>CM057458.1:718812500-728812500 GCA_016271365.2 Neoceratodus forsteri | reverse complement strand
GGAGCTGGCATTTTCATTCATCTGCAGGTCAACGCAGAGCAAACAGCTGACTGTGTCCTGACATCTCTGTGCTGGCTGGGAGGAGGTGCTTTCTTGCCCACTCTCGGTGTTGGATGCGATCCCCCCAACACATAACCTCCAACCTCGGGTGCCCAATCCCGGTCGGCATTTAATCATTTTTCCAACACTGAGATGCCTCACTGGGAGGTGTCAGATCGTCTCCCCAGCACACACATAACCTCCTGACCTTGCGATGCCAAATCCTGGGTCGGCATTGAAGCCCCAGTACTCTGGCACACTGGCAGCCCACCCCAGTGTGCCAAAATCCATTGTTTTCCTGTAAAAACAGAAAACAGACTCCCTACATCTTTTGTGTTTAAACCTGAAAAGACAGAAATGGTCCTCGTTGCAGCGGCCCCACCCCTCCCCAACCCTTTCCTCCCTCTGTACATCGACTTCCCTTTTGCGCATACTTACCTCCGAGGTCAGGAGCAGTGATCTTCAGTGGACTGGGAACACGTCTACACTCTTCAAAAGCCAACCGCAAACTGAAGAAATGCCGGTAAGTTCTATAATAGCAGTGAATGGGGGGTTCAATTTAGGTTGATAGCTCAGCAATTTTTGGGAGTTTTAGTCCCAAATTTTTAACATGGGGTTCTTGGGACCCCACCTCATGAATACAGTCACTGTCATTTCATTTCTCAGTCCTGAAGGGTGATTTTGCGGTCACTGTGTGGAATCACCTTTTGGGACCAATTAACAAAATGACAGTGCCACTGTTCATGAGGTGGCGTCCCAAAAAGCCCTTGTTGCAAATCTGGTGAAAAAACTCACAAACAAGGCTGCGTTACAAGCGTCCGTTGTGCAGTTTCTACACACGCTCATAACATCATCAATTTTTAAGATTTTCACTCCATATTTCTAACATTGCCATTTTTTCACACCCCCTTAGGAACAGTACAGCTGTCATTTTTTGTATCCTTCCCAGAATGTGTTTCGCACCTGTGGAGCAGAATGGCACGGATGCGGTGCGAAATCAACTTTCAGGACAGATTAACAAAATTACAATGCCACTGTTCATGAGGGAGTCTCAAAGGCCGTGTTGAAAATCTAGCAAAAACATTCAAAAATGACTGCGTTATAGCGTCGTTATGCAGTTCTCGCACACTTGTAACTTTGCCACTTTTCATATTTTCACTCCAGATTTTCAACATTGCCATTTCTTCACATCTCCTCATAGAAAAGTATAGCTGTCATTTTCATCCTGTCCCAAATGTGTTTCGCACCAATGGCGCCCGACTGGCACACTCACTGTGCAAAATCACCTTTTGGGATCGAGCAACAAAATGATACTGATACTGTTCATAAGGTGATGTCCCAAAAGCCCAAGTAGAAAATCTGAGCAAAATACCAACAAATGCCTGGGGCATTAGGGTTGACAACCATAACGCCCACCCTTCAAATGCAAGACTGAGGAATATACAGAGAAACATATGGGAGGCATGTACAAGAGCAATACCAACACCGACTCTCGACACTGACAAATGCGTTTTATTTTTTTATTTTGCTTTCTTATTTTTGTATATAAATAAAATCACACAGTGGTGTTTTGGTTTACCTCACAATCATGTCTCTGAGAGTTTCCTTATCCACGATCCAGTCACACGGTTGGTAGGAAATAAACCCTCTTTCTTAGGTGCTGCACCTGCTGCTACCACTGGAGGGCCAAGAGCCTCTTCTGAACTGGTACCATGGTAGTCTGGGAAAGTCTGAGTGAAGACCAGTATTCTGTCAAGTACGATTTAACTCCTATCATGCCACCTTGCTTATGGTACCACAGAGACTGTGGCTGATATGAGACCTAACCATCTGAGAAAATCTTATGCAGTCCTCCTTGTTTCCAAGAGGAAGGATGCTGCATACTGAATGCTTAGACCCTTTCCTGGAGAGAAACAGCCCTTGCTTGGATTGTGTCAGTTTTGCTTTAATAGAAGCACATGTTGATTTTCTATATTCTAAATGAAGCCCAGTTTTTTAGTGTTAGGAAGCTGACTATCCCTCCAACAAACCATGACAGAAATGTTCATGGCCATAATGAATCAGGGAACCTTAAGAACCTCCATGGACTGTGCCAATTTTGTGGTGTACTGCACCCCCATCCCACCAGGTGTTCCCAGAGTAGTACTCAACTGTGGTTCAATTCCATTTGCCGTGGAAAGACATCGACCATTTGGAAACAGTGCAGAGAAGGGCTACTAAGATGGTGCATGGACTACATCACAGGTCAAATGAGCAAGACTCAGGGAGCTGAACCTATACTCCCTTGAGCAGAGAAGAAACAGAGGGGACATGATTGAAACATTGAAGTAAGAAGAATATTTCAAAGGCAAATTTCTCAAAGGTAGGAACCGGCATGCCCCTCTATGCAAAGTTAGAGTCCGTGGGAATCACCTTCCTTGGGTCACAACAGAACTCATAGCATGCCAAAGAACAAGAGACCAAGCCTTTAAGCACCACACTCTCCAAGCTACAGAAAGACTATGACAACTATCGTCAGCTTCACACCAAATGCACCAAAGCCACTCATATGGCTAAAGCAGACTACTTTACCTCAACCTTTCAATCGAACATAAACTGCCCCCCAAAATTTTGGAAAGTCATTCACTCTCTCTTCTCCCCCAGTTCTTCTCCTCCTACCCCCTTCTCGCTATAAACAACACTATTACATCTAACCACTTAAGTGTTGCCTCTGAATTTAATTCTTTTTTCACCTCCTGTGCCTCTGCCCTTCTATCCTCCTTACCATCTCATAGATGTATTTAAGTTCAGAAGGCGGATGCCCATATATGAACTCACCACCACTGGTTCTCCTCAGTCTAATCCCCCACCCCAACCTGCACACATATGCCTGCCCCTTCCTTTCTCATTCACTAACATAACACCCTCTGACGCCCTGAATGCCCTGC
The DNA here is from genome assembly GCA_016271365.2 of Neoceratodus forsteri. Taxonomy (NCBI): domain Eukaryota; kingdom Metazoa; phylum Chordata; order Ceratodontiformes; family Ceratodontidae; genus Neoceratodus; species Neoceratodus forsteri. Next base: position 728,809,534 of record CM057458.1, on the reverse strand, counting down.
TTACCCTAAACCTTTCTAAAGGCAGTTCACCTGATGGGCTGGATGCCAAGCTGCTTTACCTTTCTGCTATGGCTAACTCTGCCCCACTTATGAAGCTACTCAACCTCTCATTCACATTGAAGCTATCCCCACTGTCTGGAAACATGCCATTGTTCTTCCTCCCTAAGGGCGGTGACCCATCCTTCCCTGGAACTATCCTTCCATATCCCTGCTTCCCTCGATAAGCTGCAAAGAAATGAAAATTACATACCTACAGTAAATTCTGATCTTTTATGTCTCTTCACCATTCATGCGCCTTTGGGTATAGTGAAGCCGAAGTCACGACCCTGAAAGCTCTTTTTTTTTTTTTTTGATGGTAAAGTCAACACACCTTGGTGGCGCCCTCTAGGCTGATGCACTGTGTGGGTGCTCGTGGGTTGGCCGTTATGGGTGGTCGACCCTGCCCTCCCACCAGTTCTGAGTCACCGTAGAGTAAGGAAAGGTTGGGAGGGAGGGACAAGGGAGTACAAGGGACACATAAAGGAATGGATATACAAACTAAAAGGAGAAATAAATGACTGAGAGGACAGAATAAAGATGGAAAACTAAGGGGATTGGGAGGTCTCTGGAGGAGGAGGGAGGTTAGGAATTTAGAAGTAAGGATGCTGGGGGGAAATACCCTGGAACCTTGACCTGTCTCCAGCTTGTATAGGAACTGTGAAGGAGTAGCCAGAAGGCTAAACTGCCAGAATTCAAGGCACAGAATCATTGGCAATAACCCCAAAATAAGCAGAATCAGCTATTCTGGAAAAAGAGAAGATACAGGAATACCCCCAACCAAAATCACATTTTTGGCATAAGAAAACTAGTTTCTTAAATTAAATTGAGGTTGTGTCCAAAGGACAAGGAAATCAAAGGGGTTAAAGAAAAGCTGACAGGGAGAAGGGGGAAACAGAGCAGAAAAGAGGACAACTATCAACCTCCACCCCATGGGGGTGGGGCCGAGGTGCTGAGGAAGGAGTGCCCCCAATCCTGACCACTCCCTCCCTAGAGAAAAACATCCCCCTATGTGCCCAAGGTCACCCCACTTCTGACCAACAGAAAGGAGGGGGGTGAAAGAGAGGGAGGGGGGACCCAGAGACTGAGGCCCCAGTGGGATGGAGGGTGGGATTGTGATGAATGGTAAAAGATACACAGAAAGATCAGAGTTATGGTAGGCATGTAATTTTCATATCTTATCTGTGTCAATCTTCACCATTCATCACCTTTGGGGTGAGTGCCAGGCCCCCCAAAGGGGGCTTAACCCTGAAGGACTGAGTCCCTTAACTCTCAGTGGGTGGCACACCAAGACAGAGAACCTTCACGGGTCTGGAGAGGCAAGGCAGTGGGGAGAGTGAGACGGGGACTCCTCGGAAGGAGTAGGAAGTTGCCCCAACAGATACCGTCTCACCCTACAGGAGAAAATATGGTCTCTCTGGCAGGGGGAGGAAGTCAGCCTGTGCCAGGCTATGGGTGACAACCGGGAAAGTTGCAGCCATGCCATCTACCTAGTGCAGAACGCTGTCCCCATGACCCTGGAAGCTACCTTGCTGGCACTGTAAGATGCCCGCGCCACTGCCTTGCTAGCTCCAGGCCACGTGCAGAGAGTGCAATGGCTTGTCTGATTTCCTCCATGTCAGGCATAGTGGCTAGGAGCTGACCTAACATGGACCACAGGAACCTATCACAGGTAGCGAGGGCCTGATGTGCTGAAATAGAGAGCAGCAACCATGCCGAGTAGAAAGTCCTCCTCCCCAGAAGTCAAAATCCATAGAATCTTGATCTGGGGCTGGTCACAGTGGGGGGCCAAGCCCACCAAGAGTGTCCAGCTGCATCAATCCTGACTGAGGATGAGGCACAATGTGGAGGCTCGGGGGCACAATCTTCTGGCAGAGATCCCTAGGGCTGGGACTCTGTAAAAGGGTCTCTGCCAGAAACGCAATGATGCCTACCAAAAGGGAGCAGGTCGGGGGGGCACCACAAGGGTGTCCACAATTAAATCACTTAAAAGGCGCATCATGTGCTCTGGATTGTGCTGCATGGGTGGGGTGATGTGTAGGTCCTCAACATCCTCACAGGAATCGATGATACTCTGCGAGATCAGCAGCTGGGGAGATATGGACAGATGGTTCCTCTCCTCCAGAAGAGGGATGAAGAGTCAGAGGACCTCAAGAGTTCAGAAGCTGGCTGCTTAGGGGGAGGTTGAAAAACCTATCTGTCCATAGCCCTTATGTAAGAGGGAAATTGAGCAGCCACAGCTCTGAACTGTTCCCAGGAGAGAGGGCCGCTAGGACCAAGAATACCTGGGAGTGCAGGAGAAGATGGCAGAGGAAAGGTGACAGAGCCGACAACAGGAATCGGCTGTCCTCTGCCTGGGCCAGAGAGAACACCTGGAGGCCCAAGGGAAGAGGGAGCTCCAGAAAACTCAACAGACGACAGCTGGTCAACCATGCTGGAACTGCCTAGGCGGCACCCTGAAAAATCCCCCCCGTGAGGTGACCGGGGCCGTGAGAGTCCAAAAGGATGGTCCCCTACCTCCAAAGAAAAGGGCCCTCTCAAGGAAACTGAAAAGGAAGGGCAGGGATCTGCACTACGACTCCTTCCAGAACCCAGGTGGGTCCCTGAAGAGGGTCGCCATGTCGAACCCCTACCCCTCGACCCCTCGGAGTCCGAAAGAGCACTTCTCCTCGAAAAAGCCAGCCTAGGCAGCTGGCAGCTCTGGTCAGTCCATTAAGGGACTATCCAGGGAGCAACACCTTCCCCTCCTGTGGGAGCTCCGATCAGCCCCAAAGTTGGGCGATCCAGGCATACCACCTGAGGGGGTACCACCACTGAGGGGTCAGAAAACCCTCCAAGGCCAGGTTGCAGGGCAATGGTGGCCTGCACCACCGCCTGCTGGTCAAAACCCCTGACCCTGGACCCGGGAGCCACTGTCCACTCCTCAGAGGGAGGGCTGACTCCAGCCCGCCGAGGACGCCACAAAGGTGTCCATGAGCAGCCAACTCCAAAGAGTCAGACTGCCTATCTGACTCAGAGTCCGATTCCGCCTCCGAGGAGGTGGAGACCAAGTCCTGTGCCAGATGGTACATGGATGCCCACTGCCATCTCGACTTGAATGGGGCACCAGAACGAGGGACTGCACCAAGTTGGCACAGAAGCCTCAAGCGCACCGTGAGCGGTGCGTGAAGAAGACACGGCACTGAGGATGGCAACAGTATCGGAGCCGGGACCTGACAGGGTGCTGTCCCAACCCACGGCACCGCAAGCGGTGCTGAGGCCAGACATGGCGCCGATGATGGCCTCGACCGCACTCTCAACACCATGGACATCGCCAAGATCAGAAACCCCCATGGTGCCGTGTCACTGCTCAGCACCGCAAGCAGCACCAGAGCTGGACACGGCACCATGCTCAACCACAGCGCCACGAATGGCGCCAAGGCGAGAAACAGACAAGGATGGCACCATAGAGCCTCCCACAGTACCATCAGCACCATCTGTGCCATAAACAGCTCCAGACTGGCGCTGATGGCCGGCGCCATCAGGGCCCATGGCGCTGCGAACAGCACTGAGGCCCAAGATGGCACCGACAGACAGTGTTGAGGATGGTGCCAACCCAGGCTTCCCAGCCTGGGGAGATGACACCAGGGGTGCCTTCAACCTCGAATGGACGATTGCCAAGGCTGTGCCTCCCGCCCACCCCCCAGGAGGGACAGACTGGGCCTCCTGCACCGTGGAAGGGGCTTCTGCAATGGCTAGGCTACAAAAAGCAAGCCCCTCCTCCTGATCTGTATAGAACTGGGAGGACCCAGAGGAAAGGCAGAGACCGGGTTAGCCTGACGGGTGTAAACCTGTCCCCGAAAGTCGGCGAGATCGTCCCATCGCTCCACGCCAGATTGTTTGATGACACAACGGTCCATGGAGGAGCAGGTGTCACATGAATCCATGTCGGTAGTGGGCCAAGACACACGGCAATGGTCGCGCTGGTCGGTGACGGAGTACTGATGGCCGCACGTGGCACCGACATAGGGGCCATCCCATCTTCAAAGTTTCTTGCCCCCGACCGAGACATGACCTACGTAAAAAAACAACCAAAAACAAGACTCGATGTCGCAAAAAGAAGAAAAGGAACAGTCTTACCAGGTGATGTCGAGTGGCGGTGGACAACGGAACCGGAAGGAAATTCAAAAGTGGCATTGAGAAAGATATAACGAAGCACAAGGCTTCTGATCAGCAGCAGGCCTCTTGCTAGCAGAGCTTCCATGAGGTGCGACCTCTACGGTGGGAGACAAAGAACTGGAGGGAGGGCAGGGTTGACCACACATAAGGGCCAACCCACGAGCACCCCACAGTCGTCGGCCTCGGAATGGCGCTGATGTGCGTCGCTCCACCATCAAAAAAAAAAAGAGCTCCTCTTGGTATAACCTCAGCCACTATATCAAATATGATGAATGGTGAAGACTGACACAGATAAGATCACCTAGTTCTTACCCAGAGAAATAGAAATTATGTACCTACCGTAATTCTGATCTTTCTGTGCATCTTCACCAGTCATCACCTTTAGGTTACTGGCCAGATGTCATGACCCGTGGGAGCTCTTTTTTTTTTTTGGATGGCGGAGTCAATGTACCATCAGCACTGTCCTCGAGGGCCGACTGGCGTGGCGCCGTGGGTTGGCTACTTAGGTGTTGATGACCCACCCTCCCACCAGTTCTGAGTCGCCAGAGAGGTTAGAAAAGGGTGGATGGGTGGGACAAGGAAGTCCAAGGGACAGACAAAGGAAAAGATATAAAACTAAAAGGAGAAATAAGCGACTGAGAGGACAGAAGAAGCTTGAAGACTAAAGGCGATTGGGTAGGAGCCCCAATCTTGGGAACCTTGACTAGTCTCCAGTTTATATAGGAACTGCGAAGGAATAGCCAAAAGGCTAATTGCCAGAACTGCAGGCATAGAATCACTGGCAAAACTCCTATAAGCAGAATCGATTATTCTGGAAGAAAGACAGGAAAAACAGGGTTATTCCCCAAAGGAGATTTTGGTGTAGTAACAACCTTCTCGGAGGTGCTGCCTGTCTATGACATGGGTGAGATTAGGGTGCTCCACCATGGAATTCAATCAGTGGTTGAAAAAATGGTGCAGAGCTCAGGGATTTAGCTTCATTGGGGACTGGGGGTCCACCTGGATTGATGCACGCCTATACTGATGTGATAGTCTATATCTGTCCAGGAGGGGAACCAGGATCCTAGGTGACAGTTTTAAATGCTTCACTGGCAAGTATTTAAACTAGCCAAAGGGTAGATACTGGAAAGGAGCAGGGAAATCCTAGCAAGTAAAAAAAAGTAGGGCTACTGAACGAATACTTCTGCTCAGTATTCACAAAAGAGGAGGAGGGGGAGGTGACTAATCCAATTAACAGAAGCACTCTGGATGGGGGCGGGGTTGATCCCAGTCCTTTCACAGAAGAAAGGGCTCTGAAAGAACTCCTAAAACTGAAGGTGGACAAAGCAATGGGGCCTGATGGAATTCACCTCAGAATTGTAAAAGAATTAAGGGGAGAACTAGTGACACCACTGACTACCTTTTTTAACAAATCATGGGAGGATGGTGTGGTACCTGAGGACTGTAGGAAGGCGGATGTGATTCCCCTTCACAAAAGTAGGAGCAAGACAAAGGCAGGAAACTATAGACCTGTCAGTTTGACCTCTGTGGTAGGGAAAGTGATGGAATCACTTCTGAAGGAAAGAATAGTTGAGTACCTAGAGGCCAGTGGGGCACAGGACCCAAGGCAGAATGGGTTCACAGCGGGAAGGTCATGTCAGATGAATCTAATCGATTTCTTTGACTGGGTGATGAAAGTAGTAGACCAGGGAGGTGCTGTGGACATGGCCTACCTAGACTTTAGCAAGGCATTTGACACAGTCCCACACAAAAGATTACCTATCATTTACTTTCTAAATGTGAAATACTGCCCATCTGCTTATCTGACCATGCCCACTCACTACTTCTTACATTAAAATAGGGAACCCACAATAAAAAAATCCTTACTAAATAATGAAGATTTAAATCTAAAGTTATATAAAAATTCAACAAATAATCTTACAGAACACCAACCCCAGATCTCACTGGTCATATTATGGGACGATGAAAACTGTTTTACAAGGGAATTGATTAGCTATACTTTAATCTAAAAAAGTTAAGGAGGAAAACCTCTAGGCCAACAGCAAAATTAGCAGAATTACAAATAAAAAACAGAAAGAATCCTAGGTGAGAGGTTTAAATGCTTCATTGGCAAGCATTTAAACTAGCCAAGGGGGGAGGCACTGAAAAGGAGCAGGGAAATCCCAGTGCCTCCCCCCCCCACAAAACATGGTAATCCGTGAGGTAAACACCAAGGTAGAGAAGTCATTAGGGAGCAGGAAAGAGGTAAATTTAAAAAAAAGGCAAAGGCAGTAAGGACAGGAATGGGGCTAAAAGGGGTTAAGGCCATCAAAAATTGGAGGATGATGAGTACCAATGCCCGTAGTCTGTGTAACAAGCTCCCTGAACTAGTGGCCTTGATAGAAGTGGGTTGCCTGGATATTGTGGCAGTCACAGAAACATGGTACACAAAGAACCATGACTGGGAAGTCAACATACCAGGATACACAATCTACAGGAGGGACAGTGAGGGTAAAAGAGGAAGAGTAGTTCTCCATGTAAAGGAAGGGATCAAAGCAACAGAAATGAAAATTACGTACCTACCATAATTCTTGATCTTCTTGGACGAGTCTCCACCACTCATTCACACTAATGGGATCTGCGCCGGAGGCACTAGGACCCATCGGGAGCAAACTTTGCTGGAGGAGTGAAGCACCAGAGATGGCGCTGCAAGGCAGCGCCTGCTGAGCACTAGCTCGCGCTGTAATGACTATCTCGGTGTCGACCCTCCAACCGCCTCAGTACCTTTTTTACCAAGGAGGTGCAGCACAACTAACGTAAAGAGTAACCTAACCTTAAAACTGGACATAAGATAGTCCGGGTTCGAAAGGTTTCCGAGTGAGCATGTCTAGCACAAGGTTAATGTCCCAGGCTGCAACTGGACATCTTATAGGGGGTCTGGTATGCAGAATTCCTTTAAGAAATCTCTTAACCATAGGTAACTGAGCCAGAGACAAAGAAGAAACCGGCTCATGATACGCTCAAATGGCACTAAGGTGAACTTTGACTGTAGAGTACTGAGGCCTGAATTTGAGAGGTCCAGAAGGTACTCCAAAACCTTGTCTGGAGGACAGGAAGGATTCAAGAGCACTTTGCACACAGGCGGCAGCTTCCACTTAGACATGTAAGTTTTCGAGTAGCTAGCTTCCGAGCAGCCAGAAGATGTCAGAGACCCTTCAAGAGACATTGAACCAGTTCACTTCTACCTCTTCAGAGCCAAGCGTGAAGGTGAAGCGATTTCAGGTTGGGATGGACCACGGACCCTGAGTCAACAGGTTCATCTGCAGGAGAGTGGTCTCGGGAGGGCTGCCAACATACTGTTGAGTAGAGAAACCATAGTTAGTCGAGGCCAGAGGGGGCAATGAGAATCATCTTGGTCCCCTGAGACTCAATTTGAAGTACTCTCTGAATTAGAGGAAGAGGTGGAAAGGCGTAAAGCGTTTTGTCCACAGTGGCCTGAACGCATCCTGACAGAAAATGCCAGGCCCTGGATTTCTGGAGCAGAAGAGAGCAGTTTTGCGTTGAGTGAGGATGCAAAAGGTCCAGGTCTGGAGTTCCCACTCTTCAATAGTGACTGAACTATGACTGAGCCTAGAGACCACTGTGAGGATCTGCTTGTTCTGCTGGAGACGGTCTGCCAAGTCGCTTTGTACGCCTGGCAGGTAAACCGCTTTTACGAGCTTTGTGTTCCAAGCACCATTCCCACACCCTCATCGCTTCCCTGCATAAGGGGTAAGAGTGAGCACCGCCTGCTTGTTGATGTAATACATCACAGCTTTGTTGTCCGTTTGAAGGAGAATGTTCTTGTGACAAAGAATATCCTTCAAAGCTCAGATCTATAAAGGATGGCTCTCATCTCTAGGACATTTATGTGAAGCTGGGCCTCGAGCTGAGTCCATACCCCTTGAGTGTGGAGAGGCGACATGGGCTCCCATCCCGTTAGCGATACGTCTGTGGTGATGGAGATTTGATGATCCAGAGAAGCAAAGGGGAATCCTTCCAGGAGTTGCTCTTGAGACCACCAGGTGAGAGAGACCTCTGTAAGGGCTCTGTCACCTTGATGGGATAAGACTGGGGTGAGAGGTTGGTGACCACTGGCGGAGAGCATCCATTGGGTGGTTCTCATGTGTAGCCGAGCTAGGGTACAGTGAACACTGAGGATGCCATGAGGCCTAACTATACGTTGCATCGAGAGGCTGTAACTGATCTGTTCTCCCGATGTAACGGGCCATCTGAAGGATGTTGAGTCTTCTGTCCTCTGGAAGGAAAGCCTACGCAAGACGGTCCAGTAGAGTCTTTATGAAAAGGAGTCTCTGGGAGGGCTGCAGCTGTGACTTCTTTAGATTCAGCAGAACTCCCATGGATGTAAGAAGGCGAGAGGCCGTCTGAACGGCTTCCAAAGTCCCCTGTCTGGAAGGGCTTGCTAGGAGCCAGTCGTCCAGGTAGGGAAACACTCGGAGTCCGAGCTTCCTGAGATGCGCTGAGAGAACTGCACAACATTTTGTAAAGACTCGCGGCGCCGAAGACAGTCCAGTGTTGACCCAGAGCCACAAACCTCAGGAATTTGTAAAGCCTTGGGTGAATAGGAATATGCTGGTAAGCGTCCTGCATGTCCAGGGAGGCTAGCCAGTCGTGTTGATGAAGCAAAGGTAACAGGGTGCCTAGAGAAATCATTTTGAATTTCTCCCTGGGGAGAAATTTGTTCAGCTTTCTGAGGTCTAGAATGGGGCGCATACCCCCAGACTTCTTTGGAACCAGAAAGTAGTGGGAGTAGAACCCTGTGTTTCGCTGATGCAGAGGCACCAGTTCTACTGCCCTGTTGTTCAGAAGGCCCTGAATCTCGGCGGCGAGAAGGTCTGACTGAAGGATAGACAGCTTGGGTTGACGTTTGGGAGGACGATTCGGAGGGGTCTCCAGAAAATTGAGAGAATACCCCTCGCGAATTATCCGAAGGACCCATTTGTCTGAAGTTATGGACTTCCACTGGTTGTAGAAGTACATCAGACGACCTCCCAACGGAGAAGAAAAGTCCACCTCGGGCAGTGGAGATGGAACTTGGGCCGGCAACTCATAAGGTAGCACTGGGCGCTTTGGGCCCTTGCGCTTTCTGTTGCGTCTTCTTTTGAGGTTGGGCAGGTTGGTTCTTATGGAAACTTCCTCTGCCCCTGCCTCGAAAGGACTGACGATTATGAAACTGACATTTACCGACATGCCCTCGAGAGGGGGTAGGAGGGGGTCGAGCCAGCTTAATGGCCGACCTAGTCTTCTGAGTAGCCTCTAGAGCTTGCTCTACCTGAGGACCCAAAAGATACGAGCCATCAAAGGGCAACGCCATTACCTGCTGCTGTGCATCATTCAGTGAAGCCTCAAGCACGCAGCCAGGAATGACTGCTAGTACAAATACCAGCTGCCGTTGAACGAAGCAGTGTCAAAAGCATCCATGGCTGCTTTGACCTGCTGGTTATTAGATTCAATACCTCTGGTAATGGTCAGAAGAAGCTCTGACTTAGAGTCCGAGTCTGGAAGAGCTTCAACCATTTGTTTAATAGAGTGCCACAGGATATACTCATACTGAGAAAAATAGCCCTGGTAACTGGCAATACGCATACTTAGAGTGGACGCAGCAAAGACTCTCTTACCTAATGTATCAATCTTACGAGACTCTTTGTTAATAGGTCGAGCTGTAGTAGCTTGAGGAAGAACGACCTTATCATTCTCTGCCAGGACTACAATAGGATCCGCAAAGGCTTGAGATGCCAAAATGGGACGATCCTTGGGGGCTGAATATTTCCTATCAATGGATTTAGCCACCGAAGGGGTAAGAGCAGGATTATTCCATACCATTTGAGACAGCGTCTCGAAGGAAGGTTGAATCGGAGGAGTCAAATCCGTAGGGATCTCCGAAGCATGAAGATATTGGAGTCTTAACCGCTTCCCAGGATCGATGTCTGTAGTCTGGAGAGAAAGAGTGGAACTCAGGTTCTTCAACAGAGACTTAAAGGACAGGTCTTCGACCACAGGCTCTGTAGCAGCGAAAGATCCTGCTTCGTCCACTTCATCACCCAACCGAAGGTCTGGGTCAGGCTCAACGTCATCTCCTGATAGTCCAGGAAGGACTGTTTGGACAGGAAAGGAGTGAAACACAGGAGAGGAAGAAAGAATTGAAAGGAAAGAGGAGTCCTCGAGAGCTCCCGGCGCCGAGGAGGCGAACGGGGCCGAAAACGGCGCTCAAGAACAGCCTGGCGCCGAGGGACAGCGCGGCACGAGGACGTGCGAGAGGCACACGGTGCTGCGGACGGTGCCGAGGAGGCACACGGCCGAGAAGGCACACGGTCGGCGGACGGCGCTGAGAAGCCCGCGGCACCGGTGGACGGCGCTGAGAAGGCCACGGCACACCGCGGACGGCGCCGACAAGCGCCGCAACACCGGACGGCACCAGAAGCACCCCAGGACCCTGAGAACCATGGTTAGAAGGGGAAAAAGCAGGAGATAAGGGCATCAGTGTGGCCCCTGCGCCGCAGCCATGTGAGGGGGGGGAACACCTAAGCGCGGAGTCGTCGGCACCGATAGAGGCGCCGCGCGACCAGGAAAGTCCAACCACCCTACCTGGTCGCCCGACAAGCCCGAAGGCCCCGGCAACCGAGCCAGGTAGCAGAACCAACCTCCGAGCCCATTGCTCCATAAGAGCGGCCCACTGATGAAACTGCTCATCTGAAGACCTACCTATAGGCGGGGTAGGACTCCGATGCCGAAGACGGCGGCTACCGGAAGCAGAAGTTGGCGACTCCGAAGGAGGAGACCGGCAACTAGCCACGATAACAGACCGTCGACGCGCAGACATATCAGAGGGCGACCTCGAGTGATGCCTTCTCTTTTTAGACCTGTGGGCCGAAGAAGAGCTCGAGGCCGAACGGTGCCGAGAATGCGACCGTTTGTTTTTATGCCTCCGGGGGGACCGCCCATCCCCCCGGGCATTGGACTGACCGTTGTCGGACCCCCGTTCGGGAGAAGGAGGCGGACCGGACCCAGCCCGACTGACTGAACAGCTTTCATACGAAGTCTCCCTACCGTCACCTGACCTGCTCATGGTCGACTCCGTCAAGTAGGCTGGGACTTCTTTATTGTATATTAAAATAGAATAAATTTAAACAATACTACATTGAGATAATACTACAAAAAATAAACTGAAAACTATGCTGCTAGTTTGAAGTTTGACTCCTGACAAGTAGCGCGCGTCGTTACTGAAGCGCACTCGACGGCGGAAAAAGGAACTGAGGCGGTTGGAGGGTCGACGCCGAGATAGTCATTGCCGCGCCAAGCTAGTGCTGCGGCGTCGTGCCTCGCGGCGCCATCTCTGGTGTCGACCCTCCAGCAAAAAGTTTGCTCCCGATGGGTCCTAGTGCCTCCGGCGCAGATCCCATTAGTGTGAATGAGTGGTGGAGACTTATGTCCAGGAAGATCTAAAGAGTAAACAGGGAGCACATGAGGCACTCTGGGTCACCCTGGAGACAGGAAATGGCACCACAATCCGCATAGGGGTTGTATACAGACCCCCATCTCAGGAAGAGGGAATGGACAAGGAAATGATAGAAGGCTTCCTTAGAATGGCAGAAAAAGGGGAGATATTGTTGATGGGGGACCTGAATATGCCAGATGTTAACTGGAGCACCTTTGCTGAAGGAACATCCAGGAGCAGGATCATTTTAATGCCCTACAGGGGGCATGCCTCAGACAGCTAGTATTGGAACCCATTCAGGAGGGTGCAATCTTAGACCTGGTACTCTCAAATGGGGATGGAGAAAGAATCTCAGATTTAGAAGTGGGTAGCCATCTGGGAACAAGGGACCACCAAACAGTGTGGTTCACGATAAACACAGCCATACAATCAAGCCATACAAAAGCAAAAGTATTAGACTTTTAGGAGGGCTGACTTTGGGAAAATGAGAGAGTGCCTCAGAAAAGCACTAGCAAACAGGCAAGAAGGAGGGGTGGAGGAATAATGGGGAGTAATCAAAACAGCCATCACAGAGGCAACAAGTCTTTGTGTAAGGCAAATCAACAAAACACAACGAAGGAAAAAAACAATATTGTTCTCAAAAGAAGTGGCAGGGAAGGTTAAGGAGAAAAGGATAGCATTCAGGAAATATAAGGAAACACAGAAGGAGCAGGACAAAGAACTTTATCAGTTAAAGCAGAAAGAAGCTGGGAAGGCAGTCAGAATAGCAAAGGCCCAAACCGAGGAAAGGATAGCCAACTCTGTTAAGAAGGGGGATAAGACCTTTTATAGGTACATTAGGGAGCGAAGAAAGCCAAAGGAGGGATACTGAGGCTTAATAAAGGGGAGGGAATGTGGGTAGAGGGTGACAGTGAAAAAGCAGGGATACTGAATGAATATTTCTGCTCAGTATTCACAAAGGAAGAGATGGAGGAGGTACCTAAACCAAACAAGAGAAACACTCTGATGACGGGGGTCGATATCAGTCCATTTACAGAAGAAAGGGTTCTGAAAGAACTAAAAAAATTGAAGGTGGACAAAGCAATGGGGCGTGATGGGATTCACCAAAGAATTATAAAAGAACTAAGAGTAAAACTAGAGACACCGCTGACTATTCTCTTTAACAAATCATGGGTAGATGGGGTGGTACCTGAGGACTGGAGGAGGGTGGATGTGATTCCTCTTCACAAAAGTGGGAGCAGGACAGAGGCAGGAAACTACAGACCAGTTAGTTTGACCTCAGTGGTAGGGAAAATGATGGAATCACTTCTGAAGGAAAGAAATGAAAATTACGTACCTACCGTAATTCTTGATCTTCTTGGACGAGTCTCCACCACTCATTCACACTATTGGGATCTGCGCCGAGGCACTAGGACCCATCGGGAGCAAACTTTTTGCTGGAGGGTCGAACCAGAGATGGTGCCACAGCACTAGTCGCTGCTGGCACGACTATCTCGGCCGACCCTCCAACCGCTTCAGTACCTTTTTTAACAAGGAGGTGCAGCGCAACTAACGTAAAGAGTAACCTAACCTTAAGACCGGACATAAGATAGTCCGGGTGACCCGTGTAAGAAGGGTCAACAAAGAAGTCTTCACGGCCTAAAGATTTGAGGGAGTGAAGACCAACACAGCAGTGAGCTCGGGGGATGGAGGGTGGGCGTGTGAATGAGTGGTGGAGAGTCGTCCAAGAAGATCAAGAATTACGGTAGGTACGTAATTTTCATATCTTCCTGGACATAAGTCTCCACCACTCATTCACACTATTGGGAGAGTACCAAGCTAATAATCCCCGGGAGAGGCAGGAAGACCAAGAGCCACGTTTCTATCAGAGAAGTCCATTAAGGATAGTTCTGCGAAGGTGGAATGTCGCCTGGCATGAACATCCAGTGCATAATGCTTAACGAAGGTATGCACTGAGCTCCAGGTGGCGGCATTGCAGATGTCTGCAATCGGCACATTGCGAATTTCCGCTAGGGATGCCGCGACCGCTCTGGTAGAGTGAGCGTAAACCCTACCTTCCAATTTAACCTGTGCCATGGAATAGCAATGTCGAAGACATGCCACTAGCCACGATGAGATGCATCTGATAGCGACAGGTTGACCCAGCCGGGTCTCGCTGAAGGAAACAAACAGTTGTTGGGCTTTGCGAAAATCCTTGGTTCTATCTAGATAGAAACGCAAGGCTCTCTTAACATCCAAGGAATGAAGAGATCGTTCCCCTTCATTTTGGAAGTCCGCAAAGTAAGAGGAAGGACCAAAGGTTGGTTTAGATGGAATTCACAACCTTGGAAGAAATTTAGGATGAGTACGAAGAACTACTTTGTCCTTATGGAACACAGTATACGGAGGGTCCGTAACCAGGGCATGTATCTCAGAGACCCTGCAGGCTGAGGTAATGGCCACTAGGAAGGCAGTCTTCCAGGTGAGAAATTTTAGCTCACAGGTAGCCAGAGGTTCGAAAGGTTTCCGAGTGAGCATGTCTAGCACAAGGTTAATGTCCCAGGCTGCAACCGGACGTCTTATAGGGGTCTGGTATGCAGAATTCCTCTAAGAAATCTCTTAACCATAGGTAACTGAGCCAGAGACAAAGAAGAAACCGGCTCATGATACGCTGAAATGGCACTAAGGTGAACTTTGACTGTAGAGTACTGAAGACCTGAATTTGAGAGGTCCAAAGGGTACTCAAAACCTTGTCTGGTGGACAGGAAAGGATTCCAAGAGGACTTTGCACACCAGAGCGAAAAAGCTTCCACTTAGGCGTGTAAGTTTTCCGAGTAGCTGGCTTCCGAGCAGCCAGAAGAATGTCTGAAACTCTTCGAGAGACATTGAACCGGTTCACTTCTACCTCTTCAGGAGCCAAGCGTGAAGGTGAAGCGATCTCAGGTTGGGATGGACCACCGGACCCTGAGTCAACAGGTTCATCTGCAGGGGGAGTGGTCTCGGAGGGGCTGCCAACATATTGTTGAGTAGAGGAAACCATAGTTGTTGAGGCCAAGAGGGAGCAATGAGAATCATCTTGGTCCCCTGGGACTCGAATTTGAGAAGTACTCTCTGAATTAGAGGAAGAGGCGGAAAGGCGTAAAGAAAGCGTTTTGTCCACCGCAGCCTGAACGCATCCTGACAGAAAATGCCAGGCCCTGGATTTCTGGAGCAGAAGAGAGGCAGTTTTGCGTTGAGTGGGGATGCAAAAAGGTCCAGGTCTGGAGTTCCCCACTCTTCGAATAGTGACTGAACTATGGTTGAGTCGAGAGACCACTCGTGAGGATCTGCCTCTGTTCTGCTGAGACGGTCCACCAAGTCGTTTTGTACACCTGGCAGGTAGACCGCTTGAATTAGAGATTTGTGTTCCAAGCACCATTCCCACACCCTCATCGCTTCCCTGCATAAGGGGTAAGAGTGAGCACCGCCCTGCTTGTTGATGTAATACATCACAGCTTTGTTGTCCGTTTGAAGGAGAATGTTCTTGTGACAGAGGATGTCCTTCAAAGCCCGGACCGCATAAAGGATGGCTCTCATCTCTAGGACATTTATGTGAAGCTGGGCCTCGAGTTGAGTCCATACACCTTGAGTGTGGAGAGAGCGACAATGAGCTCCCCATCCCGTTAGCGATGCGTCTGTGGTGATGGAGATTTGATGATCCAGAGGAGCAAAAGGGAAATCCTTCCAGGAGATTGCTCTCTTGAGACCACCAGGTGAGAGACCTCTGTAAGGGTTCTGTCACCTTGATGGGATAAGACTGTGGGTGAGTGGTTGGGGACCACTGAGCACTGAGCATCCATTGGGTGGTTCTCATGTGTAGCCGAGCTAGGGGTACAGTGAACACTGAGGATGCCATGAGGCCTAACATACGTTGCATTGAGAGAGCTGTAACTGATCTGTTCTCCCCAATGTAACGGGCCATCTGAAGGATATCGAGCCTTCTGTCCTCTGGAAGGAAAGCCTTCGCGCAAGAGGTGTCCAGTAGAGTCCCTATGAAAAGGAGTCTCTGGGAGGGCTGCAACTGTGACTTCTTTAGATTCAGCAGAACTCCCATGGACGTAAGAAGGCGAGAGGCCGTCTGAACGGCTTCCAGGGTCCCCTGTCTGGAAGGGCTTGCTAGGAGCCAGTCGTCCAGGTAGGGGAAACACTCGGATTCCGAGCTTCCTGAGATGCGCTGCGAGAACTGCACAACACTTTGTAAAGACTCGCGGTGCCGAGGATAGCCCAAAGGGCAGGACTCTGAACTGATAGTGTTGACCCAGAGCCACAAACCTCAGGAATTTGTGATGCCTCGGGTGAATAGGAATGTGCTGGTAAGCGTCCTGCATGTCCAGGGAGGCTAGCCAGTCATGTTGATGAAGCAAAGGTAACAGGGTTCCTAGAGAAATCATTTTGAATTTCTCCCTGGGGAGAAATTTGTTTAGCTTTCTGAGGTCTAGAATGGGGCGCATACCCCCAGACTTCTTTGGAACCAGAAAGTAGTGGGAGTAGAACCCTGTGTTTCGCTGATGCAGAGGCACCAGTTCTACTGCCCTGTTGTTCAGAAGGCCCTGGATCTCGGCGGCGAGAAGGTCTGACTGAAGGATTGACAGCCTGGGTTGTCGTTTGGGAGGACGATTCGGAGGGGTCTCCAGAAAATTGAGAGAATACCCCTCGCGAATTATCCGAAGGACCCATTTGTCTGAGGTTATGGACTTCCACTGGTTGTAGAAGTGCATCAGACGACCTCCCACCGGAGAGGAAAAGTCCACCTCGGGCAGTGGAGATGGAACTTGGGCCAGCAACTCATAAGGTAGCACTGGGCGCTTTGGGCCCTTGCGCTTTCTGTTGCGTCTTCTTTTGAGGTTGGGCAGGTTGGTTCTTATGGAAACTTCCTCTGCCCCTGCCTCGAAAGGACTGACGATTATGAAACTGACGCACCGGCGCCCCGAGAGGGAGAGGGCGAGCCAGCTTAATGGCGCACCTAGTCTTCTGAGTAGCCTCTAGAGCCTGCTCTACCTGAGGACCGAAAAGATACGAGCCATCAAGGGCACGCCATTACCTGCTGCTGTGCATCATTCGTGAAGCCAAGACGCAGCCAGGAGTGACGGCGTACAAATACCAGCGGCTGCTGAACGAGAAGCAGTGTCGAAAACATCCATGGCTGCTTTGACCTGTTGGTTATTAGATTCAATACCTCTGGTAATGGTCAGAAGAAGCTCTGACTTAGAGTCCGAGTCCGGAAGAGCTTCAACCATTTGCTTGATAGAGTGCCACAGGATATACTCATACTGAGAAAAATAGCCCTGGTAACTGGCAATACGCATACTTAGAGTGGACGCAGCAAAGACTCTCTTACCTAATGTATCAATCTTATGAGACTCTCTATTAATAGGTCGAGCTGTAGTAGCTTGAGGAAGAACGACTTTATCATTCTCTGCCAGGACTACAATAGGATCCGCAAAGGCTTGAGATGCCAAAATGGGACGATCCTTGGGGGCTGAATATTTCCTATCAATGGATTTAGCCACCGAAGGGGTAAGAGCAGGATTATTCCATACCATTTGAGACAGCGTCTCGAAGGAAGGTTGAATCGGAGGAGTCAAATCCGTAGGGATCTCCGAAGCATGAAGATACTGGAGTCTTAACCGCTTCCCAGGATCGATGTCTGTAGTCTGGAGAGAAAGAGTGGAGCTCAGGTTCTTCAACAGAGACTTAAAGGACAGGTCCTCACCACAGGCTCTGTAGCAGTGAAAGATCCTGCTTGCCCACTTCATTACCCAACCAAGGTCTGGGTCAGGCTCAACGTCATCTCCTGATAGTCCAGGAGGACTGTTTGGACAGGAAAGGAGTGAAATACAGGAAAGGATGGAAGAATTGAGAGGAAAGAGGAGTCCTCGAGAGCTCCCGCGCCAAGGGGAGGCAACGGGACCGAAAATGGTGTCAAGAACAGCGCGGCGCCGAGAAGCCGCCCGGCACCGCAGACGGCACTGAGAAGGCACACGGCACTGAAGACGGCGCTGAGAAGCCCCGTGATGCTGCGGACAGTGCCGAGAAGGCACATGGCGCCGCAGAAGGTGCCGTGAAGCTCTGGCGATGCCGCTGGACGGGCGCCGAGAAGCCCGCGCGACGCCAAGAACGGCCAAGCTCCCCACGATGCCGCTGGATGGCGCCAAAAGCACCCCAGGACCCTGAGAAACATGGTTAGAAGGAAAATAGCAGGAGATAAGGGCATTGGTGTGGCCCTCGCGCCGCAGCTAGTGTGAGGGGGAAACACCTAAGCATGGAGTCGCCGGCACCGAGGTAGGTGCCGCGACCAGAAAGTCAACCGCCTCTACCTGGTCACCCGACAAGCCCGGAGGCCCGCTGGCAACCGAGCCAGGTAGCAGAACCAACCTCCGAGCCCATTGCTCCATAAGAGCGCCCACTGATGAAACTGCTCATCTGAAGACCTACCCAGGCGGGTAGGACTCGATGCCAAGACGGCGGCTACCGGAAGCAGAAGTTGGCGATCCAAGAGGAGACCGCAACTAGCCACGAAACAGAGCGCCGGACGCAAGAGACATATCAGAGGCTAACTCGAGTGATGCCTTCTTTTTAGACCTGTGGGCCGAAGAAGAGCTCGAGGCGAACGGTGCCGAGAATGCGACCGTTTGTTTTTATGCTCCGGGGACCGCCCATCCCCCCGGGCATTGACTGACGCTGTCGGACCCCATTCGGGAGAAGGAGGCGGACCGACCCAGCCTGACTGACTGAAGAGTTTACACGAAGTCTCCCCACCGCCACCTGACCTGCTCATGGTCGACTCCGTCAAGTAGGCTGAGACTTCTTTATTGTATATTAAAATAGAATAAACTTAAGCGATACTATATCGAGATAATACTACAAGAAATAAACTGAAAACTATGCTGCTAGTTTGAAGTTTGACTCCCGACAGGCAAGCGACGTCATTACTGAAGCGCACTCGACGGCGGGAAAAAAGGAACCGAGGCGGTTGGATGGTCGACGCCGAGATAGTCATTGCCGCTGTGAGCTAGTTGTCATGGCGGGCGCGCCTCGAGGCACCATCTCTGGTGTCGACCCTCCAGCAAAAAGTTTGCTCCCGATGGGTCCTAGTGCCTCCGGCGCTGATCCCAATAGGGTGAATGAGTGGTGGAGACTTATGTCCAGGAAGATCTGCTGAGTACCTAGAGGCCAGTGGGGCATAGGACCCAAGGCAGCATGGATTCACGATGGGAAGGTCGTGTCAGATGAATCTAATAGATTTCTTTGACTGGGTGGCCAAAGTAGTAGACCAGGGAAGGGCTGTGGACATGGCCTACCTAGATTTTAGCAAGGCATTTGATACAGTCTCACACAAAAGATTAATACACAAGTTAGCCAGCCTTGGAGTGGGTCCCAAGGTGGTAGCCTGGATAAAAAATTGGCTAGACAATAGGACGCAAAGGGTAGTAGTAAATGGAGTCCATAATGAAGAAAGGAGGGTTACTAGTGGGGTACCGCAGGGTTCAGAACTGGGACCGGTCCTTTTTAATGTCTTTATAAGTGACATTGCAGAGGAACTGGAAGGAAAAGTATGTCTCTTTGCAGACAACACAAAGATCTGCAACAGGGCTGATACACCAGATGGAGTGGAAAGGATGAGAAGGACTTGGCAAGGTTGGAGGAATGGTCAAATGTATGGCAGCTCAGATTCAATGCAAAGAAGTGCAAGGCAATGCACCTGGGAAACAAAAACCCAGGGGAAGAGTACACAATGGAGGGTGAGATACTGACAACAGTAAAAATGGAAAAGGACTTGGGGGTAATTATATCAGATGATCTAAAGGTGGGCAAGCAATGTGAGAAGGCAGTAAGGAAGGCTGGGGGGATACTGGGATGCATAGGGAGAGGCATCAATAGTAGAAAAGAAAAAATTACTCACCTTAGTAATGTTGTTTCTTCTAATGGAGTCTTGCTATATTATAGACATTATAGACATTAGCAGTTTGATCCAGCTCTAGAACTGCCCCGGAGTGAAATGGTTAAAACCATTCCAAAATAGAATTTTGGCACGAGAGCAGCTCTATCTGTGTCATTTCAAACTTGAACTGTCAGATCTTTATGAGCCAAACTCACTAAGGTCTGTGTGGAAGCTGTAACCTACACTAGCCAAATGGCTACCTAAATAATAACAACCATTGATGGTCCCAACACCCAAGACTCAAGTCAGGGGACCAGAAATACTAACACCATTCTAATAATATGAAAATGGAACATAAGTATAATAAAACACACACGCATACACACACACACCCCAAAGTCCCAAGGGGACAAAATGCTAACAGGACATAAGTAGTGCCCACACTAAGTTGCCCGCACCCCACCAAGTAGAGGTTCTGAGAGGGGCAGGTTGGGGGGGAGGTCTATAATATAGCAAGACTCCATTAGAAGAAACAACATTACTAAGGTGAGTAATTTTTTCTTCAAACAACATGAAGTCTTGCTATATTATAGACATTAGCAGAATACACAGCAGTACCTCCATGGAGGAGGGGCAGAACCTACTTAGGGAATAGGCTCTGAAGAACAGCTGTGCCAAGCCGAGCATCTCTCCTGGCCTGGACATCCAGGAGTAATGCTTGGTAAAGTGTGTACCGTTTTCCAAGTAGCAGCCTGGCAAATCTCTAATAAAGGGATATCTCTGGCAGCAGCTAGAGGCAGCTGTACCCTGGTAGAATGAGCCCTCAAACCGGGGGCTCTGCCCACTTTCTGATAACAAAATTGGATACAAGAGACAATCCACCTGGCTATTGATCTCTTAGTGGCAGGTTTGCCTTTCCCAACTTCACCATAGGTAAGGAAAAGTTGGAGGATTGAACCTGTGACCTTTAGTCGCTCTATATAATAACTAAGAGCTCTCTTAACATCCAGGCTGTGCAACCTCCTCTCACCCGAAGAGGAGTGATCAGTGAAAAATACTGAAGGGAGATAGATTGATTAAGATGGAAATCTGAAACCACCTTAGGCAAAACTTCCTATTAGTCCTAAGGACTACCTTATCCCTATGGAAAGAAATAAAGTCAGTCTCCACTGACAAGGCTTGCAATTCACTTATGCGTCTGGCAGAAGTGATAGCCACTAGAAAAACAGTTTTCCAAGTTAGGTACTTAAGCTCTGCAGAAGACAGAGGTTCAAAAGGGGGTTGCATTAACTGGGCAATGCAAACATTAAGGTCCCAAGCAGGGGCCGGTTCCCGAAAGGGAGGATTAGTATGGAGTAATCCCTTAAAAAACTTGGAAAACACAGGATGAGAGGAAAGAGGGGATGACTTTCCTGCTGACACAAAAGCAGACACAGCTGCCAAATGAACTCTCAGGGTAGCTGGTCTGAGACCCAAGGAATTAAGATGTACCATGTAATCTAACAAAATGGGCAATTCAGCAGATTCTGGGGAAATATTTTTCCCAGCACACCAAATGGAAAACCTTTTCCATTTAGAACTATAAGTAGCCCTAGTGGAAGGCTTTCTGGAAGCCTTTAGGATCTCAAGAACACCCTGAGAGAGGTGTAAATCAGCAAACTCTAACTCCTCAAGAGCCAGGCCTTGAGGTTGAGGGATTGAGGTCGGATACCAAACCCTTCCCTGGGCACAAGTCAACAGATTGTGATTCCTGGGAGGCACAGGGAAGATGGACTGTCAGAGACAGAAGGAGTGGGTACCAGGGCTGCCTGGCCTAATCTGGGGCAATCAGAATCACCCTGCAAGGCTGAGATCTGATTTTGACTAGTACTTTGAATAGGAGAGGAAAGGGGAAAGCATAGAGGAACTTCCCCTCCCAATCCAGAAGAAGGGCATCCAGGGGAACTGAGCCCAGCACTGGAGGCCTGCAACAGAACAGAGGAAGTTTGTGATTGTCTGGGGCTGCAAAAGATCTATCTGAGGGATGCCCCACCTGGCAAAACTATCCCCAGCACTTGAGGATCCAGGGACCATTCGTGATGGCCCTGGGAAATCCTGCTGAGGGCATCCGCTAGGACATTGTCCTTCCCTGGAAGATGAACTGCTATGAGGAAGTGTTCAGGAATAGGCCAGAGACCACAACTTCATTGCCTCGGTGCACAAGGCCGAAGACCGAGTGCCCCCCTGTTTGTTGATGTACCACATTGTTGTGGTGTTGTCTGTTCTGACTTGTATCACCTTGTGGTGGACAGATGCAGAAAAAGCTTGAAGAGCTAAAAAGACAGCTCTGAGTTCCAGCAAATTGATGTGGAGCAGAGATTCCTGGGGGGACCAAACTCCCTGAGTGGAAAGGTCGCCCATGTGGGCTCCCCAACCCAGAAGGGAAGCATCTGTAGTGAGAGTCAAGTCGTGAGAAGGGAAATGAAGGGACCCCGCTCTTAATTGCTCTGATCCTTCCACCACTGGAGAGCTAGGATCAAGGTTCGAGTCACTGGGACCAACTTGGAAAGGGGTCTCTTCTCTGAGACCAAAAGGTTCTCAAGTGAAACTGAATGTCTCTCATCTGAAATCTGGCTCCCTGCACAACAGCTGTGGATGCAGCCATGTGCCCCAGGAGCTGCAGAAAGTGTCTTGCTGGTCAGAGACCTGCAGAGTGAAGGAAGAGGCCAGAGCCACTAAATTCCTTACCCTTTCTGGGGGAAGAAAGGCTCTGGCTAGCTTTGTGTCCAATTCTGCCCCTATAAAGGTGAGTACCTGGACTGGTTCCAGAACCGACTTTGGTAGGTTTAGCAGAAAACCCAGGGAGGTGAGAAGCTGCTGGGTGACCTGCAGGTGAGATTTTACCTGTTCTGGGGACTGGCCTACAATGAGCCAGTCGTCTAGATAGGGAAAAACAGCAATCCTCTGCCTCCTTAAGTGGGCCACTGCCACTGCTAGACACTTTGTGAATACCCTTGGAGCAGAGGTAAGGCCGAAGGGCATTGCTCTGAACTGGTAATGACCTGAGGGCAGTTCGAATCTGAGGTACTTTCGATGGGATCTTCTGATTAGGACATGGAAATAGGCATCCTTGAGGTCCAGGGAGGCTAGCCAGTCCCTGGCCTTAGAGAAGAAGTAAAATCATTGCCAGAGTTACCATTTTGAACTTTGGTTTCAAAGATGCTTGTTCAGATATCTGAGATCTAAAATGGGCCGCCATTCTCCTGTCTTTTTTGGGGTAAGGAAGTATCTGGAATACAGACCCCTGCCCTGATGCAGTGGAGGAACCCTTTCTACTGCTCTGAGAGCTAACAGGGATGAGACCTCTGTTTCCAGAGCGAGGGTCTCTGAAGCACTTGCAGGTAGAAAAAGTCTGCTTCTCAACTTGGGAAACTTTTTGAAGCTGAGAACCAGACCCTGGCTTACTACTTCCAGAACCCACTTGTCTGAGGTTAAAGAAGCCCAATTCTGACTGAAGTAAGCCAGCCTGCCCCCCACTGGTACAGGAGAATCGGCCCTGGGCACCCCATCAGGGTGCCTGTTTCACTGGAGCTTTAGGCTGGGGGGTGGGAGCAGGTCTGCCCCCCCTCGTCTGCCCCTGCCTCTGAAGAAGCCCCTCTGAGCATAGGCAGAGGCCTGAGTCTGGTAGAAAGGCCTGTGAAAAGGCTCACCCCACCCCTGGGGCATGCCTTTGAGGAGTGGCTTGCCGCCCTTAGCCTGGGCACTCTTGTAAGTAGTCCTATATTCATCCATCTTCTTCATGTAATTCTCTGTCTGCTCTCCAAACAGAGAATTTCCCACCACAGGAAAATCCATAGCCTTAGTCTGGGTATCCTGTGACAAACTAGTACACCTGAGCCAGGCCAACCTACTAAAAGCTACAGATGTGGCCATGACCCTAGAGGAAACATCATTAACATCCACAGCAGCATGAAACTGAACCTAGAGGCTTCAATGCCATCAGCAGCCACCTGTTCTAGTTCACTAGCCAGCTGGCCATGGGCCTGCTTGGCCAATTGCATAACAGTATCCCATCTAGATTTCTGATACCTAGCTACATAAGCCATATAATTTGCTTGCCTGAGTCCCAGAGGCTGCCATATACTGTTTTTGCCATGGCATCAATCTTCCTGGAATCCTTGTCAGGAGGATATGGAACCAAGGAATATTAGCTTTATCACAGGCAGCAGCCTGAACTACCCCAACATGACTGCATTGCTGAGAAAGGAATTCTGTATCAGGGCCTGACAATGTATACCTTCTGTCCATCTTTTTATCTACAGGAGGCACAGAATTAGGAGCTTTTAAAATTTTAATTGTTTGTTTCCTAAAAGACTTATGTAAAGGAATAACAATCTCCTAGACTCTGGAATATCCATCATTTCTACAAAATCAGGCTCCTCTTGCTCATCCACAGCCTCTTCTAAAGGAAGCTGGAGGGTTTCAGCAACTTTTTTATAAAACATAAAATGAGATGGGGACTCAGACAGCATAGGGGGAGATTCTAAAGGTCTGTCTGGGGAGATGTCCGGTTCAATGGGCACACCCAGACCTTCCCAGCCACAGTCATACTGTTCATAATCCTCCTCCCCCTCCTCTGGTTCATAAAATTCTTCAATATCATAATCCTGAACCAAAGGGACTGGACGAACCGACCTTTTACCAGATAGTGGTGGTTCGGACGGACCCTGAGACAGTGACTGGACAATTTGTATGGCTTTTGCTATCTCTGCAGCAGTTGGAGAAGGAATTTTGGACTCCAGACCTGCTGATTTTCTTGTTTTCTTTACTGGAATTGGTTCCTCAGAACCAGCTTTTCTTTTGGCCGAGGAAGTCTGGCCCTGGTCAGAGGGCACTCCCTCTGGTTCGGTTGGCACCGAACCGGGCTGGCCATCCGGGTCAGCGGACTTTTTGGCCTCTCGTTCCCTGAGCCTGCCCAATCTTTTTTCCAGGGTGGCTGCAGGGAAATTCTTACATACCTGGCAGTCTGACTGGAGGTGGTCAAACCCCAGACAATAAACACATGTGGTGTGTGGGTCAGCCTTGGCAAAGACTTCCCCACAAACATCACAGTGTTGAAACCCAGTGGGCCCGGTTTTCTTTTGGGTTTCTCAGACATAATGCCAGCCTAACCAAAAACTTGCTTAACGGCAGTGCCAGGTAAGACACCCCTTATCGTTCCTAACCTAAAACATTGGTATTGGAAAACCCTAATAAATCCGTTTTTTTAGAACCGATAAGAACCGGGAACCGCACTCTAAAATAGTAACTTTTAGTTTTAAATGAGTTTAAACCACTGATCGGTTCAAAACCGAACCGATAACTCACAAGTTCCACACAGACAAAACCTTCATTTACTTACGTGTTACCACAGATAGAGCTTGAACCGAACGGTTTTGTGGTTAAATAGAAACTATTCTCGGTTAAATCCAACCGAGAAAACACTTTTAAACCGAGAAATGAACCGAGCAGAAGGAGAAATCTCCGGAGCGACTGTTCACTGAGGCGGAGTAAAGAATCTGACAGTTCAAGTTTGAAATGACACAGATAGAGCTGCTCTCGTGCCAAAATTCTATTTTGGAATGGTTTTAACCATTTCACTCCGGGGCAGTTCTAGAGCTGGATCAAACTGCTAATGTCTATAATATAGCAAGACTTCATGTTGTTTGAACAGGAAGTTGTTATCCCTCTGTACAGACAGTTGGTGAGACCCCATCTGGAGTACTGTGCGCATTTCTGGAGACCCCATCTCCGCAAAGACATAGACAGAGTGGAGGCTGTCCAGAAAAGGACAACCAAAATGGTGCAGGGTCTGCACCAGAAGACATACGAAGAAAGACTAAAGGAGCTTAATATGTATACCCTTGAGGAAAGAAGGGAGAGAGGGGACATGATAGAAACTTTCAAGTACCTCAAGGGAATCAACAATAGCATCTTTCAGAAAAAGAGATGTGCAAGAACAAGGGGGCCCAATCTGAAGATGGGGGGGATGGCTCAGAGGTAATGTGAGGAAGTATTTTTCCACAGAGAGGGTTGTGGATGCATGGAACAGCCTCCCTGAGGAGGTTGTGGAGTCAAGAACAGTGGAGGAATTCAAGAATGCATGGGACAGTCATAAGGCAGTCCTAGTGGGGGGTAGGAGGAAGTAAGCGGTTGGTTAACTAGGATCTGCAGCTTATTTGTTAGGTAGGAATATGGGCAGACTAGGTGGGCCAAGTGGTCCTTATCTGCTGTCAAATTCTATGTATCTACATGACAGGTGATACTTCCGTCCTTGCAGGGATTAATAAACTTAAATAGGAGATACATGATATTTTGAATGTAAAAATAGAACTAGCCTTGTGATTTGTCCTTCAGAAATATTATGAAGGAGGAGCGCAGGCAGCAAAAATGCTGGCTTTCCATCAGAGATGCAGAAATCAAGAAAACATGGTCTCCTGCATTAAAGATCTTCATTCAGCTGTATATCTTACATCTCAAGAAGACATTTTAAATGCTTTTCAGAGTTATTACCAGTAATTATATATTGCAGAACCCTTAACAGATAGACCATCAGCAGACTGAAGCCTTTTTAAGGAGAGTTCAGCTTCCCCAACTAACCCAACCACAAGTCGACCTGTTAAACTCCCCAGTCTGAAAGGCACTTTCACGCAGTGGCTACGAAATCACCTTTCAGGATGCAAAAAAAAAAAATGTTGCCCAGGAAAACGGCAGCAGTCATATTCATGAGGTGCAGTCAAGAGATGGCTACGATGAAAATTTGGGGTCAAAATTTGAAAAGTACCAAAGGTACAAGCCCACGTTTGTTAATTTAAGTGCATGCTCATAACTATGTTGTTTGTTCATATTTTCACACAAAATGTTCAATGTAGCATTCTTATGACCCCACCTCATGAAAAGTGCCAGTTTCATTTCATTCACTCATCCCGAAACGTGATTTCACAGAGCCACCACGCCATTCTGCACCACAGGTACGAAAACATGTTTCAGGTAGGATATGAAAAATGACAGCAATACTGTTCATAAGGAGGTGTGAAATAATGGCAATGCTGAAAATCTGGAGTAAATATATAAAAAATTGGTGAAGTTAGGAGTGTGCATAGAAACTGCGCAATGCATGCTAGTAACACAGTCATTTTTGGAAATGTTTTCACCAAATTTGCAACATGGGCTTTTTGGGACCCAACCTCATGACCAGTGGCACTGACCTTTCATTAAAATTATTCCCAAAAGGTGATTACGCACAGTGACTGCAAACTCACATTTTAGGACTCAGTAATGAAATAACAGTGACAGTGCTCAAGAGGTGGTGTCCCAAGAACCCCATGTTAAAAATCTGGGGCCAAAATTCCTAAAAATGGCTGAGATATCAACCTAAGTTGACTCCCCTCCCCCGCCCACCACCACTGATTCCCATTATACGGCTTACACTGAAATCTCCACTTTGCTGGTCGGTTTGAAGAGTTCAGATCCATCCTGGTCCACAGAGGATCATTGCTCCCCATCTCCAGAGGTAAGTATGGGTAAGAGGAGGTGCGGACGCAGTGGGAGGGTCGGGATCGGGGAGGGCGACGAGGAGACAACGATGGACCATTTTTTGTTTTTCAGGTTTAAAGAAATAATGACACTGGGGACAGTTTTCTTTTTTATAGGAAAGGATGTGAACATTTCTGGACACTGGGACTGTGCTCCTTAGTGTCCGGGGGGACAGGGAATGGAGGGTGCGAGGTGGACAGCAGCAGTGGGAGGGATTTACTGTGTGTGTGTGGGGGGGGGCCTCGAACAGAATGAGGGCGTGGGGAGGATAGCAGCAGTGGAAGGAAGCGGGAGGGAGTGATTTGCTGGTGGGGCGGGGGCTCGAATGGGAATGGAGGGAGGACAGGCGCAGTGGGCAGGCTCAGTGCATTCACACTGTAAGTGCTACAGCAGTGTGACCACGCAACCAGGAAGTCAATGTAATGCAGGTCTTTACACATCAAAAGACCGAGCTGCACCACTATTGGTTTGGCTCTGTCCTTTGAAAAGTTTGCAAACTCCTTCCCCAAAACAGAAATTGAGTCATCGCCAGCCTGCCTACTGATTCGTCTGCTGCTGACCTGCTCCTTGGAACTAAGCTCTCCAGTGGACGCACCCCCCATACACCCCTGTATAGCAACTCTTATTTCAACTAGTTCATCTGCGTTTGCACGTATGATGAATTAAAAAAAAAAAAACAGGGCACTGGGTCTGCAGCTAAAAATGGTCTGACAGTCAAGACTTAGGAGTTGCGTGATTAGTGATTAGATTGGTCTGAACTACTCTAAATGTTCTGTGTCACAGAGCATGTGCAGGCTATCTGCTTAACGTGGTAAGGAGATGAAAACATTGATGTTGTTAGAAGTGCATTTATCCCAGCATAACCAACAGCCCAGCATGTCTAACAGTGCTTATAAAATAGATTTTGTGAGCAAATTAGAAAAACATTAAAAGCTTTTAAAATTATTGATTATTTATAAAACAGGTCATCTACGGGTGGTCTGTTACTACGGGGCACAAGCGAGGGCAGTAGTGGCTAGGTAGTGTAGTATGTATCCATGTGTGTGTGTGTGTGTGTGTGTGTATATGGGGAGAAGACAGAAGCAAATTAAAGTAGATTGTGAGCAGCAGCTGAGGGTAGTTGCTGAGCGGGCAATAACAGAAAATCTGCAAATGGTAAAGGTTGGATTTATTTTTATTGGTGGTGTTCTGTAACTGCTGTATTTTTTACTGTGAGTGCCTTTCGCACATTTGGAGTGTGTGACAGGGAGTGGGCAGCGAAGCATAAAATGATCACTGCATGAAGTCTGAAAGTTCTCTCACCTCAACACACAGATATGCTCGGTAAAGGGGGCCTTGGATACTGGTACCTTTGTTCTGCATTGTACTGTATGTTTAAAATCAAAGTACAAATGGCACTGAGGGATGGCAAACTGTCCCAAGCATAAGCAGTACCTTACACGAAATGAGATACGGCATCTCAGCTAGGCTATCCTATGTATATCACTTAAGTATAAATTCCCCACTATTCTACAGGTCACAAGTACCACCACTATTGTTTTAGGACACACTGAGCATCAATTTGTTTGATCGACAACAGTGAGCAATCAACTCATGTAATCACTGCCACAGAGAACCAAAATGTACCCTCATGGTATACGACCTTCATACTTACCATATCTACTACAGACACTTTTAGAGTTGGCGTGACATACATGATAAGCAAAGGCAGCTTGGAAAAAGAGCAGTATACAGAATACATAAACAATACAGAAAGACATACTGTTCTATTCTGTATGGTTTCTGTAACTCTCCTGTGCTTATGCATGTATTCTAAAGCATAAAACCCAGATGAAAGCATCATGGGTCTGAAAATCTTTGTGAGAGATAATAAGCTAAATTGGAAGTGTCTCACATAAATAAAAATTATATACTATTTATTCTAGAGTCAGTGCACTACCATTAGAGCACAAATCATGCCAAGAGGTGCTAGAGTAATCTTTCTAATTTTGCCTTATATTCTTTAATTCCATTTCTTGGATCACAGGACCACACTGAGTGGTAATGTGTCTAATCACCAACAGAGGAGAACAGTGAGCAATCAGGTCATATAATCTTGCCAGCCACCGAGAACCAAGACTAGCATATTTTAGAATGTATAACTCTTGGCATAAGCCCTCCATACCTACAGCATCTGTTACAGACCCATTATAGTCTGTGTGACAGGCATGAGAAGCAAAAGCAATTTGAAAAAAAGGATAGTAAGCAGAATGCATAAGCGATATAAGACAGATAATTTCCAATTTGTTTGCTTTTTGTAAGTCTCTCCAATACTATAAACAGAGTTAGGAAAAAGGGTGCCTTGTTTACTGCATTACCTTTACTACAGTATGCTGCAGTACTGTATTGCATCCTAGCCAGTACCACTGTATTTGTGTATTCTAAAGCTAAAAAACAAAGCAAGTGCAAGTCATCATGGTTATGCATGCAGATCCTTTCGTTGGAGGTGAACTGTATATGAAATCTCTAAACAGGCACTAAATTCTGCTGATTATGTCCAGATGCCAACCTTACTACAGCCACTCACGCAATTTGTGTGCTTTCTGTTAACACAGATATCATCAAAAGCATAATGGGACCTGCACATCCTTTTGTCTGTATATATATGTGTGTGTGGGGGGGAGTAAACTGACTAGGAAAATATCAAAACTTCTTTTCGACTAAACTTTAAGAGCATAAGCTGCTGTGTGTGGAGACAAGCTGTAGCATTCTACACCACCTGGTGAAGTACTCTAATTTGTGATAGCACAGAGCTGCAACACTGTTTTTGCATCATCAACTTCAAAAGCAGAGGAGAGTGCTAGCTCAGTGGAGCAGTCTGTGCAGTCCCCCCACGCCGGCAACCCAGGTTCAGGAAAATGCAGGTTTGCTTAGTGGACTGGTAGAGTGAGGGAAGATCTTATTTTTTTTCAATTAAATGAACTTTTATTAGTTTTTCAAACACAACCTAGACATACTAAACAAACAGTAACATACAAACATTACACAGTCCCTGTGCAAAGTACATTAGGTAAATTACATACAGTCATGTTTCATTTAATCACAGGAATGTACAGTGGTCATTCAACTGGTACAGCAGTATTATGTAACTTCAATCTTCTGGATTACATATAACCAGGTATTAAATCCAAACTTAAAGATGGGACCATATCACCTTACTCATCTGTTGGAGCACCCTTTATCCCTTGTGTTCCCTCACATTCAAGGGTCATTCGGACATACAGCTTCTCCCGTATCTCACATAACCCTTTAGCCTCTTCTTCATGCGGGCTATGGATGTTTCTGCCTTTAAGGTGAATAAGAGCTCAGCATATCACTTGGGTGACAGAGGATCTTGCACTTGATGGCAGCTCTCCTTCTTTGTTGGGGGGGTGGATACACCCATTCCTGCTGCAGGGACTGCCACCTAATGGAGGCGGAGTGGCAGTGCAGCAGGAGTGCATGTAAGCAAAGGGTAGGGCTGGAATGTAATGTGCTGGTGCACATGTCCTAATACTCCAGTCCAGGGGAGAAAACCGGAGGAAAAGATGCCAGGCTGCCACAATCTGGCACCCCTTGCAGCAGCTCGCAGCATTAACAGGGCTGGCCACCCACCCAGTGGCTTGTGTGCAAGTGCTGGATAACCAGTAAGTTTGTGAGAGGGTGGTGTGAGCACTGCTGGCCAGACTTGGGAAGGAAGACAAAATACTAATTGGGGGGGGGGAAACCCCAAACTACCACTGGTAGCTGGAATTACAAGTCAGCTTAAGCTAAATCCCATAAGGAGAAACAGCTCCATTTGTGTGAGCTTTCTGGCAGCATGTATGTAGTACTGAAGTCCTTTTATAGTCATAGTAAGTGGAATGAAATGAGGGGAAGTTATTTAAATGCTGATTAGAAAGAAGAGAAACTATAAGTAGGATGCATAAATGATATAAAAGGCAGACACTTTCTGATTTGTGTAGTTTCTATAAATACACATGCAATTAGAAGCCTCAAGTCTAGCACAAGACACTATGAGTATGCAAATCCATGTGTGTTGTGTGTGTGTTTATGGGTGGGGTAGGGAACTACCTGAGGAAGGCGTGGTACTACTTTCTCATTCTCATCTTACTACTCAGACCTCACCACAGCTGATTCACATCACTAAATGTAACAATAATCCTTAAAATCTGTACAAAAGTATATGTATGTAAACATATGGCTGAACAGTTGTGTCAGCTAATCTGAGTGTTGGACATTCTTTACCCATTTTGAGTGCACACACATGCAAGAGCACAGATATGTTCAGGGACCCTAGTGTTCTGCAGTAGGGCTCCTAGGTTTCTGCAGCAGCATTTTCTGATTTCTGCGGCATGAGTTGTTCATTTCTGTGGCAGAATGCAGTCCTATCATTGACTGAAATATGATGTGATGTGATGCCATCAATGACATCACGTACTGAACACAGAGGAGGGACTTCAGGATAAAAGAGATGGAAGAAGGGAGCCGGGCACTATGGGAAAACTACATATTTGAATGAACATTCACCAAGAACAATGAATTCTGTGGCAGTATCTATATTCTGCGGCATGCTGCAAATTCTGAGGAAAATTCCACAGCCACAGAAACACAGAATTCCAGGGGACTTGGCTATATTAATGCCTGACTAGTAGATTTTTCAGACATCAGTCAAGTCATATTATTTCAAGAGAACTTCTGTCCCAGTCAAATCCTGCCACTCTCCTTGACTGTATTTTAATACTGATACTTTTATGGAAAATACTGACATTGAAAAATGAATAGTATGATCCAGTTGTTGCATAGATCAGTAGTTGTGGTTCTTGGTTAGTGATTATAAGTTGCTAACACCTTAGTCCTCCAGTGGCCTTCTATCTGGTTAAAAAATAGCTTGGATGAGCAAGCTAATGAACAGCTGTCCATCTCTTGAGCTTAAATGGCCACTTTTTAATACTGCAAATGCATACATACTATACCATTTGTATATGAGGAGTTTGTGTATATAACAATAGAATACAATTTCAAAAGGCCCAATGTTCTTTTTAAAATCAAGACCTCCGTCTTAAGCTATCCAACTGTCTTCCAGTGAGGAGTAGTGGCATTTCATATTAAATCTAAGAAAGATAGCCATGTTTGTATTTTTTTCTCTTTCTTGGAGTAGTTCATTGCATCATAGTGTTTACACATACCTTCTAGTTTGTAATCTCTACCACAGATGGTGTATTCTGCCCCAAAATGTAAACTGTCTAGTGCAAATCATCTTGAATAAATACCTTACCTGTTATTATCGGCATCAATGAAGATGACATCCACTGAGAAAGATAGAGGCCTAGGTGACCTGAAGCTGATATGACAGGTTAGTCCCACATTCGTTCCCTCAGATGGAACTGTAATAACGTGACCATTTGGGAATTGCACTGAAAGGGGATTAATCGTGCCGCCATCTTCAAGCTCTGCTTCTGGAATTTCAACTTGCAGCGCCGAATCTCTGCATCAAAATCAATAACTGTTTTATTCCCCCATAGAACTATCACAAAAGGACAATGCCTAGCATTTCTCTGCAACACAATATGTGAAACAAACTGGATGATATTATACATGAGTTTATTCACACACTGAAGGAACTTCGTATGGATACAAACTCATCAACTGAGACTGTAGGACTTAAAATAAAACTTTCAATGAAGAATTAACTGACTTACCTCCTTCCCCCTTTTGGCCCCACAGCACTGAAACAATATCAGTAATATCCACTTTGTGTGGGTCCTTCTTTTATTATTTACAGTGTAGTTTCCTAGGATAGCCGAACTGAGATGCAACAGCTCACAGTGCTGGCCCTAGATATCCCGGTGCCCTGTGCGAACCTCCTTGCTATGGCCCCATCTCAAAGTCACAAAGCCCCCAAGGAACATCCTCATCCCTACCATGGCCTCCCTATATTTTCATTTTCAGCTAGTTTTGTGCCATTTTCCCACTTTACCTGAGTTAGAACATAGAGGACCAGGATGAAAGGAGGACAACAGAACAGCTGAGGTTTTTTTTTTGGGGCTCTGCTCTTGAGGCCCTGTGCAAATGCACAGTTCACACCATGCTAAAGCTGGCTTTGACAGCTCATTTCCTGTGGGATCCTGCTTCTACTGAAGTTTTACAGCTGGGAGCACAGAAGCACTGTGAGGTGTGGGACTTGCTCAGGGTCACACAGTAAGTAAGTAGCTCTGAGAAGATTTAAACCTGGTTATCAAGCCTGTGCTTATAACCACTACACCACATTGCCTCCAGAAACTTGGTTCCAGTCAAGCCTGAAGTCCAGTGCTCTGAACTGCAATATTTACTTGTGTTAATTTATCCTACCATTTCTATTATGCCATACTGTTCTGTGGCAGCATAAGCTGCTTAAAAAATTTTCCATTACCACCCGTATGCTGGAAAAAGGTGGGTTTTGAAAGCTCTTAGAAGTACTATATTAAGTGATTGCAAAATGTGACTCAAAGTCATGCTAACCTTTCTGAAAGTAAAGATCCACTGTAACTTTAAATGGTGCTTCGTGACACAGACGAAAAAGGTTATCGTGTCATATGGGGGCATCTGTTTATATTGTGACAAGCTGCTATGCTGAAACATTAGTCAAGGAACTCTCTTATTGTTTTACAGCATGTGGATGAGATGTGAAAATGGTTCCCTTTCTCTCTGAGGTAACCTTTAACATTAGTGTTGACAGTATGGTGAAAGCACTAAAGTGAACTCATCTGTATGTTACTTTCAGTGGGTGGAGGCTGTGACAAGCTGCACTGCCTTTACCATTTTATGCCACAGATTTTTTTTTTTGTGGGGGGGGCATCCACCTCTACCTTTGTTAGCAAATATTGAACAATTACATTCATGAAAGATAATCTAATTTAAAAAATTAAATTGCACCAAAACAAGAATCAAATAAAATGGGATTCAGAAATGTCTAACTATTCCAAAAAGCCATAAATCTGTTCAGAGCCAGAAACAAATGATTTGATACCTTTTATTGGACCAACATGGATGTTACAGAAAAGAACAAAGTGCTTTAGCTTTCAAACCAACCAGGTCCTTCTTCAGAAGCTTCTTCAGAAGGTCAAAGCTTCTGAAGAAGGACCTGGTTGGTTCGAAAGCTAAAGCACTTTGTTCTTTTCTGTAACATCCATGTTGGTCCAATAAAAGGTATCAAATCATTTGTTTCTGGCTCTGTTTTTAAAAGGACCAATACGGCACCTACAACATTTTAATAAATCTGTTCATGAATTTTAGAAGCTGTAACACAATGGAAGGAAAACTCCGGTTTAAGAGCTGGCAGGGATACTGAAGGCTACATTTGCACAGTCTAAAATAACAAAAGAAAACACTGATTAGTAAAGCAACGCCTTAGCCAGACAATATTTCTTGCAGTTGGGTTCTGTTAAGGTCTCTTGTTCTCACCACAGTGACAAGAGATGGTATTTAATCAAACAATGACTGCATTTATTTCTCGAGAATCACAACCCTAGAGAGGCTGGGAAACTGGCGTTTCTCACAGATGACTAATGTGCCTAATTCCCCTAGCAGTGCGTTAATTAATCCAATGGCATTACTTACAAATTTCTATGAGATTTGGACACAGGTTGTTTGTACAGCTATGCCACACTAATGATCCAGTCTAGTAATCAAACACCTGTTCCCAGTTGTTAGCATCAAAGCCAGGCAAAAGAGAAAAGCTTACAGAGAAGAGACCTCTGCTGGTTAGAATTTTTACAGCAGCTTTAAATTAAGAGTTCTTTTGTTTAACTTTTTACCTTAAAGAGGAACAGCCAGAAGTAAGGGGAAATTGTTTAACCAGGAAAGGCACACTAAGCCGGAGCTTGTTTCCAGGTGCGATCTGGGAGCAAAAAGAAGTTAAGTAACCTGCTCATGGTCACACAGTATGCAAGTGGAGGCTGATGGGATTCAAACCCAGGTCTCCAGGTTTGTAGCTCAATGCCCTTAACCACTACACTATACTGCCTCCTCCTCAAGTGTGGGGCTGGTCCTAATTTACACTTTATTTGCAAAAACATTTTTTTTTGCTTTCTGTTTAATACAGTATAGTAGATCATATAAGGTTGATATACATTCCAGTCTGACATTTGCTGTAAGTAACTAATTGCATGTTAGAAATCTTTAAGTTCAGATATGCAAATTACATACTGCAATTCTTGATCTTCTTGGAATATCTTCAACATTGAGTCACACTAATGGTTCTTAGCTGGAGGAGCTAGAACCCTGCAGGAGCAAGAACTTTTTAGGAAGGCTGGTTCCAAGGCAAGTTGTGTGCATGCTCGGTACTGCAAGACTGGCTCACAGTGCCAAGCTTATCATGGCACCAGTCATCAATTGCCTCTGTACCTTTTTTTTTTTTTTTTTAATAAGGAAGTACAGCATAATCTAGTGATCAGTTATGCACTAATCCTAAGGGCATAGGATGCTGATGGTGACCCATGAAAGAAGGGTCAACAAACCAGTAACACAGTGTTTTCACAGCCCAAACCAATAACAAGGGGGTGAAGACCAATAAAACATACTGAAGTGTGTGACGTGGACAGCCAGTTCTGAGTGCTGTAGTATCATTTTTATTGTAATATCAAAATGGGTTATGGACTGTCTGTCATGAAAGATACTGAAAATCTGTCCCCCCCCAGGTTTCAGCTGAAAGATGAAAACCATGAGAAAATGCTGAAACAGCATGTGAGATCACACACACTCACACACCGGTTTTATATACCAGGTGTTACATGGCAGGCCAGAAGCTATTTACAGACTTTTCTAAGTTAATTATAGATGTTGTTGTTAAAAGGGAAATCATAAAAAAAGGTTTATGACGTTAGAAGGGGGAAACCAGGTTTAGCAAACTGGCATGAAGTTGTAAATGTTCCTCTGATGCCTGTGTGAGACAGAATACTGATTAAGATCAAACAGATGTCATTTGAAGAACAAATGAGTATGCTGAGGTTGCAGAATTTAATTACTGAAAAAGACATCCTCTTTTTTTATTAAATATATATTTTTTTGTATATTCTGACAGAGGAGGAGCTAGGTGACCTCACCCAAAAAGAGGCTGGCAAATACAGTTTACTTTAAGGAATATTCTGTTTTACTTCAGATATACTTTTTCTAGACTCTGACAAGGAAACATCTGTGAGCACTTTTAAACAGGTAGTTAGAAAGAGACACAATCTAAATATTGTTGTAGAAATTTGCACTGTTTAAACCTTGTTATTTTAAAAGATTTGTACGTCTTATGATATAACAGTTCTGTATTGTGTGTTTTACATATTTTTATCTATTTTAGTAAAATTCTTTTCAGAACATACTTGGTCTGTCTTTGAATTTTCTTCCATTTGTAAGAAAAGTATATATGGTTACAGCAGACACTAGGCATAAGCTTGAATAGTGATACCAAATTGGAAAGAGAAGCGTTTTAAATCTGAGGTCTTTATTAAAGTTTTTTAAGGGTTCATCTCTGTATACCTGGCTAGGTGCCCGTAGGCAAAGATATCTAGCCTCCCAAAGACAGAAATATCTGAGCCTGTGCATTAGGTACACTAGCTAGAGGTTCAAAGTTTGAATCCCTCCAAGACTTGAGACCAAAGGTTGATCTGAACTCACAAAACAGACAAGAGGGTTACCTTGCTCTGTTAAACTGTTCACAAGACTGCACTCGGAGGTTGGCACTTTGGGAGTAGAGGGCCTGACCTGCTGAGTGGGTTTGTGACAAAGTGCACCTGGGGGATGGTGGGTGGTCATGTGAGTCAATGGTAAAGATATACCTAGAAGAGCAAGAATTATGGTGAGTACTGCAATTTTCATATCTTCCAGGAATCAATATTCATCACTCATTCACACTAATGTGTTAGAGTACAAAGCTCCAGGAAAAATCACCCAGACTAGGGTGGTAGGATCAAGAGCTCACTCAGGACAGAAGTCCATTCAGGTCAGTCCTGTCAAACGCAGTATGCTGCATGGGATGGATGTCTAGTGCACAAAGCTTAACAAAAGCGTACACTGTGCTCCAAGTTGCAGTTCTGCAAATATCACTGGCAGGCACTGAATGAATCTCTGCCAGAGACGTGGAAAGTTCCCAGTGGGCAGGCTCCTGACCTGAAGAGCTGGCAGGGACCTGTGCCGTGGCATAGCAGTGGGATAGACCGCTCACAGTCCAGAGAGAAATGTACTTGACTGTAACAGGCTGTCCCTTTTGACTGGGATTGAAGGAGAAAAAAAGCTATTTGGATTGCCAAAAGTTCTTAGTTTTGTCCAGGTAAAATGTAAGGACTCTTAACATCCAGAGAATGGAGAGTGCACTTTTCTTCATTTTGGAAGTTGGCAAAGTATGTAAGCAGCACAAGTGGCTGATTCAGATGGAACTCCAATACCACTTTTGGCAGGAACTTAGGGTGTGTGTGGAGAAAAATATTGTCCTTGTGGAAAATATAATATGGGGCATCTGTAGGCATGGGTTTCAGACACTTTGAGAGCAGAAGTAACAGCCACTAGAAAGGCTGTTTTTAAAGTTACAAGACTTTAGCTCACAGGTCACAAGGGGCTCAAATGGCTACAGGTATATATATCCAGCACAAGACTGATATCCCAGGCAGCCACTGGCTTGCTAATGAAAGGCCTTGTATGTAAAATGCCCTAAAGGAACCTCTTGAAGAGTGGCAGCTTGCCAGACAGAGGGTACCAATGTGCTTGTGGTATGTAGAAAAAGCTCACAGGTGGACCTTGACTGTGAAATACTGCAAGCCAGCATCAGAAAGTTCCAGCAAGTACTCCAAAACCTTGGCAGGTAGGCACCCAAAGGGGTCTATAAAGGTTTTGAAGCACTAGACAGAAAATCTTTTCCATTCAGCTGAGTAAATCTTCCTACTAGAAGGTTTACAGGCAGCCAAAAATATTTCAGAGACCCTCTGAGATAAATTGTACCTGTCCACTTCTAGTTCTTCAGGGGCCAGGCCTGAAGCTGAAGGGAGCAGAGGTTCGAATGGACCAGGTGATCGTAAGTTAGAAGTCCATCCTTAGTGGAAGAATCCTCAGTTTGTTGACTGACAGTCCGTTGAACAGAGGAAACCATATCTGTCAAATCCAGCAGTGGATGACCAGTATCATCTTGCCCCTGTGCACCTCCAGTTTGAGCAATACCTGCTGTATTAGGGGGATTGGTGAGAATGCATACAGAAACAGATTTTTGCCAATGCAGTCTGAATGCATTCTGACAGAAAACATCCTGGATGTCTGAAACAGAATCAAGGCAATTCGGCGTTGAGTGGTGATGCAAAAAGGCCCACATTTGAGGTGCCCCACTCTTTGCACAGTGATCTCACGACATCAGGAGCTAGTGACCACTCATGAGAATCGGACTGCATTCAACTGAGCTTGTCTGCCAGAATGTTCTGGACTCCTGGCAGATGGAAGGCTTGGAGCAGGATTTCCTGCTTCAGGTACCACTCTCACACTCTCACCTATGTAACCCCAGGTCGCATCTGGAAACGAGCGGTCCCTGCTCAGAATGCTTATCTGGTAAATCTCTTAAATAAATAAATAAATAAATAAAAATAATAGATCAGACTTGTCTGTCTGAAGGAGGACTGTTTTATAGCTGACAAGATCCACAAGGGCTTGCAGGCCATGAAAAACAGTTTGCATCTCCAGCACACTGATGCAGAGATGAGTCTCTGATGGGTCCCAGACACCTTGTGTTTGGAGACCCTAAGAGTGCCCCCCCCCCATCCCAACAGGGAAACATCCATGAAGAGTCACCTGAGGCTCTGGCTGGGAGAAGGGAAAGTCCTGGAGGAGTCTGTCCTCCACTGACCACCGTGTGACAGAGAGAGAGCGAGAGAGAGGGAAAGAGAGACAGACTGAACCAGGGGCTTGGTCACCTGAATGGGATAGGTCTGAGAATGTAATGCTTGTGACCACTGCACATTGAGCATGCACTGATTTGTTCTCATGTGCAACCATGCCAGGGGCACTGAGAAGGTAATCAGATCTAGCATGTGTTACATGGAGTGGGCTTATACAGTTTCGCACTACATGATGTAGCATGCCATCTGCAGGACTGCCTGCATTCTGCTCTCAGGTAGAAAGACTTGGGCCTTGGTCGTATTCAGAACAGCACCTATGAACAGCAGCTGCTGTGAGGGTTGCAGGTGTACCTTTTCTAGATTCAGCAGAATGCCCATGGAGGTAAGGAACTGAGTGGCCATGGCTACTGCCTGCGCCGTCTCCTGCCTGGATGAACCAGCTATCAACCAGTCATCCAGATACGGGTAAACCTGGAATCCTATCTTTCTCAGGTATGCTGCGAGTTTTGCAAAGCACTTTGTAAAGACTCGCAGCATCAAGTAGAGTTCAAACAGCAGGTCTCTGAAATGGTAAGCTGTCCCAGCTCGAAGAATCAGAGGTAGTGGAGATGGCTGCAGTGTACCAGAATGTCCCAGTATGCCTTCTGTATATCCAGGGAGCTAACAAATTCTGGAAGAAATAACTAATTTTTCTCAGTCCAAGAAACTGATGAGATTCCTGAGGTTGAGGAAGGGGTGCATGCCTCCTTTGAATGAACCAGTGGTCTGAGCCAGAAATGTCTTCTAATGCAGATGCCTGCAACAGCTGAGCAGAAGCAGAAGAAAGGCATCCAAGTGGCTTAGAGCTGATGACTGCTTGACTAAATTCCATGAATGACAGTCAGCAGAATCCTTTGTTAAGTCTCTGTCAGAGACTTAAGTGAGTGCCAAAAGGGTCATAAGAGGAAAAATGTCCTTGGCAGCTAGCAGTCCATATGTCTAGGGTAGCTACTTTACAAGCATGTTTTCCTGTAGTGTTAAACTTGCATGATTCATCTCTAATAGAGTGTGTGGTGACCTCTTGGGGGAGAACAGCCTTGCCATTCTTGTGGAGATTAACAATGGCATCAGCTAAGGCTGAGAAACATACACTGCACCAACTTAGGGATGCTGTATTTTTTTTATTGATCTGCTTGCAGACAGATGGTATTGAAGAAGGCCCGGACAGGTTTTGAAATGTGGTCAGAATAGGAGGACTAAACTGACCGGTATGGTAGAAATGTTTAACCACTGCAGATGGAGACGTTTACCTTGATCAATGACTGTAGGCTCAAAATAAAGTGCAGAAGCAATCCTGAAGCACAGCAGCAGGGTCTGGGTTTGAAGAGTCCAGGCTAAGAAAGTGATTATCACTGTCCTCAAAGAAGATGAGCTCAGGGTCAGATTCATCCTTCTCTATATTCTCTCTGGAGTGAGGGCTGTAGCGAGGGGTGGATTGCAAGCCCTCTAATCCAGAAATGTGGCCCCAGCAACACTGGACCCAAGGATAAGGATCTGGTGCCAGGGGCAGTGCCAGAACTGGAACTGAATCCAACACCAGGAGATCCCCGGTGCTGAGGATGGTGCCAGGGACTCTTGATGAAGAGGGTGATGCTGGGACAAGAACAGGAACAAGCCAGGAGGCCCAAAAAGCCCAAACCTGGTGCCAGAACCAGACCCAGTGCAAATGACCCAGCCAGCACCAAAGTGACCAGCAATGGTACCCGGTCGGTCCCACAACTGACACAACATGGGGTTGTGGCCAGTGGGACAGGAGTCAGCAGCGCAATCAGTGGCAAGGCCAAAGAGCTGTTTCCAGAGCCAAACTTGAGGTCCCCACCCACGGTTCCAGTTCCACCAACCCAAGGACCAGGAACCGTCTCCGCTGGCAGGGACACATGGACCTGATACTGCAGCCACTGCTTCAAAGAACTGCCCGAGGGTGGAACTGCCCACCGGGCTCCCCAGTGATAGACAGAGGGGACTTCGGGCCAAAGACTGCAGCATTCTAGTACCAGAGGCACTTGTCAATGCCGCCAGTACCGGCGAGGGCGTCTGGCTCCGGGAGACCGACGGTCTAGCAGCAGACCTCCCAGAGGGTACCCTCAAGTGGTACAGTTTCTTCCTGTTCTGAAGGGAAGAGAAAGAACTGGAGTCCAAGTGGTGCAGACTGATCAGAATCAGAAATGGTCTCACTCTTTTATACTTTCAGTAGGACTGTCCTTCCTCCTGATCACAGGACCACCCATGGTCAGAACCCTTCCAATGGGGAAAGTGGATCAGACAAGACCATGGTGCTGGAGCAGCCTGCCTAAAATTATCGTGCCCCAACAGTATAAGTAAAACTAAATTTAACAACATAAATAAAGAAAAATGTGGTGGACAATGTAATTTACAATGTCTATATGGTACACAATGCCAATTTTAAGACACAAGAAATTAATGACTGGCAGTCACTAATTAAATCTTACTCAGAGCAGTCTTTTTTCTCGATCCATACTGCTTTTTCTTGGTTCAAGTTTGTTTGCGATGCTTCTTATATGAATTATTTTAAAAATGACAATTCGTGTACTATCTAGTTTTTCTATTTATAAAACTAGAAATTGTAATCAATTTATTTAGAACCATTGCATTAATGCTTAACTATGTTTTTAACATGTTAGTTAATGATTGGTTTTATCTTTTCATACTTGTATTTTCAAGTTAATAGGTTTGAATCCCACGAGTGCCTGCAATCAATTTAAGAGCAAAGTTTTTTGATTGGTGGGATTTGTGAATTGTGGGTACTTAACTCATTATGTCCTGATGACACCATATGGCGTCATAAAAAACATACCTCTTTTTCCTGATGACACCGTATGGCATCCTAAATTATGTGCTGTATTGCCTGATGACACCAATTGGTGTCCATGTCTTCCTCTTGGTGCAGCTCGAGCATTTTACATTTGATGAATTGAGTTGTACCAGCCAATAGGGGCCATCGTACCCTTACTGATTTTACCTAATATAATATGCATTCCCACTGGCTATTTTTGAGAAAACACGCTTTAATAAATAAATAAATGTGCTATTTTTCGTATGTGCTGTAAAAAATGTTTATTATGCTCGTTCTGCCATTAGTTTGTCTTGTAACAACAAATCATCTTGTTTTAGTGTAACATGTTAAGCTGATCAGGTTGACACTATAACTAATTTCATAACTTATATTTTTTGTATTCGAGCAATCCGATTGGCTGTCACCACTTTTGGTGTATTTTTTGATGTTTTTTGGGGTATTTTTCTGCAATAACATGTTGTCACTGATATCATGATTATTATAACTATTAGTCCATTTATACCACTGAGTGAGCTGAATATTTCTGTATTTAAAAATCGAGCTCTGTGATTGGTCGGATTTTCTGGCATCATCAATTCTGAATTTAATTGGTATAAAGGGATTGTTTTAGATGCAGGCACCATCCTCCTGATGAAGCCTTAATTGTCGAAGCACCAGGGAACCTGCATGCAGATCTTTTTGTTGTGCCTTCCACTATTCTATTCAATGTGTGTGCCTGAAACGTTGGAATACATCCTTATTTAGCATTCAAGCAAGGATTCTGGTATTTTTTTACCATCATCACAGGCGGGAAAGTGGCTCTCCGGGCTCTGGAGAGTACAGTGATTTTTTTTTTTTTTTATATGTTTCAGTTAGGGCTCGCAGCCCTCACCTGCATCCACCTTAGCTCTGTAGTGCAGCACCATTTGGTCATATTGAGCCTCATTGTTGCCATGCTTCCTTTTTGTTTATGGTACAGATCACTATTTCCATCAACCAGTCAGAGCGCACACTGGTGCAGGAACAGCATGGTGACTGGAAACTTAGTTTCAAGATGGAGGTGCTGCTCTCATCCTAAAATACTCACTTCATTTTGGTGCCAAAACCTCAATTTGTAAGCTGTATTTACTTTGTTCTCATCTGGCATCAGTCCAGCCCCAACCTCTGATGCACTGTAAAGGCCAAATCAGTTTTGAATCCCTCCACAGTCACTGGTGTTGTCCATCGACTCGTATGACATCAGTCCAGACCCAACCTCTGATGCACTGTAAAGTGCTTTTCAGCTTAAAATCCCTCCACAGCCACTGGTAAGACCTAGCTCCTTGCCATGCATCAGTTGAGCCCCAAACTGTAGGGAACAGTGAAGTGCATTTCAGGTTCAGATCCCTCCACAGCTGATGGTGTTGTCCATTGACTTACCATGTATCAGTCCAGACCAATCCCATAATGCACTGTGAAGTGCATTTCATGTTCAAAACCCTCCACATCCACTGGTGTAGTCCATCATAGAAACATAGAATTTGATGGCAGATAAGGACCGCTTGGCCCACCCAGTCTGCCCATTTCCCTGCCTACTGGATAAGCTGCAGATCCTAGTTAACCAGCAGCCTACTTTTTCCTACCCCCATCCCCTAGAATTGCCTTATGACTGTCCCATGCATGCTTGAATTCCACCACTGTTTTTGACTCCACAACCTTCCTCCGAAGGCGGCTGCCCATGCATCCACAACCTCTCTGTGAAAAAATACTTCCTTAAATTACCTCTGAGCCGCCCTCTATCTTCAAATTGTGCCCTTGTTCTTGCACACCTCTTTTTGAAAGATGCTACCTCTTGGACTTTGTTGATTCCCTTGAGGTACTTGAAGTTTCTATCATGTCCCCTCTCCCTCCTTTCTCGAGGATATACATATTAAGCTTCTTTAGTCTCTTCATATGTCTCCCGGTGCAGACCCTGCACCATTTTAGTTGCCCTCCTCTGGACAGCTTCCATCCTGTCTATGTCTTTGCGAAGACTGGGTCTCCAGAACTGCACGCAGTACTCCAGATGGGGTCTGACCAGCTGTCTGTACAGAGGGATAATAACTTCCTGTTTTCTACTGGTGATGCCTCTCCCTATGCATCCCAATATCCCCCCAGCCCTCATTGCTGCCCTCTCACATTGCTTGCCCACCTTTAGGTCATCTGATATGACTACCCCCAGGTCCC
Source organism: Neoceratodus forsteri (assembly GCA_016271365.2). Lineage (NCBI taxonomy): Eukaryota > Metazoa > Chordata > Ceratodontiformes > Ceratodontidae > Neoceratodus > Neoceratodus forsteri. The sequence goes on along the minus strand of CM057458.1, from coordinate 728,765,513 downwards.
TTTCCATTTTTGTTGCTGTTAGTATCTCACCCCCCATTGTGTACTCTTCCCCTGGGTTTTTGTTTCCCAGGTGCATTACCTTGCACTTCTTAGCATTAAATCTAAGCTGCCATACATTTGACCATTCTTCTAACCTTGCCAAGTCCCTTTTCATCCTTTCCACCCCACCTTGTGCATCAACTCTGTTGCAGATCTTTGTGTCATCTGCAAAGAGACATACTTTTCCTTCCAGTCCCTCTGCAATGTCGCTTATAAAGACATTGAAGAGGACTGGTCCTAATACTGAACCCTGCGGTGCCCACTAGTAACCCCCTTTCATCAGAGTGGACTCCATTTACTATTACTCTCTGTGTCCTATTTTCCAGCCAATTTTTACCCAGGCTGTCATCTTGGGACCCACTCCCAGGCTAGCTAACTTGTATATTAATTTTGTGTGGGACTGTGTCAAATGCCTTGCTAAAGTCTAGGTAGGCCATGTCCACAGCCCCCCCTGATCTACTACTTTGGTCACCCAGTCAAAGAAATCTATCAGATTTGTCTGGCATGACCTTCCCGCTGTGAATCCATGCTGCATTGGGTCCTGTGCCCCTCTGGCCTCTAGATACTTGACAATTCTTTCCTTCAGAAGTGATTCCATCATTTTCCCTACCACTGAGGTTAAACTAACAGGTCTGTAGTTTCCTGCTTCTGCCTTGCTCCCACTTTTGTGAAGGGGAATCACATCTGCCATCCTCCAGTCCTCGGGTACCACCCCATCCTCCCATGATTTGTTAAACAGGGTAGTCAGTGGTGTCACTAATTCTACCCTTAGTTCTTTTAGAATTCTGGGATGAATCCCATCAGGCCCCATTGCTTTGTCCACCTTCAGTTTTAAGAGTTCTTTCAGAACTCTTTCTTCTGTAAATGGGCTGGTATCAACTTCTGTATCCAGTGTGTTTCTACTGTTTGTTCTAGGTACCCCCCCTTCCTTTGTAAATACTGAGCAAAAATATTTGTTTAGTATCTCTGCCTTTTCACAGTCTCCCTCTGCCCACCCTCCCCCCTTTATTAAGCCTCACTATCCCTCCCTTGGTCTTCCTTCGCTCCTGATGTACCTATAAAAGGTTTTATCCCCTTCTTAACTGAGTTGGCTATCTTTTCTCGGTTTGGGCCTTTGCTGTTCTGACTGCCTTCCCAGCTTCCTTTGCTTTAACTGATACAGTTCTCTGTCCTGCTCCTTCTGCGATTCCTTGTACTTCCTGAAAGCTTTCTTTTTCTCTTGAACCTTCACTGCCACTTCCTTTGAGAACCATAGTGGTTTCTTACATCGTTTAGTTTTGTTTATTTGCTTCACACAAAGGCTTGTTGCCTCTGTGATGGCAGTTTTTATTATTCCCCATTGTTCTTCCACCCCTCCTTCCTGCCCATGTGCTAGTGCATTCCTTAGGCACTTACCCATTTTGGCAAAGTCAGCCCTCCTAAAGTCCAGTACCTTTGCCTTTGTATGGCTTGACTCTATTGCTGTGTTTATTGTGAACCATACTGTTCGATGGTCGCTAGTTCCCAGATGGCTACCCACTTCTACATCTGTGATCCTCTCTTCATCTCCATTTGAGAGAACCAGGTCTAAGATTGCTCCCTCTCGAGTGGGCTCCAATTCTAGTTGTCTAAGGCATGCCCCCTGTAGGGCATCTAGAATAACCCCACTCTTCAAGTGGCTGTGGCAACTGCACTCCAGTTAACATCTGGCATATTCAGATCACCCATCAGCAATATCTCCCCTTTTTGCCATACTAAGTATACTTTCTATCATTTCCTTGTCCATTTCCTCCCTGAGAAGGGTTTAGACAACCCTGTGCGGATTGTGGTGCCATTGCCGGTCTCCAAATTTACCCACAGTGCTTCTTCTCCTCCCTGTTTTCTCTTTTGTTCTGTTACTTTGATTCCTTCCCTTATGTAAAGAGCTACTCCTCCTCCTCTTTTACCCTCCCTGTCCCTCCTATAGATAGTGTATCCTGGTATGTTTATGTCCCAGTCATGGTTTTGTGCGAACCATGTTTCTGTGACTGCCACGATATCCAGATGTTCCTCCTCCATCAAGGCCACTAATTCAGGAAGCTTGTTACTCAGACATCAATTCATATGATATCAGTTCAGCCCCAGTTTCTGATGCACTGTAAAGTATTCTTCAGGTTCAAATCCCTCTACAGCCACTTGTAAGATCTATCTCCTTATCATGCATCAGTCAAGCCCCAAACTGTAGTGAACAGTGAAGTACATTTCAGGTTCAGATCCCTTCACAGCCCATGGTGTTGTCCATCGATTCATCTGGTGTCAGTCCAGCTCCAACCTCTATTGCACTGTAAAGTGCTTTTCAGGTTCAAATCCACCAGAGTCACTGATCAGTCCATCTGTTCATCAGTCTTCAGTCCAGCCTTTATCTCTGACACTGTGATGTGCATTACTGGCATGGATCCCTCCTCAGTCACCATGGTGCAGTCCACTGTACAAATCAGAATTCATTCCAACACTACCCCCAGATGCACTGTAATGTTCTATTCAAGTTCGAATCACTCCACAACCACTTGTTTAGTCCCTTGTGCTCATAATGCTGCAGACCAGCCCTTACCTCTGATGCACTGTGATGTGACCAGTGCCAATGTATGACTTATACAGTCCATTCAAATGAAACATGACACATAGTACACATGTGCACCAATGAACCAATGAGCATCACTCCATGGTGCAGGCATACCCACACTCCTTCCCACCCACACTGTGCGCCATACTGAATGCTGCAACATATCACATGTGTATGCAGGCAATCCAGGTGACACAGCACATAGTACTCAACCTTTACAGGTGCCCATGTCATCACCCTGTATGTGTACCCACAATGTCTCTGCATGGCATATGAACACCATTAGCAGGTGCAGGCAGCCCCACCTGGTTCCCCACAACTGAGTATACCCCAAGGACGGGTGCCAATTCATGACACAAAATTACTGCAGTGCCTATGACCATCATTCCTTGGTACAGGCAGACTCACCCCTTCCCCATGACACAGTATACCCCAAATTACCAATCAATCAATCAAAATCTTTATTTATCGAGGCGGGCACCATTGAGCAAGGCTCATTTGCAAGGTGGATCTGGTCATGAATACATCAAAGTACAGTACAGAAGCAGGTATACAAAAAGCAATAATATACAAGGAAGAAAAAGTATATACAGTGTATACAGTACAGTACAAGGTTGAAATAAATAAATAAAAAAAACAGCATTATTTTACAATTGAAGAAGTCAGCATATGTACAATCAACCATAGGCATACAGGGGTTATAAGCAGAGATCTTTTGAGTGAGGCAGCCGGCAACTACACATATAGGGGAAAGAGGCCATGTATGGGGCGGCAGGTTAGAGAGGTAAAAGAAGAGGAGGGATATATTACCGACGACTGGGGGAAATATTGGGCTAAAACCACAGAAAGTGATGATGGCTGTCGTATACTTGTTTATTATGATAATAATGGAGGAGGGGTAGATAACTAGGACACTACTATGGATGGGGTGGACTTTTGCCAGGCTGGAGCGGACAGGGAAGGGTGGTTGCAGCAGGAAGAGTTAATAGCGAAAGAGTGAGAGCCAGGGGTAGAAACATGGCGAGCGTCAGGATGAAAAGGGGGAGTTGAGGAATTAGTGGGCTAGTGGTGAGGAAAACATTTGCAAGGTGCTTTCATGTAGCAATCGTAGAGTGCCTTGAAGATATTCAGGCAAACAGGGCAGCTCAGCTTCAAGTTCCTTTGTAAACTGTTCCACATTGTGGGTAAAGAGAAGCTTAGAGCAGCTTTGCTAAAACAAGTTTTGACCCTTGGAACTTGGAGGGCAATTAGGGAATAGCTCCTTAGAGCGTAGGCGCCTAACACACTCTGGGGAATACAATCTGAGATATATGAGAGGATCTTGTTGGTCACTGCTCTGAAGGCCCATAGGGCGGTGTTTCTATTCCTTCTATAGTGAAGGGAAGTCCAGCCTAACGATGAGTACAGGGAGCAGTGGTGTGTGGAAAGTGGAAGGCCAGTAATGAACCTGATGGCTCTGTGGTAGAGGGTGTCCAACTTAGCCAGTGCAGAGGTAGTGCAGTGACTGTAGAGCAGGTCTGCGTAATCTATTAAAGATAGGAAGGTAGCTTGAACCAGTTGAATCTTGGCCTCCTTTGTGAGCAGGTGTTTAATTCTGTAGCATAGTCCTAATCTTTGCCTTAGCTTTTTCTGTAGTTCTTCGAGATGGTCGGCGAAGGAAGATTTATGATCGAGCCAAACTTCTAGATATTTAAATTTAGCTACATACTCTAGTGTTTCTCCAATAACAGTGGTAATTTGTGGTATAGCGCCCACCCCACCCCAAGCAGGAATTGCTGCATGCAAGGAGGGGGAGAAGAGCATGGCTTTTGTCTTTTTCACATTGAGCAAAAGCTTTTTGTTTATGAGCTGGTATTGTAGAAGGTTAAATTCAGCTTGGAGATCTTCACAGGCTGCTTCCAGCACGGGACGACTCAAGTACAGTATAGTGTCATCCGCGAATAAGTGGATGTTGGCTTTTTTGATGGGGTCATTGATGTTGTTAATGTAGACTGCAAAGAGGAGGGGACCAAGGACAGAGCCCTGGGGCATGCCCCTCAGCATAGGTTTTAACGGAGAAAGATCACCGTCAGCTTTAACCTGCTGTTTCCGTTCTCCGAGGTAGTCTGCAAACCAGCACATAGATTTATGGTCCAGGCCTAAGGTGCTTAGGGAGGAAAGAAGCAGGCTGTGATCAACTGTGTCGAATGCCTTACTAAGATCCAAGAAAACGGCACAGACATGCTTCTTGTTGTCAAGGTCTAGGAGCCAATCATTGGTCACCATAGCTAGGGCTGTTATGGTACTGTGCTTTGCTCTGAATCCAGACTGAACCGGGTTTAATAGGCTTCTGGATTGTAAGTATACCCCTAGCTGGCCACACACTATTTTTTCTAGTAATTTAGACAGGATGGGGAGGAGGGAGATCGGTCTGTATTTAGATTGCAGGGGTCACCTGCTTTTAATAGAGGGATGACATGGGCTATTTTCCATTGAGGGGAGGCTACCCTGGGAGAGTGACATGTTGAATAGGTGGGTGATTGGCACCGCAAGCACATGGTAGGCACATTTCAGATAGTATGGCTCTATGAAGTCGGAGCCTGCTCCCTTCCTGGTGTCCAGTTGCAGCAGTAGTTCTTCCACCTCTTTTAGAGAGACAGGCAGGAGGGAGAAGGCCTCCTCGGTAGCGTGGGACTCATGGGTTGGTGGGCCCTGAGCTCTGTGGAGGTCATTGGCAGGGGAAGTATCAAATGCTAGCCCTGCCATTGCAAAATGGTTATTGAGGGCTTCCAATATCTCCAATCGGTTAGAGATAACGCTACCACCAGACTTAATTTTTGCTGGAATGGAATTACCAGGTGCGTGTCCAGACATGTCTTTTAATGTTTCCCAGAGCTTTGAAGGATTTCTTGAGGCAGAGGCTAGCTCCGGACGATAGTAGGTGGCCTTGACTGCTCTGACCAACTTGGTGCACTTGTTATGTGCTCTCTTAAAAAGACACCAATCCGAGTCGTTCTTGCTTCTTCGGGCTTTTTTCCGTAAAGTATCCCTTTCTAACAGGGAAACTTTGAGCTCAGGTAAGAACCAACAGCAGGTGCTGCTCCTGACCCACACCTTAACCAACGGTGCATGATTATTTAAAGCCTCACTTAAAATATCGTAAAAAAAATAGTATATGCTCTGTTAACCGTTTTGGCTAGGAAGAATTCCTGCCATTGCGGTGAATGTTTCAAGTCGAGGATGTATGCAAACAAATCGAAGTTGTGTTTGCACCTCTTGATAGAGAACTTTGCCACAAACTGTGGGTTGTGCACGGATCTAATGGTGGTGATTATACAATGATCGCTAATGTCTGAGAAAAATGTTCCGACATGAGAGAAAAGATGTGGCTTGCTAACCAAAATTACATCTAAGAGGGAGCTGTTGTTAAGGTTCTTTTTATTTGGGCGAGTAGGCTCACCAATGAGTTGCACCAGTCCTAGAGTGCCACAAAAGGATTTCAAGGGAGCTGATGCACTTGATAGCCAATCGTAGTTCAGGTTGCCAAGAATAATGTTTTCCAAGGAACTGAGCCCCAGTACGGAACTGAGGTGAGACAGGAGATGAGGCCCGGCAGAAGGGAGCCTGTAGCACCCTATTACACAGAGTACACTGGAAGGAGAAAGTTTGATCTTTAGGGTCAAGCACTCGAATTCTTTGGGGGAGGGCAATGCGTCTATGCATGCGGCTGAGTATTTGTCCCTTACATAAATTGCCACCCCATCTCCTCTTGTTTGCCTATCCGCTCGGAAGAGTAAATAATTTGGGATATTGATTTCATTGTCTGGGGTGGCTGGCCTAAACCAGGTCTCAGTGATCGCTAGGATGTCAGGTAGGGTGTGGCTCACCCAAGCCTGGATAAGGGTCAACTTTTTCAGCAAACTACAGGCATTAAGATGCATAAAAGACATTCCTTTGATACCTGCCAGGTTTGATGGAGAAGCAAGGGTGTCTAATGGTCCTGGGTTGAGTTAGACATTGCCTGAGCACAATAGTAAAAGAAGCAGGATTCTTTTTAAGGCAGTGAACTGTAATTTGTAAACACTATTTTTTGGGTGATAGGGGAGGCAGTGTTGATGGGTAGGCCTGTACCCACTCCTGGTTTTATACTGGCCTAGTGTTGCAGCCACTAGTGTCCTGGCAGGAATTTGCCATGAGTAGGAAGTCTCGAGTCTGGATGGGGGAGTACTCCGCAGAGGCAGCTTGGGAGATGTCCCACTCCCCGGCAGAGACAACTGAGAAGCCCAATAGTCCAGAATGGCTACCTGAAAGGAACTGTTGGATGCAGAACAGGGAGAAGCGCAAGGGTCATTCCACTTTAGGGAGGGATGAGGGTTTTGAAGACTGAGCTGAGTGCTAGCAAAGCTAGTGACACACCGAGGAACCAGCTGTAACTTCCCATGGTAGATCTAAATGCCACAACAGCCAGCAGTAAAAGTCACTAGAAGCCTAGACCAATCAGTGATCAGGTGTCATAAGTTCAAAATCCTTTTGTTGGCTGAGAGGCGGTTTTGGCACTGAACGTACCTGTGGAGCAACTCTTTGCAGCTCAGCCAGTGAGGTGGTTCAAGGCTGCAATCCAGTGTGGCAAGATTGGTCTGTAGCTTTCGTTTCTGTTCCTGGTCCAGCTCCACCAGTACAGAATGGGAGTGGGGGCAGGCATTCAAGTCTTGCAGCCTTAGTAGATGAGCATGATTCAGCCTGAGAAACAGGCAGAAAAACCCCAGGAAAGGTCCTCAGAAAGAGAGGTATCCCAGGTCCACTAGAGCAGAAGAGGAAGTAGAAAATATAATGTGTTTTCTCTTTAACAGAAAAGACAGCTGCTGTAGCACTCTAGTGGCCATGTAGTATAATTTGCAAATGAGAAAGTAGACAAAAAAAACCCCACTGCCTTTTCAGCAATTTCATCACCCTGTATGTATACCCATAATTTATCTACAGTGTCTGTTAGCACCACTATTATATGTATACATACCCTCTCATTCCCCCAGAACATATGAAGTGCATCTGAGCATGAATTATGAGTATTATGAATGCAGGACCCCCCCACACACAAACACTAACACACAGTTTATTTATTTTGATTGGGATTAATACCCGGTGCTTCATCATACAGTCATTCCCTCACCTTAAACCATAATACAACCCCCCAAAAATAAACTATGCCAGGAAATTAAATAATACACATTTATGTAATATGATGTTTACTTAAAGACTGTGAATCTTTACATGAACATCATGCTTCATTTACAGTATGATAAAGCAAACAGCACAAATAAAATACAGTTTCCTATACTTATTATGGGATTTTATTACAAAAATACAATAAAATTGTTTATTTCCATGAAATTACACATTTTAACTACAACATATATGCAATTAATCATAGAGAGACCTCCAGCACTAAAAAATGTATCCATTTCCTGTGTCAGCTCACTAACCTACACTGGAAGTGTTCTTCCTATTTACATCACTTGACCTCACAAAGCACTTCCTTCCTGTATCACTTCCTGATATGTCCTTCTAAGGTAATGTGTAAATATGTTCTTACTAAACTAGGGGAAAAAACAATAAAATTGATAATCAGATTCATAAACTAAAATCAGTGTGTAAGAGGAATTAAACACTGCAAAAAATTCCAACCAGTGGAGTGGAACAAAAAACTCAAGCTGTAATAACAAGAGATTCAGACATTGATTTCTGACTAAAAAAATGGTAAAAGCTTTGCAAAATTTATATTTGGACAATGACAGATGTTTATTGTATATTTTTAACAATTTTAACCAACAGTTTTACAGAAATTTAATATTTTTGTATGACTAAGTAAACAGTGCATAATTATATTTTGATAAAATCATCAGAATTTATGAAAATATGAAAAAACAACCTTACACAATGCTAAAACCTGTTAAATAGACATTACCAAACCTCACTCATTTTTAAAAACTTTTTGTCCTGAAAAAACTTTTCTTTTTACAGTTTTAAAATTGGATGTATGGTTTTTAAGATATGTAGGTTTAAGCACAGTGTGTTTATATGATTGCTGCAGATCTAGAACCCCTTCAGGAACACAGGTGTTCTAGCAGCAGGCAGGTGGTACCTGAACATTCTAAGTGACACCAGGATAGAATGAGTTAAGAGAAGGGGTTCCACACCAGTGACCCGCTCCCTGACGAAGACCCAGTGTTGAAGCACCAGGATGACTGGTATATTGTTGCCAGCTATTTCACCAATGCTATTTGTTATTTTGTATTTAATAAATATTTTTCACATAAATCTTTTAGCATTTGTCTGATCCCTTGGAGAGTGTGGGGCTTCTTGTTAGATGTTCCTGGTTATGGTCTGATTGACCTGCCCCACCACCCAGAGTCTCATCTACACCTGTACACTAATTGTTTTTGTTTGTTTTTTGATGCCTGAAAAGGCTCCCTATTGACTTCTTCCATGGCTGTCGAGTGTAGACTTGGGCTGTGAGAAAACCGACAGAAATATTTTTGTAAAATAACTAAACTAACACAAAAATAACAAAAGAATAAATTTCTTCATACTTACCTTAATTTCCTTTTCTGTCAGCTCCTACACTGTCAATGTGCCGCCTACAAAACTCTGTGACCAAAGGCCACATAAGCAGAACTTTGAACATCCAGTCTGTAGTACTTGGTGAATGTGTGAACGGAGGACCACGTAGCTGTCTTGCAAAATTCTAAAACAAATACCTCACCTCTCTCCACCCAGGAGGTGGCCATAACTCTGGTGGAGTGAGCCTTGATGAGAGCTGGAGGCCTCTTCTTTTCTGAGACATAGGCCTTGGCAATGCAGGCTCTTACTGACCTAGACAGGGTGGCCTTGGAGACTTTTTGTCCCTTTTGGCCGCTCCAAAAAGAACGAAACAACCTTTCCAATTTCTGGAACTCAGCAGTCCATCTAAGTTATGTCCTAACGGGCCATCACAAATCTATCTTATGCAACTCCTTCTCCTTTGGGTGAATAGGTTGTGGACAGAAAGATGAGAGATAGGTTTCCTAGTTCACATGGAAGGCCGTAGGGACCTTCAGAATGAAAGATGGGACTGTTCTGAGCACCACCTTGTCCTTATGCATGACGAGGTATGGTTCTTTGTGGGACAAAGCCTGGAGCTCACCAGTCCTCCTGGCTGAGCACATAGTAACTAAAAAACACACCTTGTAGGGCAGCACATCCAGTGGTACTAATGAAAGTGGTTTGAAAGGCTCTTTACAAAGCGTATTCATGAGCAGATTCAGATCCCATAGAGGAACCGAAGATCGGAACAGAGGTCGATTCCTGCTGACAGCCCACAGAAAATGAATAACCTTCCAGTTAGTCCCTAAGGATGATCCCATGAAGGCTCCTAGGGCTGAAACGTGACCTCTCAAGGTGCTCAAGGCCAAACCTTTATCCACTCCTTCCTGCAGAAAATCTAAAATCTGCAGAACCGGGCTTTAGAAGACCGGATATTTTTATCTCTGGTCAGGCTAAAAAGGTGGTCCATATGTGAGCATAAGCCGCCAACATGGATTTCTTCCTGGCAGCCATCAAGGTGTTCACCACCTTCTTAGAGAAACCCTGTTTCATGAGTCTCCTCCTTTCAGGAGCTAGACCACGAGCTGCATTGATTCCAGATTTGGATGCAGAAAGAGACCTTGTGAGAGAAGGTCTCTCTGCACTGGAAGGCAAAATGGTGCGTGTTGAGTCAGGTTCACTAAGTTCAACAATCACAGTCCTCTTGCCCACTGCAGAGCTATTAGAAGAAAGCTTAATCTTGAGTGCCTTATTTTGCATTTGACTTCGGGAAGGAGCAGCAGAGGAAGGAAGGCATATGGCTCTGACAAAATTCCACGCTTGTGACAGGATGTCCACTGCCTCCTCCTGTGGACACTGGTAGCAGCTGAAGAACCATTGTAACTGAGCATTCTGGCTGGAGGCGAACAGGTCAATCTGAGGATGACCAAACCTTTGGCACAAAAAGTCGAACACCTCCGGGTTCAACATACACTTCTCTGGATGGACATTCTCGCAGCTTAGCCAATCTGCCTGAATGTTCAGTTCCACAGCCAAGTGAACTGCTGACAGAGAGAAGATTCTTCTCTGCCCACAGCAGGAGAGCAGTGGCTCTTTTAGCATCTCTCTGCTCTTTGTGCCCCACTGATTGTTTATATATGCCACCGTGACAGCGTTGTCTGACCTTATTTTCACAGCTTTTGACTACACCTGACTTTGAAATGAAGAACAAGATGCACAGCTCTCCTCTCCAGAAGGTTTATGTGTATATGCTGTTCCTGTGCTGACCAAGTCCCCTGAATGGGAATGTGGTGCAGGACTGCCCCCCAACTTGACAAGTTAGCATCGGATGGCAGAATCAACTTTATGGGGACTTCCAAGGGAGACCCCTGCTCATATTCTCCAAACTCACCCACCAACTCAGAGACTGATACAGGAGAGGTGAATTTGGGATACTGGTCTGATGGTCCTCTAAGGTCGGATCCCAGGCCGACAGCAACCCAATCTCTAGGGGCTGCATGTGAAGGCCACAGAACTAGTTTTATCATCCATGGCAGAAGTACTTTTAAAACAGGGTTTTCCGGGATTCAGGCCATTCTTGAAGGCTGGAGGAGGGGCACCTTGAGGGCCACACCAGAAATCATTTATGGAAGTATAAATGTTAGGTTTACAATTCTCAGTTTATGTCTGCAAGGCATGATAGCTGGTTTCTCCAGCAGGTCAGATGGGGTCTCACCTCTCCTCATCAGTTCCTTCTTTCCAACACAGTGATGTCCTTTGAGGCAGCTCAGCTTAAATTTGGATGGGGGCCAGCAGATAGGTTTAGATTTTATCAGCTCAGAGACTACATAAATGCCCAGATAACAGCAGAGGGCTGGGGACAGCAGGAGGGAGGTGTCATGACTCCCTTTCAAAAAACCTGGACTTCACCTAATGGGGAGAAGGCCATTTCTTTGTTATACTCTATGTAAATGATCAAGCCATTTCTTCTCTTTACATTTAGCAAAAGTGGGAAGAAGACCTAAACATCATTCTATTGGAGAAGCAATGGCTTAAAAATTTGAGAACACACGTGGCGTACTTCATCCTCCCCAACGTGGAGAGAGTTCTGCTGGAAGCTACAGACCCATTTCTTTTTTGGTGCCTTCCCAAGCGGCCCACTGAAATTCTGACATCTCACCCTCTTGTTGGCATGAGTGTGGGGAAGCAAGGGCAACTCAGGCACATATTTTCTGGAGCTGTCCCATGCTTGACCCCTTCTGGGAGTGAATTAAGTCATATCTGTCCCAGATACTTATCACGCAAGTCCATCTAGGCCTGGAGCACCTTATCCTGGAGACTGTCCCAGATGATATGAAGGGAAAGGAAGAGCAATATCTCTGGTCTATCCTGATAGCGGCTGCCTTAAAGTCGATAACCAAAAAATGGCTACGGCAGGACCCACCGGAAATAGCAGACTGGGTGGGTACAGTTCAATACATTCAAAGGATGGAGAAGCTGACCTTTAGCCTAACGCAGAAACTACATAAATATCAGAATCGGTGGACAAGGTGGGACCTTTACCAAGGTTTTACAACTTGGGGGGTTGTGGGGGGAGACAGATCACTGAGGTTAACGTGTATGGAAATCATTTTTTAATGTTTTAATTTTTTATTCACTGAGGACCTAACCCTATAAGGAAGAAGTCCCAGACCTCTTAAATTGATATGCAGGAGGAGATGATTGGTTACCCGAAACAATTAGATGACTGAAAGATGGAATTTGGTACCTGACAATTAATCTATTAAAGATGGGGGAGGAATATATTATAAATGTGTTTTGTATATACTTAACAATACAGTCTATATGTTTGTTTTATAGGGATATTTATTAATGTGCCACTTTATCTTATATTTAAATACTGTGTGGACAGTCTGTTTTTTTGTTTTTCTTAGAGACCCTACTTTTATTGTTCTTTTTGATCACTTTTTTTATCTTTGATGTGACAGTTATAGTTAATCTGCAATATGTAAATGTTTTATTGAGGTCTATGTAACTTGAATTATTCTGATATGCTTTATTCTCAATAAAAATGAGTATATAAACAAATAAATAAAAAGGTAGCCACCCAGTTGCAGAATATAAAGAACTAGTTCTATGGTTGCTGTCATGAGGCCCAGAATCCACAGAAGGCTGTGATCTGAAGCCAATGACTGGCTCCTCAGCCACTGAACCTCTCTCAACAGGGTGCCCTTCCAGGCTGGCGAGCAGAAGACCTTCACCTCATCCGTTGATTGCTGCACCTAGGTGCCCCAGGGTCTGTGATGGCTTGAGAGAGCTCTTCTCTTGATTCACCACCCAGCCATGGGGCTCCAAAACCTTCAGAGTCCTGGCCACTGACTTCCTTACAAATGGAGCAGATGATGCTCAAATGAGCCAATCGTCCAGGTAGGGATAGACATGATGTCCCTCCTGTTAGATTTGCGTCAACAGGACTATGAGCACCTTCGAGAAAAGCCTGGGGGCTGTTGCCAGCCCAAATGGGAGCACCCTGTACTGGAAGAGCTTCCCAGGACTGTGAATCTGAGGAACCTCCAATGAGACTGTCGGATGGGGATGTGGAGATATGCATCCATCAGATCTATGGAAGTGAGATAATCCCTTGGCTGGACAGCTCAGATGATTGAACATCTTGAAGGTTGTATTTCTAACCAACTTGTTCAGGTGTTTCAGATCCAGAATAGGCTTGAAACCCCCCAACTTCTTGGGAACTATGAAATAAATCAAGTAGAATCCCTGGTCTTGCTCACTGGGAGGCACCAGAACAGTCGCCCCTATTTGTGTGAGGTGATCCAGTGTCTATAACACTGCTTGTCTCTTCACAGGGTCCTCTGGTACCAGAGATGGCAGAAAATGCCCCTTTGAGGGAATTGTTAAAAATTCTATTACATAACCTGAAGCCAGAATTTCCAGAACCCAAGCATCCGAGGTTATCTGGACCCATCCTGTGTAAAAATTGTTTAGTCTTCCACCAAGGGAAGGGGAGCAGAGAAGGGCTCGCATATCCTTATTGTTAGGGATATAAGTTTGTCATGGATGAGGTTTTAATAACTCATTGTTTGTTCATGAGATCATTAGTAAACAGTAGTAAATGTTGTGGCACTGTCGTCATTGCTACATTCTGATGACACTAGTGAAAGTCATGGAAGTCCTGAATATGACTGCCATGACAAACTTTCATCCCTACTTATTGTGAGGTGCCTGCTTTTCACCCTGGGCCTCCGTTGCATCTTCAGGCAAAGGCTCCTCTGCTATTATTGCTCTTGAAACCAGAATAAGCTCCTTTACTCCTCTAGTTCCTGAAGTTCCGAAAGGGACTAAACCCCCCCCCTCGATACTGCCTCTGTCAGCCACCTCCTTGACCTTTCTGAAGTTGAACTGGCCTTTTGCTGTTGCTTTGACAATGGAAGGTGGCCCTTTTTATCCTGGATATCCTTCAAAATACAATTCAGGCCAGAACCAACAACAAGCCTCCTTTGAAAGCTAAGTTAAACAGCTTGGTCTTCAAAGCCGGATCAGTGACCCAATGTCGAAGTCTCAGGCCTCGCATAGCAGACACAATGTGATAAGCTGAGCGAGGTGACATGTGTAAGTTTTCCACTGTGGCATCACCTAAGAAGGTGAAGACCATGGATACCAACTGCAAAATGCTTGCCCCCTCCGAATCTGGAGGAATGAAGCTGTCCAGGGTCATAACCCACAAGTTTAAGACTTTGGCAACAATAAAGGAGGCATAGGAAGTGCGGAGCTTTGTGCTGTTGGAGGTGACGGTCCTTCTGCATGAAGCATCCACTCACTTGTCATGCCAATCCACCAAGTCCAAGGACCCTTCAGTAGGAATAGTGGTGTGTCTGACAGAATTATGAACCGCCTTTTCTGCCAGTGGAGGGGTTTCCCACTTGCAGGTATTTTCTTCCAAAAAAAGGAAGCACCATATTTTAGGGTTCAGCAGATATTTTCTTTGGTCCACACCTGCCCGTTCTTGTTCAATAATCTGGTCACAGTGAATAAAGTTTGGAAAACACTTTGAAGCAGAGGAGGAAGCAGACAGGATAGGGTTGATGTCTAATTCCTCCAAGGATTGCACCTCCTTCAGATGTCATGTCCTATGCACCTCTGTTATCAGACAGGGCATGGATTTTGTATCAAAGAGGGAGGGATAGGAATCCTCCTCTTCAGCTCTGTCCACTGCCCTTTCTTCTCCTCCTAAGAGGGTTCATCCTCCATCATTATCAAGTAACTTCTTTCAGTCAGGATTTTCCCCAAGATTCCAAATATCCTCATCCTGGCATGCGCCCTTTTTTCTTCAGAGGCTTCCTTAGTCTCCGTGCACCTTTCAAGCACATGTGTTGTGTGCGAGCCTTCCTCTGGCAGGCTGATGTCATGCACAGCATCGTGACATCACACACATGCACTTTTGAAAGAGCACATGCCTGCACTTCTCTAGTGCTAGACATGGTGGCTGTTTTTACATTTATTTTCACTGACTGGTTGTTTGGGTTTTCTCTTCTGGCAGTCGGCTTTGTTGATAGGAGTATTCTATTCAGTTGTTTGCCTTTTTCCCCACAACTGGAGGTGGGGATCACAGCAGCAGTATTCTATATTTAGTGTTGGGGGAAACTTCAGTACTTTAACCTTGGGCACCTGCAGGGCTATTTTACTTTTGGCATCGTGGCTTATCAGAGACCTCTAATTTTCAAAAGATGTAAGACCTGAAAAAGGGTAATGGGACCCTCTCCTCTGGGTTCCTATTGCCCCCACTGTGTTACTCAAGCTAATATGTTTCTTACAGTTCCCCCCAGTTGGACCTCCAAGTTGGAGGGGGGGGTTGCACCTGGTGTACCAGCTCAGTGGCAAAGCAGAATTGTGTAAATCTTTCTTGTTGCTCTTAGGAGAGCTTTTGGGCCCTGATAATCTGCAAGACATCCCATCAGACACACCCGACCCCAAACTGTGCCCCTCAGGTCAGGGGGGCCCACGCAGGCATGTCCCGGTGCACTGGAGCAGGGCAGGACTGTTAATATGGATCTGTATCAAAGATCTGTATAAAGTGTCTTTATAAGCGACATTGCAGAAGGACTGGAAGGAAAAGTATGTCTCTTTGCAGATGACACTAAGATCTGCAACAGAGTTGATGCACAGGGTGGGGTGGAAAGGATGAGAAAGGACTTGGCAAGGTTAGAGGAATGGTCAAATGTATGGCAGCTTAGATTCAGTGCTAAGAGTGCAGGTAATGCACCTGGGAAACAAAAACCAGGGAAGAGTACACAATGGGGGTGAGATACTAACAACAACAAAAATGGAAAGGGACCTGGGGGTAGTCATATCAGATGACCTAAAGCAGGGCAAGCAATGTGAGAGGGCAGCAAGGAGGGCTGGGGGATACTGGGATGCATGGGAGAGGCATCACCAGTAGAAAACAGGAGTTATTATCCTCTGTACAGACAGCTGGTGAGACCCCATCTGGAGTATTGTGTGCAGTTCTGGAGACCCAATCTCCAGTAAAGACATAGACAGGATGAAGCTGTCCAGAGAGAGGCAACTAAAATGGTGCAGGGTCTGCGGAAGACATATGAAGAGAGACTTAAGAGCTTAATATGTATAGCCTCGAGGAAAGAAGGGAGAGGGGACATGATAGAAACGTTCAATGTACCTCAAGGGAATCAACAAAGTCCAAGAGGTAGCATCTTTCAAAAAGAGTGTGCAAGAACAAGAGGCACAATTTGAAAATAGAGGCGGCTCAGAGGTAATTTAAGGAAGTATTTTTTACAGAAGGGTTGTGGATGCATGGAACGGCCTTCCGAAGGAGGTTGTGGAGTCAAAATCAGTGGTGGAATTCAAGCATGCATGGGATTAGTCATAAGAGCAGTTCTGGGGATGGGGGTAGGAAGAAGTAGGCTGCTGGTTAACTAGGATCTGCAGCTTATCCAGTAGAGTAAGGAAATGGGCAGACTGGGTGGGCCAGCGGTCCTTATCTGCCTTCAAATTCTATGTTTCTATGTTTCTATGTTTCTGTAGGCAGACCCCGACCTTTCCATTTACCCAGCTGCTTCTTGTCCAATAGGTAGTTTTTATACTAGCAACAGGAAAGTTCATCCAGACCCATGGTGCTAAGTTAAATTAGCAGTAAATCATGGTCTAAGCTGAAAGCTTAAGTAAAATCAACAAAGATGGCTCCTGTTGCAAGGCTGGAGTCCACTGCCCAAAAGATTTCTGAGGTTAGTCAGATCAAGGCAGTATTAGTGCTATAGTTGGACCTAAAACAGTGCTGAGCTGAATGCAGGATGCTATCCATGTCAAGAAACTTTTTTAACTGATCATAAATGAGTCACTGCAGAGAGCTGGGACTACAGTTTTCTATAGGTACCTTTTCTCCTCCCTTGTGGGTGGGCACCAACAACGCAACTTTCTAGACAATAGATACATCACCCTGGGTCAAAGATTTATTGAACAGGTCCCTTAATTGGACTGGGGCTGCTAACTTGAGTAATTTGGGTTCCAGGTTGTCATAGCCAGCCGAGGAATCAACCTTTAGTCTATTAAGTTGAGTGAGGTAATCATGCCTAGTTATTAATTTAAAATTAAATTTAGAGGGAGAATCTGAGCTATTAAGGCGATGGAGGGGGGATGGGGGGCTGGAGAGACTGCAGCTGCTAAGCCTTTGAGTTTCTCTAGATTAGTAGAGAAGTCATTAAAAGCAGTAACCAAGGCAGTAGGTTCAGTGAGAACAGTGCCATTTTGTGAAATTTCATTCATTAGGAGTAAGAACGTCCCTTTCAGAGACTGTTTACTTGGCTCCAGAAGTGCTTGGGGTCAAAGAGTTTTTTTCTTGAAGGCTTTGGACATGTGTAATTCTTGCTTTTGAGTTCATGTTTACATGTATTTCTAGGTCTTCTGTGGTTTTACCAGCTACTAGCAAGGTGCATTGATTTGTAAAGCTCCCAGGCGTTATTCCTAGATTTCATGACCTGACGTAGGTCAGAGGTTAGCTGTTTAGAGCAGAGTCCTTTTACCCTACTCTGGACAAGGGGGGCATGTTTATTGGCCAAACTTAGCTAATTTTTCTGAAAGAACTCAAAGGCCTCATCAACTGTACTGAGCTGTCAAATGAGGCTACAGGGTACCTCCACTAGGCTTTTATAAAATTCTGATACATAAACTTAGAAAAGTTGTGGATGGTTATGACTCTGGGTGAGGGCCTTTGGGCATTGTTTTTCCACACACAAAAGACTGAAGACTGGTCACTCAGAGAGTCAACAAATATGCCAGTAGCCTTGATTCTGTCAGCTTTGCTTACAAGGAACCAGTTCAGAAGAAACGGCTACCAGTTTTGTTATTCCTCCGCATCAGAGTCTTGATAATTTGGTGGAGCTGAGCACTAGCTGGAGTATTTAGGGCTATGTTTGGGCCACATTCTAACCAACTGATGTTAAGGTCACCAAGTAGGATGATTTCACCCAGACTGTGGTCAGTCAAGCAAGAGGAGATGGCAGAGAGGGCAGCCTTAGCTACTTGAGGGGAGTGATATATCCCACCAATTAGAATAGGTTTGTTCTCTCCAAGTAACAGTCTAACAAAGACTGACTCAGCTGGGGTATCGAGGGGGATCTTTTTACAATTTAAGTGGGATTTTACACAGGTTAACACTCCCCCAACCATTTTTTTATTACTCTGCCCTTCCTAACCAAATGCTATGTATTTTGTGATGTCAATTTCATGAAAAGATATGCAAGGCTTGAGCCATGTTTCCATGACCACTAGAATATCAAGTTTACAGAGGTGTGTCCATCCTACAATTTCTTGCAATTTAGGCCCCAAACTTGGTATATTCATGTGCAACTGCTTGAGACCTTAACATTTAGCCACATGGAGTTGGTAGAGGAAGCTATATTATAGTTCAGGGAACAGAACCAGGGTTTGGTCCCACATCCCCTGCTGTGAGCAACAGGAATAGCAACAGTAATTTACTCCTCAGCACAGAGATAGGGAAGAACTTATGAGCTATTTTACTAGTGTAGGCAGTAATATTCTAGCATTGCCCTTTGATGGAAAGATGATAAAACTCCAGTAGCTGAGGTGTAGCCCATGGGCATAAGGCACACCAGCTGGTCTCATTAATAAGCCATGGATTCTGTCTTCGGGTAAGACAGGCTACGACTACGTAGTCCATAATAATGAAAAGGAACATGAATAGAGTAGTGAGAAATACACCCTTACAAGCCATGGTTGGTGCACTAGCAAAAGGTGGTTGCTAAGATAAAAAGAGTAAGGAGGACTGCACTAGGTTACGGAACAATCCTGAGCCAGAGATTGTTAGATAAGTATAAATACACTGTCCCCAGAATTAAGTGTATCTAATGCACCAGAACATTTAGATTATTGGCTCTAATGGTTGAAATTAAGTATTCCAGCTATCAATACCACTCAGAAACTAGCCATACATAGTCTCCCTGGCATGCATCACATTTAGCTGGGATACAACTAGTTTTGAGAAAAAGCGTAGGTAAGACACTTTACAGGTTGCCAATATCTAACAGTGTAAAGGGAGCTCAAGGAAGTACCAGCAAAATGAGATATAGTTATGTAAACAGCAGAGGTATGCAGATACTGTGGGGACTACAGGTAAGAAAGCATAGATATACAAAAGTCACAAATTCCAGGAAATCCTAGATCCTTTTAAAGTTAGTTCTCATGAAGGTCCTTAATATGGAACCAAAATGTCAGTAAACTGAATACAAAGAGTTTAGGACCACAAAAACTGTTTTGCCAATGTGCACAGAGTTTATTTTTCAATAGCCAACTTTTATAAATTCCAGCATTTCAAGATCAATTCCTGATCTCTTCTTCAGGGATAGGCTGTAAAAAATATTTAATAAAAAACAGTATTATTACAGTTGATTTAAATCCACTATGGTGCACATACAAAATTCATTTTGAACTAATAAAATTGAAACAGGGAGTGGAAAAGCTCCATGTTACTTTATAGTTAATCACAAGGTATGCACATCTTCTCAGTTTAGATAAATTCTCGTTTCCTTTATAACAACTAAATTTCAAACACAAAAAAACACATTTTAAGCGTACAAAAACTATAAATGGCATCAAATGCCATTTGTTATTGTTTTAACCAACTTGCTAAAAATGCACCACTTTCAAGCATAACTTCACTTGAAATCTTTTAAGTTCCACTATAATGTATTTTCTGAACAATAACATAAGGATCCACTTATAATTCTTTTTTGCACTAGAACAACTTTCTGGTTCTTGTTTCAATTAAGCTTCTCTTTTTAAATTGTGTTTATTTCTAAAAAGGATATTTTTACATTTTATGTATTCTCTTTAATGCTCAGAGCTAGCTGAAAACTATTTATTGTATTTAGTGAACTCACTGATACATTTTTCTGTTAACTTCTAATGCCCTGCTTCTAAAATAAATGCACTGTGTTATTTCTACAATTTAAACTGGCATCACAATCTCCTCAGACTTGCACCATGCTGGCTAAATCTGAACTTTCAATTACCTTTTGTTATATTTGCTCTTTTCCACTGCCATGTAAAATGTTTTTTTTTGGCTGAAATCAATGCAAAGATAAGAATCCTTTGTTATTATGTATGTTTTTTTCTTTAAATTAACCTAGTATTTGTTTCTTTCTCACAATTCTGATTGCCTTGTGTTCTTTATCCACCATGTTCTTGGCATCCTGAAATCGTCATCGTGTATCTGGTGAAGTTTTCCCTCAAGCTCCTTTATGAGGAAAAGCACTCTGGGCAGGAAAGGCAGAGCGAGTGACGTGGCGACATCACCTGCTCCTGTGCCATGGATTGACGCGCTTCCTGCCCAGTCCACAACCATGGAAACCCCCCAAAGAAAGGCCAAGTGTCTTTAAATACACCCAAAAGTGTGCGAAGGAGAGCCACTGCTGATTGCTGCTTGCTAACAGAGTATTTGTTAACCTGACATGTAAATACTGTTCTAGGGACATGGATATGTTGTTCATCCACACTCATTGGCAGTATCCTTGCCGCTTTAAATCTTGCCGGAAGGTCTTCAAGCTTGCTCCTCCCACCCACCCAGGTGGTATAACTCTCGGCTCCGCCCCATGACGCCAGATCTTCCTTACCGCTTGGAAGCTCAGGTTCCCTCCTTAACGCTCTGCGTTTGCGACTGGTTCCTATTTCTCCGTTTGCGGATTTAAAAATAATATTTTGCAAAAGACTTCAGTCTTGATCCCTGTGACTGCGATGGACAAACGACTCCCGGTTTCGGAGATGCCCATGCGGGCAGAAGATGTCCGGACGGATCCACACTCCACGTGTGTCTACTGCTTAGGCCTTGAGCACGACCCGCAGGCTTGCGACCTGTGCTCATCTTTCTCGGCCTACGTCCTCGAAGACCGTGCTGCCCGATTGCAACTGGGCCGTCCCGAGAAGCGTTTCCCTCCGGTGAAGTCCAAGGAGGCCCGGTTGGCGGTGTCCGCGGTTGCCCGGCGGGGCTTTCGGCGGATCCAGCTCGGCGGATGGTCGCCCCTCGAAGAAGGAGGCGACGCGGGCCGTATCTTCCTCGACGCGGCATTTATCGCGTCTCTCTGGGTTCTTCCTGACGGCTTCCTTAAGGAGCTTTGTCTGTCCCTCTCCACTAAAGGAGAAGGGCCTGCGTCTGCTGGACCTTTCTCGGTCAAAAGAGGGACAAAGGTGAAATCCCTCGTCGGCGCTCTTGGGAGGCGGAAAGGTCCCTCTCCCGGGCCGTCGACCGTCGGCTGATCGACCGCTCGGCCGAGCCACTGGCCTCACGGTGTCCCGTCAGGTCAGTTGACGAGACTCCCACTGATGAAGTCGAATTTTCTCGACCCATTAGACGGGCTGTCGCCTTTAGCAGCCGAGATTCCTCTCCCGGTTCCCCGGGAGGGTTGAGGATCCGTGGGCTCGCCTGTGCCTCCGGTTCGGGCCTGGATGGACCTTCGAGCCGAAAGAGTGCGGTTCTGGCCGACACCTCCTCGCATCCGACCCGGAAATTCCGGGACTCTCGGTCTCGGTCTCGGGACCTCTTCGCGGTCCAGCGTTCCCCACCGTCATAAGCGGTCTCGGTCTCGGCACCCGCGGTAAAGCGGCGTCGCGCTCGTCCGTCCTCCTCACGCCGGATGAGAGCTTGGCGTAAATTCGTCGGCCGATGAGGACCTTGTATTGCAACAGCTCCTCCTGGCGGGAATAAGCCGACTCCGGCGCCTTCCCGGCCATTAAGTAACTGTCACGGGCAGCCGACACAACCCTCGACTTGTCCGAAGCCTACACCAGGCGGTTGTTCGGCCAGACCAGCTGCTCCACGATTCCGGTGGAACCTCCGCCTCCACAGCCACCAATTGGGGCTCCGACCAAGGATTCTCGGTCGGCTAAGGGTTCTACCCATCGGCTGTCAGTTACCCTCACTCCCGACCGACCTCGGCAGGTGAAGGGTGGCTCAGGCCAGAGGCAGCTCTTTGAGGACTCTTCGAGTCCGAGGCGATTCCTCCTTCTTTTCCAGCGACTGGACTTGGAGTCTTCAGGAGGTCAGCCAATGGGCGATAGCCGTCGTCCTTCCTAGGACTGCTTCGGCTCATCTGGAGTCACCGGGATGGAGCTCGAACCCATTCCAAAGCAGGCCAGGTATCCCCTCACGGAGATTCTGGACCGGGGGATTCTCCGGCGGAGGCCTTTCCGGTGGCCGAGGCCATAGTGGGTCCGGCACTGGAACTTTGGCAGCGCCCTGCTTCCTGCCCTCGCCTCGGCCAGGATGGCCAGGAAGTATCACGGTCCCTACCGGTTCCTTGTCCGGTTTTGGAACACCCCCTCTGCTGAGGGTTGGTTACCGACAACGTTTTCCGGAGCGCCGCGTGCGCCAGGATGTGGACAAACCTCCTGACAGGGTCCAAGGGGTGGACTATGTCGGGTGAAAAGTCTCCCTTCGTCCTCTCTCGGCCTTCGTCAAGGCCAGTTCGGCCGTCCTCATGGCACATTTTCTCATGCCCTGTTGGGTCCCTGGATGAGGTCATCCCTCATCTTCCGCCCGATCTGCAGACTACGGTTAAGCAGGTGGGACCAGGGCAGGAGCAGTGGCCAAACAGCAGCTCCAGACTGCTTTGGATGTAGGGGACTCATGTGCCAGATCGGTGCGTGACGCGGTGGCTATCGTCGGCCGGGCTTGGCTGAGGATATCCACCTTTGCAGGATACCCAGCACAAGTTGGTGGATGTTCCTTTTGGGACTGACCTCTTGACCCTGGGGTGGAAGGTCACCTGCAGAGGATCGAGAAGTCCAATGCCACCTTGGACTCGGTCTCTTCCGCTCAGAAGGACAAAGGCGCAAACCACAGCCTAAACCCTTTCGTCCTTCTGTGCCCCGGTAGCGGCCAACAGCGTCAGGGCCAGCAGGCTCGGCCTTGGCATCCCCAAACCCAAGCCGCGGCTTCCTCTAACAGGAGGCAGGGAGGAAAGGGCCCAGGAGGTCCCTCGGCGGTCCCTCCTCCAAGCCTGCCCAGTGGACGGGCTGAGGGTGTCGCCCCATCCCGTCACCATACCCTACGGGTCCCCGTGGGGGCGGCTCCACACTTCCGTTCCGGCTTGTCCGCTGTTACCACGGACAGGTGGGTCTTGGAGGTGGTGGGAAGGGCCTGCCTCTGGAATTCGAGCAGGCACCACCCTTCAAGCCGTCGCCCCTCGGGAACTCGGGATCCCAGCCTCACTGGCTCGTCGAGCCGACATCCTCTCCTCCTCCAGAAGGAGGTGGTAAGAAGGTGGTGGACCCTCCTTCAGACCCAGGGTTTGTGTCCAGGTACTTCCTGGTTCCGAAGCGGACGGGGCTGGCCCCATTCTGAAACTCCTACGGCCTAAACAAGTTCCTAAGGTCTCGAACCTTCAGGATGGTCCTCTGGCTCAGATTGCACCATCCTTGGAGCGGCGTGTGGTTCTGCTCTCTGGACTTGCAGGGCAGCGTTTTCACGTCCCTATCCGTCCGTCTCACAGAGATTCCATATCGCTTCCGGCGGAAGGATCCCTCTTGATTCAATGCCATGCCCTTCATTGTCTCCAACTCCCAGGGTCTTCACAAATGCATGGCAGTGGTGACAGCATTCCCTCTTGACGCCGAGGGTCGGTGCCCCTTACCTGGGCGACTGGCTGATGCAGCTCCCTCAGGAAGGAGGCGGAGTGGTCCAGAGATCTGGCCCTCCAGGTCTGCTCTCAACTGGGCCTCCTTATCAGCAGGCCAAGTCGGAACTCGAGCGAGCAGGTGATTTTATTCATCAGGCGCCGCTCGACTCTCTCCGAGCCAGAGCGCGGCTCCCGGCGGATAGGGCCGAGGTTCTTTCCTCCTTTGCCCGATCATTTCTGGTTGGGCAATTGCGCTCTGCCCGGGACTTCCTGCGCCTCCTGGGTCTCATGGCGGCCTGTACCAGCGTGGTCCGTTGGGCCCGCTGGAACATCGTCCCTTCAGTGAGGACTGGCCAGCCAGTGGTCTCAGCGCTGCGATCCTTGGACCAGCTTGTGTCGGTGACACAGGGGATGTGGAATGCTCTCCAGTGGTGGACCGTTCCAGATCATTTGCAGGAGGGCATCCGTTAAATCCGCCCGAGCAGGCGGTCTCTCTGTCGACGATGCCTCTCTGATGGGTTGGGGTGCCCATCTGGGGAACACCGGGCTCATGGCCTCTGGTCCCAGCGGGAGTCCCGATGCCACATCAACCTGCTGGAGCTCCGGCGGTCCGCCTGGCTCACCGCCTTTGCTCCGTTCCTCCGGGGTCAAGTGGTCCGAGTCAGGCGGACAATACCACGACCATGTACTATCTAAACACCGCCAGGGGGGCCGCTCCATGCTTCTATGCAAGGAGCTCTCCGCATTTGGTCACTGTCGTGCGCAGCCTGGAGGATCTCCCTAGCCATTCACGTGGCAGGAGCCTCCAACACCCTGGCCCGATGCCCTGGGCCGGATGGGGCTGCATCCCACAGTGGTCTCTCCTGCGGAGGTAGTACAGTATCTGTTCTCCCTTTGGGGCACACCTCAGGTGGACCTGTTTGCCTCCATGGAGAACGCGAAGCTGAGTCTGTTCCATGCCCGCCCCCCTCAGCAGGGCCGCTGCAGGGGGATGCCTTCTCGAGGCAATGGACCCCGAGGCCTCTTTTCGCCTTTCCCCATTTCCCTTGATCCACAAGGTGCTTCTCAAAGCGAGGAGGGACAAGGCGCAGGTGATTCTGATAGCCCCAGACTGGCCTCGCCAGTTCTGGTACCAGATCTCCTCAGTCTCAGCTCCAGGACTCCACGGCAGCTTCCAGCTCCCGGACCTGCTCTCAGTCAATCAGGAAGGTGTTCCATCCGGACCTTCAATCCCTGCACCTGACGGCCTGGTTCCTGGCTGCAGAGTTCCAGGCTTTGGGTCTTTCCGGCGGGGTCCTCAATGTAGTTGAGGCGTCCGTAAGGAGTCGACCAGAAAATGCTATGCCTTCAAATGGAAAAGGTTTTCCATTTGGTGTCAGGGCAAGGGCTTGGACCCTTTCTCCTGTTCCTTGGCAAGCATCTTGGACTATTTATGGTCCCTTTCTAGTCAAGGGCTTAGGTCGACGACCCTAAGGGTGCACCTGGCAGCCATCTCTGCTTACCGGGCGCGGGCTGGGAAGCAGTCGGTGGCGCAGGAGAAGGTGGTCTGGCGCTTTTCAAGGCCTTGATCACATTTCCCCTCCAGTGCGGGAACCCCCACCTCCGTGGGATCTACTGCTGGTACTGGCAAAGCTCATGGGCAAGCCATTCGAACCTATGCACAGGTGTGCTCTCTCACCTGTCGTGGAAGACCGCCTTCTTGGTGGCTATCCGTCAGCCAGAAGGATGGGAGAGCTCCAGGCACTTTCCATCGAGTCTCCTTACCTGGTCTTCCACAGGGACAAGGTTGTCCTGCTTCACCGAAATTCCTTCCGGAAGGTGGTGTGGAGTTTCACCTTAACCAGGTGTTAGCTCTGCGGTGTTCTACCCCAATCACACCTCTAGGAGGCCGAATATAGGCTCCATACTCTGGATCCTAGAGGCGCTCGCTTATTATAAGGAGGCGCCACGGTGTCGGGGAGAGGTTCGCCCAGCTGTTTGTCACCCTCGCTGAAGCCGCATCTGGCAGACCTGCAGCCAAGCGGACGATAAGCAGGTAGGTAACCTCCTGCATAGATCTCTGCTATAAGTTAGCGGGCATGGAGCCTCCCAGAGGGATAAGAGCTCATTCTACCGCCATACTGCTGGCAGTGGCTGCTTCAGGGGCGTCCCTATCCAGAAATCTGCAGGGCTGCTACCTGAAGTCAGCAAACACCTTCATTACCCACTACCACATCGACCTTGAGTCACGCCGGGATGCTGGTTTTGGGGCCTCGGTTCTCAGTCTCTCTTTCCCAAGTAAGTATATGGGGTGTGCGTCTTGCCTCCCTCCTCCCGGAGAACTGCTAGGAGTCTGCCAATGAGTGTGGATGAACAACATATCCATGTCCCTAGAAATACAGGTTACTCACCTGTAACAGGGTTCTAGGAATGGTATATGTTGTTCATCCTGACTCCCTACGACTCTCCCGGCCCGGCGCACAACCTGAGCTTCCAGCGAGGCCAGATCTGGCGTCATGGGGCGGACCCAGAGTTATACCACCCGGGTGGGTGGGAGGAGCAAGCTTGAAGACCTTCCGGCAAGATTTAAAGCGGCAAGGATACTGCCAATGAGTGTGGATGAACAACATATACCATTCCTAGAACTCCTGTTACAGGTGAGTAACCTGTATTTCTCCAACTCCACAGCTACATCAAGTTTTTTCAAATGCTCCTCTGAAGTCATGGTTGTTCTTTATTGATCAAAAGTTTATTTAATTCAATTACTGTCTTATTTTCAAAGTTCCAATTTGTTATCTGAGAAGACAGGGGGCAGGCACGGACTGGGGCGCACACGTTGGGGGAAGAAAAAACTTTTAAATCTAAAGGATTAAACTTCTATTCGAATTCTTGTCAGTAAAGGGGAATTGTAAATATAAAGTTATGAACATTTTTTTTGGGGGGGGTTAACAGTTGAACTAAGGACATTGTATAATGCAGAAATGAGGATGCAAAATTGTGTTCCTCTATTTCAGTGTCTACAGTTGTAAGAAATATGTTTCTTACGTGAATCCTGTCCACAGTCTCCATGTTGAGACCATTCCTGGGGTCTGGGGTTCACACAGTTCAGTCTATCAAGCCACCATTCTTCATGTTTTAGTAATGCTTTTCCCAGTCACCACCTCCATTTTTTTCACTATTTCACAATCCATATAAATCAGACCACATTGACACGTTAGACAACATGATCCAAGTCACAAGTATTAAAATCCTTGATTTATAATTTTTCATTTCTACTCAAATTAAAACATTCTGTGACCTTTATAGCTCCAGAACAGTGAAAACATTTGCTGCAGTTATAGAAACCTTTTATTTCAGGACCCTGCCACTGAAACGTGGGTGGTGGAGGTGTCCAATGCTGTGTTCTGATTAGCTTTTCTTTAACATCATTTGTTTTCTTGGCTGTTACCCAAGGTCTTGTCTCAAAGCTGCATTTACCTTGCTCTGTGATCTGCAGAATATGCCAATTATTTAACATTGTGTTCATGATCTTACGGAACTGATGATTCTTAACCCGAGAATTTGATCCAGGACTTCCTGCTAATTTTGAAAGAAGAAAATAAAGAAAATTGACTTTAACAAGTACCTCTGATTTATCAGGACTTATTTTACTTTTTCATCGAACACAACATTGTAACAATTATGTGTCTTTGTGGGCTTAGTGGGCTAAGCTCCTCAAGTAGCTAAGAACGCTAACATCCCATTTAACACGGTATTATATTAGTATGGCTAACTTTGCAGAATTAGATAAATTGACAGAGATCAGATCCAATGCACTATGTTTTAATGACAGGGAGGAATAAGAATCACAATTTTTTAATTCGAGTACAAATAAAAAATTGAAATCAAGGATTGTATTACTTGTGACTCGGACCATGTTCTTTGTTAAAGTGTCCATGTGGTTTGATTTATATAGGGAAAACAATGAGACCTTTAAAAAACACACATCCGTGAACACAAAAGCTTAATCAGAAATAATGATGAAAAATCTGCTGTAGGTAGACATTTCAACTTATGACACTCCATATAAGTGCACTTAGATATATGGATTGTGAAATAGTGAAAAACAAAAAAGCTTAGAGGAGGCGACTGGGAATAAGCATTACTAAAATGTGAAGGATGGTGCATAGATAGACTGAACTGTGTGAAACCCAGACATGGTCTCAATGAGGAGATGGAGTGTACAGGATTCATGTAAGAAACATATTTCTTACAACTATAGGCACTGAAATAGAGGAGCGCAATTATGCATTATACAATGTCCTTATTTCAACTGTTAAAAATCCCCCCCAAAAAAATTTTCAGAACTTAATATTTACAGTCCCCCTTTACCGACAAGAATTTGAGAAGAAGTTTAATCATTTATTTATTTATTTATTTGTTGTTGCATTGTTTCTACTCCTTGGTCCCTGGTTGGCTACCATCCTCATCCACCCATCCAGCCCCATACCCCAAGATCAGGCCACTGCCCCCTACCCCCATGGATTACCCCCCATGGCGAGGCAATGAGGAGCCCCCCCAGCTTGGCTCAACTCACCTTCTCATAGGATCCAGTGTAGGGAGCACCATTCGAGGTCAGGACCTGCGGCGGGTGGACGGCTCATCAGTGCTTGACCGGAACCAGGTTTTCTCCTCCATTTTTGCCCTTGCATGTGGGGTGTGCAATGGTACTCATGGAAGGAGCGCGCACGCGTCCACACGCACTCCTTCCCGGTGCCTGCCCCATCCGCCCCTTCTTTAGAGCAGCGGTGCTATATCCCCAGCCTCCGATAGTGTTGGACACCCTTGCGCCCATTACTGGAATCCCTCCCCGAGAGGAGGAGAGTCCGTCAGACACTCAATCCTCTCCTCCCTGCCAACCCCAGTGACCTGTGCTTGTTCCATGAACACGGGTTGCGGCGTGGCTCAGACAAGGCAACCAGTGCCTCAGCCCTCAGTGCCACTGGGCGGCCAAATTTCATCATTTAGATTTAAAGATTTTCTCCCCTCAAATGCTTGTGCCCTGGATTGCCCCCGTTTTCTCAGATAACAAATTGGAACTTTGAAAATAAGGCAGTAATTGAATTAAATAAACTTTTGATAAACAAAGAAAAACCATGACTTCAGAGGAGCATTTGGAAAAACTTGATGGAGCTGTAGCATTCGAGAGCCGTATGTGTTCACATGTGAGGTTAACAAATACTCAGTTTGTAGCAACTGCAGCAGCTACTAATGGGGATACCAATAAGTTAGTCTTTTAAGTATATCCTAGCATTCTACTGTTAGACTGTTTTTCCTTCCTTGCTACACTGGTCTACATTTCTTAATCCTGCTAAGGCTTCATCTGCAATTTAATTAATTATCAGCTTAAAACTAGACTTTTATTTTTATTTTTGAAGTATAGACTGCACTTTCATGTTACAGCTAAACTGCAGACTGTGTATTTAATTCCCTGCTAAATATCCTGCGTATTGAATCCTGTCTGGGCTTTAGCTGTATTTTAATTCATTATTTGTTTAAAGTCAGAATTTTTTCTGCTGATTATCCTAACACTTCTCCTTAACTCACCAAGTGCATCTGTTTAACTCCCTAACTACCCTGCCTATGCCTCTCTTGTCTCTTTCTAATTTACCCTATGCAGCAATTTTTCTCCCTTCCTCCTCCAACCTCTCCTGTGTCCGCACCCCCTGTCTCCCCCACCCCGTCTGTTGTTCCCCCTGGCCCTACTTTAATTGCCGTTCTGCTTCTCCTCTCTCACTAGGGTCCCACCTGTTTCTGCCTGGGGCCCTGCAGCCAACTGGTGGCGCGGCTTCTACTCCTCACCACGGCCACCGTTCACCACTCCACCAGACCCTGAAGCCCCTTCCTGGCCTGAAGGTAAATGCTGCTGCCAAAATCCTCCTGCTGTCCCCAACTGGCTCCTCTGAAGATCAGGTGCAACTGCCGATTGGCTGGATTTTCAACACTGGTCAATTGCAGCTGTACTGCCCTCTTTTAAATCAGAGACACCTCTCTCTCCTTCAGTCTGCCTGCAACTGTTTACGGGTACTCTGATTTAGGAGAACAGTCTGCTTGCTGGGCTAAATTTTCCCCCATCTGCCCTCCCCCACCCTCGGCGCTCTTTAAAAGCTCTTTCATGCCCCGTCCTTTGTAAGATTTCATATGGCTGCCACCTCTTATAGCGTTCCTCTATACTTAAATCAAAATCACAATTTTTGTGAGCTCTTACCCTTACCCTGCCCTAGATTTTCCACCTCATTTCTTTTCTCACCCAATGACCTCTTACATCATCTTTGTCCAAAATGAATGCCATTATTATACTGTTGGCAATAATCTCCATGGTTGGTTTGCTGCTGGCCACTGATTTCTCTTTATCAATCCTAGCTGTAGAACAGCAATACCTTCGCCACTGTACCGCAACTCAGCCACCACCACATCCTCTTAGCCCTACCACGTGGCCCTACATGACCTCATACAACTAGGGTCAGTAGCACTGGCATTTCTATAAAATGGAGAGTGAAGATTACTTGGCCATTTTGTCTTCTCAACTGCTGTACAGGCACCACACTGGCTCCCTCCTACCTGCCCTCTTCTGTCCCTCCTTCTTCTAGCTCTCCTTGCTGGTGACATTGAAATTAACCCAGACCCTATAAACATTCATATTGACCACGCTAACGTCACATGGACTAGACACACTGGCATCAAAATCGCCCACCTAAATGTATGCAGCCTGCTGTCCAAGTTCACTGAGATTGAGGCTTGGGTGTCCTTATACAAGCCCCATGTGCTGGCTCTCTCTGAGACATGGCTAATGTCACACCACAACGATGCCTGGTATCAGCTCCAAGGTTACTCCTTCCTCTGACTAGATAGGTCAGGCAGAAAAGGGGGAGGGGGCATTGCTCTGTATGTTCGGGACCACATCTCTGTTACCACTGTTGGTTGCTTGACCCCGATCTCCATAAGTGAGTGGATTATTATCAAGTTAACCATCAGTGCATCAAAACAATTTTATGTAGGCTGCTGCTATAACCCCCTCCAGGTAGCATCCAGGGAATATCCATTTTTCTCTCCAACCTTGCATGTACCACCCCACCTAGAGACTCTATCTTACTCGGTGACTAACCTCAACTGGGCAGCTCCCCCGAAACATGACTATGCCGCCTTGTTAAAGTCCCATAACCTGGAGCAAGTTATCTCCTCCACTACAAGATACAACCCCCATATCCCAAACCACTCAATCCTTGATTGGATCATCACAAATTGGACCGATCTAGTCCTCCAAGCAGGCATCAAGTCCAACTCAATCAGCAACTATACCCCCACTTATATCATTATAAATACGAAAACAGCCCATCCTCCACCGAAAGTCCTGTCCTTTAGGAACTTTACTACTCAGAACCATGACTCTGTGATAGGGGATGCAATGTCCATAAACTAGTCTCCCCTATACATGCTAGATAATGTGTCTTCTGCTGTCATGTACTTCACGGACACCCTTCATAAACTCCAAGACAAGCATTTTCTCATCACAACCAGAAAGGTTAAAGATGGAAACACACGTTGGCTAACCAAAGAGCTGTTGGCATTAATGAAAGACAGGGACACAAAACAGAGAGCCTTCAAAGCATCCCCATCCGCCCAACTATGGCATGCCTACAGACAACTGCGCAATGTTTGTAAGCAGACTGCCAAGTCACTAAAGCAGAAGTACTTCCTAGAGCTTAAAAAACAACCTTGGAAACCCACACAATGTTTGGGCCACAATCAGGTCCATACTAAATCCCAAGTCTAGTAAACAAGTAACTCAGCTCAAATCCCTGTCAAGCTTCACAGATGACCCTGCTGGGATCACTGATTTTTTCAACTCAATGTTTACTGACCTAACCCCTTACCTTAGTAAGCTTCCTGCTCACCCTCCACCTGGCCAGAAATGAAAATTACGTACCTATCGTAATTCTTGATCTTCTCTTATATCTTCACCATTCATTACTGTTGGGTGTAAGCCAGATGCGTGCATCCACAATGGGAGGTTTTTTTTTGGAGGGAGGAGTTGGTACCAACGGCACCGCCCACATAAGCAATGCACTGCATGGTGCACGTAGGACGGCCGTTAGGCACCATAGACTCCTCCTCCATCCCAGTTCTGTGCAGCTGGAGAGGCAGAAATAGATTGTAGGAAGACAGCAAGGCAAGGGAGCTGAGGGATAGGTAAAGGAAAGGAAATAAACTGAAAAAGGAATAAGCCAAAAAAGGGACAGAAAAAGAGAGAACCCTACCCTAAGTGACCACAGGGCCTCAATCCTCGGGCAGTCCTAAGGGAAGGAGAAGGGAAAGAATAGGAAAAGAGAGAGGAAGAAGGAAGAAAGGGATAAATGGGAAGGAAGGCTGGAAATCTGCCAAGGTAGATTGGAATGCCACTGGCTTGAAAGTTTCAAATTCCCAGCAGGGACTGAAGACAAGGGAGCAAGAATCCCGCCAGTTATTGGCTAAGAGTCCAAGGTTGGACTCCAGGTCTTGATTGCTTTGAAGGGCAGACTTCTCTTCCTCTCCATTTATCCAAGATTTATGTAACCCAGCCTAGACCACAAAGTGCCCTTGAAGAGGAAGCAACTCCACTCAGAAGAGGAGTGAGACCTGGCTTAGGTGTAGAGAACACATCTCTTACAGTACCTTAAAGAGTACTGGTGTAGTCCCCTGGAACCCAGAGCAGCACCGTAAATGGTACCACCCAAGTCACCGGCACCGTGAATGGCCCTGGAACCCAGAGTGGCGCTGCCAGCAGCACCGCCCAGGTCACGGCACTGTGAACAGCCCTGGAACCCAGAGCAGCACCACCGACGGCACCGCCCGAGTCACTGGCGCTGCCAACGGCACCAAAACCCAGGGTGGCGTCACCCTCGGTGCCACCCCAATCACCGGCACTGCAAACAGCACCAGGATCCAGGACGGCACCACTCAGCAGCACCATGGGCCGTGACACTGGGGGAGCCTGCACCTCTGTGAAGGTGACTGCCGGGGCAGTGCCAGTGATGCCACTCCAGCAGGAATCAAACCGCTCCTCCATTGCCACAAAAGAGGCCTCCTCCTCGGCAAGGCTTGAAGTGGAAGAGGCCTCCTCCTTACTGGGCTGTATAGACCTGGAAGGGGACCCGGAAGAAGGGTCTAAAGTCCTGGCCTGGGAAGCCCGCAGGCAACATCGTTCTCTGAAAGTTGGCGGGGCTCTGCCAACTTTAAACATGCAGATTTCCAGTACATGGCAGTTCACGGAAAAACAGGCATCGCAATGATACATATCATGGTTGGGTCCCAGGCACCAAAGGCAAACATCATGCCAATCTGAAACGGAAAAATGCCGGCCACAGGAGCACTGACGCATGGGGGCATGGCCCGCTTTGGATTTACGTTTTGCCCCTGAACTGGACATGATGCGAAAACAACTATATAAACAGAACAGATCCCAGCGCCATTGAATTAATAAATGAAATGGTCTTACTGGCTTCAACGGTGTCAGGATGGAGAACTGGGATAAGGAGTCATTGAAAACTCGGCATCGAAAATATGGAGTCGAGAATGCCAAATGGCATACTTTTTTCTGAACTCACGCAGCAGGTGCGGCCTCGACGGCGGGAGAAACAGAACTGGGATGGAGGAGGAGTCTAAGGTGTCTAATGGCCATCCCACATGCACCATGCAGTGCATCGCTTATGTGGGCAGCGCCATTGGTACCGACTCCTCTCTCCAAAAAAACTCCTGTGGCAGGTGCGCGCATCCGGTTTACACTCAACAGTAATGAATGGTGAAGACCGACAAGGGAAGATCAGTAGTGCTCACTGCCCAGACTCTCCAAATGCTACCGCCTCTGCCCCCCCCTTTTTATGTTGGCTTGCGCTAGTATGGGTTTTGGGGGCACGGCTGCTGTTGGGCGAATGCAGGGCACGCATCAGTAGGTGCGTCCCTCATTCCCCAATCAGCCTGCATGCTGGCACCACACTATGAATACATAATGGGGCAAACACATCTAAGCAAAGGTCCGCTGCAATGCGAGCAAAGCTCGTCATATGCAGTGGTCCTTTGCTTGTCATCTATTACGCCATTATGACCACAGTCGTGGCAGGCGGCCGCCTCGTGTTGCTGACAATGGAGTGCCCGATCCCCTGTCGGCAAGCCCTCCCCATGTTTGTGTGCTTTATCGGGAGCCCATTCCCCATTGGCATACCCCCAAATGTTGAATGCCGAGGGGTGCCCAATCCCTCGGCTCGCGGTCCCCCTCACTGTCTTTGCACACAGATGGGGGACCCCTCCCCATCGGCATCACCCTCCCAACTGTTGAATGCCGAGGGGTGCTAATCCTCGGCTTGCCTCCTCCCCGCTTTCTTTCTTTGCCCATGAGTGCCCAATCCCCATCGTGATTACCCCCCCACCCGTGTTGTGTGTGCGGCACGAGGGTGCCCATCCCCCGTCGGTTACTGACACCCCTCCAAAACCCACTTAGGTGGCACGCTGGGAGCCCACCCCAGTCGCCAAATGCCCTGTAACACAAAAACTGTCCCGCGACGGTTTTCCTTTTTTTTCCCCCTGCAAAACGAAAACCGTCCCTCGTAGTCTAGATGCTCCCCAACCGCACCCACCCACTGCGCACCCGGCCTCCCCTCACCCCCTCACCCCATACTTACCTCCGGACTCTGGTGCGACGATCTTCCGTGGACCGGGAACACGTCTGCACTCTTCAAAGCCGACCACGAACTGAGAAAATGCCAGTAAGCTGTATAATGCAATGAATAGGGTTTTTTCAACTTTGCTGCATATCTCAGGCATTTCTTGGAATTTTGGCACCAAATTTTCAACATGGGTTTTTTGGGGCCCCTCCTCAAGAGTTCTATCACTGTCATGGCGTTAATCAGCTTCGAAAGGTGATTTCGCAGTCACTGCGCGAAATCACCTTTCCGGACCCATTAACGAAATGACAATGCCAGTGTTCATGAGGTGGCCTCTCAAAAAGCCTATGTTCCAAATTTGGTGGAAAAAATCCAACAAATGCCTGTTTTACGAGCGTGCATTGCGCAGTTCCTATGCAGGCTCATAACTTTGCGCATTCGCAATATTTTAACGCCCGGATTTTCAGCATTGGCATTTTTGCACCTCCTTATGAACAGAACAGCTGTCATTTTGCACATCCTGCCCGAAATGTGTTTCCACACTTCCGGCACAATAGCGCAGTCGTTGTGGAAATCAGTGTTTGGGCCAGATTATGAAAATGACAGTGACACAGTTCATGAGCAGAGCTCCTAGAATGCCTATATTGAAAACTGGAGCTGATACTCCATAAAATTACTGTGTTACGAGCATGCGTTGGCAGATTGCCATGCCTTTCGTGCAAATCGTGCATTGTGATATTTTTCACCATTGCCATTTTCCACACCTCTTGATGAACAGTACAGCCGTCCTTCATATATCCTGCCCAAATGTGTTCCGCATCCGGCGCAGAATAACGTGGTCACTGTGCGAAATCACTTCTTGGGACACTTTGAGGAAATGACAGTGACACTGTACATGAGCAGAGGTGCTAAAATGCTCTACATTGAAAATTTGGTCAACCGCCCATAAACTGGCAGTGCTGCAAGCATGCCTTGCATATTTCCCACGCACCCTTGCAACTCTGCAAATTCCGTATATTTGTATGCCACATTTTCAGCACTGGCATTTTATTACACCTCCTTATGAACTGTGCAGCTGTCATTTTTCACATCCTGCCCAGCATGTTTTCCCGCACTGCACTAACAAACACCCAAAGGGACACCCTAATGCCTGTCACTCTCTGCAGGGTGGGGATGGGTTGGCATCAGTTCAATACTTGACTGCCATTCCTATGCTGCATCTCTCTAACTCCTGCACTGCCAATGGCAGCAAGACAACATTCGGCATTGACAAATGCTTGTTATTTTAGGGCCATTAGTCCTAGGGTCGCCATAAAATTCCTGAACACTCTCCCAACCAGAGGTAGCCCTGGAAGCGATGGGCTCTACCCCGCATTTCTAAAAATTATATCTCCAGTTATTGCCGGACCATTAACCCACACTGTTAATCTCACACTATCAACATCCACTGTGCCTGACACCTGGAAACACGCTAGCATGATTCCCATTTTTAAAGCAGGTGACCCCCTTACCCCAGAGAACTAAAGACCAATTCCCCTGCTCCCACACCTGAGTAAATTGCTTGAGAAAATTGTGCATTTCCAGTTATCAGAACACCTTAATAAGTACAACCTTCTGTTCCCCCTTCAGCATGGTTTCGGCAAGCACTACAGTACCTCATCTGCCTTGGCAGTTTTCTCCAACCATGTCCTTAGAAATATGGACATGGGTAAGGCCACAGGTGTGGTGTTTGTCAACTTGTTGAAGTCATTCGATCTTGTTGACCACCGCCTTCCCCCCTCCACCCTCCAACAATTTGTCTGCTCCCCCAGACCTGCTGCTGGTTCTGTAGCTACCTAACCAATAGGTCCAAATCTGTGCTCATGGGCAAAGTTGCCTCTGCTTCCCTTCCTACTCACACTGGAGTTCCACAGGGATCTATTCATGGCCCTCTCCTCTTTTCCATGTTTATCAATGCCCTCCCTGCTGACTGTCTAAACTGCAACACCCTCCTTTACGTGGATGACTTAGTCCTGTACCATAGGGACAAACACCTGGAATCCAACTCTTCCACCCTCACTCTCAACTACTGCACTGCACAAAATTGGTTCCTCTCCAGAAAACTCCCTTGTCAATGAAAAAAAGACTAAGGCCATGCTATTCAGCTCCAAGTCTTTCCTCAACAAGGTCACCAAATCAAACTCCTCCCTCTCTGCACGTACACCTGCAGGCCCCCCACCCCATTTAAGATGGTCACCTCTTTTAAGTACTTAGGTGTTACTCTTGATCCCTCCCTTACTTACAAGGAACACATAACTCTGACTGTAAGCAAAATACACCAAAAGCTAGGTGTGGCTTACCACGTTCACCAACTGCTAAACACCCGATGCTCACCTAGCTGTTGTCCTGCCACTCCTAGACTACTGCTCCCTCATTTACTCCTCCGTGTCCACGATGCTATGCTCCCACCTTAACACTACATATAATGCCATATGTTGTTTCATTCTTAAAGCCCCCTATTCTACCCACTACTGCACACTTTATCAAATACTGGAGTGGCTACCTCTACAGGCCCGTTTTGACTATGCCCTGGGCTGTCTCATGGACAATGCACTTAGGAGCAACCAGTTGTCCCCTTTTGCTCCACTACTTACTAGTAGGGCAATTACTAGGACTCTTAGGGCCTCCTCTGCCTCTGCCAATTACTAGGACTCTTAGGGCCTCCTCTGCCTCTGCCTCTGCCCTCGAGGTCCCTTGTGTCACTTCAGTGGTGGGCAGTAAGGCCTTCTCTGTCACTGCCCCCTCCCTTTGGAATAGGCTCCCGCTGCCCATTCGCCAATCCACATCCCACGTGTCCTTCAAATCTAACCTGAAGGCCTGGCTCCTGGCAGAACCTACTTGCAACTGCTCCCAAGATCATGCTAGCATACGAGCTCCACCCTAGCACTTTCCCAGGTGGTAAATAGGGTTTCTGACTGTACTCCCTAACTCTTCCATTCCCCCTGGCCTCCACTGCTCCCACACTCTCTAGCTTGTATGCATTCATGCATATATCTCCTGACTTTGTTGACCAATTTAACCTGCCTGTCTGACTCTCGAATCACTAACTTTATGTATCTCAGACCCATGGCTGCTACCATATGTTAGATCCGGACCTCAACACACCTCAGCATACTGACACTAGTACCCGCACCACTGCAACCCCAAAGGGCATGGACCCCATGTTTCCTGTGCACCTTGTCTGCATGATGCCTATATGATGAATGTCTATTCTATGTAATTCTTTGACTTTGATGCCTGTATACCACATGCAATGTTTACTATTGTCTGTTTTGCCTGTACGATGAATGTCTATGCTATGTAACCTTCTCTGTCACTGATGCCTGTATACCATTTGCTATGTTTACTTTTGCCTGTTTGTTTGCCACCACATTGTGGCCCAGGTCATGTCTGAAAATGGTCCTTGGATCATTTCACTTACCCAGTTACCAAAAACATAAATAAAATTAAATAAATAGCAAACAGCAATCAGCACAGGCTCTCCTTTGCACACTTTGGTGTGTTTAAAGACACTTGGGGCTGGATTTTCAAAGACCCGCTACATCACCGCAAGTTGCGTTGATTTAGGTGCATCACCACATCCCGGCTGTGTCAGAGACCCTTCACTGTATTCAGAAAGAGCAGGGTCCTTGGTGCCATAAATCCAGGAGTTGCCACAATTGCAGGCATGCACCAAAGCATGTGGCACACCTGCAAGTAATGCTGCAGGGTTCCGACCCCCCCGCCACAACTACGGATGTGCTGGGATGGTTGGGGGTGGGGGCAACACACACAGGGCAGGCAGACGGTGTCCAAGGTTGGCATGGGCAAGAAGTGGGTGAGCATCTGATGGCAGTAGCACCCATCAGAGGTGCCAATTTGTGCACAGGACTCTGACAGACACAGAATGGCATTTGGGGGTATGAAAACAAACAGTGCCATGGCCCATATGGGCACAGCCCAGACAGCAGCCACCAGAGCCATGCCCACGTGAGGCCATGGCACCGTGAGTCTCCAACCCCCCCCCCAAATGCTGTTCCCTGTCCATCACAGTCCTGTGCACAAATTGGCACCCCCTACAGGTGCTGCTACCATCAGATGCTCACCCACCCTTCCCCAAAGGCCACCCTTGCCATGCCAACCCCCTACATGCCCATCAGGGCCCCTGACAGACACATCTCCATGGCAGCCGCAGTGGCGCAAGGGGTTTAGGCCACCTTTTCAACTGTCTAATTCCAGAACCTTGCTGCTGCCATGGTGGGGCTTCTGGCATCCCAGAAAAGGGAATGCTGCAGTCCCGCCATGGCACAAGCCCCCTTGCGGTGTAGTGCACCCTGCTTGTGGGTGCAAGGGGTGATGCACTGCCAGTTAGCCACAGCGGAGTCTCGATTCAGATGCAGACTGCATTTCTGAATCGAGAATGCAGCAAAGTATGACGCAAGGTGCAAGTTGAGTCTTGCCTGTTTGATACAACCACCTCGAGCCAGTTCTGGGGCTTTGAAAATCCCCTCCCCCCGGTCTTTCTTGGGGGAGTTTCCATGGTTGTGGATTGGGCAGGAAAGTGCATCAATCCATGATGCAGGAGCGGGTGACGTCACCACATCGCTCACTCCACCTTTGCTGCCCAGAGTGCTTTTCCTCATAAAACAGCTTGAAAGGGAACTTCTCCAGATACACGACGGTGATTTGAGGACACCAAGAGCGTGACAGATAAAAAAACAAGGTAATTAGAATTGTGAGAAAGAAACAAATACTAGATCACTTTAAAGAAGAAAAAAAAAACATATGCATAATAACATAGGATTCTTATCTTTGCATTGATGTCAGCCAAAAAAAAACATTTTACATGGCAGTGGAAAAAAGCAAATATTTAAAGGTAATTGAAAGTTCAGATTCAGCCAGCATGGTGCAAATCTGAGAAGACTGTGATGCCAGTTTAAACTGTAGAAATAACACATTGCATTTATTTTAGAAGCAGAGCATTAGAAGTTAGAAAAAGAGGTATACTAAATACAAGAAATAGTTTTCAGCTAGCTCTGAGCATTAAAAAGGATACTTAAAATATCAAAATATCCTTTTCAGAAATAAACACAATTTAAACTGAGAAGATTCGAAGAAACAAGAAAGAGAAAGTTTTTGTTCTAGTGCAAAAAGAATTATAAGTGGATACTTATGTTATTGTTCACAAAACACATTATAATGGAACTTAAAAGATTTCAAGTGAAGTATGCTTGAAAGTGCATTTTTGGCAAGTTGGTTAAAATAATAACAAATGGCATTTGATAGCATTTATAGTTTTTTTATGTTTAAAAGGTGTTTTTGTGTTTGAAATTTAGTTATAAAGAAAACAAGAATTTATCTAAACTGAGAAAATGTGCAGCTTTGTGATTAAAGTGACAGAGAGCTTTCAACTCCCTGTTTTAATTTTATGAGAAGTTCAAAATGAATTTTGTAAATGCACCAAAGTGGATTTAAACTAACTATAATAGTACTGGTTTTTATTACATATTATTTACAGCCTATCCCTGAAGAAGAATAGGGGCCAGATTCATAAAACTTTGTCCGGTGGAAAACTGGGTTTTGCCCAGAGCTGGTATTCACAAAGCCCAGTTTGCCCATGCAAACTATGTTTGTGCCTGTGCAAAGGTGTGAGGAGGGCCACAATGCAAATGAAAGAGAGGGGAACTGCATATCTCCACAGTACAATCTTCAAAGGTTGTGCTCCACACAATGACTGTTTGCAAAGGCTCTTGCGTGGATAAATTACCGCTGACAAAAACCTGGTGGTGATCCACGCAACCCTAGTGGCTGAGGTACTGCGCCCCTTCCAACCTCCCTCTCCAGTCTCCGATCCCGTGCCTGAATAAATAAAGTCAGTCCCCCCCTTCCCCGATTGCCAACTCATATATAAAAAGGTAATGTTTCCATAATGAAGTGGTCCCTCCCTGGTCGCTGATCCTCTCCCTGAATAAATAGAGTCAGTTCCTGGTAGTTGAGGGTCCCACCCCCTTCCCGATTGCTGACCCCAGATGAAGAATCATATTCCGTAGTGTAGTGTCCCCCCCCGCAGTCACTGACTACCATCCCCAAATACAGTAAATGTATTCCCCTGTAGTACTAGGGTCCCTCCCCCATGCTCCAATGATCACTGGTACCGTAAGAGCAATACTTCTCCCTGGCAGTCTAATGGAGCCCCCACCCTGCTCCTGACCCATCTCAAGTCGCAGTCAGTGACCAGTACAGACCTCCTCACAGCAACACAGCTGATCACCGATTGAGACCTCCTCGAGTGCTTATTGTATACAGTAAGTGTTTGAGGAGGGCTCAGTCAGTGACCAGCCATGGTGGTGTGAGGAGGGCTGTGCTGGTCGCCAACCGCAACTTGGGATTGGGGTGGTGGGGTGGTGGAGCAGACTCGTCTGGATGGGGGGGTGTCCACCAGACTGCCAGGGAGAAGTATTGCTCTTATGGGACCAGCGATCATTGGGAGGGTGAGGGGAGGGACCCTAGCATTACAGGGGAATACGTTTACTGTATTTGGGGACAGTGATTGGCGACTGGGGGGGCACTATGGAGCGTGATTCTTCATCTGGGATCAGCGATCAGGGATGGAGGGACCCTAAACTACCAGGGACTGAATTTATTTATTTGGGGAGGGGATCGGAGACCGGGGAGGGACCACTACACTATGGAAACATTACTTTTTCATATGAGTTGGTGATCGGGGAGGGGGGGAAGGACCCTGGACTACCAGGGACTGACTATTTATTTGGGGAAGGGATCAGAGACCAGGAAGGGACCACTACACTATGGAAAATTACTTTTTTATATGAGTTGGTGATCAGGAAAGGAGGAAGGACCCTGGACTACCGGGGTATATGTATTTCTTTGGGAGCAACGATCAGAGGATGGGGGGGCACTATCCCACAGAAATGCAACTGCGTGGGGCATGGGCTGGTAGGGGGGCCATGCTAAGCCAAAGGCCATGCAAATGGGCCCATAATGGGCATGCAAATGGCCAACTGCACCTTGCATGCCCAGTGGGCTCTTTGCATGGCCATTTTCATGAACAGGGGCTTAGCACAGGTATGCTATTGTTGCCAGCCCTTTCTCCTGGCTGGCTGTGGGGGCAGCGCTACTAGGGTGCCTGGTGCTTTTCCTGGGTTAGCGCTGCCCCTGCCTGCCCTTATTCACAGTTGGATACTGCAGCACACTCTCCGACTGTGAACAGCAGAAATCCCTGCCAGCGCAACTGTGGGGTGCAGTGCAAACATTTGCGCAGTAATTTGCATTTTTTAGTGAATCCTGCCCCAGAAACTGATCTTGAAATGTTGGAATTTATAAAAATTGGTTATTGAAAAATCAACTCTGTGCACATTGGTGAAAACAGTTTTTATGGTCCTAAACCTCTGTCTTCAGCTAGATATAGAAAACCTACTCCCTACACAAATATAGAAACAAACAGACCGATGCACTCTAACAGTGAGAATTGGGCTTAACACCCATACAGACCACCTTCTACAACATGAGTTAACTAGACACTGCAGTATCAGAACAGATCTACAGAAATAAATGCAGGTCTTAAAGGGAGAAGGATGAAGACAGTAGAGCATGGTGGTGGGAGGAGGGAGAGATAGGTGAAGGGTAGAAGTAGGCTTAGGGAGAATGGAAACTGTGTGAAGGGAGCGCAAAGACTGAAAAATAGGGGGACCCTATAAAGGAAGTCCACACAAGAGCCCAGAAATATAGGCAAGAAGAAGAAGACAGCGAGCAATACTGAAGGGGGATAAGGGAGCAGGGTACACAGATAGTAGGCTAGGAGTGCACACAAACAGGTAAGGAGCAGAGTGTAATCAGAGCGGTGAGTTAAACAGACTCAGTAATCGGGAATTCTGATGAAACAGGTAGGAAAATAGTGTAGCCCCAGCCTGCTATACAGAATTAAAGCCCCAAAAGCTAGACGCCGATTTGTCTTCCGAGAAGCTTGTTAGTTGTTTCCCCTTTGATGGCACAGCAAAGACTGGAGAGTTGCTGCTGTCCAGAATGTTTGGGTGCCCAGGATTCTACCCTGATTGCAGCCTTGGGCTGTGCCATTTCCCCTAGTAGGGGTGCACATAACCCAACAGTGTTGAACCCCACTGACAATGTGGAACACTACAGCAATCTAGCTTTAAGCACCAAAACTGAGAAGAACTGAATGCTGTTATTTTATCGATGTGAAGTTCTGACTCCCGATGAGTGAGTGACGTCATCACTGATGCACACTCGATGGCAGGAAAAAAGGAACTGAGGCAGTTGAGGGTAGGTGCCAAGGTAAGCCTGGCACAGCAAGACAGTCTCGTGGTGCCATGCATACACACAGCTTGCCTCAGTGCCAGACCTCCTGAAAAGATCTGGCTTCTGCGGGTCCTAGTACTTCCTGCTAAGGCCCATTAGTGTGACACAAAGGTGAAAACTGATTCCTGGAACATCAGATGTTCAAGGCAGTACCGCTGTTCTTCCAGGCTTGCGTACAGTCCTCTGTGACTGTGCTTGGAACCAGAAGGACAGTGAGACTAGCAAACAAAAGATCAAAGCTTATAAACTCTAACATGCCACGCAGCGTACTGAATCTCCCACTGCTGCAGCCCTGCACTGATGTCAGCTGCAGTGGATTCTGGGATTTCCGTTTACAGTAACTGTCAGCTTGGAAGGCAGCAAGAATCATAATCATTGATGTGTTCCTAATCCTATAGTAACACCTGTTAGCATTTAATATCTTGTGGATCTGAAAACAAACAAGGAGACACCTGCATTTCATTTAGAGTACCCTAGACATGCCCTGGTATATCTGGACGTGCCGGTTGCTGATCTCGATGGCCTGAAGGACCCACCTTGGGTACCATGTAGAATAACCTTACGACTCTAACACAGTGGAAA
The DNA here is from genome assembly GCA_016271365.2 of Neoceratodus forsteri. Classification (NCBI taxonomy): domain Eukaryota; kingdom Metazoa; phylum Chordata; order Ceratodontiformes; family Ceratodontidae; genus Neoceratodus; species Neoceratodus forsteri. The sequence continues at coordinate 728,722,104 of CM057458.1, read as the reverse complement.
CCCTCAACCAATGTTTAAAAAGGTTACATTGTATCATGACTTAAAAAATGTGTCTATAACAATTATGATATGAATATTTGTTTTATTATTTTATTTAAGTTTTGGTAACCAGGTAAGTCCACTGAGACAATTACAGTCCCTTTTTCAGGGTCAACCCGGAGAATATAGCCATAGGGTTACAGCACAAGTTAAATATTTAACATTGTATATACACCTGAGGAACAATAATAGCAATGGGAGAAAGACAAGCATCACAAGGTTAAAATAAAATAGTAGTATGATACAAACTTTTACAACAGGTAACGAGATACAATACATACACATTAGCAAAAACATAGTACATCACTGAGCCAAGTGAGGGGCACAATATCCAGAAGAAGAGTGTCATAAGAGAGAGGAGGACAGTGGGGGGGATAAGATATGTATATCAATGTTCATTGCAAACTCAACCTCCTTGCTGACTGTGTTTAGCAGGGGGACTAGTTGGATATTTTTGTTAGTCGTGTGAGGTCCCAATGGAAATTCATAGACATACTGGAATCAGTACAAAGAAAGGTCACCAAAATGATCTCGGGCCAGCAAGGCATATCCTATGAGGAACGGCTGGAGGCCCTGAACATGGACTCACTGAAGGCTGGAGGTGAGTATGACAGAGACAAAAAAATTACTTACCATAGTAATCTTGTTTCTTCCAGAGGATATTCCAATATTCACAACCCTTATGCAGTATGCGTCTAAGCCAGAACTGCCTGGAGATGGTATGTTATACTACACCATTGGCATGTGTCACTTTTCAGATGCTGCCCCCTATCAACTGCCTACATTCTAACCTCTCATATTTCATGGATGCGTAACAAGACAGGCTCCATGAGGAAAATGCCTATATAACACTATAATAATAATAAGAATAACATCACCACCCAAAAAAGCCTCCAACAGGAAGGAATAACACCCCCCCGAACGCCAGAATCACCTGAAGAGGGTAAAACCAATGAAAACACAGTTTCAACAGAAATGCCAGAGTGTGGCACTCATACCACTGATTACACAGCATGGAGTGCAAAGGACACTGGTTCTAGCAGGGGAGGTAGGGTGGGAGAGTTATGGATATTGGAGTATCCCCTGGAAGAAACAAGATTTGTATGGTAATTTTTTCTTCTCACCCCAGGAACATTCCAATACTCCTAACTCTTATGCAAACTAAGAAGCAGTACCTTTGGAGGCGGGCACAGAACGTACTTTGGGAATAGACTCTGCAGGACAGCAGTGCCCAACCTGGCATCACCCCTAGTCTGTGTGTCCAGGCTGTCATGCTTAGTGAAGGTGTGCACTGTTCTCCGGGTAGTTTCTTTACAGATTTCCACCAGTGGAACATCCCTACAAGCTGCTAAAGTAGCAGCTGTACCCCTTGTAGAGTGGGCTCTCAGCCCTGATCGGGGCTCCTTCCCATATTTTGTGTAGCAAAACTGAATACAATGAACTATCCAGCAAGAAATGGACCTCTTAGATGCTGGACGTCCTTCTCCCACATCCCCAAAAGACAGGAAATGAAAATTACATACCTACCGTAATTCTTGATCTTCTCTTGTATCTTCACCATTCATTACTGATTGGGTAGTGCCGGAGCCGCGCACCCGTTCTGAGGAGTTTTTTTTTTGAGTTGGCTCCAATACGCCTACCGAGGAGCCGCTGCATCATGCGCGCCAGGGTGGCCTTAGGAAGTCAGTAGACCTCCTCCATCTCAGTTCTGTAGCCGGAGAGGCGAAAACAAAGGGTAAGGAAAAAGGAGAGCGAGGCAAGAGAGCTGAGGACAGAAAAGAAAAAGATATAAACTGAAAAGGAATAAGCTGTAGAGAACAGACAGAGGAGAGAGAATTCCTACCCTAAGGGACCGCAGGGCCTCCTTTCCGGGGCAGCTCTAGGGGAGGAACAGATAGAGAGAAAGAGAAAAGAAGAAGAATAAAGAGAAGAAAAGAAGGCATGCTGAGAGGGGAGAACAGTGCCCATAGACGCATTGGTTGAGAGGCTTATAAGCTGGAGACTAAAACAAGGGAGCAAGAATCCCTGCTGATAGGACTGAGAGAAGGTTCAACTGAACCGCCTGCACAGATCGGACATAAAGGGCAGATTCTCTAATCTCTCAACATGCCAAGTCCCTACATCCTAGCTGAGGAGCTCCCAGACTGCCCGGCAGAAAATCTGTTCTGGAAAGAGAGCGCCCACCTAGGAAGGGGACTATGCCCCTTAGCACCCTGTTAAGTGCTAACACAGAAGTCTATGGGAAGGATTATGCCCTACGGAAGGCAGCTTTGTATGAAAGGATAGAGTGGGAACTCAATCAGACTCCCTATGGCAAGGCAAGAGCAACCGCTCAAGGCTAAGAAGTGCCAAATGCACCAGCCAGAATGAGCTGAATAATAACACCTGCCAGGGGGAATCTAAATTTTTTTGAGGCTGAGCTAGGGCACAGTCTCTTAAGCTGTGAACTGCGTAACGTGATCAAGGTGCCCAGAGGTCGCACCCTAGGGGCAGTCAGAAAGAGTTCCCTCAAAATAGGTGAAACACAGACCCTGCTCGTTCCTCTTTACCTTGAGAAAAAAAGATCCATTTAATAAGAATGGAAAAACAGAACTTTTTTTTTTTTGGCATAAAGGCCAAAGGGAGGGAGAGGAACGAGACGGAAGGGGGAGACGCCACAGTAGGAGGCCACTGAGGGGAAGGTGGGCGGGTATCAGTAATGAATGGTGAAGATACAAGAGAAGATCAAGAATTACGGTAGGTACATAATTTTCATATCTTCCTCATTCATTACTGCTTGGGTGAGTACCAAGCTCCCCCCCCCCAAAAGGGGGGGGTAGAAACCCTGAGGGAGCAAGACCCCCAGCCTCCTGTTAGTGAGAAACAGAAGGGGAATACCCTGGGCTAATCAAGAGAGAAGCCTATGGGGAAGAAGAGCTAGGAGGTGCCCCCCGAGGACGGGGAGATGGAGGAAGCCCCTGCAGAAGTCTCCTAGCTCTGGAGGAAAAGAGACGGGTCCCCTGGAAAGCGGAGCGAATCACCCTATGCTAGGCCAGGGGTGACAACCTTGATAGACGAAGCCATGCCGTCCGTCTAATACAGATCGCTGTCCCTGCAAGCCTGGAAGCCACCTCATTGGCGTCATAAGATGCCGTTGCTTGGTGTCTTGCCAGCTCCAGGCCTATAGCAGAGAGGGCAATAGCTTGTCTGGTTTGCTCCGTATCAGGCATTGATGCTAAGATTTGAGAACGCATCGACCACAAATGCCTACTGTAGGCAGCGTGATGGGCATGATGAGATGCAATGCAAGACATCGCATGAGAGGAAAAGAACACTCTTCGCCCCCACCGGTCGAACTGTAGAGAATCCGAGTCCGGTGGATGGTCGTGCGCCAGGCGGCGGCGCCCGGAGGGAGTCTCTAGGTATGCCAATCCCGATGGTGGGTTGGGGAGAGTACCTAGGGATTCCGAAAGGGCACAATACCTACATTGGCAGTCTGCCGGGGTTGGAGAAAGGGTCGCTGGCGACTGCCAGGAACGGATAGACGCCTGCTGGAAGGGAATAGGCCAGGATAGTACCACCAAGTGCTGGGCACTGAATTCGCCAAGGAATTCACTGTCTCCCATTCAGTATCCCTCACCATCCTCGAAAGGAACTGCTGATATTCAGTGAAATCAGCATCGGAGGAGAGATGAGCAGTGGGTTCCTCTCCCTCAGAGGAGGAAGACGAGGATGATGGAGAGCTTGAGTGTCCAGAGGACTCCTGCGATGGTGGGGATAGGTGAAAAACCCACTCATTCATGTACCTAACATATGAGGGGAAGGCCGCCGCAGAACCTCTGAACGTCTCCCAGGATAACGGGCCCATGGGACCGACATAGCCTGGGAGAGTGGGGGGTGGCTGCAGAGGAATGGGAGAAGGGCACCTACGGTGAGGCAACTGTCCTCTGTTAGGGCTCTGGAATCCGGGGAATGGAGCCCGAGCTGGCGGGATCCCGGACAACAGACCAGGTCACAAAATGGAACCCTGGGGATGCGTAGCCTGTTAAGAGCCCAGAAGGGGATCCTCCCCTATGACGAACCTGGGACTGCATGGATCCAGAAGGGCAGCCCACGGCAATGCCACCAGAGGGGTCCCTGGGGTCCAAAAGGGAAAGACGGGGCCCAGCGCTACGGCTCCGAGCCACGCCCCGAGGGGTGGCAGGTAGAAACCGAGACGCCTGAACCCTGCCCCTCGACCCCTCAGACTCCGAGAACGCCCTCCTCCTCGACCCCAACGACCTCCCACCTCGAGGGGGTGCAGCAGCACCAGGGTCGGTAGCTGCCACAACCCCCCCAGGAGGGAGAGTCCCTCCCTCAACCCCCGCTCCATCGCCCCCCAGGGACCCCAGACCACCCCCAGCCTGGGGGGCCTCAGGGGAGGACGGAGGCGGGGACAGAGGAAAAGGCACGCTGGGCCGCCTAGCACCTCGTGCCACCGGAGACCCTGACTCCGAAGAGTCAGGGTGCCAGGACGGGTCCACATCTGAATCATCAGTCTCTGAGGAGGAAGAGACCAGCTGGACCACAATACTGGCAACCCCAGGGGTCTCCAGTGAAACGGCGCTGTTCGCGGCGCTGGTGCTGGAGGCGGTGCCGGACGACCCCGGACCCCCGTGACACCTAGGCCCGGCCCGGCTGCAACGCGGTGCTGGCCAGACCCGCAGTGCTGCCATCGCGCCCAGGACCTCTACCGCACCACCAGAAGAGCTTAACCGGCTGCAGGCCGCGGGCGGCCATAAGGCCAACATGGTGCACAGCGCCTATTCGATCACCACGCCGCGAGTGGCGCTGGGATCCAAAATGGCACTGGAAAGTGGCGCCGAGGGTCCACCGATGCTGGGCCCAGCAGGCATGGGCCTCGACACTGCGGGAGCCTGCACCTCCGAGGAGGTGACTGCCGAGGCGGTGTCCCTGCCGCGGCCCGGGGACCTCAGCATTCCTCCAACACCGCAAAAGAAGCTTTCTCTTTGACAAGAGAAGATGAGGAAGCCTCCTCCTCTACAGACCGTATAGGCCCGAGAGGGGACCCAGAGGAAGGGCCTAGAGACCTTACCTGGGAATCCCTGGAGCAGCGCCGTCCCCTGAAAGTCGGCTGGGCCTTGCCGATCTTGAATGCGTGGACTTCTAGGACACGACGGTCCATGGAGAAACAGGCGTCGCAAGTATCCATATCGTGGTTGGGTCCCAGGCAACGAAGACAAACATCATGCCAATCCGTGACGGAAAAATGCCGGCCACAGGAGCACCAACGCATAGGGGCGCGGCCCACCTTCGACTTGCGTATTGCCCCCGAACCTGACATGATGCGAAAAAAATATGTATAAAACAGCAAAAGCTCTCGGCTCTGTCCAAGAAATTATAAAAAGAACGGTCTTACTGGGCTTTGACGGCATCAAGAGAAGTTCGAGAAGGAGTCTGGATTGAATCCAGCCTAACTGTCACTAACCGCATAGCAATTGCAGCCTCGACGGCGGGAGAAACAGAACTGAGATGGAGGAGGGTCTGCGGCACCTAATGGCCACCCCTCATGCATGACGCAATGCCGCTTCGGGCGCGCCTGGACCCCACTCCAAAAAAAAACCCTCCCGCAGTAGGTGCGCGCCTCCGGCACTACCCAATCAGTAATGAATGGTGAAGACTGACAAGGGAAGATCAGCTATTTCCTGTCCTGTCTATGGGTCTTAGTGACAGTCATGTAGTAGCTAAGAGCTCTCTCGACATCAAGACTGTGCAGTCTACATTCCCAAGAGCTTGAATGCTCAGTGAAGAAAACAGGTAAGGTAAGGTAATGAACTGGTTCAAATGAAAGTCCGAAACCACCTTTGGAAGAAATGTTCTGTTTGTTCGCAGGACCACTTTGTCCCTGTGGAATGAAATATAGTCCTGTTCAATGCAAAGAGCCTGGAGCTCACTGATCCTTCTACCAGAAGTGACTGCCACTAAGAAAACCATCTTCCATGTGACATACATCAAAAGAGCTGAAGACATGGGTTCAAAGAGGGAACTCATGAGCTTGGCAATACACACATTTAGTTCCCAGGCTGGCACTGGTTCCCTGTGAGGGGAATGCAAGTGAGCTAGACCTTTAAAAGACCTCCTAAAGATAGAGTTTGATGCCATAGAGGCATTCTTCCCAGTTGAAGTGTAAGCAGACACTGAAGCTAGGTGGACTTTAAGAGTAGTGGGCTACAGGCCCTGTGAATGCAAATAAGTAAGGTAGTCCAGCACAGCTGGAACCCCTGCCTGAGCTGGCACCACATACCTGGTGGAGCACCAAATAGAAAACCTTTTCCATTTTGAGGAGTAGGTTTTCTTGGTAGAAAGCTTCCTGTACCCTCTTAAAATGTCCAGAACACTTTTAGAGAGATGCAAGCCTGCATATTCTAAGTCCTCAAGAGCCATGCTTTAAGCCTGAGAGATTTAAGGTTCGGGTACAGGAGTCTCCCTTGACTGGAGGTTTTGTGCTTCCAAGGAAGGTGTATTGGCTCGGCCACAGACATGGACAGCAGCAGAGAGTACCATGGCTGCTTGCCCAATTTGGAGCTGTCAAGATCACTGAAGCTGGCTGAGACCTGAGCTTGAGTAGCACCAGGGGGAAAAGAGGGAACGTATACAGGTATTTCCCTGACCAGTCCAGAACCAGATCATCCAGGGGTATTGTTCCCTGAACTGGGGATCTGCAACAATACTGTGGCAGGTGGTGACTTTTGTGGGATGCAAAGAGATCTATCTCTGGGGTGCCCCACTTTCTGAAAATCACTTCCACCACCTGTCTGTTCAAGGTCCATTTATGATGGGCCTAGTTGATCTGACTCAGAGCATCTGCTAGGGTATTGTCCTCGCCTGGTAGATGAATGGAATGAAGGGGAAACTCCTAGGCAGTAGGAGAGAGTCTAAACAATCATAGCTTCTGTGCAGAGAGGATCTACCTTGTTCGTCCCTGCTTGTTTATGAAGTACATTGTGGTGGTATTGCCTGTTCTAACCTGTACCACCCTTCCCTGAACCAGTGGTGTGAAGGCTTGGAGTGCCAGCAACACTGCTCTGAGCTCCAACAGATTTATATGCTGGAGTGACTCTGCAATGGACCAAGTGCCGTAAGTGGTGTGATCCCCTAGATGGGCACCCCCACCCCAGTAGTGATGCATCTGTTGTGAGAATCACTGATGGAGACTCTTTTTGAAAAGGAACCCCTTCCCTGAGGTTGGCTTCCTCAGCTTTGGGATCCTTTGTCTGATACCAGTGTGCCCTGAGGTGGAACTGGATGTCTCTCATCTGGAACCTGGAACCCAGGACTGTGCCAATGGCAGCTGCCATGTGGCCCAGTAGCTGTAAAAACTGTCTTTCAGTTTTTGGTCTGTCCAGGCTGAAGGAGCCTGCCATCTGCAAGCCCTGCCCTCCTGGGTATTTAATTCTGCTCCTATGAACTGCAGCACTTGTACAGGGAGAAGGGCTGACTTTTTGAGATTTATCAGAATGTTCCCTTACCTGTTATGGTGACTTTCCGACCACCAACCAGTCATCCAGGTAACGAAAAACCGACACACCTAGCCTTCGCCGGTGTGCCACGACCACTGCCAGGCACTTTCTGAACACTCTTGGAGCTGAAGTGAAGCTGAATGGCAGGGTTGAGAATTGGTAATGATCTGAAGGGAGTCTGAACCTGAGGCACTTTCTGTGAGACTCCCTTATGGGGATGTGGAAGTAAGCATCTTTTAGGTCCAGAGATGCCAGCCAATCTCCTCTGTGGAGTGCTGACAGAATCAGTGACAAGGATACCATTTTGAACCTTGGTTTTAATAAGTGCCTGTTTGGCACCCTTAGGTCTAGGATAGGCAGCCACTCCCCATTTCTCTTTGTTGTGAGGAAGTATCTTGAATAAAAACCCTTTCCCCTTTGTTGTGGGGGCACAGGTTCCACTGCCTTTGTCAACAGTAGGTTTTGTACTTCCTTTTCCAGCAGCTTCCTTTCTGCATTGGAAACTGGCTTGAACACTGGTTTTTAGAGTGGGAAGAGTTTTGAAGCTTAGGGACGAACCATGACTCACTACTTCCAGGACCCACTTGTCTGTGGTGATCTGTTTCCAAGCCTGGAAACAGTGAGTCAGTCTGTCCCCCCCACAGGTTGTGGGGAGGTGGCCTGGGAAAGCATGTCAGGAGTCTTGCTTTGCCTGGAGCTGACTGGGAACCACGCCTGGAACCCCTTCTGTCCCTGCCCCTGAAGTACCCCTGCTGTGGGTATTGCCTTGGCCTGATAAAAAAGGCCTAGTGTGGAAAGGTCTGCCCCTGCCTCCCCTTCCATAGGATCTAGTGGACGGAGAGGCCCTTTCTTTGGCAGAACAACTTTTGTAGGTGGCCTTATACTCACCCCTTTTTTCATGTAAGCCTCTGTCTAAGTTCCAAAGAGGGAATGACCCTTAACAGGGAAGTCTAAGGCCTTGGCCTGAGTATCCTGAGTGAGGTTTGTGCCTCTTAACCAAGCAAACCTCCTTTGAGCAATACTAGTAGCCATCCACCTGGCAGCAGTGTCATTAGTGTTTGCTGCCACCTGAAATTGGTATTTGGCTGCTTCTAAGCCAAATATGAAAATTACGTACCTACCGTAATTCTTGATCTTCTTGGACGAATCTCCACCACTCATTCACACTATTGGGATCTGCACCGGAGGCACCAGGACCCATCGGGAGCAAACTTTTTGCTGGAGGGTCGACACCAGAGATGGCGCCGCGAGCACTAGCTCGTCGCGGCAATGACTATCTCAAGGCCGACTCCTCCAATCGCTTCAGTACCTTTTACCAAGGAGGTGCAGTGCAACTAACGTAAAGAGTAACCTAACTTTAAGACCGGACATAAGATAGTCCGGCGACCCGTAAGAAGGGTCACAAAGAAGTCTTCACGGCCTAAAGATTTGAGGAGTGAAGACCAACACAGCGGTGAGCTCGGATGGGGGAGGTGAATGAGTGGTGAGACTTGCCCAAGAAGATCAAGAATTACGGTAGGTATGTAATTTTCATATCTTCCTGGACATAAGTCTCCACCACTCATTCACACTATTGGGAGAGTACCGAGCTAATAATCCCCCGAGAGGGCGGCAGGAAGACCAAGAGCTCACGTTTCTAGGACAGAAGTCCATTAAGGATAGTTCTGCCGAAGGTGGAATGTCGCCTGGCATGAACATCCAGTGCATAATGCTTAACGAAGGTATGCACCGAGCTCCAGGTGGCGGTATTGCAGATGTCTGCAATCGGCATATTGCGAATTTCCACTAGGGATGCCGCGACCGCTCTGGTAGAGTGAGCGTAAACCCTACCTTCCAATTTAACCTGTGCCATGGAATAGCAATGTCGAAGACATGCCACTAACCACGATGAGATGCATCTGATAGCGACAGGTTGACCCAGCCAGGTCTCGCTGAAGGAAACAAACAGTTGTTGGGCTTTGCGAAAATCCTTGGTTCTATCTAGATAGAAACACAAGGCTCTCTTAACATCCAAGGAATGAAGAGATCGTTCCCCTTCATTTTGGAAGTCCGCAAGTAAGAGGGAAGGACCAAAGGTTGGTTTAGATGGAATTCCGACACAACCTTGGGAAGAAATTTAGGATGAGTGCGAAGAACTACTTTGTCCTTATGGAACACAGTATATGGAGGGTCCGTAACCAGGGCATGTATCTCAGAGACCCTGCAGGCTGAGGTAATGGCCACTAGGAAGGCCGTCTTCCAGGTGAGAAATATTAGCTCACAGGTAGCCAGAGGTTCAAAAGGTTTCCGAGTGAGCATGTCTAGCACAAGGTTAATGTCCCAGGCTGCAACCGACGCCTTATAGGGGGTCTGGTATGCAGAATTCCTTTAAGAAATCTCTTAACCATAGGTAACTGAGCCAGAGACAAAGAAGAAACCGGCTCATGATACGCTGAAATGGCACTAAGGTGAACTTTGACTGTAGAGTACTGAAGACCTGAATTTGAGAGGTCCAAAAGGTACTCCAAAACCTTGTCTGGTGGACAGGAAAAGGGATTCCAAGAGGACTTTGCACACCAGAGCGAAAAACGCTTCCACTTAGATGTGTAAGTTTTCCGAGTAGCTGGCTTCCGAGCAGCCAGAAGAATGTCTGAAATTCTTCGAGACACATTGAACCGGTTCACTTCTACCTCTTCAGGAGCCAAGCGTGAAGGTGAAGCGATCTCAGGTTGGGATGGACCACCGGACCCTGAGTCAACAGGTTCATCTGCAGGGGGAGCGGTCTCGGAGGGGCTGCCAACATATTGTTGAGTAGTGGAAACCATAGTTGTCAAGGTCAAGAGGGAGCAATGAGAATCATCTTGGTCCCCTGGGACTCGAATTTGAGAAGTACTCTCTGAATTAGAGGAAGAGGCGGAAAGGCGGAAAGAAAGCGTTTTGTCCACCGCAGCCTGAACGCATCCTGACAGAAAATGCCAGGCCCTGGATTTCTGGAGCAGAAGAGAGGCAGTTTTGCGTTGAGTGGGGATGCAAAAAAGGTCCAGGTCTGGAGTTCCCCACTCTTTGAATAGTGATTGAACTATGGTTGAGTCGAGAGACCACTCGTGAGGATCTGCCTCTGTTCTGCTGAGACGGTCCGCCAAGTCGTTTTGTACACCTGGCAGGTAGACCGCTTGAATTAGAGATTTGTGTTCCAAGCACCATTCCCACACCCTCATCGCTTCCCTGCATAAGGGGTAAGAGTGAGCACCGCCCTGCTTGTTGATGTAATACATCACAGCTTTGTTGTCCGTTTGAAGGAGAATGTTCTTGTGGCAGAGGATGTCCTTCAAAGCCCGGACTGCATAAAGGACAGCTCTCATCTCTAGGACATTTATGTGAAGCTGGGCCTCGAGTTGAGTCCATACACCTTGAGTGTGGAGAGAGCGACAATGAGCTCCCCATCTCGTTAGCGATGCGTCTGTGGTGATGGAGATTTGATGATCCAGAGGAGCAAAGGGGAAATCCTTCCAGGAGATTGCTCTCTTGAGACCACCAGGTGAGAGACCTCTGTAAGGGTTCTGTCACCTTGATGGGATAAGACTGTGGGTGAGTGGTTGGGGACCACTGAGCACTGAGCATCCATTGGGTGGTTCTCATGTGTAGCCGAGCTAGGGGTACAGTGAACACTGAGGATGCCATGAGGCCTAACATACGTTGCATTGAGAGAGCTGTAACTGATCTGTTCTCCCCAGTGTAACGGGCCATCTGAAGGATATCGAGCCTTCTGTCCTCTGGAAGGAAAGCCTTCGCGCAAGAGGTGTCCAGTAGAGTCCCTATGAAAAGGAGTCTCTGGGAGGGCTGCAACTGTGACTTCTTTAGATTCAGCAGAACTCCCATGGACGTAAGAAGGCGAGAGGCCGTCTGAACGGCTTCCAGGGTCCCCTGTCTGGAAGGGCTTGCTAGGAGCCAGTCGTCAGGTAGGGAAACACTTGGATTCCGAGCTTCTGAGATGCGCCAAGAGAACTGCACAACACTTTGTAAAGACTCTCAAGGCGCCGAGGATAGCCCAAAGGGCAGGACTCTGAACTGATAGTGTTGACCAGAGCCACAAACCTCAGGAATTTGTGATGCCTCGGGTGAATAGGAATGTGCTGGTAAGCGTCCTGCATGTCCAGGGAGGCTAGCCAGTCATGTTGATGAAGCAAAAGTAACAGGGTTCCTAGAGAAATCATTCTGAATTTCTCCCTTGGGAGAAATTTGTTTAGCTTTCTGAGGTCTAGAATGGGGCACATGCCCCCAGACTTCTTTGGAACCAGAAAGTAGTGGGAGTAGAACCCTGTGTTTCGCTGATGCAGAGGCACCAGTTCTACTGCCCTGTTGTTCAGAAGGCCCTGGATCTCGGCGGCGAGAAGGTCTGACTGAAGGATTGACAGCCTGGGTTGTCGTTTGGGAGGACGATTCGGAGGGGTCTCCAGAAAACTGAGAGAATACCCCTCGCGAATTATCCGAAGGACCCATTTGTCTGAGGTTATGGACTTCCACTGGTTGTAGAAGTGCATCAGACGACCTCCCACCGGAGAGGAAAAGTCCACCTCGGGCAGTGGAGATGGAACTTGGGCCGGCAACTCATAAGGTAGCACTGGGCGCTTTGGGCCCTTGCGCTTTCTGTTGCATCTTCTTTTGAGGTTGGGCAGGTTGGTTCTTATGGAAACTTCCTCTGCCCCTGCCTCGAAAGGACTGACGATTATGAAACTGACGTTTACCGACATGCCCTCGAGAGGGGGTAGGAGGGGGTCGAGCCAGCTTAATGGCCGACCTAGTCTTCTGAGTAGCCTCTAGAGCTTGCTCTACCTGAGGACCAAAAAGATACGAGCCGTCAAAGGGCAACACCATCACCTGCTGCTGTGCATCATTCGTGAAGCCCGAAGTATGCAGCCAGGAGTGACGGCGAGTACAAATACCAGCGGCTGCTGAACGAGAAGCAGCGTCGGAAAGCATCCATGGCTGCTTTGACCTGTTGGTTATTAGATTCAATACCTCTGGTAATGGTCAGAAGAAGCTCTGGCTTAGAGTCCGAGTCTGGAAGAGCTTCAACCATTTGCTTGATAGAGTGCCACAGGATATACTCATACTGAGAAAAATAGCCCTGGTAACTGGCAATACGCATACTTAAAGTGGACGCAGCAAAGACTCTCTTACCTAACGTATCAATCTTACGAGACTCTATGTTAATAGGTCGAGCTGTAGTAGCTTGAGGAAGAATGACTTTATCATTCTCTGCCAGGACTACAATAGGATCCGCAAAGGCTTGAGATGCCAAAATGGGACGATCCTTGGGGGCTGAATATTTCCTATCAATGGATTTAGCCACTGAAGGGGTAAGAGCAGGATTATTCCATACCATTTGAGACAGCATCTCAAAGGAAGGTTGAATCAGAGGAGTCAAATCCGTAGGGATCTCGAAAGCATGAAGATATTGGAGTCTTAACCACTTCCCAGGATTGATGTCTGTAGTCTGGAGAAAAAGTGGAGCTCAGGTTCTTCAACAGAGACTTAAAGGACAGGTCCTCGACCACAGGCTCTGTAGCAGTGAAAGATCCTGCTTCGTCCACTTCATCACCCAACCGAAGGTCTGGGTCAGGCTCAACGTCATCTCCTGATAGTCCAGGGAGGACTGTTTGGACAGGAAAGGAGTGAAATACAGGAGAGGGAAGAATTGAGAGGAAGAGGTCCTCAGAGCTCCCGGTCGCTGAGGAGGCAAACGGGACCAGCAGCACGGCCGCCCCGCACCGCGTGGACGGCATCGAGAAGGCACACGGCACCGAAGACGGCACCGAGAAGCCCCGCGACTCCACGGACGGCGCCAAGAAGGCACACGGCACCGCAGAAGGCACCGAGAAGCTCCGTGATGCCGCAGACGGCACCGACAAGCCCCGTAACACCGAAAACGGCGCTGACAAGCCCCGCGACGCCGAAAACAACGCTGACAAGCCCCGCGATGCCGCGGACAGCGCCAAAGGCACCGAAAGCATCCCAGGACCCTGAGAAACATGGTTAGAAGGGAAAATAGCAGGAGATAAGGGCATCGGTGTGGCCCCCTGCGCCGCAGCCATGTGAGGGGGGGAAACACCTAAGCGAGGGGTCGTCGGCACCGAGGAAGGTGCCGTGCAACCAGGAAAGTCCAACCGCCCTACCTAGTTGCCCGACAAGCCCGAAGGCCAGCAGGCAACCGAGCCAGGTAGCAGAACCAACCTCCGAGCCCATTGCTCCATAAGAGCGGCCCACTGATGAAACTGCTCATCTGAAGACCTACCTATAGGCGGGGTAGGACTCCGATGCCGAAGACGGCGGCTACCGGAAGCAGAAGTTGGCGACTCCAAAGGAGGAGACCGGCAACTAACCACGTATAACAGGCGTCGGCGCAGACATATCAGAAGGCGACCTCAAGTGATGCCTTCTCTTTTAGACCTATGGGCTGAAGAAGAGCTCGAGGGCCAACGGTGCAGAGAATGCGACCGTTTGTCTTTATGCCCCCGGAGGGACCGCCCATCCCCCCGGGCATTGGACTGACTGTTGTCGAACCCCCGTTTGGGAGAAGGAGGCGGACCGGACCCAGCCCGACTGACTGAACAGCTTTCATACGAAGTCTCCCTACCGTCACCTGACCTGCTCATGGTCGAATCTGTCAAGTAGGCTGAGACTTCTTTATTGTATATTAAAATACAATAAACTTAAGCGATACTATATCGAGATAATACTACAAAAAATAAACTGAAAACTATGCTGCTAGTTTGAAGTTTGACTCCCGACAAATGACGGCGTTGTTACTGTAAGCGCACTCGGCGGTGAGGAAAAAAGGAACTGAAGCGGTTGGAGGGTCAGCGCCGAGATAGTCATTGCCGCGCAAGCTAGTGCTCGCGGCGCCGTGCCTCGCGGCGCCATCTCTGGTGTCGACCCTCCAGCAAAAAGTTTGCTCCCGATGGGTCCTGGTGCCTCCGGCGCAGATCCCAATAGTGTGAATGAGTGGTGGAGACTTATGTCCAGGAAGATCTAGCAGTCTCAGCTAAGTCAGCTGAGAGACTAGATGGAGCTTTATCTGCCATAGCCATGACAGATTGCCACAGAGACTTCTGATATTGGGCTGCCTAAGCCTGGAAATTTGCTTGTCTGATGTCCAAGGAAGCTGACAGGTAACCCTTCTTGGCCATGATATCAATTTTTCTTGAATCTTTTTCAGGAGGGTGAGATACCAGGGGTACTTTTGCCTTGTCACAAGCCACAGCTTGTACCATTCCCTGGTGGTCAGGGTGGGACAAATAAAAATTAAGTACATACCGTAATTCTTGATCTTCTTGGACAAAGTCTCCACCACTCATTTACACAAATAGGACTATGCCAGAGGCACTAGGACCAAGCGGGAGCCAAAAATCTTCAGGAGTGCCGGCGTTGAGGTAGGGCCATGAGGAAGCAGCGCCACAAGACCGGCTCACACTATATAGGTTACCTCAGCATCGACCCTCCAACCACCTCAGTACCTTTTTTGTTGAGGAGGTGCAGCATAAACTAATCTAGTAAAACCAACCTATGTCAGACATAAGATGGTCCGAATGACCTGTATAAGAAGGGTCAACACAACAGAGTCTTCACAGCCCAGCCATTGAAGGAGTGAAGACCAAAAACAGATAAGTGAGCTTGGGGGATGGAGGATGGGCATGTTAATGAGTGGTGGAGACTTCGTCTGAGAAGATCAAGAATTACGGTAGGTAAGTAATTTTTATATCTTCCTGAACATCAAGTCTCCACCGCTCATTCACACTAATGGGAGAGTACCAAGCTAAAATAATCCCCTGAGAAGGATGGCAGGAGAGAGGAGCTCACTTAGGACAGGAGTCCATTAAGGACTGTCCTGCCGGAGGATTGATGCTGCCTGGCATGGACATCCAAAACATAATGCTTCACAAAAGTGTGCACGAAGCTCCAAGTAGCTACTCTGCAGATGTCTGCAATGGACATGTTCCGTATTTCTACCAGAGATGCCATGACTACTCTGGTAGAATGGGTGTAAACCCTGCCTTCCAGCTTAACCTGTGCCATGGAATAGCAGTGGCAAAGACATGCCACCAGCCACGCTAAAATACACCTAATAGCAACAGCTGACCCAGCCGGGCCATGCTGAATGAGACAAAGAGTTGCTTTGACTTGCGTATCTCTTTAGTTCTGTCTAAGTAGAACCGTAAAACCCTTTTAACATCAAGATAATGTAGGGAGCGCTCTCCCTCATTCTGGAGGTTCATGAAGAAGGTTGGAAGAGCCAAGGGCTGGTTCAGATGGAATTCTGAGACTACTTTGGGGAAGAACAGGGTGATTTCTGAGAACCACCTTGCCCTTGTGAAATACTATATATGGGAGGTCTGTGACCAGGGCATGTATTTCGGACACTCTACGAACAGAGATAACGGCTACGAGGAAGGCAGCCTTCCTGGTCAGGAACTTCAGCTGACATGTTGCTAAAGGCTCAAAAGGTTTACGGATGAACATGTCTAGCACAAGGTTAATATCCCAAGCGGCTACCGGTCTCCTGACTGGTGGCCTAGTGTAAAGTATACCTTTAAGGAACCTCTTGAACAGGGGTAACTGAGCCAGAGACATAGAGTGTATAGGCTCGTGATAAGCTGAGATCGCACAGAGAGGGACCTTCACAGTCGAGTATTGTAGCCCTGTATTTGACAGGTCTAGTAGATACTCCAGGATTTTGTTTGGTAGGCAAGAAAAGGGATCCAGGAAGGACTTTGCACACCAGGCAGAGAAACGCTTCCACTTTCGTCATGTAAGTTTTCCTAGTAGCTGGCTTGCATGTCGCTAGGAGAATGTCTGAGACTCTACATGAGACATCAAATCTACTCATTTCTATCTCCTCAGGAGTCATACGTGGAGATGAAGGGATCTTAGGCTGGGATGGACCACTGGGCCCTGGGTCAGAAGGCCCATTTAAAGTGGTATTTGTCTCGGTGGGGCTTCTGATAATCTGTTAATCAATGGAAACCAAATCTGACGAGGCCAGAATGGGGCGATGAGGATCATTCTGCCCCCATGGCTTCAACTTGAGCAGCACCCTCTGAACTAAGGGAAGAGGAGGAAATGTGTACAGAAAGCATCTTGTTCACTGCAGTCTGAATGTATCCTGACAGAAAATGCTAGGTTCTGGATTTCTGGAGCAGACTAGAGGAAGTTTTGCATTGAGTGGGGACCAGGTCTGGTGTGCCCCACTCTTCGAAGAGGGACTGCACAACGTTTATCTCGAGAGACCACTCATGAGGATCCACTTCCTTTCTGCTGAGGTGATCTGCTAGATCGTTCTGTACTCCAGGCAGGAAGACTGCTTGGATCAGGGCTCTGTGCTGTAGGCACCATTCCCACACTCTTGTTGCTTCCCTGCACGAGGATAAGAGTGTGCCCTGCACTACCTTTTGATGTAGTACATCACCACTTTGTTGTCTGTTTGAAGAAGAATTATTTTGCGACAAAGGATGTCCTTCAGGGCTCAGACTGCATATCAGACAGCTCTCATTTCCAGGATATTTATGTGAAGTTGAGACTTGTCCTGACTCCACAGACCTTGGGTGCGGAGATCTTGACAATGAGCTCCCCATCTGAGTAGAGATGCATCTGTGGGGATGGTGATCTGTGTTTCTGGTGGGGCAAAGGGAAAACCTTTCAGTAGTTTGTCCACTTAAGTCTACCAGGTGAGTGATCATTTTAGCGGTTCCGTCACCTTGATGTGAAAGGAGTGTGGGTGCGTTGTCAGGGACCACTGAGTACTCAGCATCCACTGAGTGGTCCTCATGTAAAGATGAGCCAAGGGCACTATGAACACTGGTGATGCCATGAGACCCAGCATCCGCTGAATCAAGAGAGCTCGGATTGAGTCAATCTCTTTGATGAAGTGAGCCATCTGGAGGATATTGTTCCTCCTGTCCTTCGGAAGGAAGGCCCTTGCAATGGAGGAATCCATCAGGGCGCCTATGAAGAGGAGTTGCTGGGAGGGTAGTAGCTGCAATTTTTCCAGATTCAACAGAACTCCCATAGATGTGAGGAACTTGGAAGCTGTGGCCACTGCTTCCTGCGTCATTTGCCTGGAGGGGCTTGCTAGAAGTCAGTTGTCCAGATACAGGAACACTTGAATGCTAAGTTTCCTGACGTGTGCTGCAAGTACTGCAAAGCACTTTATAAAGACTCAAGGTGCAGAGGACAGCCCAAAGAACAGGACTCTAAATTGGTACTGCTGATCCAGAGCCACAAATCAGAGATACCTGTGGTGGCTTGAGTGCATGGGAACATGTGGGTATTCGTCCTGCATGTCCAGAGAGGCCAGCCAATTCTTTTGATGAATCAGAGGTAGAAGCATACCAAGCGATATCATCTTGAATTTCTTCTTGAAAAGGAATTTGTTTAACTTCCTTAAGTCTAGAATAGGGTGCATACCACCTGTTTGCTTTGGACCTAGGAAGTAATGGGAGTAGAAACCTGTGTCCCGTTGATCCTGCGGAACTACTTCTACTGGCCTGTTGTTTAGAAGGCCTTGAATCTCAGAAGTGAGGAGGTCTGACAGTGACAGACAGCCTGAACTGTCATTTGGGTGGATGATCCCGGAGGGGTTTCTGAAAAACTTAGAGAGTAACCCTCACAAATTATCCTGAGAACCCATTTGTCTGATGTGACTGACTTCCACTGGTTGTAAAACTGAGTCAGATGCCCCCCTACTGCTCAAGAAAAGTCCCCCTTGGACAGCTGAGGTGGGACTTGGGACGGAATCTCAGAGGGTGGCACTAGGCACCTTTGGGCCCTGTGCCTTCTGCTGCATTTTCTTTTGCAGCTGGGGGCTTGATTCCTGCTGAAGCCCCCTCTGCCCTTACCACGAAAGTACTGACAGTGATTAAACTGCCAGCGGTTTCCGCACCATTGAGGGGCAGCAGGGGGATGGTCTGGCCATTTTGATAGCCATCCTAGTTTTCTGTATGGCCTCGAGTGCTTGCTCCACCTGTGGACCAAACAGATAAGCTCCATCAAATGGTAACCTCATGACTCTTTGCTGGGCATCATTTGTGAACCCTGAGGTTTGTAACCACGTATGGTGTTGGCGCATATCCCAGCTGCTGCTGCTGCTCTAGAAGTAGTGTCAAAGGCATCCATAGCAGCCTTAAGTTGCTGATTATTGGACTCAATATCCCTAGTGATAGTTTGGAGGAGCTCTGATATAACGACTGACTCTGGAAGAGTCTCCACAATTGCTTTCAGCAAATGCCAGAGGGTATACTCATATTGTGAGAAATAGCCCTGGTAGCTAGCAATACACATACCCAGGTTAGCGGTGGGGAAGACCCGCTTCCCCAAAGTGTTGATCTTATGAGATTCTTTGTTTACCGGATAAGCCGTAGACTCTCGAGGGAGGACAGCATTGTCACTTTCTGACAAGACCACTATGGCGTCAACAAAAGCTTGAGAGGCCAGAAATGAAAATTACGTACCTACCGTAATTCTTGATCTTCTCTTGTATCTTCACCATTCATTACTTACTAGGTGTAAGCCGAGGCGCGGCGACCGACACGGGAGCTTTTTTAACTTGGCTAACGGCACCGAGAGTGACGCCATGCATCATGCGCGAGGGCAGCCGTTAGTAGCGACCGACTCCTCCTCCAACTCAGTTCTGTGAGCCGGAGAGGCAAAAGCAGAAAGCAGAATAAAGATACGAGGCAAGATAGCCAAGGGATAGCAAAGCAAGGAAGAATGAACTGAAAAGGAATAAGCCGATGGAGGAAGGACAGAGAGGAGATAAGAGTATCCCTAACCCCACGGACTGCAGGGCCTCTTACCTGGGCGCACTCTAGGAGGAGAGAGGAGGAGGAATGAAAAAAGAAGAAGAAGAGAGAGATGGGATGTTGAGGGGACCAGAATGCCCAAGGAGCCTAGTTAGCTTATGTTTGTCTGAAGGCTCGACTTAACAGGGAAGCAAGAATCCCGGAGATAGAGCTGAAGAGAAGGTTCACCAAACCCCGCTAGGACAGACTCAGGAGGGCATAGTCCGGCCCCTCAACATGCCATTGTTTTGATAAATTGAGACTCCTGGGCCGTGGAAGGCCTTTTAACTGGAGAGGACACCCGAGAGGGAGAATAAAATCCCCGGCAGTATGAGAGCACTGCCCAGGGGTTTGGAAATGGAAACTGTAAACCTTTCAGGAGTTCATAAGTACAGAAGTGGGACTCGGTCGCGACTTCGCCAAGGCAGGCCAGGAGGCTTAGGCTGGCTGGGATTGGTTATGGTCAGCACTGCTTGTCTGTAAAACTGTCCGGAGGACACTAGAAAGGAAAACACCAATTATCAAAATCTGGTGAGAAGGGCAGTCTGCCCTCTCATCTTACTTCTTGTTTGTTTTTCTCTTTCTTTTTTTTTTTTTTTTTTTTACAGATAATCACTTGCAGGCTAGGAGCGTGACCTGAATACCAAGAATGCCTATGGCAGTCGAAGAGAGTTCCCTCAGCTTTTTGCTTTTTTTTTTTTACAAAAAACAGACGTGCCCGTTCCTCCTCTCTGCAAGGCAAGAATTAGGGAAGGGGAGGGTTTTGATTCTAGGGCTTAACAGCTGGAGCACGGGATTGCAGGATCAAAACTGAATAGCCTGAGACAGGCTAAACCCAGTAGGTATCTCAGCCGAGGGATGGCAAGAGATAGTTGTGCAGTTTGATCGCCAACAAATCCACTAGATAGCCCAAGAATCTTAGAGTAAATAATTTTTCTGGAGAATAAGAACTCCCCCCAAGAAATAGATTGGTTTTTTTTTTTTTTTTTTGGAAAATTGAGCAATTCTTCCCTATTTTTTATAATTTTTTTTTTTTTTTATATTGCAGAGAGAGGAAGGAGACAGGAGGTGGAGAAGCCACAGGAAGAGGCCATTGAGGGGATGAGAGGGAGGGTGGAGTAATGAATGGTGAAGATACAAGAGAAGATCAAGAATTACGGTAGGTATGTAATTTTCATATCTTCCCTTGTCAATCTTCACCATTCATTACTTCCTGGGTGAGTACCAAGCTCCTCTTCCCCGGGAAGGGGAAGAGGCCATACCCTGAGGGAACAAGACCCCCAGCCTTCTGTTGGTGAGAAACAGAAGGAGAAGACCCTGGCTCATTCAGAAAGCCTAAGTGGGGAAGAGCTAGGAGGTGCCTCCTCGAGGACGAGAGGGAGACGGAGGGAGCCCCTGCAAAAGTCCCCCTAGCTCTAGAGGGAGAAAAGAGCCGGATCCCCAGAAGGCGGAGGCAATCACCCTCACTGAGCCAGGGTGAGCAACCTGGAAAGACAAAGCCATGCGTCCGCCTTGATGCAGATCGCTGTCCCGCGAAGCCCGGAAGCCACCTCATTGGCGCGTCGAAGATGCCCTTGTTTGGTGTCTTGCCAGCCCAGGCCTACCGCCGAGGGCAACGGCTTGTCTGGTTTGCTCCGTGTCAGGCATTGATGCCAACAGCTGGACATCATCGACCACAAAATGCCGGTTGTAGGCAGCGTGGTGAGCCTGATGAGATGCAATACTGGCACTGCGACGAGAAGAAGAGAACACTTTCCCCCAACGCGTCGAACTGGAGAGAGTCCCGATCCGTGGCGCGTCGTGCGCGCCAGGCAGCTACTTGAAGGAGTGGCACCTAGGTAAACTGAACCGGAGGGCGGGTTGGGAAGAGAACCTAGAGACTCTGAGGGGCACAATACCTACGCTTGACAGTCAGCCGGGCTGGAGAAAGAAGCGGATTGGGACTGCCAGGACCGGATAGACGCCTCCTGGAAAGGGATAGGCCAGGAAGGTACCACCAAATGCTGGGCACTGAATTCACCAAGGAATCTCGGCGTCTCCTGCTCGGCATTGTCTCCAGACATAGGAAATCGCAAGATCCCTCACCATCCTCGAGGGAAGCGGCTGATATTCAGTGAAATCAGCATCGGAGGAAAGATGAGCAGGGGTTCCTCTCCTCAGAGGAGGGAGACAAGGGGATGATGGGAGCTGGAACGGCCCAGAGGATTCCCCGGTGGTGGGAGAGCTCGAAAGACCCGGCCTCATGCATGTATCTAACGATGAGGGAAGGCCACCGCAGAACTTCTGAACTGCTCCCAGGATAACGGACCCATAGGACCGACATGGCCTGGGGAGCCGGGTGGAGAAGGCAGAGAGATGGGAGAGGGCACCTCCCGAGGAGGCAACTTTTCCGCGAGGGCTCTGAATCCGGGAAAGGAGCCTAGTAGGGGATCCCGGATATCGAACCAGGCCATGAGCGGGAACTCTACAGGCGGAGCCTGGAAAGAGCCCTGAGGAGGAACCTCCCCTGACGCCTTGGGCATGATAAGCAATGAACAATATGTAAGCAGAACCTTCACAATGAGTGGGGAAGTGCACCTTACCAAGAGACTAAGAGTTGGGCAGAAACCAAAAAAATTGAAATTACGTACCTACCGTAATTCTTGATCTTCTTGGACGAAGTCTCCACCATTCATTCACACTAATGGGACTACATTGGAGGCGCTAGGACCCAGTGGGAGCAAACTTTTTTGCAGGAGGGTCAGCACCAGAGATGGAGCCATGAGGAGTGGTGCCGCGAGCCTCGGCTCGTGTGGCAATGAGTATCTCGGTGTCGACTCCTCCAACCGCCTCAGTACCTTTTTCTCCGAGGGAGGTGCAGTGTAACTAACCTAGAAGAATAGCCTAACAAAAAACGGACATAAGATAGTCTGGAAGACCCGTATAAGAAGGGTCAAGAAAGAAGTCTTCACAGAGAAACATAGAAACATAGAATTTGACGGCAGATAAGGACCACTTGGCCCACCTAGTCTTCCCATTTTCCTACCTAACAGATAAGCTGCAGATCCTAGTTAACTAACAGCTTACTTCCTCCTACCCCCCACTAGGACTGCCTTATGCCTGTCCCATGCATTCTTGAAGTCCCCCACTGTTCTTGACTCCACGACCTCCTCAGGGAGGCTGTTCCATGCATCCACAACCCTCTCAGTGAAAAAATACTTCCTCATTACCTCTGAGCCGTCCCCTCTCTATCTTCAAATTGTGCCCCCTTGTTCTTGCACATCTCTTTTTCTGGAAGATGCTACCCTCTTGGACTTTGTTAATTCCCTTGAGGTACTTGAAAGTTTCTATCATGTCCCTCTCTCCTTCTTTCCTCAAGGGTATACATATTAAGCTCCTTAGTCTTTCTTTCAGATGTCTTCTGGTGCAGACCCTGCACCATTTTGTTGCCCTCCTCTGACAGCCTCCACTCTGTCTATGTCTTTGGGGAGATGGGGTCTCCAGAACTGCACACAGTACTCCAGATGGGGTCTCACCAACTGTCTGTACAGAGGGATAACAACTTCCTGTTTTCTACTGTTGATGCCTCTTCCTATGCATCCCAGTATCCCCCCAGCCTTCCTTACTGCCTTCTCACATTGCTTGCCCACCTTTAGGTCATCTGATATAATTACCCCAGGTCCCTTTCCATTTTTATTGTTGTCAGTATCTCACCCCCCATTGTGTACGCTTCCCCTGGGTTTTTGTTTCCCATGTGCATTACCTTGCACTTATTTGCATTGAATCTGAGCTGCCATACATTTGACCATTCCTCCAACCTTACCAAGTCCTTCTCATCCTTTCCACTCCATCTTGTGTATCAACCCTGTTGCAGATCTTTGTGTCATCTGCAAAGAGACATACTTTTCCTTCCAGTTCCTCTGCAATGTCACTTATAAAGACATTAAAAAGGACCGGTCCCAGTATTGAACCCTGCGGTACCCCGCTAGTAACCCTCCTTTCTTCACTGTGTACTCCATTTACTACTACCCTTTGCATCCTGTTGTCTAGCCAATTTTTTATCCAGGCTACCACCTGGGGACCCACTCCAAGGCTGGCTATCTTGTGAATTAATCTTTTGTGTGGGATTGTATCAAATGCCTTGCTAAAATCTAGGTAGGCCATGTCCACAGCCCCTCCCTGGTCTACTACTTTGGTCACCCAGTCAAAGAAATCGATTAGATTCATCTGACACGACCTTCCCATCGTGAATCCATGCTGCCTTGGGTCCTGTGCCCCACTGGCCTCTAGGTACTCAACAATTCTTTCCTTCAGAAGTGATTCCATCATTTTCCCTACCACTGAGGTCAAACTAACTGGTCTGTAGCTTCCTGCCTCTGTCCTGCTCCCACTTTTGTGAAGAGGAATCACATCTGCCCTCCTCCAGTCCTCGGTGCACCCATCCTCCCATGATTTGTTAAAGAGAGTAGTCAGCGGTGTCACTAGTTCTACCCTTAGTTCTTTTAGAATTCTTGGGTGAATCCCATCAGGCCCATTGCTTTGTCCACTTCAATTTTATTAGTTCTTTCAGAACCCTTTCTTCTGTAAATGGACTGGTATCGACCCTTGTCTTCAGAGTGTTTCTTGTTTGGTTTAGGTAACTCCCTCCTCTTCCTTTGTGAATACTGAGCAGAAATATTCTGCTCAGTATCCAGCTTTTCACTGTCACCCTCTACCCACATTCCTCCTTTATTGAGCTTCAGTATCCCTCCTTGGTCTTTCTTCCTCCCTAATGTACCTATAAAAGGTCTTATCCCCCTTCTTAACAGAATTGGCTATCCTTTCCTCGGTTTGGGCCTTTGCTATTCTGACTGCCTTCCCAGCCTCTTTCTGCTTTAACTGATAAAGTTCTCTGTCCTGCTCCTTCTGTGTTTCCTTATATTTCCTGAATGCTGTCCTTTTCTCCTTAACCTTCCCTGCCACCTCTTTTGAGAACCATAGCAGTTTTTTCCTTCATTGTGTTTTATTGATTTGCTTTACACAAAGGCTTGTTGCCTCTGTGATGGCTGTTTTGATCACTCCCCATTGTTCCTCCACCCCTCCTTCTTGCCTGTTTGCTAGTGCTTTTCTGAGGCACTCTCTCATTTTCCCAAAGTCAGCCCTCCTAAAGTCCAGTACTCTTGCTTTTGTATGGCTTGACTGTATGGCTGTGTTTATCGTGAACCACACTGTTTGGTGGTCGCTTGTTCCCAGATGGCTACCCACTTCTAAATCTGAGATTCTTTCTCCATCCCCATTTGAGAGTACCAGGTCTAAGATTGCTCTCCTAGTGGGTTTCCAATACTAGCTGTCTGAGGCATACCCCTGTAGGGCATCAAGAATGACCCTGCTCTTGGATGTGCCTGCAGCAAAGGTGCTCCAGTTAACATCTGGCATATTCAGGTCCCCCATCAACAATATCTCCCCTTTTTCTGCCATTCTAAGAAAGCCTTCTATCATTTCCTTGTCCATTCCCTCCCCCTGAGATGGGGGTCTGTATACAACCCCCATGCGGATTGTGGTGCTATTTCCTGTCTCCAGGGTGACCCAAAGTGCCTTAAGATTGAGGGAGTGAAGACCAACAACAGACATGAGCTGGGGGGATAGTGGGTGGGTGTGTGAATGAGTGGTGGAGACTTTGTCCAAGAAGATCAAGAATTATGGTAGGTACGTAATTTCCATATCTTCCTGGACATAAAGTCTCCACCACTCATTCACACTGATGGGAGAGTACCAAGCTAATAATCCCCCGAGAGGGCGGCAGGAGAGACCAAGAGCTCACACTCTTAGGACAGAAGTCTATTCAGGATGGTTCTGCCAAACGAAATATGTCACCTGGCATGAACATCCAGGGCATAGTGCTTGACGAAAGTATGCACTGAGCTCCAGGTAGCCGCATTGCAAATATCTGCAATGGGCACGTTGCGGATTTCTGCTAGGGATGCTGCGACCACTCTAGTAGAGTGAGCGTACACTCTGCCCTCCAGCTTAATCTACACCATGGAATAACAGTGGCGAAGGCATGCCACCAGCCATGCTGAAATGCATCTGATAGCGACAGGCTGACCCAGCCGGGTCTCGCCAAAGGAAACAAACAGTTGTTGAGCTTTGCAAATTTCTTTAGTTCTATCTAAATAGAAACGCAGAGCTGCTTTGACGTCCAAAGAATCAAGGGAATGCTCTCCTTCATTTTGGAAGTTCGCAAAGTAAGTAGGAAGGACCAAAGGTTGGTTTAGATGGAATTCTGAAACAACCTTAGGGAGAAACTTAGGATGGGTCCTAAGAACTACTTTGTCTTTATGAAACACGTATACGGAGGGTCTGTGACCAAAGCATGTATCTCAGAGACCCTACGGGCCAAGGTAATAGCCAACAGGAAGGCCATTTTCCAAGTGAGAAATTTGAGCTCACAGGTAGCTAGAGGCTCGAAAGGCTTTCGAGTAAGCATGTCTAGCACAAGATTAATGTCCCAGGCTGCAACTGGACACCTTATAGGAGGTCTGATATGCAGAATTCCCTTAAGAAACCTCTTAACCACAAGTAATTGAGCCAGTGACAATGAAAGTACTGACTCATGATAAGCTGAAGTGGCACAAAGGTGGACTTTGACTGTAGAGTATTGCAGAGCTGAATTTGAGAGGTCAAAAAGGTACTCTAGAACTTTATTGGGTGGGCAGGAAAAAGGATTCAAAGAGGATTTTGCACACCAAAGAGAAGAACGCTTCCATTTGGCTGTGTAAGTTTTTCTAGTGGCTGGCTTGCGAGCAGCCAGAATAATAACTGAAACTCTGTGAGAGACATTGAACCTGTTCACCTCTATCTCTTCAGGAGCCAAGCGTGAAGGTGAAGCTATCTCAGACTGGGATGGACCACAGGCCCCTGAGTCAGAAGGTTCGTCTGAAGGGGAAGCGCTTTCGGAGGGGTTTCTGACATACTGTTAAGTAACGGAAACCATATTTGTCAAGGCCAAAAGGGAGCAGTGAGGATCATTTTGTCCCCCTGGGACTCGAACTTGAGAAGTATCCTCTGAATTAGAGGAAGAGGCGGAAAGGCGTATAGAAAGTGTTTTGTCCACTGCAGCCTGACTGCATCCTGACAGAAAATGCCAGGCCCTGGATTTCTGGAGCAGAAGAGAGGCAGTTTTGTGTTGAGTTGGGATGCAAAAAGGTCCAGGTCTGGAGTTCCCCACTCTGCAAATAGTGACTGAACTAGAGTTGAGTTGAGAGACCATTCGTGAGGATCTGTCTCTGTTCTGCTGAGATGGTCTGCCAGTTCGTTCTGCACTCCCAGCAGGTAGACTGCTTGAATTAGAGCCTTGTACTCCAAGTAGCATTCCCACACTCTCATCGTTTCACTGCATAAAGGGTAAGAGTGAGCACTGCCCTGCTTGTTGATGTAATACATCACTGCCTTGTTATCCGTTTGAAGGAGAATGTTCTGTGACAGAGAATGTCCTTCAAAGCCTGGACTGCATAAAGGACAGCTCTCATTTCTAAGACATTTATGTGAAGCTGGGACGCGTCCTGAGTCCACGTACCTTGAGTGCGGAGATTTTGACAGTGAGCTCCCCACCCCATCAGGGACGCGTCCGTGGTAATGGAAATCTGATGATCCAGGGGAACAAAGGGATACCCATCCAGAAGATTGTCCTCTTGCGACCACCAGGCAAGTGACCTCTTCAGAGGTTCTGTCACCTTCATGAGAAAGGACTGAGGGTGAGTGGTCGTGGACCACTGAGTATTGAGCATCCTTTGAGAGGTTCTCATGTGGAGGCATGCTAGGGGTACAGTGAATACGGAGGATGCCATAAGACCCAGCATCCGTTGCATCGAGTAGGTTGAACTGATCTGTTCTCTCCGATGTATCGGGCCATCTGTAGGATATCGCTCCTTCTGTCCTCTGATAGAAAAGCTTTTGCACAGGAGGTGTCCAAAAGAGTACCTATGAAAATGAACTTCTGGGAGGGCTGCAACTGCGATTTCTTGAGATTTAGCAGGACTCCCATGGATGTGAGGAATTCTGAGGCCGTGGCTATGGCGTCGAGAGTTCCTTGCCTGGAAGGGCTTGCTAGAAGCCAGTCGTCCAGATATGGGAACACTTGTATTCCGATCTTTCTGAGGTGTGCTGCGAGAATTGCACAACACTTTGTAAAACTTGCGGTAACGAGGATAGCCCAAAGGGCAGGACTCTAAACTGATAATGTTGGCACAAAGCCATGAACCTTAGGTACTTGTGATGCCTTGGGTGAATAGGAATATGTTGGTAATGATCCTGCATGTCCAGGGAGGCTAACCAGTCGTGTTGATGAAGCAAAGTTAACAGGGTTCCTAGCGATATCATTTTGAATTTTTCTTTGGGAAGAAATTTGTTCAATTTTCTGAGGTCCAAAATGGGGCGCATGACCCTGGTTTTCTTTGGAACTAGAATGTAATGGGAGTAGAACCCTGTGTTCCATTGATCCAGCGAAACTACTTCTACTGCCCTGTTGTTCAGAAGGCTTGTATCTCGGAGGTGAGACGTTCTGACTGAAGGGCTGACAGTTTGGGCTGTTGTTTGGGGGGACAATCTGGAGGGTTCTCTTAAAGACTGAGGAATATCCTCACGGATTATCTGGAGGACCCATTTGTCTGAAGTTATAGACTTCCACTGGTTGTAGAATTGAGTTAGACGACCTCCCACCGCTAAGAAGGAGTCCCCTCAGGCAGCTGAGGTGGGACTTGGGCCAGAAACTCAGAACGGCACTGGGCGCTTTGGGCCCTTGTGCTTTCTGTTGCATTTTCTTTTGAGACTGAGGGCTTGGCTTTTAAAACCCCTCTGCCTTTGCCTCGAAAGGACTGACGGTTGTGAAACTGGCGCTTTAACACCCCGAGAAGGGGTCGGAGCAGGTTGAATCAATTTAATGGCCGATCTGGTCTTTTGTGTGGCCTCTAGAGCTTATTTTACTTGAGGATCGAAGAAATGCACACCATCAAAAGGCAACGCCATGATCTGTTGCTTGGCATCATTCGTGAAGCCAGAAGTGCACAGCCAGGAATGACGGCGGGTACAAATGCCCGCCACCACTGATCGGGAGGCAGTATCGAAAGCGTCCACAGCTGCTTTAACCTGTTGGTTGTTGGACTCGATACCCCTGGTTATGGTTTGAAGAAGCTCTGAATTAGTGTCCAACTCCAGTAGAGCTTCAACCATTTGTTTGAGTGAATACCAAAGAATATATTCATATTGAGAGAAATAGCCCTGGTAGCTGGCAATACGCATACCCAGGGTGGGTGCAGCAAAGACTCTCTTACCTAAAGTGTCTATCGTATGAGATTCTTTGTTTATAGGTCGAGCTGTAGTAGTCTAAGGAAGGACGACCTTATCATTCTCTGCTAAGACTACAATAGGGTCAGCAAAGGCTTGTGAGGCCAAAATGGGTCGATCCTTGGGAGCAGCATACTTCCTATCTATGGACTTGGCCACAGAAGGAATGAGAGCTGGGTTATTCCACACCATTTGAGAAAGCGTCTCAAAGGAGGGTTGTACCGGAGGAGTTAAATCCATAGGGATGTCCGGAACATGAAGGTACTAAAAGCTTCCCAGGATCAATATCCATAGTCTGGAGAGAAAGAGTGGAATTAAAATTTTTCAGCAGAGACTTAAATGACAGGTTCTCAACAACAGGCTCTGCAGCAGGATTAGGTCCTGCTCCTTCCACATCATCACCCAGCCTAAGGTCTAGGTCAGGCTCAATATCATCACCTGACAGCCCAGGAGGAACTGTATGGACAGGAAAGGAGTTAAAATCAGAAGGAAAATAGGACGGAAAGGTGTTCAGAGTCAAGGAGCCCTGGAGACTGGAAGACGTCACACGAAATCTTGGCACCCAGGAAGAGTACGACGCCACCTGGCCCAGTGCAGCACACGGCGCCGACAGAGCCCCCAACACCATGGATGGCGCCAACAAGCCGCACAGCACCGAGGATGGGGCCGACAACCTCAACGGGCCGAGGATGCCTCCAACAAACGCATTGACACCGAGGACGGTGCCGAGTGACCAAATGACGCCGACGGTGCCAAAACCAACGCAGGGCCCCAAAAAACAAGATTTGAGGGAAAAGGAGGAAAAGAAGCAGGAGAAAGAGGCCTCATGTGGCCCCCTGCGCCGCAGCCATGTGAGGGGAGAAAACACCTGAATGCAGAGTCGACAGCACTGAAGAAGGCGCCGCTCGACTAGGGAGGCCCAACTGCCCTACCCAATCTCCGAAGGGTCCGAGGGCCCCTGAGTGACCAGGCCAGGCAGCTGGACCAACCTCCAAGCCCACTGCTCCATCAGAGCGGCCCACTGATGAAACTGCTCATCTGAAGCCCTACCAGAAGGCGAGGAAGGGCTCCGATGTAGAAGAGGCCGGAGACCGGGGACAGAAACCAGCAGCTCTGGAGGAGACTGGCAACTGACCCCAATGACCGACCATCGACGCGCAGACATACCAGAAAGCAACCTCGAGTGATGCCTTCTCTTTCTGACCTACGGGTCGAAGAAGAGCTCGAGGCCGAATGGTGCCGAGAATGCGACCGATTTCTTTTATGCTTCCAGGGGGACCGCTCCTCCCCCTGGGCATTGGACTGTCCATTTCCAGAACCCCCTCCAGAGAGACCCAGCCCGGCTGACTGAACAACTATCATACGAAGTCTCCCCACCATCACCTGACCCACTCATGGTCGACTCCGTCAATGTAGGCTGATTCTTCTTTCTTATAATAAGTTATAGTAAGCGGTACTTTATTTGAAGAAATACTACAAAATAAAAAACTGAAAACTATGCTGCTAGTTTGAAGTTTAACTCCCGTTGGGCGAGCAACGTCGTCACTGTAGCGCAGTCAATGACGGGAAAAAGGAACTGAGGCGGTTGGAGGTCGATGCCGAGATAGTCATTGCCACATGAGCCGAGTCTCGGGCGCCGCTCCTCACGGCTCCATCTCTGGCGCTGACCTCCTGCAAAAAGTTTGTTCTCTGCTGTCCTAGCGCCCGCTGTAGTCCCATCGTGTGAATGAGTGGTGGAGACTTTAAGTCCAGGAAGATCACCTTCTTCCTGTACTGTTCCATTCCACCCAGACCTGCTCCCCTAGTTAGTAGTACTCCCCATGGTGGTGTTGATACTGATGATGGGGTGGTGATGATGATGATGATGATGATGGCAAGACAGTTTGAGAAAACAAAATGGTCAGCAATCAGAAAATGAGAGCAGAGAGAGAGAGTATTGCTGCATTGCTGAGACTGACAGAATCTGAGGCAAAGGCATATTTTGGCTGGCTATGGAGGACAATGGAGCGTGCATCAGGGCAACACCTTCCTCATCTTCTGTTCCATCCCACCCAACCCTGCTCCCTAGGCAGCACTCACCATGGCAGTACTGATGATGGCGATGATTTAGAAGATGATGACCAAGACTGAGACTCCTTTAAAATAAATGAATACTGTACATATGGTAATTTATTTGCAACACACACTAGGGCACTCTAATGTTATGTGTTCCATTTATGTAGAACTATTATACCTGTAATTAAGTTATGGTGGGTTTATTATCAAAATGTTAACTGTTCTACTACAAAAAAAGTGTTTCTCTCACTGGGAGATTATCATTGTGAAACAACCTTAAATCAGAGTAACAGGTGCCATCACTTGTGGAACTGTGAAAGAGCAGCACTAACCCTACTGGCCTCAGAAATATTTTAAATTCCAAGAAAAAACTCTCATTTGGGAGACTAGCCATAGTAAAACAGACTTTATTGTGAGTTAAAACGTGATGCCACTTGTATGGGACAGCCACAAAGCTGCACTAAGTTCAATTCTTTTCCACTGCTCAGAAATATTCAGGAAGACAGGTTTAAAAAATATTATCAAAATGGTGACAAAAAACAATACAGAGCTTATGGCTGTCTGATATGGGCCTTCCTCCACTTCACCAGGACTTGCTGAGAAGCTTGATTTTTTTTTTTTAGGACTCAGCAAGCAAAAAAATCAAAGTTTTTTTTTTTTTTGTTTTGTTTTTAAATTTTGCCTCTGAGGGATCAGATACAGCCCCTGCCTTCCCCCCAAAATTTTGCCTCTGAGGAACCAGATACAGCCCCTGCCTGCTCCCCACCTCCTGCTGATCCTGTTATTTTTCTTTCACTCTTCAGACTTCAAGACCCAGCTGGATTGGATTATTTAAAAATGCATGTTTCTCTGTCTGCTACTTTTGTTATATTTCTTTTTTATTTCAAATCTTATTCCTGCCTATCAGACTCTATCTTTCCTCCCTCTGCAACAACACTCAAACCTAGCTATGAAATTAAGTTATGCCACAGTACTCCAATGAGGAGCTCTTAAACAGACATGCTCCACTACAGCTTCTACTGCTACCATGCTGCTCGCCGCTGACCCTGCCAAGCTGACGTGAGGGGGTTTATAAACCCACCCAACATCACACTGCCTGCTCCAATCAGAGTACAACTACCAGAAGCAGGGTCAGTCTGAACAAAGCGACAGATTCTTTGATCGGACTGCCATAAGGGCAATTACATGACTCCCGACTGTCTGTTCTTCAAACTGAGAGTGACTTCCTTGGAGGACTGTCAGGAGGTGGGAAGGAACCAGCCACATCAGGAGAGCGGTGGCAGGCATGTAGCAGTATTCACAGCACTAACAGTGGAGGAGAAGCATTAGACCTTTCAGATACATCCGCCTGTAAGCTTCCTGACAGTCCCTCTTCTCGCTGCCCCCACCACCACCACCACCACCATTGCTGCACAAGCCTGTCTGAGTTGCTGCAGTGCTCTCACTTAAGAGTTAATTCAGGCCAGGCTTTTTGGGTTCAGGCAGTGAAACCTGATTCGGAAATTTATTTCCGATCATTGCAAAACCTGACTGGCTTGAACATTTGGTCTGACTTGGTTCCCTGTCCTACTATTTACCTTGGGGAGTCAGAAACCAAAATAATGCACGTAGAAAAAGTACCGTCAGTAAAAGTAGACTCACCCTAGTAAATACTCCAAACCTTAAAGGCAACATGAAATGATTTTCATACTCAGAGAGTTGAGTGAGAACACACCAATGAATCTCTAAGGCTAACATGTTTGTGCACTTGAGGTATGCCCTTCCTGGTCTCTCCATGGCGGTATGCAATCTACAGGAAAGGTATTTGGGGCTGGAGATCACAGATGAAGACTGGGAGATGATATGAGTCAATTATGGTATTGCTACAGTGAAATAAACATAGAAACCCCAATTTAAATTAATCCATCGCCTGTACCTCCCACCAGATATGTAAGCAAGTTTTCCCGGGGGTATCACCCATTTGTGGGAGATGCGGAGAGGTCAGAGGAACATACCTGCATTGCTTCCAGAGCTGCAACATTTTAAAGCAATTCTGGATGGAGGTTAAGGCACAGATAGGAAGCGGATGGGAGAGACTTACAAGACACTCCCTATCCATGCTGTTCAGAGTAGATGATTCAGGAGGGTAGAACAGGACCCACATACCAGGGTAATCAGACTTATACCTGTAATGGCATGGAAGTGCGTACAAAATACATGGCTCTCACACTAACAGTCCACAACAGGAACGTGGCTAAAAATTAAACTTACGTAGTCACTGTAATTCTTGATCTTCCAGAATATCTTCATCATTCATTACTTCAAGTGTTTGTGCCACAGGCGCTAGGACCCTGCGGGAGCAAATAACTTAAAAATTCTTGAGCTAGAGGACTGATGTTGGGGACGGTGCCACCCACGAGGCAGATGCATGATGCGGCGCTCGTGGGCTGGCCAGTAACCGACGCTGGCCCCCTGCTCCACTCAGTTCTGTTTGTTAGGAGAGGAAATACAGTGTAAATAAAGAGAAAGGATGGGGCAAGTTTGCCCAAGGGAAAGAAAAGAGGATACAGGCTATAAAAGGAACAAAGCAATAAAAGCGGGCTACCAGAGAAGAGAAAGAAGAGGTTGGGAGGGATGGCCTAGGTAGCAGGTTAAATAATGTCAAGGACAACAGAACAGGAGAGAGAAAATGCCAAGGTAGAGAGTGTAGTGGGGATCCCGAGCTCCCAGTAGGAGAGCAGTGCTTTCAGCAGGGTTAGCTTTGCTCGCAACTCCAGTGCAATTTACCTACAGTATGTTTTCCTGCAGGCTACGTGACATCCAAAGGAAGTCAAGATCTCAGAAATCCAATATAATCAATGCAAAAGTATAGGATGAATTCTCTTGAGAAAGGGTCCACTTTCCTGAAACCACAGGAATCCTAGTAGAGATATGAGCCATGAAAACTGTTACCAGCGAAAGGTCTCCACCTGCAGATTACATGAACCATAGCTGGGTCAGAGACTCAGAAGATTCCATATAACCAGTGCAAAAATATGGGATGAAATTTACTGAAGGAGTCCTGGTTTCCTGAAGCATAGTTATCAGAAGAACCAGGACATATGAAATGTGATACAAACCAAGGTTCTCATACTGAGGAGGAGACACCTAGGAGTTCAAAGCCAACAGAGTAATCCCGAGGTGGGAAACCATGTTAGGAGGATGGGATCCCCACTAGAAGGACAGATGCCAACTGAGAGAATTGAAGATATTCTATAATTCTCTTACTACATCTTCCCCTTTCTTATTAAAACAATTCCCTAGAGAAAAGAGTGAAAGAGAAAGAAAAATGTAGTAGGTTGGCTGGGACAGAAGTGCAGGAGGCGTACTGCATGGAACAGGGAGAGTTGCACAGGTAAAGCAGTCTGGGCTGATGCTTCAGCGCATTTCTCCTGGTCCTCTCCTATGCTTGTTCTCCTACATCCTTTTACCTTTTGAAGCAGAAGAAGGGAAAGATAGGTATTCTCCAACAGAAAATAAGTTATAGACTCTCCGTTAAGGATGGGGGGTGGGTGCGCAAAAACTCCCTCCTTTTTCTTTTAAAACTTTTGTTGTTGCTTTTTTATTGTTTTTTTTTTTTTTAAACACAAAGAGGTGATAAGGACTGGAACAGCTAGAGAAATATAAAAGAAGATTTTCTTTTTTACTTTTTTTTTTTTAACATTTTTTTGAGAGCCATAAAACGTGGCCCTTAAATGCGTTTTCCCCCCATCTTTACAATTTGGCTGCACAAACAGTGTTTCTCCCTAGTGTGGTGGGTCTTACAGATGTGTCCTGGGTTGCCACAGAGGAGGAGAAGTTGGGGGGATCCCTACGGTTCCAAAACCTTCCGGGTGGCCTAAGCTCACTAGATAAATCATCTGTGGTAAATCCCTGTGCGCTCACGATGTTCAGGGCCTGGCACTCTGTACATAGTAAGATGGGTATAGTTGGGGTGGAAGCCCACTCACCATACTCAGGTCTGGTCACAGTTATGAAAGCCAGAGGTGCATACACTGTATTTCTGCATCAGAGGCTGAGACAATGGAAATCAAAAGGGCTGGAGTATGCCCTTCAGCTCTTTGGGGGGGCAGGTTCTTGGAATTCGCAGAGGTAAGGGCTAAGTGGCCTATAAACCCAGGTGATTACTTTGTATACCAGGTGGTTCAATGAAGATTTGGAGAGTGACTAGTTGGAACTTGAACGGAAAATACCCCAACTCCACTTAAGGAGGGGCTATATAATCCTCAGACAGGGGCAAAAGCACTATCCATATACTATCGCTCTATGTTGGCAGCCAACTTAGGGACCTCACTTCCTATCGGACAGAAATGGGAAACTGAGCTCGGTGTGATCTTAGATGATCCCACATGGGATCTGGCAATAAAACACCTTAACATATGTTCTAGGAATAACAGGCTAAGTCAAGTTCAGCTCAACTTCCAATACAGAACTTACCTGACTCCCACCAGGCTACATGCAATGAGCTCAGAAAACATCCACATGTGCCCTAAATGTCAGGCTGACCAGGCAGACTTCTTACATATGGCATTAACATCCCCAAGAGTGGCCCCATTTTGACACAAGGTACACATAGTGATGGAGAAAGTCCTGGCTAGGAATCTGTCCTGCATACCCCTGGAGCTGGTGCTAGGAGCCAAACCACTGTACGGGCACAGAGCAAGCTCTCATTCTTTGTGAGGAATTGCTTTGGTTAATGCCAAAAAAAACATTGGCTCAGACATAGCTGTCCGAAAAGCCCCCCACGATCCAACACTGGGTCAATAATCTAAAACAGTGCCTCACCTTAGAAAAGATACCACATACAAACAATGGGACATGTGAACACTTCGAGAAAATTTGGCAGCCCCTGGAGGAGGCTATAGTGGAGTGGCTTTTTCCTGTGTAGTATAGTGAATTATTGGGGAGGGGCTACTGGCCACAACCAGGTCTCTCATTCTATGCTTCGATCCACTTGTAACCCACAGATAAGCGTATACCTGAAACATTCTGTATATTTGTCACTCATGAAATGCTGGAACATGGGAAGCTGTGTCTGTACTCTTACCACTAAGAAAAACTATTTATGTATTTGGAACTGTTGTACTATGATATTACTTCTTTTGAATAAAAAGATTTTACAAAACAAAATGTGTTTTTCCTCCTCATGCCTCCCTCTTTTAACAAAACAAAAACAAAACTGGTGGACCTAGCAGAGAAAGCAGAAGGGGAAAGAAAGAGACAGAAAGAAAGACAGGAAAGCTGTCCAGAAGCCTGACCACTGAGGGGGGTGGTGGGCAGGTTGCAGTACTGAATGGTTAAGATGTTCTGGAAGATCAAGTATTACGGTGAATACATAATTTTCATATTTTCCAAGAATCTGTCTTCACCATTCATTACTTCATGGGTCAGAGTGCCAAGCTTACCACTAATGGTGGTGTTCGTTCACCCTGAGAGAAATGGTTGTTCCCTCAGCTTCCAGTGGGGGAAAAACACAAAGAGGTGGGGTCCCCTGGTGAAGCCCAAGCCTGGTCTGGGGCAGGTGGAAACTCCTGTGGTCTGGGAGCAGATAGGCACGCTACAAGCTTGTGCCTTGCCCTGCAGGAGAAGAAATGGGTCCCCTGGAACTGTGAAGCAATCACACTACACTGGACCAAGGATGACAACCTGAAGAGACAAATCCACACCTTCCACCTAATGCAGACTGCAGTTCTCACCAACCTGAAGGCTACCTCGCTTGCATCATAGGATGCCCTTGCCTGGTGTCTTGCCAGCTCCAGGCCCTGTGCAAAAAGGCATATGGCTTGTCTAGTCTGCTCATAGTCTGGCATGGACACCAGGAGCTGTCCTAGCATCGCCCACAGGTGCCCAACATTGTACGCCTGGTGTGCCAAGATGCACAACATGGTACATGCCACTGAGAAAATTCTTCGACCCCAGACATCAAATTAAGTAGAGTTCAACACTGGAGGACAGTCATGCACTGGGCTCCTATGCCCAGAGGAGTTGTCCAGGAGCCTGGACCCCAGAAGTTGGGTGTGGCATGGCTCCTGGAAAACCCATGAGTGCGCAATACCTGCATTGAGTATCCCTCAGAGCTGGAGAGGGGGCACAGGGATGGGGCCAGATGTCTCTGGCTGCCTCTGCAAAACGCCTAGGCCATGGAAGTATAACTGAATAGTCATGACTGTTCTCCCCAAGGAAGGACAGCATCAGACGAGCAGGACTGTGGCCTGAAACATGGTCTAATCACAGCTCCCTCATAATCTCTGCAAGGAACTGCTGGTAATGAGGGTACTCAGTGTCTGAGGAGAGATGAAGGGAAGAGTCCCCTTCCTCAGAGGATGAAGATGAGGATGATGAGGAGGAGCTGAACTCAGGGGGTGGCGTTGCCAGGATCTCAGGCTGGAAAATAGCCTGATCTAGTGCCAAAAGGTAAGTGGGAAAGGCACTTGCCAACACCCTGTACTGTTCCCAGGTCAAGGGCCCTGTAGGACTTGAAATGCCTGACAGGGGCAGGCAGAGGAGGAGGAGGAGGGGAGTGGGTTTTCCACTGCATAGAACATATCGTGCACAATAGGGAACCCAGCACTAAAGCCATCCTCCACATAAGAACACCAACCAAGATAGCAGGTCAATTGAGGAAACAAATCCAAACCTAATCAAACCTGGCAACAAACTGGCTTCCCTTTCATCCAGTGTATCTTTCTCTGAGATTCTGCCTGTCTGGGAGAATGGGGACAGCAGGCAGAAGATTAGACAGAAAGACATAACCGAGCTGAACAATTGGCTAAAGGTCTGGTGCAAGGAAAAAGGACATCACTATATAGGAGACTGGCACACCTTCTGGGAGAGGGAGTTTTTTGCCTTCAGTGGCGTACACCTCACAAAGCAGGGGACCCGAGCACTCGAGCAAAAGTTCGATGTCCATATCTCTCAGTTAAACTAGCAGAGGGGGAGGAAATAATGGTGACCATTACATCAAAGAAGGCACCATATACCCTTCCCCCATCCTCAGCTAAAACGGCGTCTCAGCACCATAAGGAAAGCGAAACCTTCAGTCAGAATGAAACAAAAAAGGGTAATCCACCAAGCAGAAGTGGTAGGGTTATGAAACACAAACAATGTAAACCAAAACTGCATATCCAGACCCAACAAAGGCAATTCCAGGCAATGTGTATTAACACTCATAGCCTACCAAGCAAACTCCTGAAGCTCACAGCCATGTTGGCACAGACACAACTAGACTGGGTTGCAGTCATGGAAACATGGTTCACCATGAATCACACCTGGGATGTGGCCATACTAGGTTACATGCTCTTTAGAAGAGACCGCGAGGGGAAAAAGGGTGGTGGGGTAGCTCTGCATGTAAGGGAGGGGATCAGTACAATAGATAGCCAGGGAAAACACAGAAACGCAGAGGCCCTGTGGGTCACCCTGGGAGTAGGTCCTTTTCTGATACAAAACGTCTGCAGGCTCCACCCACTGCAGACGTAAAAAGGAGCCATCACCAGTCAGAGCCAGGGAGCCAGAAGTTAAGGACAGTGGTTAGATGATGTGATGTTTCTACTAACAGGGTCGTGACTTCCGCTAACACCCCACCGCCTATAGAAGAGGACCATCTCTCCATCTCCCTATTTCTCTCTACCATCTTTGCAATGTTCTATTTGCTTGTATAAAGGCCGGTATTCAGTACTTTCACAATAGTTCCTCGCAGTGTTGAAACTACACTTTGAGTTTTGGCAGCTATGGGGGCATATGGGGGTCTCTGTTTTGAAAACAGAGCCCCTTCCAATTATAAGTAAATAGCAATGTTGCTTCAGCTATGGGGGGGGCTTTCGTCAGAGCTATAGTAGCCGACCCCTAGTAAGCCCCTCTTTTATTCTAACATATACCATCTACTCCGCTTTGCAAAGGAACTGCTGTAGTTCAGCCTCACACCCGAATAATAAAAACATGGGGGCTATCTTACCTGTCCCCTCTTTACACATTGTACAATGTAGTGTATGTATGTGTGTGTGTGGGGGGGTCACTGTAATAAGTACACCACACACACAGACACACACACATGCACACACGTGTGGTTTCTAGGGTACAGGCAAACTTTCATTTGATAGGAGAGACCAGTTTATGTTTTTTTTTTCCTCTTTTTAGTGGTTTTGCTTATGGCTTGATATATAAAGAGGAGGCTAGGCTCTGAGAAGAGTCGTCCTAACAGTTTGCTTTGCTTTGAATTTATGCATCTTTAATTCACTTAGATGGTAATTTACATTTCAATTATTTTGAAGGAGGAGCGGTTGTTTTGTTGGGGAGTGTTCTCTTTGGACTTACTAAAGTTTTGCAGTTATATATTCCCTGAGATTTGTCCATTTTGTTATGCCATTGGCGTTTGCAGCTATGAGTTAAGTAGTGATGAAGGTCATCCGCAAAGGTGAGCTCTCTCTTTTACTCCATTGTTTTTTTCTTTTTCTTTTTTACTCAAGAAGCGCATAACATCGCATAGAAGCAAGTCAGGTCTGGAGATAAGGTGGGTATAGATTTTATTAAAAGGTGCATACATATTAAGAACAAAAGTAATCACTATTAGTGGTGGCATTTGGAGTTTGCCCGCATATTGTAGGGGGTGTAATATACTGCTCTTCTTCAACCACAGTTATTTGGTGAGATTAATTGCTTTTCCTTTAAAGGCTGGTGGTCAGAGTTAATGCTGTGTTTATTTGTGCTTGCTGTTGTGAACGATTTTAACATGTTGAGAAGGCATGCCAGGACGGCCCAGGAGGAAGAAGGGGTGGGGAGAAAGGAGGGAACTCCGTTTAACAAATAATAAAGAATTAACTTCATTGCTTTGGTCACCTCTTATAATGACATTCATTTTCAGTAATTAATGCAGGCTTGTTTAATTTTCGCCTCTCATTCAAGTCAATGCACCCACACCTGTTCTGTGCATGGAAGCCCTACAGTTTATTTATTAAAGTGTTGTAGTCAGACTAGTCATTTATGTATCCAGTCTGGGGAGAAGTTTGAATGTTTGGAAGTCATTCAAGTTGTCCACTTTAAGGAGTGACATTTAATCATTATTGTGTGAAATATTGTGTAACCCCCCTGCAAATGGGGGTTCCCAAAAGACTTCCAGGAGCTTGCTTGAATGCTCCAAGCCTGAATGGTGTTTGGCATTTAAGCCATTTATCAGTGAGTGTTTTTAGAACCTCTGGTGCTGTCTCTTTAAGAGCTGTCTGCTTGCAGACATAATTAGTTTGTATGGGGGACTGTGTGTTTCTTTGATTGAGTACGCTCAGCTGCTGCTAATTCACTTCATTTTGCAGTCACTAGGGTGCAAAGGAACCTATCTGAAAGATGTAACTGTTTGGCAGAAGTTATTTAGAGTGATAGTGAGATTGCGGTTTGTCTAACCTGCTTTCTTTGCAGTCAGAACTGTGTCTGCTAGTTCCCCATTCTAGTTTTGAACTGCTGAACTGGACCAATCAGTGTGGGGTAAGCTAGCTCTAAAATGGTGCCTTGGACGAATCAGAACTTGGACTCATAATCTGAGCCAGCCACAAGAGGATTGTATGGGCAGTGACTCTGGGAGATGTAGTTTAGACTTCAGTGCCTTGGACCAACAGCAGCAGTCTATTGTGAGTGACAGCCAATCCAGTCAAGAACTGGGAGGAACTCAAAGGAAGTGCCCGGTTTTGTCGGTTGGAGTTTCAGTTGAGCTTTGGCAGTGAAGAAGGAAGGAGCCCTGTGCTTTTCAGTGTGCAGTTTTAGTCAAAACGTGTGTAAGGCCCAGAGTTCCGGTCTGCAGCTTGTGTAACAGCTTGTTAGGACTGAATCATTCTGTGAAAAGAATCAAAGGATCTCTGAAGAGTAGAAACCAGGCTCACCCTGTAGAAGACTGGAGGAATTGCTGAAAATTGCACCGGTCTGTCAGGAACTGAATCTGCTGTGTGTTCTCCGGCATGTGCAGTAATTGCGATCGGGATACAGATGCAGCCTGCCTGGTATAGTGCTTTCTTTTATATGGATGTGTGAAGAGGTTTGTGTACCTCAAGTGAGCCCTGCTGACATTGAAGGACCCTATCTTATTTGGAGGTCGTGAGTACTAATTCAGGGTCGCTCCTGTTGAATTGCACATTAAATCCAAATGGAATTACTGTACTGCTGACTGTTTAATTCTCCTTTCTCTGTGTGAAAGGGCCCCTACCAGCTGCCACGGTTTGGACTAGCCACTAGGGCTTGGGTACCCAGGGACAGTAACTGATAGGGGTAGGCCTGTGCACAGAGCCATAGGTAGATTATTAGAGTGATAAGCTAATTAACCTGATTTCCCCCTGTCCTTGTTATATCCCCTAAATAAATCAGAGCTGCTTGTTTCAGCAAAGTTATACTGCCTGAGGTATTTGTCTATGTTAAAGTACTGTACTGTGATTGTTGCACTGTATCTCATTTCACAGGAGGTCCCAGTGCCGGAACCAGACCTGGGGGTAAGTGTATACTGTGAAGGTAATTTGATATATTGTGTGGGCCACTAGTGGGAAGAAAGGGGTTGCAGTGTCCCAGAGGGCTGTGACCAAGTTAGTTTAACTATTGCAAACCCTGACCTCTGGGTGGAGGCACCGCCATTGGATCCAGGCCCCTCAACCTGTTAGTGGCAAATCAGGCAGGGGTAGTAGCCCTGGATAGCGCCATCTAGGGGTTACATCTTGAGGCTCACCGCTGGGATTGTGTGTCCTCTAGTGGCCATATTTACGAACCACTGTTAAGAAAAAAATGGCACCCTGACAGAAGTGGCTGTGCAATCGCTGGTGGAGTGTGTACTGGGGAGGAGATCGAATTTCAAAATGCTATGCTTATCCTGGACATCCCCTGGTATCAATACGGACACTGTGCAGGAGTACTTTCCAAGGTGGAAGGTTTACAAAAC
The DNA here is from genome assembly GCA_016271365.2 of Neoceratodus forsteri. Classification (NCBI taxonomy): domain Eukaryota; kingdom Metazoa; phylum Chordata; order Ceratodontiformes; family Ceratodontidae; genus Neoceratodus; species Neoceratodus forsteri. The sequence goes on along the minus strand of CM057458.1, from coordinate 728,680,474 downwards.
CCTGTGGTGGTGGGTCGGCATGCTAATCTGCTCACCCACACTTTCCTGGCCCTAGTAGAGTTTAAGGATCCCATAGATAGCTCCAAAGTGCCACAGACCATTACCCCAGAGGGAGCCCTCACTGCTTGGAGAGTGATAACTAAGGACAGTAAGACCGGGGAATCAGCCCCCACCACTATCTGAAACTTTGAGGAGAAATTTGCTGAATGGTTGCTGGGAGAGGGAAAACTGTGGAGGACTTGAAGAAACTATTCTTGCCACCTGGGGTGTTCTCCCCAACACCCTCTCCTGCTCCAGTGCCCGTAATGGTGGCTGAACCAATGCAGACTCCTATTTCTGCACCTGCCATTAGTCACGACTCTTACTGAAGGTTGAGGATCTTCTCTGGCACCCTCCCCACCCCCAAGGGAGGATGACTGGGAGACCTGGATAGACTATGTTGCCCCCAAGTGCTAGAATGGCAATGCTCGGAAGGCGAAAGCAAGAGGTTAGTGAGAGCCTCCGAGGTCCTGCCCTGGCTACCATCCGTCTAAACGGCCAGTAACCCTGAAGCGACTGCACAGGCCTATCTTGAGGCCTTGGAGAATGTGTATGGGAGCCCAGATTCTGATGAGGACCTATGGTGGAGAGTAAGAAATGCACAACAGTACCAAGGAGTTGTTGTCTGTGTATGTCTCGGCTGGAAAAATTGTTGCAAGAATGCCTCAGAAAGGGTAGTTTGCCATGATTGAACTGGACCGAACCAGACTGGACAGAATCCTTAAGTCTGCCCCTTCTCAGAACTGCTGTTGCTTCAGTTACGCCTGGCAAATCGAGCTGGAATCCCCACCCTCCTATGATGAGTTAATGAGAGAAATTCGAGGAGTTGAGAAAAGGCGACCTCGGGAGGTACCTGCACCAACAGCTGTGGCTACGACCCGAGTGACTGAGGGTGACCCATCAAGTGAAGTTCAGGGGCAGAGGTTGACAGTCAATGAGTGCTCTGACAAGGAAGAAGATATGCCACAATGGGGCGAACTGTTGAGAGAGATCCGGGAATTCAAAAACAGTCCCTTTATGAAGGCCACGCCTGCAAGTACGGGCCCTGACCTATATCCGACTGCATCTGCTATGGGGTGGGGTACCACCCATGTATCTCCTGCTGATAACAGCTCCAAACTCAATTCCTTGACCATGGAAGTGGAGAAACTGACGAGATGTCTCCAAATGCTTATCACGCCACGAGACAGAGATGGCACCCAGGTTTCCAGTTAGTAATACCCGCCCTGGCTCCCAGTGTGGCGCCTCGGCCAGCTCAAACTCCAGAAAGTATGTTTTGCTATAATTGTGGGAAAGATGGGCACATTAAAGGAAATGCCAGTCCCCAAAAGACACTGACAAAGTTGCATATAGGCTACAAGGAGAGCTGAGAAGAAATCAGTGGTTAAGAGGTGCACGACATGATCCCAGTGAGGGCACCAAAATGCTAATTCACGTCCCTTTGTGGCAAGGTCAGTTGCCCAGGCCCCACTACCGCCTCTCCAGACTGGTCCAGAATAGTGGGTCCCTCCATGGAGACCACTGTAAAGGTGAATGGAGTGTCTACAAGAGCTGTATTAGACAGTGGCTCCAAGTGACAATTATGTTCCAGGATTGGTATCAGAAGCATTTGTCAGACGCACTTACAACCATTAGAAGGACTGCATGTATGGGGGTTAAGTGAGAAGGCCTACCCCTATTCGGGTATATCCGAATTTGGCTGTCTTTCCTCACCTCCGTGGCTGGAGTGGCCGAACAAGTAGAGACCCTAGCCTTAGTGTGTCCCCACTGGACTGTATGATGGTGTCCCTTTGTTGACTGGAACAAATGCTCATATGTTCGGAAGGCTGGCACAGTTGAGTTATGAAAACAGGGTCAAAGACTAGTAGAGCTTTAAGAGTTCCGCTTTAATTAAGAACGCTATGAGGCACAGAGAGATGCTGAAAAAACAGAACCAGAGGAACCGGTCGAATTGTATGGAAGAAGGATCCTGAGTCTCTGATCCTGGCGCCAAATGCCCAGTGTACCTTACAGGAGAGGTCCGTATCAGAAAGGATGTTAAGAATAAAATATTAATGTTGGATGCACCAGGCGATGGAAAATTGCCAGAGGGACTGCTGGTCAAGCCTAGTATTTTGCCCGCTAGAGCCCATGCTTATGCCAGAAGGGTAATGGTCCAAGTTCAAAATGTGTCTGAAAGAGACATTCGAGTAAACAGAGGTTGCATCCTGGCTAATGTGCATTGTGCAGACACTGCAGTGCTACCCAGCAGCAAGAGTTCAAGGAAGAAAGACAGTAATGCCTGACTTGTTTGATTTCGCGACTCTCGCTGCCAGCTGAATGGAAAGTGAGGATCAGTGAGAAGCTTGCCCAGAGAGACCAGGTGTTTTCTTTAAGGAATGGGATGTAGGATGCGTGCAAGGAGCTGAGCACAATATCCGGCTGCATGACGAAGACCATTTCGTAGAGGTCTCGACGCCTGGCACCTGCTGACATAGATGATGTGAGGCGGCATCTGCAAGAGATGTTAGCTGCTGGTGTAATACAAGAATCCAGAAGCCCTTATGCTTCCCCCATTGTGGTAGTGAGGAAAAAGAATGGAACAGTAAGGATGTGTGTGATTATCGCACCTTAAACCGTGGACTATCCCTGATCAGTACACAATGCCCGCATTCAGGATGCTTTGGACTGCCTAAACGGGAGCAAGTGGTTCTCTGTGCTGGATCTCCGCAGTGGGTACTACCAGATCCCGATGGCCCCAGAGGACCGTGAGAAGACGGCCTTTATCTGTCCGCTAGCTTTGTGAATCACATGAGGATGCCTCAAGGGATTTCAGGTGCCCCACCACTTTCAACGATTGATGGAGCGTGCAGTGGGGACATGAACTTACTAGAGTGCCTGGTATACCTAGATGATGTTATTGTGTTTGGCAGCTCACTGGAGGAACATGAGAGCAGATTATTTAAGGTATTGGACCGACTGGAGGACTTTGGCCTTAAACTGTCCATTGATAAGTGTCAATTCTTTCAAACATCAGTAAAGTATGTGGACACATAGTATCCACCGAGGAATAGAGACCGACCAAGTAAAGTTGAGGCCTTGACCACCTGGCCACAGCCCAAAATTTAAAAAGAACTGCAAAGATTCCTGGGATTCTGTGTATTATCGGCGCTTCATCAAGGACTATTCAAGAGTGATCCGCCTTTACTTAACCTTACTCAAGGGTATCCCCAACCCACAAAAATACCAAAAGTCAGCATCCCTCAAGACTGAAAGAGTGTATTTTCATCCGAGTGAAGTATTTGGGGCCCGCTGGACTCCTGATTGTGAGACTGCTTTTCATGAGATCATATATCAACTTACCCATGCTCCAGTGCTGGCCTATGCCGATCCAAGAAAACCTTACGTCCCTGCACACTGATGCTAGCTTGCAAGGGTTGGGGGCTGTGTTGTACCAAGAGACGAGAATGGCCTGAGACCAGTGGCCTTTGCCAGTAGAAGCCTGACCCCATCCGAAAGAACTATCCTGTACATAAGTTAGAGTTCCTAGCTTTGAAGTGGGCTATTGTTGACCAATTCCATGAGTACTTTATGGGGCTAAAATACTAGTAAAAACTGACAATAATCCTTTGACCTATGTGCAGACCTCAGCTAGTTGGATGCCACTGGCCATAGGTGGCTTTCTGCATTATCTACATATGACTATGCTCTCGAATACCGAGCAGGTCTGAACCACATAGATGCTGATGCTCTCTCCGGAGGCCTGTTCCCCAGAATGATTGGGTCGATTGGCAGAACCTGACATTCGGCACTCTGCGGAAGTTTGACAGGGAGGAACAATGTCCACGGACGCAGTGGACTGCATGGTGGATTGCTTGGGAGCCTCTGAGAATTGCATACCTGTTGCTTATTGCCACTTTTCTGCAATAGACATTGGTGCACTGCCTCAGCTGGACAATGACAGTATTCGGGGGCTCAATCCCGCGATCCCATGATCAAAGCAGCTTTAGAAGCCCTCTATGCAGGAAAGATGTGTCCAAATTACGCCCACTGATTTGAGAACTGCACTGTTATACAAAGAAGGTCCTAAGTTGAAACTGATCAATAAACTGTTATACAGAGAAACAGTAGACAGAGGGACAAGTAGACAAACAACAACTAGTGCTGCCACTGCCTTTCGGAGACTCAGTACTGAGGTCCTTGCACAACCACATGGGGCACCTTGGTATAGACAGAACACTTGACTTGGTGAGATCCAGATTCTATTGGCCTAAGATGGGGGCTGATGTGAGACAACACATTTGAACTTGTAGTCGCTACATTACAGGGAAAGCTTTGCCCCAGAGGGCTGCCCCTTGTTAACATCACCACCAGTGCACCCATGGAGCTGGTCTGTATTGATTTTCTGAGTTTGGAGTCAGATCAAAGAAATATCAGTAATGTGCTGGTGGTCACTGACCATTTCACGAGATATGCCCAAGCTTTCCCCACCAAAGACCAGAAAGCATCCACTGTGGCCAAAGTACTTGTAGAAAACTTTTGTTCACTATGGGGCTCCACAAAGAATCCATTCTGATCAAGGAGAGACTTTGAGAGTCGTCTGATCAAAGAGATGCTTTCTCTGTGGGGAGTCGCAAGTCCAGAACCACTCCTTACCACCCCAGGGGACCCACAGCCTGAACGTTTCAACCGCACTTTGCTAGATATGCTAGGCACCCTGCACCCAAAGGACAAGCCTAGATGGAGCCAACAAATTAGCACCCTGGTACATGCTTATAACTGCACCAAAGTGATGCCACTGGATTCTCCCCACCGCCTGATGTTTGGAAGAGAAGCTCGACTACCAGTAGATGTGTGTTTTGGGGTCTCTCTGATGGGGTTCAAGCTGACAACTATTTACAGTATGTGCAAAGTTAAAGGCCCAGCTAACTCATGCGTACCAACTGGCTCAAACCATGGCTGCCAAAAGAAATCTGGCCAACAAAGAAAGGTATGATAAAAGGTGAAAGCACAGGAACTCCAGGAGGGAGATCTGGTATTGCTAAGAAATCTGGGACTGCATGGCAAGCACAAGATTGCTGACAGATGGCACCATCTCCTCACATTGTAGTGGGCAAACTAGATGATCTGCCAGTGTACAAAGTAAGGCCTGAGAATAATTCAAAAGATGTAAAACAATGCATAGAAATCATTTACTGCCCATTGGACAAATCTTAATTGAGTCTGAGCCCTAGAAGATGCCCCTCTGGACCAGTGACTAGAGCTGCTGCTAAGAAAAGATCAAGAAAGTCTGCACCTACAGAAGCAAAGTTAAAGTGTTCCTCCACAAGTCCCAGTTGAGCATGACTGTCAGTCCATATCGAAGAAAGTGAGAGTGACTTTGAATACTATCCTTCTTACGAATCCGAGTCAATTGTTTCCGGGCAATCCCTAGTCAATACTGGAGATGAAGCTGGGCCTTCTGGACTGTCTAAGCCCCCAGCTTCATCCCTGGAGCCAATGCTCCCAGAAAGTGAAGTGCAAAGCATCAGATCAGATGAAATGGAATCATTGTGCATGGTTGAACTGTTTGAGCTTTGGGAGGAAAATGAAAGATTGGGGCAGACTGGTGATACACCGAACAAGAAGAGTATTTTGAGTGCCCTGACAGTCCACTGCCAGTGTCCGAAAGCTCTCCATGCGAGCCAAATGTTGTGGACTCAGAAACTGTAACTCCTGGAGCTGAAAGTGCCCCAAGTTCTAGCCTCTCTACCCCCATGGAGACTCCCTGACAAGTGAGGACAATGCTGAAAATGAGGCTCAGAGTGCAGAGACTATAACAGTTCCCCAGAAAGACTGGTCGAGCTGTAAAGCCTGTGGTGCACCCTCAGTTACGATTCACTTGGGAGGCCTGTGGACTTGCCTCTCAATGTTGTCCATAAAGGAGTGTATGTGTCCCGAGCTCATTGCCCAAACTGAGCATCAGTGCTAACTCCAAGTTACTTGTGTTGCCCTTCTAGTATGGTGCCCTTGCCCCATCCAGCCCCAAGGTAACTGATAGGGAAGGGCCCTCTCTTCAGGTTTCATGTACAAGAGGTAATAACTTGAGTTATGGTACAATGTGTATGTAATACTGTGTAAAGAGTGACGTACTGCAATGTTTCAGAAATGTGTTCTTGGTAAAATGATATATTGACTGATGATTACATATGCGAGCCTAATGCAAATGTATATGGTTGCAGTTGAAACTTATGGGTACTTGTTGACGGTACGTCAAGCTTTCCCAGGCCAGGAAGGGTGTAACTCCCCTGCAAATGGGGGTTCCCAAAAGACTTCCAGGAGCTTGCTTGAATGCTCCAAGCCTGAATGGTGTTTGGCATTTAAGCCATTTATCAGTGAGTGTTTTTAGAACCTCTGGTGCTGTCTCTTTAAGAGCTGTCTGCTTGCAGACATAATTAGTTTGTATGGGGGACTGTGTGTTTCTTTGATTGAGTACCGCTCAAGCTGCTGCCAATTCACTTCATTTTTGCAGTCACTAGGAGTGCAAAGGGAACCTATCTGAAAGATGTAACTGTTTGCCAGAAGTTATTTAGAGTGATAGTGAGATTGCGGTTTGTCTAACCTGCTTTCTTTGCAGTCAGAACTGTGTCTGCTAGTTCCCCATTCTAGTTTTGAACTGCTGAACTGGACCAATCAGTGTGGGGTAAGCTAGCTCTAAAATGGTGCCTTGGACGAATCAGAACTTGGACTCATAATCTGAGCCAGCCACAAGAGGATTGTATGGGCAGTGACTCTGGGAGATGTAGTTTAGACTTCAGTGCCTTTTTGACCAACAAGCAGCAGTCTATTGTGAGTGACAGCCAATCCAGTCAAGAACTGGGAGGAACTCAAAGGAAGTGCCCGGTTTTGTCGGTTGGAGTTTCAGTTGAGCTTTGGCAGTGAAGAAGGAAGGAGCCCTGTGCTTTTCAGTGTGCAGTTTTAGTCAAAAACGTGTGTAAGGCCCAGAGTTCAGTCTGCAGCTTGTGTAACAGCTTGTTAGGACTGAATCCGTCCTGTGAAAAGAATCAAAGGATCTCTGAAGAGTAGAAACCAGGCTCACCCTGTAGAAGACTGGAGGAATTGCTTGAAAATTGCACTCGGTCTGTCAGGAACTGAATCTGCTGTGTGTTCTCCCGGGTATTGTGCAGTAATTGCGATCGGGATACAGATGCAGCCTGCCTGGTATAGTGCTTTCTTTTATATGGATGTGTGAAGAGGTTTGTGTACCTCAAGTGAGCCCTGCTGACATTGAAGGACCCTATCTTATTTGAGGTCGGAGTACTAATTCAGGGTCGCTCCCTGTTGAATTGCCACATTAAATCCAAATGGAATTACTGTACTGCTGACTGTTTAATTCTCCTTTTCTCTGGTGAAAGGGCCCCACCAGCTGCCACGGTTTGGACTAGCCACTAGGGCTTGGGTACCCAGGGACAGTAACTGATAGGGATAGGCCTGTGCACAGAGCCATAGGTAGATTATTAGAGTGATAAGCTAATTAACCTGATTTCCCCTGTCCTTGTTATATCCCCTAAATAAATCAGAGCTGCTTGTTTCAGCAAAGTTATGCTGCCTGAGGTATTTGTCTATGTTAAAGTACTGTACTGTGATTGTTGCACTGTATCTCATTTTCACAGGAGGTCCCAGTGCGGAACCAGACCTGGGGGTAAGTGTATACTGTGAAGGTAATTCTGATATATTGTGTGGGCCACTAGTGGGAAGAAAGGGGGTTGCAGTGTCCCAGAGGGCTGTGACCAAGTTAGTTTAACTATTGCAAACCCTGACCTCTGGGTGGAGGCACCCGCCATTGGATCCAGGCCCCTCAACCTGTTAGTGGCAAATCAGGCAGGGGTAGTAGCCCCTGGGATAGCGCCATCTAGGGGTTACAATTGTAAGCATCAGTGGCATGTACATTCTGTGACTATATTTTAAAACAGCAGGGCAAACATGCTGTAGAGAAATCAAATTACAAAAATTACAATGGAAGCGCATTTTGTGATTGCTTCCTCTTTGGGCATATTTTCTTTTGGAAGTTTGTTGTTTCGGCAGTTTGGCTGGTAGAGTTCCATCCCATCAAACAGCAAATGAGACCTTGATTTTCTGTACCATGCCCAAGCTGGACCCTTCACATCACTTGAATGATGCTGGGGCATGTCACACGATGAATTATTATAAGTCTGCAAAATGTTGAACTTTTTTTTTCTTTCTTTTGTTCAGAACCCCCCTCTGCTTTTTTCGTGCCCTAAAATGTTCTCTCAAATTTGACTTTATCCCCTGATTCGAGTTATATAATGTTTATTATTTTCTAGTACATTTCCTTGATAAAGTTTTGGAACCTGGTCCAACGTCTAGTGTTACATACTTCAAAACAAAAAGGAATGTTTACATAATTGACAAACTGTAACAACCACGAAAATCTTTCAAGACACTGTACAAAAACTTTGAATAAATTTGCCTAAAATGAAAACAGTCAATACGTCTGAAACACTGTTTAATCAGTTTATGCTCTGTACGCTGTCAATTAACCACTGTATTGCAGACGTAGAAAGGAGCTATTACCAGTCAGAGCCGGGGAGCTAGAAGTTAGGGACAGTGGTTAGATGATGCAATGTTTCTACTAACAGAGTTGTAGCTTCTGCTATCACCCCACCGCCTACAGAAGAGGACCATCTCGCCATCTTCCTATTTCTCTCTACCATCTTTGCAACGTTCTCTTTGCTTGTATAAAGGCTGATATTCAGTACTTTCACAACAGTTCCTTGCAGTGCTGGAACTACACTTTGAGTTTCGGCAGCTACGGGGGCATATGGGGGTCTCTGTTTTGAAACAGAGCCCCTTCCAATTATAAGTAAATAGCAATGTTGCTTCAGCTATGAAGGGCTTTCATCAGAGCTATAGTAGCCGACCCCTAGTAAGCCCCTCTTTTATTCTAACATATACCATCTACTCCTCTTTGCAAAGGAGCTGCTGTAGTTCAGCCTCACACCCGAATGATAAAAACATGGGAGCTATCTTACCTGTCCCCTCTTTATACATTGTATAATGTAGTGTGTGTGTGGGGGGGGGGGGGCATTGTAACAAGTGCACCACACACACAGACACACACACACATATGCACACACGTGTGGTTTCTAGGGTACAGGCATATTTTCATTTGATAGGAGAGACCAGTTTATGTTTTTTTTTCTCTCTTTAGTGGTTTTATTTATGGCTTGATATATAAGGAAGAGGCTAGGCTCTGAGAAGAGGCATCCTAACAGTTTGCCTTGAATTTATGCATCTTGTCTTTAATTCGCTTAGATGGTAATTTACATTTAAATTATTTTGAAGGGGAAGCGGTTGTTTTGTTGGGGAGTGTTCTCTTTGGACTTACTAAAGTTTTGCAGTTATATATTCCCTGAGATTTGTCTGTTTTGTTATGCCATTGGCGTTTGCAGCAATGAGTTAAGTAGTGATGAAGGTCGTCTGCATACCTCTCAACCTCCTGCCTCATAAATCAGGGACAAGGCTTAAAAAAATCAGGGACAAAGGACCAAAATCAGGGACACATCTTCAAAATTGTAGATATCAACTCAGGAAGCTGTTAGAATAGTGGGCTTAGTGTAAAATGCATTTTCTAAGGAGGAACAAGTCTGCAACTTTAATGTTTGACATTATTTTGTGCTTACAAATTCCACTGTTTGGTCACGGAAACACAATTTTTAGGAGGGACAGAGTCAAATTTTGAGGCAAAATCAGGGACATCCCTGAAAATCAGGGACAGTTGAGAGGTATGGTCGTCTGCAAAGGTGAGCTCTCTCTTTTACTCCATTGTTTTTTGCCTTTTTTTTACTCAAGAATTGACTTTATCCCCTGACTCGAGTTATATAATGTTTACTATTTTCTAGTACATTTCCTCGATAAAGTTTTGGAACCTGGTCCAACATCTAGTGTTACATACTTCAAAACAAAAAGGAATGTTTACATAATTGACAAACTGTAACAACCACGAAAATCTTTCAAGACACTGTATAAAAACTTTGAATAAATTTGCCTAAAATGAAAACAGCCAATATGTTTGAAACACTGTTTAGTCAGTTTATGCTCTGTACGCTGTAAATTAACCATTGTATTACAACATGCCAATATATTGTGGCTGGATATTAAATACAATAAATAATACTTTTCAGATATTTGATGCAACATATTTATGTCAGGTGTTAACTGCCAGGATTGCATTTAAACATAACTTCATTATGGGCAGACGGATTCAAATCATTAGTGCCTGGCTACCCATATGCTGGTTTGCATGAAATTCTACAGTGACCTGAAACTGCATAGAAATAATAAAGCGTTCCTCATCCACATTCACCGAATGTGGAGATATAAACCATGAACGTTCTTGTGTTCTCTTGAAAGCCTCCTTGCATGCATTCCTATGAAGCTGACATCTATTAGCATGCTGTAGGCATCTGCAGCATAAATTTCATTTGAATCTCAAATTTAACAAACCAGGAGGTTTTTAATCATCCTTGGTTTTATTTGTTTGATATTAACATGCTTATTGACGGGTCTGTTGACCAGTTTGATATCTGGCTCAGCTCTTTGCACAGCTGTGTCAAAATAAATGCACAAGCTACTGTAAATTGTGGAAAAGGTTGCAAAGACAACCTGTTTGAAAATGGGAGAGCATCTGGAAAAATGGAGCCAGTTGTATGAAAACCCTCACTTGCCTAACCTGTCAGCACCGGGTAAAGGGGCCAATACCAGAACAAGTCCTTAGTTCACGGATTGTTAAACCTGCCTGCGATGGGTGTGGGGAGAGGGTGGTGGCGTACAGCACACAGTGGGAGACTGCGGGAGGGTTTGTTTACAACCATAGTAAACTCCGTCTGGGGCGGAGTTGGGGCGGGTTAAACATACTCTGTGGGGAAGGGCACCTCTGGAGACATGAAGTGGCAAGAAAAATAGGGCTGTTTAACAACCATGCCTTATACAGTCAGTGTAGTACTTGGGCTGGGCTCTCTATGGAAGAAATACTGTTGTGCAGATGGAAAACATGACATAGGTCCTTTTTGATGCAAAACATCTGTCTTGACAAGAAAAATAGGACTTTTTAACTACCATGCCTTATACAGTCAGTGTAGTACTTGGTCTGGGCTCTCCATGAAGAAATACTGTTGTGCGGATGGAGAAACATGACTTAGGTCCTTTTCTGATGCAAAATGTCTGCAGGCTCCGCTCACTGCAGGCGTAAAAACTGACGGAAGAATCCTATTCTCATTAGAGGGTGCTTGTTAAAGAACAAACCTTAAGATCAAAGTCGTGATACTTACATTTTAGTCTGGGAGGCGCTGATGTGATGGAAGAAGAACCATCTAAAGCATTGCTTTGAGATTTATCCTAGTAATGTGCTAAAAACCAACATCTTTATTTAGTCCTCTGTTTTTAGTGTCAAAATTTGAATCATTTTAGTTCAAATGTTTGCAGTTCCTGACTGTTTTGAAGTTATATTTTAACACTCAGACAGTAAAATCACTGATGGAGTGGCCTGGTCTTGAGAAAAGTTCCCTATTGGTGTATTTTCATCTTTGAGGTGATTGTGAATCTGTGGTGATTCATTCTTGTTTTGAGCTTCTGTCCAGTTTCACCAATATAGCAGCCATCCTCACATTTTCTACATTGTATTGTATATACTACATTGCTAGAAGAACAGGAATATGAGTTTTGGATTTTAAATGCTTTTCCATTATGAATGATAGATGTCTCAGGACAGATATGTGTACATAGTTTACAGCAAGATGCCTTGCATGGTGTTATACCTCTGACGCCTAGCGAGAGGTCTGTGGGAAGTTTGCTTCGCACCAGTTTCTGCTTCAGGTTTGGTGGTTGGGGGAAGGCAAGCACTGGTGGAGTGGGAAATATATTTTTTAGAGTCTTATCTTCAGACAATAGTGGCTGTAAATCTTTTATTGTTTTCCGTAGTTGTTCCAGTTCTGGATTGTAGGTTACTACCAGAGGTGTGCGTTCAGATGTTCTCTGTGGCTTATACCTTAGTAGTTCTTCTCTAGGTATGCGGACAGCAGAATGGCTATTCCTAGCAATGGTGCTGGATTTATATCCCTTCTGCCTGAAGGATTCTTTTAGTGTACTAAGATGTCTGTCCCTGTCCTCCTGGTTTGAACAAATGCAGTGGTACCAGGTGGCCTGACTGAGTATTATAGATGTTTTGATGTGTGAGGGATGGAAGCTCATGTTGTGAAGGTAACTGCATCTGTCTTTAGGTTTTCTGTACACAGATGATAGCAGTGTTCCATTTTTTAGTGTGACTGTGGTATGCAGAAAATGCACACACTTTGAGTAATTTATTTGGAATTTTATGGAAGGATGGAATTTATTGAAGCTGTCAATAAACTGTTTCAGGTTTTCCTCTCCTGCTGTCTTTATCATAAAGATATCATCAATATTTATTTATTTAAGATGTTCGGAATTATAATCCTTTGAGTCATAGACTTCTTTTCAAAAGCTCCACGTCTAATAAAACGGTTGTGCAGACAGAGTATTTACAATGAGTAGACAGACAGTGCAACGGGCAAGCATGCCCTGCGTTCAAGGACAAATAACATTGCAATAATACATTGGTAATGTTTTAATGGTTTATGGTGTTGTGTATTGAGGAACTTTTCTTCTAGATCTGCCAAGAAGAGGTTTGCATACTGTGGTGCCACCCTGGTGCCCGTAGCAGCCCCATATTTTGAAGGTAAATATCAGTGCTGAAGTTGAAATAATTGTGTGTAAGAATGTATTTAGTGAGTTTGGCCATCACATCTGGTTGATATTTGCTGTCTGTGGTTGCCTTTCATAGGTATTCATAGCATGCCCTTATGCCGTCTTTGTTCTTTGTGAGGGATGTTGCTGTATAAGGATTCGTCATCCACTGTGACCAAAATACTGTCAGAAGGTAACTGGTCAATACTGTGCAGTTTTTTTTAAAGTCTGTTGTATCCTATATGAAGCTGTTTGTGTTTTGCACCAGTGGTATGAGTATATCCTCAATTGGTCTGCCAAGTTTCCAGGTTTGTGAATTTTTGGTAGCATGTAGAAGGTTCCTAGTGTTGGACTCGTTGGTGTCAGATTTTCCAGTTCAACGTGTGTATGTTCTGGAAATGTGCTAATTAGTTGTTTTAATTCTTTAATGAATTTCTTTGTGGGGTCTGAGGTCAGCTTCCTGTAGTAGGTGTTGTCCGAAAGTTGTCTGAAGCCTTACTGTATGTAGTTGTTTGTATCCAGGATGGATGATTCAGTTTTTTGACACTACAGAAAAAGGACTTAATAAAGATCTGTGTTTTTTAGCACATTACCGGGAATGAAGACCAAAGCAATGCTTCAGATGGTTCTTCTTTCCATCACATCAGCACCCTCCCCCAGACCAAAATGTAAGTATCACTCACTTTGATCTTAAGGTTTGCTCTTTTAACAAGCACCCTCTAATGACAATAGGATTTTTCCGGTTAGTTTTTTTAATTTTTTTTACAAATGTGAAATGATGGTCCAGACTAAAATTTAACTGCCCTTTGATCTTATAAGGTGGGCTCCTCAACAGACACAGTCCACTGACAATGGGATTCTTCCTGCCTGTTTGTTAGGAATGTGAATCAACTGTAATGCTTTAATGTGTAAACTGCTACTCCATGTCTATAATCCACATCCAAACTGTATATCTGTCATGCTATCCAGCTCTGTTTTCACTGACCTGATCTGAAGAAGAGAGTATCATCTCTCGAAAGCTAGTCTCGGAAATAATTTTGTTAGTCCAATAAAAGGTATCACCTGCAACATATTTGTTTTTTTTTCTCTCTGCATCACTGGATTCAGAACTAGAAATTCCTAAATGGTCCAATCAGAACATAGCTGGCTAATTCTGTGCATTCCTATCAAAAAGGCAATACAAAATGTACCCTATCTAATTCCTTCCCCTGTTGTGGAGGTCTGTAGATCACTCCACTGGGAAAAGGGGCTCCATTCCCCATCTCCAGGGTGACCCACATTACCTCTGCCTCCCCCTGTATTCCCTTTATCTCTCTCACTTTTATGCTGCCCCCCCCGATAGAACTCCAGTTGAGAATACGACAGGACAATGACCACTCCCAAACTGCACCAAAGGGGAGGTGTGAATGATTGGTGATAGAGGGGTGTTGGCCGCAGATGCCAAAATATAAGAAATGACAAGACAGATAATGTATGTATTTGAAATTCAATTCAACGCAAAGAAGTGCAAGGTTATGCACTTAGGGAACAAGAACCCGGGGCTGGAGTACACAATTGTGGGAGAGGTACTAGAGGTTACAAGACAAGAGAGAGACCTGGGGGTTATCATTACCAATGACCTGAAGGTGGCAAAGCAGTGTGGGAAGGCAATAGGAAAGGCAAACAAAATGCTTGGATGCATAGGGCGGGGTATCACCAGTAGAAGAAGAAAGGTAATACTTTCCCTGCATACTTCACTTGTGAGGCCGCACCTCAAGTACTGTGTGCAGTTCTGGAGGCCCCATCTTTGTAAGGACAGGGATAGGATGGAGAGCAACCAAAATGGTACTGAGCCTGCATCGGAAAGACATATGAAGTGAGGCTTAAGGAACTAAAATGTACTCCCTGGAAGACAGGAGGAGGTGGCGAGATATGATAGAGACATTCAAATATCTCAAGGGAATAAACAAGGTACAGGAGGAGAGTATTTTCCAGAGAAAAGGATGTTCTAAGATTAGGGGTCACAATATGAAGTTGGAGGGATAAGATCAGGGGTAGCGTGAGGACGTTTTATTCAAGGAAAGGGATGTGGACAATTGGAACAGTCATGGAAGGGTGGTGGACAATTGGAACAGTCTCCGGCAGAGGTGGTGAGGGCAAATACAGACATAGAGGTTTTAAGTGTGCATGGGAAAGCACATGGGTATCTTAGTTAACATAGGGGTAGGTGGCAGCATCCCAGTAGTAGCTTTGGTGGCACTATTAGGGGGATTTTATGGGTAGACTGGGTGGGCCAAGCAGTCCTTATCTGCTGACAGAAACCTATGACTCTAAATCTATGAATCTCAGAGAAGCAAAGCAGGTCAACCTCTGAGCCAACAGAGCTGTCTGCAGTGGGACAAATGGAACTGGCACTGGGGTCAAAGGGTACAAGATTGCCTGACCATCCAGAGTTTTAAAACTGCATTAAAAACTTATCTGTTTGATCTGGCTTTTGGTAATTGAAGTGTTTTTATCTGGTTTCATATTTATTGGAATTTATATAATGTATGTAATTTTACTTTATTTGTTTTATTGTATTGTACAGGCGCCTTGGTTTTGGAAAGCTTTTACAAATAAAATTGATTGATTGATTGAAAGGCAAAGCGAGTCTAAGCCTAAATTTGATGCTGAAGAAAAAGTATCCTAACAATACAGAATCTGGTACTGACCACAGAACTGAAGATAACCCATCTGTAGAAAGTCAAAGAAGCTGGAGATGGTGGCAAGGATGACCATGAAGCTGGTACATACACTGAAGGTGTCACTGCATGGGGTCCTACTGAAGACCTGGAAGCTGGCAGAGAAGACAGTGACCACCTAAAACAGGGTGAGATCCCAGATGGAGACACCAGTTGGAGTCACAGAAGAGACTCCAACCTAGGCAAAAGGACAGTGACTATCCCAAAGGGAGTGAAATCCATTATGCAGAAATTATTCATAGCCACCAAGTTGACTGCAGACCCAGTGTTGCAGATGAGGACCACCCCAAAGGGGCTGAGGCTGTAAAGTGAATGCCAAGGCCTCTTGACCCCAACCAGAGGGGAGGAGAGCCAGTCCAGCTCCCAAATTGCTGGCAAAAGACCAGGACCAAGGAAGCTGCAGGAATGGTCCCACTACTTACCACAGCCAGCTTGGACCAAGCAGTTTGGAGACCAGCAATGTCCCCACTGATGCCTAAACATAAAGCCCTGATGGTAAAATGCACTAAAATCATGTGGCACATGCACACAGCAAAGGCATCAATGGTGGGAAATGGTCAGGGAAATGTTACTGCCACTAGGGCAAAAAAGGTCAAACTTGACAGGCAATTCTCTGTCAAAATAACAAAGCTGTCAAGGGAAGGTGGGCCTGAGACAATGACCGTCTCATGAGGTGTGAACTCAATGAAATGAAAAAAAGGAACTAAGGTGACTGGGGTGGGCATCACCTTTTTTCAATTAGGGTATGTGCTTCGGTGCACTGGCACTAATATTAGCACCATACACTCCAAATTTGTGACTCCCACGGGGTCCTAGCTCATTCGGTTCTAAGATCAGAGTGTTGCTGTATTGAGAAGATTGACTCTAAGGATATTCCATGTCACTACTGCTGTTATTGGGAAGTGACTTGAAAGTAGTCCTCTGTAATAGCAACATGGTTAAAAAAGCTGCTTCCATTTCCAGTAGACCAACTCTAATGTGATACCAACAAGTCTGCCCTGCCTACAGCAAGTGGCCATAAAAAAACAATGTCATATTTGCAAGATGTTTGATAGGAAGGCCTTTGTTATACATTTATACATGTGGGATTTACTCCACTATTTAGTCCCATGTGTAACATTAGATCAGACAATGAAATGTACTACCCCAGCCACACAGGTAAAGGAATCCTCTGCAGTACATTTGTGATTGTCGAATGCTGACAAGTACTACAGAAGGCTGAGACCAAAGTGCCCTCGTTTGTCATCATGGGACTTAAATGCTGAAATCCTACAGAATGTCTAATCCTGTGGGAGTGCTTAGTACTAGCCTAAAGGCAAACACATTTTCGTTGTAATTCAAGCAAAGATGAAAGTTTTATTACACTGTGACAGACCCAGAAATTGATTTCACTGTGCCAGTTACTGTTGTAATGCAAAAAAAATAAAAAAAATAAATGCACATATTTTATTTTTTTATACATATATTGTCATGCCATAGCCAGAAATGTTGTTCATAAAAGTAACTCACTTAGTATGTTTAGATTTACAATGCATAATAAAGCAAAATAGGATGTGTATTTGATTGCCATGAACCATTAGTGACTTTGCTGTTTGCATACTTATTTCCCTAATGCACACTTCCAGAGAACTACGAGAGAAGAAGCAATATCCATTAAATATATAATGTGAATCAACATTTGCAACCTGCTGATAAGCAGAATGGATAAAAGCTGAAGTTCAAACTGTGATGACAAAGACTCACAACAACAAAGTGAACTCATTTTGTTTTTCATTAAACAGCCTGCGATTTTATAACAAATACTATGCTGAGAGACAGCCATGGCAGTTGTTAGGAAATGCATTTTGATTGTGTTTTCAATTTAGTCAAAACAGTTTAAGCCTGTTTATTTGAAAGTAAACCTTTAAACAGCGACAGAATTGCAAAGCTTAGGCATAACCGGAGCTGGAATGTAGTTGGCAAGGCATTTTCACATCAAGACCAAAGGTTCAGAGGCAGCTTTATTAGATTTTCTGGAATGTGCTTTCAAGAAAGAAAATAAGCATTTTCTTGACACCGCTCCAGCTGTAACATCGAAGCCAGCTCTGCTATTACCATTTGTGAACTGCCTGCTGCTCTAATTTGTGCCTAAAACAGTGACTGTGTTAGAACTGCCTTGGAACTCCCGGTGTACAGGAGACTCGATCAGCTGAGAAGGTGGAGAAATGAAAATTACATACCTACCGTAATTCTTGATCTTCTCTTGTATCTTCACCATTCATTACTGATTAGAGCTGTGCGGAGTGCGCTTTTCCCGCTATGGGATATTTAAAATTTTTTGGAGTCGGCACCAGAGCACCCCCGACAACAACGCACTGCGCTCATGCGCAAGGGGCAGCCATTAGGTGCTGCAGACTCCTCCTCCGCCCCCAGTTCTGGTAGCCAGGAGGTGACAAAAGGGTAAGGAAAAGGAGAGTGAGGCAAGAGAGTGGAGGGACATAACAAAGAAGGCTATAAACTGAAAAGGCATAAGCGGTAGAGGACAGAGACGAAAGAAGAGAATTCCTATCCTAAGGGACCACAGGACCTCCCTTCTGGGCGACCCCAAGGAGGAACAGATAAAGAGAAGAGAAAGGGAGAAGAAGAAGAAAGGGAAGAAAACAAGGGATGTTGAGAGGGGAGCACACTGCCCATAGATATATTGGTTGAGAGGCTTATAAGCTTGGGACCAAAAACAAGGGAGCAAGAATCACTCCTGACAGGACTGAGAGAAGGTTCAACTAAATCGCTTGTACAGATTGGACACAAAGGGCAGATTTTCTAACCTCCCATCATCCCATCCCCTACACTCTAGCTGAGAGCTCACAGACTGCCCAGGCAGAAATTCTGTTCCGGAAACAGAGCGCCCAACTAGGAAGAGGAATTAGCCCCTTAGTATCTTGTTAAGTGCTAACACAGATGTGTGTGGGAAGGGGGTAAGCCCTACAGAAGGCAGCTGTGTATAAAAGGATAGAGTGGGAACTCAGTCAGACTCCCTGAAGGCAAGGCAGGAACAACAGCTCAAGGTAAATGAAGTGCCAGAAGCACCAACCAGAAAAAGCTAACACGATATTAATTAATACCTGCCAGAGGGAACCTGAAAATTGGGGCCGAGCCATAGAGGGATGGTCTCTTCAGCTGTGAACTGAAAAACATGGCTAAGAAGCCAAGAGGTCACCCCTAGGGGGAAATCAGAAAGAGTTCCCTCAGGATAGAATAAATCCTACTCGTTCCCCTTTACCTTGAGGAAAAAGGATCTGTCCAAAGAAGAACGGAAAATCAAGGTAGTTTTTTTTTTGGCTTAAAGGCCAATGAGGAAGGGAGAGGAACGAGTAGGGGAAAGGGAGACACCGCAGTAGGAGGCCACTGAGGGGAAGGTGGGCGGGTATCAGTAATGAATGGTGAAGCTACAGAGATCCAAAGAATTACAGTGGGTACGTAATTTTCATATCTTCCTTGTCAATCTTCACCATTCATTACTGCTTAGTGAGATCTAAGTTCCCCTTCCCCAAGGGGGGGGGGATAATAGAAACCCTGAGGGAACAAGACCCTCAGCTCTGCTGGTGGGAAACAGAAGGGAAGACCCTGGGCTAATCAAACAAGAAGCCTATGGCGGAGGAGAGCTAGGAGATGTCCCTGAGGGCGAGGAGATGGAGGAAGCCCTGCAGAAACCTCCTAGCCCTGGAGGAAAAAGACAGGTCCCTGAAAGCGGAGTGAATCACCCTACGCCCGGGCCAGGGTGATAACCTGATAGATGAAGCCATGCCATCCATCTAATACAGATCACTGTCCTGCAAGCCTGGAAGCCACCTCACTGGCATGTTAAGATGCCCTTACTTGGTTCTTGCCAGCTCTAGACCCTATAGCAGAGAGGGCAATAGCCTGTTTAGATTGCTCCAAATCAGCCATTGATGCTAGAAGCTGGGATAGCATCGACCATAAATGCCTACTGTAGGCAGCATAGTGCGCCCTGATGTGAGACAATGCACAGCATCGCATACGAGAGAAGAAGAGAACATCCTTCTCCCCACCGTCAAATTGTAAGAAATCTGAATTTGGTGGGCGGTCATGCACCAAGCGGCGGGCCGGAGGAGTTTCTAGGAATGCCAATCCCAAAGGCGGGTTGGGAAGAACCTAGAAACTCCAATGGGCAGAATACCTTCTCCTGCAGCCTGCTGGGGCTGGAACAGGGACATCTAGTGACTGCCAGGAATGGAGAGATGCCTCCTGGAAAGGAATACGCCAGGACAGTACCACCAAATGCTGGGCACTGAATTCACGGAGGAATTCACGCATCTCCCATTCGGTATTGTCTCACCTAACAAAGGAGATACGAAGATCCCTCACCATCCTAGAAAGGAATCACTGATATTCAGAGAAATCAGCATCGGAGGAGAGATGAGCAGGGGGTTCCTCTCCCTCTGAGGAAGGAGATAAGGATGATGGGGAGCTTGAATGTCCAGAGGACTCCTGTAGCAATGGGGATAGGTGAAACACCCGCTCATGCATACATCTAATGTATGAGGGAAGGCCATGAGAGCTCTCTGAGCGCCTCCCAGGACAAGGCCCATAGGACCGACATGGCCTGGGAGAGAGGGGTGGCTGCAGAGGAACGGGAGAGGGACACCTACGACAGGCAACTGTCCTCTGCTGAGGCTCTGAAATATGGAAAATGGAGCCCGAGTTGGCGGGGTCCTGGACAACAAACCAGGTCACAGAACGGAACCCTGGGGATGCAAGCCTGGAAGAACCTAGGAGGGATCCTCCCTGAGACGAACCTGGGGCTGCATGGGTCCAGAAGGGCAGTCCACAGCAATGCCACCAGAGGGTCCCTGGAGCCTGATAGGGAAGACAGAGCCCAGTGCTACGGTTACTACCGCACCCTGAGGGTGGCAGGTGAAGACCAAGGCACCTCATCCCAGTCTCTCAACCCCCCGGACTCTGAGAACGCCCTCCTCCTCAACCCCAGCGACAACCCTCCTCGAGCAGGTGCAGCAGCACTGAGATCGGCAGCTACCGCAACCCCTTCAGGAGGATAAGCTTCTCCCCCCCGCATCCCCCTCCAGGGACCCAGACCACCCCCAGCTTGGGAGGCCTCAGGAGAGGACAGCAGAGGAGACAGAGGAATAGGCACGTTGGGCCGCCTAGCACCTCATCTCACTGGAGACCCTGACTCTGAAGAGTCGGGGTGCCAGACAGGTCCATCCAATCATCCTCCTCCGAGGAGGAGAGACCAGCTGGACCTCAATACTGGCCACCCAAGGGGTCTCCAGAGAAACAGCGTCATGAACAACTTCGGTGCCAGCTACAGCGCCGGGCGGCTTCGATGCACCAGAGACACCCAAACCCGGCCCTGACTCCTCAATGGCGCTGGTCAGACCCGTAGTACCACACTTGGTGCCGGGACCCAACTTGGTGCTGCTAGAAGAGTCGACCGGGCACACAGTGCCATGGGCGGAACTGAGAGCCAACACAGGACTGCAAATCACACTGCCCCGATCACCAGTGCCGTGAACGGCGCCAGGAACCGGAGCAGCGTCGGAAGGTGGCATCGAGGGTCCACCAATTCCGGGCCCAACAGACCTGGGCCTGGACACTGGGGGAGCCTGCACTTCCAACGAGATGACTGCCGAGGCGGTGTCTCCACCACGGCCCTGGGAGGGACCACAGCACTCCTCCAACATCGCGAAACAGGCCTCCACTTTGGCAAGACTAGAAGATGAGGAAGCCTCCTCCTCTCCAGACCATATAGACCTGGAAGGGGACCCAGAGGAAGGGTCTAGAGATCTTACCTGGGAAGCCCTGGAGCAACGCCGTTCCCCGAAAGTCGGCAGAGCCCTGATGATCTTGAACGTGCAGACTTCTAGGTCACGACCATCCATCGAGAAACAGGCATTGCATGAATCCATATCATGGTTGGGTCCCAGGCATCGAAGGCAAACATCATGCCGGTCTGTAACTGAAAAATGCTGGCCACAGGAGCACCGACGCATAGGGATGCAGCCCGCTTTTGACTTACGCTTTGCTCCCAAACCGAACATGATGCGAAAACAATATAAAACACAGAAAAGCTCCCAGTGCTATGAAAAAGAAAGGAACAATCTTACCAAAATCAATGACATCGGGAAGAACTACTTAGAGAGAGGAGTCGCAAAAAAGTAGGCCTCTGGCCTTGATGAAAACTTCCACCTTGGTGTAGCCTCGACAGGGAGAAACAGAACTGAGATGGAGGGCAGTCTGCGGCACCTGGCGCCCTGCGCATGATGCAGTGCGTTGCTGTTGGGGACAGCGCGTTGGTGCCAACCTAAAAAAAAAAATCTCCTGTAAGCGGTGCGTGCCCTGGCACAACCAAATCGGTAATGAATGGTGAAGATTGACAAGGAAGATCTGATGGGCGTCACAGCCTAAGGGAAGAGCTCTATAGCTTAAAAGCTTTCGGCTGCTGTATGAACAGGTACGCTCTAGCTGTAACATCAAAGCCAGCTCTGATATTACCAACTGTGAACTGCCTGCTGCTCTAATTTGTACCTAAAACAGTGACTGTGTTAGAACTGGCTCGAACTCCCGTGTACTGGAGACTCTTTTCAGCTGAGAGGGCAGAGAACTGTGAGAAGTGTCACAGCTAAGGGAGGAGCTCTACAGCTTAAAAGCTTTCATGCTGCTGTATGAACAGGTACACTCCAGCTGTAACATCAAAGCCAGCTCTGTTATTACCATCTATGAACTACCTGCTGCTCTAATTTGTGTCTAAAACAGTGACTGTGTGTTAGAACTGTCTCGAACTTCGGTGATCAGCTGAGAGGGCAGAGAACTGAGGAAGCATCACAGCTATGGGAGGAGTTCTACAGCAAAAAACTTTTGCACTGCTACAAGTGCAAGCGGCTGTAACGCGGCGTGAGTGGCACACCACTCGGTATAGAAATTCAAACAAGAAGCCGAAGATGAAGTCTTTATTTGACTGGTAAACAACTGGAGGTTTATATAATTGCTGCTATTGAGAAAGTAGCTTATAGTTATTGCAAAATATAGATACATAGGTAACCTAAAGTTGGTGGTTTTAAAATTTGTGTTACTAGTGTCTGTTGCAATTAGAAACCTCATTATCTGCCAAACTGGTGGTCCTTTGTCAGATACTGACCGCTCTTTATTGTTACTAGTGGCTTAGAGGATATTTATCTGTTATAAAACTATTATGGAATACAAACAGTCTTATAAAAATAACCTAAAAGTAATGTTTGGTGGGGTTTTGGGGATATTAATCGCACTTATCTGTTTTTGTTCTACACAATTGGCTGTTTCTTTCTCTACAAGGAGTCAACTTCACCAGAACTTTTATCCTCCAGACTGTTCTACCAATAATGGAGCTGGCCTGGTAAAGAGGAGAAACCATTTTTTTCCTGGTGAAACTGCATTTAAAGAACCAGCAGGTAAGGTATGGCCCCTTTTCCAGGCCAATTGGTAGAACGGATGGGTGCTCCTGGTGACTTTGGCCCTTAGTGGTGATATTGAGACCAACCCAGGTCATGAATCAAGAAATATAAAAATCATGCATGACAGTGCACAAAGTTTAGTAAATAAATTGGACTTGTTTCATGCCTGGGTTGAAATGGAAAAAACAGATATAATTGTTCTTTCAGAAACCTGGTTAGGCAAAGAAAGAAGTAGACAGTAGACAAAGATTTAGAGTTGAATGATTATTATTTTAATAGAAGAGATAGAGGGGCAAGGGAAGGGGGTATAATATTGTATGTAAATAACTCTTTTGCACATTTTGAGATCATATTGTCCTGTAAGATTGAACGTATAGCGTGTATCCTGATTTTTAACCCCTCCATTGATTTGGTACATGGAGTGGTTTATTCTCCACCAAAAGTTAAACCAATCCATTTCGAGAAACTGGCCGACATCATGGGGCTGCATACTAGAGACAAAAATATATTATTAATGGGAAATTTTAATGCTGCATGGGGGGAAAGAAGAGGTCAGAAGCTAAAAGAATCATTTCAAATCTTAAACCTGATTCAGTTAGTGCACACACCAACTAGGAAAGGTAAGATAAATAGTCCTGGTAATATATTAGACCTTATTTTTGTGACTCCAAATATTACAGTTCTACAAAGGTCTGTCCTCCAAATTTGGGTGATCATAATGTGTTTTTTTGTCTCATCTCTGTAAATCAACTTAAAGTTCACCCCCTAAGAGAGAACTCTGTAGTAAAGAGATGTTATAAAAAATATAATAAACGATCTTTTCAAATCAAAATGTCACAACAAAAGTGGTATAGGATTTCCCTAATTCCAGATCTGGATTTGGCAATAGAGGAATTTACAAAAATGTTTTTAGAGGTATGTAACAAGTGTGCCCCATATAACAAAAGAACAAAAAAAACAAAAACACCTACCATGGATAAAAGATGTATTAAGAAAACTGAAAATATTTAAAAGCAATTATGGAAAAAAGCTAACAAAACTTTAGACAAGGTTGTCTGGGAGCATTTTAAAAGATAACGTAATAAAGTCACGCGGGAGGTAAAGAAACAAAAGCACTTTATTATAGACATAACATAAATGAAACTAATGACCCAAACAAATATTGGACTTTAATGAAATCACTTGTTAAATCACAAAATAATTTACAGTATGTGACACAAAAGTTATAGAAATGGCATTCTTCTAAATCTAGATAAACGCTAATATTTATTTACTTTATTTAGATTTTGGTAACCGGTAAGCCCACTGAGACCAGAGATCCCTTTTTCAGGGGCAACCCGGGATTAGTTAGATAGTACATATCTTGGCAACTTTACACAGTAGTCTTAGAAAAATACATTTGAAGATTCAGTGTGTTCATACATAGTAGAATAGTATAGGATGACATTAGATAAAGTATATAACAAGGAGTGTGATACATAGGAGCAACAGTAGAGCAGCGTTAGCTGAGTACTTAATTAGTCACAAGGGGTACATAGATGGGTATTAACATACATAGGTTTATGGTTTTTACATAGCACACAATAGGGTAACATCGTTTGGCACAGAGAACAGAGGGTGCCACTAGGTTAATAGAAGTTTAATACTCTAAATAAATATTTTATTGAACTTCCTGATATAATCATTCCAAGTGGATTATAGGAAAAGGGGAATTGTGGGAATGAGGGAAGTGATGATGAAACAGATCAAAATTTAGTACCATTATTTAGTTTAAACAAATAACAAGAAAATAAGTAATAAAAGAAATAAATAAATTGCAAAACATAAGGCCAAAGGATTAGATGATATAGAAATTAGGTTTTTGAAAGATTCTGCATATGAGGTGGCCCAACCCTTAACTGATCTCTTCAACAGGAGTTTGATTGAAGGGAACTTTCCTTGATCTTGGAAACAGGCTAAAATAGTACCAATTTATAAGGGGGCTTGGATTTAGGCCTACAAACTATAGATCAATTGCCCTATTATCTGTTCTATCTAAGCTGTTGGAAAGGTTGATACATACACAATTTATGGATCACCTGGAAAAATATAAGTTAAATAATTTCCAGTCTGGTTTTAGAATGGATAGTCACGACCACGGTACTCACAGATTTTATTGATTTAGTAGCCCCACTTGAGAGTCAAGGTCCCTGGGTGCTGTGTTCGTTGGCTATCAAAACTGATCTGGTCGATCATTCTCTTCTTGTACAAAGGCTGGAAACAAATAGGTATAGCAACTGAACCATTAAACTGGTTTCGATTTTACTTGGAAGGTCGATCTCAAACAGTAATGGTGGAGGAAGTTGGTTCAAGATTCTTACCAGTGACTCGTTGTGTTCCACAGGGGTCCATACCTGGACACCTGTTATTTATCCTTTATATAAACAGTCTTCCCTGCCATATAAAGTCTACTCATATTAGGCTTTATGCGATGATACTGTCTTGGCTTGTGATGGAAAAAACCTGGTGGAGAGTGGAGGCCAACCTGCAGTCAGATTTTAATATACTGTAGGCCCGGTTTGCCTCCTCAGGTCTTGTCCTAAATGAAATGAAGATCCAAACTATGTTAATTGGCTCATATCCACTTAAGAGTGGTTTACAAAATGACAAACTATGTATAAAAACTGTAAATGGTATCTGTTTGACACAGGTTCTGGCCTACAAGTACCCAGGGGTGCTTGTAGACCTCAAGCTATCTTTTGAACATTTAAATATGTTCATAAAAAAAGTCCATTCCAGGGTAGGTGTGCTCAGAAGAATAGTAAATTGTTTGGGTATTAAGGATAGACAGGTTATAGCAAATCAGTTAATAATTCCACTAATTGATTATGGAAGTCATGTTTATTCAAGTGCTAATAAAACAATGCTTCATAAGCTTGATACATGTTATAATAGATTAGCAAGGTTCACAGTAGTTCCTAAATGGACAAATGCACTCCTGGATAAATGCTCATCTTTTAAAAGAAAGGCACTTGTGTTTTCTATCAAACCTAATGGTGTCTAAAATTCAGGGCTCAATTTTAACAGCTCTTCTTACTGATGTGATATCATAGGGCATATCACACCCTATAATTCTGGTTGAATAGGCAATTTAATGTTAAACCCTGATATGGTTGAACTGTAAAGCCGGCAGAGCTGGTTTAATTTATAGGTGTATTAGACAGGCTCTTCCGAACCAATCCTTATCTGCTAAAACTAAATGGGAGAAAGTGCTGCAAATAGTCATATCTGCTTCACAATGAGAAAATGTTGGTTCTTTTGCCATTATATGTTTAAAGATGTTTGCAGCTTGCTTATTCAATATAAAATACTTCATTTTTGGTACAAGACCCTTCTATTCTTTTTCAGTTAAATTTACTATCTAATGATAACTGTTGGCAGTGTAGTGAACCTGGTGGTAATTTATATCATATTCTATGGTTCCATGTCATAACAGCGAATGTTTTGGGGCAGCTTGCAAAACAGAGAGTACACCCTGCCAAAAAACTATTTGGCACATCACAATAAATGCTGAACACCAAGTTGGCACGCATGTAAAATAATGTTTAATGTGGGGGGGACTATGCTCCCACCCCTCATACTCATATAATAATCTCCAGGGGCGCAGACAATGGAGGAAAAAGAGGACTGATGACGGTGATAAGTTTAAAATAAAAACACCTGTAAAAGAAAAACAAAAGCCTGTATACTGTCCTGAACCTGGGACTACCAGCACTGCAGATGGCGTCCTTATCTGTTACTCTAGGTGGGTGGCTCAGCGGCATCATGCTCCACATCCCCATTTAGCCCATCCCTCTTCTTCCCCCCTTCCATCGTTGTTCCCTCCCCTTGCCATTTTTCCTCGCCATTTTTCCTGTCCTCCTTCACTATCCATTCCTCACTGTCGAATCTGAAAGCAACCAAACTGAAGCGGTCATTTCTGAGTCGCTCAATTTGGTTTACTATACTGACCTATTCTCTCATCCTGTAAACATATTTATCCATTCTGGCAAACGGTCCACTGCCTAGCAGTAGATATTTTTGGCTGTAACATTACCCTTGTAGCTGCATAGCTGCACTCTTTCTTCTAGGTATTACTGACTATGCCTACCATCTTTCTGTGTCTCAACATAAATGGCAGGCTATATTGTCTATGCAGGTTAAACGACTATTACTGACCAAGTGGAAATCTCCTGTCTTACCTTCCTTTGATGATCTTCTTCCTAGCCTATCACAGGAGTCTTCTTTTGACTGCCTTACATATATGGCTACAGGTAACTCTGAACAATAAAACACCTGCTGGCAACCATACCTTAATTATTTAAAACATTTTAATTTTGGGTCTTCCAGGTCTCAGGTATAATGTCCAGCTATATACTTTGCCTTTTAATTATGATTCTATGTTAGGTTTTTCCTTTCTTTTTTATAGTCTATATCTTGTTTAAGCACAATATCCTTCTATATGATTGCACATATGACTCTTTCTTGTCATGATGCCCTAGGTTTATTGTATTTTTATTTAATTGCTAACTTTTACCTTTCATATGACTTAGCACCTTTTATTTTTAACTATGTATGATATGTATTATTTCTTATAGCATACGTTTTATTGCATACGGTTGTTGTACTGTTGTTTAAAACACTAATAAAAAGACTAACTGCAAAAAAAAATTTAAACCCCAATTTTGCAATGTAATAACTTTGCAACCGTTCAATGGATTGCATGAAATTTTGCATGCATGGTCTCATGGGAGTAGATCTCTTGACGTGCCAAGTTTTGTTCCAGTCAGATGTGCTGATTCTGAGACACAGATAGTGCACAAAATGAACTTTTTGGGATTTTTTTTCCCCTATTGGTTTAGCTGGGATTTTTGTCAAGATGCTAGTGCCCTGACAGTTTGGAATTTTGGCCTGAAATTTTCAGGGTAGAAAGGGGCTGGCCCACAGATGTGCCTTTTGCTTGTTTGGTGACACAAATATTCATCTGTTCCAAAGGTATTTAATTTTGAAATTTTAAAACATTGGTTCTGAGCATGCTCAGTAAGCACCTCAAAACAGCTGTATGAAGCAAAAAAAAATATTTTTTTTGTACTGATGTCATCCTTTTTCATTGGGGGGAAAATCCTTTGCTTGTTTGAAACCATCTTGTTTCCTGTTTCTCCATACAAGTTCAAATTTAAAACACCACAAAAATGATATTCTGGAAAGCAACCAACACATGTAGTTGGCTTATCATGACCCCACTAGATGGATTCTGCACTTAACTGTTGGAGAAATGCCCCTCAGATGTTCACTTTTTAACATTATAAATCTTTTTTCATGACTCGTGATACAAAAAAAGATTGTTTTTACGTATCACTAGTCATGAAAAAAGATCCTTTTTTCATGAGGGGAAAATGCTTTCTGGTTTGTCTTGCTGTTTTTGTCAAGAGCCCTAGCACCAAGATGGTTTGGAATTTTGGTCTGAAATTTTCAGACTAGGAAGGGCTGGGCCACATATGTGTCTTTTTCCTGGTTTGGTGGAAAAATATTAATCCATTCAAAGTTATACGTTTTAAATTTTCGGGTTCAGAGCATGCTCAATAACCACACCAAAATAGCTCTATAAAATGAAAAAAAGAATCCTTGGTATCTAGTGGCACCCCCACCCCTGATCATTGTCCCCATTCATATTTTCTATGTTCCTCGAGTCTAGTGGCCCCTCCTTCAATGGCCATCCCCTTTATTATTTTTATTTCCCTGGTGTCTAGTGGCAACCTCACCTTCTGATGCCATCCCCATTAGTGTTATGCATTTCCCTGGTGTCTAGTGGCACCCCCACCCTCTGATCATCCCCCCTGTTATTTTTTTCTTTCCCTTGTGTCTAGTGGCACCATCCCCCCCCCCACAGTTCAATTGCATCCCCATCAGTTTTATGTATTACCCTGGTGTCTAGTGACACCCCTACCCTCCAATCACCATCCCTGTATTTAGTAATGTTACCCTGGTGTCTGTTGACACTTTCCCCTCCCATCACCATCCCATAGTGGCTGCAATAAAAGAAAACTGTCAAGATTTCTTCGCCATCCCCAAAATGTTTCTTTTTTTTTTTGGGTCCCTGGTATCCAGTGGCACCCCCCACCCTCAGATAGCTGATTCTGTAATATTTTTTTTGTCCCTGGTGTCCAGTGTCACTCCCTGCACTTAGGTCTAGTGGCACCCCTTCCCCACAGTCCAATCGCATCCCCATTAGTTTTATGTATTTCCCTGGTGTCTAGTGGCACCCCACACCCTCTAATCGCCATCCCTGTATTTAGTAATGTTACCCTGGTGTCTGTTGACACTCTCCCCACCCCAATCACCATCCCTATAGTGGCTATTATAAAGAAAACTGTCAAGATTTCTTCGCCATCCCCAAAATGTTTCTCTTTTTTTTTTTGGTCCCTGGTGTCCAGTGGCCCCACCCTCAAATACCTGACTCTGTAATATTTTTTTTTGTCCCTGGTGTCCAGTGGCACTCCCTGCCCTTGGATCCCTCTGCAGTTGTTGTTTGTTCCTGTAAGAAAGAAAATAGTCCCTTAATTTATTTTTATTTTGTAAACCTGTAATAAAAAAGGGTCCCTGGCAATCTTCCAACCCACCCATCCTCCCACTGAGCACCCACCACCCACACAGCCTCACTCACCTGAACAGGTCCCAGGCTGAAGAGCCACTCTCCAATGGAAGACACTTCTTGCTGCTGGAACTGCTGACTGCAATATGAGAAACTAAGGTAAGTGCAGTTCAATGTATTTCAATGGGGGTTTCAACCTTGTGGCATACCTTTGCCATTTTGTATATTTTAAGCCCAAATTTTCAATATGGGCTTTTGAGGTTTCCATCTGCTGAACAAGTTGGGTGGAATTATGCAATGCAGCCCAAAAAGCAATTTTGCAGTCATTTGGCAAAATCACATTTGAGTAGTTTAAACATTTTCACCAACCCTGTTCTTGGTGGTCCATTAAGAAGGCTATGTTAAAACTTTTGGGAAAAAAGTAAAAATGGCAACGTTATGCGCCTACATTAAAATGTTCTTCCGCTCGCTCATAACTTTGGCAATTTAAAATATTTTGACCCCAAATTTTCAAGATAGCCATCTTTTTACACCACCTCACAAATGTGACAACTGTCATTTTTTAAACCCTTGCCAGTGTTTTCACACCACTGGTGTGCAATGGCATTGCAGTGGCATGGACTCACGTTTTGGCAGGGATTTCAAAATTTTAATTATGGGATGCATGAGGTGGGGTGATAAGAAGGCTATACTGACAGTTTCATTTCTCTTTCACTACAAATGGAAGTGCAGGGCCAAGAGAGCTCTGCGCTCCCACAGACAAATGAGGATACAATTATACTATCTCAAATAGTAAGGACATTCTATGCAAAAAGACTTTGTTAATGCACTAGTTAGGTTTAAAGTGACAAAGGTATGGAAATTTGGGATTAGGGTTGCCAATCCTAACACCCAACCCCCACCCTCCAGGCAGAAATGGGAAAAATCATTGTGGTTTTGCCTCTCTTGCCTCTTCGCAGGTCAGGCGTGGGGTGTGCCTTGGGGTTGTCAACCCTAAAGCTCACCCCATTTTCATACACTGTACTTAGCTCAGCTTAATTACTGATGAAATGGGGTCAGCATTTAGAAATGACAACCCCAAGGCACATCCTATGACTGATTTGCGAAGAAGCAAGAGAGATAAGACCGTAATGTTTTTTCCCATTACTGTTTGGAGGATGGGAGTGGGGTGTTAGGGTTGGAACCCCTATACTAGTGCATTAATTAAGTTGTTTGCAAAGAATATATATATATACAGTCAGACCTGGTTAATCCATACACATTTGTGTTTGCCAATTTTGTTACGTAATACAAATCTACTTAGTAACCAGACAGTGATAATAAAGAGGGCAATAGCCCAACAAAAAATCTGTATGCAGTGTTTTTCATTCAGAGAGTCAGACATATGAATTAACAAGGCACAGATTAACCAGGTTTGACTGTATACATACATATACAGTACATATATATATATATATATGTAACCCCTAGATGGCGCTATCCCAGGGGCTACTACCCCTGCCTGATTTGCCACTAACAGGTTGAGGGGCCTGGATCCAATGGCGGGTGCCTCCACCCAGAGGTCAGGGTTTACAATAGTTAAACTAACTTGGTCACAGCCCTCTGGGACACTGCAACCCCCCTTTCTTCCCACTAGTGGCCCACACAATACATCAGAATTACCTTTACAGTATACACTTACCCCCAGGACTGGTTCCGGCACTGGGACCTCCTGTGAAATAAGATACAGTGCAACAATCACAGTACAGTACTTTAACATAGACAAATACCTCAGGCAGTATAACTTTGCTGAAACAAGCAGCTCTGATTTATTTAGGGGATATAACAAGGACAGGGGAAATCAGGTTAATTAGCTTATCACTCTACTCATCTACCTATGGCTCTGTGCACAGGCTATCCCTATCAGTTACTGTCCTGGGTACCCAAGCCCTAGTGGCTAGTCCAAACCGTGGCAGCTGGTAGGGCCCTTTCACACAGAGTAAAGGAGAATTAAACAGTCAGCAGTACAGTAATTCCATTTGGATTTAATGTGGCAATTCAACAGGGAGCGACCCTGAATTAGTACTCACGACCTCCAAATAAGATAGGGTCCTTCAATGTCAGCAGGGCTACTCTTGAGCTCCAAGAGACTCCTCACACATTTATATGGTAAACAGTCACAGGCAAAAGTCACTTAATGGCAGCAGGATTCACTTGAGGTACACAAACCTCTTCACACATTTATATGGTAAAAAGAAAGCACTATACCAGGCAGGCTGCATCTATATCCCGATCACAATTACTGCACAATACCCGGGAGAACACACAGCAGATTCAGTTCCTGACAGACCGAGTGCAATTTTCAGCAATTCCTCCAGTCTTCTACAGGGTGAGCCTGGTTCTACTCTTCAGATATCCTTTGATTCTCTTCACAGGACAGATTCAGTCCTAACAAGCTGCAGACCGGAACTCTGGACCTTACACGTGTTTTTGACTAAAACTGTGCACTGAAGGAGCACAGGGTTCCTTTCCCTTCACTGCCAAAGCTCAGCTGAAACTCCCAACAGACAAAACCGGGCACTTCCTTTGAGTTCCTCCCAGTTCTTGACTGGATTGGCTGTCACTCACAATAGACTGCTGCTGTTGGTCCAAAAAGGCGCCGAAGTCTAAACTACATCTCCCAGAGTCACTGCCCATACAATCCTCTTGTGGCTGGCTCAGATTATGAGTCCAAGTTCTGATTCGTCCAAGGCACCATTTTAGAGCTAGCTTACCCACACTGATTGGTCCAGTTCAGCAGTTCAAAACCAGAATGGGAACTAGGCAGACACAGTTCTGACTGCAAAAAGCAGGTTAGACAAACTGTAATTTCATTATTACTGTAAATGATTTCTGGCAGAAACAGTTACATCTTTCAGATAGGTTCCCTTTGCACTCCTAGTGACTGCAAAAATGGAGTGAATTGGCAGCAGCTCGAGTGGTACTCAAACAGAGAAGCACAGTCCCCCATACAAACTAATTATGTCTGCAAGCAGACAGCTCTTAAAGAGACAGTACCAGAGGCTCTAAAAACACTCACTGATAAATGGCTTAAGCATGAAAAACACCATTCAGGCTTGGAGCATTCAAGCAAGCTCCTGGAAGTCTTTTGGGAACACCCATTTGCAGGGGGGTTACATATATATCTGAATGACATAACATGGCCTGACTGAAGATATCATATTTATCTTCACGAGAGGCCAATGATATCACGACAGTGAGATCTTTTGATGTTATTGGCCTTGAGTTAAGATAAATATGATATCTTCAGTCAGGCCATGTCATGTTCTGTTTATACAACATGTGTTTTGGGCCACATGGGGCACAACCCACAATGACCCTCACCAACACAGCAGATGTCATATTTTATTAATAAAAATATTTGGCTTATCCTGCCAGTTTAAATCTATTTAAAGAAAGTTATCTGGTTGATCTTGTCATTATTTTGCATCTATCTGGTTGATCCTGCCACTCTTGAGATTTGGTAGCCCTAACAGTAATTTTGCTTTCCCCTGAATTATCCCCCACCAACAAAACAAATGACATATTTTATTTAAAAAAAAATTATCTGGTTGATCCTGCCAGTTTAAAGTTATTAAAAGTAAGTTATCTGATTGATCCTGCCATTAATTTTATGTAAATAATAATTTAAAACCTTATCTGGTTGATCCTGCCACTATGAGATTCAGTAATCAAGTTTCAGTTTCCCCCTGAAATGTAACGTGACCGAGCAGTACCAACACAGACTCATAAAGCAATCCCAGAGCTTCACATAAAGCAGTCTGTATCAGGCAAGTTAGGTAAAATGTGTATTTTGCAACAGTTTACTGGATTTCATTGAAAAGAAGCTGCCGACTGTACTGAGATGAGAAGAGCAAGTGAGTTGGCAGCTTCAGAACAGCAGAAGGATGCGTGAGCGTATGTTGCTATAGTAAAGCACGCTCACACTACTTTCTGCTGTTCTGAAGCTGCCGACTCGCTCACTCTCCTCTCAGTACAGTCGTCAGCTTCTTTTCAAAGAAATCCAATAAACATTGCAAAATATATGTTGTATAAACAGAGGACATGACATGGCCTGACTGAAGATATCACATTTGTCTTCAAGAAAGGCCAATGATATTATGAAATCTCATGAGTGGCAAAGCCACGAGTGAAATATCATAAAGGGAAACATCCACTCAAAAATGCACCACACCATAGTGTGGGGCAGCTCCTGGTTAGGCCTTCTGCCTAAAATAAAAATGTTACCTCATGGCATTGTTTAGTACTGTAAATTAATCTAGTTTGATCCTGCCGTCCCTCGCATCGGCATTTATTATAAGAACCACTCAGGATGCATCCCAGAACCTCCTACAGCTGAAGCCAGAACTGGGGATGAGCCGCTGGAGAGTATATACAGTTGCTCAATATACAGAGTTATTAATTGTTATCCATTATCCAGTTCTTGCATCATCACCCAGCACAAAGCTGTCCTGAAATCTCATGAACTCCTTCTGGCAAAGCTCACCTTCCCATCCTCAACGCCATTATTTGTCGGGGTTTCGTAAACCTTCCCCAAACTCCTCTCTCCTCCCTCATCTCCTATGTTACTTCTGCTATCACTCTTGCTTCTCCAGACAAATTGATCCTGCTTGGTGACTTCAATATGGACTGGCTTTCTCCCGCATCTCAAAACGCTTGCATCCTGATTGAATCTCTAAACCTGACCCAGATGATCAGTGAACTAACTCGACTCAGCCATCTCCCAGTCCCATACCCTGCTTGATTGGGTATTATCCACCCACCCTCACCATATTACCTCTGCTGCTGTATTGCCTGATGTGCTCAGTGATCACTTCACAATTTCTATTGTTAGAAAGATATTACCTCCACCTAACCCCCCCAAATATACCCAATATCAACCCCTCAAATCGCTCTACTCATTTAAGTTACTCCTGGATCTGTCCGTGGTTCACTGGTCACCAGCCCTTTCCACTCCCTCTGTTGACACTGCTCTCACCCAATTCACAACTAT
This sequence comes from Neoceratodus forsteri, assembly GCA_016271365.2. NCBI lineage: Eukaryota > Metazoa > Chordata > Ceratodontiformes > Ceratodontidae > Neoceratodus > Neoceratodus forsteri. The sequence continues at coordinate 728,645,884 of CM057458.1, read as the reverse complement.
CTTCCTAAAAGTTTGGGATGCCCACGCTCCACTGAAATCAGTCAGGGTAAAACATCATCATAATCCCTGGATCTCTCCAGAAATCCTATCCACCTGCAAAACCTGCAACCTTGCTTGGCAACATTTCAAATCCTCATGCGACCCGACTAACTGTAGAACTAGAACCCCTGAGAAATAGCTGCTGACCAAGCGTATTTGGCAGGCTAAATCTGACTGTTACAAACCAGTCTGCACCTCCAACAACTCTCCGTCCTCCTTTTGGAATGATCTCCGTTCACTCCTGCACCCCTTGGAACCACCTCCACCCACTCTCTGCATGGTTGGTTCCCTAGCCCCGGACCCCTACCTCTGTAGCAGAAGCCTTAACAAGTTCTTTATGACCTGTGCCCTTCCCAAGACCCTCACGCCTCCTGTTCTGTTCCTCCCCTCCCCAATACAGCCCTCTAGCTATCAATTGCCTCTGGTATCCCAGCAGAAGTCCTCAGAGTCCTTGATTCCCAGAACTCCTCCAAATCGAGCCCAGACAGCTTACATCCTAGACTCCTCAAAGTCTCTGCACCCTCTATACTGATCCCTCTAACCTATCTTTCTTCTCCTCTTCTATCCCTTCAGCCTGGAAGTTGGCCATGGTCATGCCCCTCCATAAAGGGGGTGATCCTACGGTCCCCGGTAACTACCGCACCACATCACTTCCCCCTAACTTGCCAAGATCCAGGACACACTTGTCCTATCTAGGCTAAATGACTTCCTCTCTGCTTCCAACACTCTCTCCCCCATCCAGTCAGGTTTTAGGAAACTCCATTCACCCATTTCCTCCCTTCTTCGCTTTACAGACACCATTCACTCTGCAATGAATCAAGGGCAGATCACCTCAGCTATTTTCCTGGCAAAGGCCTCTGACTCTGTCTCTAATCCACTTCTTTTCTACAAGCTAAGCACCACTGGCCTTTCCTCAGCAACTGTCTCCTTGTTTAGCTTCTACTTAACTAGCTGATACCAGTTAGTTAAAATCAGCAATATCCTATCTCAGTCCCTCCCTCCCATCTTTGCAGGCATCCCCAGGGCTCTGTCCTTGGACCTGTTCTCTTTTCCCTGTTTATTAATGACCTCCCTCTGTATGCACCCATGCCAAGATCCATAAGTACACGGACAACACCGTCCTATTCCTCTCTGGTCCTTCTGCCCTAGCCATCCAAATTACACTCCAACATGACTTTACTGCAGTATCTATCTGGTTTATTGACAACTGCCTAACAATAAACACCAAAAAGACCATAGCTATGACTTTTGGCTCCAAACAGAAACTTGCCAGACTCTCCGCCTTCCCCACCTTCTCTACTCCACCTAACACTCCCCTCAATGATGTCCCAGCCTACAAATACCTAGGAGTATAAATTGATCCCTCACTTGACTTCTCCTCCCACATTAGAGCTCTTCTCTCCAAATTATGCCCCAAAGTGGAGACTCGCTGGATCTTAAACTCATAGCACTGGTACTGGACAAACTGCTTGAACCCTTACAAAGATTCTCAACCTCTCACTAAATTTGGCTCAATTTCCACATATTTGGAAGTCTGTTCTAGTAACCCCGGTATACAAAAGTGGGGATAGAGCCCTAAATGCAAACTATAGGCCCATATCTATACTCCCACCTTTATCTAAGGCACTGAAGACTATAGTGGCCGACCAATTGATGAATTACCTTGAAAAGTACTCTATCCAATGCCCACAGCAGCATGGGCTCCGAAATGGGCATAGCACCACCACAGCATTACTGGAGTTCACTGGCTTCATCCATCAATCTCTCGACTAAGGTAATTTAGTGGGTGCAGTCTTCATTGACCTAATAAAGGCCTTTGATACCGTTCACCACCCTCTACTTCTCTAGCAACTAGCTTCCATTGGTCTCCCCTCCAACACGTTATATTGGTTCAAGAGTTATCTAGACGGTCCCTCCCAACAGGTGAAAATTTCAAATGTTACCTCTGACAAGCAGCCTGTCTGCTCTGGAGTATTGCAGGGCTCTATTTTAGGGCCTTTACTTTTCAGCATCTTCCTAAACAACCTCCCTTGGGCCTGTCACCAACAGATTCTCCTGTATGAGGACAATACTGTCATCTTCTCTAGTAACCCTGACCCCCTACAACTGGAGTGTCAACTACAGCACAGATTTAAAGGAAAACTGTTATCTAAATCGTCCCACCCCCGAAAGCTTTAGCCCCTGATTAAGTTTTCTGTACATGAAAGCATTTGTTTTACAAAGGGTACTCACAGAATTTTAATTTTTTAAAGTCTGCGCTTCTAAAACATGGCAGACGGTGTGTGGCTCCATTTCAGCTGAAGTTGCTGTGCCACACCACTAGCCTCAATACATTCTTGTGCAGAAAGCTTAATCGGGGGCTAAAGCTTACAGGGGTGGGATGATTTACTGTAGATGATAACAATTTTCCTTTAGTGAAGTAGAGGCCTGGTTCAACTCTCTCAAATTGTGACTGAACTACAAAAAAACTAAAGTTATGATGTTCAGCAGAACCCTGAGTAAACACAAATGTCAGCCACTCACCAACAGAAACTGTTTAGAGTGCCACTCAAACAGATCCAACATTTTAATATCTGGGAGTAACCCTGGACTGCTCATTTTCTTATGCACAGTATGTTGATAATGTCGCCCAGACTGTTAATATCAAGACTAGTTTACTCCACTGGCATAAGCACTGTCTGACACCGAAGCCCTTAGAACCACAATTACCAGCTCAGTCCTACCCACTGTCGACTATGGCCTGGTTATCAGTAGGGCTACTACTACTTCCACTCTCCGTAGAATATCCATTGCATTGCACACCACAGGAGCTGCTCCTGTGGTGTGGAGGACTGGAGCATGGAGCAGTTTGGATAGGAGGCAATGGAGAGCAGGTTCTAATCCTGGTCTCCAAACATTTCGCCGGATTTTGGACTCTGAATTTAGCAGTGTCAGTGGCTCAGTAGGTAGCACACTTGCCTCTGAGGCCGGGAGATCAGAGGGCTGTGGGTTCAGTTCCCACATCTGGCACTTGAGTTAATATCCCAGTACTGACACTGTAGTGCAGCATGAGAGGGGTGCTGCACTTCTGAGGTGCCGTCTTTCAGATGAGACGTTAAACCGAGGTCCCATCTGCCTGGATTGGTGGTAGTTCAGGTGGATGTTAAAGATCCCATGGCACATATCGAAAGAGTAGGGAATTTCCCGTGTCCTGGCCAAATTTCCTCATTCACTAAAAATATCACCAACAGCTTAATGTGGTTCAAGGTCAGTTGGCATTCATCTGTATCCTCTCCCCAGGTCGTGCCTGAAAATATGCAGGATTTGTCTAGTGCACTTACCCGGTCAACAAAACTAAATAAAAAATAAGGCATGCAGACTTCTCATTGGTGCTGCATGCCTCACCACCTGTGACCTATACTCTCAAACTGGATGGCTTCAATTAAGCAGAAGGATACAATACCAAACATATTTGTTAGCTAAAAAGCACTTCTTGGCCTCTACCCCTGGAACCATCAACCTACTAAGCCTCCACTGCAGTTACCAGTACACCAAGCTCAGCCCACCAATCTCTGCATGTCTCCAGGTGCGGACATCTCAGAGGCAATGCTCATTTGCATGAGAGCCACTAGGTTTCAGTGCACTTCCTAAAGAAATCTCATCCATACCAAAACTTTGTCATTTCAAGCACATGCTCCGTCAGCATCTTACAGCTAACAGTTCCTGCGACTGCTTCATCTAATGCTACCTCCTACTGTGTGTCTCAACCAAATCTTTTCCCTCACCTTCTCACCTCCAAGAATTTCCTTTCCTTCCATTTGCTCCACCCCTCCTACCCTCTCCCTCTCCTTCGCCTCCAGCCTCCTCCTCCCAGCTCTCCCATCTATTTCTAGCACCACACCACACTGTCTCTACTTGCATTCTGACAAGGCCTGAGGCAGCTTTCCCCCTTATCTCTCTATTTGGTACCTCCTTCCCTCTATTTCTATTCTCTTCTAAAGTTTTATTTTTTAGTTACAAAGTATGTACCATTGCCATTGTTTTAAACCATGTCTTTATCATGTTTGTTCACCCTCCCCACTGACGTGGAACCTTTGTACATGAGCGCTTTGTGCTCAAAGGTACTGTAATCTGAGACTGAATAAATAAATTAATAAAAAAAAAAACTGGGTTTACTCTACCATCATAAGTGTAGTCTTTCGATCACAGTCAGATGTGGCCCGTTGGTTAAAATGGATACTCCCAGTTTTTGACTACACAGACTTTGTCCTTAGCGTAGCTCCAACTACCTCTCTTGCCAAACTAGATGTTCTTTTCAATGCCTTCCCCGTTTAGCCTTAAATACCCCCCCAACACATCACTATGACCTCTACTCCTCCCTATGCCTTCAATCCCTATCACAGAGATGTACGTCCCACTGCTCTACTTTCATCTCCAAATACTGGTTTAGAACTCTTCCTTCTTACCTCAATATCTAATCCTGCTGTTTCCTCTCCCTACAATTCATGCTCAGATTGCCACTATTCCTTCACCCTCCCACGTGCATGTAGCTCAACTGGGCAACTAACTTTCTTCTATAGACTCTCTTTCCTCTGGAATAACCTCTCCCCTCAAATCTGTCTCACCGCCTCCTTTCCTGCTCTTAAATGCCTCCTCAGGCCACCCACTGCCACATCTTGTTGCTGTCCACTGCCTTAATTAGGACTTTTGCAGTGGAACCAATCAGGCCACTGACTGGTCTCACCCTCCTGGCAGAGGACAGGGGCATTAGTGTCAGGAGACCGACTTTGTCAGTCTCCTCTGACAGCTAGTTGACAGAGTTGAGGTACATCTGACAGCCTGACTGGCTAGTGTCGTGGGCGACAAACCCAATGGGGCACCATGGAGCTGCCAATTGTGTCCTCAAAAGAAAAGTAGGTCTGCAATCTCTCTCAATCCCAGGACCGGTGCTGCCAGCACTTGTGTTTCTTACTGTGATGGAATGGGATCTCCAGTAGGCCTGGAGGGCAAAATGAAAGATGCGTGACCTACCATAATTCTTCATCCTCTCTTGTATCTTTACCATTCATTACTGATGGGTGTAAGCCAGAGGTGCGCACCTGCACGGGAGCTTTTTTTTTTTGGGGGGGGGAGTCAGCACCAACAGCACCACCCATGAGGAAAACACACTCACACTGTGTGGCGCATGAGGGTTGGCAGTTAGGCGCCGCAGAATCCTCCTCCACCGCAGTTCTGTTCTGCTGGAGAGGAAGAAAAAGGGGGATAGAGAAATCCAAAGATGAGGCAAGAGAGCCGAGGGATAGGAAAAGGAAAGGCTATAAACTGAAAAAGGAATAAGCCGACCAGAGGACAGAGGGAATAGAATTTCTCTAACTGGCCTTAGGGCCCCAGCCCCTGGGTGACAGCACAGGAAAGAGAGAGACTGAAAAGAGAGAAAGGAAGGCAGAAAAGATATAATATATAGAGAAGAAGGGGAGACTCGCTGCTAAGCCGGAAGACCATTGGCTTATTTTAGCCTCAAAATTGCAGCAGTATGAAGACACAGGTGCAAGGATCCCATCAATTTCAGGGACCACTGGACACAGGTCCAGAAAAGAGAATTTGAGATGGTCTCGGATAATATAAAGCATGGCAGAGTCTGACCGCCCCAACCCCGAAACCCACATTCGGGATGAATGTCCTGGAGTATGGCCCTCTGTAACTTACCACTGAGGGCTTATTCAAGGTGGAAAAAACCCTTAAACAGGAGAGCACTCTGTCCAGAATGACCCCTATAAGTAAGGGGACAGCAAGAAAGAAAAAAAAAAGGGATTCTTAAGGGTCCTCCCACGGGATGCATTGGCGAAGTCCCCACTCTTAAACAAGTTGACAATGGCCAAACAGATCCATGTCAAGTCATGGAATGGACCCCACTGAGAATCCTATATGGAGTTCCTCTAAGGCCAGGGCAAAGACCTTCTCGCCCTCCTAGGTTGGGCACTCTGTGTCTTTGTCTGCCCTCAACTGGCCTTGAAGAGGAGGAGGTGAGCAGGGTGAGGTGGTGCCCAGGAGCTGAGGCCCAAGAGGGAAGGTAGGCAGGAATCAGTAATGAAGGTGAAGATACAAGAGAAGATCAAGAACGAGCGGTAGGAACATCATTTCTTATCTTCCCTTGTCTGTTTTCACCATTCATTACCACTGGGTGAGTACCAAGGCCCCCGGAGGGGATCTGGCACTGCCCTGGGGAACAGATTCCCTGAGCGTCCTGTAGGGAGGGGGAGACCCCATTGCCGTACTAGGTCACATATGGCCTAATGCTGGTCAGGCCGAGGAGGTGTCCCCCGTGGCTGGGGGAGATGAAGGATGCCCCCTGTAAATTCCTCTTCACACTGCGGGAGAAAAGAAAAAATTACTCACCTTAGTAATGTTGTTTCTTCTAATGGAGTCTTGCTATATTATGACATATGCAGTGAGTCCCAACCTTCGAACTGCTCCGGAGGTGAAAGAGTTAACTTTCCATGCCAGGCATGGCAGCTGAGCTCGAGCTGGTTGAAACTCTGTCTATTGTTCTTCAAACTCAAACCGTCAGATCTTTACGAGCTAAACTCACTGAGGTCCTGTGTGAAGCTGTAAACCCACACTAGCCAACTGGCTACTAAACATAAGAACACATTTTTGTCCCAAAACAAAGACTCAAGTCAGAGACCCAAAAATGAAAAACACAACACCAAGTCACCCCAAAAGGAGGGTGAAACAACAAGTGGGCATCTACTAAGTGCCAACACTGCACTGCTCACCCACATCCCAAAATCAGAGGTTCTGAGAGAGGCAGGCAGGAGGTCATAATATAGCAAGACTCCATTAGAAGAAACAACATTACTAAGGTGAGTAATTTTGTTCTTCAAACAACATGAAGTCTTGCTATATTATGACATATGCAGACTACACAGCAGTACCTCCATGGAGGAGGGACAGAACCTACTTAGTAAATAGGCTCTGAAGCACAGCTGTGCCAAACCGAGCATCATTCCTAACCTGGATGTCCAGGGAGTAATGCTTGGTAAAAGTGTGAACTGTTTTCCAGGTAGCTGCTTGACATATCTCCAGGATAGGGATGTCCCTGGCAGCAGCCAGGGAAGCAGCTGTACCTCTGGTAGAGTGAGCCCTCAGGCCTGAGGAAGGAACCTTACCCAGTTTTTCATAACAAAATTGGATACAAGAGACAATCCACCTGGCAATGGATCTTTTAGTGGCAGGTTTCCCTTTGCCAACCTCACCATAAGTGAGGAACAGTTGGAGGGAGTCAAACCTGTGACCCTTGGTACGCTGTATGTAGTAGCTAAGGGCTCTCTTTACATCTAAGCTGTGCAGCCTCCTCTCGCCAGATGAGGAATGGTCAGTGAAGTACACTGGAAGAGACATAGATTGATTAAAGTGGAAATCTGAAACCACCTTAGGCAAGAACTTCCTGTTAGTCCTGAGGACCACCTTATCTCTATGAAAGGAGATAAAATCAGGCTCGACTGACAAAGCTTGTAATTCACTTATGCGTCTGGCAGAAGTGATGGCTACCAGAAACACAGTCTTCCAAGTCAAGTACTTAAGCTCTGCTGAATACAAAGGCTCAAAGGGGGTTGCATAAGCTAACAATGCAAATATTAAGATCCCAGGCAGGGCAGGGTCCCTGAATGGAGGGTTGGTGTAAGCAATCCCTTAAAAACTTGGAGAACACGGGATGAGCTGAAAGAGAAGAGGGTTTACCTGCTGAAATAAAAGCAGACACAGCTGCCAAATGTACTTTAGGGTAGCTGGTCTCAGCCCCAAAGTATTTAAATGGACCATATAATCCAGGACTGTGGGTAAATCAGCAGATTCTGGGAATATGCTTCCTAGAGCACCATATGGAAAACCTCTTCCATTTGGAGTTATAGAGTTGCCCTGGTGGAATGTTTCCTAGAAGCCTTCAGGATATCCATTACACCTTGGGAGAGGTGTAGGTCAGCAAACTCTAACTCTTCAAGAGCCAGGCCTTGAGATTGAGAGATTTGAGGTTCGGGTACCAAACCCTCCCCTGGGCACAGGTTAACAGGTTGTGATTCCTGGGAAGACACAGGGGAAGATGGACTACTAAGGACAGTAGGAGTGGATACCAGGGCTGTCTGGCCCAATCTGGAGCAATCAGGATCATCTTGCAGGGTTGAGATCTGATTTTGACTAGCACTTTGAAAAGGAGAGGGAAGGGGGGAAAAGCATAGAGAAACTTCCCTTCCCAATTGAGAACTAAGGCATCCAGAGGGACTGAGCCCAACACTGGGGGCCTGCAGCAAAAAAGGGGAAGTTGGTGATTGTCTGGGGCTGCAAAATATCTTATTCAGTGGGGCCCTATCTGGCAAATAACACCTCCAAGACCAGGGGTCCAGTGACCATTCGTGATGGCCCTGGGAAATCCTGCTGAGAGCATCTGCCAGGACATTGTCCTTGCCTGGGAGGTGAACTGCCGTAAAGGAGGTGCTCAGGGAGTAAGCAGGAGACCACAACTTCATTGCTCGTGCACAAGGCCATAGACCGAAAGTGCTTGCTTGCTGTGATGTACCACATTGTGGTGGTGTTGTCTGTTCCTGACCTGTACTACTTTGTTCTGAACAGATTTGGAAAAAACTTGAAGTGCTAGAAAAACTGCTCTGAGTTCCTACAGATTGATGTGGAGCAGAGATTCCTGAGGGGACCACAATCCCTGGGTAGTGAGGTCGCCTTTGTGAGCTCCCCACCCGAAGAGGGATGCATTTGTAGTAAGGATTAAGGAGTGAGACTGAGTGACAAAGGGAACCCCCTGTCTCAGATTGCTCTGATCCTGCCACCACTGTAGGGCCTGGATCAGGGTTCGAGTTACTGGGATCAATTTGCTTAGAGGGTCTTTCCTTTGAGACCAAAAGGCTCTCAAATGGAACTGGATGTCCCTCATCTGAAATCTTGCTCCCTGCACGACTGCTGTAGAGGCAGCTATGTGCCCCAGGAGCTGTAGAAAATGCCTTGCTGGTCGAGAGACCTGCAGGGTGAAGGAGGAGGCCAGGGAGACCAGAGTCCTTGCCCTGTCCAAAGGAAGGAAGGCTCTGGCTTTCTCTGTGTTCAGCTCTGTGCCTATGAAGGTGAAGAGCTGGACAGGCTCTAGAACTGACTTTGAAAGATTCAGAAGGAAACCTAGGGAGGTGAGCAGTTGCTGAGTTATCTGTAGATGTAACTTGACTTGGTCTGGAGACTGGCCTACTATGAGCCAGTCGTCCAGGTAAGGGAAGACGGCAATTTTTTTGCCTTCTTAGGGAAGCAACTGCTACTGCCAGGCATTTTGTGAATACCCTTGGAGCAGAGGTGAGGCCAAAGGGCATTGCTCTGAACTGGTAATGGCCTGAGGGCAGCTCGAACCTGAGGTACTTTCGATGGGAGCTTCTGATGAGAATATGGAAGTAGGCATCCTTGAGGTCCAGGGACGCTAGCCAGTCCCCTGGCCTTAAAGAGGGTAGAATAATTCCCAGAGTCACCATTTTGAATTTTGGTTTTAAAAGGTGCTTGTTTAAATATCTGAGATCCAGGATGGGCCGCCATTCTCCTGTCTTTTCTGGGGTAAGGAAGTACCTGGAGTACAACCCTTTGCCCTGGTGTAGGGGTGGAACCCCTTTCCACAGCTCTGAGAGCCAGGAGGGAAGAGACCTCTGCCTCTAGGGCAAGTGCTTCTGGTGGATTTGCAGGTGGAAAGGATCTGGTTCTCATCTTTGGAAATTTTTTGAAGCTGAGAACCAGTCCCTGGCTTATTACTTCCCGGACCCACTTGTCTGATGTCAGAGACTTCCAGTCCTGGACAAAGTAAGCCAGCCTGCCCCTACAGGTAGCTGAGAATCGGCCCTAGCAGCCCCATCAGGGTGCCTGCTTGGCAGGGGCTTTGGGTGAGGGGTGGAAGCTGAGCCTGCTTGTCCCGTCTGCCTCTCCCTCTAAAGAACCCCCTCTGGGCGTAGACTGAAGAGGAGGCCTGGGCTTGGTAAAAGGCTATGAAAAGGCCTGCCCTGCCCCTGAAAGCTGCCTTTGAGGAGTGGCCTGCCTTTCCTTGGCCTGTGCACTCTATAGGTGGTCCTATACTCATCCATTTTCTTCATGTAATTCTCTGTCTGCTCCCCAAACAGAGAATTACCTCAACAGGAAAATCCATGGCCTTAGTCTGGGTATCCTGTGACAGGCTAGTACATCTGAGCCAAGCCATTCTGTGAAGTGCCACAGATGTAGCCATGACTCTTGATGACACATCATTAGGAGTCCACTGCAGCATGGAACTGCACCTTGATGCCTCAATACCATCAGCAGCCACCTGCTCCAGCTCCTTGGCAAGCTGGCCAGGGACCTGTTTTGCTAGAGCCATAACAGTATCCCATCTGGATTTCTGATATCTAGCAACATAAGCCATATAATTTGCCTGTCTGAGTCCCAAGGATGCTGTCATGTACTGTTTCTTTGCCATGGCATCAATCCTCCTGGAGTCCTTGTCGGGGGGTGTGAAGCCAAGGGAATATTTGCCTTGTCACAGGCTGCACTACCCCCAACATGGCTGCATTGTTGTGTAAGGAACTCCATATCAGAGCCTGACAATGTGTATCTCTTGTCCATTCTCTTATCGACAGGAGGTATAGTGTGAGGAGTTTTTAGAATTTTAACTGTCTGTTTCCCAAAAGATTTATGCAAAGGAATAGACAGCCTCCTTGACTCTGGGATATCCATCATTTCCATATAGTCAGGCTCCTCTTGATCATCCACAGCTTCCTCCATAGGGAGCTGGAGGATTTCAGCCACTTTCTTATAAAACATAAAATGAGAAGGGGACTCAGACAGCCTAGGAGGAGACACTCCTGAAGGTCTGTCTGGGGAGATGTCCGGGTCAATGGGCACATCCAGACTTTCAAATCCACATTCACTCTCCTCGTACTCCTCTTCCCCCTCCTCCGGTTCATAATATTCCAGTCATCATCACTACTTGAACCGTGGAACGCCAACCGGACGCTACTGATGATGCCGTTCGGCCAGAACCGGGAAAGCGACTGGACAATTTTAATCGCTTTGGCTATTTCTTCAGCGGTTGGAGAGGAAGTTTTGGCTCACACCAGCTGATTTCCTAGTCCTTTTTGCTGGAACCGACTCCTCGGAGTCGGATCTCCTTTTGCCCGAGGAAGTCTCGCCCTGGTCAGAGGGCACTCACTCCGGTTCAGTTGGAACCGAACCGGGCTGGCTATCCGGTTCAGCGTACTTTTTGGCCTCCCTTTCCCTGAGCCTACCAACTCTCTTTTCCAGGGTAGCTGCAGGAAAATTTTTACAAATCTGGCAGTCTGCATTGAGGTGGTCAAACCCCAGACAATAAACACAGGTGGTGTGGGGATCAGCCTTAGCAAAGACTTCCCCACAGACACTGCAGTATTGAAACCCAGTGGGCCCGGTTTTTCTTTTGGGTTTCTCAGACACAGTGCCAGTCCTAACCAAACTTACCCGTTTATGGCAATCCGCCAGGTAAGACCCTCTTATCAGTTCCCAACCGTGTCACGGGTCGTGGAAAAAACGTAATAAAATCCGTTTTTTTAGAACCGATAAGAACCGGTAACCACACTCTAAATGACAGATTAATATATTTTAAACAACCTGATCGGTTCAAACTGAACCGATAAACCGTTTACAAGTTCCACACAGAATAGAAATCAATGTAAAACCTATCTAGTACTCACAAATACCACAGACAGAGTCTGAATCGACCAGTTGCGGTTTAATTTCGGTCGAAAACCGAGAAAAACAATACTTTAACTGACAAAATGAACCGAGCAGAAGGAGAAATCTCTGGAGCGACTGTTCAGTGAGGCGGAGTAAAGAATCTGACGGTTTGAGTTTGAAGAACAACAGACAGAGTTTCAACGCGGCTCAAGCTCGGCGTTCCATGCCTGGCATGGAAAGTTAACTCTTTCACCTCGGAGCAGTTCGAAGGTTGGGACCACTGCATATGTCATAACATAGCAAGACTTCATGTTGTTTGAAGACCGTCCCCAGAAGATGGAGGAAATCACCCTACGCCGGGCAATCGTGGCAATCTAGACAGCGGGAAGCCAAAGCCATGCTGTTTGGCCTAATACAGATCGCTATCCCTACCAGTCTGGAAGTCACCTCACTGGTGTCATAAGATGCCCTTGCTTGGTGCCTTGCATGCTCCAGACCCTGTGCAGAGAGGGCAATGGCTTGCCAGATTCCTCTGAATCAGGCAATTATGCTAGCACTTGTGCCAGTATCACCACGGATGCCTGTTGTAGGCAGCATGGTGAGCCTAATGTGATATAATGCATAGCAGCACACAAGCTGAAGAAGAAGACTCTTCTTCCCCACTGGTCGAGCTCCAGCGGAATCCAGATCTGGTGGTTGGTCGGTGCCGGTGTTGCAGCCCAGAAGGCGTCTAAAGCAGTCAGCCCCAAGGTGGGTGAGGCGAGAACAAGAGATTCCTGGAGCACAATACCTCCTCCTGCAGCCCACTGGGGCTGGGAATGAGCAACTGGTGACTGCCAGGTGTGGATTGACACTTCCTGGAAAGGAATAGGCCAGGAAGGTCCCACCAGGTGGTTCGCTGACTGAATTCGCCTCAAGAAGGAGCACATCTCCCGCCGGTGTTGTGTCCTAACACATGAGAAATATGGAGCTCCTGAACCAACCTCGAAAAGAACTGTTGATATTCAGAGAAATAAGTGTTGGAGGAGAAGTGAACGGAACATTCCTCTTCCGCAGATGAGGAAGAAGAAGAGCTTGGATGTTCAGAGTCCTCATGCAGAGTGAAGCGCTTCTATTTCAAATAAGCATCCCTGTTAGAAGGCTTCCAAGCCACAAGCAGGACATCAGCAACCTTAGGAGAGACCCCAAGTTGTGCAATGGCTATGTTTTCAGGAGCCATGCATGCAGGTTTAGGGACTTAAGGTCTGGATGAATCACAGACCCCTTGCACTGTGACAACAGACCTCCAGCACAGAGTTTGAGGAACAGGATGGGCCACTGCCAAATGTTGTTGGAGTGAAAACCATATCTGGCAAGGCCAAAATGAAGCAATGAGGATGAGAGTGACATTTCCACCCGTAACTTGAGCAGAACCCTCAGTATTAAAGGAATGGGGGGGGAATGCATACAGTAATTACCCTTTCCAAGACAGGGACAATATGTCTTGCCAAAACTCTCCAGGCCCTGGAGCGAGCAAGCAGAAACACAGCAGTTTTGCATTTTGTGGGGACATAAAACTGCAAACAGGAAGCAGAAAATTCTGTGAGGGGCCTGTGCTGTGGTTCACTACCCAGCAGAGTGAACTACAGAGGGGCTAGATTGTGACTGTTTCTGTGGGGGGGAAATACACCAAACTACTGTGAAACTGTAGGAAACGTGAATTCAGGATAGAAATTCAAATAAATTGCGCAGTTTACTGAATTTAGAAGTAATTACCATCGCGGGTGGGAGTGAGGCAACTTTCAGTCCACGGGGTACATAAATAGGTCTATTACAGTAACGCTGAGCAGACACACACTGTGTGTTGTGTCTTGTGTCTTATGGGACTGAGGGTCAGAGGGCAGGAGGGCATAAACAATACTGCAAGTGAAGGTAAGCTAGACTAAACATACTGTAAAAGGTATAACACTGCAAATACCATGGAGTCTACAAGCAATATAGACCAGTTACTGGAGGCTTTTTGTAACACGGGGACTTGATAAAGTGCAAGCAATGCAGGATGTACTCCAGAGATGCCCTAGGGTCATCACAAATATATCTGTGTGTTAAATGTAAGGAAAATGCTGCACTACAATCAGAACTAAGAGAATGGCAGCAGAAATATCCTCAAATATCTCAAACCTATACTGACAGAGCTGAAGGGCAAGTGGCGTCAGAGAAGTTCTGAAATCTTGATAAAGGGCCCCCTACAACTACTAATGTGAACTATAGGAAGGCTTGGAACTCTGTAGCTGGACAACAACTAGTGAAGGGATGGATTTGGATAGTTGGGCAAATGTATCAAAAGCCCCCATAAGAAAAAGAGCTCTAGGAGGCACATGTCCCTAGTGTACAACAGATTTACCCACTTAGCACAGACTCAGAAACTAGTACCAAACACCTAAATTGGATTTAGATCAGGATACAGAAACCCGAGGAAACATTTTGATACAGATATACTGGTGACAGGGGACTCCATAATAAAATACAGACACAGTACTTACCACGGGTTACAAAAACATACAACTGTAAACTGTCTGCGGGAGCAACAGTCAGAGACATTAAACAAAGACTACCTAAGTTAATTAGTAAATCACCAAAAAAACAGGCAATCGTGCTCCATGTGGGGATTAACAATGGGAGGGAGCACGAGAAGGACATAGCTGATGAACTGCTAGAATGCACCGATTCAATAAGAGCAAAAGGACAAATAGCAATCATTTCAGCAATATTACCAAATTATGGATGTAACCTGGAGAAAACTGTAGTATTCAAAGAATTAACAGCAGACTATTAAATGGGTGTGTGTTGCAAGGGATATAGTGTTCATAGATACTTGGACAAACTTTGTAAACAATCAGAGTCTTTACAAAAGGGACAGGTTACACCTAAATTCTCTTGGCACAAAAACATTGGCAACTGCAATAAAAGAACACCTAAATATATATTTAAACTAGGTACGGGGGGCAGAATCTTGAAGGTATGGCACTGCAGGAAATAAAAACAACACCAGGGACAAAGTCCCCCAAATCTATAAACCACTGTATACTTCTCAATGCACAGAGTCTGAATACTAAAATGGATGAACTAGGGGCACTAATGAGCGAGGAAAATGACACTAATGTTTTTCATTACAGAAACTTGGTGGTCAAACAAGAATGACTGTGGTAGGGGAATACTGGGATATGCCTAATTCCATAGGGATAGGAGGGTAAAAAGGGAGGAGTAGCAGCATACATATCAAATAAAATTAAAGCCAAAGACATTACTGATAGGGTTAATCGAGGTGTAACAGGGCCAGAAACAGTTTGGATTCAGATAGTCACACGCACTAATAAACCTGTAATAATTAGGGTAGACTATAGATCACTTGGGGCAACAAAGGAACTTATGGAGCAATTAAATACAAAATTAACACAACTTAGAAATGGGTAAGGTTACAATAGTGGGGACTTAAACTATAATGACATAGATTGGATAGACCAGTAGGCCACAAACTATCAAAGTAAAGTATTCCTGGAGCTCTGCCAGGAACTGGAAATAACCCAACACATAAATACCCCAACCAGAGGAAATAATACCCTGTACCTGGTAATGACAGTAAAGGAGATTAGTATTACAGGATGCCAAACGATGACACCACTAAGAAATAGAGACCACGATGGGGTACATTTCTCATTCCAGCAGTACATACCTATAGAGAAAGGTTGTAGAGAAATTTATAGCATAAAAACTACATATAAAGAAAAATAATGAAGAAGCTAGATAATATAAAATTGGAAAGTTCATTAGAAATAAATCAGTAAAGGAGATGTGGGCTGCCTTTACAGAACAATTGTTTGAAATATGTAGTGAACATATAAAGAAGGTTAGGTATAGAACAAGAAAGGAAAAAACAAGATGGCTCACAAAGTCAATAATCAAACTACTGAATAGGAGGTTATATGTAAATTATAAAAAAACCTCCATCTGGGCAAAGTATAAACAAATACAGTTAAAGTGTAAGCAATCGATAAAAGAAATAAACAAAGGATGGAAGTCAAGCTGGCCTCCACAGCACAAACGGATGACATCCACAATTGTTATAGCTATGTAAATACATAAAAAAAAAAACCTATGCACCATTAAGGAGGGTAGGGCACTAACACCTGATCATACTAAGGCAGCAAATAACTTCAATAAATACTTTAGTAGAGTTTTTACTATGAAATCTATGTGATTGGTAAATTTCAAACCAAATAAGGAACTATACATAAAGATCACATCTGACATTATCCTTGATAAAATAAAGACTTTAAAGAACACAAACTCAGCAGGGCCAGATAACATGCCAAATAACTTTCTTAAATTATTCTCACCAAATATTGCTACCCCTTTAAAGATTATCTTCCAGCAGTCGCTGGAAAGCGGGGAGTTACCGGAGGACTGGTTGATGGCAAATGTGATATCCATCCATAAGAAGGGTGCTAGAGCTGACCACACTAACTATAGGCCCATAAGCCTGACCTCGGAGCCGGGTAAGTTAATGGAATCTGTATTAAAGGATGCAGTAAATCATATTTAATAGAGACAAATCAGGATGACAGTGAGTAGCATGGATTTGAGGCAGGAAGGTGCAAATAGAATAGCAAAGGCCCAAACCGAGGAAAGGATAGCCAATTCTGTTAAGAAGGGGGATAAGACCTTTTATAGGTATATTAGGGAGCGAAGAAAGACCAAAGGAGGGATACTGAAGCTTAATAAAGGGGAGGGAATGTGGGTAGAGGGTGACAGTGAAAAAGCAGGGATACTGAACGAATATTTCTGCTCAGTATTCACAAAGGAAGAGGAAGGGAGTTACCTAAACCAAACACAGAAACACTCTGAAGACGGGCTCGATAACAGTCCATTTACAGAAGAAAGGGTTCTGAAAGAACTAATAAAATTGAAGGTGGACAAAGCAATGGGGCCTGATGGGGTTCACTCAAGAATTCTAAAAGAACTAAGGGTAGAAATAGTGACACCGCTGACTACTCTGTTTAACAAATCATGGGAGGATGGGTGGTACCCGAGGACTGGAGGAGGGCAGATGTGATTCCTCTTCACAAAAGTGGGAGCAAGACAGAGGCAGGAAACTACAGACCAGTTAGTTTGACCTCAGTGGTAGGGAAAATGATGGAATCACTTCTGAAGGAAAGAATTGTTGAGTACCTAGAGGCCAGTGGGGCAGGGACCCAAGGCAGCATGGATTCACGATGGAAGGTCGTGTCAGACAGATCTAATAATTTCTTTGACTGGGTTACCAAGTAGTAGACCAGGGAGGGGCTATGGACATGGCTACCTAGATTTTAGCAGGCATTTGATACAGTCCCACACAAAGATTAATACACAAGATAGCCAGCCTTGGGTAGGTTCCCAAGGTGGTAGCCTGGATAAAAATTGGCTGAACAACAGGACTCAAAGGGTAGTAGTAAATGGAGTACACAGTGACTAAAGGAGGGTTACTAGCGGGTACCGCAGGGTTCAGTACTGGGACCAGTCCTTTTAATGTCTTTATAAGTGACATTGCAGAGAAACTGGAAGGAAAGTATGTCTCTTTGCAGATGACACAAAGATCTGCAACAGGGTTGATACACAAGATGGAGTGGAAAGGATGAGAAGGGACTTGGCAAGGTTGAGGAATGGTCAAATGTATGGCAGCTCAGATTCAATGCAAAGAAGTGCAAGTAATGCACATGGGGAACAAAAACCTGGGAAGCGTACACAATTGGGGTGAGATACTGACAACAGTAAAATGGAAAGGGACCTGGGGGTAATTATATCAGATGACCTAAAGGTGGGCAAGCAATGTGAGAAGGCAGTAAGGAAGGCTGGGGGATACTGGGATGTATAGGAAGAGGCATCAATAGTAGAAAACAGGAAGTTGTTATCCTCTGTACAGACAGTTGGTGAGACCCCATCTGAGTACTATGTGCAGTTCTGGAGACCCCATCTCCGCAAAGACAGAGACAGAGTGGAGGCTGTCCAGAGGAGAATCAAAATGGTGCAGGGTCTGCACCAGAAGACATATGAAGAAAGACTAAAGGAGCTTAATATGTATACCCTTGAGGAAAGAAGGGAGAGGGGACATGATAGAAACTTTCAAGTACCTCAAGGGAATTAACAAAGTCCAAGAGGGTAGCATCTTCCAGAAAAAGAGATGTGCAAGAACAAGGGGGCACAATTTGAAGATAGAAGGGGGATGGATCAGAGGTAATGTGAGGAAGTATTTTTTCACTGAGAGGGTTGTGGATGCATGGAACAGCCTCCCTGAAGAGGTTGTGGGGTCAAGAACAGTGGGGGACTTCAAGAATGCATGGGACAGGCATAGGGCAGTCCTAGTGGGGGGTAGGAGGAATTAAGCTGTTGGTTAACTAGGATCTGCAGCTTATCTGTTAGGTAGGAAAATGGGCAGACTAGGTGGGCCAAGCGGTCCTTATCTGCCGCCAAATTCTATGTTTCTATGTTTCAATATGTTATGTTTTATAGAGAAAATTTCAGTGTCATTGGATAGGGAGGAGATGGTGGATTGTATATATGGGAGTCTGGCTGGACAGCCACCTCAACTTTTCCACCCACATTGAGGTAGTCTACATCAAGCTCTGGCCCAAGCTGGCCTGCCGCTATCGCCACAAAGCCAGCCTTCCCTTCCCCACCCATAGCAAGCTCATAGGTAAAACTATCCTACCGGTCATGGGCTGTGCAGACATCATCTACGGTTCTGCCCCAGCCTCATCCCTCTCAAAACTCGACATCCTTCTCAACTCCTTCTGTCGGTTTGCCACGGCCTCTCTCTCCCACTTACTCACCACTGCCTCCTCTACTCTTCTCTATCCTTGACCCCACTCTCACGCAGGAGGACCATCCATAGTGCCTCCCTCTTAGCTAAATACTGGATAGGCTCCCTACCTCTCATCCGCCTCTCACCAACCAGTTACTCTGGCTACTTGCTCCGCCACAGACGTGCATGCCTTTCCAACTCATACCCCCCTCTCCACACGGGGCAGGAACCCTTTCCTACCCTCCTCCCTCCTCTGGAATAATCTCCCCCAACCTCCATCAGGCCCTCTCCTCGCAGCTGTTAGCTACTACTGAGGCTCCTCCCACCCCTCTTGCCCCAGTTGCTCTCAGGGTCCCTCCTGACTCCAGGTCTAGCCTTCCATGGCTGGCCCACCTGGTAATCTCCTGCTGCAGACAGCCTCACCTTCGTCTCTGAGTACCACTGTCCTATCCTGGTACTAGTCCACTCCATCATGTTTCCAGTCCAAAGCTGCATATACAAACTTCTGATTTATGCTGATTACTTGTACTTACTTATGCTGATTACGCAATTCAACCAGACATGAAAATCCCAGATGATGCAATTAACTCGCTTGTCATGCACACTGCTGTTGTACTACGCCTGTAACTAGAACTTGTATTTTTCTTTGTTTAGCTCTCAGTGCACACCTTGTACCCAGGTCACACCTGGAAACATGCCTCGGCTCAGTGTGCTTTTCCCGATCACCAATTTTAAATAAAAATATAAACATATTTGGATTTTAAGGGCCTCTGATAAGGTGTCCTACATAGAAATATTAAACTGCCTAACAGAAAATAGATATGGCTTATAGAGTAGGCCGATGGATTCAGGCATGGCTTATAGACAGGACTCAGAGGATGTGAATAAATGGCTATCTTTCAGACAGGGTGCCAGTGACTAGCGGGGTTCCTCAGGGGTCGGTCTTGGTGCCAGTGTTGTTTAGAATATTCATAGCACAAATGGTGGGGGGGGGGAGTGTATAACTGGATAAGTAAATATGCAGATGATACAAAACTGGCAGGACTCATGACACAGCTGGGGGGGGCAGAGTCTGTACAGAAAGATCTGGATAGCATATATAGTTGGGCAAATGCAAAGGGAATGAGTTTTAACATAGATAAATGTCATGTGATCCATATGGGTAACAGAAATCCAGAACACAATTATAATATAAATGAGCTAACCCTGAGAAAGTCAGAGATGGAAAAAGACCTAGGAGAGTTGGTGGACCATAAACTTAAATATCAAGCACAGTGTAATAATCAAATAATAAAAGCAAAAATAGTACTATGGAATATAAAGAAAAACTTCAAAAGCTGAAAGGAGGCGGTGATTATGCTGTTGTATAGGGCTACGTTAGACCAATATTAGACTATGGCACCTCAGTATGAGGACCCATAAACAAAGGGGCAGTGGCAAGGATTGAGAAGGTGCAGAGACAGGCCACCAGGATGATGTATGGCCTGCATGGATAGATCCTATCAGCAAAGGTTAACAAATCTACTGTAGGACTAATGTCACTGGAAATGAGAAGGGTTAGAGGATTTGTTCCTCTGTTATGACACAATGCAGGATGAGTATATGTTAAAGCACTAAATCTGCAATATAAGAATAATCAGATGGGTACTAGGGACACCCTCCAGTTGAGACATATAAAGTGCAACACAAATAGGTGAATGGTTTTTATACTCAGAGGTTGTTGCCACCATGGAATTTGTTACCAGAGGAAATTATCTATACAAAAATGAGACAGTTTAAAAAAAAAAAAGACAGACACATATATTCTGAATGGACACAAACTGACATATTGTGGGTAAAGAAGAAAGGAGCGTTTATGGGTCTAACTCAGGCCCCCTAACCTCCTCACAACCTAGTATAAAAGTTCAACTCTGACAACCCCATCTTACAAAGAGATTGTTTACCACAGAGGTCAGCAGTTCCCATTTGTGAACATGAAGTGGGATCTGCTTAATCTGTCAGTTGAGATGTTTTGCAAACCTAGGAGAAACAGAGCTGACAGCTGAATGCTGCGAGACAGAGCCCAGTACTATAGTCTCATTGCTTCCCAGCATAGGGGTTAGGAGTGAGTGCTGGATTAACACGGGACTGTGTCAGAGATGATTCTGAAATGCCTGCAGGCTGTACAGTAAATTGTCGTGGTCATTCCACCATAGCAATGCTCTGCAAAGAGGAGATGTGCTGAGGACTATTTGCCCCAAGTCATCCATCAGCTCATCACACTGGACCCTGAGTGTCCACTGTGGGATATGCACAATAAGTTGAGCTAGTGGCACAGTCACTATAGCTGCAGCCATTAGGTTCAGGAGATGTAGCATTGTTCAGTAGAGACTCAGTGTTCCTGTGAACCCAGTGTGTTAAGTAATCAATGTGTCTGCCCTGTCCTAGGGCAGGAAGGCACAACCCTTTTCCATGTCTAAGACTGCCCCTACATATTGCAAAGTCTGGCACAGAGGCAACACAGACTTTGGCACATTCACTATCACCCCCGAATCTTCAAACAGCTGACATGTTCAAGAAAGAGTATGAAGAAGCGCTTCCAAGGAACTGGCCTTCAGGTCAGTCGTCCAGATAAGTGAACATGTAAAGCCCTTCCCTATGGAGGGCTGCTGTAACCACTGCCAAGCAGTTCTTAAGGATCCAGACACAGAGGGCAAGACAAAGGGCAACACTTTGAACTGACAGTGTATGCCATCCAGCATAATGCAGAGGTACTGTCTGTGAAATTTTATGATCTTTATATGAAAGTATGCATCCTTCACGTCCAGTAAACAAAGCCAGTCCCTTGTTTTTAAGGGGGAATCAGGGCTTGCAGAGATACCATGCTAAACTTTTTGTATTCAATGTGCAAGTAGAAATATCTGAGATCCCATACTGGACGTAGATCTTCCATCCATTTTGGGACTAGGAAGTATCTGTACTAGAACCCTTTGTTCCTATCCTGAGGAGGAACTGATTCTATGGCACACTTCTGAAACAGAGTCTGAATCTTCTCCTTTTGAATGGACAAGTGGCCTGGTGGATAAAAGAAAGGAGGTGGAGGATGATCTGGAGGGATTTCTGTCATGTCCAGAGTATGTTCCCTTGCAATATCTCCA
The DNA here is from genome assembly GCA_016271365.2 of Neoceratodus forsteri. Taxonomy (NCBI): domain Eukaryota; kingdom Metazoa; phylum Chordata; order Ceratodontiformes; family Ceratodontidae; genus Neoceratodus; species Neoceratodus forsteri. The sequence goes on along the minus strand of CM057458.1, from coordinate 728,624,197 downwards.
GAATCCCCTCATCTGTGGTGATCTCATGCTATTGTTTGAAATGCCGGAAGATGACCCCCCAACAATTACTACTGGAGAAAACAGCCGGGGGGGGGGGGTGAGACAGAAGAGATTCAGCAGAACCAGGGAAGGCATGGCCATCAGCACTGATTCCTTTCGATGCTTTGACATGGGCACCAGAGGGAAGGGGACACGGGAGGGTAACTACTAGCTCTGCCACAGCCTTGCTGACAGTATGCATGGTTACCCCTGACAGAAGACCTACAAAAAGAGCCCCTACTATGCCCTCTAGTGGGAGTGGGGTAAAGGGACATAATAGACCGTAAAGTAATCTTAGGTGTCTGCAGGCCACATGCAGCTTCCTCAGCATTACGGTCAAATGGTCTGGAGCTGAAAGGAGCATTCAAAACACCATAAGCTGAACACAGCAAATGCTTGCCAACTTCAGCACTGGCAGATAAAGTTTTAATCAAATCATTCTTGGTAGGACCATCAAGCAAAGGCTGGGTAGCAGTGCGAGCAGTTTTCCAAAGGCTGTTCTGATATATCATCATGTGGGCCTGATAATTTGCAATTCTAAGGCCCAAGCAAGCTGAGGCATAAGTACGTTTGTCCATAATATCCAGTTTCCTAGTTTCTTTATCAGGAGGCAAAGTACTCGTGTGTCTAGAAGCATTAGCATGATCATGAGCAGCCTGAATGACTACAGAATCAGTTTTAGGCTGCGTAGCATAACGGAGCAGGTTACTGCCTATCCACCTTCCTTGGACCTGCAGGTAGGGTGTTAAGCCTATGCCATGCAGCAAAGATAGCATCCTCCAAGGCAGGATATATGGGGGAATTACTATGGAGGGAGTACAAGGCACCTCCAAACTTTTAATCAGATTCCTCTTAGTTGAATCTTCTTCATCAATAGTAAAATCCATGTCAAACTGCATCTGCTGCAGCATGGTCTAAAAAGAGTAAAAAGAGGGGTCCTCAGGAGGAGACTTTGGACTAAAAATTTCAGAGTTCTCAATGCAGGATGAGATGGTCAATCTGAAGGGCAGATTCCCTTCTTCAAACATCCCTTCACCCTCTTACTCCTCCTCTAAATCCCCCTCAAGATACATGAGGTAAGGATTACATTCCATCATGTCATCGTCATCACGGACAACAATGGGGGTCACAGAGGGATCCAGTGATGCCAGCAGCAGCTGAGAGGCAGAAATCTGTGGCATGCTTGTGGAAGCCATGGATGAAGGCCCTGGAATAGACAGCTCTGGTGGTGGGGGATGGTGGTGGAGCTACCTGGTGTGGCAGTGACAGTAGCAGGTGATGTAACATATCTGAAAATGATGCCAGCACAGCCTGGGAGTTGATGGCACCCTGAAAAGGGTCTGGGACTACCTGCATTGAAGGGCTGGAGCTAGATGATGATGGCAACGTACCATCTATAGTAGGTGCAGCAACACCTCAGCCAAGCCCCAAACTTGGTGTCTCAATGACGGTCAAGGGGGCTTTTGTTGACACTGCTGGAATGGGCACTGATGAGGATGAACCCAATTTCAATGGTGACTGGGACCTCACTGATGAAGCAGCCTTGTCTTTGTCTCTATGCTTGTGCTTACAGCCGGACAACAACAAGGAAGCCCATGATAGCCCCTTTCTTTGTCTTTCAACTTCAATGACCAGCCAGCAGCAAGGGAGAAGCAGGCCTGGAACTGCCAGCCTTTTCCTTGGCTTTGAATGCTTTCAGAGCGAGGAAGGTCTTTTAAACCTTCCAACGGTGTCACCTTGTAGCATGGTTAAATCTCTGGAAAATCTCACAGGCCCTCGCATTGTGAGAAAAGCCCAAACAGCACACACCAACAGTGTGAGACTCTTCTTTGAAAATGTTATAACGCAAGAAAACAATAATGGAACAAAGGGTCTTTGTCCTTTGGCAGCACGTAATGACAACAATGAAAATATTGAAAATAACAAATAAAGGGCAATGGCTTTCAAATTTTTTCCTTCAGCAGGTACAACAAGGATGATCAACCTTAGAAGAAACAACGGAGAAGTGTTGGGGCCACCCATATTATATGCATCGACGCTGCACATTACTGTGGGTGGCCCCATGGCAAGTAAAAGGTTTCCATATGGTCCTGACACAGACATCTTTCAGTTCCAAAGATGTGGCCTAATGGAGGAGATATCCTTGATGAAGATCTAAGGGACCTTTTTAAATGTTTTTATGTCTGGTGTCTTAGTAATACTCTTGGGCATCATGTTATTAATATGTTTGTTAAAATTATAAGCGGGGAAATTGCATGATTTTGGAAGTATATCATTAATTTAGTTTAACAGAAACATACTGTTGTTGCTGTATTGGTCCTTGTAACAAAAGATCCAGAAAAAAAAGATGATTTGATACCTTTATTGGACCAACACAGATGTAACAAAAGAAAACAGGTGGTTAAGCTTTTGGACTATGCACAGTCCCTCATCAGAAGCTAATGGCAGTTGTTTTGGAAGAATACATTCTATTAAATTTAATTGACATTTGGCCTTGAAATGCCTTTCCTTGATAGCAGTCAGCCTATATTCTGTATGTGGGTTTAAGTTGACTTTTAAATGCAAGTTTTAAGCAAATGGGATTCATTACAACCTTTTTGTCTGTTTTTTATATATGATCTGTTCTTCAATAGAATATATTCTTCTAAAACAACTGCCATTAGCTTCTGATACGAACATACGAAATTTGCCAGCAGATAAAGACCTAGAGGTCTATCAAAGTCTGCTCGAATGTAGCTAGCACCCCTTATCTTGCAGCTGCCCTCCCTTCAACCCTTCTCCTTCATTAACCCTCCCCTTGTCCTGTCCCATCCCCTTTGAAGCAGTCCACTGTTCTACTGGATACCACTTGCAGGTAACGATTCCACCCAGCCACCACCTCTCTGTAAAAGTGTCTCCTCATCTCCCTCCTGAACCTTCCTCCCTCCAGTCTCATATCATGGTCCCTGGTGGCCCTCCCTCCCTTACTTTGAACAGCCCTCTGTACCAGTCTTGTTTATTCCTTTCATGTATTTAAGGTTTCAATCATGTCACCCCTGTCCCTCCTCTCCTCCAGTGAGTACATGTTCAACTCCTTCAACCTCCTCTCGTATGATAAGTCCCCCAGTCCCTTGATCATCGTTGTCACCCTCGCTGCACCCTCAGTAACTTAATGTCCTCTTCAGATATCGGCGCCAGTACTGCACGCAGTACTCCAGGTGTGGTCTAACTAATGACCCATAGAGTGGCAGAATCACCTTTCTCCTCCTCTAGGATATACCTTGCAATACAACCCAGCATTTTTGTTGGTCTCTTGCAGCTGCCTTCCTACATTGTGCTGAGTTGTTCATTGACCCTGTAACGAGCACACCCAGATCCTTCTCCTCCTCTGTCTGGGCTAGCTGCACTCCCCCCAGCTAGTAACTCCTCCTTGGGTTCTTCATCCCAAAATGCAGCACCTTGCACTTTTTGGCATTAAACCCCAGTTGCCAGGTGTCTGACCAGGTTTCAAGCTTTTCCAGATCATTCTGCAACCCCTGCCATCCCCCTAGGTCATCCACAACCACGCCTACCATGGCATCATCAACAAACAGACTGATCTTGCTCTTGATGTCCCATGATATGTCTGCAATGAATATCCCAAACAACACTGGTTCCAACACCGAGCCCTGTGGAACACCGTTCATCACTGCCCTTGGGTGTGAGAGCTCCCCACCCACCACCTCCTTCCTTTTATCCACCAGGCCACTTGTCCATTCCCTGAAGCCAGTTTCCTACCCATCTCACCAGCTTTGCACCCGTCCCTGTGCCTACTAACTTCCTTCCCAGCCTTCCATGCGGCACAGAGTCGAATGCCTTATTGAAGTCCAGATACAGGACGTCCACTGCATGGCCCCTGTCCAGTTGCCTAGTTACCCAGTCGAGAACTCCACCAGGTTGATTTGGCAGGATCTGCTTCTGTATGAAGCCATGCTGTCTGCTGTCCAGTCCTTGGCCCTCTAGGAGGGCTACCAGCCTCCTTCAGAATAGTCTCCATTAGCTTACCCAAGATGGATATGAGGCTCACTGGTCTGTAGTTTCCCGGTTCATCCTGGGGCCACTCTTGTGGAGGGCACACATGACTCATCCTCAGTCCTGAGGTACACACCCGAATGTAGTGAGGCATTAAATAGGTCTGCAAAGGTCCTGCAAGGACCTCTGCCAGCTCCTTCAGTACTCTAGGTGGATGCCATCTGGGCCTGGCACCTTGTCCACCCTCAGTGCCTTCAAACCCTCTCGAACTCTGCCCTCCATGATTTCCCATCTGTCACCCTCCCCCTGTTTCTGCCATTTCTCCCACCTTGGGTGTCACCCCCTCTTCTCTGAGCAGAAGTACTCATTTAGTGCTTCTGCCTTTATCGCACCCTGCTTCCACCCAACCCCTCCTTCCTAATCCTTACTATGTGGTCATTACAGCTCCTTTTCTCCCTGATGTACTTAAAGTCCTTCTCCCCTTCTTAATGCCTTGTGCCAGCCTGAGTTCTGTAGATGCCTTGGCTCCTTACTGCCCTTGTCACCTCCTTCCGATTCTGTCAAGTACTCCTCCCTGTCCTCCCTCTCCCTGTTTTCTTGTACTTCCTAAAGGCAGCTCTTTTCTTCCTTACCTTTTCCATTACCTCCTTGCTCAACCAGCTTGGTTTCTTAGCCCTAGCCTTCTTGCTCTGGGTTTTGCAGCAGGTTTTGGTTGCCTCCACTATCCCCAGCTTTATGAGCTCCCACCTCTGGTTAGTGTCCATACTAGATTGAATTCCAGCCAGGTACCCTTTTACCACTTCCCCCATCCTCCCAAAGTCAGCCCTCCTGAAGTCCAGCACTCTTGTGCCAGATTCCACTCCTTCCTTGCCCATATCCAGTGTGAGCCATACTGAGTGGTGGTCACTCCCCGACAGCGGTTCCTCCACTGTAAGTTCTCTCACAAAGTCCCCATTTGCCAGCACAAGGTCAAGGGTATTCCCTAACCTGGTTGGTTCACTGACCATTTGCAGCAGGAGAAGCTGTCCTGGAAGGCATCAGCAATGCCTACTCCCTTCTGTTCTTGGTTGTTGGTACTCCAGTCCACTCCTGGCATGTGAAGTCCCCACAATCACCACACTACCCTTCTTGCAGGCCCTCCTGATCTGTTCTGCTAGTTCCTGTCTAACTCCTCCGTCTGAGATGGTGGCCTGTACACCACTCCCATTCTAAAGAATCCTATTCTTGGAATCCTGGATTTCATCCAAAGTGACTCCGTACTGCCTCCTCCCTTCCTCCCACACACTTCAGTCCTTCCTTCACATATAGTGCCACCCTACCTCCTTTCCCAATCACCCTGTCCCTATGAAATAACCTGTATCCTGGTACAGACAGGTCCCAGTCATTGTATTGGGTGGCCCATGTTTCTGTGATGGCTGCAATGTCCACCTCTCCCTCTGCCATGAGAACTTGTAACTCTGCAGTTTTCCTCCCAAGGCTCCTAGCATTAAGGGTAACCACCTTCCACCCTTTCCCCCCTTCCGTCCTGCTCCTCTTTCCTAGCTTCACCAATAGTAGATGATACATGAAGGACTGTATGTAGTCTGAAAGTTTAAGCCCCTGTTTTATTTTGTTACATCTATGCTGGTCCAATAATAGGTATCAAATCATCTTTTTTTCTGGATCTTAAATTTTAATTATAGTCACATAATGTGTACTCCGGGGTATATAAGAGTCCACTTTTGTTGAAACCATGCCCCCTGATGACACTCAAGAAGTGAAGCCGTGGGGCACCTGGCTGGCCCTTTATAGACTTGGGTAAGGTGCTGTGATTGAAAAGCAAATTTGCAGCTAGCATTTTTATGGCATCTAATATTTACTGTCTTTAATATTTTCTGACTTTGAACACTTGTTTACATGGAGTTTTTTACTGTTACCAATACTGGGTGATATTAAATCTTTGTGAAGAATATTATGCCACATTCTCCATGTGTTTTTCTAAGTATCTCAGAGTATAGCATATGCTAAGTCTGCACTCTATTAAGTTTATATTACCAACCACATAACCCATGTAGCTTGCTTCCTTTGTTGTTTTTGCAATGGCCTCGTGCCATTGTCTGAAACCCTGTCAGGGTTTTTCTTAGTTGAGCACCCCTTACTTTCATACTTATTACTGAGCACTTGCCTCTTTTCCTCATGGATTTGTGTTGTAATGGTGTTAACTGGGTCAGCAGCCATGGATGCCCGAGCTGTGCATTTTTTTTAGTAGAAGGTTATCTAGTCCATTTAAATGGCCAGCCATTTCTGTGGTTTTAACTCAGTTAACTCAGTTTTTTTCAGCTGGCTTTCATCTTTCATTTACTAAGTGAAGTGATTAAATTCTGAAATATGATGACTTGGAATCAAGTTAAAGATGGAGATGCAGGTGAAAGTTCTGAGTTATTTGCTTTAAAGATGCAGAGACACTGGACAGTCGGAGCGCAGTGTTAAAAAAAATTTGATGTTAAACTGAATAATAATCCAGCCCCAGATACTTGTGAAAATTTGAAAAGATATTTTCTAAAGCTAGAGAGACTATTATTGCATAAGCTGAATCTTGTTTATAATATAACAACTCTAGAGAAGTACCTGGATAGGGAACAAACTCCAAGAGGACTACAGGTTCTGAGGGTGCTGCCAGGTGGCACTGAGCAATTTGAATTTAAAGAAGAATAGGAAGAAGCCACTAACATATGTTTGAACACTTTTGTAGAATTAATTATAAAGGCTGATGTCAGTAAGCATCAAAAAGTAAGTGAAGAGATTAAAGAGGTGAAAAAGATCTTAAACATCTAAATAATCTAATATTTACTGAGCTTGACAAAACATTGAAAACTGAAGTTGCTAGTTGGGAAAGAAAACTCATTCTACAAAACAAAAGTAAACTAGAAAGAAACTCTGGAGATTATGAAAAGTGGAATTTCTTCAGATGGCCATGTGAAGACAGAAAGAGAAGTTACAGCAGAGGAGATTTAGGTCATGCAAGATACATTTTCCCAAAGCAGAGCAATAGCAACACTGTGCTTTTCAAGTAGAAATCCCACTGAACTCCAATTCCTCAGACAGCGAAGAACCAGCAAGTACAACCAAGCCTTTGTTAGATCAAAGAGTTGTGAAAGAAACATCAAAAATACAGGGACGAAAAAAAAATAAACAGGAGAGCTACAAGGAAAAGGGGAAAAAGGTACATCTAAGGCATTCAGAGAGGAAACCAACAGAAAAAATTACAAGTGATTAACATTTCTAAAAAAAAATCTTACTACTCAGTAAACACAGGTCCTTAAAGTGTGATTATCATTTGCACCTACTCACACAGTTAACTCTTTTGATATTTACACCACCTTACTTAAGCTTTTTAGAAAACAAAATCAGACTATGTGAACATCATATGAAGTAAGCCAGACCTGAAGATCACATGACTGATCAGGACCGAATGACTCCCAATGAAATGGGATCACAGGAGAGTACAACTCTGGAAATTCTGATTGATTTATCTGTTGAAATTCATGGTAATAATGTTAATGATTCTCTCACTACTGCTTAAGGGTTCTGTGGTGAACAGAAACAGCCTGACAGAGATGAAACTGCAGTGAGTATGAGAATGAAATATCTAATGAGACATGGGATCTAAGAAAGTGACTATTTTACCCTAAGTCCACTTTTTGCCCCAAGTCATTAAAAGCTAATAATCTTATGTTTGAAAAAATTATAATGCATGATGTTAATGACATGTTGGTAATCAATAGAGTAAATACTGTAATCATAGTAAGAGGCATCAGGTAGCGCTTAAGCAGATACAAGGACGGAAAGATGTGGAAATTAAGCCAGTCAATAAAGGCAGCAATACTGTTCTTAAGGATAAACAAAAATATATTGAAATGGTACATCAACTATTGTGTGATGAGGCCAGGTAGAGGCTGTTACCTGGTAATCCCATACTACAGTTTAAAACAGACCTCCATGATCTGTGTAAAGGAGCAATGGATGTTAGTGAAATCACAGAGAGTCTGATTTTTTTGACGAACTGCTACACTAGTGATGTCAATCTTATATGCACTATCAAAGATTCACAAGAATTTGGCATGTCCACCAGGGCACCTGTGATTGTCTCTGGGGTAGGATCACTTTAGAATAACTTGTCCATTTCTGAAGATTTTTTTTCTAAAACAAGAAGTTTTTAAGTTACAATCCTACCTCAGAGGCACTGGGAACCTTTTTTTTTGACTATGCAGAATTGTTTCTGCAATAAAAGTTTTACATGGCTTACAGTAGATGTGGAACAGTTGTACTTGTCTATACACTATGAAGATGGTATAAATGCCTGTCGATATTTTGAGGGGAAAAGTACAATGCCACATCAAATGAAGCTTCTTGTTGAAACGTGCATTTTATTCTGACACACAACGTGTTTGAATTTCAATCGTGAACACAATACTCAACTATTGGGAACTGCAGTGGGGACCTGTACAGTCCCATCATATGCAAATCTGACCTTAGGACTTTGGGAAATCGAGTGTGTACTCAGAAGGCTAACCACATGCAGATGACATCATCTTATGGCATCACTATATGGATAACATCTTCTGCACCAGCGGTGAAGAGGCTGGAACTGTAGCATTTACTGTATTGAGTGGTTAAATCAAAATGCTTTAGCACTTAACACATCAGTCTAGCGAGAATACTATAGGTTTTTGGATCTCACTTTGGAAGGTGAACATGGACAGATTGTGTCTACAAAGATGTTCAGAAAGTCAACAGCTACTAATATATACTTGCTTTCCTCAAGTGCACCCCAAAAGCTTTAAGAAACTCAATACCTTACTGTCAGATGTTAAGACTTATTTATTTATTTAGTTTTTGTTTACTGGGTAGGTGCACTAGCCATGGGGAATGACTGTTTTCAGACATGACCCTGGAGAATACAGCACAAAACGGCAAACAATACAATAAGATGTCAGTAATGTTGATACAAAGGAATTAAAACTTAGGCGGAATTGTAATGAGTTAGACACTTTTAACAAACAAGCTGATGATTAAGCAGAATGTTTCAGAATGAGAAGGTACAAAAAAAGCATGGCTACTGATGCTAGACATAAAGCAGTTGAGAAAGACAGAGCAAAACTACTTGTATCAAAGTCAAAGTTGCTATTTTCGGAAGAACCTGTTACTTTCAGTATAGAATATAATCACATCACAGGTTCCATTGGAGGTGTATTACATAAACACTTGCCAACGTTAAAGAGGACAGGAAATCATTTTTAACTGGCAGCTGCTTATGAAGTTCTTATTTTTAGAAATTATATTCATTTCCCAAAAGTATCCATATTAAACTGTACCTAAATAAAAATGAATAAGAAAAACTATATTTTGCACTGTTTTGTTTTACGGGCTGCATTTTGTTACAGTTCTGGATCTGGAGTTTTAACTATGTCTTGGTTTGTGCCAGCCCAGTGGTGCTGGACACCACACCTCGCACCATGCTCGCGATCTGGGTTTGGGAGCGAGCTCGGGCCGCCGGGGGGAGATAGGCTGGAGCGTCTGACAACAGCTCGCCTTCACCGGGGAAGGGAGGTTCTTTCAGCCCAGCAAGTGGCGACTCCTGGCAGAGGCTGGGGGCTTGACAACAAGCTGGTGTCACTGGAGTATGATTGCCCGAAGGCTTACACTGATGGCCAATCACCCTCAAGGGCTACTCCTTCGAGAAAGGAGGGGGAGGGATGTTGCTGACGTGGTGTATGTGCCATGATGTATGGGCCCACAACGTCCCACTGGAACACAGGAAAAACACCCCATCAGAGCTGGGAAGATGGAGCGCTGAGCTGGGTCCCAATGTGCTGGTGCCTGCCTGCAGCCTCAGACCCTGACAATAATAGCAAGAGTTGGGGGTCTGCCCATCCCAACCCCCGGGGGAGGGTTCTGCGGCAGGATGGAGGGACCAGAGACTGTCAGGTAAGGCACTGGTAGCAGCAGGCTTAATAGGCGACTCCCGTTGGTGCAGCTCTGATGGGAAGGTAGGAGGGATAAAGAGAAATATATAAAAAAAAACTATGTCACAGTTTGTGCACAGAACTCTAAGCACGGTTCTAACAGGTCTATTCTGTACACAAACCTTGACATAGTAAGAACTCCAAACTATCAGTTCCATGAAAAGAACTGTATAGTATGTTGCCCTTAACAAGAAAAGCATTTAAAACACTTTTTTTTCACATCAGTGCTTTTCAGATATAGTTAAATTTGAATCAACTGGAGGTAAGAATTTCATTGCTGTAAACAGGAACATTACTAACTGCTGCCAGTCAGCATTAATTTCCTGTCCCCTTTAATGAACGACTTGGAGTTATCAGAAACACTGGGAGATACGTTTCATGTTTAATTTCAGAGACCATTAAATATTAAAGACAAAACTGTTCATAGCAGATTCAAAAACAACAAGAAACCTACTCCTAGTACTTGGTTACCTGTACTGCCAAAAGGATTTAGGAAATGTAAACACTGCAACTTCTGTCAGTAAGCACAAGAAGGCAATTATTTTGTTCACAGATGTAACCTGAAGAAATATGAGGTAAGAGAATTTGACACGTGTGATATATGTTACAGTATATTGTCTACTGCCTGTGCGTCTGTGACCTACTGTATGTAGAGTGAGTAGAGCTATAATACCTGTAAAATTTAAGATACAGGAGCACATGAGTATTTAAAATTGTGATGAACAGGCTCCCCTTGGCCAATATCTTTTTTATTATTATTTTAGTTTTATTACTTCCATATAACAAAATACAGAGCAAACAAGATAGAAAATACATAGTTGGTAGAGTCCTATATTGTTGTTTTAACACAAGTAAATAATTGGTTGTCTCTACAATAAAGCCTCTTTGGGATATATATAAATTGTCCATTGCCCTTCATTTCAACAAGTGAGGCAAAATAATGTACAGGGACTGGAATATTTTTCCTTTGGAGGTTATTAGCCTCCTTCTCATGCCGTATGTGAAGCCCCTCAAGTCCCTTATACTAGTGGGGTACTTTGAAATATAATTTATCAGTATGACCAGGGGTTACCAACAAGATGACTCCTCGCCCATATTGTATGAGTTAAGTATGAATTCCAGTTCCATGCATCTAAGTGCTGATGCACCAACTACTGTATATGAACAGAAAAAGAAAAGGAGAAAGACGTCAGAAGTAAGACATAGTTTCTGTCAGCCAGAGAAGGGAAATAATAGGGGATATTAGGGAGAGGCAAGAAAGACAGAGATAGTTGGGGGGTCCCTTATGGTATTAAGTCAGTACATGTGTCTAATATAGTAATCATCTGCACCATCTGGTGTTAAACAGGTCAGCTTTGTTTCAGAGTGTTTGCATTAGTCTCTCCAGTGAGCAGATATCAATCAGTATTTTATCCCATCCTACTACAGTGGGAATGTGTATGGCATGCCAGAGCCTAGTAATTGCCCTTTCAGAAGCCAGTATTAAAATTAACAGTAATTGCAGGGTTGATCCTCTAAGAGAACTGTTCCCTGAGGGGATAGACATCAGTATCAGTGAGGGAGTAATGGCCCTTGAACAGCTACAAATTGTTCCCAACTCATGGATAACTCCCTGCCAAAAGGGGTGAAGGCGACGGCACTCCTGAAAGATGTGGGTAGGGTTAGATATGGCCTGTCCATGTCCCCTCCAACATAAACCTTTATGTGGACCTGGATATTTTGCTACAATGTCCAGGGTGTGAAAAAACACATTAGCGGCATTTCCAGGAGAATTCCCTCCAGCAGGTTGAAGATGTGGGATGATAAGCAAGCAGGGCATATTCATGCCAGGTCTCTGGAATGGGCCACCTTCTGCTTGTTATTCTAGCGTTGCAGAATATTAGCTGTAGTTTCTTTTGAACTGTCTTGAAAGGCTCTGTAGAAGTGACAAACAAGATGGGTTCAAATCTCACCTTTCCTCCTTTTTCAAGTGGGAGTTATAGATCTGCATAAGCGGCGGGAGTTCATCTGGGATAATGGAGATCAAAATTCCCAACATACAGCAGTAATGGTCAGTGGTAGGTAACTGGAATGCCACTTGCAGGGTAGCAAATGGGAGCACACCACAAGAGTCCAGAACTTAAATATAGAAGCAGTGGTCCAGTCTGTACCACCTTCTGGTTCTCAGATCTTGCATGTTTGGGGGAAATGAGATGTCAAACTGTACAGCTCACAGTTGAAATTGTTGGTCTGGGGTCAAGTAAGCCTTCCTAAAAACCCTCTATTGTTTGAAGATCTCCACTGTATATTGGGTGAATTTTGGAAGATGGAAAGCCTCCTGGGGGTTCTGAACAAAGAGTAATCCCTACTGAAAAGATTTGGGCAAGATGCGATGATTTAAATATCAATTTGCAGTTAGGATTTTTTATGGCATTTAATGTTTACTGCCTTTGATATTTTCTGACTCTGAGCACTTACACAGAAACATAGAAACATAGAAGCTGCTGGCAAAAAAGGACCTCTTGTCCCACCTTGTCTGCCCTAAAGTCCCTACCTACTGTGTTACGATAGACCCTAATTGATCTCCGGCCTTAACCCTTGCCAGTCCTGTTACTAAGATCCTCCTGTGTGTATCCCATGCATGCTTGTAACCTGTTACCATTTTGGTACCTACCACTGCTGGAGGCTGTTCCAGGCATCCACCACCATTTTCGTGAAGAAATATTTCCTCACAACCCCTTTGAGTTCTCCCCCTTCCAGCTTCATAGCCTCTCCCCTCATCCATGAGCATCTCTTGCTATGCCCTTGTTCACATGGAGTTTTTATTGTTTATCAATATTAGGTGATGTTAAATCTTTGTGAAGAACTTTATGACACATTTCTGTGTGTTTTTCTAAGTGTCTCACAGCATAGCATATGCACAGCCTATGCTAACTATCCACTCTGTTTAACTTATATTACATACCGCCCTATCCATGTAGCGAGAAATCCTTTTGCCGTTTTGCAAACAACTTGGTCCTTTTTACATGTAGTTTGTGAAGCTGTGATTCACTTAAATTCACATGAGGTCTAGGAAAGGATACAATTAAGGTAGTAGATAAGAAATAACACAGGACAAGGCATGCAGTTCTTGAGTAATTACAGCCTCCACCCCCAACTCCACGGGTTGGAGGCATGAGGCTTTCAAAAGAACACTGAATACTGATAGTTTAAAGTAATAACATGACTAGAAGACCAGAGCTATACTCAGGATGACTTTACTCTCTGAACAGAGAAACAAATCTAACAACTGACAGGGTAGAAGTTGGGAGCAGAGTTGTTCAAACACATTCTAATTCTAAATTCAGTTCTTAGAACTGTTTTGTCTCAAGGCATCCATCTCCATGGAGAATGCACAGACTGAAACCACAAGTAAGGGACTCCTGGGGTTAGAATAATAAACCAACACAAGACAAAATAAATCTAAAAATTAAGAATAAATAAATCTTCATCACTGGTAAATTGGTTCTCACATCAAACAGCTAGGCTTGCCTCATCAATGAGGTCAAAATGGCTGGCTAGTAGTTAGTTGAACCTTCTTTTTTTTCCCCTAACTGTCACAGTTACTGAGAATTCCAAAGAACTGTAGTACCAAGACCTGCAAACCACTTGCCAGACCCATGCAGTTACTGGTCAATTATCACACAGGTATGGACAGCTACTGACCAATTAGGTCACTGATTTTTTTTGCCCATTTTATAAACCATGTTGATTTGCACTTAATTTACTGGTTGGAACTGCAGTGTTGAGTAATCTGACTACTGAATCAGATTATTCAGAGTCATGTTATGCAAAATTTGGTTACTCTCTGGCGGTGGCACTGAGGAGGTTGGCTGGGCCGCACACCGTGCCCGCTGGCAACCCTGGGTTCGGATGCAAGCGGGGCCATTGGGGGGATGGGATTGAGCATCCAAAGGACTGCTCTCCCATCCCCGGGAAGGGATCCAGGATGCCACCGCTCTGCAGCAGTCCCTGGTGACAACCGGGGAACCGGGGGCACTGCTAGAGTTGGTGCAGTAGTATGGAATGCAGAAGACGTCGGCATGTATGTGCCATGATGTCACTGCACGCTCGCACTCTGGGAGCTACCAGAACACGGAAAAACAGCAGCACAGACCACGGCAGCTTGATGGCCACTACTCCATCGGCCGATGATGCCTGGACAGCACGCGACAGTATTGGTTCTTTGCCTGGCATGGGGGCAATGGGGGTGCCTCTTTTGAAAGTATAGTTGCATATGTTAGCTGGGCATGCAACTTCAGGGTCAGTGGTGGAGCTGGAGTAGTGGCTAGAGTATGAAGGCTGGTCAGTGGCTGCAGGGGTGGAAACAGTGATTTGACAAAAAAAAAAAATTGGTTACTCACCTGTAACCGCAGTTTTAAGAGTGGTGTGCAGTTTATAGCCACACTCTGACAGTTCCATTGGAATAGTCTGATTTGCCGGACATTTTCAAGCCTAGCTCCACGCAACACCTGGCAGTATATCCCCTGACTCCACCCCATGATGTCAGATCTCACAAGCTGGAAGCGGGGATCCACGTGTCACTTGCCAGGGAACGCTGGGTAGGTTGTGTGGAAGTGAACCATATACCACTCCTAGAACTATGGTTACAGGTAAGTAACATATTTTTTAGGGGTGCAGGTATGTTTCACTACCCTTACTCTGGCAAACTCCTAGCAGTTCTCCAGGAGGAGGGGGGAGGTGCACACCCCTGCTTGGTGAACAGAGATTGGAGAATCAAGCTCCCAAAACCAGCATCCCAGCATGACTCAAGGTCAGTGAAGGTGTGTGCTGACTTCCAGGTAGAAGCCCTGCAGATTTCCTGAAAAGGGATGTCCCTGGAAGTAGCCACTGAGGCAGCAGTATGCCTGCTGAAATGAGCTCTAAGCTCTATAAGAGGCTCCCTACCAGCCAACCTATAGCAGAAGTCAATGCAGTATGTGATCTACCTGCCAATTATCCACTTTGCTGACAGTCAGCCAGGTGCAGTTTCAGCATAAATGACAAACAGCTAGCAAGCCTCTCCCTGAACTCCAGCAGTGCGTGCTACATAAATAAGAGAGCACCCTCCACAGGACCAGGGTATTGACCCTCAGTTGGCCTCCAAAGGTGGGTGACCAAAGTATACCACTAAGTTAATCATCTGCTTAAGGTGAAACTCTGCCACAACCTTTGGGAAGAACTTCGGGTTGGGGTGAAAGATGACTCTTTCGATGCAGAGGACCAGATAGAAAGCCTCCACTGAGAGTGCCTGGAGCTCCCTGATCCTTCTGGCTGATGTGATGGCCACCAGGAAGGGCATCTTGCATGACAGGTGTGACATCTCACACCTGTGCACAAGCTCAAAAGGCTTGCTAATGGGCATAGCAAACAGTAGCAAGTAAGTCCCAGGGTGGAAGTGGTACATGCACCAGAGGGACAGGTGGTACAGGCCCTAGAAATAGCATCCAACCACATTATTCTGGGCCACCATTGGCTTACCAGCCCCTGCCCGGTAAGCAGAGATGGCTGCCAGGTGCACCTTAAGGACTGTTGCTGACAGTCCTCCCTGAGAGAGGGACCAGAGGTAGTCCAAGATGCTCACCATTGGGCAGGCAAAGGGATCAAGTTCCTTGTGCTGGCATCAAATGGAGAACCTCTTCCTTTTAAAGGCATAGAACTGGTGAGTCAACTGTTTCCAGGAGGCCTTCACAATGTGGAGCACATCATCCAATAGTCTCAAGGCCTAGAACTCTAGTCACTCAGGAACCAGACTGAGAGGTGCCAGGACTACAGGTCTAGCTGTAGGACCATCCCCTAAAGTCTGGTCAGCAGATCTGGGTGGAGAGGCAGTTGCCACAGAGGTCTGCTGCTAAGGCTGAGGAGATCTGGGTACTGCAACAGCCGTGGCCAGACTGGAGCGATCAGGATCATCTGTGCCTTGTTCTTCTGGGCCTTGACAACAACCTTGTGGATCAAGGGGAAGGGAGGAAAGGCATATACAAGGCTTGAGGTCTAGGGCCTCACAAATGCATCCCCCAGCATTGTCCTTAACCAACCTCAGTTTGGCGTTCTCCGAGAAGCAATTCAAAATAGACCACTCCAATTCATCCAGCATCTCAAATTTTTTTTTAAATAAACAAGTGTTATTACCTGTTCCTGGAGAGAGGATAATGACCAGTATAGGCTTACGCGAAATCAGAAAAATGATATAATGGACATCTATCCCACTCACCCTAAAATAAATTAATAAACCAAGTACTGATGTTTTCACACTTTTAATTGATAACATCCAGTTTAATTCTCTACGTTTTGGGTAATACCCTTCATCAGGAAACTGGTTTCTATAAATAAAAAAATATATTTACAAACTTTGTAAAATTGTTTTTCCTTATACATAAATCTTTTCCAAATTCATATACAAATGCAAAAGAAAAACTTAAATACAGAGTCCCCTTATTAATATATGCCTTTAGTCTGTCGACACACTTTTCTTCTTCACTCTGTCCTGGTAGTTAGGTTTGACTCCCACCACTCTCCTACTAGATTTATAGAAAAATGTGCAAATTATTTCACTTTTCCCCATTTTACTATATTCACTATATTCACACCACCAAATCTAAATAACACAAAGTGCTAACCTTTAAATAAATAAGAATTTTCCCTATATCCTGCAGACACAGACTACAAAAAACATTTACTCAACTTCATTTCCTCATGAACGCTTAGTTTTTTTGTTAACCATATCTTACTTGATAACTCCCAATTTTCACAATGTTTTCCTCTAATTTAGTTGGATTCATTTAAGTAGGTATTTATAGTACCACGCCTAACCTGTAGCAGTTCGCCTACTCTTTTTCTCCCCTTAATTTTTAGAATTCTGGGTGAATTCCACAGGCCCCATTGCTTTATCCACCTTCAGTTTTAGGAGTTCTTTCAGAACCCTTTCTTCTGTGAAAGGACTGGGATCAACCCCCTAGCCAGAGTGTGTCTGTTAATTGGATTAGGTACCTCCCATCCTCCTCTTTTGAGAATACTGAGCAGAAGTATTCGCTCAGTATCCCTGCTTTTTACCTGTCCTCTCTGCCCACCCATGGTCCATTCTATTCAGCTTCACTATCCCTCTCTTTGTCCTTCTACACTCCCTAATGTACCTATAAAGGGTTTATCCCCTTCTTAACTGAGTTGGCTATCTTTTCCTCAGTTTGGGCCTTTGCTATTCTGACTGCCTTCGTGCTTCATTCTGCCTTAACTGGTACAGTTCTCTGTCCCTGCTCCTTCTGTGTTTCCTTATGCTTACTAAATGCTATCTTTTCTCCTAACCTTCCCACCACCTCTTTTGAGAACCATAGTGGCCTTTTCTTTCGTTTGATTTGTTTATTTGCTTCACACAAAGGCTTATTTCATCTGTGACGGCAGTTTTGATATTTTCCCATTGTTGCTCCACCCCTCCTTCTTGCCTGTTTGCTAGTGCTTTTCTAAGGCACTCTCCCATTTTGACAAAGCCAGCCCTCCTGAAGTCCAGTACTCTCACTTTTTGGCTTTGACTCTGCAGCTGAGCTTATCGTGAACCACATTGTTTGGTGGTCACTAGTTCCCAGATGGCTACCCACTTCTACATCTGAGATCCTCTCACTGTTCCCATTTGAGAGTATGAGGTCTAAGATTGCACCTGTCAGTGGGTTCCAACACTAGCTGTCTGAGGCATGCCCTGTAGGGCATCGAAAGGGCCCTGCTCTTGGATGCGGCTGCAGCAAAGGTGCTCCAGTTAACATCTGTCATATTCTGGTCCCCCATCAATAATATCTCCCCTTTCTCTGCCATCCAAAAGATGCCTTCTATCATATCCTAGTCCATTCCCTCCCCCTGAGATGGGAGTCTGTATACCACCTCTGTGCAGATTGTTGTGTCATTTCCAGTCTCTTCCTCTCCTCCCTGTTTACTCTTTTGTTCTGTTGCTTTTATCCCTGCCCTTACAAAGAGAGCTACTCCTCCCCCTCTTCTACCCTCCCAGTCTCTTCTGTAGGTTATGTACCCATGTATGTTAACATCCCAGTCATGGTTCTCTGTGTACCATGTTTCTGTGACTGCCACGATATCCAGGCATCTCTCTTCCATCAAGGCCACCAGTTCAGGGAGCTTGTTGCCCAGACTATGGGCATTGGTACTTATTACCCTCCATTTCTTGATGGCCTTACCCCTTTTTGCCCCATCCCTGTCCTTACTACCTTTGTCATTTTCTCAATTTACCCCTGCCCTTCTCCCTATTGTCGTCTCAGTCTTGGTGTTTACCTCACTAACTACCTTGATATTTTTTTGGAGGCTGGTTTCCTTTCTCCTTTTCAGTGCCTCCCCTTGGCTAATTAAATGATTTCCAATGAAGCATTTAAATCTATCACCTAGGATTCTGGTCAGATGCAGACCATCACACCAGTATAGGCCTGTATCACTCCAGGTGGACCCCCAGTCCCCAAAGAAGCCAAACCCCTGAGCTCTGCACCAGTTTTTCAACCACTGATTGAATCCCATGGTGTGGAGCACCCTAGCTTCACCCATGCCATAGACAGGTAGCACCTCCAAGAAGGTTACCGTGCGTGCAACTTGTCTAAGGCCCCTCCCCAACTCCAGAAACTCCTCCTGCACTATTCTGATCATTTTCCCAGTCAGGTCATTTGTCCCTAGGTGGAAAATGACATCCAGCTCCCTCCCCCGTGCAGCTGCTCCCGTGATCCTGAGGATTCGCTCCCTGTCCCTCCAAGTCATGGCACCTGGCAGGCACCTTATCTCCCTCTACCCTCCCTCCTCCAGTTCTACCCTCCTAACAATGGAGTCCCAAACCAGGAGTTGTCTCCTTTACCTGTGGGGTCCCATGGCACCCTCACGTGGGTCTCCTTTGTGGAGGTTCCCAACATCCTCCTTGGTCTCCACTGCAGGTGCCTCCATAGAAGAACCACACTCTGCCAGAGTGGCATATGAATTGTGGAGAGGTACAACTGGAAAGATGCTCCTCTGTTCCACCACCATCACCCTCCCTGAGCCCACTGTGGTCCTACCGCTCCTCTTTCTTGGCAACCTCTGAGGCAGCGGCAGTGGCCCTGGTAGTCCCTGGGTGGAAGAGGAGGTCCCACAAATCCTGGCCAACTCAGGCTGGAGATGAGCATCCTCCCCAGCCCAGAGAGGTGCATGCAGATGGGACAGCACTGCATCCTTCAGAATGTCTCCCGGAAGAAAAAATTACTCACCTTAGTAATGTTGTTTTCTAATGGAGCCTTGCTGTATTCTGACTAATGCAGTGATCTCCAACCCTTGAACTGCCCCAGAGAACAAAGAGTTAACTTTCCATGCCAGGCATGGAACTGATCTCAAGCTCGCTGAAGCCTCTGTCTGCTGTTGTTTGAACCCCAACTGTCAGATCTTTCTGAGCTATACTCACTGGGAGTTCTGTGTGGAAACTGTAAACTCACACTAGCCAACTGGCAACTAAATTTGATAAAAAGGGATTTTGGTTTCAAAGCAAAGACTCAAGTCAGAACCAAAAACAAAACACAACATACACCCAAACTAAAGGAGGGTGAGAAAAAAGGGGCACCTCAGGGGGCCGTAACACTGCTCCCGCTCACCCACATCCCAAAAAAAACAGGCCTCCTGAGAGGGAGGCGAGGTCAGAATACAGCAAGACTCCATTAGAAGAAAACAACATTACTAAGGTGAGTAATTTTTTCTTCAAACAACATAAGTCTTGCTGTATTCTGACTATCTGAATACCAACAGTACCTCCACGGAGGAGGGACAGAACCTACTTTAGGAATAGGCTCTGAAGTACTGCTGTGCCAAACCGAGCATCACTCCTAGCCTGGATATCCAGAGAGTAATGCTTGGTGAAAGTATGGACTGTTTTCCAGGTAGCTGCTTGACAAATCTCTATGACAGGAATATCCCTGGCAGTAGCCAGGGAAGCAGCTGTACCTCTAGTAGAGTGAGCCCTCAGGCCTGAGGGTGGGATTCTACCCAATTTTTTGTAGCAGAATTGTATATAAGAGACAATCCACCTAGCAATAGATCTTTTAGTGGCAGGTTTTCCCTTACCGACCTCCCCATAAATGAGGGACAACTGGGGGGAGTCAAACCTGTGACCCTTGGTACGCTCTATGTAGTAGCTAAAGGCCCTTTTTACATCCAGGCTGTGCAGCGTCCTCTCTCTAGAGGAGGAATGGTCAGTGAAGGAAACAGGAAGAGACATAGACTGATTAAGGTGGAAATCTGAAACCACCTTAGGCAGAAACTTCCTGTTAGTTCTTAGGACCACTTTATCTCTATGGAAAGAGATAAAATCAGGTTCCACTGACAGGGCTTTCAATTCACTGATGCGCCTAGCAGAGGTAATGGCTACCAAAAACACAGTTTTCCAAGTCAAGTACTTAAGCTCTGCAGAGAACAAAGGCTCAAAAGGGGGTTGCATAAGCTGAGCAATGCAAACATTAAGGTCCCAAGCAGGAGCAGGGTCCCTGAAGGGAGGATTGGTGTGCAAAATTCCCTTGAAGAATTTGCAAAATACAGGATGAGCTGAAAGAGAAGAGGGCTTGCCTACTGACAAAAAAGCAGAAACAGCTGCTAAATGTACTTTGAGTGTAGCTGGTCTGAGTCCCAAGCCATTGAGATGAACCATATAGTCCAGGACTGTAGGCAACCCAGCAGATTCTGGGGAAATATGTTTATCAGAGCACCAAATAGTGAACCTTTTCCATTTGGAGTTGTAAGTCTTTTTGGTGGAAGGCTTTCGAGAAGCATTTAGAATATCCAGGACACCTTGAGAGAGGTGCAGATCAGCAAACTCTAACTCTTCAAGAGCCAGGCCTTGAGATTGAGAAATTTGAGATTCGGATACCAAACCCTCCCTTGAGAGGATGTCAACAGGTTGTAATTCCTGGGAAGAGACAGGGGAAGGTGGACTGCTAAGGACAGCAACAGTGGGTACTAGGGCTGTCTGGCCCAGTCTGGAGCGATCAGTATCACTTTGCAGGGTTGAGACCTGATCTTGACTAGTACATTGAACAGTTGAGGGAAGTGGGGAAAAGCATAGAGGTACTTCCCTTCCCAATTGAGTACCAGAGTATCCAGGGGGACTGAGCCCAACACTGGGGGTCTGCAGCAAAAGAGAGGAAGTTGGTGATTGTCTGGGGCTGCAAAAAGATCTGTCTGTGGAGTGCCCCATCTTGAGAAAATCACCTTCAAAACTAGGGGATCCAGGGACCATTCGTGGTGGCCCTGAGATATCCTGCTGAGAGCATCTGCCGGGATATTGTCCTTCCCTGGCAGGTGAACTGCTG
This sequence comes from Neoceratodus forsteri, assembly GCA_016271365.2. Classification (NCBI taxonomy): domain Eukaryota; kingdom Metazoa; phylum Chordata; order Ceratodontiformes; family Ceratodontidae; genus Neoceratodus; species Neoceratodus forsteri. Next base: position 728,602,839 of record CM057458.1, on the reverse strand, counting down.
TGGAAGTTTGCAGGAATAGGCAGAGACCACAACTTCATTGCTTCTGTGCACAAGGCCATAGACCAAGTGCCCCTTGTATTGATGTACCACATTGTGGTGGTATTGTCTGTTCTGATCTGGAGTACTTTGTTCTGAACAGACTTGAAAAACTTGCAGCACCAGAAACACTGCTCTGAGTTCCAAGAGGTTGATGTGAAGCAGAGATTCTTGAGGTGACTACAGCCCCTGGGTGGTAGGATCCCTCAAGTGGGCTCCCCAACCCAAGAGGGAGGCACCTGTGGTGAGGATTAGAGAAGGAGATTGAGTGACAAATGGAACTCCTTGCCTCAAATTGTCCTGATCCTGCCACTTTTGCAAAGCCTGGATCAGGGTTCGAGTCACTGGGACTAGTTGGGTCAGGGAATCCTTTCTCTGGGACCAGAAGGTTCTCAAGTGGAACTGAATGTCCCTCATCTGAAATCTTGCACCCTGTACCACTGCTGTAGAGGCTGTCATGTGGCCCAGGAGCTGCAAGAAGTGCCTTGCTGGTCAAGACACCTGAAGGGTGAAAGAAGAGGCCAGCTCTATTAGTGTCCTTGCCCTGTCCAGGGGAAGGAAGGCCTTCTCTTATTGTATCCAGCTCCGCCCCTATAAAGGTGAGGAGCTGCACTGGCTCTAGAACTGACTTTGGAAGGCTTAGGAGGAACCCTAGGGAAGTGAGCAGTTGCTGAGTTATCTGAAGATGTGACTTGACTTGGTCTGGAGACTAACCTACTATGAGCCAGTCATCCAGGTATGGAAAGATGGAGATCTTTTTTCTCCTTAGGAAAGCAACCACTACTGCCAGGCACTTTGTGAACACCCTTTGGGCTGATGTCAGAACAAAGGGCATTGCTCTGAATTGATAGTGGCCTGAGGGCAACTCGAACCTGAGGTACTTTCTGTGGGAGCACCTGGTGGGAATGTGAAAATAGGCATCCTTGAGGTCCAGGGAGGCTAGCCAGTCCCCTGACCTTATAGAGAGGGCAGAATTATTCCCAGAGTCACCATTTTGAATTTTGGCTTTAAAAGGTGCTTCTTTAGGTATCTCAGATCCAGGATGGGCCGCCATTCTCCTGTCTTTTTGGGGGTTAGGAAGTACCTGGAGTACAATCCTTTGCCCCTGTGTAGTGTAGGGTAGGAACCCTTTCTATGGCTGTGAGAGCCAAGAGGGAAGAAACCTCTGCCTCTAGGGCAAGGGCCTCTGAAGGATTTGCAGGTGGAAAGGATCTGGTTCTCATCTTGGGAAATTTTTTGAAGCTGAGAACCAGTCCCTGGCTTACTACTTCCAGGACCCATTTGTCTGATGTTAAAGACTTCCACTCCTGGACAAATTAAGCCAGCCTGTCCCCTACAGGTAGTGTAGAATCAGCCCGGGCAGACCCATCAGGGTGTCTGCTTGGCAGGGGCTTTAGGCTGAGGGGTGGAAGCAGGCCTGCTCATACCCCGTCTGCCTCTCCCTCTAAAGAACCCCCTCTGAGCAAAAGCAGAAGAGGAGGCCTGGGCTTGGTAAAAAGGCCTGTGAAAAGCCCTGTCCCTGCCCCTGGAATGCTGCCTCTGAGGAGTAGTTTGCCTTTCTTTGGCCTGAGCACTCCTGTAGGTGGTCCTGTACTCATCCATCTTCTTCATGTAATTCTCTGTCTGCTCCCCAAACAGAGAATTACCAATGACAGGAAAATCCATGGCCTTAGCCTGGGTATCCTGGGACAGGCTAGTACACCTGAGCCAAGCCATCCTCCGAAGGGCCACAGATGTAGCCATGACTCTAGATGAAACATCGTTGGAGTCCACAGCAGCATGAAATTGCACCTAGGATGCCTCAATCCCATCTGCAGCCACCCGCTCCAGCTCCTCGGCCAGCTGTTCAGCGGCCTGTTTAGCTAGAGCCATAACACTGTCCCAGCTGGACTTCTGGTATCTAGCTGTGTAGGCCATATAATTAGCCTGTCTGAGTCCCAAAGATGCTGCCATTTACTGTTTCTTTGCCATGGCATCAGTCCTCCTGGAGTCCTTGTCAGGGGGGTGTGAAGCCAAGGGAATATTTGCCTTATCACAGGCAGCAGCCTGCACTACCCCAACATGGCTGCATTGCTGGAAAGGAACTCTGTGTCTGAGCCTGAAAGAGTATATCTTTGTCCATTCTTCTGTCCACAGGAGGTATGGAATTAGGAGTTTTAAAATTTTAAATGTCTGTTTCCCAAAAGATTTATGGAGGAATAGACAGTCTCCTGGACTCTGGGATGTCCATCATCTCAACAAAATCAGGCTCTTCCTGATCCTCTACTGCTTCTTCCACAGGAAGCTGGAGGGTTTCAGCCACTTTTTTGTAAAACATAAAGTGGGAAGGGGACTCAGAAAGCCTAGGAGGAGAAACACCCAAAGGTCTGTCAGGGGAGATGTTCAGGTTAATAGGCACATCCAGACTTTCATAATCACCATAATCATCCTCATACTCTCCCTCCTCCTCCTCCTCCGGTTCATAAAATTCTTCAAAGGTATAATCCGGAACCGGGGGAACCGACCGAACCGAGCCCCTAACCGATGGTGCCGGTTCGGCCGGAACCAAAGTTAGCGATTGAACTATCCTTATCGCTTTGGCTATCTCATCAGCGGTTGGAGAAAGAACTTGTGGATCCGAACTGGATGATTTATCCCTTCTTTTTCTTTTAACCGGAACCGACTCCTCAGAATCGATTCTCCTTTTGCCCGAAGAAGTTTCGCCCTGGTCAGAGGGCACTCCTTCTGGTTCGGTTGAAACCGAACCGGGCTGGCCATCCGGGTCAGTGGACTTCTCGGCCTCCCTTTCCCTTAGTCTACCTACTCTCTTATCCAGGGTAGCTTTGGGAAAACTTTTACAAATTTGGCAGTCTGCATTGAGGTGGTCAAACCCCAGACACTAAACACAGGTGGTGTGGGGGTCAGCCTTAGCAAAGGCTTCCCCACACACACTACAGTGTTGAAACCCAGTGGGCCCGGTTTTTTTCTTGGGTGTCTCAGACATGGCCAATCCTAACCAAAACTTACCCTTTTTTTGGCAATCCGCCAGGCAAGACACCCCTATCGGTTCCTGACCGTGTCACGTGTCTTGGAAAAAAACGTAATGAAATCCGTTTTTTTTTAGAACCGATACGGACTGGTTACCACACTCTAATAAAATAAAAGTTTTTTGACACAAACCTGATCGGTTCAAATGGAACCGATCCAATGTTTACAAGTTCCACACAGAAAACTAATATAAGAAACCTATCTAGTACTCACGGTACCACAGACAGAGACTTAAACCGACAGGTTAGATGCAGAAATTTGGTTGAAACTGAGAGAAAAAACAACACTTTAACTGACTTTTTTGAACCGAGCGAAGGAGAAATCTCCGGAGCGACTGTTCAGTGAGGCGGAGTAAAGAATCTGACAGTTGGAGTTCAAACAACAGCAGACAGAGACTTCAACTGAGCTCGAGCTCAGCATTCCATGCCTTGCATGGAAGGTTAACTCTTTGTTCTCCAGGGTAGTTCAAGGGTTGGAGATCACTGCATTAGTCAGAATACAGCAAGACTTCATGTTGTTTGAAGACTGCCGCTCCACAGCCACTGCACTGCTTCATTCCCATCATGTCTTACTTCTGGCCCCTTAACTGTTGTTTTGAATACTTACTCTATCCTCCGTTTATATATATATATATATATATATATATATATATATACATACATGATGGGCAGAAGTGGAATATACAAAATATTCTCACTTCTGTAGAGGAGACATGGTTATCCCACAAGTGCCGAAGGCACGAATGGGACAGCCATGCCTCATGATGCAGGAGTGAGAATATTTTCCATATTCCACTCCTGCCCATCATGTGTGTGATTTATACAATAGGCAACAAGTGTTTTTGTATGGTTTTGGTATTTAAATATTGTGTCTGAGGTCCGTTTTGTTGTTGTTACTTTTTAAATTGGTGTTATTACTCAGTGATTTGGCTGCTGTGAGTTAGTCTGCTCAACTGTGTGATAGGGATTGGTGATGTGAGAACAGCTCAAGAAAATCTCTCCTTCGACGTTCATTGGTTTCTGAGGATGATGCAGTTTTAGTGTATTCATCCATGGTGCTTCTGAAGGTTTAGGAATTAATTTTGAAAAGCTCATTGTATAGAAATATTGTTTTTAGTCAAGTTTTTGTAATTTGTTTTCAATGCAAAATACTGCTCCAAGTGTACTGCTTTCAGCTTCTGGCTTTTTAGAAACTGCAAGTAAAAGTTTCACACTATGCAGGTGGTGTGTAATTATGTAGACTGATGATTTCATTTTCAGTTTTAAAACAAGTTCCAGCCTGTAGTGCTTAACTGATGACGCAGTGAGAATATCAGGTGATGACAAAGCTACTATAGGTGTAAATGGATTTATTTTCACTTCAGCTATGTCATCACCAGATATTCTCACTGGGGTGAGAATACATGCTTTTATTCTCAATGAATACACAACACCCCTATTGTATAACTATATATATATATATATATATATATAGATACACACACACACATATAGATATTTTTTCCCCCTACTTACCTACTGCCTCCGTGCCCTTAAAGCTCCTGATCTTCCTGTTCCGAGACATCATCGGGTGGTTGGGCGAGTCAAGGGACTGGGAGGATTGCGATCTCTACCAGTCCAATGGCCAGCACTGGTGGCACTTGTGCTCGGCCCCACAGTGGAGAGGGCTCTTCCACAGGGTCTACAAAGCCAAACATAAATCCTGGATGCCTCCAGTGAAAGGTCCTCTGATGCTGGTCGCAGCTGGCAACAGCACTGAGACAGAGGAGGTGCCTGCTGTGGCAACTGCCACTTCTGCCTTAAGGGCCGCAAGCTGCTGGGCAGACCCAGCTGCAGCTGAGGTCTTATTTCTGCCCTTAGGGTGGTCCTTTGGATCCCATTCCAAAGGCCGACCTCGAAAGAGCCAGAGCTCCCTGTCCTTGATAGACTCAGGAAGCATGCTGAGACACAGGTTGCACCCAGGCATATTATGCTGCCTGCCCAGGCAATTCATGCACGGATCAAACAGGATAGTGGCCGACACCTTCTGCTGGCACCGAATGCAGAACTTGAACCCCAGCTTCTGTTGCTCCATCGAAGATCTAAAAGGGGAGTTGAAGGAACTGAGGAAATAATACAAAAAGCTTGAAAAACTTTGAAGACAAATTTTGCGTATAGCATTCTAAATCCTAAGCAGCAGCTGCAAAGGAGGTCACCTGATCTTCCAGCAGAAAGAAAGATCTGATATCATGGGGTGGATTCAGGGGATATACTGCCTGGGTGGTGACAGGAGCTTAACTTGTAGATGTCTGGCAAATCAGACTGTTGCAGTGGAACTGCCAGTGTGGATAGCGAACCATAGCCACACTCCTAGAAACTGGATATTTCCTATTATAGTCAGATTACTAAAATTATCTTATACATAAGCGGAGCAGAGGTGCTTGGCAGCCATTGCCGCTTTCAACAGGGCTCCCAGGGGAGCCGATCAGAAGAGAGGAGCCTTCTTTAAACTGTGTGGCTGGGCTGGGAAAGTTCCAAGCCCAGTCACGGCACAATCTTCAGTGCAGGTTTACATTTTTTCTCCCACCTCCAGCCCCACACTGCCTCCTTATTAAATACTCCTGCTGGGTCCGCCCAGCTGAGAACACTCTAGAAGATGAGAAGAGGGGTAGAGAGTCACAGATTATTTATTTATTACAATAATAAGATATAACAGCATATTACAGTACAGCTAATTACAGTTACAGCTAACAGCTTATTATAGTTCGGCATAGTTTACTACAGTTATAAGATTTAAGCAGCATACTACAGTTACAGCTAATTACAGCTAATTTACAGATGCTTTACAGTTTGCTACTTTACAATTTATTTCAGTTATATGATCTAACCAGCACAGAATAGCACAATTGCAGTGATTACAGTTGTAAGATCTAAATAGCTGTTTAATCAGTACATGGTATTGCATAGATATTGGGGACAAGGGACTATAGTATAGGACGTTCATTGCATTCAAGATTAGTACATTCATTTAACAAGGCAGAGACATATCTTGCATTACTGGGGACAAGGGACCATAGTATAGGAAGTTCACTGCATTCAAGATTAGTACATTCTTTTCACAGGGCAAAGACATATCTTGCATTATTTGATTTATTTTATAGTACAGCAGTATTAGGCTATACAGTACTGAAGAATACCTTACAGGACAGCAAAAAATGTGGCACAGGAGAGAAGAACCAGTATAGTGAAGGGGGTGAGATAGTGGTGGGGTGTAGGAGGCAGGGTGGATGGGAATGCCAAAGAAGAAGGGAACATCAGGGGAGGACCCGATGACAGGGGCAGCAGAGATACTCCAGAGAAGGGACAAGAGCAGAAAGCATGGAGGAGAAAGAATAGTAGGTTGTAACAAATAGTGCCATTTGTATGAGTGCATATGGAGGTGGGGAGAGTGCCCAGTTTGTCAGGAAATTGGGGAGTTGGAAGCTGAGCTGGTATGGCTAAAAAAGAGAAATGGGAGGAAAATAGGAGACTGCCAAGAGGGTGGGGGAAGGAGGTAGGAAGGCAGAAGGATGGGAGGTTGAAAGGTTATAGAAAGGAGAGTACCAAAATGGGGGATGGGAGGGGTGGCAAGAGGATGGAGAGAGTTACAGGGTATGTAGGAAAGAAAAACAAAACAAGATATAAGGGTGGATAAAGCAGGACCTGACCCTTATCCGGATTACAGGAACAGGAGGAGGAAGGGGAGACAGGAGGAGCAGAGGAAAGCAGGATGCTGAAACAGGAAAGCACAAGGTCCATACAGGTTATGTCTCTTACATGGGCTCAAACAGGTACTGGCCCTTATCTGAAATGCAGGAACAGGAGGTGAAAGGGGTGATGGGGCAGAACTAAACAGGGAGCTGGAACACGTAAAAAGGATCCTGAAGTAAAGGACAGGCCCACAGCAAGAGTACAAGAGAAGAGAGACAAGGGTGGCACCGCAGGTGAGGGGGAAAGAAATAAAAATAAAGGGGAAAATGATGCTGGAGAGGGCAGGAGGGGGGATAGAAATTGGGCAAGGGAAGATGCTGCAGTGGAAGGAAGGAGACCAGGGAAGGTAAGTGAAATGAGGATGGGGAAAGTAAGTAAGGGAAAAACAGGGGGGAAGGAAGAAAGAAATGGTAGTGGCAATAAGGTGAGGAAAGAAGAAAATTACTCACCTTAGTAATTGCTTTTCTTCTCATGGAGTCTTGCTATATTAGGACTTATGCAGTTAGCCACTGCACTTGAACTGCCCCGGAGAGGAAAGAGTTAACCCAGAGAATCTGAGTTCTAAAGCGAGGCGCTATACCAAAGCTCTATCTGGGCAGTTTCAAAATGAAACTGTCAGATCTTTCTAAGCTAACACTAAGCAACAAGTCTGTGTGGAAAGCTCTACACTAGGCAAATGGCTACCTACTAGTAGTAATAACAACAATAGAAACAACAATAGAAACAACAATAACAATAATAAGAATGAATAATGGTATTATTAGTTTTCCCGACAAGCACTATTAGACCCCCTTCCCCAAAGACTCAAGTCCAGGAAGGGGCCAACAAATCACTCAACCAGAAAACCCTGGTTCCCTAACCCTAAATAAAAGAGGTGAAGGGAAGAACTACAATGGCATGACACAGTGCTTGCACTAATTTGCCACCCCACCCCAGTAGAAGTTCTGAGAGGGGCAGGTTGGGTGGTCCTAATATCAAGACTCCATGAGAAGAAAAGCAATTACTAAGGTGAGTAATTTTTCTTCAAACACCATGAAGTCTTGCTATATTAGGACTTAATACAGATTACAGCAGTACCTCCATGGAGAGGTCCAGAACCTACTTAGAAATAGGCTCTGAAGCACAGCTGTGCAAAACAAACATCTCTCCTGGACTGAAACCAGGAATAATGCTTGGTAAAAGTGTGAACTGTCTTCCAAGTAACAGCTCGACAGATTTCCAGAATGGGAATATCTCTAGCAGCCGCTAGAGATGCAGCTGTACACCTGGTGGAGTGAGCCCTCAGTCCTGAGGGGCTCTCCTACCTAGTCTTTGATAACAAAATGGATACAAGAGACAATCCACCTGCAATTGTCCTCTTAGTGGCAGGTTCCTTTGCCAACCTCGCCCTAGGTAAGGAAGAGTTGGAGGATTCAAACCTGTGACCCTTGGTGCGTTACAAATAGTAGCATAAGGCTCTTTTGACGTCCAAGCTGTGCAGTCTCCTCTCACCTGAGGAAGAATGCTCAGTGAAAAAATCCTGGGAGAGAGATGGATTGGTTCAGGTGGAAACCTGAAACCACTTAGGGACAAACCCTGTGTTAGTCCTAGGGACTGTCTTATCCCTGTGGGAGAGAAAATCTTCTTCCACTGCCAGGGCCTGTAGTTCACTTATGCACCTGGCAGAAGTGAAACCACCAGAAAAAACATTTTCCAAGTGAGAAGCTTGAGCTCTGCTGGGACAGAGGTCAAAGGTTGCATTAACTGAGCAATGCAAACATTGGGCTCCATGCAGGAGCTGGTTCCCAAAAAGGAGGTTGGTGTGAAGCAACCCTTAAAAACTTGGAAAACACAGGTTGAGAAGAAAAGGAAGCAGGCTTCCCTGCTTGCAGAAAACAGAGACAGCTGCCAAAGGAACCCTTAAGGTAGCTGGCCTAAGACCTAAAGAATTTAAAATGGACCAAAAGTCCAGAAAATGGGCAGATAAGCAGACTGTGGTATAATCTGCTTTCAGCGCACAGACTGAAAACCTGTTCCACTTAGAATTGTAAGTGGCGCCAGTGAAAAATCTTCCTTGAACCTTTAAAATATCCGTGACACCTTGAAAAGGTGTAAATCAGCAAATTCTAACTCCTCAAGAGCTGCCTTGAGAAGGAGGAATTTGAGGTTCGGATACCACACTCTCCCTTGTGCAAAGGCCAGTAAGTCGTGGACTCTGGGCAAGCTCAGGGTAGGGTGGACTGTCAAGAACAGAGACAATGGGTACCAGGGCTGTCTGGCCCAGCTTGGAACAATCAGAATCGCTTGCAGGGCTGAGATCTGATTTTTACTAGTACCCTGAAAGAAAGGAAAAGGAGGAAGGTGAACAGAAACTTCCCTTTCCAATCCAAGTGAAAAGCGTCCGGGGCTGATCCCAGCACTGGAGGCCTCAACAAACAGAGAAAGTTAGTGGTTATCTGGGGCTGCGAAAAGATCTATCTGAAATGAGCCCCATCTGGCAAGGACTGAACCCAGCACCTGAGGATTCAGAGCCCAATCGTGATGGCCCTGAGAATCCTGTTGAGGGCATCTGCCAGGGCATTGTCCTTCCTGGGAGGTGAACTGCTATCAGGGAGGTGTTCAGGAGTAAGCCAGAGACCACCACTTCATTGCTTCGTGCACAAGGCTGATGACCGAGTGCCCCCTGCCTGTTGATGTACCACATTATTGTGGTGTTGTCTGTCCTGACTTGAACTACCTTGTTCTGGACAGAAGCTGAAAACTCCTAAGAGCTAGAAGACAGCTCTGAGTTCCAAAATTGATGTGGAGCAGAGATTCCTAGGAGAACCACACCCCTAGTGGACAGGTCGCAAGCTGAGCTCCTCACTAACACAGGAGCATCCGTGGTGAGGGAATGAAGAGGACCCCTAGTTTTAGATTGCTTGATCCTGCCACAGTGTAAGGCCAGGATCAGGGATTGGTCACTAGAACCAATTTGGAAAGGGCATCCTCCTTTGGGACCAATAGGCCCTCAGATGGAACTGAATGTCCTCATCTGGAATCTTGCTCCCTGCACTACAGCTGTGGAAGCAGCCATGTGCCCTAGTAGTTGTAGCAAATGCTTTGCTGGTCAAGAGACTCACAGGAGTAATGGAAGATGCCAGGGCAAGAGACTGCCTACCCTTTGAGGGAGAAATGCCTTGGCTAACTTTGTGTTCAACTCTGCACCTATGAAAGTTAGTACCTGAACTGGTTCGAGAACTGACTTTGTAAATTCAGCAGGAATCCCAGAAAGGTGAGAAGCTGCTGGGTGACTTGCAAGTGGGATTTTACTTGATCTGGAGACTGACCCACTAAGAGCCAGTCATCCAGGAAAGGAAACAAAGCAATCCCTTGCCTTCTTAAAAGAGCCACTACCACAGCTAGAATTTCTTGAATACCCTTGGCGCAGAGGTAAGGCCGAAGGGCATTGCCCTGAACTGGTAGTGGCCTGAGGGTAACCTGAGGTACTTTCGGTGAGAAGGCCTGATCAAGACATGAAAAAAAAAATAGGCATCCTTGAGGTCCAGGAAAGCTAGCCAGTCCCCTGGCCTCAGCCAGAGTTAACATTTTTAACTTTGTTTTCAAAAGATGCTTGTTCAGGTACCTTAAATCTGAGATGGGCCGCCAATCTCCTGCCTTCTATAGGTTAAGAAAGTATCATGAGCACAGCCCCTTGCCCCGGTGGCAAGGAGGGACCCTTTCTACTGCTTTGCAGTTCAGAGGAGAAGAAACCCTGCTCCCAAAGCAAGGATTCGAAGGATTTGCAGGGACCTGTCTGGCTCTCATCTTTGGAAACTGTTTGAAGCTGAGAACCAGACTCTATTACTTCCAGAACCCACTTGTCCGAAAGTTAGGGACACACAGTTCTGGCTGAAATAAAACCAACCTGCCCACTGGTATAGGAGAATCGGCCCTGGCACCCATTCAGGGTGCCTGCTTGGCAATAGTCTTAGGCTAAGGGGAGGGGACGGTTTACTTGTGCCCTGCCTATCTCTGCCTCTGAAGAGACCCTCTGGCTGAAAGCAGAGGAGGCCTGAGCCTCTACCTGGGCACTTTGTAGGTAATCATCCATGTTTTTCATATAGCTTTCTGTTTGTTCCTCAAACAGAGAATTACCACAACAAGAAACAAATCCATAGACTTTGACAGAGTATCTTGGGACAGATTAGTGCATCTGAGCCATGCCAACCCACGGAAAGCTACAGAAGTGGTCATGACCCTAGAGAAAACAAGATTAACACCAACAGCAGTATGAACTTGAACTTAGAGGCTTCAGTGCCATTAGCAGCCACCTGTTCCAACCCGCTAGCCAGCTGGCCATGGGCCTGCTTGGCTAACTGCAATATCTGCGTCCCACCTAGATTTCCAAATCTAGCCACATAAGCCATACAACTTGCCTGTCTGAGTCCACAGAAGCTGCCATATACTGTTTTTCTTGCCATGGCATCAATCCTCCTGGAATCCTATTCAGGAGGATGTGAGCCAGGGAACTACTGACACAGGCTGCAGCTTGCCCACACCTACATGACTACACTGCTCAGTGAGGAAGTCTGTAACAGAGCCTGACGAAATACACCTTCTGTCCATTTTTTATCTTACAGGAGGGACAGAAAGAAGAATCTTATAAAATCTTAGTTGTTTACTTCCTAAATGACTTATGCAAAGGAAAGACAACCTCCCAGCCCATCATTCCTACATAATCAGGCTCCCTTTACTCATCCATAGCCTCCTCTAAAGGAAGCTGGGGATTCTGCAAGCTTTTTGTAAAACATAAACTGAGAAGGGACTCAGACAGAATAGGAGGAGATTCTAAAAGTCTGTCTGGAGAAATGTCCGCTAAGTGGGCACGTCCAGACCCTACCAGCCACACATGTATTGATCAATTTTCCTCCTCCCACTCCTGTGGTTCATAACAATTCCTCAACATCATAAACCTGAACCACTGGAACTGAACGAGCCACCTTTACCAACTGTAGATGGTTCGACAGGACCTAGAAACAGTGACTGGACAATCTGTATGAGCTTACTACTTCTGCAGCAGTTGGAGAGACAATCTTGGACTCCAAACCTACTGATTTCTCTGTCATATTCTTATTTCTTTTTTTTTTTAAACTGGTTCCTCTGAACCATCCTTTTGCCGAGGAAGTCTAGCCCTGGTGGAGGGCACTCCCCTGGTACAGTGGGTACTGGACCGGGCTGGCCATCCGGGTCAGCGGACCTTTTGGTCAATAGTTCCCTGAGCCAGCCCTATCTCTTTTCAGGGTGGCTGCAGAGAAATTTTAAACACCTGGCAGTCTGACAGGAGGTGGTCAGCCCCCAGACAATAAACACAAGTGGTGTGTGGGACAGCCTTGGCAAAGGCTTCCCCACAGCATCACAGTGTTGAAACCCAGTGGGCCCGGTTTTTCTTTTCGGGTTTCCCAGACATAATGCCAGCCTAACCAAAAACTTGCCCTTTTATGGCCGTGCTAGCGCAAGACACCCTTATCGGTTCCTAACCGTTTCAGGGTATTGAAAAACCCTATTTAAAATCAAGGTTTTTTAGAACCGATAAGAACCGGTACCGCACTCTAAAAGCCCAAACTTTAAACGTTAAAATAAGAAACCGATCGGTTCAAAACCGAACCGATAACTAAATTTCCACAGACTTTTCATTTTGTACTTACGGTTTACTAGATAGAGCTTTAACTGAAATGCGTGTAAAATAATTACTTTTTGGCGGTTCAAATGAACCCAAAATACTGGCTTGACCGAGAAAATGAACGGAGCTGAAGGAGCTGATCTCCGGAGCGACTGTTCAGTGAAGCGGAGAAGAATCTGACAGTTTCCATTTGAAACTGCCCAGATAGAGCTTTTGGTATACCGTCAGCTTTTGAACTCCAGATTCTCTGGAGTTAACTCTTCCTCCGGGCAGTTCAAGTGCAGTGGCTAACTGCAATAAGTCCTAATATAGCAAGACTTCATGGTGTTTGAAGAAAAGTACTAGACAGGGCAGCAAGGAGGAGGCAGGGGGAAATGGAAAAGATGACTGCAGAGGTAGGAAACCAGGGGGACCAGCACAATAATGCAAGGAAAACAAGCACAAGTAGGCAGGGTAGAGTTGCAGAGGCACACTCGGGCATGGAGAATACGAACTCGGTAATGGTATATGGGGACTCAATCATGAAGGGGATACACTGGTTGAGGAAGAAGGTACCATATAAGGGGAGATCAGTTTTCTGTGACATGGGGATGGAGGTAAGCAGGGCAGTATTAAGAATTAGGGAAAACATTAGGTTAACTGGAGGTAAACCACACCTGGTCCTTCACCTCAGAACAAATGACCTGGCAGGGAAGGAGGTAGAAGAGGTATAAAGGAGATTCAGGGAGCTGGCCAAAGGGTGTAAAGAGATACTCAGTTCCCTGGCTTTTTCAGAAGTCCTGTCAGTACACAGTGCAAGCATGGCCAGGCAACCAAGAATCAGAGATTTTAATCAATGGCTAAGGCAGTGGTGCAGAAGGGAGGGACACACTTGCAGAGGGGAAGGGGGGGGGGAACATGTGGGTAGATGTACACTTGTATGCAAGGGATAGACTACATATAAATCAGGGTTTTAAATAATTGATTAGCAGTTTTCTTCTTGGGGCAATACTAACTGTACTGAAATTATTTATATAGGTTTCCTTGAAGTGTTATGTTTGTTAAACACAATGAGGCAAGTTCTATGCATTCTCACAATGTTTTAGCACTTTTATGAGCAAAATGCTAATCAATTTTTAGAGTTAAATAAAACCCTGTAAATGATGAGGGAGCTAGGCTACTCGGGGCAAGCTGCAGGTGTACACAGACGAAACACTGGGAGCTGATTTAAACTAAGGAGGGGGGAGTACGAAGCTAGAGGTGGACTAGAGAAAATAGCTAGTGGGACTTGCCTAATTTGCACTCCCGCAGGAAAGGGGGCAGGGAATGACAAAAGAGGGAGAACGAAGGAGGAGGAGGAGATAAGTGGCAGGGACTGCTGGCAAATGTTAGGAGTCTGGGGAATAAGATGGGGAACCTGGAGGCAGTGGTGGGGGTGGAAGACCTAGACCTGACAGGGGTAACTGAGACGTGGTAGACTAATAACCACATTTGGGAAGTGGAATTACCGGGGTATAGTATCTATAGGAGGGACAGGAAAGAAAAAAGGGGGAGGGGTAGCACTCTACATAAAGGATGGGATTAGAGCCACAGTGAGTGAGGAAGGTCAGGGCTGAGCAGAGATCCTCTGGGTCATGGTAGCAAAGAGGACTGGGGGGTAGTAAGGATGGGCATGGTGTACAGACCACCAAACCAGGAGAGGGAGGTGATAGGAGCAAGATAGGCAAACAGAGGATGACCGCACAGGAGAAATTCAGTGGTAGGGGATCTAAATCTCCTTGATGTGAACTGGGAGACTCCAGCAGCAGCACCCAAAAGGAGCTTGGAGCTGTAGGAGTCAGAACAGTAGGCTTTTATTCAACAGCTGGTCAGACATCCAACTAGGGGAGAAGCCACACTCGACCTGGTGATGACCAATGGGGATAGTATTGAGGAAGTGGAGATCAGTGAAAATATTGGAGATAGTGATGACAGGATGGTAAGATGTAGTCTTTGGTCTGGGACAGATAAGAATAGGTCCCACATAAGGGTACTGGACTTCAAGAAAGCACAATTTAGTAGAATGAAATACATTTTCAAGGAGGAGTTAGAAGGGAATGAGAACATAAAGGGAGTTGAGGAATTTTGGGGAAAAATAAAGAGGGGAATTCTGCAGGCAACAGAACAATGCAGTAAGAGAGTGAGCAAGCATAAGAGGGGAAGGAAACCACTATGATTTACTAAGCAAGTGAAGACAGCGGTCAAGGAAAAACAGAAGGTGTTTAGGAGACCTACAAAGCCTCACAGAGGAGGGAGGACAAAGGAGTGTACAGGGAGAAGCTGAAGGAAGTGGGGATAACAGTTAGGAGAACTAAAGTGTAACCCCTAGATGGCGCTATCCCAGGGGCTACTACCCCTGCCTGATTTGCCACTAACAGGTTGAGGGGCGTGGATCCAATGGCGGGTGCCTCCACCCAGAGGTCAGGGTTTGCAATAGTTAAACTTACTTGGTCACAGCCCTCTGGGACACTGCAACCCCCCTTTCTTCCCACTAGTGGCCCACACAATATATCAGAATTACCTTCACCATATACACTTACCCCCAGGACTAGTTCCGGCACTGGGACCTCCTGTGGAATAAGATACAGTGCAACAATCACAGTACAGTACTTTAACATAGACAAATACCTCAGGCAGCATAACTTTGCCAAAACAAGCAGCTCTGATTTATTTAGGGGGATATAACAAGGACAGGGGGAAATCAGGTTAATTAGCTTATCACTTTACTATCTACCTATGGCTCTGTGCACAGGCCTATCCCTACCAGTTACTGTCCCTGGGTACCCAAGCCCTAGTGGCTAGTCCAAACCGTGGCAGCTGGTAGGGGCCCTTTCACACAGAGAAAAGGAAAATTAAACAGTCAGCAGTACAGTAATTCCATTTGGATTTAATGTGGCAATTCAACAGGGAGCGACCCCGAATTAGTACTCACGACCTCCAAACAAGATAGGGTCCTTCAATGTCAGCAGGGCTACTCTTGAGCTCCAAGAGACTCCTCACACATTTATATGGTAAAAAAAAGAAAGTACTATACCAGGCAGGCTGCTTCTCTATCCCGATCGCAATTACTGCACAATACCCGGGAGAACACACAGCAGATTCAGTTCCTGACAGACCGAGTGCAATTCAACAATTTCTCCAGTCTTCTACAGGGTGAGCCTGGTTTCTCTTTCAGAGATCCTTTGATTCTTTTCACAGGACGGATTCAGTCTAACAAGCAGTTACACAAGCTGCAGACGGAACTCTGGGCCTTGCACCGTTTTGGCTGAAACTGTGCACTGAAGGAGCACAGGGTTTCTTTCCCTTCACTTCCAGATCTCAAACTGAAACTCCAACAGACAAAACCGGGCACTTCCTTTGAGTTCCTCCCAGTTCTTGACTGGATTGGCTGTCACTCACAATAGACTGCTGCTGTTGGTCCAAAAAGGCACCGAAGTCTAAACTACATCTCCCAGAGTCACTGCCCATACAATCCTCTTGTGGCTGGCTCAGATTATGAGTCCAAGTTCTGATTCGTCCAAGGCACCATTTTAGAGCTAGCTTACCCCACACTGATTGGTCCAGTTCAGCAGTTCAAAACCAGAATGGGGAACTAGGCAAACACAGTTCTGACTGCAAAGAAAGCAAGTTAGACAAACTGTATTTTCATTATTACTCTAAATTATTTCTGGCAAACAGTTACATCTTTCAGATAGGTTCCTTTGTACTCTAGTGACTGCAAAAATGGAGTGAATTGGCAGCAGTTGAGTGGTACTCAAACAGAGAAACACACAGTCCCCCCATATAAACTAATTATGTCTGCAAGCAGACAGCTCTTAAAGAGACAGTACCAGAGGCTCTAAAAACACTCACTGATAAATGGCTTAAATGCCAAACACCATTCAGGCTTGGAGCATTCAAGCAAGCTCCTGGAAGTCTTTTGGGAACCCCCATTTGCAGAGGGGTTACAAAAGCAAATACAGAAGAGAAAATACTGAGGGAAGCTAAAAGGAGAGACAAGAAATTTTTCCAGTATGTAAGTGAACGGAGAAGAAGCAAACAGAGGATAATTAGGCTAAGAGGGGAGAAAGGAGCTATGATAGAGGGAGATAAGGAGAAAGCTAATCTGCTAAATAAATACTTTACCTCAGTCTTCACAATCAAGAAAGAAGTGATGGGGCCAAAAATAAACAACAGGGGAAGAGTGGGCAGGGAGATGGACACAAGTCCCTTTTCAGAGGGTAGGGTGTTGAAAGAGTTAGGAAAACTTCGGACAGACAAGGCAATAGGTTCGGATGAAATCCACCCCAGAGTGCTCAGGGAGTTAAGGGAGGAGCTAGCTGCACCACTTGCAAAGTTACTTAATCTTTCTCTTGACAGTGGGAGAGTCCTAGGGGATGTGAAAAGGGCTAATGTGGTGCTGTTGCACAAAGGGGGAGGGAAGGAAGAACCAGGCAACTATCATCCGGTGAGCCTGACCTCTGTGGTAGGTAAGATGATGGAGGCACTTATAAAGGAAGGGCTGGCAAAACACCTGGGGGAGGAGGGGCTCGTAGGTGAAAACCAACATGGATTCACAAAGGGTAGGTCATGTCAGACCAACCTGACTGAATTCTTTGATGCAGTAATGGAGACAAGTGACCAGGGAGGGGTGGTGGATGTGGCCTATCTGGACTTCAGAAAGGCCTTCAACACCATCCCTCACAGGAGACTAATAAGCAAGTTGAGTAGTTTAGGGGTAGGAAGAAAACTAGTGAACTGTGTGGAAAATTGGCTGGAGGGAAGAATGCAGAGGGTGGTGGTAAACAGGGTGCACTCCAGGGAGGAGGGAGGGGTGACGAGTGGGGTACCTCAGGGGTCAGTGTTGGGTCCCATACTATTCATCATTTATATTGGAGACATTTCAGAGGGCCTAAATGGGAAAAGTATGTCTGTTAGCAGATGACAGAAAGATTTGTAACAGGGCGGACTCAATGTTGTGTAATTTTATTATTGTTTCGGTAGAAATTTATTTGTATTAGCTTAGGGGGCGGATCCAAGGATCATGTGGTTACCAGAACAGTATAAAAGCTAGCCCTTTGGGACCATTCTTTAGATAGGGACAGTCTGAACAGGTTGCATGAGGATGGAGATTTCGCTGAAACACAGAGGGTGGGGTCTGACTCTTGGGTCCTAGCTGTGTTGTATGCTGTATTACTGAGTTTGCGCATGTGTGTCGAACTCCTTGGGAGAGTAGGGTTTGATGGGTGTGACACTGTCTGTCCAATGCAGACTGCTCGGCATGGGGCTTGAGAGCATTACACTAATCCTCAGTCAGGCTGGTCCTGACACTGTTTTGCCTTCAGTGATCTGCACATGAAAAGAAAAAGCCATGCCAATCAGGAGCTGGAATTTTCATTCATCTGCAGGTCAACGCAGAGCAAACAGCTGACTGTGTCCTGACATCTCCGTGCTGGCTGGGAGGAGGTGCTGTCTTGCCCACTCTCGGTGTTGGATGCGATCCCCCCAACATAACCTCCAACCTCGGGTGCCCAATCCCGGTCGGCATTTAATCATTTTTCCAACACTGAGATGCCTCACCGGTGTCAGATCGTCTCCCCCAGCGCACACATAACCTCTGACCTTGCGATGCCAAATCCCTGGGTCGGCATTGAAGCCCCAGTACTCTGGCACACTGGCAGCCCACCCCAGTGTGCCAAAATCCATTGTTTTCCTGTAAAACAGAAAACAGACTCCTACATCTTTGTGTTTAAACCTGAAAAGACAGAAATGGTCCTCGTTGCAGCGGCCCCACCCCTCCCCAACCCTTTCCTCCCTCGTGTACCTGACTTCCCTTCCACGCATACTTACCTCCGGAGGTCAGGAGCAGTGATCTTCAGTGGACTGGGAACACGTCTACACTCTTCAAAAGCCAACCATAAACTGAAGAAATGCCGTAAGTTCTATAATATAGCAGTGAATGGGGGGTTCAATTTAGGTTGATAGCTCAGCAATTTTGGGAGTTTTAGTCCCAAATTTTTAACATTGGGTTCTTGGGACCCCACCTCATGAATACAGTCACTGTCATTTCATTTCTCAGTCCTGAAGGTGATTTTGCGGTCACTGTGTGGAATCACCTTTTGGGACCAATTAACAAAATGACAGTGCCACTGTTCATGAGGTGGCGTCCCAAAAGCCCTGTTGCAAATCTGGTGAAAAAACTCACAGAACAAGGCTGCGTTACAAGCGTCCGTTGTGCAGTTTCTACACACGCTCATAACATCATCAATTTTTAAGATTTTCACTCCATATTTCTAACATTGCCATTTTTTCACACCCCCTTAGGAACAGTACAGCTGTCATTTTTTGTATCCTTCCCAGAATGTGTTTCGCACCTGTGGAGCAGAATGGCACAGATGCGGTGCGAAATCAACTTTCAGGACAGATTAACAAAATTACAATGCCACTGTTCATGAGGGGAGGTCTCAAAAAGGCCATGTTGAAAATCTGGCAAAAACATTCCAAAAAATGACTGCGTTACAAGCGTGCGTTGTGCAGTTTCTACGCACACTTGTAACTTTGCCACTTTTTCATATTTTCACTCCAGATTTTCAACATTGCCATTTCTTCACATCTCCTCATGAAAAGTATAGCTGTCATTTTTCACATCCTGTCCCAAATGTGTTTTCGCACCAATGGCGCCGACTGGCACACTCACTGTGCAAAATCACCTTTTGGGATCGAGCAACAAAATGATACTGATACTGTTCATAAGGTGATGTCCCAAAAAGCCCAAGTAGAAAATCTGGAGCAAAAATACCAACAAATGCCTGGGGCATTAGGGTTGCCAACCATAACGCCCACCCTTCAAATGCAAGACTGAGGAATATACAGAGAAACATATGGGAGGCATGTACAAGAGCAATACCAACACCGAACTCTCGACACTGACAAATGCGTTTTTTATTTTTTTTATTTTGCTTTCTTATTTTTGTATATAAATAAAATCACACAGTGGTGTTTTTGGTTTACCTCACAATCATGTCTCTGAGAGTTTCCTTATCCCACGATCCAGTCACACGGAGTTGGTAGGAAATAAACCCTCTTTCTTAGGTGCTGCACCTGCTGCTACCACTGGAGGGGGCTTAAGAGCCTCTTCTGAACTGGTACCATGGTAGTCTGGGAAAGTCTGAGTGAAGACCAGTATTCTGTCAAGTACGATTTAACTCCTATCATGTGCCACCTTGCTTATGGTACCACAGAGACTGTGGCTGATATGAGACCTAACCATCTGAGAAAATCTTATGCAGTCCTCCTTGTTTCCAAGAGGAAGGATGCTGCATACTGAATGAGCGTTTAGACCCTTTCCTGGAGGAGAACGGCCCTTGCTTGGATTGTGTCCAGTTTTGCTTTAATGAAGCACATGTTGATTTTTCTATATTCTAAATGAAGCCCTGTTTTTTTAGTGTTAGGGAAGCTGACTATCCCTCCAACAAACCATGACAGAAATGTGTCATGGCCATAATGAATCAGGGAACCTTAAGAACCTCCATGGACTGTGCCAATTTTGTGGTGTACTGCACCCCCATCCCACCAGGTGTTCCCAGAGTAGTACTCAACTGTGGTTCAATTCCATTTGCCGTGGAAAGACATCGACCATTTGGAAACAGTGCAGAGAAGGGCTACTAAGATGGTGCATGGACTACATCACAGGTCAAATGAGCAAGACTCAGGGAGCTGAACCTATACTCCCTTGAGCAGAGAAGAAACAGAGGGGACATGATTGAAACATTGAAGTAAGAAGAATATTTCAAAGGCAAATTTCTCAAAGGTAGGAACCGGCATGCCCCTCTATGCAAAGTTAGAGTCCGTGGGAATCACCTTCCTTGGGTCACAACAGAACTCATAGCATGCCAAAGAACAAGAGACCAAGCCTTTAAGCACCACACTCTCCAAGCTACAGAAAGACTATGACAACTATCGTCAGCTTCACACCAAATGCACCAAAGCCACTCATATGGCTAAAGCAGACTACTTTACCTCAACCTTTCAATCGAACATAAACTGCCCCAAAATTTTGGAAAGTCATTCACTCTCTCTTCTCCCCAGTTCTTCCTCCTACCCCTTCTCGCTATAAACAACACTATTACATCTAACCACTTAAGTGTTGCCTCTGAATTTAATTCTTTTTACCTCCTGTGCCTCTGCCCTTCTATCCTCCTTACCATCTCATAGATGTATTTAAGTTCAGAAGGCGGATGCCCATATATGAACTCACCACCACTGGTTCTCCTCAGTCTAATCCCCCACCCCAACCTGCACACATATGCCTGCCCCTTCCTTTCTCATTCACTAACATAACACCCTCTGACGCCCTGAATGCCCTGCTTACCCTAAACCTTTCTAAAGGCAGTTCACCTGATGGGCTGGATGCCAAGCTGCTTTACCTTTCTGCTATGGCTAACTCTGCCCCACTTATGAAGCTACTCAACCTCTCATTCACATTGGAAGCTATCCCCACTGTCTGGAAACATGCCATTGTTCTTCCCCTCCCTAAGGGCGGTGACCCATCCTTCCCTGGGAACTATCGCCCCATATCCCTGCTTCCAACCCTCGATAAGCTGCAAGAAATGAAAATTACATACCTACAGTAAATTCTGATCTTTTATGTCTCTTCACCATTCATGGCCTTTGGGTATAGTGAAGCCGAAGTCACGACCCTGAAAGCTCTTTTTTTTTTTTTTTGATGGTAAAGTCAACACACCTTGGCGGCGCCCTCTAGGCTGATGCACTGTGTGGTGCTCGGGGTTGGCTGTTATAGGTGGATCGACCCCTGCCCTCCCACCAGTTCTGAGTCACCGTGAGAGTAAGGAAAGGGGAGGAGGGACAAGGGAGTACAAGGACACATAAAGGAATGGATATACAAACTAAAAGGAGAAATAAATGACTGAGAGGACAGAATAAAGATGGAAAACTAAGGGGATTGGGAGGTCTCTGGAGGAGGGAGGGAGGGTTAGGGAATTTAGAAGTAAGGATGCTGGGGGGTGGGGAGAGGGAACATACCCTGGAACCTTGACCTGTCTCCAGCTTGTATAGGAACTGTGAAGGAGTAGCCAGAAGGCTAAACTGCCAGAATTCAAGGCACAGAATCATTGGCAATAACCCCAAAATAAGCAGAATCAGCTATTCTGGAAAAAAGAAGATACAGGAATACCCCCAACCAAAATCACATTTTGGCATAAGAAAACTAGTTTCTTAAATTAAATTGAGGTTGTGTCCAAAGGACAAGGAAATCAAAGGGTTAAAGAAAAGCTGACAGGAGAAGGGAAACAGAGCAGAAAGAGGACAACTATCAACCTCCACCCCATGGGGTAGGGCCGAGGTGCTGAGGAAGGAGTGCCCAATCCTGACCACTCCCTCCCTAGAGAAAAACATCCCCCTATGTGCCCAAGGTCACCCCACTTCTGACCAACAGAAAGGAGGGGGGTGAAAGAGAGGGCACAGAGAGGGAGGGGGGACCCAGAGACTGAGGCCCCAGTGGGATGGAGGGTGGGATTGTGATGAATGGTAAAAGATACACAGAAAGATCAGAGTTATGGTAGGCATGTAATTTTCATATCTTATCTGTGTCAATCTTCACCATTCATCACCTTTGGGGTGAGTGCCAGGCCCCCCAAAGGGGGCTTAACCCTGAAGGACTGAGTCCCTTAACTCTCAGTGGGTGGCACACCAAGACAGAGAACCTTCACGGGTCTGGAGAGGCAAGGCAGTGGGGAGAGTGAGACGGGGACTCCTCGGAAGGAGTAGGAAGTTGCCCCAACAGATACCGTCTCACCCTACAGGAGAAAATATGGTCTCTCTGGCAGGGGGAGGAAGTCAGCCTGTGCCAGGCTATGGGTGACAACCGGGAAAGTTGCAGCCATGCCATCTACCTAGTGCAGAACGCTGTCCCCATGACCCTGGAAGCTACCTTGCTGGCACTGTAAGATGCCCTCGCCTACTGCCTTGCTAGCTCCAGGCCACGTGCAGAGAGTGCAATGGCTTGTCTGATTTCCTCCATGTCAGGCATAGTGGCTAGGAGCTGACCTAACATGGACCACAGGAACCTATCACAGGTAGCGTAGTGGGCCTGATGTGCTGAAATAGAGAGCAGCAACCATGCCGAGTAGAAAGTCCTCCTCCCTAGAAGTCAAAATCCATAGAATCTTGATCTGGGGGCTGGTCACAGTGGGGGGGCGCGAAGCCCACCAAGAGTGTCCAGCTGCATCAATCCTGACTGAGGATGAGGCATACAATGTGGAGGCTCGGGGGGGGGCACAATTCTTCTGGCAGAGATCCCTAGGGGCTGGGACTCTGTAAAAGGGTCTCTGCCAGAAACGCAATGATGCCTACCAAAAGGGAGCAGGTCGGGGGGGAGGGGCACCACAAGGGTGTCCACAATTAAATCGTCTAAAAAGGCGCACATCATGTGCTCTGGATTGTGCTGCATGGGTGGGGTGATGTGTAGGTCCTCTAACATCCTCACAAGGAATCGATGATACTCTGCGAGATCAGCAGCTGGGGAGATATGGACAGATGGTTCCTCTCCTCCAGAAGAGGGGGATGAAGAGTCAGAGGACCTCAAGAGTTCAGAAGCTGGCTGCTTAGGGGGAGGTTGAAAAACCTATCTGTCCATAGCCCTTATGTAAGAGGGAAATTGAGCAGCCACAGCTCTGAACTGTTCCCAGGAGAGAGGGCCGCTAGGACCAAGAATACCTGGGAGTGCAGGAGAAGATGGCAGAGGAAAGGTGACAGAGCCGACAACAGGAATCGGCTGTCCTCTGCCTGGGCCAGAGAGAACACCTGGAGGCCCAAGGGAAGAGGGAGCTCCAGAAAACTCAACAGACGACAGCTGGTCAACCATGCTGGAACTGCCTAGGCGGCACCCTGAAAAATCCCCCGTGAGGTGACCGGGGCCGTGAGAGTCCAAAAGGATGGTCCCCTACCTCCAAAGAAAAGGGCCCTCTCAAGGAAACTGAAAAGGAAGGGCAGGGATCTGCACTACGACTCCTTCCAGAACCCAGGTGGGTCCCTGAAGAGGGTCGCCATGTCGAACCCCTACCCCTCGACCCCTCGGAGTCCGAAAGAGCACTTCTCCTCGAAAAAGCCAGCCTAGGCAGCTGGCAGCTCTGGTCAGTCCATTAAGGGACTATCCAGGGAGCAACACCTTCCCCTCCTGTGGGAGCTCCGATCAGCCCCAAAGTTGGGCGATCCAGGCATACCACCTGAGGGGGTACCACCACTGAGGGGTCAGAAAACCCTCCAAGGCCAGGTTGCAGGGCAATGGTGGCCTGCACCACTGCCTGCTGGTCAAAACCCCTGACCCTGGACCCGGGAGCCACTGTCCACTCCTCAGAGGGAGGGCTGACTCCAGCCCGTCGAGGACGCTACAAAGGTGTCCATGTGAGCAGCCAACTCCAAAGAGTCAGACTGCCTATCTGACTCAGAATCCGATTCCGCCTCCGAGGAGGTGGAGACCGAAGTCCTGTGCCAGATGGTACGTGGATGCCCACTGCCATCTCGACTTGAATGGGGCACCAGAACGAGGGACTGCACCAGAGTTGGCACCGAAGCCCTCAAGCGCACCGTGAGCGGTGCGTGAAGAAGACACGGCACTGAGGATGGCAACAGTATCGGAGCCGGGACCTGACAGGGTGCTGTCCCAACCCACGGCACCGCAAGCGGTGCTGAGGCCAGACATGGCGCCGATGATGGCCTCGACCGCACTCTCAACACCATGGACATCGCCAAGATCAGAAACCCCCATGGTGCCGTGTCACTGCTCAGCACCGCAAGCAGCACCAGAGCTGGACACGGCACCATGCTCAACCACAGCGCCACGAATGGCGCCAAGGCGAGAAACAGACAAGGATGGCACCATAGAGCCTCCCACAGTACCATCAGCACCATCTGTGCCATAAACAGCTCCAGACTGGCGCTGATGACGGCGCCATCAGGGCCCATGGCGCTGCGAACAGCACTGAGGCCCAAGATGGCACCGACAGACAGTGTTGAGGATGGTGCCAACCCAGGCTTCCCAGCCTGGGGAGATGACACCAGGGGTGCCTTCAACCTCGAATGGACGATTGCCAAGGCTGTGCCTCCCGCCCACCCCCCAGGAGGGACAGACTGGGCCTCCTGCACCGCGGAAGGGGCTTCTGCAATGGCTAGGCTACAAAAAGCAGAAGCCCCTCCTCCGCAGTCTGTATAGAACTGGGAGGGGACCCAGAGGAAAGGCAGAGAGACCGTGGCTTAGCCCGACGGGTGCAAACCTGTCCCCCGAAAGTCGGCGGAGCTCGTCCCACGTTCCACGCGCATTGTTTGATGACACAACGGTCCATGGAGGAGCAGGTGTCACATGAATCCATGTCGTGTAGTGGGCCAAGACACACGAGGCAATGGTCATGCTGGTCGGTGACGGAGTACTTATGGCCGCACGGGCACCGACACATAGGGGGCCATCCCATCTTCAAAGTTTTCTTGCCCCCCCCGACCGGAGACATGACCTACGTAAAAAAACAACCAAAAACAAGACTCGATGTCGCAAAAAGAAGAAAAGGAACAGTCTTACCAGGTGATGTCGAGTGGCGGTGGACAACGGAACCGGAAGGAAATTCAAAAGTGGCATTGAGAAGATATAAAGCACAAGGCTTCTGATCAGCAGCAGGCCTCTTGCTAGCAGAGCTTCCATGAGGTCGACCTCTACGGTGGGAGACAAAGAACTGGAGGGAGGCAGGGTTGACCACATGAGGGCTAACCCACGAGCACCCCACAGTGCGTCGGCCTCGAGAATGGCGCTGATGGTGCGTCGACTCCACCCATCAAAAAAAAAAAAGAGCTCCTGCGGGGTTATAACCTCCAGCCACTATATCCAAAATGTGATGAATGGTGAAGACTGACACAGATAAGATCACCTAGTTCTTACCCAGAGAAATAGAAATTATGTACCTACCGTAATTCTGATCTTTCTGTGCATCTTCACCAGTCATCACCTTTGGGTTACTGGCCAGATGTCATGACCCCGTGGGAGCTCTTTTTTTT
The DNA here is from genome assembly GCA_016271365.2 of Neoceratodus forsteri. Classification (NCBI taxonomy): domain Eukaryota; kingdom Metazoa; phylum Chordata; order Ceratodontiformes; family Ceratodontidae; genus Neoceratodus; species Neoceratodus forsteri. The sequence goes on along the minus strand of CM057458.1, from coordinate 728,577,351 downwards.
TTTTGGATGGGCGGAGTCAATGTACCATCAGCACTGTCCTCGAGGCCGACGCACTGCGTGGCGCTCGTGGGTTGGCCATTAGGTGTTGTCGACTCCACCCTCCCACCAGTTCTGAGTCGCCGTAGAGGTTAGAAAAGGGTGGATGGGTGGGACAAGGAAGTCCAAGGGACAGACAAAGGAAAAGATATAAAACTAAAAGGAGAAATAAGCGACTGAGAGGACAGAAGAAGCTTGAAGACTAAAGGCGATTGGGTAGGAGCCCCAATCTTGGGAACCTTGACTAGTCTCCAGTTTATATAGGAACTGCGAAGGAATAGCCAAAAGGCTAATTGCCAGAACTGCAGGCATAGAATCACTGGCAAAACTCCTATAAGCAGAATCTGCTATTCTGGAAGAAAGACAGGAAAAACAGGGTTATTCCCCAAAGGAGATTTTGGTGTAAGTAACCTTCTCGGAGGTGCTGCCTGTCTATGACATGGGTGAGATTAGGGTGCTCCACACCATGGAATTCAATCAGTGGTTGAAAAAATGGTGCAGAGCTCAGGGATTTAGCTTCATTGGGGACTGGGGGTCCACCTGGATTGATGCACGCCTATACTGATGTGATAGTCTATATCTGTCCAGGAGGGGAACCAGGATCCTAGGTGACAGTTTTAAATGCTTCACTGGCAAGTATTTAAACTAGCCAAAGGGTAGATACTGGAAAGGAGCAGGAAATCCTAGCAAGTAAAAAAAGTAGAGGCTACTGAACGAATACTTCTGCTCAGTATTCACAAAGAGGAGGAGGGAGGTGACTAATCCAATTAACAGAAGCACTCTGGATGGGGCGGGGTTGATCCCAGTCCTTTCACAGAAGAAAGGGCTCTGAAAGAACTCCTAAAACTGAAGGTGGACAAAGCAATGGGGCCTGATGGAATTCACCTCAGAATTGTAAAAGAATTAAGGGGAGAACTAGTGACACCACTGACTACCTTTTTTAACAAATCATGGGAGGATGGTGTGGTACCTGAGGACTGTAGGAAGGCGGATGTGATTCCCCTTCACAAAAGTAGGAGCAAGACAAAGGCAGGAAACTATAGACCTGTCTGTTTGACCTCTGTGGTAGGGAAAGTGATGGAATCACTTCTGAAGGAAAGAATAGTTGAGTACCTAGAGGCCAGTGGGGCTCAGGACCCAAGGCAGAATGGGTTCATAGCGGGAAGGTCATGTCAGATGAATCTAATCGATTTCTTTGACTGGGTGATGAAAGTAGTAGACCAGGGAGGTGCTGTGGACATGGCCTACCTAGACTTTAGCAAGGCATTTGACACAGTCCCACACAAAAGATTACCTATCATTTACTTTCTAAATGTGAAATACTGCCCATCTGCTTATCTGACCATGCCCACTCACTACTTCTTACATTAAAATAGGGAACCCACAATAAAAAAATCCTTACTAAATAATGAAGATTTAAATCTAAAGTTATATAAAAAATTCAACAAATAATCTTACAGAACACCAACCCCCAGATCTCACTGGTCATATTATGGGACGCAGTGAAAACTGTTTTACAAGGGGAATTGATTAGCTATACTTTAATCTAAAAAAGTTAAGGGAGGAAAAACCTCTAGGCCAACAGCAAAAATTAGCAGAATTACAAATAAAAAACAGAAAGAATCCTAGGTGAGAGGTTTAAATGCTTCATTGGCAAGCATTTAAACTAGCCAAGGGGGGAGGCACTGAAAGGGCAGGGAAATCCCAGTGCCTCCCCAAAACTATGGTAATCCGTGAGTAAACACCAAGGTAGAGAAGTCATTAGGGAGCAGGACAGAGTAAATGTAAAAAAAGGCAAAGGCAGTAAGGACAGGAATGGGGCTAAAAGGGTTAAGGCCATCAAAAATTGGAGGATGATGAGTACCAATGCCCGTAGTCTGTGTAACAAGCTCCCTGAACTAGTGGCCTTGATAGAAGTGGGTTGCCTGGATATTGTGGCAGTCACAGAAACATGGTACACAAAGAACCATGACTGGGAAGTCAACATACCAGGATACACAATCTACAGGAGGGACAGTGAGGGTAAAAGAGGAGGAGTAGTTCTCCATGTAAAGGAAGGGATCAAAGCAACAGAAATGAAAATTACGTACCTACCATAATTCTTGATCTTCTTGGACGAGTCTCCACCACTCATTCACACTAATGGGATCTGCGCCGAAGGCACTAGGACCCATCGAGAACAAAGCTTTGCTGGAGGAGTGAAACACCAGAGATGGCGCTGCAAGGCACGCGCCGCTGAGCACTAGCTCGCTCTAATGACTATCTCGTGTCGACCCTCCAAAACCTACCAGTACCTTTTACCAAGGAGGTGCAGCACAACTAACGAAGAGTAACCTAACCTTAAAACTGGACATAAGATAGTCCGGGTTCGAAGGTTTCAGTGAGCATGTCTAGCACAAGGTTAATGTCCCAGGCTGCAACTGGACATCTTATAGAGGTCTGGTATGCAGAATTCCTTTAGAAATCTCTTAACCATAGGTAACTGAGCCAGAGACAAAGAAGAAACCGGCTCATGATACGCTCAAATGGCACTAAGGTGAACTTTGACTGTAGAGTACTGAGGCCTGAATTTGAGAGGTCCAGAAGGTACTCCAAAACCTTGTCTGGAGGACAGGAAAAGGGATTCCAAGAGCACTTTGCACACCAGAGCGAAAAACGCTTCCACTTAGACATGTAAGTTTTCCGAGTAGCTAGCTTCCGAGCAGCCAGAAGAATGTCCGAGACCCTTCAAGAGACATTGAACCAGTTCACTTCTACCTCTTCAGGAGCCAAGCGTGAAGGTGAAGCGATTTCAGGTTGGGATGGACCACCGGACCCTGAGTCAACAGGTTCATCTGCAGGGAGAGTGGTCTCGGAGGGGCTGCCAACATACTGTTGAGTAGAGGAAACCATAGTTGTCGAGGCCAAGAGGGGGCAATGAGAATCATCTTGGTCCCCTGAGACTCGAATTTGAGAAGTACTCTCTGAATTAGAGGAAGAGGTGGAAAGGCGTAAAGAAAGCGTTTTGTCCACCGCAGCCTGAACGCATCCTGACAGAAAATGCCAGGCCCTGGATTTCTGGAGCAGAAGAGAGGCAGTTTTGCGTTGAGTGGGGATGCAAAAAGGTCCAGGTCTGGAGTTCCCCACTCTTCGAATAGTGACTGAACTATGACTGAGTCGAGAGACCACTCGTGAGGATCTGCTTCTGTTCTGCTGAGACGGTCTGCCAAGTCGTTTTGTACGCCTGGCAGGTAAACCGCTTGAATTAGAGCTTTGTGTTCCAAGCACCATTCCCACACCCTCATCGCTTCCCTGCATAAGGGGTAAGAGTGAGCACCGCCCTGCTTGTTGATGTAATACATCACAGCTTTGTTGTCCGTTTGAAGGAGAATGTTCTTGTGACAAAGAATATCCTTCAAAGCTCGGATCGCATAAAGGATGGCTCTCATCTCTAGGACATTTATGTGAAGCTGGGCCTCGAGCTGAGTCCATACCCCTTGAGTGTGGAGAGCGACAATGGGCTCCCCATCCCGTTAGCGATGCGTCTGTGGTGATGGAGATTTGATGATCCAGAGGAGCAAAGGGGAATCCTTCCAGGAGATTGCTCTCTTGAGACCACCAGGTGAGAGACCTCTGTAAGGGCTCTGTCACCTTGATGGGATAAGACTGGGGGTGAGAGGTTGGTGACCACTGAGCGGAGAGCATCCATTGGGTGGTTCTCATGTGTAGCCGAGCTAGGGGTACAGTGAACACTGAGGATGCCATGAGGCCTAACATACGTTGCATCGAGAGAGCTGTAACTGATCTGTTCTCCCGATGTAGACGGCCATCTGAAGGATGTTGAGTCTTCTGTCCTCTGGAAGGAAAGCCTTCACGCAAGACGTGTCCAGTAGAGTCTTTATGAAAAGGAGTCTCTGGGAGGGCTGCAGCTGTGACTTCTTTAGATTCAGCAGAACTCCCATGGATGTAAGAAGGCGAGAGGCCGTCTGAACGGCTTCCAAAGTCCCCTGTCTGGAAGGGCTTGCTAGGAGCCAGTCGTCCAGGTAGGGAAACACTCGGAGTCCGAGCTTCCTGAGATGCGCTGAGAGAACTGCACAACATTTTGTAAAGACTCGCGGCGCCGAAGACAGTCCAGTGTTGACCCAGAGCCACAAACCTCAGGAATTTGTAAAGCCTTGGGTGAATAGGAATATGCTGGTAAGCGTCCTGCATGTCCAGGGAGGCTAGCCAGTCGTGTTGATGAAGCAAAGGTAACAGGGTTCCTAGAGAAATCATTTTGAATTTCTCCCTGGGGAGAAATTTGTTCAGCTTTCTGAGGTCTAGAATGGGGCGCATACCCCCAGACTTCTTTGGAACCAGAAAGTAGTGGGAGTAGAACCCTGTGTTTCGCTGATGCAGAGGCACCAGTTCTACTGCCCTGTTGTTCAGAAGGCCCTGAATCTCGTCGGCGAGAAGGTCTGACTGAAGGATAGACAGCTTGGGTTGACGTTTGGGAGGACGATTCGGAGGGGTCTCCAGAAAATTGAGAGAATACCCTCGCGAATTATCCGAAGGACCCATTTGTCTGAAGTTATGGACTTCCACTGGTTGTAGAAGTACATCAGACGACCTCCAACCGGAGAAGAAAAGTCCACCTCGGGCAGTGGAGATGGAACTTGGGCCGGCAACTCATAAGGTAGCACTGGGCGCTTTGGGCCCTTGCGCTTTCTGTTGCGTCTTCTTTTGAGGTTGGGCAGGTTGGTTCTTATGGAAACTTCCTCTGCCCCTGCCTCGAAAGGACTGACGATTATGAAACTGACATTTACCGACATGCCCTCGAGAGGGGTAGGGGGTCGAGCCAGCTTAATGGCCGACCTAGTCTTCTGAGTAGCCTCTAGAGCTTGCTCTACCTGAGGACCAAAAAGATACGAGCCATCAAAGGGCAACGCCATTACCTGCTGCTGTGCATCATTCAGTGAAGCCTCAAGCACGCAGCCAGGAATGACTGCTAGTACAAATACCAGCTGCCGTTGAACGAAGCAGTGTCAAAAGCATCCATGGCTGCTTTGACCTGCTGGTTATTAGATTCAATACCTCTGGTAATGGTCAGAAGAAGCTCTGACTTAGAGTCCGAGTCCGGAAGAGCTTCAACCATTTGTTTAATAGAGTGCCACAGGATATACTCATACTGAGAAAAATAGCCCTGGTAACTGGCAATACGCATACTTAGAGTGGACGCAGCAAAGACTCTCTTACCTAATGTATCAATCTTACGAGACTCTTTGTTAATAGGTCGAGCTGTAGTAGCTTGAGGAAGAACGACCTTATCATTCTCTGCCAGGACTACAATAGGATCCGCAAAGGCTTGAGATGCCAAAATGGGACGATCCTTGGGGGCTGAATATTTCCTATCAATGGATTTAGCCACCGAAGGGGTAAGAGCAGGATTATTCCATACCATTTGAGACAGCGTCTTGAAGGAAGGTTGAATCGGAGGAGTCAAATCCGTAGGGATCTCCGAAGCATGAAGATATTGGAGTCTTAACCGCTTCCCAGGATCGATGTCTGTAGTCTGGAGAGAAAGAGTGGAACTCAGGTTCTTCAACAGAGACTTAAAGGACAGGTCTTCGACCACAGGCTCTGTAGCAGCGAAAGATCCTGCTTCGTCCACTTCATCACCCAACCGAAGGTCTGGGTCAGGCTCAACGTCATCTCCTGATAGTCCAGGAAGGACTGTTTGGACAGGAAAGGAGTGAAACACAGGAGAGGAAGAAAGAATTGAAAGGAAAGAAGAGTCCTCGAGAGCTCCCGGCGCCGAGGAGTCGAACGGGGCCGAAAAAGGCGCTCAAGAACAGCCTGGCGCCGAGGGACAGCGCGGCACGAGGACGTGCGAGAGGCACACGGTGCTGCGGACGGTGCCGAGGAGGCACACGGCCGAGAAGGCACACGGTCGGCGGACGGCGCTGAGAAGCCCGCGGCACCGGTGGACGGCGCTGAGAAGGCACACGGCACCGCGGACGGCGCCGACAAGCGCCGCAACACCACGGACGGCACCAGAAGCACCCCAGGACCCTGAGAACCATGGTTAGAAGGGGAAAAAGCAGGAGATAAGGGCATCAGTGTGGCCCCTGCGCCGCAGCCATGTGAGGGGGAACACCTAAGCGCGGAGTCGTCGGCACCGATAGAGGCGCCGCGCGACCAGGAAAGTCCAACCACCCTACCTGGTCGCCCGACAAGCCCGAAGGCCCCCGGGCAACCGAGCCAGGTAGCAGAACCAACCTCCGAGCCCATTGCTCCATAAGAGCGGCCCACTGATGAAACTGCTCATCTGAAGACCTACCTATAGGCGGGGTAGGACTCCGATGCCGAAGACGGCGGCTACCGGAAGCAGAAGTTGGCGACTCTGAAGGAGGAGACCGGCAACTAGCCACGATAACAGACCGTCGACGCGCAGACATATCAGAGGGCGACCTCGAGTGATGCCTTCTCTTTTTAGACCTGTGGGCCGAAGAAGAGCTCGAGGCCGAACGGTGCCGAGAATGCGACCGTTTGTTTTTATGCCTCCGGGGGGACCGCCCATCCCCCCGGGCATTGGACTGACCGTTGTCGGACCCCCGTTCGGGAGAAGGAGGCGGACCGGACCCAGCCCGACTGACTGAACAGCTTTCATACGAAGTCTCCCTACCGTCACCTGACCTGCTCATGGTCGACTCCGTCAAGTAGGCTGGGACTTCTTTATTGTATATTAAAATAGAATAAATTTAAACAATACTACATTGAGATAATACTACAAAAAAATAAACTGAAAACTATGCTGCTAGTTTGAAGTTTGACTCCTGACAAGTAGCGCGCGTCGTTACTGAAGCGCACTCGACCAGGCGGAAAAAGGAACTGAGGCGGTTGGAGGGTCGACGCCGAGATAGTCATTGCCGCGCCAAGCTAGTGCTCCGGGGCGCCATCTCTGGTGCGCCACCTTCTCCAGCAAAAAGTTTGCTCCGATGGGTCCTAGTGCCTCCGGCGCAGATCCCATTAGTGTGAATGAGTGGTGGAGACTTATGTCCAGGAAGATCTAAAGAGTAAACAGGGAGCACATGAGGCACTCTGGGTCACCCTGGAGACAGGAAATGGCACCACAATCCGCATAGGGGTTGTATACAGACCCCCATCTCAGGAAGAGGGAATGGACAAGGAAATGATAGAAGGCTTCCTTAGAATGGCAGAAAAAGGGGAGATATTGTTGATGGGGGACCTGAATATGCCAGATGTTAACTGGAGCACCTTTGCTGAAGGAACATCCAGGAGCAGGATCATTTTAATGCCCTACAGGGGGCATGCCTCAGACAGCTAGTATTGGAACCCATTCAGGAGGGTGCAATCTTAGACCTGGTACTCTCAAATGGGGATGGAGAAAGAATCTCAGATTTAGAAGTGGGTAGCCATCTGGGAACAAGGGACCACCAAACAGTGTGGTTCACGATAAACACAGCCATACAATCAAGCCATACAAAAGCAAAAGTATTAGACTTTTAGGAGGGCTGACTTTGGGAAAATGAGAGAGTGCCTCAGAAAAGCACTAGCAAACAGGCAAGAAGGAGGGGTGGAGGAATAATGGGGAGTAATCAAAACAGCCATCACAGAGGCAACAAGTCTTTGTGTAAGGCAAATCAACAAAACACAACGAAGGAAAAAAACAATATTGTTCTCAAAAGAAGTGGCAGGGAAGGTTAAGGAGAAAAGGATAGCATTCAGGAAATATAAGGAAACACAGAAGGAGCAGGACAAAGAACTTTATCAGTTAAAGCAGAAAGAAGCTGGGAAGGCAGTCAGAATAGCAAAGGCCCAAACCGAGGAAAGGATAGCCAACTCTGTTAAGAAGGGGGATAAGACCTTTTATAGGTACATTAGGGAGCGAAGAAAGCCAAAGGAGGGATACTGAGGCTTAATAAAGGGGAGGGAATGTGGGTAGAGGGTGACAGTGAAAAAGCAGGGATACTGAATGAATATTTCTGCTCAGTATTCACAAAGGAAGAGATGGAGGAGGTACCTAAACCAAACAAGAGAAACACTCTGATGACGGGGGTCGATATCAGTCCATTTACAGAAGAAAGGGTTCTGAAAGAACTAAAAAAATTGAAGGTGGACAAAGCAATGGGGCGTGATGGGATTCACCAAAGAATTATAAAAGAACTAAGAGTAAAACTAGAGACACCGCTGACTATTCTCTTTAACAAATCATGGGTAGATGGGGTGGTACCTGAGGACTGGAGGAGGGTGGATGTGATTCCTCTTCACAAAAGTGGGAGCAGGACAGAGGCAGGAAACTACAGACCAGTTAGTTTGACCTCAGTGGTAGGGAAAATGATGGAATCACTTCTGAAGGAAAGAAATGAAAATTACGTACCTACCGTAATTCTTGATCTTCTTGGACGAGTCTCCACCACTCATTCACACTATTGGGATCTGCGCCGAGGCACTAGGACCCATCGGGAGCAAACTTTTTGCTGGAGGGTCGAACCAGAGATGGTGCCACAGCACTAGTCGCTGCTGGCACGACTATCTCGGCCGACCCTCCAACCGCCTCAGTACCTTTTTAACCAAGGAGGTGCAGCGCAACTAACGTAAAGAGTAACCTAACCTTAAGACCGGACATAAGATAGTCCGGGTGACCCGTGTAAGAAGGGTCAACAAAGAAGTCTTCACGGCCTAAAGATTTGAGGGAGTGAAGACCAACACAGCAGTGAGCTCGGGGGATGGAGGGTGGGCGTGTGAATGAGTGGTGGAGAGTCGTCCAAGAAGATCAAGAATTACGGTAGGTACGTAATTTTCATATCTTCCTGGACATAAGTCTCCACCACTCATTCACACTATTGGGAGAGTACCAAGCTAATAATCCCCCGGAGGGGCAGGAAGACCAAGAGCCACGTTTCTATCAGAGAAGTCCATTAAGGATAGTTCTGCGAAGGTGGAATGTCGCCTGGCATGAACATCCAGTGCATAATGCTTAACGAAGGTATGCACTGAGCTCCAGGTGGCGGCATTGCAGATGTCTGCAATCGGCACATTGCGAATTTCCGCTAGGGATGCCGCGACCGCTCTGGTAGAGTGAGCGTAAACCCTACCTTCTAATTTAACCTGTGCCATGGAATAGCAATGTCGAAGACATGCCACTAGCCACGATGAGATGCATCTGATAGCGACAGGTTGACCCAGCCGGGTCTCGCTGAAGGAAACAAACAGTTGTTGGGCTTTGCGAAAATCCTTGGTTCTATCTAGATAGAAACGCAAGGCTCTCTTAACATCCAAGGAATGAAGAGATCGTTCCCCTTCATTTTGGAAGTCCGCAAAGTAAGAGGGAAGGACCAAAGGTTGGTTTAGATGGAATTCACAACCTTGGAAGAAATTTAGGATGAGTACGAAGAACTACTTTGTCCTTATGGAACACAGTATACGGAGGGTCCGTAACCAGGGCATGTATCTCAGAGACCCTGCGGGCTGAGGTAATGGCCACTAGGAAGGCAGTCTTCCAGGTGAGAAATTTTAGCTCACAGGTAGCCAGAGGTTCGAAAGGTTTCCGAGTGAGCATGTCTAGCACAAGGTTAATGTCCCAGGCTGCAACCGGACGTCTTATAGGGGGTCTGGTATGCAGAATTCCTCTAAGAAATCTCTTAACCATAGGTAACTGAGCCAGAGACAAAGAAGAAACCGGCTCATGATACGCTGAAATGGCACTAAGGTGAACTTTGACTGTAGAGTACTGAAGACCTGAATTTGAGAGGTCCAAAGGGTACTCAAAACCTTGTCTGGTGGACAGGAAAGGATTCCAAGAGGACTTTGCACACCAGAGCGAAAAAGCTTCCACTTAGACGTGTAAGTTTTCCGAGTAGCTGGCTTCCGAGCAGCCAGAAGAATGTCTGAAACTCTTCGAGAGACATTGAACCGGTTCACTTCTACCTCTTCAGGAGCCAAGCGTGAAGGTGAAGCGATCTCAGGTTGGGATGGACCACCGGACCCTGAGTCAACAGGTTCATCTGCAGGGGGAGTGGTCTCGGAGGGGCTGCCAACATATTGTTGAGTAGAGGAAACCATAGTTGTTGAGGCCAAGAGGGAGCAATGAGAATCATCTTGGTCCCCTGGGACTCGAATTTGAGAAGTACTCTCTGAATTAGAGGAAGAGGCGGAAAGGCGTAAAGAAAGCGTTTTGTCCACCTGAGCCTGAACGCATCCTGACAGAAAATGCCAGGCCCTGGATTTCTGGAGCAGAAGAGAGGCAGTTTTGCGTTGAGTGGGGATGCAAAAAGGTCCAGGTCTGGAGTTCCCCACTCTTCGAATAGTGACTGAACTATGGTTGAGTCGAGAGACCACTCGTGAGGATCTGCCTCTGTTCTGCTGAGACGGTCCACCAAGTCGTTTTGTACACCTGGCAGGTAGACCGCTTGAATTAGAGATTTGTGTTCCAAGCACCATTCCCACACCCTCATCGCTTCCCTGCATAAGGGGTAAGAGTGAGCACCGCCCTGCTTGTTGATGTAATACATCACAGCTTTGTTGTCCGTTTGAAGGAGAATGTTCTTGTGACAGAGGATGTCCTTCAAAGCCCGGACCGCATAAAGGATGGCTCTCATCTCTAGGACATTTATGTGAAGCTGGGCCTCGAGTTGAGTCCATACACCTTGAGTGTGGAGAGAGCGACAATGAGCTCCCCATCCCGTTAGCGATGCGTCTGTGGTGATGGAGATTTGATGATCCAGAGGAGCAAAAGGGAAATCCTTCCAGGAGATTGCTCTCTTGAGACCACCAGGTGAGAGACCTCTGTAAGGGTTCTGTCACCTTGATGGGATAAGACTGTGGGTGAGTGGTTGGGGACCACTGAGCACTGAGCATCCATTGGGTGGTTCTCATGTGTAGCCGAGCTAGGGGTACAGTGAACACTGAGGATGCCATGAGGCCTAACATACGTTGCATTGAGAGAGCTGTAACTGATCTGTTCTCCCCAATGTAATGGGCCATCTGAAGGATATCGAGCCTTCTGTCCTCTGGAAGGAAAGCCTTCGCGCAAGAGGTGTCCAGTAGAGTCCCTATGAAAAGGAGTCTCTGGGAGGGCTGCAACTGTGACTTCTTTAGATTCAGCAGAACTCCCATGGACGTAAGAAGGCGAGAGGCCGTCTGAACGGCTTCCAGGGTCCCCTGTCTGGAAGGGCTTGCTAGGAGCCAGTCGTCCAGGTAGGGAAACACTCGGATTCCGAGCTTCCTGAGATGCGCTGCGAGAACTGCACAACACTTTGTAAAGACTCGCGGCGCCGAGGATAGCCCAAAGGGCAGGACTCTGAACTGATAGTGTTGACCCAGAGCCACAAACCTCAGGAATTTGTGATGCCTCGGGTGAATAGGAATGTGCTGGGAAGCGTCCTGCATGTCCAAGGAGGCTAGCCAGTCATGTTGATGAAGCAAAGGTAACAGGGTTCCTAGAGAAATCATTTTGAATTTCTCCCTGGGGAGAAATTTGTTTAGCTTTCTGAGGTCTAGAATGGGGCGCATACCCCCAGACTTCTTTGGAACCAGAAAGTAGTGGGAGTAGAACCCTGTGTTTCGCTGATGCAGAGGCACCAGTTCTACTGCCCTGTTGTTCAGAAGGCCCTGGATCTCGGCGGCGAGAAGGTCTGACTGAAGGATTGACAGCCTGGGTTGTCGTTTGGGAGGACGATTCGGAGGGGTCTCCAGAAAATTGAGAGAATACCCCCTCGCGAATTATCCGAAGGACCCATTTGTCTGAGGTTATGGACTTCCACTGGTTGTAGAAGTGCATCAGACGACCTCCCACCGGAGAGGAAAAGTCCACCTCGGGCAGTGGAGATGGAACTTGGGCCAGCAACTCATAAGGTAGCACTGGGCGCTTTGGGCCCTTGCGCTTTCTGTTGCGTCTTCTTTTGAGGTTGGGCAGGTTGGTTCTTATGGAAACTTCCTCTGCCCCTGCCTCGAAAGGACTGACGATTATGAAACTGACGCACCGGCGCCCCGAGAGGGAGAGGGCGAGCCAGCTTAATGGCGCACCTAGTCTTCTGAGTAGCCTCTAGAGCCTGCTCTACCTGAGGACCGAAAAGATACGAGCCATCAAGGGCACGCCATTACCTGCTGCTGTGCATCATTCGTGAAGCCAAGACGCAGCCAGGAGTGACGGCGAGTACAAATACCAGCGGCTGCTGAACGAGAAGCAGTGTCGAAAACATCCATGGCTGCTTTGACCTGTTGGTTATTAGATTCAATACCTCTGGTAATGGTCAGAAGAAGCTCTGACTTAGAGTCCGAGTCCGGAAGAGCTTCAACCATTTGCTTGATAGAGTGCCACAGGATATACTCATACTGAGAAAAATAGCCCTGGTAACTGGCAATACGCATACTTAGAGTGGACGCAGCAAAGACTCTCTTACCTAATGTATCAATCTTATGAGACTCTCTGTTAATAGGTCGAGCTGTAGTAGCTTGAGGAAGAACGACTTTATCATTCTCTGCCAGGACTACAATAGGATCCGCAAAGGCTTGAGATGCCAAAATGGGACGATCCTTGGGGGCTGAATATTTCCTATCAATGGATTTAGCCACCGAAGGGGTAAGAGCAGGATTATTCCATACCATTTGAGACAGCGTCTCGAAGGAAGGTTGAATCGGAGGAGTCAAATCCGTAGGGATCTCCGAAGCATGAAGATACTGGAGTCTTAACCGCTTCCCAGGATCGATGTCTGTAGTCTGGAGAGAAAGAGTGGAGCTCAGGTTCTTCAACAGAGACTTAAAGGACAGGTCCTCGACCACAGGCTCTGTAGCAGTGAAAGATCCTGCTTGCCCACTTCATTACCCAACCAAGGTCTGGGTCAGGCTCAACGTCATCTCCTGATAGTCCAGGAGGACTGTTTGGACAGGAAAGGAGTGAAATACAGGAAAGGATGGAAGAATTGAGAGGAAAGAGGAGTCCTCGAGAGCTCCCGGCGCCAAGGAGGCAACGGGACCGAAAATGGTGTCAAGAACAGCGCGGCGCCGAGAAGCCGCCCGGCACCGCAGACGGCACTGAGAAGGCACACGGCACTGAAGACGGCGCTGGAGAAGCCCTGCGGATGCTGCGGACAGTGCCGAGAAGGCACATGGCGCCGCAGAAGGTGCCGAGAAGCTCTGCGATGCCGCGGACGGCGCCGAGAAGCCCCGCGACGCCAAGAACGGCCAAGCTCCCCACGATGCCGCTGGATGGCGCCAAAAGCACCCCAGGACCCTGAGAAACATGGTTAGAAGGAAAATAGCAGGAGATAAGGGCATTGGTGTGGCCCTCGCGCCGCAGCTAGTGTGAGGGGGAAACACCTAAGCATGGAGTCGCCGGCACCGAGGTAGGTGCCGCGACCAGAAAGTCAACCGCCTCTACCTGGTCACCCGACAAGCCCGGAGGCCCGCTGGCAACCGAGCCAGGTAGCAGAACCAACCTCCGAGCCCATTGCTCCATAAGAGCGCCCACTGATGAAACTGCTCATCTGAAGACCTACCCAGGCGGGTAGGACTCGATGCCAAGACGGCGGCTACCGGAAGCAGAAGTTGGCGATCCAAGAGGAGACCGCAACTAGCCACGAAACAGAGCGCCGGACGCAAGAGACATATCAGAGGCTAACTCGAGTGATGCCTTCTTTTTAGACCTGTGGGCCGAAGAAGAGCTCGAGGCCGAACGGTGCCGAGAATGCGACCGTTTGTTTTTATGCCTCCGGGGGGACCGCCCATCCCCCCGGGCATTGGACTGACCGTTGTCGGACCCCCATTCGGGAGAAGGAGGCGGACCGGACCCAGCCTGACTGACTGAAGAGTTTTCATACGAAGTCTCCCTACCGTCACCTGACCTGCTCATGGTCGACTCCGTCAAGTAGGCTGAGACTTCTTTATTGTATATTAAAATAGAATAAACTTAAGCGATACTATATCGAGATAATACTACAAGAAATAAACTGAAAACTATGCTGCTAGTTTGAGTTTGACTCGACAAGGCAAGCGACGTCATTACTGAAGCGCACTCGACGGAAAAAAGGAACCGAGGCGGTTGGATGGTCGACGCCGAGATAAGTCATTGCCGCTGTGAGCTAGTTGTCATGGCGGGCGCGCCTCGAGGCACCATCTCTGGTGTCGACCCTCCAGCAAAAAGTTTGCTCCCGATGGGTCCTAGTGCCTCCGGCGCTGATCCCAATAGGGTGAATGAGTGGTGGAGACTTATGTCCAGGAAGATCTGCTGAGTACCTAGAGGCCAGTGGGGCAGAGGACCCAAGGCAGCATGGATTCACGATGGGAAGGTCGTGTCAGATGAATCTAATAGATTTCTTTGACTGGGTGGCCAAAGTAGTAGACCAGGAAGGGGCTGTGGACATGGCCTACCTAGATTTTAGCAAGGCATTTGATACAGTCTCACACAAAAGATTAATACACAAGTTAGCCAGCCTTGGAGTGGGTCCCAAGGTGGTAGCCTGGATAAAAAATTGGCTAGACAATAGGACGCAAAGGGTAGTAGTAAATGGAGTCCATAATGAAGAAAGGAGGGTTACTAGTGGGGTACCGCAGGGTTCAGAACTGGGACCGGTCCTTTTTAATGTCTTTATAAGTGACATTGCAGAGGAACTGGAAGGAAAAGTATGTCTCTTTGCAGACAACACAAAGATCTGCAACAGGGCTGATACACCAGATGGAGTGGAAAGGATGAGAAGGACTTGGCAAGGTTGGAGGAATGGTCAAATGTATGGCAGCTCAGATTCAATGCAAAGAAGTGCAAGGCAATGCACCTGGGAAACAAAAACCCAGGGGAAGAGTACACAATGGAGGGTGAGATACTGACAACAGTAAAAATGGAAAAGGACTTGGGGGTAATTATATCAGATGATCTAAAGGTGGGCAAGCAATGTGAGAAGGCAGTAAGGAAGGCTGGGGGGATACTGGGATGCATAGGGAGAGGCATCAATAGTAGAAAAGAAAAAATTACTCACCTTAGTAATGTTGTTTCTTCTAATGGAGTCTTGCTATATTATAGACATTATAGACATTAGCAGTTTGATCCAGCTCTAGAACTGCCCCGGAGTGAAATGGTTAAAACCATTCCAAAATAGAATTTTGGCACGAGAGCAGCTCTATCTGTGTCATTTCAAACTTGAACTGTCAGATCTTTATGAGCCAAACTCACTAAGGTCTGTGTGGAAGCTGTAACCTACACTAGCCAAATGGCTACCTAAATAATAACAACCATTGATGGTCCCAACACCCAAGACTCAAGTCAGGGGACCAGAAATACTAACACCATTCTAATAATATGAAAATGGAACATAAGTATAATAAAACACACACGCATACACACACACACCCCAAAGTCCCAAGGGGACAAAATGCTAACAGGACATAAGTAGTGCCCACACTAAGTTGCCCGCACCCCACCAAGTAGAGGTTCTGAGAGGGGCAGGTTGGGGGGGAGGTCTATAATATAGCAAGACTCCATTAGAAGAAACAACATTACTAAGGTGAGTAATTTTTTCTTCAAACAACATGAAGTCTTGCTATATTATAGACATTAGCAGAATACACAGCAGTACCTCCATGGAGGAGGGGCAGAACCTACTTAGGGAATAGGCTCTGAAGAACAGCTGTGCCAAGCCGAGCATCTCTCCTGGCCTGGACATCCAGGAGTAATGCTTGGTAAAAGTGTGTACCGTTTTCCAAGTAGCAGCCTGGCAAATCTCTAATAAAGGGATATCTCTGGCAGCAGCTAGAGGCAGCTGTACCCTGGTAGAATGAGCCCTCAAACCGGGGGCTCTGCCCACTTTCTGATAACAAAATTGGATACAAGAGACAATCCACCTGGCTATTGATCTCTTAGTGGCAGGTTTGCCTTTCCCAACTTCACCATAGGTAAGGAAAAGTTGGAGGATTGAACCTGTGACCTTTAGTCGCTCTATATAATAACTAAGAGCTCTCTTAACATCCAGGCTGTGCAACCTCCTCTCACCCGAAGAGGAGTGATCAGTGAAAAATACTGAAGGGAGATAGATTGATTAAGATGGAAATCTGAAACCACCTTAGGCAAAACTTCCTATTAGTCCTAAGGACTACCTTATCCCTATGGAAAGAAATAAAGTCAGTCTCCACTGACAAGGCTTGCAATTCACTTATGCGTCTGGCAGAAGTGATAGCCACTAGAAAAACAGTTTTCCAAGTTAGGTACTTAAGCTCTGCAGAAGACAGAGGTTCAAAAGGGGGTTGCATTAACTGGGCAATGCAAACATTAAGGTCCCAAGCAGGGGCCGGTTCCCGAAAGGGAGGATTAGTATGGAGTAATCCCTTAAAAAACTTGGAAAACACAGGATGAGAGGAAAGAGGGGATGACTTTCCTGCTGACACAAAAGCAGACACAGCTGCCAAATGAACTCTCAGGGTAGCTGGTCTGAGACCCAAGGAATTAAGATGTACCATGTAATCTAACAAAATGGGCAATTCAGCAGATTCTGGGGAAATATTTTTCCCAGCACACCAAATGGAAAACCTTTTCCATTTAGAACTATAAGTAGCCCTAGTGGAAGGCTTTCTGGAAGCCTTTAGGATCTCAAGAACACCCTGAGAGAGGTGTAAATCAGCAAACTCTAACTCCTCAAGAGCCAGGCCTTGAGGTTGAGGGATTGAGGTCGGATACCAAACCCTTCCCTGGGCACAAGTCAACAGATTGTGATTCCTGGGAGGCACAGGGAAGATGGACTGTCAGAGACAGAAGGAGTGGGTACCAGGGCTGCCTGGCCTAATCTGGGGCAATCAGAATCACCCTGCAAGGCTGAGATCTGATTTTGACTAGTACTTTGAATAGGAGAGGAAAGGGGAAAGCATAGGGAACTTCCCTCCCAATCCAGAAGAAGGGCATCCAGGGGAACTGAGCCCAGCACTGGAGGCCTGCAACAGAACAGAGGAAGTTTGTGATTGTCTGGGGCTGCAAAAGATCTATCTGAGGGATGCCCCACCTGGCAAAACTATCCCCAGCACTTGAGGATCCAGGGACCATTCGTGATGGCCCTGGGAAATCCTGCTGAGGGCATCCGCTAGGACATTGTCCTTCCCTGGAAGATGAACTGCTATGAGGAAGTGTTCAGGAATAGGCCAGAGACCACAACTTCATTGCCTCGGTGCACAAGGCCGAAGACCGAGTGCCCCCCTGTTTGTTGATGTACCACATTGTTGTGGTGTTGTCTGTTCTGACTTGTATCACCTTGTGGTGGACAGATGCAGAAAAAGCTTGAAGAGCTAAAAAGACAGCTCTGAGTTCCAGCAAATTGATGTGGAGCAGAGATTCCTGGGGGGACCAAACTCCCTGAGTGGAAAGGTCGCCCATGTGGGCTCCCCAACCCAGAAGGGAAGCATCTGTAGTGAGAGTCAAGTCGTGAGAAGGGAAATGAAGGGACCCCGCTCTTAATTGCTCTGATCCTTCCACCACTGGAGAGCTAGGATCAAGGTTCGAGTCACTGGGACCAACTTGGAAAGGGGTCTCTTCTCTGAGACCAAAAGGTTCTCAAGTGAAACTGAATGTCTCTCATCTGAAATCTGGCTCCCTGCACAACAGCTGTGGATGCAGCCATGTGCCCCAGGAGCTGCAGAAAGTGTCTTGCTGGTCAGAGACCTGCAGAGTGAAGGAAGAGGCCAGAGCCACTAAATTCCTTACCCTTTCTGGGGAAGAAAGGCTCTGGCTAGCTTTGTGTCCAATTCTGCCCCTATAAAGGTGAGTACCTGGACTGGTTCCAGAACCGACTTTGGTAGGTTTAGCAGAAAACCCAGGGAGGTGAGAAGCTGCTGGGTGACCTGCAGGTGAGATTTTACCTGTTCTGGGGACTGGCCTACAATGAGCCAGTCGTCTAGATAGGGAAAAACAGCAATCCTCTGCCTCCTTAAGTGGGCCACTGCCACTGCTAGACACTTTGTGAATACCCTTGGAGCAGAGGTAAGGCCGAAGGGCATTGCTCTGAACTGGTAATGACCTGAGGGCAGTTCGAATCTGAGGTACTTTCGATGGGATCTTCTGATTAGGACATGGAAATAGGCATCCTTGAGGTCCAGGAGGCTAGCCAGTCCCTGGCCTTAGAGAAGAAGTAAAATCATTGCCAGAGTTACCATTTTGAACTTTGGTTTCAAAGATGCTTGTTCAGATATCTGAGATCTAAAATGGGCCGCCATTCTCCTGTCTTTTTTGGGGTAAGGAAGTATCTGGAATACAGACCCCTGCCCTGATGCAGGGGAGGAACCCTTTCTACTGCTCTGAGAGCTAACAGGGATGAGACCTCTGTTTCCAGAGCGAGGGTCTCTGAAGCACTTGCAGGTAGAAAAAGTCTGCTTCTCAACTTGGGAAACTTTTTGAAGCTGAGAACCAGACCCTGGCTTACTACTTCCAGAACCCACTTGTCTGAGGTTAAAGAAGCCCAATTCTGACTGAAGTAAGCCAGCCTGCCCCCCACTGGTACAGGAGAATCGGCCCTGGGCACCCCATCAGGGTGCCTGTTTCATAGGAGCTTTAGGCTGGGGGGTGGGAGCAGGTCTGCCCACCCCTCGTCTGCCCCTGCCTCTGAAGAAGCCCCTCTGAGCATAGGCAGAGGCCTGAGTCTGGTAGAAAGGCCTGTGAAAAGGCTCACCCCACCCCTGGGGCATGCCTTTGAGGAGTGGCTTGCCGCCCTTAGCCTGGGCACTCTTGTAAGTAGTCCTATATTCATCCATCTTCTTCATGTAATTCTCTGTCTGCTCTCCAAACAGAGAATTTCCCACCACAGGAAAATCCATAGCCTTAGTCTGGGTATCCTGTGACAAACTAGTACACCTGAGCCAGGCCAACCTACTAAAAGCTACAGATGTGGCCATGACCCTAGAGGAAACATCATTAACATCCACAGCAGCATGAAACTGAACCTAGAGGCTTCAATGCCATCAGCAGCCACCTGTTCTAGTTCACTAGCCAGCTGGCCATGGGCCTGCTTGGCCAATTGCATAACAGTATCCCATCTAGATTTCTGATACCTAGCTACATAAGCCATATAATTTGCTTGCCTGAGTCCCAGAGGCTGCCATATACTGTTTTTGCCATGGCATCAATCTTCCTGGAATCCTTGTCAGGAGGATATGGAACCAAGGAATATTAGCTTTATCACAGGCAGCAGCCTGAACTACCCCAACATGACTGCATTGCTGAGAAAGGAATTCTGTATCAGGGCCTGACAATGTATACCTTCTGTCCATCTTTTTATCTACAGGAGGCACAGAATTAGGAGCTTTTAAAATTTTAATTGTTTGTTTCCTAAAAGACTTATGTAAAGGAATAACAATCTCCTAGACTCTGGAATATCCATCATTTCTACAAAATCAGGCTCCTCTTGCTCATCCACAGCCTCTTCTAAAGGAAGCTGGAGGGTTTCAGCAACTTTATAAAACATAAAATGAGATGGGACTCAGACAGCATAGGGGGAGATTCTAAAGGTCTGTCTGGGGAGATGTCCGGTTCAATGGGCACACCCAGACCTTCCCAGCCACAGTCATACTGTTCATAATCCTCCTCCCCCTCCTCTGGTTCATAAAATTCTTCAATATCATAATCCTGAACCAAAGGGACTGGACGAACCGACCTTTTACCAGATAGTGGTGGTTCGGACGGACCCTGAGACAGTGACTGGACAATTTGTATGGCTTTTGCTATCTCTGCAGCAGTTGGAGAAGGAATTTTGGACTCCAGACCTGCTGATTTTCTTGTTTTCTTTACTGGAATTGGTTCCTCAGAACCAGCTTTTCTTTGGCCCGAGGAAGTCTGGCCCTGGTCAGAGGGCACTCCCTCTGGTTCGGTTGGCACCGAACCGGGCTGGCCATCCGGGTCAGCGGACTTTTTGGCCTCTCGTTCCCTGAGCCTGCCCAATCTTTTTTCCAGGGTGGCTGCAGGGAAATTCTTACATACCTGGCAGTCTGACTGGAGGTGGTCAAACCCCAGACAATAAACACATGTGGTGTGTGGGTCAGCCTTGGCAAAGACTTCCCCACAAACATCACAGTGTTGAAACCCAGTGGGCCCGGTTTTCTTTTGGGTTTCTCAGACATAATGCCAGCCTAACCAAAAACTTGCTTAACGGCAGTGCCAGGTAAGACACCCCTTATCGTTCCTAACCTAAAACATTGGTATTGGAAAACCCTAATAAATCCGTTTTTTTAGAACCGATAAGAACCGGGAACCGCACTCTAAAATAGTAACTTTTAGTTTTAAATGAGTTTAAACCACTGATCGGTTCAAAACCGAACCGATAACTCACAAGTTCCACACAGACAAAACCTTCATTTACTTACGTGTTACCACAGATAGAGCTTGAACCGAACGGTTTTGCGGTTAAAATAAAACTATTCTCGGTTAAATCCAACCGAGAAAACACTTTTTAAACCGAGAAATGAACCGAGCAGAAGGAGAAATCTCCGGAGCGACTGTTCACTGAGGCGGAGTAAAGAATCTGACAGTTCAAGTTTGAAATGACACAGATAGAGCTGCTCTCGTGCCAAAATTCTATTTTGGAATGGTTTTAACCATTGCACTCCGGGGCAGTTCTAGAGCTGGATCAAACTGCTAATGTCTATAATATAGCAAGACTTCATGTTGTTTGAACAGGAAGTTGTTATCCCTCTGTACAGACAGTTGGTGAGACCCCATCTGGAGTACTGTGTGCATTTCTGGAGACCCCATCTCCGCAAAGACATAGACAGAGTGGAGGCTGTCCAGAAAAGGACAAACCAAAATGGTGCAGGGTCTGCACCAGAAGACATACGAAGAAAGACTAAAGGAGCTTAATATGTATACCCTTGAGGAAAGAAGGGAGAGAGGGGACATGATAGAAACTTTCAAGTACCTCAAGGGAATCAACAATAGCATCTTTCAGAAAAAGAGATGTGCAAGAACAAGGGGGCCCAATCTGAAGATGGGGGGGATGGCTCAGAGGTAATGTGAGGAAGTATTTTTTCACAGAGAGGGTTGTGGATGCATGGAACAGCCTCCCTGAGGAGGTTGTGGAGTCAAGAACAGTGGAGGAATTCAAGAATGCATGGGACAGTCATAAGGCAGTCCTAGTGGGGGGTAGGAGGAAGTAAGCGGTTGGTTAACTAGGATCTGCAGCTTATTTGTTAGGTAGGAATATGGGCAGACTAGGTGGGCCAAGTGGTCCTTATCTGCTGTCAAATTCTATGTATCTACATGACAGGTGATACTTTCCGTCCTTGCAGGGATTAATAAACTTAAATAGGAGATACATGATATTTTGAATGTAAAAATAGAACTAGCCTTGTGATTTGTCCTTCAGAAATATTATGAAGGAGGAGCACAGGCAGCAAAAAATGCTGGCTTTCCATCAGAGATGCAGAAATCAAGAAAACATGGTCTCCTGCATTAAAGATCTTCATTCAGCTGTATATCTTACATCTCAAGAAGACATTTTAAATGCTTTTCAGAGTTATTACCAGTAATTATATATTGCAGAACCCTTAACAGATAGACCATCAGCAGACTGAAGCCTTTTAAGGGAGAGTTCAGCTTCCCCAACTAACCCAACCACAAGTCGACCTGTTAAACTCCCCAGTCTGAAAGGCACTTTCACGCAGTGGCTACGAAATCACCTTTCAGGATGCAAAAAAAAAAAATGTTGCCCAGGAAAACGGCAGCAGTCATATTCATGAGGTGCAGTCAAGAGATGGCTACGATGAAAATTTGGGGTCAAAATTTGAAAAGTACCAAAGGTACAAGCCCACGTTTGTTAATTTAAGTGCATGCTCATAACTATGTTGTTTGTTCATATTTTCACACAAAATGTTCAATGTAGCATTCTTATGACCCCACCTCATGAAAAGTGCCAGTTTCATTTCATTCACTCATCCCGAAACGTGATTTCACAGAGCCACCACGCCATTCTGCACCACAGGTACGAAAACATGTTTCAGGTAGGATATGAAAAATGACAGCAATACTGTTCATAAGGAGGTGTGAAATAATGGCAATGCTGAAAATCTGGAGTAAATATATAAAAAATTGGTGAAGTTAGGAGTGTGCATAGAAACTGCGCAATGCATGCTAGTAACACAGTCATTTTTGGAAATGTTTTCACCAAATTTGCAACATGGGCTTTTTGGGACCCAACCTCATGACCAGTGGCACTGACCTTTCATTAAAATTATTCCCAAAAGGTGATTACGCACAGTGACTGCAAACTCACATTTTAGGACTCAGTAATGAAATAACAGTGACAGTGCTCAAGAGGTGGTGTCCCAAGAACCCCATGTTAAAAATCTGGGGCCAAAATTCCTAAAAATGGCTGAGATATCAACCTAAGTTGACCCCCCTCCCCCGCCCACCACCACTGATTCCCATTATACGGCTTACACTGAAATCTCCACTTTGCTGGTCGGTTTGAAGAGTTCAGATCCATCCTGGTCCACAGAGGATCATTGCTCCCCATCTCCAGAGGTAAGTATGGGTAAGAGGAGGTGCGGACGCAGTGGGAGGGTCGGGATCGGGGAGGGCGACGAGGAGACAACGATGGACCATTTTTTGTTTTTCAGGTTTAAAGAAATAATGACACTGGGGACAGTTTTCTCTTTTTTTATAGGAAAGGATGTGAACATTTCTGGACACTGGGACTGTGCTCCTTAGTGTCCGGGGGGACAGGGAATGGAGGGTGCGAGGTGGACAGCAGCAGTGGGAGGGATTTACTGTGTGTGTGTGGGGGGGGGCCTCGAACAGAATGAGGGCGTGGGGAGGATAGCAGCAGTGGAAGGAAGCGGGAGGGAGTGATTTGCTGGTGGGGCGGGGGCTCGAATGGGAATGGAGGGAGGACAGGCGCAGTGGGCAGGCTCAGTGCATTCACACTGTAAGTGCTACAGCAGTGTGACCACGCAACCAGGAAGTCAATGTAATGCAGGTCTTTACACATCAAAAGACCGAGCTGCACCACTATTGGTTTGGCTCTGTCCTTTGAAAAGTTTGCAAACTCCTTCCCCAAAACAGAAATTGAGTCATCGCCAGCCTGCCTACTGATTCGTCTGCTGCTGACCTGCTCCTTGGAACTAAGCTCTCCAGTGGACGCACCCCCCATACACCCCTGTATAGCAACTCTCATTTCAACTAGTTCATCTGCGTTTGCACGTATGATGAATTAAAAAAAAACAGGGCACTGGGTCTGCAGCTAAAAATGGTCTGACAGTCAAGACTTAGGAGTTGCGTGATTAGTGATTAGATTGGTCTGAACTACTCTAAATGTTCTGTGTCACAGAGCATGTGCAGGCTATCTGCTTAACGTGGTAAGGAGATGAAAACATTGATGTTGTTAGAAGTGCATTTATCCCAGCATAACCAACAGCCCAGCATGTCTAACAGTGCTTATAAAATAGATTTTGTGAGCAAATTAGAAAAACATTAAAAGCTTTTAAAATTATTGATTATTTATAAAACAGGTCATCTACGGGTGGTCTGTTACTACGGGGCACAAGCGAGGGCAGTAGTGGCTAGGTAGTGTAGTATGTATCCATGTGTGTGTGTGTGTGTGTGTGTGTATATGGGGAGAAGACAGAAGCAAATTAAAGTAGATTGTGAGCAGCAGCTGAGGGTAGTTGCTGAGCGGGCAATAACAGAAAATCTGCAAATGGTAAAGGTTGGATTTATTTTTATTGGTGGTGTTCTGTAACTGCTGTATTTTTTACTGTGAGTGCCTTTCGCACATTTGGAGTGTGTGACAGGGAGTGGGCAGCGAAGCATAAAATGATCACTGCATGAAGTCTGAAAGTTCTCTCACCTCAACACACAGATATGCTCGGTAAAGGGGGCCTTGGATACTGGTACCTTTGTTCTGCATTGTACTGTATGTTTAAAATCAAAGTACAAATGGCACTGAGGGATGGCAAACTGTCCCAAGCATAAGCAGTACCTTACACGAAATGAGATACGGCATCTCAGCTAGGCTATCCTATGTATATCACTTAAGTATAAATTCCCCACTATTCTACAGGTCACAAGTACCACCACTATTGTTTTAGGACACACTGAGCATCAATTTGTTTGATCGACAACAGTGAGCAATCAACTCATGTAATCACTGCCACAGAGAACCAAAATGTACCCTCATGGTATACGACCTTCATACTTACCATATCTACTACAGACACTTTTAGAGTTGGCGTACATATAATTCTGATTGCCACCCCATAATTAGTTATTTACTTCCTGGTGCCTAGTGGTGCCCCCTCACCCTGCCTTCCTTGTCTCCATAATATATTTCTTTATGATCCCTGGTGTCCAGTGGCACCCTCCACACTCCAATCGCTGTCCCCATAATATCTGCTATTCTTATTGGTGTCCAGTGGTAACCCCCCACCCTCCAATCCCCTCTCCTGTTAGACCTGTAATAAAGAAAATGGCCCCTCAATGTCTTTTTTTTTTGAACCTGTAAAAAATAAAACAGTCCCTCGCTGATCCAACCCCCCCAACAACAACCTCCCACTGAGCAACCACCACCCCGCACCCACCTACACCCCCTCACTCACCTGAACAGCTCACTGGCTGAAGATCAACTCTCTAATCAAAGACCTGTCTTGCTGCTGGAACCACTGACTGCAATATGAGAAACTAAGGTAAATGCAGTTTAGTGTATTTCAATGGGGTTTTCAACTTTGATTCATAACTTGGGCATTTTTTTGCATATTTTGACACCATATTTTCCACATGGCCTTCATGGGACCCCACCTCATGAACAATGTCAGTGGAATTCCGCAAATCCGGCCCAAAATATGATTTTGTGTTTGCTTGGAGAAATCACCTTTTGGGAAGGATTTGACAAATTTCACTGCCGTTGTTCATGAGGTGGGGTCATAAGAAGGCAATGTTGAAAATGTGGTGTAAAAATATATAAAAATAGCAAAGTTATGGGCATGCACTGAAATTCTGCTTCCCTTGCTCGTAACTCTGGTAATTTTAGAAATTTTGACAACAAATTTTCAACATAGACATATTTTTATACCACCTCATGAATGTGATAGCTGTCATTTTTCAAATCCTGGTGAAACTGTTGTTTCACACCTGTGGCATGGAATGACATTGCCATGGTGCGGAATCACATTTTGGCGGGATTTAGAAATTTTCAGTACCAGATTCATGATGTGGGATAATAAGATGCCTATGGTGACAATTTTGTTGTTGTTTTGCTAAAATTGGAAGTGCAGGGCCCTCTGGGCCCTGCATGTCTACAGCAACATAAATATACACATCTGTGGAGGGATGGGGCCCTGCGCTCCACAGGCAAATAAGAATATAATTACACTTGTCTCAAAAAGTATCAGTGGATGGGAGCACAGGGTCCAGAAAGGATGCAATTATACTGTCTCAAAAAGTAAGAAAATTAATTGCAAGAAATCTTCATTAATGCACCAGTTAAGGTTAAAGTGACAAAAGTAGAGAAATCTGGCATTGGGGTTTCCAAACCTAACACCTTCCCCCCACCCTACAGGCAGCAACAGGAGTGGAATGTGCCTTGGGGTTGTCAACTCTAATGCTTACCCCATTTTCTTATACTTTACCCATCTCAGCTTATTTACTCATGTAATGGAGTGAGCGTTAGGATTGACAACCCTAAGGCACACCCCATGACTGTTGCTACCTATGGGGAGGTGTTAGGTTGGAAACCCTAACACCATATTTCCACTTTTGTCGCTTTAATCCTAACTGGTGCATTAACAACGTTTTTTGCTGTTAATATATACAATACACATGAACTGATACACAGCAAGATAAAAGTGTTATCTTGAACAAACATAGCATAATAAATGAAGTTGGTCAGTTAGCATGTTTAGGAATTTATTTTACTCATTTTGATCACATGACTATACTCATGAATTTATTTTCACATGAGATGCCATATATCATTTTACTGAGTACATACATTATCAGTCTAACTACTGATATGTTATTGATCAGTTGCTCTAATGCTGAGCTACTGAACAGAGTATCACAGCTTACATTTTGTACTTGTATTCTTTTATATCTTTTTATGAATTCTATCACACAACCCTCTAAGCACAAAGGTATTCATCTATTGGCTATCTCACTCGTGGCTTTGCCATTTGTGAGCTATCAACAGAACAATACCATTTCATGAAGATAAAAATGGTTTCTTAAGTCAGACTGTCACATAACCCCTATTTATTTGTAGTAATTTGTATTTCTTTGTAGCACACTCTCATTGGTTTCTAGAGAGCACTAATACATAAAAGCATGATGATGATACTACACTGTCAGTAGAGAGAACTCCCTTTTGGCTTCTTATGAAGATATTGAAACCTGAAATAATTTAGTTCATTGATGCAGTCAATACAATTTTACCTAAGACTATTTTAAAGTCATATATACAGCATTTATGATTTACTACTGTAAACAATATTTCTGGCTGTCATTCTTTCTCATGTTACACAAAACCAAACCCCAACATTGTGTAAAGTTAATATATCAGATAATTAAACGGGTACTATTTTGTCCACTGATGTCAAAGCCAGATGATACCTTGTTATAGTGTTTAGGTGTGGTTGTGTATGGAATTCCATCCATTTCAAAATGCTATTGTACAATTCAAAGGTCATAGAATGTGATTGTACCCTTCTGTGGTACAACAGAATTCTGAAACCTCCAGAGTCTGCACAAGTCAGTTTTGTTTTGAAGTGAAAGAACTGATACATGCACATGTCACACAATGCTAAACACTATAAAAAAATACAGGATGAGCAACTTTATGCACAGCCATTGTGTTCTGCCACCTTGGGGTTCTGATTCCTGTGGATCTCTTGAGCTTCGCTCTTGAGATCAGAGGCAATCAGAACCTCTCTGTGGCATAAAACACTGGTTGTGCATAGTTGCCCATCCAGTGCTCTCTATATCTTCTATACAATTGTACTAGTCATCCATTTGTCTATTTTGTCTAGTCATATTTCTTCCTTAAGGATTAAAGGTCCGCTACCTCACACTGCAAAGGTCACACATCCAGGTTTAAAAACTTTCTGAGGTAGTTGTAACTGGTGATCATTTCTAAAATAGTGGTCAAATTAGAAAAAGTAATACCAATATCAGCCCATTTCTCATTAAAGTTTATAGACCATATAATAACATGATGTTACAACAAAAACAAAAACCAAAAAAAAACAACCAATTAGGTTTGTCCATTGGAGAAACTCTTAAAATTGAAACCTAAGTGCACTGGATGGCAACAAAAGGATCACTTAACTGTTGATCTTTCTACTCTCGCAACACCCAAGATAAAAAAAAATACTTTGAAAATCAATATGAGAGAAAATTATTATTATTTACAAAGATGGACTATTCAAACATGCCAACATGAAATCACTTTGTCTTTGTAACAATACCTATCAGTGTACATGTTTTCCATTAATTTGTACCATCTGCTAAAAAGCTATTGTGTTCAAAAGAATGGGCCTATACACATGTGCATTACTGACAAGTATATCAATCTCTCCTTCATCGAAAGACTATTAATAACAAGTTGAAAAACTGAAGGTTCATGGACCATTAAAGGAATAAAGGCTTATTTCAGAATTTGTAGATATGGGCTCAGATAAGAGAGCATGGAGGACGGTAGCAAGTTAAAAAAACCAAGGCAGACTGCAGTGCTGTTGCTGCAATGGGAGCTTCTGGCTATTCTCAGATTTTTTTTTTCATACAGTATCTGAATTCTTCTAAAGCTACTCCTGTAGAAGGAAGTTTATTAAGTTCTTTGTTTTCTTGGTACAATATTTTAGTGGAGTCAATATATATGCCAGAACACACTGAATATGGGGATATGCTGGTTTGTTCATATTGTATTTTGACATTACCTAATGTTTTTCCAATGCCCTTTTCCTGTATACTATACCTTTAGCTGGTTAGCATTCCAGTATCTCCTCCACCAACACAATGACCACACTTGTGTATGGATTATAATGCCTGAAGCCATATATTTACTGAATTTTCAAAGGTACAGCAATAGAGTTGTGTGCAGTGGGGAGTCTGATATGGAGAACCTCCACCCTCAGTGAGGTGCTTCTCCCAAGTTTCCTTCTTTCCATATCCATCAGTATGAAGGAAGGCAATAAGCTGCTCTGAAGGCCTCAAGGATGAAGGAAGAGTCACTGTCCTCTTAACTGGTAAGGCCTTGTGCCTCACTCCTTTTCTGCCACAGGTCAAAAGCAAGCCAAATCGGGCAATGCCCCCTCTCTTGTGGAGCCAGCTCTGGCTGTCCTTCCCTACAGCATGACACCTTCCATACCCAGACTCCCCATGTGCTTACAATGGCTGTGACAAGGCCCCCCCCCAAGTCTCAGGTCTAGGCCTGAACACCCTGGGCCAAACCCGCTAAGGGCCAAAAAAAAACAGACAAACCCTGATCACAGGGGAATAACCAGGAAAATTCTCTTACGACATCAGTGCTCAGTGAGCAGGGCGGCATCAACTACATTCTTTTCCCTATTTCCTACCCTCACTGTTGCTCCCTGTTTAACATTCTGACCCCCTCCTCTTGGTTCTGTTGTGGCATGAGTGGGTGGGATAGCTTCTTGTCTTCTTAAAGATCTCAGGAAGAAAGGCCGGATTCCTGAGAAGTCAGTCTCTAGGTAGACACTTCAGCCCCCCATCCCCCTACTCTTACCTATTTCCATTGGCCAGAGGTCCATTTCCTGTTAACCTTATCCTCCCCTCACATGTCATTTCCCTACCCCATCTCCACCCCCTTCCCCATGGCTGATTCCACCCAGCCCCCCCTACCTCATTCCTCAGCTGGTTAGACCAGCCACATGGCCAGGGGGAGGGCGAGGGGGAGAGATAATCCCTCCTTGGCAGCCTGGGGGATGGAGGGATCCAAGCAGCCAAACTCCCTCCTGGTTTGAGATCTCTTCCACAAAAGACATTATTGGTGATTAACTGCTTTTTATTGTATTGTTTATGTAAAGTGCTCTGAATCTTAGGCTAGGGCACTATATAAATAAAAATTTGACTTGCCTTACCTAGCTGGTTGAGTCATATGCAACAGAGAATCTTGTCTGGAGAATCCCCACCCTTGATGGAGTGCTTCATAGAAACAAAGAATTTGTTGGCAGAAAAGGATCACTTGGCCCACTTAGTCCACCCCTTTTTTCCCCTAACAATACCTTCACTGCTGACCCTATCTGTTCTTCAGCTACCTCCCCTCCCAGTTCCCAACTACAATTCCCTTGTGCCTATTCCATGCATGCTTGAAGCCCACCATCATTTTCACCCCCACTACCTCCTCTGGAAGACTGTTCCAGGCATCCACCACTCTTTCAGTGAAGAAGTACTTCCTCACATCCCTCATAAATTTTCCTCCTTCCAGCTTCATTGCATATCCCCTTGTTCTCATGCACCTTCTCTTCTGAAAAATACTCCCCATCTGTACCTTATTTAGTCCCATGAGGTATTTATAGGTCTCAATCACAACCATCCTGTCTTTCAGTGTACACATACTGAGATCACTTAGCGTCTTCTCACAGGGCTTCTGATGCAGCCCTTGCACCATTTTAGTTGTCCCTCTTTGGGCAGACTCCACCTGTTTGTGTCCTTCTTGAGATGTGGGTGTGATTTTATAAGGGCTTGGAGGGATGCAAGGGACTTTGGCCAAAGGTGTTTGACTCAAGTTGTGATTTGCATCACAGCATGTGGCAAACACAACTTTATAATGCGGTCTACATCTGTTCCAGACACAGCTGCATCAAGGCCCACTTATGCCAGGGTTGCATCCAACAACACAGTGCTAGGTAACAAGTGGGCTTGCACCATGGTGGGGCTGCCACATCCCGGTTTTGGGGATTTTGGAAGCCCCACCATGGATACAGGAGGGGCTGCCACTTAGACCAGCCTGGAGGCGGCCTAAGTGGCTTGTGACAGGTGGGGCCATAGATCAGTCATCCAGTGAAGAATCACCAGGGCATAGGAGCCAGTACTATGGGAGGGAACAGCTGCTGTGGTCCCATAAGGCTGTGGTATGGGGCGTTTTTCCCCCATAGGTCACTGTCCCACTACTGCTGGGGTATCTGTGTGCCACCAGTACAGAATGCCTGCTGTGGCAGGCTATTGCCAACCCACAGCAATCCCTGAAACAGCCACAATGTGGTGGTCATATAGTGGCCCCCCCAACTCACAATTAGCCCTGATCCTTATTTCTGAGTTTGAAAAAAGAACCCCAGTCCTAGTCCCCCCCCCATGCTCCTGATGTACCCACACAGACATGCCACCTCACTACCTGGTGGTCTAGTGGCCCCCCACCTTCTACACCCCAACAGACAGTGGTCAGACACCCCACTCCACCCAATCCCTTACCCGCTGCTATGACTGGCACTACCCTCCACACACCACTGCAGCCAGCTGCAGACTGCAATCACACGGACCACGTACGTGAACAGGAAGCACTTTATCCTGTGCACAATGGCACTTTCTCAGCCAATCATGGCCCCTATCGTCCCATCCAGGACCTGGCTCAAGGGGCCAACAATGCTGTAAGAACCACAAAGATGTGGCTGAAAGCTAGGGTATGACTTCTGCCTTTGACTCCTGACTGCCATTCCTGGTGCCCACCTGACCCCACTACTGCAGTTCAAAAGGGATATGGGTTGAAGACAGTCTTGCTGGAGATTGGGAGAATTACTGGGGCCTGAGAGCTCAAAATGAAAGCCTCCAATGTTTGGAGAAGGCTTTTATAAATGTTGACTTAAGTGTCATTAAAACAATGAAGTGCAAGTGAAGCCCTTCATTTATCCATTGATTGGACTGACAGTGTAGTTTACTGGATACACACAATAAACACATATGTAAAACTTGCCAACAGAGAGAGATGTAGCAGTCCATTCTGTCTGCCCAGATACCTACCTGACCATGTCCAACCAAATGCCAAAGCTGATTTACTGAGCCAGTAGCCATAAAGGCAACTCCAGTGCCCCCAGGCTTTCTACCTTCCCCTACCCATGGACTTTACTATCCCTAGTGTCTGTCCATCAATGTTTGAACCCTGCAACAGACTTGGCTTCAACCCTATCCTTGGGAAAATGATTCATTCATCCACCAGCCACTTTTAAATGTGCTTCCTTGTGTACTCTATCTCTTGACTCTCCCCCCTCCACACCAGTAATGTCCACTCATGATGCATCCTGGTTGTGGTGCATCTGTTCCCTTTGAATAGATCAGTGCAGTCTACCCCATTTATTCTCCTCAAGAGTACGTAGGACTCTGTCATGTATCACCTTCCTCTCCTGGTCTCCAGTAAGTAAATGTTGAGAAACTCCAGCCTCCCTCCTATGACTTCCTTTGTTACCCCAGATAATTTTTAGTCCACCTCTGGACCTTTTCCAAGAAGTCCCTGTCCGTTTTTAGCTGCAGACTCCAGAACTGTGCACAATACTCCAGGTGTGGCCTTACCAATGGGGCAGTGTTATCTTACTCCTGACAGTTAACATCCTGCCTCTCCACCGCAGCATCCTACTTGCCTTTGCATATCTTTCATTGCACTGGGTTGCAGACTTCAAGTTGTCACTGATGATGACTCCCAGGCTGCTCACCTTCGAGGTTTTAACCATATTCACTCCCCCCAAACAGCAGTCTGTTTCAGGGAGTTTCCTACCAGTATTCACACCTTTAGACTTCTTGGTGTTAAAGAGCAACTTTGCACTTCAGCATGTGCTTTCATAAATAAGATGTTTTAGCTGTTACAATTTACTAGAGAATACATTTTTCTTTAATTTTCAATGTTCCTTTCCAAGATTTATAGCACATCTTAGTAGCCCATCTAAAAAGTCTGTATATGAAACATATGAAAACATTTGCCTCTCCCCGTTAATCTCTCAGTGCCTTTGTTTATGGCATCGCAATGCTCACCATGACAACAGACTGTAATGTCACAAACATCAGTTGCGTGGTTAGCAGGGAAGAGCCAGATACAGTTTGAAAGACTCAGTGAAATAACTGCTGCATTGTCTACAATATTAAGTAGACCAAGAACAGGGGAAAATAAAAGAAAATAAAGAACTGGAAAACAATAAATTTAAAAAATAACTGGTGTAACTCTAGTTTTTTTAAGCTTTTTATTGTGATAGAGAGTTGTTTGTTAAATGTAAGCTGCCATAGCTTGGACCACCTCCCCTTCTTTTCTAGATTCCTTTTCATGTCACTTCTTCCCTTCTCTGCCTCCACTCTATACAGATCTTGCTCCGGATAGTCTCCCTTACATCACAGATGCAAATATTAAAGAACACAGGTCCTTGGACTGATTCCTGCTGCACCCTACTAATGACATTCCTGACTACAGGTAATTTGCTGTTCACTGCCACCCTCTGAGTCATGCCCCCAACCAATTCCCCTATCTCTCTGGTAAGTTTATTCCTCACACCCAGGTCCCATACTTTTGTAATCACTGTTCTGTGTGGTATGGAAATTAAGGTCTTGCTGAAGTTCAGGTACTGCATGGCCCATTTACTGTCTGGACCAGTTCACAGCTTTGGTGACCCAATCAAAAATGTTGATCAGATTAGTCTGGCACAATCTGCCTCCCTTGAACCCATGCTGCCTCTTGTTCTGTAGCATGTCTGCCACCAGGAATTCTACTAACTGCTCTGTTATACTGGTCTCCAGCAGCTTCTCTGCAACTAAAGTCAGACTGTAGTCAAGTACCTGGTTCATCTCTGTCTGTGTGTTTGGGGAGTGGCACCACATTAGCCAGCATCAAGTCTGTTGCTAGGTGTCTTCTATCTCTGCAGCTAGCACCATAGTGACAGCTGCCAGTTTATTACATATTAGGCACTGGTTGACTCCCAAAGCATCCTTCTGAAGATGGCTGCCCACAACCCTTGCACCTTACTTGCTGCCCCTTCCGCACCCACCTAGAGCCTGTGTACTTCTTCCCTTAACTATTACTGCTCTTCCCTAGACCTTTTTTCCTCATCTCACCTTCTCCCCAAGACTGCTGAATCCCTTGTTGGGATTGTTCACAACAGCATTTCCTGCATAAGGATTATCACCTAAAGTTTGTTGCCAGTGTTGTGAAGACCTTCTTTCTGTAAGTACCTGACTACCCTTCCTAGCTCCAATTCTCTTCCCTCTCCCGCTACTATGTGGTAACATTAGTGTACCCTCTCTAAGCACTGAAAACCCCCTACGCTTGTAAGGTGAGGTCCATCCCCCCACCAGTTTCTTTTCAACCCTGCCTTGATGCCTTCTCTTTTTAGTCCTCCTGATCTTTTACCCCCATCTAGGCCTCCCTCAATATTCCAAGAACTCTCCCCTTCACCAAGTATCACAATAGCAGCTCCTCACATTTTGTATGCATACAAGGTGGATCTCTACCATGTCCGGATGCAGACACACAACATCCTCTGCTGACCTGATGACACACCCAAATTATGCCCTGTGACATTGTCATCCTGCTCTGTGGTCTTCACGCTCTGGAATCACTCACTGGAGAAATTACAACTCCTGGATTCAAATACTCAACTGCTAGTGCACCATTGGCTACTACCACTCATGTGACTTGCCCCCTTTATGGCACCACTTCTAGATGCCTACTTTCCTTCCCTCAATTCCTTCCATCCTCCTGACCTCTGACTTCCCTCAACCCACAATCAATCAATATTAGTACTTTTTTTTTTTGGATTATTTTAAAATACTTCGGGCCAGATTTTCAAACACCCCTGATTGCCACAAGTCCAGGTGAGACAAAGATATGGCGCACCGGCTTTGTGGCAATCTAGTGGGAGTTTCTATCCTGTGTGAGAGTTGACACAAGCTAGATCCATTTTTTTGTGGTCTAGCTTACAGCAATACCAGGGACCGTTTTTCCAGAGCTTGCACCTGAGATCTGGTGCAAGCTGCCGCAAAGTGGGTAAACTGTCACAACTGCACCCAAGATTAAACATTTGGTGCAACTGCGGCAAACAGGACTGGCGCAGCTGCGGGGACATAATGTGGTGTGGTGCTGGGCTTGTCGCAAGCCCTGCGCCCCCCGCCCTTTGAAAATCCGGACCCTAGTCTCTCTGCCTTTCTACTGCTCCTGGCTGGTTCTGGATTGAGCACAGAACTTTGAAGCAGGAGAGCACAGGTTTAAATCTCATCATAGTCATACTGTCAATGTGATCCTGTGCAAGTCCCTTGACATTCCCAAGCTTAAGTCCACCTAGCTGTGAAAGTTGGTAAGTAGGATGCCACTGCAAAATGAAATGCTGTATCTTAGTTGGACTATCCTAGACATATAAACTGCAATACAACATTGATTAGGCAAGTACTGTGCAAGACCATGTCAGTCATTCTTTGCCACACTGCACTATCAGTGCATTTCAGTACTAACCTATAGGCATCACCTCTCCAAGTGTGAGATTTTCAATCTCCCTGCTCATTTAGTTATGAACCACTTTTCTGCACTGAATAGCAATTTAAAAAATGGCATGGTATAATCTTTTGAGTTACAGACTATTGTCCATGGGGAAATAAGCTAGGAACCAGAAACTCTACTTCAATGACTTGTGCAAAGATTGAAACCCCAAGCCTCCGCTACTGAAAGGCCACAAACTAAGTCATACCAACATCCCACACAACACAGCATTTAGGAATGTACTGTATAAGAGAATTAAGTGTCTACAATTTAATTATACATAACATATTTATGCCATCTGGAAGTAATCTTGTATTGTAAATTAGCTCCTTTGGAAAACACTGCTTTCTTTTATATGGAACTTGACAAAGCACAGAGCATATATACAGTAACTAGCAAGGATCCCCAACAGCACTTCTGATCTACATAATGGAGAGCAACACTCAGGCTTACCCGGTCCCAAAGCAAAATAAGAAATGCTATACTAAGGCACAAAGGCAACAAAGTGTGCACCTTGTTTTATATGGCTATAGTAATTCAACGTGTATTATATTGTTTTTCAGAACTGTAGGTCTCCTCTCTGCTATCACTTACAAGCAGATAATAACACAGCCAAAGCAAATATTGCAGTTATTTTTGTTGAAACAGTACTTTGTGCTGAAGAAGGACAGCAAAGGATACATAGCAGTGGCAAGGATAAGTAGCACTCTCGGTCACCTAAAGGTCATCTAATGGTACAGATGTCTATCTCAGTAGTATAGCTCTGCAAACCAAGATTTTCATTTCTGTTCCTTTTTTTTAATTTTAGTGTCAGAGAAGAGTAGAGCTGAGGCTTGATATATTAGAAAAGCTTAGACATCAGTTTAAGATTATTAACATTTTCGCATCGTGATTTAGTACCTATATAAAAGCTCTTATCACAGCTCTCCATCACTTTTTTATGAAACCCGAGCATTTGGTTGTCACACTGGGTGACTGCAGTATTCAAGTCTTTAAAAATTCACATGCTTCAAAGGGCTTAGCCTAATGAAACATGAATATAAATATATGCAAATCATTACAGGCTAAAGAATGATTATAGGTCACTGCTACCTGCCACTAGACACTGTGAATCTGGAACTTTAAATTATACTTCACTGATTGCTAAGACTGTAGCGGATGAATGCAGGCCAAACTGTGTAATCTATGGCAGTTTATCTTTTTTTTTCAGCATAAATTCATCCTCCTTGCACAACTGGGCAGCTGCTTCAGCTTCTGCCCCACTCCTGTACCACCAGCTTCCACCCCTCCTGTGACTTACCTCAACAGTCCACAGAATACCCCTCAGTGGCAAAGTGTGGGAAGGACCATCTTTCCCCCACATGGCACTTATCCAACTTATGCAGAGGTGTCCAGGCAACGTGTGAATCTGCGTTGAGCGAACAGGGCTTTATTTAGCCCAGGCTCCATTCTCCTTCTGGTGTTTTCCTCTCATGTCCCGCCAATCATCCCGTGATGGCAAGCATAATCACTGTCGACATCAACAGCAACAGTTCACATTGGGATAATGCCACCCCTCACGAGGAAGCAAGGTGCAAGCTCCCCAGCTCATTGTGAGGGGCGGCTGCTGTGCCAGAGTCTGTCCGTCTCCCTCACCAGCTGGCGCACCTCCTTCGGGTGCTCAAGGTCTGTGGCGATGTCGATTACCTACCCATCCATCTTGGAAACACGGACCAAAAGAGTCCAAGGGTGGCAAAAACCCACAGTGCAATGAAAGTGAGGGCTATACAATACCGTAATCAAACACTTGCTTTGACCTTCTGACAGTCTTTTATTTGAGGAAACAAACAGGTTACGAGTTATAAAAAGGGGGAACACAGTCCTGCATTGTTCCTCTCTTTTAAGAGAACGGAACGCTAAAATTAAAAGCAATTCAACCATCTTAAGTTTAGTTTTTCTCTTGTGGCAAAATGAACAGCCCGTAATAATGTTCTGTATCCCATAATAATTAGAAGACGCCCAGATGAAGTCCGTGTGTACAGAGCTTCATTTTTACTTTACTTTTAATTTTTAAACACATAGAGGGATAAAAATAAATGAATCAAGGTAAAAAGAATGTATCCTTTTACAAAATTCATGTGATAGAAAAACTTTTTGGTTTAATTAAAAGCTTAATCATACTGAGGGACTGGTCCTTTTGTTTCCTATGTGCTTGGTTGTTTCTTAAGGGCCAGCAGCCCTCTAGTGGGCTAATTTTATAGTCCCCTCTTTAGAAGAGTTCACAGAAAGTAGGAGGAAACTCTTGTCATAATAACCCCATCCTTATTCATTTTAAAATACTCCTTTTATGTTAGTCTCTTGGGTATAAAATTTAATGTTTTGAATTAACATTATAGAAATAAAGGACTATGTCTGTGTGATGCCCCACATTTATGCATTAGAATAGATTTATTTCCTGTATTAGTGTTAGGGGGCGGATTGTGTGACTGTTGATGTCATCTTCCTAGGGTTATAAAAAGGGAAAAGTTAGAGACCCAGGTAGATAGGCGGATTGCACAGATGATAGTGGTTCCATCTGTTTGTAGGTACCACTCTGTGGCAGTATCCCATGTTGGGGTACTGAAGCTCTGTTGTTATACTGAATTATTGACTTTATTGTTTTGTTTATTCTAAATAAGGAGTCTCTTACTTTAAGTTCTAGAAGTTAAAGCTCAAGAAGAGCCTGAATTTAATTTATTTGTTTTTGAATAAATGGGCCACACAAAGTTAGTGTGAGCACCAACTTGAACATTTCATCTCTGGTGTTGTCACTTATCCCACACAGTGTGTGGAGTTCGCTCGATTCTTTGCAGATAAGGTGGCCGACATCAGAGCCGAGATTTTCGCCGCCCCCTCCACGGGAGTTGCGGTGGCCCAGCCTACGGTCACTAGCACACCATTTACCTGGAGTTCCTTCATAAGGCCGGAAGTCGAGGATGTTGTGAGGATTGTCCAGGGTATGCGCGCCACTAGCTGTAGTTTAGACCCAGGTCCCACAGGCCTGATCATGGGCTGTGGGAGGTTATCTTCCGGTTCTTGCCAGGATAGTCTGGTGTTCCCTAGACACTGGTAGATATCCCGCTCCTGAAGGCGGTGGTGACACCAGTGTTGAAAAAAACATCCTTGGACCCGACGCCCTGGCTAACTACAGACCTATCTGAACCTCCCTTTGTTGGAAAGGTTATCGAAAGTGGTGGCAGCCCAGTTGGACAACCATCTTACCATCCATAACATCTACGATCCTCTTCAATCAGGTTTTCAAAAGAGGCACAGCACTGAGACTGCGCTGGTTGGGTCCTCAATGATCTCCTGATGGCGGAGACCAGAAAACGGTCCATTTGGTCCTTTTGGATTTGTCTGCAGCATTTGACACCGTAGACCACGGGTGCTGCTTGAGTGCCTGAGATGCATCTGTGGTCTTTTGGGCATAGTGCACAGATGGTTTACTTCCTTCCTCACAGGTAGAGCGCAGAGGGTGGTATCGAGGATTTTTTCCTCTGATCCCATCACTCTGACCTGTGGGGTGCCTCAGGGCTCTGTGCTGTCCCCCATGTTGTTTGCAGTGTACATGCTCCCCCTCGGAGACATTGTTAGACAATATGAACTGGAGTTTCATTGCTATGCCGATGATACCCAGCTCTATCTGTCTTTTTGGCCTGACCAGAATAGAGCACTCTCAGTGTTTAACAGCTGTCTCGGTGAGATCCAGGATTGGATGAGGTCCAGTTGGTTGAAGTTGAACTCGGGGAAAACGGAGGTGTTGGTTGTGGATCACGGCCGCGGATTGAGGTGGGGGCACTTCAAACCTTGGGTTTATTCCTGGGGGATGCGGAGCTCCCGACCTCTGAACGGGTGCGAGACCTGGGGGTGATAATTGACGATCAGCTGACACTGCGTGCGCATGTGTCGGCGGTTGTCAAGGTGTCCTTTTACCATCTTAGGAACATCGCCAGGATCAAGCACCTTGTTCCACCTGGCGACCTTCCCACTCTGATCCACGCCTTTGTGACCTCGCGTCTGGACTACTGCAACTCCCTTTACTTTGGGCTGCCTGGGGTTGATATCCGCCGCTTACAGCTAGTGCAGAACTTGGCAGCCCGGTTGTTAACGGGGACTCCTCGTTCCTTCCATATTACACCAGTGCTCCGAGATCTGCACTGGCTGCCGATTCAGTGGCGGATCACCTTTAAAGTCAGATTACTGACTTATAAAGCCCTACACGGGTTGGGTCCGGACTACCTGAAAGAGCTTCTGGTACCTTACCTACCGATGCGATCACTCCGCTCTACCAACGAGGGGTTGCTAGAGATCCCGAGGGTTACCTTAAAATTGTCCGGCGCCTGAGCTTTAATGTTTGTGGCGCCAACCCTCTGGAATTCTCTACCACGTTGGATTAGAGAGTGCATGACAGTGGAGGGTTTTAAAAGGGACTTAAAGTCCTTTTTATGGAGCAAGGCTTTTACTGATAACCTGTAAGTTGATTAATTGGTGTGTTGCCAACTTAGTTTTTTAATATGTTTTAAGATGTTTTACTCTGCATTTTATTGTAATGCGCCTTGATATTGAGAAAGGCGCAGATAAATAAAGCTATTATTATTATTATTACAAAATTTGGAGCATGCCCCAGCTGAGCCACCCAATCCCAGCCAGCCAGGGCTCAATTTCACACCTGGTTTGCCAGCATGGAAATGTGGAGCGCTTCCACTGAGTCATCATGTGGACCCTATGGCCGGTTTATTGAAAGATGAAAAATGAAGCTAATAAAAGAGTATTTGTTGCAGAGTAAGAGACATTAAAGCTAAGTTTGCACAAGAAGCAACCTGTGATACAGACTAGTTGGGTGCTGGTAGGCTTATATTTCTTTTGTTCCTAATTACCCCCAGGCAATGTCCTATACAGTTTTAGACCCAGAGAAAGTCCCAGCATTGATCACATACTGTAATCTGGCTATATTTCATGTGTTTTTATGTTTGCTTGCATGCATGTGCAAGAAACATAGTGCCATCATCCAAGTTTTCGGACGTGTGTCACCCCCTCTTCCAATTCAGTCAGTGTGTTGGCAGGGGCGCGGCCCCAGTCCGCCAATGCTGCTGGGCTGTCTATGACAGTTCCAAAATGCAGTGGCATACAGTTGAAAGGGGAGCTATGCTTCAGTGAGCAGCGATCAGATATACGCCTGCTCGCCGCCAGCTCCCCTACACACACAACACATGCATGCATGCGCTGCCTCCCACGACACACTGTATAGCCAACGGGGTGCCCAATCCCCTGCCTGCCGCGCCCAAAAGCCTTCCACATGCCACGCTGAGTGCCCACCCCAGTGGCAACTTCGAGCAGTATAGCCGACGGGTGCCCAATCCCCCATCGGCTCCACTGTCCTTCCCCCAGTACAGGGTGCCACGCTGAGAGCCCACCCCAGTGTGGCAAAGTTGCTATGGCTGACAGGGTGCCCAATCCCACCCGGCTCCACGCCCCCCAGCCATCCCTTGTGCCACGCTCAGAGCCCACCCGTGTGGCAAATGTCCCAAGGCCGTCATTTAAAAATAAACAACCTGTAAAGAAAAACGGTCCCATGCAGTCTCCTGCCCCCCACAACCCGCACCCACCCACTGCACACCTGCCTCCCCACCCCCTCACCCCATACTTACCTCCGGAGTCCGCGCGATGATCTTCGGTGGACCGGGAACACGTCTTCACTCTTCAAAGCCGACCGCGAACAGAGGAAATGCCGGTAAGCTGTATAATGGGATAGATAGGGTTTTTCAACTTAGTTGCATATCTCAGGCATTTTTGGAATTTTGGCTCCAAATTTTCAACATGGGGTTTTTGGGACCCCTCCTCATGAATTCTTGCACTGTCATGGCATTACTCGGGCCCGAAGGGTGATTTCGCAGCCACTGCGTGAAATCACCTTTCCGGAATGATTAACGAAACGACACTGCCAGTGTTCATAAGGTGGGCTCTCAAAACACCTATTTTGAAAATTTGGTGGAAAAATTCCTAAAAATGACTGTTTTACGAGCATGCATTGTGCAGTTCCTACGCACGCTTGTAAGTTCGCGAATTTTCAATATTTTCACTCCAGATTTTCAACATTGCCATTTTACCACACCTTCTTATGAGTAGTACAGCTGTCATTTTTCACATCTCACCCAAAACGTGTTTCCGCCCATGTAGCGCACTAATGGCATGATCGGTGTCTGAAATCAATGTACAGGACATTAAGAAAATCACAGTGACACTGTTCATGAGCAGAGATCTTAAAATGGCTATGTTGAAAATTTGGAAAAATTCCAAAATGACTGTTTTACTGAGCGCATGCTATGCAGTTCCTATGCATGCTCATAAGTTTATGAATTTAATATTTCACTCCAGATTTTCAACATTGCATTTTATTACACTTCCTTATGAACAGTACAGCTGCCATTTTTCAAATGTCGCCAAAGTGTATTCACACATGTAGCGCATAATGGTGCTGTTGGTGTGCGAGCAATGTTTGGGACAGATTAAGAAAATCACAGTTACACTGTTCATGAGCAGAGGTCTTAAAATGTCTATGTTGAAAATTTGGTGACAAAAGTCCATAAAATGACTGTGTTACGAGTGAGCATTGCGCAGTTCCATGCACCCTCGTAAGTTCATGACTTTGTAATATTTTCAGTCTAGATTTTCACCAGTGGCATTTTTCCACACTTCCTTATGAACAGTACAGCTGTCATTTTTCACAACATGGCCGAAGTGTGTTTTCACGCTTTCAGCGCAGAGATGCGTGTTAGCTGTGGGAAATCATTGTTTGGGACAGATAAAGAAAATCACAGTGACACTGTTCATGATCGGAGGCACCAAAATGCCTGAGTTGACAA
Organism: Neoceratodus forsteri; assembly: GCA_016271365.2. Classification (NCBI taxonomy): domain Eukaryota; kingdom Metazoa; phylum Chordata; order Ceratodontiformes; family Ceratodontidae; genus Neoceratodus; species Neoceratodus forsteri. The sequence goes on along the minus strand of CM057458.1, from coordinate 728,536,046 downwards.
TCTGCTGTAAAAATCCCCAACCTAATTATATTACGGTGTGCGCTGCACAGTTTCTATGTACACTCGTGACTTCACCAGTTTTTAATATTTTATTGCAGATTTGCAACATTGCCATTTTACACCTCCCATGAACAGTACAGCTGTCATTTTTATCCTGTTTGGAATGCTTTTGCACCTGTGGTGCTAAATGCCGTAGTCACTGTGCATAAGCAACTTTCGGCTACCAAACTGATATTCCCCCTGTTCATGAGGTGGGGTCACAAAAAAACCACGTTGAAAATTTGGAGTGAAAATACCAACGAATGCCTGAGGTATTAAGGTTTCCAACCATAACACCCAACCCTGTAGAGAATGACAGGCATCAGGGGTGTGACTTGGGATTCTTGCCTGTAATGCTCATACCATTCCACACCCTGCAGCCAGTGAGAGGCATCAAGGTATGCCTTGGACTCTTTGGCCCCACAGTTCACCCCATTCTCCTATATCACACCCATCTCACTGTATTTCCTAATGGAATGGGTGCCATAAGGGCCAAAGACCCCAAGAACACCGTGACACTTGTCAGTGTCTGCAGGTGGGTGTGGTGAATGTCAGGGCTGCTATGCCTGATTAACCAAAGGCACACCCCAATGCCTGTCACTCTCTGCAGGGTGGTGGTGGGGTTGGCTTCAGTTCAATACTTCACTGCCATTCCTATTACACAGCTCTGTAACTTCTACACTACCATTGCCAATGCCAGCAAGCAAACATTCAGCATTGACAAATGCTTTTGTTTATGTTACACTCCTTTGCAGATTATTATTATTACACCCTGTTCCCCCGGTCGCACCTAGAAAAGAGCCTTGACTCAGTGTGCCTTTCCTGGTTACCAAATGTTTAAATAAAAATAAATAAAAGAAAATAAACTGGGTTGACTGTTCCACCTATCCACCACCCAATCCACAAATACATTTTTTGACACCCTTACTGAATTTCCCCCTTCCAGTATAAGATTGTGCTCCTGAAGAAAATGAAGGGACAGCAGTGCTAGAGCAACTCTTATAGTGAGTTACATAATAGATCGACACAATAAGAGGAGAAAGGAATACAATAAAGAACAAATACATAAGATGGCTGTAGATACTGGAAGTTACAGTTCTTCATTTCTTTTCATTTTTTTCCTTGTCTGTTTACTTTATCAGAAAAGAGGTTAACATTTATCAGACCCTAGTTTTTTAGGGTTATTTAGTATGCTAGAGTACAGAGTCCGAGTTAGAATGAGCCACTGTACCAGAAGGGGTTAAGAAGTGGAACATCCTGACATATGACAAATTAGCATTTACAACAGAAATAGGCATGAATACTGGTGGTCAAGAAAAGCCATGTACAGGAAAATAAGCGATGACAGTATGTAGAGATGCAGCACATTTTAATTTGGTCGGCAAAGCTCTGGCGAGTCGGAAACTTCGCCCCACAAAATATTTCATGAATGTCATGCCATCCACAAAATATTTTGTGGGTGCGAAGTGCGAAATTCCACCTGCAAAATGCGGAATTTTGCTCACAAAATGCAGAATTTTGACAGCGAACTGTGGAATTTCACCCATGAGTGGTGAAATTGTATTATTCTCAGGCAAAATTCTGCCATTCGTAGGTGAAATTCTGTACTTTGCTGGTGAAATTCTACATTTCACGGGCAGAATTTCGCACTTCACATCCATAGATTATTTTGCAAATTGCATGAAATTCGTAAAATATTTAGTGGAGTAAAGTTTTCAAACTTGACCCATCTCTAACTGTATGAATGTCTGAACCATGTACATGCATTTATTGAATGTCTCAATAAAGCCTTAAAACATTTTTTTTTGAAGATTGTGCCACCTGGTGATTATGCCGTTCCTCATCTTAAACCTGTAGCCACAATTAGAGTTTTTTTGTCTAGGCATGGCTCCTATTTGGAGGCAGCTTCAATTCAAGAACAACTTTGTTTTATTGTCAGTGCATGCTGCTGACTCAAATGGTGAAACAGACAGTGAGGAGAAGGTGGATTAAGCTAGAGTACAGTGTAAAGAAATCCCAATACCACTCTCAAGACAACATGGAAACAATAACAATTCTTACAGTTCTTGCATGAGGTTTTCTGCTTCTGTTACATATACACTGGTTTCGATCACACTGACACTGACTGCACTGTGGCTGCATCTGACATGCTGAAAGTATGGCTGAAATGGACTACTTTTGTTACTTTCTTGTTAGATCTTGTTAAGAGAAATTTCTCAATGATTTTGGTGGATATCCTTGTTTGTGTTGTGTGTTGTATTACAAGTATATGGTATGGTACCATAATTGAAATAATGTACAGACATACAATATATCTAGATACATCACGTGCAGTCTTAATTCAGGGGCTACAAAACAGGGACAAATTCAAATCACATCTGCTTTGCTCCACAACTACAAAACAGAGATGGCTACTATTCAAAGGTGGCTTCAAAATAAGGAAATAGGGTAACTCTGTACAGTCCACTGTATTGTATCCCTGCATCTATGTGTGCATGTCTACCATATCCCCCTTTTCCTCCTGTCATCCAGAGAGTACATGTTTAGACTCTCCCATCTTTTCTCATAGGTCTTACCCTACTCCCACTCCCCCAGATCATTTTCATAGCCCTCCACTGGAGAGTCTCTAATCTCTCCATGCCCTTCTTCAAATGCAGGTTCCAAAGCTGCACACAGTACTACTCATGCAGTCTAATCAGTGACCTGCCCAGTGGCAACATCACCTCTTTGCTGCAACTACTAAAACCCAGCTTGTAACATTCCAGCATCTTGTTAGCTCACCCCTATATGGTACTTCTCTGGGACGAGGCTTTTAAATAGTTGTTTTTGTTATCACTACTATTGTAAATCCTTTTGCCTTCTTTGTGTTCAAAGCCATGATTGCACTTATGCAATATTCCATTTGTAGATTTTTGTCTCCAATGTGCATCACTTTACATTATGTCTAATTAATTATTCATGAGCCTAGTGAGGCTCCTGATTGGCTACTGTATTGGTCATTAACGTCTTAGAAATTACTAATCCAGCTGCAAACTGACGCAGTGTGTCACGTGCAGCTTGTGCCACACAACAAAAACATTAAAAAAAAGCTAAACTTGTTATTGCGATTAGACTTATAACAACCTTGAAGCCAGTCAATTCCTTGGATTAATGACAGGCTGGAGTGGTGGCCCTCGGCTGTGCCTTGGGCCACCCATCCCCCCAACTGGTCATTAATCCCTCGGAAATTGCTGCCTTCTCAGTCGCTATTGCTTAATTTATTTGCCATCAAACTTCAACTGTGAAAATCCAAATCACTGCTGCAGAATTTCTATATTCCTTTTCATGTTACAAAATCCTTTCATCACTATCTATTCTACCACAGAGTTTTGTGTACCTGTGAACACACTCACTTTACTCGGTAGCCACCCACCCTTCATGACCCTCTTTTCAACAAAAAACACCCTCTTCCTAATGCTTCCTAACTCTAGTTTCCAGAGTAAAGAATTCCTGTAAAAATTAAAACTGTCTTCCAGTGGAGCATGCATTTTCACTGTTCTGTGTTTGCAACCCCAGTCAGTCAGGTATTACTACTTGCACAGGCATCATTCTCCATTAGAGCTGCGTAGAATGAGAATATTCTGAATGTGAAATTCTGTGAATTTCTACAGATTTTCATCAGAATTTTACAGGACTTTTGAGGTTTTTTTACTCATGTCGTGTCTATTGAGACAGATATCTGAAATTTGGCTGGAATACTTGTTGACAAAGACATGCCAAATATCATGACATAAGAATGCACTGTGTCTTAATCATAGGTGCTCAAAGTCCGTCATTTCATTTTGTTGTGGCAATTTCATAAACATTTGTATCTGCATATAACTCAGGCACCTTTGCAGCTAGAAGTTTGAAAATTAGCATGCACAACCTTTTTATTAGGGTTATAGAATTGACAATATGAAAAGATTTGCTTTAGATATTTGTGAGTTACACTGGTACAACAATTTCATTATGTAAATATTTGTGAAGATTTCTGATAACTTTCTAAAAATATGCATGTTTGTAACGTCTGTGCTGTTGCAGATATAGACTTGACATTTGCCAAGCATACCTGATGTCAGTGTATCCTGGTATCTAACACAACTGGAAAAAAATTGGTTTAGCAGTTTAAAATTTACAGTAGAAAAACAGAAATTATTGAGAACAGTTTCTGAACTATTTATGGTAGCATATAGATAATGACTCCAGAATTCCTCCTGTGCAATTTAAAGGAGAAGGAAAATGATTTTTACATAGTTAATTGCCCTTTCTTCCTCCTTTCCAAGCTAGTTATGTATTCTGATGTGCTTTGACCAATTTTTGATAAATAAATAATCAAGCTTTGGGGTGCCCTCAGAGCTAAATAGAGTTCCACTCCCCTCACCAGCTACTGCTCTTTCTTTTCATATTTCTTAGGCATTCCATGACATCAATAACACCATTCCATGCTATTCATCTGAATGGCCTAGAATGGGGTTATTGATGTCATAGAATGTTCAGGCAGTATAAAAAGAAGAGAGAGCAGCAAACTGCTGAGGAGAGAAGGACTCAAGGTAGATAAAACGGCAACACAATATGATTATTAATTTAACAAAAAATATCAAAAACATATCAGAATATTGGACGGACACTAAAGGGACAACAGGAGGGCACCTAGAGGTGTAAAAAAGAACCGTTACGTAAGAACTTACCATAACAGTAGATCTTCGAGGGAATCTCTGTCATCAGGTCACAGGTATGGAACTTTTCCATCAGGCAGCAGGACCACATGGAATCTTTTCTGTTGCAGTCCATTAGGGGCTGCCCACACTGACATCATGCATTAGCGTCACAGCCCTATATAAGAAGGGGTGGCCCCTCTTCCTCCTTAGTTCTTTCCCTCACCGGAGGCCACATGAGACAGGCGTCCCTCCAGGGAAATGAGGAGAGAGAAGAGATGCCTGGCTAGCATAAAGGCTGGAGCAACAGGAAATTCGAAGTGCAGTGAAAGACAGAAAAAGGGGGAATGGAAGGAGGAACGGTATGACCTGATGACAGAGATTCCCTCGAGGATCTATTGTTATGGTAAGTTCTTATGTAACTGTTCTATCTTCTTTGGGGGTATCTCTGTCATCAGGTCACACCTATGGAATGAGTCCCAAGCAGTGCTAATAGCCAAAGACAGTCTGGGTGACAAGAGGCCAGAGGCCTAAGAAAGAAGGCCCTGAAGCATAGCTAGGCCAAAGCCCTGCCCTTCTTCTAGAGGCAAAGTCTAGACTGTAGTTCTTGGTGAAAGTGTGGACAGATTTCAGCACCTGACATGTTCTTGAAACGGGCAACAGAAGTGGCCATGCCTCTGGTTGAATGGCCATAAACTAGTGCTGTGTAGAATTTTCAAATTCCAGCAGAACTAAATGTTGCAGATTTTTTGAAATTCCACCAAAATTCCAATGAATTTTGCCAGAAGTGGAATGGCAGAGTTACGAGGCAGAAAAATGCAGAATAACATTTTCCACAACATTTCTGTGGAATTTGATTCTGCGGATCTCAATATTTTCTGCAGAAATTGTTGCGGAATGATTTTTTGCAGAACAAAATGCTGTTCTGTGGAATATTTTTCCATGGATCACAGAAGGTGGAATTCTGCAGAAAAACCAGTGAAACTGAAGTGGAAATTCCACCGGCACAATGGCTATTCCATGCTAATTTCACCAGTGGAATTCCGCACAGCACTACCCAAAACATACTGGAATTTGTTAAAGAATTTAGAGAACCCCAATAAAAATAAACCTCAAATAATTTTAAAGGATAACCATTCACTCTTAACTGAACCTACTATATACAGGTAGCAAATATATTTAATTCCTATTTTTTCTATTTCTAGACTTGCCCTCCCAACAAAAAAGATTCTGAAATTTCAACAAAGCTCTTGCAGCAAAATGATACAAGCAATATACAATAAATTCCACTATTTGGATGCAAAATGATAAAAAATATGTATTAAAATATCTGAATCAATGGCATGCTCACAAATATGAAGGATCAGTCCTGTCCTTTCCTGTGTTTCATTTTTGTATATAACTTTCCAAAACAACTAAGGCTAATTTTAGATTACGTGTGGATGACATGCCCCTGCTATCATTAGATAAAACAATATAAGTATGCTATCTAAATTGCATAATGACTTCTTTGAATTTACAGAAATGGTTTAGTGTTATCCAAATAATATAAAAAGACTTGGATTGTTTTTGTGGGGTTTTTTTCACACGCACTCACAATCCAATAGCTTACTTGCAGATCCATACTCAAGGAAAAAATTGAAGCCTGTTGCATTGCAAGGCCATTAACTGTAATAAGTTAAAGAGTACAGATATTTTGGAGTGGTATAATGAGTTGTTCCTCTTCCGTGAAACTGGTGCAGAGCACAGGGCTTTGGCTTCATTGGGGACTGGGGGTCCACCTGGAGAGATGAAGGTCTATACTGGCATGATGGTCTGCATCTGTCCAGGAAGGGAAACACGCTCCTAGGTGACAGGTTTAAAGGCTTCCTTGGCAAGCTTTTAAACTAGCCAAGGGGGGAGGTGCTGATAGAAAACAGGAAAGTTCAAGCCTCCCCCCCACAAAACATGGCAGGTAGTAGGGTAAACACAGAGGTACAGAGCTTGACAGAGTGCAGGACAGGGGTAAATGGAAAAATGGACAAGGGCAATAACAGCAGGGATGGGGTAAAAAAGGATAAAGCCAACATTAAATGGAGGGCAATGAGTACCAATGCCCATAGTCTGGGAAACAAGCTTCCAGAGCTAGTAGCCCTGATGGAAGAGGAACACTTGGATATTGTGGCAGTCACAGAAACATGATACATGGAGAACCATAACTGGGATGTCAACATACCAGGGTACACAATCTACAGAAGGGACAGGGAGGGTAAAAGAGGAGGTGGAGTAGCTCTCTACATAAGGGAAGGGATCAAAGCTACAGAACTAAAAATTAAAGGGGAGGACAAGAGGAACTCTGGGTCACCTTGGAGACAGGGAATGGCATCAAATCTGCACAGGGGTTGTATACAGACCCCCGTCTCAAGGGGAGGAAATGGACAAGAAAATGATAGAGGGCATTCTCAAAATGGCTGAAAAAGGGGAGATACTGTTGATGGGTGACCTGAATATGCCAGATGTTAACTGGGCGACAAGGACTGCAGCCACATCCAAGAGCAGGGTCATTCTCGATGCCCTACAGGGGGCATGCCTTAGACAGCTAGTGGTGGAACCCACTCGGGAGGGAGCAATATTAGACCTGGTACTCTCAAATGGAGAGAGGATCACAAATTTAGAAGTCAGTAGACATCTGGGAACAAGCGACCACTGCACAGTGTGTTTCACAATAAACACAACCATGGAGACAAGCCATACAAAGACAAGGATGCTGGACTTTAGAAGGGCTGACTTTGGCATAATGGGTGAATACCTGAGGAATGCATTAGCAAATGGCCAGAAAGGAGAGGTGGAAGTACAATGAAGAAAAATCAAAACTGCCATCATGGAGGCAACAAGCCTTTGTGTGAAACAAATAAAGAAAACAAAGCGGAATAAAAAACACTATGGTTCTCAAAAGAGGTGTCAGGGAAGGTTAAGGAGAAAAAGGCTGCATTCAAAAAGTATAAGGAATCACAGACAGAGCACAACAGGGAACTGTATCAATTAAAGCAGAAAGAAGTGGGGAAGGCAGTCAGAAAAGCAAAGGCCCAAACCGAGGAAAAGATAGCCAACTCAGTTAAGAAGGGGGATAAAACCTTTTATAGGTACATTAGGGAGCATAGAAAAGTTAAGGGAGGGATAGTGAAGATTAATAAAGGAGAGGGAGGTGGGCAGAGGAGACAGTGAAAAGGCAGAGATACTGAATGAATACTTTGCTCAGTATTCACAAAGAAGAAGAGGAGGAGTTACCTAAACCAAACAGTAGAAGCACTCTGGATAGTGGGGTTGGCGCAGTCCATTTACAGAAAGAAAGAGTACTGAAAGAACTCATAAAACTCAAGGTGGACAAAGCAGTGGGGCCTGACGGGATTCACCCTAGAATCCTAAAAGAGCTAAGGGAGGACCTAGTGACGCCACTAACCACACTTTTTAACAAATCATGGGAAGATGGGATGGTACCTGAGGACTGGAGGAGGGCAGATGTGATTCTCCTTCACAAAAGTGGGAGCAAGGCAGAAGCAGGAAACTACAGACCTGTTAGTTTGACTTCAGTGGTGGGGAAAGTGATGGAATCACTTCTGAAAGAAAGAATTGTTGAGTACCTAGAGGCCAGCGGGGCACAGGACCCAAAGTAGCATGGATTCACAGCAGGAAGGTCATGTCAGACGAATCTAATCAATTTCTTTGACTGGGTGACCAAAGTAATAGACCGGGGGGGCTGTGGATATGGCCTACCTAGACTTTAGCAAGGCATTTGGCACAGTCCCACACAAAAGATTAATAATCAAGTTAGCCAGCCTTGGAGTGAGTCCCAGGGTGGTAGCCTGGGTAGCAAACTGGCTGCACTACAGGGTACAGAAGGTAATAGTGAATGGAACACATTCTGAAGAAAGGGGGGTTACTAGTGGAGTACCTCAGGGCTCAGTACTGGGTCCAGTCCTCTTTAACGTCTTTATAGGTGACATTGCAGAGGGTCTGGAAGGAAAGGTATGCCTCTTTGCAGATGACACAAAGATCTGTAACAGAGTTGATACACAAGGGGGGTAGAAAGAATGAGAAGGGACTTGGCAAGGTTGGAGGAATGGTCAGACATATGGCAACTTAGATTCAATGTAAAGAAGTGCAAAGTAATGCACCTGGGAAATAAAAATCCAGGAGAAGAGTACACAATAGCAGGAGAGGTACTATGACAACAATAATGGAAAGGGATCTGGGTGTAGTCATATCAGATGACCTAAAGGTGGGTAAGCAATTTGAGAAGTCAGTAAGGAGAGCCAGGGGGATACTGGGATGCATAGGGAGCGGCATCACAAGTAGAAAAAGGGAAGTGGTTATCCCTCTATACAGACAGTAGGTGACACCCCATCTGGAGTACTGCGTGCAGTTTTGGAGACCTCATCTACGCAAGGACATAGACAGGATGGAAGCAGTCCAGAGGAAGGCAACTAAAATGGTGCAGGGTCTACATCAGAAACCATATGAAGAGAGACTGAGAAAGCTTAATATGTATACCCTTGATGAAAGGAGGGACAGGGGAGACATGATAGAAACTTTTAAGTACCTCAAGGGAATCAACAAAGTCCAGGAGGGTAGCATCTTTCAGAAAAAGAGATGTGTAAGAACAAGGGGGCACAATTTAAAGTTAGAGGGGGGATGGCTCAGGGGTAATGTGAGGAAATTCTTTTTCACGGAGAGAGTGGTGGACGCATGGAACCGCCTTCCTGGAGAGGTTGTGGGGTCTAAAACAGTGGGGGAATTCAAACATGCATGGGACAGACATAAGGCAATTATAGTGGAGGGTTGCAGGAAGTAGGCTGTTGGTTAACTAGAATCTGCAGCTTATCCAATAGGTAGGGAAATGGGAAGACTGGGTGGGCCAAGTGGTCCTTATCTGCCATCAAAGTCTATGTTTCTATGTTTCTTAAATAGAGTGGGTGTTTGACGGAACCAGGCTATTCCAACGCAGGAAGGTTTGATTAATGCCAGGTCAGTAACAAATAAAATGGCTATGCTAAAGGATCTTGGGCTAGATTCACAAAAAATCGCAACATGCAGTGCAAAAGTTTGCATTGCACTTTGCAATTGCCCAGGTGGTAAAAAATGCTGTTCATGGATGGATAGTGTATGACGCTATTCAGCTGTGTATGGGGCTAGGAAGAGGCAGCAGTAAGCCCATTACCACTACTTTTAACCCCACTAGCACTGCACCAACCTGCATCCCCGTACATGGCCCACAATCAATAATGCTGGTGTGCTATTTGGTATTCACAGAAGCAGCCATGCAAATGAGTCCATTGGGCATGCAAGGTGCTAGCTGGCCATTTGCATGCCCATTATGTGCCCATTTACATGGACTGTGGCAGAGGTTTGGAACCCCCCCGTCCCTGCCACAGAGGCAGCCCTGTGGCCAAGTAGTCTCCTGCCCCCCCCCAACTGCCAATTGCTGCCCTGAGTAGAAAAAAAAACTTCTTCCTGGTAATAACAGTGGTCTCTTCCCCCTCCTCTGATTTCCGATCGCTGTCCTGATATGAAATTAATTAGTCCCTGGTTGTCCAGTGGTCCCTCCCCATCCTCCAATCGCCATCTGGTATAAAAAATAATTGTCCCTCATAGTTTAGTGGTCCCGCCCCCTTCCCACATTCTCCGATCACCATCCCATATCAAAAAATAATTGTCCCTGGTAGTCTAGTGGTCCCCCCCCTTGTTCTTCAATTGCCGTCCTGACATGAAAAAAAACAGTCACTGGTAGTCTATTGGTCCCTTCCCTTCCCCCATTCTCGGATCGTCATCCCATATGAAACTATAAGTGTCTCTGGTAGCCCAGTGGTCCCTCCCCCTCCCCTGTTTGCAAGCCATAGGCCCGTTATTAATAGAAGACAGGTCCCAATGACTTAGTGGTCCCCCCACCCTATCCTTACTCCCTTCCTGTAAGACTTTAAAAGGTGACTCTGGTGGCCTAGCGGTCCCCTCCAAACCCATCCCTGATCTGCCCCATATGAAAAGTAGAGATTTTCTGTATGTAGTGGATCCCACACCCTGGCCGGTAGTGTCCCACCACCCCACCCCCATCCCAAAACTGGGTCGGTGACCAGCACAGCCCTCCCCTCACCACCATGGCTGGCTGCTGACAGACCAGCACAGCCCTCCCCTCACCACCATGGCTGGCCACTGACAGACCAGCACAGCCCTCCCCTCACCGCCATGGCTGGCTGCTGACAGAGACTGCATAATGTGTACAGTATACAAGCTCATTGACATTGAACTCCTTCACGGTCTATTTTTGTTTGAGGTTATTTTTTTTCTTCAATATTTTTCCTTTTAATTTAATTTTTTTTTTTTTTTACAAAGAAAACTTGTTAGCTGTGCACTAATGTAATTTTACTACATGCTGCTGTTTGACTGTTACAGGAGATGGATGTTGATCTTTGAAGTTGTGCAAGATCATGTCATGGGTTTGAACCCTTATCAGTTAGTTTGACTGTAAGATTTATTCTAGCCAGTTTATAATAAACATTGGTAAAATTAAGTGATCCAGTAGATGTGAGGCTTGATAGTCATGGGGTTTTCAGATAGATCAGCTGGTGCCTCTACTGATGACTGACAACAGCCATATCTCCGTTTTAAAAATCAGCATATATGGAATGGTTAAGGATGGGTTGGAGACTGCCACCTTTCTTAGCTTTTCTGTCACATGTTTTGTGTTTGTGCCTATACTGTGGCCTCTTGAATAACCGGAAAGAAACATAGAAACAATGACAGGAATAAAAGGGCTAAAGGCCCATCCAGTCTACTCTGGTCCTTGTCTGGAAATGAGAGCATGAATCCATTTTTGCATGAGCTGTGAGTACAAGACTTCAGAAATTAAGGCCCATAATGCATTCATAATTTTACAAATGATTTCCCTTAATAGGAGGCTTACTAAGAAGATTTTATTTAAGTTTATCAAACCCCTCCCCATGAAAAGGGTGCCATACAATGTTCGAAGGGAACACACCAAGTAAATAATTAGAAGACATTGTGTTCCAAGACTTTGAGGATTCTCTGAGGCACTCTAAAGCAGTAAAATAAAAGCAATATCCCTCCTGCTTGGCAGTTTACAGCTTCAGTAAAGAGGGATGAATACAGCTCCTACAATCTCAAAGAAAAATGTCTGATGCTTTACCTTGTCTGACTTGTGAGTCGGAATCCAACAACAGACTCCTTGTTTAGTCCTGCTGCTTCAATACTGATGACATCATCAACCTTTGGCTGAGTGGCAATGAACTGTATTGGAAATTTCCAGATTCCTCCTGTAGCACACTGTATCACTAGTGTAGCTGGGCACCTTCAAAAATGGAATTAGTTTTCAAAAACAGCCATTAAGAAAACAAGACATAATGACATACAAGTGCAATAAGTGTTTGCTGGCATTTCATTTCTGTAGCACTTGCACAAATGCATCTATATTCTTATGCAAAACTGCCATTTACCATAATAAAACTTTTCACAGATTTTGAATAATCAACAGAAAGGCTTCTTTACTCTGGTTTCTACACTGAGTGCCTATTGACTGGAATTTTCTTTCTACTTTACTGGGAAAACTTTTGCATATTTTTTTATTTTCACAACTTTCAGCCTGGACAAGCATAACTTTGTATGTCTTTCTGTCTGTCTGTCTGACTGTTTATATAGCCAAAGGTCCTAACTTTATTTTGTACCTAGGGGTGAGGAGGAGATTTAACTATAGGTGGGGGACCTGTTGGCTACCTAGTCCCTCTGAATCTATAGGGCTTAGGCTACTCACGGTGCATTTGTGGAACAATTTGGAGCATCCTGGATAGCTGAATTATTTGTCTTATATAGCTGTTTGTCTAAAAAAGCACCACCTGACCAGTCCTCATGTCAGAATTATTCCTTTTCACATTCCAGCTCCATCTGCCACTACACCACCATGTCCACTGGTGGAACTCCTTAAGAGGAAAAGCCCAAGAGTGCTAATGACTGCCATCCTGGTGGATTTTGGATTTTGCCCTGAGTTTGCTCCCAACTCCCAATTCCCTCCCTCACTCCTGATGGCTTGTGGATGCCAGGTCATGCCTTCCTGTGTCAGCCACACATACAAACAGGAAATCCTACAGAGAAGCAAGCATACTGGTCTTCTATGAGGGGCACTGTGGTAGCAGAACCTGGTGCCATCTCACCATGCCTGGGAAAGTTGTCACACAGTAGCACCATTCCAGCCCCTTTGGTTGCCCAGCTAGCTCTGGAATTTACTCTAGAATCCCATTTGCTGTCCATATAGTGTAATGGGCCAGCTGATGGCCAAGCTGAAGTTTACCACCAAAGATTGGTGGTTAAATAGAGGTTTTAGGCAAGTGAGTTTCTCAAATAACCCTTCCCAATTTTCTAATTCTATGAAATCCCTTCACCATCCCCTCCATTATAGTTTTATCAATTAAAAAGCCTGGGGGAGGGTGGTGTGACTCATGGATCCAGCTACAGTATGTAGTGACGTAGCATCTGCTACTTCATTAGGCAAGCAAGAAGCACAGTAGTTTCTTTTAGCCTAATCTAAAGGTTTAAACAGAACACTTTACATTTTCTGTGTTAAGCGCTACCTGTTTAACAACACTGCTACCCCCTTAAAATTTTCAGCATCTGCCACTGGGGGCTTACATTCTACCTTTCTGTAACAACTCCCTTCACTTGGCAGGGGTAGAGAGGTTGATGCCTGACTGTTGGGGGAGAGAGAATAAGACTGTGTCTTGTCACCAGCTGTGAAAAAGGAGGACATGTCAAGGGAGACATGCAAAGCCCATAATTGTGAGTGAGTTAGTCAGGAGTTGAGAGTTGAGTGTACTGTTAGGAGTGAGATAGGTGTGAAGAGCAACTGTTGAGGGGGGTGTGCATGGGAGGTTATCCATCAAGGGCAGTTGCCTGTTGACCATTAAGCCTGAATGTGGTCCCCCCCCCCGAGCCCCAGAAGAAACGATCAGTGAGGAGCTGTTGATTGGGAGCAAAGGCTTCCATCACAAGAAGAACTGTGAGATGGAGTTGATGAGCTGAAGTGGAGGGTCCTGGAGTCCACATGGTGGTCATTTGAAAGGTGGTTGAAGGACAACAGCTGGAGTAGGGTTGCTCAAATACAGGATGTCTGAAAGAATAACTAAGATTGTAGGAGAAGAAATTGTGCTGGCTCACAGAGCTGTCATGCCTTGATACCAAGTGAGAGAGGCACCTGGTTCAAGCCTCTGAGGTAAAGGTGTGTTTGTAAATATAATGAGTCCATTAGGTCTAGTTACTCTGCTACTCTAACACTCATTTAGCAGAAGCCTGTAGGCTCGACAAACTAGATCTGCATGATCACAATACTGATCATCATGATCAGGGAGCTACAGAACCTGAAATTAGAAAAGGCCATGTACAAGAGGCAATGGTTCCAGTGGTATAGTGTCATCCCACTCAGCCATGGGGGATACCTCTGGCTGCTCAGGATAGGTTACTGCAAGGATTCCTAGTGACTGTATATTATGTAATAGTTCTTAGAAATGAATTAATTACAGTATGTGGAGAACCTAATGCATCTCACTATCACGAACTGTTGCAACATTTTAGCAAAGCAGCACTTGTGCTCTAACACAACTCTGATAAATTTTGTCTGTGACATCCCCTACCACCTGAGAGCCAGGTAGTGTCTGCAGACAATCAGGTGTTACTATAGGAGTACGTCATCGTACAATGATTCTATTCGGGACATTGAAGAGTAAGCAGGATTGCTTGTACATTGTATGATTTTCTCTGTTTATAGGATTTAAAGTATCTTCAATACTTTGTGGACTGGTAGGAAGATGGGAGGTTGTGTGCTGGAGGGAGGCTATGGTGGGAGTTGATATTTAAATTCAGGTATGAAATAATGGGGGATGTGGGTGGTTAACGTTATATGATTTTACCTTGGGGGGAAGATTACTATACCCTCTAATACACTTATTTATACAGAAAATTTACTGTCTGTGTGTGTGGGGAAGGGAGGTGGGTACTATAGGATGGAGGAGTGAAGGGGCAACATTTTTAAAGTTCTGAGTGACTTGAAAGGGTATGAGTAGTTTGCACAGTGGGAGGTGGTGCCTTAAATGTAAAAGAAACCCCTTTTTATACAACAAAAAGTAACTCTGCCACATAAAATTGGGTGAAATCAGGATAGATTTGCCTCCATGCTGAAACGGACAGAAAGGTTAAGTACTTACTGTAACTGAAAATCTTCCTGAATATCTTCGCTGTACAGTATCACTTATAGGTCTGAGTCCAAAGGCATTAGACCCCAATAGGAGCCAAAGCCTTTAAGGGTTGACAGCACAAGTACACTCCACATGTATGCCATCTACATGTGCCCACTGGTATATAGCAGTGCCCACCTCAAACCATCTCAGCACATTTTGTTTTACCAAGGAAGAGAGTAGCACATGGAATCAAAACCTATTAGCATGTAACCACTATCAAAGGGTGTATGAGAGCTGTATTGGCCCCCATAAGAAGGGTCAACAACTCCAACACAAAACAGTGTCTTCACAGCCTTTACCAGCTTGAGTACAGAGGAAGGCAATAAACACTATAATAACACTGTAGTGAGTATGCGGATGGAGAGTGGGTCTTGGTACTCTATGGATAGGATATTCAGGAAGATCATCAGTCAAGGTAAGTACATAACTATTCTATATTCCATGAATCAATCTTTTCCACAGATTCCCACTTATGGATCAGAGTACCATGCTTCAGAAAACAATCCTTGGGACTGGGGAGGTGAGAGTGTTGAACTCACTCAGGAAAGCCAGCCATTCAGTACTGTCATGCCAGAGCTGTTACACTGGCCAAAATGGACATCTACAGCAAAGTGCTTGGTTGAAAGTATGCACATTGCTCCATGTAGTAACCAGGCAGATCTCTGTAACTGGCACTGAGCAGAGCTCTGTTAATAAAGCGGCTACTGCTCTTATGGAATGTGCATGGACAGAGCCCTCTAACTTTACCTCCATCATGGTGTAGCAGTAGTAGAGGCAATTCACTATCCTGCCTAACAGCTATTGGACAGTAACAAGGAGACTCTTTTGGTTAGGATGGAAAGAGACGAACAGTTGCTTTGCCTGTCTGTAGTCATTATTTCTATCCAGGTAGAGCCTAAGGATGCTTCTGACTTCAAGAGATGCAGTGTATGTCCCCCTTCATTCTCAGGGTTGGGAAATTACATAGGCAGGACCCAGGATGGGTTCAAGCAGAAGTCTGACAACACTTAAGGTAAAAATGTGGGGTTTGCGCACAATGCCACTTTGTGGGAAGCATCTCTGAGTTGTTCCAGACTCCTTGAATCTGGAGACCTTTGAAAATGGGCTCCCGACCCTGCCAAGAAGGCATCTGTAATGAGAATCCCTTCTGACTCCAGTGGAAAAGGGGAAGCCCGGGAGAAGTTTCTGCTTTACTGACCACCAATGGAGAAGCCACACAAGCAGTTTGGTCACTTGTATGGTGTAGTTTTGAGGTTGCGATGGCTGAGACCACTGGGTGCTAAGCATCCACTGAGTTGTCAGCATGTGCAGCCTTGCTAGGAGTGTAGTGAACACTGAGGATACTATGAAACCCAGTGTGCTCTGCATGAAATGTGCTGCTACCATGTGGTGGTCCATGGTAAAGCATGTCATTTGAACTATAGAGTTCACCCTACTGTCCAGAAGAAAGGGTCAGGCATGAGCAGTACCCAGGACAACTCCAATGAATATGAGTTTCTGGAAAGGCACTGACTGAGACTTTAGAGAGTTCAGTAGTACTCCCATCAAAGTTAGAAACAGAGAGGCAGGGGACACACTGCTGTGGCGAGCTGCCCGGCTGCTAGCCCATATTTGTAGATATTATTCTGTTCTATACATGTTTCTTACTTTTTTTTTTTTTTTGTAATTCTATGTACATGCCAGTTGCAGCACAAGGCACCTACAGAAAAGACTGGATTTTTAAAAGGGGCTTGACCTTCTTCTGACCTGAGAGGCCAGCTTCTTGCAGGGATCTGACAAGTTCTTATCAAAAAGGCTTGTGGATGCATGATCAAAAAGGTATTTTTAATAGGAACTGACCATGGGAAACAGAAGTAATAAAACCACTTTGTATAATCATACAACTTGCAGGATCGCCCTTATAATTAATTAAATTAAGCCAGTTCAAAGCCCAGGATGTTTTAGCCAGGAAAGCTCCTTCTAACAGGTCTGTGTGAGGTAATAGAAAAAGAAACACATCCTTATAGCTAGAGACCCATGAAATTCTTTTTATTTTTTATATTTTTCCTTTTTCTGGAATTTCTTGTTATTAGTTTTTATTCATTGAAAATTTTTGTTTTATTTCTTGTTATTACATTTACATTCATAAACTACCTCAAAATGACCTTATACACACAGCATTATGCTATGGTCATGAAACGTTTTGTGAATTAAACAATTCCACTGTCGCTTCCTTGTTGATCATCTCTGTGGTAATAACGGAGCCTAAACAACAACTGCTGCAAGCATTTATTTAGTTGTTGCCCCCCCCAAAGCAATTTTTTCACTTTATTCATGTTTTTTTTGTTTTATTCTTTTTATATGTTGAATTTCTTGTTATTTCTTGTTATACCTCGTATTTCTTGTTATACCTTGAATTCTTATTTCTTATTAAAGAAAAACACGAGTCTCTACTTATAGCATACCTGTGTGAGATTGTAAAACCTCTATGTTAACTATGGGAATCAGACACAACAAAGATGTTCAGAAAATAGGATTTTTGGGAAGCGCAAGAGTGACACCTGGTGGCCTAAAGAGAAAGGCCAAACTCTATTCACTGACCTGGAAGGGCCAGTCTTTTTTCACAGACAGGAGTAGTCTTCTATATAAACTCCCCTGCACAGACACTCAGGGCCATTTTACACAGTTTGCTTGGATCCCCACTCCTGACCACAGAGAACACCTGTCAGCACAGAGACTGTCTAAGAACCAAAGGCTGCTACAGAAAGACTGAAATATTTTGCAAACTAGCAATTCTTTGGACTTTGAAAACTTCAGACCTAAGGTAGAGTCTTAGCTAAACAGTGTCAGTGCATTTTTCTGTGTATTTTTCCCCATTTTGTTTCTTGTACTGTAACCTAATTTAGTATATGTTCTCTTTTAGTTGTAACTGCATTTATTTAATTATTTCAGTAAAAACCTTTGCTTTTCTACAGAAATCCTGCCTACGTGAGAGTTCTTATATTGTATATGTGACTGCAGAATGTTTATTAATAATCTGTGACAACTCTTAATTGCTTAGAGGGGCCACCATAAGCAACCAAATTGAGAAAAGGGTCTGCAAAGGGACATCTGGAAGGACAGGGAGACATCAGAGTCTACAAAGATTTTGAACCAGGCTGTTGCATGTCCTGTATGAAGAAGGCAAAATGAGGTATTACACTGCTACCCCTAAGAGAGTGTGATGCTTGGGTCTTCCTCCTTTGTGTAATAGCCAAGGAAAGGTTCATATCTGGCCACAAGACTTCAGACTGGTATTGTGCCCTTAATCCAGAACTAGAGGGAGGCTGGGATCCTTGTGGCAGAGGTGCAGTCATGACCTCGGCGAGCATTCTAAAGGACTAAGAGGGTATGCCTGCCCCCCCATCATGGATTGCACTTAAGGGTGTGCACTGTGAGCTCAGTGGACCTGCCCCAGAAGTGGGTTCGTGACAACTGCACATTACTTTTCCCTTCTAGATAGACCTTTCAATAGCCAATCATCCAGATAGAGAAATACTTGAAGTCCTAGAATTCTGAGGTGCACTGAGAGAACTGCAAAGCATATTGTAGAAACAGATGGCACTGAGGAAAGCCCAGAGGGAAGGACTCTGAACTGGTATTGTTTTCCCACCACACATTACTTGAGCATCTGGGGTTTGCCAGTATATGTTGCTTTGTGTCCTGCATATCCAGCAATGCTAGCAAGTCCTGGGGTTTCATATATGAAGCAGGGAACCCAGGGAGACCATCCTGAATTTTATTTTGAGCCATGTATGTGTTTCGTTCCGGAGGTTGAGAATGGAGTGCATGCCTTCGGATTTCTTGGTTATAAAGAAGTACCAGAAATAGAACCACTTGTCCCACTCACACTCCTGTACCACTTCCATTGCATTGTTGAGTAAGAGACCCACAGTCTCCTGAGTCAACAGCTCTGATATGTGGGCTGAAGGTGTGAACTGCTTCCCCAGAGGGTTGTCCAGAGGGGTCTCCAACAATTCATGGCAGTATCCCTCTCGCAAAATCCTTAAAACCCTTTTGTTGTCATGATAGATTCCTACTGAAGGTAGAACTGAGCTAACTGACATTTGTACTGTTGCTGAGCCTGATAACCTTCTTGACATTTACCATGAAAGCACTGCTTGTGATAAAAGCCATGACCTCTGCTCTGTTTGGGTGGACTGATTTACCCTGGTGCCTTTAGGGGTCATTTTCTTCTTGTTTGAAGTCTTAGATGCCTGCTCTACATGCTGTCCAAACAGATAAGTGCTATCAAATGGCACATTCATTATCTGTTGTTGGACATTGGGAGAAAAGCCAGACGTATGCAACCTGGAGTGTTTCTGAATGGAAATCCTTGCAGCCACAGCACACTTAACTGCATCGGGGGAATCCATGGAAACTTTTAATTGATGACTATTAAACTTAGTCCTCTGAATAACAATTACCAGTAGCTCCTGCTTTGAAGCAGAGTCAAGCAAGCTCTCTGCAACTGATTTAAGCTTGGTCCATAGCTAGTTCTCACATTTCAAAACATAGGCCTGGTAACTTGCTATCCTTATGTTCAAGGTGGGCAAAAGAAAATACCCTTTTCTCATAATGTCTACTTTGCATAATTCCTTGTTAGTGAGTTATGCAGTGAGCACTTTCAGGGCTATAGCCTTGTCATTATTAACCACAACCACAATAGTATCCACTATAGGCTACTGTAGGTATTGTACACCTGTTTCATCTTGGAAGCAAAGTACTTCTGATCTGGCTGTCTGGGGACAGTCAGAATAGAACCGGCCTGCTCCAGGCTGTCACCATGAAGGTCTTCAGAGCAGGCTGGATGGATACACGGGACCAGGTTCACTGGCAAAGTAGGCACAATCACAGTTGCCTAGCTTGATCAATAACTACTGTCACAAACTGCAAGATACAGTGTATGTTTTTGACAAGTGCTTGTAACAAGTGGTCTTCCTGGGGAATCTTGACTGCAGCAGGCTCTGGCTCCACAGGTTCCAGAAGTTCCTCATTGCCTGAGTCAGTATCACTGTCATCCATATCAGGATACAGAGCCACAAACAAGGGCCCCAATGAGACTAGTACAGAAGGCAGCACCAACATTGTATGCACACCGTTTCCAACAATAGAACCATGACAAGCACTGATGCAACAGCAAAGGGAGCACTGTGTGCTGCACTGACAGCAGTACTGACTGTAGACTTGTCACCAAAGGCAGCACTGACAACAGCAATGGTACCAAGGCCAACTCCAACAGAGTCAGAGCCCTCAGTGAAACCACATGCAGTGATGCTAAAGACCTTGGCACCACAGCAAGAGTCAACACCACCAAGGATGATGCCACTGAAGGTAGCATCTGCAGAAGCCCCAATGGTAGACAACCACCAGGGCTAGTGCTGACACCACCAATGGTGCCATAGCTCTTAGCGTGCACTGAAACCACTGCTCCATAAGAGCAGCTCGGTGACCAAATTGCTCAATGGAAGGCTCCCCAGTGGACAAGAGGAGACTCAGGAGATGAAGACATTTGGCCTACAGACCTTATAAAATCCAGTGCTGTTGACAGGGATGACAGTGGAGATTTTGGGCATACAGGCATAGAAAGTCTCCATGCAGAGTGACGTGAGCTTGACCTCAACCAGTGCCTTTTCTTATTATTATGCTTTTTAGGACAGGAGGTCGAGGTTGAAATTATGAACTCACCATAATTCTTGCTCTTCTAGGAATATCTTCCTAGAAGGGCTGGCAGGGAGTGGGAGGTGTAGGGGGGAAAAAAGGGCAGACTAGATGGGCCAGTATGATCCTTTTCTGCCATCAAGCTTCTATGATTCTATGACTGAATCACAATAATGAGTTCTGAACCAGAGGTGCTAGGATCCTGTTGGAGCCAGAACTCTTCAGGAGGGATGACACTGAGGTAAGCTGCATGTACATGTGGCACAGTAAGACTGGCTCATGCTGCATGGCTTACTTTGGCACCAGCCCTCAACTGCTGCAGCATATTTTTATCGAGGAGGTGCAGCATAACCCTACTAATACTTATGTACTTAACCTAAGGGCATAAGATAGCCTTCATGACCTGTGTAAGAAGGGTCAACAAACCAGTAACACAGTGGGCCTGATTTTCAAACAGGGACACAGGGCTTGGTCAAGGGTTTGATGCAACTTGCACCCAATTTTAGAACCCTGGACGCAGATTGCGACAGTGCCCTCAATTCATGACAGCTTGTGCCAAAGCTGTGGTGGAAGCCCTGTAAACCGGCTCCCCCACAGACACAAAGTTAGACCAGGTGGGAGCTGGTCAGACTTTGCTGTGTCACTGCAAGAGACTTGCAGCACGGGGTTTGTGGCAAGTTTCTTTGAAAATCGCACTTGCGGCACAGTTTGATGCAAGTCGCCACTGGTATCAAACTCCCTGCCGCAAGTCCCTTGCAGTGCTCTACTTCATTTTGAAAATCAGGCCATGTCTTCACAGCTCTAACCAAGAACAAGGGATGAAGACCAAAAACAGATTAGAATAAGCTTGTTGGATGGCGGGTGGGTGTGTAAATCAATGGTGAAGACATTCCTAAAAGATCAAGAACTACTGTGAGTACGTAATTTTCATATCTTCCAGGAATCAACCTTCACCATTAATTCACACTAATGGGTTAGAGTACCAAACTCAGACAAAGTCTCCCAGACTGGGGCAGTAGGAGCCAAGGCTTAGTTAGGGCAGAAATCCATTCAGTATTGTCTTGCCAAAGGGGGCATGTTGCCTGGCATGGACATCCAAGCATAGTCCAAACAAAAGTGTGCATTGTTCTACAGGATGCAGCTCTGCAGATATCACTGAGAGGTACAGAGCAGATCTCTGCCAAGTACCTGTCAACTTCTCTGGTGGATTGGGCATGTATCTGACCTTCCAGCTTGACAGGTACCATGGCATAGCAGTGGTGTAAACAGCTCACAACTTAGGCAGAAATGCACTTAATTGTAAGAGACTGTCCCTTCCAACGGGGACAGAAGGAAACAAAGAGCAGTTTGGATTGTCCAAAGTCATTAGTTCTGTCCAGGTAAAACTTAAGGACTCTCTCAACATCCAAAGATTGGAGAATGCATTCTCCTCCATTCTGGAAACTGGCAAAGTAGGTAAGCAGCACTAGAGGCTGATTCAGATAGAACTCCAACACCACTTTCAGTAGGAACTTAGGGTGTGTGTGTGGAGAATTACATTGTCCTTGTGGAAAACAGTGTACAATCTGTGACAAAAACATGAATTTCAGAGACTCTGCAAGCCAAAGTGATGGCCACTAGAAAAGCTGCTTTCCAAGTTAAGAAATTTATCTCACATGGCGCAAGAGGCTCAAAGGTTTGCGGGTGAGGATGTACTGTACATCACAAGACTGATGTCGCAGGCAGCTACCAGATTCTAGATGTTGGACCATGTGTGTAAAATGCTCTTAAGAAACCTCTTAAAAAGTAGCTGTTGAGCCAAGTGGAGTGACTGACGGGCCCATGGTATGTATGTATAACACACAAGTGGACCCTGACTATGGAGTACTGCAAGTTAGAAACATAGAAACATAGACTTTGATGGCAGATAAGGACCGCTTGGCCCACTTAGTCTGCCATTTCCCTACCTATAGGATAAGCTGCAGATCCTAGTTAACTAACAGCCTATTTCTTCTTACCCCTACAAGAATTGCCTTATGTCTGTACCATGTATTCGTGTATTCTCCCACAGTTTTAGACCCCACAGCCTCCTCAGGAAGGCAGTTCCATGCGTCCACCACCCTCTCTGTGAAAAAATACTTCCTCACATTGCCTCTGAACCACCCCCCATCTATATATTGTGTCCCCTTGTTCTTGCACATCTCCTTTTCAGAAAGATGCTACCCTCTTGGACTTTGTTGATTCCACTGAGGTACTTAAAAGTTTCTATCATGTCCCCACACTCCCACCTTTCCTCAAGGGTATACATATTAAGCTTCTTTAGTCTCTCCTCGTATGGCTTCTCTTGCAGACCCTGCACCATTTTAGTTGCCCTCCTCTGGACTGCCTCTATCCTGTCTATGTCCTTGCGGAGATGGGGTCTCCAGAACTGGATGCAGTACTCCAGATGGGGTCTCACCAACTGTCTCTACAGAGGGATAACAACTTCCTGTTTTCTGCTTTTAGCATAAGAAAGGTGCAGTAAGTACTCCAGAACCTTATCAGGTGGGCACCAAAAGGGGTCTATGTGGGTTTTGGACCACCAGATGAAAAATGTTTCCACTTGGCTGTGTAAGTTTACCTGGTGGAATGTTTATGGACAGCCAAAAGTATTTCAGAGACCCTCTGATATACCTTGTACCTGTCTACTTCTATTTCTTCAGGAACCAGACCTGAAGGTGAACAGAGCAGAAGCTGAGATGAACCAGGTGACCCTAAGTTAATAAGTCCATCCCGAGTGGGAGGATCCTCTGTGTGCTGACTGCAAGTCAGTTCAGCAGAGGAAACCATATTTGTCAAGGCCAGCAGGGGGCAATTATAATCATCTTGCCTCCGTGTGCCTCCGGTTTGAGTAGAATGTTCTGTTCCAGAGGGATTGCAGGAAATGCATACAGAAATAAAATTTTGCCATTGCAGTCTGAATGCAGCCTGACAGAAAATACCATGTCCTAGATTTGTAGAGCAAAACAGAGGCAGTTTGGCATTGAGCAAGGATGCAAAAAGGTCCACATCTGGTGTTCTCCACTCACTGAAAAATGATCTCACAATGGCTGGAGCTAGTAAACACTCATGAGGATCAGCCTCTGTTTGGCTGAGTTCACCTGCCAGAGCATTTTGTAGTCCTTGCAGATAAACTGTTTGGAGCATGAGCTCCTGCTCCAGGCACCATTCCCACACTCTCATTGCTTCCCTGCAGAGAATGTAAGAGTGTGTTCTTCCCTGTTTGTTGATGTAGTACATGGAAGACATATTATCTGTCTGGAGGAGGACTTTTTTGTGACTGCCTAGGTCCACTAGGGCCTCAGGCCATACAAAACAGCTCACCCCCAACACATTGATGTGGAGATGAGGCTCTGATGAGTCCAGGCACCTTATGTTTGGAAACCCTGACAGTGGGCACCCCATCCCATCAGGGAGGCATCCATGGTGATACTCACCTAAGGCTCTGGCTGGGAAAAGGGAAAGCCCTGGAGGAGGTTGTCCTCTTCTGTCCACTATGCAAGTGAACAAGCCAGGGGCTTGGTCACCAAAATGGGGTGATTTTGATGATGCAATGCTTGTGACCCACTTTGCACTGAGTATCCACTGAGTTGTTCTCATATGTTACCATGCCAGGGACATTCTGAACATTGAGGAGGCTATCAGACCCTGTATGCGCTGCATGGAGTGTGCTTGGACAGATTTGTGCTCCGTTATGTAGTGTGCCATTTGTAGGATTGCCTGCCTCCTACTCCTCCTCTCTGGAAGGAAGACCCAGGCTTTAGTAGTATCCAGAAGAGCTCCTATGAACAGGAGCTACTGAGAAGGCTTAAGTTGAAACTTCTCTAGGTTCAGCAGAACTCCCATGGAGGTAATGAAGTGAGAGGCTGTGGCAGCTGCTAATTCCATCTCAGCCAGTCATCCAGATAAGGGTAATCTTGGAGTCCTAGTTTTCTCAGGTGTGCTGTGAGTACTGCAAAGCACGTTGTAAAGACTCAAGGTGCCAACAATAGCCCAAAGGGCAGGACTCTGAACTGATAATGCTGTCCCAGCACAATGAATTGGAGGTAACTGTGGTGGCTGGGGTGCACTACAGTATGTTGATAAGCATATCTAGGGAGACTAACCAATCCCAAGGCTTCAGGAATGGAGGCTGAGATCCCAGACAAATCACCATGAATTTCTCTCAATCCATGAATTTGTTCAAATTTCTGAGGTTGAGAATGGGCGCATGTCCCCTGATTTCTTTGGTACGAGGAAGTAGTTGGAGTAGAAGCCTGTGTTGTACTCTGACTATGGTACTACCTCCATTGTTCTGTTACTCAGAAGGCCTGCAATCTCCTCTGCTAGAAGCTTTGACATGTGAGCTGATAAGAGGGGTTGTCTTCTGGGCGGATAGTGTGGAGGGATTTCTGTAAAGTTTAGGGAGCATCACTCCCAGATGTGGCTTGTTTTTTGGTTTTTATTGGGCTCACCACAACCCAACCCAGATAGACCAACTTAAGGTTGCTGGTTCATTCCACTGGGGTGTCATACTGACATAGCACACTGATGAGTCCTGGTAGGACGAAACACGTGTCTGTGTCTTCTGTTGGCACCCTTTGCAGACTGTGTGAGAGGCCTTTCAGCACTATGCATTTCTGCTTAAAGTTGAACCAGCATAATATTTTGTGGTAATTTGCATATACAGCCCATGATGCTTTGCATTATGGGGGTATGTGTGATTTTATATCACTCCCGGATGATGTGTTCGAAGGACCCACTTGTCTGTCATGATGGACTCCCATTGATGGTAAAACTTCATCAGGTTCCCTCTACTGGAGAGGAGACATCTGTCCCTTTGGGCACAGACTACTATTGGCAGTATTTTTTAGCCAGTGATATGGATGACGACGTCACTGCCAAGGTGAGGAACCTTCTAAAGCATGCTTTCCACCATCATTGGTAACCACCTCCTTTTTTGAGCTTTTTACTGGACATCTTCATTATGACACTGAAGCAGAATGAAGAGCTGCAAAAGCTTCTCTTTTGGCAGCCCTTTTGTACTGTCTTTAAGAGCAAAACATTTGCACAAATTACAATTTCTAAAATCATGGCCAACACCTAAACAGCTAAAGTACAGCTTATGGAGCAAGAAAAGAACAGTTACGTAAGAACTTGCCATAACAGTATATCTTCGAGGGAATCTATGTCATCAGGTCACACCTATGGATCTTAGCTGTCAGGTGCCAGGATTTCACAGAAGCTTTTTCTGTAGCAGTCTATTAGGGGCTGCCCATACCAACGTCACGCTCTGATGTCACACACCCTATATAAGGGCAGGTGGCCCCGCTTCCTCCTCAGTTCTTTCCCTAGCTGGAGGCCATAGGAGACAAGATTCCTGCCAGGGAACCAAGGAGAGAGAGAGAAGGTGCCTAGCTAGCAAAAAGGCTGGAGCAACAGGACAGCTGAACTATAGAGAGAGAGAGAGACAGACAGAAAGGGGGATGAAGGGAGGGACGTCATGACCTGATGACTGAGATTCCCTTGAAGATCTACTATTACAGTAAGTTCTTACATAACTGTTCTATCTTCTTCGGGAATATCTCTGTCATCAGGTTACACCTATGGAACTACAGTGCTTGCTACAGTAAACTTGATTGATACCGCACTACCACGCAAATTGCGCGGTAGTGGTATACATGTTATTCAATGGGTACTGCATTTGTGCAATGCTCGGTATACCACGCTACCACGCAACTTTAATGTAGCAAGACCTGTAGTCCCAATCTGGGTGGCAGGAGGCCAGAGGCCTAAGAAAGAAGGCCCTCAAGCACAGCTAGGCCAAAGCCTGCCCTTCTTCTGGAGGCAATGTCCAGACTGTAGTGCTTGGTGAAAGTGTAGACAGTACTCCAAGTAGCCGCAGCACAAATCTTGGCTTCAGACATGTCCCTGAAACAGGCAACTGAAAGGCAGCTGAATGGCCATACCCCTGGTGGAATGGCCCTTAACAACCCCAGGAAGTTCCTTATCATTATTCCTGTAACAAAAAAATAATACAGTTGACCAACCATTTGGACAAGCACTGTTTCAAAACAGAGTTACCCTCTCTGCCAGGGGTGAAAGAAACAAACAACAAGAGAGCTTCCTGCAGTCCATCGTGAAGGTGTGTGTATAGTAACGCAAAATTTAAGTGCACATTCAAAGTAAGGACTAATGCTTCCCAGGACTGGCAAGCTCTGGAAAATAAACAGGCAGGTGGATGGATAGGTTTAGGTAAATTCAGACACCACCTTAGGAAGAAACTTAGGGTGGTACACAAGGAGACCCTGTCTGTGTGAAAATCAAATAAGGCTTTTCACACATAACAGCCTGTAACTCTGAAATTCTTTGAGCAGAAGTAATATCAACTAAAAATAACACTTTCCATAACGAAGCATAGCTTACAAGACATGGCTGGCTCAAAAGGAGGCAATGTTAGTTTCTCCAGAACAAAATTCAGTTCCCAAGCTGTAACCAGGTTACGGATAGGAGGCTTCAAGTGGAGAATGCTGCATAGGAAAGTGTGGGCCACATTCAGCTGTGCTGAGACATGCTGGCTCTGAGCTACCTCCTTGGCCTGAATAATAAGGTGTCCTGAGGGAGGAAGGCCCTGCCCTGAGTAGAGTCCAGGTCTGCTCCTGTGTACTGCAGCTGCAGAGATGGGGTCAGCACAATCTTGAGCTGATTGGCACTGATACCCATGGACTGGAATAACTGCATGGTACATTCTAGAGTCAACAACAGGAGCTCCTGGACTGGGCCTTCAGTATCCAGTCATCCAGGAATGAGAACACATAGAGGCCTTCATGTTGGAAGGCTGCTGCTACAACTGCTAAACACTTGGTCAATACCCGTGGTGCAAAGGATAAGACAAAGGGCAATACCCTGAACTGTAATGCTCCTCCTGGAACAGGAACCGCAGGTCTCATCTGTGAGTGGGGCAAACCATGATATGCATATAGGCATCCTGCATATTTAGGGAGCATAGCCAGTTGCCCTGCTTGAGCAGAGGAAGAATGCCATGCAGAGTTATCATCCAGAACTTTTCATACTGGATAAAAAGGTTAAGGTCCTTTAGGTTTAGAATGGGTCTCAAGTCCCCTGTTCTTTTGGGAACCAAGAAGAACCTGGAGTAGAACTCCTTGTTTCTCTGATGCCTGGGAACTGGTTCTATGGCCTGCTTGCATAGCAAGGTAAGTACCTCCTCCCTGAGCACTTCTGTGTGGTCTGGAGGATAAGAGGTAGGGACCGTGGGAACATCTGGAGGCTGTTCCAGAAGTTCTAGAGCATTGCCCTTTTCAATTATCTGCAGGATCCAATCATCTTTTGAAATGGTTCTCTACTGAGACAGATGGAGGAAGAACCACCGACCACCACCTCCTGACTTGGGACAGAGGAGGGTCTATCAAAGTGAGGTGGAGGCTGAACTGGCACTGAGGCTGCACCTCCTCCTCTGGACTGCTAGCCTTGCACTTACCTTTGAGGTGGTTCTGGAACCTGACTTGTGAAAGACCTTATGAAAGGAGGGCCTTGGTCTACTCCTGGGCTGAGTATGATAAAGGGAGTGGACCGTCCAAATGACACTGCTGGAGGCCTGCAGATCATTGATAATATTCTGCATGTCTGGATCAAAGAGTTTGTGACCCACAAAAGGGGCATTCAACAGCTTTTGTTGGACATCACAAGGAGTGCCTTCCAAGGCAAATGTCGGAGGCAGCCACCTTGTCTGTGGTATCAGCAACATCATAGGTGGCTTTGAGGAGATGCTTACTGACATCTTCCAAGGCCTGGAGAACATTGAGAAGCTCTTGCTTCTGGCAACCTTCAGGGAGGGCCTGAGCAGCACCTTTGCCCTTTCTGCAGATGGTATTCTGGTACTTTATCAAGTGAGCCAAGTAACTGGCAATTCTAAGTCCTAGGGTGGCAGAGGCAAAAGTCCTCTTGCCCTAGAGGTCAGTCTCCTAGATTCCCAGTCAAGGGAAGGGAACTGTGATGCTTGAGCACCTTATTCCTTTCATGAGTGGCCTTAATTACCAAAGAGTCAGTTTTCAGCTGGGCTGCAAAGGGCAGCCCCTGAGGTGCCTGGTAAGCTTATCAGCCTTTCTGGGCATAACTGGTATGAGGTTGCACCTGTGCCAGGCAGCAGTAGCATCCTTCAGCGGTGGCAGCAAAGGAAGTATAACTTTGGTGGAGATTCTAAGAGCTCCAACAAATCCACCAGATTTCTCCTTGTAGCATCATCTTCCTCAATCTGGAACCCACAGTGGAGGAAAGCTACTTGATAATGATGAAGAAAGAGAGGTCCTCTGGGGGGAGGGACCGAGGTGTGTGTTTGACTGAGTCCTCACTCCTGAAGGAGACAGTGGACCTATCAGAGGATTCCACTTCAGTATCTTCCTCCTCATCCTCTTCTTCAGGGAGAATGAGGTCAGGGTGGTATTCCTCTTTGACGTCTGCCTGCTCTGAAGCAGATACCAATAGTCTTACTACTGATGGCTCTCTAGAAGGCACTGAGCAAATGGGTCAAACTGGCACTGGCACTGAGGCAGCACCCAATGGCACAAGCTATGATGACCAGGGCATTGAACAAACTATTATATGACTGATGTGGTAATGGAAGAAAAGAATAGCATTAAGGTCAACGGCAGGAAAGGAATCACTGACAGTGGGAGCGGTCCTAGGCTGGTCCTTGTCCCACTGAGAATGTTTTCCGGGATTTGTCCTGGGCCTTGGTGGCATGAGAGCCCAAAAAGATGCGGTAATTGGGGGCAGGAATATCCTACTCTTCTCTGACTGCATGTTGCTCCAAGAGGAACTTCTGCAGGCTTTCATGGTGGTGCCAGGTGGTGAGGTTGAACTTCAAGCAGAACTCACAGGTGAGAACATTGTGGCCAGACCCAAGGCAGACACAGAGTTTGTGGTCATCGGTAAAAGAAATCTTCTTTCTGCACCAGCAAGGATGGAAGAGAGCTGACGAGAGATTAGTTCTTGACATACAAAGGACAAAAGAATCACTTTAAACCAAAGTGATTCAAAGGCAAGTATCAAATACAAAAGGTAAGTAGTTTTGATGGTCGAACTGAATGAAGAAGCTTCTGCGGAGTCAGTGTGCAAATGGTCGATGGCGGGAAAGAACTGAGGAGGGAGCGGGGTAGCCAACGCTTATACAGGGTGTATGACATTGAAACCTGATGTCAGCGTGGGTGACTTCTAATAAACAACTGCAGAAAAAGCTTCTGTGGGATTCTGACAACAGATGACTAAGTTCCATAGGTGTGACATTATGACAGAGATACAGAGATATCCCTGAAGAAGTCCATCGTTTGCTAGTCCCACCAGTTAGGGGAGACTCTTGCCTATCCAGACTCACCTCTCTCCCCTCCTCTCATCTGGGCAGTGGCACCCATTTAATGTTGTTCCCTTTCAGTTTATTGTTAACTAAGAAAAGTTAGGCTAATGACATTGTTGCTAGCTGTTATCTATTATATTAGCATGCTTTTGATAGTTGAGGGACTGAGCTCTTGGAGACATGACATTTTGTTTCTGTATATGCACAGCTGTCTAGTTAAAGTAAATGTGGAAGTGGCATGCTACCTTGTACAATGGGCATATAAGTGGGCATTGCATGATTCTTTGTACTTATCTGCATTACTCTCAGCAAGTTTCATTAGTCTGTAATCCAAGGAGTAGGACTTTGCTCCGGCCAGGTTCTGAGATGGCATGCTGAACTTGTAATGTTATATCTGTTACATTGCAAAATCTCACTAAACTAATAATTAAAAAAAAAATAAAGCTCAGGGCAGTTGGCTTTTTCCAGGAGCTGGTGACAGGATTTACAGTTTTTAAAACCTGTAGGCCCTCTTCTCTTTTTAGGTTTCTTAGTGAAGCCAGCTGACTGAAAACACCTACCGAATTGTGTATTTAGTTCCACAAATATAATAAATTAAAACTATTAAAAAAAATTTGTTTCAATAAAACATTGTTTGCAATTTTTGTTTGCATTTTTTAGTAGAAAACACTTGGTTCCTCACTAGACAGGAACCATGCAAAGTCGAGATTTTTCCAGTTCCTGGAACTGAAAGGGAACCAGAGAAGTACATTAATTATATAAGAAAAATAATACAACTACTGTAAACTAATGCAAAGCATCAAAAACTAAAGTAACTTAATACTTAAATACTAATAAACAGTTTAAACAGACTCTGTCAACACATTTTCATCATATTATTTCTAGTTAAAAACCTACATTTTATGATTGCTTACCTTCTCAAAATTCATCGATTTTGTAAGTTGCCTTATTTGCTTCCTTTCTTAGTAGAACATAAATGCATGCTAATGCTGTATTAAACCAGCCTCATGTCAATGCAAATCCTTGATTTACTGTTATTTCTAAGGATTGAGAACATCCCAAACAATGCAACCACTTACGGTGCAATAGTCTCCTCTCCTCCCACTGCATCATACGTGGCTAGACTTTGTTCTCAAGTCCATGAAAGATGTGCAGAGAGTTGATCAAGGGCTGTAAACAAACATGTTTTTGTGTGGTAATACCATAACGGTGGGAAATCTCTTTTTTACTTATAAACAGAAAAAAGGAATCAAAATCAAACTACCAGCTACATCTGCAATCTCTGCAGAATGTGACCAATCATAAGATTTTTTTTGTTTTTGTTTTTTTTTAATTGTCGCCATTTTGAGGCTGGGGGGGTTACAGTGTCTCTATAACTGTAATAAGATACATAAAGTTGACCCACATGAATGGAACCAGACTTCAGGGTAGGGGTCTGTGAGTAACAGACAGAATTTTCCAAATACCATAAATAATGCACTATTCATTATTTAGATACAAGTAACAGAGAGTGGCAGTATTCATGCCTATTCCTATTTGAGAAATGTTATTTATAACAATAAAAAAAAGATAAAAAAAAGCCCTCCACCTTCCTCCTCAGCCCAACCCTTTAAAATACAACCCCATCCCCCTACACTCTGCTACAAATCAATCCCACCCTCCTCCTGCAGCACCACCAACTTCATGTTCCCCAGAAACAAAGTCCCACAATGGGCAACTAGGCACAATCAGCCTGCATCTACAGCTGGCCACCATGCCATCTTAGCATTTTTCAATCATCAAAACAACATTTCCCCACCCATCCCACCCTGATAGCATGTAACTTCCACCCTCCTGCCCCCCGCACCCAATTTTCTTTTAAAACAGAAGGCCCCCAACAAGAGACAAGAAGGCACCCAACACAATCTGCCCCTCCATGGCCAGTCGCCTTCATTCTATGAGAGCACTCCATGCTTGCTCACATAGATACATACATAGATACATAGACAGTGTTGGCAGATAAGGGTCTATGGCCCACCCAGTCTGCCCATTTGAGCATGAAGTTCAGTTTATGTTTTCCAAGAAGTCTGTTGCCCTCACCCTGACCTCCAGAATTCCTTTATGTCTATCCCATGCATTCTTAAATCCGTGATTGTTTCAGCCCCACCACTTCCTCTGGCAGGGTGTTCCACTTGTCCACTACCCGTTCTGTGAAGAAATTCTTCCTCACGTTTCCTCTGAATCGTCCTCCTCCAACTTCATCTCATGCCTCTAGTCCTGGAACATCTTTTTCACTAAAATAGTGTATTCCTGCACCCTGTTCCTCCCTGTAAGATACTTGTATGTCTCTATCATATCCCTCTCCCTCCTCTCCTCCAGGGAGTACATGTTCAGTTCCTTCAACCTGTCCTCATAGGACATGTGATGCAATCCATGCACCATCTTTGTTGCCTTCCTCTGAACCTTCTCTACCCTGTCTATGTCCTTACGTGGGTAAGGTCTCCAGAACTGCACAATGTACTCCTGGTGGGCCTCACTAGTGTCTTGTATAGTGGAATTATGACTTCCTTTCCTGCTGGTGATGCCCCTGCCTATTCATCCAGCATCCTATTTGCTTTACCTGCTGCCTTGTCACACTGTTTCCTGCCTTGAGGTCATCAGAGATGATAACCCCAAGATCCCTTTCCTGCTTGGTGCATGCTATATCCTCACCCCCCAACTGATATATTGTGCCAGGGTTTTTGTGCCCCATATGCATTATCTTGCACTTCCTTGCACTGAATTTCAACTGCCAAACCCCTGACCATTCTTCAAGTTTCTGCAGGTCCCTTCTCATTCTGTCTACACCATCTGGTGTGTCTACTGTATTACAGAGCTTTGTGTCATCAGCGACCAGTGAAATTCTGCCTTCTAGGTCCTGTGCAATGTCACTGATGAAGATATTGAATAGGACCGGTCCCAGCACTGATCCCTGTGGCACCCACTGGTCACTCTTCCCTCTGTGGAGTGACAACCATTTACCACCACCTCTGTGTCCTGCCACCCAGCCAGTTACCTACCCACCACACTACTGTCCTGCCCACACCCATATTCCCCAGTTTGTGCAACAGTCTTCTATGTGGCACAGTGTCAAAAGCCTTGCTGAAGTCCAGATAGGCCATGTCCTACGCCTCCCTGATCCACCTCCTAGTCACCCAGTCAAAAATTCAATGAGGTTGGTCTGACATGACCTCCCCTGGTGAAACCATGCTGCCTTGGGTCCTGTAGTCCATTGACAACCAGATGTTCCACCAACTCTCCTTCAGTAGTGCTTCCATGATCTTCCCCAATACCGAGGTGAGGCTGACTGGTCTGTAGTTCCCGCTTCCTCTTTGTTCCCACTTTTGTATAAGGGGACTACATCTGCTATCCTCCAGTCTTTGGGTACCTCCCCTGTTTCCAGTGATCAGCTAAACAGGATAGCCAGAGGTTCAGCCACCACCTCTCTTAGTTCTTTAAGGACCCTGGGGTGCACCCCATCTGGCCCCATTGCTTTATCAACTCTTATTACTTCCAGTTCCTTCAGGACCCTTTCGTGTAAAGGGACTTGTGTCCATTTCTGCACCATTCTCACCCCTTGTACTCTGTTCAGACCCATTACCCTCCTCTTCCTCAGTAAAGACTGAGCAGAAATACCTGTTCAATATGTCAGCTTTACTGTTGTCATCCTTCACACAGCCCCCATCCTCCCCCTTCAGTCTCACTAGCCCTCCCTTTGCCTTTCTTTTTTCACTTATGTACCTGTAAAAGGTTTTGTCCCCTCTACCCACTGATTTTGCAATGTGTTCTTCTGTCTGAGCTTTGGCTTCCCTGACTGACCTCCCTGCCTCCCTTTGCTTCTCCTGGTACTTCTCCCTATCCCCTTCTGCCTGTGTCTTTTTGTATTGCCTGACTGCAATCTTTTTGGCTTTCACTTTCTTTGCTACCTCTTTGGAAAACCATAATGGTCTCCTCTTCCTTTTCCTCTTGTTAACCTGCTTAATACATAATTTTGTTGCTCTTGTAATCCCCATTTTAAATACTGCCCACTGCTCCTCAACCCCTGATTCCTGCCCCATTCCCCTTAATGCCTCTTTCAAGTATCTCCCCATTTTCCCAAAGTCTGCTCCACTAAAATCCAGGATATGTGTTTTTGTGTGGTTTGGTTCTGCTCTTTCTGTGATTTCAAACCACAGTGACTGGTGGTCACTGTTACCCAGGTGCTCCCCACTGTTACCCCATCACACACTGTCCCTGTTTGTGAAACAAGGTCCAGTATTGCCTTCTGCCGAGTTGGTTCCATAACCAGCTGCTTGAGGAAGGCACCCTGAAGGAGTCCAGGATAAATCTGTCTAGTTGCTGCTGCTGCTGGGATGCCCAGTCCACGCCTGAACTGAAGTTCCAACCAGTACTACCACCTTGTCTGCCATCCTTGGATGGCTAGCATCAGCTCCCTATCTATTTCTTCCTCCTGGGCTGGTGGTCTATAGACCACACCTGTGCGGATAGCTGGCCCCATTTTCCTTTCCATCTTTAACCCACAGTATCTCTCCCCATTTTGTTCCTCCTGGATCTCTGTGGCCCTTATGTCATTTTCACATACAGTGCCCTCCTCCTCCCTCCTTTCCTGCCTGCCCTGTCTCTTCTGAATATGTTGTAGCCAGTGGCCAACTCCCAGTCGTGGTTATCATTACACCAGGTTTCAGTGATGGCCACAATGTCCAGGTCTGACTGCACCATGACAGCCTCAGATCTTCCATCTTGTTGCTAAGGCTCTGGCATTTGCACATGGCTTTCCATGATTTGACCTCCCTAGACTGTTTTGCTGTTCTACTCCAGCCCCTTCCTTGGTTGTCCTTTATCCCTGGTTCTCCTTGCTGTCTGCCCTTCTGCTGAATTTTGCCCCTTTTCTGCCTATCCACCTCTTGGGCGCTAATCTCCATCTTTTGCACACTGCTTTATAGAGACAGCAACTCCTCTGGTTCTCTGGTTCCACTGCTAGCTGTGGGGGGTGAGCAAGTAGGTACCCTCCTTGCTGGCCTGCCACCCCCCTTTGCTAGTTTAAATGCTTGTCAATGTAGCATTTAAACTTATCATTGAGTGCTTGAATTCCCCTCCAGGATGGATGCAGGCCGTCAGGCTTGAACAAACCTCCATCCTCCAGGTGGGTCCCCAGTCACCAATGAATCCAAACCCTTCCTCACAGCACCAGTTCTTCAACCATGAGTTAAAGTTCCTGGTGCATGCACCTATGCTCTCCCTTGCTCTCTCACAGGTAGTACTTCAGAAAGTGACAGAAGTAGCTACTTGCTTGAGACCCTCCCGATTTCCTAAACTCTTCCTGAACTTCCTTTGGCTCCCCATTTGCCAGGTCATTAGTACCTAGGTGGATAATGACATCCAGCTCACTCTCCCATCTTGCCTTCCCAGTGATCCCCAGGATCTTCCTTCCATCCCTCCATGCCATGGCACCTGATAAGCACTCACCTCCTGTCCTCCCCTTCTGTGTTCCTAGCTGGATCCTCTTATGATGGAGTCCCCACCAGGATTCGCTTCCTTCTCCTCTGGGGTCCACTTCTTTCCCTGCTGAGGTCACCTCCTTGGCTAACCTCCACATCCTTTCCTTCCACTTCTCTGGGTACTCTATTTGGTTGTCCCCATTTTCAGTGTGGCATATGAGTTCTTGAGTGGGAATAGGATCTGGGATGTGCCTATGCCTGACCGCTCTAACCCTCCCTGAGCCCACTGTCATCTAATGTCATCTCGCATAGTAGAACAGCTGAGAGTGCTCTCGCTTGCTTGCATAGTAAAACAACTGAGCACATGATCAGCTGTTTTACTATGTGAGCTAACATAAGTGCTTTCATTCAGTAGAAGGCAGCCGGTCATGAAGAAGGGTGGGTTGTGTCAATTGTCCTCATTGTCACTCGCTGGGGCTCTCTTTTAAACAAAAACTGGGTACTCGGGGAGGATGGGAGTTGAATGCTGCCGGGGGGGAGATATTGTTTTGATAACGAAAAAGTGCTAAAGACAGGGGCTAGCCACGGAGAAGGGAGGACTGTGCTGGTCACTCATCATGTGAGGGTTTTGTTTTGGAAACATAAATTTGTGGGTGCTGAGGGGAGAAGGTGGCATTGGAACTGTAGCAGAGGATGGGGGGACAGGCATTATATTTTAAAGGATTGGGCTGGAGAGGAGGGTGAGGGGTCTATTTTTATTTCTTTCTGTTTCTTTCACAGGTATATGAATACTGAGTATATATACCCAAATATTTGGGGCCCTGAACATGACTATTAGGGCAAATATTTGACATAAGTTATTTGCACACCCCTACACCATGGCAACTGCTCTTTTCTGTAGAATAAAAATCTGATATTAGAACAGCAGAGAGAGAGTGACTACAGTACAGAGTTTGGACAGAAGTCTAAGTAAATAATAAGGCACTCAGGGGTGTGTGTAAACCATATTTTACGGCACAGACAGTGATGTAGTAAGACACAAGGCCGAAGGCCCAGTGACTTCAGCTGCTGGCCGTGCTGTAAAATATGGTTTACATACACCCCTGAGTGCCTTATTGCGCTTATAAAATTGGTCTTTTTTTTTTTTTTTACTTTTGACTATTGGGAAAAGCATGTTTATATGTAGAAAAAATAGATTTACTTGTGTGGATTTGTGATAAAATAGTCCTTCCGCCCACTGCAAGTGATTCATTGATGATGTCATTGTATTATTGCCTACTTTCTTCTTCCTGTTTTTATTTTCTCTGTTGTTCTCCACATTCAAGATATGGAATGTTTATCATGGAATGTTTACCACAGAATACATGGATTCAAAATTCTGCTCAGTTTCACTGATAGAAAGTTTTTCATCTAACACACTGTACACACAGATAACATATAGGATAGTGCATGAGTAACAGTTAACAACAGGGCTATTCTTTCACCAAGTTGGTACTATGACGACGGATTACCTTGACAGCGAGAGTGTATTGTGGGATGTCCCCCACATCTTTCTTTTTTAAATCATTTTTACTAAGGACGTGTGTGTGCCCTGTCAGTATGCCCTGTCAGATTGCTGCTCGAGGACATGTGTGACGTCCACACTGCAGCAGAATGAAAAGTCATTCTACTGTCCTGCGGATGTCACTTTTTGGTTCTGCTGCACTGCGGATGTCACTAGTGCAGCAGAACATCATTTTGAGGGAGATGGACTTTGATTAACAACGACGTTCCACAATACACTATAAAGGCCTTTGTTACAGCTAGAGACTCAGTTATCTCACTGTCAGGGCAGGAAGAAGAGAGTTCCCTGATAAGCAGGTAAAGATAGAAGAGGGATTTTGTCACTGTCAGCAAAGAAACAGTTGTAGTGAAAACTATAAACAATACTTATTGTTTCTAATTTGTTTATGTATGTAAGAAGAGTGTGATAATCAGGGAAACAGCATTTAATTCAATTGTTTTTTTTATTTAAGGTAGTTTTATTTTTAGGGCCCAGTTGAAGATTTTTACAGTGTAAAGGTAGCAGCCATGTTTGTGGTGGAAGATCAGTTCTGGCAGTAGAGGGCTAACTGAAATGCCTGTGTTCCAAATGCCCATTGATCTGTGCTGCAGACTCTTCACTGCTGAGCAGTCCTTTTTAACCATGTAAACCATGTTTTACATAAATCAGATTACATGATTTTACCCTGCCATTTTATAAATTCTATTAGCATTTACTTCTATCTCCAGGGCAAAACCTCTGCATGAAGATGATGCAGTTTTATATGGCATCATTGTTGGAATCCTGTTGTAAGAAGCACGAAAACCCTGTCTAGAAAATAGGTCATGGGATATGGTAGGGTAACAACATAGTGCAGACTGGATGAACTAAAGGTAATTTTCTGCCAGCATGTTTCCCACTACATGAAGCATGAAGTTCCTGACTTCTCACCAACTTCAATGGCAGAGAAAACGTTTACTGCACATCGATGCACACTCATGTTTGTTCATGAGAACCTGGACAATCAGGGAATAGTGCTGCATGAAAAGTTTCTTACTAGGCTTTCGCACAACTTCTGCTGCTGAATGCTGGAACTTATGAGTAATTAGAAAATGAATACTGTGCTGGAAAAAAGGCAGCATTAACAAGGGACACTGAATAAGGAAAAATAAAGGACTTTTTCAAAAAACACTAACTAATACCTGGGGCATTAAGCACACTTTACAGATCACCAATTTGTAATTATATTAGAAAATGTAAAATTCTAAATTGTTTAATTCCAAATCCACTGCAATATGTACTCCTGCATATTAAATAGATTATACACAGTTTAATTAAACTGTCAGCTAGTCTGACTTTGATCAGGACAGAGACAACAATGAAATAAATCTGAGATCAGTTATTGATATTCTGCACATCAGCCCTCAACTATAATTCAATGGCTTCCGAACTTAGTGAGGAGTTATGCTTGTGCAACTTTGTTGATAGTTCAAAGGCATTTGACAGATGTGTTGATTGTCATAGGTGAATACTGGCCATTCACACTCTACCCCCACGGGAACTACCACCATGTCGGGGTACCATTACAAAGGAACCCTCTGAGGAGGGTTCCACCCCTAGAGGTGCCATGGGAACAAATGCCTTTAGGCTAAAGGTACCTTAGGATGAAGGCTCAAAAGAACTAAGCAGCAAGTAGTGACCACAGAGCTTACATGAGAGAATAGAGTGACAGCAATGAGTGATGACTGAAAACAGGCAGAGACTGAATGAGCAATGACTGACAGCAGAACTGAAGTAGAAGAGAGCTGATTTTTGAAAAGAGAGAGGGAACAGTAAATGGAAGGAGGCCACCATCTAACCCCAACTCACAGCAGAAATCTATCTGTTGCAAAGACTACCTAATTTTATTACCTTCAGCATAATAGAGAGAGGAAAAAAAAACAATGAGGGGGAACCTCTGGGGATCCAAGGCCTTGATTACCTTCTCCCCAGGCTTGGGATAAATTAGTGATGGCTCAGCTACTGCAATTTAGAGACCCAATTCAGGGAAACATTTTTAGAGGAAGGGTTCTCACCCTATCCCTCTAATGGGAAAGCCATGGGGGATCCACGAGCAAACTCTGCAGCTAAGGGAGGCTCCTGGCTAAAGAGGCCCACTCCCCAAAATGAAAGCAGAGGAACAACAACTGCTGAAAGTCACTCACCTGGCCTCCACAGGGGGAAGTCTATAGAGGAAGCTGAACCCCTAAGGGTAAGGCAAAGGAGTTGAGCCCTTGAGGCGGGGACTTGAGTTCAAGATCTTCACCCTTGAGGGCAGAGGAAGGAAGGAAGTGAGATCAGGTGAACATTAGGTGGCTGCAGGGAGGATAGCTGAAGTTGCTGCTGACATGGTCTTCACCCTAAAAGAGCCCCCCTTGGACTTAAAGGCCACATCCTCTAGCAGCTGAAGTCTTAAATGCTACTTCAAGAGGTGCCACCAAGTTGACCTCAATGGCTAAAGCTTTCCTCGGAGCATAAGACATTCTCACCCAAAGGGCAGAAAGAGAAGGAACCTGCCCAGTCAAGGGAACCACCTCAAGATGCAGACTTCCAGGGGACAGAGTGAGACCACTGGCTTAAGGCAGAGCCCTGGAGCCATACTATGGTTGTGGCTGGCATGCATCTGAATGCAGGAGTAATGGGAGGCTGTGGTGAAGCCTGACGACCAGGAGCACGAGGTAAAGCTAAATGGCTTTTTGTCTGAATGCAAGAATAGTGGAGATCTTGATGAAGCCTGACGGCCAGGAGCACATAGGTAAGGCTGAATAACTGCTTTGTATCTGAATGCAGAAGTAGAGGGAGGCCTTGGCAAAGCCTGACGACCATGAGCACATGGAAGAAATGAAACATAGTTAAGCTGAACAGCTGATTGAGACATCGAATGACAACTCGAACATTAAATGAGACCGAATGTTACAGTTTGGGACTGAATGAGGAATGCATGCCAACCAGTTCCATAAGGGAGGTTAGTGTTAGTTGCTGAGGCATTGCAAGTTAAGTAGGCTGAGGCAGTCAAAATAACAACTGCAACAGCTAGGAAAGGCAGGGGTATATGGGAACTGAAAATTAAGGAGCAGAATCTGCTGAAGTGAGCAACAAGAATCCAGAAGGGAGTGGCTGCCTGGCTATGAGCCAAGTGTAAACAGCTAATGATTGTAGGTGAACTGAGAGATTACTAAAGGTATGGAAAACAGCAAAATGGGATCCTGAATAGCACAAGTCAAGGTACATGGTGACAGTAGGATGCTAGAAAAACTAGAAAGCCCAAAGAGAAGCAAAACTGAAAGAAACACAAGGCACAGGAGAACAGGAGTGCAGCAGGAAAAGGAGACTGAGAGAAGCACAAATTGCAGCCTGGAGGAAGAAAGCAAAATGCTGACCTAGAAAGTTGGAGGGCACAAACCAAGCTGAAAGTCAAAAGCACGATGGGGAGACAAACACAGGAGAAAAGGGGAGGAAGCCTCTGGCTGCAGAAGAGGAAAAGTGCTTCTGTGTGAGGCTGGAGTGAACTGACAAATAGCTCAGGCAGGGGAGTGGCTGGTTGTTCCCACCTTTGAGTAGAAAATGCCACATTAATCCAAAGGGTCACAGCAATTACATTGGCTTCAAGATTACCTGATTGGTTTGTAGGAGAATAAATAATGCTGAAGATCAGTGTAACAATTCCAGTGTGTACATCCGCTCTTTGCTCACCAAATTGAGGGCCACGAAGACTCCAGCTGAGATTTTGCTTGGTCTGACTCATACTGAATGTCATAAATGATTCCTCTGCTGTTGATGAGCCTGTATGAGGAAGAAAGAATCTCTTTAGCGACTAGAACAGGAAAAGAAATTAAACAGGCATTGCAGTTTTCTAAAAATATTTAATTTTACCAGTGTGTAACCCACTGAGAAACTAGTAATTAACCTGCTTTCTTATAAGAAAATACTTACATATTCATTGCAAAAAACATTGTTAATGCACCAGTTAGGGTTAAAGTGACAAAAGTAGGGAAATGTGGTGTTACAGTTCCCAACCCTAACACCCAACCCCCACTCTGCAGGCATCAACAGGGAAAAGCATTACGGTTTTAAATCTCATGCGTCTTTGCAAATCAGGTGTGGGGTGTACCTTGGGGTTGTCAACCCTAACGCTCACCCCATTCCATCAGTAAATAAGCTGAGATGTGTACAGCGTATGAGAATGGGGTGAGTATTAGGCTGACAACCTCAAGCCACACCCTATGCCTGATTTGCTAAGACACAGTAGAGGTCAAACTGTAATAGTTTTTCCTGTTGCTGGCTACAGGGTGAGGGTGGGCTGTTAGGGGCTGGAAACCCTAACACCATATTTCCTTACTTTTGTCACATTAATCTTAACTGGTGCATTAACAACGTTTTTTGCAATGAATTTCCTTAATTTTTGATACATTATAGTCGTATTCTCATTAGCCCACGGGAGCACAGGGCACTCTGGGCCTGGCGCTCCCATCCCTCTATAGATGCATACATCTATACTGGTGTGAAGTGCATGGCCCAAGCCACAAACAGTGTCAGTTTTGAGGTGTATTAATATAGTATGCATAAGATAAACTATGACTTCCACTAATGATGCCTTTTTTTTTTGCAATATTCTCATTGTGTACAGTATACTTGTAGTCCTTTTGGCAAATAGGCATGCTTTTATACACAAACCAACATTTCATTTTCAGTGGGGTCCGGCTTGCCACATCTGCAGCTACTAAGAGGTGATGGTATGTGCTTGCAGCCACACTGTGAATATTTTTCTGCAGCAATGGCAGTATCATGCAGCTGTAGGTGATCCAACCCCCCCACAATATTTCATAAGGTAAGACCACCAACCTATACTGTCACACAACAGTGTAATAAAATGTATAATCAGCATTGCTTGTGTTCTGTTGTGAGTCAGAAAAAAAAAGTGTTCAGTTAAGCTGACAGATTCACTTTCTTTCATTCTCTCCTAGTCCCCCTTTCAATACCTCACCAGTGCTGTGGGACTCATACAAGGGAAGGGGGTAGTGCACATGGCATTCCCAGTCTGGAGAGTTGTGCATGTATTAATGTCTGGAATGTGTTAATTTTTTAACTCTTTCCCATATTTAAAGAGTCCATTTTATTAGGCATCTACAGTTGCAGACTGCTCGTATTATCTACAGCTTGACTCAGCGTAATAAAAAAAATCATGAGCTGTGAATATTGCCTGGGCATTAAGATTCAAGGGAAAGTGGTCTGCTTAGATTTGGCACAGTAAGTTGGCTGCCAGTAGTTTAGCACATTTGTTTATTTATTTTTCATTAAAATCTCAGGTAATGGCTTCTGATGTGCACACTTGCAAGGGAATATATGCTAATGCAAATAGTGGAGGTGTCCCATGGTTGCAGCAGCAACGTGAAACAGACATGTATCTTGCACAGAGTGTGTCATTATATTGCAGTTACACACACACAAAAACAAAATGGAATCAGACCCCATAACTTAAGAGCAGCGTAGCCACATTCTCACCATGTTTATCTATAACCTTGCATTTTCTGGCATCATGTCAAAAAGGTGCATGCCTGAAATCATCATCTTTCACCGCTTCACTGACCATATAATATATATATATATATATATATATATATAAAGGATATGTGGGTCTACAGTGTGATACATGATTTATTTTAGTGGGCAGTGACCGCAGCTGACATCACGAGTGGCGGAGCGTAGCGTAGCCACGAGTGGTGGTGCTGCGGTCACTGCCCACGAGTAAAAATAAATCATGCATCACACTGTAGACCCCCACATGTTCGATTTATGCAATAGGCATATCTATTGTTGAGGGAGATGCTGGTTTTCTTTGACATTTTGTTTAGTTCGCGTCAGCTTTTATTTTTAAACTGGACTATTTATGTCATTTTACTGCCGGCTAAGTGTAAATGCGCATATCTTCTATGTATTTATGAATGGGGTTAGTTGAGCTTTATAATTGGTTGGGTGTCGTCGTGTGTGACTTTTGATTGGATGCCTGCCATAACTGAAAATAAGGCGATTGGTCTGAGTGTCACTTGGTTGGTTAATGCTATTGGTTGATGGGCGTGGTTTTGTGCTGACGGGGTGTGGTCAAAGTCTATTGCACAGGTTTTAATCAGTACGGAGGTAGGCGTCGACGGAGCAACATGTGGAGCAGCGTGTCTTGGAGCGGCCTTCAAGTACAGCGGGAAGGATTATCGTGGAGTTCGAGGAGGTGTCTTTCATCGACGGGGAATCTGCGCCTTTCGTTGTGGAGTCGGGGACGCTGGTTACACTTTTCATCGTCGGGGACATGGCGTGATTTATCTGGGGATACTTTTGTGTGACAGTCTTCATCTCAGCGTCTTCGAGGAGGCAGACCAGGACATATGCGGTGATAATTGGAATTCCTGCACTTTAATGGGATTTTCTTTTTTTTGGGGGGGGGGATTACCACATTGAAGAGTGGATGTTATTGTGCCAAGCAATTTTGGATTACACCCTTTTTCACCCTGGTATTTGCTGGATTATATAACTTTTTCTGACATCCATGGACGAGGACTACCGAAAAGTGAGTAATTTTTTAAATTTTATTGGGAACAGTTATACATTAACAACAGCATCATAGACAGGCACTAGAAAAATATAGTAAACAATAGGAGTGTTGAATACATTGTTTACAGATATTGATTAGATAGCAGGGAAACAGGAACAAAACCTTTTTTGCTTCAGTGTTCATGCTTTTCCATGAGCTGATTCTGGAGGGAATTTCTGCAATTTTACCACTGCTTCTGTTTGTTCTGGGTGGTATGGCATCTCCGGTTTTGCTAGGATGGAGAGGAAAAAATGTTCTAGATCATGTATTTCTTTTCACAGGAAATGAGTTTACATTGTCCTTTGGTGGTTGTACAGTATAGATGCTTATACATGCTTACCTGTTAGTCTGTGTCAGAGTCGAATATAAAACTTTTGGTCGTGGTCTTTTCTTGACTCGA
Source organism: Neoceratodus forsteri (assembly GCA_016271365.2). Classification (NCBI taxonomy): domain Eukaryota; kingdom Metazoa; phylum Chordata; order Ceratodontiformes; family Ceratodontidae; genus Neoceratodus; species Neoceratodus forsteri. The sequence continues at coordinate 728,492,011 of CM057458.1, read as the reverse complement.
ACTGATGGCCTGTGCAGGTTGGGGGGGGGGGGGAGAAATACGTAATTTATTCATTTTTTTTTTTGATTAGTGTACTTTACATTACTACTGTGTTATGTTGCTATGGCTTTTGTGTGGTTGGGTGTACATTACCTTGGACTATGTTAAATGTGATGTTTTTAGCTTTTATTCTAGGACGGTTGAAGCAAGGGCCCAATACTTCACTTAGGTTCTCCGTTATAGTACTTAGTGCAGCTCGTTTCATTGGCTCTGTTTTTATTATGGGTTCTGGTTCCCTGCTTAGTATTTTGGAAATTTGTTCCTGTTTATTTCCATTCATTTTAGAATAATCATTTATACTGCTCAGCTGTTTATGTCCTGTTACCTGGATTATGTCAGTTGGTGCAACTCCAGAGTCAGTAAGCTTCTGAATTAAATGCTTTCTGGCAGAGTGGTTTGTTAGATTTTCTCTGTTTTAATCCCGCTTTGTTAACCGTTGTTTTTACTAGTATGGACAACTTGTTTACTCCAACTGGCTGGTTTTTGTACCAGGTAGTTGGGTAATAGTCCTTAGCATTGGTGTTGACTGCTAGAAAAAACGGAGACTCTTGGACTAGTGTCTTTTTTGGCCTCTTTTCCTTGTACACCAAGTAGTTACTTACGGGGCATTTTTCAAGCCTTTCTGGGAGTTGGTAGGCTCTTGGCTTTATTTTCCTGGTGTCTTTTGGGTTTGAGCCGGTTCTTGTCTTGGTCTGCCTTTCTCTGAGTACTGCAAATAACGATTGACATTTTAGTCTTGTTGTAATTCTGTGTCTCCCCACTTTATATTTCGCATCTCAGTGTTGCCCTGACTCCAAATACATACTTATTGTCAACCACATAGTGTTTAGCAAGGAGTCAGGGGTGTGAAATAAGCTGTTGCTTTTCATATAGGATTTTGATTACATTGTCAGTTAATTTGTCGGCAGCCTCGGGTCTTGAACCCTTGCCCTCACTCTTTAGATTTTTTGCTTGAACAACAATACCTGTCTGGCTTTTTCAAAAGGGGTGAGGTTGACAGTGAACATGGATAATCTTGCCACGTAGGAATCGTTCAATGCTCTAGAAAATTGAATGTAAGGTTAGGGGCTCATGTCAGACGTTTTTTTACAATAGATGAAATAGTGGCAGAGATAATTTTGTAAGTCTGCTGGTGATATTTCTGTGGACCTTGGTAACATTTAGTTTTCTCTGAGGTAATTTGTAAATAAGGACACATCTGCATGGGTTTTCTGGCAGTGTTAACATTTTTTGCCCTGTCTATGTAATTATCTATCTCTGACAAATCTATGTTTGATGTTTTGTTTGTACTTGCTGTTAGGAAGCACTTCTGGTTTCGGTTCATGCTGAAGTACACTTGCTGGATCCTCAAGGGGTCGATATCCATCTCGATTTGTGTCAGTATCTCCTCAAGCTCCAAACTAAAGCTGCTATTTGCCTTACTGTCTGTCATTTCTTTTTCAGGGGATTTAGGGGTGTTACTCATTGATATTGGTCACTAATATTTATTTTACTTTTTACTATGGCTGCCATCGGATGGTACTGCTGTTGATACTGGGATTTGAGTCGGTTGCCGTGCGGATACTCGACTTATGCTCACTACCTTTTTCTACTTACTGTTTGCTTATGTACAGCGCTTGACAGAGTGGCACAAGTTCGTGTTTTTTTTTTTTTCCTAACAAGTCCGCTGTCTCTGCATTGGTCTGTGTTGCCAATCGAAGCTATGACGTGTCTACTGTGGTGATAAACTTAAGATGACGTGTCTACTATGTGTATAAATGCTACATTTTGAATTATACACATAGTAGCTGAGATTCACAGATTTATCTCATTATGTTCATCTCCACACCTATTGCATAAATATATATATATTTCTGTTCTTCCTTTTTTTATAGGTGTTCCACTAAACCACTGGCATTATGCAGTTCAAAGGGAAAATGGAGGAGGCAACTAGGGAACTGTTCTTCATATGCTTGTGCTTCTTATGCTATAGTACATCGTTTCAGGTTCCATTACAAAACTATAATGTTAGAGAACAAATGAAGGTAATCCCTGATTTACGGTAAAATTGCTAACAATGTATATCTGGGAGCATGGTCAGAACCTCTGAGTGCAGGAATGTATCCCACAGCTTAAAATCTGTCTTTACTGTTAATGTCCCATCAGGTGTCCCCATAAACTTGTATGCTGTCCACCGTGGGACACCCCCATGCCTTATATTCTCATACAGTATATATCTTCAGCAAGAAACTGAGTAAAATATCAACAGACGACAATAGTAATTTTATTTCAGGTTATTATATAACGGTAAGGTGGCAAGCCAAATTCCATCACATACAAAAATAAAGAAAATATATACTACAAATTTACAATCAAATTTCTGCATCCCATCTCAGCATAACAACATATCTTGAATCTCTCACACTGCCTACATGCTGGTGGTGACATACATACTTTATGTTAATGTCATTATCTGCAGAAAAATGTTTTAGATATTTACTACCTAGCTGTATAATTGTTTTCCTGGAAATGATCATCTGCACATGGATTATGGGAGCCTGGCTTTGCCTCAGTTCCTTTCAGCTGCATGCTTAGAAATTTTATGTTTCAACTAATTGTTAATGTAATAAAATTACTATTGTCTTCTGCTGATATTTAGCTCAGTTTCTTGCTGAAGATAAAACAATCAGTTTACAACTGTACATGTCTACTAAAAGGAAGCTTTATCTAAATGTGACAGATTTTTAAAATTGTTTTTCAAACACTAATTCATTCCAGACATTATTATTTGCATGTATTGCCAAACTAGGACAGCCATCTATAGTAGCCCACTTCAACTAGATGAGTCGAGCAGCAATTGTGAAGTGCAAAGTGGAGATTAGGGCGCCATAGTTCAAGTGAATCAGTCAGCTGAGCTGATCACCTACAACTCGACGAAGGATCTTCCAGTCATGCCATGTCTTTACTACAGTGATCTATTACATCCTTATGTGAATCTGTACCCACGTAGGGCGTGAGGTGTGTGTGTGCATATGTGTGTGTGTGTGTGGGGGTGGGTTTATCTACTCATGAAACAGAATAGTGACATCACTTTTGTTGGAACAGAGCGTAATAAGTGAATTTTACGATGTTGACAGAATATCTCAGACTTGCATAGCTGGCGAGTGGGGCTGTACTGTGATTTGAACCAAAAAATTATTGTCCTTATGACCTTTTCATTGGTTTCATTACAGTCCTTTTTTAAGATTTTTACAGGGAGATTGCTATCATCAACAGGTTTAGAGATTTGTGTAGAATAACAAAACTAGTCAGTGTCGGAGATGGCACTCAAGCAAAAGTCTACTTATTCCCAGTTCTTTGACACGCCTTTTTAACACCTAACTGGTCTTTTCCAAAAGGTCACATTTTGACTGTGTATGACCGTGGCTCACTACAGCAGTGATCATAGCAATATGAGTCATAATGGAAGATGTGGCGGTGGGGGAGGGATTGCTGAAGATTTAACATATAGTGACAAAAAGTATGGCGTTTAATTTTTCAATTTTATTCAACGGTCAATGAACTTAGACATTGACAGAAAAAGGTGTAAGGTGTAATGCAAAGCATTTCTGCAGTCATCAGAACTGTCCTTTACTTAATTAGCAAAATGAATATACTGTCAAACTGAGTATTACTGACCACCAGAATCAATTAGTTTAGCACTGACTCCTCTGATCCTAAAAGCTGTGCAGTTGTCAAAGACATTAGATTCCAATCAGTACATGCACACTAAACCAACCTTACATTGTGTATAACTTTCATTTGAAAAATGGGGAAACAGTACTGAAGTGATTCAAACCAACTAAATGTACTATAACAAGAATTGTTTCTCACAGCTGAACAGAGATAGTTGGTATATTATCTCAGGTGAATCCATGACAGCTAGGTTTTAATTGTTTAAATAAGGTGCTCGTCCCCTTCTAACATTCTTTTTTTTTCCATATACACTTTTTGTGCTCCTTCTCAATGCGGGCAAGCAGCTCCGGCCCCTCCCTCAGAGGAGACTCATCTCTCCGGTCAGGCTTTCCTGCACCCATCCCACCCAGCCATCCCCCACGGGTTACCCGCCCCCATGACAGGGCTGGTGGTGAGGGGCACCAGCCTCCCCCCACTCCCAGAAGCCAACAACCAGATTGCTGCGGGGTTGGGGCAGGTGCAGCCGGACATCATGGAGCATGTCAGCTCTGTCTTTTTCCTCCAGTTTTATGCCCCCAGGCCCATGCACATGCAATGGGTGGGGTGACTGTTTCTGTCTCTGTGGAGGCAGTCAAATGCCCTGGACGTGCGCTCTCCCCATTCTGAGCAGCACATCTGTGCCAACACCCAGCCACCACTGGGTGTCAGTCAACAGTGTGCTGCACTGTCCTCCCTTCCCCCGAGGAAGCAGAGCTGTCAGTGGATGCTCAATCCTTCCTCACCCCGGCTGACCCCTGAGCAACCAGAGTCCATTCCTGAACCCGGGTCGCCGGTGTGGCACGAGGTGTGGCATCCAGCGCCTCAACCCTCAGCGCCACCAGGCCCCCTTCTAACATTCTTACAAATGTGGACAACCATAAATCAATGGGCGTGGCAACCAAGGTCCACTCAAAGATTGTACCTGCAACACAAATATTAATAAAGAGACATAAACTACTTTTTTGGTTTTAAAATCATTTATTCACCTAAGCACTAATAATTTAGTAACTATTTATGAAGTTATCAAAATTCACAATGTCATAAAAGCGGCAGTCAACAGTATATCTTTTCAGACAGCGTCCCTTTAACATCACCTGTCACCAAATTTTTAGATCTGCATATTTTCTCCGCTGACCCGGTCGAAGCTTTTATGTCATTCATGGAGTGATGTCTTTACTCCAGGCACGTGCAGCCTTTGATCTGCAGGCTTACACTTATGCATATTGTAAAAATGACAAGCAGATGAATCTAGCAAAACCCAATTGCTGGATGTTTTCCTACTGGTGCCCAAATGGTTATTTTAATACACTGGAATTAAAAATTACTGTACTACAATCAATAAGGAGTGATGGGTTTATTAGATGATCTAGTATACTGATGATCAGGCAAACATTTTAAACTCCACTCTATACTCTGTGCAGACTGTACTGTTTATTATCTCAGATAACAGCTTCTGTCATTTGACAAACCATGTAAACTGAACAGTCAACAAATATTACTAAATAGTGTTGCCATAACATATGTAGTTTATTTATTTATATATTGTTCTAAGGTGTTAAGCCTGTCAGTTAATAATGTGTAAAGGAACTGTCTCCATTACACAACTGTATTACACGGAGTTGATTCACACATGTCACTTTTCTGTAACTGAACTACTGGCTACATGGGATCATTTTTTTCAGTTATACCTGCATAATTTACATCTATCATATTGTTATCATATGTTTCACTTAGGCTATATTTGATGTGTGTTGTATACTCACTTTCCTCTTTCACTTTGAAACATATGATAGGCCTTCTGAGATGCAACACCTCTTTTCCAGTGAGGGGACCTATCTTTTTTCATATGGGCCAAATCCTTTTTCATATGGCCATACGAAAAAAGAAACTCGGCTCATAACAAATGATTTTTAAATGAATAAAAAATACATTTGTGGGTCATTTTTCCACAAGCTAAGTGCAGAATCCACATAACAGGGTCCTGATGACCAAGATACATGTGTTGGTATCTGTCCAGGATGTAATTTTCCTGGCTTTTTTACAAAGTTTTTTGAAAAAAACAGAAACAAGATAACGACCATACGAAAAAGGATTTTTTCCTCACAAAAAAGGATGAGCCCCATATGAAAAATGATCCTTTTTTCTATGGACCAAATTCTTTTTTTCATTCCAAGCAGCTATCCCAAAGACTGTACTGAGCATGCTCAGAACTGAAATGTTAAAATGTAATAACTTTGTAATGGATTAATATTTTTTCACCAAACTAGCGAAAAGCACATCTGTGTGCCAAGCACTTTCTATCCTAAAATTTCAGATCACAATTCCAGACTGTCTAGGTGCTAGGCAATGACAAAAAAAAACCCCAGCAAAAAACAGTGATTTTCAAAATCTTTTTTTGCTATCCACGTCTCAGAATCTGCACATCTGGCCGGAACTATAGTGATGACAAAAAGCAAAAACAGTGATTTTTTACTATCTACGTCTCAGAATCTACATATCTGAATGGAGCGAAACTTGGCATGTCAAGAGACCCGCCTCCTCAAGACCTTACAAGAAATATTTTGTGCAAATCTGTTGAGCAGTTTGCAAAGATATTAAAATGCAAAGTTCGAGGTTTAACATAGAAAAGCCTGCTCAACCCTAACTATAGTGGTGCTACTGCACCACTATAATATTATAAATAAAGAATAATACATGGGTATGTGTGTGTGTAACCAAATGTTATACACATCCTAGGTGTCAGATGCTACATAAACTCAAGAGTGAAGAACAAGGGGTTTGCAAAAACATCTCATACTGAAGATGTGTATAAAATTCTGAGTTACACCCATCCACCCATGTTTTGTTTCTTTATAATTATGGAGGACCATTTTTAAAAAAATGATCAGCTTAGATGTTCATCATGGAATGAAGAAAAGCAAGAAAAATCATGATTTAAACTTATTTGTAGAAACATAGACTTTGTTGCTGGATAAAGACTGCCTCACCTATACTAGCTGAACTCAAGAACATACACCATAACAACAAATCTGATTCTTTTTTAACATCATTTGTTTAAACAGGCTGCAATTGTGGGACAACTAGAGGTGCTGTTACTAGAGTGAGCTCAATTGACAGCTCACGGTTACAACCACCTGGTTGGAATGCAAAAATACAACCTGGTTATCCTAGCATTAAAATTGCTTCTAAATACTTCTTTCCAATAATTTGTTTTATGTATAACTTAGAATTATTTAACTTGGATATACAATTGTAACCCCCCTGTTACCCGGGGTTACTAGAATCCCAGTAAGACCCAGTGGTAGGCAGGGAAGGCAGCTTGTGAAACTCCAGTTAAATGGATTTCACACTCTCTCACTCTGTTGTCAGTCTCAGCTGAGACTGAGGGATGACATCATTTTAGAACTGTCGCAGCTGCATAAGCCACACTGTAATGTTGCAGTTGGAGGTTAGAGTAGAATGTTGGGGAATCTGAAGTCAGTTTGAGAGAGAGTCTGTAGAGTGTAGCAGAGGTGCTCTGCTGAGTGCAGGGCCCTCAGAGCTTTAAGCTCTGTTTCAGAGCTACTTTTGTTTTAGGTGTGTATTTCCACCTGAAGAGGAATACAGAAACTTCTTATTGTAGTGGTGGAGACTGCTTTCAGTGGTTCAGGGCCTCATCCTTGGGGGGGATGGGGGAAGGTATCAGCCTGTTTCCAGGGGCAACCCCCCCTTGGTCTGGCTAAGGAAAGAGCTTCCTGTTTAAGTTGTGCTGAGACACCAGAAGCTCAAGAAGAGATTCCTTGAGGAGGAAACACCTGTGGGGCACCTGCAACTGAAGGGCGAGTTCGCTCTGCTAAAGGGCCATGTTGTTTTCACCTGAAACAGAAGGAAACTAAAGGGACTGTTACTGTGGGGTCAGGAAAGACAGCCAAGTACAGTTGGAAGATGTGGGGATTGGACTGCTTAACTCTGTGGGGGGTCTAGAGTAATGGACAAAGCCACTTAATAAGTATGTTCAAGTCCAGCACAAATGAGAATACAGTTGGAAGATGTGGGGGTTGGACTGCTTAACTCTGTGGGGGGTCTAGAGTAATGGACAAAGCCACTTAATAAGTATGTTCAAGGCCAGCACAAATTGGAAGAAAAGACAGCATATTGAATGTGAATTACATTTAACAAAGAATCTACACAGCAAAATGTTAAAGGATGAAGTGTTACAGTCCAGAGAAATGGCCGGGTATGAATTGTGGGAGCAAGAGGTGGGAGACCCCCCCCCATCAGTAGTAACCAAATTCACCTCTATGGATTTGCTCTGAGACACCTGTTGCTTTCCCTCAGGTACTTGGCCAGTGCCTGAGGAAAGTACGCAGACGTGGGATTATGAGGAAGATTCCCTTATGGAGCAGAAGTGCTCTTAGGTGGTTTAGGGAGCCACCAGTAAATGTGTCCATGATATATGGAAAGTGTCCAAGTGGCTGGCAAGGGAGCCAAGCCAGGGAAATCCCACAGCAGTGTAAAGTTCGGGCTGTGTGCCCAGTGTGTTTCAGAGCCTGAGGGCTAAAGTGATGAAGATGTATTCTGGTCTCCTTAAATCTGCATTACCAGGAGTGTAGCCCCATTGGGGTCTATCTATGCTTTGTTTATTCTGTTTGGATGTGAATAAAGCCACCTTTAGAATACCATTTCTGGTTTTGGATATTACAGTTATTGCTTTCTGTGTTAGTTACTTGGATGCCCCTGTGCAGAGTAGCCAAGCCTAGCCTCTGTGCCGAGTGGCATATTCCTCCCCGAACCCAGCCCACCTGGTAGAGCTGTCAGATAGAAATGGCATACCGGGTAGGGGTTACACAATAATTATAAATCTATAAACTGAAAAAAATAGGTTACTCATTTGTTACTGTTTCATCTGTAGTGACATACATTGCATCATTCTGTCATGAGGAGCTAGAGTCAAGAACCATTTAGCTGGATTCCAACCACAACCATCTGACCATTTCAACCTCTTTTGTGCAGTTCAGACTTCACTCCAACCATCAAATTATTCCCACTAATGGGAGAAGAATCTGCAAGTAGATAAAATTATTACACTAATAGTACACCAAACTCAAAAAGCCCAGGCAGAGGAGGATGAGTGGGTAATTTGTGGCTCTGAATGAATATTTCTAGAAGAAATAAAGTTACAGGTGAGTAACTTTTTTCTTCTAACAATGAGGGTTCATCCATAGTCACACAAATTGCATTGGCTACTAGCACTATATCAGGAAGAAGGGATATGCACTATTTGTAAAATAAATTCTTCAGCACAGTAGAACCAAACTATGCATCCCTAGAGGACTGGAGGCCACACTGTGGTGGGAAGTTACAGTGTGGATGGCTGTCCAGGTGGCCATTTCAATTTCTGCAAACTGGACATATATATTGCCACTAACATGGCTACACCTCTAGTAGTAATGTTTATCAATGACCATTCCCTGAGACTAAGAGCACTTTACAGAATTAGAAGTAAAACAAGAAGTATAACATACCATGACTTAACAACAGTGCATATAACTTGGTAGAGTGGGTGCATAGTCCCATAGGAGTGAAATACTAGTTACATGGAACTCCAAGACAACCTAGGAAGAAACTTGGATGTGTTCTATGGACCACTTTATTTTATGAAAAACTATTAGTCAGAGTCAATACAAATAGATGGAATGTTACTCTACTTGCTGTTTACAGCAATGTAGATGACTGTTTAAAAACACACAAACACAACTTAAAATCACATGAATTCAATGGTTAAAAAGATGGACTCATCAATTTAACAAAAGTAAGGTAAACGCAGGAACAGGGTCCTGATGGCAGAGACAGAAATTATTTAATATCTTCAGGAATCTCTTAAAAATAGGGCTAAGGTCATCATAGGAGCCCTACTTTCTGGACCCGTATGCAAAAAGACTGACAGATGCACCTTCAAGGAAGCTGTTTTCAGCCCTGAAGATACAAATGACAGCAGGTATAGTTTAGTACCCTGGCAACCAGGCAAGGGATAGGGGAAAGGAAAAGCTTCCTGCTCCAAAGCTAAACCTCTTCCACTTGAAGGTGCTTGTTTTGGTAGAAGGTTTTCTGGAACCACCAGCACATCCGAGACTTCTTCTGACAGCCTCAAATCCTGAAATTCTACATTTTCAGAAGTCATGCCTTCATGTGCAGTAACTGGATGTCTAGATGGGCACTCTCTTCTTGGATCTGGGGAGATGGTCCTGCATCAGGGAAGTGGGATGGGTTTGTGGATGCTCAGGTGAAGAGAGTCTGAGTACCAGACCTGCTGAGCCCAATCCAAAGCTATTAAAATCACAGAGGTCACACTTGGAGAACCATGAGAATGATCATCTGAATTAGAGGAATGGGAGGGCAGGAGTATAGGAACCTTCCTTACCATTTCAGGGTGAGCACTTCTGCTCATATACAGTAGTTCCTGTTTTTGGCACCATGTGCAGAAGAAAGGAAGCCATCTTTTTTTTCCCCCAAGAGGCAAACAGATCCCTCAAGAGAATTCCCCACTCCCAAATATGCTGTCCAGAACATTCTGTTAATGGACCACTTATTTATTATTTTTATTCAATATGCTTTATTCATTATAATGGACCACTTATAATGATGGTTTCTATGTGGCAGAGACTGTCCTCCAAGTGATGTGCAAGAAGATGGTGCCAGTGGGGAAGCTTATCTTCTATAGGTCATGGCTTCTTGACATAGTCTGGATGACCTGGCACACCCTTCCTTGTTCAGTTAAAACACTGCTTTTTTTTTGTTCACCTAAAGTGTCTGATTTGCCATCAGCATGCCAACTGCTTGTAGGGCCAAGACAAATACCAGTAGCTTCAGAACATGTGCAGGATGATTCCTTTCTGCCAAGTCCTTGCACCAATTCCTGACAGAGATGAGCTCTCCACCGTGTCAGGAGACATCTGTAGTCACGTAGATAGTAGGATGAGGAGGTTAAGTCAGAAGAACGCCTGTCTGAATGCTGCTGATCCAGCTGAAAGAACCTGGCAAAAGACATCGGGTCCAAGGTTTAATCTAGGGTGGGAGTGTTTTGGGTAGGACTGAATCTAATTCCACTCCAGTGAACATGATGTTCTGAGTTGACGTCAGCATGGACTTTTTAAATTCCAGTCCAAAGTTTTTACAGCTGCCTGTGTTGTACTGGCATTGATCAGCCAGTGGTCCAGACATGGACTGCCATCTCTTGTCTACAGAGGTATAATATAATCACTAAAAGGCACTTGGTGAAAACACTGAGAACAGAAAGAAGTCCAAATGGCAAAACTGTGCACTGATATATTCAGTCAACCAGCCTGAACTAGTGGAGTGTCTTGTGGGAGGATTTGATTTTGATGTGGAAATACACATTCCTATGATCCAGGGAGGAGAACCAACTTCCTTCTTGAAGGGAGGAGATTAACTCTTCAAAGATACAGCTTGTATTTTTTGTATCTCAGGAATCTGTTCATGATCCAGGGAGCAGAACCAGTTCCCTTCTTGGAGGGATGAGATTAACTCCTCAAAGATACAACTTGTATTTTTGCACCCAGGAATCTGTTCAGGAAGTTGAGATCCCATGCTGTTCCACATCCCTCCTGATGTTCTGGGAATCAAAACGATTTGGAAAACCAATCTATTTCCTTCAACAGTCTCTGGAACATCTTTTATCACTTCTGCAAGAAGAAGGCTCTGAATTTTTATCCTGAAGTATTATTGATTAAGATTCACGCTAACCATAGCCTTCACAGTTGGGTACCCATTGCACCAAGTGGGGACTTCTCCCATAATGCCTTTTAGAGGCAAGGCCATTGGCTGCCTTAATTCCCCCTGCCATGCTCCCCTCTCCCCTCTATCCATCCATACACTACCACCCTCTTGCTGCCATGCCCCTTTCCATCCCATCCTCTCTACCTCTACCTACCTCCTCGCTATTTTGACAATGCCCTGGCTGCTACCTTTCCCCTCAGACAAACACGTTATTTACCTCACCACTCTATCCTAGTTAGACTTTTCTTCCACTTTGTATTTTTGCAACTGTTTTCAACTGTTTATCGCTATGTATTATGATTTGATGCTGTATGTTGTAACTCAAATTGTTTTTTCCCCATGTCTATTTTGTTACCACCTGTGAGGGAATTTTTATGTATGCCTTTTTTATATATCCTAAAGCTATATTTGCTATTATATGCCTTGAAGTTATGCTTGCTTTGAAAGCCATGCTGTATCGAAGTCATAATGAATGTAGTAGAAATTTCTGAGTTCATGTTTTCTTTTTTAAAGGGGTATAGAATTTGTACTGAGGTTACTTGAGGTACATTTGTCAAAACAGAAAGCTAGATAAAACTGAGCAGAACTGGTTGTACCAGCCTGAAAAACAGGCTCGGACAAAATATAAAGATAAGAGCATGCCTGGGCAAAATATAAAGATAACAGCATGAGTAGCATTGAAGAGCAAGCTGTACATTGCTATGGTGTGAGTGAAACTCATTGTCTCTCTCAGGTCAGCTTGACCCAGGCATATGTATCAAGCAGTATTAGAAAAAAATGAAATAAGCAGTGGAAAAGACTCATCATACATATCAACGTGTTTTCTTTTACATTGCTGAAAACTTGTTATTCTGTTTTGTGATTGGCTTATACTGAAATGTTGGTATTTTCAAGATAAAAGTGCAGAATCTAGCTTATAAAAAGCTGCTGTAAATTGTAATCGGAGACCTTCTCTTTTGTAGAAGTCCCACATGCACGTGTAAGATTTGATCAAATAAAGCGACATTAAGACAAAACCCAGTGGTGTGGTTTTTGCCCCATGATGACAGGAGTGGTTGCTCAGGTAATACTTACAGTGAGAGAATTTGCGATCACACACCCTCCCTACTGATGTGGGACCTTTGTAAATGAGCTGCCTGAGCTCAAGGGTATTACTTAATCCAAGACTGAATAAATAAAACAAAATAAAAATAAGAGGAAAATATCAGGTGTACTCACCCTGAAGAAAGTGGACAGATGGGGGTGAGGGTCCTGTACCCCGTTTCAGAGTTATAATATTTTGTCTCATTTGCATAGACTCTTAAATCCCTTTAATTCCAGTTTTCACCTGTTGACCTTGTTCTTTCCTTCCCCTGCCTTTTTAATAAAATTGCTATTTGTGTGCACTTTAACTTGTGGTATTTGCCATTTCCATACAGTATCATGGTTATTGTCAGTGGGGTGGTTGTCTTGTGTGGGAGGAAGATCCATATTATTTCCTGAGAGGTAATATCCCTGAGCATATCCCTTCGGTATCCCACACTGCTAATCAAGGTGGAGGCACTGTGTCATTATTCATCTGTATCCTGGTGTCCTGCAGCTGCAAGACCCAGGCCAGCCCCCCCAGAGAGGTAAAGTAGAGGTGAGATACCTGAGGATCCCGGGCTTACACCATTCCCTGTTCTGACTCTGGAACTTTCTGCACTGCTCAGTTTTTTAGGAAAGTAAATTGGTCCTGGGACCCTGTAACTGATGCAACTTCCCTGATGGGAACTGGAGGATGCTCTACCAGCTCCAGGGAATAACCATCTCAGATAATTACCAAGACCCACTTGTCTGTGGTAGTAGTTACCCAACACTAACAAAATAGGGCATGGTACTCTCCAACTAGTGCTGAAGGATCCAACTTAGTTGGGGTTGAAATTTGTTTGTTTTATTTGGTTAACAGGGTTAGGACATTGGGACAAGCCCTTTTTCAAGTCCAACCCGACACATAACAACAACAAAAAATACAACACGACAACAAACTAATAAATGCAAAAGGAAAAATTAAAAACATTTACATTCATTTGAAACTTTCAACCAATCTTTTAACTTACTTTTAAAACAATTCAAAGAGCAGTCACTTCTCAAGTCCTCAGGCAGACTATTACATGAGGGGGTTACACATACCGAAAAAGCCCTGGAACTGACTTTAGTAGCTGAGTATTTAGTTAAAAGGAGAATGCCCTTAGATTAGAATGTCGAATACTCAGCAGGTCTGTTAATGGATACACATCAGTGCAGAACAGAGATTTAAATACTAAACGGTAAAAATAATAAGTAAATCGAGCACAAGGTGGGAGACATCCAAAGGAAGAACAGAGCAAGCAATGATGCATGCACATAGGGGCAATCAACATAAAGCGACAAATATTATTATATACCGTAGATAAAGCCCATGTTTCTCTAACAGACAAGTTATAATATAGACTCGCAGCATAATCGAGATGGGGTAAAAGTATCCCAATTGCAATAGCCCTCCTGGTTTCCAAGGAAAAAAAAGGTTTCATTTTATATAAAACTCCCAATTTCTGATGCACCTTTCAGCAGTTTTAACTTGGGATTGAAACAACAAGCTGGGATCGAGCAGGACTCCTAAGTACTTGAATTCAGGTACCTGTTCCAAACAAATCCCATCTTCATCATGTATTGTTAGAATATGATTGTTTCTCAGCTGGGGAAGTGTACTGAACAACATAGATTTTGTTTCAACAGTATTCAAAACAAGTGCATTATTCCAAAGCCAATAAGAAACAGAAAGAAAGTCTTTCTCCAAGGACAAGGCTAATAAAAAGATAGAATCAGATTGATAAAAAAGAATCAAATCATCAGCATAGAGTAAACTATCACAGGAAGAACAAATAGAGGGGAGTGGGTTAATAAACAAGGAAAACAAAAGAGGGCCCAGAATAGAACCTTGAGGAACACCAGAGTGAATAGAAAAAATAGAAGTAGAAACACCAACTTTAACATAAAAAGAACGATTATATAGGTAATCATTAATCCAAGCAACCACATTATCAGAAAAAAACAATTCACAAAGTCTAGGACACAATAAGGATATTATTAATAAGGCTGAATGCTTTGGTCAGGTCAGAAAACTGCCCCAGCATAAGGCCATTATCAAAACCTCTGAGGCAGCATCCATGAATCTGACTAAGGCAGTCTCAGTTCCGTGATTAGGCCAAAAGCCATGCTGTGTTGGAAATAAAGCTGGGTTCCCATCTGAGGGTGGTGCTTTGGGCCTTCGCCTGCTATGCCTTCTGTTCTGCTGCTGGAAGGGCTTGGACTTTGCTGCTTGTGGAACCCTCATTGTGTGGGCTTGCTTTGAAATGGCTGTTGGTGATGGAAGAGTAAACCACATCCTTTTCCTCTGTATGGATTAGAGTGGATGGTCTTCATGTCTTTCAGGGTTGACTTCTTTTTTTATTGGACTCTTTAAGGGCCTCTTCTACATGCTGTCCAAAGAGACAGAACTCACCGAAAGGCATTATTATTATCACCTTTTGCTGGATGTTGCTAGCAAATCCTCTCATTCTGAGCCACAAATATAGTACCTTCTAATACAGACAACTACTGTAGATGCCTGAGCTGCAGCACCAGAAACATTTAAGGCAGCCCTTAGCTGGTTGTTATTAGATTCAAAACCATGAATAATAACCCCTTATTGCTCCTGCTTTGAGATAGACTCTGAATGATAGCCTGTGAGCACTTTAAGCGTGTTACAAAGACAGTATTCATACTAGAAATATTGGACTGGTGGTACAGATCTGTGTGAGGCCTAATGTACCATAGCTGAGTAGAACACTGTTTTTTCCATAATGTAAGTTTTGCATAACTCTTTGTCAGAAGGCTGAACAGAAACTTCTTTAGGTGCATGGACTTATTATTAGTAAACATACTGTAGTGACAATAGCGTCTTCCACAGGTTGTGTAAAGTACACTGCTTTAGTCCTTAGTGCCAGAAATGTTTTTTTTATCTGAAACACAGAAAAGCTGGCACCAAAGCAGGTTTACTCCAGGTTGCCTCAGTAACAGTCTCTAATGCAGGCTGGGTAAGAGGTACCAAGGAAGCAGGGAGTTTTGGAATGTTGAGATATTAAAACTGAATCTGTTTAGACTGATCCAATGCCACTGTCTCATAGGTAAGGACCTCATGGGTACTTTTAGCAATGCCTGGAAGGAGTGGTCCACCTGAGGAACCTGCATTGACTGCTGCAGTAATGTGATGTCCTGCTAGACTGGTACCACCTCATAGTAATCTTTCCCTCATCATCTGAGAAGTCTGGATTATATTCTATTCATCATCCAACATTGTGGATAATGTAATCAGCACCAAGCGGTCACTGATGTTGGTACCAAGAAAGGTCCTGAGGCTGGCATAGTCACTGGCATTGGTGACAGTACTGCATGCACCATGGACACCAGCACCAACAATGGCACTGGCACCAGAGGAACCAATGCCAGGACTGACCCTAAATTCCCATTACCAATATCAACAAAACAGACAGTGCCAACAGGGTGCAGAGGAGCCAATGTTCCATGAGATATGTCCACCTGTTAAACTGCTCATCCAAAATAGCCCTATAGGGAGCAGATGAGTCAGAGACCGAGGTGCTGACACGGCTGGAGTGAAGAAATGAAATTATGTACCTACCGTAATTCTTGATTTTCTTGGACAAAGTCTCCTCCACTCATTCACACTAATGGAGTATGCCAGAGGTGCTAGGACCCAGCAGGAGCCAAACTTTTCAGGAGGGCTGGCATCAAGATGGAGCCATGAGGAAGCAGCACCTCGAGCCAGGCTCGTGCAGTATAGACTATTTAGGCATCAGCCCTCCAACCGCCTCAGTATCTTTTTTCCCCGAGGAGGTGCAGTGTAACTAACCTAAAGAGGAATAACCTAAAAATCGGACATAAGATAGTTCAAATGACCCATGTAAGAAGGGTCAAAAACAAAGTCTTCACAGTCCAACCATTGAGAGAGTGAAGACCAAAAACAGAGAAGTGAGCTCGGTGGATGGTGGTTGGCCATGTGAATGAGTGGTGGAGACTTTGTACAAGAAGATCAAGAATTACGGTAGGTACGTAATTTCCATATCTTCCTGGACATAAAGTCTCCACCACTCATTCACATTAATGGGAGAGTACCGAGGTAAATAATCCCCCCCCCCCAAGATGGGCAGCAGAAGAGAAAGAGGAGCTAACTTTATTTTTTTTAGGACATAAGTCCGTTAAGAATTGTCCTGCCAAATGACTAATGTTGTCTGGCATGGACATCCAATGCATAGTGCTTAACAAAAGTATGCACGGAGCTCCCGGTAGCCGCATTGCAAATGTCTGCAATGGGGACATTACGAATTTCCACCAGAGATGCTGCAACTGCTCTAGTAGAGTGAGCGTACACTCTGCCTTCCAGCTTGACCTATGCCACGGAATAGCAATGGCGAAGGCATGCCACCAGCCACGCTGAAATGCACCTGATAGCAACAGGTTGACCCAGCTGGGTCATGCTGAAGCAAACAAACAGTTGTTGAGCCTTGTGAATTTCTTTCGTTCTATCCTTCCGTCCTCTCCACTGCACCAACAAGGGACTGCTGGAGATTCCCAGGGTTCGATTAAAAACATCAGGATCTCGTGCTTTTGCTTTTCAGCACCAACCCTGTGAATTCTCTACCTCACTGGTTAAGAGAATGTCCAACCGTCGAGAGATTCAAAATGGAGCTAAAGACTTATTTATTTAGTTTAGCTTATCCTAGCTATGGTTGATCTATTTATGCCTGTTTTTAAAATTTATATATATGTATGATCTCTTTGTACAGCACCTTGGTTTTGAAAGGCTATGAAAATAAAGATGATTTGATTTGATTTGATCCACATAGAACTGCAAGGCTCTTTTTATGGCTACAGAATAAAGTGTATGCTCTCCTTCATTCTGGAAGTTTGCAAAGTAGGTAGGAAGGACTAAAGGTTGATTCAGGTGAAATACTGAAACACCCTTAGGAAGGAACTTAGAATGAGTCCTAAGAACTACTTTGTTTTTGTGAAATACAGTATACAGAGGGTCTGTGACCAGGCGTGTATTTCTGATACCCTACGAACAGAAATCATGGCCACCAGGAGGCTGTCTTCCAGGTAAGGAATTTCAACTTGCAAGTGGCTAGAGGCTCGAAAGGTTTACGAGTGAGCATATCTAGCACATGGTTAATGTCCCAGGCTGCAACTGGACACCTAACAGGAGGTCTGGTATGCACAATACCCTTAAGAAATCTCTTAACCACAGGTAGCTGAGCCAAAGACATGGAATTCACTGGCACGTGATATGCGGAAATTGTGCAAAGATGAACTTTAACTGTAGAGTACTGCAGACCTGTGTTTGAGAGGTCTAAGAGATACTTCAGGACTTTTATTTGGTGGGCAGGAAAAAAGAGTTCCAAGAGGATTCAGCACATGAGATAGAGGAACGCTTCCACTTGGCTGTGTAGGTTTCCCTGGTAGCTGGCTAGCAAGCAGCTAAAAGAATATCTGAAACCCTACAAGAAACATTAAACTTATTCACCTCTATCTCCTCAGGAGCCAAGCGTGGAGGTGAAGAGGTCTCAGGTTGGGATGGACTACAGGGCTCTGGGTCAGAAGGTTCATCTGAAGGGGAAGTGGTTTCAGAGAGGTTTCCGATAGTCTGTTGATTAGGGGGAACCAGATCTGTTGAGGCCGGAACTGGGCAATGAGAATCATTCTGCCCCCCCTTTGCCTCCAGTTTGAGCAGTACCCTCTGAAGTAGGAAAGGGAGGAAATGCACGAAAGTGTTTGTCCACTGCAGCCTGAATGCACCCTGACAAAAATGCCAGGTTCTGGATTTCTGGAGCAGAAGAGAGGCAGTTTTGCGTTGAGCGGGAACACAAAAAGGTCCAGGTCCAGAGTTCATCACTCTTCAAAGAGTGACTGAACGATAGTTAAGTCGAGAGACCACTCGTGAGGATCTGTCTGCGTTCTGCTGAAATGGTCTGCCAGCTCGTTTTGTACTCCTGGCAGGTAAACTGCTTGAATCAGAGTCTTGCACTCTAGGCACCATTCCCACACTCTCATAGCTTCCCTGCATAATGGGTAAGAGTGTGCACCACCCTGTTTGTTGATGTAATAAATAATTTCCTTGTTGTCCGTTTGAAGGAGAATGTTCTTGTGACAGAGTATGTCCTTCAATGCTCAGACTGCATGGAGGACGGTTCTCATTTCTAGGACATTTACATGAAGTTGGGACTTGTCCTGAATCCATGTACTCTGGGAGTGGAGATCCTGACAATGAGCTCGCCAGCCCATCAGGGATGCATCCATATTAATGGAGATCTGATGATCCAGAGGGAAAAAGGGATATCCTTCCAGAAGGTTGTCCTCCTGAGACCACCAGATGAGTGACCTCTTCAGAGGTTCCATCACCTTGATGAGAAAGGACTGAGGGTGAGTGTTTGGGGACCACTGAGTACCGAGCATCCACTGAGTGGTTCTCATGTGAAGATGAGCCAAAGGTACAGTGAACACTGAGGATGCCATGAGGCCCAGCATCCGTTGCATCAAGAGAGCTCGAACTGAGCTGTGTTCTCTGATGAATCAGGCCATCTGTAGGATATCGCTCCTTCTGTCCTCGAAGAAAAGCTTTCCACGAGAAGTGTCCAGAAGGGTTCCTTTTGAAGAAGCTTCTGGGAGGGCTGCAACTGTGACTTTTGAGGTTCCAGGACTCTAATGGACGTGAGGAAGTCTGAGGCCATGGCCACAGCCTCCAGAGTCTCTTGCCAGGACCGGGCTTGCTAGAAGCCAGTCGTCCGATATGGGAATCCTTGGATTCTGATTTCATGAAGTGTGCCGTGAGAACTGCACAGCACTTGAAAAAACTGAGGTGCCGAGACAGCCCAAAGGTCAGGACTCTGAATTGACAGTGTTGACCCAACACCATGAACCTTAGGTATTTGTGGTGGTTTGGGTGTATAAGATTGTGCTGGTAGGTGTCCTGCATGTCCAGGGAGGCTAGTCAATCATGCTGATGAATCAAAGGTAGCAGGGTACCAAATGATATCATCTTGAACTTTCCTTGTGAAGGAATTTGTTTAACTTTCTGAGATCCAGAAGAGGCGCATGCATAGTTTGCTTTGGAACCAGAAAGTAATGAGATAGAAACCTGTGTTTCGCTGATCCAGCGGAACTACATCTACTGCCCTGTTGTTTAGAATGCCTTGTACCTCAGAAGCAAGAAGGTCTGACTGTGCAGCAGACAGCCTGGGCTGCCACAGGGAGGATGATCCAGAGGGTTTCCGACAGATTGAAAAGTACCCCTCATGGATTATCCTGAGGACCCATTGTCTGATGTTATAGATTTCCACTGGTCATAGAACTGAGTCAGATGGCCTCCCACTGTCGAGAAAGATTCCCCCTTGGGCAGCTGAGGTGGAACCTGGGCCGGAAACTCAGAAGGTGGCATTGGGTGCTTTTGGGCCCTGCACTTTCTGCTGTTTTTTCTTTTGCGGATGAGAGGTTTGGTTTCTGTTAAAACCTCCTCTGCCTTTGCCACAAAAGGACTGACGGTTGTGAAACTGATGCTTGTTCCCACCTCCTTGAGAGGGAGTGGGTGGAGGTCTAGCTGTCTTAATGACAGATTCAGTTTTTTGTGGCCTCTAGAGCTTGTTCCACCTGAGTCCCAAACAGATACATACCATTGAAAGGTAAAGCCATGACTTTTGTTGGGCGCCATTTGTAAAGCCCGATGTACGTAGCCAGGAATGGCGACAGGTGCAAATGCCAGCTGCTATCGCCCTGGAAGTAGTATCGAAAGAGTCCACTGCAGCTTTAATTTGTTGATTATTGGACTCGATACCTCTAGTAATGATCTGTAGGAGCTCTGAGTTAACTTCTGACTCAGGCAGAGCCTCTATTGTTGCTTTGAGTGAATGCTAAAGAACGTACTCGTATTGAGAAAAATAACCCTGGTAGCTAGCAATACACATGCCCAGGGTCGAGGCAGCAAAGCGTCTCTTACCCAAGGGGTCTATCTTGTGAGATTCTTTGTTTATAGGACGGGCTGTGGATTCCTGAGGGAGGACAGCCTTATCATTCTCTGCCAGGACCACTATGGCATCAGTAAAGGCTTTGTGAGGCCAAGATGGGGGGATCCTTGGGAGGGGCATATTTCCTATCTATGGACTTGGCCACAGAGGGAATAAGAACCAGATTCTTCCACACCTTCTGGGAAAGAGTCTCAAAAGAGGGCTGCACGGAGGTTAAATCCATAAGGATTTCAGAACATGTAGATATTAGAGGCATGAAGCTTCCCAGGATTGATTTCCATGGTCTGGAGAGAAAGAGTAGAATTTAAATTCTTGAGCAGAGACATAAAGGAAAGGTCTTCAACAACAGGCTCTGAAGGAGGATTGGTTCCTGCCCCCAGGGCAGAATCGGCATCAACATCATCACCCAGCCAAAGATCCGGATCCGGCTCAAAATCATCTCCTGACAGTCCAGAGGGGACTGTATAAACAGGAAAGGAATGAAAACCAGGAGGAAGAAGAGGAGACAGAATTGGAGTCGAAAACCTCTGGAAACTAGATGGCGCCGTACACATTCTTGGTGCCATCGAAGAGAAGCGACACCAGTACAGAGATGGTGCCAACACAGAAAATAGCTCTGTGCTAGATGCTGCCTGGAAGCGTGGCACCGTGCACAGTGCCGACACCACCCCCAGCACTGAGGATGGCACCAACGGGGAGCATAGCACCACAGATGGCACCGACACCACTCCCAATGCTGAGAATGCTGCCAACAGGCATATGGTGCTGAAGACGGCGTCGACAGCACTCGCAGTGCAGAAAAGGACCTCGGCGCTGGAGAAACCAGCACATCATCACCCAGCTGAAGATCCAAATTGGGCTCAAAGTCATCTGCTGACAGTCCAGGGAGGACTGTATAAATGGGAAAGGAATGAAAAGCAGGAGGAAGAAGAGGAGGAGAAGACAGAATTGGAGTCAAAAACCTCTGGAAACTAGATGGCGCCATGCACATCCTCGACACCATCGAAGAGAGCAGCGCCAAGTACAGAGACGGTGCCGACACAGAAAATGGCTCCACGCTAGATGTTGCCTGGAAGCATGGCACCGTGCAGAGTGCTGACATCACCCCCAGCACTGAGGATGTCACCAATGGGGAGCGTGGCACCACAGATGGCACCGACACCACTCCCAATGCTGAGAATGCCGCCAACAGGCATACGGTGCTGCAGATGGCGCCGACAGCACTCGCAGTGCAGAAAAGGACCTCGGCGCCGGAGAAACCAGCACTGCCGCAGAAGTCTGCAAACTGCGATTTGAAGGCAAAGAATGAAAACAGCAGGAGATAAAGACATCGGTGTGGACCTCGCACTGCAGCCATGTGAGGGGACAGACACAGGGCAGAGTCAACGGCACCAAGGAAGGCGCCGCATGACCAGGAAATCCTAACCGCTCTCCTGCCGATCCCAAACTGGCAGGCCCGGAGGCCCCGCGACGGACTGGCGGATTGGGCAGTCGGACAACCTCCGAGCCCACTGCTCCATAAGAGCGGCCCAATGGTGAAACTGTTCATCGAAGCCCCAGAAGGTGGAGAAGGTTCCGATGTCGAAAAAGCCAGCTGCCAGAGACAGAAACCAGAGACTCCTAAAGAGGCGGAGACCGCCCTGACCCCAACAACTGACTGTCTACATGCAGACCTACCAGAGGGTGAACTCGAGCAATGCCATCTCTTCTTGGCTGGTGGACGAAGAAGAACATGAGGCCAAATGGTGCCATGAATGGGACCATTTGTTTTATCTTTGGGGTATCGCCCATCCCCCAAGCACTGGACCATCCATTGTCAGACCCCCTCCAAAAGGGTGGCAGACCAGACCCAGCCTGGCTAACTGAACAACTTTCATGCAAAGTCACTTACCATCCTGCCCACTCATGATCGACTCCGTCCAATAGAGCGGCTGAAGACTTCTTTCTTGCACAAGTAAGAATCGTAAAATGTAATCGGTACTTTTCGTGATAAAATACAAAATAACAAAACTGAAAACTAAGCTGTAGTTTGAGTTTGACTCCCATGTGATGACGACGTTGCCACTGAAGCACACTCGATGGCGGAAAAAAGGAAGTGAGGCTTTTGGAGGGTCAATGCCAAGACAGTCTATATTGCTTGAGCCTGGCTCACGGTGCTGCTTCTTTGTGGCTCCATCTCAACACGGCCCTCTTGTAAAAGTTTGGCTCCACGCTGGATCCTAGCACCATCGGCGTACTCCATTAGTGTGAATGAGTGATGGAGACTTTATGTCCAGGAAGATATACATTGTCATATCCTCCGTCATAGAGGATAATGGAGCTGGAGTAGGCGTGACACCAGGGCATCATTTACATGAACTGAAGCTGATGACCTTAGGGCAGAAGGGCATGCATGGAGTGGGACCTATGTTATCCCTTCTCTTTTTTTGACACAAGGATAAACTCAAATGGTACTGGAAGCCAGACACCGAGCAGGACCAGGAATGGGACCATTACTTTTATTGCTGTGAGAGAACGGTCTATCCTCCAGGGCCTGTCAAGAAGTGACATTATACTCAGCACTTACCCACTCTCTACAGGACTTGTGGGGTCCTGAGCAGATATTTTGTTACCTTGGCAACAGGTCTTGATTGCCTTCCTACCTGACATGCTGGTCACCAAATGTAACAGTCTACGAACATAGGCAGAGCAAAACATAAATTACTACACTACTTGGTGCCTAGGATAAAATAAGAAAAGCAATGTAGATTGGAACTATTCAAAGAACTTTACTAGAAAACTATTTGGCAAAATCTGAAGCTCAGATCCCTAATGAGAAAAGCACTAAACTTCAACAGTGGGGGAAAAAAAAAAACTAAGTCAGCTGGGGCCACTTTATATATAGCAGGTGTGCGATGACTCCACGTGTTGGTGCTTGCCACTGTGTTGCTGCCCCAGAAGTTCTAGTTCCTGTGGGTCCGAAAAGCCCAGACCGAAAACCAAAGAGTGAAGCTCTTTTGAGATGACTGACCTTTTACGCTATCCATTTCTACCACCAGAACAGCCCAAGTGATTTGTACCTTCTTGTTTATAATTGGTTCTTTACCTGCAATTTTAATAAATGTGGGGAAAGGCAGGGTGAACTGCAGCCCAAAGGATGTCATGGGCCACTCCTCAGGACACACAGTTTGCAAGTGGGTATGGGCCTCGAAATACGTAGGACCTTCTAGTTTGCAGTTCTTTGCTTTAGCCACTAGATCACACTGCCTTCACTTTTATCTGTTTCCTTTGTGGTCCAGTCATAGAAACACAGAATTTGATGACAAGGACCGCTTGACCGCCAAGTCTTCCCATTTTTCCCTGCCTACATTTTCACTGCCAATCCGACTTGATCTTTGGCCCAATACTCACCACCCTTTCTCTTTTTCTAAAATTCTCTTATGCCTATCGTACCATTCTTGAATCCCACCATTGTTTTCACCTCCACGACTTCCGCTGGAAGACTGTTCCAGGAAGCCACCATTCTTTCTGTGAAGAAGTGCTTCCTTACATCTGTCCTGAATCTAAACCCTCCAGCTTATCATGCCCCCGTGTCCTTGAGCACCTTTTTTTCTGCAAAGTATTTCCCTCCTGTACCTTTTTTTTACCCCCGTAAGGCATTTAAATATCATATCCCCATTCTCCCTCCTTTCTTCCAGGGTGTATATATTTAGATTCTTCAGTGTCTCCTCAGAGAGCTTTCAATGTAGACCCCGCACCATTTTACTTGCCTTCCTCAGGACTGCCTCCACTCTGCCCATGTCCTTCCAGAGATGTGGTCTCCAGAACTAGATACAGTACTCTATGTGGGGTCTTACCAGCAATCTATACAGAGGAAATATCACCTCTGGTGGTACCTCTCATGCACCCCAGCCTCCCACTTGCCTTGTAACTGCTTTGTAGTAATGCCTGGCCACCTGTAGGTCACCGATATTGACTACTCCCAGGTTTCTTTCCTGCTTGGTAGTCATCAGTTCCACTCCTCCCCCTTTGCACTTCATCCCCCGGTTTCTGTGCCCCAAGTACATTACTTTGAACTTTTTCACATTGAAACTCAGCTACCATACCCTTGACCAATCCTCAAGTGTTCCCAGATCTCTGCTTCTCTTTCCACCTCTTCCACAAACTGTCCACCTTATTGCAGATTTTGGTGTCATCTGCAAAGAGGTAGACCTTCCCTTCCAGATCCTCTGCAATGTCCCTGACAAAAACATTGAAGAGGACTGCTTCCAGCACCCAGCTGTTCACCCTCGCTCTCTCAGAGTGAACTCCGTTTACTATCACCCTCTGCTGTCTCTCACCTTCCCAATTTTGCACCCAGTCTATCACCTTTGGAACCACTCCTACAATACCCAGTGTGCTTACTAGCCTCCTATGTATAATGGTGTTGAAAGTCTTACTGAAATGTAAGTAGGCTATGTTCACCACTCCACCATGATCTAATTCCTTCATCACCCAGTCAAAAACATCTGTCAGATTCATTTGACGTGACCTCCACAGTGAATCCATGCTGTCTTCAGTTTTGTAGCTCATTTGATTCAAAATATTCCACTATACTTTCCTTCAGCAGTGATTCCATTAATTTTCCTATAACCAAACTCAGACTGACAACTGCCAGCCTCTTCCCTCCTACCACTTCTATGAAGTGGGGATACATATGCTCTCCTCCACTTCTCCAGAACCACTGCTGTTTCCAAACACCTGTTATATAGAATTGTCGGTGGTGTAGCCAGTACCTCTCTGAACTTCCTCAATAACCTTGGATGCACCCTGTCTGGCCCCATTGCTTTGTCCACTTTCTGACTAGCGAGTCCCTTCAGGACTCTCTCCTGTGAGAATAGACTAGTGTTCACCACCTCTCTTCCTCCAATGTTCCTGTTACTTTTTGTGGCCCTTCCCCTTCTCTTTCCTCTATGAACACTTAACAAAAGTATTGGTTCAGTATATCTGCTTTTTCCTGTCCCCACTCTGCACAGTCTCCCCTTCATTTTCTAACCTTAGAATCCCACCCTGGTCTTCCTCCTTTCAGCATACCTAAAAATTTCTTGTCCCACTTTGTCACTGCCTGGGCTATTCTCTCTTCAGTTTGTGCCTTCATGCTCCTTACTGCACTCACTGCTTCCCTGTGTTTCCCCAATACACCTTCCTATTCTCCTCCCTCAGCAACTCCTTATACAGTACCTTCTGAATGCTACCCTTTTATCATTTACTTTTTCCGCTACCTCTTTTGAGAACCACAGCAGTCTCTTTTTCCTCTTGCTTTTGCTCACTTGCTTGATGCAGAGGTCTGTTACCTTCACTATGGCCCTTTTTAGCTTCACCGCTATTCCTCCCCAATCAGGTCACCTCCACCCCCCACCAGGTCATCCTTGAGGCACTCATTCATCTTTTTAAAATTTGTCCTCCTGAAGTCCAGGACCCTCGCCTTGTGTGTTTCAATTCCACATCCATCCTTATGTTGAATGACACTGTACTGTGATTGCCCTTCGCTAGGTGGCCTCCCACTCTAACATCTGCAACACTGTCCCTGTTAGTGAGTACCAAGTCCAGTATTGCCCATCATAAGTGGGTCCACTTGACTAGTTGTTTGCCTTAGGAACACCTCCAGCAGGGAGTTCAGAATGTCCTTGCTTCAAGCTGAAGCCACAGCTGGGAGGCTCCAATCTACACCAGGCAGATTGAAGTTCCTCACCAGCAGCACCTCCCCTTTCCCGCTATCTCCAGCAATGGCTTTCACCCATACTTTACTCAACTCCTTTCCATGTGCTGGAGATCTGTGGGTCACAGTAACAACACAAGAAAAATATACGCATTCCAACAGCTACCAAAGGTGTAACCACTGCACAGAACTGAAACTAGAAAACATAGAAAAAGGCACATACACCATTGCTGGAGGAAAATTATCTTATTAATACAGCAAACTCATGTCCAGCACACCCCAATGTAGCGTAGGGCTGCAGGTTCGGTTCAACCTTAACTCCAAAAATGTTGAATCCCAGCTGTTCACATGAATGAGAACACCTACAAACTTTTAGCAGTTATGTGTGAACTTTGGTTCACTCTTGTTTTTATTATAGGGGCAGATTTGTGCCACTATAGCAAGTTGAGTAGGCACTTAAATGTTAAACCTCAAATTTTGCACTTTAATAACTGCAATGGCTTCATGGATTTGCACAAAATTTGGCATGTGCTGTCTTGTTGGGTAGACCTCTTGACATGGCAGGTTTTGGTCTGGTCAGATGTGCAGATTCCGAGATCCGGATAGTGCAAAACCCATAAAATTCACCCCTTTTCACAGTTTTTTTGTCCTCACCTTGCACCCAGATGGTGTGGAATTTTAGTGTAAAATTTAAACAATGGAAAGAAATGAAAATTACGTACCTACCGTAATTCTTGATCTTCTTGGACGAGTCTCCACCACTCATTCACACTAGTGGGATTAGCGCCGGAGGCACTAGGACCCATCGGGAGCAAACTTTTTGCTGGAGGGTCGGCACGAGAGACGGCGCCGTGAGGCATGGTGCCACGAGCAGCGGCTCGAGCGGCAATGACCATCTCGGCAACAACCCTCCAACCGCCTCAGTACCTTTTTTACCAAGAAGGTGCAGCGCAACTAACGTAAAGAGTAAATCTAACCTTAAAAAACGGACATAAGATAGTCCGTACGACCCGTGTAAGAAGGGTCAGCAAAGAAGTCCTCACGGCCTAAAGATTTGAGGGAGTGAAGACCAACACAGCGGTGAGCTCGGGGGATGGAGGGTGGGCGTGTGAATGAGTGGTGGAGACTCGTCCAAGAAGATCAAGAATTACGGTAGGTACGTAATTTTCATATCTTCCTGGACATAAGTCTCCACCACTCATTCACACTAGTGGGAGAGTACCAAGCTGATAATCCCCCAAAAGGGCGGCAGGAGCCAGAGCTCACGCTGCCTAAGATAGAAGCCCATTAAGGATAGTTCTGCCGAATGCGGAATGTCGCCTGGCATGAACATCCAGTGCATAATGCTTAACGAAGGTATGCAGTGAGCTCCAGGTGGCGGCGTTGCAGATATCCGCAATTGGAACATTGCGAATCTCCGCTAAAGATGCCGCGACCGCCCTAGTAGAGTGAGCGTACACTCTACCCTCCAATTTAACTTGAGCCATGGAGTAGCAATGTCGAAGGCATGCCACTAACCATGATGAGATGCATCTAATAGCGATGGGTTGACCCAGCCGGGTGTCGCTGAAAGAAACAAACAGTTGCTGAGTCTTGCGAAAATTCTTGGTTCTATCTAAATAGAACCGCAAGGCTCTCTTAACATCAAGGAATGAAGAGATGATCCCTTCATTTTGGAAATTAGCGAAGTAAGAGGGAAGTACCAGAGGTTGGTTTAGATGGAATTCTGACACAACCTTGGGAAGAAATTTAGGATGAGTACGGAGAACTACCTTGTCTTTATGGAATACAGTATACGGAGGGTCCGTCACCAAGGCATGAATCTCCGAGACCCTGCGGGCTGAGGTAATGGCCACCAGGAAGGCAGTCTTCCAGGTAAGAAATTTTAGCTCACAGGTAGCTAGGGGCTCAAAAGGCTTCCGAGTGAGCATGTCCAGCACCAGGTTAATGTCCCAGGTTGCAACTGGACGCTAACAGGGTCTGTATGAAGAATCCTTAAGAAATCTCTTCACCATAGGAAGCTGAGCCAGAGTCAAGGAAGAAACCGCTCATGGAACGCTGAGATGGAACTAAGGTGAACTTTAACTGTGGAGTACTGGAGACCTGAGTTTGATAGGTCCAAAAGATACTCCAGAACCTTGTCAGGAGGACAGGAAAAGGGATTCCAAGAGGACTTTGCACACCAGAGAGAAAAGCGTTTCCATTTGGAAGCGTACGTTTTTCGGGTGGCTGGCTTCCGCGCAGCCAGAAGGATGTCCGAAACTCTACGAGAGACGTTGAATCGATTCACTTCTACCTCTTCAGGAGCCACGCATGAAGGTGAAGTGATTTCAGGTTGGGATGGACCAACGAACCCTGAGTCAAAAGGTTGATTTGCAAGGGAAGTGGTCTCGGAGAGGCTGCCAGCATACTGTTGAGGAGAGGAAACCATAGTTGCCGAGGCCAAGAGGGAGCAATGAGAATCATTTTGGTCCCCTGAGACTCGAACTTGAGGAGAACTCTTGGATTAGAGGAGCAGTGGAAGGCGAAAAAGCGTTTTGTCCACCGCAGCCTGAATGCATCCTGACAGAAAATGCCAGGCCCTGGATTTCTGGAGCAGAAGAGAGGCAGTTTTGCGTTGGTGGGGATGCAAAAGGTCCAGGTCTGGAGTCCCCACTCTTGAATAGTGACCGAGCTACGGCTGGATCGAGACCACTCGTGAGGGTCTGCCTCCGTTCTGCTGAGGTGATCTGCTAGATCGTTTGTATACCTGGCAGATAAACCGCCTGAATCAGAGACTTGTGCTCAAGCACCACTCCCACACCCTCATTGCTTCCCTGCAAAGGGTAGAATGAGCACCACCTTGCTTGTTGATGTAATACATCACAGCTTTGTTGTCCGTTTGAAGGAGAATGTTCTTGTGACAAAGGATATCCTTCAGAGCTCGGGATCCGTAGAGGACCGCTCATCTCCAGGACATTTATGTGGAGAAGAGTTTGAACTGAGTCCATACACCTTGAGTGTGGAGGAGGCGACAGTGAGCTCCCCATCCCATTAGCGATGCATCTGTGGTGATGGAGATCTGATGATCCGGGGAGCAAAGGGAACCCTTCCAGGAGATTGCTCTCTGAGTCCACCAGGTGAGAGACCTTGAAGGGCTCCGTCACCTTGATGGGATAAGACTGGGGGTGAGAGGTCGGAGACCACTGAGTGGAGAGCATCCATTGGGTGGTTCTCATGTGCAACGGGCCAGGGTACAGTGAACACCGAGGCCGCCATGAGACTAACATGCGTTGCATCCCGAGAGGCTGTAACCCGATCGGTTCTCCCACGTAACGGGCCATCAAGGATGTCGAGTCTTCTGTCCTCTGGAAGGAAAGCCTCGCGGAAGAGGTGTCTAGAGCGTCCCTATGAAAAGGAGCCTCTGGGAGGGCTGCAGTTGTGATTTTTTCAAATTCAGCAGAATTCCCATGGGACGTAAGAAGGCGAAGTCGTTTGCATGGCTTCAAGGTCCCTTAGCTGGAAGGGCTTGCTGAAGCCAATCGTCCAGGTGAGAAACACTCGAGTCCGATCTTCCTGAGATGTGCTGCGAGAACTGCACAACACTTTGTAAAGCTCGCGGCGCGAGGATAGCCCAAAAGGCAGGACTCTGAACTGATAATGCTGACCCAGAGCTACAAACCTGAGGAACTGCGGTGGGTCGGTGGATGGGGATATGCTGGTAAGCGTCCTGCATATCCAGAGAGCCAGCCAGTCGTGCTGATGCAGCAAGGGTAACAGGGTACCTAGGGAAATCATTTTGAATTTCTCCCTGGGGAGAAATTTGTTTAACTTTCTGAGGTCTAGAATGGGGCACATTCCCCCAGATTTCTTTGGAACCAGGAAGCAATGGGAGTAGAACCCTGTGCTTCGCAGATGCGGAGGCACCAGTTCTATTGCCCTGTTGCTTAGAAGGCCCTGGATCTCGGCGGTGAGGAGGTCTGACTGAGAGGCCAACAACCTGGGTTGTCGTCTGGGAGGACAATTCAGGGGGGGTTTCCAAAAAATTGAGAGAATAACCCTCGCGAATTATCCGAAGGACCCATTTGTCCGAAGTTATGGACTTCCACTGGTTGTAGAAGTACATCAGACGACCTCCCATCAGAGGAGAAAGTTCCACCTCGGGCAATGTGGATGGAACTTGGGCCAGCAATTCATAAGGTGGTGCTGGGGCTTTAGGCCCCGCGCTTTCTGCTGCGCTTTCTTTGAGGTTGGGCAGGTTGGCTTTATGGAAGCTTCCTGCCTCTGCCTCGAAAGGACTGACGACTATGAAACTGACGTCTGTTCACATGCCCCGAGAGGGAGCAGGTGGAGGTCTGGCCAACTAATGGCCGACCTAGTCTTCTGAGTGGCCTCTAAGGCTTGTTCCACCTGAGGGCCGAAAGAAAGGAGCCATCAAAGGGCAGCGCCATTACCTGCTGCTGAGCATCATTCATGAAGCCAGAATACGCAGCCAGGAATGGCGCCGAGTACAACATACCTGCGGCTGCTGAGCGAGAAGCAGTGTCGGCGTCCATAGTGGCTTTGACCTGTTGGTTATTGGACTCAATACCTCTAGTAACGGTCAGAAGAAGCTCTGACTTGGAGTCCGAATCCGAAGAGCTTCAACCATTCTTTTCAAAGAGTGCCACAGGATATACTCATACTGAGAAAAATAGCCTTGATAACTGTGTCACATACTTAGAGTGGAGGCAGCGAAGACTCTCTTACTCTAATGTATCAATCTTACGAGACTCTTTGTTAATAGGTCGAGCTGTAGTAGTTGAGGAAGAACGACCTTATCATTCTCTGCCAGGACTACAATAGGATCCGCAAAGGCTTGGGATGCCAAAATGGGACGATCCTTGGGAGCTGAATACTTCTTATCAATGGATTTAGCCACTGAGGGAATAAGAGCAGGATTATTCCATACCATTTGAGACAGCGTCTCGAAGGGAAACTGGATGGAGGTCAAATCCGTAGGGATCTCCGAAGCATGAAGGTACTGGAGTCTTAATATCTTCCCAGGATCGATGTCTGTAGTCTGAGAGAAAGAGTGGATCTCAGGTTCTTCAACAGAGACTTAAAGGACAGGTCCTTGACCACAGGCTCTGTAGAAAAGAAAGATCCTGTTTCTCCACTTCATCACCCAACCGAAGGTCTGGGTCAGGCTCAACATCATCTCCTGATGGTCCAGGAAGAGCTGTTTGGACAGGAAAGGAATGAAAATTAGGAGAGGAGAAATAGCAGAGAAACAAGGAGAGTCCCGAGGGCCCTAGGCGCCGAGAAGGCAAGCAGGTTAAAACAGCACCGCAGAGGCACGGCTGAAGAGCCGCGTGACACAGCAAGCCGCCCGCGGACCAAGCGGCACCGCCGAACAAGCGGCGCAGTGCCGCGAGAACCATGCAGCACATGGATGGCGCCCGCAAGGCCCAGCGGCACCGAAAACGGCGCCGACAAGCCAACAGACCCCGCGGAAGGCGCCGGAAACGCCCCAGGAACCTGGAAAGCTAGAGAAGGAAAAAAACCAGGAGATAAGGGCATCGGTGTGGCCCCCTGCGCCGCAGCCATGTGAGGGGGGGAAACACCTAAGCGCGGAGTCACTGGCACCGAAGAAGGCACCTCGCGACTAGGAAGGTCCAACCGCCCTACCCGATCGCCGGAGGAGCCTGGGGGCTCCGTGGCAACCGAGCCAGGCAGGAGAACCAACCTCCAGCCCCATCGCTCCATAAGAGCGGCCCACTGATGAAACTGCTCATCTGGAGCCCTACCTATAGGCGGGAAGGGGCTCCGATGTCGAGGATGACGGTCACCAGCAGTTGGCGACTCCGAAGAAGGAGAACGGCAACTAGCTACGATAACCGACCGTCGACGCGCAGACACACCAGAGGGCGACCTCGAGTGATGCCTTCTCTTTTTTGACCTGTGGGCCGAAGAAGAGCTTGAGGCCGAACGGTGCCGAGAATGCGACCGTTTATTTTTATGCCGACGGGGGGACCGCCCATCCCCCCGGACATCGGACTGACCGTTGTCGGAACCCCGCTGAGGAGAAGGAGGCTGACCGGACCCAGCCCGGATGACTGAACAGCTTTCATATGAAGTCTCCCTACCGTCACCTGACCTGCTCATGGTCGACTCCGTCCAGTAGGCCGAGACTTCTTCAAGTAAGTTAAATTTAGAATTAAGCAATACTACTACGAGATAATGTTACAAAAAAATAAACTGAAAACTATGCGCTAGTTTGAAGTTTGACTCCCGACAGGCGAGCGACGTCATCACTGAAGCGCACTCGACGGCGGGAAAAAAGGAACTGAGGCGGTTGGAGGGTCGTGGCGAGATGGTCATTACTGCTCGAGCCACTGCTCGTGCGCCCATGCCTCGCGGCGCCGCCTCTCGCTACCGACCTCCAGCAAAAAGTTTGCTCCCGATGGGTCCTAGTGCCTCTGGCGCTAATCCCACTAGTGCGAATGAGTGGTGGAGACTTATGTCCAGGAAGATCTAGGGTCACAGAAGTGCCTTTCACTTGTTTAGTAAAAAAAATATGAATCCTCTTCAAAGATATTCAGTTTTTAAGCTCTCATTATTTTCAATGGGAATTTCACTCTCCAGGATAACTTCCTGGAACGACAAAGGAATTTGGTCTCACAAAAAAGGATTCTTTTTCTTGAGGGGCCAATCCTTTTTTGTGAGAAACAATTCCTTTTTCATGAGCTGCCATCTTGTTTTCTATTTTTCCACACAACAAACAGTCATAAGTCTGCACAAGGATGTCTTCTACAGACATCCAAACATGTATATTGCTCATTAGGAGTTAATGAGCTTCACTGTGTATTTTTTAATAGCTCTCATGGGCCCTGAATATTTTTTTTTTTACTGTTTTAATCCTTTTTCGCGACTCACTAAGTTCCTTTTACATGAGTCCTCTTTCATTCTCGTGAAAAAGTAAATCGGCTTGCAAAAAAGGATTTAAAAAAATCTGAGTCCGAAATTCTTTTTTGTGAGAATGAAAAAGGATTCATGAAAAAGGAATTGTCTTGGGGGGAAAAAGGATATGTAAAAAAAATAAAGTCCGAAATCCATTTTTGCAAGACGGAATCCTTTCCCACAACCACCTGATTCTCATATGCTGTACCCATCTCAACTTATTTACTCTTGGACTGGGGTGAGCATTAGGGTTGACAACCCCAAGGCACAACCCACACCTGTTACTGCCTGCTGGCTGGGGGTGGGATGTTAGGGTTGGAAACCCTAACACAGCATTTCCCTACTTTTGATGATGGAACCCTAACTAGTGCATTAACAAAGTTTTCTTCAAACAATATAAATATATATGAAAACTTTTTTTGTAATGTCCCTTCCCATGAGTGACTCTATGTGGTGCTGAGAGGCGGGTAGGGGAGATTGGGATCAGGATAGCATGGTGACTGCAATGGCCCACTCTCTGCTTTCTGCTCTCTGTGCTCTGCTCTTTGGTTGCCACAGCCACCCGTCTGACCCCTCTCCAGAGTCACAGTACGGCCATCGAAGATGGCACTTCAGACTGGTGTCAAAGCATCCGTTTTGCTCTCAGTAATTAGCTGCATGTTGTTGACAGTGCAGCTCTAAGTGAGGTGGCAGGTTGCAACTTAGTTGATGATCACTGAAAGTAGTGAGGCTGGGCCGTGGCGGATGCAAGAGACAGAACAACAGCAGACTCAGAACAGCAAGAAGAGATTACTAGAATGGAGGCACAATGCAGAATCATCCCCCCCCCACTCTCTATACCAGGAGGCAAGCCCACATCCTAATGTACCCCATTATGTGCGTGTGTGTGGGGGGAGAAGCACAGTGTCCAGTGCAGTACCCCAGTTTCTTTATGCCATGCCTGTTCATGAGTGATGACAAGGCAATTTGGGGCAGGACTTGTGGCAGGTAGTCCTTTGCAATTGGACACCCTAATGCACATCCTGCCCCATACTACATTGTTGTCACTCACACTCAAAATGGCACATGTAAACAGCAGTTTTGTGCTGGATAATGCACTTCTACTCCCCACACGACGGGCAGCATCAGGTTAGCCTAGTTTGGACATTTATGGTATGGAGAATGCAGGATAGGGACACGCAGCTGCACCCCTGAAGACTAAGCCAATGAATTTTTATTATAGTCCAGCAGTCACTTGGGAACCAGAATGAAGTGACAGGAGGACCCAGAATGAAAGTTGATCCTCCTCTCCTCCCCCACCGGGCACAGAGGAGAAAGGGTGAAGGATGGAGGCATACAATGCTGCTTTGTTGTGCTTCCAAAACTTCATTCTGGTAAGAAAAGGGGTAGGCAAGAGTGGAGGTAAGGATTATGATGTGCTGTGTCGCTGAACCTGGCTGTACCAGACATAACCAAGTAGAATGAGGTAGAACTTTTTGTATCTTGTGCTGTTTGGCATGAACCAGGAAAAACTTGGTTGGATTTTTTTTAGGTTCTACCATAAAGTTTGTGAGGTACAACTTCTGGAGGTTAGCACAACCCTAATGTAGTGCCCTAACAGGCTTCCTCGGCAACCCCCCCTTTTCTGCCATCTTGCCAGTGGCTTCCACCAATACCTCATCTAACTCCTCCCCATGTTGGAGGTCTGCAGATCATGCCATTGCAAACAGAGACTCCATTCCCCATCTCTAGGGTGACCCACAGTACCCATCCCTCCTGAACAGAGTATAGCCTGGTACGGTCATGTCCCCCTCATGGTTTTCAAAGCACCAGAACTCGGTAATGGCCACAGTATTCAGGTCAACCCCTGCCATTATGGCTTCTAGGTCCAGAATTTTTTTTCCTACACCTCTAGCATTCAGACACATGGCCTTCCAGATTTTGGTTCCACTCTGCTTGGTACCCCCCTTCTTTACGTTTTGCCCTCTCTCCTTTCTCCCTCGTTCTACTGTTTATGTTCCTATCGCCTTCTTTTCTACCACCCTGCTTCCTTCATTAATTTTTGCACTGGAGGATTTCATTCCCCGCAGGCTCTCTCTACTTTCTACTTCAGCCTGTGAGGGGGGCAAGTTTCTGCCTCCTTAATGTTTTCTGCCACCCCCCCCGACTTGTTTAAATGTTACAAACATATGAACATACAAAGAAGCAGGCCATTCGGTCTATCCAGTCTGCTCATATTGCATGGTCATCAGTTTACACTACTGATCCTGCTCCCCCAGTCCCCCTTCCTCCTATCTCGCCCCCCAAGTCCCATGGTTTTCCCTTATGCCTGTCCCTCTTAAAGCTGCTCACTGACTTCACTGAGGCCACTTCCTCTGGAAGCACATTCCAACTAGGCAACTGCTCTCCATGAAGAAATGCTTCCTAATGTCCCTCCTAAATGTCCGACCTTCCAGCTTTAGACTGTGTCCCCCAGTGGTTCGGCTGCCACTTACCTTGAAGAGACACTCCCTATCCACCCTTTTTTTTTTTGTACTTGCTGTTTATGGTCCCCCTACTCCCAAAGCGCCATGTCTTCATGAGTCGCCTAGGCATCTGCCCCATCCTTACTTGCCTGGAGCCCTCGAGTGAACTCCCCATGGAGCAGTGGCTATTCCCCCAAGGTGGGGACGAGGTGGGGCCCGTACACCCCGAGCTTCTAGTTTCCTCGGGGTCACACCAATTGGGACAGGCAGGGGATGTTGGGGTCTGTGCCTGGTGCTCCATCTACCCAGGGCTTTAGGGAGTTGTTTTCCCATTTTCTAGTGTGGCTTTACGTGCACTCTGACATCTACGTATGAACGCCTACGTCCACACTTCCCCCATTGGTGTAACTTGGTGCCTGCTGCATCTCTGGCCTCAACCAGAGGTCAGTCAGGTGCTGAGCCTCATCTCCGCCCCTCCCTGGAAGGCGAACAATCTTCTGACACTCAAGCCTCCTCCCTGGCCAGCCCTCCATCTCCCGGGCATGTTCCCGAACCCAGGTCAGCGGCATCGCTGGGCGGTAGTTCTACCACTGCACTGGTGGGCCAGCCCACTATCCACCTTATTTATCTCTTTCAAGTATCTGAAGGTCTCCATCATATCCAATCTTTCCCTCCTCCCCTCGAGGGGCTTACCCTGCTGACCCATGATCATCTTAGTTGCCCTCCTCTGGACCTTCTCCAGCAGGTTGATGTCCTTCTTAAGGTATGGACACCAGTATCTTACTCCATAGTCAAGATATGGTCTACCAGTGACCTGTACAAGGGCAGCATAACTGCCTTCCACCTACTGCTGATTCCTCTGGCTATACACACCAGCATCCTGTTTTCCTTTGCTGTTGCCTTTTGCACTGTGAGGTACTTCAGGTCACCAGTGATCGTCATTCCCAGATCCTTTTCCTCCTCCGTTGCTGCTACCTGGACAACCCCCGGTAGTACTTGGTTCTTAGGTTTTCTGACTCCATTGTGCATAACTTTGCATTTCTTGGTATTGAAGCTAAAGTGTCAGATCCCAGACCATCTCCCAAGTTTTCTATGGTCTTCTCACATGCCTTGTATCCCTTCCACTATGTACACTCTCTCAGAGTTTTGGCGTGGCATCCACAAATAGGTACATTTTGCCCTTAATGCCCTCACCAATGTCACTGATGAAGACACTGAACAACACTGGCCCCAGCACCGAGCCCTGCAGGTGACTTCCCAACTGCTGGATATCTCTCCCTACCTCCACCCTATGAGTCCTGTCCTTCAGCCAGCTTTCAACCCACCTGGTAATTTTCCCCAGCCCTGAGATCCGCTAGCTTCCTGATCAATCCCTTGTGGCATACAGTCTCAAAGGACTTGCTGAAGTCCAGGTAAAGGATGTCTACTGCCTGGCCCCTGTCCACTGCCCTGGTAACCCAGTCAAAGAAGTCAATCAGATTTGTATGGCATGATCTTCCTCCCACAAATTCATGCTGCCTCGCATCCTGGAGACCATTCTCCTCTAGATACTAACCAACCTTTCCTAAGTATGGTCTCCATGAGTTGCACATGATTGAGGTCAGACTGACCAGCCTGTAGTTCCCAGGTCATCCCTGAGACCACGCTAGTGAAGGGGCACCACATGCCATTCTCCAATCCTGCAGCACCATGCCAGACTCCAGGGAACTATCGAAGAAGATGCTCCCTGACAGCTCCCTCAGTACTCTTGGGTGAATGTTGTCCAGTCCGGTGACTTGTCCATCTTTAGTGCTAGCACCCTCCTCACTCTGTTCTCCTCTATCACCACATCTGTTTCCCTTAGCCCTTCTCCTCCCTGTAGGCACCAGCCATCTTTTTTCCTAGTGAAGTCAGGCAGAAGTATTCATTCAATGCTTCAACCTTCCCCATTATCTTCTACACATCATCCCCTTTCCTAAGTCTAACAACCCCATCCTTCTTGTCCCTTCTCTAGCTTACTGTATGTAATGAAAGAATGCCTTCTCCACCTTTTTGATTCCCTTGGCTATTTGGAGTTGTTTTGAGCCTTAGCTCGTCAGACCACCTTACCCGCCACCATGGCCAACTTTAGGTAGTTTTCCTCATCCACATCAATTGCAGTCTTCCTGTATTTCCTGTAGGCTGACCTCTTGTTCTTCACTCTTCAGGCAGCCTCAGAGCTGAGACCAGCTGGGTGTTTGGTCCCTGAGTTCTTTCCCCATAGCCTAACACACTCCACTGTGGTAGACAGTATTCCCTCTTTGATAATGGTTCCTTTTGGTCCACCCCATATCCACTCTGGCGCCCAGTAGATCGTCCTTTTCGGCATCGCCCATCTTCCTGAAGCCCACCGTTCTGAAATCCAGGATTTTGGTCTTAGTGGGATGTTTTCACTTCCCATATCCAACCTGAACCACACTGAGTTATGATCACTACCAACTCAGAGGTTCCTTGACCGTTATCTCTTCTCCATGCTCCCCATTTGTGAGCAGTAGATCAAGGATTGCTTACTCTGTGGTGGACTCAGTGATGCCCTGAAGCAGGAACCCACTCAGTATTGCATCTAGGATTGCCTGACCCCTAGCACAGGATATGGCTGGTATGCCCCAGTACACCTTGGGCAGGTTAAAGTCCCCCACCATTACCACCTCTCCTTCCCTTGCAGTTTCCAGCAGTTGTGAACTCAGCTCCCTGTCCCTTTCCTCTTCTTGGTTGGGTGGTCTGTAGACCAACCCCAACCTCAACTTTCTCCCTGTATTGGACTGTAGTTTAATCCATAGTGTTTCCACCCCCTCTTCTATTTCTTCCCTGTTGAATGTTATCCTCTCCCTGATATAAACCACTACCCCACACGTTTATCTATGGCCCTGTGTCTCCTATATAGTTTGCATCCCAGGATCAATAGGTCCCAGAGATTACTACCTCCCTGCAGGTCTTTGCTAACTCCCAGAACCTGCTCTGGACTACCTCCGCCTCTTCCCCTGCTATGTCATTGGTTCCCAGGAGGATGACTAGGTTATGTTTTCCACCAACCTCCCTTACAACTTCCCTGATTTATGGTCCTGCCTTCCCTGCTGTCATCACAGGCATACAAACCACCTTCCTTCTTACGTTTGGGTCCCCTTCCTTCCCCAGTGAGTACCCTAATTATGGAGTCACCAATGATTACCACCCTTCTGTCCACTGCAACTGTGTTTTCCATCCTCCCTTCCTCTCTTACGATACCAGCTGCTCCCCCACTCATCTGTGCTCCCTCAACTCCAGTTAACTTTCTGCTGCCTCCAGTACTGCCCCCCCCATCTGCTTCACCATCCCAAGCCCCTTCCCCTCAGTTAGCCCTAATTGCTACAACTTTTCCCTCCCCTTTTTTACCCTGTTCCCGCCCTCCCATCAGCTGCTCCACCCTGACTACTTTTTCCCTTCCTTCCGAGACTAGACCCCCTCTGTCCTCCCTCTACTTCCAGCCTTTGACTCTGGTTTGTGCCAACCTTCCTCCCACTGCCTGATTCCCTCTCCCCTGTACCATTCAGTGCCACATACCTGTTCATTAAAGGCATCCCATCATCAGCTCCCTCCTCTGTTCTTCCTCTCCCAGTTCCTTCCCATACTGCTTCTGCTGTTGCTCTTACCCTCCTACTTGCTCACCTCTCCTCCTGCCATTCCTCCACTCCAGACTTCCTGGTTCTCTGAGGAAGAGACATCCCTAGATATTGGGTGATCCTCCATGCTCGCATCCCATGCCTGCCATCTCCCTTCCCCTGGGCACCCCCCTGCCTACCCCATTCCCCACTGCTCTGCTTCCCCTGACTCCCAACCCCATCCTTCCCAGCTCCCATCTGAGCATTTTTACCTCTGCCCTGAGCTGCTACAGGCTCATGCACACTGGACAGCCCCCTGGTCTCCACACTGTCCCAAGAAAGACTACTGCCCCACAACCATTATAGCTTACCACTCTCCTTTCACTATCTTGACTCCTGTACATGCTCATATTGCCCCACCTCCACTCGTTCCAGCTACACTGATTACTGCACCAGCTCCTAATCCTCCCTCCTCAGCCTGTTGACCCGGTCAGTGCTATTTACAGTTCTCCTTCAAGTTCATTGTATTCCCTTACCCTTCCTACCTTATTGCTACAGTACAAATGCAGGCTGATCCAGCATGGGGATCAGCTGCATTCCCCTTCCACACCTTACGCTGTACCCCCAAGCCCCCCTCCTTCTCACCCAGTTCAGATGGAGACAGACTCTGGATAGGGATCAGCTGCAGCCCCCAACCTTCTTCAGTGTAATTTCTACAACCTCTGCCCTTACCTTGACTACTGCGATCAGCGTGGCCTGCAGTCCTCCCTGAGGCTGTCCTGCTGATACCCCAGATGCCAGTAGGTTAGATGCCACACTTCTGCTGCATGGCATCAGGGTCGCTTGGACCTCTGGGTAATATATAGGGACTATAGCTGCCCTATTGGCTGGCTGTATTCACGAGGTCCAGTGGGACATCCAATGGTGTCAGGAAATGGCTGCATATCTCCCACCCTCAGCCCACCCTCTGGTGTTTCCCCCTCCTCCCAACAGCATCCAATCCCTTGTACAGTTGCTCAATATATCAGCATCAGTTTGAATTTGTTTAAAAAGAAACAAACAAAACAGGACTCAGTCTTCCCCAAATTCGGTTCAGCACTTATCTGTTTGTCTGAGTTGCAGCTCCTCCACTCCTGTTGGCATTCTTCTGACTGCTGGAGGACTCCGCCATGGCCTGATTCTTTTCTTCTGCTGAACTACAGTCATCCTGTTGGCTGGTTATGGTCATAAGGTCTGATGGGACCTCCAATGGTGCGGAAGGCGGCCACTGAACTCCCGCCCTCAGCCTGCCCTCTGGTGCGTCCCCTCCTCCCAACAGTCTCCAATCCCCATGCACTTACTCAACACATCAGCATCAGTTTGAATTTGTTTAAAAACAAACAACACAGGACTCAGCACCCCCAAGAAGCAAGAATCAATGTTCAGCAAAGTAACATCTAAACTGCTCACTGAGTACTGCAGTTCCCCTCTCTCCTGTCAGACTCCATTAATGGATCAATCATGGCAAAGATAAAGTATGTTCTATACTTTTTAAAATATTATTCTCGATACATTTGCCATTAATTCAAATGTTTCATAATATGCTATGTTGGTATTTTGTTCTGTTGGATGGTCTAGTTGTTAATGACATATGCTGTAGTCCTCCACCTGTGATGCTCAAACTAATCCCTGAACCTGTGGCCACTGTTATGCATTCAGTTAAGTAGGCCAGTCTAGCTGGCCCTGGTGGCACAGAGGTTGAGGCACCTTGAGAGCCCTACCTCTCCACTGGCAACTGAGTTCGGAACAAGCTCAGGATGCCAGGGTTCAGTTGGGGGTGGAGGGCTGGGAGTGGATTGAGTGGCAGCTTGGCAGCTCTCCTCTTCTCTCTATTGGGGATGCAAGCCTTTCCAGCTCTTGGCTGCCACTGAGTGGAGGCTCAGTGGTAGTGTCAAGCAAATGGGGGAATGGCACTAGGTTGTGGCTGGGTGGAATGGGACCACCGGTTCCAGTGCGTATGTGCACCTCCACACACATGTAAGACCATGTCGCCAAGGGCCTGGGGAGTTAGGAAGGGAGAAAACTAGAAAAAGCAAGTCCCCCTGTCACCGTATGTGATGGCCCTCAGAGGACTCTTGGGTTCTGCACCGTGGAAATCCCTGCTAGTGCAACAGCAGGGGAAGCAGCAGACAGGACTAGGAGACCCCAAGTCAGGGCCCAAGGCAAGGCATAGGTGGTGGTGGGAAGGCAGAAAGCTCTATAAAAAAAAGTTGGACATTCTGCTTCCTGTTCCTCTTGACAGGTTTCAGTACTTCTAGACTCATGCTTTATAGATGGTCCTCCCTTATAATGAAGACAGCAAAGATGACATCCTTAGAGCATCTGACAGCACTAATTGTAAGAAAGGCAATTCTCAAGAAAGGAAAATTACGTACCTACCGTAATTCTTGATCTTCTCTTGTATCTTCACCATTCATTACTTCCTGGGTGTAAGCGGATGACGAGCTTTTTTTTTTTTTTTTTAAAGTTGCCCTAACGGCCCCGCCCTCGAGGGCGACGTCATGCATCATGCGCGAGGGCGTTAGAACGTGAACTCCTCCTCCAACTCAGTTCTGTGAGCCGGAGAGGCAAAATGAAAGCAGAAAATATAGATGAGCGAGGCAAGATAGCGGAGGATAGCAAAGCAAGGAAGAATGAACTGAAAAGGAATAAGCCGATGGAGGAAGGACAGAGGAGATAAGAACATCCTAGCCTAGGGTGCAGGGCCTCCTTACCTGGGCGACTCTAGGAGGAGAGATGTGTAAGGAAATGAGAAAATAGAAGAAGAAGAAGAAAGAGAAGAGAGATGGGATGTTGAAGGGACCAGAATGCTCAACGAGCATAGTTAGCTTGTAGCTGAAGGCTCGACTAAAGGGGAAGCAAGAATCCTGGAGATAGAGCTGAAGAGAAGTTCACCGAACCCGCTAGACAGACTCAGGAGGCATAGTCTCATCTTCAACATGCCATTGTTCTTGACACCCACCTCGGGCTCGTGGCGCGGAAGGCCTTTAACTGGAGGACAGCCGAGGAGGAAGAATAAACCCCAGCAGCATGAGGCGCTGCTGAGGGGTTAGAAATGGAAAATGTAAGCCTTTCAGGCGTTCTAAGATAAGCAGGACTCAGACTGACTGGCTAAGGCCTGCCAAGGCTTAGGCTGGCTAAGATTGGATATGGTCAGCAGAGCTCTACTGTAAAAATTGTCCAGGAGGACACTTAAAGGAGAAACCACTTAGCAAAACAGCGAGAAGGATAGCCTACCTTCTCATTTGCCTTCTTGTTTGATTTCTCCTATTCCTTTTTTTTTTTTACAGATAG
The DNA here is from genome assembly GCA_016271365.2 of Neoceratodus forsteri. Lineage (NCBI taxonomy): Eukaryota > Metazoa > Chordata > Ceratodontiformes > Ceratodontidae > Neoceratodus > Neoceratodus forsteri. The sequence goes on along the minus strand of CM057458.1, from coordinate 728,449,458 downwards.
AAAACATTTTTTTTTTTTAACTAGATGCATGACCCAGATACCAAGATGCCTATAGCAGTCGGAGAGAGTTCCCTCAGCATTTTTTTTTTTTTTTTTAAGAGAAAGGAACAGACGTACTCGTTCCTCTGCTCTGCAAGGCAAGAATAGAGGGGGGGGATTAGATTTCAGGGCAACTACCTGAACACGGGATTGCAGGATCAAAACTGAATAGCCTGAGCCAGGCCAAACAACCCCAGAGGTATCTTGCCATAAGAATAGCAAGAGATAGTTGTGCAGTCTGATCGCCAATGCAATCCTCGAGATGGCCCATGAATCTTAGAGTAAATAATTTTTCTGGATTTTAACCCCCAGAAGATTTTTTTTTTTTTTTTTTTTTTTTTTTTTTTTTGGAAAATGAAGCAATTTTCCCTATACTTTATATAATGCAGAGAGAGGAAGGAGACGGGAGGTGGAGAAGCCACAGGAAGAGGCCACTGAGGGGATGGTGGGCGGGCGTAAGTAATGAATGGTGAAGATACAAGAGAAGATCAAGAATTACGGTAGGTACGTAATTTTCCTATCTTCCCTTGTCAATCTTCACCATTCATTACTTCCTGGGTGAGTACCAAGCTCCTCTTCCCCAGGAGGGGGAAGAGGCCATACCCTGAGGGAACAAGACCCCCAGCCTTCTGCTGGTGAGAAACAGAAGGAGAAGACCCTGGCTTATTCAGAAAGCCTAAGTGGGAGAAGAGCTAGGAGGTGCCTCCCGAGGACGAGGAGACGGAGGGAGCCCCTGTAAAAGTCTCCTAGCTCTGGATGAGAAAAGACGGGTCCCCTGGAAGGCGGAGCACATCACCCTACGCCGGGCCAGGGGTGACAACCTGGAGAGACGAAGCCATGCCGTCCGCCTGATGCAGATCGCTGTCCCCGCAAGCCTGGAAGCCACCTCATTGGCGTCATAAGATGCCCTTGCTTGGTGTCTTGCCAGCTCCAGGCCTACCGCGGAGAGGGCAACGGCTTGTCTGGTTTGCTCGTGTCAGGCATAGATGCCAGCAGCTGGGACATCACCGACCACAGATGCCGGTTGTAGGCAGCGTGGTGAGCCTGATGTGATGCAATACATGCACTCGCTGCGAAGAAGAACACTCTTAGCCCCCAGCAGTCGAACTGGAGAGAGTCCGAATCGGTGGCGATGCGTCATGACCAGCGTCGAAGGAGTATCAGGTATACCAAACCTGAGGACGGGTTGGGAAGGGAACCTAGAGACTCAGAGGGGCACAATACCCACGCTGACAGTCCGCCGGGCTGGGAAGAAACGGCAGGGAACTGCCAGGACCGGATAGACGCCTCCTGGAAGGGGATAGGCCAGGAAGGTACCACCAGATGCTGGGCACTGAATTCACCAAGGAATTCACACGTCACCCGTTCGGTATTGTCTCTCCGAACGTAGAAATCGAAGATCCTCACCATCCTCGAGAGGAAGCGCTGATATTCAGTGAAATCAGCATCGGAGGACAGATGAGCAGGGTTCTCTCCTCAGAGGAGAGCGAGATGATGGGGAACTGGAATGTCAGAGGATTCCTGCGGCGGTGGGGGAGTCGAAGACCCGCTCATGCATGTAACTAACATATGAGAGGAAGACAGCCCAGAACCCTGAACTGCTCCCAGGATAACGGACCCGTGGGACCGACATGGCCTGGGAGCGGGGGTGGTGAAGGCAGAGAGATGGAAGAGGGGCACCTCCGAGGAGGCAACTGCTCTCTGCGAGGGCTCTGGAATCCGGGGAAGGGAGCTCTAGGAGGGATCCCGGATATCAAACCAGGCGCAGAGCGGAGCTCTGGAAGCGGAACCTGGAAGAGCCCTGGGAGAAACTCCCTGTGACGCGCCAGGACTGCATGGATCCAGAAGGGCAGTCCGCACAAGCGCGCCAGAGGACACCCTAGAACCCTGGGGGAGGGGGGCTCTCGCTCGGCTCCTGGCCACCCCCTGAGGTGGCCAAAGAGACCGAGCAGCAGGGCGCCTGCCCTCAACCCCTCGGATTCGAGGCCCTCCTCCCGACTGCAGCGTTCCCTAACCCCAGAGGAGGTAACAGCACCCCAGGGGTAGCTGTCACGGAGCTCCAGAGAGCCTCCCCTCCGTCACCCCCATCTGCCCCGGGACTCGGCCACCCCCAGCCGAGGAACCCTCAGGAGATGACGACAGGGGACAGAGGGAGGGGCCAGCTGCGCCGCCTGGTACCCCTAGCCACGAGGACCCAGATTCCGAGAATGGGGATGCCAGGATGGGTCCACATCTGAGTCATCGTCCTCCGAGGAGGGCAGGCCAGCAGGACCTCGTGCTAGCCACCCAGGGTCCCGAGGCCGCAGGGGCACTGAGCGGCCCCGGTGCGGAATCTTGACCGCTTCGCCCAACACGCCCGGCAGCAGAAGGCCCACCCACACCCCAGCGGCTCCGGCAGAACCAGCACCGCCCTGAGAAGGCCGCGGCCGCCGCCCAGCCCGGCGTCCCAGGCGGCAGCACCGTCGAGCAACCGCCAAACTCATCCACGCCTTGTATGACAGCGCCCGAGCCATAGCACGCCAGCAGCGCCGCCCTGGTCACCGGCGCCCTTGAGCGGCGCGGATCAGCGCGCGCCGCCAAGCAGCACCGCTCGATCACCGGCACCCTTGGCCGGCGCCAGGATCTAACAGCGCGAGCGGCAGCCGATCACCGGCATGACAGCGCCCGAGATCAACAGCGCGCAAAGGCGGCGTCGGGTCACCGAGCGGGCCCAGTCAGAGGCCTCGACACGGAAACCTGCACCTCGAAGAGTGACTGCCGGCGGTGTCAGCTCTGACCCGGAGGATCTGACTCCCCAACACGTGGAAGGGCCTCCCCTCAGCAAGAAGGAAGAGGAGACCCCCTCCTCCTCGGACCCGTATAGGCGGGAGGAGACCGAGAAAGGCCTAAGGATCTCACCCGAGATTCCCCTTGACGCCGTCCCCAAAGTCGGAAGGGCCTTGCAGGCATCCGCAGGACTTGAGGACGCGACGGTCCATCGAGAAACAAGCATCGCACTAATCCATATTATGGTTGGGTCCTAACGAAGACAGACGCCATGCCGGTCCGAGACGGAGAAATGCCGGCCGCAGGAGCACCGGCGCATGAGGCACGGCCCGTCTTAGAAGAAACGTTTCGCTCCAGAACCGGACATAACGAAATAAACAAGATTAAACACAGTGGAAATACACGGCGCCGTACAAAAGGAAAGAAAAAGGAACAGTCTTACCGTAGGCGTCGAGAGTGTAGAAAAAGAGTCGGATCACACTTTGGGTTAGCTACCGCGAACAGGTGCTGCCTCGGCGGAGAAACAGAACTGAGTTGGAGGAGGAGTCGCGTCGCGACTAACGCCCCGCGCATGATGACGATGATCGCCGCCTCGAGTAGCGGGCCGTTAGGGCAACTTAAAAAAAAAAAAAAAAGCTCCCGTGATGGGTGCGCGCCTCCGGCTTACACCCAGGAAGTAATGAATGGTGAAGATTGACAAGGGAAGATTATAAACTGGTGTTTATGTAGCAGTCTGAAAAAAAAAACTTTGCTGCTTGCAGAATTATTAGCTATGAACTGTGCCTTGGAGAGAAATCTCTTTCACAATTGGAAACATCAAGGGCAAAAGTGCTGTTGGGTAAGCAGCACATACTTCACTATAAATGCATATTCCGTTCAAGCATAAGTTTTATAACACATGCTTTTTTTAACATTAACAATGCTTATAACCCACCCAGTTGCACACTCTCATTCTCTAAATACACATCACAGTATGCAGACACATCACCCTCGGTAGTAGAGTAGGTAGAAAATCTCTGTAAATTAGAATATTTCTGCACAGTATGCATGTTGATCTCTGATTATGAATTGGTGGTGGTGATGGGAGGAGGGATGGTGACTTCATGAGCCTAGAGTCCCTTCTGACCTGAAATTACTATGTTTCTGTATTACATTTTTATGCACAGCATTATAGTATAAGCTTTGTTTTCATTAGCAAGAGATGAATATTCCATTTTTATAAGCAGCTTTGTTAGGGGAAACAAAAGAAATATTTTACTTCAGGCACCAAACAAAGTCAGTTAAAATTATTCCCTTGTTGCTCTCACAGCCAGTCGCAGACCTGCACTGGGAAATCTAATTGAGGGAAGGCTGCAAACAGCAAAATGTAATTAGATTTTCACTGGTGTTGCAAACCCTAAAGACAACCACATTACCATATTATGGAAACTTCTGTGATAATGTTAATATTTGTGTCCAGACTTTGCTTAACATTCATGCTGCCAAGACAGTGTGGAACATGCTAAGGGTGACGAGTCAATTCATCCCTGCAACAACACTTTGTGTAATGTAAATAAGTTCAAAGAATGCACAAAACACAACAGAGAGAAATCAGGCTTACAATAATTAGAAAGATCCAAGACATATTACAAAGATTAGCCAGCAGGAGGAACAACTGATACTTTTCATGCTTTAAGCAGCTTACAGGAACATGTAGGTCATTCTTACTTTCAGTTTTTTTATTTCACATTCCCACTAGTATAAATCACATGGCCAGCTAGTTTTAGAGTTATCTTGCAGATGCAATTTCATGTCCTTTGGGGCCCAAAGCTAACTACATCATGAAAACAACTAAGAGCCTCACTAACAATGTCATCAGCAATTGTTACAGAAAACTGCCAAAATATCAGAATCTCAACTGCTTTCTGAACTAGATAGACTACTTCCTTTTGTACTGATGTGATAGCCTACAAATATCCAATTCACTACACAGACGGTGTAATCTATATTAGATGTCGGACTCAAAAACAAACAGGATTGGTATGGTATCAACAAGGCTGATGGTTTGTTAATGTTGTGTTTGTAAACCTTTCTGTTTTTTAGCACTGTGCGTACTGTAGATATGTTAGTATAACAGTTAGCATTAAGTAAGAAAGCACAGTCATGCATGTGTTCCCAGTTTTGTAGCAGGTCTCATTGATACATTTTACAGTTGTATTAATCTAAGAACCACATGCATCCTCACTTTTACAGTTAATTTTATACAATGCCCACAGGGAAGGGCTTTGACGCAGCAGCACTGTTTTTCACTTACACTTCCTACACCATGCACAGTGGCTCAACTCCCCGGACACCAAACAATTACAGATAACTCCCTTAGCACCAGACTCCTCCCAGGCACCGGACACATAGGTCAAACTCAATCTGAATTGCTGTACTAGATTTTCATGACTCTTCAGCCACTTGAACAGTCACCTCGATACGCTGCCACCACCCAGCCTGAGTCTCACTTAGGGTATCTTTAAGTTCACTTCTTACCACCAGCTACTGCTTACACAGTACAATGGCCTTTCCCAAGTATAAATTACTCATTCTCTATAGTCATATCTGGATGCACTCTTTAATCTGCTTTGTATCAGGTTCAGGTGTGCTTTGCACAGTTTAGTAGCCTGCCTCTTTGAGGAGAGCGCAAAGACTTGCCTATTACACCAGATTATCTATACCCTTAAAAGTGCAGTCACAGAGGGCATAAACTACAGAGGCACCCGCCAGGATGAAATGCAGCACAGTACCTTGCAGTATTTCTGCAAAATGCTACTTTATGCTGCCGGGAACAGTGTAATTGCAATTAAGCCCTTTTGGCATGTAGCATGTTATGGCGTGTCATTTATTGCATTGCATCCTGGCTGACTCCACTGTAAATAAATGTAATATTAAATGCTGCTCAATATTTACATGTGGAACATGCACAATGAAGTCTACCAGGAATACCATATACTACAGAAATTAAAAACAAAAGCTTTTGAACAGATGCAGTGCACACAGAACAATACTCCCTAGTTCTAAACTAGATTTTAAGTAGATAGTTTAAGCTTAGCCTCAACTGGAATCTCTAGGGTCATAGCAGATACTGACAAAGATCTTGCTACATCAGTTCCCAAGATATGACCAAAATTCACAAGGAAAGCCAGGCAGAGAAATACACATGCTAGGCTGGACACTGTGCCTGCATCATCTGCCCTGCCTCTCTTACATCACACCATGGACTTCCTTTGATCGGTGGCCTGTTCCTAAAAGATAGCTCAACCCAGTATGGGTCTGGGATGTGATTTTTGATCTACCCTCTTTTGTTCTACTCAGCATCTAGCTCTGCAGGGGGCATCTGGGCTGCCCTAGCTACTGTTTATATGTAAACAAAAATCTCTTTTAGAATAATAATAATACAGCTCAGTCATCCCTGTCCAGCCTGCTTCCCCTCTTGAGAACACAGGTATGTCTGTCCTCAGGCCTAGGACAGCAAAAGAAAATAGTGCAATTTCAATTCTCCCCATACATGTCCCGCTGTTGAAATATTTCACAGAGAAATACATTAAAAACATAGACTACATTTCTGTTACACCATCCTTCTCAGGAAAATGAAAGGCCACCTTTTGGTGATACCAATAATTGTTTTTCATTTTAGCAGGTGGTCTCTTTCTGCCTCGCCTCAGCTCTCTTGCTTGTTTAATCATTTAATTTTTTATGGCACCCCTCCTTCTTTACTGAGCCACTGTTACTACTGTACCTGGAAAAATGTTGGCATTTCCCTACTTGACCCACTGCCATGCTGAATTTACATGTTAGGACTGCAGCACAGGACTCTGTCTTAACAATTTGAGATTCTGCCCACTGGTCCTGTGGAGCCATGTGAGGGGTGTTGGTCCATGACTAGTGTGAATTCCCTCCCATAAAAATATGGTTGCAGCTTCTGCAAAGTCCAGACTATACCTAGACACTCTTTTTCAATTGTGGTGCAGGTCTTATCTCTAGGTAGCAGCTTCCTTCTCTGGTTTGGAACCACCCCTAGCCCATGATCAGATGCATTCATATGCACAGTGAACTTTAGAAGATAATCAGGGCTCGCAAGCACAAGTGCCTGACACAGTGATTCCTTCAGTTAGTGAAACGCTGTCTCATGTGATCTGTCCACTGAACATTTTTTGTGACATATTCTTCCAAGTGAGATCTGACAGGGCTTTGGCCATATTCCTAAAGTTTGGCACATGTTTTCAGTAGTACCCTGCCATCCCTACATCCTACATCCCTAGAAATGTACCTTCCTCTTTGTGGTGGATGTGGCCCATCACTGAAATGCCTCTGTTTTTACTAAGGATGAGATGAACAGTACTTTTAAGTATTCTACAGAATAGTTGATAACAGCAGTTTTGAATAATGAATATGAATAGTGAATAAAGCCACAAGGCTTGTAGCCTATATTACTGTCATTTTATTTTATTTCATTTTCATGAGATTCAAAGGTCGTAGGAAGTATGCAAGCCAGCAAGGCAATTTACATGTAACAGCTTGCCGTTTCTCAGTGGTTATGGCTTTTCTTGTTTCTGTCACAACAACAATCATCCAGTTTATTTTGAAACTTTCCATACCTTCACTCATCATTACTTCATTCGGTCAATCATTCCAAAACACCAACACCCTTTTTGTTATATATTGCCCCATTTTCCTTGTTTTGCATAGTTCCCCTTTTATGTGACAACCATCTATCCTAATATTATATGGAGTTATTTGTTCCTGTAGACCCAAACAATTCCACAGCTGTGTATCTTGAAAGGCTCTGAATATCAGGCAAAGATCCCCTCACAGCCTTCTATATTCAAGGGTAAAGGTATCCAACCTCACCAGCTTTATTCATCTGATAGCTCCCTTATACCTGTTATTCTTGTTGCCCTTTTCTGAACCTATTTTAATTTATTAGACTGACTTCTTATCCCTATACTAGTTTTGAAGATGTAACTTAATTTATTGCCTCTGTGATGTTTTGCCTTGTTTATTATGTATGTTTTGTAAAGTGTCTGCATACACTTACCATGTGCTATGATTTATTACATCACTGTTCCTCCCTTTGAAACCCCTTTCACTGGGTCACCCCTGAAAAAAGGACATTCTGTCTCAGTGGGTTTACCCGGTTATTAAGATTCAAATAAATAAAAAAATAAATAAATTATTCCCCTTTTTGTTTGTGGTGACCAGAATTCACTATTATACTCCAGGTGACGTTTCACAAGGGCAACATACAGTGGCATTAACACTCTGCTATCCCTCCCAGCTACTGTATGTTTTTGCTTATACTGTACATCCCACTATCCTACAACATTTCTGTTTTGTATCCTTATAATATCTTTCACATTTTAGGTCATCCATTACCATTATTCCCAGTTTTTTTCCAATATTGTTTGTTTAATTTCTTTCCCTAGCAATGCATATCTGCTCATTCTGTTTCCCAGCTGCACCACTGCACATCTGTCGACATTGAAATCAAATCTGTAATTGCTCAAGTTTCTAACTTTTTTATTTCCTGTTTAAACTGATTTATTGCTATAGCTGAACCACTACTGATCCCACTTTGGAATCATCAATGAATTTTGCTAACCACACTCCGTCATAACATTGCATTGATGATGTATAGATATTGAACAAAGTGGGCCCAGTGCAGAGCCTAGAGGCACCCTACTTGTTCTGTCTCCCCATCTGTTTTATTTTACACTTTACCCTGTACTCCCCGACCTCCCACTCCTTCTGGCTGCTCACTGTCCCTGTCTGCCTGCCAGTCTCACCCTTCTCTGCCACTACCTCCCACCCTTCTCCACATATTCGGGTGGTCCAGCTTCTCCCTGCTGGGGGCCTCACTTGCTCTGGGAGAGGAGGGGAGTAGCATTCCTGGGGGGTCCACTGAGATATGCAGGGCTGGAGGAGCAGGAGCAGTATGCCAGGGGTACTGTGATGTGGGTGGACTAGGTAGCCTTCGCCTAGCAGGCCAAGACAGGGGCTCGTGTTTCCATTTCCTGGGCCCCTCCCCACACTCCAGTAGCATGAGCCATGGTGATACCCTGGAGGTATAGCCAGCCAACATGTGGTCACCCACACTGACAAGGCTCAGCACCATCAGGTGTCACTCTCAAGCAGTGCTCCACAGCACCCTCCCACAGGAGGTGAGCGTTCACTCTATTATCCTCCTGCCAGCCTCCACTCCTGACATCCCAGGCTTGGGGCTTGAACTTGGGTGATCAGCATGCAGGCACCTCTCCCCATCTTGACTTGTATAACATAAATAGTAACATGTCATTTTCTGTCTTGCAGCCATGATCTTACCTAGTTTACTAAATTCTGATTTAATCCAATTTCTTTCAGTTTAAAAATTAGTTCTCTATGAGGCACATTATTGAAGGTATTGCTATAGTCTAGAAAAATAATATCTACTGGAAGCCCTTTGTCAAGTACTTTACTGACATTTTCAAGGACACTTATGAGATTTGTCTACCATGATCCTCCCTTTGTAAAGTCATGTTGCAACTGATCTTCCATGTTATGTTCCTGGACCTGATTTTTGATTTCCACGTTGATGATGGATTTCAAAACCTTTCCTATTACAGTGGTTAAACATACTGGCCTACAATTCTGTGATTTGTTCTTTCTGCATTTTTATGTTCACCCTTGCACTTGCACAAAGTGAACATATTGTTATGATAGTGGGTTTTTAGAGGTGTGTCACTGTTGGTACAATGCAGGGCAGTCTGCCAGGGGCTTGACAGTGTCAGCCCAATCATCATCCAGGCTGATCATGACACTCTTCTGGTCTCGCTGGGTGGAAACTTCATGTAGTTCAAAGAAAAGAACCACCTGAATCAGAGGGCTGTGATTTTCTTTGATTTGCATAAGCTGCATAAACTGCCCAACAAGCAGAGCTGATCAGCGTCATGATCAGCCTGCTGTGATCCTCCCTCACAACGTGGAAACTAGCACTCTCTGCCATGTATCTCTCCCATCTCTCATTGCTTCCCCTTTCTTAATTTACTGACACTGCGGTGCCCAATCCCCAGTGCTGGCCAGTACCCCCCTACCTTGCCTGTTTTCACTGTGCGACTCCAGGAAGACCACCCCTGGTGCCACCAAACTTAACACTGATACTGGGGTGCTCAATCCCCAACATCAGTACCTGGAATAAAGAAACCTGTCGATCATAGTCTTTTTTTTAATTTTTATACTCCCTGTAAAAAAGAAAACTGCCATTGATGTCTGTTGCCACCACTAGCACATCGCTGCCATTACCCTCCCTCACCTGACCCTCCCACTCTGCATCCACCACCCCCCACCCCGCTCCTCCATCCCTTTAAAATTTTCTGACAACCGGGATGCCCAATTGCCAATGTCAACTAGTACCCCCAACCCCACCAATTTTCACTGTGTGACACCGGGAAGCCCAGTCCCTGTGCTGTCGATGGCAACGCTGGCACTGGGGTGCCCAATCTCCAGTGACTGTACCTGAAATAAAGAAAACTATCCCTCATAGTCTTTTTTAATTGTATTTATCCTGTAAAAAAGGTACATTGATGTCTGTTGCTGCCACCATCCACACCACCACTGTTACCCTCTCCCCACCCTCCTCCCACTCAGCACCCACCACTTATTTATCTACCAGTGGTACAATGCTGTTATCCTCTCTGGACCAGAGACATGTCTTCACTCTTCAGTGCCGGACCGAGAACTGGGAAATCAGGTATGTGGTCTAGTGTATCTCAATGGATTTTGAGTGTGGTCCTCATAACTTGATAATTTTTAAATATTTTTACCAAAATTTTCAACATGGCCTTTTTGGGACCCCACCTCAGGAACGAGAGTGATGAAATTGTGCAAATCCATCCTGAAACGTGATTTTGTGGTCACTGTGCAAAATCACCTTTTGGGCAGCATTTGAACATTTTGTCTACCCTTGTTCATGAGGTAGGAGTTATAAGAAGACTATGCTGAAAATTTGGGGTCACAATTTTAAAAAGCAACAAAGTTATGTGCATGTGTTGAAATTTTTCATCGCATGCTCAAAACTTTGGTAATTGTTAATATTTTGACCCCAAACTTTCAACATAGCCTTTTTTCACACTATCTCATGAATGTGAAAGCTGTCATTTTTCAAATCTTGATCAAAATGTGTTTTCACAGTTGTGGCACAAAATGATAATTCGGCCAATATTTTATAAATGACACCTGTCATGTTCAGAAGGACTGGTCACAAAAAGACTATGTAGAAAATTTGGGGTCAAAATGTAAAAAAAAGAATTAAGTTATGAAGAGATGTTGAATTGTTTCAATGTTTACTCATATCTTTATTTTTGCAGATTTTGGCACCTAATATTCAACGTATCCCTTGTGTTACTCCACCTCCCCTCTGAAACTTGTTTTCACAGTCACATTGCAAAATCACCTTTCAGTGATTTAGAAAATTCCACCTGTCTTGATCATAACATCAGGTCATAAAAAGACTGTTGGACTTGTGGGGTCAAACTGTAGAAACCCACTGAAAATTAGCTATTGCTTCTCAGCCAACCTATCCAGGGTAAATATAATCTAAAAATGTGTAAAAGCAGGACACAACTGAAAATGTGATATTGCATCTCATCTGGTACATCCTGGGTAAATATATAGTAAAACTGTGTACAAGCAAGACCCGGTACAACAGCATTGCAAGTGGCGAACATTGGCCATTGACACATACTTGTTTATACAAGGACATCACATTTGCCTCCCTTTAACTATTTACAACATCTCCTGTATCCACTGAAGCTGAAATATATTGGTATTGTGTCCTGTTATTTCTTCAGCCAGCTCTCTTACTATCCTTGGATGAATTTCATCTGGCTCTAATGTCTTATTTGGATTTCTGTTCTTAAGCCTGTTTCTTACATTCTCTGCTCTGATCCTAATTTTTGGGCAACAGGTTCTTTCATTCTCAAACTCTTTATTATCCTTTTCTCTGTGGACACTGCAGAAAACTCACTAAACCCTTCTGCCATATTATTGCTGGATGTTATCTGTTTCATACATGACTAGGGGTCTTATCTGTGTACTTGTTCTCATTTTCTCATTTATATGTGAATAAAACAGAAGAAAAATTACTCATCTTAGTAATGTTGTTTCTTCTAATGGAGTCTTGCTGTATTCTGACGTGGCAGTGAGGTCCCAACCTTCGAACTGCCCTGAAGGTTGGGACTCACTGCTACTGTCAGAATACAGCAAGACTTCATGTTGTTTGAAACATAGAATCTGTCAGCAGATAAGGACTTGATGGCCCACCTAGTCTGCCCTATTTCCCTTATCTATAGTGTCGCCGCAGACCCTACTTGGTCTCCAGTCTCCCCCCACCACCACTAAGATCCCTCTGTGTCTATCCCATGTGTTCTTGAACACTTTCACCATTTTTGCCATCACCACCTCCACTGGTAAGTTGTTCCACGCATCCACCACTCTCACTGTGAAGAAGTACTTCTTCACAATTCCTCTGAGCCTCTTCCCCTTAATACTTCCCCTTCATGGCATGACACCTTGTCCTCGAGCATCATTTTCTGTGGAAAATGCTTCCCTTCTGTACCCTGCTTTTGCCTGTGAGTTATTTGAATGTCTCTATTATATCCCCCTTTCCCTTCTTTCCTTCAGCGAGTACATGTTAAGTTCCTTGAGCCTTACCCATAGGGCTTTTGATGTAGGCCATGCACCATTTTGGTTGCCCTCCTTTATACTGCCTCCACCCTCTCTATGTCTTTACAGAGGTGGGGCCTCCAGAACTATACACAGTACTCAAGGTGCAGCCAAACCAGTGATCTGTATAGTGGTATTATTACCTCCCTCCTTCTGCTGGTGATTCCCCTTCTAAAGCAACCCAGCACCCAGCCTTCCCCACTGCTTTGTCCCACTGCTTTGCTACCTTCAGGTCATCAGAAATTATCACTCCCAGGTCCCTTTCCTGCTTTGTAACTGTTAATACCGCTTCTCCCAGTGGGTATGTTGCCCCCAGGTTCTTATGTCCCAAGTGCATTATTTTGCACTTCTCTGCATCAAAACCTAGCTGCCAAGCCCTTGATCATTCTTCCAACTTTTCTATATCATTTCTCATTTTCTCCACTCCTCCCAGTGCGTCTACTCTGTTGCAGAGTTTTGTGTCATCTGCAAATGGGCATACTTTCCCTTCTAGTCCTTATGCAATGTCACTAATGAAGACACTGAAGAGGACTGGCTCTAGTACTGATCCCTGAGGTGCCCCACTGGTCACTTTGCCTATTCCAGAGTGACTGCCATTTACCACTACCCTCTGACTCCTATTGCCCAGCCAATATCCACCCATTTTATTACAGTAGGACCTATTCCTAGGATTCCCAGCTTGTTTAACAGCCTTCTGTGTGGAACAGTGTTGAAGGCCTTGCTGAAATCCAGGTAGGCCACATTCACTGCTCCCCCTTGATCCACTTCCCTGGTCATCCAGTCAAAGAACTCGATCCGATTTATCTGGCAGGACCCCCTCCCGTGTTATTGCTATATTGTATATGTGTATGTCCTTTTACTCTGTTACTGAACTGAATGTCAAAGTTAATGCTATATATGTATTTGTTGTTTTTACTTGTCGCCTGAAAATGGGCCTACAAGAATAAAAATAAATGAAATGAAATGAAATGCCTTCTTTGCTGCTTTACATGCCTTTTTTCTTTCTGATTAGTTTCTTGATGTCTTTGTTAAACCACCTTGGTATTTTCCTCCTTTGTCATATTTTCCTGTCTCTGGTACATATCTTTTTCTATACTGATCAACTTGTTTTCCAAGATGTCCCACTTCTCAGCTAAACTTTTTCCATCAAACATTGCCATCCAGTTCCAGTTTTCTAACTCCTGCCTCATAGAGACTAAATCTGTCTTATTGTAGTATTTAGTTTTAGTGTTTCCTGTTTCTTAGACTTGCACATTTTAATGTTGAAATAAACCATGTCATGGTCACTTCCACTAAGTGGCTCCATTACTACATGGTCACATAGTTCTTGATCAAGACTACTTCATATCAGCGGCTCAGTTTTAAAAGGCTGATGCACAGCTTGCATCAAGCCTGCATCAAAGCCATTTTATGGTGCAGCTGTGCCAAACTTCTTTGCCATAACTCCACCAGATTTTATATTATTGGGCACAGTTGTGAGAGTTTCCTCACTTTATGGCAGCTTGCACAAAATATTTGGTGCAAAAAGGGTCCCCCAAATGCCACAAGTGAGACCAGGGAAAAGGCGGTCAAACTTGCGGCATTTGGCACTCAGGACTGAAAATGCTGATCACCGGCAGGGAGAATGTCACAAGCTCCGTGCACCACATAATCGGCATAGCAGGGGCTTGCAGCATTCTCTGGGCTCTGAAAATTAACCCCAGGAAATTATACCATCTTGTTCTCTGATTTACATATTGTTGTACGTTAAGTCCCTTTCAAATGTTGTTGTCCACTCCCTGTCTGTCCAATTTATTCCCGATAAGTTGAAGTCTCCCAATATTACCATATTCTCATCCATTTTTAACTTGCTCAATGATTCTAATAATTTCAAATTTAACTCTGCTGTATGTGATAGAGGTCTATACAATACAGAACCTTTAATTTTCTGCTACATCTACACGTTATTTTATCCATACTTGTTCCAGTTCAGAGCATTCATCCCAGAAACATTAAACTGCCTCAATATTATCACTAAGAAACAGGGCAACTTCTTTTTACTAATTCTGCTGAACAAATTAAAACTGTTTATCTTCTACTTGCCCCATGCCTCAGTTACTCTACCGATACTTATATTTTCTTCTACTAGGATGTGCTGCAGCTCATTTTAATTCTTACTAGGGCTGTGCAGAATTTTCAAATTCCGGCAGAAGAAATTCTGCAGAATTTTCTAAGTTCTGCCAAAATCCCACTGAATTTTGCCAGAAGCGGAATGGTGGAACTCTGTGGCAGAAAATAGTTGCAGAATGATTTTCTGTGGAAAAATGTGTTTGGATCTCGATATTTTCTGCAGAAATTGTTGCAGAATAATTTTCCACAGAAAAAAATGCTGTTCTCCACGGATCACAGTAGGTGGGATTCTGCAGAAGAACCAGTGAAATTCCAGTGGAAACTCCGCTAGCAGAAAGGTCATTCTGTGCTAATTCTGCCGATGGAAGTTCGCATTCTGCACAGCACTACAGTTACAACCTAAACTCTGGCATTCAGTAATAACATTTTCCAATTTTGCCTCATTCCTTTTCGTTAGTGATAGTTTTAGTTTTAACATCACCACCTTGAATAATTGTATCTCTTCCCCATCCCACTGATGATTCCATTTAAATATACTTTAATGTTGAAATGTATCCTTTCTGCCAGTACTCTTAAACCATCTCAGTATAGATACATGCCATCTGATCAATATAACCTTAGATCCCTCTCAAAATACTCCCAATTTTTTTTGGAAGAGGATATGCTTCTTCACACTCCATCTTCTTAGCAGAGATGCAGCGAAATTGAATTTTGCTGGACAAATTCCAGTGAAATCAGGAGTTTTGTCCTGCAGAATACTTTGCGAAATTTGTGCATTTCATGTAATATTTCGCGGGCATGAAATGCAAAATTCTGCAGGAGAAACTTTTTCCTGGTTGCCCTTGGGTCAGGTAAAATTTCTGAGAACATCACAGTGCATCCCCTTGATTTTAACATGTTTCCCATTTCCTTGTAGTCCCTCTAAATTTAAATTTCTGATCTCCTTCCTACATCATTTGTACCAGCATGCAATACCTCCAATGGTTTGTCTGTGCCTGCAAGCAGTCATTCAAGATTTTCTTTTATATTCTTTATTTTGCAGCCAGGTAAGCAACTGGCCATCGTTTGCTCTTTCCTTCCATTACACAGAGACAAAATACAGTATATATTTATCTGTATGACGAATCTTCTATCACAATTACATCTCTTTTGTTATCCACTTGCCTTCCCATTCTTGTCTGCAAATTCTCCATAGTAACTGTGTTTATTTTGGTGATCTGTATATCCTCTTCCCTTAGTACAGGTGTGTTTTGCTATCCTGAGTTGTTTGGCCCTATTGCACAGCATTCTCCACTGATGTAACTTGTCTGTTGCTATCATCTCCTGTATCAGTATTTCTTTCCAATATACCTCCTCTGGTTTGTCTGCCCCCCTAAGGCTGTAAAATACTGAATTTATTATGTAATTCTAATTTTTATTTATTTATTTAGTCAGTCATAGGAATTACAACCCTTTGAGTCATAGACCCATTTACAAATGCTCCGTGTCAGCATAGTCATACATTCAGAGATAGTACATTAGTGGGACATCACATTTCAAGTATTTACATATAACAGCCAGGGTGGCTGAAAATCTATACACGTAGTAGCTAGGGGTATTTATATTATTACAGTGGAACAGTTATAGAGCAAGGGCAGCCTCTGGGGCATTGTCATATAGTAGGAACAGTGATCAATACATCAGTGAGACAGCAGAGTTTAAGCAGGTATTTACATATAATAGCCTGAGTGGCTGTTGACCTATACATTTAGTAGCTAGGGTATTGGTATTAGTACAGGATATATAGTTACAGTGTAAGTGCAGCCTCAAGGGCATTGTCAAATAGCAGAGACAGAGATCAGCGGCAAAGATGTCCTACACGTTAGTCCTATACAATTGGTACCAATGTCAATGGGGAGCGGCCTAGTGCAGCTCTGTGCAGGTCAGTTAGGAGGATTAGTAGTTGCACTGGCATTGGCGCAAGGAAAGAATGTGTTTTTTTGGGGATGGTCTTGAAGTGTCCTGGACTGGGAATGGAGGTTATGGCAGGTGGGAGCTCATTGTACCAGGTGGGAGCTCAATAGAGGAATGATCTCTAAGCTAGAGAGGTTCTGACCCTGGGCATGGTCCACAGATGCTTGTTGGCAGAATGAGTGGTCACAATGTGGGACACAAGAGTAGTGAGGCTGAGACCCCAGTGGAGTTAACCCAAGGTGGATTTTTGGTGAGGAGACAGGATTGATATTGTAGTCTTTCCTCCAGGGTGAGAATGTTTGTAAGGCGTAGAAGGTGCAAATATGGGAGCATTTATCTGCACCTAGGAGGGTCAGCACACTTTATTAATAGCTATATGAATTTTGTTTAGGGTGGTGGTGTCTGCAGCAGAGTAGATGGTAGCCCATAGTCAATGAGAGAGATAGAAGAGGTGGCAGCCAGATTGAGAACCTCTGCATCAGGCAGTCTTTGTGCCAGTATAGGAGGCCAATGCGGGTATTAATGGCTGAGGTCAGGATGTTAATGTGGGCATGGAAGGATAGGGATGTGTCAAAGGTAAGACTGAGGTATTTATAAATGAATACTTGTTCAAGGAGCAGGTGAGCATGGGAGATGATTTTTAGTTCAGTGTCCTTGGCCTTGCTCTGCCGGTGGGCAAATAACATGGCTTTTGCTTTTTGATGTTGACCACAAGTCTGCGTCTGGTGAACCAACTTTTGATCTGATTGAATGAGTCTTGGAGGGAGGACTGTAGGTTGTCAGGGCAAGGGTGCATGGCATAGAGAACTGCATCATCAGCATATAGCGGTAGGTTACCGGAGCACGATTTGGGTAGTGCATTTAAGTAGATACTGAAGAGTAGGGGGCCAATTATGGATCCCTGGGGAACCCCCGAGTGTACAGGCAGGGTGGAAGAAAGGGTGTAATTTATCTTAACACATTGGGATCTGGAAGTAAGGTAGCTATTGAACCAAGAGAGTGGTCCATGTGATAGACCAGTGTGGTGGAGTGTGTCCAGGAGGAGGGGGTGGGAGACTGTATCAAAGGCCTTACAGAGGTCCACGAAGATGGCTCCGGCCAGTTGTTTATGGTCATGGGCAGAGTGAATGAAACTGGAGAATTCAATGAGGGTGGTGGTTGTGCTATGGCCTGATCTGAAGCCATGTTGTTCATTACATAATAAATTGTGGACTTGCAGATACTTGGTGAGTTGGTCGGAAATTAGTTTTTCAAGGGCTTTTGAGAGAGGGGGTAGGATGGATATGGGCCGAGAGTTGGGGTTGGTATTGTCTCCACTTTTTAGTATTGGGGTAATTGTGGTAGTTTTTCAGGCTGTAGGAACTGCACCAAGCACAGAGAGCGGTTAGAGGAGGTGAGCCAGGGGGAAAGAACAGTGTCAAGAACCTGGTAGAGGATTTTCATGTCAAAGGAGTCTTTGCAACAGTTTGAGGCACTGAGTGCTTTGGAGAGGTAGGATTTGGCTTCCTGCTTTGTAATAACCCAAGGTAGAAAGGGGGGCACTGGAGGTTTGGTTCAGAGGAAGCTGGGATAGGGTCGAAAAAGTCACTCAGGAGGACTGTACTAAGATCGGAAAAGGTTGAGTTAAGGCAGTTAGCGATGGCCTGTGGGTTGGTTGAGGTGGCATTGTTAATGCAGAGCTGGGAGGGTGGGGGAGGTGGGATTTTCCATTAAGTTCTTTAATGTTGTCCCAAAGTTTGTGCACTCCCCAGGAAGAAGCCAGGGTGTCTTTATAGTATTCAGCCTTGGCGTTGTGTATGGCCCAGGTGCACCTATTGTGTTCCGCTTATATGCTAGTCTGTCTATTTGGGAGCCAGATTCAACAGCCCTGTGCCAGAGGCATCCCTTTGTTTTAATTGCTGTCATAATGAGGGCATCCAAGGAACATTATATTTTCCAGTTTTCATTTTAGCCAGGGGGGTAAAAATGTCACATGCTTTATTGAAAGAGGAAGTGAAGTAATCAAGGGCCAGGTCAATGTTAGGGGCTGGGTTATAGGGGCCCAGTCCAACTGGGCCAGATAGTGTTTGATTTTTCAAAGGCCACCTGGTCGCAATCGCCTGTGGGTGGAAACACTAGGTTGGGGTTTGGGCAAGTGACATGACCAGGAGCAGAGGATAGGGGATTGGTCACTCAGAGAGTCTGGGAGGACCACTAGATCAGGGATTCTATGTGGTCAGTTGGTTAGTAGTATGTCCAGTAGGGTCTGGGAGCCATTTGCGGTGTTTACCCTGGACCAGCTGGGTATGATCCAGCGCCGCAAAGGTGTCCTTGATGGTAGCTGCCGAACTGGTGAGCCAGTTTACATTTAGATTACCAACCAGGATATGCTCCATTTTGGGGAGATTGGAAATATAGTTTGTGAGGGATTGTATGGCCATAGCTTGGTTGCATGGGGGAACATACACTGCTGTGATGGTTAGGGGAGCCCTAGCAGGGTCTAAGGTAAGTTTATAGATAAGGCTTGGGCGCTGTGGTCTAGTGAGGGGATCAGGAGAGCTTAGTTCAGTAGGGAGTCTCGAACATAGAAGGCACATCCACCACCCCGTTTTCCTATTCTGTCAGCTCTGTGTAGAGCGAAGCCTGGGAAGCTGATGAATGAATCTGGAGTTTTTTTTGAAAGCCATGTTTCAGTGAGCGCAAGGACATCTGGCTGGTGTTGTGCTATCCAGGTTTGGAGGCATGCTGTTTTTTTGGGAAGGCTGTAGATATTCATGGCAGCTATGCACAGCCCTTGGTGTGGTTTCTGTTGACTATTGGTGGCGGGGCCTGGGTTGGGGTGAATACTTCTGGATATGAGAAGTAGTTGGGCCTTGGTTGTTCATATCCAGACCTCCTCTTTGCCCCACCCTTTACTACACACCATTCTTCCACATTCACTTCATCCATTTAATTTTCTGAATTCTCTAAATCTTCACCTGAATTTCTTTTTCTTTTGTCACCCATGTTTGTGTTTATTTCCTGATTTGCTTCCTTGCACCTGCTAAACTCTACCTGCTCACTTTCTTGCAGTAGCATGCTTTTGGTGTATACAAATTGTTCCATCTTTCTCATTACAATATTAGACTCAAGCTGTATCTTAAGATCTTTAATCTCTAGTTTCTTAGTATGAGTACATTTACTGCATATGCCACTTCGAAGAGTGCAGTTATCCTAGATGCCCTACAGGGGGCATGCCTTAGACAACTAGTACTGGAGCCCACTCGAGAGGGAGCAATATTAGACTTGATTCTCTCAAATGGAGATGGAGAGAGGATTACAGATGTAAAAGTGGGTAGCCATCTGGGAACTAGCAACCATCGAACAGTATGGTTCACAATAAACACAGCAATAGAGTCAAGCCATACAAAGACAAAAGTACTGGACTTTAGGAGGGCTGACTTTGCCAAAATGGGTGAGTGCCTAAGGAATGCACTAGCAAATGGGTAGGAAGGAGGGGTGGAAGAACAATGGGGAATAATAAAAACTGCCATCACAGAGGTAACAAGCCTTTGTGTGAAGCAAATAAACAAAACAAGGTGATGTAAGAAACCACTATGGTTCTCAAAGGAAGTGGCAGTAAAGGTTCAAGAGAAAAAGAAAGCATTCAGGAAGTACAGGGAATCGCAGAAGGAGCAGGACAGAGAACTGTATCAGTTAAAGCAAAAGAAGGCTGGGAAGGCAGTCCAGAACAGCAAAGGCCCAAACCGAGGAAAGACAGCCAACTCAGTTAAGAAGGGGATAAAACCTTTATAGGTACATCAGGGAGCGAAGGAAGACCAAGGGAGGGATAGTGAGGCTTAATAAAGGGAGGGAGGGTGGGCAGAGGGAGACTGTGAAAAGGCAGAGATACTAAACAAATATTTTTGCTCAGTATTTACAAAGGAAGAGGGGGAGGTACATAAAACAAACAGTAGTAACACGCTGGATACAGAAGTTGATACCGGCCCATTTATAGAAGAAAGGGTTCTGAAAGAACTCTTAAAACTGAAGGTGGACAAAGCAATGGGGCCTGATGGGATTCATCCCAGAATTCTAAAAGAACTAAGGGTAGAACTAGTGACACCACTGACTACCCTTTTTAACAAATCATGGGAGGATGGGGTGGTACACGAGGACTGGAGGAGGGCAGATGTGATTCCCCTTCACAAAAGTGGGAGCAAGGCAGAAGCAGGAAACTATAGACCTGTTAGTTTAACCTCAGTGATAGGGAAAATGATGGAATCACTTCTAAAGGAAAGAATTGTCGAGTATCTAGAGGCCAGAGGGGCACAGGACCCTAGGCAGCATGGATTCACAGCAGGAAGGTCATGCCAGACGAATCTGACAGATTTCTTTGACTGGGTGACCAAAGTAGTAGATCAGGGAGGGGCTGTGGACATGGCCTACCTAGACTTTAGCAAGGCATTTGACACAGTCCCACACAAAAGATTAATATACAAGTTAGCCAGCCTGGGAGTGGGTCCCAAGATGTCAGACTGGGTAAGAAATTGGCTGGAGAATAGGACACAGAGAGTAATAGTAAATGGAGTCCTCAGAAGAAAGGAGGGTTACTAGTGGGGTACCGCGGGGTTCAGTATGGACCAGTCCTCTTCAATGTCTTTATAGCGACATTGCAGAAGGACTGGAAGGAAAAGTATGTCTCTTTGCAGATGACACTAAGATCTGCAACAGAGTTGATGCAAGGGTGGGGTGGAAAGGATGAGAGGGACTTGGCAAGGTTAGAGGAATGGTCAAATGTATGGCAGCTTAGATTCAATGCTAAGAAGTGCAAGGTAATGCACCTGGGAAACAAAACCCAGGGAAGAGTACACAATGGGGGTGAGATACTAACAACAACAAAAATGGAGAGGGACCTGGGGTAGTCATATCAGATGACCTAAAGATGGGCAAGCAATGCAGAGGGCAGCAAGGAGGGCTGGGGGATACTGGGATGCATAGGAGAGGCATCACCAGTAGAAAACAGGAAGTTATTATCCCTCTGTACAGACAGCTGGTAAGACCCCATCTGAGTACTGTGTGCAGTTCTGGAGACCCAATCTCTGCAAAGACATAGACAGGATGGAAGCTGTCCAGAGGAGGGCAACTAAAATGGTGCAGGGTCTGCACCGGAAGACATATGAAGAGAGACTTAAGGAGCTTAATATGTATAGCCTCGAGAAAGGAGGAGAGGGGGACATGATAGAAACTTTCAAGTACCTCAAGGGAATCAACAAAGTCCAAGAAGGGTAGCATCTTTCAAAAAAAAGTAGTGCAAGAACAAGAGGGCACACTTTGAAGACAGGGGGCAGCTCAGAGGTAATTTAAGAAGTATTTTTCACAGAGAGGGTTGTGGATGCATGGAACGGCCTTCCGAGGAGGTTGTGGAGTCAAAATCAGTGGTGGAATTCAAGCATGCATGGGATAGTCATAAGAGCAGTTCTGGGGATGGGGGTAGGAAGAAGTAGGCTGCTGGTTAACTAGGATCTGCAGCTTATCCAGTAGGTAGGGAAATGGGCAGACTGGGTGGGCCAAGCGGTCCTTATCTGCCGTCAAATTCTATGTTTCTATATGTACTCTAACTCAGGAGTTCTATATTCATACATTTTACATTTAATGGATTTTACCATTTTCTCCACCCCTTTACTCCCTCATTTAGTTCCATGGTTGATTTGCTCTGACCTGCTAGATGTAGTGTTTCTAGCCTGCAGTCCTGTCTGCCCCAGCTGACATGGCAGAACCTGTCTCTGCTAGGTCTCCCTCCTCTGAGTCTCCTCCGCTTATTAGGGCACTCAATTTATGGTTTTACCACTGGACATGCCCCACAACAGCATGGTCCTTGACAACCCAAATGTATTTAAAATTGGCTGTTTTATAACTCCACATGACAACAGTACTCAAAGCCTACCAAATTACCTCTGCTTACAAAAGTGCCTTATTAAAAATAAAACACAACTTTTCTGACTGCTCCCCTATTTACTGTAGTTCTTAGGCACTCTTGCAGGACTACAATACCCACAGTCCTTACACCTACCATCTGAGATAGGTAGATAGAATATCTGAGGGAGTTATTTACTTATTGTTTATTTATTTAAAGCTGTTTCACAAGGAGGACACACTGAGCCAAGACTCCTTTCCTGGTGCGACCTGGGGAAGGGGTAAATACAGCAATATATACTATATGTACAAGTAATACAGAACAACAGGGTAATTGAAGGAGTAATATACAGTTGATACATGACATTACATACAGATAATACATAACAACTGGGGGAAGGGGGATACAGCTATAAATATATATATATACAGGTAATACATAAGAGCTGTACAGCAATCAGTAAGCTGGAATAACGGTACAGTGAATTGGCTGACAAATTTCAGAGACATGATATTCGTACAAGCATAAATGCACTGTAGGGTTTGTTTAGGAGGAAAAGCAACTTAAAAATTTAAGACATCCATAGTGAGGGTGGAAAATACAGAGGACAATATAGATGGAGGGAGGTAAATGGGATAAGGAGGTGAGTTATGAGGAGAAGGTAGAAGGGTAGAATTAGTTGGCAGGTGCAGATGTGCGGAGGGAGTTTTCGAAGGAGTGAGGAGTGAGTAGCGGGGAGTGTACATGACAGAATGGCAGAAGGGATGGAGTTCCATAATTTGGGCAGGTGGTAGAAGAATGCTGATATGCCTTTAGAAGTGGATCTTCTGACGATAGTTAGAGAGTGGAAGTCATATCTATGGAGGAGGAGGGACTGGTGAAAATGAGGAGGAATGATTGGAGGAAGGAACCAACCAGTATTTTGCAAGGAAGGAGATACAGTGGGAGCATCTCCTATCCTCAAAGGAGAGGAAGGAGGGGAGTTATAGAGGTCATAGTGATGGGACAGAGGGGCATCATGTGCAAAGCTACAGAAGGAGTTGTAGAGGGTGTCCAGTCTGGCAAGGGAGGTTTTGGGAGCAGCACTGAAGACTACGTCCACCATAATCAAAACTAGGACAATCATTTTCTGTACCACAGTCGGGCAGGCAGGCAGTGAGATGCAGCTGCAGTTTCAGTAGAGGGCACCAAGCTTGGGTGAAGTTTTTCGGCATGCATCCATATGGGTGGGGAGCTGTAGAGCCTGAGCTGAATGGAAGCATCTTTACAGCCCTCACAACTAATATATAATATCTATTGAAATCAGAGATGTAAAATGATTTTTTCTGTAAAACCGAGCCTTCCAGCAGAAAGAGAACCACTGATTTACCTCAGATGGGCAATCATAAAAGAGACAAAATGTCTGGTGGCTCCAAAAAAGGTAAAGGCTCCAGCAGAGCACAAACCACGTGACCCGGTGCGGAGGCTTTGCAGGTGGCTGAGCATGGGTCTGAAGAATCCTTAGAATCCCTGGGCTCAAAGCTGCAGAAGTTGATATTGTCCGTCACAGACCTATCTCAAAAAGCTGACAGATTCAATGGTCAGGTGCTAGTTCTGGAGACCACAGTGGATCCCCTGATAGGAGACCTGCAAGATGTCCACAGGCAGGAAAACACATCCACAGGGGCTACAGCATTGATGGCCTCAGAGACTCACCATTTGTGGGCTTGCCTAGAGACTTTGGAGAACCAACCCCACTCTGCAAATTTGCAATTGTTGGGAGTGCTGGAGGGTGTGAGGGAGATCACCTCTTCTTTTTAAAGGAGTGGCTTACTGAAAAATTGGTTCCATAAGAATGGAGGCCATTGCAGAACTTCAGAAGGCCTATTGCATCATCCCTCAAGGACGACAGCAGGGATTAGAGCAACCCCACACTCTGCAGATTGTCACAGCAGGAGTAGTAGTAAAGACTGCATTCTCCAGCTGGTGCGTCCATGCAGCCTACTCATGCAAGATGACAGTTAGTGATGTAGTTACTGTGTGGATAAATGGGTGATGATGTAGTTACTATGTGGATAAATAAATTTATGCAACAGGTGTCAGGATAAAACTGACACATAACTTCAGTTATCTGAGTCACTGTGTGCATAAATGGGTGGTGATGTAATCACTATGTGGATATAGTGATTACATCATCACCCGCTTATCCACACAGTGACATCACTAACCACCACCTGTGCTGCCTGCTCAGCAGTACCGCCTCCAGTTTCACTTTCACCTTCTCACAGTACTCTTATACAAAGCTATCACAGTCCTAAAGACTCACAAATGCACACCCTAAGCAATCCCCAAAAACATTTTAAATGAAAACACTTTTAATAAAAAAGGAAATTTTCCTCTTCTCAGCACAGCAACCCTGCAAACCAAACACAGCAACCAGGCACACAGGGAAAAAAAACATGGACAGAAACTTAAGAAAAAAATAATATATACCAAAACTGAACCCAAATAATCCTGTTGCATAAATTAAATATGCGTGGGGCTTTGCCACTCGTGAGGTTACTCGAGGTCACAGGCTACTGTACAAATAACTTGATTATCCCACAGGTGCCCCACACATATCCCTTATTTTCCACATAGTAGCACAGATAAATGGATTTATCAGTGCAGATTTATTCAGACACTTGTTGCATAAATATATATATGATTATCTCCTCCACTAACTTTTAATCAGTGCACAGTCAGTGTAAATAAAATTGTTAGTTTTTGCAAGCATATGTATACCTAGTATAGTGCCCTGTGTCCAGTGTTGTACCTTTAAATCAGCTGAAAAAGAGTGGGATAGAGGTCAAACCAAAATGAAGGCGGAAATCAAAACACATAGTTTGTTATTTTCTTGAGTTGTTTTGCTAATATCTATATATACATGTGTAACCCCTATACCAATTTAGGGGCTTACCTGCCACCAGTAGCTCCAGTTCTGCTCCCCTTCCAGGCATTTCCTTAAATGCCTGCCATTTTTTGGCGTCCCCCGGTCCTTACCTGAGTCCTATTTTGTGCCCCAGTTAACCCCGTGTGTTAATTCAGCCCTGCGGGGCTCCAGAAATCCAAACTGCGATCACCCGCTTAGGGATGCACTTCGGTGCAAAGAGGTTCCCGCAGGCATGAGCGGCACCTTTGATGTTTTGACCGCTTTCCTTGTGGTCAAACCGAAAGTGTTCTGTCAGTCCCAGGGTCCCCATCAGCTAAGTGGGATCCAGTGACCATGGCTAAAGATCTGAGAGACCACTCTCCTGGAAAAATAAAGAAATCCGTGAGCTGTCTAAGATCAGGGATCATGAATATGAATGAGCCCAGAGCCCGATCTATGAATGTTAATGAGGAGCTTCTACCCTCAGGAAGCTGTGTTTCGCAACAAGCCAAAAGAAAAAGAAAGGTGTAAATAAATAATATAACTACAATGTGTGTTTGGGGAAAATGTTTTACAAGGGGGGGAAGTGCTTAAGATAAATAAATGCTCTACTCCTGGCTGCACCAGACTAATGTTGGGACTCGGAGAGATAGCCTGCCTGCAGCAAAGGGCAGTTAAATATTGGCAGCAGTGACAGACTTGGTACATTGTTTGTTGATTTGTTTGTTTTGTTGAATTTTGTTGACCTGGTAAGCCCACTGGGCCTAGAAGTCCCTTTTTCAGGGGCGACCGGGGGGAGGGGGGATACAGATGGTAAGAAACTGAATTTGTACCAGACATTGAATACTTGAAATGAATGAGGGTAGACAGGCAACAAGGGGACTACTTTTCGTATAAGGTAGAACAACTCAAAAATAAGTTTTGTTTTCTTTAAAATTATGACTTTTTTCCTTTTTAAAATTTGTTGTGTAGCACCCATTTTACAAGTGTGATTAGGCACTTCAGGGAATGTGATTACGGTCAATAAGCATGGGCTGGCAGTATAGCCTAGAGGTTAGAGGAACAAGGTGTGAATGAGCTTGGTACATCCAGCAGACCAAACCTGAGTTTGATTCTCACAACCTCCACTTGCATACTGTGTGACTCTGAGCAAGTCACTTAACTACCCAGTGCTCCCAGGTCACCCCGAAAACAGGCACTTGTGTCTAGTGGGCCTTACCCGGTTACCAAAGACTTAAAAAAAAAAAAAGCACACTTCTCTCTCTTGCATGTTTAATGGCACTCAGCGCATACTCCTTGTGCCTAACAACACACTTGAGAGGTATGTGATTATTGACCAAAAATCACACACCCTGTTATACCTTATTGCATACATATGAACAGAACATTAATGGCAGTTAGCGCCCCCCCCCCCAAGATATTTATTAAACCTACAGTAACTAGCATGCACACTAAAACCAGTGTTTGGGATGGGGATGCTGTGATGATTGGCATACCATGCATATGAACATATTATTTACCTCAGATACAAATGACTTGAGCGAAATCTAACAGTTGATCATATATTGTTTCCTCCCACTACTAATCCTACCTGCCCTACTAACTGCCCCTGCTAATAGATCATTAATCCGGGTGACACATGCTGATTTAGACATAATCAAGGCCCCTAGTCCTCCATGGCACTTCAATCCTGATTTCTAATACTTGCCCTTCTGATTTTTTTTCCTTACATAAATCCTTTATGTATTGAACCAAAATGTGACCGACCTACACTTGGAAGCAGAAAAA
The DNA here is from genome assembly GCA_016271365.2 of Neoceratodus forsteri. Lineage (NCBI taxonomy): Eukaryota > Metazoa > Chordata > Ceratodontiformes > Ceratodontidae > Neoceratodus > Neoceratodus forsteri. The sequence goes on along the minus strand of CM057458.1, from coordinate 728,422,315 downwards.
AGTTACACTGGCCACAGCTAATTTGCAATGCTTATTATGTACAGTTGTGATGCCTGAACTTTAAGCCACTAAGTGTACTGCATAGTGTTGATCATACAAACTGTGTAGGCTGCTGTTTTAAGTACAACTGGTGTGTGGGAGGGTGGATATGTGTGTGTGTGTGTGTGTGTGTGTGTGTACATTTAGGAAATGCATTTCTAGTTTGAAATCCAATTCACACAGACCATACTGTGCATCAACCTTAATCTTTAACAAATCTACAAAAACTGCATATCATGTAACTAGCCTCCCAGCCCACCTTACCCCTCTCACTTACAGTATTTAATTCCCCCTTAATTGTTGCTCATGCTCTGGTGCTCGGTGCAGACCTCTACCCAGACCTCTTTGGCTGCGGCACTCCCAGTAGGGATCTCTGTTGAGACCTCTCCTGCTGCAGCACTCTGCAACTTGCATGTCTTGCAACTGCAAGACTCATGACTATACTCAGGTGAGCAACAGAAGTGTGATAAACTCACTGCACAGAACTGGATGGAGCATGATGAACATGCCAGTTGCAGAGTAGGAACAACAGTAGGACAAAAAATTAAAGGAAATATTTTTTACATTTGTTTTAAGCTGTACTGAGGGTGGTATGTTTGCTACTGAAATCAAACAAGGAGAGAGGAGTGTAGATTTCTTGTTCAGTGTGAGTTGACTAATTTGGCTAGGACTACAACTCATGTAATTATGGATTAATAATTACAGGGGTTGAAGTGGTTCTCAGCCAGTCACAACTTTTCTTTCCCATTTTATATGGACAGTTAACCCTGCTATAGGCCACATGTTTGGTAACAGAATACATTTAATCCAGTTGCAGTGCTGGAACTACAGGGGGGCTTGCCAAGGACAGCCCCCCCCCCCCCAGCTCTGAAGTGAGCCCCAGTAGCTGACGCATCACTTCACTGCCACTAACTCGTAATGGGAAGGGGGGCTCAGTTTAATGATATGACCTTTATGGGCCCCCTATCTCTAAAGTTTAATTCCAAAACTGAATTCCAGTGTGATGTAACAGTGGGACTTGCAAGAGTCATTAGGTACCAGGAGGGAGGAACTGGCACCATATTAACCAGCAGATATGTATTAAGTTTACTCCTTTTGGCAGCTGCACAATCTGTGAATCTCTCTCTCTCTCTCTTTCTTGCTCTTCCACTTTTTCAGTCTCAGATTGCTTTGCTACCCCAGTTTGCTGCCACTGTTTGATTCTGTTTAAAGGCAGATTGAATTTGTATAGTAAACAGTTAGTGTATGTCAACTTTTAGAACAAATAAAGCATGCTGAACTAGGGTACCACAGTTCTCATCTCTTTGTCCAACAGGAAATTGTCTAGGTTTAAACCTCTCTACATTTGTATAGGGCATTTTGCCCTTGATACAGCCAGAATGCAGCACTGTTCTTTAATCTATAGTGATCTCAGATGGCTCTCCTCTAAAGGCAGGTTAAGCTATTTACAGGGAAGCATGACTTATAAAATCCTTGCATCTATCTCTCCTTCAGATTTATCCTGCCTGTTCAATTTCCCTGAAGGGTCTCAGGTTATTAGATCAGCATCATCTAATTTACTGTCAGTTCCTCAGTTCAAAACTTCTGTAGGTCAGTGCTCCTTTAATTATGTTGCTCCAAAGCTCTGGAAAACCTTAGCTATCTAGTGTTATCGTAGGGAGGCCAAATCTTTATGGTCTTTTAAACGTTCTTACAAACATACTGTAACATTTTTACATGAAATTTAATGTAATTGTTTACTCACTAGTTGACAAAATTGATGTTTATTTCTGTAGTGTTTGTGCTCCAGTCTGTATCACCCCACTAAATGGGCATTGTCCCAGTGGGCTCCACCCAGTAGCCAAAGTCTAAATAAATAAATATTCCCCCTAAATTATTTCTCTTAGAAAATGGGCTAAGAAATCTCTGGGCTCTGATTGGCTGATATCCTTGGCAAGGTGGGCATCTATCAGACAACAGAGCCGGAGTATTAAAAGTGACAGTCCCAGCCAACCTCATCACCAGTATCAATGGGCACTGGCTAATTTTAAAACTCAGACCCACCATTTTTTCATAGTAACTGAGATTCCCCAACAAGTGACATTGGCCACCCCCACCCTGTGTCGATAAACCATCAGTAGTCAAAACAAAACACATATTTTATATTAAAAAGCCTTTTTTATCCACAGCAAAGTACTCTAGTGCGAGAGAGGCTACTCACATCCCCTCGCTCCCACAAAGGCTGGCCGATTTAGTGTATTGTGGGAGTCTCCATCTCTGGGGAGTGTAAATTAGGAAACTGGCACCACCGCTCTTCGGCCTTATTCTCCTGATCCCTTCATTCTTAAAATTGTAGCCCTGCTGAGTACCCACGCTCAATACTGTACATTACAACCACTAAATAATACATAATTCTACCCGTTTTAATAGTTACTTTTCTTTTTTGCTGCCAGCTCACTCGATGTCCAATGGTGTTCTGCTCCCAACCTTCCATCCTTCCCAAAGCAGCTCCATACCCAGAAGCTACAGGCCACTATACCTCTTTACTCCCTTAACAAGACTGAACAACAGAACCCCCAGTTGCCTCTTGGCAAAAACAAAAGAAGAGGTTTGCACACTTTTAAGACTTCAGTTGGATTTTATTTTTGCATGTAATTCTGGTCAATATCCCTTTGTCACTCAGTTTCTGATCCCAACCAGTGCAAACTCTGTACTATTTGTCCCAGTTCTCCTTCATGCCCATTCTCAGCTGTAACTCCCTCACTCACAATTGTTTTCACCAAGCCTTTACAACATGTGCTCACATCATCCGTTTAAAAATTAAAAAACTACCTCATTTTAGTAATACTGTATTTCCACACATGTTGACTGACTCCAGACGTTCCATCCATTTGCAGCTGCTCCCGTTCACTGAATCAGACACGACAATGCTCACATGCTTAATGGCAAACTGCAACACCAAATTCTGAAACTAGTAATAAAAGAAAACAGTCCAGTATTCAAACTGGACTTGCTCGGAACAGGAGTACTGTTTTTGGGGGGTTGGGAGTGGGATGAGGAGATGAGAGTACACCACTTACAACATTTAAACACCAACATATTTAACAGCACCCTCTACTGTCAGTTCTAGCAGCAGAGGGACTACTTTGCAGAAAAAAGCTTTTTTAAAGGTTTTTGTCTATTTCTCATGTTTTTATATGATTAAACATTTCTATGAAAAAAAAAAAACATTTTCTAAGTGCAATAACACCCTCCAGGGTGGACAGTATTGGGCACTACAGGACCTTCCAGGAGTAATAAGATTACTTCCTGGGTGGTTTGGTATTGCCCAATACTGCCCACCCTGTCGGTTATTATTTCTTGCCTATTACTGAGAAGAAAAAGTTACTTACCATAGTAACCTTATTTCTCCCAGGGGATACTCCAATATTCATAACTCTTCTGCAGTATACCGCCCGGAGATAGAATGCTACACTAATGATGGAATCACTGGCACGAGCCACTTTTCAAATGTTTCCACCTATCAACTGCCTACATTCTAACCCTCGGATTTTATCGACGCCTGCAAGACAGGGCCCAAAATTTAAAATATATAAAATTTTAACTTCAAAATCCCCCACCCAAACCTCCAGCTGGAGGAAATATAAAAACTATCATAAACAACCCCACAAGCTCCTATGTCAGAATCACCTGAAAAGGAGAAAACATAAGAACAAGTTTTAATAAAAGTAGAATGTGGCATGCAAACACTAAGGTACAGCATGGAATACAGAGGCCACTGATTCTTATAATGGGAAGGCAGGGTGGGAGAGTTATGAATATTGGAGTATACACTGGGAGAAATACGGTTACTATGGTAAGTAACTTTTTCTTCTCACCCCAGGAATACTCCAGTATTCCTAACTCTTCCGCAGACTAAAAAGCAGTACCTTAGGAGGCAGAAAGAACCTATTTTGGAAACAGGCTCTGCAGGACAGCTGTACCATACCCGGCTTCAGCCCTAGCCTGCATATCCAAACCGTAATGCTTGACAAATGTGTGTACTGTTAGCCAGGTTGTTGCTTTTTACAGATATCCACCAATGGTACATCTCTTACAGCTGTCAGTGTTGCAGCTGTACCCTTGTGGAGTGGGCTCAAGCCCTACTGGAACTTCCTTGCCCACCTTTGAACAGTAAAATTGGATACACTGAACAATCCAATGAGAAATTGACCTTTTAGATGCCGGATTACCCTTTCTCACATCCCCATAAGTGAGGAAAAGTTGTGTTCTGTCCTGTCTACGGGGCTTAGTGGTGTCATGTAGTAGCTCAAAGCTCTTTTGACATCCAGGCTATGCAGCCTACGTTCACCAGAAGAAGAATGGTCAGTGAAGAACACTGGCAAATTGATAGATTGGTTCCTACAAATGGAAGTCTGAAACCACTTTGGGAAGGAATTTCCTATTTGTCTGAAGGACTACCTTATCCCTGTGGAAGGCAATGTAGTCCTTTTCAATGCATAAAGCCTGGAGCTCACTAATTCTTCTAGCTGAAGTAATGGCCACTAGAAACACTGTTTTTCATGTGATACACTTCAAAGGTGCTGAAAACATAGGCTCAAAGGGAGGGGCCATGAGTTGAGCAATGCAGATATTAAGGTCCCAAGCTGGCACCGGTTCTCTCACTGGCGGATACATATGTAAAGGCCCTTGAAGAACCTTTTAAAAATGGAGTTTGATGCCAAAGAAACAGACTTGCCTGCAAAAGCATAGGCCGAGACTGAAGCCAAATGAATCTTTAGTGTAGAAGGCTGCAAGCCTGAGGAATGGTGTGATCAGGTAATTCAGTACCCCCGCACTCCTGCCTAGGTTGGAATTATACCCCACTAGAGCACCAAATTGAAAACTCTTCCACTTTGCAGCATAGGTTTCCTTGATAGAGGATTTCCTGTATCCTCTAAAACATCCATAAATGATTCAGAAAGATGTAAACCAGCATACTCTAGGTCCTCAAGAGCAAAGCTTTGAGCCTGAGTGACCTGAGGTTCGGATACAGGAGCCTCCCTTGGTTGGAGGTCAGAAGATTGTGCCTCCTGGGAAGGTGTATGGTTTCTCCACTGACATGGACAGTAACAGGGAGTACTATGCTTGCCTGGTCAGTCTGGGGCTATCAGAATCATTGTTGCTGGCTGAGATTTTAGTTTCAATAGCACCCTGTATACCAGGGGAAATGGAAGGAATGCATACAGGAATTTCCCTGACCAATCCAGAATAAGGGCATCCAGACAAACCGTGCCCACTACTGGAGGTCTGCAACAGAACTGAGGTAAGAGATGACTCTGATGAGAGGAAAGAGATCTATTTCTGGGGTGCCCCACTTCCTGAATAAAGTATGCACCACTTGCCTCTTCAGGGACTAATTATGATGGTCCTGGCTGATTCGACTCAGGGCATCTGCCAGAACATTGTCCTTTCCAGGCAGATGAATGGCCTGAAGTGAGGAGCCCAGTGAGTAAGCTGGGGTCCAAATTCTCATAGCCTCCATGCAAAGGTGGCTTGACCTTGTTCCCCCCTTGCTTGTTTATGTAGTACATGGTGGTAGTGTTGTCTGTTCTGACTTGCACTACCTTTCCCTATATCAGTAGTTTGAAATCTCACATTGCCAGAAACACTGCCCTGAGCTCTAACAAGTTTATGTGTAAAAGAGTCTCTGCACTTGACCAAGTGCCCTGGGTAGTGTGCTCTGCTAGATGAACCCCCCAGCCCAGGAGGGATGCATCTGTTGTGAGAATCATCAAAGGAAGTTCTTTTTGGAGATGGACCCCTTCTCTGAGGTTGGCTTCCTCTTTCCACCACTGAAGAGCTTGGATAAATGTTTTTGTTACAGGAACGAGCTTTGACAGGGAATCCTTTCGTTTGCACCAATGAGCTCTTAAGTGAAATTGGATGTCCCTCATCTGAAACCTGGAGCCCAACACTGTGCCTGTTGCAGCTGCCATGTGGCCCATGAATTGAATAAAATGAATTGCAGGCCTTGGGACATTGAGCCTGCCAACTGCAGGATGCTTTTTACCCTGTATCTGGGTAGAAAGGCTCTGCCCACTACGGTATTCAATTCTACCTCTATAAACTGCAGAAAATGAGAAGGAAGAAAAACAGATTTTTCTAGACTTAAGAGGAAACCCAAGGATTACAGAAGCCGCTAAGTGAGCTGCAGGTGTTCTGCTAACTGTTGTGGTGAATTTGCCACCACTAGCCAGTTGTTTAGATAGAGGAACACTGTGACACCTTGTCTGCATAAGTGAGACACTACCACAGCCAGAGACTTTGTGAACACCCTTGGTGCTGAGGTGAGACCAAAGGAAGAGCTAAGAACTGATAGTGACCTGATAGGAGTCTGAACCTGAGATACTTTCTGTGAGACTCCCTAATGGGGATGTGGAAATAGGCATCTTTTAGGTCCAATGATGCCAGCCAATCTCCTTTTCAGAGTACTGGCAGAATCAGAGACAAAGTTACCATTTTGAACTTTCATTTGGCTAGGAACCTGTTGAGGACCCTGAGATCCAAGATAGGCTGCAGCTCTCCATTTGTCTCTGGTGTGAGAAAATACCTTGAGTAAAGTCCTTTTCCCCTTTGATGCAGAGGCACTGGTTCCACTGCTTTTCGTTAAAGAAAGTGTGTCACCTCTTTTTCCAGCCTTTGCTTTCCAGGAGGAAGCTGGTTTGAAAACTCTGATTTTTAAACAGGGAGGACTTGAAACTTAGAGACAGGCCCTGACCTACTATCTCCAATACCTACTTGTCTGTGGTGATGGTTTCCAGTTCTGAAAAATGGGTCAGCTTGTCCCCTCTGGCAAGGAGAGACAGCCTGATCAATGAAGTCAGGAGTCCTGCTTGGATTGGGGCTGAGACTGGGCACCACGCCTGCCACCTTTTTACCCTAACCCTACCCCAAAATACCCTTGCTGTGGGTATTGGGATGCCTGAGAAAGTACCATGGCCTGGGAAAAATGCCTGGAATGAAACTGTCTGCCCCTGCCTCCCCTACAGAAGTGTCTAGAGGAGGTGGAAGGTCTTCCTTTGAAGAATTGCTATGGTAGGTGGCATTATACTCATCTACCTTCTTCATGTAGGCCTCTGTATGGCTGCCAAATAGGGAACTGCCCTCCATAGCAAAATCCAAAGTCTTATTCTGGGTATCCTGTGTGAGGTTTGTGGCTCTCAACCAAGCAAACCTTCTCTGTGCAATGCTATTTACCCTCCACCTTGCAACAGTCTCATTACTGTCTGCTGCCATCTGGAACTGGTATTTGGCAGCTTCCAGGCCAAACCTATCAGTTTCAGCTAGGTCTGTCAAAAGAGGAGAAGATGCTTTCTCAGCCATGTCCAAGACAGACTGCCAGAGAGCCTTCTGGTACTGGGCTGAATAGGCCTTATATTTAGCTTGCCTAATGGCCAGGGAGGCTGACTGGTAACCTTTCTTGGCCATGCTTTCAATTTTCTGGGAGTCCTTCTCTGGAGAGTGAGAAGCCAGAGGGACTTTAGCCTTTTCACAAGCTGCAGCTTGCACCAGCCCTTGGTGGTCAGGGTGTGAAAATAAGAATTCTGCCCCTGTTCTGTCAAGCAGATACTTTTTATCCAACCTTTTGTCCAAAGGAGGGACAGACCCAGAAGCTTGGAGGAGTTTTAAAATATCTCTTTTAAAGAACTTGTTGATGGAGAGTGACAGTTTTTTAGTAGAAGTCAGCCCCATCATTTCCAGATATTCAGCCTCCTCCTCCTCCTCCTCCTCTACAGCTTCAGTGGAAGGGATGTCCAAGACATCAGCAATTTTCATGATGAAAGAAAAATGAGAAGAATAATCTTCTAAGGTCCTGGGAGGGGAGCCAAACTCCTGTTCAGGGGAGACCTCAGGCTCTAAAGGCTCACCTTCTTCTTCCTCCTCCTCCTCTTTCTCACCACGCTGTTTAGGAAAAGAGGGTGGGTTGGAAGGTGCAGGAGTCTGGACTGGAGACTGTGAAACCACAGGCAGCAGACCCTGCATGGTTTGCATTATTTTTATTGCTTGTGCAATCTCAGAGGGAGAAGGCACAGTGGCAGGCATCACAGAAGTCTCCTTTTCCACAGGGGGTCTATTGTGCTTTGTCATCTTTAGTTTTTTAACTGGAACCGGAGAGCTAGCTGGTTCAGAGGGTCTCTTTTTACACGTATCGGGGTAGAAATAGTAGAAGTTGTGGTGTCACCAACAGACCCTGAGGGTTTCGGCTGGTCAGAGCCAGAGGGACCCTTGAATGTCTCATTCAATCTGTCCAGACATTTTTCCAATGTTTTGTCTGGAAAAGATTTACAAATGTCACAATTAGTTTTCAGATGGTCAAAACCCAGGCAGAAAACACAGAGTGCTTCTCTGCCTTGGCAAGGACCTCACCACACTCAGAACAATTTTAAAAACCGGTTCCCTGGTTCTCTTTTAGGTTTTCTGACATAATGGAGAAAAACCGCAACTGCAAACACTACAGGTTTTAAAATTCAAAACAACAAATTTATTGGTTGCGTCAGTTCAGGAACTGATCGAGAAACCAAGCGGAACCGAACCAATAGTAATAGAACCGGATTATTGGTTCTAAAAAATAAAGATTTAAGCACACAAAACTTACAGAAACTATTAAATAAACGGGGGAAAAAAAACCCGAAACTAACTAAAAGTACCTCGGTTTCTCAATGGTTATTCTGAACTGTGAGAAACCGAGAAAACAATACAAAACTAACTAAATAAACTAGCGGTTATTAAAATAACACTGATAAGAGGCAGCAAAAGAAAATAAATGGAAAATACTTAAGTATTTGTTAATAATAACGACTTCTTAGACTAGATGATGAAGAGGAAATCTCCAGGCGTCTGGTCTTGACAGGCGGAGAGAGAAATCTGAGGATTAGAATGTAGGCAGTTGATAGGTGGCAGCATTTGAAAAGTGGCTCATGCCAATGATTCCATTATTAGAAAAGCATTCTATCTCTAGGCAGATCTGACCTTAAAGGTATACTGCAAAAGAGTTAGGAATATTGGAGTATTCCTGGGGTGAGAATAAATACATTCTGATAGCTTTATTTACTACCTTATAATTTTCACAACAACAACCATCTCTCTATAACTTTTGTTTTGAGGTTTTCTGAATACTTACATAGTTCCACAAAATGCAATGAACAATAATAAAGAATTGTTAATAAACAAGTACCCTCTTTCAGCCTGTGCAGCATTTCATCACAATGATTATGACAATGTGTGTGTCATTTTTATGGTAACAATTGCTGTCCCAAATTAAAGGGAGCAGTGATTGTCACTAGTCCTTCCTGTACAAGGACTGGTGTGCACATATCAGTCTTATTGAGCATAGCCATATAAAAAGGAGCCCATTTGGCCCATGTGAGTGGTTACTGGCAGAAAGGTGAAGGAATGGAGTTGAAGGGCTAGCCAGCCTAGAGGTTTGGAGATAGTGTTACATCCTGGAGCTTTGCATGAGGGCTAAAAGCCAGCGCAGTGCCCGATTCAAGAGTTCCACCTAAAGGGATGCTTGACTGTATGCCAGCCTCTGGGCTGGATATCTGGGATATTTCCTGTGGGATGACAAAGGAGGCGGCTTATCCTTGTAAATGATTGGCAACGCAGGTCGTCATGTGCGGTTTCAATACAGGCTGTCACTGGGACCAGAGTGTCTGGTAACACTTATGCTGAGGGAAGTATTAGGCATTGTCCCTCTGCAGTGAAAAGGGGTGCTTCAGTGGTGCACTTGACATTGCCATGAAAGGACACAGATGCTCAGATGATCCTTGGCCTGAAGAGTCTGAAGAGGGAGTCAAATTTCTGCCCCTAGTGGGATAGTTTAAATGGTACCCGAGGGGGGGGCTGGGATTCTGGGTGGTATGCCCAACAAAGAGTACTGTCTGATGGCCTTTGGGGCCCATGAGGATTCCAGCAAAGTGGGATTTGAGATGTTGTGACTTGGGCAGTGAATTGTGCAGACCCAGGCAACCAAGCATTCCAGGAGCAGAGTACAGAGATGAACCATGATTGAAGCTGTTCACTGGGCTGGTAAGGACAGAATCTCCAGGAATCAGAATATAACTTCTACAGTTTTGGAAGGGTTCTCTGAAGAAGGGGAAGCTGGGCACTTGGTGGTCACATGAGCAGACATACTCAGAAGGGGTGACAGCAGGTGCCAGAGTGGAAGTGAATCTTCAGAAGATGTTGGTGCTGCCATGGAGGCAGGGAGCATCAAGAGGTTCCTGGTATAGCCTGGTTGCATAAGGGTACTGTATACAGGACACTGGTTTAGGCTGCAAGTCATCTGAACTTTATAGGGGCACCTTGCACAGTGTACCATGTTCATGAGCATGCGATTAGAAGGTTGATAAGGATGAATTCATATGAATGTGGGAAATGGACATTTCAGTGTGGTGGTCAAGATGGGACCAAGGAAGTGTTCATCTCTATCTTATAAAAGGAACTAGGCTACAGATCACGGATTCAGAAAGGGATCTGGGAGTGAAGGTTTCATGTCCACTCAGTTTTTCTGAACACTGTGCAAAGGTAGTAAAAAAGGGTAATGGAATTTTAGCATGTATAAGAAAAAATACAAGTGTAACCCCTAAGTGGCGCTATCCCAAGGGCTACTACCCCTGCCTGCTTGGCTAGTAGCAGGTTAATGGGCCTGAGTTCTGAAATGGGTGCCTCCACCCAGAGGTCAGGGTTGGTTGTGGTCAAGCTAACCTGGGCACAGACCTCTGGGACACTGTAAGCCCCCTCTTCCCTTACTAGTGGCTGAAACAATACACAATAATCACTTTCACAATACCCCTGATACACCACACAAGTACCCACACTGTTTGCACTTACTACCAGGGCTTTCCTCTGGCTCGACCCTGGGGACCCCCTGTAAGACAAGGTTATACACAGTAAATAACAGCAGTACAGTACTCTTGCACAAACTGGAACCACAGTCAGGGTTAATGCAAAAAGAGTTAGATCTGATTTATTTAAGGGACTTGAACAAGGAGGGCATAATCAGGTTAATTAGCTTAAAGGCTGTATCATTAAAACAGTTATGCATATACTAGGGTCCATAAACAGTCACACACTCTGGGTACCCAGAAGGAGAATGGTGGGCTAGTCAGGAACTGCAGCTGGTTGGGGCCCTGTGATGGAAGAAAACAACATGCACCACACACTAATTGTAATCCGGAGTTAGAGGGCTCAGTTCGTGAAAAGAAAACAACAAGACAATCAGATGACACACTTTTAGATTAGGCTGTTGTTGCAGGAGCTACCCTGATGATTACTCACGATACCCAAGACTGGACACAAGCTGGATGAAAACTGAGACTGCAGGTGGTTGATCTGGAGTGCTAGGGAAGCAGGGCCCACATGATTCACCGAGGTGTCATTCCTGTTCAAGCGTGGAGCAGGGGCTGATCCCCAGGCAGGTCTCTTGTTGATGGCTTTCTCTGTGCAGTGGTAGTCTGGCTGGGCCTGTGTGGCAAGGCCCATTATAGCTTCCAGCAAGCAGAACACAGTTCACACAGTGGGCAACCAAATCATGACCCACTAACAATTCACAGCACATCTACATGCAAGGAAATTCTACTGTACCAGGCAAACCGCCTCCGTCACGATCGCAAAGTCTCTGCACAAACCGATTCAAAAGCAGCTGGAAATCCTGACAGGCCGCCTGCATTCTGCAAACTCTTTGGTCTTCTTCAGGTATCAGCCTGGTAAAAATCAGTGGCTTACTTTTGTTCTCACAAACTTGGAATTAATTCGAAATATCTCTCTCCCTCTCAGGGGTAGCAAGCAGACATGCAGGCCACAACTCAGGCCTTTCCACAGTTCTCCTGTGAAACTACTCAGATGGCTGCTTGACTGTCTCAAGCTGTTGCTTCTTCAGTTCCCAACTTAAATATGATCTAACTGCCATCAAGCCTGGGACTTTCCCCAGAATCCAAAAGGTTCGGTTGGCTGATCTGTCTGTCAGTCACAACAAAGGCTCCCCCTTCAGGTGCAAAAAGGTGCCAAAAGCCCAAAACTACAATTTCTACAGATTTTGACTCCAGACGGCTCCTGTAGTCTGGCTCCATTTTAGGTCCCACCAGAACTGATTGGTCCACTTCGCAGTCCTGGGCCAAATGGTCGGGATAAACAAGACAGTCCTTGCTGCAAAGAAGGCAGGTTAGACAAACTACATTATCATTATCACTCTAAATGATTTTCAGGAAATTGTTACATCTTTCAACAGAGCTCCCTCTCAGATTACTTATGACTGCAATCCAGGCAGCTCTTAAAGAGACAGTTCACAGAGGCTATACAGGCACTCTCTGGCAATCACATTTAAACTGCTAAAACGCAGGACACCAGCCTGGCAGTGAGCATTTAGGCACGCTCAAGGAAGACTTTTTGGGAACCCCCATTTGTAGTGGGGGCTACATAAGAAATAGGAGTCAAAAGGTGATGCTCCCACTTTTTGTATCATTGGTCTGCCCCCCACTTGGAGTACTGTGGACAATTGTTTTCACCATATCTGAGGGGTGACCAAAAGAAATTGGGGGAAGTGCAGGGAATGGCCATCCAAATGACTGATTGGATGGACGGTAAGACCTATGAAGAAAGGTTGGCAGCACTGGGGATTTAATCCTGCAGTATCGTCAATATGAGGGAGATATGTGTCTAATTTGTAGGGCCTTTCAAAAGCCTGATTTGTGGGAATACCTGGGACTCCAAGCAAGAACCACAATAAAAATTAATCAGGGACATCAGTACCAATTAAAAGGAAATTCGTACAAAAGTAGACAGAGAGAACACTGGTTCACCCAGAGGGTGGTGCAGAAGTGGAATGCACTGTCATTGGGTGTGGTATCCTGTAGTAATATGAAACAGTTCAAATATTCAATAGATAGACACCATGGTGCTTCATGTTATAAGCCTTGAGCATGAATAAGTGCTGGTCTGAGATGGCTAATGCTAACTGACCAGATGTAAATCCTATGCATCCTATGAATCTCATTGGCCATGCCAAGTAATAAACAGACAGTGTGAGAGCCCAGGAATTGAAAAATAAAGATCAGACTGTGTTTGAGGCGCTTGGTTTCAAGAATACTCATGTGGGTGTCATAATGAATTATGCAGACGTTGAACTGATTTGGTCTGTGTGATCAGATGGATTATCTTTTGTGCCCCATGTACCACCATGCCTCAAGTAAAAAAGAGTCAAGGGCAATTTGTGGGTCCAAGTGGTTACTACCATCACATACAAAACCTATCTAAGCAACTCCTGCTTAAAGGAAAAAGGGGTGGACTCATCACATTTTGTGATTTTTTTTTGCATAGGTCTGCTGGTGAACTGAACGTCCCTTTAAGATGTACCCCTAGACACAGGAGTACCTGGGCCATATTCACTCCCATCGGGTACAGTCACTCCAGTCGGCAAAATGAGTAAACCAGGGGTTGCATTAGTGTAATATACAGTAGATGCCAAATGACTAGTATGGCAAAAAAAACTCCATTTAATGCATCAGTTAGGGTAATTTCACAGCGACAAAAGTGAGGAAATTCGGTGTTAGGGTTGAAAACCCTAACTGTGCATCCTCCCCCCCCACCACCACCACCACCACCACACACACACTCATACATGCAAGTAGGGGAAGGACCAAGGCAATACAACCATTCGCACACAATCAGCAGGAAGTGTATACCTGTGTTACTGTAGGAAGTGGAGAAATCCAACTTCAGGTATCATACATTATTTACAAAGTTGTTCTATGAGGTTAGTTCACCTAAAAGTGAACCAAGCTGTCAGTAGCAAAAACAGTGTACCTCGCTCCATTTTCAACATATGGGAGGCGAAAGGCTTCATGGGCGCCGCAATGTTAGTCTATGGCAAATTGCTCAATGTAGGAACAGTGTAACTTTGTCATCCTTAAGTATTTTAGCACCAAAGCAGGAAAAGGCACATCTGTGGGGCCAGGTCTTGCCACCCTGCAAATTCCAGCCCAAAAAGCCAAACTGTTTGCTTGCAGGATGATGGCAAAGATGTACAGTCATCAGGAACATACTTTTTGCAAATACTTTACTTAAACACGAAAGTGTGTTGCAAACTGAAGACACGACAGTGTCGCATTTGCAAAAGCATGCAGCAGTGTCACAAAATACTGTCGAAACACGAAAGTGTTGCAAATATATAGCAAGACCCTGTCGCATTTATGAAAGTTATTGTTGAAAGTATTTCAGGGAATGTGCAAAATCCTGTTTTGGATCTTGTGAACCCCAAAATACCATATGTGTAGTCTGTGTTATGTGTTGGTGGCAGCATGTGGCCCAAGATGCCCAGTTGTTCATAGTAATATGTGTTTTGCGGTGCATGTAATGCCCGGGATCAGAGTTAGCAGTGACGACCCCATGCCACAGTACAATGGGAGCATGGGTATGTGGTTTAGATAGTTGTATGTTATTTCTATTACCTGCTGCTGAATGTATGTGATTGGTTGCGTTGCCTTGGTCCTTCCCCTACTTGCATGCATAAGTGTGTGTGGTGGTGGGGGTGGGGGGAATGCGCAGTTAGGGTTTTCAACCCTAACACTGAATTTCCTCACTTTTGTCGCTCTGGAACAACCCTAACTGATGCATTAAACTGAGTATTTTGCCATGAATTTCCCTTCTTTTTGAGAATGTGCACTATAAATAGTGAATGGAATGTGGTGGTGGTAGCGCGGGGCCTCCTACCATGTGAATAGTTGTCAATTTGCTGCGCAAAAACTGTATGACCGACTGAAATGAAAACTGGTAAATGAAGACATGTACCATACCACAACATGTATAACAAATGTTATCTGAATCTGTTCAACATTTGCACAGCGCCACACTGGGAAAACTGTGCAGGAGTTCTGAAAAGAAAATGTTTTCCACTTTGCTACACAAGACCATATATCCGATGGAACCAAAATTGGTAAAAGAAGACATGTTCCATAGTACACCGTGGTGTCCAGAATTGTGTGAACATCCGCTCAACGTTGCACAGCATAACGAGCAAACAACTGTGCAGGCACAATTCATCAACCGTGAAGTGCCAGTGACCCAAAAATTGTCACAGTTAAAGAACTATTATAAATCTTTCTACATGCCAAATGGCAGTCAAATCGGACACACAGTTCAAAAGTTATTGAAGTGTAATGAACCAAATTTTCATTCTTGGGAGTGGCATAATTCTGCATCTGTCTATGTTTCACACACCAAGCCACTGCAGGCACCTTAGGACCATAGAGCAACCAACACTATAAATTTCAAACCAGTAGCACCATGCAGAACTCTATGCACAAAATGTTAACTGCGCCATGCAGTATCTCCACAGTGAATTATTTTTCCAACATGTAAACAGCATAATCCACATCTCTAGTACATCCACTCAACATCCTCCAAATTTCATGTGAAAAGACCAAACCGTTCCAGAGATACTGAATTTTTACATTTCTGCACCTTTAAGAAGTCTTCCACAACAAAATGGCGGAAATCGCGGCCGAAAATGCACTAAAACCACGGACATGGCAGTCAAAAAATCTGTAAACAAAAGGGGGGCCAACTTCAAATGGCAATAACTCTGTAGTGGAACAACATTTTTTTACCAAACAAAAACTGGCATGTTCTTTGAACAAAGGTCTCTCAATCTGCCAAGTTTCAGACCAATCAACCACACTGGTTGCGCTGTATGTGTCATGCAACACAATGCAGAACAATAGCGCAGGAGTACCGAAAAAGAACATTTTTGCCACTTTGCTACACAAGAACCATAAATCCGACGAAACCAAAAATTGGCAAAAGAAGACATGTACCATAGTACAGCGTGTGTCCAGAATTGTGTGAACATCCATTCAATGGTTGCACAGCTCCACAAGCAAACAACTGTGCAGGCACAATACAGCAACCATAAGAGCCAGTGACCTGAAAATTGTCACAATCAAAGATCTATTATAAGTCTTGCTACATTCCAAATGGCAGGCAAATTGGACACACGGTTCAAAAGTTATTGAAGTGGAATGAACCACATTTTCATTCATCGGAGTGGCATAATTCCGCACCTGTTTATGTTTTATACACCAAACCATGGCAAGGCACCTCCGGACCACCAGGGCTACCTATGCTGTAAATTTCAAGCCAGTAGCACCATGGAGAATGCTATGTGCAAAATGTTAACTGTGTCATGCAGTATCTCAGCAGCAAATTACTTTTCCAATATGTAACAGCATTATTCACATCTCCAGGACATCCACTCAACACCCTCCAAATTTCATGTGAAAAGACCAAACCGTTTCAGAGATATTGAATTTTTACATTTCTGCATCTTTAAGAAGTCTTTCACCACAAAATGGTGGAAATTGTGGCCAAAAATGCGCTAAAATGGCAGACCTGGCGGCTGAAAACCTGTAACCGTGAGGGAGAGCAACTTTAAATGGCAATAACTCTGAAAAGGAACAACATTTTTTCACCAAACAAAACTGGCATGTTCTTTGCACAAAGGTCTTTCTACATAGCAAGTTCAGATCAATCAACCACCACAGTGGCTGTGCTATGCATCATGGCAGACAGTGCAGATAAATAGCCAAAACATAATGTTTTGTACTGCACTGTGCAAATACAAAAACACAAACGGTAACGTTAACGCAAACGGTGATGGCAACAGTGCAGTAAAAGAAAACAGTTGTGCTAACGGTAACGTACACAGTGATGCAAATGGAAATGATAACGCAAACAGCAAGACAAATGCAGGCGCAAACATAAATGAAAACAGAAATGGTAACGCAAATGATAACGCAAATGCTAACGGCAACAGAAACGCAAACAGTAACGAAAATGCAAACGGTAACAGAAATGCAAACAGAAATGCAAATGGTAATGGCAGCGGTGATGCAGAAGGAAACAGTAATGCACTCGACAAGGACACGCTACCGAAAATGCAAACATGAAGGCCAACGGAAACACAAATGGTTACGAACATGCAAACGGTAATGGTAACGCAATTGAAAGCAATGGTTATTGTAACACCAACGATGTTACAAGAATGCAAACAGTAACAGAAATGCAAACAGAAACGCAAATGGTAATGGCAGGGCGATGCAGAAGGAAACATTAATGCACTCAACAACGGAAATGCTACGAAACGCAAAATGCTAAGGCCAACGGAAACGCAATGGTAATGAACACGCAACGTAACAGTAATGCAATTGGAAATGCAAATAGTTATGGTAACACCAATGATGACGCCAAGGGAAACAGTAATGCAAACGGAAATGCAAATGCAACAGCGTATGCAAAAGCAAATGGTAACACACTTGGTGATGCAAAAGTAAACGCAAACAAAAACGGTAACGGAAATGCAAATGATAACAGTAACGCAAATGCAAGTGCAAATGCAAAGAGTAACGCACAAAGTAATGTAAATGGAAAAGCTAACGCAAATGGTAACAGAAACGCAAGTGGAAATGCTAACGGTAACAGTAATGCAAAGGCACGCCCTTTTTTTCCCAAAAAGGTGCATTCAGAAGCACAGTGAATACAAAGAATGTATGTATAACAATGGCCCTCGGAGCAGAAAAGAAAAAATTACTCACCTTAGTACTTGTGTTTCTTCTAATGGAGTCTTGTTGTATTCTGACAATTGCAGTTAGCTCCAGCCTTTGAACTGCCCCGGAGAGTATAGGGTTAAATTTCTATGCAGGGCATAGAACGCTGAGCTCGAGCTCAGTTGAAGACTCTGTCTGCAGTACTTTGAATCCAAATCATCAGATTCTTACGAGCTAAAAACTCACTGACCTATCAGAATATGGAAATTGTAAAATTTCTACTAGCCAACTGGCAACTAACGGTCTAGGTTCCCAAAGGAAGACTCAAGTCAGGAAACCCAAAAACCAAACAAAAACCAGGTAATAAAGCATAACAAATTCTTAATAACCAAACTAAAGCACCCAACAGGAAGTGTGCTGAAGACATCCCTGGGGTGCAACACTGCACCTGCCCACCCACTTCCCAAAAACAGGTTCTGAGAGGGGAGGCAGGGAGGGAGGTCAGAATACAGCAAGACTCCATTAGAAGAAATACAGTTACTAAGGTGAGTAATTTTTTCTTCAAACAACATGAAGTCTTGCTGTATTCGGACAATTGCAGACTACCAAGCAATACCTCCAATGAGGAGGGACAGAACCTACTTTGGGAATAGGCTGTGAAGCACTGCTGCGCCAAATCTAGCATCACTCTGAGCTGGATATCCAGGGGGTAATGCTTGGTGAAGGTATGAACTGTTTTCCAGGTGGCCGCTTGGCAAATTTCTGACAAGGAAGCAGCTGTACCTCTAGTGGAATGAGCCCTCAGGCCTGAGGGAGGAATTTTTCCCAGTTTCTCATAACAGAATTGGATATAGGACACAATCCACCTGGCAATAGTTCTCTTGGTGGCAGGTTTGCCCTTACCTACTTCCCCATAAGTGAGGAACAACTGTAGAGAGTCAAACCTGTGACCCTTTATACGTTCTATATAGTAACTAAGGGCTATTTTAACATCTAAACTGTGTAACCTTCGCTCTCCTGAGGAAGCATGATCAGTGAAGAACACAGGAAGAGACATGGATTGGTTCAAGTGGAAATCAGTAACCACTTTGGGTAGGAACCTCCTATTGGTTCTAAGGACCACCTTGTCCCTATGAAATGAGATGAAGTCCAGTTCAACTGACAGAGCTTGCAATTCACTGATAAATCTGGCAGAGGTAACAGCAACCAAAAACACAATTTTCCAAGTCAAGTACTTGAGCTCTGCTGAGGACATAGGCTCAAAAGGGGATTGCATAAACTGAGCAATGCAGACATTCAAATCCCAGGCAGGAGCAGGATCCCTAAAAGGAGGACTGGTATGAAGCAATCCTTTGAAAAATTTACAGAATACAGGATGAGATGACAGAGAGGAAGGCTTTCCCACTGACAGAAAACCAGAAATCGCTGACAAATGTACCTTGAGAGTAGCTGGTCTGAGGCCTAGACCATTAAGATGAACCATGTAATCCAGAACTGTAGACAATTCAGCAGTGTCTGGGGATATATGCTTCTCTTGGAACACCAAATGCTGAGTCTTTTCCATTTGGAGTTGTAAGTTTTTCTGGTGGCAGACTTTCGAGAGGCTTTGAGAATGTCCAGAACCCCTTAGGACAGATGCAAATCTGCATACTCTAACTCTTCAAGAGCCATGCCTTGAGATTGAGAGACCAAAGTTTGGGGTACCAAATCCTCCCCTGAGATGAGGTTAACAGATTGCACTTCCTGGGAGAGACAGGGGAAGATGGACTGCTAGGGACAGCAGCAGGGAATACCATGGCTGCCTGGCCCAGTCTGGAGCAATCAGAATTAGTTTGCAGGATTGTGACCTCATTTTGACCAGAACTTTGAACAACAGAGGAAAAGGAGGGAAGGCATAGAGGAATTTCCCTTCTCAGTTCAGAACCAGAGCATCCAGAGGGACTGAGCCCAGTACTGGAGGTCTGCAACAAAACAGAGGAAGTTGGTGATTGTCCGGGGCTGCAAAGAGATCTATCTCTGGAGTGCCCCACCTGGAAAAAATCACTTCTAGCACCAGGGGATCCAGAGACCATCGTGATGGTCCTAGGAGATTCTGCTCAGTGCATCTGCTATCACATTGTCCTTTCCCGGAAGGTGGACTGCAGTTAAGGATGTCTGCAGAGAGTAAGCCAGAGACCATAGTTTCATGGCTTCCATGCACAAGGCCGTGGACCGAGTGCCTCCCTGCTTGTTGATGTACCACATGGTGGTGTTGTCTGTCCTGACCTGTACCACCTTGTTCTGCACTGACTGAGAGAAGGCTTGCAGAGCCAGGAACACTGCCCTGAGCTCCAAAAGATTGATATGCAGGAGGGACTCTTGATGGGACTACTGTCCCTGGGCTGTGAGAGCCCCGAGATGGGCTCCCCACCCCAACAGAGAAGCATCTGTGGTAAGGACCACAGAGTGGGGCTGACTGATGAAAGGAACCCCTTGCCTGAGATTGTCCTGATCCTGCCACCATTGAAGTGCCTGGATCAGAGTCTGAGTCACTGGAAAGGAAAATTACGTACCTACCGTAATTCTTGATCTTCTTGGACGAGTCTCCACCACTCATTCACACTAGTGGGATTGGCGCCGGAGGCACTAAGACCCATCGGGAGCAAACTTTTGCTGGAGGGTCGGCAGCGAGAGGCAGTCGCCCGCGGACACGTAGCGCCCCAGCAGCGGCCTCGAGCGGTAATGACCTTATCTCGGCGACGACCTCCAACCGGCCTCAGTACCTTTTTACCAAGGAGGTGCAGCGCAACTAACGAAAAGGGTAAACTCAACATTAAAAACGGACATAAGATAGTCCGTATGACCCGTGTAAGAAGGGTCAGCAAAGAAGTCCTCACGGCCTAAAAGATTTGAGGGAGTGAAGACCAATACAGCGAGTGAGCTCGGGGATGGAGGGTAGGGTGTAATGAGTGGTGGAGATTCGTCCAAGAAGATCAAGAATTCACGGTAGGTACGTAATTTTCTATCTTCCTGACATAAGTCTCCTACCACTCATTCACACTTGTGGGAGAGTTCTCGTTGATAATCCCCCAAAAGGGCGGCAGGAAAGCCAGAGCTCACGCGTCTAAGATAGAAGCCTATTAAGGATAGTTCTGCCGACGCTGAATGCCGCCTCGGCATGAACATCCAAGTGCATAGTGCTTAACGAAAGTATGCACTGAGCCCCAGGTAGCGGCGATGGTACATATCTGCAATTGAACATTATGCGACTCAAGTAGGATGTCACACTTCTAGTAGAGTGAGCGTAATACACTCTACCTTCTAATTTAACTTGAGCCATGGAATAGCAATGACGAAGGCATGCCACTAACCATGAAGAGATACATCTAATAGCGACAGGTTGACCCAGCCGGTGTCGCTGAAAGAAACTAACAGTTGCTGAGTCTTTGCGAACATCCTTTGGTTCTATCTAAATAGAACCGCAAGGCTCTCTTTAATATCCAAGGAATGAAGAGCCTGCTCCCCTTCATTTTGGAAAGCTAAGCAAGCGGGGAGTACCAGAGGTTGGTTCAGATGGAATTCTGACACAACCTTGGGAAGAAATTTAGGATGAGTACGAGAACTCCTGTACCTTATGGAATACTGGTACATGGAGGGTCCGTGAACCAGAGCATGGATCTCTGAGGCCCGCGGGCTGAGGTGGTAATGGCCACCAGGGAAGGCAGTCTTCCAGGTAAGAAATTTTAGCTCACAGGTAGCTAAGGGTTCGAAAGGCTTCCGAGTGAGCATGTCCAGCACCAGGTTAATGTCCCAGGCTGCAACTGGATGCTTAACAGGGGGTCTGGTATGGAGAATCCCCTTAAGAAATCTCTTCACCATAGGTAACTGAGCCAGAGTTAAGGAAGAAACCGGCTCATGGAACGCTGAGATGGCACTAAGGTGAACTTTAACTGTGGAGTATTGAAGACCTAAGTTTGATAGGTCCAAAAGATACTCCAGAACCTTGCCAGGAGGACAGGAAAAGGGATTCCAAGAGGATTTTGCACACCAGAGAGAAAAACGTTTCCATTTGGAAGCGTACGTTTTTCGGGTGGCTGGCTTCCGAGCAGCCAGAAGGATGTCTGAGACTCTACGAGACGTTGAACCGATTCACTTCTATCTCTTCAGAGCCAAGCATGAAGGTGAAGTGATTTCAGGTTGGATGGACCAACAACCCTGAGTCAGAAGACTGATTTGCAAAGGAAGTGGTCTCGAGAGGCTGCCAACATACTGTTGAGTAGAGGGAAACTATAGCTGCCGAGGCCAGGAAGGAGCAATGAGAATCATCTGGTCCCCTGAGACTGAACTTGAGGAGTACTCTTGATTAGAGGAAGTGGTGGAAAGGCGGTAAAGAAAGCGCTTTGTCCACCGTAGCCTGAATCATCCTGACAGAAAATGCCATGGCCCTGATTTCTGGAGCAGAAGAGAGGCAGTTTTGGTGTTGAGTGGATGCAAAAAGGTCCAGGTCTGGAGTCCTCACTCTTGAACAGGGACCGAGCCACGGCTGGATCGAGACCACTGCGAGTGGTCTGCCTCCGTTCTTGCTGAGGTGATTCTTGGGTCGCTTTGTATCACCTGGCAGATAAACCGCTGAATCAGAGACTTGTGCCCAAGCACCACTCCCACACCCCTCATTGCTTCCCTGCAAAGGGGATAAGAATGAGCACCGCCTTGTTTGTTGATGTAATACATCACTGCTTTGTTGTCCGCTTGAAGGAGAATGTTCTTGTGACAAAGGACATCCTTCAGAGCTCGGATTGCATAGAGGACCGCCTCATCTCCAGGACATTTATGTGGAGATGAGTTTCGAACTGAGTCCATACACCTTGAGTGTGGAGGAGAGACAGTGAGCTCCCATCCCATTAGCGATGCATCTGTGGTGATGGAGATCTGATGATCCGGGGAGCAAAGGGGAATCCTTCCAGGAGATTGTTCTTTGAGACCACCAGGTGAGAGACTTCAAGGGCTCCGCCACCTTGATGGGATAAGACTGGGGTGAGAGGTCGGGGACCACTCGAGTGGAGAGCATCCACTGGGTGGTTCTCATGTGCAGTCGGCCAGAGGGACAGTGAAGACCGAGGACTATGAGACCCAACATGCGCTTCATCGAGAGAGCTGTAACCGATTGGTTCTCCTGATGTAACGGGCCACTGAAGGATGTCGAGTCTTCTGTCCTCTGGAAGGAAAGCCTTCGCTGAAGAGGTGTCTAGAAGTGCCCTATGAAAAGGAGCCTCTGGGAGGGTTGCAGTTGAGATTTTTTCAAATTCAAGGCAGAACTCCCATGGACGTGAGAAGATCTAGAAGTCGCTTTAACGGCTTCCAAAGTCCCTTGGCCGGAAGGGTTTACAGAAGCCAATCCGGCCCAGGTAGGGAAACACTCGGAGTCCGGATTTCTTTCCTGAGATGCGCCGCGAGAACTGTACAACACTTTGTAAAAACTTCGCAAGGCCGAGGATAGCTCTGAGGCAGGACTCTGAATTGATAATGCTGACCCA
This sequence comes from Neoceratodus forsteri, assembly GCA_016271365.2. NCBI lineage: Eukaryota > Metazoa > Chordata > Ceratodontiformes > Ceratodontidae > Neoceratodus > Neoceratodus forsteri. The sequence goes on along the minus strand of CM057458.1, from coordinate 728,399,202 downwards.
AAGCTACAAACCTGAGGAATTTGCTGTGGGTCGGGTGGACGGGATATGCTTGGTAAGCATCCTGCATATCCAGAGAGGCCAGCCAGTCGTGTTGATGCAGCAAGGGTAACAGGGTACCTAGGAAATCATCTTGAATTTCTCCCTGGGGGAGGAATTTGTTTTAACTTTCTGAGGTCTAATGGGCGCATCCCCCCCATATTTCTGTGGAACCAGAAAGTAATGGGAGTAGAACCTGTGTTTCGCAGATGCGGGGCACCAGTTCTATTGCCCTGTTGTTCAGAAGGCCCTGGATCTCCATGGTGAGGAGATCTGATTGAGATGGCCGGCAACCGGGTTGTCGTATGGAGACAATTGGGGTTCCAAGAAATTGAGAGAGTAACCTCGAATTATCCGAAGAACCCATTTGTCTGAGGTTATGGACTTCCACTGGTTGTAGAAGTACATCAGACGCACCTCCAATCGGAGGAGAAACCCAATTCCTCGGCAGAGTGGATGGAACTTGGGCCAACGACTATATGGTAGCGCTGGGAGCTTTAGGTCCCCTGCGCGCTTGCTGCCTTCTTTTGAGGTTGGGCAGGTTGGCTTTTTATGGAAGCTTCCCCTGCTCCTGCCTCAAAGCGACTGACTGTACTCGTGAAACTGACGCCTCGTCTGCACATGCCCCGAGAGGGGCAGGCGGAGGTCTGGCCAACTTACTGCCGCTGATCTATTTTCTGAGTGGGCCTCAAGGCTTGCTCCACCTGAGGCCAAACACAGAAAGCGAGCCCCTCATCAGCAGCGTCACCTGCCGCTGAGCATCATTCAGGAAGTTGAAGTACGCAGGTGAAATGCGCCGAGCTACAATCCTCGCTGCTGCTGAGCGAGAAGCAGTGTGAAGCATCCACATGGCTTTGACCTTGTTGGTTATTGGACTCAATATTACTCTAATAACGGCCGTAGCTGGAAGCTCTGACTTAAACCGAACTAAAGAGCTTCAACCATTCTTTTCATAGAGTGCCACAGGATATACCATACTGAGAAAAATAGCCTTGATAACTGGCAACACGATACATTTTAGAGTGGAGGCAGCAAAGACTCTTACCTAATGTATCAATCTTACCAGACTCTTTGTTAATAGGTTGAGCTGTAGTAGTTTGAGGAAGAACGATCTTGTCATTCTCTGCCAGGACTACAATAGGATCCGCAGTTGCTTGGGATGCCAAAATGGGGCGATCTTGGGAGCTGAATACTTTATCAATGGATTTAGCCACTGAGGGAATAAGAGCAGGGTTATTCCATACCATTTGAGACAGCTGCCTCAAGGAAGGCTGAATCGGAGGAATCAAATCTGTGAGGGGATCTCCGGCATGAAGATACTGGAGTCTTAATATCTTCCCAGGATCGATGTCTGTAGTCTGGAGAAAGAGTGGATCCCAGGTTCTTCAACGAGACTTAAAGGACAGGTCCTCTACCACAGGCTCTGTAGCAAAGAAAGATCCTGTTTCCTCCACTTCATCACCCAACCCTACGGTCTGGTCAGGCTCAATATCATTCCTGATGGTCCAGAAAGGACTGTTTGGACAGGAAAGGAGTGGAAATTAGAGAGAGGAAATGGCAGAAACAAGAAGAAGTCCCAAGGGCTGCCGCGCCGAGACGCAAACGGGCTGCTGACGGCATCGAGAGGCGCGGCGGCGTCAGAGGCACGCCCTCGCGAATACCGGGCGGCGCCATGACGCACGCCAAGACGGCGCTGCCACGGCGCTACTTGACGACGCGCGAACGGCGCCATGTGGGATTACGCTGCTAACGGTATCGCAGACTATTACGCGAACGGGCGCTTCCCAGTGGATGGGTGTCCAGATAACAAAAACACCAAAACAATTGGCACTAATTATCACCCTTGTGTGCAGTCTCCCAAGGATTGAATATGTGATGGAGTCTGACTACCCTCTCACCTATTTGATGGCCTGTCCATGGCAGGGTTGAGGCACATTGGAAGTGCAGTGTGGAGAAGCTTGCTCTGTGATTGTCCATGCTGTCCCTGTTATGTGGATAAGCTGAGTACTACAGGTTCCAGTGCTGCCAATCGGGTATATGGAAAATCCTCATAAAACACACCTATACAGGCATTATTCTCTATTTAATGTACATCCAAGATGCTACATAAACCCTGAGGGCAATACCCAAGGGATTTATTAAAGTATCCCACATGAAGGATGTGCATTAAACTTGAGTGGCACACACTTCCCCATCTTTTATTTTATATAATAACTGGCCATCAGTTTTTTCCAGTCTGATTCCTGAGAGCCTGTGACACACACACACACACACACACACACTTCTCTCTCTCTGTTTGTCCTCAGCATTTTGTTCATTAGCTTTTGTTTTACTTTTTTTTTTTTTTTAAGGCTGCAATTTGAAATCATACTCGTGCTTACCTATCACTGTACGGACTCAGCTGGTCAGTCAGTTTGTGTTCCCTCTTAGCATCTATCGCCTGAAGTTGGTGAACAGCAGGATCAACCAGATGGAGAATTTTCTTTTTTTTAAATTTCAAAGTAGGATTAGCCAGACATTTAAAATAAAATGACAATGGCGGCATGGTTTAGCACCGAACAAGTATGGACACTCAGGAGTAGAGCTCTCTGAGTTTGGGGATAAAATCCATCATTTCCCGACAGACAGTCCCATCTCTTTCACTACAAACCTGCTTAGTTATCCAGCTGTATTCCTTCAGCACATTTTGGTGACTGCAACACCCAAGAGTGCCTGTCTAAACTGGAGCACCGGTATGCCAACTTCTACGGTGCGGCCCTCTGAATGCAAGCATGGCCTCCTCACAGCAAGCATCTGGAGATAACACTCGGACTGAATTTATGTTTAGCCAAATTATGGCTCAAATGGCCCAACTTACTAAGGCAGTGAATGCTACTACTCAAGCTCTGCAGAGTATTAAAGTCTGTATCTTCCATAATGAACGCAGGCTTGGTTCTCACCATGCAGCCATACAAGAACTCACTGCCACTATGCGAGAACAGGCTAAAGTGATCCACCAGCTGCAAGACAAAGTCGATGACCTCAAGAATGGAAGTCACTGCAATAACCTGCAGTTTATAGGATTCCTGGAAGGTGCTGAGCAGAACAATGCGGTTACTTTTCTGCAAACTACACTACCTGCACTCCTGGGCCTACTGGAAGATTTCAGGCCACAAATTGAATGGGGCCATCGTTCCCTGGCTCCACCACCTAAGCCAGGCGAGTGGCCTATGCCCCTACTTGCATGATTTCTAGACTTCTGACATAAGTCAGAACATGAACGTGGCAGCAAAGAAGTGCAAGTAATGCATCTGGGAAACAAAAACCCAGGGGAAGAGTACACAATGGGGGTTGAGTTAATAACAACAACAAAAATCTAAAGAGACCTAGGAGTAATTATATCAGATAACCTAAAGGTGGGCAAGCAATGTGAGAAGGCAGTAAGGAGGGCTGGGGGGATACTGGGATGCATAGGGAGAGGCATCAACAGTATAAAACAGGAAGTTGTTATCCCTCTCTACAGACAGTTATTGAGACCCCATCTGGAGTACTGCGTGCAATTCTGGAGACTCCATCTCCGCAAAGACATAGATAGAGTGGAGGCTGTTCAGAGGAAGACAACCAAAATGGTGCAAGGTCTACACCAGAAGACATACGAGGAGAGACTAAAGCAGCTTAAAATGTATACCCTTGAGGAAAGGAGGGAGGGGGTAACATGATAGAAACTTTCAAGTATCTCAGGGAATTAACAAGGTACAAGAGGGTAGTATCTTTCATAAGAAGAGATGTGCAAGAACAAGGGGGCACAATTTGAAGATAGAGGGGGGACGGCTCAGAGGTAATGTTAGAAAGTATTTTTTCACAGAGAGAGTTGTGGATGCATAGAACAGACTTCCTGAGGAGGTTGTGGAGTTAGGAACAGTGGGAGAATTCAGGAATGCATGGGACAGGCATAAGGCAATTCTAGTGGAGGGCTGGAGGAAGTAAGCTGTTGATTAACTAGAATCTGCAGCTTATCTATCAGATAGGGAAACGGGCAGACTGGGTAGGCCAAGCAGTCCTTATCTGCCATCAAATTCTATGTTTCTATATAAAGAAATAGTTGTGGCTGCCAGGAACAACAATAACATATTATGGGTGGGGCATTAGGTGCAAATTTTCCAGGACTATTCTCGTGAACTTTCTGAGCACCAAAAGGAATAATTACCTACACAGTTACTCCTTCTCACTGATATACCCCACGACTATGTGGGTCATCTAAACTGGTGTTCCTCTGCATTTCTCTACACCTGAAAGCCTAATGGACTTCCTACAAGCCAAGCATCCTGCTGATTTCCAAGGGGCTGTTTTCCCAGAGGATCTGACCCCTTTACCCTCTCCACAATTACCAGAAAGCAATATACCCGCACCTCAGGAAGGCCCTATGAGGCCTGCAGTCAAAATCTTTGAGGAATCTCTTCCCCCACAGTCTAAGAAGAGGCATTCCTCTCCTCACCATGCAAGACAGCAACATCCAGTTGCACACACCAACTCTCCCAGCCTGCAAGCAGAAAAGGGTCTCCATGGGAAGAAGACATCTGATCTCCACGCATACTTTACCCATAGCTCATATGTGCCACTTCTGACTGAGCAGCCTGATGCACCTGATAGAATGGAAAGTGACCCAGAACTTGCAGAAGATGTTGGCCAGGTACCGGAGGTCTCCCATGGCAAATCCTGGGCTAGCATTGTGGCAGACACTTCACGCATGGCTGAAGCCCCCACCCTGCCTAGCCACAAGATATCACCCTGTCACAGTTCAAATAAACACACTGTGGACACTGCTGCCTCACCGGCAAGCAAGGCCTTCTCATACTGAATTAAATACTGCATTGGGTTTGGGAAGGGATTAAGAGGTATTTGGGCTGCTTGCTGAATATTAGCTCCCCCCCACCATTTTTGTCTGGAGCTTTGCAGGTCAGCAAGTGTGCGCCGATCTTTCCTTGACCAGCTATCAGGCCTAGGCTTGCTGTGACTTGTGCCACAGGCCACACAATAGGTACTTTAGACCTGCTGCATCCTCATATGGGACAGTAACTTGACAGTTGTACCTCTGCATTTCCTTCATATACTTGGAGGTTTTACCTTCCCTCAGACTGCGGGATCCTATGCTCTCCCCTACAGCCTGGGGATACAAGTATTACTGGTAGAGCAAAAATGGCTAGCACTGCCACCTCCATGGAAGCCAGAGCATGTCTTGCAACCTCGATTGCCAACAACATACCTCTGAGTCTCCCACTGGCTGTAGTCCAGCTTCACACTGTATATAGTTTTGCTAGTTATGTATGTGTTTGGCTTTACATTTTATCTGTGTTTATCATCCAGTTTCACATCCAGACAGTCTGCTCTGGTCTTGTCATGGGCAGTTTTCTTATTGGGCTCTCTTCAGGGGACTGGGGTTCGTACCTAGATGGGCTGGGGTGCCCTCAGATCTTGGTCTCTATGCAATATTCATTCATCACCTTTAACAGGCATGCATATGTACCTCAGGATCATGAGTGATCTATGCCTAATCGCCTGGAATGTACGGGGTTTAAATACCCCAGTGAAATGTACCCAGGTGATGACCCACCTTAAGAGACTGAGAACTGAAGTTGCCCTACTTCAGGAAACTAAACTCAGACAGGTGGATCATGCTAAGCTGCAACGAGCCTGGGTTAGCCAAGTTATTTCAGCGTCTGCTCCTATACATAAGCACAGGGTTGCAATTTTACTGCACAAGTCCCTCAAATGGGTCCCCATTACTATTAAGCGGGACACCAATGGTAGATGGTTTGTTGCTCTTAGGTCTACCCCAGAAGGCTCCCTACTTCTTGCTAATGGTTTTGGTCCCAATGAGAATCCGCCTTTGATGTTTCATTCCCATGCTCAGGCGATTACCTCACTGACTACCTCAAACGTCCCAATCATTGTGGGGGGCAATTTTAATTTGCCATTGGACCCATTTCTAGATTGGAGGTCTACCTGTCCTGACCAGCATCCATGCTCCCACCTTGCCCATCTCCAACTTGCAACAGACCTGGGGCTCCAGGATCCATGGCAGATCCTTCACCCTTAGGACAGGGATTATATGTTCCAATCTCCAGTCCATCACTCACTCAGCAGGCTGGATTTTTGGCTGGTATACCCCCAGATCATGAATGCCTCTCTAGCTGTTAAAATTCATCCAATAGTTATCTCAGACCACACCCCTATCCAACTTCAGCTGATGCTATGTCCCTCGAACCCCCACTCTAAAGGCTGGCGCCAAGATCCCCTGCTACTGCAAGACCCAGAATTCCCTGAGTGGCTCAAGACACAAGTATCCAACTTTTTATTGGACAACCCCCCCTACTGAATCCTCCCCAGCTATTGTCTGGGAAGCACTCAAGGCTACCCTCAGAGGGTCCATCATGGGGTTCTCAACCAGAGCAACAACTCACAACCATGGAGACCCAGCTGGTAGATTTGGAAACTCTGCTGAAACAATCTTTGCATGCTAGTATGCAAACCACGCTTCACCAGGACGTTACCCAGACTCGGATGCACATCAATGTCTTGCTGGCCAGGAAGGCTGTGCTGGCTATCCTACAGCTAAAGCATAAGTACTGGGAGGAGGGGATAAAGGGGTACTATATTCCAGCATTAAAGAGATGGGGGGGGTCTGTTCAAGTTGGCCCAGAGCAAATAAATGAAATCATGCCAGAATTTTATAAATTTTATAGCTCCTCTCGAGTGGCAGAACCCCAAGTAGTGCTTAGATTCTTTAATGCACTCCCCTTTCCACATTTGGCCCCACAGCAGCTGGAGCTATTAGCGGCTCCCATAACTCCCCAGTAAGTATCCACAGCAATTAGTGCTCTAAACTGATGGAGGACGCCAGGGAGGATGGTTTTCCTGCTGAATTATGGAAGCTTGTAGCCCCCCCAAATTGTCCCTCTTCTCTGCACCATGTTTAACCAGACCATTACTACTGGATCCCTCCCTCCCTCTGACTCTCCAGGAAGCTATTATAACTCTCTTCCCAAAAAAAGGGAAGGCTGTCACACTCCCCTCAAGCTTTTGCCCCATCTCCCTTATCAATTCAGACAGCAACATTTTCACTATGATTCTAGCTACTCATCTTAGCCCTTTTCTCTCCACACTCATCCACCCCTCCCAGGTAGGATTTGTCCTGGGCCATTACAGTAGAGACCATATTAGATCTCTGATCAATATTCTAGCCTGTGCTGCAGATTGTACTACCCCTGCTGCTGCAGTAGCTATTGACTTTGAGAAAACTTTTGACTCCCTGGAGTGGGACTATTTACAGCTCATACTGACAGCAATCGGGTTTGGGTACAATTTTCAGGCACTGGGTTGCAGCCTTGTATAACAATCTGACAGTTCAGGTTCTTCCCAACTCCACCCTGTCCACCCTCTTTTCCCTGGGAAGGGGTACAAGGCAGAGTTGTCCCCTCTCACCCCTACTTTTCATATTAACGGTGGAACCCCTAGCGAGCACCATACATCACTCTCCCCTTATTAGGGGCCTTTGTATAGGAGGTAACCTATTTTCCACATTCATGTACGTGCACTACCTCTTGGTTCCCCTAGCAGATGCCACAACATCATTACCTCCTCTACTATCTCTGCTATTGGAATTTGCCACTCACCCTGGGCTCAAGAGGAACCGCACCAAAATGGAAGTCTTGCCTCTAAATCCCTTATGTACACAGGCGAAAATATCAGTGCTGGGACTCCAGTGGACCCTGCATGTATTGAGGTCTCTAGATATTTGCTTGGGCCTGGATTTAACCAATATCTGGGATCTAAACCAAAATCCCCTCCTAGCAAACATCAGAACAGAGTGCAATTGCTGGCAAAAACTCCATCTCACCTAGTTGGTAAAATTTCAGCATTGAAGACGATGGCTGCCCCCAAGCTTCTGTACATCATATTGCACATCCCTGTAGCACTTCTGGAAAAGTGGGTGAAAGCTATTGACAAAGTCTTTTCCAGCTTTATCTGGGAAGCTGCTAAACCCCTTTACAGTAGAAGCAAATTGAGATCTCACTGGCAGCATGGGGTAGTGGCACCCCCTGGATAGAAGGGTACAAGTGGGCTTTCTCCATGGCTCAAACTCTGGGATGGTTTCTCCCCACTGGCAGGAATACACCCCAGTGGGTGCAAATGGAGGTTGATGTAGCCCAGGTGCACTCTTTTCCACTTCTGATGTTTAACCTCCTCCCTAAGAGTCTGTGCCACCATCCCACCATAGCCAATTCGGTGCATGTCTGGCACTTAGTACATAAGAAGATTGGTGCCAATCCCTGCCCCATGCAGACCACACCCATGTGGAATAATCACTCCATCCTAGTGGACAGACATCCTATCCTATCTTTTGGCCAGTCTGGATAGCTAAAGGTATCTGTACACTGGCGGATGTCCTGACATTTTATTTTATTTATTTATTTTTTTATTTTAGTCTTTGGTAACCGGGTAAGGCCCACTAGGCACAAGTGCCTGTTTTCAGGGGTGACCTGGGAGCATTGGGCAGTTAAGTGACTTGCTCAGTGTCACACAGTATGCAAGTGGAGGTTGTGAGAATCAAACTCAGGTCTGGTCTGCTGGATGTATCAAGTTCGTTCAGACCTCGTTCCTCTAACCTCTAGGCTATACTGCCAGCCTGATGTTGCCACCATACAGTCCTTTCAGGAATTAGACTATTAATTTCATTTGGGGAAGGCTGTATTCTGGCAATATCTGAAGCTGCTGAGTGCACTCCCATCACATCTTAAAGCTCCCCCAGGACAAAGATGTGGGGGCACTGCTCAGCTCCATAAATGGTTATTGCTCAAGACAGGTAGGCCAGCCTCATCTATTCTATGCTTGAGGAGCAACTCCCTTCACATTTCTCACAAGTCAAGTCTAAATGGGAACAGGCTCTTCATATTTCTCTGTCCGCTGCCCAGTGGCAACTCTGCAGGAAAAAAGCCCATTCCCTGATCCTTTCACACTGGTATTGCACTGCCTCTTTATTGTTTAGAATAAACCTACTGGGCACTGATCTGTGCTGGAGATGCCATGCCCTGGTGGGTGACTTCTTGCACATCCTCTGGCACTTCCCTCTCTTCCGTCCTTTCTGGGCGGCAGTGTGTGACCTTGCAGCATGGGTTTTAGGTCAGGATCTGGGCCAGGACTCTCTATTATGGATTCTTGGACTACCCCATGAGAAAGTACAGATGAAACGGCATCAATTGAGATGGCAGACAGTGCTTAGTGTACAAGCCAAGCAGTTAATATTATGCCGCTGGAGGATGGCAGAGGTTCCCATGCTGTCTAAGCATTGTAACACCCTCTCAGTGGTCGCCTCCCTTGATCATTTAACCCATGTGGTAGCTAATACACTACCTTAATATCATCTGTGTTGGACCCCTTATCTGACCTGTCTGGCCCCACGCGTTGGCATAGGATGAATCCTATAACCAATTCCAGGTGATCTAATCCATGTTGATGGTGTTCGCCTATCAATAGATGTTTAGGATCTGCACCTCTGCCCTTCTTGATGTATTGTGTAGCCCTATTTTTCCCCAAATTAGAGGATTTGATGTCTGGATGTAAGATACTGTGGTTTTACATTATGGTGTTTCCTTGCTTCCTTCCAGATTGAGATCCTGCACCAGGACTCCCTTTAAGACACTTATGGACTATTGCAACACTTCCTTAATCTGTATTCTCATTTATCTGCAACATAGATGGATATGTCCTAGTGCTATTTCCTTAGATTTCTCCTGTGGACTTTGGCTATAATCTGGTTTATGGCTTACATCTATAATTATGTTCTATATGCTCTACTCTCACGGCCTGAAAATGCTTGTATTGCTTGATTACTTAATGTATCACTGTGTATCTGTTGCTGCATATATACCTTTATGTAACTAAAAGCAATAATAAAAAGTATTAACAATAAAAAAAATGACAATGGATGGAGAGAAGGTTGTTATCGCAGCTCCTCGCTAACCATCACACAGAGTCACCATGTTTGTGAAAGGGTGGAACCTGTCCACACGGAGCATGAGAGCCAATCAGGGAGTACTATGTTTTGATAGACACAACGCGTGAATACCGTAATAACCCTAGGGTTATTATGGCAAATATCAACTTGCTGAGCTCTAAGAAGAAATAGATGGGCAGTTATTATAAGGCTATAATGGTCATTATATAAATCACTGAATGCCAATACCTTGCTGTTAGCCTTTAATCTGTCCTTCTATATGGCTGATTCTGGATTATATTGAATATTTTATTTCAATCCTGATCAAAATGAAAAAAATAAATGTAATATTACTTGAATTTGTTTTACTTTCAGGTTGATTGTGTCATTCAAAAACATCATGTTTATCAGTGCTTGTTTGTAAATTTAAGAAACTCATGTCAAGCACTCAAACATCAATTTTATTTTCAAAGCTTGTACTTGCTTTTGAATTTTAAACTCCTGTCAGTCAAATGATGCCTTTTTAAAGTGCCATATACATTAGTGCTTTATTGTTGTCTTAAGTAACTTCTTATATTATGTGATTAAAGAGCTGCTGATGCCTTAGGGAAATATTTTGAAAAAAAAAATAATAGACACAATTCAGCTTTCATTTCATATACAGTATTGTTTGTAATTTTCTCCTCTCCAGTATTTATTACCTAGAGATATTCCCACAAAACCAAGTGGCTAAACTTTCAAAGCCCTTGTAACTCCTGTAGCTGTGGGCAAAAAATGGTGCTAGTGGGTCTCCACATGCGGAGCCACAGTTTTTCTTGCAGCTATGGTATTTTCAAAAGTGGAGACGGTTTGTGATTGGCTTCATGATTTATGGCACCTTGCAGCCATTTTTTTTGTGCAGCTGTGGGAAAAAAGTACCACTTGTGGGACCCCGCAGCAGCGTTAGCTGAAAATAACTACCTATTCAGTTGCAGAGACTTTGGACCACAAGTGCAGTTATGGGGTGGGAACGTAGTCCTATGTTATGTTGAAAATCCAGCCCAAGATCTTTATCTCTTAGAGTTTATCTGCCTCTACAGCTTATTCCCTATTTGAAATGACAATGTTCTGTTGTGTCATCACAGTCTGTTGCCATAGGAATCACTGTGATATCACAAGCAGTGTATTATGACATAAAGTTGGGAAGAAGCAACAGGAGTGGACTAACCATCAAGGAACAACTATCCTGTTTTCATGCAAATGACCTCATTAATAAATAATGGAGATAAGAAATACAGAGCTAATGAGAAAAATAAGCTGCTTTGTGTCCAAATATGATGTTTTTTGTAGTTCTTCTCGAAGTGTCGCTGGCTTTTTAAACCTCACTTTACTTTATAATTCACTTTAGATTCAAAGCCATTTGCATTCTTTTGTTTTGGATTTGTTCCAGTAGTATTTAACTTGTATTTTTCATTTGAACAAGTTCCAGTACTTAATTTACATATTGAATCCTTAGAGTCTTCTATTTGCTTAAAATATTTCACTTCTTTTTATGATTTTACTACACTATAGCTATTGCTTGTATGGTCTGAAAACCAATGAAATCACACTTACCCTGCCTAGGGTGTAGTGCTCATTCAATACCTCAGCTTAGAGAGTTTGATCCAGTCTTCCAGTTAATTTTATAGGTAATTCAAAAATTAAATGGCCACATTGTGATGCTGATGCACTGATGTCACAGATGGTTACATTATGCATACTGCATCATGTGCTCCATTCCCTTTACCTTTTGTGACCCATCTCTCCTTAACAGGGAAATAGTTTCACTTTACCTTTCCTACGTTTCAGTTAAATAATAGCATTTGATACTCATTAAATCAGAAAACAATACACACCAGATACTGGTTGTGACAGTCTGAACACTTCTGCTGACAAAAATACTAATTATAATAATTTTTACATGACCAGTCATCATAAACATAGAATATAGCACTACCAAATCCTTACATAGAATGGTACTATCAGAATGATATTTGTATATTATATCAGTTTTCCTCAGTTCACTGAAAGAGAATAAGACAGGTGAATGGATGTTAGAGTTACTGTATACAAAGAATCCATGCATCTCTTCTTTTTATACATTACCTAAGATCCATAGACACTTGGCCAACACTCTTGGTAGGCCAATTAATTTAGGAATTAAATTAGTGACAGTGTCAGTGTCATGATGTGACTGGTTCATTTTTTAATTACATATAAAGTAGACATTAAAAGAAAGTTGCACCCTATCCAGGTTAAGTGTGGTTTCAATGTTTTTTTAGACCAAACATGCAAATGCAGTTGTGTGGTAACATCGTTAAAATAAGTGAAGTGTTCTAAACACATGGATTTTTTAAGCAAATAGAGGACTGTAAATGTTTCAATATGGTAAAGAGTACTAGAACTTGTTTAAGTGAGAAATACAAGTGGAATACCATGGAGCCAATCTAAAATAAAAGAATGCAAATGGCTTTGAGAAGCACTTGATATAAAAAGTTATTCAACATATGAAGAAAGTGCTGATGTACAGTATATGATGCTTTAGAAAGATGTCACTTAACTGGAAATAGTTTGGAAAACAAAAGCAATTATAAGCTTTGAAAATAAAGTTGATGTTTGTTTGCTTGATATAAATTACCATACTTAAATTTACAAACACATGCTGATAAACATGTGCTTTCATCAAACTAAAAGTAAAATAAATTCAAGTAATATTGAATTTGTTTTTTGCATTTTTATCAGGCCTGAAATAAAATACTCAATGTAATGAAAAATAAGCCATACAGAGGGACAAATGAAGGGCTAAGAGCAAGGTATTAGCACTTAAGGGTTCATGTAACCACCATTATACCCCAACATTAGTCATTATTTGTTATTTATTTTTCAAATATTAAAGAGTTTCTAATGAATAATACATGGGGGGGAGTGTATGACAAGAATTTTGTATATACCAAGGTATGGACAACTGCTTAAACTCAAGAGCGAAGCTCAAAGGATTTATAAAAGCATTCCACACTAAGGGTGTGTGTAACATCCAAGTTTTATACACATCCCCATGTTTAGTTTTATATAATTGCTGGGTAGCATTTTCTCACCTTGACAACACTACCCAGCAATTATAGAAAACAATCATGGCCAGTGGTTCCAGTACTGCAGCCAGGCTGGACTGTGGCTTAATTTAACTCCTCCTTTTCTTTTTTTGTATGATTGCCACAAAAGACAAAAAAAGAAACAGGACAGTGACTCTATTATGAGCAAGTTTGAGAAATATTAATGTACCCCATTTACTGCAAGCATGTGTGCGATCAAGGTGAGGTTTCCTGGTGGCAGGGAGTGTACACATGTTCCCAACAAGGGAAATCAACACATGCTCACTATTACAACCAGCTAGTTATAATGGTTCATTATCCCTGGGGTTCCCTATGGCAGAAATGCTCTCCAGTTATCATATAATTATAGTTTTTCTTGAGAAAAATTTGGAAGAGAAAATTTATGTAATCACAAAGAACCACACAAATGCAGAAGAATATTTATTTGTTTATTAGCAGTAAGATCCACTGCAATTAAATGTAATTATTAATCAGATATAAGACATATAGTGTAATGAAGTACATTATAATCAAGGCCACTGATTGATGCTGCTTGAAGTAATGAAATTCCATTTTCAAGACATGAAATTCCAAGAATTGCATTTGTGATTGTTAGTCTAATTTGTGGATTTCACCAGGATTTGCTGTTTTAGTATGTGTACAAATAATCAGAATGAAGGCTTAATATTCAGAGTATTAAATGAAGTTAATTGAAAATAGTGTAGTAAGCTATTGTAAGAAAAACCACAAGTTCTGTAGATTTACTGATCTAGTGTAAAATGCCAAATTCCATGAAATTCTTTGTTTTTAATGATATGCAGGCAGTCCAGAGTCCAGAATTTTACCAGATTTTCTAGTAAGAAGTGAAACTCAGTGGGCTTGATTATAATTTTTTTAAATGTAAATACTGGTTTTTCCCTGAAGAAATTCATATTAAGATAATGAAACTTTGGAGTTTCTTGATCCAGATCTAAAATAAAAAGAGGTATTTTTGAATAACCAATTGAGTTTCAGTACTTCCCTCAGATTTTCTTGTCTTGTGATTTTACCAGGGGTTGGGAAGAGTACTCAATGCACATATGCTTATCTTTTAACAGGTCCCAGATGCTCCAGGTCTGTTATTAATCATTGGTATGAAGCCAAAACTTCCATCAATGTTTTTCTTGAGCATATACACTATTGTGTGTACACACACACACACACACACACACACACACACACACACACACGTATACACACACACAGAACAATATGGTAACTTGCTGCCCAGAAGGGGTGGGAGTCAACCAACTAGTCCCACCCTACAAGGTAACAAACATGGTGCACGACAGTGTGCTCACATTTGCACAAATAGCCCTGGAGGGATTCCAAGCTGTGTTCCTCACAGGAAGATGTCTGTGATAAGAAATTTAAATGTCAGTATTATGAAATATAGTAGTCACTCAATCATTCATTGAGACAATGCCAGTGAGCTGGCAAGTCTCTCTCTAATCTCAGAAAATAATATTCAAGCCTGCCTGATTGAAAATTTTCTTTTTTTATTTCTTCTTTGTCATGAAGCCATAAACAATACAAAACTAAAAGGTCCTAACAGCTGAGCTAAGTACACATTGCACTATGTGCACAGTGAGCACTAGAGTTACAGAACACTACTTCTCACCTAAAGGACAAAATATCAGCCACCCAGAAGCAATGGTGGTAGGAGTGAGACAACTCTGGCATCTACAAAACAAATGATTCAGTGCAGTTCTGCATTTCCCTTAAATAACAAATGCTTCTGAGCTGACTTGATCTTGTTTGTTTCACACATCCTCCAACTAAGTTAAAAAACAAAACTTAAATTTCTATCTACTAAATAATCCCTTACAAAATGTGTCTCTCCCTTATTCACTTAAGCTGTTTAAAACAATACAACCCCATATTCAATGGGTAGTGGCAGTACTAACCTGGGTTTGTGCCAGTGCTTTGGGTTGGGCCATATTAAGCCAAGGCTCTACCCATACTACTGTGTCTATTCAAATGAGGGGGTCTTTCATGCATACTGATTCAGGGGTATATTCAAAGGTTTGTGGTGCCAAACAACCCTCAGAGCAACGTGATTTACCACCACCAAAAACAATGTCTTATCTCACCACTAATTCTGCCCCCCCCACCCCAGAAGGCAGGGAAGCTATATACTGTAGCAGCCACCTAACCTTGTGTCAAGCATTCCGCTCAACCTCCTGAATGCCCATCCAGTAAGTTGTACATATATCCCTGGTGGTCTAGTGACCCCCAACCCCCTGAATGTTCACCAGCCCTCCCCCCAACCACTAAGGACCTCCACCTGTACCCTTCATCTGGTGCCACTCATGGTTACTGACCCGGCGAAGAGTGGTGGCTGGCAACCTCCACTCAACTCCTTGTCCAGCTTCTTCCTGACAGTCATGAAGCATGATCATGTACTGTATATGATCTAACTCTCTGATGGTCAGATGTAATCCAGACAAGGAAGTGAGAGAAGGGCTGTGCCAGTAACTGCTCTGCACCCACCATAATGATAAGTGGCAGCTGGGTTGAGGGGGATGCAGGGTGGGGTCCTCAGTGGGAAGGTGGGAAGGTGGGTGGGGTAGGTGATCAGTTGTGGGTGTGGAGACACTAGACTACCAGCAATATACTCCTGTAACATTGGATGGGTGTTCTGAGGTGTAGGGGGGCAACTAGACTACCAGGGATATACTGATAACATACTGGATGGATGATTGGGTCTGGGAGGAACACTAGACCACCTGACATATACTTCTGACATGATGACTAGGGGAGCAGGGGTGGAAGGGACCACTAGACCCCCAGGGATATACATCTGACATGTTGGATGGGTGATTGGAGGGGTCAGGTGGACCACTAGACCACCAGGAAAAAATGGTAGCGACAGCATAGGCACAAAGGTGTGGTTATGTTGCATGAAAATGAACCCATAAAGGGCATGCAAATGACCCCTTAGCACTTTTCATACCCAATTAGCTAATTTGCATGTTCAGGCTGAGTATTGCACACAGGAAATGTGGTGCTATCCTGTTTCAGTTAGCATTGCCTCCTGTGGGTTACATGAAGACTTGGTCCATGTCAGTGAAGCACAGCTCTAGTTAGCACTGCTCTGACATATACTGATATTCAGTCAGTTTGTGCGCCCTGCTTACTGGCTGACTATTGCTCAGAGCACATCATGCGCTATGATTATCGCAAGTGCAGGACAACAGGATTCACTGTGATTTTGGCCAAATCTGAATAGGATGCCTCTCCACTTTAGTAAAAACATGCGCGCGCACACACACACACATATATATATACACACACACTGTGAGGGTATGGGGCCCCTCTCCCCTGTCTGTCTGTTTAAGAAAACAGCCCTTCTTTAGTTTCGCTTTCTCTCACTCTTGCAGGTCTGAAAAAATTACTAATTTGCACACTACAAGTATACAGAAATTAAAAACTGTGAAGATGTTTGCCTTTTTTGGTCTAATTTTAGCAAGTGGAGGAAAGTAGATTGTTCTTTTACAACAGCTCAGACATTTCACTCACTTATCTGTAGCCTCTGAGAGTGCAGGGTCACATGAGCTGCCTTCAGTGAGCTTCAGAACTGGCCTCTGACTGGACAGTAAGTCTCAGAAGTTCTTCAACCTCCTTAGAGCAGCAAAATGCAAATAACCATGAAAAGTGCAGATTATTAGTTTCCACTTTAGAGTAATGCATACCTTATTATTCATGATATTCAGGAAATACTATTTGTTACATGAACACCCCAATAATGTACTGCATGTTTAATCAGCCTGTTTATTCACCCTGCTTATGAACTGGGGGGCATGACTGACCTGAAGTCCCATCCAATCTTTAATTACTGTGTTACTATGTATGCCAAGTCTCCACTCCCCAGTTCCTGAACAAATAAGATCATTTCATCAGTAACATAACTCTGACAAGTGTAACATAAGTCAAAGAGAAGAAGCACCAAGTTGAGATACAAGGCGATCACAATGATTTCAAGTGAGAAGCATATCTTTTAAAGCTAAAATAAAGCTTAATTGAAAAAATCATACTTGTAGTACTGTCGGGGTGGCGGGCTGGATGCAGTACCTCTGCATCGACCCGCCCTATGTTCAAACACAACCACAAGCCCAAGCCAGGCTCTCCACTTCAGCCGAGTGGCCCTGGCGCTGCTCCTGCCGGCGGCCAGACCTCTGCATCCAGCCCGCCACCACCTGAACAAGGAAAGCAGGTACAATTGGACAGCTCCTAGCAAGGAGCTGTCAGGATTCAATCCCTGTAATTGGACTGGCTTCTGGGGACTGTGGCCACTTCCTGATTGGATGCTGCAGATCCCCATCGAGAAAGCAAGCACCCAAGGCACCTTTTTCAAAACACAGCTCTGCCATTGCCTTGCTGTACTGCTCTCTGGACAATTTTTTTCTTCTGAATTTACTGCTCATGTGGAAAAGTTTGTTTTTTTTTCTCTTCTTGGAATTTTCTGTTGTTTAGCCTGCTGTACTAGCTAGGCCTGACTTCTATATAGCTTATACTGCTGTTTTACTGCTTAAATATGTTACCTTTAAACTATTGCACTGTATATGTAGGAATTGCCTTCCAGAGTATAGCAGAGTTGTAGCGAACTTTAACTGACTGCCTGATGTCTATATAGCTTACTACTTGCACTACTGAATTTTTTCTGCTGAGCTAATTGCCCAATATTGTAGAACTGCTTGAACAACTGACTACTGCCTGCTGTTTTTCTGCCACACTCTTTTCCCATCACAGTTACTCTCATTCCTCCTCGGACTGCCTTCTTTGTTTCCCTCTTTCTCTTGCCTTTTCCCTTTTGCATTTCTTTCTCTCTATTCCCCACACTGTTTCTCTGCAATCTACTGGACCCCTGATTCCCTCTCCTGCCACCCCCCTGAACCAGCACATTCTGTAAATATTGCCAGGCAATTTTGGCCATCTTCTCTACACATTCCAGACTACCCTGAGTCCTTTCCACCACACGCCTCCTTTCCAGCTCTCCCTGGTCTCATTCAAGGGGCACCCCTCCCCCATCATCCTCCTGAACCAGCCTTTTGTTTTGCTTAATTCACACCTGGCAACTTTTACCAGACCTCTCCTCAGGAACCTTTTCTCTCCCACTATTTGCACCTACTTCTACCCTGAGCACTAAATTGGCCAGGGCCCTCCCATCAATTAACTTGAGCTTTGTCTTTGACTTTTTAACTAAAAGCCTGACTTTTTTTTTATGCTCTTTTTTAGCTACAAGCCCAAACCAGTCTCTCCAATTCAGCCGAGTGGCCCTGGCACTGCTACCTGCCGGTGGCCGGACCTCTGCATCCAGCTTGCCACCCCCTGACCAAGGGAAGCAGGTAAGATTTGGCAGCTCCTAGCTTGGAGCTGTCAGGCTTCAATCCCCGTAATTGGACTGGCTCCTGGGGACTGTGGCCACTTCCCAATTGGATGCTGCAGATCCCCATTGAGAAAGCAAGCACCCAAGGCACCTTTTTCAAAACACATCTCGGACACTGCCTTGCTATACTACTGTCTGGACAGTTTTTTCACCCATCTCCCCCACCCTCCGCCTCCTTTCTTAAATACACTTCCCCAGTGATTCCCGCCCCCTGAGGCCTCACACTAGTCAGTTACAGCAACTCCTTAAAGGGGACTCCTTCCTGTAACTTCTTAAAGGGGTAATCCTCTCTCATGCTCAAATTTAATTTATGGTCCTCAATGCATCCCGGATCAAGTGCATTGATGCTGACTATGGTCCTCCTACTACTTCCTACACCAGCCCCACCTCAATTAGGACTGTCACCCTCTACCCACAGTATCCCTCTCTTATCTACAACACCTCTACCAGATCCCCCTGATGCTCAATCACCCCCCCCATATACCCCCACACTTCTACCCTGCTACCTCTTACTTCCCAATCATACCTTGGTCTCTTCTCCTCTATGCCTTTCCCACCCTTCGTACTGTACCCACCATTTACACCCCAGCATCCGGCCCTGTGTCCAATTGCAAGGGGAGATGCCACAATCACTACCACACTTTGGTGCACCTAATCATCCTCCTGTTACTTCTATCAGGTAACATTCACTCAAACCCTGGCCCCATGCCCAACCTTATAAACAAGCCTGTGCAGGATCAAGGACTCCACATGGCTTTCCTGAATATTTTCTGCCTCCTTAAGAAGACTGCTGCATTCCAATGCTGGGTTACTCAGCACCAACCAGACATTGTCGCGTTTGTCGAAACCTGGTTATCTAAATCCACCATTGACTCCTTCATCTCCCTCCCTGGTTACAACCTTTTCAGGGAAGATCGGGTGGGTAAGCATGGATGTGGTTGTGCTGTTTACATGCATGACTCCCTCCTTGGACATGCACTTCCACCACCCAAGCTTGATAACGGGGCTCAAGCCCTCACGCTAAAAATCTCCCCCAACCCTGGTAAGGGCCCACTCTTTCTCACCATTGCCTATATTCCCCCCAGAAAGCAAGACCTTACCATTCAGGCACTTGCTGACTACCCCTCTGGCCTACCACCCAAAATGGCCCAGATAATTGTTAGTGACCTGAATATCAACTGGCTGTCTGCCATGGCCTCCCAAACCAGAGATATCTTTGCTGCCCTTGACATATCTCAATTTGTCATCACCCCCACCTAGATTCAACCCCTCTTCTGGCAACAGCACCCTCCTGGACATCACCATTACCAACCGCTCCCAGAGGGTGCTTGATATCAGTGTACTTCCCAACTCACTTAGTGACCACTCCCTGGTCATATTCTCTTGGTCCACTACCAACAGCAAACCTGCACCCCAAACCACCCAGCGACATTGCCTACTCCCATGCAGCCTGCATTGCATTAAACTGTACCTCTCACAACTGGATTGGTCACCAATCAGGCTTGCACCATCTATTGATGAGGCACTGGATTTTTTCGCTCATACTTTTAACACTGCCTGTGACCTCCATGCCCCCTTCACTAGAAATCTCACCAAAAAGCAAAGCATGCCCTGGGTTACCCCCCCCCCTCTCTCCTTCACAAACTTAAAATAAGAGACAACCTATGGCACATTGATATTTAATCTGGCAAGCCAGCTGATAGGCAAGCATACAACGCCAGGCACAATAAGTGTACTTGGGCCGTTTGACAGGCCAAAGCCCAGTACTACCAATCCACTCTTGTTTCCTCCTGGGGGTCTGCTAGGAACTTTTGGGATAATGTAAAAGAGCTGAATGGGAAATCCCACTCCCCACCCCCCTCTCAACTCTCCTTTAATGGAACTGTCTGCTCTGACACCCATGGCATTGCAAACTGCCTAAACCACACTTTCTCAGAGCTGAGTTCAGTCCTGCCCAGTAACTTCTTTGACCCCATCCCAGTAGCACCCCTACCCACTCTCCAGAGACCTCCTTTCTATCTATGTACCATCCCCTGCTGGAGGCTAGACCCCTTCTGCAAAAAGCCGTTAGTAGTAACAACCCTGGCACCAACCTATGGGACACTAGACTACTTCGTCTGACATTGGATGGTATCCTGGTCTCACTTACTGAGCTGTTCAACCACTCTCTGTGCCTGGGGCAGTTCCCCAGCAAATGGAAAACTGCCATCATCTCTCCCACCTAAAGAGCGGTGATCGAGCGACCCTGGATAACTATCGACCTATCTGTATCCTTCCCCCATTCTCTAAGACCCTTGAAAAAGTAGTTGCTAACCAGCTTTCTGAACACTTGGCCATGCACAATATCCTGTGCCCTGAAGAGCATGACTTTTGTGCAGATCACAGCACCACAACTGCACTACTTGAATTCTCCAACTTTCTGCAATCTGCTCTTGATGTCGGAAGTCCTGCCAGTGCCGTGTTCATTGGCCTCTCCAAGGCCTTTGACATGGTTTGCCATCCCCTTCTGCTTGACTCCCTCAGATGCCTTGGTTTCTCCCCCGGTCCCCTTGCATGGCTCACCAGCTGCATCTCTGCCAGAACTCAATGTGTAAAAATCAGTAGCACCCTATCTGACACATCACCTGTCTGCTCTGGTGATCCCCAGGGCTCCATTTTAGGCCCTCTCCTCTTCAGTCTCTACCTCAACTACCTCCTCTCAGCCTGCTCAAGTAAGATCCCCCTCTATGTGGATGACACTGTGCTCTTTGCCTCTGACCCCAACCCCTACACACTCCAGGCCACCCTCCAACAAGCTTTTGATAGAGTTGAGCATTGGTTCACATCATGAAGGCTAGTCCTGAACCTAAAAAAGACCAAAGCTATGCTCTTCTTGCATCGACAAAGCAAATCCAGTGGTGCCCCTCTCATGATACTGCCAGCACACTAAACCCCATTGAGCAGGTTTCCTCCTACAAGTATCTGGGCATTTCCTTTGATTCAGCACTCTGCTTCCATTCCCTTATCAATGTCCTTTCTGCTGCCACCAGTGGCAAGACTGGACTGTTATACCACCATAGGGACTGCCTACCACAAGATGCCCTTAGATTGGCAATCACCTCCTCTGTCCTGTTGCTGATCGACTATGGGCTACCCATCTTTGCTGCAGCTGACAACACTGCACTTGCAAGAATACAGTTCTCTATAAACAAGGCCTGCAGGCTAATGCTGGGAGCCCCTAAGTGCACCCATACATGCCTGCTGTACTCCACTACCAATTTGCTCAACCTTGAAGGAAGACTCTGCTTCCAAACCTGCCTTCTTGTAAAAAAGACCCTGCTAGGGCTCTCTACCCCCCTTCGGTTGCCACCTCCCTGCAGCATGCCTTACCCTCTGTCTCCACTCATAGCACTGTCAAAACCTCCCTTATTGTCCCCAGGGTAAGGACCTCTATGGCCCAGATATCTTTTTGCTATTGGGCTCCCTCCTGGTTCAATTCCCTCCCAGCCAATGTAGCTGACTCCACTAAACTTGGTCCTTTCAAGGTCTCCCTCAGAAGCCATCTGACAAGCACTCACTGCTGCAACTGCACATAATCCCATGATCTGCCCCTTACCCACACCCCTAGGCTGGAATTGCCCTGTCTACTTTTACTGTATATGCCTGGGGTCTCAGGCAACATCTGCTGACTAATGTAATAAAATATCTCTGGTTGCTACCTGACATCATGAAAGGTATTTGTAATCCTAGACTTGATAAATAGATAAATAGACATCATACTCAGTGGCTCAATAGGTAGCACACTCGCCTCTGAGGCTGGGAGATCAGAGGGCTGTGGGTTCAGTTCCCACATCTGGAACTTGGGTTAATATCCCAGTACTGACACTGTAGTGCAGCATGAGAGGGGTGCTGAACTTCTGAGGTGCCATCTTTCGGATGAGACGTTAAACCGAGGTCCCATCTGCCTGGATTGGTGGTAGTTCAGGTGGATGTTAAAGATCCCATGGCACTTATCGAAAAAAAGAGTAGGGGAATTTCCCCAGTGTCCTGGCCAAATTTCCCTCATTCACTAAAAAAAATACCACCAACAGCTTAATCTGGTTCAAGATCAGTTGGCATTCGTCTGTATCCCCTCTCCCCAGGGTCGTGCCTGAAAATAGGCAGGATTTGTCTAGTGCACTTACCGCGGTCAACAAAAACTAAATAAATAAATACAAAAAAAAATATTCATGTACCATATTATGACTACTGTGATCTACCGGTTACCAAGCTTGTACCACCAGTGAATTTCTGTAACACTGGTTCCTTTTTTAATCTAAGCATTATGAACAGTACTGTTTTGTTTGCTGTGATGTATTGCTCTTTTGATGAGGTGTCTTTGTAAATGAGTCTTTGACTCAAAGGTCTGTAAACCGATGATCTAATAAATAAATAAATTAAC
The DNA here is from genome assembly GCA_016271365.2 of Neoceratodus forsteri. Classification (NCBI taxonomy): domain Eukaryota; kingdom Metazoa; phylum Chordata; order Ceratodontiformes; family Ceratodontidae; genus Neoceratodus; species Neoceratodus forsteri. The sequence continues at coordinate 728,376,238 of CM057458.1, read as the reverse complement.
TGTTAGAAAGGCAATTCACTACAGCTTTCCTTTTTCCAGGTTGTGTCTCTGCTACCTTATCTACAGCTGAGTTCTGTGATAGCAATCATTCAGGTGTCTTAGTACTCTAGAAATTACCTGATCGGAGTAGTTGCTTTGCACAAAAATGTTACTCATTTGGCCCACTCCTAGCTTTAACAAGCTATGACATGACTCACAAAATAGATGAGTTTTATTATACTTTAGGAGAAAATGTCAAGCTCTTAGCCACAACCTTGAAGCATAGGTACTGTATAAGGGAAACTGCTAGCCCATCTAATTGGGCCAGGTCCATGATTTTGTTTAGAGAAGTACAGTACAAGTCACATTAATCTGTTCTTCCAATGAGTTGTTTTAGATTCTGACTGAGTTGTATAAGAGTTGCTAGATCCAATACAAAACTCTGCACAAACTGTTTCTTTGGAGATAAATGCAGTTTTGCATTGCATTGTGACTGGACTGCAGATGCATTCTAATTGAGTTGCAAAAACATTTTATAGACATTGCTCTTGAGCTGGTTATGAACTGAAAAACAATGCAATATGAGTTACCAATGCATTGCCAACTGTTAAAAAACAATGCTAAACCAATTCATTGGTGGAACAGTTTAATGTGACTTGTACTGTAGTATTTCCCTCAAAACTATAAAAGCTGCAGTTGGGTAGCCCAAGAGCTAGCAGGAAGAGGTGCTACTTTGCTACAGTACATTGCCAGCTTTACTAGTGTCCCTTAAGTCCTCTCATAGCCTGAGGTGGAGATTTAAACCAGTCATCACACAAAATCTAAACATACTTATTTTTTGTCTTTTAATTAAAAAAAAATCCATTGTGTCATTCTTTTGGCATTTGGTAAAATAAACTCACCAGTATAAACAGAGCACAACTGCATTTCACTAAAGCACTAGGTTTACCAAAAAAGATGAAAAACAAGAGTTATTTTTGTTTCACAGGGATTCAACGCCTTATCTTTGTTTAGAAAAAGCCTTCCAGGCCTCAGGAGAGTGAGAGTGTTCTTTGGAATTGATGAACTCCTTCAGAGATGTAATATTACAGTTCCATCACTGATGGCTAAGGTATTTATCTCTTTCCATCAATAAAGACTGAAGAATTTCTCTTTTTTTGAGAAGCACATGATATACATGAAAAACACAAGTAAAAATACACCAGCTCTGGGGAGAAGGAGTTCACAACCTAAATATTTTCTTTCATGTGTACAAAATGGTTATGCAATTTTTACAGTAATGGAGTAACATACATTTTAATATAATTATTTACAGTATACCAAGTCATCATATAGTTAATACTGCATAACTACCAATATGCTAGTCATAAGCTAAAACAGTAATGCAGAAGCCTCTCTGGATAACTCACGGTAACCACAAAGGGTATGCGAGTGCTTGGTTATAGAATGAAACATGAAGAGTATTTTTAATAGCAATAAAAATCTAAAACATGCTGCCACATTTCATAGAACTGAAAAGGCTCATCAGTGTGGGTTATGTAATCAGAAGCATACATCAGAGTGTACTGTGATGCCCACCACTGTGAAACCCAATTCTGCAGAATTCTGTAGCAGAGCTATTGCAGGAAACAAGGCAGTTTCAATGGGAGTTAATCCCGTTTGTCATGCAGGAAACTGTGACACTGCACTTCAGTCTAGCAGGCTTTACTGCTTGTTGCACTGTGTCAGCACTGTCCCACTTTCCTTCAGTGCGTTGGTTTGAGTTCAAACACATGGAGGTGGGTGGGAGTTAATGTAGCTCAGAAAATGGGTAGAGAATGCCCTATATCTTGAACAGTCAAAACAAAACATGGAAATCAAAAGAGGGTATTGTTAGGCTAAAATTGTAGAACAATGTGAGAAGGATAAGGGGAATGATGGAATCCTTAAAGTATTTTGCTCAGTCTTCATAGGTGAAGGGGAGGTGAATTTCCCCTGACAAAAGTAAAATGATATTGTATTAAAAAACAAAACAAAACAAACTGCAGGTTTAAGCTTATGGAAAGTACCAGGCATAATCTAGAAATGGGATAAGTTGCCACACCAGTGGCACAGCTGGATGAGATGGAGGACAAAGGGAGTAGTGGTAAATGGGAAATACTCTAGTGTAAGAGATGTCGATAGCTGGGTGCCACAGAGGCCAGTGCTGGGACTGGTTCTGCTTAACTATTTATCTAGGATACAGTTGTAATGATAATGAGAAAAATTCCTCTCTTTGCAGATGAAACAAGATCTTTTGATTGGGTGGACCCAGCAGAGGAGATAAGGGATTTGAAAGATGATCTAAATAGACTAGTAAAATGGTTGAAGTTGTGGCAAATAAAGCTTAATGCCAAAATATGTACTGTGCTACAAATATGCTGACTATGCTTATACTGTCATGTATATGATTTTTCTTTTATGAAAACTTCAATAATAAATGTAATCAGCAATCCCACAATATATAAGTATATGCATATAGAGAAAAGGACTCCAAAGTCAAATTATCGGCTAAGAGGAGTAGAAATCTAACCAACCAATAAAAAAAAATGAATATGCATCAGCTGGACAAGAGAAGGGAAAGAGGGATATGACTGAAACCTTTAAGCATATGAAAGAGGTGAACAAGGTAGTGCCTGTTCAATAGCTTCAGTCATACCACTACGATGAGACACAAATATAAACTGTCAGGGAGCAGTTTCAGGAGACATGTGAAGAACTATTTCTTAACCAGAAGAGTTGTGGACAAAGAAATCAAGCAATATGCTATCCTAACTGACATTCAGAAAAAAACTCCAGGAACAGAAACCTCTAACTACAAATGGATTTGGAACTCCCATGAAGATTTAGGTAACTACCTCCAGTAAGTCTACTGTCACTGGTATAGACTTACAAGTTCCCATGTATGACCAAAACCAATCTGCTTGCACCTCTGTTACAAATAAGAGACTGAACTCAAATGGTAAACAAAATATGACTTAAATGGCAGTGAAGGCCATTGAATCATTTAAATAAACATGTTTAAGAGACAACTCAATGTCTTTCTGGAGAAAGCAGAGGTAGAGGGCTATTGAAAAAAAGGTGTGTGGAGGGCTACTACCAACCTAAATGGAGCAGACTTGTTTGGACCAATTGGTCATTCCCTGTTCACCAAATTCTTATGTTCTTACACAAAGAAATATAAGGGTGATAAATAATTGTCTGCAAAAATTATTCCAGGTTTACTAACTGAATCAATCTTTGCTGCTCAACAGGATGCAATTATAAAAACAAGATATTAAACAGGCTAGTAGCACAAAGCCAAATCTATTTTAAAAATCCAGGAAACTAGAACATAGTAAGCCATACTTCTCTTCATGTCAGTAAATATTTAACCAGTTTAAAAATGATCAATGTATCAAATCAGAATACAGAAGACTCATCCAAATCAGCAATTATAAGCATTTTTCATCACTGACTAAAGCTGGCCGAAGCCTTTAAACAATCGTCACTAACAAGATAAAGGATTCCGAGCTCACACGCACTTTTCTAACAAAGCCCATCCAATAATGAGCTTCAAAATTGTTTATTGACCTGTGCTTTAATCTCATGTTTAAGTTCAGAGTAATGTTGGCTGCACAAAGACTTGCTCAATAGCTCTGTCAGGCACAAAGTGTATGCAATGTCATGCTATAGCAGATAACTGGGGCAAATTCACCCACTGAAAGCCAATGTTATGAGACGTGAACCAACAGCAGATGCTACATATAGCTCCTTTGCTGATCAAGGCTGATCAATTGATTTTAGGATACCCATGCCACATTACATCTGATTAAAACTAACACAAATGTCTCCACATTTTAATTTAAATCCCTTCAACCATCTCCACATTGAGTAACTAATCACTGTGGCAACATGTCAAAGCTATAGCTTTGTTGTGAGCCTCTACTGCCCCAGCACATACAAAAACAGAAAAATCTTGGCAGTCAATGATGTAACAGGGTTTGGTAAGACCCTATTACATTTATTATGCAGAGGGAGTTAAAAGCAAATATCTCATTTGCCTTCTCCTATTTTGTCACTTGTCTGTGTTTTGCCTGTCTGATTGTCCAATCAAATTTTTGTTGTGGCAGTTAGGAACTGACCACCTCAATGGTCCAACTATTTCTCCCTGTTATCTCCCTTCTTTCATTGCTGTTTCTATGCTCTCTTTCTCCTGTTGCTTCTCTGTGGTTAAAAACAAATGTGTGAATCTTTATGTGAAACTGAGATCCCTTGGTTTGTTGAAATGACTGCAGGAAATATAGTTGACCTTGAGATGTATTTTGAACTCCAGACGTTCACAGAATTTTCAACAGGAAACCAGTGTTGGGACAAAATGTGTTAGTTTGTTGTACCAGTTAAAGATTAGATGTGCTATTTTAGCTTGCCTCATGAAACAAATCGACAAAGTTCTGGAACATTTTGTGAAACAGGAGATACAACTTACAACACTCAGGATGCACAGTTTAAACTGTCAGGAAAATACATCTTATAAAAAGAGAGCAATGTTTTGTTTTGAGAGAGACAGACTGAGATTTAAATTGAGAGAGACAGTCTCAGATGTAGGCCTTTGATTGTACTGCCAGTATGAAGAGTTGTCCTGTAGATTTTACTTTTTTGATTGTATTGTTATTGTTATTGTTAAGAATAAAACACTACTTGCACATTTTTTAACTTCCTTTGATTTTCCTATGCTTCTGACTGTTGCCTCTATAATAATGGATATGGATTGGCAGAACAATACTAAAACGCCTCTGCTGTCTTCTGCTCCAAGTCACCCTAAGAGTTTCCTTTCCTACTGGGTGCCTTGAAACAAAAGCAGTTCCAGCTACTGTATGCAGCAAGTAGCATCACTACCACCTTGGGACAACCTCTAACTTGTGTTTCAGCTGAAGGTATTTTTTTTTTTGTTTTGTTTTGTTTTTTAATACAATATCATTTTACATTTGTCAGGGGAAATTCCCCTTCCCTTAGCAAAATAATCTTGTTTCTTCCCCACCTGAATATTTGGAAAAGACATGGTTTCCTCTTACAGTGCTTTGTACTACCAGTGGGATGTGGGCTAGAAAGCTAAGCTACCACGTCACTCATGCCACTCCTAAAGTTCTTTTCTTTTATTAGTCTGGCACTAGACTTTTGCCATGGCCATACATAAACTATGTCATTACACAGTGCATTAAGACAACTCATCAATGCTTTTGATTATTTTCCATCAATACAAAATAATCTATCCAATAAAATGCATCCTAAGACAAAACATTCGTCCAGTAAGTCATCAACCAATGTGAAGGACAAATATGTGTATTTGTGCAAAGTAGGATCCTACTGTATGTACTTCATTCAAGCCTCACATCTGATACTTTTACAGCTCAGCTTTTTTGGCACTCCTCACCTTCTCATTCCTCATTGAAATGGTAATGTTGCTAAGTCTGTTCACCTGTAAGTTCATGGTATCTGCATATATTATGTTTTATCTGTTGTATATAGAGATGGGCCAAGTGAATAAAATTTACTTCGCAAATTAATCTTGGAAATTGGTGAAATTTGCAATGTGTCGACTTTGCAAAGTTTTTGCATTGCAAAGTTGCCCTTTGTCCAGGTGAATTGGCTTACATTTGCCCAACTTTGCCTAAGTTCACCTAATTTCACCACCTTTACAGGTGAAGTTAGGGGAAGTTGTGAAGCAGGAACTTTGTGAAGTAATTTGTAAAGGCAAGTTTTGCAACTTCACCGGAACTTTGCTGGAGAAGTAAAACTGTGCAACATCTTTCATTGTATATACCTAGTTGTGTTCCTCAACAAACTACTTCATTCCAGCATATTATGTCTACCCATTTGTAACATGTTTGAAACCACTGTGTTGTGTTCATATTTCTGCTTACTTTGTGAGGACTTTATGCTACTCTACCTCCTAGGTTGCACCTGAAAAACTAGGTTGTACCTGAAAATAAGTGCTTGCTTTTCTAGTGTGTTTAACAAAAGCTAAATAAATATTACTCAGTGCTAGTGTGTTTAACAAAAGCTAAAAAAATATTACTTGGTGCTTTAAACAAACAGTACTAGCAAGGTAAAGCAACCAATCTACATTCACAGGCAGAAAGAACAAGCATTTGTCAATTCTGAATGCTCACCGTTGGTATTGCTGTTGCATCAGGTCTTACCTGTATACATTTTTAAAATATACAATGTAGATAAGATAAAATATCTCATTTTCAGTGGTATCCTGTTTGACACATTGTTAAAATTCTAATTACCCAGGATAGCGCCGTTGAGAGGCAATATTTGCTATTAAGTGGGCTCCCACATTTTGACCCCAGATGTTCAACAGTCTTTTTATGACCTGACGTAATGATCAAGACAGGTGGAATTTTTAAAATCCCATCAGAAAAATTATTTTGCTGTGCGACTGTGAAAACAAATTTCAGAGACGATTTGAAAAATGACACCTGCTGTGTTCAGGAAGTGAGGTAACACAAGGGATATGTTGAAAATTAGGGACCAAAATCTGTAAAAAATTAAGTTATGAGTAAATGTTCGAACAATTCATTTTCTCATAACTAGTTGTTTTTCACATTTTTAACCCAAATTATCAACATAATCTGTTTATGACCACTCTTTCTGAGCATGACAGATGTCATTTATAAAAACAATGGCTGAACTGTCATTTTGTGCCACAAGTGTTAAAACATATTTTGGGTAGGATATGAGAAAAGACAACCGCCACATTCATGAGTGTAAAAAAAATGGCTATGTTGAAAAGTTTGGGTCAAAATATTGAAAATTACCACAGTTAAAATCATGCATTCAAAAATTGCAATGTAAACTCAAAACTTTGTTATTTTCTCAAATTTTCACCTCAGATTTTCAACATAGCCTTCTTATGGCTCCACATAGACTTCTCAGGAGCCCAACTCATGAACAAGGGCAGGAACATTTTCAAATCTTGCCCAAAAGGCAATTTTGTGCCACTAGCATTAAAACATGTTTTAGCCAGGATTTGAAAAATGACAGCTGTCATATTCATGAGGTGCTGTAAAGAAATGGCTATGCTGAAAATGTGGGGTCAAAATATTGAAAATTATTAAAGTTATGAGCCTGCATTCATATATTTTAATGTAGGCTTATGACTTTTTTTTTATATCTTTACCCCAAAATTTCAACACAGCCTTCTTATAACCTTGCCTCATGTACAAGGGTGAAGAAAACTTTTAACTCCTGCCCAAAAAGTGATTTTGTGCAGTGACTGCAAAATCACCTTTCAGGTCAGAGTTGCCTAATTTCACAGCCAGTTTTCATGATGTGGAGTCCCAAAAATGGTATGTTGAAAATTTGTGGCAAAAATATCCAAAGTGACCAAGTTATGCTACTAAGTTCAAAATCCCATTGAAATGCATTGAACCGCATACCTAATTTCCTCAGTTCGCAGTCTGGTGTTCAAGAGTGAAGACGTGTCTGCAGTCCAGAGAGAATTATGGCATTGGACCCCCAGTGGGTAAATAAGGACATGGGGGGTGCTTGGGGGAGGATAGGATTGGAGAACTAACGGTGGCAGCAGCAACAGACATCGATGGATATTTTTTCTTTTTTGCAGGGTATTTTGAAAAATGAATAAAAAAACAATGAGGGACACTTTTCTTTATTTCAAGTGGCAACAATGTGGGATTGGGTACCCCCCAGTGTCAGTATTTATTTCAGGTGGCAACACTGGGGGATCTGGCAAACCCCAGTGTTTGTGTTCATTTCAGGTGGTGACACTGGGGGACTGGGCATCCCCAGTATAGATATTATATATTGGTGGGGGTGTGTGGGGTGGAGGGTGCTGAGTGGGATGATCAGGTGGGGGAACAGTAACAGTGCTGGCAGAAACAGGCATCACTGGATGTTTTTCTTTTTTATAGAGTGTATTAAAATAAAAACATAAAAAAAAACTACTAGGGGTGGTTTTCTATATTTCAGGTGGTGGCACTGGGGGACTGGGCACCCCCAGTGTTGGTGTTATGTTTGTGGGGAGGTGTGGGGTGGGTGTTGAGTGGGATGTTCAGGTGAGGGAATTGCAATGGTGGAAGCAGCAACAAGCATTGATGGATGGTTTTCTTTTGTACTGGATATATTAAAAACAAAAAGAAAAACAATACTAGGGAGAGTTTTCTTTATTTTAGGTGGTGACACTAGGGGATTAGGCACCCCCCGTGTTGCTGTTATGTTTGTGGGGGACTGTGGGGCCATTGTTGCTGAGTGGGAGGATTGTGCGTGTGGGGACTAACAGCAGCAACAGCAGTAGACATCGATGGCTGTTTGTTTTGTTACAGGGTATAAAAAATATGTATATATATTTTGAAGGATGGTTTTCTTTATTGCAGGTGGCAACACTGGGGATTGAGCACCCTCAGTGTTGGTGTTATGTTTGTGAGGAATGTGGGGTGATGGGTGATGAGTGGGAGGGTCTGTTGGGGAACAGTAACAGCAGGGGCAGCAACAGACATTAATGGATGGTTTTCTTTTTTACAGGGTGTAACTCAATCTCAGTAGGCTGATCATGACAGATTCGCTAAGTTTCCTGTGTGGTGTTATGCAGATCAAAGGAAAGATCCAACCTATGATTGGGTCAGCTCTCTCCTTTGAACTTCAGGAAGTTTCCACCCAGAAAGCCAGAACAGTGTCCTGATCAGCCTGCTGATGATTGGTGCAACACTGACAAGCCCCTTGCAGACCACTCTGCATTGGACTGACAGTGTCATACCACTCAAAAGCCACTCTCCTAACAAAATGTTTGCATGCACAATGATCAGAAAAATACAGAACCAGAACTAAAGTAACAGTGGTATGAGTTTTAACACATAGTTCAACTCAGACCCACCAGTGAAAGCATGTGGGTAAGAAAAGGAACATACTAGTTTTAAAATACCCAAATAAAAGACTGCTACAGCTCAGGCTGCAAACAGAATCAGGAGAAGCATCACAATTTGTCCCCTCCCTCATCCAGCCATCCATGCAAATCCAGTACTCCATTCCAAATCTTGCTGTTATCCACTTAATCTGCTTTCAGTCGGAATCTTAAAGTTTAATTTTTGCTAGAAAGCTGTATGTTCATACCTGCCTACAGTGATTCTTTCCTCTCCTCTGTACCTTGCCTTACTTTTTCTGAGCCCCTCTGAGAGCTCTGTGCTTTCCTCCTACAGCTCCCCAGCTCTTTCGTTCTCCATGTAAACTGTCTCTCCCTCTCTCAACTATGATTTTCCTCCTGTCTGTTACCCTTCCCCCTTCCCTTGCTACACAGCGTCTTAACATCTTAATCTCCCTCCCACAACCAATTGTCTCAGCTGACCCCACCCTAGCAATCTCCTGAGCTAACCTGCACTTGTTCTTGCCTTCTCACCCCCACCACTCACTGATGATTTCTGCTGCTAGCCACCTGCCCCTGATCCTTCTGCCTTATATTTATATTTATATTTGTGCTCTCTTCCTCTTCCTCTAGGGACCCGTGCTGTGTGGTGCCGACAGACTTTCTTGCAGCTGAACACTACAGCCGCTGCTGAAACTGATCTTTCCTGGCTACTCTCCTGGTCCCAGACGATAGATCCGACAGCCAGGTACTACTGCTCCCACTTGACTGGAGCTTACTGAAGCTAGTAGCCTCTGATTGGCACGCCATTCTTGGAGGCAGAGTCCCATTGGGCACCTTGCTCCAAAGGCACATTCTGATTGGTGCACCTTTCCCGATTGACTTTACATTGATTTTTTGGAGCCGAATTTTCTGAACCTAGAAACGTAGCCCTCAGGTTTTTCATCCCACCCCCAGCACCCCCTCTCAGGCCTCCTTTAAATATTCCAATGCTCTGCCCCTCAGTGACTCTATTGACCCCACTGGTGAACTACATCCCTGTATTACAGATACCTGTGTTAGGAAATCTGATCCCTCCCCTCCTGCTACTATTTCTACAGCTCTACCTAGTGTGGCCTCCTGTGGTTTTCTCCTTCCCTGGCTCCTCTCCTATTTTCCAGCCAGTCTCTAGCTTACTATAACAAATCTTCAAATGATATTGCTTGTCCTAATACCTGCTACTGCTCTCCTACCTTTATTCCTGCCTTCTGCTCCCTGTGCCCCCGTGGCAACCCCCACTTTCCTGCCTCATGACTTCCTCTTCTCTAACCTTCTCCTGCTGCCCACGTCCCATCCAGACCCCTCTCCAGTACTAATAAACAGGTCCTGGATTCACTTGGCTGCCTATGCTATAAAAATCTATCCCCCAAACTCTTACACCTCATGCCCTTTCCTGCAATGGAAACTCTGGTATTTTCTTCTACTGGCCATACTGCTCTCAGGTGATGTTCACTCAAATCCTGGACCTAATACCGTCTCACCCGGTAACTTTGCTAATCCTAAAGAGCTTACTATTGTTCACCATAATATCAGGAGCTTATTGCACAATTTCACTGAGCTAGGGTCCTGGACTAACCTCTATAAACCTGATATCATCTGCCTCACAGAAACCTGGCTCAAACCCTCCACCCCGATTCACTTTGCTCCCTTCCATCCTATAATCTTTTGGGGAATGATCGACCTGCTCCAAAAAGAATGGGCGGTACAGCCATTTACTTTAAGGATCATCTGCATCTCTTTGTAATCTGCTCGTCTCCCCAAACACACTGTGAGGCCATACATGTCCTTCTTTCCCTTGGCTCAAAAAAATTACACATAGTGTGTTCCTACAACCCCCCCTCTTGTGGCCTAAAAGGTCTAGATGAGATGCTCGAGCAGACCTTCCTTCTTTCTGGCAGAAAAGATGTTCTTATACTTGGCGATTTTAACCTAAACTGGCTAGGAAACTCCCAACCCTCACTACTAACTAAGCTACAAAGTGCTAACCTACACCAGATGATCAACAACCCTACCAGGATTGCACAACTCTCAAACTCCAGTACTCTGCTGGACTGGATTATGACCAGCCACCCTGAAAACATAATTGCCTCGGGCGCTCTTGCTGACTCCATTTCTGACCACTTCCACACCTTTTGTATTTGGGGAAAGACTAGGCCTGCCCCATCTAAACCACACTTCATTAAATTCCAGAACTATGCACACCTTGACTCACAGTCCTTCCTAAAGGATATCGCTAATATTGATTGGTCCTCCCTCTTTAATTCCAGTGATGCTCAATCCACCCTTAATCTATTTCTGTCCAACTTTTTGGTAATACAGAACACACACTGTCCACTCATAGCAAGGAGGGTGAAAAATAAGTCCACCCACTGGCTGAAATATGACTTACTTTCTAATCTACGTCAAAGGGACAAAAGTTAGTTCCGGTACAAAAGCACTGGGCTACCTACTGACCTAAATGCTTATAGGACTCTGTGTAACTCATGTAAGAAGGAAATCAAAAGGGCAAAAAGTGCCTACTGTAAGGATCTTCTTACCAACTCTTATGGTGACTCTAAGAAATTCTGGTCCCATATAAAGCTCTACCTAGGTTCTAACCCTGCTCCTACTCCTACTGACATGTCCTTAAATGGGATCCATTGTAACAATCCTAGAACCATTGCCAACTTTTTCAATACTCAGTTCTCTGACCTCTCCAAATACACCACCTCCTTCCCTGCCCAACTGAATCTGACCACCCAGCCTGACGTCTCCAGACCTTGCTTCTATTTTAAGTCTGTCACCAAACTCAAAATGTTAAACAGTATAACTCATTTCACTGCAGCTGAATCCAACCATCTTGCACCAAAGCTCCTGAAACTCTCTGCCCCCTTCATTGCTGGACCTCTAGCCAAGATTTTTAACTTCTCCCTTTGCCAATGTTGTGTTCCTGATATCGGGAAGATGGCTAGGGTAACCCCCGGTTCCTAAAGAGGTGATTGTAAAGATCCATCAAACTACAGGCCTATTGCTATCCTGTCGGTTCTCAGCAAATTACTTGAGAAACTTATTGCCTCCCAAACCATTGAATTTCTCGAAAAACATGACATTTTCTCCTCTGCCCATCATGGCTTCCACAAGGGTCATAGTAAAACCACTGCTCTTGTCAAATTTATGTAAGACACCCTTGTGGCCATGGACTCCAGCTCCTTAACAGGTGCTATTTTTTTTTTATTGACCTGACCAAAGCTTTTGACCTGGTTGACCACACCCTACTCTTAATGACCCTTAGATCACTTGGTTTTTCCCTGAATGTAGTTATGTGGTTTGGCAGCTACCTATCTGACAGGACTCAAGTAGTTAAATACAATTCCACCCTATCAGAGTTAACCTCTATCAATGTAGGTGTGCCTCAAGGGTCCATCCTTGGTCCCCTGCTTTTCTCCATATTTATCAACAATGTCACCTCCAACCTCCAGCAGACCTCCTCCCTACTATACGCTGATGACATTGTTCCCTAGGCTAGTTCCAAAAACATCTCTGACATCAACCAATATCTCTCCCAGGACTTTGCTCTAATTCAGCAATGGCTGATCCACCATAAGCTTGTCCCAAATGTAGAAAAGACCCAAGCCGCCATGTTATTTGGCACAAATGTCAAGCTCAAACACTCCTGACCACATTACATGATCCCCACAGGTAATGGCACCTCTGTAAGTGTGGTAAACTCATTTAAATACCTGGGTATCACCCTTGACCCAGCTCCTAATTTTGACTTTCACTTCCAGCAGACCTGTAAGTCTGTTAACATGAAACTTGGCATTGCCTACCGCTCAAGCTATTGGCTAACCCCTTCTGCTAGGATAGCCATAGATCATGGTATTCACCTCCCATCCCTCACCTATGGAGTTGCAACCTATACTGCTGCAAGTAAATCTAGTCTTTGGAAGTGGTATGTTACCTACAATAACATCTGTCACTATGCCTCCTCTTCGCACGGGCTCAAACACCATTGCCTCCTTTACTCCAAACTCGGATGGCTTTCTCCCCTTGCGTCTTGGTCCTTTGCATATGGTTCACTTATCGGTAACATAATCAGAACTCATATACCTAAGCCCTTGGCAGGACTATTTCTGGCTCAGACATCTAGTTATGGCCTGCTCTCCGTGGTCGATGCAGCTGCCCTCATCCCTAGGCATTGCTCCTCTAAAGGGGCAAGTGCCTTTGCGTGTTACACCCCCCACTTCTGGAACTCTCTCCCTCTAACTGTATGCCTTGCCCCTTCCCATGCCTCTTTCAAGAGACTGCTGCATCATCACCTAGCTGATTCATGTAACTGCACTTGCTTCCAGCCATCCTAGCCTGTTTATCCCACCCTTACCCTGACCCCGTAAGCCACTTCTTTCCAGTCATATCCCTAAACACTCAGCAGTTCTTTTCTCTAGGTGCCTGTCTGGCCTACTCACATGTCACTTGTAGTCCTCTCCTCTTGTTCTGTATGTATCCTCTATTTTCTCTACTATCCTCCTATCCATCACTCCAGTCCTCATGAATACCTCCTCTCTTTATCTATTTATCCTGTGTGTCCACTTTTGTGTTTAAACACAGTTTTTCCCTGCATTATCCTAACTTTATTTGACTCATATCCTGATTATATGACATTTGCAAATGTATCTTTTTGTTCCTCTTAGATAATGAATTTTACTCTTAATTGTATTTTGTATGCTACTTGTCATGCATTCCTATCCATGTAAAACTGTTTAATTTTTAATGTAATGTCTTGTTGTATAGTTATGTAATTTGCTGATGCTCTGCATTTGTCTTCACTGGTCTGTAATCTCCTGGGTCGTGCCTGAAAATAGTCATTGCCATGGCTAGTGCACCCTACCTGGTAAACAGAAACTAACTAAATAAATAAATAAAATCCACCAGCTAGTAGATGGCAACCATCTCTGTAGAGGCCATAGCTCCCACACCTGGTGCACCTCTACATTACCCCTGAAGATCAAAACAGTTTCTAATTCTAGTTAAGGGTTTTCCTTCATAGGCATACTGTACTCTATCATCAGATTAAAACATACATCTGAAGTGTAATCTGTTTCAAAAATGTTGACTGCTTCTCTGGTTTGCAAACACTTTTCTGTCTCTGGGAATTAAAATTGTAGAGACTGACATTAGAGATTGTTAATTTATCAAGAGCACTTTGAGACCCTGTGCATGAGACCTGAGATCTGAGACACAGACAGTGCTCTAATTTTTCCATCCACAAGGGGTTCAGCTGGCAAGCCATGGAATATATGCCTCCTATATGGATGACTGTACTGAAAAGATGAGGAGAAGAATATAGGAAAATCAGGGTTTGAAGGGACGTTTCATCTTGAGAAACTATTTGGTTGTAATTTCTGAAAAAGACTTTTAATGAAGTTAGATTAAGTTAGTTATACACAAGAGAGACTTTCCTCTGGGTAGATGGTATAGGTCATAAACTACTCTACTTTCACAGTAATAACATTTCCTTCCCTGCCACCTCTTCTCTCTCTAGTTATCTGATATCTGCTCCTCTATCACCTTTGTAAAACATTTGCAGGATAATCTGCCTACCCTTCTTACATCCACAGCCTCTGAAACAGCCTCCCACTTACAGTTCACTCCTTTACCTCTCTTTCAAAGCACCTCCAAGGGATCATTTAACACCCTCCTGCATCTGCAGCCAGCCTGTCCCATCCCTCCTTCTTTCTTCCCTGTCCTGGAAAAATAGATTCTGATAGCTGATAAAAGGCACATTAGTCTATCCACTCTGCCTATTTCCCACTGAATTCCATGTTTATCCTATTGTTGGACTAGAGTTATTAGGCCTCTTGTGCTACTAGTACCCAGTGCTCCCCCTTCCCAGGCTGTCCATCCCTCCTCCTCTCTTACGTTTTACAATCCCATGTACCTATCTCATCCATGTTTGACACTGGTCACCAAGTTTGCTTCTATCACCAGCTTTCATAGACTATTCCAGTTGTCCATTACCATCTTAATGGAGAAGTTTTCCTAGCATACCTTTTTAATCTTTCCCCAACAACTTCCACCTGTGGCGGAGTTAGGCTACACCCTCGGCCGTGACTGATGGACCACTTTTCTATCTCCTTATTTCCTAGCTACCAAAACTTCTGTTGAGCAACAGCTACTGCTTTTCTCTTTGCTTTTCCTCTTTTTCCCACCTACACTAGGTTGGCCACCTAGCGGAGCTCTTTACTTTCTCTACTAAACTTCGTATTAGTTCTCTCTTTTTATTCTTTTTCCATTTCCATCCATCCAGTCCCTGGAATGATACCAAACACCTAGAAAGGTATTGTGTAAAGTACATAAGTGCATTTTGTGTACAAAAACACATGAATGCTGTTTTAAATAGGAATACATACAGCTAATAATGCCTTTTTAAAGAAAAAGGACTCAGAAACCATATAAAACAATAATAACTTCATGATTAATTCAGTTATAAGAAATCCTTAAGGAATTTTCATAAAGTCATGCTATAAACCTGTTACTGTATAGGGTTCTATGTATAAAAGAGCATAGTCACTGTGGATCAGAGATATAGAAAGTCAATATCTGTGGATGTATACACTGTACCTTTAACTGAACCAGGAAATCCCCTGAAACAACCCCTTCCCCTTTGGTTTTGAAACAACATGTTCAGACATGAAACAGCATGTCCAGACTTGTAAATAGAAAGGGCTTAGTCAGGTGACCACCCACCAAAACATATAAACGCCTCTTCAGTGAGTTCACTCCAGTTCAGTCTAGTAGAGTTCAGTCTTGAGAGTGAAGGAGAGAGGTGCTACTAGAGACAAGCTGTTGAATACAGATGAGAAGGGTCTTAGGAACTCTAGAATCCAGGACTGTATTGTGTCAGAAACTACTGATGTTAAGTAGTGATTTTCTTAGCAATTTTTTTGTTTTCATTTATTATATTTTGAACTTTTGAAAAATAAATATCACACTAAGGTGTGTTCTAAACCTGTAAATTTGCCTCATCTGAAGTTTATTCCCTCATGCTGTGACACCACCCATCTAACCTGATTACTGTGTTTTCATTCCTAGTCCCTGCAGTCTACCTTGCTGATGTCACTAAAGTACATATAGGGCTCATTCATGTCCCACCTCTCTCTTCTGACCTCCAGAGATTGGGGACTGGCTTCACAAAAGGTTGTGGAACTAAGTTCTACACCACAACTCCAGTTGTGGACAGAAATCTCCACAGCTATGGAGATTGGTATGCACAGCTGCAGTAGTTGTGGACAACGTTACATCTGGTCCCACTGGCCATAAAGGTTTTCCACAGCTGCGGGGATTCACCTGGCAACACCAGCCCCAAGCTACCATATATTGTGCAGCCAGTTGTAATCTGGCTCCTCCTTTATGAATACCCACAGCTGTGGGGAAAACAACAAAAACCTATGGATCTGCAAGTGGCAACCCACTTATACTGTGTTTTCCCTGCAGCTGCAGGAATTTCAGAAGTTTTGTGAATCCAGCCCCACATGTTTAGGTTCTCCTGCCTCTCCTCATGCATCTTCCCTTGCTGCCCCTATATCCTTTTCATAGCCATCTTCTGAACCTTCTCCTAGTGGTGCATGTCCTTTCTGCAGTGGTTACTCCTGATCTGGGCACAGTACTCTTAGTACGGTCTCACCATGGACCTGTACAGGGGTCAGTATCTCCTCCTTTCCTCTGATGGTGAATATGCTAACTATACAGTACACTACATTATAAATCAGTAACATGATTACCAGTCAGCGTGTAGAACCACTGTACCTCTTATCCTATGTACAGTGTGCTCTCATGCAGGAGTATTAGAAGGGAGTGCTCCACTTCAGGGGCAGAGGGAGGATGGCACAACAAAAATTAAAAAAATACATTAAACGTATTATAAATCTTTCAAACTTAATTCAAGTGATTTATAATAAGATAACAGGGCCTCCAAGGGATTTATCTTATGATATAAGAGACACCTCTCCTAAGGTTTGGGCAGACAGAACTGTTCAGCTTCCCTTCATGGACTTCTCACCCAAACCTCAGGCTCTGAATCACTTACATCATAAAAACATCCCTCCAAGTCCTTGTTAACTTATAAAAAGCACAGGTGAGAGCAGTCAGAGAAAATAAATTCAATAAGCAAAATATGCTAAACTCATGGTTTATTCAGCAAAGCATCTAAAGAGTGCAGCTCAGAAACCTGGTGCTTCAGACTACAGCGAGTCCTTTCATCAGTGGGCATGGTCACCTCACAAATGCAAGTGAATTTGACACATTTAAAGTTGTAATATAAGTGAGGCAGTATCATCAGAAAAAAACATGTACAATAATAGATAAGTTGACCCCACAAAACTTGAAAGGAGTGAAAGGAGTAAGACAAAGTGAAAGAAGCAGAGAGATGAAAAACAACTGTTGCCTCAGTCAATGCTTTTTTAAAATTTTCAGTTTTCCTCCATCCCTTCTATTTGTCCTATACTTCCCAAAATTATTTCAAACAGGTCCCTCATCTTTACAAAATCCACCTTTTTAAAGTCCTATACCCTTACCAGGTTTGCTCCTTTAGCAGTCTGTAGCTGGACCTTCAGTGCCACAGTTCTGTGGTGACTGGAACTGAGTGGTTCCAGTACTACTACATTGTGGATCCTCTCACTGTTGGTGAGTACAATATGCTGCATAACCCCTTCCCTTGTTGGATCCTGGATTAGATCAACTCAGAATGCCTCCCAGCACACTTCTACCAGGAGCTGATTCCTAATACTTGCAGT
Organism: Neoceratodus forsteri; assembly: GCA_016271365.2. NCBI lineage: Eukaryota > Metazoa > Chordata > Ceratodontiformes > Ceratodontidae > Neoceratodus > Neoceratodus forsteri. The sequence goes on along the minus strand of CM057458.1, from coordinate 728,358,568 downwards.
GATGGGAGCTTTCCAGTCAACATATAGCATATTAAAGCCTCATACTACCACCTCCTTCCCTAAATTGGCCACCTTCCTAAGTGTGTTCTCCAGTTCTTTGTCCGCCTATTTATCCTGACATGGAAGCCAGTAGATCACAACAGTCCTGAATTGTTTCCTATTCCCTGGCACTGCTAGCACCCACCCACAGGATTTTAAGTTTTTTTGATTTCCCTCAACTATTTCAGTTGCCTTCATCACCTCTTTTACATATACTTCTAATCCCCCTCCTCTGCCATTTGCTCTGCCTTTTTATGATTCATGGCTGCCCATGTCTGTGTGACTGTTACCAGGTCAAGACACCCTACTTTAATGATTGCTTGAATTTCTGACATTTTGTTTCCAAGACGCCTTACGTTGGTGGACATCATTTTCCAACATTCATCCTTGTCCCTCCTTTTCCCTCCACCATAGGTACATTTGATTCCACTGTGTTAGTTGATGGGGGTAGCTATCTACTATGCCCACCAATCTCCAAGCAACCTTCTACCCTTCTCATCGGAATGTTTGTCATCCCTTTTGGACAACCTTCATTCCCACCAAGTCAGGTCACATCCCTGATGAACTGAAATCCCTCCTCCCTGCACCCAGCCCTTCAGCCATTCATTGAACTAGAACACATGGAACTGTTCCCTTTGATTAATGGAGGTCTGCCATAGCACCTCAGAGAAGGTTACTACCCCTTTTCTCTCCTTCTCCTTTGCAAACTTCCCTCGAGGACAGAATTCTGGCTTTATCTGTTCTATGTTCATCTGTTGAGATTATTCATTACCAAGTGCACAATTAGATCTAGCCTTCCCTTCCTCTCTCCCTTGAGTTCCATTACCATAGATATAAGTCTATGAGCTGTTGCACCAAGGAAATAGTAGATCACCTCTTTACCATCAGGAGTCAGATCCAGATCAACTGAACCCCTTACAGCTGAATCCTCCACTATACGTACAGTACCCTTGTCTTGCCCCCATTTGGATCTCAGCCCCCCAGTGTGCTCAATAACAGTTGTTCTTCCCTTCCCCCTCAGTACTGTCCAGACCCCATCTCTGGTCTGTATTTTTCTTAGAGATGGCTGTTACAGCTGTGCCTTATAGGGCCCAGTGACTGCAGATCTGAAGCGGCAAATTTAAGCCCTTGCAGCTTCCATTTTTGCCCTCATGGCCTGAAATCTCCTGCAGTTGAGACAGTGTTTGAACATCCAGAGCACCCGCTGGTTAACTGACCTTTATGGTTTTATTGTGGATGTTTGAGTATTTTCAATGTACAGTAGTGCAGGTCAGGATGCAATGCAGTAATGCTGCAGTATATCACAAAATACTGTAGGATACTGCAGGGAACCATGTAATCCAATGGCAAGTATGCCCTTTTGTCATGCAGTATTTTGTGACATGTAATTTACTGCAGATTACTTTATTGCATCTTGGCTGGCTCTGTTGTATTTTCATATCATGTATGCACCACTGCTTGCGATTGCAGTTTTATATAAAGCACCTCTTGTCCTAGATAGGGTTGCTATATAAAATAAAAATTGCATTAAAATACATTATATTTTCCAGCCATTCCAGATCGCTTTTCATATTCCTTATCCCCTCCTCTGTGTTTACCATCCCACCGACTGTGGTGCCATTAGCAAAGAGAGAGACCTTGCTCTATTTACCCACTGCTCTGTCACATATGAAAATGTTGAACAACACCAGCCTCAAGACCAGTCCCTGAAACCCAAGAATTCCACTTAAACTAACCATATGCTGAGTTGTGGCCCTAACCACTTCTCTATCCATCTGGTAAGTTTGTTTCCCACCCAGGCCTTCCAGTTTTTTAACCAGCCTTCAGAGTTGAAGGCTTTGCTGAGGTCTAAGAATAGCACTGTAATTGTTGGTCCCACATCCACTGCCTTTGTAACCCAATCAACAAAGTCAGTTAGGTTAGTCTGGGGCATCCTGCCTGCCATGAACCCATACGGCCCCTGTTCCTGTCATCCATTAGTCTCCAGAAACTCCAACAGGTACTCCTTTATGATGGTTTCCAGCAGCTTCCCTAATTCTGAGGTAAGATGTACTGCTCTGTGGTTGCCCAGGTCATTTCAGTACCCACTCTCATGGAGTGGCACCACATTAGCTACGCTTCAAACCACCAGCATATCCTCTGTTTCCAGGGAGCTAAAATACTGATCAGCCAGTGGTGCTGCTGGTGTCTAATTCAACTTTATCACCTTAGAGTACATGCCCATAGGGTGACAATATTTATTCCCTTTCAGGGCTCTGAGTCTATTGAGCATGTTTCTTGCTGGGTAAGGAAAGGCAAATTGTTTTTATATAGCAATCAATCCATCAAGGGTTCTGACTGCTTTATTAATATCATTCTCTGGTATCATTGCTATCCCTAGTCTGGCTACCTGTACTCCTTGGGTCCTGATCATTCAATCTGGGTTTGTTCCACCTTCTTCCACAGTAAAAAGCTATGCAAAATATTTGTTCAGGATATTTGCCTTTTTGTCATCATCTGCCACCAATCCTGCACTCAGACTGACAATTCATATTCATTTTCCCCTTTTCCTTAACATAATGAAAGATGGCTTTCTCTCCCTCCATGACCAGCTCTGGAATTCATGGCTCTGTATTTGCCTTTCTGACTTTCCTGTTGGACTAATTTAGCTTTCTTGCATATTCTTCCTATTGCACTTATGATGCTGTCCTTTATAGTTCTGGAACGCTGCCCTCTTAAGTATAGCTGCCTCCACTACCCTTTTAGTAAACCACAATGTTTTTTGTACTTCCCAGTCTAATCTACCTGTCTAATGCAGGAATCATAGTAGATAGCATTGGCTACCTCATTCTTGATTAGAAGGGGTATAAACTTGAGAGACAAACTTGTACATAGCTACCAACTGGTAGTTAAAAGTGTGATGGAGTCAACTGAATGGTGGCACAAAAAAAAGTGGCACTTTTCCATGTGGAAATTGTACATTCTGCTCATCCATTCTTAAATGCAGAACATTTACATCTACTAATGTAGAGAAGGTGTGTGAGGCAAAAGCATTTCAGCTGTGTAACTACCAACATATTGTGTCTAGCAGTATATAAATGTGGAGCATTTTATGTTGGCAAGATTACTAGACCATTCAAACTCTGTATAGAGGAACATTTATGCAGCAAACTGATGGAAGACAGTAAACATGCATTATCAAATCACTGTAGATCTACCCAAAAGTTAGGGACCACACATACTTTTAAATTGTATGGGATAGAGATAGTTTGGAACCATGAAGTGGGGACCTGGATATCAAACTTATTCAAAGAGAGTCCTTTTGAATTTACACATTAGAAGCCTTTCAACACCCCAGTCTTAATGATAGGATTGATATTCTGAAATGTATTAAAAAGTAAATTAAGTGTATTATGTTTTATGCCTGCTCCTAAAATCACTCTGTGTGTTCTTTTCTAGGGTGCACAGGATTGGAAATGAGCTTCACCTCAAGCACTGATAAATAGAAACAATTTCAATACATTGCATTCGTTTGGAGTATATAAATTACCTGCTTGTAATGTTAATAATAATTTCAACTTAGTATTTATTCACATTGGTTTATTGGAGTTGGTTAACTTTTTCAGTAACTTTTTAAATAAAATACTAAAATATTTCAATATGTAACTTTTCTACTATTCGAAATGAGGGCATTTTTATATTTTTTCAGTTTTATACTTTACAACTCACTATGGGTTAAACTGTACAGAGGTGAGAACTAGTGCAGTCATTACAGATAATGTAGAAATGAGGTACTGCGCCTTTAAAAACACTATATTTATATGTGGATTTGTTAAAGATCTGGTCATCCTCCTGATAATACATACAAACAAAACTGATAGGGGATCTTTTTACCACCCACTGGCTTATGGTATGGTGGATTGTATGTTTGGAAAAAATGAATAAAGAAGCCTGTTTGACAACAGTCTGAATGGTGCCAGTTTTGTGCACTTTCCCTTTATTGTAACCCTCCCTGTAGGTTGCACTTGGCAATGAACTATGGGTCAGTGTTCCTTTCCTGCATGGACAACAGTTTTTAACTAACTGACTGACTGATCAAAGTGTGAGCACTTGGGAAAACATCATAAACTGAGCTCAGAAATTAGAATGGCTGGCATGGAACCTAGATCTCTGCAGTCCCTGTCTGTAAGCTTGCATGACATTTAAGGACTGAGAATGTAAATATAGCCTATAGCAGTTGTGTGACATTTTCAAACAGTCCTATACTTGACAAATTGTACAGCAGCATAAATGACAATGTGATCCAGGTATAGTATGATTAACAAGTCAGCTGACATAGCCCAGAAAGGGAATAACAAAAGCAAATGGAGATTATATAAAGATCAGCTGTAGATGTGCCTTTCTTTTGAAAGTAGTGTTTAAGAGGCAGCTGGTCCGATGATCTGTTTTTGAGCTGAATCTGGAGTTTTATTGATTGGTAAGAGAATTATAACAGGCAGGTCATCTGACCTCTTGCAAAACCGGTGTATCTAGACCAGAAAAACTGCAAAGCAATAATACGTATATTTTGTTACCCCAACTTCAGTAATGTCAACCTTCCTGATCCTAATAAATACTGAAGGTTCCCATAATCTAAAGAGGCACTTGACATATTCTACACAGAAGCATAAACAAAGTCCAAGTTTTCCAGCACAGGTACTTGAAGACTGCACTCAGACTCAAGACAGGGATACATGTTTGCTAACAAAAAGTCACAGGAGGGTCTGTGGTCCAGTGAGTAGCTCAGGAACTGATGTTGGTGACACTACCAAAATAATGCACTAAACGAGTACAGAAGGTTACCGAATGACTGTAAGAGGGCGATCGGTACTGCCAAGAGTGTGTACTGTCATGAATCCCTGTTAGCCACAGCTATAGATCCCTGTTCTTTTGGAGGAATATAAAAGGGCTGGTGTTAGGTGCAGCTAAGTAACACACAGTGACTTACTTCTTGGTGGTATAAATTGTAATACCCTCCTTACTATTGCCAGTGCTTGAAGAGGTGTGGCTAGACTAGACATGCTTTTTGGAGCTGTGGCTCAACAGCACATACCAAAGTAATTAATGTGAATTTCTCAAAGTATACAGCTACACTTTACAAACTAAACAAGAAAAGAGACTATGAAGAGCAAACACTGAGTAGATCAGTCAAGAAGAGTGCTGGCAAAGACTTTTGCAAACCGATAACAGCAGCCAACCCTGCAGACCATGAGCATAAAGAAGCTATAATGAAATCCTTTGAAGCTACACTGGCTACTGTAAGCCACAACATAAAAATGCTGTGTAAAACAATAAATGATATGGTCCCAAAAAATGTGTGCTTTTAATAGCTGGGTCATCAAACTTGAAATGAAGGTGTCAACAATTAAGCAAGACATGAATACTACCTTGAAGGGTGGCACGAAGGGCCCAGGGCTCAGCAGTGAGTTTAATTAAGAACAGAGTGCTGAAACTAAGACAGGAGCACCTTGAAAATAAAGCATGGAAGACACACATTGGAATTACTGAGCTGCTGGAGGAAAGAGATGGACAGAATCTGATAAAATTTCTGCATACTTGACTGGGATCGCAACTTTTTGGAAATCAAGGAACAGCACTCATAACCATTATTAAATCTTAGTACATTACACCAAATAGAGCACTTGGGAGTAACCCTCCACCAAGAACAATCTTGGCTATGTTAGGAAGTTCTGCAGACAGAGGTTGAGTGCAGGCAGTGGCCAGAAGATGTGGATGGCTGCAATACAAGGAGTCAGCCATCCGGCTCTACCCAGACATTTTGTCAGCAGGCAGAGAAAAATGTCATTTGATTCAGTTTGACAGAAATGGAGGTTGCTACCTCATTCATCTTTCCAGCTAGACTTTGGGTTCAGTATGCTGGCAAAATTAAAGTTTACACAGACACCACTGATGCAGAAAAGCTAGCACAAAAATTAAAGGCACAAAGAGCAGATGCTGATATGCTGCAAGCTGCGGAGAACTGAACAGGGTCTCTAAGTACTGTGTGAGCTATGAGATGACCAGGCTTAAGTGGGACTTAATAACACTGTAAGGTACAAGGACTGAAAAACATTTTGTTTGGAACCAACCTATCACCATTAATTCAGGGAGTGATAGCATGCAACAGCACAGAAGACTTTCCTTTTTTTCTGCAACTTGCCATGTATCTGAACATATAAATACCATGAATGGTAACAATTTGCATCCACTCTCATGGTACAGTGGCGGTCTCATATGCATTAGAATCTTCTCTCACAATTACATGGGAGGCATAAATAGAGTAAGCCACTTTTTCTTGTTTGTCTATGTATTAGCCCCTCCATTTATTTCAGGGCTCAAATGATGAAAGAATTGCTATGCAGGGACGGGTGTACAGAGATACTCATGATATCAAGATGGGTAGTGTTGCCAAATACCAAAGATCTCTACAGTACAGACAATGTTTTAATTATCTCTTTTCTGTGCAAGCTGTTGAATTCTGAGTCATAAAGTGTGTGCGTTAACAATAGACCCCTCTGCATGGCTGCAAATTGAAGCAATGAAAGGTTCACATTCTTCAAACTCAGCAGCCAGGGAATATGTCCTAATTGCATCCTGAGTCCTTCAACTGAATATCATGTTGATGTCCAAGGGCTGTAATGTACTCACTTATTGCCTGGATGTCAGGTCACATTAGAAGCCATTTAGTTTTTGTTTCCAAGGGGAAATGTAAAACTTAAAGTTAAATGTTAGATCACAGGGTCCATTAGTATGTGCTGGGGTTCAGGCTTCTAGAATCCCTTGTTAGAGCTTCATTTAATATAGGGTAACAGACTCTGTACAGCCATAGGGGCTGTTTTACAAGAGAATCATCTTTCTTTAAGTTAATAAAACTGAATACAGCCAGTTAGTAAGTTGTACATGGATCAGCCAGAATGTATTACTTCCTTATTGCATATTATGGGGACACTCCCTCCTAAGAAAGTATAGCAAAGTGTGATTATCGATCCTGTAAGCAATCATGTACTCCACATTAATGTGTCTTTTTTATTGTATTGTAAAGTGAACAGTGTATAAAAAATGCTAAAAAATATTATCACTGCTTTTAATTGGGAAATGTCAGCACCAAAGGCCCTACACCCAAGTGTGAGGAAGGGGCCCAATGTGCACTTTGTATGCAAAATTATTTTGGTTTACTTTCTCTTTACTGTAGTATAATACATTGTATCAGACTAACTTAGCTTACTTCAATGCTTACACCTTCTGGAACTACAAATTCCAGAATCCCCAAATGATATATGGATGCCAGAGAGGAGTTGTTTGTACTTCCGGGCTGGCAATTGGGGGGGCACTACCACCAGGAACTGTATTACAAAGTACGGAGCTGGGCATCAGAGGAAGGAGGGCACCACTGCCACCAATGAATGGAATTCAAAGTATGGGGCTGGGGATCAGGGGAGGGAGGGCACCACTACCACCAGGGAAGGGATTAAAAAGTACAGGGCTGGGAATTGCGAGAGAGAGGACACTTCTACCACTAGGTAATGGATTATAAAGTACAGGGCTGGGGATCAGGGGGTGGACCACCACTCGCACCAGGGAACTTCATTCTACTTAACAGGCTGAGGATTGGAGGGGGCATCACTAGCACCAGGGTCATATAGATGACTGGACTCAGGCAATTGGGAGGGCAGCACCATGCTAACCTGCCTAGCTAGCCATGTAAATGAGCCCATAATTGGCATACGTATGGATCCATAGTGTCTTGCATACCCAATAGGCTCATTTGCATGGGCCCCTTTGAATATTGCAAATAGTGCTCCAGTGCTACCCATTCTGGTGGCATACTGTACTTCAGGAGCCCTACAGGGGCAGCGCTAAATGGCTTAGTGTTGGTCCAACATGGCCCTATATTCACTTAAATAGTGCCAGTGTGCTATTCAACTGAATATAGCATCTTCAGGCACCTGGGCAAGCTCAAGGCATAGCACAATGTTTTGTGCTTTGCTTTGAATGTATTTGAATATCTGGCCTCTGATCTGTTGCATGCTGGTCCCACTGTACTCCCAGACTGTATTTAGTCCCTGGAGATTAGCAAAACCAGAAAATAGTTAATCAGAGATTATAAAAGTGTTAACATTCACTGCACCGGGATCCAGTCATTTGGCCAAGAAAGAAACAAAGTGATGGGATTGGAATATTGTTAAATAAAAAAACAAAAAAAGAAGGTAACCAGATTATTAGATGTTTGCCTGGAAGAGCTATGTTATTAGATATAGAGTATATGAATACCAGATAAAAGGTGATGAATGTTTTATGCACCACAAACTGGAGCATTTAGGGTTGATCTATTTAAAATAAGTCAGCCTTTTCTAATTACTGTCAGGTTAGTTGTTTTAGGTGGTGACTTTAACTGTGTCTTAACTCAAATTTGCAGGGGAGCACAAACATCAAAGTTGTTTGGTAAGCACAACTATCTTAAGAAAATGACATTGGTGAGCTAAAAGATGCATAGAGATCAGTTCACAGTACAGGAGGTATTACATATAGACATAACTTGGCTCCTAGGATAGATTTTTTCTTTATGTCTCAATTTTGGAATATAGAAAAGGCAGAAATGTTTCTGATTGGAATTACAGATCATTTACTTGTATGGGTTACACAACATTCTGGACAAGCAAATAAAACAGGTAAAGGCTACTTGAAGGTCAACCAAGAATGTCTAAATAATGCATATCTGTGTAAAGCTCTCCCTGACTTATTGGTGGCCAGACACTGGCATCAGTTATGTGGTTTTACGATAATATAGAAAATGGTGGGATGATTCAAAAACAGACATTAAAAAAAATGGTATTATAAAGAAAGCAGCCCAGACATCCAAGAAAACATATTTTCATATTTTGACTTAAGAAATAATTTGTTCAAATTGTTATCACAGGCAAAAAATGGGGCTAATATACATTACTTCAATCCCAGATAAATAACATGAATTAAGAAATGCAAAATATTCAGTATCATTGAACAATTACATTATCGTGTGAACAAAAATATAAGATGCAGGCTAAAAATACCAAAAGGAACATATAAAAATGTTGTAAAGAATGGATTAAAAGAAGGATCATGATGGGATTCCAAAATGATGATAGAACAATGTGAAAAACAAATACAGAAAAGATGAACATAGTATGTAACTATGTGAACAAAAATGATTAGAACACCAAGAAATTTGGACAGGAAAGTGCAAGAATCTTTAAGTTATCTCTGTTCCTAAATTACCTCAAGAGTGTTTGAATCTACTATTACATTCAATCTTGTTACAGGAAGCTTAAGAAGAACTAGCTTGACTTTCCAACAATATTGTCCCAGAAATAGATGGCTTGAATTCTTTATGCTATCTTCATTACAACTGGCTCACCTTTTAGTATAGGCATTTCATTCTATTCAATCCAAAGGTCAGTTACCACCATCTATAGGTGACATCATTCAAATGTTCTTACATAAAGAGGTTTCATAGGTTTAATAGGTTATCCAGAGCTTTATATAGATCAAGGTCCATTATAGATCACTGTTATTAGTGATATCCCAATACGTTATTTTTAATCAGGTGTGCATCCAGTTGTGCCTTAAAACTATACTTACTACCACTAGCCACTACTTCCAGGGGAAGTCTGTTCCAGATATTTATTGCCTAATAGTAAGCCAGTGTTTTCTTTTGGTGGCATTAAATCTTTCAATTTCAATATGCAGGAGATGTGATCTTGTACTATAACTCTTTTCCTTTAACTCCAAACCCAGGAGCTCCCTCAACTGGGTGTCAGTAAGGGCTCTGTACAACAAACACATACCCCCCCCTCATATATCTGAATTCCAGTGAGTACAGTCCTAGGATATCTAGTATGGATTGGTAATCCAATCCCTGAACCTCCCTGATCCTATGTGTTGCCCTTTTCTGGACCCTCTCCAGGGTTTGGATCTCCCTTTTGCCACCAGGGGCCCAAAACTGCACACAGTACTCCATATGCAGCTGCACCAGGGATGTATACAGTGGTAGCAAAACATCCTTATTCCTACACTTGATGTGTTTATTTATGCAGTGTAATATACTGCTGGCCTTTTTAATTACTTGGTTACACTGTGTCTTGAAACTGAGGTCTTTCATGATCCTATGCCTAGGTCTCTTTCATCCTCTACAGTGTTGAGCTCTAGCCCCCCCCCCAAAAAAACTAGGTCATCTCCTGTCTATTCTTTGTCCAAAATTCATCACATTGCATTTGTCCACATTGAATGAAAATTTCTTGTCATTTGCCCAGCTTCCTATGTCTGTTAAAGCTAATTGGAGGGTGTCTGCATCCTCAGAAGTATCCACAATGTGCCCAATTCTTGTGTCATCAGTGAACTTGGATAACCATACACCAGTAGTGGTACTCATAGAGGAAATGTAGACATTGAACAGACATAGCCCAATATGAATCCCTGTGGCACCCCACTAGTCACATCTGCCCATTCTGAGTATGTCCCTTTCACACTAACTTTTTGTTACCTATTGGAAAGCCATTATTCTATCCAATGTGATACTGTGCCAGTAATACCGAGGTCTATTAAGGCATCGATCAGTTCCCCATGTGGTACTTGATCAAATGCCTTGGACATAACATCCACTGAATGTCTGTCATCCAAGGCTTTACTGATCCCACCATAAAACTCGAGTAAGTTGGTCTGACATGACCTACCCTGGGTAAATCTGTGCTGGGTATAATCTAGGGCACCTAAGGTGGTTGATTATATGTTCTTTTATAATACCTTCCAGGATTTTACCAAACGCAGCTGTTAAGCTAATGAGTCTATAATTTTCCACCTTATGCTTGGTACCCTTTTTATGAATTGGTTCCAAAACTGCCTGTCTCCAGGCCTCCAGGACAATCCCCTCATCCAATGATTTCTGATTAGATGTAATTGGGCCTGCTAGTGCCTCAGCTAGTTCCTTTATTATTCTGGGGTCTAATCCGTCTGTTGTAAAACAAGAGAAAAAGAGGTGATGCCACTATAATTACAAATTTCCAACCAATTAGTATGTTTAGTACTAATTACAAAATACTGACACAAATGTTGTGCTCTAGATTAACAAGATCAGCTTAATATTTGACAGCTTAGAATCAGTCTTGTTCTGTACTTGAGAGAAGTAGCCAGAGTAATTTAATAACATTAAGAGAAGTAGTGAAACAAAGGAACAGAGGTACTTTTCAGGACAATATACTTAGTTTAGATCACGAAAATGACTTTAAGTGTCTCATACCACTATCGTTTTAGAGTCTTAGAATATTATGACATCATTAATTTATTTAACTGGATCAAAATGTTGTACATGGTGGCTACATTATTTGTCACTTGTAAATGGTTGGTTAAGTACAAATATAGAAATCTTCCAAGGGGTCAGACAGGGCAGTCCATTAAGCCCACTATTACACGTTTTCTCAGTTGAATCTTTTTTAAGGAAGACTGAAATGCATGATAATGTTACATTTTTGAGTATATCTATGTTATCACTATTGAAAGCCTACTGCCTTTTGTTCAGTGGGGTGCAGCAACCAGCCACACCCCCGTCCTGAGTTATATAAGCAGTTCCTCCCAACCTCCCTCTGAAGCACTTTTTCTTTTCAACAAGAGGCTCTGTCAATCTCAGCCTTCTCCCCTGGGGCCTGCTGGGGCTTTGCTCCCTCCCCTTCTCCGGGATTTTCCTCCCTCCTTCCCTTGTACTTTGGGTTCTGCTTGATTTGTGCTCAACTTCTGGTCGTTTCGTTTCTCCTGCTTTTTGGTTAGTATTTGCTTTGCCTCTGGCTGCTACATGCTTCTTTGTGTTGCCTGTTTCCTGTTCTCCTGTGTTTGTGTTTTCTTCATTTTGCAATTTCTTTCTTTTGGGGCTTTCTAGTTTCCTTGCATCCTGTTGCCCTTTGTTTTTATTGTGCTATTCCTGTGCTTGTGCTATTCAGGCTCCTATTTACTCACCATATTTTAGCAAACCCTCAGTTCAGCCGCAATTGTTATCTGTATGTTTCAGCTCAAGCCATACCTCTCAACTGTCCCTGATTTTCAAGGACGTCCCTGATTTTGACTCAAAATTTTACTCTGTCCCTCCTAAAATGTGTGTTTCCATGGCTAAACAGTGGGAACTGTAAGCACAAAATAATGTCAAGCATTAAAGTTACAGACATGTTCTTCTTTAGAAAATGCATTTTGCACTAAGCCCCATATTCTACTAGCTTTCTGGCTGGATAACTCTAATTCTAAAGATGTCTCCCTGATTTTGGTCCTTTGTCCCTGAATTTTTTATGCCTTGTCCCTGATTTTTAAGGCAGGAGGTTGAGAGGTATGGCTCAAGCTGCTGCTTCCCTACCTCTACTGTCTCCTGTGCTTATCCACATTAATTGTTTGCACCTGGTCCAGGCTTCAACCTGCTCCTGCTAGCTGCCACTCCCTGCTGTGCTATGTTTGTTTCTCAGCAGCTCTGCTAAATTCATTTCATGTTAGCTCAGTCAGGCAGCTACTGGTCTGACTTTCAACCTTTGCTCTGCACTAGTATATTCATATTGCTATATTACTATACTGATACAGCTTACAGCTGCAGGCATTTTAAAAATATGTTTCTGACTTTAACTATTCTAAATCTTTCTCTCATTAATTTTCTTCAGCTTGTTCATATTACTCTGGCAGCTTGCTATCATATGGCTCTTTCTTTAACTAAGTCTTTGCCAGTAAAAATGCCTCTATTTTGGGAGGTCCTACCTTATCTGTGTTACAGTTGCTGTTTGGTCTCATGGTGCTCAGCTTGTGGCTTCCCTGTTATTTCTACAGTGGGAGACTGTGATGTCACTGTGGAGCATTGTGACTCCAAGTAGCAGGAGCATGCTTTTATGTTAGCTATATGATTTTGCCCTGCTGCTTTGCCTAAATGGCTTTCAGATATCCATGAACCTTGCAGCCTACATGGCTTTCAAGATATTCATTGCATTGCATTACTGAATTGCAAATGCTCCTTACTGGAATAACCTAACTTCACCTTAATGGCATTTAAGGTATTCGTGACAATCGTATCAATTCACTGTTCATGCTGAAACCATAGCAATCGACTAGCAAACCTCACTGATTCAATTACGCTAAACCTTATTAACTCAAATACTTGCATCGCAGCCTCTCACTACCTTAACACCTACCTTCAATGTCACCATTAATTTGGCTTCCTTAATGGAATTGGTTGACTTACTTTTCACTGGCTGGTACTAATATCAAACCTCCAACCACTGGATTACACTGCAGTCTCCTACCTCACCCAGACTGCTGGCTTCACCTGGTCTCCCCATCAATAACCTGCTATCTAATCTACAGCAACTGGATTTACCCATCCTCCGCCTATCTAACCCTTCAAAGATGCTTAATGCTTTCAGTCATGAATCAGAGGCATGCCAACCATGATCATTACCTTTTCTGGCTCAGAACTTGCCCTGTAAGCTGATAGTCTCACTCTGCACTCACAAAGTCCATATCTTGAACATGTGACTCTCTAGATGGGGTCCTTCCTGTTCCACCCATAGTGAGAAGGTCCTCACTCTGAGCAGAGCTTCAGCATGCTGCTCTTGATGAAGAATTTAAGACTTCAGCTGCTGAGGGTGGGGCCCTTAAGCCCAAGGAGGCTCCTTTGGCTATGGCTATGCCTTGGCACCTTCTCCCTATGACTGCCTATGGCTATTCTCCCTCTGACTACTTACATTCACTTGGTCTCCTCAACCTCCCATTCCCTGACCAGCTCAACTCTCAGGCAGTCCTCAAGGAAGCCACTCAGGCATCTACCTCCATCTTTAGGGCTCCTGTGTGGAGGCTGGGTGAGTGCCTTCCAGCAGACGTTGCTCTCTTCCTCTTGCCTTGGGGCGAGAGCCTCCTGCTTGGGAGTGTCCTTTTACTGCAGAGCTATCTTCACAGCCACACTGCAACATTTCTCATAGAGTGATAGAGCGAGAGCCTTCCCCCACATTGAAAAATTCCCTGAAAATGGCTCTTCAAATTGCAGTAGAAGAGCTGTCACTAAATAAAATATCCCATACATAGAGGGAAGGTGACCTGGGCCTTGGATCCCCAGAGGTTTCCTCTTTTAAATGTTTTTTTTTCATCTCCTCCATGCCAACAGTCATAATACCTAGTTAGCTGTTAAAATACTATATTCCATAGTTTCCTTAGGTAGGATTCTGCTGTTGGATGGAGATGGTGGTGGCACTACTGCCATTAACATTCTCCTTAGGAAGCCCCCTTATGTCATCAGTGCAATCCATTTAATCAGTGCAATCCTGACAATCTGCACATCTCATTTGTATTTCTTCAAGCTGTCTCACTGCTGACAATCTGCGTCTCACCCTCATAGTCAACATTTACTGCTCAATTCTTTTTTGGGGGCTCTTTCCTAAGGTATCTTTAGCTAAGGGAATCTTTCCCATGGCACCTCTAGGGGTGGAACCCACTTTGAGGATTCCTTGCCTTCAGTACCCCTACAGGGTGGTAATTCTCTGTGGAACAGAGAGTGAGAATGACCAAGCAGTTATCACAGTTGCACAAGCATAACACTACTCAGGTTCTGTAGGCCTATTGAATCTGTAAAAACAATGATGATATCCATTTATTCAGAATCAAACAGAAGATCTTAAAGAATCAAGAAAGTATTAACATCCTATTGTAACGTGTCTACAGCTGCAATTAATGTAGCTAACTGTAATGGAATAGAGATTGGACAAACTGAGAATAATCTTCAAGAAATTAATGGTATAAAAATTTCAACAGAACCAACAAAATTGTGCAGAGTATATTTTAGAGTATGGGATGTGGTAAAAAGAACTGGGAGGGAAAGATAACACAAGCAGAAAACAAGGAAAAGTTCTGAAGATATGGCAAATGTCAAAAATAAAAAGGGTAGTAGTTATTTAAACTTTATTAGCAAAGCAACAATTAGCACTTCTTTTACCTCTTCATTTCACCTCGATCATCCGGCCCTTCCTTATACTTACCAATCCTCAGAAGCCCTTTCTCCAAGCGCTCAGCCATTTGCACCCTTGCAAAGCCAGCATTCCTTGACTTAGTGCTGCACCACCAATATAACCACCTGGTAATCCTGTTTTTTTTTACCTTTGTTTTCCCCATTATCATATCGATTCATGAGTTTGACACTACTTACATGTTTGTATGTCTATATTATAATTACCTACAGCTTATATTTCATGTACCTCCTACCTTAATTGAATGATAATAATAATAATAAAATTTATTTAGTTAAGCGCCTTTCAAATATTTCAAGGCACTGTACAAAGCATCATAGCATCAACACATCAATACATATACTGACAATACAGCCAATAAAATATTAAAATAAACAATTGCAATACAACAGGGAATGCCTGATTCCATAAAAATGACTTTAAAGCCTTCTTAAAACTATCCACCGTTGTACTTTCTCGGAGCTGATTTTTATTGTATCCTATATAATGTCTATCCGATGTTCCCTGTTCCCAGTGTCGCACCTGGAAACACGCCTCAGCTCAGTTGCCTTTCTTAGTTACTAAATGTTTAAATAAATAAATAAAATTAGTACCAACATTTTTCTGTATTAGTAGAATTGATCTTGCAACAGTAGATATGAAGACAAACTTTTTAGCCTGTTCTTCCTAAATGCTGTGTGGAAGCTGGTTAAACCCAATAAAAAGGAATACTACATATGTACCTGTTAAGTGTGGTGGCATAGACATGTTAAATCCAGTAGTGTTCTTTCATATTATGTCTCTTTAAAGGAAGTGTACAGTTACAAGAATATTATATTGTACCACTGATTTACAAGAGGAGTGGTTACAACTTTCCTAAGTATCTGGGGGATAAGAAAGGAAAATATAGTATTAGAGAATATAGTGAATTTCCAGAATACAGTATATAGTTCTAGCTTTCAAAATCTTCAAGATCTGGAATATTACCATGATATGCTAATGAATTTTAATAGGACTCAGTTATACCAACACATTGTGTCCTATTTTCAGGTAGAATTGACCTTGTTGGAATGCCCGACAGGTTGCTTTACCAACATGTGACCAATTACTTGATAAAAAAATCCCTTAAAGAATTCTGGGATGTAACTTGGCTAAGCTGTTAGGGACACTTAGGAGTAAAGGATAATCATAAGCACAAATCATTGTTAGAAAGACTGCATGCCAGACTGAAATGTTTTGGTGAATATGAAACAAAAGAACATCTCTTTCTTTCACGTCACTTTCTTTTTATATGTATTCTTTTTCTCCCCTGAGCTCCCAAGCAGCCCCCATTTGTCCTCAGCCCTGCCAAGCCCCATTAACTGTCATGCCTGGGATGTACCTTGATCCTTGTTCCCCCTGGATGATCCTTCATAGGAAGGGCGTACTGGGGTCCACCCCTTAACTCATGAACAGAGTTGAGGTCCAGTGGGGAAGTGAGAGCCAAAACTGGCAGTTCAGTACCTATAGCAGGGCAGTGGATGGCATGCTATATGAATGGGGGAATTTTCACTTGTTCTTCTCCACCCTCGAGCATTGGTTCAGTATTGCATCTGATGCCTTGACATCTGGTCATGCCCCCTTCCCTAATACTGACATCGCTAGTGGTAGCACCACTGTTGCCCTGGCAAGCTGGCTATTCTTTCATGTCTGTATGCAAAACAATTATGGAATTATGTGATTGTAAAATGGAAAATGTCTGAAGTAGCTACTCTAACATATATTGAAATATTATTCTGTATTTCATCAAACAATTTCCACAAATATCACCAGAGTACAATGAGATTGTTATTGACTGATATTAGATTGTTCCATTGGCAAGTAAGATGCCATCTACTCTTTCAACAATCTGAAGTTCCAGTAATTTAACTGCACTGGCAGAGATGGTTGAGAATTTTATAAAAGATGCGTACAGAAATGAACATAAGCTGTTACAACAGAAACAACTGTCAAACCTCTGGAAGCCTTGTTTCTGAGTGGTTTGACATATGCCCTCTAAACACGTAAACTACAATGTTAAGCTTCAATTAAGTGAAGAGATATGTTTCTGTTTTTTTTTAAATGTTTCATATGCTTCTGTATAAATTAAATTATACAATGGCAAGGAAATTTCCTGTGCTCTGATTGGTCACTGCGTGCCTGTAACAGTGATGTTATTTCACAGTAACATCATTGTCTGAAGTTCAGGCACACTGATCAATTCAACACATAATAAAGGCAGAAATCATGGCACTGCTTGACATGTACCCCAGTACCCACCGCTGCAAAAAGGCTTCAGCACCTCCCCCAAGACTTCAACATCCCCACCCCTAAGCACCAACTCCTGCAAAACTGAGCCAGACACAAAAACCCAACACTGCAGAGATACAGAATAAAGTGAGTTTTCATCCCTACTGTTTCCCCCAAAGTGAGATGTTTCACTGAACAGTGCAGACCATAACTTCTGGTCACACGATTCAGTGACACCACAGGGGTGCCAAAAGATGCAAACCTCTTTTTTCTTCTTAATAGTGTAGTATTCTTTTCCCTGCCATAAATCTGCTTTATCACAGATGCCAGGGGACTCTGAGGGACTGCTGTTGAAAAAGCTTACTGCTCTGTGGTTGGTTTCATGTACAGCTCACTCACCATAGAAACATAGAATCTGACGGCACATAAGGACTGCTTGGCCCACTGAGGCCCTGTCCACACTGCACCACTCAGAACCCGTAACTGGTAAAACCGTTACAGCGGGGCGGTGCAGTGTGCCACACTGCCATGGTGTCCGCTATGGGACTGGCACCGCCAGTCCACACACTTCGAGCCAGGGCGACTGCCATCGCGGGCACCCAATCCCACAATGTAACCATGCTGGGCGCTAGGACTGGTACACGCTGGCCCACACTACGCCCAGTAACGTTACCGGAGAACCAGTATCATAATTGTTGTTGAAACCACCTCATATACAACGGTTACGAAAACGCCTTCTGTAACATTACAGGTGTAAATGCAAACCGTTGCAGTAATGGTTTGGGCACTCTGTAACATTACAGAGGGGTGGTGTGGACAGGGCCTTAGTCTGCCCATTTTCCCTACCTGTTTCAATAGAAAAGAAAAGGTAAGCCATAGATCATTTAGGACCTGAGGATTACCCTCTCTTTCCTATTGCTAGAGTTCCTTTATGTCTGTCCCATGCATTTTTGAATTCCCCTAACATTTTTGCCCCTACAACCACTGCCAGGAGGCTCTTCCATGGATCCACCATCCTTTCTGTGAAAAAATACTTTCTCACATTATCCCTAAGTCTACCCCCCTCTATTTTCATTTTATGGCCTTTGTTCTTGAACATCTTTTTTTTTTAAAGTTGCTACCTTCTTG
Organism: Neoceratodus forsteri; assembly: GCA_016271365.2. Classification (NCBI taxonomy): domain Eukaryota; kingdom Metazoa; phylum Chordata; order Ceratodontiformes; family Ceratodontidae; genus Neoceratodus; species Neoceratodus forsteri. Next base: position 728,340,125 of record CM057458.1, on the reverse strand, counting down.
TACCTTATTTACACCCTTGACATATTTAAAAGTCTCTATTATACCCTCCCCTTTTCTCCAGGGAACACATATTGAGATCTTCCAGTCTCCCTTCATGTGACTTTTGGTGTAGCCCCTTCACCATTTTTGTCGCCCTTCTTTGAACCATTTCTACTCTTTCTATGTCCTTCTGGAGATGTGGCCTCCAGAACTGGACACAGTACTCTAGATGAGGTCTCACCAATGATCTATACAGTGGCATCACCACCTCCTTCCTTCTGTTGGAGATACCTCTCCCTATTCACCCTAGCTTTCCATTGGCTCTCCTCCCACCCCCCATTTCTGTGCTTCAGGTGCATGATCTTGCATTTCTTTGCATTGAATTTTAGCTGCTACACCCTTGGCCACACCTCAAGCTTGCTTAGATCCCTTCTCATTCTCTCTACCCCTCCTGGAGTGTCAACCCTGTTGCAGACCTTTGAGTTGCCTGCAAAGAGACATGCCTTCCCTTCCAGCCCCACTGCAATGTCACTTATGAAGACATTAAAAAGGACTGGTCCAAGCACTGATCTCTTTGGGACACCACTGATCATCCCCCTCTCTTTGGACTGAACACAGTTCACTGCCATCCTCAGTGTTCTATTGCTCATCCAATTTGTGACCCTGTTTACCACCCTGGAACCCTCTCCCAGGCTGCCCAGCTTATTTACTAGCCTTCTATGTGGGACAGTGTCAAAGGCCTTGATGAAATCCAGGTAGGCCACATCCACTGCCACTCCCTGATCCACCTCCCTTGTCACCCACCCAAAGAAATGTATCAGATTTGTTTGACAAGATCTTCCCCCTGTGAATCCATGCTGCCTTGGATCCTGTGCTCTGGTGGATTCGAGATATACCACAAACATTTCCTTTAGTAATGATTCCATTAGTTTCCCCACCACCAAGGTCAGACTGACTGGCCTGTAATTGTCAGAATCCTTCTTGCTCCCACTTTTGTGGAGAGGGACTATATTCAACCTCCTCCAGTCCTTTGGTACCACACCTGTTTCCAGTGAACTGTTGAAAAGGGCTATCAGTGATGCTGCCAGCACCTCCATGAGTTATCATAATACTCTGGGATGTATCTCATCTGGCCCCATTGCTTTGTCTACTTTCAGATTAGCGAGTTCCTTTTAGACTATCTCCTCCTTAAATGAACTTGTGTCTACCTCCCTCCCAGTGGTGCTTCTGTCACCTAACTTTGATCCCTTCCCCTCACCTTCTTCTGTGTATACTGAACAAAAATACTTGTTCAAGATATCTGCTTTCTCTTGGTCTCTATCTGCATACTTTCCTCCTTCTCTTTTTAGTCTCACAATTCCACCATTAGTCTTTTTTCTTTCACTAAAGTACCTGAAAATGTTCTTGTCCCCTTTTGTATTGCCTGCACTATTTTTCCACCACACACACACACACACACACATACATGCAGCAGAGTGGGGGATTTCAAACACACTGGTTTGTGAGGTGGAAAAGAGAGACACAAGCAACGAAATATACAAAATAAAAATTACTCCAACAGCAATAGAAGAATGCATGGGGGGGGGCACACAGAAGAAGTTAAAAAGACAGACAGTAAAACTGCATACAGGACATGCATACTGCACCACTGCCACCTGCAGGACAAAACAAAAACTATGGATTATTTTTTGAGTAAGTATTCCTGCCCTAAGGAAAACTTGAAAAAAAAGCATTTTAAACATATTTTTCCCATGTTCTTTTTTTTTAAAATAAAGGAGCATTTGTATAATTGCAATAAAACACTCTAGGGTATGGGTTATTGTGTAATTTTGTCACTTCTTGGGTGTTGAACATACTCAGCCTCTGGCCTCATGCTTCAGCCATCTGAGGCATGATGTCATTACACATTAACACACACCATCTAATGTCTTATTGCTTAATTAATAACCTGATGTGCAAGACATTCTTTGGAATATTTATTTATTTTAATAAAAATGTCCTTACTTTTCCTTGATATGTGGCATGGGATCTTTTACTTTGTCATGGACAGTGACCAGAGATGGGCAGAAAGGACCTTGATGTAATATCTCATCTGAAGGATGACACCTCAGCAGTGAAGCACCCCCTTGTTTTGTACTACAGTGTCAAATATGGTACTATAGTACCCTCCTTTAAAATAGCTAACAAAATGGACAGCAACATTGACCCTATCTTTTTTTCACTATAACAGGTTCCAGACATCTTTCAGATATATTTGGAGGTAAAATGTTCTAGTTCCAACATCTAAAACTTTCATAAATGTTTTAATTTAGTGTTTTTCACAGTTTTCACAAGAAAAAAAATATGGTGCCACATTTGGCTTAGAAATAGTATTTGTAGATCTAGCCAAGGTTAGGATAAAGAAAATAAAAGAAATCATGGTGCGCAGCACTGGAGGTACCTAGACAAATAGATTTGACAGTTATGCAAATATTTTTATGAATTGTAGTTGAAACTACTGTAGCTTTTTGGAAAAAATGTGTTTCTGTTGCACTGCAGCTTTAAGTGTTTTGGAGTTAATCTGGCTCCACAGCTTGATTTGTACATAGAAACATAACAGCTGATAGCCAAAAGGCCATTAGTCCATCCAGTCTATCCTAGCCTACTGCCAAGATCTAGTGTTGATACAGGGTTTATGCTCATGCAACTCAACCCCATTTTCCTTGCCTAGCTACTATCCCCTGGGTGACTATTAAGCCCTTAAGGAGCCCATGATGGCACTAGGAAAATTTTGAAAAAGTAAAATTTATATTCAGCTCCATCTCATTTTCTTTATTACTTCATACATTTTCAGTAATTAATTCCCCAATTTCTTAACTACTGAAAACCGTTGCATGAGAACAAGATCCCTGACCCCTCGGCTATATCTACTCTGGCTGTTTCTCTACACATGACTTCACAATCACCTGTTTATGACATCATAATTATCGCCACAGCAACATATTTTAATGTCATAAACAGAATTAGGATGTCAGTTATAGGCAGGCAGCCAGAGCTAAAAGGGCAGGAATAATGTACTCATGCAAATACCCTTAGTAATAAGGAAATAAAGGTGAGAATTATAGAATACAATATGAAATATATGCTACATTTATGCCTAATGCATTTTTTCAAAGTTGACTCAGCAGTGTCATGAACCCTTGAACTCTGTCCTAACCATGTCTGAAGTTCTTAATGGTCTTGGCGTGCACCACTTCAGCCAGCAGGCTGTTCCATGGTTCAGTTACTCTCTCAGTAAAAAAAAAGTACTTCCTCACTTCCCTCCTGAATTTCCCTCCTGCCAGCTTCCACTCGTCCCCATGTTCTGTTGAATAGCTCCTTGCAGTTTACCCTGCTCTTTCCTTTCTGGAACTTGAAGTTCTTTATCATATTACCCCTCTCCCTTCTGGCCTCTAGCAGGTACATGTTCAGTGCTGTAAGCCAACCCTCATAGGATCTGTTCTGCAGGCTATGGATAATTTTTGTCACTTTCTGTTGCTCTGTCTCCAACCTGTCACTGTCTTTTCTTAAGTGAGGGATCCAGAACTGGGTACAGCACTCCAGGAGTTGCTGTACCAGTGAGCTATACAGAGGTAGTAATACAGTACCCTCTTTTTCCTGCTATCAAATCCCCTCCCAATTTACCCCAACATCCTGTTTACCTTGCTGTAGGTCTTCCTGCACTAGCTAGATTGTTTAAGGTAGTCACTTATGATGACTTCTTGCTACCATTTTTCCCTAGTGTTGTCCAGCTTAACCCCTCTCATCTAATATTCTGTCCTGGAATTCTTGTACCCCATGTCCATCACCTTGAACTTTATGATATGGAACTTGAACTACCAAACCTTGAGCCATATCTACAATGATTTACAAGTCACTTTGCAGCTCCATTACCCTCTACTTGCTGTCTACTGTACCACAGAGCTTAGAGTTATCTTCACAGAGACACATTTTGCCCTGAATTATTTCTCCTATGCTGCTGATGAACATACTGAAAAGGACTGAACCCTGTGGAACTCCCACTTTTGGAGTCTCTCCCCTCCCAGACTTAACTTTATTTGCCACTACTCTCTCCTTTCTCCCACTAACCAGCTACCCAACTACCCACCCATCTAACTATTTCCTTTACTGCACTTCATAGTTTTTCATGCACATCCTGAATACCTGCAGTACTATAAATGCTGAGCTTACTATGGTGTACAAAGTCAAGCATATTCTGGCACCAGCCACCGAGCTAGCTCTTGCAGGAGGAATTCTTCCCACCCTAAATTCTGGACCTATTTCCATCAGCAAACATCCAAGTCTCTATTGTCCAAGCTAGATGTTTCATATAAAACCATATGTTGATTTCCCCTGTGTTGGAATTGCCTGACACACCATTATGAACTCCATAGCAATTTGGGTGGTGATCATCTTCAAATCTTTGCCAATTGGCCCTGTGGCACTTAGGGTTGAGGTGCTGGACACCACACCTCATGCCACGCTGGTGACCTGGGTTCAGTAATTGGCTCAAGTCATCGGCGGTCAGCTGGAGGAGGGGGCAGATTGAGTGACTGCAAGGCAGTTCTCCCCTCCTGGGTGAAGGACAACGTCACCCTCACTACTTATTACTGCTACTGGGTGGCATCCCAGTGGTAGTGTCAGCTGGTGGGCTATACAAAAGGTGGGTGTTGCGGGAATGCAGTGTGTGTACACCTCCATGCATGCACGTGCTTCCACAACAGGGTAAGGGAGAAAATGGAGTTGGCAGGATCCACGGTGATCTTGGCTATGATCCCCGTGATTGGGACACAGTCTCAGATGGATGAAAGCCCTCGGGGGGGGGAACCCTGTCTGTCAACTCTCCGAGAAATGGGGATAAAATGTATACGTGGGAAAAAAATAGTTGACAGTTTTCATTGGGATATTTTATGGACAGACTAATTAGCCATGGCTCCCTGCTCCATTTGTGGTTCAACTTAAATTCTCCCACCTTTCATATCTCCTCAGTCTTTATTTGTTTTCCCCAAAACTTATACTAGTACGGGGAATGAAGCCTTTACTCTCACCACTCCAAGACTGTGGAATTCTCTTCCGTTGGCTAGTCATTGCTCCTCTTCTCACTCTCAATTTAGAACATCCTTCTGGAATTACTTAAAAGGATAATTCCAACTGTACTTGTACTTGATTTCATTATGTCTTGTTGCTTACCCCTACCAACTATTACTGCAATGTTTTCTGTCATTTGTACTGGATTGTCATTTTTGTATTGGATGTTATTCCTAGTAATGATCAAAGTTAAGTTCATGGCTATTGTACTTCATGGTGTTATTTAACTCTCTATTCCACTGTTATTCCCTTTTTCCAATTAATATGTCTTCCAAATATTACTTGTTATGTAATAACCTTCCAGTTTGTACTTCAAAATAAGAATGACATTGTCAAGTGTGCCTAACTGGTCAAGTGTTGTTTTTTTTATTGTTCAACTTTAAATTAAATCATTACAAAAACATACATATAAATCTCAATTGATTAGAAAATAACATTTGACCCAAATACATACATATATAATCCAGTAACACATAATCCCTTTGTATTACATACATAGACTAAACATCATAAATGTAAAGGTTATAATAAAGAGTTTAAAGTGCAAATATTATCATAATTACTTCATACAGTTTTACTCCTCCTGTAAATTCATGTGCAGATTTCTTTCTTCAATTATCTTTAGAAGAGAGGCCACAGGGACCAACACCCCCAAGTCCCTTGATTTTAAGAGATAGGTCAACAAATGTGGTTCAAATTCTAATCTTCCAATAATTTCTCCTAGTAATTGTTTTCTGAATTTGCCATATAATGGACACAATGTGACAAGATGTACAAGATTATCTTCCCCCAAATTACATTTACAAGGAGTGATTTTTTTATCTTTTTTATCTTTACTGTATTGTGAATGTTTCCAATTACTAGAGAAACATTTGAATCTGAACCTAGTTATCATTTTCCTTTGGATGGGCTTCTGTATTATTTGAAGATATTGTTCTGCTTTATGAATTTTTTTATTTCTAGCCAACCATGCATGTACTTTGGATTGTTTACATGCTTCCATGTCTTTTTATGTGTGTGTGTATAGATATATAGATATATATATATTGCTTACTCTAGTTTTTATTATTTCCCTGATATAAGGGAAAGGTAATCTTGAACTATCCGTTATAACCTGCAGGAGTCCTAATGGAATAATATTTTTTTTCCACAACTGGGATACTATAGCTTCATCTACACATAACCTAGGCAGTCTATTTTCCTCCATTTAAAATGTTTTAACCAGTAAGTTATTAGTCTCTGTTGAATCTGACATTCAACCAGTAGGTGACCAATTTCAACTCTTACTATAGCTGATGGTGCACTTTTTGGGAGACCTAGCAATCCTCTGTAAAACTTATTTAGAGAGGGTTCCAGATTTAATCTTGTTTGTGCACCCCATATTTCTGCCCCATATAAAAGCTGGCTAGGTAGATTGGCATAACTGGTCAATAAAGCTAAATCAATAAAAATTAACACAATCACCACTAAAAGAGTGTAAGTGGCCTGTGTAATTTCAGAAGGAGGAAAATGTCAAGCTCAGCAAGAGTGAAGTGGCACAAGAGTGGGCACACCACCAATCATCAGTCCATTGATACTGTAAATTAATTAAATGTGGCTAACTTAAAAAAATGTACAAAGGGGGCACTGTGGAGCCTGAGCTGAGTGGCAGAAAATTTCAGCAGTTTACTAACTTAGGCTTAAAATCATCTAAAATTGACACTTTGGAGCAGAGATCCGGGGATAATTTTGATACCACTGGAAAGAGGAGCTTAAAAAACCTAATATGGGCACTCTTCAAAAAGATAGAGGTGGTGGCATGGGAGGAAAACCATCCAGGTCTTCTCAGCCCTCGAGGTCAGGCCTTGAAGTGCAGGCCACTTCACCACAAGAGTCTGAAGAGACTATGTCCTCCATTAATCTAAAACTTCAATGATTACTCTCATCAGTCTCAGACTTGAATGCTAAATTGAATACTTTCAGTACTAGGGTGGCTGTGGTTGAGAAGACTGTTGAAGTGTTAAAAATGGACATAAGTGATGTCAAAAGACAAATGGAACCTGCCTTGGCTGCCACCATGTTATTTGTTAAAGAAAACACCCATCTACACCCATCAATGGGCTCAGCTTGAGATGTTGGAAGATCAAACCCGAACATCTCATATATGGATTCTCGGATTACCCAAAGGGACTGAGGGAGACCATCCCCTCATGTTTCTGTAGGACTAGCTGGGGGAAAAATAGTGCCTGAGGGACAATCCATTGAAGATGGGCTACAGAACGTTTACCAAATCTCCCCTTGGAGCTACCAGGAGGAATCTGATACTCTACACACTCTGCTGCTTGTTACTGATGGAGTAGGAACCTGGGACAAGAATTTGAGGCTAGCCAGACAGGCAGGACCCATCACCCAAGAGAAGCATGCTGTATATCTGTTTCCAGACATCAGCTATGCTACTGGGATGCGCTGCAAAAAATTTGATGGTGTTCAGAAGCAGTTGAGAGAAGCATCCATCATGCATTCCATGGTGTACCTGCTAGATTGCAGATAGTACATGATGGAAAGGTCTGGGTGTTTTTGGATCCTACTGAGGCAGGTAAATGGGTCTCTCATTTCATTTCCAGCATCAGAGTCAATGCTGAGATCCTGGGACTGATGACAGTGAACTTGAGGAGCACAAAGCTGACTGAACCGATTAAGTATTGCTCCATGAACATTTATTTTCTTCTTACTAACATACCATAATTGACTTTCTTAGTTGTACTTTATGGACATTATACAATTTAAATATGGATTTAGTTTTTTTATAATGTTTCCTGTGGCTGCAACGGAAAGAGCATTACTGGTTTAAACTTCTGGATATTTTGAATCTCCCTATTGTTCTACAGATAATATTGTGGATTTGCTCAGAAGTTTGTTTACTGTTTGCTGACTTATGGGGGCCAACCTATCTTAGCTTTGTTAATTAACATGTTTTAATATATAATATGTAGGAATTTTGCTGCCCCTAAAGTTAGTGTTATTCATAAGGGTTGAATGTTGTTAAATCCATAGAGTGGAACTTTACTGTCTTCAGTAATCAGTATAGGGATATTTACCTATCTTTAGTTAAATAGTATGATGCCACAAGCCCCAATACGGGGTGTGTAATGTTGGACTTTTAAGTTATGGACTTTAGCCTAACAAAATTAGTCATACTGCTGATGGGCTCATTTTTACAGTGACTAACATAGTCTGTTTTATTAGCATTCATTTTAGCTATCCACTGGGATGTGGTATAACATCTGGGATACATCTAACCTTTGGTTAAGGAGAGGATTTACTTTCTCTTTACGGTATCAAATTATATATTTGGTTTGCCCTAGATTTGAAAATGTTATTTGTGTAATAACATGTGAAAATAATAATAAAAAAGTTTAAAAAAAAATCTGCAGGTCCACTGTGCTGCCTGCCACAGTGTTTCATGCAACAGCAAATACAATAGACATATCCTGGCTGAGGCTGACACTAAATGCAAATGCCTTCAAAACAGGAGCTACGTGTGCACAACAACATATATAGTGATGATAGACTACTATCTGATATCCAGCACCACTTACCAGATCAAAATTCCTGATCTTTATATGCCAGGCAAAAAGGGTTTATTTTTAGAGTATTTTATCCCTCATAGATAGGAGGTAAACTAGGAGTGTTCAGACTAGTGCGCAGCCTCACTGACCCAGCATGCTTTCTTCAAATAAAAGGTCATCATTATGGACAAAGTTCAATTACAGTAAGAAACATGCAGTGGCATTGCAAATGGGAATGAGTGAACTAGGCCTAGTCCACCAAATGATTTAAAATATTATAAGTAATTCATTTACAATTTACATTTACTATTCAAATTTGTTCTAATAGGCCAATTTGCCCAGTGAGACCTTCAAACTATCTCTAACTGACAAGTCTCACTTTGGAACATTGAAACCAGACGGATTTGTGGGGATTCAGTATGTCCCCAGTAAACAAGTTCAATCGTGTTACATTTCAGCTGCCCAGTAAGTGTCACAGTGGGTACCAGTGAGAAAGAGATAATGAGGGTACAGGAGCAAAAGGGAAGTATACTTATTTAGAATACTGCATGAACAATTGCCAACATCACAGCTGCAGTGGTTTTATCATAATCCCAATAAAAAAAAATCACTGTTTTATAAAAATTGGGCTCTTAAACAGAGTATTTTATAATGGTATAACTTACTGCATAGTTACTATAAATTATATAAGAAAACATTGCAAAGTCCTTCTAGATCCAGCCCCCACTACATCTGCTTAATTGAATACTCTGATGTGTGGGATAAATAGCTGTAACAAACTACAGTTATTCATAGCTATCATCAATAAACATAGGACAGATCTTCATTAGGGAACAGATTGAGAATTACAGAGTAATTCAGCCATCTGTGCAATTTCAAATCACCACTTTAAAGGTAATCCAGTATACAAGTATAACCCCATATTCTCAGCTAGTAAACATTCAGAACTCATGATCCAAAGACTTGATTCTCCCTCATATGCTTTTACAGTTTATTTAAAATAATTGAATGCAATTTGTAATTTCTGTCTCACCCAATGTCATTTATTTATTTAGTTGTAATCTTTGACCAGAAATGACACACTGAACTGTGATAGCTCATTTTCAGGAGAATCCTGGAGTGGTTACATGAAACTTTTTATATTGACAGAGGACTGCTGGCCACAACTCTGTGGAAACTTCCCTACTCTTATGATAAGTGTCATGAGAACTTTAACTTCCTTCAGGGACCCCTGCAGAAGGATTCATTTGATCTAATGCACCAGAGTTTTGTCTTTCCTTTGAGATGCTTCAAATGCTACAACACTCTTTGCTACCCTAACTATGGAATTCTGCTTTTGATAGATTTGCACAACTCATCTCCAGAGTTTTTTGCTGCAAAGTTCTTAGAGTAGCTGCAGACCACTGTTTTGTGTGCCCAACTCTTTTGTTTGTTTCATTAACTTCCACCTGGACATTCACCACAGATGGGCTGACATGATCTTGGTTTAATGTTTATCCAAAAGATGACCATAATCTACATACAGTATATTTTATTTTTAAATTTGGTATCCTAGAAAAGCTTCCTTTCAGGTGCAACAGTGGGGGAGAGGGGATGAAAAAAAATTTAATTTAGTGGCTAGAATATGCTGTTCAAAGTACACAAAAGCAAGCTCTGCAGAAGATACAGTAAAACATGGCTCAAGCAAAAAGTGCTATGCAGAATTCAAAGTCCAGTGCCACAACAAATTGGGTGAGCAGGATAAAGTAGGACCATGCACAAAGAGGACATTAGCTGTTTAAGCTGGAAGTGTTGTTACACATAGCATTTTGGTTAAACGGTACCTGTAGTTGTAGCCAAAATATAAAGTTCTCAGGCAAATCTTGCAAACCTCTGGATTAGTAGCTGCAGAAAATGGAATTGTAGTATCCATTTGGCTACTTGAACACAGCTATTTGAAGGTAAAAACAGGAAGGAGTAGCACAATGCTACATGGCTAGAGACAGCTTAATTACTGATATGTAGGAGGAGAGGGAAAAGGGGTAGACATCAAGTACAGAAAGGTGAGAAATGTGCCATCTGGAGTGCTTTGAAAGATATACATATGGGGGATTGGGGGACAGGAGTTAGAAGGTTTTTTTCTATGGTTGGGGGAGGCCAGTGGAAAAGCTAATTAGCCGGGGAAATAGTGCAGCAGGAGAAAGAGAATGAGCTAGATTTAGAGGAATAGGAGTATGGGATAATGGGTGAGAGAAGAGAGAAGAGGCTAGGTAGAGGGCAGGGGGGAGGAGGAGGAGGAGGACCATCATTTTGAGATAATAGAAGAGCACTGAGAAAAATGACAAGACCCAAGAGAAGGAAATGTTATGTTCAGAGAGAGGGGGCAGTGATGGATGACAGGTATGAAGTTAGTGGGAAGTGACAGAAGGAATGGATGAGCGGGTTCAATCTAGTCAGAGTGGACTTGGAGGGAGTGTTGTAGACCACATCCATGCAGTCTAACACCTACAAGATTATCTTGATGGCACTCTCATGGCAGAAGATTAGTATGCAAACTGAGTCTGACACCAAAAAGAAATTGTCTGGCTTGGATGAATATGTGGGTTTTCTCTCCAAGGCATTTTACCTTGCTCAAAATTCATTATTATTAAATAGTTCAGTTTGTCTGAGTTTCTCTTCCCATTTTGCAATGATTTCATGATTACTTCTTTCAATGCATACCACAAGCAAAGTTTTGAAATATTTTTTTCTTCTCCCTCTCTGTTATCTAGGGTGTCCCACAAGGTCCAATTTTGGAACTATTGTTATTTAGTTTATTTTTTAAATGATATTCTGTTGTTAATAAAAACCTTGAATATACTGTTGTATGCATAAGATACTGTTATATTTGCATAAGGCAACATTTTCAGATATTAACTTGTTCGTTACAGTCTGATTTTGACTTGGTACAGTCTTAAGTAATTAGTCACAAACTGTGTCTGAATACAAATGAGACCAAAACAATGGTCTTAAATTCTTGGAAAGCTAAAGTTCTCCCTCGAGTTTTCAAATTATGATTTTTAGAGGTACAGTATCGGAGCAGGTAAATACATATAAATATCTCTGTTTGATCCTGGATTATAAACTAAGTTTTTCTGAACATATGGAGACTCTGGTAAAGACTGTTAATCACAAATTTGGTCTGCTTTTCTGGAATCATTCTAATCTTACCAACAAAACCAAAAAGCTCTTTGTATTGTCATATATCTTCCCTATAATAGACTATAGATCAGTTATTTATTGTTTTGCTTGCATAACTACAGTGCATTGTGTAGAAATATTATTAAACAGAGTCTATAGGTTGGCTTTCAACTTGCCAACAGAGAAACATACTCATGAGTTGCATGAAATTTCATCCAGGTTAAATCTGATCCAATATATACATTGTCAATGTGTTTATTAGGCTTGGAACTTGAAGAATAATTATGCTCCTGCTAAACTAGTCTCACTTGTTATGGCCCCCATTCAGAGTGGAATCTTTACCAGATCTTCAATTGACTCACTTTTTAGGTTGCTCAAATGTAAAAAAAAAGTGTGGAACACTTGTCGTTTTACTAACTCATTGCTTCTCACTTGAATTCTATGCTAAAACACTGAAGGGATATTGAAAAGTGTTACTGTTATGTATCACAAGTTAAGTATGTTCATTCCTCAGAAACACTGTAATCTTTGTACAATTGCATATTGTAATTGTATAAACTTATGACTTGTCTTTGCCTCTGACCATGAGTGCCTTTGAAGGTGGACAATATCTGTCCAAAGGTCATTGTTTAAATAAAATAAAATGGAATGAAAGTTTGTTGAACTTTAAATCCATATATTTGCAAAGATGAAACATGTTGTGCACAAGAAGTATAAAGCTTTCTCTACATCCATGTGGGTATGAATGGTGTGTGACAGATTTACCGGTACCTTTTCCCATTCCCAATCATAAAGGCAACAGTTTTTCTATAAAATTTAAAACAATTTCTTATTAGGCAAATTGTAAAATAGGTTGATTCTTACACGTGTACAATCTGAACATTTTCACAATAAATCAGCTTCCTTTTCACAAGTCCCTATTTGTAGTACATTTTGTTTTACAGAACCTCCCTACACTAATTGTTTTAATTTGTGTTATGTTTGGGGGTGGGAGGGTGCTGAGTGGGATGGTCAGTTGGGGGATAGTAAGGGCATGTCAGCAACAGACATTAATGGATGGTTTTCTTTGTTACATGGTGTAATTTAACCTCAGCAGGCTGATCATACCAGATCAGCTGTACTTGCTTGGTGGCGTAGATCAAAGGAAAAAGCCTACCTAAGATTGTGTCATCTCCCTCCTTTGAAATACATGAAGTTTCCACCCAGTAAGCCAGAACAGTGTCATGATCAGCCTGGCTGATGATTGGTGTCACAATGATGAGCCCCTTGCAGACCTCTCTAAGTTGGACAAACAGTGTTACATCCCTCAAAAGCCACTCTCCTAACAAAATGTTGCTATGCGTGCCTGCACGGTGAGCTTAAAAAATTTACCTTTTGACATGTTTTAGTATTTTAAGATTAACTTGTTGATCCAGCTGTCCCTCCTGCCAGCACTGTGTGAAAAGATCCACTTTGGGTGCATCCCAGAACCTCAAGAGGCTGACATCAGAGCAGAGGGTCAGCCGCGATGAGTGTATAGGAACAGTGGATGGTGAGGAGCTGAAATTTCGAAGGTGAAATTTTGGAAGCCCGATTAGATCAGGGGGAGCTCTTCCTGATATCGAGCCAATGGGAACTTTTCAGCTTTTTGACTGTTGTGTCAAGAGGTTGTGGAATATTAGGAGAGTTGTGAATTGCAGCCATCAGGATAATCGAGTACTTGGAGGAGAAGATACTATGAAGGGAACTTCTAGGTGGTGACTTCAGATCAATACGTTGAACTGATCTTATGATATTGAATTTAGTTGTGAGGCCCGACGCCAGTGGGTATTTGCTGCGGGATTTGCGGCTTTGAAGGGGGACTAGATTTTCTCCCAGCCAGGGAGCTGGTTGGGGTGTCGTGCCCCTCTGGATTCCCAGGATTGGCTGTAATTCCGGCCTTTCTTGGGTTCCTTATTTTGAGCCACATCATTTCCTGTGGGTTCTACTCAGCTGGGAGTGAGGGGGGCTTCAGATTGTGGTGGAGTTCCTGCTAGCAAGTTTTGTCCAAGGTAAACTGGGTTTTCATTTTGGTATCTGAGTTGCACCTGGACTTATTTTTCTTCGGCAATTATGCAAGGATTAGTGCTTTGTTTGTGTTTTCTGCCTTCTTATTTTGGAGCTTATGGACCTCTCTGCTTTGTGGATTATTGGATATAAATGACTCTGGGACCCATGGTATGAGGACTGCTGCTTTCCCTCCTTGAACTGTTAATTGTATGTTTTTTGTTTTTGGACAACTTGGTGGTGAGAGGACCCTGTGTCCATTTATTTATTTTATTTATCAGTGTTAAGTGTAATAATGGGTAGTGAGAGTGCCTAATTATTTTTATCCTTCCCCCTAGTTGTGAGAGAGCTGGGGGGTGAAAAGTTTCTTTTATTTTTGTTATATTTCTTTCTGGTTTGGGTGGTGAGAGAACCTTAACTTCTTTTTGTATTATGATATGTATGTATGAAGGGGGATGTTAGTTGTCTTCTGACTTGGGTTCAGACTTGTTTTATCAAATAGTAGGATGGTAGTATTTTAAATTGCTTTATTACATTTTGTGGAATTTATTTTGGGGTGGTTAGTGTTATTATAATTGGTTTTGTTTTGTTGTGTTGTGTTGTTGCAGCATGTGCTGGCCTCTAATCCCCACGGTGGTGCGCTACTTTTCCTCCTCTCTTCATGCCCTTCGCCCTTTTTATTCTCCCCCTCTCTAATTTGAGACCTACCAGCATTGTAGAGTGCTGCGAATTATGCACAGGAGAGGGAGATGGGTGAGGGGTTATGAACAGGGGAGGAGAGACAAGGGGAGATGTCGTATTAGGGTAGTTGGATCCAGAAGGCACCCTGGGGAGAAATGGAACCCAGAACATGGTTCACTATGTCTGGTGCCCATACCCAAGGGCACTACCGAATTTGGTAGGCAGATGGTCTGGACAGCCTCCGAGGTTCGTCCAGCTTGGGCGGTGTTGTGCAATGCCAGGTCCATCAGAAACAAGACAGCTATTATTGCTGATCTTGTTGGTTCGGTGGATCTGGCTTGCATCACCGAGACCTGGCTGGATGAAAATCCAGGAACCGTATTGGAGGCTATGACTCTGGCTCGGTACTCGGTGATATACTGCCTGAGATTGGATCATAGGGGGGGTTGCGGTCTGTTTCAAGACTGAACTGGGCCTCACGAGTGTAGTAGCTGAGGATTCTGAGTCCTTCGAGTGTACAGTGGTAGCAGGTGTAGGTGTTCAAATCTTTCTCATCTACCATCCTCCTGGGGATGGGAAACGATTCCTTCAGGAAGTGGCAGACTTCGACGTCGACATGGCATTTGAATCACCCAGATTGATGGTTCTGGGCGATTTCAATGCCTGGGTCAACAACGAACTATCGCAATTTGCTCAGCACTTCCTCCAGTTAATGACTTCTTTGTGCCTTACACAGGTGGTTTCCACTGCTACCCATAAACATGGACACTCTTTGGTCTTAGTCTTCTTTGCTAGGGATCGAAGCCTTCGACGTGGGGGTGAAACCAGTCATTTGCTCAGATCACTACACCGTGGGGTTCAATTTTTGCACCCCCCTTAGAAGGCCTACCCCTGAGAAGATGGTTAGGTACCATCCTTTACGGGATATAAATTTCCAAGGCCTTGCGGCAGTGTTTGACCTATCATCCCCTGTGTTGGCGAGTAGTGATCCAGAGACCCTCGTGTCAGCTTATAATTCAGCTGTTATAGTGGCTCTGGACTCTACTGCTCCTGTCCATGTGCACCACTTCTCCCTTTGCCCCAAGTCCCCTTGGTTTGATGGGACATTGAGGGGGTTGTGGAGACAGGGGGTGAAGGTTAAAATGTTGCTGGCGTAGATTCACCCTTGATGCCGATCACCTTAGATTGGTTGACCATTATTTAGTCTATCAATCTGCAATCACCCATAAGAAGGCAGAATTCCTGTCCAGGGAGATTGCAGTTGCTCAAAACCAACCAGCTCAGCTATTTTGAACTGTAGACAGACTATGCAACCCAACCTGTCTGCAAGTTCGGAAAGCTTTTTTTCGCAATTAGAGTAGTGCAATGAGCTTGCTTGACTTTTTGCAAATAAGGTGGCCGGCATCATGGTGGATCTGCAGCCAGCAACTTCTAGGGAGGCTGTGGTCGGTCAGTGTCAGTTTGCTATACCTTAATTTTCTTGGAGTTCCTCCAGTCAGCTAGATTTCATGGATGTCATGAGGATTATTCAGAGTGTGCACCCTACATGCTGTAGTTTGGATCCTGGGCCAACCTCCCTAATTTTGGGTTGTAATGATATCATTGGTCCAGTCCTTGTGTGAATAGTCTGGTGCTCCTTGGAGTCAGGTGGGTTTCCCAGCTCCCTGAAAGAGGCGGTGGTGACACCACTCTTGAAGAAAGCTACTCTGGACCCAGACTGTTTCACTGACTACAGACCTACTGTATCTCTAACCTTCCTTTTGTGGGGAAGGTGATTGAGAAAGTAGTGTCAGCGGCAACTGGAGGACCATTTAACCATCCATGACATCTGTGAACCCCTCCAGTCCAGTTTTTGGAAAAGACATAGTACCTAGACAGTGCTGGTTTGGGTGCTCAATGATCTCCTGAGGGCGAAAGATCAGAAGAGACGTTCCATATTGGTTCTCTTTGATCTCTCCTCAGCTTTTGACACCGTGGATCACATGGTATTGGTAGCATGCCTAAGGCATTTTTGTGGAATATTGGGAAACATCCTTCGATGGTTCACCTCTTTACTCACGGGGAGATCACAAAGAGTTGTGTCCAGGGTTTTTTCCTTGGGCCCAATGGCTTTGTTGTGTGGGGAGCCTCAGGGTTCTGTGCTGTCACCCATGTTATTCACAGTGTATATGCTACCCCTTGGAGACACTGTAAGATGGTATGGGCTGAGGTTTCACTGTTATGCAGATGATACCTAGATACACCTGTCTTTTGCACCCAACCAGGATGGAGCTCTCTCAGTCTTTAACAACCGTCTGAAAGAAATCCAGGAGTGGATGGATTCTATCTAGCTGAAGTTGAACTCAGAAAAGATGGAGGTATTGGTTGTGGACCCTGATTGACAGATAG
Source organism: Neoceratodus forsteri (assembly GCA_016271365.2). Taxonomy (NCBI): domain Eukaryota; kingdom Metazoa; phylum Chordata; order Ceratodontiformes; family Ceratodontidae; genus Neoceratodus; species Neoceratodus forsteri. The sequence goes on along the minus strand of CM057458.1, from coordinate 728,323,239 downwards.
AGGGGTTGGTTGCTGGTGTGCCTTCTGGAATTTTCCTTGGTGGCATTTCCTTCCCAACCTCTGAACGGGTGCGTAACCTGGGGATTGTCTTGGATGACAGACTGACCCTGCAGTCGCAGGTGTCGGCTGTTGTCAAGACCTCCTTTTACCATCTTAGGAATATTGCCAGAGTTAAGCACCTGGTTCCGTCTGACGACCTTCCAACCTTGGTTCACGCCATTGTGTCCTCGTGCTTAGACTACTGTAACTCCCTTTACTTTGGGCTTCCAGGGGTTGAAATTTGCCGCCTGCAGCTGGTGCAGAATGCAGTGGCCTGGGTTTGACAGGTTCTAGTAGAGCCTGTCATATTACTCCAGTGTTGAGCGAACTGCACTGGCTGCCTTTACGGTGGCGGATCACCTTTGAAGTCAGTTTACTGACTTTTAAAGCCCTTCACGGTCAGGGTTTGGCCTATCTGAAAGAACTTCTGGTTCCTTACTCCCCTGGGCGATCATTCCACTCAGCTGATGAAGGGTTGCTAGAGATTCTTAGGGTGAATCTTAAATCATCTGACTCTAGAGCATTTTCTTATGCTGCGCCAACCCTTTGGAATCCTTTACCCTGTCAGTTATGGGATTGCACCTCCTTGGAGGAATTTAAGAGAGGACTAAAAACTTTCCTCTGGCAGTTAGCCTTTTTAGAAAACTGAATTGTACTTGGAATTTAAGTTTTTATGGATTTTAATATCTGTTTTAATTTATTTAATCTGTAAAGTGCTTTGGATTTGGAAAAGCACTGTATAAATAAAAAATATTATTATAGGTTTTATCAATGTACAGAGCTATTATTAGCTACAATTTGGTCATTTACATTCCCCATGTCACAAGATGGGCAGTCTATACATTGGCTCCCATGGCTAATCCCTGGCTCTAGTGTCAGCCACAGGAGGTTCTGGGATGCACCCCTAGTGGTGCCTAACACAAAATGCCAATGGGAGGAATGACAGGATCAACTAGATAAGATTAAATACAAAGCATGTCAAAAGGTACAGTTTTTATTTTAGGCAGAGAGCCTAATCGGGGGCTGCCACACACTATGGTGTGGGTGCTTGCAAGTGGACATTTCACTTTACATAAAAAAAGACTTTGTGACTGTGAAATGTTTTCCCTTTGGATTAAATGGGATGCACATGCATGAGTAGCTATCTAGTTGACATATGTATTAAGTTTTGTGGACAAAACTAATTAAAAAGAAAACTTTAAAAAAAGCTAACTATGTTACTCTGTAACCCTCTGCCCCTAGTCTGGTTTGGGATCCCCCTTATGTGAGGATTCCAGCCTTGCTGCTACTTGCCAATTACTCTCAAATATTGCATTCTTGAAAGCATTTGGTTCCCAATGCAGGATTCTACATCAAACTGAATGTACTACTTCTTTGTCTTGGTCGTATTACCCTGGGTTGAAAACCAGAGGGTTGCAAGCTATAATCCTGAATGGCCTGGTTTGGAAATATGAGGCTGCAGTGCTATGGAGTGCTGAGCAGGCAGTACTGTAACAGAGCCATTACAAGCCTCCTTCCACTAAAACACCTTCTCTAGTAGTCTTTTTGGAGCATTCAAAGCACTCATTCTTTGGATTGTGAATATTCCAATTCTAAATTCTCAAAGGAAGACTCCCTTTTTCCAATATCCCCCTATAACCTTGCACCTTTTGATTAATGTTTCTGAAACACTGTCCCCTGACCATATGGGATAGAAGCAAATGTGCTACTATGAAACCAGTGCCACATCCTCCTCATAAATCAGTTGTCAGGTGTTTGTATTGGAAAGCACTTGGTAAGCATCACCTGGAGAGTAAATGCATTGCCGTCCAACAATCCAGAACTGCTTTTCTGCACTGTGACACAGCCATCAAGCTACTGGTAACTCTTTTCTAGCATTTTGTATAATTTATGTTATCCCATTTGTACTACTGTTTGCCTTTTATCAATGTTTGTTTGTTTGTTTTCATGTGGTAATCTGGTGAGTCCTAGAATTACTGTGTAAAGCCTGTTTTTGAGAATGACCAGGACAATATACAGTACTGCACAACAGAGTTAGAGCAAACAAACTAGACCTTACAGGCATGGTTTACTCTGCTGCTGTATGCTTAGACAAACTGGTGTCAATGAGTGAAAGAAGATGGAATGTGTAAAAAGGGAGTTACAGGTTAGAGCAGCAGGATAACAATTTGTATAGTTTTTGCATGCAAAACTGAAGAGATGAACCTGTTAAACAAAAACTAAAGCACATAACAGACAGAACTCAAAATACAATTTTAATGAAAGGAACATTTGTTTCTATTTGTATTGCATCGCTAATGCATGGTCATGGCCGTGTCAATATCAGGAGCAGCTGAAGCTACTCTGCATGTCATGCAGCAGTGCTAGGTAAATCACAAAACTAACAAATTCTGGTCAGATCCCCCATGGCTGCATAATGAAGTTAGTGAAGTTGTCTGAAATTGTTAAGGAGGTATGGAGAAAGAACACAATGATTTGTAAGAAGTAAGATTTGTTTTAGTTTCTGTAAAGCTAGAGCACTTTGTTCTTGTTACATCTATGTTGGTCCATTAAAAGGTATCAAATCATTTGCTTCTGGATCTGTTCTAAGGAAGGCATAAACATTATTAGGAAAATATATGGAGGTGTACATTTTAATGGAATGAATAGGAAGCTTATAAAAGAACCCTAGAGCAAATGTCAGTGATGTATGTGTTATCCCAGATGATATTGGCCACACAGACAAATTTTAAAGAAAACACAATTGCACATATCCCAATCATGCAAAGCATCAAGGGAAACATATACAAATCCCCATGATGGTACAGAAGGTGGCAGTACATGAAAAAGTAATGGCTGGCATTTATTCAGCCTTGGGATTATTTACACATTTGTTTTTATTTTTTTTTTAAGAGAAACAGGATTTTTGTCCATGAGGTGATGTAAATTATATTTAAGCAATGTGTTGATGTCAGGAAGTCAGGTGTAATGATGATGAACTGTTAGAGAAAATGTGATATTAACTTTCAGAGGGGGGCACTTTTGATAAGAGTAAGGTAGTTATTCATGTGATAATGGGAATATTGAGAAAGTATGAGGTCTACACAGAAGTGGAGTACAAATATGCACAGTTTCATAAATATGTGCTCAGAGTGCAGGCAAATGTGATATGCAGGTTTGTTTTAGAAATAGGTAAAAATAGTGATACATACAATTAATAGAAAGATAGATAATTACATAGACATATAGACAGAGAGTGAGAGACACAGACAGACAGGCAGAATAGGAATGGCAATGAAGTCCTGAAGTGACAGCAACCCCACCCCCAGCCCTCAGACATGGACAGACATTGGGGTGTGCCTTTGGGTCATTGGCCATAGTGCTCATGCAGGGTTTTAAATAACTGATTAGCAGTTTTTTTCTTGGGACAATGCTAAATGTACAGAAAGCATTTATATAGGTTTTCTAGAAGTGCTATGTTTATTAAACACAGTGAGGCAAGTGCTATGCATTTTCACAATGTTTCTGAACTTTTATGAGCAAAACGCTAATCAATTTTTTGAGTTAAATAAAACCCTGTGATGCCATTTCTCCTCACCCTACCCTGCAGACACAGACAAGAGTCAAGGTGTGCCTTGGGGTTTTCAAACTTTACACTCACCCCATTTCATACAGAAATATGCTGACATGAGTACAGTATAAGAGAATGGAATTGACTTTGGGGCTGAAGAGTCAAAGGTACACCTCAATACCTGCCACTGGCTGCAGAGTGGGGGTGGGGTGGAAATGCGTGAGCATTACTGTTGACAATCCCATGTCACACAGCAATGCCTGTCAGTCCCTACAGTGCACGGTGTTATGGTGAGAAACCCTAATGCCCTGGGTGTTTCTTGGTATTTTCACTCCAAGTTTTCAGCATGGGCTTTTTGTGACCCCACCGCATGAACAATGACACTATCAGTTCATTGGCTGAAAGGAGATTTTGCACAGTGACTGTGCCATTTGGCATCACCGGTGCAAAAATACATTTTGAACTGGATGTAAAAAATGACAGCTATACATTTCTTGCTTCAGTAACTGCTCAGCACATCTGTTGCATGACCTGCTTATTGACATTTTATATCTGCTATGCAATGTACTGCTGCTATGGCTGTATGGCTGAGAGGGACCTGGGGGTGGTGGTGGATGTCAAGATGAACAACTCAGAGACTTGTAGGAGGGCAGCAGCCAAGGCTATGTTGCTGGGATGCATTGCTAGGGGGATCACTCCAGAAGGAGGGAAGTGATACTCCCTCTGTATAACTGTGTACTGTATGCAGTTTTGGAGGCCACACTTAAAGAGGGACATTGAACTCCTGGAGAGGGTCCATAGAAAGGCAACCAAAATTATCTGAGGCTTGGGGGGAAGGACCTAAGGGGAGAGGCTCAAACAGCTGAATGTATACATGTTGGAAGAGAGAAGGGATGGGGGGACATGATAGAGGTCTTCAAGTACATGAAGGGGGGTAAACAGGGTTGGTGAAGTCACGGTACTCAAAGGAAGGAGGGGCAACTAGAGTGCATGGGTGGAAGCAGGAGGAGGGATACTCAGGGGAGAAATGAGGAGGTGCTACTTCAGTGAGAGGGTGGTAGAACCATTGAATGCTCTGCCCAGGGGACTGGTGGAGGCAGAGACTGTGGAAGGGTTCAAGAGGGGGTGGGACAGGTACAGGGGAAGAGTTGAGGAAGCAAAGTCCAATGAAGTGGGAATACCCTGGACTGGGAAGGGAGAAACCCGAGATGGTGAGGGGGCAGCAAGGTCAGCTCCCAGGATAGGGACTGACCAAACGAGCAGACATGAAAGCCCACTAGGCCTATTCTGCTGGCATTTTTGTATGTTAGTATGTTCGTATGCTTACTACACCAACATCATGAACCATAAAACATATGACTGCCATAACTATGCAGGCAGTATAGTACAGTGGTTTAAGGCTCTTAATTGCAAATCTGGAGATCTGGGTTTGAATCCCACAGCCCCCACAATAAAAAAATGAAAATCTTGTCACAGAGGAAAATTAGCACTAACTGCTAATAGAATGCTGATACCTACATTTAGAGTTTAGCAAATACTTGAAATCTAACTGAGTGGGGTTTCTGTAAGAAAACAGCTAGAATCTTTATTAAGTATGGCATTGATGATCTGGGCAGTTTCTGTGCTTTTATGGTTGTGTATAGTTTTAAAAAATTAAAACTTTTAAAATTACAACACTCCTGCTAGCTAGACCTGATGCACATAGAAAACAAAAATAGTGAATTAAAGCTATTTAGTAGCTGTTGTCTTACAGAAACCCCAGTTAGCTAGCTCTCAGGTATCTGCTAAACTTAACTGTTGATGTGACTCTGACTGGCAAAACTACACTTAAAATCTCACAAATACTGTAAATAAATAAAATATCAGAACAGCATTTATTTTAGTAGTATCTTCTTTCTTTTCAGGTGCCCTTGACACTAGGTATATATATATTTATACCTTTTAACTTTAAAGCACTAAATCTATTCAAATGCAAAAACCACATGACTTTATTCTCTTCACACATTACTGTTAAAGTTTAAATCCCAGCATGGCCAAGAAACAATTTAGACTTCACTCTTACATGCCACTGTCACACCCACTTCTCATGCAAACAACATTAACAGAAACCCTTTCATTTCTATGCTATGCACTCTTATTTCCGACAGACATAAATCTTATAGAACTGCTAAAAAAAAACAAATTTATCAAGACTAGATTTCTATAAGAAAACAGCTGCTAAATAGGCCTAATTCATTATTTGTGTTTTCGGTATGTGTCAAGTCTAGCTAGCAGTAGTGTTTTCATTTTAAAATGTTATTTCATTAAACTACTCACAACAATAAAAAACACAGAAATTGTCCCAGATCATCAATGCTGTAAATAGTAAAGACTGTAGCTGTTTTCTTATAGAACACCCACTCAGCTTTCAAGTATTTGCTAAACTGTAAATATAGGTACCATCATTCTACTAGAAGGAACTGGGATTCAGGGCTGATTTTGCTCTGTGACATGCTTTTCATTTGTTTATTTATTTTTTGTTTGTTTTTTGTTACAGATGTAGAGTATCTTTTTAATAAAGTATAAAATATGTGTGTGTGAGTTATTTAGTTTGGAAAATATGTGTTTCAATATTTGAAAAAGTGTGATACACTAAATGTGTAGTGCAGTGAACCTTTGTAATATGGAATTAAATGTGTAGCTGAAATAACTATGTGACTGTTGCCATTTTTGCCCCTGGATAAGAACAGTTACACAACTCTGCTGTTGTGAAATTATTTTAAAGCACTTCACATGCTAAATCCTACTGCCACATTCAAAACACCATCCCCTACCTACTTGCCACATATAAACTCAACTATATTAAAAAAATAATTCTAGGCATTTTTTTTTACCAGGAGAGACACACCAAGCTGAGTGCTTGTTTACAGGTGTGACCTGGAAGCACAAGGAAGTTAAGTGATTTGCTCAGGGTCACACAGTATGCAAGTGTGGGCTGTGTGATTCAAATCCAGGTCTCCAGATTTGTAGCTCAGAGCTTCAAACCACTGTGTTATACTGCCTTCTTAACCTACCTGCTTACTTAACCATTATTCATTTCCCAGTCCCATTTGCAACATGGTTACACTTATATATAATACATACTTCTTAAACTTGAAAGAAAAAATACACTTTATCATCAAAGTCTGTTTACCAAGTACTGTGCCCATGATTAAAATAATTTGAAGCCCCTCCCCCAAAAATGTGCTCTGACATGAAACTGCATGTTTAACTGTAAAGACAATTAAAAAACGTATTTCTCAATGCATTACTAACATCAATGCTTTCAAAGTTTTGAAACTACTAAAGACAAATTACTTATAAACTATACATATATAAAATGTTTAAGAAAAACAAGTGGCTCTTACTGTAAATTAGAATGTGTGTCTAGGTCTCCTTCTGAGGTCCCAAGTGGCTCTGATAATCATTTGTTCCAAAGGAGTTTTAACTCAGTTTGAATGCATTAAATATCTTCTGTTCTCCTAGTGCTTAATAAAGGCATTAATTATCTTCTGTTCTCCACTGCACAGATTTGTTATGTTGGTTGATACAGATCCCAAACTAGTGTGTCTTGTTACAGCATGATAGAGCCATCTCATGCCCCCCCCCCACATGAATCAAAAAAAAGTTTGGGGTGGATCTTTAGGAGCTTCTTGGGTGGAGGCCGGGGTGGATCTTAATCTCTCAAAAAAGCTAATGCCGTCTTCCACTACTCAGGTTCTAGTTCTTGTACCACCCATTTAAGAAAGTAAATAGTACCCTGAACCATTGACTAACATGAAAGTGTATTTATTTGGGAGTGGAAAACATTGCTTGGAGGAGGGTAAGGTGGAAGAGACTATTTACACCTTCAGTCAGTTCCACAGACAGAAAACATGACATCACTCCTTTTGTACGTGCAAAATGTCTGCAGGCTCCGCCTACTGCAGCCGTAACAATAACCACTCATAATTAAGTTAATGTCAAAGAAAAAGAACAGTTTTGCTCCTTACAATGAGGCTTTGAACTTTAGGTAAATTAAATATATTAACATATATTTTGCTTTACATGTTATGAGATTTTAGCCCTTCTTATGGCAATTGTAATAGTTTTTTTAATAAATGGGAAACTCACTTTAAGTGTATGAATGAAAAGGGAATATTCTCTTGGTGGGCTTACCCAGTTACCAAAACCTAGTATAAAAATACAAAGCTAAAGAAAAACAATAAAAAAAAATTATGAAGACCTGTATTTGAAAGAAGTCAACAGTTTGCAAACATAAATAAGGCCATTAAAACATTTTCACTAAGTGACACATACCAGGGGTTCAATTTTCCTTCATTCTGGCATTAAGCCCCATGCCACAGTCACCACTGCATTACAACCTCTCCACACCTGTGGATATTTGTATCTTCAACCCAGGCTCTGCACTGGTGGCACGGGCAGCAGCAGGGGATGTAATGCCTGTTCCAACCAGGAATAACATTTTGGCACAGCTGTGCCAAAAAACAGCCGCATGCTGCTGTAAATCATGGAACTGGTCATAAACTGGCTCCTGCTTTGAAAATATGGTGTCTGCAGAAAAAATGTGGCTCTGCAAGTGAAGCCCCACTTGCACCAATTTTTCAAGCACCTTCAACCATTTTTGGAGGGTTGAAAATCCAGCTCTAGATGTTTACCACCTACCACACAAGTGTAATTGATATTACTGCCATAACTTGTTTCAGTTTAGGATGGGCAGACTGACTCCTTGTCAGATCAGATGACCCCCCCAGAAAGACCTGCCTCGACCAGACTCACTTTCTATGTAATCCATATGAAGGGTTCTGTTGCTTCAGTGTGAACAGCTAGTGGCAAACTATTTAAAGCCAAAATAACAAAGTGGCATTTCATGGTTATGAAACTGTGGTTTTCAGTTGAATAAGCAAGTATTGCTCAAAGCTCATTGTTGTTTTTTACACTGGAACCAAGAGTAAAAGAACACATTGCAATAAATTCCTTCCAGAATGAATCAGCTAATGATAAGAAAATCTGAACAACCAGTACAGGGTTTTTAAAAGGCCCTTAATGAAATGGATTATTTTACATACCCTGCAGTGGAGCAATTTATAACCAGAATTGCTTTAATCATATTGGTGTCAGGCCCTGTTTTCAATAAGGCTGACATTTTCTAGGTTTAGGCCTTTTACGGTGTATCACAGGAACTGAAATCTGGAAGGCCACAAAGCAGTACCGAACTCAGGGCAGCTGTCTAAAGTGTCAGGCCTGAAACACAGAAACAGGGAAGATGGCAGATAAGGACAGCAAGGCCCATCCAGTCTGCCCATTTTTTCTACCTTATAAATGTGCCATAGGCCTTTACTCTGTCAATGGCCTATCTATTCATACTCATCTGTATTGCTCCCTTATGCCTATCCCATGCCTGTTTGAAGCCCTAGACTGTATTCATATCCACCACTTCCTGAGGTAAGTCGTTCTATGCATCCACTACCCTTTCTGTGAAAAAGAACTTCGTCACATTACCCCTTAATCGGTCTCCTTCTAATCTCATGCTGTGTCCTCTTGTCCTGCTATTTTTCTTATATTGAAACATGTTAGACTCTTTCATCTTGTTAATGCCCTTAAGATGTTTGAATGTTTCAATCATATCACCTCTCTCCCACCTTTGCTATAGGGTTTACAGTAGTAGCCACAGACATTGCCAGTTATTTCCAGATATTTCATGAAATTTCTAAAGAGTTTCTCTCTGTTGCCCCTACTGTAGAAATGGAGAAAGCATTAGATATATCTGGAAATATTACAGAAATTTCAGGAAATAGCTGGCCGTGTCTGTGGCTGCTACTGTACATACTGAGCTCCATTAATCTGTCCTCATATGTTTTCTGATCCAGTCCTTACACCATTTTGGTTGTCCTTCTCTGGACTGCCTCCATTTTGTTAATGTCCTTGTGCACGTGCAGCCTCCAGTACTGCATGCAGTACTCCAGATGGGGCCTAACCAGTGTCTTGTAAAGAGGGATTATTACCTCCCTATTTTGACTTGTGATACCCCTACTAATACACCCCCAACATCCCTCTAGCCTTACCTACTGCTTTAGTGGTCTGCTTGGATGATTTCAAGTCATCTGTGATGATGATGCCCAAGTCTCTTTTTTCCCTTATGATTGCCAGCAACTACCCATCCCAGCCTATAAGTGGCTTCAGGGTTTATCTTTTCTGTGTGCATGATTTTGCTCTTCTTTGCATTAAACCCCAGTTGCCACTCTTCTGACCATTTTGCCAGTTTATCCAGATCTGCTATTATTCTGCCCACCCCATCTGGATCATCCACTCTGTTGCAGATCTTGGTGTCATCTGCAAACAGACAAACCTTACCCTCCAGTCCATCTGCAATGTCACTGTTGAAGATATTGAAGAGGACTGGCCCCAGGACTGATCCCTGAGGTACCCCACTTGTGACTTGCATCTCTTCTGACTGTATACCATTTACCACCACTCTCTGTTTTCTGCCAACCAACCAGTTTGCCACACAGCTGACCAACTTCTGACCCACCCTGAGCCTACCCAGGTGATTAATCAATCTTCTATGTGGAACAGTATCGGAAGCTTTGCTGAAGGCAAGGTAGGTGACATCAACTGCACCCACTTGGTCCACCGCTCTGGTTACCCAGTCAAAGAAATATATGAGATTAGTTTGACAGGACCTTACTGTTGTAAATCCATGCTGTCTTGGGTCCTGTGCTCCTATGGATTGAAGACTAAAGGGGGAATTTAAAGCCTATGTACTTATGTCTAGATGCAGTTCTGTATTGCACAACTTTGGACATAAACCAGATTAGCCCTACTGTATGTCTAATTTTCAAGGTCCGGACTAAGGTAAGTCATATTTTCAAAACACCGGCCTACAGCAGTTATGTTCAATTTGCAAAGTTTAGGTATAATTGTGCCTGGACATAATTGTTAGACCATGTATAAACTGATCTATTTATGTGTATATCTAGCATTTTTATATTCAAAACTGGATGTACAGTATCTTGAAACTGCTTTATATTCTGAAGAGGAGTCTAACGTTTGGAAGCAGGACCATTAAGATAGAACATGATGTAGACCTACAGTACCAGGGAAGTTTCTGACACTGATGTAACTAGCATATGTGTCCGTTTTTGAACCTTTGAAAATCCCACGTGATGTAACAAGGAGCTGGGTTCATTTTATGACATTTGAAAATCCAGTCTGGCATCATTAAGAGATGCATTCATTTTATGACTTTTGCCCAACACCTCAATGCTTGCAATGACAGCTTATATAAACAGACTCTAAGTCTTCAGCTAACATCAAAATTAGCTTCATTTTATAGATGTTACTTTGCATTTAACCCTTTCCCTCACACTCACCGTTGCTCCTTTTTCACCTCACTCTCTCTCTCATCTCTTGAGGGCAGGTGGCTTGCCCATTGTGCTTAAGTTATCTCTAAGTTCTGGACTGGAACCCTTCCTACATGAATCTCAAATCCTTATTCACCTATCCACTTACCTCCTCATACTCCCACTGCAACTCAGACATTCCTTCTCTCTCTCTCTCTCTCTCTCATTTACAAAAAATGTATGTGGGTGTTGCCAGGCATACTCAGTATACTTTGCTGGGTACAGTAAAATCTGGAAAATCCAGAGGCAACATGGGCTTCAGGCCAGGGCAACAAACATAAACAGAGCCTGTTCCACTCTTCAGATGCTTTATTGTGAGTTTGTGAATGATCTCTGGAAGATGTGTGAGTGTTAAACTTAGAGGCCACGATTGTTTGAATGACCCGAATTAGTACACGTGCATGCGTTCTGGTGTGAATGGACTTCTGTAAGGCTGGCTACCCTGATGTTGTACAGAGGCTTTATCACAATGTGTCCTAAACACTATAACTAAAAGTCAGACAACTTCTGTCTGATTGGTAGTCTGTGTGTTAGATAAAAGAAAATGTTGTGACTCTATTTGGATTATTGCCTTACTACATGTTGCTGAGTGAGATGGAAATGGGCCAATGTTTGTGTGGCAGGGAAGCACATATTTTGATTTGTGTTTATGTAGGGCAACAGTTTCATCAGCTCTCGGTTAAAAGTTTAACATTCTTGGCTACACCCCCCCTGTGGGTCTTCCAGCTCTGACCAGCCTTCTATTCATATCCATTCTGGTCCTTCCCCTTTTACCCTTAAAATTCTTTTGTATGACCATACAACTTAAGTTTGCATCTGTTTTGAAAAATTAGCAGTTTTGCACTCACCTCATAGTCCACTGCCATCCTGCTCGCACAGTAAAGTAAATTTTGTATTATTTGTATTTATATATCATCCTGCTCTGCACCCATAGAGTAGTATGTTTATTCCATTGTTGGAATATTTCTTTGCGCTCTTTTGATACCAACAATTGAAATGTATTAACTGATTTGTACTACTGCTTTCCTGTTACATTTGTTACAGTATTACTAATTTATTGTATTATTGCCATACACCCAATGCAACTTCTGAATTAATAAATAAATAAATAAATACTATGTATGCATGTATAATTCTCAGGTATCTGTTTGCTATGACAGCTTAAACTTAATCTGAGGCTTTAGTTAATACCAAAGTAGCCTTATGTAGCCTCCTGTGCTCTGCTGGTTGACTCAGAAGTTGTAGTATTGCTTCTCTTGGTGTAATGCAGACACTGTTATTTATTAAGTTATTTTTATTTTATTTATTTGTATGTTTTGACCAAGAATAGCACATTAAGCTGTGACAGGTTGTTTCCAAGTGCATCCTGGGGGACAGTTACATGGACCTGTTTACAAATTGGGGGGTAGCTGTTGGCCAGTAAACCAGTGAAAATCTCTCCAGGGCTCCTGTAAAAGATTAGAGCTCTCTTTTCTTTTCTTTTTTTTTTTTCATTTTTGTCCTTGGTCATTTTATGATTCTTTTTCTCTGTTTAAATCATCTATTGTTTTGATGACAAAGTCTTTTTTTTTGGTTTTTGCTTTTGCATACTTTGCTTGTATTGTGACGTACTTCATTAAAAAAAGTTCCCTACTGTTACAATAAGTTCCATGGGATCTTTAACTTCTGCCATGTCAACCCCCATAGATCAGTAGAAGGGGCCTTGGTTTAATGTATCATCCAAAGGACATCTCCTCAACTGTGTTGCATCCCCCCCCATGTACTTCAGTGCTAGTATGAGTAATCACCCAAGTTAGTGGTGTGAGAATAGACCCCACAACCTTCTGATCTTCCAGCACTAGTATAAATGTAACCTGTCCTAGCCTTGATCACAAATTTAAGTCATAAGGTAAAGAATCCCACTGTATGACAGCAACATATGAGAATGCTTTCTGGACCATTTATAACTTTAAATGGGGGAGACTACTGTTTAATAAAGAAAATGAATAGCGGTTATATGAACTCTGTAATTTTTAAAATGATCAGACAAGAGTAAATTCAGTAATTGTTCTGATTAACACACTATTGTTAAGGATAATTTTCAAACCGAATGATGTTTTTCAAGTCCTTGTTAAGTTCTTATGTTGCTGGTACAACACATCTGTGATTTAGTAAAGAAGTATGTTGGAAAATAGGCATAAACTCCACCATAGAGTTCTGAGAGTGGAGCATACTACCAAGTGTTCAAATCAGAAGAGCCAACTGAGTTTATTATGACTGGGAAATAAATAATGAAAACAGAACTGGAACAAGTATTTAGACAAACAGCTTCTATAGAATAAAATGACTTACAGATCCAGCACAGTTCTCCTTTAAATTATCCAGCTGTCATAGGAACATATGGATTAAATAAAGAAAGGCCACTGCCCATCATATTCTTTTCCTCACAAACTCAATAAATCATTACTGCTGATTTAACTAAACAGTGTTGGCAATACCATTGCATGTTTGGGCTACAGGTGTGTAAAATGGTCTTCCTTTATAGGGATAATTGCAAACTTTCCACACTCTGTAGAATTTTCCCAAAGTGTGGGACCTAGAAAAGTGGGTATTTTGCAGAAACAAAAAATCCATGAAGCAAGAAAATGTTCCTCAAAGTAGAAAGAAACAAAACAAAACAGAAAATAATCCCCAAATCTCCTGAACGTGAATACATTGCAAAAGGACAACATCTGCTGTCATCGGTAAACTCTGTGTGAAACAATGCACGTAGGTTTAAAAAAAGAATACACCCCCCCCAAAAAAAACCAAGGAACAACATCTCAACTCCCCCTTCCCAAACCAAGTACCACTCCATGACATCCACCTATGACCAAGAGAAAAGTAATAAACAGCAAAAGCAATAGACATTAACCCATGGCACCATCCTCTCACCAAGAAAAAAAACTAATAAATATTAAAGCAACCCCCTTCTCACAACCCACATAGCACTCCTTAGGCTTTGAAGGGAAAATCACTGTACTTTTTGCATTGGACATTAGAGTGCATGGTAGGTCAACAGGACCACAAGGTGACTGGCCACCATAACTGGGGAAATAAAGAGAGAACCATTGGCCCCAGAGGTCCGGGGTGGGTAATGTAGGGGGCACAGTTTTGGGTGGGATGCCCATGTACTGCATTGTGTGACCAGGTCAGTGCATTATATCATGCCTTGCACCTAGCCCAATGCCATTCTTGGACTTAATCGAAAGGTAAAAGCCTGACTGTTAGAGTTTATACTCTCTTACAGGTAGATTACACATGAGCATTGTACCTAGCCACAGCTTCATTCCTATTGGTATCTGCCGAGCCTTGTGTATCACATTACAGTGTTACTAGTGGATTCAGATACAGTATGTACAAAAATAGTACCTTCTACATCCCTAAGGCTGCAATTAGTAGCTACTTTAGACTAATGGGAGTATTAAAAGGGAACATATTACATTTTCTTGTAATAAGGGTTACCACCTTGAGAAAATTTCTAACCCCCCCTTAAAACATTTTTGAATCCACCCCTCTAGGCTATATGTTGGTAATATAACTGTGTGTTTGTGCAGCCTCTGCCAGTTTTCTCTCACCCTCATTAGTGACTCTGAATGGGGCCCCAACATTAAATATACATGCCACAGATTCTTTAAATATCTTGCCATGTCTTTGGCTGCAACTGTATGCACTACCCTTAACAGGGACCCTATAGCTTGGTAATCAGAAACTTGTCTAGGTGATACCTTTGTATTTACCACTTCTAAGCATCAAAAGTGTGGTCTTGCATACTGCTTGGGGACACAAAATCAAAATTTTCTGACTCTTCAATTTTGTCATTACCTTGGAATATAAGGAAAATTGAGATCCTGTCCCCTTCCAGCATTTCTTTCTTCTGGGTGAATATGTAAAAGGCCTCCAGTCTTTCCTTATAGTTATTGTTATTGTTCCCTATATCCTTCATCATTCTGGTGGTCCTGCATTACACCCTCTTGACTGCCTCAATATCCTTTTGTCCTTTTAGTATTAAGTAACCCAGAACTGTGCACTGTACTCCATGTGAGACTGTCCAGGTACTTGTAATAAGGTAGGATTACTTTCCCTTCTCTATTGGTCAAATCCATTTTGGTGCACCCTGGCATTCTGCTAGTATGCCTGACAAGGGTCATTTCTTGTCCTGCTTCAGCTGCCTATCTACTATTACCCACATATCCCTTACTTCTCATATGCAACTAGTGGTGCCCAATGCAATGTATTTGTCCTATTTCTGTGTCTCTGTCCCAAAACGTAAAACCTTCTGTTTGACTGCACAGAATATGAAACTGTAAGAGTCTGTCGAATCCCCAGCTTGTTCTGATCCTCCTGGAAGTTAACCCTATCCTCAAGGGAGTTCACCACTCTGTCTATCTTAGTGGAATCAGCAAACTACTGACATTCAGGAGTGATTAACATTGATCAGTAGTGCTCCCAGCACCAATTCCTGATGGGCACTGCTCAGTACCCCTCTCCACTTGGAGCAGTGCCCATTCACTGCAACCCTCTGTTTCCTGCCCCCAAGCCAATTAACAAGTCACTGTGTGTGTGTGTGTGTGTGTGTGCATCATGTATCACATGACCAAATTGATTTCTTCTGAATGGTGGAGTAAGATCTTCTTGCTATCTCCCAGAAGTAGTATAGTCTGCCTTCTGCACCTTCATGGAGTTCTGCTTGGCTACCTTCCATCTGTCCCAAACCAGTGACTGTATGACTGGTATTTACATAACCTCTGCTGGTCATTCACAAAGGCATTGACTCTGGCTCTGTAGACAGCTATCAGCCACCCACTCTATCTTTCATCAGGAGATACAGTGCAGCTCTGGCTGCCCATATCACTGGAGTGGGGAACAGGCAGATCCATAATTGGAAATAAAAGAGAAATCTGGAGAACTTTGCAGTGACAATGAGGCTACTACTTGGAACAAAAGCAATGTTGTTTGAGTGGGCTAACAAACATTTTTTATTACATGTGACATGAACTCCAAAGAGCAACCATGCAGCAAAGCCATATTTAAAATGGAAAAGACTTCTTGGCTAGAAAAGTGTGACTAAAGGAAACCTCACTGAAGGCCTTCAGGTATAACACATTCAATGCTTTGAGTCAAATTGAAGTGGCAGTACCAAGGTCATTTGTGAAAAACTACCTGACAGCTTGCCCTAGTCTGTTTACCTCATTCCCAACCAAATTGGAACCATGCACTATTCTGTAAAGATATCTTTGTGCAGTGAAAGTCAGAAAAATAACTGTAACTTACAATGTTGAACGATGTACAGAACTGCAGTATAATTACACCAATAAATACTGCTAAAGCTAATTTACTAAGACATTGGATTCAAATAGCTACAGAATATTGTAAAGGTGGGTCCAACTTTTCCTCTATATACATGACACATTTTGTCACCAATTAGATACCCACAGAATGTCAGTCACCCTTAAACAAAAATCTTAAGTACTGCTGATCAAGTGACTGCATTATTCATTTTAACAAATTAATAACTTACATTCAATTTAATGTCTGCAAAATGCTATTTACATGCAAAAATGATTTGACAGACAGTAGTCTGAGAAATATATGTCTGTTCATCCTTAGAAACATAGAATTTAATGACAGAATGAATGAGCCCTTACTGTACTACCTCATCCCACTGACCTATTATCCTGGTGGGATGCACCCCCCACTACCCCACCTCTAAAAACCTTGCTGCCCCATGGGGACTATGAGTCATTTTATATTGTCCCAAATGTGTTTAAACCCATGTAGGACTGCTGCTAACAGGTTAAGGTTAGTGAAGGAAGTCATGTTGTAATACTATAAAACTCTCACAAACTGAGCCAAATGATTTTTAAAATGATTGAAAAGACAAATAAATAAATACCCAAAGTTCACTTTATAGTTTCAAACAGCACACAGTCTTGTCAATCAAATACTGAAATATCTGTTTTCAAGGGTTCTGTTTAAAGGATATACAGCTACACAGAAATTGCCAGTGTTTTGTAATGCTCCTTTTGTCAAGTGTTGCCCCTACTCCCCATTGTCCCCACATTTGCATTGCTAGGGGGGAGTTGTGGGCACCAAACCTATCCTATAGAAGGTATGGGTACATAGTTTCCTCCAAGGTGAAGGCTATGCCCTGCCAGTAAATTAGCAGCTAGCCCTCAATCTTCCAACAATTTATGTGTCTCCTGTGTAATATGCCCACTGACTGACAGCTTTTTGTTTCTGTGGGGGGAAGGTAAGAGAGGCTAACCTGTGGTTGCTCCTGAACCTTCCACAGTATGAAACTCTGTTGCCATGACCCTTCACCAGCACCTCAAGTGTACTTTTCCTGGTCAAAAATTGCAAATCAAATTGCAAATAAATAAATTGTGTGTGTGTGTGTGTGTGTGTGTGTGTGTGTGTGTAGAGAAACTTAACAGTTAGTCTCTCAGAAAGTTAGGGCAGAAGTGTCAAAAAAGAACTAAGGGTCCTAATTAAAATTTGTCATTGTTCCAGTGAGAAAGCCTAGTGTTGGCTAATGCTACACAAATAAGTTCATTTCATTCCAATTACATTTTATTAAAAAATAAATGGTCTGTACTAATTATTGTGTTAATTTATTAAGCTGTCATAGTGTATAACTCTATCCTGTATAACTTCCTCAAAGGAATATTGTCCATCACTCTACCCTCAGTCTGGTTGTGTCTCTTTAAAACTAAAATGGGGGTTGATAGTGTTTAAAACTCATAATGCAACCTACACAGTTTATAACATACACTATTTTTTTAATAGAGCAATGCCAGCATTTCCATGAGCATGCTCAATACAACTGAGCAGCAAGTTATATTTTGCTGTGGTTTCTAATGTATGTGGTATCCCATGATTTTTTTAATGTAAAAAAAAATACAAACTAGAATGCATTGTTATGATTCAACCAATGCATGCTTGCATTCTGGGTTCAAAACACTGTTAAAGTGTAATATGTTGTTTACCATGGACAGGTTATTGCCATTTTATGAATCTGAACCAGTTTTTAAGAAGGTGGTTTAGTTCAGTTTAAAGCTTGAGAACTATGTGGAGGTGCGGGATAAAACAGACACAACAAACCAGAAGTCAGGTGCATAAAAACTTAAATGCGTGTTATTTTGTTCAATTCAGAAAATAAAAGAAAATAAAATAATAAACATACAGAAAGCAAAAGGTTATTCAATGTCCAGTATCCAGCAAACTTTCTAATTTCAAAAATTCCTGAGGCTTAGCTCCAGCCTTTGCAAATAGAACTGTGGAAACAAGCAGACACTTCTGAGGTCCTCTTCACTTGGTAGTCAAAATTCAACAGATTCCACTATCTATCTTTGTTACTCCAAGTGGTCGGTTTTTATACCTTTCATAGATAACATCATTGTCAGGTGATCCACCCCTTTTTGCTAAAACCAGTATAAACCTCATATTCTCACGAGTTCCACATCAAACAGTAAAGACATACATGTTACCTTTTCTAGCCTAGACTCAGCTCCTCTTTTCTTGGTTAAGGGGGTTTTATGTTAAGTTGTTGTATGTTTCCATGTTGTTTCATCTCAAAAGATAGTTTTAATAGGATAGTAAGTCATGAGGGTTCCACTGGGTTTTGCAAGCAAAATGGGAGAACGAGGGCATGCTCCTCTTCTCCCTTCTCCTGCCAACCCTTGGAACTCATCATATCTTTTTCTTTTTATTTCCATTACATCATTAAGTGTTGACACCCTAAAATAGGCAATCATACAACAAATGTACTTCATTTTCATTCCCAGCACAAACAGCTGTCCAACAGAAACAAAGAGCGAAAGGAATAGGGGTGGCCCTGGACACCCTGCACATGGGCATCCACCCCAGACAGGGCTCAATGTGTGTCCTCCCCCTGCACAAGAGGGCAACTGTCCTTACTGTTGACAATCACCCCACTATAACCCTGGAAGGGTTGGAGTTTCTGCCCACCCACACTAGAAGCTCCACCTCATGGACCCTATGAATCAAAATGGCATCTAAATCCTGACGCGCTAACATCAACTAATACTATTCAATTCCCTGAGTCTTTCTTCACAGGTTTTGCAATACCTAAATGGACAGCATCTTTCATCTACACATCTAAACATTTATTTTCATTCAGGACACACACATGTGTACAATTCATTTATCATCAGCATTTGCTCCATAACGAGACAGAAAGTCAGCATTCTGGTGTTGAGACCCTGCCCTATGTTTCACAGAAAATCAGTAGAGCTATAGACTAGTTGAGCCCATCCAGATAAATAATGAACCAGTCTAATGGCCAATTGATTTCTCTGCCAGGCACATGTTTGGGCAAAACACTCAAATGTCATCAGATAGGCCTCAATGTCATTGGCATCTGTCAATTTAGTCAATTTAATGTCTCTGGGTATATTTTGATGTGGCTGACCTGGGTTAAGGGCTTGGATTGCTCACATGCTATCAATCCACTTCTCATCCTGCCTTTGTCAATCCTCTTTCTGTTGTCATTGATCCTCTGCTCGTTTCAGCTCCATCTCCAGCTGCTTCATGCAAAGCCATCGTAGGAGGTCTCTGGGATCCTCCAGGGCTCTCACCTCTGTCTGTCACTCTGTCTCACTCTCCAGCTTATCCTTCACCTTTCTTCTGGCTCCAAGATCTAGTCTGGGTTTCTTTCTCCAGTCTTCTCCACCATGGCACAAGTCAATGGATATGTTTTTGCTTTAGCACCCTGATCTTTTTGCATCTGTCTGGGTATTGATTCAATATCCACTGATAACGTCTCTCAGGCAGCCTAGACATACCAGAAATCCCACTCTGACACCACTGTGAAGGTGTGGGATAACACAGACACAACAAACCAGAAGTTAGGTACATAAAAACGCAAATGTGCATTGTTATTGTATTCAAATCAGAAAATAAAAAAATAAAAATAATAAACATACAGAAAGCAAAAGGTTTTTCAATGTCTATTATCCAGCAAACTTTCTAATTTCAAAACTTCTTGAGGCTGAGCTTCAGCTTTTGCAAATAGAACAGTGTAAAAACAAACACACTCTTCTGAGGTCCTCCTCACTTCATAGTCAGTATTCGACTGATTCCCCTATCTATCTTTGTTACTCCAAGTAGTGGGTTTTTATACCTTTCATGGATGACATCACCATGATGTTATCCACCCCGTTTTGCTAAAACCAGTATAAACATCTTATTCTTAGGAGTTCCCCATCAAACAGTAAAGACATACATGTTCATACATGTTATCTTTTCTAGCCTAGATTCAACTCCTCTTTTCTTGATTAAGGGGATTTTATGTTTCCATTTTGTTTCATCTCAAAAGACAGTTTTAATAAGATAGTAAGTCCATGAGGGTTCAACTGGGTTTTGCAAGGGGAAAGGTTGAACGAGGGTGTGCTCCTCTTCTCTTGTCTCCTGCCAACCCTTGGAACTCATCATATCTTTTTCCTTTTATTTCCATTAAATCATTAAATGTGACACCCTAAAATAGACAAGCATACAACAAACATATTTCATTTTCATTCCCAGCACAAGCAGCTGTCCTACAGAAACAAAGAGTGAAAGGAATGGAGGGGGCCCTGGACACCCCAAACACAGGCATCCACCCAGACAGGACTCACCCTGTCACACAACAAAACAAAGAAATGATGATTCAACATGCTCTAATGCCAATCCCCCTTCAATAGTGTAATAGTCAATCTTTAGAGGAGAATGCATTTTTAAGAGTTAATACTCTGTTTATGAGCACATGCATGGTGCAAGAAAAAAAAATATTTTAGAGTGAGAGAAAGCATGTGTGTTTGTGCATATGCCTACACATGATCAACAGTTTTCCAGTATTAAAATGATTAGCAAATTCTCAGCAGATAAGTGATTGAAAACAGTATTTTGGAAACTGATGTAAAGTTTCTTAAATACCCTAAAACTGATAAGTGACCATGGAGGAAATTGCCCTAGTGATTTTGCAGCATTAGAAAGAACAATTATAGAGCTGGTCCAATGGCACAGAAGACTGAGGTGCTGTGAGCCTTACCTCCCACCATGCTGGTGACCTGGGTTTGAGAAGAAGCCCGGGTCGCAGGGGTTGGCTCAAGGTCAGGTGGAGATTGAACATCCAGCAGACAGCTGTCCTCTCCTGGGGTGGGAAGGCATGCCAACTCAGCCCTTGGCTGCTCCCAAGTACAGCGAAAGCAGTGTCAGCAGCTCAAGTGACATTGAAGGTAGAGGCTGTGGTTCTCATAATGTGTGTGTGTGCCTCCACAAGCACATGCTAGTGTGTTACCACAGCAGGGGACCCAAGGAGAAAATAAAAAATGACTGGTGAAAGCTTCATGAAGCACAGCCCACCTTCTTCCATTCGACTCCATCACCTAGATCTCCAGCACTATCTTGCATGTTTATCCAGGTGGGGGAAGGGATGACCTGTTCCTGTTGTGGGGGGAAATCTGTGGGAGACTCAGGCTCAGTGTCCAGGGTACATACTGTAAGTGCCAGGTGGAGGTGGCATAGACAGGGCTGTGAGCCTGCCTGCGTTGACCACAAAGGCAACAAGCTTTATGGAAAAAGAGAAAGAACAATTATAAAAAGTACACTGGTAGACCTCAACAATGAATGAACAACTTCAATGATAACCACAAAGGTATGAACAAGCTAACAGCTCTGGCTTATAGTTTTTGAATGTTTTGGATTTGCAAATAGGCAAGGCAGTCTCCCATAAGGCTGCCCTTTGACATATGACATATGTGTGACATGCCAGGAGATCTACTCCTTTTCTAGTTTCCTTACAGACAACATATAAGCACCTGTGTACTAAAGACATCAAGATCAGGCACCAAGCTTACTAGTACACAATGTGACTAGGCAGACCAAATTGCTCTCTGCCATCCTGTGGTCTTGTATATAATAACAATGGAAGCCAGGCCAATTACACTCCAGCTAGCTCTTAAGTCAGCTGCTGTAGTGCCTTACAGCATTTTGTTAGCAATTGGGTACAGTAACCAATGGGGAAGACTAGTCTTTACATTACGAATCGAAGAAATTCTAAAGACAATGTAATTTCACAGAATTGAGACTAAGCCCCAAAACTCACATAGTGGATAATAAAATGGATCGATATCCATGCTATAATATACTTGTGTAAAGTGTGTAAAGAACACTGGTATGACTTTACTGGTTAACTCAAACAATAAAGTCCCAAAACACTGTATCATGTCTGCACAGTCTGCCAAATCCCAAGAAAACAAATCAGCACCTAAATTATATATAGGTGATGACAGGACACACAGAGCTGTCCACAAATACTCCCCAACACAGTATTAGCTACCAGGCAGCAGGGGC
The DNA here is from genome assembly GCA_016271365.2 of Neoceratodus forsteri. Classification (NCBI taxonomy): domain Eukaryota; kingdom Metazoa; phylum Chordata; order Ceratodontiformes; family Ceratodontidae; genus Neoceratodus; species Neoceratodus forsteri. Next base: position 728,300,856 of record CM057458.1, on the reverse strand, counting down.
ACCCAGAGAATAGTCAGTGTTTTTTTTATTGTTTTTTTTTTTATTCAGGGCCTGAGACCAGCTGTCAATCTAGTAATGCAGACGAAATGAAAAATGCAGTAAAAATGAAGAAAATCCAATTTCTGATGGCAGAAAGAGCTCACACCATAATCCGTTCAGGTTTAACAGCTGTCATCCATCACTTCCTGTTACCTAAAAAAAAAAAGTGGGATCTTATCCTTTGATTTGAAATGCATATTCATGTAGATGCTGTCCTGGCATTACCCTGCATGCCTGGTGCCCTGACAGAGGAGAAAACAATATCCATGATTAATATTCCAGCAGCCTGCAGGGAAGGAAAAACAATCACTTAACAGCTGGACTGGAGAGGTTTCCAAAGTGACAACAGAAAAAAACTGCATGCTGTAGTTCTGTTACATTGCTATAACTCCAAACAGTAGGGATATACTGTAGAATAATATTTGCAATTTACTGCTAGTGTTTTCTAGCTGCCAGTATGTATTTCTGTTCATCTAATAGTATTATTAATGCCTCTGCCCAATAGGGCTGAGACTCAGACCCTTTAGAGCCCAGACTGTCACACCACAGTTTACAACACAGGGTCTCCTTCACTACCAAGACTCACACCCTATGTGGCTTGTATCACAGTTTCATGCTTTTCATAAGCATTTTGATGCAACCCTTGCACCATTTTTGTTGCCCTCCTCTGGACTCCTCAACCCTGTCTATGTGCATTCTGGAGTGTGGCCACCAGAACTGGACACAATAAAAGCATGTGATACAGTGGCAACACCACCTCCCTACTCCTGCTGGAGATACCGCTCTCTATGCATCCCAGCATCCTACTGACCCTACCCACTGATTTATCACACTGCCTTGACACTTAGAGGTACTCAGATATGATAACCTCAAGGTCCCCTTACTGCTTAGTGACTGTCCTTACCTCCCCATCCTATACTCAGGCCCTGTTTCCTATGCCCTAGGTGAATGAGTTTTTTTTTTTTTTTAGCACTGAACCCCAACTGCCATGTTCTTGACCACTCATCAAGGTTCCCAAGGTCCCTACACATTCTCTCCCCCCTGCTGATTTTGGTGACATCTGCAAAAATGCATACAGTACCATCCCTTCCAGTTCATCTGCAATGGTCAACTCCTAGTATTGATCCCTGTGGCATCCCAGCGGTCATACTCCCATCATTAGAGTAAGTGCCATTAACTGCCACCCTCAGTAGCCTGTCCATTAACCAGTTCATTCCCAGTTCACCACTTTGGATCCTAAGCTGTTCAATTTCTTGGCTGGGAACCATGTGGGTATCACACTGATCACTAGTACTCTGCTGTTGGCTGATGTGAGGGTGCATACTGCATGTACAGGAGCTGCCTTTAAGTTCTTTTATCTCCACATGGTAAGGCACTCCTGGTGTGAGTAATGGGTTGATGTGAAGTAGTTATCTCATCAAAATTGCAAACAGCACTCACCTTTGTCTTATGCCCTTAAAACCTATCTATTCAAGCTAGAATTCCCTGATAGTGTTTTGTTGATAATTATAGCTATTTATGTTATGCTGCTGTTTGGATTATGGGCAAAGGTTTTAATTGGATTTTATGGAATGTTAATGTTGTACTTAACATAGAACATAGAAACATAGACTTTGACGGCAGATAAGGACCGCTTGGCCCACCTAGTCTGCCCATTTCCCTACCTAGAGGATAAGCTAAAGATCCTATTTAACCAACAGCCTATTTTTTCCTATCCCCCACAAAAATTGCCTTATGTCTGTCCCATGCATTCTTGAATTCTCCCACAGTTTTAGACCCCACAACCTCCTCAGGAAGGCTGTTCCATGCATCCACCACCCTCTCTGTGAAAAAATACTTCCTCACATTGCCCCTGAGCCGTCCCCCCTCTATCTTCAGATTGTGTGCCCTTGTTCTTGCACATCTCTTTTTCTGAAAGATGCTACCCTCTTGGACTTTGTTGATTCCACTGAGGTACTTAAACATTTCTATCATGTCCCCCCTCTCCCTCCTTTCCTCAAGGGTATACATATTAAGCTCCTTTAGTCTCTCCTCGTATGGCTTCTCTTGCAGACCATGCACCATTTTAGTTGCCCTCCTCTGAACTGCCTCCATCCTGTCTATGTCCTTGTGGAGATGGGGTCTCCAGAACTGGATGCAGTAATCCAGATGGGGTCTCACCAACTGTCTGTACAGGTGGGTAACAAATTCCTGTTTTCTGCTGGTGATACTTCTTGCTATACATTCCAGTATCGCGCTCCAGCCCACCCTACCACCTTCTCACATTGCTTACCAACCTTAAGGTCATCTGATATGATTACCCCCAGGTCCCTTTCCATTTTTGTTGTTGTTACTACCTCCCCCCCCATTGTGTAATCTTCCCCTGGGTTTTTGTTTCCTAGGTGCATTACCTTTCACTTCTTTGCATTGAATCCAAGCTGCCATACTTCTGACCATTCCTCCAACCTTGCCAAGTCCCCTTCTCATCCTTTCCACGCCTCCTTGTGTATCAACCCTGTTGCAGATCTTTGTGTCATCTGCAAAGAGGCATACTTTTCCTTCCAGTCCCTCTGCAATGTCACTTATAAAGACATTAAAAAGGACTGCACCCAGTGCTGAACCCTGTGTTACCCCACTAGTTACCCCTCTTTCTTCAGAGTGGACTCCATTTACAATTACCTTCTGTGTCCTGTTGTTCAGCCAATGTTTTACCCAGGCTACCACCCTGGGACCCACTCCCAGGCTGGTTAATTTGACTACTAATCTTATGTGTGGGACTGTGTCAAATGCCTTGCTAAAGTCTAGGTAGGCCATGTCCACAGCACCTCCGTGGTCTACTACTTTGGTCACCCAGTCAAAGACATCAATTAGATTCATCTGACATGACCTTCCCGCTGAGAACCCATGCTACCTTGGGTCCTGTGCCCCACTGGCCTCTAGGTACTCAACAATTCTTTCCTTCAGAAGAGATTCCATCACTTTCCCTACCACAGAGGTCAAACTGACAGGTCTATAGTTTCCTGCCTCTGTCTTGGTCCCACTTTTGTGAAGGGGAATCACATCCGCCTTCTTCCAGTCCTCAGGTACCACACCATCCTCCCATGATTTGTTAAAAAAGGGTAGTCAGTGGTGTCACTAGTTCTCTGCTTAATTCTTTTAGAATTCTGGGGTGAATTCAATCTGGCCCCATTGCTTTGTCCACCTTCAGTTTTAGGAGTTCTTTCAGAACCCTTTCTTCTGTGAAAGGACTGAGATCGACCCCCCTCTCCAGAGTGCTTCTGTTAATTGGATGTGTTTTATTTTGTACAGCACCTTGGCTTTGAAAGGTGTTGAAAGAGCTTCTGTCTCCCTACTTCCCCGAGTGATCGCTCCTCTTGGCTGATGAGGGGTTGCTAGAGATTCCAATGGTGTCTTTAAAATCTTCCAGGGCCCATGCATTCATGTATGTGGCCCCAGCCCTTTGGAATTCTCTACTCCGTTAGCTATGGGAGTGCACAACTGTGGGAGGTTTCATGCAGGCATTAAAAACATACTTATGGATTCAAGCATAGACTGCCTAATTGTATTGTTTTAATTATTATCTGTTATTCTGTGCCTGTTTTAATCTGTTTTTACCTAATTTTTATGTAAAGCGCCTTGATGTTCATGAAAGGTGCAAAATAAAGTTTATTATTATTATTATAAAGATATTATTATTATTATTATTACGCAGTTTGGTGCATGGGGGGCTGGATTTCTACACAGTAACACACCTGGTATAGTGCCTTTGAGCTAAAATATATGTGCTTTAACAGCAACTAGCCATTGGTCATGTGGCAGCACACTACAGCAGTTAGCAGGCTTCCATATGTTATAGATATCAAATACTAAAGAGAAAACCAGAAATTATTTTAATAGCAAATAGTTGTTGGGGTGAAACAGGCAGCATGCAGGTGCAGCTGACAAGTTTAAGCATCCGTAGGACTGTTTATGATAGTAACATAGATTGAAGGCCTATGCAACATAAACTTTAGCCATTCCTCTCTCTGCCCTAGGAGTGGACTACAGCCCTTTCAAGCTACCACTGAACTCAGTCATGTAGCAAATAAACCAATTGTGACTAGGGTTCCAGTTCTAAGCCTAGTGGTGCCACAGTAACAAGGTTCACTTTGACTAAAGATACCTTAGGGAGTATAGTAATGATCTTCAAGAATACATTGTTAACAGCACAGTACATCACATACAGAATTGTAATGGACTTTTCCATAAGGACAGAGGGAGCATAACTAGTGACAGAGGTGTGCAAGGAAGAACAGAAACCCTTCTGGCCCCAACACACTGAGAAAAATATTTTCCGAACTTTGCCACAGACAATTGCTCCCCTTCCCAATGGAGAAAATCTCTGGGGATACAAAGCCTAAAGTTATCTTCCATCCAGGCATACAATCAACAAGTTATAATACTCAAAAAGCAATGTGACAGTAAATGGAGCTCAAATGAAAATAGAAAATTACAGCTTAAATACCGCTTGGAATTTTGGAATTCAAATAGCTTCAGAGGCACTGCATACATTGCAACAGCGAGCATCAAAATCGCTCACTCTACCCCTCTAATGGGGAAGCTCTCCACAAAGGTGACATAGCTGATCATTCTAGGTTATAAGGCCCCATCCCATTGATGGCTCCATCCATAATGAGGTACAAGGCCTGGCCTCCTTTGCTGAACAGAAGACTGTGAAGCTTGCTGAAGACAGGTAACAGTTACTATATGGCAGGGATGACCTGCTCACAGCCCGTGAAAATGCCAAACCTACAAAAAGGGAATATAGAGCTTCATCAGTGTGACTAAAGGAACCCCTATCTCAGTGAGAGATCCCCCCTTCCCACAAATGAGGGACTTGGCCCTGCTAAGTGAATGGAAAGCAGATCGAGACAAGACATGGACACAGGCAGACTGGTCAGAGAACTCAAAGAATAAGCAGTTTACATGCTTGTAAATGCCTTCAGGTTTTCAGGACATGTCAGTTACAAATTGGACTACAGGACAAAATCAGGCTTGCACTTGGGCTACAGCACAACCTGGACTAAAAACTAGATTACAACACAATCATACACCTAACTACAGCTAGGCCCCATGATGACTAGGCCCCACTGCAAACTGGGCCATAGACTAAGGCCAGGAGGATTGGGAGGTGAGCCATATTTAATATGTATTTGTGGAAGGCTTTTCAGAGTGAAGGAGGAATCTGAAGGAAAGATAGTACTGAACTCTGGCAGCTGAGGATGCAGAGCCGATATTATAATGTTTAAGGGGGCACACTGTTCTGGTCCTAAAACAGCTAGGTAAAGAATCCAATCAGAATTTATCCAGATCCTGAACTGTAAAATGGTCCATTACCCAATTCTGAAAAAAAAAAAAAACTGGCCAGACTTTGATTTTGCCCAAACCAACACCAGTGCAACAGGTGAGAAAGCACAAAACACCACGTACCCAGCTAAACTGTAGAACAACGAAAGAGACAAAACAAGGGGTGTCATTTCTGGGGGAGGACAGGGGTTGCAGGTGAGACCCTTATGATTTCTTTGCAACACCTATGATGTTATCTGCAACCCTATGAACCCCTAGAAGAAAAGTTTCCTTGAGCTGATTCATATAATATGTGGATGGTGGAGGAGTTTTACGACCCCTATGACTCTCTGGAAAGTAGACTTTGCAACCCCTATGATTCATGTGAAATGACATCATTGGATAAAACATAAGAGAAGCAGATCAAGTAAAAGTATATTAACATTAAACAAAACAAAAACTAAAAGACTGGGGAAGCCAGAAGCCAAGAGGTGAGGCCACAGAATGCAGCAACGCAGACAAACATTTTTTAACATACCAGCAAAAGGCAGAAGAGGAACGAAGCAGAGGCTCACAGTTCTTGAAGAAACATAAGGAGTAAAAGTGAAGAAATGTTCCCAAAAATATGCAGCGTATACAAAATGAAAGACTGAAAAGCAAAGGGAAGCCTTATGTCAAACAGCAACCAAGCAGCCAGAAAATCTGTCAGAAAGAAAATATGCCAACAAGAAAATGTGTGTCTGAGGGAAACTGGAGCATATTCTTTAAATAGTACTCACAATGGGCACAGCATATAGCCCACTTCTGCACTGAACCAAAGGCATAGCTTTTTAATTTTGGGATTCAAATTATGGATTGGCAGGTCGGCTGTGACCTGCTTCTGATTCCGACTCAGACTTTTTTCCAAAAGGTTCTGCTTTACTTTGGTTTACTCTGATGGACTGTAGACCAATTTTAGTCTATTTCAGTATGAGAAATGCAACAGTATTATTCTTTTAGATCCCTCTGGTAAAAAAAATAAACAAAAAAATGTAACCTTTTTTAAAAAACTATTTTGTGTCTGTATTTTCTTGTTGCTTTTCAAAGTCGGCAAGCAGCCAACAGCAATAAAATAAATTGACTGTTGTTCTTACTAATTCTGTGTGTCAGTCACCACATGACATTCATAGGAAACAGTGGGCTGGATTCACAAAACTCTTGAAAATCTCACATCTGTGGAAAAATCTTGACGCAAATGAGTTGCCACTTGCAGAACTACAATTTGTCCAGCAGCTACAGTATTCTCAAAAAAGGAACTGGTTTATGACTGGTTCCACAATTTATGACAGCTTGTGGATGGTGTTGCCATGGAAATGCCCACAACTGCAGAAAAATGATACAGCTGGTGGGACCAGTCATAATATCTTCCACAGCTGCTGCAGATGTGAATAGCAATCTCAGCAGCTGTGGAGATTTCAGTCTGCAACTATTGTTGTGGTGTGGGACATAGTCCTAAAAATGTTTGTGTACCCAAACCAATGTATGCAGGTCATTTGGGGAATTGCAGTGAATTGAGGCAGCATGTCAAATATTAGTCAGAAAGAGAGAGAGAGAGAGAGAGAGAGAGAGAGAGAGAGAGAAAGAAATTCAACAGCAGAGTGCAGACAGACCTTCACTGAGTATGGCATGCTTTTTGGTGGAAGACAGGCAGCATGAGCAGGATACGTGATACAGCCCCAGCCATCCCTCCTGCCCTTTTGAGTTGAGATGTTATCTTATTTATCTGTAATTATTTTGCTTGCCTACTTGGTGTTATGGCAAGCATCATGGCCCCAATAATCCCCATACGCTCCTGCCAGACTGGCCAATTATTTTTTATCACTTGTGTTTTCTAACTTACTTTTTATTTTGGTTGATTTTGCCCCGCCAGCATTGCAGTTTTTACAGAGCTGTTTGGCTCCAATCACCACTTACTCCTGCCATGAAGCCCACGTGCTAGTCCCCAGCCCTGTCGCTACCCCTCCCATCGTCAAGCTGGTGGAGATCCACATGGTACACTCAACTTGGGTTTCCAAATTGAAAAACACATAGGGCTGGATATTCAAAAGGGTTGCGCCATGCACAAGTCCGAAATTGCACCATTCTGCGATATTCAGCAGCAGGCAGTTGCGCCCCCCAAGTCATGCTGAGCAACAGCGCAATGCTAATGAAGGCATGCTCAACCTGAGGGGGAGGAACCATGCATAAACTGCACAGCCCGATATTCAGCCAGGCTGTGCAGAGTTGTGCAGGCACAACCCCCTACCTGCGCCTGCAAAACTTTGAGACAAATTCATTCATTCATTCACATATCTGGACTGCCTTATACGGTATGGGCTGCATGCCCGTGGCTCTTGCTCTGAACCAATGGACATGCAGCCCTACTGAGCAGTCAGTCGGCGGGTGGCGGGTGGGAGGCGGGTGGGGCTGCCACTCGCCGCCGATGGGGGAGGTGGGCTCATGGGTTGGTGGGTGGGGCCACTAGATCATCAGGAAATTGGACCTTGAGGGGTTGACTCTAATGCCCGTGATCGGCTTGTAGGTCCACTGGACCACCAGGGATATGGGTCTTTGGGGGTTGAACTCTGTTCTGCCCTTCGTAGACTAGGGGTGGGGTCATTTCTGTTATGCCCACGATCAGGCCAGTGGGGAGGGGTTCAGTTCTGTTTTGCCTGTGATCGGGCCAGGATGGAGGTTGGTCAGTTCTGTTTTGCCCGTGATCGGACCAGTGGGGGTTAATACTGTTATGCCTGCGATCGGGCAGTGTCGGGGAGATTTACTTCATGCCCGTGATCGGGCTGCAGGGGCGCCAGTCCTGATGGCTGCTGCCTGGCGGGTGCCAGGCACAAGTTGTCAGGGATCGGAGCACCTGCATGCTAATGGCATGCAAATAGGGCCATAAGTAGATGCAAATGGCCCCCCCCGCGCCTTGCATAACTTATGGCCCCATTTGCTTGTCACCTTTTGAATATCGAAAATTTGCGCATGGTGCAATGGAACTTGCGCCACCACATCTTGAATGCTCCACTCTGACCACTTGCGGTGGCGCAAGTTCCACTGCACCATGCACAGTGGCTGTGGCCGGGGGGCGATATTCAAAGGAGTTGCTCAATAGTGCAACTCCGTTGAATATCGCCTCGGCCACACCCCTGCACAACTTTTTTGAGCAGCGCAAGGGCTTATGCCACAGAATGGCGCAGTTTGAATATCCAGTCCATACAGTAATAGATATGTTGTAAAATACCCTGTGACCACACAAGAAGATTTTTTTTTACTTGAACTTTCTGTTATGGCTGCTGACCTTAGCCCTCTGAATTCAAAGTAATACATCATTGAATTAAATAATATCACCATCATCATCTTCAAACACCACCAAGGAAGCACCCTTATAAGGAGACACCTGTTGCAGATGTTCATCATCATCGCTTCTATGCTCCTGCCACTGTTAACTGAACTGCTAAGAGAACTTGATGAGACTAACTTTTAGGAAGGTAGGGCACCGTACATTTTCAGGAGTAAGCCTTGTGCAGCCATCAGAGACAACATTAACAGCTGTGCTAAATATACACACACAGTAAAAACTACTAGGAGGGCAACTAGGATACTTACTAGAAAAGGCAGATAGTACAGACCACATGTTTTCTTTTCCAGCCAATACTCAAAAAGGTCATCGATAAAATTAATGAGTGGTAGGCATCCACAATATCAGACAGAGGCAAAGAAGGTGACTCCATGATAGACAGATCTGAATTATCAGTTTCCATGAGTTTTGACCAAAAACTGTGGGAGCCATCTGTGTGCTTTTCATAATGATATACCTTTTCCAAGGGCCGTGAAAGATGTCTTTGTGCAGGACTACCTCATGTTGATGAAGGAGTACATGGTGGCACCAAGTGGAAATTATGCTGTCACCACCAATAGATATTGCATCATCAGATGTAGCATCCACATCATGTGATCCCTTGTACCGTAAAATATAGTCCCGTCCTTTTCCTGTGCAATTGCTGAAATCAACATGTTTTTGCATTCAAGATAACAGCCACTGAGATATGAAGGAGGAAGCTGTTGCAACTTAAACTGAGGGTCAAGAAGAGTGGAAAGAAGAACATTTTGTCTGTCCTGATACTGTGACTTCTTCTACAATTTTGGAATGTCTGTATTACTCGGTCCGTGAGGGATACACCAGATTTGTCTCCATCTTGGTTAAAGCCTCTATGCTGCATCCTAAGTTCCTTGTTCAATAAAGTTATGATGGGAATAATCTGGCTTAGAGTAGCATTCTCTTTGCTAATTTGTCAAGTTGCTTCCTCAAAGAGAGTCAAGAGCAATGTATGATGTTCCATGAGGCATCACTGGGATGAATTCGGAACAACACCATCTGCTACATTGTGCTCCATGGTATATTCATGGACTCCTTCTTTTGTGTGAAGAGTCTCTCACACATGTAAAATGTTGAGTTTCATCTTGTCGGAACATCTTGTTTTAGTTGCTGTATTGGCAAGCCGTTTTTTTTTCTGGCGGTTAGCCAAGATACCGCATGATATTACAGAGTGACTAAAATGGCCACAGTTTTTCTTTGCAGTTCCCACTAGTGTTACAATACCATTGCCACTGGAAAAGAAAGCTCATACTAACTGATTTAATGAGTGTGCAAAGCACATAATGTGAGTAAAACCACTATGTTTCAATGTACAAACAACATTGGCAACATTGTCTGAAATCGCAAATTCAGTAGTGACTCCCAGAGGCTCTAATTGCTCTGACATTTTGTCACACAACTCTTCCAAAATATTGTCAGCACTGTGATGCTTATCATACATGCTAACTCAAAGAGTTACCTCTCCTTATCTACCTTCCTGCATACTGTTGCTTTTGGTGGTGTTTGAAGAAGATTCTGACACCCATTGTGCTGTGATGCACTTATAATCAGTGACTTGAGAACTTTCCCACATGTCTTTGGTCAGGTGCACAGAACCATGCACACTGTCTTGAAGAGCCAATTTTATTTAACTTTGCATACATTCATACATTCTGGGAACAGCCACAGTTGCAACATGCTTGGTATGTTGTACTATGGAGCAAAATATTTTAAAAGGGTTCAAAAACTGTCATTCTCCACCACAGAAAATGGTTGCAAGTCCTTGGCAATAAATTCATCAATTAACTGATTCATTTTTAATGTGACTTGATGTGATGTACTGTAGGCAGTTTTTTGTTCAAGCATTGCAGTAATGGTCTACTGTTTAGTTTGTACTGGGGAGAAAAACCATGGGATCGCAGTGGCAAAGCTTTAGCTTGTCCAAATACTTTTGACAGTGAAGTCAAACATGTTGTTTTTTTTTCTGCTCTGTGTCTCAGTCTCTTCACTGTCACTATGTCTGTAGCATTATTTTCATCACAGATATTTGTCCCTTGCTCAGGACTGCTGCACAACCAAATTGTTTGATGTGCTCTTTGCAAATGCCTTTTTAGTGATGTTGTCCTGGGATGGCCCCTCACTTTCCCCCTGCTGACTTCCCTATGACAAAAGGTGCAGACAGCAACAGATTCATTTTTGGGAATTATATGAACATGGCTTCAGATAGCTGAGGTGGTATGCTTTGTCGTCATTCCAGGAACTGCAGCAATTTTGGTGGCAGTAGTTTCTGACCCTGATTCATGCACACTGTAGCTGTCCCCAGAAGAGCTACCATGATTATTGATTGTTTTTCCACTACTGTCTGTGGCTATTGGTGGTGCTTGCTGTATGCGCTATTTCTTTTTGGGTGGGGGGAACCCAGGTGATATCCTCTACCTCATCAGTATCACATCCTGAGTCATCTCCTTTGAAGAGTGTAACTGTGATACATCGTGGCTGTGATCGTGTTCTTGTACCTGTACGGGGCTGGCAGTATAGCCTAAAGGTTAGAGTAATGAGCTGTGAATGAGCTTGGTACATCCAGCAGTCCTGGGTTTGATTCCTACAACCTTCACTTATATATTGTGTGCTTTTGAACAAGTTACTTAATCTCCCTAATGCTCCCAGATCCCCCCTGAAAACAGGCACTTGTGTCTAGTGGGCCTTACCCAGTTACCAAAAAATAAAATAGATAAAAGAAAATTTATGACTTCTTCATCAGAGGCACTGCTTTCTGATGAAGAAGCTTGATATACATGAGTGGCATATTGTGGAGCGCCAAGTCTAGAGATGGGCAAAGTGGCCCCAATTCGGTCCGTGAAGTGATTCACGGAGTGAAGGCGAATTTGCAGAGTTCTCCGCAACCTGAAGCGGAGTACTTCATGTTATAATGGGTAAAACAAAGTCCATTGAAAACAATGACTTTGCATTACTCCGCCTTCCCAAACCACTACTCCACCAATTCTTAAGGCAAAGTACATTGAAAACAATGTACTTCACCTCACATCGCCTTGTTTTTAAGCTCCAAATGAGAATTGTGCAGTTATTCATGGGATTTCAGGTCACATGGGCTCTAGATAGTTCTGCACAGCCTCAGTTTGGGGTAGTGTGTGTAGGAACTGTAGGAGACAATCTGATCTGAGAGCTCTCTGCGGTTCAAACCTTCTAAAAGCTGTTAAAAAAGCCTTTTTAAGTCATTTTGTTTGCTGAAACTTTAGTTCATCGATTATAGGAAACCCTCCTGTGCTCATATCATCGAGTATTTATTGTTTCTGTGTGGATTTTGAATGTTTATGTACAACATTCAGTCTGTGTACTGAGAGACAGTGGAAGTGTGATTTGGGGAGGGAAGCATCTGTGGTGTAGGTAGATTAACTTGGAGAAAAACAGTGCTTTCTGTTTTGGTGATATTTTTCTTGTATAACTGTGTTAATGTACACACAGTAACATTTTCAATAATTCTTGCCATTTTTTTTTCGCTGATTGTTGTGGTGCAGCAGTGCATAATTTTAGTTTGTTTAAAATATGTGGTTATATTACTGAAGTTTTCAATTTGCTATGCATTACTTAGGTGTGTGTGTGTGTGTGTGTGTGTGTGTGTGTGTGTGTGAGTATTGTGCCACACAATAATTTCAGCAATGTGAACCTGCTATCCACTGCAGCTGTGTGATTTTTGTACTTCTTTGTGGTATATTTACTGGTACTAGTACTAATGACTGTTACTGCAGCAGTGTGGTACACTGCCCCCCCATGGCCTGCCCCAACCGGCAAAGGTATTCTTTTCCAGATTTGAATTTCTGATGGTGAGCACTGGTTAGGTGTTGTGCCTTTGTGTCTGCATCTCTTCAGTGTGCAACGCAATCTTAATCTGTCTGTGCATTTGCATCTCTTTAGGGCCCAATCTCCATCTTTAACTTAAGTCACAGTTGTTTCTTTGGCTTCCCTTCAGAGTACTGGACAGGTGTGGTGCATAATTCTGCATGTACATTGTACTTATTAATATGCGTTTTTAAGTCAGGACCATCATCAAGAGTCACTCATGACACAAATCACGTTCTTCATTATCACGGTCACAAATACAGTCACAAATCATGATTCACGATCATGTCACAAATCACAACACTAATTGTTTGACTAGTTACTTGGATGTATTGTAAGCATGTTTTGTAGCATCTCTCCAGGCTTCACCACCCTGCCATTGTACTCATTAATGAGCATTTTTAAGTCGGGAGTTTGTGCTACAGCTCATCAGGGAAGTACAGCTGTAGGCATTCGCGTTCCCAATATAGTCCCATATTGGTTATCTCACACCATCAACACCGAGTCATGTTCTTCATCATGACGGTCACAAATGCAGTCATAAATCACGATTCACGATCACGTCACGAATCATAACATTAATTTTTTTACTAGTTATTTCTATGTATTGTAAGCATGTTTTGCAGTATCTCTCCAGGCTTCACCACTCCACCATTGTACTCATTAATAAGCGTTTTTAAGTCATGGAGTTTTGTGCTATAACTCATCAGGGAAATACAGCTATAGGTATTCACTTTCCTTCCCGTACAGCATGTGAATTACAGTACTGTAAGTAGTGGTGGGCGAAGTGGCCCCAATTTGTTCTGTGAAGTGATTCACTGAGTAACATGGAATTCGTGGAGAACTCCACAATGTGAAGTGGAGCACTTTGCTTCATAATGAGATGCACGAAGTCCATTGAAACCAATGACTTTGCGTTATTCCGCCTTCCCCAAACCACTTCTCCACCAATTTTAAGACAAGGTACATTGAAATTAATGTAATTCGCCTCACTTCACCCTGTAATTGAGCTCCAAATGAAATTCTGCAGTTATTCATGGGATTGCAGGTCACATGGGTCCTAGATTGTTCAGCACAGCCTCAGTCCTGGCCTGGGTAGTGTGTGTGCAGTGGTAGCTGGAGACAGTTTGCTCTCAGAGCTCTGTGATTCAAAACCTCTAAAAGCTGTTTAAAATGTCTTCTTGAGTAATATTGTTTGCTCAAAATTTAGTACATTGATTGTAGGAAACCCTTCTGTGCTCATATCATTGAGTGTTTATTGTGTGTGGATTTTGAATGTTAATTTAGAACAGTCAGTCTGTGTACTCTGAAGTGTGCTTTGGGGGAGGGGTGTATTTGTAGTGTAGGTAGCTTAAGCGGGAGAAAAAGGCAGTCTTTCTGTTTTGGTTATATTTTTCTTGTATAACTGTGTTAATGTAATATTTTTAGTTATTCTTGACATTTTTTTGCTGATTGTTGTGGTGCAGCAGTGTATAATTTCAGTTTGTTTAAAATATTTGGTTATATTACTAAAGGTTTTCAATTTGCTACGCATTACTTGTAGTGTGTGTGAGATGCGTGCCATTAAATCCGACACCTTTTATTGTGTTACAGAGTAATTGCAGCAGTGTGAACCTGCTATCCACCACACCTCCATGAATTTTTTATACTGCTTTGTGGTGTCTTTACTGGTAGTGGATTGTTACTGCCGTGCACTTATCCCCAACTGGCAAAATGTATTCCTTTCCAGAGTTGGATTTGTGACTTGTGGGCACTGGTTAGGTGTTGTTGTGCCATTTCATATGCATCCATTGAGTGTGCAGTGCAATCTTAATCTGTCTGTGCATTTGCATGGCACCATTAATTCTGGGAGACTGCATTTCTTGTTACGCTGTCATTTCACTTCGTCAGCACTGGGGAATTTTCTGGACACAAGACAGTAGCATTTTGAGGATGCACATTAATTCTGGTGACTCTGTGTGTGACCTGACCACTGCGTGCATGACTGAGTGCGCCATTAATTCTGGGAGACTTTGCATTTCTTGTTACATTCTCATTTCACTTCATCAAGCACTGGGGGAGTTTTATGAACACAAGACAGTAGCACTTTGAGGATGTACACTCATTCTGGTGATTGTGTGGGTGGGATGCTGCCAATGGTGTTGTCACTCCACCTTACTTCGTGATTAAGATGGAATGACAATGCAAAGTAATAATAAGAAAGCGAAGTGAGGCTTTACTATGGGGCACTCCGTGTAGCCAAGTGCCAACGCAAAGTGGCCACTTCGTGTTCACTTCGCCAGCGGATTTTAAATTTGCTGCATCTCTAGCCACATCCAGTGGTACTAGATAGAGCCTTTTCCCTAATAATTGACTTTCCAGATCTAAGTGTTTTGGCTAACTGTTTTTTGTGTTATACTTTTACCTTATTTTTCTGGCAATGCCAACAGTGCTGCATTACTTTGATCAAGGAATTCACCAACATTATTCTCTTTCTCTAGTTGTGTTGCTTCATTTTAATCTATCATATTAATGATATCTTTAGTAGTGAATTTCCCTTTTTTTTGTGAATTTATTTTCAGAAAATATTTTTAATGTTATGTAAACCAATTTCAGACATACTGCTGGTGCTGGGCACATGTTCCATTTCCATATCAGACCTTGATTCTGAATCCATTTTTTTTTCACTCAGCTCAATTGCTTGTTTAGCAGTATTCATTCAGGCACAGAGATGGGCAACATAGATTCTGAGACGTGACACCCCCTTTCAAAACATGTGAGATGCTCTATGACCTAGTAGTAGTTCAGGCACAGTGATGGGCAATACACAGTTTGAGACATGACACCCCTCTTAAAATATGCATGGCACCATATAATCTAGTAGTAGTTCAGGCACAGAAATGGGCAACATAGAGACTGTGTTATGGTAGTATGACCTAGCAGTAGTTCAGACACAGAGATGGGCAACACAGAGTCTGATATATGACTCCCTTTCCACAAATCTGTATGGCACTATGACCTAGTAGTAGTTCAGACTTAGAGATGGGCAACACAGAGTCTAGGGCAGTGTGACCCTTCATGGCAGCACAGAGATGGGAAACACAGACTCTAGGGCAGCATGACATTTTAGGACAGCACAGAGATGGGTAATATGGAGTCTGAAATGTGGGTGACACTCCCTTCACAATTAGTATGCCACTATAAGCCCCCCAAAATGACTGATACACTATGAACTTCAGACAGAGTCCTCCTGTTCTGTCTGACTCTGTTCCCTTTAATATTTGTATTTTTCTTTTCTGCACTCTGCTGTTGTTTGCTGCTGAATTTGCTGGGCTTTCTCTACTCTCTTTCTAGCTAAAATTATTTTTTTCATTTTTATACTGTGGAGTCTGCAATGTCTGCCCTCTGCTGCTGTCTACTCTACACTCTGCTGTTGAATCCATTGGTTTCTCTACTCTCTCTCTCTCTCTCGCTAACCAAAAAAAATCCTTTTTTTAATAAGAGTACTCTGCAGTCTGCTGCAACATCTGTGCTCTGCTGTTTGTTGTCTGCTGTTGAATTCATTGGTCTCTCAATCTCTACTCTCCCTCTCTCCCTTTCTGACAAAATAATTTTCACAGTTTTTTTGAGGAGGGGAAATACACATAGACACACACACACATATGCACATGCACACAAACACACACTGTCTCTGTTGAAAGCAGAGCCCCAAATGCACTTGATGCTCAGTTTCCTAGGGATGTCCTGTGGTAGTTGACATAGAGCATTGGCTAGAACATGGGTCAGTCACAGAACAGAGACACTAGTTGGTTGGTTTCCTTCAGTGCTCCAGGATCATAAGTGTTTCCCTTTGTTGGTCAAATGAAAGTTCAGAAACTCTGGAATCTTCAGCAGAGATCAGGGAAAAAAAGAAATGCCTTTTTGTTAAATTTTCTGCACCTCTTTGCATCCTGCCCTGCCTTTTCCATGCAGTACCAGTGATGACAGTGTTATTCTTGACTGGGTCACACTTCCAAAGTGGGCCAGCTTGGCAATTTGGGTCGAGCCATGAAATGCTCAATTTTCTAGGTCAGAGTCGAGTCAGCCTGGTCTGGAAGAGGGGTGGTCACAACTGCACCAGAGCTGGTTCACTCATCCATAATTCAAATATTGCTCTCCAGTCTCAGCACTGAAGCCCATAAAAAACATCAAAACAACTAGAACTTAATGGCATCTTTGTAGGCAGTCTCACATAAGAGGTCAGAGATTGAATAGGCATGGAGTCTGTACTGACTCTGTGGAGTCATTACAACCTCCCACCTGCAGTACGTGGATGTCTCTCCATAACAGGGCTGATGCACACTGGCAGCACAGTATGGGGAAGCTTGCATTGTGATTCCCCATACTGTGTTTGTCATGTGGCTAAACAGAGGTCTTCAGTTTCCAGTGGTGTCAATATGATACCTTTCTCAAGCACTAAATTCAGACACAACAGAAAAATCCTAAACAGAAGGACTTTTTTAACTGAATGAGGTTACAAATCCCCAAAGTATTCTCTGACATGTCATCATTACTTCAGAAGCTTTTCCAGTTGAAGGCTGAAAGCAAGAAGGATGTGAGATTAGTGAACATTAAATGAAGTATTTTGCAATTTTTGTGACATGATTGTAACACTTTACAAATGGGTTAGGAGCATAAAAATTGCCTGATGCCTTCTGAAGCAAAAAAAAAACCAAAAACTAGTTGAAAACTGAAAAAAAAAACTTGAGCAGAATAAATAAGGGATATACAATGATTTGACTCATTAGGCAGGATTTTCAAAGCATGGCGCAGGACTTGCGAAAAGCCCTGAGCCATGGCATTTAGGTTCTGGTAGTGTGCCAAACACATCTGTCGCAACTGTACCTAATTTTACAATCTTGGGCACTGTTGCAACAGTTTTCAACTATTTACGGCAGCTTGCACCAAATATCTGGCACAAGCTCTGTAAATAAGGTCCTTGGCATTGCTACAAGCTAGACCACTAAAAGTTGACCTAACATGCGGCAGTTGGTGCATGGGATAGAAAATCCCGATCACCAGCCAGGAGAATGCCACAAGCCCGGTGTGCCATATGTTCAGCACACCTACGGCTTGTGGCATTCTCCCATTTTTGAGAATCCTGCCCATAATATTCATCTGATCAAGTGTGTGGAGCCTGAGTCATAATATTCAATTGATCATTAATGTTGTAGGAGCAGGACTGCAACCCATAAGTGAGTTATGAATGTCCTGATCCTCACAAGTGATGACAAACTATGTATTTTAAGTCAAACCAATCAGTATTTAAATTATGCAGCATTAGTTTCTAATTATTATGTTTAAATTTGCTGTTTGCTCGAAGATTTAACAGTTTTCTTTTATTTCTATTACTGGATTAGTGTTGTACTTGATTTGATTTGCCTCAGCCTTGTGACAGCTTGCATGCTATAACAATATATTGAGCAAAATATTTACATTCCTAGTTACAAGACTGCATCTTTATTTTTCCAAACCCATTTTCATACACTGAATCATAATTTTTTGTTATGTAAAGCAACTACATTATTTGCTTTTAGTCATGTATTTACTCAGTTTTTGTATAAGGTTATCCCTAGTTGCACATATTTTAAGGCTTTACATCCTTTGGTATAATTGTTAAGGAAAGAATGCATTGTCCACCTTAAAATGTAATTAAATGTTGAAAGAAATGTTAAAAGCAACCTTATTGGTAGTTCAGTGGCAAAGAATACTGTTAAAGGGGTATGCTCACTGCAGGTACCTGCCCTCTGAATGAAGCTCCAGGTGAGCAAAGAACTGGGGCACCTGTACAGTGGTGTATCTGTGTATCTTTACTACTAGCATTGTTACCATGTGTGTTAAAAATAAATGATACAGACAAACATTAAGCCTTGGAAATTGTCTTTTATGACTTGTGCTACTCCAAGGTGATGTGCTGATGAATTCTTGTTTTCATTTAAGATGGAAAGTAACCTCTTTCAGAACTCTGGAGGTATCCTGACACAAGTACCCCACAGAACATAGCCTTGATCTGTGGACAACTGGTCCTTCTCGACAAAGAAAGGTCAGAGAGTCTGGTCTCTTGTGAGTTTGGGGCAACCATTTAGGGTGAAATCCTGGACCTTAATGAGGAGTGGATCTGGTCAGAGAGTATGGACTGTTGTGAGTTTGGGCCAACCATTAAGGCTAAAATCTAGGACCTTAGTGAGAAGTGGATCCCCTCTGGTTTTCTCTGCTACACCTTGTGAAGCAATGGAGAACCCTTTGATATGTGAAAGTTGGAATATTGCCCCACTGTCTTCCTTCTCTGTAGCACTTTTGCATGGCAGTATTCATAGTAAATCTGCATTTGCATGATCCTGAGAATGTCTGGATTCGGTGTCATAGGCCAACAGAATCAGGGACCATCACTTCATCCTCGGTGCTGCAAGAGTTAGTATTGCTGTCTTCAACCCACAAATGGCAGATAGAGGCTTGTTATCTGTTAGCAGACTGAATTTCCATCCATACAAGTACTTATGGAACTTTTTGACTGCAAATATTGTGCTCAAGTCCTCCTTCTTGATCTGAGCATAATTCCTTCTGCTTAGTGACAGAGTCCTTGAAGAAAAAACAATTGGATGTTCCTCCCCTGAATGTAACACATGAGATATTACTGCACCCAACACACCACATATGGGGATGCATCACATGCCAATCTCAGAGGTTTTGCTGGGTCACAGTGTGGTAGCTAGTGGTGGGCGAAGTGGGCAAAATTTGCTTTGTGCAGTAATCTGCAAAATTTCACCCATTTCGCAGAGCAAAATGTGAAATTTCACCTGGCAGAGTGGTGGAATTTCACCTTCCACAGCGAAATTCCACCTTCCATGATGAAATTCCACCCATAGAGGCAAAATTTCACCAGCAGATGGGGGGACGGAAGTGCAATTTTATGGGTGACATTTCACCCATATTTAAAAAAAAAACCCTGGTGGCTAGTGGTCCCTCCCCTCACCTGCCGCACAGATACGCAGTAAATCCCTGGTGGCTAGCGGTCCCTCCCCCCACCAGTTCACCTGCTGGTCACCCGACATAAAAAAACAATTTATAAATAGCTCCCCCCCACCTGACAGTGCCCACACATCCAAATGCCCTTATGCCCTGGTGGCTAGTTGTCCCTCCCCTACACCCATTCACCCCAAGCCCAAGTGTATAAATTTATAGTATCCCCTCATGTCCGTCCCACTCTCTAGTATACTGCAGTCATAAAAAAAAAATGCTCTGGTGGTCTAGTGGTTTGAGGTTTCCGTAATAGGCTGTCCTCCCCATCCCGAACTCCCATCCCAATCCCTCCCCAGCCCAGTCATGCCACATTTTCACCACATCCCTCCAATCCCTGGTGGTCTAGTGCCTCCTACCTCCCACCCCAGCTGAAGTGAGTCCAACCAACCACCCTGCTTCCCTTCCACCCCTAAACCCTGCAGCAGGCAGACTGGAACATCCCTCCACTCCTCCATGGCTGGCCCACCCACTGACTGAACTTTTAATGAATGGGCA
Organism: Neoceratodus forsteri; assembly: GCA_016271365.2. Taxonomy (NCBI): domain Eukaryota; kingdom Metazoa; phylum Chordata; order Ceratodontiformes; family Ceratodontidae; genus Neoceratodus; species Neoceratodus forsteri. Next base: position 728,280,746 of record CM057458.1, on the reverse strand, counting down.
CATTCCTTTTTGTCCTAATACAGCATTCCATAGCAGCAAGTTGAAAGCTGTGGTTGTCATGGACACTCTTCCCCACTAACACACACATCGCTAAGCTTTTTATTGGTTTCTTTCTTTTATGGATTTTTTTTTTCATTATTATTAATGACTGATGTGAGTGTAGTCTCTGCAGTAGGAATTAAGAAAAGGAAACTGCCCGATCAGTGTTCGTCTTGACTCTAAAGATGAGACCACATGAGTGAGTATGGTAGCTGATGAGTACCAATAATGTGGACAAGTTTTCCAGAAAACATTCACAGTAGTTCAGCAGGCACAAGAATAATTTTAACTGTGTGTCATTTGTTGGTAACACAAACCAAAGGGCAAAACTTCCATAAAAAGTAAGAGGAGTGGGTGGGGGTGGGAGATCTGCATCATGAGCTGTGGTGGACAGCAGGACAGATGACAATATATGGTGAATGATTACAAAATAAAAGCTACTCCACCATACAGTTTCCTTTCCTGACTGCTGGTCACGCTAACATACTAAAATGCCAGCAGACTGGGCCTAACGGTCTTTCGCGTCTGCTCGTTTGATCAGCCCCCATCCTGGGAGCTGACCTTGCTGCCCCACTTGCCTTCACTGGCTTCTCCTTTCCCAGTTCCGGATATTCTCACTGCATTGGATTTTGCTTCCAGAACCCTTCCCCTGTACCTGTCCCCCCCCCAGACCTCTCCACCGTCTCTGCCTCCACCAGCCCCTAAGCAGCACATTCCATGGATCCACCACCCTCTCAGTGAGTAGCACCTCCTCCTTTCTCCCTGAATCTTCCCCCTTCCAGCTTCCACCCATGCCCTCTAGTGGCCCCTCCTCCTTCCTTGAGCACCTGACTGTTCCTCCCTATTTACCCCTTCATGTACCTGAAGACCTCTATCATGTCCCCCCAGTCCCTTCTCTCTTCCAATGTGTACATATTTAGCTCTTCGAGCCTCTCCTCATAGGTTCTGTTCCCCAAGCCCCAAATAGTTCTGGTTGCCCTCCTCTGGATCCTCTCCAGGAGTTTAATGTCCCTCTTTAAGTGTGGTCTCCAAAACTGCACACAGTACTCGAGGTGAGGCCTCACCAAGCAGTTATACAGAGGGAGTATCACTTCCCTCCTTCTGGAGGTGATCCCCATAGCGATGCATCCCAGCATTCTGTTGGCCTTGGCTGCTGCCCTCCTAAAAATCTCAGAGTTGTTCATCTTGACATCCACCACCACCCCCAGGTCTTTCTCAGCCATCGAGACTTGTAGCATTCCCCCCCAAGGTGTACACTTGGCCCAGGTTTCTGGCCCCCAGGTGCAGTACCTTACATTTCCCTGCATTGAACCTCAGCTTCCACTTTCTAGACCGTCTTTCCAGAGCCTCCAGGTGCCCTTGTAGGGCCACCCTCCCCTCCTTCCCATCCACCACCGCCCCCATTTTTGAGTCATCTGCAAAGAGACTCCTCTCACTCCTGATACCTGTCCTTATGTCAGAGATGTAGGCGTTGAACAGGAGGGGCCCTAGGACTGATCCCTGAAGGACCCCAACAATGACCCTCCTTGGGGATGAGACTATCCCACCAACTATGACCCTCTGGGTCCAGTCCTGGAGCCAATTGCCTATCCATCTGATCATCTGGTTCCCCATCCCCATTTCTTCCTGCTTATCCAACAGGCCCACGTGAGGAACAGAGTCAAATGCCTTGCTGAAGTCTAGAAAGAGGACGTCCACTGGTCTACCCAAGTCCAAGGCACTCATCACCAAGTCATAGAACTCTACAAGGTTTGTCTGACATGATTTCCCTGGGATGAATCCATGCTGTCTATCGTCCAGGCACCCTGACTTTTCCAGGTCCGCCCCTAGCCTCTCCTTGACAATGCCTTCCATCACCTTGCCCACCACCGATGTCAAGCTGACAGACCTGTAGTTCCCTGCCACCTCCCTTGATCCCCCCTTGTGGATAGGCACTATATGCGCCACCTTCCAGTCCTGGGGCACCCACCCTGTCCTCAGAGAGATGGTGAAAAGCTCCACCAGGGGTTTCGCCTGGGCATCTGCAAGCTCCTTCAGCACTCTGGGATGTAATTTATCCGGCCCCGGTGCTTTCTCCCTCTTAAGGGACCTGAGGGCTTCCCTCACTCTCTCTGCTGTGATTTCCACTTCCGCTACCTCTTCTCCCTGCTTAGCCCTCCCCTCCTGCCAGTGATGTCTCTCCCTCTCTCCAGACCCGCTGATCGGTAGGGGTCCCCCCCTCCTTAGTATCACTGTCTCCTCCCATGTATGATGCAGCACCCTCATTTTCCTTGGTGAAAACTGAGGTGAAGTACTCATTTAGTACCTCAGCCTGCTCCCCCGGGTCTTGTGCCCCTCTCTTCCCTGTTTTAATCCTGCTAATCTGCCCCTTCATCCTTCGTTTTTCCTGAATGTATCTAAAGAACCCCTTGTTCCCTCTCCTAATTTCCCTGGCCATGTTCTGGTCCTTCCTTGCCTTAGCCTCCCTCACCACTCTAGTGGCCCTTCTAGCCATCAGCTCATACTGCCCTCAATCCCTTTCACTCCTTGAGCACTTGAATTGCCTATAGGCTGCCTTCTTTCCCCGGACCACCTCCTGGACCTCCCTGGTCCACCAGCAGGGTTTTCCGGCCCTACCGCATTTTCATCTTACTCTTGCACAGGTGCTGGTAGCATCCTGCACCCCTCTCCTGATGATTTCCCACCTACTATAAGCATCCATGTCTGACCCAATCCCATCCAAATGTTCTTTAAGGATCCTTCCCATTTCCTTAAAATCCACCCCCCTGAAGTCAGTTACCTCCGTCTTTGTGCAGCTTTCTACCCCTCCCAGGTCCAGGCAGAACCAGACCATGGCATGGTCACTCCCCGACAACGGGTCCCTTACCTCCAGGCCCCTAATCTGGTCACTGTCTGCCAGGACCACATCCAGTACCCACACCTCCCTGGTAGGTTCCCCCACCTGCTGAGTTAGGAACGCGTCTTGAAAGACATCCAACAACCTCTGTTCCCTGGCCACCGAGGATGTCATAGTCTACCAGTCTGTTCCTGGCATGTTTAAGACCCCCAACACCACCACCCTTCCCCTGACCAGTCTGCAGTGTCTCCCAACATCTACCACCAGACTGTCCTCTGCCAGTGCAGGGGGTCTATACACCACTCCTATTTTTACTCTCTTGCCCCCCCCTTGTTATCAAGGTGACCCAAATCGCCTCCTCTACTCCCCCTATGCCAATGCAGTTTTTGACTATTATTGCTACCCCTCCTCCCCTTCCCTCCCCCCTGTCCTTCCTGAACATAGTGTAACCCTCCAGGTTCAGGTCCCAGTCGTGTCCTCACGGTGGCCCAGGTCTCAGTGACGCTGCCATATCCACCGCTCCCTCAGTTAGCATCGCCTGGAGCTCTGGCATTTTATTGCCCAAGCTCCTGGCATTTAGCAGGACTACCTTCCACCCTTTCCCTATACTTCCATTTCCCCTGCTCATGTTCCCATAGGGATTCTGTTTTCCCCTGGTCTGCACTTTACCAGTCGGCCTTTTCTCGCATTCCTCCAGCTCCCCAGGGGGGTGGAGACAGAGTCCCTCCTTTATCGGCACCCCTCGACAGCCTTTTCTCCCATCCTTCCCTCTTCACAAGTTTAAACCCCACTTTTCACCAATGAACCCCTCTATTTTCAACTTAAGGATTCCCCTTCCCTCCAAATTGAGATGGAGCCTATCTCTAGCATACAGCTCCTTATCCTCCCAGGTCTCCCCCCCAATCCCCCCATCAACCCATACTCTCTGACCTCACACCACTCCCTAAGCCACTGGCTTATCTCCCTAATCTTCCTTTTGTGTTCCCCACTAGCCCTTGGCACCAGCAGGATTTCTGAGAAGGAAACTGTGCATCCTATGTTATGACAGACCTGCAAGCTCTATGAATCTTGCCTGTATCTCTAGCTCGCTATTCCCTCAATGTCATTTGTACTCAGGTGGACCAGTATGTCAGAGACCCCCACAATCCTTTGCCAGCTGATGTACCTCGTGCTTGGCCCTGTGCACCGTTAGTCCAGGGAAGCATTTTGTTTTAACTGGCCAGGCTTCTCCCTCCCTATCCCATTTGATACCCCTGATCATAGAATCCCCCAACAGGAGTAGTCTGACTGCTCCATTTCCTTCCATGTCCCTCATCCTTTCTACCAGCCCCTCCACCCAGCCGGCTCCTTGTTCCTCCCCAAACTGGGTACCCACATGCGCCTCCTTATTTACCCTGGCCACCCCTCCCTTCCCGTTCTATGCCTCTCCTCCTCCAGTATCCTTCTGTACCTCGCTAACTCCCTCCTCACTGCTCACGACTGGTCCTTCTCCCCCATCCGCTAAACTAGCCTGGCTCATCCTCCTTTCCTTCCTGTCTCTGTTTAGTCCCTCCTTGCTTGTCATGCTCTCCTGGCCTAAACCCTCAGCTCCCTTTACTGTATCCTCCTTGTACTTCTGGTCCTTCTACTTGCCCTTTCCTCCCAACTGGTCCTTCTCCTTGTGCTTTCCTCCCTCTTCCCCCTGCCCCTCCTGTTCTGATTCACTGCTCCCCCCAATTTCCTGCATTCCAGGTTCCCCCCTGTTCATCCTGCTATCCGGCCCTTGCCTCCTGCCCCCCACTCCCTATCCATCTCTAACCACCCCTGTCATGGCTACATCACCCCCCTCATCCTCAAGTAGAAGAAGAGAATTGAAGCAGTTACTGAGCATAAGGTCCGATCCACCTCCCCACCTTGCTTCCTTCTGTCCAGCCCCGCCATCTGCCTACTTCCCTGAGAATGCTGTCCCTCTAGCCCCCCTTTGTGAGGGTCCCCAGTTACCTGCCTGCTTCCTTGGTAGTGTCCTCCATTTGGGCCCCCTCTGCCAGGGTCCCTATGTGACCCCCAGGTATTCTCCTGCACTCCTTTCCCTATGCCCCCGCCCCTAGTGCTTGGTGTAACCCCGTGGGAGAGCCCTTGCCCCCTTCCCCAACCATACCTCCCCCCTTCCCCCAGCTGTCTCCTAATCCCCGCCATCTCCTCCCTAAGCTGTGCCAGCTGGTAGTACACTGGGCAACCACTGAACTTCCAAGCCCAGTCCAGTATCATGGCTGCTCCACACCATGTGCACCCCACCACCCTCCCAAAGATGCCAGCCCTAATGACGTGTGGTCCCATCCCCCTCCAAGTAGGTTTCCTTGGGTGAGCCACCAGGTTCCCCACTAGTCCAAGGTACACCCCTACTGCCTAATCAGGTCACCCACTAATCCTAGATACAGTCCCACAGTAAACCGGTAACCCTGTTACTAGGTGCAGTACAACACAGTTAGCTTATAAGGGAAGTGAACAACTCCCTAAGCTCCTCTGCCCCAACCTTTAAATCCAACCTCCAGTGGCTAGAACTACATGAGCTGCACCTGCTGCCTTTTCCTCAATTGCAGGGCAGGTGTTCCCTATAAATTAGCAGAGCTCTGGGGAGGGAGGGGTGGGGAGGGTGGGTCTTGGGCCTACACCCGACTCTTGAGAGAGTGTATCAGCCCTGTGTCTGCCCTTCCAAGCCCTGCAGCTAAAGAACCAGCCCCAAGCAAATCCTACCAAATAGGTTTTAAATCAGAAGAAATAGGACTCCACCAGCGCAGCCTGTTACACAGTGAAACATCCAACAAATGAGCCCACTTACAGCCACCCGTCCAGTTTTCAAACTTCCAACAGCCCCCAAAACAATACCCTGCTAGCCCCTTAGAAGTAAGAAAGAAAAAGAACTAACCTTCTACCAAGTAAAATCCACAAGAAACCTGTAAAAACAACAAGAAGCAGCTACTGTCCTGGAACACAACTGATCCTTTCCCTTCCATTTCCTTCTGAGAGGCCAAAGCAACTAACTCCACAAACCTGATTCAGCTCTGCCTCCAGTCAATTAGCTGAGTGAGACCTGGCCAGACCATTAACACCCTTCCCCCACTATGCACTAACCTTTGCAGCTAGTGAAGGCTGCAGTAGTGTTTCCTTTATAGGACACAGTTTGAAGAAAATGGAGCAACTGATACAGAGTGGGTGAGCAGTGGTGTAGTGATTGTTTCGGCAGCTAGGCTGAGGAATGGTCAAAAAAGGCGCATAGAGAAAAACAGTCAAAAAGGTGCTTAGAGAAGGGCAAATTTATATGCTGTGCTGGCATTCTATTACTGTATTTCACTGCAGCTTGCCAATATGACACAGCTTCTTAAAGATGCAGGAGAAAGATAGCAACAGGGAGCATGTGTACCTCTCACTGCAGGTACTGCCTGTACCTCTCATACCATCACTGACCATACACTAGCCACCAGGGCATAGGGGCATTTGGATGTGTGGGCACTGTCAGACAGGGAGGGTGCTATTTATAAATATTTTTTTTTATGTCAGGTGGTCGGTGGGTGAACTTGTGGGAGGAGGGACTGCTAGCCATCAGGGATTTAATTACCTGCCATGGAAGGCGAAATTTCTCCTAGGCGAAATTCCACCTTCCACAGGGAAATTTCACAAAGAGCTCTGCAAGGTGAATTTGGCCACTTCACTGGCACTTCACCAGCAAAATTTAAATTCACTGCATCACTAGTGGTAGGCACTTGCTGTTCAGAAGTTGTTGCTTGCAAAACTTGAATGCTTCCTCTCACTGCAGTGACCAATTCCATTTTACTTCTTTTGCAGCAAGTCATGCAGTGGTTGCAACAATGTGGACAAGTTTTCCAGAAAACATTCACAGTAGTTCAACAGGCACAAGAATGATTTTAACTACGTGACATTTGTTGACACTGATGCATTAACAATTGCTTCCACTTTGCTCTCTGTTGGCTGTAGGCCCTGGGGATCAATCTAATAGCCCAGGCACTTGACAGAATCTTGTAGAAACTGACATTTGGCTAGCTTCACACTCACGCTGTACTGCTACAATCTGGATATGACTTTGTCCAGGATTGTTAGATGCTCTTCCACTGTGGGTGCTGTTACCAAAATATCATCCATAAAGCAGACTATATGGTCCATCCACTGCAGTATCTGGTCCACTGTGTGCTGGAAAATTGCAGACACTGTTGAAACTCCATAAGCAAAGCGATGATGTTGATAAAGTCCCATGTGGATGTTTATGGTGAGTTACGATTATGACTCTGGTTCCATTTCCAACCGCTTGCATGCAAAAGATATGTCCAACTTGCTAAAGAACTTTCCACCTGCTAGTGTTTGTTGCAAACAAGTTGCCTTTTTATTTATTTATTTATTTAGTGTTTGTTTACTGAATAGGTGTGCTAGACAATAGAATTGCCTATTTTCAGGCACAACCCGGGAGTGTTACAGACATGGTGACAGAAATCACATGGCGACAATACATTTCAGAGCAGAGCATATGAGGTTGATATTGAAATACATGACCTCAAAATACGTTATGGGACGGAGCATTTAACTATGGTACAGAAGTGCTATAGCAATACATTACAGAACATAGCATTTAACTGTGGTACAGTAATATAGACAGTTACTAAGGTCAAAACAAGATATTACAATCATTGCCCAGAGGAAAATAGCAGGACAAGAACGATACACAGGATGCAAACAAACAGTTCCAGAGCAGGCAGACAACAGTTGCAATAAAGTGCATATCAGCACTACAAGTTAGTATCTCGATTTTCATGCGGAGGGAGGTAAGAGTGAGTTTCATAGTGGCAGGGCATAATCAGTAGCATGAACATTTATCATTGCACATAAGGAACATACAGAGAGTTCCTTTTTTGAAGACCATTTGTGATGGAGAGAGCCTTATTGAGAGAGAGAAAGAGACAGAGTTCCAAAGTTTGGGAGTGAACACTTAGAAAGCACTTTCTCCCATTTTTGATGCACATTTGGGTACAGCCAAGATGGACTTGTCATTTTACCTCTGGGGTTAAGCAGACGTACTGTAGCCAGTTTGAACATACTGGCCAAATTAGCAGGGTATACCAGAGTTAGAGATCTTATAAATGTGGCAGCATGCGGTGTACCTCTGAAATGATGAGGTGAAGAGCCATCCAAGACTGGAGTAAAGTGAGCAGTCATGCTTAATCTTGGACATGGATGACACGAATCGACAGATGTTATTGTAATAAATTATCCATTTGTTCATTAATCCTTTATTGGACTTCTGATATGCTACTAGCCCATGAGTGAGGCTTGGCTGCAGAACTTCCTGGGCAATTGACATTCTGGCAGCTGCTGTGAGATTATGCCTGATCTTGTAGGTGAGCCCAAGTTTTGAATTGACATCTTTGGTGACATTTGCAAATGTAAGGTGAGATCCAAGGCAATGTCAAGGGTGATGCCAAGATACTTAAAGGATACAACCTAATTTAATGGTGAGCCACCCTAACTACAGATGGTTAGTTGTTTGGAACAGGTTCTGATCCTAGGTTAATATAGGAACTCCTTGTACAGGAGAACCTTTTAAAATAGGGCTTGCCCTAATGGTGCTGTAAATGAACTGTCATAGATATCCTGTTGAAAAATAAAAGCTTTTACTACTACTACTAGGTTTAGAACTAAAGAGCATGGAGATGGTCTTTTGGTGCTTAAGATGAGCTTGTTTTGCTTCAGCCAGTGTTGGATGATATCAAAGTCAGTGTTTAGATTATGGTTAATAGTGGACAGGTCAGCAGAGCTAGAATAGAGCACCATGCCATTGGCATATAATAGCATAGTGCTCGTACCATTCATCAAGGGCAAATTATTTGTAAACAGAGAGAACAGGAGGGGACCCATGATGGATCCCTGTGGAATGTCAACGACAGCGTGAGCAAGTACAGACTTGGCACTGTCAATCTCTATGAACTGCTGCCTGTCAGTGAGGTAGCTAGAGAACCAGGCAGTGCTGCCAGAGGTGAAGCAAAGAGTGGAAAGTTTGGAAGACAGTAATGAGTGGCCCACAAGGTCAAAATCCTTTTACAGGTCAATGAAGACAGCCCCCGTGAGCAAGCCTTTGTCCATAGCTGACCTGATGTCATTAGTTAACTGAATGATGGTGGTGGAAGTACTGTGCCCCACTGTAAAACCATGTTGTGCTGGGGAAAGTAGGTTGTGTTGATGAAGGTGGTCCACTGCTTGAGTGGCCACTAGGTTTTCCAGTAATTTGTTTAACACTGCTAATATAGCTATGGGGTGGTAACTATCCATATTCTTACTATCCCCTTTTTTGTGGATGTGAACTACCCAAGCTATCTTCCGTGTAGAAGGAACACAGCCAATGGATAGTGATAATTTGAACTGCCTTGTAACTGGAGCTTCTGTTTAAGGAGTGATTTATTTTAGGAATCTGAGGCCCGTTTCCAAGAGGGGCTACGCTGGCGTAGCCCGAGATATGCCAAATCCCATGGCATATCTTGTGACTTAAGCTAAGCGTTATGCCAGCCCCTATTCTAGGAGGTGCCCTGCACCAGTGCATCTGTGGGCTGTGACAACAGCAAGTTAGGACACTACTTATGCTGCAGCCTACTGATGCCTGGAACAACTGCGGGTTACGACAGGCACAAAGCCCAATTCCAGGTGGGTGGGTGTCGTAACCCACAGTTGCAATTCCCAAAGCCACAGTGGCATAGGGAATCTATGGCAGCTCAGAGCTGTCATAAGTGCATCCAACAGTTGGCAACCTAGGACGCAGCCATGTAGCATTGTGGCAATGGTGCCATGCTGTCCCCCTGGCCCCCACATGTTCAACCCTGCCCCCAAACCCCTAATCGTGAGGGACCCCTAGGGGTCTGGTCCAGTAGCAGCCCCCAGATGCCTGTGCCATCTGTTCTGGCCCCCCATGCCCCCAATGTGTGCTGTGGTGGTCTGGGGCAGGGAGGCTCTGAGGGGCCACCTGTTGCTCACCACAAGTTGTGACATGTGGCTGCAATATACAATGCATGGGCTACCACCACACACATGGCGTATCTCACATGTCACAATTGCCAGGACCCTGCCACTTCTGGAATGTGGTGTAGGATCCCTGGCATAGAGGAAACCGGCATAACTTGCAACCATGTGCAAGTTACGCCACCCATCTTGGAATTGGCCCCCTGTAAAGTAACACATCAGCGCTAGCTGACCCATATGCAAGTATGGTCTTTAGGAGACACTGCACCTCTGATGTGGTAACTGGCATAAGTTTAAATGGAGGGTTGGCCAAGCTATTAGTTGCAGGTATCTGAGAGGAGTCAAGGGTAGGCAGATTAGTGTACCCAAAGAGATCCGAGAAACATGTGCCTAGGGCATTCAAATTGTTGAAATGTTGTTGCAGTTTATTCCATCCAATGTCATCTCCATTATGGGAGCACTTGTACCCTGTCCCAAGATGGATTTAATGTGACTCCAGAAACCATGAGAGTCCCTCACTAAGCAAGTGGATTTTTTGCACTAGTTCCTAAGTTGTCTATATTAATCCCAGTCAGTGGGAGACATGGATTGTTTAGCCTTGATCCAGGATTTATCCCTCCATCTGATGGTGGCAAGGAGATCACTGCTCAACCACCTGGTTGCCGAGCCTCTAATTCTGTGCTTCTTAAGTGGAAGATGATTTTCCTGTAGGTCCAAGAGAGTGTGTAAGAAAAAGTTGACCGCTAATTCAGTATCTGAGGTTTGATACTGGGGTGCCCAGTTGATTTTGAGTAGATCAGAAAATAATGCCCTTATGTTCAATTTTGAGAAGTCCCTGAACTGTATTTCCTTAGGAGGAGGCTTGGCTGTTTGCGCATTTCAGACACAGAAACCGGCATATGGTCACTGATTGAATCAGGCAAGGTACCAACAAAAGAGATCTCATCAGGCCTATTGGTGATGATCCAGTCAAGCAGGGACTGGAGATTGCTACTCGTAGATATCCTTGTTGGGCTAGTGACCAACTGGGTTAGGTGGAGCCTTCCAAGTTCGGTGTGGTACTGTCCCATACTTTTCCCTAGCTAGCCGAGATTTAGCTCACCAATGAGGATAAATTCATGTTCCCCTTTTAGAGATGCCTGATAATTAATGACATGTGTAAGTCCAATTGTGCCACTCTTAGGCAGGATATAAATACACTGGATATTCAGCTTTTTGGAATGTCCTAAGATTAGGGCAATATAGATGACTTCACAAGCACCCATTGTGCTTGTTGAGAGGACAGATACATTGAGGTGCTTTTTAACGTAGAACATAACCCCACCACTCCTCTTTGATGTGAGACAGTCACTCCTAAATAGTTTGTAGCTTTTAATTACACACACACTGTCAGGGATTCTAGGTTTCAGCCAAGTCTCTGAGACCCCTAATAAGTCAGGCAAGCATTTGAGACATTGAATTCTGGCACTTGTCCAATTGATGCCATGTTGCCATCAACTCCTGATGCTGTGCTTAACATATCACCTCTGTGGTTTGTGACATGTTGTTTTTAGTGTGGCACCAGTGGTCATGCTACTCTGTAGCTCTGCTATCCAAAAAAAACATGTTTTTCTTGAATTCTGTGCTCCTTACATGTACTTGGCTGCAATTCTTCAGTTCATCCAGTGGGTGCTAATGCTGTGCTGTGTTTACTGCAGAATACCTGCAATTCTGTTCTCCTGCCTAGACAGTGCTGTTGTCAACAGGCTGTGCTACCTAAGCAGGCTTGAGGGAATGTGATGCCTGTTTGGTACTTCTGCCTATGATTGGTGTTGTCAGGCAGATTTATGGCTCCCTTGGATCCCTTCTTTACTTGCTTCACAGGTGCAGTTCTTTATATAGATTTACAGTATATATTGTATTTATGCCCCACAGGCTCAGCTATGCCTGCATTGTGTGGTGGTGGGGTCTGGCCAGATAGTGCTGCTGACTGCAATCGCTAGGAAAGGGGCAGGCAGAGTAGCAGCACGCTAAGAAGGCTGCTAGCAACCTTTTACTTTTTTTTGTATATTTAGCAAGTCTGCACGATCATGCTAGTGGCAGTTTTACTCTTGGTTGCAAAGGGACTTTTCCTTTTATTTCAGTGCCAATGCCCAGTATTACTGTGGCCGTCTGAAGGGTGGTATGCAGCAGCTTGGTGGGGATCTATGGGAGTACATGTGGCAGCACAGAGTGTTTTGTGGCTCTCAACAGCTCTGAGACTCCACTTTTATTTTTCCTTTTAGTCATTTTAGCAGGCTTATTGACCATAGACTGACTGGCACTTGAAGTTTGTTCACCTCGTCACCACTGTAGTAATTAGAGGGTTAAGGAACAGATGGACTCAGATGCACAGCAGCTTGCTTTGGCCATCTCATTCTCCAATCAGGATAACAGACAAGGAATGCCCATTGAGCATGACACAAACAACAGAAAACTACAAATTTTAAGGCTTGGGATTACAGCCCTAATGACCTCCCAATACCTTATAATATGCATATGTATACTACAAGACACATATTTTGGAGCCTGCGTTCCATTTGAAGCCTGCATTCCTGCTGGATCCCTACACCCCAGACTGAGACTCTCCCTTCCACAAACTCTGACCTTCTACTGTACATAACAGCAACGTAAGCACCTTGCTTACTAGACTCTGACCACCGGTGTTTGAAACTCAGACCTTCATTGGTGTAGACCACAGACTCAAACCCTCCTTAGACTGCAGCCAAGATCAAAACTGCATGACAATTTTTATAACTCAGATTAAATAAAGTGGCACAATGTCACCCACTGTGCCTACTTAAAATAGGACAACATTTTAAGAGAACTTTGGGAATTTAGCTATTTTATGCCACCTTGAACAGATTGCCAGCAGTGCCAGTCAGTTCCATCCCTCACCTCCCCAGCCTTCTCCTGTCTAAACCTCCACAGTTCCCAGACACTTATTTAAAAAAGTCCAGCTCCTTGCTCTGTGCCAGGCATTACCCTTCCTAGCCCAACACCCTCCAAAAATTACAAAATGCCTTTATTTTACAGTTTGGGCCCTGTCCTCTCAGAACTCCACTTTGGTGTGGGTGGGTAAATGGTAGTCAAAAAGAGTAATCCAAACTTACGAAGTCATCCTCCCTTCCCACTGAGCTCCTTTTCCCATTGCTGCAATTGATTTGACTGCATTTTCATAAGTGGGACATCTACCTGAGAGGGTGACTTTGATGATACTAGGGGGACTGATCAATCAATCTGCCTAGTGTCATCAAAGATGCAGTCTGTCTTCCCCCACCCCCAGTTGGATGCTCTTCTCATGCTCATACTAATGAAACTAGAACTGTGCTACAGATGTACATGTAATAGATGAGCAGTAACTATATTAAGATATGAACTCACTGGATATTTTAAAATTTGTTAGAGTACATAGTTTTAGTCCTAAATATGTGTTTTAATTGTGTTGTAATGTTTTTACATGCAACTTGTAATCTAGTGAGTAACAGCAAACAAGAACACCTTGCGTACAGGTTATTTATAGCCCTAACAGTGTATGTTCTTTTCTAAATGCCTGTATAAATGAACTTTTTTATTTCTACTAATACATAGACAGTGTCGGCAGATAAGGGCCTATGGCCCACCCAGTCTGCCCATTTGAGCTTGTAAGTTCAGTTTATGTTTTCCTAGAAGTCTGTTGCCCTTACCCCTGACCTCCAGAATTCCTTTATGTCTATCCTATGAATTCTTAAATCCCATGATTGTTTCAGCCCCCACCACTTCCTCTGGCAGGGTGATCCACTTGTCCAGTCAAATCTCTGTATTATCAAATGGGAATCAGGGCATTGCAGAGAACGGGGCAACTTGGTTTGCTGAGATGACTCATGTGAACTACCTCTGCCTCCTCCCTTCAACTGAGAAATGGAGGGAGAAACATGTTGTAAAACAAAACTATGTTGGAGGAATTGGGGGTTCAGGCTAAGTAAGGGGGTGTATTTGAAACACTGTGTTGCCTCTTGGCACACAGTCAGGATTCTGACTTTTTTAAGTGCCTGGTATATGTTGGGAGGTGGAAGAAATGACTCCAGATACAGATAATTCATGGTCTATACCACAAATTCAGATGCTCAGTTGTCCATGAGACTCAGTGGTTTCACAGTCAGGACCACATAACAGACTAGACCCTCAACAGGACACACACGACTTTAACAACTGCTGACATTTCTATAAAAATTGAAAAAATTAGCATTTAGAGACAATTCGTCTGGTATTTCATACATCATCTGTAGTTTTTTCTCCTTTAATTTTTTTCTGAGAAATTTGCACAAAACTAGGATCTTTATCCCTTAAAGTTCTCAGCTTATTCCTACTTTAAGTCATAATCTTCTGGTGTAACAAGCAACACTGTCTGCTAGCATGGGAACAACTGTCATGTCACAAGTAGAGTATTATCTACAGCAACAGGTGGTGGTGCATAAACAATAGGAGCTAATGAACCTTCAAGGAATAATGTTAACATTTTCAGGCACAAAACCTCAGCAATAAACTGCAGGAGAAAATAAAGAGCTGATGGGAAATATAGGCTGAACTGAGTCCAATTTTTTGTATGTCTTTCAAAGTTCCACAGGAGGCTTTGGTTACACTTTACACCATTCACTATCAACATCATGCTTTCAGACCTCCTGTGCACCATGGTCAAAACTCTCAGACCTCTGTACCTCAGACTGAGACCTTCCAAGCCACAAACTCAGACCCTACGCTGGGCACACACAGTCCCATATGTTTTTGGTTTATAGCCCACACAGATTATTCATGAGCAGTACCTCAGACTCAGACAGTGCAGTGTCAATGCCATAGACTTAGGCCTGCCACTAACCGACACCAGAGACTTAGGCACACCCACGCTTGAAACCATCTGTGATTAAACATCTTTTTCCCAGTGAAACAAACATAGTAACATAGAATCTGATGGTAGATATGGACCGCTTGGCCCACCTAGTCTGCCCATTTCTCCTACCAGCTGTATTAATACAGACCCTATTTGATCTCTGGCTCAACCTCCCTTTGACTTACCACTAAGGATCCTTTTGCCTATCCCTACATTCTTGAACCCCACAGCAGCTATTACCCCCATGAACTTGCTTGGAAACTGTTTCAGGCATCCACTCTTTCTGTGAAGTACTTCCTCACATCTCCCGAGTCTACTCCTCCAGTTTTGAAGCATGAACCCCTGTTCTTGAGCACATTTTTTCTGAAAATGCTGGGTTCATAGAACTTCACATAACTACAAAGTTTTTAACTCAGAGGACTGAAGACAGTGAGATTGGTGACATTTCCAAAGTTACATTATTAAGTCAGTGGACAAGGCAGAATTCCATCCTGTGGTATCTTGTGTCACAGTCATGATGTTGTGTCCTCTGCATTGTCAAGCTTATCTGAAAGGGTTGAAGTTGAACCCATCTTAAATCCAAGCTCTGACCAACTCAACACAGTCTTCTGAACAGGCCTACCAATATCTACTCTACTGTAGTGTATAGTCTAGGAGAAAAGTCTCATTTTTGACAACTAACTGCTGCATCCAGAAAGCAAATACAATACTTGCATAAACTGGCATATGTCATGAATGGCATGAAGTCAACCTTCTGATTGGGATACAGCTCCTTTTAAGGTAATGTTCTGCCTTGCTTACCATTTTGCCAGACATATTAAAAGAATCTCTTCATTCAAAGCCAGTTCCATCAAACAAACAGGAGAATTTCCTAACAATCTCTGAGGTAGGATAAATCTAAGCCAGCACTCACAGACAAATTGTGTTTACAGCCAAATCGCTAACCTACAACCAATTTGTATCAAACAATCAGAAAAAGCAATGAAGTGGAAAGTGCTTTCCTATTCCCTTTTCATGGTTACATAAACTAGAGTGACAGGGGGTTTATAAAGACTGCCTCTGCCACCTCCTGTATGCAACTATACACACTGTAGAGGTAGTCTGTAGTTAGCTTTCATTTAATGAAATTAAAAAGCAGTTTCTGTGACAGTGCTGAATAATGAGGGACTTCTGGCTCATCCCCACTCCCCAACTGGACCCTTAAATCATGCAGGGTGACCTGAGGCCATCCAGAAATCAATATCCCTCCACTTAACATTTGCCCCCATTTTCACTTAAATAATAAAAAAAACAGAACGTGGATGGATTAGGAGAGTCAGTGACAGTCAATCACTTTCTCATGTTAATGGTGCTGCTTTAATTGGAGCTCAGATCTTTGTAAAATGAAACAGGTGTTCGTCTCGGAACAGCAGAGTATAGTTAAAAATCATTAAAAGTGAAAAGCTGCTGTCAGTCCTTTGCTGAAAAAATGTGAATGTGTCATCAGTGGCTTGCTCATTTTTCTGAAAAACTGGAATGTTTCTAATGATGCAAATTAAAAATGACTGACAGTGTTTCAGGTACTTCTCGAAATTCTGAAGGGTATTCCTTAATGCAATGTTATTTATAAACCTGCTTAATTGTCAGAGAAAGAAAACTCTATTACTTGTTTTTCATTCAATCCACTGTCTTTCTTCCCTTATTTCTCTATTCTGTGTGGTACTGAACAGTAATCTAAACCTTAATTAGCAGCAGTATGGATTAATGGAGATTCTCCATTAGGTCAGCATCAAAGAGTTCATTTACAGTACTGTAAGATGCAAAGATTCCCCCCTTCCCAAGCCCCAACGACAGTACATGCATTCATTCTATCTTGGATGACTCTCTGGGAAAGCTATTGTAGTTCAGTCAACTTTTGCATTACACATTGGGTAGGTATGACATAGACTCCTGCCACTAGGACAAAGTCCACATGTGGGCAGTCCACATTCCAAATGTTACAGTAAACTACATCACTTGACATAGAAACATAGAAACATAGAATTTGATGGCAGATAAGGACTGCTTGGCCCACCCAGTCTGCCCATTTCCCTACTTAATGGATAAGCTGCAGACCCTAGTTAACAAGCACCCTACTTCTTCCTACCCCCACCCCCTAGAATTGCCTTATGACTGTCCCATGCATGCTTGAATTCCACCACTGTTTTTGACTCCACAACCTCCTCCGGAAGGCCGCTCCATGCATCCACAACCTCTCTGTGAAAACATACTTCCTTATATTACCTCTGAGCTGCCCCCATCTTCAAATTGTGCCCCTTGTTCTTGCACACCTCTTTTTTTGAAAAATGCTACCCTCTTGGACTTTGTTGATTCCCTTGAGGTACTTGAAAGTTTCTATCACATCTCCCTCTCCCTCCTTTCCTTGAGGCTATACATATTAAGCTCCTTAAGTCTCTTTTCATATGTCTTCCAGTGCTGACCCTGCACCATTTTAGTTGCCAGGCATTGATTCTGTAATTTGTGTGGGATGACTACAGTTGGCCTAGTTGGAACTGGTCTAAAGTGGGAGATCAAATGGGGAGAGGGTACATTTCAGTGCCATCTAGCTGTGTTATAGCCAGCAGTGCAAAGGTCAATTTGTTAGGAAAGTTCAAGGCAGTACTTGGAAGTTACTTATCTTTTTTTTCTTTCAAAAATACTTAATTTTAATCGCTTATGGAGATTTGTGTCAAGGACATTCTATCTATGCTGGTGACACAGTAAGTACAACCATGATTCAGTCATTCCTTTGAACGATGCATTGGAGTGCTGTAAACTATATCACATTGGTCTAAAGTATGCCTAGTGCAAAAACAACTGTCCTGAAAAGTCTTTCCTAAGTTACATTTAAAGATATTAAAGCTGATACAACTTTCTTATCTGGGTTACAAAAATGGAATGGTGATGTCATATGGCAGAACATGCAAGGTACTGACTACTTTTTAACTACTAAAGAGGTCACAATGATTTCTAAGGGGCTCAGTGTGAAACGCTGGGCAACTTACAGAAGAAACTGCTGAATCACTTTATTGAGGAGGATATTGAGATTTGTGCCCTTCCCTATCTTATACAGTTCTTTCTTATCCTGGAAGCAAAAATGTTGGACTTTTTTTTTTTTGCACTTTTGTGCCCCTCGCCCTCCCTTGTGCTGCACTTCCTCAGGAGCTTCCCAGGGTATACTCAGCACCCAGCACCCTGCACACCAGCCCCCATCTGACTCTACATAGCTTTAGAAATACATAAAAGGAGCGGTGCAGGTACTGTCGGAGGCACCAAGTACAAAATGTCTTGAAAAAGCATCAGGGCGACATGAAACAGTGATGCACGGATGAGGGGGTGCTACTCCAATAAACAACTGAGTTTTTTTTGTTTGTTTATTCTTTTATCCTCTCCTACACCCTGATGCCCACCTCCTTTGGGCCTCCTAATGCTCCATCCCGGCAGTCCTCTTCTGGAGCACTTCCCACAGATAGCAGCCAATCCTGAGTTGTCCTGGCGTATCCCATCACCAGGCGGGTCCCCTCCTCCGAGGGAAGGCAGCAGATGGCAGAGAACCCCAGCACACTATTTTAACTTACAGTCCGGGATGTTGCTGTGGCTTAGGATGCTCCAGGGCTCTGGGGAACATGAGAGTGCAGGCTGTCACCAGCGGCGCCCAAGCCGCTCCGCCTTTCTTTTAGTCCTCCTGCTTGCTACTTTGTGTTACCCCCAGTCTCCACTGGGGGCTATTACAGAGCGGTGTTATCCCACCCCTCCCCAGGAGAGGAGAGCAGTCCTCCGGATGCTCAATCCTCTCCTTCTCCCTGCCAGCGCATGGCGCCCAAGTCCGTTCCCGAACCCGGGTCGCCGGCGTGGGCCAAGGTAAGGCGCCAATGCCTCAGCCCTCTGCGCCACTGGGCAGGAAAGTTGTGGTAATTGGCAGCTGTTTATAAAGTACATATTCTTAGACATGATATGCATTCTCCTAAAGTATCCATATTTAATTGTACCTGAATAAAAAGTGATCGGTAAAACTGTAGTTTGCATTGTTGTGTTTTTATGGGCAGCATTCTGTTACAGTTCACTTCATAGAATCACTTATGTGGAGTTTTTACTATGTCATGGTTTGTGTACAGAATGCTAATTATGAGTAGTTGACCTATCAGAACCCTGTTTAGAGCTCTGTGCACAAACCATGACATAGTGAAAACTCCAAATTTTTGATACCATGAAGGGAACTAATAGAATGCTGCCCATAAAACCAAGACAATGCAAAATATAGCTTTTTATATCACTTTTTGTTCAGGTACAGTTAAATATGGATAATTTAGATGAATGCAAATCATTTCTGAGAATAAGAAAAAAAAAGCTGCCAGTTAGAAATGATTTCCTGTCCTCTTTATTAGTCTCCTAGCACTGTAAGTTTATTTGCTTTGGAGGTGTAGCTGAGTTTCCTTGCATCTTGATTCCACATAGCTTTGGTTAGACCCCAGGTAGGGTTAGGGTGGGGGATGTACCCCTGTCAGCAATTATGTTTCACCACGGTTTGGAAGAGGTTTTGGATCCAGGTGTAACAGGGACCACCGTTGCAAGCACTGGGGCCATTTTCTACCAATTTTCTTTTCTCCCACATCTCCTCATGAGATGCCACAGCTATGATACCATATTCAAGAATGCAAACAGTCCATGCTGCTGCTCAACATCAACCAGCATCTCCCTGCCCCATGGCATGCTGACCTTGCAGTTCCCCCTGTGGACAGCCAGGTGGCACTGTTACGATGCCTTCAATGTGTCCCCTCTCCTAGAGAAGGAGAGCATCCCCTAGGATGTTCAGTCATCCTTCCCAATCAGCAGCTGATGATACAGGATATTTTCCAAGCCAGCGTTCCCAAAACTGCAAATGAAATGGTAACCCTACCACTTTGCTGATGAGCTGGCGAGAATTCGTGCTTCAGTAGCTGTAGAACTGACAAGACTTTTTAATACTGTGCATAGGTTTCCTATGTCAGGACATGGCACACTTGTAATAGGTTTTCTGAACCCCATCTTCCACTCTGGAAAATGAGGACACCACAAAACCTGAACAGTAAGTTTGCCCTGTGCTCCTACTTTTGTTCCCAGTTCCTCTGACCCTTCCCCTCCCCCACCACCACTAAAATTATTCTTGACTGCATGGCAGCCCTAGACTTAAAGAGCTGCTTATTTGCTCTGCACTTAGCATACATCCTGATGCTCCAGTAATTAACTGAATTATATTAGTTTTTTGTTTACATACAGTATTTGTATACAAGTTTATATTACTTGACTGTATTTTTACTTATTATTTTTTTTATTCCTTGTATTTGTGTTTATATTTTTGGTACACCCACAGGGCCACATTGAAAATGAGCTAACACTCAATGTGTGTGTCCTCATCACAAATAAAATGAAAAATTAAAATTAAATGATACTTCAGACACAAGAGGTATACTCAAAGGGGCCACCAGCTACAGCTTAAAACTAAGCTGTGGAATGGGCTGGAGGTTGAAGTGGTTTAGCCATCCCTCTACAGATGGAGAGTGGCTATCTCTATAGCACACTCACTCTTTATCAGCCCAGTGAACAATACCAAAGAAGTTGTCCCTGAACCGATTACCCCCGATGTTACAATTCAATGCATTAATGCATTACTGCCATGCCACTAAGTGTTTCCAGACACTGACTTTAAATAAGGGCAGCTATTAGTACTAACAGTAGTGTAAATAGTGTCACCACTCCTTTCACTGCTCTTCCTTGTCTGTGTCACGTGCCCTTCATTATCCTTCCTTCCTACTCAGCTGTGCCCTAACCTTTGTCTGTGCTGTTATTATTCACTCTGAACCACTCATTGACAAAACTCCCTGCCCTAACTTAACTTATGTGGTACTGCACTGTTGTATGTACACATACATACAGTTTATGAATGTATAGGAAGTACCTCAAGGGAATCAACAAAGTCCAGGAGGGTAGCATCTTTCAGAAAAGAGATGTGTAAGAACAAGGAGGCACAATTTAAAGATAGAGGGGGGGACGGCTCAGGGGTAATGTGAGGAATTTTTTTTTCACGGACAGAGTGGTGGATACATGGAACAGCCTTCCTGAGGTGGGTGTTGGGTCTAAAACAGTTGGGAATTCAAACATGTATGGGACAGACACAAGGAAATTATAGTGGGGGGTTGCAGGAAGTAGGCTGCTGGTTAACCAGAATCTGCAGCTTATCCAGTAGGTAGGGAAATGGGCAGACTGGGTGGGCCAAGTGGTCCTTATCTGCCATCAAAGTCTATGTTTCTATGTTACACATATAGCCACTAGTGTATTGCTGAAAGTTTTTATGTCCGCATCATTATACTATCCTAAGTTTTTTTTCCCTGCATGGTGTCTCTTTGCATCCTATTCTGTTCGTTATAACTGTGCTTAAATGTTAATGTATTTGATTATATGTACTCTTATGTATTTCATATGCAATTGATTATATGTACTCATGTATTTTATCTGTAATTATGCTATATATATATTTGTGAATTCTTATGCCTGCCCTGTATGTTTTGTCCTGTGACTTACCCTGACTCTTCCAGGTCCACCTTGTAAATTAGTTTTTCTCAATGGTGTTCTTGCCTGGTAAAGTAAAGAACTGATTGATTGATTGATTTTCTACAACTCCATGTCCCTGATATCCCTTTTTATATTCACTAGGAAAGTATGCAAACATATTGGTATCTGCCTGAACTATGAGATGGCTTTAGAAGATGCACCATCCTCCACCTATTGGAGCTTCAGAATACCAAATCTCCTCCCTAATTCTGCCCACTATCCCTCTTGCTCCTTCTTTTGTCTTAGAAGTCCTTGTCCAGTCAGAATGCTGGAAAATGCAAGCTGCAAGTTTTTCTTGTGTAGTTCCTAATGCCTCCTGCTTGAAATCTGTCTTGTGCTTTTGGCTCCACTGCTCTGCTTTTACACTGGGGCACTGTGACACGGTAGCGAACTGGGCAGTTTCTTGGGGAACGCTCACAAACAGAATGCTATAGACAACTGTTTATCTTAAAAAAACTAATTTCCTTTAGGTAACATACAAAACATGAAGAGTTGTGTTCAGCAGTACATAGAGGATTGTGTATGATCACTCATACACAACAAGAGTATTTTTCACTCAAGAGGTTTCCATGGTAACTGCAGACCTCGAGAGCACAGCTTGAGAGGTCTCGTTACCATGGAAACCTCGGGAGTTGAAAAATACCCTGGTTGTGTATGAGCGATCATACGCAATCTTTTATAGTGTATGGTAGCTAGTAAAAAGTCTGCCCTTACTTTTCTTTAGATTCCGGTGTGGTTTTCTGTTTCACCACTGCGGCCATTGTTAATGCATCGCCGGTCTCCCAAATACACGTGCACACCCCGCTTCCATGCATGCGAACACACCTTCTCGGTGTTATGCAGCACTAGCTACGTAGCTAGTGCAGCACAACAGCTACGATGACATAGCTAGTGCAGCACAACAATGCTGTTGGGATTATGGATTTCCATGCTCAACAGCGTTCTACCATACACTATAAAACAATGTCCTTGCAGTCTTGTTGTTTCCTCTTGAAATAAATGAAACCTTTTCCCCCTTGTTTGTCCCCTCTCCTTATTAGGCACAAGTATTGCTTGTTGACCCTCACCCTGAGGGATAGCTAATACAAAAAGCATGCAGTGTAGTGAAGTCTTAAAGGGTTAACTTTAAAGCAAGAGGGATTTGGTACAAATCCCCCCCCCACACACACACATATGGCTTCTGTCAAAATCTGTGTTGCCTAAATTGCAGAATAGTTAAGGGTCTTATGGGTGAAAGGAGCATGGTGAAATACACTCCTTCACAAGCACTGTCAGCTTCCAGAATTTATGAGACCATTGTGCCTGTTAAAGACTACATGCTTGCTGACTGTATATAGGCTGCCCATTTTGCCTTATTCATTAGTTTACTGTTATTTTTTCAATCAAGATATGATTTCAATTTGCCTGAGCCTTTTACCATATAAATCATCTGTAGGTTGGCCTGTCCAATGCCTCTGTGCACTCCTGAAGATAAGAGAACGCACATTTGAGCAAGGTGGCCCTGAACTGATGTTAACTCATGGATTCACAAATTATGCATATTTTAAGCATTCTGAGATAACTGAATGACAAGAAAGCAGGCAATGTCCTGAACATGGCGGTATATTTTATATTGAAAAATGTGTGTTATTTAATGTGTTCATAAATGACATTGGGGGTGGAGGAAAGGGTAAGGTCTGACTCTTTCTTGCAGAAGACACCAAGATCTTTGGAAGGCTGGACTCAGATGAAGATCTATAGGGCCTAAGGAAGGACCTGGCTAAGCTAGAGAGGTGGTAGGGCATCTGGCAACTGGTGTTCAAGGCAAAGATGTGCAAGGTCATGCACACTGGGAAGAAGAATCTGGGGGCAGAGTACAGCCTGGGGGAGATCATGGTCACTGAAACAGAGGAAGAGTGGGAATTGGACATAGGTATCACCAGTGACTTTAAAGAGGCTACACAATATAGGAAGGCAGCAGCCAAGGCAAAGAGAATGCTAGGCTGCATTGCTAGAGGATTCACATGCAGAAGGAAGAAAGGAGGTTATAATGCCTCTGTACAGCTCCTCAGTGTGACTCCAGCTGCTGTAGAGCATATAATACTGGAGCGCTGTCCTAACAAAAGGACATCAACCAGCTCAAGGCAGTCCAGAGGAGGGCAACACAAAAGGTTCAGGGGCAGAAGGGCAGGGAATATATAAAAAGGTTGAGAGAACTCAGCAAGTACTCACTGGAGGGAAGGAGAGAGGAAATGTGACTGAAAAATTCAAGTACCTGAAAGTTATAAACAAGGTGAATATCAGGAAACTGTTTTGTCTCAGTGATAAGAAAACCCCTTGGAGACTCTATCTTAAGCTGGCAGGGAGGAATTCAAGAAGTAGGTCCGGAGGCATTTCTTCTTAGAGATGGTAGTGTCAGAGTGGAACAAACTCCCATCTGAGGATGTCACTCAAATGACAGTTGGGCGTTCAAGAGAGAGTGGTACTGGGTGATAGGGAAGGCCTGGATTTGCGGGGAGGTAAGGTGTGGCCCACTGTAATCTCTGGATCAAAGGCATGTCAGTCAATCAGACTCAAGTAGACCATAGGGCCTTCTTTACTGGCAAATCCATAGTTTGCAATCATTTTACAGCTACAGTGTTTATGGGACAAATGTCTTTAAATACATTTGATACTGAACAGAAAACAGACGTGGTATTACAACAACTATAACATCTCAAAGTGCTGGGCATTCTTTTAACTTCTGTATCTCTCCCCTGTACTAATGTGGGGTTATAGTAGTGTATGTTCCAGTATCCTCCCTAACTGGCAATGTTTCTACATGGTACATCTCAGAAAAGGAGGAAGTGGGATAGTAGTTGTCATTCTAGACAGTTCAGTTCTGCAAAGGGTGTGTATAGAACATGTTCATATACGAGCAGCAGCCTGAGGGTTTGTATTCCTGAGTGAGTCACCTGCTTGGGTAATTGGGAAGCAAAAGCAGAAGAAGTCAGTGCATAATGCTCCCAAAGGGGAAACTGTGGACTGTAGTGCACTGGGGTTGAAGACAGAGAGAGGAAAATGAAGAGACAGAAAAAGCTGTTGTAAAGTCCATTTACAGAAGAAAGAGTCCTAAAAGAACTTTTAAAACTCAAGGTGGACAAAGCAATGGGGCCTGATGGGATTCACCCCAGAATCCTAAAAGAACTAAGGGAGGACCTAGTGACACCACTGACCACACTTTTTAACAAATCATGGGAGAATGGGGTGGTACCTGAGGACTGGAGGAGGGCAGATGTGATTCCCCTTCACAAAAGTGGGAGCAAGGCAGAAGCAGGAAACTACAGACCTGTAAGTTTGACCTCAGTGGTAGGGAAAATCATGGAATCACTTCTGAAAGCAAGAATTGTTGAGTACCTAGAGGCCAAAGGGCACAGGACCCAAAGCAGCATGGATTCACAGCAGGAAGGTCATGTCAGACGAATCTAATAGATTTCTTTGACTGGGTGACCAGGAGTAATAGACCAGGAGGGGCTGTGGATATGGCCTACCTAGACTTTAGCAAGGCATTTGACACAGTCCCACACAAAAGATTAATAATCAAGTTAGCCAGCCTGGGAGTGGGTCCCAGGTGGTAGCCTGGTTCCAAACTGGCTGCACAACAGGACACAGAAGGTAATAGTGAGTGGAACACATTCCAAGAAAGCGGGTCACTAGTGGAGTACATCAGGGCTCAGTATCTGGGTCCAGTCCTTTAACATCTTTTATAGGTGACATTGCAGAGGGTCTGGAGGGAAAGGTATGCTCTTTGCAGATGACACAAAGATCTGTAACAGAGTTGATACACAAGGGGGGTAGAAAGATGAGAAGGACGGCAAGGTTGGAGTGAATGGTCAGACATATGGCAACTTAGATTCAATGCAAAGAAGTGCAAAGTAATGCACCTGGGAAACAAAAACCCAAGAGAGGAGTACACAATAGCAGGGGAGGTACTAACAACAACAAAAATAGAATGGGACTTGGGGGTAGTCATATCAGATGATCTAAAGGTTGGTAAGCAATGTGAGAAGTCCGTAAGGAGAGCCAGGGGATACTGGGATGCATAGGAAGGGGCAACACAAGTAGAAAAAGGGAAGTGGTTATCCCTCTGTACAGACAGTTGGTGAGATCCCATCTGGAAAACTGTGTGCAGTTTTGGAGACCTCATCTACGTAAACACATAGACAGGATGGACGAGTCAGAGGAGGGCAACTAAAATGGTACAGGGTCTGCATCAGAAACCATATGAAGAGAGACTGAGAGAGCTTAATATGTATATCTTGATGAAAGGAGGGACAGGGGTCATGATAGAAATATTCAATGATACCTCAAGGGAATCAACAAAGTCAGGAGGGGCATCTTTCAGAAAAGAGATGTGTAAGAACAAGGAACACAATTTAAAGATAGAGGTGGATGGCTCAGGCGTAATGTGAGGAAATTTTATTCACGGAGAGTGGTGGATGTGTGGAGACTGCCTTCCTGGGGAGGTTGTTGGGGCTAAAACAGTGGGGAATTCAAACATGCATGGGACAGACACAAGGCAGACATGGTAGAGTGTAGGAAGTAGGCTGTTGGTTAACTAGAATCTGCAGCTTATCCAGTAGGTAGGGAAATGGGCATACTGGGTGGGCCAAGTGGTCCTTATCTGCCGTCAAAGTCTATGTTTTTATGTTTCTATGTAAAGTATGCATCAGGCCTGTTGTCCATTGAGCACAGCTTTCCCAAGGAAAATCATGTGTTACTAAACAACCTGCACATGAAGCACCAAAGTCATGGAATGATCCCCTATGGTCTCTGCTTTGGGTTGCTGCTCCATGCTGCCCCAAGTGCAGCCAAAGTAGGGGGTCATACCTACATGTTTCTTAACATGGTGCCTGCTGTCTGTATTTCATGATCCATGCTTGGTCCTCCTGGGCAGGTCCTGAGGCTATTCATTTTCTTTGAACCTTGTCAGAAAGAACTGCAATAGCTGTGACTGCCTACAGGGTCTGGAGTGTTGGTCCTCCCAAGGCTACCAGATTAATTTTGTTGTATGCCCTATGGCAGTCACCCCAGTGAAAATGGAGTCTGTGTAAAAAAACTGCCTGTGTGTTACAGTGACTCACACACCAAGTAGACCTCCATTTGTTTACAGTAGCTGTGTTGGTGCCCCACACACCCATTTATCTTAAAGTAAAGAAACACTGACTGGACTCTCTCTATCTGGGGTACCGCCCGAGGGCACTGCTCTTACACTTATCTAATCAAATTCAGCTTTTGATGCTATTTCATTTTCCAAAAGAACAGAAGTTCTGAAGGCCTATTTCATAGAGAGTAACTCTGTTGCACAGTGTGACTGAGCTGGGCCCCTAGTTTCAGCAGAGGTGCGCTGTAATCTGGAAGTGCATGAGCACCAACAATACATTTGAAATGCACCATAGTGTACTAAAACACATTTAACTCTCATTCATTTTCTACTGTTTTCCTTTTACCTCCTATTTCTAACCTTAAAATGCAGACACCACAATGGCATGTTACTCTAGCCAATGGAGTTAGCAGCTGCCTTCCAACCTTGAAACTTTGATGGACTGGCAGGGTTGTTTAAAAGCTAAGAGACTAATGTCCACATAAAGTAAGAGCCCAAATCTCCAACAAACATTGTCTCCACTACCACTGCACTTATTCTTTCCATAAAACATTCCTGTTCTCTACATCTCTATTTTAGCTCCATACTGCCATTGAACACTACACCATTAAAATGTAACATTGAAATAATAGTCTGGGGAAAAATGAAGCTCCACCCCAATATGATTCTGTTCACTTGCTGAAAATATAAAAATCTAAGGTTCTTACCTAGAGTTAAACCCCTGGTCACTTGATAGCTAACCTGATACAATAACATTCTCTGGACCACCAGGCTGCACTGAAGTCAAATGCAGCTCCTGTGCTGTAGTGGTTATGTCACATACCTAGGAGGCAGGCAACCCAAGCCCACCCATGACTGAATCCAGGAAATGTCCTTCCTGGTAAATGTTAAGGAAAAAAACTACTGTACTGTATCTGCCTCAGAGGCAACATTCTTTCAAGACTTGTGTCATTAGTGAGAACACTTCGCCTCAACAATGCACTCAAATCCTTCTTTTGCAGGTATTGCTGGGCAACCCCATTGACTCCCTCTTGTTCACATTCACAAACTCTTACCCCTCACTCATTCTGTGCCCCCCCATTTAGTCCCTCCTTCCCTTACTCATCTCCACCTTCATGCATGCTCTCTTTATTTTACATACCCTTAGAATAAAGTCATAAAAAGTGGCAACCACATTGCTCCAATCACAGCCCACTTGATCCCAACATCTACAGCCAGCCACTGGGGTCCAGGCACAATGTGGATACACTGCGTACTGTCCACTGTCCACTGAGAAGGGAGCAACCCTATTAATTGCAGTAGACCCTTCAATGGTATGTTGGGTGGTCAGAGACAAGGGTGACCACATGATGCTTGTCACCACGGTCAACAGAAGTGAGCTACCAGATGGCATACCAATAGGATTGATTCATGAGAGGGCTTTTCATGAGGGAAAATTCTCACAAGCAATGTATAATGTCAATGTCATTCACTGTCTTGTGTCTGCTGAACACCAAGAAGCCATCCTAGCTCCTCTGACAACTGGATTGCAGTCTCCTCTACTCAAGAAGTGCATGCCTTGCTGAGTTGGGACCCCACTGTGGGGTAAGTCACAGGAGTTCTCTAGATGCAGCTGGGATCATCCTTCCTGACTTTTGTGACAAGTAGATCTTATAGTGTGGCTACTAAAAGGTAGACCTGTCCAAGGTATATAAGATGGTTGTGCACAGATCAGGGGAAACGCATAATAATAATTATAAACCATAATAAAGGAAAGGAAGTAAGGAGGGCTGGGGGGATACTGTGATGCATAGGGAGAGGCATCAACAGTAGAAAACAGGAAGTTGTTATCCATCTGTACAGACAGTTGGTGAGACCCCATCTGGAGTACTGTGTGCAATTCTGGAGACCCCATCTCTGCAAAGACATAGACAGAGTGGAAGCTGCTCAGCGGAGGGCAACCAAAATGGTACAGGGACTGCAGAGAAGACATACGAGGGAGAGACTAAAGCAGCTTAATATGTATACCCTTAAGGAAAGGAGGAGAGGGGCATGATAGAAATGTTCAAATATCTCAAGGAACTTAAAGTACAAGAGGGTAGCATCTTTCAGAAAAGAGATGTGCAAGACATAAAGGCACAGTTTGAAGATAGAGGGGACAGCTCGAGATAATGTTAGAAAGTATTTTTCACAGACAGGGTTGTGGATGCATGGAACAGCCTTCCTGAGGAGGTTGTGGAGTTGGGAACAGTGAGAGAATTCAAGAATGCATGGACAGACATAAGGCAATTCCAGTGGGGGTTAGGAGGAAGTAAGCTGTTGGTTATATAAAATCTGCAGCTTATCCATCAGGTAGGGATATGGGCAGACTAGGTGGGCCAAATGGTCCTTATCTGATGTCAAATTCTATGTTTCTGTAACTCCATTTACATTGCGCAAAGTGGGTCACATGCCTTCCTTGCACAGTCACAAAAGTAATTTTATTATTTTTCACATTGAAGGATATAGAGCAGATTCCACCATGCATAGTGGAACTGCAGCACTCTGCACAGCCAGTCACATCCTCCTGCTAATCCCAGAGTGTACACCTTCTACAGGCGGGCAAGTAAGGGGGTTATTATACTGCAACCATGGCAGAGAAGCAATATGGAGAGGAGGTTAGCCATGAAAGAATTGCACATACTCTTGACTGAATTTAGGGATGGGGTACCACTCAAAGCCAGGAAAGGGGTATTTGCAGCAGTGGTGGAGTCCACTGACAGTCAGGGTGCTGGACATTATGCTACACATACTGTTTCTGTTCCTGAAAACATTTTCATGTTAGTTAGGAAATTTCCATAGCAGCAAGCTTGGGGTATTACCAGGAGCCCTATAACTGTTTTCTGTAAAACTGGCAAAGATCAATTATTCATAAGATCCAGGAGCAACTACAGTTCTCCTTTGTTTGCACCTGATATTCACCCTGTCAAATGAGAAAGCAACAAACTGAAAACCTGTGAGTTTTGCTGTGACCTGTTATAGTTGCAGGCAGCCCTAGTGGCAGTATTCACTCAACAAACTAAATCTTTCAGTGACTGTACTTAAAGTAGCTTCTGTTCAACTATAACCATCCACAAGGAACACAATCCACACAAAGCACTTCCCATGACAGTACATTCATTGATGAAATATTTATATGCCAGATGCATCACATAATAATCAGGTTTTCCAAGGCAAGAGAGGGGGAAATGCATAACAGATTTTACAACATCAAACTACCTGTAGCAGATGTATGAGTTACCAAGGAATGCTTTTAGATTATTGTAGTATATTCTTAACCACTCAGCTATAGCATTTCACTATTTGTAAAGTACAACTGATCTGCAAATATAAAGTTAACAGAGATACATTTACAGTGATAATACAAGAAAATGACAGAAATCCCTCTAATCTTCCCTAAATGGCACTAGAGGGAGTTCTGAGGATTAATCCATCAGCAAAACATAAAGCATGAGCCAGGGTAACAGGAACCATACTCCATCTGTCAGAAGGAAACTTTTATGATAACCTCACTCCTATCACTGCCATGTGTGCAAAACTCCATTCTACGGCGTACCACTAAGATTGATGTAACCGATTCATTTCTGTCACTCAGAAAGCTGGTAGGAATTTTGCAGGGCCGTCTGCAATTACTATGCTTTTTTTTTCATTTCCTGTACAAGCTTGCTAAAGATTCTGCATAACTTAATGTTCTGTGCTACAACCATGGTGCAGCCCAGAAAAACTCTGCTGACACACTGTGATACAGCATTATATTTCTAAAGTCATCATGGGGCCTGATTTTCAAAGGGTGATGCAGGTCTTGCATTGAGCCCTGCATCAAACTCTTTTTTTTTCATTGCAGCTGTGCCAAACAGGCTTGCCACAACTGCACCCGATCTTAGTACATTGGGTGCAGTTCAGCACTACTGATTGTATGACGCTTTGCCAAACATTTGGCACAAGCCCAGTAAATAAGGGTACCCAGGATTGCGCAGCAAGCTTGACCAGAAAAAGTTGGTCTAACTCAGGCAATTGGTGCATGTGATAGAAAATCCCAATCATTGCCAGGAGAATGCCACAAGCACTGTACACCAAATGTTCGGTGCACCCAGGGCTTGTGGAATTCTTAGCCCTTTGAAAATCAGACCTCTGGTCATTAATTGGTGGGTACAACAACTTAAACAAAATATAATTACTGGTGAGGACATTTGCTAACTAGACTGACAACACTTCCTAATGCCATAATAATGGAACCTGTTATTATGGCACAGGTGTCAGCCCATGAAACACAGAAACATAGAAACATAGAAGTTGACAGCTGATAAGGACTGCAAGGCCCACCCAGTCTTCCTATTTCCTTTTCTACTTTATGAATGTATCATCAGGACGTTGCTCTGTCAATGGCCTATCTATTCATACTCATCTGAATTGCTTCCTTATGCCTATCCCATGCCTGTCTGAAGCCCTGCACTATATTCAAATCCACCACTTCCTGAGATAGGCTGTTCCATGCATCCACCACCCTTTCTGTGAAAAAGAACTTCCTCACATTACCCCTTAATCAGCCTCCCTCTAATCTCATGCTGTGTCCCCTTGTCCTGCTATTTTTCTTATACTAAAACATATTAGACTCTTTCACTTTGTTAATGCCCTTAAGGTGTTTGAATGTTTCAATCATATCACCTCTCTCTCTCCTTTGCTCTAGGGTATAGATATTGAGCTCTGTTAATCTGTCCTCATATGTTTTCTGATGCAGTCCCTGCACCATTTTAGTTGCCCTTCTCTGGACTGCCTCAATTTGGTTAATGTCCTTGTGAAGGTGTGTCCTCCAGTACTGCATGCAGTACTCCAGATGGAGCCTAACCAGTGTCTTGTAAAGAGGGATTATTACCTCCTTCTTATGACTTGTCATACCCTTACTAATACACCCCAACATCCCCCTAGCCTTACCTGCTGCTTTAGTGGTCTGCTTGGATGATTTCAGGTCATCAGTGATGATGATGACCAAGTCTCTTTCTTCCCTTGTGACTGCCAGCAACTCCCCTCCCAGCCTACAGGTGGCATCAGGGTTTCTCTTCCCTATGTGCATGATCTAGCACTTCTTTGCATTAAACCCCAGTTGCCACACTTCTGACCATTTTGCTAGTTTATCCAGATCTCTTCTCATTCTTCCCACTCCATCTGGATAATCTACTCTGTTGCAGATCTTGGTGTCATCTGCAAACAGACAAACCTTACCATCTGCAGTGTCACTGATGAAGATATTGAAGAGGACTGGCTCCAGGACTGATCCCTGAGGTACCCCACTTGTGGCTTGCATCTCTTCTGACTGTTTACCATTCACTAACATTTCTGTTTTCTGCCCGCATCCAGTTTGCCACCCAGTTGACCAACTTCTAACCCACCCTGAGCCTACCCAGCTTATTAATCAATCTTCTATGTGGAAAAGTATTGAAAGCTTTGCTGAAGTCAAGGTAGGCCACATCAACTGCTCCCCTTGGTCCACCACTCTGGTTACCCAGTCAAAGAAATCTATGAGCTTAGTTTGAGAGGACCTTCCTGTAAAACCCATGTTGTCTTGGATACTATGCTCCTATGGATTCCAGGTGTTGCACTATCCTTTCCTTAAGGAGTCGTCCATAATTTTGCCCACTACTGAGGTAAGACTGACTGGTCTGTGGTTCCCTGCCTCCTCCCTGCTATCACTCTTGTGGAGTGGGATCACATGAACCCTTCTACAGTCTTCTGGGACCTCTCCTGTGCTCAGAGATTCACTAAACAGTTCTGATAATGGCTCTGTTAGTTCCACCCTTAGCTCCTTTCGTACCCTGGGATGTATGCATTCAGGTCCCATTGCCTTGTCCACCCTGAGCTTATCCAGCTCTTGTAGGACCCTTTCTTTTGTGAAGGGACTAGTGCACACCTCCCTTCCCACTGTGTTCATGGTGCTGAGCTGTGGGCCCTGCCCTACCTTCTCTTCAGTAAATACTGAGCAGAAGTATCTATTTAGGATAAATGCTTTAAATGGTTCTCTTCCTCACATGCCCCCTTATCCCCTTTGATCTCAGCAATACCCCCACTGGATTTTCTTCTTTCACTAATGTATCTATAGAATGTCTTGTCACCTTCTTTTACTGTTTGTGTTAGTGTTTCCACGGTTTGGGCCTTTCCCTGCCTTACTTTCTTCCCTGCTTCCCTTAGGGAACTTTGGTATGCCTCCCTATCTTCATTCTGGTGCATTCTCTTTTATATTTCCTGAAGACCAGCCTTTGGCTCTGACCTTTTCTGCTACTGTTTTTGAGAACAAACTGGCTTCCTTCTTCTTTTGCACTCTCCTCTCTCTAACACAATGGGATGATGCTTCAAGTATTGCATCCTTAATGCTTGCCCATTTTGCCTGTAACCTCTTACCTGTATTTCTTTTGCCAGAGCTAGCTTAACTCTATTGGCCATCTTATCAAAGTCAGCTCCTCTGAAGTCCCATATTTTGCCTTTGGAATGGGATCATTTAGTTCTAGTGGCCAAATTGAACCATACCATGTGATGGTCACTGGCTCCCACGTGACCTTCTACCTGAAGATCTGTGATCCTTTCCCCTGTTAGTCAGTACTAGATCTAGGATAGCCCTGTCTCTTGCAGGTTGTTGTACCAGTTGTTTGATGCCCTCCTCTTGCAGGGAATCCACCATGTGCCTAGTTCTGGCAGATATTCCTGCTGCTGTTGACCAGTCTGTATCTGACATGTTGAAGTCTCCCATTATCAGAACCTCCCCTTTAGCTATCATGTTTTGTATATCTTCTAACAGTAATGTGTCTATGTCCTTCCCAGGTCTGGAGGCCTGTAGACAACCCCAGTTCATATGGCTGTCCCATTTCCTGTTTCCAGAGTGACCCACCAGTTCTTCTGGCTCATTATGTGTATTCTGAATTTCTGTAGCTGATAGTAAAGGTGCTGCTGTCTCATGAGCACAGAAACAATATGCAGCAGAAAAGGAAAACATACCTTTTAACACACAGCAGTAATCCTTGGCATGTAACAACATCACAAACCACTCATGCTTCACACTCATCATTTACTTGGTATTACACACTTTGGGTATATAAAAACTCATACAAGACCCCACCCATTATTCCCTGTATAATATACAGCCAAAGTATGCAGCACTCAAGCCTTTATTAGGAAAGTACTTGTTCACAAGATTTTCCAGTGTCCAACCTTTTCTTCATTTTAGAACACAAGTATATTATTTTACAGCACCTCTCATACACTTGGAGTCTCAGAAGACTTTACTGATCACGGAGTTATAGTATATGACAGCACAGGTACACAGCCAAACAAGACAGTCATATACTCAGAATACACTTACAGATATGGACAATTACTAAGCCTGCACTGACTGAGAACAAATGCAATGGCCAGGACTCTAAGATATCCACTGCCATTTTTTTTTTCAAAACCCAAAACATGTTCTGTGTGATTTTTAACTGACAGAAGAAACTGTAGCTTAAAGTTTAATCTGAAGGACAGTATCTCAAGATTCTAGCACTGATTTTACAGCTGTTGTAAAAAGAAAGGAAATTCAATGCAAACTACTTTGATAAATCATCAGCTAGGGTTGATCCATAATCCTATAAAAGAAAAGGAATGCAATGGTAGGGTACAAAAATTCTCCAGAGCTTTGGAGAATCTATGGTATGGTGTTCTTTGGGGTTCAACAATTGTGCACTGCAACCCTGGCTTTGCCCTAACGTCAGCACCTCTCTTTAAGCATTGGTGTGTGAGCATTTATCTGTGCCTGAAAGCACAGTGCCAAAGTCATGACAACATCAATACTGCATCACATGATCATTTAGGTTCAAGAGGACTGTTTTTATCCTAACACCTCATTTCCTTACTTTTGTGCCGTTAATGTACAACCCTGTCTCATATTGTGATATTGGTTTTGGCAAAGAATATCATATGTGAAAAAATTACAGTAGTATACGTAAGCAGTAGAAGGTGGTTCAGTAGAGGTGAAACTGACATAATGGTTAGTTTCTTCTTCATTGCTTGCAAACATTTCACTCACCGTGGCCTGCATTCCTTTTATATTGACCAATGTTATTTTCCCTTACTGTAAAAATGAATTACAGTGTGAGTAAAAGTATAATTTTTATTATTACATCTTTCTTCCCATCATAATATTGCTCACTCTCAGTTTCACAGATTGACAAATGTAACTGAGCTCTTGTTCTATCAGTCCCATTTGTTTCAAACTGTAAAACTGTATTTAATGAAAATGTCGCCTTTTCAGGTACTGATTCTAAACATTCCCTCCAAAAAGAGAAGTCAGTTCTTCTTCCAGTGGTATGGCTAGGCTCAAGTTCTCTAGTATAAAATGTTCAGCCCTGTGGTCTCTGCCCTCAGAAACAGCCTGCTACTGAAACACCTGAGCATGGACTCAGTCCATCAGTTCAAGTCTCTTCTTAAAACTTGTATCTGATTTTCACCATTTTTTGAAGTTTTTCTATCGTGTTCCTCATTTTCTCTCTCAATTTTGTATTGTTCTAATAGACATGTTTTTATATAATGTTTTATTGTTCAGTTTTCCACTCATTCCCCTGCCTGTGCAACATTTTGAGGTGCTTGTTTGAAACACTTAATAGTAAGGGGGATTGTAATGTACTTAATGGCAGGATGAGCCTATAGATATTCTCTATGAGCTCTGCTAGAGAGTGATTGCTTGTCACGAGGTAAATGTTTTCCCAAGATTTGCTCTGATGACTTAATTCACCATTTTGAACATTACTTAGTTTGTGTATGTATGTATGCAATTTAGGAGGGATATTTGTGATGTCATCATGCCCCCTCACAACTTGTCTGTGATTTTTTACATTTTGCAGCTTCCAAGTGGTATGTCTGACACTATGGATTCATTATGCAGCTGGAGAATGCAGCAGTTTATTGCATACAGCAACTGAGGATCCAATGCAGAGTCACAACTGGGTGTGGAAAAAACAGGCAAGGTTGTACTGCCACCCAAAATTCCAATGCAAAAGTGGCAGAAGTTGTACACTAAACAAATACTTGACAATGGCCAAATGCAGTTGCACACATGGGGAAAGAAGTTCCCCCTTAGAGTTGCAAGTGCAGAGTAATGGAAAACACCAATCCTTATGTCCATATATTGGCAGACATTATTGGGGATAACATCATGATGAATGCCAGCAGTGCAGTGCATCACATGCTCCCCACAAGCATCATGATACTTCAGTGCAGTGCAATGTCTGCAGTGTCCAGCACCCCACAATGCCATAAAAGATAGTACACTATCAGACAATAATACTAACTGTTAAAAGTAGACAGCTGTTACAGTTTTTATATCTGACACGGATTTTGTTTTGCTAATGAGAAGATTTTTCTCCTTGCCAGTAGGAAGTAGGAATGATGTGTGGAACAGTACTCTGCCTGGATATGGACCTGCTGAGTTCATTTCCCTTTATACCACATGAGCACTGTAACCTCATTGACTGTATCACATCTGACCCAGAAAAGTCATTATTTATGTCCAAGTAGACCATGGTTCCTGGCAACAACCCTCTAAATACACACACGCATGCGCAACAACACACACTCACACACACACACACACACACACTCACCTCTTTGACATGATGCAATGACAGCCCCCCCATGGTACACTGGACCTCCACCCACTGTCTGATTCAAGTCATCCATAAGCTTTCCTGGCATCCAGTGACCCCCCTTTTAATTTCCTGCTTATCTATCTGTTGTTCCTGATGTGCAGTAGTTCCCCTTCTTTTTGCTACCTGTTTAACTGCTGTGGCACCCAATGTACAGGTATGCATACAACTGTGCATCCAGGATATTGCCTACTTGAAGCAGGCACTAGGCAAGCATTAATACCTGACAGGGTGGGCAGTATTGGGCAATACTGGACTGCCCAGGGGCTTAATGAGGCCTGACGCTGCAAGCGGAGGGCTTTATAGTCCCTGGAAGGTCTGATATTGCCTATACCGCCCACCCTGGAGGGTATTATTGCACTTAGAAAATGGCCATTCTGTAATCTTTTTGTAGTATTTAAGAATAAAAAAAAAATAGTAAAAAATACTAAAATGAACTTATAGTTGGTTTGTTACTAAAGTAGTCCTCTACTGGTATCCTTACCAATACTTACCAGTAGAGGACAGAATAGCGTGTTACAGCTGTTTTAGTGGGTGCTTAATGCTGTGGTGCATATCCCTCTTTGGTACATGAGCCTGCCCCCACCACCTGTCTTCATTCCGTTTCTGTATCCCAGTTGCGTGTCCATCTTTGGTACCTGAGCCTGCTCCCCCCACCGCCTGTTTTCATTCCGTTTTCTGTATCACAGTTTTGAATCTAACATGTGGATATAATTGCTATCAATTAGAAGAAGAAAGTGAGAGGGTCGTGAAGTGGGAGCCACTTCTTAAGCAGCAAGCGAGGGGTCAATGTGTAGAGAATTGGCGCGAGACAAGGGTGAGGAGAATGCCACATTTTAAAGTCAGTGCGGTTTAGGAAAATGCTAGCTTTTGTTTCCACTCTTGATTTATACATTTTATTAGTGCCTCTTTTATACATATGGTCAGTTTACACTTGAATGCTAATCGTTCAGCAGAGGAGCTCCGAGCTTGTGAGAGCTGACTAACTGGCATGAGAAGCAGCGCTGGTGAATAGTGTGAGTGCCAAAGTTTAGCTTGATTGTGACATATTTAGAAGATTGTTTTCCCTTAATTTCACTTAAATAACTGTGGAGCTCAGTGAGTTATTTTTTTCATGGAGGTGACAGTGGGAGGAATAGCGGCAACCTAAGCTACACTCTAACTGTTTAAAAAATGGCGGCAGTTTGAATTGTGTACCCAGTGCTTCAACCAATAAGGAAACAGGCTGGGCACAATGATACTTGGCTGGGCATGAGGCAGGTTTGGTCTTGCACTTTTTATTTGCGGGGCGTCTATTGAAAGTTAATGTAGCCCCCCAGGCAGGGGTATTAGCCAATCAGAGCCCAGCAAGTAAAAAGCCCATTTTCTAAAAGTAGATGGTCACAGTGGCATGTGAGCCACGATAATGATATCAGAATGGCCATTTGGACCATTTGTGCTGTGGCCGCATCTCCATCCCTAGGCACTCACAAAGCAACATGGAGCTGCATAGGATTGTCTGAAACTATGCTAAGCATTGTTCATTTGGGATGCAATCATTAGAACGTTATGCAGTGGTCCTCAGTGACCAATTTGTACTCGACACTGAGCCAGAAACATTTCTAACAATTCTGCTGTGCATCCTCGATCTTCTTTTATAGATGGGATCTGATCTATGAAATACAGAAACAGAACCCCATTGAGCTGTAGAAAATTCTTAGATTGTAAAAATCTAAACAAAAGATCAAACAGTATAGTATTTCCATTTGTTTCAAGGCATGGGACTGCTTTAACAGAGCAGATGTGTTATGCATGTGTTTTTTTCAATGAGGCAGACAGCACAGGAAACAGAATTACTTAGTCTGCATTGCTGCCCACCATTTCGGCTGCTCTTAAGAGAATCCAACAGTCTACTGTAAATATCTTGGCAAAGTGAACTCGTGTGACATGAAAAAAATACTGTTTTTCTGAAGGACAACTCAGAAATTATTATTCTGGGAGTGAGAAATTAGGATATCTAGAAAAAAACACAGTTTCAGAAGTTCAGCTGGGACTCTGCTCCAACTTGGTTCAGCATTGCAAAGTAGCTTATACTTCCATACTGTCTTAAATTCCTATCTATTTATCTAATTTCCCTTCTGTCTTAATACAGTCATTTCTTTTTCTTCTTTCACTTTAAAGTTCCTTCTTGCATAGTATGGGTAATTTAATATGGTGTAAGGAAAATTATTCTAAAAAAATAAATACCCATAGCCTACATTTTGTTATTATTTATTAGTTACAAAACATATATTTTAACTTTATAATTCAACTTGTTAAATAAAAAAAATAATAGAAGTTATGTGTTATGTTCTTTTGGTGTGTTTCTCAGTACAATCTATGTTAATTTTACTGATATTGACACTACGGCTGTATGAATATTATCATTGTATTTTTTTTGATGTTTTTAGAAATTAATACAAATTTTTGGAAAGTAATGGCAAACCCTGCTCCACATTATATTTATTTTTAAGGACAATACGCTTCTTGCAGAGCTGATTATAGAATTCTAAGAGCAGGGTTTAAATTGGTCAGAGATCCACAGGTACTTAGTTCCACCACTTCTTAGAACACTGTATAAATGCCCCTGCTCAATCTTCCACTGTTTCCATGGACTGCTATGAGGCAGTTCTACCTCCCTAACAATCTGTGGCTGTATAGGAATGGCTTGCAACCATGATAAGCATGGTCCCACTGATTGCCAATGTTGGGGGGTTCCATAGTGATCTGCAATGACCACTTTGTGTCCCAAAGTATGTTACTATTGACCCTAGGATGTCGCTGGCATGGACATCCATTTGTCAGGATTAACAAATGAGAATCACCCTAGCACAGCAGTAGGATGACAGCCTATTGATGATACACTCAGCCTGTCCTCAGTCTGCTATCATGTACTCAATGACAATTCACATATTTGAGGACATCCTTCTACCCCAAGCTCTCCTGCAGTTCCTTTGACCAACCAGAGCTCACTGATGTCATGCAGATTGCCCAGGGTATGCACCCTACCTGCTGCAGTTGGATCCTGGCTAACTTCCTGATTAAGGGTTGTTGTGATGTCATTGGCCTGGTCCTAGCATGGATAGTCTGGTGCTCTTTGGAGACAGGTGGTTTCCTAGCTCCTGAAAGAGGCAGTGATAACACCCTCTTGGAGAAAGCTTCTTTGGACCCAGACTGCCATGCTAACTACAGACCATCTCTAACCTTCCCTTTGTGGGAAGGTGATTGAGAAAGTAGTGTCCATGAGCTGGAGAACCATTTGACCATCCATGCCATCTATGAATCATTCCAGTCTGGTTTCCAAAAGAGGCATAGTACTGAGACTGCGCTGGTTTGGGTACTCAGTGATCTCCTGATGTCGAGAGATGAGAAGAGTTGTTCCATCTTGGTTCATCTTGATCTCTGTTCAGCGTTTGACACTGTGGACCATGGGGTTCTCCTCGAACACCTGAGGTTCATCTGTGGCCTGTCTAGTACAGTTCTCAGGTGGTTTAGATCTTTTCTCGCTGGCAGAACTCATTGGGTGGTGTTGGGATTAATTCCTCTGGCCCAGTCTCTCTGTCATGTGGGGTACCTCAGGGTTCAGTGTTGTCCCCCATGTTGTTAGCAGTGTACATGCTGCCCTCAGAGATACTGTAAGAAGGTATGGGCTGAGGTTTCACTGCTATGCTGATGATACCCAGCTCTACCTATCTTTGCACCTGACCAGGATGGAGCTTTCTCAACTTTTAATAACTGCCTCACTGAAATTCAGAACTGGATGGATTCGAGTTGGCTATGGTTGAACTCAGAAAGACAGAGGTATTGGTTGTGGACCTGGGTCACCGGATAGGGGAGGGGGCTGGTTTGCCTTCAGGACTTTTCTTGGTGGCTCCAGCTCCCACCTCTGAACAGATGTGAAATCTGGGGGTGATTTTGATGACAGACTGACACTGCAGTTGCAGGTGTCAGCGTCATCAAATCT
Source organism: Neoceratodus forsteri (assembly GCA_016271365.2). NCBI lineage: Eukaryota > Metazoa > Chordata > Ceratodontiformes > Ceratodontidae > Neoceratodus > Neoceratodus forsteri. The sequence goes on along the minus strand of CM057458.1, from coordinate 728,240,600 downwards.
TTCTTTACCATCTGAGGAACATCTCCAGGATTAAGCACCTTGTTCTGTCTGGTGATCTGACTACATTGGTCCATGCCTTTGTGACCTCTCTCCTTGATTATTGCAACTCTCTTTATCTAGGACTACCAGGGGTCGATATCTGCCACCTGAAGCTAGTGCAGAATGCTGTGGCCCGGTTACTGATGGGTACTTCTTGTACCTATCCTTATTTCTCTGGTACTAGTGGACTGCACTGGCTGCCAGTTCAGTGGTGAATCACCTTTAAAGTCGGACATCTGATTTATAAGGCCCTACATGGACTTGGCCCAGTCTACCTGAAAGGCTTCTGGTACCTACACTTTCAGGTGATCTCTCCCATGGCAGACAAGGGGTTGCTAGAGATTCAAGGGTTTATTTAAAATCTTCAGGGGCCCGTGCTTTTATGTACGCTGCCCCAGCCCTCTGGAATTCTCTACCCATCCACTTCGGCAGCGCAATCCGAGGAGGAATTTAAATGGCCTTGAAGACCCATTTATGGGAGCAAGCTTATTTGACCTAATGTTATTTAATCTGATTTTAGGAATTAGTATTTATTGTATATTTGTTTTAGTATATTTTATTTGGAATTTTGTTAAAGCGTGGTATAAATAAACATTATTATTATTACACTTTGTCCCCACTTAGATGGTTATGAAGAGGAGTCATGAAAGTGTCCTGTACTGGCAACCAGGAGGATGAATAAAAAGTAAAATAAATTAAGGGTGACTGGTGCTCAGGCAAGGTACAGAGTCTTTGTCATTGAGGCTTTGATGGAATTTTAATCTGAACTCTTTTGCCAGCAGTGCATGACTGCTGGATCATGGCATTGGCATGGAAGCTGTCTACTGGGGTATGTACCCCAGCTGGCCTGGGCTGGAGCTAGCATTGCTTAAAATTCATACAAAGGAGAAGGAAAATCTGTATAATAAAAAATATCTGAAAGGAAATTAGGAGGCAGGTTAGAACCACTGGGGTCTAGTGAAACCAGCACAAAACTGTTAAAAAGGAGGTTCATATCCTTCAAAAGGCACTTACTCACCATGTGACTATGAGCAAGTCATTTGACCTCTTTATGCTTTAATCTTACCAGCTGTAAATTTGAGTTGAGAAGCAGAACCCCACTGAAAACAAGATGTTGCATCTCAGTTGGGCACTGTGGCTAAATCAGACAATCAGTCAATCCATTACTCAATCAGTTTTTATTTCTGTAACCACTTATCCCAAAGGTTCAAGGCACTGCAAATAAAACTACAGAGGATAATAAACTGTGAAACAAATTGTATCTGGAACATTTTGGAACAACAGGAAAAAAGCAAAGACATGAGCACCAAGCAGAGATAGATACATTTATTCAGAGCACCCTACTTTTCAGAGGTCATATAATGCAGTATAATATGGCAGTCTAGTATCAATATCAATGTCAGAACCTGGTGTAAATAATTTTACTCAGCTTTACGCTCTATAATACAGTGATAATGGCACAGTTGTCTGAGTTTACAAGGTAATAACCGGACCGGAGTAATAAACACCAAGGCCAAAGTCCGAAGTTTTATTAACTGCCCTGTTCTGGTTCTTACTGAGTAAACCAGACCACTATTTCTATTATTGCTATTATACTGTAAAATAAAACCTTTTAAACATGTACAATATATTTGTCACGCTAAAGCACATCTTTGAAATCAGGGAATTGTTTTCTGAGAAGCCCTGTGCGTTACTAGACATCTTTGATTAGCTGCTGCATGTTGAAGTGGGAGGGCAAACTGGACTTGCTCTCTGATCAGCTAAGTACACACACAGCAGCAAATCGGAATCCGGATACACTGTCCCATTATTCAGTCACTTGTCTGGTTAAGGCAGAATAAGTGAACAATAACTCTGCATTATGATTGGCTAAGAGGGATCTTTTCAGTATAATGCAGTATTTTACTTTACTGTTTATTGTTATTAAAGTTCTAGAGGCATCTGGCCCAGAGACACTAACGGCTGAGGTGCTGGACACTTATCTGATGCACACCAGTGACCCAGGTTTAAGAGCTGCATCGTGTCATCAGGGGTCAGCTGGAGAGAGGAGAGGATCAAGCATCCTGAGGACTGCTCTCCTTGTCTGGGGAGGGAGTAGGATGTGGATCCCCAGCAACATACGATTCCAAGTGGAATCTGGGTGTGCTGTAGCCAGAGGACAAAATGGGGGGACCTTGGAATGGATGCAGGCGACAGCGGAAGTCCTGCAGGTGGGTGCAGGAGCATGTGGTAATGCTCTGGATGTCATTGCACATCTGTGCCTCTGGGGGCTTAAAGCTGGAAAACCCCTCTGTGTGCTCAACATGGATGCCCCCAATGGACCCCCACTCTCTCTGGCCTGAGCAAAGCCCTGTTTATGCTGGGGCAGGGGCTCGAGGGTGATCTTAGTCTCCCCCCTCATTCCCATCCAGGGGCAGCCCCTTAGTAGGGGTAAGCCACAGTCCTCCCGTCTCACTGCTGAGGTGCAGGCTGGGTCAGGAAAACATTGAGGGCCCACATACCAGGGCTGATAGTGGACTTGGTACCATCACTGCCACACAGAGGTGAATGGGAGACTTGGAAAAAAAAAGTACTAGAGGGACTCTGAACAGTTTGATATTAGTCATTACATGATACCTCTTGTTGTGCAGAAAAACTCACAGCCCTTTGGAATAACCTATTAGACTGCACTTTAGCCGTCTTTATGGATAAAATTCACTGTACTTTGTTGTAAACCACTGCATCCTATTGCCTCTTTCTGTACATAAAACTTGCATTCCTTCACAGTACACAATTAGGACTCTTTGTTTGAAGGTAGAGTCACAGTCCTTTGGTATAAACCACTAGGCGAAAAGCATTGAGAGCAGTGTGGCCTGAAGATTAGAACACCAAGCTGCAAACCTGGAGACCCAGCAAAACTGGGTTTGAAATAGACAACCATCATTTGCATACTGAGTTACCCTGAGCAAGTCACTTAACCTCCCTGTGTTCCCAACATTCACCTGTAAATAAACATTAGCTCACTGTACATTCCCAGCCACTAAATCTAAACAAATCAACAACATTGAAATGCATTGCCTCTTTCAGTGTGGGAAAATCTGTTTTCTAGTTTATCCCAGTTCCAAATGGGTATTTATTTCATAAAAGGTGCAGGGTGTTATAGTTACCCAGTGAAAAACACACTGCTTCATTTCTTTGATCCTTTTTTCTTAACATCAATTAATTGAAGTTTATATTCACACAAAGAGTCATTCTTCCCTCAGTAATGATTCTTTGCTGTGTCTGATATTTATCTAAAAGGCCTTAAGGAAAGTAATTATTGTATTCTCTTCTGCATGGCTTACAGCAGGGTGTAGCCTATAAAAGCTGCTGCAGTTTGGTCTTTGTATGAAGAAATTTGATTAACTACTGGCTCATCTAATTCCAGGTATTGTGCCTCCAAGAAGTGAATAACTTTGCACAAAGAGTTGTTCTAGTAAGAACTGGAAAATGTGTGAAAGGAATTCAAGTTAATCCTGGAAGACAATTACTAATAAAATCAAGATGATTTTCAGAAGTAAAAAAAATGTTAGTCAACAATATACTTTCTTTGAACAATCTGTAAAGCATTGTTTTTAATTTGCACTAATGGAGTTAGAAGGGTAACCAAAGTCTTTTTTCCCAATAAAAAAACTAATGTGCTTCATGTTTCCTTATAACTTGTTTCTCTTGAACATATGTATAGCTTATCTGGTCTTAATAGACACATTGTCTAATTGTGACCTTGCCGTCTTGACCAAACAGATAACACAGTGGGGATCAAAATGCCTTCCCAAGCATACTGAAGATGATATACACATGCAAAGTATACTGAGGAATACCTGAGGTTGAAAAGGATGCTATTTAAAGAATTTGGAAGATGGTCTATTTTGATTTTCAGCAGATAGTAGAGTTGTGGTTTGAACACTGAAAGCGATGCTCCGTGGGTCTGCTGAGCTACTGTACCAGTGTGATTCCCAAAGGAGAGGAGAAGAGTCCCATGCTACCTATATAAGAATGTATATTGGGCTATTGGTGCTCAGCTGCAAATTCACTCATCTTATGGAGCACAGAGGAACCATAATTTTCACCACCACTCGCACTAATTTTATTTGTTTGAATGAGGAATTCTGTTGTCCATTTTTGGGATCCCTCAGACAGAGCTTGTACTATCCTGAGTCTATGTGAGGCCACTATTTCCCTTGCTAAATGAATGGGGCTGGCCAAACTGGAATTAACAGTCTGCCATCCCGCCTTCACCCACATCCCTTAGGAAGATGTAGTAGTGACAAAACTGTAAGCATTTCTTAAGTACAGCTACTGTGGTATTACGTTGATATATTGTTACACTCCGCATACCTTTTGTAACATTCCCAGTGCAACAGACTACATCTCAAGAATATGGAAAATCAGAATGCACAAGATAGACTACATATTACAGAAAACATTATGATGCATTTAGCAACTCTTTCTTTTTAAACTCTGTGGAATCTATGAACAGGATTCTGGACTCCATGGCAGTGTTCATATGAAGAATATATAACCTGCTATAACTCTATTAAGCACCTGATTTTATTTGATACCAGATCTTAAAACACCATGGGCCCAATTTTCCTTAAAGACCAATGGCTGGATAGCAAGACTTGCTCAGGGTGAAGGAAAAGGGTTGTGCCCACAATTTGTGTGCTCATTCATGCCATGGATGTCATGGCTGTGGGCCTGGCAGCTGCACGTAAGTGTGCTTGTGTGTGTGCGTGTACATGCATGCATGTGTGTGACAGGTGTCCATGCACACAATGGACCCCCCCAACACATGCACACAAACAGTTTCTGAACCAGCTGGAAAGAGGACAGGTTAAAGATAATAGGAGTGTGTCTTTGTTTAAATAGATTGTACTGATTCTGACTAATAATGAATGAGCACATATTGCACATCCTATGATGCCTCATTATAGAATGTTGTCATCCCTCTCTTACCAAGATAACCAGATCTGCTAAACTTTACATTGCAGTTCTCACATCTTAATGGCACCAGAGGATGTGTCATGTGACAAGAGATAGGGCAGTCAGCTCTTGCTGACATATATAAGTAACTTGTGTGCCACAGTACTTCTAAACAGATTCCTTTCTAAAATACGATTAGACTTAAAGAGTAGCTCTTTACTAAAATAAAAACCTTTAAACCATTAGAATTCCAACAAATATGTTTAACTTTAGTATTTTTTAGTTTTCACATTATTTTGTTCTTGGTCTACTCCATAGTTCAGATAATGCAGTACGTATTTTGCAGAGTCTTTCAAAATGCATCTGGCAGCAACTTACATCACAACTGCTGTTTGTGACATTCCAGTTTATGAACATACAAACATAGGAAAATGCCAGAAGATAAAGGCCTTACAATTTGTCTAGCTTGCTCAAGTGTCCAGGTCCCCCTTTTTCTACAGAGGGATCTGCCTCCCTTCCCAAATCCCCCGACCCCCGCTTAATTCCCTCCTTCACCACTCCCATCCTCCACCAACAACCTTCTTTTCATTCTGTCCCATACTTTCTAGGAGCTATCCACCATTTAGAGGGAGACCACTTCCTATGGCAACTTGTTCCATCTGGTCATCACTCTCTCAGTGAAAAATGCCTCCTTATCTCTCTCTCTCTCTCTTGAATCTTCCCCCTACCAGCTTTAGGCTATACCCCATAGTGGACTTGTTCCCATTAAGACTGAAGAGGCCCTCCGTATTCACCCTGTTAATATCTTTCAGGTATTTGAAGGTCTGATCATATCCACCCTCACCCATATGTCCTCAGGGTACTACATGTTGAGCCCCCGGAGCCTCTCTTCATAGGTGTTGCCTGCTGGCCCTTGATCATCTTGGTCACACTTCTCTGAACTATCTCCAGTGAGTTAACATCTTTCTTAAGATAATGAAACATAGAAACATAGAATTTGACGGCAGATAAGGACTACTTGGCCCACCTAGTCTGCTCATTGTCCTACCTAACGGGTAAGCTGCAGATCCTAGTTAACCAACAGCCTACTTCCTCCTACCCCACTAGAATTGTCTTATGTCTGTCCCGTGCATTCTTGAATTCCCCACTGTTTTGACTCTCTGATCTCCTCAGGAAGGCTGTTTCATATATCCACAACCCTCTCAGTGAAGAAATACTTCCTCACATTACCTCTGAGTCATACCCCCTCTATCTTCAAATTGTGCCCCCTTGTTTTTGCACATCTCTTTTTCTGAAAGATGCTAACCTCTTGGACTTTGTTGATTCCCTTGAGGTATTTCAAAGTTTCTATCATGTCCCCCCTCTCCCTCCTTTCCTTGAGGCACTACATCTTTAGTTCCTTTAGTCTCTCTTCATATGTCTTCTGATGCAGACCCTGCATCACTTTGTTTGCCCTCCTCTGGATAGCCTCCACCCTGTCTATGTCTTTGCGGAGATGGGGTCTCCAGAACTGTACACAGTACTCCAGATGTGGTCTTACCAACTGTCAGTACAGAGGGCCAACAACTTCCTGTTTTCTACTGGTGATGCCTCTCCCTATGCATCCCAGTATTCCCAGCCCTCCTTACTGCCTGCTCACATTACTGGTCCACCTTTAGGTCATCTGATATGACTACCCCAAGGTCCCTTTCCATTTTGTTGTTGTCAGTATCTCACCCCCATTGTGTACTCTTCCCTGGGTTTCTGCTTCCCAGGTGCATTACTTTGCACTTCTTTGCATTGAATCTAAGCTGCCATACATTTGACCATTCCTACAACCTTGCCAAGTCCCTTTTCATCCTTTCCACCCCACCTTGTGTATCAACCCTGTTGCAGATCTTTGTGTCATCTGCAAAGAGACATATTTTCCCTTCCAGTCCCTCTGCAATGTCACTTATAAAGACTTTAAAAAGGACCAGCCCCAGTACTGAAACCTGCGGTACTCCGCTAGTAACTCTCCTTTCTTCACTGTGGACTCCATTTACTATTACCCGCTGTGTCTTGTTGTCCAACCAGTGTTTTACCCAGGCTACCACCCTGGGACTCACTCCCAGGCTGGCTAATTTGTTTATTAATCTTTTGTGTGGGACTGTGTCAAATGCCTTGCTAAAGTCTAGGTAGGCCATGTCCACAGCCCTCCCTGGTCTACTGATTTGGTCACCCAGTCAAAGAAATCAATTAGATTTGTCTGACATGGCCTTCCCACTGTGAATCCATGCTGCCTTGGGTCCTGTGCCCCACTGGCCTCTAGGTACTTAACAATTCTTTCCTTCAGAAGTGATTCCATCATTTTCCTACCACTGACATCAAACTGACAAGTCTGTAGTTTCTGTCTCTGTCTTGCTCCACTTTTGTGAAGAGAATCACATCCACCCTCCTCCAGTCCTCAGGTACTTCACCTTCCTCCGTGATTTATTAAAAGGGTAGTCAGTGGTGTTATTAGTTCTTCCCTTTGTTCTTCTAGAATTCTGGGGTGAATCATCAAGCCTTGCTTCATCCAACTTCAGTTTTAAAGTTCTTTCAGAACAATTTCTTCTGTGAAAGGACTAATATCAACCCCCTATCCAGAGTGCTTCTATTGACCGGATTAGGTATTTCCCGTGCTTTGCATTGTGAATACTCAGCAGAAATATTAACTCCAGTATCACTGCTTTTCACTGTGTTCCTGCTTAACCACCTTCCTCTTTGTTCAACCTCAGTATCCCTGCCTTAGTCTTTCTTTGCTCTCTAATGTATCTATAAAAGGTTTATCCCCTTCTTAACGGGTTGGCTATCTTTTCCTCGGTTTGGGCCTATCTTTTCCTCGGTAATGGCACCGATACACACACTGTACTCTAGGTTCAATCTTACCAGCAGCTGTACAGCAGCAGTATGCCTTCTGCCTTCCTGGTGGTAATCCCCCTGGCTATGCAGCCCAGCATCTGGTTTCTTTTTGCTGCTGCTGTCTTGCAGTGTGTCAAGTGCTTCAGGTTAGTCGTGATGATTACCCCAGGACCTTTTCCTCCTCTGACTTGGTGACCTGCACATCACCCAGAGTACTTAGGTCTCCGGGATTTTCATCCCCAAGTGCATAACTTTGCATTTTTAGTGTTGAACCCCAGCTGTCAAATGTCAGACCACTTCTCTAACCTAACCAGTTCTTCCATATGTACCAGACTCCCTGCTTTATGTTCACCCACCCACAGAGCTTTGTGTCATCCATGAACAGGCATATTTTACCTTTGATTGCATCTGCTATGTACTGACAAAGATGTTAAACAACATCAGTCTAAGCACCAAGCCCTGTGGGACCCCACTGGTCACTTCAATCAATCAATCAACCAATCATAATTTATTTGTAAAAGGTGCCTTTCTTCAACCAAGGCTCCTGTACATACCATAATTAATTGTTAAACATTTTTTATTGTTGACAATAAGGCCGATCATACACACATGGCAGAGTGTACATAAAAGGGATCATACATAATATACATTCGGATTGATCAGTTGTAACAATTAACAACAACAGGATGACAGTCAGGTGTGACCATACAGGATATCCTCCAATAATGTCAATTCACTCTGCCCTAGGCATGTTAGGTTCACATGTAGTTGAAATATAAACTATTTACAGCTTGGCAATCATTCTCCATGGTTAAGTATATCAAATGGATATAAGGCCAGGGTTTAGAAAATAAAAGAATGGGGAAGGAAAGAAGGAAGAGGGAGGCCGCAGTTAAAAAAAAAAGGGGTGAAGACCCTACCCTTTAACTAAAGTGAGGGACTAAACCTCAACCAGGGGATTATTATGACAATAGCAGAACCTTAGATACGGTTGCCAACATTGATCATAGTGAGACAGGGTACCATGGGCAAAGCTCGAGATCCTCTCAAATGTGGCCCCTTGGGCCAAGGCGAGAAGAAACTGATGGAATGTAGGACTATCAGGGTTCTCCATCTCATCAGAATAAGTCTTTTGGCCAATGCCCGGCCATGGTAATCCATTGTGCCCTGGGCTATACTTAGGAGTTTCAGGACAGCCACAGCCCAAAAGAAGTAGGTTGGGACCGGCGTAATGTCTGGGAACAACTGCTGACACATGTACGTAATGGGCCACCAGAAATGTTGAAGATTGGGCAGTCCCAAAGGATATGGAGAAGATGTGCCCTTGATTGCCACATCTCCAACAAGTGTCTACCAGGATAAGTCCCATCTTGACTAGCCCAGGGTCTCTGTACCATCTGTGATGGGTCTTGTTCATAATGAGCCTTGTGCGCCCGTCCTGACAAGCCAAGTGGATCAGTATCCACCCATCCTCCCACTGTTGTTCTGAAATCGGGGTTTGCAGCTCTTCCCCCCATTTCTGCCTAGCATTCTGGGTAGGATCGGAGTAGAGTCCCTGAGGTATGGTATATATTACTAGCTATACTCTTGGTAAATTTAGTCCAAGAACCAATCGGGTGATTTTTTTTATGTGAGGAGTTACTGGTAGGTAACTTTGAGAGATGAGATATCGCATCCCTTAACTGAAGATATCTCCAGAAATGAGAAGTCGGGAGTAAATACCTCGTACTCAGAGACTCAAAGGAGTCCATAATAGTTGTCCCAGATATTAAGAGATCCTGTATAGTAATTAAACCCTGTCTTACCCACAATTTCCAGTGCTGTGTGGATTGCCCTATTTTCAGGGCCTGATTGTCCCATAAGGGCATATATTCCCATGGGGCTGGGTCATAGCCCAGCATAGTCATAGCTGCTTCCAATATTTGACAGATAGTGCTACGGGAGGAGATAGTTTAAAGGTAATTTCTTCTTGGCATAAAACAAACCGTCGGGGAAACAGCCTGCACTAGAGTCGCTTCTAACTGAAGCCACCAAGGGTACCTTGTCCTTTTTTGAAAAACCATCTAAGAGTCTGAGCCAGCACAAAGGCCATATGATACCGCTGCAACCAAAGGGAGTCCCCAACCCCCCCTTCTCCAATGTTGTCAGAGCTTCAGTTTGCTATAACAAGGGTGAGCACCTTCCCATATAAAGTTCCCCATAAGGGTCTCCAATTTCTGAAACCACTTTGGGGGAATAAAGGAGGGAAAGTGGGCCAGTAAATAAAGCATCCTAGGGGCAGCCATCATTTTAATTGAATCAATTTTCCCGGCCAATGAAAGTTTTAATGCCTTCCATCTTCCCATATCAACCCTAAGTGAGTCAATCAGGGCCTGAAAATTAGCCGCCAACATTTTAGACGGGTCAGGGTGGATAATGATACCTAGATATTTAATATACATACCATAATTAATACAGACATACAAACATAATTTCTGATTTAAATAAATCATTATGTATACATTCACTATAAATCAATACTCAGTAAAATCACTTGCCTAGCTTCTGAGAATTCCTCTCCAGCCACAACCTTTTGGCTTCTGTCCTACAACCAGTTTTTAACCCATCTAGCAAGCTTGGCAATCATCCTCAGGTCTTCCAGCTTCCTGACTATTCTGTATGAGACAGAGTCAAAGGCCTTTCTGAAGTCCAGATACAGGACATCAACCGCTTGTGTCCTGTCCACTGTCCTTGTTACTCAGTCAAAAAAAATCAATCAAATTAGTCTGGCAGGACTTCCCTGACACAAACCCATGCTGCCTGTCATCCTGTAGCCCATTTTCTTTGTAAAAGCTCACCAGTCTTTCCTTCAGGATAGTCTCTGCCAGTTTCACTGCTACTGAAGTCAGATTGAACATCCTGTGATTCCCTGGTTCATCCCTTGGACCACTTGTGTGCAGAGGCACAACATGTGCAGTTCTCCAGTCCCAGGGCATACTCCCAGATTACAGAGATGTAAATCAGCTCAGCCAGGGTTGTGTTAAACAGGTTTTAAGCAGATTTGCCAGTTTGTTGTCAGGATGAGTATTATTGTATCATAAACAACAGCACTATGAGGTCAATAGCGAATAGGCAAATGCTTTCTATAAAGATTTTTGGAGACTTCCACAATGTGTTACAAACTGTGGAAAAGAAATCATAAATTTAAAAAAATTGTATTCTCTGTAAATTGTTACAGCTGAAACATAATATTTATGAGTGCACTAGAAGTGTAGAGTTACTGTTTAAAACTGCAAGAGCTTGTCTGATTCTCCTAAAAGTGAAAGCCCCAACACATACAAACTTCAAGGGACCCTACTTTCAGAAGTGTTTTTGTTTTTGTTTTTGCTGTAGCACAGAATAGGAACACCCAATTTAAAAAGAAAATATGACCCTGTATAAAGCTAACTCCGTAACATGAAATGTTTTTTCCTCTGTTAACGGTAATTAGCATTTCGAACAGTGGTAGCTTCAGGAATTAAGCATAAGTGGTGCACAGGCAGAGTACAACAATCTTGTCACTGAGCACTTTAGTGAAATTCCCTCTGCAGTCTTGTACTTTTCATCTCACTTTAGTTGCACTGAATTATAATTGTTGTGAGTTCTGCTATGGTATGCTTACTTTTTAAATTGTTACTGTTAGTATGTATTGTTAAATTTAATTTTATTGTTATTGCTTTTCTAATAATTGTTGTAACATTATATGCTTACCCACCAGGATACCATTGAAATTAGTATTTGATCAAATGTTTTGTACATCTCCTGATGTAAACAAACTTATTAAACATATTAATCTGGACCATATGGTGAGCTATGCATGTCTTCCAGGGCATGACTTGGCACATCAGCTTTCTACTGGGAAGTATATGCCACGTGGTGCCCCCATGGGTGATAGGCAACTATCCTAATTCACACTAAGGAATAAAAGGGTAAATGAGGACTTGTTGTATTAGTGCAGCTTTTTCAACTAGAATGGGATAGTAGAAGAAGGTGGCACAGTCAGGCAGAGATGTGGTAGGATACAGACAAATGTCATTATTTCAAAGGGTGGTGAACCTCTGAAACCACCTGCCAGGATAGGTTATAGAAGGGAGTTTGAATACTTCAATAAGTAGGCAAGATACATTTATACTGGAGCAACATATCACTGGTTATGAGATTTGAACAAGCAAGAGTAGTGGAAAAATCTAAGTCAGATTTGCAAAAGGCATGGTTACAACTGCAGTGAGGGCAGGGGACAAACTGGATGGACTATTGGTGGGATTTTGCTTCACAGATCCTATGTTTCAATGTGACAGCACTGACACTTGGAAGGCTTCTTACTCCCTGGGCTAGATCTTCAAAGCCCCAAAGCCTGCCATGTATCCAGAGTTATTTTCAAACAGACAATGTCAGCCCCATTTCCTTGGACACAGGAGGACAAGGGTTGCATCAAGCAGTGGATGCCTGTGGTTAGGGACTTAGTCCACTTTGACCATCTTTTGTGGAAAAAGTGGCAGCTAACCTCATGTTGGTGACATGCTGCCAGAAATTGTAACCAGTTGTCATAAATCAGCTGCTCTTTGAAAGTAGCACCCACTGCATCTAAGCGTGGATAGACACAGTGGGTGTTGCAGGCAGGATGCAGGTGTATAAACTGAATATATTGTTTGGAAAATTCAGTCCCTGAGTTCCAAGGCTGATGACATCCTGGCCCAAAGTGAGAAGCAAGCTGTGGAATGGGCACATCATTTTGTCAGTGCTGGTGAAAGCTCTGACACTGTGTTCCTAGTAAGAAGGGTCTTAATTACTGATATTAAATCTGGAATGTAAGATAGCAGTATTCTACCTCATTTGCAGTACAGTTCCCATTAAAAGTCAACCCAGTGGTTTGATTTAACATTTCTTAGTGAGCTGCTTAACTGTTGCTGGCACCAGCACATATCCTCATTAAACTGTTCTCTGAGAGTTGCAGCTCAGCATTGCATTGCATTGTGACATCACTGCAGATGCTACTAGTTGAGCTGAAAAAACATTTTATGAAAGTTTCTGTTGAGCTGGTTGAGTATTGAAAACAGCCCATTGTAAGTTGCCAATGAACTACAAGCATCAAAAATATGCTAAAGCTACTCAGTTGTGAGCTAGCTAATGTGAATTTTACAGTAGCTCATCAAACTAGCAAGGGTGGGGAATGGGGGTAGTGATGAGACTCTCCCTACCCCTACCCCTGGTATTTGGCCCTACCCTTTGCAGGTCAATAAGCTAAGAGTAGTTTTCTTTTACCCTACTTATAATCTCACCATTTTGTTTTACTACAGCTTTTTCCCATTCTTAATATGCTTCTAAGTACAAGGAATACTCAGAACTTTGTATACCAGTACATAAAACTAAACAGACCCAGAGGATAGACTGCAATCAAGTTGGAGAAATGTGTATTTGAATAGAGGTTGAGCTCATTATTTCTTTAACCTCCCAAAATAATATTTATGAAGTAGGCTGCTGTCCTAATGTTCTGCAAGGAGTGGAATCTAAGGACTCTAATCTCAGCACAGTTTCACTGAGATGTTCTGGACCTTGATTAGATTTCGAGGTAATGAACTTCAGGCTGAAGGTCAATTAGTATTGCAAGATCAATTTGCGGGAGGTTTGGATTTGGATTTTTTTTCTTTATTCAGTGAGCAATTACTGCTGTTGAGGAATAAATAGGATCCTATAGCATACAAAAGTTATTACAGCAAGTTATTATTGATATAATTTGATTTCAGTGTGTGTCCTGAATACGAACACTGAGATGTACAATGGTGGGAAAGTGAAAAAAAGAAATTGAATTAATACAACATAAAGGCCTTACTTGATTAGAAACAGAAAACTCTGATAATTTGAAACTACAACATACAGTAATAATGTTTGTGTTGATTTTGAAAATAATGCATTTGCATTTTGGAATAGCCTGTAGTGACACAGGCATGGAAACATAGAATTTGACAGCAGATAAGGCCCCTTGGCCCACCTAGTCTGCCCATTTCCCTACCTAACGGATAAGCTGCAGATCCTAGTTTACCAACAGCCAACTTCCTCCTACCCTCCACTAAAATTGCCTTATGTCTGTCCCATGCATTCTTGAATTCCCCACTGTTTTGACTCTACAACCTTCCCAGGAAGACTGTTCCATATATCCATCAACCCTCTCTGTGAAGAAATACTTCTCACATTACCTCTGAGCCATCCCCCCTCTATCTTCAAATTGTGCCCACTTGTTTTTGTATATCTCTTTTTCTGAAAGATGCTACCCTCTTGGACTTTGTTGATTCCCTTGAGGTATTTGAAAGTTTCTATCATGCCCCTCTCTCCCTCCTGTCCTCGAGGCTATACATCTTTAGTTCCTTTAGTCTTTCTTCATATGTCTTCTGATGTAGACCCTGCATCATTTTGGTTGCCCTCCTCTGGACATCCTCCACCCTGTCTATGTCTTTGTGGAGATGGGGTCTCCAGAACTGTACACAGTACTCCAGATGTGGTCTTACCAACTGTCTGTACAGAGGGCCAACAACTTCTTGTTTTCTACTGGTGATGCCTCTCCCTATGCATCCCAGTATCCCCCAGCCCTCCTTACTGCCTTCTCACATTGCCAGCCCACCTTTAGGTCATCTAATATGACTACCCCCAGGTCCCTTTCCATTTTTGTTGTTGTCAGTATCTCACCCCCCATAGTATACTCTTCCCCTGGGTTTTTTTTTTCCAGGTGCATTACTTTGCACTTCTTTGCATTGAATCTAAGCTGCCATAGATTTGACCATTCCTCCAACCTTGCCAAGTCCCTTTTCATCCTTTCCACCCCACCTTGTGTATCAACCCTGTTGCAGATCTTTGTGTCATCTGCAAAGAGACATACTTTCCCTTCCAGTCCCTCTGCAATGTCACTTATAAAGACATTAAAGGAAGCGGACCAGTACTGAACCCTCACGACCCCATTAGTAACCCTCCTTTCTTCACTGTGGACTCATTTACTATTACCGGCTGTGTCCTGTTATCCAACCAGTGTTTTACCTGGGCTACCACCCTGGCACCCACTCCCAGGCTGGTTAATTTGTTTATTAATCTTTTGTGTGGGACTGTGTCAAATGCTTTGCTAAAGTCTAGGTAGGCCATGTCCACAGCCCACCCTCCCTGGTCTACTGCTTTGGTCACCCAGTCAAAGAAATCAATTTTGATTTGTCTGATATGACCTTCCCACTGTGAATCCATGCTGCCTTGGGTCCTGTGCCCCACTGGCCTCTAGGTACTCAGCAATTCTTTCCTTCAGAAGTGATTCCATCATTTTCCCTACCAATGAGGTCAAACTGACAGGTCTGTAGTTTCCTATCTCTGTCTTGCTCCCACTTTTGTGCAGAGGAATCACATCTGCCCTCCTCCAGTCCTCAGGTACTACACCATCCTCCCATGATTTATTAAAAAGGGTAGTCAGTGGTGTTACTAGTTCTTCCCTAGTACTTTTAAAATTCTGGGGTGAATCCCATCAGGCCCCATTGCTTTATCCACCTTCAGTTTTAAGAGTTCTTTCAGAACCCTTTCTCCTGTGAAAGGACTAATATCAATGCCCCTATCGAGAGTGCTTCTATTGAACGGATTAGGTATTTCCCCCTGCTTTTCCATTTTGAATACTGAGCAGAAGTATTTGTTCAGTATCCCTGCTTTTTCACTGTCACTCTCTGCCCAACCACCTTCCTCTTTGTTCAGCCTCAGTATCTCTGCCTTAGTCTTTCTTTGCTCCCTAATGTACCTATAAAAGGTTTTATTCCCTTTCTTAACCGAGTTGGCTGTCTTTTCCTCAGTTTGGGCCTTTGGTATTCTGACTGCCTTACCCGCTTCCTTCTGCTTTAACTAGTACAGTTCTCTGTCCTGCTCCTTCTGTGTTTCCTTATACTTCCTGAATGCTATCCTTCTTCCCTTACCTTCCCCGCCACTTCTTTTGAGAACCATAGTGTTTTTTTCTTTCATTTTGATTTGTTTATTTGCTTCACAAAAGACTTGTTGCCTCTGTGATGGCAGTTTTGATGTTCCCCATTGTTGCTCCACCCACCTTCTTGCTTGTTTGCTAGTGCTTTTCTGAGGCACTCTCCCATTTTGTCAAAATCAGCCCTCCTGAAGTCCAGTACCTTCACTTTTGTGTGGCTAGACTGTACAGCTAAGTTTATTGTGAACCACACTGTTTGGTGGTCGCTTGTTCCCAGATGGCTACCCACTTCAAAATCAGAGATCCTCTCTCCATCCCCATTTGAGAGTACCAGGTCTAAGATTGCTCTCTCCTGAGTGGGTTCCAAAACTTGCTGTTGGAGGCATGCCCCCTGTAGGGCATTGAAAGTGGCCCTGCTCTTGGATGTGGCTGCAGAAAAGGTGTTCCAGTCAACATCTGGCATATTCAGGTCCCCCATCAGCAATATCTCCCCTTTCTCTGGCATCCCAAGGATGCCTTCTATCATTTCCTTGTCCATTTCCTCCCCCTGAGATGGGGTCTGTATACAACCCCTGTGTGGATTGTGGAGCCATTTACAGTCTCCAGGGTGACCCACAGTGCCTCCTCTCCTCCCTGTTTACCCTTTAGTTCTGTTGCTTTGATCCCTTCCCTTACATAGAGAGCTATTTCTCCTCCTCTTCTTCCCTCCCTGTCCCTCCTGTAGATTGTGTACCCTGGTATGTTGACATCCCAGTCATGGTTCTCTGTGTACCACGTTTCTGTGACTGCCACCATATCCAGGCATCCCTCTTCCATCAAGGCCACCATTTCAGGGAGATTTTGCCTGGACTACAGGCATTGGTACTCATTACCCTCCATTTTTTATGGCTTTATTTCTTTTTGCCCCATCCCAGTCCCTACTGCCTTTGTCTTTTTCTCCATTTACCCCTATCCTTCTCCCTATCGACTGCTCTATTTTGGTGTTTACCTCACTAATTACCCTGATTTTTGGGGGGGCTAGGATTTCCTTCTCCTCTTCAGTGCCTCCCCTTTGGCTAGTTTAAATGCTTGCCATTGAAGCATTTAAACCATTATCTAGGATCCTGGTTCCTCTCCAGGATAGATGCAGACCATCATGCCTGTATAGGCCTGCATCCCTCTAGGTGGAGCCCTGTCCCCATGAGCTAAATCCCTGAACTCTGCACCAGCCTTTCAACCAGTCATTGAATGCCATGGTGTGGAGTGCCCTAGCCTCATCCATGCCATAGACAGGGAGCACTTCCAAGAAAGTTACGGTGTGTGCTACTTATCTAAGCCCCTTCCCAACTCCACAAACTCCTGTTGCACTGCTCTGATCCCATTTTCAGCCAGGTCATTCATTCCTAGGTGGAAAATGACATCCAGCTCCCTCTCCCTTGCCGCTGCTTCCACAATCCTGAAGATTCATTTCCTGTCCTCCAAGCCTTGGCACCAGGAAGGCACCTTTCCCTCCTTTCCCTCCCTCCCCACTTCTCCCCCTAACAATTGGGTCCCTCACCAGGAGTTTTCCCATCCCTGTGGGGTCCTGGGCTACTCTCCTGTGGGTCTTCATTGTGGAGGTTCCCAACATCCTCCTTGGTCTCCACTGCAGGTGCCTCCATAGAGAGAACCATACTTCACCAGAGTGGTGAATGAATTTTGGAGAGGCACAACTGGAAGGATGTGCCTCTGTTCCACCCTCACCCTCCTGACCCACTGTGGTCCAACCACTCCTCTTTCTTGGCAACCTCTGAGGTAGTGGCAGTGGCCTGGGTGGTCCCTGGGTGGGGGAGCAGGTTTCCTGAATCCTTGCCAGGTCAGCATGGAGATGAGCAACCTCCTCCCTCAGACCAGGGAGGTGCCTGCAAATAGGGCAGCAATGCAGTTTCCAGAATGTCTCCCAGAAGACTGCTGCTCCACAGACAGTGCATTGCACCACTCCCCACATGTCTGTGTCCCTTCCAGTTACAGATGCTTTTTTGTTTTTTGTTCTTGTTTTAGTGTGTGCAAGCTTGTGAGTGTCTCTACCCACTATTCAGTGTGCTGTGCCTTTAAGGATATGAATAGGTGTATGTTGTTAGCAGTTTTGAGGAAGTGATGTCAGAGCCCCTGCTATAAAGGAAGTTATGTGCTTGGGGTGGGTGGGGTGAGGAAGGGTGGGTAGGAGTAAACCTATGCTGTCCAGAAACAATCACCTGCAACTCTTACCCTCCACCCCAGGGAGTACCTTCCTTCCTTTCAGACACCTATTTCACAAAGGCTAAGTAACAGGTCTAGTCACAACTGACTGCAAATATCACCCAGCTACAGTTCCTCCCAGGCAAATTAAAGTTAAAACTAAGAAAAGTCCACCTCAAAAACAGAATCAATACTAGTTACTTACACAGGTCCAAAAAGTAATAATTCAGTTCAGTGTAATGTAGAAAATAACCTCCTTGATGCAAGGAAGCTGTGGCTGCTTTCTCACTCTCCCTGTCTTCAATGTGAGAAGGAGACTGCAACACCTCTGAGACAAAAAAAAACCTTTTCAGCAAAAAATAAATAAATAAAATAGGGGTAAACAGTAATTTTGCTTAAGCTAATGATAAAAAGTCACAAAAATGTAAGCACCACCTATAATAATTTCACAGAAGATATACCCTGTAAGAAACACTTTGCTACAGAGAAAAATAAAGCAGTAACAGAAGATATAATGAATATGCTATAGAAATATTCATTTCCAAATTCAGTTGCAATATTCATAGACTCTCCTACAAAATGGGACATTTTGTTCAAATGTCATTGGAAAAAGTGCAGCAGTAAATGAATGTGTCTTGCTCATAGTTTCAATACTAGAATACTATGTAAGACACCCCCACTCTGCCAGGTGAAACTATGATCTAAAATGGGCATTCAATACTCCACTGAAAGAAACTTACCACAACAAGGCATTTTAACTGTACCACCCTTTGGAATACACGCACACACACACACACACAAAACACACACATATGTTACATTACAGGCTCCAGTTAAATAATCATGAACTGTATCACCAACATATAACCAACTATCTGAGACAATGTGTTTCAATTGTGATTGC
The DNA here is from genome assembly GCA_016271365.2 of Neoceratodus forsteri. Lineage (NCBI taxonomy): Eukaryota > Metazoa > Chordata > Ceratodontiformes > Ceratodontidae > Neoceratodus > Neoceratodus forsteri. Next base: position 728,221,707 of record CM057458.1, on the reverse strand, counting down.
ATTGCTAATGCAGTGTCTGTTAGAAAATGCCTTACAAAATTGATTGCACAGTTGAAACAGAACTCATTTAAAGTTCACTGCTGTTTCTGAGGCTGGTGCATTTGCAGCTCAAATCATAGCTTATTATCAACCAAATAAAATGACTTAAATGCAGTCTGTACTGTAGAATCATAAATTGAAGGTCCCAAAACCTGGAATCTTAGTAAACCTGTTAAAGAAGACTCGTGTAAATGATAGTTTACTCTCTCCTTCATGAAATAAACAACTTGAAACACTCTCCTTCATTTTGTAACATCAGTATTATCATTGTCAAAATAAATAAAAACACAAAGAAGGGGACTTCCAGTGATGCCATTGGCCTGATGGCTGCTTAGTCTCAGTGCTCCACTGTGGCTTGGCATCAAAACTTTCTTCTGACTACTTTAAAACTTTGCATCCAGAGTGTATGGCATCAGGGGACACAGAAGGAAACAGGATGACCCATTTTCAAGCCCATTCAGGCAAGCCAAGAAAGGATAGCTGTGGATTTAGACCTGCTAGCAGCCACCATAGCAAAGCCTCTGCCACGCATGACGGCAGATGATGACATGGATATGGGGAGAGATCACTTCACCTGGTCCTGCTTTGAGTCCCTGAAGGCAAAATCAGGAGCTTCTGCACTGATAATCAGCTGGAATTTAAAATAATACAGAGCCAGTTAAGAACAGTGAAGAGGTGAGTGCAGGAAATGGAGGATCACTTTAGCAGTTCCAACGATTGCATCATACAGTTGTGCAAAGCCATGGATTACCTCCTGGGCCAGCATACAGCACTACATGTCAAGCTCACAGGACTTGGAAGCCCAGTCCTGCTGGGACAATTGTATATTTATGGTCTCCAAGAGAACTCAAAAATGAGCAGGGTGTCAGATTTTATGGAGGCTCCAGAACTGCTAGCCTCCATGCAGTTCTGACTTGAGAGCATACATAGTGCCCTCACCCTAAGTCCACGGATCTGGGAACCCGCCCGCACCCTAGTGTGGTAAACTTTGTTAACTATAAGGAGGAGGAGGATGAGATCTTATGCATTGCATGGAGCAGAAATACAGTCACCTACAATAACTCCCGCCTATACTTTGATCAATATTACCCACCAGAATTACTAAAAAAATGACTTGCTTACTCAGGCATTCTTAAGACACTCAAAGCTCACAATGTTCGCTTCTAGACCCCATACTCAGCCAAGTTAAGGGTCTATTGGGATTCCAGAATTGTGTTATATTCTACCCTGAAGGAAGCCTGACAAGCTTTAGAAGACAAGGGCTGGACAGTATCAGATAGGCCTCCCCAGTCCCAGCAACCACTTCCTCCCTGATCCTCATGGAAGCTGGGCCCATCAAACAATGTAACACAGCAGCCACCAGGGCAACTCCATTTTCAATCAAAGAAATCAAAGACCTTTTGAAATCAGTCACTTCCAGCATCTCGACCCATCAAACTTCCCGTGCTTGAATACTCAATGTTTAATGGTGAAAATGGGTGAGACTGTTTCATGTTTTCTTTAATATACATGATTTAATATATGTGATAGTCTGAAGTTTCAGTATTGTCACTTTTCCTATGCTTTCTATCCTTGTCTACTGCAGGACTGAAGGAATTTAAAACTGCACTTTCCAGAGCAACTACTGATGGGGTTGCTTGTCACTCTTACTTACTTATAACTTGGAGAGTGACAGGAAAATACGGTTGGAACTGTATAAATAAGGAGGTAATTCTGGACTCCTTGTGCCACTCACAGACATTAAGGATTCACACTCAAGGCATCAGAGACCTGCTCTATGTAATTTACCTTCCCCAGCAGACCTCTAATTTATTTTGTTTTCTACAACTGAATATTGTAACATCATCATCGATGGGGAAGACTGACTGCTCACTCTCTTCACTAAGACTGACTTTGTTGGTGTTAATGATCTGTATACCCCTTTTATCAGTATCTGTGTAGTTTACACTTGCCTTTCTTTTTACTAGCAATTATTGGACCTTTTATGTAAGGCTTCTGTTATGTTATAGGCTTGCAAGCCATTAGATTTTGGTATTGTTTACTTCAATGGTGTTTGGTGAATGAGCGGGCACCTGCCCTCTCCTCTTGGGCTCTTCACCCCGTCTCTCATTTCTCCGTATGATTTAAGGCACACTGCTAGGAGGTAATCGACTGGGGGTATTGGCTGGGGCCTTTAGGGTGAGGGGGACAGAAGTTGCCTAGTATTAAATTTACATTGTTAAAGCAGCAGAATTTATACCAGGCTGCTATATGTCTTTGAACCATTTTTTTCTCTGCAGAATACAATTTGACAATGGATTTGAGGACTTCTTATAACTATTTTGCAGGGCTGCTGACATGCTACAGAGGGTTTAAATTATATCTGTACTCTGCATTTCACACCTGGACCTTGCTTATTTGAGGGGTAATCCAGTTCGATTAGTCTGTAACAGAGGGAGGTCACTCCCCATAGGTAGGGCTTTCCCACCTTGATTGGATGCTATTTCACCTGGTATCAGTTCCCCAGTCAGTTAGAGGGTTTAGAGATGTACCCTTCTCCTTTGAAAGTCTCACCTTTTCTTAGTTTCCTGACTGGAGGATGGAAACATTTCTCTGGTTCTTTACATGGTTCTCACTGTTGCAGGTTGTGTGTTTACTTTGAATTTTCCTTGTATATCTGGTTGTTACTGTTATTGGTTTAAGCCAAGCTCATTTGGGAATATTTCACCCATCTGCATCCTTGTAAGGTAGAACAGGAAGTTTTACACAGTATTCCTATTGGTGAAGTTCTCTGTAGGTTTCCTGTTGAGACCAGTGTAATTATTTAGGAGTGTTCACAGAAGTTCACCCATCATATTCCTGGATTTAATGGTTAAGTATACAAAAATATTGTCCCAAAATATAAATGGGCTTAATAACCCTATTAAAAGTTCTCAATCACTGGCCTCAATTAAGAAACACAAACTAGAATTTATTTTATTACAAGAAAACCACTTGTCAGTGGAGGAACATAGGAAGTTGTCCTCCCTCGGCTTCCTAGTAGTGGTGGCCTCTTCCTTCAAATATGGAAAAAGAAGAGGCATAACCATATTGGCACCCTGAACTACCCCTTCCACTTGACTGCTTCTGAAGCAGATGCCTCTGGATGTCTGGCCATGATCAAGGGCACATATCTGGGTCAAGCACTTACCCTGGTGAGTTTGTATAACCCCCTCCCCCACACCCTTCCGGCTCCACATCATCTTTTATTAGAAAGTTACTATAGCAAATTGCTACTTTTCAGACTGGTGTTCTGACAATAAGAGGTGATTTTAATGTGACTCTAGGTAATAGGGAAACTACCAATCCCAGACCTCCTCACTTCACATTGGCACAGTGCCTACTTTACTCTTACTTAGGGGAAATGGGCTGCATTGATTTCTTGAGATGCTTAAACCCCATTGTGTTAGAGAGAAAAAGAAGTGCAAAAGAAAAAGGAAACCACTTTGGTTCTCAAAAATAGTAGCAGAAAAGGTCAGAGCCAAAAGGCTGACCTTCAGGAAATATAAGGGAACACAGTGGGATGAAGATAGGGAAGCAGGGAAGGCAGGCAAAGGCCCAAAACAAGGAAACACTAGCACAAACAGTAAAAGAAGGTGACAAGACTTTCTATAGATACATTAGTGAAAGGAGAAAGTCCAAAGGGGTATAGCTAAGATTAAAGGAGATAAGGGGGCATGTGAGGAGGAGGACCATGTAAATGCATCTATCCTAAATAGATACTTCTGCTCATTATTTACTGAAGAGAAGGTAGGGAAGGGCCCACAGCTCAGCACCATGGACACAGGGGGGAAGGAGGTGTAACTAGTCTAGTCACAAAAGAAAGGATCCTACAAGAGCTCGATAAGCACAGGGAGGACAAGGCAATGGGACCTGATGGCATACATCCCAGTGTGCTAAAGGATCTAAAGGTGGAACTAGCAGAGCCATTATCAGAACTGTTTAGTGAGTCTCTGAGCACAGGAGAGGTCCCAGAAGACTGCAGAAGGGCTCATGTGATCCCGCTCCATGAGAGTGCTAGCAGGGAGGAGGCAGGGAACTACAGACCAGTCAGTATTACCTCAATAGTGGGCAAGATTATGGAGGCACTCCTTAAGGAAAGGATAGTGCAACACCTGGAATCCACAGGAGCACAGAATCCAAGACAGCATGGGTTTACAAAAGGAAAGTCCTGTCAAACTAATCTCATAGATTTCTTTGACTGGGTAACCAGAGTGGTGGACCAATGGGGAGCAGTTGATGTGGCCTACCTTGACTTCAGCAAAGCTTTCGATACTGTTCCACATAGAAGATTGATTAATAAGCTGGGTAGTCTCATGGTGGGTCAGAAGTTGGTCAACTGGGTGGCAAATTGGTTTACAGGTAGAAAATAGAGAGTGGTTGTAAATGGTATACAGTCAGAAGAGATGCAAGCCACAAGTGGGGTACTTCAGGGATCAGTCCTGGGGTTAGTCCTCTTCAATATCTTCATCAGTGACATTGCGAATGAACTAGAGGGTAAGGTTTGTCTGCTTGCGGATGACACCAAGATCTGCAACAGTTGTAGATGATCCAGGTGGGGTGGGCAGAATGAGAAGAGATCTGGATAAACTGGCAAAATGGTCAGAAGAGTGGCAACTGGGGTTTAATGCAAAGAAGTGCAAGATCATCCACATGAGGAAGAGAAACCCTAAAGCCACCTATAGGCTGGGAGAGGAATTGCTGGCAATCACAAGGGAAGAAAGAGACTAGGGCATCATCATCACCGGTGACCTGAAATCATCCAAACAGACCACTAAAGCAGTAGGTAAGGCTAGGGGGATGTTGGGGTGTATTAGTAGGGGTATCACAAGTCAGAAGAGGGAGGTAATAATCCCGCTTTACAAGAGACTAGTTAGGCCCCATCTGGAGTACTGTGTGCAGTGCTGAAGGACGCACCTTCACAAGGACATTAACCAAATTGAGGCAGTCCAGAGAAGGGCAATCAAAATGGTACAGGGACTGCATCAGAAAACATATGAGGACAGATTAATGGAGCTCAATATGTATACCCTACAGCAAAGGAGAGAGAAAGGTGATATGATCGAAACATTCAAACACCTTAAGGGCATTAACAAGGTGAAAGAGTCTAACATGTTTCAATATAAGAAAAACAGCAGGACAAGAGGACACAACATGAAATTAGAGGGAGGCCAATTAAGGGGCAATGTGAGGAAGTTATTTTTTCACAGAAAGGGTGGTGGATGCATGGAATGGCCTACCTCAGGAAGTGGTGGATATGAATACAGTGCAGGGCTTCAGACAGGCATGGGATAGGCATAAGGGAGCAATACAGATGAGTATGAATATATAGGCCATTGGCAGAGCAAAGGCCGATGGTACATTTATAAGGTAGAAAAAGAAATGGGCAGACTGGATGGGCCTTGTGGTCCTTATCTGCCGTCAACATCTATGTTTCTATGTTAGACAGACTTTATACTCATTAGCCTGCACCTCATGCTGTTTACACTCAGATAGATTGTTTTTTTAATTTCTCAAGAATATGCCCACCTGGCCCAGAGATGTGATATTAACCCCATTTCATTGTGTGACAATGCTCCATTACTTTTGGAAATGCAGTTTGGACACCATAAGGGCTCCTTTCCTGTGAAGATTTAATAATTCCTTATTAAACATGAAAGAGGTGCAGCTCAGTTAGGCATCAGGAAGGTAACTTTACATTGGAGTGGTATACAGACCACCTGATCAGGCAGAGGACAAAGACAAAGAACTGCCAGAGGAAATCAGAGGGCAGGCACAGAAAGGCAATTAGTGGGTGGTGGGGATCTGAACATGCCTAATACTGACTGGAGCATTACTATGTCTAGATCCTCTAGAAATCACAATGTGGTAGAAGCCTTATGGGACTGCGTACTCACACAAATGGTTAGCACCCTGTCTAGGATAGATACCATCCTGTATGTGGTCCTCACAAACTTGGAAATGGTTAGAGCAGTGTGGGTTTGGGAAGTGTTGGCCAACAGCGACCACAACTCTATCTGGTTTGAGTTTACCCATAGTGATATAAAATCTCAATCCAGGGTGGAGGTTTTAAATTTTAGGGGAGCAAACTTCAGAGAGATGAGGAAAATAGTCAAAGACAAATTGCACAGAATCCAGGAGAAGTTGGAGACAGAAGACATTTGAGGAATGGTTAAACAGGTCATCAAGGAGGCTACCAAACTATGCATCAGGACAGTGTCAAAATTAATAGGTATAAAAGACCCTATGGTTCACAAACTAGGTCAAAAAGAAATTAGGGACAAGAGAGAAGCTTTCTGCAAGGACAAAAGAAACAAGGAGACAAGGAATGGGACAAGTTCACACAGAAGATCAAGGAAGCCAAGGCAGTGGGAGTAGCTAAGGTGGCTGATGAAACTAGGACTGTGGCAAAAATCAAAAAAGGAAATCAACAAATGTTTCACTATATTCAATAAAAGAGGAAGAAGAGGGAAATTATTAGATTTAGGGACAAGAATAGGCTCATTGAGGATGATGGACAGTAGGCTGCTACTTAGAGCTGTGCAGAATATAAAATTCCACCCGTAGAACGACCATTCTGATTCCATGGAGTTTTGCAGAATCTTCATGAAAATTCTGTGGAATTTCACCATATTTTAAATTTCAGTCATTTCACTATAGTTTTAAAACTATGAGTCCGCATAACACTAAATTTGGAACATAAACAGTAGATAATAGCTTAGAAACAAATATTAAATTTCAGAGTCATAGATTGAAAGGCGATGGAGGTATGGGTGGCCACACATTTAATAAAAATTAAATTTTCAGTCTTTTTGGCATAATTTTAAAATTTCTTATCCAAATTTCTCCACACTGTCAAGCTTTAGAGAAGCATCGATCATGAGTATGTGCACCATGTTTTAAGTTTCAAGCTTCAATGGGAGCCGAATTATGGGTAGCTAAACATTTTGCCAAAATTTAGATTTCTATAATTTTAAAATAATTTTGATAGTATTGATTGAAATGTTATACAATTTGACAAGTATACAGGTCACCACTACATTTGAATATGTACATAGTTTCAGATTTCTAGCTTCACATTGGATGGAGTTATAGCTTGCCAAACATGTTGCCAAAATTTAAAATTCAGTTATTCCCTTCTAACTTTAAAACAACATGTACAAATTTAAACAGAGCTGAAACATTTAAACTACTATACCACATGGTCTTTTCTGAAAAAGTTCATGTTTGCAGCTTTAAATGGGATTGAATTAATAGTCAAGGTTTCACAACATTTAAAAATAAAATTTTGCATGAATGTAAACTACAAATTTATAAACCCCTGAAACTTTAAAAGTAGAGAACGCAGTACCATTAAATTTGACAAGTTCTGCTGGCCTGGTGGCACTAAGGGTTGAGTCACTGAATGCCACACCTCATGCTACACCAACAACCCAGGTTCAGGCATGAGCTCACACTGCCAGGGGTTGGCCTGGGGGGAGGTTGAGGACCAGATTTGGCAGCCAGCAGGCAGCTCTCCTCCTCAGGGAGGGACATGGGGTTTCCATAGTGCTTGGCTGCCACCCAGTGAAAGCTAGGTGGCAGTGCCATGCCAGAGGGAGAATATGACAATAGGTCAGGAGGGCAGAAAGTGCCGTCACCAGAGCTGTGGTGTGCATGCATGAGCAACCACATTCTGGGGCCTCATGTAACAGGGGAGAAAACAGCAACAATCGGGGCCATAGCTGGATGAAGGTCCCAGCCTGGCTCCAGTGGTCTGCCGAGGCACGAGAGGGAGGGTACCTCAAATGACTGTGGCAGTCCAGTATGGTTGGCTGACACAGGCTGCCACAGAGGAAAAAACAATGGATGGAAAAAATTGGAAGATTCTTAGACCTTACAAAGAGACTGTGTGTGCTGATTTTATTAATTGCTTGCTGCCAGAAATTGCAAAATAACATCTGTACTTAAAGTCAAATCCCATGAGTCTTTGTAAAAATTGTAGAATTTCATGAAAAATTTCATAAAACTGAAATTTGCCTATTTCACTCAGCCTTATCTGGGGGATTCTTATTAAATGATAGGGGTATGAGAGGCAGGTGGTACGGGGGTCACCAGGTTCAGGAGTTAGATGCACAATTTCACCAAGAAATGGACAGGTGAGCTAGGTAGCATAACTGTGGTAGACACCCAGGTTGAAGCAAGGAAGCACAGAGTGTCAACAATTCCAACCTGGATGCAGGATATTTAAGGATCACATCTAGTAAATTTGTGATCCATGGAGCCTGAGGTACATGCAAGTCTGGGACTCAGAGGTAATCAAAAAGAAGCAGTGGGGGAAGACAACGTCTGGGGCAACAGGAAGGAAGAATTCTGGCTATTCCAACAGGGTAGGTCAATAGAAAAAGGAGTAGGTGACAAGTTTTAATGGAGTTTGTCACTGTAAGTGTACTAACACAGCTACTAAATTTCTTTGTCACTAGTAGGACTCAAATTTAATAGCATTACATAACAAATCTGAATATCAGAACATTTGAATCTTCATCACAAAAAATGGTGTGAAAACAAACTCTCTGCTCCTTAGACTTCTTCTGTTTCTGTTACTTTTCCAGCTCTAGTCATATCTCTGTTTGAGATGTCAGAATCACTTTCTTAGCAAAAGGCTATGGTGTCAAAAGAAGAGGGTCATGACTTTGTGGCACAGATAAGTGACATAAGATGATGAAATTTAAGGCACAAAAGATCATGGGCTTGATTCAGAAAGATCAGCTCAAGTTATGGCAAATGGCAGCTTGCGCCGATTGCCGGTGTGCAAGGGACTCTGCAACCGAGTCATGAATGGGTGGGGTCCTGGCACCTAAGTCACATAGTTTGTGGCAAAAGGATGATGCACCAGGAGTTTGCCAGCTGCATGACAGCCAGGTGTCATCTGCACCCAGGGACAGAGACCTACTGGGAGGCTGCTGGGGTTGTGGGAGATGGGGCAGTACATGGGGAGGGCTGTAGGGACACAGATGTGTGACAGGAGGGGTGACACCACCACACCAATGGGGCTGTATGAGGTCCAATGCTATGCCAGTGTGTTGGGGGGTGCCTGAATGCTGGGCACCATGGAGGGGGCTTCCTATTTATGTAGGTTTTCATTACAACATTGGTGCGCTAGACAAACAAAATGACAGAGATCATGGGTGGGTGGTGGTATATGTTGCCTCCTGCCCAGAGAGGACTCTGGAGGTAGTGCATGGGTCATTAGAACAGCACCTGGTTGGTCTAACTGTTGTGGACTGTATGCCCTATGGGAAGATTTCCTGAATCCCATTGTTGGGAATATGGCAGCTGGCATCTGCCACAAGCCCCCTAGCACCCTGGTGCACCCATACACTTTAATCAGACCTGGCACAGGGTCAGTCTGGCACACAGGGTCCCTGGTTTGGCATAGGGAGCCTTCCTGAATTGGAAACTTTGCAAATTGTGATCCAAGGTGCCCCCTGCATCAATTCTGTTTGACACAGGCACCTTGCATCAACTTTGGAGCTTTCTGAATCGAGCCCCATGTGTTGATGGCAATGTCTTCAGTGATAAAAGTGAAAGGTCCTGAAATTCAAATTTAGGGAACATTTTGTGGAACTGAGTTATGGTGATCTGAGAATATGTTGCTGGAAACCTGAAAACAAATCTTTATAAAATGAAACTGCATCCACACCTAGTGAAACACACACCCACACACATACACATAAGTCTGTTCTGCAATATACTTCCAAGGAATCAATGTATACACATACACACACACACACACACACACACACACACACACACACACACACACACAGTCTTTTCAACAATATATGTGTAGGGGGCTCATGATGACATCGTTGAGATGCAACCCCCAAACTTGGCTTGCTTGTTGGCAAAAAATAACTGGTACCACTCTGTGGCAACTAGTGTCCCTTTTTGCCAACCAGTTGTTTATATAAGCATCTTAATGACAAATTTACATTCCATGATTGCCTCTATAGGGACATTTGGTCATTTACTTGTATGAGTGTCTCCTCTTGTTCTCTTTAGGTGAGATACTAATTACATAAAGGTGACCACGTCCTGTATTGACATGTTAATTAATACCAGAAAGATACACCCAAGTGTCCAATTATTCTATAATAAATCAGCAAACAGCTTTTAAAGATTTATAAAACATAAAAAGTACAAAGAAACTTCTAATAAATGGTTAAGTATTGTTGTGTCTGGATTTTCATACACTCAAAATCATTGTTGTGAAGGGACAGACGTTATTGTGTGCACTTCAAAGATCATTAAAAGTTGTTGTGCACAGTTCAAAGCTCATGACAAGTTGTTGTTCAATGGTCATAAAATGTTGCTGTGTATGGGTAACTCCTGTTAAGCCCCCCATGAACTGGAGGCAGTTCAAAGAAGGGCAACAAAGTCGGTACAGGGCCTCCACCAAATGTCATATGAGGAAAGACTAGGAAATCTCAATACTTATAACCTGGAGGAGAGAAGAGGCAGGGGAGATATGAAAGTAATCTACAAATATCTAAAGGGCATAAATAGGGTACCAGAAAGTAGCATCTTTCTGAAAAGGAGATGTTCAGCAATGAGGGGGCATGACATGAGGTTGGAAGGGGGTAGACTAAGGGGTAACATGATGAAGTATTTCTTCACAGAAAGGGTGGTGGATGCATGGAATAGATTCCCAGTGGAGGTAGTGGGGGAAAACACTACTGTGGGGAAATTCAAAACTGCATGGGACAGGCATAAGGGAAACCTAGTGATAGGAACAAGAAGGTAAAGCTGGAGATCAAGTAGGGTCTGCGGCTTTTGCAGTAGGTAAGGAAAATGGGTAGACTGGATGGGCCTAGCAGCTCTTGTTTGGAGTCAATTTCTATGTTTCTATGTCAATTTCAGTTTCCATCAACATAATTATTTATCTTTAATACAGTTACTATGAGTGATGAAAGGTAGGTGGAAAGGGATAGGAGTGGATGGGTTCCGAGTACTACTGTATATAAACTGAAATTTTCTTTTGACATACAGTAAAACCATATATTCTAAAACAATAATCCATGGGCAACCATGCCCACATCAGCTGTTTCCATCTCAGGGTTGAGAAGAGATCATTGAATCTCGAGCTGCTTCTCATGGTCCATATGATGTCATCTCAACCACACGATGCAAACACTGCTTCATTTTGTTCTCTATATTTAAAAAAATGTAATGCCCCCACACTCTGTAACTCTGCATCTGAGGCCCTCCTATGGTTAGAGGTCCTCCTCTCATGCAGCCTTATCTCAGTCCCAACTGGCTGACTTAGAGGTGATGATTCACAGTATATATCCAGCAACATACACATAGCAAAATAAATAACATAATATACGTTATAACACTTAAAATATTAGCAGCCATATTGTTTGCCAGGAACTACAGTTTATATTAAACAAGCATTTGTCAATGCCGAATATTTGCTTGCTGGCATTGGCATTAGTAGTGTAAGAGTTAGAGAGATGCATAATAGGAATGGCAGTGAAGTACTGAACTGAAGCCAACCCCACCACCACCCTGCAGAGACTGACAGGCATTGGGGTATGCCTTTGGGTCAACAGGCATAATGACCATGCCATTTCACCACACCCTGCACTGAAGAAACCGACAAGTGTCACAGTGTGCCTTGGAGTCTTTGGGCCTTATGCTCACCCCATTCCATAAGAAATATGGTGAGATGGGTGCAGTATAGGAGAATAGGGTGAACTCTGGGGCCGAAGAGTCCAAGTCGATGCCTGTCACTGGCTGCAGGGTGTGGGTGGAATGGCAAGAGTGTTACATGCGACAATCCCAAGTCACACCCCTGCTGCCTCTGCTGCTGTCAGTCTCTACAGGGTAGGGTGTTATGGTTGGAAACCCTAATGTCCCAGTTGTTTGTTGGTATTTTCATTCCAAATTTTAAACATGGTTTTTTTGTGAACCCCCACCTCATGAACAGTGGCAATATCAGTTCGTTAGCAAAAAGCTGATTTTGCACAGTGACTATGCCATTTGGCACCACTAGTGTGAAAACACATTTCAAACAGGATTTAAAAATAACAGGTGTACAGTTCCTGGGGAGGTGTAAAAAATGGCAATGTTGAAAATCTGGAGTGAAAATATAAAAAAACTGGTGAAGTCATGAGTGTGTGTAGAGACTGCACAACGCACACCTGTTATGTAATTAGTTTAGGGAATTTTTACAGCAGATTGTCAACACAGGCATTTTGGGACCTGCACTCCTGAACAGTGTCACTGTGACTTTCTTGATCTGTCCCAAACAGTGATTTCCCACAGTGACCACGCATTTCTGCACCAGAAGTGCGAAAACACATTTTGGCCAGGGTGTGAAAAATGACAGCTGTACTGCTCATAAGGGTGTGTGGAAAAAATGCCAGTGTTGAAAATCTGAACTGAAAATATTACAGTTTCATGAACTTACGAGGGTGCATGGAATCTGTGCAATGGTTGCTCGTAACACAGTCATTTTATGGACTTTTGTCACCACATTTTTAACATAGCCATTTTAAGACCTCTGGTCATGAACAGTGTCACTGTGATTTTCTTAATCTATTCCGACATTGATTTCACATCGACTGCACCATTGTGCGCTGCATGCATGAAAATATTTTGGGTGAGATGTGAAAAATGACAGCTGTACTGCTCATAAGGAGGTGTGGTAAAATGGCAAGGTTGAAAATCTGGAGTTAAAATATAAAAAATTTGTGAACTTACGAGCGTGCGTAGGAACTGCCAAATGCATGCTCGTAACACATTCATTTTTGGGAATTTTTTCACCCAATTTTCAACTTAGGGTTTTGGGAGCCTACCTCATGAACTGTGCCACTGTCATTTTGTTACTCAGTCCCAAAAGGTGGTTCTGTGCAGTGACAGCGAAATCACCTTTTGGGACTGAATAACAAAATGACAGTGACTGAGTTCATGAGGTGGGGCCCTAAAAAACCCAATTGAAAATTTGGTGAAAAATTTCCCAAATGGCTAAGATATGCACCAGTGTTGAAAAACATTTATGCCATTATGCAGCTTATCGGCATTTCTTCAGTTCATGGGTCGGCTTTGAAGAGTGCAGACGTGTTCCTGTTCCATTGAAGATCATAATGCTGGGCTCCAGAGGTAAGTATGGGGGGTGTGGGAGGTGGGTGCACAGAGGGTTGGCGCAGGTTGGGGGAGGGGGCAAGACAGTCAATGAGGGGCTTTTTTTTTCCAGTTTTTTTCCCTTCTTCAGGAAGATGATGCAGAACTTTGCCATGCTGGGTGGGCTCTCAGCGAGCAGCTGAAATGTTATTTTTGGGGTGGCAGAGGAGCCAGCAGGGATTTGCTTCTCCCATTGGCCATATCAACTTTTGCCATATGTTGGGGTGGGCTCCACAGAGGCAACTGGAAGTCACGTGTTTTTTTTTTCTGGGGGCAGGGACAGTGGAACCAACAGGGGATTGGGCACCCCATCACCATATGGACATTTGCCATGCTGGGGTGGGCTCCCAGCTTGGCACCTGGAAGTGTCTTTGGAGGGGACAGCAGAGCCGATGGGGGATTGGGCACCCCCATCAGCCATATGATGTATGGGGGAGCATGAACACAGGGTGGGCTTCCAGCGTGCATGTATGTGTTCGTAGAGGATGAACTGTCTAGACAGTTCAGATGAAGTGTCGATAGACAATTTGCATACTGCTGGTGGCAGTATGCAAATTGCCTGTGGCAGTGTTTTCCTTAGAACTGTACACCACTGCATCTGAACTCTGTCATAGACAGCTCTGACATTCACTGGCGCGGTGAAGCCACACCTGCAAAAGGGAGCAGGGCATTGGAAGTGGGGGAGGCATACCTACGAAAACTCGTATGGTGGCATTATCTTTCTTGCACATGCATGCAAGCAACATAAAAGAGGTTTAGAAAGCCAGTGGTTGATGAAAAGCAGATCATTGTCCTTTGAAAATTGTTTTTATTGCCTGAAACAGGGTATATATTTGTGAACACACATTTGTGAACACAGTCAGCAAATCAAGCCTCTTGAAATTCCAGTCCATTGTGCTGGCAATCTCCAGTAGGGCAAACTTTAAACAGTACTTAAACTGAGATGCAGCAAACAATGACAAGGACTGAGTGCTTTCTGAGAGTGCAGATTTTATCTGGAGTTAAAATGACCTCATTCATTTCTAGATTAATCCAACCAACAAAACCACGTCTGATAATACATGTTTTTTTTTTCATTATTTAGGCCAAAGCAAAACAAAAAAACAGCAAAAAAAATATATTTTCTAAAAGTGGGGTTATGAGAATAGAGAAAATGTGAAAATCTTTAATATGGTCTTTTGTTACAATATATTTGGCAGGTTTGCAATAAATATGAAAAAGCCAAGTTTGCCATACAAAATGTCAGACTGTGACAGCATTATAAAGAATGCCAGAGTGTTATACAGTCTGCTGTAGAAAATAAAGAGCAATCTTTTCTGTCATAGTCTGCAGCACAAGGTTGTATGCACATGAATTCTTTGTGGATTACTCTGTGACTGTAAGGTTACAAATAGATCTTGAAATTTCACCTCATTTCTAAAGATGTTCATAGAAAAACAGACATACAAAAAACGCACTGGAGTTTGTCAGCATTGAATGGCACTGGAAAGCATTGGTGGAGATCTGACACTGATCAGGGTTTTTTGACAAAATCAATAAGGGCACTCATTCTTCATAGATGCTATATTTCTCATGCTACAGTACTACTACACTACTTTGGTCCAGTATCACTGAACTAAACCTGGACCTACATCTGCATTGCTAACAACTAATACATTTTCTACCTTACATGGGTTGAAATGTATGACCAACACCATTCACAGCATGTTTAGCAGGCTGGACAGTTTAAAACCTGGGTCACCCTTTCCAACCCAGATGTGCTGCTAGTAACTGAAACAGGGCTTAATTCCTCTACAGAATCCAAGGCAGTCTCCTTACAAAACATATGACCTATACACGAAGGACTGTCCAGCATGGGGTGGAGGAACTGTACTACATGTAACAAACAAATTGACTTCCTCCTTAACTGAATCTCTGTCTAAGCCATGTGAATTTTAACTTATTGTTACCACCATAACCAACTCAAAAAAGTAATCAATTGATGTGATAGCTTGCCAAAGACCCCCCACAGATGGGACAGTTATTCTAAACCTCCTTTCTAAATGTGCTAATGATAACAACAAGGGGCTGGATATTCAGACTGCGCCTAGCAGTGGCGCAAGCCTAGGCCCAGCGCAACTGGGCTGCACCAGGGCATGGACCAGGCGATGTTCAGTAGTGCTGCACCATGGCTCAGCACCATTGAATATGGTATTGAGGGCACATGTATTGCACATGGTGCAGTGGCACTGCACCAGTGCAAGTGGCGGAAAGAAGCAGGGGGATGCCAGCGCAAGTGCAGTTGCGCTAGGTGCATCATCCGCGATATTCAGCCTTGGGCATGCAAATGAGGCCGTAATGCATGCAAGGTACAAATGGGGCCATTAGAATGTCATTTTGGCCCCATTTGCAGGGCAGCCTGGCAAAATGCACCCGGCATCCTGCTCAGGCTGCAGTGTGGACCAAGGGGCCCGGGGCAACCACCGCCCCATAACCCTGAGTGCAGCAAAGTGTAGAAGCCATACACCCTGGTAGTCTAGCAGTCCCCCCCTCCCTGTTGGCCCGATGGCAGGCACTGTTAACAGTGATCCCTGGCAGTCTAGTGGGACCCCCTCCCTCCCATACCCCGATTCTGGGCATGCGGTATATGTAGCAACCCTGATGGTCAGTGGTAACCCCACCGCCTGTACCCATGATCGGGGTGTGTACAGATGTCCATAATCCCTGGTGGTCAGATGTCTCTCCCCATCTGTACCACAAATGCTGCAACTCAGTTTTGCGTGGCTAGTAACGTCTCTCACCTTTCCGCGACAAAGCATAGAGCCCCATCCCGACAATGATGTTCGCGTGGTCCATCAGACCTTATTCTCATCATTCACTGTACCCTGCCACTCAGCACCCCCCATCATCGGTAGGTCGCACGCCAGATGCCGCCCGCCGCCTGCCGCATGACAGCTTAGGTATGGTCTGTAAGATTAGCCACAAATGTGGCCCACGGGTTTGACACCATTATACTGTACTATACAGGAATGAATCCATGAATGAAACCATTCACAGATCCATGCCTGTGTATTACAGTATGATGTGAAGCCATTAGTCCACATTGTGGACCAATAGGCTTACAGACGTATGTAAGCTGTCATTCTGGCAGGGAGCCGGGCGTGCATGCAGGGTGCAGCCACCCCAATGACAGGGGAGCTGGTGGGCAGGGTCCCTCAGTAGGTGGTGGGATGGACCACTGAGGACATCATTATCGGACGGGACCATGACTGTGTGGAATGGGAGGGAGGTAGGGGATGCCACTCAGCCCACTAGGACTGGTGATGCCAGGTTATGGGTGTTCATGGGCATGGGCAGGATGGGGAAACCACTGACCACCAGGGATTATGGACATCTGTACACTGTGATCGTGGGTATGGGCGGATGGGGGTTACTACTGGACCACCAGGGTTGCTATGTATACCGATGCCCAGGATTGGGGGTACGGGAGGGAGGGGGACCCACTAGACTGCCAGGGTCCATTATGGTGCTTGTGGACAGTGTTCTGGGAAGGCAGGTGGCCATCCATGGCTGGCGGCTGCTGTGTTGTGCCCTGCAATACACTGGACTACCTGTGTGGCCAGGCCTTGTTCCTTCTTTTCCTGTAGCACAACTTGCTGCGGCACAAGGCAGGGTTAATATGGCATATGTCTTTGCATTCCGTGCTGAATATCAGGATGTGCCGCATATGCATCGGCATGCCTCTGCTGTTGCACCTGTACATTACCAATTGTGCCCCGCGCATCAGAGAGTTGCGCATTGAAACTTGCCCTTTGAATATCATGCCGGGGCACACTGGTGTGTTGTGCCTGGTGTATCCCTTGTTACGCCATGCGCAACCTCTTTGAATATCCAGGCCAAGAGCTTTACTATGGCTGACTTAAACTTTGAATGGCTGACACCAAAGCCAAATAAATTAAAGTTACTATGCAATGACTTTGGATTTGTACAACTAATTTGGAGCCTACTAGACCCAACCTGAAAACCCCATCAGATTTGTCTGATCTTGACATCATTCTTACCAACAGACCCCAGAAAATCACATTTGCTATATTTTTGAAAATGTTATCAGTGATTACAACATGGTGGTTTGTGTCAGAGGGACAAAAAAGTGGCACAACAAGCCCTCTTTCAGCTATAAATGTTCATTCACCTATTTTACTGCACAAGAATATCTTCACCACATGGCTTCTTTAAACTGGCAGGACTTTTACCTAGCACCCTCAGTACATGCTGCTCAGAAATCTTTAGGCAACAAGTACTAAAAGTTACTGACCAATTTGCCCCCCCCCCCCTTACTTATACACAGATATACTTATACTTACTTATTTCTACTGAAATAAAACAAGCCCTGAGGGACAGACACTTGATGTGAGCAAAACCCAGAATGACTAAGGCACCTCAAGATTGGATAAACTTTAGTCAAAAAAGAAATCAGCGCACCAAGTTAATACATATGGCCACAGTAAATTATTATCTAACCCTGCTGGATGAAAATATGAATGATTCTGCAAAATTCTGGAATACTGTAAGAATCATGGAAGGAGGTACTCATCCTTTAACCCTACCTAGGCAGATTCAAATTGGAAACAGTCAAACTACTGACAAACAAATAATAGCAAAGGAACTAAACTCATACTTTGCCTCTGTGAGGATGGCTTTTGAAAACTCTCCCATAGCAAACATTCCCTTACATAGCCAACATTTGTCAAACAAAACGGTTAAGAGTTCTGACACCTTTCAGTTTCAATTGTTCTCCTTTTTGCTGGTGGAACAGCTACTCCTAAATCTTTATATGAAAAAGGCACTGATGTTGATAACCTTGAAACTCTCTTCCTAAAAATGGGTTACCCTGTCTTTTTTTGTTTTGTTTTTCAGTTCTCTTTCCCTCTGGTCGCTGGCCCTTGAGACCACCCTCAGATGTAGCCTCTCACAGACTGCTGCCTCCCACCCAGCCTGAGACTCCCCCCAGATCAGGTCCCCCTCGAGAGCTCCTCTCCTATACCCACACCTCCTATCATCCCCTGTCTTGTACCCCCCAAGGCAGGGTCACTACCACCTACCTTGGTGCTCTGTAAATCCAGTTGGCAGGCGGGGTGAGGTAGAGATCAGAATCCTGATTGGGCTGGATTCGGTGTTGGGCATGAAGCTGCTGGAGGGCTCTTCATCATCCTTCCAGGCATTGGGGTTTTTCCTTGTCTCATGAGCCCCTCTGGGCCACGAACATGCAACGATGAGCGATGCCGGGTGCTCCACACCCGCCCTCAGGACATCCACCATCACCTCCCCTTCCAAGGTGTCCTCGGTTGTTGCTTCCCTCAGTCTCCACTGGGGGTCTGAATGCTGATGGTACACAACCCACACTCCCCAGGAGAGGAGAGTAGTCCTCCAGATGCTCAATCTCTCCTCCCAATCTGACCCCCGATGACCCAAGCTCATTCTCAAACCTGGGGCACCAATGTGACATGAGATAAGGCATCCAGCACCTCTGCCCTCAGTGCCACCAGGCTGGGTTACCTGTCTTAACTGCTTCCATAACCAATCTCTTTAATCTGTATATATCAAATGTGAAATACCACTGCTGTGGAAACTGCCCATATACTTCCATTATTTTAGTCAGGCGACATGGCCAAGGTACCTACTGACCTGTATCTATTCTACTGGTCCTTGTCAAAATGTGTGAAAAGTTAGTCTGATCAGCTCAGACATTGTCTAGATAGATTTAATATTTTCACCCCAATTCAGTCAGCTTGTGGGTGCAGCCCTGTAACGTCATTTGATTTAGTTAAGATCACCAGTGATTGGCTTACAGCTCTTGAACACTGGCTCACAAATGCAGCAACAGCAATCTTCCTAGATCTCAGCAAGACTTCTGATACTGTTGACCACAGTTCTTTACTGAATAAACTTTTGAATGTTGGCATTAGCCCTGAAGCAGTAACTTGGTTTGGGAAGTAGCTTTCTGAGAGACAACAAATAAAGATAGAAGGCTCATCATACTCTTGTCCCCCTATCCACACAGCTATATCATAAGGATAATTTATTGGACCTCTCTTATTTATGGCCTACACCAGTGATTTGGGGACAAATATTGTAAATGCCAAGCTACGTCTATATGTAGAATACACTGTTTTATATATTTCTAGCCCTACCCCGTATACAGCAGTGGATAACCTACAATGTGCATTTGAGCAATTCCAAATCAATATTTGTGCTTCCATGCTTTTAAATGCCTCTGAAACCAAATATATGATATTCCCTCCTGCCAGTATCTACCTTCTGCCTCTGCCTCTGCTGGTGCTACTCACTCTTATGGGTGATGAGCTGAAGTATGTTGAATCTCTGATATGGTTGGATTGCAACTATTATTAAGTATAAACATAGATAATTTTTGCAAGAAACTGTACCACAGGTTTGGGTTCTACCATTGGAACAAGTTCTGTTTTAGCTCTGAGGTGAAAAAAAGGATAGTTCAGGTGACCTTCCATCTCCTGTTACACTATGGGGAAATTCTCTAAAGGAATGCCCCAGTCTCACATCTGTCCAAACTAGCTGTATTATATCACAGAGCCCTTAGTTTTACCACTGGCTTAGATGCCAGAACACATCATTCTCTCTCTCCTCTACTCAACAGTTGGTTGTCCCTCACTCACAATCAGAAGGATCTGAAGCATACATATATCATCCCGTAAGGCCATGCAGATCCTGCTGCCACCTCAAATCTCCTTCAGGGATCTACTGGTTTGTACAATCTGAGGAAACATAACACTATTTTGATCACTGTTCCAAGGCACAACTTAAAATTTGGGAAAACAGTCTTCAGTTGGATTGCCCATCTTGGAACATCTTGAAAGAGTCATTTAATTTGAGTTCATTTGTTAGTCCTTACTATTTCAAGGCTCTGCTTGCTCAGTTTTGGGTTGACAAATTTGAATGCTATTAAATCACTGTTATTTGTGCTTACTATATGGATATGACAGCACTTTAGAGTCTAAAGTGTTGTCATATCCATATAGTAAGTACCTTCTGCAAGTATGGATGTCATATTTTTCTTCAGTTGTTTCTCAATCCTTGTTTTAGTTTGTGTATGTAAAATACTGTTTATTATTCCCAGTATTACATTACCTGCCATCTAATCTTCTCTTATGTTACCGTCTCAGTAAGGACCTCCTTGTAAATGAGCAATGCTCAGTGGAGCTTTTTTCCTGGTAAAATAAATACAAATATTGATGCCAGGGCAAATAGTTGGCAGCAGTTGTTTGTCTTACAGTATACCAACCCCAGCTACTTGAATGACAGTGGAGTACAGACACATTACAGTGGTGTTATGCTCGATCTTTGGGGAAGGGGTGGAACAAAGCACACACAGCTAAACGGCATGTCCTCTTGGTAGGTTAATGAGCATTGCATGGCATTAATCTTGGAAAAAACTGTTGATCAGCACCCCTTATGGTTGAGAGGAGGTAAGTGATAATGCAGCATAGATGGAAATGCAGGGAAATAAAACAGTAAGATCCCCTCAGAATGAAAAGGGTATTGTCGCTTCATATTCTTGATGACGGTACACAAAAAAATAACAAAAAAGTCAGAAACATGGGCATTAAAGACCCAACAGTCATATCATCTGCATCTCATTGTACTGGTTGCAGACAATAGAGAATGCCATGATATTTGGAAAGAATGTGATAAGTATACAGAGAGCATGTCAGAGATTCAGTAATGTAAGCGAAAGTATGATCCAGGTGAGTGAGTGTGTGCGTGTATGTAAATGTATGATCCAGAGTAGAGTGTGTGCGTGTGTGTCTGACAGACAGAGACAAAGCGAGATAGAGGGAGCTGCTATAGTTACAGAGTCCAGGAATACTTGGCAGTGTGATGAAAACTGGTTCTTGCTGGAAGATGACCAAAAGTGGGGGGCAATATCTGAGTCAGCAGAAAAGAACAATAGAGACAATGGGCTTGATTCTCAAAGGGTCAGGAATGACACAAGGTGCTTGCACCACAGAAACATGATAAAAGGGGCTCACTACACTGCACCTTGCATCATTCACAATCCTCAAAAGGAGCTTGTGGCACCAAGAGGATCCAATGTGCCAGACACCCTTACACCAGCTTGTGGTATGCTCTAGGCAGCACCATGGTGCTGAGGAATGTTGCACCAGTAGAAGGTCTATACTCCTATGGTAGAATTAAAGGCAGAAATGTCCATTGCACCAGTCCAGAGTTATACCAACCGTGGTGCTGGTCTAGCATCCAGTACACCAAATGTGTCCCACCTGCAGACCCCCAGGTGTGGTGATGACAGCGCTGTCCAGCGACACTGATGGTGATGGACTGCTTCTGGACATGACCATGGGCTGGCTGCACTGCTGGTGGCATGGCATGCTGTCAGGGTGTGCCTCAGTCATGCCAGGGGCACATGCAGGGCATATGTAGTGCCCTGTCCACCTTGCTGGGGAGGCAGAGACATACCCTGTTATGTTATCCAGGGGTCCCAATGCTGGAAAACTGTATCATTGCCAGCAGTGGGACCAGGCTACTACAGCAAACGCTAGCCCACCCCTGTGAGTAACACATCCTCTGATGCTGTCAGTGCCACATGACTGTCCTGTAGCTTGCAGCATTCCTCTTCTGTGTACATTCCCTTTGCTGTATGGGTGTGCTTGGCTCAAGCTGTGGGTCTTTGGTGCTGGGACCCCTCCTGTACTTGAATCAGATGCAGGGTCCAAGGTGCAGTGAGGAGCAGTGCAAACTTCCATTGGTATAGCTTGTGCCAGTCTTTGGGAATTGAGCCCAATTGCTTCTACTACCCAGAGAACCTGGTCCAAATGATCAATGAAAGTGAACCAGGTTCATCATCTGCTAAGGAAGACACTGGATCAAAGTACAAGGAATCAGCCATCAAGGACTGCTTCAAGAAGCAGTGTACACTTATCCAGTACTCAGCAATAAACCTCCTTAGGAAGTCAGTCTTTGGATATAATGGAATCTAAGAAATGCATATAGCATTAGCCAGCTTTGCTACATAGGAAGCAGGAGAGGATCAAGCATGCTGTTCCACAATGGAGCTTATTAAAATTCTGCATAGTGTGCTATTATAATGTACTGCTACTATGCTGTATAATTTGGACAGTGTGTGGTACCAGGAACAACATACCCCAGATATTGATATACAGTACTAATCTCTCCTCAGCCTTGTCTTGTGAGAGATGCTAATAAAGTTGCATTTATTTTTCTTTTATATAGCTGTTTCTTTCCTGGGGTAGGCATGCTCTCAGCCTCTACCTGACCCTCCCAACCAATGATAACCTCCCCAGACCTTGCTGGTAAGGCTCCTCCATGGATTACCCACTGTGTTAGGGCCAGGAAGTGGAGGGCCATCCTCCCTCCCTCAAACCATATCCAGAAGGATGGAGTCCTTGGCAATGGTGCAGCTGGAGGGCAGGCAGTTGAGGTTTCATGTAGCCTGGCCCACTTATCCATGTTTTCTCCCAACCAGGCAGTGTACAATGATGCAGATATACATGCATGTGAAAGTGCATATGTACTATGTGTCTGCTGCTGGCTGTCCCCCAAGTAGTCACTCCCGCCACCACACCTTCACATAATGGTAGTCATAGAGCAGTATGGCTTGCTCTCCACTTTCTGTGAGAAAAAAACTCTGCATTGAATGCTCAGTCCTCTCCACCTGGCTGGCTCCCAGTATTCCAAGTCCACTCCCAAACCCTGCATGCCAGCACAGTAGGTGGCTTGGCATTCAGTGCCTGACCCAGCCATACCACTGGGCCAGCCAAAGTACCAATCTTTGATTAGGCTCATGGTTTGTGCCCATACCTAAAGGTGAGCTAAGTACTGCAATTTTGGCACATTTAAAAAGTGCTTTACCTTTATGTAAGTACAAATTGATGACAATTCATGCTTCACGATATGATAAAGTAAAACTCCGCTGGAAAAATTCTGGTTGAAAACAAAATTCCTCCTCACTATCAAAGCAACCCTGTCTCAGCCTCTTCCTGCCTCCTGCCTAGTCTTTCAAATATATAAAAAATTCCACCATATCAACTCTCCATGTAGCACCCCATACTACCCTCCTTTTTTGAGATACACCATAGATACCCATATAATAACCCCTTTCCCCAGCCCGCATAGCACCCATCTGATCCACTTCCCCCAGCCACCCTACATCAACTCCTATAACCCACCCACGTATGATGCACCTCCCAAAGACTGCACACCCTGCAGGATGTTCAAAAAAACTCATAAGAAATGATGTCTGAATGAATAGGACAGCACACACTCTCTCATTTACTTAGGTGGTGGCTGACTTGAAGTAGCTGGAGGGCTTGTGTTGGTCATCATCATTTCTTCACAATTTTTTTTTTTTTAACATGCTGAAATGTACGTAGCCATGTGATGGGGAGGAGGGGGATGGTTGTTACATAGGCTAGGGAAAAGGGGATTACATAAAAAATAAGGAATATAGAGGCGGAATTATGCTAGGCAAATATACCGAGTAGTTCAATCACCACAAGGTACATTGACATAGCCTAATCCCCCAAATGGACTCACCATATTCCACTTATAAAATGTTTAGTAATGCTAGATTTCTTCATGTACAGCAGTGTTGTAATGTGGTGCTGTATCTTTAAATGGTTGATTTTAGTTCCTTAGAATAAATTAGCTATATGGCAGGGATTAGGTTACAGCTGGAAAGCTACAGTAGGTAGGCATGGTTGATAACAAGGAGTGGTTATGGCTGCATGGCTATAGTCAATCCTGTTGATTTAAAAGGTTAACCTGACTTCTTAACCTCCATTACTTCCCATGTCATCTGTGAAGCTAAGTTAGAAGTCTGGGCTACACTTCAGTACATTCAATGTGATTTGAATCAGACCTTGAAGACTAGGTTGTTGCTTCAATGTCATGTGTCCTCACTCATTTGCACTGTAGTGCAGTTTATTAGGTTCAAGCAGGGAGTCTGAGCTGGCCTGTGTTTGTTTCTGCTTGCCAGATAGATGAGTGGATATTTTATTAGCTTTTAGAGCAATGTTTGTAGAAGTTTTGCTGGTGCTTCAGTAATGTATGCCTACACATTTCTGATGCATAAAATCATAATTTTAAATTATATTTTGTGTTTTTGTAGATGCTTAAAATGTTTTTCTTGTGATAGCAGCAGTGAGGCTTTTTAGGTTTGAATTTGTAAGTATGAAGTATGTTTTTCCAAGGTCGTTGGATGGATTTCCTTTACAGTTTATGATTATTGAGCAATGTCATTACTTCTTTTTTGATGTTGCTGGTTTGATTGACATGCATTGCAACCTTTTTGACCTCGGCGATATGTAATTAGCATACTTACCTTTTATTTCAACTAGTTGTACTCTTGATTAATGCACCCGATCATTTCTTTGAGCAGTGGCATATGTTATGTTTACTTTATACCAGGTGACTGAGTTCTGACCAATGAGGAGCCAGAACTGACCAGACTTTATTTTATAAATGAATTTATGTGGGATGTCTGGGGGAGGAGGCACAAAAGGTATTATGTTGTCTGGGGAAGGGGTGTTATTTTATTTGTTTGTGTGGTGTGGTGTAGTGTTGTGTGGTGTAGTAAGGTGTGGGAGGAGCATGGCCTGGAGAAGTTTTTTTTTTTATTTGTGTGGCTCCTCAGTAGGGTGAGGGTGAGATAAGACACACTTTGACTAGAGAATGGTGTTATTTTGCCTATTTATTTATTCATTCTCATTTATCAGTGGCAAAGCTACACTTTATGAAGCAAGGTATAAAACTGAAAACTTTATGAAGCTTTATGAATGCTGAGGCATCCATTTTGCAGCAACTTCACTGGCAAAGTTTTCATTTTCTGCATCTTTACCTGTAGCCAAAAAACTAGTTATTCATATACAGCACACATTAGGGGTCAAGAACAATAAATATTTGTTCATACAGTATCATTTTTTATCTTTGTGCACATATGTTGAAGATTATTATCATAGCAATAAATTATATCATTTAATCATAAATTATAACATCCCTTTTTTTATTAATAACCTTGTGTGCTAGGACTGCCTTGTTTTATTGTTTGTATCTTGCAGTTAAAATGACTTACCTAAGGTAACACCATGAGCCAGTAGCTATAGTGGGAATCCAACCTGGGATCTCCGCCTTCACAGCCTACTAGATTAAGCCATTTACAGTATTGCCTTCCAATATTATAGCATTGATAATTATGATATATCACTATGTCACAATAACCATCATCTTTGTTACTTGATAAGCGCAATTGGCTCTAAAAATGTACTGCAGTTCAGATTTTGACCTTACATTTTAGACCCAGAAACTGTCATATGCATCAGCAATTTATACCCTAGAATCACAAGAGTTATTAATAACACATTGTATAAAAATCACGGATGTTAACATACAGAAGATATCTGGGAAAAGGTAGCAGGTTCTATTCTGTAACTTCTCCTAAACAGAAAAAAATGCTATTATCAGAAGGCAAGGCTGTCTGAGCAAGGAGGCAAGATGTATTACTAACTAGTCCTTTCTGGAGAACTGCCAAAACTCACAGTGGATAATGATTCCTACCTTCCACAATGACTACATTAGAGTGTTACTTGATTATAAGTGTTTGTGTATGATTAAGAATCACACACATTAAAGGCCATATTTTATTAAGCACCATCAAATTTGAGGGAACAGTCATTTTGGTTGGGTGTGGTTTAAAATTAGCTACAGAATGAAAATAATTATTCAGAAGGACTCTGGTGAATCAGTTACACCGCAGGTTTTTTTGCTTTTGCAGTCTGAAAAACCTCCACAGTTGCTTTTTGGTTTTAGTAATATATTGTTTCATGGATACAGATACATTTTGCCCTGTACAGAAGAAGTATGCATGGGAGGGGTACCCTGAGGCATTATCTGTCATAGACCCCTTTTTACTCTTAGACCCCTTAAGCACCTCTCAGTGCTCCATCATGGCAACCTGACAACATTAGTCTCGCTAGAGAGAAAGGTAAAAGCTCCCACCCTCCTTAGAGGAGAAACATGTCCATCAGGATGTCTCCAGCTCCTCCAGCAGGCCTGCTACAGTGATCTAGGTTCTGGGAATGAATAATGAATACTGGTATGGCAACCAGCTACCCAGTCCCTAGCCATCACAACATTTGCTCTGCATGTAAACTTTATTTTTTTTTATGAAAACCAGGTTATTTCCATGGACTGTTTTATTACTGCCCTTGAAAATCAGAAGAGGAAGATCAAGTAAGGGAACCAAACATCAGAAGTCCTACCCACTGTCTTATTGAATTATCAGAGGAATTGCATTCATACATTCTGTTTCATGTTAGTGTAATTATGTTCAGAACTTGTAACTTAAATATGTAATAACCACATCTTTATTTAGGCCACCATGTACCCGCTTTCAAAACCAGTGTGATACCTCACTGTGGTCATCCTAGAATGTGAATACATTCTGTTTCATGCTAGTGAAATTATGTTCAGAACTTGTAACTTAAATATGTAGTAACTACATCCTGATTTGGGCTACCAGACACCCACTTTCAAAACCAGTGTGAAACCTCACTGTGGTCTTCCTAGAATGTCAATACATTCTGTTTCCTGTTAGTGTAATTATGTTTAGAAACTGTAACTTAAATATGTAATAAGTACATCTTTACTTAGGCCACCAAATGTCCACTTTCAAAAAAAGGTGTGATGCTTCACTGTGGTGTGAAGAGAATGTGAAACTCTAAATAAATAAATGTATTGATCATAGGAGCATCATGTGACCTTCCTGATCAATCACATCTCCCTTCAGTTGCGTGAGACACTCCTTTTTTTCTGAGACAGTATCTCATGCATTGTGCACAGTAACATGCTTCTCTATGCCCTCTTACACCACCAAAATTTTGAATAAAAATGTAATTAAAAAAAACAAGTGCAATCTATAACAATTGCATGGGTCTGGTTGAAGGGCCTTTTATGGATATAAGCATAACACCGCTTACATTCTTAGGATTTCAGAACTGCTCACCTTTCATTTGCAGTTCCCTCATCATAATTATGTGTGATGTGACACACTTATATTGATGAGAGGCCTCCAACCACACCCATAAACTTCTGAAACAAATGTTCCTTGTCCTAGGCCATCCTCATGCATACTGCACTCCCACACAAATGCTAACCTGAGCCAGTATGGATCCAGTTCATAACAGCTCTGATTTTTGACTAGTCAGCTAGGGGCATCCCCTAGTGTGATGAATGAGCCCATCAGCATTTGAATGTTACGCATTACAGGATCAGAGGAAATGCTAGATGAAAAAAGATCTAGGATACACCATGCCTACCTTTTGCCATCTAGGCAACTGCAGTCATTCAGCTTATGAGAAATCACTGCAGCTACTGTGTACTGAGAATTGCTACCAGTACATGTTACATGTTTGGTCCTGGGTCCAGTCCTTTTCAACATGTTCATCAGCAACAAGGGAGAAGTATTCCAAGGCAAGATATGCCTCTTTGTAGACAACACTAAGCTTTGTGGCAGGGTAGACAGCAAGAAGGGGGTTAGGGAGATGCAAAGATACTTTGGTCAAAGATTTAGCAGTTAAAATTCAATACCAAAAAGTGTGAGGTGATGCAAATAGGGAGCAATAACCTGAGAACAGGGTACTGGATAGAGGAGTATAGCTGGGCACGTCCTCTGAGAAAAGAGACCTAGGGGTCATCATCAGTACCTCCCTAAAACAATCAATGTAGTGTAACAAGGCCTACAGTAAGGCAAACAGGATGCAGGGTTGTATACAAAATGGTACTGAGAGCAGAAGAAAGAAAGTATTATTATCTCACTATACATCACTGGTGAGGCCCCACCTGGAATACAGTGCCTCCTTCTGGAATCCTTACCTAAGAAATGACAAAGGCAGGCTGGAGGCTATGCAATGTAGGGTTACCAAAATGATTCTGAGAGAGCAGAGCAGCTCTAACAAGTTTAAACTGAAGACACTGAAGATGTACTCACTGGAAGCCAGACGTGAGAGAAGAAATATGAAAGAGACCTTCAAATTCCTGAAAGGACTGAACAAAGTAAACTACAAGGAACTATTTAGCATAAGTAGAGGATGAAGAACACAGGGTCACATGTGAAAACTGACAGGGGGAGGCTCAAGAGGGAGGTGAGAATGTTTTATTTTACAGAAAGGCTGTTGGAGGTGTGGCAGAATCTGTCAGCCGATGTGGTGGGTGCCATAACCATCAATGGTCTCAAAAACAGCTGGGACAGTGTGAAAGGCTTAGTGGTTGGTCAGTGTATCAGCAGTAGGGAGGGAGCATGGAGAGTGGATACTGTGGGTTAGAACCCTGTATAGGTCTCAGGTTTGTTAAGGTTTTATGGGCATACTGTACTGGATGGGCCAATGGTCTTTTTCTGCCATCATTGTCTATGATTCTATGTTATGCACATTTGCCTGTAAAGAGGAAAACTCCAGTGGCAGAAACCTCAGGGAACCTAATCCCAAGTGCTCTACATGTTCACTCCAGATACTAATTCTGACATGAGGGATAAGTATCACTCTTTTTATCCCTTTAGCAATACAGGCATCCTTTTTTTTTCATCCCATCAGTGGAAAGCACAGTATTTATAGCTGGTATAGATTACAGGGTATACATTTTACTGTACTGCTATTTCTACTGTATTTTGTTCCATCCAGGGTTAATTTTTATAAATTGCTGATCATGATCTCCGTGTCTGGTATTATAAATCATGACAATGATATTTATGCACTATTGCATGTTGGGTATGCGCAATTTGTACATACACAGCCAATGTAGCACTGTACCTGCAGACAAGTGCAGGGTGTGCAGTAGACTGTGCATGTCCCCACCCTCCTGTGTGCTGCTGCACAGAGGGAGGATCGAGACAGATGAGCACCCAGTCAGTAGTAGATTCACTGCTCCACATGAGCAGAGGATTCTGGGTAGGCACAGATCCCCTTTGTTTAAATATACAGGACAGTAGCTGCCCTCACAGGTGCAGTGGTAGCACTACTGCTTGCAACACCAAAAACCCATGTTCAGAAGACAGCCTGGGCATCAGTGGACTGGCCTGGGGGAGGAGAACTGAACATCTCATGGACAGCTCTACTCCTCGGGGGGGTAGTGGGGAAGTTCCCAGCATTTGTCCAATCCTTGCTAGAGGCCAGGGGTCTGATAGCCAGTGTTAGCAATTATTAGAGGTGGGGCAGATGTCAATGTGTGTACACCCCTGATGACATTCCACATCCTGCCTCCCAGGGAGAACACAGAAAAACTCAGATCAAGCAGGATGCCACCCACCTCACACTGCAGGTCCAGCAGCACTGTCATGTGGCACCCTAGGGAACCGCATCCTGTTGTCCAACAAGAGGAATGGCCCCCTTCCAGAGGTCCCACCCTGTGGGGCACCCCAGGGGTGTAAATTTGGTGGGTAAGTCCTTTGTCAGTGGATGATAGGGCTGGGTGCTGGGAGCTGGACGTTTGTGAGTCAGTCCATCAGATAAAGTACAACAAATAAAAATTAAATAGATAAAAAGCACAGAAAAGTGACTATGGATGCCCATAGCCCTCCCTCTCAGCCCAGTTGGCTGGAGCAGCACAGAGGAGGGATTTCCTGTCCTGCTGAAATCATCAAGTGCCAGTGGAAGGGCATGCAAAAGATGTGGCAGGGTCCCCACTGCTGTATCTTCCACCCCACTTGCCTTGCACTCCATGCCTTCATGAATGGTGCAGAATACTTGCATGCCAGAGACACATCCATCAGACCCCAGACCAGCCGTACACATACAGTTGCTGCATAACATGCCGGGGAATCCAGTGTGGAAGGGATGAGCTTCCCTTCCATGAACGTAAGCAGGGGTCCACAAGATTCAAAATTCGTGGCATTTTGTCTTCAGGTTGCCTACATGCCACTGATCCACAGAGCATAGGCAACCCACACATTCATGCATAGGCTCCATTGTTCTTGTCCAATCAGTAATGTTTATTTCTGAACATGCTAGGTACTCTTATAATCATAACAGGGTGCCTTTTGCTAACAGTTATAAGATTCTGAAATTCTTAGTTCCATTGGCATATTTTATTTTATAAAAAGGTTTTTCTCTAATTTGTTGATAAGTAAGATATTATTGTATTAAATTCAAGTTTAAAATGATTTATAATATGTTTATATGGACATTTTCTATGTCTCTTACAACAATTTCTTCTAATGCCCTTAGAGTGCCACAGCTGCTCAGCTTCTCTTTGCTATTCTATCATCCAAAGAACTCTAGAAGGCACACTCAAAACTATAAGGGCTACAGTAACTTTATGTATAAAGATATCTAATGATTCCATTAACTGGATTAATTCTTTACAAGTTATGCCTTAAAAGCAGCAGTTTATGTCAAAACATTTAATCTACTGTGCTTCATTATGCAGTCTTTCACACACCACCTGGTGTTTCTCAGCTATTCATTTTGTTTCAGATCCAAGTACTATGGTATTAATATTCATTTTATATTTGCCACATTAGAGTTTAAGGTTTGTGTGCTGGAATTCACTGGGATGCTCAGAGGTGTCTTATAAAATCAAGAAGCAGTTTCAGTTGCATGCTAGAAAATATTTGATACAAGACAATTGATGTTACACAATAGAGGGCAGGTTTCCAAAAGCCCCCACCATGAACATAACTCCAGTTATGTCAATGTCAGGAGTTGCCCTGGTATATCTACATGAGGCTCTATCTTGCTGGAGCTACTTTGATAGGTCGAACTTATCTTCAGCATTTCAGCATGATCTATGGTAATTTACATCCAATTTTAGATGCAATTGCTAAACATAGATTTGAATGATCAACCTAGAGAAACATGGTCTGGCAAATGTGTTTAGTTTCAACTATATCTGACATAACAAGGTTGGAATTTGGAAAACTAGACTTATCAATGTCCAAACTTTGAAAATTCAACATAGATACAATTTTCTTTTGGTCTAAATGTTAACACAACAGAAAATGTTATCCATAGACTTTACCCCAGGTGTTTAAACACAGCTAAGAATATATATGAAAATCTGGTTTAATTCTACATAATGGAGCTTTTCTTTATTTCCCTGTAAAATGTAAAGCAGGTGCAAATCAGGGGATAATGGCACATTCAAAGCAGGAGGGAGAGGCAATCAAAAATGGAATGAAAAGAGTATTTTGAAAGTTTTGCAGTAACATGCATTGCTGCTTTAAGAGGGTGTCACTGAAAACACAGCACCGGCAAATATAGTACACATTAAGGATCAAATATTCTATTGGTGGCCCTGGAACTTTGTGTATACTTCCTTTCACTACAGTAAACTTTCCTGGTATGCTTTTGACAATTAGGTAGAAATAAAAAGAAATACACAGTTGACTGCTAGAACTGACCAGTGCCCACTGACAACAACACAGATGCAACATGCTGGCTGAATGTATGGGTACATAACAGAAGTCCCAAAGATACGAGTTGGGGGGGTTAAAAACAAGGTTAGAAGTGCTGAGAATGTGGGTAATGTAAACACTTGTAATAGTGTGAGGGATGAGTGTACCAAAACTGTATATTGACCAAAGATCAAAGTGTTCTGGATTGAATCTGAATCCAAAATGTCCCTGGCATTTGGATTCATGCATGCCATTATGCCATATGTTCACCTGTACCCACAAGATACCTTTATATTTCAAGAAAACTGATTCATTCATTAAACCCATTTTTCAAATATGCAACTGAGTATTTACAGGTAATGTACACCTGGGAGACAAAAAATTGTATGGTAAAATTAATCATTTATTGGGTCTAAACATGTCAGATATTTATACATTTGTGCTCCCCTATAATATAATAATCAGCATAGTTGCAAACAATCAAAACATTTCCATGTAGCAGCCATACACACATGTATAAAACACCCACTACTGTTTATTATATCAAGTCATGAGAAATATTCATCTTGAACTATCAAACAGCAACATTCTAAAATCTGTACAGTGCTTTCTTAGTCATCTGGTTCTTAAAAACAAATGTGCCTTTAGTTTAATTTGCACCTCACCTGTCACCATTTACTACCCTTATTGCTTTGTTTGAATGGTTTCTGCATTTTGAACAAAATCTTAGTTGTGACCCTGTCGTAAGCTACATCCAGAACTGTGATGCTGCTGTTTTGTGAACTTGGCCCTTCAATATGTCTTTTAGTAAAGCAATCAGGTCTGATAATAGCTGCGAGAGTGACAGGAACTCCATGATGGATGAAAGGGAGCTGTCACTGATTCATAGAAATACACTTATTTCAACACTTGTCAATAATCCCTCTAGAAAGGGAACGCAGTCCCTGTTAAAATGTCTCAGATATCACATACACCACAAGAATGGCTGTCAAATGTTGATTTCATTTCTGTTTTATTACAGAAATCAGTTTCTTATCAATACAACCATAAACCATTACCCTCTAATTATTTGACCACAGTCAGAGGGTAAAAGATAATATGCATTCGAACAACTTTCTCTTGTTGTTCTTAATGAAAATACAATACATTCCCATTCATACACAGGTTCTACTCCTATGCATAAATTGACAATCAAGGACAATCAACTTTTATATTATAAAGAATGACATAATTTTTTTGTCAAGATTATTTCTAAATGTTCCAGTTACTCTTATAACCTTAAGATAATGTCTTAAGCTGACAGTTACAAGATGCTGAATTTCTATGTTACATAGTATTACTGTATGTTGTTCGATATACCCTTAATACAGTATGGGAACAAGGTGCCATAATGTGAGAGAGCACGAATGTGGGCATCCGGGACTTGTGGTGTGGTGTGGTGAGGGTGTCTCTCTGCCTCCTGCTCCCTGATGTGCCCCACCATGTTGGGGATTATATTAAAGTTGGGGGGGTGCAGAGGGTGCACAGCCTTCTGCATAACCCTATTCTACTTTTTGTTGCACCCTTTGTGTCTGGGGTGCAGTTGCCTGGTGTTATCATTACTTGTGGTGTTTTGACTGTGCCCGCATTTACTGCGCCGCAAGTCCTTTCGTCCACATATGGTAGAACCATGTTGTTCTATGTTGCTTTGCCAGTCTACCACATATGGGTTTAATTAATTTTCTGCAAAACAAAACAATTTGATTTTACATTGTAATTGCATTTTTTAAGCACTAGTCATTGAGATGTTGCAAAGTTTTAATTTACAGGTGAAGTTGCCATATCACTTCGCAGATAATTTCACAACATTTTATATTTGATAGAAATTCACCACTGGTAACTTTGCCTTGCAACCTTGTCTATAACTTCTCCTTGGGGTACACAAAGGTGAAGTTGTGTCAAAATGACTTTTACCAACTACTGCTTTGTTGCTTTTTTAGGCATAATTTGATAACATTAAGCCAAATTTGTTTGAAACTTGGTGATATTATAGTTCAAGAGGAGATGCATATTTGGTGCATGTTTGATGATTATTGATCATCAAGTGTGAATTTCTCATCCTAGTCAAGTTGGTAGGGGGTTTTGAGGTGTTATGCACACCCCATGAATTTTTCCAGGGGTATTTAATGTTACTATTGTAGCACACATTGAGACCCTTATTTGGATATACAGAGTGTCCTTTAACTCCAAAGACCGGTGGGGTTATGACTTGTCAAAGTTGCAGTGTTTTCTTATGGGACATTAGGGTTAGTGTCAGTGTGGTCACTTGCAAACTATGCTATAAACATGTCCCCTGGGGCAAGCAGAGGATCCACATGGATACTGGGGGCCAGAGAACCCATCTCATGGCAAATAGCCAGCCCAAGATGGAGGAAAAACACAGGGAAGTGGCAAATGGGGATGATGGAGTATGCCTACCCTCCCCCTCACCACTGCTTCATAGACTGGCGAAACAGAAACCATCACTCTAAAGTAAATAATCAGCAAAAAGCAAACACACAAATCTAGCAGAACAACGCCCTCTAGAACAATTTGCGAGCAATTTGGATTCAAAATGCTCGGCTCTAACTCTAAGATGTACATTAAAAGTTTTTTTTCAGACAAGCACACACAGACTTCTCTCTTACTCTGTCTTCAGAAGACTGCACTGAAGATAGCCTCCTTGTGGCATACAATGAATTTCAGCAACATGTGACCTCCAGTCTCATAGTTCACTTCAGCTCTGTACCGAACTTCACCAGTGAAGTTACCGTATTCGCCATTTTGTGAAGTTATCAGTTCACTGTGAATTTAATTTGTGAAGCAAAGTTTTCCAACTCTGCACATCACTAGTCATTAACACTATAATATGTTTATATCTAGAGTTACTGTGTCTGTTATGGTCATACAGTGTTGACTGTGTTCTTAAGTCTTTGGCATTCCAGAACTGTTCAGGTTAGTTTACAGTTCTCTCACCTTAAGAAAGAAGGAGCAAATTTGCATATTTAAATACAGGTAATGAGGCTCTCTATACTCCTCAAGGGTTGTTCTCATGCATCTTTTGGGGTGCAAAGACCACAAACTAAGGTAAGTGGTTTTGATATCCAAAAGGTGCAAGAGTTAACATTCCTGAAGACTGGAGACATGCCCCAGTGTTACGATTATTTTGTAATAATTCATTTGATTTCTAAAATAATAATAAATGTAAAGCATTTTAAAAAAAAAACCTTTTTTAAATAAAACAATATTTCCATCTTGAAAAAAGTTTAACAAGCCACTTTTTTTAAACTTGCTCTTGAGGACCTCTTGTGGTTTTAAGAGGTTCAACATGGCAATCATGGAGCTGATTGATTGAATCTGTGCCTATGACAGTAATAACTATACAAAAGAAAATAATTGTACATTTAGATACATGAGTTAGTCAGGGATTCTCACCAGCAGCCCAGATGTGGCAGGAGAATGCAGTACAGTGAGACTAAACACCACTTTTGACATGTTTACATTCCTACTCCTCCATGCCACTCACTGAATT
The DNA here is from genome assembly GCA_016271365.2 of Neoceratodus forsteri. Lineage (NCBI taxonomy): Eukaryota > Metazoa > Chordata > Ceratodontiformes > Ceratodontidae > Neoceratodus > Neoceratodus forsteri. The sequence goes on along the minus strand of CM057458.1, from coordinate 728,186,494 downwards.
AACAAATTGCCAATGTGTTTCTCTTGATCACACTGGACCTTCAATTCCTAGCCAAGGGAGAAACTACAGTACTGCTCTAGTCTGACTTTAGCTTTCCACTGCCAAAAGAAATGAAAGAAAAATAATTTGGTATTGTTTGGCAACTTTTTCATACAAATTGGATCCTGAACCACATCACTTTACAAGGAAAGGAGAGAATGTTGTTGTGCTTTAGGCATATAGGGACATACACTGGCACAGATAATGAAATCTGAGAGGAAGAGACAGACAGAGATACTATACTGGCAGAAAGATCACAGAAATATGAGCTCATGATTTGCCTATGGTCACACAGTGCGTAAGTGGCGGTAGCATTTCAAGAGTATGCTTCCAGGTTAGAGATGTTGTGAAATAAAACATCACTAGCAAAGATGTGGCAAAGTGACAAACTTCACCCTTCCCAAGGGTTGGGAAATGTGCAGATTGATTTCACACTCTGCTCAAATCTTCACAAACAGTGGCAATGTGCCCTTTAGTGTTGTAGTTTTGCTTTAATTTATTCAGTTGACCTGCTGCCAAATGTAGTGGACCATATGGGCAAATACACATAAAAGAGGACTAAAGAACATCTAAAAATGTTTTCCACCCTCATAGCACCATATCTCCTGATGGTCCAAGTAATGCTAAAACATCTTCCCTCCCCAACAAAGCACCACCCACCCATGGCTCAAGAAACAAAACAAATACCCACCTTACCTCAACCCACTTGGCCCCATCTTCCCCTTCATCTCACCATGACTTTTATAATAACTAAATATTCCACTTCCACCAACCCACTCACAACCCCCAAAAAAACACCCACCCCATTCCCCAAGGGTGTGTTAACTTCAAAAAAATAATAAACTTCATTGTGGAGATGACAACTGGCAAAGCTCTCTGAACACCAACTCAGCCATCTGCCATCTGAATAAACAAAAGCAAAAATGTGCTCAAGTACCATGAGAGCACTTTTTACTTGATCACTAGAAGCTAGCCACTGAGGTGTGTGGAATGCTGCAACATTAACCATCTCCACAGTGAAGTCTAACCTTTTATTGCTGTGCACCATACAGTTGGGAGCCTGTAGTTGTAAACAGGTGTTGGAGAAGGGAGTATTTAATTTATTATCAGTACCATAGAGGGAGGGAGAGTTAGGTGCTGAGGAGATTGGGAGTATTGTTTATTAGTTAAGCTGTGTGTGAAGGATGGGGTAAATGGAATGCTATGTGGGTTGAGGACGGAGAATAATTATTATTGTACAATGACAAAAAAGAATGCTGGTCCCTGATTGGTCAGTCTGGGTCTAGACCCGTGGTGTTATCCCAGCATAACATCCCAGCTCTAGGCCCAGCACAATCATGACCACATTTAATGTTAAAAAAAATCACTCCACAGCAGTCCCTGCCACCAGCTTCTATGCACCCACAGTTTCAGTTTTTTCCTATCACCATTTCCCTGCACTTCATAGAGGCGAGTGGTCAACAGTCTCATTCACAGAAATACAGTTGGGAGTGACAGAGAAAGCAGCAGCAAAGTACCAAACAAAATATTTTCACCGAGGTTTTCACCTCAGCTTAATCTCTTCACCCCACTTCAGTGATCACCTATTGGCGACCCTTCAGGGATTATCACTCACAAGCCATCGCTGTCCCAGGCTCCTTTCCCCAGTCAGCCACTTGAATCTTCTTTACACACCTCCCACCATCCCATGACTAAAAAACTAGTTTTATTTCTTGTACCTTTTCAGTTAATGTTAATAAATCCATCATCCAGATTGGCTTTTCTCCCCACCCAATGCCACACCTCCTACATCGCTTTGCCCCATACCGGTCATTTTCACTTCTGACTGCTGGCTTTGAATAGCAGGGTATATTGTAAGGAGAAACCTAAAAAAACATGACTTTCAGGCTGTGGAGCAAGTGTGACTGAGACCCAGAGTGGAACAAGGATAGGGGGTGCAAGAGAGCCATGGCGTACATAGACACTCACAGTGCCAGTAAACAGATAACAGCTCCAGCTAGTGGAGAAACAGTAAAGGGACTCTTTTAAAGAAAATATGCTTCCACATAAAAAATTACATTAAAAAATATTTTAAAACTGTGTTTCTTGTATGTTTTAATTATCACTGTAAATGAGCCATTGTATAATAGGAATAATGCACTCCAGGATGGGTGTTATGCTGGGATAACATCCCTTCTTGGGTGTTAGTGCCCTTGGCCCCCAACCATCCAATGTAGGATGTTATCCCAGCATAACATCCACCCTAGAGTGCTGTATTTCTTTATCAAAACTTTGGGGGTAGATGGGAGTTGGGTGCTGAGTGGAGGCAGGGAATGGAGGTATTTGTTTATTAACTGGGCCATAGGGAAAGGTAAGAGAAGGGCTACTAAGTGCGTTTTTAGGAAGGGAGGTATTTAACTACTATTGGGACAATGGTGTTAGGGGAGAGGAATTGGGTGCTATGTAGTTTGGTGGAAGCGGTTATTTATTACTTGAGATGTGGGGGGAGGGGGAAGATAGCAGAGATACTCAGGTTTGGGTAAGGAAAGTATTTACTAATTATTGGGACCTTGGGAGGAGGAGGGGAGGGGGAAGGAGATGAATGCTATGTGACTCAGGGAAGGAGGGTATTTGATTATTGCTTGAGCCATGAGGGGAAGAAAGATATTAGGAGATAAGGTGCTGCGTAGGTTGATGGGAAGGGAGGTATTTTGTTTATTACTTGGGCTGTGGCAGGCCCAGAAAGGTTGGAGCAAAGGTGCTTTTAGGGTTAGGGGAAGGGTTTTAATTACTTGTTCATTTTCTTCTTATACAGCTACTATGCTTCATGTAGCCTATTTCACCAGCAAAATGGAGTTGGCCCTTCACCAAGGGCAAACTTAACCTTGTTTTTCCACACAGACTTCACCTTGCAAAGTTTTTTACTCTGCTGTGAGGCTATGAAAACAATACAGTAGTTTGTGGACCTCTAACATGCTTATTCCAAGTCAACACTTTTGCATTCTGCACATGAGTTCAAACTGCCCCAAATTTTTGAATATTTATATATGATACTTGAGTATATTACAAATGTTTGTATGTATTGATTGAATGCATATGGTGAATATTTTCTCCAAAGTTCAATCCCCTTAGAATACCCCCCTAAAAACAACACAGGAGTCCCAGTTTTGTATGACCCTCTGGGAGTAGGTCAAAAAGTTATAAACTGGGTAAGAAGTTGGTTAAACTACAAGAGTCAGAGGGTGGTGGTAAATGGAGAAGACAAGGTGACCAGCAGGGTGCCTCAGGGTTCAATACTAGGCCTGGTCCTTTCAATATTTTATTAGTGACATTGCATAAGGGCTAGAAGGGAGCATGCCTGTTCGTGGATGACATAAAATCAGCAACACAGTAGATATACTGGTGGGAGGGAGGTTGTGTAAAAAATGAAGGATGATTTGAAAAGTGGGAAGAATGGTCGAGGGTTTGGCAGCTGGGTTTAATGCAAAACATGCAAAATCATGCACTTGAGGCACAGAAACTTGGGGACTACGATCAATTGGGAGGGAAATAATGGCAACCACCAAACAGAAAAGGAACCTGGGGGTAATCATTTCTGATGGCCTGAAGATAGCCAAGCAGTGTGATAAGTCAGCGGGGAAGGCTAGCAGGATGCTTGGGTGCATAGGGAGGTGTATCACCAGTAGGAAGACAGAGGTTACATTACCCCCTGTATAGATCACTAGAAAGATCCCACCTAGAGTACTGTGTCCAGTTCTGGAGGCCCCATGTCTGGAAGTTCATTGATAAGGTGGAGGCGGCAAAAAAAAAGGCTACCAAAATGTTGCAGAGCCTGCATCAAAAGCTCTACAAGGAGAGACTCAAGGAACTGAATATGTACTCTCTGGAGGAGAGTAGGGAAAGAGGGAATATGACAGGAACATTCATAAGGAGAAGAATCAGCATTTATATTAATAAACTTTATTTTTAAAGCGCTGTTCACAATGTATCAAAGCACTGTACACTTATTACAGTAAACATATTAATAGCATTTTAAAACAATCATTCATATATTCTTATTAAAACCAATAAATAAAATAAAACCACAGAATGCTGTGTGTCAGTCAAATCCATTATTGCACATGAAGGCAAGCTCAAATAAATGAGTTTTTAATACCATTTTAAAACTCTCTATGATCAGACACTTTTGTATCCCTTGAGGTACAGAGTTCCAGAGGGTGGAGGCCGCAAATGCAAATGCCAGCACCCCCAAGGGTTTCAGCCAAACCCTAGAACCTCCAGCAATCCCTGGCAGGAGGGAGTGTTCAGAGAGGGCAGTAAGGATGCAGGAGCTCTTGCAGGTAGCTCAGTCCCTGTCTGTGTAGGGCTTTGCAGGTCAGCAAGTCAACCACTGAACTGGCAGCCAATGCAGCTCACGCAGCAAAAGTGTAAATGTGACTGGATCGAGTTGATCCAGTCAACAACCTGGCTGCAACATTCTGCACCAGCTGCAGGTGGTGGATATCAACCCCCAAAAGCACTAGGTAAAGGGAGTTACAGTAATCCAGGCATGAGGTCACAAATGCATGGATCAGCACTGGAAGGTCACCGGATGGAAATAGTGTTTAATCTGAGCAATGTTTCTCAGATGGTAAAAAGAGGACTTGACCATGGCTGAATCATAGAAACATAGAAAAATAGAATTTGACAGCAGATAAGGACCACTTGGCCCACTCAGTCTGCCCATTTCCCTACCTAATGGATAAGATGCAGATCCTAGTTAACCAGCAGCCTACTTCTTTCTACCCCCACCCCCTAGAATTGCCTTATGGCTGTCCCATGCATGCTTGAATTCAACCACTGTTTTTGACTTTACAACCTCCTCTGGAAGGCCGTTCCATGCATCCACAACCCTCTCTGTGAAAAAATACTTTCTTATATTACCTCTGAGCTGCCCCCCCATCTTCAAATTGTGCCCCCTTGATCTTGCTTGGCTGACACCTACAAATGAGGTTTCAGTCCACTGTCAAGAATCACCCACAGATTCCGCACCTGTTCAGAGGTCAGCAGTTAGCAACCCCTCAGCCAAAGCCCCGAGGGACACCCAGTGGCCAACCTCTCTATTCAACAACCCAGATCCACCACTAACACCGCATTCTTGGCAGAATTCAGCTTCAACCACCTGGCATTCATCCAGTCTTGGATTTCTGTGAGGCAGTTATTGAATACGGAGAACGCATTATCCTGGTCAGGCTCAAAGGACAGGTAGCGCTGGGTATCATCTATGTAGCAGTGAAAACCCAGCTCATACCACCTTACAATGTCTCCCAATGGCAGCATATACACTATGAACAACATGGGGACAGCAGAGAGCCCTGCAGTACTTCACAAAGCAGAGAGAAAGAGTCAGAGGAACAAGTCCCCGACACCACTTTTTTTTTTTTTTTGTAATTAATCATCTTTATTGTTTTCAACAACAACACCACTCAACATACATAAGCTGGAAAACAGAGTTGAGAGCTAAATGGAGCAACATAAAACAACCGATAGTTAACTCGCCCGCAAATAGAGGAGTTAAACATTCTTCCCTCCCCACCCCTCCCAAGGCTACACACATACACAATCCTAATTTATCACTCCTGAGGTATTCTGGGCACCAGGCCTCCACGCCATAAGGAGTGTTTCTAAGGAACTCCAAAGGGATGTATATGTTTTCAATCTACCTTGCATATAAGCAATATGCTTTTCTAGCTGTAACGCCAAAATACACTCACGGTACCATTCCATCAAGGAAGGGGGTTTATCGCCTGACCAATGCCTTAAAATTGTCAGTTTCACAACAGCTGAGACAAGCGACATTTGGGCGTTTTTAATCTTAGAAGTGCCTACTTGAAACAGGCTCAACAGACATACCTCAGGGGTGAACATATCTGATAGGCCAAGGATAGGGTCTAAGAGATTATTGATAGCCCACCAGAAGGCCTGCATTGAAGGGCATGACCACACCATGTGATACAAAGTACCATCATCCTTCCTGCACTTCCCCAATAGGGATGTATCTTTTGCCCTATACCTACGTAATCGGATGGGTTAGATATAAATGATGCATTATATTAAAATGTACCATCCTCAGTCTGTCTTGTTTTATGTATTTATACATAGTGAGCCACAGCTTCTTCCAGAGACTGGATACCTCAGGTAGTCCTAACTCCCTCATCCAGTAAAACATACCCCTGAGGGAAGCCTAGAGTCCCACTCCTGAAGTGTTTTGTATACCTTAGAAACTGGCCTCGTTGAGAGGCTATAGCAAAAGTGTGTCAATATCTCTGTCCCCATGGTCAACTGGAGTCATCTGGGAAAAATAGCAGTTATGGCCTTACTGACTTGCAGCCATTTAAACAAGTCCTGACTCGCAACTCAAAAGACCTCACCAACTGATCAAGGGCAGTGGTCTCCCATTCACCCAGAAGTCCGAGACTCTAAGGTGACTTATCTGGGGCCAAAATGCAGTGGAAAAGGTTGTACCTCAACCCTGATGCAGGGTTTTCAAAATGGGCGGTATGGCAGATAAGTGCCATTTAACTGCAAGGTATTCTGCAACTGCCGGAAGGCCTTAATGACCATCCCATAGGGTTATTTTTCAAGGGTCCCGGCTGACCACTTTTTGAGATCTACCTGTGAGGAAAGACTGGAACCATCTATGGACAGTGCCACTAAACCACATAAAACCCACAGACACTCCAGCAGCACCCCATGGTCCACAGTGTCAAAGGCTGAGGAGAGATCAAGAAGGACCAAGACAGAATGGTTCTTCCAATCCTTGCCATTAGGAGGTCATTGATTACACGAACCATGGCAGTCTCCATACTATGCCTCTTCTAAAAACCAGACTGGAGAGGATCATAGATATTATGTATGATGGTTCTCCAGCTGCAAGACAACAGCTTTCTCAATAACCTTCCCCGCAAACAGGAGGTTCAAGACCAGTCTGTAGTTAGCGGAACAGTCTGGGTCAGAAGAAGATTTCTTAAGGAGGGGGTAAGCACCACCTCCTTCAAGGAGTTCAGAAACTCACCCGACACTAAAGAGTACCAGACTATCTCCACTAGGACAGGGCCAATGACCTCAACACATCTTACTAAAAGGTGTGTTGGACCTGGGTCCAAACTACAGCAAACTGGCTGCATAGTCTGGATAATCCACATGATATTCATGATCTCTGGCAGGAAAAACTCCATCCAACACAAGTGAAGTGAAGTGATCCCACACCAACCACCTCCACCCCCAAGTGAGCATGTTGATCAGATCTCAAATTTGATATCGGCAACCTTATCAGCAAAGAAGCGAGCAAACTCCTCACATTTTTCCAGAGAAAATGTTGTTTGAACTTGCAGACAGGCTGGATTGCACAGTCTGTCCACTGTTCAAAAGAGCTGAGCTGGTCGGTTATGAGCTGCTTCAATCTCCCCAGACAAGAATTCTGCCTTCTTATGGGAGATTGCAGACTAATAGTCTCTATAATGTTCTATCAGTCTAAGCCTGTCGGTATCCTGGCCAAAACTCTGCCAACATCACTCTAATCTTCATCCTATTCTCCTCAGCATCCCCAGATCCCCATCAAACCAGAGGGACTGAGGTGAAGAGGTGAGAGGCAAACTTGGACAGGAGCTATGGTATCCAGAGCCCCCACTACTGCTCGATTATAAGCCTGCAGGAGTTTCTCTGGTCCCTCACTTGCACTCGGTAATCCTGATAGATCCAAAAACTGCTGACAGGCCTTCCAGGGACACACCGCTTAACAGGCAGCATTGGTCTATCTCCACAGAGCAGACCTATAAGGGAGACAGGAGATTGAATCTTATGGTGTGATGATCGGACCATCTGACTGGTTCCACCACCAAGTTGGAGTCTCCATCCCCTGGAGGAAGACCAGATCCAACAAGTGACCATGATTATGTGTAGCAGAGGTAACTGCCTGTGTGAAGCCCAACAAGATCATCAATTGAAGGAAGTCCCAACCAAATTGCGAGAGTTCATCATTGACCTAGGCATTGAAGTCACCCAGCATCATCAACCTGGGATACTCCAACACTATGTCGACAATGAAGTCTGCGACTTCCTGTAGGAACAACTTCTCACCCCCCGGGTGGATAGTAAATGAGAATGATCCTGCACCCCACACCTGAGACCACAGCACTCTCAAAGGATCTGTCCTACTCAACTGGCACACCAAAAAGGCCCAATTCTGACTTAAAACAGATTGCTACACCCCCACCCCTGTGATCTTTCATGATGTATCACTAGGAGCCCTGCTGGAATCGCTGTCTCTAAAATGGGGCCACTATTTTCATCCAACCAGGTCTCTGTGATGCAAGCCAGGTTGGATGACCCAACAAGATTTGATATACTAGCCATCTTGTTTTTAATAGACCTGGCATTGCATAACACCATGCGAGCTGGATGAGACACCGGGCCAGCTGAGCCACCAGCCCATTAACTATAGAGACCTTGGATATGGGGACAGACAAACAGGCCCCATTCTGGTACCCATTTCACCTCAGGGCATCTGCTAGTCCTCACTACCCAAATCTGGCCACTCTGCTCCCTCCCATGGTCCAGAACCCTTCCCACACCTCCCACCAACTATCCCTAAAGCCCTGCAATATCCATAGACTGCCACTGACAATAGAGGACTGCTAAAGGGATGGAGGTCCCAGAGCTCAGAGGTGGAGTAGCGCCCGACCCGGAGAGCAAACAGCAAACACATATCAACCCCAATCAGACAGTCCCAGCAAAACCCAAACTCAATCAAACAAATAATTATCAATGAACACAACAAACAACAATACCGCAACCCCAATTCCACCCCCACAAAAATTCCACCCAACCAAACCCCTCTCAAACAATCTAATTAGAACAAAACAAAATAGACAACAGTAGGTCCCCAGAATTCAGATAGGTTCATGAGTCCTCAAATCTACTTGTTCCAGTTAATGATCTAAGAACAGGTTGCCCCACTGAGGCTCTCAGCCCCAGTGGGCAGAAATTATTAGAAGTCCAAACGGAAATACGGACCGCCACTTCAGAATTTTTAACACTGTCAGAGTTGATATATGAACATTACAAGGAGGTCCTCTCACTACCCTCCAAACCACAGCCCAAGGAGCAGCAATGGAAGGATAGTTCACCACTGAGATATAACAGAGATCTTCAATGTCCACTGAACAAGGAGCAAGCCAGAGGATAGATCTTAAACTCCTTCGAGACACCTCCAAAATGAAACTCACAATAAGCCCACCTAATGGCCGGGCAGGGGAATACACCCTGGGAGACTAGACCCCCAAAAGAAGATCCACTGGTCAACCAATGAGGGACACTCAAAAGAAATGGGGTCCTGCAGCCCACCAGCCACAGGTCCCCAGAACCCAACCAGGCAGACCTCCCACCCCAACCCAAACCACCAAGTGGGCTTCAGGGAGAGGACACAGCAAGCAAAATGAACTGTCTACCAGGCCAGTCACGGATAGCCTCGAGCTCAGAGGCCTCAGACAGGGGTGAGGTGCTGAAACAGCCCCCAAAGGACAGGGATTTTCATACACATTGTATCCCAAAGTGCTTTACAAGCAATGCTAGGATGGTAGTGGAAGTGACTACCTAACAGGTATTATTAATATGGTAAAGGAAGGTAGCCTTTTCCATAGAAAAAGAAGCTCTTGGAAAAGGGGTCATGCTATGAAGTTGGATGGGAGGAAGCTCAGAGGAAATGTGAGTAAATTCTTGTTCACAGAAAGTGTGGTGGACACCAGGAACAGCCTTCCAGTGCAGGTGATGGGTGCCAAAATGGTGATGGGATTCAAACATGCATGGGACAGATACAAAGAGACCTTCGTAATAAGGCAAAGGAGGAGATGATCGGAGAGCTAGTAGGGTCTGCGGTGGCACAGTAGGCAGGGAAGATTGGGCAGACTAGGTGGGCCAAGAGGTTCTTATCTGCCAACAACTTCTATGTTTCTATGTCCCCACTACAAGTCAATTTAGTGTTATACAGAGAAATGTGAATGGGGAAGGGAAGTATTGCAGGGGACCTCAATTAGCTGCCTGGATTTGCTACTATGCTTAGTTTGACCATGCCAAGTGATATAAGGCACTATAAAGTAATTGTAATGTTGTGTAACCAACACTTATGGTAGCTGGGTTTAAATGTAAAAAAGCTCAGAAGAGAAATGCAAGATATAAAGAAAACTAACTCAGTGATGCCTTCTTCCATTTCACTGCAAGCAATTCAAAAATATTTAGTCTGATAATAACAGAAAGTGTTAGTTCAACAATTAATTATGTTTCAATAAAATAAAGAATTACTCCAAGAGAAATATTCCTTGAATCCCATATCAAGAATTTAATTAAACATCACATCATGTAGATAAAAGTAGTCTATGCCACATAGCGTGACAGTGGAAAGCAACTTGCGTGATGGGTGTCTGTGTTGAGAATACTGTAGTAGCAATATCCAATTATTTTTCTCAAATATATTAGCTGGTTTGCATGTTAATTTTATTGCAAAAATGTTTTTGATATAAACTTAGCTAGAATTTATTGTATTGAAAAGTTCTTTATACTAATACTAAATGAAATTATATTAGATTGAATTGAGTAAAGCAAAAAGAGAAGAAAAACAAGCAAAAGCTGTTTGTACTCTTGATTGTTGTTTCAATGAGAATAAATCTGAAACTGTTTTGCTATTTTCTTTCCCTAAGGGAGCCCAATATAACGTGAAAAAGTGTTGAGACCATGATGCCTAGAAAGTACTTCTATAAGTAGATTTTATGTAGTTCAATTCCATAAATGGCATCAGCAAGAAAACCGCATGTAAAGGAAGTGACTTTATCCAATAATAATAAAGCTGTTGAGTAATTGAAGTGCATCACAGCACTCCCACCTCTGTGTTTATGGGATTCTGGCAAGGATGCTCGAAGATGGCTCACATCAGAATGTGATCTCCATATCCATGAGCTATGGCCTTCCTTGTAATTAGTTCTAAATCCAGACCATTCTCTGCCCATGAAACATCATGCCAGCGCAAATACAAATGTAAAGTGGTACACCACTGAAATCAGGCTACAAATTAACTCACCATGCTTCTTTTAAATTCCAGCTAAAATGGGGTGGTGGAGGGGCTAACAACACAGTTATCCTAGAATTGCACTGTGCAAGGGGCATTACTGTAGTTCAGATCCTAGAACCGATGGTCAGACCAGTATCGCAGATCAAGAAACTACAGCAGGTCTTTACATTTCAGCACATCAAGTAAGGAACAGCTATCCCTGGAGATGATGCAGGACAGGAGGATTAGAGGAAGGCTGGAATTAAAAATGACCCAAACACAAGTGGATCTGTTACCCAGGGTGCTGACCTTAGTTGTCAGATTGTAACTAGGACAACTTGAAGTGGCATCACAGGGGTGCAGGCTGGAAGCAAGGGTGCTAATGAGTGTGTAGAAGCCCCTCACAACCATGCAGGACAAAGTAAAAAACAAACTATAGAACTGATATTTAAGACTTGTCTTACTCTGCCTAATACTGAGCTCTGACATTCAGAATAGGACTGTGTAGGGTTTTATTTATGAAAGATTCTTCTAAAACCCAGAGTGCTGTGTCATGCAATACACAATGCCAGTAGACAGGTAAACAAACAAGAAAATAAGTTTACAATTCCACAAATATTTAGATAGTTAAAATTGCAGCAAAAAAGGATGCAGAACAGATAACAGATATCATATGATGGGCCAGGGTAAGCAGAGCCAAAGAGCCCTTTTCAGCCTTCCACTTTGATGCCAATCTAGATTAGGAATATTCACCACTGATGGTGGTGGGAGGGGGGCACAGGACTTGTGTTGCTACCAATTCAGACCAAATTTATACATTGAGTGTTGTACTTGGACCTAGACTGGCTGCATCCTCAATCCAGCTTGAGTTCCTCAGCATCCCCAATCATTTGGTGGGGTAGCCAGTCCAGAGTTACAACTGGATCAGCTTTGTCTACATGCAGTACATCTTCCCACACTTACTTTTCACTCCTTTTGGCTTTAGTGTGTCAGTCCCTCTGCTCTACAATACCTTATCACTACTTTTTTGTTGCTCCTTTACTACCATTCTTCCTCCCTCCCTCCCCCTTGCAACTGACACGTCACAGGTCCCTAGCACCAGTTTCTCTCAGTCTCCACATTTATAGTATTTACTTTTGGAATTTTGATGTAGCTACCAGTTTTGTTGCTTGTCTTGTCTTTTTTCCCCCTTATTTACCTAAGGTCCAAACTTAGTGGCTTTGTAATTGCTTATATTAGACTTGTCCTATGTTTTACTACCCTGCATTTGTTATACTGCTTCTGTGGATTTTGTATGATTTCAGTTTCTTGTTGTCTGGTTCATGCACCCGAAAATAAGCTGCAGTTTAAGATTTTCTCCCAGATAAATAATTTTCAATTTCATAATTGTGTATAGACACACACTGTATTATTTCAAATGTCATCCGGTGACAATACTACCCCACAAGCTTATTGCAGATGAGAGTGTCACCTAAAAATGGTTCAGCAGATACACATATTATATTCCTCTTTGATGGCCAGAGAAGCAAGGTTCCACTTGGGATCAAAGTGTTTAAGACACAAACAAGCCAAAAGGAAAGAAACATCACACACACTCCATCGCTAATAATAACTGATATGTTAATACTGAGTAACAAGAAAAAAAATGTATTCACATACAGTAAGGTACCAAAACAGTTGCCTCCAGTTGCTTCAGTGATACATCAAAACAGTTGTAGTCTGTAGAGTTACCAACCATTTAACTGACATCTTTTGGCACCTTATCATGACTAAATATTTGTTTTTTTTTAACTTTTACTCAGTGTTCAGGTATCCTGTATTATTAGAAGTGAAATGTGTGGGAAGTTTTCTTCCTTTCCACCTGGATGGACAGTGCAGCTGAGGAGTGTGGCACAGTCACATGCTAGGGTACCTTTCTAAGATCCCTCGTGTCGGGTATTATGACCTTTATTATCTGTACTTGATGCAATTGCTCATACTTGATGCTTTGCAGGCTGTGGAATTAGTGACCCTGTTCACATGGTATCTTGGTTTTATCGTCCATGTCTAAAATAGTTCACTGGTCAAATACAGTGGCCAATTATTGTATCATCTAACAATTCCCACTCCTCAACAAAACAGAATGCTGAGTGACAAAATGGCTGACATAGCCACAGTGTCTCATGTATCGCACATAATTCTGGCTGCATATTTTTTTTTTTCAGTTTAATGGTTGATGTATTTTACAAACCCTATCTACACCCCAGCACAAGGAGTTATTGTTGTTTGCCAGAAGTGAGACAGACTTTAACAGGAAACAATGGTGCAGAAAATGGACTAAGGCAGGTAAAAACTATAACAACAGTGCCTGTGGAAACAAATGAAGTGTTGATACTTAAAAGGGACAAGCTGAAATATCTTCTAATATAGTATCTGCTTTTACCTTGAATGTGACTCTTCCTGGGCCAGAATGTAAGTGCTAACCACTTTAAATCTTTAATCTCAAAAAATCTGAGCTACAGCCACACTATGAACACCCTGTACACAATTTAGAAAAATGCATTTTAAATACTTTATTATATATTTGCTCTGAAATACTATTATGTTACAACCTGCAGGCAGCAGCACACAAAGAACTGGCACATGACTGTTTTACAGTAACATGCTTTTTCAGGGACTTGAAAAAGTGTGTTACTGTCAAACGATCGTTGCTAAGTTCCTCGTGTACTGCCGCCCGCAGGTTTTTACCAGAATAGCAAGTTAGATCAAATATTTAAAAAAAGTATTTTAAATGCATTTGTTAAGTGGTGTTGAGGGTGTTCGTGGTGTGTCTGTGAGGTCAGAAGTTTTGAGATTGGTTAAATTTATTCTGGAGCTCAGCCATTCCCAGATGCTAATTATCTTGGCTGTAACTTTAAATCTCTACCTTGTGAATAAACTAGTACTGTACTTTAATTAGAAATGGACTGATTACCAGTGCTACTGCAGCCTTGCTATTGTACAGTGCATACTGAAATACAGTACCAAAAAAAAATCACACATAAAAAGCAATATCATTGTCTCTTGAAATACTGAAGCATTTGACCAACCATTATTCTGATCAATGTTTACCTTATATTGCAATTAACATCTTGTCCCATATGACACTTCACCTAAAATTCTTGGACTGGGTAACGTTAAATTAGTGACATAAATAATTATAGCGCCAAGGGTGCTAAGAAGGGACAAATAATTTCTGCTTCAATAAACTTGAATTTAAAACTTAGAAAGAAAGATTAGTTATTCTGAGGTTGTTATGGTTATTTTATTATCTTTCCAAAATAATATTTTACAGAAGTGTCCATTTTGTAATTATAGTTTTCAACAAAATATCTAAATGCTTGATACTTAGGTTGCATCAATCTAAACACAAAAACAAATCTAATAGGAATGTGTTGTAACTGTATGGGGCCCTGTTGAGGCATCACTTAAAGTACTGTGTCCAGGTTTGTTCTTCACTTCTCTATTTAATAATAGGTTTTTGTAATTACAGTTTTGTCTTTGCATATGTCAGAATACGCAGTTCAAAACCAGCCTATAGTATTCTATGGCTTAGGTTTCACAAGCTGTGCTGTTATATATGTTCACTGTCTGCTTCTTAATTGAAACAAATTCAAAAGCAAGTTTAACATTAAATAAAGAACATCTTGATGAGGTAAATGGGAAAAAAAGACAGAAAGATATACTGAATGGGCCCAAGTAGAGTAATAAAATGACTAATGGTATGAAGGTAAAATTTATTAGGTGTGACTGAAACAGCTAGTCTGTTCATTTTTGAAAACAGAACAGTATGAAGAACCCTGATGATGGTATACATAATACTTAGAGGGACTACCAAAATTGAGGACTGCAATCTATTTAAATTTGTAAGAGGAGTAAGGATAGGAAGGCATGTGAACAGGCATGTGTCAGGAAAGACATTTTATTATTTATTTATTCATTTAAATTTGAAAATCGATAACTGGGAAAGCCATGCTGAGCCAGGACTCATTACCTGGTGTGAACCGGGGACAAGGGAAAGGGAATACAGTAAATCTAAAACAGCAGTAGAGAAGAATTTGAAAGGTAATGTCAAACAATGAGCAATTCAACAAGATGCAAGCACAAATAACAATAAATGATGAACAGGAGTTAGTTCTATGAGCAACACCAATATCCAATTAAAATAACAAAAACAGGTTGATACAAATAAGTGAAGTAGCTGTAGTGAAATGAAGTGACCCCAAAGAGGACCATTTCAGGGAAGGGGTGAAAAGGGCACCCAGGTCAGATCAGGTAGGGGTCTAACATGAGTAGGAGGGGAAGGGAGGAGCTTTAGCTGATGTCAAAGGGAAATGTGGAGGGTGAGAGATGGAGAGAGGAGGGAAGCTGGTTTCAATGATAATGATTGGAGAAGGCTGAGTGCCCAGCAGGGAAGTGAGAGTGGGGGAGGGAGAATATGTGAGGATCTCTGGAGTGGAGGAAGTATGAGGCCCAGGGAATGGGTGAGGAGTGTGCTGGATAAGATGGCAGTGACCCAAACTAGTATTTGGAGATGAAGGAGGTGCAAGAGGACTGGCAACATGATGGTGTGGGGTGATGGACAGGAGGAGTAGAGGGAGCAGTGATGAGTACAAGTTGGGAGTTGGTAGCAAAGTGACAGAAGACATTACAGAGAGTGTTTAGTCTGGCAAAGAAAGGAGGGGGCAGTACCATAGAAAACATCTGTGATGCTGAAGACCAGGAGTACCATTTAGGTAAGTAACTCATGGCTGACCTGTGGAGACAGGCAGTCTTTTTTAGGATACAAGGTTCCATGCTTGGGCAAGAGCTTGTAGTATATGACATGAATGTAGGAAAAGAAGTCAACCCTACTATCAAACCATACACCCAGATACTTGAAGGAGGGAACCAATTCAAGAGTGGTGTTATCCAGGGTAGAGAAGGTGGGGAGGAGGGTGAGCCTGGCCAGCCTCAGCCTGCAGTAGGGAGTAAATGGTAGAGTGCTGCTTTCTAAAACCTAATTGAAATGGCGAAAGGAAGTCAGAGGACTGCAAGAAGTTGGTAAGTCAGGAGTGTATGAGGGCTTCATGGAGCTTAGCAAGGGAGGGAAGGAGGGAGATAGGCTGGTAGTTGCCGGGAGAGGAAGGGTCTCCCACTTTATGAAGGGTGAGAACTTTGGCAATCTTCCAGACCTGAGGGACTGTACAGTGGGAGAATGAGAGGTTAATGATGTGAGCCGGAGGAAGGTGATGGCAGGGTCTGAGATACGAAGAAGCCTAGGGTCCAGCCAAACAGGGCTGGACATGGAGAGGCTGAGGGAAGTGAGGGCTAGGAAGATTTCACAGGGGAAGACTGAACAGAAGTGATATCCATTTGGGGATGATGAAGGGGTGGGGATTGGGAGAGGAGGGGGCCAGAGGGGTAGGGTAGGGTTCAGATGGTGAAGAAGTTATTGAAATGGTTAGCAACTACTATTGCACAGATTGCACAGTGCGTTTGTGGATCCTACCACTATCTGTCACATAGCGCTGGTATCCTACCTTGGATCCTACTAGAAATCCTACCAAAGACAGATGCAGGATCCATGGTCAGATAGTGATGGATCCTAGTTAGGATCTAAGTATCCTTGTTAGGATCCAGGTACCCAAGTTAGGATCCAGAAGTCCTTGAGCAAATAGTTGGGATCCTGGGTCAGACAGCGATGTATCCTAGTTAGGATCCAGGGATCGTAGGTCAGATAGTTAGGATCCGGGGTCAGATAGTGACAGATCTTAGGTGAGATCCAGGGATCCTAGGTCAGACAGTTAGGATCTGAGCTGGATCCTAGATGGTAGGATCCATGGTCAGATAGTACTACTATCCTACCACAGCAATTATCTGGCCAAATGGGAGGTATCTGTTGGTATCCAAATTTCAATGATGATATCTGAGCAACACTACTAGCAACTGAAGCAGGGTCTGAGACTAAGGAACCAGCTACCAGGAGTATGTGGGGCGGGGGGGCTGGCGGGGCAAACATTGAGTGGGTTACTTTCCAGAATTTTGCAGGGGAGTTGAAGTTGGATTGAGATTAGTTTTGAAATAAAGGGTGTTGGTATATCTGAAGGCCTGGTGAAAGAATTTCTAAGTGACCTGCAGGAAACAAGATTGGGTAGGGAGTTGGAGGATTTAAAACAAGCTTTGTACAGGTCATGGGATTTCCATAGGGCAAAAGGTCAGGTTATATCCACAGATGGTGGCCATGCTTGACTCTTGATTTGATTGGGGCATGCAAATTCCAATGATGAGAAAGAATGGCTAGAAGTTGGATAGGCAGAGTCAACATCAGTCACATGACAAACAGGGATCAGTCTGATTTAAAAGGTCTTGACTCAGGGCATGAGTGTCAAGCAGTCTTAGTGATCTGGTCCATATATTTTGAGGATGGAAGGGCAGGTTTCATTACTACATGTAGTAGGTCACACTGTGATAGCAAAGCATCTGGCAATGTGCCAGCAGTTATAATGCGATGGGGGTGGAAGAAGCTAGTACCTAGTCCAGCAGGGAGTTATTGAAGGAGTGTAAGTTTAGTCAGGTTGGTTTCTGAGATTAATTGGGTGAGGTTAAGGGATGACTCTATTCTTTGGATCATGGGTTTGGAGGAAGGAGAAAATCAGTTCAAGTTAAAGTCACCTAGAGAATGATGAGTTTGCTGAAATAGCATGGGAGATCAGGGAGGATATGATTTTAGGGCAGGAGGGGAAGGCGATCATAGGGGAAGCATAAAGGACACTTACAAAGATGGGGATGATTGAGGGGAAGGAAATTTTGGCTAGTCCAACTTCTTGAGATGATGGCACTGATTTTTTGAGGTTAACTGAGCATAACAGGTTTTGGCGCACATATAGTACTGCCCCTCTGCCGCACCTGCCACTGTTCTGGTGGAAGAGGTGGAAGTCTGGGAGCACCAGGTTTAAATCAGGCACCCTTGAAGAGATTCAGGACTAGTTATACATAGGAGACTAGGACAGTACTGGAGACTCACTTTAAGAAGGTCAAACTTTGGGAGGAGGCTGCTAGCATTTATGTGGAAAATACTAAGGCCTTTGTGGAGAATGAGAGGGGTGGTGGGGGGGGGTCCTGGGTTTGTTTCAAAGTCTCCAGCCAGAAGGAGCAGTAGGAAGAGGGGGAGGAGGAGGAAGGAGTGTGGTTCATTCCCTTTCACCAGAGCCAACCTGGAAGCTCACACATCACTGCTATTGACTTATAATGGGATGGGGGGCTTAATTTAAAGATAGAACCCTTATTGGCCCCCATAGCTCCCAAAGCTCATGAAGTGCAGTTTCAACACTGGCAAAGGTGGTTGGCTCTGGTGAAAGGTGGGTGAGTAAGGCCAGTAGGGCTTCTGTAGCAGTCCCAGGGCATCACTGGAGTGGGGTGAGGGGGTCCCAATCAAGACAAAGCCACCTCGATCCCCTGGTGAAGAAGTCCTTGCGGAGAGAAATTGACCATGCAATTTAAAGTCTTCCAGCTGAAGTGGTGAAGATCAAATCTGGCACCAGTGAAGCAGTCCCCTTCCCGACTGGCTGCTGGCAAAGGTAATCAGCACCAGAGGAAAAGGGAGACGAGTTGGGCTGGTAGAGCTTCTGTGACAGTCCCAGAGCATCCATGGGGTGGGCAGAGGGGGTCTCAAGGACAAAGCCACCTCAATTTTCAGAGGAAGAAGTCCTACATATATTTGACTTCAGTGTTGGAACTGCATATATTGGCCAGAATTGTTTTTTAATTATCTATTGTTGTACAGATATGAATACCCCTGCAGGGATGCTTTATGTCTGTTACTGTAACAGTGATGTGCTTGTTTATTGCAAGATTATCCATTTGATTTACCTGCCTGAAGACAACAGTATGTAATATGATTTTATAAAAATTCAATAAAACAAAAGTTTAAAAAAGGCATTTCTAGAAGCCATTTTTTACTGCTTTAGTCACTTTTTAATATAACAACAATACATTTCCAGACCTGCTGACATTCTGATTCAGCTATACTCTATGTCCCTTCCCTCTTAAAAAAGTCATTTCTAGAAGCCTTTTATTACTGCTTTAGACACTAGTTAATATAACAATACATTTCCAAATCTGTTGACTTCAGATTCAGCTATACTCCATGTCTCTTCCCTCTTAGCTCCCATTTGTATCATAACCCAAAATTCCAATCCACATTATCTGTCCTGCATCTTGACTATGGGGGTCATTAGCCATTTCTTTGTAAAGGGAGTCTGGATACAAGGTTCTGAATGGAGGACATTGTGTGACCCATGCTGTGATTGGAGTCCTTGAGATCTACATCTTTGAAGGAAGGCCCAGAATCCCCCATGTTGGAAAGAGGGCTCAGAAACTAAACCTTGTAAGAAGAGCCCAGCAGCCCATAACTGAGAAGGGCCTAACATCCCACACTATTAATCGAAGGCCTATTAGTCATTGCCTTGAATGAAGGGTTCAGTAATCTTTACCTTAACAGGAGGACATGCCAGTAAGTTGATTGGTGTGGGGGCACAGTGGCCTATGCTTTGAATGAAGGGTGTAGTGGTCTGCACCTTGATCAGATGGCATGGGCCTGCACCTTGCCAGGTGAGCATGACAGACACTTGCTTGAATAAGAAGGCTGGGATGCCCTTGAAGGGAACAGTGGCCTATACCTTGAATAGATGGCATGGTGCCTTCACCTGGACAGGAAGCCATGACATCCAGTGTCTAGATAAGGGGTCTAGTGACTAAATCTTTGAATGAAGGGTCCAGATTGTGCAATGATCAGTGCATTTGTGATGCCTGCACCTTGGAGCAGTACAAAAGGAGGGAGCTGGGGGACTTCTGTGGTACGTGTGTGCCCCCACTTGCATGTACCAAAGTCTGTGTCCCAGCAACAAGAAGAAGAAAAAACAGAGGAAAATGGATGGTGGAGCAAATGTGCATGATTCTCTGTGTGCCAACACTCCATCTATAGGACCAACAGGACAGCAACAGAATTAGAGTCTTAAGGGGAAGGATGACCATCATCCTGGCCCTGCCATAGGTAGCAATCCATGGCTGGGGAACATCGCTGATAGGCGAGTCTTGGGGAGATGGCTGTTGGTGAAGGATTCACATACCTCCACAAAGTGGACACATTATACCATTATGCTATCCGTTTTATCACCAGTGCTCCAGCTTGAACCCATCACTGCATCCTGTACAATGAGGTGAGCTGGACCTCCTAGCTACTAGAAGACTTGTACATACCTACTATACATCTGGGTTTATAAAGCTCTCTTAAATAAAATGCCTACTTATATTACCAGTCTCTTCCATCACTCGCATAGCTTATACACTCTAAGGAAACAACGCTAAAGCTTCAAACCTTAATCCTTCTAAATGCCTTCGTAACTCTCATTAAGAAAATCACTACTGATACCTGCCACTGTTACTAATCTTATATCCTATCTCTCTACTCCTTTCCTCTGTTCTGCTTTCCACCTCCCAATGCTACAGAAACAAATGATTACTGTTACTTCCATTTTGTGCAGTTGTATTGGCCATATTCTATTTTGAATGCAATTATTGTAATTATTGTATATATTGTACATACCTTTTGAAACTGATATTTCTATTTACCTTGAATTGTATTACCACAGTTTTGTATTTCATTTTATGTACTGTCTTGTTTCATTGCTTGTACAAGGGACCTCCTTGCAAATGATCTTGCTCAATGGATCTCAACCCTTCACAAAAACTTGAAGTGTCAGAATCCAGAGTGCTCCCTTAATAAGAATAGTGGGTTTCTTATGATAATGGCAATTGAGGAAAGGTGATGATATTAGGGTGAGTGCACATTGCCGAAAATCATTTTTGGCAATGTATACTCTAGGCGCACAAGCAAAAGGGTGCCAGAGACTTTTTTTTATGTGGGGTTCAGCCCCTGCACCCCCTACTAAAGATTCTCAACTCCAGGGGAGTGCATGTTGGGGGGGGGGTGCAAAAGAGGAAAAAAAATCATGGACCAGAGCAACAAAACAAACGTGCACCCAGAACCAAACCCAGCACCCTCACAATCCAAGCCTGCCACCAACCTACCATGCCACAAGACCAGCTCATCAGTCCATCACCACACTATGCCCCACAAAACCTCCTTCCCCTTTCGCCCATCACACAGTGTGGTCTCTCTCCCCCTTTTGCATGTTTACATATAGTGACATCCTGTCACTATATTCGCAGCCCCCCCCATATGGTCATCCTCCCTGCCTGGTAGCCCTTGGCACAGGTGCATTGATTGAGTCACCCTTTTGAAAGCGCTCAGTCGCAGTTGCCATAATCACATGCTAGCGAATAGTGCAATATGTGTATCAAAAGGACACCATCTTCCATATAGCACACAAAACATAGAAATAACTTATGAGCAAAAAAGTCTAATGAAGAAATGCCACCAGGTCAATAAACTCATTTAACCCAAGGCCCTCCATAGCCCCAAATTCATAGACCCAAAAGCTTTCTCTTTTTCCAGTTTTCTGTTCCCAGTTACCTCCCCACAGTCCAAGCCACACATTTTCTATGTCATGAAAGCAAGCATTATGGTTGGAATTGTCCACTGATTTCAGATTTCTCACTCTAGCATGGGTCATATCTCCTCTCTGTATTGATCTGATTTGTTCTCCAGTTCTAGTTTTAAATTAGCAGATGGCCCACCCAATATAAAATGAGCCACAGGAGCACATCAGGAGGTAGACAACACAGAGAGTGTCACAATTAATGAACTGTCAAATTGCAATCTCTCTACCATTCTTTGGATTAACATCCACTTTTCCTTGTTTCATGTATGTACAATGCATACTGTACATTGACCACATCTGAATGTGCCTAGGGGCAGAGATGCAGTGAAGTAAAATTTTGCCCGTGAAGGGGATGCAAAGTGGCCACTTCGTATTAGTGTTTCGCTACGCGAAGTGCCTATTTTAAACGCTCACTTCACCACTTCGCATTGTAATTATGACTTCACATTGTGCACTCCTCCTTATTCCACTTTAAGGTGGAGTGAGAATTCACAGGCAGCCCACACACATCACATGGCTTACACAGGGTAAGTCACATGCTTCAGGCAGGCAGGAGGTTACAGGCAGTAGCAGAGCCAGGTTTGGGAGCTGGGGGAGCCATTCAGATAATTGTGGGCTCCGCAATGGGCACTAAACAGTGAATAAAGTTCATGGTGTAGTGCCACTACTCACACTGGGGCAGCCAGGAGGGGTGACTGCCCCAAACCTACCATCTCCACCACTGGTTATGGGCAAACACACTCTCTAACGTGGGCTAATCTACACATTTGGCATGGGTGTGACAAATGGCTCTGCTCTGCAAAATGGCCATGGTGCTATGTGGATGTGTGATGAAGAGGGGTGCACAGGCGACAAGTCCCCAAATGAAGTTATTTTCCTATTTTACATACAGGGTTGATGTACCACTTGCACTAGACATACACCATTGACCACCACCACCGCCACTGCTACCTGACCACCACTTGACAAGATTTCTAAATCATAATGCCTCCCTCATCATGTGTGTAGTAATCTTCTGGTGTTGTTTTATTACTACTGCAGACATTCCTACTTGGCCTTACACTCATAGAAGGGGATAACATGCTCTGTAAGGTTAATGATGAGGGTGAATGCCCCACTATGGCATTAGCTGCCATCTGGTGCCGGGTCCACATTGCCATGTGCCTGTTCTTAAGAGTGTATGCTGGCCCCCCGTGCCCAGATGACTCCCCTTTTTACCTTAACTCACACATGCGTGGCAAAGCTGGCAGATTTCATCATTTGCATCTTGGACAAAAAAATCCCAAACAAGAGATTGTGATCCCCTACTTTCAACATGTCCCTGATGCTGGTTATTGTACTCTGTTTTTTTAACCTCTGAAATGTGGGGTGTGCTACATGATTTTTCAGGCTGGACACACTTGGACTCCAACTAACCACCACGACTATCTATGATTATTACTGGGTCATCATCATTATCATCAACAGAAACTACTAAATCACAACTTTTTTGAGGGGGAGTTAACTCCAACAGACCCAGACACAGCCACCTTGACTTTCTTTTTCTTTGGTTCCCAACAGGGGTCACTGACATCATCATATTCATCAACATCATCCACATCCACATTTTCAGCTTGGATGCTGTCATGTGGACAACATGTTCCAACCACAGCATCATCATCATTACCCCGATATTTTTGAGCCACACTTAGAATCATTGGATGGCAAAAGGCATGACCTCAACAGCACTGGAAGAAATGTGACATTGTGAGTTATCATCGCCAAGATCAGAATCATGTTCAGCTACCACGGGGATGTTAATTGGGAGTGTGACATCATCTACACTGTCAGTCATAGCTTTAGACTCAGCTATATTTTTTTAAATGGTTACCTGGTCAGAAGTGGAACTTGAGGCAGCAATACTCATGCTAGCAGAAACTTCACTAAAACCACCAGCTGGAACAACATCATCTCCTCCAGCTATTAGTGAAGCTACAGATTGCGCTGTAAAAAATATTGATGGAGAAATCCCTTTACTGACATCAGCAATGCACTTCTGCATACTACCACACACACAGACAATGTTGCCACTGGCAGCAGTGCCATGGCCAGAAACAGCTTTGCTTGCATGTCTCTTTGCAGGCATTTTGGGGGATCACCAAGAAAATTCTAAACAAATTTAGATTTCTGGACTTTAAGTGTAGACCGGTGGATGTGAAGCCAAAAAAAAACCGCTGTGCTTTGCAGACGGAAATTGGGCACTAAACAGATGTAAAAGCACAGACAGATTAAGATTGCATCATGCAATCAAGAAGAGATGCAGATGCAAAGTCACAACACTCAACTAGTGCTCATCACAATCCAATCTGAAAAGGATATATTTTGCCAGATGGGGGCTGGCAGTGCACTATAGTAACAGTCCAAAACCATGATACCACAAAGCAGTACAAAATCACGCAGGTGCAGTGGATAGCAGGTTCACACTGCTGCAATTACTCTGTGGCACAATAAAAGGTGTCTGATTTGATGACGATCACCCACACTCACACACACACACACACACACACACACACACACACACACACACACTACAAGTAATGCATAGCAAATTGAAAACTTCAGTAATATAACCAAATCTTTTAAACAAACTGAAATTATACACTGCTGTGCCACAACAATCAGCAAAAAAATGTCAAGAATTACTGAAAATATTACTATGTGTACATTAACACAGTTATACAAAAAAAATATAACCAAAACAGAATGACTAACTTTTTCTCCCAGTTAATCAACAGTACATACCCCACAGATATGGCCCTCCCCCAAAGCACACTTCAAGTGTCTGTCAGTACACAGACTGAATGTTCTAAATTAACATTCAAAATCCACACACAAACAATAAACCCTCGATGATATGAGAACAGGAGGATTTCCTACAATCGATGTACTCAATTTTGAGAAAAAAAAAGACTCAAAAAGGCTTTTTTAACAGCTTTTAGAGGTTTTGAATCACAGAGAGTAAACTGTCTCCAGCTACCACTACACACACACCACCCAGAACTGAGGCTGTGCAGAACAATCTAGAGCCCATGAGACCTGCAATCCCATTAAATCACAATTACAAGGTGAAGTGATGTGAAGTACATTGATTTCTATGTACTTTGCATTAAAATTGGTGCAGAAGTAGTTGGGGGAAGGTGGAGTAATGTGAAGTCATTGGTTTCAATGGACTTCGCGCTCCTCATTATGACATGAAGTACTCCACTTTGCATTGCAGATTACTTCACGGATTCTGCATTACTCCACAAATAACTTCGCAGAGCAAATTTGGGCCACTTTGTCCACCTCTACCCAGGGGTGGAGATGGCAGCCAAGCAATATTGCTACTGGTAGAAATGGCTAAATGGCTAGACACAACTTTATCAGAACTGTTTCTGGTCTTGTTAATATAAAACAGGAACCCTCAACAACAACGCTTTTCAATTTATTATCAGTCCACAAAATGCCCCAGTTCTGCCTGACAGTGTTATTTACCACTCTTGAATGAACAATATATATAATTATAAACTTTATCCTGCAGCGCTGTATTTACCCTAGTTCTCAGGACCAAAGTAGATTCTCAGGGTATGCTGTGAATGTACTCTGCAGTTTTTGCTATTGAAATGGAACTGTACCCACAATCCTTAAATCTCTTTGTCTGTTGCACCAATTTAAATACACATTGCTTAGGACTGGTACAATTCCTTAGAGTACAGATCCCATGGCCTTTAGGAATATTATGAGTGGCAACTATTAAACTGCAATAAACTGTTGTGGTCTGTTACTTTTTGGAAAAAGGTCCAAACACACATTACCATTTCCACTACTGTAGATTTTAAAGGCTACCTAACAGCTATTTTCTGGTGTGCACCTTTCCCAAAACTTTCCCATGGAAGTAAAGCCCAAAGGTAGTACTTTTAAATAATATGATATATATATATAACATTTTTGGCAAGAATTTTTGCAAGTCAGCAGTGAGGAAATATTTTAACCTGACCACGCTGTTTGGACCCCGTGACTGCACTCTTTGTGCAATGGGATGATGTAATTGAAGTTGGTCATGTAGTCTATTGTAATGAAACCCTATGGAGTGTAATGTTTAATATCTAAACTTAACATTTTATGTTTACTGGTCATCCATGTCCGATATTTAACCTGTATGTTAGTTCCTTTTGTACAAGTTAAATATTGATATATGATACACATTCCCTTTTCATTAATGCTGCTGGGACACTTGATGTGCGGCTGACGAATGTAGGGAAGCCTATGTGCCACAGATATGCAGTGCATAGGTGTTGAACATTTATGTGCTCAGGGCCCAATAGGAGGAAACTGGCTAGCACCAGGAAAACTCTGCATTGCTCAAACAATACAAGCATAAGTATGAAATGTAGCACCCAGCAGAAAAAAGCAAAACAGCAAAAACAACAGAATAAGGTATTACCTAACTATTTTTATTTTGAATTGGCATGTAATGGTACAGAAATAGACATCAAGGTAGAACATGAGTATCTGAGCTGGTAGAAAACATATGACATTATTATCGAGACAGCACTCCCTAATGTATTCACCCAGTGCCTTGAGGGCTTCATTGGAGACAGCATGCCATGTCAATTAATACCTTTTATAGGGGATTTTTAAAATAAAACTGTAGAAACCCAAACCATGTACACATTAAAATTGCAATACAGGAAATGTAAACAGCATGGTCAATATGGCCATCCACTAACACTTATATCAGCAGAAAGAAATGGTGTAGTAAACTCATATTCTCTCAGTCCACACTTAAGCTGCACCTGTATAAAGCTGCAATGTAAACCTACTATTTTAATAATCAATTAAAGCTGATTAAAACCATCCAGTCCTGACTTAAAAAGCAAGTATCCTAATTTATAATGTATTCAAAAAAGGTGGAGGAGTAATGTGTTACACTTGAAAAGAACTAGATGTAATGTAGGTTCAGCTACAAACCAACTTTAGGACAGATTGTGAACGGTTGTTTGTGTGCATACTTCTAAGTAATTCAAAACAATTACATTGATGAAATTACTGGTGACCCCTATAATACACTGATAATGTGTCTCATCAAACACCACCATAACTGGGTAGGATGTTATACCTAGTTATAACAGCACTTTATGTCACTCACTGCTCACTCAGACCTCAAATGTTTCAGCTCCTCTAAAATAGCCAACAGATGACCCTTGATTTAGTTCTGGACCTCAGACAGGGTATAGGGTGGGCAGGAATTGACAACCTGACACATCCAACATGGAGAAGAACTCATCCTCCCCATTGCCAAGCAGTGCTACCAGCTGACAGGTACTACTCTGCAGGGTCAGCAGCAGCACATAGTAGCTGAGTTTCATGACAAGCATTGGGACCATTCTGGAAGTGATCCCCAGTTCCTGCATGGCCAGCTGGTAACTCAGTACATTGGTAGCCCTGGCCACACTGTGCTCATAGAGAAAGAGGAGCTTAAAGCCAGAGTCCATGGCCAGTAACTCAACAGTGAGGCTGAGTCATGCATCAGTGGTAGGGCCATCCTGCTTCTCCTCCCCTTCTTCCTCAGGCAGCACTGAAACAGCAGAGATGATGTGCTGAGTTTTGGGGGTTATAAAATTCCTGCATCAGTTATTATAAAAAATAAAATATAAGCAACTGTTTACTTATGAAGTATTTTTGCATACCCTCAGTGTGTAATGTCCACACAAATCACTGGAGCTTCACTATCAAGGTTTATGGGACATCACACACTTTGGGTGTGTAAAAATACTTCATAACACACAGTCACCTATGCATCATTCTCTATTTTGTGTGCATAAGCCTTCCAAAAACTGGGTTCAGGTATTTAAGGGTCTAATAAGACCGATGAGTTCTATGCATCAAAGGGTGGATTGCCTACATGCCACGTATGTGAGGCACATAGGCAACCCTGAGTCAGAATGCCACATAGCAGGAGTCTAGTGGGCCACTGGCAGCATTCACAGCAGGAGTGCAAGTCCCTTGCACATATGATTTCCCATTCAGTCATGCTGCTACATGCCACAGGTATTCTGGGGCTGTGTCAGGGGGTGTGCCACACTCCACACCATTCACTAAGGTGTGTAGTGCCAGGTATGGGGGGGGTCATAAGATACAGCATGGAGGACCCTGCCATAAATGTTACAGGCCCCCCGTAATAGACACCTGTCAGCTGTAGTGGGACTGGAACATCCTCCACACAGCTGCCCCAGTCCAACAGCTGGTCAATGAGGGCTGGAGGCAGCCCTTGTGTCATCATGCAGAGCTGTGTACATGTTATGCACAGTGCACCAATGTGCTGTATAAGACAAAGAGATCATGACACAGATGGGGCTATGAACCTGGCAAGTTGCCTCAGGCAAGATACTGTATACATTAATGTTCACTGCACAGTGCCCCATTGCATGAACCAATATGTGGCACAACAGAAAATAATCAGTCATACATCTCATTCACTTTTGTTCCAGACCATGTTGTACTTTGCAGATATATGTTATGTACTACAGTTTTGGTAGTATCTTAAAGTACTCTACATGTCAGTGTGCAACTATAAAACAAACATTCTACATGTCACACAATCAGTCAAAGAGAGGTGTCTGTAGTATAGTCTCTATTCACAACAGAGTCTCTGTATCTATGGCAAATGCCTTTTGTGACTACAACCCTTACAAAGTTCAAGGGGTACAGCATCACAATGTTCCTGTGGGCAATGTGTTATGAAGACCTGGGCACAACAGCTAAATGCATATCTATCAATGTAATGTATATTCACCAGTGGAACAGTCAACAGGCAGGCATAAGACGACCACATTTAATGACTGAGTAGGGCAGCTCTTCTGCTGTAACTCAGGCAATATACTGTGTTGTCCAGCATTGTAAGCCTATTAACACACACATACTGCCTTTGCTTTATCAATGCATTGTGTACCAGAAAGCATGTACACCTAGTGGTGCTGGGATTGAACTTCACTGAGGATGAGAATAATAAGGCACAACAGACGTCTTGCCACATGTAAGACTCATAGGGCACATGCCCATGGTTGTACTATCACAGGGCTCTGCACCATCCCAGGATCCTCTGCATGCATGCAGAAGGGGATCCACTTTAGGGCCCAATAAGGGAATCTGATTGGATGCCTGCCAGTGTCTCCTCCACCCCCCCCAGTCATCAGCACACCGGGGCAGAGCCGCAGACAGGGTGGCTGGTGCTCATGAATGTCAGTTGGTGCATGCCTGTCTGTGGGTATGGAACTGCCCGGGCTGGGTACGTGCTTCTAGTGAATAGCCACACCGAGTTCATGCATACAGCACTACATCTTTAATGGTGCCAGCTAAATTAATAATACCGGACATTTGTAACTTACATTGCACAGTAAATTAGTGAACCAATATATAAATATACTGCATGAAGTAAATATGAAAAAGGTGGTAAAAAAAGCAGTTTTAAACTCTTTGTATTAAACTGTCTCACCAATGAGTTGGTTCACCATTTTTTTGAAGTTAGACATACATTGGCAATTCACATTGTCCTGGAATCCCCCCTTTTCCCTCACAAAAGACAGAGACGTTGTTTGTTGTTGTGCTCAGATTGGCAATTAATTTATTTATATTCATAATTCCATATTCCATTTCCATTTCTTTATTATCATATTTTCAACATTTTGTTCATTTTTCTTTCATATATCAATCTCTGATTATCCTTCCCCAGGTGAAAACCTGGGTCCTTATTCTTCTCCTTTTTCGTTAGGTAACGGTGAAAACCGAGACCACTTTCTCCTTCATCTTCCTCCTCTTCTTGTGTTATTCATTTTTATTCCCTCCCTCATCCCCCTTTTCCTTTTCCCTTCTTTATCTCCTGCCATCCACCTTTGGCAGTCCACAACCATAATATCACTGCCATCCACCTTGGCAGTCAAACTGTCCAACCAGATGCGCCTGTCATCCACCTTGACAGACCCACCATACAGTCCCATCTTGACTGTCTACCCTCTTGTCTTGGTTAGTAGGGTGGGTGGGAGGATCAAAACTCCAGCAAAAAGTGGCTGACGCCCCTTGTGCTGTCCCTTATGTACCTCCCTTGCCCCTCCCCTTCCTGCTACCTATCCATTGTCCTGGCCCTTAGCCTCTTCCCTTCCTTCCCCCCTCCTCTTCTGAGCACAACCATTCTATGCAGAAAGGAAGGGGTGCACCAGGACAACCTGGTCTGCCCATTAAAGAGCAAACTCCATTGTCCCGGATCCCCCCCCCCTTTTCCCTCACAATAGACAGAGACGTTGTTTGTTGTTGTGCTCAGACTGGCAATTAATTTATTTATATTCATAATTCCATATTCCATTTCCATTTCTTTATTATCATATTTTCAACATTTTATTCATTTTTCTTTCATATATCAATCTCTGATTATCCTTCCCCCAGGTGAAAACCTGGGTCCTTCTTCTTCTCCTTTTTCATTAGGTAACGGTGAAAACTGAGACCGCTTTCTCCTCCATCTTCCTCCTCTTCTTGTGTTATTCATTTTTTCTTCCCCCCTCCCCTCGTCCTTCCCCTTTTTCCCCACCAGCCAGTCTCCAGCTTGTGTTGGATGGCTGGCTTCGCCCATCCTTAGGGTACCGGCCTCCCTTTCCTCAGGGAAGATCCTTTTTATTCCTCTTCCTTTTCACTTTCACTTTTCCTCTTTTTTTTTTATTTCCTTTCCTCGCATGTTTCCTCCATGCATCTATAAAACCCATTGTTTCTGTATTGAACATGTCTATGGCTAGGTCCAACTGGTGTATGCCATCAGACCTGAAGAAATCCTCTACCCATTCTTCTACCCCCCTCAGTATCACCTGCCCTCTCATCTGCCTTATCAACGTCCCAACCCTCCTATTCATCTTTCTCCTGGCCCTCTCTACCGCTCTGTGGCTGTGCTCCTGCCACACCACCTCCTTGGTATCATGTCTGGCGAGGCAAGGCTCACCTGTAGCCACCATCGCCGATTGCCCCTAAACACCTTTTTTATTTGTAAATAAGTATCTACCAAAGGCCTGCCTGCAAGGTCGCTGTCTCCCTAAATGTATAATAATTAGATCTGGACTGGGCTGCCGCCCCTTGAGTTCCTTCAGGGTGGGGAGTAGCTGTGCCCATCTCATCCCCCGTATGCCATGCCAAACTAGCATACACTGTCTCACATCTTGGTACAACTGCCTTCCCCCAGCCTTCTTCTCTGCTCCTTTTCTGGCCCAATAAATATAGGAATGGCCACAGATCCAGACTTCCATGCTCCTCCCTCTACCTATGGGGTTCAAGCAAAATTTGTTATTTTACACATGCTGTCAGTGTCATACCCACATTTTCTCTTTTTTTTTTTTATATATACCCTCTCCACCCTTTCTTGCCCCCGGCCCCCCATTTCTGTAGTTGCAGGCCAGGAGCACCACCTTCAAAAACCTCCCCATTTTTTTTTTTTTTTTATTTCAGTGCTCTAATGTATCTCTTATAACTGGCTGATCGCCAGCGTCCCTTTTCCAAAATCCCCTCCACGGTCTCTCCTGCTGCTGCCCACTGTGAGGCAGCCCCAATCCTCAATGAATGGGATGAATAATTAGCCGGGTCTTCCCCCATGAATTGCATGCCCTTTTTGAGCAATGCCATGACTTGATAGCCAGTGACCCTCTTCCCATCACTATGCACAAATAATTTTCCCGTCCTGCTCCCCTGCTCTGCGGTGAAAGCCCACAGAGCCTGTATGGGGCATATTCCACCCTCTTTTTGCCCTTTCAGCACTACTATGCAACCCTGCCCTCTCTGGTCTGTTTTTGACCACCTAATCTTAATCCGTATCTCTGTTACCCCCCAGTTTACATCTTCCCATTCTAACCCCCCTTCTTTGTTCTTCCTCCGTGGCCTGCCACCTCACTCACTCTCATGGCCCCAGCAAACATTACCATATAGATTGTGTGAAAAGCTGGGCCTCGGCCTCGATCTGCATATTGTTGGGAGCACATCCTTCAGCTTTATTAGCCACTGCTCCCCTATCGGCCTTCCATTATCTGCTAGTCCTTGTTTCAACCTGCCCCACCCTTGCATCATTCTTCTGATGAGTAATGATTTTGTCAGGTCCTTCCACCCCTTTAGACTGCAGATAAGACTAATTCCTGCCCGATAAACTCCCATTGTGATGTGGGCTGTGCCTTTTTGCCACTGCTCCTCGGTGAACATTCCTAGCTGTTCCTCTGTAAGTGGACTACTTGCCTCCATCTGGTGCTCTGCCCTGAATGTTTGAAACACTCGGCAGGCCCCATCGTAGGCCCTCAGAGTCTGAGGCGCCCATGAGCTATGAAACAGCAGTTCTGCTCCTTCTTGCCAGCATCCCAGATGTTCATTGGTATGGGTGTTTTTTGTTCTTCTGCTGTCAGTGCCAGCCACCGAAAACGGTTCAGCTGCAGACGGGAAAGGCTGTCAGCCAGGGTACTGTGTACCCCTTCTATGTGTTGTGCTCTAAATGACATGTTCAGCTGCAAAGCCCTTAAAACTAACAGTCGTAATACCTGCATGACTGTGCCTGACATAGCTCCCCTGTTGTTCAGGACATCCACCACTGCCCTATTGTCACACCAAAAAGTCACTTTCTGATCTCGTAATTCCTCCCCCCAGACCAAAGTACATGCCCATATGGGCATGATCTCCAGTAATGTTATATTTCTCACTTTCCGCTCCTTTACCCAACTGGCAGGCCACGGTTCTGTGAATCATCTACCCCTCAGGTAGCCCCACATGCTTAGCCCACCAGCCGCGTCTGTGTAGAGGTCGAGGTCTGTGTTGTATATCAACTCATCTTGCCAGAACGAGCACCCATTGTACTCCTTAAGAAATTCTTCCCAGATTCTAAAATCCTCTCTGACCCCTTGTGTCAGGTCCACCCAATGATGTGGTCTGGTGACCCCCGCTGTAGCCCTAGCTAATCTCTTTGTGAATGCCTTCCCTGGTCCGATGGCCCTGCATGCGAAGTTCAGGTGCCCAAGTACCTGTTGCACCATTTTTAGTTGTACCCATCTCCTTCTGGTGTGTACTTGGATTAACTCCCTCAATTTTTTAACTTTTTTGTCCGGTAATCAAAATATTTCGTTCAAAACATCTATTTCGATCCCTAAAAATTCCATAACCCTGCTTGGTCCCTCTGTCTTTTCTGGTGCCAGTGGGACCCCTAGCTCCCGGTACAATTCCTGAAACTTCACCAACAACCTCTGTGTCTCTCTTCTTCCCCTCCCAATGAAGAGAAAATCATCCAGCTAATGGATGACCATCTTATAACCCATTTTTTCTTGGAATATCCACTGTAAGCAGGTGCTGAAAGCCTCAAATGTAGCACATGCTGTGGAACAACCCATTGGCATTGCCTTGTCGAAATAATACTGCCCCCCACTTTTAAAACCCAATAGATCCCAGTCTTCCCTCCTAACTGGAAGCAATCTAAAAGAGGATTCTATTTCCGTTTTTGCCATCCATGCATCCTCTGTGGCCCAGATCATCCGGACCGCATCCTCTAGTGTCGCATATGTCACACTACTATGTTCCTCACTGATGAAATCGTTCACTGACTCCCCCTCCGGGTAGGACAGATGGTGGATCACCCTGTACTCTACCTCTTGTTTCTTGGGTACCAAATCCAATGGTGAAAACCTCATGTTTGGCAATGGGGGAGTATTAAACGGACCCTCTACCCTACCTGCCGCCTTTTCTTTCTCTATTTTCTGCCTTAGCATTTCCTCCTTCCCTTGTACTGACCCAAGGTTGCTCGCCTCCATCGCTCACCTGGGTCCCCTACACTGCAATGAAACCCTGTGTTAAAAACCTTCAAAATCATGTCCCGCATGCTCGTGTCCAGATATCTATTCAGGCAAGCTGTCCATACCTTCAAGTTGATGGGGGTTCTGGCCATCCCAAACTGTTCTCTGTTGTGTCCCCTCCTACTCGCCCCTTCCCCCTCAATTTGCCCAACCTTCTTTCTTTCAGTGGCCCTGCCCCCTCTATTCGCATTCCCCTTCCCCACCCTCCCTACCCCATGTTTGCCCTTTAAACCCTTAGCCATCTCAAAAAACTGTTGACCTGATCCTTGACCTCCATGCCCTTGTGTCCCTAGTGCCCATGTCGTTCTGCATTTGCTTGTTGGGTGTCCTCCTCCACATTTTGAGCAAGCATGCCAGAAACGACATTGAGGCCATGAGAAAAAGCCCTATTGTAAGCCCAGCAGCATCTCTGGGACATAAACCCCTTTTTGCCCCACTCACCTTCGGGCGTGGACTGATCTGTTACGTAATCCGTCCACAAATCTATCTGCTTGGTGACCCATCTCACGTCCCCAAATGTTGCCATTCTCTGCTGAAAGAATTCATCATAGTATAACCACCCCACCCTGCCTTTTGCTTTTGCTCTCCGTATTATCAAGGAATAGTTAATGAGCGGGATGCCTTAGTTCCGGCCTCTTCTCCAGAACGATGGCTGAGAAAGTGGCAAAACCTAGGAACCAACCATCCCACATCTTCCCTTTTGTGAACTTGTCATCCTCTTTCTTTTCTAAAAGTACTATGGCTGCTGCCATCTCGCTCTTGCCTATGCCCTCAGTTTCCTCATATTTGGCTGCTGCCTCCCGACTCACTAAATAGAATATATCCACATATTCCCTTTCCATATTTTCTCTTTTGTGGCCAGTGGCACATATTCGCCTATCCTCATCCCAGGCACCCCATCTCCCTTGTACCTTTTCCTTCTCTCTCTCTGCTCCCTTTTCATTCTTTCCCAGCCCCCTCTTTTTCCTTCCTAATGTCTGCCAGAACTAATTCCATCTGCCCCAAACCTCCAGTTCCCAGTGCAGCCAAAATTTGCCCTATGTATTCTTTTATACTATCATCCACTGCACTGGATGTGTTACCTGTAACCTTGTCCGGGCCATGCTGCCTGGAGTCTTCCACACTTTCTCTTGGTTCTCCCTGCGGCTGAGGAGGATGGGGAACTACTGGGGTCTGCAAAGGGAAAACCACATTCTGGGCGTCATGCCTGGATCCCACCGGGGAGATCCCACCTTGATCTAGTGGGGATACTGGCATCACCGGGTCCACGGACCACAGAGGTACTGGATCAACCGCCTTGGCGGGCCTCACTGTTTCCAGTGCTACCCTAGCGGGACTACCTGGCCCCCTGGCTGGTCGTTTCCTCCTGCCGCCCTTCCCCTGGGCCTCTTTTCTCTTCTCCCCAGGTCTCCCTGGTTCCTCTCCCTCCACCAGCTCCCACATTCTGTTTGCTTTTTCTGCCAATTCAATTATAGCCTTGTAAGAATCCTCCTTTGATGGCCTGCTCTTCTTGGTTGCCATTTCATTCTTTCTTTGTTCTTTGAAGACAACTACAGGAAGATAAAACATGGGTTAATTTGTATATCTGTACCTGTTTGCAACGCCTTCATCCTGTCCCTTAAACCACATGCCCACATCAAATGGACTAAGGCACCTCCTCAATCGAACACCCCCCAAAGAAAATGGACATTGCGTGGTCCGATAATCAGGTACCTTCCCCGATATTCTGACCGCTGCTCAAATCCTGCTCCCTTGTGGTGCCTGAAAAAGGGAAGGGGGGAGGCACAAATGCAAGCGACCACTCATGAGTGATTGCCAAAGCTTCCCATGTGACCCCTTCACAGCGTGGGACCTCACTCTCGAGGACCCGGTTTGTGATCTCCCCCCTTCTGCCCCTGGCCTCCCACATGCCCTTGTTTCTTTTTTTTTTTTGAAAGGCCCCTTACACGTGCCCCTTACACATGCTAACATCCTGATACATGGCACTCTTTTAAAGCCCACCCGGCAGTGTGTGACATCATGCCACAGGGTCACCTGTTGTACTTCCTCTCTCTTTTCTGCTGGCCCCTTCTCTGGGCTTATTCCCCTCGAGCCCATAACCCATGCTTCGCCCCGATCCAGTACCCCACCCAAGCCCAAACAATGCCATCTAACCCCCCCCTTTCCTTTTGCGTTGGACGTCCACGCCATGCGGTAACTCCCTCAGGGCCTCATAAGGGCCTATCTCCTTTAGGGCACTGAAAAATCAAGTAATACCACCAGGGCATATTAGCAAGTCCCCTAAACTCTCGCCTCCCCCGTCCTGCATCGTGGATCCCCCCTTGCTCCTCCCAACTGCCAAGCTTGCCTGAGAGTTCTGAAATTGAGCCACCACCACACCATGCTCCCCTAGCCTGAGATCAAACCAGTGCTCTTCCAGCAGACCCCTTCATACGGTGTATGATGCCCACCACGCGATCCATGCTTTGGTGCCTCCTCAAGGTCTTGCCTTTTCTCCAGGCTTTCTTCCTCACCCATGGCCCCAAAAACCCCCAGCACCTTCACCGGATGCCACAAAAGGGGTTTCCCTCACCCCTGGGCAGCGTGTGGCGTCACGCCACTTGGGCCTGGCTTCCGCTCTCTCCCCTATCTCTACGGGCTCTTCTAGGTCCACTATTCATCTCACCAGCCCTACAAACCAGGAAAATTGCAGCCAACAAACCCCCACTACCAGTAGAGAAGGCTTTTGCTTCCTTCCTCTTTTTTTTTTTTTACAAGCGGCACGTAAAACCCACCACACAGCTTATGCCCTCCATGCCTCTCCAAGGCTTTTTTCATCACCTCCCCAGCTTGCTATGGCCCTCACAGCCACTACACACCACCGGCACTCAGCAAAGGGGTTTTTCCACCCTCTGCATGGCGTGTGACGTCACGCCACGTGGTCCCGATTTTACTCGCTCCTACCATTGCTACGGGCTCTCTCAGGCCCACCCGAACATACAAAACAGCCCAATTTTTGGGAAATGCAGCAAACAACACCACCAGTTCAAAACACCACGCAGTCCCGCTTCCACTCACTCCCACCATCGCTACGGGCTCTCTCAGGCCCACATAAACATACCCAACAGCCCAATTCTGAGAAAATGCAGCCAAACAACATCAACAGTTTAATATGCCACGTGGTCTCACTGCCACTCGCTCCTACCATCCCACAGGCTCTCTCTGGCCCACATAATCATGCAAACCAGCCCAATTGGGCAGAAAGCAGCAAAACTAATGCCCACATTAAAAAGGGGGGCTTTCTTCTTCCATTTAATTATTACTAAAACACTCTTCCCCAAAAACAGTCTATATTCCCATCAAATTCAACAAAAAAAAAAACCATCAAAAAGTCTTTCTAACCAACCCCCCAAGAGTCTGCTGTAACCATCTTTTTTTATATTCCTCTTCTTCTCTCACTATATATATATTTTTTTTTTACTTCACATCTTCTTCCTGTAATATTTTGTTTCTTACCTCTCCCTCTTGGTGAAAAAACCTCCAAAATGTTTTCTTGCCAATCTGACATGCTGCAGCTGATGTAGATCAAAACTCCAGCAAAAAGTGGCTGAGGCCCCCTTGTGCTGTCCCTTATGTACCTCCCTTTGCCCCTCCCTTTCCTGCTACCTGTCCATTGTCCTGGCCCTTAGCCCCTCCCCTTCCTTCCCCCCCTCCCCTTCTGAGCACAACCATTCTATGCATGAGGGAAGGGGTGCACCAGGACAACCTGGTCTGCCCATTAAAGGGAAAACTCCATTATATTGTTGTTGTAACACTTAACCATCTCAAGAGCAACTATTCTAAAAAAAATTTACAACTGACTGAAACGTTTTTGCAGCTCAATTACAATGCAAAGCAGAACTGTATAGCATCTCTTAGGCAGCACTTTTTTATATATTTTTGTACTGGTTCCATTAACATTTATGCAACTTATTAAGAAATGCTAAAGCAACTGGCTGATGAGAAAGTTTAATCTAAATTGTTCTGTAAGCCTGAACATATTTTTGCTTGCTAAAGGAATCGCGGGGTGCCCTAAGGCCAAGGTACTGCAGTACAGTGGGTAGACATCCCTATAAATCGGTTTGTGTTAGTATAGAAAATATATTGCATCCCCATTTATTAGCATGGAGGCAGACATAATGGATCTAGAGTGCCTTAAAACCTTAGATTACTGTGCTACTATACTTTAAATGCCACTGATGGGACCATAGTCAGTGCTACGCCTGATGTTAATTGAGCCCTGAATTATTTTAGTGCAGAATTTGTACATATTACAGATATGCATCCCCCATTATTAAAAGAAGAGCGTGTATGCCCTTGATCCTTCACACTATATTTCCAGAAACTATATAATCTCTTTTATTCAGGTTTCAGATGCTGTACTGGGAAATATTTCATTTCCTATCTCCTGTTGCATCTGAACTCCAAAAAGGCTCTTGTCAGACAGATGTGTGCATATGGGTGGGGTTTGTAGTTTCTGAATAAAGTCAGTGTCACTTTAACAATTAATATTTGAACAACTATTAATTAAAATAGCATTTTTCTCTCACTCATTAAGATAACTATTATCAAAACATTAACAGTGCTTGAAGGACATATATCTGGCAGCCACGTAACTTTTACACACAGAGACAATAGAAAAAATGTCTCACTTTAAATTCACCCAACAATCTGTGGTATAGTGCTATTCAGATCATATATTAAGATCGGGTCTTGTATTTAACTTGGCCCATTTTAGGACACCATTTACATAAAAGATCCCATGCTCCAATCAGGCTCCAAATATGTGCTATGAGAACCTATGCCCACACTGGGCAGCATATTATGTGAGTGTCATGACAATCCCACTACACTGCAGTGACAAAAGGAAAATACGATCAGTTCATATTTGTAGAGAATAAGGAAACATAACTTGCAATTGAAAACAAGTCAAAAGTCTTTTGCAAGTACTGTAGGTTGGTACAGTAGATACTATACTCTTTATAGACCCCAAATACTTTGGTGTTTTTGCTCTCCCCTATGAGGAGAGTAGTGCAAAAGGCATTTTCTTCAGATTGGTGTATAATCAGTCTAGATGCTGACAAGTTTTATCGTTTTTAACAACATGCAAACACATTAGCCACTTAATGAACCTGCAACCTCCCAAGTAAAATTGAGCCCCCAGCCCTTTTTAGTCTCATGCCAAAGATGTGACATTAGCTAGGAAGTTTATTTGGCAATAGGCTTACAGTCATTGACAAACATTTGTTTTTACCTGGTTCATGGGGGGTGGGATGATTCTTACAGGCATTGTATGCCTCAGTTGTATGATCCAGTGTAGATGTTTGGAATTGTTGGGAATCTTGCTCCTGAATGACTTGTCACATCATCATTTGGAGGCATGGTAGATGGCCCAGTATTCTTTATGTTGTTGTCTTTCTCCTAGTTGAGTTGTTGAGAAACAGTTTGTTGCTCACAGATGAAATGATTACAGCATTAGATATTGAAATACCATCATTATAGTATCATTTTTCAAACATACCACACCTCTTGATTGCATAAGATGTTCAGAATACCACCATTCATGGCATTATTGGATGTTACGCAATAACATAACTCTCTTAGAAATTGTTTTATTTTTGTGTAGTACATTTTACATAGCAAACATTTTCATCTCACTTCATCAGATATTATGATGGCTAAGCTGATTTTGCTTACACTTCAGCTAGAAACAGGTAAACATGTTATGCATATCTTTGAAGAGTCAGAAGCTTCAGAAAAGCAACTATACAGTCATTTTCCAACCTTAGAATGTAAGGTTGACTTTAATAAATTATAGTTAACCAGGCCCATAATTCAAGTTCAAACATGACCTGAAAATATATTACCCTATACTGCTCACACATTGATTAACATATTGAACAAGACTGGTCCAGGACTGACTCCTGTGCCACCCTCATGTGACCCCACCATCCACTGACTTGACCATGCTCACTACCATCCTTTGATTTCTCCCTCCCCAGTCAGTTCCTTACTTCTATGTCTAAATCCCTCCTCACTCTCCAGATTCCCCAGCAGCCTTCTGTGTGGCACATAGTCAAAGGTTTTGCTGAAACTGATGTAGAGTAGATCTACTGCCTGCCCTCTGTCAACTGCTCTTGTGATCCAGTCAAAAAATACTTGTAGGTTGGTCTGACATGATCTCCCACAACACAAATCCATGCTTCATTCTATCTTGTAACCCATTTGCCTCAAAGTAGGCCACTAGGCTTTCCTTGACCAGGGCCCCCTTCAGCCTATTAACTATAGAGGTAAGACTGACTGATCTATAGTATAAGCTGCTTTACAGAGCTAAAACAAGCATTTGTCAGTGCTGAATGTTGTCTTGCTGGCATTGGCATTGGTAGTGCAGAAGTTAGGGGGATGCATAATAGGAATGGCAGTGAAGTATTGAACTGATGCCAACTGCACCCCATCCTGCAGAGACTGACTGGCATTGAGGTGGGCCGTTGGGTCATTGATCATAACGTTCACCTCACCCTACCCCACAGACACCAACAAGTGTCACTTTGCCTTGGGGTCTTCGGGCCTTACACTCATCCAGTTCCATAAGGAAATACCCTGAGATGAGTGCACTATAGGAGAATGGGGTGAACTTTGGGGTTGAAGAGTCCACAACACACCTCAATGCCTGTCAGTGGCTGCAGGCTGGGGGTGCAATGGTGTGAGCATTACAGATGAAAATCCCAAGTCACACCCCTGATGCCTGTCAGTGTCTTCAGGATGGGGCATTATGTTTGGAAACCCTAACACCCCAGGCGTTTGTTGGCTATTTTCACTCCAAATTTTTAACATGGGCTTTTTTTGAGCCAACCTCATAAACAGTGACACTATCAGTTCACTAGCAAAAAGGTGATTTTGCACAGCGACTGCACCATTTGGCACCACAGGTGCAAAAACACATTTCAGGCAGGATGAGGAAAATTACAGCTGTACTGTTCATGAGAAGGTGTAAAAAATGTTCATGCTGAAAATTTGAAGTGAAAATATCGAAAACTGGTGAAGTCACGAGTGTGCATAGAAACTGGACAACAGATGCCCATAATGCAATTATTGTGGGGATTTTTGCAACCAAATTTTCAACATTGGCATTTTGGCACCTCCGCTCATGAACAGTGACACTGTGATTTTGTTAATGTGTCCCGAACGTTGATTTCCCACAGCAACCATGCCATTGTGCACCAGATGTGTGAAAACACATTTCGGGCAGGATGTGAAAAATGACAGCTGAACTGTTCATAAGGAGGTGTGAAAAAATGTCAATGTTGAAACTCTGGAGTGAAAATATAAAAAATTCTTGAAGTTAAGTGTGTGCGTGGAAACTACACAATGCACGCTCATAATACAGTCATTTATTGGAATTTTGTTACCAAATTTGCAGCATAGGCTTTTTGGGAGCCCACCTCATGAACAGTAGCACTGTCATTTCATTAATCAGTCCCAAAAGGTGATTCCACACAGTGATTGCAAAATCACTTTTTGGGGCCAAATAATGAAATGACAGTGATTGATTTCATGAGGTGGGGTCCCAAGAACCCCACTTTGAAATTTTGGAGTCAAACATCAAAACAATGGTTGTGATATCCAGCTAAGTTGAAATCTCCCCCATTCATGCCATTATACAGTTAACCGTCATTTCTTCAGTGCGCAATTGGCTTTGAAGAGTGCAGACATGTTTCTGCTCCACCGAAGAGTGCTGTGCTGGACCTCCAGAGATAAGTATGGGGTGAGTGGGGTTTGGGGAGCTGGGGTGTGCAGACAGTTGGTGTGGGTTGGGGAGGGGGCCCCCGCACATAGTGAGGGACCGTTTTCTTTGTTTCAGGTTCTGAAAAAAAAAGAACAGTGTGGACTGTTTTCTTTCTTTACAGGTGTACGACAAATGTTGGGGACATTGATTTGGGCTCCTAGTGTGCCCAATGACTTTGGGGGCATGATGTTTGCCACACTGGGGTGGGCTCCCAGTGTGGCTCACAATGTAGGTGGGTGGGGGCAGGAAAATGCTGACACTGTTGGCTTCAGAACACATGCAGGCACACTGGGGTAGGATCCAAGTGTGCCACACAATCTTGAAGGGAGGGTTATAAACATGCCGACAGGGGGATTGGGCACCCCAAAAGTCAGCTTGCTGGGAATTGTGAGAGGCAAATGACAACAGCTGCTATGTTTATTGGAATGTTTCAGCAGGCAAGGCACACCCTGCAATGACAGGGTGTTTCCTCATTGCAGCAGAGAAATTCTTTTATAGGTTGGTGGCACACTTCTCAAGTGCAGTCATAGACAGCATGCTCATTCATTTGTGCCACACAGACCAACCCAAGAAAGCAGTGGTGCCATTGGCCACAACACGGCCACACTTCCACAACCTGCTACTCCAGCAAGCTGTCACAAAATGTTGCTTGTGCTGCACGTGCAAGACAACATAAAAAGTGAGGCTTTCTCAGCATTAAAAAAAAAATTGAGACAGAACAGAATGTTTATAGATCCATATTAAGTCTTCTTAGAGATACTTCTGCAGCTATCATATTATCTGAAGTTAGAAAACTCTAGTTGAAAACAATTGCAATTATAAGGGCTTTTAATTACTTGATAAAATAAATTGTATGGATATGGACAGTCTCCCAAAGATATATCTTATTGCGGCCTTTAATTTTCCTGAAATTAACTTGTGATTTCAAAAAATCACAATACACATGTATAGCATACCTCTCAACCTTTTGTCCCCCAGATGTGGAACATTGCCTGTCAAAATGTGGAACAAATGGGCAAAATGAGGAACACTTAATCAAATATTTACCTAAGAAGCTAAAAACACTGTCAAAATGTTGCATTTATGTTCAGAAAGTCTGTTATTAATTGAATAATATATTTTTGCATCATTTTAGTATGGATATTTGCTTTAAAATGTTGACTTTGAATGTGGAACAAGTCTTCACAATGTGGAACAGGGAGCTTTTGTGAAGTAAAATGAGGAATGTACCTGGTAATGTGGTACAGTTGAGAGGTATGTTGTATAGTATAGGCCTCTCTTTCACCAAGTGCAATGGCAGAACTAAATTATCATTCCTTAGTTAATCAGGGAATTAGAGATGTCTGTGCAATAAATGCTGCTTTCCCTCAGTTTGATTTATATAACAGCTTTAATATTTTTGATTATCAGGTGACTTATCTTTTGTTTTGTGGTGATGAGCCTCAAACAATGGCACTATGCCATTTGAGACTGGGTATTTTAGTCATTACACTCCCTTTTATAGGATTTAAATCCATAAGTATAAGTCCTGGGGAATCTATGTCAGTTGGCTGCTCTTTTGTCAGTAACATACTTGATCTATGACTTTCCCCTAATAAGTGAAGAGAAATCTCAATGGATATATCCAAAATACTTTTTTTTTAAAAAAAGGCAAGAGAACAAGTGAAAAGAGGCTGGACGTTTATGCTTTTCTCAAGATGAATCAGCTACTTTCTCTATGGCCACATTTGTCCAGAGGGCACTGATGAAATTAAAATGTTATAATGCAAAGCAGTGGAAAACTGTTATAGCTGACTAATGATGTTTGTAACCCAGGTTGAAAAGTTGGTATGCATTCTGTTTTGCTGTCCGCTAGTCCATCTAATATGGGAATAATTGCTATTGGTGTGTCGTAGTTGTAATATGTCTACAGTAAGGTTTTTAATCTGTTTTAATCTCTCATCTATATGTACAGCAGTGCCAGCCCAGATGCAATGCAGTAATGCTGCAATATATCGCAAAATGCTGCAGTATACTGCAGGGAACACTGTAATGCAATGACAGTTCCTAGGTTCATAGGCTCCTAGAGAGAATCAGGTCCATAAGCTACTAGAGCCATATGCGGACCTGCCACTTACTCAGTGGTCGTGTCCCCATTTTTCTTCTCCCATAAACTTAGCCAATAACATCTTGAAATTGGATAAGCTTCCCACTTCTACCACTTGTTTTGGTAGACCATTCCAAACTTTTACCACCCTCTGATTGCACCACTTCCCTCTTCTATTTGTCCTGTAGTTCTCACCTCTCAGTTGCTCAACATGGGCCCTTGAACCCAACCTCTCATTTTCCCTCCAGTTTAATCCAGCTGCTTCATATAACATACCATCAGCCATTGATCTATATACATAACATAAATCACCCCTAATCTTTCTATACGCCATCGAATACAGTCCCAAATTCCTCACTCTGGTTCCATGTTCTAAACCTGCCATCTCTCTAATCTTTCTTGTAAAGCTCCTCTGTACTTTTTCAGTCCTCTTTCCTCCCAGAACACTCTGTACTGAGCAAAATGGGGCTCCATGTTCTAGCACAGGTCTCACCAGGGATCTGT
This sequence comes from Neoceratodus forsteri, assembly GCA_016271365.2. NCBI lineage: Eukaryota > Metazoa > Chordata > Ceratodontiformes > Ceratodontidae > Neoceratodus > Neoceratodus forsteri. The sequence continues at coordinate 728,142,570 of CM057458.1, read as the reverse complement.
ACAGGGGCACCATGACCTTCTGACTTCTACTTCTTATGTTTCTTAGCAAATTGCCCATTATACAATTTGCTTTGCATACAACTGTTTTATTATGTCGGTCAAAATCTAATTTGTCAGTGATTATTACCCCCAGGTCGTTTTCACTATCTGTTACTGTTAGCGATTGTGAATTTAATTTGTACTGTGCTTTATTGTTCTGCCCAAAATGCATAATCTTGCATTTGGAGATGTTAAACTCTAGTTTATTTTTTTGGGCCGAGTCCTCTAGGTGTGTTAATTGCTTCTGAAAAATGCTACTGCCTCATTGTTGTTTACCACAAACCCTATTTTTGCATCATCTGCATATTTGCAGACCCAAACCCCTTCTGATACCTGCATACTAGAAATCAAGATGTTAAAAAGCCTTGGCCCCAGTACAGATCCCTGGGGAACCCCACTTGTCACCTCTACCTCCTCTGATAGATAACCTCTGATCTGTACCCTTTGATGTCTATCACACAGCCATGAAGTTATCCATTTTCTAAGGTAACCCACGACTCCTATTTCTCATAAAGTTCTATTTAGAACTCCATGAGACCCAGAGTCAAAGACTTCTCTGTAATCCAGGTATGCAACAACAACTGGTAGCCCAGCAACTAGTGCCTAACTCACCGGTTCAAAGAAATGTAATACGTTTGTGGTACAGGACCTTCCTGCTGCAAACCCATGTTGTGTTAAGCCCTTTTGTCATGCAATTTTTGTGACATGTCATTTACTGCAGTCTACTATGTTGCAGTGTTGCTGGCTCCACTATGTATACTGCATCTTTGGTTTATATGCATTTCTTCAATAAAATTTGACTTTGATTGTACTTTGCTGGGTCTTCCCTGTCTCCCCAATGTTGCAGAATCACAGCCGCAGACCTCTAATACCCTGTCACTACACAATATTCCAACAATCATCAGATAAGTTCAGCCAGGGGCTCAACCAACTCTGAATGCTTCTCACTAAGCAGCTTTGGGTGTGAAACAAAACATGCTGGAGAGAGAGAAAGTCACAATGCAGTGGTGTAGGGTCAGTGCAAGCTGTGAGGGAAGCCATCCCCAAACAAACAGAAACCAGTAAGTATAGCATGCACTTGATTAAAATACCAGTCAGGCATCCAGGATTTTGGAACACTTAGTTGCCCTAGTGTCTCAGTGTTTTACTCTACCAAGCTTCTTCAGGGCCCTGTGGTGAAGCTTGGTAGAGTGAAGCAGTGGGGCATGTGGGCTGAGTTGTAGTCAGGCTGGTTGGTGTTCAGCCAGTTGTGTATTTGTGCATGAAGTTTGTATTGCAGGTTATTGAAAGTTTGTATGCAGATCAAGATTGCTGTTAAAGATAACAAAATATTTAGCAATCTTGGATGACTGATTGGTATTTTCATTGAGTGCATGTTGTACTTGCTAGTGTTTTGGTGTAAGCTATCTAGTCCTGCTGCCTCATCCACCTTTATGGCTTCAAGCCCCTTACCTACTCTGTCCACCATGCCCACGGCTCACCGCTTTAATGACTACCCTTGTGGGAGCCTTAACACTACTCTCTGATAGAGACCTTTTATCCTCCACTATAAATACAGAGCAGAAGTGATACTTTAAAATATTAGCCTTCTGCACATCTACTACTATCTTCCACACTCTGACAGTCTGACTATTCTACCACTTTTCTTTTTTTTCCATGATGTACCTAATGAATCCATGCCCCCCCAGTAGAGACAGGGGAAGCTGCTGAAATTCACTTTACAATGAAATTTGCCGATTTTGGCAACTTTGCTTTGGTGATGACAACAATTTGTGTAGCTATTCACTCAGCAAAATGGCCAAATTCACATTAAAAATCCATACAAATTGCCAATTCTCATGTGAATTAGGCAGTTTGCATAGTTACTCAGCAGGAAAATATATGCAAATTGCCAATTCACATGCAAATTAAGCAGTTCTCATACTTTGCAGCACAAATGTTGACAATTCTCTGGTGAAAACTACACAAACTGCATCTCTGTGTAAAGAAGAATATCTCCCCCACCCACTATGCTGCAATATTGGTCACCTCCCACCTCACAAAAAACATTCTAGTCATATACCCATTTCCATCCCCTTCTGGCACCTCTTCACTCCTCCCTTCCCCATGCCCTGGTGAATTTCAAATAAGAGTAGAAATTAGAGTGACATAAGAGATCATACCCTTTTCCCAACTGACAAACCAAACACACTCCCCCTGCCTCCCCCCACCAGGATCCACCACCTGGAAAAGTCATAAGATTCCCCCCAACCCCGTTCTGTCCTACACCACCCTCCTACCCCAACCAGCTTCCAGAAAAAATGTGACCCATAAAAATGAAAATGGTCCACCAGTTCAGAGCATCTGCTCTGCTCAGAATCCATCTTGGTAATAGCACTGGTGCATGAATGAATGGGGACATCTTTTATTTTTGTAAAACCCGATTTGCTGAATTTTCAGCCAGTCATGTTTTACTAGAAGCAAACAACATCAACATTCATTCATGCTTCAATGAGGCACAAAACCTGATCTGTACACTAGGCAGAGTCTACTGCCCCTCTTCTTTCAATTCCCTCTTCTGTTAAATCCCTGTACAGCACTTAGCCTTGTGTCTCTTCACAAACTGGCACAACACACAGCTGTTCAACTCACATGGAGGTTGTACCTTTATACTTCTAAACCAGGAAAAAACAGCACCATTCCCTGCTCTGGTTACTGTTCTGATTTAGAGTTACATAATTAAATCAGCAGAATAGAAACTAGCTGATGTAGTCTAGCAATCAAATTTCTGACTATACACAAGTAGTGCCATTAAATGCTTAACAGAAAAAATGCCCTGTCTTCTTCAGCTCTTGGTCTGCTCTGACCCTTAGTGCTTTTCCTTACTGCATGTCAATAGAGATATAATTATTAGCATCGTAAAATATGTAACTCAACCTAAATGCCCTCCATTTTATCTGAGAATTTTTTCTGAAACTGAAGTGTTTATATTTCTTATATTTGTTAAACCAGAGAATTCTGCTGGAATGGACAGCTTAAGCCCTAAACATTTTAAACAATCTGCACCTGTAATGTCTCAGAGCATTACTGAAAATATATACACTGTTTTTCATTTTCCTGGGACAAGTGCCTAACCTCTGGAAACATACCACTGTAGTTAAAGCTGGTTTATTCCCAGAAAATTGGCAATTATAGACCAAGTTCAATTTTTGTACATTTGCTAAAGAAAGGAAAGGTTGGTTCACAACTGATGGATGGCATGGCTTGCATTAATACACATGTACTGTTAAACAAGTATCAGCAAAGCTTGAGAAAAAAAAGGCATTGGTACAGAGACTGCCTTGGTCAGATCCACAAACCTGATTTTAGGGCATATACATTGGGAAGCTTATTGCTGTTTTGTTTGTGGAACTGACCAAGGCGTATGATCTTATGAACCATGACATTCTTTAATCAAAATTTGGGACAACAGAGTTAAGGTAAGAACCTATCAATAGGGTATACACTCAACCAATACTGTTTTCTGAATACCCCAAATAGCACAAGATTCATTATTCAGATCCTGAATAATGAATAGTTGCATTATTCATCCCTACTCAGGAAATACTAAAAATAAAAACAAAAGGAAAAGCCAACAGCCCCACCCACCCTCCCTTCCCAGATCCTTTAAACATGGAAGCCTTGTCACCCTTCACTCAGTTGACACCCACATCTTCCTCCTCCCCACAGCTCCTATGTTTTGATAAAATTAAACTCAAGCAAAGGATAGCCAGCACAACCCACCTGCCTCCACAGCTGGCCACCCACACTTGTACTTATTCCTTGATGTCCCTCCTCCCCAACCCTGGTAGCAGCACTCTTGTACTAGAACACTTGTAGTAAGTACAGTTAGACCCTTGTAGCACTCCCCACACCACACCTGCATGATGAAGCTGATTTCATCAGTATTTCAAGATGAAGAAGGAAGAAGGCAACTGACAGTGCACCCTCTTAAGTCCTTTTCTGAATGAAAATAATCCCATGCTTGTTTGCTAGTAAGATCAGCTGATCACCGGATCAGCTGGTTTCTACAATCAACTCGCAAGAGTGTCTTCATTTGAATAATATGTGACTGGCCATAGACTGAGGAGGGTAGGCTGTGTTAGCTGCCTTCTTCCTTCTTGCATGCATGTGCAGAGGTGGGTGTGTGTGCTATGAGGGTTCTGAGTGTGACTGCTACAAGCGTCCTACTACAAAGGTGCTGCTACCAGGGTCAGGGGAGGGGAGACACTCACTGAATAAATACAAGGTGCTAATGAAAGTCAGCGGCTGGTTATGGAGGTAGGCAGTTTGTTCTGGCTGTCCATCATTGGAGTTTGATTTTATCAAAACTTTGGAGGGAGGAAGAGGATTTGAGTGTAGAAGGTGGGAGGATAGGTGATTCTACAGTTACAGAATCTGGGCTAGGGAGGAGGGTAGAGACTGATTCTTTTCATTTGTTTGTAAATGTGAATAATGAATATTCAGCTGAATAATGGAGTTTGCCCTTTAAGGGGCAGATCAAGTTGTCCTGGTGCACCCCTGCCCTTTACCTGAAGATGGTGTGCTCAGAGGGGGGGGGAAGGGAAGGGGAGGGACAAGGAGACAGAACAATAGGCAGGCAACAGAAATGGGAGGGGATAAAGGAGGTACATAATGGGCAGCACAGGAGTGGTTCAGCCACTTTTGCTGAAGTTTTGATCTACACTGAAACTACAGCACATCAGATTGGCATACTGATAGAACAGAGTGTCTCCACAGCTTGCATAGGTGAACAAAAGAAATGGCACCAAAAGAGCAAGCCATCTAAAGAAGATGCCTACAGGGCTATTGTGGAGCTGACAGAGAAAGCCAACAGAATGTGGCAGATGACGGAAGAGGAGGAACCGGGGAGATCCGGGGAGAAGAGGAAAGCAGGAAAAGGGAAAGGGGGCATAGGGAAATGGTCACTGGGGAGGCCACATAGCCCAACCAGGGGACAGCCACCACTGGTGGTACCTCCAAGAGTGGCTAGCCCAGTACCTCTGCAGCCCGATGACCCTGTCCTGTCAGTACCTCCCCAAGACCAGGTAGGGATTTCCCCAGTAGAACTCAGACTGGATCCTCTGAGCACAGTGGTGCCTCCACAGCCATTATCTTTACAACCAGCCTGGCAGGAATACAGTAGGCCACAAGGAGCCGACAAGGTCACAGGTAATGCACCCAGGTCAGTAGGGGAAAGCATCAAAGACTATATAATCCAAATTATTTCGGCACTCGGTTCAGGGGGGTTGGGTCAGATGGAGTCAGCACTGGCTGAGATTAGGTCAGATAAAGAGACAATGAAGGAAGGAGAAAAAGGGATAGAGAGTGTGGGAAAAGGAAAAGAGAGATAAGAACACCAGGAATGAGAACAGGGGAACACGTACTACTGGCCACAAAAGAGAAAATATGGAAAGGGGAGTATGTGGAAGTGTTTGCCTTAGTAAGCCAAGAATTGGCAGCAAAATACGATGAAACAGAGAATATAGGAAAGAGTAAAATGGCAGCAGTGGTAGTTTTATTGGGTAAGAAAGAGGAGGACACATTTACTAAAGGGAAGACTTGGGATGGGTGGTTTGTAGGGTTTGCCACATATTCAGTGATAGTATACTGGAGAAGAAGCCAAAGTTGGGCATTCCACTCATCACATACTCCCTGATAATAAGGTGGGCAAAAGCAAAAGGAAGGATGGGGTGGATATACTATGATGAATTCTTCTGACAAAGGATGGCGATGTATGGGGATGCAAGATGGGACATGAAACAATTAGATTTGTGGACTGACTATGTAATTGATCAGTCCACTCCAGAAGGAGAGATGGGGAGGAGGAGTGTGATGCCCCAGAGGTGTTGTTGGGGTTACAATAGGGCTGTTTGTTCCTGGCTGCAATGGTGTTTTCTGTATGCATGCTCAAAATGTGGGGGAATGCACCTGGCGAGCAGATGCAGAATGACATGGGCACGGGGGCCCAAGGGTCAGGGGGATAAGGAACAAATCAGCAGTTTTTTGCAAATAACTTTATTTTAATACAGGTTGTTATGATGTACAGAAAAAAAGAACAATTTCCACCTTATAACTAAGCAAGTACATAAATATTTCATGCCCCGTAACCATAACTAACAAAAAAAACAAACAAAAAAAAAGAAAATTCTATATACCTACTCATCCCCATCCTACCCTGCAGCACCCACACCCTCCTTTGGCCCAACTACGCATAAAAGGATAGCAGTGTAACATATTGTACCCTCTTGAGGTTTTGGCACAACCCTCTAGAGAAGAGATAAAACAAAAGGGAGGAAAAAAAAGAGATAGAAGAAAGAGAAGAGACGATAACACCCATAAATAAATGTGAGGATGGGGAACACAACCTGAAGGAAAAACCCATGGCAGAATAAATGTTTGAGAGGATAACAGAAATTATAAAAAGGATAGGGAGGAAACAGATGGGAGCTAGATCAATACCCAAATTTACCTTTAAGGATTGAGAAGAGCTCTCCCCAACATTCCTGGAATTTCTCCCAGGAGTGAAAGAACCTAGCCACACATCTTTCTGCATTTAAAGTGGTAAGAAATTCCGCCCACCATTCTCCAAAAGAGGGTTCCCATTCCTTTTTCCAATGCCTTAGGATTAACAACTTTGTAACCATGGCAACCAAAGCTAATTGAACTTTTTAAAAAAATGTGAGAATAGATGAATACATGCCTAAGAGGCAGGTATCCTCCTCGGATTAGGAAGCAATTCTAAGAAAAGGTGCTATGCACCTTTTGATGGTATCCCAAAATTTTGCGATCTTGGGGCACAACCAAAGCTTATGGTATAGTGTAGCGAAGTAGGATCAACAATCCTTGCATTCTGCGGAGAACAACCTGCCCATCTGATATAATTTACTAGGTGTATAATATATATTGTGTAGAATGTTGAACTGAATGTTTCTCAGTCAGTCTTGCTTAATTAGAACAAAATTGTCTGTCCAGGTTGTTTTCCATATTTTATCAGGAAAATTCTTGGTAAGATTGTTTTTCCAATAATAAGCTATGGGGAAGGGGTTCTTCCAAGCCTGACTTATGATTCCTTTGTACAATTTGGCAATTGACTTATGACCTTTGGTCGATTCCCAAAGGGTAGTTAACATTTTCCCCGCTTGATCCAACCATGGTGGATTGCCCAGAAAATGTTTAATACAAAGGCATATTTGCATTAGTTGAAACAGGAATTTAGAAGGAATGTTATACTTATTTTGTAAAGTAGAGACAGAATAAAGTGAGTTCCCCAAAATGAAATCTTTTAAACATAAATCAAAGTGGGATCCCCAGAGTTGGGTATTTACAGTATTCTTAGCTATTTTTAGGTTTGGATTATTTAGCAAAGGTTGCCTCAGATCCTTTATAAGGTGAATCCGTAGCAAAGCACATAATTGTTGTGAGGCTCTCACATCCCACTCGAGTGGGGAATCTCTGAGCTTTAATGGGATATTTGACCATGGGTTATACAACAATGCAGCCAAGGCAAGATTGCAGGAGTTTGCTTGCCGATTATTCAATTGTAACCATGAGGGACTTTCCAGAACATTTGCCTTAGGAGTAAACCAGTGCAGAAATCTGTTAGCATGAATTGCCAAATAATAAACATAAAATTTGGTAATTGTAACCCCCCTAATGCCCTAGGGCGAGTAAGCTTCCCATAAGCCCTTCGCGGAGACTTCCCATTCCAGAGAAAATCTGAGCATATTCTTTGGAGAGATGAAAAGAAGGATTTAGGAAGATATATATTAAGATTATTTAGGGGTAAAAACCTGGGCAAAATTGTCATTTTCAAAACATTTGACCGCCCCCAAAAAGATAACAGTAAATTTTTCCACCTGGCCAAATCTTCCTTTGTCATTTTTATCAAGGGGTCCAAATTAAGTTCCTTGAGTTTATTAGTTTCTTTAGTAATTTTGATGCCTAAGTAAGTTAGATTTTCTTTTTCCCATTGGAGACCCATAGTCTCAATTTGGTCCCTCGTAACTAGAGGGGATCGGGAATATACCATAGTTTTATTTTTGTTGAGCTTGTATCTTGAAAACTCACTAAAATTGTGATATAACATGAAGGGCATGAGGGAGGGATTGCCTGCTATTAGAAATATGCAGAAGTAAAAAATCTGCGAACAGAGATAACTTCAGTTCCAAATGTTCCAATTGCATGCCCCTTATCCCCTGTTCTAGATTGAGAACTCTAGCTAAAGGCTCTGTATACAAGTTAAACAAGTAGGGAGAAAGAGGGCATCCCTGCCGCGTGCCATGACAGAGTAGAAAGGGGTCCAAAAGGTGATTATTACACAGTAACCTTGCTGATGGACAACAAAACAAGTCTCGAATTTGGTCAATAAAGGGCTGTGGAATACCGAATTTGGAAAGGGCCGCAAACAAGTACGTCTACTCCACCCTGTAGAATGCTTTTGCTGCATCCAGGGACACCAGAACAGCTTCAAGCTTGGGATCCCTGGATGCAGAAACAAGGTGATGTAATTTCCTAAAATGGTCTAATGAGGTGCGCCCCGCCACAAACCCTGCCTGTTCAGGGCCTATCAGACACTTCCATACTCCTGCAAGCCTGTTGGCCAGAATTTTTGCATACATTTTAACATCAGTGTTAAGGAGGGAAATAGGGCGGTAATTACTGATAACAGTAGGATCCTTTGCTGGTTTGAGAAGGAGAATTATTCTCACTTCAAATAGTAAGAAGCGTCCTTGACTGGGAAAGATCCCCAGTAAGTATAAAGCTGTAACAACAAGGGAAGGAGATGCCTTTTAAAAGTTTTATAGAATAAGCCTGTAAAGCCATCTGGGCCTGGCACCTTGTCCAATCTTAAAGAATCAATCTCCGCTGAGATTTCTTCAACAGTGATTGGAGCTGTCAGATGGTTCTGGTTATCTCCCGATAGGGTAGGCAAGTCTGCTCTAATTAAAAAGGCTGACATTGCTTCATATTGGGCACCTGATAAAGAGTAAGGGGAGTATAATGATTGATAATAATCTCTAAAAAGAGTTAACATCTCTGGTGGGTCAGACACCAAAGAACCTGAGTGTGGGTGTTTAATGGCTGCAATCCATTTTGATGCTGACCGTTGCTTTAATTGGCAAGCTAATAATTTATTCGCTTTGCTGCCCTGGCCAATATATGAAGCTTTTATTAAGGATGCAGATCTCTCTACTTTCTCCAATAAAGTACTTGCATAGTGTGCTCTTAGCCTAATAAGTTCTTGTTCTTCTGCAAACAAAAGGTTGTCCGATCCTTTAACTTCCAGATTTCTAATTCTCTGCAGACATATATTAGTTTGGTGTATTTTTTTCTTTTTTACTACCGTAGCAGTACGTATGAATTCCCCCCACCATGTAGCTTTTAAAGCTACCCAGACCAGGTCCACCACAGGGACTGAGTTATAATTAACCTGAACGGAGTCCTGCAAGAATTGTAATTTAGAAATTATTTGTTTATCTTTTAGCAAATTATTATTTAACGACCATGTATGAGGCCTGAAAGGAACATTGGGTAGATCTAGTTGGACTGCAATTAAGGAATGCTCAGAAATTACCCGGGCATATATTTTCGAATCAATGATACAGGGGATTAACTGATGGCGAACCAGAAAGTAATCAATGCGAGAATAGCTTTTGTGCACTGGGGAGTAAAAGGTAAAATCTCTAGTTGATGGGTAGAATAGTCTCCATAGATCTATTAGACTTAGCGAGGAAATAAATTCCCCTAAGGCCTTCTGAGCTGAAGATGATCCTGCCCCTCTGAGATATGTACGATCCAGATCGCTTGCTTGAACTAAATTCCAATCACCGCCAATTATAATAGGGTATTGGAGAAAGGGAGTCAATACCGAGGCTAGGTAGGTGAAAAAAGAACGGGTTTCTACATTGGGGCCATAAATTGACCCCAATACTATGTCGGAGTTCCTCAGTTTACCAAAAACGAAAATAAACCTTCCCTCCAGATCACTAACAGTATCAACTGAAGTAAAGGTTAATCCTTTTGCTATCAGCAGGGCCACGCCCCGCTTACGAGGGCTGAACCCGGCTCCGAAAACCTGTCCAATCTAACACTTTTTAAGGAACTTTAACTGTTCTGGGAGCATGTGTGTTTCCTGGAGGAACACTATCATAGGGTCAAATTTAGTAAGGTGGTTTAATATAACATAGTTCTTGCTATTATCCTTCCCTCCTTTAATATTCCATGAAAGAATATTCAGGGTGTTAATCATATATTTTCGGGTGGTTGTACCACGTAGTGCAGATGCTGTGAAGGGCTGTACTGCCAGCCCCCCTTCCCTCCCCAAAAAAGATCTACCCCTATTTTATCCCCTAAACAAACTAAAGCAAAAATGGGTGGAACAACAGTTAAACTATGTACAATCCTCGTCCCTCGGGCCCTAAGCCCACTCCCTAAATCCTGGACCATGATACTATTAAAGGGAGAGCAGCATCCAATCACCAACCTACCTATTGAAAAAAAATAAAAATAAATAAACTTTCACACCCTCTTTCTCTTAAATAATGTACAACAATCCCCCCTCTAAGTGTGGGAGCAGTAAAAATTCTGTAAATCATCATATGCTATATGCCTAGCTTCCTCTATTAAATGAAAAAAAAATTAATAAACAACACACTTTCCAACTAGAATAATCATTGAACTGTATACAACATTGGACAGTAATCTTTTAGCTTATCCTCAAAAGACAGAAAAAAAGGCAGTATTTTAATATAGACTTAGTGTCATTGGCAATGACTGAGTTACCTATTAATAATATATCACTTTGGCACCTTCTAGTAAAATAACACAGGAGTTCCCTCACAAATTAAAGCTATGTAAAGTTAAGAGGAAGATATACTTTAAGCTGTCATAGAATGGTGCCTCCTAGTCCATGCTTTGTGTTCCTTGGCAGTGCTAATCTTCTGTGCTCCTTGCCAGACAAAAAAGATAAAAAAAAAATAGCGCAGGGACGACTAGACAGCATGTTACTGGGCTATCTCAACTCAGTTTCACTTATCTTACTGTCTCTTTTTTGTCCCAAGTGCTCAATGCCTAGCTTCCCCTACAACATGAGAAAGTTAATCAACTGATATGCTTTCCTACTGGAATAATCATTGAACTATATACAACATTGGATTGTCATAGTTTAGCATATCCTTAAAAGGCAGAAGACAAAGGCAGTATTTTAATATAAACTTAATGTCATTGGCAATGACTGAGTTGCCTAATAATGATATATCACTTTGGCACCATCTAGTGGATAAAATAAGCAACAGGTAACATAGGAGCTCCCTCTTAAATTAACGCTAGGTATAGTTAAGGGGAAAATAAACTTTAAGCTACCAAAGAATGATGCCTCCAAATCTGTGCTTTGCGTTCCTTGGCAGTGCTAATTTTCTGTGCTCCTTGCCAGATGGAAGGATAAAACAAAGCAGGGCAGGGACGACTAGAGAGCATGTTACTGAGCTATCTCATCTCAATTTAGCTTATCTACTGTCTCTTTTAGTCCCAAGTGTGCAATAGACTACTCCCTTCTCATTTAGGAAATAAATCAGGGTAACTTCTACACAGCATCTTCAAGGCTTCTTCCACCGAGTCGAAACGCTTAGCTCCTTCAGAAAGGGTAACCTCTAATTGGGCAGGATATAAAAGGCAATGGCGTATACCCGCTGCCCATAGCTTTGATGTTATGGGTCGGAAAGAGGCACATAACTGGTGGGTTTTCAACATTAAGTCCAGTACCAATCTCAACTTTTTATCCTCCCAGAGAATAGCTGATAACTTCCTGGCTTCCTTGTGAATGAATTCCCGATCCAAATAATTAAGCAATTTAAAGATGATCGGCCTAGGCGGGTCAGCCGAGGAGGGTTTAGTCCTGAGTGATCTGTGGGCACGCTCAATAACAAATTCTGGACCATTGGGAGAAGGGCCCACAGTCTTTTTCAAAAACTGTTGAAGAAATTGTATGGTGTTAGGGCCCTCTTCTCCCTCGGGAAGACTCAAAAGCACCAAATTGTTCTTCCTATTTCTCCCCTCAAGGTCATCCAAATGATCCTCTAGTTTGGAAAGGCTCCTTTTAAGCTCCACCACCTCAGGCTCCATCTTATCCTGTTTCTGCTCCACCGAAGCTACTCTATCTTCCACGTCAGTCACTCTTCTGGCTAGCTGTGTGAGCGCTGGTTTAAAATTAGCTACATCCTTGATTAATTTCAGCACAGCCTCCTTAATAGTAGTGAGTTCTGAATAAATATACGAGTATGAGAGCTCCTCTGGAGATGATTGGGGAGAGGAGCTGTGGCGAGGGCGCTTGGCCTCCGATTCTTGTATGGCCTCCGTAGTGGCCTGCTGACTGGACATATTTAGAGGTGAGCCCATCTCCATCTGCTCTCAGAACAACAGCTGCATTCTTCTGATTACTATATCCTTTGTTTGCTGGAGCTTGACATACAAAATTTTTCGGGTGTTTGTCTGATTTTAGTCGGTGAAGGAATGGAGCTCCGACGAACACGTCCTATCCCTTCCTCAGCATCACGTGACTCCACAAATCAGCAGTTTTTTCGAGAAGGGCAAGGCTATAGAGGAAAGGTGTGGAACAGAGGGGGAGAGGCAGAGGGCATACAGGTAGTGGGGGTCAGACTTACTGACAGGCTGGGCCAACAAAATGGCAGGGTGGGGGAGTATGGCAGAATGAAAAGGCAGAGGGCAGGGGGATCGATTCCAAGAAGCAAGAATTCCCATCAAGATAGATGTGTGGGCAGTCTGGTTAGAAAGATACCCACATAAAAAGGTGGCAGAGATGCTCAAGACAGGTTTTCGGACAGGTTTTTCATTACAGTATGAAGGCCAGAGGCAAGTGAGAGAAGCAAACAACCTGGGCTCAGTAAAAGGGAAGGAAGAAATCTTAAGACAGAAAATAGAGAAGGAAAAGGCAGCTGGAAAAGTGGAAGGGCCATACAATCCCCCCCCCCCATTGCAGAATATGAGAATTTCTCCATTGGGTTTGGTTCCCAAAAGACAACAGGGAGAGTACAGGGTAATTCATCACCTGTCATTTCTGGTAGGGGACTCTGTGAATGATTTTATAACTGAGAAACATAGTAAAGTGACTTATACCACATTAGAAGGAGCGGTCCAGATCATCTGAGCAACTTCTGATGCTTGGATGGCAAAAACAGACATATTGTCCACTTTCAGATTGCTTCCAGTTAGGAGGGAAGACTGGGGCCTGTTGTGATTTAAAATTGGGGGACAATACTATTTTGACAAAGCAATGCTCATGGGATGTTCCATAGCATGTGCTACATTTGAGGCATTCAGCACCTGCTTACAGTGGATATTTCAAGAAAAAGCTGGTTACAAGATGGTCATTCACTATCTGGATGATTTCCTTTTAATAGACAGTGGGAGGAGAGAGACAGAAAGAATGTTGGCCAGTTTCCAAGATTTATGCAGACAGTTAGGGATTCCATTGGCACCAGAAAAAACAGAAGGTCCCAGTAAGGTTTTAGAATTCCTGGGTATTGACATAGATGCCCTGAGCAAGGTCTTTAGGTTGCCAGACAAGAAAGTATTGAACCTGAAGGAGTTGATTCAAGTACACACAAGTAGAAGAAAAGTGCAATTAAAGCAGGTACAACAGGTCCTGGGGCACCTAAACTTTGCGTGAAGGGCAATTGGACCATGGAGGGCTTTCACTAAAAGGCTAGGTAGGGCCACGGCAGCAGTCACCAGACCACATCATTGGGTAGACATGATGAATGGAGTTAAGGAAGATTTCAGGGTGTGGGAGGAGAACTCAGCACCTATAATGGCTGTTCCTTTTGGCAGGAGGACTGGGTTTATAACACAGACCTTGATCTCTACAAAGATGCAGCAGGGGACTTAGGTATGGGGGGCTATTTGAGGGGCAGATGGTTCACGGAACCATGGCCTGCAAACTTGGTGAGGGTCAGGAAACTAAAAGACAACGCATTGTTGGAGATCATGCCTGGGAAGAGCTGCAGAATCAAAAGGTGACATTTTGGTGTGACAACAAGGCAGTGGTAGATGTTTTAAACAACAGAGGAGCCAGGTCAGAAACAGTCATGGGGGTCTTGAGACAGTTGGTGTTAAGGGCCTTGACACTGAACATGTCATTCAGGGCAAAACACATAGAGGGGGTACACAATATCCTGGCTGACAACCTTTCCCGTCTGCAGCTGGATCGTTTCTGGAGGCTGACACCTACAGCAGAGGAGCAAAAGACACCCATACCAATGAACATCTGGGATGTTGGCAAGAGGGAGCAGAACTGTTGTTTTGCAGCTCATGGGCACCATGGACTTTGAAGGTTCTATGAGGGGGGCCTGACGGGTGTTTCAAACATTAAGGGCAGCACACCACATGGAGGTAAGTAGGCCATTTATGGAGGAACATTTAGGAAAAGTCACAGTAGAGCAATGGCAGACAGGAATGGCCCACACCACAATGGGGGTCTATTTAGCAGGGATCAGTTTAGTTTGCAGCCTGAAGGGTTGGAAGGACCTGGTGAAGTCAATGTTGATTCAAAGGAAGATGCAGGGATGGGGTAGGTTAAAACAGAGAGCTATGGATAGTAGAAGACCAATAGGGGAACAGTAGCTTCAAAACTAAAAGGGGTTTTACCGGCAATCTGCATATCGAAAGCTGAGGCCCAGTTATTCCACACAATCTATTTGGTAATATTTGCAGGGGCCATGAGAGTGAGTGATGCTGTGGGACATGGTAGTAAGGATGAAGAAGGGGGACTGGAATGGGAACATCTAAGCTAGGGGATGAAAGAGAAACAAATCATGATTAAGAGGTCAAAGACAGATCAAGGGGTGCAGGGTTGTGTGGTAACCCTGAAGGCTCACATAGACGACACAGTATGCCCAGTAAAGGCTTTGTGAGCTTACACCACAGAGCGTGGGAATAGGACAGACAGATTATTTGTACATGGAGATGGAAAGAAGGTCACAAGTTATCAAGTCATGGCCATGCTCAAGAAAGGCATGCAGTTCCTGGGGGAGGATCCAGGCAATTACTCATCCCACTCCCTACAGATAGGGGCTGCTTCACAGTGGGCAGCAGCAAGTGAGACAGTGACTAATATGTTGGAGAAGGGCGCTGAGGTCTGCCAGTTATGAGAGATGCATTCGAGCACTGGAGTGTGGAGACTAACGTATCACCTGTGTTTTGTTTTACAGATACAGAGCCACATTGGGGGCATAGAGGTGTGATATGAAAAGGGAGCTAAGAACATATATAAGATATTTATTTTGCTTAAATCCTCTAGGAAGAGGGAGGATCATGGAAGTATGGATCTGTGGTCACTTCTACATTTATTGGGCAGAAAAGAGAGCTGAGAAAAGGCTGAGGGAAAACAGCTGTACCAGGATGTGAAATGTAGGTTGGTTTGAGTGCGGCATCCGTGGGATGAGATAGGCACAACTGCTTCTTACCTGAAAGAAATGAAGAAGTGGTGACCCATTCCAGACCTAATTATTGTACATTTAGGGGGCTATTACATTGGGGGTAAGTCATGGGTGGACACATACATGCAGGTGAAAAGGGACTTAGAGAAAATTCAGCAGTGGTGGCCAGGGGTATGCATTGCCTGGTCGGATATGGTCCCAAGAAGGGTTTGGAGACATGAACACAGTCATAGAGTGGTAGATAGGGCCAGGAGAAACATGAATTGAAGGGTGGGAACACTGATAAGGAAAATGGGAGGGCATGTAATATCAGGGTGTGGAAGAGTGGGTAGAGGATTTCTACAGGTTAAATGGTGTGCGCTGTCAGATCTAGCATATATATATGTTTAATACCGAAACAATTCATTTTATAGAAGCATGGAGGAGACATGCAGAAAATAGAAGCTAGAAAAAAGATAGAAGGAAAAGGATGTCCCTAAGTGGTGGGGAATAATACCCTAAATTCAGGGAAAGCCAGTAATCCAATGCAATGCAAGCTGGAGACTGGCTATTGGGGAAAAAGGAAGGGAAGAAGGGTAGGGGGAAGAAAAGGAATATGATGAAAAAAGAAGAAGAAGCTGAAGGAGGAAAAGCGGTCTCAGTTCTCACCATTACCTAACAGGAAAAGAAGAAGAAGACACCCAGGTTTTCACCTGGGGAGTGAGAAAGAGGAAGAAAAAGAGATGATCAGAGATTGTTATATGGATGCAATAAAATACAGTTGTGGAAAATTCAACAATACATGATGATGAGATGGAAAATGGAATTATGATATATAATAAATTAATTGCCAATCTGAGCACAACAACATACAATGGTCTCTGTCTTTTGTGAGGGAAAAGGGGGGAATCCGGGACAATGGAGTTTGCCCTTTAAGGGGCAGACCAAGTTGTCCTGGTGCACCCCTGCCCTTTACCTGAAGATGGTGTGCTCAGAGGGGGAGGGGGAAAGGGAAGGGGAGGGTCAGGGAGACGGAGGAATAGGCTGGGAACAGGAAGATAAGGTGCTAAAGGAGGTACATAATGGGCAGCACAGGAGTGGTTTAGCCACTTTTGCTGAGTTTGATCCTCCACCACCCTTAAATGATAGAGCACGAGGGAAAGACAGTCAAAGGGACTGTATGGAAGGTCTGTCAGAGGTGGATGACAGAATTGTCTGGTAGGACGGTTAATGGACTGCCAAAGGTAGATGGCAGAGATGGGGTGGGAGATGAAAAGGAATAGGATGAAAAGAAGAAGAAGAAGCAGCTGAAGGAGGAAAAGCAGTCTCGTTCTCTCCATTACCTAACAGGAAAAGAGAAGAAGATGATCAGAGATTGATATATGGATGCAATAAAATCCAATTGTGGAAAATACAATAATAAATGATGATGAGATGGAAAATGGAATTGTGATATATAATAAATTAATTGCAAATCTGAGCACACCAGCATACAATGGTCTTTGTCTTTTGTGGGGAAAAGGGAATCGGGACAAAGAATACCTGTTGTCCAAATACGAATATTCAGAAACAGAGATTTGCACAGACTTACCTAATGACTGGTTTTCAGATTCCTGACATAACATTCAGTTAGACAAGCTTGAGAATGTGTTATTCATATAGTAGCTTTCAATGTTAAATAACAGTTCAGGTCATTTCCTATTTTGTTATAAAGTACATAATCCATTTGCCTGTTATTTGAGGTCACTGTAGAATTCTGTTGAATACAGGCAATGCAGTACTTTATAGTCAGTCAATGTCAGTTGTTGACAAAAATATTGCATTTGATACTAATTTTGCATAACTGTTTAAATTTGAACAAATTGGTCCTGATTAAAAATAAAACAAACATTATAATGTGCAGCTATAAAGCAAAGCTTTAAGTCCATGGTGGAATTTTTATGGTGACTGCCACTGAGACACTAAATCTGGACCTTTTGGACTCTTCAGATCCATATTATTCTTTCCCATTTGCAAACTGGCAAAACCACTTCCAGCCTGCACCAGAAACATAAATGCCTTTATAGCCTTAAAAGTGCCTAGCAGAATGTAATTCCTGTACTGACATATGGGACAATATTAAGAGATTCAACTTCCATCACTGATCTTGCAAAACAAAGTACTGTATAACAAAACTGGTAAATTTGCAGTCATGAAAACAAACAAAAAATAATCACTGTAGCTGTATTTGTAATGAATGTAGTTTCCAATCAATCTAAAAGCAAAATATACAAGGTAGTTTTGTTACACAGACTCTTGATTATGAATATTCTAGGTTGCTTGTTTGAACAATTAACAAGCGTTTGTCAATGCCGAATGTTGTCGCTCTGGCATTGGCAGTGGGAGTAGTAGCTAGAGACGCATAGTACTGTGAGTTTGTGAATGTGTCTCAAAAGGTGATTTTGCACAGTGAACACGCCATTGCATGCCACAGCGCGGAAACGCGTTTTGGGTAGGGTGTGAAAATTGCAGCGGACTGTTGATAAGAGACTGCACAAATGCCAGTGGTGAAAATGTGGCATGAAAATATTGCAGATTGATGAAGTTATAAGGGTGCGTGGAAACCGCGCAATGCACGCTTGCAACACAGTCATTGTATGGAGTTTCGGCACCAAATGTTCAACATAGGCATTTTAGGACCTCTGCTCATGAATAGTGTCACCGTCATTTCCTCAAACTGTCCCAAAAACTGATTTCGCACAGTGGCTGTGCAATTCTGTCCCAGACATGTGAAAACACATTTCAGGCAGCTGGAGTGTTCATAAGGAGGTATGGAAAAATGCCAATGATGAACAGCTGGAGTGAAAGTATTACAAATTCAGAAAGTCATGAGCGTGCGTGAAAACTGTGCAATGCACGCTCATAAAACACTCATTTCATTGACTTTCATTCCCAAATTTTCAACATAGGCATTTTAGGGCATCTGCTAATGAACAGTATCACTGTCATTTTCATCATGTGTCTCGAACACGGACTTTCCACAGCGACCACGCTATTCTGCGCCAGAACTGCGAAAACAGATTTTGGTCAGGATGTGAAAAATGACAGCTGTACTGTTCATTAGGAGGTGCAGAACAATGGCACTGCAGAAAATCTGGAGTGAGAATATTAGAAGTTTGCGAACGTACGAGCGTGCGTGCAAACTGCACAATGCACGCCAGATAATAACAATCATTTTATGGAGTGTTGTCACCAAATTTTCAACACAGGCCTTTTAGGACCTCTGCTCATGAACAGTGTTACTGTCATTTTCATAATGTGTCCCAAACACTGATTTCACACAGCGAACACGCTATTGTGCGCCGAAAGTGTGAAAACACATTTCGGGCAGGATGTGAAAAATGACAGCTGTACGGTTCACAAGAAGGTGTGGTAAAATGCCAATGTTGAGAATCTGGCATGAAAATAGTGCGAATACGCTAACTTACGAGTGTGCTTTGCGCAGTTGCTATGCACGCTCATAAAACAGTCATTTTTTGGATTTTTCCCACCAAACTTGCAACATTAGGCTTTTTGAAAGCCCCTCTCATGAACAGTGGCACTGTCATTTCCTTACTCGGCCCCAAAAGGTGATATCATGCAGTGACTGCGAAATCACCTTTCGGGACCGAATAACACCATGACAGTACAAAAATTCATGAGCAGGGGTCCCAAACCCCCCAAGTTGAAAATTTGGGGCCAAAATTTACAAAAATGCCTAAGATATGCATTAAAGTTGAAAAAACCCTATTCATTCCATTATACAGCTTAACGGCATTTCCTCAGTTCGCGGTTGGCTTTGAAGAGTGCAGACGTGTTCCCAGTCCACAGAAGATCGTCGCGCCAGACTCCGCAGGTAAGGATGGGGTTGAGGGTGAGGGGAGGGGAGGCAGGTTGCGCAGTGGGTGGGTGCAGGTGGGGGGGCATCAAGACTACGAGGGACCGTTTTTTTTTTTTACAGATTAAAAAAAACAGAAAAAAACATTACCGGACAGTTTTCGTTTTGCAGGGCATTTGGCATGCTGGGGTAGGATCCCAGCATGCCACCTAACAGTTCTTGGGGGTTGTCAGTAGCCGACAGGAGATTGGGCACCCTCGTAGGCACACAACATGGGGGGAGGAGGAAGTAATGCCGATGGGGATTGGGCACCCCAGTCAGCACAGAAAGAAAGCTGGGGGGGCACGAGCCGAGGGGGATTGGGCACCCCCCTCGGCATTCAACAATTGGGGGGTTTATGCCAACCGGGAGTGGGCTCCCCCATCGGCACACAAAGACAGCGGGGGGCACGAGCCGAGGGGGATTGGGCACCCCCCTTGGCATTCAACAATTGGGGGGGTTATGCCAATGGAGAGTGGGCTCCCCCATCGGCACACAAAGACAGCGGGGGGGTTAACCGACAGAGGGATTGGGCACCCCCGAAGTTGTCAGACGTTAGGTGTCCACCCGCTCGCCGACCATGCACATAATGGCGGCGAGCACGGCAAGAAATTGACCACTGCATCTGACAAGCTTTGCTCAGATTGCAGCAGACCTTTTCTTAGATGTGCTCACCCCATTATGTATGCATGGTGTGGTGCCGGCATGCAGGCTGATTGGGGAATGTGGGGACGCACCTACTGGTGTGTGCCCTGCATTCGCCGAACAGCGACCGCACCTCTAAAGCTGCACTGTCCCACTATGTTGGCTGTGTAAGCGCACCAACATAAAAATGACTCATTGTAAATATTATTCATGTCCCCCATTGATTAGTTTTTTTTAAAACACCACATATGCATTAAAAAGTGGGGCAGTAGGACTTTAGTTATTTAGAGGCAACGTTCTGGAATACTTTCCCATCCATCTTAAAAAATTGCTTCCACTAAAATCTTCTCTCTGACTATCAAGGTTCATTTGATGAACACTTCTAAATGACTGCTTGAAAGAGGAAGTGGACACCTTGTTAGGGCTGTAGGTGGGCAGAGCCCTGCAGTCCTCTTGCTAGGAAAAAAACAACTTGTGAAAGCACAACCTCGCGAGGTGACAAAAGTGCCTTCACCTCTGTTTACCATGGACCACTGCACTGGCACTACTTTCTTGTTTACCTGACCTGGAGGAACTTAGATTAAAACCATGGAGCATCTGCAGTTTGACTTGCTCAAGGATTGTTCCAGGAAAGTGGATTGATGCAGGAAAATGGAGTCATCATATGCACCAATACAGGGTTGAGTAATACCACCAATGAGTAGACTTTGAGAGTTTTAAAGTAATTAATTTGCAGTTGTACTGTAGGCAGGCTTCCCGTTGATAAATATGAAACTTACTTGATAGTTTACTTGAAATTGCTTCCACTCCGACAGTCCTGTGTAGTTAAAATAACAATTCAGATTGTCAAACATGATTTAACATGAAAGTTGCATTTTAGCTAGCCTTTCACTAAGATGATAGAGTAAGCCTCACTAAATATATTTTTATTCACGATTATGTTTGTGTGACTACTAGTGTAATCAGTGTGCTACAAATTACAACAACAGTCAGTAAATCAGCACTCGTGAGCCCGTAGTAGGAAATCCAAATCCAAACAATTGTCCAGGATAAAGCTATTTCATGAAGTGCTCCAGCACAGTTGGATCTTCAGGCATACATAAAACAGAATGCTCGCTAGCCTCAGTGCTTCGACTCAGAAAAGAGTCTTCATCGAATTGTAGACTGAGTAACGGTTCGAAACATAAATAGTGATGTAAATGTCCCATATAAAGCGTAATATGATTTTGGGCTGTATTTATTATTAAGTTACTGCATTGATCTTATTTGTTTCAGGATCTCTTCTCAGTCCCCTGCTGACAGTATTGCTCAGCTTGTTTATTTTCTTTTTGTTTGCGGCTATTGAGGTTAGAAAACATTTTTGGAAGACAGCTTTGTATTTTCTTTTAAAACACACAAGTCCTGGGGTCCCTGCGACCAAGACAGCAAGATTTCCCTTCTCTGAGATGATACACTAAGTCTTACTAAATATATTTTTAGTTATCATTACATTTGTGTGGCTACTGGTATAATTAGTGTACTACAAATGACAGCACTGTCTGCATAACTTTT
This sequence comes from Neoceratodus forsteri, assembly GCA_016271365.2. Classification (NCBI taxonomy): domain Eukaryota; kingdom Metazoa; phylum Chordata; order Ceratodontiformes; family Ceratodontidae; genus Neoceratodus; species Neoceratodus forsteri. The sequence goes on along the minus strand of CM057458.1, from coordinate 728,120,988 downwards.
ATAATAAATACAACCCAAATCGTATTATGCTTTATATGGGACATTTGCATCACTTTTTACATTTTGAACCATTATTCACAGTCTGTCATTTGTAGCACACTGATTACACCAGTAGCCACACAAACATAATTGTAAATAGAAAATATATCTGGTGAGGCTTAATGTATCATCGCAGAGAAGAGAAATCTAAAATACAACTTTCACATTAAAACATGTTTGACAGTCTGAATTGCTATTTGAGCTGTATAGGACTGCCACTGAGTGAAAGCCATTTTAAGTAAATTATCAAAGCAACAAACATGTTGTTGATAGCAGGATAGCTACTCAGTTGATATAGCAAAAAGATTAGATTCTTTTTTTACCTGACTTGGATACATTCTTGTTTAACATGCATTTCCAATAAAAAAGGTAAATGTTGTAGATTTTTGTTGCATAATACATTTTTGTTCACCTACCATTTAGCAGCTAAATGTATATCCACATGTTGTGAACAACAGCTCCTACAGGGTTATTCCTTAACACTCTACTATGCCTTGCTGATTTCTGATTACAGCTATCTTTAATAACCACACACACATATTCAATTTTCCCAAGACTGTACAACATGTTTGTGAGTAGAACCCTAAGAAAGTCATCCCTATTTCTGCTTTTCTATTGCTGCTATATATTTTAGTGCTTAGGTTTAGGATTACAGTTCCTTTGTAATTTGTATGGTTGGATTTCCTGGGATCAAAGTTGTGTGTGTGTGTGTGTGTGTGGAGTGGTGGGTACAAGGAAGTCAGAGTGAAGTCTCATTGCACTGCTACTCAGTCAACAGCATAGGTATGAAGAATTGATTTTGGATACATTCTTCTTTAACATGCATTTTCAATGAAAAAGAACTATTTGAAAAAAGGATACATTTTGCAGATTTTAGCTGCATAATACATTTTTGTAAAACTAGTTCATGTGTGCCAATAGGGTTGAGTAATACCACCAATGATTAGACTTTGTTTTAAGCTAAACAATTTTCCTGTGAAGTGGGGCTGGGCTGTGAGGTCAGGAGAATGTTGTTTTGATGTATGAAGGCAGCAAACAAGTTATTCGTGGTACAATACTGTAGCAGCCAGATGTGGGTAGCCACCCACCCACTCAGTACACCATCAGCAAGCACCCGCAAACCCCTGGTGGTCTAGTGGTCCCCCCACCCATTGCCATGATTGCAGTACAGCACTCTCAAAGAATTCCATGGTGATCCAGTGGCACCCTCCACCCCTCCCACCTACACTGGACCCCTTGCCCACCCTACCCCCCTGTCATTGGTGGGTGACTGCAACCCACCTGCATACTGCCCGGCCACCCACCGAATGACAGGTACAGTATGGACTGCAAGCCCATTGGTTCCCAATGTGGACCAATGGGCTTGCAGGGTATATTGTACTAGACAGTCCCAAATATGTGAATGTAGCTCAGTAGGTAGCACACTCACCTCTGAGGCCAGGATATCAGAGGGCTGTGGGTTCAGTTCCCACATCTGGCACTTGGGTTAATATTCCAGTACTGACACTGTAGTGCAGCATGACAGGACTGCTGCACTTCTGAGGTGCTGTCTTTTGGATGAGAGATTTAACCGAGGTCCCATCTGCCTGCATTGGTGGTAGTTCAGGTGGATGTTTAAGATCCCATGGCACTTATCGAAAAGAGTAGGGGAATTTCCCCAGTGCCCTGGCCAAATTTCCCTTATTCATTAAAAATACCACCAACAGCTTAATCTGTTTCAAGTTCAGTTGGCATTCATCTGTATCCCCCTCCCCCGGGTCATGCCTGAAAGTAGGCAGGATTTGTCTAGTGCACTTACCCGGTCAAAAAAAAGCTAAATAAATAAATAAATAAAAGTGTGTGTGTGTATGTGTGTGTGTGTGTGTGTGTGCTCATTTACAACAGGGGCTTATAGTTTGCTAGCTGCTGCAGGCACATAAACAACATGCAATAGGGACGGTGACCATTTGTTGCGGTCTTGTTAGATTATTTTATTTAAAAGGCAACCTACATTAATTAGTCTTGTACATAAGGACTGTGATCAGTTCAGACTCAAACATAGGTGATTTAAAGGTGCAGGCCCCCATCACACCTTTGCTGTGTGTTTCTTCAGTGAACAGTCACCTAGCCAAGGTGTGATAGGGCCAGATGTTACCACTTGCTGACTTGCATGTCTGATTTCTTTCTGCTGTCTCATCTGTGTAAATGTGAACTCTACCTTTGGTTCTACCTTTGTTTAAGTTGGTTTTATAAGATTAAAACACTTTTGTCTGAGTGGTGGCACCGGCACCCCACAGCAAACAACAAAGTGAGAGGGGTCCAGCGCAATAGGGAACACAGTGAGAATGATTTGATTCACATGTCTTGGACTCCTCCCCACAGTTTGTTTCTTGTACATTCTGGCCTAGCCTAGTAGGTGTTACCCACAGTGGCACCCCCTCCCCAACTAAAACACAGAATTTGGCATATTTATTTTCCCACCAGCTCAAATGGGGAAAAATCTGCTATCTGGATACTTTTTTCTTGCACTTACAGGTGGGGCGTGGAGGGTGGCTAGACTGCATCAAATTCAGTAACTGTGCTACCTAAGCAGGGTACTCCCTGGATGGATTTGTTACTGCTGACCCGGGATGGTGCTACATGGGTGTTATCACGATTATAATGGAACTGCAAGGATCTGTACCTGAAAGTGAAATCTTGGTGGAAGATGATTATGCCTATTAGCATCCATTTGTACAGTTCCTCTCACTTGCCTTTCTAATTATAGATGCACTGCTTATGACAGTCTCATTCACAACTGGTGGCAATGTTGTCATATCAAGTTCCATATGGAGACCTTCCCATCACTGTAGAATTTGTTTGGAGCAATGGTGGACATCAAGCCGGTGTGTGAACTATGTATGCACTTTTTCAGATGAAACTTTGCCCTATGGGTACCTAAATTGAGGGACAACCCACTTTGTACTTTTCCTCTGGATGTCCCATCTGGGAACAAAAGATGCAGCCACTAATTTATGCTGAAGACATGTTGAAAGTAGATTAAATGGTGCCATGCTGGCATTGTGCAAAGCATTTATACTCAGATATCGACATGTAACAAAAACTGCTGGACAATATGCATGCATTAAAGGTCAATTGTAAGCTTTTTGAATTAAAAACTGATCACTGGATCACTAGTAGTGTGAAATATTTGGGTTGGTCTGTTAGCCTACTTTCTAAAATAGTACCCCCACAGGTAGGTTAATTAGAACACACAAAAACTATTTCAGGTTGACTATTGAATATGTCACTGCTCTGTGTGTTATATTGCCAGTAGGCATCACATTATTTACATTACAAAGATATCAATGACTACTACTGCTCTGGGGGCATGATGGACACCTTCTGGATTCTGAGTTGTAGTAAAATTAGTAGATAGGTTGTATGGGTTCTTTGATCATGCTCATTTCCAGTATTAAAAAACACAAGACAAAACATGCAGACATGCACACACTGCAACACAACACACACACACACGTATATGAGAGTGAGACAAAAATCAACCACTAGGTGGATGCTGGTCTTACTACTGAGGTGTTTGCGTCTGTACGCTGTGTTTAAACTGTGGAGAAGTTACATAGCAGGGCCCATTTTATGCTTTTCTCTACCTTATAAAAGGTATGCTACCAGTTTTTTAATGGGACTTTCCAGTTAAACTTGTGGCATTCCACCTTTGGCTTGTGGTTTCCTGTTGTATTTTGTTTCCACAGGAGGACTCATGGAGATAGTCGCTGGGCTGCTGAACTGAAGGATGGCAAGATGGCCCTTTGGAAAGGCTGATAACCGGGTCTTTCACAACCAGACATGAGAAAAGATCGACAAGTACAAGAACTCAGCAAGAACCCAGAAGCTAGAAGAAGCTAGGAGTTTGACTTTGAAAAAGAAATTTTATTATTTTACAGCCAAGTTTGGGACTTCAGTGTTTTTATTTAAAACCGGTGCTTTTTGTTTCTGATTTGGGCTTATGCTCATAAACTGGGCACTATTTTAAGAACAGTGTTTTATGTACAGTATTTTATGTATTCTATGTACTTTAAGCATTTTTTATATTTTTGTATGTTTATGTCCTAGCATGCTACAGTATACTCCTTTAAATTTTAAGTGAGTGAGAGTAAGTGATTGTAATCCAGGAAGCCTTTTAGTAAATTAATTATTGATCCCCTTATTAGTTTTCTTGGTTACTATTGTTAGACTTATACGTTTCACTGTGCTCCAAGTTACGCTCTAATTTATGCAGTTTTCTTTTTGTACTAAGTAGTGCTGGAGCGAATTTCCCAAATTGCCTCTGTTAATTGCAGTTGTCAGTTTCTAATCTCTAATTAGTTTGATACCATTCTTTTATAATTAGAATGTTGTAATTACCTATTTAGTCCACTTTATTTACCCCATTTCTAATAGATACAAATACCATAAATAATTAATCTATAGTCCAGCTGGTTTAATTGCCTCCTACTAGTAATTTGGTAATCTGGTTGTTTAACTTATCATGATTTGAGCTAACAAATTATTGTTTAAAAATGCATGTGTGGCGTTTCTCTAGTTAGAGAAACTCTAAACCGAGGAGTAGACAGCACAGAGCTGTGTATTAAGACCAATTCTTTTTGTCTTGTTTTTTTGGGACTGCTTGTATATCTGGTATTATAAAGAAGGCGTTAAAGCAGCAGTACTACCGAATCAGGAAGAGATTTTTCAAAATTCTGCTTTTTGGCTGTAAGCATACAGCCAAAGTTCTAGTTTCCATACATGTAAATGTTTTTTTCCAGTCATCTTTAGTTTTTTAGATATTTGAAATTTATTTGAATTGTTGTAGCACTACAACAAATATGGTGGCTTACTAATTTTCAGCTGTGCTTTTCTACAGGACACATCATGTCTTTTGACAACAGCAGAGGGACCTTTGCTGACTATTCCCGATGTCCCTGCAAGTCATACACATGTGCAGTTGGCAGCACAGGGGTTCCACTGCAACATGCTTAGTGGCAGAAATGCAAACAAAATCAGAGAATAACTGAACAAATTACTCAGCGATAGTACAAAGCCAGCAAGAAAGAGTACCAGGTATATGATTAGCAAGGTACAGGAAATAAACTGTCAAAAAAAGTGCAATTTTTTTTTGTAGTACTGCCGCTTTAAATCAGCTTTAAATCATATCGTGCTCTACTGCATTGTCCCCTAAATTTTGTAGCTTCATTCATTCATTGTTGGCATTCTGCAGGTCATTCATGGTTACATTCTGCATATTTCAGTGTGCATTAATGGAGTTTTACTAGTAAGTATGGCATATGGCTGTGCTTTTTCTTTTTTGTAAACTTATAGTATATCAAAGTATTTTGTTTTTTGTTTTCTATTTATATTTGAAGTTAGACTATTGAGCCATTTCAAGAAGCTGTCTTAGAATTGTGGAGATTAGAGTATTTGAGGAGAATTGGCTGTTGTTTATTTATTTCTCCTTTTTTTTAGTATTTTTGATAATCGAGCCATAGTAAGAAAACACATGGCTGTGAGGATCTGAAGGGCTGTTTCCATTTGTATGGGAGGAGAACATGGGATCTCTGTAACAGCAGCACTTACTAAAGCATTTATTAAAGCATTATTTTACATTTTAAACTTATGGATTGAACTTCAAGGCATCTCAAGACATCTATATATGAGACTATATTTTTTTGTTTATCTTGGACTATAATACCTGGCTTTGGTTTGTCTCCAATTTTTTGTTTTCTAAACAAAGCTGCTTGGATTTCTTCCTTGAATTGAAAGTCATAATAGTTTCATCTCTCAAGACTTCAAGACTTTTATCAGAAGGAATATTGCACGTTACTGAATGCAAAATTAGCAACAGTTACTGCTTTAGTAGCACTTGTGAATTTTTTTTTGCTTTTTATATTAGTATAAATGGCAACAACTTCTGATAAGAGAGGTAATGGGGATGAAGGAGATAAAGAGTTGAAAGGGGGTATTAAGACTTATAGTAGAAAAAACACAAAAAATACAAAAGATAATTTTAAAGTACGTCCCAAAGTAGGAAATTTGATTAATCAAAAAATAACTCCGTTTTTTATTCCATCTCCTTCTCACATGGAGCTAAGGGGTAATAAGAAAATAGTTAAACATTTTCATCCAAAATTAATCTCCTCACCTTCAGGGAAGGGTTCCTGTAGTAATTTATTTTCAACTCATCCACTGCAAAAGAAATTCATAGTTTGGAGGAGCCAAATTGCCGTTATGATAAGGATATAGTCTATAATTACAGTAACTGTAGTGATAAAGGAGAAACAGAGGAACTACTATAGTAAATCTATCTGCCCTGTTCTTTATCTATCTGATTTAGTGGGATCTAACCATGGTCACAGATGTCCCAAGGTAGAAGTTGAACTATCTTTAAATAAATCATCTGGGAAGGAAGAAAGAAATTAGTTATATTTAGCCAGGAATAGGGAAAAGCTTTAAATTTGAATGTTCTAAGTCATCTGCACTTCCATGTTCAGCTCTAGTAGATTCTATTCAGAATATTAATTTACAGCAGTCATCTGCAACAATACCTAAAAGCTCCTTCTAATAATTTTGAGTCCTTTCTAACCCCATATGCAATGAGCCATAATTCTGTAAACAATGGGTTGTGTAAGGAGTATATGAATCCTATGGAATTTGATTATGCAGGACAGGCAAAATGATCTAATCCAGCTTTTCTTGATGATAGGGCTTTAAACAATAAATCAGCATCTGAGATTCCAAATTTTTTAGAAAAGTCCATAAAGAATATTTTGCATGATTTAAAAGTGAAATTCAATTTGGAAATGAACAGCTTATGGAATTAGTCACTTTGTTTGGCTCTTTTTAAAAAAATTTTATGAAAGAAAATGAGGTTCCCTCAGAGAACCACAAAGCTACTGTGATAAATGGACAAGAGAACAAGCTATCTGATATTAGCCCTAGTGTCATGTTCTCTGATAAATCCAAACCTTTAGATTTAAGTAACACTGATAAGGTGTCTCTGAAGAAGCCTTCCTTGTCAGTGCAGAAGGAATTCAGAGACATAAGAATTATTACAGATGAAATATCTGAAAAAGAAATAGTAGAGATAGATAATCTAATAAAGGATTTGGAAAAAAGGATATGTCAGAATGGAAATACTAAAAGGTCAAAGAGGAAACAAACTAAAACTAAAATAAAAGAGAAAAAGCATGATAATGTTAGTAGGTGCCGTTCTGAAAACATTCCTAGCAATGAAAGTAATATTGGAAGTAGTCAAAAAATGATGAACCTCTGGGAAAGAAACTGAATGCTAAACAAAGTAAGAAGGTGAAGTTTGGGAAAACTACAGATACTGTACATCTGGTACCTAAGGAAAATCCTTCTGTTTCTAGAGAAGTTATTAAGGGACGTTTAATTATTGCTGGTGATATGTTACCTATTCTGTATATTTATGGTTTACCCAAGGGAAAATCTGAAAATGTTTATCTTTTGAAATTGGCTACTTACAATTTAATGAAGGGGCTAGCTGGGACTAAAAGTAGGTGGCAATATATTAAATATTCCTATAGATATAGGAATGGAACTCATAAAGGTTGGGTGTGTGTAGTTTAGAAAAATGCCTCTGTGAGATCTAGAATTCTTGCCATCAAGGATAAATTTTCTGATATTGGGGTTATACTTGATGTAACAATCAGGGAACATTCAATGAGTCAACTGAATAGCACAGTTAAAGCTCTAACAACAATGTGCTAGGGCATGTAACTAGTGGCAAATCAACACTTGTTCAACCTAGAATTACAGCATTTATAAAACATGGTGAAACGGTTCACAATCTAAGAGGTGACAATGATTCTATTATACACAGAAGAGGTTGAAAACAGTTGGGAGTAAGAATTAATAGTAGTACAGTATTGAATGAGGACTACAGTTCATCAAATTCAGTAATCTTTGTGGGGGAGAATGTGATAACATTAGAGCAAAGTTTAAACAGCACTATAAATCTTATTAACAATTCAATCTGACAAGTACAGTCACAGCAGAAAATACTTAAAGGGCTAATAAATATTTTAAGTTGGAATATTGCTGGTTTGAAAGATAAATTAAGTGATGAGGAATGTTTGACTTGGCTGAAATCATTTTCAATTCTGTATATTCAGGAAACATGGGATAATAATTACGATGACCAAATATTAGGGGTACTCATCTTGGGCCTCTCCTGCTTATAAAGAAAAAGGTTTGGTCAATATAAAGGGGCTTTGTAATTTATGTGGATGCCAGATTGGATTTTGTTTTAATGGAGGCAAGTGTTTATAATGAATACTTCCCATACATCTTTATTGCCAATAATGATGTTAAATGGCTATTTTTTAATATCTATATTCCACCAAGTTTAAATATTCTAAATTATCAGAAAGTACTTGATATGATTGGTAATAGTATAGATTCTGTTAGATCCAGATTTACTGGGGTGAAAATGTTTTTGGCTGGTGATTTTAGTGCACATATTGGCTGTTTGATTGAGGAGCCATCAAATAATTGGTGTATTGATGGTACTTTCAATATACCATTGAGACAGTCCAAGGATAGATCTACCTCCAGCAATGAAACTTTTGCTCAATTTTATGGGATGTTATAATTTAGAATTCTTAATGGAAGAACAGTAGGTGATTGGGAAGGAGAATGTACTTTTGCAACTAGTAATGGAGGAGGTGTTCTGGATCTTTGTATAATAGAAGCTTCAGACTATTTTTAGTCAAAAATAGGTAATTGTAAAATCCTAGGAAAGTGACCATTACCCTGTTAAATGTTTGGTATGTCTAGGTTTAAAAAAAGATCAAATCAACCAATTGGAAGAGATAAAAGCCAATAGTCATATGTGCATAAAATATGGGAAAACATTAATTGGGATGCATTTTCAAAGGAGGCATTGGATAATGTTATAAATACAGTTCAGGCTAAGGTTAATACTTGGGTATTTAATAATAATAGTTTTATAAGCTCAAGAATGTCTAATTAAGAATTTGATGAGTTAATTATTTTACTGCTTCTGTTTTATGTAGAAAAAAGAGCAAGTAGAGATAATGAATTAGCCATGGAAAAACCCTGGTTTGACAATGAACATCAGTATCTGAGGAAAATAATTAAGGAAGTTGGAAAAATTAGAACAAAAGAACCTTCCTGGTATGTTCTTGGAGCATTTAAAAAAATTAAAGTTAGAATATAAGCAGTTATTGCTAAGGAAAAAAAAAACACTGTTTCAATCAGTGGGACAAATTACAAGAGTGCTTAATGAAAAAGGATTCTAAAAGATTTGGGAATCTTGTGGTCATGGCTGTAATGGGAATAATATATCTTATAATGTTTCAGGGACAATTATAGAAGAAATGTGGGTTCAACATTTTAGACGGTATATAAATCCCTTAGATTCTAATAAAGCCATAACAGAGGATCTAAGTATTGAAGTATTTAATTATAAAGGAAGTGGGATCCAATTCTCCCCAAAAGAAGCTGACAAGCAATTCAGGCACAGAAAAGGAATAAAGCTGCAAGCTTTGATCGGTTGCCTGCAGAAATGTTTCTTCATGATCCAGCATTTTGGCTAATATATGTACTCCAATATTTAATATCATACGTACTGTAGTTATTTTATTCTCACTCCAAAATTGGAATGAGGGTATAGTAGTGCCCTGTTTAAGAAAGGTAATAGATCTGATCCATCATGCTATAGACCCATAACCTTACGTCCAGTTTTACAAAAATATGTTCACGATTAATTTTGGATAGGTTGTCAGCGTGGGTTGAGGAAAACACTTAGTGTCAAAATTTCGGGGGTTAAAAGGAGCAAGGTACACTTGATCTTCTTTTTCCTAATTTTTTGACTGAAAACTATGTATTTCATAAAAAGGTAATCTTTTGTAGCCTTTTGGATATAAAAACTGCATTTGATTCCTTAAATAGAATAAAACAATGGAATTTTTGGTTGAACAAAAATTGATCCCCAACTGTTAGAAATTATAAAAGCTTCTATATTCAAACACAACAATAGAAATACGCCTATGGGAGAGATAGTGCATTATCAAGAGAATTGACTATTAAAGCTGAACTAAAACAAGGCTGTTTATTGGCTCCTAAATTGTTTACTTTATATATAGAGAATCTAATAAAAGAAATGTGTCTAATTGATACCTTTGCACCTAGCCTAGATAACGAGGAAACTAAGGTATTGTTGTATGCTGGTGATGCCTTAGTTATATCCAGAGCTCCTTTGGGCCTCAAACATGCTTTATCTAGTGTTATGACTACTATGAACCAGTTGGATTTTGATTTAAACATTAGTAAATCAAAAAATGTTGGTGTTTGGAATATCAAAATATAATAAGAAGCTTTGGGAAATTGAGCATTGCAACTTTGAGGTAATGAAGGACTTTAGGTATCTAGGGGTAATAATTGATAATGAATTATCCTGGTCCAGTCATTGGCAGAAGTTAAACAACATGCAAAGAAAAATATGGGGCTATGCGCTCCTTTGCTACTAAATTTGCTAATAATTCTTTTGTGGCATTAAAACAAACTTTTGAAGCTAAACTTATGAACCAATTGTTATATGGGGCGAAGTGTGGGGCTTTTGTTTAGACAAAGCTAATTTAGAGAGTATTCAAAATAATTTTTAAGATCTACTTTAAATCTCCGCAATTCCCCTCCTGTTTTTAAGATTGGAGGCTGGAATGATCCAAATTAAAATAAGAATTTGATAAGAGCAATTAAGTATTGGGGTAAGATTGTGAAGACAAATAAAAGAATCTTCCTTGGTTGTGCTGGAATGAAAAGATGAAGTGTTTAAATACATTTGGCAGTAATGGGCACTTTAAATCATGGTTTTCTAGATTAAATAGAACTTTAAGTCAATTTGGTTGTGAAGATATAGGAAGTTTACATGTCTTGGCCAACATAGATTGCTTCATAAATGTAACCATCCAGAGAATAAAGGACATAGCTGTTCAACAGGATTTTGCAAGTATTCATGATACTGACCAAAGGGGTTTATACTCCTCTATTAAAGTTACTTGGGGGCTAGAGCAATACCTGGTCCAATGTGAAAATAGGCTTCATAGGAATATTTTGTCTAGATTGCACTTGGCAAGTCTTGGTATAGTTTATTATAATTTAAACAATGGTTTTATAAAAAGTTTAAACTCAGCTGTGATTGCATTGATAAACGAGAAGTTGGTATTACGTACATTATTAGAATGTAAAAATTGGATAAATGATTGAGAAAAGTTTATTTTTTCACAAATTCCTGTTCACCTTATTTCACAACCTTCAGACTATAAGAAAATGGTTCTTAAATTTGATTCCATGAAAATGATTTATGGCACTGCAAAATATTGTTTATGTTAAAAAAGAAACTATAGCCTTTCCATTTGTGTTTTTGTAGCAGTCTAAAAGTGGATTATTTAAATTATTGTGCTTTATGTATTTATATTTATATGGATTTATAGGGAAAAATATTGAGTTGTAAACAAATTTATTTATTAAATTGTAATATTAGGTATGTAAATGTAACAAACTTAAGGTTTTATACATTTTTAAACAACAATAAAAGAACCTAAAAGAAAGAACTTGAAACAGTGGACTCCTGCCTGCATTTGTAACAGTTGCATTATACTATACTTCACATCATGTAGATTTCAGTTTCTGTCTGTCAAAACCCTAAAACCCATCCCCTGATATTCAGGGCTAGAAACAATAATTTTAGGGTATTTCTTTTAAATAAACGTCATTGTAGCTCTGAGTATGCAAGCTAGATCATAATGGTCCTGGCTAGAACAAGCAACAGCTGCAAGAAGCTGAATGTGCTACACCATCTTGCACATCTATCATGAATTTGTCAGCATTCCCCAGTTCTTGCAAACACATTTACATTATTAGTGCTTTTACAGGCTGCACTCCTGCTCTCTCTCATTCCTTCCTCTGGATGCCTCTTCTGGTGAACAAAAGCGCAGCCACTAATTTATGCAACTGGACATTGCAAACAGGTTAAACGGTGCCTTGCCGGCATTGTGCCAAAGCATTCAATGCTGGACAATTTAAAGCTTTTGAATTAAAAATTGTTAACTGGATCACTAGTAGTGTGAATTATTTGTGTTGGTCCATTGGTCCACTTTCTAAAGTCCCCCCCCCCAGTTACTTAGATCATGCAATAAATATGTCACATTGAATATAGAATATGTCACTGCTATGTTTATTATATTATCAAGCAGACATCACATTATTTACATTAAAAAGAGATCAATGGCTTCTACTGCTCTGTGGAGCATGAAGGACCCTACTGGATCCTGAGTTGTAGGAAAATTAGCAGATAGGTTGTATGGAGTGCTTTAATCATGCTCATTTCCAGTATTAAAAACACAAAACACATACACACACTCATACATATGCATGCATGCATGCACGCACTCATGCACACACACACACTTCCTGCATTTGTAACAGTTGCACTATACTATATTTCACACATAGGCCCAGATATTCAAACTACGCCAGTCTGAGGCGCAAGCCCCTGCGCTGCTCAAAATAGTTAGCGGGGTGGCAGTGATATTCAAAGGAGTTGCGCTGTTGAGCAACTCCTTTGAATATCACCCCGAGCCACAGCACTTGCGCATGGCGCAGTGGAACTTGCGCCACCGCAAGTTGCCAGAGTTGAGCATTAAACTTGCGGTGGCGCAAGTACCATTGCGCCATGCGCAAATTTCCGATATTCAAAAGGTGACATGCAAATGGGGCCATAATTTATGCAAGGCGCAGGGGGGGCCATTTGCATCTATTTATGGCCCCATTTGCATGCCATTTACATGTAGGTGCGCCGATCCCCGAGGACTTGCTCCTGGCCAACCTGCCAGGCAGCAGTCGTCGGGGACCGACGCACAATGCAGCCCGATCGCGGGCATCACAGTTACATGACACCCCCCCCACACATCTCCCACAGCCCGATCGTGGGCAGAATACGTACATGTCACCCCCACACATCTCCACAGTCCGATCGCGGGCAGAACACGTACATGTCGCCCCACACACATCTCCCACAGCCCGATCGCGGGCAGAACCTGTATGACCCCCAGTGCCCGATCGCAGGCAGAACCTGTAACCCCCAGTGCCCGATCGCGGGGGAGCTACCCGCCCCAACCCGAATAACTCCCTGGTGGTCAGTGGACCGTAAAGCCCGATCGCGGGCAGAATGTCACAACACAACCATCATTCACAAATCTGGACTGTCATATGCAGGTATGGGCTGCATGCCCATTGGCTGTAGCTCTGCACCAATGGGCGTGCAGCCCTACGGGACATGATCAGTCGGCGGGCGGCGGGCGGCAGGCGGGTGGATAGTATCGCCCGCCGCCTGCGGGGCGGGTGGAAGGGATCGTGGGTGGGTGGGGGGACACTAGACACCAGGGAGATGTTTGGGGGTTGTGCTGTGAAATTCTGCCCGCGATCGGGCTTATGGTCCACTGGACCACCAGGGAGTTATTCGAGTTGGGGAGGGTTACATTCTGCCAGCGATCAGGCACTGGGGGTTCATACAGGTTCTGCCAGCGATCGGGCTGTGGGGAGTGTGTGTGTGTGTGGGGTTCATGTACTTGTACTGCCCGCGATCGGGCTGTGGGAGATGTGTGTGTGTGGGGGAGTTCATGTAACTGTGATGCCCGCGATCGGGCTGGTGGGGGGGCACAGGGACCCAGTTGGGGGCCAGCCAGGGGTGGCAGCTGCTGTGTTGCGCCCTGCAATACAGCAGCTCACCTGTGGGTGGCCCTCAACTTGATCCTTTTTTTTTTGGCTCAAGGTTGTGCAGGCGCAGGTTGGGGGTTGCGCATGCACAACTCTGCACAACCCGACTGAATATCAGGTTGCGCAGGTTATGCATGGTTCCTCCCCCTCCTGTTGAGCATGCATTCATTTGCATTGCTCTTTTGCGCAACCTGTTGCCAGTGGAGCAACTGCCTCCTGCTGAATATCGCAGAATGGCGCAATGTAGGACTTGCGCATGCGCAACCCTGTTGTGCATGGAGCAACCCTTTTGAATATCTGGGCCATAGTGTATATTTCAGTTTCTGTGTATCTGTCAAAACCCTAAAAGCCATGTCCTCTGATATCCTATGCTGGAAACAATAATGTTAGGATTTTTTTTTAAATAAATTACATTGTAGCTCTGAATGGGGCAAAGTGTACTTTAGGAGAGACACTGAGCTGTCTGAGTGAATGCATTTTTTCTCTAGGATGGCTATAACATTAGAGTTTTTATTTATGGGTTGCCAGTGGGTCATATTTAATTATTCCCTGTTGCTTACTTTTTGATATTTTTATAGCATGGAGTTTTTTTTTTATCAAAATAAAAGGCATTTTGTACCATTTGCTGACCAGCTTCCTCATATTTCCACTGTGCAAATCTTTTTTTTTTCCTGTGTGTGCCAAAGCATTTATACATGGGTATCTATTTAGCCTCAATGTAAAAGAAAATGCTAGACAATATGGATGCATTAAAGGACAATTGCAAACTTTTTTGAAATAAAAAATTGATCACTGGATCACTAATAGTGTAAAATATTCAGGTTGGCCCATTGGTTCACTTTCTAAAATAGCCCCCTTCCCCCTCAGGTTACTTAGATCACACAAAAAATGTTTCAAGTTGAATATAGTATATGTCACTGAAACGGATACTATATTGCCAAGCAGGCATCAAACTATTTAAATTACAAAGGGATAAACTACTGCTCTGGGGGAGCATGAAGGCCACCTACTGGATCCTGAGTTGAAATTCCTAAACAGAATGATGGGTAATGGAGTATTCAAGTTCTTCAGCTTCCCCTGAAGATCACTGAAACCAAACTTCCAAGGTGGGGGCATTATTCAATGATCACATACACTGCCAAGTGCCTTATAATTCTTTTATTTTCATTCCCCTACATTTCGCTCCTGTGTGGAGTTTGATCATGGGGTAATTCTTTTAAATGTTCTCTTTTTCCTGTTAATATATAATTATAATGTTGCTTAATCAAACTTCTTTCTTTTACATATTTATAGCAAGAATATGTTTTAACATCAACATTTTACATTTATTTACAGGTTGTTCGTACCACTAATGTGTATCCTGATAGCTCTTATACTTTGTGTTTTTATTCTGTGTATAAGGCCACTGTGCTTTTTCAATTGCTGCCTGAAACAACAGAATGAGATACATGCTGTTTTACTTCATGGTTTACATGCCCTGTGATTTACTTATGTTGAGCATTTAGTTGCTGCTGCTCTATGTAAGAGCTTGACCCCCTATGTTACAGTTTTAGTGATATTACCTTACAAACATTTTGGCCTTCTAATATTCTTTGGCCATTGCAGTCTGCAAGACATAATTTAAAGCCCATTTTTTAGAACTTCAAAATGTCTCCTTTACATATTAGCTTTGGTTTTACTTTTCTATGTAATTATCATTCTGAATATTTATTTACCAAACGTTTAGCTTTCCACTTACCAGTCTACTTAAGGCCTTTTTTTTCCAAGATAGTCATTTCCTAAGTTTGGAATAGCTCCAAAATGAATATGCTGCCTTTTCTTGTTGTGCACCACTGATTCCTCTTCCTCTTCCTCTTGAGCCTGTTTACATTCTCCCCTAAAATGACATAGTGACGTCACACTCAAGCAACCATGCATGCATGGAATTGACTTGCTAAGCAGCCAAAATAGCTACTGTGCTGTGCACAGCCAGGAGCTTTCAAATGGGCTCTATCTTGCTCAACATAATTAGCCATTATATGACCATCTTTTTTAAAAGACAAAATTGTCTCACTATTCTCAAATTGTATCCCTTGATGGAAATGGAACATGTATTACTCTGGCTAACAAGCACTGTGAGGGAGGTGGAGGTAACAATTGGGAGGTCAAGTGAGGTCACCAAAATGGGCACATACCTCTCAACTGTCCCTGATTTTCAATGATGTCCCTGATTTTGCCTCAAAATTTTCCTCTGTCCCTCATAAAATTGGTGTTTTTGTGACAGAACACTGGGGATTGAAAGTGCAAAATGATGTCAAACATTAAAGTTACAGACTTGTTCTTCTTCAGAAAATACATATTAACACAAATCCTTTCATTCTATCAGCTTTCTGAGTGAATAGTACCAATTTTAAGATGTGTCCTCATTTTGGGTCTTTGTCCCTGGTTTTTAAGCCTTGTCCCTGATTCATGAGGCAAGAGGTTGAGAGGTATGAAACGGCATATTATTTTTCTCCAATGTCATCAAAAACATGTTTTCCTTAGTGTGCTTTATTTGTCTATCTTTTAGAGCACAATTTATATCTGATTTGTATTGTTTAATTTGTTGTTGGGGTTACCTATACCATCCCATTAGTCAATATTGATCTGTTAAACAAAGAGCATTTACCTCCACTTTATGTTCCATTCTATATGGGTCTCCTGCCACTTACATTATATTTATTTTGTATCTACATAAGAGTCTCAATTTAAGTAAATGCCAATAACATATTTACTACTTTAAATCGAGGTGCATGCTTGCCAATTAGATTCCACATTCATGCCTATGAATCTTTCTAATGCCTGCATACAAAATATCCATCTCATGTCATCATTATGTAGTTTATCTCTGAAATTGCCTCTTCTCTCAAGGAACACCACTTTTTCCAGGCCCCAAAACCTAAGGGATGCTCTTTTGTGCCTACTGTCATTAAAATGTACTGCTACTGGTGACTCTGGGTCTCTGTTTCTTATGTCTCCCTTATGTTCTAAGATTCTAGTCTTACGCTTTCCACTTGTTCGTCCTATGTATAATAAAGTACATGGGCATTGAATAAGGTAAATTACACCCTATATGTTGTACATGAAATATGATGTTTTATTAAAAACTTTTGCCTGTATGTAGGTGTATATATATCTGGTTTTTTTAAGTGTGATTACACACTGCACATTTGCCATGTGGTACCACTGACTGGGCTTAGAGATCCTAGGAAAATTGCTGCCCAGGTTTTCAGGTCTCCTGAATTGAGACTGGATAATTTTGTCCTTAATATTTCTTACCTTATTGACAATTATTATAGGTCTTTTTGCAGAGTCTGATTTTGCTGATTATCCATCTGAACTAGGTGCCAATGTTTATTAACTATTTTCTAATTTCTCCCATTTTATGATTAAAATTTTGTCAAGAAACTACCCTTTGTTCACCAGTGTTAGGTGTTCTATGATCTAGAAGATCATCCCTACTTTTGTTTTCTATTTTGTTTCTTGCTTCATTAAATTCCATTGTTTATATCCCGAGCTTCAAATCTATTCAGCACTATACCCATCTCCATGACTACATCCTCCTCTGCTGCAGTTTATTTTGACCCTAGTTTGTTGTGCATATGGTATACTATTCTTTAATTTGTTTTCATGAAAACTTCTGTTATGTAATATCATGTTCCTGTCAGTAGTTTTTCTAAATAGTGAAGTGTCTATTCTACCTTGATCAATTATGATGTTTAGGTCCACATATGGTATTGAAGTTTTATCATAATTCATTACAAACTTTAAATTTTGATTTTTTTCATTCAGTTCATTAAAGAATGTTTGAAGAGTTTGCTCACTTCCGTGCCACAGCATGAACACATCATTTATATAGCAAAGCCAAATGTTTATATTAGAGTAGAATCTGTTGTTTTGTTCATTAAAGATGTATTTCTCCTCATATTTGTTCATGTAAGTGTTGGCATAAGCTGGGGCCATTGTAGACCCCATTGATATCCCTTTATTTTGCTGGTAATATTTACCATCAAACTCTAAGTAATTGTTTTGTAAAATAAACTCTGCCATTTTCTGCAGGACTCTTGTGGGGAGCTCTGCCTGTCTTCCCTGTTTGTCCACTATTTTGCCTAAACATTCAACCCATTCTTGATGTGGAACTGATATATACAAATCCACCACATCTAAAGTGAAAAGATATGCTTGTTCTGATATCCCCATTTCTGAAATGTGTTTTTACTTAAGCATCATGTCAGTGGTATATTTGATAAATGACCTAGTGATCTCAACAATAGGTTGCAGGTGAAATTAATGTATCTAGAGAGAGAGACTTAAATACTGAACCAATTCGAGACTATAGGTCTCCCTGTAGGAGTTAATAAGAGTTGTATGGATTCTGGGTATTGGGTAAAGGTTGGTAACCTGGGATATTCTGTTCATAATATTTCAGATTCCCATTGTTCTAGCCACCCCATGACTGAGTATTCCTCTAATAGACTATTTGAGTTGTTATTCTTTAGTAGGATCCTATGTTAATAATTCATAGTTTTCAATATTGTTAATTAACTTCAGACACATTTCTTTATATGCTGTCCTGTCCTGTATAACTATCCCTCCCTTTTATTGGCACTCTTGCTGATTACGCTGGCATCATTTTTAAGATTTGTCAAGGCTTCTTTTCTAGTTTTGTCAGATTACTATTTTGGGGATTAGATCTTGTTTTTGTTTAAATAATCCCATAATGTCTTTTCCACAAGTTTATAAAGGCTTCATGCCATGACACTTGCCAACAGGTGATTATATTTTGATTTAACTTGCAGTTTTGTTTTATATTTTGTTAATACCAATTTTCTGTATTTGGACTTTCTTGTCCAAAACAATTTTATCTCAAATTTCTAAAAAATTTCTGTGGAATTCGACTTCTAGGCCAAAGATTGACCAGCTGTGTGGATGTGCAAATGATCAACCCAAACATAAAACTCTTTTTCTATTTCTGAAATGTTTCTTTTACTTAAATTGAAATTTGGTATTAAGTCATTCCATGTTCTTGTCTGCCCTAGTTGTTTTTCCTTGCCTTCCACCTTGTCCTCCTCCCTTACTCCCCTGCCCCTGGAATTCTTCCCCTGTCTCTGTGGGTATCTCTGTGGTGTCTGTTGTCTAAAGTCATGTCTGCTCTCTCTTTCTGGTAAATAAGACGTGCTTGGCTATGAAGTCTTACCAGATATTTGTTCTTCAGTGTTACTTGATATTTGGGCATCTTTTGTATAGCTATTATTACTACTGGAACTTTCACAAGATCTATAGGGTCATGAATATATTGTCATTTTCTACTGAATTTTTGTAGTGTATACCTGTCCATCTATATAATCAGTTGTGTCCCTAATGATTTTTTTTTGATTTTCTGCTGGTTGAAGCTTTCTCGTATTCTACAAACTTTTGCTTTATGTCCTCCAGATTCTTCTTAAACTCTTCTTCCTGTATTTTAAGTTTTAATGTGTCTTCTACTATTTTAATATGTGTGTATTGTTTGTATTGCTTCTATTATTGCCTCTATGTGTGCGTACATGAAGTGCAACTGGCCCTATTTCTTATACCCGTCCCATTTATTATCTAGCTTGCTTGAATTAACCCCAATATTTGGCTCTACACTGATTCTTAATCCCTTGGAATGTGATTATATTGTAAGTACAGAGTTAATGTTCATCCATGCCATTCCAAAAGACAATTTTTATGTTGAATGTTCTCAAGTTTTTGTGCCAAATGTTTTGGTGCTTCCCCCATCTGCATGGACAGATTTCTGCCCCCTCTCATTGCTGTGAGTAACGTCTTTCTTTCCTCATCTGAAAAAGTAATAACATGTATATTGCTTTGTACACTTGCTGCTAGGTGTGGGGAGGCAATTATTCAATGATCATGTACACTGCCAAGTGCTTTAAAATTCTTTTATTTTATTTTTATTTTCCTATGTTTTACTCCTGTGTGGAGCATGATCATGGGGTAATTCTTTTAAATGTTCCCTTTTTTCCTATTAATATATAGTTATAGTTTGCTTAATCAGACTTCTTTCTTTTACATATTTCTTACAAGAATGTTTTTAACATCAGCATTTTATATTTATTTACAGGTTGTTCATACTACTTACTGTGTATCCTGATAGCTCTAGATCTAGCCCCCCTAAATAGTATATAGTCTAGATATACTGATTTTCACCTGCAACCTCTTGTTGAGACCACTAGGGCATTTGTCAAATACAGTATACCACTGATATGATACTTAAGTTAAGACACATTTCAGAAATGGGAATATCAGAACAAGCATATCTTGTCACTTTAGATGTAGTGGATTTGTATACATTAATCCCACATCAGGAAGGGGTTGAATGTTTAGGTGAAATATTGGAATATTTGAAGTTTGTAATGAATTATGATAAAACGTCAATACCATATTTGGACCTAAATATCATGATTAATCAAGGTAGAAAAGACACTTCACTATTTAGAAAAACTACTGACAGGAACAAGATATTACATAGAAGAAGTTTTCATGAAAACAAATTAAAGAATAGTATACCATGTGCATAACTAACTAGGGTCAAAATAAACTGCAGCAGAGAGGAGGATGTAGTCATGGAGACAGACACAATGCTGAATAGATTTGAGGCTCATGATATAAACAATGGGCATTAAATGAAGCATGAAACAAAATAGAAAACAAAAGTAGGGGTGATATTCTAGATCATAGAACACCTAACACTGGTGAACAGAGGGTAGTTTTCTTGACAAAATTTAGTCATAAAATGGGAGAAATTAGAAAAATAGTTAATACGCATTGGCACCTTGTCCAAATGGATAATCAGAAAAATCATACTCTACAACAAAGACCTATAACAGCTGCCAAAAAGGTAAGAGACATTAAGAAAAAAATTGCCAATCTAATTCAGGAGACCTGAAAAACCTGGGCAGGAACTTTTGCTAGGACTCTAAGCCCGGGTATGGTACCATGTGGCAAATGTGCAGTGTGTAATTACACTTAAAAAGCTCTCTCTCTCTCTCTCTCTATATATATATATATATATATATATATATATATATATATATATATATATATATATGGATACATGATAGTTAGGAGTGGGATATAGAAAACATTTTCACTCCTGCAGAGTGAGCCCTGTATTCTCACGAGTGCCAAAGGCATGAGTGAGAATGCACAGCTCACTCTGCAGGACTGTGAATATTTTCCATATCCCATGATCTGCACATCATGTGTATGATTTGTACCATGGGAGTGAGAGCTTTAGGAACATTTTAATGTTTCTGTGTGTTTTCTGCTCATTCTGTATGTGATATGTGTGTGTGTGTGTGTGTTGTTCTGAATGGACTGGGAGTCTGAAACACAATGGGACACAGGTGAGTGTGTTTTGCAAAGCTAATTGAGTAAGTTATAGGTTTCAGTGAGGGAGAAACGTGCAGGTAGCACAGAAAATGAGACACTGCTTTGTGAAGGTGTTTCATTTAGAATTCAGGTTGTTTTGAAGCTGGGATCCACATAGTGATGGACTAGGAGTGCTAGAAACACAATGGGACATAGGTGAGAATGTTTTGCAAAGCTAATGGAGTAAGTTGCAACTTCAGTGAGAAAGATAAACTGTTTCTTAAGCAATTTGATTTAGAATGCAAGCTGCAGTAAAGATATTCTCACTCTGGTGACATCAGCAGGTGTGGATAAATGGCATTTATCCTCACTCTGCTGATGTCATCAGTTATCCTCACTGCAGTGGAAATAACACAGGATATTCTACTGAAAAGCTTTCACACCCATGATATATATACTGTGTGTATATATATATATATATATATATATATATATATATATATATATATACACACACCACATACAGGCAAATGTTTTTCAATAAAACAGCATATTTTGTCTACAACAGAGGGTGTAATTTACTTAATACAATGCCCATGTGATTTACTATACATAGGACAATAAGTAGAATGCTTAAGACTAGAATCTTAGAACATAATGAAGACATTAGAGACAGAGAAACAGAGTCCCCAGCAGCAGTACATTTTAATGACAGTGGGCACAATGAAGCATCCCTTAGTTTTTGAGGCCTGGAAAAAGTGGAGTCCCTTGAGAGAGGAGGCAATTTCAGAGATAAGCTACTTAATGCAGAAATGAGATGGATATTTTATATGCAGACTTCAGAAAGCTCCATAGGCATGAATGTGGAATACAATTGGCAAGCAGGTACCTATATTTAAAGAGGGGAATATGTTATTAGAAATTATGTAAATTGAAACTCTTATGTAAATACATAAAAAACATAATGTAAATGGCAGGAGACACATACAGAATGGAACATAAGGTGGCGGTAAATGCTCTTTGTTCACCAGATCAGTATTGACTGATGTCGTGATGGTGTAGGTAACCCCAACAAAAAATTAGTCATCAAAAATGAGATATAAATTGTGCCTAAAAAGGATAGATAAATAAAAGCACACTAAGGAAAACATGATTTTTGAAGAAAGTTTGAGTAGAAAAAGTAATATGCTCATTTTGGTGACGCCACTTGACATCCCACTTGTTACCTCTACCTTCCTCTAAGTGATTGTTGGCTGGTGAAATACATGTTCTGTTTCCATTAAGGGATACAATTTAAGTATAGTGAGACAATTTTGCCTTTTAAAAAAGATGCCCATATAGTCACTAATTATGTTGAGCAAGATATAGCCCATTTGAAAGCTCCTGGTTGTGCACAGCACAGTAAATATTTTGGCTGCTTAGCGAGCCGATTCCATGCATGCGCGGTAGCTTGAGTGTGATGTCACAACATCATCTGGTGTGAGAATTCAAATGGGCTTAAGAGGAAGATGAATCAGTGGTATGCAGCAAGAAAAGGCTGCATAGCAATTTTGGAACTACTCCAAACATTGGAAAGGACTATCCTGAACAAAAGGCCTTAAGCAGACTGGTAAGCTGAAAGCTAAACATTTGGTAAATAAATATTGAGAATGATAATTATGTAGAAAAGGAAAACCAAAGCTAAGTACAGGAGACATTTTGAATTTTTGAAAAATGGGCTTTAAATTATGTCTTGCAGACTGCAACAGCCAAAGAATATTAAAAGTCCAAAACGTTTTTAAGGTAATAACACTGAAATCATAACATAGGGAGTCAAGCTCTTATATAGAGCAGCAGCAACTGAATGCTCAACATAAGTAAATCACAAGGACATGTAAACAATGAAGTAAAACAGCATGTATCTCAATCTGTTGTTTCAGGGAGCAATTGAAAAAAGCACAGTGGCCTTATACACAGAATAGAAAATACAAAATATAAGGGCTATCAGGATACACAATAAGTGATATGAACAACCTGTAAATAAATGTAAAATGTTGATGTTAAAAATATTCTTGTAAGAAATATGTAAAAGAAAGAAGTTTGTTTAAGCAAAACTATAATTATATATTAACAGGAGTTAGAGAACATTTAAAAGAATTACCACATGATCAAGATCCACACAGGAGTGAAACGTAGGGGAATGAAAAGAAAATAAGAAAATTATAAAGCACTTGGCAGCGAACATGATCATTGAATAAAGCCCCCCCACCCCCACCTTTGAAGTTTGGATCCTGAGTTGATATAAAAATTAGCAGGTTGTATGGAGTCTTTTGATCATGCTCATTTCAGGTATTAAAGAAACACAAGACAACACACACACACACACACACACACACACACACACTAGGGTATATGAGACAAAAATCAACCAGTGGACTCACTGTCAGTCTTCATGACAGTTGCACTATATTATATTTCACACATTGTGTAGATTTCAGTTTCAGTCTATCTGCCAAAACCCTAAAACTCATGCTGTCTGATATTCTGGTCTGGAAATAATAATTTTCAGGCATTTAAAAAAAAAATTACATAGTAGCTCTGAGTGGTGAAGAGTGTATTTTAGGAGAGACACTGAGCTGCCTGAATGAAAGCATTTTATCTCTTAGATATATTACAACATTAACATTTTTTTATTTAGGGGTTACCAGAGGTCCATATTAAATTATTCCCCATTGCTTACTTTTTGATATTTGCATAGCATGAAGTTTTTTTTATCACAATAAAAGGTACTTCACACTTTTGCCAACCAGCTTACTCACATTTCTACTGTGCAACTCTGTTTGTTTGTGAGGTTGCCTATATTCCATTAGAATCATTTTAAAGGCATTTTGACATGCAAAGCTACTTGTCTCTGAATTAAGTCAGGTATTTCAACTCCAGTTTATAAGACCATGCTAAAATGTCTTTTATCAAAGTCTCATAGGAAAGGCAATGTATGTGCATAGCGTAGCTGCACTAAACTTATTTCACTTCGGGGACCTATCTAAACGTTAAATGTATATGTTTATCAGCTGGTGAGGAAATTGCTTTCAGAATTCTTATCATGTATTGCATTGCTTTTTTATCCATAGCATATTATATACACCAGTATAAAGTAACAAGTTTTGTGTTAAACATTTGGAACCCCCTCTGCTTGCAATGTATAAATTCAGCACTGCAAATCTCTCTGCATCCTCTCTATTCTTTAAAGTGAGGTTCCTTCCTCTCCCCCACATTACAATTTTCTTGTTTTCACAATGGGATCAGGGAGGGTTCCCCAGCTTGTGTCCAATTGTGCTCCGCCTCCCCACTCATACCTATGTATTCACCTGATTCTCTTTTTTAAAAAAATGCTCATTTTGCCTTCATGCCTATTTAAAAAAAAAAAGTCTGTTTCCTCTCACCAGTCAAGGTTCAAGCTAAAGTTTATTAACAGACATATAAAATCACATAAATTTGCTACATCTCACAGTTTTAAAATCATCAGATCAAGTACAAACATACAAAATAACAGTTTTACAATAATCCATTCATAAATAAAGTGCTATGTCCATATAAAATCTTAAGCAACCCCGTTTATCTATAATAGGCATTTACAAATTTTGCAATCCCATAAACAACATTTGTTTGAGATCACGTGATGCAGCATGCCTGAAAGCAACTCCATTAAACCTCTCCGACCATCTGCTCCAATAAATTTATTTTTTCCACCTTCTGAAAGCAAAAAAACCTCCAAAAACTGAACGGGAGACCTACCATCCACTCATGCAACATTTAAAGAAGCTTACTTGGTGATGGAGGTTGAAATGAAGAAACTGCCACCGAGACATGCTCCCCCAGTGACGCCTGAGAAGGCCCCTAAAAAACAATGGGCTGCTAATGTGAGGACCCTGCAGAGCACGTCTCACCAGAAAACGGGCCAAGGACCACTCATACTCTTTGGATTCCTTGCCGAATTCTGACCGTTTCTAGAGGAACTTAGAGGTATAGCCACTGAAATAAAAACCTTATCACAAGCTTTAAAGGACATAGCAACTCGAACATCGGACAATGAAGCTCATATTATTTCCCTAGAGAGATGGGTTGAAAAGGTTGATCCAGAACTGGCTGCAGTTAGACAGAGGCTAAACAAAATGGAATTTAAAGTTGAAGACTTGGAGGGTCATACCTCAGGAATAACGGGGTTATTATTGGGTTC
The DNA here is from genome assembly GCA_016271365.2 of Neoceratodus forsteri. Classification (NCBI taxonomy): domain Eukaryota; kingdom Metazoa; phylum Chordata; order Ceratodontiformes; family Ceratodontidae; genus Neoceratodus; species Neoceratodus forsteri. Next base: position 728,095,589 of record CM057458.1, on the reverse strand, counting down.
CCAGAAGCAGAAGAAGGCCAGGACACTATAATTTTGTACTGAAGCTTATTGAAAAATAGCAGGGCCTTCCCCTTTGGCCCTAAATATGTAATCGAGAGGGCGCCCAACCTACTCCACCTCCGGGACAGCACCTCGGCTTCTACGCTCCATTTTCTCAACTACTTGGTACATCAACACTTCCTTAACAAAGTGAAAGAAATCCAAGAAGTGCAATGGGAGGGCAAAACAATTTGTGTGGCCCAAGATTTACCATCCACTGTTAGACAACGTAGAATGGCTTTTCATCCCCTAGTCACTAAACTAATTGCAGATGGCCTGAAATTCAAAATGCTTTACCCAGAAAAACTCCAGGTACATATTTCTGGGAATTGGCAGACTTATGAGGATCTAGATTCTGCACAGAGTGGGCTTAAGAATGCCCTGTCTGACCTATTCTGTGGCGCCTGATCCTGTCGGATTCTACAGTTAGTGAAGCTGTAAAAGGAGTTTCTATCATTCAAGGTCTGAATTTCCAGCTTATGGCTTGATGAACCCGGATATCTAGATCTGTGGAGACTGTTTCTTATAGTGAGGCATTACAGCTACGCCCTTATGGTTTGCCTTAACTGTCTGGGGATTGATAATCTCTCTTCACAGTATCCTTATTTTATTTCCACCAGTTCCATGGAAACATATAACCACTGGACTAGAAACTTTGGTTCCTAACTGAAACTAAGAGTTACTCTCAGGCATTTTTGTGAGAAGTAACGCTTCATTCTTCACCCACTTGAGAGAATATTGTCACAGGCCCTGCTTCAGTGTTTCTTCTTTTAGATTTGGGGCCATAAATATGATGTTGAGACACATGTTTAGTTCCCTTTTTCCCTCTACTTTTGAATATGGGGACATTACAAGGGTTCAAGTTGTAATGCCTTTATAAAGATTAAAAATATTTTAGCACAAAGGCGAGAATTGTTTTGTTCCTCTTAGCTAATGTATGGACATTTACTTTACTCACATTTCATGAAGGAGGCTTTCATGTTTTCATATTTCAATACGTAACAAAGCATAGTTATAAAGGATATGGCCTAACATCATATGTCTATCTATAATTTTATGGTGGTTAATGATTAAGATCAAACATTTGGTGATACATACACTCATTGGATTTTATATGTTTGGTTCTAGATTGTAACCAGGAGCCTTAGCATGAATTTTTGGGAGAGGTGTCATTTTGCTTTTTGCCACTTGGGGAGCATTTCATATGCTCGCTAAGCTTAGAGTTTGTATTACAGAATTGTAACCTGTTCTGTGCAAGAGGTTTCAATATTTCCCAGATCCTCTTCTTCCTTTTGTTTTACTCCACAAATATTATAGGGGGACACATGTTCATTTCCTTTTCTCCCCTTGCTTTGAGATTGTGGACATTAATACGAGCCAGTTCATGGTGCCTTCATTATGGTGATCCTAAATATTTGGATTAGAGGGCGAAAACTGCTATGTGCCATTCAGTAAGGACATGCACATTTTCCCAACCATCTTTTCTTGGGAAGAAACTTTAGAGTTTATAACCCATAGAACAACGAAGTACAGTCTATGATGTTTTAACCTATTAACCTAAGTTTAATTTCAATATAACAGTGGTTATTGTTTAAGATCACAAAGTCAGTGTTATAAATCTCTGTATAAAACTATTATCTCAATAATTATATCAATCAATCAATCAATCAATCAATCAAAATCTTTATTTATTCAGGCGAACATCATTGAGCATAGCTCATTTACAAGATGGACCTGAGTGGTCATAACAATAAAAGGTTACAAATTTTACACAAAACCATGGTACTGAATAAACACAAATACAATCATTTATGAATGAGACAGATATACAAATATTTACATATATACAAGGCAAAATGACAATAAACCTAAATCCTATTAAAGTCGAGAAACAAACAGTTAGTAGGGATAAAGCTTGGATAGTGGGACTTGGGTGGGCATATATGTATGAAGTTTGATGGAGAACGAGCTAGAAGGATGATAGAAAATAGGGGAGCTTTAAAAGGGGTGGAGGAGAGAGGGGTGGGAGGAGAGGGGTGGGAGGACTAGGCCTTGTGGAAGCAGTTGCATGATTCTGGGAATAGACTGGTGTACAGCTTTTGAAGGATGCTAAAGGAATGAGGGGTATCCAGTTTCAATGTCTTTTGAAGGAATTCCAGATAAGTGCTAGGGAATAGCTGATTGCAGCTCTTCCATACCGGGTGCAGGTGATAGGAATCTTCAGCATGATCAGTTTATTGATCCTCAGGGTGTAAGGCCTGGATGTGATCAGTTGAAACAGTCTGAGATGTAGGAAGGAGTTTGTTTGTCAGAGCTTTGTAGATCCAGATAGCAGCATTTTCTTTCTTCTTTGTTGCAGGGATGTCCAACTGACTGCATTGTAGAGAGCAATGATGGGTGCTGGAGGAAGGTCTGTAATGAATCTAATAGCTCTATGATACAAGGTGTCTAATTTATTTAAATGGGAGAGGAGCAGTGGCCATAGAGGAAGTCAGCATAATCAATGAGGGACAGGAATGATGCTAGGATTAATCTTTGTTTGGAATCTCTGGTCAGGTAGTGTTTGATCCTATAGAATAGGCCAAGTCTTTGTCTTAGCTCCTCAATGTGGGTAGTGTAGTCAAGTTTATTGTCAATCCATACTCCAAGATATTTAATTTGTCTACATATTCCAGATTTTCACCAAGGATGGTAGAGAGTTGTGGGAGGGTGAATGATGGGACAGTGGAAGAGCAGTTCTTGGTGGCAAAGAACATAGCTTTGGTTTTCTTGGCATTTAGTAGTAATTTCTTTTCTAATAAGTTGTGCTGAAGGAGGAGAATTCAGACTGTAGAAGCTCACAGGCTTTTGATGGTGAGGATTGCTAACAAATAGTACAGTGTCATCTGCAAAAGGTGAATATTAGATTGTGAGAGATTGGAGTCAATATTGTTGATGTAAATGGCAAAAAGGATGGGGCCCAGGATGGAGCCTTGCGGTACACCTCTTAGGAGTGGTTTAGAGGTAGATAGATCACCTTCATTTTTTACCAGTTGTAATCTTCCGGAGAGATAGCATCTGAACCATTTAACCATATCATTTAACCATATCAGATTAGAGGTAGTTAACAGACATATTTTAGGATGGTTGGAGGGGTGGGGTGGTAGTATGGTGTTTTGCAAAATGATATTTGCAACAGTAAGGGGGGTTGGGTTAGGGTATTGTAATGGGAATTGTGTAGGTTTATTGTGGGATACAAAGGGTAGTAACTGGGGATCAGGGAGGGAGAGAGGGGAGGGACAGAGCATAGTCCACAAGTTTATTGTGACATCAAGAGGTTGCACTTATGCCTTTCTAGCATTTGTCTAATGGTTTTATATCATTATATTACATGGCTAATGATCTGACATTATCCTCATGGAATGTAAAAGGGGTTAGACATAAGCTAAAACAAAACAAAATTTTAAAACATCTAAATATTCTGAAGTCACAAATTACTTTTATACAGAAATCACATGTACTGGACCCTGATGCTCTAGATTTGAGGAGACAACAAGTGGAGCAAGTGTTTTCAGCTGAAGGCACCACAAACAGCTGTGGAGTCATGATCCTAATTACTAGAAACATCCCATTCATTTCCTGACAAATTATCAAAGATCCACAGGGCAGGTTTATCCTAGCCCGAGGCACTATACATACTACTGAACTCCTGCTTGGTAGCATATATGGGCCTAATGTGGATACCCCTCAATTTTTTATGCAACTCATTAATACCATCTTGCCCTTTCTTTCAATCCCAATAATCTTGGGGGGAGATTTAAATTTGACTTTCAATTCAGTAATGGACTGTTCGGGCTCTTTTCAGAAAGGTCTTTCCCCTGCACAACAAGCACTTTGTGATCTAGTAGATCAACTGGACTTGTGTGATGTTTGGACAGTTTTAAATCCCAAAGACAGGGGTATACCTTTACCTCCCCAGTACATGGGTCCTCTTCCTTTATTGATTATATATTGTTATCCCAGTCACATCTCCCTGGAGATTTGTCTTCCTCAATTCAACCGTGTCCCCCTTCTGATCACTCCTTAGTAATGTGTAGGCTTTCCATTGCATCTTTTCCCAAACGGAGGGCATGGTGGAAGTTAAATGACCAGTTGCTGAAAGACCCAAAGATTGCCCGACATATTATGGACCATATCGACCAATTTTTTGCTACCAATCATAATAGCACCACTAAACTTGATATCCAGTGGTGTGCTTTTAAAGCATAACTCAGAGGGATATTGATTGGGTTAGCTTCAAAGAGAAAGAAAAACCATGATCAACAGCTACAAGTTCTGCTTTCCCACATCTGATTGATAGAAGCTTATCTGGACCCCCATTCCCCTGACAATATTAAATAACATCTAGCCAAGCTTAAAGACTCTTATCTTGATTAACTGAGAGAAAATGCCACATTGCAATCCTCCACACAAGGCTTCATACACAGATCAGTGTGAAAAAGCAGGCAGGTTACTGGCTCTCAGGATAAAACAGCAAGAATCTTCTCGATTCATTCTCCCATTCAATCTCAGTGAGAAGGAACATTGAAAACTTCGCTGAGAGAAATTGTAAATGAATTTGCTAATTATTACAAACAGTTGTAAGGGCCAATACCAAATCATGAACAAACTTAACCCTAAATAATTATTTAAAAGATTCCCACCTACCCTTCCTTTATGAAGCCCATAAATTGGCCTTAACAGCACCCATTTCGACCTTGTAGCTGGATGAAGTCATACAAAGTCTCCCACAGATAAAACTCTGGGGTCTGATGGATTTTCATCCAATTTTTATAAGAAATTTAAAGATCAAATTAATAAAGTATACTGAATTTCAAAAAAAAAAAGAAATTTAAAGACCAAATTATCCATTTTCTCTTTCCATTATATCAATATATCCTATCAGGTGTGCAATTGATCCAACATTATTTGAGGCCCTAATTGTTCTGGTACCCAAACAAGATAGAAGTCCAGGTCTAGTGACGAATTACTGACCCATCTCTCTCCTTCATCAAGATATTAAAATCTTAACTAAATTACTTGTGGATTGTCTTAGTTTAGTACTCCCAGATCTTATATGCCCACAACAGGTCGGGTTCATGAAGGGCAGATCCTCTGTGGACCATCTCCGTACTCTCTCACATGTCTTCTCTGCATCCAGAGATGCTTCCTTTCCTGTTGCCCTGGTATCTCTGGACACCGAGAAAGCTTTTGACCGAGTCAATTGGAACTTTCTCTTTCAGACTCTCAAAGTTTTTTGTCCCCCCCCCAAATTTCAGAGATGGATACAAGCCCTCTATCAATCCCCATGTGCCAGAATCTCCAGAAACAGAGAAATCTCTGAATCATTCTCATTACAATCTGGCACAAGACAGGGATGTCCTTTATCCCCCTTGCTCTTTAACATATATCTTGAGCCTCTTTTCCATAGATTAATGGCATGTCAGGAGGTACAAGGTATTACCATCCAAGCTCTGTAGGTTAAGGTTTCCACTTATGCGGATGATCTCCTTCTTTAGCTGTCCTACCCTGAGTCTTCTATTTGATTTATGTTAAGGATTATTGCAGAATACAGCTGATTGCCAAATTATAAATTAAACATTAATAAGTCAGTTGTCTTCCCTTAATCAAAGTATTTAAAAGCACTATCTCATCTTTGGGTCTTTCTTGGTCCCAGGAATCTCTGAGATACCTTGGTATCGAAGTCACTAAAAATCCTGCCCTTGTAATCAAAAAGAACCTAGACTCCCTGACACAAACTATTAATCATGACTTAGACCGATGGTCGACCCTCCCAATCTCGTTATGGGGAAGAATTAATTTAATTAAAATTAATATTTTCCCACGGTTGTTTTATCCCCTTAACTTACTTAATACATGGTTATCAGGTTCTTGGTATAAGAAAGTACATGGGCTTCTCACTAAATGTAACTGGTTAAGAAAGCAGCCTAAAATAACATATCACAATTTGGCTGCCCTAAACTTAAAGGGGGCCTACGACTCCCCCATCTTGGCTTTTATTATTGGGCTAGCCAAGCCTCCAAGAACCTCAGATGTTATCACTGAACCATTCCTCTCCTCCCCCACTCTGGCTTAAAATAGAATTAGCCCTGATTTGATCCTGTCACTTAGTACCATCAACACTTTTATATACAAAATTATATTCCCTGCCTCCAAAATTACCTTGGTAGCATCATCTGTTCAAGCTCATTCCCAATTATGTGCCTTTCTGAGATATAAGCACAATAAAGACCCATCTCAATCTATTTGGGGCAACACGTCCTTTAAAATTGACAACAAGATTCTGGCAACCAGTTGGTTACTTCAACTGGGGGAAGGTCTGCTATCCACCTTTGTAAGGGTGATGGCTCTTGGCTCTCAGCTGCAGAATTTACTAACACATTTAAAATTGTTAGCATTGCTACTTCAAAATTATTCAACTGAGACATCTCCTTATTAAGGTGCTAGTAACTGATTCCTTTTACCAGCCAAATACTCTTTTGGGCCTCTTTGTGAATTTCCCAGAAGCAGTATCAAGATACATGCAATTCTGTTTGGGTGGCTTTTCAAAGATTGCTTTGGACCCACAGCATATTGGTCAGTTCTCTTTCCCAACTGAAATATGGATTGGTCTGCCCTTTGGTGTAATTGACATCAATTTATGACTCAGGACAGATTACATCTCATGCAATTTCATATTTTGCATAACTCATATTATTCTCCCAGAAACTAGCCAAACTGGGTTTAAGATACTCTAATCTATGACCCCTTGTCACCGGGAGGAAGGCACTATTCTTCACATTTTTTGGACCTGCCTTAAAGTGGTTCCCCTATGGACATGTATACAAAGTAAGGCAGACCCTCCGCTAGGGTTATCTGATTTATTTACTCTAGAAATCTGTCTACTTGTTGATCATTCCCAAATTTCTTTACTTAATCTCAAGTATCACATGGTACTGATCTCAATGTCTGTTAAAAAGTTAGTATTGAAACACTGGACTGACATTGAGATTATCTCTTATTCTGAGTGGTTTAATGAGTTGTTGGCTAATTTGAGAACTGAAAAAGTAATAGCAAGTTTTAATAACAGATTACAAAGTTACCAAAGAATACGGGACCCCTTACATAGTTTGTATTCCCTGTAAAGGTTATGTCTTGATGTCTCCACCCTACTGGGTTGCCTAAGATTTTGGACTGTGTGGAGGGAAGGGGGAGTAGGAGGGAAGTGGGTGGAGGGGGGAAGTGGGAAGGGGGAAGGGGGGACAGATCCATTGTAATATGTCAGTTATTTTTTCTCCATTGCATGGATTCATTATGTATGGCTCTGTTCTATGTATGTCAAAAACCTGTAATAAACTTTAAATTGAAAAAAAAAACAACATTTGTTTTATCCAAATTTAGGAGATATTTCATACAGTCTTCCTCATTCCCCAACTTCTACTTTTGTAGAAGCTGCAAAATCCATCTTTTCTTCTCTAACATTAAAGTGTCACAACACAGAAGCATATGAGTTATATTTGGAGATTTTACATTTTTACAACTGTGTATGGGTTTATTCACCTTTCCACACATCTTCTTCCTCTGCAAGTCAACAATTCCCAAACTTTCCAGCCACAACCTACACAAATTATTTCTGTGCCATTTATTTTCACAATGTGATAAACAATATTCTGTGCCCAGTTTTTGCTTTATGCTGGGTAAAGGCCACCTATGTCCACATTTTGTATTTTTTCAAAATCATTCTGCATTTCAATGTCATATACTCTCTGCATAATTTCTTCTACAGACTGGTTCATGTTTGTATTAGCTTTAGTAGACCAAAGATCTTCCATGCCAGCTTTCTTTACAATCATATTTAAAGTTGTGAACCAGTTTACTGGACTTGCTCCAGATTGTAACCTTTCCAGATGATCTAACCAACATAATTTTGGGAGCCTGTCATTAGGCATTTCTTTTAATTTTTTCTAGAATTTAATTTTTCTTACTTTAAGTCTTGCTGACAAAGGTCTCATGCCACCTTCTAATCTCATGAAGGCCATTGGGCAATCCCTAAGTAAGTTATGTGTGTTTCTTATAAAATAATTTTGTATAGTCCCCAATTCTGTTTCGTTCACACATATACCACAGACTTCACTCCCATACAAAGTCTGACTGACTGTTTTCACTTAAAAGTTGCTTTAAGAGCAGCAGAGAAGGAGGGGCTTGGCCAAGCTGAGGAGCTGAATGGTGGTGTTCTAGGAGAGCTCTGACCAGATCCACACAAAAATCGCTGCATCCATCATGCTAACCTACTAAAACTGCTCAAACTGGTGTACCTAGAAGCCCCAATGTCTATTATAGCAAAATCTGCAAAGACACAAGCCAAACTGAAGTTTTCTCAAGCCTCTAGGATGGCTGCTCCATTGTGGCCTATGAGCTCTCCCTGCTCCTCTCCTGCCCAGGAACCAGAGCTGCAAAAGGATCCCGGATACAGATCTGATAACCCTGCTATAGACACTAATTATCAAAACCTGGAAAGATTAATAAGGGACCCAAAATATGATCTGGGCACTCAGATGCAATCCGGTTTTGACAACACAACTGCACAGATACAACATCTGCAGCAATTAGTCAATATAAATGTGAAACAGTAGAAGCCCATGGAACACGAATATCAGAAGCCGAGTCCTGTATTAATAGTCAGGAGGATGCCACAGGCAGAATAAATACTGATTTACATCAAGCGCTCCAAGACATAGAAATGCTGAAACAAATAGTAGATGATCATGAGAACAGAGAGAGATGATGTAACATCAGAATCGTGGGTCTCCCAGAAGGCCTGGAGGGGAAAGACTGCATAATATTTATTAAACCACGGCTGCAAAAACATCTTAAAATACCCTCAGACCTTACCCTTAAGATACAGAGAGCTCACCGCACACTGGGCCAGCAACCTGCTCCTGACCAAAGGTCAAGACACCTCTCAGTCAAATTTTTAAGCTTCCAGAATCATCAAGCTATACTCGCAGCAGCACAGAAAACAGATCCCATTTTAATCCAGGGCACAAAGGTCAGTATTTTTCCAGATATCTCCCGTCCTCTTCTGGCTACAAGGCAAGCCTTCGCAGATGTTAAAAAGTGGCTCCACGAAATAAATTGCCCCTTCATGATGACTTATCCTTCAAAGTTGATAGTGCATCACCCAGGAAGCCAGCAGAGAGCTTTTACAGATCCTGACACTGCCATGGACTATGTGAGGGAATTACAGAGAAACAGAGGCAAGGAGCAGGTGGAATACAATGGAGACTGAACCTGATGCAGCAAGTTATAAGATCTAGTTTCTACCTTTACTGGTGTACCTCCCAGTATGGCGGTTTTGGGGTTGAGGTCACTGTGGTACATAGCTCCAGGATTGTAGGCCTATAAGGGCATACTCGAGCATCTCAGTACTCACTCACCCTCTATGTGGGGAGTTGGAGAGTTCATTATCTTTTGGGACTCTTTGAGACTCTGGCTTATTCAAAGTCTATGTTTGGTTCAATGAACATTTTCTGTTCAGGGTGGCCTCTTTTTCATTGTTAAGGCCTGTTCTGATTTGTTATGTTTAAGGTTTGTTATGAAAAAGGCTCACAGAGCAGTATTTAAAAGGGGAAGGGGAGAGACCTGGTGAGATCTAGCATGAATCTGGGATAGATGGGGCCTCCTTGTCAGCGGTTCACCATCCTTGGGGATCAGAATGAGGCTCGCTGGATTCCTTAGGGCTGAGCAATTATGGCAAGCTATTTATTCCATATTGTGCAAGGGGAGGATGCGCACTACACCACTCTGAACATGGAGGATGCTTCCTCTCATGACACTGCCCTCTCTGACCATGGGGAGATAGTGGAGTGGGCTCACTGAGATGTGAGGCCTTGATTGCTTACTTAAGGCACCAGACTGTGGCTGGTGAGATAAACTGACTGCAACTCGTCCCACATGAATAATTTATTATCAATTTAATTGGATGGATGCAAGTTAATATGCTTAGGGTGTTTTTTTTTACCCTTCTATTCTAATTGTGGATCTGGCAGCTCACTCCACGAGAAGTAGAGGAAGTGTTACTTTTGAGACCACAAGGGGGGTTGGTCTGCGAGGGTTACAGGACAGAAAGGGGAAGAGGGCTACCAGAATGGGGGATGCAGATCTGGAGGGAAGGGGGGTACATTCATCTTAGGAAGTTTGGTTGTTAATATAGGGAGACTTGAGACCTGTTTGGGAGGTTTCTCTTTTCATTGGTTGGTGGGAGGTGGGGAAGGTTGGTTGAGGAGGATTAATGAGAGGGATAGTGTGGACATTTTGGACAATACTATGAAATGGTTATATATTCTAAGCTCATATTTAAAGGTACAGTAGATTTCTTATATTTCTTTAAGCGAACAAATGGCTGAACTAACAGTTTTGTCCTGGACTGTTAATGGACTAAAAACAATAATTAAGAGGAAGCAGTATGGACCTATATTAAAAAGTAAAAGGGATGTGGTGCTGTTGCAAGAACTGCATTTGACAAGGAGGAGGCAGACAAACTAGCTCAGTCCTGGGGAGTGGTTCTGTTAGTGGCACTGTTTACCTTGAGAGCTAGAATGGTGGCCATCTGGCTATGACCTGGCCTACCACATAAACTTAATAGCTTTCTGGCTGACCCACAGGGTAGATATGCCATAGTGGAGGTGGTCCTGGGAGGTAGGGAGTATACTTTTGCATCTATCTATGGCCTGAACTTTGACTTCCCAGATTTCTTCACACACTTGGGGATCACCTTAGCCCCTTACCAGGATAATCTAGTCCTGTGAGGAGACTATAATACTTACCTTGATCCCATGTTGGACCATTCTGGAACCAAAACCAAACCCTACCCTAGAAGTGTGGCAGCACTGCAGAACTTTATAACTCGTAGAGTCCTGGTGGAGGTTTGGAGACTGTCTCACCCTGGAGACAGGGAATACTCATTTTTCTCCCACTCTCATCGAGTATACATCAGATTTGACTATATTCTAATTTCCTCCCACCTGATTACGGACTCTACACAAGCTACATATGGTTCTACCTTAATTTTGGATGATGCACCCCTTCAACTACACCTAATGGTAGGACAGCATCCCCCAAGGGACCCTCAGTTGAAATTTGACCCAATTCTACTTTTAGATGAGGAATATATCCACTTCATTAATGAGAAAATAAAAAGAATTTATTAATAATAATGAAAAAAAGGGGACACATATAAACTTTGTTTGGGACGTCCTAAAAGCTTTTATATGGGATGGAGACAATTTTGTATGCGGCTTTAAAAAAGAAACAATCAATAAGGGAAGAGGAATGGCTCACTACTAAAATACAGGTGTTAGAAAGGAGAGGGCCAAGACTCAACCCCAGCCCCAATTAGTTAGTGAGCTGAAGCTACTGAAGGGGAAGCTAAATCAAATGGTTTCAGGGAAGCTGGAGTCAGACCTGGTGCTCACTAAATCTTACACACATTTTGAAGGGGATAAATCTGGCAAATGGCTGGCAGGGCTAAAAGAAAGCCGAGATGGCCATCTTGTCCATGGCCAAATCTGATGGCTCCCCTACATACAATCGAAAGGAGATCACTGAGATTTTAGGACCTTCTACTCTCACTTATATACTACTCAAATGCCACCTGATGGGGATCAGAGGTTTTCTATGGGAAGTGGGTCTGCCACACCTGAGTGATGACAGCAGGGATGAGCAATCCCTTTATCCCTGAAGAGCTCAAACAGGCAGTCTGGCACATAAATAAGGAAAAGCACCGGCCCTGATGGTATACCTGCTGAATTTTACAGAGTCACTTGGGATACCTGTGGTTCTCAGTGGGAGAAGTTCTGGGTTCTGCTCTGGCTCAGGAGAGCTGCCACACTCTCTCAGAGGATGGCCACCATAACTGTACTTCCCAAGCCAGGAAAGACCCTTCTAAGTGTAGTTCTTACTGCCTTATTTTGCTTCACAATGTGGGCTATAACATTTTAGCAAAGATCATAGCTAATAGACTGGAGGTGGTGCTCCCAGGGCTGATCCACACAGATCAAGGGGGTTTTGTCAAGGGAAGGCAGGCTAAGTACAACCTTCATAGGTCCATCAATGTCATCCATAATTGGAAAAAAAGAGGGGCCACACAGAGATATTCTTGCACTTGATGCCTAAAAGGTGTTTGATAGGGTCGAACGGTCTCTCATGTTTGCAGTGCTGAATAAATTTGGGTTGGGGGGGTACTATATTAAAATGTATAAAGGCCCTCTATGCTTCCCCACATGTGCAGATCTTGACCAACAGTACCCTTTCAGTTCCCTTTTCACTGACCAGAAGAATGAGGCAAGCTGTCCCTTGTCACCCCTACTGTATATGCTTACAATGGAGGCACTAGCAACTGCCATTCAGGGAAACAAGGATATTGTGGGATGTATGGTAGGTAAGGAAAACCCAAGTGATATCATTGTTTGCCGATGAAATCTTATTATTCTTAAACAGCACTGGTGAAGCCCTTTCAGTGCTAAACAAGGTATTTGAGAAGCATGGGCCCATCTCAGGACATAAAATCAACTGGGACAAGTGTGAGTGGCTCCCGCTAGGGAGAAGAAAGACCTCCATAGGCATAGCAAGAACCATACTTAACCCCACAAAACAGATTAAATATCTGGGAATTCTGCTACCCAGTAAACTCTCCCAACTTATACCAATAAACTATGGCCCATTGATTGGGAAACATAAAACAGATTGTATTAACTTTAGGGCCCTGCCACTCACCTTACAGGGTTGGGTTAATCTGATTAAGATGTACTTCCTCCCACGGGCACTCTACCTTTTTCAATCTATATAATTTTCCCTCTCATGGAAATATATAAAAGCACTAGAGGGAGCGTGCACTCAACTACTGTGGCAGGGGAAAAATCAAGAATTAAGAAGGAAATACTGTGGTTGCCTGAGAAGATGGGGGGGCGTGAATTTACCTAATTTGCATCTGTAATATATAGCAACCCAGCTAGCCCACATCTAAGATTTATTAAAAGTAGAGGGGGATGCCTCTACTTGGAAGCAGATGGAGGGCGAGGGTAACCCCCACCTTTATACCCCACTTGTCAACTCATTAGGAGAAGACACCCCACCCAATATTGCCAATCCATGTACAAGTGCCACCTGGAAAGCTTGGATGCAGGCACATGCACTAGTAGGACACAAACCTGGCCCCACTCCAGACATGACCTTAGACAGATTCCTACAAGGGAAAGGTAGACTCTCCAACAGTGATAAAATAAACCTCAGAAAATGGGATAAGCTAGGTCTCTTACAACTTGGCCAATTTCTAAAGGGAGGGGAGGTGCGACAGTTTGATACCTTGGTTAGAAAATACAAGTTACACCCCTCTCAATACTTCTTATACCTTAGAATCCATAGTAGAATACAAGGAACCTCTCCAGTGATTCAGGACCTCTTTGCCCTATATCGGTCCCCCTAGAGGAACGTCTTACCAAATTTTCCAACATTACGGGCTTTAGATCACTAAATAGGTGCTATAGATTACTGCTTGATGGCCTCCCAGACCCCCTAGTGAGAATTCAATGTGCCTGAGAAGAAGATATCTACCCTGAGGGGATCACTGGAGGGAACTGGAGACTACTTTTTAAAATCCTGCTCAATTGTTCAGTTAATAATCGCTTAAGAGCTATTCAATACAATTTTCTTCAGTGTACTTACCACACCCCAAAATTGGCCCACACAATAGACCCTGAAGCTTCCCCATATTGCCTTTAATGTCATGCCCAAGTGGGGGACTTCTTCCACATGGTGTGGTAGTGCCCCAAAGTGTCACACTTCTGGCAGGGAATAATTGAACTCCTATCCTAAACTTTACATGCTGTAATCATCCCAGACCCAGTGGAAATCCTGCTTGGACTCATCACATTGGGTGGTTGGCATCTGAGAGGCGGTCAGAAACTGTGGAGTATAGAAATAGTGGTGGGTATGCAGGAAATGGCTATGCACTGGAGACTTGACATGGTACCCACCATAGCTTCTTTGGCCGTAGCCCTCATGCAAGTTATGAAGTTGAAAGGATGCAATACCTGGTCCATGGACAAATTAGTAAAGATGAGAAAATTTGGGCTCCATTAGAACAAACCATTATGGGGATTGGTTCCCAAGCTTTGAAACTTTCAATGCTATTAAATTTCTGGCTGGCATTCAATTGACTCAGGACCTTGAAAATATTGTATGTTCCTTTACCATTGTCTTAGAATGGATCCTAGACTGCCTCTTTTTAGCTATACTTTGTATCTTTTACTTAAATATATGTACTTGTGCCTTATGCTACATGTTGGAAGTATCTCCCACTGGATGGGGGATAAGGAATGTCCTTATTTGTCCTATCTTAAATAAAGTTTACAAAAAGAAAAGAGCAGAGAAGGAATTGTTGACAAACTTATTTGCAAAAGCTCTGATAGGATTCATTGAGCTATACAATTTATTTTTTACATCAGAGATAGGGAATTCCAAGACATGTTGTTATCAAAAATGACCCAAAGGTATCTATACTCCTTAACTTCATCAAATTTTAAACCATTAATTTCCCAATGCTTTTAATAGACCTTTAACAACCAATGAACATAATTTTAGTTTGTCACATTCATTCTTAAATCCAACTTATCAAAGGGTTTATTAAACTTGCAGCGCCCCTTCTCAAACCAAGGGGGGTTGAGAGATGACAATAGCATCATCCATATATAACAAAACTTTGATTTTTTCAGGATTAATTGCAGGGGCAAATGTGTCTATTTCCCTAATATCCTTTATCAGGGTCTCAATGTATAAATTAAACAATAAAGGTTCCAATAAGCACCCCTGTTTTGCATCTTTCCTGATTTTTACTTCATTTGAAAGGGCTCCATCCCTAATATATTGTATTTGCACTATAGTGTTATGATGAAGTGCTTGTAACATAGCCAGCAGTTGAGTATTAATTTCTAAAGCTTCCAGAATCTCCCACAGCGTGTTCCTGTTCATGGAGTTGAAGGCAGCCCTTATGTCTACAAAAGAAACATATAAGGTGCTCTTTTTCCATGTAACATAAACATTAACCAAGTAGTTTAAGTAAATATTAGATCCGTAGCACTAAAATGTCACTTAAAATCACACTGAAATTTTGAAACCAGACTATTTTCCTACATCCAGGATGTGAGCCTATTTAACAGTTGTCTTGTACAAAGTTTTTGGACAACTGGAAAAAGGAGTGACTGGCCTATAACAATGTGGGTCTTGTCTTTGGCCTTTCTTAAAGAGGGTACAATAACTCCTTTATTACAATTACTAGGATAACTTGATACTGACTTATTAACAAAAATATCAGTGTCAAAATCTCTGCCCAGTGGTTGATATTATGCAGAAATACTTCATCCAGAACACCATCCACCCCAGCCACCTTGTTTCTTTTTTGTGCTTGTATAGCTTCCTTTACCTCATTTGTTGAAAAAACAGAAAATCTGTAGGTTTTTTTTTTTCACTTTCATTACTCGGAGGTGTCTCTACTACAACATTGTTACCATTCATCTTATTGAAATGTGAAATTCTCAGATCTTTTGTTATCATACCTAACATGTTATATTGTACATTCTTTTCATCACACCCATATGCCACTAGTGTACAAAAGACTTAGGAATCTTTTTGACATATGGTCTCTGGTAAAAAAAAAAATAAGGTGTTTTTATAGCCTTTTTTTCTTTTTATAAATTAAACTCCTGTATTCTAACTTGAGACTTTTAAAGGCAATCAGTATAGTAGGGGAAGTTGTCATTACTCTTAGCTTGCCTAGATTCTTTATCTCCTGTCTCAATTTATCACATTCTTTGTCAAATTATGGTTTATCAAAGCCAATTTTATTCTTTGCGTGGGTGGATTTCCTAGTACCCAATGCCTTTTCCATTAGTTTCATGTACTCTTCAATTTTTTTTTTTTAGTTTTTAATTAGTCTTAATCTTATTATTACATTTTGGACTGCTAAACAATTCAATGTTTCTATAAGTTTGAATAATCTCATCAACTGTTTCCTTTGTGTGTTCATTTCAGATGATTTTTTTTAAATACCTGATACACATATTTGGATTGGCCTTAAGTTCTTGCTCTTGGTTTTTAATAGTCTGCTTAAAATGAGAATTCAAAGCACAGTTTACGGGGAAGAGATCACTGTCCCATAATTTATGAACTCTAAGATAACTCACCTTAGGGTATTCCAAGGCATCAACTATACATAAATCTAAGACACTGCCCCCATTTGCTGTAGGGAAAGTCACCTCCCGCTCCCAATCACCCTTTGAGCATCCATTTAAAATTGTAAGTCCAAACCTATTTAAAAATTGTAAGAGTATCTAACCATTTTTATTTAGAGTTTTATCTTTCTAGTATCTTATAGGGATATTTAGGGCATCATCAATACCCCATTCTAAAGAAGAAAGCTCCTCAATACTGGTGCCTTTATACATGTTGAAGTCACCAAACAAAAATATAAATACCCCAGGGAATCTAGACCTGCATTACTCTATATCATTACCTATTCTTCCTAGGATATCATTAAATTCCTTCTGTTTAAGGGCTGGAGGACTATAGATATTAAATACTGCCATAATGTATGCCTTCCCAGCAATTACTACATATATGTAGAATTCATTATGTGTACTGCATTCTAGATTTGCAAAATCCAGCATTATATCTATAAGAATAGCTAAACCGCCTTTAAATCTAGCATATTTACAATTTTTAGAGGTTGGAATTACCCAGGACTTATACCCTTTCATCCATAGATCATCTGATTTCCCCATCCATGTTTCTTTTAGAAATAATATTATAAACTTTGACATACATTCCAAACAGGCTTTATCTTCAAGTTTTTCCTTAAGGCCAGCAATATTCCAAGTTACCATGCATAAGTGATTATTATGACCCTCCAGTCAATTAGTTTCCTCTAAAATTTATATTGTATCATCCATGGAGCTCAATGTACTACTATCACCCTCACAGCTCTCCTCCTTTGATAACAATAGGTCAGAAGCAGATGATTCCTCCAACTCAAGTATCAAGTTGTTTGTTAATTCTTTGTCCTAATTGTTTCCTGCCTCTTCTGTAGAAACTCTCATTCTCCTCTCCTTCTAAGGTATGTTCAGATTCAATTGGCTTCAACTATGCTGTAATGCAATGTTGTTTAATTGAGATCTTCTCCTTATTATCCTTATGAGAGGTAGCAGGGGCTTCCTTTGGTTGATTGTTACTATTGGTTGCTGGAGTTAATCTAATAGTAGCATCCAATGTTGTGACTCATTTCATGAAGTTATCCTTTTCTTTTAAGATATATTTTCTTTTATCTGCACTTCTTATGATCAGGCAAAGCCAGCCTTTAAATGAGTGAGCTTGATATCTGTAAACAGACTTGATATTTTGCCAACTTACTTTATTACCTAATACACCTTTAATAAGGCTATATGCAGCTAATTTAGCTATATATGAGTTTTCATCCTTTGATATTAGGATGCATTTTATATGGAGAGTTGGCAACAAGCTACCAGCTGATACTAGTTTTTTTTTTTCTCTCCGTCTTCAGAGATGTAATTAAAATGTTTTATATGTGCCTGCAGGTTATCCACACTATGGGCATTAGCAAATCTCACTTTACTAGGTAATTTATTTGGGTTCTTTTCTACCTTTTTACTCAAAGCCCTCTTTTTACTGTCTGTTTCTTTATTCAACTTTTTTTCTTATTATGGCTTGTTGAATTGTCCTTACCTTGCTTTTTTTTTACTATTTTTACTAACTTTTTTGTCATCTGATTGATTTATTTGAAGCTTTCTTTGATTTAATTCATTACTCAATAGATCTATCTCCCTAATTTCTTTATTTGCTATTTGTTCTGTAATAGCTTTGATTGATTTGTTTTCTTATCCTGTTTCTTATCCTTTTTATGCCTAGTACCAAGAGTTTTTACTAGGTGATTTCCGTACACTTATCATCCATGGCACCTTTGCCTTCTCCCATTATACAGATTTCTTCCACTGTAACAGGATCAGATTCCCCTTGGTTAACATTATATTCATGTTTTCCACATTTTCTTTAAAGGGTCAGATTTTTAAATAATATTCAATGAAAGTACGGAAGAGTGTAACCAGCTCCAGAAGCTGCATGTTTCCCAAGCAGAGCTCTTTTTAAGTTTCTCAATTTTATTTCATAATGTGTCATTATCATTTACTTTATGGTCCTTACAGGACACAATTTCAATGTTAGTAGTTATTTTCTTATCCCTTTTGATGGTTTATCCATCTGACCACAAGTGTGGTACTTTATCGTCTCTCTTTGACGGAGGGTCCAAAGTATGTTTGTTTATATAGGTAGTCAGAAATGAATCATACTGGTTAAGATATGATCCAGTAGCATTATTTCATTTACTTACTTGTGGACCAGCCACTTGATTGTCAATTATTACACCAGCTTCTGGAACTGGCATTACATTCCTTCCCCTATTTACAATACAGTTGACAGCTCATATATTATTTGTATTAGACATTTTTGGAGTGAGGCAAATTAAAACATCATCTTCAATGTGTACATTATGCAGACAGTTATTGTTATCTGACACTGGAACCTCAACTTGATTAATATTCCTATTTTTCTGGTCAAAACTCTGCTGTTTGGGCATATCTATGTCAGACATACTGTATGTAAATCAGTACCTGTATTATCAATTAGATTACTGGGCTGCAATTTATTTGGTTGCACCAAAACATTTTCTTCTAAATTTCTGATTTTTTTCCAATAATGGATGTATAGATTGTCCACTTGTTAGGCTTTTACTAATCATTTTCACTGTGGATGAGGTCAATTTGGGGTTTAACATGCTTTGTAATTTTTTAATTACCTCTCAATTCAATTTGACCATGATTAGGTAACAGAAATGGTGTTATTTTCCAGCTTTGGAAGCTTCTTGTCCTTTGGCATCAGACTTTTCATCATTTTTTTAACGTCTTACGGCTATAGGTTCTCATTTTTGGGCACTGTGTTAGACATATTCATAAGTCGAGCACAGAATTACTTAACCAGAATAAATATTTCCTTCCCTTTTTTACAATATACCAATAAAATTATAATCTAGTGTAATGTCAGTTTATACACACTCAGAATAAGCTCACATAAAAATTAGGAACAAGTTGGCTGATGGTAATATATGGTATATAATTTGTAACCTGTAACCTTTTAGACACCTTTTACATAAACTTAGGGCTTAATTAAAAACAATAGAAACATGAAGATAAATCCTGGACCACTGAGAAGAACTTATCTAAACTTTTATAAAATACAGAGGTATTATTTGGACAAGGGAAGAAATCACTTTTTATCTGTTAGTCCTCATCTAATGGCAGCTTAAGAATTAGTAGTTGATGATTATCCCTTGTAAACTGCACTGCTGAAAAAGTTCCTTCAGTAAAATCTCAGAGGACTGGGCCACAGTCTTCATGGGCATGATCTTACAGTTCTTATAGTTCAAGATAAATTTTCCAAGAAAAAGGTAAGTCCCCATGCACTCATCTGTGCAATAAATTGTAAAAAGCACTGCTTCTGTTCTCCCTAGGATGGAAATCAGAGACACCCAAACTCACTTTATAGCAGACAATAAGAGAGAGAGAGAAAGAAAGCAGGGAAAAAAGAATAATATAAATTTATATGCTCAAAAGTTTAAAATTACATATAGCTAATCCTTGCTAACCAGCCCTAAAAATGTAGGAATAGAAGCAGCAGATACATAGAAATATTTGATGGCAAAAATAAGGGTGGGGATGAGGTGACCCAATACAACTTAATAACACTTTAGCTACAGAGAAGATGGGAGAAGGTAAACAATCACCTCCATGTTTTATCAGCAATTGACAACTAAATTCAATTACCAGCTTCCAATAATTAAATGCAATCACTACTGTTAAATAAATGAGTAAGTATTTTATGCTATTTTTAAACAGTTTCTATACTGACCTTTACATAAATAATAGTCTTTTATATCGCTGTACTTACTATACTTACTTTCTTATTTCCTCTAATGTTTGCGATTGAAAGCAACCGGGGCTCAATGTTTTTTAGATCAGTCATGTAGCTGGACAAATTCAGAAGTGGAAAACTTGGTGTAGATCTACCCAGTCTATAAAACTTCGCCATTTCTGTGTTCAGGCACCCAGAACTTTAGCTTGTAGTTATATGGAAAAATATGGGCCAGAAGGCTTTTTAAATGCAGAAGTGATTTTCTGTGAAAAAAGCCACAGTTTGCCTAACCTTAGTGAGTCAGTAATAGCACAGTACAGACTCCGTGCAAGCTCAGTGTGATGGTGGTGCTAGGAATGAAGATGTCAATATTGCACATACGCAATAAATACCTTCTCAGGTCACAGGAGCCACGTGATCTTAAATGCCCACGAATTAAAAAAAAACCTAGAACTTAACTTTAAATATCCAAGTACCTAAATATCTGGTAACTTAAAGGCTATTAAAGTACTTAATTGAATATGCATGCAATGCAATAGTAAAAGAAATAAAAAGAGAATCACATGGAATGATCTTGTTTGGGGGTAGCTATTTGGTGTGATTTTTTTCCCCAGGGGGGGCTCTTTCTATAGTCTTTTACATTTCTGCAACAAAAAATAAGTTCCTCAATGGTCATACAATGGACTTAACAAGTCTGTATAAGACAGGAGAGAAATAAAATATAGTAAGATAAAACAGGTATAAAACCTCATTTGCAGACAAAATCTAAATTCGAAGTCTGAAGTCTAAATCTGAAGCTGAAGAACAAAATAAAAAAAAGATTCCCAATCAAGCAATAGTTAGTATTCAACAGATTTTTTTTTTTTGGTTAAAAATATAAAAATCAGTCACTTTATTCCAGCCTCAATGCAAACTCCCTTGGTTCCTGTATCCACTGTCTCTGCTAGACTGGACCACTGCACTTTTCTGTTTGTGGGTCACCAAAGTCAACTCTCTGCTCCACCTCTAGGACCTCACTCCTTACTCCTCACTCTTCGCTCCTTGCAATGCTGCTCAGTTGGCTCTGTAGAGAACCTTGCTGTACCTCACTGCTCACCGTAGCCTTCTGCTCCTTGATCTGCCCCTGCTTCTCATAGTCAGCCTTCCTGAAGTGCCTTCTCCGTCCAGGCAGTCCTGCTGCTCCCACCTAGTGGTCTTCCTCTTGGGCTGACCTACAGGAAAAGAAAACAAAAAGTGGAAGCCAACACCACAGATGTGCTTTACACATGATAAGCTGGAAAGACCACAATTCAGGCAACCATGGTTTACCTATTATAAAATAAAATTTCACCAAAATAGTCCTACTTCCTTCCACTACTCCACAGCAGAAAAGAGTGAGATGTCTCAAATGTAGCTGCAGCAAGGAGGTAGTCAGTACACCGTCTCTCACCAGTCTCAGCTCCTGCCACTGAGGGAAGATTAACTGGGCTCCATTATTGTTTGTGAAACAATTGTCAACATAGCCATTTTCACAATACCTCTTGAATCGACAGGTGTCATTTCTCAAATCCTGGCCAAAAGTATTTTCACACTTGTGGCATGAAATGATGCTTTGGCCTGGTTGAGCATTTTGCCTGCTGGGATCATGAGTTGGGGCCTTAAGAAGACTACGTTGACAATCTGGAATCAAAATTTCAAAAAAACAATACAGTCATGAGGCAACATTGAAATTATTCAATATTTACTTATTACTATTTTTTCTGGATTTACACCCATATTTTCAACACAGCTGATTTTCTTTTAATTCACCTCATGAACAAGGCATCGTAATTCTTCAAATTCTCTCTGAAACATGTTTTGCCATCCCTCTGTAAAATCATCTTTCAGACTGGATTTAGAAAAATCCACTTGTCTTGATCATAATGTGAGGTAATAAAAGACTCTGTTGAAAATTTGGGATCAACATCTCAAACACAACATAATGCCACACCCTGGGTATCTTATTGCACTTATAGGATAACAATTAAATATTATTATTTCTTCTTCTTCTTCTTCTTTCTTCTTCCCAAAAAAGCAGATGTTGCATCTCATCTGAGCTTGAACCTCACAATTCACTTTTAAAATGTGGCCTCAAGTATCTGTACTGATATTTATTCTCTGTTCCCTTCCACAAGGATGCCTCTGCATCTGAGCTGTCCTCAGATCAGTAGGCCTTTCCCAGTTTTGAGGGAGGAGATCCTTTGTGTCCCCTAACATTATTGTAGTCAGCAGAACCATGTTCCTTAGGCACCATATCCTAGAGAGAAAAATATCATTTGGAGTTTTTCAGCCATTACCTCAATGTATACACTACTCCGGGTTGTCCCTGTTATCCCAGTCGCAAGCTCAGCTGCAGCCCGATTGATCTAGCCAGAGTTTGTTCTCTTGAGGTGCTGCTGGCCACTTGTAAATGAGATAAAAGGACAAAAAGGTACAAAGGATGATGCCCAGAAACAGAGCTGAGTAATAAAGCTTAAAATTGATTTAACTGCAGGAAAGCATTACTCAGCTCTGTTTATGTACCTATTTTAGTACCACTTAATTAAACTGTAGTCATAATGTAACTATACTGTATCTGCATTGCAATTACACTTCTAAATGTACCTCCATTTATAACTAAGTAAATAAAACTTTATTTATTCGGCACCCAGTCCCGGATGCTCTGGGCAACTTGCAGGAGGTAAAACATAGCAAGGTTATACAAATAATACATATAAGGTCAGCACACAGACAATAATTAAATCAGTAAGACCTACACCGATGTGGCCTCATGCAGTGATCTGTGGAGCAGAGTTCCAGAGGATTGGGCAGCCACCTCAAATGCCGGTCTCCTGATGTTTTCAGCCTGGACCTCAGAACCACTTGGAAGCCCTCGTTAGAGGCGGATGGAGTGCACCTGGAAGGCAGGGGTCAGGAGGTCACTCAGGTAGCCAGGGCCCAAGCCATATAAGGCCTTATAGGCGAAGCAAGCCCATCTTGAAGATGATCCTCCATCTGACATGCAGCTAGTGCAGATCCCACAGGACCAGGTCACAGACAGGTCCTAGGCAGGCCTGCCAGCAACCTGGCTGATGTGTTTTGCACCAGGTGCAGTCAACTGACCCCAAAGTAAAGAGCATTACAGTAGTCCAGCCTTGATGTGACAAAGGCATGCACCAGTGTGGGCAGAATGCCAGGTGGAATAAGGGGTTTAATCTAGGTGACATTCCTTAAGTAACAGAAACCACTTTGGATGCTGAATGACATCTGAGCTTCAAGTGTCAGACTGTCAGCAAGTGTAATGCCCAGATTTCTCACCCTAGTGGATGTCAAAAGTTGCTACTTTTTGCATTATGTCTCTATGTACTATATTTATTTTAGACCCAAGTTTGTCCCATGAAAGGAATCAAGTTCCATTGAGCGTACCATGTCACAAAATAAATTTAACAAAGCTTCAGAGAAAAAGCATGTTGGGTTAGATTAAGAAACTGAGGTTTGGCAATGCCAGTTCCATATAATAGAGTAGAACCAGTCCAGAGTCTATTTTGGGGCATTGCAACTGTTTAAAGGGCTTTTACTGGCTCTGATTGATGGCCTGACATGGATCAGGAGTTGTACAAACCTTATCAGGCATATAAGGCACAGCACATTGACATTAGAAGTACACTATACAGCAGGCCTGGTAGTGCTGGCTGATATCACACTGCTCTAACACATGAAGAACTCCAGGACTGATTTTTAATCCTGCCTCCTTTGCTCCAGGCCTGCAAGGTTCCTGGCACACAGTGGAGTCAGTGTCTGCAGAACCCAGGGCGTGTGGGCTATTATTCACTCTGCAGCACCCTCTTTTTCTGTAGGGGATCCTAGGTGTCATGAATGGCCATGCAATGCTAACTCCTTACCCACAATCTGGCATGTGGCGATGCATTGCATCATGGGGGAGCTGGGAGGGCAAGGGACTAAAAATGGAAAAAATGTCTTTACGGGCCATAATGATTGCCAGCCTTATGCCCCATGCGAGTGTCCCAAGCTTGCTCTGACACCTTCCTTCTTTGCTTTAGTATATGCATTTCAGCCTTGTTTTTCTCCCATCCAGTTGGTGTATTCCAGAGGGGAAAGCACTGGGGTTTTCAGTAGTTAGAGAGCTGGGTAGGTTGGTGATGTGGGCAGATGGAGACTGCTGGGATGAAGCAAGGCACAAGCAGCCCAAGCAAATCAGCAGGCTGGCCCATGTCAGAATAGGACTAGAAGGACAATTTGTGAACTGAAAAAAAGTGCACTATTCCAGTCTATAGGCCTGAGCTACAGTGCTCCAGCAAAATGTGCCACTATAGATCTTTTGCTTTATATGAATGCTTAAGGATAGGATGGAACCCTACTCCTCCTGATGAATGTATGATCAGTGCTAAAAATTCCTTGGGTGGTCAGAGGCCAATTGAAATCTCAGTCTAGCACTGCTGCTTACTCTGTGGACACCTGCTGAAAAACAGCTTCTATTGTTTATGGATAAAGAGCATTACTATGTCTTGAAACTTATTTTGTTAGGGTCTCTGACAGATACAGCAATGTGATACATGCCCAGTAGATCACACTGTGGTCAGGCCAGACCCTATATTGTACAAGTAACTGTACTGTATACTCACGGCAGGGTCTGTGGTCTCTATATCATTCATTTTCATAACTCCAAGCAATCTGATTGAAATATTTTATACTTTTGATGCTGAATTTTGTCAAATATGTTGTTGTGCTCCGCTTCAGAGCATCTTCATCTATCACAGCTATGTAATTGATTTCTTCTAACCCACTTTCTTCTCATTAATTCTCAGTCCAATGCTATTACTAAAATCACATTATCCTTGGCTGTAAGTACTTGTGTTTGCCTCCTTGTTGTTTTTTTATCACCTGTACTGAATTAGCTGTCACCCTTTTGCACCCTGTTCTGTACTCATTATTTCTTGTAGTTTCCTTCATTGCCCAATCCATTAGCCAGTGAAATGGAATGGAGCCTTGAGATGCTGCAAACAGTGTACTGAAGCCAGTGTAACTATTTTCAATATAGATTTTGATGGTTACACTAAATTGGTTAGAAATGATCAGAAGCTGCATGCTGACCAAATTATAATTAATATGTCTTCTATTAATTCATCAGCATTCTTGGTTGATGCCAGTCAAAGCTTCAGGTTTACATTACTTCAAACAGAGGTGAAAATGTATACATACCGTTAACAAAATCAGAGCAAAAGAGCCATATGATAGGGGCAATATAAACAAAAAAGGGATAGCCAGGGAATTTATTTTTTATTTAGTATACTCTATACTCCCCTATCTTGGTCTGCCCTCATCATCTGTTGCTACCCTCCTGCCCTGCACCCACCATCTCGGGGGCCTACTGCCTGCCACCATCAGTGCCCCACAGTTTACTTCCTGTCAAAGAGCCTCTTGGGTTCTCCAAGCCCAGAAGGAGTTTAGCATGGATGATATGCCATGTAGCCCAGTGAGTGGCACATGGCCTGCAAGAAAGCACACAATCATGCTGTTGTGGCTGAGGAGTTATTCCAGTTTTTCTCTCCACCCTTGGCCACCTAGTAAGCTAAGGTCTGAGCAGATGTATGCTGATGCATAGATCCAAGTGAGGAGGTGCCCACTTTCCTATTGTGGCTCCAGCCTGCACCACCACTTGTGGTCATTGAGGTGGTGGTAGCATGGTGGAGCACATGGACCTCACTCTGTGAAGGAGGAGATTGTCCTCTGAGATACTGAATCCTCCTCCTCCCCTTGGCTGGCCCCCAACGACCAGTGCTTGTATCCAAACCTGGGTCACCAGCGTTGTGAGCAGTTGTGCTACCACTGTGTGGATGGGCTGGCCTGAAAGGGATATTTTATTTGGGGACTTATGTATTTAGAATAAAACTAAATTCATTTTCAAGGTGTGTCCTAGGAGAAGGAAACTGAAATCGATAAAACAAAATACAAAAGTACAATAATGCAACACTGAAGAAGTATACAGCAAACAAGAAAAATTAGAACATTTTTTCCACACAAGAACAGATACAAAATGCAAAATCAAATAAAATAGTTAGTGAGATCAATAAAAAAATCTAGGATGATGCTAAATTAGTCTGGGAAGTGAGACTACAACAATACTAGTGTGGATCCGGTATTTTGATACTATGGCACAAGATGTGTGCAAAATTGCTGAAATTTGCTTTGTGAAAAACAATTGTGATTGTGATTGGTTGACCATCCATGGCACTCCAGACCTTACCTCATGGGTTTTAGCCCACCTGATCGGCTAGTGATGCACATGACCTAGG
Organism: Neoceratodus forsteri; assembly: GCA_016271365.2. Taxonomy (NCBI): domain Eukaryota; kingdom Metazoa; phylum Chordata; order Ceratodontiformes; family Ceratodontidae; genus Neoceratodus; species Neoceratodus forsteri. The sequence goes on along the minus strand of CM057458.1, from coordinate 728,069,190 downwards.
ATCAAATTGCTAGACCCCAGGTCCCAAACCCCTGCTCTCAGTTCAAATCATGCATCTGATCAGGCTACAAGCACTTCAGGAGTCCCTGTAATTGAGCCAGGAAAAGGTAGGTCTGTGTTTCCACAGGAAAGAAAATAAAAATATAGTGCTAATTTACATAGCATCAGACCCAGAGGGAAGTGGAGTGTACACTTCCATCTTCAGTCTTATTTCAGTGTTATTTCAGTCCAGACTGACAAAGCACTGCTTTTCATCAGTGCACTGTTAATACACTGCACTGACTTTCTGCTACACTGTTGTACCACTGCTCAATCATTCTTATGTTTTGATGCACACTGTAAGAGCACTGCAAATAATTATTAGATTTTCATGCACACTTCTTTAGCACTGTATTTTCTTCACTAATTTTTGCTGCACACTGCAGTAGTACTGCTCAATCTTTCTTATTTTTTGATGCAGACTGTAAGAGCACTGCAAATAATTCTTAGATTTTCATGCACACTTCTTCAGCACTGTATTTCCTTCACAAATTTTTGCTGCACACTGCAGTAATACTGGCAACACTTTATCATTTTTATCACACTTCTTTAGTACTGCATTGTCTCAGCAATCTGGTCACCCTTACTGAATTTGTCACAATGGCATTATAGTGGTATAGCAATGGCAATACTGTGGTCAGCTGAAACATCCACAACGGTACTACCCAGTGGTACTCTGGTATCACAGTGGTAGGTGATATATAGATTTTCCTCTGTGCATTGGTAGTGCACTGGCAGAATGGTATCCCTATGGCATTTTTACCGTTTCTCTGTCTCTCACATACACTGGTAATACAATGGTATCACGACATTTTGAGATTTTTGTCAGCTCCCACAAATACTGGTACACTGGTAGCACAATGGTACTGCATTATTTTGACATTTCAGTATTTGGTACCTCTCACAGCAACCCTAGACTCATGAGGTAGCACAGTGGTACCAGTATTAATCTCATCATACTCTGTACTCTAATGCATTGTTAAGATAAATTACATTATCAACCTCATGGAGAACAGCTCTCAATTCCATATTTATATTTGTTCACTTGTCTTTATCTTACTGATAATGGACTGTTGTTGTTCACATAGACAGAACATTCAAGAGCATTTGCGATTACTAAATGGGTAAGTGACTCTCAAACAACACTTTGCACCCCAAAAACAGGGTAGGATCACAAAATGATATCTTGAATAACATAATTATTGAGTCCCTGACCTGTTGGTAAATGGCTCTAAAAGATGTTTCCTCCCTAAACCAGGTAGTATCACCTCTGCCTCCTACCACTGCCCCTTTGAGCCCCCACCATCAGTAATATCACACTTCCTTTGGTGTTCAGTGGTGCTGCTGTCCATTCCATACATTGGAAACTGCCAATAACTACCTGCCCACCCAGTCCCACCGCTCGCACCATTCATGGCCCCCATCATATGTTTACGCACTCTCCCTACAGTGGCAATTGGCACAGACACTCTGCTAACCTCTGTGACCAACTGAGGACAGAAGCCAGATTTTGCTCTCATGTGCCTATTGTATAAACAGCTGTGTACAGTTAGCACATGATTGTGAACTTTCATCCATTTTGTGCCTGATCAAGGAGCTGAGAGGATGGTGTGTGCCAAATGTGGAAGGGTGTCAAATATATAATGGGCTGGGGACCAGGGTAGTATTTGCTGTAATAACTAACTGGGTCATGGTGGGGACTTTGGATATACAGAGGCAAGGACTTTCACTCAACACACTACTGCTCACTCTATCAAACCATGGGCTGGCTTCCCCATGAGCCCAACAGACCTATCTCCTGGCCAACACGGTCAATAAGGCCATCAAAACCGAGCTACCTCTCATAATCCCACCTTCTTTGGCCAAAAGTGTTTGTTCTAGATCTCTGCCTCACTGCTGGCCCCATGCTTGAGTGCCCCTAGTCTCCACAGTATGGGTAAATGTGCATTCTCGTCTGCAGCCCTTTGCTTTGGAACAACCTGCCCTCCACTTAGCACCACTGACTCTCAGGACTCTTCCACTCTCTCTTTGGGTCTCACCTTCTGTCCTCCACTACTCGTCCTGCCCTCCCAACTTATTATCATGCCTCTACTTCCCTTCCTCCTTTTCCTTCTTGGTCCATACCTACACTGCCATGATGCACTTTCCTTTACTCATCACAGATCATGCCTAATTTGTATTACAACTTGGCTACTACTGTGCCTGCTATTGTCATAAATGTTATTTATCCATTGCTGCAAATTTATATATATCTTCATATAAATATCCTCTATATTTTTATTACTGTCTATTGTATGGCTTGTCCCAGCCTCCTTTGTACTTGCTTTTATTCCTGTGCCATCCTCAATGGCCCAGGTCACCTAAAAATGGTTCTCGGACCAGTGCACCTACTCGGTAAACAAATGAATGAACAAATAAATAAATGGGAACCACTGAACATCAGGATAGTTACAATCTACTGTATACCTGCAGGGTGATTGTAGGATGGGGTAGGACTGGAGAACAGGTAAATTAAGAACCTGGACCTGTGGGATAATGAAGGAGGGCCCAATGGAGACTGTTTCCCAGGAGAGCTCTCTGGTGGTGTAACTCCCAGGATACATTTGCCTGGTGCTGTAATGTGGCCTGTGCTGTAATCGGCATCAGCAACATGGCTGTCACACCAGCATGGGTGAACCCTTTCTCCACACCCTCCTGAGTGTCAACCCTATAACAGGTTTTGGTGGCTTCTGCAAAAGACATACCTTCCCATTCAGTTCTTCTGCAATTTCAGTTATGAAGACACTGAGAGGCCCACCTAGTACTGAGCCACCCCACCATGCTTTTAACCAACTGTTGAAAGCCGTGTGGAGAAGTCCTATCTTCTCCCAAGATGTATAGGCAACCTTTAGCAAAAGCCACCATGCATGCTTGAGGACCTCCCCATCCCTGAAATTTCCCTGCACTACCCCTACCCCGTCCCTTGCTAGGTCATTTATCCCTAGGTGGACAATGACATCTAGCTCCCTCTCATCTCCTGCTGCCTAATGATCCACTGTATCTGCTGTCATCCCTCCAAGCCAAAGTACCTCTCAGGTGTTTCACCTCTCTCTCCTTTACCCCAACCTGCTCGCAAGTCTATCCCCCTAATTAAGTCCCCCACCAGCAGTTGCTTCCTACTCAGCTGGGTGCCTCTTCCTCCCTCCTCCTTGTAACTGTGAAATGGTCCATGGACAGTGCTTTCCTTGGGAAAGGTTTCTCCAGGGACCAAAGGTAGTTCAGCTGCAGGGAGTGGTTGGCTGGGTGGGCCCATTTCAGATGCAGGAGGTGGTTAGTAAACAAAGCAGGTGAACTGAAACTCTTGCAAACTGGCAGAGGGGCAGAAAATGCAAGCCCCATAGGAAAGAGCACAGTGAGGGCTACAATAGATCATTTACCAGAGAAGTCTCAGGTCAGGGAACTACAGCTGAAGAGAACATAGAGAACAGGTAGGCATCAGAAAATGATGCATGGGGCAGTGGACAGACATGGACTCAAGAAGGCATGCATGGGAACTACGGATGCCAATGCTGGAGGTACAAAGGCCAGCTTAGGTAGGTGGACTCTGACCTGTGGCAGAGTGCACAACACGCGAGGACCTCTGCATCCCTGCATGCTGGACAACAGGGATGTGTACTGTGGAGCATAGCCCACTGCAGCACAGTAGCTGATAGGGCTGGGACACTGTAGACACAGAACTTGAATGTGACCATGGTGCACAGCACAGCCTTGAAGCACTGGGACTGTGGACAGACAGTGGCACTACAGTACTGGTGCAAACCACCCTCAGACAGGTAGCAACTGCCACAGGTGTGGCCCATGGGTGTGATGTGCAAATGAAGTGCAATCACACCCGCATGCCTGAGCTGGAACCAAAGCGGTCATGCTGCACAGTCTTCTGGCACAGTGGAGGACAGCGTGGAAGCCATGGAGGGCCAGGGTGCTCAACTGCAACCCCAAAAACAGGGACAATCTGTGAGATGGTACCATCCAGGAAGGAAAGTCAAGCTAAATGTGAATGGCTTCCTCCTGGTCCATGAATGGACCTGCAATGAGACAGTGTACTGTTTTTTTTAACATATCATATTTTTCACCTGCTGCGGCTCACACTCCGGTTTGGGGCATCCAGCAACCTTTACATAAATAATAGTCTTTTATATCGCTGTACTTACTATACTTACTTTCTTATTTCCTCTAATGTTTGCGATTGAAAGCAACGGGGCTCAATGTTTTTAGATCAGTCATGTAGCTGGACAAATTCAGAAGTGGAAAACTTGGTGTAGATCTACCCAGTCTATAAAACTTCGCCATTTCTGTGTTCAGGTACCCGAACTTTAGCTTGTAGTTATATGGAAAAATTGGGCCAGAAGGCTTTTTAAATGCAAGTGATTTTCTGTGAAAAACCACAGTTTGCCTAACACTTAGTGAGTCAGTAATAGCACAGTACAGACTCCGTGCAAGCTCAGTGTGATGGTGGTGCTAGGAATGAAGATGTCAATATTGCACATACGCAATAAATACCTTCTCAGGTCACAGGAGCCACGTGATCTTAAATGCCCACAATTAAAAAAACCTAGAACTTAACTTTAAATATCCAAGTACCTAAATATCTGGTAACTTAAAGGCTATTAAAATGTTAATTGAATATGCATGCAATGCAATAGTAAAAGAAATAAAAGAGAATCACATGGAATGATCTTGTTTGGGGTAGCTATTTGGTGTGATTTTTTCCCCAGGAGCTCTTTCTATAGTCTTTTACATTTCTGCAACAAAAATAAGTTCCCTAATGGTCATACAATGGACTTAACAAGTCTGTATAAGACAGGAGAGAAATAAAATATAGTAAGATAAAAACAGGTATAAAACCTCATTTGCAGACAAAAATCTAAATTCGAAGTCTGAAGTCTAAATCTGAAGCTGAAGAACAAAATAAAAAAGATTCCCAATCAAGCAATAGTTAGTATTCAACAGATTTTTTTCTTTTGGTTAAAAATATAAAAATCAGTCACTTTATTCCAGCCTCAATGCAAACTCCTTGGTTCCTGTATCCACTGTCTCTATAGACTGGACCACTGCACTTTTCTGTTTGTGGGTCACCAAAGTCAACTCTCTGCTCCACCTCTAGGACCTCCTCCTTACTCCTCACTCTTAGCTCCTTGCAATGCTGCTCAGTTGGCTCTGTAGAGAACCTTGCTGTGCCTCACTGCTCACCGTAGCCTTCTGCTCCTTGATCTGCCCCTGCTTCTCATAGTCAGCCTTCCTGAAGTGCCTTCTCCGTCCAGGCAGTCCTGCTGCTCCCACCTAGTGGTCTTCCTCTTGGGCTGACCTACAGGAAAGAAAACAAAAAGTGGAAGCCAACACCACAGATGTGCTTTACACATGATAAGCTGGAAAGACCACAATTCAGGCAACCGTGGTTTACCTATTATAAAATAAAATTTCACCAAAATAGTCCTACTTCCTTCCACTACTCCACAGCAGAAAGAGTGAGATGTCTCAAATGTAGCTGCAGCAAGGAGGTAGTCAGTACACCGTCTCTCACCAGTCTCAGCTCCTGCCACTGAGGGGAAGATTAACTTGGGCTCCATTATTGTTTGTGAAACAATTGTCAACATAGCCATTTTTCACAATACCTCTTGAATCGACAGGTGTCATTTCTCAAATCCTGGCCAAAGTATTTTCACACTTGTGGCATGAAATGATGCTTTGGCCTGGATTTGAGCATTTTGCCTGCTGGGATCATGAGTTGGGGCCTTAAGAAGACTACGTTGACAATCTGGAATCAAAATTTCAAAAAAACAATACAGTCATGAGGCAACATTGAAATTATTCAATATTTACTTATAACTTTCTATTTTTTCTGGATTTACACCCATATTTTCAACACAGCTGATTTTCTTTTAATTCACCTCATGAACAAGGCATGCGTAATTCTTCAAATTCTCTCTGAAACATGTTTTTGCCATCCCTCTGTAAAATCATCTTTCAGACTGGATTTAGAAAAGTCCACTTGTCTTGATCATAATGTGAGGTAATAAAAAGACTCTGTTGAAAATTTGGGATCAACATCTCAAACACAACATAATGCCACACCCTGGAGTATCTTATTGCACTTATAGGATAACAATTAAATATTATTATTTCTTCTTCTTCTTCTTCTTTTTCTTCTTCCCAAAAAAGCAGATGTTGCATCTCATCTGAGCTTGAACCTCACAATTCACTTTTAAAATGTGGCCTCAAGTATCTGTACTGATATTTATTCTCTGTTCCCTTCCACAAGGATGCCTCTGCATCTGAGCTGTCCTCAGATCAGTAGGCCTTTCCCAGTTTTGAGGGAGGAGATCCTTTGTGTCCCCTAACATTATTGTAGTCAGCAGAACCATGTTCCTTAGGCACCATATCCTAGAGAGAAAAATATCATTTGGAGTTTTTCAGCCATTACCTCAATGTATACACTACTCCGGGTTGTCCCTGTTATCCCAGTCGCAAGCTCAGCTGCAGCCCGATTGATCTAGCCAGAGTTTGTTCTCTTGAGGTGCTGCTGGCCACTTGTAAATGAGATAAAAGGACAAAAAGGTACAAAGGATGATGCCCAGAAACAGAGCTGAGTAATAAAGCTTAAAATTGATTTAACTGCAGGAAAGCATTACTCAGCTCTGTTTATGTACCTATTTTAGTACCACTTAATTAAACTGTAGTCATAATGTAACTATACTGTATCTGCATTGCAATTACACTTCTAAATGTACCTCCATTTATAACTAAGTAAATAAAACTTTATTTATTAGTTCGCAGTCCCGGATGCTCTGGGCAACTTGCAGGAGGTAAAACATAGCAAGGTTATACAAATAATACATATAAGGTCAGCACACAGACAATAATTAAATCAGTAAGACCTACACCGATGTGGCCTCATGCAGTGATCTGTGGAGCAGAGTTCCAGAGGATTGGGCAGCCACCTCAAATGCACGGTCTCCTGATGTTTTCAGCCTGGACCTCAGAACCACTTGGAAGCCCTCGTTAGAGGAGCGGATGGAGTGCACCTGGAAGGCAGGGGTCAGGAGGTCACTCAGGTAGCCAGGGCCCAAGCCATATAAGGCCTTATAGGCGAGCAAGCCCATCTTGAAGATGATCCTCCATCTGACATGCAGCTAGTGCAGATCCCACAGGACCAGGTCACAGACAGGTCCTAGGCAGGCCTGCCAGCAACCTGGCTGATGTGTTTTGCACCAGGTGCAGTCAACTGACCCCAAAGTAAAGAGCATTACAGTAGTCCAGCCTTGATGTGACAAAGGCATGCACCAGTGTGGGCAGAATGCCAGGTGGAATAAGGGGTTTAATCTAGGTGACATTCCTTAAGTAACAGAAACCACTTTGGATGCTGAATGACATCTGAGCTTCAAGTGTCAGACTGTCAGCAAGTGTAATGCCTGATTTCTCACCTAGTGGATGTCAAAGTTGCTACTTTTGCATTATGTCTCTATGTACTATATTTATTTTAGACCCAAGTTTGTCCCATGAAAGGAATCAAGTTCCATTGAGCGTACCATGTCACAAAATAAATTTAACAAAGCTTCAGAGAAAAAGCATGTTGGGTTAGATTAAGAAACTGAGGTTTGGCAATGCCAGTTCCATATAATAGAGTAGAACCAGTCCAGAGTCTATTTTGGGGCATTGCAACTGTTTAAAGGGCTTTTACTGGCTCTGATTGATGGCCTGACATGGATCAGGAGTTGTACAAGCCTTATCAGGCATATAAGGCACAGCACATTGACATTAGAAGTACACTATACAGCAGGCCTGGTAGTGCTGGCTGATATCACACTGCTCTAACACATGAAGAACTCCAGGACTGATTTTTAATCCTGCCTCCTTTGCTCCAGGCCTGCAAGGTTCCTGGCACACAGTGGAGTCAGTGTCTGCAGAACCCAGGACGTGTGGGCTTCTATTATTCACTCTGCAGCACCCTCTTTTTTCTGTGGGGATCCTAGGTGTCATGAATGGCCATGCAATGCTAACTCCTTACCCACAATCTGGCATGGTGGCGATGCATTGCATCATGGGGGAGCTGGGAGGGCAAGGGACTAAAAATGGAAAAAATGTCTTTACCGGGCCATAATGATTGCCAGCCTTATGCCCCATGCGAGTGTCCCAAGCTTGCTCTGACACCTTCCTTCTTTGCTTTAGTATATGCATTTCAGCCTTGTTTTCTCCCATCCAGTTGGTGTATTCCAGAGGGGAAAGCACTGGGGTTTCAGTAGTTAGAGAGCTGGGTAGGTTGGTGATGTGGGCAGATGGAGACTGCTGGGATGAAGCAAGGCACAAGCAGCCCAAGCAAATCAGCAGGCTGGCCCATGTCAGATAGGACTAGAAGGACAATTTGTGAACTGAAAAAAGTGCACTATTCCAGTCTATAGGCCTGAGCTACAGTGCTCCAGCAAAATGTGCCACTATAGATCTTTTGCTTTATATGAATGCTTAAGGATAGGATGGAACCTACTCCTCCTGATGAATGTATGATCAGTGCTAAAAATTCCTTGGGTGGTCAGAGGCCAATTGAAATCTCAGTCTAGCACTGCTGCTCTCTGTGGACACCTGCTGAAAAACAGCTTCTATTGTTTATGGATAAAGAGCATTACTATGTCTTGAAACTTATTTTGTTAGGGTCTCTGACAGATACAGCAATGTGATACATGCCAGTAGATCACACTGTGGTCAGGCCAGACCCTATATTGTACAAGTAACTGTACTGTATACTCACGGCAGGGTCTGTGGTCTCTATATCATTCATTTTCATAACTCCAAGCAATCTGATTGAAATATTTTATACTTTTGATGCTGAATTTTGTCAAATATGTTGTTGTGCTCCGCTTCAGAGCATCTTCATCTATCACAGCTATGTAATTGATTTCTTCTAAATCCCACTTTCTTCTCATTAATTCTCAGTCCAATGCTATTACTAAAATCACATTATCCTTGGCTGTAAGTACTTGTGTTTGCCTCCTTGTTGTTTTTATCACCTGTACTGAATTAGCTGTCACCCTTTTGCACCCTGTTCTGTACTCATTATTTCTTGTAGTTTCCTTCATTGCCCAATCCATTAGCCAGTGAAATGGAATGGAGCCTTGAGATGCTGCAAACAGTGTACTGAAGCCAGTGTAACTATTTTCAATATAGATTTTGATGGTTACACTAAATTGGTTAGAAATGATCAAGAAGCTGCATGCTGACCAAATTATAATTAATATGTCTTCTATTAATTCATCAGCATTCTTGGTTGATGCCAGTCAAAGCTTCAGGTTTACATTACTTCAAACAGAGGTGAAAATGTATACATACCGTTAACAAAATCAGAGAGCAAAGAGCCATATGATAGGGGGCAATATAAACAAAAAGGGATAGCCAGGAATTTATTTTTATTTAGTATACTCTATACTCCCCTATCTTGGTCTGCCCTCATCATCTGTTGCTACCCTCCTGCCCTGCACCCACCATCTCGGGGGCCTACTGCCTGCCACCATCAGTGCCCCACAGTTTACTTCCTGTCAAAGAGCCTCTTGGGTTCTCCAAGCCCAGAAGGAGTTTAGCATGGATGATATGCCATGTAGCCCAGTGAGTGGCACATGGCCTGCAAACACACAATCATGCTGTTGTGGCTGAGGAGTTATTCCAGTTTTCTCTCCACCTTGGCCACCTAGTAAGCTAAGGTCTGAGCAGATGTATGCTGATGCATAGATCCAAGTGAGGAGGTGCCCACTTTCTATTGTGGCTCCAGCCTGCACCACCACTTGTGGTCATTGAGGTGGTGGTAGCATGGTGGAGCACATGGACCTCACTCTGTGAAGGAGGAGATTGTCCTCTGAGATACTGAATCCTCCTCCTCCCTTGGCTGGCCCCAACGACCAGTGCTTTGTCAAAACCTGGGTCACCAGCGTTGTGAGCAGTTGTGCTACCACTGTGTGGATGGGCTGGCCTGAAAGGGATATTTTATTTGGGGACTTATGTATTTAGAATAAAACTAAATTCATTTTCAAGGTGTGTCCTAGGAGAAGGAAACTGAAATCGATAAAACAAAATACAAAAGTACAATAATGCAACACTGAAGAAGTATACAGCAAACAAGAAAAATTAGAACATTTTTTCCACACAAGAACAGATACAAAATGCAAAATCAAATAAAATAGTTAGTGAGATCAATAAAAAAATCTAGGATGATGCTAAATTAGTCTGGGAAGTGAGACTACAACAATACTAGTGTGGATCCGGTATTTTGATACTATGGCACAAGATGTGTGCAAAATTGCTGAAATTTGCTTTGTGAAAAACAATTGTGATTGTGATTGGTTGACCATCCATGGCACTCCAGACCTTACCTCATGGGTTTTAGCCCACCTGATCGGCTAGTGATGCACATGACCTAGGATCAAATTGCTAGACCCCAGGTCCCAAAGCCCTGCTCTCAGTTCAAATCATGCATCTGATCAGGCTACAAGCACTTCAGGAGTCCCTGTAATTGAGCCAGGAAAAGGTAGGTCTGTGTTTCCACAGGAAAGAAAATAAAAATATAGTGCTAATTTACATAGCATCAGACCCAGAGGAAGTGGAGTGTACACTTCCATCTTCAGTCTTATTTCAGTGTTATTTCAGTCCAGACTGACAAAGCACTGCTTTTCATCAGTGCACTGTTAATACACTGCATGACTTTCTGCTACACTGTTGTACCACTGCTCAATCATTCTTATGTTTTGATGCACACTGTAAGAGCACTGCAAATAATTATTAGATTTTCATGCACACTTCTTTAGCACTGTATTTTCTTCACTAATTTTGCTGCACACTGCAGTAGTACTGCTCAATCTTTCTTATTTTTGATGCAGACTGTAAGAGCACTGCAAATAATTCTTAGATTTTCATGCACACTTCTTCAGCACTGTATTTCCTTCACAAATTTTGCTGCACACTGCAGTAATACTGGCAACACTTTATCATTTTATCACACTTCTTTAGTACTGCATTGTCTCAGCAATCTGGTCACCCTTACTGAATTTGTCACAATGGCATTATAGTGGTATAGCAATGGCAATACTGTGGTCAGCTGAAACATCCTAGCGGTACTACCCAGTGGTACTCTGGTATCACAGTGGTAGGTGATATATAGATTTTCCTCTGTGCATTGGTAGTGCACTGGCAGAATGGTATCCCTATGGCATTTTACCGTTTTCTCTGTCTCTCACATACACTGGTAATACAATGGTATCACGACATTTTGAGATTTTGTCAGCTCCACAAATACTGGTACACTGGTAGCACAATGGTACTGCATTATTTTGACATTTCAGTATTTGGTACCTCTCACAGCAACCCTAGACTCATGAGGTAGCACAGTGGTACCAGTATTAATCTCATCATACTCTGTACTCTAATGCATTGTTAAGATAAATTACATTATCAACCTCATGGAGAACAGCTCTCAATTCCATATTTATATTTGTTCACTTGTCTTTATCTTACTGATAATGGACTGTTGTTGTTCACATAGACCAGAACATTCAAGAGCATTTGCGATTACTAAATGGGTAAGTGACTCTCAAACAACACTTTGCACCCCAAAACAGGGTAGGATCACAAAATGATATCTTGAATAACATAATTATTGAGTCCCTGACCTGTTGGTAAATGGCTCTAAAAGATGTTTCCTCCCTAAACCAGGTAGTATCACCTCTGCCTCCTACCACTGCCCCTTTGAGCCCCCACCATCAGTAATATCACACTTCCTTTGGTGTTCAGTGGTGCTGCTGTCCATTCCATACATTGGAAACTGCCAATAACTACCTGCCCACCCAGTCCCACCGCTCGCACCATTCATGGCCCCCATCATATGTTTACGCACTCTCCCTACAGTGGCAATTGGCACAGACACTCTGCTAACCTCTGTGACCAACTGAGGACAGAACGCCAGTTTTGCTCTCATGTGCCTATTGTATAAACAGCTGTGTACAGTTAGCACATGATTGTGAACTTTCATCCATTTTGTGCCTGATCAAGGAGCTGAGAGGATGGTGTGTGCCAAATGTGGAAGGGTGTCAAATATATAATGAGCTGGGGACCAGGGGTAGTATTTGCTGTAATAACTAACTGGGTCATGGTGGGGACTTTGGATATACAGAGGGCAAGGACTTTCACTCAACACACTACTGCTCACTCTATCAAACCATGGGCTGGCTTCCCCCATGAGCCCAACAGACCTATCTCCTGGCCAGCACGGTCAATAAGGCCATCCAAAACCGAGCTACCTCTCCGCAATCCCACCTTCTTTGGCCAAAAGTGTTTGTTCTAGATCTCTGCCTCACTGCTGGCCCCATGCTTGAGTGCCCCCTAGTCTCCACAGTATGGGTAAATGTGCATTCTCGTCTGCAGCCCCTTTGCTTTGGAACAACCTGCCCACTCCACTTAGCACCACTGACTCTCCAGGACTCTTCCACTCTCTCTTTGGGTCTCACCTTCTGTCCTCCACTACTCGTCCTGCCCTCCCAACTTATTATCATGCCTCTACTTCCCTTCCCTCCTTTTCCTTCTTGGTCCATACCTACACTGCCATGATGCACTTTTTCCTTTACTCATCACAGATCATGCCTAATTTGTATTACAACTTGGCTACTACTGTGCCTGCTATTGTCATAAATGTTATTTATCCATTGCGCTGCAAATTTATATATATCTTCATATAAATATCCTCTATATTTTTATTACTGTCTATTGTATGGCTTGTCCCAGCCTCCTTTGTACTTGCTTTTATTCCTGTGCCATCCTCAATGGCCCAGGTCACACCTGAAAATGGTTCTCGGACCAGTGCACCTACTCGGTAAACAAATGAATGAACAAATAAATAAATGGGAACCACTGAACATCAGGGATAGTTACAATCTACTGTATACCTGCAGGGTGATTGTAGGATGGGGTAGGACTGGAGAACAGGTAAATTAAGAACCTGGACCTGTGGGATAATGAAGGGAGGGGGCCCAATGGAGACTGTTTCCCAGGAGAGCTCTCTGGTGGTGTAACTCCCAGGATACATTTTGCCTGGTGCTGTAATGTGGCCTGTGCTGTAATCGGCATCAGCAACATGGCTGTCACACCAGCATGGGTGAACCCTTTCTCCACACCCTCCTGAGTGTCAACCCTATAACAGGTTTTGGTGGCTTCTGCAAAAAGACATACCTTCCCATTCAGTTCTTCTGCAATTTCAGTTATGAAGACACTGAAGAGGCCCACTCCTAGTACTGAGCCCCACCCTGCACCATGCTTTTAACCAACTGTTGAAAGCCGTGTGGAGAGTCCTATCTTCTCCCAAGATGTATATAGGCAACCTTTTAGCAAAAGCCACCATGCATGCTTGAGGACCCTCCCCCCATCCCTGAAATTTCCCTGCACTACCCCTACCCCGTCCCTTGCTAGGTCATTTATCCCTAGGTGGACAATGACATCTAGCTCCCTCTCATCTCCTGCTGCCTAATGATCCACTGTATCTGCTGTCATCCCTCCAAGCCAAAGTACCTCTCAGGTATTTCACCTCTCTCTCCTTACCCCAACCTGCTCGCAAGTCTATCCCCCTAATTAAGTCCCCCACCAGCAGTTGCTTCCTACTCAGCTGGGTGCCTCTTCCTCCTTCCCTCCTTGTAACTGTGAAATGGTCCATGGACAGTGCTTTCCTTGGGAAAGGTTTCTCCAGGGACCAAAAGGGTGGTTCAGCTGCAGGGAGAGTGGTTGGCTGGGTAGGGCCCATTTCAGATGCAGGGAGAGTGGTTAGTAAACAAAGCAGGTGAACTGAAACTCTTGCAAACTGGCAGAGGGGCAGAAAATGCAAGCCCCATAGGAAAGAGCACAGTGAGGGCTACAATAGATCATTTACCAGAGAAGTCTCAGGTCAGGGAACTACAGCTGAAGAGAACATAGAGAACAGGTAGGCATCAGAAAATGATGCATGGGGCAGTGGACAGACATGGACTCAAGAAGGCATGCATGGGAACTACGGATGCCAATGCTGGAGGGTACAAAGGCCAGCTTAGGTAGGTGGACTCTGACCTGTAGGCAGAGTGCACAACACGCAGGGACCTCTGCATCCCTGCATGCTGGACAGCAGGGATGTGTACTGTGGAGCATAGCCCCACTGCAGCACAGTAGCTGATAGGGGCACAGGACACTGTAGACACAGAACTTGAATGTGACCATGGTGCACAGCACAGCCTTGAAGCACTGGGACTGTGGACAGACAGTGGCACTACAGTACTGGTGCAAACCACCCTCAGACAGGTAGCAACTGCCACAGGTGTGGCCCATGGAGTGTGATGTGCAAATGAAGTGCAATCACACCCGCATGCCTGAGCTGGAACCAAAGCCGGTCATGCTGCACAGTCTTCTGGCACAGTGGAGGACAGCGTGGAAGCCATGGAGGGCCAGGGTGCTCAACTGCAACCCCAAAAACAGGGACAATCTGTGAGATGGTACCATCCAGGAAGGGAAAGTCCAAGCTAAATGTGAATGGCTTCCTCCTGGTCCATGAATGGACCTGCAATGAGACAGTGTACTGTTTTTTTTAACATATCATATTTTTCACCTGCTGCACTCACTCCGGTTTGGGGCATCCAGCAACCTTTACATAAATAATAGTCTTTTATATCGCTGTACTTACTATACTTACTTTCTTTTCCTCTAATGTTTGCGATTGAAGCAACGGGGCTCAATGTTTTTAGATCAGTCATGTAGCTGGACAAATTCAAAGTGGAAAACTTGGTGTAGATCTGCCCAGTCTATAAAACTTCGCCATTTCTGTGTTCAGGCACCCGAACTTTAGCTTGTAGTTATATGGAAAAATGTGGGCCAGAAGGCTTTTTAAATGCAAGTGATTTTCTGTGAAAAAAGCCACAGTTTGCCTAACCTTAGTGAGTCAGTAATAGCACAGTACAGACTCCGTGCAAGCTCAGTGTGATGGTGGTGCTAGGAATGAAGATGTCAATATTGCACATACGCAATAAATACCTTCTCAGGTCACAGGAGCCACGTGATCTTAAATGCCCACGAATTAAAAAAAAACCTAGAACTTAACTTTAAATATCCAAGTACCTAAATATCTGGTAACTTAAAGGCTATTAAAGTACTTAATTGAATATGCATGCAATGCAATAGTAAAAGAAATAAAAAGAGAATCACATGGAATGATCTTGTTTGGGGGTAGCTATTTGGTGTGATTTTTTTCCCCAGGGGGCTCTTTCTATAGTCTTTTACATTTCTGCAACAAAAATAAGTTCATAATGGTCATACAATGGACTTAACAAGTCTGTATAAGACAGGAGAAATAAAATATAGTAAGATAAAAACAGGTATAAAACCTCATTTGCAGACAAGAAATCTAAATTCGAAGTCTGAAGTCTAAATTCTGAAGCTGAAGAACAAAATAAAAAAGATTCCCAATCAAGCAATAGTTAGTATTCAACAGATTTTTTTCTTTTGGTTAAAATATAAAATCAGTCACTTTATTCCAGCCTCAATGCAAACTCCTTGGTTCCTGTATCCACTGTCTCTGCTAGACTGGACCACTGCACTTTTCTGTTTGTGGGTCACCAAAGTCAACTCTCTGCTCCACCTCTAGGACCTCACTCCTTACTCCTCACTCTTCGCTCCTTGCAATGCTGCTCAGTTGGCTCTGTAGAGAACCTTGCTGTACCTCACTGCTCACCGTAGCCTTCTGCTCCTTGATCTGCCCCTGCTTCTCATAGTCAGCCTTCCTGAAGTGCCTTCTCCGTCCAGGCAGTCCTGCTGCTCCCACCTAGTGGTCTTCCTCTTGGGCTGACCTACAGGAAAAAACAAAAAGTGGAAGCCAACACCACAGATGTGCTTTACACATGATAAGCTGGAAAGACCACAATTCAGGCAACGTGGTTTACCTATTATAAAATAAAATTTCACCAAAATAGTCCTACTTCCTTCCACTACTCCACAGCAGAAAGAGTGAGATGTCTCAAATGTAGCTGCAGCAAGGAGGTAGTCAGTACACCGTCTCTCACCAGTCTCAGCTCCTGCCACTGAGGGAAGATTAACTGGGCTCCATTATTGTTTGTGAAACAATTGTCAACATAGCCATTTTCACAATACCTCTTGAATCGACAGGTGTCATTTCTCAAATCCTGGCCAAAAGTATTTTCACACTTGTGGCATGAAATGATGCTTTGGCCTGGATTTGAGCATTTTGCCTGCTGGGATCATGAGTTGGGGCCTTAAGAAGACTACGTTGACAATCTGGAATCAAAATTTCAAAAAAACAATACAGTCATGAGGCAACATTGAAATTATTCAATATTTACTTATAACTTTACTATTTTTTCTGGATTTACCCATATTTTCAACACAGCTGATTTTCTTTTAATTCACCTCATGAACAAGGCATCGTAATTCTTCAAATTCTCTCTGAAACATGTTTTGCCATCCCTCTGTAAAATCATCTTTCAGACTGGATTTAGAAAAGTCCACTTGTCTTGATCATAATGTGAGGTAATAAAAGACTCTGTTGAAAATTTGGGATCAACATCTCAAACACAACATAATGCCACACCCTGGGTATCTTATTGCACTTATAGGATAACAATTAAATATTATTATTTCTTCTTCTTCTTCTTCTTTTCTTCTTCCCAAAAAGCAGATGTTGCATCTCATCTGAGCTTGAACCTCACAATTCACTTTTAAAATGTGGCCTCAAGTATCTGTACTGATATTTATTCTCTGTTCCTTCCACAAGGATGCCTCTGCATCTGAGCTGTCCTCAGATCAGTAGGCCTTTCCCAGTTTTGAGGAGGAGATCCTTTGTGTCCCCTAACATTATTGTCAGCAGAACCATGTTCATTAGGCACCATATCCTGAGAGAAAATATCATTTGGAGTTTTCAGCCATTACCTCAATGTATACACTACTCCGGGTTGTCCCTGTTATCCAGTGTAAGCTCAGCTGCAGCCCGATTGATCTAGCCAGAGTTTGTTCTCTTGAGGTGCTGCTGGCCACTTGTAAATGAGATAAAGGACAAAAAGGTACAAGAGATGATGCCCAGAAACAGAGCTGAGTAATAAAGCTTAAAATTGATTTAACTGCAGGAAAGCATTACTCAGCTCTGTTTATGTACCTATTTAGTACCACTTAATTAAACTGTAGTCATAATGTAACTATACTGTATCTGCATTGCAATTACACTTCTAAATGTACCTCCATTTATAACTAAGTAAATAAAACTTTATTTATTATTCGCAGTCCCGGATGCTCTGGGCAACTTGCAGGAGGTAAAAACATAGCAAGGTTATACAAATAATACATATAAGGTCAGCACACAGACAATAATTAAATCAGTAAGACCTACACCGATGTGGCCTCATGCAGTGATCTGTGAGCAGAGTTCAGAGGATTGGGCAGCCACCTCAAATGCACGGTCTCCTGATGTTTTCAGCCTGGACCTCAGAACCACTTGGAAGCCCTCGTTAGAGGCGGATGGAGTGCACCTGGAAGGCAGGGGTCAGGAGGTCACTCAGGTAGCCAGGGCCCAAGCCATATAAGGCCTTATAGGCGAGCAAGCCCATCTTGAAGATGATCCTCCATCTGACATGCAGCTAGTGCAGATCCCACAGGACCAGGTCACAGACAGGTCCTAGGCAGAGCCTGCCAGCAACCTGGCTGATGTGTTTTGCACCAGGTGCAGTCAACTGACCCCAAAGTAAAGAGCATTACAGTAGTCCAGCCTTGATGTGACAAAGGCATGCACCAGTGTGGGCAGAATGCCAGGTGGAATAAGAGGGTTTAATCTAGGTGACATTCCTTAAGTAACAGAAACCACTTTGGATGCTGAATGACATCTGAGCTTCAAGTGTCAGACTGTCAGCAAGTGTAATGCCAGATTTCTCACCCTAGTGGATGTCAAAAGTTGCTACTTTTTGCATTATGTCTCTATGTACTATATTTATTTTAGACCCAAGTTTGTCCCATGAAAGGAATCAAGTTCCATTGAGCGTACCATGTCACAAAATAAATTTAACAAAGCTTCAGAAAAAAGCATGTTGGGTTAGATTAAGAAACTGAGGTTTGGCAATGCCAGTTCCATATAATAGAGTAGAACCAGTCCAGAGTCTATTTTGGGGCATTGCAACTGTTTAAAGGGCTTTTACTGGCTCTGATTGATGGCCTGACATGGATCAGGAGTTGTACAAGCCTTATCAGGCATATAAGGCACAGCACATTGACATTAGAAGTACACTATACAGCAGGCCTGGTAGTGCTGGCTGATATCACACTGCTCTAACACATGAAGAACTCCAGGACTGATTTTTAATCCTGCCTCCTTTGCTCCAGGCCTGCAAGGTTCCTGGCACACAGTGGAGTCAGTGTCTGCAGAACCCAGGGCGTGTGGGCTTCTATTATTCACTCTGCAGCACCCTCTTTTTTCTGTGGGGATCCTAGGTGTCATGAATGGCCATGCAATGCTAACTCCTTACCCACAATCTGGCATGTGTGAGTGGCGATGCATTGCATCATGGGGAGCTGGGAGGGGCAAGGGACTAAAAATGGAAAAATGTCTTACGGGCCATAATGATTGCCAGCCTTATGCCCCATCGAGTGTCCCAAGCTTGCTCTGACACCTTCCCTTCTTTGCTTTAGTATATGCATTTCAGCCTTGTTTTCTCCCATCCAGTTGGTGTATTCAGAGGAAAGCACTGGGGTTTTCAGTAGTTAGAGAGCTGGGTAGGTTGGTGATGTGGGCAGATGGAGACTGCTGGGATGAAGCAAGGCACAAGCAGCCCAAGCAAATCAGCAGGCTGGCCCATGTCAGATGGGACTAGAAGGACAATTTGTGAACTGAAAAAGTGCACTATTCCAGTCTATAGGCCTGAGCTACAGTGCTCCAGCAAAATGTGCCACTATAGATCTTTTGCTTTATATGAATGCTTAAGGATAGGATGGAACCCTACTCCTCCTGATGAATGTATGATCAGTGCTAAAAATTCCTTGGGTGGTCAGAGGCCAATTGAAATCTCAGTCTAGCACTGCTGCTTACTCTGTGGACACCTGCTGAAAAACAGCTTCTATTGTTTATGGATAAAGAGCATTACTATGTCTTGAAACTTATTTTGTTAGGGTCTCTGACAGATACAGCAATGTGATACATGCCCAGTAGATCACACTGTGGTCCAGGCCAGACCCCTATATTGTACAAGTAACTGTACTGTATACTCACGGCAGGGTCTGTGGTCTCTATATCATTCATTTTCATAACTCCAAGCAATCTGATTGAAATATTTTATACTTTTGATGCTGAATTTTGTCAAATATGTTGTTGTGCTCCGCTCAGAGCATCTTCATCTATCACAGCTATGTAATTGATTTCTTCTAAATCCACTTTCTTCTCATTAATTCTCAGTCCAATGCTATTACTAAAATCACATTATCCTTGGCTGTAAGTACTTGTGTTTGCCTCCTTGTTGTTTTTTATCACCTGTACTGAATTAGCTGTCACCCTTTTGCACCCTGTTCTGTACTCATTATTTCTTGTAGTTTCCTTCATTGCCCAATCCATTAGCCAGTGAAATGGAATGGAGCCTTGAGATGCTGCAAACATGTACTGAAGCCAGTGTAACTATTTTCAATATAGATTTTGATGGTTACACTAAATTGGTTAGAAATGATCAAGAAGCTGCATGCTGACCAAATTATAATTAATATGTCTTCTATTAATTCATCAGCATTCTTGGTTGATGCCAGTCAAAAGCTTCAGGTTTACATTACTTCAAACAGAGGTGAAAATGTATACATACCGTTAACAAAAATCAGAGAGCAAAGAGCCATATGATAGGGGGGCAATATAAACAAAAAAAGGGATAGCCAGGGAATTTATTTTTTATTTAGTATACTCTATACTCCCCTATCTTGGTCTGCCCTCATCATCTGTTGCTACCCTCCTGCCCTGCACCCACCATCTCGGGGGCCTACTGCCTGCCACCATCAGTGCCCCACAGTTTACTTCCTGTCAAAGAGCCTCTTGGGTTCTCCAAGCCCAGAAGGAGTTTAGCATGGATGATATGCCATGTAGCCCAGTGAGTGGCACATGGCCTGCAAGAAAGCACACAATCATGCTGTTGTGGCTGAGGAGTTATTCCAGTTTTTCTCTCCACCCTTGGCCACCTAGTAAGCTAAGGTCTGAGCAGATGTATGCTGATGCATAGATCCAAGTGAGGAGGTGCCCACTTTCCTATTGTGGCTCCAGCCTGCACCACTTGTGGTCATTGAGGTGGTGGTAGCATGGTGGAGCACATGGACCTCACTCTGTGAAGGAGGAGATTGTCCTCTGAGATACTGAATCCTCCTCCTCCCCTTGGCTGGCCCCCAACGACCAGTGCTTGTATCCAAACCTGGGTCACCAGCGTTGTGAGCAGTTGTGCTACCACTGTGTGGATGGGCTGGCCTGAAAGGGATATTTTATTTGGGGACTTATGTATTTAGAATAAAACTAAATTCATTTTCAAGGTGTGTCCTAGGAGAAGAAACTGAAATCGATAAAACAAAATACAAAAGTACAATAATGCAACACTGAAGAAGTATACAGCAAACAAGAAAATTAGAACATTTTTCCACACAAGAACAGATACAAAATGCAAAATCAAATAAAATAGTTAGTGAGATCAATAAAAAAATCTAGGATGATGCTAAATTAGTCTGGGAAGTGAGACTACAACAATACTAGTGTGGATCCGGTATTTTGATACTATGGCACAAGATGTGTGCAAAATTGCTGAAATTTGCTTTGTGAAAAACAATTGTGATTGTGATTGGTTGACCATCCATGGCACTCCAGACCTTACCTCATGGGTTTTAGCCCACCTGATCGGCTAGTGATGCACATGACCTAGGATCAAATTGCTAGACCCCAGGTCCCAGAAGCCCCTGCTCTCCAGTTCAAATCATGCATCTGATCAGGCTACAAGCACTCCAGGGTCCCTGTAATTGAGCCAGGAAAGGTAGGTCTGTGTTTCCACAGGAAAGAAAATAAAAATATAGTGCTAATTTACATAGCATCAGACCCAGAGGGAAGTGGAGTGTACACTTCCATCTTCAGTCTTATTTCAGTGTTATTTCAGTCCAGACTGACAAAGCACTGCTTTTCATCAGTGCACTGTTAATACACTGCACTGACTTTCTACACTGTTGTACCACTGCTCAATCATTCTTATGTTTTGATGCACACTGTAAGAGCACTGCAAATAATTATTAGATTTTCATGCACTTCTTTAGCACTGTATTTTCTTCACTAATTTTGCTGCACACTGCAGTAGTACTGCTCAATCTTTCTTATTTTTTGATGCAGACTGTAAGAGCACTGCAAATAATTCTTAGATTTTCATGCACACTTCTTCAGCACTGTATTTCCTTCACAAATTTTTGCTGCACACTGCAGTAATACTGGCAACACTTTATCATTTTTATCACACTTCTTTAGTACTGCATTGTCTCAGCAATCTGGTCACCCTTACTGAATTTGTCACAATGGCATTATAGTGGTATAGCAATGGCAATACTGTGGTCAGCTGAAACATCCACAGCGGTACTACCCAGTGGTACTCTGGTATCACAGTGGTAGGTGATATAAGATTTTCCTCTGTGCATTGGTAGTGCACTGGCAGAATGGTATCCCTATGGCATTTTTACCGTTTTCTCTGTCTCACACATACACTGGTAATACAATGGTATCACGACATTTTGAGATTTTGTCAGCTCCACAAATACTGGTACACTGGTAGCACAATGGTACTGCATTATTTTGACATTTCAGTATTTGGTACCTCTCACAGCAACCCTAGACTCATGAGGTAGCACAGTGGTACCAGTATTAATCTCATCATACTCTGTACTCTAATGCATTGTTAAGATAAATTACATTATCAACCTCATGGAGAACAGCTCTCAATTCCATATTTATATTTGTTCACTTGTCTTTATCTTACTGATAATGGACTGTTGTTGTTCACATAGACCAGAACATTCAAAGAGCATTTGCGATTACTAAATGGGTAAGTGACTCTCAAACAACACTTTGCACCCCAAAAACAGGGTAGGATCACAAAATGATATCTTGAATAACATAATTATTGAGTCCCTGACCTGTTGGTAAATGGCTCTAAAAGATGTTTCCTCCCTAAACCAGGTAGTATCACCTCTGCCTCCTACCACTGCCTTTGAGCCCCACCATCAGTAATATCACACTTCCTTTGGTGTTCAGTGGTGCTGCTGTCCATTCCATACATTGAAACTGCCAATAACTACCTGCCCACCCAGTCCCACCGCTCGCACCATTCATGGCCCCATCATATGTTCGCACTCTCCCTACAGTGGCAATTGGCACAGACACTCTGCTAACCTCTGTGACCAACTGAGGACAGAACGCCAGTTTTGCTCTCATGTGCCTATTGTATAAACAGCTGTGTACAGTTAGCACATGATTGTGAACTTTCATCCATTTTGTGCCTGATCAAGGAGCTGAGAGGATGGTGTGTGCCAAATGTGGAAGGGTGTCAAATATATAGTAGGCTGGGGACCAGGGTAGTATTGCTGTAATAACTAACTGGGTCATGGTGGGGACTTTGGATATACAGAGGCAGGACTTTCACTCAACACACTACTGCTCACTCTATCAAACCATGGGCTGGCTTCCCCATGAGCCCAACAGACCTATCTCCTGGCCAACCGCGGTCAATAAGGCCATCAAAACCGAGCTACCTCTCCATAATCCCACCTTCTTTGGCCAAAAGTGTTTGTTCTAGATCTCTGCCTCACTGCTGGCCCCATGCTTGAGTGCCCCTAGTCTCCACAGTATGGGTAAATGTGCATTCTCGTCTGCAGCCCCTTTGCTTTGGAACAACCTGCCCACTCCACTTAGCACCACTGACTCTCCAGGACTCTTCCACTCTCTCTTTGGGTCTCACCTTCTGTCCTCCACTACTCCTGCCCTCCCAACTTATTATCATGCCTCTACTTCCCTTCCCTCCTTTTCCTTCTTGGTCCATACCTACACTGCCATGATGCACTTTTCTTTACTCATCACAGATCATGCCTAATTTGTATTACAACCTGGCTACTACTGTGCCTGCTATTGTCATAAATGTTATTTATCCATTGCGCTGCAAATTTATATATATCTTCATATAAATATCCTCTATATTTTATTACTGTCTATTGTATGGCTTGTCAGCCTCCTTTGTACTTGCTTTTATTCCTGTGCCATCCTCAATGGCCCAGGTCACACCTAAAATGGTTCTCGGACCAGTGCACCTACTCGTAAACAAATGAATGAACAAATAAATAAATGGGAACCACTGAACATCAGGGATAGTTACAATCTACTGTATACCTGCAGGGTGATTGTAGGATGGGGTAGGACTGGAGAACAGGTAAATTAAGAACCTGGACCTGTGGGATAATGAAGGGAGGGGGCCCAATGGAGACTGTTTCCCAGGAGAGCTCTCTGGTGGTGTAACTCCCAGGATACATTTTGCCTGGTGCTGTAATGTGGCCTGTGCTGTAATCGGCATCAGCAACATAGCTGTCACACCAGCATGGGTGAACCCTTTCTCCACACCCTCCTGAGTGTCAACCCTATAACAGGTTTTGGTGGCTTCTGCAAAAGACATACCTTCCCATTCAGTTCTTCTGCAATTTCAGTTATGAAGACACTGAAGAGGCCCACCTAGTACTGAGCCCCACCCTGCACCATGCTTTTAACCAACTGTTGAAAGCCGTGGAGAGTCCTATCTTCTCCCAAGATGTATATAGGCAACCTTTTAGCAAAAGCCACCATGCATGCTTGAGGACCTCCCCATCCCTGAAATTTCCTGCACTACCCCTACCCCGTCCTTGCTAGGTCATTTGTCCCTAGGTGGACAATGACATCTAGCTCCCTCTCATCTCCTGCTGCCTAATGATCCACTGTATCTGCTGTCATCCTCCAAGCCAAAGTACCTCTCAGGTATTTCCTCTCTCTCCTTTACCCCAACCTGCTGCAAGTCTATCCCCTAATTAAGTCCCCCACCAGCAGTTGCTTCCTACTCAGCTGGGTGCCTCTTCCTCCTCCTCCTTGTAACTGTGAAATGGTCCATGGACAGTGCTTTCCTTGGGAAAGGTTTCTCCAGGGACCAAAGGGTGGTTCAGCTGCAGGGAGTGGTTGGCTGGGTGGGCCCATTTCAGATGCAGGAGGTGGTTAGTAAACAAAGCAGGTGAACTGAAACTCTTGCAAACTGGCAGAGGGCAGAAAATGCAAGCCCATAGGAAAGAGCACAGTGAGGCTACAATAGATCATTTACCAGAGAAGTCTCAGGTCAGGGAACTACAGCTGAAGAGAACATAGAGAACAGGTAGGCATCAGAAAATGATGCATGGGGCAGTGGACAGACATGGACTCAAGAAGGCATGCATGGGAACTACGGATGCCAATGCTGGAGGGTACAAAGGCCAGCTTAGGTAGGTGGACTCTGACCTGTAGGCAGAGTGCACAACACGCAGGGACCTCTGCATCCCTGCATGCTGGACAGCAGGGATGTGTACTGTGGAGCATAGCCCCACTGCAGCACAGTAGCTGATAGGGCTGAGGACACTGTAGACACAGAACTTGAATGTGACCATGGTGCACAGCACAGCCTTGAAGCACTGGGACTGTGGACAGACAGTGGCACTACAGTACTGGTGCAAACCACCCTCAGACAGGTAGCAACTGCCACAGGTGTGGCCCATGGAGTGTGATGTGCAAATGAAGTGCAATCACACCCGCATGCCTGAGCTGGAACCAAAGCCGGTCATGCTGCACAGTCTTCTGGCACAGTGGAGGACAGCGTGGAAGCCATGGAGGGCCAGGGTGCTCAACTGCAACCCCAACAACAGGGACAATCTGTGAGATGGTACCATCCAGGAAGGGAAAGTCCAAGCTAAATGTGAATGGCTTCCTCCTGGTCCATGAATGGGCCTGCAATGAGACAGTGTTCTGTTTTTTTTATCATATCATATTTTTCACCTGCTGCGGCACACACTCCGGTTTGGGGCATCCAGCAACCAGCTCCACCCACCTGGAGAGCTGGGTAGCTCAAACTGCACCCAGGAGGATCAGGGACAGCCATCATGCCATCTTGCTGGAGAGTTTCCCCTCTGTCTCTACCAGCCAGGACAGCCTCGGACCCTCCTCAACAGGACTCCACCAAAGTCCTCTGGGTGGCTCAGAGCACAGCCATCAAGCTGCAAGGTCATGCCCAGCCATTTTCCTTCGATTGGCCCCAGTTGCACGGACGTGCAATGACGTCCAGGAGCAACGTACCAACATCTGCCATGCTCCCCATCTAGTGTTACTGACACTAGTAGTGCCCCTGAGCATCCCTAGGGGGCTGCTACAGCACAGTGAAATTCCCTAGCCCACCCCAGGACTGGGAAAGCAGTCTGTGGATGTTCGATCCCAGTCCTCCCCTGCTGACCCCAGCGGCCCAGGCTCAATCCTGAACCTGGGTCACTGGCGTGCCAAAGTTATGGCATTCAGTGCCTCAACCTCAGCACCACAGGGATGGCCTGAGACAGTGTAACGGTGCTGCCAGCACCATAAGTCCAAGTCCTGCCTCTGCCAGGCCATCACACTGCTCCAGGATGGACAGCACCACCTAAAGAAAAAGAATGAGCACAGTCATGCTCTGGAGGTGACAGATCTGTACCAGCACAGGTCTTGGCAGGCATCAAGTAGAAGGCACACAGCACTGTGGCTAGCCCCGCATAGCTACTACAGAGTGAAGCAACTGCAATGACCACTGAGCTGTGGCAACAGTTGCCAAGCAAGAGGGCCCTGCTGCAGACTGTGAGCAGGACCCGCTGCAAGGACCTCTAACCAGAACCAGTGACACTGGCTGACCTCACTATCCCCAAGCAGCTACAGACGGTGACTGGATGGCCATGGTACAGCAGAATCACAGGCAACACCACCCACCAGGTCCTTCTACTCACCACAGAGACAACATCAGGGACCTAGCACAGGCATCTTCTGGGATGATGGATGGCACGTTCAAGACTGTGCTACACCTGTTCACTCATTGTACACCATCCATGCAACCATGGGGATGGGCTCTAACAACCTCATTATGTCATTGGTGTATACACTGATGACAACAAAGAGCCTGCAATGTTACTGCACCTTGTTCCAGGAGCTGAATAAATATGCCAGTATACAGTCCTGCACCCTCAAACCACCTACGATCATCACTGACTTTGAGCAGGCTGTGATCAATGCCTGTAAGATGGAATTTCCAAAACCATAAACAAGGGACACCTGTTCCACTTTGGGCAGATTTGTGGCAGAAGGTCCAGAGCTTTGGCCTTGCCACAATACAGATGAGCCAGACTTCAGCCTGAAGATCCATGAACTCATGGCCCTCACCCATCTCCTGGCACAGGACATTCCAGCAGCATTCAGCCTCCTGAAGTCAACCATTCACCCAATGCCACCACTCTTCTATTGTTTCAAGCAGACACTTGTGCTGGGCAGGATATGGCTGTACAGTAGGGTGACCAAGGTGCCTACGATACGACCCCATGTTCCCACTCAGCTGTGGTTGGTTGCAGATCTCAATGAGCAAGGTATGCCATGGACCCAAAGCAATGTCGAGACCTGGCACTGCCATCTCCATGCCCTGCCCAGGAAAGGTGCATGTAGGGGTCATGACAATGTTAGCAGAACTCCACAGGGAACAGCAATGGACCTATGTCACCAGGGAGCATTTGTTGTGGACTGCCATGGACACCACCCAAAAGAGCTATGAGGAGTGGATAAGAATGGTACTAGCATCCAAGGACAAGGGCAAGCTGCTGAAGTTCCTCTGTGGCATGGCACCCAACACCACCCTGTAGGGTTTCCATGGTGACTTGGCACCTGACAGTTGTACACTCACAGTACACATCATGCACAGCCACCAGGTTGCCACTGTGGCCCCCTACTGTTGAATAAAGTTTCACCCCCACATTTAACATGCATCCCAGCCTGGTGGTGATGTCTCATCACAACACTGCTGGGTATCGCCAAGCAACCCACTGCACACTACCACATCTGCACTGTGTGTCGCATGTCGCACAGGTCTGAAGCTGTGTGAGTGCCCACCAATCCTTGCAGCTGTGCAGCTGTGTGGTAACAGCATTCCCACAATGGGCCTTTGTGGAACCCCCCACAACACACCTGGCAGCCTTCATGCCACAGTGGGCTCCTGTGGCACAGGCCCCCCCAAACACTTCCAGACTTTTTTCTGTGTGGTTACTGCAGGCCCATAGTGGGCTAGCATGACACGGCCACATGCACACATTGCATGGTTGGTGCGATGGCATGCTGCTCTGTGTCCTGGCATCCACATGTGGTGTTGCTGTGGACCATTTCCTGGTGCAGCTATCCATGCTCTCGCTGTGCCACTCTGCTGTGTGCCTGCAGTGTCATGTATGCACCGACCAACAGGCATGGTATTCCAGTTCCTTCATGCATGCCCAGCTGGCTGGCTGTCAGCTGACATAATCATGCATGCAGGGATGCAAGGACAATCCACCATGCTGCCTGGGATGGCTGGTCAACACACTGGGGCATGCAAGGCTATTTGTTTCATCCCTGTCTCATGGATGGTGAGACAGTCATCCTTACCAGGGATCCGTGATCAGGTCAGTGTGTCCTTGGAGGGTGCACCACATAGGGGGTGGGTGTTTTCACATTGTCCGTGCTGTTCAGTAGTGTCTCAGGTCCTGGGATGGGTGGCATAGGTCGGGATCGGGTGCTTCAAGTGTTTGTGGAAAATCCACTCAACAGCCGCACAGCATCCCAACCTCCTCTGGCCTGACAGTGTGTTAGGCACTGTCCTAGGTCAGGTCACTGTGTGTTGGGCTGCTGGGGCTGTTGGGTTGTTGTGTGTGGGATGCAGCATGTCAGACTAATAAGCGTTGGGATTATAAAAGGGTACCTAGCAGGGCAGGGTTTTCTATGTGCAAACAGAGTGGTCAGTGGTGGGATGGGCAACTGGTATCTGGGCAAGATGGGTAATGTGGGTGGGTCAAGCTGCAGAAAGAGAGGTTGAGATGTTATCTACAGGGTGCTGGTCCAACTCTGAGGAGGGTGCTTTGTTTGGTGAGACTGGTAGGTTGGTCCAGCTGCAGGGAGGTGGTCTACTGAGGTGGGGAGGCAGGTCTGGAGGGTTCCATCTGTAGGGGGATCGTGTCTGAGGGTAGGAAGGATGGCCTGGAGCAGCCAGCTACAGGGTGGGTGATAGTTGATGGGGAGAGGCTGGTTTTCGGCTTGTAGGATGGACTAGCTGCAGGCAAGGTACACAACTTGGGAGAGGTCTATTGGGATGTAGATATGGTTGTCCAGCTGGGTGGTCATCTGGGCAGGGGGTGTTCAAGATGTGAGTGGTCATGGGAGGTGCAGGCCCAAAGGGCTGTACTTGGGAACCCTCACTGAAGTCAAATACTAAATTTAGTATTAAAGCATTCATTAATTTGCCTTCAAAGACTAATTTTAGTCATTTTTAATAATCTTTAATCATCATTCAAATACAACAGCTAAGAATACTAAATTCTAAGAAGTATTTCAGCAGACTAGTTGTTCAAGAGTAAGTTATTGCTAAATGAGGATTAGAAATAGATCTGCAATGCTCTTAAAAGTACAATTTTTTTAATACAACTGAATCATAAATGAAGATTACAGTCAGCAGAGTAGTTTTAGGATTTAAATTAGCCAATCAAGGCTGGGTACATTACCGTGCATTTCAGTTCTACTAAGCAAGGAGACAGATAAAACAACCAGCAACACCAATGAATTTTACAGAAGGTAAGCAATAATAAAATGTGGATTTTTACCTGGAAATAATAAGGTGCAAAAAAAGTTGGCAGTGTCCCTTTAAAAGTCTATTCTAACCTTCATCTCCCATAAGTCTACTCAGTCAGAGGCCTACATTTCCTAGCTCTCTTCCTGTCTGTGCCCAGCCTGAAGAAACTGCACGAGTGCTCTGTGGTCTCCATTTTTGGACAACTGAGGTTTCCTACAGCTAAGATTTACATGTTAAGGTAAGATCTTATGTTTAAAAAGTACATCTTTTTAACTCCCTGAAATGTTAAATACAGTAAAGGAATTATCACTCAGGTGTTTTTTTTTCAAAATGAAATGCTGTGCAAGTTTCACTTTCAAAGTTTTGTCTTGAAAACATTTTCTCTTCTCTGAACTCTTGGCTAAACTTTGAAATACACATTTTATTTTCAATCAACCCCAAAGTGTTTAGGATGCATTGTGCCTCTAGATTACTTGTTATTTGTGGAATTTTTGCTGATTTAGTGACTTTAAAGTAGTGTTGGTGGGGCAGAAGAATGAACAGCAGGAAGAGTGTATAACTGAGCAAATTCAGAATGCATAGAGAAAAGATTACAACTTTTTAATTTGAGAAAATCTGGAGTAACCTTAAAGGAAGAATTATTTACTGCAGATATTTGAGTGTGTTTGTGGGGAACTGTTTTTGCATTTAATATTTGTATATTAGTAGTTGCAAAATCCATTTTGTAATCTGGGGATCAGGCATTTTTTCTTCTGATGCACTGCATTAATTTACATTTTATTTCATTTTGTTGACCGACTAAGTGCACTAGACAGCTTTTGCCTATTTTCAGCATGACCCGGAGGAGAGAATACAGATGGCCACTGACCTTGAACCAGATTAATCTGTTGGTGGTATTTTTAGTGAATTGGGGGTGGAATGGCCAGG
The DNA here is from genome assembly GCA_016271365.2 of Neoceratodus forsteri. Lineage (NCBI taxonomy): Eukaryota > Metazoa > Chordata > Ceratodontiformes > Ceratodontidae > Neoceratodus > Neoceratodus forsteri. The sequence continues at coordinate 728,039,309 of CM057458.1, read as the reverse complement.
GCACTGGAGAAAATTTCCCTGCTTTTTTCGAGAAGTGCCATGGGATCTTTAACATCCACCTGAACTACCACCAGAACAGGCAGATGGGACCTTCGGTTTAACGTCTCATCTGAAAGACAGTGCCTCAGGAGTGCAGCCATCCCACTCATGCTGCACTACAGCATCAGTATTGGGATATTAACATAAGTGCCTGGTATGGGAATAGAACCCACTGCCTTCTGATCTCTCAGCCTCGGAGGCAAGTGTGCTACCTGCTGAGCCACTGACACTGCAAATGCAATATGTTAGTGTCACATAATTTTTTTTTTAAATACTATGTTGAAGTATGGGGTCCATGGTTGAGGAAGGGTGATTGGGGGGGTCTAGGTGTAGGGAGGTTCTGCTCTGGATGGTGGGTGTGTCCAGCTTTTGGAAAGGGTGTCCAGCTCTGGGGAGGTTACTCAACCTACAGAGGAAAGGGAGGCTGGTCTGTGGGTGGGAATGAACCCAGGGGTCTAGCTGCAGGGAGGATTGTCTGCTGGGGAGGCTAGTCAGGGCATGAAAGAGTCAGCCAGCAGCAGGAAGGGTAGCTGGTGGTGGGGCTAGTTCAGGTTAGAGTGAGGTCTAACTGCAGGGTGGTGGTTGATGGTGAGGCTGGTATGAGGCTTCTGGTGGATCTAGCTGTAGGTTGAGTGGTTACGTGGGGGACTGCTGGTCCATGGGCTTGGAGGGATAGCGTTCAGATATGTGGTCTGTTTAGAGTGCGAGGTTTGGGGTGGTGCTCAGCTACATGGAGGTTGTATAGAATGTAGTTGGAGGCTGGTCCAGATGTAGGGAGGGTGGCTGGCTGAGAAAGTGGCTGACGGGCCTGTGTGGTGCTCTAGCTCCAGTGTCTCATTATGTGAAAGGCTGGGGCTAGAAGGGTTGTCCAGCTGCATGGAGATAGTCTGGTGCCTGGAAGGGTGATCTAGCAGAGAGGAGGGTGGTTGACTATTTTGGGGGGGGGCAAGGCTAAAGAGATTGATCAGCCTAGGAGGGATCCAAAGTGGTAAAATTAATTAGAAACTGGTTAACATTTGTGTCCTTCAGCTTAACAGTAGCACTATGACCTGTGGTGGAGGTGACCTTAGTTCAGGAATGAGCTCGTATCAGGGGCTCTCTGGGGAGAGGAGGAGGATCAACTGTTATACAAGAGGATCTCTTCTGGGGAAGGAGGACAGCCAGCTCAGCTGTAGTACTGCCAACTGACTGACCAAAAGTGGCAGTGCAGGTGGGAGCAGCACATGGGTGGGAAGACCTTGACTGGTGCTGTGCCACACATGTCTGTGCATGTGTTTGTGCACCCTTGCCACTTATGCCTAGGGAATGGAAGAACATGTAAATGTGTCCTGACTACCAGAGCAGCTGCCACATATTGGATTCATTCTTTGGTGGAGCAAGTCCTGGCAGATGCCAGAGTGATGGTGTTGTGGTAGCTGAACAGAAGGGGGGGGGGGGCAACCAGAAATGCAGGTTGGAAAATGGAGTAGTAGTTGGGAGTGGGGGTTAAGGTGTCAGAGAGTGATGGTTAATGGCACTTATTACAGTGACGGGACACTAAGCAGCTCAGCTCAGTACTGGCGCAGATCCTTTTCAGTGTCTTCATAAGTGACATTGCAGAAAAACTGGCTAAAGAAGGGAATGCCTTTTTGCAGACAATACCAACATTTGTAGGGCGGGCATTAAGAAGGGAGCAGAGAGCATGCACATGCCTCTTGGAGAAACTCGAAAAGTGGTCAAGATTGGGGCAGTTGGGGTTCAATGACAAAGTGCAGAATTGTGCACCTAGGGCATAGGAAACCAGGAGCTGCTTTATAGGGTTGGTACTGATTATCACTAAGCGGGGGGACCTTGGAGTTATTATGATCTTAAAGAAACTTGCCAAGATACTGCCCTGCACCATACCCATCAGTGCCTTGCCACCAGAAGACCCCAAGGAAGTTAATATGTCCCTAAATTTATAAGCCTTTAAAAAGTTCTGTCCCTCATAAAAATATACAAACTGGGTCCCAAGGACTTCCTGTTTTTTTTTTTTTTCTGCTGCACAAGCTCCACCCCATGCTCACTAGCAGGATGACGATGATGCCAGTAGGCGTGGGGATGCACTCCATTATATGTAATAGGCGGCAGCATTTCTAGTGATTTTTAAACTATATAGTGGCTGCCTGCGCAATAAAATGTGGCACTGTTCAACTAACAAGGGCCTTGTTACTTTGCAGTACACACGTTTCATTGCCAGGTGGTCATAAATCATTAAAAATCAATAAAAAGCTACCACCATTGAATAAGATAAGCACCCCGCACTCTCACTGGCATCTCATCTCCTGCTAGAGATGAAGGAGCGAGCAGGGGTAGCAGCAGCAAGCAACTGGGAAGTTCTTGGACCTAGTTTGTATATTTTTCAAGTGGACAGAACTTTTAACGGCTTAAAATTTGGGACATAATATCTTCATTGGGGTCCTCTGGCAACAAGGCACCCGATGAATAGGATCTGAGGGCGACTCAATTACCCCACCTTGGTAAATCTCTTTAAAGTTGCTGGGCTGCGTGACAAAGCAGTGGGAAGGGCTAGAAAGGATGCTGGGGCTGCATAGGGAGGGGTATCTTCAGCAGGAGGAGGAGGTGGTGGTGTTGCAAGTAATCCCTTATTAGTGAGATCAACTAAGGCCCATCCACACCACCTCTCAGACCCCGTAACAGATAAAACTATTACAACCGTGGAGTGCTACAGTGTCCACACTGCGTGGTGTCCATTCGGGACGGCACCACCGCTCCACACTTCGGAAGCCAGGTGACCGTTACCGTGGCACCCGATCCCACAATGCAGCTCGTGCTGCACTAGGGGACCAGTGCCACGCGTCCACACTACGCCCAGTAACGTTACCGAGGCGTAACCGGTTTCATATCCGTTGTTGAAACCACCTCATGGGTTTCAACAACGGTTACGAAAACTCCTTCTGTAACGTTACAGGTGTAAACGTAAACCATGTAGTAAAGGTTTGGGCACTCTATAACATTACAGAGGGTAGTGTGGACAGGGCCTAAGAGTCCTGTGTCCAGGTTTGGAGGCTGCACCATAGAAAGGCCATAGGGTGTAGGCAGTATAAAGGGCAACTAAAATTGTACATGGGCTGTGGCAAAAGCCCTGTGAGGAGACTGGGATCTCAACATATAAACCCTGAAAGAGAGGGGACATGATGGAGACCCACAAGTACCTTACAAGGATGAACAGGGTGCTGGGGGCTCCTTCAAATAGGAAAAAGGACCATGGGACATGATGAAGCTAATGGTGGGGGTAAGATGGATGTGAGGAATTACTACTTCACTGAAAGGGTAGTAGACACCTGGAACAGACTGACAGCATTATAGTGTTGGAGGTCAGGAGTGAAATGTGGTGGGGGGCTTAAAACATGTGTGGTATATAGACATAGAAATCTCAGTAATAAGCAGGAAGAAGGAGGGCCATAGGGCCACAAGAGACCATTTAGAGTTTACAGAAGGACTTCACAGGAGCCTATGGTTGCAGTTGTAGAGGTCTGAAACCACAGCAGAGTGTGACCTACAGTGAGGGCTCATCAGCAGTGGGGTTCTGAGCAAGCAGTTTAAGGAAAAAATCTGACAGTTTCTAGTGCTGGGGAGCTCTGGTGGCAGTTGTAGTGAGGTGGGAAACCAGAGTGGAAGAGAAGAGTGAAGGCTTATCAGTTTTTGAGAGCAGTGGTTAAAAAAAAAAAATTCTGTTTTTATATCGAGAGGTGTGGCGAGGACACAGCAACAGAATGCAGAGAGGTGCGACAGCTTGGGCAGCCAGTTGAAAAAGGTTTGGTAAGCAAAAAAAAAAAAATGTTAAAACAGAAACAAATGATCACTGTATGACAGTGGGAAGAATAGGAAATGATGACTAAATGGCAGTGGGCGTGGCTGAGGACGGTCAACCTGGAAGAAACAAAACTAAAAGCAAGATACCAGTAAGCAGTGTCAAACAACGGGGTGAGGGATGGGGATGTGTGACACAGTCCACCATGCACATTAATCAGGATGACCTATAATAATATATGTGTAATGAAGATTCTGCATGTATACATACATGCTCGGATAAAATAGTTTATCACTCCATTTATGTCACTCCTATTGCATAAATTTACTAAATATTTATAACCCTATGAGGGTTCTTTCTATTTAGTGCTCTGTGTTTTTAATTGTGAGCTGTCCTGGACCTTATGATGTTTTTTCTCCCCAAATCCTTTTGTTAGCCCAGGTACTTTGACATTAGCGCTGCTGTGCGAAACTCTGTTGTATGCAGTGCTTGCTGCTTTCATGGTCCCGTCAGGAACCCACTGATTTCCCCGTTTGCCTCCCACCCACAGCTACACTTTAAGTCAAGTTCAGGCATTGCCTCCAGCTGCACTGTAGATTTTCCTTTGTGGTCCCTATCTTGTGCATTTGCTCTCCCAGTCCCTTTCTACCAGGCCCTCAGGGAGCCTACAGTCTGCCACCATGCGGCTTGCTCAAAGGTCCCTGCCACCTACTGCTGGCTGCCCACCCTCGACCCTCTTCCTGTGGAGCTCTTCATGCCACTTTGTGGCTGATAGGTAGAGGGAGACATATTTGCTCTAGTCTTCCCCTCCAAAAATATCCCATCTTCATTCCCACACACATAGAGCAGGTTACAGCCTGAGCTCTGTGGGCTGAATCATAGACACATAGACCTTGATGGCAGATAAGGACTGCTTGGCCCATCAGTCGGCCCATTTCCCTACCTAGTGGATAAGCTGCAGATCCTAGTTATCCAACAGCTGACTTCCTCCTACCCACCAATAGAATTGGTTCATGTCTGTCCCATGTATTCTTGAAGTCCCCCACTATTTTTGACCCCACAACCTCCTTAGGAAGGCCATTCCATGTGTTCACCACCCTCTCTGTGAAAAAATACTTCCTCATGTTGCCCCTGAGCCGTCTCCTCTATCTTCAAATTTGGCCCCTTGTTCTTGCACATCTCTTTTTCTGAAAGATGCTACTCTTTTGGACTTTGTTGATTCCCTTGAGGTGCTTGAAATTTTCTGTCCTGTCTCCGGCCCTTTTCCTCAAGGGCATACATATTCAACTTGTCTCTCTTTGTATGGCTTCTGGTGCAGACCCTTCGCTATTTAGTTGCCTCTTCTGGATTGGCAGTTGAAAGTGCCTGCCATTACTGTCACTGTAGTTCAGTAGCACTAAACTGTCTGCCTATCAACAGCCAGCATTTCTGGTCAGCAGTTTTCTGAACAGCCTCCTGCCCTACATACAGTCTGGGCCCAAGGACATCACCCCCATTAGGTTCCAGGGAAGATAATATAAAAAAAAATTGCCACTGTCCATGAGGGAGTGACCCATTATATCACCAGAGCTATACCTTTCAAACCACTGGCCTCCTGGGACAACTCAAGACTCCTGAACCACCAGTGTCCCCTTTTTTAAATAATATAGGGGCCACTAGCCCAAATGCATTCCCACCTACCCATCTGGACTACTTCTTAAATTTATTGGCTACCTGCAGGTCACCTAGGGGCGCTAAGGGGGGTTTGCCGAGTCCCAAATACCACTTTATTCTCTGTTCTTAGCTGTCTGCATTTTTTATTCCATCTCTAGTTTCCTTACTTTGGCCTAGTTTGTCTTTTCCTCTGAAACTTCTCTTCCTTTACTCCTGTGCTATATACCATTTTGTATCTCTACTCTTGACTACTATAACTTCCCCATACTGATCTATTTTTTCCTTTATTTCTACAGGTCTGGCCAAACATACCAATCAGATAAGTATCTTTGTTTAATTCTAACACTCAATCTCTCCTCTAGCACCTCAGAACCTTTGTGTCCCTTCAACCTTCTCTGTTCTTCCCTTTCAGGTCCTACCAGAATACCCCAAACCAAGACACCCAACTCTGGACTCCCCTACTCTGATGGAACAGGTAGTCCTAATTACTTAACTGCCTTAGAATCATAGAAATCTGGTGACAGAAAAGGACCATTTGGCCAGTCGAGTCTGCCCTACCCCACCCCCAATCATCATCTTTGTCAAGAGACACCCCACTCTGCCCACTGGTCAGCTCCTGGTGTCTGTCCCATGCCCCTTGATCCTTTCACCATTTTGCGCACCCACCTCTTCTGGTAGTCAGTTCCTGGACTCCACCACCTTCTCAGTGATGTAATGCCCCCTCACATTGCCCCTAAACCTTCCTTCTTCTAATCTTAGTTTATGATCCCTAGTTCTAGCATTTATTTTCCTTGCAAATAAGCTTACTAGTCTCCAGTGGGTACAGATCAGATTCCTCCACCTCTCCTCATAGGGCTGCCTATGCATAGCATGCACCATCTTGGTTGCCCTTGTCTGAACCCTTTCAATCCTGTCTTATATCCTTGTGTAGGTGAGGCCTCCAGAACTAAACCCCATACTCAAGGTGAGGCCTCACCATGGATTTATAAAGGCGCATCAGCACCTCCCTTTTTCTGTTTTATACCTCCGTATGCACACAGCATTCTATTCACTTTGCCCACCACTGTGCTGCACTGGTTCTCCGCCTTCAGGTTATCTGAAATTATAATCCCCAGATCTCTGTCCTGCTGAGTTTCCTTACCCCACCCCGTGTGTAAATGGTTTGTGGGTTATTACACCCATGTGCATTACTGTGCACTTTTTGGCATTAAATTTCAGCTGCCAAGTTTCCGACCACCTCTCCAGAATCTTTAGGCCCTCCCTCACTGCCTCCACCTCCCCTACCAGGGTGTCTACCCTATTGCAGATCTTCGTATCATCTACAAATAGGCACACCTTCCCCTGCAGTTCCTCTGCTATATCTAACATACTAAAAGCCATCAGAATAGGCCGATGGTCTGTTGTGTCTGCTCGGTAGCCAGCCTCCTAATGGGTTCTTTCTTTCCCACCCAGCCCCAGAGAGGGTCATCCTCTTCTTCAGTTTACCCTTGAACCTGTCCCACTCCCTCTTCAAGCCCTCCACTGTGCCCTCCTCCACCAGACTCCTGGACAGTGCATTCCAGGGCTCCACCACCCTCTCAATGAAATAAGGTCTCCTGCATCCCCCTGTAATTTCCCTCCTCTAGCTTCCACTCATGTCACCTGGTTGTTTCCCACCTTCTTTAGTCTGAACATCTCTTTGGCACCACCCTGTTTATTCCTTTTACATATTTGAAGACCCCTATCATGTCCCCCGTCTCTCTCTCTCTCCAGCCAGTACAGCCTAGCTCTTCCAGCCTTTCCTCATAGTGCCTTCCTCCCATGCTCTGAAGCATCCTGGTTGCCCTCCTCTGGACACTCTCCAGCAGTGTTACGTCATCTCTTGAGGTGAGGTCTCCAGAACTGCATGCAGTACTCGAGATGTGGTCTGACCAAGGCATTATACAGAGGAGATCACCTCTCTCCTGGATGTAATCCCCTGGCTATACAGTATCCAGTTTGCTTTTGGCCACAGTTCTTCTGCAATTTTTAGTGTTGTTCATTTGGACGTCTACCACCACCCTAGATCCCGCTCACTCATTGTGGCTTGCAGTATGACACCCCGGTGTATACATGGCCGGGTTCCTGACCTCAGATGCAGCACCCAACATTTCCCTGCATTAAACCTCAGTCCCCACCTCCTTGACCACCCTTCAGGGTATCCAGGTCCTCTGGACTGTCTCTCGCTTAGTCTCCGTCAGCCAATGCTCCCAGTTTTAAGTAATCCGCAAAGAGACTCATCCTACTCTTAACCGCCCTCCCCATATCGAAGACATAGGCACTGAACAGGAGTGGCCCCAGTACCAACCAGGGACCCACTGGTAACCTTAAGTGGAGGAGGAGACTACCCACCACTACCCTCTGTATTTCCCCTGCTAGCCAATTTTCTACCCATCTGAGCAACTGTCTCTCACCCCCACCCCCCAATCCAGGCAACTGTCCTCCCACCCCCAGCTTTAATAGCAGCCATTTTGGGGTGGAATCAAATGCCTTACTGAAATCCAGGTATGAGGACGTCCTCCGGTCTATGCGGTCAGAAGTCCCAGTCATAAAAATCTATGGGGTTGGTCTCAACACGATCTCCCAGGATGAAACCATAATGTTTGTCATCCAGTTGCCCCAACCTTTCCAGCTGCCTCCTGAGCCTATCCTTGATAATGCCCTCCATTACTTTGGCCACCACAGACATTAGGCTGACAGGCCTATAATTCCCATCTCCTCTCTAGACCCCCATTGGTGGATAGGCACCACATGAGCCACCCTCCAGTCTTGAAGCACCCATCCTGTCAGCAGAGAGTGTTAGAGTGTGCTGCCAGTGGTGCTGCTAGCTCATCGGCCAATTCCTTCATAACCCTCGGATGCAACCAATCTGCCCCGGTGCCTTATCAGTTTTAGTGTCGAAGGGCCTCCTTCACCCTTTCACTGTGATTTCTCCTCCCAGCCCACCCCTCATTTAACCACCCATCCCCTTCTAGACTTGGCCCAGCCTGTACCCCAACTTCTTTCAGTCCTCGACTCCATCTGACCTCTCGACTCTGCTGGCTCTCCTTCCTTCCCATTGGGCTGGAGGGATCCCCTGCCTCCCTCCATAAATATCAAGGCAAAGTACTCATTTAGCACCTCTGCCTGATTTCCCTGCCTCCTGAGTCCATCCCTCCTCAGTCCTAATCATGCTGATCCGTGCCCTCCCTTTTCTCTTCTCCCTTGTGTATCTATAGAATCCCTTTCCCCCTTCGGATATCCCTAGCCAGGTTTTGCTCCCTCCTCACCTTGGCTCCCCTCACCACTGTGGTGACCCTTCCAGCCATCAACTCATACCCCTCTCCTATCCCCCTAGAGCGCTTAAAACATGCATAGGCAGCCTTTTTATCCCTCACTGCCTCCTGCACCTCCCTGGTCCACCAACACAGCTTGTTGGCTCTACCATACTTACGCCTCACCTTTGTACAGGAGTTAGTAGTCTCCTGCACCCCTTCTAATGGCCTTCCACAAGCTGCCAGCATCCGTGTCCGACCTAATCTTGTCCAAGCTCCCTGTAGAATCCTGCCCATGCCCACAGGTCTGTTCCCTGAAGTCTACTACTACTGTATTAGAATGGTTATCTTCTCCCCAGATACAGCAGAAACCAGACGTAGTGTGATCACCACCTGCCAGCGGGCTGCACACCTCCAGGCCCTTTATCTGGTCACTGTCTGCTAGGACACAATCCAGTATCCGCTCCTCCCTAGTAGGTTCCCCCACCTGCTGGACCAAGAAGGCATATTGGAAAATATCCATCAGTCTCTGTTCCCTGGCCACAGAGGATGCCATAGTGTCCCAGTCTGTCCCCAGCATATTAAGGTCACCCATGATCACCATCATTCCCTTTCCATGGTCACAGTGCCCCTTGATGTTCTCAACTAGTTTGTCCTCCAGGGCCTCTTCCATCGTTGGGGTTCTGTACACCACCCCTATTTTCAATCTTTTACCTCCCTTCATTTGTAGGGTTACCCAGATCTCCTCCACCTCCCCTCAGCCTCCTCCACTCCACTAACCGCTATGTCATTTTTGACTATCAGTGCTACACCCCTCCTCTCCCTCTCCTCTATCCTTCCTGAATATTTTGTAGCCCACCAAATTTAGGTCCCAGTCATTTTCTGAGTGGCCCATGTCTCAGTAATTGCTGCCTATCCACTGATCCTCAACCAGCATCACCTGGAGCTTGGGCATTTGTTGCCCATGCTCCTAGCATTGATCGAGGCTGTCCTCCATCCTGACCCTCTCCCTTCTCCAGTCATCTCGACCCTGAGCAGTCCCTAGATGCCCTTTCTTGCAGCTCTGGATGGATTTAGATCGCAGTTACCTGCCTTCTTTTCATGCCCTGGACCTGGACCCTCGGAGCAGCCTCCTGGAGCCACTCTTTACTTAACTCCCCTTTACAAGTTTAAACTCCACCTCTCGACTATGAATCCAGCAAGATTTAGTTTCAAGATCTCCCTCCCTCCAAGTTGAGTGTAGCCTATCCTGGCATATAACCCTTGTCCTCCCATGTATCCCCAGTCCTCACCAGCCCTACCCTTCTGCCCTCTGCCAGTCCCTGAGCCACTGGTCCACACCTCTAAGTTTATGTTTGGTCTCCCTGGACACCCTAGGTACTGGCAGAATCTCAAAGAAGGAGATTGTGCATATATAGGTAGTAACCCTGGCCAGTTCTCGGAATCTTGCCTGGATTTCTAGTTCACTGTTCCCCTCTAAGTCATTTGTTCCCAGATGTTTCGTCTGGGGATTACCCGCATTCAATGCTATCGAGTATAGCTGGAATTTGGCCTTGTGTACGGCTAGGCCTGGGATACATTTAGCCTTGACTGGGCTGCTTTTTCCCTCCCCCCCCTCCCACTGGATGCCCCAGGTCATGGAGTCACCCAGCAGGATCACCTTCTCCACCCCCACTTTACTGGCCCGTTAGATTCCATCCAGGCTCTTCCTTCTGTCATCAACCCCAGCTACTTCTCTATCCCCTCAGCCTGGGGATCACAAGCCTGTGCTTGCCCTACCATGCTCATTCTTCTACCTGTAGCTCCCAGCTTGCTCCTGCCCCCCAACCTCCTGGGTGGCACGATTGCCCCCACCCAGATCTCGTGGACTCTTTCTGGGCTGGTATCCTCAGATCCCCACCCAGGCTCCCTTCTGCCTCCTCCTCCTGCCTCCCCCTCCAAGTTCTGCATCCTTCACCCCATCTGCTGTGTTTCTCCCTACCCCCATCTCCCCCTCCTCTCCACCTCATCTGATTCTCCCACCCTGAAGCTGGCCTATCTAGAGTATTCCTTATCCTTGGTTGACTAACCTGGATGCTTGCCCAACCCTAGTCCTCCCTCCTCCCACCCTGGCTTCCTCTGCACTCCCCTTCCTCCCCTCCCTCCCACCTAGGCTAATGTCTCCCCCCTCCCCTTCTGTGGATCTGGCTCTCTCTCTGCCCCATCTCCCCAGCTTACTGACCAAACCCTCTGTCTGCCTGTCCCTCCTCCCGCACAGCCTCTCCACCTCATTATACAGCAAGGCAATAGATTAGTAAGTGTGATGCTTGCCCAGACCTGCTCTCTCCTGTCCCCCTCCTTCTGGTCAGCCACCTCCCTACGAAGTGATTTCCTGTACATTGCTTGTTTCGTGCCCCACCCCTCATGAGTAACCATATGATCCTTGTCTACCTGTTCCCTGGGTTATGCCATATTGGCCTCGTGTACTCTCATGAGGTCCTTTCCACACCTTTCCTCCCCACCCCTCCCACCTTCCAGCTGCCTTCTGATCCCCTCTACTTCCTCCCTAAGACCTGCCAACTGAAAACACACTGGGCACCCTCTGAACCTCCTTGCCCAATTTAATATTATTGCCCCCCGCACCCTGTACACCCAATCACTCTACCGAAGGTGCCCTCTTTGGCCACCCCAAGTCTACCCTCATTTAGGTGAGCAATGCGGCCTCTAACAGAAATAATTCAGTCAGTGTTGCACTAAAACCCAAGCAGTTTGCCCCTCCGATTACAGCAATTTTCCTCTTTCTTGACAGTAGCCAGTTTTCCTACTAGCAGTAGATGGTTCACAAGCAAAATTAGCCCATCACAACACTAGCCAGCTCAGAGACCTAGCATCGATTCACACACAGTTTGCCTACTCCCTCAGATGTAGTTGGCATACACGATCATTTATACAGTCTGCTTCATTACCTTCCTGGTAGTAGTCAGTGTTGCCCAAGCAGGAGGTGTACAGGACCCTAGACTTGTCCTTCTCCAAGGCTCCGCCTCACCAACCATTTAATAGAGGTCGGGGCCAGGGTAGGTAATGGTGTGGAACAAAGAACAGCTCTCCTCCTCTGATTGCAACTGGACTATTTGTTTGATGGCCTAGTCACACAGTCAAAGGTTCAGCCCTATTCACTGATTGGCCGCTCCTTCCTGAGTCACCGGCTTGCAAAGTTGTGGCTGATGTGGACCCGGTATGCATGCCTGTCCCCGCAGCAAGAACTTCCTTATCGATCACCAATGTGATCCCATCTTATCCCACTGCGATGTAGCCCCAGAATGCCTGCCCAGACCACTTCCAGCGACAAGCCCGGTCTGAAAGAACAGCTCCTCCCTTGATGGAACTGGGCTAATCATTGCTATAGATATTAAAAGGATGGGTCCCAGCACCAACCCCTAGGGCACCACTGCCACCCTGGAATGCACCCCATTTGCCTACCACCACCCTCTGGTTTCAGTCTTTGAACCAGTTCTCTACCCATCTTGTTATTTTCTGTTCCACCCTAAGCCTTCCAGCTCATTTACCAGCCTTCTATGTGCAAAGTGTCAAAGGCATTGCTGAAATCTGGGTAGGACCATCCTCCTCCATCCATCCTTCCTTGTTACCCAGTCAAAAACTCAGTTAAGTTTGTCGGGCACAACCTGTCTCCCATAAAACCAAACTGCCTTGGGTCCTGGAGGCAGTATAGCACATTGGGTAAAGGCTCTGAGCTACAGATCTGGAGACCTGGGTTTGAATCCAACAGCCGTCTAAGTGCATACTGTGTGATTCTGAGCAAGTTACTTAACTTCTTTGTGCTCCAGGTTGCATCTGGAAACAAGCTTCAGATTAGTGTGCTACTCCTGGTTAAACAATGTTCCCTTCCCCCACTTCCCCTATAGACCATTGACAACCAGGTGCTCCACTATTCTTTCCTTCAGCAGTATTTCCATTACTTTTCCCACTGTTGTGGTCAGGCTGACCAGTATGTAGTTCCTGCATCCTCCCTGTTAACACTTTTGTATAGTGGGACCACATCAGCCCTTCTCCAATCCCTGGGCATGTCACCAGTTTACAAAGATAGGGTGAACAGGGTAGGAGACCCTACTAACACCTCCATTAGCTCCCTCAGTGTCCAGGGATGCATCTATCTGGCCCATAGCCTTATTGCTGCCAGTCCATGAGGATCCTTTCTTTTGCAAAGGAGCTGTGTCCTTTTCTATGATCTCTCCATCCTTATTAATGCTGGCCCATTTCCTGCCCTTCCTTTGTAAAACGACAGAATAAGTATTTGTTCAGTATTTCTGCTTTTGGCAGTCATCTTACCTCCTCCATCCACCCTTTTCAGACACTCAGTATCTCCCTTGCCTTCCTTTTCTCCCTGATGTACCTGCATGATAAAAGTTTTGTCCTCCTTACCACAATATCCACTTGCTGGCTTGTGTCAAGGGTCCACATAAGTGTGGGTCTGGTGCCAATGTGCACTTTGCATGTGGAAACATTTTGGTTTGCCTGCTGTGTGCTGTAGTGTAGTGGATTATGATGACTGGTTTTGCTGGATTCTGCACTACAGCTTCATTTACAGCAGATCCTGGAGTTCTTTGCGGTGGGAGATTGTCCTACAGTGCATGTTAAGAGTTTATAGGCTCTCAGCTTTGGTTTACTGGCCCACTGAACTCCTGAGCTAAGTTCTGTCACAGACTGACTTATCCTCTGGAGAAGAGCAGAAGTGGAAAACATCTGATAAAGTTGTGTAGGCTCAAAATGTGCACTGCAGGCTATGAACTTCTATTGCCTGTTCCAGCTGCAGGGAGTTCTGGGACTGGTTGTGTCTGTTATATCTGCCTAGAGATGGTCACAGTTGGCCTGCTGCAGTGTGCTATACTGCAATGGATGGTAGTTGGAAATTCCAAATCTGGTTGGGGGGGACTTAGAGAAGGATTGGAAGTACTCTCTTCACTGAGAGGGTGGTGGACAACTGGAATGGGCTGCTGAGAAATGGTGAAGGCTTCACGGGGCATGGGATAAGCACAGAGGCAGCTGGCATGGGGGACTACAGAAAAGACATAGTGGATATCTAGGCGACTGGGCAGACTAGGTGGGCTTGGGTCCCTTTCTGCCATCACATACCTGTGTTCCTGTGTATTCTACAGGCAGATTGGGAAAAGGGAGGGATCCACTACACCACCAGAAGCATTCATTGTGCCTTGAATAGCTGTTCCTTGGTGTCTTTATCCTACCCTGTGTTGGTTGATGTGTGGAGCAACATGACGACCTACCCCCAAAAAGATCAGTTCTAGGGGCAAGGAGTCCTCCTCCCTCCCCAACCATGACATCCCCAGGTGGCCAAGTCCATTCTAAAAGCCAGGTTGATGGTGTGGTACAGGTCTAGTATCCCCAAACTCACTTTTTTATTTTAACCTCTAAAGAGCCTTCCCAACTGACCCAGCTGATCAGTATTTTTATTTTTCATACTGACCCATTTTCCCTTTCATATCTACAGGTCTGACAGGACATTGACTGGGAGTAGGAGACACTGACCATATGTATCAGATAAGTATTGTTTTTGTTTACCCTACATTGTTTGTCATATAATAGTTCATAACGAGCTGCAGATCCTTTGTGAGCCCATTGCTGTTCTTGTTTTACAGGTACGAATGGCTGCTATGGGAGGCACTGGGTTGGAGCTGTACCTTGTGCTTTAGAAAGGAGACTATGGGCTCGTGGGGGGTATGGGATGGGCATCAAGGTTGGGAACTCCAGGGAACACCACACAATCAATTTGCCAAGACTCGTGAGGCTCAAACCCTGTTTTTCATTTTCTTGCTTTGTGTGCTTTACATTCTAATGCCTGCATTAATGTAGTGTTTTTGTTTTACATCACGTACTGTGTGTGTGTGTGTGTGTGTGTGTGTGTGTATGTGTGTGTATCTGTATGTGTATGTGTCACTGTAGGGTGTCACAGTCACACTCTGATATATACACCTTGGTGTGTGTTATTACATATAAGGCCGCGGGCAGTGCATCAACCACCCAAGCGTATGTATATCACTGTGCTTCCACACACCACACAGTGGGTTATCTATCTTATAAAATAGCAAAATTGTTTTGGAGGAGTAAAATGAGGGTGTGTAGTGGTTCCACTCGATATCGCTGATCCTAATGGTGTTTGTCCAATGCGATTAGTAATCCCATGATAGAGAGAGAGAATATACACACATATATAGAGAGAGATACACACACACACACACATACATATGTTCATACAACACCACTCTAACAGCCCTTGATACGAAAATAATTTTCCACCATGCATGTGATCCCAATCTAAGAGGCTCTCTTCTCCTTTGAAGATAAACCTGGAAATACTGGTGAGGACCTGCATAACGAGAACTCCATACCATTTTCTGCAAACCAGAACGATTGTTGGTCATTCCTTTACCTAAATGTCCACCCCTTCCTTGTATGAGTCAAACATGGGTAACAGACTTTAGTACCTCTATGAACATGGCCGCCAAGATCTCCATCTTCTTTGGAATTCACAGACAACTTTCTCACTCAGGAACTCTTACAAAGCTTCCTCTGCTGAGGTTGCAGATGCTTAGCAGATTAATCTTGTTTTGTTGAATTCTATGCGACACCATCCTTAATGCAGCCTAATACACTGAAACAGAGCACAACACTGCTGACAGGGTGCTGCAAATCACACTGCACACGAAATTGCACCACAGATGTAGATGCAGTGCTAATTAGCATAATGCGCTGAAAAAACAACGCAACAGCACGGGCAGTGTTGAAAACACTACAATGGCGCACCGGTGATTACAGTGCTAATGCATAATTCGCACACACTGTATCAACACCATGTACACCAAAACAGACCTGAAGATGCACTGATTAAACACTGATGGACTGCATTATGAAATGAAGTGTGCCGGAAGTGTACACTGCTACTGTAACACTGAAATAACACCATATAGTGACTGTTTGAACACTTCACTTCCCTCTGGGGAGCCTGCCTAAGACACCTTTGTTATCAGATTATACTGTATGAAGTTTCAAACAAAAGAAATAAGGTAGAGTATTTCTTTGATATGCAGTGCAATAGCAGAGGGCTGGTCTTTCAGGGACAGCCTAGGCTTTGTGTTTCGTTGCTTGGTGTCTCCAGCATTTGGGGCATTAGATTATGAGATTGGAACAAATGGCTTCTAGATTTCTAGATTTCTTTATTGCATCCTGCCGCTTGGTTAATATTAATTAGTTAGAATTGTTTAATGCATCCTGCCGTTTTTACTTATGTTGCTGTTGTGGTGTGAGAGACCTTTTTTGGGGATTAGTTGATTCAGGCCTTCACTGTTCCCCTCTGGTACATCTGCCTAGCTCACCACGAGCAGCACTCGTGAAGCGCACCCTCACCTAGTTCCCCCAATTCTAGGCCCACTCAAGCGTGGTGCCCCTCGCTACCCCCTTCCTGCTCCCTCTCGCTGCGAAGGAGACAGAAACAGCAGGAATCCTTCGCTGTCTCAGCTGGTCACCACCTTTCATGGCAGCTCATTTGCAAGCAAGCTGCGCAATGCAACCTCATTTGCCCAGGTCTCTGATGCATTGCGTCTAAGGATCGGCTCGACCTCACCTCCCCTCTATCATTTCTTCTCTCGCTCCTCCCCCTTTTGGTCGCCCGACTACTGCATTCTGCCCAGCGGTGTCGGGAGCAGTTTCAGTTTCAAACATCATCCAGCAGAGAAGGAGAGAGAGAAAATAAGCTCCTTTCGTCGTTTTTCCAAAGGAGAGAATATGAATGAGGGAGAATACCTCTAGGATCAGACACCCAGGTCTCCGTAATCCGTAGTCTGCAGCGGGGGATCTTCCTGCTTACCAGGCAGTATACTTCAGTGGTTTAAGTCTCTAAGCTAGAAACCGAGAGACCTGGGTTTGAATCCTACAGTTCCCCTTGCATTACTGTATGACCCTAAGCATGTCAAGATCAGAGGTGCTTCAACAGAGTATGAGGGAATAAAGGCAGCTCTTGTCACGGCCCTTAGTGGGATCACCTCCCAAGCGGAAACCACGAGGCGCCGTGGCCACAAGAAATCCAGATCTACCCTGATGCCAGGGGACATTCGAGAATAGGCCTGGGCCCCTCTCTCAGCGGCCGGCCTAATTGAGCCCTCAGTCCAGTGGGTCCAGGCCCCTTTCCCAGTGGCCTACCTAGCTTTCTGGCTCTCGTTTTCTGCACCTCAGGGCACCTCCCTACAGTGGCCCTCTCGGTGTCGGGAGGGATTACACCTTCACATCTAGTCGGGCACCATTTTGAAATCAGGGCCACCATTTTGTCAAACCGGGCCACCATTTTGGAAGGGGCCTCCATAGGCTGCTAACCTTTCCTTAGGCCTGGAACGATGCAGTCGCTCACTTGAGGGGGACTCTTGCAGCACCACAAATTCACCCTTGGGGGGGTCTTGCACACCTCATAGAATACTTCCAGTGTTTTTGGCAGAGAAAGTACTTGCCTCGTTTGCTGGTGTATCCAGTCTTCCCCTGAAGCCCACCACTTCTGTGGTCCTAATGATCCTTCCACCTTTTTGTCGTCCCTCTGCATAGATGGTGAGGGCAAGGAAATTCAATCTGATGTTCCATAACGGGACCTCAAGGCAGTATAGCACAGTGGTTTTCAGGCTCTGAGCTGCAAATCTGGTGACATCCAGCAGACCAGACCTGGGTTTGAATCCCACAGCTTCCACTTGCATACTATGTGACCCTGAGCAAGTCAAATGCCCGCATGCCTCCACGATGAGGATAATATATCTCTGGTGGCCATCTCGGCTGCAGTGTTTTATGTGTGTTTTCTTTTCCCCATCACTTTTAATATAGCTCCCTAAAGGGAAGTGATTCCTGCAGCATTATGGTTTCCTTGCTAGCAAGGTTTGATGCCAGCGTTATCGTTTATTAATATATTTCTCTGTGTTTTGGCTAAGAAGTTAGAGCCAGCAAGTTTTTTGTAATGGTTTCCGATGCATTTAATTAGAATTCACTTCTACTTTGGCCTCTCTGGCCTATTTACAAATTATTGGGTTCCTTTCTGCCTTACTTCAAGCCTAGCAAGATATTCTGCAAACTAATGATGTGTTGTTGAGGTTATTGCAGTTTTCTGCCCCGCATTCCTTCCCATTTCCTAGTAAGGGGAAAGAGTTTGCCCTCCCCAGATATGTTCACGGTTCTGGCATACGACTGCTCCCTTCCTGCCTTCGCCTAGCACAGCTCACACCAGGCTGCTCCCTAATCTTCAAATCGCTCGGTTGACATGCGGAGCAAGTGGCCAAGCGCTTGCCCCTTACAATTGGAAGAAAGAGGAGATCTCCTTTGCGAGCTCATTTTACTTGCTCTCCTCAAGCTAGGGAGCAGTTTACGCTACAAGGCCTCTGGCCTTCTGCTGAGCTCCATGTGGGCTCCTCCCTCCCTTGTGCATGGTATGGTGTCTTGGCTGGACCTATCTTCCACCAGGAGACCATCCCCATGAATCAGTACAGCTATTCTTCACAGAATCCCCATTTCAAGGGATCCTTTTTCGTCCAGGAACGTTTTACTCATCTCCCCCATGCTCCTTTCAGCCACATGGTTCTCGCGGCCTACTTCCAGCCCCCAGGCCTAGCATGGGGAGGGGGGTTGGATGCCTTCTCTTCCCAATCAAAGTAAAAGAAGGCAGCTCAGGAGAGAAAAGCTGGACCGCGGGATATACCGAGTCCTGCTACGATCTCTCAGCGGTTCGCCCCTTCCTATGGCCTGTGGCCACTTGATACTTTATTCTCTCAGTGCATGGCCCTGGAAAAACCGAGCACTAGTTTTTCTTGGGGAAAAAAAAAAGGAATAAAATCCTTCCAAGGTAGAGGGAATAGCCACAGAAGGATTGGGGAACTACTTTGAGTAGAATGCTGGGACTGAGGCGCTATATATTATTTTTTTTCTGGGCAAATATGCAACGTGGCTGGCATACTGCATAGCGGGGGATGAAAACAAAACCTAGAGGCTCTGAGCAGCAAACAGGAGCACTGGTTCAAATAATGTTCCTATGCAGGCCTACGAAGCCTACTGGCTCGTCCTCCCAACCCCCACTCCTAGCCCTCCTCTACCTCCATATGGGGTTCCTCTCTCTAGCAACCTTATATTCCAAAAGTTCATATGCGGTCCCTCTCCATAGCGGCCCCATATGCATTTACAAAGAACTTGGTGGTCCATCCCCACAGCGACCTCCACAGTGGCCTTCTCCATGCGGGGTCCCGCACTATAGCGATCCCCAATGCTGAACCCCACCTGTAGTTACTTATACATCCTCCACACTGCCCTCTCTAGGGTCACGTTAGCAGCAGCACCCTAAGGCATCTACAATCCTAGGATGTTCTGTATTTTTAAGGCTGTATTAAACAGCTAGGGGCAGACCAAGTCACAGGCAATATCTACGCTTCCTATTCTAGGGCAACATTTTCAGTACCAGGCACTACCCTTCCGTCTTACCTCAGCCCCAAGGGTATTCACCAAAGTTTCCTTGTTCTGGTTGCCAGACTAAGAGAACAGGGTGTGGACCTATTTCTGCACCTGGACAACTGACTGATCCAAGCTCGGTCCAAGGAACACTCACTACAGGTCACCTGAATGGCTCTATGAGCCCTTGAGGAACACAGCTGGGTGATGAATCAAGAAAAGGGTAATCTGAAGCCCAGTCTGCAACTGAAGCCCTGGGAGCAGAGATAAACATATCCCAGGTGTGGACCAGACCATCCCAGAGGAGAGTCAAAACGGTGAGGGCCCTAGCCTACCAACTGAAGGCCATCAACCTTCCAACCTTAGGGCAAATAGCCCGGATGTTAGGCTGCATGGCATCATGCATTGACCTGGTCCCATGGGCCCAATGGCACATGCGTCCCACAGAACTATATGCTGACCCAGGGTTCCCCAAACGAGTGCAGCCTGAAGGTCAGGATACCCCTACCGGAACCAATCTGATGCTCACTAGTCTGGTGGACCACAAGCCACTCGCTCACACGAGGGGTTCCGTTGGAGGCCAAATACGACATTTCCATCAAAACAGATGCAAGTCTCCTGGGATGGGGAGCTCCCTATCGGCACAGGGCCGTTTGACCATTACAGAAGCAAGGCTACCCATCAACATTCTGGAGATGAGAGTGGTATATCATACCCTCAGTTCCTTCCAATCATCCATCTCCAGTTAGTCTGTTCTAATTCGCTCCGACAATCAGGTTACAGTAACCTACATCGCCAAACAGGGGCACCAGGGCAGAGCCATGCAGAGAGAGGTGCGAGGGTCCTGAACTGGGCCCAGACCAAGCTCAGACACTTTGGCGCAGTCCACCTAACAGGAAAGCTTAATATATGGCGGATTGGCTCAGTCTCAACAGAGCAACCGAGAGAGTGGCACTGAACAGATACAAAATGCAAAATCAAATAAAATAGTTAATGAGATCAATAAAAAATCTAGCATGGCACTAAATTAGTCTGGGAAGTGAGACTACAACAATACTAGTGTGGACCAGGTATTTTGATACTGTGGCACAAGATGTGTGCAAAGTTGCTGAAATTTGCTTTGTGAAAACAATTGTGAATTTCAGTAAATTTGCTCTGACCACATTCACATATTTATTCAGAATACAGTGTACTTCACTCAGTGGGTAGGGTCAGCACTGAAAATCTAGATACAAAGTCTTAATGCACAAAATAAGTTTATTAAATAGTCAATATGAATGTCCGACCTGGTGGCCTTGAGGTTGAGGTGCTGGATGCCACCGTAGCACCACACCAGTGACCCAAGTTCGGGAATGAGCGGGCCTTGGGTCAGGCGGGGTGGGGATAGGGTGCTGTGCTGGGTCGTGCTGCGCTAGGCAGCTCTCCTCTCCTGGGAGGGAAGTCAGGGTTCCACAGCTGTTGGTTGCCACCCAGTGGAGGCTAGGCAGCAGTGCCAGGCCACAAGAGAACCCTGGCATTAGGCCAGCTGTTTGGAATGGGCCGTCACTGGAGCAATGGCGTGCATGTGAGCCTCCACGCGCATGTGCGACCGTGTTCTGGGGCCTCGGACTAAGGGAGAAAATCATGAAATACAATGTCTGCCCCATTGCCAAGAAGGCACAGGGGCAACCGGGGAGCAAAAAGCTATATGAAAAAAAATAGTCAGTATGACAGGTGCCAAACAAGAGGCTGCAGCTCACCCATACCAAGCACTCTGGGCTTATGGCAATAACAGAGGATCTTACAGAAGCTGAAGTCTTTCAGACAGATATTCCAAGTTAAATATCAGCAATCAAAGTGTTGTACTGATGAGCAGCACCAGTCCAATACAAAAGCTTTGGAAATATTTCCATCACACCAGAAACAACAAAAATGGATAGCCTTCACTCATCGAGCATGCCGGCCCATGCTGTATTGGTGGTGCTACTCACTTATGTATCATCGAAATTGCCACCATCAGAGCATAAAGGTGTGTTTTCCCAAGCTAGAGTAAAAAGATGTCTCTTAAAGAGACAGTCTAATAAAAAAGTGCAGAGTGCCTGCAAAGTGAGAGCAGGAGTGCAAGTGAGAACAAACAAGAGAAGAAAGACATTTAAAACACCAGAACCAAAATAATGCTTAAACATTTTAGAACTTCATGAAAAATGTGCAAAACAGCAACTAGGAGGTCAGAGGTAAAGCCAGAAAGTATAGCCAGTGTACCACGACAGAACAGACATGGGAAAATAACACTAGATAAGGGAGGTAAAAGGCAGAGCCAGAAAATCATGCCTTTATGCTAAACCCACACAGCAGATCTGACAAGTCATGCTGCAATATCAACAGGAAGCCAATCACTGTTTCAGAAATATGAGTGAAACAGAATGTCATCATTTAATCTGAGTGGTGTCCTTGTATTGAGAGCTGAGGTCCAGAAAAGCTCTCTTTAAAGAAGATGTTGCACCACATCTCCTCCATGAATACTATAGTCTACCATTTCTATAGCCATGAATCTTAAAGTGATGGCAGGACCATGATCAGCTGCCATATAATGTCTTGCCATAGCATAGTTTGCATTAATATTCCTGATAACAGCTTTATGTTCCCCAAATCTTGTTTTTAGGGCTCTCTTTGTGTGTCCCACTTTAAGTGTTTTTCTTTTTCTGAGCAGGCTCAGTAAAGTTTTTGGATAACCCCAAACCCCAACACCACTGAGGCATGTGCACACACAAGCTCAGTATGACATGGCCAACATGATCACTCACGTGGCTGTCTTAGTCTGATCTGGCTTTCAAAAGAATCTCCAGGGAAGTCGTTAACCTCCACCTGGTGCATGGCTCCAGCCATCACCTCTTCTGCAGGGGCTAGGGGCACTGCAGTACTCGGTCTATCACTTGTGGGCAGGAGGTTTGCCCAGATCATCACTATCACCTCCTTGGTGCATATCTGCAGGTCTGTGATCCATTTTTTCACTTCTTCAAAAGTTTGGCTTCTTCCTCCTGCTGCGTTGATTGCCTCAGAGATCTGGTCCCAGGCCTTGTGGATTTTGGAAAATGGCAATTACAGTGATACACTCTGGCGGGAGTCAAAGATAAAGTTTTAAAGTTCTTTATTCAGACATGCGAGACCTAGTCCCCCTTTGTCTGCCAACCAGGTCCTTATTAGCCATGTAGACCTGAGTCCGGGCCAACACCTTGTTGTCTTAGAAATTCCTGCTTCTCAGGCACTTGTCCTCTATCATGCTAACTGGTGGAAATGGGGAGGATGGACTTCAATGAGCATTGTATACATACAGCAGATCACAGAGCAAAGGTAACTGATGTACAGGCCCCTGTGTCCCCTGGTCAGGACACATACATGTTCTTGCATGACTAGGTCCAGCACACAGGGAGCTACCTGTCTAACACTGCCCATGGCCATGTGCAGATACCGCAATAGACTAGGCCTGATACAGCATAAACATGGTGCTATGATCACCAATGTCCCTATTGTATGACATTTCACAGTACACTTATCTCTAGCTGCCTGCAATACTTCTGTGGAATCTGGGCTGTGCCCTTTGCTCTTTTTATATGCTCTAGGTGCAATTAGGCATGCAAATGAATGAATACATTTCAGTAATGATATGCAAATGTGAATTTAGGCAACTAACTGCAAAAACTTGCTCATTTGCTTACACTGTTTGAATATTGCAAGTTTGCCCCAAGTGCTATCATCTTTGTGTCAGCCTTGGTGCTACAATAGCACTTAATCCCATGTGGTGTAGACATGAAATCACATGTCATTGGTGACATCATGATGCTGTGTTGGCATGCACATTATTATGCTGAGCTATGGAACTGCGCATGTGCAGCATTTGACAGCACATGTGCATTATGTGCACTTGCTACTCAGTTCCTCAGTTCCTGTCACATGCGGCCACTCTCCCCCACCCTGAAACATGCATAGTGCTGTCCTATTCAACTTTAGTGCAGCACTAATGCCAAAATATGCTGTGCAAATGATCAGATTAATACATAGATTTAGTGAAGACCTGTGAGCAGCAGGGTGTGTTCACTAGTGTGAGGGCTGTATGAGAGTGCTACAATGGCAGATAGAAGCAGTATAAGGGCTGTCAGGCAAAAGGACACCCACTGGACAACAGTGTAGATGGTCAGCCTGATGGACCTGATGGTTGCCAGGAAGGAGCAACTGCTGGCAGAGGGTTGTGAGTCGGCAGATAGGCCCAGGTGTGAGATCTGGGCATCAGTGGGGAGACGCCTGGCATGCTGGATTGGGGTAGCCTGGCAGGGGACCAATGCCGACAAAGTTACAGTGACCTGTCCCTGAGGGAGCCAAGGTACCTGTAGAAACTACAGGTGATTGTGGACTGTGTCACTGTGCCACAGTCAGGTGAGTACAGCTGGCTGTATGCGCAGATACTATTGTGTCTTGGGTGTGGTACTGTTTCCAAGATTGGACTTCTGAGTTACTATCCCAGAGGAAAAGTACAATGTTCCTGTGTGTACCTGTTGAGTTCACTCTGTCCTACTGTATAGGACCTGATCTGCTGTATATAGTCTCAAGTAACTAATACATGTGTATGGGACCACTGTTCCTGTAAATGCCACCATTGCGCTGTACAACACAGGACCCACTGTGGATCTTGAAGCCCTGCATTTGCCATAAAATTAAGGGTGTGTGATACCACAGTGGCATGTGATAATTTCTGTCTATGGGTGCTGTGTTAGGTTGGACAACTATATCAGATGACATGGGGTTTACTTGAGGCAGTGTGTTAGGTGTACCAAACAGCATTTCGCCAAAGCCGATGTCTGTTTCATGTTCACTGTCCATGTTATGTAGCATGGATTCTGGTATGTATACACCATTTATTGTATGGCATACTATTACTTTGGCGTGAGTGTGCCACTTTAGGACCTGCCATTGTGTTAGGCTATACCTATGTTATGATGTCAACCTCTGCTGTGGCACTAGTATAATTATCATGCCACTGTTGTATGTGACTTGAGGCTACATGCATCCCACTATTAATATGAGGTGTGCATGGTGTGCAGCTGACATGTATGGGTAAGTTAGACAGGAGTTGTCAGGAAGGCTGGATGGGAGCACCGCATGGGCCTTACATACTCAGTGCTAGGCCATGATTACAACACTGAAATGTAGCATGGTGGATGTGCCTGATTCATGGTCACACCTGTTTGTGTGGCACACCATGGCTGTGCACAATGGTAAGATGTGTCTCTGCCTGATTCTATCCATCCCTGCCATGCACATGTAGCTGCTTTTGCATATTACTGGTATATAGGAATGTGTACTGTTTAAGGTTCATGGTAGTGGTGTGTATTACAATTCCTTAAATCAATTCCCCAAGCACCTTCTTTATCACTTGTCTTATTCTGTCAAATCTAGCCATCCTGAAATTTCTCATTCTATCAAACCGAGCCTTCATAAAATTAATAACGAAAGGCTGGGAGAGACATTTTGTGAACAATCCTCAATCTGTGAACATAGGTGAGGTGGATTTGTGGCAATGGATGGCACCAGGCTGGGGGAGGAGTTTAGAGAAGAATCAATGTTGGCAGAAAAGTTGAGAATTTTTACATGTGATAAACTAAGTATGGCATACATCAAGAATGAACCACTAGGCTCAAAACTGTGTTTGTAATTGAATGGGAGGTAGTTAATTAAGAAGGGTTAATGTCAGGCCTGAATGGTAAAGTGTATCTTGAACAGTATTAAATTGAATATATCTGTGTATCTGGCTGTATGTGCTTTGCCTTTTAATAAAACTGATTTAAAAAGTTAAGAAACTGATCAAGCCAGACTCAAAGATCTCTAAAGGACATAACGCATTCTAAGAGGAGCCATAAAAAAATCTTAAAGAAGAATAAGAGTTGAGTTTAGACAGTTTAAGACTGGCAGTAAAGGTCACAGACATTGTTTACTTGACATGCAGGGTCATATGGTTTAAGTGGAACCTCCACTGAATGGAGCTGCGGCTGAGTTTATTTTTTATTCAAGTGATGTGATTTCTGAACCACTAATGCACTATATTGTCTGCATACATTAATCTGGGAGGAGATATTGGCAGTGAACCGGTCAATAAAAATTATAAGAATAATTTGGGGCCAAGGACTGAGCCTTAAGGAACCTAATATCAATTGGGAGGGGATAGAGATTGACCCATTAATGTGTACAGGATAAACATGATTTAATAGAAGGAGATTAAGCATTAGGCTTCGTGCTCAGTCTATGACTGAGTGGTGTAGAGATGGGCAGACAGACAGTATGTTTTATTTATAATGTGCCTTTCTAAGAGGCCATAAAGAACAAACTATTATTAAAACCATTAATAAAATTTAATCGAGACTCCAATCTCCAGATTTGCTGAAACCCATGTGAATACCACAAGGAATTCACATGGGACTCATATGCACCCTGCCATTGTTTGAAGCACAGCATGTACACAGAAGGTATGTAATCTTTATTTCTTTTTAAAAAGCAGAAAAAACTTGGAATGCTTCACCACATTTGATATGGTGACTCAGGGGGAGGGGTTACTGACTGGTATTTCCACTCACCTAGCAAATGGCACTTACCTTCTGCTTCTGTTTTTTTGCATGCAGGGGTGGTATCACCTAACAGTATCTCACCCCTGTGCTTCCTTACAGCGTAAATAACATCATTTCTTTTCCTATATAGTACTAAATCATTTTATAGAAAATTATGTGCAAATAAGATGGTCTTTAAATTTTTTCATGACTACCTCCACAGACTTAACATTATGAACAAACAAGTAGTGGGTATTCTACTGAATCAGAGCAGTGACCAGAGAATGCTGTCTCTAGCAGATCTTCATTTGGAATGCAGATAATTGAAAAGCATTGCTTCTGTTTATCACAGCAGGCATGGTGTGACATAAGGGTAAAGCAGGTTACAGATGCATTGGGAACCCAGAACCCTGAGGTCTTTGTACTGTTGTAAATCACTAACATTACCTTAACATCAATATGCCACCTAAGTGGCAATCAATGTAGTTTACAGAGCATCACATAATATGGCCAAGTGTTCTAACAGAATCAAGAACCTCGCTGTTGCACCTTGCTTTAGCTGCAGGTGGCATACTTGACCCATACTTGAGCTCACATACTGTAGAGTGCATTGCAATAAGCCAAGAATACAGCAGTGAAAGTGTGACTTAGCACTGCCAAGTTGTTACAGTATGGTACAGTAAAGAATGAAAGAATGGCAAGTAGTAATACTCTTCAGATGGCAAAATCCAGCAATGACAACAGATGATACCTGTTTATTCAAGCACATATTAATGGCTCCTGCAAGTCTACACACATATTCAACAGGGTGTAAGGAAACTGTAGAAAGACATTACTAAAAAAATGCCAATTTGCTGCCAGTGACAAACAGCCCCTGTCAGCAGCTTCAGGCAGCACCAAGAAACTGGGGAGCTGTGAATGCACACCCAGAGAGTGGAAGAGTATCAATGATCCATTATGAGACTGGGTCTTTGCAAAAGGTGTTTAATTGTGAAAGACACCATTTGCCTAAAGCCCACACTTAAAAATACATCACTGACACACCACTGGTCTCCAAACAGACTGCATAATGCAGTCCTGGCTCAACAGGCTTGAAGAGCTGCCTAAAATCATGCAATTTGCTGTTGCTACCCCTCACAATGGCTGTCAGGACCCTCAGAGGCATAATAAGGGGGTGGCACAGAATATTAAAAAAGGAGAAGGAGGGCAAATGTATCTAAGTTGCTGAGGGGTGCAAAAGAATATCTAAGTGTAGAGCACAAACAGGATGGGAGGCACACATGACTGTGCTCCCTGATGATAGGGACCTGTGTTTGAAGTCAGTTGCATGGATGACCAGTTGCACCACCCTTGCACATGACAAAGGTCCCTATCCCTCTGCCAGAGCATAGACAGGGAAATACACAGCTGTGTCCGTGAGAATAATAGATACATAGAAACTTAGAGAATGATGGCTAAACAATTCAAAGGTCCATCCCTTCTGTCTCAGTTGCTTTTTTAGCCCCAGGACCTACTGTCCCTCCAGAGCCCTAACCCTCCACTCTCCCATCCATTTTTCTCCCCAGTTCTGATGCCCTGAGCAACCACTATACTCTTCATTCTGTCCAAGTTAAGCTTAAAACACTAACAGTTTTTGCACCCACCACCGTGGCTGGCAGCCTGTTTCACAGCTCTACCACCCTTTCTGTAAATTAATATTTCCTCTTGTACCTCCTGAACCTCCATCCTGTTAGCTTCTACTTATGACCATACGAACATCTGAAAAATGCCAGCAGATACAGGCCATATGGTCCATCAAGTCTGCTCAAGTGTGCAGCTGTCAGACTATTACTCTGCAGCTGCCCCCTCAACTCCCAAATTTATAGTATTGACCTTTCCCGTCAACCTCTCTTAAAACTGCCCATCGACTTTATGGATACCACCTCTTCTGGCAGTACATTCCACCCAGCCACCGTCCTTTCTGTGAAACAGTACCTTCTCATTTCCTTCCTGAACCTTCCACCTTTCAATTTCAGGCTGTGTCCCCTAGCGTCTCTCCCTCCCTTTAATCTAAGTATCCCTTCTGTACTAACCTTATTTATTCCTTGAATATATTTGAAGGTTTTGATCATATTGCCCCATCCCTCCTATACTCTAGGGAGTACTTGTTGAGCTCCCTGAGTCTCTCCTCATAGGGTTTGTCCTTTATTCCGAGGATCATCCTGGTTGCACTGAGCTGGACCCCCTCCGGTATATCTTTCTTTAAGAAGGGTCTCCAGAACTGCACACAATACTTCAGGTGCGGTCTCACCAGTGATCTGTACAGTGGCAGAAAGACCTCACACCTCCTGGAGGTGATACCTGTGGGAATACACCCCAGCATCTTGTTAGCTTTATCTGCCACCTTCATGCACTGTGCTGAATGGTTCATCTGGCCTGTTATGAGCACCCCAAGATGCTTCTCCTCGTCTGTAGTGGATAACTACTCCCCCCAGCTTGTAGCAATTCCTCTGGTTTCTTTCTCCCAAGTGCATTACTTTGCACTTCTTTGCACTGAATCCCAGCTGCTGTGTGCCTGACCAGCGCTCCAGTTTAGACAGATCCTCCTGTAATCCTAGCCACTCCTCTGCTTTGTCAACCTCCGCACCAATCATGGTGTCATTAGCAAAAAGGCTGATCTTGTTCTTAACCCCACCTGAGGTATCTACAATAAAAGATGCTAAACAGCACTGGAACTAAAACACTGAGCTTGTGGTACCCACTGGTTACCGGCCTCAGAGCTGAGACTCTTCCCCAGTTACCTTTGGCTGCTATCCCACAGCCAGTTTTTTTTTATCCACTCCACTAGCTTTTCCCCTTCCCCCAGGTATCCCAGTTTGCTAATCAACCTTCCATGTGGCACCAAATCGAAAGCCTTACTGAAATCCAGATACAGGACATCAGCCGCCTGGACTCTGTCAAGTGCCCTGTTCACCCAGTCATAAAAGTCAGTCAGGTTGGTCTGACATGATTTACCCAAGACAAACCAGTGCTGCTTGCTGTTCTGGAGGCCATTTTCCTCCAGATGGGCTACTAGCCTCTTGAGGATAGTCTCCATTATTTTTACCACAATGGAGGTGGGTCTGACTGGTCTGTAGTACCCTGGTTCGTCCTTGGGCCCACTTTAATGGATGGGCACCACATGTGCCATCCTCCAGTCCTGGTACACACAACCAGTCCCCTGAGAGGTGTTGAACAAGTCCGCCAGTGGTCCCACCAGGGCATCTGCCATCTCCTCCAGAACCCTGGGGTGTATGCCATCTGGGCCTGGTACCTAATCCACCCTCAGGGCTCTTAGGCCTTCCAGAACACTGCTCTCCAGGATTACCCTCTCTGTTACCTCTGCGCCTCCTTTGCCCCCCCCTTCCCTATGGCATTGGACCCTGCTTTTCCTAGGTAAACACAGAACAGAAGTAGTCATTGAGTGCTTCTGCCTGCTTTGTCCTTCTTGATCCTAACAATCTGGTCCTTGCAGCTTCTTCTTTCACTTATGTATTTGAAGAAATCTTTTTCTCTGTCTTTGATCCCCTGTGCTAGCCTAAGCTCCCTTGTTGCCTTGGCTGCCCTGACCATTCTATTCACATCTCGTGCTTGGAACGCATGTATTTTCTGAAGGCAGCCCTTTTTTCCTTTACCTTCCCTAACACTTCCCTGTTAATCCAGCTTGACCTCTGAGACCTGGACTTCTTGCTTTGGATCTTTGTGCAAGCACTGGTGGCCCCTGCTAACCTCCGCTTGATAATATCCCATTTCTGATTAGCATCTATGTGTGGGCGTGTATTGGCAAAGTGGTCCCCCAAAATGTCCCTTATCCTCCCAAAGTCTGCCCACCTGAATTCTATCACCATTGCCCTGGTTTTGGCTGTCTCCGTGCCCATATCAAGTGAGAACCACATTGTGTGGTGGCCGATCCCTGCCAAGGGTGTCTCCACCCCCAAATCATGGACCTTCTTGCCATTTGTCAACACGAGGTCCAGCTTCCTTCCTTGATTGGCTCCCACACCACCTGCGTTAAAAAGACATCTTGGAAAGCTTCCAAGATTACCTGTTCCCTGAAATATGAGGTGGCTGAGGTGCTCCGATCTACCCCAGGCAGGTTGAAGTCCACCACTATCACGGTGTTACCCCTTGCAATGACCCTTCTAATCCGCTTCCCCAGCTCCCTATCAATATCTTCACATTGAGATGGAGGTCTAAACACTACCCCCAACCTAATCCTCCTTCCTTTTGTATACTGGATTTGTACCCATAATGCCTCTGGCCAGCCCTCCTCTCCCTGCACCCTGCTACATAGCATCCCATCCTTTACATAAATAGCTACCCCTCCCCTTTTCACTATCCTTCAGGTACAGCTTATACTCAGGTCCCAGTCTTGGTATTGGGAGGTCCATGTCTTAGTGATGGCAACTATGTCCACCTCACCTTCTGCCATCAGTGCCTTTCAGTGGCCTCCAGAGACAATCAGCCCTGTAATTCCCATGGCTAACACCAGCTCCCTCTACCTGAGTCCCAGTAGCCCAAACTGACGGCTGACGCTGTAAAAAAAAATTAAATAAATCACAGGGCCACATGACCACAAGCTGGTATTCAAGTTAAGTTGTTCCCGGCAGTTCACCCTGTTAATTCCTTTTGGGAATTTGAAGGTTTCTATCATATCTCTCTTCTCCTTTCTGGTCTCCACTGAGTACATGTTCGGTGCCTTGAGGCACTTGTCATAGGTATGCCCTGCTGGCCCTGAATCTTTTTTATACCCTGCACTGCACCATCTCAAGCCTATCCCTATCCCTATCCTTCCTGAGATAAGGACCCCAGAACTGCACAGAACTTCAGGTTTGGGCTCATCAAAGATCCATAAAAGGGAAATATTACCTTCCTTTTCCTGCTATCAGTACCCCTCCTGATACACCCAAGCATTCTATTTTTCGTGCTGTAAGCCTTGTTGCACTGACTCAATTGCTTTAGGGAATCACCGATGGTAACTCCAAGGTCCCATTCCTCAGCCATGCTACTGAGTCCCACCCCTCCCATTCAGTATTCTGTTCTGGTGTTCCTGTTCCTTAGAGCATCACCTTGCCCTTTCTGGTGTTGAATTTCAACTGCCAAAACCTTGACCAGCCCTACAGCTTTTGCAAGTCTCCCTGCATTTTCTTTATTCCCCCCTCACAACTAGGGATGGGTGGACTGCTCCATGGGAGATCCAGACCCGTGGATCGAACTCTCAATCCATGGACCTGGATAAATATGAACTTCACCATAGTCTGGTTCTGGGGCTATGGAGATGCCATTTCTGCAATTTTGTTGTCTGTTGCCTGGGGGATGCTGTCAGGATGTATAGGCAGCAGGCAGCATTCAATCAGGCAACAGAAGGTCACGTGACACACTCACCAGTATATAAGGCTGGTGAGTGCACCATGCAGCCTAGAAGGAAGAGGAGGATTGCAGCAGAAGAAAGAGAGACTAGAGAGAGAGACTGGAGAGAGGTGAAGCTCCAAAATGCAAAAATACTACAGTTGGGGGAGGGAGGGGGAGAGATTCTTGATCGTGGAGGACATGGGGTGTGGGTGGACTTGGTCAGTTGATAGTAGGAGACAGCGACGGGAGTATGGAGGGGACATGAATGATTAGTTACAGAGAATCCCAAATTAAACTTTTTCTTGGCCTCAGACGGTAGTAGTTGTGTAAACAAAAAGGGCAGGCTGGCCGCTGGCAAAATCTGACTTGTGCTATTCCAGATCTAGAGAGGAAAGAGTACTGGTGGTGCTGGCCCAGAGATAACAGTTACAGAAAATCCCAAATGAGAGTTTTTATTACTTGGCATCAGACAGTGTAGTTGTGTGAACAAAAAGTGCAGGCCTGCAAAATCTGACTTGTGCCATTCCAGATACAGAGTACTTTGAGGGGGGAGGTCCAGAGATTACAGTTACAGAAAATCCTAAATGAAACTTTTTCTTGGCCTCAGGCAGTAGCTGTGTGTACAAAAAGTGCAGGCTTGGAAAATTTGACTTGCGCCATTCCAGACCCATAGTACTGGGGGTGAGAGAGTGATCCCAGAGATTGCAGTTACATAGAATCCCAAATGAAAGTGTTTTTTTTTCCTTGGCCTCAGACAGTATAGCTTTGTGTACAAAAAGTGCAGGCTGGCAAAATCTGACTTGTGCCATTCCAGATCCAGAGGAGAGAGTACTGGTAGCCCAGCGATTACAGTTACAGAAAATCCTGAATTAATTTTTTTTTTTTTTTTGGGCAGTAGGGTGGCAAAATAAATCATTGTGATGTAAAGAGGGTAGAGGGAATGAGACTGCAGGGTGGTCCACAATACGTGTGACATCCCAGAAATCCCAAATAATTTTTTCTTGGCTTCAGTGTGGCTGTGTGCGCAATCCAATCATGAATAATTATCATCATCACCTACATTCAATCACAATTTCATGTATTAACAAAAATACTGTTCAAGCAGCATATAAGTTAATGCACCTGCCCTGTGCTGCTGGCTGTGGGTGGTCCAGGAGATAATCTGACTGTGAGTTGTAGCAGGCTGAGTTTTTACAGTACAACACAAGTAAAGCATAAGCATTACATGCAAGTGTCGTCATCAACACTCATTCTCCATTATTCCTTCTTATTGGTTTCTTACTATATCGTGTTACAGACTTACATTACATATAAGCATTAACCTACCCCTAGTGTGGGCATGTGCTGCATGTAGCTAATGCACCAAATATGTGTGCTTCTCCAATTCAAATTCTGAGGCATAATTAACAGTTTTGGAATTTGGTCACTTTCACTTAACAGTAAGTATTATAGGAGCCAGTCCAGCAGTCTTGGGAAGAAGTGGTGGTGGACTGCTGTGCTGTCGGTGTGCTGTGTACAGTCATGAGTCACGGCAGTAAATTTATCCCTGGTCTGTGTGGGTGGAAGTCATTAGAAGGACATCACATTTCATGTTGGAGAGATCTTTAGTTACAAAATGGATCAGAGAGTTAATGAGGCACTTTCTAGTTCTCAGGTAGGCAGTGGCACTGCTAAAGACAGGAATCGACCTGAAAAGGGAAAACAAAAGCCACAAAAAAGATTTTTTTTCACATCTAATAAGGTTTCGTCTTCCAAGCGAATGCTTGAATCCAAGAAAGGTGAATGTCTCAGATCATCATTAGTCCCAAGGAAAAAAAAAGTTATGTAGTTAAAAAATCTAAAGATGTGGTGGGTACCACCCACAGAGGCTCCGAATGGTATGGAGCAATTGCATACTATGCTACTGCCAGTCCTTCATCTGATTCTTCTGAGACTGAACCTGACGAGGGTAATACTGATGATAATAACAAAAAAAAAAGATGATGAGAATGCTCAGGCAGCAGAAGGTTTACTGGAGGGGATGGAAATTGCAGATGAGGAAGGAACAGGCAGAAATGTTTCAGTTGTGGAGGAGGGGGGCAGTGGGAATAAGCCAGAACAGGAACAGACTGTGGACAAATCCAGTGGGGGGGACCCTGAAAAGATGACCAAGGTGTTGTGCCTTCCTGGAAAAAAAAAAAATATATAATCTTTTGTTTGGTCACACTTCTCCAATAGTGCTTCCAATGAGTTGATAGCGCATGTTTCTATTTGTAAACAGCCAATCAGCAGGGGTAAAAGGAAAGAGCATTGGAAACTTCAGCACTGAAAAGGCACCTAGACAGATGTCATAACATTAGTGATAGTGAGGTAAGTTGTGAGTCTCGAAGAGAAAGTGATAGTGATAGCTCACTTCACTCGGGGGTAGCACCCATAGATGAAAGCAGTGGCAGCTCCCACAGCACTACACCTGAACAACCACTTGCTGCCATTTGAAGGACTCCTTCCACTGTTACTGAAAGTGACCACCATGTGTTCAAAAGCCCTCCTCCTTCAAGGAGACAGCTTACCATCTCAGAAACATATGAGCATAAGGCCAAATATGCCTCAACTCATCCTGTTGCTGTTACGATAACCAAAACAATTTCTGAAATGATAGCTGTTCATTTGCTACCATACAATGTGGTTGAAAATATAGGATTCAGGTGGCTGCTTGAGTACCTTGAACTTTGATTATAGTATACCATCGAGGAAATACTTCTGGGCAACAGGGATTCCCGATCTTTACCATGTTGTATGTAAAAAAAATTAAGATGCATCTTGTGCAGTGCTTTTGGGAGGGTGGTGCATCTCACATTAGATATCTGGACAAGCTGTCAGCCTGAACCCTTCATGCCTATCATGGCAAATTGGGAATGTTTCGATAATTCATATGGGAGGGAGGACAGTGAAGCCATCGCAGTTTGGTGTTCTAAGAATATTTTATTTTCCATCTGAACATACTTCATACAACATCAATGAGGAGCTCCAAAAACCAAAATAGCAATGGCTCACTGCACAGGGACTGTCAGTTGGCTTTATAGATGCAGATAATGGGTCCAACATAAGGAAGCCTTGGAGAAGGGGGGCTTTGTTCACATCTGCTGCTTTGCGCATTGCTTAAATTTAATAGTTCACAGTTTTCTCAATGATGACTGGGAGATTAAGGCTCTCATTAGCACTGGTAAAAGAATATGCACTCATTTCAGTCACTCAAGCAACAACCGTCACTTGTGAGAAAAAAATATAGCAGGAGCACAGTTTACCTTTGCACAGACTGATCCAAGACATTTCTACTCGATGGAATTCAACCTTTAATATGTTCCAAAAGCTAATGGAACAAAAGAAAGCTGTCAGGCAGTACATCTGAGAAAATAAAATTGGTGATGCAGATGTCTATATCACTCCACCACAGTGGGCCATGCTGGTATTTCTCATTGTACTGTCCCAGCCATTTGAAGAAATCACCAGGGAAGTTAGTGCAAAACAGCAACTCTGAGCCAGGTGATACCCCTAGTAAATATTTTAAAATTCAGATTGAATCTGATTAGGGAAACGTTAGAGAAGCAAAACAATTCCATGATCACACAGGCTGCCAGAGGCGCAGACACATGCACGTTGCCCTCCAGAATACAAGATCTAACAAGACGTATGATCAAAAAAGTTGAAGAAGATGACAAACTGCAAAATGCTTCATTCTGATTATTACATTAAAGCAACAATCTTGGACCCACGGAAGCAACTATTGAGTGATGATGATGACACTTGTTTTCAAGAGAAACAAACAAATAATTGACGAGGTACGTGCTGTCATGGATCACAGTACAACAGCAGCACCACATTCAGAATCTTCACGACACAGCAGCACAGCAGCAGGTGGCCCATCCTTTACTGTTGTGACATTTTCTCCCTCTTCCTCCTCAGCCATTACAGCCGAATCTTCTTCTTCACCACCAGCCAAGCATGATAGCACTGTCCCACAATCACTTGGTTCAGCTCCAAGTCTCTGGAGTCACTTAGAAGATGTTATTGTAACATCTTCATCTGCATCTTGTAACACAGCCTCAGCACAGACCATTGTAGAAATGTACCTGGTAGAGCCCAATATCAGCTGGAATGCTGATCCTTAGAAATACTGGAAATCCAAACAAAATATGTTGCCTGCTTTAGTAAATACTGAAATGAAGTACATGAATTGCACTCTGACTAGTGTTCAGTTCAGCTGGTAACGTCATTACTGACACACGATCCTGTTTGACACCAGAAAATGCTGAGTCTCACATTTCTCAAAGTCAACATTCCTCACTTTCAATTCAAATATGATATCTGAATAAAACATACACTGACTGCTCCGATCAGGACATATGCACAAAACACTTTCAAGAATGTGTGTCTCTGGTGAAAATCTTTTGTGAATATGGCCTGTTACATGAGGTAGCAATTAATTGCAACTAGTCAGGTCAGATAGATAAGGCCAGGCCACTATGATCACATGAGCAGAACAGAAGAGAAAAAAAATAACATCAGTGGGTTCAGAGTCCAAATACAGCAGGCAACTGCATTTCATGTCACAAACTTACTTGGTGATACCCGATACCACTATCTGATATGAAAGTAGGGTACTGCTGTCTACTACTACTACTACTACTATTATCAGTTTTTGTTCTTACAAGTCACGACTGCTAATTATTTATCACTTTTTTGTGTTTGTTTGTGCACATGCACAAGAACCATGTTGTGGAAGCTTGCTGGAGTAGTGGGTTGTGGAAGTGAGGCAGTGTTGTGGCAGATGCCTGCAGTGCTTTATGGAGCTGATCTCTGTGGTGCCGATAGAGGAGCACACTGTCGATGTCAGTAGTATTGCAGTGTGCCACCAACTTGAAAGAAATTTGCTGCTGCAATCTTGCATTGTCTGGTGTCCCATTTCAATAAACATGGAGGCGTCTGTCGCTGGCCACCTCTTACAGTCCCCATGGAAGCCGATGGGGATGTGCAATCCCCCTGTTGGCATGGCCCTTCCCCGGTTCATTTGCTGACTGGGGAGCATGTTATAGTTTTGCATGCCGAGAGGGTGCCCAATCCCCCTCAGCATCATGCCCCCCCAAACAAAGACCCATTTTCTGTGCCGATGGGGGGGGCCCAGTCCCCGTTGGCTTCAGTCCCCCTCCCCAAAAAATACAGGTGGCACACTGGGAGCCCACCCAGTGTACCAAAAACAAACCTATAAAGGAAAAATCTTCCCACAATGTTATTTTTTTTTAACCTGTAAAAGAAAAAAAATGGTCCCTCATTGTCTCTGTTGCACCTTCCCCCAACCTGCACCCACCTTCTGCACACCTGACCTCCCAAAACCCCCCTTACCCCATACTTGCCTCCAGAGCCTTGCACGATGATCTTTGGTGGAGCAGGAACACGTCTGCACTCTTCAAAGTCAACCGTGAGCTGAAGAAATGCCGGTAAGCTGTATAATGGCATAAATTGGGGGTTACATAGTAACATAGACTTTGACAGCAGATAAGGATCACTTGGCCCACCTAGTCTGCCCATTTCCCTACCTAGAGGATAAGCTGCAGATCCTATTTTACCAACAGCCTATTTCTTCCTACCCCCCACAAAAATTGCCTTATGTCTGTCCCATGCATTCTTGAATTTTCCCACAGTTTTAGACCCCACAACCTCCTCAGGACGGCTGTTCCACGCGTCCATCACCCTCTCTGTGAAAAATACTTCTCACATTGCCCCTGAGCCGTCCCCTCTATCTTCAAATTGTGTCCCCTTGTTCTTGCACATCTCTTTTTCTGAAATATGCTACCCTCTTGAACTTTGTTGATTCCACTGAGGTACTTAAACGTTTCTATCATGTCCCCCCTCTCCCTCCTTTCCTCAAGGGTATATATATTAAGCTCCTTTAGTCTCTCCTCGTATGGCTTTTCTTGCAGACCCTGTACCATTTTAGTTGCCCTCCTCTGAACTAATTCCATCCTGTCTATGTCCTTGCCGAGATGGGGTCTCCAGAACTGGACACAGTACTCCAGATGGGGTCTCACCAACTGTCTGTACAGGGGGATAACAACTTCCTGTTTTCTGATGGTGATACCTCTCCCTATACATCCCAGTATCCACCCAGCCCTCTCTACTGCCTTCTAGCATTGCTTGCCAACCTTAAGGTCATCTGATGTGATTACCCCTAGGTCTCTTTCCATTTTTGTTGTTGTTGCTACCTTTCTCCCCCATTGTGTAATCTTCCCCTGAGTTTTTGTTTCCCAGGTGCATTACTTTGCACCTCTTTGCATTGAATCCAAGCTGCCATACTTCTGACCATTCCTCCAACCTTGCCAAGTCACTTCTCATCCTTTCCACGCTTCCTTGTGTATCAACCCTGTTGCAGATCTTTGTGTAATCTGCAAAGAGGCATACTTTTCCTTTCAGTCCCTCTGCAATGTCACTTATAAAGACATTAAAAAGGACTGGACACAGTACTGAACCCTGTGGTACCCCACTAGTAACCCCTCTTTCTTCAGAGTGGACTCCATTTACAATAACCTTCTGTGTCCTGTTGTTCAGCCAATGTTTTACCCAGGCTACCACCTTGGGACCCGCTCCCAGGCTGGTTAATTTGTCTACTAATCTTTTGTGTGGGACTGTGTCAAATGCCTTGCTAAAGTCTAGGTAGGCCATGTCCACAGCCCCTCCCTGGTATACTACTTTGGTCACCCAGTCAAAGAAATCAATTAGATTCATCTGACATGACCATCCCACTGTGAACCCATGCTGCCTTGGTTTCTGTGCCCCACTGGCCTCTAGGTACTCAACAATTCTTTCCTTCAGAAGTGATTCCATCACTTTCCCCTACCACGGAGGTCAAACTGACAGGTCTGTAGTTTCCTGCCTCCGTCTTGGTCCCACTTTTGTGAAGGGGAATCACATCCACCTTCTTCCAGTCCTCAGGTACCACGCCATCCTCCCATGATTTGTTAAAAAGCATAGTCAGTGGTGTCACTAGTTCTCTGCTTAATTCTTTTAGAATTCTGGGGTGAATTCCATCTGGCCCCATTGCTTTTTCCACCTTCAGTTTTAGGAGTTCTTTCAGAACCCTTTCTTCTGTGAAAGGACTGGGATCAACCCCCCTCTCCAGAGTGCTTCTGTTAATTGGATTAGGCACCTCCCCCACTTCCTCTTTTGTGAATACTGAACAGAAGTATTCATTCAGTATTCCTGCTTTATCACTGTCACTCTCTGCCCTCCCACCATCCATTCTATTCAGCCTCACTATCCCTCCCTTTGTCTTTCTACACTCCCTGATATACCTTAAAAGGTTTTATCCCCCTTCTTAACTGAGTTAGCTATCTTTTCCTCAGTTTGTGCCTTTGCTATTCTGACTACCCTCCCTGCTTCCTTCTGCCTTAACTGGTACAGTTCTCTGTCCTGCTCCTTCTGGGTTTTAAACTTGAGGTGGATATCTCAGCCATTTTTGTGAATTTTGGCACCACATTTTCAACATGGGGTTCTTGGGACCCCACCTCATGAATTCAGGCACTGAATGGCGTTATTCAGTCCCAAAAGGTGATTTCTCAGTCACTGTGTGGAATCACCTTTTGGGACCAATTAATGAAACAATAGTGTCACTGTTCATGAGGTGGGTTCCCAAACAGCCTATGTTGCAAATTTGGTGAAAAAATTCCAAAAAATGACTGTGTTATGAGCATGCATTGCTTAGTTTCCACGCCTTAAAAAAAAAAAAAAAAAGTTTCCACGCACACTCATAACTTCATGAATTTGTAGTATTTTCAGTCCAGATTCTTAACATTGGCATTTTTTCACACCTCCTTATGAACAGTAAAGCTGTCATTTTCACATCCTGGCCGAAATGTATTTTCGCATATCTGGCGCACAACTGCGCAGTTGCTGTGGGAAACCAGTGTTCGGGACAGATTAAGAAAATCACAGTGACACTGTTATAAGTGGAGGTCCCAAAATGCCTATGTTGAAAATTTGATGACAAAAGTCCATAAAATAACTGTTACTAGCATGCATTGTGCAGTTTCCACGCACACGTGTATCTTTGAGCATTTGTAATATTTTCACTCAAGATTTTCAACATTGCCATCTCTTCACACCTCTATATGAATGGTACAGCTGTTATTTTTTACATCCTGACTGAACTGTGTTTTCACACATCTGGCACAGAATGGCATGGTCACTGTAGGAAATCAATGTTTGGGACAGATTCACAAAATCACAGTGCCACTGTTCATGAGCAGAGGTCCCAAATGCTTTCATGAGGTGGAGTCACAAAAAGGCCATGTTGAAAATTTGTAGTGCAAATACCAACAAATGTCTGGGAAGTTAGGGTTTCTAACCATAGCGTCCCACCCTGTACACACTGACATGCATCAGGGGTGTGCCTTTGGATTGCTGGCTGTAATGCTCATGCCATTCAACCTCCACCCCCACCCTGAAGCCAGTGACAGGCATCAAGGTGTGCCTTGGACTCTTCAGCCCCAGAGTTCACCCCATTCTCCTATACGGCACCCATTTCAGTGTATGTCCTTATGGAATGGAGTGACTGTAAAACCAGACACCCCAAGGCATACCTGAACATTTGTCAGTGTCTGCAGTATAGGGTGAGGTGACATGGCATGAGCATTATGGGCGACGACCCAAAAGCACAACCCAATGCCTGTCCATCTCTGTAGGGTGGAGGCAGGGTTGGCGTGAGTTCAATACTTCACTGCCATTTCTATTCTGCATCTGTCTGACTCATGCACTTCCTATACTAATATCAGCAAGCAAACATTTGGCATTGACAAATGTTTTTTGTCCTTACTCCAGTCCTACTCCTTACTACTTCTTCTTGTCACATTTTTGCCCTAAGCAACTAATCCTGAGTC
Source organism: Neoceratodus forsteri (assembly GCA_016271365.2). Classification (NCBI taxonomy): domain Eukaryota; kingdom Metazoa; phylum Chordata; order Ceratodontiformes; family Ceratodontidae; genus Neoceratodus; species Neoceratodus forsteri. The sequence goes on along the minus strand of CM057458.1, from coordinate 727,999,225 downwards.
CTGACTGTACTGCTTTAATTTTTGTACAGTCATGGCTTAGCAGATGCCTGAAAATTCAGAAACGGAATACTCTTTGTACATTTCCCACATCCCCAATATTTGGCTGCAAATGCTTCACAGAAAAATGCTACAAAATTGAAAATTCATATAATTTCTTTGTTTGTGTGTGGTATGATAGCCTGGTTACATCTCAATTACAGTAACTGGGCTGAGATTATTATATTACTATATTTTATTTGTGATACTTAAATTACTTGGCAGTGGCTGGCTGCCAGTTATCCACTCAACAGCGACAGTTCGTCAGTGAGGTCCTCTACATTGACTACAGTGCCATGCAACTGTAGGGAACCTGCTGGAACCTGGTTCTGACTGTCAGGGGTCGTGCACCCCCACCAAATCAGGTCCAACTCAGAGTTGATAATCCTAAAGTGAGGGGGGTGCAGGGGGCACACTGGGAACTGGCAGCCAGTTACCAAATGCGGTCGACCTGCTGGTTTCGCTATCGGGGTGTTCAACAAACATTTTGTCGAACACTCGTTGTGGCTCCTCTTGCTGGAAGCAATTGTGGAACTAGGAAGGATGTTATTATGTTGTGTTGTGTGTCATCAGGTCTTCATCAGGTGGCAGTGGTAAACTTTTTTATGACTGCTCTGCTCTTGACCAATGCGATTTGTGACTGGTTGCCTGCCGTTGTGGTGATCACTATGTCTTTCATTTCCTTCTTTAAGGATTCAGGATCCTCAGCATGTTGATCAGATTCAGTAGCAGTAGTCGTAGTACTAGAAAACATTATCACTTCTTGGACCAGGTAGTGTACCATATACCACAGTACAATACACTGGGGCATCCAAAGCAGTTGCATCATTCACATGGGTAGGCTCTCTTAGTGTTGTTCATTTGAGCATTCATATTTATTTCTTTGGCTTGTTCAACTCAGACTGGAACATCCATCAAAATAATACCCACACAGCACCATTAATAAAAAAAAGAAATTTTCACTGCCTGGCAGTGCCTGGTGGTGCTATGATTTACTGTAGGTATTTCCATCTGTCTGTCTGTCTCTCTGTCTGCCTCTCCATGATATGCCACCATTATAGGCCAGCCATGATGGGGCTAATAGTGACAGACTGCTTTTTTATTTAGCAGTTTTACATTATTTTTTTATACAAATTATCCATTAAATTATTTACTTTGGGCCTCTGTGTCAAATGTGAGTGACTGTGGCCACTTTTCTGCATTTTTTCAAATTTTTTCAAATATTGGTCAATAAATCAGAACTAATCAGGATAAAGCAGGACTTAACTGTGTTCCACTTCTTATTTAATAAAGGTCAGAACTTCACCGAGTTCTCCCATCCCTACTCACAACACACCCTCCCTTAGTGTCTTTAGTGTCATCTGCAAAGAGACACAGCTTGCCCTGGGTCACCTTACCAGTGTCCCTGATGAACATGTGGAAGAGGACTGGACCCAGGATGGATCCCTGTGTAACCTCGCTCATGACCTCCCACTCTTCTTATTTAACCCATTGTCGACTACTCTTTGCTACCTCCCCTTTAGCCAGTTACCTACCCAGTTTACTGTTGAGGTAAGGGGTTTTGTTATGTGTATGAGTGTGGGGTATGATTAAGGGCCAGTGACAGGGAGGTAGTGCTAGCCTGCTAATTAGAAACAGAGCTGTTGTGGTGGGATTCAAATGGAGAACCACATTTGAATCCCACCACAGCCCCTATGTGAACCAAGTGGCTGCAATCTTCTTGCTCTTCCCTGTACTCCCTGTAACTGAACCGCTCCCCCAGAGTCTTTGCTCCGTCCTTTCCTAACCTTGCATTCTAGCAGTGGCCAATCCTTTCCCTTAGTAAATACCAAACAAAAAATTAAGTATCTCTGCCTTCTCCTATGCCTCCTTCTGCCCCCATTGCTCTTAAGTCTCACTATATCCCTTTGACCTTATGCTTCTTCCAGATGTAGCAGAAGAACACATTATCTCCTTTGCTCACCACCATTGCCTACTGGATCTCCATCTCTGCTTTAGCCTCCCTCACTTTCCTGGTGGTTTCTCTTGTTGATTATAGATAATTTACCCTGTTTTCCTCTCTTTGACTTCCCTTATAATTAGAAAACACCCTCATTTGGTTCTTACGACTGCCATTGTATTGGCAATGAACCACATTGGCCCCTTAGCCCTTTCACCTTCAGATAACTTTGGAATTAAACTATATGCTACTTCTACCATTGCCTTTTTCAGTTCTACACACTTTTCTTCTGTGCCCCTTACCTTCTCTATGTCATTCACGCTTTTCTCCATTTTTTGCTCACTTTGCTGAAGTCCACTTTTATGAAGTCCCATACCCTGTTTCCTTTTGCCACTTTATCTCTCCTAACCTAGACTGCCATACTGTCCTGTATTTTCTGGAACAAAGTGGTGCCAGGATTGCTACATTCTAAATTCTCTCACTGTTGGCGAGCACCACATCCAGCAGGGACCCCCTCCTTTTTTGAACCTGGTACTAATTGTTCTAGGACTATCTCCTGGTAGTCGTTCACCAGAATCTGATTCCTATTACTAGCCATGACTGGAACTTTCCAGTCCACATCTGACACATTGAAATCCCCAGCTACCACCACTTCCCCTAGACTATCTGTACTCATTAGTGTCTCTCCCAGTTCTCTGTCTGTCCCTTGATTCTAAGGTGGTGGTCTGTATATGACCCTGTTATGGATTTGTTTCCCCTTTCCTGTTGCAACTAGTACCCACAGAGTTTCCAATTTACCAGAATCTCCCAGGCTATCTATTTCTTTGCTTCAATTCCCTCCCTAACATATAACATTCTCTGTTTTCCCCTGCCTTTTCCCCTGTCCTTTCTGAATAGTGTGTAGCCTGGTATGGTCATGTCCCAATCACGATTTAAGGTTGTCCACATTTCTGTTACTGTCACGACTTCATATCCGCCCCCCATGACCAGTGCCTGAAGTTCCAGCATTTGTTTGCCTGACTACTTCTGTTGCCACATATCATTTTGCAACATTTATCTTTATCCTCACTTTTCTTTTTTCCCCTGAGTTTGCAAGATCCTAGTGAGTTTAGGAAAAGATGAAAATGAATAAGTGAGTTATCAGGATGAAGAGCTGGAGTGGGTGGGAGCAGGCTGAAAGCAGAAAAACAGATATCTGTAATAATTGTTTTTGCTTGCATTTACATTGGAAGAAGGTGTGTCACTCCCAGACTGTGTGATCAGGGCCCAAGGATTGTGAGAAGCAGACCAGGTTTAGGAATGGTATTAGTGGAAAGAGAGCTCAAGTGACTCGGGGCCTTCAAAGTAAATAAATCACTGGGACCCAACACCATGCAGGAACTATCAAGTGCTCCCCACCGGCTAGGGAGAGAGCCATGAGCGAAATGCTACACTCCAGCATTTATAGAGACAATTGTCTCTCCTTACTAAACATAAAGAGAAAGAATACTATAAGGTAGCTTATAATAAGAAGTGTGCCTGAAAGTGTGGAATTCAAGTATAACTATATCAGACAAGGCTGCCTTGAGGAAGCTAGCATGCTGATGAAACATTGACACAATAGGCAGGTCTAATAACTTTCTTAGAATGAAATGTTTATTGAATTTTGTAGCACAGAAGACGGGTCTGATATCTTGAACTTTACTTAACAACTTTTATTTCATTACATGCTGTGTGGGTCAGTACTGTAATAAATTGGTGGCCTGTGCAGGGAGACTCCGATACAGCACGTCTGTTCAATAGTCATCATTATGTCAGCTCAGAGATAGTGGTCTCAGACCACTGGACATAGACAAAGAAAAAACCTACTGGACATGACAGGAACTTACAGTAGTTAGGACTACAAATATCAGTAGGCATAAACTATAGCCCTAATGGTGCTCCTTATACTTCCTACCATATATATCCATGCATATATTACAATCCTCCCCCTTAGACAGAAACTAGCCTAAATACTTCAACAGTAACATTTCCTAACTTCCAGGCTGAAGTAGGCTATTTAGTACCCAGAAACAAGTTTGGGGATTATTCTACCCCTTGGGTAAAACTTGTCACTAAGTAAGTAACGGTACAGGTAAGAGTCCATTTGCACAGAGGTACAGGTTCAGTACATGACTTAAAGGTCAAATCTCTGTGGTGGTCTTCGGTGCTTCATGGGATATCTGCCGACTAGAACAACCGCTGCTGGTGAAACAGGTGTTCCATTATTATTTGGCCCCGGCAGTGGTGGAATTCCATGGGCAGGAGCAAAGTTCTCTGTGTCACTGTCCTCATCTGGAGTGACATCTTCTGCCACATTTGCTGGAACGTCGGAATGCAGCAGGTGATCCACATGTACGTGAACAAGTCAATGTCCTATGTGAACTGCATAGGTCAGAGGTTCATGAGTTTCAGTCACCACCCTGATACGAGAATGTCTGACCATTGAGAGTTTTAAATCAGAGCTCAAAACATTTCTGTTTTATAAAGCATACGGAGAATTATTTATTATTATTCTAATTGTTGTCTTTTAAGTGTTAGTTTTAATTCTGTACAACGCTTTGGTTCTTGAAAAGCACTTAAAAATAAAATTTTGATAACTTACTTACTTACTGAGAACCCAAGAAACCTTGGGATGTCTACAGACTTGAACCATTACCGTCTCGCCAGGATGGAAAATTCATGCTGGCTTGGCTGACATGTCATGACCCTTTTGCTGCTGTAGTTGATGTTTTGTGACAGTATCAGCTATGTCCAACCCGACAATGACAAATGGGTACAAGATTAAAGGGAAACTGTCAACTAGTTTTTCATCACATTATTTGTAGTTGTAAGCCCACATTTTATGATTGTTTACCCTCTCTAAAATTCACTGATGTTGCTGTTTGTTTTGTCTGTCTCCTTGTTCAGTAGAACTGAAATGCATGGCAATGTGTATTTATAAACAGCCTTGTTTTGTTTACAATCCTGGTTCTGTTCTTAATGCATACTTCCTGAGCATTAGAAACACACCCAAACAGTGCAGTCACTCATAAGAAAGAAGCCTCCTAAACTCCCATTGCATCCTGAGGGGCTAGACTGTTTTGTGGGTATTCCCAAGTCCAAGAAAGATGCATATGGGGTTGCTCAAGGGATGTAAACAAATCTGTTTTGGTATGATAACACCAGTATGTTGGGCAGTCTGTTTTTCACTTTTTTAAAGAAAATAAGTGTCAGGATCAAACTAACAGCTACATCAGCAATCTTTACTAAATGTTGGCAGTCATAAAATATGTTTTTTAAACAAGGGACACTTTTAGACCTAAGGGGGTTGACAGTGCCCCTTTAATGTTTTAGACATAGTTCAGCAGGTGTTCACTCTGTGACTGTGTGAGGTATGTTTCTGTAAGCGAACAGGAAACAAGCCAACCTTTGATCTGTAGGTACTTGCTGTGAGTCTGGTTTATTTCAAGCTTTTTTGAATGACTGTACATCTCATTCTGCTGCAGCATTGGATGCTAGATGGTAAGGTGGAGTCAAAATATGTCAGCCACCATTCTGCTTTAAGAACAATTTGAAATCATGGGAAGAAAATTGGGGACCACTGTCTGACATTAATTCCCATGGTAGACCATATGAGGCAAAAAGTTGTCTCAGATTTTCAGTCTTTTCGGTAGTCATGACTTGTGTGGGCAATACTTTCAGCCATTTGGAGTGGACATCAATTACTACTAAGAAATGCTGTTTATCCAATTCGGCATAGTCAAAATGGATGTGCTCCCACGGTGTGGTAGCCCTGGACCAAGGATGAAGGGGTGCGGTTGAAGGCTAGTTGCGGACAGCTGAACATGGCGCACATTGGTTGACAAGATGTTAGTTATCTTGATCAAGTCCTAGCCACCAAAGGTATCCTCTGGCCCAGGCCTGCATTCAAGAGATTCCTGGATGACTCATGCAAATCAGAAAGTAATCTCTTGAGCAAATTTGGAGGTATCACAGCTCAAGCTCCCCACAGAACACAGCCTTGATCTGTGGATAATGGGTCCTTCTTGTCTAAGAAAGGTTTGAGATGCATGTCTCTTGTGAAGTTGGGCTAACAATTTAGGGTGAAATCTAGGACTTTAGAGAGGACAGAATCTTGCCGTGTCTCTGCGGCAACATCCTGTGAAGCAATGGGTAATTCCTCAAGATTTGAACGATGGAATACTGCCCCATCATCTTCCTTCTCTGTAGAAGTTTTGCATGGCAGTCTCGATAATGGATCTGCATTTGCTTGATTCTGAGAATGTCTGTATCCAATGTCATAGTCATAAGCCAACAAAATCAGGGCCCATCACTGCATCCTGGGTGCTGAGAGAGTTGATATTGCAGCTTTTGTCCACAGAATTGGCAGTAAAGGCTTATGATCTGTTAGCAGAGTCAGTTTCCATATGTACAAGTACTTATGGAACTTCTTGACACCAAAAAGTATGCTCAAGGCTTCTGTCTCAATCTGAGCATTTTAAATTGCTTACACCTCTTCTGTCTGACTGCTATTCCTGCAGCGCCTTCCCCCCATCCAAGCACTCTGCCTTGGCTCCGATAAGTCTAGTTCCAGCTCACCCACGGTCGGCCGGCACCCAGCCAGCCACCGACCAAGACCAGGACACCCGCCTGCAGCTCCTTGGAAGGTACAGGACAGCGCAGCCAATCAGAACACGGGTGCTTCCAGCAAACCCACTCTGATTGGCAGGAGTTTTCCCCTGCTAGTTTTCCATTAGCAGGTTATACAAACCTGCCACTAGAGGGATTCTTGGTCTTCTACATAAACCACTGTATTCTTTTGTGGGCAATATGGCCTGCATTATCATTCTACTTCTTTCCCGGTTCTGCTACAAGGGGACTTGAGTCTGAAGGGTGGTTGGCCACTAACTAAGCTGCTCCTGCTCTCCTTGTTCCACTTTCTGCTGTATTTTCTCAGCTAGGTTTTAAATGGGTACCTAGGTGGGCAAATTTCTTGCCTAGAAAATATTGCACTAATGCAAATCACGAGACCACTCAATCTGGGACCATGGCTCTCCTTATTGTGTTTTTATTGCTCCTAAGGTGCAGAGTTTTCAGCAATACAGTGCAATTCAAAGTACCTCAATGCAATTCAGTTCTCCAATGTACCTTATCAATACTAATGTTATAACAGTCTACCGTGCAGACACTCTGTCATTCTCCTCTCCCCTTTTAGCCTATTCCCCCCGGTTAGCCTACACCCCTTTGCTACTGTCCTCACCTATGTCTACCCAAGCACTTACATTGATCACAATCAACTGTCACTACAGTGGCGCCGCCTCTTGCGCAGCACGATATGGGTTGCCGCAAAGAAATAAAAAAGCAGTCTCCATTCTTATAAGCTCCTTAAAGAAAGTTATACTTCTGCTTCTTCTCTGCTCAGGAAATGTGGAGCTCAACCCTGGCCCCCCCTACAACTTACCTCGCCTATCGAATTTGCTGAGGCCACAGGTCTCAAAATGATGATGGTCAACATTTTAAGCCTGCCTAAAAAACTTGTACAGCTGCAAGCCTGGGCTGCACACGTTAACCCAGACCTTATCATAATTACTGAGTCGTGGTTAAAAAGACGTAACACTGATCAACAAATATCACTGCAGGGCTACAATTTATTTAGAGCAGATAGAGAGTCTGAGAGGGGTGTGGTTATCTATGCCAAATCTAAGTACTTGGTCACCAATATTAGTTGCAAATCTCTAGCCAAGGAATTTGAGTTAGTTTGATGAGCCTTCACTCTCCCTCCTCGGAATGTATCACTATCCTAGGGGGCTATAGACCCCCGTCTGGTGGTGATGAAGTCCTTAATCTTTTGAAATCCATGTTCGCAGATGCAAAAACCGAAACAATATTTCTAGGAGATCTAAATATGGACTGGCTGTCACCTAAATCACATGGCCTCAAATCCCTTTGTGACGAGCTAGGTCTTGGGCAATTAGTCAGAGAACCTACTAGGAACAACACTCTAAATACTACCAACAGTTCCATTCTAGATGTGGTACTAACCACCCATCCACACAAAATATCTCATTTGGCAGTGTTTCACAATGACATGAGCGATCATGGAATTGTTGCTTGCGCATAAGATCTCAAATTAAGGCCTGGCAGCAACCCATCTTTATAACAAAAAGATCCTTTCGCAAATTCAGTGCAGTAAACTTCCTATCTGACCTGAGCATGATCAGATGGCAAGATCTTTACCTAGCCAAAGATGTCAACAAGGCAGCTTGCATCCTTAATGACAAACTCACTACAATAATAAATAAGCATGCCCCTTTCATCAAAGTAAGGGTACGTAACAATTCCAATCCCTGGTTCACCTCGGATCTCAAGGCAGCCCTTATAAGCTCTGGGCTAAAGCTAGACATTCCAAAGAATCTTCGGATTGGCAGGCCTTTAGAACAGCCAGGAATAACTGTGTGAAAAAAACTTTGCTCTGCTAAAGCTAACTATTATATTTCTACTCTCGAACAAGCTAAAGGTAACCCTCATAAAATATGGAAGACTATCAAAGCTATAGAAGGACGGCCCAAGGCCCCCTCTGTCCCAACAAAGATAGTTGAAGTGGCAAGATTGTGGAAAACAAGTCCCTAATCCTGGAGGAACTTAACTCCCACTTTGCCACAGCTGGATTAACTTTGACTCGTCACCTTATACTGGTGCTGCGGTGAGCCAGCATACCCTCCCGCCACATCTAGTCCTGGACCCAGTCCCTTCCAACTCGCGTGAGATAACTTATAAAGAAGTAGAAGATTCTCTTCTTAACTTAGACACCAAAAAGTGCAGGGACGATGGCTTGGAACCCTTTTCCTAAGGTCAGGCTATGCCCATCTCACTGCCCCAATTCTCCACATCTTCAATCTTTCCATTACATCTGCTACTGTGCTGTCCTGCTGGAAATCAGCACATATCCTCCCTCTGTTTAAATCTGGTGACCCATGCGATGTAAACAACTATAGGCCTATCTCCATATTGCCTATCCTTTCTAAAGTTCTCGAAAAACTGATCCATATTCAGTTAAAATCTCACTTGAAACCTTTCTCTCATTAACCCAGCTCAATCTGGCTTCCGGGCTAATCATAGCACAATCACTGCACTAGCAAAAGTAACCAATGATTGGATCTCTGCTATAGATGCTAAGAAGGTAACTGGTGCAGTCTTTTGGACCTCAGCAAAGCTTTTGATACTGTTGATCACAAACTATTAGTCAATTGCCTTGCAAAGTTGGGTGCCACATACCATACCACCCAGTGGTTCTCTAGCTACCTAACTGGAAGATTTCAAAAAGTAAAGGCGGAAGGCTTTTTTTCTGCTGCCTTGCCAGTTGCAAGAGGAGTCCCCCAAGGATCCATCTTAGGCGCTATCTTGTTTTCTCTGTACATCAATGACTTAGATGTTAACATATCTACGTCAAATCTGCACTTTTTTGCAGATGATACTGTGTTGTATACTTCTGGCTCATCGTTATCTGGAAGTTGTAACCAAATTTAAATATCTAGGTATCTGGATCGACAATAAATGATCTTTCAGTGACCACATCGAAGATGTCTCTAGAAGGTTAAAAGCAAGGTTAGGTTTCTTCTACAGAAATAGGCCCTTTTTCCCCCTTGAAACTCGAAACAAGCTTGTACAGGCCACTTTTCTCCCCCTACTCGACTATGGCGATGTAATCTATTCCTCCACCACTCTTGCAAATCTAAGTAAACTGGACATCCTTTATCACCGTGCATTACGGTTCATTACCAACTCCCCTTACCGTTCGCACCACTGTGACTTATATGCAGCTGTTGGTTGGACATCCCTAACTACTAGACGCCTGCTCCATGCTGGGCTATGGACTCTTAAACTGCTCCTGCAGAAATTGCCAAGCTATATCTCTTCCCTTATTAGTATCTCACATAGTGCATACTCGTTAAGAAAATCTGACTTTATTATGCTTGACATACCAAGGACGCGGACTTCCTTTGGTAAACGTGCTATTGCATATGCCCTTCCCTCCATTTGGAACCAATTACAAACCGTATTGAAACTAACTAGCACAGTTTCAATAAACTTCTACAAATCGCTAAGTTCAGCCAAAATAAAAGACACCTGTAACTGTCATTAAGTCTCTTCCTTCCCCATGTGTGCTATATTTATCCACTGGTAAGGTATAATTGATTTGTCATATTAACTGCTTTCCCTTCCTTCTACTCCTGGCTTTATCTTTGCTTACGCTCACTGCTACTCTATCAAATTTCTCCTCCCTCCCATATCAGTTGTAGACTGTTGTTTGTTCTAGCTGCCAAAATACTGTATATTTGATGTGATTTGATTTGATTAAATCAAATCACACCAGTCATCATGTTTCATTTATCAGTATGCAACCTATAAGTCGCTTCCCTGTCTCATATCAATGTTTACCACCTGCGGTCACCCTGTGTGGTACCCTTGTATGTATATCCAGCCTGCATCATGTAACGTGTATTTCATGTATATACTGTTATTACCTATCTGTGTTTGTACTTTAAGTGTTTATGTCACAGGACCTCCTTATGAATGAGCTTGCTCAATGGAGTTTTCCTGCAATAAACTTGAACTTGAGCATAGTTTCTTTCACTTGAGGACAAGGTTCTGGAAGCAAAAGCAGTCAGGTGTTCCTCCCTAGAAGGTAGCACATGAGAGATGATGGCCCCCACTCCATATGGTGACACATTGCATGCCAGCCTCAGAGATTTGGTGGGGTCATATTGTGCTAACCATTTGCTGCTTAGAAGACATTTCTTGCAAGCCTAGAATGCTTCCTCACATGGTGCTGACTAATTCCACTGAGCTTCTTTCTGTAGCAAGTCATGGAGTGGTTGCAACAATGTGGACAAATAGGCTAGGAACTGTCCATAGTAGTTCAAGAGTCCTAAGAATGATCTTAATTCTGTCGCATTTGTTGATGCAGGTGCCTTGACTGTAGCATCCACCTTGCTGTCTGTTGGATGTAGGCCTTGGGCATCAATCCAGTAACCTGGGTATTCAACAGAATTTTGAAGAAATTGGCATCTGGGTAGCTTTACTCACATTCCATACCACTGCAATCTGGCCAAAACCTGTTCCAGGATTGTCAGATGCTCTTCCTCTGTGGGTGCTGTTACCAAGATATCATCCTTAAAGCATACTGCATGGTCCAGTCCATGCAGTATCTGGTCCATTGTGCTCTGGAAAATTGCTGGCACTGGGAAAACTCTGTAGGCCAAGCAATGATATTGGTAAAGTCCCTTGTGGGTATTAATGGTTAGATAAGGTTCAGACTCTGGTTCCAGTTCCAACTGCTGGTATGCAAAAGATAAGTCCAACTTGCTGAAGAACTTGCCCCCTGGGAGTGTGGCAAACAAGTCCTATACATTGGGTAATGGGTATGAGTCTTGCTGCATACAATGGCTCACTGTAACCTTGTAATCACCACACAACCTCACTGCTTTGTCTTGTTTCAGTACCACAACAATAGGGGCAGCCCAGTCACTCCTCTCTACTCATGAGATGATACCATGGCTCTCAAGACTGTCCAGTTTCTTCTCTACTGCTTCCCATAAAGCATACAGTGCTGGTTGAAGCTTGTGGAAAATTGGAGAAGCTCCTGGTTGTACTCAGATCTTTGCCTTGAAATCCCAGATTGTGTCTAAACAATCCTGGAAAATAGGACCATGTTTGTCTGATTCTTTCATTAGTGCATCTTGCAGTGCTTTGGTCACAGTACTTAAGCTAAAGATCTTTTCCCAGTTCAAACTGATCTGCATGAGTCAGTCTCTGCCTAGTAATGCAGGTCTTTCTCTTTGCACTACCACCAGCGGCCATGTCCACATTCCACTCACGTAGGTGACTGGTACTTCAGCCTCCCCTAGCACAGGGATTGGATCCCCTGAATAAGACAAGAGTTGAATATACCATGGTTGCAATGGGCATTGCTGTAGTTTCTCTTTGCAAATGTGCTCTGGCTCAAAAGATGCTGAGGCTCAGGTGTCTATCTGCATGATAACCAGGTTTCTTGCTAGCTGAATTTGGAGGAAAATTTCCATTGCATTTGCTCATGTTCTAAAAAACATGGACAGGTGCAATGCCTTATCTGCTGTCTCATTGGCTGTAGTGCCATCTGTGACAAACTGTGTAGTATCAGTTTGTGATATACTTTTTCACACTTTCAGTATGTGACCCACTTTTCTGCAATCATGGCATTTCACATGTCAAAATTGGTATGTGCTTTGCTGGTGCTTACCTCCTCATCTGTTACATGGTTTTGACTCTGTGGAAGTGCCCTGTGGTGCTAACTTCAGAAATGTTTGGGGTTGTTGATAAACAGATGGTGGACAACTTCATGGTGTGGAATGTCCGTTGGGTTCTGGAATATGGCTGACCTTGTGAACTCTGCTTCTTTGGAGTTCAGAATGTCCTGCTAACTCCCTGGTATTCTTCCAGGCAAGCTCCACAGTGAGGGAGGTCTCACAGGACTTTTTGAAGCTTAAGTCCTTTTCTGACAGTGGGCATTTTTGATAGGCTTCTTCTTTCAGACTGCAGACAAAGCAATCCTGGAGGGCATCCTCCAGAAACTGGCCAAAGTCAGAGGTGCTTTCCAGATGCTTCAAAACAATGATGTAGTCGGCAAAAGCTTCCCCCTTCTCTTGGTTTTGATGATAAAATCTAAAGTATTCTGCAATGAGAATTGGCTTGGGCTTGAAATGCAGTGAAAGTGTCTCTGAGTTTTTCACAAGGCACATCCACCACTTTGGCAGGTGCAGTCAGATTCTTGAGGAGTTGATATACTGTAAGTCCCAAAACTGCTAGGAAGACCTTTGCCTTTTTTGCATCAGGAACTTCCTTGGTCCCCAACCAGTGTTCAAAGCATTCCAAGTAAGAATCAAAGTCCTCATTTGATTCATCAAATTCTGGCTCTCTGCCAATTGCTGTCATGTTTTTGGCAGGTTGCTCTGGAGCTACAGTGTCTGTTTTTTTTTTTTTTTTTTTTTTATATATAATTTGTCTGTTTAATTTCAAAGGCTTTTCAGTATGTGCTGCTATTCCGTTATGCCACAAGAGGCTGCTGCTGAGCTGCCTTGCTGCTGTGGTCAGGAATCTATGCTGTTGCTGAAGATGATGACGTGATTTATCTCTGTTTAGGTTTCACATACCATAAATTCCTCTGCTTCCAACTTGGAGCAGAGTTGGAATATCTGGTTTCTTTCTTTTTAAACCCAGCAAGTTAAACAAACAGTTCACAAAGTTGAAGTTTCTTTAAGTTGTCTTTTTCTCTTGCTCATATACAGTAGGTTTTGTAGCTTAAGCAAGAGATTGCAGTTGACAAATTTATAGTGTTTACAGTAGCCTGGGTGGTAGGGAAAGATAAGAAGCCCTAGGAACAAAATGCAAGTTAGCAGGTGGGGATTTATTATGCCTTTAAAAAAAAATGCATTAGCTCACGTAACATTTTACTTGCACTCATGGGAGTAGTTTTGCTTTAATACTCATTTCCAATGTAATATATTGGTGGCCTGTGCAGGGAGACTCAGATACAGCACAACTGTTCAGTAGCCATCTTTATTTCAACTCAGAGATAGTGATCTCACACCACTGGACATGGACAAAGAAAAACCCACTGGCATGACAGGAACTTACATTAGCTATAATACAATTAGAAAATGGGCAAGTAAAACTCTATCTCCTGATTGGCTAGTTCTCTACCCAGACCCCTGGTCTATCTGAGAACAGACCCCAGGTTACAATAAATGCCAGTAGCAACTGACCTGATCACTGAACTTATGGGGCCAGTTAGAATGTTCAAGTTTCAAACTAGCACCATTTTTTTTCTCCTTGTTAGGGGTTAATTTTGTGACCAATATCACCCCCCCAACACACATGTGAACACCAGCCTCCTTTTTAAGGTGCTACATACTCTGCCACTCAATATAGGCTTCAGCCAACAGAAGAAAAAGTTTTTTTTTTTTTAAATTAGTAGCACTAGCCCATCGCCTGCTCTGTGCTACTGGCAAAAGCTGCTCCCAGCTCACCCTGCTTGCAGCCATGTCTTTTCCCCACTCGGTAAGTGAATGACTGAGCGAGACAGCCCCAACACACAAACCGCCAAAAAAAAACCTCACAAATTCCCTGATACCCAGTCATCATTTTTGTTTTGTTTGGGACCGGCGGCTTCATGGGAGTCTGTCCTGTACAGCACCAGCAGTCCCCACTTGTCCCCGCTGCTGAATATCTCAAATGCCAGTGTTCTAGTCTTAATAAAAAAAAAAAAAAATCTTACTGAGTGATAAAGCTGCCAGATTGGCTTTTCCATAATAGTATCTGTACCTCCATCTCTCGTAGACTCCTTGTTTGCAAGTGAAAATAAAAGCTGTCAGCTTCGAGGCAGTCTCTTCTCGTGTCCTCTGACTCCAGGCTAGCACGGCACTTCACTGATGATCTCTATTCTCTGCCTTTCACCCTGAGCTTGCATCATGTATTGATAAAAGCTCTGCCCCCCCCAAAACATAGCCACAGTGTGTATGATGGGGAATCTTTAACTCGCTGCAACAACCGCTACTTTGTGGGCAGGGGGAGATGTCGCACAGGCACTTCACACTTCACGTGGCAGCGGCTGGAGGAGGAGGAAAATAAAAACATTAACAAAATTCAAGCCTTAACAGTTAAAAAAAGGCATTAAAACTTGAGCCCAGTGAGAGCATGTGTGTGAAGGAGGGTGAGGGTACAGGTAACCATGACAAACAGCTCAAAAATGTAACATTTCGGAGGCTTCAGAAGCACCAAAGTCTTTAGGTTTAAGAACAAAAACAGCATTCAAAAGCAGATGGAGGAACTATTTTATTATAAAAATCTCAAACAAATATGTGTTCTAACATTTAAACATAAAAAGTATTTTCCCAAACACATAAAATACAGTTGCCCATTTTCTAAGTGCAATGACACCCTCAAGGGTGGGCAGTATTGTGCAATACCAGACCTTTCAGGGGCTATAAGGCCCTCCGCCTGTGGTGTCGGGCCTCATTATGCCCCTGGGTGGTCCAGTATTGCACAATACCACCCACTCTGTTGGGTATTATTGTTTACATATCCATAGGCATAAATTACAGCCCTAATGGTGTTCCTTATACTTCTTACCATATATATCCGTGCATATACTACAAGTATATTACTGTGTAAGCAAACAGCATGCATCATAGGATATTCAGAGAGAGGAGTCAGGACATAGGTGGAAACACTGGCTGATCTATTAAACTACTTCCTAAAATAGAGAGGTGGCCACTGTTGCTGCATCACTTAGCCTCTGCTAGATGTCTGGCAAGCCATGACATATACTGTTCCCCTCTCCATTAAGAAGGAGAGAAACCAATGGATGCTCAGTCCTCCTTCCACTGCTAGCACTGAAGTGACCATTGTCCATTCACAAATCCAGGTCTCAGGTGTGGCAGATGGTGTGGCAACCAGTGCCTTTGCCCATCAGACCACTGGACTGGCCTCACGGCTGATCCATTTAACTGCTCCCTGGAAACAGGGCTCATGCCAGTGGATTAGAGGGGAGCAAATGTGGTTCCACTCTACAATAGTGGGGACAGAGCTGACTCAGGAAAATACAGGCTAGTAGGCCTGTCCTCAATAGTGAGAAATCTGTTGAAAACTATCATAAATGAGTACCTGGTGAAGTTTTCTGAAGCTAACAGACAAGAGGAAAAAAGGCAGCATGCTTCATGGCTGGCAGTCAGTGCATGACTAACAGTCAACTTTTATGACTGGGTTGCAAAGGCAGTGAATGAAGGACAAATAGATTATGTGCTACATTTTGCTTCAGTAAGGCTTTTGTCTCTGTGCCACACAGAACACTGGTTAAAAAAACAAACAAAGTGGAGAACCTTGGGTGGGGAACAAACTGACCAGCTGGATAAAGAATATGCTGAAGAGGGTCAGGGCTCAGGAGGTAGAAGTGAACAGGGACTCTTTGTGGTGAAGGATTTACCAGTGGGATGCCACAGGGGTTGATCCTGGAGTAAGTGTTGTTCGACATACTCATTTTTGACATAACAGAGGTTATACAGAGAAAAATCTGTCTCTTTACTGACGATACCAAGATATGTGAGAGGGTTGAAAGAGGGAAAGGAATAAGGGACATTAAAAATAGATTTTGAAAGGCTGGAGATGTGGTCTGAGGTGTGACAACTAGAGATGTTGTAAAGTTAAACTTGACTCACAAAGTTTGTGTGAAGTGCCAAACCTTCACGCTTCACAGAATTCGCAGTTTTGAAAAACTCCAAAACTTCAATTTGCATGATTTGCATGAAAATTCTGCTGAAATTCATGTTTTTTCCCATGAAGTGTGAATTTCATGGGTGAAGTGTGAAATTCACAGACAAAATTTCATGTTTTGTGTCATAATCCACTAAAGTTGCTGCTGCAAATTCAACAAAATCGCTCTGCAAAATCCATGAATTAACTCCCAGAGTAAATTTTTGTGGACTTCTCACACCTCTAGTGACAACTTCACTTTAATGCCTAGAAATATAAGGTTATACATATTGGTAGGAAAACTCCACAACTGACTATTGGATGGGGGAGTCAGGGTGGTTGAAACTACTGAACAGAACCCTGAGTATCCTAATCAGTGACAATCTTAAGTGTTCAGCCCAAAGCAAGAATGCATGTGGTACAGTAATCAGAATCATTGGGTATATAGGTACATGGGTAACTCATAAGCACAACTTGGGTCATACCATTTCAGGGTATGCAACATTTCAGCAGCACAGAGAGAAGAAGGGGCAGGTTTGGCACTTAGAGATGTGCAAGGCTGGTAAATTTTGCTTTGTGAATTAATTTGTGAAGCTTGCAAAATTTGCAAAGTGTGATGAACTGACTGCATGATGTTTACAGCAGGTGAAGCAGCACTTTTTCAAGCAAAATCATGCACATTTACTGGAAAAGTTGCAACTTCACCATAATTTCATCTGACTTTGCCTGACTTCATCTGACTGCCTGAAAAATTTGCCATTTCCCTAAAAAACTCATTGCAAAGCAGTGAAGTGGACAATTCAGTCTTTTGTGAAGGCTAATTTTGCAGCTTTGTCAGATCTTCACCAGTGAAGTAAAATTTCACATCTCTTGTAGTACAATATGCTAGGAAAAGTAGAAAAGCCACAGAGATCAGGGATAGTAGAGAAGACAAGTGGACAGAGTCAAAGGGTTCATGTATTCAATGATGGTGGAAGGAGCATCAGGATGGTGATTGTATATAGACCACAATCACAACAAATGCTGGCAAGTGTCAATATGGTTGCTTTGGAGGAAATGTGAGGTAAAAAATATAAAAAATTACCAAAGTTAAGAACCTGCATTATATAAATGTAACATAGGCTCATAAATGTGTTGTTTTGTAATGTTTGCACACCCATTTTTCAACATAGCCTTATTATGATCCTGCCTCATGTAGAAGGGCAGAGCAAATGTTCAACTCCTGCCTGAAAGGTGATTTTGCACAGGTACTGAAAAATCAACTTTCGGGATGCAAAAACATATTATGGGTCAGAGTTGAAAAATTACAGTTGTCACATTCATGGGGTGCTGTAAAGAAATGGCTATGTTGAAAATTTGGGGTCAAAATATTGAAAATTACCAAAGTTATTGGCCTGTGTTAGCAAACTTCAATGTAGGCTCATACCCTTACAGAAATATAGATGTTCTGTGTACATGTAGAATGCATGCCAGATGTGCAATTGTGCAATGTGTGCATGCAGTTCCCATACACAAAGTGAACCAGGTCTAAAAAGTAAATCAGGTTCGCATGCTGCAAGCTTGACATTGTGTGCAGCAGGTAAGCTGGTGTGAACATCTTCTAAAAATTACATCAGGTTTCCATGTTGCATGATTGACATGAGCACAGCAGTTAAGCTGGTGTGAACATAATTTATACTTCACATCAGGATCACATGTTGCACGCTTACAATGTGTGCAGCAGCTAAGCTGGTGCAAATCTCATCTAAAAAAGACATCCGTTTCTATTTTTATACCACTGCTAGCAATTAGAGTCATTAAAATACATTTTTATTTGAATTCTCATAAAATTAGGTAAACTCATTAATTCTGATCCTTTTGCAAGTTGTTTAATAGCTTTTGATTTTTGTCATCAAATCACCATTCATTTGTAAAGTATTGCTTGCTGACTGCATTAAATGCCTAGGATATAGCCAGACAACATCCCTCATTCCAGATGTATGAAGAGGAGCCTCTGTGTTGTGAAGTCTGTCCTTTTTGTTTTGGACCATGCACATCCCTTATGCATATTTAGTGCTACAAATGTGTTTCTCCGTGACTGTTTCATCTCACTTACTTCCCCTTTGTCATGCTATATTGAGCATATACACTATGGCCATGCTCAGCACTCTGTGTGCTGAGTAGTGTCTTGGAAGCATTGTTTTTTTTTTCTTTTCTTTATTTTATCTGATGGTAGCCAGGTAAGGCCCACTAAGCACAGGAGCCTGCTT
Organism: Neoceratodus forsteri; assembly: GCA_016271365.2. Classification (NCBI taxonomy): domain Eukaryota; kingdom Metazoa; phylum Chordata; order Ceratodontiformes; family Ceratodontidae; genus Neoceratodus; species Neoceratodus forsteri. The sequence continues at coordinate 727,980,715 of CM057458.1, read as the reverse complement.
TCAGGGGAGACCCAGGAGCACTAGGGAAGTAAGGACTAGCTTAGAGTCACACAGTATGCAAGTGGAGGCTGTGGGAATAAACCTAGGTCTGTCTGCTGTATGTTCCAGGCTCATTCACAGCTCATTATACTAACCTCTAGGCTATACTGCCAACCTCAAGCATGTACCATACCTCACATTCTGTCACTGAAATGAGGGACATGGATACTCAAAATGAGGGACAATGTGGGACGCTAACCCACATGATGATCAGGACACATCATGAAACAATGGAGATATAGTACCTCAGAACACAGTGGAAACCATTGCATTAGCACCTGGGAATGAATCAATACCATAATGAAGGGGTGCTATTTAGGTAGGGTGGGAGGGGCAGTTGCCCCCCACCCATATTTGTGCCTAGGTTGTTCTTATGGTGTGGCAATAATGGCTTTAAATTTGGATTTAATATTTTGCACAATAAGTGCCCACCAGGCTGTGTGTGTGCTCATGCTGCAGGTACTCTCCAAACTTGAGTGTGTCTTTATTGTGTTGTCCACCTCTCCACCTATTAGCGTGGCACAATCGATGTGATGTGGATGCGCTCCAGCCAAGAAAGAGCATGTGAGTCTTGCAAGTGTGACACTGTGTTTCCTGCCACAGCATAGACAGACTGCACACTACAGCTTGGAGGAGTCAGTGAGCACTGAACTCTCAATAGCAATGTTGTGGTAGCATGTTTTTGTTTGTCTACTCTTGGTAAGTCTCCATCTCCCCTGGTGGATGAAGGGGCAGAGGGTGAGCTAGAAGCTAACTCAAGACTAGGCTACCTACGTACTCTATTAGGCTTGCCTTGCAAAAATTAAAAAACAGCACAGACTCCCATGGCAGCAGGCTAAGCCTAGCAGCAGTGGTGACAGTGGTGTGGGTCACCTTCATAGGCCTTGATCAGTGCAATGTGGCAGCAGCCACAGCAGCAACCAAGCAAGAAGCAAGCAATCCAGGTTGAGTGGGTTCACTTGGTGAGGTGATTTGGTTGTGGACCATGTTGGGGACCTGTGATGGTTGGCTCTAGCATCCAGCTTCTGGCAGAAGGAGAGAGGGGGAGCAGACTGAAAACTAGGGTGGTGGCACACTATGCCAGGCCACAGGTTCTGACCATGTGGCCTGGTAAGTAAAAGTGAATATTTTGTTTACAGGGGACTTGGGGAAGGAGGAAGGACTGAAATGTTGATGTGTTTTTCATGTTTCTTCACTTTTGGGTGGCTTTATGACCCATAGGGGATGGGTATTGAATAGAATGGAGATGGGAAGAAAAATAAGGACAAAGTCATTTTTTTGGGAGGGGCAGAACTTCATCCAGGAAACAAATTGGTTAGTAACTGGGTGGGTTTAAGCTCAAATCTGATGCACTGCTCTGGGGTATATACAGATGAATCTTATAAATTTAAATTTTTCCTGATTTGCAAATCACTTTTCAGTCAAAACAAATAAGTTGTACCTTTTAAAGATTCTAGAGCTATCCCTTGTATTCACTGACAGTTGAGTGGTATGGTATGCACAGACTATTGGTGCCCAACTATAGTCAGGCTTATGCCCTCCTAGTGAAGTTGACCTTCACATCCCCATGCTCAGGCACATTATGACAAAGGGTGGAGGAGACTGCAGGGGTGCACTACTGAAATGAATGGGGGTATTTTTTATTACTATTTTATACATTATTGATGGAGAGCTGGAGATTAATGAAGGCCATCGCTTGATTAACAAGGGCCTTGTTAGTAGAACAGTGGCCTTCTTATTCTCCAACTCACCATCATAATATATAAAACAGTAATAAAAACTCCATTCATTTCAAGGGGTATGCCCCAGCACTCAGACCCATGGACATCATCTCTAAAGTCTCCTGCCCTGGCTCCCATAGTACTCAAGTAAGAGACTTTTACTTACAGCTATACTTGGTGGGTTGTCTGTAGCAGCATGGCTGTACCTGCTGCAGTATGTGTGCATGGGGGAGGGAAGAAATGGCTATGTTGGTGTGTGTCAAGTTATTGCTACTTTTGTGTTTGTACCTTAAAGTCTGTTTTCATGGAAACATTCAAAACTATGGAGAAAATAGTAGGAGTACAGGCCGGACAGAAGTAATTTAGTAGTTGTGTGGGTAAGTGTGTATTGGGGTGGGAAAACCACATGTGTTTCCATTGGTATGTGCTACAGTTCAGCTATGAAACTGAGATGATGGAGAGAAGAAAACTGAAAAGTATAACAGTGGCTACAAGCATGCTACATGCGTGCATATGTATTCAGATATATATACTGAAGTAAAAGCAAGCCATATGTGTGCAGACAGTGTGGCTTAGTGGTTAAAGGCACTGAACTGCAAGACAGGAGACTTGGAGGCATGAAGAATTGGGTTTGAATCTCATCAACCCCCACTTGTGGATGGTGTGATCCTGAGAAAGTCACTTAGTTTTTCATGTGCAGTTATCATTGACCACTTGCTTTTTGCATGCATGTCACATGCAAGCAGTCTTTTCCAATTTTAACATAAAAATCATGCTTTCCCCATTTGCTTGCTGCACGCATGCCATATGCATACAATCAGTTCCAATTTAACATTTAAATCATACTTGCAGCATGCATATCAGTTGGGTAGTTTTATGTGTGCAGCATGAAAACATTTCATATAATTATTTCTGTAAGGGTAACTTGGATCGAAATGTACTGCCTCCAGTCTTTTATGCAGGATAAAAGGGATTCCATAAATTGCTTGCCAATCCCCCAGCATCCAACTGCAGCACCTCGTCCACAGAGGTTAGTTGGCCCAGGTGGTAAGGAGAGGCAAATTTGGAAATCCACTACATGGCACATGCCAGCAAAATACCTCCACAAGGCCAATAATAACAAACAGATACCTGCCTCTATCACCGAACCCAAACAAAGGGACAAATGACAAGGGAAATACAGACATAAAACCAATAAAAACATCAAACAGATATCTTCCTTTAACACCAAACTCAAACAAAGGGACAATGCATTACTACAGCAAAAGCAGCAAAATACACATGTAAAAGGAACCAAAACAGAAAAGGCAAGGAAAGGAAAAATAAAACACTTATCATAAAGGACTCCATGATTCTGGGAGAAGATACACATCTCCAGCCTGAGGTAATGGTCAGATGTCTCCCAGGTACATCAACATGGAGAGACACTAAACGCATTACTAAAACAGTGCAAAAAAACAGGTGATAATATTAGAAACCTAGTATACTTAGGAACAAATTATCTCACCAGCAGGTCTGTGGGGGAGACAAGGAACACCTGGCCAAGTTGGGAGAACAACTGGCATCTTTTTCATTCAGCATCTCCTTCTCTGAAGTTCTGCCTGTCTGGGAAAAGGGTACAGATGAGTGGAAAGACAGAGAAGGAGAAATAGGGGAACTAAACCAATGGCTAAAGGACTGGTGCTAGAAAAAAAGGACACACTTCTGTTGGTGTCTGGCAACATTTCTGGCACATGAATCTCTTTAAATATGATGGCTTGCATCTGACTAAAGAGAGAGTCAGTGCACTGGGACAGAAGTTTGATTTGTTTGCAGGACATTTAAACTAGTAAAAGGGGAGAGGGGTATAGCTCCCAACGCAATTTATGAGGCAAAGGACACCCATCCCCCATAGCTAGCAATCAAAACATGGAAAGCAGGACAAGAAATACAGCACCAGTAACACTGTGTAGGTAAAAAGACACCTCTCACCCCTTGGCTATCAACCAAATGATTGTAAGGGAGAGGAGTGCAGCACTGAGTACAACGCATGGTAAAAAAGCCATCCCTCATCCCTCAGATAGCTAGTAAACTGAGGTTAAGCAACTGCTCAAGTCATATACACCAGCAAGAAGGGAAAAGGGACCAATTCCTTGCAAATCACAAAAGGACAGTGGTAAACCTCACACCATAGCCAACAAGCCACCATCTGGCACATGCAAAATCATGTATATAAATGTCTGCAGCCTACAAAACAAGATCCCAGATCTGGAGTCTACAATGACGGAGGCTGAATCTGACATAGTAGCCATAAGTGAGACATGGTTCTCCAGTAACCACCCATGGGAAATAATGGTACCTGGCTATGTACTGTTCAGAAGGGACAGGGAGGAGGAGAAGGGGGAGGGGTGGCCCTAAATGTCAAATAAAATATAAAAGTGACTGAAATTCAAAATATAAAGGACAAGGTAGAAGTACTGTGGGTCACCCTGGAAACTGGAAAAGGATTAGCCATAAGAACTGGAGTGGTCTACAGACCACCTGACCACGGCGAGAGGGTTGACAGATCATTACTAGAGGACATAGAAAGGATGGCAGCAGAGAGGGGGAGGTATTATTAATGGGGGATTTTAACTTACCAGATGCAGATTGGTCAATCCCTACTGGAGCATTGGCCAGAACCAGGGATATAGTAGACTCCTTACATGGGGAGGGCTTCAAACAATTTGTGCAGAAACCCACCAGAGACAGGGCTATTCTAGATCTGGTGCTGTCAAATGGGGAAAAGATAGAAACATAGACTTTGACAGCAGATAAGGACCGCTTGGCCCACCTAGTCTGCTCATTTCCCTACCTACAGGATAAGCTGCAGATTCTAGATAACCAACAGCCTATTTCTTCCTACCCCCCCCCAAGAATTGCCTTATGTCTGTCCCATGCATTCTTGAATTTTCCCACAGTTTTAGACCTGACAACCTCCTCAGGAAGGCTGTTCCATGTGTCCACCACCCTGTCTGTGAAAAAATACTTCCTCACATTGCCCCAAGCTGTCCACCTCTATCTTCAAATTGTGTCTCCTTGTTCTTGCACATCTCTTTTTCTGAAAGATGCTACCCTCTTGGACCTTGTTGATTCCACTGAGGTACTTTAAAGTTTCTATCATGTCCTCCCTCTCCCTCCTTTAATCAAAGTTATACATATTAAACTCATTTAGTCTCTCCTCGTATGGCTTCTGTAGCAGACCCTGCACCATTTTAGTTGCCCTCCTCTGGACTGCCTCCATCCTGTCTATATCCTTGTGGAGATTGGGTCTCCAGAACTTGATGCAGTACTCCAGATGGGGTCTCACCAACTGTCTGTACAGAGGGATAACAATTTCCTTTTTTCTGCTGGTGATGCCTCTCCCTATACATCCCAGTATCCCCCACCAGCCCTTTCTACTGCCCTCTCACATTGCTTGCTAAACTTAAGGTCATCTGATATGATTAGCCCCAGGTCCCTTTCCATTTTTGTTGTTACTGCCCCCCCCCCATTGTGTAATCTTCCCATGGGTTTTTGTTTCCCAGATACATTATTTTGCACTTCTTTGCATTTAATCCAAGCTGCCATACTTCTCACCATTCCTCCAACCTTGGAAAATCCCTTCTCATCCTTTCCACATCTCCTTGTGTATCAACCCTGTTGCAGATATTTGTGTCGTCTGCAAGGAGGCATACTTTTCCTTCCAGTCCCTCTGCAATGTCACTTATAAAGACATTAAAAAGGACTGAACCCTGTGGTACCCCACTAGTAACCCTTCTTTCTTCAGAGTGGATCTCGGACATCCAAGTCGAGGGTCACCTGGGTCCAGCTACCATCAAATGGTATGGTTCAGTTTGAACACAGTAACACAGTCGACTCATTCCAAGGCAGAAATCTTAAACTTCAGAGGGGCCAACTTTGGAAAGATGGGTGAAAGGATAAAACTAGCCCTATGGAGCAGAATCAATGAAGAGGGCATAGAAGCAAAATGGACATGTATAAAAGAAACAATAGTTAAAGTAGCAGGTCAATGTGTTAAAGTGAAAAGTAAGTGCAAAAGATGGAGGAAACCACTTTGATTCTCTAGAACAGGGGCAAAGAAGGTCCGAGCCAAAAGGGCGACATTCAGGAAGTACAAGGAAACTCAGAAGGACATGGAGAAGGAGGCATACCAGAGTTGTCTAAAGGAAGCCAGCAAAGCAGTGAGGACCGGAAAGGCCCAAACTGAGGAGACATTGGCACAATCAGTGGGGAAAGGAGACAAGGCATACTACAGGTACATTAGTGATAAAAGAAAGTCAAAAGGGGGATTGCTAGGCTTACAGGGGATAAAGGGGAGTGTGTAGAAGAGGACCAAACAAAAGCATCTGTACTAAATGGATATTTCTGCTCAGTCTTTACTGAGGAAAAGGATGGACAGGGCCTACAGCTGGACACAACAGACACAGAGGACAGAGAGGTGAACTTAGAACCTTTCACAAAACAAAGGGTCCTAGAAGAACTTGCTAAGCTCAGGGTGGACAAAGCAATGGGGCTAGATGGCATACATTTCATAATGCTCAAAGAGCTGAGGGAACTGGCAGAGCCATTGGCAAAACTGTTTAGTGAGTCACTGAGCACAGGGAAGGTCCCTGAGGACAGGAGAAGGGCTCATGTGATCCCACTTCACAAAAGTTTTAGCAGGGAGGACGCAGGAAACTATAAGCCAGTCAGTCTAATCTCTATTGTAGGTATGATCATGGAGACATGCCTTAAGTAAAGGATTGTAGAACACCTGGAATCCATAGGAGCACAGGATCCATGACATCATGGATTTACAGTAGGAAGAGCTTGTCAAACAAATCTGATGGATTTTTTTTGACTGTATGACCAGTGAAGTTAATTAAGGGAAGCGTTGATATAGCCTACCTTGACTTCAATAAAGCTTTTAATACTGTTGCACAAAGAAGACTGGTAAACAAACTAGGTAGACTTGGGGTGGGCCAAAAGATGCTCAACTGGGTTTGGAACTGGTTAAAGGACTGAAAGCAAAGAGTGGCAGTTAATGGTGTGTAGTCAGAAGAGAAGCATGTTGCAAGTGGGGTTCCCCAAGGACTGGTCCCTGGGGCCAGTCCTCTTTAATACCTTCATCAGAAACACAGCAAATGGTCTGGAGGGTAAGGTTGCCTGTTTGCAGATGATACTAAGATCTGCAACAGAGTTGATGACCCAGAATGGGTGAGCAGGATGAGGAAAGATCTGGAAAATTGGAGAAATGGTCTGAGGAGTGCAACGAGGTTTAATGCAAGGAAATGCAAATCATGCATGTGGGGAAGAGGAACCCAGTAGCGAGCTATAGGCTTGGGGAGAGTTGCTGTCCACCACAAAGGAGGAGAGGGACTTGGGGGTCATCATCACAAATGACATGAAAACCTCTAAACAGACAACAAAAGCAGTAGGAAGGGCTAAGATGATGCTGGGGTGTGTTGGTAGGGGTACCACTAGCTGTAGGAGGGAGGTAATGCTTCCCCTCTATAAGACACTGGTTAGACCCCATCTGGAATACTGCATGCAATACTGGAGGCCACACCCAAGCAAAAACATTGACAGGACAGAGATGGTCCAGAGAAGGGCAACCAAAATGGTGCAGGGGCTGCAGCATAAGACATATGAGAACAGATTGAAGGATCTCAACATGTACACCCTAGAGCAGAGAAGGGACAGGTGACATGATTGAGACTTTCAGATACCTCAAGGGCATTAACAAGGTGAATGGATCAACCATGTTTCAGCAAAACATTAACTGTAGGACAAATGGTCACGACATGAAAATAGAAGGAGGCTGTCTAAATGAAATGTGAGAAAGTTCTTTTCACTGAGAGAGTGGTGGCACATGGAATGGCCTTCCCCAGGAGGTGGTGAGAGCCACTACAGTACTGGGCTCCAAAAGGGCTTGGGATAGGCACAAAGGAATCATAGAGATAGATAGAAGTATACAAAGAACTAGGAATAGTCTTAGGGCACATGCATCAGCTAGGTAACATGGGCAGACTGGATGTGCTTAGCAGTCCTTATCTGCCATCAACTTCTATGTTTCTATGTAACTTTGTTGTTTTTAATATTTTTACACCAAATTTGCAACATAGCTTTTTTATGACCCCTCCTCATGAACAAGAGCTGAGAAAATTTTCAACTCCTGCCTGAAAGGAGATTTCATGCAGGGACCATGAAATCACCATTCGGGATGTGAAAAAACATTTTGGCCAGGATCTGAAAAATGACAGCTGTCACATTCATGAGGTGCTGTAAAAGATATGGCTGTGTTGTAAATTTGGGGTCAAAATATTTCAAATTATCAAAGTTATGAGCCTGTGTTCACAAAATTCAATGTAGGTTCATAATTTGTTGTTTTTACTATTTTTACACCAAATTTTCAACATACCATTCTCATGACCCCACCTCATGAACACGAACATAGAAAATGTTTAACTCCTGCCCAAAAGGTGATTTTGTGCTGGAACAGTGAAATCACCTTTTGGGAAAGATTTCCTAATGACAGCTCAACTGTTTATGAAGTGGGTCCCAAAAGACATGTTGAAAATTTGGGCCAAAAATATGAAAAAATTGTCAAATTATGCCAGTACATTCAAAACACCATTGGAATACATTGAACCACATACCTCTTTCTTCAGTTTGTGGACCAGCTTTGAAGAGTGAAGACATGTCTCTGGTCCAGAGAGGATTACAGCATTGGACCTCTGATGGGTAAGTAAGGGCTTGGGGGAGTGTGGGGTGGTGGGTGCTGAATGGGAGGATTCGGTGTGGGGGGGTGTGCAATGCCAACAAAAGACATTGATGGACTTTTTTTTTACTTTATGAAAAAAAAACATGAGTATACCTGAACTGGTGGATTGGGCACCCCAGTGCCACTGTTGCATTTCTGGGGAGATGTGGGTGGTGGGTGCTGGAGAGGAGGTTCAGGTGGAGAGGAGAAATATAAAAAATTATAAATAAAAATAATCGCAGATGCATGGTAGTGGATGGGGATGAGGATTCCTGCACCAAAGGATTGAGCACCCTCCAGTGTCACAGTTATGTTTCTGGGGAGGGGTGGTGGGTACTTAGAGGGAGGGTTGGGTTGGGGAGGAAGTACAAAAAAAATAACTAAATAAATAATCGCACATGCATGGTAGTGAATGGGGGGTGGTGAGGATTCCTGCACTGGGGGATTGGGCACCCCCCAGTGCCACTGTTACATTTCTCGGAGTGGAGTGGGTGGTGGGTGCTGAGAGGAGGGTCAGGTGGGCGGGAGGAAAATATAAAAAGAATTAAAAAAAAAATAATAATCGTGCATGTGTGGTACTGAACGAGGGGGGGGGAGGGATTCCTGCACTGGGGGACTGGACACACCTTAGTGGCACTGTTATATACTATAACTTAGTTTGGTTTTCACAATTTTTCCCCATATTTTCAACATAATCTTTTTATGACCACTCCTTCTGAACATGACATGTCATTTATAACACAATGGCTGAAACATAATTTTACACTGCAAGTGTTAACATCCATTTTGGTTAGAATTTGAGAAATGACAGATGTCACATTCATGAGGTAGTGTAAAAAAAACAGCTTTGTTGAAAAGTTGGGGTCAAAATATTTAAAATTACCACAGTTAACTTTGTGGTTTTCTCATATTTTGACCCCAAATTTTCAACATAACTTTCTTATGACCCCACTTAGCCTTCTTATGAGCCCACCTCATGAACAAGAGTGGAGACATTTTTCAAATCCTGCCCAAAAGGTGATCTTGCATCACAACTGCAAAAACACATTTTGGCCAGGATTTGAAAAATGACTGCTGTCACATTCATAAAGTGCTGTGATTCGGGGGGGGGGCTTGTCTGACTGGTAACATGTGTCAAACAAATACCCTAACAGTTTATGTGCAAACAATGTAGAGCTGTGAACAATAAAACCCCACATTTCTTAAAGTGCACTTATAAAATCAACACTAGTAACAAATATTTAAGTCTTATGCACAATCAGCAATTCATACTGTTATCCCTTTTATACATTGTGTCAGAAATGCAGACATTTTGTTATATGATAGAGGAACACATCACACAGTCTTGCAAAAGGTAAAGTATAACACACAAAGGTTGCAGTCCAGTATCAGAGTTTCACCTTTCATGCCTTCATTTTATTTTGCCTTCAGTTTATCACATTTCTCATTTATTCCTGTCCTTTTGCAACAGTGTTATACATGTAAAAAAAGATGTGTGTTGGGGGGGTAGAAAAGATCAAACTGTGAGTGTTCTTATATGGTTGCATAGAATGAGTCTACTGTAGTAGAGATCCTACCACAGAGAAAACTAACATAAATTGTGACATGGCAAAACTGGAAGGTTTAAATGGAGCAATAACACTGATTGAAACACAAACCGTGACACAAAACCAAGTGGGCATTAATTCTGTAGTAATTCCCTAGTAATTCTACTTACTGTGGGAAGTGGTAAGAGGGGAGTTTGAATACGAGGTAAGTTTGTCTCTGAGAGTTTCTCTCTGAGTTTTTTTGTGTTTTGCTGGTGGTTGTTGAATTTAGATTCAGTCTTTTTTTAACAGTTGCTGGCTTGTCTGGTGACTGTGGCTGGATGGATTGAATTTAGCTTAAATCTTTAACAGTTGCTGGCTTGTCTGGGGCTGGGGGGAGTGGTTCTTTGTCCAGTAACAGAACAGTCAATCAAGTTTGTTTGGATTTTAGTTTGGATCTCTTTAAATGTTCACTGAGGCATTGTCTGTTCATTCTACTTGCTGTGGGAAGAAGTAGGAGGGGAATTTGAATATGAGATGAGTTTGCCTCTGAGAGTTTATCTCTTTGGGACTGTGGCTGGATGGATTGAATTTAGCTTAAATCTTTCATTAACAGTTGCTGGCTTGTCTGGGCACTGTGGCTGGATGGATTGAAAAGAAGCCCCCCACCCACCCCCTCCAACAGCCTTTCTTAAATACTGAAAAGTCACAACAGGTTGGGTTTGAAGACTTTGATGGAGGAGCATGGGGAGCTGAAAACTTCCCATATGTGCTAACTCTTAAAGCTAATAGGTGGTAAAACGTTCAGATACTCAAGCTTTTACTAGTTGGATTTTAAGGTTTAAATGTTTTAAAGTTGCAAGTTTGAAAATCAGACTGACAAGTTTGGGTTAAAGATGGGCAACTGCATATTTAAAATTGAAAGTCTAAAGTTCAAACTGACATGGTCAAGTATAAATGTGTTAACTAGTGTTACTGAGCTAGCAAGCTAGCGACCAATGGAGTAAAGAAGGACTCAGAAGCAAGCTAGAAGGGTCACATATTCACGTGGCAGACCAAGCTTTACTCGGGCAGAAAGATTTTTTTTTTTTTTTAGACAGAACTACACTCGGGGAGAATGGATTAACTGTGGACTGGGACTATTAAAACATTAAAACATTTCTTTATGTTAACGGCAGCAGGAGGAGGGACACTCATCCAGTTGATGGAAGTGTTGCAACTTCACGATAACACGCCGAGGGATTAAGAGTGCTTACGATTAACACTCTGTTAAAAACATGTTAGCACCTCCACCTCAGTATAATTAAAAAACGGATTAAGGAGGTCACAGTCAATAGGTATTAATTAGCCTAGTTAGGGACAAATGCAAACGGATTCGGATTCTCAGTTTTACGTATTAAAGAGGTAATTAACATGAGAAAAAATCCGTTTGCATTGTGTCTCATTCGGGAAACCAGACATACGGACTAATGAGGCATGGATAAACCAGGTCTGACTGTATCACATTTCACCTCTATCATCTGCTATCATGGGTAAATGCAGTATAAAACTGTAAAATCAGGACCCCACTGCAAACGATATATTACATCTCATCTGGTCTATCTTGATTAAATATACAGTAAAATGTTTACAAGCAAGGCCTGGTACAGCAGCAATGCAAGCAGTGAACATTTGGTATTGACAACTGCTTGTTAACATTGCAGTAATTCTGGGAGTACATTTTTTGTGTCAGTATTTCAAAGATAAAAGATTAGCAGCCCCCTTCTAATGCACTGGGTACCTGCATGATCTGCACGTTCTAATTGTTTGTCTTATACATTGTTTAAATCCTGTAAGCCCTGTTTTCATTTTAGGGCTTCCTGCCATGCCAATCTGTTAGGAAGTGACAGAAAAATAAGTTTTAGGGGTTGTATTAACGTCTTGCCACAACCGACAGAGAACTGAAACTTCCATTAATTTATTTTACCTTCGCATTCCAGCTAACAGCTGAGCCCGATAGCGGAGGGGAGAACAAGGACTGCATTTTTCTGCCCACACTCCTGCTCCGTTCCCTCCTCCCCTTAAATGGGTTGATACCACGCCCTCTAGCCCTACCACCTTACAATCCACCAATCCTGCTGGCTCAAAAGCTAGCCCCTTAACGCTTCACATTTTATTATTGTAATTTGTTGCTAGCATTGAACGGTCAGACGCTGATAGGTCCGAGTAAGAAACTGTTACCTTGTACAACTATTACCTCATATTCTGCTCTGCCATGAATTACTTTAGTCAGTTCTGATCATGTCTCTACCCAGTACAAGACCCTTTATGTGATAACCTGAACAATATCTTATAGGGCCCGTACTAGAGTACAGATGTTATGGAGAAACTGTTACCTAAAAATTACTTACTGATCGCTTAGTCCTTTTGACATGTGCTTGCCATCCAAATAACCTGAAATATAGGTGTAACCCCCCTGCAAATGGGGGTTCCCAAAAGACTTCCAGGAGCTTGCTTGAATGCTCCAAGCCTGAATGGTGTTTGGCATTTAAGCCATTTATATCAGTGAGTGTTTTAGAGCCTCTGGTACTGTCTCTTTAAGAGCTGTCTGCTTGCAGACATAATTAGTTGTATGGGGGACTGTGATGCTTCTCTGAGTACCACTCGAGCTGCTGCCAATTCACTTAATTTTGCAGTCACTAGGAGTGCAAAGGGAACCTATCTGAAAGATGTAACTGTTTACCAGAAATTATTTAGAGTAATAATGAAATTACAGTTTGTCTAACCTGCTTTCTTTGCAGTCAGAACTGTGTCTGCTAGTTCCCATTCTAGTTTTGAACTGCTGAACTGGACCAATCAGTGTGGGGTAAGCTAGCTCTAAAATGGTGCCTTGGACGAATCAGAACTTGGACTCATAATCTGGAGCCAGCCACAAGAGGATTGTATGGGCAGTGACTCTGGGAGATGTAGTTTAGACTTCAGTGCCTTTTGGACCAACAGCAGCAGTCTATTGTGAGTGACAGCCAATCCAGTCAAGAACTGGGAGGAACTCAAAGGGAAGTGCCCGGTTTGGTCAGTTGGAGTTCAGTTGAGCTTTGGCAGTGAAGAAGGAAGGAGCCCTGTACTTTTTCAGTGTGCAGTTTTAGTCAAACAACGTGTAAGGCCCAGAGTTCCGTCTGCAGCTTGTTAGGACTGAATCGTCCTCGAAAAGAATCAAAGGATCTCTGAAGACTAGAAACCAGGCTCACCCTGTAGAAGACTGGAGGAATTGCTGAAAATTACACTCGGTCTGTCAGGAACTGAATCTGCTGTGTGTTCTCCTGGGTATTGTGCAGTAGTTGCGATCGGGATACAGATGCAGCCTGCCTGGTATAGTGCTCTTTTATATGGATGTGTGAAGAGGTTTGTGTACCTCAAGTGAGCCCTGCTGACATTGAAGGACCCTATCTTATTTGGAGGTCGTGATACTAATTCAGGGTCGCTCCTGTTGAATTGCCACATTAAATCCAAATGGAATTACTGTACTGCTGACTGTTTAATTCTCCTTTCTCTGTGTGAAAGGGCCCTACCAGCTGCCACGGTTTGGACTAGCCACTGAGGGCTTGGGTACCCAGGACAGTAACTGATAGGGATAGGCCTGTGCACAGAGCCATAAGGTAATTATTAGAGTGATAAGCTAATTAACCTGATTTCCCCTGTCCTTGTTATATCCCCTAAATAAATCAGAGCTGCTTGTTTCAGCAAAGTTATACTGCCTGAGGTATTTGTCTATGTTAAAGTACTGTACTGTGATTGTTGCACTGTATCTCATTTCACAGGAGGTCCCAGTGCGGAACCAGACCTGGGGGTAAGTGTATACTGTGAAGGTAATTCTGATATATTGTGTGGGCCACTAGTGGGAAGAAGGGGGTTGCAGTGTCCCAGAGGGCTGTGACCAAGTTAGTTGCTATTGCAAACCTGACCTCTGGGTGGAGGCACCTGCCATTGGATCCAGGCCCTCAACCTGTTAGTGGCAAATCAGGCGGGGTAGTAGCCCCTGGGATAGCGCCATCTAGGGTTACATCTTGAGGCACCGCTTGGATTGTGTGTCCTCTAGTGGCCATATTCACGAACCACTGTTAAGAAAAAATGGGTACTCCGACAGAAGTGGCTGTGCACCGGCTGGTGGAGTGGTGTACTGGGGAGGAGATCGACCCCAAAATGCTATGCTTATCCTGGACATCCCCTGGGTATCAATACGGACACTGTGCAGGGAGTACTTTCCAAGGTGGAAGGTTTACAAAACCCTGTGGTGGTGGGTGGCATGCTAATCTGCTCACCCACACTTTCCTGGCCTAGTAGAGTTTAAGGATCCCATAGATGGCTCAAAGTGCCACAGACCATTACCCCAGAGGAGCCTCACTGCTGAGAGTGATAACTAGGACAGTAAGACCTGGGGGAATCAGCCCCACCACTATCTGAAACTTTTGGAGGAGAAATTTGCTGAATGGTCTGCTGGGAGAGGGAAACTGTGGAGGACTTGAAGAAACTATTCTTGCCACCTGGGGTGTTCCTCCCCAACACCTCTCCTGCTCCAGTGCCCGTAATGGTGGCTGAACCAATGCAGACTCCTATTTCTGCACCTGCCATTAGTCACGACTCTTACGGAGGTTGAGGATCTTCTCTGGCACCCTCCCACCCCCAAGGGAGGATGACTGGGAGACCTGGATAGACTATGTTGCCCCAAAGTGCTAGAATGGCAAATGTCTGGAAGGCGAAGCGCAGAGGGTTAGTGAGGCCTCCGAGGTCCTGCCCTGGCTACCATCCGCAAGCAACGGGCCAGTAACCCTGAACGACTGCACAGGCCTATCTTGAGGCCTTGGAGAATGTGTATGGGAGCCCAGATTCTGATGAGGACCTATGGTGGAGAGTAAGAATGCACAACAGTACCAAGGGAGTTGTTGTCTGTGTATGTCTCTCGGCTGGAAAAATTGTTGCAAGAATGCCTCCAGAAAGGGTAGTTTGCCAGCGATTGAACTAGACCGAACCAGACTGGACAGAATCTTTAAGTCTGCCCCCTCTCAGAACTGCTGTTGCTTCAGTTACGCCTGGCAAATCGACTGAATCCCCAACTCCTATGATGAGTTAATGAGAGAAATTGGAGGAGTTGAGAAAAGCTCACCTCGGGAGGTACCTGCACCAACAGCTGTGGCTACCGACCCGAGTGACTGAGGTGACCCATCAAGTGAAGTTCAGGGGCAGAGGTTGACAGTCAATGAGTGCTCTGACAAGGAAAAGATATGCCACAATGGGCGAACTGTTGAGAGAGATCCGGAATTCAAAAACAGTCCCTTTATGAAGGCCACGCCTGCAAGTACGGGCCCTGACCTATATCCGACTGCATCTGCGCATGGGGGTGGGGGGTACCCACCCATGTATCTCCTGCTGATAACAGCTCCAAACTCAATTCCTTGACCATGGAAGTGCAGAAACTGACGAGATGTCTCAAATGCTTATCACGCCAGGAGACAGAGATGGCACCAAGGTTTCCAGTTAGTAATACCCCGCCCTGGCTCCCAGTGTGGCGCCTCGGCCAGCTCAAACTCCAGAAAGTATGTTTTGCTATAATTGTGGGAAAGATGGGCACATGAAAAGGAATGAGTCCCCAAAGACACTGACAAAGTTGCATATAGGCTACAAGGAGAGCTTCGAGAAGAAATCAGTGGTTAAGAGGTGCGACATGATCCCAGTGAGGGCACCAAAAATGCTAATTCACGTCACTTTGTGGCAAGGTCAGTTGCCCAGGCCCCCACTACGCCCTCTCAGACTGGTCCAGAATAGTGGGTCCCTCCATGGAGACCACTGTAAAGGTGAACGGAGTGTCTACAAGAGCTATATTAGACAGTGGCTCCCAATGACAATTATGTTCCAAGATTGGTATCAGAAGCATTTGTCAGACGCATCCTTACAACCATTAGAAGGACTGCATGTATGGGGTTAAGTGAGAAGGCCTCCCCCTATTCCGGGTATATCGAATTTGGCTGTCTTTCCCCACCTCCGTGGCTGGAGTGGCCAACAAGTAGAGACCCTAGCCTTAGTGTGTCCCCCACTGGACTGTATGATGGTGTCCCTTTGTTAATTGGAACAAATGCTCATATGTTCGGAAGGCTGGCACAGTTGTGTTATGAAAAACAGGGTCAAAGACTAGTAGAGCTTTAAGAGTTCAGCTTTAATTAAGAAGGCCTATGAGGCACAGAGAGATGCTGAAAAAACAGAACCAGAGGAACCGGTCGGAATTGTATGGAAGAAAGGATCCTGAGTCTCTGATCCTGGCGCAAATGCCCAGTGTACCTTACAGGAGAGGTCCGTATCAGAAAGGATGTTAAGAATAAAATATTAATGTTGGATGCACCAGGCGATGGAAAATTGCCAGAGGGACTGCTGGTCAAGCTAGTATTTTGCCTGCTAGAGCCCATGCTTATGCCAGAAGGGTAATGGTCCAAGTTCATAATGTGTCTGAAAGAGACATTCGAGTAAACAGAGGTTGCATCCTGGCTAATGTGCATTGTGCAGACACTGCAGTGCTACCCAGCAGCAAGAGTTCAAGGAAGAATGACAGAGTAACGCCTCAGACTTGTTTGATTTCGTGACTCCCGCTGCCAGCTGAATGGAAAGTGAGGATCAGTGAGAAGCTTGCCCAGAGAGACCAGGTGTTTTCTTTAAAGGAATGGGATGTAGGATGCGTGCAGGAGCTGAGCACAATATCCGGCTGCATGGCGAAAGACCATTTCGTGGAGAGGTCTCGACGCCTGGCACCTGCTGACATAGATGATGTGAGGCGGCATCTGCAAGAGATGTTAGCTGCTGGTGTAATACAAGAATCCAGAAGCCCTTGCTTCCCCATTGTGGTAGTGAGGAAAAGAATGGAACAGTAAGGATGTGTGTGGATTATCGCACCTTAAACCGCGGACTATCCTGATCAGTACACAATGCCCGCATTCAGGATGCTTTGGACTGCCTAAGCGGGAGCAAGTGGTTCTCTGTGCTGGATCTCCGCGTGGGTACTACCAGATCCCGATGGCCCCAGAGGACCGTGAGAAGCGGCCTTTATCTGTCCGCTTGGTTCTATGAATTCGAGGATGCCTCAAAGGTTTCAGGTGCCCAGCCACTTTTCATGCGATTGATGGGCGTGCAGTGGGGACATGAACTTACTAGAGTGCCTGGTATACCTAGATGATGTTATTGTGTTTGGCAGCTCACTGGAGGAACATGAGAGCAGATTATTTAAGGTATTGGACCGACTGGAGGACTTTGGCTAAACTGTCCATTGATAAGTGTCAATTCTTTCAAACATCAGTAAAGTATGTGGGACACATAGTATCCAATAGGAATAGAGACCGACCAAGTAAAGTTGAGGCCTTGACCACCTGTCCACAGCCCAAAATCTAAAAAGAACTGCAAAGATTCCTGGGATTCTGTGGTTATTATCGGTGCTTCATCAAGGACTATTCAAGAGTGATCCAGCCTTTACTTAACCTTACTCAAGGGTGTCCCCAACCCACAAAAATACTAAAAGTCAGTGCCCTCAAGACTGAAGAGTGTATTTTCATCCAAGTGAAGTATTTGGGGGCCCGCTGGACTCCTGATTGTGAGACTGCTTTCTGAGATCATATATCAACTTACCCATGCTCCAGTGCTGGCCTATGCCGATCCAAAGAAAACCTTCGTCCTGCACACTGATGCTAGCTTACAGGGTTGAGGCTGTGTTGTACCAAGAGGCAAAGATGGCCTGAGACCAGTGGCCTTTGCCAGTAGAAGCCTGACCCCATCCGAAAAGAACTATCCTGTACATAAGTTAGAGTTCCTAGCTTTGAAGTGGGCTGTTGTTGACCAATTCCATGAGTACTTGTATGGGGCTAAAATACTTAGTAAAACTGACAATAATCCTTTGACCTATGTGCAGACCTCAGCTAAGTTGGATGCCACTGGCCATGGGTGGCTTTCTGCATTATCTACATATGACTATGCTCTCGAATCGAGCAGGTCTGAACCACATAGATGCTGATGTCTCTCCCGAGGCCTGTTCCCAGAATGATTGGGTCCGATTGGCAGAACTTGACATTCGCACTCTGCCGAAGTTTGACAGGGAGGAACAATGTCCACGGACGAGTGGACTGCATGGTGAATTGCTTGGGACCCTCTGAGAATTGCATACCTGCTGCTTGTGCCACTTTTCTGCAATAGACATTGGTGCACTGCCTCAGCTGGACAATGACAGTATTTGGCGGGCTCAATCCCACGATCCCATGATCAAAGCAGCTTTAGAAGCCCTCTATGCAGGAAAAAATGTGTCCAAATTCACGCCCACTGATTTGAGAACTGCACTGTTATACAAAGAAGGTCCTAAGTTGAAACGATCAATAAACTGTTATACAGAGAAACAGTAGACGAGGGGACAAGTAGACAAACAACAACTAGTGCTGCCCACTGCCTTCTCGAGACTCAGTACTGAGGTCCTTGCACAACCACATGGGGCACCTTGGTATAGACAGAACACTTGACTTGGTGAGATCCAGATTCTATTGGCCTAAGATGGGGCTGATGTGGAGCAACACATTCGAACTTGTAGTCGCTGCTTACAGAGGAAGCTTTTGCCCCAGAGGGCTGCCCCTTGTTAACATCACCACCAGTGCACCCATGGAGCTGGTCTGTATTGATTTTCTGAGTTTGGAGTCAGATCAAAGAAATATCAGTAATGTGCTGGTGGTCACTGACCATTTCACTGAGATATGCCCAAGCTTTCCTACGAAAGACCAGAAAGCATCCACTGTGGCCAAAGTACTTGTAGAAAACTTTTTGTTCACTATGGGGCTCCACAAAGAATCCATTCTGATCAAGGAGACTTTGAGAGTCGTCTGATCAAAGAGATGCTTTCTCTGTGGGGAGTGCGAAAGTCCAGAACCACTCCTTACCACCCAGGGGACCCACAGCCTGAGCGTTTCAACCGCACTTTGCTAGATATGCTGAGGCACCCTGCACCCAAAGGACAAGCCTAGATGGAGCCAACAAATTGCACCCTGGTACATGCTTATAACTGCACCAAAAGTGATGCCACTAAATTCCTCCTCACCGCTGATGTTTGGAAGAAAGCTCGACTACCAGTAGATGTGTGTTTTGGGTCTCCTGATGGGGTTCAAGCTGACAACTATTTACAGTATGTGCAAAAGTTAAAGGCCCAGCTAACTCATGCGTACCAACTGGCTCAAACCATGGCTGCCAAAAGAAATTCACAACAAAGAAAGGTATGATAAAGGTGAAAGCACAGGAACTCCAGGAGGGAGATCGGATTCTAAGAAATCTGGGACTGCATGGCAAGCACAAGATTGCTGACAGATGGCACCATCTCCCTCACATTGTAGTGGGCAAACTAGATGATCTGCCAGTGTACAAGTAAGGCCTGAGAATAATTCAAAAGATGTAAAACAATGCATAGAAATCATTTACTGCCCATTGGACAAATCTTAATTGAGTCTGAGCCCTAGAAGATGCCCCCTCTGGACCAGTGACTAGAGCTGCTGCTAAGAAAAGATCAAGAAAGTCTGCACCTACAGAAGTAAAGTTAAAGTGTTCCTCCACAAGTCCCAGTTGAGCATGACTGTCAGTCCATATCGGAAGAAAGGAGGTGACTTTGAATACTATCCTTCTTACGAACTCGAGTCAATTGTTTGGGGCAATCCCTAGTCAATACTGGAGACAAAGCTGGGCCTTCTGGACTGTCTAAGCCCCAGCTTCATCCTGGAGCCAATGCTCCCAGAAAGTGAAGTGCAAAGCATCAGATCAGATGAAATGGAATCATTGTGCATGGTTGAACTGTTTGAGCTTTCAGGAGGAAAATGATAGATTGGGGCAGACTGGTGATACACACGAACAAGAAGAGTATTTTGAGTGCCCTGACAGTCCACTGCCAGTGTCCGAAAGCTCTCCATGCGAGCCAAATGTTGTGGACTCAAGAAACTGTAACTCCTGGAGCTGAAAGTGCCCCAAGTTCTAGCCTCTCTACCCCATGGAGACTCCCCTGACAAGTGAGGACAATGCTGAAAATGAGGCTCAGAGTGCAGGACTAACTTAGTTCCCCTAGAAAGACTGGTCGAGCTGTAAAGCCTGGTGCACCTCAGTTATGATTCACTTGGGGGCCTGTGGACTTGCCTCTCAATGTTGTCCATAAAGGAGTGTATGTGTCCCCGAGCTCACTGCCCAAACTGAGCATCAGTGCTAACTCCAAGTTACTTGTGTTGCCCTCTCTAGTATGGTGCCTTGCCCCATCCAGCCCCAAGGTAACTGATAGGAAGGGCCCTCTCTTCAGGTTTCATGTACAAGAGGTAATAACTAGTTATGGTACAATGTGTATATAATACTGTGTAAAGAGTGACGATACTGCAATGTTTCAGAAATGTGTTCTTGGTAAAATGATATATTGATTGATGATTACATGTGTCGCGAGCCTAATGCAAATGCTTATAGTTGCAGTTGAAACTTATAGAAGTACTTTGCTTGAACGCTGACGCAAGCTTTCCCAGGCCAGGAAGGTGTAACCCCCTGCAAATGGGGGTTCCCAAAGACTTCCAGGAGCTTGCTTGAATGCTCCAAGCCTGAATGGTGTTTGGCATTTAAGCCATTTATCAGTGAGTGTTTTAGAGCCTCTGGTACTGTCTCTTTAGAGCTGTCTGCTTGCAGACATAATTGAGTTTATGGGGGGACTGTGTGCTTCTCTGAGTACCACCGAGCTGCTGCCAATTCACTTAATTTTGCAGTCACTAGGAGTGCAAAGGAACCCTATCTGAAAGATGTAACTGTTTACCAGAAATTATTTAGAGTAATAATGAAATTACAGTTTGTCTAACACCTTCTTTGCAGTCAGAACTGTGTCTGCTAGTTCCCATTCTAGTTTTGAACTGCTGAACTGACCAATCAGTGTGGGTAAGCTAGCTCTAAAATGGTGCCTTGGACGAATCAAAACTTGGACTCATAATCTGAGCCAGCCACAAGAGGATTGTATGGGCAGTGACTCTGGGAGATGTAGTTTAGACTTCAGTGCCTTTTGGACCAACAGCAGCAGTCTATTGTGGTGACAGCCAATCCAGTCAGAACTGGGAGGAACTCAAAGGAAGTGCCGGTTTCGTCAGTTGGAGTTCAGTTGAGCTTTGGCAGTGAAGAAGGAAGGAGCCCTGTACTTTTTCAGGTGCAGTTTTAGTCAAACAACGTGTGTAGGCCCAGAGTTCGGTCTGCAGCTTGTTAGGACTGAATCCGTCCTGTGAAAAGAATCAAAGGATCTCTGAAGACTAGAAACCAGGCTCACCCTGTAGAGACTGGAGAATTGCTAGAAATTACACTCGGTCTGTCAGGAACTGAATCTGCTGTGTGTCTCCTGGGTAGTGTGCAGTAATTGCGATCGGGATACAGATGCAGCCTGCCTGGTATAGTGCTTTTTTATATGGATGTGTGAAGAGGTTTGTGTACCTCAGTGAGCCCTGCTGACATTGAAGGACCTTATCTTATTTGGAGGTCGTGAGTACTAATTCAGGGTCGCTCCTGTTGAATTGCCACATTAAATCCAAATGGAATTACTGTACTGCTGACTGTTTAATTCTCCTTTTCTCTGTGTTGAAAGGGCCCCTACCAGCTGCCACGGTTTGGACTAGCCACTGGGCTTGGGTACCCAGGGACAGTAACTGATAGGGATAGGCCTTGCACAGAGCCATAGATAGATTATTAGAGTGATAAGCTAATTAACCTGATTTCCCCTGTCCTTGTTATATCCCTAAATAAATCAGAGCTGCTTGTTTCAGCAAAGTTATACTGCCTGAGGTATTTGTCTATGTTAAAGTACTGTACTGTGATTGTTGCACTGTATCTCATTTCACAGGGAGGTCCCAGTGCCGGAACCAGACCTGGGGGTAGTGTATACTGTGAAGGTAATTCTGATATATTGTGTGGGCCACTAGTGGGAAGAAGGGGTTACAGTGTCCCAGAGGGCTGGCAGCCAAGTTAGTTTAACTATTGCAAACCCTGACCTCTGGGTGGAGGCACCTGCCATTGGATCCAGGCCCTCAACCTGTTAGTGGCAAATCAGGCAGGGGTAGTAGCCCCTGGGATAGCGCCATCTAGGGGTTACATAGGTTTGTAGTAGTATAGTGTCCTTTAAACAGGACCTTAAGCTAGGAATGCTAGACCAATGAGATAGCCTGATTATTAACTATTTAAGCTGCTTCACTTGAGTACAAATGTAACATAGGTACTGCTTTACCGGCATATTTGGAATACAGTGCCGTGTATCGAATTGTGCTTGCCTATTCTTAAGTGCTTCTTTATTCTTGCATGTGATATTTAAGAAAGGTCAATAAGCTAGGTATTGTGTGACTAACTTACAATTTACACTCCTAAAGCTTCACCTTTGACGCTGACAATGGAGATCCATTCCCTAGCCCTCCATTTGGGCAAGGCTGTCGGCTTGTGAAAACAGCGCCACACATAGAACGGGGTGCTTCTCCTGTTGGCACCTATTCCCAAATTCCCAGCTCATTAACTGTTTCCGTCAGAAGGTAAACTGAGCTACCAACATGGCCCCAGAAAACCGTTCATCCAACCACGGCAACACAGGCCCTAAGTTCGGCTGAACTTGTAACCCACCGGCCTCTCTCCTAAACAGGGATGTCTTCCTGGCCCTCTTACAAACATTGTCCCTTCTCTGGGTGGACATGTACTTAGGGCAAGCACTCCATGACCCTATGATACTAAATCTCAGGGACCCTATGGCTTGTGGCCATTACTACTGGACCTCTCCCACATTCAAGAATGAATGCCTCATAGCACACGAGTTGGAAAAGTAAGGTTCCTACTACATGCTGTTCTACAAAGTACACAGATGGCTCCACAGCCTCTCAAAACCTTCTATCAGACAAAGGCTAGTACAGCTACTTACTCTACTACTGCTACATGGTGGAGACGTTCAGCCTAACCCGGGGCCCCCTTTAGACAATTTCCTTGACTCCTCCCCCAGGATCCCCATTGGGCATCGCCAAAAGGACTAAGGATATTGCACATGAATGTATGCAGCCTTGGACCCAAAATCCATGAGGTCCAAGCCTGGCTAAACCTCTACAAGCCAGATGTCCTTGCTATCTCGGAGATCTGGCTTACAGACCGCATCCTGGACCATGAGATCATGATCCTTCGGTATAAAACCTACAGACAGGATAGGGCAGCTAAGAGAGGGGGAGGGGTCCGAATTTATGCGAAAGACACTCTAAATGTGAGACAACTAAAGCTCAACCCAGTTAACTGCCAGGATGGAGAGTCAATCTTCATACATCTAACCCTTGGTAATGCCAAGCATCTCACCATCGGTTGTGTCTATAACCCTCCTAAGAATGCCCAAACTGCTCTTGGGAGCATCACCAAACTGGCTGGGAGTGAACTAACCAATGAACTCCTAAGAATGGGAGACTTCAATCTGAACTGAGCTACTGACCCCAACAAAGCCCTCAAGGGAGTGATCCATGATGCAAACCTGGAACAGGTCATCTCTCTTCCTACCAGGGTCAATTACAAAATGGGGAACCATACCACTCTTGACTGGGCTCTGGTATCTAACCCCCTCAACATACAGAAAGCAAGGATATTGGCTGACACTATTAGTGACCACTCCCCTATTTTCTGTATTTGGAAGAACAATACACCTAAGATCCCTCCTAGGATACTCAAAGTACATGACTTCTCCAACTTCACAACTGGAATGAAAAAATTACTCACCATAGTAATCTTGTTTCTTCAAAGGGATCACTCATTAGGATTAAACTTAATGCAGTCAGCCTCCTGTGTTGAACTGCCCGGAGAAATGGAATTTTATGCAAATTATGGAATTCTCAATTGGCTCATGCCACTTTCAAACTGCTGCCCTAGCAACTGTTGCACTCTGAGTGCTTCAAATTCTTACGGAGCCTAACTGGGTAAAAGACCCACTAGCTAAAATTAACAACATTAAATAACATTTTGCCCTTTCAGGTCAAAATATCCTTAACCAACAAACCTAAGAAACTTTAAGACCACCTGGACACCAACTGGTTAAACAAAGTGAGTCTCTACCTTAGCCTATATATGAGAAAAGAAAAAACACCCTAATGCAGGGATGCAGAGCAACTTCTATAGGTTCTAGTAGGGGAGGTAGGGAGGGTTTTTAATCATAATGAGTGATCCCTTTGAAGAAACAAGATTACTATGGTGAGTAATTTTTTCTTCTAACCCAGAATCACTCATTATGATTAAACTTAATGCAGACTACCAAGCAATACCTTTGGAGGTTGGGCAGAGAACCTATTTAGGAAACAGGCTCTGCAGTACTGCTGTACCAAACCTAGCATCACCTCTGGCTTGTAAGTTCAGGCTATAATGCTTTGTGAAGGTGTGTACCGATTTCCAGGTAGCTGCTTTGCAGATTTCCAGTAGTGGAATTTCTCTTGAAGCTGCCACTGAAGCAGCTGTGCCCCTGGTTGGAGTGCGCCTTCAGGCCCAGAGGAACCTGTTAACCCACCTTACTATAACAAAACTGTATACATGCTACTATCCAGCGAGCAATTGTACGTTTTGTTGCAGCTCTGCCTTTACCAACTTCACCATATGTGAGGAAGAGCTGTTATTGACTTGTCCTGTAAGACTTGGTTCTGTCAATGTAGTGGCTATGTGCCCTTTTGACATCAAGGGAATGAAGTCTCCTTTCTGGAGAACTGGAGTTGTCAGTAAAGGAGACAGGTAGAGTGATAGACTGATTCAAGTGAAAATCAGACACCACCTTGGGAAGAAATTTTCTATTAGTCCTAAGGACCACCTTATCCCCGTGGAATAAGATGTAATCCACATCTGAGCACAGGGCTTGTAATTCACTGATCCTTCTGGCTGAAGTAATGGCAACCAGGAAAACAGTTTTCCAAGTGACATACTTCAAATCTGCAGTTGCCATGGGTTCGAATGGTGCTTCCATGAGTTTAGCAATGTAAACATTTAGATTCCAGGCAGGAACTGGTTCCCTTAGGGGAGGTGCAGAAGATTAAAGCCTTTAAAATATTTTCTAAATACTGGATGAGAGGCCATAGACCTCTCCTTACCAACTGACAGGTAAGCAGAGAGTGAAGCTAAGTGGACCTTGAGGGTAGAAGGCTTCAGACCTAAGGAATGTAAATGTGTAAGATAATCTAGAAGAATAGCCAAATCAGCCCTGACAGGGGTCACACCCTGACCTGTGCACCATATAGTAAATCTTTTCCACTTAGAGGAATATGTCTTCTTAGTAGACGGCTTCCTGGAACCCCTAAGAACTGTCAGCACCTGTTCTGACAGGTTGAGGTTAGCAAATTCTAAGTCTTCAAGAGCCATGCCTTGAGTCTCAGTGATTTGAGATAGGGGTACAGGATCCTGCCCTGCGAGGAGGTTAACTGGTTGTGCCTCCTGGGCAGGTGGATAGGGGGAACCACTGACAGAGACAGTAGAAAAGAGTACCAGTGCTGTCTCGCCCAATCCGGAGCTACTAGTATCATTTTTGCTGGTTGGGACCTCAATTTCAGTAGGGTCCTGAATATTATAGGAAAGGGGGGGAATGCATACAGAAACCTCCCTGTCCAATCCAGGGCCATGGCATCCAGGAGAATTGTGCCCCTTAGAGGAGGTCTGCAACAGTACTTTGGAAGCTGGTGGTTTTCTGTGGAGGCAAAGAGATCCACCTCTGGAATGCCCCATTTCCTGAAAATTGTACTGAGTACCTGAGCATTCAGGCACCACTCATGGTGGTCTTGACTTATCCTGCTGAGAGAGTCTGCCAATACACTGTCCTTCCCTGGAGGGTATATGGCTGACAGGGATACTCCCATGGAGTATACCAGGGACCACAGTCTCACTGCTTCTGTGCACAGCAGATCTGACCTGGTACCTCCTTGCTTGTTGATGTAATACATGGTTGTGGTGTTGTCTGTTCTGACTTGCACCACCTTGTTTTGCAGGTAAGGAGCAAATGCTTTTAGAGCCAGGTAAACGGCCCTGAGCTCCAAGAGATTTATGTGCAACAGAGACTCTTGTGGGGACCATGTGCCACTTGCTGTGTGCTCCAACATGTGTGCCCCCCAACCTAGAAATGAGGCATCTGTTGTGAGGATTACTGAGAGGTGTTCCCTATAAAAGGTACACCCACTCTGAGGTTGTGCTCGTCCAGCCACCATTGTAAAGCTTGGACTAAGCTTTTTGTGACTGGAACCAGTTTGGACATAGGATCCATCCTTTGAGACCAGTACCATCTGAGATGGAACTGAATATCTCTCATTTGAAACCTGGAGCCCATTACCACTGCAGTGGCAGATGCCTTGTGGCCCAGCAGCCTGAGAAATTCTCTGGCTGGTTTGGGTCTCCCGGACACAAAGGATTTTACAATCCGCAGAATACTTGTCACCCTGTCTTGTGGTAGGAAGGCTCTGCCTTGTCTGGTGTTTAATTCTGCTTCAATAAACTCCAGCACCTGGAGTGGTACCTGCTGAGATTTCTGTTCGTTGATCAGAAACCCCAGGGACGTTAGTGTAGATTTTGTTAGTGCCAGTGACTGTGCTGCATGCTGCAGGGACTGTCCTACTACTAACCAGTCGTCCAGACAGGGGAAGACTGTTACCCCTTGTTTCCTCAAAAACTCTACCACCACTGATAGGCACTTTGTAAGAACTCTTGGTGCCGAAGTTAGCCTAAACGGGAGAGCTGCAAACTGATAATGGCCTGACACCAGCCTGAATCTCAAGAATTTTCTATGAGATGGTCTGATGGGAATGTGGAAATAAGCATCCCTTAAATCTAGGGAGGCTAGCCAGTCTCCCTTTTGCAATGAGGGAATGATTACTGGAAGAGTGACCATTTTGAACCTTGGTTTCAAAATGTACTTGTTCAGAAGCCTTAGATCTAAAATAGGTCACCAATCCCCACTTTTCTTCCTTATGAGTAAGTACCTGGAATAAAAACCTTTGCCCCTGCTTATCAAAGGCACTACCTCTACTGCTTTGATTGCCAGTAGATGCTTTACCACGGCCTCCAACAGAATCCTGTGTACAGTTGTTGATGGAGCAAAGGTTCTTGTTCTCAGCTTTGGAAGTGATTTGAAACTGAGTGCCCAGTGCCTGGCTCACTACCTCCAACACCCACTTGTCTGTGGTGATGGAATGCCAAGCGTGAAGGTAATGAGCCAGTCTGCCACCTACTGGTGGTCCTGAAATAGGGGCTGCGACCTGCACTAGCCCGTTAGGGGTTCTGTGTGGGCTGTGCCTGAACCTGTGGTGCAGGGGCCATTCTTCTCATGGCTCTCCTACCCCTTCCTCTAAAATAACGTCTGGCCTGCTGTTGAGACTGAGAGGCCTGCGCTTGAAAGAAAGGTCTGGGGTAAGAACCCCTACCTCCCCTACTCTGGGGTCTGTAAAAGGCGGAAGGCCTATCTTTGGAATTGCTCCAATAGGTGGATTTATATTCCTCCACCTTCTTCATATATGCCTCTGTCTTATCCCCAAACAAAGAGTTGTTTTCTAGGGGAGAAAAACCATTGCTTTAGCCTATGTGTCCAAAGTCAGGTTGGTGACTCTAAGCCAAGCAAACCTCCTAAGTGAAACAGACAAAGCCATTAACCTGGATGCAGCATCACTGGCATCCACTGCCATATGAAACTGGTACTTGGTAGCATCAAGTGCAGCCCATGCTGTATCCTGTAATTCTACAGCCACTTCACCTGGAACCTTATCAGTCAAAGCTAGAACCGAGTTCCATAGAGCTTTTTGGTACTGCACTGAATATGCCATGTAATTGGCCTGCCTAACTAATAAAGAGGCAGCCATGTACCCGTTCTTCCCCATAGCATCCATTTTTCTTGAGTCTTTGTCTGGTGGATGGGTAGCCAAGGGGTTCCTGGCCTTGTCACAGGCAGCAGCTTGTACTACTCCCTCAGGATCAGGATGAGTAAAAAGAAAATCAGCTGTATCTTTGCCAAGCTGATATCTCTTGTCAGCTTTCTTATTCACACCAGGGATAGAGGTTGGAGTTTTAAAAATCTGTAGTGCAGCCTTTTTTAAAGACTTATGCATGGGGAAAAGCAGACATTTAGTGGGGTTAACCCCATCATGTCCAGAAAATCTGCCTCCTCCATATCCTCTTCTGTTTCCTGAAGAGGGAGATTCAGAGTTTCCACCATGCTCTTGACAAAGGCATAGTGGGAGGAGTATTCTTCAGGGCCCCTAGGAGGGGACCTGAATTCTTGCTCAGGGGAAACCTCTGGATCTATAGGTTCCCCTTCAAAATCATCCTCCTCCTCCCAAACACTTCCAGCATTCCCTGCCTTGCTGGGGGTGTAGGAGGAACCGGGCAGTCGGTGTAGGAACCGGGATTGCCCCCTGTAGGGCTTGTAGCACTTGAAGTGCCTTAGTAATGTCCTCAGCCAAGGGCATAATACATTTGTCTGCTGGGAGCTCCTTAGCCTTCTTGGCCGGAGGTGCAGCAACATGTTTTTCTTTACACTTTTTCTTTAATGGAACAGGTTCAGAGCTTGTTTCCAAAGCCCTTTCTGCTTTACATTGTTCAGATTTATCTGAATGTCTTGTCAGGATCCTTGGCTTTACCTCCATCCTTTTTGTGGGAAGAGGAAGAAGCAGAATTATCTACACTAGAAGCAGAAGCAGAAGCCATCTCTTCTAAAATCTTAGACCTTTTCTTTAATGTTTTAGGGCAAAAGGTCTTACAAATATCACAATTGGCAAATATATGACTTGTACCTAAACAAGAAATACACAGAGAATGTCTGTCTGCTTTTGCTATAAGTTGCCCACAAGACTCACAGCATTTAAAACCTGTGAGTCCTGTGCGTTTTTTAGGTTTATCTAAATGGACCTCTGACATTGATAGACAAAAAGATTACTTCACAAAAAGCCGTTATTTAAAATACCTCGGAACCGGAGGTTCTTTAAATATAACTACCGCTAACAGTTCCTGGAACCGATCGCTATTCGGTTCCTGAAGAAAAAGGAACCGATAAAATACAGAAATTGAAACAAAAATAAAGTGGTTCAAGGAACCGATCGCTAAATGTATAAAACAAAGCAAAACTGAGGTAAAACCTCCCAAATAGCGTGAACTCTCGGTTCCAAGGAACCGTGAGGAACCGCAATAAAGATAAAAACTACTATAACACTAATAAATATACTAAACAATGTTTCTAAGGCAGCAATTGAAAATTAAACTAAAATTTAGTACTTATCCACAGATAAACTTTATTCTGAAGACAGTTCAAGGAGAGCTCTCTGGGACGTCCTTACTAGGCAGGCGGAGTAAAGAATCTAAAGCACTCAGAGTGCAACAGTTGCTAGGGCAGCAGTCTGAAAGTGGCATGAGCCAATTGAGAATTCCATAATTGCATAAAATTCCATTTCTGCAGGCAGTTCAACACAGGAGGCTGACTGCATTAAGTTTAATCATAATGAGTGATTCCTGGGGTTATAAATATAATGACTACCTAGGTAACCTGGACTGGAGCCCGCTCAGGCTCCTCCCGACACTGGATGAGGCCCTGGCCTTCTTCCAAGACTCACTCCTCAAGGCAGCATTCTCTTTGCCCCCTTCAAAAGTCTTTCGAACAAAAGGAGGCTGCTATAAATGGATCTCCTGCTCAGTGAAAGCTCTGATGAAAAGAAGGGACAAGGCCTGGAAGAAATACAGGCTGTCCCTTCACCCTGCCAACCTGGTTACCTACAAAACCCTAAGAAATAAATGTAAGCTTGACATCAAACGAGCCAAAAGGAGTACTTGACCCACCTACAAAGATCCACACTAGGGAACCCTAAGCTTTTCTGGTCACAAATCAATGAACTGCTCAAGGGCAACTCCAAGGAGGCACAAGGTCAAATCGAGGTACAAGGACAGTGTACCAGCGACTGCCAACTTATAGCTACAGCATTCAGTCACCACCTTACCATCCTTGATGGGTTCAAACTGGGGCTTCCAACATCCAGGCCTGTACAGACCTCCGTTGAATCCCCCAGTCTGAACCGACCCCTATTTCACCTTAGATTGGTCAAAATGAACGAGGTCCAGAACCTACTGAAGACCCTCAAACACAAAGGTGACCCGGTGGCCCTGATGGAATCAGCCCAAGGCTATTCCAGGAAGGAGCCCGGTCACTGGCCAAACCACTGACCTGGATCATCAACAGGTCATTACCTCAAGGCTACGCCTCATTCCAGTGGAAGGTGGCCAATGTGTCCCCATCTTTAAGGGCGGCCTCGTGAACACCACTGGCCAAATTGCAAGAAAGGCTAGTTTATGGGCAACTGAGAGACTACCTGGAGCTCCACCAAATCCTAGCCCACTCACAGCATGGCTTTCGGGTAAACCATGGCACAGATACAGCGCTCATCCAACTCTCAGTGGACCTATTCAGGGCAATGGTCGCTGGGAAGTCGACAGCTGCTATCTTCATAGACCTGTCCAAGGCATTTGACCTTGTGAACCATAACATTCTTCTTACACAGCTGCAAGGTATCGGTCTTGATGCCCATATCCTAAACTGGTTCAAGAGCTACCTAACAGGTCGCTCCCAGAGGGTCATTTGGAAGAGAGAGCTATCAGCCCACCTTCCCATAAAGGAGGGTGTTCCTAAGGGCTCTATTCTAGGCCCCCTCCTGTTCTTTCTCTTCACAAATGACCTAAACCGTCACTGTGGAGACAGTTCAGTAGTTCAACATGCAGATGATACTGTCATCTACTGATCCATGTGTTCACCACATGATCAGGGCCCTGTCCTACAAGGGGACCTAAACACACTTGAGGTCTGGCTCACATCCAACAGAATGATCCTCAACGCAGCTAAAACAAAAGCCATGGTGTTTGGCCCTAGATCCCTCGGCCTGGACAGGGCCAATTCCCTTAAACTGACTTCCCTTGCCGGGAAACAAATAGAAGTAGTTGACAACATAAAATACCCGGGCTAACAATTGATCAAGGTCTCACCTTTAAGCCCCACATAGACCAGGTAACAAGATCTATCCACGCAAACTCGCACCTTGTACCGCTAAAAAACAACTAATCCGGAGGCTAGACGAGCAATTGCCTGTAGTGTCCTCCTACCCACATTAACTGATGTTGCCCCAGTAATTCAGGGTATGGCAAAGGGTGAGGTTGGCAGGCTTCAGGTCCTATACAACAAGGTGGTGAGGTTTGTGACAATGTGTCACCCAAGAAGCCACCCCTGCATCTCACTAGCCCAGCTGCAATGGTCTTCCTTCACAGCTCAGCTACAGTATCTCCTGCTCTGCCTAGCTTACAAATTGCAGAGCCCGGCCGCCCCACCAAGCCTAACAAGAATCATCATGCCCAAGCCAAACCCCCAAATGCTCAGGACCTCGGGTCAGTCCCTGCTGGCAATCCCCAGAGTCAAAACTCACACGGAAGGCAAATCTTTCGCTCTCACAGCTACCAATCTGTGGAACACCCTCCCACCTTCGGTACAGGAAGCCCCCTCATTGTTAAACTTTCGCACAAGGCTTAAGGCCCATTTGCTCGGGACAAGTTTTTGCCATTGCGAGGGTATAGGATAATTCACCCCCGATCCCAATTACAACACTCACCCCACTCTCCTCGCACCTAACCGACAGCTAACCTTGCCTTGATTCGCTCAGGGGTGGCACTTATGATCTACTAATTGAACAACTGCATGTAATGTTATCCTCAATATCGTATAAACTTCTTGTTACCCTGGATCACCTGACTGTATGTATTTTACTGTTTTCTGTTCCCCGGTCGCCCCTGAAAAAAGGGACCTTCGGGGCCCAGTGGGCCAACCCGGTCATCAAAATTCAATAAATAAATAAATAAACTTACCTAAATTAATGCAGAGTATGGAATAAACTCAAAAACTTTACAAAACAATAAAACAATAGTCAGAACTAAGAACTCAATTACAGGGACTGAAACATGACTCAGAATTGACTGATTTCTTCAGCAGAAAAGGAGAGGGGCACTATGACAAAAACCTTCAAGTTCCTGAAAGGAAAGAACAAGGCAAATGGCGATTAAGTATTCAATAGTGATAGTGAAGCTAGAAAACAGTGACATGAGTTGAAGCTGGCAGGAGGGATAATCTAGAAGGACTAGAGGAAGTCCCCCCACACACAGAGTGGTTTAGCCATGGAACAGTCTGCTGGCTGAGGTGGTGGCTGTCAAGAACATTAACAGCATCAAACACAGTTAGAACAGAGTTAAAGGATTAACAGACACTCTGTGGGGACAGCAGCAAAGCAGGGAACATGGGGGTGGATAACATGGCAATAAACCTGGTATAGACACTAGGTCTCAGGGGTAAGAAAGGATATTAAGAACTGACTAGATGGACCAATGGTGTCTTTCTGCTGTCAACTTCTAAATTTTTTTTATTGAAATTTTTATTGAACTGTTTTTTCATTATTAACAGTAAGTGAGAAATAATAAGAAATTACATTCCAACTGATCAAGGCAGATTTCTCTTATAGAATGATACAAATACATTTCAGTCAAGAATCTTATTAAGTATGTACCAGTAGATAATAAAGTCATAGTGAACAATGAAGTAATTATCTAATACAACAGTCTTGTGTGGGGTGTCTGTTTTTTAAAAGAAGCCTATTATTGTTTACAATTAGTATTCCAAAAAGAAGAGTTAGGTCAAATACTTAGGTTCTAGGATAATATTAAAAGAGTATAGACAATAATACAGTGGATAGTGAGTGCGAATCCAAGACAGTAGCAGGGTGAATATGATTATAGAGACAGCAGGTATAGAGCCTTTGTTAAAAGATTAGTAAAAAGTAAATGAGTGGTTATGGAACAAAATCAGGATAGTGGGTTAGCTGAAATGTTACCCAAGTTTGCCAAAATATGGTAAAGAATTAGAACGGAGTTAATTTTAGCTATAAGGCAATCCATATTATATATTTCAGAAGACAAAGCTCTCCAATTCTCCTTCGTGGGAACATGTTCAGTGTGCCATAGCTTAGTTACAGCTTTTAACTTCTACGTTTCTGTGTTGAAATCAATCTGTTGTTGGAATATCAGGAGAAACGGGCTCACATTGCAAAGTTTGAATGTTAACATTCAAAAGTTCTATCTACAGGACAACAGCTCATGGCTGAGATGTTGCAATTTGTATAACATCACACATAGACTCTCGCAATTAGAAGCTGCAGTTTGTGAGCTTCCAATTATTTCTTTCCCTGTTAGAAATATTTGATATCATCCCATGCGTGTATTAAGGTGACCCCCCCCTTCCTTTTTCTTTCAATAGGCCACCAGCAGCTTTAACATACAAAATTACCTTAGCAGCTCCTTATGCATCACACATCAATGAAAACACCTGAATAAGCGACGCACTCTGTAAGCTTATAAGAGCTGAGCTGGCACACACCCTGGTGTCGGCATCCCACTAGGGAGGTAAAAGGGTGGAAAATGCCATGCAGTGCAACACGAGAGATTCGACCCCTCGCAGACTCTGCATTGGTGACTGGGCCCTATCCTACAAACCAGAACCATTGCTTGGCAGTAAGGAGGACTTTCTGGCCCCAACATGAATGATAATACTAATAATAAAACTTTATTTTTATGGCGCCTTTCCAAAACCAAGGCGCCGAACATAATCTAAAAACATACACATATTACACACATTACAGCAGCTTAGCTAATATGACAGACATCTGAACAAATTTCTAAAATTAAGATAAATACAGCCAATCAGTCAATCAGTCGCCGAATGATTGGTGCCAAAGATGGGGTTTTATGGAGTTTTACTCGGTTAAAGCCCTCCACGGACGTGCACTCATGTAACTGGCAGGGTAGAGAATTCCAGAGAGAAGGGGCTGCATACATAAATGCCCAGGCCCCAGAAAATTTTAAACACACTCTTGGAATCTCTAGCAACCCCTCACCAGCTGAGTAGAGCAATCGCTCGTGGTGGTAAGGTACCAGGAGCTCTTTCAGGTAGTCCGGGCCCTGTCCATGTAGGGCTTTATAAGTCAGGAGACCGACTTTAAAGGTGATCTGCCATTGTACTGGCAGCCAGTGCAGATCGCGCAGCACCTGAGAAATATGGCAGAACTGAGAGGATCCTGTCAAAAGCCGAGCTGCTGCATTCTGCACTAGCTGCAAATGGCAGATTTCTACCCCAGATAGCCGTAGATACAGGGAGTTGCAATAATCCAAGCGGGAGGACACAAAGGCATGAGCCAGCGTGGGAAGGTCGCTGGACGAAACAAGGTGCTTAATCCTGGCGATATTCCTCAGGTGGTAAAAAGAGGTCTTGACGACAGCTGACACCTGCGAATGCAGGGATAGCCCTTCATCAAAGATTACCCCCAGGTTTTGCACCTGTTCAGAGGTTGGGAGTGATAAACCCCCAAGGAAAAGCCCCGAGGGTAAACCTACCCCCGACCCCCCTATCTGGTGTCCTGGGTTTACAACCAGCACTTCAGTCTTTCCCAAGTTCAACTTCAACCAACATGAATTCATCCACTCCTGGATTTTCGCCAGGCAGTTATTAAAGACTGAGAGCGCTCTATTCTGGTCGGGTGCAAAAGAAAGGTAGAGTTGGGTATCATCAGCATAGCAGTGAAACCTCAGCCCATACCTCCTTACAAAATCTCCGAGGGGCAGCATATACACTGCGAACAACATGGGGGACAGCACCGATCCCTGAGGAACCCCACAAGACAGAGGGTTAGGGTCTGAAGAATAAATCCCGGACTCCACCCTCTGAGTTCTTCCAGTGAGGAAAGATGTAAACCACCTGAGGACTGTACCCAACAGGCCACAGATGAACTTCAGATGGTCAAGCAGAACCCCATGGTCCACAGTGTCAAACACTGATGAGAGATCAAGAAGGACCAAGATGGAATGGTTCTTCCGATCTCTAGCCATCAGGAGATCATTGAGCACCCGAACCAGTGCTGTCTCAGTACTATGCCTCTTTTGGAAACTGGACTGGAGGGGGTCATAGATGTCATGGATGGTGAAATGGCTCTCCAGCTGTATGGCCACTACCTTCTCAACCACCTTCCCTAAAAAGGGAAGGTTAGAGATTGGTCTGTAGTTCGCATGGCAGTTTGGGTCCAAAGAAGCTTTCTTTAGGAGGGGTATTACCACCACCTCCTTCAGGGAGCTAGGAAACTCACCTGTTTCCAAGGAGCACCAAACTATCCGTGCAAGGACCGGACCAATGGAATCAATACAACCCAAAATCAAGGAAGTTGTTCCTGGATCCAAATGACAGTACATAGGGCGCGCACCCTAGACAATCCTCATGACATCCATGAACTCCGGGAGGTCGAAAGTACTCCAGGAAGGCTGAAGGCTAGTGGCCAAGCACAGGTCATCAGCACTGCCCATAGTGTGTGCTGGCTGGAGAGCTGCCCTGATGTCGGCCACCTTAGTCGCAAAGAACCGAGCAAGTTCATCGCACTCTATTTGCGAAAACACTTTCCGAACTGAGCTGTGGGGGAAGATGCAGGATTGAAGGTATGTCCCTGAGAAGCTAGTGACAACACTGGGGGTGTCAGACCAGGGCAGGGATCTGCACTGGGTGAAGGAGATAAAGAGGATGACATAAAAAATTCTTGGATAAAAAAGTTTGGTTTTGGTATTTTTCTAGGTAGTTTATCTGAAATTATTTCACCAGGTAAACATACAGTTACAAGGATACTCTCATTTACAGATGCGACCTGGGCACATGGTCTGTCCATGTACAGTGCAGCGACCAGGGTACAACACAATACTACAGCATGCTGCAACAAATTCTGACAGTAAACAAGGCAGTTTCAATGGTAGTTTATCCCTTTCGCCATGTAGTAACTGAAGACACTGAACTGAATCCTGGCTGGCTCCCTTGGTTTGGCCTCTCTTATTCTAAGCACTTGGAATTCATTTTTTTTTTTTTTTTTTTAAGTTTTAGGCCACTGTCTCAGATATGTTTTGGTCATTACATGTTAAGATTTGAAATACATGCAATTTTATTCCCACTCCCTCCCTTTCTTTTTCTTTGTTCTCGAGCCCTATTGAGAACTATTTCCAGTGAAAGAACAAGAATTAGGCTTACCTTCATTTTACATTTTCCCATTTTTCATATGTAACCCCCTGCAAATGGGGGTTCCCAAAAGACTTCAGGAGCTTGCTTGAATGCTCCAAGCCTGAATGGTGTTTGGCATTTAAGCCATTTATCAGTGAGTGTTTTAGAACCTCTGGTACTGTCTCTTTAAGAGCTGTCTGCTTGCAGACATAATTAGTTTGTATGGGGGACTGTGTGTTTCTTTGATTGAGTACCACCCAAGCTGCTGCCAATTCACTTCATTTTTGCAGTCACTAGGAGTGCAAAGGAACCTATCTGAAAGATGTAACTGTTTGCCAGAAATTATTTAGAGTAATAATGAAATTACAGTTTGTCTAACCTGCTTCTTTGCAGTCAGAACTGTGTCTGCTAGTTCCCCATTCTAGTTTTGAACTGCTGAACTGGACCAATCAGTGTGGGGTAAGCTAGCTCTAAAATGGTGCCTTGGACGAATCAGAACTTGGACTCATAATCTGAGCCAGCCACAAGAGGATTGTATGGGCAGTGACTCTGGGAGATGTAGTTTAGACTTCAGTGCCTTTTGGACCAACAGCAGCAGTCTATTGTGAGTGACAGCCAATCCAGTCAAGAACTGGGAGGAACTCAAAGGAAGTGCCAGTTTTGTCGGTTGGAGTTTGAGTTGAGCTTTGGCAGTGAAGAGGAGCCCTGTGCTTTCGATTGTGCAGTTTTGGTCGGGGCGTGGTGGGGCCCGAGTTCCGGTCTGCAGCTTGTGTAACAGCTTGTTGGGACTGAATCCGTCCTGTGAAAAGAATCAAAGGATCTCTGAAGAGTGGAGCCGGGCTCACCCTGTAGAAGACTGGAGGAATTGCTGAAAATTGCACTCTGTCTGTCAGGAACTGAATCTGCTGTGTGTTCTCCCGGCATTGTGCAGTAATTGCGATCGGGATACAGATGCAGCCTGCCTGGTATAGTGCTTCTTTTATATGGATGTGTGAAGAGGTTTGTGTACCTCAAGTGAGCCCTGCTGACATTGAAGGACCCTATCTTATTTGGAGGTCGTGAGTACTAATTCAGGGTTGCTCCTGTTGAATTGCCACATTAAATCCAAATGGAATTACTGTACTGCTGACTGTTTAATTCTCCTTTTCTCTGTGTGAAAGGGCCCTACCAGCTGCCACGGTTTGGACTAGCCACTAGGCTTGGGTACCCAGGGACAGTAACTGATAGGGATAGGCCTGTGCACAGAGCCATAGGTAGATTATTAGAGTGATAAGCTAATTAACCTGATTTCCCCTGTCCTTGTTATATCCCCAAATAAATCAGAGCTGCTTGTTTCAGCAAAGTTATACTGCCTGAGGTATTTGTCTATGTTAAAGTACTGTACTGTGATTGTTGCACTGTATCTCATTTCACAGGAGGTCCCAGTGCCGGAACCAGACCTGGGGGTAAGTGTATACTGTGAAGGTAATTCTGATATATTGTGTGGGCCACTAGTGGGAAGAAAGGGGGGTTGCAGTGTCCCAGAGGGCTGTGACCAAGTTGGTTTAACTATTGCAAACCCTGACCTCTGGGTGGAGGCACCCGCCATTGGATCCAGGCCCCTCAACCTGTTAGTGGCAAATCAGGCAGGGGTAGTAGCCCTGGGATAGCGCCATCTAGGGGTTACATCTTGGAGGCTCACCGCTGGGATTGTGTGTCCCCTAGTGGCCATATTTACAACCACTGTTAAGAAAAAATGGGTACCCGACAGAAGTGGCTGTGCACCGGCTGGTGGAGTGGTGTACTAGGGAGGAGATCGACCCCCAAAATGCTATGCTTATCCTGGACATCCCTGGGATCAATACGGACACTGTGCAGGAGTACTTTCCAAGGTGGAAGGTTTACAAAACCCTGTGGTGGTGGGTCGGCATGCTAATCTGCTCACCCACACTTTCCTGGCCCTAGTAGAGTTTAAGGATCCCATAGATAGCTCCAAAGTGCCACAGACCATTACCCCAGAGGGAGCCCTCACTACTTGGAGAGTGATAACTAAGGACAGTAAAGACCCGGGGGGGAATCAGCCCCCACCACTATCTGAAACTTTTGAGGAGAAATTTGCTGAATGGTTGCTGGGAGAGGGGAAAACTGTGGAGGACTTGAAGAAACTATTCTTGCCACCTGGGGGTGTTCCTCCCCCAACACCCTCTCCTGCTCCAGTGCCCGTAATGGTGGCTGAACCAATGCAGACTCCTATTTCTGCACCTGCCATTAGTCACGACTCTTCGAGGTTGAGGATCTTCTCTGGCACCTCCCCACCCCCAAGGGAGGATGACTGGGAGACCTGGATAGACTATGTTGCCCCCAAGTGCTAGAATGGCAATGCTCGGAAGGTGAAAGCGAAAAGAGGTTAGTAAGGCCTCGGTCCTGCCTGGCTACCATCCGTGCTAAGCGGGCAGTAACCCTGAGCGACTGCACAGGCCTATCTTGAGGCCTTGGAGAATGTGTATGGAGCCCAGATTCTGATGAGGACCTATGGTGGAGAGTAAGAGATGCACAACAGTACCAAGGGAGTTGTTGTCTGTGTATGTATCTCGGCTGGAAAAATTGTTGCAAGAATGCCTCAGAAAAGGTAGTTTGCCAGCATTGAACTGGACGAACCAGGCTGGACAGGATCCTTAAGTCTGCCCCTTCTCAGAACTGCTGTTGCTTCAGTTACGCTTGGCAGATCGACTGGAATCCCACCCTCCTATGATGAGTTAATGAGAGAAATTCGAGGAGTTGAGAAAGACGACCTCGGGAGGGATCTGCACCAATAGCTGCGGCTACGACCCGAGTGACTGAGGGTGACCCATCAAGTGAAGTTCAGGGGCAGAGGTTGGCAGTCAATGAGTGCTCTGACAAGGAAAAAGATATGTCACAATGGGGCGAACTGTTGAGAGAGATCCGGGAATTCAAAAACAGTCCCTTTATGAAGGCCACGCCTGCAAGTACGGGCCCTGACCTATATCCGACTGCATCTGCTATGGGAGTGGGGGTACCCACCCATGTATCTCCTGCTGATAACAGCTCCGAACTCGATTCCTTGACCATGGAAGTGGAGAAACTGACGAGATGTCTCCAAATGCTTATCACGCCGCAGACAGAGATGGCACCAAGGTTTCCAGTTAGTAATACCCCGCCCTGGCTCCCAGTGTGGCGCCTCGGCCAGCTCAAACTCAGAAAGTATGTTTTGCTATAATTGTGGGAAAGATGGGCACATGAAGGGAATGCCAGTCCCCAAAAGACACTGACAAAGTTGCATATAGGCTACAAGGAGAGCTTGGAGAAGAAATCAGTGGTTAAGAGGTGCACGACATGATCCCAGTGAGGGCACCAAAATGCTAATTCACGTCCTTTTGTGGCAAGGTCAGTTGCCCAGGCCCCACTACCGCCTCTCCAGACTGGTCCAGAATAGTGGGTCCCTCCATGGAGACCACTGTAAAGGTGAACGGAGTGTCTACAAGAGCTATATTAGACAGTGGCTCCCAAGTGACAATTATGTTCCAAGATTGGTATCAGAAGCATTTGTCAGACGTACCTTACAACCATTAGAAGGACTGCATGTATGGGGTTAAGTGAGAAGGCCTACCCTATTCCGGGTATATCCGAATTTGGCTGTCTTTCCCCACCTCCGTGGCTGGAGTGGCGAACAAGTAGAGACCTAGCCTTAGTGTGTCCCCCACTGGACTGTATGATGGTGTCCTTTGTTGATTGGAACAAATGCTCATATGTTCGGAAGGCTGGCACAGTTGTGTTATGAAAACAGGGTCAAAGACTAGTAGAGCTTTAAGAGTTCCGGCTTTAATTAAGAAAGCCTATGAGGCATGAGAGATGCTGAAAAACAGAACCAGAGGAACCGGTCGGAATTGTATGGAAGAAGGATCCTGAGTCTCTGATCCTGGCGCCAAATGCCCAGTGTACCTTACAGGAGAGGTCCGTATCAGAAAGGATGTTAAGAATAAAATATTAATGTTGGATGCACCAGGCGATGGAAATTGCCAGAGGGACTGCTGGTCAAGCCTAGTATTTTGCCCGCTAGAGCCCATGCTTATGCCAGAAGGGTAATGGTCCAAGTTCATAATGTGTCTGAAAGAGACATTCGAGTAAACAGAGGTTGCATCCTGGCTAATGTGCATTGTGCAGACACTGCAGTGCTACCCAGCAGCAAGAGTTCAAGGAAGAATGACAGAGTAACACCTGACTTGTTTGATTTGGCGTCCCCGCTGCCAGCTGAATGGAAAGTGAAGATCAGTGAGAAGCTTGCCCAGAGAGACCAGGTGTTTCTTTAAAGGAATGGGATGTAGGATGCGTGCAAGGAGCTGAGCACAATATCCGGCTGCATGACGAAGACCATTTCGTGAGAGGTCTCGACGCCTGGCACCTGCTGACATAGATGATGTGAGAGCGGCATCTGCAAGAGATGTTAGCTGCTGGTGTAATACAAGAATCCAGAAGCCCTTATGCTTCCCCCATTGTGGTAGTGAGGAAAAAGAATGGAACAGTAAGGATGTGTGTGGATTATCGCACCTTAAACCGGCGGACTATCCCTGATCAGTACACAATGCCCTGCATTCAGGATGCTTTGGACTGCCTAAACGGGAGCAAGTGGTTCTCTGTGCTGGATCTCCGCAGTGGGTACTATCAGATCCCGATGGCCCCAGAGGACCGTGAAAAGACAGCCTTTATCTGTCCGGCTGTTTCTATGAATGCTGAGGATGCCTCAAGGGATTTCAGTGCCCCAGCCACTTTTCAACGATTGATGGAGCGTGCAGTGGGGGACATGAACTTACTAGAGTGCCTGGTATACCTAGATGATGTTATTGTGTTTGGCAGCTCACTGGAGGAACATGAGAGCAGATTATTTAAGGTATTGGACCGACTGGAGGACTTTGGCCTTAAACTGTCCATTGATAAGTGTCAATTTTTCAAACATCAGTAAAGTATGGGACACATAGTATCCACCGAGGAATAGAGACTGACCCAAGTAAAGTTGAGGCCTTGACCACCTGGCCACAGCCCAAAAATCTAAAGAACTGCAAAGATTCCTGGGATTCTGTGGTTATTATCGGAGCTTCATCAAGGACTATTCAAGAGTGATCCGCCCTTTACTTAACCTTACTCAAGGGTATCCCCCAACCCACAAAAAATACCAAAAGTCAGCGTCCCTCAAGACTGAAAGAGTGTATTTTCATCCGAGTGAAGTATTTGGGGCCCGCTGGACTCCTGATTGTGAGACTGCTTTTCATGAGATCATATATCAACTTACCCATGCTCCAGTGCTGGCCTATGCCTATCCAAGAAAACCTTACGTCCTGCACACTGATGCTAGCTTGCAAGGGTTGGGGGCTGTGTTGTACCAAGAGCACGAGAATGGCCTGAGACCAGTGGCCTTTGCCAGTAGAAGCCTGACCCCATCCGAAAAGAACTATCCTGTACATAAGTTAGAGTTCCTAGCTTTGAAGTGGGCTATTGTTGACCAATTCCATGAGTACTTGTATGGGGCTAAAATACTAGTAAAAACTGACAATAATCCTTTGACCTATGTGCAGACCTCAGCTAAGTTGGATGCCACTGGCCATAGGTGGCTTTCTGCATTATCTACATATGACTATGCTCTCGAATACCGAGCAGGTCTGAACCACATAGATGCTGATGCTCTCTCCGGAGGCCTGTTCCCAGAATGATTGGGTCCGATTAGCAGAACTCTGACATTCGGGCACTCTGCCGAAGTTTGACAGGGAGGAACAAATGTCCACGGACGCAGTGGACTGCATGGTGGATTGCTTGGGAGCCTCTGAGAATTGCATACCTGCTGCTTATTGCCACTTTTCTGCAATAACATTGGTGCACTGCCTCAGCTGGACAATGACAGTATTCGGCGGGCTCAATCCGCGATCCCATGATCAAAGCAGCTTTAGAAGCCTCTATGCAGGAAAAGATGTGTCCAAATTACGCTCCACTGATTTGAGAACTGCACTGTTATACAAAGAAGGTCCTAAGTTGAAACTGATCAATAAACTGTTATACAGAGAAACAGTAGACAGAGGGGACAAGTAGACAAACAACAACTAGTGCTGCCCACTGCCTTCGAGACTCAGTACTGAGGTCCTTGCACAACCACATGGGGCACCTTGGTATAGACAGAACACTTGACTTGGTGAGATCCAGATTCTATTGGCCTAAGATGGGGCTGATGTGGAGCAACACATTCAACTTGTAGTCGCGCTTACAGAGGAAAGCTTTGCCCCAGAGGGCTGCCCCCTTGTTAACATCACCACCAGTGCACCCATGGAGCTGGTCTGTATTGATTTTCTAAGTTTGGAGTCAGATCAAAGAAATATCAGTAATGTGCTGGTGGTCACTGACCATTTCACGAGATATGCCCAAGCTTTCCCCACCAAAGACCAGAAAGCATCCACTGTGGCCAAAGTACTTGTAGAAAACTTTTTTGTTCACTATGGGGCTCCACAAAGAATCCATTCTGATCAAGGGAGAGACTTTGAGAGTCGTCTGATCAAAGAGATGCTTTCTCTGTGGGGAGTGCGAAAGTCCAGAACCACTCCTTACCACCCCCAGGGGACCCACAGCCTGAACGTTTCAACCGCACTTTGCTAGATATGCTAGGCACCCTGCACCCAAAGGACAAGCCTAGATGGAGCCAACAAATTGGCACCCTGGTACATGCTTATAACTGCACCAAAAGTGATGCCACTGGATTCTCCCCCTACCGCCTGATGTTTGGAAGAGAAGCTCGACTACCAGTAGATGTGTGTTTGGGGTCTCTCCTGATGGGGTTCAAGCTGACAACTATTTACAGTATGTGCAAAGTTAAAGGCCCAGCTAACTCATGCGTACTAACTGGCTCAAACCATGGCTGCCAAAAGAAATCTGGCCAACAAAGAAAGTTATGATAAAAGGTGAAAGCACAGGAACTCAGGAGGAGATCGGTTGCTAAGAAATCTGGGATTGCATGGCAAGCACAGATTGCTGACAGATGGCACCATCTCCCTCACATTGTAGTGGGCAAACTAGATGATCTGCCAGTGTACAAAGTAAGGCCTGAGAATAATTCAAAAGATGTAAAAACAATGCATAGAAATCATTTACTGCCCATTGGACAAATCTTAATTGAGTCTGAGCTCCTAGAAGATGCCCTCTGGACCAGTGACTAGAGCTGCTGGAAAAGATCAAGATCAAGAAGTCTGCACCTACAGAAGCAAAGTTAAAGTGTTCCCTCCACAAGTCCCAGTTGAGCATGACTGTCAGTCCATATCGGAAGAAAGTGAGAGTGACTTTGAATACTATCCTTCTACGAACTGAGTCAATTGTTTCGGGCAATCCCCTAGTCAATACTGGAGACAAAGCTGGGCCTTCTGGACTGTCTAAGCCCCCAGCTTCATCCCTGGAGCCAATGCTCCCAGAAAGTGAAGTGCAAAGCATCAGATCAGATGAAATGGAATCATTGTGCATGGTTGAACTGTTTGAGCTTTAGGAGGAAAATGATAGATTGGGGCAGACTGGTGATACAACAACAAGAAGAGTATTTTGAGTGCCCTGACAGTCCACTGCCAGTGTCCGAAAGCTCTCCATGCGAGCCAAATGTTGGGACTCCAGAAACTGTAACTCCTGGAGCTGAAAGTGCCCCAAGTTCTAGCCTCTCTACCCCATGGAGACTCCTGACAAGTGTGGACAATGCTGAAAATGAGGCTCAGAGTGCAGAGACTGTACAGTTCCCCTAGAAAGACTGGTCGAGCTGTAAAGCCTGTGGTGCACCTCAGTTATGATTCCTTGGGAGGCCTGTGGATTTGCCTCTCAATGTTGTCCATAAAGGAGTGTATGTGTCCCGAGCTCATTGCCCAAACTGAGCTCAGTGCTAACTCAAGTTACTTGTGTTGCCTCTAAGTATGGTGCCCTTGCCCGTCCAGCCCCAAGGTAACTGATAGGAAGGGCCCTCTTCAGGTTTCATGTACAAGAGGGTAATAACTGAGTTATGGTACACAAGTGTATGTAATACTGTGTAAAGAGTGACGTACTGCAATGTTTCAGAAATGTGTTCTTGGTAAAATGATATATTGACTGATGATTACATGTGCGAGCCTAATGCAAATGTATGTGGTTGCAGTTGAAACTTATGGGTACTTGCTTGACGACGATCAAGCTTTCCCAGGCCAGGAAGGGTGTAACCCCCTGCAAATGGGGGTTCTCAAAAGACTTCCAGGAGCTTGCTTGAATGCTCCAAGCCTGAATGGTGTTTGGCATTTAAGCCATTTATCAGTGAGTGTTTTAGAACCTCTGGTACTGTCTCTTTAAGAGCTGTCTGCTTGCAGACATAATTAGTTTGTATGGGGACTGTGTTTCTTTTGATTGAGTACCACTCAAGCTGCTGCCAATTCACTTCATTTTGCAGTCACTAGGAGTGCAAAGGAACCTATCTGAAAGATGTAACTGTTTGCCAGAAATTATTTAGAGTAATAATGAAATTACAGTT
Organism: Neoceratodus forsteri; assembly: GCA_016271365.2. NCBI lineage: Eukaryota > Metazoa > Chordata > Ceratodontiformes > Ceratodontidae > Neoceratodus > Neoceratodus forsteri. The sequence goes on along the minus strand of CM057458.1, from coordinate 727,936,062 downwards.
TGCCTAACCTGCTTTGCAGTCAGAACTGTGTCTGCTAGTTCCCCATTCTAGTTTTGAACTGCTGAACTGGACCAATCAGTGTGGGGTAAGTTAGCTCTAAAATGGTGCCTTGGACGAATCAGAACTTGACTCATAATCTGAGCCAGCCACAAGAGGATTGTATGGGCAGTGACTTGGGAGATGTAGTTTAGACTTCAGTGCCTTTTTGGACCAACAGCAGCAGTCTATTGTGAGTGACAGCCAATCCAGTCAAGAACTGGGAGGAACTCAAAGGAAGTGCCTGGTTTTGTCAGGTTGGAGTTTGAGTTGAGCTTTGGCAGTGAAGGGGAAGGAGCCCTGTGCTTTTTCGTGTGCAGTTTTGGTCGGGGCGGTGTGTGGGGCCCGGAAGTTCCGGTCTGCAGCTTGTGTAACAGCTTGTTGGGACTGAACTGTCCTGGTGAAAAGAATCAAAGGATCTCAGAGAGTGGAGGCCGGACTCACCCTAGAAGACTGGAGGAATTGCTGAAAATTGCACTCGTCTGTCAGGAACTGAATCTGCTGTGTGTTCTCCCGGTATTGTGCAGTAATTGGTGATCGATACAGATGCAGCCTGCCTGGTATAGCTTTTTTATATGGATGTGTAAGAGGTTTGTGTACCTCAAGTGAGCCTCTGACATTGAAGGACCTTATCTTATTTGGAGGTCGTGAGTACTAATTCAGGGTTGCTCCTGTTGAATTGCCACATTAAATCCAAATGGAATACTGTACTGCTGACTGTTTAATTCTCCTTTTCTCTGTGTGAAAGGGCCCTACCAGCTGCCACGGTTTGGACTAGCCACTAGGGCTTGGGCACCCAGGACAGTAACTGATAGGGAGTAGGTGCACTCACCGTAATTTTGATCTTCTTTACCCCATTCATTACTTCCTGCAAGTCGGAGGCGCGCACCACGGAGCTTTTTTTTTTTTTTTTTGTGTTTCAACGCTCGCCGAGAGCGACACGCGCTATGCGCGAGGGGCATGCTGCTAGTAGCGATCACTCTCTCCAACTCAGTTTGGTGAGCCTGAGAAAAGGAAAGCAGAAAATATAGATACGAGGCAAGATAGCCGAGGATAGTAAAAGGAAGAAACAGAACTGGAAAAGGAATAAGCTTGGGATGGAGGAAGACAGAGAGATAAGAACATCTCAGCCTAGGGAGTGCAGGGCCTCACCTGGGCGACTTAGGAGGAGAGATGAGTATGAAATGAGAAAACAGAAGAAGAAGAAGAAAGAGAAGAGAGAGATGGATGTTGAAGGACCAGAAGGCCCAACACCTAGTTAGCTTAGGCTGAAGGCTGGGATAAAGGGGGCATGAACTCCGGAGATAGAGCTGAAGAGAAGGTCACCGAACCCGCTAGACAGACTCAGGAGGCATAGTCCTCATCTTCAACATGCTAATAGCTTTTGACACCCACCTTTTCGGCTCTGGCCATGGAGTGGCCTTTAAGGGAGGACAGCTGAGGTGGGAAGAATAAAACCTCAGCAGCATGAGAGCGCTGCTCAGGGTTAGAACAGAAAATGCTTTCAGGCGTTTCGCGATAGAATGGATTCAGACTACTGGCTGGCGTCGGTTACTGGCTAGTAATTGATATGGTCATGGAGTTTTATGTAAAATTGTCTAGGAGGATTTCAAGGAGAAACCACTAGCAAACAGCGAGGGATAGTCACCTCTCATTTGTTTTCTTGTTTGATTTCTCCATTTTTTTTTTTTTTTTTGGAGATGACCCAGATACCAAGATGCCTACAGCAGTCTGGAGAGTTCCCCAGCTTTTTTTTTTTTTTTTTTAAAAGAGAAAGGAACAGACGATTTGCCTCTGTTGCAAGATAAGAATAGTGGGGGGGGATTTGGGGCAACTATCTGAATGGGATTGGGATCAAAACTGAATACCTGAGCCAGGCCAAAACCCCAGAGGTATCGTGCTATAAGAATAGCAAGAGTTGTGCAGTCTGATCGCCAATGTAATCACGAGATGCCATGAATCTTAGAGGTAGTTTTCTGGATTTTAGAACCTCAAAAAGATTTTTTTTTTTTTTACTTTGTCTTTTTTTTTTTTTGAAAATTTCAGTAAATTTTCCCTATATTTATATAAATGCAGAGAGAGGAAGGAGACGGAGGTGGAGAAGCCACAGAAGAGGCATTGAGGGGAGTGAGGAGAATGAATGGTGAAGATACAAGAGAAGACCAAGAATTACTGTGGCATGCATTTTCCTATCTTCCTTGTCAATCTTCACCATTCATTATGGGTGAGCGCTTGCCCCTTCCCGGAGGAAGAGGCCACCCTGAGGGAACAAGACCCCAGCCTTGGCTGGTGAGAAATATAGGGAGAAGACCCTGCTTATCCAGAAAGCTAAGAGGGAGAAGAGTAGAGTTTCCCGAGGACGAGAGATGAGGAGTCCTGTAAAAGTCTCCTGTTCTGAAGAGAAAAGACGGTCCTCTGAATCGACCACGCCCGCGCCAGGGACACCTTTAAAGGCTGGCGTTGTCCGCCTGATGGAGATCGCTGTCCCCACGCCTGAAGCCACCCCATTGGCTCCTGAAGATGCCCTTGCTTGGGTCTTCCAGCTCCAGGCTGTCATGGAGGGCAACGGGCTTGTCTGGTTTGTCTGCATTGCGCATAGATGCCAGCAGCTGGGACATCATCCACCATGATGCCGGCCAGGCAGCGTGGTGAGCCTGATGTGATGCAATACAAGCACTCGCACGAGCAGAAGAGAACACTTCGCTTCCCAACGGTCTAACTGGAGAGAGTCCGAACCGTGGGCGGTCGTGCCAGGCAACGGCGCCAGAAGCGTAGTATCCAGGTATACCAAACCTGAGTACGGCTGGGAAGGAACCTAGAGATCTGAGGGGCACAATACCTACGCTGGCAGTCCGCCGGGTTGGGGAAGAAGCGCAGGGGACTGCCATGACCGGATATGACGCCTCCCAAGGATAGGCCAGGAAGGTACCACCAGATGCTGGGCACTGAACTCACCAAGTGACCCGCTGCCTCCCTGCTCGTATTGTCTCTTCGAACGTAGGAACCGGAGATCCCCACCATCCTCGTTGAGGAAACGCTGATATTCTGTGAAATCAGCATCGGAGGACAGATGAGCGGGGTCTTCTCTCGAGGAGGGAGATTTAGGATGATTGGGAACTGGAATGCCCAGAGGATTCTGCGTGGGGAGAGCCGAGACCGGCTGCATGTACCTAACGATGAGGGGAAGGCCAGAGAACTCTGAACTGCTCCCAGGATAACGGGACCAGAGGGCTGATATGGCCTGGGAGGGGGTGGTGGAAGGTAGAGACGGAGAGGGGCACCTCCGCTGAGGCAACTGCCTCTGCGAGGGCTCTGGAACTGGGGAAAGGAGCCTCTGGAGAGGGGATCCCGGAAATCAGACTTGGTTCGCAGAACGGAACTCTGGGGAAGTGAGCCTGAAGAGCCCTGGGGAGAACCTCCCCTGTGACGACGCTGGGACTGGATGGATCCAGAAGGGCAGTCCGCCAAACGCCTGGGAAGGACACCCTAGAATCCTGAGGGAGGGGCGAGGCTTCTGCACTCGCCCTTGCCACCCCTGAGGTGGTCAAGGAAGACCGAGCAGAGACCCCTGCCCCTCGACCTCGGACTCAGAGAGGGCCTCCTAATCACAAAGGCCCCTGTCTCCTAGAGAGAGTGACAGCACCTGTAAGGTAGCCGTCACCGGGCTCCAGAGAGGGAGCCCCCGCGTCACCCCTCGCCGCCTGCCCTCAGGCTCCCCGCCACCCCAGCCGGGAACCTCAGGAGGCGACAAGTGGGGACAGAGGGAGGGTGGTCCGCTGCGCCACTCTGGCACCTTCTAGCCACCGGGGACCCAGACTCCAAGAGTGGGTGCCAGGCTGGTCCATCGCCTGAACCATCGCCTCCCGAGGAGGACTCCCAGACCAGCAGGACCTCAATGCTGGCCACCCAGGGGTCCTCGAGGTACGGGGCCGCGAACGGGCCCTGTATTAAGTGAGTGCTGCCGCCTCCCCTCACGCCGTAGCAGCCAGGCTCTAGCTCCACACCCCAACGCCGGGCGAGGCCGGGCGCCGGGCTTGAGGAAGGACCAGGCCCACGGTGCCGGGCGGTCGGAGGCGAGGCGGCATTCGCCGACGCGCCGCCTTGTTCCATCGACGTGCCGCGAACGGCGCTGGGCGGCCCAGCGCGGCACCGCAACGGCGCCGCTTCGATTACCGGGCGCTACGTAACGGCGCTGACCAAAGCGGTACGCCCGCCAACGCGCCATTTGATCACCGCGTTGCGAATCGCGCTGGGACTCAAACGGCGTTGTGAACGCGCCGCTCTGATCACCGCACCGCCGAACGCGCCAGGATCCGAACGGCGCCGGGAAGGCGGCGTCGAGGGTCTCACCAGCTAGGCCCAAGACGAGGGGCCCGCCAGGGGGGAGCCTTCCACCAAGAGGTGACGTGAGGCGGTGTCGGCGCTCATGCCCGGAAGGACTACGACGCCTCGACACCGCAGAAAAGGGCCTCCTCGGCAAGAAAGACGAGGAGACCCTCCTCCTCAGACTCAGATAGGCCCGGGAGGGACCCGGGGAAGGCCTAGAGACCTACCTGAGAATCCTTGAGCGACGCCGTCTCAGGTCGGGCGGGGCTTTGCCGAGCTTGAATGCGCTGGACTTTCGAGGACACGGGCGGTCCATGGAGAAACAGGGCGTCGTCGACGAATCCATGCGTCATGGTTGGGTCCCCAGGCAACGAGCAAAACGCTATGCCGGGTCTGGAGACGGAGAAATGCCGCCACAGTAATACTGGATGATAGGGCGCGGCTTGTCAAACACGCTTAGCTCCGGACCCGGACATAACGCGAAATCAACAAGAAAAACGTAGAAAACACACCCGCGCCGCTTAAAAGGAAAAAGAACGGCTTCACCGATCATGCTCAGTGTGTGTGGAAAGAGGGAGTCGCTGACGCAGTGGAGAATGGACGCCCGAAACAGGTGCTGCTCGACGGCGGGAGAAACAGAACTGAGTTGGAGGAGGAGTTTGTCGCTATTAACGTGCCGCTTCGCATGACGCATGATGTCGCTTTCCTAGGGCGGGCCAAGAAAACTTTTAAAAAAAAAAAAAAAAAAAGTCTCACGTGACGGGTGCGCGCCTCCGGCTTACACCCAGGAAGTAATGAATGGTGAAGATTGACAAGGGAAGATAGGCCTGTGCACAGAGCCATAGGTAGATTATTAGAGTGATAAGCTAATTAACCTGATTTCCCCCTGTCCTTGTTATATCCCCCTAAATAAATCAGAGCTGCTTGTTTCAGCAAAGTTATACTGCCTGAGGTATTTGTCTATGTTAAAGTACTGTACTGTGATTGTTGCACTGTATCTCATTTCACAGGAGGTCCCAGTGCCGGAACCAGACCTGGGGTAAGTGTATACTGTGAAGGTAATTCTGATATATTGTGTGGGCCACTAGTGGGAAGCAAGGGGTTGCAGTGTCCCAGAGGGCTGTGACCAAGTTAGTTTAACTATTGCAACCCTGACCTCTGGGTGGAGGCACCCGCCATTGGATCCAGGCCCCTCAACCTGTTAGTGGCAAATCAGGCAGGGTAGTAGCCCCTGGATAGCGCCATCTAGGGTTACACATAGAAACTCCTTTTCATTTTAAATATGGTAACTGTTTTCACTTCATTGTTCAGCTCACACTTTGGTGAGATTTTTGGTATGGGTTTGCTCACTGCCCCCTCCCCCTTTCCCTCTCCTTGCATTTAAACACACTTACCACTCTCTTTTTCTGGAGAATTACAAAGTGTACTGTGCTCCATTAAAAATGTTCTGATGTTTATAGGTATTTATACTTCATTACTGTTATCTTTAATGATTATATTATTGGGACTTAGACGCTTAACACTGCATCACCCACCCCCTTTCTTTTTCATATTGATTTGTATTTCTTACTTTAAATACATGTGGAATTGGGAATGAGATGCTTGTCACTTCTTCTCCCCACCCTTTTTTCTATTGTTAATGCCCTCCTCTGTCCTGAACTGGGTTTGCTGTGGAACCAGAGGTTGAAATGAACTGGAATTAATTATATATAGAATAATACATAGGGAGGTGTTATAACAAGAATTTTGCAACACCTGATGTGTTGGATGCCCAGTTATTATAGAAAGAATAAATAATACTGGGAGGTGTGTTTAACAAGAATTGTATAGTTGACCCGGTGTGGATGCCATATAGCCCAAGAGTGAAGCTCAAGTGGTTTATAAAAACATCCCACACCCATGGGTATGTATAAAATTCAAGTTTACAAACTTCCCCATAGAAACACAGACTTTGATGGCAGATAAGGACCGCTTTGCCCCATGTTTTGTTTCATTTAATTGCTGAGGTTCACTTTTATGCCACAAAAAATTTATGTGAATTGATGTCTTGTTATTTTGTGAGTGAGAACAGTTGTGCACCAGCAGAATTGTAGCTCATGGCTTTCTCACACAGAAACCAGCACATGTTTCCCATTATAACCTGCTGGTTCTAATGACGAATTTTAACTAGCTATCTCAATGGCAACAAGCATTTGTCAATGCCAAATGTTTGCTTACTGGCATTGGCAGTGGTAGTGTAGAAGTTACAGAGCTGCGTAATAGGAATGGCAGTGAAGTATTGAACTGAAGCCAGCCCCACCACCACCCTGCAGAGAGTGACAGGCATTGGGGTGTGTCTTTGGGTCATCAGGCATAACGGCCACGCCATTTCACCACACCCCACCCTGCAGACACTGACAAGTGTCACGGTGTTCCTTGGGGTCTTTGGCCCTTTGCGCACCCCATTCCATTAGAAATACGTAGATGGGTGCGAGATAGGAGAATGGGGTGAACTTTGGGGTCGAAGAGTCCAAGGCATACCTCAATGCCTCTCACTGGCTGCAGGGTGTGGAATGGTATGAGCATCACAGGCAAGAATCCCAAGTCACACCCCTGATGCCTGTCATTCTCTACAGGGTTGGGCGTTATGGTTGGAAACCCTAATATCTCAGGCATTCGTTGGTATTTTCACTCCAAATTTTCAACATGGTTTTTTTGTGACCCCACCTCATGAACAGTGGCAATATCAGTTTGTTAGCCGAAAGCTGCTTATGCACAGCGACTACGGCATTTAGCACCACAGGTGCAAAAACATTCTGAACAGGATGTAAAAAATGACAGCTGTACTGTTCATGGGGAAGTGTAAAAAATGGCAATGTTGCAAATGTGCAGTAAAAATATAAAAAAAACTGGTGAAGTCACGAGCGTACATAGAAACTGCAACGCGACATCTGTATTATAATTAGGTTGGGGATTTTTACAGCAGATTGTCAACTCAGGCATTTTGGTGTCTCCGAACATGAACAGTGTCACTGTGATTTCTTTATCTGTCCCGAACAATGATTTCCCACAGCGACCACGCATCTCTGCGCTGAAAGTGTGAAAACACACTTGCCATGTTGTGAAAAATGACAGCTGTCTGTTCATAAGGAAGTGTGGAAAAATGCCACTGGTGAAAATCTGGACTGAAAATATTACAAAGTCATGAGCTTACAGTGATGAAGTGGAAACTGCATAATGCTCACTGCAACACAGTCATTTTATGGACTTTGTCACCAAATTTTCAACATAGCTATTTTAAGACCTCTGTTCATGAACAGTGTAACTGTGATTTTCGTAATCTGTCCCAAACATTGCTTTCGCACACGAACAGCACCATTGTGCGCTACATGTGCAAAAACACATTTTGGGCAACATATGAAATATGGCAGCTGTACTGTTCATAAGGAAGTGTAATAAAATGGCAATGTTGAAAATCTGGAGTGAAAATATTGAGCATTCATGAACTTACGAGCGTGCGTAGGAGACTGTACAACGCTCGTAAAAGAAAAGAGTGCGTACCTACCGTAATTCTTGATCTTCTCTTGTATCTTCACCATTCATTACTTCCTGGGTGTAAGCGGGCGGCGGCGCACCGCACGGAGCTTTTTTTTTTTTTTTTAAGGTTGCCTAACGGCCCCGCCGAGAGCGACGTCATGCGTCATGCGCGAGGGGCGGCCGTTAGTAGCGACCGACTCCTCCTCCAACTCAGTTCTGTGAGCCGGAGAGGCAAAAGTGAAAGCAGAAAATATAGATAGCGAGGCAAGATAGCCGAGGGATAGCAAAGCAAGGAAGAATGAACTGAAAAAGGAATAAGCCGATGGAGGAAGGACAGAGGAGATAAGAACATCCCTAGCCTAGGGAGTGCAGGGCCTCCTTACCTGGGCGACTCTAGGAGGAGAGATGAGTAAGGAATGAGAAAATAGAAGAAGAAGAAAGAGAAGAGAGATGGGATGTTGAAGGGACCAGAATGCGAGCGAGCATAGTTAGCTTGTAGCTGAAGGCTCGACTAAAGGGGAAGCAAGAATCCCCGGAGATAGAGCTGAAGAGAAGGTTCACCAACCCGCTAAGACAGACTCAGGAGGGCATAGTCATCATCTTCAACATGCCATTGTTCTTGACACCCACCGGACTCCTGGCATGGAAGGCCTTTAACTGGAGGACAGCCGAGGAGGAAGAATAAAACCCAGCAGCATGAGAGCGCTGCTCAGGGGTGTAGAAATGGAAAATGTAAGCTTTTCAGGCGTTCCAAGATAGAAACGGGACTCAGACTGACTGGCTAAGGCCGGCCAAGGCTTAGGCTGGCTAAGATTGGATATGCTCAGCAGAGCTCTACTGTAAAAATTGTCCAGGAGGACACTTAAAGGGAGAAACCACTTAGCAAAACAGCGAGAAGGATAGCCTACCTTCTCATTTGCCTTCTTGTTTGATTTCTCCTTTCCTTTTTTTTTTTTTTTTTTAACTAGATGCATGACCCAGATACCAAGATGCCTATAGCAGTCGGAGAGAGTTCCCTCAGCATTTTTTTTTTTTTTTAGAAGAGAAAGGAACAGACGATTTCAGTCCTCTGCTCTGCAAGGCAAGAATAGAGGGGATTAGATTTCAGGCAACTATTTGAACACGGGATTGCAGGATCAAACTGAATAGCCTGAGCCAGGCCAAACAACCCCAGAGGTATCTTGCCATAAGAATAGCAAGAGATAGTTGTACAGTCTGATCGCCAATGCAATCCGCGAGATGGCCCATGAATCTTAGAGTAAATAATTTTTCTGGATTTTAAACCCCCGCCAAGAAGATTTTTTTTTTGGGAAAATGAAGCAATTTTCCCTATATTTTATATAAATGCAGAGAGAGGAAGGAGACGGGAGGTGGAGAAGCCACAGGAAGAGGCCACTGAGGGATGGTGGGCAGGTGTAAGTGAATGTGAAGATACAAGAGAAGATCAAGAATTACAGTAGGATCGTAATTTTTCTGTCTTCCCTTGTCAATCTTCACCATTCATTACTTCCTGGTGAGTATTAAGCTCTCTTCCCTGGAGGGGAAGAGGCCATACCCTGAGGGAACAAGACCCCAGCCTTCTGTTGGTGAGAAACAGAAGGAGAAGACCCTGGCTTATTCAGAAAGCCTAAGTGGGAGAAGAGCTAGGTGCCTCCCGAGGACGAGGAGACGGAGGGAGCCCCTGTAAAAGTCTCCTAGCTCTGGAAGAGAAAAGACGGGTTCCCCGGAAGGCGGAGCGAATCACCCTACGCCGGGCCAGGGGTGACAACCTGGAAAGACGAAGCCATGCCGTCCGCCTGATGCAGATCGCTGTCCCCGCAAGCCTGGAAGCCACCTCATTGGCGTCATAAGATGCCCTTGCTTGGTGTCTTGCCAGCTCCAGGCCTACCGCGGAGAGGGCAACGGCTTGTCTGGTTTGCTCCGTATCAGGCATAGATGCCAGCAGCTGGGACATCATCGACCACAGATGCCGGTTGTAGGCAGCGTGGTGAGCCTGATGTGATGCAATACATGCACTCGCACGAGAAGAAGAGAACACTCTTCGCCCAACGGTCGAACTGGAGAGTCCGAACTGTGGGCGGTCGCAGCCAGGCAACGGCGCCAGAAGGAGTATCCAGGTATACCAAACCTGAGGACGGGTTGGGAAGGGAACCTAGAGACTCAGAGGGGCACAATACCTACGCTGGCAGTCCGCCGGGCTGGGAAGCGGCAGGGGACTGCCATGACCGGATAGACGCCTCCTGGAAGGGGATAGGCCAGGAAGGTACCACCAGATGCTGGGCACTGAATTCACCAAGGAATTCACGCGTCTCCCATTCGGCATTGTCTCTTCGAACGTAGGAAATCCGGAGATCCCTCACCATCCTCGAGAGGAAACACTGATATTCTGTGAAATCAGCATCGGAGGACAGATGAGCAGGGGGTTCCTCTCCCTCGGAGGAGGGAGACGAGGATGATGGGGAACTGGAATACCCAGAGGATTCCTGCGGCGGTGGGGAGAGTCGAAAGACCCGCTCATGCATGTATCTAACATATGAGGAAGGCCGCGAGAACTCCCTGAAAGACCCCAGGATAACGGACCAGGGACCGACATGGCCTGGGAGCGGGGTGGTGAAGGCAGAGATGGAGAGGGGCACCTCCGCGGAGGTAACTGCTCTCTGCGAGGGCTCTGGAATCCGGGGAAAGGAGCCCTGGAAAGAGGGATCCCGGATATCAGACCAGGCCGCAGAACGGAACTCTGGGGAAGCGGAGCCTGGAAGAGCCCTGGGGGAGAACCTCCCCTATGACGACGCCAGGACTGCATGGATCCAGAAGGGCAGTCCGCACAAACGCCGCCGGAGGACACCCTAGAACCCTGGAGGGAGGGGCAAGGCTCTGCACTTCGGCTCCTGGCCACCCCCCCTGGGGTGGCCAAAGAAGACCGAGCAGCAGACCCGCTGCCCTCAACCCTCGGACTCCGAGAGGCCCTCCTCCCGACCACAGCATCCCCTGTCCCTAGAGAGGCAACAGCACCCGTAAGGTAGCTGTCACGGGCCTCAGAGGGAGCCTCCCCTCGTCACCCAGCGTGCCCCGGGGCTCCGGCCACCCAGCCGGGGAACCCTCAGGAGACGACGGAAGGGGGACAGAGGGAGGGCCCGCTGCGCCGCCTGGCACCTCAGCCACCGGGACCCAGACTCCAAGAGTGGGGGTGCTAGAATGGGTCCACGTCTGAATCTACCCGCCCGAGGAGGACGAGATCAGCAGGACCTCAATGCTGGCCACCCCAGGGGTCCCTGAGGCCACGGGGCCGCGAACGGCCCCGGTACCTAGGGAGGCGCCGCTCGCCTCCTTCACGCCGGTAGCAGCCAGGCCTAGCTCCACACCCCCAACGGCGCCGGCAAGGCCAGCACCGCCTGGAGGAAGGACAAGGCCCACGGCGCCGGGCGCGTCGGAAAGCGAGGCGGCACCGCCGACGGCGCCGCCTTGTCCATCGGCGCCGCGAACGGCGCTGAGGCCCAGGCGGCCGCTTAACGGCGCCGCTTGATCACCGGCACCGCCGCGGTGCCAGGATCCAAACGGCGCCGAAGGCAGCGCGCCGAGGGGTCCACCCGAGCCAGGCCTAAAAGTCGAGGGCCTCGCCATGGGGAGCCTGCACTGAGAGGTGACTGCCGAGGCGGTGTCGGCGCCATGGCCCCGGAAGGGACTACGACGCCCCGACACTGCTGAAGGGGCCTCCTCGGCAAGAAAAGACGAGGAGACCCCCTCCTCCTCAGACCGTATAGGCCCGGGAGGGGACCCGGGGGAAGGGCCTAGAGACCTTACCTGAGAATCCCTTGAGCGACGTCGTCCCCCGGAGGTCGGCGGGGCTTTGCCGAGCTTGAACGCGCGGACTTCGAGGACACGGCGGTCCATGGAGAAACAGGCGTCACACGAATCCATGTCATGGTTGGGTCCCAGGCAACGAAGACAAACGTCATGCCGGTCCGAGACGGAGAAATGCCGGCCACAGTAACACCGACGCATAGGGGCGCGCCGCTTTCAAACACGCTTAGCTCCGGAACTGGACATAACGCCAAATCAACAAGAAAAACAGTAGGAAAGCACCGCGCCGCTTTAGAGATAAAAAGAACGGTCTTACCGATTGGCGCCGAGTGTGCGGAAAGAGGAGTCGCTGACGCAGTCAAAATATGGACGCCCGAACAGGTGCTGCCTCGACGGTGGGAGAAACAGAACTGAGTTGGAGGAGGAGTCGGTCGACTCTGCCGCCTCGCGCATGACGCGTGGCGTCGCTCTCGGGCGGGGCGGTTAGGCAACTTTAAAAAAAAAAAAGCTCCGTGGCGGGTGCGCGCCTCCGCTTACACCCAGGAAGTAATGAATGGTGAAGATTGACAAGGGAAGATCAATTTTTTTTTGAATTTCACAGATTTTCAACATAGCCATTTTAAGACCTCTGCTCATGAACAATGTCACTGTGATTTTCTTAATTTGTCCCGGACATTGATTTCAGACACTGACTGTGCCATTGGGCGCCATACGGGCGGAAACACATTTTGGGTGAGATGTGAAAATGACAGCTGTACTACACATAAGAAGGTGTGGTAAAATGGCAATGTTGAAAATCTGGAGTAAAATTCAAATTCCTGGAACTTACTGAAGCATGCGTGAGGAACTGTCAACGCACGCTCAGAACAAAGTCATTTTTGAATTTTTCACCACATTTTCAAAATAGGCTTCCTGAGAGCCCACCTTATGAACACTGGCAGTGTCGTTGTCTAATCGGGTCCCGTAGAAGGTGATTTGCAGTGACCGGCGAAATCACCCTTTGGGCCCGAATAATGCCATGACAGTGACAGCATTCATGAGAAGGGGTCCCAAAAACCCCATGTTGAAAATTTGGTGCAGAAATTCCAAAAAATGCCTGAGATATGCAACAAAGTTGAAAAAGCCCTATCTATCCCATTATACAGCTTACCGGCATTTCTTCAGTTCGCGGTCGGCTTTGAAGAGTGCAGACGTGTTCCCGGTCCACCGAAGATCGTCGCACCGGACTCCAGAGGTAAGTATGGGGTGATGGGGGTGGTGTGGGGAGGCAGGGTGCGCAGTGGGTGGGTGCAGGTTGTGGGGGGGCAGGAAGACTGCATGGGACCGTTTTACTTTACAGGTTTTTTTTTTTTTTTTTTTTTTTTAAATGACAACGCTGGACGCTTGCCATGCTGGGTGGGCTCCCAGCATGGCAGAAGGATGGCTGGGGGCGTGGAGCCGACGGGGATTGGGCACCCCCTACGCTATAAGATCTATTGCCATGCTGGGGTGGGCCTCAGCGTGGCACCTGGTACTCTGGGGTGGAGGACAGTGGAGCAGACGGGGGATTGGGCGCCTGGCCGGCTATACCATGAGTTGCCACGCTGGGGTGGGCACCCAGCGTGGCATGTGGAAGGCTTTAGGGGATGCAGCACAGCCGACGGGGATTGGGCACCCCTACCGGCTATACAGTGTGTGCGTGGGGGGGAGCGCGCCACAGTATGCGCATGCGTGGTTTGTGTGGGTGTGTAGGGGAGCGCGATGAGCAGGCAATATCTGATCGCTGCTCACTGAAGCGTAGCCCCCTTTCAACTGTACGCCACTGCATTTTGAGCTGTCATACAGCTCCAGCATGCATTGAGGACTGGGGCTGTGCCTGCCAACACACTGACTGAACTGGAAGAGGGGTGACACACCTCCGAAAACTCAGATGATGGCACTATGTTTCTTGCACATGTGCAAGCAAACATAAAATGTAGCCATGTGTTATATAATCCTTCATTATTTTACCATTTTGGCTGGTTCCATTAAGTTTCCAAACAGAGGTGTCCCTTTAAGGATTTCATCTTTAAGACTTGGATCCTATGGCTGGTACCAGAGCCACCAATGAAAGGAAGTGCTACTCAAAACATTGTGATTGCATGCTGTACTCCTTCTGGCAGTCTGCGAAACATTGTGAAATATCACTGCAAATTAGAATAGATAAATCGTCTGGAATTAACTTGGTTTTTAATTGAGTTGTGTGACAGCAGTTTTCTGATCTGGTTTGCAGTGCTCTAATTCCCTGTGCTTTAAATTGGTGTATCTCTCTTCTTGGTATTACATGGTTTGCCGAAACTCAGTTGCCAAGCTGAGATTTGGAACTGCCATCTTCTGCTGCAATTCTTACAAGAGCCTGGTACATCTAAGCTAGGGTCCCTAGTTCTTCACAGCACTTTAGTCCTGATTTTTGTGGCTGGGCTCATATGCTTCTGCAGCTGCATTTGTTCATGCCCATGGCACAATGCAGTATTGCCATTGGGTCAAATAAGATGTGATGTCATTGATGTCATCACATGCCGAACATAGAGGAGGGGCTTTAAAGGTGATAGTATACCATTTTTACTCCTCTAGAAGCCATCCAGTTGTCCTTTTATTGGCTACCCAATATTCTGATATGCTGTTTTACCTTTTTTGGTTAAACTAATAATCTAAGTTTGTTGCCTTTATAACTAACCTGAATCCCTCTCTCCTCAGCAGTTGCTGCTCTCTCTTTTCATACTGCCTGAAAATTCTATGACATCACAAACACCTTTCCTGGCCATTCAGATTAATAGAACAGAAGAAAAAATTACTCACCATAGTAATCTTGTTTCTTCAAAGGGATCACTCATTATGATTAAACAAATGCAGTCAGCCTCCTGTGTTGGACTGCCCGGAGAGATGGAATTATATGCAAATGATGGAACTCTCAATTGGCTCATGCCACTTTCAAACTGCTGCCCTAGCAACTGTTGCACTCTGAGTGCTTCAGATTCTGACGTAGCCTAAACTGGGTGTAAGGCTCACTAACTATGATAATATTTATATAGAATAATGTTTTGTTCTCTCAGGTGAAAAAAAAAAACTCCCAATAAATAAACCTAAAAAACCTGAGACCACAAGGGAACCAACTGGTTAACAAAAGGTGAGTCTCTAACTTAACCTATATGGAAAAAATATCCTATAACAGGGATGCAGAACAACATTCATAGGTTTTTCAGTTGGGGAGGCAAGGTGGGTGCTTTAATCATAATGAGTGATCCCTTTGAAGAAACAAGATTACTGTGGTGAGTAATTTTTTCTTCTAACCCCAGGAATCACTCATTATGATTAAACAAATGCAGACTACCAAGCAGTACCTTTGGAGGTTGGGCAGAAAACCTATTTAGGAAACAGGTTCTACAGCACTGCTGTACCAAACTTGGCATCACTTCTGGATTGCAGATCCAGGCTGTAATGTTTTGTGAAGGTATGTACTGTTTTCCATGTAGCTGCTTTGCAGATTTCCAAGAGTGGAATATCCCTTGAAGCTGCCACTGAAGCAGCTGTACCCCTGGTGGAGTGTGCTCTGAGGCCCAGGAGAGCCAGTTTACCCACTTTACCATAGCGCAAAACTGGATACATGCCACTATCCAATGAGCAATTGTACATTTTGTGGCAGGTCTACCCTTACCTACCTCCTCCATAGGTAAGAAAGAGCCGTGTCTGGCTTGGTCTGTAAGACTTAATTCTGTCAATATAGTGGCTAAGTGCCCTTTGACATCAAGGGAGTGAAGCCTCCTTCTGGAGAACTGGAATTTCTGTGAAAGACTGGTAAAGTGATGGACTGATTTAAATGGAAATCAGACACCACTTTGGGAAGAAATTTTCACTGGTCCTGAGGACCACTTTGTCCCTGTGGAATGAGATGTAATCTACATCCGCACGCAGGGCTTGTAACTCACTGATTCTTCTGGCTGAAGTAATAGCAACCAAAACCAGTTTTCCAAGTTATATACTTCAAGTCTGCTGTTGCCATCGGTTCAAATAGGGCGTCCATAAGCTTGGCAATGCAGATATTTAAATTCCAGACTGAAACTGGTTCCCTCAAAGGAGGGTACAGAAGGTTAAGGCCTTTAAAATATTTCCTGAAGACTGGATGAGAGGCCATAGACCTCTCTTTACCTGCTGACAGGTAAGCTGAAACTGAAGCCAAATGAACTTTGAGTGTCAGAGGCTTCAGAGCTAAAGAATGCAAGTGTGTCAGGTAATCCAAAAGAATGGCAAGGCCAGCCCTGGATGGGACGATGCCCTTACCTGCACACCATATGGAAAACCTCTTCCACTTGGCAGAGTATGTCTTTTCAGTGGAAGGTTTCCTGGAACCCCTAAGTACTGCCAAAACTTGTTCTGACAGTTTAAGATCCACATAATCTAAGTCCTCAAGAGCCAGTCCTTAAGCCTTAGTAATTTCAGGTTGGGGTACAGTATCCTGTCCTGGGAGGAAGTCAGCAGGTTGTGCTTCCTGGGCAGATGAATTGGAGGTACCACTGATAGAGCCAACAGAAGCGAATACCAGTGCTGCCTCACCCAATCTGGTGCCGCCAGTATCCTTGCCGGTTGGCACCTCAATTTCAGCAGGGTCCTGAATATCAGTGGAAAAGGAGGGAAGGCATACAGAAACTTCCCTGTCCAATCCAGTGCCAATGCATCCAGGGGTAGTGTGACCCTGAGAGGAGGCCTGCAGCAATATATTGATAGCTGGTGATTTTCTGCAGAGGCGAAGAGATCCATCTCTGGAGTACCCCGATGCCTGAAAATCAAGCTGAGAATTTGAGGATTCAGACACCACTGTGGTGATCCTGACTTATCCTGCTGAGGGAGTCTGCCAGTACATTGTTCTTTCCTGGAAGATGTATGGCTGAAAGGGATACCTTCATGGAGTAGGTTAGGACCACAGCCTCATTGCTTCTGTGCACAGGGCTGACCTGGTTCCTCCCTGTTTATTGATGTAATACATAGTAGTGATGGTGTCTGTTCTGACCTGCACCACTTTGTTTTGAAGATGTGGAGCAAATGCCTGCAGGGCTAGGTACACTGCCCTGAGCTCCAAAAGACTTATGTGCAACATGGATTCTTGAGTAGACCATGTGCCACTTGTTGTATAACCCAACATGTGTGCTCCCCAACCCAGAATGGATGCATCTGTTGTAAGAACTAAGAAGGTTGTTCCTTTGTGAAAGGAACCCCTACCTGAAGGTTTTGTTCATCCAGCCTCCACTGCAGTGCCTGTAGGAGAGTGTGGGTGACTGGAACCAGTTTGGACACAGGATCTGTCCTCTGTGAACAGTACTGTCTCAGGTGGAACTGAATATCCCTCATTTGGAATCTGGAACCTACTACCACTGTGGTGGCAGCTGCCATGTGGCCCAAAAGCCTGAGGAACTCTCTGGCTGGTTTGGGTTTTCCTGGTACAAATGAGCTTGCAATTTGCCAAATGCTGTTTACCCAGTCCTGTGGCAAGAAAGCTCTGCCCAGACTGGTGTTAAGTTCTGCTCCAATGAACTTGAGTACCTGAACTGGTGTTTGCTGAGACTTCTGGTCATTTATGAGGAAACCCAGGATTCCAGAGTAGATTTTGTTAGTGTTATGGCCTACTCTGTAAGATGTAGAGATGGACTCACTACTAACCAGTCATCCAGATAGGGAAAGACTGATACCCTTTATTTCTCAGAAACTCCACTACCACGGCCAGACACTTTGTGAATGCCTTTGGTGCAGATGTGAGGACAAAAGGAAGGGCTGCAAACTGATAATGGCATGAGGCCAGTCTGAACCTCAGAAACTTTCTGTGAGAAGGTCTGATGAGGATGTGAAAATAAGCATACTTAAATCTGAGGAGGCTAGCCAGTCTCCCTTTGTAAAGTGGGAATGATCACAGCAAGAGTGACCATTTTAATTTTGGTTTCAGAATATGTCTGTTTAGAAATCTTAAATCCAGAATAGGTCACCAATCTCCATATTTCTTCTTTGAAATGAAGTATCTGGAGAAGCCTTTGCCCTCGCTGGTTTGGGGCATAGGCTCCACTGCCTTGATTGCTAGCAGATGTTTTACTTCTGTATCCAGTAGTATCCTGTCTGCAGATGTAACTGGTGCAAATGTTCTTGCTGCCAGCTTGGGGAGAGATTTGAAGCTGACTGCCAACCCTGGCTCACCACCTCCAGGACCCACTTGTCTGTGGTGATGGTATACCAAACCTGGAGGTAATGAGCCAGTCTGCCACCCACTGGTGGATTTATGATAGGGGATGCGACCTGTACTAGCCTGTCAGGAATTCTGAGTGGGCTGTGCTTGAACCACAGGGGAAGGAGAAGCTCTCCTCATGGTTCTTCTGCCCCTTCCCTGAGCGGAGAACCAAACTCCTGTTCTGGGGAAACCTCTGGATCTGTCGGTTCCTCAAAATCATCATTATCCTCCTCCAAGGAAAAGAGGCTTGCGGTTCCTGAGAAGGTGGAACCGATACAGGAACTGGGGCAGTCGGTATTGGAACCAGGACTGCAGCTTGCAGTGCTTGCAAGACCTTTAAGGCCTTGGCAATGTCTTCAGCAGAGGGCATACCAGTTTTGTCAGCTGGGAGCTTCTTAGCCTTCTCGGGCGGCGCAGCTGACATGCTTTTCCTTGCATTTTTCTTAAGTGGCACAGGTTCAGTCCCTGAATCCACTGTCCTTTTGACTTACCCTGCTCAACCTTATCTGATCCTGTATCAGGATCCTTAGCTTTACCTCCATCCTTTCTTGTGCCAGATGTGGAGGAGCCATCTCCAGTATTAGTAGAAGCAGAGGCCATTTCTTCCAAAACTGTGGACCTTTTCTTAAGAGTTTTAGGGCAAAAAGTTTTACAAATATAACAATTTGCAAAAATATGGCTAGTGCCCAGACAAGAAGTACACAATGAATGTCTGTCTGCTTTAGCTATGATCTGACCACAAGACTCACACAATTTGAAGCCAATGGGTCCTGTGCGTTTTTTAGGCTTAACAACAGGAGCCTCTGACATTGAGCAGGAATCGTTAAAGAAATATAGCAAATTATCGGTTCCTTAGAACCAAATATTTTAAATATAAACAACCGCATCGGTTCCGGGGAACTGAGCGCCACTGTTCCTTGACAAAGAAGGGAACCAAGAAAACTAACAAATTTAAACAGAATTTAATAGTATATGCGTTATGGAACCGACGCAAAAATTAACAAATATATAAGGACTGAGGTAAAAAAACCTCACTAAAAATAGTGGAACCCCCGGTTCCAAGGAACCATGAAGGAACTGCTAAACACACTAAATATAAACACAAATTACAAAATAAACTCAACTAAGGCAGCAATCTGAAATAGAAACAAAAAACACTACTTATCGACCAGATAAATGAATTTTGAAGAGGTTGATGGAGAGCTTTCCGGGACGTCTTCACTAGGCAGGCGGAGTAAAGAATCTGAAGTACTCAGAGTGCAACAGTTGCTAGGGCAGCAGTTTGAAAGTGGCATGAGCCAATTGAGAGTTCCATCATTTGCATATAATTCCATCTCCAGGCAATCCATCACAGGAGGCTGACTGCATTTGTTTAGTCATAATGAGTGATTCCTGGGTTAGAATGGGAGTTACTGATGTCATAGAATGTCTTAGAAGTATGAAATGAAAAGCAGTAGCTGGTGAGAAGAATGGAACTCTGTGTAGATCTGAGGGAACTCCAAAGATAGAATATTTACTTAAAAAAAATCATCAAACTTATTAGAATCCATAACTGACTTGAAAAGAAAGATGGAAGGGCAGTTAACTATGTAAAAATCATTTCCTATCTCCTTTAAGACAAAAAAGGAATGAGGAGAGACATGTATTGTAGAAAAACTATACATCTGCATGAAAAATCCCCAAACAGCAATGAATTCACCAGCATTACATATATTATGTGGCATGATTTGAGTTCTGTTTTCAATTCCATAGCCATGGGATTGCAAACTTCCATGGGCCCTGACCTAAACCATGTCTGTGTGCAACCATACCATGCTTCTGGTGCCTCTGTCACTGGTGTCCACAGTTATTAGGAGCTCTTATTTGGAGACATCCATTCCATACAAGCTCTCTAGCCTCTTCTGGCAATTTGACCTCAAGCGGCAGTAAGGATGACCACTGGGAATGGTGGTATTTGGCAGTCTATTCTAAGTACTGCAGATAGTATGTTAAATGGTGAGGCAGCTGAACACACCCTGTTCCACAAGAAGTCCATCTTATGGGTTTCCTCACCAGAAGGGTTGGTGGAGATGGGGGACTGAGATTTTTCAGCCACAGCATCTTACTCTTCTTTAGGGTTTGCATAATATTTGTCTGTCCTTTTATCTAGGGTTAGAGCCTGAAAGAGTTCCTTCCACATTTGTTTAGCCAATTTAAAGAAAGCCCCTGTAGCTGGCATGTAGATTCTTCCAGAGGAGGACTTGCACAATATATTCAAGAAGGGAAATCCACCTTCAGATTTTGAATCCTGAATGGAGATGTCAAAACTCCTTGTTCATTCTCCTTACAAAGGTTATAAAAGATTGACAGAAGGAGAAGTCCAAAGGTGATGCTATGTGCGAGGAACCCATTATATCATCTGCCCCAGAGATATTGGGATATATTGCACAGGGTACTCTCATCTGAGAAGTCTTCTGGTTAGGATTCCACTCTGTATGGTTACCAGGTGAGTAAGTATGGCCCTGGCAGGTGATGGCAACAAATGAGAACTAGTAACAGAATGGTGCTTGGCCTTCTCAAACTCATAATATGGCATTAACCACCCAAAGATTCAACTTTAGGGGAATGAAACTGAGCCAGAGAAAGACAAATGATTCCATAAAAAGTCCCCAAAATGCTGAAAAGGATGGGAAGGTGCTTTTTTAAAATCATACTCTTTTAAATGAGTTTTCGGGCAAAGATATGACAGGATTTACAGTTTATAAAGTCTTGTGGAACTAAACGCTTCAAACAAAGCTCATGACAGTCTGCCCTTGGCAGCAGTTGAAAGCAATCTGTACAATTTTTGTTGGTCCACAAGATGTCTCTGACATACCAATTAGAGAGAACCTGAAATAATCAAAACAGCTTGTAAAACAATGCAGTACAAGAGCCCAATATCGAAAAACAGCTCTTGTACTGTGGAAACTATGCCAAAGTTCAAACTGCAGCCTCTGTAACAGGAGCCAATTTATTAATGTGAAAGGACACAGGCTGAAATGGAAAGTGAAAACCTCTGTTCTCTGTAAATTGGATAGCTAAATACAATAAACTGCTAAATTTAGCAAAAGGAATGTGGTTTAATAGCAAAATAGTAAAAAAAATAAAAAAAAAAAATTGTCACAGTAGCCAAGAAGAATAATCTCTGGCTGCTGGAACTCAAATGGGAACGGAGAAACCTAAATTTACAGAAAACCCTATCTAAACACAGAGTAATCGAGAAAAACTGACTAAAGTACACTTGTTGATACAACTACAAAATAAAACCTGACTAGAGAACCAGTCTTCACTGTAATTCACTGGGGTGACTGCTCACTTCAGGAAAGAAAAAGATCTAACAGCCAGAGAGGAGTGTGGATGCAAAGTCTGAACCAAGATTCCAGACTCTAAAATTTGCATAGGTTCTAACTCCAGGGCATCACTCTTCGCCAAGATGACTGCATAAAGTGTAAACATTAACTGAGTGACTCCTTGGATTAGAACCAAATGGTACTGAATCCAAAATGGATCTAAGAAGAAGCTATAACTAAAAAATAATATTAGAAACACAACGTAAATCAGGAAGTGACCGATATGTTTTGCAGAAAGGAATAATCTGACAGTTTAAGCAGGCTGAGTTTGAGACATGAGATGGTACATGCCATCCATGTGTTTTAAATCTACTGAATGGTTCTAAAGGCTGACTCTTTGAGATGGTGTTCAGCAAATGTGTGGCTATAGATGTATCCATATTGTTTAAATGCTTTTTTTCAAACGTGCAAACAAGCCTGATCCTAGAACAAAACTGCCAGTAAATCAGCAAGTCTTTTGCAGTCCAAAATACCTGTAAATATCTTCGCAGTTCAGCAACTCCAATATCTGCCTCTAAACTGACTTCCCTGGGGCAACAGTTGCAGCAGCACCATGGTGCAACTAGAATAAATTACAGTAAAGGTTTGTATACAAGAAAAAATTGTATTGAGCAGGCATACTGAACTTTGCACAAAAAAGCTGTATTTACTTGTTGCCTGACTGTTAAAGTAAAATTTCTCACTCTTTAGAGTGTTAGGGACAAATAAATTATGTGATTAAGCTCCTTTCTGAAACTTTGTGTGTGCATCAGACTTTAGGCACCAAGGGAATACACATCCCTTTGTCCTGCTGATTTGGCTCTCCTGCTGGTGCAGACGGTCCTTTGTCCATGGCCAGCATTTAAACTTCTCCTTTTCCTTCTCTCCCCAGCTGAGGACAAGCTCTCCAGGGGCTCCCTGCCCCACAGGCGCAGGCTTCTCGGACACTGGGTGGTCGGTGCTTCCACAGCGCCCACCCAGGACTCACTGAGTATGACAAAAGCCGCACTTCGCTACCACCCACCCAACCCCACCTCCACTTATTAGATATGCTGTTTCCCACCCACTTCCAAAAGCACGCCCATGAAGACTTTCATTGACCTCTCCAATTTTTGGTTGGCCAGTTAGGAACTCCCCCAAGACAGCTGGCCGCTGACAGAGGTGCCTCCTGACACTATAGTTGCGGTTCCCTTGCCTCCAAACTGTATTTAACATTACCTCCTATTACGTCTTGAGTATGGGGGCCTGGATAGCACCCTTAAGAGGGGCTCCTCCTCCTCCTTTATTGATTATCCTCTGTTGTGCCCAGGTAGCATTTTACCCTCAGCAGCCTGTGCAAGCAGAGACTAACCCCTTAAAGTTTTGTTCTCTGAACATTGACTTGCCCCCTAGTTACTTATGTGCCATGCAGATAGTACTACTGTCTGAGTACAACCTGGGTACCCATCATGATGGTACCCATATTGAGCCGCCTCCTCAAGTTAGTCCTGTTGTTCCCTATTATGTTAGCCACCCCTTGCACACCTCGGTCAGGGTATTGTTTCACCTAGTATTAGGGCGGTACACCATTAGGGGTGGTGATAGGCTTACCCAACCTGTCAAGAATCATAGATGTACCAGGGCCAGGCTTCTCAAACTAACTATTGATGCCTTAACAAAGCTGCTACTTCTGCTACTGATATGCTCGGGTAACATCAAATTAAACCCTGGTCCCATCTTCCCTCTCCTCTCTTTCAGACATGGCCACTCTTAAAGGAATGAATTTCTGGCATGTCAATGCTTGTAGCCTCCTAAAAGTTTACTATGATACAGGCGTATCATCCATACCCAACCAGATGTCCTGGTAATATCTGAATCTTGGCTTAGGCCAGCCTCCCAGGATAGAGAGTTAGCATCCCTTCTACCAGTTATTCAGAACTGATAGACCTACTAGGGAGGTGGAGTGCAATACTCGTCAGAAAAGGTTCAGTCTTACAGGATTTAGGACACTGTCCTACGTGCTGGGCCATTGGAGATCTTAGGGCTCAGCTCCGGGCCGCATGGGCAGAGATTGCGCACCTCAAATTTCATATTCAAGAGGAAATACATTATAAGAACCACCCGCCATTTCCCCAACATCCAACAGAAGAACCTCAACCACACAGGGTAGTTGGTCCAGGAGGTTGGCAGGTGGTTAGGAAGGGCAAATCGGGTGCCCCATCATTCTGTGCTCTCCAACATATTACCTCCAAAAGCCATATAAACACTACAAACAGGTATCTGCCTCTATCTATGAAATCAAACAAAGGGGCAGAGGACACTGCAGAGCAGGGCACTGCAGCACAGGAGCTAGCACAACAAAACTCGCCCAAATCAGGAACCAAAACAAAAAAAGCAAAAAGGAAATCCAAAAACTTCTGATCATAGGAGACTCCATGATTCAGGGAGCTGATACCCATTTCCAGCCAGGGTAATGGTCAGATGTCTCCCAGGTACATCAGCATGGAGAGACACTGACCGCATTGCTAAAATTGTTCACAAAGCAGGAGAAAACATTGATGTCCTGGTACACATAGGGACTAATGATCTCGCCAGCCAGTCAGTTGTGGAGACCAAGGAACACCTGACCAGGCTGGGTGACAAACTATCATCCATTTCGTCAGACATCTCCTTCTCTGAGACCCTGCCAGTCTGGGAGAAGGGGGCAGATGGACGGAAGGTCAGAGAAGGGGAGATAGGGAAGCTAAACATGTGGCTCAAGGGCTGGTGCCAGGAAAAAGGACACAGATTTGTAGGGAACTGGCAACAGTTCTGGGAGCAAAAGTTCTTTAAATTTGATGGACTGCATCTGACTAAGGAGGGAGTCAGTGCACTGGGGCAGAAGTTTGATGTCTTTGCAGAATATTTAAACTAGCAAATGGGGAGGGTGCAGCACCCCATATGTCGAATGGGAAGAACACCCCTCCCCTCAGCTAGTGGTCAAACAGGGATTCAGCATGTTTGTAGTTCATTTGCATCACCAGGTAAGAAAAAAGGTCCATCTCCCCATACGACATGCCAAACCTCACCCAACAACTAACACATTGAAATCTGGCCAATGGAAAATCATGTACACAAATGCTCACAGCCTGGGAAATAAGATCCCAGACCTGCAGGCAATAATATCAGAGGCTAAACTAGACATAGTAGCAATTAGTGAGACGTGGTTTACCAGTAACCACACTTGGGAGACTTCAGTACCTGGCTATGTACTGTTCAGAAGAGACAGACGTGCAAAAAGAGGGGGTGGAGTGGCCCTGTATGTCAATGAAAATATCAAAGCTACAGAAATTCAGAATACACATAGGGAGCCAGAAGAACTGTGGGTCACCCTGGAAACAGGAAATGGGACAGCCATAAGAACTGGGATTGTCTAAAGGCCCCCAGACCAGGGGGAGGACATAGACACATTACTGTTAGAAGATATACAAAACATGACCGCTAAAGGGGAGGTTCTAATAATGGGAGACTTCAACATGCCGGATACAGATTGGTCAATACCAGCAGGAACATCTGCCAGAACTAAACACATGGTGGATTCCCTGCAGGGGGAGGGCCTCCAACAACTGGTACAACAGCCCACAAGAGACAGGGCTATCCTAGATCTAGTACTGACTAACAGGGAAGAGATCACAGATCTCCAGGTAGAAAGGTCACCTGAGGGGCCAGTGACCATCACATGGTATGAGTTCAATTTGGCCTACAGCTAAATCATCCCATTCAAGGCAAAAATATGGGACTTCAGAGGAGCTGACTTTGATAAGATGGCCAACCGAGTTAAGCTAGCCCTGGCAAAAGAAACACAGGGGAGGGATACAGGCAAAGTGGGCAAGCATTAAGGATGCAACACTTGAAGCAACATCCCATTGTGTTAGACAGAAAGGAAGTGCAAAGAAGAAGGAAACCACTTTGGTTCTCAAATACAGTAGCAGAAAAGGTCAGAGCCAAAAGGCTGGCCTTCAGGAAATAAAAGGGAACACATCGGGATGAAGATAGGGAGGCATACCAAACTGCCCTAAAGGAAGTAGGGAAGGCAGTAAGGCAGGCAAAGTCCCAAACTGAGGAAACACTAGCACGAACAGTAAAAGAAGGTGACAAGACTTTCTATAGATACATTAGTGAAAGGATAAAGTCCAGAGGGGGTATTGCGAAGCTCAAAGGAGAAAAGGGGGCATGTGAGGAGGAGGACCATGTAAAAGCATCTATCCTAAATAGATACTTTTGCACAGTATTTACTGAAGAGAAGGCAGGGCAGGGCCCACAGCTCAGCACCATGGACACAGGTGGGAGGGAGGTGAGCATTACTCCCTTCACAAAAGAAAGGGTCCTACAAGAGCTCGCTAAGCTCAGGGTGGACAAGGCAATGGGACCTGATGGCATACATCCCAGGGTACTTAATGAGCTAAGGGTGGAACTAGCAGAGCCATTAGCAGAACTGTTTAGTGAGTCTTTGAGCACAGGAGAGGTCCCAGAAGACTGGAGAAGGGCTCATGTGATCCCACTCCACAAGAGTGGACGCAGGGAGGAGGCAGGGAACTACAGACCAGTCAGTCTTACCTCAGTAGTGGGCAAGATTATGGAGGCACTCCTTAAGGAAAGGATAGTGCAACACCTGGAATCCATAGGGGCACAGGATCCAAGACAGCATGGGTTTACAAAAGGAAGGTCCTGTCAAACTAATCTCATAGATTTCTTTGACTGGGTAACCAGAGTGGTGGACCAAGGGGGAGCAGTTGATGTCACCTACCTTGACTTTAGCAAAGCTTTCGACACTGTTCCACATAGAAGATTGATAAATAAGCTGGTAGGCTCGGGATGGCAGAAGTTGGTAAACTGGGTGGCAAACTGGTTGACAGGCAGAAAACAGAAAGTGGTGGTAAATGGTATACAGTCAGATGAGATGCAAGTCACAAGTGGGTACTAGGGATCAGTCCTGGGGCCAGTACTCTTCAATATCTTCATTAGTGACATTGTAGATGGACTAGAGGGTAAGGCTTGTCTGTTTGCAGATGACACCAAGATCTGCAACAGAGTAGATGATCCAGATGAGGTGGGCAGAATTAGAAGAGATCTGGATAAACTAGCAAAATGGTCAGAAGATTGGCAACTGGGATTTAATGCAAAGAAGTGCAAGATCATGTACATAGGGAATAGAAACCCTGAAGCCACCTCTAGGCTGGGAGGGGAGTTGCTGGAAGTCACAAAGGAAGAAAGAGACTTGGGCATCATCATCACTGATGACCTGAAATCATCCAAGCAGACCTCTAAAGCAGTAGGTAAGGCTAGGGGGATGTTAGGGCGTATTAGTAGGGCTATCACAAGTCATAAGAGGGAGGTAATAATCCCTCTTTACAAGACATTGGTTAGGCCCCATCTGGAGTACTGTGTGCAGTACTGGAGGCCACATATTCACAAGGACATTAACCAAATTGAGGCAGTCCAGAGAAAGGCAACCAAAATGGTGCAGGGACTGCATCAGAAGACATAGGAGGACAGATTAACGGAGCTCAATATGTATACCCTTGAGCAAAGGAGGGAGAGAGGTGATATGATCGAAACATTCAAACACCTGAAGGGCATTAACAACGTGAAAGAGCCTAACATGTTTAAATATAAGAAAAATAGCAGGACAAGAGGACACAGCATGAGACTAAAGGGAGGCCGATTAAGGAGGAGGAAATTCTTTTTCACAGAAAGGGTGGTGGATGCATGGAACGGCCTACCTCAGGAACTGGGGGCTATGAATACAGTGCAGGGCTTCAAACAGGCATGGGATAGGCATAAGGAGCAATACAGATGAGTATGAATAGATAGGCCACTGACAGTGCAAAGGCCGATGGCACATTTATAAGGTAGAAAAGAAATGGGCAGACTGGATGGGCCTTGTGTCCTTATCTGCCAACTTCTATGTTTTTATGTTCACAACGTCCTGCATGGATTCAACCTCTGTTAAAATGAGTTTGAAAGTCTGATACTTAAGACTGAATTATCTACTTCATTGGCCATCAGAGTGATTGGTTATTATAGACCCCCATCTGTGGGAACACTACTCCTATCACATCTTGGTTCTGTCATTGAGAAAGAGAATCTTGAAACAATTATACTTGGGGACTGTAATTTTGACTGGCTGTCCAAGACTGCTTCACCCCTAAACACTTTTTGTGATGCTCGTGGGTTAGTGCAGCTAATTCAAGAACCTACACATCCTAATAAAAAGAACCCTTGTAACAGTTCATCATTAGATGTAATATTAGTTGATAAGCCACATCTTTTCACGTATGCTGGAACCTTCTTCGCTGATGTCAGTGACCATTGTTTCATTGCTGCAGTTAGGTCACTACATCACACAGGTCTTTCAGCCAAATTCATCACAAAAGGACACGGCGCAACCTCGATGTGGCAGCCTATACATATGAACTGGGACACCGTCACACTGGCAAGACTTCTACCTAGCCACCACGGTCAACACAGCATATGATATCTTTAATGAAATTCTGTTAGAGGCCCTAGATATACATGCCCCGACGGTAAAAATCTGAGTAAAAAACAAAACTTGTCGCTGGTTCACTCCTGAGCTAAAAGCCACCTTGCTAGGTAGGGATAAGGTATGGAAAAAGGCACAGCAGACGGAGCTGTACTCAGACTGGTGTCACTTTAGGAAGGCACGCAATGCATGTACAAAAATGGTCAGACACGTCAAGGCATCATTCTATCTTAGGGAGTTGGACTCTGCTGCAAAGTGCTCCTCTAAATTCTGGGGGACAATCAAGGATATGTCCAGTCATACCCCACGTAACTCCTTGCCACCAAAAATCACATCCGAGGGGAAAACTATATGCGACAAACAGGAAATCTTAGAGTATTCAACAATCATTTTACCACAGCTGGTCTAGCATTTGACAATTCCCCTGCAGCTCTGGTCCACTCCCAACTAAGTGTCCCTTGCATAGACTCTATTGCCCCGGTACCCGGCTTCTCATTCCAACCTGTATTATTAAAGGAGGTTGAAGATCTGATACTTCGGTTGGATGTTAAGAAGAGTGTTGGAGCTGATTCATTGGATCCCTATTTTATAAAAATCGCTTATCATGTTCTTGCTGATCCTATCACTCGTCTATTTAATTTATCACTGTCCCAAGGGTCCCTTCCTATAATATGGAAAACTGCCCATGTCTCCCAGTTGTTTAAATCTGGGGATACCTTCGACCTCAACAACTATAGACAGATTTCCTTACTGCCAATCTTGTCAAAGCTCCTGGAAAAGTTGTCAGCAATCAACTTAGAGCCTATCTGGAAGTTAATAATTTACTAAACCCTATGCAATCGGGATTTAGGACTAAACATAGCACTACTTAGGCCCTTGTCAAAATAACAAATGATTGGTACAATGATCTAGACAGCAGAAACTTTGTCTGTGCAGTATTTCTAGACCTTAGTAAGGCTTTTGATACTGTAGATCATAGCCTGCTAATCTCCACTCTGAACAGCACAGGTCTTGACTCGGCATCCTTGCACTGGTTCACGGAGTACCTGGTAGGGCGTCAGCAACAAATCAAAGCTGAGGGGGGGGTTATCCCCACTCAAACCTCTTCTGAGGGGAGTGCCACAAGGATCCATACTTGGTCTGCTGCTCTTCGCTATCTATGTAAACAATATTGATGTGGACATCAACAAGGTAAAAATACACTTGTTCGCTGATGACACAGTGGTATACATAAGTCGACAGACTGCCGAAGCTGCCTGTGCAGACCTACAGGAAGAATCTGACCTTCTTCAGACCCAGCTCCTCCACAAAAACGTATTTTAATGCAAAAAGACAAAGGCAATCCTGGTCTCACCCTATAGCCGTGTGACAAACCCTGCCAGCTCTGGAGTACTGCCATTGATCTCCACAATTCTGGGAGAAAAACTGGAATTTATCCCAAAGTTTAAATACTTAGGAGTGTGGTTAGATCAGAACCTCTCATTTTCTGAGCATGTTGAAGACCTGGCAAAGAAGTTAAGGCAGAGGTTGGGTCTATTCTATAGAATTAGCCAGTTCCTCACTCGTGATGCCAAACTGCGATTAGTCCAAACTACTTTTCTTTCCCTAATTGACTATGGAGAGTTCCTATATAGTCACTATTCCAAAGCCTTGCTTATCAAGTTGGATATGCTTTATCATAGGGCCATCAGCTTTATTACCGGTCTCCCCAACTCTACCCAACACTGCTTATTGTACAAAGCTGTAAGATGGTCCTCGCTTATGTTCAGGCATGAAAGAAATGCAGTCCTTTGGACCTACAGAGCCATCATAAAAAGGCTCCCACATTACATATCTGAATGTCTTCCCCTAGGTGAGCTGGGAACGTACGGCTTAAGAAGTGCCCCCTATATCTCCCTATGCATCCCTAAGGCTTCCACCCGCTATGGCAGAATGGCCTTTAGTTTTACGTTGCCATCCTTGTGGAACAAAATGCAAAAACTACTGAAACTAAGCTGCCTCCGGAGTATTAATGCTTTCAAGTCATTATATGCTTTAGGGGTGTGTGAGCAATGCAACTGTTCCCCCGGCTCCTAATAAGCTAACCGCTGTTAGCTTACTCCCTCGAGTCTAGCCATAGCCATGAATGACTTTACCTCAGATTAATGTGTGCATGTTTTTACTAATCCTTATGTACTTATTACTTTCCGGTCCCTGTACACCTCTTGCTAGACATAGGCAAGTCTTACAGGGGGCATCTGCACCTAAAGCGTACAATCTCTAGCTCACAGGCAGTTGCACCTTCACAAGCCGCCATTCGAAACCATTTGCTCGGATTGTTCTTTACCAAAGCACCACTAAAGCCATCAACCAATCGGATTACAGCACTTTCCGCCTTGCTCTTGATTGGCTTCTGCAGTTTACTTCGTGATCCTTCCAATTCTTGCAAAAATCGGATGGTCTGCCTGTACTCTGCTAAAATAGCTGTAACCACCTCTTTCCCAGACCGATGGGATCCTCTTCTTTATGGCTTAGAGTACAAATCTCAGGAGCATGAGTGATTATGCTCCTTTTTGAACCTTTGCCTGAGATTGGCCTTAGGTGCCTAAACATATTCATTATCTTCCCTGCCTTGCGACCTTCCCGGTGGCCCAATGGTCTGTTGAACACAGACAGCCAGCGCTAGCACCTAGAACTGGAAAATATGTGTGGCGCTGTCCTAACCGTTGCCTCAGTACCTCGCTCGTGCCCTCTACTAGCAAGTTGCAGTACAGCCACCTCCCAGTCCTAATGTAGCGATCCCTGGGGCTGCCATTGATAGTGCCTGGCAGGCTGTTTGCTCCCTTTCAGACCTAACCATACCTGTTTTATTCCTTTTTGTGAACTGTGTCAAGAGAAAAGCTATTATCACTTATTTTGTCTGACTGTTATGTTAGCGATACCTAGGTCTCACTTGTGTTTTTTGGGGGAAATTCCTGTGATAATATCCATCTCTGAATCTCTGTGGTCAAGCCTGTTCCCACTATTTATACTGTTCACTGTGTCTTCTGATGATCCCTAACTAACTGTTATGTTATGTACGTTCTTTGTGTTTTGATTTGCACTTCTACTATGTTTTATTCACATTGTTAATATAGCTGTTTGTACTATAATCAGGACTTAACCAGGTCCATCTTGTAAATGAGCTTGCCCAACGATGTTCGCCTGGATAAATAAAGATTTGATTGATTGATTGATTGTAATGAGGCAATATGCCACAAGGCTGGAGGTCAAGTGGCATAATTACCTCTTTACAACCCCAAGATGCATTTTTATGAGTTAATGCAAACCTTTACTACTGTTTGTTTTGTTATATTACATTTGGATAGTCAAACTGGGAGGCAGTATAGCATAGTAGGAGGCAATATAGTATAGTGGTTCAGAGCACTGACCTGCAAACCTGGATACCTGGGTTTGAGTCCCAGCTGCCACTTGCATACTGTGCGATTGTAAGCAAGTCACTTAACTTCTTGGGCTCCCAGCATGTACCATAAAACAAGCATTGACTTAGTGTGCCTTTCCTGGCCAAAATTGTAAAATAAAAACATGAAAAACAAGCTGTATTTTTAACTTTTACAGAGATTTTACACAATGCTTAGCAGGGAAGGAGTTAATGAGGCAATTCTGTAGTCAATTTTATAATTCTGTGAGTTGTTTTCTTAGATACGGATCTGGGCTAGCTTCATTTCATGGTGTGTCAACACAGCCGCTAGCATGGAGCTTTGGCAGGATGTTGTTTCAGTTTGGACATGTTGTCAGCACTGTGTTTTTCATTTGTAGGTTTTCAAAGCTGTTAAGAAGTCTGCAGTTATCTAAGTATGGAAATGTTTTAATTATTTTGGTTTTGAGTTTTGAGAAGCAGTTTAGTTAGGAAGTGGTCAGATTTAGTTGTTTGGGTTAAGCGTGGAGTCTCACTATGAATTCTATGTGCATTCACAGCTTTGTTTAGTATACTACTCGTTATTATTTTTTTAATAGTTTGCTTATAGCTGGGAAAGAGCATTGGTCTCAATGTGCCTCTCCCAGTTACCAATTTTCTTATAAATACATGAATTAAGTAATCTGGTACATTTTTAAAGTGTGAGCACACTTACAATTAGTCTCAGTGCTGCATTTCTCTGCATTGTGGGTTAACGTCATTCACTGTGCATGGAGGGTGAGGGAAAAAAATTCACTTTTCTGTAAAACATAATGTTTTGCATTCTAAAACCTTGCTGGTGTTTTTCTGTTTTTTTTTTTTTTTAATCTTGAATGTTCCTGCTGAGAAGTAAGCCCTTGTTGCTTATGTGGTTCTGGTTTTGACCAATTTCTTCAGCTGTGTGTACCGTAGCAGTGGGAGGTCAAATGAGAAGTTACAGGTCATGCAGTAAATATTTTACTTTAACCGGGCTTGTGTACAGCTAAGTGTCTTCCTAGCTTTGCTGACAGGTAAAACTAAATGTTGTGAATATTTTTTAATCAAAGTGTGGTACTGAACTGGTGTTTGAAATGTTTTTATGATGTCACATTTATCAAGTTGATGTTTATTTGTTTGTGATGTCATGACTAATTTAGCAGGTTTGTGTTATCAGTTCGATGCTGTCACAGTTACTTTATTAGGAAATGAGATGGGATTTTTCAGTTATCTTCTTCAATAGGGAAGGTGGCCTACTTAATAGGGCTACCTGAATACCTTTTTTCGAATATTCAACCTAATAGTTGGTATTCGGGGCCTAGGTATTTGGTATTCAGCTGATGTTCAGTATTCAGGTTCTAAAAGAAAAGGGAGGGCTGCCCCACCTCCTCTAGCCAGCAAGCTCCCTGTCCCACACACTTGGTTAGCACCCAAATCCCCCAGAACTGGCGTTTTGATAAAAAATTATGGATTTCAGTAAAACTCCAATGATGGATGACCGGCACAACCCACCCATCTCCATCGCCAGCCACTGTCTCATCAGCGCTTTGCAGCACACTGCAACAACTAGTACTGAATTTATTGCCCCCTCTCCCCCGCCATCCTGGTAGTAGCACCCTCGTAGCAGCACCTGGCTCGCAGCACTAGCAGCACAGCCCCGCACCCACTCTCAATTCAGAAGAGATGAAGGCAACCAACACAGCCTGCCCTCCTCCACAGCCAGCCACCTTCTTCTGAATGAAGTAACTTGCATGCTTCCTCGCGTCGTAAAACTAGCTGATCATCAGTTGGTTTTACTATGCAAGCAAGTGTATAAGTGCCTTCACTCAGAAGGCAGCCAGGCGTGAAGGAGGGCAGGCTATGTCAGTCACCTTCTTCCCTTCTGAATGCCATGTGGGTGAAGCGGGTGCTGCTACGAGCTGGGTGCTGCTACCAGGGTGAGGGTGAGGGGGACAATTCAATACTAGTTTTTTACAATGCACTGCAAAGCGCTGATAAATGTTGGTGACTGGCCATGGAGGAGGGTGGGTTGTGCCAGTTGCCAGTCGCTGGAGTTTTATTTAACAAATCCATAATTTTATCAAAATGTGGATGCTGGCGGAGAGTGGGATTTGGGTATTAACTTAAGGGTAGAGGGGATGAGGGGATTCTATATATAAAGGATATGGGCTAGGGAAGAGGGTGGGAGGCTGTTGGCTTTTACATATTTTTTGCATAGTATCTCCTAAGGACAAAGAGTGATACTATTCATTATTTGGGATCCCAGTAACGAATACTGCATAATTTGTGGTATTTGGGAAATAATATTCATTGCTTGCACACCCCTGCCAAGTAATATAGCACAGTTTTAGCAAGTGTAGGGTGTTACACTCTAGCCAACACTTGATACAGCAAGACAAGATTAACTTAGGTATATCTGTAGCTCACCTAGCTTTCGTTTCTCCAAGCGATGCTCCCTTAGACCTTTATGAAGTCTAGGTAGTGCTGCTTGTGTGTCATTCTCTGGGATTCTTCATCATCAGTGTACGATATTCTGGGTCCACATAACTGTACCGTCAGCCCTTGTAAAACAGTCCTGAAAATTAAAACAAGATAGTATACTGTCTATTAAAAATCAGTCGGCTAAGTCAAGTTTGACAGTTCAACTGAACGTGTGTCAGATGACTTTCGTACAGGGTCAGCTCACTGTAGCATACAGTGTTACTAATTTCTTGAAACTGTTGCTTACCTTTCTCACTTACTGCTACAGCGCAAGAAAGTCTATTGTCCTCATCTCACTAGACCCTCTATTCTTGTTTTTAAGAGTCATGTTGTTTTACAAGTGTTATTTCCCTGTTTGTAGCTAGGATATCTTAGCATGCATATAAGATCTCAATAACTGAGAGGTCCTAGTTCTATCAAATTTCATAGCTGGAAGAGCTAAAGAAGAGAGCTATGTAAAGTAGGATCTGAATCTCAGAGCTCCTGTTTCACAGTTTAGTGCACTATTAGACTGCACTGCCATTCAGTTCTCTTTACAAAATAGGGTGGGAATTTCCTGCATCCTGATTGACCAACAGGATGCCAAAGTAATGTGATGTAGGGTAGTAACTGCACTGATTAGCACTTCCTCCAGCAACCAGGGCACAGCACATAAAAAAAAGTTAGCACCATAGTAACAGCTTTCCTTCTAATGCATTAGAAAAGCCGGTAAAACATATGCATCATCTTAGCAAGAGGAATGGTGCCCTGGAACTTAGAATCTTTTTCAAAGATGTTCTCTCACTGGCTGGGTCTTGAGCTTCCCAGCATTCTAATGGCAGATCTTTAAGTTGAACAAGCCAGGAGACTCAAAACCTGAATTGAAAATAATATGCCAACTATGGGCGCTATGCACGAATGTGGTACAGGTACATGTCAAAGGCTCATACCCCATCTGTGCAGCAGCGCACCTGTGGACAGGTGCACACCGACCAGTATTCACTAGTGCCTGGTGGAGGAGTTGTGGACCTGGGCGGGCATCCAATCAGATGCCTGTCCTGGGTCCAGGAGTGGATTGCTTGCACCGCTAGGTGGGGGGTCCAGGTCATGAACAGCCCCACTGGGTGCCCAGACTCACATGGCCATACCCCAGTAACTGGCTGGTCCAGGAGACTGACCCCACCATCCTCCGGAACAGTGCAGCCCTGTCCCAGAATTCAGTTGGCACCCCCCCATCCCCATGGCATCGACACCCCCATGCCCCGTACATGTTGCTGGTGTCACGGCACTTACCTGCTCGCTGCCCCAGCCCTTTCCATCTGCCTTGTTGGCTGGGACAGCACTGAGGTCATTCCGGTCCTGCGACTGGCAGAGAGAATCCATTAGAGGCGCGCAGTGGTCTGACGAGATGCTGCCTGGTGTAACCTGCACCTTACTGCACCCGACACACATACTGCACATTGCGGCACCATGCATGCCATAGTGCTAGCATGCCCTTGCAACGTCCTCCGCCCACAGCGCAGTGCTGTCCGCATTGGCGAGGTTCGGGTGCATAACTGGTTTATTGCCCCATTGGTGAAGAATGTAGTGTGGGGTCCATGAGACCCACTCCGTGGCATGCATATGTAATGATGCCAACACGCCCGTTTACGTGGCACATTGACATCAGACATAGCGCTAATAGTAGTAGCCAAATGCAGGTTCTAAAATGTGTTTAAGTACACAGAACAAGCAACAGCAATCATTAAAGCTCAAGCTATAAATAACAATAACTGATAAAGTTGACCCCAATTACCTTATTCTAAATACAACAACGGGAATGGTAGTTATACTGGCTATTCTAATGCATTAGATGAAACACTGTTACTATGGCAAGTCGATTTCTTCTATTACATGAATTAGAACAGCCCTGTAAAAATATGCAGACTCTAAGCAGTACCCTATGTTGGGGATATCCTCTGTTCTAGATTTGTAGAAACTGAGGCGCATCTAACATCTAATGTGTGGAGTCTTTCTTCCCCTTTATTTGCATGTGACTTTGGGAAACACACTGACAAGATAACAGTGGGCGCAAGGACCATCATTGGCTTCAAACATGGTTAGGATTATTATGAAGACCCTAATTACCTTATTCTAAATAGTAGAGAGAGGGAAGGGAAGGGTAGTTATACTGGCAATTCTAATGCATTACATGGAACACTTGTTACTATGATGAGTAACATTTCTTCTATTACATGAATTAAAACAGGCCAGTAAAATCTGCAGACACTAAGCAGTACCCTATGTTGGAGGGATTAAGGATTATTCTGAGAACAGGTTCCAAAGTATAGCAATCCAAAATCAGTTCCTCTTGAGCTGATGAATGTTTGTCATGTTAACGTGTCCTTAGTCCTGTACTGACGTGGAACCCTTGGAGAAAGAGCACTTGTGCTGAAATGTGTTTTCCAAAAAAGAAAGAAAGAGAGAAAGAGAGAAAGAGAGAAAGTGAGAAAGTGAGAAAAAGAGAGAGAGATTAACATAACAATGTAAGTGACTGCATCAGCACTGCTGATAAGGCTAGCAGCAGTTGAAGCGTCACGTGCACGATGGACGAGAAGTGCGGGTCGCAGATGGCAGAGGCTGACTGCTTGGAGAAAAAAAAGTAAGCAACTGTGTTGTTTTCTGGACCATAAACTATACAGAATAGTACATGACAGCCCAAATACACAACATCACTCTTCTCGCACCTCATGGTTACTATGACATCAAAGGGACCTCTTGAGTTTTGCTCTTGAGGTCCTTAATGTCATGGTAACCACTCAGTATAAGAACAGAGTTGTTTGTGTATGGGCTACCACATACTATCCTAAATGTTCTTGCTGCCACGGATTCTGCTGTACTCCTAGTGGAGTGTGCTCTAATGTCATCTGGGGTACTCTTCTGCCTCGATACAGGAGAAACATATTGTGGATACTATCCACCATGATACAGATTGTTCAGAGGCTGGGTGCCCTTGGGACACCTCACCATGCTGTAAGTGACAAATAGTTTTCTGTCATTTCTTATATCCTCTGTTTTAAATTTGTAAAAACTGAGGGTCCTTCTAGCATCTAATGTGTGGAGTCTTTCTTCCCCTTTATTTGCATGTGACTATGAGACATACCCCGGCAAGGTAATGGTGGGCGCCAGGACAATTAACGACTTCAGACATGGTTGGGACAGCATTAAGGGCTTAATAGTCAAGTTTCTTAAGGCTCAGCTATACTCATGTTTGCACTCTACTTAAGAAATATGGAAATTGGCTTTTAACAACTATCGGTGGGTACTGAGCCAAAATGTCATGTAATCTATTCTGCATGCATTTCAGCATGGTTATTCACCTGTATGATTTGTGTGGATGAAGTCTATAGTTTTACCTGTACCTGTCTTAACTATGTTTGTGTAAATTTTGAATTTTGAATAAAAATAGATTATTTAAAAAAATAGTTACCTGGGGGTAGCAGCAAGGCAGGGAACATGAGGCAGGTAGCATCGGTTTCAACCTCGTACAGACACTAGGCCTCAGGGGTAGTGAGGGATATTATGGGCAGACTAGATGGATACTGAATAACAGTCTGATTCAGATGGAATTCTGATACCACCTTGGGAAGAAACTGCACATTTGTCTTAAGACCACTTTTTCCCGGATGGAAAATCAGGTAGGGGGTATCAGTTCAGAGTGCCTTTAACTCACTAGCCCTTCTTGAACATGTAATAGCCACCTGAGTAGAACTTCAGAGAGAGAAACATTACTCTGAGCTCCAAGCAGATTGATATATTCCTGGCTCTCTGCTGGGCTTAATATTGCCCCTTACTGGGTAATGTAAAATGTATCTTCCCCTCCTAGAAGGGAGGCATCTATGATTAGAATGACATTGTGCAGTACTGGGAGAAAGAGTACTGTTGCCACTACTGGAGGGAGCTTAAGAAAAAAAATTACTCACCATAGTAATGTTGTTTCTTCTAATGGAGTCTTGCTGTATTCTGACAATATGCAGTTAGCCCCAGCACTTGAACTGCCCTGGAGAGGAAATAGTTAACTCTATGCAGGAGCATAGAATGTTGAGCTCGAGCTCGGTTTTCAAACCTCTGTCTCTGGTACTTACCAGTGTAACCATCAGATTCTTATGAGCAAACTAAGTGCTAACTATGGAAATTGTTTAATATATGGCCAAAAGGCAACAATTTGGGTCCCCAAAAGACTCAAGTCGAGAACCCAAGAAAAAAAGGTAGTGACAATATAAATATATATAGTAAACATAACAATAGCAACCGAAACAGCTACCTTCTCCTTAAGAGGCAGGGTAAAAGGTACACCTCTGAGGTGCAACACTGTACCTGCCAGCCCACTTCCCAAAAACTAGGTTCTGAGAGGGGAGGCAGGGAGGGAGGTCAGAATACAGCAAGACTCCATTAGAAGAAAGAACATTACTATGGTGAGTATTTTTTTCTTCAAACAACATGAAGTCTTGCTGTATTCTGACAATATGCCGACTGCCAAGCAGTTCCCCCAGGAGGAGGGAATACAGAACCTACTCTGGGAATAGGCTCTGCAGTACTGCTGTACCAAACCTAGCATCACTCCTAGCCTGGTTGTCCATAGAGTAATGCTTGGTGAATGTATGGACTGTTTTCCAGGTTGCTGCTTTACAGATTTCTAGCAAAGGGTATATCTCTGGCTGCAGCCAGGTAGCAGCTATTACCCCTGATCGAGTGAGCCCTCAGGCTCGGGTGTGGTGCCATTTTATGCGATTGTTGTATACAAAGACAATCCACCTGGCAATAGTCCTTTTAGTAGCAAGCAGGATTACCTTTTCCCACTTCACCATAAGTGAGAAACAGTTGAAGAGAATAATTTCTGTGTGCCTTAGTATGCTCTATGTAGTAACTAAGAGCCCTTTTAACATCCAAACTGTGTAATCTTCTTTCCCCTGAAGAAGAATGGTCAGTGAAAAACACAGGAAGAGACATTGACTGGTTCAGATGAAAATTGGATACCACTTTGGGTAAGAACCTCCTATTGGTTCTTAGGACCACCTTATCCCTATGGAAGGAGATGAAATCAGGTTCAACTGACAGGGCCTGTAATTCACTAATCTGCCTGGCAGAAGTAATAGCTACCAGGAACACAGTCTTCCAGGTCAAGTACTTCAACTCAACCGAAGCCAGAGGTTCAAAGGGTGGCTGCATAAGCTGGGCAATGCAGACATTAAGATCCCAAGCTGGAGTAGGTTCTCGAAAGGGAGGGTTAATATGAACCAGGCCTTTGAAAAACTTAGTGAAAACAGGATGGGATACCAGGGAAGAGCCCTTCCCTGATGAGAGGAATGCAGAAACAGCTGCTAAGTGAACCTTCAGAGTTGTAGGCCTAAGGCCAAGATCATTAAGATGAACCAGATAATCTAATTCCAGTGCCCTTAGCAAGTTTTTGTAACAGACACTAGCTTGGAGAAAGGATCCCACCTCTGGGACCAATGATCTCCTAATGATACTGAATGTTCCTCACTTGGAACCTGGCCCTGGCACCACTGCAGCAGCTGAAACCATGTGACCCAGTAACCATAGAATGTCACTAGCAGACCTTAGCTTGCCTGCCCTGAAGGATTCAGCAGCTGAAATCAGATTTGCTGCTCTTGCTTCAGGAAGGACTCCCTCCCCTACAAGGTATATAGCTCTGCACCAATAAAGTACAAAACATGAACTGGTTCTTTTTGTGACTTTTACACACGTACATACAAACACTTGAAGAAGCCAGCAGAAGAAGGCCATTTGGTCTCCTAGTCTGCTCATATTGTAGGGTTCATTGCTTGAGCTACTGTCCCTGCCTCCCTCCCCACTCCTCCCATACTCCTACTCATGATCCTTACCTTCCTCCAAGCCTATCCCAGCCTCTTGAAGCTGTCCACTGTCTTCAACAAGACCACCTCTTCTGGCAGCGCATTCCAAGTGTCCACCACCCTCTGTAAAGAAGCTTCTGACCTCCTTCCTAACCCCTCCAGCTTAAGACTGTGCCCCTATGTTATGGTTGCTACTCAGCTTAACAAGACCCTCCTTATCCATTCCTTCAAGTACTTGAAGGTCCCAATCATGTCCCTCCCCCCGCTTTTCTCCAAGGAGGACATGTTCAGTGCCCTCAACCTTTACTCATATGCCTTACCCTGCTGATGTACTATCATTTTTGTAGCCCTTCTCTGCATCTTCTCCAGCAGGTTAATGTCCTTTTTGAGGTTTGGGGACCAGTACTTAACTCCATGCTTTAGATGCGGCCTCACCAGTGACCTGTACAAGGGTAATATAACCTCCTCTCTCCTACTACTGATCCCCCTAGTTATGCATCCCAGCATCTTGTTGGCCCTTGCTACTGCTTTCTTGTACTGCGTTGAGTGCTTCAGGTTACTAATGATCATCACTCCCAGGTCTTTCTCTCCCTCTGATGCAGATACCTGGATTACACCCAGGTAGTACTCCGTCCTGGGATTCTTGGCTCCAGTATGTATAACTTTGCATTTCTTAGCATTGAAGCCAAGTTGCCAGATCCTGGACCACCTCCCCAGCTTTTCCAGATCTTCTTGTAAGTCCTGTATCCCTTCAGCTGTATCCACTCTCCCACAGACCTTGGTGTCATCCATGAATAGGCACATTTTGCCCTTAATGCCATCCCCAATATCATTAATGAAGACACTGACCAACACCAGCCCAAGCATTGAGCCCTGCGGGACCCCACTGGTGACCTCTCTGGTGCCAGATAACTCTCCCCCCACAACCACCCTCTGGGTTCTGCCCCTCAGCCAGTTTTCCACCCATCTGGACATCTTATCCCTAATTCTGAGATCTGCCAACTTCCTGATCAACCTTTTGTGGGGCACAGAGTAAAGGCTTTGCAGAAATCCAGATAGAGGATGTCTACCACTTGGCCCCTGCCTAACTGTCTTAGTGACCCAGTCAAAGAAGTCAATCAGATTCATTAGACATGATCCCCCCATATGAACCCGTGCTGCCTTGCATCCTGGAGACCATGCTCCTCAGATATTCTATCAACCTTTCCTTAAGCGTGGTCTCCATGAGCCTACACATGATTGAGGTCAGACTAACTGGTCTGTAATTCCCTGGCTCATCCTTTGGACCGCTTTTGTGGAGGGGCACCACATGTGCTGTTCTTCAGTCCTGCGGTACCACACCCGACTCTAGTGAACTATTAAATAGGCCTGCCAGTGGCCTTGCCAGTTCCTCAGCCAGTTCCCTTAGTATCCTTGGATATACTCTGTTTTAATGTTTGGATGTTGATGTTTTAAGGCTTACAAGGAAGCCCAGGTCCTCCAATGTGTTTTGTGTCAGCAGTATGGAGGATTTTGCTTCCTGCATTTTTTCCTGAGATCAGCTAGTCATCCAAGTAAGGAAATACTACCACCTTTTTCCTTCCCAAATGTGCTGCCACCACAGCCAGGCACTTTGTGTACACCCCTGTAACTGAGGTGAGACCGAAAGGAAGGGCTGTGAACTGGTGTTGACAGTTCCACAACCTGAACCTGAGGCATTTTTTATGACTTGGCCTAACTGGTATGTGAAAGTAGGTGTCTTTCGGATATAGTGATGCCAGCCAGTCTCCTATTTGCAGAGATGAAATCACTGAACCCAGTGTTACCATTTTGAACTTTTCTTTCTTTAAAAGTTTGTTCAGCTATCTCAGGTCTAAAATGGTTCACCATTCCCCATTTGTCTTGTGGTTCAGGAAGTATCTGGAACAAAGTCCCCTGTCCCATTGTAAGGCAGGCACTTTTTCCACTGCATTTGCTTGCCACAATTTCTTCACCTCTATCTGTAATAGAACTTTTTCTGCTGGGATGTGAGGCTGAAAACCTTTAGGTTCTGTAGTTTGGGGAATTTCCTGTGGATCAGGAAGTATTTTGGATAAAGTCCTTTGCCACACTGTAAGGCTGGTACTTTTTCCACTGCATTTGCTTGCAACAATTTCTTCACCTCCATCTCTAATAGAACTTTTTCTTCTCGGTGTGAGGCTGAAAACCTTTAGGTTTCTGTAGTTTTGGGAATTGCCTGAACTGCAGGACAGACTTTGGCATACCATTTCCAGGATTCACTTGTCTGTGGTGACTTTTGTCCATCCTGGAAACAGTAAATCAGGCTTCCTCCCAATGGCAATGGATGGGTGATGTATTCAGAATTGTCAGCAGTTCTGCTTTGCCTGAGGTTTGAGGGCTGGTGTTGCAGCGGCCATCAAGTGCCCCATTACCCTGCCCCTAGTAGCCTCTTTTGTGGAGGTACTCCTAGAAACATAAGCACAAGGATCGTATCCTCTAGCCCCACCTCCCATTCCATAAGGCCTGTAGGATGTGGAGGCCTTTTCTTTCTCAATTCTGCTCTTGTAGGTGGTTTTGTACTCATCCACCTTTTTCATGTAAACCTCTGTCTTGTCACCAAACAAACAAATACCCTCATAGGGTAAATCCACTGCTTTTGTTTGTGTGTTTTAGGATAGGTTAGTAGTTCCAAGCCAGGCAAACCTTATTAAGAACACTGCATAGGCCATGCCATGATGCTAGATGCAGTGTCATTGGTGTCCCTGCCATACATAACTGTACTTTGTGGCATCTATGACTGAT
Source organism: Neoceratodus forsteri (assembly GCA_016271365.2). Taxonomy (NCBI): domain Eukaryota; kingdom Metazoa; phylum Chordata; order Ceratodontiformes; family Ceratodontidae; genus Neoceratodus; species Neoceratodus forsteri. The sequence continues at coordinate 727,893,800 of CM057458.1, read as the reverse complement.
CTTGCTGTGCCAGCCATATTCTGTGCAGGTCTCCAGTAGCCTTTTCACTCAGTGTCAGTATAGAATTGATAAGACTTTCTGATACTGAGCTGTGTAAGTAAATTATGGGCTGCCCTAGTAGGAGGGAAGCTGACATAGACATTTTTTCCCATACTACCCAAGTTCCTGAAATCTTTCTCAGGAGGCTGGGAGGAAAGGAACTCTTTGGCCTTATTACAGACAGCAGTCTGGACCACTCCCCTCATGATCAAGGTGGGAGTACAGGTACTCAGCGTCCTGTTTGCCCACCTGATATTTTTCTCAATGTTCTTGTCTATGCCTGTAGCTGAGGAAGGCACTGACATACTCTTGCATGTGACTTTCCTGGGGATGTATAGATGGGCAGCATCAACATCCTTGTGGGTGCTAAGCACATCATATCTATGAATTCTACATCATCATCCCCTCAGTCTCGTGAGGAGGAGCTGTTGAGGTATTTACCATATGCCTTGTAAAGGTACAGTGGGAAGTGTACTCCACTGAAGGCCCTGGGAGGAGAGCCCACTTCTTGCTCAGGAGAACCATCTGGTCTCTGTGGGTCCTCCTTCGTCCTCATCTTCATAGTTCTTTTGTTTTGGGTCAAAAATATTAGTGATCACAAGTGTGAGGATCGTGATCTGAACCCAGACAATCAAAACACTGTAAATGCCTTAGGTACCCAGCATTTGCACAACACACAAAACTTAGAACTTATAGGGCTTGTTTTGTTTGAGGCTTTTCTGATATAGCCTTCTTTGAGAAATATATTTAGGTGTGCTTAGAACAAGTGAAAAATAAGCACAACAGAGCAAATTATCATTAAAAATATGTATCGCCTGCAAGGTAAGCCTGGAGGAAAATAGGGTGGCAGGGCTGGAGTGGCTGGCATCCAGTGGCTGCTTTCGGGCCCAGGGAGAAACAGCACTAACTGCAAAATAATTAAAAATATGAAAACCAGATACTAAAGACTGGGAACTGCAATAAAACCCTAATCCTGGTTCCCTAGAACCTACTGGGAGCTGAAAAAAGAGATGTCAAACTGTTTAAAATCAGGAAAAAAACAGTGCAGGAACCGAAAAGAATTTAACCTATGAACAACACAGCATATTCCTGTTTCTGGAAGCAATGCTAGATTGTAAGTCACTTTTCTTTAAACAAATATTTTAATTTAATAACAAGATTTCTAAACCAAACAAGTAAAAGTATATTTTGTTTAATTGTTGTTCATATCTATGTTCTTTTTAACAAAGGCCTTTTAGGCCTGTCAGGAGTTGAAGATGTCTCTTTAGGATTAGCTTCTTCAGCACTATGCCACCTAGTCTACCATGCAGCTGTAGTTACATATGCTGCGTGTCAACATTATAACATTGCAAAACAATTGTTAATGTATGACTTACATGTACTTTTTATGTCTGTCACTGGATCTGATGCTGGCTGATCGGTCATTAGGGAAGGCTACCAGAGCATTCCTCTCCAAGCTCCTACTTCTCTTGTGACGGTGGATATGGCTTTTACCAGCATTGAGTAGGGCCACCCTTGCAGAACTGCTGTATCTATTAAGCTCTGGAACTGTCACATCAACAAACTGTCCAGTCTCATTGCAAACAACAGGAGTTATACCTAAAGATGAAATTGCAAGGCATACAACACAATGTTACAAGAAAGTGGATATACTTTTACCAAAGAAGCCAAATCCTGCAGCACATCTTTTCTCAGATAGTTATTTGCCAGCATCTTACTGCATGGATTATCAGGTTTGTGGATACCAAAAGGATATTACAACTTACTGTATAATAGTGCTTATATTTATGAAGCAATCAAAGGAACACCTCAGCAATTAAAACTACCTGTATATGTATATGTGATAAGCCATTTGTCCCTGTTGCTAAATATTGTTCTCTTCGTTATTAGATAGTTATGTAATAATCCACAACAAGGTGTGTCTCACTGTGGAATAACTTCACGCCTCTGGTGGATTGAAGCACGAGGCTACAGCAGTGTGTTAAACACCCGAGAAGTGACATTATTCCATGTGACACACACCCCTGAGGTGCATTATTACTATTATACAACAGCTTGTTTCTAAACAAAACAAAACAAACTCTAGCCAGAGCCAATAGGGCTGTGAAGAGCTACCAAATGACCAAAGTTACACATGTACGTTGAAATTATGCAACGCTTGGGTGTAACTTGGCCATTTTTTGGAGGTGTGGCACCAAATTTTCAACATGGCCTTTTTGGGACCCCTCCTCATAAAGAGTGCCAGTGTCATATTGTTCACTTGTCCCAAAAGGTGATTTTGCAGAGTGAATGCGCTATTCTGTGCCACAGGTGCGAAAACACATTTTGGGCAGCTTGTGGAAAATGACAGCTGTACTGTTTTGAAAGAGGTGTGCAAAAATGGTAATGTTGAAAATGTGGAGTGAAAATATTAAAAATGGTGAAGTTAGGAACATGCACAGAAACTGCGCAACGCACACTCTTAACACAGTCATTTTTCATAACTTTTTCACCAAATTTGCAACCTGGGCTTTTTGGGACCCCACCTCATGAACAGTGGCACAATCATTTCGTGAATCTGTCCCGAAAGGTGATTCCGTACAGTGACCACAAAATCACCTTTCTGGACCGAGTAACAAAATGACAGTGACAGTTTTCATGAAGTGGGGTCCCAAGAACCCCGCGTTGAACATTTGGGGCAAAAATTCCAAAACAATTGCTGATTTATTAGCATAAGTTGAAAACCCCATTGAATGGCATAATAGCATGCTTACCTTTGATTTTTCAGTTTGCAATTTGACTTTGAAGAGTGCAGATGTGTCCCGGTCCAGAGGAGAAGACAGTGCTGACCTCCAGAGTTAAGTATGGGGTAGGGGAGGTGGTTTCTCAGTGGGAGGGAGGGATGGGGAAGGGGACTGGAGTGGCGACAAGGGACTGTTTCATTTTACAGGAAAAAAAAGAAAACTTGGGCACACTGGGGGTGGGCTCCCAGTATGCTACATGACTGGGGGTTGTACATTATGCAGACATGGGGACTGTGCACTCAGATGTTGGCAGGGGTGGGGAAGAAAAAAAACAGGCACACTGGGGTGGGCTCCCAGTGTGCAACATGAGTGTGGGGGGTTTGCACATAATGCCGACTCAGGGGATTGGGCACCGATGTTGGCGGGTAAAATGAAAAATCTTTGAGCACACTGGGGTGGTCTCCCAGTGTGTGCCACATGGATGAGTGGGGCCACAGAATGGCGTGGAGCTGGCAGCGGTGACATGAATATAAATCTTGTGATTGCGGTGAATGGCAGTTTGCCATTCACAACATGCTTTCTTCAGCGGAACTGCACATGCATAAAGCGTCACAAGGCTGTCTGCCACAATGGTCACAATGGTGCCACAAACACCATTTGAAAATCAGGAATGATGCAGGGTACAGCGAGTGAGCCCCTTGCATCACATGTCTTTGATGTAAGCACCCTGTGTCATTCCTGATGCTTCGGAAATCAAGACCCAGGTTTTCTAATAAATTTATATCTTTTCTTTATTGTATTTTGATGTGTTAGTAATCACGCTTTACATTTATAATAAAATATTTTGTTTGTGCAGTGAAACAAAATTGTCAGCCTTTGCTTTTCACACTGCTAGTAAAAATAAATCAACAGAATTCTAGCATTGTGATATCGGAAACTGCCAACTATTTAGGAACCCAGTGTATTTCAGTGAGAAACTAAATATATTTTCTATCTTTTTCAAAGGAAACAGATACATTACTTCTTTCAGCAACAAACTTTGCCCTTCACATGTTTGTACTATTGTGGTTCATCTGAGTGATTTTACAATTTTCAAACTGGCAATTTGCTACACTTTTCTTTTTCCTGAGTAAATTCTACTTATGAAGACTGTCACCTGCTAAACTATAACAACATACAACAAGTTTTCAAAAATCACATATTTCTATTAAATATATAATACTTTGGTGGTAGAAAGTGTTATTTCTTTATAAAAACTAGGGTTGTGCGAATACCTTTTCCCGAATATTTGGCCAAATATTCAGTATTCAGCAGTCAAATATTTTGGTATTTGGGAAATTATTCGGCCCTTTACAAAAGAAAAAAGATATAGGCTCCTCCCTCATCTCTCAGCCCAACTAGGTAAAATGTAAACCCTATCCCCGCACTCTATGAAAAGTGCAGTACCACCCTCCCCCCCCCCAAGCACCCACAAGTTGTTGTTGTTGTTTAATACCTTCACTTTTAATAAAACTAGATCTCTCGATGGTGACCAGCTCAACCACCACCACCATGGCTGGCCGCTGTCTTAATATAAAACTCCATTTGCACTTTAAAAGTCTAACTTATGTCCCAACCCCTGGCACAGCACCAACCCTACTCCCCCCACCAGGATCCATTTGTCAGCTATACAGTGAGAAGGTGACTGGCACAACCCTCAGTCCTCCACGGCCGGCTGCCTTTTTCGTGAATGAAAGTGCTAACATGCTTGCTATAGTAAAACTAACTGATTCAGCTGGTTTTACTACTTAGCAAGCACAGCTATATTCATTCATGAGAAAACGATCGGCCGTGAAAAGGAGAACATTGTGCCAGTTACCTTCTCGCTAACCTGAAAATAGGTGCTGAAATGGTAAAATAAGGTCAAATGTTAACGCTGAAGTTAGGGACATCATTTATACTTCTTTTAAGTGCAAACAGTACTTTACATTAAGAAGTTGCTGGCCATGGAGGCAGATGAGTTAAGCGATCACCCATCAGAGTTCTAGTTTTAATAAAATATTAAAACCAACAGCAACTTTTGGGTGCTAGAGCAGGGAGGAGGGTTGGATTGTGCTTCTGATAGAGGTGGGGATGGGGCTTGCATTTACCATGCTGGGCTGACAAAGGAGGGAGGGGGCTGTTTCTTTTTCTGGTGGCTGAATAATTTCCCGAATACAAACAGGCCCTATTCAGGAAGGGCTGCTGAATATTCAGGAGCCCTACTGTTCATAGTATTTGGAAAAAATAATCGGCCCCTTCACAGCCCTAATAAAAATCTGAAAACAGGTTTGCAGTTTCCCACTGAAATACACTGCCGACCTTGCCAGTACAACTTTTCTGACACCATATAGAGAATACTGGATGGGCCACTATGCACAACCAGTGTGTTCTGCCACAGAGAGGTTCTGATTCCCTCTGACCTCGAGAGTGAAGCTCGAGATGTCCATGGGAATCAGAACCCTGAGGTGACAGAACACACAGGCTGTGCATAAAGTTGCTCATCCTGTATTTTTTATAGTGTATAGTAGTAGTATTATGTGAAATGTGTGCACTGTGTTTTTCTTTTCTCTTTTTCATGATGAAACTGACTTGTGAAGTCTCTAGAGGTTCTAGAATACTGTCACCACAGAATTAGAGGACATTATACCATGGACTTTGGACACCGACCAATGAGAACGGCAGGCTGGCACCTTACCTCCATTGTAAATCCTCTGATAATCACCACAAAAGGTGCCAGCCAGCGCATACTGAAAAAAAAAAACAATCCGACCCCAACATCATGTAAGTGTAGCCGTTATCTTCTTTCCCCGCTAAGCGCAAATCAGCATGGCACCCTCCCAGGCTTCTACCACAGCTCACAAAACATTGTTTAAAAAAACTGCCTGGCATAAACACAAATTCCACACTTGCATATCTCCTAAAAAAACATGTGGCAAACCTTTTCAAAAATGCTCCTGTAATGCTCGCTCCCTCTGAATTTCATCACTGTCACTGCACTACAAGTATGCTTCTGGTCTCCCAGCTCCTCGCTCATACCTCACAGTTACGAAAAAAAAAAAAAAGTAAAATGTGTCATTCAAGCTTATTGCCCCAGCCAGAATAAAATAAATATGTCGGTCTGTTCCTGAAACCAAACCGAAAGCAGCACTCAAGTGCATAGGCACTTACTACAACAAACTGCTCCTCGTCTCCGTCCCTCGGCCTGCGGCACTGCATGAACCAACAGCTGTTCACCCGCCTAAAAGGTAAACTGGCCATCCGCAGTACAAAACTCCAACTCTGCAGTCCTCCTGATACCAGCTTGGCCAGGACTATTTTTTTCACTGTGCAAGGTTATTTGTAACAAAACAGCCTTATATTTTTTTTTTTTAAAAGATGCATTTTTTTAAATCAATTAAATATTTCACTGATGGTATAATCGCCAATAAGCCACTTGGGGATGTGGGTTATCGGGGGATTTACCATGGCTGGCGAGGAGTTACCCACTTGGCTGCACCTCGTGGGCAAACCACACCAGCCGTGGTAAATCTCCCCGATAACCCACACCCCCTCGTGGCTTATTGCTTAAGTAACAATGTGCCAGCATTGCAAGTGGTACTGCTGCAGTAGTGACATCACTACTGCAGCAGAACAACATAATGACATCACTACTGCAGCAGAACAAGCATATTCCAGGCATGGAATTTCATGCATAACAGCATTCCACTATACACTATAATACAAAAATTCCATTGGATTCTTTTCCTACTAATGTTCCAAAGGAGTGCACACTGGAATAATCGTGCTGCAAGAAACTAACAAATTGCTGCAATAAGTTTCGAGCACTGATGTACCTCAACAGAGGGATGCCACTACGTTATAAAATTATAACATACTTTATTATTTAAAAGCACCAAAGATCCCGCCTGACGCGTTTCAGACAAAAAAGTCCTTTGAGGTACATCGGTGCTCGAAACTTATTGCAGCAATTCATTTCCTACTAGTAGTGGCACAATACAGATAAACAGATGAAAAGATAATTAAACAAATAAAAACAAACAAAATGATTACAGAGGCATCTAAAGGTCCCAGACCTTCATTCTTTAAGATATACTGTACATTCTTACTAAGCACTTGCTCTTGTAATTAATTTTATTCATTTCATATATTTATCTATGGTTGCCAGCAGGACTACTGAGCGCACATTTCAACAGGATAAGAGTAACTGAACTTAGCCACATCATTAGAAGTTGAACATATCAATCTGAACAGTTTCCTAAATCAATACATGTTTTATATGTCGATACAAAATATCTGGTTGCAGATGTCGCAGAGCAGGAATTTCATCCTGTGCACGTTCTGGTGTAAGAACCGCAGAGATAACCGGATATATTTTTGATTAACCATACTGTGCAAGATTACACTTCTATAACATAATGGGCATCTTTAACAAGAAATATTTTTATTAGAATTTACATTTAATAATTACAACATTTAAAATGTGTTTCAGAGTCTTCATGTTTAAATAAACTATCAGATATAATTTTATAAATGACTGCCCTCCCCCTCAGAATGGAGATTTATGGATCCGTGTCACACTACGCCTAACAGCACAGCAGTACACACGACAGGACAAGTAACAGCATAATGCTTCAGATTTTGCACTCTTACTTGTTGGTGGCCATCAAATGAGGTACACAGTAAAAAAAAAATAAAGTGATTAAATGTGATAAACCTTGGTCTCATTTATATGAAAAAGTTTACATGATCTTTGATCATAAATTTCGAACACTACCATATCAAAATGTTTTCTTGAAGTAGATAAATACATAGCAAAACAGAATCATATCCAGGTGTCCCTATCACTGCCGGACTGGGCTGTTAATGTATTGTACAACACTGTTGCAGTATTCTTACAAACGAGATGCTGAGTCACACAGGGCAACATCCTCCCAGGAAAAAAAATGCAATACATAAACTCCAATAAATATCTCAATGTCCCAAACTGAGTGGAAAGTAATTTTACCCCATGCAGCTTTCAAATGTTTTATTTCTATGTTTATTTTAAAATGTTGCCCAGCCGATAACATGCTATGCTGCAAACAGTTAATTTCCAGTTATGTCCATGTAGTAGTTTGCTAAACTTGTCCATACACATGAAGGTCCACAATGGACTACAGTTCTGCAAATACTGAACAGGTCACAGGAAAAAAATGAAAATGACGTCCCTTTCGTAATTCTTGATCTTCCTAGATATCTTCACCAATCATTACTGTTGGGTCTAGCCAGAGGCGCTGGACCCCACGGGAGTGTATAGCTTTAAAAAAATTTTAAAGGTGGGAAGCCGACGTCGGGGAACCATCCTCGGGCACTTGACAGAACGCAGTGTTTGTGGATTGGCCAGTAACCGTACACTGACTCCCCCACCTCTTCAGTTCTGCTCACTAGAGAGAAGGAAACAGAAAAGATACAGAGAAGGGAGGGGGGAGGGGCAGAGGCCCAAGGGACAGGAAAAAGGAAAGGATATGAACTGAAGCAAAAAGCTGAATGGATAGAGAGGGAGAGACAAGGGCTCTAAGGAATTTGGGACAGGGAGGCCCAGGCCCTTGAGCAGGACAAGTGTAGAGAGATAGGAAAGGGAGAATAAGAAAGACAGACAGAGAGAGAGAGGAAGAGGTTCTCACTGCCCAACAGGGGAGAAGAATACCCCAAGGGCAAGAACAGATCTTCCTCGGGCAGAGACAGGAAGATTCAGAAAGTAGAAGTAGAATTCAGACAGGAAGGCCTTAATGTCTAAGAGGAGTGGAGTGCCAAAAAGGACATCACCAAAAGCCCAGGGACAGGGTGAGAAGAAGGGGAGGCAAACTCCCTTCTGCCAAGAGATGGAGAGAGTGCCTGTTGCAAGGTCTCTTCCAGACTGCATGCCCTTTCTTTTAATTCCTTCCCTCCTGCTGAGATTTTTTTTTTCTTAGAAGAGAATTTTAAAGTGACAGTCTCTTCCTCCATTTGAAAGAAAGAGTGTACTTATCTAGGTGCTTGTCACAGGTGTCAAAAGGGAATTGTTATCTGTGAAATTAACTAAGTGCAGAAAGATTTGCAAAGTAGGGGGAGTGACTTAGCTAGAAGTAGCCAGGTTAAAACCAGATTTAAACACTGCCCTAGATAGCTTCTACCAGAGAACAGACAGAACACCAGGAGGAAGGAGCTACTGGTATAACAAACTTCTCTACTGAGTTATATTGCCCTCCTTCCCTCCACCCACTCTAAAGCAGCTCTACTTTTATAGGCACAGGATTTAACTGACAACAGGAACTTCCTGTTTGGAAGCAGGAAGTGAGTGATCACAGAGCCACCAAAGACTCACCATCCTAGAAGGGCAAGAGTAGCTCTCCGTCCCCCAGCTGCTGGAGGTCTGACTCTGAGCAAGTAAGGAGACTACTGAGAAATATAGGAACTTCTTGTCTCAGAACAGAACGATCAGTAGCTAAAAGGGCACAAAGGCAGTAAGTAGGGAGAGAAGAAAAAAAAAGGAAAAAGAAACAAACAAACAAACAGAGGAAAGAGTAAGTATTCCAAACAACAGTTAGGGGGCCAAAAAAAAACATGATGGGGGTGGTGCAGTGGTGGCTGTGGAGCAGCAGTCTTCCGGGAGACGTTCTGGAGGATGCAGTGTTGTCCCATCTGCAGGCACCTCTCTGGGCTGAGGGAGGAGCTTGCTCATCTCCAGGCTGAGTTGGCCAGGATTTGTGGGACCTCCTCTCCCACCCAGAGACCACCAGGGTCACTGCCGTTGCCTCAGAGGTTGCCAAGAAAGAGGAGCGGTTGGACCACAGTGGGCTCAGGGAGGGTGAGGATGGTGGAACAGAGGCGCATCCCTCCAGCTGTACCTCTTCACAATTTCTATGCCGTTTTGGAAAAGTGTGGTTCCTCTATGGAGGCACCCACAGTGGAGACCAAGGAGGATGCTGGGAACCTCCACAAAGGAGACCCACAGGAGAGTGGCATGGGACCCCACAGGGGAAGGAAACAACTCCTGGTGGGGGACTCCATTGTTAGGAAGGCAGAACTGGGGGAGGAAGGGGAGAGGGAGGTAAGATGCCTGCCTGGTGCCATGGCTTGGAGGGACAGGGAGCAAATTCTCAGAATCGCAGGAACAGCTGCACAGGGGAAGGAGCTGGATGTCATTGTCCACCTAGGGACAAATGACCTGGCTAAGAAAGGGATCAGAGCAGTGCAAGAAGTGTTTGTGGAGATGGGAAGGGGTCTTAAAAAATAGCACACACGGTAACCTTCTCGGAGGTGCTGCCTGTCTATGGTACGGTTGAGGCTAGGGTGCTCCACACCATGGAATTCAATCAGTGGTTGAAAAACTGGTGTAGAGCTCAGGGATTTGGCTTCATTGGTGACTGGGGGTCCACCTGGCGGGATGCAGGCCTATACTGGCATGATAGTCTGCATCTGTCCAGGAGGGGAACAAGGATCCTAGGTGATAGGTTTAAATGCTTCATTGGCAAGCATTTAAAGTAACCAAGGGGGAGGCACTGGAAAGAAACAGGAAAATCCTAGCCCCCCCAAAAAAAAAAAATCAGGGTACTAAGCGAGGTAAGCACCAACATAAAGATGTCGATAGGGAGAAGCGCAGGGGTAAATGGAGAAAGTGACAAATGCAAAAAGGACAGGGATGGGGCAAAAAGGGGTAATGCCATCAAGAAATGGAGGGTAATGAGTACCAACGCCTGTAGTCTGGGCAACAAGTCTCCTGAACTGGTGGCCTTGATGGAAGAGGGATGCCTGGATATCGTAGCAGTCACAGAAACATAGTACACAGAGAACCATGAAAGGGATGTTAACATACCAGGGTACACAAACTACAGGAGAGACAGGGAGGGTGGAGGGGGTAGCTCACTATGTAAGGGAAGGGATAAAAGCAACTGAACAAAAGAGTAAACAGGGAGGAGAGGAGGCACTGTGGGTCACCTTAGAGACTGGAAATGGCACCACAATCCGCACAGGGGTTGTATACAGACCCCCATGTCAGGGGGAGGGAATGGACAAGGATATGATAGAAGGCATGCTTAGGATGGCAGAGAAAGGGGAGATACTGTTGATGGGGGACCTTAATATGCCAGATGTTAACTGGAGCACCTTTGCTGCAGCCACATCCAAAATCAGAGCCATTCTCGATACCCTTCAGGTGGCATGCCTCAGACAGCTAGTTTTGGAACCTACTCATGAGGGAGCAATCTTAGACCTCATACTCTCAAATGGGGACAGTGAGAGGATCTCAGATCTAGAAGTGGGTAGCCATTTGGGAACAAGTGACCACCAAACAGTGTGGTTCACGATAAACTCAGCTACAGAGTCAAGCCATACAAAAGTGAGGGTTCTGGACTTCAGGAGGGCTGACTTTGGCAAGACGGGAGAGTATCTTAGAAAAGCACTAGCAAACAGGCTAGAAGGAGGGGTGGAGCAACAATGGGGAAATATCAAAACTGCCATCACAGAGGCAACAAGCCTTTGTGTGAAGCAAATAAACAAATCAAAAAGAAAGAAAAAGCCCCTATAGTTCTCAAAAGAGGTGGCAGTGAAGGTTAGGGAGAAAAAGATTGCATTTAGAAAGTATAAGAAAACACAGAAGGAGCAGGACAGAGAACTGTACCAGTTAAGGCAGAAGGAAGCAGGAGGGTAGTCAGAATAGCAAAGGCACAAACTGAGGAAAAGATAGCCAACTCAGTTAAGAATGGGATAAAACCTTTTTAGGTATATCAGGGACGTAGAATGACAAAGGGGAGGGATAGTGAGGCTGAATAGAATGGATGGTGGGTGAGCAGAGAGTGACAGTGAAAAGCAGGGATTCTGAATGAATACTTCTGTTCAGTATTCAGAAAAGAGAAGTGGGGGAGGTGCCTAATCCACTAACAGAAGCACTCTGGAGAGGGGTCGATCCCAGTCCTTTCACAGAAGAAAGGTTCTGAAATAACTCCTAAAACTGAAGGTGGACAAAGCAATGGGGCCAGATGGAATTCACCCAGAATTCTAAAAGAAATTAAGCAGAGAACTAATGACACCACTGACTACCCTTTTAACAAATCATGGGGAGGATGGTGTGGTACCTGAAGGACTGGAAGAAGGCTGATGTGATTCCCCTTCACAAAAGTGGGACCAAGACAGAGGCAGGAAACTACAGACCTGTCAGTTTGACCTCTGTAGTAGGGAAAGTGATGAAATCACTTCTGAAGGAAAGAATTATTGAGTACCTAGAGGCCAATTGGGCACAGGACCCAAGGCAGCATGGGTTCACAGTGGGTAGGTCATGTCAGATGAATCTAATTGATTTCTTTGACTGAGTGGTCAAAGTAGTAGACCAGGGAGGAGCTGTGGACAAGGCCTACCTAGACTTTAGCAAGGCATTTGACACAGTCCCACACAAAAGACTAGTAGTCAAATTAACCAGCCTGGGAGTGGGTCCCAGGGTGGTAGCCTGGTAAAACATTGGCTGAACAACAGAACACAGAAGATAATCGTAAATATAGTCCACTCTGAAAAAGCGAGGGGTTACTAGTTGGGGTACCACAGGGTTCAGTACTGGGTCCAGTCCTTTATAATGTCTTTATAAGTGACATTGCAGAGGGACTGGAAGGAAAAGTATGCCTCTTTGCAGATGACACAAAGATCTGCAACAGGGTTGATACACAAGGGCGTGGAAAAGGATGAGAGGGACTTGGCAAGGTTGGAGGAATGGTCAGAAGTATGGCGGTTTGGATTCAATGCAAGAAGTGCAAAGTAATGCACCAGGAAACAAAACCAGGGAAGATTACACAGTGGGGGGAGGTGTAACAACAACAAAAATGGAGAGGGACCTGGGGGTAATCATATCAGATGATCTTAAGGTTGGCAAGCAATGTGAGAATGCGTAGGGAGGGCTGGGGATACTGGGATGTATGGGAGAGGCATCACCAGCAGAAAACAGGAAGTTGTTATCCCCCTGTACAGACAGTTGGTGAGACCCCATCTGGAGTACTGCGTCCAATTCTGGAGACCCCATCTCCGCAAGGACATAGACAGGATGGAGGCAGTTCAGAGGAGGGTAACTAAAATGGTGCAGGGTCTGCAAGAGAAGCCATATGAGGAGAGACTAAAGGAGCTTAATATGTATACCCTTGAGGAAAGGAGGGAGAGGGGGACATGATAGAAACGTTTAAGTACCTCAGTGGAATCAACAAAGTCCAAGAGGGTAGCATCTTTCAGAAAAAGAGATGTGCACGAACAAGGGGACACAATTTGAAGATAGAGGGGGATGGCTCAGGGGCAATGTGAGGAAGGATTTTTTCACAGAGAGGGTGGTGGACTCATGGAATAGCCTTCCTGAGGAGGTTGTGGGGTCTAAAACTGTGGGAGAATTCAAGAATGCATGGGACAGACATAAGGCAACTTTTGAGGATGGTAGGAAGAAATAGGCTGTTGGTTATAAATAGGATCTGCAGCTTATCTTCTAGGTAGGGAAACGGGCAGACTAGGTGGGCCAAGCAGTCCTTATCTGCCGTCAAAGTCTGTGTTTCTATGTTTCTATGAGAAAGACAGAGAGAGACTCTCTCTGAGGCATAGTTTCCAAGGGTCCAGAGGCCTAGCTAGTGTAAGGATAACCATGTGCCAGAAGGCACTTAAATTCCAACTACATCACAGCTGGGAAAAATCCAACAGATACAGAGGGAAAGCGGCCCCTACTAGTAAAAAACTTTGAGACTATCTCACAAGGAATCATGAGGAAAGAAAAGAACCACAATGTGGTAGAGAAGATCCCCCAAGGCTCAAGAAGTTCAGTAAGGGGCACCAGTTTAGGGGATGCAACTATAAGGCAGCTCAGAGAGAGAATATTGTCAGTCTGTAGAGCATAGGCTGCTCAGGATTTACCAAGAATAAGCAAGCGTCCTGAGCAAATGGCAAATCCCGAAGACCGAAGTCTCACAACCTAGACAACTTGAGCCTTGGTGCCCCAAAAGGCGGGCAATAGCCCCTGCTTGCGTTCTCTCTAGAGTTGGCTCCCTAGGGCTTTCAGTGGAAGATTTAGGGGGTCTGCAGGTGCCAGAGAGATTAGAACATTTGGCCTCAGGTTGGGAGAAAGCAAGCAGGGGGGAGGCACTTCCCATAAGACTGGCCAAGAAGGGAAGATGGGTGGGAAGCAGTAATGAATGGTGAAGATATCTAGGAAGATCAAGAATTACGGTAGGTATGTAATTTTCATCATCTTCCTAGACCAATCTTCACCATTCATTACAATGAGTGAATCAAGCACCACAAAGTGGCACTGGCACTTCTGAAGGAAACTAACCCTTAGCATCCTGTGGGAGAACACAGAGGGCGGGGCCCCTTACAGGTCTGGTGAGGCCCACAACTAGTCAGGGTGAAACGGGGATTCCCACTGCCTAGGAGAGGGAGGGCGCCCCACTAACCTCCATCTCACCTGCGGGAGAAAAAGTAGGCCATCTGGAAAGGGGAGGCAATCACCCTGTGCCGGACCAAGGGTTGTAACCATGATAGGCAAAGACACGCCATCCGCAGAATGCAGTTCCTACCAGTCTGGAGGCCATCTCCTCATTGGCGTCATAAGATGCTCTTGCTTGGTGTCTTACCAGCTCTAGACCATGGGCACATAGGCTAATGGCCTGCCTGGTTGCCTCCAAATCAGGCATAGAGGCCAGGAGCTGGCCCAGCATCATCCACAGGTGGCTGGCATAGGTAGCCTGATGGGCCTGGTGTGCAGCGATGCTGAGAAGACTCTATGACCCCAACAGTCAAACTCAGCGGAGTCTGACTCGTGGGGGGGGGGGGGGGGAGTTATGCCTTGGGCAACGTTGCCCAGAGGGAGTATCCAGGAGCTACACTCCCAAGGAGGGGTGGAGCATAGTACCTGGAGAGCCCAGGTGTGCGCAGTACCTGTGCTGAAAGTCCCATGGGGCTGTTGAAGGGGCAGAGGGATACTGCCAGACCCTGTGCAATGCCTCCACAAAGGGGAGAGGCCACGGAGGGATAACCAAATGGTCGGCACTATATTCGCTAAGAAAGGTGCACGTCGCACAGTCAGGATTGCAAGAAGCAATTTGGGAGAGGTGGAGCTCCACCAGCATCATCTAAAGGAATCACTGATAGCTGGTGAGATCAGCGTCAGAGGAGAGATGGATGGAGGAGTCCTCTTCCTCAAGGGAGGAAGCCGAGAGGTTTGACTCAGAGACTGGCACAACTGGCAGCTCAGATCAAAAGACAATCTCATCCAAGGCTTTAACATAGCAAGGGAACGCAGCTGCTGTTGCTCTGAATTGTTCACAGGTCATGAACCCTGTAGGGACAAAAAGGCCAGGGAGAGGGGGAGGAGTGGCAGAGGGAGAGGAGGAGAAAAAGGTCTCTGTCTGGACAGAGCTGGCCCTCTGCTAGGCCTGTGAGAATGCACAGAGGACTCATTCTGAAGGAGGGGCTTGCTGACCTCACCCACAAGAGGACGCCAACCTGACAGAGATGACCATGGTGGTGTCCTTGGGAGAATCCCAAATGGGACAAATGGAGCCTTACTGTCCCTTGCGGCGGTGGCCCCTACCAACTGCAGACCCCTTCAAATTGGAAGAGGAGAGGAGGAGGGTCAGCACTTCAACTCCTCCTAGAGCCACCAGTCCACCACTGGATCAACTCTCTTCCAGCTGACATATCCAATGCACCTACCCTGAGCTTGTTTAAGTGCTTGCTTCAGCAATATTTTGTCTCCTTGGCTTCCTGTGACTGCAATCTCTAAGTTCCCCTACTCAGTTTCTTTTGGACTAAACTACTTGCCACTGCTGTCCCCGACTGCTCTCCCTCCTTTGATTTAGCACTGCTGGTGCACTCCACCGACTTTGCCCTCCCTGGCTCTTACATAGCACTTATGGCACGTTCTGCATAGTAACTGCCTTCCTCTTCCCCGTCTTCTTGCCTCCCCGCTTCTGTCCTCTCTGCTCCCACCTCCACCCCGTTCCTTCTCCTCCCCCCATCATCACCTCCTCCCTCTGCCATTTTTTCTCATTTATTTACATAGGCCTGTTGGACCTTCCCCCATTCCTACACTTGACTACTTTACTCTACTGCAGCCTCTTCTGTCTGCCTGCCTCCCTCTCTCCCTCCCTCCACCCGTTCCTGACTACACCATGGTCAACTATTTCCTCCTCCCATAGGCTATTAACTCCTCTGTTTGCAATATTACTGTTACAAGTGATGCTGGCAAACCTTGTGCTATGCCTACCTAATATTGTATGTCCCTATGTTTGCACTGTAACTTCATGTCTTCATTTGTATCATTTTTTCCCACGGTTATTTGTCCTTGCTTTAGTACCACTTACCTGACTGTAATATACTTAGGTTTACTGCCTGGTAACATTTGCAGTGCTCTACTACTTGTAACTGTTCCCTGACTCTGTAATCTTCTGACGTGGGACCTATGTAAAGAGCTCCTGCTCAAAGGTATTTAATTCAAGATTTCAATAAATAAAACAATATTTAATTCAAGATTTCAATAAATAAAACAATCAAAAAAAAAAAAAAACAGTCACTCTGGAAAGGAGCCTCTGTGCCTCCCTCGACCTCCCTACCCCCACCCCTTCAGAAAGGGATCTTCTCCTTGGAGGGACCTCCAAACCTGAAGTTTGAGGATCCCAGGCATCCCCAGCACCCAAAGCAGTGCTAAAAACCACCTTGGACCTTGTCACAGCACCAGAGCCTGAAATGGCACCGCCAATCATGTCAACATTGGACCCGGCACAGGAACTGGCACCGCACTTAGGCTCAGTGCCATCCCCAGTGCTGACCTCCCCATTGGTACCAGAGCTGATGCCAGCAGCACCAGAGAGAGAGAGGAAGCAGCACCATGAGCGGCCTCAGGCCCAAAGGAGGACTCCCAGTACTCCAGGGAGTCAGGCAGCCAATCAGGATCATTCAGATCCTCCTCTTCCTCCTCTGAAGAGGAGGTCAGGGAGATCACCAGAGGGGCCACGCCAAGACTCTCCCTCCTCCGCTTACTGACACCAGAGGTGGTGTTGGGTGCAGAGGTGGTGCCGGTGGCGGTACCGAGGCTTACCTGCTTGGGTCCAGGATATGGCCGTGACCGCGACACCAGGGTGTCCGTGCCCCTGAGGGCAATGCACTGTGAGGGTGCTCAGCCAACCCCAGACCCACCGACCCCTCATGCTGACCTCCCATTCCAGCAAAACCAAGGACTGCAGAGGCAGCTCCCCTGGTACATACAGTACTGGAGGGAGACCTGGGGAAGGCCCAAAGATCTGGTTTTATAGTCACAAGAGTGATGCTGTACTCTGAAGGTGGGAGGCCTGCAGCCCACCTTTAACATGCTAACTCAAGCACCTGGCAGTCCATGGAGAAACAAGCATCGCAGCTGTCCATGTTGTGATCAGGAACCAAGCAGGTCAGGCAATGGTCATGGTGGTCTGTGGGAAATCTACCCCATGGAAGCACTGACACATGGGAGCCGCGGCCCACCTTGATTTACTAGGCCCTGAACCAGACATGACCGTGGTGGTAAACTAAAACAAAACACATCCAAAGGCACTCAATGCTGCACCACAGAAAATAATAAAATAAAGAAAAAATAAAAAGAATGGTTTTACCATGATTCGGCAGTCCTTGGCGTCAAACAGGGAAATGGCGTTGAGTGAATAAGTCAGCAGTGGCAGAACTGATGTAGCAGGAAAACTGAGAAGTGGCTCCACTTCCATGTGCTCTGACCTTGACACCAGGGAGAACGAAACTGAGTAGATGAGGGAGTTGATGTATGGTAACTGGACAATCCACGAGCACTACATTCTATCACATGCTCAAGGACTGTGCTGCCCCCCAATGTCAGCTCCCCTCCTTTAAACATTTTTTAAAGCTATACACTCCCACAGGGTCTGGTGCCTCCAGCTAGACCCACCAGTAATGAATGGTGAAGACTGATCTAGGGAAGATTTGGAATTACAGAACAATTCCAAGAAATGAAATGCCAACTGAAATATACACATTATGGGAGGAGCACCATATTGCATACAAGATGAAAGACCTTCTACAGTTTAATAATAGCCCAAGTTCAACTTTCTTACCAGATTCTGGATGGACAAATAAAATTACAGTACATATAAACTGACATCAGGAAAAGACCATTAGTCCATCTAGTCAGTCTGAAATAACCTATACCATCTCTGAGACCTAGTGCCAATATGAGATTTATGCCTACGCTACTCACTGCATGTTCCCTGCCTTGCTGCTACCCCAGGTGACTATAAAGCCCTTAACTCTGTCCCAACTTCTCTTTTAGATACAGCATGTTTACAAGTAGAGCTGTTGTCACTACTGAAAAATCCTTTAGGTTTTCAATTACTGTTGCTGTCATGTTCAGTATTGCTAATGTAGTGGCTATGCACAATTTTATCTAAATTATTGGCAGCTCTACTGAAACAAATAATTAGTGAAACTCAATAATATCCACTTAAATGTGATCAGTATGTAAAGCACCCAATTATTATAAACTAATGGATATTCTGAGTGCAACCGTATTAAACTTGGTAACAAACACAATTCTACCAGTTTATTTCTTTTTATGTTGACTTGCATGTATACAAGCAACATCTTTATTGAGTATTTAGCAGAAATGCAGAGGTGTGTCAGTGTTGGCCAATGCAGGGGACACTTTAGTGGGTGCGTCCCTCAGCCCCCAATGAGTGAGCATGCTGCTGATGACAGCAGTTTCAAAGACAGCCGTGGAGATGAAACAAATGTGCAGCTGCAATCAAAGACAAGCTTGTCATTGCAGCGGCAGATAGCACACCTCCATTACATGCCTTTCCTGGTGAAACATTTCAGTAAAACTGGTGGCTCCTGCTGTCCGCCACACAATCTGCAGAAAGCTGACATCGGTGTGCCCAATCCCCATGTCGGCATGTTCGCAGCTCTACTGCCCACCACTGCAACCTCCACTGCTGTTGCCCTCTACACTCCCTCCCATCCCTGACAGACAATAAAATCCTCCCACAACCTCCCACTGCTGCTGCCCTCCACTCCCTCCATTTCCCCCAATTGCCTAGCACCTGGGACCCCTCCCCAGTGTGCCTAATTTTTCCTTTCTTAACCTGTAAATGAAGAAATTCTTCCCTTGATGTTTTTAATTTTTTCCTGCAAACAAGAAAACAATCCACTGATATCTCCTCCATCCCCCTTCCCTATCACCACCCTCCCTCTGCGCACCCACCTCCCCACACCACCACCACCCCACCCATACTTACCCTCCAGAGGTCAGGAGCCACAATCTTCTCTGAACTGGAACACGTGCACTCTTCAAAGCTGAACTGCGATGTGAAGAAGTGACAGTAAGCTTTATAATGGGAAGCAATGGGGGGGGGGGTTCAACTTAGGTTCATATCTCAGTCATTTTTTTGGAATTTTGGTCACAAATTTTCAACATGGGGTTCTTGGGACCCCACCTCGTGAACATGTAACTGCCATTTTGTTTCTCGGTCACGTAAGGAGATTTTGTGGTCGCTGCATGGAATCACCTTTCAGGACTGATTAACGAAATGGCACTGTCACTGTTCATGAGGTGGAGTCCCAAAAAGCCCATGTTGAAAATTTGGTGGAAAAATTCCAAAAAATGATCACGTTACGGGCATGCATTGAGCAGTTTTTACGCGTGCTTGTAAGTTTGCCAATTTTTTAATATTTTTACTCCAGATTTTCAACATTGCCACTTTCTCACACCTCCTTATTAACAGTTTAGCTGTCATTTTCCACATCCTGCCCGAAACGTGTTTTCGCACCTGTGGCGCACAATGGGCACGGTCACTGTGCAAAATCAACTTTCAGGAAAGATTAACAAAATCATAGTGCCACTGTTCATGAGGAGAGGTCCCAAAATGCCCATGTTGAAAATCTGGTGGCATTCAGAAAATGATCGCGTGCGGGCATGCGTTGATGCAGTTTCTATACGCTTGTAAATGTATGCATTTTTCATATTTTCTCTCCAGATTTTCAACACTGCCATTTTTTCACACCTCCTCATGTACAGTACACCTGTCATTTTTCACATCTTGCCCGAAATGTGTTTCCCCACCTGTGGCTCCAAATGGCATAGCTGCTGTGCAAAGTCACCTTTCAGGATTCAGTAACGAAAGAAAAAATTACTCACCTTAGTAATTGCTTTTCTTCTCATGGAGTCTTGCTATATTAGGACATAATGCAGTATGCCCTTGGCTTTGAACTGCCCCGGAGATGAAATAGTTAACTCCAGTGTAATCTGGAGTTCCACAGCGCGAGGGCGCTATCCAAAGCTCTATCTGGGGAGTTTGAACCCAAACTGTCAGGTTCTTTACGAAGCTAAACTAACATAGCAAGTCTGTGTGGAAAAACCCTACACTAGCCATTGGCTACCTACTAGTAGTAGAACAACAGAACACAACAACAAACACATAATGAGAACAATATTACCTATTATTGTTAGGATAACCCCTGACAAGCACTAATAGGCCCCCTCTCCCCAAAAGACTCAAGTCCAGAGAGGGGCCCATCTACCACTCAACAAAAAACAGAATTATCTAGTTCCTTAACCCAAAAGAAGAAAGGGGAGGAACTAGAAAGCTAAAATGGCATGACACAGTGCTTGCATGGTAATTCAACCCCATACCCAAGTAGGAATTTGAGGGGTAGGAGGGGGTTGTCCTAATATAGCAAGATTCCATGAGAAGAAAATCAACTACTAAGGTGAGTAAATTTTTCTTCAAACACCATGAAGTCTTGCTTATATTAGGACTTAATGCAGATTATACAGCAGTACCTCCATGGAGGAGGGTCAGAACCTACTTAGGGAATAGGCTCTGAAGCACAGCTGTGCCAAAGCGAGACATCTCTCCTGGACTGGACGTCCAGAGAATAATGTAGTGAAAGTGTGGACTGTCTTCCAGGTAGCAGCTTGACAGATTTCCAAGACAGGAATATCTCTAGCAGCCGCTAGAGATGCAGCTGTACCCTGGTGGAATGAGCCCTCAGGCGTGAGGAGGTTCCTTACCTAGTTTTTGGTAACAGAACTGGATACAAGAGACAATCCACCTAGCGATTGTCCTCCTAGTAGCAGGCCTCCCCTTACCCACTTCTCCATAGGTAAGGAAGAGCTGGAGAGATTCGGACCTTATGACCCTTGGTATGCCTCCAAATAGTAGCGAAGAGCTCTTTTAACGTCCAAACTGTGCAGCCTCTCACCAGAGGAAGAGTGCTCGTAAAAATACTGGAGAGAGATGGATTGGTTAAGATGAAAATCTGAAACCACTTTAGGTAAAAACTTTCTGTTAGTCCTGAGGACCACTTTATCTCTGTGGAAGGAAATAAAATCCTTTTCCCACTGACAAGGCTTGTAATTCACTTATACGCCTAGCAGAAGTGATAGCCACTAGAAAACAGTTTTCCAAGTTAAAAACTTGAGGTCTGTTGAAACCAGAGGCTCAAAGGGGTTGCATTAGCTGGGCAATGCAAACATTCAGGTCCCATGCAGGAGCTGGTTCCCTAAAAGGAAGGGTTAGTATGAAGTAACCCTTTGAAAAACTTGGAAAACACAGGGTGAGAGGAAAGGGAGACTGGTTTCCTGCAGAAACAAAAACAGAAACAGCTGCCAAATGAACCTTCAAGGTAGCTGGTCTGAGGCCCTAAAGAATTTAAGTGGACCAAATAGTCCAACAAAATAGACAGGTCAGCAGATTCTGGAGCAATCTGCCTCTCAGAACACCAAAATGAAAATCTCTTCCACTTAGAATTATAAGTGGCTCAGTGGAAGGCTTCCTAGAAGCCTTCAAAATATCCAAGACACCTTGAGAAAGGTGTAAATCAGCATTCTAACTCCTCAAGAACCAGGCCTTGAGGTGGAGGGAATTGAGGTCCGGATACCACTCTCCCTGTGCACAGGTCAGCAGATCGTGGGTCCTGGGCAAGGTCAGGGAGGCGAAATGAGAGGGATGGAGAAGAGGGTACCAGGGCTGCCTGGCCCAGTCTGGAGCAATCAGAATCACTCTGCAGGGCTGAGTTCTGATTTTTACCAGTACCCTGAAGAGGAGGGGGAACGGAGGGAAAGCATAGAGGAACTTTCCCTCCCAATTCAGCTGAAAGGCATCCAGAGGAACTGATCCCAGAACTGGAGGCCTGCAACAAAACAGGGGAAGTTGGTGGTTGTCTGGGGCTGCGAAGAGATCTATCTGAGGGGTGCCCCAACTGGCAAAGACTGACCCCAGCACTTGAGGATTCAGAGCCCATTCGTGATGGCCCTGAGAAATCCTGCTGAGGGCGTCCGCTAGGACATTGTCCTTCCCTGGGAGGTGAACTGCTATCAGAGAGGTGTTCAGGGAGTAGGCCAGAGACCACAACTTCATTGCTTCGGTGCACAAAGCTGAAGAGCGAGTGCCCCCTTGCTTGTTGATGTGGTATTGTCTGTCCTGACTTGACTACCTTGTTCTGGACAGCCTCGAAAAACCTGGAGAGCTAAGAAGACAGCTCTGAGCTCCAGTAGGTTGATGTGAAGCAGAGATTCCTGAGGGACCACACCCTGAGTGGAAAGGTCGCCCAGGTGAGCCCCAACCCAGCAGGGAGGCGTCGTGGTGGAGGGTGAGGGAATGAAGAACAGGTAAAATGGGACCCTATAGACAGGTTGCTTTGATCCAGCCACCATTGTAGAGCTAGATCAAGGTCTTGGTCACTGGGACCAATTTGTAAGGGGTCCCTCCTTTGAGACCAATAGGACCTCAAGTGGAACTGAATGTCCCTCATCTGAAATCTTGCTCCTGGCACGACAGCTGTAGAAGCAGCCATGTGCCCTAGGAGTTGTAGAAAATGCCTTGCTGGTCGGGAGACCCGCAGGGTGAAGGAAGATGCCAGGGCAATGATTCTGTCCACTCTTTCGGAGGGGAGAAATGCCCTGGCTAACTTTGTGTTCAACTCTGCCCCTATAAAGTTAGTACCTGAACTGGTTCGAGAACTGACTTTGGAACATTCAACAGGAACCCCAGAAAGGTGAGAAGTTCCTGGGTGATTTGCAAGTGGGATTTTACTCTGCTCTGGTGACTGACCCACAATGAGCCAGTCAAGTAGGGAAACACAGCTACCCTTGCCTTCTTAGATGGGCCACTACTACAGCTAGACATTTTGTGAAAACTCTTGGAGCAGAAGTGAGTCCGAAGGGCATTGCCCTGAACTGGTAGTGGCCAGAGGGCAGTTCGAACCTGAGGTACTTTCGGTGAGAGGCCCTGATTAGGATATGGAAATAGGCGTCCTTGAGGTCCAGGGAAGCTAACCAGTCCCTGGTCTCAAGGATGGCAAAAATCATTGCCAACGTTAGCATTTTGAACTTTGGTTTACAAGATGTTTGTTCAGAAATCTTAAAATCCAAGATGGGCCGCCAATCTCCTGTCTTTTTGGGGCCAGGAAATACCTTGAGTACAGACCCTTGCCCTGATGGCAAGGGAGGACCCTACTGCTTTTGCAGTCCAAAGAGAAGAAACCTCTGCTTCTAGCGCAAGGGTTTCTGAAAGACTTGAAGGAGGAAAGTGTCTGGCTCTCACCTTGGGAAATTGTTTGAAGCTGAGAACCAGACCTTGGCTTACCACTTCCAGAACCCATTTGTCCGAGGTTAGGGACAGCCAGTTCTGGCCAAAAACAAACCAGTCTGCCCCCACGGTACAGGAGAGTCGGCCCCAGACACCCCATCAGGGTGCCTGCTTGAAGGAGCAGCTTTAGGCTGGAGAAAGGAGAGGGCCTGCCTGTGCCCGTCTTCCTCTGCCTCTGAAAACCCCCTCTGCGCAAAAGCAGAGGATGCCTGAAGTGGTAAAAGGCCTATGGTAGGGCCTGCCCCTACCCTGGGGGCATGCCTTTGAGAGTGGCATGCCTCTCCTTAGCTTGGGCACTTTGTAAGTAGTTCTGTATTCATCCATTTTTTCATGTAATTTTCTGTTTGTTCCCCAAACAGGAATTTCCTATGACAGGAAAATCTATAGCCTTTGACTGGGTATCTTGGGACAGATTAGTGCATCTGAGCCATGCCAACCTCAGGAGAGCTACAGAAGTGGCCATGACCCTAGAGGAAACATCATTAACGTCAACAGCAGCATGAAATTGAACTTTAGAGGCTTCAATGCCATCAGCAGCCACCTGTTCCAACTCACTAGCCAGCTGGCCCTGAGCCTGCTTGGCCAACTGCAATATAGTGTCCCATCTAGATTTCTGATATCTAGCCACATAAGCCATATAATTAGCTTGTCTGAGTCCCAAAGAAGCTGCCACATACTGTTTTTAGCGTGGCATCAATCTTCCTGGAATCTTTATCAGGAGGATGTGAGGCCAGGGAATATTTTGTCACAGGCTGCAGCTTGAACAACACCTACATGACTACACTGCTCAGTAAGGAAGTCTGTATTAGGGCCTGACAAAGTATACCTTCTGTCCATTTTTTATCTACAGGAGAGGGACAGAAAAGGATTTTTAAATCTTAATGGTTTGCCTCCTAAATGACTTATGCAAAGGAATAGACAACCTCCTAGACTCTGGAATATCCATCATTTCCACATAGTCAGGCTCCTCTTGCTCGTCACAGCCTCTTCTGAAGGGAGCTGGAGAGTTTGCTACCTTCTTATAAAACCTGAAATGTGAGGGACTCAGACAACAAAGGGGAGACTCAAAGGGTCTGTCTGGAGAAATGTCCGGTTCTATGGGCACTTCAGACCTTCCCAATCACAATTACAATCATCAAAATCTTCCTCCCCCTCCTGTGGTTCATCAAAATCCTCAACATCATAATCCTGAACCACTGGACCTGAACGAGACCCCCTTTTACCAACCATAGGGTTTTCGACAAGTCCCTGAGACAAAGACTGGACAATCTGAATGGCTTTAGCTATTTCTGCAGCAGAAGGAGAGACAAAACTGGACTCCACACTAACTGATTTCTTTATCTTTTTACTTTGACTGGTTCCTCAGGACCATGCTTCTTTGCCTGAGGAGTCTAGCCCTGGTCAGAGGCACTCCCTCTGGTCCAGCGGAGCTGGACCGGGCTGGCCATCCGGGTCAGCGGACTTTTGGCCTCTCGTTCCTGAGCGGCCCAATCTCTTTTCAGGGTGGCTGCAGGAAATTCTTCACACCTGGCAGTCTGACAGGAGGTGGTCAGCCCAGACAATAGACACAAGTGGTGTGTGGGTCAGCCTTGACAAAGGCTTCCCCACAGACATCACAGTGTTGAAACCCAGTGGGCCGGTTTTCTTTTGGGTTTCTCAGACATAATGCCAGCCTATCCAAACTTGCCCTTTTTCCGGCCTTGCCAGGACAAGAACACTTATCGGTCCCTAACCGTGTCACGGGTATTGAAAAAAACCCAGAAAATAAAAGGTTTTTTTAGGACCGATAAGAACCAGTACCTCACTCTAGATGCAAAGAAAATGAGTTTTTAAGCAAACCGATCGGTTCAGAGTGAACCGATAATGAGTTTCCACACAGACTTAATTTTCTTGTACTTACGGTTACCAGATAGAGCTTCAGACCGAAACTGCGGTAATTTTAAATACTTGCGGTTCAATGAACCGATAAAACTTAATAAAACCGCAAAGCGAACGAGCTGAAGGAGCTGGTCCTCGAGCGACTGTTCAGTGGACGGAGTAAAGAATCTGACAGTTTGGGTTCAAACTCCCAGATAGAGCTTTGGATGGCGCCCTCGCTGTGGAACTCAGATTACACTGGAGTTAACTACTTCATCTCCGGGGCAGTTCAAAGCCAAGGGCATACTGCATTAAGTCCTAATATAAGCAAGACTTCATGGTGTTTGAATGGTAGTGCCACTGTTCATGAGGTGGGGTCCCAAAAAGCCTATATTGAAAATTTGGAGTGAAAATACCAACAAATACCCAGGGCGTTAAGGTTTCCAACCATACACCCACTCTGTAAAGACTGACAGGAGTTGGGGGTGTAACTTGGGGTTTGTCGGCTGTAATGTTCGCAGCATTCTACCCCCATCCACCCCACCCTACAGCCACTGACAGGCACTGTGGTGTGCCTTGGGGTCTGTCGCCCTAACATTCACCCCATTCTCCTACTCTGCACCCATCTCAGCTTATTTCTTTATGGAATGGGGTGAGCATAAGGGCCGGAGACCCCAACGCACACCGCAACACCTGTCGGTGTCTTCAAGGTGGGGTGAGGTGGAATGGTGTAAGAGTTACGGCCAAAGACCCAAAGCCACACTCCCAATACTTTTCAGTCTCTGGCGGGGGGAGGAGGGGGTTGACATTGGTGAAATACTTCACTGCCATTCCTATTATGCATCTAACTCCTGCACGACCAATGCCAATGCCAGCAAGCCAACATTTAGCACTGACAAATGCTTGTTTACTTTTGGTGCTGGCAATTCCATAGTCAGTCCTAATTGCTTTTTTAAAGGTCTCCATTTGAGTTTTGATTTTGTAACCCCGTTCTTAGCATGTCCAAATCGAATCAACTGATCATTGCCAAAATGTCTATATAGAGGAGCAATTTCTCATTAAGTGTAGGAACTGGCATAGGGGAATACTATCAGTTTCCTAAGGTGAACACTTGGTGACAGAAGTAACGTATTTCCAGCTGTGGGTTTCTGAAAGACCCCAGTTTCTATTAAATTTCCTGGTATACCACTAAATTTCAAATCTAAAGAATTAACTGTTGTCATAAAATACAGAAAACTGCTTTGGTAGATTCCACGTGGCATAACAGCCTCAGAAATTCCTAAGCAGTCTTTTTCTAACCGGCCAGGAAAGTTATTTGCACAGTGAATTAGGGCTTCCTACCTCTGTTGAGAAAGGTGAGCTGTTTTCATTTCTGTGTTCATAGAAATATAGACTTTGATGGCAGATAAGAAAAAATTACTCACCTTAGTAATGTTGTTTCTTCTAATGGAGTCTTGCTATATTATAGACATTAGCAGTTTGTTCCAGCTCTAGAACTGCCCCGGAGTGAAATGGTTAAAACCATTCCAAAATAGAATTTTGGCACGAGAGCAGCTCTATCTGTGTCATTTCAAACTTGAACTGTCAGATCTTTACGAGCCAAACTCACTAAGGTCTGTGTGGAAGCTGTAACCTACACTAGCCAAAATGGCTACCTAAATAATAACAACCATTGATGGTCCCAACACCCAAGACTCAAGTCAGGGGACCAGAAATACTAACACCATTCTAATAATATGAAAATGGAACATAAGTATAATAAAACACACACACGCGTACACATACACACCCCCAAAGTCCCAAAGGGGACAAAATGCTAACAGGACATAAGTAGTGCCCACACTAAGTTGCCCGCACCCCACCAAGTAGAGGTTCTGAGAGGGGCAGGTTGGGGGGGAGGTCTATAATATAGGAAGACTCCATTAGAAGAAACAACATTACTAAGGTGAGTAATTTTTCTTCAAACAACGTAAGTCTTATATATTATAGACATTAGCAGAATACACAGCAGTACCTCCAAGGAGGAGGGCAGAACCTACTTAGGAATAGGCTCTGAAGAACAGCTGTGCCAACCGAGCATCTCTCCTGGCCTGACATCCAGGGAGTAATGCTTGGTAAAAGTGTGTACCTGCTTTCCAAGTAGCAGCCTGGCAAATCTCTAATAAAGGGATATCTCTGGCAGCAGCTAGAGACGCAGCTGTACCCCTGGTAGAATGAGCCCCTCAAACGGGGCTCTGCCCACTTTCTGATAACAAAATTGGATACAAGAGACAATCCACCTGGCTATTGATCTCTTAGTGGCAGGTTTGCCTTTACCAACTTCACCATAGGTACGGAAAAGTTGGAGGGATTCGAACCTGTGACCTTTGTTACGCTCTATATAATAACTAAGAGCTCTCTTAACATCCAGGCTGTGCAACCTCCTCTCACCCGAAGAGGAGTGATCAGTGAAAAATACTGGAAGGGAGATAGATTGATTAAGATGGAAATCTGAAACCACCTTAGGCAAAAATTCCTATTAGTCTAAGGACTACCTTATCCCTGTGGAAAGAAATAAAGTCAGTCTCCACTGACCAGGCTTGCAATTCACTTATGCGTCTGGCAGAAGTGATAGCCACTAGAAAACAGTTTTCCAAGTTAGGTACTTAAGCTCTGCAGAAGACAGAGGTTCAAAAGGGGTTGCATTAACTGGGCAATGCAAACATTAAGGTCCCAAGCAGGGGCGGTTCCCAAAGGAGGATTAGTATGAGTAATCCCTTAAAAACTTGGAAAACACAGGATGAGAGGAAAGAGGATGACTTTCCTGCTGACACAAAAGCAGACACAGCTGCCAAATGAACTCTCAGGGTATCTGGTCTGAGACCCAAGGAATTAAGATGTACCATGTAACCTAACAAAATGGGCAATTCAGCAGATTCTGGGAAATATTTTTCCAGCACACCAAATGGAAAACCTTTTCCATTTAGAACTATAAGTAGCCCTAGTGGAAGGCTTTCTGGAAGCCTTTAGGATCTCAAGAACACCCTGAGAGAGGTGTAAATCAGCAAACTCTAACTCCTCAAGAGCCAGGCCTTGAGGTTGAGGATTGAGGTCCGATACCAAACCCTTCCCTGGGCACAAGTCAACAGATTGTGATTCCTGGGGAGGCACAGGGGAAGATGGACTGTCAGAGACAGAAGGAGTGGGTACCAGGGCTGCCTGGCCCAATCCAGGGCAATCAGAATCACCCTGCAAGGCTGAGATCTGATTTTGACTAGTACTTTGAATAGGAGAGGAAAGGGGGAAAGCATGAGGAACTTCCTCCAATCCAGAAGAAGGGCATCCAGGGAACTGAGCCCAGCACTGGAGGCCTGCAACAGAACAGAGGAAGTTTGTGATTGTCTGGGGCTGCAAAAGATCTATCTGAGGGATGCCCCACCTGGCAAAACTATCCCCAGCACTTGAGGATCCAGGGACCATTCGGTGATGGCCCTGGGAAATCCTGCTGAGGGCATCCGCTAGGACATTGTCCTTCCCTGGAAGATGAACTGCTATGAGGAAGTGTTCAGGAATAGGCCAGAGACCACAACTTCATTGCCTCGGTGCACAAGGCCGAGGACCGAGTGCCCCCTGTTTGTTGATGTACCACATTGTTGTGGTGTTGTCTGTTCTGACTTGTATCACCTTGTCGTGGACAGATGCAGAAAAAGCTTGAAGAGCTAAAAGACAGCTCTGAGTTCCAGCAAATTGATGTGGAGCAGAGATTCCTGGGGGACCAAACTCCCTGAGTGGAAAGGTCGCCCATGTGGGCTCCCAACCCAGAAGGAAGCATCTGTAGTGAGAGTCAATCGTGAGAAGGGAAATGAAGGGACCCCAGCTCTTAAATTGCTCTGATCCTGCCACCACTGGAGAGCTAGGATCAAGGTTAGAGTCACTGGGACCAACTTGGAGGGGTCTCTTCTTTGAGACCAAAAGGTTCTCAGTGAAACTGAATGTCTCTCATCTGAAATCTGGCTCCCTGCACAACAGCTGTGGATGCAGCCATGTGCCCAGGAGCTGCAGAAAGTGTCTTGCTGGTCGAGAGACTGCAGAGTGAAGGAAGAGGCCAGAGCCACTAAATTCCTTACCCTTTCTGGGGAAGAAAGGCTCTGGCTAGCTTTGTGTCCAATTCTGCCCCTATAAAGGTGAGTACCTGGACTGGTTCCAGAACCGACTTTGGTAGGTTTTGAAGGAAAACCCAGGGAGGTGAGAAGCTGCTGTGACCCTGCAGGTGAGATTTTACTCTGTTCTGGGGACTGGCCTACAATGAGCCAGTCGCTAGATAGGAAAACAGCAATCCTCTGCCTCTTAAGTGGGCCACTGCCACTGCTAGACACTTTGTGAAAACCCTTGGAGCAGAGGTAAGGCCGAAGGGCATTGCTCTGAACTGGTAATGACCTGAGGGCAGTTCGAATCTGAGGTACTTTCGATGGGATCTTCTGATTAGGACATGGAAATAGGCATCCTTGAGGTCCAGGGAGGCTAGCCAGTCCCTGGCCTTAGGGAAGGTAAAATCATTGCAGAGTTACCATTTTGAACTTTGGTTTCAAAAGATGCTTGTTCAGATATCTGAGATCTAAAATGGCGCCATTCTCCTGTCTTTTGG
Source organism: Neoceratodus forsteri (assembly GCA_016271365.2). Classification (NCBI taxonomy): domain Eukaryota; kingdom Metazoa; phylum Chordata; order Ceratodontiformes; family Ceratodontidae; genus Neoceratodus; species Neoceratodus forsteri. Next base: position 727,863,912 of record CM057458.1, on the reverse strand, counting down.
GGTAAGGAAGTATCTGGAATACAGACCCCTGCCCTGATGCAGGAGGAACCCTTCTACTGCTCTGAGAGCTAACAGGGATGAGACCTCTGTTTCCAGAGAGCAGGGTCTCTGAAGCACTTGCAGGTAGAAAAGTCTGCTTCTCAACTTGGGAAACTTTGAAGCTGAGAACCAGACCCTGGCTTACTACTTCCAGAACCCACTTGTCTGAGGTTAAAGAGCCAATTCCTGACTGAAGTAAGCCAGTCTGCTCCCCACTGGTACAGGAGAATCGGCCCTGGGCACCCCATCAGGTGCCTGTTTCACAGGAGCTTTAGGCTGGGGGTGGGAGCAGGTCTGCCCACCCCGTCTGCCCTGCCTCTGAAGAAGCCCTCTGAGCATAGGCAGAGGAGGCCTGAGTCTGGTAGAAAGGCCTGTGAAAGGCCTCCCTACCCTGGGGGCATGCCTTTGAGGAGTGGCTTGCGCTCCTTAGCCTGGGCACTCCTGTAAGTAGTCCTATATTCATCCATCTTCTTCATGTAATTCTCTGTCTGCTCTCCAAACAGAGAATTTCCCACCACAGGAAAATCCATAGCCTTAGTCTGGGTATCCTGTGACAAACTAGTACACCTGAGCCAGGCCAACCTACTTAAAAGCTACAGATGTGGCCATGACCCTAGAGGAAACATCATTAACATCCACAGCAATGAAACTGAACCTTAGAGGCTTCAATGCCATCAGCAGCCACCTGTTCTAGTTCACTAGCCAGCTGGCCATGGGCCTGCTTGGCCAATTGCATAACAGTATCCCATCTAGATTTCTGATACCTAGCTACATAAGCCATATAATTTGCTTGCCTGAGTCCCAGAGAGGCTGCCATATACTGTTTTTGCCATGGCATCAATCTTCCTGGAATCTCGTCAGGAGGATGTGAAGCCAAGGGAATATTAGCTTTATCACAGGCAGCAGCCTGAACTACCTAACATGACTGCATTGCTGAGAAAGGAATTCTGTATCAGGGCCTGACAATGTATACCTTCTGTCCATCTTTTTATCTACAGGAGGCACAGAATTAGGAGCTTTTAAAATTTTAATTGTTTGTTTCCTAAAAGACTTATGTAAAGGAATAGACAATCTCCTAGACTCTGGAATATCCATCATTTCTACAAAATCAGGCTCCTCTTGCTCATCCACAGCCTCTTCTAAAGGAAGCTGGAGGGTTTCAGCAACTTTTTTATAAAACATAAAATGAGATGGGGACTCAGACAGCATAGGGGGAGATTCTAAAGGTCTGTCTGGGGAGATGTCCGGTTCAATGGGCACACCCAGACCTTCCCAGCCACATTCATACTGTTCATAAACCTCCTCCCCCTCCTCTGGTTCATAAAATTCCTCAATATCATAATCCTGAACCACTGGGACCGGACGAACCGACCTTTTACCAGATAGTGGTGGTTCGGACGGACCCTGAGACAGTGACTGGACAATTTGTATGGCTTTTGTTATCTCTGCAGCAGTTGGAGAAGGAATTTTGGACTCAGACCTGCTGATTTTCTTGTTTTCTTTACTGGAATTGGTTCCTCAGAACCAGCTTTTCTTTTAGGAAGCCTGGCCCTGGTCAGAGGGCACTCCCTCTGGTTTGGTTGGCACCGAACCGGGCTGGCCATCGGGTCAGCGGACTTTTGAGCTCTCGTTCCCTGAGCCTGCCCAATCTTTTTCCAGGGTGGCTGCAGGGATACTCACATACCTGGCAGTCTGACTGGAGGTGGTCAAACCTCAGACAATAAACACATGTGGTGTGTGGGTCAGCCTTGGCAAAGACTTCCCCACAAACATCACAGTGTTGAAACCCAGTGGGCCGGTTTTTCTTTGGGTTTCTCAGACATAATGCCAGCCTAACCAAAAACTTGCTCTTTAACGGCAGTGCCAGGCAAGACACCCTCATCAGTTCCTAACCATGTCACGGGTATTGGAAAAACATAATAAATCCGCTTTTTTAGAACCGATAAGAACCGGAACCGCACTCTAAAATAGTAACTTTTAGTTTTAAATGAGTTTTAACCCACTGATCGGTTCAAAACCGAACCGATAACTTACAAGTTCCACACAGACAAAACCTTCATTTACTTACGGTTACCACAGATAGAGCTTGAACCAACGGTTTTGTGGTTAAATAAAACTATTCTCGTTAAATCCAACCGAGAAAACACTTTAAAACCGAGAAATGAACCGAGCAGAAGGAGAAATCTCCGGAGCGACTGTTCACTGAGGCGGAGTAAAGAATCTGACAGTTCAAGTTTGAAATGACACAGATAGAGCTGCTCTCATGCCAAAATTCTATTTTGGAATGGTTTTAACCATTTCACTCCGGGGCAGTTCTAGAGCTGGATCAAACTGCTAATGTCTATAATATAGCAAGACTTCATGTTGTTTGAAGAACCACTTGGCTATCCCAGTCTGTCCATTTCCCTACCTATTGGATAAGCTGCAGATTCTAGTTAACCAACAGCCAGTGCATTCTTGAATCCCCCCACTCTTTCTGACCCCACAACTATCTCAGGAAGGCCATTCCATGCATCCACCACCCTCTCTGTGAAAAAATACTTCCTCATGTTGCCCCTGAGCCGCCCCCCTCTATCTTCAAACTGTGCCCCCTTGTCCTTGAACATCTCTTTTTCTGAAAAATACTACCCTCATGGACTTTGTTGATTCCCTTGAGGTACTTGAAAGTTTCTATCATGTTCCCCCAACCCTCCTTTACTCGAGGGTATACATATTAAGCTTCTTTAGCCTTCTTCATAAGGTTTATGGTGCAGACCCTGCACCAATTTAGTTGCCCTCCTCTGGACTGCCTCCATCCTATGTTCTTGCAGAGATGGGGTCTCCAGAACTACATGCAGTACTCCAGATGGTGTCTCACCAACAGTCTATACAGAGGATGACAACTTCCTGTTTCTACAGGCGATGCCTCCTTATGCATCCCAGTATCCCCAACCCCTTACTGGCTTCTCACATTGCCTGCCCAACTCTAAGTCATCTGATGACTACCCCAGGTCCTTTTCCATTTTTGTTGTTAGTACCTCCCCCATGGTGTACTCTTCCCTGGGTTGTTTCCCAGGTGCATTTCTTGCGTTGAAACTAAGCTGCATACTTTTGACCATTCCTTCAACCTTGCCAAGTCCCTTCTCGTCCTTTCCACTCCCCTTCCCCGTGTATCAACCCTGTTGCAGATCTTTGTGTCATCTGCAAAAAGGCATACTTTTCCTTCCAGTCCCTCTGCAATGTCACTTATAAAGACATTAAAGAGGACCCCACTAGTAACCCCCCTTTCTTTGGAGTGGACTCCATTTACTATTACCCTCTGCATCCCATTGTCCAGCCAATTTTTTACCCAGGCTACCACCCTGGGATCCACTCCCAGACTGGATAACTTGTTTATTAATCTTTTGTGTGGGACTGTGTCAAATGCATTGCTAAAGTCTAGGTAGACCATATCCACAGCCCCTCCCTGGTCTACTACTTTAGTTACCCAGTCAAAGAAATCTATTAGATTTGTCTGACATGACCTTCCCGCTGTGAATCAATGTTGTCTTGGGTCCTGTGCCCCACTGGCCTCTAGGTACTTAACAATTCTTTCTTTCTTTTAGAAGTGATTCCATCATTTTCCCTACCACTGAGATGAAACTAACAGGTCTGTAGTTTCCTGCCTCTACCTTGCTCCCACTTTTGTGAAGGGGAATCACATCCACCTTCTTCCAGTCCTCAGGTACCACACCATCCTCCCATGATTTGTTAAAAAGGGTAGTCAGTGGTGTCACTAGTTCTTTTCTTAGTTCTTTCAGAATTCTGAGGTCCCATCAGCCCCATTGCCTTGTCCACCTTGAGTTTTAGGAGTTCTTTCAGGACCCTTTCTGTAAATGGACTGGTATCAACCCCCCCCCCACCACCACCACCACATCCAGAGTGCTTCTATTGTTTGGTTTAGGTACACCCCCCTCCTCTTCTTTTGTGAATACTGAACAAAGTATTCATTCAGTATCTCTGACCTTTTCACTGTCACCCTCCACCCCTCTCCCTTTATTAAGCCTTACTATCCCTCCCTTGGTCTTTCTTCACTCACTAATGTACCTATAAAAGGTTTTATCCTTCTTACGGAGTTGGCTATATTGTCCTCAGTTTGGGCCTTTGCTATTCTAACTGCCTTCCCCACTGCCTTCTGCTTTAACTGATAAGAGTTCTCTTTCCTGCTCCTTCTGTGATTCCTTATACTTTCTGAATGCTATCTTCTTTTCCCTAACCTTCCCCGCCACCCTTTTGAGAACCATAGTGTTTTTTTTCCTTCATTTTGTTTTATCTGCTTCACACAAAGGCTTGTTGCCTCTGTGATGGCAGTTTTGATTTTGCCCCATTGTTTCTTCACCCCTCCTTCCTGCCCTTTTGCTAGTGCATTCCTTAGGTACGCTCCCATTCTGCCAAAGTCAGCCCTCCAAAATTCCAGTACCCTTGCTTTGTATGGTGTGACTCTATGGCTGTGTTTATTGTGAACCACACTGTCTGGTGGTTGCTTGTTTCCAAATGGCTATCCACTTCTAAATACGAGATCCTCTCACCGTCCCCATTTGAGAGTACCAGGTCTAAGACTGCTCCCTCCCAAGTGGGCTCCAACAATAGCTGCCTGAGGCATACCTCCTGTAGGGCACTGAGAATGACTCTGCTCTTGGATGTGGCTGCAGCAAATGTGCTCCAGTTAACATGTGGCATATTTAGGTCCCCCATCAACAATATCTGCCTCTTTATCTGCCATTCTAAGGATGCCTCCTATAATTTCCTTGTCCATGTCCTCCCTCTGAGACAGGGGTCTGTATATAACCCCTGTGTGGATTGTGGTGCCATTTCCTGTCTCCATGGTGACTCACAGTGCCTCCTCTCCTCCCTGTTTACCCTTTAGTTCTGCTGCTTTGATCCCTTCCCTTATGTACAGAGCTACTCCTCCTCCTCTTTTACCCTGGTATGTTGACATCCCAGTCATGGTTCTCTGTGTACCAGATTTCTGTGACTGCCATGATATCCAGGCATCCATCTTCCATCAAGGCCACTAGTTCAGGAAGCTTGTTACCCAGACTACGGGCATTGGTACTCATCGCCATCCATTTTTTCATGGCCTTACCACTTTTAGCCCCATGCCTGTACTTACTGCCTGTGTCTTTTTCTCCATTTACCCCTGCCCTGCCCCCTACTGACCTCTCTACCTTGGTGTTAACCTCGCTAACTACCCTGTTTTGTGGGGGAAGGCTGGGAATTCCCTGCTCCTTTTCAGTGTCTCCCCCCTTGGCTAATTTAAATGCTTGTCAATGAAGCATTTAAATCTATCACCTAGGATCCTGGTTCCCCTCCCGGATAGATGCAGACCACCATGCCAGTATAGGTCTGTATCCCTCCAGGTGGACCCCCAGTCCCCAATGAAGACAAAACCTTGTGCTCTGCATCAGTTTTTTAACCATTCACTGAATCCCAGGGTGCAAAGTACCCTAGCCTCACCCATGTCATAGACAGGCAGAACGTCCAAGAAGGTTACTGTGCGTGCTACTTGTCTAGGGCCCCTTCCCAACTCCACAAACTCCTCCTGCACAGTTCTGATCCCATTCCCAGCTAGGTAATTTGTCCCTAGATGGATAATGACATCCAGCTTCCTCTCCCATGCAGCTGCTACCACGATCCTGAGGATTCGCTTCCTGTTCCTCCATGCCATGGCACTAGGTAGGCACCTTACCTCCCTCTCCCCTCCCTCCCCCAGTTCTAACCCCCTAATGATTGAGTCCCCCACCAGGAGTTGTGTCCTTCCCCTGTGGGATCCCATGCCACCTTCCTGTGGGTCTCCTCTATGGAGGTTCCCAGCATCCTCCTTGGTCTCCACTGCAGGTGCCTCCATAGAGGAACAATGCTCCGCCAAAAAGGCATATGAATTGTGGAGAGGTATAACTGCAGGGATGCGCCTCTGTTCCACCACCCTCACCCTCCCTGAGCCCACCGTGTTCCAACCACTCCTTATTCTTGGCAACCTCTGAGGCAGTGGCTGTGGCCCTGGTGGTCCCTAGGTGGGGGAGGAGATTTTCAAATCCCCCGCCATGTCTTGGGTTGGGGAGAAGGTTTCACTACTCCTTGCCAGATCTGCCCGGAGACGGGCAACCTCCTCCCTCAGAGCAGAGAGGTGTCTGCAAATAGGGCAGCATCACAGCCTCCAGAAAATCTCCCAGAAGACTGCCGCCCCACAGCCAGTGTACTGCACCACTCCCCACATGTTTCTCTCCCTCTCTGTTGACACTGTGTATGCTTTTTTCCCCCCACTTTTAGGGAACCTCACTTCCCCTTAGTAGTGTATCCTTTTTCAGGGGACTATGTACTGGACCCCCAGTTTTTTTAAATAGCAATCGTAAGATGTTCAATTCTACCTAAGCACTCTGGCACTTATTCCAAGTAGGACTTTTCTAAGTTTATGAGAAATCAATCTCTGTACAGTGTGCTCACTTATGTTTAAACTAAGTTCACTGCTTCTTCCTGTGTTTTCCTTATACTGGCCAGTCATCTAGGAAGGGAAACACCACTTTTCTGGCCTGTGCAGATGTGCTGCCACCACTGACAGACACTCTGTAAACACCCTGGGTGCTGAAGTCAGATCAAAGGACATTGTTTTGAACTGGTACTGAGCATGCATTCCTTGCACTGACTCTCAGATACTTTCAGTGATTGGGTTGTATTGGGATGTGGAAATAAGCAACTTTTAAACTAACCAACTCCATCTTTGCAAGAATGGAATCACTGTCTGCAGTGTTAACATTCTAAAACTTTATTTTTCAGATGCCTGTTCATGAACCTTAGATCCAGAATGGGACATCATTCTTCATTTTTCTACAGAGTAAGAAAGTCCCTGGAAAAGAATAATTTCCCCAGCAGGGAAAAAAGAACAGTCTCCACTGTATTTTGCTGTAGTAACTTTTCCACTTCCATGTCTAGTGCTCTGAACTCTGAGTTGGACATACTCTTTCTCTGGAAATTTTGCTTAACTTTGGAAAGTGTGCAAACTGAAGGATTAAGCACTGTTCTACCACCTCCAGGATCCACCTGTCCGTAGTAATCCTCATCCACTCCTGTAAGAAATATAGCTGGTGTCCCCTCCGACTAGCAATGGTTCCATAGTTACATTGGCAGGAATTGTCAAGGCTGAGCTCTGCCTGGGCTGGGGAGCTGAAGCAGATTTCTACTTGCTCCTCTCGGTGCCTCTGCATTACCTTCCATACCACTGTCTTCTGCTGCTTAAGCATTTCAGTGCTGCAGAGTTTGCAGTTTTCACAATTTTCATATGAGGTTTTGCATTCTTGTTTATGTTTACAATAGGTAAGAATAATTTAGCATGGATTAGCTGTGTGGTCACAGCTCTGTTGTGGTCTTCAGCTATAAATCTGCTGCTAGAACGCTGGGGGAGTGCGAACGCAGAGCCGAGTTTGAACTTAAACATTCTAAGTTCAACAGTCTCTCCAGGGCGAGAAATAAAGGCTGAGATGATCGTAAAATTGCATGCACACCACTCGTAACTCCTCTGAAAGAAACATTATTTCTACAGTTGTTTTTTTTTTTTGGTTTTGTTTTTGTTTTTTCATTTTTTCAGGCTTCTTGGGTGCCAGAGACCACTGTGGAGAAGAGGTGTTATCTAAAGCGTATTTTCTACATTTACTGGGCACTTCCTCCATGATTATGTTTGCATTTCTCAAAGAGAGCACTCTTATGATACTCTTATGAAGCCGCTGCATAAGGACTGCTGTTTAGCTGCCTTTTTCCTCATTTTAGGGCAGAAAGCGTTTCAGAAGTCAAGATTTTCAAATCTGTAATTTAAGCTCAAAAATCAAAACAAAGAGCATGACCAACTTGATTTTACCAACCAGTGTTGACAGGATTTACAGTGTATGAGCCACGTGAGTCCTGTTTTCTTTTCAGGCATTTCTGTCATGGCAATTTAGCAAAATAAAGGCACCAAAAATGTGTACAGTAGGTATATAGTACAAAAGAAAAAATTACTCACCTTAGTAATTGCTTTTCTTCCTCAAGGAGTCTTGCTATATTAGGACCATTGCAGTTAGCCCTGGCTCTGAACTGCCCCGGAGAGGAAACAGTTAACTCCAGAGAGATCTGGAGTTCCACAGCGCGAAGGCGCTGTTCAAAGCTCTATCTGGTCAGTTTCAAATGAAACTGCCAGGTTCTTTACGAAGCTAAACTAACATAGCAAGTCTGTGTGGAAAAAGCCCTATACTAGCCATTGGCTACCTACTAGTAGTAGAACAACAAAACACAACAACAACAAACACAGAATAAAAACAATATACCTATTATTGTTAGGATCACCCCTGACAAGCACTAATAGGCCCCCTCTCCCCAAAAGACTCAAGTCCAGAGAGGGGCCATCTACCACTTAACAAAAATAGAATTACCTAGTTCCCTAACCCAAATGAAACAAGGGGGAACTAGAAAGGCTAAAATGGCATGGACACAGTGCTTTTGCACTAAATTGCCAACCCCATACCCAAGTAGGAATTTGAGAGTATGGGGGGGGGTTGTCCTAATATAGCAAGACTCATGAGAAGAAAAGCAATTACTAAGGTGAGTAATTTTTCTTCAAACACCATGAAGTCTTGCTATAATTAGGACCATTGCAGATTATACAGCAGTACCTCCATGGAGGAGGGCCAGAACCTACTTAGGGAATAGGCTCTGAAGCACAGCTGTGCCAAACGAGCATCTCTCCTGGACTGGAGCGTCAGAGAATAACTTGGTGAAGTGTGGACTGTCTTCAGGTAGCAGCTTGACAAATTTCTAAAATAGGAATATCTCTAGCGGCGCTAGAGATGCAGCTAATACCTGGTGGGTGAGCCCTCAGTCCTGAGGAGGGTTCTTTACCTGGTTTTTGGTAACAGAACTGGATACAGAGACAATCCACCTGCGATTGTCCTCCTAATGCTTCAGTCTCCCTTACCCACTTCTCCATAGGTAAGGAAGAGTTGGAAGGATTCGAACCTCATGACCCTTGAGTACGTTCCAAATAGTAACTAAGAGCTCTTTTGACGTCCAAACTGTGCAATCTCCTCTCACCAGAGGAAGAATGCTCAGTAAAAATACTGGAGAGAGATGGATTGGTTAAGATGAAAATCTGAAACCACCTTAGGTAAAAACTTTCTGTTAGTCCTGAGGACCACTTTATCTCTGTGGAAAGAAATAAAATCCTTTTCTACTGACAAGGCTTGTAATTCACTTATACGCCTAGCAGAAGTGATAGCCACTAGAAAAACAGTCTTCCAAGTTAAAAACTTGAGATCTGCCGAAGATAGAGGCTCAAAAGGGGGTTGCATTAGCTGAGCAATGCAAACATTCAGGTCCCAGGCAGGAGCTGGTTCCCGAAAGGGAGGGTTAGTGTGAAGTAACCCCTTGAAAAACTTGGAAAACACAGGGTGAGAGGAGAGGGAAACTGGTTTCCCTGCAGAAACAAAAACAGAAACAGCTGCCAAATGAACCCTCAAAGTAGCTGGTTTGAGGCCTAGTGAATTTAAGTGGACCAAGTAGTCCAATAAAATAGCCAAGTCAGCAGATTCTGGTACAATCTGCCTCTCAGAGCACCAGAAGAAAACCTCTTCCACTTGGAATTATAAGTGGCTCTAGTGGAAGGCTTCCTAGAAGCCTTCAAAATATCCAAGACACCTTGAGAAAGGTGTAAATCAGCAAATTCTAGCTCCTCAAGAACCAGGCCTTGAGGTGGAGGGAATTGAGGTCCGGATACACACTCTGCCCTGTGCACAGGTCAGCAGGTCGTGGGTCCTGGGCAAGGTCGGGGAGGGTGAATGTGGCGGACAGAAGAAGAGGTACCAGGGCTGCCTGGCCCAGTCTGGAGCAATCAGGATCACTTTGCAGGGCTGAGTTCTGATCTTTGCCAGTACCCTGAAGGAGGAGGGAAAGGGGGAAGGCATACAGAATTTCCCTCCCAATTCAACTGAAAGGCTCCAGAGGACTGATCCCAGCACTGGAGGCCTGCAACAAAACAGAGGAAGTTGGTGGTTGTCTGGGGCTGCGAAAGATCCATCTGTGGGTGCCCCACCTGGCAAAGACTGACCCAGCACCTGAGGATTCAGAGCCCATTCGTGATGACCCTGAGAAATCCTGCTGAGGCATCCGCCGGAACATTGTCCTTCCCTGGAAGGTGAACTGCTATCAGGAGGTGTTCAGGGAGTAAGCCAGGGACCACAACTTCATTGCTTCGATGCACAAGGCTGAAGACCGGGTGCCCTCTTGCTTGTTGATGTACCACATTGTTGTGGTGTTGTCTGTCCTGACTTGACTACCTTGTTCTGGACAGTATTTGAAAAACTTGGAGAACTAAGAAAACAGCTCTGAGTTCCAACAGGTTGATGTGGAGCAGAGATTCCTGGGGGACCACACTCCTTGAGTGGAAAGGTCGCCCAAGTGAGCCCCACCCCTAACAGGAGGCATCCGTGGTGAGGTGAGGGAATGAAAGAACGGTAAGAATGGGACCCCTGGGTTAGGTTGCTTTGATCCTGCCACCACTGAAGGGCTAGGATCAGGGTTTTGGTCACTGGGACTAATTTGGTAAGGGTCCTTCCTTTGAGACCAGTAGGACCTCAAGTGGAACTGGATGTCCCTCATCTGAAATCTTGCTCCTTGCACGACAGCTGTGGAGCGGCCATGTGCCCTAGGAGTTGCAGAAAGTGCCTTGCTGGTCGAGAGATCCGGAGTAAGGAAGATGCCAGGGCAATGATTCTGTTCACTCTTTCCGAGGAAGAAATGCCCTGGCTGACTTTGTGTTCAACTCTGCACCTATAAAAGTTAGTACCTGAACTGGTACGCAGAACTGACTTTGGAAAGTTCAGCAGGAATCCCAGAGAAATGAGAAGCTGCTGGGTGACTTGCAAGTGGGATTTACCTGCTCTGGGGACTGACCCACTATGAGCCAGTCGTCCAAGTAGGAAACACAGCTACCTGCCTTCTCAAAGGCCACTACCACAGCTAGACATTTTGTGAAAACCCTTGAGCAGAAGTGAGACCAAGGGCATTGCTCTGAACTTGTAGTGGCTAGACGGCAGTTCAATCTGAGGTACTTTCGTGAGAAGGCCTGATTAAGATATGAAAATAGGCATCCTTGAGGTCCAGGGAAGCTAGCCAGTCCCTGGCCTTAAGGAAAGCAAAATCATTGCCAGAGTTAACATTTTGAACTTTGGCTTCAAAAGTACTGTTCAGGAATCTTAAATCTAGAATGGGCCGCCAATCTCCTGTCTTTTGGGGTCAGGAAGTACCTGAGTACAGCCCCTTGCCCTGATGGCAGAGGGAACCTTTCCACTGCTTTGCAGTCCAGAAGAGACGAACCTCTGCTTCCAAAGCAAGGGCTTCTGAAGGATTTGAGGGGAAAATGTCTGGCTCTCATCTTTGGAAACTGCTTGAAGCTGAGAACCAGACCTTGGCTTACCACTTCCAGAACCCATTTGTCCGAAGTTAGGGACAACCAGTTCTGGCTGAAATAGCCAACCTGCCCCACCAGTACAGGAGAATCGGCCCTGGACACCCGTCAGGGTGTCTGTAGCAGCAGCAGCTTTAGGCTGAGGGAAGGAGAGGGCCTGCCTGTGCCCGTCTACCTCTGCCTCTGAAAAACCCTGTGTGCAAAGGCTGAAGAGGCCTGAAATTGGTAAAGGCTCTGTGGTAAGGCCTGCCCCTACCCTGGGGCATGCCTTTGAGGAGTGGCATGCCTCTCCTTAGCTTGGGCACTTTTGTAGGTAGTTCTGTATTCATCCATCTTTTTCATGTAATTTTCTGTTTGATCCCAAACAGAGAATTTCCTATCACAGGAAAATCTATAGCCTTTGACTGGGTATCTTGGGACAGATTAGTGCATCTGAGCCATGCCAACCTACGGAGAGCTACAGAAGTGGCCATGACCCTAGAAGAAACATCATTAACATCAACAGCAGTATGAAATTGAACTTTAGAGGCTTCAATGCCATCAGCAGCCACCTGTTCCAACTCACTAGCCAGCTGGCCCTGGGCCTGCTTGGCCAACTGCAATATAGTGTCCCACCTAGATTTCTGATATCTAGCCACATAAGCCATATAATTAGCCTGTCTGAGTCCCAACAAAGCTGCCATATATTGCTTTTTCGCCATGGCATCAATCTTCCTGGAATCTTTATCAGGAGGATGTGAGGCCAGGGGAATATTAGCCTTGTCACAGGCTGCAGCTTGAACAACACCTACATGACTACACTGCTCAGTGAGGAAGTCTGTATTAGGGCCTGATAAAGTATACCTTCTGTCCATTTTTTATCTACAGGAGGGACAGAATGAGGATTTTAAAATCTTCGTTGTTTGCTTCAGAAATGACTTATGCAAAGGAATAGACAACTTTCTAGACTCTGGAATATCCATCATTTCTACATAATCAGGCTCCTCTTGCTCATCCACAGCCTCCTCTAAAGGGAGCTGGAGGGTTTCTGCCACCTTTTTATAAAACCTGAAATGAGAAGGGGACTCAGACAGCAAAGGGGGAGACTCAAAGGGTCTGTCTGGAGAAATGTCCGGCTCTATGGGCACTTCCAGACCTTCCCAGTCACAAATACACTCATCAAGGTCCTCCTCCCCCTCCTGTGGTTCATAAAAATCCCCAACATCATAATCCTGAACCACTGGACCTGAGCAGGCCCCTTTTCCCAACTATGGGGTTCGACAAGTCCCTGAGACAAAGACTGGACAATCTGAATGGCTTTAGCTATCTCTGCAGCAGTAGGAGAGACAATATTGGACTCAGACCTGCTGATTTCTTTGTCTTTTACTTTGACTGGTTCTTCTGAACCAGCCTTCCTTTGCCCGACAAGTCACGCCCTGGTCAGAGGGCACTCCCTCTGGTCCAGTAGGAGCTGGACCGGGCTGGCCATCCGGTCAGCGGACTTTTTGGCCTCTCGTTCCCTGAGCCGGCCCAATCTCTTTTCCAGGGTGGCTGCAGGGAAATTTTTACACACCTGGCAGTCTGACAGGAGGTGGTCAGCCCCCAGACAATAGACACAAGTGGTGTGTGGGTCAGCCTGGCAAAAGGCTTCCCCACAGACATCACAGTGTTGAAACCCAGTGGGCCCGGATTTTCTTTGGGTTTCTCAGACATAATGCCAGCCTAACCAACAAACTTACCCTTTAAAGCTTGTGCGTACCGTCAAGACACCCTGCTCAGTTCCTAACCGTGTCACGGTATTGGAAAAAAACCCAAAAATTAAAGGTTTTTAGAACCGATAAGAACCGGGACCGCACTTCTAAAGTCAGTAAAGCCAAAATAAGCAAACCGATCGGTTCAGACTGAACGATAATGAATTCCACACAGACTTTAATTTTAGTACTTACGGTTACCAGATAGAGCTTCTGAACCGAAACCATGGTAATTTTAAAACATTTGCCAGTTCAAATGAACCGAATAAACAGCGAACCGAGGCTGAAAGAGCTGATCTCGGGCGACTGTTCAGTGAAAGCGGAGTAAAGAATCTGGCAGTTTCATTTGAAACTGACCAGATGAAACTTTGAACAGCGCCTCGCTGTGGAACCCAGATCTCTCTGGGTTAACTGTTCTCTCCGGGGCAGTTCAGAGCCAGGGGCTGAGTGCAATGGTCCTAATTATAGCAAGACTTCATGGTGTTTGAAAAGTCACAACCATTTAAAAAAGGAAGCCAATTTAAAACAATAAATATTTTATATTCTCATTTAATTATACATCTTGGGACAAACGACCTGGCTGACAAGACAGTAGATACAGTCCAGAGGAGTTTTAGGAACTAGCACAATTATGTGAGGGGCAGGAAGATCAGTAACTTTTCAGAGATACTTCCAGTGCCAAAGGCAAGCACAACAAGAAAGCTGAGAATAGAGGAATTTAACGGATGGCTAAGAACCTGGTGTTGTGCTAAAGGGTATGGGCTGTTGGGGGGGTGGGAGGGACCTGGGAGGACAGTAGTCTCTATGCCAAGGACAGACTACACTTGAGTGAGGAGGGAAGAAAGTGTTGAAACAGAGGATGGAGGGTACACAGAGGAAGTTGGGAATTTAAACTAGGAGTGGGGGTGGCAGTTGGGGAAGAGATATGCAGAGACCACAGGTTGAGAAACCATATCAGCTTACCCCCATAACAGTGACAAAGGACAAATGGCAAGTACTATTGGTGATGCTAGTAAAGGAGGGCAGGATGGGAGGGGGAAAGGGTGGAAGGTGGTTACCCTTAATGCTAGGAGCCTTGGGAGGAAAACTGCAGAGTTACAGGTTCTCATGGCAGAGAGAGGTGGACATTGCAGCCATCACGAAACATGGGCCACCAATACAATGACTGGGACCTGTCTGTACCAGGTGCAGGTTATTTTGTGGGACAGGGTGATTGGGAAAGGAGGGGTGGCACTATACGTGAAAAGAAGGACTCAAGTATGTAAGGGAGGAAGGGAGGGAGGCACACGGAGTCACTTGGATGCAAATCCAGGATTCCAAGAATAGGATTCTTAGAATGGGAGTGGTGTACAGGCCACCATCTCAGATGGAGGAGTTAGACAGGGAACTAGCGGACAGATCAGAGGACCTGCGAGAAGGGTAGTGTGGTGATTGTGGGGACTTCAACATGCCAGGAGTGGACTGGAGCACCCCAACAACCAGGAACAGAAGGGAGCAGGTACTGCTGGATGCCTTCCAGGACAGCTTCCTGCTGCAAATGGTCAGTAAGCAACCAGGTTAGGAATACCCTTGACCTTGTGCTGGCAAATAGGGACTTTGTGAGAGAACTTACAGTGGAGGAACCGCTGTCAGGGAGTGACCACCACTCAGTATGGCTCACATTGGATATGGGCAAGGAAGGAGTGGAATCTGGCACAATAGTGATGGACTTCAGGAGGGCCGACTTTGGGAGGATGGGGGAAGTGGTAAAAGGGTACCTGGCCAGAATTCAATCTAGTATGGACACTAACCAGAGGTGGGGGCTCATAAAGCTGGGGATAGTGGAGGCAACCAAAACCTGCTGCAAAGCCCAGAGCAAGAAGGCTAGGGCTAAGAAACCGATCTGGTTGAGCAAGGAGGTCATGGAAAAGGTAAGGAGGAAAAGAGCTGCCTTTAGGAAGTACAAGAAAACAGGGAAGGACAGGGAGGAGTACCTGACAGAATCGAAGGAGGTGACAAGAGCAGTAAGGGGAGCCAAAGCATCTACGGAACTCAGGCTGGCACAAGGCATTAAGAAGGGGGAGAAGGACTTCTTTAAGTACATCAGGGAGAAAAGGAGCTGTAAGGACCACATAGTAAGGATTAGGAAGGAGGGGGGTTGGGAGGAAGCAGGGTGTGATAAGGCAGAAGCACTAAATGAGTACTTCTGCTCAGTATTTACTAAAGAGAGGGGGTGACACCCAAGGTGGGAGAAATGGCAGAAGCAGGGTGGGAAGTGGTGACAGATGAGGAAATCATGGAGAGCAGAGTTCGAGAGGGTTTGAAGGCACTGACGGTAGACAAGGCACCAGGCCCAGATGGCATCCACCCCAGGGTACTGAAGGAGCTGGCAGAGGTCCTTGCAGGACCTTGGCAGAACCTATTAATGCCTCACTACATTCGGGTGTACCTCAGGACTGGAGGATGGCTCATGTGGTGCCCTCCACAAGAGTGGCCCCAAGGATGAATCGGAAACCACAGACCAGTGAGACTCACATCCATCGTGGGTAAGCTAATGGAGACTATCCTGAAGGGAGGCTGGTGGCCCTCGTAAAGGCCAAGGACTACAGGACAGCAGACAGCATGGCTTCATACTGGCAGATCCTGCCAAACCAACCTGGTCGAGGTTCTATGACTGGATAACTGAGGCAACTGGACAGGGGCCATGCAGTGGATGTCCTGTATCTGAACTTCAGTAAAGCATTCGACTGAGTGCCACATGGAAGGCTGGGAAGGAAGTTAGTAGGCACAGGGGTGGGTGCAAAGCTGGTGAGATGGGTAGGGAACTGGCTGCAGGGAAGGCAACAGAGGGTGGTGGTGGGTGGGGAGCTCTCACACCCAAAGGCAGTGACGAGCGGTGTTCCACAGGGTTCAGTGTTGGGACCAATGTTGTTTAGGATATTCATTACAGGCGTATCATGGGACATCAGAGCAAGATCAGTCTGTTTGCTGATGATACCAAGGTAGAGCGGTGGTGGATGACCTAGGGGATGGCAGGGTTGCAGGATGATCTGGCAAAGCTTGAAACCTGGTCAGACACCTGGCAACTGAGCTTTAATGCCAAAAGTGCAAGGTGCTGCATTTTGGGATGAAGAACCCAGGAGGAGTTACCAGCTAGGGGAGTGCAGCTAGCCCAGACAGAGGAGGAGAAGGATCTGGGTGTGCTCATTACAGGGTCAATGAACAACTCGGCACAATGTAGGAAGGCAGCTGCAAAGGCCAACAAAATGCTGGGTTGTATTGCAAGGGTATATCCTCGAGGAGGGAGGAGGTGATTCTGCCACTGTATAGGTCATTAGTTAGACCACACCTGGAGTACTACATGCAGTACTGGCGTCCGTATCTGAAGAGGGACATTAAGTTACTGGAGGGGGTGCAGCACAGAGCGACAAAGATGATCAAGGGGCTGGGGGACTTATCATACGAGAGGAGGTTGAAGGAGTTGAACATGTACTCACTGGAGGAGAGGAGAGACAGGGTGACATGATTGAAACCTTTAAATACATGAAAGGAATAAACAAGACAGGTACAGAGGGGGCTGTTCAAAGTAGGAGGAGGCCACCAGGGGCCATGATATGAGACTGGGCGAGGAAGGTTCAGGAGGAGATGAGGAGACACTTTTTACAGAGAGGGTGGTGGATGGTGGAATCGTTACCTGCTGAAGTGGTATGCAGTAGAACAGTGGACTGCTTCAAGCGAGATGGGACAGGACAAGGGAAGGGTTAATGAAGGGAAGGTGGAAGGAGGGGCAGCTGCAGAATAAGGGGTGCTAGCTGCACATTCGAGCAGACTGATAGACCTCTAGGCCTTTATCTGCTGAGCCAAATTTAAGTATGTTCGTATGTTACTGCTTAAATATCTGAAATTCATGCCAGGAATCAATGCAAACCACAGTTTTCTCCGTTCCAGGAACTGTTGCAAAACTGAGAAAAATACTAATATGTAACAAATGAAACAAAAACTAAGTTTAACTAACACAGAGTATTGAATGACTAAATGCTTTTTTCAAGACAAATAAATGCTCGTGAAACATTTTAGAAACTAAGTTAACTGAGACTAGAAAATGACTCTGGGGTCACTGACCTCTTAGTCTGAGAAATAAATCTGCCATTAGAAGACTAGGTGGAGCATGACCACACTGCAGAGTTTGAACTGTAACACTTTAAAGTTCCATCTCCATGGCAACAACTCACGGCTAAGATGATGCATTTTTGTATGACATCTCTAATAGCACTCTCTTTGCCAAAAGAATAAAAGAGCCTGAAGTGCAGATATGTTTTACTGAGGCAAGTATATTCTTTTTGTCCCTCGCTGCTTGGAACCTCAGTCCAGTCATGGACCCTCACTCCACTTCACACTGGTACCCTCTCGTACCCTAGCTCCCCGGGTGGCTCCGCGACACCAGCTCTCCCATTAGCGCGCAGACACCGAGATAGTCGAGGAGTCAGCCTGAAAGCTATGGAAGCGGGGTGGAGCGTCATCTAGGCATCGGCGGTGGAGTTTTCCCCCCTTAGAGGGACAAGGACATGCAATGACATCCTGCGTCCGCCCCACCCCCTAACGCTTGCTGGTGCCTGGTCGCTGCGGTACCCCCAGCTTCCACCTGGGGTCTGTCGAGTGCCAAACACACTCCCTGCCCTCCCCTCAAAGAAGGAGAGTAGTCTACAGGATGCTCCATCCTTCTCCTCCGGCCGGCCATCCGGTAACCCGGGTCCATTCCTGAACTCGAGTCGCCGGCATCTCAAGCAGAAATCCAACCGCTGCGCCGATGGGCCAGCCCAAGAATAAAGAATCTTACAGTTGTAGGAACTACAACCAGGGACAGTGGTTTGAAAACCGAGCTCAGCCTAACATTCCACTATTAGCATAGGTTCTATTAACCATTTCCCGGCCCAGGGCAGTCCTATGATGAGACCATATCGCATCTGTCAGAACAGTAAGATTTCCTGAGTTTGAAGCAGGAAAAGCATTTTATCTTTTCATGAAAACAAAACCACTAGACTGGACATTTAAACCATAAATACCACCAAAGTCATCATGAGCACAGCAAAACTGTGATTTATGCCACAGTTCCTGGAACTGTTCTGGAGCCACAAAAAAAGAAATAAACAAAACACAGCTCAGAAACAAACGCAACTGTGATTTAAAGCAGTAGTGCAATGAAACTGGGCACAAAATTTGACCCTACCCTTTTCCACTAAAAGGATTTCAGACATCTTCCAGTTTTTTTGGTGGTGACATTTTCTTGTTCCACTAACATCTGAGCAGTTTATAAATGTTTTAATGTAGTTTTTTCTCAAGAAAAAAGAAGTATGCAACATTTGGCTTAGAAATACTATGGTAAACAGTGGCAAAGGTTAAGCTCAAGAAAAAACTCATGGTGTTCAGCACAGGAGACACACATAGAAGAAAAATTTACTCATCTTAGTAATCTTGTTTCTTCCAAGGTATTCTTCTATAAAAATAACTCTCTGCAGACACCCTCCTAAGCAGCGCTGTCCAGAAAAAATGGAACTATATGCAAATGACAGAACTATCATTGGCTCGTGACACGTATTCAAACTGATGGCCTTATCTGCTGCAACGTTCCATCAACATATCAGATTTCTAAGGAGCCTACAAGGCAACCTATACTAAGACTTATCTAAATATACTTACCTAATATAACACAACTTAAGCTGCCCATGACAGCATGAAACATCCTTAACATAATATAATCCTAACCCCCCTCCCCGCAAATGCCAGAATCAGCTGGAAAAAGAAGGAAGTTAAATATTTCCCTCTAGGGTAAGAAAACATATATGCCAGGGTTTGGGACTTTAAATTAGAAAACTCAATCAGGAGTGCAGAGGCTATGGTTCTGGAAGGGGAGGCAGGGAGGAAGAGTTATGAATATAGAAGAATACGTTAGAAGAAACAAGATTACTAAGGTGTGTAATTTTTTCTTCTTGGCCCAGTCTGGAGCAATCAGAATCACTTTGCAAGACTGTGACCTTATCTTGACCAGGACCTTGAAAATCAGAGGAAAAGGAGGGAAGGCATACAGAAATTTTCCTTCCCAATCCAGTATCAGAGCATCCAGAGGACTGAGCCCAAGACTGGTGGTCTGCAACAGAGTAGAGGAAGTTGGTGATTATCTGGGGCTGCAAAGAGATCTCTCTCGAGTGCCCCATCTTGAAAAATCACTTTTAACACTATGAGATCAGTGACCATTCGTGATGGCCCTTGGAAATCCTGCTCAATGCATCTGCTAGCACATTGTCCTTTCCTGGGAGATGAATTGCTACCAGAGAGGCCTGTAGGGAGTAAGCCAGGGACCATATTTTCATGGCTTCTGTGCACAAGGCTGTAGACTGAGTGCCTCCCTGCTTGTTGATGTACCACATATGGTGGTGGTGTTTTCTGTCCTGACTTGAACCACCTTGTTCTTCACTGATTGTGAGAAAGCCTGTAGAGCCAGGTACACTGCCCTGAGCTCCAGAAGATTGATGTGGAGAAGAGACTCCTGAGGGGACCACACTCCCTGAGCTGTGAGAGCCTCCAAGTGAGCCCACCAACCCAGGAGAGAGGTATCTGTGGTTAGGACCACAGAATGAGAGTGTGAAATGAATGGGCCCCCTTACCTGAGATTGTCCTGATCCTGCCACCATTGAAGAGCCTGGATCAGAGTCTGAGTCACTGGAATCAACTTGGTCAGAGGATCTTTTTTCTGAGACCAAAAAGCCCTCAAATAAAACTGAATGTCTCTCTCATCAGAAATCTGGCCCCTTGGACCACTGCAGTGGAAGCTGCCATGTGGCCCAGTAACTGAAGAAAGTGTCTTGCTGGTTGAGAGACCAGAGGGCGGAAAGAGGAGGCCAACTCCATAATAACCTTCACTCTTACCAAGGGAAGAAATGCCTTTGCTTTGACTGTGTCTAGTTCCACCCATATGAAAGTCAATAGTTGTACTGGCTCGAGAACTGACTTGGGAAGATTGAGAAGGAAACCTAGAGAAGTGAGCGCTTGCTGGGTCACTTTTAGATCTGACTAGACTTGGTCTGGAGACTGACCCACTATGAGCTAGTTGTCCAGGTAAGGGAATATGGAGATATTTTTCTCCTTAGAAATGCCACTACTACTGCCAGGCACTTGGTGAACACCCTTGGAGCTGATGACAGGCTAAAGGGCATTGCTCTGGATGGTAATGGCCCAAAGGCAGTTCGAACCTGAGATACTTTCTGTGGGAGCACCAGATGGGAATGTGAAAGTAGGCATCCTTTAGGTCCAGTGAGGCTAGCCAGTCCCTGGCCTTAGAGAGGAAGAATTATTCCCAGAGTCACCATCTTGAACTTTGGTTTTAATAGATGTTTGTTCAGGTATCTTAAATCTAGGATGGGCCGCCACTCCCCTGATTTCTTTGGGGTAAGGAAGTACCTGGAGTACAGACCTTTGCCCCTTTGGGTTGTAGGAACTCTCTCTGTGGCCCTTAAGGCCAGAAGAGATGAAACCTCTGCCTCTAAGGCTATGGTTTGGGAGATGTTTGCAGGTGGAAAAGATCTGGCTCTCAGTTTCGGAAATTTTTGAAGCTGAGGCCAGTCCCAACAATACCTCCAAAGACCCACTTGTCTGAGGTAACAGACTTCCAGTCCTGAAGTAGTAAGCCAGCCTGCCTCCTACAGGAATGGGGGAGTTGACCCGGGCTGACACCTCAGGGTGTCTGCTTGGCAGTGTCCCTGTGATGAGAGGAGGATGTAGTTCTGCTCATCCCCCTTCTACTGCTACCTCTAAAGAACCCCCTCTGGGAAAAATGAGAGGAGGCCTGAGCTTGGAAGAAAGGCCTTTGAAAAGGCCTGCCCCTGCCCCTAGACTGCTGCCTCTGAGGGTGGTATGCCTTTCTTTGTCTTGAGCACTCCTATAGATGGTCCTGTATTCATCCATCTTCTTCATGTAGTTCTCAGCCTGCTCCCCAAACGAAATTGCCCACAACAGGGAAATCCATGGCCTTAGTCTGAGTATCCTGTGATAGGCTAATACATCTGAGCCAAAGCCAATCTTACATGAGCAACAGATGTTGCCATTACTCTAGATGACACATCATTGGAGTCGACAGCAGCATGAAATTGAACTTTTGATGCCTCAATCCCATCAGCAGCCACCTCCTCCAGCTCCTTGGCCAGCTGAGGGGCCTGCTTAAAGTTCAAAACGGACTCCCACCTGGACTTTTGGAACCTGGCAGCATAGGCCATGTAATTAGCCTGTCTGATTCCCAAGGAAGATGCCAAATACTGCTTCTTGGCCATAGCATCTATCTTCCTCGAGTCCTTATCCGGGGGATGAGAAGCCAAGGGAATGCTAGCCTTAGCACAGGCTGCAGCCTGTACAACCCCAACATGGCTGCAATGCTGGTACAGGAACTCCGAACTTGAGCCTGAGAGCATATACCTCCTGTCCAAACACTTGTCCACTGGAGGCAGAGAATTTGGTGTTTTTAAAAGTTTATGTGTCTGTTTCCCAAAAGATTTATGCAAGGGAATAGACAACCTCATGGACTCTGGGATGTCCATCATCTCAACAAAATCAGGCTCTTCCTCTTCCTCAACAGCTTCATCCACAGGGAGCTGAAGGGTCTCAGCTACTTTCTTGTAGAACATAAAGTGAGAAGGGGACTCAGAGAGCCTAGGAGGGGAAACTCCAGAAGGTCTGTCTGGGAGATGTCCAGTTCAATAGGCTCATCAGACCTTCCCACCATCATAGTCATCCTCTTCAACTTCCCTCCCATTCCAGATCATAATATTCACTCCAAAAGAATAATCTGCAACACCGGAGAGCCGATGAGCGAACTGGCCACCACCAGCGGGAGCGGTTTGGTGGAACAGATGAGCAATTCTACAATGCTAATTGTCTGGGCAATTTCATCGACCTCTGATGGAGGAGTTCGGGATCGAGGCCGGTGGGCTTACCCCTTTCTTTTCTTTTTCGAAGAACCTGACCCCTCGGAGTCGACTTTCCTTTTGCCCGAGGAAGTCTGGCCCTCGTCAGAGGGCACTCTGTCAGGTTCGGTCGGAACCAAACTGGACTGGCCATCCGGGTCATTCGACTTCTCGGCCTCCTTATCCCTAAGCCTGCCCAAACGTTTTTCCAGGGTGGTCTTCGGGAAATTCTTGCAAATCTGGCAGTCTGAATCGAGGTGGTCAAACCCCAGACAATATACACGGGTGGTGTGGGGATCAGCCTTAGCAAAGGCCTCCCCACACACACACTTCAGTGCTGAAACCAAGTGGGCCCGTGTTTTTTCCTGGGTTTTCCAGACATGGCCAACCACAAAATAACTTACCCATTAAACGGCTTCAGGCCAGGTAAGACAAACCTATCAGTTCCTCACCGTGTCACAGAACCGATACGCACCGGAATCACCACAAGAAACTTTAAACAACAAAATGATCGGTTCAGCCGAACCAACCGCAATTTTACAATTTCCTCACAAATAACTCTACAGTCCACTACCTAATACCACTTACTGTACCACAGACTGGGATCGGAACCAAGAAAGTTGGAGAAAATCTCACGGAATAAACCAACGATTACTTTACTGAACTGAAAGCGAGGAGCAAACTCCGGAGCTACTGTTCAGTTAGGCAGAGTAAAGAATCTGACGGTTATACTTCAAGTGCAGCAGACAGTGGGTTGAACCGAGCGTGAGCCCAACATTCTATGCTGTCAGCATAGAGTTAACTCTTTCATCTCCGGGGCAGTTCAAGTGCTGGGGCTAACTACAATTGTCAGAATACAGCAAGACTTCATGTCGTTTGAATGGATTTTTCCTGATTTGCCAGGAATCCTACAGACTGCAACAGATTTAGTGTTACTGTACCTTTAGATGATCTTGTACCTGCTGTGGTGAATGTCCACCACTAGCCAGTTGTCGAGATAAAGGAAGACTGATATACCTAACCTTCTTAGGTATGCCAATACCCGCGACCAAACACTTTGTAAAGCACCCTGGGTGCTGAAAGTGAGATCAAAGGCAGAGCTGAGAATTGGTAGTGCCCTGATGAAAGTCTGAACCTGAGGTACTTCCTATGAGATTCTCTTACTGGGATGTGAAAGTAAGCATCTTTTATATCTAGAGATGCCAGCCAATCTACCTGCTGGATTGGTGGCAAAATCATTGCCAGTGTGACCATTTTAAACTTTGGTTTTATTAGATGCCTGTTCAAAAATCTGAGGTCTAAAATAGGCCACCACTTCCCATTTTTCTTTTTGGTGAGGAAGTATCTTGAATAGAAGGCTCTTCCTTTCCGATGACTTGAGACTCCCACTGCTTTTAGCTGAAGTAAGCTTTGAACCTTCTTCTCCAGGAGTTTTCTCTATGAGAAGCTGGTTTGAACAGCCTTGTTCTCAAGGAGGAAAATACTTGAAGCTCAGGGACAAACCCTGCCTTACTACTTCCAGGACCCACTTGTCTGTGGTGATGGAATGCCAAGTCTGGAAATAGTAAACCAGTCTGCCCCCTACTGGTAGAGGGGAGGCAGCCTTGATCATTAAGTCAGGAGTTGTGTTTTGCCTGGGGCTGAGCTTGGGTAGTTTGGGAGCCTCTCCTACAGCCTCATCTACCTCTGGCCCTGAAATACCAGTCTGTTGAGGGTATTGTTGATACTGTGGGACAGCCTGTGCCTGATAAAAAGGCCTACTATAAGCTGTCCTTCCTCTGCCTCTCCTTCCATATGGCCTATAGCAGGAAGAAGGCCTTTCTTTTGAGGAATTACTCTTAAAGGTGGCTTTATGTTCATCCACCATCTTCATGTATGCTTCAGTCTGTTGACCAAATAAAGAGTGATCCTCTACAGGAAAATCCATGGCTTTAGCCTGGGTATCCTGTGTCAAATTAATAGCCCAGAGTCATGCCAGCCTTCTAAGGGCTATAGTAAGAGCCATCCCTCTGGCAGTACTGCTGTCGGTATCTGCTGCCATCTGAAACTGATACTTTGCTGCTTCAAGTCTGAACCTGGCTATTTTTAGCCAAATTATCAGAGAGAGGTGACGGAACCTTCTCTGCCATGGCCAACGAGGACTGCCACAGTGATTTTTGGTACTGTGCTGCGTAAGCTTGGTAGTTAGCCTGTCTTACTCCCAGTAAAGTAGCCAAATAAACTTTCTTTGGCATGCTATTTTGCAAGAATCCTTCTCAGGTGGGTGAGAAGATAAAGGAACCCTCGCCTTCTCACAGGCTGTTTGCTGGACTATCCCCCAATGATCAGGGTGAGGGAAGAGGAATTCAGCCCCTTGTCTGTCCAGTTGGTACTTTTTATCTGCCTTCTTATCCAGAGGTGGAATAGAATTTGGAGTCTGCAGGATCTTTAACAAGTCTTTTTTAAAGAACTTGTTTATTGGGAGAAGAATTTTCTTTGTGGGTGTTAACACCATCATCTCTATATATTTGACAACCTTTTCACCTTCTATGTCCTCTGTGGTAGCCAGGTCAAGGGCATCCACTATTTTCCTTACAAAGGAAAAATGAGAGGAAAACATCTTCTGGTCTGGAGGGAGAACTGAACTCCACCTCTGGTGAGATCTCTGGTTCAATAGGCTCACCTTCATCAATTTCAGGTAAATCATATTTTTTCAAACTCCGTCTCCTGAGGTGGGTTTGATGCAGAGGAGGGAGCAACCGGGATTAGAACTGGTGGAGGGAGGGTTGGAGTAGGTAAGAAACCCTGCAGAGCCTGTATGACCTTCATAGCCTAGGCAATCTCCTCTGATGATGGCAGGCTGAGGCACACAGATAAAACCCCTTTTGGTTTATCAGCCACGGGTTCAACTTGCTTTGTTTTCTTAGTTTTTTTTGGAGGGAACTAGAGAGTCAGCCGATCACCCATCCTTTTTCCAATAGTTGTTTCACCCTTGTCAGGGCTGTTTAAAGAAGAGACATCGGTTTCAACCGCAGATTTGGAGGGCGTGGGCTGGTCAGAACCAGTAATACCCTTCTCTAATCTTTTTTGTAGTCTTTCCAGTCTCTTTTGTACTGTTTTCTGTGGGAATGATTTGCAGATATCACAATCTGCTGAAAAATGATTATTTCCCAGGCAGACTACTGTACATATAAATCGTCATTGTCTGCTGTTGCAAAAACGTCCCCACACTTCAGACAGTTTTACACCCTGAGGATCCAGTCTTTTTCTTAGGTTTTTCTGCCATCGTAACCAATGAAGAAAATAAGATCATAATAAAGATTTCACTTTTTTTTTTCTTTTCTTGCAGTGGTTCAGGAACCAAAATCCAATAATGAACCGAAAACGTAACCCTTAGGCTGCTGACAGAATTCGAATGTATAGGGATGTTGGACTGATATCTCAGTCTGTGGCCATGCAAGGGTTAAGAATCCAAACCGGGTTAACGGTTCACAGAAACCGGGTTAGCGGCTCACAGAAACTGGGTTAGCAGGTTTCAAACACAAAATTTACTTCAAATTAAGTAAGTAAAACAGTTAAACTAAATAGTGGAATTTGGCAAATAAAGCTTCCGCAACGATTACTAATCCCCGGTTCCTCTATGGCTATACCGAACCATAAGGAACAGAGAAATTAAATTAAAACAACACTAAATAGTAGTAATAAAACTAATGTTTAAGGTAAAAATTTAAAAAAAGGCAGCAGTTAAGAATAATAATATAAGAACTACTTATATTCAGTGAAGAACCTCAAACAACGACTAATATGGGAAGTCTCCTGGGCATCTTGACTTGTCAGGCGGAGAAAGAAATCTGATACATTGATGGAACGTTGCAGCACATAAGGGCAGCAGTTGAATATGTGTCACAAGCCTATGATAGTTCTATCATTTGCATATACTTCCATTTTCTCCGGGCAGCTCTGCTTAGGAGACTGACTGCAGAGAGTTAGGAATATAGAAGAATACCTGGGGTTAGAAACAAAATTACAGGTATGCTAATATTTTTATTAAATGTAGCGGAAACTAGCTTTTTAGAAAAAAAGATCTGCTGCACTGTTGCATTAACTAAAAGAACAAAATACTTTACAGAACAACAAATCTTTGGGAATTAGCAATGAAATTAGGTGGGTGCACCATCCTGGGCAACTGCTCTCTCTTCAGCAGGAACGGATGTTCTACCCCTCAAATGTTGGGAGGCTTGAGACCAGCACAGTGACAGACAGCATATTTTTACGAAAATTAAAAACATTCAAGGTTCAGGGCATCATGCACATTACTGAGTTAATGCACAGCTTTGATTAGATTGTTCAGATTTATGTAGTTAGAATGGGGCCCCATGATGGAATGCTTTTGGCTGCAACCTAGAACCGCTGTTTAATGCACCAAAAGCTTTTTCCACTTACTTACCAGGGTTAATTTTTGGCTCAGTCTTCTTTGTTGAAGGCTTGCAGACACCAATAAAATTAAGGTAAATTTGATGGAAGGGTTGCATTTTCAAGTTTCCAGGTTCGTTTTCCAGTGCCACTGGGCCGATGATATCAACCTCCTGTTTCACTTTAAAGGTCCCTACTTGATGTGGAACGAATGAAAATATCAAATTCTAGGGGGAAAAAAACAACACATTACAGTATGGTATTCAATTCATCCTACACATACAGTAGCCTGTCCCTTCCCAACTTCCACCTCCTCAGGCAGGACAGGTGATGGTGTTTCCCTCTATACCTGCTACAGTCTCTCCTGTATCCTTGCTCTCAGGGAGGCTGTACTCTCTTCTCATGAGTTTCTCCTCATCAGGCTTTCATTTCCTTTCACTGTGCTCACCTTAATAGCAGATTTTTTATGCTTCGCCTAAAATCTCATCTCTCTCTCCCTCTCCCTCTGCCATTACCTTACACTACTCCTCAGGTGAACTCATCCTCCTGGGAGACATTAAAATTAATTGGCTCTCCTGACCTCTAGACCAACCTCCCTCGGGACTAAGTCCATTAATCTATCTCAGCTCATTACTGAACCCTTCCAGCTCAATCCTCAAACCCTTAACCATACCCTCCTGGACTGGGTGCTCTCCTCCCATCCCCACCACACTGTTGCAGCAGTTATTCTGCTGGATGCCTTCAGCAACCACTGCATGACATTCTAGGTCAGCAAAGTCCAGCGCCCTCCCTCCTCCCCTAAGTACATCTGGTCTAGGTCCCTCCAGCCTCTCAATATTGATGCTCTCTTGAGCAACCTTGCTGCAACAGACTGGTCGGCCATTCACTCAGCCCCTGATAATTACATGGACCTTTCCCCCATCACATTCAAAATTGTCTTCTGTATGGAACAAGCAACTCCCCCCTCAAAAATTCCACAGTCAGATCATTCCGCCACTCCTGGATTAACCCCACACTCATACACCACTGTAAATCCTGTAATCTCGCTTATGCCAGCTACAAATTATCCTAATCCCTGCCTGACCTCCTCGCTCACCGTGCACTCAAAAATTCATGTACCAAGGCTGCTCTTGCTGTGAAATCCCACTATTTCAAGGCCAGCCTCCAGAACAACCTTAATTTCCCAGCTAATTTCTGGAAGGTAATTCAGTCCCTTTTCAACCCTTCCACTCAGTCCATTACCATAAACCTTATAGTT
Source organism: Neoceratodus forsteri (assembly GCA_016271365.2). Lineage (NCBI taxonomy): Eukaryota > Metazoa > Chordata > Ceratodontiformes > Ceratodontidae > Neoceratodus > Neoceratodus forsteri. The sequence goes on along the minus strand of CM057458.1, from coordinate 727,836,117 downwards.
AATGGCTCACCTATTTCAACCTTCCCTCTGCAGCAGTTCAGTTTATCAAATTCTTCAGTACTTTTGTCCTCCCTCCCCCACTTCCTGGCTCCTCTCCTCTCCACTCCCCCTGCTCTTCCCCTCCCAAACCCACCCCTCTGGGTTTTATTTTCCCCCATCGCTTCTCAGAAAACCTTGCTTACCCTCTTTTCCCTCAAACTATCCAAATCCAGCCCGGATGGGCAAGATCCAAAACTCCTTCACCTTTTAACTTCTGCCATCATCACTCCCCTCACTCACCTGTTCAATCTCTCCTTCTCCCTCTGCGCTGTTTCTCAGTCTTGGAAGCTTTACAAAGTTCTTTCCTTTCACAAAGGGGTGACCATCCATCCTCCTCCCTTGGTAATTCCCATCCAATCTCCCTCTTCCCCGCTCTTGTAAAACTGCAAGTGAAACTTCTCTAATCTAGCCATGCCAATTTCCTCTATTTTCCAACTTTTTCTCCCCCTTCCACTCTGGTTTCCAGAAGTACCATTCCACAGTCTGCTCCACGCTGTGTGTTACTGACTCCATCTTGTTTGGGATGGATCAGGGGCACATCACAGCTGCATTTTCATTGATCTGGCCAAATCCTTAGATTTGGTGGCCCATCCACTCCTCCTGGACAAGCTGAATTCTGCTGGCCTCTCAGTTCCCACTGTTAAATGGTTCCAGTCTTACCTCACGGTCCGGCAACAGTCAGTGCAGATAGGATGTGTCCTGTCAACTTCAATCCAGGGCTCAAAAAAACAGGGCTCCATCCTAGATCCCATCCACTTCTCCACTTTCCTAAATACCTCCCTTCTACCTGTGTGAACTCGCATATTCACATGCATGCATATGACACAGTCATCTTCACCTCCAGTCCCTCAGCCACAGTGGTGGAAGGCTTGCTCCAGCAAAACTTCCACAACATGCTACACTGATTCCACTCTAACCAACTCTGGGTCAACACTAAAAAAAAAAAAAAAAAACACTGTCAATGATTTATGGCACTACCAGAAACTGGGCAGGCTCTCCTCCCGTCTTCTCCATCATGAATGGCACCCTTCTCAAAGCCGCTCCATCCTTCAAGAACCTGTGTGTGTGATTAGACAGTAAGCTCAACTTCTCTGCCCACAGTGACACCATTTGTGCTAAGCTACACCCCAAACTCACTGCCTTGTACTGCAACAAAGACTGCTTACCTCCACAGATCCATCAGGAATTTGTTACCAAAATGGTGTTCCCAATCTTCAACTAAGCAGATGTGGTTTACAGCACTGCCCCCCCCTTGCCAGACTGGACACCCTATGTAATATCTTTTGTCACTTTGCTACCTTCCCCCAAACCCACTCCTGCTCCCTCTACTCCTCCCCATCAATCCTCCCCTACTTTTACATAGCCTGTTCCACTGCACTTCCCTCATCTCCAAACTCTGGTTTTGGTTCCTTCCCTCTTACATATCCTCACTCCTCTCCCCCATTCTTTCTGCTTCATACTCCCTCCACTCCAAGGATCCTTGCATCTTCTCCATTCTACACCCTCACTCCTCTGCTGGGCAGTCAGCCTTCTCCTATTGCCTTTCCTCTAACTGGAACTTGTTTCCCCTCCTCCATCTGTGTCTCTACCTCTCCCCTGGCTTACTCAGGCTCCAGCTAAAACTCCTCCCTATCCGTACCTGCTTTTTCACCTGTCACCTGCCCTCCCGCTTGGACCCCTATGCTCTGTTATGTCGGGCCCTGTCGTGGCCTCTTCTCAGCCTGTAGTGTGTCCTCCTACTTTCTACTCTGCACTTCCACTATTCTCTGCGCCTGCCTCTCTATTGGTATATTACTGTTACTCATTGTGTCTTGCTTCTTTTATTATTTTTTTTATTCTTTGTTACCCAGGTTAGATGCACCAGGCACAAGTGGCTGTTTTCAGGGGAAAAAGTATTGTAATATTCAAGTAAGTAATTTAAGTAAGTAATATATCAGTATTGTACTTGTTTTGGAGAATCCAAGTGACATTTCTGAAACTGTAGCTAACTTCCAAGTTTTAAGTTGTGATTGTGTATGCTGATTTAATTTTAATCAGTTGGTTAGCTAGACATAGTGGTTAGGGAAATAGCATTTAGCCAGGGGTTCAAGTGAGTACCCGTAAGGAACGTAGCATTTATTATTTTTTAGGCAGTTTATTCCCAGTCTGTAGTGCTTGTCAAAACTCTTTATTGCTAGTTTAAAGACCATTGCTTTGGTGTCATTTTGTTCTCATGTGGTGAAGTGCTGCCACGGAGGACTGACCTTTGATTGGAGTCTGGATATCGGAAGCCACCTGGGCTTCTCTGCTGGGCTGGCATGCTGAAGTGGTCCTGGGTGTTTATGGTAAGACTGCAGACCCAGGCATGTAAAACCAAATGAGTTTGTCTGGGTGGGAATGCTGGAAGCAGCTAGACTGGAGTGATGCCAGGAGAGAAGCAGACTCTGAACCAAGAGTTCTCAGGAGTGTATGCAAGCACTAATTTCCAGTTTGCTGAAACTGCAGCTGCTGCTGAATTGGGCTGGGAATTACAGAACTGCCAGTTGGCAGCCGGCATGTAAGAACTTTGTTTTGGCTGCCATTGTGTCTGTCTCTCGAGTTGGGAACATTTCTATCCTGCATGGATTCCTGGTCCCACTCCCCTTGCAGAAATTACTTCTTGATGGGTTAAGCTCATGGACGTGGGCATTCATGTTGAAACTTGGCGGGGGTGGTGGTGAGAGAACCCTCGGGTTCAAACTTTTTTACAATATTCATCTAAGTGCTGTCCTGGAACATAAACTGTTACTTGGCAGTGGTGGGAGAATTGCCATGAACATTTCATTGTTGTTTGTAGTATTTCTGGTGACACCAGAGACTGGAATTCCATAATTTCATTTTATTTCTGGAAGTGACAGGTTTTATTTCTTGCACCAAACTTTTATTCTGGACTATTATTAGCACTAGAGTTTTGTGCATTGTATGTCGTTTCTACATTTAAGGATTACATTTTAGTGTTTTTACTTACCTGGGTGGGTGGGGTTTGGGTTGGATGAGTGTAATGGTACGCTTGGAAAACTAGCTAACACATACACATATCCAATTTGGGTGTGTGTATGTGTTGGCCAGTTTACGTTGCATTACTATTTATGAGTAAGGTTAGAGTGTGATTAGTTCAGGGGTTGTTAGAGAGGATGTTGAAGTTGAGGGTAGAGAGAACTGTTTGGCAGGAGGCATGGAAAGTACTGTATTGGTCATTATGTACCAAGGATGACAGGCCCCTCAGCTTAGCTACATCCTGTCCCAGCTGCTAGACTGCCACATTTTTGATGCCCCTCCACTGTCAGTAATGTATAGGCACTGAAGGAGATGGATATTATTAGGAAGCGGATGGTACGCAGGTGGGGGTCAGGGGGAGTCTTACGGGGGGCACTATTGGTCTGGTGAGGACCAGGAGGCGCCCCGGGGGAAAATGGGCCCAACAGAGAAGCTCAACGAAATCACAGACTTCATCACTGAGATGGCATTGGAGTCATCCAGATGGTTACTCCAGGGTGATTTCAACACATGAATTGATGATGAACTCTTGCAATTTGGTCAAGATTCCCTCCCATTGATGGATTCACTGGGCCTTGCCCGGGGGCTCACCTCTGCAACTCATCAACATGGTCATATATCAGTGGGGCTTGAGGGTAATAACCTCAGGACTGATCCAGTTAAGTGGTCTGATAATTGCACAGTGAGATTATCTTTCAGGGACCCCTCCAGAGTCCTTCCCCTATGGAGATGGTTCACTATCTCCCTTTGAAGGGGTTTGTCCCCAGAAAGAACACAGGCAGTAGTGGATCTCTCAAGCATGTTGGCTGCTTCTGCGACTGGATCAGAGAAGACAGTGATGGCATATAATCCAGCCATTGTCTCAGCCTTCAATGCAGTTGCACCAGTCTGTATATAACCCCTGACTCAGTGCCTGGGATCACCATGGTTTGACAGGGGGTTCAGGGAGTTTAAGTTAAGGGGTTGGAAGTTGGAGAAGATCAAGGTCTGATAAACACAAACTGGCTTTGAAGACTCACTACAGTGCATATCAATGGGCGCTGTTCCATAAGAAGATGGTATTTCTGTCCAAGAAAATTGCTGCAAGGAGAAATTGACCAGGTCAGCTCTTCCGGGTGGTTGACAGACTTTCAAATCAGCTCTATCTGCAACAAGTAAGCGCTAATTCATCTGCTTGGTATGAAAAGTTTGCTTGGTTTTTCCCTGATAGGGTGTCCTCAATTCAGTCTGGGATCTTTTCAACTGGATCACTTCTATCCAGCAGTATTGAGTTGGGGGCAGTTAGTTCTCTGACAGTCTGGAGTGAATTTAAACCAGTTTTGATGGAAGAGGTTTGTGGGGTGGTCCCAGAGCTACAGCCCACCTACTGTGAGCTAGACTCAGGCCCAACTCGCCTAATAACTAGGTATGCTGGGTCTCTGGGTACAGTGTTCACTGAGCTGATCTGGTGTTCTTGCTCAGAGGGGGTCTTTCCTAGGATTTTAAAAGCAGCTTTGGTGAGATCTCTTCTTAAAACGCCATCTCTGGATCAAGATTCCTTGGTGAATTACAGACATTCTGGGTAAGGTTATAGAGAAGATGGTGGCTCTGCAGCATGAGAAACCCCTCTTGTCCTTTAACATCTATGAACTTTCAAGTACCTCAAGGGAATCAACAAAGTCCAAGAGGGTAGCATCTTTCAAAAAAAGGGGTGTGCAAGAACAAGGGGGCACAATTTGAAGATAGAAGGGGGGGCGTACCAGAGGTAATTTAAGGAAGTATTTTTTCACAGAGAGGGTTGTGGATGGCTGGAACGGCCTTCCGAGGGAGGTTTTGGAGTCAAAATCAGTGGTGGAATTCCAGCATGCATGGGACAGTCATAAGGCAATTCTAGGGGGTTGGGGTAGGAAGAAGTAGGCTGCTGGTTAACTAGTATCTGCAGCTTATCCACTAGGTAGGGAAATGGGCAGACTGGGTGGGTCAAGCGGTCCTTATCTGCCGTCAAATTCTATTCTAACCTCTCCGGTCTAGGATTAGGTTGAGGTGCAGTACCGAGGTGGTATTGGTCAGGGTGCAAAATGATCTTCTCAGGACCAGAGATCGAGGCGATCTCTTCCAGCCTAGACACCTTATATCATAGAGCACTTAGATTTGTCACAGAGGCGCCATATAATATGCATCATTGCTCCTTTTATTCGTTGTTGGGTTGGCATTCACTAAAAACCAGGAGGTTGAAAAACACAGTACTATAGACTTACCAAGCCCTAACAGGCAAACTCCCCCATTATATCTCCAAACTACTAGTTCTCTCTTCGGGGTCCTATTCCTTTAGGAAATACTCTTATATTAACTTCGATACTCCCATGAACAGAACTTGGTTTGGTGCTTCTTCTATAAGCTTCTCTCTCCTTTCTCTCTGGAACAGTATCCAAAACTCCTTAAAATGAACTCAAGTTGTCAATCTGGCATCCTTCAAAATGTTGCTTCGACACCTATTGGATGAAATCTGTAATTGCTTCCATAGGGGCTAGCACCCATCATCTGGATAACCATCTCCCTGATTACCAACCTGCCAAGAGTAGATCCCTGTCATCCCCCTATCCCTCCATGCTGTAACTTTTCTTGCATCTCTGCACAGGCTGCATCTGTGTTCTGTGTGTATTACTCTACCTCAATTTTTCCCAGTTTTATTTCCATTACCCTACTTGCTCCCAACTCAATCTCCCCCCTTCTCCTCCACCTTCCCCTAAGTCTGATGTGTACCCTCCCTTCCTCCCGTCAACCTGCCATTCCCCTTGTTACCCTCAATTACGTAGGCTTCCCTAACAACCTTTTATCATGTACCTCAGACCACGGGTCTATGAACTGTAGTTTATAATGTATATATTGTAAACAATTGTATATATTGTTGATTGATTTTAGTTCCTATGTATCGATGCACATTGCATATACTATTTGTCTTACCCCTATTATACCCCATCCTATGTACATTGTTCCTAATGTCTACATATGTTTTCTATGCTATGTCCGTCCAGGACCACCTTGCAAATGAGTTTTTCTCAATGGCGATACTCCTGGTAGAATAAAGACTGATTGATTGAATGTGGTCAGTTCCTGTTCTTCTTGCTGTCTCTTCAGCATTTGACACCGTGAACCACGGGTCGTTGTTGGATCATTTCAGGGAGTATTGTGGACTCTCCAGCACTGTCATCTGCTAGTTTGAGTCCCACCTTGGAGACAGGATGCAGAGGGTGGTGATTGGGAGTTTCTCCTCATTGTACTTGGCCCCGCTCTGTGGAGTGTCCCAGAGGTTGATCCTCTCTATCCCATGTTGTTCATGGTGTATATGCTGCCCCTGAGTGGGATCATTAGATGTCACGGTCTGAGTTTTCATTGCTATGCTGATGGTACCCTGCTGCATCTGACTTTTGCGCCCAGGATGCCTGGTGCTGTCGAGATAATGAATCTGTGCCTGGTTGAGATAAAGAACTGAATGTTATCAACCTGGTTGTGACTCAATCTGAACAAGATGGAGGTGCTGGTGATTGAGCCTGGTCAGAGGGGTGTGGGGGCCACTGATGGGAGGACTGGCTTATGGCTAGGTCCCGCTGGGTTGGTGGCCTCTACTAAGGTTAAGAATTGGTTTCATTCTGGACATGAGGCTGACACACCCAGATTAAAACCTCGATTCTCCCAGAAAACTTGCCCTCACTGGTGCACGCATTCATCACCTCTAGACTTGATTACTGCAATGCTTTATACCCCAGGATGAGTGGAGGTGATGTCAGCTGGTGCAGAACGTAGTGAACTAGCTGTTCATGGATCTTCCAAGGTTATGGCACATAACCCCGATCTTGCATGAGCTGCACTGGCTGCTGGTAAAGTAACGTATCACCTTCAAGGTCAACTTGCTGACTTCTAAGGCCATATATGGACTGGGTCCTGGCTACCCAAGTGGTCTACTGACTCCTTATCAGACCTCTCACCCCCTCTACTCCTCTAAGGTGGGCCTCTTAGCAGCTCCTAGGGTGAGACTGAAATCCTGTGGAGACTGGGCTTTGTCATTTGTCAGCCCTGCCCTTTGGAACAGGCTTCCCAGGGCTTTGAGAGAGGCACCCTCATTGGAAGCTTTTAAGAGGAGCCTGAAATCATTCCTCTTTTGGGAAGCCTTTGGCACTATTTGATCTCTAAGCCTTAAATTCACCTTACTGACCAGCCCTGTATTATTAGATCTGTTTTTATATATACTATTTGTAATTTTATTTATTTGTGGCTATATATTTTGAAATGTTATTTATTTCTGATACTGTTCTGTTGTAATTCCTGTTCAATGCTCAAAGCCCCTGGGATTGAACAGTTTATAAATATGTGTCGTTGAGGCAAAGGTCAGGAAGCTTAGGAAAACCAGAAGCAGTTATAAAATTAGTAGCACTTTATTATTTAGTTTGTTTAGAAAAGATTCATCAGGAAGGCAACATGAACTGTAAACGGCTCATTTCCAGAAGCGTCCTGGGGGGAAGGGGTTACAATAGGAGTAGGAGAAAGCCAATAGATAAGAAAGCAGTGTACAGAAACATACTGTATACCATCCAGGTATAAAAACCAATTACATAAATTAGAAATAGCAGGGCATAATATACAAATATTCTGATAACACAGCACATCACTAAATCATAATGCCAGGACAGCAATTTTTTATGGACACATTAGATTTAATCATAGTGACTAACCCAGTTTTAGAACAAGGGGTGAACAGGTAGCTGAGAACAGAGCTGGTAGTGCGAGGTGGGGGCAGTCAAGGACAGTGCTGGTACTTAAAGGGTTGGGCAGGCATGGGATGTAAGTGCTTGTTATAAGGAGGAGGGTTGGCATCAGTTGGTATCCCTACTTTAGAATACTTGGAGATTTAAGTTTAGAGGAGGGAGGAGGAGGGGGGGGATGGGTAGCCACAGCCATTATTATCAAATAGCAGTAAAATACAAAATAATATTGTTCAATATAGCTATTTACAAAGGCAGTGCAAACAAAAATAACAATGTCCTTCATCTGAGGGTATTCCTAAATCTAAATTTCAATCTCTCTATCTCTCTCTAATAAATATTACTACTCTTTTTATAAGAGGACTTTGCCTGGCATTTAATTTCTGGATTCTAAGCTCATTAACAAACATTCCATTTCTCACAAAGTGTATCAGAATTTTGTCAATTTACTTCCTTGCAGGTGCAACAAAATAGAACAGTGTGTTCCAGAACTAATCTATTATTAACAGCTTTGCAAATTAGTTCACGGAGGTCAAATTGTATCTCAAAGTTAACCCCCTGAGTTCCAAATGGCTTTTTGCCATCATTTCAACAATATAACCATACACATTTTCAAACCAGACAACCCAATTTTATACAAAAATTCACAGATAACCAGTCACTGCTGGAGTTCACTACGAGGCAACTGCTCTCTTCAGGTGGAGAAACAGATCTCAGCAATGACCAGAGTGGAGTGTAGATGCAGACTTTAAACCTACATTAAAAACTTCAGAAATGTGCATAGGTTCTATCTCTGGGGCGTCACTCTCAGCTGAGATGACCACATAAAATGTAAACATTTGAGGGATTCCTTGGGTTAGAAGCAATTATTTAAATTTTTTTTTATTTTTATTAATTGTGAACTGATTTCCTTTTTTTGTTAGGTTGGCTGGCTAATAACCATAGTAAGTCTCAATGCACTGAACATATACTTGCTGAAGACCATAAAAGAAAGGGGAGATATGACTGAGACCTTCAATTTCCTAAAAGGAATTAATAAGGTGAACTGCAAGGAAATATTTAGCTTGAATACTATTTCCCAGTCACGTTGACATAAGTGGAAACTGACAGTAGGGAGGCTCACAAGGGACTCAAGGAAATATTGTTTTACTGAAAGGGTTGTGGAGCCATGGAACAGTCTGCCTGCCAAAGTGGTAGGTGCTAAAACTGTTAGTAGGTTCAAGTACAGTTGGGATAGAATGAAGGGTATAATGGTTGCTCTGAGCAGCAGAAGCTGGGAGGGGAGTGGGAGAAGGATGGGGAGGATGTGGAGCACTAAGACCCTGGAGGGACAATAGGTCCCAGGACTTCTAAACAAGGAACTGGATGGACCATTGGTCTTTTTCTGCCATCATTGTCTATGTGTCCATGTTTAACCAACAAATTCAGTGGAATTTGTCTTTTTTAATATGAGATTTTTGTCCTCTGGTTAGACTGCCCCCTTCTCCAACCCTGATACCTGCCTACTCCAAGACTTACCCTGTTCTGGAGCTTGCAGAGGACCCCCCCTTTGGTAGGGTCTCTTATCCTCCTTTTCCTTTCATGGTCTGGATCCCAGGAGACACAGAAGCCATGGCTGGCGGTGCAGGGTCTGCCAGTGGCTGGCCTTGATCCAGCCATAGCCAAGCCCACTTTTTTTACCAAGTTTTTTTGTCCCCCCACTCTCCACCCCCATGATGGTGCTGCTTGCCTGCCTTAATTGCTTACACCTTACAGCTTCCTGGCTTGCCACTGGGGTCACTGTGGTGCCAGTTGCAGTACCATCCCCTCCCGTCTGGACAGCAATGCCATCAGCAGCCAACAGCCAAGTACCCTGCTCTACCCAGCACAAATCTACTGTCAAACCAGAGCTGCATGTATAAAAGCATGGTGCACTTCCACTGGGCCAACGGGATGCCCCTGATATTGTCTCTTAACTTCCTCAGTGGACCTTATGTGAGGAAGCACACTGGAATTCAGTTTGTTGACACTGCAGTCAGATTCCTTGAACCAAACTCAAATACCTTACACCTAAGAGGTGCTTGGGTTTCATAACTAAATCAGTGTCTGCATCTAATCAGCAGTTATTACTGCCCTCAAAATCCTGTGTTCTTTCTCTCACATTCATGATCAGTGTTGGTGGCTCAGCAGGCTTCACACTCGCCTCTGAGGCCGGGAGATCAGAAGGCTGTGGGTTCCATCCCCACACCAGACTCTTGGGTTAAATCCCAATACTGACACTGTAGTGTAGCATGAGGGGGATGCTGCACTCCTAAGGTGCCATCTTTCGGATGAGATGTTAGACCAAGGTCATATCTGCCTGTTCTGGTGGTAGTTCAGGTGGACATTAAAGATTCCATAGCACTTCTTGAAAAAAGTAGGGAATTTTCCCCGGTGTCCTGGCCAAATTTCCCTCATTCACTAAAAATACCACCAACAGCTTAATCTGGTTCAGTGACAGTTGGCATCCATCTGTATTCCCCTTCCCCGGCTGAGGCTAAAATAAGCAGAATTGTCTAGTCTTCCTTTCCGATCAACAAAACTAACTAACCAAATAAATTCAGGGTTTTAAATAATTGAGTAGCAGTTTTTTTCTTGGGACAATGCTAACTGTACAGAAAGTATTTATATAGGTTTTCTAGAAGTGTTATGTTTGTTAAACACAGTGAGGCAAGTTCTATGCATTTTCACAATGTTTTAGCACTTTTATGAGCAAAACGCTAATCAATATTTGGAGTTAAATAAAACCCTGAAATAAATTATGTCAAAGAATTTATTCTACTCCCCGCTCCATAGCCTGCCCTCTTTGGCCATCTCCCACTCCCTGCCCCTTCACCCACCTTCACCTGGACTTACTTCTCGACTCCTTATTCCTTCCTGGATTACCCTCCAGGGCAGGGTTGACAGGGTGGGCTTTGCTGCTACCGATGGGCATGCTCTATCCAAAGTAAAGGTGACTAGGTCAGCAGTGTGAAGTCTGTGGAGTGGGAGCGGCATCACTCTACCGGCTTGAGGGCCTTTTTTTCCTCCCTGTCATTGGGATACCCACCAGCCATTAACAGTATGATGCATGCGTGCAATGGAAGCATTGATAGCAAGCACCAAGCAGGAAAGGGATCTTGGGGTTATCATCTCTGATGACCTCAAGGCAGGGAAACAGTGTGACAAGGCAGCAGGTAAAGCAAATAGGATGCTGGGATGCATAGGCAGAGGCATCAACAGCAGGAAAAGGGAGGTCATAATTCCACTATACAAGACACTAGTGAGGCCCCACCTGGAGTACACTGTACATTTCTGGAGATCTTACCTATGTAAGGACACAGACAGGGTAGAGAAGGTTCAGAGGAGGGCAACAAAGATGGTGCATGGATTGCATCACAAGTCCTATGAGGACAGGTTGAAGGAACTGAACATGTACTCCCTGGAGGAGAGGAGGGAGAGAGGGGATATGATAGACACATACAAGTATCTTACGGGGAGGAACAGTGTGCAGGAAGAAAAAATTACTCACCTTAGTAATGATGTTTCTTCTAATGGAGTCTTGCTATATTATAGACATTAGCAGTTTGATCCAGCTCTAGAACTGCCCCGGAGTGAAATGGTTAAAACCATTCCAAAATAGAATTTTGGCACGAGAGCAGCTCTATCTGTGTCATTTCAAACTTGAACTGTCAGATCTTTACGAGCCAAACTCACTAAGGTCTGTGTGGAAGCTGTAACCTACACTAGCCAAATGGCTACCTAAATAATAACAACCACTGATGGTCCCAACAACCAAGACTCAAGTCAGGGGACCAGAAATACTAACACCATTCTAATAATATGAAAATGGAACATAAGTATAATAAAACACACACACGCGTACACATACACACCCCCAAAGTCCCAAAGGGGACAAAATGCTAACAGGACATAAGTAGTGCCCACACTAAGTTGCCCGCACCCCACCAAGTAGAGGTTCTGAGAGGGGCAGGTTGGGGAGGTCTATAATATAGCAAGACTCCATTAGAAGAAACAACATTACTAAGGTGAGTAATTTTCTTCAAACAACATGAAGTCTTGCTATATTATAGACATTAACAGAATACACAGCAGTACCTCCATGGAGGAGGGCAGAACCTACTTAGGAATAGGCTCTGAAGAACAGCTGTGCAAACCGAGCATCTCTCCTGGCCTGGACATCCAGAGAGTAATGCTTGGTAAAAGTGTGTACCGCTTTTCCAAGTAGTAGCCTGGCAAATCTCTAATAAAGGGATATCTCTGGCAGCAGCTAGAGACGCAGCTGTACCCTGGTAGAATGAGCCCTCAAACCGGGGGGGGGGGGCTCTGCCCACTTTCTGATAACAAAATCGGATACAAGAGACAATCCACCCGGCTATTGATCTCTTAGTGGCAGGTTTGCCTTTCCCAACTTCACCATAGGTAAGGAAAAGTTGGAGGGATTCGAACCTGTGACCTTTGGTACGCTCTATATAATAACTAAGAGCTCTCTTAACATCCAGGCTGTGCAACCTCCTCTCACCGAGAGGAGTGATCAGTAAAAAATACTGGAAGGGAGACAGATTGATTAAGATGGAAATCTGAAACCACCTTAGGCAAAAACTTCCTATTAGTCCTAAGGACTACCTTATCCCTGTGGAAAGAAATAAAGTCAGTCTCCACTGACAAGGCTTGCAATTCACTTATCGTCTGGCAGAAGTGATAGCCACTAGAAAACAGTTTTCCAAGTTAGGTACTTAAGCTCTGCAGAAGACAGAGGTTCAAAGGGGTTGCATTAACTGGGCAATGCAAACATTAAGGTCCCAAGCAGGGCCGGTTCCAGAAAGGAGGATTAGTATGGAGTAATCCCTTAAAAAACTTGGAAAACACAGGATGAGAGGAAAGAGGGGATGACTTTCCTGCTGACGCAAAAGCAGACACAGCTGCCAAATGAACTCTCAGGGTAGCTGGTCTGAGACCCAAGGAATTAAGATGTACCATGTAATCTAACAAAATGAGCAATTCAGCAGATTCTGGGGAAATATTTTTCCCAGCACACCAAATGGAAAACCTTTTCCATTTAGAAATATAAGTAGCCCTAGTGGAAGGCTTTCTGGCAGCCTTTAGGATCTCAAGAACACCCTGAGAGAGGTGTAAATCAGCAAACTCTAACTCCTCAAGAGCCAGGCCTTGAGGTTGAGGATTGAGGTCCGGATACCAAACCCTTCCCTGGGCACAAGTCAACGGATTGTGATTCCTGGGAGGCACAGGGGAAGATGGACTGTCAGAGACAGAAGGAGTGGGTACCAGGGCTGCCTGGCCCAATCCGGGGCAATCAGAATCACCCTGCAAGGCTGAGATCGGATTTTGACTAGTACTTTGAATAGGAGAGGAAAAGGGGAAGCATAGAGAACTTCCCTCCCAATCCAGAAGAAGGCATCCAGGGGAACTGAGCCCAGCAGTGGAGGCCTGCAACAGAACAGAGGAAGTTTGTGATTGTCTGGGGCTGCAAAAGATCTATCTGAGGGATGCCCACCTGGCAAAACTATCCCCAGCACTTGAGGATCCAGGGACCATTCGTGATGGCCCTGGGAAATCCTGCTGAGGGCATCCGCTAGGACATTGTCCTTCCCTGGAAGATGAACTGCTATGAGGGAAGTGTTCAGGGAATAGGCCAGAGACCACAACTTCATTGCCTCGGTGCACAAGGCCGAAGACAGAGTGCCCCCTGTTTGTTGATGTACCACATTGTTGTGGTGTTGTCTGTTCTGACTTGTGTCACCTTGTCATGGACAGATGCAGAAAAGCTTGAAGAGCTAAAAGACAGCTCTGAGTTCCAGCAAATTGATGTGGAGCAGAGATTCCTGGGGACCAAACCCCTGTTTTAAGTAGAATTGTATGGTGTTGAAAGTGTTTCTATAGTTGTGTAAGGGTGTAATAGAAGATATAGACATGTTGTTTTGCTAGGATTTATCTAGTATGTTTTTGTTTGTTTGATACTTTTGTGGAATGGATTAAAGTATTTTAAGGTAGTGTGCTTGGGAGAGGTTGTGGTGAAATTTAAATTTCTTAGAATTGGACTTGGTTTCTAAATGTAGTTTAAATTAGATGTGGTGTATGGGGTATATGATTCTTTTGTTTTTATTGGTGATCTTTTCTGATGTATTCTAGTATTTCTACTACTTTTGCTACTTTTTTCTATATTGTTTTTCTACTGCTATGTTTTATATAGTGATGTTTAGGTTTTTTGTTTCTGTGGTTTCTAGATTTTCGTTTTATGTACATTTTGTTTTCTGTTTCTGGAAGCAGATGTATGATTTTTGCTTTTTTGTGTTGAATGAAAGTTGTAAATTTTTGATTATGTTTTAAGTTTTAGTCCTTTTTTTGACTTTTTTGAGTAAGTGTTTTGTTGTAGATGTATATTTGTAAATAGATTTACATTTTTGGTGTTTGGCTATGTTTTTTAAATATATGAATAGTAGGGGTTTTAATATGATTTTGAGGGATTTTGTGACGTGTTTTCTCTGAGTGCATTTTGTTATAAATTTCTGCTTTTTGTTTTGAGCTAATTTTTTATTTACTAGTTTTACTGACTTGTGTTCTAGTTTGGATATTTATATAGTAGTTGGGGTGTGGTATTAAAGTTTTGAAATGGGGATAGCCCATATTTATTGCTTTTCTTGATTCAGTTTTTGTGATTTTACTAAAATTTTAATAAATTTTGTTTGGATAGGATTTGCCTTTGTAAATTATGTTGTTTTTGGATTCATTGTGTTACTTTTCTTTTATGGTAGATGTGATTCTTGCTTGTTAGTTTTATGAGTTGTTATTACTTATGTTGTTTACGGGTTTATATTTTACTTTCTTTCTTGGTGTAGTGGGGATTATTTGTTTGTTTTGTGTTTTCGTACTACTTAGTTTGCAGGTTTGGATGAAGAGTGTAGTTGATGGTATTGCATATTTTTGTTTTTAATACTTTTGGTGTACTATTCAGTTTTGCTGTTTTGTTCACTTTTGGATGTAGTTTAGTTTCTTCTAAATTTTCATAAAGAGGGTTTTATCTTTCTTTCTTATTTTTTTTTCTTGTTTGTTGCTTACTATCTTTCCTCCTTAGTGAATACGGAGTAAAATAGCTATTTAGCAGGTCTGCTTTTCTTCTGTCTCCTTGTAGCAACTTCCTCCTATTTGTTTTTAATTAGAGTATTTCTTGTTTAGTTTTTTTTTCACTATGTACTAGAAGAATGTTTATTATTTTGACTTTTAGTTATGTACTTTCTTTTGTTTGTGTTTGCCTCTTACTTTCTCCTTGACTTCTCTGGTTTACTTGGTATTTTCCTTAGTCCACTTCCTTTTGTGTTTTCTTTGAACTTTCTGAAGGTCTTCTTTTGTATTTACTTTTTCTGCTACCTTACTATTGTACCACAGAGACTTCTCCTCCTCCTCCTCTTATTTTTACTTGCTCTCTTGGCACAGATGTCAGTGGCTCTACAATAGCTTCTCTTATCTTCCCCTACATTTCTCCACCTCTGTCTACTCCTCCACCCCTTCCAAGGCCCTTCCACCATTTCTATTCTCCCAAAGTTTTCCTCTTGAAACCAGCACCTGCATCTAGCCAGTGAACATCCGCAGTGTTCCTGATTGTAAACCTGACCATGTTGTGGTCACTGTATCAAGATGTTCCTCACTGATACATCTTCTACCCTATCCCTATTTGTCAAGACTAGATCAAGGGTTGCTTCTGCCCTGGTTGGCTCCCTGACCAGTTGATTCAGGAAGGGATTTGCTAGGAGTCCAATATTTCCTGCTGCTATTTGAAGCAACAGAAAGGGTGTCCCAGTCTACGCTAGGTGGGTTTAGGTCCCCATCAGTACCACTTCCTCCTTGCCGCCATTCTCATGAACTCATCCACCATGCTTCTATCCATGGATTCCTGCTGTGCCAGGAGACTGTAAACCACCCTATATGCACTGTCTCCTTTCCCCACTCTCCAATGAGACCCAGAGTCCTTCGGCCTCTCCCCACCTACCCTGCAATTCTGAAGCCTTGATACTCTCCTTTACGTAGAGTGCAACCCCCCACCTCTCTTTTCCACCCCATCCCTCCTGAACAATTTGTACCCTAGTATCTCCATTTCCCATCCCTGCTCCTGGTGACACCATGTTTCTATTACACCCACAATGTCAAGGTCTTCCTCCACCATTTTTGTTGTGAGATCTGGGGATTTTCCTGCCCAGACTTCTGGCTTTTGCACACATGACCTTCCAGCCCCCTCTTTCCTCCTGCCCTATATATTCTGCCCCCTTAACCTTTAGCTGTGTGGGTATGGCTTTTTGCTCCCCTGTTGCCTCTTGCCTTATCAACATGGCTTCCACCTGCCCCCCAGGTTTAGTTTAAATGGCAGTGTTCACAAACATAATGGTCCAGTTTGCATCTGAGCACTGCTTTCCTCCCATTTAGGTGCAGCCTATCCTATAGTTGTCACAGACAGTCTAAGAGACGGGGTAATTACTATAGACTGTGAGGGATGGGGCAAATATCATATACCATCTGGTGAGACAGAGTAATTATGCCAGACTGCCTTGGGGAGTTTCATAGATGGTCAAGACAGAGGGCAATTGGCTTTGTTTGTCTGGGCTCAGGAATACTGGAACCCACAGAAGCAACAGTTATATGCCCCATTTCCTGGGTAGAGAAGGAGCAGCCCTCCACCATTAGATCCTGGACCATGACACCAGCTCCCATAAGGGAGAAGTGAGGTCAATCTCCCTTGACTCCTGGTCTCCTTCCCTACAGTATATTCCTATTTCTGGTCTCCCCTCACCAGAAAAACCCTTATGTCTCAGGACTTCCATCCAGTGTACAGTACTCATTTTCTGTCCTGCTCTATGGTCCCCCATGCCTATCCCCCTAGTCAGTGGTACTCCTGAACAGTCCCAGTCCTCATCTATCACAGTCATTGGGCTGCAATGACCAAACACCTCTCCAAGTATTCCCCATCCCCACCACCACTACTTTCGCTATAATGCTAAGCTGCAGTACCCTGTTCCCTGGACCCCTTAACCTCATATTCTTTAACTACTCCATTGTTAGATACCCCATGCCCCTCCACACTTAAATCAGCATGCTTTACTGTGTCCTCCCCAAACACCAGTATTCAGTGACAGATCACATTTCAGAAACCAGAACAGTTACTATCCCCTCTCTCCAGACATGACTAGTTCCTGTCTTTGCCCCCACACTGGTACTCCTTACCTGCCCCAGTACTTCATTCATTTTGTTCCCAGTGCCAATGACCTGTTGCAGTCTCTGGAAAACCATGCCCATTTGTTCCTTCCCCCTCTTCCAGCCCCCATGTAACTTACTTGTCCTGGTATTGTGTCATAGTTGAACGAGTAGATCTCCTTCTCTCTGTGGCTCACCAGGCCACTGTACATTCAGTTAAAATTGGCCCTGGAGGGGTGGGGTGACTTCACCTCAGAGGGACCCTGAATCCTGAAGCTGGGCAGCAGTGATGGGGCAATGGGGACAGGGCAGCAAGAGCCACCCATCCACCAGCAGCAGTGACTTTGTGGGGGTCATAATCCTGAAAAGAGAAGAGAACTGGTGCTACAAGCATGATAGCACCAAGGAGCAGAGTGTCCGTCACTGTAGCCAGCCTCCCACTTCTTCGAGCAATGTGGGCCATTTCACAGCAAACAAGCCCCTCAATTATGAGATAGGGCTCACAGCAACAGCTGGAGAGCCATATAAGACAGCAAAGCATGATGAAGGCCAGACAGCAGAGACATAAAGGACCCAACAATAGCAGGCCTTCAAGGATGCTAGAGCCAAAGACAGCCCATCTTTGAGACTCTAGATTCAATGGCAGTATTTAGTAAAAGGATAGATCAAAGTTCATGTGGTGGCAGAGCATATAGAAGGTGTCAAAAAGGAGAGAATCAAGCCACAGAAGAGGCCTTTTCATGTGTGCCATGCCCAGAGACAAGTCCAGGATAGTTAAAGAGTTAGCGAGTGAGTTATCAAACCCCTTAGTGCACCTGTTTAACTGTTCTCTCCATAAAAGAGTCATACCTAATGACTGGAAAAGAGTCGATGTGGTGCCTCTGCATAAGGGTGGTAGCAGGGAATAGGCCAGTAACCACAGGCCAGTCAGCCTCACATCAGGAAAGGGATCTAGGAGTTATTGTTAGCAACATCCTTAAATAAACCAGCCAATCCAACATAGCTTATAGTAGGGCCAACAAAATGCTGGGTTGCATAGGTAGAGGATTTCACAGTTGACACAGGGAGGTGATATGTCCACTGAACAGATCTATGGTGAGTCCCCATTTGGAATACTGACTATAGTTTTGGAAACCATACCTTAAGAAGGATAGGGACAGGATAGGGACCATTCAGAGAAGGCAACCAAATGATACAGGGACTTCATGAACTGCCATACGAGGGGTGGCTGGAGCCATTAAACGTGTACTCACTTGAATCTAGGAGAGAAAGGAGGAATATGAGAAACCTTTAAATACATGAGGGGTTTAAATATAGTACCTACACTGAACTACTCACCAAGGCTCCCAACTCAAACATGAGGGGCATGGATGGAAACTGAGGGTGGAGTTTCAGGAGGGATGTTTGGAAGCACTATTTCTCGGAAAGGATTGTGGAGCTATTGAACAAACTACGTGAAGAGGTGGTAGGAGCTAGGACTGTATCAGCATTTAAAATGGTCTGGGATTAGGAGTACTCTAGAATCAAATCTGCAAGGGAATCTACCAGCTAGGACCCAGGATCACCTAGGATCTCGGGATCTCAAGGGCAACCTTGATGGACCTTTGGTCTTCTTCTGCTGTCACTTTTCTATATTTCTGTGTTTCAGAGTGCACCTTGCTAGGCATCAGGAAACACAAATGAAATAAAAGATGACAATCTTTTTGTAATACTAGGACACAGAAAAAGTGGCATCCACAATGCTATAAAGTAGAAACCAAAAAGATGGTAGGACTGTGTGCAGGGCAATGTATGAGTCAAAGGGCCAGGTAAGAATCTGTGGGCATCCAGAGAACACAGGATAACCAGGACATACAAAGTATCAGACACGCCAGGAAATGCATATCATAAGTGGTAACAGGCCCCAATGGAGCTTGTGTAAGGGACACTGAACCATGTAGGAACCATCAAGACACTACTATTTGAGTCACATTTATGACCATAGGAGTGCAGGAAAGGTGGAGCAGACCAAAGAGTGGGCCCACACTGCAGTTACTGAAGAGTACTAGTTGTCCATGTCAAAGAGGGACAAAGTAAATCAAAGTACATGTGAATGGACAGTAGAAGGGTCCATAGAATGAGGCACACCAAATACTGAAATGTGGCCACAACAAGGAACATAAGGGCTGAAGAGATGGCATTCAAGCTGCCAAGAGTATGACTGGGCTAGCAGGGAAAATTCACAAGCAGGTCAGAGTCACAGCAGCAAGAGACAGGTGGGACATATCAGAAAACAAGGTTCTGGAAGCCCGAGGCGGGAAAAGAAAAACACCCATAGAGGGAGGGGACAGGTTAACCTGACAGGAAAGGGCCACAACCATGACTGGACCAAAAGGGGCCACCAAAATCAAGGCAGCTGGTGTTGTATGGAGCGTCAATAAACTCCCTGGAGCAGGGGAGAAAGGACCCAGCAAAGAGAGGGACAATATGTTCTGGAGCCTTGAAGACCACAGGACAAGGAACAAGCTCTGTTAAAGACCAGGATTAAAACTGATATGGAGGTGGGCCAGAGGCACAAGGACACTGTAATGGGAACCAGAAAGACCCACAAGCAAACAGCTGGTAAGACCGTGTCCAATGCCCTTGTATAGGAAGGCTCATGAATTGAGGAGGTCCATAAGAGGGCAGCCCCTGCCCAAAAAGAAAAATATGGAGCAGACGCACAGTCAGTAACAGAATGCACAGTACTCTTCAGAACCAGGGTCACAGGCAGCCCATCATAACAACAGAAAAGCAAGTATCCACACAAAACTGAGTGAGATGTAACAGCCATGACTAAATCCCAAAAGGCTCAGACAGCTCAGAGTCCAGTTAGCCACAGGAGGACCCAGAAGTACCAAGAAGACAATCACTCAAGCCACACCAATGGAGAGACTGTTTGGTTGTGTAGGAAGCATGTTGAGGTTATGTAGGAAGCATTTTGGTGCAAAAAAGAAAACATGCCCAGTTCCTGTAGGGTAGTTTAATTAATGGAGGGTGGTGTAGGAGAGCCACAACTGCCAGACAATGTCAGCAGCACCAGATGCAGAAGACAGCCCCAACAATGTTAATGTCAAAAGTGAGCTCAATAATGGACAACTGCCTTGTAAAATACTTGGAACAGGAACAGGTGATCCTTTGACAAGGACAACAGGGCCAAAAGGTGGCTGACAATAAAAAGTAATCTGAATCATAAAGGACCAAAGGTCCAGGAAGCCCCAACACAGCAACAACAGTGGTGTTAGTGACAGCGCCAATGGTGAAAACCAGTGATGAAAAGGGTGGCAGGTGGCCCAAAGACAACCAGAGAATGAGGCCAGAAACCACTGTGTGTTTGCATGCTTGACCAAATGGTGACCAAGCTGGCACACATGTGTGAGAAGGACAGCCAGAGTTGGCCACCACAAAGAAACACCATGCCACCCATGCCAAAAATGGCTGTTGGTGTGGCTAGCAGTGGAAGGCATGCTGCTACAAGCACCATAAAACAGCACAGGAATGAAACTGACAATAAGGATATTGATGGCAAAGCTAAACACAATCCCTGGAGTAATACAGAGAAGTGCAAATAAAGCAGCAGGAACAGCTGTGAAATTAAACCAAAGATGACCAGCAAACAAAAAGCTGCTGGATAGTACAAGGCTCTAATTCAGAGTTTGCAACTGAATGAGGTGTAAATGAGATGGATGAAGTATTATGAACAGGGCTGACAGCAAGAGAATTGACTATGTAAATGGCAACAGCCTTGTGATAAAACAGAGTACAATAGCCAACGAGTGGCAGGAACAATGATGATGAGGCAAAGCCAAGTGATGACTAGCATGCTTAAAGTGATGGGCCCTAACAGAAGAACCCAAGCACAGAGCCATCAACCACATGTGGTGTCATAAGGCCAGACAGAGCAGCAGGAGTCCACAGTGAGCACGGTGATGGCAAAAGGCAACAGGCCCTGGAACAAAACAGAGCCAAAGAACAGTAACAGGAGTGTCAATGAGCCAGGTACTGACTTGCAAGCAAAGAGCTATAGGACAGTATAAGGACCCAAGCACAAAGCCAACAACCAATTGCAGTGTCATAATGACAGATGCAGTGGTGGGAGCTGATGATAACATTGATGTCAAAGACAGTAACAGGCTGTAAATGCTAGGAAAGTGTGGTATATGAAGAACTAATAACATCAAAGGGACTATTGTGATCCTAAAGCCATGAGCCCAAAGGGTGAGTGGCATTTATTATCATATTAGCCCCCAGAGATGCTATTATTACTTAAGTATGGTGAACTTCCTGACATTTCTTTTATATACTGTAATGCACCAGGATGGTATAGTTTTGAACCTGTTGGGGTTATGTTTGGCTGCTGATGTGCACTATTGCACACTTGTGGCCATGCACTCATGCATGTCTGTCCCAGCAGTAGCAATACAGGATTAGAGTCCTGCTTTTGTAAAGCAGCAGTCCAGTAAAGAATCGTAGGTACAACAGAACTAGAAGTGGACCTACATGTTGTCAGATAAAAAAAAAACATATAACTGAGTAATCGTTATGGCACCATTGTACATGGTAAGAGTCAGGATCAGTCAAGTACCACATAGCTTGAGCTGGGAAAGTTTGTTTTGGTAGGTCAGTAAGGGGCCACGGTCATGTGACACTAGTGAGGTTTTATGCAAAGGCTAGACTGACTAGTTTGATAAATTTTAAGCAAGCCATAAGTGGGTCCTTAGTTCCTTTGTATGTGTCAATACCGGGCATCCTTAATTTAAGCACAGGCTTTGTAGCTCATCAATATAGTGTATTGTCCTGTCTGGGGAAGAATGACATTTGTGTGAGTACCTGTGGGATATTGTTTCCTAGGGTTACTGTATATACAGTATGAATATGGTCAATGTAAACAGTGATTATCCTGACTGGATGGAAACAAAGTAATTGTAAAGCATGTCTTATGCATCTGTACATAGTAACCATCTGTGCTAACCCTAATGAAGTGAAGGGGTTGAACTAATTAAACAGTAGTAGCCCAAAAAGGGAAAGTAGTCCTCCTTGGGCTTTTGGACACCTGAAATAAGTTAAATAAACAACCTACTTGATTGATTCCATCTCCAAGTGTGGGCAATCTGTTTGTGAGAGGTCTTTCCCTCAATGTTGTCGTCCCTGGTCCCTATTACCCAGGCCAAAGATGGCAATGTATGATGCAGGTTATTGATGCAGGCAGCCCCTCCCTGGACAAGAAGTAACAGTGATACCCTTAGACAAAGGAGTGGGCAGGGCTTACATTAGCCAAGTAAAATAAGGTAGTACCCTTGTATGAACACTCACAACTTTGTAAGTCTGGTGGCTGAGTAGTCCACATGACATCAACAACAGAGATGAATGCACTGGTTGACAGTATCACTGGACACCAGGAACATTTGGTGCAGCATCAGAAACAGTCTGTGAGGGGGTACACTGGACCCTAGGGACTAACTCATTAGAGTATTGAGAGTAGTACGGCTGGGCACTGGAGATGTATGAGATACGGGGAAGAGGGTGCCACAGGACACTAGCAAGGATGTCTACTACAGGGATGAGTGTGGGGGGACAGTGTTACAGAAGTGATCTTATGTAGCATGACATCCTGGGCCAGGTGTGCTATGCTCAGTGCTACACAGTGTGCACTCATTGCAACACTATTTTTAAATTAAAAATGTTAGGTATACTGTAGCTAACCTACATCTACTGTACTGTATCTTGTGCTAATAAAAACTGAAACTTTTTCAGTGAAACTACTGCAGTTTCAAAAATACTCCATCTAGCCTGCAGATGTGACAGCTGCATAAATCAGAGCAAGCTAAAACATCCTTCTACAAATAGCCATTTTGTAGCAAAATGGCATTTATTGCAAAGTCTTAAAAAACTAAACTATTTGGGCAGTAACCTACAGTAAAAGTCAGAAGAAACACATGCCTCCTAATCTGTTAATTTTTATGTCTTTTTTTCTAGAACCCTACAGAGGTGGCATTCACATATGTGGCTGGGCTTTCCGGAGTAGCTATTACTTTGGCACTAATACTAATGGTTACCTCATCAACTGAAACAATCAGAAGGTCCTATTTTGAAGTGTTCTGGTTTACACACCATCTCTTCATTGTCTTCTTCATTGGCCTTGTCATTCATGGAATTCGGTAAGAAATACATTTATTTATTTATTTGCTTTTGTTTACCGGGTAAGCACACTAGACAGCCAAGTGCCTATTTTCAGGAGCGACCCGGGAGAGTTACAGGTAAAAAAACACCATACATCAACAATTGAGGAAGCATAAGGGATACACAGTAAGATAACAGGCAGTGCAGTACAAGCTCTGGAGCAAGGTAGGTATACATTGAACAGTTGAGGAACAGAGAGGGATACATGAGAAATATACAGGCAGTTTCAAGGCTAGCTCTAGGACAAGGTTAGTTCGAAATTCATACATGTACAAATTGAGGGGACAAAAAACAGAACTAAAATTGGCAGACAGAGCAGGGCTAACTCTAGGAGAGGTGACACGGTGCTTTTAGTGTAGGATGGGACAGTCAGGGGACAAGTTAGGTGGGGAACAACAGAAACAAGGTTAATGGTAAGTGCCTGCAGGGGGAAGGGGAGTGCCCTGGGCAAGGTGGTAAGACCAGATACATACTAGAACCCCCTAGCAATAAAGCTTTAAAGGAAATGAAAACTCTGTTATTTACATTTCTTTACTATAACTGTACATTTGGAGGTAAGTTAATTTAATTACCCCCATTGCATTGTGCTTGTTTTGAAATTGTCCTATTTTCCCTCATTTAGAACCCTTTGTTAATATGGCCATTTCCTTTCCCATAATCATTTTTTAATTGATCAGTTCCAGAACACTGCATCTCTAAAAAACATCTGCTCCATTATATTCTTCCATTTCTCATAGAGATCTCAGATTTATGATGATCCATGCTAGATAAGTCAACAATAAAACTGATGAACCTAAATTAAGAGTTCACAAGACAATATTGACATTATCTAAATCTCTGAGACTTGGTGGGATGATTAGTCTTCATGGGATATCCATATTCCAGGGTGTAATATATTTAAGTGTAATCGTATATCCAGAAAGGGCAACGGTGTAGCTTTGCTGGTCAATGCTAATATTTCTAGTATCGACATAACCGATAAGATAAAAAAAACATGCAGTTAAAACAGAAACCATCTGACTAAATTATCTTTGAATGCATCTGAATTCATTGTCATAGGCACTTGTTACCCTCCAACTGATAGTTCCACTGAAATATTTGATGCATTACTTTCTGAATTAGAAAATGCCAGTACCCTGGATGATTTAATTTGCCATGGCAATTTTAACTTGGGTGATATTAACTGGGAATCTAACTCGGCTTCAACTTCAAAAGGTACCAAGCTAATATCTTTGTGTAACTAGCTACACTTGACTCAGCGTGTTAACATATGCTTACATATCATTTTGATCAACTGACTTATTGTTCTTGTGTTTCTCCTCTTTTATTGTACTATTTATTTTGTATAAGTATGTCTCATTTTTTGTATTTAATGTTACTGTTTTTGTATTCTGTGTTTTATGTCAGGCATGACTGAAAAAGGGCTGTGCCCAGTCATCTTCCTGTGAAAAATAAAAACAAACAAACAAACATGCAAATACCCCTACCCATGGTGATCACATTCTTCATTTAGTCAAGTTCAGATCATTTGGATATTAATAAGTGTGTTACTATTCTGCCCCATGGCTAACAGCGATCATAACACTGTATTATTTGTTCATTCCAGGAATATCATTTATTACTCAGGATTTAGTAAATATATCTTTATGAAAAGCTAACATCTGCAATGAAAGAACATCTTTCCAGAATTAATTGGGTGCATGAATTCAATAATAGATCAATTGCTCAAAGCTGGAATTTTTTTAGCAGCGCCCTTACTTTACTGTGTGATACTTATATTCCAACCAAACTTAAACATAATACTGTAATACCAAACAAAAAAACAAAATGGTTCAATAAATCAGTAAAAAAGATTGTGAAATGAAAAAACAAACTATATAGGAAATTCTTAAAAGATAGGACAAGTGAAAATTGGACCAAGTTCACAGCTATACAGAAATTATGTAAAGCCAACATTAGAAAAGCTACACAAAAATGTGAGTTTCATTTAGCAAATCATGCTAACAAACATAATAGTAAATATTTCTTCTCATATATTTATTCTCTAAAGAAACCTGCTTGTCAAATTGGTCCTTTACTTTATCACAATGAAATAGTCCATGACCACTTAAAGATGGCTAACATCTTTAATACAATTTTTTTCAATATTTTTAGTTTTCAGGTTAACAATCCAAACATTAATATACAAAGTGATACTAACCCCAAAAACTAAACTTCTTGAACAAAAGGGCAAAACTTCCGATGGTCCAGAGAACATATCTGGCCATTTATTATGTTTACTAGCTGACAATCTAGCTCTCCACTTAAAATCATTTTTCAGGGCTGTCTTTCCAATACTTTCATCCCACCAGAATGGAAAATAGTGAATGTTATTCTGTTACATAAAAGGGCCTAAAATGAACTGGGAAAATTATAGATTAATTATTTTAGAGAATCTTATTAAAAGTCATCATTACCCTTGTAGTCAATATTTTGGGCTCAGAACAACACAGGTTCGACAGGAGAGAAGTTGCCTCACTAACCTGATTTGTTTTGATGAGAAAATCAGTTCAAATTTAGATAACAACCTGCCCTGCGATGTCGTGTTCATAGAATTCAGTAAGACTTTTGATATCATGCCACACTGGGCTTTAATTAATAACATTTCTAAATTAGCAATTCATAAAAGCATTATCACATGGATAAATAACTGGTTATCCTAGTGTACACAGTGTGTTTCGATCAATGGCAACTATCAGACTTTGGCAATGTGACTAGTGGGGTGCCTCAGGGTTTTGCTTTGGGTCCTATTCTATTTCAAATATGCATTTCTGATTTAACCTCTAACTTAGCGTCATTTAGCAAAAATATGTAGATGATGTAAACTAGGTAATTTCAGCTCCATTTCAGATACAACTGCAATGTTGCACAATGACCTCAACAGAATCTTTATTTGGGTAAACAAATGGGGATGAAGTTAAACTCTAATAAATGTAAATTATGTATTTGAGTAGACATAATACATGGACACCCTACATTTTAAATGGTTCAACACTTATTCCCCTACCAAAGAGAAAGATTTAGGTGTTATTATTTCTAAGGATTTTGACAACATCAAACATATTTCTGAGGCTATTAGCAAATAAAATTATTATAATTTGGTCTATCCATCGCGATATCCAATCAAGGGATAAAACAGTTTTAATGCCCTTATTTCAATCTTATGTATGGCCTCATTTGGAATATGCATCTCAGCTTTGGTATCCATATAAAAAAAAAAAAAACTAGTTGCCAACAGCTTGAAAGGGTTCAATGCAATTTCACTAAAAACGTTTATGGTTTTTGTGACATATCATATGATGACAGATTACGGATTTTTAATCTAATGTCTCTGCAAACCCGTAGACTAAGAGGTGTTTTACTCTTACTATTTGATATTATTAATGATCCATTCCTCATGACGGAACTAGGTCTCCAGTTTAAAGATCAGGCTATGATACCAGAGGTCATCCTCTTCAGTTAACAAGTCAACATTTCAAACATCATCATAGAAAGTATTTTTTCACCCTTAGAGTGATCAGCCCCTGGAATAAATTACCCATTGAAGTAATTGTGAGTAATGATAGGTTGAATTCAAAAAATGACTAGATAATTTTATACTATCTGAAGGTTGCCTGAATTATTATACTTATTAATAGGAGTATTCATGGGCATTTCCTGCCTTCTTGCTCCTTACTAATCCTTAGTATGATGCTTAGTATGATCGGTGAGAGAAGCCCCACAGGCAAAGCTTCATTGTAGCATCTGCTGTAACTGATGTTCTGGTGTTCCAGAATTAATAAGTGATTAAAAATGTAATACTGAGTGGGAAAAAACATTAACAAGGGATCCAAAATAAGGAAAACAATAAAACAATTTTAGAACAAAACAATACACAAAACAATATATTACTGTTATAAACAGGCTTCACATATGCCTAAATTAACTTTTCCATTATAAGATGTAAATAACAAGGTCTATGTTTCATTTAAACATCTGTGAATTTGAATTTCTCTAAACTTTTTACAATTTTTTTCTGCATCCTTTGCCTCAGCCCCTCTATCTTCCTTATGACCTGCTATCCCCTACCTGCAGTTCTCCTTGAACCCACACAGTTTGCCCTATGTTGTGAATTGGAGGGTTAACCTGTCCCTTCAGAGAATACAAGGTGGATGTAATTGAAGGCAGTCCAGGACCAAGAGTGTTGCCCATCATCCTGCAAGGGCAAGGCCTTTCCCATGCCCCATCTTCCCATTTCTCAGGAACACAATGATAAGGATCCTGGCTCATGCACATCAATGACCCATCCTATCAACATGTTTCCTGTACTGCCACCTATGGCCCACCAGGTGGCAGTAGTGCATCAACACTGGTAATCCTCCTTCCCCACAGGAGGAGAAAACCCTCTGGGATGCTTTAGGCTGCTGGAAGAAATATGTGGTGCCCTAATGGAAGTGTGTGCTGGGATACACTAAAGAATAAAAGGGTAATAGAGTAGCAGTGTTGTGATGACTCCAATAAATCGCACACAGTTTACAAACACCAGTGTCGCCCCTGCAGGTGGAATGGTGGAGGACACTCAGGTTCTAATGAGAAGAATGTTGTTACCTGACAAAGAGAGTGGTAGTCAAAGTAAGTTCCAAATGTTAATCAGCTATTTATTTTCAAACCAGGGAAAGGGAACACGGTCACAGGGAAACTATTACCCCTAATCTCCTGTACAAGGAGGACTCTAAATGAAATCGGCAATAATAACTCCACTTTGAGTGTTCTATCTTCTATACCCTGTACGAGGGTGACTCTATACAAACCACTTTCAGTAATCGGCTGTAACAGCTCTGCTTTAAGAGCATTCTATCTTTTATACCCTGAGGTGCACTTCTACCTAGGGTCTATCAATTGAAGTACTCCTTTCTAAGACGCTTCATAGCATGTTTCTACAAGACTCTATTTATGTCATTAAAGGCAGTTCATTCACAGTTGTACTTTCTCTGTAGTCGAGAAGAAAACTGGGATACGGAATCTGGAAATAAGGAACAACTTGGCGACTGGCTAGGGTGGCTCTGGGGACTTTCTTGGAAACTAGGGGAATGCAGAGAGGATTCTGAATAGACCATGAGTTTCTCTGCCACACCACACCTGTCTAGGGTTGCTGGAATTCAAGAACAGGACAAGGATTTCCTCGGCTAAGAACCCACTAAGGGCCGCCAGAATTGAAGCAAAATGGATCTCGACACAGTCCACTTCTGGACTACCGGGAAAAGGAGAAGATGCAGAACAACCAGCCACAGCCTGCTTCTGGACTGCCGGGTGACAAAGAAGATGAAGAACACCCTGCCACAGCCCTCTTCTGGACTGCCTGAAAAAGAAGATGCAGACCACCCTGCCACAGCCCGCTTCTGGACTTCCGGGAAAAGAACAAGATGCAGAGCACCTTGCCACAGCCCACCTCTGGACTGCCGGGAAAAGAAGAAGATACAGAACAACTGGTCACAGCCCACTTCTGAACTGTAGGGAAAAAAAGGAGATGATGGGAGGAGGAAGTCTGTGGACACTGAAGAATGACAGAGTTCTGGACACCAAGGCTGGATGAGCCAAGGACTGACATAAAATAATAAACAGCATAATGACTCAGGATACTAGAACAGAAGGTCTGGATGGCACTTCGGTGTGGATGACAAAACAAGAAAACAGATATGCAGACTTTGTACTGGGCCAGGCTGTACACTAGGAACTGATAGAGAAAAATAACAAACAAGACATTGCAACTGAGTCAACTGTGGCACAGTTCTTCAGAAAGTTGCTGTTGGCTGCTTTGGAGATGCACTGGAAGAACTGGAGGAATAAATATTAATTTTTTATAGGGGCATAGTGACTCCCATGGGGAAGGGCCTAATGTATAGTCCCAACTGGTAATTTATTTGAATATTCGGAAGGGAGAGAGAGAAAAGAGTGACATATAGGCCCGAGAGAGATTCAAATGGGGCTCAGCCATGAAAGGCCCAGAAAAGGCCCAGAAGAACTGATGAAGACTGATAGGGATGCACACTAGTGAAGTGACTCTGAAGATTGCTGAAGATTGATTCAGATAATTTCCCAGCATCGAAATGCTGGCACAAAGCAAGGCAAAGACAATTCTGGTACTTACAGTATTTTTATAGGATGGATAGCAATAAATGTCACAGTTCTTACTGTAGTGGTCAGCTGCACAGTCTCAATGTTCAGACCACAGGAAATAAACAGGCACTTTACTATTCTGGGTGAACCCTGGCTTTCAGTGGACCTAACTACCAAGGGTGCCATTAGTTAAATCAGGTTCTTCTGTTACTGTGAGTACACTGCTGTTAGGCATAGGCTTCCTCAAAATGCTATAGACTCCAATGTCAGTCTAGGGCCCTTTAACAGCTATGGGCCTATGTGGCTAGCTAGGCTTCCTTAACATCAGGGATTGCTAATGTTTCTGGGCCCCTTTAACACCTGTGGGTCTGAATGGCTAGCTGTGGACCTCGGGACTTGGGTTGCCCCTTTAACTCATTATACCCTGGCCGGCCATTTTGTATCAGGAGAATCAATGGATGGCTCGGACTTCATATGGAGCAATTGGGTACAATGAGTTTTAAGTGACTGTGGGCCTAATTTGCCCCTTTAAGACCTGGGCCTAGTCACCTCTTTAACAGCAGTGGACCTAACTTGCCCTTTTTATGACCTACAGGCCTAACTTGCCCTTTTTAAATTTCTGGGCCTTTCATGGCTGAGCCCCATTTGAATCTCTCTCGGGTCTATATGTCACTCTTTTCTCTCTCTCCCTTCCGAATATTCAAATAAATTACCAGTTGGGACTATACATTAGGCCCTCCCATAAGTCACTATGCCCCTATAAAAATTAATATTTATTCCTCCAGGGCCTAGTACTGTCTCGTCCCTCCAGTAGCACTGGAGTGCTAAATACAATTTTATTTTTATAAAATAAAGTCTGGCAGCCAGCATGCTTCATTGTGTTTGCTGCCACTCACCACCATCCTGGGGTGTAGCTGCTACAGATGAGAGGAGGTAGGTTTGCTGGAAGTGGGAGGGATTTTGGGTAGGAGCTCCTCGGATGACCAGGGGCCCTTCCGGGTCCATGACACCTGATGCTCTCTTCTTAATGCGCTCCTCTCGCCACCAACAGAAAACCAGGAAACTATTAGTTTTTAAAATTATAATAGCAAACTGGGCTGTCAGAGCCTTCTCAGTGAATGGGATGCCTCCTCTCCTCTCCTCTCCTCTCCTCTCCTCTCCTCTTCTCTCCTCTCCCTTCCATTCCATTCCCTTCCCTTCCCTTCCCTTCTCCTCTCCTCTCCTCTCCTCTCCTCTCCTCTCTTCTCTTCTCCTCTCCTCTCCTCTCCTCTCTTCTCTTCTCTTCTCTTCTCTTCTCCTGTGTGGGCACCACACTCAGTGCACAACTGGGGATGCTGACTCAGAAGCCAGTACAGGAACTGTGGACAGGAGGAACAGAGGCACACAGCACAGCTCTCGGGACGGCTTCAACCTCAGAAGGTAAGCCAACCAGTCCCCACTCGTGTCTGTGTCCTCTCTTCCTGCTGCTTCTCATTCAACTGCCCAAAAATGATCTTTTCACCAAAAGAAGCACTTGGGGTTTCAGTTCTCTAACCCTGAGCACCTGCTACAAGTTTAATGTATTTTTTGAAAACTAACACCACACGCTGGTCAGGGACAGCAGTCCCAGCACGTGGACAGCCACAGCTCTTGCTGCCTGTTCGGGGGAGGGGATTCTGTGATCACAGCAGGCAGCCAAGGAAACTTTGTTTTTTTTACAAGCACAATTATAACTGTTGCTTGAAAAAAGGGGGGCAGAATTCACTGAAAGGGGCCCTATGATGCCCACACTGCCCTCTGATGCTCATACTGCCCTAAGAGGGGCACTCTGTTTATTTCTTTGTTTTCTGTTGTGCCCCCTACACTCTGGGGCACTACAGATTCGGGCCCACCAAATAATACGTGTCCCATGTATCCCCAAAATTATATAACACCTATTACAGTATATTTAAATGAACTATTATAGTACTATCTAAATGAGAAACATCTCTAAAGCCTGTAAACAGACTGTATAACAGTTTTCTTAACTCTATCTTCTATGCAAGCTTTAAAAGTTTGAATGCAATTTTTCTTACTACAATCTATAAGTGCTATGAACTATAACTGTAAAATTAATTATCAAGACTTTAAATATTTCTTAACCGCTAAGGTGATTCTTTTAACTATAAATAATACACTATACATTTAACGTGACTGTGTCTGGAACCTTATTAGCTTATGGTAATATGGGTGCTCGAACTAGGAAATTTCTGTCAGTAACCTTCTTGGAGGGATCCCAAAATTAGCTCTTTGAGATCTACAGGGTAAAAGAATTGAAGGCTGGTCTTCCCTGGGGGGGGGGGGAATGCTACAAGTCTCGATGGCCGAGCCCTGGGGGAGGAATCCTACAAGTCTCGATGGCTGAGAGGGACCTGGGGTGGTAGTAGATGTCAAGATGAACAACTCTGAGACTTGTAGGAGGGCAGCAGCCAAGACCAACAGGATGCTGGGATGTATTGCTGGGGGATCACCTCCAGAAGGAGGAAGTGATACTCCCTCTGTATAACTGCTTGGTGAGGCTGACCTTGAGTACTGCGTGCAGTTTTGGAGCCACACTTAAGAGGACATTAAACTCCTGGAGGGTCAGAGGAGGCAACCAAAATGATTTGGGGCTTGGGGACAGGACCTTTGAGGAGAGGATCAAAGAGCTAAATATGTACACATTGGAAGAGAGAGGAATGGGGACATGATAGGGTCTTCAGGTACATGAAGAGGGTAAACAGGGAGGAACAGTCAGGGTGCTTTGAAGGAAGGAGGAGGAGGGGGCCACTAGAGGGCATGGGTGGAAGCTGGAGGGAAGATTCAGGGGAGAAAGGAGGTGCTACTTCACTGAGAGGGTAGTGGAGCCATGGAATGCACTGCCTAGGGGCTGGTGGAGGCAGAAATGGTGGAGGGGTTCAAGAGGGGTGGGACAGGTACAGGGAAGGGTTCTGGAAGCAAAATCCAATGCAGCAGGAATATCCGGAACTGGGAAGGGAGAAGCCAGAGAAGGCGAGCGGGGCAGCAAGGTCAGCACCCAGGGTGGGGGCTGACCAAACGAGCAGACACGAAAGACCATTAGGCCTATTCTGCTGGCATTTTAGTATGTTAGTATAATAGATTCTGTCTCTACTGCATTTTCAGGCATCACATTTTCAAGACAGTCTGAGTTAGCAATAACTGGATAACTCCAAGGGCTGGCATACCAGACTGTTGGAGCCTCTAGCTTAGTTAGGTCTGAGTTACTGGGATGAGCCTCCTGCCTCTCCGATGGCTTTCAGTCTTGGCTAACAGGTGGGTCTGATCTGACTAGGAATAGGCATAACTTTAGCAGATTCCGGTGCATGATCTTGGTATTTTTCCCAATTTCACCAGGAATGTTGTACACTGGGAGTTCTCTGTATGGGATTTCCACAATAAGATATGGTTCAGGTGTCCACTTGGAAGATAGTTTAGTCAATTTCTGTGTCCTTTTGAGCAATATTCGGTCACCAGCTTGTAACAGACTGGCATCAGCCTTGGCATTGTACAATGCCTTTTGTTTTGATGTACCTGAGCCATGTGCTGATCTGGGACTTAGCCTGCTTCTTGTAATCTGTTATTGTATTTGGCAACCCAATCTGTGTATTGATTACTGGAAGGAGTATTTTTTAAGTCTACATTGAGTACAAGGTCCATTGGAAGATGACAATGGCTTCTGAACAATAAGAAGTAAGGGGTATACCCTGTTGAGCTTTGTATGTGTTGTTGTAGAGGTAGGTCAGTTCTGGTAAGATTGTAGACCAGTTTGGGCATCGGTGTTCTGGCAATGCTCTCAGCATGTTGATTAGAGTCTGGTTAGCTCTTTCACACAATCCATTGGTCTGTGGATGGTATGCAGTGGTACGGATCTTCTGACTTCCATATAAGTTGCACAACTCATGGAACAATTAGCGATTCAAATGAGGTTCCTTGGTCTGTCAGGATTCTGCTTGGGAATCCATATGGCTATACAAAATATTTTAGAAATGTTGGTGCAGTGTTCTTAGCAGTTAGGTCTCTAACTGGTGCAGCTACAATAAACTTTGAGTAGTGATCCACCATAGTGAGGACATGATCAATATCATTCTGACTGGGTTCAAGTTTTAAATGATCTAAGGTGACCAATTCTAGAAGAGCATGACTGATAATAGGCTGAAGAGGAGATTTTGATCAGTTCTGTTACCTCTTTTAAGTTGCAGGTTGGACATTCTTCACACCATTTTGGATTTGGGATTTCATTCTTGCCCAATAGAATCTTTTCTAATACTGGACTCAGTTTTCTTGCTCTCAAAGTGTCCTGACTTGTCATGATAAGCCCCCAAGATTACAGGTGCATTCTGCTCCAGTACAATTATTTGGGTAATTTTGTAGTGGATGTGAGATCTCTGCTCTGTCTGATTAGTTTGGAGTCTTGCACAGTTAATCAGTTGCAGTGTCGCCATAGTTTAATGAGTTCAGGGTTGGCATCTTTCCTGAGGTTAGACCCAAACCTTGATTGGTTTTAGGAGAGTTCAAATCTGTTGTAGTACTGGACTTTGATTCTGAAGTTGAATCCACAGGTTATCCTGTTCTACCACATGGATTGAGTGATTAGACTGAGTCTCAATTGTTGTTACAGGACTGAGTTGACAGCATGCATGTACCAGTTATGCTGGAACTTGTAAAATACAGGCATTTCCACATCCTCCAGGATTGGATCATTGTTTTCAGTTCTTCCTGCTGAGGTTACCTAGATAAGGTGTCAGCATTGGCATTGCTCTTTCGGAGCAATGCTTTAGGTAAACTGATAGTTGAGCAGCCTTGAAGCCCATCTCTGTTCTAATGCTTCCAATCTAGCAGTAATGAGGTGAGCTAGAGAGTTGTTGTCGGTATACACAGTGAAAGGTGACGGCCAAATAATGTCTAAATTTCTCCGTGACTGCTCAGACTAGAGCCAGGAATTCTAGTTTAAAGGAACTATAACATTTGTCCTTCCATTCTGAACCTCATAGGCTGTGACTAGCGTATGCAATAACTCTCTCCATTCCAGACTGTTCTTGTGCCAGTACAGCACCTAAACTTTGATAACTGGCATCCGTGTACACCTTGAAGGGTTTGGTGTAATCTGGGTATGCCGGAATCGGAGAATCAGTTAATGCTTGTCATAAGCTGTTGAAAGCAATCTGATGTCTAGAGGCTCAAATAACTGGTTGATTCTTGGATGTGCATCCTGCTGTTGATCCACGAAGTTGCTCATGAAGAGGTGCAGCTAATCGAGCAAAATTCTGGATGAACCTGTGGTAATATCCAGCAAACCCAAGACATTTTCGCACGTCTCTCACTGTAGTAGGTACAGGCCACTCTTGTAGAACTTGTGTTTTGTCTGAGTCTGGTGACACTCCATTTGCCGAAACAATATGTCCAAGGTAGTTAACCCGGGGTTTCAGAAGGTGACATTTGGACGGTTAAGCTTGAGTCAGTATTGAGTGAGGTGTTCGAAGACTTTTGCTAGATGTTCTAAATGATCTTCATGTGTTTTGAGAAAATGATAATGTTGTCCAAGTACAGAAGTAATGTATGAAGATTGCGCTTCTAGGCAATGTTCCAAGGCATTGGAAAGTACCAGGAGCGTTACATAGGCAAATGGCATACGAGTAAACTCGAACAGTTCCACTGTGGTGATAAAAGTGATTTTCTCAATGTCTTCTGGTGCAACTGGCACTTGTCAATAACCACTGGTCAAATCTAAGGTGGAAAACACAGCTGCCGAGTGCAGTGCGGTGAGAGAATCTTCAATACGAGGCAGAAGGTACACATCCTTGTATGTAATATTGTTAAGCTTTCAGTAGTGGTAGCAAAGCAAATTTTCCCATCTTTTTCTTTATGAGCACTATTGGTGCAGCCAATGGACTATGGTTCTTTGAATGGCTTTTGCCTCTTTCATTTCTTCAAGCATATCTTTTACCAGCTGGTACATGGCTGGTGGAAGTGGATGAAATCTTTCCATATAGGAGGGTGCTGATTTGTGGTGATATGATGCTGAACCCTTGAGCTAATCCAAAGTCTAATGAATGTTTACTGAAAGCTTGGTGGTGCCGATTGCTACCTTTCTGATGTCTTGTTCTCGAGCATCAGTAGTATTAGACATGCCGATGTCAAGTTTGTCTAACCGGTCTGGCAGATCTTGGCCATTCAGGTCAGGCTGGTGTTCTCATGTCGTGGATTGCTGGCAAGCTGCTACACTAATTCGGGCCTCTGGTTCTAGTACATCTTGGATGTGAACAGTGTGTAATCTGGCAACAGGTTGATTTTTGTAGATTTGGACGGCATGGTTTTCGCAGTTAAGAACTCGTACAGGAATCTGTCCTTTACCGACAGTAGCCACATTGCGTGCAACAATAACAGGATCTTCTTTGTCATTGTGGTACGGTTCTACCAGGGCACCATAATCCTGTCCTCTGGGACCAACTTTCATCTTGCACCAGAGAGTACTTTTAGTTCCTGGGTTTAAGGTGATAGGATGGGAATCCGTCACTCTGACCTTCACAATCTCTCTGTCTGCATTAGCAAAATCTGATGGCATTGCAGTAACTCTATGGTTTGTTGTAACACCTGCTTATCCACGGTGGGTATGTGCATGTCGCAGTATATCCATGAGATCTCCAAAGCAATGTTGCAATACATTCATTTCTAAGATGAGTGTAGGTAGCCCATTAATGTCAGCATCGCTGATGATGATTCCTTGCTGAGCTTGGGTATAACTTCCCAACTGCACATCAGCCTCAATATACCCAAGGTACAGGACTTCAATACCATTCCTAACTATTAGTCACATCCAAGATCAGGTGGATGCTGTAGATCTCGAGGGTCCCAGTATTGCTGGAAGTATCTCCATTGTAGTGTAGTGATTTGGTATCCTATGTCAAGT
This sequence comes from Neoceratodus forsteri, assembly GCA_016271365.2. Classification (NCBI taxonomy): domain Eukaryota; kingdom Metazoa; phylum Chordata; order Ceratodontiformes; family Ceratodontidae; genus Neoceratodus; species Neoceratodus forsteri. Next base: position 727,799,847 of record CM057458.1, on the reverse strand, counting down.
AAAGCCAGAAGGTCATGTCCATTTACTTTGACTGTCACAGTTGGGCATTTCCCTATGAAAAGGGATTTGTCCTTTCTTGGGGTTGGACCTGATCCATTGCTCTCTGAGACTCAGTCCACATTCCCAGGGATTTCTTTTAAAATGCTACGGCATTCACGGGAGCTTGTACACATCATCTTTCCACATGCCCTGCGATTCCACATCTCGGACAGATGGGTCTCCCCTGACCGTCAAAGCAATCAGTCAGGCGTCATCCTTCTCTGTGTCTCATTTGGGACATTGTCTCTTTGGGTCCATGGGTTCTCTTAGGCTGATTATCTTCAGGCCTTGACCTCCAATTGCTTTTGAGATCTCTCACCTTTTGGCACACTTCGTGACTTTCCTTGTAAGGGTGGCAAGCTGTTCAGTCCATTCATGTCCTGGTCCTGGGCTAGGCTTGCAAAATGGAATCTGTGCTTGAGCCATCTGTGTGTAGGCCTCTTCTGTACCAGCGTATCTATCTGATGGGGACAGTCTGTCTGAACTTGTTCCTGGCGCCCAATGATTTTCTTGCCTCCATCCTTCAGTGTGGTAGTCTGGCCATGCAACACCGGGGAACATCATATGTTGCTGACACATGGCAGCCTCTTCTCCTGCCTGGCTTGAACCAAGAATGTGGACTGCTGTCTTCTTGAAGTCGAGGAAGGAACATCAGGATCCTGTAGATGTAACATTCACAATTCTTATCATAAGGCTTCACTGTGAACACCATCAATAAACTTTCCCTTGAGGGTCCGGTCTGGGTCTCGCACCTCTCGTGGATCCCTTCTCTCTATTGCTCGGAGCATTTCCACAAGCTCAAGGCATACTCCCTCAGGGTCTCTTGAGGATTCTGTGTTTGAGAAAAGAATCTCATTTTCAAGTTCCGATACAGTACGGGTGTCAAAGGTATTCCTTAACCTATTAAAAATGTGGTCTGCAGTCGCCTTTTCTCGCTCAGGTCATGACTAAACCTCTCATTGAGCAGCTCCCTTCAGTTGCCCCCAATGGAATCTGAACTTTTTGATGCTCTGGAACCTGGTAGAGCCAGAACATTGATTGCATTTCTGCTTGAAATTCTCCTAATTTGCTGGAATCTCCAACATCTGACTCTACCGTGTAGATGGGAAGCAATGGCACTCCAAAGTAATATGGCATGGTCAACGGAGTAGGTTGCACCATCATTTATAGGCCTTCTCCTTCTCCTCTGTCCATCTCATTATTACTTCCAGCTTCTGACAACATCTGGACTTTACTCTTCCTCTGGCTTTGGAGTCTTTGGAGAACACTTACCCCTGCTCACTGCACCAAAAGTTCTTGTGGTGCACTGATGGTAGTGTGTGCTGGGCTCCATTAAAGAATAAAGGGTAACAGAGTAGCAGTGTTGTGATGACACCAATAAATAGCACAACATTTACCAACACCAGTGTTGTTCCCTGCAGGTGGAATGGTGGGAGAACATTCAGATTCCCAATGAGGTGGATGTTGTCACCTGACAAAGAGAGGTGGGAGTCAAAAGTAAGTTCCAAATGCTAGACAGCTGTTTATTTTCAAACCAGGGAAAGGGAACACGGTCACAGGGAAACTCTTACTCCTAATCTCGTGTACGAGGAGGACTCTAAATCAAATCGACTGTAACAGCTCCTCTTTAAGAGCATTCTATCTTCTTTACCCTGTACACGGGTGACTGTATGCAAGCCACTTTCAGTAATCGGCTATAACAGCTCCGCTTTAAGAGCATTCTATCTTCTGTACCTTGAGGTGCACTTCTACTTAGGGACTATTACCTGGAGTACTTCATTCTAAGAAGCTTTATAGCATGTTACTACAAAACTCTACTTATGTCATTAAAGACAGTTTGTGAATGGCTGAACTTTGTTGTCAAGAAGAAAATTGGGATACAGAATCTGGAAATAAGGAACAACTTGGCTGACTGGCTAGTGTGACTCTGGGGACTTCCTTAGAAACTAGGGGAATGCAGAGAGAATTTTGAACCGATCATGAGTTTTTCAGCCACACCCCACCTCTCTAAGTCTGCCGGAATTCAAGAAGAGTACAAGGATTTCCTTGGCTAAGAACCCACTGAGGGCCGCTGGAATGGAAGCACAATGGATCTGGCCACAGTCCGCTTCTGGACTGCTGGGAAAAGAAGAAGATGCAGAACAACCAGCCACAGCCCACTTCTGGACTGCTGGGTGATGAAGAAGATGCAGAATGCCCTGCCACAGCCCTCTTCTGGACTGATGGGAAAAGAATAAGATGCAGACCACCCTGCCACATCCCTCTTCTGGACTGCCAGAAAAAGAAGAAAATGCAGACCTCCTTGCCACAGCCCACTTCAGGACTGCCAGGAAAATAAGAAGATGCAGAACAACTTACCACAGCCTACTTCTCGACTGTCAGGAAAAGAAGAAGATAATGGGAGGAGGAAGTCTGTGGATGTTGGAGAACGACAGAGTTCTGTGCACCAAGGCTGAACAAGCCAAGGACTGACATAAAATAATAAACAGGATGATGTCTCAGGGTACTGAAACAGAAGAGCTGGATGGCACTTTGGTGTGGACAACAAAACAAGAAAATGGATGGCAGACTTTGTACTGGGCCAGGCCGTACACTAGGAACTGATAGAGGAAAATAACAAACAGGACGTTGCAACTTAGACAACTGAGGCACGGGTTTTTAGGAAGTTGCTGTTGGCTGCTTCTGAGATGCACTAGAAGATGATTCCTGAAGAACTGATGAAGACTGATAGGGATGCACATTGATGAAGTGACTCTGAAGATTGATGAAGACTGATTGGATACTTTCCCAGCACCAAAATGCAAAAGTCAGTTCTGGCACTTGCACTGTTTGTGAGGATGGATAGCACTGCACTAAATGTTACAGTTCCTACTATAGTGGTCAAGTGCACAGTCACAATGTCCAGACCACAGTAAATAAACAGGCACTTTACTATTCTGGGTGAACCCTGGTTTTCAGTGGATCTAACTACCAAGGGGTCACTCTTGCTAAATCAGGTTCTCCTGTTACTGTAGGTACACTGCTGTTGGGAATAGGCTTCCTCAAAATGCTATAGACTCCAATGTCAGTCTAGGGTACTTTGACACCTGTGGGCCCATGTGGCTAGCTAGGCTTCCTTAACATAGGAGATCGCTAATGCTGCTGGGCCCCTTTAACATCTGTGGGACTGAATGGCTACTGCAGACCTCAGAACTTGGGTTGGCCCTTTAAGTGACTGTGGGCATAACTTTCCTCATTAAGACCTGTGCCTAGTCGCTCCTTTAACAGCAGTGGGCCTAACTTGACCTTTTTAAGACCTGCGGGCCTAACTTGCCCTTTTTAGACTGCTGGGCCTTTCATGGCTGAGCCCCATTTGAATCTCTTTAGGGCCTTTCTTGCATTGCACCTCTAAATCTGTCTTAGGCCTTTCCTAGGCTGAGTCCCCTTTAAATCTCTCTCGTGTGCCTTTCCTAGGTTGAGCCCCCTTTAAATCTCTCTCTGGCTTTTCTGTCACTCTTTTCTCTCTCTGCCCACCTTGCGCCATCCCCTTCTGAATATTCAAATTAATTCCCAATTGGACCTACACAGCAGGCCCCTCCCCGTGGGCATCGCTATGCCCCTATAAATATGAATATGTATTCCCCCAGGGCCTGAAACCGTCTCACCCCTCCTGGTAGTGCCAAAGCACTAATTACAATGTTTATTTTGATAAAATAAAGCCTAGTGGCCAACACACTTCACTGTGCTGTCACCCATGTACCACCCCAGCCTGGGGTGTAGCTGCTGCAGATGGGAGGAGGGAGGGAGGGAGGTTTGCTGGAAGTGGGAGGTATTTCGGGCAGGTGCTCCTCAGATGACTGGGGTCTCTTGTGGGTTCTATGATACCCGACGCTCTCTTCTTAATGCGGCTCCTCTCATGCCACCAACAGGAAACTGGGGAACTATTATTCTTTTAAATTAAATTAGTATACAGGGCTGTCAGAGCCCAACTCGTGAATGGGATGCCGCTCCTCTTCTCTTCTTCTGTGTGGCGCTGCACCGCCGCATGACTGGGGATGCTGACTTGGGATCCAGTACAGGAGCTGTTGACAGGAGGAACAGATGCACACAGCACAGCCCTCGGGATGGCTTCAACCTCAGCAGGTAAGCCAACCAAGTCCCCACTCACTGTCTGTGTCCTTTCTCCCTGCTGCTACTCATTCAACTGCCCAAAAATGATCTCCTCACCAAAAGAAGCACTTGGAGTTCCAGTTCTCGAACGCCGAGCACCTGCCACAAACTTAATGTATTTTTTTTTAAACTAACACTGGGCAGGGACAGCAGTCCTAGCGTGTGAACAGCCATGACTCGATGTGCCTGACCAAGCAGGGGGAATCTGTGACCAGTGCAGGCAGCCAAGGAAACTTTGTTTTTTTAGAAGCACATTTACAACTGCTGCTTGAAAAAGAGGGGAATTCACTGAAAGGAGCCCTATGATGCCCACACTGCCCACTGATGCCCACAATGCCCTAAGAGGAGCTCTTTTTTTATTTCTTTGTTTTCTGTTGTGCCCCCACACACAATTCTGAGGCACTACATTTAGAATGTACAGGATTTTAGGAAAGATATTCTTTCAGGGCAGCCTAATCCTCTTACCCCACAAGCCCTCTGATGACTAGTGCTCCTTCAGTATCCTGGCCACTGGCATCATGAGTGGCAACGCTGTCCCTGTGTCAAAGTTCCAGCTCTACATTTAATTTTTCTCACATGTTTGAATCCCATCACAGTTTTATGTTCACTGTGTGCCTCTGAGGATGTTACTTGAACTCCCTGGATTTATTGTATTTCAGTTAGACTGTTTTCTTTTTCTTTCTTTCTTTCTTTCTTTCTTTCTTTCTTTCTTTCTTTCTTTCTTTCTTTCTTTCTTCAGTGTTCTATACAGGATAGTTCTCTGAAACCTAAGCTTCATTTGGTAGAATGTCCTCAATGTAAAATGTACAATGATACAATTAAAAACAACTACATACAACCTGAAATGTAGTTTCCAGTGTGGTAATGAAGGAAGCCAAACTGGAGCAATTTCTAGGTGTGAAATCTAGGGAATTCCAAGAAGCAGGGCCAGCAAATGAAAATGAGGGCCTTCCCCATCCCATGCTTACCTTTGTGAGAGCAAAACAATGACTGGCAACATCACATAATCCATAATGATGTAATAGAACATGGGATCTATCATGAAGATAAGTACAGAAAGATTTGTGAATGCCCTGAAAAACAATTTTAACCAGTTTGATTCTCATAGAAGAGTGACAAGGCCAGACAAGAATTTATAATGTGAAACAATGATGAATGCCTTAACTGCAGCAAGGCTATACGATAGGGATAAGGCTATGCTCTATAAATGCTGTAAATTGTAGAAGAAACATAAATTAGAAAAATATAGTCCCATCATCACAAAAGTTAAGAAAATGCCATCTCTCATATACAGGTAGTCGTTTCCACCAAAAGATTCTGTTAGTAGTACAAATGGGATGGGGACAAGCAGACAGGGAGAGGCAGGATGGAGTCAACACTTGTCAAGGAAACCTTATTATAACCCTCCATGGCCATGTCCATACCATCCTCATAAGTAGTCAGCATACCTAGAATACCCAGTACTTCAAGGAACCTTAATGAAGTCTAGCTCCATTACATAGAAACATAGAAACATAGACTTTGACAGCAGATAAGGACCACTTGGTCCACCCAGTCTGCCCATTTCCCTACCTACTAGTTAAGCTGCAGATTCTAGTTAACCAACAGCCTACTTCCTGCAACCCCCAACTATAATTGCCTTGTGTCTGTCCCATGCATGTTTGAATTCCCCCACTGTTTTAGACCCAACGACCTCCTCAGGAAGGCTGTTCCATGTATCCACCACTCTCTCCGTGAAAAAAATTTCCTCACATTACCCCTGAGCCGTCCCCCCTCTATCTTTAAATTGTGCCCCCTTGTTCTTACACATCTCTTTTTCTGAAAGATGCTACCCTCCTGGACTTTGTTGATTCCCTTGAGGTACTTGAACATTTCTATCATGTCCCCCCTGTCCCTCCTTTCATCAAGAGTATACATATTAAGCTCTCTCAGACTCTCTTCATATGGCTTCTGCTGCAGACCCTGCACCATTTTAGTTGCCCTCCTCTGGACTGCTTCCATCCTGTCTATGTCCTTGTGTAGATGAGGTCTCCAAAACTGCATGCAGTACTCCAGATGGGGTCTCACCAACTGTCTGTACAGAGGGATAACAACTTCCCTTTTTCTACTTGTGATGCCCCTTCCTATGCATCCCAGTATCCCCCTGGCTCTCCTTACCGACTTTTCACATTGCTTACCCACCCTTAGGTCATCTGATATGACTACCCCCAGGTCTCTTTCCATTTTTGTTGTTGTTAGTACCTCCCCTGCTATTGTGTGCTCTTCTCCTGGGTTTTTGTTTCCCAGGTGCATTACTTTGCACTTCTTTGTATTGAATCTAAGTTGCCACATGTCTGACCATTCCTCTAACCTTGCCAAGTCCCTTCTCATCTTTTCTACCCCCCTTGTGTATCAACTCTGTTACAGATCTTTCGTCATCTGCAAAGAGGCATATCTTTCCTCCAGACCCTCTGCAATGTCGCCTATAAAGATGTTAAAGAGGACTGGACCCAGTACTGAGCCCTGAGGTACTCCACTAGTGACCTCCCTTTCTTCGGAATGTGTTCCATTCACTATTACCTTCTGTGTCCTGTTGTGCAGCCAGTTTGCTACCTAGGCTACCAGCCTGGGACCCACTCCCAGGCTGGCTAACTTGATTATTAATCTTTTTGTGCGGGACTGTGTCAAATGCCTTGCTAAAGTCTAGGTAGGCCATATCCACAGCCCCTCCATGGTCTATTACTTTGGTCACCCAGTCGAAGAAATCAATTAGATTTGTCTGACATGACCTTCCTGCTGTAAATCCATGCTGCTTTGGGTCCTGTGCCCCGCTGGCCTCTAGGTGCTCAACAATTCTTTCTTTCAGAAGTGATTCCATCATTTTCCCTACCACTGAGGTCAAACTTACAGGTCTGTAGTTTCCCGCTTCTGCCTTGCTCCCACTTTTGTGAAGGGGAATCACATCTGCCCTCCTCCAGTCCTCAGGTACCACCCCATCCTGCCATGATCTGTTAAAAAGCGTGGTCAGTGGTGTCACTAGGTCCTCCCTTAGCTCTTTTAGGATTCTAGGGTGAATCGCCAGGCCTCATTGCTTTGTCCACCTTGAGTTTTAGGAGTTCTTTCAGGACTCTTTCTTCTGTGAATGGACTGGTGTCAACCCCCTACCCAGAGTGCTTCTATTGTCTGGTTTAGGTAACTCCTCCTCATCTTCTTTTGTGAATACTGAGCAAAAGTATTCATTCAGAATCTCTGCCTTTTCACTGTCCCCTCTGCCCACCTCCCCTCTCCTTTATTAATCTTCACTATCCCTCCCTTAACCTTTCTATGCTCCCTAATGTACCTATAAAAGGTTTTATCCCCCTTCTTAACTGAGTTGGCTATTTTTTCTTCAGTTTGGGCCTTTGCTAGTCTGACTGCCTTCCCCACTTCTTTCTGGTTTAATTGATACAGTTCCCTGTCATGCTCCTTCTGTGATTCCTTATACTTTATGAATGCAGCCTTTTCTCCTTAACCTTCCCTGCCACCTCGTTTGAAAACCATAGTGGTTTTCACTCGCTTTGTTTTCTTTATTTGCTTCACACAAAGGCTTGTTGCTTCTATGATGGCAGTTTTGATTTTTCTCCATTGTTCTTCCACCCCTCCTTTTTGGTCATTTGCTAGTGCATTTTTCAGGTATTCACCCATTTTGCCAAAGTCAGCTCTTCTAAAGTCCAGTATCCTTGTTTTTGTATGGCTTATCTCCATGGTTGTGCTCATTGTGAAGCCACACTGTGCAGTGGTCGCTTGTTCCCAGGTGTCTACTGACTTCTAAATTTCTGATCCTCTCTCCATTTGAGAGTACCAGGTCTAATATTGCTCCCTCCCGAGTGGGTTCCAACACAAGCTGTCTAGTTTGCTCTGCAGGGCATTGAGAATGACCCTGCTCTTGGATCGGCTGCAGTACCTGTTATCCAGTTAGCATCTGGCATATTCAGGTCCCCCATCAACAGTATCTCCTTTTTCAGCCATTTTGAGAATGTCCTCTATCATTTGTTGTCCATTTCCTCCCTTGAGACGGGGTCTGTATACAACCCTGTGCGGATTATGCCATTCCCTGTCTCAAGGTGACCCAGAGTGCCTCTTGTCCTCCCCTTACTCTTTTAGTTATGTAGCTTTGATCCCTTCCCTTATGTATAGAGCTACTCCACCTCCTCTTTTACCTTCCTTGTCCCTTCTGTAGATTGTGTACCCTGGTATGTTGACATCCCAGTCATGGTTCTCGGTGTACCATGTTTCTGTGACTGCCACAATATCCAACTGTTCATCTTCCATCAGGGCTACTAGCTCAGGAAACTTGTTTCCCAGACTACGGGCATTGGTACTCATTGCCCTCCATTTAATGCTGGCTTTATCCTTTTTTCCCCCATCCCTGCTCTTACTGTCCTTGTCTATTTTTCTATTTACCACTGTCCTGCCCTGTGTTGAGCTTTGTACCTCAGTGTTTACCTTACAACCTGCCATGTTTTGTGGGGGGAGGCTTGAAATTTTCTGCCTTTTATCAGCGCCTCCCCCCTTGGCTAGTTTAAAAGCTTGCCAAGGAAGTATTTAAACCTATCACCTAGGAGCTTGGTTCCCTTCATGGACAGATGCAGACCATCATGCCAGAATAGACCTTTATCTCTCCAGGTGGCCCCCCAGTCCCCAATGAAGCCAAAGCCCTGTGCTCTGCACCAGTTTTGCAACCATTCATTAAACTGCATGGTGTGCAGTACCTAGCCTCACTCCTGCTGCCATGGACTGGTAGCACCTCTGAGAAGGTTACCTTGCTTGCTACCCATCTGAGGCCCCTCCCCAACTCCACGAATTCATTCTGCACTGCACTGATCCCATGCCTAGCTAGGTCATTTGTCCCAAGGTGGACTATGATATCTAGTTCCCTCTCCTGCGATGCCGCTTCTGCAATCCTGAGGATTCGCTTCCTGTCCCTCCAAGCCATGGCACCAGGCAGGCACCTTACTTCCTTCTCCTCTCCCTTTCCCAGGTTTACCCCCCTAACAATAGAGTCCCCTATCAGAAGCTGTTTCCTTCCCCTGTGGTGTCCCTTGCCACCCATTTGTGGGTCTCACTTGTGGATGTCCTCAGCTTTTTTCTGGGTCTCAATTGAGGGTGCCATCATAGAGGAACCTTGCTCTGCCAGAATGGCATATGATTTGTGTAGAGGTACAACTAGGGGGCTTTGCCTCTGGTCCACCACCCGCACCCTCCCAGAACCCACTGTGGTCCAACTGCTCTTCATACTTGGCAACCTCTGAGGCAGTGGTTGTGGCAGTGGTGCTCTTTGGAAGGGGGAGTCCTCCTTAGTCCTTGCTAGTTCAGCCTGGAGGTGGGCAACCTCCTCCCTCAGAGCTGACATTAAGTGCCGTATTGAACCATATCAACTGGGGGTTCAAATGTGTGAAGGGGGGATCTGGAATTTAACCATGAAATGATCCAGCCAACCTATAAGATCACCCTTGAGATGGAAAATGTCAAGTTCCAAGGTGAAGACTAGGTCCAAGGTATGGTTAGGCTAGTGAGCAGCAAAGGAAATTTGCTGCCCAAGGTTTGGTGCTGACATAAGCTGAAGATAAGCAAACTACAAACTCTCACTAGGTGTTGAAGTTCTACAGTACCAAAACCTGGAGGACCACAATGTTACGCCAGCGATGAAGTCTAAAAATTCCTGAAAATATGTCCCCCATCATTTGGAGACCAGCAGATGAGGAGAATCTGACATCCTGTGCTCGATGTACCCTGAACCACTGCACATTCAAATATGGTGAACCCCACTTCGGACCTAAAGTAGATTGCCACCCCACCCCCCTACACTCCTTTCTCTAGCTGTGCACCAAACAAAACACATCAATGATAGCTGCTTCCAGAACTGTGCCAGAGTCATCCCCAATTCATGTTTCTGTGATGCACACCAGGTCAGCAGAGGAATTGAAGTAAAATCCATCATCACTGCTATTTTATTCCTCAGTGATCTGGCATTGCACAAAATCATCCCAAGGGGAGGGGCAAAATCACCTGGCCTGACTGCTACCTCTCTTTCCAGGGAGATATCCCTGGTTAGAGGAGTGAGAAAGAAAGGATCCCTTTCAGATATTAACTTCTGTCCAAGGAGTCTCCTGGCCTTAAGTTTCACAATCTGCCCTCCTCTCTCCTCCCTCTCCCAGATGCAGCCCCCACCCCATGGCAACACCTGAGGATGCCAAGTTGACGGCAACATTTATATGCTATAGTTGGAAGCCCTGGCCTCATCAGTAGGCAGAGCTGGTGGAGGTGCTCAGCTTAGAGGGAGAGCTGCTTCAGTCCTTGTCCCTTACTCTGACACTTATTAAAATAGAATTAACTCCCAGAAGACACCATCCCAATTGTCCATGGAAATTAATAAAACTCAATAAACCTTATAACCTTGCTTCCAAAATATTAGCCACACTCTCACCGCCCCATCACACCTTAGTAATGTAACCATTCCCCACATGAAAAATAATCACACATGCAAATCACTCATACACTCAGTACACCAAAACTATCCTCATACGCATCCATCCTCACTCATTCACAGAAACAATTCCAAATCACAGGACACATATGCTCTCAGAAAGGGGCACTAAAATAGAAATAAACTGCAAGCAGTCAAACAGTAGTCCATACAGGTGAGCTGACACAATTCCAAAAGCATAACACAAAGCTACAAAGTCTCAAATCTCAGGGAGTTTGACAGTCAAATGATCTTCAAGTTCATGTGGCACCTTCAACCAAGGAATAATCCTTATAATTACAAATGCATAGCTAAAATCTCAATCTTGCAAGCAGAAGGTGGAAATCATTAACTAAAGGCCTTTGAGCACTGGCACTGGAATGGCAAGCATACATCCTTTAATCCATTAAATGGACTTGTTCGCAATATACAGTAGCGAGTCAATATGTTACAAAAAGCACAAAAGTGGTGGCACTCAGTACAAAGAATTATAAAATGATTGGTTTGATACCAAGATAGAACAACCCAAGATGTTTAATCCAGCATGGTGAGAGTGTGGCAAAAACCCCGGTGCTTCGAATCCAACACAAGACTCTTTGTCAGGGAGTGAAGTTCCAAGCACAAAGTAAGTAATTTAAACAAAGGTTTTAAAGCAAAAGTGCACAATATCAGCAATCACTGGTTAACTGAAGCACATCTGCCTCATTCCATCAATGTGTTAACTTCAAGAATCCAGAAACCCAAACTGGGACTTGCTCATTGCCTCCGAGTAAATGATTTTCTCCACAGACCCAAAACAGAGGAAGTTTCCATGCCAGTTATTGAACATAATTAAAGCCAGTGCTCAGCATTCCCAGTGGTGGCCTCCTAGTCAAAGACGTGTAAATATTTACCCTGCTCCACATGGCGAGGCCTGAAGTGTGTATATGAGGGGGTAGTCCACAAATATTTAGCAAAACAGTAGATAGATAGACAGACAGACAGACTGCATCCTCTAAACAGCTGGTACTTTGAGCAGGAATAATGCATTCCATGGCTGCTGATCTTTAAAAGCTGATGACATCATTAACTTTTTCTCCTGCATGAAACATTTTGGAGATTGGGGAAAATCATGCAAAATGCCCTCAAAGCCCATGTGGAACTATTTTGAGTGTTCTCTGTTCAGAACTGCAGGAAACATTAACAGGATATATGCAAATGAAGTGTGTCTAATCCACAATTATATGTTGTAGCATCATTGTATATTCCATATAACCCATATATTTCTTTAAAACAGGGTGCTTTATGCCAATGAATATTTTATCATTTTCTTTGTTTCAAAGCATTGGCCAAGAACACACACAAATCTACAGTATATATTTCATTTCTAGGGGCATTAGGGGAAAGGGGACAATGGAATAATGCAAATACATAAGAACATGTAGAAAACATAAAAATAACAGTACAATCATAAGATGTGCAAACCATAACAAATCAAGCATTTGGTACAGAATCAAATGAACTGAACATCCCCAAATCAAATAAACACCATAAAGGGGACCATTGCAACCAGTGAAACAAGCACCTTAAGGGGCCCAGTTGCTGCAGTTATTGGAAGCAGAAGCCAAACAGGTGGACAGCTGTCAGTGAGTGGACACCAGCTTAGGGGGCTATGGAGGAGAAGACAAAGGGCATGGGGAGCAGGCACAGGACATGGAGAGCAGCTCCCTTGAGTGCCTGTTCAGCAGCCAATGAAAGGATAACATTTGAAGGAGAGAAAGAAATGCCATATAGAGGAGAACCTCCAGGAGAAATCTCCTTTTCTAAATGACCTACAACACCTAAGGTTAAGGAAGGAGTATTAGTTGGAGTGCCTGAAAAGATAGGCTGAAGAGGAGGTAGGCATCAGTAGGGAGGAAATGTATTTAGGAAGCTTTTCAACCAGTGCTTACAGATTATAAAAGGCAGAATCCACGTGACAGTAACTCTCAAGAAAGCCACCCAAGGGCAGAGTAGAAGTGGTAAGGCAGTTAGTGGGAATTTAGAAGAAAGCATGGTACAGTGGGACCAGTCTTGCAAACATGGTCTTGGAGAAGGCACCATAAACATTGTCACCTCTGTCAAAGACCGGCAGGATCATTTTATGAATGATCTGTCTGGCTGCATTAGGATGACTAACTGCATTGCAACTGTAATATAGTTGCATGCAACAGACATGTAACTACAGTGTAATTACCCTGTTGCATGTAATTAATGATTAGTTGCACTGAAACTGACACAAAATAAAGTGTAACCAAAATTATCTTGCTTTTGCTGTTGTACAGTATGTGTCTTTTGGCAGGTTTATGTCACATGTGTTATATATGTTTTTATCAGATTGTGCAGCTCTCATTTAGTCTGTTACCACTTCCAACAAATTGAAATAATTCATTCACTCCATCCATTTATTCATTTCTATATATCACATCTTACCTGTAAACTGCATGCATGGTGTGGCACAAAACCATTAAAACAACAAGTACTATATATATGTGCAAAGTACTTTTTAAAATTCTTATAACTTTTCCATTTTAAAACATATTTTTCATACTGAACTTGCATTGCCATAGTAAGGGACCCAATCTGCAGGGATGAACAGTTTCAATGTTCAAATCCCTACTACTTGTGAAAAACACAAGTGCAACAAAAGCATCTTAAAACTATATTTTTCTTCAGAAAATAACAATATTTTGGCACTGATATCTCAAAACCTACCTGGCAAAATTTTGTAAAAGATTTTCAAGAAAAGAGATATAAACAAAAATATTCTTAGCCCCCCAGTGTCTAGGGGTATGATGGTGGTAAGCATGTGAAGGGCAACCACAATGGAACTTTTAATGTTGACTTACTTCAGATTCTTCAGGACTAGGTGCAAGCTTCCATCACAAGGTGCTGACTAGATGGCAACAGGGTTAGAAGCACAAACAAATATACAGATATTAAAAACCAAGCGGCAGTTGAGAATGGTAAAAGCATTTATTGGAACTTGATTACTCCATGGAGCATTTTAAAATTATAAGGAATCTCAAATGGTGAAAATACTATACCACAAGACTAAGGGGCCAGCTATTTCAGTGTCCATTCACAGTCCATAGTACACCTTGTCATAGTCCTTCATCCATAACAGTGGTTATCACAGTTCCCCTTAGCCAGATACAATCCACATGCAACCCTTTCTGGCAGCTCCCACTCTCCCAAATTGTTGCAGATTCCAACTGTCTCACCCTGGCAGAAACCCATTGTACATCCACAGCTTCACTTGCTCAAATCTCTTTCCCAAGCTGGGCACCCAACTCTCTCAGGCGATACCTTCTGGTGGCTACAGATCCATAGGTTCGATTCTGGACTACAGTTCCCAGTCTCTTTTAATGGTAGACCCCTTTTGGAACTCACTTCACATCAGCTGTGGTCCCACAGGAACTATTTTATTCCTCTGGGTTCCATCTCATAATTGTGAAAATTATACGTGATTCACAGAAGGCAGTACATCTCACCAAGCAAATTCATATATCTGGCCAACACACAAATTCCAAGACAGTGACAGCCATGAATGATGTAATTTAAAGTTTAATGTGAGGGGCTATGCTACTCCTACCTCCTGCACCCCCAAAAAACTAAAATATTAAATTCCAGTGGGATGGACACCGGTGGCAAGGGGACACATCAGAGTGGGGATACAAAATAATCTAACAGCTCCATACTAGAAACAAAAAACTCACTGGTAGCTGGTCCTGAACCTAGAACCGTCACTGCTCCAGGTGGTGACAGTAACCATCACACCAAGCGGCCAACTTGGCAGCAGCAGGCTGCACTCACCTACTTAACTCCTAGCACTATTCCATTATCCCCCCATCAGTCACTCTCGCAGTTTTATCCCTTCACACTTGCTATTCCTCCCTCGCTATATCCTCCTAGTTGTTAATCCTACGCACAAACTGAGTCACTCTTATATGAGTCACTCAGTTTGCTTTGCCCACATTATGGATACCACTCCTCTAGAAACCTTGGTAGCACGAAACCCATGAAAGTCATTCTCTCCGACTCAACCCTCTGCCTGGATGCAAAATGGTGGTGATCCCCACCGTGAAATAAAGTGCCCACTCTACTCACTTCAGGCTTTGGACCTATATCCCCATGACATCCCGAGGCTGGAATAAGGGTGGAAATCTCCACTGTGTATGTGAAGTCCCCTATTTGCTCTTTTCCTCTGACCAAGCTCTCATGGCAGCCCTTCTCCACTCCAAGGCTGTATACTACCCCCTACTGCTTCTCAACAGGGTCAGAGCCCCCAAAAAGGTTTTAGTTTCAAAATGGCCACTGCCACGTCCTCAGTAAGGGTTTTAGTAAGCTCTCGGGTCTACCCTCAGAAGTGGGCAATCTCCCCTACTCCAACTCCACTCCTGATTCTTTACACTTGAGCATGACCTCAGTGAGCTCCATCCTCAAGGAGTACCCTCAGACAATAGCTGAGAGCTTCCCCAGAGGGAAAAGGAAATTTTACCTGTGATGGGTTTTAGCTCAAGGACTCAAAGGGATACTAACCTACTGCAGGTTCCCTTCCTACAGGGGGGTTACAGTTCTATATTTGAAGTCCCTTAAAGGACTTCCCATGCCCTCAAAAAGGTCCTTCATTCAATTTCTAAGTTATTGTTACCATTGCATTGATTAAGAAAAATTAAAAATTGTGACAATGAGTCAGGTTTTGGGGGACTGTACTGATCTGAACTTGTTTGGTTTATGTGTCAGCAACTCTGAATTGATACACTGAAGTGTGAATTTGAGAGGAGGTAATAAGTATTTTCTTCTTGCTTGATTATAGCTGTTCAGAATAAAACAAATCTAAAAAGTTAGAAACCCAAATGGAAATCTTACCTATCACAGCGGTGCATGTTCCTTTAAGAAGCACTTAGAAGATATAACATGTCAAGGACTTCTACTTTAATAACTTATTTCTACTGTATTTTCAGTCGTATTGTTCGTGGTCAAACAGATGATAGTTTGCGGGAACACAATTCAACAGTCTGTGCAAGCCAATACAAAACCTGGGGATCAAAGGAATGCCCTATTCCACAGTTTGCAGGGAACCCTCCAATGGTAGGTGCTTTATCGATTACGTTTTTCCTTTTTAAAGCTCTGGTTGAGTGGTAATGGCTCTGCTTTCTACATATTTTCAGATTATCTTGTCTGATAGATCTTGAACTCTGCTAAAAATTGTCTATTCCATTGTTCCTTTGTAATGTGTATTTTCTAGATGTAGAAGAAGCTACAGTATCTTTAGCCATTCCCTCACTGATGCAGAAACAATAAACACTGACTTTGGATTAGCAGAAGAGGCAGGCCTTGACTGGATGTTCACATTTCTCCCATCCTATGTGCGTTCTATGTTCCTATCAAGATTTATTACATGTTCACCCATGATCATTCCATCTACCTTGGCTGTCCCTTTTTAAGATGCTGTCCGTTGGTCAGTGGTGCCACAGGTCAACAAACAGACCTTAAGAAAACAAAAAACTGGTACACTGCACTTGGAAGGCATTAGCAAATGCAAATTGCAGCCATTTCACTGTGCCATGTTACGCTTTTATTTACAGTAAATGCCAAGAAATCAAAAATGCAAAGATCAGACCAGGAAGCAGAGCTGGTCCAGCTCAACACATTTCACACATCAATGCTTTCTCAAATATCTTTGAGAAAGCATTGATGTGGGAACTATGCATTTTCAAATTTGTTGCCACTTTTTAAGCTTTTAAGCATAGAGAAGTGTCTGAAATATAGAGTGCCTTTGCCCATCCAATTTGTGTGTGCCAGTTTATTTGTTTTCTTGAACTCTTTTAACTTAGCAGCATAATTTTTTTTTGGCAGATAAGGATTGCTTATGCCAGCCATGTGGTACAGAGGACTGAGGCACCAAGCCTTACCTTCTGGCATGCCAGCAACCCAAAGTTGGGAGCAACCTCGGGGCATTGGGGGTTGGCCGGGGAGAGGAAATTAGAATGTCTGATAGACAGCTTTCCTCCTCCAGGAGCAGGGCTGTGTAGAGCTCACTGCTTGCCTGTCTCCTGGTGGAGGCTAGGGGAAGGCAGCTCAGGCCAGAAGATCAGGATATGGGGCAGATGTCAGTGCACATCACGTGGGAGCACATGGCATGTGCCTGGATGTCATTGTACACCACACCTCCAAGGGACCGTAACATGAAAACATTGCTGGAAGCTGGATGACAGTGGATGCCCACAGATCCTGCTCCACAAATAGCTGAGCTTGCCAGCCTGAACTGGAGTTGGTCTTCAGGGGGGCCTGGGACCCCCCATCAACCCCACCAGGGGGAGCAGTCCCTGTGGGAATACAGCTGGCAGAAAGTCCCAGTGGACATCACTGACATGACCCCCACCTCCTGTGAATCCATGCTGCTTCAGATCTTGTAACCCACTGGATTCAAGATACTCCACAATCCTTTCTTTCAAAGTGACTCCATTAACTTCCCCACCACTGATGTCAGATTTACCAGCTTGGCTTATTGTTGCCAGTCTCCTCCCTGCTACAGGTTTTTGAAGTGGGGCTACATATGCCTTCCTCCAGTTATCTGGAACCACTCCTGTTTCCACTGAGTTTTTCAACAGGGCTGTCAGAGGTGCCACCCGTACCTCCCTGAGCTCCCTCAACACCCTTGGGTTTACCCCATCTGGCCATATATCTTTGTCTACTTTCAAAACTGCTATTTCTTTCAGACCTCTTGGGACCTGTGCCTCGATCCTTCCCCCCAGTGTTCCTCATGCTTTTCTGTGGTCCATCTCCTTTCCTTTCCATCATGAAGACTGAACAGAAGTATCTGCTCAGGATATCTGATTTTACCTGATCTTCCTCTACACAGTCTCCCCCTGCCCTTCCAAATCTCACAATCCCTCTACTTGTCTTTCTCTTTGAACCTGGGTACCTAAAAAAGTTATTATCCCCTTTTGTTACCCCTTTGGCTATCCTTTCCTCAATTTTTGCATTTGCACACATCACTGTTTCCCTGTTTCCTTCTGTTTCTCCTGGTATACCTCCCTTTCCTCTGCATCTCTTTGTATCTCCTGAATACAACCCTTTTCAGCCACATCCCTTAAGAACCATAGTGGTCTCTTTTTCCTATTGTTTTTGCTCATTTCTTTTGTGCAGAGGTTTGTTGCCTTCACTATGCCACCCCCTAACCTTTCCCACTGTTCCTCCACCCCACCAAGGACTCCCCCCCCGCTAGGCCATCTCTGAGGCAAATCACCCATTTTCTTTTTTTTACATCTGCCCTTCTGAAATCTAGGACCATCGTCCTTGTGTGGTTTGCATTCACTGATATCCTTATGTTGAACCACATTGTACAGTGGTCACTGGTCCCCAGGTGGTCTCCCACCTTGACGTCTGCAACACTGTCCCTGTCTGTGAGGGCCAGTCCAGTATTGCCCAATCATGAGTGGGCTCCCTGACTAGTTTCCTAAGAAATGCCCCCTGCAGAGAGTATAGGATGTCTATTTTGGTTTCCAGTCAAGATAGGCTAAAAATAACAGTGCAGTCCAAGACTGCACATAGCAACACAGCGAAACCAAGGCTAGCACTCGGGAGACTCTGGGAGTCCTATGTTGGCGAAACAGGAAATCACTTAAAAAGCTGGTTCTTAGTCTTCAAATTCCCAATCCCCCAAACAAATTGCATAGATCACCTGTCTCAGAGTTGGTGTCTATACATAATTCCATGTTTTTCTTCCATTTTGAAAAGTTAGAATGTTCATAACATTAACCCCAGCAAACACAGCCAAAAATGGTGGCACTTCCTGAAAGTGCCAACATGCCCCCACATAGGCACATGCAGCCCCATTTTGTGATGTGACAAAACAAACACTGTGTTGCCTCATTGATTTCAATGGGGAAATTTTTTCAATATAGTAATATTTGTTAGTCGAGATTTTAATAAATCAGTGGCTGCTCAACCAACAGGGACCTTGTTAGTTGAGCGTTGCTTTGATTTATTAAAATCTCAACGTAAATGTTATTAAAATGTATAGAAAAATTGCTCCCATTGAAATCAATGGGGTGCTCACATGCAGTGTTCATTTTGTGACATCACAAAATGGGGCTGCATGTGCCTACAAGGGGGCATGTCCATTTGTGGCTGTACTTGCTGGGGTTAATTTTATGAACATTATAACCTCTCAAAATGGAAGAAAAAAATAGAATTATGTATAACTACCAGCTCTGGGACAGATGAGCTATAGAATTTGTTTGAGGGAGTGGGAACTAGAAACCTGCTCTTTAAAATTTATGTTAGCATGTGGCTGTGCCCCCGCACATCCAGCTTCATTATAATCAACTCCGGGGGGAGGGATGACACTCAGGAAGGAGGAAGAAATTGAGGAGAGCAAAAAAAAAATGGTAAATGTGTGGAGGGTGAACACAAAAAATACCACACTTGGGAGACCAGGAACAGAACCCTGGTCTCCCGGATGCTCCACCACCATAGCTGCTCCTGCTTTTAGTACACTACACTACAGAGCATCTCAGCAGTACACCCCTAACATGGCTCTTTTCTCCTCTGCTCTGACATGAGAACAGCTGCAGAGTTAGCAATAACTCCCTTTGGCTGCGCTTACCCTGTAGCTGTTCTCAAATTATCGTTTTTTGACTAGCGCTTTTTTGCTCTGCTGTTGTTACAGCACTCTATTAACTGGACACACTCTACTTCTAGCTGAGGGAACATGTGGGAGGCTCTATTCTACATCCAGCAGATTGAAGTCCCGCAATAGTAGCACCTCCTCTTTTTCTGCCATTGCACTGATCGCTTCCCCCAGTTCCTTATCCAGATCCTCCCCCTGCATTGGCGGTCTGTAGATGACCCCAGTAAAAAACATGGCTCTGACTCCTGTCTCCAGGATAATCCCCAGTACCTCCAACCCCTTCTTTCCCACCTGGCTTCCTTGGGTTTCCATTGCTTTGATAACTTCCCTTACTTACAGCACCACCCCTCCTCCCTTCCTCCCCACCCTATCCTTCCTGAACTTAGTCTGATATGGCCATGTCCCAGTCATGGTTACCTGTGCATCATGACTCAGTAATGGCAGCAGCATCTAGGTCTGCCTCCACCATGATGGCCTCAGGGTCTGGAATTTTACCTCCAAGACTCCTTGGCGTTTGCACACATGGCCTAACACACCTTGTTCACATTATGCTTACAACCACTATTCCTTCCTTTTTGCTCTGCCTCTTTTTCTCCATTCCTTTTGCAGCTTTTGTTCCTGTCCCATTTTTCCTTTACTCACTGTTGTTTTCTTTATCCTGCTGCATGGGGGATTCTCCTCCCCTTGGGTCCTCCCTTTTTACTGCTTCAGTCTGGGGGACAGTTTATACCTCCCTTTTTCCTTCCGCCATCTCCCTTAGCTAGTTTCAATGTTTGTCAAAGTAACATTTAAACTGTCCATTGAAGACTGTGGTTTCCCTCCTGGATGGATGAGGGCCATCACCTCTGTATAGGCCCATATCATTCCAGGTTGGTCTCCAATCCACAATGCAGCCAAACCCCTCTTCTCTAGGCAATTCCTTCAAAAATGTGTTGAAGCTACTGGGGTGCAGCATCCTATCCTCTCTCTGGTCATACACAGGCAGCACCTCAGACAGTGCCATGCATGCTACCTCCCCAGTTCCCTGAATTCCCCACCAGGTGGACAGTGGCATCCAGTTTCCATTCCTGCCCCACAGCCCTAGTGATCCTTAGGACCTGCTGCTGATCCCCCAATTCATGGCATCAAGTACATAGATACATAGACACTGTCAGCAGATAAGGGCCTATGGCCCACCCAGTCTGCCCATTTGAGCTTGTAAGTTCACTTTATGTTTTTCTAGAAGTCTGTTGCCCCTTACCCATGACCTCCAGAATTCCCTTATGTCTATCCCATGCATTCTTAAATCTCGTGATTATTTCAGCCACCACCACTTCCACTGGCAGGGTGTTCTACTTGTCCACTACCCTTTCTGTGAATACATTCTTCTTCATGTTTCCTCAGAATTGCCCTCCCTCCAACTTCATCCCATGCCATCTAGTGCTAAAACATCTTTCTCACTGGAAAATAGTGTATTCCTGCACCCTGTTCCTCCCTGTAAGGTACTTGTATGTCTCTATCATATCCCCTCTCTCCCTCCTCCCCTCCAGGGAGTACATATTCAAGTTCTTAAGCTTGTCCTCATAGGACTTGTGATGCAATCCATGTGCCATCTTTGTTGCCCTCCTCTGAACCTTCTTCTCTACCCTGTCTATGTCCTTATGTAAGTAAGGTCTCCAGAACTGTACACTGTACTCCAAGTGGAGCCTCATTAGTGTCTTGTATAGTGAAATTATGACCTCCCTTTTCCTGCTGGTGATGCCCCTTCCTATGCATCCCAGCATCCTGTTTGCTTTACCTGTTGCCTTGTTACACTGTTTCCCTACCTTGAGGTTATTAGAGATGATAACTCCGAAGTTCCTTTCCTGCTTGGTGCATGCTATATCCTCACCCCCCAACCTATATGTTGTTCCATGGTTTTTGTGCCCCATATGCATTATCTTGCATTTCTTTGCATTCTTTGCATTGAATTTCAGCTGCCAGACCCTTGACCATTCTTCAAGCTTCTGCAGGTCCCTCCTCATTCTGTCTACACCCTCTGGTGTGTCCACTCTGTTACCGAGCTTTGTGTCATCAGTGAACAGGGAAATTCTGCCTTCTAGGTCCTATGCAATGTCACTGATGAAGACGTTGAATAGGATCTGTCCCAGCACTGATCCCTGTAGTATCCACTAATCACTCTTTCCTCTGTGGCGTGACAGCCATTTACCTCCACCCTCTGTGTCCTGCTGCCCAGCCAATTACCTACCCACTGCACTACTGTCCTGCCCACTCACATATTACCCAGTTTGTCTAATAGCCTTCTATATGGCACAGTGTCAAAGGCCTTGCTGAAGTCCAGATAGGCCACATCTACTGCCCTCCCCTGTTCCACCTCCCTTGTCACCCAGTCAAAAAATTCAATAAGGTTGGTGTGGCATGACCTCTCCCCAGTAGTCCATTGGCAACCAGCTGTTCCACCAATCTCTCCTTCAGTAGTGCTTCCATGCTCTTCCCCACTATGGAGGTCAGGCTGACTGGTCTGTAGTTCCCCGCTTCCTCTTTGTTCCCATTTTTGTATAAGGGGACTACATCTGCTGTCCTCCAGTCTTTGGGAACCTCCCATGTTTCCAGTGATTGGGCTAAACAGGATTGTCAGAGGTTCAGCCACCACCTCTCTTAGTTCTTTTAGGACCCTGGGGTGCACCCCATCTGGCCCCATTGCTTTTTCAACTGTTATTCCTTCCAGTTCCTTTAGGACCCTTTCCCATCTAAAAGGACCCTCCTCTTCCTCATTAAAGACAGAGCAGAAATATCTGTTCAGTATGTCAGATTTACTGTTGTCATCCTCCACGCGGCCACCATCCACCCCTTCAGTCTCACTATCCCCCCCTTTGCCCTTCTTTTTTCACTTATGTACCTGTAAAAGGTGTTGTCCCCTCTATCCACTGATTTTGCAACGCACTGTTCTGTCTGAGCTTTGGCTTCCCTTCCTGACCTCTCTGCCTCCCTTTGCTTCTCCTGGTACTTCTCCCTATCTCCTTCTGCCTGTGTCTTTTTGTATTGCCTGAATGTGATCCTTTTGGCTTTCACTTTCTCCGCTACCTCTTTGAAAAACCATGGTGGCCTTCTCTTCTTTTTTCCCTTGCTAACCTGCTTAATGCATAATTCTGCTGCTCTTGTAATTCCTGTTTTAAATACTGCCCACTGTTCCTCAACCCCTGATTCTCTCCCCATTCCCATTAATGCCCTTTCAAGCATCTCCCCATTTTCTCAAAGTCTTCCCCACTAAAATCCAGGATACGTGTTTTTGTGCAGTTTGGTTCTGCTCCTCCTGTGATTTCAAACCACACGTAGGCACCTTACCTCCCTCCTCCCCCTTTCTGTTCCTGTATCTACCCTCCAACAATTCAATCCCCAACCAGAAGTTGCTTTCCTCTCTGTTGGAGTCCTTTCCCTCCTACTATGGGGCCTCCCCTATGGAAGACCCCCAAATACTCCCTTTCCACTACTACAGGTGCATTCTCTCAGTAGTCCCATCCTGCCAGAGTGGTGAAGGAATCTTCTAGTGGCACGGGCTGAGCAATGTGCCCCTGACACACCACTCTCACCCTCTCAGAGTGGTTCAGTTTTTCCAATTCACTCTATTCAGAAAATGGAAGCACTTTCACTTTTCATTACTACCTGTGCCATTTTACCCTAATTAATCGGTTCCTACAGGAAACTGTGGTTTGACCTTTGATGCAGTTTTTGGATGTAAGAAACGTTTTTACTGTTTTTGTGTTTTTGGAATCACATTGAGTTTTGCATTAGGAGCTCTCTAATTTGGCATGCCAGAGACACCTAAGGGATCCGCAGGCTGAAAAACTGTAAAAATTGTTACTAGCTCCTAGCAAAAGCAGACTGGCAGTTGTTCAGTGTTGGGTAAGTTACTTTTTCTATTACTTTCTATTACTTTTGGAAACTTGTTTCAGGAAGATCTGTGCAGTCACTATCAAGGATGGAGAAGTACTAGAAGAAGTAACACACCTTATAGTTACAGTTACTTATTTCTTTTTTTTACAAAAGTAATACATAACTGTAACTGATTACATTTATTTGAAAGTAACTAGAAACTAACATTACTCTCAAATGTCATCTGTTATAGTTATTTATTAATTTTGTATTGTTTTTGTATAAAAAGAAATAAGTAACTGTAACTATAAGGTGTATTACTTCTTCTAGTACTTCTCCATCCATGATAGTGACTGCACAGAGCTTCCTGGAACAAGTTTCCAAAAGTAATAGAAAGTAATAGAAAAAGTAACTTACCCAACACAGCAGTTGTTAGTCGTGCACCCCCTTAAAAAAAAAAAAAAAACTTAAATAAATGGGAAAAAAAATAAAAGAAATTATGGCTTCTTAGTCTGCCTCCTTGTCACCAAAAAACAAAACAAAATGGTGGACAGCATGTATCACAAGGGACTATCCCCTCATGTTCTGCAGCAGCATCAAATAATGCAATGGGATATAAGAACAATGACAAAGCTACTCAGCCATCTGAAAGGCATGGGGAAGATGGATCAGATACCAGGGTGTCCAAAAGGGGGAAACCTGAATTAGTTAGTGGCAAAAAATAAAAATAATGGAGCTTCTAAGCTGACACTTGCCTGCTAAAAAGAAAAGGAAAGGAAAAAGGGAACTGCCACTTCTTCTGAATGGAGGAAGGAGCATGCAGATGACACAGACAAAATTCCCTGAGGGTATATCAAAGATGTGGCAGTTTTTTTCAGGTCATCCAGACTAATGGAAATTTTAATAATTTTACTGCCACCCCCCTCCTCAGGCTCAGGTGCCAACCAATCTGCCTGTGGAGGAGAAGGAAGAGGATTTCTATGTATAAGAGGAAGAAGGTGACCTCATGGAATCAGAAGATGCACCTGAGCAAGACTTTGACTCTCCTGCAAGGCCTAATGAACACTATACCTTCTTTTCCTCATTTGTCAGACAAATGAGGAGGAAGTATAGTGTAGTGGTTTAAGGCTCTGAACTGCAAGCATAGAGGCCTGCGTTTGAATTCCACAGCCCCCACTTGCATACTGTTTGACCCTGAGCAAGTCACTTAACTTCCTTGTGCTCCCAGGTCACACCCGTAAACAAGCTTTCAGCTTAGTGTGTCTCTCCTGGTAAAGAAAAAAATACTTGATACTCTCAACATTCCCCAAAAGGAAACTGTGTAGGATGAAGATGATGCTGAATTTATGGCTATGATGGGGATAGCACTTTCAAGAGGTTGCTAGTCCCCATATAAAAATCACTTAGGAAGGCCATATCAAAATTCATATCTCTGTTTACTTCAGCTGCAGCCATTTATTAAAAAAAAATTGAAAGAAAATATCAGATAGACAGATAAGAAGTGAAATACCTGTATGCCTCCCAACCACACCGATCTTCAATTGCATGGAGTAGCCCGGGATTATGTGGGGGAAGAGCTCCTCCCCCACAGCCTATTTAATGAAGCAGTTGTCTCCCGCTCTGCTTAGAGCGAGTCGCATTCGCTAGTTTGCAGTGCTGGTGCACGGCTGCTGCTCTGTTCTGTCCTGGTTCCCCCTTCCTTTGTTTGCTTGTGTTTCCTCCCCCCCGGTGTTTTTGTGCTTCGTTTTTCATGGCTTGTTTCGCCTTCCTCTGTTCTGCTCATCTGTCTCTTGCCTTTCCCTACCGTTCCCTCCTTTCTGAGCAGCCACTTCCGTGCACCGCGTTTGTCCGTTGGCAACCGCTCGCTCATTCAGCCATTCGCTGGACCTTCATTTCCTGAGTACCTGTGGATGTCTAGGAGTCGCCGTGGGTAGCCTTTCTTCACACTTGCTTCTGGCTGAGACTTCCGATGCTCTCTGGACATTGTACTTGTGCTGCGTCACTCACCACCTTACCTGCGGCATTTAGCACTGCTGCTGAGCTGGTGCTTCTGCCTCCGTTTCCTTGCTTCTAGCGGCTCCTGCCTCCATCTACCAGCGCTTGATGCACCCCTGCCTGAGCAGCCGACTTCCTTCAGATTCATCCCGCTTCCTCAGCTGCACCTCTCGGTATGCCTTGCCTGACTTCCCAACTTCTACAAGGGTGCCTGGCTCAGAGGTCGGCCCACAGTTCGTGATATGGACTTTTATCACTTTCATGCTTGTGTCCGGGCATTTCTGGCCCTCAGGATCTCCGTCGAGCAGGAGCTGTTGCTATTTGTTGCTCCCCTGTTCTTCTGCTTGGTCTTGGTGCCTCCATACACATACCTCTCCATTGCTAACACTTAGCATAGTGCCATGTTTTGCACCAGATGCTATTTTTCGTGGAAAAACTTGAGCATTCCTCTTAAGTTGCCTTGTGTACTTTGGTGCTTTCTACCGTTCTACCTGCTTCACATTCATAACCGACTGGAAACTTTGGATTGTTGTTGCTACTTGTACCAGAGCTCTTTCACAAACTGGCACTGACATTTGCTAAGGCCTCAGCCTTCGGGACAGTTACCTTCCAGGCACCATGCACCTGTCTCCTACGTTCTAGACTTCTTCTGCAGTTCAGGTGGCCGGATATTTATAATTTTCGACGTTCGGATCCTGACCACATCCTCCTTTCACATCAATATTTGTTTTATTCTGACTGTGCTATTTGGCCCTCGCTATGATTTGAAAGCCGGTGCTATGATTCCACCTGTGGCTGTGGGGCTTGGCCTTCTGTTTACAGCTTCCTCCCTGACTGCACCTCGCTACTCTTCAGCCTGTCTACCCACTCCATTCCTGGATTGCCTGATTGGATTCCTCTCCTTGTGGACTAGTTGCCTGTCACCATTTCTATTGATGCCCTTCTGCACGCCTCCTTTAAAGTTGTCAACTTCGTATTTCCATCAGTCCTTCTCCACCATACCCCTCAAACTGGATTTGCAAGCATTACATCTGCCATGGCATTTACTTGAGCACTGCACCCTGCCTATGCCGTTCTCAGCAATCCTGCCACCTGTTCCAGCAAGCTACATCAGAGCTCCTTACTATGGTTTCCCGTTTGCTATTCAACAGTCATCATTTACTCTTCAGTCGTTTGCCCAGCTTCCATGCTCTTGTTTTTCTCATGTAGCTTGCTTACTACATTATGTTCAGGTTCACTTCTTACCTTCATTGCTCATATTACCTGTTTGCCCTTATGGAGCTTATTGGTCATTCAGACTACTCTGCCTTTACAATCCACTGCACTCCTCCTGAGCTAGCATCCATCTAGCCCGTGTTTGCTTATTTACTGGGATCCCTACCTACCAGGACACGTCATTCTGCATTGCAGGCAGTTCATCCTTCAGTCTTCGCATTTGGTCTGGCCTGTGCCCTACGGGCCCGGAGGTCCTCTGTTCCTATGTTGCTGCACTATACTTGAGTGCTTTACGACCTGCCTTCGCCCATCGGGCTGGGAGGTTTCCTAATCACCTGCTTCTCTGACCTGCCTTCGCCTTCGGGCTGGGAGGTTTCCTACCTCTCGTCTGTTTCTATGACCTGCCTTCGCCCTTCGGGCTGGGAGGTGTTTCTACTTCTACTCTTGCCTGCTTGCTCAGCTCAAGCCTAGTGCTTCACAGCTTTTTGGCCTGCCTTCGCCCTCCGGGCGGGAAAGTTTATCTACTTTTACTCGATACCTGCCTCGTTCAGCTTGGGGCTTAGAGATTCACAGCTTTACGACCTGCCTTCACCCTTCGGGCTGGGAGGTCTACCTACTACTCAGCTGCTTTATGGCCTGCCTTCGCCCTTCAGGCTGGGAGGTTCACCTACTTGTGTTTTGCATCTACCTCGCCCGACTCAGGGCATGGAGACTCCCATTCTACTTATGCCTACCTGCTCCTGCTGCCTCAGCCATGGATTTACTGCTGCTTCACTTTTTCAAGACATTTAGCTAGCTTCTCGGCACTTGCTCTCCCTACCTGCTTGGTAACTCCTACTTATACGACTGGTGACAGTCCTCCCACTCAAATGCTTTCGGACTCCCTCAGTGCTCATTCAGCAGCTCCAAGGCTTCTCTCTTGAATGTTTTGCCCAGTTGTCTCAGCCATGGAATTGCTGTTGCTTCATTCCAGGACTTGGTTGGCATCTCCTGCAGACTTTCATTATCCTGCCTGTGCTCTACTGAATTCAAGCCTGTGGCATCGCTACTTCATTGGATTCCGCTTTAGTTCTCTCTGTCGACTTTGGGTCTCGCCTGCTTCATGCCTCAAACTTTGCATACCTTCAGCTCTCAATGTTATTCCTCTCGACAGTTGCCATCTCCCAACCTCAGTCTCTTCCATGCGACACGCATCACTCCAGTTGATGGATTCCTGCGCATCGTCGAAGGACTACCTCACTCGATTTCTGCCAGCAGACATTCCTGGGTCTGGCTGCGCTTCCCGTACTGGAATCAGCCGCCTCTCTCCTATCTCACCTGCTATCAATTCAGATATGCTTCCTCAGGGGCTGGTTGCCACGTCCTGTTCCTTCTCATTTACCTCCATTGCTGCAATCCTGCTCCTACTACCTCTCGCTCCGGACTCGCAGTCCAACCGACTTATTTCCTTTTGGGCTCACCATATTCTCCTACTTGGATGCTTCCTAACCTTGCATCAGTGTCTCCGATTATCCTTTACAGCTTGCCATTACTCCACCTCAACTCTACAGCCGTTACTTTCATTTCAATTCCTAAAGACTATACTTTCTTATCAGAACTGGATGTGTCACTCGATAGCCTGGCCTCAAGTCTTCTCTCATTCCTCGTATCATACAAGCCCTCTATTATTAGAAACCTGGAAATTGTACTACTTATATTCGTCTTGCCTCATTGACATCAAAGCTTGGATGCAAATATCTTCTGGTCTCCTGTATTGAGTTTGTCAGTCATCAACTTCATCCACCATCATTCAATTCCATGGATTATGCCCTCTATCAACTGAAGTATGGAAGATGGTTCTTCAATATATCTACTCTCCATCATTCCAAATTATACATGGATTCTTGGACTCAGACTTTATTAGAAGGAAATTACTTCACTGGACATTTACAATTCAGTTTTCTTAAGCTCCGTTCATATGGATTGAATTTACAAATTAGAATTCAGATTTTATCTGATTAATTAGTTTAATTAGGATCTCTCTCTTAGTATGCCCAGAAGGATGGGCAGGTCAGTACCATGGGTCCTCAGAGGTTTCCCAAGGGGTTTTCTCTCTTGAGTGCTACTGGTCACACCTCCGAGTTGGAGGAGTGATCGCTATTCTTATCATTAATGTCGATTATGCACGACTTCTTCAGCATTCAGTTATAGAACAATCATTGATATTTATTCTTCTTTTGGGGCTTTATAATTCTAATCAAGCTTCCTTCCTACAGGTGGGATACAGAGAAAGGCCAAAACCATCAAATATTATCAAACGACTCATTCAAGCATCCAAGTACCTAAGCACAATACATTCTATACTATTACCTAGTAAACATTGTTCTCTCTGTACTGGCCTCTGTATCCAACAATCATATTCATCATTCAACTATATGTTACATAAGCACTGAGCTATGAACCACACATAATTGCAGGGAGTAGCCCGGGATTATGTGGGGGAAGAGCTCCTCCCCACAGCCTATTTAATGAAGCAGTTGTCTCCCGCTTTGCTTAGAGCGAGTCACATTCACCCACCATCCTCCCCGACACCTCCTCCTTCTGCGGCACTCTTATCCCACCGGGGGGCTTTATAATTCTAATCAAGCTTCCTTCCTACAGGTGGGATACAGAGAAAGGCCAAAACCATCAAACATTATCAAATGACTCATTCAAATATCCAAGTACCTAAGCACAATACATTCTATACTATTACCTAGTAAACATTGTTCTCTCTATACTGGCCTCTGTATCCAACAAACATATTCATCATTCAACTATATGTTAGATAAGCACTGAGCTATGAACCACACATAATAATTAAACAATGGTTTATGGACAGTATAACTACTCAAACTAAGTCCTGCTGTGCTTATGGATGATTATTATTCATGTCTTCATGTATGTATATATATATATATATATATATATATATATATATATATATGTATGATTGTTAGAACTTGATTTTCTTTTTGTTGTGAATTGTGTTTTTATGTAATGTTATAGTTATTGCAGTTCTTTGCTTTAGTAATGTTATACTAATTGTAATTTTGTTTTTTGTAACGCCATGGGTCACCATTTTAAATGAGTTAATTCGCAATGGTCTAACCCATCAATTAAATGAAAAATGAAAATCAAGGTGTAGTCCAGGCTGCCGCTTGCAAGAGAGCAAAAGTCACCCTCTCTGCACAGCTTCCTGAAAAGGACTCCAAAAAATTGGACACTATGGCCAAGAAAGTTTATATTTCAGCTTCCCAGCTCATTAGGCAGGTAGCTTTCTCAGCACATACAGCACAGTACCAGAAAGCATTGTGGAACACAATAATGGCATTTGCTGATAAAGCAGATAGTGAACTAGCACAGGACTTGATTGCCACAGCAACATCAGCCTTGGATGCCACTAAGTACCATTTCCACACTACTGTCAACAATAATGACACTGCAGCTAGAGCTTTAATTTTAGCTCATGCAGTGTTCTTAATAAGATTTTCCTGGTTAAGGACTACCATCTTTTCCCAGGATACCCAAACCAAGGAAATGGGACTGATGGGAAATTCATTTTGGTGACAAAACAGAGGCATACATGAAAAAAGTGGCTGAATACAAAACTACTTACAAGAGCAACAGGGAGAAGGAAAAGGCCTCTATCTTGTACTGGCCCTATGGAAGGGGAGAAAGAGGCAGGGTTACTTCCCAAGATATATTCTCCATATGCCCCTTATGAGTATCAGCCGTAAAGAGGCTACTACAGGGGCAGCGGCAGACGGAGCACTGTGCTGCAGCAACAGTACCCAAGCCCCAGCCAAAGCAAATCTCCTGCCAGTTCTGTCCAGCTTGCCTAGACATTGCAAGTGGGGGAAGACTGAATTACTACCTTTGGAAATGCATGAACAGCACCTTAGACAAGTGTGTTCTGGAGACTGTGGGTCAAGGATTTTCTCTGCAGTTCAAACAATTTGCAAGGCTGTAGAAACACAAACTTTTCCATCACTCTCTTCCACAGAAAAAATTCTGCTGAAGCTGGAAGCAAAGAAATTGTTGACAGCCAAAGCTGTAGAAAACATCCCTACATCTCAGTGAGGTGCGTGCCTATTCTCAAGGTACTCACTGATGTGCAAGAAAAATGAGGAGTGTTGATCCATTTTAGATCTCAAGTATCTGAACAAGCATGTAATGAAAGAAAAATTCAAGATGGTAACTTGTGAACAGTGATACTATCCCTGCGGTCAGGACATTGTATGGGATCACATGGCCTGAAAGATGCCTATTTTTATATCACAGTCAGGCCATCTCTCAGAAAATATCTCAGATTCAAGCTAGGGAACTCCCAGCACCAGTTCACAGCTCTTCATTTCTGCCATACATCAGTACCAATGCTTTTCACAATGTACTTGGCGCTGATGGCAGCACACTTGAGAAGGCAAGGTGTGGTGATTTCCCCTAGCGAGATACAGTAACTGGCTAGTCTTAGGAAAACAGACCAGGAGACACAGTACTCACTTCAGACAATAAAAAGCACATTGGAGTCTCTGGGTTTCTTGATAAAACTGCAGAAGTCCAAACTAGAATCCATTCAAGAACTGGACTTCATAGGATTAGAGTTAAACACCTTGCAGGGGAAAGCCTTCCTGCCACAGGCCAAAGTAACAGTTTTTGTAGCAATAGCAGTTATTCTCAATAGGTCACCCAAGACCTGCAAGGGATTTCCTGTAATTACTGGGACACATGGCCACATCCACAGCTATGGTTCTATGGGCCAGTTTGCACATGAGAGATCTCCAGTACCATTTGAGTGACAACTGGTCACAAAGATGGGATCCACTGTCAAAGTTAGTGATAGTGACAAAAGCACTGGGAAAGTCACTAGAATGGTGGAAGGAAGAAGGTAACCTCAGCGAGGGCATTCCCTTCCTTCAGCAACCACCGACAATTATCCTTACTACAGATGCCTCACTGCTGGGATGGGATGCCCACTTACAGGACTTCATGGTGAGTGGTACATGGAGCCCACAGGGAGTAGAACATATCACCCTCCTGGAGCTCAGGGCAGTGCTGCTAGCAATGCAGTCTTTCTCCTTCCAACTGGGAGGGGTCAGTCTGTCCAAATCAGAATGGACAACACCGCAACAATGTATTACATAAACAAGCAGGGAGGGACAAGATCCTCAAAACTGTGTATGGAAGCATTGAGGATCTGTGACCTGGCATACACCTTAGAAGCAAACATTTATGTGTTGCATCTGCCAACCGAAGACAATGTCCTTGCATATTCCTTAAGCAGAAGCAGCCAGTGAAATCACACATGTGCTGTAAACAGACAGGTTCTGGCCACAGTGTTCAGAAAGTGGGACACTCCCAAAATATACAGTACCTGTTCACTTCTTGGTTAAACAGCCAGCTCCCATGGTTTTGCTGCAGTCCACTAGCCAGAGGGACAGTCCCAAAGGACTTCCTGATCTTGGACTAGACAGGGAGGTTCCTGTATGCCTTCTCACCATTTCTGCTTATCCAGAAAGTCCTCCTAAAACTCAGGAGGGAATCTGCAACAATGATCCTAATAGTTCCAAACCGGACCAGATAGACCTGGTATTAAATCCTCTGGGAACTGTCCAGCAAGTCTCCAATCAGCCTGCCACTGAGGCACAATCTGTTAACCTTATCTCAAGGCAGAATTGCATTTCTAAACTCCAAGACTCCATGCCTGAGGGCATGGTGCTTGAAGAGTTAGAATACTCTGGACTGAATCTCTCAATGGGAGTCACGAAGGTGCTTAGGGTTTTAGGGAAACCAGCAACCAGGAAAATACACTTCCATAAATGGAAGACATTTTCTTACTGGTGTACCCTCAGAAGAATAATACCAACAGAAGCAGGATTGCATATAATCCTGGAATACCTGGTACACCTGCAGTCTCTAGACCTTCAAAACTAATGGTACACTTAGCAATAGTGAAAGCCTACATACTGTATCAACAGGCAAGGGAAAGTCATCGGCTTCACAACCCATTTTCAAAGGATATCTTAAAGGTCTTAACCACTTTGTACCCACCGGTAAGGGACCCAGCCTCCATGGGAGCTCAATGTCTGCCTTGTGCAGCTCATGGGGGCTCCATTTGAGCCTATGGGCACTGCTGACCTGAAGTATGTCACATGGAAAACCATATTCCTTATTGCCATTACCTCTGCTAGGAGGGTGTGTGAACTGCAAGCCCTTTGCCTAGTGCCAAATTACATAATCTTCCACAGGGATAAGGTCGTTCTTATGACCAACAGGAAATTCCTACCTAAGGTGGTGTCTGAACTTCACCTGAACAAGTCAGTAACACTTCCTATGCTCTGTCCAGAACATTCTACTCCAGGTGAGCACAAACTGCATAGCCTTGACCTGAAAAGCATTCTAGGTTTTCACATAGTACATAGATACATAGAATTTGTTGGCAGATAAGGACTGCCTGGTCCATCTAGTCTGCCCATTTTACTACCTTTAACTTTCGCTGCAGACTTTAGTTGATCAGCTGTTTTCCCACTCTTGCCTGTTTCTAGGGTTCCTTTGTGTCTGTCCCATGCATTTTTGAATTCCTCCACTGTTTTTATCCCCACACCCCTGCAGGGGAGGCTGTTTCAAGCACCCACCACCTTTTCACCACCTTTTCAGTAAAGAATTACTTCCTCACATTACCACTGATTCTAACTCCCTCCAACTTCATCTCATGTCCCCTAGTTCTTGTCCATCCTGTTTTCTGAAAGATGCTACCCCCTGTAACTTACAGAACCAGCTGAAGTATTTGAATATCTCTATCATGCCCCCCCCCCATCTCTAGAGAATACATATTGAGGTATTTCAGCTTCTCCATATATGACTTCTGGTACAGCCCCAGTACCATATTTGTAGCCCTTCTTTGGACTGCCTCCACTCTGTCTATGTCCTTCCTGAGATGTGGCCTTGAAAACTGGACACTGTATTCTAGATGAGGTCTCACTACTGATCTGTATAGTGGCATTACCACCTCCCTTTTTCTGCTGGTGATGCCTCTCCCTATGTACCCCAACATCCTGCTGGTCCTTCTAACTGCCGTCTCACACTGTCTGGTCACCTTTAGGTCCTCAGATATAATTACTCCTAGATCCCTCTTCCATTTGGCTTGTGTTTCTAAGATCCAAAGCAAGAAGGCCAGATCAAGAAGGCCAAGCTGGTTAAGGAGGGAGGTATTAGCAAGTGTTAAGGAAAACAGGCAACTTCCAGGAAATGCATGAGATCCCAAAAAGCAAAAGACAGGGAGGAGTGCATGAAGAAATCAAGAGAGGTGAGCAGAATGGTTAGAGCAGCCAAGGGAGCTTAGGCTGGCACAAGGGATAGGTGAGGACAAGAAAGATTTCTTCAGATACATAAGGAAGAAAAGAAGCTGTAAGGATCAAATAGTTAGGACTAAGTTGACCAATGGATGGGCTGAGAATGAGGTGGAGCAAGCAGAAGCACTCGACTACTTCTGCTCTGTATTTACCAAGGAAAAGCAGAGGCCAATGCCACAGGGGAAAGGAACAGTGAGTATGGGGGGAGGCTGAACCAACAGAAATAGAAATACCAGAGAGCAAAGTCTAGGGGGTCTTAGAGCACCGAGGGTGCATAAAGCACCAGGCCCAGATGGCATACTCCCCAGTGTGCTCAGTGAGATGGCAGTGGTCCTAGCAGGACTGCTGGCAGACTTGTTCACAACCTCCCCGAGGACTGGATGCATGCCCCAAGACTGGATGATGGCACATGTGGTACCCATACTCATAATTCCAGCACCACCCACCACCAAAGCAAACCACAGGCACCAATGGCATAAATTCAAAAGCAATTTATTATGGCAGAAAAAGGTGCAAACCTCAAAACGTGCAAATGCATGGACCAGGGAACAAACAGGCAGGACCCTCACAGACTTCAACTAATTTCACCCAAAGGCTTCTTGAGGATGCCATTTGTGCCTGTGGTTTGCTTTTGTGGTGGGTAGTGCTGGAATTATGAGTTTCATTTGCACTGTTCTTCATTAGCACACCCAGCTAGAAGGGCAGTTTTCCTATGAGTTTGACATGTAGTACCCATCTATAAACGTGGGCCCAAGGAGGAGCCAGGGTATTATAGGCCGGTCAGTCTCACCTCCATCATGGGGAAGCTCATGGAGACTATGCTCAAAGAGAGGCTTTCTGGAGGAGAATGGTCTCCAGGACAGCAGGCAACAGGCAGCATGGCTTTGTCACCGGTAGATCCTGCCAGATGAACTTGGTAGACTTCTATGACTGGGTAACAAGAGCTATTGACAGGGGCCATGCAGTGAATGCCCTGTACTTGCACTTCAGCAAGGCCTTTGATTCAGTGCCACATGGGAGGCTGGTTAGCAAACCGGGTTGTCTGAGGGTAGGGGAGAGAATGGTTGAGTGGGTCAAAAACTAGCTGTGGGATAGGCAGCAGAGGGTTGTTGTAAGGGGCAGAATTCCCAAGGGCTGTAACAAGTGAATTTACACAGGGATCAGTGCTGGGTCCAGTGCTGTTTGTCATCTTCACTGCTGACACTGCAGATAGAGCTAGTAACAAGTTCAGCCTGTTTGCAGATGACACAAACATCAGAACAGTGGTGGACAGCACAGAGGGGTTACTAGGACTGCAGGAGGACTTGGATTAACTAGAATGCAGGTCAGACACATGGCAGGTGAGTTTCAATGCAAAGAAGCGCAAGGTTTTGCACATGGGAGCCAGACACCACAAGTTTTGCTACAGCCTCGGTGGGGGGGGGGTACAGTTATCCAATACGGAGGAGGAGAATGAGCTAGGGGTGATAATTACAGGGCAAATGAACTACTCAGCACAGTGCAGGAAGACAGCAGCTAAAGCCAACAGGATGCTGGGGTGTATTGCCAGTGGCATCACCTCACAGAAGAGGGAGGTCATCCTGCTACTGTACAGATCACTGGTCAGACCAAACCTAGAGTACTGCATGCAGTTCTGGCGGACCTACTTTAAGAAAGATGTCAGGTTACTAGAGGGGGTCCAATGCAGAGCCACCAGGATTATCATGGGAATGCAGGACAAACCCTACAAGGAAAAACTGAGGAATCTCAAAATGTACTTCCTGTAGGAGAGGAGGGAGAGAGGTGATATGATTGAAACCTTCAAATATGAGAGGCATAAACAAGGTTAATACACAGGGGATTTTTAGATTAAAGGGAGAAAGAAACACTAGGGGCACAGTCTGAAACTAGAGAGGGGACAGTTCAAGGGGGAAATGAGAAGACGCTACTTCACGGAAAGGGTGGTGTATTGGTGGAATGCACTCTTGGAGGAGGTAGAGATATTAAAATTGGTGGCGAATTTGAAGAAGGGGTGGAACAGGGTCAAGGGGAAGGTCAAGAGAATGGTCACTACCAGACCAGGGGGGTGAGCAGCTGCAGAATAACACACTGCTAGCTGCACAATCGAGCAGATTCAATAGACTTTGAGGCCTGTATCAGCTGGCATTTTCCATATGTTCGTATGTTTGTATCAGGACCTCCCCCCATTGAGTACTCCTCTCTTGGGTTCCTGTGTCCTAAATGCATAATTTTGCACTTCTTTACACTGAATCTCAACTGCCATACATTTGACCATTCCTCCAGCTTACCCAGATCCCTTCTAATTCTTTCCACCCCCTGGTGTGTCTACCCTATTGCAGATATTTGTGTCTTCTGCAAAGAGGCACACCTTCCTCTCCAGCCCCTGTGCAATGTCACTTATGAAGACATTAAAGAGGACTGGGCTTACAGTGAAGCTGGCCACTATAAAACCCACTTCTACAGCATTATGCAGTATGCTGCAGCAGGGTTTCTGCAGTAAACAATGTAATTTCAATGGGAATGAATCCCTTAAGTCATGCAGGAAAATGTGACACTGCCGAAATGAAGTGAATGTCATGGTTTCCTGCATGACAAAAGGGACTCATTTTCATTGAAATTACATTGTTTTCCACAGTAACTCTGCTGCAGCATGCTGCAGAATTGGGTTTCATCCTGTGAGCTTCACTGTAGCATCGATCCCTGAGCCACCCTGCTGGTCACCATCCTCTCTACAGACTGAACTCCATTCCTACCACTCAACCAATTTCTAACCCAGTTTACCACCCCAGATCCAACTCTCAGGCTGCTCAACTTGTATGTTTGCTTTTTATGTGGGAAGGTATTGAAGACCTTGCTAAAATCCAGGTAGGCCACATCTGCCGCCCCTCCCTGATCTATCTCCCTTGTCACCCAGTTGAAGAAATCTATCAGGTTTGTTTGGCAAGAATTGCCTGCCATGAAACCATGTTGTATCGGATCCTGATGTTCACTAGATTCAAGGCATGTCACAATTATTTCCTTGAGTAATGATTCCATTCATTTTCCTGCCACTGAGGCTAGGCTGATCGGCCTAAAATTACCAGCCTCCTCCCTGCTCCTGCTCTTATGGAGAGGGACATTTATCCTCTTCTAGTCTGCTGGAACCACACCTGTTTCTAATGATTTGTTAAACAAGGCTGTCAGTGGTGCTGCTAGATCCTTTCTTAGTTCCTTTAGAATTCTGAAATAAATAATGTCTAACTCCTTTGCCTTACCTACTTTCAGTTGTTCTAGTTCCTTTAGGACTCCCTCGACTGTCAACAGACTGCTATCTACACCCCACCCCTTGGTACTTCTTACACCTAGCTATGTTCCCTTCCCTTCTCCTTCTACCATGAACACTGAACACAAATATTTGTTCAGGATTTCTGCTTTGTCCTGGTCCCCTTCTGCCAACCCACCCTTGCCTTTTTAGTCTCACAATCCCACCCCTGGATTTTCTCTATTCTCTAATGTATCTTAAAACGTCTAGTCTGCTTTCTTAATTACCTTGGCTATTCTTTCCTCTGCTTTGGCTTTTCTGACTGCTTTCCCCACCTCCTTTAGCTTTTCCAGATACATTCCTATGTATTTCTCCCTCTGTGTTTCTTTGTATTTTCTGTATGCTTTCCTTTTTCCCCTCACTCTCCCTGAAACCTACTTTGAGAATCAGCGTTCTTTGTCTTCTTCCTCTTTGTTTTACTTATTTGCCTAAAGCAAAGGCTCGTGACTTCCAGTATGGCTCCCTTAAGATGTGCCCATTGCTCCTCTACATCCCCCTTTTCCACTCTACCCCCTACATACCTCTAGTTTAGCAAAATCGACCCTTGTGAATCCAGGACCTTTGCCTTTGTGTGGCTGAATTCCTCTACTGTGCTCACATTAAACCATACTGTAGAGTGTTTGCTGGACCGCAGGTGACTCCTTACTTCTACATCCACTACTGTCCCCATTGGTGAGCACCATGTCCAATATTTCCCCCTCATGGGTGTGTTCTACCTCTTGCTGTCTGAGTCCAGTCCCCTGAAGTGCTTTAAGGATGTTTCTGCTCCTTGCTGTGGCTGCAGTATGGGGGCTCCAATTAACATCTGGCAAATGGAAATCTCCCATCAGCAGTAGTTCCCCTTTTGCTGCCATTTCATGGATGATTTCCACTAGTGCATTGTCCAACTCCCCCCACCCCGCCCCGTGCTGGAGGTCTGTATATCATGCCTGCTCAAATGGCAGTACCATTCCTTGTTTCCAGCAGTGCCTCCCCTTCCTCTCTTATTCCCTGCACTTCTGTAGCTTTTATTTCCTCCTTAACATAGATAGCCACTCCTCCTCACTTTTTTCCTACCCTACTGTATCTTTTCAGAATAGAGCATACTCTGGCACTGCTATGTCCCAGTCATGGTTCCCTGTGTACCATGTCACAGTAACAGCAACAATGTCCAGGTCTGCCTACAACATGAAGGCCATTAGGTCTGAGATTTCATTTGCCAGACTGCGAACATTCATGGACATGATTTTCTACATTTTGTAACCCCTCTTTTAAATTTTTCCTCCCTTGACCCCGTGTTTTTCCTCTTGTGTCTTGCCTCGAAGCTGCTTGCCCTTTGACCAGGGCTGCTACAGCTCCAAGCAGAATAGCAAAGGCCCAAACTGAGGAAAAGATAGCCAACTCAGTTAAGAAGGGAGATAAAACCTTTTATAGGTACATCAGCGAGCGTAGAAAGACAAAGGGAGGGATAGTGAGGCTGAATAGAATGAACAGTGGGTGGGCAGAGGGGGACAGTGAAAAAGCAGGGATACTGAATGAATATTTCTGCTCAGTATTCACAAAAGAGGAGGGGGAAGTGCCTAATCCAATTAACAGAAGCACTCTTGATAGGGGGGTCGATCCCAGTCCTTTCACAGAAGAAAGGGTTCTGCAAGAACTCCTAAAACTGAAGGTGGACAAAGCAATGGGTCCTGATGGAATTCACCCCAGAATTCTAAAAGAATTAAGGGAGGAACTAGTGAAACCACTGGCTACTCTTTTCATGGGAGGATGGTATGGTACCCAAGGACTGGAGGAAGGCGGATGTGATTCCACTTCACAAAAGTGGGACCGAGACAGAGGCAGAAAACTACAGACCTGTCAGTCTGACCTCTGTGGTAGGGAAAGTGATGGAATCACTTCTGAAGGAAAGAATAGTTGAGTACCTAGAGGCCAGTGGGGCACAGGACCCAAGGCAGCATGGGTTCACAGTGGAAGGTCATGTCAGACGAATCTAATAGATTTCTTTGACTGGGTGACCAAAGTAGTAGACCAGGGAGGGGCTGTGGACATGGCCTACCTAGACTTTAGCAAGGCATTTGACACAGTCCCACACAAAAGATTAATAGTCAAATTAACCAGCCTGGGAGTGGGTTCCAGGGTGATAGCCTGGGTAAAACATTGGCTGAACAACAGGACACAGAAGGTAATTGTAAATGGAGTCCACTCTGAAGAAAGAGGGGTTACTAGTGGGTACCGCAGGGTTCAGTATTGGGTCCAGTTCTTTTAATGTCTTCATCAGTGACATTGCAGGCGACTTGAAGGAAAGTATGCCTTTTGCAGATGACACAAAGATCTGCAACAGGGTTGATACACAAGGAGGCGTGGAAAGGATGAAAGAGACTTGGAAAGGTTGGAGGAATGGTCAGAAGTATGGCAGCTAGGATTCAATGCAAAGAAGTGCAAAATAATGCACCTGGAAACAAGAACCCAGGGAAGAATACACAATGGGTGGGAGGTAGTAACAACAACAAAAAGGAAAGGGACCTGGGGGTAATCATATCAGATGACCTTAAGGTTAGCAAGCAATGTGAGAAGGCAGTGGGGGGCTGGGGTATACTGGGATGTATAGGGAGGCATCAGCAGCAGAAACAGCAAGTTGTTATCCTCTGACAGACAGTTGGTGAGACCTCATCTGAGTACATGCCCAGTTCTGGAGACCCCATCTCTGCAAGAACATAGACAGGATAGAGGCAATCCAGAGGAGGGCAACTAAAATGGTGCAGGGTCTGCAAGAGAAGCCATATGAGGAGAGACTAAAGGAGCTTAATATGTATACCCTTGAGGAAAGTAGGGAGAGGGGGGACATGATAGAAACTTTTAAGTACCTCAGTGGAATCAACAAAGTCCAAGAGGGTAGCATCTTTCAGAAAAAGAGACGTGCAAGAACAAGGGGACACAATTTAAAGATAGAAGGGGCCGGTTCAGGGCAATGTGAGGAAGTATTTTTTCACAGAGAGGGTAGTGGATGCATGGAACAGCCTCTCCTGAGGAGGTTGTGGGGTCTAAAACTGTGGAGAATTCAAGAATGCATGGGACAGACATAAGGCAATACTTGTGGGGGGTAGGAAGAAATAGGCTGTTGGTTAACTAGGATCTGCGGCCTATCTTGTAGGTAGGGAAATGGGTAGACTAGATGGGCCAAGCGGTCCTTATCTGCTGTCAAACTCTATGTTTCTATGTTTCTATGTAAGCGGTCAGCCGGCTCCACTTCAGCTGCCGACCGAGATCAGGATCCCGGACCGAATCTGCCTCTGAGCTGCTTGCCCTTTCACCAGGGCTGTTACAGCTCCCAGCGGTCGGCTGGCTCCACTTCAGCAGCCAATGGAGGCCATGACCCCGGACCAAATCTGCCTCTAAGGTACGGTGAAAACACATCCAATCGGATTCCAGGCACTGCCTGGCAGTCTCAGCGGATTGGCTGTCCTTTTCTCTCTCTGCCGACTGGTCTCTGACTGAAGGGATTTATTGTAATTTACTGTGAAAGAGTTCCTAATTGAAAAACCTGTTCCTGTACTGCAAAAAATTGTTTCAAATAGTGTGATAAGTGATTCAGCTCCTTTCTGCATCTGTGTACCCCCATGCCAACCCCCTACCGAGCCAGCTCTCTTTTGTTGCCCAAATTTCCTAAGGGCTATTGAATTGCTAATTTCCCAACTCCCTGTCTGTCTCTTTTGATTTTCAGCCCCACCCACCCCACCCTCCACTGATTAAAACACTCTATCTGCCCGCCTCACTCCACGGTACCACCCCTATTAGTCACCTGCAGCTCTACCATTGGCTCCCTACCACTCTTTTACGATCTTCAATCCCAGTCTCTCTGTACCCTCTTACAAAGCTTATTGGCCACTGCCCTCCTTAGGGTCCCATCCACTTCTAACGATCCAGCCAATCTTTGTTTACTTTCCCCTCAAATAAGCCTCCTCATCTCGGGATGCTGCTCCTAAATCCTGGTGCCTCTGCCAACCTGACTGGCTATTGCCTCTACTCAATTGTCTATTCTCCTGCCTCCCACCCCTCCTCTCTGCCATGCCTCCTACCTACCCCGTGCCCCCTCCCCTTTCCTGCCATGCATCGTAATTCCTCCCTGCCCCTCCAACCCTGCACTCACTCTCCTGCCCACACCTACCTGGTCCCACTCTACTGTACGTCCCCCCTTTCCTAATCAGGCCCTCCCCTTCCTGGACTATCCTGCACCTACTTGCTTCCCATACCGCATCCGATGCTTACACAAATGTCTTCACCTGCCTCCGCACACGGCAGCACTCATCCATGCTCAGATGCCTCCATCTGTTAGCTCACCACCTATTGCTTGCCCTCCTACTCCTCGCAGCAGGGGACACACACCCAAACCCTGGACCCCCGACTACCCCATCCCCATCTCCCTCTGCTAACCCCCCCCACCTTGCCACCCATACCCACCCAACCACTAGGATATCCCCTCCCAAAGGCCTCAGCCTCCTTCACCTAAACATACGCAGCCTAGCCCTCAAAACTGACCAACTCCTAGTACTCACTGTCCATCATGCCCTGATATCCTCATCCTCTCTGAAACATGGCTAAACAAAAACATTCCTGACTCCTCAGTCGCAATCCCTGGATACACTATGGCCCGCCAGGACAGGGCCACCAGAGGTGGTGACGTTTCCATCTACGTAAGCTCAGACATACGCTACTCAGTAATCTTAACTAATGCCAAACCTAAAGCTCATGAACTCTTGCTGCTCCAGCTCACGCTCCCCTTCTCACTGCCTATATATGTTGCTGGAATTTACTGCCGACCAGGCACCCCGGCCACAACTGTCACCAATCTCCTTACACTAATTGGCTCACTAACCCCCACAGGGGAATTATACACAAGGGGTGATTTTAACCACAATTGGCTAGAACCAGCCCTCAACAAAACCTGGACAGAAATTTCTGCCCTAAATCTAATCCAAATCATTATTGAGCCCACCCTCTTGAACGTCAAATTGGGTAACCACTCCCTTCTTGACTGGGCTCTGACCACCCATCCTCACAGAGTCACCTAAGCAGGTCTACTCCCTGACTCCATGAGTGACCACCATGTCATCTACCTCGTTCGCAAAATCCACCACCCTAAATCCCCCCCAAATTTCTTAGTCTAACGGTCCTTCAAATCCTTCAGTCTCGCTCCCCTTCTCAATGACCTTGTCCTAGCAAACTGGCTCCCTCAGCCCAATAGACTGACACCCTCCTGCACTTCAAAACATGTTCCTAAGATATGGGACACACATTACCCCCACACTGCATTCACGGCACGAGAAAACCACACCTGCCTTGGATCACCCAAGAACTCATAGCTTGTATGAACGCCCAAGATTTAGCATGGCGAGCTTACAAATCCTCAGTCCTATTGCGTGACCTCTCCCACTACCGGTATTTGTGGAACATGTGCACCACAGCCACTCAGTTAGCTAAAGCACAGTATTTTAGATCCTCACACCAATCTAACCTAAATAGCCCCTCCAAGTTCTGGAAGATCATCCACTCCCTCTTTTCACCCCCTGCCTGCTGCTAAGCCCTCACCTCTCCTTAGCATAAACAACAACATTCTCTTGGATCCAAGTGCAGTCACTGCTGAGTTCAACTTATACTTCTCCACCTGTGCCTCTTCACTCCTTTCTTCTGTACCCTTCCCATCACCTCCCTCACCACTTTCAGGGCCTAAGGTACCTCATGATGCAGGTACCTTCTCCTTCAAGGAAATCTCACTGGCTGAAGCTCTAGAGGCCCTGCTAACTTTAAGCCCCTCTAAAGGGAATTCCCCTGATGGACTGGAACCCAAATGTCTGTTCCTCTAGGCCTCAACCATAGCCACCCCAATTGCATACCTCCTAAATCAATCCTTTACCACTGCATCTGTCCCTTTGTCCTGGAAGCATGCCATTGTTATCCCCCTCCCCAAAGAAGGAGCCTCCACCTCAAACTACTGACCAATTTCCCTCCTTCCTGCTCTTGCAAAACTGCAAGAACACCTTGTGCTTGCCCAGCTAACTTCCTATCTTTCTGACTCAAATTTCTTCACACTCTTCCAGTCCGGCTTCAGGAAGGATCACTCCACTGCCTCCTCCTTACTAAGGCTCACTAACACCGTCCAGTCTGGAATGGATAGAGGTCTTATCACCTCTGTCATCTTCATCGATCTGGCTAAAGCTTTCAATATGGTCTCCCATCCCCTGTTACTATCATGCCTCTCAGACTCTGGCCTCTCCACATCTGCTACAGATTGGTTCAGTGCCTATCTTATAAACCAAACTCAATCTGTAAGGATTGTGGATGCCATATCCCCACCCCTCCCTGTGACC
Source organism: Neoceratodus forsteri (assembly GCA_016271365.2). Lineage (NCBI taxonomy): Eukaryota > Metazoa > Chordata > Ceratodontiformes > Ceratodontidae > Neoceratodus > Neoceratodus forsteri. The sequence goes on along the minus strand of CM057458.1, from coordinate 727,756,436 downwards.
GCTGGCATCCCCCAAAGTTTGGTGCTTGGCCCCATCCTATTCTCCATTTTCCTAAACAACCTGCCTCAAGCTTGTTCCCCCTCCTCGATCCACATGTATGCAGATGATACTGTCTTATTTTCCTCTGGCTCCTCTCCCGACTCAGTTGCCTCCACCCTTCAGGCAGATTTCAACAAAGTCCAGCACTGGTTCAACTCTCATCAGCTCTCTCTAAATGTGAAAAAAACAGTAACTATGACTTTTGACACATCTCAGCGACTAGCCAGGCTCCCCTCCCTCACGCTTTTCCACACCCTCGATGGGACAGTGCTGGAGGATGTCACTTCCTTCTGGTATCTTGGAGTTTGGCTTGACCAGCACCTCACCTTCTCCATCCATGCTCATTCCATATTGAAAAAACTCCGCCCCAAGCTTGGGGTTCTATATCGGAACCATAATAGTCTCTCCTTTGCTGTTCATCGTGACCTTATCCAGAAGATGATACTTCCCTCCTTTGATTATTGTGATATTGTCTACAGTGCTGCTCACAAGTCTGTCTTACCCAAGCTAGATATCCTTTTTAATGCTTTCTGCCGGTTCGCTCTTGACGCTTCTCCTCGCACCCATCACTGTGAGCTCTACTGCTGCCTTGCATTCCCCTCCCTTGAAAACAGCCACCTAATACACTGTGCCAAGTTTATCTCAAAGTGCTGGCTTGGTGCCCTCCTGGCTTACCTGGCCTCCACACTATCGCCCCCCCCTTGGCACCAACCCATGTGCTGAGGTCCCTAGACTCCCTGCTCCTTCTAATCCCCAGAAACAGAACCTCAGTTGGCCAGGCTGCCTTCTCACACTTCTTCCCTCAACTCTGGAACACTCTCCCTACACAAATTCACCACTTCTCCTCTGTCCGATCACTATCCACTGCCCTTGCCAACCTCTACTCGGTAAACTGCTCCTGCAACTAATATTCCCCTGTTCATCCATGCACCCCCCGTCTCTACTTCTAGTAGGTCCAAGGGCGTTATGCTAGCTGACTCTATGCCTAACTGCTGCACTTGATCCCAACTATTGAGCTAGCAAGCTCTGCACTTATTCAGTCTGTGTTATGTATCACAGAACTAACCCTATCTGTTTTTCCTCATTGTAACTGTTACCATGTCCGTTAGAGGAACTTATGTAATCCACGCTCAGTATTTCTGTCAAATGTATATATAATGTTCTCCATGCATCTGTATTATGTAAATTGTATGTAAATATGTAAGAAGTTTGATAACCTTATGTTCTCCTCCCCTCTGTACCCCTCCCCCCAGGTCGCACAGGGAAACGAGCAGTTGTTGCTCAGTGTGCTTTTCCTGGTGAAACAATTTCAATAAATAAATAAATAGTTCCTTCCCAGTTGGCATACTACTGTGTTCCACTTCCATTTGTGTTTGTTGACCTCCCTTTGTGTTCCTGCTAGTTTCTCTTTGAATTCCATGATTAATTTCTGTTTTTGTCAGAGTTACAGCTAAGTTCTTATCTTATCTTATCTTATCTTATCTTATCTTATCTTATCTTATAAGGTGTCTTTGCCTCCAACTCCCCTCTCCCCTAGTTTAAAAGCCTAATGCTCACATCAAATATTTGGCCCAATGCTCATGCTCCTTCCTTCGTTAGGTGCAGTCCATCTTATTTGAACTTCCTCTTCCAGATGTCTCCCCATGCACCAGCAAAGTGGTAGCATCTTTCCTGACACCAGCTTCATAACCACTCATTGAACTCTTCAATTTCTTTGCTTCACATCTTCTCTGTGCTACTGCCTTTGCCCCACACAGGAAGGAACTCAGAGAAGGCCAGGGAGGTTGTTTGAGTGGCCAATCAGTCTTCTAGTTTAACTAGGTTTCATTTGGCTTCATCTACCGACTGCCCTGCCAGGTTATTTATCCCCAGGTATACCATGATCTTCAGGTCATCCCCTTCTTTATCTGCTATCCTTTCAATGTGATTAGTGTCACATTTTGTTGAGGCACCTGGGACACATCTTACTAGCACCCTTGTTTGTTCTCAGTCACTCAGTTGGGTCTCTACCCCTCTTATCATGAAGTCTCCCATAATGAGTATTGTATCTTCCTACTTCTTACCTTTTTGTCCTTTATGAACCAGACTAAAGAGGTCAGGTCCAAAAGCACTCAGCTTTTTGTTACCTATGGTGACATTGGCAAAGGTGAACCAGCAGCTAAGAAGCCTATCTCCCGATGGATAGTCTCTTGCATCCAGTTCTGCTATGAAAAAGCTGGGGAAATAGCACCCAGAGGCTTAAGGGCACACTCCACAAGAGGCACAATTGTCTCTCTGGCATCTATAAGGGGTGTCCCCTTATTAGACATTTGCAAAGCAGCTATCTAGAAAACAGTGCATACATTTACAAAGCACTACTACCTGGACATACAGTCCAGAAGGGATGCCAGCTTTGAAACTGCAGTCATCCTGAACCTCTTTATTAAGCAGGTTCTGGCTGCAGCTTTGTAAAGTACTGCTACAGAGTCTGCTTAGAGTTTAACCATTAAGTGAGGGATTCCTGAGATTAGAAGAAACAATTATTCACTGTAGTAATGTTGTTCTTCTCAGGGATCCACCACTGTGGTTACACTCCCCACCCTGCCTCCCCTTCCAGTACCTGAAAATAGGGTCTCACGATAATCAGTTCCTTTAATTAAGGTTGCTTGGGCATTACTACTGCAGTTTCTTTATAATTGTAAAGTTTGGTTTTTCCCTGTTTCTTTCCTGTTCAAATTGCAGCACTTGCAACAAAATGATAGACAATGTTTGAGATGGTCTAAAGTTTTGTCACGATTACTATACTTTGCTCACAATGGCCAATCAGCTGGATGGCTGACAGGTAACGGTTTAGACTGGGGAAAAGCCCAGGAGTTTGTGTTACATATGCCTCAGTTGCCATAATTAAAAAAATATATATATATGCTAAAATCAAGCTAATGCCTAAGTAAAGTTCTGGTTCAGTTACTGCCCTAAAAGACATTCACTAACCCCCTGTGATGGCAAAGAGGTTCCACAGGGTTCAAGAAGGTGAGGATCTGCTCAAAAACAAAAAGAAAAAAAAGAAAAAATGTAACAAGATATCTAGTATGTGAAAGGAATATTATGGTCAGCGTTTACAGTGCCTGCAGCACTTGCTCCTTTCACTCCCATTCCCACACCTATCACCACCACAGCTCTGGCTGAAACACCAAATTGATCTATCAGTACTGTAACCGAAGAATCCCCTGGACTATCCTTTGCATCACCCTCTACCTCAAGATGGCTGTACAATGCTGGTTCGACAACTAAGTTGTTGACTGCCATTACAGTGACGGATTTATGTCGACTGCAACTTGCGGTTGAAATAAATCTGACTGGAGGCCCTGGCTGTGTTTTCACTGTGGGCCTTTGCCACAGAACTCTCCCCATGCAGGGGGGGCTCTGCCCCCCATCCCACCCTCGATCTAAAGGATTCTAACTCCGAGTTGGAGTTGGATCAAGGATCGGGGAAGGGTTGCAGGAGCGGGAGAGAGAGTGCTGGGGTCTTGGGCAGACTATTACAGTGAAAACATTGATGTTGTTGGCATACCCCTCAGGATCAGCAAAATCTCAGTTACAGGAAGTACCAGACCACACGACAGGAATAATTAGGTAGAAAGGAGGCTCGATAGTAAACTTCCCCAATTCTGTACAGCCGGACTGCACAGCAGAGGCCCAATTTCTCCAGTCTACACTGACTTGACTGCTATAGTGTCAGGGTTGGTAAAAATCCTTGACTCAAGGAGTTTTGATCCCAACAGTAAAAAAAGAACAAACACAAGCTATCCCTTTCTTTTTGCGTTATCTGCTACTCTAGTCGCATTGCTGAAAAATCGGAGAGCAGATCAAGCAGGCTGTTTGGAGCAGCCCCGGCTGACAGATCAACTGCACCTGTCCATAATTACAACACTCAAGGGATCAGCTGTTCAATGACGCATGGCCAGAGCAGAAGAGGCGGTCTCAAACACCACAATATACTCTCAAGTCCCTTGCTCGTCATGCTCAGTTAAGAATAATTCATCAACTGAGTCGGATAAAGCTTATTAGGAGGGAACAAAAAAAACTTGATTTAGTAAGAATCCTGGACCCCACACAGAAGCTCTTTGACATACAGCTCAGTTCAAGAGAGTTGGGGCCAAAGCAATACTTTCAGTATATATGAGTCTGTAAATCTGAACTTAGGTACACTGAGCACTAGCAGAGGCAGTGAAGTGAGGAAGCAAAATGAATTGAATACTGACTGTGTGTTTGAGAAAACCAAAGAAACAACCAAAGAACCTAACTGTGGAATCAGAGGGAACTAACACTAGCAAGCTTACAGAACCAAAGCCATTTCATCCTTGAAACCAGTAGGAATTGAATTGACAACACTTAAAACCCCCATCAGGAGCTCTCAGTGACAACACTAGACACAGATTTGGCCATAGATTCAGAATCTGAAACAGAAGTAGGAGTTCAAATAAACAGCAGTAATGGGTTCCCCAGCACTAATTCTAACCCTCTACCCTGTGATTACAACAAGCATAAGATAGCTACACTCATGGAGGGCAATAAAACTCAAAAACCTCAGGAGGAGAGGGGTTCCAAATACCAAGGAGCACTTCATAATGTAGTGGGACAGGGGGTTGTTTATATTAACTTGTTCATCTCATCCCTGATTGACTGTCTATCTGGGTTGATAAAATTGATACTCTCTGTGCCAGAACAGAATTAGAAACCAGAGTGAGCTGAACAGAATATAAAATAGACCCCATGCAAAAGCGAATTAAAGAACGATCCAAAGAATTTTCGACTGTAAGACAAAAGGTGGAGGAAATGGCAATAAGATCTGAGAGACAACATCAAGCTGGGAGGAATCCCTGAAGGTGCAGAAAGAATGCAAACCCTTGCCTTTTTTGGAAAACTACTTAATGATGCACTAGACACCAAGAAAATAAAGCAGAGCTGAATAGAGCACACAGCGGTGCCATCAATCTGAACTACCAATCAAGATTAAAGAAGGGACTGCATGTCACAAAAATGTCTGTCCAAGTCTACTCAGATTTTCCTCTTGCTGTCTTAGTGAAAAGAAAAGCCTCTGCTGGTGTAACAGCCATGTTAAAGGAATGGGGTATTAGATTCACAGTGATTCACTATGATACTCCCTGCAAAACTAAAGGTATTTCTACAAGGATGTCTAAGCTTTACATCTCTGGCAGAGGCAGAGATTTATCAGAACTGTTTTGTTTAATGAACCACGAGGTTTCACTTTGACTTCATCCACCTTTCAGCACCCTACCTGAGGTGCAGAAAATTCAGATCAACCTACCACAAGTTCAAGAAACCAATCATGACTCTTCATCATCATCATCAGCCTCTTCAAAATCATCAGCAGAATCAGCAGCCTCAGGCACACCTACGCATCATAGAACAGAAGGATAAACAACACTACCATCATCATCATCATCATCATCAAAATTTTATTGTTCAATCATAATGGGTGAGCATCATGAGCATTACAACACAGACAAAGATAAAAACATTATTAAATACAGAAAAGACAAAAAAAGAATACAGATAAGCCTACATAGATGAAAGATAGAACATAATGCAATTCATTAAAACAGCCTCAATCCATCCTCTTAGTTACTTGTTTTAGAAGTGAACAAAATTCCTATAAAATATATATATATACAATAGGAGTGAGCTACATTTTTCACTGATAAAATGCATGTATTGCTACCACAGTGAGATAAATGCAAGCCCAGGCTAACACAATGACGATAAATGCTGTTTATACATACTGTGCTTACCTCACCAGCATTTATTCTCACTGTGGTGATGTCACAGACAAGCCCATTAACTCTTCCTCAGTGCTGCAACTTGTTTCAGCTCATTAAAACAAATGAAATTCACCTGCCTTTCAAGTACCTGAAGCCCCAACAACAGGTTTACTGCATTCAGTCTCACATACACTCACATGCTGAGAAGATCTCTAAAGTTCCTACTAGAGGAAAAAAAGGAAAGAGCACTGACTGCTAAATACATCAAACCATGCAGACTCAAAGCAGCAACAATACTTGGATACAGCTGAACTATACTGGAAGAATAAATAAATTCTCCTTACAGAAGAAAACAAAACCAATGAATGTGGGAGAAGTTTTTCTATCTTGCACACAGTTTGAAAGCAACACAGAACCACTTTAGAAAAGCCTATTGTGTAAATCGCACACATTATGTGCAGATTGTGTGATATGTGAAATATCTTCATGAGTGAATAGTGACCTATGGGTACTGTCACTCGTGCCTTTGGCACTAATGAGCATCCAGAGGTCACTGTTCACTCATGAAGATATTTCACATATCACACTCCTGCCCATCATGTATCCCCTATATACATACATATATATTTAAAGCATTTTTTAGTTTGTTGCTCTCTGCAATGTAAAAAACATTTTTATTATCTTAATAACTGAAGCCACAAAGTTTGCAATTCTTGTAGCTTCTTCCACAGTTCTTGGATACAGTAGAATGAAAATGTGATCATACAAACATGTTGTGTATAAAGTGTGTTTATTTAATAAGTGTTCACTATGTGGTTTGGAGTACAAGGGGCAGCTCATAATAACATGATTTATTGTATATGTGTGTCCTCTATTACATAGGCAGAATGAACTATCATTTTTCTGGTTGGAAATTCTTAATCTATTACAGTAAGCGTATTTGGAAGAGATTAATTCAAATCTGGCTCAGGTTACATTTTTTTCTCTTCTCTGGTGCTATGGGAATCATTACATAGTCTTCTAAATAGTGTCCCATTTAATTTTTTTATATCAACTTGCTGCTTTTTGAGTTTGTATTCTTTCCATGTCCTTGTTTTTCACATAAGCAAAAGGTTTTTGCTTAATCACTTGTTTCACTGTCATCCAGCCTCTCACCATCTGGGATAGTGTTAAACCCTATGCAGTTACTCTGCCATAGTCTATCGACAGATTTGGAGGTTTCCAGGAGTGTGCTACCTAGGGCAACCAATTAGAAATAGCTTAGTATTTGATTACAACTGCTCTGTTTTTTCTCCTAATTGTCATGTAATCGCTCTTTACTGCCTAATGATCAGACCAAGGACGTGACGTGTTGTAGCCCTCCAGGGCTGATGTCCAGTTGAGTTGGTATGGTCACTGAGTGATGGATCTGTGCGTCATACTGGCCAGGGTGGGTTGGAGTGGTGGATGTAGGGAAGGAGCCTCTAGGGCATTCACTTGTGCTCACACAGATGGTGCCAGATTCACGTAGCATATTGAGGTGCCAGAAAAATCACTGTTGCTCCCTCAGGGAACCCAAAATGAAGAATTGGGTCCGCAGCTGCAAAATACAAAGGGCTCAGAAGACACCGAGAAGTTCCCTCCAGCATGGCTCTCCCACCATTCCATACATACGGTCGAGCAAGAGCTGTACTACTCAGTGTGGCAGCAGTCTGAGCCTTCAGGAGATGGCATCACTGCAGTCCAGGTAAGACCTCTCCTCCAAGGGGAAGTTACATGTGTATAGATAGTACTTGAATAAGATACAGGAATTTTAGCAGTATTGACATTTTTAACACATTGGCTCCTATGCACTATTGGGGCGGGGGTACGTGGAATCCACACGTACTCTCCCCGTGTAGCAGTACACCTGTGGACAGCTGTGCACCGGCAGCAGTCACGACCACCAGCCACCTGTCTGTGGCCCCATCCACCCAGCATGCAGGACTCTGCAGGGTGACCGGGGGCAGGGACGCGGACCAGGGCTGGGGCACAGAGTGGATCAACTCTGAGGCAGGGCGTGCATTGGCAGCGCACCTCATGGAAGACCAACGGCCAGTGACTGAGGCAGTGAGAAGAGGGCAGTTCTGCTGGCTCTGCCAAAATGGGGCCCCAGGGTGGGTTGCAGGGACAGGGTGGGGGATCCTTTGGCGGTGGGAGGCACAGTACCCCACAACATGCCTGGGTGGCCCAGGGTGGGGGTTGAACAGTTTGGGGGGGCAGCATCCATGAGCTGGTGCCCATGTTTGTATGGTGGAGGGGCGCCAGGTAGAAGCGATGCACTGATGTGCGCTGGATGGTGCCGTGCGGCCATGAGGTGGTCTGCCTGGAATAGTAGGCTACCCGCCCCATCCGGGCATGTAGGGGACTTATGGTAGGGTTCTTCCTGTTGTACCATGTGTCCTCCTCCACACCCTCGTGGCTAGCACTACGTGCCTTAGTGCATTCGCATAGTGCCTGCCTGCCCCCGGCACGTTGCTCTTTGTGTGGCCACGGGACTGGGCACATAGGTGCTGTGCACCACCATTAGTACATCCCATGTGGGGGGCGCATAGAGTGCAGAGTGACTGCGTGCCCCAGATATGCGCGCATAGCCACTCTGCCCAATAGTGCATTGGGTCCAGTCTTCCTACCATACAATGATAATGATTGTTTCTGCCATCTTTCAAGTTCAGGTTGAACAAGCTGAAGCAATGGAGAATAATTAGCCTTAAACACATTCTTAATCTTTGAGGTCATATTCACCCCAAGTACCTAAAATCAGCCTGGGTCCACTGGAAGGGTAACTTTTCAATGTTGGAGTCATAGTAAATGGGTTAATAGGCATCATGATGGACTTTTCCCCTTAATGTTATATCCAGAACCGTTCTCAAAGTTTTCCACTAATGACTCTCCTGGGTATGTAGTCTTCACTAATAAATGTTCTGTGTACATAAACACTGTCAGAAAACTCCATTCATAGCTATCTCCTTTAATAGTGAACTGACTTTTACTGCCCATGCAAGTGGCTCAGTCAAATTGAACAGTATAGGGGACAAGGGGCAGCCCTGACGAGTTCCTCTGTACAAAGTGAATGGTCTAGAAATCCAGCTGTTTGTTTGCACCATAGCTTGGGTTGTTATACATTACTTAAACCTTTTTTATAAAGGTTATCTCTTAGACCCATTACCTCCATAATCTTCCACAGATGCCCCACTCAGTGCATTCAAAAGCCTACTCTGTGTCAAGTGATACCACCATGGGATTGTCACCAGGGTTATCTGCATCCCAATCCAAAATTTTCAAGAGGATCCTGAGGTTATGAAATGTGTTCCGTTTACCTACAAAAACTGTCTGGTCAGTTGATACAAATCTGGGCAAGAAAATCTCCAGTCTAGTTGCCAGCAGCCAGAAACAGATATTTAAATCTGCATTTAGCAGTAGTATGGGTCCATATGATGAAACTATATTACTTGGTTTACCTGGTTTGGGAAGCAACGCTATCCCTGCTTTTTTATAAAGGGAGTAGCTGACCCTCTTTCTGAACCTCTACCCATATTTCTCACAAAGGAGGTAATATTACTGGGGGCCACCTTTTTATACAAATCGACACCTTTTTACATAAATCTATCAAAATTTGGGCCAGTGACCTTTCCAGAATATAATGACCCCATGTCCTTAAGGACTTCCTGTGGTGTAATAGGGTGATTTAAGGCTGCTTGGTCCACATCCTCCAATAATGGCAAATGAAGTCCAGTGGTAAGGGTGCAGTCAAGGCGGACGGTCCCACGTATTACCCTCCCCTGCAAATATAAAGTCCCATAATAAGAGACAAACTGCTCATTAATGCTGTTTTGTCCTGTGACTCCTCCCTTTTGTGGTGGCAAAATGAGCAATATGCTTCTGGGCTTCCTCCTATTTCAGTGAATCACCAACAAGTGTCTGCATTTATTACTGTTCCCATAGTATCTGGACCTTTGATATGTGCAGGCTCTTTCTACTTGTTGTGAGTCCAAAGCATTATACAGCATTATAATTTGGCACATCTTCCAATATAAATCTTGTTTCACAGTCTTTTTTATACTCAGTTTTTAATTCCTTTAGCTCTTTTTCCAATGTATCTAGCTGCAGTAAAAGGCCCATTTTCAGCTTTCCTGTAAAGGCACTTGTCCTGCTCTGATGTACACTTTTAGTGAGTCCCAAAGACCCTGGATACTGCCACAGTTCTTTTACTCCTTAATCTCAGGTCCAGATTGCTCTATAAATTGTTCTTTGTTTACTAATACTGGGTTCGGTGTCCATGGCCTTGTAGGGGGCTGCTCCACATCTGCTACCCTGCGAAATTTAAGAGGAGCATGATCAGAAATTAAATTAGGTTAATATGTCGCTGTCCCCGCAGAGTGCATATCTCTGTAATGAGGTAAAATATGTCATTTGGAGGGTGGGACTGGTATACAGTGGAATAAAATGAATAGTTTTTCATAGTTGGATGGTGTAACCTTCAAATCTCCTGCATTCCTATATCAGTTGTTTGCTATCATATGAGGGGCCAGATTTATTATGGTGATAAGACTTTATAGAGAAATGGTCCAAAATAGTCTCTATAATCAAGTTAATATCACCACCCCATTGAATGTTTCCTTTACCTGTGACAGCTGCAACATTTGGTCCCAGAAGAAGTCAGTGTTTTCATAATTGGGTCCATAGGTTTTAAAATGTGAATATCAGTATAATTCATTTGGCTGGGAAGCAGCACCCAGTGGCCAGAGGTGTTAGATTTGACAGTGGTTATCTGTTTGTGGAGATTTTCGTTAATCAGTATTGCAATACCTCTCCCATGACTGGTATAAGAGGAACAAATCTCCTGCAACCCAATCCCTCTTAAGTTTGCTATGTCTGTTATAAGTTAGGTGTGTTTTCTAGAAGACTACCCCACCTGGGTGTTCCTTTTTATGTTTGCTTGCTCAAATGCACAAAGCAAACTTCTTGGGACTGCCTGGACAAAGTAGGGGACAGGGAGGTGTGTGCTCAACATGTGAACACCCAGTATTTACAAAGCTGCTGATGCCACTGAGTTGGGTGATGGGTGGAAACTTCTCACATATGAAAGGATACAGTCACACCTATTGCAGTGTGGCTGCATCCTTTCATATGCCCACATCAGCCAGCAAAGTAATGCCACCCTCCCACCCGAGCTTTTAAATAACAATGGAGGCAGGTGTGCAATACTGCTACCAGCATCTCCCTCCCAACTGAACCAGCTTTCCTAAATCTCTGGTGGTCAGGTGCCCAACCCCACCTCTGGACAAGACAAGAACCCCCATCCAGCAGTCAGGTGACCAACTCCACCACCAGCAACAACAACCCCTCAAATGCATTTCAGCATTTGAATACCCAACACTACCACCAGAACAAACAGCTCACAGCACCCCCAAAGTAACTCCAGTGGTCAAGTGCCCAACCCCATCACTGGAACAAACAGCCCACAGCAACTCCCCCAGAGTAACTCTGGCAGATGGTCCCCAATTCTGCTACCGGACAGTGCTACCCCCAGTAGCATGTGACACCAAGGTGCCCACCCCTGGTGTTGACAAACCAAATGCTGGCACTGGGGTGACCAATCCCCGGTGTTGGTCATTAAAAATTTTTAACATCTCTGTTACAAGCTGTCTAGGAAATAATGACCATAACCTAATCCCATGCAGCTTAATGGCCATGCAACCAATGTTCATTGGAAACACCATTTATAGGGACTATAACAGGGCACAATTCGACAAAACTAGAACTAGTTTGGTACCTATTAAATAGGACAAAGAACTGACCAATCTCTCTGTGGAAGTCTGTTGGGCCTTATTAAAAGAAAAATGCTGTTTCTTGAACAACATTATGTTCCAACAAAAATTAAATACAATAGGAAGGTAAAAGCCCAGTGTGGTTCACTACTAAGATAAAAAAACAGATAAAAACAAACAAACAAAAAAGGCATATACCAAATTCCAGAAGGTCCCCACAGAGATAAATGAGAACAAATACAGGACTGCAATCAAGCATCTGAAAACTATGATAAGGTCTGAAAAAATAAAAATTGAATTTTGTATAGCACACAGATGAAAACAATAAATCATTCTTCTCTTATATAAATAATAATAAAATAGTTCAAATACGATTGGGCCTGTTATGGATAATGGTAAATTGTTTAGCAATGATTTAGAGGTGGCCAATGTGTTTAATGAATATTTCTGCACTGTATATAGTGTAGAGGTAAGAAGCTTGGAAGTCAGAAATAACATCTTCTCGGGCATTTCGCATTTTGAGTTAGAAGAGGTGCTTACTGTATTGTCAGAAATCAAGGGCACACTTCCCAGGTCCAGACAATATCCACCCTAGGTTTCTAAGATAACTGTCCTCAGTCCTAGCATACCCCCTTATGATTCTGTTTAATAAATCGCATGATATTGGGGTGGTGCCCTTGGACGGGAGTAGAACAATAGTCATTCCAATCCACATCAAGGGGTGTAAGGGAAATGTGGCAAACTATAGATCTATTATTTATTTTGTTTTTGTTGAGTGGGTAAGTGCACTAGACAAATTCTGCCTATTTTCAGGCATGACCCGGGGAAGGGGGATACAGATAAATGCCAACTGACTTTGAACCAGATTAAGCTGTTGGTGGTATTTTTAGTGAATTATTACGTGACTCTCTTGTAGCAAGATGATGAAGAAACTAATAAAAAAAATGCTCGATCGTAAGCAATATCTAAGGGGTAGTCACCTAAACCAAGATGGCATCAAAATAAGGTTATCGTGCACTACAAATCTAGTGACCTTTTATAACAATATCAGTATGAGTTTGGATAGGAGAACCCCAGTGGACGTGGTGGTGCTAGACTTTGGGAAAGCATTTGATACGGTACCCCATTGTGAGCTGGTGCAGAAGCTCAGGTTGTTTGGTTTTAACAAAGGCTTAATTAGGTGGGTAAATGACTGGATGGAAAATAGAACTCAGTGAGTCAGGGTGAATGGTTATTTATCAGAGGAGGGATGGGTCTCCAGTGGGGTCCCTCAGGGCTCTGTCTTGGGCCCCTCATTATTCGCCTGTTTATATGTGATCTTGGAAGGAATCTGACTAACTCAATAGTCAAGTTCATTGATAACTCCAGGTTGGTTGGAGAGGTGGACACTCCATAGAATTATCTTTCTATGGTCCAGGACTTACAAAACATTGAGGCCAGGCAATTAAAAACAAAATGAAATTTAATCAGGAGAAATGCACCGTTCTCCACTTTGGAAATGAAAAAAAACAATTATACCCCAATACCTTAAATAATATTCTGATACAAGCAGTGGATAAAGAAAGAGATCTGGAATAATCATAAATAACAAGTTGTCCCCATCTGTCCAGTGCAGAAAAATAACCCACACTGCTAATAGATTACTAAAGGCAGTCAAAAATCATTCATATCAAGAAGTGAACAATGCATTTTATCCCTTTATCAGACATACATAAGACCGCACCTGGATTATGGTTCCCCTTTTTGGAGCCCATACTTGAATCAGTATGTTGATTTGGTAAAGAAGGTTCAGAGAAGGGCTATCAGGTTGATACCTAGGCTAAGGCATGAAACATACAGGAAAAGGCTATCAGAAATTGGGTTGTTTTCCTTAGAGGAGAGAAAAATAAAGGGAGACCTATAGATACTATATAATATACTTTAAAACCCTGATTTAATGCATTAGTGTGGTTTATCTTGCAGTATTAGGGGTATCAACCTGAGATGACATAATGAGCAACTCATGGCTCCCATGGTACATAAAAAAAAAAAGAAATAATTACTTTACATTAAGGGCAGCCAGAGCCTGGAATGAATGGTTCTATGTCATAACGGCAGTCATGGAATAGTGATCACCGTTACGACGAGTGTACATCACTGAAAAAAAAGGTGATGTACACTTGCAGCAACAAAAATAGGCGATCCCCCCTAAATATGGATTATTAACTCCGGGGGGGGGGGTGCATGTTGGGGATGGGGTGAAAATCTGGAACACGGAAAAAATGAAGTGCCAAAAAAAGAAAATACACAAACATTTGTAGCCCTACCCGGTCCTGAACTCTGCACCCTCCCACTATAGCCAGCTACCCTCACCAGTATACCAATAGGCCAGCTCGGCAACCTCCTGCTGCACTACCCTTAGATATCCTCCCTCCTCTTCTTGTCCCCTCCCTCTTTCCTGTCACCCTGCTGTAACCATTGCTACCCTTGCAGGGGTAGCCACCATGTCGTCGCTACCTTTGCAGGGTAGCCCACATGACAAGCGTTGAAAGTGAGTCGCTCATATTAGTCGCTCACTTTCAGTAGCCCTATGACAGGATACTGAAATGAATTGCCTCAAGACTTAGTTGACCTTCCTTTCATAAATAGTTTCAAAAGGGGTTAGAAAGTTATTTACAGTCAAAAATATTGGGAAATATAATACCCAGTCAGAATAGGAGACAATCCTGAAGGGCTTTTAGCCTGCTATTGTCTTGTACTACAAGTAACCAAGCAACTGTTCCTTATGGTTCTCTAACTTGTTTGTTATGTGTAAAAACAGAAAACAGTCCCTCAATGTTTTCTCTGCCCCGACCCTCTGACCCCCACATCGACCCCTCACTCAGCACCACACACACCTCCACCTCTCATTTATCTATCTTGTCCAGCTCTGAACTTCTCTCAAAAGCACTGCATGCCCTACTAACAGCTCTGACTGGGAACTTCAGCTGACTGAAAGCAGTGAGTTTGATTAATTGCTTTTTAATGCATTTTTAGCTTTTACACAGAACTTTGTAAATTTTTTACATTTGTTCACCAAATTCTCAACATAGCCTTTTTTTCAACACCATCTCATGAACAAGGGAGGTGTAATTTTTCAAATTCTCCGAAACATGTTTTATGCAGCTGCTCCTTGAAATCACCTTTTAGGTGGGATTTAAAAAATTCTGCCTGTGTTGATCGAAAGGTGAAGTCATAAAAGACTTTATGGAAAATGTGGGTCAAAATGTTAAACAACAATGAAGTTATGAAGAAGCATTGAAGTTTTTCAACATTTACTTGTAACTGTGTTATTTTTACAGATAGCATTCCATGATATCACTTTTTGGACAGGATTTAAAAGTTCTTCCTGTCTTGATCATAAGGTGGTGTCATAACAAGACTATGTTAAAAAAAGGCATCTGACTTGATAAGGACATAAGAAGATAAAATGATGTGAGGCAATTGCCCTGCTAGACTGTCCCCCTCTATTTCAATGATAAACTTGTGTATTACTGCTGTTCCTGAAATTTTTCAGGTCTTTCTTAAATTTATCAAGGGTAGTAGACATGACTACTTCCTCCGGTAATTCATTCCACATGTCAACCACCCTCTGTGTGAAGAAATTTCTTCTCTTATCAGTCCTGAATAATTCCCCTTGTAGTTGCATTTTATGACCCCATGTTATTTTAACTCCTAGCTTCCTACGAAGATTCAGTGCTGCCATTAAATATGCATTGTAAAAGGCTTTGTATACAGTTATATCCCCACTCACTGGCCTTCTCTCACCTTCTTTTCAGAGTAAAGATACACTGTACAGTTTTCTTTTTACTTCTTTGGTAACTGGGTAAGACACAGACACAAGTACCTGTTTTCAGGAGTGAGGTTAAGTGACATGCTTAGAGTAACACAGTATGCAAGTGGGGTTGTGGGAATCAAACCCAGGCCTGCTGGATATATCAAGCTTATTCACAGCTTGTTACTCTAACCTCTAGGCTATACTTTCAGCCTCAGATGGGACTGACAGTGATTCTACTCTCCCCATCTAATTTAAATGCCTGATATTTTTAATCAGTTTTCCTTTGTATGTTTTCTATCCTTCCTATGTTAGTTTTATTGTATAGTCCCCCCAGACTGTACTGAGTACTCCACATGGGGCCTAACCAGTGACCAATACAGGGGAAGTACGACCTCCTTGGATCTATTGCTAATATTTCTTCTAATGCACGATATCATCTTGTTGCATTTACTAATTTGAGAATGACATTGCTTTTTCATTGTAAGTTTTTTGTTTGTTATAACCCCAAGTCCTTTTCACTCTGTACCTGTTTAATTGGGCTATCATTCACATGTTATACAGTCCCCAAAACAGGCGCATCTGTGTAAGTGCATTCTGCCTGTTATATGGGGAGGGCACTGTAATGAAAGTCTATGTTTTATTTTAATCAGGACTCACTGATTACTGATACATCAAGTTAATGTAACATGAAATAAATGTTTATGAACATGTATTTCCTATTACAGTACTGAAATAAGATACAGATGCATAGTACAACCCCCAGTCCCAGGTTCCAAGAAAGACACGCACTGTACTGCAGTTTAAAATGCAAAATGTGATTCAGCATTGGTACTGTACTGCACTGAAGGGCAGAAATCTGGCCAATGACAGTGGAACATAAAGTAGAGGGAGGACTGTAAGCGGCGACCATGGCAAGGAAACAGTAGGGAAGGATCTGGTAGGAAAGGCAGGAGAAATAAAATAAAGTTCTGCAGCTAAAACTAGGTGTGTGATTCAGCTTAAATTGTACTGCAGTTTAAAAGTGCCGCCCACTGTTGGGACCCCTCTCCGCATCTCCAAAACTGACAGCCAACCACAGAGCCACAACCTAGTCCCAATGGCCAGGACTGAGGAAGTGAAACCCAACAACACTGCAGCCAATATACACATGAGACCGATAGGAACCAACATTTGAATCATTTGTGCTCCATAAACTACATGCCAAAGTGTGAACTGACGCTAACTAGCAGCTAATCTGGGTAATCTGCCTGAAGAGAAACTGGGCATAGGCGCTATAACCAGTGTTTTTACATGATAGGCTATGGAATCGGAAAGTGGAAATACAATCTGCCCGGAAAAACAACTGCTTGTTTAAACCGTGGATGCTACAAGTGGTGAGGACTGCATATGTTTTTGATTTTGCCTTCCTAAATGCATTACTGAACATTTGGTTATGCTAAAACTCATCTTTGAATTTATTGTCCATGCCACCATTTTATCTATGTCTTCGTATAGTGCATTTCTTTGTTCTAAAGTATTCACTATGCTACCTATCTTGATCATAATGGGGGGTCATAAAGAGCCTATGTTGAAAATGTGGGGTCAAAGTGTCATAAATTGGCAAAGTTATGAAGAAACGGTATATGTATAAAGGGGTTATTTATTCTGATCACCATTTTTTTCAGCTCTGTACCCCTAAGCCCGTAGGAACTCAAAGTCCTTGAGGCAATGGTTATCGGGAATAAAAAAGTTTTGTCCATAGCCTCAAGATACTGTTGTTCTAACTTGTAACGGCATGCAAGCAAACATGTTCAGCGTTGAGAAATGCTTGATTAAATATGTTAACATGTTTCTGTTTTATAGGGTCCTTTGACAATCCATGTTATAATGTTTAGTGTGTTCTGCCATAGTCTCTGAGTTCTAAAGAGGCAGTAAATAAATTGCCCCATGGCTCATGGCACAGTATGCAACATAGATTAGTGACTGGAGACATTACTCATGGGAAAGCACAGGTTGTGAGACTGAATAACCCAAAAAAGTTCTAAACTTTCATAGACCATAACCATTCTAACAATACTTCAGCAAAGTTATATCATGCACCTACTGTTGTGTTCACCTTCACCCAGGCTGGTGCATTCCTAGTTAACAGTGGCACAAATGCCTGGCTGGTTAAACAAAGAACTTATTACCTGCTGCCTACTTAATACTGTTCACAGTCCCTTGTGTGGTGGTACTATGAGGATGTAAGCTTTGAGTCTGAGAACCAAAGGTCCCAGAGGTGTTACTCTGCTGCACACTTATACAAACCGAACTAGCCAGGTCCACCCTTTATCCCTCAAATATTGGAGGTCGCTACAGTAAGTTCTTTATACTCTCTGTGGGCATCTCTCTGCACTACTCTCACATATTGTTCTATATACAGATGGCCTCTAGTCTTCCAAAATATGTGGCCATACCCCTTCATCCTGGGCAAGCCCCACAAAAGAGGAATTATTGTACTCAGATTCCAGGACCACCTGTACTAATATCATCACGCTCAAACCACCCCCCCCAAGTTTATCACACTGCTATGTGCCAACCTGGACTCAATTCCCACTCTCTTGCACATCAGATAAGGTGTCATTTATGAGACAATAAAAGAAACAGAAAAAAAATAAGAAAAGGTCCCCCCAACACGGTGCATTTGTTAGTAGCCATACATTTTCAATGTCTAGTTCATCTGGCAAAATATCAAGATACACATTTTCTTTTTGTTCTCTTTCATTCCTGAACCAAGATATGGGGTTTGAAGTTTTAAAAGTTCCCACACCCATGCTACAACTGTGCCACACTCACTATGAAAAAAATGTAATATTTTGTGCTGTTTAAGAAACGTGCGGAAGATTCATCCTAATACAACTACAGCATGACTCTAGCATGTACTTTCAACAAGTAACACCAGAGAAAGATATTTTTAAACATGGCAAAATGGTGGCCATCTATAATGATGTGAGTCATTAATTACAAAATCAGCTGTGAAAAACTTTTATCAACATCTGAGAAAACAAAACATATATTGAGCATGAATCTTAGGTTATCAGAAATATATTTTTGCTAAAAAAAACTATATGATGAATTTTTTTGCCAACTAACAAATACTGCTGCTTTAAGAAAGGGACAAAAATTAGCCTGGCAGTACTGCCCTTTATATAGCAAGGGCACCTTAATTCCCTGCCTGTTTCTTAACACTTCCTACCATGAAGGGGCTGTTGGGACCAATATGACAGTCAGCAATAACATGATCAGACCCCAGTTGAGCGAGGCTCATTTTCAGTAAATTTTACAGGCACAATAAACACTAAGTTGCTGTACAAAGGCAACTGTGGTATGAAATGGTCAACAACAGCATTTACATATTCATTTTTAGTGTGAACCATAGGCACAAAAGCTAAGCTGCTCATACAAAGGAATCTGTGGTACAGAATGATCAACATCACTATCAGAATATACATTAGCATCACAAGTATTACAACTTAAGATATACTCTGAGAGGGGTGGTACTAGCTCTGAGAGAAATATTAGGACCTTACATTAATCATAGCGAGAGACTGGCAAGCCATACACTGAATTGAATTATCCTTTGTCATAGTCCAGGCAACAAACAAACAGTTTCATGGCTTCCAGAGTTAACCACTTTTTGATAGTGCCAGGTCTTATTGGTTTTGTCTTCATTCTGAGCTGCATGGGCAGTTAATTCCAAGCTGAAGGGCTCCTGAATAGCAATGATGTCCTCCAGAGTTAGTTATCATCTGCGAGTCCTGTATTCCACACCATCTCTCGGATCTCAGAGCAGACCTGTTATTATTTTTTGTTCCAGTTTCTCCAAAATATACCCTGGGAGCTGTTTGTTACATACTTTAGTTATTATGCTGTGGGAGATGCAAAGAATGGCTCGCAAGGGAGATTCTGCTGGTGGGAGACTTAAATCTCCCAGATAGAGACTGAGATATCCCATTGGTAAGGTCATCTAGGTAGGGGAGATTCTAGGGTCACTACAGGGTACCTTCCTGCAGCAGCTGGCCAGAGCAGCCCACAAGAGAAACATACTTGGCAATCCTAATCCCAGCAAAGAAATAACTTAGAAAGTAAGTAAAAGCAACCACAAAGAAGAAATTAAGCAACCACAACACAATGCATTTCCAAGTCAAAAAATATAAAACTAATCAAAACCACAAAAATCCCTAAACTTCAAGTATGCAAATTTTCCCAAGATAGGAATATATTACAAAAGTAAAGGAATAAGAAAAGTAGAAAAGAAACTATAGAAAAAATCCAAAAACACTATACAACAACAAAATATATAAGAAATAAAAAAAAACAAAAAGAAAAACTACTATAATTCAAAAAAGTAAAAACAACAAAAAAAAACATTAAAACATTAAAATACAAAACTAAAACACAAAAAACTTAAAATGCAAACAACAAGAAAAATTAAAACTAAAAGCAAAAACAAAGAAAATTACTACAGCAAAACAAAACAAAACATTTTAACACATAAAAAAAAAAAATAAAAACATAAGACCATAAAGCTAAGAAAAAATTCAAAAATAGAAAAGGCTAAAAAACTTCAAAATACTAAAACAAATACTAACATAATTTCCTAACAAAGAAAAAACAACACTAATAAAAGAAAAAGCAAATCCCTAACCCATCAATATATAAAAGCCAAAAGTAAAACAAAAGCCAAACAAAAACCCATAAACACAATTTTGTGGTGTTGTGATTGTGGGGATAGTGCAAGTGGGTGGTATTGCATTTATAGTGGTATTGCGAGCATTATTGCTAGTGGTTTTGGGGTTGCTTAGTTGGAGGGTTGTTTGCCATTTCTTTTCATAGGGGTGATTGAGGTGGGATTTGTGATTGGTAGTTTGACTTTTGGATTAGAGGGGTTCTATGGGATGTGGGTTTTATTCTTGAGTTCTTTGGAGTTTATGTTTTGGGGTGTTGCTTGTTTTGGTTGGGGTTGTGGGATTTTGAGGATGATGTGTTTGGGTATGTTTTTTCTTTTGTTGTGTGTGGGATTTTGAGGGGGTGGGGTTTCTTTTTGGTGTTTTTCGTGGGGTTGTGGGATGAGGGAATTTGTTTTCATTGGGATTAGAAAGAGGGTTGCTTTTGGAGTTTGATGGTTGAGGGATTGGTGAGGTGGTGTTTTTCTACTACCTGTTGGGGGTGGGGAAGTTGTATTGAGTTTTGTTTTTCTTGTTTAGAGGTATTTTTGTTGGTAGTGAGGGGTTGTTTTTGATATTTTGTATTTTTAAGTATCAAGAGATTTCATGTTTTTCTTGGAGTTTGTTTTCCTAGATGTAAATTTTGAGTTTTTGTAGTGGGTTTTGGGGTTTTTTGTATGGAATTGGTTCTTGTTTTAGAGGGAGGTTATATATTTTTGTATAGTGTTTTTGTTTGTCTTTCTGTAAATATTTTCTTTCTTGCCATGTTTAGAGAATTGTGTTTTTCTTCGTATGTTAGGCTATGGATGAATGGGTTTTTGCTTGTCTCTCTACTGCAGGAGTCTCTGTGACATTCAAGTTTCTCATTTCTGAGGGAGAGGGAATATTTTGTTTTACTTGTTTGATGATATTGGGATTCTATGAAATATCTGCGGGTAGTTATGAGGTTAGTATAGGGAGTTTGGTATTTCTATGTTCTGAGGACCAATACTGAAGCGGAGGAAGCACATTTATTCCTTAGTGAATTTAGTGCTCACCACCTAGTGGTGCCCTCCTGGCCCATCCCCTTCCAGGAAGTATCTATCCGCACCTGGTAGTCTCTAGCCGCCCCTTCTCCAGCCCTGGCAGACTGCAGGAGATGGTATTGTGCCCCATAGGAGTCTCTAGGTTCCCTATCTCACCCTCCGGGCCTGATGTCTCTAGACACTCCCTCTGGGCCTTAGCGCCTGGTGCACGACTGACCCCTGAATAGGGTTTCTTCAGAATTTGACCAGTGGGGATGAAGTGTTTTCTCTTCAGCTCATGTGTTGATGTGCATAGGTTCACATCAGGTGCTCCACGCTGCCTATAACAGGCACCTGTGGTCAATGTTAGCTCAGGTGCTAGCATCTTTGCCTGATACAGAGCAATCTAGACAGGCCATTGTCCTCTCTGCTCAGGGTCTGGAGCTTGAAAGTCACCAGGCAAGGGCATCTTATGACATCAGTGAAGGTGGCTTCCAGACTGGCAGGGACAGCAATCTGCATTAGGTGGACAGCGTGGCTTTGTCTATCCAGATTGTCACCCATTGCCTGGTGTAGGGTGATCTCCTCTGCATTCCGGGGGACCTGTCTTTTTTCCTGCAAGGCAAGGAGGATTCTTCAGGGGTGCCCTCCGTCTCCCCGGCCTTGGGGAACACCTCCTTGTCCTGAGCAGCCATAGACCTTGCTTTGCCTAGTAAGGCCAGGGTCTCCCCCTCCTGCGTCTCACCTGCAGGAGGCTGAGAGATCTGTTCACTCAGGGCTGTGCAAGGTCCCTTTGAGGGGATAGGTACTCACCGAGCAGTAGCGAATAGTGAAGATTGACAAGGGGAAGATATGAAAATTATGTACCTACCTGAATTTCTTGATCTTCTCTTGTATCTTCACCATTCATTCCTGATTCCCACCCTCCATTCCCTCATGGGCCTCAATTCTTGGGCATCACCTCCACCCTGCTCGCCCTTCTTCTCCTAGTGGCCAATTGGGGGCTGAGTCCCCCTGGTACCTCAGAGCTCTGTGTTCCTTCTCTAAAGTCACAGAGTGTTCACTCCAGAGGATGGCGAGTAGGGTCTTCGCCCTAAACCCTCTGAGGGAACCTCCTCTGATTCTCTTACATTTCTAGGGTGTCCCCCACTTGGGGCTTGAATAATCCTCTGGTTTATATCACCCTCTAGCTGTTTTACTTCTTGGCAGTCCTAAGAGAGTCCGTGGGAGTTTTTCTCCCTCTCTTTCTTATGCACGGTTGTTCCATGTTTCTTTTCTTCTGAAGTGGGGGACTACTCCAGTACTACCATGGAAACCTTTCTTCCAGATTTCTTTCCATATGCCTAACTCAGGACTCACTCATCTTCTGAGAAGGATTGTTACCCTCCCAGGGACAGTCGGTGAGACCTAGGCTTAAGTTTTACTAATGTTTTGGATAAAGGGGGTGAGCAAGGGTCTGCCTTCGCCAAGTCTGACAAGACCATTAATCCCCTTCAGACCATGGTTCAGTAACTTCTTAACTGGCGGGATCCTTGCTCCTTGTCTTCAGTCCTGCTGGGATTTGAAACTCTCATGCCAGTGGTCTTCCAGTTCAATGCTTGAGATAGCCCTTCTCCTCTCCCCGTTTTATCCTTTCTCCCTTCTTTACTCTTTTCTTCTATTCTTTGTCTTCTCCTTTCTCTGAAACCGCCAAGGATTGGGGCCCTATTGCTACTTAGGGTAGGCTTCTCTTTTCTGTCCCCTAATTGGTTTATCTCTTTTCAGTTTATATCCTTTCTTTTTTCTATCCTTCTGCTCACTTGCTCTCCCCTTTTTCTCTGAAACCTGTCTTTCTGCCTCTCCGGCTAAACAGAACTGGGATGGAGGAGGAGTCTACGGACCTAACAGCCAAGCTGCGTGCTGCCACGCAGTGTGTCCAGCACCATGGGTGGTGCCATAGGCGCTGACTCCTCCTTCAAAAAAGAAAACGCTCCTGTGGTGGGTATGCAACTCTGGCTTACACCAGCACTAATGAATGGTGAAGATACAAAAAAATCAAGAATTGCAGTAGGTATGTAATTTTATTTCCCTCTGATTCACAGGGTTCTTATCATGCTGCAGCTGAAAGTGGCCACCCTAATTCTGGTGGCCCCATTCTGACTGGACAAATTTGATCCCCTGTTGTAATAGTTGGCAGTGGAACTGCCAGTCCTGCTTCCTCTTTGAGCAGGTCTCCTGTCACAGGAGCAGTGCTCTGTTATCCATCCAGATCTTTGATTCCAGCACCTCCATACCTGACTCCTCAGAAGGTAGACCACTCCTGCTTTGGAGTTTCTGTGGTTGCTGGTGTTCTTTGTGGCTCATAAACTGTCGCCCAAATGGAAATATTTCATGATATTTATTTATTCTATATATATAGAAACATAGAAACATAGAATTTGACAGCAGATAAGGACCGCTTTGGCCCACCCAGTCTGCCCATTTCCCTACCTAATGGATAAGCTGCAGATCCTAGTTAACCAGCAGCCTACTTCTTCCTACCCCACCCCTAGAATTGCCTTATGACTGTCCCATGCATGCTTGAATTCCACCACTGTTTTGACTCCACAATATTTATTTATTTACTGGTAAGTACACCGAGCCAAAAGCTCTTTTTCTGGATTGGCCTGAAGCCACCGCTACAGAGTAGCTACAGGATGAAACAATGTTACATAAAAATGCAACCACATAACAAGAATACAACATGCAATATGCAGGAGTAAATACTTAAGTACAACAACATCAGAGAGCTGTATTCAATTAAAACAAATACAGTCTAGCTGTTTTGACAAATGAATCCTCAATTGACTTTTAAAAACAGTATAACTTTCGGTATTATGGAGAAAATCAGGTAAATTATTCCAACAGTTAGAAGCATAAACAGAAAATGCACATTCACCCATTGCACGATATAGTCTGCAGATACAGTATACCTCTCATAGCCTAGACCCTTTCATGTGTTCAGTGTATCATGTTCTGGAGTTCTTCTTATACCTTTGAGAATCAGGCTTCCATTAATTCTTTGTGAAGGTGCATTTGGCTGCCATTTCAGCTTTCCGTGCTTTCATGGATAGTTAGTTTTCACTCCAACTTGAGGTTTACCCAGGTTCCTTAGAGGCATCCTGCTTATATATCCCCCAGTCCATAGACTGGTTCCATTGTAGGACCTTAACATGGTTCTGGAGACCCTTATGGCACCTTGTTTTGAACTGGCTGCTATCTGCAAAGTGCGCTTCCTATCCTGGAAGACACTGTTTGTGGTGGCCATTACTTTAGCATGCAGAGAGTCTGAACTGCAAGCTCTGAACAGTTGAACCCCTTATCTTATTTTCCAATAAAATGGAGTCACTCTAAGGACCAGTCCATGTTTTCTCCCGAAGGTTGTCTCTGACTTCACACTGAATCAGACTATTCAACTTCTGATGTATTTTCCTACACCCAGTGATAGAGGGGAATGTTTGTTGCATACTTTGGATGTCAGTAGGACTCTGGGTTACTATCTGGATTGTACCAAGGATTGTAGGATACACTCTCAATGGCTGGTCTGATGGCATGGTGGGCTGAGGTGTTGAGCACCTTCCCTCCTGCCACACTGGCGACCCATGTTCAGGAACGAACATGAGTTGCTGGGGGTCGGCGGGGTGTGGGAGAATCGAGTGTCCCAGGGACTGCTCTTCTCTCCTGGGGAGGGGTGGCCAGCTGTCTCACTCTCTGACTGCCACTGGGTGGAGGCCCTGTGGTAGTACAGGTTGAATGCAGCTTGAAGGGCAGCATCACAGCTCTGTAGGACATGCACGCCTCCATGTGCATGTACTGATGTGCTGCCTCGGCAGGGGTCAGGAGGGGAGAAAAACTGAAAAGTAGGGAGGGTGGGCTTTATGAAGCCCTGGCCACTCCCTCAGAGCCCCATGCCACTGCTTAACCAGCGGGGGCAATCTGGATTATTGACTGATAGGGAGGATGGCCCTCCTCCTCCTGGCCCCACCGAGAGGGGAAATTCATGGGAGACCTATCCCGCGGTGCAATCAAGGGAGGCGGACGTCAGTTGCAGTGGCGGGAACAGGACTGAGAGCCACTTGCCTTCCCTCGAGGAAAAAAGCTGTATTTAAAAAAATAAAAAGGAAAACACTCTCAACTACAGTATGTCTGTCTTTCACACCCAGGATGGTGGGCTCCCCTGTTTCTAAGCAATGCTTTTCACATGGTTGGCATCTTGTATTGTTTTCTGTTACTGGAAACATGGTAAGCACTTACTGCTCCTATCTGTGGCCACTCCACTCTAGGGTGGGACAAATCAGGTAGCCAGGTGGCCAATGGCTACTAAAGAAACTGGTTTGGCTACCAGATTTTGAAAGTTACCAGCCTACTGGCTGCCTACCCACTATGGGACGTTTGAGCCTTTAAAAATGATGGCCACTAAAAAAAAAATATTGATTTGGCTACCATATTTTGAAAGTAAGTGGCCAAACTGACCACCAGCTCTCAACGTGCTTTGTCCCATCCTGCTTCACTCCTGGCATGACTGTTTCTGTGGCTTGTTTCCACAATGTGTCGGTTGTTGACATCTGTGTTACAGCCACTCAGGGGTACTGTTCACAGTTTTAATAAACATTACGGTCTGGTCATCATTTCTCTTAGACATACTGGCATTAGCCTTACTGTTCCTGCAAGGCCTTCTGTCTTAGGGTCATATTGATCCTTCGTCCTCACAGTACCTACTGTACTGCTGGATAATCATTTCAAATGTGTGACTCAATGGAGGGAGATGTCATCAAAGAATATAGTGCAGTTACTTACCATAACAGTATATTGTTGAGAGAATCTACTCCATTGAGCCACAGCTTATCCTCCCACTTCCTCCTTTTTCTACTTAGGTGGTTTTATTGGAAGTCATGCCTTCTGTTGCACACTCTGTACTCTTTCTCTGCTCCATTATAGCACTTTTATCTGGTTCCATGCCATCTGCCATGTGCCTGTTTTGGTTCTGGTTTTCCCGATCCCTACTGGTCTGATAATCCTCCAAGCTGGTGTCCAGCATTGAACTGAGGAATGATGCCCCCTTATGGAAGTGGCACTGATGTGGATGACCCCAGCTGGCAAAGTTTCTGGATGATCCTGATGCTGATGGCTTACAGTTCCAACAGTGTGTCTGAATGGAGGGGATTCTCTTGAAGATCTGCTGTTACAGTAAGTTGCTGCACTTTCTACATGGAGAAAGCTGTATTGCCTAATAGCTAGCAGAAGGACTAGAAGCCAGAAGCACCCTATTTGAATCAGTAGCTTAGCCATTTGCCCCTTCCACCCAGGCACTTGATTAGTGGACCTCATTGTTTTCTAGTTCCCTCAGCTGTCAAATTGTAGATGCAGCCCCACAACAGTGTAAATCAGAGTTTGTACATTTCTTGCATTATCCTTTGAAAATTAGTCTAAGAGCATCTGGCCTTCAGGAGAACTTTTAACAAAACATACTATGTGGACACAGTTCAGCTTGTATTTCACATTAGTTCTGTACTCCTCCTCCCCATTATTTATTATTACTGGTGTAATCTGCATGAAAATAAACTCTTTTTTCCTGAAGAGTTTATCTATTCCTGTTGCTTTCTCCTTACCATAGGTTATAATGCACTGCTTGTGACATCACAGTTACTCCCATGGCAACATATTGTGATGTCACAACACAGGATTATGACTTGAAGTAGGGAGTAAGCTCCAGAGGCAGATGAAGTCTTAGGGGTAAAGATCATGTATTCATGCAAATTTCCTCAGTAATAAATAATGGGGAGGAGAAATCTACAGAATATATGTGAAATGCTAGCTGAATTGTGCCTAAATATCATGTGTTTTTAAAGTTTTCTTTGATGCGTCAGCAGCTCTTTAAGTAAATAAATACTTCAATGAGGTCTGAATCTTTTTCCTCCTACTTTTGAAGAGCAGATGCTCTGAGTAGATAGCCTTCTATACCTGCTGTGTTGAGATTTGGAGGTCTGCATGCCGCACAACAACACTCATTTTTGAATCCAGAAACATCCAACAGTGCTGGGTATCTTTCAGGCTCATGTTCTGAAGGCTCAGTAGGAGAAACACAAAGGTGCATTAAATTTGCTGAACCACTGTGTGCCAGCTGGCTCAGAGGCTAGGAACAAGTCTAATGAAGAATCAGAATTTCATTTCTTTTCCTGATAACCTGCTCGAACAACTAAAATAGATGGTTAGGAAATTAGGTGACGTAACACTTTCATTCCAAAGTCTTATCTCCTCTTAGCTCCAGTGGTCATTAGAAAAACAACTAGGTTTTTCTAATAGGTTTTTTTCATGGGTGTGTATTGTAGTTCCAAGGGCAAGACTGCATGTTTAACTGTGGAGGTAGAGACAAACAAAAGAAAAGCTTTTAAATGATATGTATTTTAGTAGAAAGCACTGAAGTAAACGAAATGCTAAAAGTATATAGGCAGCAACACTACATTTAGAATAAGCATACAGTTACACATACTGCATCTCTTAATTCAAAGCATCCTAGCTAGCATATAACACAACCATCATGCAATGATGATGGAATCTTTTTTTGCTGTTCTTGAAACTGCGGGTAGTTTTTTAATTTTCACTGTAAAAAGTCATTGCAATCCTATGCAGAGGTTATTGGTGTGAGGTAGAACACATTTTTTCAGGCCCCCATAGAGCTATTGCCAGTCCTGCTGAGATCACAATGTCTTGCTATAGAATGCCTTTTTAATATTATCTCCTTCTGATAATAGTGCTATTCAGTTTTTATGATTATTCTTATCAATCTCTGCTGCCTATAGCCCTTAATAATTCTGTAATGTGTTGCTCCCAGTGTATTTATTTCTTTTAGTGTTCAAAGCCAAGGTGAAATAAATTACTTTTATGCCTGGTGGTCCAGTGGCTATAAAATCAAAATGATGTGGTTATATTGAATGTTAAGAATCATAATATCATTTTTCTCCAATCAGGAATCTTTATTTCTAAATGTTCCAGGTAATAGAAACATAGAATCTGATAGCGGAAGGAGACCGAGGAGCCATTAGGTCTGTCCATACTATAATATAGTACCTTACCCCACCAACATACGGTACTGGTGGGCTGTCTCTCTTCCCTGCTCCTTCTCGCTTCTCAGTCTGGTGTGTGTTGCCCCATCTCCTATAGACTATGAGTCCCTCGCTCTGTCCCAGCTGTGTTTAAACCTGTTTAAGGTAGCTGCCACCACCACTTCCACTGGCAGTCTGTTCCATGGTTTCACACCCTTTTTTTATGAAGCAAAACTTTGTCGAGTGTCTCTTGAACTTGCCCCCCAACCAACCTTCTGTCATGTCACCTGGTGACTGCTTCCCTATTCCTTACAAACAGATGTTTGCTAGTCATCCTGTTTGTACCCCCTCAGAAACTTATATAGTCCTGTCATGTCCTCCTGTCGTGCCTGACCTCCAGCGAGTACATATTTAGGCCACCAGCCATTCCTCATAGGTTCTGCCTTGCTGGCCTTGATAATTTTGGTGACCCAACTCTGCACCAGCTTTGGTCTGTCTATGTCCTTTCTCAGGTGCAGACTCCAGAACTGAGCACAGTACTCCAGATGAGGCCTCACCAGGGATCTGTATAGGAGCAGTATTACCTCTCTTCTCCTGCTTTCAGAATCCTTCTCTGTATAACCCAGCATTCTGCAAGCCTTGCTATTTGCATTGCTACAGTGACTTGCTTGCTTGAGGGAGTCTTTGTTTCTAACAACATGAGTCTAGTAGTGAATTCAGACAATGTGCATCAGCTCTGGATCGAGGTTTTGCCCACAGAGACAGAATAGAATGTATTTATTTATTTGTACATCGGATTTACAACCTTTGAGCCAGAGGTTTGTTTACAAAGGTACCTCGTCACAGAGAGGACAACAGTGTTACAATATTACCATAGGTTGACGTACAGATTTACACAGATTTTACACAGTAGTATACAGACATTGTTACATATATTTTGTACATTTCATAAAACAGTAGTTACATAAATACAGATATCTGGCAAGAGGGAATGAAGGAAACCAGGTGGGAATAGGGGGGCGGAGGAGGCAGTCTGGAGGACTTTGTCAAAGTGCGCTCAGATATGCGAGCAGCCTGTTATTGACAGAAACAGCAGCGGGTGTTGAACAGGTGGAATTTAGAATTATATTCAAACTTACAATGTGGTCATGCTCCCTCTAGTGTTCCAATGTCAGAGTTGGTCTTCCAAGAATCAGTCTTAACCATTCATTCCCACTTATGGGTCTATGACTGGAGGCATTAGGATCCTGTGGGAGCAAAGTCTCTTACAACCTAGGGGACTGACATACAGTAAGTGCCTGTGCCACCGAAGAGGCAGTTGTAGTAATGCTAAACTTGTGGATTGGCCAGTAATAGATGCTGCTCCCATCTTACTCAGCTCTGTTTTTCCCTCCATCAAGTGCACACTGTTGGAGTGTTCTCATCATAACTGCATCACTGTACTTTCCTCAGTTCACCGCCATTAGTTTGACACAGTACCTCTCAACACTGGGTCTTTTTGGTGCTGTTTTATTATTTTTTCTTTCTCCTTCATTTCAGTGTAGCTCCAAGCTCTTTTTCTTTCCTTTTTTCTCATTTTTTTATCCATGGCACCATG
Organism: Neoceratodus forsteri; assembly: GCA_016271365.2. Classification (NCBI taxonomy): domain Eukaryota; kingdom Metazoa; phylum Chordata; order Ceratodontiformes; family Ceratodontidae; genus Neoceratodus; species Neoceratodus forsteri. The sequence goes on along the minus strand of CM057458.1, from coordinate 727,726,703 downwards.
TCAGGTCCTGAGGGAGTAATGTCAAGAAGGCAATGCAAAGAAGAATTAGGTGCCCCAATGCATCAGTGCTCCAGTGGGAGCCACATTGCCTTTCAGGACTGGCAGTGTCTGTTCAACCTGCCTTGATGCCGACCATGACATGGATAGGTGTGACTTCTGCTTCTCAATGGACTACCGTACCCCTGAACTCCATGCCTTGAACTGGGGTTGCAGGCCCCCCACCTTCAGAAGCAGGTGTTGCAGCGGGGATTTCAGGGTAATGTCCCTGGGCTTTTCCCATGAGTGCCTTCCCAGTACTTTAGATACTGAGGAAGACTGGGGCTGTCCACACATTTGCCGTGCTGAAACAGTGGAGGCCCTGGGGAAGGAGTCAGATGGACTGCCAGCTTCCCCTGGGAAGCTTTTTTTTTTTTTTTTGGTGGGGGTCCTCGTCCTCCTTCAGCCTGTCGGCCCCGGGCTCCATCATGCCCATTTGCCGCCCCTCGGTCACCCCGGCTTTCCCGGAGGGCGGGCCATGACATCCAGACCCCCAACTCCAGTGCCGTGGAACCAATATCTGGTTGGGAGTGCGCGTAGGGTGCATTGAAGCCCTGGGAGGCTTTCACCTAGACGGAGGACCTCCTCCTTCTTTTCCTCCTTGGTTTTCCTCCTCCCGGAGGCGGGACGCGTAATGACGCCAGCCCTCGGCCTCTGCCTCCTCCCTGACGTAGGCGTGGCAGTGTGAGTGCCCCAGCCTCCGCCAGGCTCCCCATCGCTCCGGATGCTGCCTCGACTCCTCCCCGGAGAAGGGAGAGCAGTCCATAGGACGCCAATCCTTCTCCCCGCCAGCTCCTCCTGATGACTCGGGTCCGCTTCATGAACTCCGGTCACCGGGCGCCGCAAGCGGAAATCCCACCGCTGCACCGGACGGGCCGGCCCTTCCCCAGGGAAGTTGACTGAGCACCCCTTCCAGTCTGTCAGCCTCTTTGTCAGTGGATGCCCCAGTAGTGAAGTTGAAGCTATACACTGGGTCAACACTGGTGGCACCTCTGCATTGCGGCTCAGTGCTCCTCAGCTCCTGGTACTAAGGCAGATACTGGTGAGCAGGGAGGTGCCCACCTCAAGACCAGGCCCCCCACTGGCACCATTCATGGTGCTGGAAGAGGGAAGCATTCCGGAGCTGGTCCCTCCCCTGGGCTTAAAGGTGTTGTCATTTCTTTCCCCTGCCAGTCGGGTGACCCAGGGGAGGACATTCACATCAATCCTGGGCCTATGGATGGGGTCAAAAAAGATGGAGGCATTCCTGGGCCTGGTCCCAGGTCCAAGTTGGGGCCAGGAGCTTCCTCAGGGGTCACCTCTGGGGTCAGCACTGGGGTCCCTTCTGGTGCTAATTAAGGTGCTGGATCAGGTCCCGGTACTGTTCTGGTCCTGGCACCATTTGCAGTGCTGGGGATGGGGTCAGCACCATTTGCTGTGTGGAGCTTGAGGCTGACCCTCCTGGTGGCTCTGGCCTACAGTATGAGCTTAGCTGGTGGGCAGGGTTAGCACTGGAGTCACTCAGGGGATGGAGGGAAGGCCTGGCAAACAATTTGAGTTTGCTTTAGTACTTTTTATGTTCACCGTACAGAAATGAGAGGAACATATTGTTGTGATACTGGGTTTTGAGAGTGTGTCACTGTGGTCCAATGCAGGGCAGTCTGCAAGTGGCTCATCAGCATCACACCAATCATCAGCCAGGGTGATCATGACAGTGTTCTGGCTTGCTGGGCAGAAACTTCCTGTAATTCAAAGGAGGGAGCTGGTCCAATCATAGGGCGGCTGTTTCCATTGATTTACATAACGGTGCCTAGTAAGCACAGCTGATCTGTCATGATCAGCCTGCTGTAGTCCCTTTACCACCAACATTATGTGAAATAAAGAAACTGCTATGATTCTGATTAATTGATGATCAAAAACAAAAGGTTTGTGTTGCTGTTCTAAAAAAACATTTTGTTAAAATGTGTTTTTTTTTTATTGTGGTCATTACTACTCACTGTGTCCTCGTGTTGCACGCACAGTATCCATGTTCACATAAACTCTGGATGGAAGTGATGTTCATCTTGACCCTCTGCATTAAACATATCATTTACCGAATGTCAACTTCACCAGTGACAGATGTGTTTGCAGGAAAGGTTGATGAGAATCGGTTTTCACATGTAATTATTACCCCTTACATGTCTGAGCCAATGAGACCGGCAGTTCTAGCTCTCTAGAATCAGAAACTAACATTGTTAGCTAGCCACGTAACTCTGTCACTAACCAGCATCACTGTGCGATATGGGAGGCCACCTGGTGCCACCAAACATAAAGAAACTTTCATTTTTATGTTCCGACACCAGGGTGCCCAAGACACAGTACTGCCTATAACCCCTCCCCAGCTCTTCCCATTTTCATTATATAGCACCAGGAACCCACCCTGGTGCCACCAAACATAAAGAAAAGCCTCCACTATCCATCCTGCCATTCCACATTAATTTTCTTGACACCGGGTACCCAATCCCCAGTGCCAGTTGCTGCCCCCACCCTACCCATTTTGATTGTGTGACACTGTAGTGCTCACCACCAGTGCCCAATCTCCAGTGTCAGTACCTGAAATAAAGAAAACTATCCCTCATAGTTTTTTTGTTGTAAAATACTCCCTGTATAAAGGAAAACTGTCCATCGATGTCTGTTGCCTCTGCCCTTACTACCCCCCCACCCAACCATCCCACTCAGCACCCCCACCACCCCCAAGCACTTACTTACCAACCAGGGATCCAGTGCTGTACTCCTGCATGGACTGGAAACACATCTTTACTCTTGAGCACCGGACTGCGAACTGAGGAAATCAGGTATGCAGTTCAATGTATTTCAATGGGTTTTGAACTTGTCGTCATAACTTGGCCACTTTTGAATATTTTTTCCCAGATTTTTAACAGGGCTTTTGGGAACCTCAGTGCATAAATAATGACACTGAAATTATGCAACTCTGTCCTGAAAGGTGACCTTAGTCACTACACAGAATCCCTTTTGGGCAGGATTTGAACATTTTCACCACCCTTGTTCATGAGGTGGGTCATAAGAAGGCTATATTGAAAATTTGGGGGAAAATATTAAAAGTTATGAGCCTACATTTAAAAATGTTTCAACACATGCTCATAAGTGTGGTAATTTTCAATATTTTGACCCCAACTTTTCAACAGAGCCCTTTTTTCATACCACCTCATGAATGTGACAGCTGTCATTTTTCAGATCCTGGCCAACATTTGTTTTTGCACTTGTGGCACGTAATAAGCTTTCAGGCATGATTTGAAAAATATTTCTACCCTTGTTCATTAAGTGGGGTCATAGGAAGGCTATATAGGATCGTAAGAAGACTGTGTTGAAAACTTGGGGTGAAACTATTATTCACCAACAAAGTTATGAGTGTACATTGGAAATTTTCAAACACGCTTGTAACTGTGGTAACTTTCAGCATTTTGACTCCAGATTTTTAACATAGTCAGTTTTTCATACCACCTCATGAATGTGACAACTGTCATTTCTCAAATCCTAGCCAAATGCGTTTTTGAACTTGTGGTGCAAAATAACATTCTGGCCACAGTTTTATAAATGACACCTGTCATGTTGAGAAGGAGTGATCATTAAAGATTATGTTAAAAATTTGGTGTAAAATGTGAAAAAAAAAAAACAACGGAGTTATGAGGAAACATTGAATTGTTCCAGCATTTACTCGTAACTTTTATTTTTGTAGATTTTGGCCCTCCCTTGTTCAACATATCCTTGTGTTACCCCACCTCCTGAACATGGCAGGTGTCGCTTTTCAAATCCCGGCCCGAAACTTGTTTCCACGGTCGACAGCAAAATCTCTTTTCAGATGGGATTCTAAAATTCCACCTGTCTTGATCATAATGTCAGGTCATAAAAAGACTGTTTGACATTTGAGGTCAAAATATGACAGCTCACTGAAAAATAGATATTGCCTCTCAGCTGCCCTATCCTGGGTAATTACAACCTAACAATGTGTAAAAACAGGACACCACTGAAAATGAGACATTGCATCTTATATGGTCTATCCTGGGAAAATATATAGTAAAAAAGTGTACAAGCAAGACCAAGTACAACAGCAATCCCAGCAGTGAACATTTGGCATTGACAAATGCTTGTTTCACATTTGAAATAATAAAAGGAAGTCTCCTTTTAATATGGCTTGAACCAGGTTTTCATCAGTATTCTCTTCTGTTTTTGAACATCAGTTGTTTAAAATAACTACTGTTGTGACTAACGTATACTATCATGCAGTAGGCAGTGCTTCCTGACCTCATGGGACAACAGTGTTCAAGACCGGCTAAGAATGCGATGAAAACCTGGTCCGAGCCATATTAAAAGGAACACCCGTTTTATTATTTCAAATGTGAAGAAAAGTACTGAAGCAGACTCAAAATGGTGAAGGAAGGGTATCATACAAGTCAGGAGATAAGGATCAATCTAAAATAGAATAAAAAGATGTAGGTCAAAATTGTTATCGCTGTCATGCTCTACTGCTTTAAATGCCTCCTGTGCACCTTCAAGCTGGCTTGGTGGTTGCTGAAGGCATTAAAAACCCCTAAACAGTACTCAGAAGCAGAGCATGGAGCGAGCCATGTGGTAAAATGCCAAGGAGAAAAGTAAATCTTCCAGGATTTATCTTCCCATTGATTCACACTGACGAATTGTGAGCCAGAGGCCCTAGAGCCCCACGGAGCCAGAACATTTCAGGAGGGCTGACACTGAGATAGGCTGCACATGTCGGCACTGTAAGACTAGCTCATGCTTCATGGCTTACCTTGGCACTGGCCCTCAACTGCCTCAGTTCCTTTTTTTTCTCGCCACTGAGTGTGCTTTTAGTGACAACATTGCTCACCTGCTGGTAGTTAGATCTTCACACCTATGTGACAGCAGCATTCAGTTTGTTACATTTTAGTGTTTTAAGCTAGTGTTTGTTATTCAAACCCAAGGAATCACTCAGTCTGCTTAATTAATGCAGTCAGCCTTCAGTGTTGAACTGTCACATAGAGAATGGAATGTATGTAAATGATGAAACTCTCATTGGCTTGGGCCAATTTCAAACTGCTGCCCTTAGTAACTGCTGCACTCTGAAGTGCACAGATTCATTTCTCCATCTGCCAATTCAGACGTCTCCGAGAGCTCTCCTCAAATTCTTCAGAATTCCTTTATTTATGAAGTAGTTAATTCATTTATAATTATTTTAACATTGCTACCCCTGTTATCAGGTATTTAGATAGATTTAGTAGGTTTTTGTTAGTTGTTAGCGTCACCTCACAGTTCCAGGGAACCATGGGAAACCGCTGCTTTTGGTGTTTTTTTGCACCACTTTTTACTTAAATTACTGTTAGTGCTCGGTTCTCTCTGGGGCCCGTTGCTCTAGTTACTATTTTTGTTTATTTTTGTATTTGCCCAGTTCCTTTTTCTGTCAGTAACCGAGCATTGCAGTCGGGCCGGCCCGATGGCACTGAGGGTAGCGCCACATCCCGCACCATGCTGGCTACCCAGGTTCGAGAGTGAGCTTGGGCCTCGGGGTTAGTGGGGGAGAAGGCTCAGCGTCCGACGACAGCTCGCCTTCTCTGGGGAAGGGTGGGTTCTTACACTAGCAAGGGGTGACCCCTGGCGGAGGCTGGGGGGCGCGACAGCTGCTGGAGTCACTGGGGCGCGATTGGTCAGGGGTGTAGGCCATGGACCAACCAGCTTCGGGGACGGGAACTTGGGAGTGGGACTTTGTGAGCATCGGCACCTTCGCCTTGATGCTGGGGCACACAGTCTGGAGGAAAAATGGAAAATGCCCCTCCAGAGTTTGGTAGACAGAGTGCCGAGCTGGGTCCCGATATGCCGCCACCTGCCTGCCTTGAAGGAGGGACCTGACGAGATTCTAGGTTCGGGGTGGTCCCACCTCGACCCGGGCAGAGGTAAACCGCACCAAGATGGAGGACCCCTTCGTTAGGTAAGGCGGAGGTAGGACAGGCTTCATTGGCATCTCCCGAAGAGTCGACTCTGGGAGTATAAATAATAATTGGAAGAGCATTGCAGTTGGTTCCACTGTATTGTGTTTATGGAACCACTGTTTTTTCCTCATTTTATTTTTTTATTATTAATAGTTTCTATTGAATTTTCCAACATAGCATATATACAAGCATAAGCAAAAACACAAAAAACAGGACATCAAACTGACATAGCAACAAGGAGAAAAAGTCACTGTACAGGTATAACCATAAACTCCATAGTACAATAGCAGTAAACATATACAGTGAAACAAAGGACCATCAAGGCTACTCACAAGGGGAAAACACCCCACATGATCAGAAGCATGGGCGAATAAAAGAGAGCATTGCTAGTTATCATATAAATCCTTAGTAACTGCCCAAAAGAAGTCTGGGCTACAGGGGAAACAAGATCTCTGCTGCACACATTATATCAGTGATAGAGAAACAGCAAAAGATAACAGAAAGAAAGAGCAAACACAATGGGTATACCTAGATAATGGGTAACATCCTAGTAATAGAGGATCGACAGATGGCATGGATATTCCTTCCTCATTATAAAGTTGTGGTTTGGGAACCGACTGTTTTCTGTTGGGGTATATTGGTGTTCTTGACAATAACATCAGAAACTCCCAGGAAAAAAAAAGGACAGGACCAACTGGTTTTCAAAATGGCACTAGTTGTGGACAAATCGTTGCTAAAGCAGATAGACACGACTTGTGTATTTCCTGTCTGGGAACCAGCCATATATTTGTAAATTGTGATATCTGCAAAATTTCTATCCAAAAATGCTTAAGAAAAGGGCCAAAAAACCTTGAACAGATGGCTACCCTGGCTTCTCCTTCCAAATCTATGGAGGACCCTCCTTCAAAGAAGGATAAAAACAAGGAACTGGCAGAAAATCCACCAAGAGCCAGAGTCTGTAAAAGCAAAAAGACCAGTGGAACCGGCTTCAGAACCGGTTCCGGTAAAACAAAAGCAGAAAGAAAAGCATACCACTGCATCTCCTGCTGAAAAAGCAAAGGAGCTTTCAGCGAGCAGACTGGCTATGCCCTCTACGGAGGAGATTGCCAAGGCCCCGCAGGTGTTGCAGGCTGTTCAGGTATCTGGCACTGTGGTTCCTTCCCCAGTTTCACCGGTTCCTGCATTGGTTCCCTCATCACAGGAACCTGTATATTTGTATGATGAACCAGAGGAAGACAAAGAGGAGGAGGAGGAAGGAGAACTTATAGAGGCAGAAGTCTCTCTGGAGCTAGACTTTTGCTCCCCACCCAGAGGTCCAGAGGACTGTGTCGTCGAGGCACAGGTCAGGAAGCATAGGAAAACCCAGGAGCAGTTGAAAATCCCAAAACTTTATTTATTGTAGCAGTAACATAAAATAAACAAGTTCAGAATAACTATCTACAAAAGCAAAAGTAACATCTTTCTTGTAAAAACATCTCCCTTGCAGCTCAGCTTAACTGTTTTATAAGTCTTTTCAACCCCATCCTTTGCAAGCATCCTGTTTTTGTAAATTTCAGGAGCAGCTAGAATACTGAGAGCTTCCTGAGGTCCCTCCAGCCTTTTGCAAAAGGCTCAGGCATTTGTACTCAAATAACCTCTGGCTTTTTACAGTTATCTCAAATTATAAATACATATACATTTCAACAGCAGCACTAAACATTTTTAAACAAAAGAGATCCCAATATCAGCTACATTTCTATATATTGATTCTCATATTCTTATATTATCAGATGTGGATATGAAAGGGAGGAAAGCAGACAGCATGAGAAAACAGAGACAGAGAGAGGCAAAGGACTACGAGACTGTTCGGGTTGATCAAGTCCGAAGCCTCACAGGAAAATTTGGTTGCACAACCAGACAGAAAAGAGACAGAGAAGGGAAAAAAAAAACTAGATCCTTGCATTTAAGCACTTTCTCCAAAATAAGTGGGACAGGGTCCTATTCTACACACACCCCAAGTTTGTACCTAAGGTGGTGTTCCATTTGAACCAGCCTTTGATGCTGCCCACATACTTTCCCGACTTCCAGAATGGGGGAGCATGCACACTTCACTCTCTGGCTGTTAAAAGAGCCCTTAAGTTCTGCCTGGATAGAACTAAGGACTTCCAACAGTCCAAACAGCTCATCTCTTTCAGTCCCAACTAGCTGGGTCAGCTGGTTATGATCAGATGCATTTCTGCATAGACAGTAGCTTGTCCCCTCAATGTTATTCCATGGTGCAAGTCAAGTTGGAAAGCCACATCTTTGCCAACGCCACAAGAGTGGTTGTTACGTCCTTGGCAGAGATTGGCTCTGTACCTATCGCTGATATTTGCAGAGCTGCCACCTGCAGCACAGTGTACACTTTCATCAAGCACTATGCCATGGATGTCCGTGCCAGGCAGCATACCTCTTTTGGCAGGATAATCCTTAATAGACTCTTGTCTTGGGTAAGCTCCGCTCCTGCTGCCTGCCTGGGGACTTCGTCTGAGCTTGGTACTCTAACCCATCAGTTTGAATCAATGGTGACGATAGGTCCTGGAAGGTATGAAAATGATGTAGTCACCTTAATTTGTGATCTTCTTGAACCATGTGCACCATTGATTCATACACCCACCCTCCATCCATTGGGCTCCTCTTTCTGTTCATTGGTCTTCACTTCCCTTGTTTTGTTTTCGGTGTGAAGATGCTCTTCTAGTTGCTGACCCTTCTTATATGGGTTGCAAGGCTATCTTATGCCCTTTTTGGCTAGGTGTTACACTTAGTTAGGGTTACTGTGTACCTCCTTGGCCAAAAGGTACTAAGTCGGTTGAGGGCGGTTCTGAGGTAAGCCATGCAGTGCAAGATAGTCTCGTGGTGCCGTGCATGCCTGAAGCCTACCTTGGTGCTGCCCTCCTGAAAAGTTCTGGCTCCCATGGGGTCCTAGCACCCCCAGTTCAGAACCCATCAAGTGAGAATCAGTGGTGAAGATGGTCCACGAAGATCAAGAATTACGGTGAGTACGTCATTTTCATTAACTATATAGTGAATGGTGGAATGCTGTTATGCATGGAAATCCATGCCTGGAATAGCACTGTGCTGCAGTAGTGATGTCAGGTTGTTGTGCTGCAGTAGCAATGTCACTACTGCAACACAACATCGGACGTGGTTGCATGGCTGTCTTCTTCTCAAGCACATCAGCAATCAATTCACTATAAAAGATTGTATATAGGCAACCATACACATACAGGGCTGTTTTTTAATCTCAAGGTTTCTATGGTAACAGATCTCTCGAGTTGCGCTCTCAAGGTCTCTTATTACCATGGAAACTTCTTGATTGAAATACAGCCTTGTTGTGTATGGTTGCTCATACACAATCCCCTATATCTGTGCAGTTGCTCTCTATACTTACTAAACTAGCCAGCCAGTAAAACATGTATAACGTAGTAGTTTCTGTGGCAATACTCAACAGGTTTTCTGGAAGAGAAGCCTTGATGCAGCACAGCAAATAATAAACTTGAAATGTATATATGTGGTTTATATGTACCTATGTTATGAATTGATTAACCCGTGACAGGGCATGGGTTTACTGAGTATTAATCCATGCCTGAAGGGGTTGTGAGGCATGAGGCTGCAGGCCGAGTGACTTCAACCACTCAGGCGTGGATTAATGTTCAGTAAATCCATGCCCTGGAGTGGGTTAATCCACTTATAAAATGGCTAACTCAATCTTCTCTTTCCAGTCTTCACCATTCATTACTGCTGAGTGTAAGCTGGATGTGTGCACCCGCCACGGGAGCATTTTTTTTTGGGAGGGAGGAGTTGGCACTGACGGCGCCGCTCACAAGCAGAACATACTACATGGTGTGTGACGGGTGGCCATTAGGTGCCACAGACTCCTCCATCCCAGTTCTGTTTCTCCCACTGTCGAGGCCACACCTGCTGTGCGAGTTCAGAAAACGTTTCTACGCCACTAGGCCTTCCTTCAATGTCAAGTTTCTCGACGCCGCTCCTTCATCCTGGTTCTACATCCCAACGCCATTGAGCCCGGTAAGACCGTTCTTTTTATATATTTTGACAGCGCTGGGATCTTTGCTGTTTTTTGATAATTTGCTTGCATCATATCTGATTCAGGAGCCAAACGTAAATCCAAGGTGGGCCGTGCCCCTATGCGTCAGTGCCCCTGTGGCTGGCACTTCTCCATCATGAATTGACATGATGTTTGCCTTTGGTGCCTGGGACCCAATCATGATATGGATCATTGCAACACCTGCTTTTCCATGAATTGCCATGTTTGGAAATCCACGTGTTCAAGATCAGCAGGGCTCTGCTGACTTTTGGAAGATGAAATCACCCGTGAGCTTCCCAGGCCAGATCTCTAGACCCTCCCAGGTCTATACAGCCCAGTGGGGAGGAGGCCTCCTCCACTTCTAGCCTTGCCAAGGAGGAGGTTGCTTCTTCTGCGCCGGAGGAGTAGCGTTATTCCTGCTGGAGTCACGTTGCTGGCACCGTCCCGGCAGTCACCTCCACAGAGGTCAGGTTCCCCCAGTGTCACGGTGGACCCTTGCTGCTGCTGTGCAGTGCCGCTCTAGATCCTGGTGCTGTTGTGGTACCAGTGATTAAGGCGGCAATGTCATGGTGCCGTTCTGGGTTCCGGCGCCATCCGCAGTGCCAGGGACTCGGGTGGTACTGTTAACGGCACTGCTCTGGTTTCCAGTGCTGTCTGTGGTGACAGGGACTCGGGCACCACCATTAGTGGTGCCACTCTCGGTTCTGATGCCATCTGCAGTGCCCGGGACTTGGTCAGCACCGTTGGCAGTGTCATAGCCTGTGGCGGCGCTGTTCACGGTGCCGTTGCCAGGGACACTCCTGGGGTTGCCTTTCTGGAGGTCATTCTGCTTGCCTCCTCCTCAGAGAAGGACGACTCAGAGGCGGACCTGGACTGGCAACCCGATTCTTCTGAGTCGGCGGTCTCTGTAGGCCATGGCATCAGGCAGCCCAGCATTCCTCTTCCTCAGTCCCCGGATCTATGGCTGAGGGTGGGCTGGGATCCCCTCGGGGTGATGGCTCCAGGATTTGGGAGGTGGTACCCTCTTCTACGGGTTCCCAGGTGGCTGCCATTTCTGGTGCTGCTAAGACCCCCCAGGAGGGGGTGGAGATTCCTGCTCCTGTGGCCTCCCTCATGGGGGGCCTGCAGAGTGGGGAGCCCTACTCTAGTTTTGAGGAAGAATGCTGCCTCAGAGTCTGAGGGTTGAGAGGTCAGGGCGAGAAGATGGCGGTGCACTCCCACACACTTCGAAGGAGGAAGTCGCAGTGCTGAATCTCGCCTTTCCCTCAAAGGCTCAAGGGTGCCTTCTTGTGGCAGCGCAGAGGGTTGGCCTTCTGGACACATGCAACCCCAATCACATCACAGGGGAGATTCTCCCTCTGGGCTCTTCCGGAGTTTGCTTTCTCAGCTTTCTTCTTTGTAACCCGGTGTGGTCTCAGGGCTCCCAGTCACGGTGGCACCGTTCCCTGGATCTCAGAGCCCTGGCAGAGGCCGGACACTTTCTCTCAGGTGTCCTTCACCCATTCCTCTGTAGACACCCCCTCTCTTCCAGGCCATGTGGGTCCTACGGGGCCCTTAACTTGGGAGACATTCAGAGCTACTGCGGCGTCTTTTCCTTCCTATGTTAGGGCCATGGACGAACAGGTCTTCCGCCTGTCTCTCTCCCCCCCCCACAGGAGTCTTCTGATCATTTGAGCTCCACTTCCTCCTCATCTTCCTCTTCTGAGGAAGAGGAACTTCCTGTCCACCTGTCCCCTGATGCTGATTTCATGAAATATCAGTGGTTCCTTTTGAGGCTGGTCACAGAGCTCTGTTTTTTCTTTGTTCTCAGGGACAATACCGAGAGGCAGATCCATGCATTCCTCAGTGAATTCAGCGCTTGCCACCTTGTGGTGCCTTCCTGGCCAATCCCTTTCCAGGAGGCGTCTGTCTGCACCTGGCAGTCTCCAGCTGCCCCTTCTCCAGCCCCAGCAGACTGCAGGACATGGTATTGTCACCCCGAGTCTCTAGGTTCTCTACCTCACATACCCTCAGGCTTGACGTCCCTAGACACTCCTTCTGAGCCTCGGTGCCTGGCGTACAATCTGCTCCTGGATCCAGATTCCACAGAATTTGACTGGTGGGGATGAAGAGTCTTCCCTTTGGCTCATGCGTTGATGTGCATAGGTTCACATCAGGCACACCATGCTGCCTACAACAGGCATCTGTGGTCAATGCTGGTTCACGTTCTGGCATCTGTGCCTGATACGGAACACTCCAGACAAGTCATTGCCCTCTCTGCACAGGGTTTGGAGCTTGCAAAGCACCAGGCAAGGACATCTTATGATGCCAATGAGGTGGCTTCCAGACTGGCAGGGACAGCGATCTGCATAAGGTGGATGGCATGGCTTTGTCTATCCAGACTGTCACCCATTGCCCGGCATAGGATGACTTCCGCTGCTTTCCGGGGGACCCATCTGTTTTCCTGCAGGGTGAGGAGGATTCTTCAAGGGCATCCTCCATCCCCCCGGCCACGGGGGACACCCCTTGTCCTCAGCAGCCTTAGACTGCCTCAGTCTATTGGTTGGGGTCTTCCCCTCCTGCTTTTCACCAGTAGGAGGCTGAGGGATCTGTTCCCTCAGGGCTGAATATCAGGCCCCCTCCGGGGGGGCTTGGTACTCATCCAGCAGCAATGAATGGTGAAGATTGACAAGGGAAGATATGAAAATTACGTACCTACCGTAATTCTTGATCTTCTCTTGTATCATCACCATTCATTACTGATTTCCGCCCACCTTCCCCTCATGGGCCTCATTTCTGGGGCATGTCCCCTGCCCTGCTCGCCCTGCCCCCTCGAAGCATATTGGGGGCTGAGTCCCCCTGGTACCTCAGGACCTTCTGTTCCTTCTTTGAAGCCACAGAGGTTTGATCTGAGAGGAGGGGTAGTGGGCTGCCCTACCTTCTGAGGGATCTCTTTCTGATTCTTTTGCTGTGGTATCCCCAGAATTGGGGCTTCTCCATTTTGGGAGTTTTTCCTATGGCTTGTACTTCTCAAGACACTCCTAGGGAGTCAGAAGAGTTTTCTTCCCTGTCTCTGTTTGTTTTCCACACAAATATGTTAGCCCTTCTTGAAGGGCTCCTGTACTAGTAGTCGGTCATGCGACTGTATACTCATTTTTTCCTGCACCTAGTCGGGCTCTCCTCTTCAAAAAGATAATTTTTCCCCTTTTGGGACAATCTGTGAGCTCTTGGCTTAGGTTGTGGTTAATTGGATAGCTGGGTGGGAAGGGAAATCTGCCTTCTTGAAAACAAGCTGTACACATGGTTCAACTGAGCAACCTAAAAGCAGCCATTAGCTGGAGGTATCCTTGGTCCCTTGTCCTCAGTCTTTTAGGACTGGTAAGCTCAAGCCAGTTTCTCCCAATGGTCATGGCAGACCCCCCCCACTATCCTTTTCTTCTTCTTCTCTTTCTCTTCTACACTTATCTTTCCTCTCTCAGAGCCACCCGAGGAGTGAGGCCCTGTGGTCCCTTAGGGTAGGGTTCTTCTTTTTTGTCCTCTCTTCGGCTTATTCCTTTTTCAGTTTATTTCCTTTGTCTATCCCTCTGCTTTCTTGCCTCACTCTTCTTTCTAACTTATTTTCGCCTCTCCGCTTTACAGAACTGAATGGCGCCCCTCACACACCACATAGTGCTGCTCCACTCTGTGTGACCCTAGCCTCATCTTCTCGAGGGCAGCAATGATGACTTTCTTAGCCTGGACTCTTCGGACTCAGGCCTTACTGCTGTGCCTCAGGAGGGCCTGATTTTCAAGGCTTTGCACAGAGACATGCTTCTTCACTTAGTTTTGAGCCTACAGCCTTTGATCAGTGGTTAAATGTTTCTACCATGCCGATTAGTATAGACCTTCCTATTCTGCCCACATTTAAAATCCTGTCTGATTTGGTCTGGAGCAGTCGTGCTTTGGTTCTAACTCCATGTATTTTTCTCATATTCATAACTCTCTGCAGTTAGCCTGCTAAGTAGAACTGCCCGGAGAATGGAACTGTATGCTAATGATGGAATCATTGGCACGTGACCATTATTCAAACTGCTGCCCTCATCTGCTGCACATTCTATCAACGTCTCAGATTTCTTACTCCGCCTCACAAGTCTAGACACCTAGGGGATCCCTCAGGTCGTTGTTAGCTTATTGTGAAGTATAATTGTTTAATTATACATAATTTTCTTTCTGCTGTCTACTTATTGTTAATTTGTATTCTGACGTCTAGTTTATTTAAGTTTAGTTAGATTTAGCATTTATTTCTTGGTTCCTCACATTCGTTATAACTGTTGGGGAACTGAGTAGTTTTATATTAGTTACAGATTTTCTTCCACTTTATTTTCTGTATTTTCTGTTAAAATGTTATTGTGTAAAGTATATATTTGACTTGTTGAAGCCCTAACCCAGTTTCCTTTCCAACCGCTAACCTGGTTACTGTGAACCTGTTGAATGGTTCCGAGAACCACTGACCCGTTCCTACTTTAAAATTAAACAGTTCTTTTGGAGCCTAATCGGTTCCTGAACCGACCACAAAAAAAAAAAAAGAGAAATTCTTTTTCGGTTAAGGTTTTTCTCCTGAAAATGGAGCATACTGAAAAACCTAAGAAAAAGACTGGTCCCCCAGGTTTTAAAAACTGTGTCAAGTGTGGGGAAGTGTTCACCAGAGCAGACAAGCATGACAGCTGTGTATTGTGCCTGGAAACCAAACATTTAAATTCTGCCTGTGAAATTTGCAAATCATTTTCACAGAAAACTGTGGAAAAAAGAATGGAGAGGTTGAATCAAAAATAAGGAGGTGCTTCAGGCTCTAAACCAGCCAACACTTCAAAATTAGTGGGTGAAACCACATTTTCTTCCTTTACCACCCCTGATAAGGGTGAATCAACCTCTTTAAAAAGACTGAGTGGGCCGGCTGACTCTGCAGTCTCCTCGAAAAAATCAAAGAAGACCAAGCACGTTGAACCCCAGGCAAAATCTTCAGGGGATTGTTCTGTGCCTCACAGTCTGCCTACTGCTGTGGAAATTGCCAGGGCTATTCAAGTCATTGAGGCAATTCAGGGGTTCATACCTTCTCCAACCCCTCCTCCTCCAAGGGTTCAGGAGATTACTCCCTCCTCGGATCCCCGGTCTCAGGAGATAGATACTGGGGAGTATGGTATACCAGAGGATGATGATGGTGAGCCCATTGAACCGGAAATCTCACCACAGCAGGACTTTGGCTCTCCTCCTAGGCCTGAGAATTTTTCCTCTCACTTTTCCTTTGTGAGGAAAATAGTAGATGCCCTTGACCTGGCTACCACCGAGGTCATATAAGACGAGGAGGAGGCAGAATATATGGAAATGATGGGGTTAACACCCACTAAAAAGAGTTTTCTGCCTATCAATAAATTCTTTAAGAAGGATTTATTCACAATCCTGCAGAGCCCTAACTCTGTCACGCCTCTGGGTAAGAAGGCTGACAAGACGTACCAACTGGACAGAAAAGGGGTTGAATTCCTTTATTCTCACTCTGATCATCAGGGTATAATCCAGCAGGCAGCCTGTGAGAAGGCGAGGGTTCCTTTGTCCTCTCATCCACCTGAGAAGGATTCAAGGAAAACGGACAGTATGTCAAAAAAAGGGTATTTAGCTGCCTCTCTGGAGGTCAGACAAGCTAATTACCAGGCCTATGCTGCAGAGTATCAAAAGACACTTTGGCAATCTGTTTTGGCCATGTCAGAGAAGGTCCCCTCCCCTATCTCTGACGACCTAGCAGAAACAGCCAGGATTGGACTGGAAGCATCCAAATGCCAGTTCCAGATGGCAGCAGATGCCAGTGACAATGCTGCTAGGATTATGACTCTGACTGTAGCCCTGAGAAGGTTTGCTTGGCTAAGGGCTACAAATTTAACACAGGACACCCAGGCTAAGGCCATGGACTTTCCTGTACAAGATCATTCCCTCTTTGGCAAACAGACCGAAGAATATATGAAAAATGTTGGATGAATATAAAACCACCTCTAAGAGTAATTCATCTAAAGACAGGCCTTCTACTTCTTATAGGCCTTATGGAAGGAGAGGTAGAAGAAGGTCCTATGGTAGGCCCTCCTATCAGCCTCAAGCTGTTTCACAGCTGCAGCCATACTCACAGCAGACTGGGTATTATGGGGCCAGAGGTAGGAGGGGCTCCAGGATGGGTTCCCAATCCGCCCAGGCTCAGGCCCCACCAAAACAAAATCTCTGACTCCTTTGCCAAGGCCGCCTCCCTAATATCAGTAGGGGCCAGACTGGCTCACTTCTTTTAGGCCTGGCAGGCCATAACCACAGACAAGTGGGTGCTGGAACTAGTGAGCCAGGGACTCTCTCTGAGTTTCAAATCCTTCCCTCCTTTGAAGTCAAGGCTACTCAAACCAGCCTCCCTTTTCGAAGAACAGCTCCTGGAAAAGGAGGTTCAAACCCTGCTCAACATAAAAGCAGTGGAGCAAGTTCCAACCCTTCAGAGGGGCAGAGGATTTTACTCCCGGTATTTTCTTACCAAAAGGAAAAATGGGGACTAGTGGCCTATTCTGGACCTAAGGCATCTGAACAAATACCTGGCAAAGCCAAAGTTCAGGATGGTGACCCTATCTATAATTTTACCTGTCATCCAGCAGGGAGACTGGCTGGCATCTCTAGACTTAAAAGATGCCTATTTCCACCTCCCCATAAGGTAGTCTCACAAAAAATATTTCAGGTTCAGACTCCTTTCAGGTCATTACCAGTTCTCAGCCCTGCCCTTCGGTCTCACCTCAGCACCAAGGGTATTCACAAAATGCCTGGCAGTGGTAGTAGCATTCCTACAAAAACTAGGAATTAGTTTTTCCTTATCTCGATGACTGGTTAATAGTAGGAAAGTCATTTCAGCAGGTGCAAGCACACCTGGAAATAACAAAAAATCTGTTATATTCTCTGGGCTTCCAGCTAAACCAGGAAAAGTCCATTCTCACACTGGTTCAGGTCCTGCATTTCATTGGAGCAGAACTGAATACTTTAAAAGGAACAGCTTTTCTTCCAGAGGACAGAGTTCAGTTTATACTACAACTGATTGCCTCATTTGAGTTGGGAAAGCCATGTCGTGCAAGAAGATACTTGCAAATACTGGGACACATGGCTGCAGCAACAGGAGTGGTCTTGTGAGCAAGACTTCAGATGAGAGACATTGAGTTTCATCTTCAGACACACTGGTGCCAAAGAAAAGACCATTTGTGAAAATTGATCCCTGTAACAAAGTCTTTGATCCAGTCCCTATAATGGTGGACTGATGTCCACAATCTAAGGGCAGGAGTTCCTTTTCAGAGGAAAAATCCCTCAGTCATTCTTACAACAGATGCTTCTCTGTTAGGATGGGGTGCTCATATAGGAGAGCACACTACCCATGGCACTTGGTCAAGTGTAGAGTCTCTCCTCCACATAAATCTGCTAGAGCTCCAAGCAGTATTAATGGCTCTAAAAAGTTTTTCCCAGTTAATACAGGGCAAGGTGGTGCAGGTCAGAACAGACAACACCACTACAGTGTTTTACATAAACAGGCAAGGGGGAACAAGGTCGGATCCCCTGTGCACATAGGCCATGAAAATCTGGGAACTGGCTTACTCTCTGAAAGCTTCCTTGCAAGCCATTCATGTGCCAGGCAAGGACAATACCCTGGCAGATGCCTTAAGCAGGATCAACCAGGCACATCATGAATGGCCTGTGAACAGACAAGTACTTGACTCAGTGTTCAGTCGATGGGGCACTCCAGAGGTAGATCTCTTTGCCTCTCACGAGAATCACATGTTGACCCTAGTCTGTTGCAGGCCACCAGTTAGGGGTACAATCCCCCTGGACACCTTGGTCCTGGAGTGGTCAGGAAAGCATCTCTATGCCTTCCTTCCCTTCTCTCTCATCTTCTGGGTGCTACTCAAACTCAGGTCATAGCCTGCATCCATGATACTGACAGCACCAGACTGGGCCATACAGCCATGGTACCCCCTTCTGCTGTTAATGTCGGTGTCCACACCAATTCTCCTACCCAGGAGGCACAATCTTTTGACTTCCCACCAAAGGGAAGATCCCGTATCCGAACCTCAGGTCTCTCAGGCTCAAGGCCTGGCTCTTGAGGACTTAAGAGTTGCAAACTTACAACTTCCCCAAGCTGTTCTGGATATCCTAAGAGGCTTTAGAAAACCATCTACTAAGAAAACCTATAATGCAAAATGGAAAAGGTTTTCTATTTGGTGTGATGCCAAACATATTTCTCCCTCCCTGGCAGAAATCCCAGTGCTGTTTTAGAATATCTTACTGATTTGGACTCACAAGGTTTGAAACATACATCTCTGAAGGTGCATTTGGCATCAATTTCAGCTTTTATTTCTGCAGGGAAAACTTTCCCTTGCTTCTAATCCCATTTTCAAGAAGTTCTTTAAAGGGCTATGTCACTTGTACCCTCCTATTAAAGAACCAGTTCCAGTATGGGATCTGAACATTTGCATTGCTCAGCTCATGAAACCTCCATTTGAGCCAGTGTCTTCTGCACACTTACAGTATATCACATGGGAAACTGTGGTTTTGGTATCAATCACTTATGCTAGGAGAATGCTGTTGATGTCGGTGTCCACACCAATTCTCCTACCCAGGAGGCACAATCTTTTGACTTCCCACCAAAGGGAAGATCCCGTATCCGAACCTCAGGTCTCTCAGGCTCAAGGCCTGGCTCTTGAGGACTTAAGAGTTGCAACTTACAACTTCCCAAGCTGTTCTGGATATCCTAAGAGGCTTTAGAAACCATCTACTAAGAAAACCTATAATGCAAAATGGAAAAGGTTTTCTATTTGGTGTGATGCCAAACATATTTCTCCTCCCAGAAATCCCAGTGCTGTTTTAGAATATCTTACTGATTTGGACTCACAAGGTTTGAAACATACATCTCTGAAGGTGCATTTGGCATCAATTTCAGCTTTTATTTCTGCAGGGAAAACTTTCCCTTGCTTCTAATCCCATTTTCAAGAAGTTCTTTAAAGGGCTATGTCACTTGTACCCTCCTATTAAAGAACCAGTTCCAGTATGGGATCTGAACATTTGCATTGCTCAGCTCATGAAACCTCCATTTGAGCCAGTGTCTTCTGCACACTTACAGTATATCACATGGGAAACTGTGGTTTTGGTATCAATCACTTATGCTAGGAGAATAAGTGAATTGCAAGCATTATGTGTAGAAAAGGATTGTTTATCTTTCCATAATGATAAAGTAGTACTTCGAATTAATAGGAGGTTTCTGATTTCCACTTGAATCAGTCCATGACACTGCCAGTCTTCTTCACAGAACATGCCAGTTCAGGAGAGCGCAGACTACATGGTCTGGATGTGAAAAGGGCATTGCGTTACTATCTGACCCACACCAAGGATCACAGAGGTGATAAACAACAACTTTTTCTCACTTATGGGGATGTGGAAAAGTTTAGTGGAGATCTGTAAAGCAGCTACCTGGAGAACAGTACATACCTTTACTAAACATTATGGTTTGGACTTGCAGTCCAGGAGTGATGCCAGGTTTGGCACAGCAGTTCTGCAGAGTCTCTTTCCTAAATAGATTCTCTGCCCACCTCCAAATGTACTGCATTGAAGTCTGCAGAGAGTTATGAATATGAGAATACATAGGTTAGAAGAAAAATTACTCACCTTTGTAATCGTGTTTCTTTCAATGTGTAGCGGTTTTGGGATTCTGAGTAACACAACTAGGCAGAGTCAGGATTTAGTGCATAAAAACGCCCAAAGGCATTCATTAATTTATTCCATCTTTAGCCATCAGAAGGATATATGTACAGATATCAAGAAAGTAAAACTCAGTTGAAAATAAGAAAGAAATAAACTTAGAAATAGGAACCACTGCTTTGCCTCAGCAGGGTCGCATGGCTTTTCTTTCAGAGCCAGCCAAACACTCTGGTGTGAGCGGACACCACTTGGAGGTCTTTTCCTACCCCCGCCAGTACAAGACTGACTCCATATCGCCATCTCTGTCCCTAGTGGAAGCTTTTATACTTTTAGGGATTACATCATATTCTGAGGGAACTCCCATTTGCTGTGGCATTACATAATGGGAGTTTCCATAGGCTGTGATGTAACATAATTGAGAGTTTCCATATTTCATTTAGTTTAAGGCTTGCTGGCACTTTATTTTATGTTTTGGGGAAAAGTGAACAAGGGGACCAGGGACACCTATCCCATCACGGGCACCTTCTCCTGACAGAGGTCACTCTGTCACACAATGTATTCTTCCATATTCATGACTCTCCTCCCTCACCTCTTCCAGAACCAGAGCCTCTGAATGGTCTTCTTACCTGACAGTCCCAAACACAGGCACATTTACCTTAATCCTGTGGGACTTTTTTTACCTTTCTTTTTCCCAGGTGATTCTGGTCTTTTTGAGGTAGGTCTGATACCATAATCATTAGTATCAGCTATATTGTGTAGGTATAGACAATAGTTTTTATCAAGCACAGTGTTTGCTTGAGTATTTTAATAGGTTGCCTTGTGGGCTTCCTCGAAATCTGAGACATTGATAGAATGTGCAGCAGATGAGGGCAGCAGTTTGAATAATTGTCACGTGCCAGTGATTCCATCATTAGCATATAGTTCCATTCTCCAGGCAGTTCTACTGAGCAGGCTAGCTGCAGAGAGTTTTGAATATGGAAGAATACATTGGAAGAAACAAGATTACTAAGGTGAGTAATTTTTTCTTCCATCTGTCTGCAAGCAGACAGATAGCAGACATAAAAAAAAATACACGGCCCCTATATAGTACAGTGTGTGTTTCTCAGCCTTAGTTGATGCCTTTGTTATTCTCCCTGAGAATGACAAAGCTGCTCTCCCGAGAGCTCACCATGCACCCTCTTAAGAGGACTCAGTCAAGTTGGAACTATGGGAAAACGGGCCTGTGCAGCAGCTACCCTAGGCATGCGGGTTGCTAGCTCCAAGGGCATTTTTCCCTTTATGACTTCCCCCTTTCAAGCTTATCTTCCCTTGTCAATCTTCACCATTCATTACTTCCTGGGTGTAAGCCGGAGGCGCGCACCCGTCATAGGAAACTTTTTTTTTTTTTTAAAAGTTAGCTAAGGGCCCGCCCTCGGAAAGCGGCGTCATCGTCATGTGGCGGCGACCCGTTAATAGCGACCGACTCCTCCCCCAACTCAGTTCTGTTTCTCCCGCCGTCGAGGCAGCACCTGTTCCGGAGCGTCCATATTTTGACTGCGTCAGCGACTCCTCTTTCCCGCACACTCGACGCCAATCGGTAAGACCGTTCTTTTTCTTTCTAAAGCAGCGCCGGGTGTGCTTTCCTACTGTTTTTTCTTGTTGATTTCGCGTTATGTCCGGTCCGGAGCTAAACGTGTTTCGAAGACGGGCCGCGCCCCTATGCGTCGGTGTTACTGTGGCCGGCATTTCTCCGTCTCGGACCGGCATGACGTTTGTCTTCGTTGCCTGGGACCCAACCATGACATGGATTCGTGCGACGCCTGTTTCTCCATGGACCGCCGTGTCCTCGAAGTCCGCGCGTTCAAGTTTCCGGCAAAGCCCTCACCGACCTTCGTGGGACGACGCCGTCAAGGATTCTCAGGTAAGGTCTCTAGGCCCTTCCCCCGGGTCCCCTCCCGGGCCTATACGGTCTGAGGAGGAGGGGGTCTCCTCGTCTTTTCTTGCCGAGGAGGAGGCCCCTTCTGCGGTGTCGGGGGAGCGTCGTAGTCCCTTCCGGGACCGCGGCGCCGACACCTGCCCCAGCAGTCACCTCTTCGGAGGTGCAGTGCCCCCTGTGACGAGGCCCCGACTTTTGGGCCTGGCTCGTGGATTTTCGCCGCTTTCGGGCGCCGCTGATCCTGGCGCTGCTCGCGGTGCCGGGTGATTGATGCGGCGCCGCTTCCGCGCCAAGCGGAGTCCTGCACCGTTCGCGGGCGCCAGATCAGAGCGGGCGCTGCTGGCGGCGCTGCTTGGGATCCCGGGCGCCGTCATGTGTCAGGATCGGGCGGCACCGTTGGCGGTGCCGGCGACCGGGGCGCTGCTCACGCGCCGATGGATAAGGCGGCGCTGCCGGGCGGTGCCGCCGCTTCCGACGCCGCCCGGCGCCTGTGGGCCTGTCCTTCCTCCAGGCGGTGCCGGCCTTGTCAAGGCTGTTGGGGTGGGAGCTAGGCCTGGCTGTTAACGGGCGTGAGGGAGGCGAGCGCGCCTTGGTACCGCCGCTCATGCCCCCAGCCTCAGGGACCCTGGGTGGCCAGCATTGAGGTCCTGCTGGTCTCTGCCTCCTCGGAGGGCGGATGATTCAGACGTGACCCATCCTGGCACCCCTCGGAGTCTGGGTCCCCGGGTAGAGTCAGGGCATGCAGCTGGCCCTCCCTCTGTCCCCCTTCCGCTGCCTCCTGAGGGTTCCCCGGCTGGGGTGGCCGGGAGCCCCGGGGCAGGCGGGGGTGACGGGGAGGCCCTCTCCTGAGGCCGGGTGACAGCTACCTACGGGTGCTGTTGCCCTCTAGGGACAGGGGGATGGCTGTGGTCGAGGAGGAGGCCCCTCTCGGAGTCCCAGGGGTTGAGGGGCAGGGGTCTGCTGCTCGGCTTTGGCCACCCCAGGGGTGGCCAGGAGCCAAGTGCAGAGCCTGCCCCTCCCTCCAGGGTTCTAGGGTGTCCTCCGTGATGCTTGTGCGGACTGCCCTTCTGGATCCATGCAGTCCCAAGGTCGTCACAGGGGAGGTTCTCCCCAGGGCTCTTCCAGGCTCCGGCTCCCAGAGTTCCGCTCTGTGGCCTGGTCTGATATCCGGATCCCTCTTCCAGGGCTCCTTTCCCGGATTCCAGAGCCCTGCAGAGAGCAGTTGCCTCATGAGGTGCCTCTCTCCCATCTCTCTGCCTTCACCACCCCCGCCTCCCAGGCCATGTCGGTCCCACGGGTCCGGTTATCCTGGGGCAGTTCAGGGTTCTATGCGCCTTCCCTCATATGTTAGATACATGCATGAGCGGTCTTTCACTCTCCCACCGACCGCAGGAATCTCTTCTGGGATTCCAGTTCCCCATCATCTCGCTCTCCTCCGAGGGAGAGGAACCCCTGCTCATCTGTCCTCCGATGCTGATTTCACAGAATATCACGCTTCTCTCGAGGATGGTGAGGGATCTCCGGATTTCCTATGTTCAAGAGACAATACCGAACGGGAGACGCGTGAATTCCTTGAGTGAATTCAGTGCCCAGCATCTGGTGGTACCTTCCTGCCTCATCCTCTTCCAGGAGGCGCCTATCCGTCATGGCAGTCCCCGCCGCTTTTCCCAGCCCCGCGGACTGCCAGCGTAGGTATTGTGCCCCTCTGAGTCTCTAGGTTCCCTTCCAACCTGTCCTCAGGTTTGGTATACCTGGATACCCTTCTGGGCGCTGCTCGGCGCACGCATCACTCACCTGGATCCGGACTCTCTCCAGTTCGACCGCTAGCTAAGAGTGTTTTCTTCTCGTACGAAGTGCATGTATTGCATCACATCAGGCTCACCACGCTGCCTACAACCGCATCTGTGGTCGATGATGTCCCAGCTGCTGGCATCTATGCCTGATACGGAGCAAACCAGACAAGCTGCTTGTCTCTGGGCGTAGGTTTGAGCTGGCAAGACATTCGCCAAGGGCATCTTTATGATGCCAATGAGGTGGCTTGCGGGACAGCGATCTGCATCAGGCGGACGGCATGGCTTCTCGCTTTTCCAGGTTGTCACCCCATGCCCGGCGTAGGGGTGATTCGCCCCGCCTTCTGGGGGACCTGCTCTTTTCTTCCAGAGCTGAGACTTTTACAGGGGCCCTCCGCCTCCTCTGCCCTGGGAGGCACCTCCCAGCTCTTCTCCCTCTAGGCTTTCTGAATAAGCCAGGGTCTTCCTTCTGTTTCTCACCAGCAGAAGGCTGGGGGTCTTGTTCCCTCAGGTATGGCCTCTCTCCTCTCCAGGGAAGAGGAGTTGGTATCATCTAGGAGTAATGAATGGTGAAGATTGACAAGGGAAGATAGGAAAATTACGCACTTACTGTAATTCTTGATCTTCTTTGTATCTTCACCATTCATTACTTACACCCGCCCACCATCCCCTCAGTGGCCTCTTCCTGTGGCTTCTCCCCTCCCGCCTCCTTCCTCTCTGCATTTATATAAAATATAGGAAAATTGCCTAATTTTTCCAAAAAAAAAAAAAAATGATCTTTGGGGTTCTAATTTCCAGAGAAATTACTTACTCTAAGATTCATGGGCCATCTCGTGATTGCATTGGCGATCAGACTGCACAACTATCTCTTGCTATTCTTCTGGCAAGATACCTCTGGGGTTTTTGGCCTGGCTTAGACTATTCAGTTTTGATCCTGCAATCCTGTGTCCAGATAGTTGCCCTGGAATCTAATCCCCCTCTATTCTTGCCTTACAGAGCAGAGGAACGAGTACGCTCTTATTCCCTTTCTTCTTTTAAAAAAAAAAAAAATGCTGAGGGAACTCTTCGACTGCTATAGGCATCTTGGTATCTGGGTCATGCATCTAGTTAAAAAAAAAAAGGGAAAAACAAACAAGAAGGCAAATGAGAAGGTAGGCTATCCTTCTCGTTGTTTTGCTATTGGTTTCTCCCTTATGTCCTCTTGGACAATTTTTACAGTAGAACATTGCTGACCATATCCAGTCTCAGCCAGCCTAAGCCTTGACTTGCCTTTAGCCAGTCAGTCTGAGTCCCATTTCTATCTTGAAACGCCTGAAAGGCTTACATTTTCCATTTCTAAACCCTTGAGCACGCCTCATGCTGCCTGGTTTTATTCTTCCCTCCTGGCTGTCCTCCAGTTAAAGGCCTTCCGCGGCCAGCAGCCCGAGGTGGGTATCAAGAACAATGGCATGTTGAAGATGAGGACTATGCCCTCCTGAGTCTGTCTAGTGAGTTGGTGAACCTTCTCTTCAGCTCTATCTCCTGGGATTCTTGTTTCCCTTTAGTCGAGCCTCTCAGCTACAAGCTAACTATGCTCATGGGCATTCTGGTCCTTCAACATCCCATCTCTCTCTCTTTCTCCTTCTTCTTCTATTTTCTCATTTCCTTACTCATCTCCTCCTAGAGTCGCCCAGGTAAGGAGGCCCGCAGTCCCTAGGCTAGGGATGTTCTTATCTCTCTGTCCTTCCTCCATCGGGCTTATTCCTTTTCAATTCATTCTTCCTTTTTGCTATCCCTCGGCTAGTTTGCCTCGCTATCTATATTTTCTGCTTTCACTTTGCCTCCCGCTCACAGAACTGAGTTGGAGGAGGAGTCGGTCGCTATTAACGGCCCCTACGCGCATGACGCATGACGCCGCTTCCC
The DNA here is from genome assembly GCA_016271365.2 of Neoceratodus forsteri. Taxonomy (NCBI): domain Eukaryota; kingdom Metazoa; phylum Chordata; order Ceratodontiformes; family Ceratodontidae; genus Neoceratodus; species Neoceratodus forsteri. Next base: position 727,701,326 of record CM057458.1, on the reverse strand, counting down.
AGGGCGGGCCGTTAGCTAACTTAAAAAAAAAAAAATCAAAAATCTCCCGTGATTTAGTGTGCGCCGCCTGGCTTACACCCAGTAAGTAATGAATGGTGAAGATACAAGAGAAGATCAAGAATTACGGTAGGTACATGAATTTTCCTATTCAAGTCCTTGGCAGAGACTAAAAAGAATCTGCTGACTGCCATAAATGGAATTTAGTCCAAAGGTCATCGGCTCTAAGCTTGGATGCATGTGCTTCTGCTCCCACTAGGCATCTGCACCAGAAAGCATCACTGGCTCAGACCACTGGTGCTGCTCACAGGGGCATGCACCCTTCCTCAGCCTCAGAAACTAATTTTCAAACCCCAGGAATCCTCACTCATTGCTTGAAAGGTGCAATTATTCCCCATTAAGCTGCCCCAGAGCCTAGAATGTTATGCTGATTAGATAACTTTAGAATGAAAATCGAAACTCTGCTGTGGTCATGCTCTCCCCTGACCTGTATTGCAGATTTATTCCTTCTCCTGAGAGGAAGAATCTCCTCAAAGTTGCTCTCTGAAGTGTCGATGTTTCTGGTCTATTACTTTTATTTTTTCTCTGTTTGTGTGTTTATTATAGTTAGTTTCGATATTTCGTTAGTTTTATTATGTGTTTTCTCTGCTTCCTTGTGGTTCCAGGGAATTGAGAATTATTTAAATGCAGTTCCCGCTTTTGCAGAACCACATTTTTAAAACACTTTTTAAAGTATTTTTCTTTCTCCATTAGTGCTTTGCCCATTGTTTTAGAGCTGTACTGATTTCTTTTGGTTAAAGCTTGGTGATCCTTGCTTTTCTCCTCCTGGTTCCCAGTGGGGAACCGAAGTGATAACTTTTTGCTTGTTTTTTATTACTGTTATTTTGTTTGAGCATTGGGCATTTTAAATTAAAAAAACAAACCTTAGTTGCACATTCCTGTTATTGGTAGGAACCACACTCTCCTTTTTTCCTCTGGGCTGTCAGTAATTGGCATGTCTGACAAGCCCACAAAGAGGACAGGACCCACTGGTTTTAAAAATTACACGTGATGCTTTAAACTCCTGGCTAAGGCAGATTGCCATGAGTTGTTTTTATCTGTGTGGGACCTGATCATAATTTTTCCAGCTGTGACTTTTGTATCAGGTTTTGCCCTTCAACATTAAAAAAGAGGGCCAAAAAACTTGAGGAAATCATTCCCAGTCTGTCTCCTCTTCACAACCTGGCTCTGGGGAGAGTCAGGTTCCTCAACAGAAGGACGAAGCTGTGCCAAAGGGGACTCAGGGTGTTGGACAGGGAGACCCTGAGTCTAACCAAAACAAAATGATCTGCTGAGCAGGTATTGAAAGCGGTGCCTGCTAAGAAAAAGTAAAAGAAAACATGACACTGCCCTCCAGCTGAAGAAGCAAAGGAGATGCCAGCTGGCAGAAACAGAATGTCCTCGGCTGAAGACATGGCTGAGGTTTGGCAATTCTTTCTGGCTTTCCATGGGATCCTTTATGGAGATGCAAGCCTCATCTCCCCAGGATCCACAACCCATAGCAAAGCCTGTGGTGGAGGAGGCTGACATGTTTTATGAAGAGGAGGAGGAGGATGATCCCATAGAGCCTTAGGGCTCCCCGGTTCAGGAATCTGGTTTCCCTCCCAGGTCCTCAGAAGAGTTCTTCTCACACCATTCCTTTGTGAGGCAGGTGACAAGCACTCTTAATATCTCTTCTCAGGAAATGGCAGAGGATGAGGTGGAATTTTTGGATATGGTGGGCCTAACATACGAGTATACGAAGAAGCCAGCAGAAGAAGGTCATTTGGTCTATCTAGTCTATTTGTATTGCAGGGTCCACAGCTTGAGCTACTGACCTTGCCCCTCAACTCCTCCCAACCTTTCTATCCTCCCTACCCATGATCCTTACCTTCCCTTCCCCTATGCCTACCCATCCTCTCTTGAAGCTGCCCACTGTCTTCAACAAGACCACCTCTTCCGGCAGCACATTCCAAGTGTCCACCACCTTCCTTGTGAAGAAGTGCTCCTGACCTCCCATAAACCTCACCCCTCCAGCATAAGACTGTGCCCACTCTAGTTATGGTTGTCACTTAGCTTAAAGAGACCTCCTTATCCACCTTATTTATCCCTTTCAAGTACTTGAAGGTTTCAGTCATGTCCCTCTCTCCTTTCCTCCAGGGAGTACATGTTCAGTGCCCTAAACCTCTCCTCATATATCTTACCCTGCTGACTCACTGTCATCTTTGTAGCCATCTTCTGGACCTTCTCCATCAGGTTAATGTCCTTTTTGAGGTGTGGGTACCAGTGCTGAAATACATACTCTAGATGTGGCCTCACCAGTGACCTGTACAAGGGCAGTATAAAAACAGGTTACTCACCTGTAACAGTAGTTCTACGAGTGGTATATGTTGTTCATCCACACTAATTGGCATGTCCTCTCCCGTTTAAGATTTACCAAAAGGTCTTTAAACTGGCTTCTCCCACCCACCCGGGTGGTATAACCCTTGGCTGCACCCCATGATGCCAGATGTTGCCCGCTGGAAGCTGTGTGTGTCGAAGCTGGGGAGGTTGGGTAGGTCCGTGTGGATGAGCAACATATACCACTCCTAGAACTACTGTTACAGGTAAGTAACCTGTTTTTCTAGGATCGTGGATATGTTGTTCATCCACTCTAATTGGCAGACTCCTAGCAGTTTTCCGGGAGAAGGGAGGCAAGGCGCTCACCCCCTAATTCGGAATAGAGACTGGAGAACTGAGGCTCCAAAATCAGCATCCCAGCGTGACTCAAGGTCGATGTGCTAATGGGTAATGAAGGTGTTGCTGTCTTCTAGCTAGCAGCTCTGCAAATATCCTGGATAGGGATGTCCCTAGAAGCAGCCACTGATGCAGAGGTATGGTGGGTAGAGTGAGCATTTAGCCTCATGGACGGCTCCTTACCCGCCAATCTATAGTAGAGATCAGTGCAAGATGTAATCCATCTGCCAATCATCCATTTCACTGCAGGTCTGCAAGGTGCGGCTTCAGCGTAGGTGAACAAACAACTAACCTAACCTCCTCGAATCTCAGCCGCCCTCCTTATAATAAGAGAGCGCTCGTCTTTGGTCCAGAGTATGGAGCCTGTACTCTGCCTCCGAGGTGTAGTTTGGTAGAACACAGGCAGAGTTAACACCTGGTTAAGGTGAAACTCCGACACCACCTTCTGAAGGAACTCCGGGTTGGGGCGCAGGACAACCTTGTCCCTGTGAAAGACCAGGTAAGGAGACTCCACCAGAGCACCTGGAGCTCCCCAATCCTTCGGGCTGACATGATAGCCACTAGGAAGGTGGTCTGCCATGGCAGGTGTGACATCTCACACCTGTGCATCGGTTCGAATGGCTTGCCCATGAGTTTTGCCAAAACCAGCAGTAGATCCCATGGAGGTGGAGATTCATGCACCGGAGTGGATATGTCATCGAGGCCCTTTAAAAAGCGCCAGATCGCCGTCTCCTGTGCCACCGTCTGCTGACCAGCCCACACCCGGTAAGCAGAGATGGCTGTCTAGTGTACCTTCAGGGTAGTCGTCTGGAGACGTCCTTTGGAGAGGGACCAAAGGTAGTTGAGGATACTGGCCACAGGACAGGAACTAAGGTCTAGGCCCTTGCCCTGACACCAAATTTAAATCCTTTTCCATATGAAGGCATAGCACCTCCTGGTTGACTCCTTACTGGATGCCTCACCTAGCTGAGGACATTGTTGGAAAGACCCAAAGCCTGGAACTCTAGCCACTCAGGTACCATGCTGTCAGGTGCAGAGAATGAAGATCCGGATGGAATACTTTCCCCTGACTGACTGATTGTCAGGTTTGGGCATGCTGGAAGATGCCTCGGGAGCCTGTTGCTGTGGCCGAGGAGATCTGGATAACAGAACTGGTGTGGCCAATCTGGGGCTACCAGGATCACCTTCGCCTTGTCCCTCCTCACCTTGAGAAGCACCTTGTGGATCAAGGGAAATGGAGGGAAGGCGTAGAAGAGGCCTGGGGTCCACGGGCCTCGAGAAGGCATCCCTTGTAGCGATCCCCACTGAGGGGGCGGGCATGAAACAGCTCTAGCTTTGTGTTCCTCCCCGAGGTGAACAGGTCCACCTGAGGGGTGCCTCACAGGAGAACGGGTCGCTAACTACCTCTGGGTGAAGAGACCACTTGTGGGACGCCTTGCCTACATGGCTGAAGGCATCTGCCAGTTGGTTCGAGGCTTCTGCCACATGGATGACTAGGAGATCTGCCCCAGTCAGCTCACAAGGGTCCAGATGCAGAGTGCTTCTGCACAGAGGCTGGGAGTGCATGCCACCCTGTTTGTTGAGATAGTGCATGGTCGTGGTATTGTCCATCAGGACCTGGACCACTTGACCCCACTGACTCCCACAGAAACGGAGCTAATGCAGTCACGCCAGCTGGACTGCTTGGAGCTCCAGCAGGTTGATGTGGCATTGGGACTGCTTTGGGGTTTCAGAGCCTCATGGACCCTGTGGTTCCCTGCATGGCCCAGCCCGTGAGAGAGGCATCGGTCGTGAAGACGACCGTCAGCTCAAGGCAGACAAATGGAATCCTTCCCTGCAGATGTTCCAGGATGTTCCACCACTGGAGGGTGTCCCAAAGCCTCTGGGCTACCGTGACCTGCTGGTTGAAATTACCTAGATGCTGGGACCACTGGCTGGCCAAGCCCCATTGAATGGGATGCATTCACCACCAGGCCCAACGGACCACGGTGGTGCAAGTCACCATGTAACCCAGAAGATGTAGGAAGTCCTGGGCAGGGTGCTATTGCCCAAACAGAAATGATTGGGCAAAGGAGGAGAGAACTTCCACTGTGTCTGTCAGTAGCCAGGCTCTGGCTCGGCAAGAGTCGAGCTCTGCCCCGATGAAGCAGATCACCTGCGGTAGTACGAGTTCTGACTTGGCTTCGTTGATTAGAAGGTCAAGTTTGAGACAGGTCTTGAGGGCTACGCCCCTGGACCTTCCACCTCCAATCTGGAGGGACCCACTAGGAGCCAGTTGTCGCTAAGCAGGTGCACCCTGACCCTCGACGCCAAGATGGGCTGCCACCACTGCGATGCATTTGGTGAAAATCCAGGGGCCAATGACAGTCCGGATGGCATGGCTTGAACCTGTAGAGGGTTCTCTGCTCAGTGGAGGAACCTTAGGTGTGATGGATGGATCGGGATTAGAAGAACACGCCCTGAAGAGCCAGGAGCAGAACTAGACATTTTGCTCAAGGGATGGTATGATCTGGAAAAGAGTTTCCACCTGAAAGGTACATGACCTGAGATACTGATTCAGGTCATGCAAATCCAGAGGGGCACCAGCCCTCTGTCCGTTTCAGGACCAGGAAGTACCTGGAAATGAACCCTGGGTCGACTGGGGTATCTGTCAGGCCGGGCCAGGAGGAGTTGGCATGTCTTCTCAGAGCCGACTGAGTGTGGACTGATACTTTTCCTTGTATTTGGCTTGGCTTGGCTTTGTGGGTACTGCTCGAACTCTAGAGACAGTCTCTGACCCGACCACTTCTAACACCCACCTGTCCGTGGTAACAGCGGACCAGGTGGAAAAGGAAGTAGCCGGAGCGCCCCACAGGAGGACCCAGAGTGATCGTGGATGGGTATGGGCTGGTCATCCCCATCCCGTCCACTGAGCAGGTCTGAAGAGGAGGATGTGAAGCAGGACTGCCTGAACCCTTCCTCCCAGTTTGCGCTACTGAGCGCCTGACTTGGGCTGAGGACGCCAAGACTGAGCCTGCTGCTGCTGCCCAGATTGAAACTGGGGCTGCTTGGCTGCAGGGGCAGAAAAGTGAAATGGCTTCTTCTTCTGCTTCTTGGAACCCTGGGATTCCTTTTGGGCAGGCGTAGAGGAGTCCAGTGTGGTACTGGACTTCAATGCGTTCAAGGTGACCGCCCACCCTGGACCAAACAAGTCAGTGCCCAGGAACGGGACATCTGCCAAATTGTGTTGGGTGTTGCCCATTAAAGTCGAGATCCACAACCAAGCCCTGTGGCACATGGCAACTGTGGCTGCAACGGAACAGGCACAAGAATCCCCGATTTTCAAGGCCATTTGGAGCTGTTGTCTGCTAACAGCCCAGCCTTGGTTCTGGACCTGCTTGACCATGGTCTGAAGGTCCTCGGGAAGGTGAGGAAGCACCTCATCTAAGGAGCCCAGCAGGGTGTGGAGGAAGTGTGCCATGATTACAGCTGAGCCCGCCTGACGGAGACCCATCGACGAGGCAGCATAGGCCTTTCGGGCGGAATGATCCAGCTTCTTGGATTCTTTGTCCGGTGGTCTGTCGGAGTCCCCTGAGTTCCCAACCAATCTGAACACAGACTCGATCACCACTCCCTCAGCTGAGGGATGCTGTGAAAATCCCAAAAGGGAGCCAGTAGGTACCACGAATTTGCAGGCCATCCTGGCGGATGGTGCAGGACAGGAGGCTGGGTGCTGCCAGAGCTGCAGAGCTGGGCCAAAAATGGCTTCAGCTACTCAGAAGGCCTCAGTTGGGGAATCCCCTCTTCTGAGAATATCAGTTAGGGGGTGTACTACCCATTTCTCAGTGGGCGTTCGAAGATGAGGTAGAGGATGCCCATAAAGAAGGTGGGCCTCTCCTCAGCAGATAGACTCATGGCATTGTTGTCCCGAGAATGAGATTCCAAATCCCAGTCATTGAACTCTGAGGAGTCTGGGTACAGCGTTCTGCCACCAGAGTCACTGTAACCTGTCAGGAAGTCAGTGAGTCAGAGGATGGACAGCCCAGCGGAGGCCTGAGGCAGGCTAAGACTCTTTTGGGGCCCCAAGGAAGGATGTTTTGGAGCAGTTCCATCGGGATAGGTGGAGACCGGCTTTGGCTGAGTCAGGAGTGACATAGCCGGCTCTTCAAGAGGAGGGGGACCGATGACCGACTTCGGAGTGGTAGACTTCGGTCTGGATGGTGACAGCCAGGTAATGGCTGGGATGGAAGGGACTGCCTTCAGCCCAGTCAGAACAAGCTGCTGCCACAACATGTCCTCCTAGTGCCAACACAACTTGCGTCAGAGCCTCCCTCATCTGAGGAGGATGAGGATGAATAGCGGCGGTGTCGCTTCTTAGAGTGCCGCTTATGCGACTCCCTTGGCCTTTTGGTCGAGGATATCCCAGACCTGGATGTCAACCATCGAGGGGGACCGACAGGGATGCTCGGTAGAAGGCGGGGAGAACCCTGGTTCCTCCGGGTCAGGGACGACCACCGCCCGGCTTCCCAGCTGGCTGGGTCGCCCATCAGCGAGACACTAAAGGACTGGGGTCCTAAATAAAGAGTTGTCAGCCTCCTCGGTCAACAACAGGTCGATGGGGTCGAGGATAATCTTGACCGGATTCTCTTTATTATGGCAGTTTCTGCAAAATGGCCTGGCTTATTACAATTATAGCAGATAACGCTCTTTGGCACAGATTTGTTACCCCACCAGAGTTCTTAGCAGGCTTGGAGTTTAAATAGGAAAGAGTTTCTACCGGTGCTTGGCTGTTACCTTGCTGCTGTGGCATCTGTCTCGCCAGTTGTTAGTCCTCAGCCAAAGAAACAGCTTTTTCCCATTCTCTGGTCGGTGTTCCTTTACCCACAACTGCACATCTGTAGGCAAGATGTTGATGAATTGCTCCATGACAAATGTGTCGATGATCTGTGGGACTGTTTTGCTCTTTGGTTGGATCCACTTCATCAGGAGTTCTCGGAGTCGGGTGAAGGCTTCTCGAGTATTATCAACCGAGTTGTAGCTCAGAGATCGAAATCTCTGCGTGTAGGTCTCTCTGGAGATGTCGTACCTTTTCAGGATTCCGCTTTTCACCAGGTCATAATTTTCTGACTGTGCAGTGTCCATGCTGCTGTAGGCAAGCTGGGCTTTCCCTGTCAGGCTGGGTACCAGTCTGATTGTCCATTGCTGCTTTGGCCACTGGCAGGCTGTGGCAACTCTTTTGAAGGTTGTCAGGTATGCCTCAATATCATCTGAGGGACACAACTTAGTAAGTTTATTGGCCTTTAAGTTGCTTGCATTTTGTTGCTCCTCTGGATCTGTGCTGGATTTTCTGCCTTTGATAGCTTGCAAGGCATCCAACCATCACTGGTTGCTACTCGACGTGGTACTCCTGTACCTATAGTATAACTACTGTGATCTACCTATTACCAAGCGTGTACCACCAGTGAATGCCTGTAACATTGGTTGCTTTTTAATCTAAGCATTATGTACTGTACTGTTTGTTTTGCTGTGATGTATTGCTCTCTTGACGAGGTGCCTTTGTAAATGAATCTATGACTCAAAGGTCTGTAAACCGATGATCTAATAAATAAAATAAATAAATAAATAAATAAACTGCTCTCGTCACTGCATCTCTTCTGTCATCTGCTGCTCCTGTCACTGCGTCTCATCTTTGCACTTCTAAACGCTGAATCTCTTTTTCTCTCTGCATCTCAGTCTGTTTTTGTTGTATAGCCCACCATTTTAAAAAAGTCCATCAGGCTTTCAGGTTCTGCCACTGCTTGTTGTTTTTCCAGAACTTGTGCTGGCTATACACTCTCAGACTAGACTTCTGTTGCTGCTAGTTTGGCTGAGATTCTCCTGGTAACCACTCCTGGACTTGATGCTGCAGAATCCATACCTTCCTCTGTGCTTCCCTTGTACTAGGTCCAGTACCCACGCACAAATCTCCTGTCTTAGGGTATGCATGGCTTAAATCCCACTTAGGCTAACACTATGCTTTGCAAGCATCCTGTTCTTTGTAAATTTCAGGAGCTGCTAGAACATTGAGAACTTCCTGAGGTCCCCACAGCAACTGCAAAAGGCTCAGGCATTTGCACCAAGTAACCTCTAGCTTTTTAGTTTTCAAATTATAAATATATATACATTTCAGCAGTAATGCTAAACATTTTCTAAACAAAGAGATCCCAATATCAGCTACACTTCCATACATTGATGCTCATATTCTTATATTACCAGATGTATTTATGCAAGGGAGGAAAACAAACAGGAAGAGAAAACAGAGAGACAGTGAGAAGCAAAGGACTGTGAGACTGTTCGGGGTGATCAAGTCTGAAGTCTCACAGGAGAATTTGGTTGCACAACCAGACAGAGGAGAGAGAAAAGGAAAGAATACAAATCCTTGCATTTACACACTTTCTCCAACAAATGGAACAGGGTTCTATTCTACCCTGTCACACACACCAGCACACCAGAGGTGGAACTGTTTGCCTCTTGGCAAAACTACCATTTCCCCCTCTTTTGTTGCAGGCCTCCAGCAGTGGGGACAGTCCCAGAGGATGCCCTGGTCTTCTGCTGAACAGGGAGACTCCTTTACGCATTTCCCCCTTTCTGGATCTGGAGCCTAGCTTACTAGCTAGAGGTGCAGCTATCTGCAATGCACCTACCAGGAAAGTACAGTGTCCTTGCAGATTCCTCGGCAGACTCAGCCAAGTCAACCACGAATGGACCCTGAACAAGCAAGTGCTTGCAACAGTGTTCAGGAGTGAGGCATGCCAGAGGTGGACTTGTTTGTCTCGGTGGCAAAACTACCAGCCCCCTCTTTGTGCAGGCCTCTGGCACTGGGGACAGTCCCAGAGAATGCCGTTGTCTTCTGTTGGACAGGGAGATTCCTTTATGCATTTTCCTTTTAATACCCTTCTGAGGGTGTTGTCAAAGCTCAGAAGGGAACCTGCAGTGATGATTCTGATTGTTCCAGACTGGGCCAGGCAGATCTGGTGTTCTTTTCTCCTGGCCCTGTCCAGCAAACCTCCAATCACTCTTTCCCTGAGGTACAACATATTAACCTTGCCTCAGGGCAGAATAACGTTCTCAGACCCCACCACTCTGCACCTCAGGGCCTAATACTCGAGGAGCTAGAATATTCTGGGTAAAACCTCTCAAAAGATGTTTCAGATGCATTAGAAGTTTCCAGAAAGCCAGACACAAGGAAAACATATCCTTCAAAGTGGAAAATGTTTTCCCTGTGGTGCTTTTCCAAGCAGATCATTTCCCTCCAGGCCAGGCTGTCCTGCATGCTGGACTAATTGGTACATCTACAGTACTTCTTCACCCTTCTACCCTTAGGTGCATCTTGCAGCGGTCTCAGCCTATGCTTCAGCTGTGAGAGAGAGAACAATAGCCTCTGTGGTTATTTTCAAAAGGTTCTTTAAGGGTATGACCCATTTGAATCCCACCCCTTTCAAAGATCCCTATGTTTTGTCAGTTCATGGGGGCTTCCTTCGAGCCAGTGGCAACTGCTGCTCTGAATTATCATGCCTGGAAAACAGTTTTCTTGGTGGCCCTCACCTCTGCCAGGTGAGTGAGCGAGCCCAAAGCTCTGTGCATAGATCCTAACTACATTGTCTTCAACAGAGATTAAGTAGTTTTGAGGGACAACAAAGTTCTCCCTAAAGTGGTTTCAGTTTCATCTCAACCAGTCTATCACACTCCCTGTGTTTTTCACAAAAAAAAAAATCACACCAAGGGAGCAGAGGCTCTATTCTCTGGATGTTAGAAGCTTTAAGCTGCTACTTGGGCCATACTAAGAATGTCAGGTCCACTTCAACACAACTGTTTGTTACCTATGGGGATATAGGCCAAGAAAAGCCAGCATCCAGGAGGACCATTGCTTGCTGGATAGTGGCATGCATACAGTTCTGTTATGGCACAGCCAGAAAACATCCACCTGAAGGTCTCAGGGCCCACTCCACAAGGGGCACCTCTGCCTCTGTGGAAGTGTCTAGAGGTACTTCCATTCAGGAGATTTGTAAAGCAGCTACATGGAAAACAGTACACACCTTTACAAAGCATTACTGTCTAGACATACAGTCCAGAAGGGATGCCAGTTTTGGCACTGCTGTCTTGAAGAACCTTTTCCTTAAATAGGTTCTGTACCCAGCCTCCCAAGGTACTGGAGTTGCACTTGTCAAGCAATATTGAGGGATTCCTGAGGTTTGAAGAAAAAACTACTCACTGAAGTAATGTTTCTTCTTAAGGGATCTCTCAATATTTTTTTTTTTTTTTATTTTGCTATACTCCCCCCCACACACACACACAGACCAGCCCCGCAGCACCCTCCCCTGTGGAATTACTCATACTGGAGATACGCCTGGCATGCCCCCAGATAGGGACCATGGGAAGGAGCCTGTCCACCCTTCGGATGCCTGTATACGGCCCCGGGATGCTTCCATCCTGGGATTACACTTGGCTTGCCCTCAGGCAGGGCCTCCAGGAAGAGGCTCATCCTCCCATCGGACATTGGTATTCATCACCAGTGGTGTCATGGGCAGAGATGCAGGACCTGCAGTGTGAGGCGAGCGACATCCTGCTCACCTCACTTTTTCCACATTTTGCCCCAGGAGACGGACATGCAGTGACGCCAAGGGCACCTACACTGACATCTGTCCCACCTCCAGCAATGATACAGGTGCTGGCAGCTGCTCCCCCGCCTTTCTGCTAGAGGTCAGTCATGTTTGGGCACTGACTGACCCCTCCCCCAGAGAAGGAGAGCAGTCTCTGGATGCTCGATCTTTCTTCCTCCGGCCAACCTCCAACTCTTGGGTCCGCTCTCGAACCCAGGATGTCAGCGTCACAGGTGGAAACCCTGACAGCTGAGACAATGGGCTGGCAGGGATTTTTCACTATGCCTGACAATTCCTTTCCTACCTCCCCTTCCAGAACCTGGAAATGGTTCTCTCAACAGCCCGCTCTTAGTGGAATTAAGCATTTCCTGTTGCTTTTGGCTCACAACCGAAATTTTTGTGAGTTTTTCCTCATTTGTTTTTTTCTTCTTAAAAAAAAAAGAACTTTTTTTTAGGTTAGAATTTTTAGTAGTCGCTAGCTAGATTTGGTGGTCACTGCTTCCGACAGTTTGGGAAATAAATCTGCTGTTAGAGGGAATGAAAAGAGTGATCACATCAGTGTTTCAAATTTCATTATAAAGTTCTCTAATTCTTTAGCATAAAATTGTTGGCTCTGGGGCAGCTCTTCCAGGGGAATGATTACACTTTTCAAGCATAGTGAGGGATCCCTTAGGAAGAAACTACATTACTACGGTGAGTAATTTTTTTTTCTTGAATCGAGAAATTTGCAATTATTTCTTCCAGGATTGGTTAGCTCCCTGGATATGCAGGATGCTGCATCAGCACATTTTGGTAAACCCCAGCCACCTCCGATACCTCTGATTCTTCATGCTGTGGCAACTTACCAGCTAAGAGTCCTACCCTTTGGGCTTCCCTCGGCACCTTGAGTGTTTGCAAAGTGACTTGCAGTACTTCTCAGAAAAGTAGGACTCCAGGTTTACCCTTAGCTGGACAGTAGGCTGATAGCCAGTCCATCCATGCACGAAATGGAATGAGCAGTGGCCATGGCCTCTCAGTTTCATGACTCCATGGGGGAACTGCTGAATCTAGGAGTCTCAGCTCCAGCCCATACAATGGCTACTGTTCATGGAAGCTCTTCTGGATACAACAAAGGCCCAGCCATCTCTCCAGAGAGCAGAATGCAGGCGATCCTGCAGATAGCAAGCAACATTATGGAGCACAAATCTGTTTAAGCACATTCCATGCAGTGTGTGCTGGGTCTGATGGCCTCCTCAGTGTTCACAGAGCTCTTTGACCATAGTTACACGAGAATGATTCAGTGGATGCTCAGTGCACAGTGGTCACTGTGGCAGGTAACAAGGATAATCCAGGGATTGGAGGACAGACCATACAAGGAGGGGCTGAGAGAGTTGAACATGTACTCCTTGGAGGAGAGAAGGAACCAGGGGGATATGATTGAAACATTTAAGTATGTAAAGAGGATAAATAAGGCGGGCACTGAAGGGATACTGTGGTTGAGGAGGGGGAAGATTTAGGACAAAAATGAGAAGACACTTTTTCACAGAGAGGGTCATGGCAGGATGGAATGCTCTACCAGAGGAGGTGGTAGCCTGTAGGACAGTGGGTAGTTTCAAAGGGGATGGGACAAGGTGGGGGGATTGGGAGGGAGGGGGCAGCTGCAAGGTGAGGTGCTAGCACACACTCGAGCAGACTACATAGACCAGGTGGCCTATTTCTGCAGGCAAATTCATATGTTCATATGTCACAAGCATCACATCCTCAGACATACCCTTTTAGTGGCCAAGCCCTGGCTTGGTCACACATAGATGTCTGTAGTGGACAATCTCATCCAGGGATTCCTTCCTTCTCTTAACCTGAGCCTCAGGTGAATCTCAGCATGGATGCATCCCTGTTGGAGTGGGAACCCCACTGTCAGGGCCTCCAGACACAAGGTGTCTGGGACCTGTCATAGACTTATCCCCACATCAGTGTGTTTGAGATGCAAGCTGTTTTTGTATGACCTATGAGCCCTAGTGAATCTCGTCAGCTACAAAACAGTCCTCCTCCAGACAGACAAGTTTATGATGTATTACATCAACAAGCAGTGAGGAACACACTCTTAACCTGTCTGCAGGGAATCGATGAGAGTGTGGGAAGAGTGCCTGGAGCAGGGGTTCCTATTCCAGGCCATTTATCTGCCAGGAGTCCAGAACACTCTGACATACAAGCTCAGCTGAACAGAGGCTGATCATCATGAACGGTCACAAGCTCCAGAAGTCCTGAGATTGCTGTTAAAAGTTTAGTGCCAGGCTGCTGACGGGGTCAGTCGAAATACTGCCATGTCACCCTGATGTTACGTGAACTGCACTGGCTGCCAGTCAGGTGGAGGGTCCTCTTTAAGGTGGGCTTACTCACCTTTAAAGCCTTACATAGGCTGAGCCCTGGCTACTTGTCTGACCTTCTGACTCCCACTACCTTGGTCCTTTCCCTCTGCTCCTCCAGTTAGGGGCCTCCTTGCGATTCCCAGGATGAGGTTGAAAACTACCAGTGGCAGAGCCTTTAGTGTCACTGGCCCCGTCCTGTGGAATTCGCTTCCACCATCTGTACGGTAGGCCCCTTCAGCGAGGTATTCAAAATCTGCCTAAAGACCCATGTGTTTAGTCAGGCCTTCCCAGACTTTCTGTATTAGATCTTGCCCTGGGTTGGCCCCTTTTTCCTTTTAATGTACAGTTCTCTTTAACTGCAGTTTTAAATTGGGGTCTTATTTATTTTTCTATATTATTTACTTACACTGTTGTTGTAATTTATTGTTTTATGAATAGTTCTTTTGACTTGTGCGGTGCCCAGAGCCTCTGGGATTGGGTGCCTGGAAAAATAAAACTTGCCTTGCCTTGCCTGTTTGATGAGTGGGCACCCCAGATATTGACCTTTTTTGTGTCCTCACTCAATGCCAAACTGCCTTGATTCTGATTCAGAAATCCAAGATGTGGTATTTTCTGTCTGGATAAATTCAGACTGCAATGGCAAAATCTTTTTTTGTATGCATTCCCTCCAGTCCTCTTATTGCAGAGGGTATTGCTCAAACAGGAGGGGCACAAGGGTAAGATGATTCTGATCACCCTGGCTGGCCTCGATAAATATGGTTTCCATTGTTGATTACACTATCAGCCAGCAAACCGAGGATCTTTACACTCAAAATGGACTTACTGATTCGGGGTCACCTGGTCTATCCCAGCCTGCATTCCGTTCACCTTCAGGCCTGGCTCCTGAAAAGACAGAAGTGAACAGGTACAAAATATCTTAGAAGGTCTCAGAAATACTTTTGGCTGTCCATAAACTTTCCAGTAGAAAGACTTATATAGCCAAATGGAAAATGTTTTACATGCGGTGCTCCAAAACCCACATGGACCATTCTGAGTGCCCACCTGACCAGATTCTGTAGTACTTGCTGAACCTTTCTGATGCTGGCCTACAGTATTCTACAGTTAAGGTCCACTTGTGTGCTATTTCTGCATACCATAAGCCCATCAGTACCCTCTACCTGGCACAGCTGCTACTGTGCATGATGTTTCACAAGGGCATCATACACACAAGGCCTTCCATCAGGAAGCTAGTGTCTGCTTGGGACATCAACCTTGTCCTGGATATGCCCACCCACAAAAGCCCTCTGAGCCCCTTGTGACATGTGAGCTGAAGTTTTTAACTTGCAAAGCAGCTTTTCTAGTGCTGTCTCTTCTGCTCACGGAGTGCCTAAAATCCATGCCTTGGTCACAGATCCCCCTTATACTGTTTCCCACAAGGACAAGGTAGTTCCCCACACACACCCTAAGTTCCTTTCCAAAGTGGTGTCGGAATTCCATCTGTATCAGCCACTAATGTTGCCTGCCTACTTGCTAACTTCCAGAATGAAGGAAAATGTACTCGCCATTCTCTGGATGTTAAGATGGTCCTTAAGTTTTACCGGGACAGAACTAAGGACTTCAGGCAATCCAAACAGCTCTTTGTCTCCTTTGGTCCCAATCAGAAGGGACAGCCTTCTACAATCAAGTTGCATATCTGCCTGGATTGTAAGCTGTTTATGCCACTGCTATGCCATGGCACAGGTCAAGCTGGAAGGTCAGGTATGTACCCAGTCTGTCAGAGCAGTTGCCATGTTCCCTGGCAGAAATTTGCTTTGTGCTTATTGGTGACATCTGTAGAGCTGCAACTTGGAGCACAGTGCATACTGTACTTTTGTTAAGCACTATGCCTTGATGTCCATGCCAGGCAGCATGTCACCTTTATCAGGACTATCCTGAATGAACTTCTGGCCTGAGTGTGCCCTCAACTCCTGTTACCCTGGTCTGGGGGATTTTGCCTGAGCTTGGCACTCTGACCCATTAGTGAGGCTCACTGTGAACTGAAGACTGATTCCTGGAAGATACGAAAAGTATGTATTCACTATAATTCTTCATCTTCAGGAATATCTTCACCATTTATTCACACACCCATCTGCTATCCCCTGGCTTACTCCAGTCTGTTTATTGGTCTTCACTCTTTGTTCTGGGTTTGGGCTGTGAAGATACTGTGTTACTGATTTGTTGACCCCTTTTTTTTAGTTGTTTAGCCAGGAGTAGCACACTAAGCTGAAAGCTTTTTTACAAGAGCAACCTGGGAGCACAGGGAAGTTAAGTGACTTGCTCAGGGTCACACAGTATGCAAGTGGAAGCTGTGGGATTCAAACCCAGGTCTGGTCTGCTGGATGTCACCAGATTTGCAGCTCACAGCCTTAAACCACTGCGCTATACTGCCTACATGGGTCATCATGGCTATCTTATGCCCATTAGGTTTAGTGCATAAGTGCTAATTACATATGCTACACCTCTTCGGTAAGCGATACTGAGGTGGTTGAGGGAGGCTGGTGCCAAAGTAAGCCATTCAGCATGAGCACACATCTGCTTACACCTGAGCTCCAGCCTCCTGAAATGTTCTGACTCTCAAGAGGTCCTGGTGCCTCCAGCTCAGACCCATTAGTGTAAATCAGTGATGAAGATATTTCTAGAAGCTCAGGAATTATGGTGAGTACGTGATGTGCATTTTCTTTTTTTTTTTTTGCAGGCTTAGTGAGCTCCCTTCCCAGGCATCCTTCTCTACCCTTTATGAACTTACGCCTTACTGTCTCCCTCCCCAGTGTTTCTAGCTCTTAATTTAGGAGGAGCAGAAACTAAGTTCCTCACTTCATCTCCCTGCTAAGTGTTTTCTCTAGCCTCAGTTTCTTCAAACTTCTGCCCCAGCGCACTGGCCCGCTCTCTTGTTAGATGAAGCCCATCACCCTTGAAGAGCTTTCTGTCCCAGAAGCCCTCCCAGTCCCCCACAAAGTGGTACCCTCTTCCTGACAGCATCCCTTCATCCTCCATAAAACTCCTGGTGTCCCATAGATGGGATGGCTTAAGCCTTGCCACCTTCTAAGGCCTGCTGTTTTAAGGGTCTTCTATGTCCCTGCAGTCCTGCCTTCCTCCTGCTCTGCTGTTGTGTACTGCTTGGGATTGGGAATCATTCCAAAGGTGTGGCTCTATGGAGACAGATGTCTTCAAAGAAGACAGTTTAGCTACAGTACTTACCAGTAGCAGCAGATCTTCAAGAGAAACTCGTCCAGAGAGCCACAGCTCACTTCCCAACTACCCCATTCTCTATTTCAGGTGTCATACTTTGGAAGACATACCTGTTACTGCACACTTAGGCCAGATTTTTGAAGCATGATGCAGACTTGCATCAAGCCCTATGTCAAAACCCTTAGACTTAGGCTGCACCATAGTCGAATGCAGCAACTGCACCCAATTTTATAATCCTAGCACAGTTACTATAGTGGTCCCATTTTACGGCAGCTTGTTGTAAAGTTTATCTGCAAGTTAGGTTACCTCAGACATGATGCATGTTAAACCAAAGAAAGTTGGTCTAGTGAGCGCCAATTTGATGCATGAATGTAAATTCCCACTAGATCGTTACAAATCTGGTGCACTATATTTGATGCACCCGAGGTTCGTGGGCAGTTGCATGTGTTTGAAAATCTGGCCCAGGTGTTCTCTTGTACTGCAACTTTTCAAATGGGCTTTTTCTTTCTGGAACTGCCACCTGTCCTGCCGGCCTGATTGGGATTCTGGTCTCCCATTCTTATCAGTATGATATAACTCTGAGCTTGTCTCTGGGAGAAAATGAGGTACGTGGCCACCCACATGATATAGGTAGGTCCAACGTATGTCAAGGTGGGTGGCCTAGCTATGTAAAAGCTTCTGAGTGATCTGGACATGACGGATTACCATTTTAAAGGTGTGGCTTCATGGAGGATATTTTGTCGAAGAGCTACTGTCACTGGCATGTAACTAAACTATGTCAGTTCAGTTCACTTAAGTGCAAGTCTGTCTGTGTGTCTTTCTTTCTCTGTTTCCCTGCAAACACATCACTGATGCAAGACAATTTGTGATTCTGAGTACAGTGCTTGACTGACATAACTTGGGAGGAAACATGTTTGCTCCTGTTTATTGCTGTGTGTTTCTTCAGCTATGGATATAATTGTGCCCATTGCAGCCTACAACATTTGTCATCTGTGCTCAAAAGTATTGACCTCTATATGATCTAAAGGAAGATGAAGGGACACCTTAGATAATAGTGAATATATTTTCATGCAGTCCTCTAAAGCATTATATGTAGCTTGAAACATTGTTAGGCCTGTTAATTATTTTGAGTCATTGGTTGTATAATTTCTTTCCTCCAGCTCATGCTGGCTCATACACTGCTGAAGTCCCGCTGTTTCTAGATGATGATACAACTAACCCATACAGACAGCTTTATCTGACTGGTACTGTGAAGACTCCTTTGTTGATCTTCGACCCTCCTATTGTGATCCTGACTCCTGTTCCTTTGGACACAGAAGCAGCAGTGGATGTTCTCATTATTCCGCAGGACTTTGCAAGGTTAGACTTCTTTCACACAGTAATATAAGAAGCCTGTTAAATTAGAATCAGGACTTCCATAAAACTGGATCAAGATTTAGCAACCATTATTCTGTCACTCTTGTACCGTGTTTGTAAATATGTTTTCACTAATCATAAATCTTTAAAGGGACACTGTCAACCCCTTTAGGCCTGAAATTGTCCCTAGTTTAAAAAGTGCATTTTATGATTGCTTACATTCTGTAAAGACTGATGATATAGCTGTTTGTTTGATTCTGATTGCTTTTTCTTTTTAAAAGTGAAAACAGACTGCCCATCAACCAGTGTTACCACACAAAAACGTGTTTATTACATCCCTTGATCCACTGTTACTGCCACTTTCCTGGACTTAGGAACATTCCCACACAGTCTAGCTACTCATGATGCAGTGGGAGGAGAAAACTATTGATCATGAGCGCTTGCACTATTTGGGGTGTTCCTAATGTTCAGGAAGTACTGTATGCAATACAGTTGATCAAGGATTTGAAATGAGTGGGTATAATTGCACTATTACCATGTTTTTTAGTTCTACTAAGAAAGGAAGCATATAAAACAACCAGTAAAACAACCAGCACATCAAGGAATTTTAAAGAAGGTAAGCAATCATAAAATGTGGGTTTTCAACTAGAAATAATATGATGTAAAAGGGTTGACAGTGTCCCTTTAATGATTCATTTATTTTTTTCCCTATGTTTTTATGATTTTTATGTATTAACCACTGAACAGCCCTGATTTACAAGGATATGTATGATATATTAGTAATATTTGCCACAATTACTTACTTTCATGTTTACCTGTAGTTCATTTGCCAATTTCAGGTAAAAGTAATTTGCAGTGAAAAATTGCCATTTTGTAAACTATTTCTTTACTGCCATGTCTTATCGTCTAAAACATCAGCAAATATGTAATATGGGTGTCATTTTTCCCCACTCGGAATCAGTGACATCAAAACTTATAATACCATTGTTCTGATATCAGAAAGTCATAATACTGTCAAGGGTATAAATAAGCCACAAAGGGGTGTGGGTTGTTGAAATTCACCATGACTGGAGTGGTTTGCTCACGAGGCACAGCGAATTAGGTGGAAAATCCTAAGCCGTGGTTAAATACCCTGATAACCCACACCTCCAAGTGGGGCTTATTGCGATTATACCATGTACTGATCTGTCATCTAAAGGGTTTATGCAAGAGAATTGTTGGAATGGTCTGAGAGATTCAAACAACATGAAGTCTTGCTGTATACAGATATAATGCAGTTATCCCCAGCACTTGAACTGCCCCGAGAGGAAAAGAGTTAACTCTGTGCAGAAGCATAGAATGTTGATCTCTGAGCTCGGTTTCAAACCTCTGTCTGTGGTACTTCCCAGTGTAACTGTCAGATTCTTTACCCCGCCTAACAGTGAAGTCGCTCCGGAGATTTCCTCTGCTCGGTTTGGTAAAAGTAAAGCGTTAGGTTGAAACCGCATATTTTTTTGTTATTTTCAGATTTCCAGCCTCTGTCTATGGTACAGGTAGTGTGTAGATAGGTAGTGACTGTGTTTTATTTTTGTGAAAAAGTGGAAATTGTTCTTTTCCTTGGTTTCTTTCCGGTCGGTCTGGTTTGGAACCGACCTTGTCTACATTTTGTTTAATTTTAATTTTATTTCTGGGATTAGAGTGGTGTTCGGTATCGATCGGTTTCAAAAGAACCAGACCTTTGCCGTTCTTTTAAAGAGCCTGTGACATGGTTTGTAACCCGATCGGTTATCGATTACCTGGCTTGAAAGCTGCAATAGGGTAATTTGTTAGGCTGGCCATGTCTGAGAAACCCAAGAAGAAAACCGGTCCCACTGGGTTTCATCACTGTACTGACTGTGGGGAGGCCTTTGCTAAGGCTGACCCCCATCTCATCTGTGTTTATTGTGTGGGATTTGACCACCTCCAGTCAGACTGACAAATCTGTAAAAACTTTCCTAAATCCACTCTAGACAAAAGACTGAGTAGGCTGAAGAAAAGGGAGGCAGAGAAGTCTGTAGATCTGGATGGCCAGCCCGGTTCGGTTGCAGCCGAACCTGAGGAATTGCCTACTGACCTAGGCAATGCCTCCTCTCGGAGCAAAAGGAGGCAAACCCGGTGGGTTCCATCAAAAAAAAGAAGCGCAAGACTGCCAGTTTGGATCCAGTATCACACTCTCCAACCACGGACAAAATAACCAAAGCGATAAGCATTGTTCAGTCGCTTAGACCGGTTCCGTCCGAACTGGTACCGCCGGTTAGGCAGTCAGTTCAGTTGGGTCCATCTCCTCCGGATTATGATCCAGGCGCTTATTATGAGGAGTGGGAGGGAGACAAAGACTATTCCAGTGATAATGATGATGATGACGATGACTGGGGGGTCTGAATGTGCCCATTGAACCGGACATCTCCCCAGACAGGCCCTCAGGTGTCTCTCTTCCCAGGCCCCCTGAGTCCCCTTCACATTTTTTGTTCTACAAAAAGATGGCAGAAACCCTGCAGCTTCCCTTGGTTGAAGCTGCTGAGGAGGATGAAGAGCCTTATTTTGTGGAAATGATGGACATCCCAGAGTCCAAAAACGCTGCCTATCCCTCTTCAAAAATCCTTGGGGAAATAGACACAAAATTTTACAAACCCCTAATTTAATACCTCCTGTGGATAAGAGAATGGACAGGAGGTATTTGTTATCAGGCTCAGCTGTGGAGTTCCTTTATAGTCATTGCAGCCATATTGGGGTAGTGCAGGCTGCAGCCTGTGACAGGGCTAACATTCCTTTGGCTTCACTCCCCACGGATTAGGACTCTAGGAAACTGGATGCCATGGCCAAAAAACAGTATTTGGCATCCTCTTTGGGACTCAGGCAGGCTACTTATATGGCCTACACAGCCAGGTACCAGAAATCCAGATGGGATATTGTTCTGGAACTGGCTAAACAGGCCTCTTCCCAGCTAGCCAAGGAGCTGGAGGAGGTGGCTGCTGATGGAATTGAGGCATCCAAAATGCAATTTCATGCTGCTCTGGACTCCAGTGATGTGGCATCTAGAGTCATGGCTACATCTGTGTCTCTCAGAAGGCATGCTTGGCTCAGATGTGCTAGCCTTTCACAGGATACCCAGACTAAGGCTATGGATTTTCATATAGTAGGTAACTCTCTGTTTGGGGAGCAGACAGAGGCTTACATGAAGAAAATGGATGAATACAAGACCACGTACAGGAGTGCACAGGCCAAAGAAAGGCAAGCCACTCCGCACAAGCAGCAGTCTAGGGGCAGGGGCAGTCCCTTTCAAAGGCCTTTTTACCAAGCCCAGGCCTCCTCTCCCTTCCCACAGAGGGGGTTCTTCAGAGGGAGGGGCAGGAGGGGGATGAGAAGAGCTGCTCCCTCCTCCTCCTCCTCTCAGTCTAAGGCTCCTGCCAAGCAGACACCCTGATGTGTCAGCCCAGGTCAACTCCCCATTTCCAGTAGGAGGCAGGCTGGCTTACTACTTCCAGGCCTGGAAGTCTGTGACCTCAGACAAGTGGGTCCTAGAAGTAGTAAGCCAGGGACTGACCCTCAGCTTCAAAAAATTTCCAAAAAAGAGGGCCAAGACTTTTCCACCTGCATCACTCTCAGAAACCATTGCCCTAGAGGCAGAGGTTTTCTCTTCTAGCTCTCAGAGCTATAGAGAAGGTTCCTACTCAGCACAAGGGAAAGGACTGTACTACAGGTACTTCCTTACCCCAAAGAAAACAGGGGAGTGGTGACCCATCCTAGACCCAAGGTACTTGAACAAACACATCCATCCTAGACCTAAGGTATTTGAACAAACACATTTCAAAGCTCAAATTCAAAATGGTAACTCTGGGAATAATCCTTCCTCTCTAAGGCCAGGGATTGGCTAGCATCTGTGGACCTCAAGGATGCCTACTTCCATATTCCTATCAGGTGCTCCCACAAAAATACCTCAGATTTGAGTTGCCTTTGGGCAATTATCAATTCAGAGCTATGCCATTCGCCTAACATCAGCTCCAAGGGTGTTCACAAAGTGCCTTGCAGTAGTGGTGGCTTACCTCAGAAGACAGGGTATCACCATCTTCCCGTATCTGGATGACTGGCTCTTAGTGGGTCAGTCACCTTTACAGGTCAAGTCAGCTCTTCAGACTACCCAGGACCTACTCAGCTCCCTGGGGTTTCTTCTCAATCTTCCAAAGTCTGTCCTTGAACCAGTTCAACTTCTCACCTTTATAGGCATAGAGTTGGACACTGTAGAAGCAAAAGCCTTCCTTCCCCTGGCAAGGGTGAAGGCCCTGGTGGATCTCACTTCCTCCTTTCGACCTCAGGTCTCCCGCTCAGCAAGACAGTTCCTCCAGCTCCTGGACCACATGGCAGCTTTCACAGCAGTGGTGCAGGGAGCAAACTTCCAGATGAGGGATATTCAGTTTCATCTAAGGTTTTTGGGTCTCAAAAGAAGGATTCACTTACCAAACTGATTCCAGGGACTCAGACTCTGGTCCAAGCTCTCCAGTGGTGGCTGGACCAGGACAACCTCAGACAAGGGGTTCCATTTCTCCGTCAAGTCCCATCAGTAGTTCTAACTATGGATGCTTCTCTCCTAGGGTGGGGAGCCCACCTGGGATCCCTGACAGCTCAAGGGGTCTGAGTCTCCACAAGAGTCTCTCCTTCATATCAATCTCCTGGAACTCTGGGCAGTTTTCCTAGCCCTGCAGAGCTTCTCGGTTCAGTCAAGGGCAAGGTGGTCCAAGTTAGAACAGACAACACCACCACAATGTGGTACATCAGCAAACAGGCCTCAGCCTTGTGCACAGAGGCAATGAAGCTGTGGCCTTTGGCCTATTCTCTTCAGACTTCTCTGGTAGCAGTTCACCTTCAGGGAAGGACAACGTACTAGCATTAATCAAGATCCTCCCCATCCTGAGAGGAAAACGCTGATATTCAGTGAAATCAGCATCGGAGGAAAGATGAGCAGGGTTCCTCTCCTCAGAGGAGGGAGATAGAGCGATGATGGGAGTTGGAACATCCAGAGGATTCCGCGGTGGTGGGGAGAGTCGAAAGACCCGCCTGGCATGTATCTAACGATGAGGGGAAGGCCACCGCAGAATCTGAACTGCTCCCCAGGATAACGGACCCATAGGGACCGACATTGGCCTGGGAGCGGTGGAGAAGGCAGAGAGAGATGGGAGGGGCACCCGAGGAGGCAACTGCTCTCTCGGAGGGCTCTGGAATCGGGGAAAGGAGCCCCGTAGGAGGGATCCCGGATATCAGACCAGGGCTTCAGGAACGGAACCTGGGGAAGCGGAGCCTGAAGAGCCCTGGGGAGAACCCCCCGTGACGACGGGACTGCATGGATCCAGAAGGGCAGTAACCACCGGAGGACACCCCAGAACCCCTGGAGGGAGGGGCCAGGTTCCTCAAGACTCAGGCTCCCTGCTCACCCCCCGAGGTGGCCAAAGAAGACCGCAGTGGCAGACCCCCCTGCCCTCAACCTCCGGGCCCGAGAGGGCCCTCCTCCCTCGGGACCACAGCGCCCCCTGTCCCCAGAGGGGGGGCACAGCACCGCGGGGGGGCAGCTGCTGTCACCGGCTCCCTCCGAGAGAGGGGGAGCCCCCCCCTCGTCACCCCCACGCCTGCCCCCCCGGGCTCCCGCCACCCCCAGCCGGGAACCCTCAGGAGGATGACGGCAGGGGGACAGAGGGGGCCCGCCGCGCCCACTCTGGTACCTGTAGCCACAGGGACCCAGAGACCGAAGAGTGGGGGTGCCAGGATGGGTCCACGCCTCGAAGTCATCGCCTCCGAGGAGGACGAGACCAGCTAGACTCTCGATGCTGGCTACCCCAGGGGTCCCTGAGGCCACCTGAGCTTAACGCCCCCGTACCAGGGTGACGCCTGCTCGCCCCACCGGGTAGCAGCCAGGCCCAACTCCTGTCGCCCACGGCGCCGCAGGCCCGCACTCGCTAGGAGGAAGGATAGGCCCACGCCCCGCAGCTAGGCCGGAGGCGAGGCGCTTCTCCGACGGGCGCCGCCAGGTCTATTGGAGCCGCCAACGGCGCTGATGCCTCAAAGCGTACCGCTAACGGCGCCGACACCGGCGCCCGCAAACGGCGCCAGGATCTAAAGCGGCAGCGTTTAACGGCATCGCTTATCACCCCGCACACCACAAACGGGTGCCGGGATTCAAACGGCGCTAAAGGCGGCGCCGAGGGTCCACCAGCCAGGCCTGTTCCAAGGGGCTCGAGCAATGGGGAGCCTGCACTGAGGGTGACTGCAGGAGGCGTGTCGGGCGCCGCGGCCCCGGAAGGGACTACGACGCTCCCCTAACACCACGGAGGGCTCCCCTCGGCAAGAAAAAGACGAGGACCCTCCTCCCTCGATTCAGCATAGGCCCCGAGGGGACCCGGGAGGGGCCTAACGACCTGCCCCGAGAATCCAGCAGAGACTGATCGCCGTCCCCCGAAAGTCGGGCGGCCTTGCCGAAGAAATGCGCCGGATTTCGAGGACGCCGACGGTCCATCGAGAAACAGGCGCTTCATCAATCCATATCGTGGTTGGGTCCCAGGCAACGAAGGCAAACGCCATGTCGGTCCGAGATGGAGAATGCCGCCACAGGAGACACCCGGCCGCATAGGGCGCAGCCCGCCTTTGGAAAACGCTTTAGCTCCCGAACCGGACATAGCGTGAAAATAACAAGGCTAAACACAGCAAGAAACATACCCGCGCCGTAGATAGAAAAAGGAACAGTCTTACCGGATCGGCGCGAGTGTGAAGAAAAACAGAGTCGGCAAACACGCATTAAAAATGACCGCTACGCAGCAGGTGCTGCCTCGATGGCGGAGAAACAGAATCCGAGTTGGAGGAGGTGTCGTGCTTCTGCCAACGCCCACCGCGCGTGGCGCGACGTCACTCTCAGGGCGGTGCCATGAAGCAAAGTTTAAAATCCTCCTGCGGACGGAAGCGCCGCCCGCCATACCCAGGAAGCAAATGAATGGGTGAAGATTTGACAAGGGAAGATTTGGTCGATCCTTAGGGGGAGCATATTTTCTGTCTATGGATTTAGATATGGAAGGAATAAGCGCCATATTGTCCCACACCATTTGTGAGAGAGTCTCGAAAGAGGGCTGTGCTGGAGGAGTTAATTCCACAGGGATCTCCGGGACATGCAGATATTGCAGGTGCAACAACTTCACTGGATCAACCTCAGAAGTCGGGAGCAAGAGAGTTGAATTCATATTTTTCAGTAGAGACTTAAAGGACAGGTACTCGACCAGAAACTCTGCTGAAGTAGAGGGCTTACTTTCCATTGTGAGAGATGAATCTTCATCAAAGTCATCTCCTAATCACAGATCAGGATCAGGCTCAGTATCGTCTCCTACTAGCCAAGGAGGGATAGTATATAAAGGAAAGGGAGGAAAGAGAGCAGGAGGAGGTGCTTCTTGAATTGGAGTTGAGAATCATGGCACTCAAGGTGGTGCCGACTACGAAGACAGCACTGACGCTGGGTGCACCGCCAGACGTGCCACCAAGACTGGAGTCGAAGGCAGCACTGGACCCTGTGCCATGTGATCATTCAGAGACCCCAACCTGACTCTTGGAGCACCCAAGGATGAAGATCTAAAAACATGAGTAGGAAAAAATGGTACCTGTGCTGGCCCCTGCACCACAGCCATGTGAGGGGGGAAGCACAAGAGCACGGCGTCGACAGTACCGGAGATGGTGCCACGTTACTAGGTGGACCCAACTGCCCTACCTGCAGGTTTGAAACCCCTAGGCCTGAAGGCCCTGGGGTCGGGCCCGAAAGCCCGGACAGTTGGAACAACCACTGAACCCACTGCTCCATAAGAGCAGCCCAATGATGAAACTGCTCACTGGAGGACCCCCCAGGTGGCGGGGAGGAACTACAGAGTTTAGGATGTCAGACACTAAGAACAGAGGCCACAGGTGACCCCAACGGCGTTGGAATCGGCCTTCTGTCCACTGCTACCAACAATCGACACGCAGACATACCTGAGGGTGACCTTGAGCAGTACCATTTCTTCTTCGACCAGTGGGACAAAGAAGAACTTGTGGACAAGCGGTGCTGGGTTCTCCAACGAAGATCAAGAATGGGCCTGCTTCTTTTTGCACTTCGGGAGGACCACACATCCTCCTGAGCACTGGAGTGCCCATAGTCAGACCTCCCTTCCGTAGAGGGCGGCGGACCGGACCCAGCCCTGCTGGACACAGAGCTTTCATGCAAAGTCTCCCTACCATCACTGGCCCCATTCATGGTTGACCCCGTCGAAGGTGGGCTGGGCTGAAGAAGACTTCTCTGTTCTTTCACTGAAGAAAAGAAAAACTTTTTTTTTTAAATAAATGCTAAAACTTAATCAAATACCGAACGATTAAGCTGCTGTCATATAGACGTGAAGATTTGACTCCTGGCAGGTAAGCAACATCGTCATTGAAGTGCACTTGACAGCGGGGGAAAAGGAATTGAGGTGGTTAAAGGGTTGATGCCAAGGCAGCCTATACGGTGTGAGCCAGTCTCACAGCGTCACTTCCTCATGGCGCTACCTCGATGCTGGCCCTCCCGAAGACTGTTGGCTCCTGGTCGTTACTAGTGCCTCCGGTGTAGTCCCATTGCGTGAAAGAGTGGTGGAGAGTTTATGTCCAGGAAGATCAAAAATTCAGCCCCTTCCCTGTCCAGCTGATATTTCTTGTCTAACCTTTTGTCTAAAGGAGGGACAGACCCAGGTGTCTGCAGGATTTTAAATATGTCCTTTTTAAAGAACTTATTCACAGAAAGCAATAATTTCTTGGTGGGTGTTAACCCCACCATTTCCAAATAGTCTGCTTCCTCTTCATCCTCTTATCACTTCAATGGTAGTTATGTCAAGGGCATCTACCATTTTTCTGACAAATGTGAAATGGGAGGAATAATCCTCTGAGGCCCTGGATGGTGAACCAAATTGCTGTTCAAGGGAGACTTCAGGCTCTATAGGCTCCCTTTAACCTTCTTCCTCATACTCCTCCTTATCATCACGGAAGGAAGATTGGGTAGATTAGTAGGGGTCTGAACTGGTGGCTGCTTTCCAGCAGGCAGAATCCCCTGTAAATCCTGCAAGACTTTAAAAGCCTATGCAATCTCCTGTGGAGAAGGCATATTTTCAGTCACCACAGAAGTCCTCAAACGCTGTCCAGCAGGGGATTTTGTGTGTTTAGTTTTTTTTAGTTTTCTTTAATAGAACCGGGGAGCTAGCCAGTTCAGCAGGCCTTTTTCCAAGGACCTTGGTACCCGTATCGCGGTAGAGGTAGTGGTCTCTGTAGTTTATTTATTTATTTTATTTAATAACATTTGGAATTACAACCCTTTGAGTCATAGGCTCCTTTACAAAGTCTCCACGTCAAACAACAATAAGGACATACATATAGTATTAAGCAGTACAGTGTTCAGGTAGTAGAAACAAGAAAGAAAACAAGTAGTGGAAGTTACGCATACAAACAATTATACAACATTATAAGTACGGTGATCACGGATGAAAGATAATGCACAAAAACACACAGGCAGGGGCTACTGAAACAATAGTCTTTGGGAGAGGAGGACCCAGTGTCACCCATAGTATGCATAATATTTAGGTAGTGCATTAATGCATATTTTGTTGGGTTTGGTTTCACCCACAGGCACTGAGGGTGTCAGCTGGTCAGAGCCTGAGGGACCCTTAGGTGGAGGCAGCTTCCTTTTGAGCCTTTCCAAACATTTTTCAAGCATTTTTTCAGGAAAGGTCTTGCAAATTTCACTATCAGACTTTAAATAGTCATTGCCAAGACAAGCCACACAAGAAGTGTATTTATCTGCCTTAGCAAATACTTCTCCACACTCAGTACAGTTTTTAAAACTGAGTTCACTGAGTTTCCTCTTAGCTTTTTCTGACATATTGCCCAATTAGGCAGAAAAACACAAACCACAAAAGGATTTAAAAATTTTAAATAACAGTTTGCAGTTGCGGTCGGTTCAGGAACCGACTGGAATCAAGAACCAATACAAAATAAATTTATTTAAACAATTTTAGCTAAAATAAAGGAGTTTCTTTCACAAAACTCCACTCTAGACTAAAAAATTTCCAGTTCCCTCTGGTTATACCGAACCGGGAGAAAACCAAGAAAAACAACAATTTTAACTAAAATAACTTAACGGTTAAGCTAAAAACAAAAGGGCAGCAAATGAAAAAAGAAGGAATACTTATATTTTTTTTATAGGTCTTCACAACAAGATGTTGAGGAGAGGATCTTTGAGCATCTAGTCTCGACAGGCGGAGAGTGAAATCTGACAGGTCAGAATGTAGGCAGTTGATGGGGCAGCATTTGAAAAGTGGTACATGCCAATGGTGTTCCATCATTGGCATAACGTTCCATCTCCAGGCAGATCTGGCTTAAAGGCATACTGCATAAGAGTTAGGAATATTAGAGTATTCCTGGGGTGAGAAATATAAATTTCTAAGAGGCATAAAAAGGGTGAACAGTAAAGACCTGTTTTTTTTTTTTTTATAGCGATGCAGTCAGATGAGGACATGACCGTATGTTAGTGGTGGCGGGGTAAATTCAGGAGGGATGTGAGGAAGTTTTACTTAACTAAGAGGGTGGTGGAGACATGGAACAGACTGTCAGTCAAAATCATTGGGACTAAGCACAGCTAGGACACAACAAGAGGACTCATAGATTATTAGAGGGAATTAAGGGGGAGAGTTGTAGGTATGAGAGCAGAAGGGGACAACCAGTGGAAATGAGCCTCGGTTCAATGTGCCTCTCCCAGTTACCAATTTACAAATAAATAAAAATAGTAAGAACAAGAAAACAGAGTGCTCTGTTAACATGTGAACTGCAAATGAAGCATGAGGTTTAGATGAAATGCAGGCTAAGACTAGAAAATAAAAGTTAGAATCTATGGACACTACCTCAGGTAGTACAATATGGGCCAACTCGATGGACCATTGGTAGGGATGTAAGTTTGTCATGGATGAGGTTTTAATGATTCATTGTTCACGAAATCATTAGTAAACAGTAGTAAATGTTGTGGCACTGTCATCATTTGTACATTCTGATGACACTAGTGAAAGTCATGGAAGTCCTGAATAAAGATCAAACGTCATGGACTCAATGATGTGTAGGACAGCCATGACAAACTTACATCCCTAACCATTGGTCTCTTCCTGCTGACAGAGGCTATGAAATGTCAGGTGATTTTCTGAGTGGGAAAATGTAATCCACTTTCAGACGGGGAGCTACTTTAATGCTGGGTTCTTGACCATGTTCACCATTTGGCACAGGAAGTAATGAGAGCAAAATGTATAAAAAGTCCCAGGGCTCCAGGTTTCTTCAGGAGGAGATAGAGAAGGAGGAGATGAGGGGATGTCCCCCTAGGGAAGAGCCATTATGGAGTAGAGAGTGAAGGAGCAGACACTCTTCTATAAAGGAACGTGGTCTTAAGCTGATTGTGAAAAGCAATGCAACAGGGGCCTTGGTGTGGTCATGAACCTTCAGGACGGGAGAAGCTAGCTCCATGGCAGCCCACCTCATCTGCCCCACCAGCCAACTCGCTCTCATGCCACAGACTCCACTGGCCAAGAAGACACTAAATCTCCCCACAACAGCCAGACAATCACCTAGTTGGCCTTGCAACTTACACCTAGCCCACAAGCCTGGTGTGAATCCAAGCAGTCAAGCATGGGTCTTGGATCAAGGTCCTGAGGTACTACAAAATGAATGTCTGGCATGTAAATGCTTTAACTGGAGTCACCCTGCTTTTCATAAATGTAGCAGGCCCTGACAAACAACGCCACACATTTGTATTTGCATGAAGCTGCTTGTAAACAGTCTCTACAAGGCGGAATTCTGCCACTTAGGCCACTGGCCAAGAATTTACTATAATCCTCTGAAAGTGCTCAAGTACTAATGAAATGAAAATTACGTACCTACTGTAATTCTTGATCTTCTCTTGTATCTTCACCATTCATTACTGCTGGGTGTAAGCCGGAGGCGCGCACCTGTATGGGAGTTTTTTTTTTTTTCCTTTTCTGGGGAGGAGGCAGCACCCCACTTGGCCAACACATTGCGTGGCGCAAGACGGTTGACCGTTAGGTGCTGCAGACTCCTCCTCCACTCCAGTTCTGTTCTGCTGGAAGGGATGAAACAAAGGGATACAGACAACCAAGGTGAGGCAAGAGAGCCAAGGAATAGGAAAAGGAGAGGATATAAACTGAAAAAGGAAGAAGTCGTCCAGAGGAAAGAGGGCTTGTACATTTTACCCTAAGAGGCCATAGGGCCCCAACCCTTGGGTAGCTGCACAGGAAAAGGGAGAAAAAAGGACTGAAAGAGAAAAGAGAGAGCTATAGCACACATAGGGAAGAAGGGGGTTCCTCAGTCATGCTGAGTTGGAAGACCATTGGCTTACTTTAGCTTCAAAAACCTGAAAGGTATGAAGACACAGGTGCAAGGATCCTATCAACTTCAGGGACCACTGTACGGAGGTCCAGAAAAAGAGAATTTGAAATGGTCTTGGAGAATATAAAACATGGCGGCATCAATCCCCCCCCCACCCCTAAACCCACATTTGGGATGAAAGTCCTGGAACATGGCCCTCTACAGTTTAACACCTGATGGCTCAGTCGGGGGGGCCCTTAACAGGAGAACACTCTGTCCAGAATGATCTCTAAGGTAGAGGAGAAGCGAAAAAGAGAAAAGGGGGAGGAAAAACCCTACGAGTTCTCCCACGAGATGTACTGACGCAGTCCCTACTTCAAGAAGATGAAAAACAGGTGGGTATCCATGCCAAATTAAGGAGGATACCACAGTGCACCCCAATTGAGAATCCCAGGGAGTTCCCTCCAAGGCCAGGGTGAAGGCCATACTCGCCACTCTCCTAGACTGGGTGCTCTGTGACTTTTGAGAGAAGGAAACAGAGGGCCCTGAGGTACTAGGAGGACTCTGCCCCCAACTGGCCTTGAAGAGGGGGAGGGCAAGCAGGGTGGAGGCAGTGCCCAAGAGCCAAGGCCCAAGAGGGGAAAGTGGGTGGGAATCAGTAATGAATGGTGAAGATACAAGAGAAGATCAAGAATTATGGCAGGTACGTAATTTTCATATCTTCCCTTGTCAATCTTCACCATTCATTACTACTATGTGAGTACCAAGCCCCCTGGAAGGAACCTGGCAATGCCCTGAGGGAACAGATTCCCTCTGCCTCCTGCGGGGGAGATGCAGGAGGGAGAGACCCTTCTGCCATGCTAGGTCAATATGGCCTAAGTCTGGTCAGACTGAGGAGGGGTCCACCATGGCTGGGGGGACGGAAGACACACTTGAAGATTCCTCCTCGCCCTGCAGAAGAAAAGATGGGTCCCCTGGAAAGTGGAGGAAATCACCCTATGCTGGGCAATGGATGACAATCTAGACAGGTGAAGCCATGCCATCCGCCTGATGTAGATCGCTGTCCCTGCCAGTCTGGAAGCCACCTGGCTGGCGTCTTATGATGCCCTTGCTTGGTGCCTTGCAAGCTCTAGACCCTGTGCAAAGAGGGCAATGGTTTGCCTAGATTCTTCTGAATCAGGCAAGGATGTTAAAATCTGCACCAGCATCGACCACAGGTGCCTGGTGTAGGCAACGTGGTGAGCCTGATGTGAGCTGATACAGAGCAACACACGAGCTGATAAGAAAACTCTTCTTCCCTACCGGTCGAACTCAGCGGAATCCGGATCTGGTGGTCAGTCGTGTGCCAGGTGTTGAAGCCCCGGAGGAATGTCTAAAGCCGTCAGCCCCGAGGGAGGGTGAGGCAGAGAACCAAGAGACTCCTGGGAAGTGCAATACCTTCTCCTGCAGTCTGTGAGGGATGAGGTGGCTGGTGACTGCCAGGTGTGGACAGACGCTTCCTGGAAGGATAGACCAGGAAGGCACCACTAGGTGGTTGGCACTGAATTCGCTTAGAAATGAGCATGTCTCCTGCTGGTTATTGGTCTTACACATGGGAGATATGGAGCTCCTGACTAACCTCGGAGGAACCGCTGATATTCAGTGAAATCAGCATCAGGAGGAAAGGTGGGCAGAATGTTCCTCTTCCTCACATGGGAGGTTGAGAAAGTAGAGGAGCTTGGGTGTTCAGAGTCCTCCTTTGGGGGGCAGACAGGCAAAAGACCTGCTCGTCCATGGCTGTAACATACCTAGGGAAGGCCGCTGCAGTGGCCTGGAACATCTCCCATGTTAAGGGTCCCATAGGGCCCACATGGCCTGGGAGGGGAGGAGGTGTCTGCAGAGGGATTGGGGAAGGGTACCTCATAGAAAGTGCTAGCCTCTGCCAGGGCTCTGAGACCCCGCAGCAGATTCTCCCATGCAGGGGACCCGGGGATCGATCCAGTCAGTAAATGCTGCAAATGTTGAAACAAATCCTGGCCGAGCCCTCAGGGTGAATTTCCCCTGTGGTGCAACTGAACCTGCATGGTTCCAGAAGGGCAACACTCAGCACTGCCCACTAAGAGTGCCCCTGAAGTCTCAGAGGAGGAGAAGTGGGGCTCAGTGCTTCAGCTCCTCCCCACTCCCAGCAGGGTAGTGGAAGAAGGCTTCCGCACCTCACCCTGGTCTTTCAACCCCTCGGACTCCGAGGTCGCCCTCATCCTCGAACCCAGTGTCAAGGGGTCCACCAATACTGCAGGCCCCCCGAGGGAGGCCACAGAAGAGGGGGTTCCCGTCCCCACCAAGGAGGCCATGGCAGCACCAGAAGTGGCAGCTGCCATGACCCCCTCAGTTGAGACCACCACACCACGTCCCTCGAGATTGCTATCCACCATAGCACCCCCAACACTGGCGTCAGCATGGGGTGCCGCAGGGACCACAGGCTCCAGGGAGTCCAGGAAGTGAACACTGGGCTGCCTGGTGCCACGTCCAAGAGGACTCCCCGACTTGTGCCAGTCCGGATCGGCCAGCAAGTCATCCACCTCTGAGGAGGAGACCACACATACCACCAGACTAGCGACCCCAGGAGCTCTCTTACCAATAGTACCACTAATGGCGCCATCGTGGGACATGGCACTGCCTGCAGTGCCGCCTCGATCACAGGCACCATGAACAGTACCAGGATCCAAAGGGGTGCCGAAAGGAAGGGTCTGCCAGTGCTGGGCCCAGCAGCCATGGGCTGCAACACCAGGGGAGCCTGCACCTCCATGGAAGTGACTACCATAGCAGTGCTCTAAACCCAGCTCCACAGGGAACTGAGCTGCTCCTCCGGCACCATGGAAAAAACCTCCTCGATGGCAAGGCTAGAATCTGAGGAGGTTCCTCCTCACCAGGCCGTATAGAGCCAGGAGGGGACCCCAGATCTTGCCATAACATCCCTAGAACTATGCCGTCCTCTGAAAGTTGGTAGAGCCCTGCCAACTTTAAATGCACAGATTTTCAGAGTGCCGCGGTCCATGGAGAAACAGGTGTCTCAGTTATTCATATCATGGTTGGGACCCAGGCATCGCAGACAAATGACATGTCAGTCTGTCACGAAAAAATGCCGGCCACAGGGGCACTGATGCATGGGGGCACAGCTCGCTTTGGATCTTCTCTTAACTCCCGAACCAGAAATGATGTGAAAGAAACCAACAATTCACAGAAAAAGATCCGGCACTGCTGGCAGTAATAACAAAAGGAACAGTCTTACCAGAATCCAATGGCATCGGTTGAAGTCAGAACCAGGCTGGAGAAGCAGCAGTGAAGTCAAAAAACAGTATAGGCCTGATGATGCAGCAAGCACTGAAACAGAACTGGGGTGGAGGAGGAGTCTGCAGCACCCAACAGCCAACCATCGTATGCCACACAATGCGTTGGCCTCATGGGTGGCACCGTTTGTGCCGATTCCTCCCACCCAGAAAAAAAAAATCTCCCATACAGGTGCGCGCCTCCAGCTTACACCCAGCAGTAATGAATGGTGAAGATTGACAAGGGAAGATCATTCTTTGTGCAAGTACTGTTTGGTTGGATACTGAAACTAGGACTATGGTTCCTCAAGCTGCCTAAAGATCAGTGAGCTGGCTCTCTTCAGGAACTTGACAACTGATTCTATCAATAGGATCACACTACTTTGATCACACTATGTACTGTTAACACATTACCAAGTTTGCCTGAAGAGTGCAATGTCTGGTTTTTTTTTTTTTTTGCTTTCTCTGTTTATGCCCCCTGCCAGCCCAGCTGTCCACTCCTTCAGGCAGCCAGGTTCTCTGTCATGCTCCTCCTGTCCACTGCCCCTCATCTGCTGCCCCGACCAACCTGATTGGGGGGTGGCCCCCTCCCGTGGTCATGACCAGGAGGTGAGACTGTCTTGTGCCCTTAGGTGCTTCTTCAATCCTCTCCGGGGTGACAAGTGCAAAGCACGGGCACTCAGGTCTTTCAGGGCAATAGGAGGATGGGCCACCATCATCCGAGTGGCATGGGGGGGCATTTTTTCTTACCTTTTTAGTTTTCCCCTGCCCACTTCGGACACACGCTGCAGCGTCCTGGAAAATCGTGCTTGCAACATGTGGTCACCCACTCCACAAAACGCAAAGTGGGGACCGGCTGCCAGGAGCCACCAAAGGGCAATGCACCCACAAACCTCCACCCAGGGAGGAGAACATCCAAAGGAAGCTCTTGAGCCCTCCCTGCTGGCCTCCACTCCTGTTGCCCAGGCTCAGATGCGAACCCAGGCCGCCAGCGTGCTAGGTGATCCCCCATCACCCGGCGTCATGGGGCCAATGTGCCATGTCTGTTGAATAAATGCTGAGTTGTAAGTAGTGGTTAACCTAAGTGAGGTTCAGTTTCTGTCATTCTATGAGAAGCAGGCATGCAGATTATGTCAGTGATAGAAAAAATAAATAATTACTCACCATAGTCACTGTGTTTCTTCTAAGGGATACAACAATATGTCATACAAAAAGATGGATGATACAGCTTCTGTATGACATTATTGTCAGATTTCTGTTGTTGAAGATGTCACAGAGAGGCTGCGACCAATGTGCAAGTAAAAATGCCACACAGTCCCCTGACACTACCAGCCTCTGCCCTTCACTACCACCTTGAAGGGGCACCCTTTTTTACACAACACTCTGACCCCGGAGTATCCTTGCCTCACTATACGCTTCAACACTAACAATTTCAGTGGTAAAGTAGGGATCTTATAGTTTTTTTGACCTAGATGGAAATAAATGCACCTGGAGGCTGTCTCAAAGTTAAAAAATGTAACTGATAGCAGCAATTAAACCTACAGTGGCGAGTCTAGCAGCCTGTCTACAAGGGAGGGGATTGAATCCCAGTGATGGGGACTGCATCTGGCCATGTAAGCCTGGTAGTTGGCTATGGATAAGCTCAAAACCACCGAAAAGCAGTGCAGCTTAACCAACTGTGATTGGGTGATACTATATTAATAGTATTTTATCTTTTGTTATCATTGGATGCTTGTAGTGCCTGAATGTGCTCTTCCACCCTGTAACACCTTTCCACTAGGTTGAAACCAGCGAAATTGAGCCTCAGTTCAATGTGTCTCTCCCAGTTACCAATTTACAAATAAATAAAATTATGTAAGAACAAGAAAACAGGGTGCTCTGTTAATATGCGAACTTCAAATAAAGCACAAGGTTTAGATTAAATGCAGGCTGAGAATAGAAAATAAGAGTTAGAATATGTTTCAAACATAAGTCTTCTTCTGGAATTATCTATAAACAAAAAAGTAAAAAGTAGCATAGTGAATGAACTTTGCTTACTTTTTCCTTTTTAGATAATTGCTGAAGATCTGATGGTCAAAAACAGAGATTCTAACTTCATTTTCTGTTTTCAGTGTGCATTTAATCGAAACCTTTTGTTCTAAGTGTCTGTTTTATTATCTCACTCTTTCATTTATTTTAAATACACCAAAAACAGGTCAATTTTGATATATTTTAAATACATTTTTTATCATATATGGCGATACACGCTAAGGATTTTCTGTATGATATGCAGGACATGGAAACTGATTTGGAACCTCAGTGTACTATAAATAGAGCAACAGACAGGAAATCATCAGTAACAAGGCTGTAATTCCATCCTGGGATGCTGGTGATATCACAAACTATGACAGCAAAGCTCAAGTGGTTTATGATATCAGTAGAATCCCAAGATGGAATTACAAGCCTAGTTATTGCTGATTTCATATCTATTACTTAAGCACTAAGGCACAACAGGGTGTGGGTTATTGGGGATTTACCCATGCCTTGGGTGCAGTGCAGCCGAGTGACTTAACCACACAAGAAGTGGGTAAATCACCCATTATACCATGGGCATCCAACAACAACCAATCAAATCAGCAGGCTGGCACCTTACCACCATTGTAAATCCTCTGATAATCAACTACCAGATGACTGCTCAGATGATCTTGCCTTGACTGTAGATAAAACCCAGTTGTTGTTATTTGGGTAAACAAAAGGAAAAAATTACTCACCATAGTAATGTTGTTTCTTCTAATGGAGTCTTGCTGTATTCAGACATAATGCAGTTAGCCCCAGCACTTGAACTGCCCCGGAGAGGAAAGAGTTAACTCGATGCAGAAGCATAGAATGTTGAGCTCGAGCTCGGTTTTCAAACCTGTCTGTGGTACTTCCCAGTGTAACTATCAGATTCTTATGAGCACACTAACTAACATACTATAGTATGGAAATTGTTCAACATATAGCCAAAGGGCAAAAGATTCTTTTTGGGCCCAAAAGACTCAAGTCGAGAACCCAAGAAGGAAAGGTAGTGACAATATTTAAGTATAAAACACCAGAAAAAATAACAACGACATCCACCCCACCCAAGAGGGAGGGTACAAGGTACACCCCTGAGGTGCAACACTGTACCTGCCAGCCCACTTCCCAAAAACTAGGTTCTGAGAGGGGAGGTGGGAGGTTCGAATACAGCAAGACTCCATTAGAAGAAACAACATTACTATGGTGAGTAATTTTTTCTTCAAACAACATGAAGTCTTGCTGTATTCAGACATAATGCAGACTACCAAGCAGTTCCCTATGGAGGAGGGAATGCAGAACCTACTTTGGGATGAGGCTCTGCAGTATTGCTGTGCCAAACCTAGCATCACTCCTAGCCTGGATGTCCAGGGAGTAATGCTTGGTAAAAGTATGTACTGTTTTCCAGGTGGCTGCTTTACAGATCTCTAACAAAGGTATATCTCCGTCCGCAGCTAGAGAAGCAGCTGTACCCTAGTCAAGTGAGCCCTCAGGCCTGAAGGGGGCATTCTACTTAACTTGTCATAACAGAATTGTATACAAGAAAAAATCCACCTGCCGATAGTTCTTTTAGTGGCAGGCTCACCTTTCCCCACTTCACCATAAGTAAGAAACAATTGAAGACAGTCATTTCTATGTGCCTTAGTATGCTCAGTGTAGTAGCTAAGGGCCCTCTTAACATCCAGACTGTGTAGCCTTCTTTCACCTAAAAAAGAATGATCAGTGAAAAACACAGGGAGAGATATAGACTGGTTCAGATGAAAATCCAATACCACTTTGGGCAAGAACCTCCTATTGGTTCTTAGGACCACTTTGTCGCTATGGAAGGAGATGAAGTCAAGTTCAACTGACAGAGCCTGTAACTCACTAATCCACTGGCAGAAGTAATAGCTACCAGGAACACAGTTTTCCAGGTCAGTACTTCAATTTGGCCGAAGCCAGAGGTTCAAAGGGTGGCTGCATAAGCTGAGGTATGCAGACATTAAGATCCCAAGGTGGAGTGGGCTCCCTAAAGGGAGGGTTAATGTGAACCAGGCCCTTGAAAAACTTTCTGAAAACAGGATGAGATGCCAGGGAAGAGCCCTTCCCTGCTGAGAGGAATGCAGAGACAGCTGCTAGATGAATCTTCAGAGTGGCAGGCCTAAGGCCTAGACCATTCAAATGAACTAGATAGTCTAAGGTTGTGGAAATGTCTGCAGAATCAGGCAGGATGCCTTTCTGAGAGCACCAAATACTGAACCTTTTCCATTTTGAGTTGTGAGTTTTTCTAGTGGAAGGTTTCCTGGAGACCTTCAGAATATCCAGAACTCCCTGAGAGAGATGTAGTGCTGCATATTCTAACTCTTCAAGAGTCAGGCCTTGAGATTGAGAGACTGGAGATTGGGGTACCAGATCCACCCCTGGGAGAAGGACAGGAGACTGTATGTCCTGGGCAGAGACAGGGGATGTGACACTGACAAGGACAGCAGTAGAGGATACCAAGGCTGTCTAGCCCAATCTGGAGCCACCAGTATCACTGTGCAGGGTTGAGTCCTGATCTTGATCAGAACTCTGAACAGCAGATGGAAGGGAGAGAAGGCTTAGAGAAACCTGCCCTTTCAGTCCAAAATGAGAGCATCCTGGGGAACCGTCCCCAGGACTGGAGGTCTGCAACAAAACAGAGGAAGTTGATGATTGTCCTGTGATGCAGAGAGATCTATCTCTGGAGTGCCCCACCTGGAGAAGATGACCTTCAGGATGTGAGGATCCAGGGACCATTCGTGATGTCCCTGTGAAATTCTGCTCAGAGCATCTGCTAGTACGTTGTCCTTCCCTGGAAGGTGAACTGCTACCAGAGAAGTCTGAAGAGAATAGGCCAAAGGCCACAGCTTCATTGCCTCTGTGCACAAGGCTGAGGCCTGTTTGCTGATGTACCACATTGTGGTGGTGTTGTCTGTTCTAACTTGGACCACCTTGCCCTTGACTGAACCCGAGAAGCTCTGCAGGGCTAGGAAAACTGCCCAGAGTTCCAGGAGATTGATATGAAGGAGAGACTCTTGTGGAGACCAGACCCCTTGAGCTGTCAGGGATCCCAGGTGGGCTCCCCACCCTAGGAGAGAAGCATCCATAGTTAGAACTACTGATGGGACTTGACGGAGAAATGGAACCCCTTGTCTGAGGTTGTCCTGGTCCAGCCACCACTGGAGAGCTTGGACCAGAGTCTGAGTCCCTGGAATCAGTTTGGTAAGTGAATCCTTCTTTTGAGACCAAAAAAACCTTAGATGAAACTGAATATCCCTCATCTGGAAGTTTGCTCCCTGCATCACTGCTGTGAAAGCTGCCATGTGGTCCAGGAGCTGGAGGAACTGTCTTGCTGAGCGGGAGACCTGAGGTCGAAAGGAGGAAGTGAGATCCACCAGGGCCTTCACCCTTGCCAGGGGAAGGAAGGCTTTTGCTTCTACAGTGTCCAACTCTATGCCTATAAAGGTGAGAAGTTGAACTGGTTCAAGGACAGACTTTGGAAGATTGAGAAGAAACCCCAGGGAGCTGAGTAGGTCCTGGGTGGTCTGAAGAGCTGACTTGACCTGTAAAGGTGACTGACCCACTAAGAGCCAGTCATCCAGATACGGGAAGATGGTGATACCCTGTCTTCTGAGGTAAGCCACCACTACTGCAAGGCACTTTGTGAACACCCTTGGAGCTGATGTTAGGCCGAATGGCATAGCTCTGAATTGATAATTGCCCAAAGGCAACTCAAATCTGAGGTATTTTTTGTGGGAGCACCTGATAGGAATATGGAAGTAGGCATCCTTGAGGTCCACAGATGCTAGCCAATCCCCTGGCCTTAGAGAGGGAAGGATTATTCCCAGAGTTACCATTTTGAATTTGAGCTTTGAAATGTGTTTGTTCAAATACCTTAGGTCTAGGATGGATGTGTTTGTTCAAGTACCTTGGGTCTAGGATGGGTCACCACTCCCCTGTTTTCT
Source organism: Neoceratodus forsteri (assembly GCA_016271365.2). Lineage (NCBI taxonomy): Eukaryota > Metazoa > Chordata > Ceratodontiformes > Ceratodontidae > Neoceratodus > Neoceratodus forsteri. The sequence goes on along the minus strand of CM057458.1, from coordinate 727,661,343 downwards.
TTGGGGTAAGGAAGTACCTGTAGTACAGTCCTTTTCCCTTGTGCTGAGTAGGAACCTTCTCTATAGCTCTGAGAGCTAGAAGAGAGAAAACCTCTGTCTCTAGGGCAATGGTTTCTGAGAGTGATGCAGGTGGAAAAGTCTTGGCCCTCTTTTTTGGAAATTTTTTGAAGCTGAGGGTCAGTCCCTGGCTTACTACTTCTAGGACCCACTTGTCTGAGGTCACAGACTTCCAGGCCTGGAAGTAGTAAGCCAGCCTGCCTCCTACTGGAAATGGGGAGTTGACCTGGGCTGACACATCAGGGTGTCTGCTTGGCAGGAGCCTTAGACTGAGAGGAGGAGGAGGAGGGAGCAGCTCTTCTCATCCCCCTCCTGCCCCTCCCTCTGAAGAACCCCCTCTGTGGGAAGGGAGAGGAGGCCTGGGCTTGGTAAAAAGGCCTTTGAAAGGGCCTGCCCCTGCCCCTAGACTGCTGCTTGTGCGGAGTGGCTTGCCTTTCTTTGGCCTGTGCACTCCTGTACGTGGTCTTGTATTCATCCATTTTCTTCATGTAAGCCTCTGTCTGCTCCCCAACCAGAGAGTTACCTACTATAGGAAAATCCATAGCCTTAGTCTGGGTATCCTGTGAAAGGCTAGCACATCTGAGCCAAGCATGCCTTCTGAGAGACACAGATGTAGCCATGACTCTAGATGCCACATCACTGGAGTCCAGAGCAGCATGAAATTGCATTTTGGATGCCTCAATTCCATCAGCAGCCACCTCCTCCAGCTCCTTGGCTAGCTGGGAAGAGGCCTGTTTAGCCAGTTCCAGAACAATATCCCATCTGGATTTCTGGTACCTGGCTGTGTAGGCCATATAAGTAGCCTGCCTGAGTCCCAAAGAGGATGCCAAATACTGTTTTTTGGCCATGGCATCCAGTTTCCTAGAGTCCTAATCCGGGGGGAGTGAAGCCAAAGGAATGTTAGCCCTGTCACAGGCTGCAGCCTGCACTACCCCAATATGGCTGCAATGACTATAAAGGAACTCCACAGCTGAGCCTGATAACAAATACCTCCTGTCCATTCTCTTATCCACAGGAGGTATTAAATTAGGGGTTTGTAAAATTTTGTGTCTATTTCCCCAAGGATTTTTGAAGAGGGATAGGCAGCGTTTTTGGACTCTGGGATGTCCATCATTTCCACAAAATAAGGCTCTTCATCCTCCTCAGCAGCTTCAACCAAGGGAAGCTGCAGGGTTTCTGCCATCTTTTTGTAGAACAAAAAATGTGAAGGGGACTCCAGGGGCCTGGGAAGAGAGACACCTGAGGGCCTGTCTGGGGAGATGTCCGGTTCAATGGGCACATTCAGACCCCCCAGTCATCGTCATCATCATCATTATCACGGAATAGTCTTTGTCTCCTCCACTCCTCATAATAAGCGCCTGGATCATAATCCGGAGGAGATGGACCCAACTGAACTGACTGCCTAACCGGCGGTACCAGTTCGGACGGAACCGGTCTAAGCGACTGAACAATGCTTATCGCTTTGGTTATTTTGTCCGTGGTTGGAGAGTGTGATACTGGATCCAAACTGGCAGTCTTGCGCTTCTTTTTTGATGGAACCGACCCCTTGGGGTCGGCTCTCCTTTTGCCCGAGGAGGTATTGCCTAGGTCAGTAGGCAACTCCTCAGGTTCGGCTGCAACCGAACCGGGCTGGCCATCCAGATCTACAGACTTCTCTGCCTCCCTTTTCTTCAGCCTACTCAGTCTTTTGTCTAGAGTGGATTTAGGAAAGTTTTTACAGATTTGTCAGTCTGACTGGAGGTGGTCAAATCCCACACAATAAACACAGATGAGATGGGGGTCAGCCTTAGCAAAGGCCTCCCCACAGTCAGTACAGTGATGAAACCCAGTGGGACCGGTTTTCTTCTTGGGTTTCTCAGACATGGCCAGCCTAACAAATTACCCTATTGCAGCTTTCAAGCCAGGTAATACGATAACCGATCGGTTACAAACCATGTCACAGGCTCTTTAAAAGAACCGGCAAAAGGTCTGGTTCTTTTGAAACCGATCGGTACCGGAACACCACTCTAATCCCAGAAATAAAATTAAAAATTAAACAAAATGTGACAAGGTCGGTTCCAAACCAGACCGACCGGAAAGAAACCAAGGAAAAGAACAATTTCCACTTTTTCACAAAAATAAAACACAGTCACTACCTATCTACACACTACCTGTACCATAGACAGAGGCTGGAAATCTGAAAATAACAAAAAAATATGCGGTTTCAACCTAACGCTTTACTTTTACCAAACCGAGCAGAGGAAATCTCCGGAGCGACTTCACTGTTAGGCGGGGTAAAGAATCTGACAGTTACACTGGGAAGTACCACAGACAGAGGTTTGAAAGCCGAGCTCGAGATCAACATTCTATGCTTCTGCACAGAGTTAACTCTTTCCTCTCCGGGGCAGTTCAAGTGCTGGGGATAACTGCATTATATCTGTATACAGCAAGACTTCATGTTGTTTGAATCTCTCAGACCATTCCAACAATTCTCTTTGCATAAACCCTTTAGATGACAGATCAGTACATGGTATAATCGCAATAAGCCCCACTTGGGGGGTGTGGGTTATCGGGGTATTTACCACGGCTGGCGAGGATTTACCCACTCGGCTGTGCCTCGTGAGCAAACCACTCCAGTCATGGTAAATCCCCCAATAACCCACACCCCCTTGTGGCTTATTTATACCCTTGACAGTATTATGACTTTCTGATATCAGAACAATGGTATTATAAGTTTTTGATGTCACTGATTCCGTATGGGGAAAAAAATGACACCCACATATTACATATTTGCTGATGTTTTAGACGATAAGACATGGCAGTAAAGAAATAGTTTACAAAATGGCAATTTTTCACTGCAAATTACTTTTACCTGAAATTGGCAAATGAACTACAGGTAAACATGAAAGTAAGTAATTGTGGCAAATATTACTAATATATCATACATATCCTTGTAAATCAGGGCTGTTCAGTGGTTAATACATAAAAATCATAAAACATAGGGAAAAAATAAATGAATCATTAAAGGGACACTGTCAACCCTTTTACATCATATTATTTCTAGTTGAAAACCCACATTTTATGATTGCTTACCTTCTTTAAAATTCCTTGATGTGCTGGTTGTTTTACTGGTTGTTTTATATGCTTCCTTTCTTAGTAGAACTAAAAAACATGGTAATAGTGCAATTATACCCACTCATTTCAAATCCTTGATCAACTGTATTGCATACAGTACTTCCTGAACATTAGGGACACCCCCAAATAGTGCAAGCGCTCATGATGCAATAGTTTCCTCTCCTCCCACTGCATCATGAGTAGCTAGACTGTGTGGGAATGTTCCCAAGTCCAGGAAAGTGGCAGTAACAGTGGATCAAGGGATGTAAACAAACACGTTTTTTGTGTGGTAACACTGGTTGATGGGCAGTCTGTTTTTCACTTTTAAAAAGAGAAAAGCAATCAGAATCAAACAAACAGCTATATCATCAGTCTTTACAGAATGTAAGCAATCATAAAATGCACTTTTTAAACTAGGGACAATTTCAGGCCTAAAGGGGTTGACAGTGTCCCTTTAAAGATTTATGATTAGTGAAAACATATTTACAAACACGGTACAAGAGTGACAGAATAATGGTTGCTAAATCTTGATCCAGTTTTATGGAAGTCCTGATTCTAATTTAACAGGCTTCTTATATTACTGTGTGAAAAGTCTAACCTTGCAAGAGTCCTCGGAATAATGAGAACATCCACTGCTGCTTCTGTGTCCAAAGGAACAGGAGTCAGGATCACAATAGGAGGGTCGAAGATCAACAAAGGAGTCTTCACAGTACCAGTCAGATAAAGCTGTCTGTATGGGTTAGTTGTATCATCATCTAGAAACAGCGGGACTTCAGCAGTGTATGAGCCAGCATGAGCTGGAGGAAAGAAATTATACAACCAATGACTCAAAATAATTAACAGGCCTAACAATGTTTCAAGCTACATATAATGCTTTAGAGGACTCGCAGAAAATATATTCACTTTTAATTATCTAAGGTGTCCCTTCATCTTCCTTTAGATCATATAGAGGTCAATACTTTTGAGCACAGATGACAAATGTGTAGGCTGCAATGGGCACAATTATATCCATAGCTGAAGAAACACACAGCAATAAACAGGAGCAAACATGTTTCACTCCCCCCCCCCCCAAGTTATGTCAGTCAAGCACTGTACTCAGGAATCACAAATTGTCTTGCATCAGTGATGTGTTTGCAGGGAAACAGAGAAAGAAAGACACACAGACAGACTTGCACTTAAGTGAACTGAACTGACATAGTTTAGTTACATGCCAGTGACAGTAGCTCTTCGACAAAATATCCTCCATGAAGCCACACCTTTAAAATGGTAATCCGTCATGTCCAGATCACTCAGAAGCTTTTACATAGCTAGGCCACCACCTTGACATCGTTGGACCTACCTATATCATGTGGGTGGCCCGTACCTCATTTTCTCCCAGAGACAAGCTCAGAGTTATATCATACTGATAAGAATGGGAGACCAGAATCCCAATCAGGCCGGCAGGACAGGTGGCAGTTCCAGAAAGAAAAAGCCCATTTGAAAAGTTGCAGTACAAGAGAACACCTGGGCCAGATTTTCAAACACATGCAACTGCCACGAACCTCGGGTGCATCAAATATATGGTGCACCAGATTTGTGGCAGTCTAGTGGGAATTTACATTCATGCATCAAATTGACGCTCACTAGACCAACTTTCTTTGGTTTAACATGCATCATGTCTGAGGTAACCTAACTTGCAGATAAACTTTACAACAAGCTGCCGTAAAATGGGACCACTATCGTAACTGTGCCTGAGATTATAAAATTGGGTGCAGTTGCTGCATTCGGCTATGGTGCAGCTGCGCCAGTCTAAGGTTTTGACATAGGGCTTGATGCAAGTCCTGCATCATGCTTCAAAAATCTGGCCCCAAGTGTGCAGTAACAGGTATGTCTTCCAAAGTATGACACCTGAAATAGAGAATGGGGTAGTTGGGAAGTGAGCTGTGGCTCTCTGGACGAGTTTCTCTTGAAGATCTGCTGCTACTGGTAAGTACTGTAGCTAAACTGTCTTCTTTGAAGACATCTGTCTCCATAGAGCCACACCTTTGGAATGATTCCCAATCCCAAGCAGTACACAACAGCAGAGCAGGAGGAGAGGCAGGACTGCAGGGACATGAAGACCCTTAAAACAGCAGGCCTTAGAAGGTGGCAAGGCAAGCCATCCCATCTATGGGACACCAGGAGTTTTATGGAGGATGAAGGGATGCTGTCAGGAAGAGGGTACCACTTTGTGGGGACTGGGAGGGCTTCTGGGACAGAAAGCTCTTCAAGGGTGATGGGCTTCATCTAATAACAAGAAAGGGCCAGCTGGCTGGGGCAGAAGTTTGAAGAAACTGAGGCTAGAGAAAACACTTAGCAGGGAGATGAAGAGAGGAACTTAGTTTCTGCTCCTCCTAAATTAAGAGCTAGAAACACTGGGGAGGGAGACAGTAAGGCGTAAGTTCATAAAAGGGTAGAGAAGGATGCCTGGGAAAGGGAGCTCACTAAGCCTGCAAAAAAAAAAAGAAAATGCACATTACGTACTCACCATAATTCCTGAGCTTCTAGAAATATCTTCATCACTGATTTACACTAATGGGTCTGAGCTGGAGGCACCAGGACCCTGCGGGAGTCAGAACATTTCAGGAGGGCTGGAGCTCAGGTAAGCAGTGCGCACGTGTGCTCATGCTGAATGGCTTACTTTGGCACCAGCCCTCAACCACCTCAGTATCGCTTTTACCGAAGAGGTGTAGCATAATGTAATTAGCACTTATGCACTAAACCTAATGGGCATAAGATAGCCATGATGACCCATGTAGGCAGTATAGCGCAGTGGTTTAAGGCTGTGAGCTGCAAATCTGGTGACATCCAGCAGACCAGACCTGGGTTTGAATCCCACAGCTTCCACTTGCATACTGTGTGACCCTGAGCAAGTCACTTAACTTCCCTGTGCTCCCAGGTTGCTCTTGTAAAAAAGCTTTCAGCTTAGTGTGCTACTCCTGGCTAAACAACTAAAAAAAAGGGGTCAACAAATCAGTAACACAGTATCTTCACAGCCCAAACCCAGAACAAAGAGTGAAGACCAATAAACAGACTGGAGTAAGCCCAGGGGATAGCAGATGGGTGTGTGAATAAATGGTGAAGATATTCCTGAAAGATGAAGAATTATAGTGAATACATACTTTTCGTATCTTCCAGGAATCAGTCTTCAGTTCACAGTGAGCCTCACTAATGGGTCAGAGTGCCAAGCTCAGGCAAAATCCCCCAGACCAGGGTAACAGGAGTTGAGGGCACACTCAGGCCAGAAGTTCATTCAGGATAGTCCTGATAAAGGTGACATGCTGCCTGGCATGGACATCCAAGGCATAGTGCTTAACAAAAGTACAGTATGCACTGTGCTCCAAGTTGCAGCTCTACAGATGTCACCAATAAGCACAAAGCAAATTTCTGCCAGGGAACATGGCAACTGCTCTGACAGACTGGGTACATACCTGACCTTCCAGCTTGACCTGTGCCATGGCATAGCAGTGGCATAAACAGCTTACAATCCAGGCAGATATGCAACTTGATTGTAGAAGGCTGTCCCTTCTGATTGGGACCAAGGAGACAAAAGAGCTGTTTGGATTGCCTGAAGTCCTTAGTTCTGTCCCGGTAAAACTTAAGGACCATCTTAACATCCAGAGAATGGCGAGTACATTTTCCTTCATTCTGGAAGTTAGCAAGTAGGCAGGCAACATTAGTGGCTGATACAGATGGAATTCCGACACCACTTTGGAAAGGAACTTAGGGTGTGTGTGGGGAACTACCTTGTCCTTGTGGGAAACAGTATAAGGGGGATCTGTGACCAAGGCATGGATTTTAGGCACTCCGTGAGCAGAAGAGACAGCACTAGAAAAGCTGCTTTGCAAGTTAAAAACTTCAGCTCACATGTCACAAGGGGCTCAGAGGGCTTTTGTGGGTGGGCATATCCAGGACAAGGTTGATGTCCCAAGCAGACACTAGCTTCCTGATGGAAGGCCTTGTGTGTATGATGCCCTTGTGAAACATCATGCACAGTAGCAGCTATGCCAGGTAGAGGTACTGATGGGCTTATGGTATGCAGAAATAGCACACAAGTGGACCTTAACTGTATAGAATACTGTAGGCCAGCATCAGAAAGGTTCAGCAAGTACTACAGAATCTGGTCAGGTGGGCACTCAGAATGGTCCATGTGGGTTTTGGAGCACCGCATGTAAAACATTTTCCATTTGGCTATATAAGTCTTTCTACTGGAAAGTTTATGGACAGCCAAAAGTATTTCTGAGACCTTCTAAGATATTTTGTACCTGTTCACTTCTGTCTTTTCAGGAGCCAGGCCTGAAGGTGAACGGAATGCAGGCTGGGATAGACCAGGTGACCCCGAATCAGTAAGTCCATTTTGAGTGTAAAGATCCTCGGTTTGCTGGCTGATAGTGTAATCAACAATGGAAACCATATTTATCGAGGCCAGCCAGGGGTGATCAGAATCATCTTACCCTTGTGCCCCTCCTGTTTGAGCAATACCCTCTGCAATAAGAGGACTGGAGGGAATGCATACAAAAAAAGATTTTGCCATTGCAGTCTGAATTTATCCAGACAGAAAATACCACATCTTGGATTTCTGAATCAGAATCAAGGCAGTTTGGCATTGAGTGAGGACACAAAAAAGGTCAATATCTGGGGTGCCCACTCATCAAACAGGCAAGGCAAGGCAAGTTTTATTTTCCAGGCACCCAATCCCAGAGGCTCTGGGCACGCACAAGTCAAAGAACTATTCATAAAACAATAAATTACAACAACAGTGTAAGTAAATAATATAGAAAAATAAATAAGACCCCAATTTAAAACTGCAGTTAAAGAGAACTGTACATTAAAAGGAAAAGAGGGCCAACCCAAGGCAAGATCTAATACAGAAAGTCTGGGAAGGCCTGACTAAACACATGGGTCTTTAGGCAGATTTTGAATACCTCAAGCTGAAGGGCCTACCGTACCAGATGAGCGAATTCCACAGGACGGGGCCAGTGACACAAAGGCTCTGCCACTGGTAGTTTTCAACCTCATCCTGGGAATCGCAAGGAGGCCCCTAACTGGAGGAGCAGAGGGAAAGGACCAAGGTAGTGGGAGTCAGAAGGTCAGACAAGTAGCCAGGGCTCAGCCTATATAAGGCTTTAAAGGTGAGTAAGCCCACCTTAAAGAGGACCCTCCACCTGACTGGCAGCCAGTGCAGTTCACGTAACATCAGGGTGACATGGCAGTATTTCGACTGACCCGTCAGCAGCCTGGCACTAAACTTTTAACAGCAATCTCAGGACTTCTGGAGCTTGTGACGTTCATGATGATCAGCCTCTGTTCAGCTGAGCTCGTATGTCAGAGTGTTCTGGACTCCTGGCAGATAAATGGCCTGGAATAGGAACCCCTGCTCCAGGCACTCTTCCCACACTCTCATCGATTCCCTGCAGACAGGTTAAGAGTGTGTTCCTCACTGCTTGTTGATGTAATACATCATAAACTTGTCTGTCTGGAGGAGGACTGTTTTGTAGCTGGCAAGAGATTCACTAGGGCTCATAGGTCATACAAAAACAGCTTGCATCTCAAACACACTGATGTGGGGATAAGTCTATGACAGGTCCCAGACACCTTGTGTCTGGAGGCCCTGACAGTGGGGTTCCCACTCCAACAGGGATGCATCCATGCTGAGATTCACCTGAGGCTCAGGTTAAGAGAAGGGAAGGGAATCCCTGGATGAGATTGTCCACTACAGACATCTATGTGAGTGACCAAGCCAGGGGCTTGGCCACCTAAAAGGGGTATGTCTGAGGATGTGATGCTTGTGACATATGAACATATGAATTTGCCTGCAGAAATAGGCCACCTGGTCTATGTAGTCTGCTCGAGTGTGTAGCTAGCACCCTCACCTTGCAGCTGCCCCCTCCCTTCCCAATCCCCCCACCTTGTCCCATCCCCTTTGAAACTACCCACTGTCCTACAGGCTACCACCTCCTCTGGTAGAGCATTCCATCCTGCCATGACCCTCTCTGTGAAAAAAGTGTCTTCTCATTTTGTCCTAAATCTTCCCCTCCTCAACCACAGTATCCCTTCAGTGCCCTTATTTATCCTCTTTACATACTTAAATGTTTCAATCATATCCCCTGGTTCCTTCTCTCCTCCAAGGAGTACATGTTCAACTCTCTCAGCCCCTCCTTGTATGGTCTGTCCTCCAATCCCTGGATTATCCTTGTTACCTGCCACAGTGACCACTGTGCACTGAGCATCCACTGAATCATTCTCGTGTAACTATGGTCAAAGAGCTCTGTGAACACTGAGGAGGCCATCAGACCCAGCACACACTGCATGGAATGTGCTTAAACAGATTTGTGCTCCATAATGTTGCTTGCTATCTGCAGGATCGCCTGCATTCTGCTCTCTGGAGAGATGGCTGGGCCTTGGATGGACTGGCTATCAGCCTACTGTCCAGCTAAGGGTAAACCTGGAGTCCTACTTTTCTGAGAAGTACTGCAAGTCACTTTGCAAACACTCAAGGTGCCGAGGGAAGCCCAAAGGGTAGGACTCTTAGCTGGTAAGTTGCCACAGCATGAAGAATCAGAGGTATCGGAGGTGGCTGGGGTTTACCAAAATGTGCTGGTACGCATCCTGCATATCCAGGGAGCTAACCAATCCTGGAAGAAATAATTGCAAATTTCTCGATTCAAGAAAAAAAAATTACTCACCGTAGTAATGTAGTTTCTTCCTAAGGGATCCCTCACTATGCTTGAAAAGTGTAATCATTCCCCTGGAAGAGCTGCCCCAGAGCCAACAATTTTATGCTAAAGAATCAGAGAACTTTATAATGAAATTTGAAACACTGATGTGATCACTCTTTTCATTCCCTCTAACAGCAGATTTATTTCCCAAACTGTCGGAGAGCAGTGACCACCAAATCTAGCTAAGCGACTACTAAAAAATTCTAACCTAAAAAAAAGTTCTTTTTTTAAGAAGAGAAAAACAAATGAGGAAAAACTCACAAAAATTTCGGTTGTGAGCCAAAAGCAACAGGAAATGCTTAATTCCACTAAGAGCGGGCTGTTGAGAGAACCATTTCCAGGTTCTGGAAGGGGAGGTAGGAAAGGATTTGTCAGGCATAGTGAAAAATCCCTGCCAGCCCATTGTCTCAGCTGTCAGGGTTTCCACCTGTGACGCTGACATCCTGGGTTCGGGAACGGACCCAAGAGTTGGAGGGTTGGCCGGAGGAAGAAAGATCGAGCATCCAAGAGACTGCTCTCCTTCTCTGGGGGGAGGGGGTCAGTCAGTGCCCAGCACATGACTGACCTCTAGCAGAGGGGGGGAGCAGCTGCCAGCACCTGTATCATTGCTGGAGGTGGGACAGATGTCAGTGTAGGTGCCCTTGACGTCACTGCATGTCCCGTCTCCTGGGGCCGAAAATGTGGAAAAAAGTGAGGTGAGCAGGATGTCGCTTGCCTCACACTGCAGGTCCTGCATCTCTGCCCATGACACCACTGGTGATGAATACCAATGTCCGATGGGAGGATGAGCCTCTTCCTGGAGGCCCTGCCCTGAGGGGCAAGCCAGAGTGTAATCCCAGGATGGAAGCATCCCGGGGCCGTATACAGGCATCCGAAGGGTGGACAGGCTCCTTCCCATGGTCCCTATCTGGGGGCATGCCAGGCGTATCTCCAGTATGAGTAATTCCACAGGGAGGGTGCTGCTGGGGGCTGGTCTGTGTGTGTGTGTGTGGGGGGAGTATAGCAAAATAAAAAAAAAAAAAAATATTGAGAGATCCCTTAAGAAGAAACATTACTTCAGTGAGTAGTTTTCTTCAAACCTCAGGAATCCCTCAATATTGCTTGACAAGTGCAACTCCAGTACCTTGGGGAGGCTGGGTACAGAACCTATTTAAGGAAAAGGTTCTTCAAGACAGCAGTGCCAAAACTGGCATCCCTTCTGGACTGTATGTCTAGACAGTAATGCTTTGTAAAGGTGTGTACTGTTTTCCATGTAGCTGCTTTACAAATCTCCTGAATGGAAGTACCTCTAGACACTTCCACAGAGGCAGAGGTGCCCCTTGTGGAGTGGGCCCTGAGACCTTCAGGTGGATGTTTTCTGGCTGTGCCATAACAGAACTGTATGCATGCCACTATCCAGCAAGCAATGGTCCTCCTGGATGCTGGCTTTTCTTGGCCTATATCCCCATAGGTAACAAACAGTTGTGTTGAAGTGGACCTGACATTCTTAGTATGGCCCAAGTAGCAGCTAAAGCTTCTAACATCCAGAGAATAGAGCCTCTGCTCCCTTGGTGTGATTTTTTTGTGAAAAAACACAGGAGTGTGATAGACTGGTTGAGATGAAACTGAAACCACTTTAGGGAGAACTTTGTTGTCCCTCAAAACTACTTAATCTCTGTTGAAGACAATATGAGTTAGGATCTATGCACAGAGCTTTGGGCTCGCTCACTCACCTGGCAGAGGTGAGGGCCACCAAGAAAACTGTTTTCCAGGCATGATAATTCAGAGCAGCAGTTGCCACTGGCTCGAAGGAAGCCCCCATGAACTGACAAAACATAGGGATCTTTGAAAGGGGTGGGATTCAAATGGGTCATACCCTTAAAGAACCTTTTGAAAATAACCACAGAGGCTATTGTTCTCTCTCTCTACCAGCTGAAGCATAGGCTGAGACCGCTGCAAGATGCACCTAAGGGTAGAAGGGTGAAGAAGTACTGTAGATGTACCAATTAGTCCAGCATGCAGGACAGCCTGGCCTGGAGGGAAATGATCTGCTTGGAAAAGCACCACAGGGAAAACATTTTCCACTTTGAAGGATATGTTTTCCTTGTGTCTGGCTTTCTGGAAACTTCTAATGCATCTGAAACATCTTTTGAGAGGTTTTCCAGAATATTCTAGCTCTCGAGTATAGGCCCTGAGGTGCAGAGTGGTGGGGTCTGAGAACGTTATTCTGCCCTGAGGCAAGGTTAATATGTTGTACCTCAGGGAAAGAGTGATTGGAGGTTTGCTGGACAGGGCCAGGAGAAAAGAACACCAGATCTGCCTGGCCCAGTCTGGAACAATCAGAATCATCACTGCAGGTTCCCTTCTGAGCTTTGACAACACCCTCAGAAGGAGTATTAAAAGGGAAAATGCATAAAGGAATCTCCCTGTCCAACAGAAGACCACGGCATTCTCTGGGACTGTCCCCAGTGCCAGAGGCCTGCAACTAAAGAGGGGGAGCTGGTAGTTTTGCCACGAGACAAACAAGTCCACCTCTGGCATGCCTCACTCCTGAACACTGTTGCAAGCACTTGCTTGTTCAGGGTCCATTCGTGGTTGACTTGGCTGAGTCTGCCGAGGGAATCTGCAAGGACACTGTACTTTCCTGGTAGGTGCATTGCAGATAGCTGCACCTCTAGCTAGTAAGCTAGGCTCCAGATCCAGAAAGGGGGAAATGCGTAAAGGAGTCTCCCTGTTCAGCAGAAGACCAGGGCATCCTCTGGGACTGTCCCCACTGCTGGAGGCCTGCAACAAAAGAGGGGGAAATGGTAGTTTTGCCAAGAGGCAAACAGTTCCACCTCTGGTGTGCTGTGTGTGTGACAGGGTAGAATAGAACCCTGTTCCATTTGTTGGAGAAAGTGTGTAAATGCAAGGATTTGTATTCTTTCCTTTTCTCTCTCCTCTGTCTGGTTGTGCAACCAAATTCTCCTGTGAGGCTTCAGACTTGATCACCCCGAACAGTCTCACAGTCCTTTGCTTCTCACTGTCTCTCTGTTTTCTCTTCCTGTTTGTTTTCCTCCCTTGCATAAATACATCTGGTAATATAAGAATATGAGCATCAATGTATGGAAGTGTAGCTGATATTGGGATCTCTTTTGTTTAGAAAATGTTTAGCATTACTGCTGAAATGTATATATATTTATAATTTGAGAAAACTAAAAAGCTAGAGGTTACTTGGTGCAAATGCCTGAGCCTTTTGCAGTTGCTGTGGGGACCTCAGGAAGTTCTCAATGTTCTAGCAGCTCCTGAAATTTACAAAGAACAGGATGCTTGCAAAGCATAGTGTTAGCCTAAGTGGGATTTAAGCCATGCATACCCTAAGACAGGAGATTTGTGCGTGGGTACTGGACCTAGTACAAGGGAAGCACAGAGGAAGGTATGGATTCTGCAGCATCAAGTCCAGGAGTGGTTACCAGGAGAATCTCAGCCAAACTAGCAGCAACAGAAGTCTAGTCTGAGAGTGTATAGCCAGCACAAGTTCTGGAAAAACAACAAGCAGTGGCAGAACCTGAAAGCCTGATGGACTTTTTAAATGGTGGGCTATACAACAAAAACAGACTGAGATGCAGAGAGAAAAAGAGATTCAGCGTTTAGAAGTGCAAAGATGAGACGCAGCGACAGGAGCAGCAGATGACAGAAGAGATGCAGTGACGAGAGCAGTTTATTTATTTATTTATTTATTTTATTTATTAGATCATCGGTTTACAGACCTTTGAGTCATAGATTCATTTACAAAGGCACCTCGTCAAGAGAGCAATACATCACAGCAAAACAAACAGTACAGTACATAATGCTTAGATTAAAAAAGCAACCAATGTTACAGGCATTCACTGGTGGTACACGCTTGGTAATAGGTAGATCACAGTAGTTATACTATAGGTACAGGAGTACCACGTCGAGTAGCAACCAGTGATGGTTGGATGCCTTGCAAGCTATCAAAGGCAGAAAATCCAGCACAGATCCAGAGGAGCAACAAAATGCAAGCAACTTAAAGGCCAATAAACTTACTAAGTTGTGTCCCTCAGATGATATTGAGGCATACCTGACAACCTTCAAAAGAGTTGCCACAGCCTGCCAGTGGCCAAAGCAGCAATGGACAATCAGACTGGTACCCAGCCTGACAGGGAAAGTCCAGCTTGCCTACAGCAGCATGGACACTGCACAGTCAGAAAATTATGACCTGGTAGCGGAATCCTGAAAGAATACGACATCTCCAGAGAGACCTACACGCTAGAGATTTCGATCTCTGAGCTACAACTCGGTTGATAATACTCGAGAAGCCTTCACCCGACTCCGAGAACTCCTGATGAAGTGGATCCAACCAAAGAGCAAAACAGTCCCACAGATCATCGACACATTTGTCATGGAGCAATTCATCAACATCTTGCCTACAGATGTGCAGTTGTGGGTAAAGGAACACCGACCAGAGAATGGGGAAAAAGCTGTTTCTTTGGCTGAGGACTAACAACTGGCGAGACAGATGCCACAGCAGCAAGGTAACAGCCAAGCACCGGTAAGAAACTCTTTCCTATTTAAACTCCAAGCCTGCTAAGAACTCTGGTGGGGGTAACAAATCTGTGCCAAAGACGTTATCTGCTATAATTGTAATAAGCCAGGCCATTTTGCAAGAAACTGCCATAATAAAGAGAATCCGGTCAAGATTATCCTCGACCCCATCGACCTGTTGTTGACCGAGGAGGCTGACAACTCTTTATTTAGGACCCCAGTCCTTTCGTGTCTCGCTGATGAGGCGACCCAGCCAGCTGGGAAGCCCCGGGCGGTGGTCGTCCCTGACCCGGAGGAACCAGGGTTCTCCCCGCCTTCTACCGAGCATCCCTGTCGGTCCCCCTCGATGGTTGACATCCAGGTCTGGGATATCCTCGACCAAAAGGCCAAGGGAGTCGCATAAGCGGCACTCTAAGAAGCGACACCGCCGCTATTCATCCTCATCCTCCTCAGATGAGGGAGGCTCTGACGCAAGTTGTGTTGGCACTAGGAGGACATGTTGTGGCAGCAGCTTGTTCTGACTGGGCTGAAGGCAGTCCCTTCCATCCCAGCCATTACCTGGCTGTCACCATCCAGACCGAAGTCTACCACTCCGAAGTCGGTCATCGGTCCCCCTCCTCTTGAAGAGCCGGCTATGTCACTCCTGACTCAGCCAAAGCCGGTCTCCACCTATCCCGATGGAACTGCTCCAAAACATCCTTCCTTGGGGCCCCCCCCAAAAGAGTCTTGGCCTGCCTCAGGCCTCCGGCACAGGCTGTCCATCACTCTGACTCATGACTGTCCACGGCAGGTTCGCAGTGACTCTGGTGGCAGAACGCTGTACCCAGACTCCTCAGAGTTCAATGACTGGGATTTGGAATCTCATTCTCGGGACAACAATGCCATGAGTCTATCTGCTGAGGAGAGGCCCACCTTCTTTATGGGCATCCTCTACCTCATCTTCGGACGCCCATTGAGAAATGGGTAGTACACCCCCTAACTGATATTCTCAGAAGAGGGGATTCCCCAACCGAGGCCTTCTGAGTAGCTGAAGTCATTTTTGGCCCAGCTCTGCAGCTCTGGCAGCACCCAGCCTCCTGTCCTGCACCATCCGCCAGGATGGCCTGCAATCGTGGTACCTACTGGCTCCTTTTGGGATTTTCACAGCATCCCTCAGCTGAGGGAGTGGTGATCGAGTCTGTGTTCAGATTGGTTGGGAACTCAGGGGACTCCGACAGACCACGGACAAAGAATCCAAGAAGCTGGATCCATTCCGCCCGAAGGCCTATGCTGCCTCGTCGATGGGTCTCCGTCAGGCGGGCTCAGCTGTAATCATAGCACCTTCCTCCACACCCTGCTGGGCTCCTTAGATGAGGTGCTTCCTCACCTTCCCATGACCTTCAGACCATGGTCAAGCAGGTCCAGAACCAAGGCTGGGCTGTTAGCAGACAACAGCTCCAAATGGCCTTGAAAATCGGGGATTCTTGTGCCTGTTCCGTTGCAGCCACAGTTGCCATGTGCCACAGGGCTTGGTTGTGGATCTCGACTTTAATGGGCAACACCCAACACAATTTGGCAGATGTCCCGTTCCTGGGCACTGACTTGTTTGGTCCAGGAGTGGACGGTCACCTTGAACGTATTGAGAAGTCCAGTACCACACTGGACTCCTCTACGTCTGCCCAAAAGGAATCCCAGGGTTCCAAGAAGCAGAAGAAGAAGCCATTTCACTTTTCTGCCCCTGCAGCCAAGCAGCCCCAGTTTCAATCTGGGCAACAGCAGCAGGCTCAGTCTTGGCGTCCTCAGCCCAAGTCAGGCGCTCAGTAGCGCAAACTGGGAGGGAAGGGTTCAGGCAGTCCTGCTTCCACATCCTCCTCTTCCAGACCTGCTCAGTGACGGGATGGGGATGACCAGCCCCATACCCATCACGATCACTCTGGGTCCTCCTGTGGGGGGGCCGGCTCCGCCACTTCCTTTCCACCTGGTCCGCTGTTACCACGGACAGGTGGGTGTTGGAAGTGGTCGGTCAGGGACTGTCTCTAGAGTTCGAGCAGTACCCACAAAGCCAAGCCAAGCCAAATACAAGGAAAGAGTATCAGTCCACACTCAGTCGGCTCTGAGAGAAGACATAGCCCAACTCCTCCTGGCCCGACTGACAGATACCCCAGTCGACCCAGGGTTCATTTCCAGGTACTTCCTGGTCCTGAAACGGACAGAGGGCTGGTGCCCCACTCTGGATTTGCATGACCTGAATCAGTATCTCAGGTCATGTACCTTTCAGATGGAAACTCTTTTCCAGATCATACCATCCCTTGAGCAAAATGTCTAGTTCTGCTCCCTGGCTCTTCAGGACGTGTTCTTCTACGTCCCGATCCATCCATCACACCTAAGGTTCCTCCACTTCTGAGCAGAGGGAACCCTCTACAGGTTCCAAGCCATGCCATTCGGACTGTCATTGGCCCCCTGGATTTTCACCAAATGCATCGCAGTGGTGGCAGCCCATCTTGGCGTCGAGGGGTCAGGGTGCACCCTTACTTCGACAACTGGCTCCTAGTGGGTCCCTCCAGATTGGAGGTGGAGAGGTCCAGGGACGTAGCCCTCAAGACCTGTCTCAAACTTGACCTTCTAATCAACGAAGCCAAGTCAGAACTCGTACTCGCAGGTGATCTGCTTCATCGGGGCAGAGCCTTCGACTCTTGCCGAGCCAGAGCCTGGCTACTGACAGACACAGTGGAAGTTCTCTCCTCCTTTGCCCAATCATTTCTGTTTGGGCAATAGCACCCTGCCCAGGACTTCCTACATCTTCTGGGTTACATGGTGACTTGCACCACCGTGGTCCGTTGGGCCTGGTGGTGAATGCATCCATTCAATGGGGCTTGGCCAGCCAGTGGTCCCAGCATCTAGGTAATTTCAACCAGCAGGTCACGGTAGCCCAGAGGCTTTGGGACACCCTCCAGTGGTGGAACATCCTGGAACATCTGCAGGGAAGGATTCCATTTGTCTGCCTTGAGCTGACGGTCGTCTTCACGACCGATGCCTCTCTCACGGGCTGGGGAGCCCACATGGGGAACCACAGGGTCCATGGGCTCTGAAACCCCAAGCAGTCCCAATGCCACATCAACCTGCTGGAGCTCCAAGCAGTCCAGCTGGCGCTGACTGCATTAGCTCCGTTTCTGTGGGGTCGTGGGGTCAAGTGGTCCAGGTCCTGATGGACAATACCACGACCATGCACTATCTCAACAAACAGGGTGGCATGCACTCCCAGCCTCTGTGCAGAGAAGCACTCTGCATCTGGACCCTTGTGAGCTGACTGGAGGCAGATCTCCTAGTCATCCATGTGGCAGAAGCCTCGAACCAACTGGCAGATGCCTTCAGCCATGTAGGCAAGGCGTCCCACAAGTGGTCTCTTCACCCAGAGGTAGTTCGCAGCCCGTTCTCCCTGTGAGGCACCCCTCAGGTGGACCTGTTCACCTCCGGGGAGAACACAAAGCTGAGGCTGTTTCATGCCCGCCCCCCTCAGTGGGGATCGCTACAAGGGGATGCCTTCTCGAGGCCGTGGACCCCAGGCCTCTTCTACGCCTTCCCTCCATTTCCCTTGATCCACAAGGTGCTTCTCAAGGTGAGGAGGGACAAGGCGAAGGTGATCCTGGTAGCCCCAGATTGGCCACACCAGTTCTGTTATCCAGATCTCCTCGGCCACAGCAACAGGCTCCCGAGGCATCTTCCAGCATGCCCAAACCTGACAATCAGTCAGTCAGGGGAAAGTATTCCATCCGGATCTTCATTCAGCATGGTACCTGAGTGGCTAGAGTTCCAGGCTTTGGGTCTTTCCAACAATGTCCTCAGCTAGGTGAGGCATCCAGTAAGGAGTCAACCAGGAGGTGCTATGCCTTCATATGGAAAAGGATTTAAATTTGGTGTCAGGGCAAGGGCCTAGACCTTAGTTCCTGTCCTGTGGCCAGTATCCTCAACTACCTTTGGTCCCTCTCCAAGGGCGTCTCCAGGCGACTACCCTGAAGGTACCTAGACAGCCATCTCTGCTTACGGGTGTGGGCTGGTCAGCAGACGGTGGCACAGGAGACGGCGATCTGGCGCTTTTTAAAGGGCCTCGATGACATATCCACTCCGGTGCATGAATCTCCACCTCCATGGGATCTACTGCTGGTTTTGGCAAAACTCATGGGCAAGCCATTCGAACCGATGCACAGGTGTGAGATGTCACACCTGCCATGGCAGACCACCTTCCTAGTGGCTATCATGTCAGCCCGAAGGATTGGGGAGCTCCAGGTGCTCTCGGTGGAGTCTCCTTACCTGGTCTTTCACAGGGACAAGGTTGTCCTGCGCCCCAACCCGAAGTTCCTTCAGAAGGTGGTGTCGGAGTTTCACCTTAACCAGGTGTTAACTCTGCCTGTGTTCTACCCAAACTACACCTCGGAGGCAGAGTACAGGCTCCATACTCTGGACCAAAGACGAGCGCTCTCTTATTATAAGGAGCGGACGGCTGAAGTTCGGGGAGAGGTTCGTTAGTTGTTTGTCACCTACGCTGAAGCCGCACCTTGCAGACCTGCAGTGAAATGGATGATTGGCAGATGGATTACATCTTGCACTGATCTCTGCTATAGATTGCGGGTAAGGAGCCGTCCATAGGGCTAAATGCTCACTCTACCCACCATACCTCTGCATCAGTGGCTGCTTCTAGGGACATCCCTATCCAGGATATTTGCAGAGCTGCTACTTAGAAGACAGCAACACCTTCATTACCCATTAGCACATCGACCTTGAGTCACGCTGGGATGCTGATTTTGGAGCCTCAGTTCTCCAGTCTCTATTCCCGAATTAGGGGGTGAGCGCCTTGCCTCCCTCCTCCCGGAAAACTGCTAGGAGTCTGCCAATTAGAGTGGATGAACAACATATCCACGATCCTAGAAAAACAGGTTACTTACCTGTAACAGTAGTTCTAGGAGTGGTATATGTTGCTCATCCACACGGACTCACCCAACCTCCCCAGCTTCGACACACACACACCTAGCTTCCAGCGGGCAACATCTGGCATCATGGGGTGCAGCCAAGGTTATATACCACCCGGGTGGGTGGGAGAAGCCAGTTTAAAGACCTTTTGGTAAATCTTAAGCAGGAAGGACATGCCAATTGGTGTGGATGACAACATATACCACTCATGTAGAACTACTGTTACAGGTGAGTAACCTGTTTTTATACTGCCCTTGTACAGGTCACTGGTGAGGCCACATCTAGAGTATGTATTTCAGCACTGGTACCCACACCTCAAAAAGGACATTAACCTGATGGAGAAGGTCCAGAAGATGGCTACAAAGATGACAGTGAGTCAGCAGGGTAAGATATATGAGGAGAGGTTTAGGGCACTGAACATGTACTCCCTGGAGGAAAGGAGAGAGGGGGGACATGACTGAAACCTTCAAGTACTTGAAAGGGATAAATAAGGTGGATAAGGAGGGTCTCTTTAAGCTAAGTGACAACCATAACTAGAGTGGGCACAGTCTTATGCTGGAGGGGGCGAGGTTTATGGGGAGGTCAGGAAGCACTTCTTCACAAGGAAGGTGGTGGACACTTGGAATGTGCTGCCGGAAGAGGTGGTCTTGTTGAAGACAGTGGGCAGCTTCAAGAGAGGACGGGTAGGCATAGGGGAGGGGAAGGTAAGGATCATGGGTAGGGAGGATAGAAAGGTTGGGAGGAGTTGAGGGGCAAGGTCAGTAGCTCAAGCTGTGGACCCTGCAATACAAATAGACTAGATAGACCAAATGACCTTCTTCTGCTGGCTTCTTCATATATAAGTATGTTAGGCCCACCATATCCAAAATTCCACCTCATCCTCTGCCATTTCCTGAAGGAATATTAGAGTGCTTGTCACCTGCCAAAGGAATGGTGTGAGAAGAACTCTTCTGAGGACCTGGGAGGGAAACCAGATTCCTGAACCGGGGAGCCCTAAGGCTCTATGGGATCATCCTCCTCCTCCTCTTCATAAAACATGTCAGCCTCCTCCACCACAGGCTTTGCTATGGGTTGTGGATCCTGGGGAGATGAGGCTTGCATCTCCATAAAGGATCCCATGGAAAGCCAGAAAGAATTGCCAAACCTCAGCCATGTCTTCAGCCGAGGACATTCTGTTTCTGCCAGCTGGCATCTCCTTTGCTTCTTCAGCTGGAGGGGCAGTGTCATGTTTTCTTTTTACTTTTTCTTAGCAGGCACCGCTTTCAATACCTGCTCAGCAGATCATTTTGTTTTGGTAGACTCAGGGTCTCCCTGTCCAACACCCGAGTCCCCTTTGGCACAGCTTCGTCCTTCTGTTGAGGAACCTGACTCTCCCCAGAGCCAGGTTGTGAAGAGGAGACAGACTGGGAATGATTTCCTCAAGTTTTTTGGCCCTCTTTTTTAATGTTGAAGGGCAAAACCTGATACAAAAGTCACAGCTGGAAAAATTATGATCAGGTCCCACACAGATAAAAACAACTCATGGCAATCTGCCTTAGCCAGGAGTTTAAAGCATCACGTGTAATTTTTAAAACCAGTGGGTCCTGTCCTCTTTGTGGGCTTGTCAGACATACAATTACTGCAGCCAGAGGAAAAAAGGAAGTGTGGTTCCTACCAATAACAGGAATGTGCAACTAAGGTTTGTTTTTTTAATTTAAAATGCCCAATGCTCAAACAAAATAACAGTAATAAAAAACAAGCAAAAAGTTATCACTTCGGTTCCCCACTGGGAACCAGGAGGAGAAAAGCAAGGATCACCAAGCTTTAACCAAAAGAAATCAGTACAGCTCTAAAACAATGGGCAAAGCACTAATGGAGAAAGAAAAATACTTTAAAAAGTGTTTTAAAAATGTGGTTCTGCAAAAGCGGGAACTGCATTTAAATAATTCTCAATTCCCTGGAACCACAAGGAAACGGAGAAAAAACACATAATAAAACTAACGCAGAGTATCGAAAACTAACTATAATAAACACACACAATGAAAAAAATAAAAGTAATAGACCAGAAACATCGACACTTCAGAGAGCAACTTTGAGGAGATTCTTCCTCTCAGGAGAAGGAATAAATCTGCCAATACAGGTCAGGGGAGAGCATGACCACAGCAGAGTTTCGATTTTCATTCTAAAGTTATCTAATCAGCATAACATTCTAGGCTCTGGGGCAGCTTATTAGAGGGGAATAATTGCACCTTTCAAGCAATAGTGAGGGATTCCTGGGGTTTGAAAATTAGATTTCTGAGGCTGAGGAAGGGGTGCATGCCCCCTGTGAACGCACCAGTGGTCTGAGCCAGTGATGCTTTCTGGTGCAGATGCCTAGTGGGAGCAGAAGCACATGCATCCAAGCGGCTTAGAGCCGATGACCTTTGGACTAAATTCCATTTATGGCAGTCAGCAGATTCTTTTTTTAGTCTCTGCCAAGGACTTGAATAGGAAAATTACGTACCTACCGTAATTCTTGATCTTCTCTTGTATCTTCACCATTCATTACTTACTGGGTGTAAGCCGGAGGCGCGCACTAAATCACGGGAGATTTTTTTTTTTTTAAGTTAGCTAACGGCCCGCCCTGGGAAGCGGCGTCATGCGTCATGCGCGTAGGCGGCCGTTAGTAGCGACCAGACTCCTCCTCCAACTCAGTTCTGTGAGCGGAGAGGCAAAGTGAAAGCAGAAAATATAGATAGCGAGGCAAACTAGCCGAGGATAGCAAAACAGGAAGAATGAATTGAAAAGGAATAAGCCGATGGAGGAAGGACAGAGGAGATAAGACATCCCTAGCCTAGGGACTGCAGGGCCTCACTTACCTGGGCGACTCTAGGAGGAGGATAGATAGAAATGAGAAAATAGAAGAAGAAGGAGAAAGAGAAAGAGATGGGATGTTGAAGGGACAGAATGCTATGAGCATAGTTAGCTTGTAGCTGAAGGCTCGACTAAAGGGAAGCAAGAATCCCAGGAGATGAGAGCTGAGAGAAGGTTCACCAAACTCACTAGACAGACTCAGGAGGGCATAGCCCTCATCTTCAACATGCCATTGTTCTTGATACCCACCTCGGGCTGCTGGCCGCGGAAGGCCTTTAACTGGAGGACAGCCGAGGAGGGAAGAATAAAACCCAGGCAGCATGAGAGCGTGCTCAAGGGTTTAGAAATGGAAAATGTAAGCCTTTCAGGCGTTTCAAGATAGAAATGGGACTCAGACTGACTGGCTAAGGCAAGTCAAGGCTTAGGCTGGCTAGGACTGGATATGGTCAGCAATGTTCTACTGTAAAAATTGTCCAAGAGGACACATAGGAGAAACCAATAGCAAAACAAGAGAAGGATAGCCTACCTTCTCATTTGCCTTCTTGTTTGTTTTTCCCTTTTTTTTTTTTTAACTAGATGCATGACCCAGATACCAAATGCCTATAGCAGTCGAAAGAGTTCCCTCAGCATTTTTTTTTTTTTTGCAAAGAAAAAGGAATAAAGCGTACTCGTTCCTCTGCTCTGTAAGGCAAGAATAGAGGGGGATTAGATTCCAGGGCAACTATCTGGACGCAGGATTGCAGGATCAAAACTGAATAGTCTAAGCCAGGCCAAAAACCCCAGAGGTATCTTGCCAGAAGAATAGCAAGAGATAGTTGTGCAGTCTGATCGCCAATGCAATCCACGAGATGGCCCATGAATCTTAGAGTAAGTAATTTCTCTGAAATTAGAACCCCAAGAAAGATCTTTTTTTTTTTTTTGGAAAAATTAGGCAATTTTCCTATATTTTATATAAATGCAGAGAGAAGGAGGAGGGAGGTGGAGAAGCCACAGGAAGAGGCCACTGAGGGGATGGTGGGCGGGTGTAAGTAATGAATGGTGAAGATACAAGAAGATCAAAATTACAGTAGGCACGTAATTTTCCTATCTTCCCTTGTCCAATCTTCACCATTCATTACTCCTGAGTGATACCAGCTCCTCTTCCCTGGAGAAGAGGCCATACCTGAGGAACAAGACCCCCAGCCTTCTGCTGGTGAGAAACAGAAGGAAGACCCTGGCTTATTCAGAAAGCCTAAGAGGAGAAGAGCTAGGAGGTGCCTCCCAGGGCGAGGAGGCGGAGGGAGCCCCTGTAAAAGTCTCCTAGCTCTGGAAGAAAAGAGCGGGTCCCCAGAAGGCGGGACGCGAATCACCCTCACGCCCGGGCCAGGGGTGACAACCTGGAAAGGCAGAAGCCATGCCGTCCGCCTGATGCAGATCGCTGTCCCAGAAGCACCTCATTGGCATCATAAAGATGCCCTTGCTGAGTGTCTTGCCAGCTCCAAACCTACCGCAGAGAGAGCAGCTTGTCTGGTTTGCTCCGTATCAGGCATAGATGCCAGCAGCTGGGACATCATCGACCACAGATGCGGTTGTAGGCAGCGTGGTGAGCCTGATGTGATGCAATACATGCACTCATACGAGAAGAAAACACTCTTAGCTAGCGGTCGAACTGGAGAGAGTCCGGATCCAGGTGAGTGATGCGTGCGCCGAGCAGCGCCCAGAAGGAGTATCCAGGTATACCAAACCTGAGACAGGTTGGAAGAGAACCTAGAGACTCAGAGGGGCCACAATACCTACGCTGGCAGTCCGCGGGGCTGGGGAAAAGCGGCAGGGGACTGCCATGACCGGATAGGCGCCTCCTGGAGAGATAGGCCAGGAAGGTACCACCAGATGCTGGGCACTGAATTCACCAAGGAATTCCGCGTCTCCCGTTGGTATTGTCTCTTGAACATAGGAAATCCGGAGATCCTCACCATCCTCGAGAGAAGCGCTGATATTCTGTAAATCAGCATCGGAGGACAGATGAGCAGGGGTTCCTCTCCCTCGGAGGAGAGCGAGGATGATGGGAACTGGAATGCCAGAGGATTCCTGCGGCGGTGGGGAGAGTCGAAAGACCCGCTCATGCATGTATCTAACATATGAGGGAGGCAGCGCTAGAACCCTGAATGCCCCAGGATAGCGGACCCGTGGGACCGACATGGCCTGGGGAAGGGGGGTGGTGAAGGCAGAGATGGGAGAGGGCACCTCACGGGAGCAACTGCTCTCTACAGGGCTCTGGAATCCGGGAAGGAGCCCTGGAAGAGGATCCAGGATATCAGACCAGGCCACAGAGCGGAACTCTGGGAGGCGGAGCCTGGAAGAGCCCTGGGGAGAACCTCCCCTGTGACAACACTGGGACTGCATGGATCCAGAGGGCAGTCCGCACAAAGCAGCCACGGAGGACACCCTAGAACCCTGGAGGGAGGGGCAGGCTCTGCACTGGCTCCTGGCCACCCCTGGGGTGGCCAAAGACCGAGCAGCAGACCCCTGCCCCTCAACCCCTCGGACTCAGAGAGGACCTCCTCCTCGACCACAGCATCCCCCTGTCCCTAGAGGCAACAGCACCCGTAAAGGTAGCTGTCACCCGGCCTCAGAGAGGGCCTCCTTCGTCACCCACGCCTGCCCCGGGGCTCCCGGCCACCCCAGCCGGGGAACCCTCAGGAGGCAGCGGAAGGGGGACAGAGGAGGGCCCGCTGCGCCCCCTGGCACCTCTAGCCACGGGGACCCAGACTCCAAGAGGGGTGCCAGGATGGGTCCACGTCTGAATCATCGCCCTCCGAGGAGGGCCAGAGACCAGCAGGACCTCAATGCTGGCCACCCAGGGGTCCCTGAGGCTGAGGGCATGAGCGGCCGGTACCAAGGCGCCGCTCGCCTCCCTCACGCCCAGTAGCAGCCAGGCCTAGCTCCCACACCCAACGGCCTCGACAAGGCGGCACCGCCTGGAGAAGGACAGGGCCCACAGGCGCCGGGCGGCGTCGGAAAGCGGCGGCACCGCCCGGCAGCGCCGCCTTATCCATCGGCGCGTGAGCAGCGCCGAAATAGCGGCACCGAGCAGCGCCGCCCGATCACCGGCACATGACGGCGCCAGGATCAGCAGCGCCAGGCGTCGAGGTCCACCGAGCCAAGGCCCAAAAGTCGGGGCCTCGTCACAGGGGGCCTGCACCTCCGAAGAGGTGACTGCTGGGGCGGTGTCGGCGCCGCGTGTCCCGGAAGGGACTCTGACGCTCCCCGACACAGCGAAGGGCCTCCCTCGGCAAGAAAAGGCGAGGAGACCCTCCTCCCAGACCATATAGGCCCGGAGGGGACCCGGAGGGCCTAGAGACCTTACCTGAGAATCCTTGACGGCGTCGTCCCACGAAGGTCGGTGAGGGCTTTGCCGGAAACTAGACATCGGACTTGAGGACACTGCGGTCCATGGAGAAACAGGCGTCCATCGAATCCATGTCATGGTTGGGTCCCAGGCAACGAAGACAAACGTCATGCCGGTCCGAGACGGAGAAATGCCGGCCACAGTAACACCGACGCATAGAGGCGCGCCGTCTGAAACACGTTTAGCTCCGGACACGGACATACGCGAAATCAACAAGAAAAACAGTAGGAAAGCACACCGGCGCTGCTTTAGAAAGAAAAGAAACGGTCTTACCGATTGGCGTCAGTGTGCGGAAAGAGAGTGCTGACGCGGTCAAAATATGGCGCTCGAGACAGGTGCTGCCTCGGACGTGGGAGAAACAGAACTGAGTTGGAGGAGGAGTCGGTCGCTATTAACGGGCCGCCGCCACATGACGATGACGCCGCTTTCCGAGGGCGGGCCCTTAGCTAACTTTTAAAAAAAAAAAAAAGTTTCCTATGACGGGTGCGCGCCGGCTTACCCAAGAAGTAATGAATGGTGAAGATTGACAAGGAAGATAAGCTTGAAGGGGAAGTCATAAAGGGAAAATGCCCTTGGAGCTAGCAACCCGCATGCCTAGGGGTAGCTGCTGCACAGGCCCGTTTCCCATAGTTCCAACTTGACTGGGTCCTCTTAAGAGGGTGCATGGTGAGCTCTCGGAGCAGCTTTGTCATTCTCAGGAGAATAACAAAGGCATCAACTAAGGCTGAGAAACACACACTGTACTATATAGGGGCCGTGTATTTTTTTTATGTCTGCTATCTGTCTGCTTTTGAGACAGATGGAAGAAAAATTACTCACCTTAGTAATCTTGTTTCTTCCAATGTATTCTTCCATATTCAAAACTCTCTGCAGCTAGCCTGCTCAGTAGAACTGCCTGGAGAATGGAACTATATGCTAATGATGGAATCACTGGCACGTGACAATTATTCAAACTGCTGCCCTCATCTGCTGCACATTCTATCAATGTCTCAGATTTCGAGGAAGCCCACAAGGCAACCTATTAAAATACTCAAGCAAACACTGTGCTTGATAAAAACTATTGTCTATACCTACACAATATAGCTGATACTAATGATTATGGTATCAGACCTACCTCAAAAAGACCAGAATCACCTGGGAAAAAGAAAGGTAAAAAAAAAGTCCCACAGGATTAAGGTAAATGTGCCTGTGTTTGGGACTGTCAGGTAAGAAGACCATTCAGAGGCTCTGGTTCTGGAAGGGGCTGTAGGGAGGGAGAGTCATGAATATGGAAGAATACATTGTGTGACAGAGTGACCTCTGTCAGGAGAAGGTGCCCGGTGATGGGATAGGTGTCCCTGGTCCCCTTGTTCACTTTTCCCCCAAAAACATAAAATAAAGTGCCAGCAAGCCTTAAACTAAATGAAATATGGAAACTCTCAATTATGTTACATCACAGCCTATGGAAACTCCCCATTATGTAATGCCACAGCAAATGGGAGTTCCCCTCAGAATTATGATGTAATCCCTAAAGTATAAAAGCTTCCACTAGGGACAGAGATGAGCGATATGGAGTCAGTCTTGTACTGACGGGGGTAGGAGAAAGACCTCCAAGTGGTGTCCGCTCACACCAGAGAGTGTTTGGCTGGGCTGCGAAAGAAAAGCCATGCGACCCTGCTGAGGCAAAGCAGTGGTTCCTATTTCTAAGTTTATTTCTTTCTTATTTTCAACTGAGTTTTACTTTCTTGATATCTGTACATATATCCTTCTGATGGCTAAAGATGGAATAAATTAATGAATGCCTTTGGGCGTTTTTTATGCACTAAATCCTGACTCTGCCTAGTTGTGTTACTCAGAATCCCAAAACCGCTACACATTGAAAGAAACACGATTACAAAGGTGAGTAATTTTTTCTTCTAACCCTATGTATTCTCATATTCATAACTCTCTGCAGACTTCAATGCAGTACATTTGGAGGTGGGCAGAGAATCTATTTAGGAAAGAGACTCTGCAGAACTGCTGTGCCAAACCTGGCATCACTCCTGGACTGCAAGTCCAAACCATAATGTTTAGTAAAGGTGTGTACTGTTCTCCAGGTAGCTGCTTTACAGATCTCCACTAAAGGGATATCTCTAGAAGCTGCTATAGAAGCGGCTGTGCCCCTAGTAGAGTGGGCCCAGACGCCTGCTGGGGCCTGCTTTCCATTTTTTGTGTAACAAAACTGAATGCATTGCACTATCCAGTGAGAGATTGATCTCTTGGAGGCTGGGGTGCCCTTTTCCACATCCCCATAAGTGAGAAAAAGTTGTTGTTTATCACCTCTGTGATCCTTGGTGTGGGTCAGATAGTAACGCAATGCCCTTTTCACATCCAGACCATGTAGTCTGCGCTCTCCTGAACTGGCATGTTCTGTGAAGAAGACTGGCAGTGTCATGGACTGATTCAAGTGGAAATCAGAAACCTCCTATTAATTCGAAGTACTACTTTATCATTATGGAAAGATAAACAATCCTTTTCTACACATAATGCTTGAAATTCACTTATTCTCCTAGCATAAGTGATTGATACCAAAACCACAGTTTCCCATGTGATATACTGTAAGTGCAGAAGACACTGGCTCAAATGGAGGTTTCATGAGCTGAGCAATGCAAATGTTCAGATCCCATACACTGGAACTGGTTCTTTAATAGGAGGGTACAAGTGAGTTAGAACTCTTTAAAGAACTTCTTGAAAAGGGGATTAGAAGCAAGGGAAAAGTTTTCCTGCAGAAATAGTAAAAGCTGAAATTGATGCCAAAATGCACCTTCAGATATGTATGTTTCAAACTCTGTGAGTCCAAATCAGTAAGATATTCTAAAACAGCACTGGGATTTCTGCCAGGGAGGGAGAAATATGTTTGGCATCACACAAATAGAAAACCTTTTCCATTTTGCATTATAGTTTTTTCTTAGTAGATGGTTTCTAAACCTCTTAGGATATCCAGAACAGCTTGGGGAAGTTGTAAGTTTGCAACTCTTAAGTCCTCAAGCCAGGCCTTGAGCCTGAGAGACCTGAGGTTCGGATACGGGATCTTCCCTTTGGTGGGAAGTCAAAAGATTGTGCCTCCTGGGTAGGAGAATTGGTGTGGACACCGACATTAACAGCAGAAGGGGGTACCATGGCTGTATGGCCCCGTCTGGTGCTATCAGTATCATGGATGCAGGCTGTGACCTGAGTTTGAGTAGCACCCTGAAGATGAGAGAGAAGGGAAGGAAGGCATAGAGATGCTTTCCTGACCACCCAGAGACCAAGGTGTCCAGGGGATTGTACCCCTAACTGGTGGCTGCAACAGACTAGGGGTCAACATGTGATTCTCGTGAGAGGCAAAGAGATCTACCTCTGGAGTGCCCCATCGACTGAACACTGAGTCAAGTACTTGTCTGTTCACAGGCCATTCATAGTGGCATGCCTGGTTGATCCTGCTTAAGGCATCTGCCAGGGTATTGACCCTTGCCTGGCATAGATAACTTACAGGAAGCTTTCAGAGAGTAGCCAGTTCCCAGATTTTCATGGCCTATGAAAACAGGGGATCCGACCTTGTTCCCCTCTTGCCTGTTTATGTAAAACACTGTAGTGGTGTTGTCTGTCCTGACCTGCACCACCTGTGCCCTGTATTAACTGGGAAAAACTTTTAGAGCCATTAATACTGCTTGGAGCTCTAGCAGATTTATGTGGAGAGACTCTACACTTGACCAAGTGCCATGGGTAGTACCTTCCCTATATGAGCACCCCATCCTAACAGAGAAAGCATCTGTTGTAAGAATGACTGAGGATTTTTCTCTGAAAAGAACTCCTGTCCTTAGATTGTGGACATCAGTCCACCATTATAGGGACCGGATCAGAAAACTTTGTTACAGGGATCAATTTTCACAAATGGTCTTTTCTTTGGCACCAGTGTGTCTGAAGATGAAACTCAATGTCTCTCATCTGAAGTCTTGCTCACAAGACCACTCCTGTTGCTGCAGCCATGTGTCCCAGCATTTGCAAGTATCTTCTTGCCACGACATGGCTTTCCCAACTCAAATAAAGGAGAAATCAGTTGTAGTATAAACTGAACTCTGTCCTCTGGAAAAAAGCTGTTCCTTTTAAGTATTCAGTTCTTGCTCCAATGAAATGCAGGACCTGAACCAGTGTGAGAAAGGACTTTTCCTGTTTAGCTGGAAGCCCAGAGAATATAACAGATTTTTGTTATTTCCAGGTGTGTTTGCACCTGCTGAAATGACTCTTTCCTACTATTAACCAGTCATCGAGATAAGGAAAACTAATTCCTAGTTTTGTAGGAATGCTACTACCACTGCCAGGCATTTTGTGAATACCCTTGGTGCTGAGGTGAGGACCGAAGGCAGGACTGAGAACTGGTAATGACCCTGAAAGGAGTCTGAACCTGAAATATTTTTAGAGACTACCTTATGGGAAGGTGAAATAGGCATCTTTAAAGTCTAGAGATGCCAGCCAGTCTCCCTGCTGGGATGACAGGTAAAATTATGATAGGGTCACCATCCTGAACTTGGCTTTGCCAGGTATTTGTTCGTAGATGCCTTAGGTCCAGAATAGGCCACTAGTCCCCATTTTTTCTTTTTGGTAAGAAAATACCGGAGAAAATCCTGCCCCTCTGGGAAGGGTTGAACTTGCTCCACTGCTTTTATGTTGAGCAGGGTTTGAACCTTTCCAGGAGCTGTTCTTCTAAAAAGGGAGGCTGGTTTGGAGTAGCCTGACTTCAAAGGAGGGAAGGATTTGAAACTCAGAGAGTCCTGGCTCACTAGTTCCAGCACCCACTTGTCTGTGGCTATGGCCTGCCAGGGCTTAAAAGAAGTAGAGCCAGTCTGCCCCTACTGATATTAGGGAGGCGGCCCTTGGCAAAGGAGTCAGAGATTTTGTTTTGGTGGGGCCTGAGCCTGAGCCGGATTAACCCATCCTGGAGCCCCTCCCACCTCTGGCCCCATAATACCCAGCTCTTTGCTGTGAGTATGGCTGCAGCTGTGAAACAGCTTGAGGCTGATAGGAGGGCCAACCATAGACCTTTCTTCTACCTTCCCTTCCATAGGCCTATAAGAAGTAGAAGGCCTGTCTTTAGATGAATTACTCTTAGAGGTGGTTTTATATTCATCCAACATTTTTCATATATTCTTCGGTCTGTTTGCCAAAGAGGGAATGATCTTGTACAGGAAAGTCCATGGCCTTAGCCTGGGTGTCCTGTGTTAAATTTGTAGCCCTTAGCCAAGCAAACCTTCTCAGGGCTACAGTCAGAGTCATAATCCTAGCAGCATTGTCACTGGCATCTGCTGCCATCTGGAACTGGCATTTGGATGCTTCCAGTCCAATCCTGGCTGTTTCTGCTAGGTCGTCAGAGATAGGAGAGGGGACCTTCTCTGACATGGCCAAAACAGATTGCCAAAGTGTCTTTTGATACTCTGCAGCATAGGCCTGGTAATTAGCTTGTCTGACCTCCAGAGAGGCAGCTAACACCCTTTTTTTGACATACTGTCCGTTTTCCTTGAATCCTTCTCAGGTGGATGAGAGGACAAAGGAACCCTCGCCTTCTCACAGGCTGCCTGCTGGATTATACCCTGATGATCAGAGTGAGAATAAAGGAATTCAACCCCTTTTCTGTCCAGTTGATACGTCTTGTCAGCCTTCTTACCCAGAGGCGTGACAGAGTTAGGGCTCTGCAGGATTGTGAATAAATCCTTCTTAAAGAATTTATTGATAGGCAGAAAACTCTTTTTAGTGGGTGTTAACCCCATCATTTCCATATATTCTGCCTCCTCCTCATCTTATATGACCTCGGTGGTAGCCAAGTCAAGGGCATCTACTATTTTCCTCACAAAGGAAAAGTGAGAGGAAAATTCTCAGGCCTAGGAGGAGAGCAAAGTCCTGCTGTGGTGAGATTTCCGTTCAATGGGCTCACCATCATCATCCTCTGGTATACCATACTCCCAGTATCTATCTCCTGAGACCGGGGTTCCGAGGAGGGAGTAATCTCCTGAACCCTTGGAGGAGGAGGGGTTGGAGAAGGTATGAACCCCTGAATTGCCTCAATGACTTGAATAGCCCTGGCAATTTCCACAGCAGTAGGCAGACTGTGAGGCACAGAACAATCCCCTGAAGATTTTGCCTGGGGTTCAACGTGCTTGGTCTTCTTTGATTTTTTCGAGGAGACTGCAGAGTCAGCCCGCCCACTCAGTCTTTTTAAAGAGGTTGATTCACCCTTATCAGGGGTGGTAAAGGAAGAAAATGTGGTTTCACCCACTAATTTTGAAGTGTTGGCTGGTTTGAGCCTGAAGCACCTCCTTATTTTTGATTCAACCTCTCCATTCTTTTTTCCACAGTTTTCTGTGAAAATGATTTGCAAATTTCACTGGCAGAATTTAAATGTTTTGTTTCTACACAATACACAGCTGTCATGCTTGTCTGCTCTGGTGAACACTTCCCCACACTTGACACAGTTTTTAAAACCTGGGGGACCAGTCTTTTTCTTAGGTTTTTCAGTATGCTCCATTTTCAGGAGAAAAACCTTAACCGCAAAAGAATTTCTTTTTTTTTTTGTGGTCGGTTCAGGAACCGATTAGGCTCCAAAAGAACTGTTTAATTTTAAAGTAGGAACCGGGTCAGTGGTTCTCGGAACCGATTCAATGGTTCACAGTAACCAGGTTAGCGGTTGGAAAGGAAACTGGGTTAGCGGCTTCAACAAGTCAAATATATACTTTACACAATAACATTTTAACAGAAAATACAGAAAATAAAGTGGAAGAAAATCTGTAACTAATATAAAAACTACTCAGTTCCCCAACAGTTATAACGAATGTGAGGAACCAAGAAATAAATGCTAAATCTAACTAAACTTAAATAAACTAGACGTCAGAATACAAATTAACAATAAGTGAAGACAGCAGAAAGAAAATTATGTATAATTAAACAATTATACTTCACAATAAGCTAACAACGACCTGAGGGATCCCCTAGGTGTCTAGACTTGTGAGGCGGAGTAAGAAATCTGAGACGTTGATAGAATGTGCAGCAGATGAGGGCAGCAGTTTGAATAATGGTCACGTGCCAATGATTCCATCATTAGCATACAGTTCCATTCTCCGGCAGTTCTACTTAGCAGGCTAACTGCAGAGAGTTATGAATATGAGAAAATACATGGAGTTAGAACCAAAGCACGACTGCTCCAGACCAAATCAGACAGGATTTTAAATGTGGGCAGAATAGGAAGGTCTATACTAATCGGCATGGTAGAAACATTTAACCACTGATCAAAGGCTGTAGGCTCAAAACTAAGTGAAGAAGCATGTCTCTGTGCAAAGCCTTGAAAATCAGGCCCTCCTGAGGCACAGCAGTAAGGCCTGAGTCCGAAGAGTCCAGGCTAAGAAAGTCATCATTGCTGCCCTCAGAGAAGATGAGGCTAGGGTCACACGAGTGGAACGCACTATGTGGTGTGTGAGGGGCGGCCATTCAGTTCTGTAAAGCCGGAGAGGCGAAAATAAGTTAGAAAAGAAGAGTGAGGCAAGAAAGCAGAGGGATAGACAAAGGAAATAAACTGAAAAAGGAATAAGCCGAAGAGAGGACAAAAAAGAAGAACCCTACCCTAAGGGACCACAGGGCCTCACTCCTCGGGTGGCTCTGAGAGAGGAAAGATAATGTAGAAGAGAAAGAGAAGAAGAAGAAAAGGATAGTGGGGGTTGCCATGACCATTGGGAGAAACTGGCTTGAGCTTACCAGTCCTAAAAGACTGAGGACAAGGGACCAAGGATACCTCCAGCTAATGGCTGCTTTTAGGTTGCTCAGTTGAACCATGTGTACAGCTTGTTTTCAAGAAGGCAGATTTCCCTTCCCACCCAGCTATCCAATTAACCACAACCTAAGCCAAGAGCTCACAGATTGTCCCAAAAAGGGGAAAAATTATCTATTTTGAAGAGGAGAGAGCCCCGACTAGGTGCAGGAAAAAAATGAGTATACAGTCGCATGACCGACTACTAGTACAGGAGCCCCTTCAAGAAGGGCGCAACATATTTGTGTGGAAAACAAACAGAGACAGGGAAGAAAACTCCTTCTGACTCCCTAGGAGTGTCTTGAGAAGTACAAGCCATAGGGAAAAACTCCCAAAAATGGAGAAGCCCCAATTCTGGGGATACCACAGCAAAAAGAATCAGAAAGAGATCCCTCAGAAGGTAAGGGCGAAGCCCTACTCACCCTCCTCTCAGATCAAACCCTCTGTGGCTTCAAAGAAGGAACAGAAGGTCCTGAGGTACCAGGGGGACTCAGCCCCCAATATGCTTCGAGGGGGCAGGGCGAGCAGGGCAGGGGACATGCCCCAGAAATGAGGCCCATGAGGGGAAGGTGGGCGGAAATCAGTAATGAATGGTGATGATACAAGAGAAGATCAAGAATTACGGGTAGGTAACTGCATTTTCATATCTTCCCTTGTCAATCTTCACCATTCATTGCTGCTGGATGAGTACTCAAGCCTCTCGGAGGGGGCCTGATATTCAGCCCTGAGGGAACAGATCCCCAGCCTCCTACTGGTGAAAAGCAGGAGGGAAGACCCCAACCAATAGACTGAGGCAGTCTAAGGCTGCTGAGGACAAGGGGTGTCCCTGTGGCTGGGGGATGGAGGATGCCTTGAAGAATCCTCCTCACCCTGCAGGAAAACAGATGGGTCCCCGGAAAGCAGCGGAAGTCATCCTATGCCGGGCAATGGGTGACAGTCTGATAGACAAAGCCATGCCATCCACCTTATGCAGATCGCTGTCCCTGCCAGTCTGGAAGCCACCCCATTGGCATCATAAGATGTCCTTGCCTGGTGCTTTGCAAGCTCCAAACCCTGTGCAGAGAGGGCAATGACTTGTCTGGAGTGTTCCGTATCAGGCACAGATGCCAGAACGTGAACCAGCATTGACCACAGATGCCTGTTGTAGGCAGCATGGTGTGCCTGATGTGAACCTATGCACATCAACGCATGAGCCAAAGGGAAGACTCTTCATCCCCACCAGTCAAATTCTGTGGAATCTGGATCCAGGAGCAGATTGTACGCCAGGCACCGAGGCTCAGAAGGAGTGTCTAGGGACGTCAAGCCTGAGGGTATGTGAGGTAGAGAACCTAGAGACTCGTGGGGTGACAATACCATGTCCTGCAGTCTGCTGGGGCTGGAGAAGGGGCAGCTGGAGACTGCCAGGTGCAGACAGACGCCTCCTGGAAAGGGATTGGCCAGGAAGGCACCACAAGGTGGCAAGCGCTGAATTCACTGAGGAATGCATGGATCTGCCACTCGGTATTGTCCCTGAGAACAAAGAAAAAACAGAGCTCTGTGACCAGCCTCAAAAGGAACCGCTGATATTTCATGAAATCAGCATCAGGGGACAGGTGGACAGGAGTTCTTCTTCCTCAGAAGAGGAAGATGAGGAGGAAGTGGAGCTCAAATGATCAGAAGACTCCTGTGGCGGGGGGGGGGAGAGAGACAGGCGGAAGACCTGTTCGTCCATGGCCCTAACATAGGAAGGAAAAGACGCCGCAGTAGCTCTGAATGTCTCCCAAGTTAAGGGCCCCGTAGGACCCACATGGCCTGGAAGAGAGGGGGTGTCTACAGAGGAATGGGTGAAGGACACCTGAGAGAAAGTGTCCGGCCTCTGCCAGGGCTCTGAGATCCAGGGAACGGTGCCACCGTGACTGGGAGCCCTGAGACCACACCGGGTTACAAAGAAGAAAGCTGAGAAAGCAAACTCCGGAAGAGCCCAGAGGGAGAATCTCCCCTGTGATGTGATTGGGGTTGCATGTGTCCAGAAGGCCAACCCTCTGCGCTGCCACAAGAAGGCACCCTTGAGCCTTTGAGGGAAAGGCGAGATTCAGCACTGCGACTTCTCCCCCTTCCCCGCAAGGCGGTGGGGATGCACCGCCATTCTTCGCCCTGACCTCTCAACCCCTCAGACTCTGAGGCAGCATTCTTCCTCAAAACTAGAGTAGGGGCTCCCCACTCTGCAGGCCCCCCATGAGGGAGGCCACAGGAGCAGGAATCTCCACCCCCTCCTGGGGGGTCTTAGCAGCACCAGAAATGGCAGCCACCTGGGAACCCGTGAGAAGAGGGTACCACCTCCCAAATCCTGGAGCCATCACCCCGAGGGGATCCCAGCCCACCCTCAGCCATAGATCCGGGGACTGAGGAAGAGGAATGCTGGGCTGCCTGATGCCATGGCCTACAGAGACCGCCGACTCAGAAGAATCGGGTTGCCAGTCCAGGTCCGCCTGAGTCGCCCTTCTGAGGAGGAGGCAAGCAGAATGACCTCCAGAAAGGCAACCCCAGGAGTGTCCCTGGCAACGGCACCGGAACAGCCGCCCACAGGCTATGACACTGCCAACGTGTGCTGACCAAGTCCCGGCACTGCAGATGGCATCAGAACCGAGAGTGGCACCACTAATGGTGGTGCCCGAGTCCCTGTCACCACAGACAGCACTGGAAACCAGAGCAGTGCCGTTAACAGTACCACCCGAGTCCCTGGCACTGCGGATGGCGCCGGAACCCAGAACGGCACCATGACATTGCCGCCTTAATCACTGGTACCACGAACAGCACCAGGATCTAGAGCGGCACTGCACAGCAGCAGCAAGGGTCCACCGTGACACTGGGGGAACCTGACCTCTGTGGAGGTGACTGCCGGGACGGTGCCAGCAACGTGACTCCAGCAGGAATAACGCTACTCCTCCGGCGCAGAAGAAGCAACCTCCTCTGGCAAGGCTAGAAGTGGAGGAGGCCCTCCCACTGGGCTGTAGGACCTGGGAGGGTCTAGAGATCTGGCCTGGGAAGCTCACGGGTGATTTCATCTTCCAAAGTCAGCAGAGCCCTGCTGATCTTGAACACGTGGATTTCCAAACATGGCAATTCATGGAAAAGCAGGTGTTGCAATGATCCATATCATGATTGGGTCCCAGGCACCAAAGGCAAACATCATGTCAATTCATGATGGAGAAGTGCCAGCCACAGGGGCACTGGACGCATGAGGGCACGCCCACCTTGGATTTACGCTTGGCTCCTGAATCAGATATGATGCAAGCAAATTATCAAAACAGCAAAGATCCCAGCGCTGTCAAATATATAAAAAGAACGGTCTTACCGGCTCAATGGCGCTGTGTAGAACCAGGATGAAGGAGCGCGCCAGAAACTTGACATTGAAGGAAGGCCTAGTGGCGAGAAAGCGTTTTCTGAACTCGCACAGCAGGTGTGGCCTCGACAGTGGGAGAAACAGAACTGGGATGGAGGAGTCTGTGGCACTCTACACACCGTCACACACCATGTAGTATGTTCTGTTTGGTGAGCGTATGCCACAAAGTGCCAACCTCCTCCCAAAAAAAATGCTCCCGCATGGGTGCAATACATCCAGCTTACACTCAGCAGTAATGAATGGTGAAGACTGGAAAGAGAAGATTGAGTTAGCTATTTTATAGTGGATTAATTTATCTCAGGGCATGGATTTATTGAACATTAATCCACGCCTGAGTGGTTGAAGTCACTCGCC
This sequence comes from Neoceratodus forsteri, assembly GCA_016271365.2. Lineage (NCBI taxonomy): Eukaryota > Metazoa > Chordata > Ceratodontiformes > Ceratodontidae > Neoceratodus > Neoceratodus forsteri. Next base: position 727,624,243 of record CM057458.1, on the reverse strand, counting down.
TGCAGCCTCATGCCTCACAACCCCTTCAGGCATGGATTAATACTCAGTAAACCCATGCCCTGTCACGGGTTAATCAATTCATAACATAGGTACATATAAACCACATATATACATTTCAAGTTTATTATTTGCTGTGCTGCATCAAGGCTTCTCTTCCAGAAAACCTGTTGAGTATTGCCACAGAAACTACTACGTTATACATGTTTTACTGGCTGGCTAGTTTAGTAAGTATAGAGAGCAACTGCACAGATATAGGGATTAGTATGAGCTAACCATACACAAAAGGTTGTATTCAATCAAGAAGTTTCCATGGTAATAAGAGACCTTGAGCGCAACTCGAGAGATCTGTTACCATAGAAACCTTTGAGATTAAAACAGCCCTGTATGTGTATGGTTGCCTATATACAATCTTTTATAGTGAATTGATTGCTGATGTGCTTGAGAAGAAGACACGCCATGCAACCATCGTCCGATGTTGTGTTGCAGTAGTGACATTGCTACTGCAGCACAACAACCTGACATCACTACTGCACAGTGTTATTCCAGGCATGGATTTCCATGCATAACAGCATTCCACCATTCACTATATAGTTAATGAAAATGACGTACTCACCGTAATTCTTGATCTTCGTGGACCATCTTCACCACTGATTCTCACTTGATGGGTTCTGAACTGGGGGTGCTAGGACCCCATGGGAGCCAGAACTTTTCAGGAGGGCAGCACCAAGGTAGGCTTCAGGCATGCACGGCACCACGAGACTATCTTGCACTGCATGGCTTACCTCAGAACCGGCCCTCAACCGACTTAGTACCTTTTTGGCCAAGGAGGTACACAGTAACCTAACTAAGTGTAACACCTAGCCTAAAAAGGGCATAAGATAGCCTTTGCAACCCATATAAGAAGGGTCAGCAACTAGAAGCAGCATCTTCACACCCGAAAACAAAACAAGGGGAAGTGAAGACCAATGAACAGAAAGAGTGAGCCCAATGGATGGAGGGTGGGTGTATGAATCAATGGTGCACATGGTTCAAGAAGATCACAAATTAAGGTGACTACATCATTTTCATACCTTCCAGGACCTATCGTCACCATTGATTCAAACTGATGGGTTAGAGTACCAAGCTCAGACGAAAGTCCCCCAGGCAGCGTAGCAGGAGCCGGAGCTTACCCAAGACAAGAGTCTATTAAGGATTATCCTGCCAAAAGAGGTATGCTGCCTGGCACGGACATCCATGGCATAGTGCTTGATGAAAGTGTGCACTGTGCTGCAGGTGGCAGCTCTGCAAATATCAGCGATAGGTACAGAGCCAATCTCTGCCAAGGACGTAACAACCACTCTTGTGGCGTTGGCAAAGATGTGGCTTTCCAACTTGACTTGCACCATGGAATAACATTGGAGGGGACAAGCTACTGTCTATGCAGAAATGCATCTGATCATAACCAGCTGACCCAGCTAGTTGGGACTGAAAGAGATGAGCTGTTTGGACTGTTGGAAGTCCTTAGTTCTATCCAGGCAGAACTTAAGGGCTCTTTTAACAGCCAGAGAGTGAAGTGTGCATGCTCCCCCATTCTGGAAGTCGGGAAAGTATGTGGGCAGCATCAAAGGCTGGTTCAAATGGAACACCACCTTAGGTACAAACTTGGGGTGTGTGTAGAATAGGACCCTGTCCCACTTATTTTGGAGAAAGTGCTTAAATGCAAGGATCTAGTTTTTTTTCCCTCTCTGTCTCTTTTCTGTCTGGTTGTGCAACCAAATTTTCCTGTGAGGCTTGACTTGATCAACCCGAACAGTCTCGTAGTCCTTTGCCTCTCTCTGTCTCTGTTTTCTCATGCTGTCTGCTTTCCTCCCTTTCATATCCACATCTGATAATATAAGAATATGAGAATCAATATATAGAAATGTAGCTGATATTGGGATCTCTTTTGTTTAAAAAATGTTTAGTGCTGCTGTTGAAATGTATATGTATTTATAATTTGAGATAACTGTAAAAAGCCAGAGGTTATTTGAGTACAAATGCCTGAGCCTTTTGCAAAGGCTGGAGGGACCTCAGGAAGCTCTCAGTATTCTAGCTGCTCCTGAAATTTACAAAAAACAGGATGCTTGCAAAGGATGGGGGTTGAAAAGACTTATAAAACAGTTAAGCTGAGCTGCAAGGGAGATGTTTTTTTACAAGAAAGATGTTACTTTTGCTTTTGTAGATAGTTATTCTGAACTTGTTTATTTTATGTTACTGCTACAATAAATAAAGTTTTGGTGATTTTTCAACTGCTCCTGGGTTTTCCCTATGCTTCCTGACCTGTGCCTCGACGACACAGTCCTCTGGACCTCTGGGTGGGGAGCAAAAGTCTAGCTCCAGAGAGACTTCTGCCTCTATAAGTTCTCCTTCCTCCTCCTCCTCTTTGTCTTCCTCTGGTTCATCATACAAATATACAGGTTCCTGTGATGAGGGAACCAATGCAGGAACTGGTGAAACTGGGGAAGGAACCACAGTGCCAGATACCTGAACAGCCTGCAACACCTCGCGGTCTTGGCAATCTCCTCCTTGAGGGCATAGCCAGTCTGCTGGCTGAAACTCCTTTGCTTTTTCAGCGGAGATGCAGTGGTATGCTTTTCTTTCTGCTTTTGTTTTACGGAACCGGGTTCTGAAGCCGGTTCCACTGGTCTTTTTGCTTTTACAGACTCTGGCTTCTTGGTGGATTTTTCTGCCAGTTCCTTGTTTTTATCCTTCTTTGAAGAGGAGGGTCCCTCCATAGATTTGGAAGGAGAAGCCAGGGTAGCCATCTGTTCAAGGTTTTTTGGCCCTTTTCTTAAGCATTTTTGGATAGAAATTTTGCAGATATCACAATTTACAAATATATGGCTGGTTCCCAGACAGGAAATACACAAGTCGTGTCTATCTGCTTTGGCAACGATTTGTCCACAACTAGTGCCATTTTGAAAACCAGTTGGTCCTGTCCTTTTTTTTCCTGGGAGTTTCTGATGTTATTGTCAAGAACACAATATACCCCAACAGAAAACAGTCGGTTCCCAAACCACAACTTTATAATGAGGAAGGAATATCCATGCCATCTGTCGATCCTCTATTACTAGGATGTTACCCATTATCTAGGTATACCCATTGTGTTTGCTCTTTCTTTCTGTTATCTTTTGCTGTTTCTCTATCACTGATATAATGTGTGCAGCAGAGATCTTGTTTCCCTGTAGCCCAGACTTCTTTTGGCAGTTACTAAGGATTTATATGATAACTAGCAATGCTCTTCTTTTATTCGCCCATGCTTCTGATCATGTGGGTGTTTTCCTTGTGAGTAGCCTTGATGGTCCTTTGTTTCACTGTATATGTTTACTGCTATTGTACTATGGAGTTTATGGTTATACCTGTACAGTGACTTTTCTCCTTGTTGCTATGTGTCAGTTTGATGTCCTGTTTTTGTGTTTTTGCTTATGCTTGTATATATGCTATGTTGGAAAATTCAATAGAAACTATTAATAATAAAAAAATAAAATGAGGAAAGAAACAGTCGGTTCCCTTAAACACAATACAGTGGAGCCAACTGCAATGCTCTTCCAATTATTATTTATACTCCCGGAGTCGACTCTTCGGGAGATGCCAATGAAGCCTGTCCCTACCTCCGCCTTACCTAACCGAAGGGGGTCCTCCATCTTGGTGCGGTTTACCCTCTGCCCGGGGTCGAGGTGGGACCACCCCCGAACCTTAGAATCTCGTCAGGTCCCTCCTTCAAGGCAGGCAGGTGGCGGCATATCGGGACCCAGCTCGGCACTCCGTCTACCAAACTCTGGAGGGGCATTTTCCATTTTTCCTCCAGACTGTGTGCCCCAGCATCAAGGCGAAGGTGCCGATGCTCACAAAGTCCCACTCCCAAGTTCCCGTCCCCGAAGCTGGTTGGTCCATGGCCTACACCCCTGACCAATCGCGCCCAGTGACTCCAGCAGCTGTCGCCCCCAGCCTCCGCCAGGAGTCACCTGCTAGTGTAAGAACCCACCTCCCCAGAGAAGGCGGCTGTCGGCTGGACGCTGAGTCTTCTTCCCCCACTGCACCCCCGCGGCCCAGCCCACCTCCCTCGAACCTGGGTAGCCAGCATGGTGCGGGATGTGGCGCTACCCTCAGTGCCATCGGGCCGGCCGACTGCAATGCTCGGTTACTGACAGAAAAGGAACTGGGCAAATACAAAATAAACAAAATAGTAACTAGAGCAACGGGCCCTCAGAGAACGAGCACTAACAGTAATTTAAGTAAAAGTGGTGCAAAAACACCAAAAGCAGCGGTTTCATGGTTCCCTGAACTGTGAGGTGACGCAATAACTAACAAAACCTACTAAATCTATCTAAATACCTGATAACAGGGGTAGCAATGTTAAAATAATTATAAATGAATTAACTACTTCATAAATAAAGGAATTCTGAAGAATTTGAGGAGAGTCTCGAGACGCCTGAATTGGCAGATGGAGAATGAATCTGTGCACTTCAGAGTGCAGCAGTTACTAAGGGCAGCAGTTTGAAATTGGCCCAAGCCAATGAGAGTTTCATCATTTACATACATTCCATTCTCTATGTGACAGTTCAACACTGAAGGCTGACTGCATTAATTAAGCAGACTGAGTGATTCCTGGGGTTTGAATAACAAACACTAGCTTAAAACACTAAAATGTAACAAACTGAATGCTGCTGTCACATAGGTGTGAAGATCTAACTACCAGCGGGTGAGCAATGTTGTCACTGAAGCACACTCAGTGGCGAGGAAAAAAGGAACTGAGGCAGTTGAGGGCCAGTGCCAAGGTAAGCCATGAAGCATGAGCTAGTCTTACAGTGCCGAGCATGTGTGCAGCCTATCTCAGTGTCAGCCCTCCTGAAATGTTCTGGCTCCCGTGGGGCTCTAGGGCCTCTGGCTCACAATTCGTCAGTGTGAATCAATGGGGAAGATAAATCCTGGAAGATTTACTTTTCTCCTTGGCATTTTACCACATGGCTTCCGGCTCCATGCTCTGCTTCTGAGTACTGTTTAGGGGCTCTTTTAAATGCCTTCTGAGCAACCACCAAGCCAGCTTGGAAGGTGCACAGGAGGCATTTAAAGCAGCAGAGCATGACAGCGATAACAATTTTGACCTACATCTTTTTATTCTATTTTAGATTGATCCTTATCTCCTGACTTGTATGATACCCTTCCTTCACCATTTTGAGTCTGCTTCAGTACTTTTCTTCACATTTGAAATAATAAAACGGGTGTTCCTTTTAATATGGCTCGGACCAGGTTTTCATCGCATTCTTAGCCGGTCTTGAACACTGTTGTCCCATGAGGTCAGGAAGCACTGCCTACTGCATGATAGTATACGTTAGTCACAACAGTAGTTATTTTAAACAACTGATGTTCAAAAACAGAAGAGAATACTGATGAAAACCTGGTTCAAGCCATATTAAAAGGAGACTTCCTTTTATTATTTCAAATGTGAAACAAGCATTTGTCAATGCCAAATGTTCACTGCTGGGATTGCTGTTGTACTTGGTCTTGCTTGTACACTTTTTTACTATATATTTTCCCAGGATAGACCATATAAGATGCAATGTCTCATTTTCAGTGGTGTCCTGTTTTTACACATTGTTAGGTTGTAATTACCCAGGATAGGGCAGCTGAGAGGCAATATCTATTTTTCAGTGAGCTGTCACATTTTGACCTCAAATGTCAAACAGTCTTTTTATGACCTGACATTATGATCAAGACAGGTGGAATTTTTAGAATCCCATCTGAAAAGAGATTTTTGCTGTGCGACCGTGGAAACAAGTTTCGGACGGGATTTGAAAAACGACACCTGCCATGTTCAGGAGGTGGGGTAACACAAGGGATATGTTGAACAAGGAGGGCCAAAATCTACAAAAATAAAAGTTACGAGTAAATGCTGGAACAATTCAATGTTTCCTCATAACTCCGTTGTTTTTTTCACATTTTTACACCAAATTTTTAACATAATCTTTTAATGATCACTCCTTCTCAACATGACAGGTGTCATTTATAAAACTGTGGCCAGAATGTTATTTTGCACCACAAGTTCAAAAACGCATTTGGCTAGGATTTGAGAAATGACAGTTGTCACATTCATGAGGTGGTATGAAAAACTGACTATGTTAAAAATCTGGAGTCAAAATGCTGAAAGTTACCACAGTTACAAGCGTGTTTGAAAATTTCCAATGTACACTCATAACTTTGTTGGTGAATAATAGTTTCACCCCAAGTTTTCAACACAGTCTTCTTACGATCCTATATAGCCTTCCTATGACCCCACTTAATGAACAAGGGTAGAAATATTTTTCAAATCATGCCTGAAAGCTTATTACGTGCTACAAGTGCAAAAACAAATGTTGGCCAGGATCTGAAAAATGACAGCTGTCACATTCATGAGGTGGTATGAAAAAAGGGCTCTGTTGAAAAGTTGGGGTCAAAATATTGAAAATTACCACACTTATGAGCATGTGTTGAAACATTTTTAAATGTAGGCTCATAACTTTTAATATTTTCCCCCAAATTTTCAATATAGCCTTCTTATGACCCCACCTCATGAACAAGGGTGGTGAAAATGTTCAAATCCTGCCCAAAAGGGGATTCTGTGTAGTGACTGTAAGGTCACCTTTCAGGACAGAGTTGCATAATTTCAGTGTCATTATTTATGCACTGAGGTTCCCAAAAAGCCCTGTTAAAAATCTGGGGAAAAAATATTCAAAAGTGGCCAAGTTATGACGACAAGTTCAAAACCCATTGAAATACATTGAACTGCATACCTGATTTCCTCAGTTCGCAGTCCGGTGCTCAAGAGTAAAGATGTGTTTCCAGTCCATGCAGGAGTACAGCACTGGATCCCTGGTTGGTAAGTAAGTGCTTGGGGGTGGTGGGAGTGCCGAGTGGGATGGTTGGGTGGGGGTAGTAAGGCAGAGGCAACAGACATCGATGGACAGTTTTCCTTTATACAGGAGTATTTTACAACAAAAAAACTATGAGGGATAGTTTTCTTTATTTCAGGTACTGACACTGGAGATTGGGCACTGGTGGTGAGCACTACAGTGTCACACAATCAAAATGGGTAGGGTGGGGGGCAGCAACTGGCACTGGGGATTGGGTACCCCGGTGTCAGAAAATTAATGTGGAATGGCAGGATGGATAGTGGAGGCTTTTCTTTATGTTTGGTGGCACCAGGGGTGGGTTCCCTGGTGCTATATAATGAAAATGGGAAGAGCTGGGGGGAGGGGTTATAGGCAGTACTGTGTCTTGGGCACCCTGGTGTCGGAAACATAAAAATGAAAGTTTCTTTATGTTTGGTGGCACCAGGTGGGCTCCCCCATATCGCACAGTGATGCTGGTTAGTGACAGAGTTACGTGGCTAGCTAACAATGTTAGTTTCTGATTCTAGAGAGCTAGAACTGCTGCGTCTCATTGGCTCAGACATGTAAGGGGTAATAATTACATGTGAAAACCGATTCTCATCAACCTTTCCTGCAAACACATCTGTCACTGGTGAACTTGACATTTCGGTAAATGATATGTTTAATGCAGAGGGTCAAGATGAACATCACTTCCATCCCGAGTTTATGTGAACATGGATACTGTGCGTGCAACACGAGGACACAGTGAGTAGTAATGACCACAATAAAAAAAAAACACATTTTAACAAAATGTTTTTTTTTTTTTTTGAACAGCAACACAAACCTTTTGGTTTTGATCATCAATTAATCAGAATCATAGCAGTTTCTTTATTTCACATAATGTTGGTGGTAAAGGGACTCAAGCAGGCTGATCATGACAGATCAGCTGTGCTTACTAGGCACCGTTATGTAAATCAATGGAAACAGCCGCCCTATGATTGGACCAGCTCCCTCCTTTGAATTACAGGAAGTTTCTGCCCAGCAAGCCAGAACACTGTCATGATCACCCTGGCTGATGATTGGTGTGATGCTGATGAGCCACTTGCAGACTGCCCTGCATTGGACCACAGTGACACACCTCTCAAAACCCAGTATCACAACAATATGTTCACTCTCATTTCTGTACGGTGAACATAAAAAGTACTAAAGCAAACTCAAATTGTTTGCCAGGCCTTCCCTCCATCCCCTGAGTGACTCCAGTGCTAACCCTGCCCACCAGCTAAGCTCATACTGTAGGCCAGAGCCACCAGGAGGGTCAGCCTCAAGCTCCACACAGCAAATGGTGCTGACCCCATCCCCAGCACTGCAAATGGTGCCAGGACCAGAACAGTACCGGGACCTGATCCAGCACCTTAATTGGCACCAGAGGGACCCAGTGCGCACCCCAGAGCTGACCCCAGAGGAAGCTCCTGGCCCCAACTTGGACCTGGGACCAGGCCCAGGAATGCCTCCATCTTTTTTGACCCCATCCATAGGCCCAGGATTGATGTGAATGTCCTCCCCTGGGTCACCCGACTGGCAGGGGAAAGAAATGACAACACCTTTAAGCCCAGGGGAGGGACCAGCTCCGGAATGCTTCCCTCTTCCAGCACCATGAATGGTGCCAGTGGGGGGCCTGGTCTTGAGGTGGGCACCTCCCTGCTCACCAGTATCTGCCTTAGTACCAGGAGCTGAGGAGCACTGAGCCGCAATGCAGAGGTGCCACCAGTGTTGACCCAGTGTATAGCTTCAACTTCACTACTGGGGCATCCACTGACCCAAAGGGCTGACAGACTGGAAGGGGTGCTCAGTCAACTTCCCTGGGGAAGGGCCGGCCCGTCGGTGCAGCGGTGGGATTTCCGCTTGCGACGCCGGTGACCCGGGTTCATGAACGGACCCGAGTCATCAGAGGGCTGGCCGGGGGGAGAAGGATTGAGCGTCCTATGGACTGCTCTCCTTCTCCGGGGGGAGGGTCGAGGCAGCATCCCGGGCGATGGGGAGCCTGGCGGAGAATGAGAACACTCACACTGCCACGCCGCATGGGGAGGCCAGGCGAGACGGTGGCGTCATTACGCGTCCCGCCTCCGGGAGGGAGGAAAACCAAGGAGGAAAAGAAGGAGGAGGTCCTCCGTCTGGTGAAAGCCTCCCGAGGCTTCAATGCACTACCGCGCCCTCCCAACCAGATATTGGTTCCACGGCACTGGAGTTGAGGGTCTGGGTGTAATGGCCCGCCCTCCGGGAAAGCCGGGGTGACCGGAGGCGGCAAATGGGCATGATGGAACCCGGGGCCGACAGGCTGAAGGAGGACGAGGACCCCACCAAAAAAAAAAAAAAAAAAAAGCTTTCCAGGGGAAGCTGGCAGTCCATCTGACTCCTTCCCCAGGGCCTCCACTGTTTCAGCACGGCAAATATGTGGACAGCCCCAGTCTTCCTCAGTATCTAAAGTACTGGGAAGGCACTCATGGGAAAAGCCCAGGGACATTACCCTGAAATCCCCGCTGCAACACCTGCTTCTGAAGGTGGGGGGCCTGCAACCCCAGTTCAAGGCATGGAGTTCAGGGGTACGGTAGTCCATTGAGAAGCAGAAGTCACACCTATCCATGTCATGGTCGGCATCAAGGCAGGTTGAACAGACATGCCAGTCCTGAAGGGCAATGTGGCTCCCACTGGAGCACTGATGCATTGGGGGGGGCACCGTAATTCTTCTTTTGCATTGCCTTCTTGACATTACTCCCTCAGGACCTGACATGGTGCCATGGATAAAAAAATGAGAAAAAAGGAAAGAAAAAGAGCTTGGAGCTACACTGAAATGAAGGAGAAAGAAAAAATAATAAAACAGCACCAAAAAGACCCAGTGTTGAGAGGTACTGTGTCAAACTAATGGCGGTGAACTGAGGAAAGTACAGTGATGCAGTTATGATGAGAACACTCCAACAGTGTGCACTTGATGGAGGGAAAAACAGAGCTGAGTAAGATGGGAGCAGCATCTATTACTGGCCAATCCACAGAATTAGCATTACTACAACTGCCTCTTGAGTGGCACAGGCACTTACTGTATGTCAGTCCCCTAGGTTGTAAAGAGACTTTGCTCCCACAGGATCCTAATGCCTCCAGTCATAGACCCATAAGTGGGAATGAATGGTTAAGACTGATTCTTGGAAGACCAACTCTGACATTGGAACACTAGAGGAGCATGACCACATTGTAAGTTTGAATATAATTCTAAATTCCACTCTGTTCACCCGCTGTTTCTGTCTAAGAACAGGTTGCTCGTGATATCTGAGCCAAGACTTTGACAAAGTCCTCCAGACTGCCTCCTCCGCCCCCCTATTCCCACCTGGTTTCCTTCATTCCCTCTTGCCAGATATCTGTATTTATGTAACTACTGTTTTATGAAATGTACAAAATATATGTAACAATGTCTGTATACTACTGTGTAAAATCTGTGTAAATCTGTACGTCAACCTATGGTAATATTGTAACACTGTTGTCCTCTCTGTGACGAGGTACCTTTGTAAACAAGCCTCTGGCTCAAAGGTTGTAAATCCGATTGTACAAATAAATAAATACATTCTATTCTGTCTCTGTGGGCAAAATCTCGATCCAGAGCTGATGCACATTGTCTGAATTCACTACTAGACTCATGTTGTTAGAAACAAAGACTCCCTCAAGCAAGCAAGTCACTGTAGCAATGCAAATAGCAAGGCTTGCAGAATGCTGGGTTATACAGAGAGGGATTCTGAAAGCAGGAGAAGAGAGGTAATACTGCTCCTATACAGATCCCTGGTGAGGCCTCATCTGGAGTACTGTGCTCAGTTCTGGAGTCTGCACCTGAGAAAGGACATAGACAGACCAAAGCTGGTGCAGAGTTGGGTCACCAAAATTATCAAGGCCAACAAGGCAGAACCCTATGAGGAATGTCTGGTGGCCCCTAAGTATATATGTACTCGCTGGAGGTCAGGCACGAACAGGAGGACATGACAGGACTATATAAGTTTCTGAGGGGTACAAACAGGATGACTAGCAAACATCTGTTTGTAAGGAATAGGGAAGCAGTCACTAGTGACATGACAGAAGGTTGGTTGGGGGGCAAGTTCAAGAGACACTCGACAAAGTTTTGCTTCATAAAAAAGGGTGTGAAACCATGGAACAGACTGCCAGTGGAAGTGGTGGTGGCAGCTACCTTAAACAGGTTTAAACACAGCTGGGACAGAGCGAGGGGACTCATAGTCTATAGGGAGATGGGGCAACACCAGACTGAAGGGGCGAAGGAGCAGGGAAAAGAGAGACAGCCCACCAGTACCGTATGTTGGTGGGGTAAGGTACTGTATTATAGTATGGACAGACCTAATGGCTCCTCGGTCTCCTTCCGCTATCAGATTCTATGTTTCTATTACCTGGAACATTTAGAAATAAAGATTCCTGATTGGAGAAAAATGATATTATGATTCTTAACATTCAATATAACCACATCATTTTGATTTTATAGCCACTGGACCACCAGGCATAAAAGTAATTTATTTCACCTTGGCTTTGAACACTAAAAGAAATAAATACACTGGGAGCAACACATTACAGAATTATTAAGGGCTATAGGCAGAGATTGACAAGAATAATCATAAAACTGAATAGCACTATTATCAGAAGGAGATAATATTAAAAGGCATTCTATAGCAAGACATTGTGATCTCAGCAGGACTGGCAATAGCTCTATGGGGGCCTGAAAAATGTGTTCTACCTCACACCAATAACCTCTGCATAGGATTGCAATGACTTTTACAGTGAAAATTAAAACCACCGCAGTTTCAAGAACAGCAAAGATTCCATCATCATTGCATGATGGTTGTGTTATATGCTAGCTAGGATGCTTTGAATTAAGAGATGCAGTATGTGTAACTGTATGCTTATTCTAAATGTAGTGTTGCTGCCTATATACTTTAGCATTTCGTTTACTTCAGTGCTTTCTACTAAAATACATATCATTTAAAAGCTTTTCTTTTGTTTGTCTCTACCTCCACAGTTAAACATGCAGTCTTGCCCTTGGAACTACAATACACACCCATGAAAAAAACCTATTAGAAAAACCTAGTTGTTTTTTCTAATGACCACTGGAGCTGAAGGGAGATAAGACTTTGGAATGAAAGTGTTACGTCACCTAATTTCCTAACCATCTATTTTAGTTGTTCGAGCAGGTTATCAGGAAAAGAAATGAAATTCTGATTCTTCATTAGACTTGTTCTCGGCCTCTGAGCCAGCTGGCACCGTGGTTCGGCAAATTTAATGCACCTTTGTGTTTCTCCTACTGAGCCTTCAGAACACGAGCCTGAAAGATACCCAGCACTGTTGGATGTTTCTGGATTCAAAAATGAGTGTTGTTGAGCGGCATGCAGACCTCCAAATCTCAACACAGCAGGTATAGAAGGCTATCTACTCAGAGCATCTGCTCTTCAAAAGTAGGAGGAAAAAGATTCAGACCTCATTGAAGTATTTATTTACTTAAAGAGCTGCTGACGCATCAAAGAAAACTTTAAAAACACATGATATTTAGGCACAATTCAGCTAGCATTTCACATATATTCTGTAGATTTCTCCTCCCATTATTTATTACTGAGGAAATTTGCATGAATACATGATCTTTACCCCTAAGACTTCATCTGCTTCTGGAGCTTACTCCCTACTTCAAGTCATATTCCTGTGTTGTGACATCACAATATGTTGCCATGGGAGTAACTGTGATGTCACAAGCAGTGCATTATAACCTATGGTAAGGAGAAAGCAACAGGAATAGATAAACTCTTCAGGAAAAAAGAGTTTATTTTCATGCAGATTACACCAGTAATAATAAATAATGGGGAGGAGGAGTACAGAACTAATGTGAAATACAAGCTGAACTGTGTCCACATAGTATGTTTTGTTAAAAGTTCTCCTGAAGGCGTCAGATGCTCTTTAAGACTAATTTTCAAAGGATAATGCAAGAAATGTACAAACTCTGATTTACACTGTTGTGGGGGCTGCATCTACCCAATTTGACAGCTGAGGGAACTAGAAAACAATGAGGTCCACTAATCAAGTGCCTGGGTGGGGGGGCGGCAAATGGCTAAGCTGCGATTCAAATAGGGTGCTTCTGGCTTCTAGTCCTTCTGCTAGCTATTAGGCAATACAGCTTTCTCCATGTAGAAAGTGCAGCAACTTACTGTAACAGCAGATCTTCAAGAGAATCCCCTCCATTCAGACACACTGTTGGAACTGTAAGCCATCAGCATCAGGATCATCCAGAAACTTTTGCCAGCTGGGGTCATCCACATCAGTGCCACTTCCATAAGGGGGGGGGGGCATCATTCCTCAGTTCAATGCTGGACACCAGCTTGGAGGATTATCAGACCAGTAGGGATCGGGAAAACCAGAACCAAAACAGGCACATGGCAGATGGCATGGAACCAGATAAAAGTGCTATAATGGAGCAGAGAAAGAGTACAGAGTGTGCAACAGAAGGCATGACTTCCAATAAAACCACCTAAGTAGAAAAAGGAGGAAGTGGGAGGATAAGCTGTGGCTCAATGGAGTAGATTCTCTCAACAATATACTGTTATGGTAAGTAACTGCACTATATTCTTTGATGACATCTCCCTCCATTGAGTCACACATTTGAAATGATTATCCAGCAGTACAGTAGGTACTGTGAGACGGAAGGATCAATATGACCCTAAGACAGAAGGCCTTGCAGAACAGTAAGGCTAATGCCAGTATGTCTAAGAGAAATGATGACCAGACCGTAATGTTTATTAAAACTGTGAACAGTACCCCTGAGTGGCTGTAACACAGATGTCAACAACCGACACATTGTGGAAACAAGCCACAGAAACAGTCATGCCAGGAGTGAAGCAGGATGGGACAAAGCACGTGTGAGAGCTGGTAGTCAGTTTGGCCACTTATCAAAATATGGTAGCCAAACCAATATTTTTTTTTAGTGGCCATCACTTTTAAAGGCTCAAACGTCCCATAGTGGGTAGGCAGCCAGTAGGCTGGTAACTTTCAAAATCTGGTAGCCAAACCAGTTTCTTTAGTAGCCATTGGCCACCTGGCTACCTGATTTGTCCCACCCTAGAGTGGAGTGGCCACAGATAGGAGCAGTAAGTGCTTACCATGTTTCCAGTAACAGAAAACAATACAAGATGCCAACCATGTGAAAAGCATTGCTTAGAAACAGGGGAGCCCACCATCCTGGGTGTGAAAGACAGACATACTGTAGTTGAGAGTGTTTTCCTTTTTATTTTTTTAAATACAGCTTTTTTCCTCGAGGGGAAGGCAAGTGGCTCTCAGTCCTGTTCCCGCCACTGCAACTGACGTCCGCCTCCCTTGATTGCACCGCGGGCTAGGTCTCCCATGAATTTCCCCTCTCGGTTGGGCCAGGAGGAGGAGGGCCATCCTCCCTATCAGTCAATAATCCAGATTGCCCCCGCTGGTTAAGCAGTGGCATGGGGCTCTGAGGGAGTGGCCAGGGCCTACAAAGCCCACCCCCTACTTTTCAGTTTTTCCCTCCTGACCCCTGCCGAGGTAGCAGCACATCAGTACATGCACATGGAGGCGTGCATGTCCTACAGAGCTGTGATGCTGCCCTTCAAGCTGCATTCAACCTGTACTACCACAGGGCCTCCACCCAGTGGCAGTCAGAGAGTGAGACAGCTGGCCACCCTCCCCAGGAGAGAAGAGCAGTCCCTGGGACACTGATTCTCCCACACCCCGCCGACTCCCCAGCAACTCATGTTCTGCTCCTGAACATGGGTCGCCAGTGTGGCAGGAGGGAAGGTGCTCAACACCTCAGCCCACCATGCCATCAGACCAGCCATTGAGAGTGTATCCTACAATCCTTGGTACAATCCAGATAGTAACCCAGAGTCCTACTGACATCCAAAGTATGCAACAAACATTCCCCTCTATCACTGGGTGTAGGAAAATACATCAGAAGTTGAATAGTCTGATTCAGTGTGAAGTCAGAGACAACCTTCGGGAGAAAACATGGACTGGTCCTTAGAGTGACTCCATTTTATTGGAAAATAAGATAAGGGGTTCAACTGTTCAGAGCTTGCAGTTCAGACTCTCTGCATGCTAAAGTAATGGCACTCACAAACAGTGTCTTCCAGGATAGGAAGCGCACTTTGCAGATAGCAGCCAGTTCAAAACAAGGTGCCATAAGGGTCTCCAGAACCATGTTAAGGTCCTACAATGGAACCAGTCTATGGACTGGGGGATATATAAGCAGGATGCCTCTAAGGAACCTGGGTAAACCTCAAGTTGGAGTGAAAACTAACTATCCATGAAAGCAAGGAAAGCTGAAATGGCAGCCAAATGCACCTTCACAAAGAATTAATGGAAGCCTGATTCTCAAAGGTATAAGAAGAACTCCAGAACATGATACACTGAACACATGAAAGGGTCTAGGCTATGAGAGGTACACTGTATCTGCAGACTATATCGTGCAATGGGTGAATGTGCATTTTCTGTTTATGCTTCTAACTGTTGGAATAATTTACCTGATTTTCTCCATAATACCGAAAGTTATACTGTTTTTAAAAGTCAATTGAGGATTCATTTGTCAAAACAGCTAGACTGTATTTGTTTTAATTGAATACAGCTCTCTGATGTTGTTGTACTTAAGTATTTACTCCTGCATATTGCATGTTGTATTCTTGTTATGTGGTTGCATTTTTATGTAACATTGTTTCATCCTGTAGCTACTCTGTAACGGTGGCTTCAGGCCAATCCAGAAAAAGGGCTTTTGGCTCGGTGTACTTACCCAGTAAATAAATAAATATTGTGGAGTCAAAAACAGTGGTGGAATTCAAGCATGCATGGGACAGTCATAAGGCAATTCTAGGGGGTTGGGGTAGGAAGAAGTAGGCTGCTGGTTAACTAGGATCTGCAGCTTATCCATTAGGTAGGGAAATGGGCAGACTGGGTGGGCCAAGCGGTCCTTATCTGCTGTCAAATTCTATGTTTCTATGTTTCTATATATATAGAATAAATAAATATCATGAAATATTTCCATTTGGGCGACAGTTTATGAGCCACAAAGAGAACACCAGCAACCACAGGGGAAACTCCAAAGCAGGAGTGGTCTACCTTCTGAGGAGTCAGGTATGGAGGTGCTGGAATCAAAGATCTGGATGGATAACAGAGCACTGCTCCTGTGACAGGAGACCTGCTCAAAGAGGAAGCAGGACTGGCAGTTCCACTGCCAACTATTACAGCAGAGGGGATCAAATTTGTCCGAGTCAGAATGGGGCCACCAGAATTAGGGTGGCCACTTTCAGCTGCAGCATGATAAGAACCCTGTGAATCAGAGGGAAATAAAAATTACATACCTACTGCAATTCTTGATTTTTTTTTGTATCTTCACCATTCATTAGTGCTGGGTGTAAGCCAGAGTTGCATACCCACCACAGGAGCGTTTTTTCTTTTTTGAAGGGAGGAGTCAGCGCCTATGGCACCACCCATGGTGCTGACACACTGCGTGCAGCACGCAGCTTGGCTGTTAGGCGCCGGAGACTCCTCCTCCATCCCAGTTCTGTTTAGCCGGAGAGGCAGAAAGACAGGTTTCAGAGAAAAAAGGGTGAGGCAAGTGAGCCGAAGGATAGAAAAAAGAAAGGATATAAACTGAAAAAGAGATAAACCAATTAGGGGACAGAAAAAGAGAAGCCTACCCTAAGTAGCAATAGGGCCCCAATCCTTGGGCGGTTTCAGAGAAAGGAGAAGACAAAGAATAGAAGAAAAAGAGTAAAGAAGGGAGAAAGGGATAAAACGGGGGAGAGGAGAAGGGCTATCTGCCACATTGAACTGGAAGACCACTGGCATGAGAGTTTCAAATCCCAGCAGGACTGAAGACAAGGGAGCAAGGATCCCGCCAGTTAAGAAGTTACTGAACCATGGTCTGAAGGGGATTAATGGTCTTGTCAGACTTGGCGAAGGCAGACCCTTGCTCACCCCCTTTATCCAAAACATTAGTAAAACTTAAGCCTAGGTCTCACCGACTGTCCCTGGGAGGGTAACAATCCTTCTCAGAAGATGAGTGAGTCCTGAGTTAGGCATATGGAAAGAAATCTGGAAGAAAGGTTTCCATGGTAGTACTGGAGTAGTCCCCACTTCAGAAGAAAAGAAACATGGAACAACCGTGCATAAGAAAGAGAGGGAGAAAAACTCCCACGGACTCTCTTAGGACTGCCAAGAAGTAAAACAGCTAGAGGGTGATATAAACCAGAGGATTATTCAAGCCCCAAGTGGGGGACACCCTAGAAATGTAAGAGAATCAGAGGAGGTTCCCTCAGAGGGTTTAGGGCTAAGACCCTACTCGCCATCCTCTGGAGTGAACACTCTGTGACTTTAGAGAAGGAACACAGAGCTCTGAGGTACCAGGGGGACTCAGCCCCCAATTGGCCACTAGGAGAAGAAGGGCGAGCAGGGTGGAGGTGATGCCCAAGAATTGAGGCCCATGAGGGAATGGAGGGTGGGAATCAGTAATGAATGGTGAAGATACAAGAGAAGATCAAGAATTACGGTAGGTACATAATTTTCATATCTTCCCCTTGTCAATCTTCACTATTCGTTACTGCTCGGTGAGTACCTATCCCCCTCAAAGGGGACCTTGCACAGCCCTGAGTGAACAGATCTCTCAGCCTCCTGCAGGTGAGACGCAGGAGGGGGAGACCCTGGCCTTACTAGGCAAAGCAAGGTCTATGGCTGCTCAGGACAAGGAGGTGTTCCCAAGGTCGGGAGACGGAGGGCACCCTGAAGAATCCTCCTGCCTTGCAGAAAAAAGACAGGTCCTCGAATGCAGAGGAGATCACCCTACACCAGGCAATGGGTGACAATCTGATAGACAAAGCCACGCTGTCCACCTATACAGATTGCTGTCCCTGCCAGTCTGGAAGCCACCCCACTGATGTCATAAGATGCCCTTGCCTGGTGACTTTCAAGCTCCAGACCCTGAGCAGAGAGGACAATGGCCTGTCTAGATTGCTCTGTATCAGGCAAAGATGCTAGCACCTGAGCTAACATTGACCACAGGTGCCTGTTATAGGCAGCGTGGAGCACCTGATGTGAACCCTATGCACATCAACACATGAGCTGAAGAGAAAACACTTCATCCCCCACTGGTCAAATTCCCTGAAGAAACCCTATTCAGGGGTCAGTCGGGCACCAGGCGCTAAGGCCCAGAGGGAGTGTCTAGAGACATCAGGCCCGGAGGGTGAGATAGGGAACCTAGAGACTCCTATGGGGCACAATACCATCTCCTGCAGTCTGCCAGGGCTGGAGAAGGGGCGGCTAGAGACTACCAGGTGTGGATAGATACTTCCTGGAAGGGGATGGGCCAGGAGGGCACCACTAGGTGGTGAGCACTAAATTCACTAAGGAATAAATGTGCCTCCCGCTCAGTATTGGTCCTCAGAACATGGGAGATATGAAGCTCCTGTACTAGCCTCGAAAGTAACTGCTGATATTTCATGAAATCAGTGTCGACAGACAGGTGGGCAGGGATGTTCCTCTCCCTCAGAAGATGAGGAGCTTGAATGTCCAGAGGACTCCTGCGGTGGGGGGGACAAGCAAAAGACCCATTCGTCCATGGCCCTAACATACGAAGGAAAGGCCACAGTTGCTCTGAACATGGCCCAGGAGAGGAGAGGGTGTTTGCAGAGGGATGAGCAAAGGGCACTGTACTGAGTGTGTCTGACCTCTGACAGGGCTCTGATACCCAGGGACTGATTCCACCATGCAAGGGGGCCCTGAGGCCATACCAGGCTGCGAAGTTTGCATCTGGGAAGGCAAACCCCAGAAGAGCCGTGAAGAGGAGTCTCCCCTGTGATGCGCCTGGGGTTGCAAGTGTCCAGAAGGGCAACCCTCTGCACTGCCAACCAAGGGTGCCTCTGAAACCTTAAGGGAAGGGCAGGGCTCAGTACTATGGCTTCTCCCCACCCCCAGCAGGGTGGTGGATGGGGGCCGCCACACCTCACCCCGATCCCTCAACCCGTCGGACTCAGAGGCAGCCCTCTTTCTCGGTCCCAGTGAAATGGATTCCCTCAATCCCACAGACCCCACCGAAGGGGGCCGCAGAAGTGAGGGCTCCCACACCCTCAGAGGTCCACAGCAACATCAGAGAAGGCAGCTGCCTGAACCGTCATCCTCAAAGGATCCACGGCCACCCCCAGCCAAATGATCCTTTAGGGCAGCAGGCTCTGGGGACTCAGGGATAGGGCCACATCCCATGGAGCCCTCTGATCCAGAAGAGTCAGGCTGCCAGTCTGGGTCCACCTCCGAGTCACCCCCCTATGAAGAGGAGGTGGCCAGACAGACCTCCAGGCTAGTGACCCCAGGAGAGCCACTGGCAGTGGTGTCATGAGCGATGCCACTATGGGACACGGTGCCACCCATGGCACTGTCCTGATCACCAACACCATGAATAGCACCGGTATCCAGGACAGCACTGCCTGGTGGCGCTGAGGGTCCGCCAGCGCCAGGCCCAGCAACCGTGGGCCATGACAATGGGGGAGCCTGCACCTCCGAAGAGGTGACTGCCGGGGTGGCACCAGCAATATGACTCCGGAGGGAACCGCGTTGCTCCTCTGGAGCCGCAGAAGAGGCCTCCTCCTCAGCAAGGCTGGAACTGGAGGAGGCTTCCTCCTCACTGGGTTGTATAGACCTGGGAGGGGACCTTGAGGAAGGGACTAGAGTACTAGCCTGGGAGACCCGTGAACGATGTCATTCTCCAAATGTCGGCGGTGCCCTGCCGACTTTAAATGCGTGGATTTCCAGAACACGGCGATCCATGGAGAAGCAGGCATTGCAGTGCTCCGTATCATGGTTGGGTCACAGGCAATGGAGACAAAAATCATGCCGGTCTGTAATGGAAAAATGGCAGCCACAGGGGCACCAACCCATGGGGGCATGGCTCACTTTGGATTTTCTTTTTTTTTTTAATCACACCTCTATTTCTTCTCCTCCCACAGAGTGGATCCCCGCGATCCCACGGCCACAGACATCCATAACCCCCGGGCCCAGTCTGGCACCTCCTCAGAGCTGGCCACTAATTGCTCACGACACTCTGAATGCAGGAATCCTCTCGGGTACCAGTGGCACCGAGCACGGTCATCAGCCACCGAGATCGCGCCCCACCATTTTCCACCTGGTTTTTCTTTGCTCCAGAGAGCCGGACATGCAATGGCGTGCAAGCACATACATGCTGACGCCCACCGCACTCTCCCCCAACTCTGGCGCTCACTGCTTGTAGTGCTACTGGCCTCCACCAGTAGCCGCTACAGTGCGCTGAAGTGCGCCAACCCTCCCCAGAGGAAGGAGAGCAGTCATGGGACGCTCGATCCTTCCTCTCCCCTGCCAACCCCCGGTGGCACAAGTCCATTCCTGAACACGGGTCGCCAGTCAACTCGATTTTCTTTTGGCACCAGAACCAGGCATAATGCAAAAAAAAAACGTAATCGAATTACAGTAACAGAGCCCAGCACCATCGGAAGAAATAAAAGGAACAGGCTTACTGGATTTCCAACGGTGTTGAGTGGTTCAGAACCAGGATGGAGGTTAGAGAAAGGTGGCATTGACAGGTGAAGGCCTATGGCACAAACGAAACTTGTTTACTCTTGCAGCAGGTGCAACCTCAACAGTGGAAGAAACAGAATTGGGATGGAGGAGGCACCTAACGGCCAACCCGCATGCTTCACGCAGTGCGTCAGCCACGTGGGCGGCGACATAGGTGCCGACTCCTCCCTCCAAAAACAAAAAAAGCTTCTGTGGCAGATGCGTGCCTCTGGCTTACACCCAGCAGTACTGAATGGTGAAGACTGACAAGGGGAAGATCTGAGGAAACACGGAAAGGAACCTCCCTGTCCAGGAGAGGAACAATGTATCTCTCAAAAAAAATAAACTAGAGGTCCTGGAGCAAGCCAGCAGAAACGCTGCAGTTCTGCACCATGTGCGGACACGAAAAGGTCTAGCTCCAGATTACCCATCTGTCAAAGAGGTTGTCAGTGATGGAGTCTTGAAGTTCCCACTCACGTGAGAGAGCCAAGGGCCAAATAAGGCAGTGTGGCAGGACGTTGAGAGTAACAGGCAGAAACATGGCCATGAGAAATATGTTGTGTTCCACTGCCAAAT
The DNA here is from genome assembly GCA_016271365.2 of Neoceratodus forsteri. Lineage (NCBI taxonomy): Eukaryota > Metazoa > Chordata > Ceratodontiformes > Ceratodontidae > Neoceratodus > Neoceratodus forsteri. Next base: position 727,603,181 of record CM057458.1, on the reverse strand, counting down.
GACAGACCCTCACTGCTTCTTTGCAGAGGGTACAGCAATGAATACCTTCTTGTTCACTGATGTAATGTATCACTGAAACATTGTCCATTCCAACCAGTATCAGTTGACACTGGAAAAGGACAGTGAAGTCCTGTAAACCAAGGAGAACAGCCCTCATCTCCAGAGTTTTGCTTTTGAGAGCACGATCAAGGGAGGACCAAAGACTTTGCATGGCATCCCAGGATAAGCACCCCAACCAGAGCCTGAGTCATCCACTGTCATGACCATCACAGGTGTGAGACAAGGAATGGAGACCCTTTGCCAAGGCTGAAGTTCTCCAACCACCAGGTCAAGTCTTTATTGTTCGACCATTTTGGTCATTACAATTTTGGCACAGGAAATGGAAATTACTTACCTACCGTAATTCTTGATCTTCTTGGACGAGTCTCCACCACTCATTCACACTAATGGGATCTGCGCCGGAGGCACTAGGACCCAGCGGGAGCAAACTTTTTTGCTAGAGGGTCGGCACCAGAGATGGAGCCTCGAGAAGCGGCACTGCGAGCCTCAGCTTGTGTGGTAATGACTATCTCGGCGTCGACCCTCCAACTGCCTCAGTATATTTTTTTTTCGAGGAGGTGCAGCGTAACTAACCTAGAAGGATAGCCTAACCAAAAAACCTGGACATAAGATAGTCCAGACAACCCGTATAAGAAGGGTCAATAAAAAGTCTTCACAGCCTAAAGATTGAGGGAGTGAAGACCAACAACAGAGGTGAGCTCGGGGGATGGAGGGTGGGCATGTGAATGAGTGGTGGAGACTCGTCCAAGAAGATCAAGAATTATGGTAGGTACGTAATTTCCATATCTTCCTGGACATAAAGTCTCCACCACTCATTCACACTAATAGGAGAGTACCGAGCTAATAATCCCCTGAGAGGGCGGCAGGAGAGACCAAGAGCTCACAGTTCTAGGACAGGAGTCAATTAAGGATGGTTCTGCCAAAAGAAAGATGTCGTCTGGCATGGCCATCCAGGGCACAGTGTTTGGAGAATGCACTGGAGCTCCAGGTGCACGCATTGCAAATATCTGCAATGGGCACATTGCAGTTTCCGCCTTGACGCTGACCCGCTCTAGTAGAGTGAGCGTACACTCTGCCTTGCAGCGTAACCTGCGCCATTGAATAACAGTGGCAAAGGCATGCCACCAGCCATGCTGAAATACATCTGATAGCGACAGGTTGACCCAGCCGGGTCTCGCTGAAGGAAACAAACAGTTGTTGAGCTTTGCGAAAAACTTTTGTTCTATCTAGATAGAAACACGAAGCTCTTTTGACGTCCAAGGAATGAAGAGAATGCTCTCCTTCATTTTGGAAGTTCGCACTGTAAGTAGGAAGGACCAAAGGTTGGTTTAGATGGAATTCTGAAACAACCTTAGGGAGAAACTTAGGATGAGTTCTAAGGACTACTTTGTCTTTATGAAACACAGTATACGGAGGGTCTGTGACCAAGGCATGTATCTCAGAGCCCCTGCGGGCTGAGGTACTGGCCACTAGGAAGGCCGTTTTCCAAGTGAGAAATTTTAACTCACAGGTAGCTAGAGGCTCGAAAGGTTTTTGAGTGAGCATGTCTAGCACAAGATTAATGTCCCAGGCTGTGACTGGATGTCTTATAGGAGGTCTGGTATGCAGAATTCCCTTAAGAACCTCTTAACCACAGGTAACTGAGCCAGTGACAAGGAAAGTACTGGCTCATGATAAGCTGAAATGGCACAAAGGTGAACCTTAACTGTAGAATATTGCAGACCTGAATTTGAGAGTTCTAAGAGGTACTCTAAAACTTTATCTGGTGGGCGGAAAAAAGGATTCAAAGAGGATTTTGCACACCAGAGCGAAAAACGCTTCTATTTGGCTGTGTAAGTTTTCCTAGTGGCTGGTTTGCGCGCAGCCAGAAGAATATCTGAAACCCTACGAGAGACAGTAAACCTGTTCACTTCTATCTCTTCAGGAGCCAAGCGTGAAGGTGAAGCGACCTCAGGTTGGGATGGACCAGAGGCCCCTGAGTCAGAAGGTTCGTCTGAAGGGAAGCGGTTTTGGAGGAGCCTCGACATACTGTTGAGTAGTGGAAACTATATCTGTTGAGGCCAGAAGGAGCAATGAGGATCATTTTGTCCCCAGGACTTGAATTTGAGTAGTACTCTGAATTAGAGGAAGAGCGGAAGAGCGTATGAAAGATTTTGTCCACCGCTGCTTCTGAACGCATCCTGATGAAAATGCCAGGCCCTGGACTTCTTGGAGCAGAAGAGAGGTAGTTGTAGAGTAGGATGCAAAAGGTCCAAGTCTGGAGTTCCCCACTCTGCAAATAGTGACTGAGCTATGGCTGAGTCGAGAGACCATTCGTGAGGATCTGTCTCTGTTCTGCTGAGATGGTCTGCCAGTTCGTTCTGCACCCCTGGCAGACAGACCACAAGAATTAGAGCCTTGTGCTCCAAGCACCATTCCCACACCCTCATCACTTCCCCTGCATAAGGGGTAAGAGTGAGCACCACACTGTTTGTTGATGTAATGCATCACTTCTTTGTTGTCCGTTTGAAGGAGAATGTTCTTGTGACAGAGAATGTCCTTCAAAGCCTGGACTGCATAAAGGACGGCTCTCATTTCCAAGACATTTATGTGAAGCTGGGACTCGTCCTAAATCCACGTACCTTGAGTGTGGAGAGTCTGACAGTGAACTCCCCACCCCATCAGGGATGCGTCTGTGGTAATGGAAATCTGATGATCCAGAGGAGCAGAGGGATACCCTTCCAGAAGATTGTCCTCTTGCGGACCACCAGGTGAGTGATCTCTTCAGAGGTCCTGTCACCTTGATGGGAAAGGACTGAGGGTGAGTGGTTGGGGACCACTGAGTACTGAGCATCCACTGAGAGGTTCTCATGTGAAGGCATGCTAGGGGTATAGTGAACATCAAGGATGCCATGAGGCCTAGCATCCATTGCATCGAGAGAGCTGAAACCGAGCTGCTCTCTCCGATGTATTGGGCCATCTGAAGGATATCTCTCCTCCTGTCCTCTGGAAGAAATGCCTTCACATAGGAGGTGTCCAGAAGAGTTCCCATGAAAAGGAGCCTCTGGGAGGGCTGTAGCTGTGATTTTTTGAGGTTTAGCAGGACTCCCATGGACGTGAGAAAGTATGAAGCCGTGGCTACAGCGTCTAGAATTCCCTGCCTGGAAGGACTTGCTAGAAGCCAATCATCCAGATATGGGAACACCTGTATTCCGATTTTTCTGAGATGCGCTGCGAGAATTGCACAACACTTTGTAAAAACTCACGGCACCGAGGATAGCCCAAAGGGCAGGACTCTGAACTGATAATGCTGTCCCAAAGCCACGAACCTTAGGTATTTGTGATGCTTTGGGTGAATAGGAATGTGCTGGTAAGCATCCTGCATGTCCAGGGAGGCTAACCAGTTGTGTTGATGAAGCAAAGGCAACAGGATTCCTAGTGATATCATTTAAAATTTCTCCTTGGGAAGGAATTTGTTTAGTTTTCTGAGGTCCAAAATGGGGCGCATGCCCCCAGTTTTCTTTAGAACTAGAAAGTAATGGGAGTAGAACCCTGTGTTCCGTTGATCTAGCGGAACTACTTCCACTGCCCTGTTGTTCAGAAGGCCCTGTATCTTGGAGGCGAGAAGATCTGACTGAAGAGCTGACAGCCTGGGCTGTCATCTGGGGGGGGGGGGCAGTCCGGAGGGGTCTCCAAAAGGTTGAGGGAATACCTTTCGCAGATTATCCGGAGGACCCATTTGTCTGAGGTTATGGACTTCCACTGATTGCAGGAGTGAGTAAGACGACCTCCCACCACTGAGAAAGAGTCCACCTCGGGCAGCTGGGGTGGAACTTGGTCCAACAATTCAGAAGGCGGCACTAGGTGCTTTGGGTCCTTGAACCTTCTGCTGCGGTTTCTTTTCAAGCTGGGGGGCTTGATTTTTATTAAAGTCCTTTGCCTCAAAAGGACTGACGATTATGAAACTGGCGTTTATTAACACCCCCTCAAGAGGGAACAGGAGGAGGTCGAGCCAATTTAATGGCTGACCTAGACTTTTGTGTAGCCTCTAGAGCCTGTTCGACTGGAAGGCCAGAGAGATACACACCATCAAAAGGCAACGCCATTACCTGTTGCTGTGTATCATTCGTGAAACCTGAACTGCGCAGCCAGGAATGACGGCGGGTACAAATGTCTGCTGCCGCCGCTCTGGAGGCAGTATCAAAAGCGTCCCTAGCTGCTTTAACCTGCTGGTTGTTGGACTCGATACCCCTGGTTATGGTTTGAAGAAGCTCTGAATTAGTGTCCGACTCTGGTTGAGCTTCAACCATTTGTTTGAGCGAATGCCAAAGGATATACACATATTGAGAGAAATAGCCTTGGTAGCTGGCAATACGACATACCTAGGGTGGAAGCAGCAAAGACTCTCTTACCTAAAGTGTCTGTCTTACAAGATTCTTTGTTAATAGGTCGAGCTGTAATAGCCTGGGGAAGGACGACCTTATCATTCTCTGCCAAGACTACAATAGGATCCGCAAAGGCCTGGGAGGCCAAAATGGGTCGATCCTTGGGAGCAGCATATTTCCTATCTATGGACTTAGCCACTGATGGAATGACAGCAGGATTATTCCAAAGCATTTGAAACAGCGTCTCAAAGGAGGGCTGTACCGGAGGAGTCAAATCCATAGGGATCTCCGGAACAAGGAGGTATTGGAGTCTTAACAGTTTCCCAGGATTGATATCTGTAGTTTGGAGAGAAAGAGTGGAATTCAAGTTTTTCAGCAGAGACTTAAAAGACAGGTCCTCGACCACAGGCTCTGCAGCAGGAATAGATCCTGTTCCTTCCACATCATCACCCAGCCTAAGTTCTGGGTCAGGCTCAATGTCATCTCCTGACAGTCCAGGAGGGACTGTATGAACAGGAAAGGAGTGAAAATCAGAAGGAAATGAGGACGGAAAAGGATTAAAAGAGGAAGAGCCCTGAAGACTGTTGTCTGAGGCATGCCCCTTGTAGGGCATCATGAATGACCCTGCTCTTGGATGTGCCTGCAGCAAAGGTGCTCCAGTTAACATCTGACATATTCAGGTCCCCCATCAACAATATCTGCCCTTTTTCTGCCATTATAAGGATGCCTTCTTTCATTTCTTTAGCTATTCCCTCCCTTCTGAGATGGGGGTCTGTATACAACCCCCATGCGGATTGTGGTGCCATTTCCTGTCTCCAGGGTGACCCAGAGTGCCTCATCTGCTCCCTGTTTAATCTTTAGTTCTGTTGCTTTGATCCCTTCCTGTACATAGAGAGCTACTACTCCTCCTCTTTTACCCTCCCTGTCCCTCCTGTAGATTGTGTATCCTGGTATGTTGACATCCCAGTCATGGTTCTCTGTGTACCATGTTTCTGTGACTGCCACAATATCCAGGCAACCCTCTTCTGTCAAGGCCACTAGTTCAGGGAGCTTGTTACACAGACTATGGGCATTGGTACTCATCACCCTCCACTTTGTGATGGCCTTACCCCTTTTAGCCCCATCCCTGTCCTTACTGCCTTTGCCTTTTTTTACATTTACCTCTGTCCTGCTCCCTAATGACTTCTCAACCTTGGTGTTTATCTCACTAATTACCATGTTTTGTTGGGGGAGGCTGGGATTTCCCTGCTCCATTTCAATGCCTCCCCCCTTGGCTAGTTTAAATGCTTGCCAATGAAGCATTTAAACCTCTCACCTAGGATCCTGGTTCCCCCTCTGGACAGATGCAGACCATCGCGCCAGTATAGGTCTGCATCCCTCCACGTGGCTCCCCAGTCCTCAATGAAGCCAAAACCCTGAGGTCTACACCAGTTTTTCAACCATTCATTGAATGCCCTGGTGAGGAGTACCCTAGCATCATCCTTGCCATAGACAGGCAGCACCTTCAAGAAGGTTACCATATGCACTACTTTTCTAAGGCCCCTCTCCAACTCTACAAACTCCTCTTGCACTGCTCTAATTCCATTCCTACCCAGGTCATTTGTCCCTAGGTGGACAATGACATCCAGCTCCCTACGTCGTGCAGCTGCTCCCACGATCCTGAGGATTCGCTTCCTGTCCCTCCAAGCCGTGACACCAGGCAGGCACTTTACCTCCCTCTCCCCTTCCTCCCCCACTTCTACCCCCCAATGATTGAGTCCCCCACCGGAAGTTGTTTCCTTCCCCTGTGGGGTCCCATGTCACCCTCCTGTGGGTCTCCTTTGTGAAGATTCCCAGCATCCTCATTGGTCTCCACTGCAGGTGCCTCCATAGAGGAACCACTATCCACCAGAAGAGCATATGAATTGTGGAGAGGTACAGCTGGAGGGATGCAACTCTGTTCCACCACCCTCTCCCTCCCTGAGCCCACCCTGGTCCAGCCTCTCCTCTTTCTTGGCAACCTCTGAGGTAGTGGCATTGGCCCTGGTGGTCCCTGGGTGGGGGAGGAGGTTTCACAAATCCTAGCCAGGTCAGCCTGGAGACGGGCAACCTCCTCCCTCAGACCAGAGAGTTCCTGCAAATAGGGAAGCATTGCAGCCTCCAGAATGTCTCCCGGAACAACTGCCGCCCCACAGTCATTGCACTGCACCACTCCTATCATGTCTTATTTTGTGTCCCCTCTCCTGTTTCTCTGTATGCTTACTCTCTCCTCTCCTAACAACTCTCACCCTTCCTGTTCTAGGACAGCAACTTCCTATATTCTTCAGTAGCCTCCTTCTTCCTTGCTCAGTGTCAGACCACCAGCAGCTGGAGGGAGAGTGAGCTACTTTTTTCCTTTAGGGTTGACAAAACTAATGTTTCTCTATGATCCTTCCCTTCCTACTGCCAAACAGGAAGTTCCTGTTGTCAGTCAAATTCAGTGGCTATAAAAGTAGAACTGGCTTAGGGTGGGAGAGAGGGCAATTACTAAGTAAAAAGGCTAGCAACAGGAAGTTGTAATTGGAGTCACCTGCTTTTATATTGTCTAAGCCACATCCCCAAATAAGATCTCTCTCCTCCTACTGACTTAGCAAAGTAAGTTGATACAGTACCTCCGACCTCTGATTTAGGAGGAAAAAGCCTGCATTGCCAGATAAATTGCTCTTCACTCCAGGAGGTTTATATGTCCCTGAGACTCTTGTGGGCTCCACACCCCACTCATGGCGAAATCCTCCAGATGGGCACCCAAGCCCAGGAGGGAGCCATCTGCAGTGAACACAATTGTGGGTGGTTGCCGAAGGAAGGGAACCCCTTCTCTGAAATTGTCTTCTGCCTTTCACCACTCCAGTGCCCTTCATAGACACTTTGACACAGACACCCATTTTTACACTGGATCCCGCCTTTGGAACCAGTGGGGCATTTACTTTCATTTCATTTGTATTGGTTATACTGGAAAGGCATGTGAGCATTGCTGCCCATTTACACAAGCATCCAGTTATATACAACAATCATGAGAAATAACATACATTTAACTTACAGTAAGGGTTAATACAATGGTACATAAAATCAGGATGATACAGACTAAAGGGGAAACCATGAACTAGCCTTGGTGAATTAACAAATACAAGGTGACATTAAGCATTCAGTGAGGGTTTAACAATAATATAATATAACAATGGGAAACAAAAAATGTAAGCACAATCTAAAAACTAGCCTAGGTGGATTAACAATACTACAAGTGCTAGAAAGAGAGGGTAGATAACCAGAGGGTGAGGGGAAAAGAGTGCAGAAGAGGAGCCAGATTAGGGCTGCGAGCAGATGCAGGTGAGGGAGAAATGTCTCCTGATATTGTGTTTGAAGGCATTTGTGGAGGGACAGAGTTTTAGTTTCGGAGGGACAGAGTTGAGCTTGGGTCCCATAAAGGAGAGTGTTTTCTGGCCTTGAGTGGTCCGGCAGAAAGGAACAGTGAAAGAGAGAGTGGAGGACAGTCTAGTAGTCCTGGTGGTAGTGGCTGAGTGGAAGAGAGAGGTGAGGCAATCAGGGAGCAGTCCACGGCAGAGTTTGAAGAAGAAGGTGACCATCTTGCAGTTGAGGCGGGCCTCAAGGGAGGGCCGACTGGTGAGCTTATAAAGATCACAATGGTATTGTATATCCCTCATTTGGAACCTGCCACCTGAAACTACAGCTGTAGATGAGACCATATACCCCACACCTGAAGGGAATCCCTTGCTGGTCTGGGCTACCCTGCCCTGAATGACCTGGCAAGCATTATTAGGTTTGCCGCTCTTTCTCAAGGGAGGAATTTCTTCCCTTGCTCAGCATCCAACTCTGCATGTATAAGTCCAGAACCTGCACAGACTCTGTCTGGGACTTTTTGGACATTTATTAGAAAGCCCAGGTCCTCCAGGGTGTGCTGGGTGACAGGAGGGAGGACTTGACATCCGGGTAACTAGCGGCCTATCTGCAGCCTCCCTGCCCTCCCCAATGTCCAGCAACACTTGGTACTTCCCCAACTCTCTCCTTCAGAGCTTCCTTCTCCTTCCTTCTTCCATTACGGTCTGATTTCAGTCATAACCACTCCACTGTCACATTCTTGTTCCTTCTCCTCACTGATGCCATCCTCACAGGACAGATCGGGGTACTACACCTTCTTAATCTCTGCTGACTTCACTAAATCCTTCAATGCTGTCGTCAACCCCATCCTCCTCAGCAAATGAGCTGATGTACTGTAAGTGTTTCCAATCTAGCTGTTGAGTAGTTCCACTCCTTCCTATCTGACTTCACCCAATTTGTAAATATTATGTTTACTAACTGTGGACAACCCAAGCCAGCGATTCCATAAACATGCCACAGTTTGTTGCACTTACAGCTATTTATAGGGGGGAAAAAAATGACACAAGTGGCAGAAGTTTCCATCGATAAATTGTATGACTACCAGTACTAAACAGTGAGAAAATGATACAAAATCCAAACAGCCTTTTGTAAAATATGAATCAATGTATGGTTCTTTTTTTTTTTTTTCTAACCTTGCTCTTTTTGCCTCCTTCCAGCCTCATCACCCCACTCAATCAGATCCCCTTACATGCCTCATGGACTCAGCGTCTCGCCACAGGAGTCTGCCCCTAGAGTGTTCATCCCCTCAGTAGCCTTAGGTAGTCCGGATATCCGCCCCGGATGGGGCGAGGAGAGGCCCTCTCTTACCTTCTCCCCGAACAAGCGGTGGAGCGGGTGGAGCAGCAGAGTCTGCTCCTGTCCCAAGCGGTCACCAATATGCTCTGGTGCTCAAGGGTCGCTACCTAGGAGTCACGGGCCACCATTTTCCGTGTTCTGTTCCCTGTAGCCATCGGCACTCTAGGAGAGCCAATTGGGAGGCATGCGTAGAGATGAAACTCCTCCCAGGGCTCCCGGCTGATGCTGCCCCATTCCCTTGGCATGTCCCTAGACTGCACTGTCAATCCCAGGTTCACCCGAAAGGTGGCAGTAGAGCTGCAAGTCATGCACAGAACCCTCCCCAGACAGGGAGAGCTGCCATTGGGTGCTCAATCCCTCTCTCCCCCTGCCGACCCCCGGCGGCCCGAGCTCGTTCCCAAACCCAGGTCACCAGCGTGGAGCAAGGTGTGGCGTCCAGTGCCTCAACCCTCAGTGCCACCGGGCAAGCCACAATGTATGGTTCTGAAGTGTGCTATTATCAACATATTTTCTAGGATTTACAGTTGACATATGCTTTTCACCACTGACTTTTCAAATCCCTGTGCTTTACAACACACCAGAGAAAACCTAAAATGTAACTGCAATTTTGTTACTGGGTTAAATACAGAACTACAGTACTGTATTTGAATATTTCACTGTGTCTGAAGAAAGGATTTTCAGTGGGCTAACACAAAAAACAAAAGCACAGGAAGCACTTACAGTACAGCACTGGAATGGTCCATGAGAATAAAGCAGAAGTATTTCCTGGCCCCCATTTTCAAAACGTTAGCACAGTGCTAATCATGTTAACACCGCTCTAACTGGGAACAGTGTGGTTGGAAACGGGGACACATTCAGAGGCCTCCAGTGTGCAGCACTAACACAATAGCACAGAAATGCATAGTATATCTCTGCCCCCATGCAGATGAGGGAATCCACCCTGCATTTGGGGTAGAGTGGTACAGTCAATGGTTTTGAATGAGCTAAACATCCTCCATCATAGTACTAGCACTTTACAACCCTATTCTTATCACTGCGTATTGGAGCACAAACACCCTCCTGCCAAGTGCTAGATGGTGGACTGACAGCAGGAGCCAATCTGATGCCTCTGCAATTGTAGTTTAATACATACCTGCCTCTCATAGTCCCCCCCAATAGCCAATCTGATGCCTCTGAAACTGTTGTTCACAACATCCCTGGCTCTAGTGATACCCCATCCTCCACCCCCAATCAGCAATCACTAATCTGATGCTTCTGCAACTGTAATGTAAGACACCTCTGGCTGTATTGCTTTCCCCCAATTGCTGATCTGATGTTAGAGCCCCTCTGATTGCTAGTCTGAGGTTTGTAGTTTACAATATGCATGGCTGTAGTTGTCCCCCCAACCCCTCTGATTGCCGATCTGGTGTCTGTAGTTTACAACATCCCCGGTTGTAGTGGTCCACCAATCCCCCTGATCAAAACTTTGGTCTCCGCCATCCCCCATTCACATTCCAACCTCCAAACCTCAACCCACCTCCACCAGCACTCCCCCCAACCCCGTGGCCCCCACTCACCCCAGATAATAAAGAAAAACACAGTGACCAGCACAGCTCCTCCACTCGTCACCTCAGCTAGCCAGAGAGCATGTGCTCACTTGCTGTACTACAGAAGGCATGCACACCCTTGTTGTCATGCAGATGGTACCCAGCCAAGGTGGTAAGCAGAGGGACTGTGCTAATCACAGTTGCCAGATTCTCCTTCATTACCGGAGTAAGTGTGAGCCAAATGGTGGGTTCTTCAGGAGCAGGGATAGGGAGGGGGACACAATGTCGATCTAAGGGGTGGGGAACCACTACAGTCAGGTTTGTCTTACATTACCTCGCAGAGACATCAGATCAGCAATTGGGGGTGTGGAGAGACCCCCTAGAGCCAGGAAGCTGTTACATTACCATTGCAGAGCCATCAGATGAATGAATGGGAGGGTGGAGGACCACTGGAGCTGGGGATGACTTACACTGAAGTTGCAGAGGCATCAGGTCAGTAATCTCTTGGGGGGGGCCCACTAAAGCCATGGATGTTATACATTACAGTTGCAGAGGCATGAAATTAGTGACCAGGTGGGCCACCACAGCTCTGCACAATGTCTCTGCACAGTCATGTGTGAAGGCATTGTGTGGCTCGCTAATGAGTCTGAAATGGCATGTAAATGGCCCCTTAGCATCTTGCAGGCTAACTGTCTTATTAACATGCTGTGGGTGAAAAAATGGCTTGACTCACAGGAGCAATGGGACTATCTCTGTTGGGACACGATATGTCCATTCCCTCCTGTGGGCCATATCCCTGTAGGGGGCTATGTGAGAACTACACATACTCACTGTGCATTGGGCTAACACAGCCCCGTATGAAGTTAACACACTTCGGTTGGAGCATATTAACTTACTAAATTTTGTCGCTAGGCTGGTCATGTGCACCGCTAATGAGTACATGGCACAAACATCCAGCACTAATTATGGAACCCCAATATACAATGAAATAAAATAAGTGTGCTGTTATGATCAGTTTCAATTGCAGTCAGGATAATGAGCTACAGTATTCAATACATAGTGGAAAAATGCTGTCTCATAAAGTTGCTTTTCATAGATTTAGATAAGAGTTTGCTGCTGTTTGTTTTTGTCAGTCAGTCTGTTTGTTCTTAAATAAGTACTTACAAGGACAAAAGCAAATGGAGACTGTGCTGGTCTGGTTTGGCTGAAGGCTCCCAGCTCGTCGACTGATTTTAAAAATGCCCGATTCCAGAGTTTCACTTGCTCGATCAAGGTCAAACTTCCATGTAATCTCACGATTGGAAATGTTTTTCAGTTCAAGTTCCTGCAAAATATAGTCAGTCAAAATGCTTACAGAACAGTTTTTGAAAAGCTTTTGAGACCTCACGGAAAACGTTTGTAATTAGACCCAAATTCAGCTTTGATTTCAGGTTAGTGTTATGTTTAATGCATCTTCAGTGTATTCTTTATTACTATGAATAGTTATCAAAACTCTTTCTTTCTTTCTTTCTTTCTTTCTTCTCCCTCCTTCCTTCCATACTTGTAAGCAGATGAGCAATGTGCCCATGTAAAGTTGTGGCAAGTACAGAAACAAAAAAATACAGTTTACATTAAAATACACAGATGATTCACAACCATACTGTACAAAAATGCAAACCACATTGTTTAATAACATTTACAGACATTCATTAGTCCAAGCCAGTTTTGTAAGTGTGCTTTAAAGGTACCCAATTGAGAACAGTTAATGATGTCAGTTGGCACAGAATAATAAAATCTGGAGGCCTCAAAAAGTAAAAATCTTTGCCCATTGGGCTTTCGAAAAAAAGGAATTTTGAGAAGTCTTTACTCAGATCTTGTGCCTTATAAACTATTAGCCCTAGGAAAAATAGAGGCTACTGAAGAAGGACACTGCCCCAACAAAGCGTTGTAACGCAGGACTGCATCGAGTCAATTTCCTTCTTCAGTAGCCTCTCTTTTCCCTGCAGTCCCTGGTTTGTAAGCATCACATATGGAAGCTAATCCTATTTTCAAGGCACAGACACCCAACAGCCTGGTACCGATGACAGTGATGAGTCATCCGGAGGAGCTCTGTAATGAAAACGGCAAATGCTGTGACAGGTGAGCCTTAGCTTTGATAATACCCTCCTGCTGGCCCCTGCAGAAACAGGTAGCCCATAAACAAGAATGGAAAAATGATAGGCTGTGGGCTAATAACTTTCGAGATTCAGATAGCAAAAATTTACGAAGTCTAAATTACAGACTAATCCTCTAGTGGATAGTCTTGATCACTTGCAAAACATGAGATTCAAACAAGAGGACCCTATCCAACACTACCCCTAGAAACTTAAAACATTCAACTGTATCAAGTTTCACCCTTTAAATCAGTAAGAATCAGGTCCACATCTATTTCTTTCCTGAGGCCAGTGAACTGCATAAGTTAAAGTTTTTTTTCTCAAAACCACTTTTTTGGACAAAGGCCAATGGTGAAAAGAAATAAAATCATCCTGGACCCCCTCCATCATCTCATTCAACACTTGGCCCATGCTGAATAAAACTGCATTATCAGTGTGGAGGAGAATGTCAGAGGATTTACAGGATGCAGCTGCCAAATTTAAAAACAACAAAAACAGAAGGGGCCCAGAATTGAAACCTGGGGCACCCCACAGCGAATTAGATGGGACTCTAAAAAGTGACCTAAGACTGAGGTTCGATGCATCCTACCTGCAAGGTAATTAAAAAATCATGTGATAACATCAGGTGAAAAATAGATCTCAGTAAGGGATTCCAACAAACTCTAATGATCCACAAGATCAAAAACCTTGGTAACGTCCGAAAATACCATTGCGGCACAATGCCCTCTATCAAAGGAACGGTGCACGCAGCTGGTGATCCTCATCAAGGCTGTCTCTGTGTTGTGAGCAGAATGAAATCCATGTTAAGAATTTTACAATATATTATATTGTGAAAGAAATGTGACATCTGGTCAGAAAATGAGGGTTACTCACCTGTAACTGTAGTTCTAGGAGTGGTATATGGTGCCCATCCACACTTAGGCAGTTTTCCTTTCCCTTTAAATCCTGCTGGAATGTCAAGATAAGCTCCTCTCACCCACCCAGGTGGTATCCTCCTTGGCTCTGTGCCGTGACATCAGATCTTGCATGCTGGAAGCAGGGATTTGTGTGCCACTTGCCAGGGGAGGTTGTGTGGATCAAGTGGATGTGCACCATATACCACTAGGGGCATGAATAAGATATGGTGCAATAGCCACACTTAGGCAGACTCATAGCAGTTCTCCAGGAGGAAGGGACAAGGTGCACACCCCTACTTAGGAAAAAGGGAGCGGAGAACTGAGGCCTCAAAATCAGTATTCTGGCATGACTTAAGATCAATGTGGTAATGGGAGATGAAGGTGTGTGCTGACTTCCAGGTAGCAGCCCTGCAGATTTCCTAGATAGGGATGTCCCTGGAAGCAGGCACCAAGGCAGTGGTATGTCTGGTGGAATGAGTCCTTAGCCCAACGGGAGGCTCCCTACCAGCCAACCTATAGCACAGGTCGATGCAAGAGACAATCCACCTGCTAATCGTTTACTTTACTGCTGGTCTGCCAAGTACAGCTTCAGCATAGGTGAAAAAGAGATGGTGAACCTCTTCCCATGCTCCAGCAATGCAGTCTGCATAATACGAGAGCGCTCACCTCAGGTTCATCATGTGGAGCCTATGCTTGGCCCCCGAGGTTGAATTTGTGAAGTACACCATGAGGCTGATCACCTGGTTAAGGTGAAACTCCGAAACAACCTTTGGATGGAACTTTGGGTTGGGGCTGAGGACAACCCTGTCCCTGTGGAAAACCAAATATGGAGACTCCACCAAGAGCGCCTGGAGCTCACTGATCCTTCTGGCACAGGCAATAGCCATCAAGAAGGTAGTGTTCCATGATAGGTGAGAGAAGTCACACCTGTGCATCTGTTCAAATGGCTTGCCCATGAGCACTGCTAGTACCAGCAACAGGTCCCAAGGCAGTGGAGGCTCACACACAAGTGGGGACGGCCACTGCTTGACTATGGGACGTGGTATTCTTATTAGCCTCTAATACTGCCCTATCTAACCTCTGCCCCCTTTTTAATGCCCTATGTAGATTCATTTTTGCTTGCCCTCCTTGTACCCACTATTGTACTATGTACAATGAGCTAAACTGGGCACCTCCCATGTTGTGGCACTCCCTCTGTACAGCTGCTTGGTGCCAAATATTGGTCGGGAAACTACCGAAGTACCTTGGTGAGTAATTCTTCTCCTTCAATTTGTCCTATTCCTAAAGGATGGAGGAAGGCAACAGATTCCAGATTCCCCAGTGTAGATGTAATGAGGATCAGGCATCTATTAGATACAAACTTGTCCACACGTGAACTAGCCTGCCCACCTCACTCATATCCTCACCCTGTTTCCTATCTGCAAAGGTCAAGCTCAAGAAGTACTTCAATGTCCCTCTGACTTATCACAATTGTGTAAAAGGTGGCACATAATACAATCATTGGTTCTCCCTTTGGTTTTTAGTCGGATCCTAAGTGTTATCCTGATCCTGTTTTTGACCCAGGTTTTAGACATGCATCCTATCTAAGTGCCATCATTACACGTGATTGGTCGCCTGCCTTATTTCTGTATACTTGATTTCCCCAGGCTGTGTCCTTGTACTCCTGCACTCTCAGGGCATTGTATTTTAGCCCCTCTATATCACTCCTGGGCCTTTATTTATTTTCTTTTATTTTATATGCTCTAACTACATATTGTGAAGGCTGCAAGATGTTTATGACATGTACACTGTAAGATGTAAAGCTGATGCTAAATGCCAGAACTCCCAGGGTTTTGTATGCAATTCCGTCTGCGCATCTCTACAGCTGCTGTATCCATACCTTCGTACATTACAACTGTACATTTATAGACTCTGTGTTGATTATGATGCCTGTATGTTTTGTACTATCTTGCTGTTCCCATCTCCTGGAAATAAGCCCTTATTGGCTCTGCTTGCTTACCTGGTAAAACATGGTACTAATAAATAAATACACAAACAAACAGATAAATAAATATTTAGATCACATATGCTGCTAAGAGGAATAATCTTCATTAACTCTTGGTTGAGAACTAAAGTCATCCTCAACAAGATCAGCTTAGATATCAGTTCCTCCTCCTCCTCCCCATAATCCTATCATGGATTTAAGGGCATGTTAGGGATAGGCATTCCCAAGTTTTGCACTGTTTGGAAAAACTACCACCTTTTCTTAATGTCCTCCAAGGAATGTAAATTCCTTTTTGGTATGGATTTCTCTAATTGCTTTGAAGGTAATGAACTGTAAAGGTGCTTTTCTTTTCACCTTCTTATGCCAGCAGTAGTATTTAGCTTCTGGACTTAAAGCCTTTTCTGCTTTTTCCCATCTGAGTCCTAAAGGCTTAACCTATCAGGAGCCTTGTGCTCTTTACTGAATAATGGTTTGGCCATCTTATCTGTCTACTTGGATGCCCTAGATAACTGCTTCTTTACACAAGAATGCCTGCAACATTTTCCAGTCTCCTTGGTTGCCAGAGACCACTGTGGGAAAAGAAGCACCATCTTAAAGGAGAACTGCTCTGAATCTGTATATCATTTTCAAGTTCAAGTTTATTGCTGGAAGACTCCATGGAGCAAACTTACTCACAAGGAGGTCCTGAAGGTAATACACATACAATGAAACATGATACAGTACAACACTTTGATAACCAATTAAACAGAGTGTACACAATGCTCTAATCAGGTAATTCACAGCGAGATACAAGGTTAGAGATATATGTGCAGATTCGTGATAAACAATAACAGGTGAGGTTAAACACTTTGTAGCTGTAAGATGCAATAGATAATCAAAAAGTGGTGAAGTACTAGAAGAAGGAAACAATAATAATGGTGAGCAGGGTGGGGGGAGGGGAAGGTTAGCAAAGGGTAAAGTAGGTTGAGGGATAAAGGTCTCAGTATGGCAAGGGCCAATAGAGACAATAGACAAGAAGCACACATAGGGATAAAAGGGTGCTTAGTGGCATTTTCCTCAGTAGAAGCTGATTTTTAAATACTGGTGGCAATTCTGTTACTGTTCCATATCTACACAGGCTTTTTTAGTTTTCCTAGTGGGTGTTTCTGTTTTGCATGCTGCTGGTAAGTAAGACTTTAGAACTGTATGATGTAGATTATGCCCCTTGCTTAGCTCTTCCATTGTTGGAACAATGCATCTATGTTCTACAATAGAACTCTGTGGTCGAGAGGGGCATAAACTAATCATAAAGTTCTAAAATGGCACTGATCACTAGAGTGTAAATCCGAAACACCAGCTGAGGTTATGAACAGGTCAGTTAAGATGGAACAATAACAGACATGAGCCAGTACTTAAAAAACTGCTTCTGCTGGGAAAAATGACTTTCAGGTTCAGTGCAGTTCTTCTTTAGCTATACTTTCTGCCTTTAGTGGAATGTTTCTGTGTGTTTATTTTTATGTATTTTGCAGATGACGACTGCTATCTACCTGCCCTCAGTTTCTTTTTTTTTTTTCTTCCTTAGGGCAGAAAACTTTTCAGAGTCCACTATTTTCAAAATCATGATCTTGGCCCAAACAATCAAAGAAAAGACCACGACCATCTGCTTTTGTCAACCAATGCTGACAAGATTTAAAGTGTTTAAACACTATAGGGCCTGTCTTATTTTTAGGCCTCTCTCTTTTGCCAGTTTCACAAGAAAAAGCACTATAAATGTTTTCAGTGGTTGAAAATAAAGTTAATTAAAAAAATATAAACTTTATTTTCAACAGTTTTATAACTGGAAACCTAAACCAGGACTGGATCAAAACCGTGGTCTTCTTGGTTCCGGGAACTGGAGAGGAACTAAATAAAAATGTAAAATTTACTTAAACTAACCTACGCTAATGCAGTGTATCAAAAAAAATTAACATTTTACAAAATAATAAAACAATAGTCTCAAACAAGAAAAACTTAGTCACTGGGACCCGAACAGGACTCCAGGTAACTGATCTCTTCAGCAGAGAAGGAAAAAATTACTCACTGTAGTAATGTTGTTTCTTCTTAAGGGATCCATCAGTAGTATTAACAAAGGGCAAGCATTCCCCAGGAATTAGCAGCCCCGGAGACTGGAGGTTTATGCTAATTATGGAACATTAGAATCAAGTTAAAATTCTGATATGTGATCATGCTCCACCTTGCCTCCTAACATAGGATTTAGTTCCAAAGCTACTGTGAGCTGTGACCACTAAACTAGCTAAAGGCCTACCAAAAATGTTTTTGAAATTTTGCAATAAATTTAAAAATGTTAAAACCAAGGCTGAACAATAAACATATGTTGGAAAATATTTGTAATCAGACCATTGAGCAACAATTGTAAAGGCACTGTAATAAGTAAGGCTCAATCAAATAGAAAAAAGAAATACAAAATCACACATACCCCGATAATGCAAAGCATCATGGGCTGTATATGCAAATCACCACAGAATATTATGCTGGTTCAACTTTAAGCAGAAATGCATGGTGCCAAAAGGCCTCTCACACAGTCTGCAAAGGGTGCCAACTGAAGACACATACAGGTGTTTCACCCTACCTGGACTCATCAGTGTGCCTCGTCTGTGTGACACCCCAGTGGAATGAACCAGCTACCCTAAGACTGTGTGAGGGGCCTTTCGGCACCATGCATTTCTGCTTAAAGTTGAACCAGCATAATATTCGGTGGTGATTTGCATATATAACCCATGATGCTTTGCATTATGGGGGTATGTGTGATTTTGTATTTCTCTGAAACTTGGCTTCCCGGCCAATGCCCTTTGGGGTACCATTGCCGCAGTGCTTGCACACTGAGGTTCTTTGTCAAACAGAAAAAAGCTGATTCTTGACAGAGCCTATTTCCAGGTTCTGGAATAAGAGTCAGGGTCAGAGATTGTGAATACTACTGATGGATCTGTTAAGAAGAGAAAACCTACACTCTTTTCATGTAAACCTGTTTTAACACCAGAAAGGAAGCTCCCCTCAGAGGGGAAATCTATAGCTTTTGTTTGTGTGTCCTGTAATAGGATGGTAGTCCTAAGCCAAGCAGACCTCTTCAAGGACACAGCATGGACCAGGACCCTTGAAGCTGTGTCATCTGTGTCCACTGCCATATGGACCTGACACTTTGTAGCATCCATGACTGAGCTTTATCAACCATGTGCTGTGCTAAATCACTAATTACCTTCTCACTCAGTGCCAGTATGTAGGTCCAGAGTGCCTTCTGGTACTGAGCTGTATTGTATATGCCAAGCACGCTGCTTGCCTGAGGAGTAAGGAAGCTGATGTATTCACTTTTTTGGCCATGCTATCCAGTTTCCTGGAATACTTCTCAGGAGGGTGGGAGCAGAGAGAGGTACTTTGGCCTTGTCATAAGCGGTAGTCTGGACCCCGCCCCCAATGATCAGGGTGGGAGTACAGGTACTCTACCCCCTGTCTGTCCACTTGATACTTCTTTTCAATTTTCTTGTCAATGCCAGCAGTTGAGGTGGGAGCGGACATAACCTTGTCAGTGGCTTTCTTGAGGGATTTGAGAATGGGAAGAAACAACCTCCTTGTGGGAGCTAATCCCAATATGTCCATGAACTCCACCTTCTCTTTATCCTCAGTTTCATGTGAGAAGATGTTAAGGGTGTTCACCATCTGACTTGCAAAGTAGTAATGGGATTTGTAACATGGGCAAGAAATACAGGTTACTCACCTGTAACAGGAGTTCTAGGAATGGTATATGTTGTTCATCCACACTTATTGGCAGGTTCCTTGCCGCTTTAAATCTTGCCGGAAGGTCTTCAAGCTGGCTCCTCCACACCCACCCGTTGGTAAAACTCGGCTCCACCCCATGACACCACCAGATCTGGCCGCTGGAAGCTCGGGACTCAGTGCTGTCGAAGCGGGGAGGTCGGGTGGAGTCGTGTGGATGAACAACATACCATTCCTAGAACTCCTCCTCAGGGACATGAATATCTAGGGACATGGATATGTTGTTCATCCACACTTACTGACAGACTCCTAGTAGTTCTCCGGGAGGGAAGAAGGCAAAGCAGCACACCTACTTAGGGAATAAAGACTGGAGAACCGGAGCCCAAAACCAGCATCCACGGCGTGACTCAAGGTCGATGTGAAGTAATGGGTAATAAAGGTGTTGCTGACTTCAGGTAGCAGCCCTGCAGAATTCCTGGATAAGGGACATCCCTGGAAGCAGCCACCGATGCAGCAGTATGATGGGTAGAATGAGCTCTTATCCCTCTGGGAGCTCCATGCCCGTAACCTGATAGAGATCTATGCAGGAGGTGACCCACCTGCTTGTCGTCCACTTGGCTGCAGGTCTGCCAGATGCGGCTTCAGCGTGGGTGACAGCAATGGCGAACCTCTCCCGAATTTCAGCCGTCGCTCTTTATAATAATGACCCTTCTAGGGTCAAGTATGGAGCCTGTAATTGACCTCCAGTGTGACTGAGGGTGAGGAACACCGGCAGAGTCAACACCTGGTTAAGGTGAAACTCCGACACCACCATCGGAAGGAATTTCGGTGGGGGCGCGGGACAACTCTAGTCCCTGTAGGAAGACCAGATGAGGAGACTCAATGCAGAGTGCCTGGGTTCTCTCCCATCCTTCTGGCTGGCGTGATAGCCACCAAGAAGGCTGTCTTCCGCGACAGGTGAGAGAGTTCACACCTGTGCATTGGTTGAATAGCTTGCCCATGAGCTTTGCCAGTACCAGCAATGCAAATCCACCGGAGGGTGGGAGGTTCTGCGCACCGGAGGAAATGTGATCAAGGCCTTTGGCGTACGACCACCTTCTCCTCGCCACCGACTGCTCCCGGCCAGCGCCCGATAGCAGAGATGGCTGCCAAGTGCACCTATGGGTTGTCGAAGCCTAAGCCCTTGACTAGAAAGGGACCATAAATAGTCAAAATGCTTGCCAGGAACAGGAGGAAGGGTCCAAGCCGCCTCTGACGCAATCGAAAGCCTGTTCCATTTGAAGGCATAGCATTTCCTGAGTCGACTCCTTACGGGATGCCTCAACAACATTGAGGACCTCGTCGGAAAGACCCAGGCCTGGAACTCCTAGCGCTCAGGAACCAGGCAAGTCAGATGCAGAAGTTGAAGGTCGGATGGAACACCTTCCCTGATTGACTGAGAGGCAGGTCCGGGCGGCTGGAGAAAGCTGCCTCGGGAGAAGACCTGTAGCTGAGGTTGAGGAGATCTGGGGCCTGCCAGAACTGGCGAATTTGATCTGGGGCTATCAGAATCACCTGCGCCTTGTCCCTCCTTGCCTTGAAGCGCCTTGTGAATCAAGGAAATGGGGGAAAGAGCATAAAAAGAGCCCAGGGGTCCACAGCCTCGAGAGGCATCCCCCTGCAGGCCCAGCCTGCTGAGGGGTGGGCATGAAAACAACCTCAACCGCATTCTCCTGGAGGCCAAACAGGTCCACCTGAGGTGCCCAGTGGAGGCAAGATCTTATACTACCTCCGGCAGGAGAGCCACTCGTGAGATGCAGCCACTATCCGGCTCAGGGCATCGGCCCAGGGTGTTGGAGGCTCCTGCCACATGAATAGCTAGGAGATCCACCTCCAGGCTGCACAAGTGACCGTAACGGAGGCTTCCTTGCATAGAAGCATGGGCGCGTGCCCTGGCGGGTTCAGGTAGTACATGGTCGTGGTATTGTCCGTCTGGGATTCATGGACCATGACCCGGAGAAAGCGGAGCAAAGGTGGCAAGAGCTAGGCGGACGCTCGAACTCCAACGAGATTGATGTAGCATCGAGACTCCTCTGCAGGGGACCAAGAGGCTGTGCACTAAGTGTTCCCAGATGGGCACCCCAACCCATCAGAGACGCCTCGGTCGATGGAGACCCGTCGGCTCGGGCGGACAAACAGGATGCCCTCCCAGATGGGATGGAACGGTCCACCACTGGAGAGCGTTCCACATCTCCTGGGTCACTGTCACTAGCTGGTCCACGGATCGCATGCCAGACCACCGCTGGCCAGTCCTCACTGAAGGGGGCGTGATGTGCCAGCGTGCCCAACGGACCACGCTTTGGCACAGGCCACATGAGACAGGAGGTGGGAAGTCGGGCAGGGTCGCGATTGCCCAACCAAGAAATGACTGGGCAAAGGAGGTAGAACCTCGGCCCTGTCCGCCCAGGAGCCATGCTCTGGCTCAAGGAGTCGAACTCTGCCCCAATGAACAGGATCACCTGCTTCAGCCGAGTTCCGACTTGCCCTCGTTGATGAGAGGGCCGACGAGAGCAAACCCTGGAGGGCCAGATCTCTGGGCAGCTCCACCTCCCGTCTGGAGAGAGGCTGCTATCAACCAATGCGTCCAGGTAAGGGTACACCCGGACCCTCAGTCCCATGGGAATGCTGTCACCACCTGCCATGCATTGGTGAAGACCCTGAGAGCTGGAGATAAGTCAAGGGCATGGCTTGAACTCGGGAGGATCCTTCCTTCAAAAGCGGAGGAATCTCTAATGTGACGGACGGATAGGGACGTGAAAGAGCGTGTCCTGCAGGTCCAGAGAGCAGAACCACGCCGTGTTCCAGAGATGGTATTATCTGCACCAGAGTGACCATTCTGAAGGTCGAGACCTTAGGAACTTGTTCAGGTCGTGTGGAATTAGGAATGGCGGCCAGCCCCTGTCCGTTTTGGAACCAGGAAATACCTGGACACGAACGGGTCTAAAGGGGGTCCTCTACTCTCCATGATCACCTCCTTGAGGGAGGACAGCGATTGCCGGCTTGAGGAGCCGCCAGTGAGGTTGCGGCATTCCCAGGCCCCCGAGGCGCACGGCTCTGAAGGGAGGGGCCTGCTCAGATTCTAGAGGTAGGCCTTTTCCCACCACCTCCAGTACCCACCTGTCTGTGGTAACAGCGACCAGGCGGGAAAGGAAGTGTCTGAGCCATCCCCCCATGAGGGGAACCAGGGGTGAGGTGACAGGGATGGGGGCGACACCCCTCAGCCCGTCACTGGGCAGGCTTGGAGGAGGGACCGGCCGAGGGACCTCCTGGGCCTTTAACTCCCTGCTTCCTGTTGGAGGAAGCCACGCTGGGTTTGGGATACCAAGCTCGAGCCTGCTGGCCCTGACGTTGTTGGGCCGGGTGACATGGGCCAGAAGGCGAAAGGGCTTAGGCTGTGGCCTGTGCCTTGTCCTTCTGAGCGGAACAGACTGAGTCCAAGGTAGCATTGGACTTCGATCCTCTGCAGGTGACCTTCCACCCCAGGGCCAAAGAGGTCAGTCCCCAAAAGGAACATCCACCAACTTGTGCTGGGTATCCGGTAAAAGGTGGATATCCTCAGCCAAGCCCGACGACGCATAGCATACCGCGCGCCTCCAGACCTGGCACATGAGTCCTCGATGCTCTAACGCAGTCTGGAGCTGCTGTTTAGCCACTGCTTCACCTGGTCCCGCACCTGCCCGACCGTAGTCTGCAGATCTGCGGGAAGATGAGGGACAACCCTCATCCAGGGAGCCCAACAGGGCGTGAGAAAAATGTGCCATGAGGATGCAGCGAACTGACCTGATGAAGGCCGAGAGGATGCAGCATAGACTTTTCACGGCATAATCCAATTTCTTGGATTCCTTGTCGGGAGGTTTGTCCACATCCCCTGGCGTCCCGCACGCTGGAAAACGCTGTCGGTAACCAACCCCGGCCGAGGGTGTTCAAAACCGGACAGGGAACCAGTGGGACCGCATGCTTCCTGGCCAACCTGGCCAAAGGCGCAGGGCAGGAAGCAGGACGCGCCAAAGTTCCAAGGCCGACCCACTATGCGGCTTCGCCACCGGAAAGGCCTCCGAGGGGAGAATCCCTCGTCCAGAATCTCCGCGAGGATACCTGGCCCGTTAGAAACGGGTTCGAGTTACATCCCGGTGGACTCAGATGAGTCGGCAACCCAAAGAAGGACGAAGGGCTATCATCCATTGACTGCCCTCCGAGGACTCCAAGTCCATGCGCTTGGAGAAGAGGGAGGAACCATCATCGGACTCAGAAGAGTTCTCAAAGAGCTGCCTTGGCCTGAGCCACCTCCACCTGCCGAGGTTTATCGGGAGTGAGGGTGACAGACAGCCTATGGGGCAAACCCAAGGCCGACCGAGAATTTTTGGTCGGAGCCCCAACTAATGGCTGTGGAGGCGGAGGTTCTACCAGAATCGGTGGGGCAGCTGGAATTGACTCAACAACCGGCCTGAGAACAGGCTCCTCGACTACAACGAGGGGTTGTTTCGGCTGCTCCGGTGACAGCCACTTAATGGTCGTGGGAAGACGATCGGTCGGCTTATTCCGGTCAAAAGAAACTGCTGCCACATAAGTTCCCTTGTTACTTCCGACGAATCTACGCGAAGCCTCCCCGTCCGAGGAAGAGAGGAAGATGGCGGCGCTGCTTGCCTGGTGCCGGACCGAGACCGCCTATGGCGGTGGGATCGGTTGGACGCGAGGATGTCCGAGACCGAGACCGAGAGTCTCGACTGGGCCGGAAGGCGGGGAGAGTGTCGGAAATAGGCACTCTTCGGCTCGGACGATCCGAGCTGCCGGGAACGAAGGCACAGGACGAGCCGACGGGATCCTCAACCCACCCGGGGAACCGGGAGAGGGGATTCTCAGCTTCCAGCCGACAACCCGTCTAACGGGTCAGAAAATCTCGACCGGCCGACGGGAGTCTCGGTCAACTGGCCTGACGGGGACACCGTGAAGCCAGTGACCGAAGCTGAGGGTCACAAGACTCGACTGTCGACAAGGGAGGGGGATCTTTCCGCTTCCCAAGATCGCCGACGGAGACTTACTTTGCTCTTTGACCTGAAAAGGTCCCGAAGAAGGACCTCACCTGCCGAGAGGGTCAGACAAAGCTCCTTAAAGAAGCCGAGCACGAGGCACCGAGAGAGAGAGGGACAAATGCCGCAGCCGAGGTAGAAGCGGCCCGCGCCGCCTCCTCTTCGAGGGTGATCATCTGCTCTAGCTGATCCGCCGAGCCCGCCGCTGCAGACACCGGCCAATCGGCCTCTTTAGATTTCACCGAGTGGAATTCTTTCTCGGGCACCCCAGTTGTAATCGACAGCACGGTCTTCGCGACGAAGCTGAAAAGGAAGCGACAAGTCGCAGGGCCCGCGGGTCGTGCTCAAGGCCCAGGCAGTAGACATCGTGAGTGCGGATCCGCTCCTGGACATCTTCTTGCCGCAAGGGCACCTCCAAAACCGGAGTTGATTTGTCCATCGCAGCCGCGAGGAGAAGAAGACCGAAGTCTTTTTAGCAAGAAACTTTTTGATTTCGAACTTCCGAAGAATTAGGAACCAGTCTTAATCGCAGAGCGTTAAGGAGGGAACCTGAGCTTCCAAGCGGTAAGGAAGATCTGGCGTCATGGGGAGGAGCCGAGAGTTTTACCACCCGGGTGGGTGGAAGGAGCCAGCTTGAAGACCTTCCGGCAAGATTTAAAGCGGCAAGGAACCTGCCAATAAGTGTGGATGAACAACATATCCCTGTCCCTAGAAAATGGGTTACGACTGATTGGACAAAGAGCATCAGGTGTCCTCAGCATGCCCATACATTAATTCACAAGTAATATGTGGGCACACCGGAATAATGTATGGTGTCATACCCCACACCTACTTTCGGACATCCACTGATCATCCTTCGCTGTCATGCAGACCACCCCATTTTGTGCTGTTGGTGAGTGTTAGCAAACATGACTCCCATTCGAAACTCGCCCGCTAAGTGAATGGACAGCTGCCTCAAGTACCCGGACTGCCTGCAGGTTTTGCTTCCCCACGTTCGGAGAGATGTAGAGCTAACTGCCCGGGGAGGAATATCATGTAAGTAAAGCGTTGCTCTGTTTTCTTTCACCAAGCTGCTGATAGTGTAGTATTCTTTGTATTTATGTGTGTGATACAGGTCAGCCTGCACTCCAGTATTCAGCAGCACCCCCTCCTACTGAGTCATGGTCAGATGTTCATGTCACACAGTTCAGGCTTTGATTTCAGAGTTTAAGAAAGCTAGGGCTCCTGCAGTAAAAACAGGCAGCACATATTGTAAGATAACTGCAGTTTTCAGGTTGCCGACTCTCAATATGCGAACTGCAAGATCACTGTTGCAAACATCTGTGGATAATGCTATATTTTAATGGCAACAATCTGGGGAAGGAAGGACTGTATGTGTGTGTGTCTGTCTTTAGAGAATGTGAACATTGTTTTGGGTGCTCCACAGGGGTTCAGTAGCAGCAGGGTGCTGGAGGAGCTAACCCTCTGAGGTCATAATTCTCACTCTCTGCAGTCAGAGGGAAGCTGCGGGCCGAGTGCAACAAAACACAAGCAGAGGAACCCGATATTTCTACGTGGTTTCAAAACTCAGCCAGATGACAAGGAGGGAGTGAAATATGAGAAAACATTTTACAACGAGGTCAAGTTTTGGAGCGGTTCCTAGCAATTTCTGATGTGTGTCACAATCGATTGCTTCTCCAGCACTGTGCCATCGGTCCACACATTGGACATGAAATGTCTGACCACGCCGCTGAACTAGGAACCCAAAATACAAAAGGAAAAGTTCTACAGTTTATGTTTCACGACCATGTTAAAACTTGAGCAAGAAAACATTCTTAACAGGGAGCTGAACCCTTTTTCTTGCCCATGTTACAAGTGAATTAACCCACTCCAGAGCGTAGGTCTATCAGGTATTAATGTATGGTTGGGTGGTTGGAACCACTCGGCCTTCAGTCTTGTGGTCTAACCACCCCCCCCAGCCATACATTAATACTTGATAGACCCAGGCTCTGTCGTGGGTTAATCCTTATGTATAATCCTTGGAACGCCTAGGAGGAGAACCAAATTCCTGCTCAAGAAAACCATCTGGTTCCAGAGGTTCCCCTTTCTCGTCATATTCATAATGCAATTCCTCCTCCTCCTCCTGGGGAGGTGTGTGGGCACATTAATGAAATCTTCCATAACCTGGAATGACTGAGAAAATTGCCATGCCTTTGTCATGTCCTCTGCTGAGGAAGAGTGACAGAGACATGTTTCTCTTTTTATTTGTTCTTAGCAGGCACTGTTTCCAGTAGCTGCCCAGAGGCTCTTTTCTATTTGCTGGACTCAGGGTTCCCTCTTTCAGAATCCTGGTTTCTGTACCATCTTTAGCAGCTTTACCTTTCTTTTCTGTCCCCTTTGAATGGGACTGTTGCTTATTTGGAGGGGCTGGACCCTCCTTTGAGCCTTTTCATGATATAGCATTCGACCTCTTTCATAGTAAAGTACAGTTACGTAAGAACTTACCGTAACAGTAGATCTTCGAGAACAGCTCTTGCAGCAGGTTACACCATTAGGACTGAAGCCGTCAGGCGTCAGGACCCCACGGAAATGTTCTAGCTAGCAGTCTTCAGCGGGGACCGCCTCTGACGTCGGTCCCGCCCCCGACGTCGGGCGTAGTACATAAGGAGGCGGTCCCACCACAATCCCCAGTTCTCCGCCGGAGACTCCTGCCGCTGGCTGACATCAGAAGAGGAGACCGAGGATCCGCCATCAGATGGCCAAGACTAAAACAAATCATTCCATCCGAAAGATGGATTTTAGGCTATAACCTATCTCCTCCAAAGGGGAATGGTGGGAAGGTGCCTGCTGCAAGAGCTGTTCTCAAGATCTACTGTTACTGGCAAGTTCTTCACGTAACTGTACTATCTTACTCGAGATACAGCTCTTGCAGCAGGTTACACCATTAGGACTGATTCCCAAGCAACAGCGACAATCTTACGCCATCGAGGAGGAGAAGAGCGAGATTACAACCCTGCTCGAGCCTAGGACAGAAGTCCATGGAGGACTGGCTAGGGCGAAACCTGCCCTTCGCCTTTGAAGCTGTCATCCAGGCTGTAATGCCTAATAAAGGTATGCACCGAGCTCCAGGTAGCTGCAGCACAAATAGCTGAAGTGGAAACATTCTTCAGCGCTGCAAAGGAGGTGCCCACCCTCTGGTAGAATGACCTCGACCACGCCTGGCAAGGGTTTGTTGCGCTTGTCAGAACAGAAAGAGATACACTGAATGAGCCAACGTGAAGGGACTGTTTAGAAACAGGTCTCCTTTCATCCTCTCAGCAAATGAGACAAACAGCTGATCCGCTTTCCGGTACTGTTTGGTTCTGGTCAGATAATATCTGAGACACCTGTGAACATCCAGGGTGTGAAGCAGTGCTTCTCCTCGATTGGTGTACTTGGCAAAGTACACTGGTAAGTCAATATCCTGATTAAGGGTAAGGGCTGAAACCACCTTAGGCAGAAACTTAGGATTTGTCCTCAGGGATACCCTGTCCTGGTGGAAAATTAAATAGGGCTCTTTGCACACGAGTGCATGTAATTCGGAGATTCTTCTCGCCGAAGTAACTGCAACTAAAAACATGTTTTCCATGACAGGAAACGTAGCTCGCAATCCGCGGCTGGTTCAAAAGGTGGCAGCATAAGCTGCTCCAGGACAAAGGGCAAGTCCCAAGGAGGAACCGGATCCTTGATAGGTGGCCTAAGGTGGAGGACCCCCTAAAAGGCACGAAGTAGTGTCCAATTGAGCCACCATAATGATGGCCTGTGGGGGCATGATAAGCCGAAATTGCGCACAAATGCATCTTAATCGAGGAGTAAGCTAGTCTGGATTGGAAAAGTGAAAGCAGGTATTCCAGAACCAACTTCTCAGGACAGTCTAAGGGTGAGAAACCACGCATTTGAGCCCATAAGCAAAACCTGCGCCACTTCATGGCGTATGTTGCGTGTGTGGCCGGTTTTCTAGCAGCGGAAAGAACTTCCGCCACTTCCTGCGAGACCCCATGTCACATCTTGGTTATGTCTCTAGGAGCCAGGCATGTAGGTTCAATGAACGCAAGTCCGGATGGACTAGTGAACCTTCCTCCTGAGACAACAGATGGGAGCTGATTGGCAAAGGAAGCGGAGGTTCCCGGGATAGCTGATGCAGGACCGCGAACCAGATTTGCCTGGGCCAGAAAGGCGCTATCAAGATAAGCATTGCATGCTCCTCGGAAGTTTGAGGAGAACTCTCTGGATCAACGGGAAAGGAGGGAAGGCATAGAGGAATCTGCCCACCCAGGAGAGGGACAACGCGTCTCGCCAGAAAACACCAGGCCCTGGATCTAGCAAGCAAAAACTGGGCAGTTTTGCGTTGGATGGGGACGCGAAAAGGTCTAATTCTGGAGTGCCCCATCTGTGGAACAGATCCTCTGCCACCTCCTGTAGAAGCTCCCACTCATGGACTCTGGCCTGAGAACAACTCAGGCTGTCTGCAACAGTATTGTCCACCCCGGGGACGTGAACTGCAATAAGGTTTGCGCCGTGCCGTATTACCCACTCCCACACTCTCATGGCCTCCCTGCAAAGGGGGTAGGAGTGTGTGTCTCCTTGTTTGCTGAGGTAATACATCACCACAGTATTGTCTGTTTGCAACAGGAGAGTACTCGGTGGGATCTCTGACTGGAAGGCTTGCAGGGTGTAGAGGACTGCCCTCATCTCCAGTATACTGATGTGGAGATGAGATTCCTGGAATGTCCATGTGCCCTGAGACCTCACCCCGTTCAGGTGTGCTCCCCACCCGAACCCTGAGGCATCTGTGGAGAGAGTTCCCGTCGGAGACGACGCTCTGAAGGGAATCCCCACGGAGAGGGTTCCCGGGTCTAGCCACCATTGACAGTCCCGAATCACGGCCTTCATGATTCAGACTGGCTGCTGCAGATGGTCTTGCCTTTGGTCCCACTGCACCCTTAACATCCACTGGGTTACCCGCATGTGGAGTCTTGCCATCGGGACTGTTGGAATGGCCGCAGCCATGTGCCCGAGCAGGCGAAGGACCAGTCTGGCCGGGACAGTCTTCTTCGCTGACAGGTCCCTTATGAGGGGCCGAAAATGTTCCACTCTGTCCTTGGGAAGAAAGGC
Organism: Neoceratodus forsteri; assembly: GCA_016271365.2. NCBI lineage: Eukaryota > Metazoa > Chordata > Ceratodontiformes > Ceratodontidae > Neoceratodus > Neoceratodus forsteri. The sequence goes on along the minus strand of CM057458.1, from coordinate 727,573,566 downwards.
TTTTCCCTTGACAGTGTCCAGAACTGCCCCTATGAACTGCAGTTTCTGGGACAGTACCAGGAGAGACTTCTCGTAGTTGATGAGGATGCCCAGAGACTGAAAAAGGGTCTGGGTACGCTGAATGGCCATCAACAATGCTTCCTTGGAGGGATCCATGAGAAGCCAATCGTCCAGGTACCGGAACACATAGTGGCCCTGTCTCCTCAGAGACGCCGCCACAACTGCCATGCACTTGGTAAATACCCAGGGTGCTGATGACAGCCCGAAGGGAAGCGCTCGGAACTGATAATGGCGGCCCTGAAACTCGAAGCGCAGGAACCTCCTGTGCGCTTGAGCAATAGGGATGTGCAGGTAAGTGTCCTGCATGTCCAGGGACACCAAGAAGGCATCCTTCTTCAGCATGGGGATTAGACCTGGAAGGGTCACCATGAGGAAGCATTTGTAGACGACCGACAGATTGAGGTCGCTGAGGTCCAAAATTGGACGGAGGTCTCCTGTTTTCTTTGGAACCAGGAAGAAGTGCGAATAGTATCCTAACCCTCTCTGGTTCTCTGGAACGTGCTCCAAAGCTTCCTTTTCTAGAAGTGTGAGCACTTCCTGCTGTATAAGCAGGGCATGCTGACCCGAGTAGCGGGAAAGCAGAGGAGGCCTTGTGGGCAGGTTGCCTACGAATTCTATATAATGGCCTTGTTCGACCAACTGTAGCACCCACCTGTCTGTGGTGATCGACCGCCATCCTGGCAGGTGGCATGCGATGCGACCCCCGACCTTCATTTCCCATTGATCCTGAGGAGGGGCCGGGGCTGGGAAGGAGTCATGCTGTGGCAGCATTGGATCCTGCAGGTTGGGCCGACTTTGTAACTCGTTGGCCTCTGCCTGAGGATGTCTTAGCCTGGGCTTTTCGGGTGAAGGAGCCCCTTTGTTGCTGGCCGGAACGTGGTTGTTGCCTTTGAGTCCGGCTGCGAAAACGACTCTGGTTCCTGCGAAAGGAACTGAGTCGAGACCTGTACATAGCCTGCACAGATCTAACCGCCTTCTTGGCATCTTGCAGTTTGGTGATCACCTTCTCCGAGGCCTCGCCAAACAAAACTTCGCCATAGTAAGGGACATCCATGATATTCTTCTGGATGTCTGGGGTAAACCCGGAGACACGGAGCCACAAGTGTCTCCAGAGACACACGCCTGAGGCTGCAGCTCTGGCAGAAGAGTCCGCAGAGTCGTATGCGGCTCTAATCACCTGGGTTTCCCACGTCCGAACCCGTATGGAGGAGGTTTAACAGCTCCTCCTTTTGGCCACCATCTGGCATTTTTTCAACCAGGTCCTGTCCCTGCTCCCACAATGCGTTCTGGAATTGAACCATGTGGGTGAGGTAATTTAATGACCTAATGGTGCAAGTCGCAGCAGCGTACATGCGCCTACCCAGGACATCCAGCTGTTTGGACTCCGGGTCCGGTGGCTGTGTGCTCAAGTGCTGCAGGTTTTGAGACTGGTCATGTGAGGCCGTAATGACCAGGGAATCAGCCAGAGGATGGTTCACCAGGTACTGGTCCTTCCTTGGGGCCTTGTACAGGCAGTCAGCCTTCTTCGGCACTGTCAGAGTCGAATGCAGATGCTTCCACGCAGCCTTGGTGACATCCGCGAAGGTGTCCACCAAGGGTGGCACTACCATAGGCTTTGGGTCTTTCTGCCGAAGGTAGCGGGCAAGGCATTGTCTCTTGGGGTCTAGCTCTTCAGCGTCCCACCCCATAGTCTCCTAGATATGCCTCATGATCTCAGCGAACGAGGGGTCATCCGGAGGAGACCTGGGAAGGTCACGTGGGTCTGGAGAAGGGACGCTGATTGGAGAAGGAGATCTGGAGCACCCAGAGGTGTCAGATCTGGAGTCCTCCACGGATGGGGTATACCGACGCCGTCTGGGTCTCTTGGGGCTGGGGGACCCTGAAGTGGATCTTGAAGAAGGCCTTCTCCTGTCCGAAGATCTGCCCCTAGGAGGGGATGCTGGCTCCTTGGGGGTCGATGACCGTCCTGCTGACCCCCTGGGTGGGAGTGGGGGCGCAGGCGTTGAAGGGGTAGTCGGCATAGGAGGAGGTTGTGTGGTGACCACATTCTTCTTGATGGTGTCCCACCCGAAGGTGAAGAGCTCCTTCACCTCTGTCAGATTCAAGCCCGACGACGGGCCGGGAACGGGTGGTCTGTCACCGGGGTCTCCCGCTCCGGGGAGGGTTCCCGTGGGAGCTCGACAGTTCCGGAGTCGCCCGCCTGGTCTTCGGACTGGGTAGTGTCCTCCTCCTCTGACGCCTTCCGACTGATGTCGGTAGGCGGTGGTGTGGTTCTTCCCTCTGCAATAGCCGATGCCAGTCCCCTGGCCGACGTCCTCAGGGGCGAATGCCTGATCGGCGACGGGTGTCGTACGGTAGCCGGTTCCCGGGAGTGCCTATGGAGTTTGGCCGACGTCGGGTGGACCAACGTCAGGTCCGACGTCCGCTTCAGGGAGGTCAGCTCCTTAGTCTTGCGCTGGGGTGGTGGCAGTTGGGAGACTGACCTGACGTCGAGTCAGGCGGCGGGAGGAAGACCGTGGCGCTCCCCAGACCTGGGCGAGGCCTTGAGCAGGTGGATGAAGTCACAGGCCTGGAGGTCTTGACAGGCTGCAGAGAGGGAACTGCTGAGCGATCTAACCAGAGCCGGGGGAGGCTGAGAGCGAGCCCTAGAGGGAGAGCGGTCAGACCTGGAGCCGGAGCTGCGGGAATCCGAGGCCCTGGAAGGGGATCTGGGTCTTGCCTTCTCCCGGTGCTTTTCGCAATGTCTATGGGACTTCCCAGATGACTCCCCCTTGGAGGAAGGATCTCTATCCATAGCTTTGAGTTTTTCCTCAAGAAGAAAAGCCTGAAGGGCCTTCTGGCGGCGGATCCTAGGGCAGCTATTGAAGCCCTGGCAGATGGAGCAGGCCTGGGTGTCGTGGTCTGGGCCCAGGCAGCGCACTCAGGCTGAGTGAGGATCCTTGAAGGGGATCTGCTTGCCGCAGGCACACTTCGATGGATGGCTCTCCAAAGAGGTGTTTGGAGAGGACATCAGACGAATCCAGTGACAAAAAAGAAGAAAAATGTTGAAGTTTCCTAGTCGTCGCTCGCTAGAGAGTGACCGAGAGGCCGATGCTGCGATGTCGATGGCGGGAAAAGAACTGGGGATTGTGGCTGGAGACCGCCTCCTTATGTACTACACCCGACGTCGGGGGCGGGACCGACATCGGAGGTGGTTCCCACTGAAGACTGCTAGCTAGAAAATGTCCGTGGGGTTCTGACGCCTGACGGCTTCAGTCCTAATGGTATAACCTGCTGCAAGAGCTGTATCTCGAAGTAAGATCACTGATTTAGCACTCTTGCCTCCTACCCTTCCCCCCTGCATCCTCCCTACCCCTCTCCATCCTTCCTCTCCCTCCCTTGCCCCACCTCTCCTCATCCTCCACTACCACCCCCCTCTCTTACTCTTCCCAGCCCAACCTCCCACATCCCTTCCTACACACTGTGCCCTGTTTGTCTTGACAAAGCCTGCTGGCTGATATCAATGTATAATAACTGGTTAAATTTTTTTCCCATAGGGAAACTGGGTTATAATTCTAGCGTTATAACCAGCTCATTATAATGACATTCACGTGCCCGGTGTCCCTACTTCAGCACATGTGCCTGCCCCAAACTTCCTTCTCTCGGCATGGTCTGTCCCCACTCTTCAGTGCTATCAACTTTACAGACAGAAGTCGGCAGTAAGTTCTTCTTTTATTTTAACTGAATACTACTGGGCACAACAAAAAAAAACAACTACCTAATCATCCCCAACTTAAAAAAAAAAGTTGCTTCAGTTTACGAGCCAGCCGCTATGGACCACGCTAAAACTCCAATGGTCCACAGCTTGATTCCAGACAGAAATACAGTTATTTTGTATAATTGCTGTGGTGAAAAAATGGCCCCAGCAATTATACAAAATAAAGGATGGGTAGGTGTGTAAAATTTGGATTTTACACACACCCTTAGGGTGGGATGCCTTAATAAACCCTTTGAGCTTTGCTCTTGGGGTTTATGTGGCATCCCACCCCTCGGGGGTGTGTAAAATCCTCGTTATAACTACCTACCCATCCATTATTCTCTATATTGTATGCATTTTCCTATGCCTGAAACTGATTACCATAATATGTCTGTGTTGTTTTACGTTGACTGTCCATTATGATTTTGTGTCCATTACGAGTTTTGTACCTCCTATTTATACTTTATTGTACAGTACTTTACTTCCCTGTTTAATCTGTCGTCCTTCCTACTGACGTGGAACCATTGTAAAAAAAGCTCTTAGCTCAAAGGTATATATAATCTGAGACTTTAAATAAATAAAAAAAATAAATAGAAGCAGATTGAGAAGTCATAAGGTCTTCTCTTTTTTTAGCCCTTTTCTTTTGTGTTTTAGGGCAAAACCTTTAACAGAGATCACAATTCAAAAAATCGTGGTCTACAACCAGGCACCTTAAACAAAGCTCACAGCAGTCTGCCTTTGCCAGGCGCTGAAAACAGGTAGTACACTTTTTAAAGCCTGTAGGTCCATCTTCTTTTTAGATATGTCGGTCATACAAAATATTGAAGACACGAAAAAAACATTGCCGGTTCCCAAATGTTAAAAAGTAAATTTGACAGCAAGTCCAATATGTGTTAAATGCAAGAGATTGATCAAAATGCAGTTCGGTCCTGGTACAAAAGAACTGCTAATATAAATTTCACCTCATAAGAGGTGAAGTACAGTAAAACATTTTTGTAAATAATTTCTTGGTTACCCAGAAATCGGACCCGAATGGAAAATAGACAAAAAAAGCAAAACTGGTTACACAAAAAGGCTTTAAAAGAAAAATAAAACCATTGCAGTTCTCAAAAGGCAGGAATCACACTGAATAGCAGCCTTCTCTGGTTCCCGGGAACTGGAGGAAAAAAAATGCTATTTTAACTAGTAGTTATGCAAATGACACCCTAACTAATGCAGAGTTACTGAGAAATAATAAAAATATTTTTACTAAGACTTTTAAATAAAATAATAAAACATTAAACCAGCCAGAAGTGTGGAGATAACTTTGGGGCGATGCTCTCTACAACAGAGAAACAAAACTGACATTAGGAGGCAGGGTGGAGCGTGACCACAGAACAGAGTTTGCTCTTGATTCAAACGTTCCATAATTAGAATAAAGTTGCAGTCTCTGGGGCTGGGGAATTTCTGGGGAATGATCACAGTTTGTGAATACACTGATGGATTCCTGAGGTTAGAAATGAAACTGACATGAGATGCCAGGGGGATCATGACCAAACGCAGAGCTGGAACATAGATATTATTAAGTTCTATCACCAGAATAACAACTCAGGGCTGAGATGCTGCATAATGTATGACATCAATAAAACCTGCTTGTTGCTAGAACCTATTTTATTATTACCTGTTACTTCTGGAATAATAAGTTACTCCTCTCTGTCATAACAGCATTCCTACTCTGTGACACAAGGGGCAGCTTAGGAAGGACTCTTAGACGCCTGCTCTTTCATAGTTTGGAAACATAGAAACTTAAAATTTGACGGCAGATAAGGACTGCTTGACCCACCAACCTGCCCATTTTCCCTACCTATTGTATTACCATAGACTCTACTTGATCTCAGCTTAGCCCTCCCTTCCGCAACGACTAAGGTTCCCTTATGCCTATCCCATGCATTTTTGAATCCCACCACAACTTTCACCCCCACCACCTCTGCTGGAAGACTGTAACCAGGCATCCACTACTCTCTTTGTGAAGAAGTACTTCCTTACGTTTCATCAGAGTCTACCCCCCACAGGCTTCATAGCATGTCCCTTTGCTCTTCAGCATCTTTTATCTCCGGAAAATGCTTCACTCTTGTACCTTATTTATACCTGTGAGGTATTTGAAAGTCTCTATCATATCTCCCTCTCCCTTCTTTCCTCTAGGGTGTACATAATGAGGTCCTTTAGTCTCTCCTCACATGGCCTAAGGTGCAGCCCCTGTACCATTTTTGTTGCCCTCCTCTGGACCGCCCCTACACTGTCTATGTCCTTCCAGAGAAGTGCTCCAGAACTGGACACAGCACTCTAGGTGAAGTCTCACAAATGATTTATTCAGTGGTATTACCACCTCCCTCTTTCTACTGGTGATACCCCTCCCTATGCACCATAGCATCTCACTGGCTCTCCCCACTGCTTCGTCACATTGTCTGGCCACCTTTAAGTCACCAGATATGATTATCCCCAGGTCTCCTTCCTGTTGGGTGGTCATCGGTACCACTCCCTCATCTTGTACTCCGCCCCTGGGTTTCTATGACCCAAGTGCATGATTTTGCACTTCTTCTTCGCATTGAAACTTAGTTGCGCTGGCCCGTCAGCATAGTGGTTGGATTTCCGTCTGCGACGCCAGTGACCCAGGTTCGGGAACAGACTCTGATCACTGGAGGGCTGGTCAGGGGGAAGGAAAGGAGTGTCCCAGGATGGCTCGCCTTCTCTGGGGGGAGGGTGGGGAAGCACCTTGGTGCCTACTGGTCCCTGGAGGAGACCGGGAGCACATCACAGCTGCTTGAGCTGCACCAGCTAGGAGTGGTGGACGTTGGCACATGCCATGACATCAGTGGCATGCCACTCCCGGGGAGAAGACCCAGGAAACTGCCCTGGTTGACTAGATAATGGTCCCTCTGGTCCCCCAATGCCGTCGAGCCTCAATAGCTGGTCCTACCTCAGTGGCACCCTGGGCCAACTTGGAATATTGTGCTGGATCCTGCCACCGGTGCCTTCCGTCTCGGAGGAGGGGGAACCGTCCGGCAAAAGGGATAAGTCGGATTACCCAGGAGGAGCCATAATGTGAGGTAAATGTCTGGTGAGAGGGCGGGGAAACAGATGGGGAAGACCTTGAGAGGGACTCAAAGGAGTGGCTGACCAGGGGCGAGGAGGAGGGATAAACAAATAATACAAAAAAAAAGAAACTTAGTTGCCATGTTCTTGACCACTCCTCAAGCTTTCCTAAATCTGTATTCATCCCTCCCCCACCATGTGTCTACCTAGGAAGAATTGCCACACTTGTTTAAAAGCCATCTTGGAGGATATCTAGGCATCACCAGCTAGCTGGATGATTGGCTCATTTATTTTTTCTTTTTCTAGCTCCATGTGCTTTCCTTTGAGCCTTTTAAAGGTTGGCATGAGAGAAGGACTCCTCCACATGCCTTTTCTTTGAGTCCTTTCAATCATAGCATTCCTCGGCTGAAGATTTATTAGTAGGCTTTCTGCAGACATTACTGCAAAGAGGTTCTCAACCTGTGTAACCCCATCCTCACAACATGGGGATTTACCTTGCTGTAAGGAGTCTAGCAGATTGTTGCTACCCTTCAGTGTTCTCTATGGCCCCCACTTTGTGGTGGGGGCTGTAGGAGCACTGCAGTCAGAGAGAAGAGCTTGTTTCTTTGGCACCTCCTGGCCAGTGCAGACTGCAGCTACATGCTGCACATCATAGACTGTACACCTACTACCAATGAAGCTGCACGACCAGCACTCCTGACTGAAAAAAGGATTCCCAGATTGCCCCCTGGACAGCACAGGACAGCAAGGGTGGCCACTCACAACACTGAAGGGGCACTAAATAGTGATTAAGAGCAGAAGCCCTTTTGAAATAAATTTGAGGCCAGTGCCCCATAGATCGCAAGGATGCCACTATACAATTGCACCCTGACCTCCATCACCATGGCAACCAGGGTTAGGGGTTGCACCAGAAACCAGTTAGGCTGCAGAGCCTGAAGGGGAGCCAGAAGAAAAAATTACTCACCTTAGTAATTGTGTTTCTTCTAATGGAGTCTTGCTGTATTCTGATAATTGCAGTTAACTCCAGCACTTGAACTGCCCCAGAGAGTGAAGGGTTAAAATTCTATGCCAGGCATAGAACGTTGGGCTCGAGCTCGGTTGAAAACTGTGTCTGTGACAATTTGAAACCAAACTGTTAGATTCTTACGAGCTAAAACTCACTGACTACATAATGTGGAGATTGTAAAATTCCTACTAGCCAACTGGCAACAAAGATTTTAGATTCATAAAAGACTCAAGTCAGGAAACCCAAAGACCAAAAACCAAGCAATAAGGAATACAAAACTCTTAACTAATCAAACACAAGGCACCCAACACAACAGAAAGTGGGCTGAAGACACCCCTGGGGTGCAACACTGCACCTGCCCACCCACTTCCCAAAACAGGTTCTGAGAGGGGAGGCAGGGAGGGAGGTCAGAATACAGCAAGACTCCATTAGAAGAAACACAATTACTAAGGTGAGTAATTTTTTCTTCAAACAACATGAAGTCTTGCTGTATTCTGACAATTGCAGACTACCAAGCAGTACCTCCAAGGAGGAGGGCCAGAACCTACTTTGGGAATAGGCTCTGAAGTACTGCTGTGTCAAACCTAGCTTCACTCCTAGCCTGGATATCCAGAGAGTAATACTTGGTGAAGCTGTGAACTGTTTTCCAGGCGGCTGCTTGGCAAATTTCTAACAAAGGAATATTCCCTGGCCGCAGCCAGAGATGCAACTGTACCTTTAGTGGAATGAGCCCTCAGGCCTGAGGGTGAAGTTTTTCCCAGTTTCTCACAGAATTGGATACAGGACACAATCCACCTGGCAATGGTTCTCTTGGTGGCATGTTTGCCCTTACCTACTTCCCCATAAGTGAGGAACAACTGGAGGGAGTCAAACTTGTGACCCTTTGTACGTTCTATGTGGTAACTAAGGGCCCTTTTAACATCTAAACTGTGTAGCCTCTGCTCTCCTGAGGAGGTATGATCAGTGAAGAACACAGGAAGAGCCACAGATTGGTTTAAGTGGAAATCAGAAATCACTTTGGGTAAGAACCTTGTATTGGTTCTAAGGACCACCTTATCTCTAGGGAATGAAATGAAGTCAGGCTCAACTGACAGGGCTTGCAATTCACTGATACGTCTGACAGAAGTAACAGGAACCAAAAACACAGTTTTCCAAGTCAAGTACTTGAGCTCTGCTGAGGACATAGGCTCAAAGGGGGGGGGTGCATAAGCTGAGCAATACAAATATTCAAATCCCAGGCAGGAGCAGGATCCCTAAAAGGGGGATTGGTATGAAGCAATCCTTTGAAAAATTTACAGAATACAGGGTGAGATGACAGAGAGGAAGACTTCCCCACTGACAGGAAAGCAGAAGTAGCTGACAAATGAACTTTGAGAGTAGCTGGTTTGAGGCCTAGGCCATTAAGGTGAACCATATAATCCAGAACTATAGACAACTCACCAGTGCCTGGGGATATATGCTTCTTGGAACACCAAATGCTGAACCTTTTCCATTTGGAGTTGTAAGTTTTTCTGGTAGCAGACTTTCGAGAAGCTTTGAGAATATCCAGAACCCCTTGGGACAGATGCAAGTCTGCATACTCTAACTCTTCAAGAGCCATGCCTTGAGACTGAGTGACCAGAGACTGGGGTACCAAATCCTCCCCTGAGAGGAGGTTAACAGGTTGTGATTCCTGGGAAGAGAGGGGGGAAAATGGACTGCTAGGGACAGCAACAGGGGGTACCAAGGCTGCCTGACCCGGTCTGGAGCAATCAGAATCACTTTGCAAGGTTGTGACCTTACCTTGACTAGAACCTTGAACAGTAGAGGGAAGGCATAAAGAAATTTCCCTTCCCAGTTCAAAATGACAGCATCCAGAGGAACTGAGCCCAAGACTGGGGGTCTGCAACAAAACAGAGGAAGTTGGTGATTGTCTGGGGCTGCAAAAAGATCTATCTCTGGAGTGCCCCACCTTGAGAAAATCACTTTCAACACCAAAGGATCCAGAGACCATTCGTGATGGCCCTAGGAAATCCTGCCCAATGCATCTGCTATCACATTGTCCTTTCCTGGAGGGTGGACTGCTACCAGAGAGGTCTGTAGGGTATAAGCCAGGGACCATATTTTCATGGCCTCCGTGCGCAAGGCCAGGGACAGAGTATCTCCCTGCTTGTTGATGTACCACATGGTCATAGTGTTGTCCATCCTGACCTGAACCACCTTGTTCTGTACTGACTAAAAAAGCTTGTAGGGCAAGAAGTACTGCCCTTAGCTCCAGGAGGTTGATATGAAGAAGGGATTCCTGAGGGGACCACAGTCCCTGGGCTGTGAGAGCCCCCCAGATGGGCTCCCCACCCCAAAAGGGAAGCATCTGTGGTAAGAACCACAGAATGAATCTGAGTGACAAATGGAACAACTTACCTCAGATTGTCCAGGTCCTGCCACCATTGAAGGGCCTGAATTAAGGACTGGGTAACAGGAACTAGCTTGGTAAGCGGATCCTTCCTTTGGGACCAAAAGGTTCTCAGATGGAACTGAATGTCCTTCATCTGAAACCTAGCCCCTTGGACCACTGCCATGGAAGCTGCCATGTGGCCCAAAAGTTGAAGAAAATGCCTTGCTGGTCGAAAAACCAGAGGGAGGAAGGAAGAGGCCAGCTGAGAGATGGCTTTCGCCCTTTCCAAAGGAAGGAAAGCACTTGCTTTGAGCGTGTCCAGCTCTGCTCCTATAAAAGTGAGAAGCTGTACTGATTCGAGAACTGACTTGGGAAGATTTAGAAGGAACCCCAGTGAAGTGAGAACTTTCTGGGTAACCTGCAGATCTGACTTGACTTGGTCTGCAGACTGGCCCATAAGGAGCCAATCGTCCAGGTATGGAAAGATAGAAATCCCTTTCCTTCTTAAAAAGGCCACCACGACTGCTAGGCACTTTGTAAGCACCCTTGGAGCTGAAGTTAGGCCAAAAGGCATTGCTCTGCACTGGTAATGGCCTGAGGGCAATTCAAACCTGAGGTACTTTCTGTGGGAGCACCTGATGGGAAGGTGAAAACAGACATCCTTGAGGTCCAGGGAGGCTAGCCAGTCTCCTGGCCTCAGAGAGGGAAGAATTGTTCCCAGAGTCACCAGTTTGAATTTTGGTTTTAGCAGGTGCTTGTTTAGGTATCTTAGATCAGGGATGGGTCACCACTCACCTGTCTTTTTTGGGGTAAGGAAGTACCTGGAGTACAGACCTTTGCCCCTGTATGGGGTAGGAACTCTCTCTATGGCTCTTAAGGCCAGTAGAAGGCAACCTCTGCCTCTAGAGCAAGGGTTTCTGATGTATTTGCAGGTGGAAGGATATGGGTCTCAGTTGGGAAAATTTTGAAACTGAGAACCAGCCCTAACACAACCTCCAGGCCCATTTGTCTGAGGTAACAGACATCCAGTCCTGGACAAAGTAAGCCAGCCTGCCTCCACGGAATGGGGAGTCAACCCGGGCTGACACATCAGGGTGTCTGCTTGGCAGGAGCTTTAGGCTGAGGGGTGGATGCAGCCCTGCTCATCCCCTTCTGCCTCTCCCTCTGAAGAACCCCCTCTGAGAAAAGGAAGAAGAGGCCTGTGCTTGGTAGAAAGGCCTGTCCCTAGCTTGCTTCCTTTGAGGAGTTGCCTGCCTCTCCTTTGAGGAGTTGCCTGCCTCTCCTTTGCCCGGGCACTCCTGTAAGTGGTCCTGTACTAATCCATTTTCTTTCTGTAATTCTCTCTGCTCCCCAAACAGAGAATTACCCACCACTGGGAAATCCATGGCCTTAGCCTGGGTATCCTGTGAAAGGCTAGTACATCTGAGCCAAGCCATTCTCCAAAGAGCCACAGAAGTAGCCATGACTCTTGATGACACATCATTGGAGTCCACAGCAGCATGAAATTGCACCTTTGATGCCTTGATCCCATCAGCAGCCACCCCCTCTAGCTCCTTGACTAGCTGGGGGGGAGCCTGTTTGGCCAGTGCCAGTACAGTGTCCCACCTGGACTTCTGGTACCTGGCTGTATAGACCATACAGTTAGCCTGCCTGAGTCCCAAAGATGATGCCATGTACTGCTTCTTTGCCATGGCATCTAGCTTCCTGGAGTCTTTGTCTGGGGGGTGTGAAGCCAGGGGAATGTTTGACTTATCACAGGCTGCAGCCTGCACTACCCCAACATGGCTGCATTGATGATAAAGAAACTCCGTATCTGGCCTGACAAGGTGTACCTCTTGCCAACAGGAGGTACAGAGTTAGGAGACCTCAGAATTTTGTGTCTGTTTCCCAAAGGACTTAAGGAGAGGAACAGACAGTCTCTTAGACTCTGGGATGTCCACCATCTCAACAAAATCAGGCTCCTCCTGATCCACCATAGCCTCCTCAATAGGAAGCTGGAGGGTTTGAGCCACTTTTCTGCAAAACAGAAAGTGGGGAGGGGACTCAGAAATCCTAGGAGAGGAAACACCAGAAGGTCTGTCTGGGGAGATGTCCGGTTCCACAGGCACACCAAGACTTTCACCGTCACAATCATCCTCTTCAAAATTCCCCTCCTCATCAAACTCCGGTTCATAAAAATCTTCAGGGAAATAATCCTGAACTGGGGGAACCGACCGAACTGAACCCCTGCCAGAAGGCGCCGAATCGGTCGGAACCAGACAAAGCGATTCAGCAATCTGAATTGGCCTGGCTAGCTCTTCGGCAGTCGGAACACGAAGTTCTGGATCCGAACTGGCCAATTTATCCTTGTGCTTTCTCTTTGAGGGAACCGATCCCTCAGGATCGGCTCTCCTCTTGCCCAAAGAAGTATCGCCCTGGTCAGAGGGCACTCCTTCTGGTTCGGTAGGAACCAAACCGGGCTGGCCTTCTGGGTCAGCGGATTTCTCGGCCTCCTTATCCCTAAAACTACCTAACCTTTTATCCAACGTAGACTTAGGGAAATTCTTGCAAACTTGGCAGTCTGAATTGAGGTGGTCAAACCCCAGACAGTAAACACAAGTGGTATGGGGATCGGCCTTAGCAAAGACCTCCCCACACACACTGCAGTGGTGAAACCCAGTGGGCCCAGTTTTTTTCTTGAGTTTCTCAGACATGGCCAGCCTAACAAAACTTACCCTTTATAAGGCAACCACGAGGCAAGACTCCCCTATCGGTTTCTCACTCTGTTACAGGTGTTGGAAAAAAGCGTTCAATTCACGTTTTTTTAAAAACTGATACGGACCGGTAACCACACACTAAACTTTATCACAAAGATTTTTGTCTAAAGGATCAGTTCAGCCGAACCGATCAAAAAAGCTTTACAATTTCCATACAATAACTATCCTATGTACTTACGGTACCACAGACAGAGTCTCGAACCAATAAACAGAACTTAATGCGGACTAAAACAGACAACTTTATCAGACTTTGAACCGGGCAGAAGGAGAAAATCTCGGAGCGACTGTTCAGTGAGGTGGAGTAAAGAATATGACGGTTTGGTTTCAAAGTGTCACAGACAGAGTTTTCAACCGAGCTCGAGCCCAATGTTCTATGCCTGGCAAAGAATTTTAACCTTTCACTCTCTGTTGCAGTTCAAATGCTGGAGCTAAGTGCAATTGTCAGAATACAGCAAGACTTCATGTTGTTTGAAACAGTTACTTTGACTGAAGGATTTCAGGTGAGAATCTGTGGCCGATCACCTGTTGCACAATGAGCCTCCAGTAAGGCCCAGAGTGACTGGGAGCCTAATGGAACAATGGTGAGCTGAGGTTCCCAACTGAACAGTGGGGGCTGTGCCAGGACCTATTCAATCTGCATGTGACTGCAGGGACAAGCAGTCCTGTTGACTGCTGCTGCTAGTGGGACTGCAACAGACTCTGCATTTACAGGTGATGAACTGTTTGACAGTGAGCAGATTTCCTACCACAGAGAAGGAGGCATTTTTATGCTAGCCAACCACACCACTGATGCTGAGCATCACCAGCAAAGAGCAATACAGACATCTGCTGCTGTCTGAGACTGTTGCAGGATCTACCCAGCACATATCATACACCCGTATCCAGCAATCACCCCTCCAGACTGGATGCCCTGACATGATGGGTAGAGCAGATCCACAGTGGCATGACTGACCAGAGGACTGCTAAACCACTGAGCTGCATCATCATTCTAGATGCACAGGTGAGAGAATGACTGAGAAAGAGACAGAGAGAAAGTGAAAATGAGTGACCAAAGGACAGACCGACCAGCTGAACGGGACTGGAGCAAGCTGTGAAAGAGGAGCCCCGTGCTGTAAAGGAGGCTTGATGCAAGCAATAATACCCAACAGGGTGGGTGGTACTGGGCTATACCTGCCCACCCAGGGGTGTAATGAGGCCCGACATTGCAGGCAGAGGGCCTTCTAGCCCCCAGAAGGGCGGGTAACACAGGAAACATGGGAAAATATCAGGAACATTAGCCAAAGGCCATTAATGCCCTGCACCATTTATAACCTCAAGTCATACAGATTGCTACTTCCATATTTATCTAAAGCAGTTTTAAACTCATTTATGGTTTCACTGGAAACTACCCGACTAGGCAGATCATTCCATTGGTCCACTATTCATTGTGAAAACCAAGATCCTCTCAAGTTCCTATTATAATTTTCTCCTTTTATTTGATACTGATGACCTCGATTTACAGTTAAATTAAACATTCCCACAAATCAGGAGTTCTACATGCCCTATAAATCAGACACATATCTCCACGATATCTCCTGTACTACAAGAAATACAAACCAAGCCCCCTTAGTCTGTCCCCATAAGACAGTCCCTCCATTCCGGACACACTCCTCGTCACCAGTCTCTGTACCCCCTCCAACCTACGCACATCCTTAATAAATCTAGGACTCCATACACTACCAGCATATTCCAAATGGGGTCTGACAAGGGACTTGTACAGTGGTATGATAACCTACCTATCTCTACTCCTTATATTTCTCATAATTAAAGCCAAGATTCCATACGACTTTTTTGATATTTCATTTACCTGGTATTTAGACTCTTAAGTCTTTATTTATCCATACACCCAAGTCTCTCTCCACCTCTGTTTCCAGTAACTGGACTCCATTTATGTAATACTTTAATTTAAGATTATTCCCTCCCAAGTGCATGACCTTACGCTTGGCACTATTAAATTTTTATTTCTTCCCTACAGCTGTCATATATATTAGATCAATATTTTCCTGTAACTTCTGAGATTCTAATCTGTTCGTAACAACTGCCCCAAGTCTCATATCATCAGCAAACTTAACCATGCAAGTTCTACCATCACAGCTGATAGAGGAGACCAACACATTGAATAGAAGTGGGCCCAGAACAGAGCCCTGAGGGATTCCGCTGGGCACTACAATCCAGTCTGACTTTTCCCCCTTGATACATACACGCTGCTTCCTATTAATCAACCATGCAGTGATCCATCCAACTACATAGGAACCCACTTCCAATTTCTCCAGAAGACACAACAATTCACTGTGGGACACAGAATCAAATGCCTTTTCAAAGTCAACGTATAAAACATCCACTGATAATCCACTGTCCAAGGCCGGACATACTATCTCAAAACAGTATAACAAGTTGGTCACACATGATCTTCCCTTTGTGAATCTGTGCTGTGTTACATCTACATTTCCCTTTTCCCTTAACAGACTTTCAACATGCTCATTTATAATAGACATCATTACCTTACTTAGAATACAGGTCAAGCTTATGGGACGGTAGTTCGAGCAGTTGAATTTAGGTCCCTTTTTGTGGACTGGAGTCACATTTGCCAACCCTCAGTCCTCTGGCACCTCTACATAATCTATAGAGGACTGGAAGATTGCTTGTAGTGGATTACAGATAACTGTAGCAAGTTCTTTAAGAAGTTTTGGATGTAATTCATCCGGACCCGGGGAAGTGCTAACCTTCTGATTCGACAATTTATCCTTAACAGTATCTACTGAGATCACTAAGGGTTTATCAGATGTTTTTATGGATATTGGATCAGGAATTGGCCCGCTAAAGTATACACTATTAAAGTATTTATTAAACTCTACTGACATTTCCCTTTGATTTGTTACATTTGTTTGCCCCACCAATAGGGGGCCCAAATTATTGTTGTTTTGCTTTAAAGAAGCAATATACCCATAAAAAAAGCTTTCTGGTTATCTGATACCTTAGATACCAAATTATTTTCAAAGTTTTTCTTTGCTCTACTAATTTCTTTTTTCACTTCCCTTAAATTGGTTTTATATTTGAGCTTATATTCTTTTGTACCTTCTTTCTTATATTGTTTATACGCTCTATTCTTCTTACTGATTAACCTTTGGATTTTCTCATTATACCATGCTTGAATCTTCCCTTTAACATTATATTTCTTCTTGATAGGAATTTCTGTTTCAACTAGACAGTGGAAAAACAGTTTAAACTTACTCCACACTTCTCCTACTTTACATCCCTTAAAACGTGTCTTCCAATCCCAATTGTCCACCTTCTGACTCAACCTAGCATAATTTACTTTATTATAATTTCTTATCACAGTAGTACCAGCCTGTAGAGTACCTTTTATTATAATTTTAACCTCAACCATATTATGGTCACTCCCACTTAAAGGCTCCCTTACTCTACAGTCAGTTATTTGTTCCTTCATATTACTCATAACCAGGTCTAAGATGTTAGCTCCTCTTGTACATCCTGCACATAGTTCTGTAAGGCCAGGGAATCCATAGCCTTCAAAAATGCATCTTCACAAAGTGAAGAAGAAGACCAGGTATTCCATTCAATACCATTGAAGTTAAAATCACCAAGTAATAACTTTTTAGACTCATTCAAATCACTAATACTCTTAATTAGTTCAAGTGTTTTTCCACTATTTAGCGATGGAGTCTATGATACACACCCACTACTATTTGCTTCCCCCTAGAAGGTATAATCTGCACTACTATATGTTCAAAATCTGAGTGCTTAACAGTTTTCAATTCATATGCTACAATATCATTATGAACATATAAAGCCACACCTCCCCCCGTCTATTTTCTCTATCGCATCTGAATACCTGAAATCCATCAATGTTTGTTCCCCACTCATCCTCTTGCCACCATGTTTCTGTCACAGCACATAATTTAATACCCTCCTTATTTAGTATGACCTCCAGTTCCTCCTTTTTTTCCCCAAACTCCGAGCATTCAACAAAAGCAAAGTCCAATAATCAAGTTTCCCACTAGAGTTTGTCTCCTTGTCCGCTGTTCTCAACAAAGAGTCATTGCCCTCCACCCCACACGTTAGTTTAACATTTTCTCTATTTTAGTATTAAATCTGTCAGCCAAAACCCGAAGCCCATATTTGTTCAAATGAAGGCCATCTTGTGACTACAATTCAGGTACGCTGATTAATCTTTTCTAATGCTCCATCAGCTGGTAGTTTTCTCTTTGAGTCCATCTTTTTAGCCAACCATTAAATCTAGATATCTCCATACATTTATGTTTATTTGCTCTTGGGACAGGAAGGACCTCAGATATAACCAAGGGGATATTTTTATTTTTTAAAACCCTTCCTACTTCTTCAAAGTCTCTCTGGATACTAGCAAGGTCTCTTCTCCCAATATCATTGGTACCGATATGCAATATAGCTACCGGATTAACCGTGTTCTCGAAGAACCCATCCAGCCGTGGCTTTATATTGGCTATGCCTGCTCCTGGTAGACAGGACAGCGTAACATGCTCTTTTCTATTCTTACAAATCATCCTATCAGCAGTCCTAAGCATAGAGTCACTTATTATCACAACATCTCTATGTTTATTACCTGGATCAACTAATACGCCAGGTTGTACATTTCTTTCTAACTTATGACTTCCTAAATTTACAGATCTTATATTTCTTTCCTAGTTAGTAGATCCTCCTGGTACATTTTCCCTCCCAGTACCAAGACTATCAGTTTCCTGGTGCATTTTTAAAGTATTTATATTTTCTCTAACCCCTTCCTAGTCAAGAGTAGTAACCTCATGATTCAGCCCATAAAACCTATTAGTCAATTCTATTTGTTGTTGTTCTCTATCTCATCCACGCTTCCTAGGGCCTCTTTGCACAATGCTCCATTCGCCATCTTCATCCGTACTACATTCATTCATGCATACTTTCCTTTTATCACGTTGTCCTTTATTTATCTGTTTATGTATTGTTTCCCTTTCAGAGTTTTCAATCATCATTTTAGTTGTTTGCACAAACCTAGCTATTTCATTTATTCCCAACTGTACCGCTATCCTTTCTTGTAGTTCCTTAAGTTTGTTTTCCAATGTTTTTATTAACCTACACTTTTTACAGTTCTGACTCTCCATTTGTTCCAACAATCCCAACATTTCACATGTAGTGCCCTTTCTCCATTCATTACCCAAAGTATCGAATACAACTTTGTTTTCTATACCATTTCCTACCTTACTTCCAGATACCTCTTCCCCCTTTCCCACTTCCCCGGCTGACACAGCAGACACATCCAGAGCCTTAGCCATGTTGTCTTTGCCAGGCTCGCTGATGCCTGCCATTAGAGCAAATAAATAGTGTGAGAGCGGAAGTACCGTTGAGTTCGTACTTCTGGTCCCTCGCTACATCTCTCAAGATAAAACAATTATCCAGGGGCTTTGTCTGCCCTTAAAAGGTCTGGCAACTGTCCCACACAGAGAAAATATTTAAAATACAGTCAGTGCCCAAGCAAGCGAACAAGATTTTATGCTGTTCGAGTAGAGTGTGGTGCTGCCTAGATACCATACACACAACTCCACCCACAAATTTCTAAGACTGGTCCAAGAAACCTTTACCTCCCAGTGGATACACTGGTACCAATAATTCAGCCTTTCCTCAGTGGACAGAATGCTGCCCATACTGCCCACCCTGGATGGTATTTATTGTGCTTAGAAAATTTGGTGCATGTGTGATTTTTTTTATAGGCTTGTACAAAACAAAAAAAAAATAATTGTGTAAAAAATGATAATGTTTGAATTTTTTGTTTACTTTATTAAAGTAGTCCCTGTACTGCTGGTATTGGTAGTAGAGGGCGCAGTTTCTATAATTACCAGTAGAGGGTACTGAGGATTTGAGTTGCTGCTTGTCTGTAGGTTTGTATACTGGTATTGGACTTTTGTTTGTGCACTCTGTTTTTTGTTGGTGTTAAGAAGGAGTGTGTGTGTAAAACTGAGAGAGTGATGGCGCGGTATGAGAGTGGCACTGCTGAAAGAAGCCATTTTTTTAATTAATATTTTTGGGTGCCACAGTATGCCATTGCAAAAGAGCTTGTAATGCCATGTCGCAGTCGGGGAGCTATGAGGAGTGATAGCTACATACAGACAGGAGTATTTACTGGCACCAGCGATTTCTGTAAGTGTTGCCAGTGCTGGTGTGAAACAATGTTGAAAGTGCTCAAATGTAAATGATGGGAGGGAGGGATAGATGGAGCAGATGAGGTGTGGAGCTGAGCAGGAGCAGCGGGGCTCGAAACTGTAAGTGAGGTCTGGTTTTAAATAAAATATTAACTGGAAGAAGCAGTTGTTTTGTGAACAGTGCTTTTTTCATGAAAATGGGTATTGGGATTTATGTCGTTAAATGTATTTCTCGTCCTGTCACCTACTCCGTCTCTTGCCCGCTAAGCAAGAGAAAAAAATGTCAGTTTGCAGTTTCATTTTGGAGGTGGTACATGGATTTCAGTGGGTAATGGGGCAGCTGGCAGATGGACTTGTTTTAGGTGGGTATTGTTGTCTGATAGATGCCCACCTAAACAAGTGTCTCAGCCAATCAGAAGAAAGAATTGTCTTTGCCCATTTTCTAAAACACCTGAACCATGAGTACATGCAGGGCCAGCCCTGAAACCGGGGACTCAGTGTAAAACATCTGGGAATTGTTTCTTACATTTGGCAATTGGGCTACGAATTTACAACTATCTCTGGGTAAACTTGGAGCCTTTTTGCAACTGCATGGACCTTTGGATCTGAGCTTTACTGAGCACCAATTCTGTTCATTTAAAGTGCACAACCACCAGTCAACCAGCTGCAACATCAATGGGCCTACACCAATTCAGCAACTGGGTACCCAGTAACACCATGGAAGCTCCCTAAAATGGTTTAAAAGGAAAACACTGGTACCAGCAGAGAGGGGGTAGTGCCTCCAGTACAGGAGAATGAGGAATTAATACTGTACTCGCATTGTGGTGTACGATCCGCTAAAGTGTTTAATTTGCCCACACCTGCATTCGACTTGGCCCACACAGGACAACTGAAGACCAGTCTCTTTTCAACTGCCTACCTCATACTGCTGATAATCCTCCCCTTTTCCCAATTTAGGGCCCCGGTAGCTAAGAAAAAATTACTTACCATAGTGATATTGTTTCTTCTATGGGATCCCTCATTATGCTTAACTTGTGCATTTAGCCTAGTAGGTTGAAGTAACCTGGAGCGAGTAGAATTTATGTAAATTAAAAGAATGTGGAACGCTATTCAAACTCTGACTCACGGTGGCGCTGTGCTCTGCTGGTCATTGGCAGATCTATTTTGAAGGCCTAGAAAGCAATAGCTATGAACCTACTACTCTAACCTATACTGAATAGTTAAAAGAATTAATACCAATAACTAACAAAAAGGGTTGGCCCCTCAGGCCAAGCTATGGCAGAGTAAAACAAAACTATAGCAACTGACTGTAGATGAGCAACCAGAAAATGCTCAAGCAGTAAATATTAACAAACAAGAGAACATTGATTCTTGCAGAACCTTTTCCAGGTTCTGGAAGTGGAAGTAGGGTGGGAGATTTAAGCATAATGCAATGTTTACTCACCCACAGAGGTCAAGAGGGACTACTGGAGTAGCCCTTCCCCACCCCCTGAAAAGCTAACAGCAGCAACGTTTACTCGCCCACGGCGGTCGAGAGGGATTACCAGAGTAGCCACCTGAAAAAGCTAACAGCAGCAACGTTTACTCACCCACGGAGTCAGAGGCACTACCAGAATACCCTCCTCCTCCCAAAAGCTAACATCAGCAACGCTTTCGCCCATGGCGGTCGAGAGGGACCACCGGAGTAGCCCTCCCAAAAGCTAACAGCAGCTACGCCATCGCCCATAGAGGTCGAGCGGGACTACCGGAGTAGCCCTCCCCCACCCCCCGAAAAGCTAACAGATACAAGCAACTGATTGTAGATGAGCAACCAGAAAATGCTCAAGCAGTAAATATTAACAAATAAGAGAACGCTGATTCTTGTAGAACCTTTTCCAGTTCTGGAAGGGGAGGTAGGGTGGGAGATTTAAGCATAATGCAATGTTTACTCGCCCACGGAGGTTGAGAGGGACTACCGGAGTAGCCCTCCCTTACCCCCCAAAAAGCTAACAAGTACAAGGAACTCTTGCAGCAACACAAGGAGGATCTCTCTGTGTGTTCTTTCTGGCACCATTTTTTTAAAACTGAATAAGAACCAAGCTAGGTTTCTGCATTGCCTTTTAGGTGCCACATATGTTTATATAGTTTGTTTGTACCTCGTATTTTGTCTTATGAACTGCATTTCCTAGTGTTTTCTGTGGTGCTTGAACGAGCTCTGGGGATTACCTTAATTTAAAAGCCCCATGAATCTGTACTGACTAGAACTGATCTGTGTGTTCTTTTCTGGCACCATATTTCAAACTTTTAGAGAGCTGAGCTAGGTTTCTCCCTGCTGAGCGAAGTATAGTTGCGCCCTATGTAGTGACCTCTAAATGAACCAACGAGAGCCTCATGGGTGTTTAATATAGTCATTAGCTACAATAAATAAAAACAGGAAACCCCAATTTGAAATTCCAGGAGGCTGAATCATATATGCCACCGCGGGGTGTTTTCTCCGACTGGGGTTGAGCAACTCAGCTGCTCAGAGCTTTCTTAGCCGAAACCCTGCTTTGTGTCTGGTGTCTGTTTCTCTGGACCACAAACAACACCAGGGCACCTGCAACCCTCCCCCCAAGGCTACAGCAGGTCACAAATCTGAGCCAGTCCAACTGATCCAGCAACTAGCTCTCCCAGGATCCCTGACTATAAACTGACTTAACTCCCTCCTTGTCTCTCCTCAGCAGCAACGTTTACTAACCCATGGAGGTCGAGAGGGACAACCGGAGTAGCTCTTCCCCACCCCCAAAAAGCTAACAAGTACAAGGAACTCTTGCAGCAACACGAGGAGGATCTCTCTGTGTGTTATCCCTGCCAACGCAGAGTATGGACTCCCCACCGTCCCCGCCACCACCCTTGGTGGACTCGCCATTATATAGCGAAGCTGGAACACACCCCTACAGAATTATAACCTATCAGCCAACTCTCTCATCTGCAGCTTATACTTGCCCACCACTACAGACCCTAATCGTTTCTCTTTTCTAGTCCTCTAGCACAAATGTTAAGGCAATCTCATTAGCTCCACCATGCTTCTACCAACTTTCTTTACTATCACCCTACTGTTCCCCCTGCTGTCTCTCCCTTCCTCTACCATCCCTGGGAAGTGGAACCAAATTTTCGCAGTCCACACTCAGCCAGCCTGGCAGTTATCACCTAGTACCCTTCCCACCAGGCTTCACCAGAATAGTGCGCGTCTACATGGGCAGGCAGGCACCCCTATGCAACCACTCTCCCCACCTCACTGAAAACATAACCCTACACTTCCTCAGCTACACCCTCTCTCATGGTGGCCACCTCCTAGGGCACATGACTCTCTGTATTCCTTCCTCCTCTTGTCAACCACCCACTGAGTCCCTACCACTGCACCCATTATTCCCCTTTCTCCACTTTCTTCTCTTGTCAGCTCCCCACACCCATTCTCTCTCCCACTTATGGGACCACGCCACGAAAAGCTCATCGGCTAAATAAACTAGCCAGAAACATCCTGCTTAGGTCTCTCCTCCTCCTCCTATTCCTGACAGGCAATATCCACCCCCCTCAGACTGCTCTCCAGTCCTGCCCCTCATCTGACAGTGGGCTGTGCATCACCTCAATTAATATCTGCAGCCTGCAAAAAAATGGGACTCTTTTCAGGGGTGGGTTCTCCAACACCACCCAGACATCATAACCTTGGGTGAAACCTGGCTCTCCCTCTCTATCCCAGACTTGGCCGTTACCCTCCCTGGCTATAACCTCTTTCGTACCGATAGGGTGGGTAAGCATTGGGGTGACTGCGCCCTCTACCTTAAGGACTCTCTTTCTGGCCACTTGCTCCCACCGCCTCAACTGGTACCGGGGCCCAGGCACTCACGCTAAAATTAACACTCGGCAGAACTACTACCCCTCTTCTACTCACTGCTGGCTACATCCCTCCCAGAGACCAGAAACAAGCCGTTCATGCTATCCTGTCCCTATCTCTCCACCCTACCTCCACAACATGAAAAAATTGTCATGGGTGACTTCAACATAAATTGGCTGGCCATGACAGCTGCCCCTTACATTGATGATGCTATGCCGCTTGATCTCACTCAGGTAGTCACCACCCCCACCCGGCTTAACATCTGAACGAGGACCTCCTCCCTCCTGGACCTGGTTTTCACAAATCAACCCCACAGAATAACAAACACTTTGGTACTCTCTAACGCATTGACCGACCATTCTCCTTCACTCTGCACTTGGTCCTGCAAAGCTCCCAAAACCTCCCCTAAAATTACCCTACAACGCAAACTCGATCCGGGTAAACTCTCACAACTTAAAGCCCACCTCAGAAGCTGGGACTGGACACCCCTAGCTAACACCCTCGACCTGGATCGTACTCTTGACCTTTTTATCACCACCTTCAATGCAGCCTGTGACAAATACGCACCCCTTATCAAGAGAATGTCCAAAGGTAACCATGCCCCTTGGTTCACCGACTACCTCCTGGATCTACTGCGACATCGTGACTCCCTTTGGCATCTCACAAATGAGATGAAATGGCCAGCAGATAAGCAGCAGTATAGGGAGGCCCATAACAAGTGCACATGGTCCCTACGCACAGCCAAAGCCGAGTATTACAAAGCATCCTTAACCACTGCCTGTGGCTCCAGGCGAAAATTTTGGAATAATATAAAGGAACTCTGCGGCAAGGTCCCAAATCCGCCCCTGTATCAGATGGTTATAGACAGTAACCTTACCTTGGATCCCTTTAGTATAGCCTCAGCCCTTAACTCCACTTTCACTGATCTCAATCATGTCCTCCCTCCTAATTTCTTTGACCCCCCTCATGCCCGGCCCCACCCCTCACCCCTCCTTGCTCCACCCTTTCACCTACACTTTATTACCCCAGAGGTAGCCAAACCCTACCTTGTCAAAGCCCTAAACCACTCCCACTATAGCAGTGATTCTCTAGACCTGAAACTTCTCCGCCTCACTCTCCTGGAAGTCCTTAACCCACTCACCCATATTCTTAACTGCTCCCTCTGTCAAGGGAAATTCCCCACCTGCTGGAAACCGGCTTCCATTACCCCCATCTACAAGAGTGGGGACCGCACCTCCACTAACAACTATCGCCCTATCTCCATTCTTCCCCCCTATCTAAAGCATTGGAACGTATTGTCTCCGATCAACTCACTGACCACTTAATGAACTATAACCGACTATGTAAACAGCAACATGGCTTCTGTAAGGGACATAGTACCATCCCAGCCCTCCCTGAGTTCACCTCGCACGTCTACTCCGCTTTGGACAGTGGCCACATAGAAACATAGAAGTTGACGGCACATAAGGACTGCAAGGCCCATCCAATCTGCCCATTTCTTTTTCTACCTTATAAATGTGCCATCGGCCTTTGCTCTGCCAGTAGCCTATCTATTCATACTCATCTGTATTGCTCCCTTATGCCTATCCCACGGCTCTGACCTTTTCTGCTACTGTATTTGAGAACCAAAGTGGTTTCCTTCTTCTTTTGCACTTCCTTTTCTGTCTAACACAATGGGATGTTGCTTCAAGTATTGCATCCTTAATGCTTGCCCACTTTGCCTGTACCCCCTCCCCTGTGATTCTTTTTGCCAGGGCTAGCTTAACTCTGTTGGCCATCTTATCAAAGTCAGCTCCTCTGAAATCCCATATTTTTGCCTTGGAATGGGATGATTTAGATGTAGTGGCCAAATTGATCCATACCATGTGATGGTCACTGGCCCCCAGGTGACCTACCTGGAGATCTGTGATCCCTTCCCTGTTAGTCAGTACAATATCTAGGATCTACATCTCAGGGGCCATCTTTATGGATCTCTCTAAGGCGTTTGATACTGTCAACCATGCCCTCTTACTGATCACTCTCTCCTCCATTGGCTTTTCCAGCGATGCCCAAAGTTGGTTTGCTGACTATCTGTCAGAAAGAACACAAAAGGTCAAGATTGGCACCACCCTGTTCACCAGCCTCCCAGTCCGTTCCGGTGTCCCACAGGGTTCCATTCTTGGCCCTCTGTTATTTAACAACCTACTCCTATATGCGACTGATGCTGTCCTGTACCCCTCCTATCCAGACCCCCTTAAACTCCACCAAGCACTCCAACACTCTTTCAGTGAAGCTGAAAAATGGTTCTCCGCCCAGCGCTTAATAATCAACTATAAGAAGACAAAAGTCATGGTCTTCTCACATCCACAGAACTCCCTTAAGAACCTCTGCCCCCAAATTCTCAATGCCAACCAGTCCCCACTCAAACAAGTGAACACCTTTAAATATCTAGGTATCACGCTAGATCCAGTCTTCAACATATTCATCACCTATCCACTGTCCTTAACTCTAGAATTGGCGTGCTCTATCGGTACAAACATTGCCTCACACCTGACACCCTCCGGCTCACCATCTCTTCCTCTGTCCTCTCCCTTCTGGACTATGGTATTCTCGTATACAGCGCTGTGTCCACCTCTGCACTGGGCAGACTCTGGCTCACACTAAACAAAGCCTGCTGCCTTATCCTTGGCTGTAATCGATACACCCACACCTGCTCCCTCTGCAGGGCCACAAAATGGCTAAATCTAGACAACAGGATCAGGTTTCACACCTGCCTAATAGCCAAAAAGATTGCACTAGGTCTCACTCCCCCTGCTCTCTCCTCACTTATTTATTTATTTTATTTATTTAGCTTTTTTTGACCAGATAGGTACACTAGACAAGTTGTATGCCTATTTTCAGGTACGACCCGGGAGAGTACAGTGAAAAATACTGGTTCATACAAGGTACATAACAACAAGAGGGGCAGTGTACATAGTTACAGGAGAGCTAGATTAACATAGATAGTCTACAGTGCACAGTAAGAGGTACCTACACATACAGAATAAATAGACTAAGACATTCGATGGTGATTACATTGCCTGAGTGACCCTTTTTTTTTTTCAGGGCCACATACTTTATAAGCAGGTAGCAAGCAGTCACATACTTCCCAAAATTGAAAGGGCAGTGGGTAGGATAAGACTAATTTGGAGACATGTTTAAGGTGGTTTAGGACACCTACACACCGAGGACAGTTTTAAGTGCCCCTACAGGGAATTCTGGAGATTCAGTTGGGAGGGGGAGGCTCTGACGTGGTTTGGAAGGGGGTTCCATAGTCTTGGAGCACACATAGCGGACACAACTGCCAAATGCCCCTCTATGATCAAAGACCTGAGACCTAAAGCTGGAAAGTGCACCAGATAATCCAAAATGCTAAGCAGATCTGCCTGTAAGGGATGGACAGTTTAGCAGAACACCACAGGGAAAATCCTTTCCACTTGGAAGCATACGTCTTCCTGGTGGTAGGCCTCCTGGGAACCTTGAGAACCCATGGACCTCTTCTGAAAACTGAAAATCAGGATACTTATAACTCTTCAAGAACCAGGCCTCGAGGATAAGTGACTTGAGGTTCAGAAAGGTCACCCTGCCCTGAAACATGGTCATTAGGTTGTCTCTCAGAGGGAGATAAATGGGCTGTTTGGTGGGGAAGGCCAGAAGCAGGGGGTACCAGGGTTGTCTGTCCCAGTCTGGTGCTATCAGTAGGATGGTTGCAGACTGGCCCCTCAATTTCAGGAGGACTCATAGCGGTAGAGGAAATTGGGAAGAACAGAGAAGCCTCCCTGACCAGTCCAGGACCAGAGTGTTCAAGGAAATTGTGCCCCTGCCAGAGACCAGCAACAAAAGTGAATGAGCTGGAATTTTCCTTGAGGTGAACAGGTCTAATTCTGTGTGTGTGTTTTTAAAAGATTGTGGCTAACATCTGCTTGTTCAGGGAACCTTTGTGATGATCCTGGCTTATCCTGCTGAGGGAATCCGCCAGGACATTGTCCTTTCCTGGAAGGTGGATTGCTGACAGTTGCACCACTAATGAGTAAACCATATTCCAGAGCATTGTAGCTTCTGTGCACAGCTTTGAGGACCGTGTGCCCCTCTGCTCATGACATAGTACATGGTGGTGGTGTTGTCTGTCCTGACCTGAACCGACTGGCCCTTTATCTGAGGAGCAAACAACTGGAGGGCAAGGAAGACTGCCATTAGCTATAGGAAGTTAATATGCTCCCTGGACTCCTGAGGAGGTCACACATCATTTACTGTTAGGTCTTACAGGTAGGCTCCCCAGCCTAAAGGGGAGGTATCTCTGGTGAGAACCACTACGGGGAACTGTTGCTGAAAAGGACACTTCCTCAATGGGGTTATCCCTTTCCTTCTGCCAGTTCAGAGCTTGTAACAGAGTTTTTGTTACAAGCACCAGCCTGGCTAGGGAATGTCACTTTTGGGACCAGAGGGCCCTTAAGTGATACTGGATGTTTCTTATTTGAAATCAAGACCTCGGGGGCATGGCTGTGGTGGAAGCCATATAAGCTAGGAGCTGAAGAAAAAGGTCCAGGACCTTCACTGTTTTTCTAGCGACTCCTGGGTATTTATGAGAAATCCCAGTGTCTCCAAGGTGCTCTGCGTAACTGGAGAGAGACCCTGACTTGCTGAAGAAATTTCCCAGCGACTAGCCAGCCATCCATGTACGGGGAAACCCATCACCCCTTGCCTCCTGAGGTATGCTGTCACTACAGCTAAGCACTCCGTGAACACCCTGAGAACAGGTGAAAGACCAAAAGGGAGGGCTGCAAACTGGTAATGAAAAGAAGGCAGCCTGAACCACAAGTACTTTCTGTGACTGGTCCTGACTGAAATATGGAAGTACGCATCTTTCAAATCCAGAGACCCCATCGAATCTCCCTGATATAGGAATGGAATCACTGCGGGCAGCGTGATCATCTTGAACTTAGGGTTTTCCAAGTGTTCGTTCAGAACCTGAGATCCCAAATGGGTCAACCCTCTCCATATTTCTTGTGAGTGAGGAAATACCTTGAGTAAAGACCCCAGTGGGAGGGAGGAACTTTCTCAGCTGTGTCTGCCTGCAGCTATTTCTCAACCTGCAACTCCAGCAAAATTCTTTTTCCTGGAGTAGGAGGTTAGAAATTTCTGCAGACCTGTAACTTAGGGAATCTTTTGAACTGAAGAGTTAGATCCTAGCTCACCATCTCTAGGACTCACCTTTCTGTGGTAATGTTCTCCCCATTCCTGGGAGTAGTGCACAGCCCCCAAGTGACCTGCATTTCACGGGTCTGACCTGATTTAGGGCTGTAAAACCCGCTCACCCGCAAGACCTCATCCAAACCCGCTTTCGCCCTTTAAATCAGCGAATGTGCAGAATGTAGCACGCCCTCACTGCGCTCATTCCAGGTCGCTGCTTGGCAAAACAGTGAGTGCCCAGCCGCAGAATGACTATGCCATGATCTGCGTTTTTGAGCAGCAAATCTGACAGGCAAACAGCTGACATTGGCAGCGCGAGTGACAGTCAGCTGAGCTGGGAAAGCTTGAAGATGTCTGACTGACTCGTCAGTGGCAGGTCGTAAGTGAAAGAAAGCTAGCCCAAATTTTTACCTGGAAGGTCCGTAATGCAGACCGATAGTAGTCAAATTCTTAGTGACTTAGAGGAGGGTGAGCCTGGGGTGGTGGTGTTTCTGCTGGGCGTCGTGGCAGCCAAGAAGAAGCAGCTGAAAAGAAAGCATTCCTTGACCAGCTTCCAGAGGCAGTGGTCGCCTGACTGGCCCTGTGTACAGCCTGTTAAAGGGAATCCACAGAAAGTGTGGTGCACAGTAAGTCCCTGCTCCTCTGTACTTTGGTTATTTAATATCAAAACTTAATTCCCTGTAAATTTGGAGAGAGCTAGATGTTGGCTGAGAAAAAGTTTCCTTTTCTGACAGTAAAGCAGGAGATTGCCCCCAGCACACTGTATGGCCGACGGGGGTGCCCAATCCCCATCTCGGCTCCACTGCACCCCAAAATAAATTGCCAGGTGCCACACTGGAGCCCACCCCAGCAAAAAGGTCCCCGTCGTCTTAATAAACAAAAAAAAATAAGACATTGAATAAAAAAGTCCCTTGTTGATTATCTTGCCCCTCCCCAACCCGCCCACCCTCTGCTTACCCACCTCCCCTCCCCTCACCCCATACTTACCTCCAGAGCCGAGCGCAATGATCTTCGGTGGACTGGGAACACGTCTGCACTCTTCAAAGCCGACCGCAAACTGAAGAAATGGCGGCACACTGTATAATGGCATAAATGTTTTTTTTTCAACTTTGGTGCATATCTTGGCCATTTTTGGGAATTTGTTCACCAAATTTTCAACATGGAGTTCTTGGGACCCCACCTCAATAATTCAGTCACTGTCATTTTGTTATTCGATCCCAAAAGGTTGATTTCGCAGTCACTGCACAGAACCGCCTTTCGGGACTGATTAATGAAACAACAGTGCCACAGTTCATGAGGTAGGCCCAAAATCCCTATGCTGAAAATTTGGAGAAAAATTCCCAAAATGATTGTTTCTTGACGTGCGTTCTATGAATTTCTATGCACGCTTGTAATTTTGAGCATTTTTAATATTGTCACTCCAGATTTGCAACACTGCCATTTTACCACACCTTCTTATGAGTAGCATGACTGTCATTTTTCACATCTCACCCAAAATGCGTTTTCGCACATGTAGCGCACATTGGCATGGTCGATGTGCGAAACAAATGTTCAGGACAGATTAAGAAAATCACAGTGACATTGTACATGAGCAGAGATCTTAAACTGGCTATGCTGAAAATTTGGTGACAAACATCCATAAAATGACTGTGTTATGAGCGTGCATTGTGCAATTTCCCTGCACCCTGGTGGGCAAGCAATGTGAGAGGGCAGTAAGGAGGGCTGGGGGGATACAGGGATGCATAGGGATAGGCATCACCAGTAGAAAACAGGAAGTTGTTATCCCTCTGTACAGACAGCTGGTGAGACCCCATCTGGAGTACTGAGTGCAGTTCTGGAGACCCAATTTCCACAAAGACATAGACAGGATGAAGGCAGTCCAGAGGAGGACAACTAAAATGGTGCAGGGTCTGCACCAGAAGAACTATGAAGAGACTTAAGCAGCTTAATATGTATAGCCTCAAGGAAAGGAGGGAGAGGGGAGACATGATAGAAACTTTCAAGTACCTCAAGGGAATCAACAAAGTCCAAGAGGGTAATATGTTTCAGAAAAAGAGGTGTGTAAGAACAAGCGGGCACAATTTGAAGATTGAGTGGGGGGGATGGCTCAGAGGTAATGTGAGGAAGTATTTTTTCATGGAGAGGGTTGTGGATGCATGGAATGGCCTTCCTGAGAAGGTTCTGGAGTCAAGGACAGTGGTGGATTTCAAGAATGCATGGGACAGTCATAAGGCAATTCTAGTGGGTGGAGGTAGGAAGAAGTAAGCTGTTGGTTAACTAGGATCTGCAGCTTATCCATTAGGTAGGAAAATGGGTAGACTGGGTGGGCCAAGCGGTCCTTATCTGCCATCAAATTCTATGTTTCTATGTTTCTACCCTCGTAAGTTCACAAACTCATAATCTTTTCAGTCCAGATTTTCAACATTGGCATTTTTCCACACCTTCTTATGAACAGTACAGCTGTCATTTTTCACACCCTGGCCAAAATGTGTTTTCGCACTTCCTGGGCAGAAGAGCACGGTTGCTGTGGGAAATCAGTGTTCGGGATAGTATAAGAAAATCACAGTG
Source organism: Neoceratodus forsteri (assembly GCA_016271365.2). Taxonomy (NCBI): domain Eukaryota; kingdom Metazoa; phylum Chordata; order Ceratodontiformes; family Ceratodontidae; genus Neoceratodus; species Neoceratodus forsteri. The sequence goes on along the minus strand of CM057458.1, from coordinate 727,542,727 downwards.
ACACTGTTCATGAGCAGTGGTGCCAAAATGCCTATGTTGAAAATCTGCTGCAAAAAAATCCCAAAACTAACAACGTTATGGGTTTGCATTGCGCAGTTTCTATGCACATTCGTGACTTCACCAGTTTTTTATATTTTCACTCCAGATTTTCAACATTGCCATTTTTAACACCTCCTCATGAACAGTACAGCTGTCATTTTTCACATCTTGTTTAAAATGTGTTTTTGCACCTGTGGCGCCAAATGGTGCAGTCGCTGTGCAAGATATAGAAATTACGTACTTACCGTAATTATGATCTTTCTGTGTATCTTCACCATTCATCACAGATGGGTACTGGCAGTCAGGACCCATAAGTACTTTTTTTTTTTAAGGATAGGCGACGTGACGCAGCATCGGCGCCACCCTCGAGGCCAACGTACTATGTTGCGCTCGAGGATTAGCCGTTAAGCTGTGTTGACTCTGCCTGACTACCAGTTGTGAGTCGCCGGAGAGGTAAGAGGAAGGGATGGAGGGTGGGACAAGAGAGTCCAAGGGACAGAAAAAGGAAGGAAGAATTGAACCAAAAGGAGAAATAACGACTGAGAGGACAGCAGAGGAGAGATGAGACTAAGGGGACTGGGTAGGGGCCCCAATCTCTGGAAGCAGAAGAAGGGAGGGAAGGGAGGGAGAAAATTTAGGAGAGAGAGTGAGAGGTAACAAGGATCCAGGATCCTTGTCCGTCACCAGACTGTATAGGAACTGCAAGGAGTAGCAAAGCTTTCTTGCCAGAATTCAAGGCACAGAATATGTGGCAATACCCCAAAAGCAGAGTCAGCTATACTGGAGAAGGACAGGGTACAGGGATTAGTACTCTCTCTGTAACGAGATTTGGTGAAAAAAAGGGGGTTCCTTTTTTTTTTTTTGAAACAGTTGGATGACAGGAGGAAGGCAACCAACAACTCCCACCCTGATAGGGTGGAGATATGCAATAGAAGAAATGCCACTCGAGCTGTGCCCTTTAAGGGAAGAAATTACACCCCGTGTGTCCCTACTTTACCCTGCTCAAGAGAGGAGAGGCACAGAGGAGAGGGACAAGACTGAGGCCCCAGGGGGACGGTGGGCGGGATTGTGATGAATGGTGAAGATACACAGAAAGATCATAATTACGGTAAGTACATAATTTCTATATCTTATCTGTGTCAATCTTCACCATTCATCACAGATGGGTGAGTACCAAGCCCCCCGAAGGGGTTGACTAATTGCACCCTAAGGGACAGTGTCCCTTAACCCTCAGTGGGTGACACACTAAGGAGGGAACCTTCTGGGCCTGGGAGGCCGAGAATGGGAGGGCGAGGCAGGGTCCCCGGAGAAGGAAGTTGCCCGACAGCGCCGTCTCGCCCTACGGAAAACAGATAGGTTCCCTGGTAGCGGAGCAAATCACCCTACGCCGGGCCAAGGGTGACAACCGGGAAAGGCGAGGCCACGCCGATCTTCTGGTGCAGATCGCTGTCCCTACCACTCTGGTAGCTACCTCGTTGGCATCATAAGACGCCCTTGCTTGGTGCCTTGCTAGCTCCAGGCCACGTGCAGAGGCGATGGCTTGCCTGGTCTGCTCCGAGTCAGGCAAAGCAGCTAGGAACTGACCCAGCGCTGACCACAAGAACCTGTTGTAGGCTGCATAGTGGGCCTGATGAGCGGAGATGGAGAGAAGCAACCGTGCCGAGTAGAAAGTCCTCCTCCCCCAGAAATCAAAATCCAAAGAGTCCTGATCTGGGGGCCGGTCACGGGAGGGCGCGAAGCCCGTTGGGAGTGTCCAGGTGCGTCAATCCGCACTGCGGATGAGGCATGGAGCCTGGAGACTCTGGGGGTGCGCAATACCTCTGGCTGAGGTCCCTAGGGGCAGGAACTCCGGAGAAGGGCCTCTGCCAGAAACGCATGGACGCCTCCCGAAAGGGAGCAGGCCAGGGGGGCACCACAAGGGTGGCCGCCCCGAAATCGCCTAGAAAGGCGTGGCGCGCATGCTCTGGATTGCTCAGGATGGGGGAAAGGTGAAGGTCCTCCAACATCCTCGCGAAGAATGCTGATACTCCAGCGAGATCAGCCGCAGGAAGATGTGGACAGATGTTTCCTCACCCCCAGAAGAGAGGGATGAGGAGCTGGAGGTCACCATATGCTCTGAGGGTGGCTGCTCGGGGGGAGGTTGAAAAACCTGACTGTCCAAGGCCCTAACATAAGCAGGGAACCGAGAAGCCACCGCTCTGAACTGCTCCCAGGTGAGAGGCCCGGTAGGACCAAGAATGCCCGTGAGCGCTGGAGAATGCGGCAGAGGGGTAGGGGCAGAGCCGAGGGAAGGAATCAGCTGGCCTCTGCCAGGGCTAGGGAGCGGACCATGGACACCCAGGGAAGGTGTCCCGGAAGACTCCGCAGCTGACAGCTGTACAACTACGTTGGTACTGCCTAGGCTGCGCCCAGAAGAATCCCCCAGTGAGGCGACCGGGGCCGTATAGGTCCAGAAGGATGGTCCCCTGCCTCCAAAGAATAGGACCCTCTCAAGGAACTGGAAGGGGAAGGGCGGAAGTCCGCACTTTGGCTTCATCCAGGGCCCGGGTGGACCCCAGAGAAAGGCCGACGCGCCGACCCCACACCCCTTGACCCCTCAGGGTCCGAGAAGGTCCTGGTCCTCGGAAGGGTCAGCCTAGGTAGCTGGCAGCTCTGGGATGTCCCCGAGGGGGAAATCCAGGGTGCAGCACCCTCCCCAGCCGTAGGCTTCCCGATGGGCCCCAAAGTTGGGCGATCGAGACACACCACGGGAGGGGGTACCTCTGCTGAAGGGTCAAGGAACCCCCCCAGACCAGGTTGCATGGCTATGGTGGCACGCATCGTGGCAGTGGTCAAAACCACCCCCGCGCCCTCCACGGCCCCGTGGGCGGAGCTGGCAGAAGGTGGCAGGGCAGCTGAGACCAAAGGTTTGGAGATAGGGCCGCCGCGCCCGGCTAAGCCCACTGTGCCGGAGCGGGCGCTGCGAACAGAGACGGCGCCGGGCGGCAACCCCAACAGCAGCCCGGAGAAGCAACACCGCTAGGTCTCTGGCGCCGCGAAGCGCACCAGAGTCAAGCAGCGCCGAGCCGCCTCGAACAGGCTCGGCGCCGACGATACCGCTTAGGCCGCACGGCACCGCGCGAGGCACTGAGAACAAGGTGGCGCCGACGGCCCTGAAAACGACCTCGCGCCGACAGCGTACCGGTCCCCCGGAACCGCGAAGGGCGCCGAGAGCAGAGGCGGCGCGTTAGGCGACACGACCAGCGACGTCAGGGACCTGCGAAAGCCGGTTCAACCTCGGACATAAAGTAAAAGCGCTTACCGATCCAAGGTCGCGGGCGCCACGAAAGAGAGCCGATGCCGCAAGCGGCGCCAACAGGGCCCACGGCGTTGAGAGCGAGTCGGCGCAGTCGTCGGCGCCACCAAGGCCCTCGGCACCATGAACGGCGCCAAGGCCTCGACAACAATGACCGACGGCGGTCGAGGATGGCGCCGACCTGGCCTTCTGGACCGCGGGAGCGACACCTGGGGCCTTCACCTCGAAGGGTGATTGCCTATGCGGCACTCTCCGCCCGCCTCCCGGGAAGCGGACGGGCCTCCCGCGCCGCAGGAGGAGCCTCGACCAAGGCTAGGCTGCGGGAGGTCGAGGCCTCTCCTCCACGGTTCAGGATAGAACCCGGAGGGACCCGGAAGAAAGGCCGAGAGAGCGCGGCTTGGCCCGACGAGTGCGAATCCATCCCCCGAAAGTCGGCGGAGCTCGTCCAACTTTCCACGCGCGCTGTTCGAGGACACGGCGGTCCATGGAGAACCAGGCATCGCTCGAATCCATGTCGTGAAGCGGGCCAAGACATGCGAGACACCGGTCATGCTGGTCGGTCACGGAGAAATTGCGGCCGCATGGGCACCGACGCATAAGGGCCGCACCGCCTTAGAGAATTTCTTGCCCTCTGACCGTGGCATGACCTACAGAAAAAACAACACCAAAAAAGACTCAACATCGCTTAAATGTTAATAAAAAGGAAAGATCTTACCGGCGACGTCGAGTGGAGGCAGCACCCAGAACTAGTAGACTGCGGACTGGTGACGAAAATATCGCAGGCTTAAGGCCTCAAAACTGAGAAAACTTCTTCAGGCTTCCCACGAGGCAACCTCGATGGCGGGAGACAAAGAACTGGTAGTCAGGCGGAGTCGACACAGCTTAATCAGCTAATCCTCGAGCGCCACGAGTACGTCATTCTCGAGGGCGCAAGCGCTAATGCTGCATCGTCTCCTATCCTTTTAAAAAAAAAAAAAAGGCTCCCACGGGTCCTGACCTCCGGCCAGTACCCATCTGTGATGAATGGTGAAGATTGACGCAGATAAGATCACCTTTTGGCTAACAAACTGATAGTGTCACTGTACATGCGGTGGGATCACAAAAAACACATGCTGAAAACTTGGAATAAAAATACCAGGAAACACCCAGGGTGTTAGGGTTTTCGACCATAATGCCTTATCCTGTAGGGACTGACAGGCATCAGGGGTGTGACTTAGGAATGTCGACAGTAATGCTCATGCCATTCCACCTACACCCTGCAGCCAGTGGCAGGCCTTGGACCCTTTGGCCCCAGAGTTCACCCCATTCTCCTATACTGTGCCCATTTCAGTATATTTCCTTATGGAATGAGGTGAGTGTAAAGCCCAGACACTTCAAAGCACACCTCAGCACTTGTAAGTGTCTGCAGGGTAGGGTGAGACGAAATGTTGTGACCGTTATGGGCGATCACCCAAAGGCACACCCCAATGTCTGTCCATCTCTGCAAGGTGGGGGTTGAGCTGGCATCAGTTCAATACTTCACTGCCATTCCTATACTGCATCGGTCTAACTGTTTAACATTGTCCTTTCATCAGCCCAGGAGAAACAGTACACAGGCATAATACTATACTGTCTCTATATAGGATGATCTATATCTGGCAGAATAGCCTAGAGGTTAAAGTAACAAGCTGTGAATGAACTTGGTACATGCAGCAGACCAGACCTGTGTTTGATTCTCTCAGCCTCCACTTGCATACTGTGTGACTCTGAGCAAGTCACTTAACCTCCCAGGTTGCCCCCTGCCCCTGAAACAGACACATGGATAGACCTTACCCAGTTACCAAAGACTAAAAAAAATGTACACCAGGAATTCCTATATTAAGTGTTCAAATTATGTATTTTAGTAAGGTTTATTTTTTACCATACATGTTCCAAAGGTTTGTTTTTAGGTTGAAAGGACATGCTGGGTGGGATAGTATGAATGATGATGGCTGGCATGGTCAGGGACAGTTGAGAGGTATGTGCAGGGCCGTCCCTGTATACTTCATAGCATTCTGTCACTGAAATGCTGGATACAGACACTCAAAATGTAGAGAAATGAGGGGCACTGGTCTTAATAATATGGACATTCTCAAAGAATTAAGGGGAGAACTAGTAACACCACTGACTACCTATTTTAACAAATCATGGGAGGATGGTGTGGTACCTAAGGACTGGAGGAGGGCAGCTGTGATTCCCTCTTACAAAAGTGGGAGCAAGACAGAGGTAGGAAACTACAGACCTGTCAGTTTGGACTCTGTGGTAGGGAAAGTGATGGAATCACTTCTAAAGGAAAGAATTGTTGAGTACCTAGAGGCCAGTCGGGCACAGGACCCAGGGCAGCATGGGTTCACAGTGGGAAGGTCATGTCAGAAGAATCTAATTGATTTCTTTGACTGGGTGACCAAAGTAGTAGACCAGAGAGGGGCTGTGGACATGACCTACCTAGACTTTAGCAAGGCATTTAACACAGTCCCATACAAAAGATTAATAAACAAATTAGCCAGCCTGGGAGTGGGTCCCAGGGTGGTAGCCTGGGTAAAACATTGGCTGGACAACAGGATACAGAAGATAATAGTAAATGGAGTCCACTCTGAAGAAAGAGGGTTACTAGTGGTGTATTGCTGGGCTCAGTACTGGATCCAGTCTTTTTGTTTTTTTGTATGATGGTATTTATCACCCCCCACGCATCTGACTGGACTTCCTTTTGGGCCCCCGCATGGATTGCCCCATCACGGTGCATCTGACCCCACCACCCCATATCGCAGCCAGCCCAGGTATCTCCGACATATCCCTTCGTTGGGAGAGTCCCTTACTTACGTAGGGGAAGAGCCTTTTCAGCCATATCCAATGACCCTGGGTGCTGCTGAGGTGGCTGATGGAGGTCCGGGAGCCCGGGAGTGAGGATTCAGGGAGGCCGTCATCTGATCCACCAGGGCGACATTTTCGTGGTTTTTCCTCCGAGGGGAGACATGTCATTACATATAGGATTATGCCGACGTCTGTCTCTCCCCAAGCATTGTGGGTCAGATGTCATGCTGAATCCCCAGCCTCCGCCAGGGGTTAGCAGACATCGAACCGCACTCTCACCCTCCCCCCGGAGAAGGCAAGCTGTCAGTGGATGCTCCCTCCTTCTCCACCTGGCCAGCCCTCCAGTGACCTGAGTCCGTTCCCAAACCCGGGTCGTCTGTGTCGCAGGCGGAAAGCCAACTGCTGCACTGATTGGCCAGCTGGGTCCAGTCCTTTTTAATGTCTTTATAAATGACATTGCAGAGGGACTGGAAGGAAAAGTATGCCTTTTTGCAGATGACACAAAGATCGGCAACAGGGTTGATACACAGCAGGGGGGGTGGAAAGGATGAGAAAGGACTTGGCAAGGTTGAAGGAATGGTCAGAAATATGGCAGCTTAGATTCAATGCAAAGAAGTGCAAAATAATGCACTTAGGAAACAAAAACCCAGGGAAGAGTACACAACTGGGGGGGAGGGGGATAGCAACAACAACAAAAATGGAAAGGGACCTGGAGGTGATGACATCAGATAACCTGAAGGTTAGCAAGCAATGTGAGAAGGCAGTAGGGAGGTCTGGGGGGATACTGGGATGTATAGGGAGAGGCCTCACTAGCAGAAAACAGGAAGTTGTTATCCCTCTGTACAGACAGTTGGTGAGACCCCATCTGGAGTATTGCGTCCAGTTCTGAAGACCCCATCTCCGCAAGGATATAGACAGGATGGAAGCAGTCCAGAGGAGGGCAACTAAAATGGTGCAGGGTCTGCAACAGAAGCCATATGAGGAGAGACTAAAGGAGCTTAATACATATACCCCTGGGGAAAGGAGGTAGAGAGGGTACATGATTGTTGATTCCATTGAGGTACTTAAAAGTTTCAAAGTCCAAGAGGGTAGCATCTTTCTGAAAAGGGATGTACAAGAACAATGGGACATAATTTGAAGATAGAGGGAGGACGGCTCGGGGCAATATGAGGAAGTATTTTTTTTCACAGAGAGGGTGGTGGACACATGGAACCACCTTCCTGAGGAGGCTGTGGGATCTAAAACTGTGGGAGTATTCAAGAATGCATGGGACAGACATAAGGCAATTCTAGTGTGGGGGTAGGAAGAAATAGGCTGTTGGTTAGCTAGGATCTACATCTTGTCCAGCAGGTAGGGGGAAATGGGCATATTACTGTAGGCGGGCCAAGTGGTCCTTATCTGCCATCAAAGTCTATGTTTCAGCACTCTACCCTTGATCATACCCTGGACAATAGCTGAAAGTCCTAACAGTGGAGTGATACTGGGTCACACTAAGTCTTCTGTGGGATCCCCCTCTTGAACTGCCAGATAATTGCAGCTCTTAATGAGTTGTTAATCACACAAGGACATCTGGAACATTGAGAGATTAGCATGAGGACTAGAGACTTTTTTAACTTTATTAACAGCCATGAAAACCTGCACTAATCAAGACAGACTAGTAGAGAGTTTGTTTCACTAGCCATGGTCAATTTGCACTAGTGTTTGGGTTAGTAATACACTGTTAAGATAACCCCGTTTAGTTTTTTCACAGGCCTGTTATGGGCAGACTAGGTGGACCAAGCGGTCCTTATCTGCCGTAAAAGTCTATGCTTCTATGAGAGCTAATAAACTGTAGCAGCAATCTAAGCATTTACTGTACATGCTAATCGGACAGTCTTTTGTTTCCCAGTACCAAATTCAAACTGCACAGTCACCTCTGGATACTGGCACCTGAACAAAAGGCAAAACACTGGATAAGCTGGTTTAGCTGTTACCTGTGCTTGGAAGATTAGAAGTGTTTATGTTCCAGCAGAGAACATTTGATTTCTCTGTACATGCCTAGCGGCCTGTGGGCCATTTCTTATTTTCTTGATCTAAGTGTGCCCACGCTTTCCTTATGTGCACTTAGATGTAATCCAACTCCTACTTCGGCTTATCCCTGAAGTTCTTCTCCTGTTTTGCATCTCTGGATAAGAAGTTTGTCAGATATAATATTACCACTTACATCCAGCACTGCATAAATGCAGATAGCTTTCCCACTGGCATCCAGGTATACATAGATTTAGTACAAGAATTAATGCAGAAAGATGTTTTGCATCCAGACAGTCTGACTGAATAATTATAGTTTTATAAAATTATATAAATGCAGCTGTCCGGCAAAGATTCCAGGCTCTGCATATTTATAATTTTTAATTAAAATATAATTGAGTCGAGTACTGTACAGCTGTTTGTTCTTTTGATTTTGTAGGTCTGCAATTCTGCTTTTGGTATCAGTCATCAAGGAAGGTGGGATGTGGAGCATCATATTGCTGGAGCAGAACATGAGAAGTTGGCCAAGGTTACTATGGCATGCACACCTGTATCACCTTACTTCATACAGCAGTCTCAGGATAGTGTTACTAATGCCAAGGTGCTTTTCACTGGATGCCTTCTAGAGCATAACCTACGATTTGAGGCTGCAGCTCATGCTGGTCCACTCTTCCGCAAGATGTTTCCTGACAGTGAAATAGCTAAAAAGTATGGATGTGCAGCAACTAAAAATGAAAATTACGTACCTACCGTAATTCTTGATCTTCTCTTGTATCTTCACCATTCATTACTTCCTGGGTGTAGGCGGGGCGCGCACAAATCCGCAGGAGCTTTTTTTTTTTTTTTTTAAAGCACCAACGGCACCGCCCTCGAGAGTGACGTCATGCGCGAGGGGCGGCCGTTAGTAGCGACCTACTCCTCCTCCAACTCAGTTCTGTGAGCCAGAGAGGCAAAAAGCGAAAGCATAGAAAGAGAGATAGCGAGGCAAGATAGCCAAGGGATAGCAAAGTAAGGAAGAATGAACTGAAAAAGGAATAAGCCGATGGAGAAAGGACAGAGGAGATAAGAGCATTCCTAACCTAGGGATCGCAGGGCCTCCTTACCTGGGCGACTCTAGGAGAGAGAGAAGGAAGGTAATGGGAAGGAAGAAGAAGAGAGAAAAGATGGGATGTTGAAGGGACCAGAATGCCCATGAGCATAGTTAGCCAAAGCTTAAGAGGCTCGATTAGCAGGAAGCAAGAATCCCGGTGATAGAGCTGAAGAAGGTTCACGAACCGCTAGACAGACTCAGGAGGGCATAGTCCTCGTCCTCAACATGCCATGGTTCTTGATTCCCACTCGGGCTCCTGGCCGAGAAAAGGCCTTTAACTGGAGGACACCCGAGTAGGAAAGGATAAATCCCAGGCAGCATGTAAGAGCTGCTCAAGGGTTTAGAAATGGAAAATCTAGTCTTTCAGGCGGTTTATAGGTATTGAAATGGAACTCAGTCGGACTTGCCAAGGCAGGGCCAGAGGCTTGGGCTGGCAAAGATTAGTCATGGTCAGCACTGCTTCTCTGCAAAACTGTCCAGGAAGGACACTTGAAGGGAAAAACAATCATCAATATTATTATAAGAAAGAATTTTCTTTGCCTTTGTTTTTTTTTTTTTTTTTTTTTTTTTTGATAGAGCATAACTTGCAGGCTTAGGAGCATGACCCTAAAAGCCAGAGATTGTCTTACAGCAGTCGGAGAGAGTTCCCTCAGTTTTTTCCGTTTTTTTTTTGAAGGAGAAATAATCGTACCCGTTCCTTTGCTCTGAAAGGCAAGAATAAAGGGGGGGTTTGTGATTCTAGGGCTTAACAGCTGGTAGCAGGGAATTGCGGGATTAAAACTGTATAGACAGAGTCAGGCAAAAACCCCCAGAAGTATCTCGCCAGAAGGTATGGCAAGAGATAGTTGTGCAGCCTGATCACCATACCGCAATTCTAGGAAAACGGCCCAAGAATCTTAGAGTAAATAATTTTTCTGGATAGAAATAAGGGCCCCTAAAAATATATATATATTTCTTTTTTTTTGGAAAATTGGATAATTTTCCTCTTTTTTTTTTTTTGTATTTGCAGAGAGGAAAGAGGCGGGAGGGAGAAGCCACAGGAGGAGGCCACTGAGGGGGATGGTGGGTGGGATTAAGTAATGAATAGTGAAGATACAAGAAGATCAAGAATTACGGTGAGTACGTATTTTCATATCTTCCTTGTCAGTCTTCACCATTCATTACTTCCTGGGTGAGTACTATGCTCCTATCACTCCGGGAAGAGGTAAAATACCCTGAGGAACAAGACCCCAGCCTCCTGTTGGTGAGAAACAGAAGGAGAAGACCCTGGCTTATTCAGAAAAGCCTAAGTGGGAGAAGAGCTGGGAGGTGCCTCCGAGGACGAGGAGGCGGAGAAGCCCTGCAAAAGTCTCTAGCTCTAGAGGGAAGAGACAGGTCCCCGGGCGGGCGAATCACCCTCGCCAGGCCAGGGGTGACAACCTAGAGAGCAAAGCCATGCTGTCCGCCTGATGCAGATCGCTGTCCCATAAAGCCTGGAAGCCACCTCATTGGCGTCGTAAGATGCCCTTGCTTGGTGTCTTGCCAGCTCCAGGCCTACCGCGGAGAGGGCAACGGCTTGTCTGGTTTGCTCCGTATCAGGCATTGATGCCAACAGCTGGGACATCATCGACCACAAATGCCGTTGTGAGGCAGCGTGGTGAGCCTGATGAGATGCAATACAGGCAACCGCACGAAGAAGAGAACACTCTTAGCTAGCGGTCGAACTGGAGAGTCGGATCCGTTGAGCGTGCGCTGAACGCCGGTGCCGGAAGGAGTGTCCAGGTAGACCAAACCAGAGGGGCTAGCGGGTGTACCTAGAGACTCTGAGGGTGCACAAATACCTACGCTGACAGTCAGCCGGGGCTGGAGAAGAAGCGGCTGGGGACTGCCAGGACCGGACAGACGCCTCCTGGAAGGGGATAGGCCAGGATGGTACCACCAAATGCTGGGCACTGAATTCACCGAGGAATTCCCGCGTCTCCCATTCGGTACTGTCTCTCCGAACATAGGAAATCCGAAGATCCCTCACCATCCTCGAAAGGAAACGCTGATATTCCGTGAAATCAGCATCGGAGGAGAGATGAGCAGGGGTTCCTCTCCTCAGAGGAGGGAGCGAGGATGATGGGGAGCTGGAATGTCAGAGGACTCTTGCGGTGATGAGGAGAGTCGAGAAAGACCCGCTCATGCATGCATCTAACATATGAGGGAAGGCCGACGCAGAACCCCTGAACTGCTCCCAGGATAACGGACCCGTAGGACCGACATGGCCTGGGAGCGGCGGGGGTGGAGGCAGAGAGATGGGAGAGGGGCACCTCCGAGGAGGCAACAGCTCTCTGCCAGGGCTCTGGAATCCGGGGAACGGAGCCCTAGCTGGAGGGGTCCCGGACAACAGACCAGGCCGCAGAACGGAACTCTGGGGAAGCAGAGCCTGGAAGAGCCCAGGGGGAGAACCTCCCCTGTGACAACGTCGGGACTGCATGGATCCAGAAGGGCAGCCCGCAAGAACGCCGCCGGAGGGCACCCTAGAGCCCTGGCGGGAGGGGCGGGGTTCGGCACTACGGCTCCTGGCCACCCCCGAGGTGGCCAAAGAAGACAGAGCACCAGACCCTCTGCCCCTCAACCCCTCGGACTCTGAGAGGGCCCTCCTCCTCGACAGCAGCATCCCCCTGTCTCCAGAGGGGGCAACAGCACCCGGGGGGGTAGCTGTCACCGGCCCTCCGGAGAGGGGAGCCTTCCCCTCCGTCACCCCCGCCTGCCCCTGGGACCCCGGCCACCCCAGCCGGGAGCCCTCAGGAGCAGGAAGGGGGACAGAGGAGGGAGCCTGCTGCCGCCTGGTACCTCTAGCCACAGGGGACCCAGACCCCGAAGAGTGGGGGGTGCCAGGATGGGTCCACGTCTGAGTCATCGTCCTCTGAGGAGGGGCGAGACCAGCGGATCTCAATGCTGGCACAGGGGTCCTAGGAGCCCGCGAGCCTGAAGCAACACCGGTACCAATGGCCGGCTGCTCACCCCCAACGCCGGCAGCAGCCAGGCCCGACTCCCAACACCCGCAGCGGCCGCAGGACAAGCGGCACCGCTCCGTGCGGAAGCCAGCCCAGCGCAGCGAAGAAGCAAGACCAGGCGCAGGCGCGCCAGCGCGCAGGGGAAGCTGGCGGTGCCGCTGGCCGGCCCGCCATGACCATCAGGCGCCACTGAACGGCGCCGAGGCCCAAAGCGGCACCGCCAACAGCGCCACCATGATCACCGGCACCGCAAACGGTGCCGGGATCCAAAACAGCGCCGAAAGGCAGCGTCAAGGGTCCACTGGTGCCAGGCCCAAAAGTCGAGGGCCTCGACACGGAGAAGCCTGCACCTCCGAGGAGGTGACTGCCGAAGCGGTGTCAGCGTCGCAGCCCGGAAGGACTACGACGCCCCCGACACCGCAGAAGGACCTCCTCCTCGCAAGAAAAGACAGGAGACCCCTCCTCCTCGGACCGTATAGGCCCGGGAGGGGACCCGGGGGAAGGGCCTAGAGACCTTACCTGAGAATCCCTTGAGCGACGTCATCCCCCGAAGGTTGGCGGGGTCTTGCCGAGCTTGAACCGCCGCGGACTTCGAGGACACGGTGGTCCATAGAGAAACAGGCATCGCACGAATCCATGTCATGGTTGGGTCCCAGGCAATGAAGACAAACGTCATGCCGCTCCGAGACGGAGAAATGCTGGCCACAGCAGCACCGACGCATAGGGGCGCGGCCCGTCTTAGAAAAACGCTTAGCTCTGGAACCGGACATAACGCCAAACTAATGAGAAAAACAGTAGGAAAACACACCCGGCGCCGCTTTAGAAAGAAAGGAACAGTCACCCCGGTTGGCGTCGAGTGTGGCGAAAAGAAGAATCGTTAGCGCGGTCAATCTAAGCGCTCCGTGAGCAGTGCTGCCTCAGCGGCGGGAGAAACAGAACTGAGTTGGAGGAGGAGTCGATTGGCTATAGCGGTGCCCCTCGCGCATGGCGTCACTCGAGGAAGCGGCGCCGTTGGTGCAAGCTTTTAAAAAAAAAAAAAACTCCCGTGACGAGTGCGCGCCTCCGGCTTACACCCAGGAAGTAATGAATGGTGAAGATTGACAAGGGAAGATCAGCCGCAACTGTGAATTATGCCATAGCACCTGAGTTACAAGAACCTCTTCTGGATTATCTACAGCATAACCCATTCACACTAGCAGTTGATGGTAGCAGTGACACTGGAACTGAAAGCATGTATCCACTAGTTGTTAGGATATATGATGTCAACAGAGGTGAGATCAGTTCAATGTTTTGGCACATGTGCCTGGTTTCAGACTGTAGTGCCACAGGAATATTTGAACAAATAAGTGAAGCTTTTAACAAGTACTCTGTGCCATGGGAAAATGTTATTGGTCTGAGCTTGGACAATGCTTCTGTGAACATGAGAAGGCATAAGGGGTTACATAGACACCTGGAGGCCAAAAACCAAAATATCTTCACATTTAGTTGTCCGTGCCATGTCATTCATAACACTGCCAATCATGGCTGTAAAGCCTTTGCACAGACCACTGGGTTTGATGTTGGTGATTTCCTTGTCGATGTGTACTATTACTTTGATAATAGTACAAAACGTCAAGCATCACTTAAAGAGTTTTGCTACTTCTGTGACCAGGAATACAGGAAAATCTTAAAAGTATGGGGCTACACACTGGCTTAGCAAAGATGTGTGTATATCCAGAGTTCTCAAACATTACCCCAGCCTGAAGAGTTTCTTTGCTAGTCAGCCAGATTTGAAATCTGATCCAAGATTACGGAGGCTGAAGCAATACTTCACTGATCCTTTGACTGAGGTTTACCCTTTATTCTACCAGTCTATCATGCCCATATTCTCTGACCTAAACAAACTTCTTCAGTCTGAAGAATCTAAAATACATGTGTTGCATCGAGAGATCCATAATTTCTTCCAGAAATTGCTGGGTAGATGCATGAAAGTAGATGCATACAAAGGCAAGGACTTAGCTAACATTGATATGCATCAGCCCAAGAACCTGCTTCCCCCACAAAACATAATGATTGGTTTCACCACCCGTTCAGTTATGAGGCAGGACAACTTTCTCTCTGATGAAGAATGAAATGTTGCCAAAAGCTGCCAGTTGTTTCTACTTCAGGCATATCAATATGCCACTGGTCACTTACCTGTATATGACCTTGTAGTGAAAAATGTTGAAGCGCTTCTATTTGATCAGCATACTGAAGCTAGTTTTGACAGTTTGGTGTTCTTTGTGGAAAAATTTCCAACACTGAAGGAAAAAGTTGAAGGGAATCTGGACAGAATGTATGATCAGTTTACTGATTATCAGCTTTTGGATAACTCTGAACCAGAACTGGCTGAACTACATTGGGTGAACCATTTATGCCACTATCTGGGTCAGGTGAAGGGGTGTGATGGTCCAAGATTTAATTTGTTGTTTGAGGTGGCCAAGTACATTCTTCTTCTCCCACACAGCAATGCAGAAGAAGAACGCATATTTTCTACAGTGGCCAAAAATAAGACCACCTTTAGATCAAGCCTATCAAATCGAACAACGCTACCATCCATTCTAACTTGCAAGACCAATCATTTCAACAAAACACCCTGCTACAAGTTTGTCCCTAGTAAGTCTCTGCTCAGAAAGGCTAAACGTGCTGCCTCAAACTACAACGCTGACCATACTTCCTCCGAAATATGATGCCTGAACATTTTATGTAGGAGTAGTAATACAACAGTTTCACGATCTTTTCTTGCCAAGTTTCAGGTGAATACTGTTAGAGTGATGTAAGAAAACTGAAGTTTGTTATTTATATTACCATACATTGATTGATGGAAATCCAAGTTTCAAATACTTTGATGTTAACCAATCTTGTTTTCCTTCTATTTTATTGTTATACAGAAAATGCCATTCTTTCTAGTTTAGAAAGTAAGTGGATTTGAAAAGTATAAGTTACGAAAAAAGGTAAAAGTTTGTCATTTGTCAGCAGCACACTCCATTCATTTACTGGAATTCAGATTGCTAATTATATCATTGGAAATGTAACAAATGTTGTTATTGTTGTTAATATTCAAAGGACACTGCAACCCCTTAGGTCTCAAAGTGTCCCTAGTGTAAAATACACATTTTATGATTGCCAACATCCAGTAAAGATTGCTGATGTAGCTCATAGTTTGATTCTGACTCTTTCTTTCAAAAAAGTGAAAAACAGACTGCCCACCATACTGGTGTTACCACACAAACACAGCTTTGCTTACATTCCTTGATCAGCTCCAATTGCATCTTTTCTGTTCTTGAGAACACACAACATAGTCCATCCCCTTATGATGCGATGGGAGTTTAGGAGGCTACTGCCTCATGAGTGACTGCACTGTTTGGGTGTGTTTGTAATGCTCAGGAAGTATGCGGCAAGAACAGATCCAGGATTATAAACAAAACAAGGTTGTTTATAAATATACATTAGTAGGCATGTCAGTTCTCCTAACCAAGGAGATCGACAAAACAAACAGCAACATCAATGAATTTTAGAGAAGGTAAGCAATAATAAAATGTAGGTCTTTAACTGTAACTAATATGATAAAAAACAGGTTGACAGTGTCCCTTTTAATATACCATGGTGAATGTCACTTTCATAATCTCTGCTGCCATGTTTCATGTGGATAAGCATGTGAATAAAGAATTCAGTGGATTTGGGATGTAAAAACTGAAGTTTGTCACTTATCAACATCATATCATTCCTGTGACTTCAAGTAGTTGCAAATTAAATGATAAAGTAATAGCCAACTTTGTTGTTGTTTCATTTTTCTTTTTTTTTATTTCATTTGTAAAAGGTATGTCCCTCACCTGCTCCAGCACTCTCTCTCACCCCCCCCGCTGCCACTCTCGACCTCCCCCCCCCACAGTGGCATAGGCAGGCGGGTGTTTAGGTTGTTCAAACCCCCGAAATGACCTCCAAAATGTTTTATTTATCCCGATTCTGGTCACACACATGAGGCACTTGGGAGAAAAAAAATCCACTGAAATTAGGGGTGGGATACATGTAACAAAAATGTTTTTTTTTTACTTCATGAAAAGCCCCAAAACTCACCACAGTGCATGTAAACCCCCCAGAGCTTCTGGGGGCCACAAGGCCTTTATTTAGAAATATTTCACAGACCACAGTATATTACAAAAACTGCATATGGGGTCAGTGGTTGATCGCACTGTTGGATAGCCAGCCATGCACAACCACTGAAGGTTCTGCAGACTGTAATGCCAGCCAGAGTCTCCCACAACCCTTATTTCATGTGAAGGAAAATAAAAAAATTCCCATGGAATCAGGGGTGGGGAACATGTTACAAAAGTGCGTTTTTTTCTTCAAGAAAAGCCCAAAAACCCACCACAGGCCCCCAGACCCCCGACTTTTATTTGTCCCATTTCCAAAATGACATATCTAAACACCCCCCCCAAAAAAAATTCCAGGCTACATCCCTGCCCCCACCCACTCCTTGCCCGCAGTGACCAGCATTCCAGCTGCTGAAACTTGGGACCTATGTAGTGAGCCAGGCTTCCTCCCACTAGCAGTGAGCAGGTGACCTGGGACGACTTGTCAGGAGAATTCTGTTTGGGCTGAGCCTTATAAGCAGGTGTTGGGTCAGCCCATTTGGAAGCTCTCTTGCCCAACCTCCAAAGAAATCTCTCATTTCAGAGCAGTCATAGGGGTGTGGGCAAGGGTATGAAGGCCCCAAGGGTAGTAACCCGTACCCCTACCTCCCCTTACTTGGAGTCTGTAAGAAGTGGAGGCTTTTTCCTTAGCAGAATTGCTTTTGTAGGTGATTTTGTACTCTTTCACCTTCTTCATATATGCCTCTGTCTTGTCACCAAAAAGGGAGTTATTCTCGCAAGGGAAAACGATGGCCTTTACCTGAGTGTACTGGGAGAGATAAGCAGTCTTCTAGGCAGGCAAATCTCCTTAAAGCACCTTTCATGATCCGGATGTGAGTAGAGGTACTCAGCCTTAGTCCTATCCAGCCGGTACCACTTCTTCAACGTCTTATCAACCCCTGGCACTGCAACAGCTTTTGGGTTGCTTTCCTGAAAGATTTGTGGACAGGCAGGTGCAACTGCTTGGTAGGAGTCTGTGCCATGATGTCTAAAAATTCAGCTTCTTCCTCGACTGCCACCAATTCCTGAGTGGTGAGACTGAAAGTGTTTACCATTTTCTTTACAAAGGCATAGTGCATGGAAAATTCTCTGGAAGGAGAACCAAATTCCTGATGAGGGGAGCCATCAGGAATGCTAGGTTCCCCTTCATCTTCCTCTTCTACATAATAAAAGTCAGCTCCCAGGTTCCCAGAAACCTGGAGGGGATCAGGAACCGGAGGAAGAACTGACATACCCATAAAGGTACCCATGGTCTGAAAAGCCTGGAGAACTGCCCAGCCTAGTCATATCCTCCAGGGAGGGAATTTTTGTTTTGTCCACTGGCGGCTCTTTTTCTTCTTCAGCAGGAGGAACAGTGACATGTGTGTGTTTTTTTTTTCCTTTTTAGCAGGATGATATTTTATGCTTAGCCAATTCTTTGTCTACTGGCATCTCCTTTTGCCTTTCAGCAGAAGGGGCAGCGACAAGTTTTTTTTTTTTTTAGTTTTTTTTTACAGGAATCGAAACTGGAACCAGCCCATGGATCTTTTTCAATCAATCAATCAAAATCTTTATTTAGCCAGGTAAACACCATTGAGCAAGCTCATTTTCAAAACAGACCTAGAAAGTACTCAAACAATACGTAAAACAGAAATACACACATTCATAGTGAATACAAAGGGATAGAAATATACAAGAATATTATACCGACATTGAAGCAATTTAAGAGAGAGACCATACACTAAGTATACAGTATAAATAGCAGCACCAGTCCTACAGTATTTACAGAGTATTTCAATAAAACAATACAGAGATAATAGAGCTTAGATAACATGAAGGCAGACTAACAAACATAATAAAAGCCTACTTTTTCACCCTATTTTACAGTTTAGGGCAAAGAGTTGCAGTAAATCTCAGCCAGACAATTTATACTGTGGGTCTAGACACATTACACACCACTCTTGGATACCTGTCTTCATCAAGAGTTAACATTTTTTTTTTTGTATATTATTTTGGTCTCTGGCACCTGGGAACTCTCTCAGGCAGACCCCTCTCTCACCTGTCACTCTACCACCCTGTGTAGTGCTTGCCTGTCAGGAAATCAGGAACAGACACTCCCCACCAGCCTGGCCCAGCTGACCCCCCAGCTCTGAACCCCCCCCAAGATGGGGTCACCATCCTCCCTGGTGCTCTACCTATAATCTAATTCACTAATCCAGGGCAAGATAGCAAGAGGCGGGAAAGCCGACAGGACGAGCCCGGCATTGGGTGTGTGGTGACGGTGTACTGGAGGTTGCCATCGCCTGTCTTGGGGCCAGGGTTTTTACAGAGAGTTTCCCCTGGATCGTAGATGTGCAATGATGTCTGCATGGGCACGCTGTGGACCTCTGTCAGCACTCCACCCCTACATAGCCAGCACCTGTAGTGCCTCTGATTTCCACTTGGGGCTGAGGAGCCGAGCAGAGCCTGCAACCCACCCCAAGAGAGCAGAGCAGTCATACGGACGCTCGATTCTCTCCCTCCCCTGCTGACCCCCAGCGACCCAAGTCCATTCCCGAACCCGAGTCACCAGCGTGACGTGAGGTGTGGCGTCCAGCGCCTCAACCCTCAGCGCCACCAAGCTGGATAACAATTTTAAAGCCAATGGGTCCAGTTTTCTTTTTGGGTCTGTTTGACCTGCCAATCCACAAACAGACCCAGAGAAGAAGATTCCCAGTGATGGAAAAACCGAAAAAGACAGGGTCCGATTCTTAAAATAGCAGGACCGCTATTACCAGACTAACACATTGTCTTTTTTTTCTACTGCAATACAAGTAAAAAGTAAAGTCATCAAGCATTTTAAGTCCTAGATATACGCTAGCCCAAAACATTCAGCACTTAGATAAAAATATGAAAGGCAACAACGGAGCTGCTTTGCATTGAAAACTGAAAGAAGAGCAGTTTAAATTAACTTCTATTGTACATAAATAAGAACTTCTCTGGTTCCTGGGAACCACAAGAGAGCCAGAGAAGTGAGGAAAATATGCCCTAAACTAATTTCAGCTCAGCACAGAAAATAAAATACCACAATGGTTTGTTTTGGAAAATAAATATACAACCAAATTAAGCAGGAGAAAGCTCTTGGGGTGGCTTGCTTGGTCAGGCGGAGAAATAGATCTGCCATTGACCAGCAGAGCACAGCACCACCGTGAGTCAGAGTCTGAATAGCATTCCACATTCTTTTAATTTACTTATATACCACGTGCTCCTGGGCACTTCAACCTGCCGGGCTGAAAGCATAAGTTAAGCATAATGAGGGATTCCTGGGGTCTGAATTACAGTTTCCTATTCTTTTGCTGTTTAAATCCTTTTGTGAGAGCTGTTTGTTATAGAATTTAAGCAGCATGCTCTTTGTGGAACTGTTATTGCACTGCACTGGATTCACAGGTGAGGTGAATCCTGTGAGGAGGTACTGAATCCCAGGATGTGGGACTGTATACCAGACCCACTTAAAACCTTTCTTTGTGTGGAGGCACCATGCAAATCATATAAACTTTGGATAGGAATCCCAGCCAGGTCAGGAGTTTAACAACTCAGGCCTCTCACCTTGTTTGAGCCCAAAAGGTGGACATACTGTAGTAACTGCAACACCCATGGTGACCCAGTTACACATGTTTACTAGGGTAACACAATTTGGAGTTAGACAAAGAGGTTGTTGCTGAGGTGATAAAGTCTGCCTTTTGGTTTGTCTCTGTTTCTGTATGACAGAATAAAAAAAAAAAAAACTGCACAAATAACAGTTCGCCAAATCATGATCTGGGCACAAACACATAGCACTCTGTGTGCCAGTCTGTCTTAGGTAAAAAGTGACCGCACATTTGCTACTTTTTAAAACCTGTGGACCCAGTTTTGTCTTTAGGCTTTTGTCCTGACTCAGGCATGAGACCAGAAATTGGACAGTAAACACTTTCCTCAGTTGTTGAGAGCTGGTTTTAAATGTCAACCTCAGTCATTGTGAGCTACCAGTGTTTCTCTTTATTTGACCACAGTTGTTGTGATGTGAAATAAATGGCCTAAAATGCTGTGAAAAACAGGCAGATGCACTTTCTTCACAGTTCTTAGTAAAATGGAACCACTAGGCTCTTAAAGCTAAACCATAAACCACACCACAGTCTTTCTGAGCAGAGTGTAACTTGTGGTTTAGGCCACAGTTCCTGGAACCATTTGAAAACTGTGTAGGAAAAAAAGACAGAAAAAAATGTAACGTTTGCACTAAAAGATGGCTCAAAATCAGGAACATCAGTAACAAACTAAAACGACTCCAGACTTTTAAAATAATACAATTCTTAGTATTTAATCTTTGATTATCATGAGTACCATCTGGGCATCCACTCTCTTCAGCAGAAATTGAAGATCTGCCATTGGAATGATGAGAGGCTTGAGACAAGCATAGTGAGAGAGCATCTTTGAGAAAAAAAAACATTCTAAGTTCTGGGGCATCATGCACCTTGTGGAGATGATGCACAAGTCTGACAGGGTGGGGGTTAATTCACGTTATTAGAACCTCTGATGGATTCTCACTTCTCGTGGACTGACTACCAGGCAACGCAGTTATTAATTCCAAAAAATGTTTTCTGATCACAAAACAACCAGCCATATACTCTACTTTAAAGACTATACTTCCTGACATGTGCACCTAGTACATACCTGAGTATTCAGATTGGCTGAAGCAATACCTAAATCAATGAATCCTGAAGGAAGCTTAAATTCCAACTTTGAATTTGAGAGCAGAAGTGGTGGTCGCAAACCTTAAAATAGAAAGAAAATGTTGATTAACGTGACATTTCTTTTACAATCATATTGCAAACAGACACTAGATAGGTTAGATCTTCATGGAGCTGAACTTTGTTCAGCAAAACTTTTCAATAAATTTGTTCCTTAACTTGCCATCCACGATGATATGGTATTTATGGCCACATCTGAAATAGGGCTTCGGCATAAGTTAAATAAGTTTTCTTTGTTATATGACTAAACATTTCTGGTTGTCAATCAGTCAAAAGCCCAGTTAATAGTATTTGGCAACACTAATATAAACAAACATAAAATCTACAATAAAGGAATTAAATGTTATACAGTGAACACCTATGATTATTTGGGTCTAAGGTACGCAAGTAATTCTTCATGGAATAGACAAATTGAATACTTGATACCCAAATTAACTCCATGAGTGGAATTACAAAATTCATAAGAAATTATGTAGGTCAATCAGTAAAGGGATCCTTAACAGTCATTAATGTCAAAATTAAAACAGCAATATTGTGTGGAGGAGAGATCCGGGCCTTATGTAAGAACAATTCAATGGAGGTAGTTTTGAATAAATTATATAAATATTTACTAGGTGTCCCAGCCTGAGTATCAGGGCAGATACTTTGTGCCAAACTTGAACAATGTACAACAGAAATACTGCTAATTGAGCACACCATGATTATCTGTAATGGAGCTATAAACTGTCCCAAGCAATAGATTACCAAGAATTCACTTTGAGGAGCAATTAGACTATTCTGATAAATGATTTATCTTCCCATACAAGGAATTTATCAAACAAAAAATGTTCCCATTAAAATTAGGTTATATATTAAGAGATATTTTCTAAGTTCCAAGATTAGAGCTGATAGGAAAATTAAACAAAACTGTAGAAATACAGTCATGCTCTAAGATTTACAAAAAAATAACTCTATACTTCATCTGCTTTAGAAAAATAAATAAAACATATCCTGAGAGAGCTGTACTCAACAGACAAACCAGCAAGAAACAGACTTAGGGCCTTCAGATTAGAAACATTTAAAAGCACTTTTCCTCATTATAAGCAACAGAGAAATAATACTTTAACCCCATTTTGTAAATGTGGCTCAGGGTCACTATTTAAAAAAACAAAGAGAAGTCTGGAAGTCTGGTATGAGATATACTGTGGAACCTCTTTGCTCCTACCTCATCTCTGCTGAATAATATGCTCTTCTCAACTGTTCTTCTCATGATGCACAAGTAAGTATTAAGCCACAGTGAAGGCTTCTGCAGAATTAATCATGTTTGGGGGCTGTGGCATGAGGCCAAAGGGCAAGTGCCTTCAACTACCCAACCATGCAATAATTCCCCAATAGAAGCCTCCTTCGGAGTGGCTCAATGCGCTTGTAACATGACAATCTTACAGTAGATATTAGGTTATGTGCTGGAAAAAAGACAAACAATAATTGATTTCTATATGCAGTGCTTTACTGGCTGGAAAACAAAAGATCTACAACAGAACATAACTGATTTCAGCTGAGAAGTTAACATTCACTTAAGTCGTTATGCTGTAATATACATACAATGATTATTTGTTTACTTATACTGCACATAAACATCTTCATGTATTTTTAGAAACTTACAAGCGGTGAATTTTGTGATAACTGATGCGGCAAACCTGTCGGTGGTCACTCTCTTTCATGCCATATGTCTATTCAGTTGCATTGTGGGATTTTACCCATGTAACTTTGCATAACTAAAATGGAAGTTATGTGTGACACAAACAAAAACTATTTCAACAATATAACATTTCCATGCTATGAAAACTGCTAATAATAGTTCATAGCATTCTTGTTTATTTGCCTTCTTGTAACAGATTACATCTACTTATTAGTGTCCATTCCAGGCACCTAGTGCTTTTAGAGTGGTCACAGATGGGATTTCAATTTGGAGTGGGCAAAACAGCTTTTTTACTACGCTGCATGCGCCTAGCACTTTTAGAGTAGGCACAGATGGCATTACAATTTTTAGTGGGCAATTCTAGTGTCAGCTGCTGTGTTTTCTCCAATCATTGCTCATTATTACAGGACTTGTATTACTGTCATGTTACAAGATGACACAATTCTTACTATTGCTGAATAATGTGTAACTTTATCTAGATGCAGGACTAGAAATACATTTTACTGGATGGCTGTCCATAGGACAGGTGAAATATTCATTTTCACTGTCCCATAGAATTTATATCTGTCCTGTTGATTTTTGTTTACTAATTTTACATTCCTGTTTCCAAATACAAGCTGATAATAACAAGTGTACCCCTTGGGTGGCATAGTGCCTTGACAAGGGCTTAATAACTGATGGTGTCCTTTGTAAGGTGCCCTAAAAGAGGGTTACTAAATATTACCCACTGGCTGGTACATGGCCCGGAAAAAAAAATTACTCACCTTAGTAATGTTGTTTCTTCTAATGGAGTCTTGCTATATTATGACATATGCGGTATAACCCCAGGTTAGAACTGCTCCGGAGGTGAAAGAGTTAACTTCCATGCAGAGCGTGGAATCTTGAGCGCGAGCTCGGTTGAACACTCTGTCTGTTGAAGCTCAAACTTAAACTGTCAGATCTTTATGAGCAAAACTCACTAAGGTTCTGTGTGGAAGTCAGAAGCTACACTCAGCCATTGGCTACTAACTACAAAATACTTTTGATCTTGATCCCAAAACAAAGACTCAAGTCGGGGATTCAAGAAGAAACTTAAACGTAACACCTAAGCACCCTAGAAGGGTGAAATAAAGTGGGCATCAAAGAAGTGCCAACATTGCATTGCCCACCCACCTCCCAAAAACAGAGGTTCTGAGAGGGGCAGGCTGGGGGGGAGGTCATAATATAGTAAGACTCCATTAGAAGAAACAACATTACTAAGGTGAGTAATTTTTTCTTCAAACAACATGAAGTCTTGCTATATTATGACATATGCAGACTACACAGCAGTACCTGCATGGAGGAGGGACAGAACCTACTTGGGAAATAGGCTCTGAAGCACAGTTGTGCCAATTAATGTTTAGTAAAAGTGTGAACTGTTTTCCAGGTAGCTGCTTGACATATCTCTAGGATAGGAATGTCCCTGGCAGCAACCAGAGACGCAGCTGTACCTCTGGTAGAGTGAGCCCTCAGGCCTGAGGGAGGAACCTTACCCAGTTTTTCTTAACAGAATTGGATACAAGAGACAATCCACCTGGCAATGGATCTTTTAGTGGCAGGTTTCCCTTTACCAACCTCACCATAAGTGAGGAACAATTGGAGGGATTCGAACCTGTGACCCTTGGTACGTTCTATATAGTAACTAAGGGCTCTTTTGACATCTAAACTGTGCAATCTCCTCTCACCAGAGGAGGAATGGTCAGTGAAGTATACAGGAAGAGACATGGATTGATTAAGGTGAAAGTCTGAAACCACCTTAGGCAAAAACTTCCTGTTAGTCCTGAGGACTACCTTATCTCTATGAAAGGAGATAAAATCAGGCTCCACTGACAAGGCTTGTAGCTCACTTATGCACCTGGCAGAGGTGATGGCTACCAGAAACACAGTTTTCCAAGTCAAGTACTTTAGCTCTGCTGAAGACAATGGCTCAAAAGGGGGTTGCATAAGCTGAGCGAAGCAACTATTAAGATCCCAAGCAGGGGCAGGATCCCTGAATGGGGGATTGGTGTGAAGCAACCCTTTAAAAAACTTGGAGAACACAGGGTGAGCTGATAAAGAAGAGGGCTTACCTGCTGACAAAAAGACAGACACAGCTGCCAAGTGTACCTTTAGGGTAGCTGGCCTCAGCCCCAAGGAATTCAAATGCACCAAATAATCCAGGATCGTGGGCACACCAGCAGATTCTGGGGAAATATGTTTACCAGCACACCATAAGGAAAATCTCTTCCATTTTGAACTATAGGTAGCCCTGGTGGAAGGCTTCCTAGAGGCCTTCAAGATATCCTATACACCTTGAGAAAGATGTAGGTCAGCAAACTCTAACTCTTCAAGAGCCAAGCCTTGAGATTGAGAGATTTGAGGTTCGGATACCAAACTCTCCCCTGGGCACAGGTTAACAGGTTGTGATTCCTGGGAAGGCATAGGGGAAGGTGGACTGCTAAGGACATGAGGAGTGGGTACCAGGGCTGCTTGGTCCAATCTGGAGCGATCAGGATCATCTTTCAGGATTGAGATCTGATTCTGACTAGCACTTTGAAAAGAAGGGGGAAGGGGGGAAAAGCATAGAGAAACGTCCCTTCCCAACTGAGAAGGAAGGCATCCAGAGGGACTGAGCCCAACACTGGGGGCCTGCAACAAAAAAGGGGAAGTTGGTGATTGTCTGGGGCTGCAAAGAGATCTATTTGCGGAGTGCCCCATCTGGCAAATATTACCTCCAGTACTAGGGGATCCAGTGCCCATTCGTGATGGCCCTGGGAAATCCTGCTGAGAGCATCCACTAGGACATTGTCCTTGCCTGAGAGGTGAACTACCGTAAGGGAGGTGTTCAGAGAATATGCCAGAGACCACAACTTCATTGCTTTGTTGCACAAGGCCGTAGACCGAGTGCCCCCTTGCTTGTTGATGTACTACATTGTAGTGGTATTGTCTGTTCTGACCTGAACTACCTTCTTCTGGACAGCTATGAAGAAAACCTGAAGTGCTAGAAAAACTGCTCTGAGCTCCAGCAAATTGACGTGGAGCAGAGATTCCTGAGGGGACCACAGCCCTTGGGTGGAAAGGTCGCCCATGTGAGCTCCCCACCCCAAGAGGGATGCATCTGTAGTAAGGGTCAAGGAATGAGACTGGGGAGTGAAGGGAACCCCCTGTCTCAGATTATTCTGATCCTGCCACCACTGGAGGGCCTGGATCAGGGTTTGAGTCACTGGAATCAATTTGGTTAGGATCCGCCTTTGAGACCAAAAGGCTCTCAAATGGAACTGAATGTCCCTCATCTGAAATCTTGCTCCCTGCACTACTGCTGTAAGCAGCCATGTGCCCCAGGAGCTGTAGAAAATGCCTTGCTGGTCGAGAGACCTGCAGGGTGAAAGAGGAGGCCAGAGACACCAGGGTCCTTGCTCTCTCCAGAGGAAGGAAGGCTCTGGCTTCTTTTGTGTTCAGTTCTGCACCTATAAAGATGAGAAGCTGGACAGGCTCCAGAACTGACTTTGGAAGATTGAGAAGGAAACCTAGAGATGTAAGCAGGTGCTGGGTTACTTGCAAATGAAGTTTGACCTGTTCTGGAGACTGGCCTACAATGAGCCAGTCGTCCAGATAAGGAAAGATGGCAATCTTTTGCCTTCTTAAATGAGCAACTGCTACTGCTAGGCATTTGGTGAACACCCTTGGAGCCGAGGAGAGGCAGAAGGGCATTACTGTGAACTGGTAATGGCCTGAGGGCAGTTCGAATCTGAGGTACTTTCGATGGGAACTTCTGATGAGAACATGGAAGTAGGCATCCTTGAGGTCCAGGGAGGCTAGCCAGTCCCCTGGCCTTAGAGAGGGTAAAATAATCCCCAGGGTCACCATTTTGAACTTTGGTTTTAAATGTGCTTGTTTAGGTATCTGAGAACCAGGATGGGCCGCCATTCTCCTGTCTTTTTTGGGGTAAGGAAGTACCTGGAGTACAACCCTTTGCCCTGGTGTATGGGTAGAACCCTTTCCATGGCTCTGAGAGCCAGAAGAGCAGAAACTTCTGCTTCCAGGGCAAGTGCCTCTGATGGGTTTGCAGGTGGAAAAGATCTGGCTCTCATCTTCGGAAATTTTTTGAAGCTGAGAACCAGTCTCTGGCTTACTACTTCCAGGACCCACTTGTCTGATGTTAAAGACTTCCAGTCCTGGACAAAGTAAGCCAGCCTGCCCCCTACCAGTAGTGGAGAATCGGCCCTGGCTACCCCATAAGGAAGCCTGTTTTGCAGGGGCTTTGGCTTGAGGGGTAGAAGCAGGCTTACTAGAGCCCCTTCAGCCCCTTCCTCTAAAGAACCCCCTCTGGGCATAAGCAGAAGAGGAGGCCTGGGCTTGGTAAAACGGCCTATGAAAAGGCCTGCCCCTGCCCCTGACATGCTGCCTTTGAGGAGTGACTTGCCTTTCTTTGGCCTGTGCACTCCTATAGGTGGTCCATACTTATCCATTTTCTTCATATAATTCTCTGTCTGCTCCCCAAACAGAATTTCCCACAACAGGAAAATCCATAGCCTTAGACTGGGTATCCTGAGACAGGGCAGTACATCTGAGCCAGGCCATTCTGCAAAGGGACACTGATATAGCCATAACTCTAGATGAAACATCATTAGGGTCTACAGCAGCATGAAATTGCACCTTGGATGCCTCAATACCGTCCGCAGCCACCTGCTCCAGCTCCCTGGCAAGCTGTTCAGGGGCCTGTTTTGCTAGGGCCAGGACAGTATCCCACCTGATTTCTGGTACCTAGCTGTGTAAGCCATATAATTTGCCTGTCTGAGTCCCAAAGATGCTGCCATGTACTGCTTTTTGCATGGTATCCATCCTCCTGGAATCCTTTTCAGGAGGGTGAGAGGCTAGAGGAATATTAGCCTTGTCACAGGCTGCAGCCTGCACTACCCCACATGGCTGCACTGCTGAGAGAGGAACTCTGTATCAGAGCCTGATAAAGCATACCTCTTGTCCATCCTTTTATCCACAGGAGGATAGAATGAGGAGTTTTCAGAATTTTACTGTCTGTTTCCTAAAGATTTATGCAAGGAATAGACAGTCTCCTAGACTCTGGAATATCCATCATTTCCACAAAATCAGGCTCTTCTTGATCATCAACAGCTTCTCAACAGGGAGCTGCAGAGTGTCAGCAACTTTCTTGTAAAACAAAAAATGAGAAGGGGACTCAGATAACCTGGGAGGGGATACTCCTGAGGGTCTGTCTGGAGAGATGTCCGGTTCAATGGGCACATCCAGACTGTCAGAATCACACTCACTCTCCTCGTACCCCTCCTCCCCTTCCTCTGGTTCATAAAAATCTTCAAAATCATAATCTTGAACCGAGGGAACCGACCGAACCAGGCGCTTGCCCAATGGTGCCGGTTCGGATGGAACTGGGGAAAGAGACTGGACAATTTGGATAGCTTTGGCTATTTCCCTCACAGTTGGAGAAAGAACTTTGGCCCCAAACTAGCTGACCTTCTAGCCCTTTTAGTTAGAACTGGCCTCAGAGCTGGCTCTTTGCTTGCCCGAGGAGGCATCGCCTGGTCAGAGGGCACCCTCAGGTTCAGTTGAACCGAACCGGCTGGCCATCCGGTCAGTGGACTTTTGGCCTCCCTTTCCTGAGCCTACCAACTCTTTTCCACGGTGGCAGCAGGAAAATTCTTACATATCTGGCAGTCTGCATTGAGGTGGTCAAACTCAGACAATATACACAAATGGGTGTGGGTCAGCCTTGGCAAAGGCTTCCCCATAGAGGCCACAGTGCTGAAACCCAGTGGGTCCAGTTTTCTTTGAGTTTTCAGACATAGTGCCAGCCTAACCAAAACTTGCCCGTTAATGGCAATTCACCAAGCAAGGCGACTCTTATGGTTCCCAGCGTGTCACGGAGTGCGTGGAAAAGCATCAATAAAATCCGTTTTTTAGAACTGATAAGAACCGGAAACGACTCTAAAGGGCTAGAAAGTAATTTTAAACCCTCTCTGATCGGTTCAAACCGAACCGAAGAAGACGTCTACAAGTTCCACACAGAAGAAAAAATAATAAATAAGCCTATCTATTACATACAACACCACAGTCAGAGCTTGAACCGACGATTGCGGTTACATTTCGGTAAAATAAACCGAGAATTACACTTTAAAACCGACAAACAAACCGAGCAGCAGGAGGAATCTCTGGAGCGACTGTTCAGTGAGGCGGAGTAAAGAATCTGACAGTTTAAGTTTGAGTTTCAACAGACAGAGTGTTCAACCGAGCTCGCGCTCAAGATTCCATGCTCTACGTGGAAGTTAACTCTTTCACCTCCGGAGCAGTTCTAACCTGGGGTTATACTGCATATGTCATAATATAGCAAGACTTCATGTTGTTTGAAAATGGCTTATCAAGTGTGCTGCCAGTTGACTGTGCTAATAAAGGCTTTAAAATAACTCCCCCCTCCTGCTCAGTAGTAGCCCTAACAAGGGCCCTTAATAAACTCCCTTCTGCTCTGCATGACAAGTTACTCAGCTTCCTTTGCTCCTGTGTATAGCCCAAACACTAAACGTCTCCCCCTACACAGTAACCTTGACAAGGGCTTCTAACCAGCCTCCCCATCTCCTGTCTCTGGAGCCCTTCCTGACCTCAGGGGAGGTTTCAAATATTGTTTCCTAGCACTTGCAGTAGCTTTTAATTAGCCTTACCCAGGCCCTGCTTAGTTAATAGACAGCCTTGAAAAGGGTTTTTAATCCCCACACACACACACACACCACAACAACCAAACTCTGCTACCTGTGAACAAGAGCTTGTCTTGGGCTGCTAGTGCAAGTACAGCACACAGAGAAATGAGGTATGCAGTGCAGAAAGCAAAAGGAAGACAAGCAACTTGCACAACTTGATGACATTGAACATACGTGCAGTATGGTCCTAATGCACTGTTTTCACTTTTGCTGCTTGATGAAACTGCCAACAACGCAGAAGAGCCATCCTGGCACATTGGGTTGGATGGACAGCCCTTAACATGTGACTTTATGATGTTGGGACAGTTCACAGTCCAACTGTACAGGTGGCAGCATCTCTGGGGTTCTGGCATTTACTAATGCTTCTTCACTTGGTGCCTGTCCCAGGGACTGGCAAATAAATGAAACCAGCTGCCCCTGGGGAAAACTGGGTGTCTGGAACAGGTAGACAGGTGGTATTTCAACCCATCTAGATGGCTATTACTTATAAACCATTAGCCCCTCTTAATCTAGTAACTATTTTACAGTTTCTATAATACTTAACCCGTGCATGGCCATGGACTGATACATCAGTCCAAAATTCCTATACGTTCTAATTCATTTGGCAGCCTAAGGGTTAATACAGTATAATTTTTGAGGAACTGGATAAACAAGTAATTGTATACTAGAAATAGAAATTTAAAACTAACTGACTTGATTGGAAGTTTATAGACTAATATGAAGAATATATGATAAAATAACATAACGAATTGTACCACCTTTGCATCAGAATTCTGTAAATTGTTGAACACTGAGAAAAAAATAATTATATACTTTTTTCCCAATCCACTAACCATGAAATAAACTAATGGAAATGTCTCATTAAAATGACAATCAATATTACAGCGATATCAATGAATATGTTTTAAATAGCCGCAAAGATTTAATTATGGATATAATAAATATCGTATAACTATTATAAAAGCCTTAAGGTTGGCTAATAATAAACAAACCTGAAATTAGAAATATGTGATCTCATATCCATAAATGTTATTTTGGCTAAATTAATGCCTCTATCTATTTAAAAAAAAAGTGTATTACATCCTGCTATAGAGAAACGACATACTGAGTAAGAGCTAATGGGAAAGCTTTATAAGATCCATAGGACCTTTATTGGAACAGTGATTACAGGTGGCAATATACCAGCTGGGAGTGTAGGAAATCAAACCTGAACTCAGTGGTGTCCTGTTTAAATTCATGTATTAGCAGCATTATCTAAAGTTACTCCCCTTGAATTCCCTCTCCAGTGTA
The DNA here is from genome assembly GCA_016271365.2 of Neoceratodus forsteri. Taxonomy (NCBI): domain Eukaryota; kingdom Metazoa; phylum Chordata; order Ceratodontiformes; family Ceratodontidae; genus Neoceratodus; species Neoceratodus forsteri. The sequence continues at coordinate 727,511,906 of CM057458.1, read as the reverse complement.
GTTTATTTATGCACTGATGAAAAATGGATAAATGTTGTATCTTTGTATTTCATTCATTTGAACTTTTTAAATATTGTAAAAACCTTGAAAGTCAAGCAATAAATTGAATCTGAACGTGAACTAGATTTTTACAAACAAAGGGTGTTTGACGGCAAAGCTGTAGTAAGGGCACTGTTCCCTTCCATGTCTGGGCCCTTTTTAGTGGCCAGTGGCCAGTGTTTATACCAACTATAAATACAACATTATATAGAGGAAAGTACAATCATTTTTTGCTTTTTAACTTGCTTCCCTTTCAAAGATTTGCTGCATAAAAGTTGAAACAATGCAAAATCAGCATAAAGTTTCCTATAAATTAGCAAGTTTTAAATCCTGATTTATGGTCATCATAAACACATCCCCTGTCAAATTTCATAAACATCATTCAGCAATTTGTCCTCTTTGTTTTTCTTCACTTTTTCCATTTCATCGTCTTGCCAGTGTCTTTAAGCAAGAAAACTTACCTACCAGTAACTCTAGAAGTTTGAGAGTATCTTGCTTACAGAGCCACAATTTCTGAAAGAAAAAAGCACCTTATAGAATCTGGGATTCTTGATATACCTACAGAAGTCCCAGCTAGAACCTGTTCAAACACAAGACTTCATAGGAGCAGAGCTAAACACCCTACAGGGGAAAGCTTTCCTCCTACAGGCCAGAGTTACTGCTTTGACAGCAACAGCAGTGTCTTTCACAGCAGGTCAGCCAACGACCTGCAAGAGACTTACTACAGTTACTAGGGCAAATGGCCATATCCACAGCTGTGGTTTCATAGGCCAGGTTCCAAATGAGAGATACCCAGTGGGAGGCAGTATAGCACAGTGGTTTAAGGCTCTGAGCTGCAAATCTGGAGACCTGGGTTTGAATCCCACAGGCCCTACTTGCATACTGCATGACCCTGAGCAAGTCACTTAACTTCCCTATGCTCCCAGGTCGCACCTGTAAACAAGCTTTCAGCTTAGTGTGCCACTCCTGATTAAACAATTAGGAAAAAAAAAAATTAAGGGACAACTGGTCCCAAAGATGGGATCAACTTTCAAACCTAGTGCCAGTGACAAAAGCACTAGTGGAATGATTACAGTGGTGGAAGGAAGAAAGCAACCTCAGAGAGGGCATTCCCTTCCTTCAGAAATCACCAACAAGAAGTCCTACTATAGATGCTTTACTCCTGGGGTTGGGTAACCACCTATAGGACTTGACAGCGAGTAGAACATGAAGCCCACAAGAGTCACTAGACACATAAACCTCCTGGAGCTCAGAACAGTATCACTATCAATGCAACCTTTCTCCTCCCAGCTACAGGGTCAGACTGTCCAAATCAGGACAGACAACACCACAACAATGTACTACATAAACAGACACGGGGAATAAGATCCTTAAAACTGTGTATAGAGGCAATGAAGATGTGGGACCTAGCATATTCCTTAAAGGCAAACATATCTGAGTGCATCTGCCAGGCAAAGACAATGTCCTGGCAGATTTCCTAAGCAGAATCAGCCAGGGAAATCATCAATGGGCATTACGGGGTGATGAGGGTGGTTGATCGGGGTGGAAGGCAGTGGATGTGGTCTATCTGGGCTTCAGAAAAGCCTTTGACACTGTGCCCAACAGAAGATTGGTTAATAAACTGGAGAGTTTGGGGGTGGCACAGAAAATAACAAGGTGGGTGTAGAACTGACTGATGAGTAGAAACCAGAGGGTGGTGATAAATGGGTGCATTCCGGGGAGGTTGGAGTGACAAGCAGGGTATCTCAGAGGTCAGTGCTGGGGTCCATCCTGTTTAACATCTACATCAGTGACATAGTGGAGTAGCTGCATGGGAACACCTGCCTTTTTGCAGATGATACGAAGATCTGCAAAAGGGTGGACACCCCAAGGGGAGTGGAGGCTATGAGGGAGAACCTAAGGTTGCTGGAAGCGTGGTCAGAAACATGGCAGCTATAATTTAACTCTAAAAAATTCACAGTGATGCACATGGGGAGGAATAACCCACAAGCAAAGTACACATGGGGGAAGGGAAGAAATGAAAGCAGCGAAGCAGGAGAAGGATCTAGGAATCATAATCACAGACGATCTTAAAGTGGGGACCCAATGCAGTAAAGCAGTGGCCAAAGTGAATAGAATGCTGGCATGCATAGGGAGAGGGATAAATGAAAATTACGTACCTACAGTAATTCCTAATCTTTCTGTGCATCTTCACCATTCATCACATTTTGGTCCTGGCCGGAGGTCACGACCCCGCGGGAGCTCTTTTTTTATTTTTTTTTGGATGGGCGGAGTCGATGCACCGACGGCGCCGCCCCCGAGGCCGAGCCGACTGCGGCACCCGCGAGTTGGCTGTTAGGTATCTGCCGACCTCGCCCTCCCGCCAGTTCTGAGTTGCCGTAGAGTAAGAAAGGGTTGGAAGGGAGGGACAAGGAAGTCCAAGGGACAGACAAAGAAAAAGATATACAAAGTAAAAGGAGAAATAAACAACGGAGAGGAGAGATAGGAGAGTGAGAAAAAATAGAAATTACGTACTTACCATAATTATGATCTTTCTGTGTATCTTCACCATTCATCACAGATGGGTACTGGCCGGAGGTCAGGACCCCACAGGAGCTTTTTTTTTTTTAGGATAGGCGGAGCCGACGCAGCATCGGCGCTGCCCTCGAGGCCAACGACTCATGTGGCGCTCGAGGATTAGCCGTTGTTGGTAGTCGACCCGCCTGACTACCAGTTCTGAGTCGGGGAGAGGTAAGAGGAAGGGATGGAGGGTGGGACAAGAGAGTCCAAGGGACAGAAAAAGGAAGGAAGAACTGAACCAAAAGGAGAAATAACGACTGAGAGGATAACAGAGGAGAGATGAGACTAAGGGGATTGGGTAGGGGCCCCAATCTCTGGAAGCGGAAGAAGGGAGGGAAGGGAGGGAGAAAATTTAGGAAAGTGTGAAAGGTAACAAGGATCCAGGACCCTTGTCCGTCACCAGACTGTATAGGAACTGCAAGGAGTAGCAAAGCTTTCTTGCCAGAATTCAAGGCACAGAATATGTGGCAATACCCCAAAAGCAGAGTCGGCTATACTGGAGAAGGACAGGGTACAGGGATTAGTACTCTCTCTGTAACGAGATTTGGTGAAAAAAAGCGGATTCCCCTTTTTTTTTTATTTTGAAACAGTTGGATGACAGGAGGAGGGCAACCATCAACTCCCACCCTGATAGGGTGGAGATATGCAGTAGAAGGAATGCCACCGAGCTGTACCCTTTAAAGGGAAGAAATTACACCCCTGTGTGTCCCTACTTTACCCTGCTCCAAAGAGAGGGAGAGGCACAGAGGGAGGGGGACCCAGAGACTGAGGCCCCAGGGGACGGTGGGGGATCAGATGAATGGTGAAGATACACAGAAAGATCATACTACGTAGCACGTAATTTCTATATCTTATCTGTGTCAATCTTCACCATTCATCACAGATGGGTGAGTACCAAGCCCCCCGAAAGGGGTTGACTAATTGCACCCTAAGGGACAGTGTCCCTTAGCCCTCAGTGGGTGACACACTAAGGAGGGGAACCTTCTGGGCCTGGGGAGGCCCGAGAGTGGGGAGAGCGAGACGGGGTCCCCCCAGAGGGGAAGGAAGTTGCCCCGACAAATGCTGTCTCGCCCTATGGGAAAAAAGATAGGTTCCCTAGTGAGCGGAGCAAATTACCCTACGCCTGGCCAAGGGTGACAACCGGGAAAAGTGAAGCCACGCCGATCTTCTGGTGCAGATCGCTGTCCCTACCACTCTGGTAGCTACCTTGTTGGCGTCATAAGACGCCCTTGCTTGGTGCCTTGCTAGCTCCAGGCCATGTGCAGAGAGAGCGATGGCTTGCCTGGTCTGCTCCGAGTCAGGCAAAGCAGCCAGGAACTGACCCAGTGCTGACCACAAGAACCTGTTGTAGGCTGCATAGTGGGCCTGATGAGCGGAGATGGAGAGAAGCAACCGTGCCGAGTAGAAAGTCCTCCTCCCCCAGAAATCAAAATCCGAAGAGTCCTGATCTGGGGCCAGTCACGGTGGAGGCGCGAAGCCGCCGGAGTGTCCAGGTGCGCCAGTCCGCACTGTGGATGAGGCATGGAGCCTGGAGACTCTGGGTGCACAATACCTCTGGCTGAGGTCCCTAGGGGCAGGAACTCCGAGAAGGGCCTCTGCCAGAAATGCAAGGGCCTTCCGAAGGGAGCAGGCCAGGGGCACCACAAGGGTGGCCGCTTGAAATCGCCTAGAAAGGCGGCGCCGTATGCTCTGGATTGCTCGCGAATAGGGGAAAGGTAAGGTCCTCCAACATCCTCGGCGAAACGCTGATACTCCGCGAGATCAGCGGCAGAGATGTGGATAGATGGTTCTCACCCCAGAAGAGGGGGATGAGGAGCTGGAAGTCACCATATGCTCGAGGTGGCTGCTCGGGGAGGCTGAAAAACCTGACTGTCCAAGGCCCTAATGTAAGCAGGGAACAGAGAAGCCACCACACTGAACTGCTCCCAGGAGAGAGGCCCGGTAGGACCAAGAATGCCCGGGAGCGCTGGAGAATGCGGCAGAGGGGTAGGGGCAGAGCCGAGGGAAGGAATCGGCTGGCCTCTGCCAGGGCTAGGGAGCGGACCATGGACACCCGGGGAAGGTGTCCCGGAAGACTCCGCAGCTGACAGCTGTATAACCACGTTGGTACTGCCTAGGCTGCACCGAGAAGAATCCCCCCAGTGAGGCGACCGGGGCCGTATAGGTCCAGAAGGACGGTCCCCTGCCTCCAAAGAATAGGACCCTCTCAAGGAACCGAAGGAAGGGGCGGAAGTCCGTGACTTCAAGCTTGGCCCAGGGCCCGGTGGGACCCCAGAGAAAGGCCGACTGCCGACTCCCACACCCTCGGACCCTCAGAGTCCCGAGAAGGTCCTGGTCCTCGAAGGGTCAGCCCAGGTAGCTGGCAGCTCTGGGATGTCTCCAGGGGAAATCCAGGGCACAGCACCCTCCCCAGCCGTAGGCTTCCCGATGGGCCCCAAAGCTGGGCGATCGAGACACACCACGGGAGGGGGTACCTCTGCTGAAGGGTAAAGGAACCCCCCCCAGACCAGGTTGCATGGCTATGGTGGCACGCACCACAGCCTGCTGGTCAGTGCCACTAACCCCGATCTGGAGGGGAACCCAACGCTCCTCAGCAGGGGGCTGACTCCGACTCATCGAAGAGACCACTGGCTCACTGTCCTGTACAGGCAACCCCGAGGGGTGTGACTGTCCGTCCGACTCTGAGCTGGACTCCGACTCCGAAGAGGTGGAATCCGAGGCCCTAAGCCAGACAGTAGGAGGGCGAGGAAACGCAACCTTCGCGAAGGGCCCAGAAATCGTGGCAGTGGTCAAAGCCGCCACCGCACCCTCCACAGCCTCGCGGGCAGAGTTGGCAGAAGGTGGCAGGGCAGCCGAGACCAAAGGTCCAGTGATAGGGCCAGCCACGGCACCGTCACGCCCACTGGCACCGGGAGCGGCGCTGGGAACAGAGACGGTGCCGGCGGCAAACCCAACAGCAGCCCCGGAGACGCAAACACCGCCAGACCCCCCCGGCGCTATGAACGGCGCCGAGCGTCCCGAGAGCAGGCTCGGTGCCGACGACGCCGCTAGGCTGCACGGGCGCCGTGAGAAGCACCGAACCAAGGTGGCGCCGACGGCCAAGAAAACGACCTGGCGCCGACAGTGGCACCGCCCGCCCCTGGCGCCGGCCTGCGCGCCGGCAGCAGAGGCGGCACCATAGGCGAGCGCTGACCAGCGACACCGAGGGACCTGCGGCATCAGCGCTCAACCTCGGCCCGGAAAGAGCGGGCACGAGGCTTAGACATAGCAAAAGGCAACACTAGATCCAGGGTCACGGCGCCGCCGAGCAGAGCCGACGCCACAAGCGGGCGCCGACAGGGCCCACAGCGCCGAGAGGCGAAGCTTCAGCCGCAGCGCCTCGGCACCACGACCGGCGCCAAGGCCTCGACGACACCGACCGGACGCGTCAAGGACGACGCCGACCCGGCCTTTCTGGACCGTGGGAGCGACACTGGGGCCTCACCGAAGGGGTGATTGCCGGTGGCGTTCTCCCACCCGCCTCCCGGGGAAGCGGACGGCCTCTGCCGCTGGGAGGAGCCACCAAGGCTAGGCTACGGGAGATCGAGGCTCCATCCTCCACGGTCCGTATAGAACCGGGAGGGGACCCGGAGGAAAGGTCGAGAGAGCGCGGCTTGGCCTGATGAGTGCGAATCTGTCCCCCGAAAGTTGGCGGAGCTCGTCCAATTTTCCACGTGCGCTGTTCGAGGACGCAGCGGTCCATGGAGAAGCAGGCATCGCACAAATCCATGTCGTGAAGCGGGCCAAGACACGCGAGACACCGGTCATGCTGGTCGGTCACAAGAAATACGCACGGGCACCGCCACGCATAGGGGCCGCCCCGCCTTAGAGAATTTCTTGGCCTCCGACCGCGGCATGACCTACGGAAAAAACAACACCAAAAAAGACCCGACGTCGCTTAAATGTTAATAAAAAGGAAAGATCTTACCGGCGACGTCGAGTGGAGGCAGTACCCAGAACTAGTAGACCGTGGACTGGCAATGAAAATATCGCAGGCTTAAGGCCTAAAAACTGAGAAAACTTCTTCAGGCTTCCCACGAGGTGACCTCGACAGCGGGAGACGAAGAACTGGTAGGTCAGGCGGAGTCGCATACAGCTTAACGGGCAATCCGCGCCATGTACACATCGGCCTCGAGGCAGCACCGATGCTGCGCCGGCCCGCCTCATCCTTTAAAAAAAGCCTCGGGTCCTGACCTCCGGCCAGTACCCATCTGAGATGAATGGTGAAGATTGACACAGATAAGATCTAAGGGGCTTGGGAGGGGCCCCAATCTCTGGAATCAGAAAAGGAAAGGGAAGGAGTGAGGGAGAAACAATAAATGGGAGGGGGGAGGACATACCCTGGACTGATGACTATCTCCAGACTGGATAGTTGCTGTGAAGGAGTAGCCAGAAGGCTGAATTGCCAGAATTCAAGGCACAGAATGACTGGCAAGAAACTCCAGCATGAGCAGAAGAGGCTATTTTGGGAGAAAGGGACAGGATCCAGGGTTGTCCTCCCACATAACTGGATATATGAGAAACAATAAGTTTCTTTAATTAAAGTTGAGGGATGAGTCCCTAAGGACAGGAACGGAGGAGGAAGAGGAAGAGAAAGAGAGAAAGAAGAGAGGGCAACCACCAATCCCCACCCCAAAGGGGTGGAGCCAAGGCATTGAGAAGAGAAGCGCCCTCTCCCTTGATCCTTCTCCTCTCCTGCCAGAAGGTAAAAATTCCTCTGTGTGCCCAAAGTCACCCCACTCCTGATTAGCGGAAAGGAAGGGAGGGAGGGGGCACACAGAAGGAGGGGGACCCAGAGACTGAGGCCCCAGGGGGATGGAGGGTGGGATTTGTTATGAATGGTGAAGATACACAGAAAGATAAGGAATTACGGTAGGTATGTAATTTTCATATTGTATCTGTGTCAATCTTCACCATTCATCACATTTGACTGAGTACTGAGCCCCACTGAAGGGGGCCCTAGACCCTAAAGGACTAAGTCCCTTTGCTCCCAGCGGGGGGAAAAACACTGAGAGGGAGAACCTTTATGGGTCTGATGAGGCCTGAAACTAGGGACAGTGAGACGGGGACACCCCTGGAGAGGGCAGGAGGTTGCCCCAACAGACGCTGCCTCACCCTACAGGAGAAAAGGTGGGTTCTCCTGTACGCGGAGGAAAATCACCCTACGCAGGGCCAAGGGTTACAACCGGGAAAGACGTAGCCATGTCATCTGCCTAGTGCAGATTGCTGTCCCTACAACCCTGGAAGCTACCTCATTAGTGTCATAAGGTGCTCTCGCTTGGTGCCTTGCTAGCTCCAGGCCATGTGCAGAGAGTGCAATGGCTTGTCTGGTTACCTCCGAAACAGGCAAAGAGGCTAGGAGTTGACCTAGTCTGGACCACAGAAACCTATCGTAGGTAGTGTACTGGGCCTGATGAGCAGAAACTGAAAGTAGCAACTGTGCCGAGTAGAAGGTCCTCCTCCCCCAGAAGTCAAAGTCCGAGGAATGTTGATCTGGCAGCCAGACACAGTGGAGGGCACAAAGCCCATTGGGAGTGTCCAGCTGCATCAGTCCTGGCTGAGGGTGAGGTATATGACCTGGAGACTGGGGAGACACAATATCTCAGGCTCAGGTCCCTAGGGGCTGGGACTCTGGAAAAGGGCCTTTTGCCAGAACAGCAATGATGTCTCCTGGAAAGGAGCAGGCCAGGTGGACACCACAAGGGTGGCTGCACTGAAATTGCCTAGGAAGGCATGCGTCGAATGCTCCGGATTGTGCTGAGTGGGTGGGGTGACACGCAGGTCTTCCATCATCCTCACGAGGAAACGCTGATACTCCGTGAGATCAGCAGCAGGGGAGATGTGGACAGAAGGTTCCTCTCCCCCAGAAGAGGAGGATGAGGAAGTGGAAGACCGTGGAGAACCAGTGGTTGGCTGCTCAGGGGGAGGGTGAAACACCTGCTCGTCCATAGCCCTGACGTATGTAGGGAAGTGAGCAGTCGCACCCCTGAATTGCTCCCAGGAGAGAGATCCCGTAGGGCCACAAATGCCTGGGAGAGCAGAAGATGGTGACAGAGGAGTGGGGGCTAAGTCAACAACAGGAAGAGACCATCCTCTGTCCGGGCGAGAGAGTGCACCAGGATCCTCAAGGGAAGGAGAACTCCGGAAAACTCAATAGCTGACAGCTGATCAACCATGCTGGAACTGCCTAGGCCGTGCCCTGAAGAATCCCCCTGTGTGGTGACTGGGACCATGAAAATCCAAAAGGATGGTCCCTTCCCTCCAAAGACCAGAGCCGTCTTGAGGAGACCGAGAAGGAAGGGTGGGGTCCACACTATGACTCCTTGCCGAACCCGGATGGGTCCCAGAAAAGGGTCGCCGCATCAAACCCTGACCCCTCGACCCCTCAGAATCTAAAAGAGCCCTCCTCCTCACAAACACCAGCTCAGGCAGCTGACAACCCTGGTCCGTCCCCTAGGGGACCACCCAGGGAGTAGCACCCTCCCCTCCTGTGGGTGCTCCGGTTGGCCCTAAAGTTGGGTGATCCAGGCACACCACCTGAGGGGGTAACCCAACTGAGGGGGCAGAAAACCCTCCAAGCACAGGCTGCAGGGCAATAGTGGCCTGCACTACCGCCTGCTGGTCAGCACCCCGACCCTAGACTCGGGGGCTACCGCCCGCTCCTCAGAGGGAGGCTGGCTCCGGTCAGCTGAGGTAACCACCAGGGGGTCCACATGGGCTTCCAACTCCAAAGAGTCGGACAGCTGATCTGAACCAGACTCAGAGTCTGTCTCTGAAGAGTTAGAGACCGAAGTCCGGTGCCAGACCTTACACGGATGCCCACTCCTGTCTGGACCAAAGGAGGTGCCAGTCCAGGTGTCTGCACCAGAGCCAGCACCAAACTCCCTCACGGCACCGCGAGCAGTGCACAAAGAAGAAACGGCACCGAGAGTGGCAGCAGAGCCAGAGTCGATGTCTGCCACAATGCTGTCCCATCCCACAGCGCCACAAACACCGAAGATGGTGCCGACAGCGACGCCAACAGCTCCCTCGGTGCCACAAGCAGCACCAAGGGTGATACCTGCCATGGTGCCATGTCCTCACTTAGTGCTGGAGCTAGACACGATACTGTCCCTAGCCTCGGTGCCAGAAACGGCGCTGGGGAGAGAAATGGTCAAAGACACAGTGCCGCAGAACCTCCCACAGCGCTGCCAGTGCTATACGGTGCAGCGAACAGTGTCGACGCAGAGATGGTGCTGAGCAGTGAGACGTGCGACCACGCGCATCAGAGCCCACGGTACTACCTAATGGTGTCGAGGCCCAAAATAGCACAGATGGATGGCGCCAAGGATGGTGCTGACCCAGGTCATGAGCCAAGAAACAACACCGGGAGCCTTCGCCCGAAGGGGTGATTGCTACAGCGGTGCCTCCCGACCGCTCCCCAGGGGGAATGGACTGGGCCTCCTGCACCACGGAAGGAGCATCTGCCACAGCAAAGCTACAAGAGGCAGACGTCTCCTCCTCCATGGTCCATATAGAACCAGGAGGGGACCCGGAGGAAAGGCTGCGAGACTGCAGCTTGGCCCGACGAGGGCGCGCCTGTCCCCTGAAAGTTGGCGGAACTCGTCCAACTTTCCACATGCATTGATCCATGACACGACGATCCATAGAGAAACAGGCATCGCATGAATCCATGTCATGAAGCAGGCCAAGACAAGCAAGCCAACGATCATGCTGGTCGGTAACGGACAATTTGCGGCCACACAGGCACCGATGCATAGGGGGGCTGCCCCGCTTTCAGTGACTTTTTGCCCTGTGACCTAGACATGACCAATGTAAAAACAATTCAAAACAGACTCGATGTCGCTGAAAAATAAAAAAAGGAACAATCTTACCAACAGCGGCGTCGGGTAGGGCGAAATGGAACCAGCACGTGAAACTTTGGCGTCGAAGACACACAGTGAAAGTAGTTGCTTGGAGCCCCTCTCACAAGTGGAGCCTCCCCATGGCAGGAGATGAAGAACTGGTGGAGGGCAGTGTCGATGACACCCTCACGCCAACCTGCGAGTGCCAGGCAATGCGGCTGGCATCGAGGCGCGCCATCGGGTGCCGACGCCACCGCCAAAAAGAGCTCCCGCTGACTGACCTCCAATCAGGACCCAAATCTGATGAATGGTGAAGACTGACACAGATAAGATCTAGCAGAAGACAGCAGGTGTTGATGCCACTCTATAGATCCATGGTGAGGCCCCACCTGGAGTACAGGGTTCAGTTCTGGAGACCTCACCTACACAAGGACATAGATGGCATGGAGAGAGTTCAGAGAAGGACCACTAAGATGGTACATGGGTTAAGTGGGAAGCCATACAAACAGAGTCTGAGGGCATTGAATTTGTACCTGCTGGAGACCCGAAGGGCGAGTGGGGACATGATAGAGACATTCAAGTATGTGAAAGGGATTAATAAAGTTAGGGAGAGCTTATTCACAGGGAAGGTAGGTGCAAAAACTAGAGGTCATGGACTGAGGGTGGAGGGGGACAGGTTTAAGGGAAAAGTTAAAGGGTGTTTCTTCACAGAGAGGGTGGTGGAGCCCTGGAACAGTTTTCCGGAAGAGGTGGTGGGAGCTGGAACAGTGGAGGGATCCAAGATGGTTTGGGACAAACACAAGGAGTTGTTTAGAGAATGGGGGTAAGTAGGGAGAGAGGAAATGGGAAGACTCAATGGGCCAAGGTGGTCCTTTTCTGTTGTCAAATATCTATGAATCTATTAAACCAGCAGGTTCTGGCTACATTTTCAGACAGTGGGGCACTCGCAATATAGACCTGTTTGCATCTTGGGAAAACAACCGGCTCCCGCAGTTTTGTTTCAGACCACCAGCCAGAGGAACAGTCCTAGAGGATACACTCATACGGGACTGCACCAGGACATTTCTGTATGGCTTCCAATGTTTCCACTCATTCAGAAAGTACTCCTGAAACTCAGAAGGTAGCCTGCAACAACAATCATGAAAGCTCCAGACCAAGCCAGACAAGCCTGGTGCTCAGTGTTCCTGGTCCTGTGCAACAAGAATCCAATCAGCCTGCAACTCATTCACAGTCTCATTGACTTTGTCCCAGGGAAGAATAATATCCCAGATCCCAGAACACTGTACATGAGGACATGGTTCATTAGGAATTAGAATTTTCCAGATAGGACCTCTCAGAAGAAGTCCTGAAGGTGCTTAACGTTTCAAGGAAACCTGCTACCAGGAAAGCTTATTCCTCTGAATGGAAAAGGTTTTTTTACTGGTGTACACCCAGAAAAATAAACCCAATAGAGGCAGGGATGCTTGCAATACCTAATTCACCTATAGCTGTTGGTGCTACAGAGTTCAACTTTAAATGTGCACTTAGCAGCAGTATCAGTATGAATATCAGTTGGCAAGGAAAAGTTTTTGGCTTCACAACCCATTTTCAAAAGGTTTTTTAAAGGCCTAAGCCCCATATACCCACCAGTGAGGGATCTTTTACCACCCAGGGACCTCAACATATGTTTTACCCAACTTATGTAGGCTCCCTTTGAGCCTATGAAACTGCTGACCTGAAGTTTGTCACATGGGAAACTATATTCCTGGTTGCAACAACCTCTGCTAGGAGGGTAAGTGAATTGCAAGCCCTCTGCACTGAGCCAAATTACATAATCCCCAACATAGATAAAGTAGTTCTTAGAACGAAAAGAAAACTCCTTCCTAAGGTGGTATCTGAATTGCACATGAATCAGTCAGTGACTCTCCCTGTACTCTCTCCACAGCATTCCAGTGCAGGTGAGGAAAAGTTGCACAGCCTGAACCTAAAGCGAGTCTTGTCTATCTACATGGATCAGACAAAATATGTCAGGTCCCACAGTTCCCAGCTTTTTGTTACCTATGGTGAGGCTGGCAAAGGCAATCCACCTACATATAGAACAGTGGATGGATGAACATCCACAACAAAGCTGTGTTTCCATTGAGGGAGTTGATGACATCATAGAGACCTCGTGAGCGAAGCTCGAGAGGTCTCACTGACGTCATCAACTGCCCGAGATGGAAGCGAAGCCTTAGTTGTGGATGTTCAGCCATCCACTGTTTTATATAGTATAGGTTTTGTTTCATTTCATTATTTTATTTACGTAGTTACTTGCTGTGGGTGCTGCTCCGCTTTCTGCTGGTGCTCCTGCTGCTCCATTCCGCTGCTGCCACTCCCTGCTCGGTCCAGCCTTCTCCTTTCGCTTCTCCATGATGTTAATTTTTAAAATTAGAAAAAAAAAAATTGTTTTTCCGAAAGGGAGCCATGTATGGCTCTCCATGTCCTAACTCTGAACTTAAAAGTCGGTGGCTGCGCTAGCCAGCGCTCGCTAAATCACGCCACCATGTTTGTTTTCATTTTGTACATCAAGCCTTGTCTGAGCCGATCAGGTAGCAGGTCAAGGTTAAAAAGTTGTTGTACTATCGATGTGATGTCAGAACAATAGTACAGCAACTTTTTTGACCTTTGAACTGTCCTACAACAAGATTTCAGCAGTTGCTGAAATCCATGCACAATCGACAGCACCCATATACTATAAAGTGATGCATCTCTCACTGGGTAATCTCTTGCATTCAGTTCTCCAATGAAAAAGCTAGAAAAATGCCACCAAAAGGCTTAAAGACACACTCTACAAGGGGTTCCTCAGCCTCTGTGGCATCTTCAAGTGGCATCCCATTGTTTGATGTTTTCAAACCAGCTACCTGAAAAACAATACACACCTCCACAAAGAACTAGTTTGAACATACAGTCCAGAAGGATGCCAGTTTTGGAACTGCTGTCTTGCAGAACCTTTTTCCTAACTAGGTCCTGGACCCAGCCTCCCAAGGTACTGCTACTAAGTCTGCATAAAGTGTAAACATTAAGTGAGTGATTCCTGGGGTTAGAATAAAAAACTACTCTCCATAATAACGTTGCTTCTTCGTAAGGGATCACTCACTATGTTTACACTCCCTAACCCTGCTTCCCTTTCCAGAACCTGAACTAGGTTCACACAAGAATCGGTTCCTTTTTTATGTTTGCTTCCACGCATGCGCAAGATCAGCTTAGGAGAGAAGCGGGTTGTGGAGGTGCGAGACTGTGGCAGCCAACGGGGGCACTGCGTTTGAGGGCTTGGCACTGGTGGACCAATGCAGGCCCAGTGTCCTGATGACACTGGTTCTGCATACGTGCCACCAAGTTGAAACATTTTCGCTGCTGCAATCAGGGGCCGCCTCGTCATTGCAGCGTCAGCCACTTTGCTGCAATGAGGGAGCGACCCGTCATTGCAAGGGCATGTACTGCCGTCCGCATGCCCCGACCAGTACATTTGCCGACGGGAAGCCCACTCCCCATCGTCAGACTGTAACCCTCCCATTTGTTGTGTGCCGAGGGGTGCCCAACCTTTGGCATCATGCGCCTCAACAGTCTTTCTTGCCAATGGGGCCCCAATCCCTCGCCGGCTTCAGTTCCCACCCTTTCCAGTAAATTAGCTGACGGGGAGCCCTCTCACCGTCGGGTATAATGTCTCCCCAAATTTGTTTTGTGCCGATGGGGTGCCCAATCCCCATTGACTACAGACCCCTCCAAAAACACTCAGGTAGCATGCTGTGAGCCCACCCCAGCGTGCCAAATGTCCCTGTTAAAAAAAAAAAAAAAGTCCCGCAATGTTTTCCATTTTTCTTTTTTCCTTTAAACCTGTAAAACAGAAAACAGTCCCTCGTTGAGTCCAGTGACCCCTCCCCCAACCTGTGCCCGCCCTCTGCGCACTCTGCCTCCCCACATCCCCCCCTCACCCCATACTTACCTCCAGAGCCCAGCACAACAATCTTCGGTGGACCGGGAACACGTCTGCACTCTTCAAAGCCGACCGCGAACTGAAGAAATGCCGGTAAGCTGTATAATGGCATAAATAGGGGTTTTCAACTTTGGTGCATATCTCGGGCATTTTGGCACCAAATTTCCAACAGGGGGTTATTGGGACCCCTCCTCAGAATTCAGCCACTGTCATGATGTTATTCAGTCAAAAAAGGTGATTTCATGGTCACTGCGCAGAATCACCTTTCGGGACCAATTAACAAAATGACAGTGCCACTGTTCACGAGGTGGGCTCTCAAATTACCTATGTTGCAAATTTGGTGAAAGAAATCAAAAAAATGACTGTTTTACCAGCGTGTGTTGCGCATTTCCACGCACGCTTGTCACTTCGCGAATCTGTAATATTTTCACTCCAGATTTTCAACATTGCCATTTTTCCACACCTTCTTATGAACAGTACAGCTGTCATTTTACACATCCTGGCCAAAATGTGTTTTCGTACTTCCGGCGCAGAATAGTGCGGTCGCTGTGGGAAATCAGTTTTTGGGATAGACTGAGAAAATGACAGTGATACTGTTCATGAGCAGAGGTCCTAAATTGCCTATGTTGAAAATTTGGTGACAAAAGTCCATAAAATAACTGTGTTACAAGTGTGCAAAGCGCAGTTTCCATGCACCCTTGTAACTTCGCAAATTTGTAAATTTTCACGCCAGATTTTCAACACTAGCATTGTTTCACACCTCCTTATGAACGGTACAGCTGTCATTTTTCACATCCTGGCCAAAATGTGTTTTTGCACTTCTGGCGCAGAACTGCGCGGTCGCTGTGGGAAATCAGTGTTTGGGACACATTAAGATCGAGCGAGTGAGAGGGGGGGAGTGAACGAGCTCAACTGAGCTCCGTTGGGACTGCTGCAGGTTTCCTTGTGGGCAGAAAAAGGTGCCAATGCTGGCAGAAGTCCAGTACAAAAGGGCAGCCTGCAGTGCCAGGAGAAACGGAACGAGCGAGTGAGGGAGGGGGAGTGAGCGAGCTCAACGGAACTCTGTCGGGACTGCTGCAGATTTCTTTGTGGGCAGAAAAAGGAGTCAACGCATGCAGGGGCCCAGTACAAGGGCAGCCTGCAGCATGGGAGAAACAGAGCAGGCGAGTGAGGGGGAGGTGGCGGAGAGCCAGCAGACTTTTGGGACTGCTACAGATTTCTTTGTGGGCAGAAAAAGCACCAACACAGGCAGGAGCCCAGTACAAAAGGGAAGACTGCAGCGCCGAGAGAAACAGAAGGAGTGAGTGAGCTCAACGCAGTTCTGTTGGGATAGCTGTGAACTTAATGGGCAGAAAAAGGCACAAACGCAGGCAGAAGCTCAGTACAAAAGGGCAGCCTGCAGTGCCGGGAGAAACAGATTGAGCGAGTGAGAGAGGGGCAGTGAGCAAGCTCAACAGAGCTCTGTCAGGACTGCTGTTGAGTTCTTTGTGGACAGAAAAAGATGCCAATGCAGGCAGGAGCCCAGTACAAAAGGGCAGCCTGCAGTGCTGGGAAAAACAGAATGAGCGAGTGAGAGAGGGGTAGTGAGTGAGCTCAATGGAGCTCTGCTGAGACTTTAGAGTTCCCACCTCCCGCCCATGGTCCTCTGTGGTCCTATATTACAGCAGGGTCTCTGAGATGGAGACAAAGCAATGGTTGGATACTTTGAGGAGTGCTGTAATAATACAGATTTAGTTGTTCTGTTTATTTCTCTAACTGAGCTGACTAATACTTGAAGTGCAATAGTATTTCTAACTGGACTAAGTGAAACTATATGAGAGCTGAGAACAAAAAGTATTGTAGCTGAGGGGTGAAAAATGGACAAGGAGGCTTTAGGATTTCTACGGTAATACAGTATCTAATGGATGAGATTTGAGACTGAATTACCCGGTTGGCAAGGGGCCAGTAGGAAGACTAGTGTGTGTGTGTGGTGGGGAGAGAATTGAGTAAATAGGGGCCTAACAGTTGTAGTAGGGTACAGAACCTAGGAGTAAGAGCCTGTAACATAAGATGGAGGCCAAAATGGGGCAGGTGCCACATGTCAATAGGGCAGGCATCTTTGGAAGGGTGGTGGGGTGCACAAGGTGTGGGTCCGCCATGATCCTGGACTGGGCTTGGAGGATGGGGGGGTATATGATCTGTAGATGACTGGCTAGTTTGAGGGAGGAGCTGTGGAGGTTAGGGAGGAGTCTAGTTGGCAGGGCAGATGAGTATGGTAGGCATCCTGGTTGGGGGTGGAATAGGGGATGGCAAAGGGGGACGGAGGAAGAACAACTATGGACTGAAACCGACATCAGTATCAGAGGCACTAGCAGAAAAGAAAGGAGAAGGGAGGGGATGCCCGAGGCGAAGGGGGGCCTCCTGTTAGGGGAAGAAGAGACCACAAGGAGTATCAGGGGAGAGAGCAAATGGATGTGGGTAGGGAGGGACCAGGGGTGGGATGGAGGGGAATAAGTAGGAGGGGGAACCGATAGGGGGAAAAGATGTAGGAGGGGTATCGACTAGGAATAGATTTGAGCCTCTGCTATGAGAGAGAGAGGGGAAGCAGGAACATACTGAGGGGGGAGAACAAGCAGGGCATGAGAGGGATGGCAACAGCTAGGGGAAGAGATAGCGAAGACAAAAGGGTAGAAGGGGGACTAGTAAGGAAGAAGGGGGTTGTGACTGGAGGAAAGAAGGCTACGGGAAGGGGAAGGATGGGAGGGGCATCACTATTGGGGTAGAAGGGAATGGGGGCTCTAAATCGCTAACAGCGGGTAGGAGAGGGGTTGGAAATCAGGAGGGAGGCCTGTGGGAAGCCCAGTAGGAAGCAGCCAGGCTAGGAGGGGGTTCAAGGGAGATGGAAGGAATAAGGCAGAAAAAAGGGGTGAGGTGGAAGTAGGGGATACAGATACAGAAGTCACAGAGGGTGCAGCTGGTGGGGGTTAGGGGCAGGGAAGAGCGAATACTGGGGTGGCAGAAGGGGCATGAGAAGGGAAACGGCTAAGGGATGGGGGGGTACTCATCCTAGGGGATTTTATACTGAAAGGGGTGAGATGGGGTGAAAGGCACAGCCATATTTGGGTTGAAGCTATCCCTAGGTTGACTGCAGGAGGGACAGGGCAGGCACTGACGAGGGGGAGGAAGAAACCTCATTTACTGTTGCATGTGGGTACAAACAACTTGGCCGGGGAATCTGCGGAAGTAGTGAGGGGGAGGTTCGAGTAGTTGGGCAGGCAGTGTGAGGGGGTTGGGGAGTCGGTGGCATTCTCGGAGGTACTCCCGGTACCATGTGCAAGCATGGGGAGGAAGGGTAGGATTGAGGAGTTTGAGGGGCAGAGGAATTGGTGCCACACCAAAAATTATGGGTTAGTGACTAACTGGGGTAGGATCTGGGGAAATAGTGACTTGTACGCAGGGGACAGGGGACACTTGAGCAGGAAGGGGAGGGGAGTATTAAAGGCAGGATTAGAGGGGTATATCTCTACTAAAGTGGATTTAAACTAGCTGGGGGGGTGAACAAAAGACTGAGGTTAGTAGAAAGGTCCGAACAGGGGAGCCAAATGAGCTCACCCCCCTAGATGTAGGTAAAGGCAGAGACGTAGTAACCCTGGGAGGGGGCAGGAAGGGTGGTCTGAGTGTAATACAGAAGGCACCACCACCCGGTAAGAATAAGGAGGGGAAAGGGTGCAGACTACCGGGAGGAGGGACGCAGGCCAAGGAGGAGAAGAGTAAGGAGAAGGAGGGATACGGGTGGAAGGTGGTCTCTCTCTATGCAAGAAGCCTGGGGAACAAAATTACGGAGCTTTAGGTGCTCCTTTCAGAGTGGAAGGTGGATATTGCTGCAGTGATAGAGACTTGGGCCACAGAGTACCATGATTGAGGCTTGGCAACCCCAGAATACATGTTATATAGCAGGGACCGGGGGGGGGGGTTGGAAAGGGGGTGTTGCACTGTATGTGAGGGAAGGGATTAAATGCATAAGGGATGAGGGAAAAGAGGAGAGGACAGAGGCACTTTGGGTGCAGCTCATGGATTCCAAGGGCAGAAAGCTGAGGCTGGGAGTGATGTACAGACCACCAGCCCAATCAGGGGAACTGGATGGGGAGTTGGCAGAGCAGATAAGGAGGGTGTGTAGAAGGGGGAGTGTGGTGATAGTGGGTGATTTTAACCTACCACGGGTTGACTGGAGCACCCCGGCCACTAGCAGTACCAGGGAGCAGGTGCTCCTTGATGCATTCCAAGATGGCCTTCTCACGCAATTGGTAAGTGGGCCTACAAGGCTTGGTAGCACTCTGGACCTAGTATTGGCAAATGGGGAGGTGGTGAGGGAGGTAAGGGTGGAGGACCCACTAGCAAGTAGTGACCACCAAACAGTATGGTTTGCTGTCGCGCTGGGCAGGGAGACAGGAGGCATGGCCACTAAGGTGGTGGACTTTAGTAGGGTGGACTTTGGGGGATGGGAGCAATACTGCAAGGGAAACTCCAGGATATAAGGCCGTGGATGGATACAGAACAAAAGTGGGGAGTCATAAAGACTGGGCTAGCAGAGGCCACAGTAGCCTGTACCAGGGCCAGGAGTAAGAAAAGCAGAGGCAAGAAACTATGCTGGCTGAACATGGAAGTGCTGCAAGGGGTGAGGGCAAAGACGGCTGCATACCATAAGTACAGGAAAACAGGGAGGGAGAAAGATAAGGAGGCTTTTGGGAGTTGGTCAAGGAGGTTGCCAGGAAGGTGAGAAAAGCTAAGGCCTCCAGGCAATTAAGTTCCACACAGGGCATAAAGGGAAGGGAAAAGGACTCTTTTAGGTATGTCAGGGAAAAGAGGAAGTGCAAGGAGCATATTGTGAGGATAAAACAGGGAGGGGAAGGGATTGGGTGGAAAAGGCAGAGGAGCAAGTAGAAATTCTAAATGAGTACTTCTGCTCCGTTTTCACTAAGGAGAGGGATAGCCCACTACCAGAATGGACTGGAGGGGTGGGGAAAAGGGGGAGGAGGTGATGAACAACGTGATCACAGGAACTAGGGTGCTAGAGGGGCTGAGGGCAGTAAGGGTGGACAAGGCACCAAGTCCCGATGCCATCCACCCCAGGGTGCTGAGGGAGATGGTGGAGCTGTTGGCTGAGCCGCTGGCACCTCCCTGGAAACAGGGTGTGTGCCCCAGGACTGGAGGGTGACCCATGTGGTGCCCATACACAAGAGCGGGCCTAGGGATGAGCCAGGAAATTATCGACCTGTAAGTCTCACGTCCATAGTGGGTAAGCTTATGGAGACGATACTGAAGGAGAGGCTGGTGGCATTCCTTCACAGTAATGGACTCCAACACGGGTTTGTCTCAGGGAGGTCTTCTCAAACCAACATAATAGAGTATTTTGACTGGGTGACAAGGGAGTTGGACAGAGGCCATGCGGTACATGTCCTGTACTTGGACTTCAGTAAGGCCTTTGATACAGTGCCTCATGGCAGACTTGGGGGGGGGGGAGCTGATGGCAGTGGGAGTGGGGAAAAAAGCTGACTAAATGTATAGAGAACTGGTTACAGGGGAGGGTGCAGAGGGTGCTGGTGGTGGGGGAGCTCTCAGCACCCAGAGCAGTGACAAGCGGGGTGCCGCAGGGGTCAGTGCTGGGCCCGGTGCTATTTGGGCTCTTTATTTCCGATATAGCACACCAAGTAGGGAGCAGGGTTAGTCTGTTCGAACATTATACCAAATTGGGGCAATGGTGGATGAAAAGGATGGATGGGAAAAACTGCAGGGGGACCTAATCAAACTAGAGACATGGTTTGTGCTGTGGCAGCTAGGATTCAATGCAAAGAAGTGTAAAGTGATGCACTTCAGGGCTAAGCACCAGAAGAGGGACTATTGCTTGGGGATCAGAGAGGAGGAGAAGGACCTAGGGGTGTTGGTAACTGGGAGCATGAACAACTCAACCCACTGCACGAGAGCAGCAGTGAAGGCAAACAGGATGCTGGGGTGCATCGCAAGGGGGTTCTCATCCAGACACAGAGATGTGATCCTACTTCTCAACAGATCATTGGTCAGACTGCATCTACAGTACTGTGTGCAATACTGGAGGCCACACCTGAGGAGAGATATAAAGTTACTGGAGGTGGTGCAAAGGAGGGCAACAAAAATATTAAAGGGGATGGAAGGAAAGGAATATGAAGTTAGGCTGAAGGAGCTGAACATGTACACACTGGAGGAGTGAAGGGATGGGGGGGATATGATTGAAGTGTTGAAATACCTGAAGGGGTAAATAAACCTAGCACCGAGGGGGTGTTTAAACTGAGGAGTGGAAGAGAGACGAGGGGGCACAGACTAAGGTTGAAAGGGGGACGTTTCAAGAGGGAAATGAGGAGGCACTACTTCTCTGAGAGAGTGGTGTCTAGTTGCAATGTGCTGCTAGAGGGGGGAGGTAACATGTAGGACAGTCAATAGCTTTAAGGAGGAGTGGGATAAAGCAAGCGGAAGAGTCGGGGCAGGGGCTGGGACAAGCGGAGGAGGAACTGAGGGGGAGGAGGCTGGGGCAGCTGCAAATCTAGGGTGCTAGCTGCACACTTGGGCAGACTTACATAGACCAATTGGTGTGTTCTGCTGGCAGATTCGTATGTTTATATGTTTGTATGTATGTTCATATGTTAAATCACAGTGACTCTGTTCATGAGCAGAGGTCTTAAAATGCCTGTGTTGAAAATTTGGTGACAAATGTCCATAAAATGTCTGTGTTACAAGCGTGCATGATGCAGTTTCCGTGCACCCTCATAACGTCACAAATATGCAGTATTTTCACTCCAGATTTTCAACATTGCCATTTTTTCAGACCTCCTTATGAACAGTACAGCTGTAATTTTTCACATCCTGCCCGAAATATGCATTTACACATCTGGCACAGAATACCGCGGTTGCTGTGGGAAATCAATGTTTAGGATAGATTAAGAATATCATAGTGACTGTGTTCATGAACAAAGGTCACAAAATGCCTATGTTGAAAATTTGGTGAAATAATTCCACTAAATGACTGCGTTACGTGCATGCGTTGCGCAGTTTCCACGTATGCTCGGAAGTTTGAGCATTTTTAATACTTTCACTACAGATTTTCAACATTGCCATCTCTTCACACCTCCCTATGAATGGTACAGCTGTCATTCTTCACATCCTGCCCGATCTGTGTTTTTGTACATTTGGCACACAATGGCACGGTCACTGTGGAAACTCAAATTTTGGGACACATTGACAAAATCACAGTGCCAGTGTTCATGAGAAGAGGTCCCAAATGCTTTCATGAGGTGTGGGGGCACAAAATGGCCATGTTGAAAATTTGTACTGCAAATACCAACACATGCCCGGGGCGTTATGGTTTCTAACCATAACATTCCACCCTGTACAGACTGACAGGCATTAGGGGTGTGCATTTGGATTGCAGACTATAATGCTCATGCCATTCCAACCCCACTCCCCACCCTGCACCCAGAGACAGGCATCAAGCTGTGCCTTGGACTCTTCGGCCCCACAGTTCACCCCATTCTATATTGCACCCATTTCAGCGTATCTCCTTATGGAATGGGGTGAATGTAAAGCCAAACACCCCAAGGCACACCTCAACACTTGTTAGTGTCTGCAGGATAGGGTGAGGTGAAATGGCATGAACGTTATGAGCGACAACCCAAACACATTCCCCAATGCCTGTCTGTCTCTGCAGGGTGGAGGTGGGGTTGGTGTGAAGTTCAATACTTCACTGCCATTCCTACTCTGCATCTGTCTAACTCCTGCATTTCCAATGCTAATACCAGCAAGCCAACATTCGCCATTGACAAATGCTTGTTTTGTCACTGAGGTTGCTTGAGCATAACTACTGTAGTTCCTACAACTGTACTCTTGTAGTTATTGTTTATATGATAACATTTCACAGGTCTATGTCAGTTTGTTTGGATGGTTTAAAAAATGCTATCATTGATTTTTCTAAAAAATGTGTTTGGTACCCTTTTAGCTAGTTTCACTAACTGCTGCTCCACTTTGGCTTGAAACATCTGAGCAACGGCCAAAGTGGCACGCAGATGCAGAGTTTGAACCTACATTCCACAATCTAAAATTTGCATAGGTTCTATCTCCAGGGCATCACTCTAGGCCAACATGACTGCGTAAAGTGTAAACACAGTGAGTGATCCCTTATGAAGAAAAAACATTACAACGGTGAGTAATTTTTTCTTCTGGTCCCCAGTGAGGCAGACAATGACACTGATGTAGCGCTCTGTAACAGCAGATAATAAGGGACTGAGGTGGTTGAGACCAGCACCGCTTTATATGCTAACAGCATGTGCATGCCACTGAACATCACTGCCATGTACTGATGTCCTCAGCCTCAAATGTTTTATTTCCCACTGTGTACTATCACCTCGGGCTTTTAGACTAAAGAGTGAGGTTCTAGGTGGAGGAGCCTGACTTTGGAAAGATCTTTGAAGACAAGACAAGTGCATTAACCACTACCTAGGTGACTCCAACACAACAAAGACAAAACATAAATTGATCATGTTTAATGGTACAGTAAATATGGCCTCAAAACAGATCGGTTAAACAGACCCTGGACTGTTCTTATCACACATGGCAAGTATGGCAATTTATTTTTGATAGAACGTCCCATTAGACTTGCTCTGAGCATTGCACAAAAAGAAAAAATTACTCACCTGTAGTAATCTTATTTCTTCCAATGGGATCTACTAATAATATTATTTCTTGCAGTGCTCCTTTAAGCCAGCACTGCCCCGGAGCCAAATGGAATGCTATGGCAATGATGGAATCTTTAGCTCATGCATTCAATTCAAAAACTGCCAAGTGTAACTGTCTGCATTCTAACTTCAGCTTTCTTAGAAGTCTGCAAAGAGGCCATGGTAACTTCTAATTAGAATAGAAATAGAAAAAAGGCCCCAACAGGGGCAACTAGTAAACATTAAATCACAGGAAAAAAAGAAACATTCCCCTTTTCTAAGTGTCAGATTCACCTATGGAAAAAAATGACCTACTAAGGTATAAAGCATTACTAAGAAGTGCCAGCAGATGGCATAGCACTCCAAGTATTCATACAGCCAGCACTGGAGAGGGTTTTGTTTTCACTGATTCTGCCAGGGGAGGCAGGGTGGGAAGTAATAATATTAGTGGATCCCATTGGAAGAAACAAAATTACTACAGCTAAGTAATTTTTTCTTCTAACCCCAGGAATCCGCTAATATTATTACCTCTTGCAGACTATGCAACAGTACCTCAAGGAGGTGGGCAAAGAATCTACGTGGGAAAATGACTCTGCAGGACTGCTGTCAAACCTGGCATCACTCCTGGACTGGGTATCCAGGCTATAACGCTTAGTGAAGGGGTGGACTGACCTCCAGGTAGCTGCTGTAGAGATTTCCACCAAAGGCACCTCTTGGGTAGCAGCAATAGTGGCAGCTGTGTTCCCTGTAGAATGGGCCCTAAGCCCAACAGAGGGTAGCTTACCTGCTTTTGAATATCCAAATTGGATACACTGAACTATTCATCGAGAGATAGTTCTTTTTGAGGTAGGTGTCCCCTTACCTACCTCTCCATAGATGAGAAACAGCTGTTGTCTGTCCTGCCTATGGCCCTTGATATGAGTCATGTAATAACTCAGTGCTCTTTTTACATCCAAGCTGTGCAATCTACACTCACCTGAGCTAGAGTGCTCAGTGAAGAAAACTGGCAAGGTAATAGACTGGTTCAAGTGGAAGTCCGAAACCACTTTGGGGAGGACCTTCCTATTAGTTCTCAACACTACCGTGTCCCTGTGGAAGGAAACATATTCCTTTTCCACACAGAGGGCCTGGAGCTCACTTATCATCCTGGCAGAAGTGATTGCCACCAAGAAGACTACCTTCCAAGTAACAAACTTGAGATCTGCAGAGGCCATGGGCTCAAAGGGAAGAAGCATAAGCTAAGCAATGCAAGTGTTCAGGTCCCAAGCTGGCACTGGTTCCCTGTGAGGGGGAAACAGGTGAGACAGTCCCTTAAAGAACCCCCTGAAGATAGGATTTGATGCTAAGGAGGGTGTCCTTTCCAGCTGAAATGTATGCTGTCACCGAAGCCAGGTGTACTTTCAGGGTTGAATGCTGCAGACCTTGGGAATGCAGATGAGTCAGATAGTCTAGCAAGGTTGGTATGCCAGCTTGATCTGGGGCTACACCCTTGTCCTTACACCATATAGAAAACCTTTTCCATTTCGAGGCATAGGTTTTCTTAGTAGAAGGTTTCCTATACTAGAACTTACAAGCCTAGTTCCCTTAATCCAAGATGGCCCTGCCTATTCTCTACCTTTTATCTATTCTGGCCTCCCTTTTGGCTGCCTACTCTTTCACCCCAATTTCTACCCTATTCCTTAATACCTCCTTATTTTTTATCATTTAGGTCTGAGCTCTTACATAGCGGAGACTATATGGGATTGTTGTCTCTTCTCATTTCAGTAAAGCTTATCATTATGTGCCTTTGCATGTTAATTATGTTGACCGGTATGTATAGGCACATATTGACCGGCACCTTCACATTGTTTTTTTCTTTTTTTTTGTTTTTCGCACCATTGTCCACCGTAATTGTAATCTTATGAAGTGTACTGTATTGTATTAATGCCCAGGACCACCTTCAAAATGAGCTTGCTCAATGGTGTTTATGCCTGGTTAAATAAAGTGATTGATTGATTGATTGATACCCTCTGAGGACCTCCAGGACCCCTTCAGAGAACTGCCAACCTGCGTATTCCAAGTCTTCAAGAGCCATGCCTTGAGTCTGAGAGACCTGAGATTGGAGTACATGACCCTCCCTTGAAAGGAGGTCAGTAGGTTGTACCTTTGTGGGAGGTGAATCAGTCTTTTCACCGACATAGAAAACAGGAGGGGTTACCAAGGCTGTCTGGCCCAGTCTGGGGCTACCAGAATCATTGAAGCTGGCTGTGATCTGAGCTCGATAAGCACCCTGAGAATCAGGGGAAGAGGAGGGAAGGCATAAAGATGCCTCCTTGTCCAGTCCAGAATCAGGGCATCCAGGGGAACTATTCCCTTGGCAGGGGCCCCGCAACAATACAGAGGCAGGTGGTGGTTTTAGTGGGATGCAAAAAGGTCTATCTCTGGTGTGCCCCACCTCCTGAATATGACGTTCGCCACTTGCTTGTTCAGTGTTCATTCGTGATGGGTCTGGTTTATCCTGCTTAAGGCATCTGACAGGGTGTTGTCCTTGCCAGGCAGATGGATCGACCGTAGGGAGGTATTCAGAGAGTAAGCAAGGCTCCATATCTTCATTGCCTCTGTACAGAGTGGGGTAGACCTTGTCCCTACCTGTTTGTTGATGTAGTACATTGTTGTGGTATAGTCTGTTCTGACCTATACCACCTTTCCCTGTATTAGGTGTGAGAAAGCCTGAAGGGCCAGGTAGACCGGTCCTGGCTCTAGCAGGTTTATTATGCTGGAGGGAAACTGCACTCTCCCAAGAGCCATGAATGGTGTGCTCCCCCAAGTGAGCACCCCACCCTAACAGGGAAGCATCTGTTGTGAGAACCAGTGAAGCGGGCTCCTGCAAGAATGGAACCCCTTCTCTCAAATTTTCCAGCTCCATACACCATTGGAGTGCCTGTAGTAACACACTTGTTACTGGTATGGGTTTTGATAGAGACCCACCTTTGGCACCAGTGTGCCCTGAGGTGGAACTGGACATCTCTCATCTGAAACCTGGCACCTATGACTGTGCTTGTTGCTGAAGCCATGTGCCCTAACAGTTGTAGAAACCATCTTAATGGCTTTGGCTTGCCCAGGACAAACGAACTTACCAACACCTGAATGCTTTCTGCCTTCTCCTGAGGGACGAAAACCCTTCCCGGTATGGTGTTTAGTTCTGCACCTATAAACTGTAGTACCTGCACAGGAGTCAGGACTGACTTTTTGATGCTGAAGAGGAATCCCAGGGAGTGCAACAGATCCTGGGCTACTGAAGGTGCTCTGTCACCTGTTGGTGAAACTTTCCCATGATTTACCAATCGTCCAGGTAGGGAAAAACTGAAACGCCTAGTCTTCTTAAGTGTGCCACCACTACTGCCATGCACTTGGTAAATACCCTTGGTGCAAAGGTGAGCCTGAAGGGAAGTGTTGAGAACTGATAGTGGCCTGAGGGAAGTCTGAATCTCAGATATTTTCTGTGTGACTCCCTTATGGGAATATGGAAATATGCATCCTTTAGGTCTAAGGAGACTAGCCAGTCTCCCTTTTGCAATTTTGGCAGAATCATTGCCAATGTGACCATCTTGAACCTGGGCTTTGCCAGGCACCTGTTTAGTAGTCAGAGGCCTAGTATAGGCCACCACCCCCCATTCTTTTTTGTTGTTAGGAAATATCTTGAATAAAATCCCTGTCCTTTTTTGGCTGGGGGAGGGGCAGGCTCTACTGCCTTTGCTAGAAGTAAAGCCTGCACCTCCTGTTCCAGCAGTTTTCTTTCTGTGAAAGGAGCTGGTGTGAACTGCTTTGATCTTGGAGGAGGAAGGGATCTGAAACAAAGGGACAGACCCTGACTCACTATTTCCAGAACCCATCTGTCTGTGGTGATTTTCAGCCATTCCTGAAAATAATGAGTCAGTCTGCCCCCTACAGGAGATGGAAAGGCAGTCTGGAAGGAAAAGTCAGGGATTTTGTTTTGTTTGTTGCTGGAGTTGTGCAGATTGGGATCCTCGCCTGGAACCCCTTCTGCCTCTGGCTCTATAAAAACCACCCTGCTGTGACTGGTACTGCTTCTGGGGCACGGCCTGCACTTGGAAGAAAGGCCTCCTAAAAGAGGACCTACCCCTGCCTCCCCTTCCATAAGCTAAAGTAGAGGGAGAAGCTCTTTCTCTGGTAGAATTACTGCAGAAAGTAGCTTTATAATCATCTACTTTCTTCATATATGCCTCAGTCTGGGTACCAAAGAGTGAGTGACCTTCGACTGGGAAATCCATAGCTTTACTCTGGGTGTCCTGGGTGAGATTAATGGCTCTCAGCCAGGCAAATCTTCTCAGCGCTATGGTACCTGCCATCCATCAAGCAGCTGTGTCATTTATGTCAGCTGACATTTGGAACTGCTACTTGGAAGCCTCCAAGTCCAGTCTAGCAGTGTCCAGTAACTCCGAAACTGTTAGGGAGGGGTTAGACTCTGCATTATCCAAGATAGGCTGCCAAAGAGCCTTCTGGTAGAGGGCTGCATAGGCTTAGTAGCTGGCTTGGCGAACTGCCAGGGAAGCCGAAAGAGAGCCTTTTTTAGCCATGCTATCTATCCTTCTTGAGTCCTTCTCCAGGGGGTGAGAGGACAAGGGAGTTTTTGCCTTTTCATAGGCAGCCTGCTGTACAATCTCCTGGTGGTCAGGGTGAGGAAATAAAAACCCAGCTCCTGACCTTTCAAGCTGGTATTTTTTAATCACACTTTTTATCAGTGGGTGTGACAGTGTTTGGAGTCTTAAGAATTTCAAGGACATCTTTCTTGAAAAACTTATACATAGGCAGTAGGAGCGTTCTAGTGGGTGTCAGCCCCATAAGCTCCATATATTGAGCGTCTTCTTCATTCTGGATCTCTTCTGCAGTTTGCAGATCCAGGGTTTCCACCATCTGCCTGACAAAGGAAAACTGGGAGGAAAAGTCCTCTGGGGGTCTGGGAGGAGAGCCAAAGTCCTGTTCTGGCGAAACTTCAGGTTTAATACCCTCCTCTTCCTGATCATCATCCTCAAATTCCACTGTGTCAGTAGGTAAAGAAGGTACAACAACAGTTTTTTTTTTTTCAACCGGAGTAGCCACAGGTAGGGGGTAGCAAGCCCTGCAGCACTTGTAGTAAAGCCAGAGCTTGGGTTAGCTCAGCAGGCAAAGGAGCAGGTACAGGCACCTAAGGGACCTCTTGAGGCGTTTCGGCCGGGGTGTCAGTGTCCTTTGTTTTCTTGACTTTTTTTTTGGCAGGCACCGGAGAGTCAGACGGTTCATTGCCTCTCTTGCCAGAGCCCTCACCCGTCTCAGGGGTGGTTTTTGAGGCTTTGGAAGGAATAGCCAAGGACTTAGAGAGCCCATGGACCCCTCTTTCAACTTTCTTTTTAGCCTTTCCTTACATTTTGCCACTGTTTTTTCAGGGAAAGACTTGCAAATCTCACAGTCAGCAGAAAAATGCTGTTGCCCAAGACAGAGCAAACATAAATCATGTTTGTCTGCCTCAGCAAACACTTCTGAGCACATCAAACAATTTTTAAACTCAGGAGGTCCTGTTTCTTTTTAGGTTTATCTAACATTTTAAAGAAAACGAGAACTGTGAACCGACAAAAATAAAGTCAAGTTAAATATTTGTGGTTGGTTCAGAAATCGAGAAACACCCAAATCTATTGGTTACGATCGGATCCGGAACCGAGAAACAGCTCAGAGAACCAAGATAAATCAGTTCAAATGCAGTAAATTTTACAGAAAATACAGAAAAATATAATCGGAGCCCTTTAAAAAAGGTTCCGATTCAGGAGACAAGAGAATCAGTTGCCTCTCGGTTCACAGGAACCGCAAGGAACCGGAAAAATAATGCTAAATTTAAAACTAGTATGAGGTAAAACACTAAAATACAATTACACTAGGCAGAAAATGAAAAAATGAAACAAAAATACTGAAGTTTTTTTGTTCAATGCACTTCAGTAATCGCTCTTGATAGAGAGATCATCTCCATGGCATCTAAACTTTGCAGCGGAGAAAAGAAATCTGAGGTTAGAATGTAGGCAGTTACACTGGGCAGTTTTTGAATTGAATGCATGAGCTAAAGATTCCATCATTAGCATAGCATTCCACTTGGCTCTGGGGCAGTGCTGGCTTAAAGGAGCACTGCAAGAAGTGGATTAGTGGATTATTAGTGGATCCTGGGGTTAGAATATAAATACCAAGAACTTCATAAAACAACTTAGCTGAGATTTAATAATAGAAGAGTGTCGATCAACACATGATAACCATATGGTGCAAACATAAGCTGTGAGATTAGGCCACTTACACTAAATGGACTAGTACAAAAATACTCAGCAAGTTTGTCACCTCACAGAACCTCCTTTTCAGTTATTTGATATTGACTTACCTGTTGCTTGGACTCGGCGTGATGGAGTTACCACACTCACTATTTGGGGCCGTGGGGCTACAATGTGTTTTTCAGATCCAGATGGCGTTTTTGGTATTGTACTGGGTGGTGGTGAAGGCGCACTAGAGTTGTTAACACTCACTGGAAGATTAAAGTCATATGCTGCTACCTGAAGGTAAAATAAAAAATGCTAGTACATTCACTTTTAGCTAAGAAAAAGAAACATATTTTTAGTCAAATAACTGTTTAATTTCTCTAAATAATTTGAAAAGTATGCCTCCAAGGGTTATATGCAGTGCATAACACAAAGCTGCATAACGTACAAGTAATCATGAGGTACAGAAGCAATAGTTTGGTTTGAAAGGAGTTAGACATGCAACTGATCCTAACAAGACATTAAACATATAACATAAAACATACCCAGGCCTGATAAAAAAAAAAAAAAAAGATGCATTAAAACAGAGATCCTCAGACCATGGCTCTAGAACCTCAAGTGGCTCTTCAACTTATCACCTGTGGCTCTTCGCAGTAAGCGATGCAAATAGTTCCCGCACTATGCAAGCAATAAGATACAATGAGGTGTGGCTTGTGGCCTGATAAGAGCATGCCCCATGTGGGTTATGAGGCACGAGGCACTCATCATCAGTAGTATTGGGAGCGAGTGTGTCCCTTACCGGCCATGGTACACAGCAGATTCCTTCTTCCTGATTCTGAAATTATAGCGGTATTGCACCATGCCATGGGGATAAAAGATATTTGTTTGCCGGTACAAGGGAAAGAAGATTACGGAGGACTGCACGCCAGAGGGATATTACTGGAGACAGGCTAGGAAACGAATGGACAGTTTTTAGCACCCTCGGAATGAGTAGCAAGTGGACTGGAGATCTGTGTGGAATTAAGTTGGGAGAAGCGGGCGGCAATGGTCAGAGTACAAAAAAAAACTGTTTTCACTTTTTTATATGATAATAATCCTGGACAGTAATGCAGTGTATTTTTTGTTTGTTGACTATTGCATCTCACATTTTTAGGAGAGAACGAAGTGGGGGTGGGGGGGGCAGTAGTGGGAGATGTTGGTAATGGTCACTGTGTGCTGGGAGACCGTTTAAGCAAGTGGACCGAGAGTGGGAGCTGCAACAATGAACGGCCAGGGAGTAAAGCGAAATATTGAAACAAAGGAGTGAATGTTTATGGCTTGCAAGAGAAAGGGAGTTTGCATACAATGACTGGCTTTCCTCTTGTTTCACTGCTGGTGCCACTGCTCTCCCACTGCAGCTATACCGTGCATTATTTACTCCTAATGGGAGGCTGGCATGAATTGGCTTCAGTATGACACACTATATGCTGCTGTTAGATGGCTAGCCTGGCAGAATTAGAGCCAGTTACAAAGTTATGGCTATTTAAGGACATGTCTGAAAAAGGCTTTCAGCCAGTCAGCATTTAGGAAAAGTTGTGCCCATTTTGTAAATGGTATTAGCCAACCAATATGCACTATAACACCACTGCAATGTACATCAGCAAGCATTATTTGCAAAGTTTATTGCAAATTTTCCTGAGAGCTGCACCCTGTTATACTGCAAATGTTAACTAAAGTTTAGTAAATGAAATAATTTTCTTTTCCACTGGAGTATGTTTGCCAACATTTACTAGGAGGTGTATCTTGTCACTTTTTGATTAATGCTGGCTGCATGTCGCTCCTGAGCCGTCAGGACTGTTACTGTATTAAAAGAACACCTTAAATTTAAATTTGCCTGTAATTGCTTCTAATGGGTTTCTCATGCATCATTAGGGACAATGTTTGTCAAAATATATATATATATATATATACTTAATTATAGTAAACGTAGTCGCACCACTATAGTTAAGGGTTCAGTGGTCACTTAGATACTAAAGTTAAAAGCTTGGGTGTCAATAACTTTAGACCTGTTCAATGGATTTGCTTGAAATTTGGAATGTACGGTGGGGCATGGTAGATCTCGTGATTTGTCAAATTGCGTTTTGGTTGGATTTACGGTCTTTGCGTATGAAAACGCTGAAAAATGCAAAATGATCCATTTTTGGAGGCAGCTTTTGGGATTTTGGATGTGGCCCTGCACGGCCGGCGTGTGGCATGCCACTCTGCAACATGGCTCATTTGAAAGAGCTTCACTGGCAACATGCCGTTTTTCGTTTGGTGAAAAAATATTGAGGCATTCAAAAGTTATAGCACTTTTAAGTTCCCATTATAAGTCAATGGGAAAATTTATATGGTTATTTTGCAAACAAAGAATGGGGTTTTGGCCATCTGGTCCTTCCTCAGGATCAAAGAATTTGCAGGCTCACAATCAAAGATTCTTTGATTCCGAGGAAGGGATTAGATGGCCAGATTTCAAGGGACCAGATAGCCCAATTTTAACAACTTTTAAAATTAAATATCTCAGAAACGGTTTAGTCTTTTAACTTGCAATTTGGAGAGTGTTGAGGGGATGTCCTGTAGATGTGAAGTGTGGTGCTTAGGTGTCAGAAAATACATTTGTTGCGGAGACATGGCATGGCACAGTTTTTTACGTTTTGCGGACAACGTTTTGCATTGTGGTAGTGACTTGAAATTTATAGGGTAGCTAGCCTTACTGCCATGGACATACTTTTCAGTCGTTAGGTGTGTAAAATGTAAACAGGTGCGGAATTCTGCCACTCTGACCAGTTAAAATCTCAGACGTTAAAATGTTATATCTCGGGCACGGTTTGGTCTTTTAAATTGAAATTTGCAGGGTGTTGAGGGGATGTCTTGTACATGTGAATTATGGTATTCTGGTGTTGGAAAATTAGGTTGCTCCAGAGATATTGTGTGACATGCTTTACATTTTGCGTATAGCGTTTTGCATTGTGGTAGGCACTTCTAATGTTAAACCTCACATTTGCACGTTAATAACTTTGCAACCATTCAATGGGTTTGCAAAAAATTTAGAATGCACAGTCTGGTGTGGTAGATCTCTTGATTTACTAAATTTTGTTTCAGTCGGACATACGGGTTTTGCGCAGTGAAGTGCCATAAAATGCAATTTTCACCAATTTTGCACATTATTTGTCCATGGCGCTGCACGGACACTGTGTGGGATATTGGTCCAAATCTTGGAACATAGAAAGAGCTTGGGCCAAGGAATATGCTGCTTTTTGTTTGGTGAACAAATACTAATCTGTTCAAAAGTTAATACAATTTGAAATTCCCATTATATCCTATGGGAAAATGTATACGTATGTTTGGAATGTTAATGAGAAAGACCAGACGGCCCAAATTTAGATGACCATATCTCAATAACAGTTTGGTCTTTTTACTTGAAATTTGCAGGGTGTTGAGGGGATGCCATAGAGATGTGAACTATGCTGCTTCAATGCTGGGGAAAATAATTTGTTGCACAGATATTCAATGACTTAATTGACATTTTTCCCATAGGATTACATTGCAGTCTGTCATGACTTTCGGCGCCGTTATCTCGGAAACGAAGCGAGAAACAGACTTTTCACTAGAGATAGCTTAGATTACCTTTGGGTGATCTAGCCACTGGAAAAAGACTTGACATTGTAGAGTCAGCCTGCAGTGGAATTTTGTTTGTCTGTTGCACGGTTCATGAGATATTGTGAAAGTACGGTCACAAGGGTTGAAAGAGTGTCTGTCCAGTGCTTTTTTGGTGCCCATAGCTCGGAAACGATGTGAGATATGGGTCTGGTCTTTTGATGTTGCGTGAAGTACTTACTGTTACAATTACAATGATGCTAGAATTTTTTTTATAGCTCTTAAACGGTTCCCAAGATATGCACAAATTACTGCTACAAGGGTTTGTACCCTATAGCTATGTTTTCTCTTTTCCCCAGGGTCAAGAGGGCAACGGTTGTTGAAAAGCCCTCCCCAGCTCCCCTCGGTTCCCCGAAGCTACAAGGCTGGCAGCAGGAAGGTACGCGATCTCAAGACTGCACTCGGTTTTAAACCTTGGTGCCTTTTTTCTGCTCAGCTCCCTGGCGCTGTAGTACAAGCTGCTGCAGCCACTTTAAACCCAAGGAAATTAATGTATTTTGACTCACAAGACTGTGCCTACGATACACCCTAGCCTGCCTACCTTGATTTAATTAACTTTTGCTGATTCTGGTACACTGCAGCTGCTGTTTTAATTAATTTTAGCATATCCTCTAACACAGCAGCTGCTTGCAGGCTTGAAATTTCCACCCCCCACCTCCTCCTCCACCATTAATTAAAACGCTAGTAATCCTGCTCACTTTTGTTCCAACCTATAAACTCACTTGGAGGGCAGTCCTAATTCAAACCAGCGAGGCAGTCCTTTTCTTTTTTTCTTTTTTTTTTTTCTCTCCACTCACTCTTGCCTATTCTCTATGTTTGCCTCTGTTCTACACTTATTTTGTCTGGAAAAGTAACTCAGACTGAAGGCATCCCAGTTTTATCTTTTCCCCTCACCTTTTCAAATTCCCCCTGCTCCTGTCCACTCCTCATAAACTGCACTCTATTGGAATACCTGCCTCTTGTGAATAACTTGTATATTGACTGCCAACCTCTGGCCACAGGGTCTCACTCAAACTGCCTTCACTATAGGTGTCACCTGCCCTTAAGTCACCATTTCTGTCACTTATATTCGACTCTTATAAGGGACAATCTACCTCTGATTTACAGAGGTTTCATACAAGGCATACATAATGTTCTCTCTTGCATGCCCAAGGTCACTTCTGGTGGTATCAGGATTATTACCCACCGTAATCATCCTCTCCTATCTCTCACGTAACATACCAGCTGGATACCCTGGGTCCCACTGCCATGAAGAATCCTCCTTTGTATTCTCCAACCTTATACCAACTAGAACCTTGCTCCCTTCTCTAACCTGTCCCTCCATATGACTCATCCTTCCAAATTAGGCATTTCCTTTCTACCACCCCTAGCATGCCCAAATACCTCAAAGCGAATTACAGATTCTACAAAGATAGTGTTGATGCTTCTGCACTTATGCTTATCAGGAGACATAGAATCTAACCCTGGCCCCCACTGGAATGCCAGGTCCATGGATGACTCCTCATGGTTTTCCACTAAGGGCATGAAAATTGCCCACATGAATATCAGAGTTTACCAGCAAACTTTCCTGAACTTGAAGCCTGGATAGCCCTGTACTGTCCGGACATACTTGGACTAACTGAAACATGACTCAGGCCAGAGATGCCTGATTCCATGTACAAAATACCTGGCTACAGCTTGTCCAGATCCGATCGCCCCACCAAACAAAAGGGTGGAGGAGTTACCTTTTATTATAAAGAGCATCTCAATGTCTCTATACTCCAGTCTTGGATAACAAATCACTGTGAAGCTCTGCATACAGTTCTACAACTAGGTGGTGATAAAAGGCTAAATCTGATCTGTGCCTACAATCCTCCAAAGGGGGCTCTCCCTGGTTAAATGGGCTGTTGGATTATCTAGCCACTCTAAAGGGTAGATCTGAAGTCATACTAATGGGAGACTTCGACATAGACCTATCAGGGAGTCACGCCGGTACATATACTGAAGCTCTCACCCGACTTAACCTCACTCAACTCATCTCTAGCCCTAAACGCATCTCTTCCAACTGGGAGCGCCAATCTCTCCTGGACTGGATGGCTACAAATAGAGCAAATAAAATAATTGCTGCAGGGACCTTTTCGGATTCTATTAGTGATCACCTGCCTACATTCTGTATCTGGAATGGCCACTGCCTTAACCCCCAAAGAATCATTCGATTTTGGAATTTTGCCAAACTAAACCGAATTGCACTGCTTGAGGATATTAATAATATAGACTGGTCTCCCATTTATCACACTGATGATGTAAACACAGCACTTGAATACCTGATGTCTCAGCTTCTGGCCCTTCAGGATCTGCACATCCCTCTGAAAAAAAGGCGTCTCAGGGGCTCCCCTAATAAATGGCTAAAAAAAGACCTCCTTCGAGCCATGATAAAAAGAAACAAGGTCTGGACCTTGGCAAAGAAGTCCCAACAATCAGAAGACTGGGTTAACTATAAACAACTGAGAAATGCCTGCAAAAAAGATATTCGGAAGGCTAAAAGGAGCTACTGCCTTAAGCTTCTCCAATCTTCAGCGGGTGATACCAGGGGTTTTTGGAACCACTTCAAAAATTTCACTGGGCAAAGGCCCAAGTCGGCCATTACCTGAATGACGCAAACTGTAATAAGTTAACTACTATTGCTAATGTTCTTAATGCACAATTCTCAGATCTCTCCGAATACACTGAGAAATTCAACTAACCTCTTTCACCTCCTCCTGAGGTGCAACTTTCGCATGAAACCCCTTTTCGTCTCACATTAGTCTCCTCCACCGTAGTGCTGCATCTCCTCAAATCAGTATCCACCTATGGGTCTGCTGGTCCGGATGGATTGCTGCAAGCTTCTTGAAGCAGGCAGCCCCTGCCTTGCTGTTCCTATTGCAAGAATCTTTAATCTTTCCATAGTCTTAAACAGTACCAACATTGTGGAAAACGCTCGCGTTGTCCCTGTTCACAAAAGGGGATACCAAAATATGTCAAACTATAGACCGATTGCCATTCTCTCTACCTAAATAAACTTCTACAAGAGAGGCCATCGCTACTCAGGTCACAAATTACCTGCACCGTAACAACCTTATATCCCCTACCCAGCACAGATTCCGAACAGGACACAGCACCAGAACTGCTCTACTTCAGCTGATAAATGCAATCCTTACAGTGATGGATAAGAGCCTGCTCACTGGGGCCATATTCATCGATCTCACAAAGGCCTTTGACCTTGTGAATCACTCTCTGCTACTTTCCAAACTGTCCTGCCTTGGCTTTGACCTGTCGACCATCTCCTGGTTCGATAGCTACCTCTCAGGGAGGTTGCAATTTGTCCAGATTGAATCCGCCATCTCAAATCTTTCCCCTACCTCTGTTGGAGTCCCCAAGGATCTATTCTTGGCCCTACTTTCTCCTTTTCATTAACAACTTGCCTCCTTCCCTGCTCTTCCTCGTTAATCCTTTATGCTGATGACATGGTGCTTCTCTCCAATGGTAAAGATCCCTTATCAGTAAGAGCACATCTACAAGCAGACTTCAACTGCTTGCAGGAGTGAGTTACTAGAACAGGCTCTAATGAAGGCTAAAGAAAACTGTAACTATGCTTTTTGGCCCCGTCAAGAATCAGATCTCTTACTCCAGACTTATTGATACATTCTCTAGATGACTCCCTCTTGAATTCGGTTATCTCCTTCAGGTATGTAGGAGTCACTCTTGACCCATCTCTTGACTTTAACCTCCACATTGTGGCTACATGTAAGACAGTTTACTCAAAACTTGGTCTTGCCTTTAAAATTGGGTCCTCCCTCAATGATGCTGCCTGGCTTGCTATTGCACAAGGATTTCGCCTCCCTGCTCTAACATATTGCTCTCAGGTTTACCTTAAAGCTTAGCAAAGGCGCCCCAGAAATGGAGCACCTGCTATAACAGTATATGCAGATTTGCTCTCTCCGGCTACAGACTTCACCCATCATTGCCTGCTCACTGAAACTAAATTGCTCTCCCAGACTGCCAGACACTATTCTGCAGGCTGTACAATTGATAATATGATCAGAACGGGGTCTCCTAAATACCTTGCTGAACTATTAACTCAGCCCTCCCAAGTATACCTCCTCAGGGCATCTGCTCAAACCCAACTTGAAATTCCCAGATATCTCACACAAAAAGGAGAACGATCTTTCGCCATATCTGCCCCCCGCTCCTGGAACTCCATTCCCTCCCACATCAAACTCTCCAAATCCCACAAAGCCTTTAAATTGAGTCTTCGGGCACACCAATTAGAATCCAACTGCTGCTCTTGTACTGTAACTTGAGCCTCTCTCCTAGCATTTTCTCCTCCCTATGGCACTTACTGATTTCCTGCTGGTCTCCAAAATCTGAAAATTTCCCACATTCAGCAGAAATCCTATTGTTATAATGCTACTTCATTTAAGTTTTGTTTGCTGTTTGTCGTTTCAGTTCAGTCATTGATGTATCATCAGATGAAAATAATTAATGTAATGTTATCTGTTTCTCTTTGTCATCACTGATAATGACTGTACCTGGCTGTATACTATTCAAATGTTTGTTCTCACCTCATGCTGCGTCATGAAATACTCTTTAATGTTGACTCTGGTCTCCCCTGTCTGTACTCTCTCGGGTCGTGCCTGAATACAGGCAACATTGTTGTCTAGTGTACTTACCCGGTAAACAAAAACCAAATAAATATACTGCTGCTGCATGGCTCTTTAGTTTGCATAAGTGGGAGCGTGGGCTCAGATGCATATTATTATGCAAAAATTGGCAACTTGGTGGGAGCTGGGCTCCGCACTCCCATCAATATGTGTTTTTTACAACTTATATTACATTTTTTCAAAAAGTAACGAAATTATATGCAAAAAAACGTTAATGCTTCATTTAGGGTTAGAGCAAAAAAAGTCAGGCTATTAGACATTAGGGTTTAACCTCTAACCCCCCTCACGCACACCACCCCAATCCTCCACATTCTGATAGATGCCTTGGTGTGTCACTGGGGTCGTGAGGCCTAAATCTTCCCCCATTCTCCTTTACTGTAGCATGTCAGCATGCTCAGTCATGGAATATATTATAGGGACGTGGTCACGTCCCTATATTTACGGTTATGTAGCCTCTTCTATGTTAAACTCAAAATTTTGCTTGTTAATAACTTTGGACCCTTTCAACGGATTTGCATAAAATTTGGTATGCGTCGTGGGGCATGGTAGATCTCTTGATTTGTCAAATTTCATTTTGGTTGGACTTACAGTTTTTGCACCATAAAATGCTGAAAATGCACTTTTCACCAGTTATGTGGGCAGCTTTTTTTATTTTGTCCATGGCGCTGCGCAGCTGTCATGTGCCGTGCTGCTCAGCAACTTTGCTCAGCCGAAAGAGCTTGGGTCAAGGAACATGCCACTTTTCATTTGGTGAAAAAATATTAATCCATTCAAAAGTTATTAAAGTTTTAATTTCCCGTTATAACTCAATGGGGAAATTTATGTGGTTATTTTGCGAAAGAAGAGTGGTGTTTTGGCCATCTAGTCCCACCTCACGATCAAAGAATTTGCAGACTCGTGATCAAAGAATCTTAGATCATGAGGAATTCTTTGATCGTGATGGCCACCAACTTTCATCATATTTTCAGAGCGCCTATTTGCATTAGTGCTCGTGATGCAGACAGTCGGTGGCTGGCTGTGGAGGTGAGAGGTGGGCTGTGCCAGTCGCCAGCTGAGGAAGGGTCAGGAGGGTGCTGGGTGGGCTGGCACAGCTGGGTGGGGGGCCACTAGACTACCAGGAAATATGAAATGATGATGTATTTTATTATGATGGGGGGGCCGCTAGACTACCAGGGATATGTACAACGACAACGAATATTATTTCATCCAGATCGGGGGGCCACTAGACTACCAGGGATATTAACAGTAATAATTATTTTATACAACTCGGGGGGGGGCACTAGACTACCAGGGATGTAAAAAAGTAAACATCGGGGGGCACTAGACTATCAGGACATTACACATGATTATATTTTTTATTATGATAGAGGGGACACTAGACTACCTGGGATATTTACAGTAATACATTATTATTGTTATTCAGACGTGGTAGAACGAAGCCCTCTGAGCAAAACCCAGCCTCATTTAAGTTTGTAGAGCACCCCTGGGCTGAGAAAACTCATTTTAAAATCTGGCCATCTCGTCCCTCGCTCCTTGTTCACGAGCAAGCAAATTCTTTGATCGCGAGATTCTTTGATTGCAATCGTGCGTCATGAGCGAGGGACAAAATGGCCAGATTTTAAGATCAATTTTCTCAGCTTAGGGGTGTCTTAGGAAGACAAATGAGGGTGGGTTTTACTCAGGGGGATTCGTTCTGACGAACCATGGTGGTGGTTTACCGCAATGCTTTGAATGACATTAATTAGAACAGTTTTTATTCTTTGTTCCTAAGCCTGCAAATTCTTTGATTCCAAGCCTGCAAATTCTTTGATCATGAGATTCTTTGATCGCGATCATGCATCGCGAGCAAGGGACGTGATGGCCCAATTTAAAAATCAATTTTCTCAGCCCAGAGGTATCCTAGGAAGTCAAATGAGGGTGGATTTTACTCAGGGGGTTTCGTTCTGTCAAGCCATGGTGGTGGTTTACCACAATTCCTTCAATTCTTTTATTTATAAGGTTTTTAATTCTTTGTTTATGAGCCTGCAAATTGTTTGATCGCGAGCCTGCAAATTCTTTGACTGTGAGATTCTTTGATTGCAAAATAGGGACAAGATGGCCAGACTTTTTATAATGGAATAGATAAGGAAATTTCGCTAATCTTTGACATTGAATGTCTCGGAAACCGTTTGGTCTTTTTACTTGAGATTTGGAGGGAAGAAAGGCAACATCCCACAGATGTGTCTTTTGGTGGTCTGGTCAAAAAATATCACAGGGCGGCAAACTTATGGCACTATAAATTTGACACTTTTTCCTATAGGATAACATTACCGCGTCTGCCGCATTACAGGAATTCTTTGCCATCCTGCTGCAACATTTGCATTTGCAATTGCGGTACCGTGCCCGTGCGCATTACGGTTTGCATTTCCTACATGCTTGCGTTTATGTTTGTGTTTCTGTTTCCTTTAGCTTTATTGCTGCTGTTACCGTTATCATTTGCGTTTACAATTGCGGTACCATGACCATGCGCATAATGGTTTGTATTTCTGTACGCACTTGCATTTGCATTTCTGTTTGCTTTGGCGTTATTGTTGTTGTTACCATTACCATTTGCGTTTACAATTGAGTTTCCATGACCATGCACCTTATGGTTTGCGTTTTCGTACGCGCTTGCATTTCTGTTTACTTTGGCGTTATTGTTGCTGTTACTGTTACCATTTGCATTTACAATTGCAGTACTGTGACCGTGCGCATTATGGTTTGCATTTCCATACATGCTTCCATTTGTGTTTACGTTTCTGTCTCTTTTGGCGTTACTGTTGCTGTTACCATTAGCATTTGTGTTTCCAATTGCGGTACCATGAACGTGCGCATTATCAGTCTCATCGGGTCCTCTGGAGGTGTGGCTACTGTGGAGCGGTGGGATGTCCTCTCCACAGTAGCCACACCTCCAGAGGACCCGATGAGACGGTTGGTTGTGCTGGGGTCAGGCAAGTTGGATGAGAGGTAGAGCCAGAGCCACCTGGAGAGACAGAGGCCACGGGGGGGGGTGCATTTTATTGGTGCTGACGTGCCTGCCATCCCATGGCATGTGAAAAAAAATAAATGACAAATTACCCTGGCGGCCACACGATAGTAAAGGCGGCAAGTTGTATGGCTGGTCGGCAGCCATGCCGCGGTCGGCCGGTAGGGAAGTTCAAGTAAATAGTAAAAATATAGTGTTGTGGGGGCCCTCCTGAGATTTTCTTCCAAGATCGCTTGACTAGTCTCTTCTGGGGCTGAGTCAAAGGCCTGTCTGAAGTCCATGTGTAGTATATTGAGCTCCTGAGGTTGGAGAAAAAAAAACACAGCTTTGGTAGAAAACTGGCTGAGGGGGAGGACTCAGAGGGTAGTGGTAAATGGCAAATTCTCAGATAATAAAGAGGTCCTGAGCAGGGTACCATAGGGGTCAGTCCTAGGCATTACCCACTTTAACATATTCATATAACACATAGGGGAAGACATACAGGGCAAGATCTGTGCAAGGGTAGACACTGAGGAGGGGATCTGGGAACTAAAGGAGGGCCTGGGTAGGCTGGTTAAAACAGTCTATGATCTAGCAACAGAGCTCTGATGCAAAAAAAAAAGAATGTAAAGTAATGCACATCAGGATGAATAACCAGAGGGCACAGTACTCAAATGGAGGGAGGTGGGGAACTGGAAAGCACAGTGGAGGAGAAAAATATTTTGATTGTAACATCAGAAAACCTGAAATTCATGGCACACTGCAACCAGGCCATGGGGAAGGCAAACCAGATGGCTGTGGTGCACAGGGAAGGAAATTAGCTGCAGAGGCCAGGAGGTGATCCTCCCGTTGTACAAATCATTTGCGAGATTGCACCTGGAATGCAGCACAAGATTCTAGAATACATACCTGTGAAAATACTACAAGCAGGTGGAGGCGGTTTAGCATAGGGCAACTAAAATGTTACAGGGTATGGGGGAAGACATACAGAGAGAAGTTTCAAGACCTCAATATTTACACCCTTGAGACTAGGAGGTAAAGGGGGAATGTGATTTAAAGATTCAAGTACCTGCATGGGATAAATAAAGTGGATTATAAGGGCATATTTGACTGCAGCACAAACACAGTCATGAGCAGAAAGTGAATAAAATTGGCCAGAGGAAGCGTCAGGAGCATCAGGAGTAATATTTCTAAGTATTTTTTTCACTGAAAGAGTGGTGGACAAGTGAAAGAAACAGACTCAAGGTGGGGTGGGGCAGGCACATGGCCTTAGTAAAAGGGAAGGGGCAGTGGTAAAGGAGAGGGATGGCCACAAGCGCCTAAGTAGTGTAGTTTGGCAGGGTAGACAGACTGGATGGTTGCTAGGCGTTTATTTGCCATCACTTTATATAGTTCTAGATCACAATCCAAAAGAGTCAATCAGCATATAAAGTCACAAGGCTGAAGGCTAAGTGACCTTTATGAACTCGGGAGATGTCAGCTGAGATGTGAAATAAACCAAACCACTAATGACAAGCTAAACTCCATGGCTGGGTACCTACTCAAATTTTGATTTTTTGCTAATCTGAGCTGGATTCAGTTGGCAGCCTCCCCACTGACCACTTACAAATCTCTAGGCTGGGATTTGTCATGAGCTGCCCTGCCTGTTACACAAAAGGGCTGCCTGTGCTGAAAGAAACCACACCCTTTCTCACTCTGAGGATTAGCAGGGGCTGGCCTAGCAATCTTAAGGGTCATTCTAGTTTTCTGATATGCCTCAAGAGACTCTCCTGCCTACTGTCCAAATAGGTAAGTACCATCAAAGGGAACATTCATGACCTGCTGGGCATCTTGAGAAAAAGCAGCAATACATAGCCAGGGATGTCTAATAATGCAGATGCCTGGGAGACAGTGTTAAAGGTATCATTAGCAGCTTTCAGCTGAAGACTGTAGGGCTCATTTCCATGCATGGCAGTCAGCAGAATCTTTTGTATGGTCTGGGATTCTTGCAGGGACTCTGCCAGAGACTTAAGTGAGCCTTAGAGGCAGGCCCAGATTAATGGATGTGGGGGCCCTACTCCAAGTCATATTTTGTGGCCCGGGGAGCCCCTAAATGCCAACATCCCACTGTTCTGCGGCGCATTAGAGTAAGGTGTGCAGAGTACTTCAACTTCTGACTGACTAGAATGGCCCCAAACTCCAACCATATGGTTAAAATCAGTCTTTCCTTCATCCTGTAAGGCTACAAGACATTTTATAGATATGTTTACACAAGAGGTCAGGTCACAGAATTTTATTTATCTTATGCCACTTCTCCATGTGCCGGAAGTGTACCACAAAGCCAAAAAGTGTAGGATGAAACAGGAAAGAAACATCATCTACTTGTCTTCACAGGCCCTAATCACTGGAAAATAAACACCCCTGGAGAGGACATCCCCTCCATATTGCTGAACACCACAGACTTGCCAGAGTTACAGACTACAGCTACCTATCACTGTAGTGTCTTTTTCTAACCTAGGCTTGGCTTGACCGCTATTGCCATATGGGCTCTCTCAGGGTAACGTTTTGGTTTTTTTTAATACTAAAAAGAGGCTGAGTGAGTGTGAGTGGAATTCTGAGTCTCACTCATTGTCTTAGTCTGCACCCCTAAATGTGAGACATCATCACCAGTCCAGCCCCAGACTCCCAAAAAAGATCCCCTTCCCTTCCCTTCCCTTCCCTTATGTCACTTCACTGAAGTGACAGTCGACTGAGCAGAACAGCACCCACATTTGTACAGTTTGCACTGCCTCTCATCTCAGAAGCTCATCCAACAGTGTCATGCAACTAAGGTCAGGATAAGAATGGTCTGTTTTCAGGTTTGGTCTCTCCCGACTCGACTTCCCCAAGGCCAAAGATCCCCATAACCCTCTAACT
Organism: Neoceratodus forsteri; assembly: GCA_016271365.2. Classification (NCBI taxonomy): domain Eukaryota; kingdom Metazoa; phylum Chordata; order Ceratodontiformes; family Ceratodontidae; genus Neoceratodus; species Neoceratodus forsteri. The sequence continues at coordinate 727,468,255 of CM057458.1, read as the reverse complement.
GGTGCAAGTGCAACAGAAAAGAAAGTATTGGATTTACAACACATACCTATTTGTTGTTACCTCCTGGTGTGGTGGCTGGCCTTGCCTTCTTCTTGGCCTGACTGACCGATGTGGGACTTCTCCTCAAAGGAGTGGACAGATGGACCAGAGGGCCGCAGAGAGGCCCAGGTGCCCTCTGCAGCAGCTCGACTACACAGCAGCAGCACACGACACTGCACCATGACACACGAAGTCCCTCGCTTGGATGAGTCCGACATAAAAAGATTAAGAAGCATGGCTGGACGGTGGTGGCGACTCGAGTGATGAGTCTGCGACTCTGGGTGAAACCAAACCCTGGTCAACTCTCTGGTTTACTAGTGTACTTTCTCTTCGATCGAGACAATCCCTCCACACCATGACTGACTGTCGTCCACTTGTCCTCCTCCTAGACTCACTGCTGCCCAGCCAACAGCATGCCCGTCCTGATGCCATGCACACGCATGCACAGATTCTCACTGCTCCACAGTAGCCACACCTCCAGAGGACCTGATGAGACATGGTTGGTTGTGCTGGGGTCAGGCAGGGTGGATGACAGGCAGAGTTGCCTGGAGAGACTGAGAGGCCACAGGGGTGTGTGCTTTTTATTGGTGCTGACGTGCCTGCCGTCCCGTGGCATGTGAAAACAAATAAATGACAAATGACCCCGGCAGCTGCATCACAGTACAGGCGGCATGTTGTATGGCCAGTCGGCAGCCGTGCCATGGTCGGCCAGTAGGGAAGTTCAAGTAAATAGCAAAAATACAGTGTTGTGGAGGCCCTCCTGAACCATGGGGCCCTATGCCATGGCGTAATTTGTGTAAAAGTAAATCTGGCCATGTTCAGAGGGTATACTAATACTTGAAAAAATGCCCTTGATAGCTAGCAATCTGCATGTTGAGGGTAGGTTCTGCAAAAGCCCATTTGCCCATATTATCAATTATGCACGACTCCTTGTTAAGACCGTGCACAGTGACCTCTTGATGGAAAATGGCTTTGTCATTCTTGGCAAGAATAACAATGGCATCAGCTATAGGTTGGGAAATATACATTGTTCTATCCTTGGGGCTATGAATTTTCTGTCTGTCTATTTACAGACAGATGGAACAGAAGCAGATCTATTCCAGACCGCATCAGAGAGGGTTTCAAATGTGGGTGGAATAAGAGGAATTAAACTGATCAGCATGGCATCATCAATGTTTAATCACTGCAGACAAAGACATTTACCTGAGTCAATGGCTGCAGGCTCAAAGTCTAAAGCAGAATGCATATTTTGGAGCAAAGCCTGGAAAGTTAGATTCTCCTGAGGTAAAGAAGTAGGCCTGGGACCAAAGAGTGCAGACTAAAGAGAGATTCCTCAACACCACCCTGAGATAACGAGGTCGGGGTCAGACTCATCCCCTTCCACATCCTCCTTGGAGAAAGGGTCATAAAGGAGGGTGGATCGCAGGCCTTCCAACCCAGAATGTGGTCTTAGCAACACTGGTAACACCAATCTCAAAGGATGAGGAGATGGCATAAGTGGTGGTACCATGACCGGAACCGAATCTGGCACCGGGGAACCTCCACGCTGAATGTGGCACCAAAGCTGGAACCTGCACCAGGCCAAGCTCTTAAAGGCCCAGACCTGTTGTGTCAATTGTGCAAGACGCCGCACTAGTGACCCAGTTGGCACCATGGTGACCAGCAATGGTACTGCAGCCAGTCTCAACACAGTGACACTAGATGGAGGTGTGGCCAGTGGGACAGGAGTCAGCAGAGTGGTCACTGGCGAGGGCCTGGAGGCTGTTGCTGCAGCCAAATGCTTGAAGGCCTCACCTGCGGTTCCAGTTCCACTGGACCCAAAGGGCCAAGGTCTGGCTCCTCTAGCACATGCAAATGAGCCAGACATTAGACCCACTGCTCCATATGAGCTTCCCAAAGGTGGAACTGCCCACCAGAGACTCCACTGATGGAAAGAGAGGTGTGCCGACTTTGAGACCTCAACATCGAAGTACCAGAGGCTCTCAGTGATACCGATGGTGCCAGTGAGGACCTCTGGCTTCAGGAGACTGAGGCTCTCATGGCAGACCTCACACAGAGTAACCTCGATCAGTACTGTTTCTTCACCTTCTGATGGAAAGAGGAAGAACTCAGTACTGAGAATCTGACTGGGATTGGGAATGGGCCCGCTTCTTTTTGTGCTTCCTGGAGGACTTTCCTTCCAGGGGTTTTAAATAGGTGGTATAGCATAGCAAAACGCTATGCAAAACAGGAGGTAATGCTAACCATTTCCAAAAATGCGTAGCAGTAGACTACAAACTGAATTGTTTCAGTGAGTCTATGGCACAGTAGATAAAATTAATAAAATTATATATATTTTTAAATTTTGCTAACCATTCTGTGTCAAGTGCCATGCATTTTTACAGCTGATTAGCACTTTCACATGTAAAACTACTAATCAATTTTTAAAACCCACTAGTGGGAATCAGTGGTGAAGGCCGATTCCCGGAAGATCTGCTAAAAGCAGTTCCAGAGGGCTGCTGCAGACATGTGGCAGGAGAAGAGACTTTCCACTAAGGTGCTGATGTGGGAATGAGATCGACAAGGAACCAAGACCATGTTGGAGAATGGGGATAAGGAAAGGGTAAAGCTGGATGCCAGGGTTATAAAATTAAGGAAGGACTGGTTGTTGAGGGGTGGGGGGGGGGCACTGAACCACCAAGGATGAATGTCAAAGGACAGGAGAAATAAAACCAGGCATAGCCCAAAGGCAGGTCATAATATATGGATCAGAACGGTGGCTGGATGACTAAGGCAACAGCCCCTCCTGGCACAGGCAGTTGAGCATGACAGCATTCCATGCAACAGGCACACAGCTATGCACAAATCTGTGTATGTGATGCAACCAATCAAAAGTTACAGATTGGTTGGCCCAAGAGCCTTTCTAACCCCAGGAATCCCTCACTTATGTAATCACTTTGCATCCATCTTCATGGAGACTGGTGTCCCGGAGACAGATCCTATTCTAATAGCAGAATTAGAACTTGGTGTTTGAAAAACACTACAGCCACCTTCTACTCTTGACAGGTATCAGATTTGTTTCTCCACCTGAAGAGAATGGTCACTCTGAGTCCAGTTTTGGTTTAACTGAGTCTCCAGTCAATTATTTATTTTAAAACATATAGGATAGTTTATGGGAGCCCATTCACCATAGCACTATTCTCATACCAGGTGGTTTCCATAATGAGGACATCGAGAATGAAGCTTGCAAGGTCCCCACTGTCATGGAAACACGAGGTATGAGACTAGCGTAGTTGTTTATTTGGGCTCCGAAACACTTTTCTGTATAGTGTATGATGACCCCCAACACATAATCTCTTACTTTTTCTTGGTTTTGAGGTCACTGTTTGATGCCGGGAAGCCACACTTCATGTCCATCAACCCGCTGGCCAGCTCGTGCAGGTGACACATCAACCGCCCCCATCCTATGCTATGAACAGTGCTGGTGGGGGCAGTTGAATTGTGACGTAGGTACTAACACAGAATGAAAATCATTCTGTATTAGTAGCTATGTCACTACTGCAACAGAACAACTTTTGACAGCGTATGGATCTCCATACACAACGATGTTCCACCATACACTACAAACAGTTACTAAGTAGTTTGAGCGTAACTATTTTTGAATAATAAAAATAATAATATATTAATAATAAACTTTATTTGTAAAGCTTCTTTCAAGCACCAAGGTACTGGACTATAAATAAACATATAAAAGCAGTAAAATATATAGTAATATAAACAAACGACAGAATAAATAAAATAGCTAAAATAATCAGTCTGGGTAGACATTCAGCCACAGATGTGTCTTCAAGGCCTTCTCAAAGCCTTCCACAGTTGTGCACTCACTTATCTGACGAGGTAGGGAATTCCAAAGGGCTGGGGCCACATACATGAATGCATGGGCCCCAGGTGAATTAAGGCGCACCCTAGGAATCTCCAGTAACCCTTCATCAGCTGAACGGAGTGGTCGCCTGGGGCAGTAGGGGCACAGGAGCTCTTGCGGATAGTCTGGGCTTAGTCCGTGCAGGGCCTTATAGGTCAGAAGCCTGATCTTGAAGGTGATCCACCACTGACTAGGCAGCCAGTGCAGTTCACGCAGCAATGGAGTGATGTGACTCGAATGAAGAGTCCCCATCAACAGCGGGGCCACAGTGTTCTGCATTAGCTGCAAGTGGCAGATATCAACCCCCGGAACCCTAGATAAAGGGAATTGCAGCAGTCAAGGCGTGAGGTCACAAAGGTGTGGATCAACGTTGGAAGGTCGCCAGATGGAACAAGGTGCTTAATCCTGGCGATGTTCCTCAGGTGGTAAAAGGAGGACTCGACGACTGCCGACAACTGTGAACACAGTGTTAGCCCATCGTCAAGAATCACCCCCAGGTCTCACAACCATTCAGAGGAAGGAAGTTGGATACCCCCAAGACAAAGACCGGTGGGTTGGCCAGCCCCCAGCCCCCAACCCCTCTGTCCAGCGACCATGATCCACTACCATCACACCTCAAGTCTTTCCAGAATTTAACTTCAACCAGCTGGAGCTCATTCAGTCCTGGATTTCAGCGAGGCAGTTGTTAAATACCAAGCACGCACTATCCTGGTCAGGTGCAAAAGACAGGTAGAGCTGAGTATCATCAGCATAGCAGTGAAACCTCAGCCCATACCATCTTACAATGTCTCCAAGGGGCAGCATGTATACTGCAAACAGCATGGGGGACAACACTGAGCCCTGAGAAACCCCACATGGTGGAGAGAATGGGTCAGAAGTAAAAATCCCCAACATCATCCTCTGAGTTCTGCCAGTGAGGAAGGACTTAAACCATCTGAGAACTATACCAGACAGGCCACAGATGAACCTCAGTCGCTCAAGAAGCACCCCATGGTCCACGGTGTCAAAGGCTGAGGAGAGATCAAGAAATACCAAGACAGAACGGCGCTTCTGATCACTCACCTTTTCTAACTACTCTGCATTAGTTAGGATTTTCTATTTTTACACAGTGGTCCTTCGAGCTCCCGTTTTGATTCCCAGGAACTATAGACCACCTTTTTTGTTTACCTTTTTTTCTTTTTAGCCATTTTAGTTAATTTTTATTACTTACTTACATTTCTTGGGTAAGTGATCCACTTTTTCAAGCAGTACTTTTCAGAAACAGAAGTACTTTAATTTCCATTTTTGTCTGTGCCCTTTCACCTTGTTAAATTGCTCCTGTACAGGAAGCTATGATTTGACCTTTGGTAGAGGGTTCTGGAGTTAAGAGACATTTTTTACTACTATGCTCTTACTTTTATGCTAATTTCAGCTTTTTTTGGTTTAAATAATTTTAAATTTCTTACTAGGATCACTCTAAATTGGCAACAGAAGAGAGTCCTAGGGGATCCACAGACTAAAAAACTGTTATAACTTGTTTTAGCTTCTGGCCGAAAGGTGGACTGCCACAAGCTCAGTGTAAACTGACAGGGTTCAGATCACAACTGATTGTTTTGAGTACTTGTCAATGAGGCACAGGTTAGGAACCACAGGAAGACCAGAAGCAGGTATAAAATTCACAAGTAGCATTTTATTTTTTCCAGTAACAAAAAAAAAAAATTGTTCAGAATAACTATTTACAAAGGCAGTTCAGAGAAAAATGGAAATTACATACCTACCGTAATTCTTGATGTAACCCCCCTGCAAATGGGGGTTCCCAAAAGACTTCCAGGAGCTTGCTTGAATGCTCCAAGCCTGAATGGTGTTTGGCATTTAAGCCATTTATCAGTGAGTGTTTTTAGAGCCTCTGGTACTGTCTCTTTAAGAGCTGTCTGTTGCAGACATAATTTAGTTGTATGGGGACTGTGTGCTTCTCTGAGTACCACCGAGCTGCTGCCAATTCACTTCATTTTTGCAGTCAGTAGGAGTGCAAAGGAACCTATCTGAAAGATGTAACTGTTTGCCAGAAATTATTTAGAGTAATAATGAAATTACAGTTTGTCTAACCTGCTTTCTTTGCAGTCAGAACTCTGTCTGCAAGTTCCCCATTCTAGTTTTGAACTGCTGAACTGGACCAATCAGTGTGGGGTAAGCTAGCTCTAAAATGGTGCCTTGGACGGATCAGAACTTGGACTCATAATCTGGAGCCAGCCACAAGAGGATTGTATGAGCAGTGACTCTGGGAGATGTAGTTTAGACTTCAGCACCTTTTTGGACCAACAGCAGCAGTCTATTGTGAGTGACAGCCAATCCAGTCAAGAACTGGGAGGAACTCAAAGGAAGTGCCCGGTTTGTCGGTTGGAGTTTCAGTTGAGCTTTGGCAGTGAAGAAGGAAGGAGCCCTGTGCTTTTCAGTGTGCAGTTTTAGTCAAAAAACGGTGTAAGGCCCAGAGTTCCGGTCTGCAGCTTGTGTAACAGCTTGTTAGGACTGAATCAGTCCCGTGAAAAGAATCAAAGGATCTCTGAAGAGTAGAAACCAGGCTCACCCTATAGAAGACTGGAGGAATTGCTGAAAATTGCATTTGGTCTGTCAGGGAACTGAATCTGCTGTGTGTTCTCCCGGTATTGTGCAGTAATTGCGATCGGGATACAGATGCAGCCTGCCTGGTATAGTGCTTTCTTTATATGGATGTGTGAAGAGGTTTGTGTACCTCAAGTGAGCCCGACTGACATTGAAGGACCCTATCTTATTTGGAGGTCGTGAGTACTAATTGAGTCGCTCCTGTTGAATTACACATTAAATCCAAATGGAATTACTGTACTGCTGACTGTTTTAATTCTTCCTTTTCTCTGTGTGAAAGGGCCCCTACCAGCTGCCACGGTTTGGACTAGCCACTAGGCTTGGGTACCCAGGGACAGTAACTGATAGGGCAGGCCTGTGCACAGAGCCATAGGTAGATTATTAGAGTGATAAGCTAATTAACCTGATTTCCTCCTGTCCTTGTTATATCCCCCTAATAAATCAGAGCTGCTTTGTTTCTTGTCAAAGTTATACTGCCTGAGGTATTTGTCTATGTTAAAGTACTGTACTGTGATTGTTGCACTGTATCTCATTTCACAGGAGGTCCCAGTGCCGGAACTAGACCTGGGGTAAGTGTATACTGTGAAGGTAATTCTGATATATTGTGTGGGCCACTAGTGGGAAGAAAGGGGGTTGCAGTGTCCCAGAGGGCTGTGACCAAGTTAGTTTAACTATTGCAACCCTGACCTCTGGGTGGAGGCACCCGCCATTGGATCCAGGCCCCTCAACCTGTTAGTGGCAAATCAGGCAGGGGTAGTAGCCCCTGGGATAGCGCCATCTAGGGGTTACATCTTGGAGGCTCACCGCTGGGATTGTGTGTCCTCTAGTGGCCATAATTACGAACCACTGTTAAGAAAAAAATGGGTACCCCGACAGAAGTGGCTGTGCACCGGCTGGTGGAGTGGTGTACTGGGGAGGAGATCGACCCCCAAAATGCTATGCTTATCCTGGACATCCCCTGTTATCAATACTGACACTGTGCAGAGTACTTTCCAAGGTGGAAGGTTTACAAAACCCTGTGGTGGTGGGTCGGCATGCTAATCTGCTCACCCACACTTTCCTGGCCCTAGTAGAGTCTTAAGGATCCCATAGATAGCTCCAAAGTGCCACAGACCATTACCCCAGAGGGAGCCTCACTGCTTGAGAGTGATAACTAAGGACAGTAAAGACCAGGGGAATCAGCCCCACCACTATCTGAAACTTTGAGGAGAAATTTGCTGAATGGTTGCTGGGAGAGGGAAAACTGGAGGACTTGAAGAAACTATTCTTGCCACCTGGGGTGTTCCTCCCCAACACCCTCTCCTGCTCCAGTGCCCATAATGGTGGCTGGAACCAACTGCAGACTCCTATTTCTGCACCTGCCATTAGTCACGACTCTTACCGAAGGTTGAGGATCTCTCTGGCACCTCCCCACCCCCAAGGGAGGATGACTGGGAGACCTGGATGAACTATGTTGCCCCCAAGTGCTAGAATGGCAATGCTGGGAAGGCAGCGAAAGAGGGTTAGTGAGAGCCTCCGAGGTCCTGCCCTGGCTACCATCCGTGCTAAGCGGGCCAGTAACCCTGGAGCGACTGCACAGGCCTATCTTGAGGCCTTGAGAATGTGTATGGGCCCAGATTCTGATGAGGACCTATGGTGGAGAGTAAGAAATGCACAACAGTACCAAGGGAGTTGTTGTCTGTATATGTCTCTCGCTGGAAAAATTGTTGCAAGAATGCCTCAGAAAGGGTAGTTTGTCAGCGACTGAACTGGACCGAACCAGACTGGACAGAATCTCCAAGTCTGCCCCTTCTCAGAACTGCTGTTGCTTCAGTTAAGCCTGGCAAATCAACTGGAATCCCCACCCTCCTATGATGAGTTAATGAAGAAATTGAGAGAGTTGAGAAAAGGCGACCTCGGGAGGTACCTGCACCAACAGCTGTGGCTACGACCCGAAAGTGACTGAGGGTGACCCATCAAGTGAAGTTCAGGGCAGAGGCTGACAGTCAATGAGTGCCTGACAAGGAAAAAGATATGCCACAATGGGGCTAACTGTTGAGAGAGATCCGAATTCAAAAATAGTCCCTTTATGAAGGCCATGCCTGCAAGCACGGGCTCTGGACCTATATCCGACTGCATCTGCTATGGGGTGGGGTACCACCCATGTATCTCCTGCTGATAACAGCTCAAACTCAATTCCTTGACCATGGAAGTGGAGAAACTGACGAGATGTCTCCAAATGCTTATCACGCATGAGACAGAGATGGCACCCAGGTTTCCAGTTAGTACATCCCGCCTCCTGGCTCCCAGTGGGCGCTCGGCCAGCTCAAACTCCAGAAAGTATGTTTTGCTATAATTGTGGGAAAGATGGGCACATGAAAGGGAATGCCAGTCCCAAAAGACACTGACAAAGTTGCATATAGGCTACAAGGAGAGCTTCGGAAGAAATCAGTGGTTAAGAGGTGCACGACATGATCCCAGTGAGGCACCCAAAATGCTAATTCATTCCTTTGTGGCAAGGTCAGTTGCCCAGGCCCCTCACTACCGCCTCTCCAGACTGGTCCAGAATAGTGGGTCCCTCCAGGGAGACCACTGTAAAGGTAATGGAGTGTCTACAAGAGCTGTATTAGACAGTGGCTCCCAATGACAATTATGTTCCAGGATTGGTATCAGAAGCATTTGTCAGACGTATCCTTACAACCATTAGAAGGACTGCATGTATGGGGTTAGGTGAGGAAGGCCTACCCTATTCCGGTATATCCGAATTTGGCTGTCTTTCCCCACCTCCGTGGCTGGAGTGGCTGAACAAGTAGAGACCCTAGCCTTAGTGTGTCCCCCACTGGACTGTATGGATGGTGTCCCTTTGTTGATTGGAACAAATGCTCATATGTTGGAAGCTGGCACAGTTGTGTTATGAAAAACGGGGGGTCAAAGACTAGTAGAGCTTAAGAGTTCCGGCTTTAATTAAGAAGGCCTAAGAGGCACAGAGAGATGCTGAAAAAACAGAACCAGAGGAACCGTGTCAGAATTGTATGGAAGAAGGATCCTGAGTCTCTGATCCTGGCCAAATGCCCAGTGTACCTTACAGGGAGAGTCCGATATCAGAAAGGATGTTAAGAATAAAATATTAATGTTGGATGCACCAGGCGATGGAAAATTGCCAGAGGGACTGCTGGTCAAGCCTAGTATTTTGCCCGCTAGAGCCCATGCTTATGCCAGAAGGGTAATGGTCCAAGTTCATAATGTGTCTGAAAGAGACATTCGAGTAAACAGAGGTTGCATCCTGGCTAATGTGCATTGTGCAGACACTGCAGTGCTACCCAGCAGCAAGAGTTCAAGGAAGAATGACAGAGTAACGCCTGACTTGTTTGATTTCGCGACTCCCGCTGTCAGCTGAATGGAAAGTGAGGATCAGTGAGAAGCTTGCCCAGAGAGACCAGGTGTTTTCTTTAAAGGAATGGGATGTAGGATGATGCAAGGAGCTGAGCACAATATCCGGCTGCATGACGAAAGACCATTTCGTGAGAGGTCTCGACGCCTGGCACCTGCTGACATAGACGATGTGAGACGGCATCTGCAAGAGATGTTAGCTGCTGATGTAATACAAGAATCCAGAAGCCCTTATGCTTCCCCATTGTGGTAGTGAGGAAAAAGAATGGGACAGTAAGGATGTGTGTGGATTATCGCACCTTAAACCGGCGGACTATCCCTGATCAGTACACAATGCCCCGTGATTCAGGATGCTTTTGACTGCCTAAACGGGAGCAAGTGGTTCTCTGTGCTGATCTCCGCAGGGTACTACTAGATCCCGATGGCCCCAGAGGATCAGTGAGAAGACGGCCTTTATCTGTCCGCTTGGCTTCTATGAATTCATGGGGATGCCTCAAAGGGATTTCAGGTGCCCCAGCCACTTTTCAACGATTGATGGAGCGTGCAGTGGGGACATGAACTTACTAGAGTGCCTGGTATACCTAGATGATGTTATTGTGTCTGGCAGCTCACTGGAGGAACATGAGAGCAGATTATTTAAGGTATTGACCGACTGGAGGACTTTGGCCTTAAACTGTCCATTGATAAGTGTCAATTCTTTCAAATATCAGTAAAGTATGTGGGACACATAGTATCCACCGAGGAATAGAGACGACCCAAGTAAAGTTGAGGCCTTGACTACCTGGCCACAGCCCAAAAATCTAAAAGAACTGCAAAGATTCCTGGGATTCTGTGGTTATTATCGGGCCTCATCAAGGACTATTCAAGAGTGATCCGCCCTTTACTTAACTTACTCAAGGGTATCCCCAACCCACAAAATACCAAAGTCAGGCGCCTCTCAAGACTGAAAGAGTGTATTTTCATCCGAGTGAAGTATTTGGGGCCCGCTGACTCCTGATTGAGACTGCTTTTCATGAGATCATATATCAACTTACCCATGCTCCAGTGCTGGCCTATGCCGATCCAAGAAAACCTTACGCCCTGCACACTGATGCTAGCTTGCAAGGGTTGGGGCTGTGTTGTACCAAGAGCACGAGAATGGCCTGAGACCAGTGGCCTTTGCCAGTAGAAGCCTGACCCCATCCGAAAAGAACTATCCTGTACATAAGTTAGAGTTCTAGCTTTGAAGTGGGCTATTGTTGACCAATTCCATGAGTACTTGTATGGGGCTAAAATACTAGTAAAACTGAACAATCTGACCTATGTGCAGACCTCAGCTAAGTTGGATGCTACTGCCATAGGTGGCTTTCGCATTATCTACATATGACTATGCCTCGATACCGAGCAGGTCTGAACCATAGATGCTGATGCTCTCTCCGGAGGCCTGTTCCCAGAATGATTGGGTCCGATTGTAGAACCTGACATTCGGGCCTCTGCGGAAGGTTTGCGAGGAGGAACAAATGTCCACGGACGCAGTGGACTGCATGGTGGATTGCTTGGGACCCTCTGAGAATTGCATACCTGCTGCTTATGCCACTTTTCTGCAATAGACATTGGTGCACTGCCTCAGCTGGACAATGACAGTATTCGGCGGCTCAATCCTGGCGATCCCATGATCAAAGCAGCTTTAGAAGCCCTCTATGCAGGAAAAGATGTTCCAAATTACGCCCACTGATTTGAGAACTGTACTTGTTATACAAAGAAGGTCCTAAGTTGAAACTGATCAATAAACTGTGATACAGAGAAACAGTAGACAGAGGGGGACAAGTAGACAAACAACAACTAGTGCTGCCCACTCCTTTCGAGACTCAGTAGCACTGAGGTCCTTGCACAACCACATGGGGCACCTTGGTATAGACAGAACACTTGACTTGGTGAGATCCAGATTCTATTGGCCTAAGATGGGGGCTGATGTTGGAGCAACACATTCGAACTTAGTCGCTAGCTTACAGAGGAAAGCTTTTGCCCCAGAGGGCTGCCCCTTGTTAACATCACCACCAGTGCACCCATGGAGCTGGTCTGTATTGATTTTCTGAGTTTGAGTCAGATCAAAGAAATATCAGTAATGCTGGTGGTCACTGACCATTTCACGAGATATGCCCAAGCTTTCCCACCAAAGACCAGAAAGCATCCACTGTGGCCAAAGTACTTAGAAAACTTTTTGTTCACTATGGGCTCCACAAAGAATCCATTCTGATCAAGGGAGAGACTTTGAGAGTCGTCTGATCAAAGAGATGCTTTCTCTGTGGGGAGCGAAGGACCAGAACCACTCCTTACCACCCTCAGGGGGACCCATAGCCTGAACGCTTCAAACAAGACTTTGCTAGATATGCTAGGCACCCTGCACCCAAAGGATGTTCTAGATGGAGCTAACAAATTAGCACCCTGGTACATGCTTATAACTGCACCAAAAGTGATGCCACTGGATTCTCCCTACCGCCTGATGTTTGGAAGAGAAGCTCGACTACCAGTAGATGTGTGTTTTGGGGTCTCCTGATGGGGTTCAAGCTGACAACTATTTATGTATGCAGTTAAAGGCCCAGCTAACTCATGCGTACCAACTGGCTCAAACCATGGCTGCCAAAAGAACTCGCCAACAAAGAAAGGTATATGATAAAGGTGAAAGCACAGGAACTCCAGGAGGAGATCGGTGTACTAAGAAATCTGGGACTGCATGGCAAGCACAAGATTGCTGACAGATGGTACCATCTCCTCACATTGTAGTGGGCAAACTAGATGATCTGCCAGTGTACAAAGTAAGGCCTGAGAATAATTCAAAAGATGTTAAAACAATGCATAGAAATCATTTACTGCCCATTGGACAAATCTTAATGTGAGTCTGAGCCCCTAGAAGATGCCCTCCTGGACCAGTGACTAGAGCTGCTGCTAAGAAAAGATCAGAAGTCTGCACCTACAGAAGCAGAGTTAAAGTGTTCCCCTGCACAAGTCCCAGTTGAGCATGACTGTCAGTCCATATCAGAAGAAAGTGAGAGTGACTTTGAATACTATCCTTCTTTATGAACTGAGTCAATTGTTTCTGGGGCAATCCCTAGTCAATACTGGAGGACAAAGCTGGGCCTTCCTGGACTGTCTAAGCCCCTAGCTTCATCCCTTGGAGCCAATGCTCCCAGAAAGTGAAGTGCAAAGCATCAGATCAGATGAGATGGAATCATTGTGCATGTGTTTGAACTGTTTGAGCTTTCAGGGAGGAAAATGATAGATTGGGCAGACTGGTGATACACCCGAACAAGAAGAGTATTTTGAGTGCCCTGACAGTCCACTGCCAGTGTCCGGAAGCTCTCATCTATGAGCCAAATGTTGTGGACTCAGAACTGTAACTCCTGGAGCTGAAAGTGCCCCAAGTTCTAGCCTCTCTACCCCTATGGAGACTCCTGACAAGTGAGGGACAGTGTTGAAATGAGGCTCAGAGTGCAGAGACTATAACAGTTCCCCTAGAAAGACTGGTCGAGCTGTAAAAGCCTGTGGTACCTCCCAGTTATGATTCACTTGGATGGCCTGTGGACTTGCCTCTCAATGTTGTCCATAAAGGAGGTATGTGTCCCTGAGCTCATTGCCCAAACTGAGCATCAGTGCTAACTCAAGTTACCGTGTTTGCTCTATATGGTGCCCTTGCCCCATCCAGCCCCAAGGTAACTGATAGGAAGGGCCCCCTCTCTTCAGGTTTCATGTACAAGAGGTAATAACTGAGTTATGGTACAATGTGTATGTAATACATTGTAAAGAGGACGACTGCAATGTTTCAGAAATGTGTTCTGTAAAATGATATATTGACTGATGATTACATGCGCAGCTAATGCAAATGTATTGGTTGCAGTTGAACTTATGGTATTGCTTGACGCGGACGCCAAGCTTTCCGAAAGGTTGTATGGGTGTAACCTCTGCAAATGGGGGTTCCTAAAAGACTTCCAGGAGCTTGCTTGAATGCTCCAAGCCTGAATGGTGTTTTGTATGCCATTTATCAGTGAGTGTTTTAGAGCCTCTGGTACTGTCTCTTTCAGAGTTTGTCTGCTTGCAGACATAATTAGTTTGTATGGGGGGACTGTGTGCTTCTCTCTGAGTACCACTCGAGCTGCTGCCAATTCACTTCATTTTGCAGTCAGTAGGAGTGCAAGGGAACCTATCTGAAAGATGTAACTGTTTGCCAGAAATTATTTAGAGTAATAATGAAATTACAGTTTGTCTAACCTGCTTTTGTAGTCAGAACTGTGTCTGCTAGTTCCCATTCTAGTTTTGAACTGCTGAACTGGACCAATCAGTGTGGGGTATAGCTTCTAAAATGGTGCCTTGTGACGAATCACAACTTGGACCCAAGCAACTGAGCCAGCCACAAGAGGATTGTATGAGCAGTGACTCTGGGAGATGTGGTTTGAGACTTCAGCACCTTTTGGACCAACAGCAGTAGCTCCATTGAGGTGCCAATCCAGTCAAGAACTGGGAGGAACTCCAAGAGTGCCGGTTTTGTCGGTATTGAGTTTCAGTTGAGCTTTGGCAGTGAAGATGTAGGGTGCATCTGCTCATTTTTTCAGTGTTCAGTTTTAGTCAAAAACGTGTGTATAGGCCCAGAGTTCCGGTCTGCAGCTTGTGTAATAGCCTTGTTAGGACTGAATCCGTCCCGTGAAAAGAATCAAAGGATCTCTGAAGAGTAGAAACCAGGAGGACTCACCCTATAGAAGACTGGAGGAATTTGCTGAAAATTGCATTTGGTCTGTCAGGAACTGAATCTGCTGTGTGTTCTCCGGGTATTGTGTTCAGTAATTAGATCAGGATACAGATGCAGCCTGCCTGGTATAGTTCTTTTATATGGATTGTGAAGTGTTTGTGCCTCAAGTGAGCCCTGCTGACATTGAAGGACCCACATATCTTATTTGGAGAATTCATTGTGAGTACTAATTCAGGTCGCTCCCTGTTGAATTGCCACATTAAATCCAAATGGGGTACTGTACTGCTGACTTGTTTAATTCCTCCTTTTCTCTGGTGGAAAGGGCCCCTACCAGCTGCCACGGTTTGGGACTAGCTACTAGGGCTTGGGTACCCAGGGACAGTAACTGATAGGGGAGCCTGTGCACCAGAGCCATGGGTAGATTATTAGAGTGATAAGCTAATTAACCTGGTTTCCTCCTGTCCTTGTTATATCCCCTAAATAAATCAGAGCTGCTTGTTTCAGCAAAGATTATACTGCCTGAGGTATTTGTCTATGTTAAAGTACTGTACTGTGATTGTTGCACTGTATCTCATTTCTACAGGAGGTCCCAGTGCGGAACCAGACCTGGGGTAAGTGTATACTGTGAAGGTAATTCTGATATATTGTCTGGGCCACTAGTGGGAAGAAGAGGGGTTGCAGTGGTGTCCCAGAGGGCTGTGACAAGTTAGTTTAACTATTGCAAACCCTGACCTCTGGGTGGAGGCACCCTATTGGATCCAGGCCCTCAACCTGTTAGTGGCAAATCAGGCAGGGGTAGTAGTCTTCGGGATAGCGCCATCTAGGGTTACATTGATCTTCTTGGATGAAGTCTCCACCACTCATTCACACTAATGGGATCTACCTGCTGGAGGCGCTAGACCCAGTGGGAGAAAACTTTCGAAAGGGTCGATTGCCAGATGGAGCCGCGAGAAGTTACTTTGCTGAGGAGCCATGGCTCGTGCAGTAAAGACACTACTTGCCGTCGACCCTCAAACCGCCTCAGTACCTTTTATTTTTCCAAGGAGGTGCAGTGTAACTAACCTAGAGGTCTAACCTAACAAAATCGGACATAAGATAGTCTGAATGACCCGTATAAGAAGGGTCAACAATAGAGTCTTCACAGCCCAACCATCAAAGGAGTGAAGACCAAAAACAGTGATGGGATGGCAGGTGGGCGTGTGAATGAGTGGTGGAGACTTCATCCAAGAAGATCAAGAATTATGGTAGGTATGTAATTTCCACATCTTCCTGAACATAAAGTCTCCACCATCATTCACACTAATGGGAGAGTACCGAGCTAACAAATCCCAGACGGGCGGCAGATGAAATTAAGAGCTCACATACTTAGGACAGAAGTCCATTAAGAATAGTCCTACCAAACGACAGATGTCGTCTGGCATGGACATCTAAAGCATAGTGCTTAACGAAAGTATGCACTGAGCTCCATGTAGCCACATTGCAAATGTCTGCAATGGGCAGGTTGTGGATTTCCACCAGAGATGCCGAGACTGCTCTAGTAGAGTGAGCGTACACTCTGCCTTCTAGCTTAACCTGCACCATAGAATAGCAGTGGCAGAGGCATGCTGAAATGCACGTAATAGTGGCAGGTTAACCCAGCAGGGTCTTGCTGAAGGAAACAAACAGTTGTTCAGCCTTGTGAATTTCTTTTGCTCTATCTTTTATGCTCTCTTAACATCCAAAGAATGCAGGGTACGTTTCCCTTCATTCTGGAAGTTAGCAAAGTAAGTAGGTAGGTAGAACTAAAGGTTGGTTTAGATGAAATTCTGGGACAACCTTGGGAAGAAACTTAGGGTGAGTCTTAAGAACTACTTTATCCTTGTGAAATACAGTGTACGGGGGTGGGGTCTGTGACCATAGCATGTATTTCAGAAACTCTACACCAGGAAGGCCGTTTTCCAAGTGAGGAACTTCAACTCGCAGCTAGCTAGTGGCTTGAAAGGTTTCCAAGTGAGCATGTCTAGCACAAGGTTAATGTCCAAGGCTGCGACTGGACGTCTGATAGGAGGTCTGGTATGCAGAATGCCCTTAAGAAACCTCTTAACTTCGGGCAACTGAGCCAGAAACAAGGAACGTACCATCTCATGATAATCTGAAATGGCACAGAGATGAACTTTGGCAGTAGAGTACTGCAGAACTGAATTTGAGAGGTCTAAAAGGTACTCTAAGACTTTATTTGGTGGGCAGGAAAAAGGGTTCGAAGAGGATTTTGCTCACCAGAGAGAGAGAAATGCTTCCATTTGGCTGTGTAGGTTTTTCTAGTGGCTGGTTTATGCGCAGCCAAGAGAATATCTGAAACCCTACGGGAAACATTGAACCTATTCCTCTCTCTCTTTAGGAGCCAAGCATGAAGGTGAAACGCCTTCAGATTGGGATGGACCACAGGCTCCTGGGTCAGAAGGTTTGTCTGAAGGGATAGTGCCTTCAGGAGGATTTTTGACAGACTATTGAGCAGTGGGAACCATATCTGTCGAGGCCAGAAGGGAGCAATGAGAATCATTGTCTCCCTGAGACTCAATTTTGAGAAGCACCCTCTGAATTAGAGGAAGAGGAGGAAAATGTACAGAAAGTGTTTTGTCCACTGCAGCCTGAACACATCCTGACAGAAAATGCCAGGTCCTGGATTTCTAGAGCAGAAGACAGGCAGTTTTGTGTTGAGTGGGAATGCAAAAAGGTTCAGGTCCGGGGTTCCCCACTTTTTGAAGACTGACTGAGCAACGTTTGAGTCGAGAGACCACTCGTGAGGATCTGTCTCCATTCTGTTGAGACGATCTGCCAGTTCGTTCTGCACGCCTGGTAGGTAAACCACATGGATTAGAGTCTTCTGATCCAGGCACCATTCCCACACTCTCATAGCTTCCCTGCATAATGGGTATGTGTGTGCACTGCCCTATTTGTTGATGTAATACATCACTGCTTTGCTGTCTGTTTGAAGGAGAATGTTCTTGTGACAGAGTATGTCCTTCAAGGCCCGGACTGCATAGAGGATGGCTCTCATTTCCAGGACGTTTATGTGGAGCCGGGACTCATCCCGAGTCCACATACCTTGGATGTGGAGATTCTGGCAGTGAGCTCCCCACCCCATCAGGGATGTGTCATTGGTAATGGAGATCTGATGATCCAGAGGAGCAAAGGGATACCCTTCCAGAAGGTTGTTCTCCTGCGACCAGGTAAGTGAGCTCTTTAGAGGTTCTGTTACCTTGATGGGAAAGGACTGAGGGTAAGTGATTGGGGACCACTGAGTACTGAGTATCCACTGAGAGGTTCTCATGTGGAGATGAGCTAGAGGTACAGTGAACACCAAGGATGCCATGAGACCCAGCATCTGTTGCATCGAGATAGCTCAAACCAAGCTGTTTTCTCTGATGTAGCAGGCCATCTGTAGGATATCGCTCCTTCTGTCCTCTGGAAGTAAAAGCTTTCACATAGGAGGTATCCAGAAGAGTTCCTATGAAAAGGGTTTCTGGGAGGGCTGCAATTGTGATTTGTTGCGATTTAGCAGGACTCCAATGGACAGGAGGAAGTCTGAAGCTTTGGCTACGGCATCCTAAGTTCCCTGCCTGGAAGGGCTTGTTAGAAGCCAGTCATCCAGGTATGGAAACACTGGAATTCCAATTTTCCTGAGATGTGCTGTGAGAATTGCAAAACACTTTGTAAAAACTTGCAGCGCCGAGGATAGCCCAAAGGGCAGGACTCTGAACTGATAATGTTGACTTAACGCCACAAACCTCAGATATTTGTGGTGCTTTCGGTGTATAAGAATGTGTTGGTAGGCATCCTGCATGTCCAGGGAGGCTAGCCAATCGTGTTGATGAATCAAAGGTAGAAGGGTACCTAGAGATATCATCTTGAACTTTTTCCTTGTGAAGGAATTTAACTTTCTGAGATCCAGAATGGGGTGCATGCCTCCAGTTTTCTTCGGAACTAGAAAGTAATGGGAGTAGAAACCTGTGTTGCATTGGTCCGGTGGAACTACTTCTACTGCCCTGTTGTTCAGAAGGCCTTGCACCTCGGAAGCAAGAAGGTCTGACTGTACTGCCGACAGCCTGGGCTGTTGTTTGGGGGGATGATCTGGAGGGGTTTCTGAAAGACTGAGCGAACATCCCTCGTGGATTATCTGAAGCACCCATTTGTCTGATGTTATAGACTTCCACCAGTTGTAGAACTGAGTCAGAAGTCCTCCCACTGCTGAGGAAGAGTCCCCCTTGGGCAGTTGAGGTGGGACCTGGGCCGAGAACTCAGAAGGTGGCACTGGGCGCTTTGGGGCCTTGTGTCTTCTGTGGCTGCGGGGTGTGGCTTTTGTTTAAGCCCCCCCCACCTTTACCCCAAAAGGGCTGACGGTTGTGAGATTGACGCTTATTGGCATCCCCCTGAGAGGGGGCCGGTGCGGGTTGAGCTATCTTGATGGCTTACCTAGACTTCTGTGTGTCTTCCAGAGCTTGTTCCACCTGGGATCCGAACTGAGCAATATTCGTGAAGCCTGAAGTATGTAGCTAAGAGTGGCGACAGGTACGAATGCTCGAGAAGCAGTATCTAAAGCATCCATTGCAGCTTTAACTTGTTGGTTACTGGACTCGATGCCCCTGGTTGTGGTGTGAAGTAGCTCTGAATTAGTTTCTGACTCAGGCAGAGCTTCTACCATTTGTTTGAGTAAACGCCAAAGGACATACACATATTGAGAAAAATAGCCCTGGTAGCTGGCAATACGCATACCCAGGATGGAGGCAGCAAATACTCTCTTACCTAAGGTGTCTATCTTACGAGATTCCTTATTGATTGGCCGGGCTGAGGATGCCTGATGGAGGACGGCCTTGTCATTCTCTGCTGAGACTACAATGGGATCAGCAAAAGCTTGTGAGGTCAATATCCTTGGGAGCAGCG
Source organism: Neoceratodus forsteri (assembly GCA_016271365.2). Taxonomy (NCBI): domain Eukaryota; kingdom Metazoa; phylum Chordata; order Ceratodontiformes; family Ceratodontidae; genus Neoceratodus; species Neoceratodus forsteri. Next base: position 727,448,708 of record CM057458.1, on the reverse strand, counting down.
TAACTTCCTATCTATGGACTTAGCCACGGAAGGGATGAGAGCAAGATTGTTCCATACCATCTGAGAAAGGGTCTCAAAAGATGGCTGTACCAGAGGAGTTAAATCCATAGGGATCTCCAGGACATGTAGGTATTGGAGTCTTAAAAGCTTCCCAGGATTGATTTCTGTAGTCTGGAGAGAAAGAGCAGAATTTAAATTTTTCAGCAGAGACTTAAAGGAAAGGTCTTCAACCACAGGCTCTGCAGTAGGATTAACTCCTGCTCCTTCAACATCATCACCCAGATGAAGAACTGGGTCAGGCTCAAAATCATCTCCTGAAAGTCCAGGGGGAACTGTATGGACAGGAAAGGAATGAAAATCAGAATGGAAACTAGAAGAGGAAAGAATCGGTGTCGAAAAGCCCTGGAGGCTGGATGGCACCGCAGCAAGCATCAGCACAGATGAAGAACACAGCGCTGAACCCAAGGAAGTCGGCACCATCAGAAACAGCCCAGCACATGGCGCTGACAAAGCCCCCGACACCGCGGACGGTGCTGACAGAGCCCCCGGCACCACGGACAGTGCCGAAAGAGCCCCTGGCCCCTCTGATGGTGCCGACAGAGCCCCCGGTTCCGGAGATGGCACTGACAGAGCCCTCGGCACTGCAAATGGCTCCAAGAGTGTCCCAAGGTTCCGAAACTGTGACTTGAAGGAAAATTAACAGGAGATAGCGGCATCGGTGTGGACCCCTGCGCCGCAGCCATGTGAGGAGGGAAAACACCTGATCACAGAGTCGACGGCACCGAAGAAGGCGCCTCGCGACTAGGAAGGTCCAACTGCCCTACCCGGTCCCTCAAGAGGCCTGAAGGCCCCAGAGTGACCAGGCCAGGCAGCTGGACCAACCTCCGAGCCCACTGCTCCATAAGAGCAGCCCACTGGTGAAACTGCTCATCGGAGACCCGTCCAATAGGCAGGGACGGGCTCCGATGTCAAAGAGGTCAGGTACCGGAGCCAGAAACTGGTGACTCCGGGCGGGGAGGAGAACGGTGCCTAGCCCCAATGACTGACCGTCGATGCACAGACATACCAGAAGGCGACCTTGAGTGATGCCTTCTCTTTCTTGACTTGTGCACTGAAGAAGAACTTAAGGCCGAACGGTGGCACAAATGGGACCGTTTACTTTTATGCTTTCGGTGGGGCCTCCCATCTCCCTGAGCATTGGACCATCCTTTGTCAGACCCACCCTCTGGGAAGGGCGGTGGACTGCACCCAGCCCAGCTGACTGAACAGCTTTCATATGAAGTCTCCCTACTGTCACCTGACCAGCTCATGGTCAATTCCGTCAATGGAGAACTGAAGACTTCTTTATTGATCAATAAATTTAATTAAAATCTACTCAGTACTTTCAAAGATAAATTACAAAACAATAAACTGAAAACTATGCTGCTAGTTTGAAGTTTGATTCCCAGAGGGAGAGCGTCGTCGTCGCTGAAACGCACTCAACGGCGGGGAAAAAGGAACTGAGGCGGTTGGAGGGTTGACGCCGAGGTAGTCTTTACTGCACAAGCCATGGCTCGCAGTGCCACTTCCTTGCGGCTCCATCTCTGGTGCCGAACCTCTCAAAAAGTTTGCTCCAACTGGGTCCTAGCACCTCCGGCATAGATCCCATTAGTGTGAATGAGTGGTGGAGACTTTATGTCCAGGAAGATCAAAGTCCTTCATCTGAGGATATCTTTAATTCCAAGTTTCAGTCTTGCTCTCGCTCTCTCTCGCTAGCAAAAGCATTGCTGCTATTTTTATAAGTCATTACCTGGGAATTCGTTAAGGAGACATTCTGTTTTTCAGAAAATGTTCTTGTCAATTTCCTTCCTTGCAGGAGCAACAAAACAGTACATGGTGTCCCAGACCTGACCTCCTGCTGACAGCTCTGTAAAAGAGCTGGGGCTGGATTCACAAAGCTTTCAGAAGGTGCAAAACCTTCCCTAAGTCCCCAAAACTTCTGTAGCTATGGAAAAAAAGGGGAGATGTGCTCCAAGAAAAAATTACTCACCTTAGTAATGTTGTTTCTTCTAATGGAGTCTTGCTATATTATGACATATGCAGTTTGACCCAGCCTTCGAACTGCTCCGGAGGTGAAAGAGTTAACTTTCCATGCCAGGCATGGAATCTTGAGCGCGAGCTCGGCTGAGAACTCTGTCTGTTGTTCTTCAACTCAAACTGTCAGATCTTTATGAGCAAAACTCATTAAGATTCTGTGTGGAAGCTGTAAACCTACACTAGCCAACTGGCTACTAAAATACTAACACATTTTTTGGTCCCAAAACAAAGACTCAAGTCAGGGGATCCAAAAAATAAAAACATAACACCCAAACACCCCAAAAAAGGGGTGAAAAACAAGGTGGGCATCTACTAAGTGCCAACACAACACTGCCCACCCACATCCCAAAAGCAGAGGTTCTGAGAGGGGCAGGCGGGGGGGAGGTCATAATATAGCAAGATTCCATTAGAAGAAACAACATTACTAAGGTGAGTAATTTTTTCTTCAAACAACATGAAGTCTTGCTATATTATGACATATGCAGACTACACAGCAGTACCTCCATGGAGGAGGGACAGAACCTACTTAGGAAATAGGCTCTGAAGCACAGCTGTGCCAAACCGAGCATCACTCCTAGCCTGGATGTCCAGGGAGTAATGCTTGGTGAAAGTGTGAACTGTTTTCCAGGTAGCTGCTTGACATATCTCTATGATAGGGATGTCCCTGGCTGCAGCCAGGGATGCAGCTGTACCTCTGGTAGAGTGAGCCCTCAGGCCTGAAGGGGGAACCTTACCCAGTTTTTGATAACAAAATTGGATACAAGAGACAATCCACCTGGCAATGGATCTTTTAGTGGCAGGTTTCCCTTTACCAACCTCACCATAAGCGAGGAACAGTTGGAGGGAGTCAAACCTGTGACCCTTGGTACGCTCTATGTAGTAACTAAGGGCTCTCTTCACATCTAAGCTGTGCAGCCTCCTCTCGCCAGAGGAGGAATGGTCAGTGAAGTACACTGGAAGAGATATAGATTGATTAAGGTGGAAGTCTGAAACCACCGTAGGCAAGAACTTCCTGTTAGTCCTGAGGACCACCTTATCTCTGTGAAAGGAGATAAAATCGGACTCCACTGACAAAGCTTGTAATTCACTTATGCGTCTGGCAGAAGTGATGGCTACCAGTACTTAAGCTCTGCTGAAGACAAAGGCTCAAAGGGGGGTTGCATAAGCTGAGCAATGCAAACATTAAGATCCCACGCGGGAGCAGGGTCCCTGAATGGAGGGTTGGTGTGAAGCAATCCCTTGAAAAACTTGGAGAATACAGGGTGAGCAGAAAGAGAAGAGGGCTTTCCTGCTGATATAAAAGCAGAGACAGCTGCCAAGTGCACTTTCAGGGTAGCTGGCCTCAGCCCCAAAGTATTTAAGTGGACCATATAATCCAGGACTGTGGGCAAATCAGCAGATTCTGGGAAATATGCTTCCAGAGCACCATATGGAAAACCTTTTCCATTTAGAATTATAAGTAGCCCTGGTGGAAGGCTTCCTAGAAGCTTTCAAGATATCAGTACACCTTGAGAAAGGTGTAGGTCAGCAAACTAACTCTTCAAGAGCCAGGCCTTGAGATTGAGGGATTTTAGATTGGTGCAAACTCTCCCTGGGCACAGGTTAACAGATTGTGATTCCTGGGAAGACACAGGGAAGGTGGACTGCTAAGGACAGAAGGAGTGGATACCAGGGCTGTCTAGCCCAATCTGGAGCAATCAGAATCAATTTGCAAGGTTGAGATCTGATTTGACTAGCACCTTGAACAAGAGAGGGAAGGGGAGGCATAGAGAAACTTCCCTTCCCAGTTGAGAAGGAAGGCATCCAGAGGGACTGAGCCCAACACTGGGGGCCTGCAGCAAAATAGCGGAAGTTGGTGATTGTCTGGGGCTGCAAAAAGATCTATCTGAGGGGTGCCCCACCTGGCAAATACTACCTCCAGTACTAGGGGATCCAGAGACCATTCGTGATGGCCCTGGGAAATCCTGCTGAGAGCATCTGCCAGGACATTGTCCTTGCCTGGGAGGTGAACTGCCATGAGGGAGGTGTTCAGGGAATAAGCCAGAGACCACAACTTCATTGCCTTGGTGCACAAGGCCGAAGACCGAGTGCCCCCTTGCTTGTTGATGTACCACATTGTAGTGGTGTTGTCTGTTCTGACCTGTACCACTTTGTTCTGAACAGATGCAGAAAAAACCTGACGTGCTAGGAAAAACTGCTCTGAGTTCCAACAGATTGATGTGGAGCAGAGATTCCTGAGGGAACCACAATCCCTGGGTGGTGAGGTTGCCCATGTGAGCTCTCCATCCTAAGAGGGACGCATCTGTAGTAAGGGTCAATGAGTGAGATTGAGGGATGAAAGGAACCCCTTGTCTCAGATTGCTCTGATCCTGCCACCACTGTAGGGCCTGGATCAGGGTTCGAGTTACTGGGATCAATTTGGTTAGAGGATCTCTCCTTTGAGACCAGAAGGCTCTCAAATTGAACTGAATGTCCCTCATCTGAAATCTTGCTCCATGCACTACTGCTGTGGAGGCAGCCATGTGCCCTAGGAGCTGCAGAAAGTGCCTTGCTGGTCGAGAGACCTGCAGAGTGAAGGAGGAGGCCAGAGCCACCAGAGTCTTTGCTCTTTCTAGAGGGAGGAAAGCTCTGGCCTGCTTTGTGTCCAGTTCTGCGCCTATGAAGGTGAGTAGCTGAACAGGCTCTAGAACTGACTTTGGGAGATTGAGAAGGAAACCTAGAGATGTAAGCAGCTGCTGGGTAACCTGAAGGTGTAATTTGACCTGATCTGGAGACTGGCCCACTATGAGCCAGTCGTCCAGGTAAGGAAAGATGGCAATCTTTTGCCTTCTTAAATGAGGAACTGCTTCTGCCAGGCATTTTGTGAATACCTTTGGGGCAGAGGTGAGGCCGAAGGGCATTGCTCTGAACTGGTAATGGCCTGAGGGCAGTTCGAATCTGAGGTACTTTCGGTGGGAGCTTCTGATGAGAACACGGAAGTAGGCATCCTTGAGGTCCAGGGACGCTATCCAGTCCCCTGGCCTTAGAGAGGGTAAAATAATTCCCAGAGTCACCATTTTGAATTTTGGTTTTAAAAGGTGCTTGTTTAGGTATCTGAGATCCAGGATGGGCCGCCATTCTCCTGTCTTTTTTGGGGTAAGGAAGTACCTGGAGTACAGTCCTTTGCCCTGGTGTAGGGGAGGTACTCTTTCTACAGCTCTGAGAGCCAGGAGGGTTGAGACTTCTGTTTCCAGAGTGAAAGCCTCTGATGGATTTGCAGGTGGAAAGGATCTGGTTCTCATCTTTGGAAATTTTTTGAAGCTGAGAACCAGTCCTGGCTACTACTTCCAGGACCCACTTGTCTGATGTTAAAGACTCCCAGTCCTGGACAGGTAGCCAGCCTCCCCCTACAGGTAATGGAGAATCGGCCCTGGCCCTCCCATCAGGGTGCCTGTTTGGCAGGGGCTTTAGGCTGAGGGGTGGGAGCAGGCCTGCTCGTACCCCGTCTGCCTCTCCCTCTGAAGAACCCGCTCTGGGCATAGGCTGAAGAGGAGGCCTGGGCTTGGTAAAAAGGTCTGTGAAAAGGCCTGCCCCTGCCCCTGGAAAGCTGCCTCTGAGGAGTGGCCTGCCTTTCCTTGGCCTGTGCACTCCTATAAGTGGTCCTATACTCATCCATTTTCTTCATGTAATTCTCTGTCTGCTCCCCAAACAGAGAGTTACCCACAACAGGAAAATCCATGGCCTTAGCCTGGGTATCCTGTGACAGGCTAGTACACCTGAGCCAAGCCATTCTGCGAAAAGCCACAGATGTAGCCATGACTCTTGAAAATACATCATTAGAGTCCACTGCAGCATGGAATTGCACCTTGGATGCCTCAATACCATCAGCACCCACCTGCTCCAGCTCCTTGGCAAGCTGGCCAGGGACCTGTTTCGCTAGAGCCATAACAGTATCCCATTTGGATTTCTGGTATCTTGCAACACAGGCCATATAATTTGCCTGTCTGAGTCCCAAGGATGCTGCCATATACTGTTTCTTTGCCATGGCATCAATCCTCCTGAAGTCCTTGTCAGGGGGGTGTGAAGCCAAGGGAATATTTACCTTATCACAGGCTACAGCCTGCACTACCCCAACATGGCTGCATTGTTGTGAAAGGAACTCCATATCAGGGCCTGACAATATGTACCTCTTGTCCATTTTTTTATCCACAGGAAGTATAGTATGAGGAACTTTTAAAATTTTTATTGTCTGTTTCCTAAAAGATTTATGTAAAGGAATAGACAATCTCCTAGACTCTGGGATATCCATCATTTCTACACAGTCAGGCTCCTCCTGTTCATCCACAGCTTCTTCCAAAGGGAGCTGGAGGGTTTCAGCCACTTTCTTATAAAACATAAAATGAGAAGGGGACTCAGAAAGCCTAGGGGGAGACACTTCTGAAGGTCTGTCTGGGGAGATGTCTGGTTCAATGGGCACATCCAGACTTTCAAAATCACATTCACTCTCTTCATAATCATCCTCCCCCTCCTCCGGTTCATAAAATTCCTCTATATCATATTCTTGAACCGGTGGCACCGACCGAACCGACCGCTTACCTGATGGTGCCGGTTCGGTCGGAACCGGGGAAAGCGACTGGACAATTTTGATCGCTTTGGCTATCTCTGCAGCGGTTGGAGAAGGAAATTTTGGCTCCACACCTGCTGATTTTCTAGTCCTTTTTGCTGGGACTGACTCCTCCGAGTCAGCCCTCCGTTTGCCCGAGGAAGTCTCGCCCTGGTTAGGGCACTTCTCCAGTTCGGTTGGCACCCAACTGGCTGGCCATCCGGGTCAGCGGACTTTTGGCCTCTCGTTCCTGGAGCCTACCAACTCTCTTATCCAGGGTAGCTGCAGGAAAATTCTTGCAAATCTGGCAGTCTGCATTGAGGTGGTCAAACCCCAGACAATAAACACATGTGGTGTGTGGGTCAGCCTTGGCAAAGGCTTCCCACAGACACTACAGTGCTGAAACCAGTGGCCCGTTGTTTTGGGTTTCTAGACAAAGTGCCAGCCTAACCAAAAACTTGCCCGTTTACGGCAATCCTCCAAGCAAGACACCCTTATCGGTTCCCAACCGTGTCACGGGTCATGGAAAAAACCGTAATGAAATCCGTTTTTTTTAGAACCAATAAGAACCGGGAACCGCACTCTAAATGCAATTTAATAAAGTTTAACAACAACCTGATCGGTTCAAACTGAACTGATAATATCGTTTGCAAGTTCCACACAGAAATAATGTAAAACCTATCTATTACTTACGGTACCACAGACAGAGCTTGAACCGACCGTTTGCGGTTAAAATAAAGACAAAATGCGGTTTAAAAACCGAGAAAGTACACTTTTTAACCGACAAAATGAACCGAGCAGCAGGAGAAATCTCCGGAGCGACTGTTCAGTGAGGCGGAGTAAAGAATCTGACAGTTTTAGTTTGAAGAACAACAGATAGAGTTCTCAACCGAGCTCGTGCTCAAGATTCCATGCCTGGCATGGAAAGTTAACTCTTTCACCTCCGGAGCAGTTCGAAGGCTGGGTCAAACTGCATATGTCATAATATAGCAAGACTTCATGTTGTTTGAAGTGCTATTCACAAAAACCTCCACAGCTGTGGAAAAAACACTATGGACTGTGGAAAAAAGTGCAGCTGCGGAAGTCCCAGAGGGAAAAAAGGTGTGAGATAAGTAAGGCACAGCCCCTGAAAGGCTATTCTCAGCCAGTTTTTTTTCCGTAGTTGCAGAAAAAATGTTAGATACAGTGGAATGAGGCATAACTCTCTCTCTCAGCAAACTGCAGTAGTGCCCCAACAACTGGAATCAATTAAGGTGGAGGTGAGGCACAGGTAATAGCATCCCAGATAGTATAGGAGTGGCTGATGTTACAGCAAGAAAAGCACAGATTGCCATGATATGGCAACTGGCAGCAACCACCAGACTCAGTGCAACCCATGATGGAGCCCCACAGGCAGCAGAGCCTGGCCAGCCTGCAGCGAGTGCTACCCCTGCAGGCAACAGGAATGCCCCAGGGAAGGATGATCAGCAGTGACAGTTGGCCACTGTGGTGCCATGGTATTGATGGTACCTGTGGTACTGCAGTGGTCCCAGTTGAGGGACTGGTTGCTGGTATCTATGTGGGTGCTTTCAGCCTCATACTACGGCAGCAATGGTAATGTCTGCTGCTTCAGCTACTTGGCTGTACTATTGCTGTGCCTCCTCAGCCATTTCCACTGCTGTGGATCCACAGCTGTGGATTTGCAGCACTTGCAGAATTCCTAAGGCTGCGCAACTTTTCTTTCAGAATAAGGTGATGCTGCATTTCCGCAGTGCTGCAAGCCTTTTTCCTTCCGCGGGATTTTTGCTGTTCTTTGAAAATCCTGCCCCCAGTGTTGCATTCCAGGTTAACGCCCTAAGTTCCAATAATTTTGTGCAATCTGCTACAAGAACTCACCTAAACTAGGGAGGTGGGGGTGGGTTACTTCAAAGCAAAAATCACAGAGCCAGTGCGCTAATACCTTAGAGCCAAAATACTGTATCCAAAAGCAACGAAGTGAACTTGTCACTTCTGTGAGGTCGGCACTTTAAGCTGCTTGTAATAATGGCAAACACTCCAGTGTAGCCATACAGAAAAAACATTTATCACAAGCAAGAGAAAGCAACAAATAAAACGCCAAGGAGAAAACTTTTCTCTTACCCACAGCTCTTATCAGGCCATCCCAATGTACCCAAGTGTAAGGTGCTATGTAGTGCTGGTAAAGTGCTAATTGCAGTGCTGGCGCTGAGACAAGGAACAGGTCTTTCACTTCCCTTGGTGCAAAGACACAAAAGCTAAAGTGCTATAACGTGAATTTGCCAAAGCACACTTGAATGCCGTGCACATCGCTTCAAAAGCGGGTACAAGGAAAACAGAAATGGGACACCGTCCACACCAAATATCAGCATGCAAAATGCCAAGACAGCCCGAAGCTATCAAACAGGAAGTGTGCTTACGTATCACCCGTGTTAGGTCACCCTCACAGCGTGCTCCCTCACACCACCCATTCATTTTTATGAAAAGGAGTTAAAGTGACAGTGCTTATTTAAATAACGTGTGCTAAGTAGCCAATACCACATGCACTGTGCAATACAGCGAAAAAAAAAAAAAAAACACATACAAACAAACAATCACAGATCACTCTAGAAATGCAAATACCAATACAGCATGATACAAACAGAAGAGACAGAGCTCGGCAAGTCTAACCTCTGTATGGGCAAAGCATGAAAAGTCTAACCCACACTTAAACAAGAAACCACATAAGCAAGCAGAGACAGAGTCTCATGCCTGCAGCTATAGGCAGAGCTCGACAAGTCATGCCTATGCTCAGTTTATTAGTGTCTAGTACCCAATGCATAAAAAAACCATCATCGGTGGGACTTATAAATTCATTACTGGAAATTCCTACGTACAAGTGTTGATCTTGGGGATAGGAACAGTATCTGGAGGGGGAAACGGGGGGGTCCTATTTCTTCAAATAACTGTGCAGAGGAATATCTTCATTCAGCCTCAATGGTGCCATGCTATCCAGCGTAGAAATCCAAAAAGCTTCTCTCTGCAACAGTATGGTTCCCATATCCCCGCACCTCAAACCCATTTCCACCTTTTCCAAGCCTACGAATCTTAAAGTCACTGGAGATCCATGTTTGGCATTTGTTTATTAATTGTAGCTCACAATGTGTCATTTACATGTTAACTTGCCCATGTGGCATGTCATATGTGGGCCAAACAAAAAGAACTTTAAAATCCAAGATCGGTGAACACAAGGGTGCTATTCGAAATTCAAATTTTGAATATGCAATGGTCAGACATTATGCAGATGCCAAACATGAATCTCCTATAGCTGCAGGTATGACTTTCCAGCTCTGCTTGCTTACATAGATTCTTGTTTAAGTGTGGGTTAGACTTTTCATGCTCTACCCATACAGAGGTTAGACTTGTCGAGCTCTGCCTCTTCTGTTTGTATCATGCTCTATTGGTATTTGCATTTTTAGAGTAATCAGTGCTTGGTTGTTTGTATGTGTTTTTTTGCTGTATTGCACAGTGTATGTGGTGTTGGCTACTTAGCACACTTTATTTAAATAAGCACTGTCACTTTAACTCCTTTTCATAAATATGAATGGATGGTGTGAGGGAGCACACTGTGAGGATGACCTAATACGGACGATATGTAAGTGCACTTCCTGTTTAATAGCTTCAGGCTGTCTTGATATTTTGCATGCTGCTATTTGGTGTGGACTGTGTCCAATTTCTGATTTCCTTGTACCCGTTTTTGAAGCGATGTGCACGGCATTCAAGTGTGCTTTGACTAAGTCACGTTATGGCACTTTAGCTTTTGCATTTTTGCACCAAGGGAAGTGAAAGACCTGTTCCTTGTCTCAGCGCCAGCACTGCAACTAGCACTTTACCAGCACTACATAGCACCTTACACTGGGGTGCATCGGGATGGCCTGATAAGAGTTGTGGGTGAGAGAGAGAAGTTTTCTCTTTGGCATTTTATTTGTTGTTTTTTCTTGTTTAAAACAAAAGTTTTTTCTATAGGGCTATACTGGAGTGTTTGCCATTATTACAAGCAGCTTAAAGTGCTGACCTCACAGAAGTGGCAAGTCCACTTCGTTGCTTTTGAACTTTCTTCAGTCATTTCAACAATATAACTATATACATTTTCAAACAAAGGGATCCCAGTTTCACATAAAGATTCACACGTATTTTATAACTTCAGATATGCAAGGGGGAAGAAAAGATAGAAACAGCAAGTGAAGGCAGAGAAAAATCTTACTGCGCAGTCAGACAAGAACAGAAAAGAAGAGGATAGAATAGATCCTTGTATTTAGCTCTTTCTACATAACAAATGGGACAAGGCACTGACTCCATGACCATCCTCCTTGCCTGCTTAGCACTGGAATTGGTTGGTGAGTGCCTTTTATGATATTTACTGCAGCATCTAAATGGTTGTATATGTAACCACAATCTTCATCCTTATCTCTGTATGTGTAAGTTTTGATGTATGTAAGTTGAAAACTCAATAAAAGGTTTAACTGCAAAACAAATGGGACAGGGTCTTATTCAACCCTGTCACAGTCCAGATTTGTTTTTGCTCAGAAGTCTTAAAATAAAAGAATAAATAAATAAGAAGTCATTGTGGCTTTTCAGTCTTGCTTCCTTGTCTCCAAACAGTAATAAAAAGTCAGTGGGGGAGTTCCCAATAATGGTGAAAAGCAAGCGACAGAAGGTTTTGTCTCCTCATGTTCAACAACAGCATCAAAAAATACAAAGGATGACAAGAAAAAAGATAAAGCAGCTTAGCCATCAGAAGGGCATAATGAAGATGGAACACATACCAGGGTGTCCAAAAGGGGGAATCCTGAATCTGTTGATGGCAAAAATATTAAATAAAACAGCCTCTAAGCAGACACTGGAAACGGTGCCTGCTAAAGAGAAATTTAAAGGAAGAAAATGTCACTGCCACTCCTCCTGAATAGAGAAAGGAGTAGGCAGATGATAAAGAGAAAACACTCTCATCAGAGGACATATCAAAAATGTGGCAATTTTTCCAAGCCATCCAGGCTATAGGACATTTAACTAATATAAATGCCAACTCCCAGGCTCAGGTTCCAGCCTTTGTGCCTGTGGAAGAGGAGGAAGAAAAGTACTACAGTGTATGGTGGAACATTGCTGAGTATGGAAATCCATCCCTCGAACAACATTGTGCTGCAATAGCTACATCATAACCTTTGTTGTGCTGCACTAGCTATGTAGCTACTGCAACACAAGTTGGAATGACCTTGTGTATGCGTGCATTGCTAATCTCTTTTCCTGAAACAGCTGCAGTGCTGAAAGTGGTTCCCAGAAGAGAGCAGCGGTGAGGAAAAACGCAAAAGTAAGGACAAAGCCATCAATTTATGGTTGATGATACACCATATAAAGGATAGTGTATGGTCGATCATACACAACATGGATGTTTTTTAACTCTCAAGGTTTCCATAGTAACGAGACCTCTTGAGCTGCACTTTTGAGATCTACTGTTACCACAGAAACCTCTCAAATAGAAAACATCCTAATTGTGTATGATCGATCATACACTATCCTTTATATAGTGTATAGTGGAATGGGATTATGGATGAAAATCCATCTCCACAATATCCTAGTTGTGCTGCAGTAGCTACGTCATTTTGTTCTTGTGCTGCACTAGATACATAGCTACTGCTGCACAGCGTTGAACATCCACATGTGCTCACCTCACAGAACCTACGGCTCCAATCGCTAATGCTGATACAAACTAAAAAGTGTCAGCAATTGTGAAAGCCACTTTTTTTTTTAAATCTTCACTACTGTGAGTACCTAGACTCCTGCTGTTGTCTGGTGGAGGGAACACTATAATAAAAAGACATGTATGGCCCACTATACACAAGAGTGAGTAGCCATCTCGAGGTTGCCATGGTGACCAAATCTCTCAAGGTTTAAACAGTCAACACAGCAACCTCTACACATGCTTGTTGTGTATAGTGGACCATACATTATCCTCTATATGCACAAGAGGAAGAATGTGACCCAATGGAATTAGAGAGTGCCCCTGAGCAAGATTTTGGCTCTCCTCCAGGACACAGTGAAGACTATACTTCATCTTCCTCATCTGTCAGGCATAAGCTTGATACTCTAAACCTCTACCCTCAGAAAACTGAGAAGGAAGAAGAAGATGCTGAATTTATGGACATGATGGGCATAGCTCCCTCAAGGAGGTTGCTAGTCCCCATATATAAGTCTCTTCGGAAGGCTATATCAAAAGTCATGTCTGCACCTACTTCAGCTGCAGCCATCAGTAATAAGATTGATAGACAATATCAGGTGGAAAGACAGGAGGTACAATACCTGCATGCCCACCTTGATCACCAAGGTGTAGTGCAGGCAACTGCTTGCAAGACAGCAAAAGTCACACACTCTAAACAGCTTCCTGAAAAGGGTACACAAAAATGGCTGACATGGCCAAGAACGTTTATACTACAGCTTCCCTGTTCATTAGACAGGCAGCTTATTCTGTATATATATATATATATATATATATATATTTTAGATAACTCACTGTATGCACAAGGCTGCAGGCTGAGTGCAACAACCACCCAAGGCATGCGTATATCAGATTGCGACTGCACATTGTAGAGTGGGTTACTGATCTTATAAAATGGCAAAATTGTTTTGGAGGGGGGTAAAAGTGCAAGTGTGTGGTCACACTCTGATATACACACGGTCATGTGATTTGTTTTATACAATCAGAACACTTCATTTGGAGAATATCATCTCTATTTTATAAATATACACATATGTGTATATATATATATTATATATATGTGTATATATATATATATATGTATATATGTAGCTGTGCTGATAGGATTTTTACAATCTCCTGTACAATGTGTTCTATGCTGTTTGGCAACTATGCTTTATGGGGCTTAATGTACTGACTGTGTAGCTTGCTCTCTTTAGCGTATTACTGTGCATTTTGCTCATTTACTGGCCCGTGTCCTGTGTTGCTCAGTGTGGATCTAGTTGTATTGTGAATGCACAGTAGCCGCCCCCAGCACTCTCAGTCTCCCGCCTTGACCCCACTGCTTTTGTTCCCTAGCCCCTTTGACCTTTTCATCTGCTTAGCTCCCTTTGCTTTATCCTCGTGTCTCTCCACAGGCTGCTCAGTCATCTCTCTCCCTCCCATACCACCAGGAACCAAGCGGCAGCCAGAGCAGCAAACTACAGGTATAGTCATCTCTTCAGCCTAGAACACCCTGCACTGTGCTAGCCCATTGCTATTACTGCCCAAAGGTCAACGTATAGTCCATCTAAATATATGAAGCCTCCTCCCCAAAACTGACCTTCTTTGACCCCTTATGAGTAATTTAAAACTCTCTTTCCTCATCATCACTGTGTCTTGGTTCAGCTCAAAAATCCTTGGCTCTGCCATCGCCATCTCCGGGTATTTCATCATTTGGCAGGATGCATTGTCCAGGGGTGGGAAAGTGGCTATGTATGTATCCTCCTCTCTCCAATTCTCAGTCTGCCTCTCCACTGCTTCACCCTCTGCCTATGAACTTTTGTTAATAAAACTATCCTACCCTGCTCCCTTCACATCTTTGCGGGCAGAATCTACTGCTGCCCCAGCCTTCCTGCCTCTTCCCCATCCTCTATCACTGACCTCCTCTCACCCCACTTGCCACCTCTAGTGAGCTCAACATCTCAGGGGACTTCAACATTATTTGGTTGCCCAGTTCCCAGAACAAAATCTGCAATCAATTCTCATTGCTAAATTTAGCACAACTTATCAAAGATCCTAAGTGACTAAATCACAAATCAAGCAAACATACCCTAATAGACTGGGTACTGACATTTCACCCAGACTGAATCATCACCTCAAGTATACTACCGGATGTGCTCAGTGATCACCATACGGTTTACTGTGTGTGGAAAATCCATCAGGTGAAATCCCCTCCAACTATTCTCAAACTTCGCTCCTTCCGTTCCCTAGACCTGTCCTCCCTCCACAAAGACCTTACCAGCACTGACTGCCAATGCTTCCTCAGTAGACTCAGCCCTGAGCTACTTCAGCTGCCAATTCCTAAATGTCTGGAACCGCCATGCCCCACTTAGGAAGACATGGGTACGTGGAAACCACCTCCCCTGGGTCTCCGCCAAGCTGCTCATGTGTCAACGTGCTCATGACCAGCCATGGGCAGTGTTTAAAGCTTCTGGAGCCCTTAAGGACTTGCATAAGTACCGCTCCCTCCACAATGCCTGTACCAGGGCTATTTGCATTGCCAAGGTGGAGTATTTCAACTCCTTCTTTCATGAAAATCTGAGCAATCCCTACAAATTTTGGAAAATTGTTCATGCTTTATTCTACCCCCTGCCCAACTGCCCCTCCAGTTCTAAAGGTAGGTGACCACACTGTCTCTGACCCCCCCATCCATGGTGGCTGAATTCATTACTTTTTTCTCCACCTATGCCTCTTCCCTACTTGCTTCTCTACCCCCCGTTGCCCCCTCACTGGCCTCATCCACTTGGATTCCACCATCCTCATGCTTTTCCTCTAAACTTGCTTTCTCCGATGACACACTGAGAGAATTACTAGTCCTAAATCCACACAAGGGCAAATGTTCTGATGGGCTCAACCCCAAACTGCTTCACCTCTCAGCTAACACTATAACCCACCCTCTAGCAACTCTTTTGAACCTTTCATTCCCACTCGCCATGGTCCCAGACACCTGGAAGGTCACCATGGTTGTCCCCCTTCCTAAAGGCGGTGACCACTCCAACTCTGGCAACTTTCACCCTACTTCCCTGCTTACAATCCTGGCCAAACTTCAAGAGCTCCTATCTCTGGTGCAACTCTCCCCTTTTTCACCCCCTTCCATTAAGGTTCCATAAGGCTCATTCCACCACCACCTCACTATTTTAGCTCATTGATTCCATTCTGTCAGGCATGGATCAGGGGCACATCACCTCTGCCATCTTTGTCAATCTGGCCAAAGCCTCTGACACTGTTGTCCATTCCCTTCTTCTCTGCAAGCTGACTGTGGCCGGCATTTCGATTCCACCATCAGCTGATTCTGGTCCTACCTCACAGGCAGGTCCCAGGCTGTTAGGGTTGCCAACTCTCTCTCCTCCCCTCTCCCAATCAACACTGGTGTCATGACCTACCTGATGCCTGCTCATCTGCCAGTATCCACATGTACGCAGACGATACTGTGTTATCTGCCTCCGGTACTTCCCCATCGGAGGTGGCGACCAGCCTTCAGCTGGACTTCAACAATGCCCAGCACTGGTTTCACTAAATCAACTTTCTCTAAATGCCAAAACAATAGTCTCCATGATCTTTGGCACCAGGCAAAAGCAAGCCAGGCTTGATGCCACTCTCTCCTTCCACACACCCTTGATGGTTCCGTATTGGAAGATGTCTCCTCTTTCAAATACCTCGAGTTCTGGCTCAGCAAGAACCTTGACTTTGAGGTGCACATGGATAACATCCACAAAAAGTTATTCCTCAAACTCGGTGCTCTGTAGAGACACCGCAGCTGCCTTCCACCGCAAGCCAGGAGAGAGATCATCCAAAAGATGATTCTCCCCATCTTCGATTTTGGAGATATAGTCTACATCTCTGCCCCCAAGTCCACTCTATCCAGACTGGACACTTTTTGTTTTGTGCCCTCCCTGCACACCAGCCAGCAACTCCTTCAGGCTGCTAGAGACTTCCAAGCTGCCCAGCACCCTCACCTCCATCTGCTGCCCCTTATCTGCAGCATCCCGGGTAACCTGATGTATCACAATGTTGGGAAGGATCTCCTCTTCCGAGGAGAACGTGCCAGTAGGCGTAACTAGTTGGTCCAGGTGCTGCTGTGGTCTGGGCTGTCTGGGGCACTGTGGTGGCGAGGGTCCAGCGGCTGTCATCCAATCGGCCAGGGCTACATTTTCTAGTTTCTCCCTCAGAAGCATGGCGTACCACTGATGTGAAGGTGCACGCTGACATCTGTCATGCTCCTCTTCAGTGGGGACTCAACACAGTGCTGTTCCCCCAGCCTCTGCCAGGAGCCAGCAAACACTGGGCTGCGAAAACTCTTTTCAACTCTTTCTGCCACTTCACTGTCAGCTGTCTGCCACATAGTCACCACTATGACCTTTACACTTTGCTCTCTTTTCCTTCCCTCAGTGCCAGACACCTTGCACACAGTGTTACTTTAATTGGGAAGTACTGGCTCGGCACTCTGCCATCCTACTTGCAATCCCTCATCTCTGTCCCACCCACCCCCTTTACTCCCTCCTAACTCTGCCCACAGGGCCCTAGCACCTGCCCCAAGCGAACCACATCAGGGCATGCCGCCTCCTCTTATCAATTCCCAAGTGCCTGGAACTCCCTTTCATTAGAAAGCCCTTCCATTAGAAATCTGCTCTGCTCAGACCCCCCAATTCCTATCCCTCCTCCTCTGACATCACGTAGCCCCTTCCTGCAACTACACCTAATTCACCCTCTCCAACCAGAGTTCCACTTCCCCCCTCAACAAAGCCCAGCCAATTCTGACCAATCCCTTTCCTCATGCCAATTCCCTGTCTCCATGCAGGGTTCTTAGCATCCCAAAGGTGTGAAAGTCTTTGGTCGACCTTTCTCCCTCCTACCCATCGTTCTTCTAGCTGACCCACACTCATACTCCTCCTCCACTAGCTTTTCTCTCCCCCTTCTACACAGCCCAGCCTGTTTGATCAATCCTTCCCCTCATGCCTACTGCCTGTCCCCTTGTGGGGTTCTTAGTATCCCGAAGGGAAGCAGGCCTCTTGGCTGACCTTTCTTCCTTCCACCCTTCTTCTCTATCTGACCCATAATTGTACCCTTGTGACTGTATAAATTACAAAGAAATTGGTTGGCTATAGCACGTTACCTGTTATATCCTCAGTCATTGAAAGGTATAATTCTGCACTTCGTGTGTATTTTTATTTGGTTTCACTGTAAATCAACTGTTTGTGATAAAGCCTGTGATTACACTATCTGAAACGTATAGTCTGCTGTGTGTGTATATGGAACTGACTCCGTAAACCAACTGTATGTGTTCTAGGTTTAAGTTGTACGCTTCTGTATATTTATACCTGTAATGCTTGTTTCTGGCACCCTCCTTTGTATCCCCCCCTTCCCAGACACATCTTGAAATAAGCTATTACAGCTCAGTAAGTACTTCCTGGTGACACTTCTCAAATAAATAAATACTGTATATAGCACATGCCAGAAATTATTGTGGAATAATTATTCTTGCACTTGCTGTTAGAGCAGACAGTGATCTGATGCAGGACTTGGTGGCTACAGCAAAATCAGCCCTGGATGCCACTAAGTAATACTAATACTAAGATGATAGTAAGCTCTGTGGGAGAGTGGAAACAGAGGAGGGGAGACAAGAGCTCAAGGAGGCTCTGGCTAGGCTCGAGAACTGGTCTGGCATCTGGGGTTCAATGCCAAGAAGTACAAGGTCATGCACCTGGGAGCTAGGAACTCTGGGGCCAGATACTGGTTGGGGAGTGTACAGGTGGCCAGTGCAGAGGAGGAAAAAGATCTAGCAGTGATAATCAGGGGTGACATATACATTCTCCACAGTACCGTAAAGCGGCAGCCAAAGCAAATAAAATGCTGGGATGCATCACCAGGGGAATCACCTCCAGAAATGAGGAACTCATTCTGCCAACATGCAGCTCATTGGTGAGACCCCACCTAGAGTACTGTGTACAGTTTTTGTGCCCTTATTTGAAGAAAGACATCAAATTACTAGAGGGGTGCAGCGTAGGGTGACCAAGAAGATCCGGGGACTGGGGGATATTCCCTTGAAGACAAAAGGTAGGAGGGGATATGATAGAAACCTTCATGTACTTAAACGGTATAAAGAAGGTTGGAACAAAGGGCATTTTCAGTGTTAAAAGGGTGGGGACCACAAGGGGTCATAGCCTGCAACTAGTATGGGGTAGATTTATGAAGGAGATGAGGAGGCACTTCTTCATGGAAAGGGTAGTATCAAAGTGGAATAAACTGCCAGAAGAGGTGGTCTCAGTGAAAACGGTGAGCAGTTTTATATAGTGGTTGGGTAGGGTAAAAAGGAGAGTCAGAATGGGGGGGTGGGAGGAGGAGAGAAAGGGGGAAGATACCCTGGGGAAAAAGGGGAAGGGGCAATTCCAGTACAATAGACTGAGCTGCACACTTGAACAGACTTGATACACCATTATGGCCCGTTTCTGCTGGTGTTTTTGTACGTTCATATGTTCATACAACATGTATGTACCATTTCCACACTGCTGTGGATACTAATGACATTGCAACTAGAATTCTAGCTCATGAGTGTCCTTAAGAAGATTTTCCTATTTAAGGACTGCCATCCTTTCCCACAATACTCAAACTAAAGCCATGGATTTCTCCTTTGAGGGAAATTCATTTTTTGGTGACAAAAAAGAGGCATACATGAAAAAAATGGATTAATACAGGACCCACTTACAACAGTATCAATGAAAAGGAAACGGCTTCTACCTCCTTTAGGTCCTCTGTAAGGGGAGACAAAGGTTACTTCCCAAACACTTATATCCCATATGCCAGCTATGAGTATCAGCCACAAAGGGGATATTACAGAGCCTGGGGCAGAAGGGGCACAAGTCATATTGCTACTGCAGCACCAAAGCCGCAGCCAAAGCAAAATCCCTGACAGTTCTGCCCAGGTCACCCATCCATTGCCAGTGAAGGGAAGACTGACTCACTAGCTCCAAGAATGGGTAAACCTTACCTTAGAAAAGTGGGTTCTGGAGGTAGGGGGCAGGGACTGTCTCTGCAATTTAAAAAATTCCTAAGACTGCAGAAAGGCAACATCCAGCCCTCTCTCCCACAGAAAGCATTATGCTGGAACTGGAATTAAAAAAATTGCTGACAGCAAAAGCTATAGAAAAGGTCCCTGCCTCACAGTCGGGCAAGGCCTCTTGTCAAAGTCAATATACTTCTTCATCCACAAGAAAATGAAGAGTGAATACCCATTTTAGTCTCAGGTATCTAAACAAGCATATAAAGAAAGGGACATTCAAAATGGTCACACTCAGAGCAGTGATAACCATCTCTGCAGTCATGACACTGGCTGGGAAAATTAGATCCTGAAATATGCCTATTTTCATATCCCAGTAAAGTAATTTCATAGAAAATATCTCAGGTTCAAGCTAGGAGACTGCAAATACCAGTTCACAGCTCTTTTCTTTGGTATCATCTCAGCACCAAGGGTATTCACAAATGCTTGGCAGTGGTGGCAGCACACCTGAGAAGTCACGGTGTGATAGTTTTTTCCTACCTGGATGATTGGTTAGTCTCAGAAAAAAAAAGAATAGGAGACAAGGCACTCTCTACAGACTGTAAAATGCACCTTGGAGTCTCACTGATTCCTGAAAACACTGCAGAAGTCCCAGCTAGAGTACTGGACTTCATAGCAGCAGTGCTAAATTCCTACTGGGGAAAGAGTTCCTTCTGCAGGCCGGAGTTGCAGCTTTGATGGCAATAGCAGAGTTCTTCACAGAAGGTAAGACAAGACCTGCAAGGGACTTCCTGCAGTTACTAGAATACATGGCCACATCCACAGCTGTGGTCTCATGGGTAAAATTCCAAATGACAGATATCCAGTACCACTTAAGATACACCTAGTCTTAATGATGGGTTCTACTCTCAAAGCTAGTGCCTGTGACAAAAGCACTGGTAAAGTCACTAGAGTGGTAGAAGGAAGAAAGCAACCTCAGCAAGGGCATTCCCTTCCTTCAGCAATCACCAATAATTATCCTTACTACAGATGCATCACTCCTGGGGTGGGGCACCTACCTAGAGGACCTCACAGTGAGTGGCACATGGAGCTCACACGAGTCACTGCAACACATCAACCTCGTGGAGTTCAGGCAGGGCTGTCAGCAATGCAGTCTTTTTCTTTCCCGCTGCAAGGTCAGTCTGTCCAAATCAGAACAGACAACAAAAAGTACAGTTACGTAAGAACTTACCATAACAGTAGATCTTCGAGAGAGGCTCTTGCAGCAAGTAATAACCTTGAGAACTGCACCTCCTGGTGTCAGGACCACATGGAAACTTTAGCTAGCAGTGTCTTGCATGGCACTGCCCACCCGATGTCAGCATGACACTATATAGTGGGCGGTCCCCACACCCGCCTTCCAGTTCTCCCATTGAAGACCTCCAAATGGAGTGACAGAAGAATAGAAAAGAGGCTCCTGGCGCCAAAATAGGCTCATAGAAGAAGACCAGCAGAAG
Organism: Neoceratodus forsteri; assembly: GCA_016271365.2. Taxonomy (NCBI): domain Eukaryota; kingdom Metazoa; phylum Chordata; order Ceratodontiformes; family Ceratodontidae; genus Neoceratodus; species Neoceratodus forsteri. The sequence continues at coordinate 727,427,796 of CM057458.1, read as the reverse complement.
TTGGGGGAAGAAGGGAAGGAAAAAGATTACCTACTGCAAGAGCCTCTCTAGAAGATCTACTGTTATGGTAAGTTCTTACATAACTGTACTATCTTACTTCGAGAGGGCTCTTGCAGTAGGTAATAACCTCGAGGACTGTGTCCCAAGCAATGTGAATCAGAAGGAACTGAAACACAGGAAGCAGGAAAGGTCTGCAGAAAGGCAGAAAATTTAGGATAGAAGGCCTTGGAGGACCGGTGGACCAAAGCCAACCCTGCACCTAGAAGCAATGCCCAGACTGTGATGCTTGGTGAAAGTGTGGACAGAACTCCAAGTAGCTGCCACACAAATGTCAGCAGCTGACACATTCCTGAAGCAAGCAGTAGAAGCAGCCATGCCTCTAGTAAAATGCCCCTTAACCTCACCCGGGAGGGTTTTACCATATTTCTGGTAACAGAAAACAATACAGTTTGCCAACAAATTGGATAAGCCCTGTTTGGAAAATACCGCACCCTCTCTCTTAGGTGCAAATGAAAAAAAAAGTTGGTTCATCTTCTGGACAGACTTAGTTCAGTTAGTATAATAACACAAGATTCTGTGAACATCTAAGGTATACAGAATCACCTCCCCCTGATTGGAATGCTCAGGGTAATACACTGGGAGTTGAATAGACTGATTCAACATTAACTCAGAAACCACCTTCAGTAAAAACTGAGGATTGGCATGCAGAGCCACCCGATCTCTGTGAAAAATTAAATAAGGCTCCTTACATAACACAGCAAGAAACTCAGAAATCCTTTGAGCAGAAGCGAATGCAATTAAAAAGAGCGCTTTACATGATAAATAGTGCATTTCATAACTACCAGCTGGTTCAAAAGGAGGCAAGGTCAGCTTTTCCAAAATAAAATTGAGATCCCAAGGTGGCATATGACTGCGTAACGGGGGTTTCAAGGGGAAGATCCCTTTCACCTCCAGCTGAGCCATAGTTCTGCCCTCCACTAAGGTATGGTAGGCAGAGATAGCAGACAAGTGAACTTTCAGTGAAGAGTAACTCAGGCCCAGGTCAGAGAGGTGTAGTAAATACTCCATGATCTGAGGAACAGGGTACAAAAAGGGATCCCAACCCCTCGCAGTGGACCAAATGGAGAAACACTTCCATTTCATGGCATACATCGTCCTTGTAGAAGGCTTTCTGGCCTCTATAAGGACCTGAGCTACCCCAGAGGAAACTCCATAACATGAAGCAGCTACGTAATGAGGTGTCAGGTGTGAAAGTGAAGGGATTTCAGCCCTGGATGGACCAGCATGCCCTTCTCCTGAGTCAGGAGATCATGGCAGAGGGGCAGGGGGACCAGAGGCTCCACTGCAAGTTGCAGAAGAAGCGGAAACCATATCTGGCGTGGCCAATACAGAGCAATCAGAATCATGTGACCCCTGCCATTTGCCGTTTGATCAGCACCCTCTGCAGGACTGGAAAGGGAAGGAATGCGTACAAAAACCTCCCTGCCCAACAAAGAGATGGCGCATCTCACCAAAAAACACCATGCCTGGGAACGAGTGAGCAAAACCTAGGTAGTTTTGCATTGTATGGGGAGGTAAACATATCCAGATCTGGAAGACCCAATAGGTCATATATTTCTTCGACCACCGCTTGCTTGAACTGCCATTCGTGGTTGCCTACTCTCTGGTGTGGCTGAGACTGTCCACTAAGACATTTTGCATGCCCTGAATGTGAACTACGGAGAGGTGTATCTGGTGCAGAACTGCCCAGTTCCACACCTACATCGCTTCACTACAGAGAGGATATGAGCGAGTGCCCACTTGTTTGTTGAGGTACCAGACTACACACATATTGTCCGACTGGACTAATAGTGGGTCCTGGGGGAGCAAGTGCTGGAAGGCTTGAAGAGCATACAGCACCGCAATCATCTCCAATACATTTATGTGCAGAGAGAGCTCTGATGGAGACCACAGCCCTTGAGTCCTGTGGCTCCCTAGGTGACCGCCCCAACCCATCCCTGGTGCATCTGTAGTCAGAGTCTGGGTGGGAGGTGGAACTGGAAGGGAACTTCCTTGGTGAGGTTGTTGAGATCCTGCCACCATAGGAGATTCCCTCTGCATCAAACTGGAGACCATGACCATGTGGTCTAGGTCGTCCGACCTCTGATTCCACTGTACTCTTAGCGTCTACTGTGAAATTTGCATGTGGAGCCTGGCTAGAGGAACAGTGGGGATGGCTGCTGCCATAAAGGCCAAGAAGTTGAAGAACTGACCTGGCCAGAGCCCACCTGCTGGAGACTACCAAATGAGCCTGTTTCTGCAAGGTCCTTTCCAAAGGGAGGAAGGCCATACCCTGGGCCATGTCCAACACTGATCCAATAAACTAGAGGTGTTAAGAAGGAACAAGTTGGGACTTGGGACAACTGACAGTAATTCCCACTTGCATAAAAAGGGCCAGGGTAGCTGAAAGATAAAGTTCCAGCTGCTCCCTCGATGAGGCTGACAGAAGTCAGTCATCGAGGTAGAGGAACACGTAGTGGCCCTGGTGTCTTAGGGCCACCACTACTACCGCAAGACACTTAGTAAACACCTGGGGTGCTGAAGACAGGCCAAAGGGAAGGGCCTTGAACTGGTAATGTTCCCCTTGAAAGCAGAATCTGAGGTAGCGATGATGGGCCTGAAAGACTTGGATGTGCAGATAGGCATCCTGCATATCCAGGGCACAGAGCCACTGCCCCTTGTGCAGGAGGGGCAGCAGACCTAGGAGAGTCAGCATTCAAAACTCATTTGTACTCTATGTACAGGTTTAGAGTGCTGAGGTCCAAGATGGAATGCAGATCTCCCACCTTTTTTGGAACCAGGAAGAAGTGGGAGTAATACCCCTTTCCTTCCTGGTTTAGTGGAATGGGTTTTATTGCTTCTTTTTGCAGAAGAGCCTTAATTTCTTCCCTTATGAGGGGAATGCGCACCTTTGGATACTGAGACACCCCGATGGTCTGTCTGGGGGTCTCTAGAGAAACTCCAGAGTGTGGTCTTGTCTTATCAACTGAAGAACCCACAAGCCTATGGTGGTTGCCTCCCACCCTACCAGGTGACTGGTGAATCGTCCACCCACTGGCGCCCCCCGATGGAAGAGGAGGAGAGGGGGTTGGCTGCAAGTCAGGAGACAGAGGGAGGGAGGGATGGGTAGAGCTACCCTAAGCCTCTCTGGGATTTTGCCGGAGGGATGGCCGACGCTGAAGGGGCCCGACGTTTAGTCTGATGTCTGACCATCTGCTGTTTCCTTGTCTGCTGCTTGGTCTGGTGACAAAAAATGCATCTTGGCCTTGGATCTAGATTGGTACATGGTGTGAAACAACCTCAAGGCCTTGCCCTTATCCTGTAGACCAGTAATAATATCTTGCACATCACCCCTGAACAGGACAGAACCCCTGAAGGGGGCATCCTGGATAGCTGCCTGTACATCAGGTGCCAAGGCAGACACCCTGAGCCAGGAAATCTCCTGAGACATACAGCCGTAGTGGTGTCCCTGACTGAGAGGTCCACTGCATCATAGGTGGCCCACAGAGAGTGCCGACAAGTGACTTTGTCCGATCTAATGGCATCTGCCAAAACAGTCTTGGATTTAGAGTCTGGTAGGGTCTCAGTGACGGGCTCCAACTGGTTGAACACTGACTTTTGGTACACCAACATGTGTGCCACATACTTAAGTGCACACATGGCTAGAGTGGAGGAAGAATAACGTTTTCTCCAAAACTGATCCAGCTGCCTCAACTCCTTGTCAGGAGGGGAGGTGCTCATGTGCTTGGGCTTGGAGGACCTATCGTGGGCCACTGTGATGAACACAGAATTGGCCTTAGAGTAGACACTTAGGTTGATCCTTACCCTCTGGAGTCCTATAGTTTCTATCAGCCTTCTTTGCTACAGCTGGAATAGAGAAAGGCACTATCCAAATAGTGGAGACCAAGTCCTCATGAGGCTCTATTAATGGGGGTGTGAGGACAGGTGTCGACTCCTGGATGTCCAGGTGTTCAGCAAGCCACTCATGCTTGGAATCCTGTGCATCCAACATCCAGTGCTAGACCTCCGCAATCTTTTTCAGGAGGTTTGTGAACAAAGGGTCCTCTGGCAGTGATTTGGGAGACTCCTTCGATTTGGGCTCCTCCAGAGGGGGAGTCTTGAACCCTGAAGCTGCAGAGGAAGACCTGGATTCAGATTATGAATCCGAAGGTCTGACATACGAATGAGAGACCTCCTGAATTCTAGAAGGAGGACTGAACGTCATCAGGGCTGGTGAAGGATCTTTTTACAGGTCCGTCGCAGGAGCTTTCATCAGGTCCAATGTAGACTGCTGCATTTCCAGTGGGGAAACAGACCTAGTGGTCTTATCCAGGGGGGACATGGGAAAGGGAGCTCCCGGGTGCTGGCTGTTCAGCTCTCAGATAAGCTGAGATTTTGTCTCGGACTACCAGAACTAGGGGATGGACTGAAAGACTGCCTGGGGACGAGGAGGCAGAGGGGGCAGAGGAGGTTGATAGATCGCCTGAAACCCTGAAGGGTACCCCATCGTCAGGTATCCTGACGTGTGGTACCTGTGTGTTGGGTAACCTGGCCAACGGTATGAAGGCGCGTACCCCGATGTTGTGAAGCCTGACGTCTGGTAACCTGGTGGAGGGTACCCAGAGACATAAGGAGAGGCCAGGTAGCTGGGTGGAGGGTAGTCCAATGGAGGCCCTGATGAAAGAACTGTGGAGGCCAACATGGGACCCTGAGGAGGCCTAAAAATTGTCCCAGAAGGACCCGAAAGAACTGAGTCAGGTGCGGGACCAACGGGAGGCAAGTCCTGTGGTGGTGCTGATGTTCCTGCAAGAAAAACCAGTGGGGAAGGGTTCTGTGGCATTCCTGGAAGCTCCAATGTTAGGTTTGGGGGTACTTCAGTCACAATAACACCCAAGAGACGACCCCTATCCTCCGGCTCCCACTGGTCTGGGGAAGGCGGAGGAGGTTCCACAACAGGAGAGGAGGGGGCAATCTGTGGATAGAACCCACAGAAGAATGCTGCCCAGAGACCGGTAGCAGGCTCTTGTCTGACTGGACGTTGCTGGGGTTCGTGCCAGAACCCAATGTGAGCAGAGCGGTTGGGGCGGTAGTCGGAGGAACCGATGACTGACTTATCAACCTTGGCTGGGTGGGCACTGGAGTCCATAGAGCCCGATTTAACGAGCCAGGCATTCGTTGCAGGATCTGACAAGCGGCTTATTGGCCCTGCCAGCCAACTTAGGCCCGGAGGTGGAGATGGACCTAAGGCAGAAAGAAGCCTTGGACTATACCGAGACCCCCATGGCCACCATAACCAGTGGCAGCGGGAGGATCCATGGCTGCTCCTGGGAAGGTGGGGCAAACTTGGCTGCAGCGGCGGCCTTCCCAGAAGAAGGGGGTAGCACAGTTCACCCTAGGGCAGCTGCGGGTGAGAGGGGGACCGATCCTGGTCCCAGTGCTTCACTTTGTCCCTCTTCTTCTTGTGTTTTTGGGAGTCAGTGGGCAAGGAAGAAGTGCTCTTCAACTTTTGCAGCTCTTTTTCCATAGATGCTATCTTCTTCTTTAGGAGATGGGCTTCGAGGGCCTGCTGGTGGCGCTTCTGTGTGGCATGACTGAATCCTTGGCAGGCCTCACCGTCCTTAGTGTTATGCTCTGGGCCTAAGCAGAAGAGGTAAAGAGAATGGAAGTCCATGTGCGGGAGCTGTGTGCCGCAGGAATCGCACTTGTTTTTATGGGACTCTGTGCCCGATGGAGAAGACATGCAAAAAAACTCAAGAATTACTGTAAAATAAAGAAACGGATACTCACTCGATAAATGGTGGTCGAACTGCAGCAACGACCTCTGCGAGGGCTGATGTGCATGGGTTGATAGTGGGAAAGAACTGGAATGCGGCAGTGGGATCATCTACTGTATAGTGTCACGCTGATGTCGGGTGGGAGGTCCCCCACCAGACACTGCTAGCTAAAGTTTCCATGTGGTCCTGATGCCAGGAGGTGCAGTCCTCAAGATTATTACCTACTGCAAGAGCCCTCTTGAAGTAAGATCAATGTATGTGTGGGAATAACTTATTTTAACTGGATTTTATGGGATGTTAAAAGGTCTTACTGTTATATGTGTTTTATATTTCATATTCAGCGCCTCAATCTTCTGGAAAGGTGCTTTATAAATAAAGTTTATTATTTATTATTATTGTTATATAAACAAGCAGGGAGGGACAAGATCTTCAAAACTGTGTACAGAAGTAATGAGGATTTGGGACCTGGCATATTACTTATGTAACCCCCCTGCAAATGGGGGTTCCCAAAAGACTTCCAGGAGCTTGCTTGAATGCTCCAAGCCTGAATGGTGTTTGGCATTTAAGCCATTTATCAGTGAGTGTTTTTAGAGCCTCTGGTACTGTCTCTTTAAGAGCTGTCTGCTTGCAGACATAATTAGTTTGTATGGGGACTGTGTGCTTTCTGAGTACCACTCGAGCTGCTGCCAATTCACTTAATTTTGCAGTCACTAGGAGTGCAAAGGGAACCTATCTGAAAGATGTAACTGTTTACCAGAAATTATTTAGGTAATAATTGAAATTACAGTTTGTCTAACCTGCTTTCTTTGCAGTCAGAACTGTGTCTGCTAGTTCCCATTCTAGTTTTGAACTGCTGAACTGGACCAATCAGTGTGGGGTAAGCTAGCTCTAAAATGGTGCCTTGGACGAATCAGAACTTGGACTCATAATCTGAGCCAGCCACAAGAGGATTGTATGGGCAGTGACTCTGGGAGATGTAGTTTAGACTTCAGTGCCTTTTGGACCAACAGCAGCAGTCTATTGTGAGTGACAGCCAATCCAGTCAAGAACTGGGAGGAACTCAAAGGAAGTGCCCGTTTTTGTCGGTTGGAGTTCAGTTGAGCTTTGGCAGTGAAGAAGGAAGGAGCCCTGTGCTTTTTCAGTGTGCAGTTTTAGTCAAAAACGTGTGTAAGGCCCAGAGTTCCGGTCTGCAGCTTGTGTAACAGCTTGTTAGGACTGAATCCGTCCTGTGAAAAAGAATCAAAGGATCTCTGAAGAGTAGAAACCAGGCTCACCCTGTAGAAGACTGGAAGAATTGCTGAAAATTGCACCGGTCTGTCAGGAACTGAATCTGCTGTGTGTTCTCCGGTATTGTGCAGTAATTGCGATCGGGATACAGATGCAGCCTGCCTGGTATAGTACTTTCTTTTATATGGATGTGTGAAGAGGTTTGTGTACCTCAAGTGAGCCCTGCTGACATTGAAGGACCCTATCTTATTTGGAGGTCGTGAGTACTAATTCAGGGTTGCTCCCTGTTGAATTGCCACATTAAATCCAAAATGGAATTACTGTACTGCTGACTGTTTAATTCTCCTTTCTCTGTGTGAAAGGGCCCTACCAGCTGCCACGGTTTGGACTAGCCACTAGGGCTTGGGTACCCAGGGACAGTAACTGATAGGGATAGGCCTGTGCAAGAGCCATGGAATAGATTATTAGAGTGATAAGCTAATTAACCTGATTTCCCCTGTCCTTGTTATATCCCCTAAATAAATCAGAGCTGCTTGTTTCAGCAAAGTTATACTGCCTGAGGTATTTGTCTATGTTAAAGTACTGTACTGTGATTGTTGCACTGTATCTCATTTCACAGGAGGTCCCAGTGCGGGAACCAGACCTGGGGTAAGTGTATACTGTGAAGGTAATTCTGATATATTGTGTGGGCCACTAGTGGGAAGAAAGGGGGTTGCAGTGTCCCAGAGGGCTGTGACCAAGTTAGTTTAACTATTGCAAACCCTGACCTCTGGGTGGAGGCACCCGCCATTGGATCCAGGCCCCTCAACCTGTTAGTGGCAAATCAGGCAGGGGTAGTAGCCCCTGGGATAGCGCCATCTAGGGGTTACACTTAGAAACAAAATTCATGAGGTGCACTTGCCAGGCAAAGACAATGTCCCGACAGAATCAGTCAGGGAAACTACGAATGGGGATTGAACAGCCAAGTTCTGGCCTTCAGAGTTCAGAAGGTGGGGGACTCCCACTAGACCCGTTTGCTTCTTGAGAAAACAATCAGCTTCCACAGTTTTGTCGCAGGCCACCAGCCAGAGGGACGGTCTCAGATGACGTGTTGGCAGTGGGACTGAACAAGGAGGTTCCTGTATGCCTTCCCACCATTTCTACTTGTCCAGAAAGTCCTCCTGAATCTCAGGAAGGAATCTGCAATGATGATCCTAATAGCTGCAGACTGGGCCCAACAGGTCTGATTTTAAATTCTGCTGACCCTGTCCAGCAAGCCTTCGATTAGCTTGCCACTAAGTCACAATCTGCTGTCTATATCTTAGCACAGGAAAGCATTCCCTGACATTAAAACACTATGCCTAAGAGCATGGCTCTTGAGGAGCTAAAATACTCTTGATTAATCCTCTCAGAAGAAACTCCTGAAGGTGCTTAGGGTTTCAAGGAAACCAGCAACCAGGAAAACATATTCCTATAGATGGAAGATGTTTTCTTAATGGTATACCTGTAGAAGAATAATCCCAGTAAAGGCAAGGTTGCCTACATTCTTGGATTATTTAGTACACATACAGGCCTTAGGCCTAAGGCCATCAACACTGAAGGTGCACCTGGCATCAGCGTCAGCCTGCATATCAGCAGGCAAGGGAAAATCACTGGCCTCAACCCATTTCAAAATATTTTTTTAAAGTTCTCAGCACTTGTACCCACTGGTAAGGGACCCAGTCCCACCATGGGATCTCAGTGTTTGCCTTGCCCTGCTCATGGAGGCTCCATTCAAGCCTTCAGACACTACTGACCTAAAGTATGTCAAATGGAAAACCACATTCCTGATGCCATGACCTCTGCTAAGCAAATAAGTGAACTGCAACCCCTCAACACGGAGCCAAATTACACAATCATCCACAGGGATAAGGTAGTCCTTAGAACCAACAGGAAATTCCTACCTAAGGTGCTGCCTGACTTCCATCTGAACCAGTCAGTAACACTTCTGTGCTCTACCCAGAACATTCCAGTCCAGATGAGCAAAAACTGCACAGCCCTCATTTGAAATGAGTTTTGGGCATCTACTGCATATGGACCAGACAAATGATGCCAGGTCCAAAAACACTCAACTGTTTGTCACCTATGATGACACTGGTAAAGGTAAACCCACATCCAAGAAGTCAATCTCTTGATTGGTAGTCTCAAGCAGTCAGTTTTGCAATGGAAAAAAATGGGATATGCCATCCAGAGGCTTAAAAGCACACTCGGCAAGGGACACCTCTGTTTCTGTGGCATCCGTAAGGGGCAGCCCTTTACTAAACATTTGCAAAGCAGCTACCTGGAAAACAGTGCACACCATCACAAAGCACTACTGTCTGGACATACAGTCCAGAAGGGATGCCAGCTTCGGAAATGCTGTATTGCAGAACCTTTTTCCACATTAGGTTCTGTACCCAGCCTCCCAAGGCACTGCTAAGAGTGATACCATATGTGAAGGATTCATGGGGTTAGAAGAAAAATTACTCATCGTAGTAATGTTGTTTTTTCTCAGGGATCCCTCACTAAGGTTCCACTCGTCTACCCTGCATCCCATTCCAGAATCTGAAAATGGTCTCTCACAATAATTGGTTCATTTTTACTTAGGTTGCCGGAGCATTAAGAAACAATTACTTATCATAGTAATCTTGTTCCAGAATAAGGGGTGCTAGCTGCACATTCGAGCAGACTTGATAGACCTCTAGGACTTTATCTGCTGGCAAATTTCGTATGTTCGTAAGGGAATCTTTACTGTATTCTGACATATGCAGTTAGCCTTCCCATTCAACTGCCCCAGAGAAGAGAGAGCATTAAAGAACTTATACAAATAGAGGAATGTTGATAGGCTCGGGCTCAGTTTTCAAACTACCATCCCTGGTGCATTGTATTCTACTGTCAGATTCTTACGAAGCCTGCACAAAAAAATCCTATCTATGCTAAAAAAGAAACTAATTCACCCAATAAACAACAATCCTCCCTCTGAACAGGGACATCTGAAAAACTCAAGTCACAGATGACCAAGGACAACCAAACCAAACAATTTTCACCAACAACATGAACAGCAAGGGTGCAGTGCCCAGCAGGTTCTAGCAGGAGGTAGAGTGGGAGCTCAGAATACAGTAAAGATTCCCTTGGAAGAAACAATATTACTATGGTAAGTAATTTTTTCTTCATGCTCCAGGAAATCCTTACTGTATTGTGACATATGCAGACTACCAAAACAGTACCTTTGGAGGTGGTCATAGAACCTATTTAGGAAACAGGCTCTGCAGTACTGCTGTGCCAAATCTGGCATCACTTCTAGCCTGGGTGTTCAGGCAATAGTGTTTAGTAAATGTGTGAACAGTTTTCCAGGTGGCTGCGTTGCACATTTCTAGCGAAGAAATTTCCCTGGCAGCTGCTACAGAAGCAGCTGTACCCCTAGTGGAATGAGCCCTGAGGCCTGCAGGGGGCTCCATGCCCAGTTTGCTGTAACAAAACTGAATGTGTGCAACAATCCAGAGTGCAACTGTCCTTTTTATGTTTGCTTGCATGCATGTGCAAGAAACATAGTGCCATCATCCGAGTTTTCGGAGGTGTGTCACCCCCTCTTCCAATTCAGTCAGTGTGTTGGCAGGCGCGGCCCCTGTCCGCCAATGCATGCTGGAGCTGTCTATGACAAGCTCCAAAATGCAGTGGCATACAGTTGAAAGGGGGAGCTACGGTTCAGTGAGCAGCGATAAGATATGGCCTGCAATGCGCAGCTCCCCTACACACACACACACACACACACACACACATACGCATACTCGTACTCCCCCCACGCACATACTCTATAGCTGTGCTCCCCCCCCAAGCCTTCCAAATGCCATGCTGGGTGCCCACCCCAGCGTGGCAACTCATTGTATAGCCGACGGGAGTGCCCAATCCCCATCGGCTCCACTGTCCCCCGAGTAGTACCGGTGCCACGCTGGGAGCCCACCCCAGCGTGGCAACTGATGCTGTGGCCAACGGGGTGCCCAATCTCCCATCGCTTCACGCCCCCAGCCGCCCTGTGCCACGCTGGGAGCCCACCCCAGCATGGCAAACGCCCCGCCGCCTTTAAAAAACCCTGAAAAGCAAAAACGGTCCCACGCAGTCTTCCAGCCCCCACAACCCGCACCCACCCAATGCGCACCCTGCCTCCCCACACCCCTCACCCCACACTTACCTCTGGAGTCCAGCACGGCGATCTTCGGTGGACCAGGAACACGTCTGCACTCTTCAAAGCCGACCGCGAACTGAGGAAATGCCAGTAAGCTGTATAATGGGATAGATAGGGGTTTTTCAACTTTATTGCATATCTCAGGCATTTTTAATTTTGCACCAAATTTTCAACATGGGGTTTTTAGGACCCCTACTCATGAATTCTTGCACTGTCATGGCATTACTCGGGCTCGAAGGGTGATTTCGCAGCCACTGCGCGAAATCACCTTTCCGGAACACCAATCAAACAACACTGCCAGTGTTCATAAGGTGGGCTCAAAAAGACTATTTTGAAAATTTGGTGGAAAAATTCTAAAAATGACTGTTTTACGAGCGCATGCTATGCAGTTCCTACGCGCACGCCGTAAGTTCACGAATTTTCAATATTTTCTTTACCCAGATTTTCAACATCGCCATTTTCCCATACCTTCTTATGAACAATACAGCTGTCATTTTCACATCTCACCCAAAATGTGTTTCCGCCCATGTAGCGCACAATGGCGCAGTCGGTGTGCGAAATCAATGTATGGGACACAATAAGAAAATCACACTGACACTGTTCATGAGCAGAGGTCTTAAAATGGCTATGTTGAAAATTTGGTGAAAAAATTCCTAAAAATGACTGTTTTACGAGCGTGCGTTGCGCAGTTCCTACGCACGCTCGTAAGTTTACGAAATTTCAATATTTTCACTCCAGATTTTCAACATTGCCATTTTACCACACCTCCTTATGAGCAGTACAGCTGTCATTTTTCACATCTCACCCAACATGCTTCACCATGTAGCTTAATAATGCATAGTCGACAAAGCAAATCAATGTATGGGACATTAAAGAAAATCACAGTGACACTGTTCATGAGCAGAGGTCTTAAAATGGCTATGTTGAAAATTTGGTGAAAAAATTCCTAAGAATGACTGTTTTACGAGCGTGCATTGCGCAGTTCATATGCATGCTCGTAAGTTTGCGAATTTAATATTTTCACTCCAGATTTTCAACATTGCCATTTTATTACACTTCCTTATGAACAGTACAGCTGCCATTTTTCATATGCCACCCAAAATGTGTTTTCACACATGTAGCGCACAATGGTGCTGTTGGTGTGCGAAAGCAATGTTTGGGACAGATTAAGAAAATCACAGTTACACTGTTCATGAGCAGAGGTCTTAAAATGGCTATGTTGAAAATTTGGTGACAAAGTCCATAATGACTGTGTTATTTAGTGAGCATTACGCAGTTTCCACGCACCCTCGTAAGTTCATGACTTTGTAATATTTCAGTCCAGATTTTCACCAGTGGCATTTTCCACACTTCCTTATGAACAGTACAGCTGTCATTTTTCACAACATGGCCGAAGTGTGTTTTCACACTTTCAGTGCAGAGATGCATGGTCACTGTGGGAAATCATTGTTCCGGACAGATAAAGAAAATCACAGTGACACTGTTCATGATCGGAGGCACCAAAATGCCTGAGTTGACAATCTGCTGTAAAAAATCCCCAACCTAATTATATTACGGGTGTGCGTTGCACAGTTTCTATGTAAGCTCGTCACTTCACCATTTTTTTAATATTTTTACTGCAGATTTGCAACATTGCCATTTTTTACACCTCCCCATGAACAGTACAGCTGTCATTTTTTACATCCTGTTCTGAATGTTTTTGCACCTGTGGTGCTGAATGCCGTAGTCGCTGTGCATAAGCAGCTTTCGGCTAACAAACTGATATTCCCCCTGTTCATGAGGTGGGGTCACAAAAAACATGTTGAAAATTTGGAGTGAAAATACCAACGAATGCCTGAGGTATTAGGGTTTCCAACCATAACGCCCAACCCTGTAGAGAATGACAGGCATCAGGGGTGTGACTTGGAATTCTTGCCTGTAATGCTTATACCATTCCACACCCTGCAGCCAGTGAGAGGCATCGAGGTATGCCTTGGACTCTTTGGCCCCAAAGTTCACCCCATTCTCCTATATCGCACCCATCTCACCATATTTTCTAATGGAATGGGGTGCGCATAAGGGCCAAAGACCCCAAGGAACACCGTGACACTTGTCAGTGTCTGCAGGGTGGGGTGTGGTGAAATGGCGTGGCCGTTATGCCTGACAACCCAAAGGCACACCCCAATGCCTGTCACTCTCTGCAGAGTGGTGGTGGGGTTGGCTTCAGTTCAATACTTCACTGTCATTCCTATTACGCAGCTCTGTAACTTCTACACTACCACTGCCAATATCAGCAAGCAAACATTAGGCATTGACAAATGCTTGTTGAAGCTGGTTTGCCCTTCCCCACTTCTCCATAGGTCAGGAAAAGCTGAGTATTATCCTGCCTATGGCCTTTTGTGAGATCCAAATAGTAGTTGATAGCTCTCTTAACATCAAGGCTATGCAGCCTGCATTCATATGAACTGGAATGATCAGGGAAGAAGACAGGCAGGGTAATGGACTGGTTGAGGTGGAAGTCAGATACCACTTTGGGGAAGAACTTCCTACTGGTTCTGAGTACTACCTAGTCCCTATGGACTGAAATGTAGGTTAGGCTCTGTTGACAAAGCCTGGAGCTCACTAATCCTCCTGGCCTAGGTGACTGCCACCAAGAAGACTGTCTTCAAGTCACGTATTTGAGGTCTGCCGAGGATATAGGCTCAAAAGGGGCTTGATTAGTTGTGCAATGCATATATTTAGGTCCCATGAGGGAGCTGGCTCCCTGTGTGGGGGATGCAAATGAAGTAATACCTTAAAAAACTTCCTGAAAATTAGATTGGAAGACAAGGAAGAGCTCGTACCTGCTGAGAGGTAGGCAGAGATGGAAGCACCAAGTTTTCCCATCAGCGAAAATGCCGACCTCCCCCACAGCGATGGCACAATACCAACATAGGTATTGTGCCTCTCAAACTCGTTTTCAGTGGGGCTGTGCCCTTCTGGACTCTAAGATTCCAACTCTGGGTTGGAGTTGGTCTGGGAGGGTGGAACAATGGGGAAAGCGGAAACAAGAAAATGGACCATTACCCGTGAATGTAAATACGTAATGGTCCTTTTCCTGTTTGCTGTCCAGTGTCGACAGAAAGGGGTGATAGGGGCAGAGAAATCTGCCAGGTGTACCTTGAGGGTAGATGGCTTTAGACCAAGGGAATGTAGATGGGCCAAGTCTACCAGGACTGACAGACCAGCCTGGTGAGGGTCTATGGCCTTCTGCTGGCACCAAATGGAAAACCTCTTCCATTTGGAAGTGTAAGTCTTCCTGATAGAGGGCTTTCTAGAGACTCTGAGGACTTCTAGTACCCCCTCAGAAAGATGCAAATTAGCATACTCTAGGTCTTCAAGTGCCAGGTCCCAAGCCTGAGGGATTTCAGGACGGAGTAAAGGGTCCTCCCCTGGGAGGATATCAGCAGATTGTGCCTCCTGGGGAGGCAAATTGGGCTGGAGATTGACAGGGACTGGAGGAGCGAATACCAAGGCTGCCTGGCCCAGTCTGGTGCTATGAAGATCATAGTTGCTGGCTGGGACCAGAGTTTGTTGAGCACCCTGAGCAGCAGACGGAATGGAGGGAAGGCATACAGGAACTTCCCTGTCCAGTCCAGCAGTAGTGCATCCAGTGGCACTGTGCTCACTGCAGGGGGTCTGCAACAGAACTGTGGCAACTGGTGATTGTCTGGGGCTACAAAGAGGTCTGTCTACCTCTGGAGTGCCCCACCTCCTGAAAACAGCTTGCAGGACCTCCCTGTTCAGGGACCACTCATGGTGATTTTGGTTGATCCTGCTTAGAGCATCTGCCAGGACATTGTCCTTCCCTGGAAGATGGACTGCTGAGAGAGAAACTCTGAGGGAATAAGCCAGACTCCAGATTTTCACAGCCTCCATGCATAGCAAGGTTGGCCTTGTGCCCCTTTGCTTGTTTATGTAGTACATGATGGTTATATTGTCAGTTATGACTTGCACCACCTTGCCCTGGAGCACTGTTAATGGAGTGGAGGCCCAGAAACACTGCCCTGAGTTCCAACAGGTTTACGTGCAGTAATGACTGCTGCTGGAGCCATGTACCATGTGCAGTGTGTTCTCCCAAGTGGGTGCCCCACCCTAGGAGGGAGGCATCAGTTGTCAACATTACTGTTGGGGACTGCTGCAGGAATGGCACATCTTCTCTGAGGTTGTCCCCTTCCTGCCACCACTGGAGTGCTTGAAGGAGAGTTCCTGTGACTGGCATTAGTTTTGACAGAGTCCTTTTTTTGCGACCAATAAGACCTGAGGTGAAACTGGATGTCCCTGATTTGGAACCTGGCTCCTGGCACTGTTTCTGTTGAGGCTGCCATGTGATCCAACAGTTGTAGGAACTATCTTGCTGCCTGGGAGTGTGCAGCTGGAAGAGCTTGCTAGCTATACTAGGCTGTCCACCCTTCCCTGAGGAAGGAACACTTTCCCCCTTAGTGTGTCTAGCTCTGCTCTTATGAAATTCAGGAATTGAACTAGTTGCAAAACTGATTTTTTCAGATTTACCAGGAACCCCAGAAACTGAAGGGCATCCTGTGTAAGAACTACCTTACCTGCTGACGGCACTGCCTCACCACTAGCCAGTCATCCAAGTAAGGGGAGACTGTCACCCCCTGCCTTCTCAAAAGTGCCACTACCACTGCCAGGCACTTTGTGAACACTCTTGGGGCAGAGGTCAAGCCAAAGGGTAAGGCTCTGAACTGATAATGTCCTGATGGTAATCTAAACCCGAGATACTTTCTGTGGGATTGCCTGATGGGAATATGGAAGTAAGTATCCTTGAGATCTAGTGATGCCAACCAGTCTACCTGCCTGATTGTGGAGAGAAACGTTGCCAGAGTGACCATCTTGAACTCTGGCTTTGTAAGGTGCCTGTTTAAGTGTCTGAGATCCAGTATGGGTCGCCACTCCCCAGTTTTCTATAGGGTTAGGAAGTACCTTCAATACAAACCTTTCCCTCTCTGAGCAAAGGGAACATGTTCCACTGCCTTCTCTAGCAAAAGGCTGGCTACCTCTGATTCCGGTAAGGTTTTTTTCTGCTGGGGCTACAGGTCTGAATAGCCTTGCTCTCAGCCTTGGGATGGTCTTGAAGCTGAGAGAAAGGCCCTGGCTAATTACTTACAGGACCCACTTGTCTGTGGTGATGGCTTGCCATGCCTGGAGGTAGTAAGTCGATCTGCCTCCTACTGGAACTGGGGGGGTGGCTCTGACAAGCACATCAGGGGTTCTGCCTCGCTTGTGCATTGGTTTGAGGACTGGGACCAGAGCAATCGCTGCCCCTTCTACCCCTGCCTCTAAAGTATCCCCTCTGCTACTGGTATACTGGGAAAAGTTCCAAGAAAAGTCCATGTGCGACCATGAGCATATAGGGTCAGTGCACGCTGAAATAGGTGGCTCTCTCTGCTAGCAAAGTTCAGAAAAAGTAACAATCTTAAGATTACGCTTTGTACCACTGTTTGAATCTGTGTAGATTGTGTTTGCATTCAGTTGAGAGAATAAATTTATCTGCACTACAGATTTCATGTGCCGCTTACTTCTTCTGAACTTTGGTATACTGGGAAAGCTTGGGCCTAGTAAAGTGGTCAAGAATAGGGCCTTCCCCTACCTCCCCTACCTTGGTGCTTCTGAGGTATAGATGCCTTCTTCTTGGCAGAAGCACTCTTGTAGGCAACCTTGTATTTGTCCATCTCCTTCATGTAAGCTTCTGTTTGTTCACCAAACAAGGAGGTCTGCTCACAAGGAAAGTCTAAGGCCTTGGTCTGGAGTGTACTGAGAGAGAGGTTAGTGGCCCTGAGCCAGACAAACCTACTCAGATACACTGAGGTAGCCATTAGCCTGGCAGCAGTGTCATTAGCATCCACTCCCATATGGGACTGGTACTTGGATGCTTCAATGCCACATTAGGCAATTTCTGTAAGATCAGCTGCCAGTGTGGGAGGAGCTGTCTTGGCCATCTCCAACATATAATTTCAAAGGCTTTTCTGGTATCTGGAGTTATAAGCCATGTAGGAGGTTTGTGTAATAACCAGAGAAGCCCTAGAAGTAGCCTTTCTTGGCCATGGAGTCAATCCTCTTCCAGTCTTTGTCAGGGACATTGGGAGGACAAGGGTATGCCTGCCTTGTCACAGGAAGCTGCCTGCACCTCCCCCTCATGGCTGGGGTGACTGAAAAGAAACTCAGCTCCCTCTTTGCCCAGTAGGTATTTCTTCTCCATCTTCTACTCCACAGGGGGAACAGAAGTGGGCATCTGTAAAATCTTGATGGCTTACCTTTTTAAGGACTTGTGGATAGGGATCTGCAATCTTTTTGCTGCTGGCACATCCATCACTTCCATAGAGTCTGGTTCCTCCGCCTCCTCGATGGTCTTGAGTGGGGAGGTCCAGGGTCTCTGCCACTTGCTTCATGAAAGAAAAGTGGGAGGAATAATTCTCATGACGTCTAGGGGAAGACTTGAACTCCTGCTGCTCTGGAGAGACATCAGGTTGAATAGGCTCCTCAAAGTCCTCTTCCTCCTCATCATCATTCTCCTCACAGTAAGGGTCCGGTTCAAATGAACTGGTGGCCATAGAGGCAACTAGAGTTTGAACCAGAGGCTGTTGAGGTACATGCTGAAGTAACTGGGGCTGGAATGCCGGCCTGCAGCAACTGGATGTTCCAGATCGGATTCACAATTTCCTCAGTGGTCGGAACTGCTGCGACCTTCAGTTGCGGTTCCTGTACTGTGTGTTTCTCCTTCTTTTTCCTTTTGACGGCAGAAGCCAGTTCAGCAGATGGTTCTGCATTTCTTTTTGCTACTGAGAAGGTTTTGCCCTTGTCAGTGGGCTTTACATCTGGTTCCTTCAGTTTAACTTTGTTAGAAGGAGGAACCGGATGCCCTGAAGCTGTGTCAGCAGCTTTATCGGCCATTTTCTCTTTTAGTCGGTTCAAATGCCTATCAAGTGTGGACTGAGGGAAATTTCTACACATCTCACACTCTGCGTTCAGGTGGTCAAATCCTAAGCAGAGAACCCACATTAAGTGTGGATTGGCCTTATCAAATGGCTCACCACACTCCGTGCAATGTTGGAAACCAGTAGGGCCGGTTCTCTTTTTAGGCTTCTGTGACATAACTTAAAAACCCCAAGAAAACTGCCAGTTCTGCGAACAACAAACAAAACAATACCAAAAGAGGCTTAAGTACTATGTTCTCCTTTTTTTTTTTTTTTTTTGTTTTGCGGTCAGTTCAGAAAATTTACATGTCTGTTTCAATTTCATTTTTTTTTTCCAGAAAACTTAAATGTGCACTAAATTTTTGGTAGTCTTTTTACCTAGCTTTACTAGACACTAATTCACTAGTCACTATTCCACTCTGGCTATAGAAACAGATCTTATAACTGTCAGAGTGGAAGGTGGCTGCAGAGTTTTTTAAACACCTAATCTAAATTCAAATTATACTGTTAGAAGAGGGTTTGTCCCTGTGGCATCTATCTCCATGGAGATTGACGCTAACAATGAAACCATTTTGAGGGATCCCTGAGAAGAAACAACATTACTAAGGTGAGTATTTTTTCTGCCATCAACTTCTGTGTATCTATGTTATGTCCCTGCCTTCATTGAATAGAAAAATATACTAGTCTTTGCCCTTCCCACTTTTAGAAAACTCTGTTGTTTCTGTTGGGGGCCAAAATAAGCAAAAGTCTGAATATTGGAGCCAAATTGTTTTCCATCTCAGCTGGCAATGATTCTTTCTTCTCTCCAGACTTTTAGTGCATTATGAATCACACCAGATAATGTATCTCCTTTTGTCCTGCTGTCCCTGGATAGAGGCTGGTATAGTTTAAAGGATTTGAGCTGTGTTGGTGCCTTCTTTCCTAGTCCTGCTGTCCCTTTATAGAAAATTGGTGCAGCCAGTGGCATTTAGTAAAACTTCAATAGCTTTATCTGTTTCCCAGAGAGGTCTGCTAGTATGTCAACCACCCTGCCACACTGTAACACGCACGGCTGACAAACCAGAAATAACTCAATACATTTTCTTTAACTAAAATGTGAGTGCCCTCCTGTGGCCATATGTGGATATACATGGATGCAAAAATAAATAAATAACAGTAATAATAATAATGGACTCATAATTTTCAACCCTTTCTTTTTCTCTTTGGCTTTTCTTTTAACATAGACAACATCCTTTAGTTGATCAGTTTTATAGAAGATATACTTTTCATTTTTGCAAGGTAGTATACATTTTGCAGGAAAAGTAGTTCTAAAAATTGTTCAGATTTCTGATACATCTTTCATAAACAAAAGAAATTTCCTCTCCCCCCTGTTTTGCCTGATTGGGGAAATATGGATTTATTTATTTAGTTTATGTTTACTGGATAAGTGCACTAGAAAAAAACTTTGCCTATTTTCAGGCATGACCCAGGAGAGTTACAGACAGAGGAAACAGCAATTTCAGGAGACAATACATTACAAGATTTCGTACAAGGTTAGCAAAAACGCCGGCCCATTGGTGCAGTGGTTGGATTTTTGCTTGTGACGCTGGTGACCCGGGTTCGGGAATGGACCCGGGTTGTCAGAGGGCTGGCTAGGGGAGAAGGATGGAGCATCCCGTGGACTGCTCTCCTTCTCTGGGGGGAGGGTGGGGAGTACAGCCGGTGCATGACAGACCCCTGGCGGAGGCCGGGGGTACCACAGCAACTGGTGTCAGTGTGTTCCGGGAGGCGGAAAGGACGCCAGATATCACTGCACGTCCCCGCCTCCCAGAAAAATGTAGAAAAACCCTCTCTGGTCGCTCTGGATGATGCCGCCCTGGCGCCTGGTCTCCATAGCTCCTTGCCGCTCTGCTACCGACTAAATACTGGCTCCACAAGCATCACTACAGGCCCCAAACCCTGCCCTTGGAGGAAACCAGGGAGGCAATGTCAGCATGCCGACACCTTACCCGTCGCAGACCCATGTCATGATGCTGTGGCCCCCCGCCCTGGGGGGTAAGTCAGGGAGTATCGGTGGCAGAAGGGGGAAAATTGGGGAAGTGAGGTAGGTGTAGGAGTGGGGCAGATGGGAGAGCGACCGGGGAACAAAAAGTATAGTAAATAAAAAAAAAAAAAAAGTTAGCAAAAACTTGAATAATTATTTCAGTCACTACAGCAGTGCAGTGTTAAGTGAAGACCTGATTTTATAGGCCAGCTTCATATTTATTGCTTTGTATGTAGTTGCTATGGGCTGATTAAAATCAAGTGAAGGATCACGGTGTTATTCCTAGATACTTGAAAGAGTCAGCTACTTCCAGTGGAGAGCCATCCGGGCCTGGGATAGTCATAGTGGAGGGACTGGCTCTGATCCTAGGTGCTGAGCCACATAGCATGGCAATTATGCTTTTGGAATTCAGTAGTAGCTTGTTTTGTGTTAGCCAAGACTGTGGACAAACAAAATCCATCTTTAGTTTAGAACTGATGGTGGTAATGTCCTTGTCATGGAGGTGCAGTATATGTGAAATTTAGTTGTATTGATTAAAGAGCCCCTTTCCATTGAACAGTTTAAAAACTTTGCCGTCTCATAAGCCATAGTGATAATTTAGTTCAGAAGAGTCGAAGTTTGCATAACATTTTCTCTTTCTTTATCATTAAGTCCCCGGAATACCGTCCTGGTGCTCTAACCACTGAACTAGGGGTCATGGTGGATACATGTATGAATAACACTGAGCAGTGCAGGAGAGCAGCTAGCAAGGCAAACAGGATGTTGGGATGCATCGCAAGGGGGATCACCTCTAGGAGCAAGGAAGTGATTCTGCCACTGTACAATGGACTGGTTAGACCACACCTTGAGTACTGTGTACAGTACTGGAGACCACACTTGAAGAGGGACATACAGCTCCTGGAGAGGGTACAGAGGAGGGCAACAAAGATGATACGAGGGCTAGGGATTTGACTTACGAGGACAGACTTGAGGAGCTCTGCCTGTTTTCATTGGAGGAGAGGAGAGACAGGGGACATGATTGAGGTCTTCAAGTACCTCAAGGGAATAAATAGGGTAAACATGGAGGGATCTTTAGACTAAAGCAGGAGGCATCACCAGAGGGCATGGTTTGAAGTTGGAAGGTGGAAGGGTGAGGGGAAAAGAGAGGAGGTTTTCACTGAGAGGGTGGTGGACCCTTGGAATGCTCTGCCTGGTGAGCTGGTTCAGAGATCCACAGTGGACAGCTTTAAGAGAGGGTGGGACAGACACAGAAAGTGGATGTATCAGATGATGGCCTGTCCCGGGGGGTGGGGATGGATGATAGGGGTTTCTGGAGCACAAGGGATGGGAGGGTCTCGGCACCCAACTAAGGATCTAGGTTCGAGCAGACTTGATAGACCATAAGGCCTAATCTGCTGGCAAATAGTATGTTAGTATGTAACTACAGGCTCACATGGTTGAATCTGGCATTCCTGGACACTCTTCTTTTCTCTGATGTTGCTTATCCTGCAAACTAGGAACAGTCAAGCTGACAATTAGATGTTTTTGGTGCTGTATGAGCCACTGCTTAGCAATTAAATCACAAATTGTTGTGAGAAAGAAATAATGTGAACTACTGGGAATTGAACCAGTGCTCTAACCACTGAACCACATAGCTGAGATGACACTTAGATGTCTTTGGTGCAGTATTAGCCATTGCTCAGCAATTAAATCACAAATTGTAGTGAGAAAGAAATAATGTGACTTCAGCATTGCCATATACTGCACCAAAAATATCTGTTATCTTGACTGTTCCTAGCTGCAGGATATGCAGTACCAGAGAAAGGAAGAGTACATGGGAACCCCAGGTCCAACTATGTGAATCTGCAGCTCAGTGGTTAGATCATGGGGATAGTATTCCGGAGGCCTAATACTACACCAAAACATCTATTTATCATTAAGTGAATTAGAAAACTGCTAAAATAGATAATCTTTTCCTGCTTTATTTGCCCCATTTTTGTTGAAAATTTGTCATTGGTATGAGGTATACCCTTGATACAAATGACAAGTTGTCCTCAGGCTGCTCTAAAGATTTAGGGCCCCATATTCAGAGCCAGCCAGATGCATGTATAAAACAATGCACCGCACAAATGAAATGGGCCGGTCAGATATTCAAACAGATTGTGCGATCGGAACAGACTGAGAAATCTGAATATCGGACCCTGGATGCACGCCGCACAGCAAGGGGCCATCATGCATGGTACGGCACATCCAGGGTGTGGGGCTGAAGACTGCCCACAGGGGAATGCGTGGCACATACCTGCATGCACCGCAGCTCCCATGGGTGATATTCAGCTCACACATGCAAGTCAGCTGATTAGGCATGCAAGGCACACAGGGTCATCTGCATGCCCATTATGGTCTCATTTGCATGGCTGTGCCTGGCAGACTGTGCCAGGCCAGCGCCCCCCCCCCAGTCCTGATCACTGTCAGAAGAAAATAAATATCCCTGATCCCCTTCTCCATAGTGTAGTGGCCCCCCCTTCCCAGCCTCGATTACTGTTAGAATAAAATAAATATCCCTGATCCCCTTTTCAATAGTGTAGTGGCCCCTCTCCAGCCCCAATCACTGTTAGAATAAAAGAAATATCCCGATCCCTTTTTCCATACTGCAGTGCCCCCCTCCCCAGCCCCGATCACTATTAGAATAAAAGAAATATCCCTGATCCCGTTTTCCATAGTGTTGTGCCCTCCTCGGCAACCACGATCACTGTTAGAATAAAAGAAATATCCCTGATCCCCTTTTCCATAATGTAGCATCTCCCCTTCCCAAGCCTAATCACTGTTAAAATGTCATGCCTACGGGTCCACAGGGTTTTATTTAACTCTAAAAATTGCTTAGCATTTTGCTCATAAAAGTTCTAAAACACTGTGAAAATGCACAGCACTTGCCTCACTGTGTTTAACAAACATAACACTTCTAGATAACCTATATAAATGCTTTCTGTACAGTTAGTATTGTCCCAAGAAAAAAACTGCTAATCAATTATTTAAAACCCTGGGTCCACCATTGCGGCTTCCCCGGATTTGGATTGTGCTCCAGGAGGGAGGTAGCTCCCTCCTGCCCTGCCATGGGGGTAATGTGGGTCTCAGGAATGGTGGGGCAGTCAGGCTGGCAGACGTATGGTGCGGGGTGGAGTTCCTGCCCTTGGCGCACCCAGGAGGATAAAAAAAAAAAAAAAAAGCCATCCTTACCCCGATCCCGTTTCCATAGTGTAGCATCCCCCTCCCCATGCTCTGATCTCTGTTATAATTAAATCCCAACCCAATCCCATTTCCATAGTGTAGCATCCCTCCCCAAGCCCCTATCACTGATAATATCTAAATCCAACCCTGATCCCCATTGCCATAGTGTAGGGCCCCACCCTGCCCCAGCCATGATCCCTGTCATAAATATGAATACCCCAGATATGAAAATTACGTACCTACCGTAATTCTTGATCTTCTTGGACGAGTCTCCACCACTCATTCACACTATTGGGATCTGCGCCGGAGGCACTAGGACCCATCGGGAGCAAACTTTTGCTGAGGGAGGCCGAAGCAGCGCCATGAGCTCAGCTCGCGTGGTAACGACTATCTCGGCGTCGACCCTCCAACTGCCTCAGTACCTTTTTTACCAAGGAGGTGCAGCGTAACTAACCTAGAAGGGTAGCCTAACCTAAAATCCGGACATAAGATAGTCCGGGCGACCCGTGTAAGAAGGGTCAACAAAGAAGTCTTCACGGCCTAAAGATTTGAGGGAGTGAAGACCAACAAGAAAGGTGAGCTCGGGGGATGGAGGGTGGGCGTGTGAATGAGTGGTGAAGACTCGTCCAAGAAGATCAAGAATTACGGTAGGTACGTAATTTTCATATCTTCCTGGACATAAGTCTCCACCGCTCATTCACACTATTGGGAGAGTACCGAGCTAATAATCCCCCGAGAGGGCGGCAGGAGAAACCAAGAGCTCACGTTTCTAGGACAGAAGTCCATTGAGGATGGCTCTGCCAAAGGAAGAATGTCGTCTGGCGTGGACATCTAGTGCATAATCTTTAACGAAAGTATGCACTGAGCTCCAGGTGGTCGCATTGCAGATGTCTGCAATGGGCATGTTGCGGATTTCCGCTAGGGATGCCGCGACCGCTCTAGTAGAGTGAGCGTATACTCTGCCCTGCAACTTAACCTGCGTAATGGAATAGCAGTGGCGAAGGCACGCCACTAGCCATGATGAGATACATCTGATAGCGACAGGTTGACCAAGCCGGATCTCACTGAAGGAAACGAATAGTTGCTGAGCTTTGCAAAAATTCTTGGTTCTATCTAGATAGAAACGTAAGCCCCTCTTAACATCCAAAGAATGAAAAGAACGTTCCCCTTCATTTTGGAAGTCCACAAAATAAGAGGGAAGGACCAAAGGTTGGTTTAGATGAAAATCTGACACAACCTTAGGAAGAATTTAGGATGAGTACGAAGGACTACTTTGTCCTTATGGAACACAGTATACGGAGGGTCTGTGACCAGGGCATGTATCTCAGAGACCCTACGGGCTGAGGTAATGGCCACTAGGAAGGCAGTCTTCCAGGTGAGAAATTTTAGCTCACAGGTAGCCAGAGGTTCAAAAGGTTTCCGAGTGAGCATGTCTAGCACAAGATTAATGTCCTAGGCTGCAACTGGACGTCTTGTAGGAGGTCTGGTATGCAGAATCCCCTTAAGAAATCTCTTAACCATAGGTAACTGAGCCAGAGTTAAGGAAAAAACGGGCTCATGATATGCTGAAATGGCACTAAGATGAACTTTGACTGTAGAGTACTGCAGACCTGAATCTGAGAGGTCCAAAAGGTACTCCAAAACCTTATCTGGTGGACAGGAAAAGGGATTCAAAGAGGACTTTGCACACCAGAGCGAGAAACGCTTCCACTTGGCTGTGTAAGTTTTCCGAGTGACTGGCTTCCGTGCAGCCAGAAGAATATCTGAAACACTCTGAGAGACATTGAACCGGTTTACTTCGACCTCTTCAGGAGCCAAGCATGAAGGTGAAGTGATCTCAGGTTGGGATGGACCACCGGTCCCTGAGTCAAAAGGTTCATCTGCAGGGGAAGTGGTCTCGGAGGAACTGCCAACATATTGTTGAGTAGTGGAAACCATAGCTGTCGAGGCCAAAAGGGAGCAATGAGAATCATTTTGTCCCCCTGGGATTCGAACTTGAGGAGTACCCTCTGAATTAGAGGAAGAGGCGGAAAGGCGTAAAGAAAGCGTTTTGTCCACCGCAGCCTGAACGCATCCTGACAGAAAATGCCAGGCCCTGGATTTCTGGAGCAGAAGAGATGCAGTTTTGCGTTGAGTGGGGATGCAAAAAGGTTCAGGTCTGGAGTTCCCCACTCTTCGAATAGTGACTGAACTATGGTTGAGTCGAGAGACCACTCGTGAGGGTCTGTCTCTGTTCTGCTGAGATGCTCTGCCAGTTCGTTTTGAATGCCTGGCAGTAGACCGCTTGAATTAGAGCCTCGTGCTCCAAGCACCATTCCCATACCCTCATTGCTTCCCTGAATAAGGGGTAAGAATGAGCACCGCCCTGCTTGTTGATGTAATACATCACTGCTTTGTTGTCCATTTGAAGGAGAATGTTCTTGTGACACAGAATGTCCTTCAAAGGTCGGATCGCATAAAGGACGGCTCTCATTTCTAGGACGTTTATGTGGAGCTGGGACTCGACTTGAGTGATTACCCTCGCGAATTATCCGAAGGACCCATTTATCTGATGTTATGGACTTCCACTGGTTGTAGAAGTGCATCAGACAACCTCCCACCGGAGAGGAAAAGTCCACCTCGGGCAGCTGAGATGGAACTTGGGCCGGCAATTCATAAGGTAGCGAAGGGCGCGCTGGGCCCTTGCGCTTTCTGTTGCGCCTTCTTTTGAGGTTGGGCAGGTTGGTTCTTATGGAAACTTCCTCTGCCTCTGCCTCGAAAGGACTGGCGATTATGAAACTGTCGTTTACTGGCATGCCCTCGAGAGAGTGCAGGAGGGGGCCGAGCCAACTTAATGGCTGACCTAGTCATTTGTGTAGCTTGTAGAGCTTGCTCTACCTGAGGACCAAAAAGATATGCACCGTCAAAGGGCAATGCCATTACCTGCTGCTGCGCGTCATTTGTAAAGCCCGGAGTGCGCAGCCAGGAATGACGGGATGCAAATACCAGCAGCAGCTGCAAGGAAGCAGTGTCAAAAGCATCCATGGCTGCTTTAACCTGCTGGTTGTTAGATTCAATACCTCTGGTAATGGTTTGAAGAAGCTCTGGCTTTGAATCCGACTCTGGTAGGGCTTCAACCATTTGCTTAATAGCATGCCACAGGATATACTCATACTGAGAAAAATAGCCTTGGTAACTGGCAATACGCATACTTAGAGTAGAAGCAGCAAAGACTCTCTTACCCAAGGTGTCTATCTTACGAGATTCTTTGTTAATAGGTCGAGCTGTAGTAGTTTGAGGAAGAACGACCTTATCATTCTCTGCCGGGACTACAATAGGATCTGCAAAGGCTTGAGATGCCAAAATGGGATGATCCTTGGGGGCTGAATATTTCCTATCAATGGATTTAGCCACCGAAGGGGTAAGAGCAGGATTATTCCATACCATTTGAGACAGCGTCTCGAAGGAAGGCTGAATCGGAGGAGTCAAATCCGTAGGGATCTCCGAGGCATGAAGATATTGGAGTCTCAACAATTTCCCAGGATCGATGTCCGTAGTCTGGAGAGAAAGTGTGGAACTCAGATTTTTAACAGAGACTTAAAGGACAGGTCCTCGACCACAGGCTCTGTAGCAGTAACAGATCCTGCTTCATCCACTTCATCACCCAACCAAAGGTCTGGGTCAGGCTCAACGTCATCTCCTGACAGCCCAGGAGGGACTGCATGGACAGGAAAGGAATGAAATTCAGAAGAGGAGGAAGAAGAAAACAAGTGAAAAGAGGAGTCCCCGAGAGCTGCGGGCGCCGAAGAGGCATACGGCACCGAGAATGGCGCCGCAAGGCCACGCGACGACGAAAACAGCACCGAGAAGCCGCACGGCACCAAGGATGGCGCTGAGAAGCCACACGGCGCCGAGAAGCTGCACAGCGCCAAGACAGCGCCGACCGCAGCACCGACACCGAGCACGGCGCCGAGAGGCCACACGACGCCGAGGGCGCCGTAAACACTCCCAGACTCCAAAAAACAGGTTTAGAAGGAGGAAGAACAGGAGATAAGGGCATCGGTGTGGCCCCCTGTGTCATAGCCATGTGAGGGGGGAAACACCTAAGCGCGGAGTCGACGGCACTGAAGAAGGTGCCGCGCAACCAGGAAGGTCCAACCGCCCTACCCGGTCACCCAAAGAGCCCAGAGGCCCACGGGCGACCGAGTCAGGTAGCCGAACCAACCTCCGAGCCCATTGCTCCATAAAAGCGGCCCACTGATGAAACTGCTCATCTGAAGACCTACCTGCGGGCGGGGTAGGGCTCCGATGTCGAAGCCGTCGGCCACCAGAAGCAGAGGTTGGCGACTCTGAAGGAGGAGACCGGCAACTAGCCCCGATAACCGACCGTCTACGCGCAGACATATCAGAGGGCGACCTCGAGTGATGCCTTCTCTTTTTAGACCTGCGGGCCGAAGAAGAGCTCAAGGCTGAACGGTGTCGAGAGTGCGACCGTTTATTTTTATGCTTCTGGGGGGACCGCCCATCCCCCCGGACATTGGACTGACTGTTGTCAGACCCCCCCTCTGGAGAAGGCGGCGGACCGGACCCAGCCCGACTGACTGAACAGCTTTCATACGAAGTCTCCCTACCGTCACCTGACCTGCTCATGGTCGACTCCATCAAAGTAGGCTGAGACTTCTTTATTGTATTTATTTTAAAAATAAGAATAAATTTAAGCGATACTGTATCGAGATAATACTACAAAATAATAAAAACTGAAAACTATGCTGCTAGTTTGAAGTTTGACTCCCGACAGGCGAGCGGCGTCGTCACTGAAGTGCACTCGATGGCGGGAAAAAGAACTGAGAGCAGTTGGAGGGCGAACGCCGAGACAGCACGTTGTAAGCTAGGGCTTGCGGCCACCGGCCTCGCGGCGCCATCTCTGGCGCCAACCCTCCAGCAAAAAGTTTGCTCCCGATGGGTCCTAGTGCCTCCGGCGCAGATCCCAATAGTGTGAATGAGTGGTGGAGACTTATGTCCAGGAAGATCCCCATTCCCTGGTGACCAGTGGTCCCCCCATCCCGGCAGGCAGTACCTCACCCCCCCCGCACATCTCTCCACCCCGACCCATGTTGGTGACTGGCACAGCCCTCCTCACCCTGCCATGGCCAGCCACTGACTGATCGGTCCTGGAACGCATAAATTAAATAGTACGCACTCATTTGGTTGAAACAACCAACCAATGAAGTGTACTATTTACTGTAGGTACTCCGGGACAGATCAGTCGGTGGCTGGCCATGGCAGGGTAAGAAGGGCTGTGCCACTTGCCGGCACGGGTTGAATTTGGGGGGGTGCAGGGTGGTGGAGTACTGCCTACTGGGATGGGGGGGCCATTAGCCATCATGGAACTGGGATCAGAGGTATTTAATATTTAAAACAGGGATTGGGGCTGGGGCGAGGGGATCCCTACACTATGGCAATGAGGATCAGGGTTGGACTTAGATATTATCAGTGATAAGGGCTTGGGGGGGACACTACACTATGGAAACAGGATCAGGGTTGGGAATTAATTATAACAGAGATAGAGACTTGGGGAGGATGGCACAACACTATGGAAAAGGGGAAGAGGGATATTTCTTTTATTCTAGCAGTGATCAGGACTGGGGAGAGGGGTCAATACACTAAGGAAAAAGGGATCAGGGATAATTCTTTTATTCTAACAGGGATCAGGACTGGGATGGGGGTCACTACACTATGGAAAAATGGATCAGGGATGTTTCTTTTATTCTAACAGTGATCAGGGCTGGCGAGGGGGACTGTATACCTGGTCCTTTACTATGCGCGGTGCACCAACCTTCCCTGTGCATAGTTAAAATAGGATTTCAAAAGCATAATTGTGCACCGACGCAGCCAGCCATAGTTATGCTTGGGGGGGTCAATATTCTGATGCTTGGCATATACATGAGGGACCCTTCATTTCCATAGGCGCACCGTAATATTCTGTGCGGCAGTGCAGTTGGGTTTGTGCGGTGCATCGGGAGCCATTTGAATATAGTCATGCCCCTGACCACCCGAGCAAGCCCAGAGATGTATGGTGCATCTAGGGATGCACTGCGAATCTTTGCTGAATATGTGGCCTTTAGTCAAGATAATTGCATTTGGTCTCTTAGAAAATAGGTAGGTTAAATCTGTAATGTGATTGGCTGACAGTATCTAGCACCTGGGCCAGTATTAGTGAACAAAGACTGGCAAATAACTAGTGTCAGTACTAGCCTATTTTTTTTTTTTTTCAATTTATATCAGTGTGCAAAAAAACGATGTTCAAAAACAAAACAGACACCATTTTCTCGCTTGCTTACTGGTTCACCTTTCCTTTTTCCTGATCAGCCTTGGCTTCCCCCACTCACGATTCAAAAACAGAAAGTACTGTGTGACACCAGTAAGCATTACTAAAAAAAAAAAAGGTAACCTTAGCACTAGTGCCATTTCCTTGTCTGAAGCATGTCACTCTCACATTCTCTCTTCAGTTGTCCCGAGTTCTGACTGCGCTCAATGCGTTCCCTTCTGAGCTGTCTGACCACACTCATGCTGCCATCCCTCACAACCACCATCTGACTATGCTCATCCCTCCTGACCCCATTCAAAGTATGAATGTTCACAATTTAACTGCAATTGTCATAAAAAAATTAAAAAATTCTCGGCCACAATGAATTCACTGCTACTGGGTAAGGGGCACCACACTGCTAATGGGAGGTTGGAGATGGCAAATAACAAAGCATAATGCTGGACCAGTAAACAAGGTGGCTCAGTGAAAAGACACAACAGCTCAGTAAAGCAACAGGGCCCTCTTCTGGCAATTATCCAGCAGAAGAGCTATTTTACAGACAAATGCATTTTTTATATTTTTACAATTTTTTTATTTATTTTTAATTTTCTTTAATATATTCAACAATTACTTTTTTCTAAGCACAATAATAGACTCAGGGTGGGTGGGGTTGTCAATACTCATCCTTCCAGGGGCTATAAGGCACTCTGCCTGGGGCATCCGGCCTCATTACACCCCTAGGTGGGTGGGTGGAATAGCCCACCATCATCCACCATGTCATGTGTTATTGCTTGCTCAACATGGGAAATTGGTCTTACAATGTGTTAGGTTAACTACTATTTGAGGTCCCTATATCAAGTAGCATTTTCCAACTATCCAGTTCTGGGGTTTAAGGCCAACACTGTTCGTATGTTTTATGAAGCCAGAGCATCAGGAGTTAAATAAAGTTATTTCATGAAGTGATTTTACTATGTCTGCTTGGTTATTTTAAAGTTTGGCTGCTGCTTTTACTACGTCTTTCTGAGCTTATTTATTTCCAAATATTGTTGTCGCGTTATGTTTTTAATCTCAGTCTCTGCTGCTGTTGCGCAAGAGATAAGGGGTGTCTATCTTACTCTGAAATCACTTCAGAAAAAAAAAATCACTTCAGAAAAAGACATGATACTGCATAATTTAATTCTTTGAAAATTTTCAATTTCGCCTATCTTGCATGGCTTCTTATGAGAAATTGCTGTAAAATGTAAAAGTGGTTTCAAAGAAGACGTTAAAACGTTCTCTTCCAAACCCTGCATAGTTGTGACAGCAACTATCAGGTCAGCATTGGGTGCTTCTGAGTTCTTAGGTTGTGCCTCTTGCTGCTCACTTCCATGGCCATGGCTACACTTGTAGAAAAGGGAGGTGGTGTTGCCTCTGAATCGCTCACTAGTGAGACCCCACCTGGAGTACTGTGTCCAGTTTTCCGGCCGCACTTCCACAAGGACATCGACAGGGTGGAAGCAGTCCAGAGGAGGACTACTAAAATGGTACATGAACTGTATGAGAAACCAGACGAAGAGAGGCTGTGGGAGCTCAACATGTACTCCCCTGAGGAGAACGAAAGCAGACATGATTTAGACCTATAAGTACCTCATGGGGGTGAACAAGGTGCAGAAAAGGAGTCTCTGTAATAGGAGGAGGAACACCAGAACACATGGGCATGCTATGAAGCTTGAAGAGGGAGATTAAAGAGTAACTATATTATGATAAATACTAGATTACGAGGTCACAGAGTCAAGGGTGGTGTTGCACATCTCAATCCGAGGGAGATGCCCGTCCACCCTGGGGCCAAAGAGGTAGGTGCCCAGAAAAGAGACATCGGCCAAATTCTGTAGTGTGTCTGCTGTGAAAGTGGACAAAGTCAGCCAAGTCCTGCAATGCATGCAGACAGGTGCTGCCACCACATGGGCACATAAATCACCCATGTCTAAGGCTGTCTAGAGCTGGTGTTTAGCCAGTGATTGACCGTGGTCTCTGATGAGCTCCAATGCCATCCACTGCTCTGGATGGAAGTGGGGGAGGACCACATCAAAGATTCCCATTAGGGAATGATCATAATTAGCCATGATGATGGCATAGTAAGCCTGATGGAGACCCAGAGTGGCCACAGCATACACTTTTTTTGCGACATGGTTAATCTTACTGGACTCCTTATCCAGAGGTTTGTTGACATCCACCCTGGTGTGTGGGTTTATGGAACACTAAATCAGTGACCAGCCCTTCGGCCGAGTGGTGGTCCAAAAACCCTGAAAGGGACTCATAGAGAGCACATACTTATGGATCATGCAGTTTGAGGGTGCCGGGCAGGATGCTGGATGCTGCCAAAGCTCCAGGGCCAGTCCCAAGATGGCCTTAGCTACTGGGAAGGCAACTCCTGGGATTCATTCCAGTCCAAAATGTCTGTGACAGGGAATTCATCCCTTTTCTGGACTGGCTCTAGTGGCATCATCACGGACTCTGAGACAAGTCAGAGCAGCCCACCGAAGGACACCAGCCGTGGTTGGTGGAAGGCTCCTCTACCAAGCTATGGTTGAAGAGCACAGTCCCTCAAGAGACGTGGACCCCTGATCTGAGCCATCCAATGACTCCTCAAAGACAGCCCTTGGCTGATATTCACCATGGACATCCCAGGAATCTTCACCTGGGGCAGTCCTGACAACTGGTCTGGCAAGCTGGCTGCCGAATGGTCAGCCTCCATGGTCAAAGTGCTAACTGGCACTGTCAGAGTGGCAGCTCCACCCGAATTACTGAAGAATGAGGTGTCAGGAACACCTGTGGAACCTAGACTGGTATAGCAACCACTGGCAGCTGCCAGGGGACCAGAGGTCCTTAGGGTAGAACCCTACCCTGCCCCATGATGGCCCACTGCTGCCAGAGGAATTCCTCATAGTACTGGTGCATCTTACACTGGTGCCCCTCCTCACCCAATGATGAGGAGGATGAGGAATGATGACGGTAGCACCTCCCAGTTCAGTGGGATTAAGAGTGCGAATACCTTGACTGTGACCTCGACCATCGACTGCCCAGCCAACAGTGAGAGGGATCTTCTTATGGTCCATCATAGATGATGTGCCTACTGACATTGAGCAACAGGGGCAAAGCCCCAGCCCCAGGTGGAGACTGGAACCTGGAAGGATTGACCGGGGTCTCCGATTGGTCCACATTCTCCTAAGTGAGGCCCATAAGCACCAAGGTCTGCGAGACTGACTCATTGGTTTCATCCAACAACCAGTCAACTAGCTCAAGAAAAATCTTGATGGCCTGGTTGACCAGAGTCAGAAGTCCACAGGCTCTATGGCGGTCTGAAGAGCCCTTGACATGCCCAACCTGCCCCTCCACCAAGGGGCACTTGACAGCAAAGTGGTTGGGTGAGTCATGGGACCAGGAGGTCCTTGAGTTCTCCTCATCCCACAACTGGCACCAAAAGTGCTTAGATTTTGAACCATGGAGGGAGGATTCTCCCCCAAGCTCTGGAGGGACAGAACTGACCCACGAAAGACCCTCCAATGCTACTCCCAAAGAACAGTATTCAGACCAAGGAGGTGCCCACTGTGGCAGCCGGTGCTTCTCCATCAGGGGCCGCAAGAAGCTCAGCAGACCCAGCTGCAGCAAAGGCCTTTTTGTTGCCCATATGGCAATCCTTCGGCTCTTTTTCCAAAGGCTGACCCAGTGAGAGCTGGAGCTTCCTGCCCTCAAAGGACTTGGGAAGCATGGCTAAACACAGGCTGTACCTAGCCATGTTGTGTTGCCCACCCTGGCAGTACACGCACATGTCATGTGGACTGGTGACTGACATCTTCTGCCGGCACCGAATACAAAATTTGAAACCTGGTTTCCTCTATACCATCACTGGTCTAAATAAGGAGACCAAAGAACCACAAAACTACAAGCAAGTTAGTTTAAAAGCAAGAGGTTTGCCAATGGGCAGAAAAATCCAAAGCAGAGCACAAAGGAGATGACCTGTTCTTCCAGTGGAAAGAAAGATCTGACGTCACTGGGTGGAGTCAGAGGTTATACTACCCAGGTGGTGGGAGGAGCTTAGCTTGAAGAAATTCTGGCCAATAACTTCGTTCCAGTGGAACTTCTCGAGTGTGGATAAGTGAACCATATCCACACCTGTAGAAGTCTTTTTTGCTTTCTTTGATTGTCAACAGAGTTATCAGAGTGATAGAAGCCCTGTGTATAAAGCAAATGGAGTGGTACCCCAGAGTACTAAGTTAGGCCTGTTATTATTTTTAGTTATGATTAATGATATAAAGACAGTAGAGGAACACATGATTTACATGGATGATACCACAATATATAGTAGTTGTAATGTGGGCAGTATCAAACACGATATGGATCAATAGGAAAAAAAAAAACAAAAAAAAAACATCATGTCGGTGTCCTTTCGGTAGATATTTAGAGCCGGAACAGTTTTTTTATGCAGAATGAAAGAGTAGATGTAAATTGAAATGCCAGACTTTTGGGACTAATATGGAAACACAAAAACACAGAAGCATAGACCATGACAGCAGAAAAAGACGAGAGGCCCATCCAGTCTGCCCATATTCTCTATAATCTTGGGAACCTTCCCCGGAACCTACTGTTCCTCCAGGGTACTAATCCTCCCCATCCTATCCCCATTCTCCTTCCTGGTCTTGTCCCTTCATGTCATCCCATGTCTGCTTGAATCTCCTGACTGTGTCTGCACCCACCACCTTGGCCAACAGACTGTTCCAAGGTTCCACCACCCTTTTCATAAAGAAGTACTTCCTCACGTCCCTCCTGAACATCCCTACTGTTAATATCCACTCGTGACTGTGGTCAAGGCAAGGTCAGGAAGCATAGCAAAACCAAGAGCAGTTTCAAAATTCATAAATAGCGTTTTATTTTTCTCAATAATAGCAAAATAAAAAATTACAGTTATTCAGTATAACTATTTACAAACGCAGTACACACAGAGAAAACTAAGTCCTTCTCAGAGTATCTATTAATTCCAAGTTTCAGTCTCTCACTCTTCTTGTCTCTCTAGCAAAAGCACTGTTGTTCTTTTTATAAGTCTTTGTCCAGGAATTTGTTAAGAAATCCTGCTTCTCACAGAATGTTCTTGTAAGTTTACAGAATGTTCTTGTCAGTTTCATTCCTTGCAGATGCAGCAAAACAGTACTTGGTGTCCCAGAACTGACTTCTTGTTCGGCTCTGCAAAAGGCTTAAACTGCAGCTCAGGTTAGCCCCTTGAGTTCCAAATAGCGTTTTGCAATCATTTCAACAGTATAACTATATACAGTTTTAAACAAAGTGATCCCCAGTATCAGTGACATTTCCACATAAAGATTCACATATATTTTCATAACTGCAAATACGCAAGGTGGAAGAAAAGACAGAAATAGCAAGGGAAGGCAGGGAGATAGCGAGAGGCGGAGAATTGCGAAACCGTCGGAGTGATCAGTTCCTAGGTCTCAAAAGAAAATGTGGTTGCGCACCAGACAGAGAAGAGACAGAAAAGGAGAGGACAGAACAGACCCTTGTGTTTAAACTCTTTCTCCGTAACAAATGGGGAAGGGCCTTATTCAACCCTGTCAAAATGACCACGTGACCGCAAGTTGGTATTCAGGGTAAATAATCCCCCCCCCCCCGTCTACCTTGTTAATTCCTTTAAAGACCTGAAGATCTCTATCATATCTCCCCTCTCTCTCTCTTTTCTGGTTTCCAGTGAATACATATTTAGTGCCTAAGGGAGCTCCTCATAGGACCTGCCCTGCTGGCCCTGAGTCATTTTTGTTACCCTGTGCTTCACTGTTTCCAACCTATCTGTGTCCTTTCTGAGATGAGGGCTCCAGAACTGGATGCAGTACTCCAGGTGAGGCCTCAGCAAGGATCTGTATAGCGGAAGTATTACCTCTTTTCTTCTGCTATTAATATCCCTCCTGATACATCCCAGCATCCTGTTAGTCTGTTAGCCTTGCTATATGCCTTGTTGCACTGGCTCAATTGTTTAAGGGAATTACTGATGACAACTCCTACATCCCATTCCTCTCACCCCACCAGTCTTGGGGTTCCTTTTCCCTAGGTGCATTACCTTGCACTTTTTGGCACTGAATTTTAACTGCCTGACCTTTGACCACCCCTCTAGCTTTTATAGGTCCCTCTGTATATCCCTTATTCCCTCATCACTATCCACCCTCCCACATAGTTATGTGTCATCTGCGAAGAGACACTGCCTGCCCTGGATTCCCTCACCAATATCACTAATGGACATGTTGAAGAGGACAGGACTTGGGACAGACCCTTGTGGAACCCCACTCATAGCCTCATTCTCTTCTGATTTAACTCCATTGACCACCACCCTCTTTTGCCTCCCTACTAGCCAACTACCCACCAAGTTCACTACAGTTTTAGCAGCCAGGTCTTCCATCTTTTTGAACAATGTTTTGTGCAGTAAAGAATCAAAAACCTTGCTGAAGTCAAAGTACAGCAGATCCAGAGCATGGTCCTTATCTACCTCCTTGGTTACCCAATCAAAGAAAAAAAATCAGGTTAGTCTGACAAGACCTTCAGGCCATGAAGCCGTGTTGTTTACTATCCTGGAGTCTGTTGTTCTCTAGGTAGTCTATGAGGTCCTCTTTGATTAGTGATTCCATCAGCTTCCCCTTGATGAAGGTCAGTCGCATCATCATCATCATCATCATCTTTATTTATAAGAAAGTGCCCTTCTAAAACCAAGGCACTTGTACATAAAATAAACAAAACATAACAATTTAAAAACCATCATAGCAAACAGGAATGTTAAAATTCATAAAACTGCAAGCAATAAATACAGAATTAATAAAAATCTGAGTACACAAGACTAAATCCGAATACCCTAGATTAAATGTCAGTTTTCGCCACACCTCAAACCACGCCGGTGACCCAGGTTCGGGAATGGACTCAGGATGCCAGGGGCTTTGCAGGGGAAGGAGAGGATCGAGCATCCGGAGGACTGCTCTCCTCTCCGGGGGTGAACTGGGTGGGAAGCCTCACTCACGTAATATATCCCGGGGGAGACCGGGAGCACTATAGGTAGTGGCGCAGGAGGGATAACTAGGGAAAACAAGAAAAAAACACTCCAGATTGGCCAGATGACGACACCCGGTCCAAGGCATGCCCGAAAACTTCCTGCAGGGTCAGCCCTGTCTCAGCGGTGCCCGAGGCCGAGAGAAAGAACAGTGTGCTGGGCTATCCCCCCACCAGTGCCTTCCCCTCGGAGGAGAGGGACCGACTCAGTGAAGGGTAACGCCGAGCTACCTCAAGGTAGGCTACAGATATGAGGCAGAAGAGCACCCGGGGAGGTTGGGGGGGTGCGGGGGACCTAGGGATTCCTGAAGGAGTGGCGGATCCAGAGCCTGGAGGGGAGAAAAGAAAAAATTACTCATCATGGTAATCTTGTTTCTTCAAAGGGATCACTTATTATGATTAACTAAATGCAGTCAGCCTCCTGTGTTGAACTGCCCGGAGAGATGGAATTATATGCAAACTATGGAACTCTCATGTGGCTCATGCCACTTTCAAACTGCTGCACTCTGAGTGCTTCATATTCTTATGCAGCCTAATTGGGTATAAGACCCACTAATTAACAACTAACATTCTAATAAAAATAAAGTAAAATAAAGTTTTTTTTTTTTTTTTTTTTTGCCCTTTCAGGTCAAGAATGCCCCATACCAACAAATCTAAGAAACTTGAGACCACAAGGAAACCAACTAGTTAAACACAAAAGTGAGTCTCTAACTTAAGCCCTATAGACCAAAACTTCCTACAGCAGGGAAACAGAATAAACTTTATAGGTTCTAGTAGGGGAGGCAGGGAGGGAGCTTTAATCATAATGAGTAATCCCTTTGAAGAAACAAGATTACTATAGTGAGTAATTTTTTCTTCTAACCCCAGGAATCACTCATTATGATTAAACTAAATGCAGACTACCAAGCAGTACCTTTGGAGGTTGGGCCGAGAACCTATCTCAAAAGCAGGTTCTGCAGCACTGCTGTAGCAAATCGAGCATCACTTCAGGGTTCAATGTACCAGTTGAAATGGTTTGTAAAGGTGTGTACTGTTTTCCCTGTAGCTGCTTTGTAGATTTCCAGTAGTGGAATTTCTTTTGAGACTGCTACTGATGTAGCTGTGACCCAGGGGTGCCTGTTTATTCACCTTGACATAGCAAAATTGTATACATGCCACTCTCCAGTGAGCAACTGTACATTTTGTGGCAGGCCTACCCCTACCTACTTCACCATAGGCAAGGAAGAGTTATGACTGGCTTGATCTGTAAGACTTGGTTTGCCAATATATTGGCTAAGTGCCCCTTTTTGACCTCCAGTGAGTGAAGCCTTATTTCCGGAGAACTAAGTTCTCTGAAAAGAAAAGGGGTAAAGTGATAGACTGATTTTAAAAGGATAAAATGAGATACCACTTTAAGAAGGAATTTCTACTGTTCCTGAGGACCATCTTATATCTGTGGAACAAGATGTAGTGTTCAACTGTGTATAGGGCCTATAAGTCACTGATCCTTCTGGGTATAGTGATAAACAACAGAAACAGAGATTTCCAAGTGACATATTTCAAATCTATAGTTTCCATAGGCTCGAATGGTGTGTCCATGAGCTTGGCAGTACAGATATTCAGATTCCAGACTGGAACTGGTTCCCTCAGTGGAGGGAGACGACGAAGGCTGAAGGCCTTTAAATATTTTCTGAAGACCAGATGAGAGGCCATGGCTCTCTCTTTACCAGCAGAAAAGTAAATAGAGACTGTAAGTGTGTGAGGCAGTCTAGGCAAAAAACCAAGCCAGTCGTGTAGGGGTCAATAACCTTCACTGCAAACCACATATATAAGAAAGCTCTTCCATTTAGAAGAATATGTTTTCTTGGTTAAAAAAAGGTTTCCTGGAACCTTTAAGCACTGGCAATACCAGATCTAGCAGTCTAAGGTTAGCAACTTCTAATTCCACAAGGGCCAGGCTTTGAGCCTCAGTTATTCGAGGCTGGAAAACAGGATCCTGTCTTGAGAGGAGGTCAGCAAATTGTGCCTCCTAGGCAAGTGACTTGGAGGAACTAGTGACAGAGTTAAGAGAAGCCAGTACTCGTGCTGTCTCAGCCAATTCGGTGAAACTAATATTAGTGTTGCTGGTTAGTATCTCAATTTCAGCAGGGTCCTGAGTACCAATGGGAAAAGAAGGGAAGGCATATAGAGAAAAACTCCCCCCGTCCAATCAAGGGCCCACAGCTCAGGAGGAATCTGACCCTGAGAAGAGGTCTGCACAGTACATTGATCACTGGTGGTTTTCTACCAAGGCAAAAAAAAGATCCATCTCTGGAGTGTCCTATCCCCTGAAGATTGTAAAGAGCATCTGAGTGTTCAGGAACCACTAGTGGTGGTCCTGACTTATCCTGCTGAGGGAGCTGACAAATCATTGTCTTTTGCTGCAGGTGCATGGATGATTAGGGTACTTCCATAGAGTATGCCATGGATCACAGCCCCATTGCCCCTGTGCACAGTGGGGCTGACCTAGTTACTACCTGTTTGTTTATGTAGTACATAACTGTGGTGTGTAATAGGAACTCTTGGGGAGATCATGTGCCACTTGCTGCATGATCAAACTTGTGTGCTGCCCATCTAAAAGTGAAGCATTTGATGTGAGAACTATAGAAAAAAATGTTCCCTTGTGAACAAAAACACACCTATTCTAAGGTTTTGTTTGTCCAGCCACCGCTGCAGTAGCTATATGAGGATGTGGGTGACTGGAGCCATCCTGGACAGAATCTATTCTTTATGACTAGCACTGTCCTAGGTAAACCTGGATGTTTCTCTATGAAATCTGGCAACCAGAGCCACTGTGGGGGGCAGCTACCTCGTACCCAGTAGCCTGAGGAATTTTCTGCTCTGGTACAACAAGTTTGCCTAGGGTGTTACTCACTTCTGTGCCAATAAACTCCAGTACTTGTACTGTTGTTTTTGCTGGGACCTCTGGTGGTTTATGAGAAAACAGGGATTTTATTAGAGCCAGGAAGTGCTCTGCATGTTGCAGGGACTGACCCACTATGAACCAGTTGTCCAGGTAGGGGAAACAAAAATTGTTTATTATTATATATTTTTTTTTGAAGGCCTTGAAACAGAGACTAGGCCGAGAAAAGTGTTGCCAATTGATACTGGTCTGAGGCCAGCCTGTGGGAATGATTAATGCCAGAGTGCCATTCTGAAGTTTTTCTTTTTTTTTTTGGCTTTGAAAATGTGTCCTTTAACATTCTGAGATCCAAAATAGGTTTCCTATAAAGAAATATAGAAACATAGAAACATGCCTCCTCTGTTCTGGGATCTATAGAAAGTAGAAGGTCTGTCCTTTGAGCTGATATGAAAAGTAGACTTGTATTCCTCTACTTTTTTCATATATGCTTCAGTTTTATCACCAAACAATGATTTATCCTCCACAGGGAAATCAATTGCTTTGGCCTGTGCATCTGCGGTAAGGTTGGTGGCCCTTAGCCATGCAAATCTCCTAAGGGAGACAGCTAATGCCATTAGCCTGGTAGCTGTGTCATTGGCATCCACTGCCAAATGGAATTGATATTTAGTGGCATCAAGTGCAGCCCTTGCTGTTTCTTACAGATCCACTGCCACTTCACCTGGAACCTTGTTGGCAAGGGCTAAAACTGTGTTCCAGAGTGCCTTTTGGTATTGTACCCCATATGCCATGTAGTTGGCTTGCCTGATTAACAAGGAAGCAGCCATGTAGCCCTTTTTTCACCATGACATCCATTTTTCGTGAGGCCTTATCCGGAGGGTGGGTAGCCAGTGGTATTCTGGCTTTGGCACAGGCAGCAGCCTGAACCACCCCTTCTGGGTCGGGATGGTGAAACAAAAATTCAGCAGTCGATCTGTCTAGCTGATACTTTTTGTCAGCTTTTTTATCTACCCCAGGGATAGAAGTTGGGGTCTGCAGTATCTGTGATGCAGCCTTTTTTAAGGACTTATGCACTGGCAAAAGAAGTAGTTTTGTTGGAGTTAAACCCATCATATTGAGGAATTCCTCCACCTCCTCCTCCTCCTCCTCCTCTTCAATCTCCTGAAGAGGGAGATTAAGGGTCTCCACCATGCTTTTTACAAAAGCATAATTGGAGGAATACACTTCTGGGCCCCCAGGAAGGGACTCGAACTCCTGCTCAGGGGAAACTTCAGGGAATACAGGTTCCCCTTCAAAATCCTCCTCATCCTCCTCACCATAAGTAATTTGAGCTTCCTGTGAAACAGTAACCGAAGAAGGAACCAATGCAGCCGGTGTAGGAACCGGGGCTGCAGCCTGCAGGGCTTGTAGGACCTGTAATGCTTTAGCAATGTCCTCAGCCGAGGGCATATTATGTTTGTCTGCTGGGAGCTCCTTAGCCTTCTCGGCCAGAGGCGCAGCGACATGCTTCTCTTTGCACTTTTTCTTAAGAGGGACAGCCTCAGCCACTGTCTCCACAGTCCTCTTTGTCTTACCTTGGTCAGGTTTTTCAGAACTTTTGTCTATGTCCTTAGCCTTGCCTCCATCCTTTTAGGGATTGAGGTAGATGCACTAGTATCAGCAGCAGAAGCCATTTCCTCTAGCTTTTTTGCCCTCTTTCTTAATGTTTTTGGACAGAAAGATTTGCAAATCTCAAAACTGGCAAAAATATGATTGGTGCCCAAACAGGAAATACAAGGAGAATGTCTATCTGCCTTTGCTATAATCAGACCACAAGACTCACAATATTTAAACCCTGTGTGTTCTGTGCGTTTCTGAGGCTTATCCAAGTGGGTTTCTGACACTGAGTAAGCCGAACAATTACCACTCTCAAGACAATATATATATATATATAGGAACCGGGAATTTTAAATATAAACAAACGCTAACAGTTCCTGGAACCAAGCTATTCGGTTCCCTATTCGGTTCCTGTAAATACCAAGAGGATCACATCCTGTCCAGGCACAAAGGACATGTACAGCTGAGTATCATCTGCATAGCAGTGAAAACTCAGATGGTGCCACCTAATGATCTCTTCTAATGGCAGCATATGCACTGTGAACAACATAGGTGCCAAAATGGAACCCTGCAGTACCCTGCAAGATAGGGAGTGAAGGGCTGAGGAGTAAATTCCAGACACCACTCTCTGAGTCCTACCCTCAAGGAAAGATTGAAACCATCTAAGGACCACACCAGATAGTCCACAGATGACCCACAGGCATTCCAGCAGTACACCATGGTCCACAGTGTCAAATGCTGCAGAGAGATCAAGGAGGACCAAGATAGAATGAGTCCTCCAATCTCTCACTATTAGGAGATCCTTTAGCACTCGGACAAAGGCTGTCTCAGAACTATGCCTCTTCCTAAATCATAGACATCGTGGCTGGACAAATGACTGTCTAGCTGCAGTGCAACCACCTTCTAAATAATCTTACCCACGAAGGGTAGGTTAGAGACAGGTCTGTAGTTGGCCAGATGGTCCAGGTCAAGGGAGGACTTTTAAGGAGTGGTTGAACAACCAACTCCTTGAGGGGATCCAGAAAGACCCCACCCCCCATCCAGTGACCTCCAGACTATGTCAGCTAGGACCAGGCTGATTTCATCAACACATAGCCTACAAAAAGGTGTGCAAGGCCCAGGTCCAAACCACAGCTGGTTGGCTGCAAAGTCTAGATGACCCTCACAATATCCATGATTTCCAGCCAGCTGAAGTCAGACCAGGCAAACTGGGCACCCGCCACCTCCTGCCGACCTCCGCAATACCCACTAGAGGGGTCCGGACAGATCCTGGACCTGATGGTGGCAACCTTATCTATGAAGAACTGCGCAAACTCATGGGGACCTTGGGCAAAGAGTGAGTGGGCAAACA
The DNA here is from genome assembly GCA_016271365.2 of Neoceratodus forsteri. Taxonomy (NCBI): domain Eukaryota; kingdom Metazoa; phylum Chordata; order Ceratodontiformes; family Ceratodontidae; genus Neoceratodus; species Neoceratodus forsteri. The sequence goes on along the minus strand of CM057458.1, from coordinate 727,385,214 downwards.
TGAACAGGAGCTAAGGAGTCCAGGGCCTCTGCCACCACCCTATTATAGGTAAGTAGTAGATTCCCTGGATCCATGCATTCACTTGGTATACCTGATAGATCTAGCACCTCCATTAGGCCATCTGGGGTAACACCCCTCAAAGGGCAATAACGAACTATCTCCGTAGGGGCAGACCTATTGGGGGAAGCCACGAAACTGAACCCTACAGTGTGATGGTCAGGCCATCCAACTGACAGGCCTGTAGTTCCCTAGTTGCTCCCTATCCGCCCCCCCTCCCAAAGAAGTGATATGTCTGCTGTTCTCCAATCCCTTGGAACTTCTCTAGACCTAAGTGAGCTGTTGAACAGCCCACCCAGTGTTTCAGCCAGTTCTTCTGGTAATTCCCTAAATATCTTTGGATGCAACGCATGTGATCCTGGGGCCTTGTCTATCTTCAGGGCTGCCAGCCCTTTCAGGACCCTCCCGCAAGTAAGTATTGACTGACCCATTTCTGGGACTCTCTTAGTGGCTCCTTGCTGACAATTTAAAATGCGGACCTCATGTAGGCGAAATAGGTAAAAAAGTCATTAAAAGGATCTATTTCCTGTCAGCACTTAAAAGAGCAAGGCTGTCCTAAAGGGAACTTCTTTAGTGTATAAAATGCTGGTTAGGCCCAGTACAGAGTATGCATGTCCTGCATGGCATTCAGGGTTAACAAAGAAGAGAAAGAGAAATGATATGAGTCTTTTCAGAGAACAGTAACTAGGATTATGGTACATGAGGAGTCCTATAAGGTGAGGAAAAGTCCTTTGGGGATAGAAACCCCGAAAGAGAGAAGGGAAGTACTATGTAAACAGTTTTTCAAGACCATTTAATCTGGAAAGCAGGCTAAAGAGTCTTTATTGGATAAATCAGAAGGGAAGTTATAGAACCAAGTACAAGAAAAGATCTAAGACACAAAAATGGAAAACAAAGAGACACCTGACTAGCTTCATACCGTGAGCAGCAGATAAATTAAGGTAAATAAGAGAACATTACTCACTGTAGTAATGTTGTTTCTTCCAAAGGGATCCCTCACAATGCCTAACAATTATAATCATTCTCCTGGAATGCACCCCCCCCCACGAGCTTTAGAAGTTTATGCTATTTAGAGAACTTAGAATGAAATTCAAACCCTGCTGTGTGGTCACGTTCACCCCTGCATTGTAACAGCAGATTTATTTACTAGCATACTAACATACTAATTGCCAGCAGATTAGGCCTTATGGTCTATCGAGTCTGCTCGAACCTCAGATCCCTAGTTTGGTACGAGGCCCCGTGTTCCAGAAACCCCTATCTCCATCCCCCCCCTGGGCCAGGCCATCATCTGATACATCTGCTTTCTGTGTCTGTCCCACCCTCTCTTGAAGCCCTCCACTGTGGATCTCTGAACCAGCTCACCAGGCAGCACGTTCCAAGGATCCACCACCCTCTCAGTGAAAAACCTCCTCCTCTTTCCCCTCACCCTTCCACCTTCCAACTTCAAACCATGCCCTCTGGTGATACCTCCCTGCTTTAGTCTAAAGAGCCCCTCTGTGTTTACCCTATTTATTCCCTTGAGGTACTTGAAGACCTCAATCATGTCCCCACGTCTCTCCTCTCCTCCAATGAAAACAAGCAGAGCTCCTCAAGTCTGTTCTCATACGTCAAATCCCCTAGTCCTCGTATCATCTTAGTTGCCCTCCTCTGTACCCTCTCCAGGAGCTGTATGTCCCTCCAAGTGTGGTCTCCAGTACTGTACACAGTATTCAAGGTGTGGTCTAACCAGTCCATTGTACAGCAGCAGAATCACTTCCCTGCTCCTAGAGGTGATTCCCCTTACAATGCATCCCAACATCCTGTTTGCTTTGCTAGCCGCTCTCCTGCACTGTTCAGAGTTATTCATACATGCATCCACCATGACCCCTAGGTCTTTTTCCCCTGTTGAGGCTTCCAGTGTCTCCCCTTCCGGGGTGTATCTGTGTTTAGGGTTTCCCCACCCAAGATGTAACACTTTGCACTTGGTGATATTGAAATTTAATTTCCATGTGTGAGCCCACCTTTCCAGGGTGTCCAGGTCCCCTTGCAGGGCCAACTTCCCCTCTTCCCCCTCAACTACTGCTCCCATCTTGGAGTCGTCAGTGAAGAGACTCATTTCACACCCTATACCCTCCCTGATGTCCGATATGTATGCATTAAACAGGATCGGACCCAGGACCGAACCCTGCGGTATCCCACTACTGACCTCTCTTGGGTTCAAGAGCTCCCCACCGACCACTACACTCTGAGTGCGTCCAGCTAGCCAGTTTTCAATCCATCTGACCATCAAAGGGCCTACTCCCAACCCCGTCAGCTTCTCCACCAGACCATTGTGGGGGACAAAGTCAAATGCCTTGCTGAAGTCCAAGAATAATACATCCACAGGCTTCTCCTGTCCAGTTCTGATGTTACCCATTCGTAGAACTCCACAAGATTGATTTGACACAATCTACCTGGCACAAATCCATGTTACCAACTATCCGGACCTCCCACCTCCTCCAAGTACACCCCCAATCGTTCCTTTAGTATACTCTCCATTGATTTTCCCACCACCGAGATCAAACTGATGGGTCTATAGTTACCTGGTAGTTCCCTCGACCCCTCTTTATAGATTGGCACATGTACCTCTCGCCAATCCCTAGGTACCCTCCCTGTCTCAAGGGACCTGTTGAAGAGCTCCGCCAGGGGTGCAGCCAATATGTCCGCTAATTCCCATAGTACTCTCAGATGAATGCCATCTGACCCAGGAGATTTATCTTTCTTTAGGGTCTTAAGGGCTAATCACACCCTTTCGGTGGAGATAGCATCATCCGTCCCCTCCACCTTACTGGCCTTTTTATCCTTATCCTGATGAGACATCCCTGGGGTATCTCTCCCTTCCTCTTGCTCCATTTCTGTTGCTCCCCTGATCCCACTCACTACCGTTTCTATCCTCAGCATGCCTTGCTTTGTAGATATCCCATCCCCCTCCCTCGTGAACACAGAGGTGAAGTACTCTAATACCTCTGCCTGGTCCCTCGCCCCTTCCACCCACCCTCCTTCTGATCTCAATCTGCCGAGATGGCCCTTAGTTTTTCTCCACTCCCCAATGTACCGAAAGAACCCCTTTTCCCCTTCCCGTATCCCCTGTGCCAGCCGCAGGTCTTTACTGGACTTTGCCCCCTGCACCATCCGGGTGGCTTTTCTTGATGCAAGATGGTACATTTCCTTTTCCCTATCCCTCTCGTTGTTTTATATTTTTTGTAGGCAGCCTGCTTTTCTCTGACCGCTATCTGAACCTCACTGGACCACCAGCATGGTTTATGTGACTTTGCTCCCTTACGCTTCACCTTAGCGCAGGTCCTGACTGCCTCATGAAGTCCCCGTTTTATGACCTCCCATCTCTTTTCCACATTTGTCACTGTTGTAATCCCCTTCAAGTGATCCTTGAGGAATATTTCCCATGCCCACAAAGTCTGCTCCCTAGAGTCCACTGCCAGTGTCCTAGATCTCCCCCCATGCTTATTTGAAACCAGACAGTATTGTGGTTGCTCCCAGTCAGGGGATCCTCTACAACCAGGTCCCTTACCAGATCACCATCTGCCAGAACCACGTCCAGGACATGCCCCTCCCTTGTGGGCTCCCTCATGTGCTGTGTTAAGAACATATCCTGGAAGTCATCCAGCAGCCTCTGCTCCTTGGTCCACACTGGGCAATGATGTTGTCCAGCAAACCATCCTCTAGAACATCACCCATCCCGGGGGCCTATATACTACACCCAGCTTGACCTTACCTCCTGCTGGGGTTCATAAGGTGACCCATAAGGCCTCCACGTTTCCCTCTGCCTGTTCTACCCTAGCAACTTCTATGTCATCTCTAATGAACATAGCCACTCCACCCCCTCTGCCCTCCTTTCTATCCTTCCTAAGCAAAGTGTACCCCCGCATGTTTAGGTCCCAGTCATGGTTTTTGTTGGCCACGTTTCCGTGACTGCAGCCACATCCCCCCCCCCTCCGAACAGCATGGCCTGGAACTCTGGCAACTTGTTTCCCAAGCTCCTGGCACTTACTATCACCACTCCATATCCCTGATCCCCTTTGTCGAACCCCACCCAGGTTCTTTATACTTCCATCCTCCCTCTGCTCCTCCTGAAACCTCCTCCCTCAGTCTGTTTCCCCCCTCCCCCCCTTGGGTTTGAAGGCTACTCCCCTCATCTGGAGGAGAGGGCTTCTGGTCAGCCCCTTCCTTATCCCTCCCCCCCAAGTTTAAACCCCACCTTTCTTGAATGTAGTCAGCCACCCCCTGTTTAAGGAGTTCCTTCCCTAATGGGGTAAGATGAAGCCTGTCCTTGGGATACAGTCCCTTATCCTCCCAAACTCCTTTTCAGTTCCCTAACACCCCCCGACCCACTTTCTTCACCCCACTTCCTGAGCCAGTCATTAACCTCTGTGATCTTCATTTTTTTCTCCACTGAGGCCTTTGGTACCAGCAATATCTCCGAAAAGGAAATGTTGCATCCATTATCCCGACAGACTCTGGCAAGTTCTAAGAACCTTGCTTGGATTTCCAAAACGCTATTTCCCTCTAGAGCGTTAGTTCCCAAATGCACCAGGAAATCCGGTTTCCCTCCACAATCCCTAACCAGTTAGTACACCATGAACTTAGCTCTGTGGACCATCAGCCCAGAGATACTCACTACCTTCACCTGGCTATGGCATCTACCCCCCGTCCCTCCCAATACAGACCCCTAATCATCGAGTCTCCCAATAACAGAACCTTAACACCGCCATCATCCATATGGTTACCTCCACTACGCGCTCTCAACCCCCATCCTCCCCTTTATTCGTGATCTCAATTCCATGGGAGTTTTCCTGCCTTATTAGAGACTCCCTTGTCACCTTCCCCTTTCTACCTCCCTTGTTATTTTGCCCACTTAACTCAGACCCCCCCCCCCGAATAGGTGTCCCCTTTAACCCTCTCTTATCCGAACTATTTATCCTGGCCCTGATGGTTCCCCTTCCCCCACACCGCCAGCCTCCCCCTTGTAATAGTACCCCTACCTCCAGAGACCCTCTGTGTGTCCCCTTTACCTAGGGCCCCATCCTTGGTACAGACCCCCCTCCTGAAGGGGGGCCCCTCCCTAGCCTCCTTGTCTCCCAGTTTCTCTCCAGTCGTTCTTTCCTCCCTCATGTCTGCAATATGTTGCATCTCCCACATCTGCTTAACATTTACATTTCCCCTTCTCCCTCTGGGACTATTTCTATCCTTTCCATTGCTGGTCTGTGATGCCCTATGGGTATCTGACTCCATCCCCCCGGCCTCTGTATCAGTTTCCTTATTTCCACTAACCCCTTCCTCCCCCTCTAGGTTGCTTAGTAGCTCAAATTTATTGTAACACTCTATGCCAGCCTCCATCAAGTAACCTGAGTTTCCCCCGACTGCCCCTCTAAACTGCCCCTCTTCCTCCCCTCTTGCCCTGTTCTCCTTAGGAGCTCCCTTCCCACAGTCTGCTCTTTTAGGCTTCCCCACAACAGCCCCTCCCTTCTCACTGTCTGCTCTTCTAGGCTTCCCCACAACAGCCCCTCTTGACTCTTTCCCCTCCACTCTCTTTATATTCGGAATGTTTACCCTGTAAGTTTTCCCCTTAGTGGCAACATCCTTATCTAAGGGTCCTCTGTCCCTAATATCCCCCCTCCTGCTTGCTGTAACATAACATCCTGTAATTTCTGAGCATTGCCCCAGCCTCCCCTCAGCCTCACCCTTCTGCCGCCCATATCCACACCCCTTATCCTTGGACACACCCCCCAACTCCCCCAGCTTACTCCTCAACCAATATACTTCACTCCTGATATGAGATAGCTGTGTACAGAGTGGGAAGCCTCCCTCTCTCCAGGCCCAATTGAGAATTATTGCCACCCCACAGCCTGTACAGCCTACAATCCTTCCAAAGATGCCTGCTGTGGTGGAATGTGGCCACCCTGTTTGTCCCTCTCTGTTCATAATGGCACACACCCCTTTTCTCAGTCCCTTCCCCCTGGAATACAGTCTCTCTCTATACTGACTGCAGTTGTTTACAAACCCAATTTCAACCCCACCAATAATGTTCCCAAGTCTCACAAACACATACAGTCCAGTCTGTGTCCAGTCCCGCTAACAGTGCGTGTATATGCAGACATCAGGTACCATGTGATGTCACAGGCCCACCAGTTCCTGTTACTTCAAATTTTAGTCACAACAGAAATGCACAGCCCTTCAATCCCAACCCCAGTGGCTTTTCAGTATTTAAGAAAGCCGACAAAACAGGGTGGTGGGAGGGCTCTACCACCACCAGGCAAACATCACATTTAAATTTCACTCTAATTATCACTGCCAAACAAGTGTTCCCACAACCAGCACACAAACCCCAATAGTTACAATATCACAGCCCAAGTAACAGTTCTAACTCAAAGTAGTATTTTTAACACACAGAACTAATTTCAAGTACAAAACTATTCAAATATTTCAGTTAAAACAGAAGATAAACCAAACCGCTTTCCTGAACAACCTCCTACTTCTGTTCCCAGGTGGACAATGAAAGACAAGATTTCTAAAACTAGGATGAGCAGTGACCACTAAACTAGCTAAATGGCTACCAAATAAAAATCAAAAAAGTATTGTAAAAGTTTGAAAAATGGTTTTACACGAAAGAGCAATTTAAAAATGTTAAGAATAATTAAAAAGCTGAGCTCATTGAGTATCAGTTGTTGAAGGCGCTGTAACAAGTAATGCTCAAGCAAACAGAAAGAAAGAATTACTTACCGTAGTAATAGGTTTCTTCCAAGGGATCCCTCACTGTGCTTAACAATGCAATCAGCCTGAAGGGTTGAGCTGCCCCGGAGAAGGTAGAATATATGTAAATTGTGGAACTCAATGCATTTTCAAATCTCTGCCTCATGGTGGCATTCTATCCTGCTCTCTAACGTCAGATTTGTTTCAAGTGCCAGGAGAACAATAGCCATGAATTTCACTACCTTAACCCTAACAAGATCTAAGTGAAAATGTAATAAAAATCCAATAAAAGATTGGTCCCCAGGCCAAGCTATGGCAGACTAAAATAAAAACCACATCAAAACTGATTGTAGACCAAACACCAGTAATGCTCAAGCAACTGAATACCAAACAACAGAGATTCTTGGAGAACCTTTTTCAGGTTCTGGAAGGGGAGGCAGGGAGGGAGGTTTAAGCATAGTGAGGGATCTCTTGGAAGAAACAATATTACTATGGTAAGTAATTGTTTTTTTTTTTAACCCCAGCAATCCCTCATTATGCTTACTAATGCAGACTACAAGCAGTACCTTGGGAGACTGTGTACAGAACATATTTAGGGAAAAGGTTCTGCAAGATTACACTGACAAACCTGGCATTCCTTCTGGACTGCACATCCAGGTGCTAGTGCTTTGTAAAGGTGTGTACAGTTTTCCAGGTAGCTGCTTTCCAAATTTCTAGTAAGGGAATATCCCTTGCACCTGCCACAGAGGCAGCAGTGCCATGGGTGGAGTGAAGTGAGCCCGGAGGTCTTGTGGTGGCTGCCTGCCATCTTTAGTGTGGCAGAACTGGATGCAGGAGACTATCCAGCGAGCAGTGGTCCTCTCAGAAGCTGGCCTACCCTTGCCTGCTTCACCGTATGTGAGGAACAGTTGTGAGTGGAAGATCTGAGGTACTATCTGGACCACTCTAAGGACCTAAGTGTCTTCTTAATGTCCAGGCTGTGGAGCCTCTGCTCACCAGAAAGTACAGTTACGTAAGAACTCACCGTAATAGTAGATCTTCGAGAGAGGCTTTTGCAGTAGGTATTCACCAGTAGGACTAAGCCACCAGGCGTCAGGACCCTATGGAAAAATCTTCTAGCTAGCAGTCTCTGGCAGGGACCACCCCCGACGTCACCTGACTGATGTCAGCACGCGTCAGTATAAAGGGGGAAGTCCCCACACCTGCCTTCCAGTTCTCCCAACGGAGGCCCACAGGGCAAGACAGGAGAAGAGGAAATGCCCCCCAAGAAAGGAAAAAACTCAGGGAGATGGAGGGAAGGAAAGCAATACTTACTGCAAGAGCCTCTCTTGAAGATCTACTGTTACGGTAAGTTCTTACTTAACTGTAATGTCTTACTTCGAGAGGGCTCTTGCAGGAGGTATTCACCAGTAGAACTGAGTCCCAAGCAGTACGCATCAAGTCTAAATCTAGGGAGGAGAAGAAACATTCAGATATAGAAGAATTGGCAGAAGAGGGACTTCAAGAAAGGAGCCCCTGTAAGACCACCAAACCAAATCCTGCCCTGCAGCAAGAGGCAATGTCCAAGCTGTAATGCTTTGTAAAAGTATTTACAGATGTCCAGGTAGCGGCTGCACAAATTTCTGCAGCTGACACTTTCCTGAAACAAGCAGCAGAGGCAGCCACACTTCTGGTGTAATGCCCTTTCACTTGACCCCAGAAGGGGGTTTGTTGTACTTTTCATAACAGAAAGTAATGCAATTAGCCAACCACTAAGAAAGTCTTTGCTTGGAAATAGCAGTGCCTTCCTTCTTGGGTGCAAAGGAAATGAAAAGTTGGTCCGTTTTCCTAAGATCCATGGTTCTGTGAGTATAGTATCTCAGGATCCTGTGAACGTCGAGAGTATGTAAAAGATACTCTCCCTGGTTAGAATGCTCCGGGAAAAAGACCGGGAACTCAATGTACTGGTTCAAGGTGGATTCAGCCACCACCATAGGCAAAAATGTAGGATTGGTATACATGGCCACATGGTCTTTGTGAAAAATCAAGTACAGGATTTTACACATAAGTGCCTGAAATTCAGATATTCTCTGAGCCGAGGTAATGGCGACGAGGAAAGGAGTCTTCCAAGAAAGGAAGTGCAAATCAGCACTGGCTGCTGGCTTGAAGGGGGGGCAGCATGAGCTTCTCCAAGAGGAAATTGAGGTCCCGGGGGGAGCCAGGCTATGGATAGGGGGTTTCAAATGAAGAACCCCTCTGAGGAATGTCTTGGAGACCTCCAGTTGAGCAACTGGCTTGTCCCCCAACGGAAGATGGTAGGCCGAAATGGCCACCAAATGCACTTTCAGTGAGGAGTAGCTGAGACCCAAGTTGTAGAGGTACCCTAGATAATCCAGGATCCTGGCCACCAGGCAGGAAAAGGGTTCCAAATCCTTTGTGCCTGCCCAAATAGAAACCCGCTTCCACTTCATGGTGTAGGTAGATCTGTTGGAAGGCTTTCGGGCCTCCACCAGGATGTCAGCAATCTGAGGGGAAACGCCAAAGTGAGCAGCGGCTATGTCTGCAGGAGCCAGGCATGTAGATGGAGAGGGATTTGAGACCTGGATGGACTAGAGTCCCTTGATCATGGGTCAGCAGGTCCTGTGACATCAGAAGAGGGATAGGAGGCTCTTCCAAGAATTGCTGCAGTAGAGAGAACCAAACTTGCCTCGGCCAGAAGGGAGCGAAGAGGATCATGCGCATCCCTTCCGTATGGAGTTTGTTCAGAACTCTTGGGATCAAAGGTATTGGAGGGAAGTCGTAAATTAATCTGTCCCTCCAACATAGAGACAGCATGTCCTGCCAGAAAATGCCACACCCTGGAGTGAGCGAGCAAAAGGTGGGAAACCTGGCATTGCCGGGGGAGGCAAACAGGTCTATCTGTGGTGTCCTCCACTGAGTGAAGACGCCATCTGCCACCTCCTGCTTGACTTCCCACTCATGGGCTCTGGCCAAGGAGTGACTGAGAGTGTCTGCCAGGGTGTTTTGTGCACCTGGCATGTGGACCGCTGTCAGATGTAGGTTGTGCTGTGATGCCCAATACCACACCCTCATTGCCTTCCAGCACAGGGGATAGGAACAAGTTGCCCCCTATTTGTTGAGGTACAAGACAACACACATGTTGTCTGACTGTACCAGAAGGTGACTGGGAAGGATGAAGGGGTGAAGAGCCTGAAGGGCATAGAGGACCGCCCTCAGTTCAAGTACATTGATATGCAACTGCTTCTCGATGTGGAACCAGCTTCCCTGGGTTTTGTACGTCCTGAGGTGGGCTCCCTAGCCAGCCCTGGAGGCGTCCATGGTCAGAATCTGAGAGGGATTTTGCCAGAGATTTGTGTGTTTGGGAGGTACGACCTTATCCCAGGTACTGCCTCTAGAGCCCGGATGGCATTGGTGGTAATGGTTACTAAGCTGGTGATATTACGTCACTGGCGGGAGATATGGACTCCTTCTTTTAAGGAATGGTGGGAGGTATTCATGAACGCACTACTTGCTGAAAGGTCTGTTTATGTGGCCTCTGACACACAGCACAAATTTGACAAATATTGAAAGGACTTTAACCAATGTCTATGGACAAGTTCCCTTTTACATGGCAGGCACTGAGACACCCTTGGTCTCATAGGTCCCAATTAAATAATGTTTCTTCTTACCAATATGATTTTCCTTCCTCCAACGTTATCATTCCATCTCTCCCTTAATTGTTCATATTCCAGCTGAACTAAGGTTTTAATATGACTTCATTTATCCCATGTTTTTATCAATGTTATGGATAGTCTGGGGTGGGGTGGCGGGACTGTTTATATATTCCCTTTTATTATTTGGTTCCTTTTCTCTTTTATTGTTTAATTTTTCTTGATTAATTGTAAGACTATATTAGTTTTTGTACACTCCGTTTGCACCAACCTGTGTACCTCCATCATTTCTATATATATTATTCAATGGTGTAGTTGTGCTGTTTCTAAAAAAATTAAAATAAAGTTATTGGCAAAAGAATCTGAGAGGGATAGGTGGAGCAGAAGGGAACCCCTAGATTGAGGTTCTCCTGAACCAACCACCGCTGAAGATCCCTAATCATTGGGTCTGAAATGAGGACCTCGTGATCCAGATCATCCTGGGTTTGATCCCATTGGGCTCTGCAGATCCACTGCAAGATCCGCATGTGGAGTCACACCAGAAGGACAGTAGGAATGCAGCTGCCATAAAGCCTAGAAGGTGAAGGACCTTCTGTGCCAAGACCCATTTGTGAGAGTCAAGAAATGAGCCTGAAGTTGCAGAGTCTCAATCCTGTCTGAAGGGAAGAAAGCCCCTGCCCAGGGTGGTGTCCAACACTGCCCCAATTAACTGCCGCTGTTGGCATGGGACCAAATGAGATTTGGCATGATTGATAGTAATGCCAAGATTGGAAAAATCTCCAGAGTGAGGGACAGGGAACGCTGAAGGTTCTCCCTGGAAGGGGCTGCTATCAGCAAATCATCCAGGTGGGGAAATACCTGGACCCCCCCCCCGGTACACAGAAAAGCTGCCACCACTGCCAAACATTTGGTAAACACTCGGGGAGCCGAGGACAAGCCAAAAGGAAGTGCCCTGAACTGGTAGTGCCCCCCTAAGATCACCCTTATTCTTGGGCACTAGAAAGAAATGGGAATAGTAACCTGTCCCCTGGTACGGCGGAGGGACAGGTTCTATCGTCGCCTTCCACAGAAGGGAGCTTATTTCCTCCTGCACCAGAGGAATGTGCAGTGGAGAATAAGAGGACAGGGGAGGTGGTCTTGGGGGGAGGGGTTGAGTGAACTCTATCGAGTGTCCCTCTGACACCAGCTGGAGCACCCAAGAGTTGGTGGTTATACTCTCCCATTCCAGCAGGTGGAAGGAGAACCTTCCCCCCACTGGCTCCTCTGGATTGAGGGCCAGAAGAAGAGGGAGAGGCAATGAGTCAGGAGGCCAAGGGCAGACTGGCGGCGGCAGCTCTGGAAGCCTTACAGGACTTGGTCGGAGGGGCTTTGGTCGCTGACACAGCTCTTACGTTTGCTTGGGCATTGTGACTGCATCTGCTTCTGCTGCTGATGATTTTGACATTGAAAAGAATGTTTCTGTCCTTGGGGAGGTTTGTACATAAATTGCACCAACCTCAAGGCTTTACCTTTATCTTGAACGTCGGAGATGATGTCTTTGACGTCACCACTGTATAGTACCGACCCCCAGAAGGGAGCATCCTGGATGGCAGTTTGCACCTCAGGCGCCAGACTGGAAATACGGAACCAGGCATGGCAGCGTAATCCAACGGTGAATGACAAACCCCTGCCAGCCGTGTCCACCGCATCATATGTGGCACGGAGCATATGTCTACAGGCAGACCTAGCTGCATGAACAAGGTCCCCCAACTCTTGCTTTGTTGAAGAGTCTGGAAGAGAGTCCAATTTAGACTCCACCTGGCTGATAATGAACTTCTGGTAATCCCCCCCCATGTGGGCCATGTAATTGAGGGTCCTAATGCCCAGGGTAGAGGAGGCAAACACCTTCTTCCCGTACTGATCCAGAAGCTTAGATTCCCTGTCAGGGGGGAGAAGAGCTCAGGTGCTTAGGATTAGCGGTTCTGTCATGGGCAGCACTGATGACAACAGAATCTGCCTTAGGGTGAAGGCTAATAAAATCCTTGCCTTCAGGGGACTGATAGAGTCTGTCCACCTTGCAAGCTAGTGGAACTAAGGAGGAAGGCTGTTTCCATATAGCCATGACCAGAGCTTCGTAAGGTTCGATTCAGGGTGGAATCAGGGTGGGTGAGGTTTCAGCCAAATCTAAGTGTTTAGCTAACCTCTGCCATTGGGGATCTTGCTCCACCGTCTTCCATTCATAGGCCGCCTGGATCTTCTTCAACAACTCCAGAAAGGAAGGATCTTCCGGAGGGGGATTTAGGACAGTCCTTCCGTTTGGGGGTCACTGGAGTGTGAGGCTCGTCTTCTGGGTCTGAGGGCTCGAAGTCACTGTCGGACTCAGATGACTCCTGAGAACTTGAAGAGGTTGCTGGAGGGAGAGGGAGCTCGACCAGTCTGGATGCATCCAGAGGACGGGAAAACTCCCTGGGGCAAGAACCAGTGGAAGGTTCTGGTCTGATGTCTAGTAAAGGCGGAGGGGTCTCTGCCAGCCGATGACCGGGGCCTGGCATTGGGTCCGATGTCGGCTGACACTTATCAATGTCTGAAGTGAGCTGAGATCTGGCTCAGACCACCATGAGGACAGGACCACTTTCAAGTCCACCTACGGTTGTGGAGGAGGAGGACTCGGGAAAGGGTTGTTCGGGAACCCATAATATAGGTATCCAAAGCCCGACGGTGAGTAGCCTGGGCCAGAAAATCCTAGCATTGGGTACTGTGGCACCGGGCACCATGGCATTGGGTACCCCAGCATTGGGTACTGTGGCATTGGGCAGCCCGGCTTCGGATGTCCTGAAGGGGCTGACGGTCCTGACGGAAGTCCACTGGGGCGACGGGTCTGGCGACAACCCGGTGGGTGGAAAAGAAAGCCCCGTTGGAGGGTCTGTAAAAACAGGTCCTGCTGGCCCAGATGGCAGAGTAGTAGGTCGGTCGTCGGGCAGCAGCAAGCCGGAAGGTGACGGCGGGGGATCCATGGTCGGATCCGTGTCGGAGGCTCTGGAGTCAGGGGTGTGGCACCCCCAATGGCGGAAGCATCCCTTGGTCCTCATCCCTGGCAGGGGAAGGAGGAACCAATTCTGAAGGAGGAGATGGAGGAGCCTCCGAAGGCAGCTGGTTGGACATCAGCTGTGGCAACCCCCGAACGTCAGGTGTAATGTTAGGACCTGATGGGGGATCGCAGGCTGGGCGTTCTGTCCGGGCAGGAAACAGCAAAGCCGGAGCCTGATTTATCAGACCAAGTCGCACTTCTAGGCTGGGTAGCAGAAGCGGCCGTAGCGGAAGTGGAGGCCTCCTTTGCCCCAAATACTCCCATCAGGCCCAATCGCGAGCCTGATATGGGTGGGGTGGTGATGCACACTTGGACACCACCAAAGCGGCTGTCGGAGAATGATCCCCCGGAAGGGAAGATACCTGTAAGGCTGCAACTCCAGCCAGAGTCAGCGGGGCTGTGGATGAAGAGTCCCTATCCCTATGCTTCTCCTTATCCCGTTTTTTCTTGTGGTGGCATTCAGGAGAGGCTGACATCTATCTAAGTTTTTTTCAATTCTTTCTCCATGGAAGCCATCTTTTTCTTCAGAATATGGGCTTCCAGGGACTGCTGCCACCTTTTGCGGATGGCCAAACTGAATTTTTGGCAGTGGTCGCACTCCTCCACACAGTGGTCCGAGCCTAGACAGAAGAGGCAAAGGGAATGGCCATCATCATGTGGGAGCGGAGTTCCGCATGAGTCACACTTATTTTTATGTGATTCGGAGGGCAACGAGGACAACATACACAGCCGATAATGTAGAACAAATGAAAGTCGAAAATGAGAGGAATAAACTTCGAAGAAGTTGAAATTTGGAGTAAATACTTATCCAAAATGGCGATGCTAATAGCGCTGTTCTTCCTATAGGTACTTGCTGCAAGCTGACAGCAGGAAAGAACTGGAAGGCGGGCATGGGGACCAACCCCTTTATACTGATGCATGCTGACATCGGTCAGGTGACGTCGGGGAGGTCCCCACCGCAGACTGCTAGATTGAAGATTTTTCCGTGGGGTCCTGATGTCTCGCGGTTTAGTCCTACTGGTGAATACCTACTGCAAGAGCCCTCTCAAAGTAAGATCTGGACTTTGCTGGGAAGAACACTAGAAGAGTGATGGACTGGTTCAAATAAAACTCCAACATTACCTTGGGAAAGAATTTCCTGTTAGTCTGAAGGACTACCTTGTCTCTGTGGAAGATAATGTAGTTGGGGTGTGTGCAGAGGGCCTGTAGCTCACATACCCTTCTGGCAGAAGCTATGGCCACCAAGAAGACTGACTTCAATGTGACATACTTCAAATCCGCAGTAGCCATAAGCTCAGAGAGAGGTTTCATGAGCTTAGCTATACACAGGTTCAAATCTCAGGGAGGGACTGGCTTCCTAACAGGAGGATATAGATGTAGCAGACCCTTAAAGAATTTCTTGCAAATGGGATGTGAAGTCGCTGTTTTCTCATTACCTGCTGAAACATAGGCAGAAATAGCAGCCAAGTGCACTTTAAAGAGAACAGGATATAATTTCTATTTGGCAGCTATTTATAAAATTCTCATTCTCAGAAATGTTATACGTTCCCCTATATTATCAATATTTAACTGTACCTGAATAAATAGTCATACGAAAAACTGAATTTTGCATTACATTATTTTTATGGGCATTATTCTGTTACAGTTCTCTTCATGGAACCAGTAATTTGGAGTTTTAGCCATGTCACAGTTTGTGCACAGAACTCTAAGCACAGTTCTGATAGGTCAACAGCTCAGTTAGCATTCTGTGCACAAACCGTGACATAGTAAAAACTCTGAATTACGGATTCCATGAAGAAAACTAATAGAATGCTGCCCATAAAACCAAAACAATGTAAAATGCAGTTTTTGTATTACGTTTTATTCCGGTGTAACCCCCTTCCAAATGGGGGTTCCCAGAAGTCTTCCAGGAGCTTGCTTGAATGCTCCAAGTATGGAGGTGTTCAGCGTTTAAGCTGCTTGAGTCGCAGTGCTTTTAGAGCCTCTGGTACTGTCTCTTTAAGAGCACTGCTTGTGACCATAATTAATTGGGGGACTGTCTGTTCTAATGCTCAAATCCCGCCCGGGCTGTTGCCAATTTGCTCTGTTTTTGCAGTTGCTAAGAGTGCAAAGGGAGCCCATCTGAAAGCTGTAACTGTTTGCCTGTAATCATTTAGCAGCATTTGTGAGATTGCAGTTTATCTAACCTGTTTTATTGCAGCTGGGACTCTGTGTGTGTTTCCCCTCTATGTTGGAACTGAACTGCTGAAATGGACCAATCAGCGTGGGGGACCTTTAAAATGGATCCTGCTGCTGGCAAATCAGAACTTGGACTCTTAAGTTGAGCCAGCCACAATGGGACTGTATGGCAGATGCCTCTGGGAATTGTAGTTTGTACTTCGGGGCCTTTTTGCACCAACAGGGGGAGTCAGATTGTGAGTGACAGCCAAACCAGCCAAATGAACTGGGAGGAACTCAAAGCAAACGCCCGGCTCTGTCTACTGGAAAGATCAGATCAGTTTGGGCAGTGAAGAGACAAGGAGCTGTGTGCTTCTTCGGTGTGTAGTTTTAGCGTGGGAATCATGTGTAAGGCCCTAAGTTTCGGTCTGCAGCTTGTGCAAGCGCCTGTTCGGACTGAATCCGACCTGTGAAGAGAATCAAGGAGATCTGAAGAGTAGAAACCAGGCTCACCCTGTAGAAGACTGGAGAAATTGCTAAATCATGCTCGGTCTGTCAGGAACTGAATCTGCTGTGTGTTCTCCCGGGTATTGTGCAGTAATTGCGATCAGGATAGAGAAGCAGCCTGCCTGGTATAGTACTTTCCTTTTACATATAAATGTGTGTAGCGCTTGTGGGGAATCACGTTTCAAATCCCCTGTACAGTGAATTGAGTGCATGAAGCTGGAAGTAAACCCCAGCTTAATCCAGACTACATCATTTGCTCTAAACTGCAGTGGGGTCCAGTCACAAGGACCTTGTCCACATGGTCTGCTCCTCCGGGCAATCCAGGATAATCTGCCTTCCATCCAGTTCCCAGCATTGAGTTTGTGAGTACAAAGCAGGGTAGCTCCCTGCCATCTGTTTATCGAATTGCAAGTGTGTAATCTAATTGTTGTTTGTTTTTTTCATTTCTTCACAAACTGAGCCAACCGGCTCCGGGTTACAATTTGGGTATTGTGCCAGTGTTTTTCCATCACAGGGCCCCAACCAGCTGCACCAATCCTGGCTAGCCACACCCCCCCCATCCTGGGTACCCAGTGAAAGTGACAATTTGGGACTCTGAATATGCGCACAGTACTGTGATTATTAATGTATTTAACCTAATTAACCTGATTTCCCCCTGTCCTTGTTATAACTCCTTAAATAAATCAGATCTGTTTGTTTCAGCAAAGTTACACTAACTGAGGTATTTGTTTATGTTAAAGTATTGTACTATGGTTTTTGCACTGTGTCATCTTGTTTTACAGGGGGTCCCCAGAGTCCAATCGACAGAGTCAGTCCTGGGGGTAAGTGTACATTGTGAAGATATTCCTGATGCATTGTGTGGGCCACAAGTGGGAAGAAAGGGGGGTTACAGTGTCCCAGAGGGCTGTGACCAAGCTAGTTTACCTACTGCAAACCCTGACCTCTGGGTGGAGGCACTCGCCATTGGACCTAGGCCCCTCACCCTGTTAGTAGTTAAGCAGGCAGGGGTAGTAGCCCGTGGGATAGCGCCACCTAGGGGTTACACCGGTACAGTTGAATATGGATAATTTAGGGCAATGCATATAATTTCTGAGAAAAATAACTTTATAAACAGCTGCCAATTAGCACAAATTTCCTGTCCCCTGGGTTGAAGGACTGAGGTCCAAAGCCTGCAAGTGAACCAAGTAGTCCAAAAGTATGGGCTGGTCTGCCAGTAAAGGACTGAGCTGCTTAGGAGCACACCAGAGAGAAAACCTTTTCCATTTGGAAGCATATGTCTCTGGGGTAGCAGGCTTCCTGGAAACCTTGAGGACCTCCACTGAAAAGTGAAAATCAGTGTACTCTAACTCCTCAAGAACCAAGCCTTGAGCCGCAGTGACTTGAGGTTCAGAAAGGTTACTCTGCCCTGAGACATGGTCAGTATGTTATGTCTCTGTGGGAGACAAATGGGCGGTCTGATGGAGAGGGCCAGGAGCAGGAAGTACCAGGGCTGCCTGATCCAGTCTAGAGCCACTTATATCATGGTTGCAGGCTGGCTGCTTGGCTTCAACAGAACTTGTAGAAGTAGAGGGAATGAGGGAAGGGATACAGAAACCTTCTGACTGGTCCAGGGTCAGGACATCCATGGGGACTGAGCCCACCGTTGGAGGCCTACAACAAAAGAGAGCTGGTAATTCTCTTTGGAAGCAAAAAGGTCTATTTCTGGTGTGCCCTCTCTCCTGAAGATTGTGGTCAGAACCTGCTTGTTCAGAGACCATGCATAATGCCCCTGGCTGATCCTACTGACGGAATCTGCTAGGACACTGTCTTTCCCTGGAAGATGGACTGCTAATAGCTGTACTTCCATGGAGTAAGCCAGGCTGCAGATCCTCATAGCTTCTGTGCACAGCTTTGATGATCTTGTGCCTCCCGGTCTGTTTATGTAATAGAAGAAGAAGAAGAAGAAGAAGAATCAGCATTTATATAGCACTTTTCATACACAGTGTATCCCAAAGCGATTTACAAGCAATGCTAGACTGGTAGTGAAGTGACTGAATGTGTGGTGGCGGCCATATCGCACATCATCACCCCCACAGAGCCTGGATAATTGCACAAACCAGTTTTATGGGAAGGAGAATGTTGGCCAAGACACCGGGAATGTTCCCTACTCTTTACAAAGAGTGCCCTGGGTTCTTTTACTTCCACCTGGACAACACCAGGATGGGCAGAAGGGACCTCGGTTTAACGTCTCATCCGCAGGATGGCACACCCTAGCAGTACAGTACCCCCCAATACTTCACTTTGATGCCAGTGATTTTTAGGTACAAGTCCAATCCCGGTGTGGGATGAGAACCCACAACCTTTTGGTCCAGAGGTGGATGTGCTACCAACCGAGCCACGCTGACACCTAATACATGGTAGTGGTGTTGTCTGTCCTGATTTGGACTGACTGGCCCTTTATTGGGGAGCAAATGACTGCCCTTAGTTCCAGGAGGTTTATAAGTTCTTCAGATTCTCGAGGAGACCACACTCCACTTACTGTTTGGTCACTCAGGTGGGCTCCCCAGCCTAGAAAGGGAGGCATCTGTTATTAGGACAACTGTGGGAAACTGTTGTTGAAACCAGAAGCTCAGAGCTTTCAAAAAGGTTTTTGTCACAGGAATCAGTCTTAAAAGAGGGTCTTGCTTTTGGGACCAAAGGGCCCTTAAGTGGTACTGGATGTCTCTTATTTGAAACCTGGTTCCTGCCACCAAAGCTGTGGTGGAGACCATATGACCAAAGAGCTGAATGAAATGTCCTGCTGGTCTGGGCTGGCCCAGGATGAAGGAGTTTGCCAGGCTTAGCAGGTTTTCCATTCTGTTTTGAGGTAGGAATGCACTCCACTGGAGGGCATCTAATTCTGCTCCTGTGAACTCCAGGACCTGGGCTGGTTCTGTTTGGAACTTCTGAGTGTTTATGAGAAATCCCAGTCTATCCAAGATGCTCTGAGTTAGCAGGAGAGAGGCCTTGGTCTGCTGGTGTGACTTTCCTGCGACCAACCAGTCACCCAGCTAGGGAAACACCAGCACTCCTTGCCTTCTGAGATGTGCTGCCACTACGGCCAAGCACTTTTTGAACACTCTGGAAGCAGAGGAGAGGCAGAAATGAAGGGCTGTGAATTGATAATGACCAGATGCCAGCCTGAACCGTAAGTATTTCCTGTGGCTGGGCCTGACTGGAATGTGGAAATATACATCTTTCAGTTCCAACGACCCCATCCAGTCTCCCGACTGTAGGGATGCACTGTAGCCAGGGTTATCATTTTGAACTAGTCCTTTTTCGGGAGTTTATTCTGGAACCTGAGTTCCAAAATGGCTCGTCACTCCCCATTTTTCTTGTAGGTGAGAAAGTACCTGGGGGAAAGGCCCATTCCACACTGAGAGGGAGGAACTCTTTCTGCTGCTTTTTGCCTGCAGCAACTTTTTGACCTCCAATTCCAGCAAAATCCTTTCTGTTGGAGTGGAAGGTTTGAAGTATCCACAAACCTGCTGTCTGGGGAATCTTTTGAAATGCAGTGTGAGCCCGTGGCTCACTACTTTCAGAACCAACTTGTCTGTGGTGATGTTTTTTCATTCCTGGAAGACAAAAGCCAGCCTTTCTTCCAATGGCAATGGATGGGTGACCTGGAGCAACTCATCAGAGGTTCTGCTTGGGCTGAGCCTTAGGCGCTGTGGTTGAGTCAGCCCAGTTGGAAGCTCTTCTGCCCCTGCCCCTAAAGAAACCTCTTATCTGAGAAAAATCATATGGCACGAAGGCATGGGGAAAGTAACCCCTTCCCCTGTGTCCCCTTCCATGAGGCATATATGAAGTGGAGGCCTTTTCCTTTTCAATGTTGCTTTTATAGGTGGCTTTGTACTCTTTCACCTTTTTTTATATATACCTCTGTCTTGTCACCAAATAAAGAATTATTCTTGCATGGGAAACCCATGGCCTTTCCTGGGTGTCCTGGGACAGGTTAATGGTTCAGAGCTAGGCACCTCTTTGAAGATATGACTTGTGCCATGACCCTAGAAGCAGTGTCATTGATATCCACTACAATATGGAACTGGTATTTGGTACCGTCAGGGGCAGATGTGGCTGTATCTGCCAAATCTTGTGCCAGGTACCCCAAGGCCTTCTCACTCATGGCCAGTATAAAGTTCCCGTGGGCTTTCTGGTACTGGGTAGTAAAAGCCATGTAGGCAGCCTGCATCAACAAGAGAGGCAGAGGTATAAACTTTCTTCCCCATACTGTCCAGCTTCCTGGAATCTTTACCTGGAGGCTGGGTAGAGAGGGGAATCTTAGCTACGTCACAGGCAGCCACCTGGATGACCCCTTCATCACCTGGATGTGAGTAGAGGTACTCAGCATCATACCTGTCCAGCTGGTACTTCTTCTCAATCTTTTTGTCGATCCCTGAAGTGGAAGTAGGGCTCTGCAACAACATGCAGGTTGCTTTCTTGAGTGGTTTGTGGACAGGCAGAAGCAACTTCTTGAAGCAGGCCTGCTGGCACAGCAGTTGGATTTCCGCTTATGACACAGACGACCCAGGTTCAGGAATGGACCTAGGGAGTCAGAGGGCCAGCCGGGAGAGAAGGATTCAGCATTCCATGGATTGTTCTCCTTCTCTGGTGGGAGGGAGGGGCAGCATGTCTGGCGCTAGATGGACCCCCTGGCAGAGGCCAGGGGAACCACAAGCAACTGGCACCCGCATGCTAGAGGGGCAGGGCGGATGCTGCACATCATTGCAAGTCCCCACCCCTGGGACAGAAAAAAAACAAAACAGTTGACCTCTCAAGGATGATGCCTGCCCCGGCACTTGGCCTCTATGGCTCTCTGCCACTTCGCCAACCTATCATGGCTCCATGGCACCATTGTGCTCTGAACCCCACCTTAGGGGGAAGCCAGGGAGGTGATATCAGTCACCACCGACACCTTCTCCCATTGTAGACAGGTCTGTTACAGTGCCGTGGCCCCGCCTGGGGTTAAGCCAGGGGGTATCCATGGAGCTACAGCCACTGGGGAGCAAAGCAGGTGCTCGAGGGCTAGAGCTGAGCAGCAGAGCAGCTGACAGCAAAAAGTGTGCTACTTAAAAAAAAAAAAAAAAAAGAAACTTCTTGGTTGGGGTTAACCCCATCATATCCAAAAATGTCACTTCATCCTCATCTTCCACAGTTTCCTGTGTGGATAAACTCGAGGGAGTTTACCATCTGCCTAATGAAGGGAAAGTGGGAGAGAAAATCCTCCGGCCCCCAGGGAGGGGAACCGAACTCTTGCTCAGGGAAACTGTCAGGGTCAATGGGTTCCCCCTTCCTCCTCCTCCTCATAATAAAATTCATCTCCCTGGTCCTCAGAAACCAGGAGGGGGGAAGAAACTGGAGGAGGAAGCGGCAAGCCTGAATAAATTTCCAAGCCTTAGTAATGTCCTCCACAGAGGGCATTTTTGCTCTGCCCACTGATGGCTCCTTTACTTCTTCAGGAGAAAGGACAGAAACATGTTTCTCTTTTTGTTTTCTTTTATCAGGAATCAAGTCTGGAACCTGCTCAGAGAATCTCTTATGCCTGGCTACCTCTGAGTTCCCTGTTTTAGGAATCCTGGAATCAGATGTGTCTTTAACGAACCCTTTCTTTTGTTTACTATAAGAGGAAGGGCCTTCAACAGTATGCTTCGGTGATGTACAGTCAGACTGAGAAGCCATAATGATTTTTAACTTTTTGGCCCATTTCTTGACAGTTTTAGGGCAAACCCTGGTGCAAATTTTTCAGTCAGGCAATGAATGTTCAGGACCTAGACACGTTAAGGACAGTTCATTACAGTGTGCCTTCACCAAAAGGATCTAGCACTTTGCACAATTTTTGAAGCCTGTCGGTACTGTTTTCTTTTTTGGTCTATCTGACATGCCAGTATAGAAGACCCTTAGGAAAAATCGGTTCCCACAAAGGAAAAAATGTGATTTGTGGTCCAGTTCCCTACAAAAGATGAACTGCTAACAAAAGAAACTTCAGAACTTTTTTTTTTTAACTCAGAAGAAAAACAAAAACACAGAAAACACGGAAAATCATGGTTTGGTTTCTAAAAATTGGGAACCGAATTGCTAACAGTTATATTTAAGTAAAAAATAAATAAAATAAGAGGGGAAAAATAAGATGAAGAAGTACAGTTAAATAGAAAAAATGCTGTATATACAAAGTTTTTCTCTGGTTCCTGAGAACTGCTGAGGAACCAGAGAAGACTGCAAAAAAACAAAGAAAAAATCTAAACTAATGAAACATAGCAGAGATAAGAAAGAAATGAAAATTATGTACCTAGCGTAATTATGATCTTTCTGTGTATCTTCACCATTCATCACTGTTGGTGCTGCCCTCGAGGCCGACGCACTGCGTGATGCTCGCGGGTTGGCTGTTAGGCTGTGTCGACTCCGGCTGCCTGCCAGTTCTGAGTCGCCGGAGAGGTAAGAGGAAGGGAGTGGAGGGTGGGACAAGGAAGTCAAGGGACAAAAAGGAAAAGATATATAAACCAAAAGGAGAAATAACAACTAAGAGGACAGAAAGGGAGAAAAGTCGGAAACTAGAGGGATTGGGAGGGGCCCCAATCTCTGGAAAAGGAAGAGGGAGGTAGGGTGGGTAAAGAATTTGGGGGGGGGGGTTTAAACATTCCAGACTCTGGTCCATCTCCAGATTATATAGGAACTGCAAGGAGCAGCCAAAGGCTTTCTGCCAGAATTCAAGGCACAGAATGACTGGCAAACACTCCTGAAAAGCAGAGTCGGCTATTCTGGAAGAAGGACAGGGTACAGGGAATAAATACCCTCTCAAGGAAAGATTATTGGTGAAACGAGGAAAAATAGATTGGAAGGGAACAGGGAGGAGAAGAGAAAGGAGGGCAACTGACAACTCCCACCTCACAGGGGTGGAGCCAAGGCACTGGAGAAGGAGTGCCCCCCTTGCTGACTACTCTCCCCGGAACATTATCCCCCTGTGTGCCCCTGTTTTACCCCACTCCTAGAAAAGGAGAGGGGGAGGATGGGCACAGAGAAGGAGGGGGACCCAGAGACTGAGGCCCCAGAGGGATGGAGGGCGGGATCGTGATGAATGGTGAAGATACACAGAAAGATCATAATTACGGTAGGTACGTAATTTTCATACCTTATCTGTCTCAATCTTCACCATTCATCATTGTTAGGTGAGTACCGAGCCCCCTGAAGGGGGTTTGTTTTACACCCTAAGGGACAAAGTCCCTTAGCTCTCAGTGGGTGACACACTAAGAGGGAGAACCTTCAGGGCCTGGAGAGGCTCGAGAGTGGGGAGAGTGAGACGGGGTCCCCCCGGAGGGGGAAGAAAGTTGCCCCAAGTGCCGTCTCGCTCTATGGGAGAAGAGATAGGTTCTCTGGTGAGCGGAGTTAATCACCCTGCACCGGGCCATGGGTGACAACCGGGAAAGATGCAGCCATGCCATCCGCCTAGTGCAGATCGCTGTCCCTACGACCCTGGTAGCTACCTTGTTGGCATCATAGGATGCCCTCGCTTGGTGCCTTGCTAGCTCCAGGCCACGCGCAGAGAGTGCAATGGCTTGTCTGGTTTGCTCTGTATCAGGAAATGAGGCTAGGAGCTGACCCAGCCTGGACCACAAGAACCTGTCATAGGCTGCATAGTGGGCCTGATGTGCAGAAATGGAAAGCAATAACCGTGCCAAGTAGAAAGTCCTTCTACCCCAGAAGTCAAAATCCGAGGAGTCTTGATCTGGGGGCCGGTCACGGTGAAGGGTGCGAAGCCCATCAGGAGTATCCAACTACGTCAATCCAGACTGTGGATGAGGCATGGAACCTGGAGACTCGGGGGTTGCGCAATACCTCTGGCTGAGATCCCTTGGGGCAGGAACTCCGGAGAAGGGCCACTGCCAGGAATGCAATGACGCCTCCCGGAAGGGAGCAGGCCAGGGCGGCACCACAAGGGTGGCCTCACCAAAATCGCCTAGAAAGGCGTGCGCCGAGTACTCAGGATTGCTGATAGTGGTTGGAGTGAGGTGCAAGTCCTCCAACATCCTCACGAGGAAGCGCTGATAGTCAGCGAGATCAGCAGCTGGAGAGATGTGGACAGAAGGTTCCTCTCCCCCAGAAGAGGGGGATGAGGAGCTGGAGGGCACCGGCTGTTCAGTGGGTGGCTGCATGGGGGGAGGTTGAAAAACCTGGCTGTCCATCGCCCTAGCATAAGCAGGGAACCGAGCAGCCACCGCTCTGAACTGCTCCCAGGAGAGAGGCCCACTAGGACCAAGGATGCCTGGGAGCACAGGAGAATGTGGCAGAAGGATGGGGAAAGAGCCGAGAAGAGATGTCGGCTGACCTCCGCCTGGGTTAAGGAGTGGACTGGGAGCACCCATGGAAGAAGGTGCCCTGGAAGACCCCACAGCCGACAGCTGAACAACCATTTCGGTACTGCCTTGGCTGCACTCAGAAGAATCCCCCCTGTGAGGTGACCAGGGCCATATAGGTCCAGAAGGACGGTCCTCTACCTCAAAAGAATGGGGCTCTCAGAGAAACCAAGGAGAAAGAGCGGAGATCCACACTACGGCTTCTCCCAGAGCCCGGGTGGACCCCCAAAAAAGGCCGCCGTGCCGACTCCACGCCCCTCGACCCCTCGGAATTCGAAGGCCTCCTCCTCCTCGAGAGGGCCAGCCTAGGTAGCTGGCAGCTCTGGGCAGTACCCAAAGGAGCTATCCAGGGTGCAGTACCCTCCCCTCCCGTAGATGCTCTGATAGGCCCCAAAGTTGGGTGATCTAGGCACACCACAGGTGGGGGTACCACTACTGAGGGGTGAGTGAACCCACCAAGACCAGGCTGCAGAGCTATGGTGGCCTGCACCACTGGTCAGCACCCCTGACCCCATTCTCGGTAGCCACCGACACCACCTCAGAAGGGGGCTGACTCCGGCTTGTCGAGGAGATTACTGGGCTGCCCAACTCAACAGCCAACCCCAAAGGGTCAGACTGTCTGTCTGACTTAGAGCTCGACTCCGCCTCCGAGGAGGTAGAGGCCGAGGCCCTGTGCCAAACCGTAGGAGGGCACCCACTGCCATCTTTGCCAAAGGGGCCAGAAACCAAAGCCGTGCCCGAGCCGGAACCAGTGCCCCCTACAGCACCATGAACGGTATCCACAGGGGGCACGGCTCCAGCCCGAACAGGAGCTCCAGAGTCGGGACCAATCACGGCGCCGTCCGGCCCCACGGCACCACGAGGATGGCGCCACCTGGCTCCACGGTGTCACGAATGGCGCCAAGGGCAGAGGTGGCACCGAGGACGGTGCTGACAGAGGAATCCGACGCCCCATGGTGCCGACCCAGAGGACACGGGCCCGTGTGAACCCTCAGCGCGAAAGTAGACATGGAAAAGATGGCACCGTAGCAGCTCCCATGGTGCCGCTAGCAGTGTCGGTGCCACGAACGGCTACGACAGAAGCCACGGTGCCGTGCGACAAGTCAGCACTGACGATGACTCCGTCAGGGCCCACGGCACCATGAATGGCACCGAGGCCCACAACGGCGCCAACCGACAGCATCGAGGATGGCGCCGACTGGGGCCTTGTGAACTGCAGGTCTGACAAAGGGGGAGTCTTCACCCCCAAAGGGTCGATTGCCATGGCGGCGCCTCCCGCCCGCCCCCTGGGAGGAGCGGGACAGGCCTCCTGCACTGTGGAAGAAGCCTCAGCAATGGCTAGGCTACTAGTAGCCAAGGCTCCCTCCCCCTCGGTCCGTATAGAACTGGGAGGGGACCCAGAGGAAAGGCCAAGAGAGCGTGGCTTGGCCCGATGAGTGTGCGCCCGACCCCTGAAAGTCGGCGGAGCTCGCCCCACTTTCCACGCACGTTGTTCGATGACCCGGCAGTCCATGGAGAAACAGGTGTCGCACGAATCCATGTCATGAAGCGGGACAAGACACGAAAGACACAGGTCATGCTGGTCGGTGACGGAATACTTTCGGCTGCATGGGCACCGTCGCATGGGGGGCCGACCCATCCTAGAAGATTTCTTGCCCTCCGACCGAGACATGACCTACAGAGAAAAAAACACCAAAAACAGACTCGATGTCGCAGAAATATAAAGATAAGGAAAGATCTTACCAGGCGACAGAGTATGGCAAAGCAGAACCAGCAGGAACTGATGGACTTCGGCACCGAAGTAAAATAAAGCAGCGGCGTCGAAGGGTTTTCGGCATCAACTAGGCCTCTAGCAGCAGCTTCCACATGAGGTGCAACCTCTATGGCGGGAGACGAAGAACTGCAGGCAGGCTTAGTCATTCTCAGCCCAACGGGCTCCACCCGCTTTAGCGCCTCTTCGCGATGCGCGTCGGGCTCCACCTACCTTTTCTTCCGGCGGGTCCTGACCTCCGGCCAGATACCCAACAGTGATGAATGGTGAAGACTGACACAGATAAGATATAAAATGGAAGGGCAGAATTACACACAGTATATTATAATACTTAAAAATACAATGGTGTAGAAGTGCAAAATGGAGCCAACAATCGTAGGCAATGCAGCATCAGGGCAATACACATACAGGGTAAAAAAGCTCGGGAAGTACAGAGATGGCCTCTTATATAGTATGGTACAATATAATACAGTACAGGTGAAATAGCCTGGAGACAGGTGCACACTAAGGAAGGTGTTAGGGGTATACCTAAGGAGAAAGTAAGGAAGGGTAGGCAGCAGCAAATTAAGGTTAATGAGGAGAAAACAGGAGTCATGCAAAAGGGTTAGGAAGTGCAATTACAGGATTCAGAGAATGCTTGGCCGAAAAGCATCTTAAAGGCTGTACATTTCACATAGCAGGCTAGCTTCAAGGTCTTTTGCAGATTGTTCCAAAGAGAGGGGTGAGAGTAGCTGATGGACACTCTACCGAAACAAGTTCTAACTTTGGGGATTACAAGGGAGATGTATGAGAGACTCCTCAATGCATAATTTCCTGTAGGGCAGATAGGAAGGCAGTCAGAAATATATTGAGGGAGATTTTTAGTTATAGCATGTATGTCCAAAGGGCAGCATTTTTTTGGCGTCTGAATTTGAGCCATGACCAAACTACCAGGGTGTATAAAGAGCAGTGGTGAGTGGAGTAGAGAGCTCCAGTTATAAATCTTATTGTCCTATGGTAAAGGGTATCAAGTTTAGAGAGGACCAAGCTGGTTGATTGTCCATAAAGTATGTCAGAGTAGTCCAGTAGTGGTAGAAAGGTTGCTTGAACAAGTCTGGTTTGGGCTGCTGTGGTGGGTATGTGTCTAAGATGGAAGAAAATGCTGAGTCACTGTTTGAGTATTTTAGTCAGTTCCTTAATGTGGTCATAAAAGGACAATTTTTGGTCTATCCAGATGTCCAGGTACTTGAATTTGGCTACATATTCTAAGAGTTCACCTGGGAGAGTGGTGATTGGGGGTAGCATATCCATGGTAGGGGGACTAGAGGCCTTTAGACAAGGTGTAAGGAGCATGACCTTCATTTTCTTGGCATTGAGTAAGAGTTTTAATTGAAGTAAAATTAATTGGAGTTGACAACTCGGGTTGGAGGTCCGAAAAGACTGTACCAGGGGATGGCTGTGTGATATAGAGAACAGTATTGTCTATGAAAAGGTGAATGTTGGCAGTTTTTACATCAGCGTGTATGTTATTTATATAGATGGCGAAAAGGAACAGGCCTAGGATGGATCCCTGAAGGTCCCCTCTAGTGAGGGGTTTTATGGGGAAGAAATCACCTTCTGCTTTAACCTGCTGTAGGCAACCAGTGAGGTAGCTGTCAAACCATTTCAGAGCCACTGTGTCAAGGCCGATGCTGTGGAGGATGCCCAGAAGTAGGGTATGGTCCATAGTATTGAAGGCCTTGCTTAAGTCCATAAATAAGGCACCTGCAACATTTTTATTGTCCAGTACGATCTGCCAGTCATTCACAACTTTAGCAAGGGCAGAAATTGTGCTGTGGCATGGTATGAAGCCTGACTGAACTGAAGAGGGCACATTAAATGATTCAAGTAAGTCTCTAAGCTGATAGTTGACCAACTTTGATAGTAATTTGGAAAGGGTGTGAAGCAGAGAAATAAGTCTGTAGTTGTTAAGATCACGAGGATCGCCCAATTTAAAAAGTGGTATTACATGTGCTCTTTTCCATACTTGGTGAATGGCACCTTGACTTAAAGACAGATTGAACAGATGAGTGAGGGGAAGAGCAATGGCGTAAGCACTGATTTTTAAGAAACAGGGCTCAATCAGGTAATCTCCAGCGCTTTTCCAGGTGTCTCAGTTTAGAAGTAAATCTTCAACCTGTTTTAGTGCGACTCGGCTAACAGGACTAGGGATAACAGGCATGGGTGTGGTAGATAGTGTCAGGGCTGATTTTGTTTACAGAGTTGGTCACATAGGTTCTGAGCAGGACAGGAGTCAAATGCCAAGCTGCCAAGGCACAGTGGTTGTTTAAGAAGTCTAGGATAGAGTGTTTGTTCGTAATAGTAGACCCTCCAGAGGAAATTTTGGTGGGGAGGGAGATTGAGGACTTGCAGCCTTGGACCTCTCTCAGAGTTTTCCAAAGTTGGGAGGAACAATCTGTAGACGTGTCCGGTTTATAAGTAAAGCAGCTGGCTTTTGCCTCTCTGATGAGCTTTGTGCACCAGTTTCTGGCCGCTCAAAAAGCCATCCAGTCAGCAGGAAGTTTGGTCTTCTGAGCAATCTTCCACAATTTATCCCAGTAGAGGAGCTCAGACTTAAGGCTGGCAGAAAACCATGGACAGGATGCTTTTTTTGTTCTTACTTTAAGTAAGGGTGCATGTCTATTGATGGCACCTAGGAGTATATTATGGAACGATTCATAGGCTGTGGACACCGAGGGTGCCAAGTAAAAGTCTTGACAGTAGGAGTGTTGGAGGTCCGAGAGAAAAGCAGGGATGTCAAGATTGTGGCATTTCCTTTTGTAGATGTATTTAGACAAGGAGACTCGTTTTGGGGTTGACCTGACACAGGCAATGGTGCAATGATCACTAAGATCGTTGAAGAAAACCCCCAAATGAGTGAAAAGGTGAGGTTTGTTAGCAAGGATTATATCTAGTAGGGAACTGTGTTCAGGTTTTTTTTATGTTGGGTCTGGTTGTTTCCATCACAAGTTGTGTACAACCGAAGGAGTCGCAGAACTCTTTAAGAGGCTTAGAGCTAGCAGAGAGCCAGTTGAGGTGGAGATTGCCCATAATTATGACCTCTTAGGAAACCATGCCAATGACATCTTTTAGGTGGCCCAGCACTTTTAGCCCAGTCGAGGGCAGTCTATAGCATCCAAGTACAAGGAGAGGTTCAGAGGAGGAGGAGAGCTGAACCTTAATTGTAAGGCTTTTGAACTCACTGTGCACTGACAGAGTCAAGGACTGAGCCTGGAAATTTATCTTTTAGATAAATGGCAACCCCGGAAGGTCTGTCCATTCTGTACATGTTGTAAGAGGAGATACATAGATACATAGACAGTGTCGGCAGATAAGGGCCTATGGCCCACCTAGTCTGCCCATTTGAGTTTGTAACTTCAGTTTATGTTTTCCTAGAACTCTGTTGCCCCTTACCCCTGACCTCCAGAATTCCTTTACGTCTATCCCATGCATTCTTAAATCTCATGATTGTTTCAGCCCCCACCACTTCCTCAGGCAGGGTGTTCCACTTGTCCACCACCCGTTCAGTGAAGAAATTCTTCCTCACATTTCCTCTGAATTGTCCTCCCTCCAACTTCATCTGATTCCCTCTAGTCCTGGAACATCTTATTTGCTTAAAAATAGTGTATTCTTGCACCCTGTTCCTCCCTGTAAGATACTTGTATGTCTCTATCATATCCCCTCTCTCCCTCCTCTCCTCCAGGGAGTACATATTCAATTCCTTCAACCTATCCTCATAGGACTTGTAATGCAATCCACGTACCATCTGTGTTGCCCTCCTCTGAACCTTCTCTACCCTGTCTATGTCCTTACGTAGGTAAGGTCTCCAGAACTGTACACTGTACTCCAGGTGGGGCCTCAATAGTGTCTTGTATAGTGGAATCATGACCTCCCTTTTCCTGCTGTTTCATAGTCCTGAGTAGAGGGTTTAAGCCATGATTCAGAGATCACCAGAATATCTGGGGAGGTGTGGTATACCCAAGCTTGTAAGAGGTTAAACTTTTTTAAAAGACTGCAAATGTTAATATGCATTAGACTCTTCCCTTTCATGAGAGGTAGATCAGCAGAGCATTGATAGTATAGGGAGGGCCTAGATTTAGTTCAACATTCCCAGAGCACAATAATAGTAGCAACAGAATCTTTTTAATGGTATTTAACAGAAGCCTGAGAAGTTTAGAACATCCCCTTTTCAAGTGATGGGCAAATAGTAAGAGAGAGTCAATATGACAGGCTCCAAGTGTGCCCAAGGATGCACATAGAAGTATCCGAGCCTGACAAGCAAATGGGGGTATAGTAACTGGGAAGGTGGAGGGTATGAGAAACAGTAATAGGGTTTGAGGGTGTAGGAACCATAAGGGTTCATGTTAAGAGGGTGTAGGAGTTTGAATGAGAGTTCTAAGAAGGGATTTGAGGTGGGGGGGAGGGATTTGAGTGGCATGGTTGAGGAGTCAGTGATATCCCTAGGGAGTTGTTATCTAAGTTAGTGCAGCAGAGCACAGCATTTGTTAAGCAGCTGAAAAATAACAGAATAGGCTTCATTCCTGAGAATGAGGGCAAGAAGCTTGGTGCAAGAAGAAAAAATGACTTACCATAGTAATCTTGTTTCTTTCAAGGGAATCTTACTGTATTCTTTTTTTTGAAATCGCCCCCACCTCTCCAAGCTCCACTTCATCGGAAGCACCAGTGGAGTCTGCCCCCACTTCTGCCACCTTACTTGGACCTTCCTGTTCACTCCATGGAGCTGCAGTTCTCCCCGGCGGGGACAAGCTGGGGCTGCTACATCCCAAACAATTCAGATCTCGTCAGGAACTGGACGGCCAGGCAGGTGTGAGCTATGAGGGATCTGCTCCGGTGCTCCATCTTCCTAGAGCCTGGAGAGCATTTTCCCTTGTTCTGGAGGAGTGGCATGCAGCCTGATGTCATGCCATCACCGCCGACGTCATCACTCCCCATCCCTTGCTGTATGTTCTGTGCTTGCCGTGCCTCCGACTTCTGCCAGAGAGAATGATCAGGGTATAACAGTGGACCCCCTCCCTCCCAGGAGAGAAGAGCTGTCCTCTGGACTCTGAATCCTCTTCCTCCCCACCAACCTCCAATGGCCTGGGCTTGTTCCTGAATCTGGGTCACCGGCATGACGTGAGGCGTGGCGTCCAGCACCTCAACCTTTAGCGCCACTGGGCCGGCAATCTTACAGTATTCTGACAATTGCAGTATAGTCTCACCATAGGACTGCCCCAGAGCCAAAATGGTTAATAGAACTTATGCTAACTGTGGAATGTTAGGCTCGAGCTCTGTTTTCATACCACTGTCCCTGGTTGCACTTCCTGCAACCATCAGATTCTTATGAAGCATGCATAAGCAAAAAACAAACTAACTAAACTATTCTAATAACAACAAATGAGCTCTCCCTTTTTGATCAACCACCCTCTTAACAGCATGGGCATCACTAAGACTCAAGTCACAGATGCCTAAGAAGAAAAAATGACTAACCTGTAGTAATCTTGTTTCTTCCAAAGGGATCCATTAATATTATTACTCTTGCAGTGCTCCCTTAAGTCAGCACTACCCCAGAGAGAATAGAATGCTATGCTAATCATGGAATGTTTAGCTTGTGCATTTATTTTCAAACTGCCCAGTGTCAACTGCCTACATTCTACCTCAGATTTCTTAGAAGCCTGCAAAGAGGCCATAACAACATGTGAATCATTGTTTAAATAATTATAGAAAAATAATGCCCAACTGGGCAAATAACAACATTAACCAAAGGACTAGTATACACAAATGTCCCCTTTTTTCTGAAGTCAGATATGCTTTTAGAAAAGAACCTACAAGTTAAGACATTACTAGAAGGCGCCAGCAGGTGGCATGCCACTCCAACTATACATCTTATCAGCTGCGGAGAGGATTCTTCTTGTTACTGATTCTGAAAGGGGAGGCAAGGGAAGGGAGTAATAATATTAGTGGATTCCTTTGGAAGAAACAAGATTACTACAGGTGAGGAATTTTTTCTTCTTACTCCAGGAATCCACTAATATCATTACTCTTGCAGACTATGCAGCAGTACCTCAAGGAGGTGGGCCAAAATCTTATTTAGGACAAAGATTCTGCAAGACTGCTGTGCCAAATCTGGCATCACTCC
Organism: Neoceratodus forsteri; assembly: GCA_016271365.2. Classification (NCBI taxonomy): domain Eukaryota; kingdom Metazoa; phylum Chordata; order Ceratodontiformes; family Ceratodontidae; genus Neoceratodus; species Neoceratodus forsteri. The sequence goes on along the minus strand of CM057458.1, from coordinate 727,352,756 downwards.
TGGACTGGGTGTCCAGGCTATAATGCTTAGTGAAGGTGTGGACTTACCTCCAGGTAGCTGGTTTGCATATTTCCATTAGAGGTACCTCTCGGCAGCTGCAATAGTGGCAGCTGTGCCCCTTATAGAGTGGGCCCTAAGACAAAAGGGAGGAACCTTCCTTACTTCTGAGTAGAAAAACTGAATACATTGAACTATCTGAGAGATAGTCCTCTTTGAAGCAGGAGTACCCTTACCTACTTCCGCATAGGTGAAGAACAGTTGTCTGTCCTGCCTATGATCTTTGGTACGAGTCATGTAATAACTCAGTGCTCTTTTTACATCCAAGCTGTGCAATCTATGCTCACCCAAGCTGGAGTGTTCAGTAAAGAAAACTGGCAATGTTATAGATTGGTTCAAATGGAAGCCAGAAAACACCTTTGGGAGGAGCTTCCTATTAGTTCTCAACACTACCTTGTCCCTGTGGAAAGAAACATAGTCCTTTTCCACACAGAGGGCCTGTAGCTCGCTTATCCTTCTGGCAGAAGTGATTGCTACCAGAAAACTACCTTCCAGATAAGAAATTTAAGCTCTGCAGATGCCATAGGCTCAAAGGGCGGAAGCATAAGCTGGGCAATGCAAATATTAAGGTCCCATGCTGGCACTGGTTCCCTGTGAGGGGGAAACAAATGAGAGAGCTCTTTAAAGAATCTTTTGAATATAGGGTTTGATGCCAGGGAAGTATCCTTTCTAGCTGAAATGTATGCTGAAACTAAAGCCAGGTGCACCTTCAGAGATGAGTGTTGCAACCCCAGGGAGTGCAGGTGAGACAAATAAACAAGAAGGGTTGGGATCCCAGCCTGGGCTGGGACTATACCCTTGTCACTGCACCAGATGGATTTTTTTTTTCCATTTTGAGGCATAGGTTGTCTTGGTGGAAGGCGTCCTGTAACCCTTAAGGACTTATAAAACTGCTTCAGAGAATTGGCAATCTGCATATTCCAAGTCCTCAAGAGCCAGGTCTTGAGCTTGAGAGACCTGACATTGGGGGTATACTACCCTCCCCTGAAAGGAAGTCAGTAGATTGTACCTCTGAGGGAGGTGAATCGGTTTGCCCACAGACATTAAGAGCAGCAGGGAGTACCAAGGCTGTCTTGCCCAATCCAGGGCTACCAGAATCATTGAAGCTGGTTGTGACCTGAGCTTGATAAGCACCCTGAGTATTAGAGGAAAAAGAGGAAAGGCATAGAGGTACCTGGCTGTCCAATCCAGAATCAGGGCATCCATTGGAATTGTCCCCTCCACTGGGGTCCTGCAGCAATAGAGAGGTAAGTGGTGATTTTGGTGAGAAGCAAAAGGGTCTATTTCTGGGGTCCCCCATCTCCTGAATAAAGCATTTACCACTAGCTTGTTCAATGCCCCATGGTTTATCCTGCTCAAGGCATCTGCCAAGGTGTTGTCCTTGCCTGGCAGATGAATTGACTGTAGAGAGGCATTTAGAGACTAAGCAAGGCTCCATATCTTCATTGCCTCTGTACACAGAGGAGTGGACCTTGTCCCTCCTTGTTTGTTGATGTAATACATTGTTGTGGTATTGTCTGTTCTGACTTGTACCACCTTTCCCTGTATGAGATGAGAGGAACCCTGAAGGGCCAGATAAACAGCTCTTAACTCCAGCAGGTTGTGCAGGAGTGAGTCTGCACTCTCCCAAGTACCATGGATGGTGTGATCCCCTAAGTGAGCATCCCAACCAAGCAGGGAAGCATCGGTTCACGGAGGGAGGCTCCTGCAGAAATGGAACCCCTTCCCTTAAATTTTATGGTTCCCTCCACCATTGGAGGGCCTGTAGTAATGTTTGTGTGACTGGTATTAGCTTTGAGAGGGGGTCCCACCTTTGGCACCAGTATGCTCTGAGGTGGAACTGAATATCTCTCATCTGACATGTGGCATCTATGACTGTGTTTCTTGCTGCAGCTATGTGCCCTAACAGTTGAAGAAACTGTCTTGCTGGCTTTGGCCTACCCTGGGCAAATGAGCCTGCCAGAAGCTGAATGCTTTCTGCCCTCTCCTAAGGGAGAAAAGCTCTCCCCACTATTATATTCAGTTCTGCACCTATGAACTGCAGAAGCTGCACAGGGGCTAGGAATGACTTTTTGGTACTGAGAAGGAATCCAAGGGAGAGCAGCATATCCTGGGTTACTTGAAGGTGGTTTGACACCTGTTGGTGGGATTTCCCTGCGATTAGCCAATCGTCCAGATAAGGAAAAATTGCGACACCCAGTCTTCTGAGGTGTGCCACTGTTGCTGCTATGCACTTGGTAAAGACCCTTGGTGTAGAGGTAAGGCAGAAGGGAAGTATTGAGAATTGGTAGTGGCCTGAATGGAGTCTGAATCTGAGATACTTTCTGTGTGACTCCCTTATGAGAATATGGAAATATGCATCCTTTAGATCCAAGGATGCTAGCCAGTCCCCTTTTTGCAGAGTTGGTAAAATCATGGCCATTGTGACCATTTTGAACCTGGGCTTTACCAGGTACCTGTTTAACAGTCTGAGGTCTAGTATAGGCTGCCGCTCTCCATTCTTTTTTGTTGTTAAGAAATATCTGGAATAGAACCCTTGCCCTCTTTGGTTGTGGGGGACAGGCTCCACTGTTTTTGCCAGCAGTAGGGCCTGTACCTCCTGCTCCAGTAGTTTTCTTTCTGAGAAGGGAGCTGGTGCAAAATGTTTTAACCTTGGATGAAGAAGGGACCTGAAGCAAAGGGAGAGACCCTGACTCTCTATTTCCAAGACCCACTTGTCTGTGGTTATTTTTAACCATCCCTGGAAATAGTGGGTGAGTCTGCCCCCTACAGGATGTGGAGAGGCACCCTGAAGGGAAAAATCGGGGTTCTGTTTTGCTTGCTGCTGAGGCTGAGCATATTGGGATCCTCTCCAAGAACCCCTGCTACCTCTAGCTCTGTAAAATCCAGTCTGCTGTGGCTGGTACTGCTGCTGGGAAACAGCCTGTACCTGAAAGAAAGTCCTCCTAAAAGAGGACCTGCCCCTTCCTCCCCTAGAATAAGATGAAGCTAAAGTAGAGGGCTTGTCTCTGGTCGAGTTGCTCCTAAAAGTATCTTTATATTCATCTACTTTTTTCATATATGCCTCAGTCTGGGCACCAAAAAGAGAGTGGCCTTCGACAGGAAAGTCCATTGCTTTAGTTTGGGTGTCCTGGGTGAGGTTAGTATCCCTCAGCCAAGCAAATCTTCTAACAGCAATGGTACCCGCCATCCACCTTGCAACTGTGTCACTGGTGTCAGCTGCCATCTGAAATTGGTATTTAGAAGCCTCCAAGCCCAATTTTGCTATATCTAGCAGCTCTGACACTGTTAAAGATGGGTTAGCCTCAGCACTGTCCACTACTGACTGCCAGAGAGCTTTTTGATAAAGGGCTGCATACACCTGGTAGCTGGGTAGTCAAATTACCAGGGATGCCAAAAGGTGCCCCTTTTTTGCCATGCTGTCCATCTTTCTTGGATCCTTCTCGGTGGGGGGGGGAGGATAAGGCAGTTTTGGCTTTCTCACAGGCAGTCTGCTGTACAATACCCTGGTGGTCTGGGTGACTAAAAAGAAACTCAGCACCAGATCTTTCTGACTGATACTTCTTGTCACACTTTTTGTCTGTGGGTGAGACTGTATTGGGAGCCTTTAGGATTTCTAAAACATCCTTCTTAAAGAATTTGTAGATAGGCAGAATAAGCCTTTTTGAGGGTGTCAGCCCCATAAGCTCCATGTATTGTGCCTCCCTTCATCCTGGATCTCTTCAGCTGTTTGCAGATCCAGGGTCTCTACCATTTTCTTAACAAAAGAAAAATGGGAAGAGAAATCCTCTGAGGGTCTGGGAGGGAAGCCAAAATCCTGTTCTGGTGACATCTCAGGTTCAGTTCCCTCTTCTTCCAGGTCATCCTCCTCTTATGCCACAGTGGCAGTGGGCAAATGAGGGGCAGCAAGAGTTGCTTTTTCAGCAGTGGTAATGACAGGCTGCTGAGGGGGTAGTAAACCCTGTAGCTCCTGGAGTAAGGTGAAAGCCTGTGTCAACTCAGCAAGAGAAGGCGCATTAATAGGCACCTGAGGGACCCCTTGAAGCCTTTCAGCCAGGGTGTCAGTGTATTTGTTTTTCTTTAATTTTTTTGGCAAGCACTGGGGAGTCAGCCGGTTGACTGCCTCTCTTACCAGAACCCTCACCTGAATCGGGGTGGGTTTAGAGGCTCTGGAAGGAACTGCCACAGTCTTAAGAGAGGGTGGACTGGTTAGAACCAATGGACCCCTCCTCTTTTCCTTTTAAGCCTCTCCCTGCATTTTTCCACTGTCTTAACAGGGAAAGACTTACAAATATCACAGTCTTCATTGAAGTGCTGTTGCCCAAGGCAGATCAAGCAAACATCATGCTTGTCTGCCTTGGCAAACACCCCTTTGCACTTCAAGCAATCCTTGAACCCAGGGGGTCCTGTTTTCTTTAGGCTTGTCTGACATTATAGAAAACAGGAACCAGTAACTGACCAAAAAATAGACTAAATTTAAATATTTGTGGTCAGTTTCAAAAGAATAACGGTCAGTTCAGGAACCAATAAAGTGAAAAAAAACTATCAGTACCAATCGGATCCGGAACCGAGAAACTGCTGAGGAAAACCGAGAAACCTCGGTTCAAAAGCAGTTAAAATTTAAATTAAATTAAAGAATAAACTAACCAGAACCCTCTAAACAGGTTCTGATGAAATAAAAAAAGAAGATTGTTTGCCCCTCGGTTCTAAGGAACTGCGAGGAACCAATAAACAAGTTTAAATTTAAAACTTATGAGGTATAAAGCACTAAAGAACAATGACACTAGGCAGTAACGAAAAATAAAACAAAAATACTTAAGTTTTTTTGCTCTATGCACTACAAGAATCTGTCTTGATTGAGAGAGATCTCCAGGGGCATCTGAACTTTGCAGCAGAGAGAAGAAATCTGAGGTGGAATGTAGGCAGTTGACATGGGGCAGTTTGAAAATAGATGCACAAGCTAAGCATTCCATGATTAGCATAGCATTCTATTCTCTCTGGAGCAGTGCTGGCTTAAGGGAGAACTGCAAGAGTAATAATATTAGTGGATTCCTGGGGTTAGAAAAGAACAATTATGCCAACAGGTTTGCCATAGGATACAGACAGTTGACATGCAGTGCCCCCTAGGTTATAGTAGGGGAGGAAGGGTTGGAGCTCAGAATAGAGTAAAATTCCCTTGGAAGAAACAAGATTACTATGCAAAGTAATTTTTTCTTCAAGCCCCAGGAAATCTTACTGTATTCTGACAACTGCAGACTACATAAGCAGTACCTTAGGAGGTGGGCACAGAACCTTTTTAGGAAACAGGATCTGCAGCACTGCTGTGCCAAACCTGGCATCACTTCTAGCCTGAGTATCCAGGCAACAGTGCTTTGTAAATGTGTGGACACTTTTCCAGGTAGCTGCTTTACAGATTTCTAGCAGAGGGATGTCCCTTGAAGCTGCTATGGAAGTAGCTGATCCCCTAGTAGAGTAGGCCCTGAGACCCTGTGGAGGCTGCTTGCCCACTTTGCCATAACATAACTGGATACAGGCCACAATCCACCTTGTGATGGATCTTTTGGTGGCTGGTTCACCTTTTCCTACTTCCCCATAGGTCGAGAAGAGTTGGGTACTGTCCCCTCTGTGGCCCTTTGTATGGTCCAGGTAGTAGCTGATAGCTCTTTTAACATCTAGGCTATGTAGTCTACGTTCCCCTGAAGTGGAATGCTCAGTGAAAAAGACTGGCAGTGTAATGGACTGATTAATATGGAAATCAGATACCGCTTTAGGGAGAAATTTCTTTTTAGTCCTAATAACAACCTTGTCCCTATGGAATGTGGAAGAAGTGATTACAACTAGGAACACGGCTTTCCAAGTTACATGCTTGAGATCTGTTGAGGACATAGGCTCAAAAGGTGGCTGCATGAGCTGTGCAATACATATGTTTAGATCCCACACTGGGGAGGGATTCCTGTGTGGGGGATGTAAATGCAACTGCCCCTTAAAGAACTTTCTGAACACTGGGTTCGAAGCCACGGATGATGCCTTGCCTGTTGACAGATAAGCAGAAACAGCTGCCAAGTGCACTCTCAGAGTGGATGGTCTCAGACCAAGGGAATGAAGATGTGTCAGGTAATCCAAGACAACTGGCAAGCCCACCTGAGTGTGGTCCATATTCTTACTCTGGCATCAAATGAAGAACCTTTTCCACTTGGACATGTAGGTCTTCCTGGTGGAGGGCTTTCTAGAAACCCTGAGGACATCCATGACTCCTTCAGAGAGATGCAAATTAGCATACTCTAAGTCCTCAAGAGCCAGGCCTTGAGCCTGAGGGACTGAAGGCTGGGGTATAGGATTCTGCCATGGGAAAAAGTCAGCAGGTTGTAGTTCCTGGGTAGATTGATCGGTTTGGCCACTGGCAGGGCCAGAATCAGGGAGTACCAGGGCTGCCTGCCACAGTCTGGAGCAATGAGGATCACGGTCACTGGCTGGGATCTCAGCTTGTTCAGGACTCTTAGCAACAGTGGAAATGGAAGGAAGGCATACAGGGACTTCCCTGTCCAATCCAACAGTAGTGCATCCAGTGGGACTGTGCCTCTCACATGCGGCCTGCAGCAAAACTGGGGTAGCTAATTGTTGTCTGGGGCTGCAAATAGATCTATCTCTGGAGTGCTCCACCTTTTGAACACAACCTGCAGCACCTGCTTGTTCAGAGACCACTCATGGTGATTTTGACTGATTCTGCTGGGAGCATCTGCCATTTCATTGTCCTTCCCTGGTAGGTGGACTGCTGAGAGGGAGATTCCCATGGAGTATGCCAGACTCCAAATTTTCATGGCCTCTGTGCACAGAGGTGTTGACCTTGTGCTTCCCTGTTTGTTTATGTAGTATATAGTGGTTGTGTTGTCTGTCCTAACCTGTACCACTTTTCCCTGGAGCATGCTGGCGAAGGACTAGAGTCCCAGGAAGACTGCTCTGAGCTCTAGCAGGTTTATGTGCAACAGTGACTCCTGCTTAAGCCATGTGCCATGAGCAGTGTGTGCCTCTCCAGATGTGCCCCCCATCCCAGGAGGGAAGCATCCATGGTTAGTACCAAGGACGGGTTTTCTTGTAGGAATGGCACACCTTGTCTGAGATTATACTTTTCCAGCCACCGCTGAAGTGACTGAAGCAGTGTTCCTGTGACTGGCGCCAATTTTGACAGAGTGTGTCTCTTCTGATGCCAGTGCAGCTTGAGATGGAATTGAATGTCCCTCATTTTGGAACCTTGCCCCTAGCACTGTTGCTGTGGAAGCTGCCATGTGACCCAGCAACTGCAAAAAGTGTCTTGCCAGCCTTAGAATGTGCAGCTTGAAGGTACCTGCCAACAGCATCAGGCTGTTCACTCTTGTCTGTGGAAGAAAAGCCTTTCCTCTCACAGTGTCCAGCTCTGCTCCTATGAATTCCAGGAGCTGTACTGGCTCCAATACAGATTTTCTTATGTTGACTAGAACCCTAGTGATTGTAAGACATCCTGTGTGATTGCCAGGGAGTCCCTTACCTGCTGAGGTGATTGACCTAGAATTAGCCAGTCATCCAGGTCAGGGAACACTGCCACCCTGTTTCCTTAGGTGTGCCACCACTATAGCTAAGCATTTTGTGAACACCCTTGGAGCAGAAGTTAGTCCAAAAAGCATTGCCTTGAACTGGTAATGACTCAATGGCAGTCTGAATCTGATAAATTTTCTGTGGGACTGCCAGATGAGGATGTGAAAATAAGCATCCTTTAGATCCAGAGATGCTAGCCAATGCCCTTGTCTCAGAGTTGGGAGGACTGTTGCCAAAGTCACCATTTTGAACTTTGGTTTTACCAGATGTCTATTTAGGTGCCTGAGATCCAATATGGGTTGCCACTCCCCTGTTTTCTTTATTGTAAGGAAGTATCTTGAATAGAGGCCCTTTCCTCTTTGTGCCTGAGGAACTGGCTCTATTGCCTTTTGAGACCGAAGGTTTGATACCTCCCCCTCTAAGAGTGATGTTTCTGATGAGGAAGAGGGTCTGAAGACCCTTGCCCTCAGCTTTGGCATGAACTTGAAGCTAAGAACCAGGCCCTGGCACACTACCTCCAGAACCCACTTGTCTGTTGTGATGGACTGCCATTCCTGGAGGTAGTGGGCTAGCCTACCCCCTACTGGGTTGGGGAGATGACCCGAGCAGACATCTCAGGGTGTATGCTTGGCCTGGGCTGCTGTTTGGATGCGGGGGCTGGTACAGTTGCTGCCTCTTCTGCCCCTGCCCCTGCCCCTGCAATAACTCCTCTGAAGCTGGTACTGGGGAAAAGCTTGAGGCTGAAAGAATGGCCTGTAATGTCCCCTACCTCTACCCGCTCTAGCTTGGTGCTTTTGGGGTGTAGATGCCTTTTCTTTGGCAGAAGCACTTTTGTATGTTGTTTTATAATCATCCATTTTCTTCATATAAGCCTCAGTCTGCTCCCCAAACAGAGATGTGGGCTCACATGGAAAATCCAAAGCCTTGGATTGTGTGTCTTGGGTCAAATTGGTTGTTCTGAGCCAAGCAAATCTTCTAAGAGACACAGAAGCAGCCATCTGTCTGGCAGCAGTGTCATTGTTGTCTACAGCTGTTCTAAATTGGGCTTAAGATGCTTTTATCCCCCTCTTTGCAGCCTCTACCAGATCAGCTGCCATAGGGGCTGGGACAGATTTTGTTATTTCCATCACTGTATTCAACAGTGTCCTCTGATATCTAGCAACATAGGCCACATAAGAGGCTCGCCTGATAATCAGAGGGGATCCCAGATAAACCTTCTTGGCTATGGAATCCATCTTCCTAGAATCTTTCTCCGGTGGGTGTGATGCCAAAGCTATGCCAGCTTTATCACAAGCTGTAGCATGCACCCCCTCATGGCTTGGGTGCCCAAAGAGAAATTCAGTCTCACCTTTAGCCACCCAATATTTCTTATCCACCTTTCTATCCACAGGTGGCACAGAAGTGGGAGTCCGCAACACTTTATTTACCTGTTTCTTCAAGGACTTATGGATGGGCAGCAGCAGTCTTTTGGAGACTGGGACATCCATCATCTCCATATAGTCCTGTTCTTCCTCCTCATCAGTGGACTCCTGAGTAGGAAGATCCAGTGTTTGAGCCACTTGCTTAATAAAAGCAAAGTGGGATGTATAGTCCTCAGATCCCTTATCAGGGGAATCAGGGTGGTGGGGATCAGGGGAGATATCAGGTTCAATTGGCTCCCCATAGTCTTCATCCTCATCCTAATCTTCATCTTCATCTTCTCCAAAAGGTTCTGCCCCTTGTTCAAATGAACCAGGAACAGAAGGAGAACTGAAGGTTTGTGACTGTAACCACTTCTCAACCAGAACCGGGGTACTCGGTTGAAGCGATTGAATAATCCTGATAGCATTTGCTAACTCTTCAGCGGTAGGAACCTATATAGATTTCTCCTACTTCTCCTCCTCCTGTCTAGAAATATTCACTCCAACCCTGGCCCACCCCAGCCAGCTCCTTACCTCAGTCGGAGTAAATGTTCACTCAAGCTAGACTCCATGAATATCTGCAGCATCTTGCCTAAGATAGATGATCTTCGGATCTGGGTTGTGCAGCACAACCCTGAAGTACTAACCAGTAACGAAACCTGGTTGTCCCCTAAAATCCCAGACACTGCAATCTTGATAGCAGGCTACATACTGTTTCGATTAGACAGGATGGGTAAAAAAGGTGGGGGATATGTACTCTACTTAAAAGACATGTACAGTGGGCAAGCCCAACCCAACCTGCCAAAGTCCAACAAGTCACAAATTTTAGCTGTTAAGGCAATACTTGGCCACAATGGAAAATCTATAGCTACACTTTCTGTTTATATTCCTCCCCAAGAACAAAGCACAGGTTTTGACCTGGTCCTTAGTTATTTAGCTGACCTGCCCTCTAACGCCAAAGTTATTGTACTAGGCGATTTTAACACCAACTGGCTGGTCCCAGAAGCTGACCCCTTCAAGGACGCCACTGTAGCTGTTAACCTCACTCAACTTGTTACCACCCCCAATAGGACCAACTACAGAACTGGGAACAACTCACTCCTTGACCTTATCCTCACTTCCCACCCTGACAGGATAACCCACACAGGGGTACTATCAGACTTACTGAACGACCACTCCCCAGTCATCTGCCACTGGTCAAACAAAGCCACTAAGGGTCCTGCCAAGGTATATATGCAGTGCATGCTTAAGAAAGGGTACCTTCGACATCTCCAGCACTATCTTGAGCATACTGACTGGTCCCCTTTAGAATCTGCCCATAGTGTGGATGCTGCCCTTGATTATTTATCCACCACTTTAACAAAGGCTGTGACTTATTCGCTCCACACAGCAAGCGTAAGGCAAAGGGAGTAACTAACCTCTGGATCACCCCTCAGTTAATCCAAATAATGCACGACAAGGACAATCTCTGGCACCTAGCTCATGACACTGGGAGGCCCTCTGACATGCAGCGTTATAAGGCAGCACATAACTCCTGTGCCAGGGAGATACATCGCACCAAAAGAGAATACTTTAAGTGCAAACTCACAGACTCCTGGGGTAATGGGAAGTGTTTCTGGGAAAGCATTAAAGACCTCACTGATAAGCACTCAAAAACACCGCCTAATGTGATTTATGCCAACGGAGCTCTCTCACAGGACCCACTAATAATTGCAGATACCCTTAATGATGCCTTCACTAACATCTCTGGTATACTCCCCTCTGACTTCCTAAGGCAGCCTGCTAGTCAACTTAGTGCCATGGGCACCTCCCTTCTACTTCAAGAGAGTCTCCATGCCAAAAGCAAAAAATACTTACAAAGAGTCTTGGGAAAACTAGGTTCAGCAATGACACCATAGACCTAAACTCCTGCACCAGACCCTTGACGCCATCCTAAAACCCCTTACTACTCTTCTCAACCTCTCCCTCTTCCAAGAAGAATTCCCACAACTCTGGAAGACAGCTGTAGTTGTGCCTGTTTATAAAAGTGGCTATAAGGCACAGCCCTCTAACTACCACCCTATATCATCACTCCCCCAGGCACTCAGTGTATCGTTGCTGACCAGATGACCGAATACCTTACCAAATACAATATCCAATGCAGGGAGCAGCATGGCTTTAGGAAGGCACAGCACAACCACCACTTTGCTGGAATACACTGACTTCCTGCACTGTGCACATGATCGAGGCCAACTGGTGAGGTCGATCTACGCTGACCTCACCAAGGCTTCATACACCGTGAACCATTCCCTCCTACTCCACTCACTCCAGACTATAGGCTCTCCTCAGAGGTCACCAGGTGGTTCTCCAACTATCTTAGCAGCAGAACCCAGCAAGTCAAAATTAATGACATGCTGTCCAGCTCACGCCCTGTTAACTCAGGTGTCCCCCAAGGCTCCATCCTTGGACCTATATTGTTCAGCCTCTTCCTCAATTCACTTTCTAAAGCCTGCTCTAGCAACGTCATTCTGTATGCTGATGATGCTGTCCTTTTTTCCACCCACTCTGACCCCACCCTACTCATCAAAGATCTCTAGACAAGTTTTGTAGCAATTGAACGTTGGTTTGGAGATCATAAGCTACTAATTAACTATAAAAAAATGAAATTAATGCTTTTCTCAAGTCCGCATAACCAATACAAATCCTACACCCTAACCATCCTTAACGAAAATATCCCCCTTGAACAAGTCAGGGAATGCAAGTATCTAGACGTAACCTTAGATAGCTTCCTGTCCTACTCCTCACATATGAACATACAAAAATGCCAGCAGAAACAGGCCTCATGGTCTATCGAGTCTGCTCGAGTGCATAGCTAGCACCTTATAATGCTGCTGCCCCTCCCTTCTCCCCATCCTGTTACCCCTTACCCTTAACCTATCCCAACCTCTCTTGAAGTTGTCTACCATCTTGTAGGCCACTACCTCACCCGGCAAGGAGTTCCACTTGTCAACTACTCCTTCCGTGAAAAAATGTCTCATCTCTCTCCTAAATCTACCCCCCTCCAATCTCAGCTGGTGTCCTCTCATGTCCCTCCCATTTTCCCTGGAAAATCCTCTCTGTATTAGTCTTGTTTATTCCCTTCAGGTACTTAAAGGTCTCAATCATATCTCCCCTGTCCCTCCTCTCTTCCAGAGAGTAGATTTTCAACTCCCGCAGCCTTTCCTCATATGGCTTGCCCTCCAATCCCTGGATCATCTTTGTAGCTCTACGCTATACCCCCTCCAACAATCTGATGCAATTCTTCAGGAACGGGTGCCAGTATTGCATGCAGTACTCCAGGTGGCACCTGACCAGCGACCTATACAGGGGCAGGAAAACCTCCCTACTTCTGGAGGAGATCCCTCTAGGTAAACACCCCAGCACTTTGTTGGCTTTCGCCGCCGCCCTTCTGCACTGAACAGAGTTGTTCATGCTCCCTGTTATGATCACCCCAGGTCCTTCTCTTCTGTGGAGCAACCCAACTGAACCCCATTTAAGTGATAATCCCGCCCATGGTTCCAGGCTCCGAAGTGCACAACCTTGCTCTTCTTGGCATTCAACCCAAGCTGCCATTTATCTGCCCACTCCTGCAATTTACTCAGGTCCTCCTGCAACCCTTTCCCCACGTCATCCACTGCAGCTCACATCTTGGTATCATCTGTGAATAGACTGATTTTGCCCCGGATCAAATTCGAGATATCACAATGAAAATCCCATATCAATCTTATATCTAAAACTATTAATGTTAGGATCAGAACCAGTATATAGACATTGGTACTGCCTCACCCCTGAGTCCTCAGGACTGCCGTCCTCAAGCTCTGTTGTTTCTATCATTGATTATAATATGGCTCTTAATAAGGTTTGCAGGCTTGTCTCTGTGCCTCAAAGTTCACCCATGCCTGTGATCTCTACGTGCAAACTCTTTGGTTAAATGTCAAAGGTAGGGTCACCTACCAAACTTGCCATTTTGCAAAAAAAAATTTGCCTCAGCCAAACCCCGCCAACCACCCTGCCCCCTCTGCTACTGGCATCAAACCCTTGCTACGCGCGTAAGTCCACCCTGACAAAATACCAGGTCCCTTTCTGCTGGACCACTCGGGGCAGCAATGCTTTAGGTTTATAGCCCCTTCTTGGATCAATAATCTCCCCCCTGAGATCAACAGGCACCCTACTCTTGATCCCTTTAAAAGTAGCCTTCATCAGCACCTAAATTCTCTCAGTAGTTGCGAATGCCCCCTGTAACAAATCAACCCTTCGGTGCTCTCTTGTAACCTCCAAGCTTGGCTCCTATTGTCCTAGACCTGAGCCTCTGTCCTGAGCACTCTCCCCCTCTTTTTCCCTGACCTCAGCACGTACCCCCCAACCCCTACTCTGTACTGACTACGTCACCTTAGATTGCATCAACCCTCCTATCACTCTTCTTCCCCATCTTTCCCTCCACTCCAGCCCTTTCCTTTTCCTGCACACCTCCCTTCCCTTTCCAACCAATCATACTCCCTCTTTTCCTATCTCCCCTTCCCTTCATCCCTGCCTTACACCATAGCCCTGCTGCCCGTCCCACCCTTATAATTCTTGCTGTACCTCCCACATATTTATTTATTTATTTAAACGTTTTCCAGGAAGGCATGCTGAGCAGACTACTGCTCGATTCCAGATGCGTCCTGGGGGAGGGGGAACGTGAATAACAGTTGAAGACAGTATAAAAACAATTTATATTACATAGTAGGGGTAACACTAACATTAGTGATGTTTGCTAGACAATAGTGGGTCGAGAGAGATAGTAGATGGCCACAGTTGATGCAGCACGATACAATAAGTACATAGTGAATGCCTCTAACAAGCTGGTCAGATTAATGTGTTACTAGGTGGAGATATACTCAGACATTCCACACAGAGACTGGAAAACACCTAGACACATGCATAAGTAGGGTAAAATGAACTTGGAGCAAGGAGTTGAGTTGTGAGAGGAAGGAAAGTAGCTGACCGGAAGCTGGAAGAGTTCCACAATAAAGGAAGGCGGTAGCTGAAGCTGCCTGGCCGACGTGTATGAACCAGTGTGGAGAGCTACAGTCCGAGAGTTGGTGTTTCTGAGAGAGTAAGCTTGGGTGCAGGGGTTGAATAGGGCATCGGTGAGGTAAGAGGGGAGCCGCTGGGACCAAAACTTGGCTGGGATCTTGGCGCAGTGGGTCTGTCCGCTAATGTCTAGAGAGGTAAGGTGCGTAGATTGATATAGGGCACAGTGGTGTGTGGTGTAGGGACAGTTCAGGGCGAAATGACAGAAAGAATGGAAGAGAGGGTCGAGTCTGGCTAGTGTGGACTTGGGGCCGGCGCAGTAGACGTCTCCATAGTCGAGGACAGGGAGGTTTCTCTCACTCTCCTCTTCCCTCTTCTACTTGTACTGCATATGTATTTTTGCCTACTCTTATGTATTTATGGCTTTTATCCATTTGTAAATACCCTGAACATATGTATTCCTAATTATGAACTGTAAATAGTTGCTATATTTGTACTTTTAATGTATTGTTTAACATGTTATCTACTATGTTCATCTATGTTACCTGTTTCTGTATTTTACTCCCAATCTCTGTTTGTACTTGACTCGGAACCTTTGTAAAAGAACCTATGGTTCAAAGGTATTGTAATCCTAGTAATAAATAATAACAGGAACCAGTGTTTTTTTGGGTTGCAACTCGTGCGCTGTATGTTTCTCTTTTTTCTTTCTTTTTCCTGTGGTTGCTGGTTCAGCGGCAGTATCTGTAGGCCGTTTTTAACCGAGGAACTATCACCCTTGTCAGAGGGCTGTTCCTCCGGTTCTTTACAGCTGGTAGCCAGTTTGTCCACGCCAAGTCAGCGGCCTGTTCAGACATCTTCTCCTCCGGTCATTTAAGTCACCTCTCAAGCATCAACTGAGGAAGTTTTTACATATATCATAGTCCTCTTTGAGGAGGTCAAACCCCAAACAAAAGACACAAATAAGATGAGGATCTGCTTTTAGCGAACAGTTCCCCACACTCGGTACAATGTTGGAAACCTGTAGGGCCTGTTCATTTCTTGGTTGTGACATTTAGCCCAAAACACTTTAAATCCTTTTTTTTTTTCGGCTGGTTAAAACCGAACAACCGAGATTTACCTGGTAAAAATTTAGTAAAGAGAACCACTTACCTTAAAAGTCGGAATAGGTAAGACACTGAGAATTACCTCAGAAAATAAAGAGCAAATCACCGGTTCCTTCTCGGTTCAGAAAATTAAAAATTAACCAAAAACTTACCCCATTAACACAAATCAAGACTAAATCTACATGTGAACCAAGGACAGTGCTCAAAAAATACCTTTCGATGCTGCTGCAGAGGCAGAGGTGGCCCCTTGTGGAGTGAGCCCTAAGGCCTTCAGGTGGCAGCTTGCCAGCTTTGCCATAACAGAACAGCATGCAAGAAACAGTTTTTACCATAGCGCATCAACAGCACTAGCACCAACATCTCCTACAGTGACAGCTACCATGCCGACTGTCGGCACTGTAGCTTCGGGGATGACGGTGCATACAATTGGGGGGATGCGCCCCCCCCAACACCCCCTGTACCAAATCTCCCTGGTCCAATCTGGAGTTATGAGAATCATTGTTGCAGACTCCCTTATCAGTTTTAGAAGCATTCTCAGCAAAAGTGGGAAAGATGGGAAGGCATAAGAAACTTCCTTGACCACTGGAGGACTAGAACACCCTCTGGGACTGTACCCACTGCTAGGGATCTGCAACAAAACAGAGTGAGATGGTTGTTCTCCCAAGATGCAAACAGGTCCATTTCTGGTACCCACCTTCTGAACACTGTCTCCAGCACCTGTCGGCTGAGGGTCCATTGTAATTTCCCCAGCTGATTCTGCTTAGGGAATCTGGCAGCACATTTTCCTTCCCTGGCAGTTGTACTGCAGAGAACTGAACATCCTGGGAGTATGCTGAGTTCCAGATCTTCACTGCTTCTGTTCACAGTCTTGAAGACCTTGTTCCTCCCTGTTTGTTTATGCAATACATAATTGTGGTGTTGTCTGTCCTGTACTGGACAAACCGACCTCTGATGTGGGAAGAAAAAAACATACATTGCCAGCTACACAGCTCTGAGGTCCAGGAGGTCTGTGTGCTCCTAGGTCTCCTGTGTGCTCCAGATAACAACTTACAGTGAAGGCTGGGGCTGGCGATGAGACAGCTGGTGACTGCCAGATGTGGACTGATGCTTCCTGTAAGGGAATAGGCTAGGAAGGCACCACTAGGTGGTTGGCACTAAACTCATTCAGAAAAGAGCACGTTTCCCCATTGGTATTGCATCTTGCTACATGGGAAATGTGGAGCTCCTGAACTAACCTCAAGAGGAATCACTGATATTCGGTGAAATCAGTGTCGGAGGAAAGGTGGACAGAATGTTCCTCTTTCTCAGATGAGGAAGCTGAGGAAGTAGAGGAGCTTGAGTATTCAAAGTCCTCTTGCAGCAGGGGAGACAGGTGAAAGTCCTGTTGTTCCATGGCTCTAACATACCTAGGGAAGGCCACCACAGAGGCCCTGAACATCTCCCAGGTTAAAGGTCCCGTAGGGCCCACGCGACCTGGCAGAGAGGGAGGTGTCTGCAGAGGGAATGGGGAAGGGCACTTCACCGAAAGTGCCCAATCTCTGCCAGGGCTCTGGGACCTCACAGTAGATCCTCCCACGTGGGGGGATCTGGGGGTTAATCCAGTCAGCGGATGTTGCAAATGTGAAAACAAATCCTGGTTGAGCCCTGAGGGAGAATCTCCCCTGTGGTGTTACTGAGGTTGCATGGTTTCAGAAGGGCAACCCTCAGCGCTGCACATTAAGGGCACCCCTGAAGCTTCAGAGGAGGAAAAATGGGCCTCAGCACTGCGGCTCCTCCCCATCCCCCGCAGGGTAGTAGATGAAAGCCTCCGCACCTCACCCTGGCCTCTCAACCCTTCAGACTCTGAGGCCTCCTCTTCCTTGAACCTAGTTCTAAGGAATCCCCCAATCCCGCAGGCCCCACCCCCCAAGGGAGGCAGCAGAAGAGGAGGTCCCTGTCCCCACCAAGGAGGCCACGGCAGCACCAGAGATGGCAGCTGCCTCGACACCCCCAGTCAAGACCACCACACTAGGCCCTCAGAGCCGCTATCCACCATAGCGCCCCAAACACCGGAGTTGGTGTGAGGGGTCACAGAGACCACAAACTCTGGGGAGCCCAGGAGACGAACACTGGGCCACCTGGTGCCACGTCCAAGAGAAGTCCGGATCAGCCAGCGAGTCACCCGCCTCCAAAGAAGAGGAGACCACACATACCGCCAGACTAGCGAACCTGGGAGCTCTCCTACCAATGGTATCATGAATGGGATCTGAAGCAGTGCTGAGAGTCTGCCGGTGCCGGGCCCAGCAACCATGGGCCGCAACACTGGGGGAGTCTGCACCTCCGAGGAGGTGACTGCCATAGCAGTGCTCTTTAACCATCTCCACATGGAACCAAGATGTTTCTCCAGCACCGCAGAAGAAACCTCCTCAATGGCAAGGCTGGAATCCAAGGTGATTTCCCCTTACTTGACTGTATAGACCCAGGAGGGACCCGGAGGCAGGGTCAAGATCTTGCCATGGCATCCCTAGAACGAGGTTGTCTCGAAAGTCGGCGGGCCCTCCGACTTTAAATGCATGGATCTCAAGAATGCAGCGTCAATGGAGAAACAGGCATCGCAGTTATCCATATTGTGGTTGGGACCCAGGCAACGTAGACAAACATCATGTTGGTCTGTCACGGAAAATGACGGCCACAGGGCACCAATGCATGGGGCATGGCCCGCTTTGGATTTTTCTTAGCCCCCAAACCAGACATGATGTGAAAGAAATTTAACAAAATTCACAAAAAAAGGACTTTCAGCCATTAAGAAATAAAGGAATGGGCTTACCGGTTTCCAATGGCATGGGAGATATTCAGAACCAGGATAGAGTACGGAGATATTTGGAGTGGCATTGAATTGGTGAAGGCCTAGTGATGCAGTGGTAAACTTCTGGAACTCACTCAGCAGGTGCAACCTCAACAGCGGGAGAAACAGAACTGGGGTGGAGGAAGAGTTTGCAGTGCCTAACTGCCAACTCTCGTGTGCCATGCAATGTGTTGGCCTCGTGGGTGGCGCCATTGGTGCCGACTCCTCCTCCTCCCCCCAAAAAAACCTCCCATGCAGGTGCACGCCTCCGGCTTACACCCAGCAGTAATGAATGGTGAAGACTGACAAGGGGAAGATCTCCCTCTCTGAGGTTCTACTTTTCCTTCCACCAGTCAAGTGCTTTAGCAGGCACTTTGTGACAGGCACTGGTTTTTAAAGTGGATCCTACCTCTGGGACCTGTGGCTCCCTAGGTGATACTGGATATCTCTCAACTGGAACCTGGCACCTGGTACCACTGCAGTGGAA
The DNA here is from genome assembly GCA_016271365.2 of Neoceratodus forsteri. Classification (NCBI taxonomy): domain Eukaryota; kingdom Metazoa; phylum Chordata; order Ceratodontiformes; family Ceratodontidae; genus Neoceratodus; species Neoceratodus forsteri. The sequence continues at coordinate 727,334,285 of CM057458.1, read as the reverse complement.
GATGCCATGTGCCCCAAAATATGCAGGGAATCTCATGCACGTCTGGGCTGACCTGTCTTGAAGGATTTTGTAGCTGCAATCAGATTTGCTACTTTTGTCTGGAGAAAGAATGCCTTACCTTGCTGAGTATCAAGCTCTGCACCTATAAAGTCAAAACCTGCACCAGGTCTGTTTGTGACTTTGTACATTTATGAGGAATTTATTTATTTATTCATTTATTTATTTTGAAAGTCAGATTTACAACCTTTGAGTCAAGGACTCATTTACAAAACACCTGTCACAGGGAGGGTGGACATGGTTACAGTGTGAGATACAACAGTGGTAACATACAGGTGCAATACAGACAACAAAAAGAACACAATATATAGAATAGTGGATGGGTGACCATCACAACAAAACTGTTATTTTCCAACAAGGGGTTGATGACATCATAGAGACCTCAAGGCGAAGCTCCAGAGGTCTCCCTGATGTTACCAACTCCTGAGATGGAAAACTGCCTTTGGTTAGGATGGTGAACCATTTACTATTTTATATAGTATATGGTTCCTGGCTTTTGTCTTTTTGCCCCAAAGTTGATGGTTACCTTTGTTATGTCGTTGCTGCTCCTGCTCCGACTCGTCCCAGCTCTCAGTTCAGCTTTACCCGTCCCGTAGCTTCGTTTGGCTTCACTGCACTCCCACCATTTGTTGCTTCTCCCCACACCGCTCACTCTCTTTCCAACAGCAGTTTGTTTTTAAAATAAAAAAAAAATGCTTATCATACAAGCTTACGTGTGGTAGAAGGAAGATTCCCGGAAAGATCCACCTCTCCGTGACGCCTAATCCATCGACATGTTTTATTTTTTTTTGCCATTACAGCCAGTGGAGTGAGCCAATCAGGAGGTAGGACAGGCTGAAAAGTTGTTTGTACTATCGACGTGACGTCAGAACAATAGTGCAACAACTTTTTGGACCTTTAAACTGTCCTACAACAGTATTCAGAAAGCCGCCAATTTTAATCTACAATAAGCCCTAACCATATACTATATAACAGTGGTTTACGGGATAAAGTTACATGCAGTAAATAGCAACTGTATAAAATATAACAATAGTAGAAGTCACAAACCTGGTCATACCAGGGAAATAACTAAGTAGAAGGTGGGGGAGACAGGGTGAGGAAAAGAGAAGGAAAAAAAAAAGGGGAGCAGTCCAACAGACATTGTCAAGGCTGGAAGGAAGCCCAGGCCCTCCAGAATGCCTTGCATCAGAAGGAGGGAGCACTTGGCCTCTTAGTGTGATTTCCTGAGACTAGCCAGTCATTCAGAAAGGAAATAAAACACCCACTGCCTACTCGAATGTGATGCCACTATAGCTAGGGCACTTTGTTGAACACTCTGGATGCTGAGGATAGGCCAAAGGAAGAGCTGTGAACCGGTAGTGGCAGTTTCCTACTCTGAACCTGTGCAAGGACATAGACAAGGTGGAGATTGTCCAGAAAAGGGCGACAACGATGGTGCAGGGCTTGCACCACAAAACATATGAGGAGAGAGTAAGGGACCTCAATATGTACTCCCTAGAGGAAAGGAGGGAGAGCGGGGACATGATTGAAACTTGCAAGTACCTTAAGGGCATACAGAGTGCAGGGGTGGACATTTTCCAAAGCAGAAAAAGTACCAGAAGAAGGGGGCACAATATGAAATTGGGGGTTAGATTAAGAGGTAATGTGAGGACATTTTCTACACAGAGAGGTGGTCAACACTTGTAATAGTCTGCCACAAGAGGTAGTGGGGCAAGGACAGTGGAGGTTTAAGCATGCCTGGGACAGGCACAAGAGAATCTTGACGGGGGCAGAGTGATGAAAACCATTGATCACATAGGGTCAGTGGCTGCATACATCGATAGGGCCTACATGCAGACTGGATGGGCCTAGTGGTCCTTATCTGCTGACAATTTCTATGTTTCTGAATCTGAGATACTTTCTGTGACAGGACAGGCTTGACTGGTATGTGAAAGTAGGCATCTTTCAGATCCAGTGATCCCAGCCAGACTCCTTTTTGCAGTACTGTACTCACTGAGCCCAATGTTACTATTTTGGATTTTTCCTTTTTTAAGTGTTTGTTCATATATTTCAAGTCTAGAACTGGCCACCACTCCCCATTTGTTTTGTGCGTCAGAAAGTATCTTGAATAAAGTCCCTTTCCCCATTGCGAAGGAGGTAACTTTTCCACTGCATTTGCTTGCAGTAACTTTTTTACCTCGGTCTCCAACAAGATTTGTTCTGTTGGAGTGTGAGAATGGAAGATTTTGTGGCTCTGCAGCCTTGGAAATTTTCTGAACTGCAGGGACAGACCCTGACTCACTATTTCCAGGACCCACTTGTCTGTGGCTATTTTTATCCATTCCTGAAAATAGTGAGTCAGCTTTCCCTCCACTGGCAATGAATGGGCAACCTGTACAGACTTGTCAGGGTTTTGCTTAGCTTGGGTTTCAAAGCTGATGTTGCAGCTGCATGCCTAGTGCCCTTCTTCCCTTCCCTGAAGAAACCCCTCTGTGGAGGGTAGCTGTACACATTATAAGTATGGGAAAAGTATCCATATCTCTGCTCTCCTTCTATAAGGGCAGTAGGAGGTGGCCTTTTCCTTCTCAGTGTTGGTCTTGTAGGTGGTCTTGTATTCATCCACCTTCTTCAAATAAGCCTCTGTCTTGTCACCAAACAGTGAATTTCCTCACAAGAAAACACACTGCTTTTGTTTAAGTGTCCTGGAAAAGATTTGTAGTTCTAAGCCAGGCAAACTTTCTTATGGACACTGCACATGCCATGATCCTGGATGCGGTGTCATTAGTTTCCATTGCCATGTGGAATTGGTACTTAGTGGCATCCATGGCTGTCTTTGCTGTTTCAGCCAAATACTGTGCCAGGTCACCAGCAGACTTCTCATTCATTGCCAAAATGGAGCTCCAGAGAGCTTTCTGGTACTGAGCTGTGTAGGCCAAGCATGCTGCTTGCCTTAACAGCAGGGAAGCTGAAGTATAAACATTTATGCCCATGCTATCCAGTTTCCTGGAGTTTGACTCAGGAGGCTGAGAAGAAAGGTACCTTGGCCTTGTCACAGGCGGCAGTCTGGACCACTCCCTCATGATCAGAGTGAGAACAGAGGTATTCAGAGCTCTGTTTGTCCACCTGATACTTTTTCTCAATTTTCTTATCTATGTCAACAGCTGAAGTGGGTGCTGACTTGATTTTACATATAGCCTTCTTGAGGAATTTGTGGATGGGCAACAGCAACTGTTTTATAGGAGTTGGGCCCATCATATCCATAAATTCCACCTCGTCCTCATCTTTCACAGTCTCCTGCGAGGAGATGTTGAGAGTGTACCATTTGCCTTACAAAAGTATAGTGTGAGATACAGTCATCCGGGGGGGTGGTGGTGAGGAAGGGAGCCAAACTCTTGCTCAGGAGAGCCATCAGCCTCTGTTGGGTTCTCCTTCATCCTTCTCCTCCTCACAGTACATTTTGACTCCCTCCTCCACAGTACTGGGAATGGAACCGGGGCTGGGGGGGGGACAGGCATATTCATGAAATTGTATTAAGAAAATCAGTCAAATGCAAAGCAAATATCTTTGATTTTCTTTTATTTCATTGAATTTTGCACATAAATCACCATGTCCTGGACAATGACCCCTGTCATTTCACTCTCTACAGGGGTTTCTTCAGGGTGACATTGTGTGCAAGGTAGTTTTCATTTATCAAAAATGCAATTCTGATGAATGCCTGGCAGTTAAGGAAAGATCACAAGGCTGACATGTTGAATATTTATGAATAAAAGGTAATAGGGAAAATATCTGAGAAATACAAAAGAAAGAAAGAAAAAATGAAACAAGACAAGACTGTTAGTATAGGAAATGCATCAGAATTGCATTTTTGATAAATGAAAATGTCAGGGGTCCTTATCCAGGACATGGTAATCTATGTGCAACATTTGATGAAATAAAAGAAAATCAAAGATAGTTGCTTTAGAGATGGCTGATTTTCTTCATACTTTCTCACAAGTTAAGAGTCCACACTGGTCCCCAATCTTATCACTATACAGAACAGCTTCTACAGTACTAGGAGGTACCCAGGAGAGTGCCTTACTCTTTTGTAATATTCATGAAATTCCCTGGAGGAAATTTTCGTGTAAGCCAACACAGTTTGGGTAGTCGGTGCCATGCAACCCCCATCTGGACATGCACCCCACCCTTGCAAAATTGCTATTTGCTGCAAAACTACTCCTGTGCCAACTTACACCTGTAAAGCACTGGGAGGGCAACAAGCAATACATGGATGCAGGTGTCCTATCTTACACCTTACTGCAGTGCCCTTGGGCAACAGAATCCCCATTTCAACCCCTTAACACCCAAGGACCTCAAACTACATCAGACCCATCTGGGAAGCAGTATATGTTGGCAACAGCAGATGGGTGCTACAACCATACATGTGTCCTTGGCTACAAAGTCAACTTTAAATACCACTCCACACCAAAAAAATCACTGAGGCTAACCTCAGGCTTGAGAGAGTCTTAATAACTTATGCTCTTGCTGTTACTCTTATCTGGAAATATCTACCCCAACCTGATCCTTTTGGAAATAATGGGTCGGGAATGAACCATAAAGGAAAGCTAAATATAGTCTCCGTTAACAGTGGTAGCCTACTCCCTAAACTTGCTCTGTTTGAAGCATGGGTAGCACTTGTAGTCCTAATGTAACATCCCTTATGGAAATCTGGCTTACCCCAAAATCACAGATACTGCCCTCACTCTGCCTGGCTTTAATGTAGTTTAAGAGGCCCGCCAAAATAAACGGAGAGGGTGGCTGTAAAATCTACCTAAGGGCTCACCTCCAGGGCTATAAAATATAAACTAATGACCTTACTAGAGACTGTGAATGTCTGGCAGTCAAACTTCTCCTGGGGAAGGGACATAAATCCTTCATTATCATGGCAACCAACATACCTTCAGGTGAATATCAATCTGTCCTCGAGTCATTCGCTAGGCACTTAAAACAAACTAGCTGTAACTGGGAAACTACAATCACCAGAGACTTTAACATTAATTGGGCAGCCAAATCAAGTGTTGCCCATAGGGACTTAGTGGCCAGCTTATTTCTCACTCAAACAGTTACTGGATGCTCAAGGGCCAATTGCTAACGGATCCAAATCCTTTAATTGACTGGATCCTGGCTACTCACAGATAGGAAAACTGATGTTTGCATACTACCAGACTCTATCAGTGACTACTTCCCAGTACATGGACTGCAAATATCCCAAGCCCCGAACTACCACCAACAGAGTCCTTCACAAAGATAAGATCGTAGACTTCAAGGCGTAGGTGGCTCAGATAGACCAGAGCTATCTAGACATCATCCCTAATGTTGACTCTGCCCTTGACTACTTCGTAAACAAATGCAAAGTAGCTTGTGACAAATTTGCTCCTCTCAAAAAGCGCATGGTACGAAGCTCTGCTGCTGGGTGGGTCACCCCAGAGCTCTTAGCCTATATGTGTGAAACGGATAACCCATGGTATTGGGCAAGAGAAACAGGCTCAGCTGTGGACCTACAAAGGTACAATGAAGCTTGTAATAGGTGCACCAGTAAGATAAGACAGGCAAACTCTCTGACATTCTCAAACATTCTGCAAAGATCAGCAAACTAGGAACAGGAGTAAATGGGAAACATTTGGGGATAAATATATCAGAACTCCTGGAGAATGGTGAAAAAGTGCACCCATAAATGTTCAGAGTTGATGGGGCTCTTATCCTGGAACCAGCTGAGACAGCTAATAAATTTAACACAGCCTTCACTGACCTGAGCTCTGTCCTCCCTCCCAATCCTGCGACAGGGACATGTGACATTGACGGCACTGACTGGACTAGCTGGCAGATCTGATCAAGACCCGGAGTACTCCATATTCTGTTTTAAGCCCATTTCAACAAAAGATACCCTAAAATATGTTTCAACAGTCCTAGGTAAAACATGATAAGACATGAAGCTGCTGGCACAGGCCCTCAAGGAACTTGCCCTCCCCATGTTTAAAGTATTCAACTTTTCTCTGCAGTATTCCCAGTTCCCTTGAACTTTGGAAGACTGCTCTGGTCATACCTTTTTTTTTTAAATGGTGACTGCTCAAATTTGGCTAATTACAGAACAATATCAATCCTCTCCCCCCATCCAAAGCCCTCAAACAAATCATGTGGGATTAACTAGTCATCTATAAGGGTAAATACAATATACAATGTGCACAACAGCATGGATTCAGGAAGCTCCACAGCACTACCCTAATAGAGTATGCCAACTACTTTACAGGCCCTTGATAGTGGTCTCCTGTTGGAGGCCATCTACATCTACAAGCTGCTGCTTGGAAAGCTCCTACCACTTGGTCTCTCAAGATACAGCAGCCTGGTTTTGTAGCTACCTCTCAGACTGCTCACAGTGGGTAAATGTAGAGGGCTCTTGTGACAGGGTTGAATAAGGCCTTGTCCCATTTGTTATGCTGAAAGAGTTAAATGCAAGGATCTGCTCTATACTCTTCTGTCTCTTGTCTGTCTGGTTCATGCAACCAAATGTTCTTATGAGACCTAGGAACTGATCACTCTGATGGTCTCACGATTCTCTGCCTCTCGCTATCTCTCTACCTTCACTTGCTGTTTCTGTCTTTTCTTCCCCACTCACATATCTGTAGTTATTGAAATATATGTGAATCTTTGTGTGAAACTGTAAGTGATACGGGGATCCCTTTGCTTGAAACTGTTTATAGTGATACTGTTGAAATAATTGCAAAAAGCTATTTGGAATATAGGGGGTTGATCAGAAATCCAGTTCTCTCAGGCTTGTTTGCAAACTCTTTTGCAGACTTGTCAGAAGGAGGCCAGCTTGGGGCACTGTTCTATTTGCAAGCCTTCTCTGCTAAGAAACTGCAAGAACTCTGATACAATTTGTAAGAAAAAGGATGTTTCTTTAACAAGTTCAGAATAAAGAATTTATTTTCAGGCAAAGGCTTGTTATAAAAGAGCAGAAATAATTTTGCTAGAGAAACTTCTTGGAACTGGAAAAGAAACCCTCAGATGAAAGACTTTGTTTTCTCTGTTTGTACTGCCTTTGTAAACAGTTATACTGAACAATTTTTATTTTTTATTTTACTGTTATTGATAATAATAAAATGCTACTTGCAAATTTTTTTAACTGCTCCTGGTTTTCCTATGCTTCCTGACCTGCGCCTCGACGATAGATGGTTTAAGAAGTGGGATTTACTCTGTGCATACTCAAAGTCAGGAGTTTTGTGCATGAGTACTAGATCTGATACCAGTGAAGCACAGAAGAAAGGTATGGATTCTGCAGCAGCAAGTCCAGGAGTGATTACCAGAAGAATGGCAGCTAAACTATCAGAGACAGAAGTCTAAGCTGAGACTGTACAGCCAGAACCAGTCATGGAAAAAGAACAGGCAGTGACAGAACCTGAAGAAAACATTACTTAACATAGTAATCTTGTTTCATCCATGGGAATCTTATTGTATTCTGACATATGTAGTATGTGTATTATGGTCTCACCATAAGACTACACTGGAGCCAAAATGGTTACTAGAACCTTTGCTAATGATGGAATGCTAGGCTTGAGCTCAGTTTTCAAACTACTGTCCTTGGAATACGTCCTGCAACCATCAGATTCTTAAGGAGCATGCATAATAACAAGCTATCTAAACTATACTAATAAATAACTAACAACACCCAAACACAAACAATCCCTTTATTTAAAAATGTGGGCAACACTAAAACTTAAGTCACTAAAGCCCAATAAAGAAACACTCACAGGTTTCAAACAACATGGACAGCTCTGTTGCAGTGCCCATGGGTTCTAGTAGGGGAGGCAGAGTGGGAGCTCATAATATACTAAGATTCCCTTGGAAGAAACAAGATTACTATGGTAAGTAGTTTTTTCTTCAAACCCCAGGAAATCTTACTGTATTCTGACATATGCAGACTACCCAAGCAGTACTTTTGGAGGTAGAGAACCTATTAGAAACAAGCTCTGCAGTACTGCTGTGCCAAACCTGGCATCACTTCTGGCCTGAGTATCCAGGCTGTAGTGTTTGGTAAAGGTATGAACTGTTTTCCAGGTAGCTGTTTTACAGACTTCCAACAAGGGGATATATCTCGCAGCTGCTATTGAAGCAGCCATACCCCTTGTAGAGTGGGCCTTGAGGCCTACAGGAGGCTCTTTACTCACTTTGCTGTAGCAGAATTGAATACAGGCAACAATCCAGTGGGCACCGGATCTTTTTGAGGTAGGTTTGTCCTTCCCCACTTCTCCACAGCTTAGGAGGAGCTGGGTTCTATCCTGCCTGTGGCCCTTTGTGTGATCCAAGTAGTAGCTTATAGCTCTCTTGACATCAAGGCTATGCAGTCTATGTTCCCCTGAACTGGAGTGGTCAGTGAAAAAGACTGGCAAAGTGATGGACTGATTCAAGTGAAAGTCTGAGACCACCATAGGGAGAAACTTCCTGTTAGTACTAAGGACCATCTTGTCCCTATGAACTGCTATGTAATCTGTCTCTGTGGACAAGGCCTAGAGCTCACTGATCCTCCTGGCTGAGGTGATGGCTACCATGAGCACTGTTTTCCATGAGGACATGGGTTCAAACGGTGGTTGCATTAGCTGGCCAATGTATATATTGAGGTTCCATGCAGGAGTGGCTTCCCTGTGAGAGGGATACAAGTGCAGTAGGTCCCTGAAGAACTTTCTGAATACCTGGTTAGCAGCCAGGGATACCCCTTTTCTGGCTGACAGGTAAGCAGAGACAGCTGCTAGGTGTACCTTAAGGGTGGAAGGCCTAAGGCCAAGGGAATGCAGGTGTGCCAGTAGTTCACCACAGTTGATAAACCACTCTGGCTATGGTCTATCTGTTTCTGTTGGCACCAAATGGAAAACCTCTTCCATTTCAAGGTGTACGTCTTTCTGGTAGAGGGGTTTTCTAGAAAACCTAAGGACCTCTAGCACCCCTTCAGAGAGGTACAGGTCAGCATACTCAAAGTCCTCAAGAGCCAAACCCTGAGTCTGAGGGACTGGAGATTGGGGTAAAGGACCCTGCCCTGAGAGGAGGTCAATAGGTTGTGTCTCCTGGGTAGGGAAATTGGTTTGGATATTGACAGAGCTAGTAGCAGCGAATACCAGGGCTGCCTGGCCCAATCTGGAGCAATGAGGATCCTTGTCGCTGGTTGAGCAATGAGCTTGTTCAGTACTCTGAGCAACAGGGAAATGGAAGAAAAGCATATAAGAACCTCCCTGTCCAATCCAACAGCAGTGCATCCAGAAGGACTGTGCCCACTACAGGGGGCCTGCAACAGATTTGTGGCAGCTGGTGATTGTCTGCAGCTGAGAAGAGGTCCACCTCTGGTGTGCCCCACCTTCTGAACACCACTTGCATGATCTGCCTGTTCAGTGACCACTCGTGGTGGTTCTGATTGATCCTGCTGAGGGCATCTGTGAGACGTTGTCCTTCCCTGGAGGTGAACTGCTGAGAGGGAGATCCCTGGGAGTAAAACAGATTCCACACTTTCATGGCTTCTAAGCACAGTGGGGACAACATTGAGCCCCTTTGCTTATGTAGTACATTGCGTGTTGTATTGTCTGTTCTGACTTGAATCACCTTGCCCTACAGCACTGAAGCAAAGGACTGAATGCCCAGGTAAACTGCCCTGAGTTCCAACAGGTTTATGTGGAGCAGAGACTCCTGCTGGAGCCAGGAACCGTGTGCAGTGTGCTCCCCTAGGAGGAGGCATCCATTGTTAGAGACTGCTGATGGTGGCAGCTGAAGCAAAGGCACACCTTCCCTGAGGTTGTCCTTTTCCTGCCACCACTGAAGTGCTTGGAGAACAGTTCCTGTGACTGGTATCATTTTGACAGGGAATCTCTTTTCTGAGACCAGTGAGATCTGAGGTGGAACTGGATGTCCCTCATCTGGAATCTGAACCTGGCACTGTTGCTGTTGATTCAGTCATGTGTCCCAACAGCTGAAGGAAATACCTTGCTGGTCTAGGGTATGCAGTTGGAAAGAGTTTGACAGCTACACCAGGCTGTCCGCCTTCCCTGAGGAAGGAGGCTCTTCTCTTAAGAGTGTCTAGCTCCGCCCATGATCTCCAGGAGCTGAACTGATGTTAGCACTGATTGTTTCTGGTTTACCAGGAAGCCCAATGTACACAGGGTATCCTAAGTGGTGGTCAGTGCTTCTTTGACTTGCTGAGGGGACTGGCCTACCACTAGCCAGTCGTCCAAGTATGGGAAGTCTGCAACCCCTTGCCTCCTTAGGTGTGCTACCACTACTGCTAGGCACTTGGTAAACACCCTTGCAGCAGAAGTCAGGCTGAAAGGCATGGCTCTGAACCGGTACTGGCCTGATGGCAAACTGAACCTGAGGCACTTTCTGTAAGATTGCCCAATGGGAATGTGGAAGTAAGCATCATTTAAGTCCAGAGATGTCAGCAGTTCTATGTCATAATGGTGAGTGCTGAAAGGCGATCCCGTTCACGAAGTCCACAGCGCAAAAATCAATTTTAGCGCTGTGACTTCCCAATACCTAACAAATAGTGCTGGGGACTTACATTTTTAATGTTTATGTGGGGCTGTACCCCACACCCTTTTACTTAAGGATTCTCAACTTCAGAGGGGGTGCATGTCGGGGGGTGCAAACATAAAAAATTTGGGCCGGGCGAACATAAACATACCTGCATCCAGACCTGAACCCAGCACCCTGTCCACCCAAGCCTCAAACACACCCACCATGCCACGGGCCAGCACAGCAGCCCACCTTGGCACCACCTCAAAACCCCTCCACCCCTCGCTGAGCATGCTTGCTCCTCCCCAAACACACACGTCACGTGTAGTGACATCCTGTCGCTACATGCAAACCCACCACATCCGGTCACCCCTACCTCATCGGTAGCCCCAATAACATGCACTGCGATTGAGTCCCAATTTGCAGTTCGCTCAATCACAGTCGTGCATGTCACGGACTACCAATGCCAGCCAATCTCCCTTCCTGAGTGTAGGGAGAATGGAAGCCAGAGTGACCATTTTGAACTTTGGCTTTGTCAAATGCTTGTTTAAATGTCTGAGATCCAGTATGGGTCGCCACTCCTATTTTCTTTAGGGTGAGGAAGACCTTGAGTAGAGACCCTTTCCCCTTTGGGCCAAGGGAACAGGCTCTACTGCCTTGTCCTGAATAAGTTTTGCTACTTCCTCCTCCAACAGAGCTGCTTCTGACAGGGAGGCAGGTCTGAAAATTCTTGCCCTCAGTTTGGGTAGAACCTTGAAACTGAGGGCAAGCCCCTGGCTCACTACCTCCAGGACTCACTTGTCTGCAGCGACAAGATTTCCAAGCCTGGAGATAGTGAGCCAGCCTGCCTCCTACTGGAAGTGGGGAGGTGACCCTGGCAGATCCCTCAGGGGGTCTGTTTTGCTTGTGCACTTGGCTGAGTGCTGGGGCCAGCATGGCTGTTGTCCCTTCTGCCTCTGCCGCACCCTCTCTGCGTTGGTAGGCTGGCAGCGCCTAAGCCCAGAAGAAAGGTCTGTAATGGGTTCTACCCCTACCATCTTTGCTTTGGTACTTCTGAAGTGTTGCTGCTTTCTCTTTAGCAGCAACACTCGTATAGGTCACCTTGTACTCATCCATTTTCTTCATGTAAGCCTCTGTTTGCTCACCAAAGAGAGATATATGCTCACAAGGAAATCCAATGCCTTTGTCTGGGTGTCCTGGGACAAATTAGTGGCCCTCAGCCAAGCAAATTTCCTCAGAACACTAAGGTTGCCATTTGCCTGGCTGCAATGTCATTGGCATCTATTACCATCTGAAACTGGCATTTTATTTTTACTCCTTCCTCTCTCCCTGGCCGACCATTTCTCCGGGTCACCTAGGACCCCCGTCGGCACTCTACCCCCACTGCCAGCCACCACTTCACATGTCAGCCCCCGGTAACCCAACATAGCCCTTCGTCTGATGGGTCTCTTCCCCAGGGGAAGGCACTGGGAGGGGCAGGCCAGTGCAACTTGTTTGGCCCGGATGCTGCTGGGGTGGGCTGGGCTAGTCCAGGGCTTCATGGTGGTGGTGGGGGGGCCAGCTACGATCATCCAGTCAGCCAGGGAGCCATTTCCTTGTTTTTCCACTGGAAGCGTGATGTCTGGGACATCAAGGCAAGGGCCGACGTCTGTCATGCTCCCTACTTAGTGGGACCCAACATGCTGCCATACCCCTGGCCTCTACCAGAGGTTGGTAGACACCAGGCCATGGATCCTCCCTCCCCTTCCCCCAAGAGGTGGCAAGCTGTTGCAGGATGCTCAAGCCACCTCCCCCTGGCCAGCCCTCCAACACCCAGGTCCGTTCCCAAACCCGGGTTGTCGGCGTCAGAAGCAGAAATCCAGCTGCTGCGCTGGTGGGCCATGTTGAAACTGCCATTTTGAAGCCTCTATGCCCCTTTTCACAGCTTCAGACAGGTCTGATGCCATGGGCCCAGGGCACACCTTGGCAATCTATAAAACTGTGTTCCAGAGACTTTTTGATATCTGAATACATAAGCCATATAAGTTGCCTGTCTAATGCAAGAGGCACCTAGATAGGATATCTTGGCCATATAATCCATCTTTCTGGAATCCTTATCAGGTGGGTGTGATGCCAGGGGAATACCTGCTTTCACATGCAGCAGCCTGTCCCCCCTTTCATGGCTGGGGTGTCCAAAAGGAACTCTGCTCCAGACTTGGCAACCCAGTACTTCCTGTCCATCCTCTTGTCCACTGGAGGAATGGAAGTGGGGTCTGCAAGATTCTAGAGGCCTGTCTCTTTAGGATTTGTGGATGGACAGCAACAGCCTTTTGTTGCTGGCACATCCATCATCCCCATGTAGTCTGGCTCCTCCTCCTCCTCCTCCGTGGAGAGGTCCAGAGTTTGTGCCACTTGCTTCATAAAAGCAAAGTGAGTAGAAAAATCCTTAGCTTTCTTATCAGGGGCGTCAGGATGCTGAGGGTCAGGGGATACATCCAGTTCAGGAGGCTCCCCAAAGTCCTCCTCAACCTCATCATTCTCATCTTCACCTTCAGCATAACCCTCAGCAAAGTGTTCAAAGCAACCAGGAACCAAGAAAGAACCCAGATCCTGAACCGAGGTCTGTGAACCAGGCCACGGAACCAGAACCACAGTACCAGTTTGCAGCACCTGAATGATTCTAATAGCGTTAGCCATTTCCTCTGCAGTAGGAACCGATGGACTTGGTGGTTGTGGTTCCTTACCTGAGTGTTTTTCCTTCCTTTTCTTCTTAGGAGAACTTGTTGGTTCAGAGGCGGTGTCTGCGGTTCTCTTTTTACCTGAGGAACCATCACCCTGGTCAGAGGGTTGTTCAACCGGTTCCTTGGGTTTCTCTTTTTGAGAAGAAGAAGAAGGTTTATCCGAAGCTGGGTCAGCAGCCTTATCGGACATTTTTTCTCTCAGTCGGTTCAAATGCCTATCAAGCGTCGACTGAGGAAATTTCTTTACAAATTTCACAATCTGCCTTCAGGTGGTCAAACCCTAGGCAAAAAATACAAATCAAGTGAGGATCTGCTTTAGCAAATGGTTCATCACACTCTGTACAATGCTGAAAACCCATTGGTCTGGTTCATTCCTTGGTAGTGACATAACCAAGAGAAACTCTTAAAAGTGGGGTTTCTGTGAGTCAGAAACCCAAACAAATAAAGTTTTTTTTTTTTGTGGTCAATTCAGCGACCAACGTAAGAACCGAGAGTTACCCAGTTTCTTTCTAAAATCCAATAAATTTAAACAACAGGCCCAGGAAAAGTTTTAAACAGAAATTTATCTTTTTAAAATATAAGAAAGATTCGGTTTCCTCCTAGATGAACAAACCGACAGAAAACCTAAAACTTACTGGAATAAAACTAAATCTAGACTAATCTACCTGTAAAACCAAGGGCAGTGCTTTAAAAATTAACAGAAATAAAATGTACTTGGAAAAAAAAAAGAAAATAAAATCTTTAGGAAAGATGGAGAGCTCTCCAAGTCATCTGACTTAGGCAAGCAGAGTAAAGAATCTAATGGTTGCAGGATGTATTCCACGGATAGTGGTTTGAAAAACAAGATCGAGCCTAGCATTCCATCATTAGCATAGGTTCTATTAACTATTTCGGCTCCAGGCCAGTCTAATAATGAGACCATACCGCATATGTCAGAATACAGTAAGATTTCCTGGGGTTTGAAAGCCTGACTGCTTTTCTCAAATGGTGGGCTATACAACAGAAAGAGACAGAGAGACAGAGAAGAGATGCAGCAGAGAGAAAAAGAGATTCAACCTTTAGAGGCACAGAGAAAAGAAGAAATGCAGCAACTCGAGCAGCAGAGAAGAGAAGAGATGCAGCGACAGGAACAATTTTTAACTTTTTATTTTACTGTTATTGATCATAATAAAACGCTACTTGCAAATTTTATAATTGCTCCTGGTTTTCCTATGCTTCCTGACCTGTGCCTCGATGACAGACGGTGTCAGAGTGGGATTTGAACCCATGCCTCCACTTGGAGACCAGAAAGTGGGGAAAAGGCCATTCTTTGGCTGAAGACTACCAGATGGCCAGAAAGACAGTGTTGGGCCTGGTTTTATTTAGTCTGTTCATTTTGGATATGGACAAGGAAACCATAAAATGGCTGGTGAAATTTGCCGATGACTCTAACTGGGGATGGTAGTAAGGACACAACAGCAAATAGACAACCTTAAAGAAGATCTTGCAAAGGTTGATAAATGGGCAAATGACAATGGCATGTACCTGAACTTGGACAAGTGTGTTGTGTCGCACTTGGGAAAAGATAACAATAATACTACATATAGTCTGATTGGTTACAGGTCGAAAAAAGTATAGAGAATGATTTGAGAATACTTATAAAGAACTTTCTTTTGGAGACCACTGTAATAAGGTTATACAGAAAACAAGTACAATCTTGGGTTGCATAAGAAGCGCGTTTGTCTCTAGAGATAAGAACAATGGTGGACAGATGCACCAGTGCATTCCAAGAAATGCGCCACAGCCCGATATTCAAATGGTGGAGATGTGTCGTGCATCTCCGGCTACGTCCAAGTGCAGCCAAAATGTACGTGGTGCATCTCCAGGGGCGTACCATGAATATGCAGCACATCCTCATATTCAGCCGAGATGTAGCGGCGAGCTGTCCGCACATCTCTGAGATCTGTCAAGACAGTTAGGTGTGTTAGTAACACACCTAACCCATAGTCACCACAGGCGGGCTGCTGTACTGCACACAGCAGCTCAACAGGCACCAGCCACTGCAGCCTGGTGGCAACCTCCCTGTCCTGTTCCCCTATTCATAAAACAACAGACAGCAACCCCCCATTTTCCATAGTATAGTGCCTCCCTGACCCCCCGCCCTGTCTCCGATCCCCAAACCCCAATCGCAACAAGATATATAGGCACTGCCAGTCCAGGATCCTGGTTCGATGTACATTCCATAATGGAACCAGGACCAGGATCCCATGCGGTGTATAATATGTAGCCGTACATGTTTCTATAGTGTAGTGCCCCCTCACCACCCACTCAGGTACAGACATCCCACCCCCCCCAGCATGGACAGTTAGCGGCAAGCAGTACAGCCCTCCTCACACCTCTAAGGCTGCCCGCCGACTGAACTGTCAATGACTGACAACTTATTGTAGCACTACATAAGCCCACTGGCTGACGCTACGACTCAATGGGCTTGCAGTGTACTGTAAGCTATCATTCACAACTTTGTGTCATTTAAATCATTAAGTATTTTAGGAATAACATTTGAGGCCCCACAATGGATATCAAAATTGAACTCAAAACTGAATCAAGGTAAACCTTGGTTTCAGTGGAACAAGTAGCAAATGGGGTAACTGAAAAGAATTATGCTAATTAAAACATTCTTGATTCCCTCGTTTTATATCTCAGTTATGTTTTTCTCCTCCTAGATCCCTGGAAACAATGCTATATAGTATGTTTTTCCAAGCAGTATGGGGCAGTTGCCTCAACTCAATCAAATGGAATATTTTGTACCTCCCTCGTTGTAAGGGTGGTCTAAATATGGTAAACCCTTTGGTTTTCTTTTATACAATATTCTTTTATGCAAATTTCTGTCCCGTCCTTTTTAATACAGGGAAAAGCTAGAGTGGTCTTTGGTTCTCTACTTGTGAACAATGGTTTAGCAAATGGGACTCAGGCACATTACAGATCCTCACTTCTTCAAGACTTTCCCCTACATACGTTAAAGAATGTTTTTATAAATTCAGAAACTGGAAAATAACTAGCACACATATGTTAACATTACAGAGGAAAGTATATTATAGACCAGTGTTCCACAAAATCCATAACCTTTCCAACTTGCCCTCCTAGAACATCTGACAAACCTGTTGGTTTGCCACTGGATCCCGCCTAAGATGCAAGATGTACACTGGCTTATCTGCCATGGCCATCTTAATGCGAAAAATAACCAGAAGCATAAGCAACTGGGAGAACCATACTGTAGCTGCCTCACTTGTCTCAACAACTGGAAACTGTGAATTACCTGTTTTTCTTGCTCCTATATACAGGGCTTCTGGCAATTGGTCAGCCCTACACTTTTCGAATGTATCACTAGAAATGTTATCTTTGGGTCTTACCGGCTTCTTGAATGTCTGGGACCATAATATTCTGCATGTGATCTTATGTATTATTAAATGGTATATTTGAAATTCAAGATGCATTTTTACATTACAACAAGCATATTTTACATGCTGAATTGATTGCAAAAATTACTTTGGCATTACATGACTTTTATTTTACAGACACACGGAATCTCACAAAGGATTGTTTAGATAAACTATGGCGAAATTTACCATGGATAACGAATTCCGATGTATCTATTACTTGAAAAATGTATTTATTGTGTTATGAAAGGGATATTCTCCTTCCTGGAGCTGTATAAATTTTCTCCTATGTTTAAAGGGGAGAGGGGGAGGCATCACTGGCAGGAGGGGGGAAGGCTAAGGGAGAAGAGGTAGCAGAAGTGGAAATCACAGCAGAGAGAGTGAGGGAAGCCCTCAGGTCCCTTAAGACGGACAAAGCACCAGGGCTGGATAAATTACATCCCAGAGTGCTGAAGGAACTTACAGATGTCCTGGCAAAACCCCTGGTGGAGCTTTTCACCACCTCTCTGAGGACAGAGTGGGTGCCCCAGGACTGGAAGGTGGCGCATACAGTGCCTATCCACAAGGGGGGATCAAGGGAGGAGGCAGAGAACTACAGGCCTGTCAGCCTGACATCGGTGGTGGGTAAGGTGATGGAGGGCATTGTCAAGGAGAGGCTGGGGGGCCTGGAAAAGTCAGGGTGCCTGGACAAAGACAGCATGGATTCTTCTGGGAAATTGTGTCAGACAAACCTTGTGGAGTTCTATGACTGAGTGACGAGTGCCTTGGACTTGGGTAGACCAGTGGACGCCCTATTTCTAGACTTCAGCAAGGCATTTAACTCTGTTCCTCACAAGGGCCTGTTGGATAAGCTGGGAGAAATGGGGGTGGGGACCCAGATGATCGGATGGACAGGCAATTGGCTCCAGGACCGGACCCAGAGGGTCATAGTTGGCGGGATAGTCTCATCCCCAAGAAGGGTCATTAGTGGGGTCCCACAGGGATCAGTCCTTGGGCCCCTCCTGTTCAACGCCTACATCTCTGACATAAGGACAGGTATCAGGAGTGAGATGAGTCTCTTTGCGGATGACTCAAAACTGGGGGCGGTGGTGGATGGGGAGGAGAGGAGGGGAGGGTGGCCCTACAGGGGGACCTGAAGGCTCTGGAAAGATGGTCTAGAAAGTGGAAGCTGAGGTTCAATGCAGGGAAATGCAAGGTACTGCACCTGGGGGCCAGAAACCCGAGCCAAGTGTACACCCTGGGAGGGTGGAATGCAACAGGTCTCAATGGCTGAGAGGGACCTGGGGATGGTGGTGGATGTCAAGATGAACAACTCGGAGACTTGTAGAAGGGTAGCAGCCAAGGCCAACAGGATGCTGGGATGCATCGCTAGGGGGATCACCTCCAGAAGGAGGGAAGTGATACTCCCTCTGTATAACTGCTTGGTGAGGCCGCACCTCGAGTACTGCGTGCAGTTTTGAGGCCACACTAAAGAGGGACATTAAACTCCTGGAGAGGGTCCAGAGAGGCACACATTGGAAGAGGAAGGGACCGGGGGACATGATGAGGTCTTCAGGTACATGAAGGGGTAAATAGGAGAGGAGCAGTCAGGGTGCTTGAAGGAAGGAGGAGGGCCACTAGAAGGCATGGGTGGAAGCTGGAGGAAGATTCAGGGAGAAAGAGGAGGTGCTACTTCACTGAGAGGGTGGTGGAGCCATGGAATGCGCTGCCCAGGGGGCTGGTGGAGGCAGAGATGGTGGAGGGGTTCAAGAGGGGTGGGACAGGTACAGGGAAGGGTTCTGGAAGCAAAATCCAATGCAGCGAGAATATCCGGAACTGGGAAGGAGAAGCCAGAGAAGGCAAGAGGCAAGGTTAGCTCCCAGGGTGGGGCTGACCAAATGAGCAGACGCGAAAGACCGTTAGGCCTATTCTGCTGGCATTTTAGTATGCTAGTATGTAAACCTTGGATAATTTTCTTACATGATTAGAGTTATCTTTTGTTAAGTGGAATCACTTAGTTTTCTTTCCTTGTTTTAGAGAGACTGTTATGTGTAAATTGTGCTTGTTTGATTTTTTTCTTGAATAAACTCCTCTACTCTTTTTGAGAAATGCCATGGGATCTTTAACGTCCACCTGAACAGGCCGGCGGGACCTCGGTTTAATGTCTCATCTAAAAGACAGCACCTCAGGAGTGCAGCACTTCACCCCACTCTGCACAACGTAGTATTGGGATTTAACCCAAGTGCTCATGCTGGGAAGAACCCACAGCTTCTGATCTTCTGGTCTCAGAGGCGAGACCATTATGCTATGCAGAAAGAGTTAAAAGCAAGGATCTGTTCTGTCCTCTCCTTTTCTGTCTCTTGTCTATCTGATTGTGCAATTGGATTTTCTTGTGAAACCTAGGAACTGATCACTCTAACAGTCTCATGATTCTCCCCCTCCCACAGCTCTCTGGCTTCACTTGCTGTTTCTATCTTTTCTTCCCCTTGCTTACCTGTGATTATAGAAATATATGTAGATCTTTATGTGAAACTGGGTTCTCTGGTTTGAAAATGTACAGTATACAGTTACACTGTTGAAATATTGCAAAGGCTATTTAAACTCAGGAGGTAACCCTGAGATACAGTTGGACCACCAAAAGCTCATTTGCAGAGTTGTCAACAGAAGATCAATTCTGGGACACAATGTTATATTTTGTTGCACCTGCAAGGAAGGAAACTGACGACATTTTGGGACACAGTGTGAAAACAGGACATATATGTTAACGAGCTCAGGATGCAGAGATTAATTGCCAAGAAAATACATGACATATAGAGAGAGCAATCTTTGTTTGGGGGAGAGAGAGAGAGAGAGAGAGAGACTGAAATTTAGAATTAGAGATACCTTCAGGTAAAGGACTGTGTTTTGTTTGAACTGCCTACATTAGAGCTATCCTGAACAATGTTATTTTTTTTATTTTATTGTTACTGATGATACTAAAATGCTGCCTACAAATTTTATAACTGCTACTGGTTTTCCTATGCTTCCTGACCTGCACCTCAACAACAGCCATCTCATGATATTGCCCAGGGGCAGCATGTGCACTGCAAATAATATAAGTGACAAGATCGAACCCTGGGGTATGCCACAGAGCAGGGACTTTGAGAGTGAGGAAAAATTTCCCATCACAACCCTCTGCATCCTACCACTGAGGAAAGACTCAAACTAGCTGATGACCTTAACAGCCAGTCCACAGTACTCCTTGAGATGATCCAGGAATAACCTGTAGTCCACAGTATCAAATGCGGTTAGAAATCTAGTAGGCGAACTGACTGTTCCCCTCTATCTCTGGCCCTGAGGAGGTCATTATGTACCCTGACGAACACAGTCTCTGTACTATCTAAATCAGAACTGGAGTAACTCATAGATGTTACAAGTCATGAGGTGGGCCTAGAGCTGCAGAGCCACTATCTTCTCAATAACCTTTCTTAGAAATGGAAGTTTATAGACAGGTTTAAAATTTGCCAAGCAGTCTGGGTCTAAAGATTTTTTTTTTTTTTTTTATAGAAGAGGTCTCAATAGCACATCTTTAAATGCATTTGGAAAGGACCTTTCTTAAAGGGAGCACTGGAGTATCTTGGCAAACACTGGACCCAAGAATCCAACACAACTCACTAGGAGGTGTGATGTCCACAGGCTACATTAAGTGGGCCTACAAACAAGCACCTCCCTTTCCTCTGGGGCCCTTTGGCGAACATCAAATCAAAGTATTCATTCAGCACCTCAGCCACCACTTTGGCTCTTTCACTGGTTCATCTCTTAGATACCCTGGATTCAGAGGCCCAATTCCATCCTTCCTCCCTTGAACCAATTCAACTGAACGGGAACCTTGGAGTTGAACTGAATGGCACCCTGGAGTTATCATCAGTGACTCCCTCAAATAATCGAGTCAGTGCAACAAGACATATAGCAAAGTGAGTAGGATGCTGGGATGTATTAGGAGGGCTACTGATAGCAGAAGAGAAGAGGTAATACTTCCCCTATACAGATCCTTAGTGAGGCCACACTTGAAGTACTGCACCCAGTTCTGGAGTCCTCACCTTGGGGAGGATAGAGATAGGCTTGAGATGAAACCGTGCAGCACAGGGTAACAAAAATGATTCAAAGTCAACAGGGCAGGTCCTATGAGGAGTGCCTCAAGGCACTAAACACATACCTGCTGGAGACCAGAAAGGTAAGGGGAGATTTGATAAGAGACCTTCAGGTTCCTAAAAGGAATTAATAAGGTGAACTGCAGGGAAATATTTAGCTTGAATACTAGTTCATGGTCACGTGGACACAAGTGAAATCAGACAGGAGGGAGTCTCAGAAGAGACATGCAGAAGTATTGTTTTACAGAAAGGTGGTGGAGCCATGGAACAGTTTGCATGCTGAAGTGGTGGGTGCTAAACCCATTGGTGGATTCAAGCATGGTTGGGATAGAATAAAGGAATAATGCCTGACAGGGTGGGAGTTATGCTGGGATAACATCCCACCTCGGGTGGTTGGGCCCGAGGCCACCGGCCGAGGGCGTCACACACCCGAGAAGGGATGTTATCCCAGCATAACCCTCACCCTGGAGGGCATTATTCCTATTATACAATGGCTTGTTGTTTTATAATAAAAAAATAATTTTAAAGAATGTTTTTGTTAGTGTGTAAGAAAAAATTACTCACCTTAGTAATTGCTTTTCTTCTCATGGAGTCTTGCTATATTATAACAATAGCAGTCAGCCACTGCAGCTGAACTGCCCCGGAGAGGAAGGAGTTAACTCCAGAGGATCTGGAGTTCTACAGCGCGAGGGCGCTGTGCCCAAAGCTCTATCTGGCAGTTTCAAATGAAACTGTCAGATCTTTATGAAGCTAACATCAAAGGACGGAAAGTCTGTGTGGAAAAAACTACACTAGCCCATGGCTACCTACTAGTAGTAATAACAACAATATAAAGAACAAAGAAACACCCAGAGCCATAATAACAAAAATTGATGGTATTATGGTTCGTTTTACCACCCTTGACAAGCACATATGAACCCCCCCTTTCCCCCAAGACTCAAATCCAGGAAGGGGGCAACATAAATAACCTAAATGAAACAATCTAGATCCCTAACCCAAAGAAAAAGAGGGTAAGGGGATAACTACAATGGCATGACACAGTGCTTGCACCAGTTCTCCACCCCTACCCAAGTAGAAGTTCTGAGAGGGCAGGAGGGAGGGTGGTTAGCATAGCAAGACTCCATGAGAAGAAAAGCAATTACTAAGGTGAGTAATTTTTCTTCAAACACCATGAAGTCTTGCTATATTATAACAATAGCAGATTACACAGCAGTACCTCCATGGAGGAGGGTCAGAACCTACTTAGGAAATAGGCTCTGAAGCACAGCTGTGCTAAACCGACATCTCTCCTGGACTGGACATCCAGGGAATAATGCTTGGTAAAGGTGTGAACTGTCTTCCAGGTAGCAGCTTGACAAATCTCCAGAATGGGGATGTCTCTAGCAGCTGCTAGAGACGCAGCTGTACCCTGGTGGGAGGGCCCTCAATCCTGAGGGGGTACTCTACCCAGTTTCTGATAGCAGAATTGGACACAAGAAACAATCCACCTTGCAATTGTTCTCTTAGTGGCAGGTTTCCCTTGCCAACCCCTCGCATAGGTAAGAAAGAGTTGGAGGGATTCGAACCTATGACCTCTGGTGCGCTCTAAATAGTAGCTTAAGGCTCTTTTGACATCCAAGCTGTGCAGTCTCCTCTCACCTGAGGAAGAATGCTCAGTGAAAAATACTGGGAGAGAGATAGATTGATTCAGGTGGAAATCAGAAACCACCTTAGGCAAAAACTTTCTATTAGTCCTAAGGACTACCTTATCTCTGTGGAAAGAGATAAAATCTTCTTCCACTGACAGGCGCCTGTAGCTCTTATGCGTCTGGCAGAGGTGATAGCTACTAGGAAAACGGTTTTCAGTTAAATACTTGAGCTCTGCTGAAGACAGAGGCTCAAAGGGGTTGCATAACTGAGTAATGCAAATATTCAGGTCCCAGGCGGGAGCTGGTTCCCAAAAGGAGGATTAGTATGAAGTAACCCTTTAAAAACTTGGAGAACACCGGTGAGAAGAAAGGGAGGCAGGCTTCCTGCTGACACAAAAGCAGAGACAGCTGCCAGATGAACCTTCAGGGTAGCTGGTCTAAGGCCTAGGGAATTCAGATGGACCAAATAGTCCAGTAGAATGGGAAGATCAGCAGATTCTGGGATAATCTGCCTCTCAGAGCACCAGATGGAAAACCTCTTCCACTTAGAATTATAAGTGGTTCTAGTGGAAGGCTTCCTGAAGCCTTAAAATATCCATGACACCTTGAGAAAGGTGTAAGTCAGCAATTCTAGCTCCTCAAGAGCCAAGCCTTGAGGTGGAGGGATTTGAGGTCCGGATACCACACTCTCCCTGTGCACAGGCCAGTAAGTTGTGGACTCTGGGCAGGCTCAGGGCAGGTGGACTGCCAAGGACAGGAGCAGAGGGTACCAGGGCTGTCTGGCCCTAATCTGGGGCAATCAAAATCACTCTGCAAGGTTGAGATCTGATTTTTACTAGTACCCTGAAAAGGAGAGGAAAGGGGGGAAAGGCATACAGGAACTTCCCTTTCCAGTCCAACAGAAAGGCGTCCAGAGGGACTGAGCCCAGAACTGGAGGCCTGCAACAGAAAAGAGGAAGTTGGTGGTTGTCTGGGGCTGCGAAAAGATCTATCTGAGGAGTGCCCCATCTGGCAAAGACAGACCTCAGCACTTGTGGATTCAGAGCCCATTCGTGATGGCTCTGAGAAATTCTGCTGAGGGCATCCGCCAGGACATTGTCCTTCCCTGGGAGATGAACCGCTATCAGGGAGGTGTTCAGGGAGTAAGCCAGAGACCACAGCTTCATTGCTTCGGTGCACAAGGCTGAAGACCGAGTGCCCCCTTGCTTGTTGATGTACCACATTGTGGTGGTATTGTCTGTCCTGACTTGAACCACTTTGTTCTGGACAGAATCTGAAAACACCCGAAGAGCTAAAAAGACAGCTCTGAGTTCCAAAAGATTGATGTGGAGCAGAGACTCCTGAGGAGACCATACCCCCTGAGTGGCAAGGTCGCCCAGGTGAGCCCCCCACCCTAACAGGGAGGCATCCGTGGTGAGGGTGAGGGAGTGAGAAATGGGAATGAAGGGAACCCCCTGTCTTAAATTGCTCTGGACCTGCCACCAGTGGAGGGCTAGGATCAGAGTTTGAGTAACTGGGACCAACTTGGTAGGGGTCCTTCCTTTGAGACCAATAGGCCTCAAATGGAACTGAATGTCCCTCATCTGAATCTTGCTCCCTGCATGACAGCTGTGGAAGCAGCCATGTGCCCGAGGAGTTGCAGAAAATGCCTTGCTGGTCGAGAGACCCACAGGGTAAAGGAGGATGCCAGGGCGATGAGTCTGTCCACCCTTTCCGAGGGAAGAAAAAGCCCTGGCTAACCTTGTGTTCAATTCTGCCTATGAAAGTTAGGACCTGAACTGGTTCTAGAACTGACTTTGGTAAGTTTAGCAGAATCCCAGGGAAGTGAGAAGCTGCTGGGTGACTTGCAAGTGGGATTTCACCTGACCTGGAGACTGACCCACAATGAGCCAGTCGTCCAGGTAGGGAAACACAGCAACCCCTTGCCTTCTTAAGTGAGCCACTACTACAGCGAGACATTTTGTGAATACCCTTGGCGCAGAGGTAAGGCCGAAGGGCATTGCCCTGAACTGGTAGTGGCCTGAGGGCAGTTCGAACCTGAGGTACTTTCGGTGAGAAGGCCTGATCAGAACATGAAAATAAGCATCCTTGAGGTCCAGGGAAGCTAGCCAGTCCCCTGGCCTTAGGGAAGGCAATATCATTGCCAGAGTCAACATTTTGAACTTTGGTTTCAACAGATGCT
Organism: Neoceratodus forsteri; assembly: GCA_016271365.2. Taxonomy (NCBI): domain Eukaryota; kingdom Metazoa; phylum Chordata; order Ceratodontiformes; family Ceratodontidae; genus Neoceratodus; species Neoceratodus forsteri. The sequence continues at coordinate 727,309,667 of CM057458.1, read as the reverse complement.
TGTTCAAGTATCTTAAATCTAGAATGGGCCGCCATTCTCCTGTCTTTTTTGGGGTAAGAAAGTATCTTGAATAAAGCCCCTTGCCCTGATGGCAAGGAGGAACCCTTTCCACTGCTTTGCAGTCCAGAAGAGAAGAAACCTCTGCTTCCAAAGCAAGGGCTTCTGAAGGATTTGCAGGTGGAAAATGCCTGGCTCTCATCTTTGGAAAGTGTTTGAAGCTGAGAGCCAGACCCTGGCCTATTACCTCCAGAACCCATCTGTCCGTAGTTAGGGACAGCCAGTTCCGGCTGAAATAGGCCAACCTGCCCCCCACTGGTACAGGAGAATCGGCCCTGGGCACCCCATCAGGGTGCCTGCTTAGCAGCAGCCTTAGGCTGAGGGGAAGGGGACGGTCTACTTGTGCCTCGTCTACCCCTGCCTCTGAAGAAACCCCTCTGCGAGACAGCAGAGGAGGCTTGAAATTGGTAAAAGGCCTGGAAAGGGCCTGCCCCTTACCTCTGGGAGCGTGCCTTGTGGCATGGCATGCTTCTCCTTAGCCTGGGCACTTTTGTAGGTAGTTCTGTATTCATCCATCTTTTTCATATAGTTTTCTGTTTGCTCCCAAACAGAGAATTTCCACTACAGGAAAATCCATAGCCTTTGACTGGGTATCTTGGGACAGATTAGTGCATCTGAGCCATGCCAACCTACGGAAGCTACAGAAGTGGCCATGACCCTAGAAGAAACATCATTAACATCAACAGCAGTATGAAATTGAACTTTAGAGGCTTCAATGCCATCAGCAGCCACCTGTTCCAACTCACTAGCCAGCTGGCCATGGGCCTGCTTGGCTAACTGCAATACTGTGTCCCACCTAGATTTCTGATATCTAGCCACATAAGCCATATAATTTGCCTGCCTGAGTCCCAAAGAAGCTGCCATATACTGTTTCTTCACCATGGCATCAATCTTCCTGGAATCCTTATCAGGAGGATGTGAGGCCAGAGGAATATTAGCCTTGTCACAGGCTGCAGCTTGTACCACACCTACATGACTACACTGCTCAGTAAGGAAGTCTGTATCCGAGCCTGACAAAGTATACCTTCTGTCCATTTTTTATCTACAGGAGGGACAGAATGAGGATTTTTAAATCGTTGTTGTTTGCTTCCTAAATGACTTATGCAAAGGAATAGACAACCTCCTAGACTCTGGAATATCCATCATTTCCACATAATCAGGCTCCTCTATCATCACAGCCTCCTCTAAAGGAAGCTGGAGGGTTTCTACAAACCTTTGTAAAAATAAAGAAAGAAGGGACTCAGACAGAACAGGAGGAGATTCTAAAGTTCTGTCTGGAGAAATGTCCGTTCAATGGGCACGTCCAGACCCCCCAGCCACACATATATTGATCAAATTCCTCCTCCCTCCTGTGGTTCATAAAAATCCTCAACTTCAAAATCCTGAACCACTGGGACTGAACAAACCAACCTTTACCAGCTGTTGGTGGTTCTACAGATCCCTGAGACAGTGACTGGACAATCTGAATGGCTTTAGCTATCTCTGCAGCAGTTGGAGACACAATTTTGGACTCCAGACCTACTGATTTCCTTGTCTTTTACTTGGGACTGGTTCCTCTGAACCAGCCTTCCTTTGCCGAGAAGTCGCCCTGGTCAGAGCACTCTCTGGTCCAGTGGGTACTGGACCGGCTGGCCATCCGGGTCAGCGGACTTTTGGCCTCTCGCCCCTGAGCCGGCCCAATCTCTTCTCCAGGGTGGCTGCAGGAAATTTTACACACCTGGCAGTCTGACAGGAGGTGGTCAGCCCCAGACAATAAACACAAGTGGTGTGTGGGTCAGTCTTGGCAAAGGCGCCCCCAGACATCACAGTGTTGAAACCCAGTGGGCCCGGTTTTTCTTTTGGGTCTCTCAGACATAATGCCAGCCTAACCAAAACTTGCCCTTTTGATGGCAGTGCCAGGCAAGACACCCTTATCGGTTCCTAACCGTGTCACGGGTATTTGAAAAACGTTATAATTCCGTTTTTTTTAGAACCGATAAGAACCGGGAACCGCACTCTAAAACCCAACTGTACACTTTTCAAATGCAGAAAAAACCAACCGATCGGTTCAAAACCGAACCGATAATTAATTTTCCACACAGACTTAAATTTTAGTACTTACGGTTACCAGATAGAGCTTTAAAACCGAAATGCGGTAAAAATAATGACTTTGCCGTTCAAATGAACTCAAAAATACCGCTTGAACCAGAATGAACCGAGCTGAAGGAGCTGATCTCGGAGCGACTGTTCAGTGAAGCGGAGTAAAGAATCTGACAGTTTCATTTGAAACTGCCAGATAGAGCTTTGGGCACAGCGCCCTCGCGCTGTAGAACTCCAGATCCTCTGGAGTTAACTCCTTCCTCTCCGGGGCAGTTCAGCTGCAGTGGCTGACTGCTATTGTTATAATATAGCAAGACTTCATGGTGTTTGAAACATATTTTTGTTTCTTAAGAGAAAAAGATCATCATCATGGAGGTCATCCATATCATCCAAATAATTAGCAGGGAGGTTATGCCAGGATAACATCCTTGCTGTGACAGCCAACTGACCAATCAGAAGCCAGGATTCTTTCTTGCCATTGTATAATAAAGTGGATAGTGGTTGAGGAAGGTGGCAGAAACTGGGAGAGGAATGGGTGAAAGGATGGGGAGGGCTAAGATCCTGGAAGGACAGTAGGTCCCAGGGCTAAATGGGGAACTTGGGTAGACTGGATGGACCATTGGTCTTCTTCTGCCATCACTGCCTATGTTTCTGTGTTTTCTTCCGTTTATGTCTTGACTGAAGGCTTTGGTTTTGTCTGCAGCTAATAGTGTTATCCTGAGTTCAAGTCCTCCTTTGCTTCCTTAATTTAGTTTTGCAATCCTGTAATGCTACTTTGTAACCCTCCTGGCTTAGAGGCAACACTGCACTTTCCAGCAGTTACAGACTTGTTTGTTCAGGATCAGTTGATTTAGGTTCCTGTTGGGATTGGGGGCAATTCTTGGCTCTCGTTGGCCCTTTTTCCTTTGCTGCTTACAGGAATACAGATCTCTGTTGCTGCTTCATACAGCTTCATCAAAGATCCCCATGTTTTCTGCATTAACAACCTAAAGCAGCTGCTGTAAGCCATACATAAACTACAGACTAACATATACAAGGGCTCTAGTTTGCAACCACCAACATGGATACCAACTTTTATTTAGTTGAAGATTATTTTATATTTTAACATGATATAGTCACTAGGCAGAGCCTATTTTCAGGACAGTCTTGTGCACAATAACAGCATATACAGTATGTTATAATAAAACTGTAAAACTAGTTTCATACATAATAGATTCAAACAGTAATCAACTCCATTCACATTTAAGCAAACACCATGCAGAGATCGCTGCCTTAAGAAGATGAAAGAAGTCACATTTCTTGCTTGGCATTGTAATGGGTTCTCTCTCCATTCCAAAACTGTTGTTAAAGGCAATGAAAGGCACCATTTGAAAGAAATGGCTACATAACAGCTAATATAAGCTAAGTTGCAAAACCTCCTGGCTCTTCAGAATTGAACCTTCACCCCCACCTCATTCTAAAACATTCAAAGGTAAGGTGTACTGCTATTGCCAAATATCCAGGTCTCAGTTATACCAACTGTTCTAAAAGGACATCACATGGATTACAAGCAGGAATAAAAACAGACCAGCATGAAACTGGAAGATCTCATGGCACTTAGCTACAAACTAGGGGATTTGCCGAATATTTTCCTTAAAACAGGTCCATGTAACCCAACCAGTAGGACAAGCCTAAAATGAGCTGTCACATCTTACTGTATCTTTACTAGCTAAAAATTACAAATAAATAAAATAAGACATTTAGTGACACATCCCTATTCACAAACGTAGGTGCATTGCAAATGAGAGAGCCAGCTGTTAGTGGGCACAAATGGGGTTTGCACCTTCTAACAGGTTGATGTCCCTGTGATCAGGCTGCAGTATGCCACCGCTATGTGCAGGGCTCAGTGCTATGCTACAGCCTAGTCACATCTCTGTGAACACAGGCATCCCATCCAGAAGCACCCCCATGCAACCCCCATTTTTCCCCCACTCTCTGTTGTTCAGTCATCCTCATGGTTCAGTGAGCCCCACTCCTCTGGATAGGTCATGTCCCGGTGGTCCAGTGGTTATACTTCCCTAGTCTCGGCATTGAGCAGTATCTCGTGGACCCCCCCACAAAACATTTTCTGTCAGCCTGGATTTGGCGCCACATTAAAACACTGTGCTTTTTGCTCAACATGCTTTTTAAAGGCAGAAATCTGAGAAGGTGCAAGTACCTGAAACCAGTCTTAAAAGCCCAGCTGCACGGCAGAACCACCTTCTTTCCCAACTGCCCACAATACCTTTTGTGAACAATTAGGAAGGGATTGCGACCCTTGTGGAATATAGTTCAATGGGACTGAAATGGCAGCAGTGGGGCTAAGTGGCTGCAACAACTGTTCAATTAATTAACCAACACCAAAAATCTCCAATGAAATACCTCTTAGAACCAAAGCTTGACTACTAAGGAATTTTATAAATCATGATTGTTAACTTCTGAGGCATGATGTTCTGTTGCATGTGTCTTGCATGCATCTGGCTGACTATTCAACGATCCACAGAAGACTGCTGGTGACCACCCTGCTTGCATCCAATTTGGTATGTAAATCAGATGTATTTGGGACAGAGTAAATGCTAGACTATCCTTTGGATGGTCTGGACCTCATCCAATTATGGCAGCATGTGTCCAAACTCAGACACATGCAGTCATAAAATAATCAGACTGTTACAATCTGTCCTACCCACTGAAGATCTGATGGAGTCAAACAGGTGGTCAGAGGACAGATGCAGCAGTGGTGCATCAAGTCAGTGTATCCTCAATTCCCCAACAAAGCAGCAGTGATCTCCAAAGTACCAGAGGTACTTTCATGTTCAATATGGCACTTTAATACATTTATCATGGCACAGCAATTGATCTGTGATCACTGCTACTTTGCTGTTTTTCTGCTCATATGCTATTGCCTTAGCATCAGTGCATCCCCATTTCCTGAGCACATGTCTTGTGTGTCTAATTCAGCCTCTTGTATGACTATCCAGCCACACATGTCTGGTGCTTTGCTTACATAAGTTAATATCATTTTTGTAAAGATTTTTTTCACTGATAAATATATATATATTTTTTTGTTTATGGATATCATAGAGCAATACTGTATGTCCACACTGTTGCTTGCACTTAAAAGCTTAAAGAAAGAGAAAAGGCCTACCTCAGGAAGTGGTGGATATGAATACAGTGCAGGGCTTCAAACAGGCATGGGATAGGCATAAGGGAGCAATAAAGATGAGTATGAATAGATTGGCCATTGACAGAGCAAAGGCCGATGGCACATTCATTAGGTAGAAAAGAAATGGGCAGACTGGATGGGCCTTGCGGTCCTTATCTGCCGCCAACTTCTATGTTTCTATAAAACTTACTTCTTTGGGGAAAATCCCAAAGCACACTCCAATGCCTCTTTTTCTTCCAACTCCACATAAATCAGGTGTGAAGAATCCTGTTTCACACCTAGAGTTAAAAAATTAAAAAACATTTTAAATAAAATGCACATTATTTTTTACTATTAAAAATCATTACCTGGGCAATAAGAAAAAATTACTCACCTTAGTAATCTTGTTTCTTCCAATGTATTCTTCCATATTCATAACTCTCTGCAGTTAGCCTGCCCAGTAGAACTACCCGGAGAATGGAACTACAGTGGTGTGAAAAAGTATTTGCCCCCTTCCTGATTTTCTCTATTATTGCATATTTGTCACACTGGATGTTTTCAGGTCTTTAGACAAAATGTAATATTAGATAAAGGGAACCTGAGTGAACAAATAACACTTGTTTGTTTTTTTTATTTCACTTATTACATGAAAAAAGTTAACCAACACCAATTGGCACTGTGTGAAAAGTAATTGCCCCTTACGCTTAATAACTGGTTACACACATTTAGCTGCAATGACTGCAACCAAACACTTCCTATAATTCAATATCAGTCTTTCACATCGCTGTGAGGAATTTAACCCACTCTTCCTCGCAGAACTGCTTTAATTCAGTAACATTTGTAGGTTTTCGAGCATGAACTGCTCGTTTCAGGTCCTGCCACAGCATTCTATCGGATTTGAGTCGGACTTTGACTAGGCCACTCCAAAACTTTAATTTTACTTCTTTTTCGCCATTCTGATGTGGACTTGCTTTTGTGTTTTGGATCATTGTCTTGCTGCATGACTCAACTCCGCCTCAGCTCAGCTGATGGAAGGATGACTGACATTCTCCTTAAGAATTTTCTGGTACAGAGCAGAATTCATGGTTCCTTTAATTATGGAAAGTCATCCAGGTCCTTAGGCAGCAGCATCCCACACCATCACACTACCACCACCATGTTTGGCTGTTGGTATGGTGTTCTTACTGTGGAATGCTGTGTTTGCTTTATCGCAGACATTATAGGGATCCATGTTGTCCAAAAAGTTCCACTTTGGACTCATCTGTCCATAGAACATTTTCCCAAAAGCTTGTGGATCATCCAGGTGCTTCTTGGCAAATGAGAGATGAGCATTTATGTTCTTCTTGGTTAGCAGTGGTTTCCAACTACTCTCACATGAAGCCCATTTTTGCCCAGTCTCTTTCTGATTGTGGAGTCATGAACACTGACCTTAGCTGAGGCAAGAGAAGCCTGCAGTTCTTTGGATGTTGTTTTAGGATCCTTTGAGACTTCTTGGATGATTTTATACTGCGCCTTGGAGTAATTTTGGCAGGCCGCCCACCCTGGAAGGTTCACTACTGTTCCAAGTGTTCTCCATTTGGAGATTATGGCTCTCACTGTGGTTCGATGGAGTCCCAGAGCCTTAGAAATAGCTTTGTAACCCTTTCCAGACTGATAGAGGGCAACAAAATGTTTTTCTGATCTTTTCAGGAACTTCCTTTGATCATGGCATAATGTGCTTGTTGAATCTTTGTCCTGACAATGTGACTCTGATGGTAAGGGCCAAAATGATGAGGTTTATATTGAGCAGGGCTGGCTGTAATCAAGCCTGGCTGTGTTCAATCAGCTGACTCTAATTATCCCTTTAATTGGGTTGATTTAACTAGGGGCAATTACTTTTTCACACAGTGCCAGTTGGTGTTGGTTAACTTTTTTCATTAAATAAGTGAAATAAGTAAAAAAAAAAAGTGTTATTTGTCCACTCAGGTTCCCTTTATCTAATATTATATTTTGTCTAAAGACCTGAAAACATCCAATGTGACAAATATGCAATAATAGAGAAAATCAGGAAGGGGGCAAATACTTTTTCACGCCACTGTATATGCTAATGTTGAAATCATTGGCATGTGACAATATTCAAACTGCTGCCCTCATCTGCTGCACATTCTAACAACGTCTCAGATTCCTAGGAAGCCCACAAGGCAACCTAACTAAAGTGACTCAAGCTACAAAACTACTTGATACAGACAACTCTGTTCTGTAACTACCCTACCACTGATACTAATGATTGTGGTATCAGGCCTACCTGAATCACCCAGAATCACCTGGGAAAAAGAGAAAGGTAGCAAAAACAAACCCACAGGATTAAGGTAAGTGTGTCTGTGTTTGGGACTGCCAAGTAAGAAGACCATTCGGGCTTTGGTTCTGGAAGGGGAGGTAGGGAGAGAGAGTTATGAATATGGAAGAATACATTGGAAGAAACAAGATTACTACGGTGAGTAATTTGTCCTTCTAACCCCATGTAGTCTTCTCATATTCATAACTCTCTGCAGACTTCAAAGCAGTACCTTTGGAGGTGGGAAGAGAACCTACTTAGGAAAGAGGCTCTGCAGGACTGCTGTGCCAAACCTGGCATCACTTCTGGATTGCAAGTCCAAACTATAATGTTTAGTAAAGGTGTGTACTGACCTCCAGGTAGCTGCTTTACAGATCTCCACTAAAGGGATATCTCTAGAAGCTGCTACAGAAGCAGCTGTGCCCCTAGTAGAGTGGGCCCTGAGGCCTGCTGGGGCCTGTTTTCCAGATTTTGTGTAACAAAACTGAATGCACTGACCTATCCAGCGAGATTGATATCTTGGAGGCTGGAGTGCCCTTTCCCACATCCCCATAAGTGAGAAAAGTTGCATGTTTATCAGCTCTGTGATCTTTGGTGAGTTAGATGATAACTCAATGCCATTTCAACATCAAGACTGTGGAGCCTGTGCTCTCCTGAACTGGCATGTTCTATGAAGAAGACTGGCAGTGTCATGGACTGATTCAAGTGGAAATCAGAAACCACCTAGGGAGAACTCTTCTATTAGTACAAAGTACTACTTTATTATTATGAAAAGATACATAATCTTTCCACACACAATGCGTGCAATTCATTTATTCTTCACAGAAGTGATTACTACCAAAACACAGTTTCATGTGATATATTGCAATGTGCTGATGACATTGGTTCGAAATAGAGGTTTCATAAGCTGAACAATACAAATGTTCAGATCCCATACGGGACTGGTTCTTTAATAGGAGGATGTAAATGGGCCAACCCTTTAAAGAATTTTCTGAAATAGGGTTAGATGCAAGGGAAAGAGTTTTCCTACTGAGATAAAAGCTAACATTGATGCCAAATGCACCTTCAGGGATATATGTTTGAGACCTTAAGAATGCAATTCAGTAAGATATTCTAACAATATTGGAATCTCTGCCAGAGAAGGAGAAAAATGTTTGGTATCAAACAAAACAGAAAACCTTTCCATTTTGCACTACAGGTTTTCTTAGTAGATGGTTTTCTATATCCTTTTAGGATATCAGAACAGCTTAGGGAAAGTTGCAATTTGCACATTTTAAGTCCTCAGAGCCAGGGCCTGAGTCTGAGAGAGACCTGAGGTTCGGATACAGGATCTTCCTTGGTGGGAAGTTAGTAGGTTAGTCCTCCTGAGTAGGAGGATTGTGTGGACATTGACATTGACAGCAGGAGGGATACCATGGCTGTCTGGCCCAATCTGGTGCTATCAGAATCATGGACACAGGCTGTGACCTGAGTTTGAGTAACACTCTGTAGATGAGAGGGAAGGGAGGTAAGGCATAGAGATGCTTTCCTGACTAGTCAAAGGCCAGGGCATCCAGAGGAATTGTGCTCCTGACTGGTGGCCTGCAACAGAATAGGGGCAACATGTGATTCTCGTGAGAGGCAAAGAGCTCTACCTCTGGAGTGCCGCATCGTCTGAACACTGAGTCCAGTACCTGTCTGTTCAGAAACCATTCATGATGTGCCTGGTTGATCCTGCTTAAAGCATCTGCCAGGGTATTCTCCTTGCCTGGTGCATGGATGGCTTGCAAGGAAGCTTTTAGAGAGTAAGTGACTTCCCAGATTTTCATGGGCTCTGTGCACAGTGGATCCAACCTTGTTCCCCCCTGCTTGTTTATGTAAAACATTGTAGTGGTGTTGTCTGTTCTGACCTGTACCACCTTGCTCTGTATTAAATGGGAAAAACTTTTTAGAGCCAGAAATACTGCTCTAAGCTCTAGCAGATTTATGTGGAGGAGAGACTCCACACCTGCACAAGTGTCATGGGTAGTGTGCTCTCCTATATGAGCACCCCCATCCTAACAGAGAAGCATCTGTTGTAAGGATGACTGAGGGATTTTCCTCTGGAAGGAACTCTGCCCTTAGATTGTGGATATCTGTCCACCACTGTTGGGACTGGATCAATGACTTTGTTACATGGATCATTTCTGACATATGGTATTTTCTTTGGCACCAGTGCGTCTGTAGATGAAACTGTATGTTTCTCATTCAAAAGTCTTGCTCCCAAGACCACTCCTGTTGCTGCAGCCAAATGTCCCAGTATTTGTAAGCATCTTTTGTAGGACATGGCTTTACACTAATTTGAATGAGGCAATCAGTTACAGTGACAGACTGAACTCTGTCCTCTAGAAGAAAAGCTCTTCCTTTTAAAGTATTCAGTTCTGCTCCAATGAAATGCAGGACTTGTGTGAAAAGGACTTTTCCTGGTTTAGCAGGAAGCCCACAGACCGTAAGAAAAATTACTCACCTTAGTAATGTTGTTTCTTCTAATGGAATCTTGCTATATTATGACATATGCAGTGAGTCCCAACCTTGAACTCTCGGAGGTGAAAGAGTTAACTTTCCATGCCAGGCATGGAACGCTGAGCTCGAGCTCGGTTGAAACTCTGTCTGTTGTTCTTCAAACTCAAACCGTCAGATCTTTATGAGCTAAACTCACTGAGGTCCTGTGTGGAAGCTGTAAACCTACACTAGCCAACTGGCTACTAAACATAAGAACACATTTTTTGGTCCCAAAACAAAGACTCAAGTCAGGAGACCCAAAAAATGAAAAACACAACACCAAGTCACCCCAAGAAGGAGGGGTGAAAAACAACAAGGTGGGCACCTACTAAGTGCCGACACTGCACTGCCCACCCACATCCCAAAAACAGAGGTTCTGAGAGGGGCAGGCAGGGAAGGGGTCATAATATAGCAAGACTCCATTGGAAGAAACAACATTACTAAGGTGAGTAATTTTTCTTCAAACAATATAAGTCTTGCTATATTATATATTATCTGAACTCTAAAAGCAGTACCTCCATGGAGGAAGGACAGAACCTACTTAGGAAATAGGCTCTGGGCACAGCTGTGCCAAACTGAGCATCACTCCTAGCCTGGATGTCCAAGGAGTATCTGTAGTAGGGAAGAAGTGAACTGATTTTCCAGGTAGCAAAACAAAATGAGTTATATTAAATGCACTTGAAAATAAAATAGAGTTAAAATCTCGTTTACGACCTTAGGTCTTCTTCAGGAAATATCTAAAGAAAAAACAAGTTAGTGTAGAGGAGAGGTAAAATGAGAGAAGATATATGGAGGAAAGAAGAAGAGGCAAAAGAAGAAAGTGATAAATGGTAGATTAAGAAGAGAATCTGTGAAACAAAAAGGTGATGATGGGAAGATAAAACATAATGGGAGAGAAAGAGCTGGGGAAGTTCCAGGTGAGACAGATTAACAGGGCCTTGTAAGAAGGTTGAAAGGTGACAAATGTGTGAGAAGGAAGACAGAAATGAGAGACATATGGTGAAAATGAAAAATAAATCAGTACAAAAACAAACTGACTTTTTTCCCCTAAAAGTCAGTTTGTTTTTGTACTGATTTATTTTCATTTTCACCATATGTCTCATTCTGTCTCCTTCTCACACATTGTCACCTTTCAACTTCTTCTTACAAGGCCCTGTTAATCTGTCTCTACCTGGGAACTTCCCAGCTCTTTCTCTCCCATTATGTTTTATCTTTCCATCATCACCTTTTGTTTCACAGATTCTCTCTTAATCTTACCATTTATCACTTCTTCTCTCTTTGCCTCCCCTTCTTCTTTCCTCACATATATATCTCTCATTTACCTCTCCTCTACACTAACATTTTTCTCTTTTAGATATTTCTAAGAAGAAGACCTAAGGTCGAAACGTAGATTTTAACTCTATTTTCTATTTTCAGCGCAGGTTTAATATAACCATTTTGTTTTGCCTTTTTAGACCACATGCTGACGCAGCCTTGTCTTTGTTTTCCAGGTGCTGTGACATATCTCTAGGATAGGAATGTCCCTGGCAGCAGCCAGGAAGCAGCTGTACCTCTGGTAGAGTGAGCCCTTAGGCCTGTGGGTGAGGTTCTTACCCAGTTTCTCATAGCAGAATTGATACAAGAGACAATCCACCTGGCAATAGATCTTTAGTGGCAGGTTTGTCCTTACCAACCTCTCCATAAGTGAGGAATAACTGGAGGACTCAAACCTGTGACCCTTGGTGCACTCTGTGTAGTAGCTAAGGGCCCTTTACATCCAGGCTGTGCAACCTCCTCTCTCCAAAGAAGGAATGGTAAGTGAAGAAAACAGGAGAGATAGACTGATTAAGGTGGAAATCTGAAATCACCTTAGGCAAGAACTTCCTGTTAGTCCTGAGGACCACCTTTATCTCTGTGGAAAGGAGATAAAATCAGGCTCCACTGACAAAGCTTGCAATTCACTTATCGTCTGGCAGAAGTAGATGGCTACCAGAAACACAGTTTTCCAAGTCAAGTACTTAAGCTCTGCAAGAACAAAGGCTCAAAGGTGGTTGCATAAACTGAGCAATGCAAACATTAAGATCCCAAGCAGGAGCAGGGTCCCTAAAGGAGGATTAGTGTGCAGCAATCCCTTGAAAAACTTGGAGAACACAGGATGAGCAGAAAGAGAGGAAGGCTTACCTGCTGAAATAAAAGCAGACACAGCTGCCAGATGCACTTTCAGGGTAGCTGGCCTACAGCCCAAGGTATTTAAGTGGACCATATAGTCCAGGACTGTAGGCAAACAGCAGATTCTGGGGAAATATAGCTTCTAGAGCACCAATATGGAAAACCTCTTTCCATTTGGAGTTGTAAGTCTTTCTAGTGGAAGGCTTTCTAGAAGCCTTAAGTATATCCAGAAGCCCTTGAGAGAGATGCAGATCAGCAAACTCAAGAGCCAGGCCTTGAGATTGAGAGATTTGAGGTTCGGTACCAAACCTCCCCTGAGCACAGGTTAACAGGTTGTAATTCCTGGGAAGAGACAGAGGAAGATGGACTGCTAAGGACAGTAGGAGAGGATACCAGGGCTGTCTGGCTCAGTCTGGAGCAATCAGAATCACTTTGCATGGTTGAGATCTGATCTTGATTAGCACTTTGAACAGAAGAGAGAAGGAGGAAAGCATACAGAGAAACTTCCCTTCCCAATTCAGTAACTAGAGCATCCAGGGAGACTGAGCCCAAGACTGGGGTCTGCAGCAAAAAGAGGAAGTTGGTGATTGTCTGGGGCTGCAAAAGATCTATCTGTGGGTGCCCCATCTGGAGAAAATCACTTCCAAGACCAGGGGCCCAGTGCCATTCGTGATGGCCCTGGATATCCTGCTGAGAGCATCTGCCAGGACATTGTCCTTGCCTGGGAGGTAACTGCCATAAGGGAGGTGTTCAGGGATAAGCCAGAGACCACAACTTCATTGCTTCCGTGCACAAGGCCATAGACCAGTGCCTCCTTGCTTGTTGATGTACCACATTGTGGTGGTCTTGTCTGTTCTGACCTGTACAACTTTGTTCTGAACAGATTTGGAAAAAGCTTGAAGTGCTAGAAAACTGCTCTGAGTTCAGAAGATTGATGTGGAGTAGAGATTCCTGAGGGGACCACAGCCCCTGGTAGTGAGTCGCCTATGTGAGCTCCCACCCAAGAGAGATGCATCTGTAGTAAGGATTAAGGAGTGTGACTGAGTGACAGAGGGAACCCCATGTCTCAAATTGCTCTGATCCTGCCACCACCACTGTAGGGCCTGGATCAGGGTTCAAGTTACTGGGATCAATTTGGTTAGAGGTCTTTCTTTGAGACCAAAAGGCTCCAAATGGAACTGAATGTCCCTCATCTGAAATCTTGCTCCCTGCACTACTGCTGTAGATGCAGCCATGTGCCCCAGGAGCTGTAGAAAATGCCTTGCTGGTCGAGACACCTGCAGGGTGAATGAAGAGGCCAGAGAGACCAGAGTCCTGCCCTGTCCAAAGGAAGGAAGGCTCTGGTTTTCTGTGTTCAGCTCTGTGCCTATGAAGGTGAGGAGCTGACAGCTCTAGAACTGACTTTGAAAGATTCAGAAGGAAACCTAGAGAGGTGAGCAGTTGCTGAGTTATCTGTAGGTGTAACCTGATTTGGTCTGGGGACTGGCCTACTATGAGCCAATCGTCCAGGTAAGGGAAGATGGCAATTTTTTGCCTTCTTAGAGAAGCAACTGCTACTGCTAGGCATTTTGTGAATACCACTTTGAGCAGAGGTGAGGCCAAAGGGCATTGCTCTGAACTGGTAATGGCCTGAGGCAGCTCGAACCTGAGGCAGCTTCTGGTGGGAGCTTCTGATGAGAATATGAAGTAGGCAACCTTTGAGGTCCAGGGACGCTAGCCAGTCCTCTGGCTTTAGAGAGGTAAAATAATTCCTTAGTCACCATTTTGAATTTTGATTTTAAAAGGTGCTTGTTTGATATCTGAGGCCCAGGATGGGCTGCCATTCTCCTGTCTTTTGGGGTAAGGAAGTACCTGGAGTACAACCCTTTGCCCTGGTGTAGGGGTGGAACCCTTTCCACAGCTCTGAGAGCCAGGAGGGAAGAGACCTCTGCCTCTAGGGCAAGTGCCTCTGGTGGATTTGCAGGTAGAAGGATCTGGTTCTCATCTTTGGAAACTTTTTGAAGCTGAGAACCAGTCCCTGGCTTACTACTTCCAGGACCCACTTGTCTGATGTCAGAGACTCCCAGTCCTGGACAAAGTAAGCCAGCCTGCCCCCTACAGGTAGCTGAGAATCGGCCCTGGCAACCCCATCAGGGTGCCTGCTTGGCAGGGGCTTTGGGCTGAGGGGTGGAAGCAGGCCTGCTTGTACCCTGTCTGCCTCTCCCTCTAAAGAACCCCCTCTGGGCATAAGCAGAAGAGGAGGCCTGGGCTTGGTGAAAAGGCCTATGAAAAGGCCTGCCCCTGCCCCTGGGAAGCTACCTTGAGGAGTGGCCTGCCTTTACTTGGCTCTAGCGCTCCTATAGGTGGTCCTATACTCATCCATTTTCTTCATGTAATTCTCTGTCTGTTCCCAAACAGGGAATTACCACAATAGGAAAATCCATGGCCTTAGTCTGGTATCTGTGACAGGTTGGTACATCTGAGCCAAGCCATTCTGTGAAGTGCCACAGATGTAGCCATGACTCTTGATGACACATCATTTGAGTCCAATGCAGCATGGAATTGCACCTTGGATGCCTCAATACCATCAGCAGCCACCTGCTCCAGCTCCTTGGCAAGCTGGCCAGGGACCTGTTTTGCTAGAGCCAAACAGTATCCCATCTGGATTTCTGATATCTAGCAACATAAGCCATCATAATTTGCCTGTCTGAGTCCCAAGGATGCTGCCATGTACTGCTCTTTTGCCATGGCATCAATCCTCCTGGAGTCCTTGTCCGGGGGTGTGAAGCCAAGGAATATTTTTGCCTTGTCTCAGCTGCAGCCTGCACTACCTCAACATGGCTGCATTGTTGTGTAAGGAACTCCATATCAGAGCCTGACAATGTGTACCTCTTGTCCATTCTCTTATCCACAGGAGGTATAGTGTGAGGAGTTTTTAAATTTTAAATACTGTTTCAAAAGACTTATGCAGGAATAGACAGTCTCCCTAGACTCTGGGATATCCATCATTTCCACATAGTCAGGCTCCTCTTGATTATCCTCAGCTTCCTCCATAGGGAGCTGGAGGGTTTCAGCCACTTTTTATAAAACCCATAAAATGAGAGGGACTCAGAAAGCCTGGAGGAGACACTCTGAAGGTCTGTCTGGGGAGATGTCCGGTCAATGGGCCACATCCAGACTTTCAAATCCACATTCACTCTCCTTTATACTCCTCTTCCCCCTCCTCCGGTTCATAATATTCTTCTAAATCATACTCTTGAACCGGCCAGAACTGGGCCATTACCTGATGGTGCCTGTTCGTCGAACCGGGAAAGCGACTGGACAATTTTAATCGCTTATGGCTATTTCTTCAGCGGTTGGAGAGGAAAGTTTTGGCTCCACACCAGCTGATTTCCTAGTCCTTTGCTGGAACAGACTCCTCAGAGTCGGTTCTCCTTTGCCCGAGGAAGTCTCACCCTGGTCAGAGGGTACTCCTCTGGTTCGGGTTGGAACCGAACTGGCTGGCCATCTGGTTCAGCGGATTTTGGCCTCCCTTTCCTGAGCTTACCAACTCTCTTTCTAGGGTAGCTGCAGGAAAATTCTCCTTACAAATCTGGCAGTCTGCATTGAGGTGGTCAAACCCTCAGACAATAAACACAGGTGGTGTTAGGGCTGGCCTTGGCAAAGACTTCCTACACACTCTGCAGTGTTGAAACCTAGTGGGCCCGGTTTTCTTTGGTTTCTCAGACATAGTGCCAGTCCTAATCTAAATTTACCTATTTATGGTAATCCACCAGGTAAGACTCTCTTATCGGTTCCCAACCGTGTCACAGGTCGTGGAAAAAAACGTAATAAAATCTGTTTTTTTTAGAACCGATAAGAACCGGTAACCACACTCTAAATCACAGATTAAGATATTTTAAACAACCTGATCGGTTCAAACCGAACCGATAAACCGTTTACAAGTTCCACACAGAAGAGAATTAATGTAACCTTATCTAGTACTCACAAATACTACAGACAGAGCTTGAACCGACCGGTTGCGTGTTTAAATTCGGTTTAAAACTGAGAAAACAATACTTTAACCGACAAATGAACCGAGCAGAAGGAGAAATCTCCGGAGCACTGTTCAGTGAGGCTGGAGTAAAGAATCTGACAGGTTTGAGTTTGAAGAACAACAGACAGAGTTTCAACTGAGCTCGAGCTCAGCGTTCCATGCCTGGCATGGAAAGTTAACTCTTTCACCTCCGGAGCAGTTCGAAGGTTGGGACTCACTGCATATGTCATAATATAGCAAGACTTCATGTTGTTTGAACATATTTTTTGTTATTTCCAGGTGTGCTTGCACCTGCTGAAATTACTTTCCCACTATTAGCCAGTCATCGAGATCGGGAAAAACTGTAATTGCTAGTTTTCGTAGGAATGCCACTACCACTGCCAGGCATTTTGTGAATACTCTTGGTGCTGAGGTTAGACCGAAGGGTAGGGCTGAGAACTGGTAATGACCTGAAAGGCATCTGAACCTGAGATATATTTTGTGAGACTACCTTATGGGGATGAGGAAATAGGCATCTTTTAAGTCTAGAGATGCCAGCCAGTATCCCTACTGGATGACAGGTAAAATTAAAGGTAAGGTCACCATCCTGAACTTTGGCTTTGCCAGGTATTTGTTCAGATGCCTTAGGTCCAGAATAGGCTGCCACTCCCCATTTTTCTTTTGCAAGAAAATACCAGGAGTGAAACCTCTGCCCTCTGAAGGGGCTGGCACCTGCTCCACTGCCTTTATGCTGAGCAGGGTTGACCCTCCTTTCCAGGAGCTGTTCTTCGAGAAGGTAGGCTGGTTTGAATATCCTCGACTTCAGAGGAGGGAAGGACTTGAAACTCAAGGGACAGTCCCTGGCTCACTAATTCCAATACCTACTTGTCTGTGGTTGTGGCCTGCCAGGCCTTAAAAAGTGATGCCAGTCTGCCCCCTACTGAGTATTAGGGAGGCGGCCTTGGCAAAGGAGTCAGGTTTTTGTTTCGGTGGGGCCTGAGCCTGGGTGGATTGGGAACCTCCTGGAGCCCCCTCCTACCTCTAGCCCTATAATACCTAGTCTGTTGTGGGTATGCTCTGCAGCTGTGAAACAGCTTTGAGGCTGATAGAAGGGCCTACCATAGGACCTTCTCTACCTCCGATTCCATAAGGGCCTATAATAATAGAAGGCCTGTCTTTGATGAATTACTCTTATAGGTGGTTTTGTATTCATCCACCTTTTTCATGTATTCTTCGGTCTGTTTGCCAAAGAGGGAATGATCTTGAACAGGAAAGTCCATGGCCTTAGCCTGGGTGTCCTGTGTTAGATTTGTAGCCCTTTAGCTATGCAAACCTTCTCAGGGCTACAGTCAGAGCCATAATCCTAACAGCGTTATCACTGGCACCTGCTGCCATCTGGAACTGGTATTTGGATGCTTCCAGTCCAAATCGGGCTGTTTCTGCTAGGTCGTCAGGAGATAGGAGGGAACCTTTTCTAGCATGGCCAAAACAGACTGATACTGATACTGTGCAGTGTAGGCCTGGTAATTAGCTTGTCTGACCCCCAGAGAGGGAAGTTATACTTTTCTTTTGATATACTGTCCATTTTCCTTGAATCCTTTCCTCAGGTGGGTGAGAGGATAAAGGAACCCTTGCCTTCTCACATGCTGCCTGCTGACTATACCCTGATGATCAGGATGAGAATAGAGGAATTGGCCTTTCCTGTCCAGTTGGTACTTCTTGTCAGCCTTCTTTTCCAGAGGCATGAGAGATAGGGTTCTGCAGGACTGTGAATAAATCCTTCTTAAAAATGTATTGATAGGCAGAAAAATCTTTAGTGGTGTTAACTCCATCATTTCCATATATTCTGCCTCCTCCTCATCTTCTATGACCTCGGTGGTAGCCAGCTGAATGGCATCTACTATTTTCCTCACAAAGGAAAAGTGAGAGGAAAAATCCTCAGGCATAGAAGGAGAGCCAAAATCCTGTTCTGGGGAGATTTCTGGTTCAATGGGCTCACCATCATCTTCCTCTGGCATCTCATACTCCCCAGTATCTATTTCCTGAGACTGGGGATCCGAGGAGGGAGTAATCTCCTGAACCCTTGGAGGAGGAGGGGGTTGAAGAAGGCATAAACCCCTGAATTGCCTCAATGACTTTAATAGCCCTGGAAATTTCCTCAGCAGTAGGCAGACTGTGAGCCACAGAAGAATCCCTATGGTTGTTCTCCCTAGCCGCTCATTAGCCCCTATCTGAGCAGGTGTGATCAAAATGTTTGGTTATCACTGGTGTTCTGAAGAATCTTGTAAGCACTTGCCACCTGAACTCCCTCCATGTGGGGCGAGGCTGTAGTTCTGTGTGCCATCCTCCAAATCACCTCCCACCTTGGTACTCCCTCTCCCAGGCCAAGTTCTCTTTCCCACAGGGTCTGAATTCAAGATCTAGAGTCTGAACAATCCGGTTCCCTGCGAATATAACTTAGAGATCAAATGGATTTTTAGGCAGGGACCCATTAAATAATTCAAGAAGGAGATCCAGGAGTGGGTTGGTATTCTCCGGCCTCTGCTCTTGCAACTCTCCCTCCTCAGCTTGAAGGTAATGCCTAATTTGTAAATAGCCATAGAAGTCTGAAGCTGGGATGTTAAACTCCTGCTGAACTTGGGTGAAACTTTTATGATGTCCCCATAAAAACTGTGAGAACCTCCAGTCCTAGCTTATGCCAGCGTATGAACATCGGGTTTTCCCTCCCGCAGGAAATACACTCTTTTAAGGATCCCTCCCTGTCTTAACAGCCATGGTTGTAATCTCAGCTCCTTTACAGTTTGTGCCCATACTGCAATCAGTGTCTTAAACCAAGGGCTAGGTAGACCATGCTCACCACCCTAGGGTTCATCTTATTAAGTATGAGTTATGAAAGGGTATGTGGTTTTAGAAGTGTAGGTCCATTTTGGCCCAGCTTTGCACCACCACTGAGGAAGCATAAGCTGCCAGATGCTGCAATTGAGCTGCTCTGTGGTACCTCTTAAAATCAGGGACTCTTAGGCCCCCCTCCTTTAGGCAGCTTCAAGAGAGCCCAGCCAATCCTAGGCTTCTTCCCTGCCCATATAAATTTGCTTATCAACTTTTGAGTTTCTGACCAAAACTTCCTTGGGGGCACAGGAGATTGCATCAAACAGGAAGAGCATCCTCGGGAGGATATTCATTCTCATCGATTTTACCCTGCCAGTAATTGCCTTAAGAGGTAGAAGCGGCCCATCTACACAATCCGCTCTCACACTGTCAACAGTTTAGCATAATTTGCGAAATAACTTGCTGAGATCCTTTGGGACCTGGATCCCCAAGTATCTAATGGTGTTGGTATTCCATCTTAGATTAGTTAGGGATTTCACCATTGAGGGACAGGTGCATCAATGAAATTATTTCTGATTTGTATTCATTAATTTTAAAACCTGAGATGGAGCCAAATTCTCTAAGAATAGTCATGGTGGTTGGTAAAGATATAATAGGATTTTTAAGTAAAGTAGGGTGTAGTCCACGTATAGAAAATGCAGTTATCCACCTCACCACTATAATTCCCATGACACTCTCATGTGCCGAAATGCCTCTGCCATGGGTTCCATACTTAGGGCAAATAGTAGGGGTGAGAGGGCAGCCCTGTCTCGTCCCTCTTCTAATGGAAAAAGGGTGAGAGACAGCACCCTGTTTAGGCCTTACCCTTGCCCAGGGGTTGGTATATAAGCGTATCCACCCATGCTTGAAACCTGGGGCCAAACCCAAATCTCTTGAGGACCTCCCAGGTACCCCCACTCAAAGGCGATCAAGGCCTTTCGGCATCAAGTGTGATCACGACTGAAGGGTCCCATTCCCTCTAGACTGGGAGTGTGCCATCACCGTAAGCAGTCTCCTGACATTATCATGAAAGGTGTCTCCCTGGCATAAAGCCTGATTGGTCCGGATGTTATCAATTGGGTCACCACTTTTTGAAGCCTATTTGCTATCATCTTGGCCAAATTTTAACATCCAGATTTAACAACGAAATAGGCGATAACTACCACATAGGGTAGTATCTTTGTCTTGTTTAGGATAACAGAAATTAGGGCCTGCACCCAGGTGTCCGGGGCTTCAGAGGGTATATGGTCTCTGTTGCACACTTGTAGCAACAGCGAGGGACAGTTTATCTTGGAACTTTTCATAGTACTCTGCTATGTAACCATCGAGGCCGGGGCTTTGTTATGTTTAAGCTTCTTGATTACCTCCACCAACTCTGATCATGAGAAGGGCTGGTCAGTTCTTTTCAAGAGCACTGGAGAGTCTGGGCAAGCTTTAATCCATTGAAGAATTTTTTAATCATGTCTGGTTGACAGGCACAGAACTCCAACTTATATAAGTCCTCGTAAAACCTTTTAAAAGCATTCCGCTATCTGAGGGCACCTGTGATCAGCCCTCCGGCAATCTTGTGTCCTGCACCCAGAAATATGCCTGTCGGCTTCTTATTTTCTTAGTCTAGCGCTAACAACCTACCGCTCCGTTAGCCTCCGTGTATCGTTTGTGCTGTGAACCAAAGGGTGTTTTCAGTTTTTATCGAGGAAGCTGCTGCAACTGCTCACTTACCAGCTTCAATTCCTTTAATACACTAGGGGGCCCTTTTTGGGTATATCCTCTAGCTCCTTGATTTTTTGTTCTAGGCTGTCGTGCTTCTGCTGCCTGACTCTCTTTTGTTGGGCTGCATACAAAATTGCTTCACTGCTTACCACCGCTTTTAATCCGTCCCAGAGGAACTTCACCTTTGAACATACCCTGTGTTCTCTTTAATGTAGTTATCTATCACCTCTTTAATTTTGGAGACAAACACTTCGTCTTTAAGAACCCCAGCATTTAGGTGCTACAAGGACTGTCTCTGCACTGACTCAAGATAATAGTGAGACTGACTTTTGCATGGTCTGACAAACACATAAGGTAAATCTGCTGGTCTATTATAGACCCCTACGCTTTTGTGTATAAAATCTATCTAACTGTAAGTATACGAATCCTGCGGGTGTGAATAAAGGTGAAGTCCCTACTAGAAGGGTATTTGTCTCTCCAAGTATCCACCAGATCAGCCTCAGTGGCAGATGGAAGAGAGTCTTGGAGTCTGCACCTTTTCCCGGCTCCCCTTTCCCCAGACCTATCTTCATCTTATATCCACTATGCAGTTCCAAACTCCACCTATAATTATTTGTCCCTCAGGGGTGAGGCCACCACTCAAAGCATACCTATAGAATTCGGAATTAATAGGTGTTGGAGCATGAATATTCACAATGTGAATTACCCTATCTCGACCCTTCGAAAGGACCACCAGTCTGCCCTCCTCATCTGAAAGAGTTCAACTGTTGAAACCTAGGCCTTTCCGTACCAGGATAGCCACCCCAGCCTTTTTGTCTTTTAGTGGGATGAGGCAAAACCTCCCCAACCTAAATACGGCATAGTTTTTGTGCTCTGTTGCTGAGCAGTGGGTTTCCTGCAGGAGACTGATATCACAGTGAACCCTAGCCAGATCTTTTAAAATGTTAAGCCTCTTTGCAGGAGACCCCAGCTCCTTAACGTTAAATGAAACCAATTTCAAGGTCCCCTAATGCACCAATCATATATTTTCTCAGGTCTTGCCTTTCGTACCTCTTGTTTGTGCTGCAGCCACCCGAGTCCCCACTGCCTTGGAAGATGGCACACAGAACAGGCCCAGACTACCAGAACACCATGCTTCTCCACCCCCTTATCCCAAAAGCCCCCCAAATAACCCAAAACCCATACCCCCTAAAATAACCAACTACATGCATACTTTTAAGAGAGAAACCTTTACTCTCAATAACAAACTATGTACAAGTAGGCCACTCAAGGCCTTCACGGAGGAAGTTCCCTCCGCCCAGGAGCATGGGCTACTAGATGGCCCCACATCCCCAGCACCTCCAATCAGAAGTAACCGGGAGGCAGTCTCCCAGGGTGGACTATCAGCAGGAAGGTGAAATTCCCTAGTGGGGACAGCACCATCAAACAGAAAAAGAAGACTAGCTGACCTCCGATGGGCTACCCATCCCCTAGAATTGCTTCTGGTATAAGTGGTAATGCCATAAACAAAGCGGGTAAGAGAGAAGGGAAGAACAACTCACCTGCCTCATAAGTAATCTTAACCATGCCCGGTGCTTACAGTGGTGTAAATATAGGCCCTTAAATAATAGTGAAGTGCCCTAAATACATCTTACTGGCCCAGTTTACTAGCGACCTTTCCTCTCGCCCCATTAGCAGGACCCAGGTCTCCTGCCACGGTAGTGGGCCTACAGTGCAGCCTGATCTGGCTTTTAGATTTCCCCTACAGGGGTCAGAGAGCCAATATTGGATATTTAAACCTCAGGATAAGCAGGCAAACGCCAGCTGATTCTCCCCATGAGGGGATCATGAACAAAGCGATTTGACCCTGAACTTTAATTTTAGCTCACAGCAGTTTTGCCAGTAGGGCCCCGAGCATTCTGCCTCCCAAAGCACTGCACAAAAGTGCTGCGACTGTTCACATATCAATACTATTCATCTGATTCGCATTTCAAGTCATACCACACCCGAATCACAACTACCACATAATAACAGTCAAACAGGGGCCTTCCTCGGATGCCTGGACGGCTTCCCTGACACCAGCTTTCTTTACAGTATGGTCGAAACAGCAGCTTGGAGACAATCCCTAAGGGAAAAGAAAATGAAAAGTCAAACCACAATGTCCCCATGGTGGGTTTCACTTCTGCTGTAGGGTCTGCAGTCCTTTTCCAAACTAGATCAGGTCTTTGCACAGCTGCTCGTCAGGGCCTACCCTTGGAAACACCACCTCTACGTGGGCCCTTTCCCTGCCATTGTCCAATAGAGTTGCAACAGAGTTTGCTCTGAGAGGTCTGGCTGGAGATCGGGGAGGTGATCCCTGCCTTCTGAAGAGGTTTGCTGGCGTGCAACAGGGAATCATACAACTTGCTGCCTGTGGACCAGTGTACCAGCAGTTTTGCGGGTAGCATAGGTAAGCTTTAATCTGTTGCTCCTTCAGCTGTTTAATGACTGCCAGAACTCGTTTCCTTCTCAGCATGGTAGTAGGTGGGAAGTTGTGGTCCCTGAAACATCTGCTTCCTGTCTAAATTTAAGTCTCTTTTGCCCCAAGCTTTACGCGTAGCATTTCTTTCACCGGGATAAGCGGGTGAATTTAACTAGTATTGAGCATGAGGGGCATCGCTCTTTGGTTTGGAGCCCAATGCTCGATGAACTCTTTCGAGCTCCACAGGGTTCTGTACTGGGAATGTCCAATTCTTTAAAGAAGAAAGATGGAGTCAGTCTGAAGGATTCTGTTTCTTTTTATTCTTTTAGGCAAAATACAGGCCCCTCGTTTACGCTATCTATTAGCTTATTCACGGGGCTTCTACAAATAAGAAAAATAATTATAATCATTTCTACATTAATTCTCATATTTAATAACACCATAAATTTAAAATTATAATAATATTCTACCTCCTGCACTTGCTACCATCCAGTTCAATTGTTTCACATCAGACTTGATACTCTTCTTTCTAATGTATAAAATAAAAATTTTTTTTATCACAGTTAATTTTCAAATTGCCAAGAATTTATATTAATTTATAATATAAGACTAGTGCCCATTTAGTATAAATATTTATTATTAATGTGTACCTGATTATGAATTCCTTCAATCTTTTCTCAAGTTTATCTCGGGCTTCTGACTTATGCCCTACACTCTAAATGAAAATAAAAGAAAACATATAAATAAATAATAAAATAACGTATTGGACTACCATTTTAAATATTCTCATATATGTCTAATCATTTTCTAAATCACTAGTGTCCACCCACCTTTTAATTATTTGGAAACAGTCCTCAAAAACAGATAATTGATAAGCTTCACTGGAGCAGAAAATAAATATAATCCAGCCATTAAGCGTTACGGCGCCTCAATTACTACTACCTCTGATTGCGATATACTTTCCGCATTATCAAATCTTAAAATCATTCATTTTTAGTGTCCCAGAGGCGCTGTTGTTGAATATCCCTCGGTATTACAAAAAGCTCCAGCGAACCCTTCTTTGCAACGGTCCAAGCATGGCATACTCTTTCATGCTTGGGTTTTGAAAAGTTAATAGGCTTTGTACGGATAACAACAGCGTCTCTAGACATAAAATGAATGATTTGGGTGATAATCTTGAGAAAGCTATACTTAATCAAGGTAATGTGAAATTGATAGGTGTAATTCAATGGTTGGATTACATTTATTTATTCCAGGAAGTTTATCACCATCTGTTTTTGAGACTGTTTCAAATAATTAAAAGGTGTAAGTGGACACTTAGTGATTTAGAAAATGATTAGACATATATGAGAATATTTAAAATGGTAGTCCAATACATTATTATTTATTATTTATTTATAGTTTTCTTTTATTTTCATTTAGAGTGTAGTACAAAGTCAGAAGCCGAGATAAACTTAAGAAAAGATTGAAGGAATTCATAATCAGGTACACATTAATAAAATATTTACACTAAATGGGCACTAGTCTATATTATAAATTAATATAAATTCTGGCAATTTGAAATTAACTGTGATAAAAAAAATTTTTATTTTATACATTAGAAAGAAGAGTATCAAGTCTGATGTGAAAAATTGAACTGGATGGTGTGTCATGCAGGAGGTAGAATATTATTATAATTTTAAATTTATGGTGTTATTAAATATGAGAATTAATGTAGAAATGATTATAATTATTTTTCTTATTGTAGAAGCCCCTTGAACAAGCTAATAGATAGCTAAACGTAGGGGCCTGTATTTTTGCCTAAAAGAATAAAAGAAACAGAATCCTTCGGACTGACTCCATCTTTCTCTTTGAATATTTTGATGCACACCTTTTGGAGTCTGAAGCATAGAGCTGGAAGAAGCTGAATCATTACCCAGATATCTTAATTTTTAATGTCCAATTCTTGACTGAGCCAGGTCCTGATGAACTCTGCTGGGTCATCTTGCTCTGCACCCTCCAGGAATCCAAAATACGAATTGTTTTTCTTCTTCCTCTGGATTCAGCGTCCTTGGCCCTTGCTGTGAGTTCCCTCTCCTTCTTTCCAAGTAAATCACCGCTCTACTGAGCCATATGGAATCCTCACGGAGCCTGTCCAGGCCTGTCTTCAGATCTTCTGTTCTCCTTTCCAGGTGCTTAAGGTCTTGTTTTATATATTTTACATAGCTATCTATTCTCTGGAGCATTTTAACAATGTGTGCCGTTGCTCGGCCATCGAGGAACTTCCATAGGGTGGTCTCTTCCTCCTCCCGCCAGAACCTGCAGCCGACTCCGAGGCCCTAGATAGTGGGACACTCGGGCTGCGATCGAGCTTTGATCTGCATCTTGTGGAAGGCTTGTTGGAACTTCTACCTCTGATTTAGTTAGCTGGCTCATTTCTTTTCTTGTATTTTCGACTGTAAGTGTACTCTGACAAGTAGTAGCACCGGATTCCAGTGGATTTTCACACCACCACCACGCAGAGCTCAAAATTAAGCCTCCATTCTGGTTGATGCGTCACGGAAGTCTACCTAAATGCCATTTATCAACATGGTAGCTACATTTACCCACATAGTTGCTATGTCACCACCTCCACTCCACTCCCTACACAGTCCTGCCTCAACAGCCTATTTCTTTCACAGAAATCCACACTGACACTCTCTCAAACTCCCAACCATAACACCCTGCTAATACTTGAAAACCAACAGAAAGCAATCATGTCACCAAAACCCTACTGTTTTGAGAGAACTAAAAAGAAGCTAACCTTTCCAACTCTGACATGCTTGCAGTACCTGCTTTAGAAAGGCTCCCTTTCCTGTGCAGCTGTTTTAGAACATCGCCCCCCCCTCACCTAGTGAGCTGTCCAGAACCTTACGCTCTCCCTGACCCACGAAGGTAATATAACACCTTGTAAAAGCACCACTGTCTCTAACCTGTCAGAAACAGCACAAAAACAAAAACTGCTTCTGAGACAAGACACATGCTCTAACTCTTGTGAAAAGAAATACAGAGCGCCATATTTCAAAACTTACAATCCCTCCACTCCCAACCTACAACCTATCGTACACTAGTTTCAAACCTCACTATGACGAGCAGCCAATCATGGAAGCACACAAAATGCAGAAGGAAAACACCAGTCCCACAGCTCAAAAAAAAGAAAACAAAATGTAAAACTAAACCATATGAAAATAATACAAAAATAATAAACACACCAGCAAACACCACAGTAGGTGGCCCTATTGTATAAACATAATATTTGTTGGGCTGTTGGTGGAATACATTATTAAACTCTAGTGGCCCTGCTCACCTAGCCCGAAACCCTGAGTCGGCGACTGGCGCAGTCCTCTCTCTCCACCATGGCTGGCCACTCAGCAGCCGGCTGTGGTGGAGACAGAAGGTTGCACCGTTGCCAGCGCTCATGGTTTGTGCTGGGGGAGAAGGTGGTGGGAATTACCTGCCAGCTGGGGGTCCACTAGACCACCAGGTATAGCTTTTTGTACACATTGTCATATATGGACATATCGAGAGGACTGCTAGACCACCAGGTAAATATTTAATTACACTTATGCATATATGGACATTTTGGGGAGGAGGGACCACTAGACCACCAGGTGAATATTTAATTAAACCTATGCATTTATGGGCATGTCGGGGAGGGATGCAGCACATGTGAGGAGAGCTCCGATTGTGGTGCAACTTGTGAAACCCTCTCAGAGTACTTAGAATTTCACTCTCTGGGAGGGTTTTGAGAATCCCATTTAGAGGTGTGGCAGCTTGCATCAGCCACATGCCCCCTAGCACCATGCTGCAGCCCATTTTGTGGTGCAAAGGTGGTGCAGGCAGCCTGTGGTTGATGCAGCCTGCCTTTGAAAATCACTTGCGGCGCATCTTTTGGTGCAGGTTTCACTTTGCATCATTCCTTGTGCCATGCCAGGAGCTTTGAGACTCTGGCCCAAAGTGCCTGGGACTCATTAGAAACATATATCCACTTCAATGTGCTGGAGAGATGTGTAGTTATGTACAGTCTGAAAGCTCTAGTGGACTTGGTCAGCTGGGAGACAGTTCTTCAGATGGACAAGAAGTCTGTCATGTACTATATCAACAAGCTAGGAGGAGCACACTCTTGCCCTCTCTACAGGGAGGCAGCTAGAGTATGGGAACCTGGAACAGGGGACCTTGCTCCAAACAATCTATCTGCCAGGGTCCAGAACACACTGGCAGATGAATTAAGATTGAACAAAGGCATATCCTTACAGTGGTCACTAGCACCAAAGGTTGTGAGATCATTACTCAACAGGGGGGACCCTAATCTGGGCCTTTTGTTTCCCCACTCAATGCCAAAATGCCTTGATGCTGCTGTAGAAATCCAGGATATGGTTTCCTCTGTCAGGATACATTCAGATTGCCATGGCAAAATCTGTTTCTGTGTGCATTCCTCCAATCTCTTTCATCCAGAAAGTGTTCAAACAAGAGGCACATGTGGGCAAGATGTTTGTAGTGACCCTCTGCTGCCTTGGTCGATATGGTTTCCTCTGTTAAATCGACCTTTAGTCAGTAAACCAAGGGGTCTGCCACTCCATATGGATATTTTGGCCCAGGATCAAACTGTCCATCCCAACCTGTGCTCCATTCCTCTTCAGGCCTGATTGATGAAGAGATAGAAGTGAACAGGTTCAGGGTTTCAGAGGGTCTCTGAAATACTTTTGGCTGCATGTAAATCCTCCACCAGGAAGACATACACAGCCAAGTGGAAAAGATTTTCTATCTCGTGCACCAAAACCCTGTTGTCCCTTTTGGGTGTCCACCTGAAAGGGTTTTGAGTAATTACTGGAGCTTTCTAATGCTGGCCTGCAGTATTCCACAACTAAGGTCCACAAACTTGCAGGCACCCTCTCGCTGGCACAGCTGCCACTGTTTGAGGTTCCTCAGGGTATTCTGCATACAAGGCCTCTTGTCAGGATGGCATGGCTCTCTGGGATATCAGCCTTGTGCGGATATATTCATTCGAAGCCCTTCAAGCCTATTGTGACTTGAAGTTTGTAACTTGGAAAGCAACATTTCTGGTAGGTGTCACTTCAGCATGAAATATATTTGAAATCCATACTTTGGTCACAGATCCTCCATATACTGTTTTCCATAAAGATAAGGTAGTTCTCTGCACACATCCTATGTTTCTACCTAAGATGGTGTTGGAGTTTCATCTTAATCAGGCTATAATTCTGCCCACTTACTTTGCCAGCTTCCATGGCGAGGGAGAAAGGACTCACTCACTGAATGTTAGATGGTAAGTTGTTCCTGGACAGGAACAAGGATTAAAGACAGTAAAACAGCCCTTTGTCTCTTTCAACCCTAATCAAAGAGATAGCCTGTCACAATCAAGCACATTTCTGCCTGGACTATAAACTGCCTTCACCACTGCTTTGCTATATCTCAGGTTAAACTGGATGGCAAGGTATATGCCCTCTCCATCAAAGTGGTACATCCCTTTGTACTTGGTTCATGCTCTGCAGACACTGTGTTACTGGGTTTGGTGCCCCTTCTTACATGGGCCACTAGGGCAATCTTATGTCCTTCAATTCAGTGCATAGGTTACTCATTAGGTTCACGCTGGCACTCAAAAATAGTACCGAGGTGGATTGGGGCTGGTGTAGTTGTATACCAGTGGGTGTGTGATGTGATGTGCATGTGTGGCCTACTTATACCATCAGCTCTCCAGAAAGTTATGCTTCCTAAGGGTACTAGCGCCTCCAGCACAGACCCATTAGTGGTAATCCATGGCGAGATATCCAGAAAGATCAACAGTTATGGTAAGTACGTAACTTTTATTTCTTTCTAAGGGATCCAACAATAAGTAATAAAATCCCGACCCTGCCTCCCCTTCTTCACATCCTTCTTAACAACCACCCCCAATCTTCATCATATCTCTGTGTTGTGGTGCTCCTCCTCCTCCTGTGAAAGAAATGCCCCTCGTGTACCTTGTTCACCCCGTTAGATACTTATAGGTCTCAGTCATGTCCCTATTCCTGTCCTCTCCTCCAGGAGTACATGTTGAGCTCCTGCAACTTCTCCTTGTGTGGCTTCTCGTCAACACCAACACCATTTAAACAGCCCTCCTGTGGGCCATTTCCACCCTGTCAATATTCTTGCAGAATATGGTCTCCAGAACTGGACACAGAACTCCAGGTGGGATCTCAGAATTGGGTCTCCAGTACTTCTCTGTACAGGTTCATGTGGCTGCTGCTTCTTCAGCTTTTCATTCCCTCATGTATAGTAAGACAGTCAACCAACTTGAGATTCCTGCAGGTTCCTGCATATTCATGCCCTGATCCAGAGACTGGTTCTGGTGTTGGACCTTAACATGGTTCTGGAAACCCTTCTTGATGCCACCCTTTGAACTGCCTGCTAACTGTGAGATGCACTTCCTATCTTGGAAGGCGCTGTCTCTGGTGGCCGCACCTCAGCATGTAGCGTGTCCGTTGCAAGCACTGATTACGGAGTCCCTTATCTTATTATTCACAAGTTGGGTCACTCTAAGTATGAATCCTTGTTTTTTCTCTGACTTCACACTGAGTCACACTGTTCAACTTCCTGTTTATTTTCCATTCCCTTTTAGGACACTATGTTTTACCTAGATCGTACCAAGGACTGTTGAAAATTCTCACAACTCTTTGTGTCTTTAGCCCCAGAATAGTGGCCTCACTTGTTTCTAAGCAATGCTTTTCATATAGTTTGCATCTTGAATTGTTTTCTGTCACTGGAAGCACAGTAATAAGCTTCAGATCCTGTCCATAGCCAATTCGCCTGTGGCATGGCCCTATTTGTGGCTTGTTTCCACAATGTGTCAGCTACTGATGCCTGTTCTGCAGCCACATGAACTACAATTTATTCATTCACTAAACATTATAGTCTAAATATTGTCTCTCATAGACATGCTGTCTTTAGCCTTGCTGTTTTGCAAGGCCTTCCATCTTAGGGTCACACTGATCATTCCTGCGCCCACAGTGCATACTGTACTGCTTGGAAATTTTTACATGTAGTAGCAGTAGTAAAATGGTTTATTCTGTAGTTCAGAAAAGGATAGCCCAGTTCAGCCGTGGCTCATTTACAGTGGGGTCCCTAGCACAAGTAAACTGTTTCACATCTAAAATGCTGATTACAAACATACAGAAATAATATAAAAATAGCATAATAAATTACATCATACAAACTATTGGCTTGGTTCGGTGGAGTGAGCTGTCCTGGAAGAAGATAGTGCCATTACTTATTGTAACAGTAGATCTTTGAGAGATTCTTCTCCATTGAGCCACAGCTCACCATCCCACCTTTCCCTTCTCTACTAAGGTGGTATTTATTGGCCCCCTGAGGAAGCTCTTATGGAGTGAAGCACTGGGCTGTTTGTTTAGAGCCCACTGTGTGTGTGGATTGATTTGGATTATAAACTGGATAGTCAGAAATCTAGAAATTTTATTGGCTGACAAATATCACCTGATTGTGCATTACATTTCTATAAATGCACAGTCAGGCTCCAAATCTCATTTTCTTCCCCAAAAGCCTACTTAGAGCCATTTTATAATTGTAATAAGCACCCCAGACTATTCTTCATAGAATTTAATGCACTTCCAGGGTCATATGGACATTCGACCTTTGACCTCATGCATCACTACACTCCTGGGGCATGCACTGAATATAGAATAATGGCTGGGTAGGTGGTAGCAATGAAGTTTACACACCTGAGGTGTGAGCTGCCACATAAACCCTGGAGGCGAAGCTCGAGGCTTTATTATGGCATCCCACACTGATGGTGTGTATAAAATTGAGTTTTACACACCTACCCAACCTTATTATTATATAATTGCTGGGGAGCATTTTTTGCCCATTCCTGTTCAGCCATGGTCCCATCTTTTTAAGTCCGGTCTGCAACTGGTGAGACATTTCGTTTTTCTTTTAATTTTCAGGCTCCTTTGCCAAGGCACTCTTTAAATAGTTGTAGGGAGCAAAGGTGGCAGTTTATTTGTTTATTTAAAAATATTTTACTTACCGCGAGATTAAGTGGTGGTGCAGTGCTCAGTCGACATCAGTGAGACGGACAATAGCACATCACAGAGCTAGGGAAACCTGGCGCATGTTTGCCATTATAACTTGACCGGTTATAATGGCAAATTATAACTGGTTTACCACAGGAAACGCAAACCAGTAATTATAATCCTATAGTGCACACCCTGTTGTGGCTTATTACTTACTTTGCTCTTAACCTGCTGCTCCATTGTGGATTAAAATGGAATTCTGAGCAGCATCCTGGTGTTTTGAGTGCAGTTCTTTCTTTGCTGACTGCATTGCTAGCTGGGGCTGGCTGCCTCATGAACCTGCAAAGCCCCCACACCACAGAATGACTGGAAGCACCCACAAAACACAGTGGTGAGTACCCTTAGTAATAATGAAAAAGACAGTAAATATAGGCAATGTGTAAAATATAAGCAGAGATGTGAGTAATCATTGAGATCCACACAAAGTTGCAAGGGACTGGTGCAAAGTGGGCACAACTACAGCTTAGTGTCAGACCCCTGAGATGTGTCCCATTAGGCTGTGCACAATGAAGGTCGCAAGCCTTTCCTCTGAGATCACTATAACACATTGTCACCATGTGTGAAAGGGCACTGAGGTTGCTATGTAAATGACCATCAGGGCATTTTCAAACCATCGTGATCTTTGCAATCCTGGTTACAACCTTTAATGATACCCCTACCTGTAGAACTTTTACAGACATGCAGTAGAGGATGTTGCTAGTTTGCTATCAGAAGCGGATGAGTGATGGTGATCATCGCTGGTCCCAGTATTCAAATGTAATTCACAGTTGACAGGGATTGGGGGTCCACTGGATGCCAGGGATCCTTTGGACCACAGGGAGTGGATTGAGCCATTGGATCTCTGTGGGACAGACCATAACATTGAGGAAAAATTGCTTCTGCAATGGCCCAGAAGCGGACTTAAGTTGAGGCGGGCAGGTGGTGGGAGCAGTATGGCATTGGTAATATTTGCCCAAGTACCAGATTCACATAATGCCATATAACTGAGGCCATGCCCACACCTCTGTGGTTGTGGCACGGCATCATATTAGTGGGTTCAAATGCTGTTTGTACCCATTGATATCTAGACATACGATTCATATAGAAACATAGACTCTGACATCAGATAAGGATCGCTTGGCCCACCTAGTCTGCCCATTCCCTACCTATTGGATAAGCTGCAGATCCTAGTTAACCAACAGCCTACTTCTTCCTACCCCCCACTAGAATTGCCTCTTATGTCTGTCCCATGCATTCTTGAATTCCCACTGTTTTTGACCCCATGACCTCCTCAGGAAGGCTGTTCCATGCATCCACCACCCTCTGTGAAATAGTACTTCTTCATGTTGCCCCTGAGCCATCCAACTCTTATCTATTGCAATATAGCCATGGGGAGACTCCTCCCACAGCTATGACTGTAAGTCAGGGCTCTAGGTATGGCAGATTTGTGTGACAGCGCAACAGAAGTGGTTTGCATCCTAAATTTGTGCCACCACCAACTGCAACTGTGTATGGAACACCAGGTTTTCCACAGTGTCACCAGCAGGACTTTTTCCCTGTATTCTGTTTATGACCCCGGGGCTGGCAGGTGGTGCTGGCCCTCCCTCGGAGGCTCGCATCTGTTCTGACTCATGACCCCATCACTGGGACCATGGTCGAGCTTCTCGAGCCTGCCAGCTCCATTTTTCCAGTTTTCCCCACTCATGCCGCAGGTTGCGCATACACATGTGAAGGCATGCACCCGCCATAGTTCTGTGGCATCCTCCTCCCTCCCTGTGTGCTGCCCACCTGCACTACCCTTAGGCCTCCACCTGGGGCTGTGGAACTATTGATGGGTGTCAAAATCCTCCCTGGGAGAGGAGAGCTGCCAGATGGCTGCTCACGCCTGCACCTCCCTCCCTCCCTGGCTGACCCCCAATGACCCAGGCTCATTCCTGAACCCGGGTCACCAGCGTGTAGCGGGAGTGGAGTCCAGCACCTCAGCCTTCAGCGCCACTGGGCTGGCTGCCTCCAATAGGTCTTTTTAAGGTTTATATTTTTTGTGGGCATATCAAACATGACTTTGTGAAAATACCTTCAGGTATTACTATTAATAACTACATTCTGAGCTAAAATAAGTTCCAATGTACTGTAAGTAGCAGAACTCAAGAAAATGTGAAATGAGTTACACCTTAATGAACTACTGATACCTCAAAGAAAACTTTAAAAACATAGTAGTTGGGTATAATTCTGACTGCATTCCATTTATATTTTATATATTTCTTCTCCCGTTATTCATTACTAAGGAAATTTGCATGCATATATGCTCTTTATCCCTTAGAGTTCCTTTAGAGTCCATCTGCCTCTGTCGCTACTCCCTACTTCATGTCATAATCCTCTGTTGTGACATCACAGTCTGTTGCTATGGGAGTAACTGTGATACCACAAGCAGTGCTCTCTGACTTCAGGTAGGAGAAAACAAAAGGAATAGACAATCTGTTCAGGAACAAGAATCCTGTTTTCAAATAAATGACCTCAGTAATAAATAATGGGAAGAAGAATACAGCACCAATGGGAAATACAAGCTGGACTGTGTCTAAATATTAGGATTTGTTAAAGTTCTCCTGAACGTGTCATCAGCTCTTTAAACCTTGATGTGTAATACATTTGTGATTCTGCTGATAATCGGAGATATTAACTGACTTGGAATATTAATGCTGACTCATCCAATTTTGCAGAAAGCTTTTAAGTTCCATGGTGTATACGTTGGTTCCACATATGAGATTCCATTCACGCTTGAGAACAAAGGAACAGCACGTGCCAGAGTGGAGTTTGACCTGTCGAAGTTCACTGATTTTTTGGATTAAGATTTAAAGACAATTCAGGTATGTGCAGTTTTGCTGTTATTTCAATGATGGATTAAAAAAAGGAGAAATACTGTACATACAGCAGCTGGAGGCACTACATAATACAAACACATTAACAAAAGTACAGTCCTCTCTAAATGGTATATCCTTTGAAGGTGACCATTTTGACAGAAAGCAGTACCTCAAGATCTGTCTTTGGCAGTTTTTGTATTATAATGCTCTTTCTGTTGACATGTAGGAGGTGCTGTTTATGTGTGTAGAGATTAGAGTTGATTAACATAGAAACATAGACATAGAAACATAGACTTTGATGGCAGATAAGGACCGCTTGGCCCACCTAGTCTGCCCATTTCCCTACCTAGAGGATAAGCTGCAGATCCTATTTAACCAACAGCCTATTTCTTCCTACCCCCACAAAATTGCCTTATGTCTGTCCCATGCATTCTTGAATTCTCCCACAGTTTTAGACCCCACAACCTCCTCAGGAAGGCTGTTCCATGCGTCCACCACCCTCTCTGTGAAAAATACTTCCTGACATTGCCCTTGAGCCATCCCCCTCTATCTTCAAATTGTGTCCCTTGTTCTTGCACATCTCTCTTTCTGAAGATGCTACCTTAAAAGAAAACACACAGAATTGTGAGGAATCAGTTAAGCTTAGCTTAGAGAGTCAACGTACTCTGCCTCACAACAAAGGCGTTGATTTAAAAGTTGGCAGTCACCACTATGTTAGCTTTCTTAGTTGTTTCCTTTGAGTAAACTGATGGTGTATAAAAACAAGTAGGCTTTGTTGGAAGAAAATGCAGTTAGCATTCGTTAACTTAGGAAATCAGTGTGACCTAGTAGTTAGAGCACTGAACTGTGAACCATGGGATCCAAGTTTAAAATTAGATCTTCCAGGAATCAGTCTTCATCATTGATTCACATTAGTGGGTCTTGATTGAGGCGCTAGGGACTGTGCGCATGGAAGGTGCCGTGGAAACTGGTTTGCAAGGCATGGCTTACCTCGACACCAGCCGTCAACCACCACAGTAGCTTTTTCCCCACTGATGTGTGTATAATTGATGATGTTGCCTGCCGCCGAGAGTTAGAACTTCATGTCTATATGACAACAGCATTCAGTTCTCTAAGGTTTGGTGTTTACAGCTAGAGTTTTTGTGACAGGTTAGTGATTTTATAAAATAATTCTGTCAGTCTTTCACAGCCCTACCGAGTTGACAGCCATGGAGGACGATGTTAGGAAGCCTCCCAGGCTTGTTGCTCCAGCAGTGGGTCCATGTCTGGTCCACTTTCCCCATCAGGAGGGGCTCCAACTATGGGTGGTCCTGTGCTTGGGAGGAAGGACAGCCCTCCCAGAAGCACAAAAAGGAAGTGTGCCCATTCCCAATCCTGGTCAGGTTCTCAGTGCCATTCGACCTCAAGTTCTTCCTCTTCCCATCAGAAGGGAAGAAGCAGTAATGATTAGGGGTCACCCTCTCACGAGGTCTGCCGTAAGATCCTCAGTCTCCTTGGTTGGAGGCCCACACTGGTGCCATTGGCATCACTGGGGCGTCGTGGTACTAGGAGGTCAAAGTCTCATGCCCAGAGCCCCTCTCTCTCCATGTTCTAGATTGGAGGGCCTATGATTCAACCCCTCCCACCCATGATTCTCCCTCCCAGAACAATGTGAAGGGGAGGAGTCTGACCACAACCTCATAATTTCTGAGGGTGGCAACTAGGACTCTTTCTTTAGCCTGGACTCTTCAGAACCAGGCCTTTTTCTGTTCCACAGGAGGATCTAACTTTCCAGGCTTTGCTCAAGAATATGCATTCTGCACATGATTTTGAGCCTTCAATCACTGACCTGGGTAAGTGTCTCCATCTACAGTGGTTAAGCGTTTCTACCGTTCTGATCAATATAGTTCCTCCTATTCCACCCGCATTTGAGACCTTGCAGATATGGTATGGAATAAACCTGCCTCTATACCTTCTGTCTGCAAGTAGATAGACAGGAAGTACACTGCCCCTAAGGATAGACCAGTGTATGTTTCTCAGTCTGTAGCTCAAGAATCACACAAGATTGACACTTTGGGCAAGCAGACTGTCGCAGCAGCTACCCTTAGCATGCAGATTGCTAGCTACCAAGGGCATTTCTCCAAATATGAGTATACCCTTTGGAGCTCTCTTAAGTCTCTAACAGAGTCCCTGCCAGTTTCTGAAACTAAATAAAGATTCTGCAGGCTACCACACATGGAACTGAGTCTAATAGTCATCAGCTGAAAGCCACTATGGATGCCTTTGATACTGCCTCCCATTGTGCTGCAATAGGCATCAGTATCAGAAGGAATTCCTGGCTATGTACTGCTGGATTTTCTCAGGCTGTCTAACAACAAACAGGTAATGAATGTTCCCTTCGATGGTACCTACCTGCTTGGACCACAGTAGGGAAGTCTTTTGAGGGTCTCAGAAATCTAGAACAACTCTTAAGACTTCCAGGCCAGTTCTTGCTAACCTTCAGAGGGAGGAAAGTGTGGTTTCTTTCAGAATTGGCAGTCCTTTGCCAGAAAGGTAGAGGAGCCTAAAATAATCTCAGCCTAACTAGACTCAGAAGAAGGTACAGCCAAAGGCACAGACACTGAAAACACCCAGTACCACCCTCTAAAGCTCTAGCCCAGTCCTACCTCAGCTGCCCAAGGCAGAGCTCTCCTCCCCAGTGAGGCAGGGCACCTATCCCAATTTTACCGTTAATTGGAGTCCATTGTGATGGACAAGTGGGTCTTCAGGATCATCCAGGAGGGATACTCCTGGACTTCTCAGAAATCCTCCAGACTATCCACCCAGAAGGCAGCCCCTCTTATCAGCCCATATATCAGAGCTTCTGATGCAGGAGATTGGGGCCTTCTGTGCAACAGGGCAGTGGATATAGTGCCAGAGTCAGAATGAAACACAAGATTTTACTCCCATGACTACCTAGTACCAAAGAAATCAGGGGCATGCACCCATTCTTGACTTCAGAAACCTGAACAGGTTCATGGATTGAGAAAATTTATAATTATTTCTCTGGGGTCTCTGCTTCCTTTCCTGAAACCTCAGGATAGGTTAACTTCCCTAGGTATGCAGGATGCATGCCAACACATACTGCTGCACCCTGGCCACCACAGATACATTCGATTCATTGTGCTGGGACAGCATTACCAGATCATAGTCCTGCCTTTTGGGCTTTCCTCGGTGCCTCAAGTCTTTACAAAGTGCATTGCAGTACTACTTCAGTGCACCTGAGGAAACTAGGATTCCAGGTACACCCTTAGCTGGACAATTGGCTGATAACCAGCCCATTCAGGCAGGAGACTGAACAGGTAGTAGCCACAGACTCTCAAGTCCTTACCTCCATGAGGGTTCTTCTGAGTCTACATAAGTTTCATCTTCCTCCCCACAGCAGCTGCTGTTCAGAGGAGCTCTTCTGGATACAGCCAGGCCTGGGCCTTCCTTCCTTCCAGGGAGCAGAATGCAGGTGATTCTGCAGATGGCATGCTGCATCATGGAGCACAAATCTGTTCAAGCCCATTCCATACAACACATGGTGACTCTGATACCTCAGTGTTTTCAGTGCCCCTGGCATGGTTGCACATGAGAATTACTCAGTGAATGTTCAGTACAAGAGGTTCACAAGCATCGCATCCTTAGAACAACCACAGTCTAAATTGTTCCCATCTTAAATCAAAGGAGCAGCCATTCAATGGAGCATTGAGATAGAAGGAACGTCACTGCTGGACAAGTTGTACAGTATATTATTTTGCCAAACAGTGACATCACTTTCTATTTTAGGTGTTCCATGAAATGGGATCCCTACAAAATCCCAACACATAACTGGGCCCTTGAGAGGGTGGGGGAGCCGGGATAATTCCAGGGCCCAGTTCCAAGAGGGGCCCGGTCTGCATGGCATGCTTCTGTATGCAGATACATTGGGGCCTCAAAGTCTAAACTTTTCCCAGGGCCCAGAATTACTCTCACAGGGCCTGCATAACATCCCGACTGGACAAAGCCAGACACCATCATCCTGACAGGCACAAGCCCGACAAGGTAGCATCCCAACAAGAGACAGTACAAGTTGCAGTGACTTGAGTTGATTTATATTTATTAGATTATATTTATTATGGGGTGCAAGTGGCAAAACCCCTGCAATGTGGGGATGCGGGGTGGATCACTAACCAGTTATTCAGTCTGTGATGTGGAAGGTGTTCAAGCCTTATGTCAGAAATTGGATCAGCAGCCACCATGACTCTGAGGTTGCGCCAGGTCTGTGG
Source organism: Neoceratodus forsteri (assembly GCA_016271365.2). Taxonomy (NCBI): domain Eukaryota; kingdom Metazoa; phylum Chordata; order Ceratodontiformes; family Ceratodontidae; genus Neoceratodus; species Neoceratodus forsteri. The sequence goes on along the minus strand of CM057458.1, from coordinate 727,271,167 downwards.
AGCTTGCGGTCAGTGGTTCCAGTATCAGGTGTGGATAAATGTGTCATATGTTCAGGTGTCTGAGTACTGTTTTGCTAGATAGTTTGTGTCTGAGAACGTTATATTTGGTTGCCATTATGTGTGTAGAAAAGTGGATTTTTATGTGTTTCATTGCAAGGTGTTGTCTTTGTGCTGGGGTTTCAACTTTTTCTGGAAATTTCTGGGATGTGTAGTTTACTTATCTGACGGGTTTGCCAGCATCTGGCTTTTGTAGTTGTGGCTGTGCAGATTGGTTTCGGTCATTTGTTGTTCTGCTGCTGGACTGGCATGGAGGGTCAGGTTCTATGTGAGAAGTTGGTGTCTTCTGCTGCTTTGCTTCTTGGTGCGTGTTGCTATAATAGCTTTTGTCTGTCATTTGTATACCAGGATATTATCGTTGTCAATCATGGTGGTTGGGATTGTAAACTCGGGATTTTGTTTGTCAGTGAGCTGTGGAGTTCTATAGTAGACCCCATGAAATAGCTGCTCCCTTTATTAATTTATTTATTTGTTGTTTGGTACATTAGGACAGTGCTGAACTCTGTGTAAAATCCATTTTTGAAATCTAAATGTGACCAATTGGCATTAAAATTAATCTTAAAAGACAAAAGTTGTGGTCTTAGGTTCTCAGAATTCACGTTCATCATCATTCAAGTTTTTCTTGGATGAGGGCCTGATTGTGGTTGCACCTCTATATATACTTAGCTATTAAATTTACTGCTAATGGTCAATGGGCCTCTCACTGGAAAGATTGGATAACTAAAGCTAGATTAGCTGCTAAAGCTTTACAGCATTATAACTTCAAATATGGAGGGCATACTGCAATGCCTGCTTTAATAGCTGGTGAAGCTAAAATAAATCCCATTTTATTATATGGGCGAAGTCTGGAAAACTAAATACACTGCTTCCCTTGAACTTCCTCATCTTCCTTTATAAGTCTTTGCTACAGGTACTCTTATCAATAACTAATCCAGTAGTTAGGGCTGAGCTAGGCAGACTTCCTCTTGCTACTCTAGTTGAAATTAGGTAGCCTTTTATTGGTTTGAAATCCTCAACAATCAATCAAACCATATTCCTAAATCTTGTCTCCAAGGAATAAAAGGTGGTTAGGACAAGGCTTTTCATCCCCTTGGTTAAAATGTCTCAGAACTGTACTCTCAAATGCCTCTTTAATTCATCTTTGTGAAGATTCATTGAAGAGGATTTCAATTCCTCACTCTTTAAGGGTTTACTTAAACAGAAACATTTTGCTGTTGCACAAATTAAACAAATGGAGCAAGTAAGGGTTCAGAGACAAGCCCTATGGTTTGGCCTAAATAACACTGACCCTCTTTGGAAGATTGCCTTACTCTGCCTTTGGCCCTAACACTAGAAAATGATTTATTGGGCTAGATTAGATATCCTTTCCTCTAAATATGCTTACCTTAATAAACCATTGGGATGGTCATTTCAGGACCAATGTAGGTGTGACAGAGGTTTTCAGAAACCCTCTATCATATCATAATTCAATCCCCTTATACAATGATGCACGTGATCAAACAATAAAACATTCTTAATAAAATATGTAATGTAACCCCCTGCAAATGGGGTTCCTAAAAACCTTCAGGAGCTTGTCTGAGTGCTCCCTGCCTAGCTGGCGTTCGGCAAAATGCCGTTTAATTGTGGGCTGCCCGCACTCAAAGCCTATAGAGTACTGTCTCTTTAAGGTCTGCCTGCTCGCCAACATAATTAGTTTGCCTTGGGGGACTGTGTGCTCTTTGCTCGAGTCCCACCTGAGCTGCCTGAGCAATTGCTCCGATTCTGCCATCGCTAGTGGTGCAGAGGGAGCTCTTTTCAAAGATGTAACTATGTGCCAAAACAATTTAGAAAAGTAATAAAAATGTAGTTTGTGTAACCTGCTTTTCTTGCAGCATGAACTGTTCTGTGAAGCCCCATTTTGGTTCTGAACTTCCGAAATGGACCAACTGGGTTGGGGGAGCCCTAAAATGGAGACTGCTTGGGCCAGCCAGGAAAGGGACTCCCAGCTGGAGCTTGTTACAAGGGGCTAAATGGAAGGAGCTCCTGGGAAGTGTAGTTCTGGTCCAATGGTGCCTTTTTGCACCTATAGAGGAGCCTGCAGTGACTGACAGTTTCATCAGCCAACTGGACTCTAGTGGATCTAAGGAAATGCACTAAACTGTTGCTGGCAAGCCAGATCCGAGGTGACAGTGAAGAGAGAAGGAGCCCTGTTGTTCGAAAGGCGAGAGTAGTTGCACGGGAAGTACATGTGTAGGCCCCAACGTTGGTCTGTGGCCATTGGTAATCATAGTTTGGACTGAATCCGAGTTTTGAGGAGGAAGAAGCAGAAGTGTGGGAACCAGGCTTAACCTGAAGAAGACTGAAAGTTTGCTGAATGCGATCGATCTGTCGGGACTGCTGATGCTGTGAACGCCCCAGGTATTTTGCAGAAATTGCGATTGGTATCGTGGAGCAGTCTGCTTGGTACAGTACTTTCCTTTACATATAAATGTGCCTTAAATTGAGGGTGATTGCATCTAATTTCCTCACTCTGCAGTGTGTGCTGAATGCTGGAAACCCAGAAACAACACCATCCATCCTGTAATCTGTATTTAGTATCGTGAGTACAATTCAGGGCAACCCCTGCAACAATTTATGAATCAAAAGTGTGCCATCTGATTTACTTGTGCTTTTTCTGGAACTGAGCCTCTGCTGCGGATTGCAGTTTTGCTGTGCATGCCTTTCTTTCTTTTAGGGCACCAGCTGGCCAACCCCAGGCAACAGACCTGGCTAGCCCCCACCATCCTGGGTACCCATCAAGTGTGACATTCGGACCCCAAGTTTCATGCACAGTACTGTGATTTATGTCTTAATGCAAAATCAACCTAATTCCCTTCCTTGTTGCTTCCCTGAATAAATCAGATTTATGTTTGTTGAACTATATCCCTACTTGTGGTGTCAGTACATATAGTAGAAAATATTGCATAGTTGCTGTGGCATTGTCTAACCTTATTTTACAGGGGTCCTCAGGGACGTGCTGCAGAATCAGTCCTGAGGGTAAGTGGGTACTGTATGTAATGAGTGTGCATATGTGGGGTATTAGGAAGGTAACTCCTGTACTGTGTGGGCCACTAGGGGGAACAAAAGAGGGGGTCACAGTGTCCCAGAGGGCTGTGCCCAAGCTAGTTTAACTACTACCAACCTTGACCTCTGGGTGAAGGCACCAGTATTGGACCTAGGCCCCTTAACCTGTCGCTAGCCATACAGGCAGGGTAGTAGCCTCTAGGTTAGCGCCACCTAGGGTTACACTAATATGGATTATGATCCTTTCTTTTACTTCACCTCATGACAAAAGACGACACTGAATTAGTCTCCAAATTTCTTGTGCAGGTATTGAGGTTTTAAAGGAAGCGCTTTCTTGCATTTCAAGCTCAGTGACTAGGTATATTAAATTCAAATAACATGAAGTATTGCTGTGTTCTGACAATCTGCAGTTAGCCTCAGCACTTGAACTGCCCTGGAGTGGAAAGGGTTAACTCCATGCCAAAGCATAGAACATTGAGCTTAACCTCAGTTTTCAAACCTTTGTCCTTGGTACATTGCAGTGTAACCGCAGATTCTTTACTCCACTCTACTGTGAAGATGCTCGGAGAGTTTCTCCTTGCTGCTTTGGTTCAGTATAGTAATTGTTCAGTAAAATTTAACCAATTTATTTCTTTTTGGTCATCGATCTCTGTCCACGGTACAAGTAGTGTTTAGTGGTAGATAGTGATTTTGTGACTTGTGAAAGAAATTGTTTTTTCTTTCTGGTTGCTTTCCAATCAGTCCAGTTGGGAACTGACTTAATTTCTAAATTCTTTATTTCTGTGTTTCTTGCTGGTGTCGGTATCTTTTGGTCTAAAAAAAAAAAAAAAAAGTTTTATTCCGCTTTGTTTTCCACAACCATTGAACCGGTTAGTGACTGAAACATTTTGTAGTCACCTGGCTTGAATGCTTTTCAGGGTAACTTTATTCTGTGGCAATGTCTGAGAAACCCAAAGAAAACCGGTCCCACTGTGTTTCAACATTGCATGGAGTCCTTTGCTAAGGCTGACCCTTACCTCGTCTGTGTTTATTGTCTAGGGTTTGATTACCTTAACACAGACTGCCAAATTTAGTGAAAATTTCCTAAAGCCACACTGGATAAAAGATTAGCTAGGCTTAAGGAAAGACAGTCGATAAATCCTCTGACCCGATGGTCAGCCCAGTTCGGTTCCTACCGAATCTGAGGAGGTGCCTGCTGAAATGGGCGATACCACCTCGGGCAAAAGAAAGTCCGATTCAGAGGGATCAGTTTCTGCAAAGCATAAGAGAAAGTCGGTTGGTTCAGATCCAAACCCACAGATCCCAACCACTGAGGAGACTGCAAAGGCGATTAGTATAGCTCAGTCGCTCACCTTATTCCAACAGAACTGCACCCTCTGGAAAACGGTCGGTTCAGTTGGTTCCAGCCCAGTCGGCTTATGATCTGGAGGCTTATTATGATATTAAATGCAAATGAGATCCAGAATATGAAGGAGAAGATGATGATGATGTGGGGGCCTAGATGGGCCAGTAGAGCCTGACATCTCCCCAGACAGGCATACCAGTGTTTCTCCTCCCAGACTTTGAGTCCCCTCACACTTTTTGTTTTACAAAAGGTGGCAGAAACTCTTCAGCTCCCAGCTGTGGAAGCTTCTGAAGAGGAAGAGGAGCCTGACTTTGTGGAGATATTGGATGTCCCAGAATCAGAGAGACTGTCTATTCCTCCATAAATCTTTGGGAAACAGACTCAAATGTTTTTACAGATCCCCACTTCTATACCTCCTGTGGAGAAAAAGATGGACAGGAGGTATATGCTGTCAGGCCCATGGATGGAATTCCTATATAACCATTGCAACCATGTTAGTAGTGCAGGCTGTTGCCTGTGACAAGTCTAACATACCCTTAGCTTCACTCCCCAGATAAGGATTTCAGAAAGTAGATGCCATGGCTAAAAACAGTATTTGTCATCCTCCTTGGGACTCAGGCAGGCCTCTTATATGGCCTATGGGGCTAGGTACCAGAAGTCGAGGTGGGACACAGTTCTGGCACTAGCTAGAATGCCCCTCCCAGCTAGCCAAGGAGCTGGAACAGGTGGCTGCAGATGGCATCGAGGCATCCAAAGTTCAGTTCCGTGCTGCTGTGGACTCGAATGATGTGTCTTCAAGGTCATGGCTACATCTGTCTCTCTTAGGAGGTTTGCTTGGCTCAGATGTACTAGTCTATCACAGGACACCCAGGCTAAAGCCATGGATTTTCCTGTCAAGAACTCTCTGTTTGGACAACAAACAGAGGAGTATATAAAGTAAATGGATGAATATAGGACCACATACGAGTGCAGTGGCCAAGGAAAGTCAGGTCACTCCTCAAAGCATCAGTCTACTACTGGCAGGAGCTGGCCTTTTCACAAGCCTTTTACCAGGCTCAGGCTTCTTCTGCTTTTCATCAGAGGAGGTTCTTCAGAGGAGAGGTAGAAGGGGATGAGCAGGGCTGCATCCACCTCTCAAGCTAAGACTCCTGCCAAGTAGACACCCTGATGTGTCACACTGGGTTGCCTCCTCTGTTCCAGTGGGGGCTGGCTGGCTTACTTTTTCCGGAGTGGAGATCTGTCATTTCCGACAAATGGGTCCTGAAGGTGGTAAGCCAAAGACTTGCTTTCAGCTTCAAAAGATTCCCCAAAGTAACAGCAAAGTCCTTCAAGCCTTCCATACCTCTGGAAAGAGCTGCTCTAGAGACAGAGGTTTCTTCCTTGCTGTTCCTAAAAGCAGTGCAGCAGGTGCCTCTATTGCACAGAGGAAAGGATTGTACTCAAGATACTTCCTTACACCAAAAAGACTGGAGAGTGGTGACCCATCCTAGACCTAAGATATCTGAACAAACATCTCTTAAAGCCAAAGTTCAAGATGATGACTCTGGGAATCATTCTTCCTCTCTGAGACCGGAGACTGGCTAGCCTCTCTGGATCTCAAGGATGCCTTTTCCACATCCCTATCAGGAATTCTCACAGAAAGTACCTCAGGTTCAAGTTGCCTTCAGGTTGTTACCAATTCAGAGCAATGCCTTTGGCCTGACATCTGCTCCCAGAGTATTTACAAAATGCCTAGCAGTGGTCATGGCCTTTCTCAGAAAGTGAGGGCATTTCCATATTTCCCTATCTGGATGACTGGCTCATTGTAAGCCAATCCTCAGACCAAGTCCAAGTCAGCTCTGGCTGTTACCCAGAGGCTTCTGAGTTCTCTAGGTTTCTCCTCAATCTTTCCAAGTTAGTACTAGAACCGGTTCAGCTTCTCACCTTCATAGGGGTCGAGCTAGATACCATTCAGGCAAAGGCCTTTCTTCCCTCTCAAGGGTGCAGGCCCTCACAGATCTGGCAGCCTCTTTCAAACCTTGTGTGTCTCGGCAAGCCAGGCACTTTCTTCAACTTCTAGGCCACATGGCAGCCTCCACTGCAGTAGTGCAGGGCCAGATTCCAAATGAGGGACATCCAGTTTCACCTCAGGGCCTTCTGGTCTCAAAAAGGACCCACTGACCAAATTGATACAGTGACTCGGTCTCTTGTCCAGGCTTCCAGTGGTGGCTGGACAAGGACAACCTCAGGCAGAGCATTCCCTTCCTCCACCAGGCACCTTCAGCTGTTCTCACAACAGATGCATCCCTTCTGGGATAGGGGAGCTCATTTGGGAACCTCACTGCTCAGGGCACTTGGTCTCAGCAGGAGTCTTTTCTCCACATCAACCTTCTGGAACTCAGTGCTGTGTTCCTAGCCCTTCAAGCATTCTCAGAATCAGTTCAAGGGAAAGTGGTGCAGGTCAGGACAGACAACACCACTACCGTGTGGTACATAAACAAGCAGGGGCACTCGGTCCAGGCCTTGTGCATGGAAGCCATGAAGGTATGGTCATTGGCATCTCCCTTCAGGCTTCTCTGGTAGCAGTGCATCTGCCAGGGAAGGACAATGTACTGGCAGACGCCCTCAGCAGGATCTCTCAGGGTCACCCAGTGGGCCCTGAATTACCAGGTTCTTCAGATCATTTTCAAGAGATGAGGCACTTCAGAGATAGATCCTCTGCAGCCCCAGACAATCATCTCTCCTCTCTTCTGTTGCAGACCACCAATCTTGGGGTCTGTTCCTCAGGATGCTCTCCTGTTGGATTGGACAAACAGTTTTCTGTATGCCTTTCCTCTGATTTTCAGGGTACTGATAAAGATCAGGTCTCAGCCCTGCACAGTGATACTAGTGGCTCCGGATTGGGCCAGGCAACCCTGTTACCCTCTACTGCTGTCCTTGGCAGTGACAGTCCCTCTCTGTCTTCCCAGGAGGCATAACCTCCTGTCACCCTGCCAGGGCAGAATTTGGTACCCAAATCTCCAGTCTGCAGACTCAAAGCATGGCTTTTGAAGAGCTAGAGTATGCAGGATTGCATCTCTCACAAAGGGTTTGGGATATTTTAAAGGTTTCTCTTAAACCTTCTACCAGAAAACTTATGACTCCAAATGGAAAAGATTCAGCATCTGGTGCTCTCAGAAAGCCTTACAGCCAGATTCTGCTGGCATTCCCACTGTTTTGGACTATTTGGTCCCTTTGATGAATGCCCTAGGCCTCAGGCCTGCCACTCTTAAGGTTCACCTAGCAGCTGTCTTTGCTTTTCTGTCTGCAGGAAAGGTACCTTTCCTTGCTTCTCATCCTGTGTTCAGTAAGTTCTTGAAAGGTCTGGTTCTTCTCAGTTCTCCTTTTAGGGAACCAACTCTGCCTGTGATCTGAATATCTGTATTGCACAGCTTATGCAGCCCCTTTCGAACCTTTGTTTTCAGCTGAGCTAAGTATTTGACTTGGAAAACTGTATTCCTGGTGGCAATTATTTCTGCCAGGAGAATCAGTGAGTTACAGGCTCTCTGTAGAGCCTGACTGTATTTCCTTTCACAAGGACAAGGTGGTCCTCAGGACCAATAGGAAATTTCTTCCCAAAGTGGTTTCAGATTTTCACCTCAATCAGTCCTTGTCTCTGCCTGTGTTTTTACTGATCATTCTTCATCAGGTGAGCGAAAGCTGCACAGTCTGGATGTAAAAGGGCATTAGCTATTATATGGACCGTACTAAGGGCCACAGGGTTGGCTGTTCTCAGTTGTTTCTCATTTATGGTGAGGTAGACAGAGGCAACCTGCCACTGAAAGAACTATAGCTAGATGGATTGTTTCTTGTATCCAGTTCTATTACTCAAAATTGGGCAAAGAGCCTTCATCAGGCCTGAGGGCACACTTGACCAGGGGTACTGCTGCCTCTTTGGCAGCAGCTAGAGACATCCCCTGCTGGAAATATGTAAAGCAGCCACCTGGAAAACTGTTCACATTCACCACGCATTACTGTCTGGATCCTCAAGCCAGGGTGATGCTAGATTTGGCACTGCAGAGCCTCTTCCCTAAGTAGGTTCTGTAGTCCCTCCTCCATGGAGGTATTGCTTGGTAGTATGCAGATTGTCAGAATATAGTAAGACTTCATGTTGTTTTAAGAAAAAATACTCACCTTAGTAATGTTGTTTCTTCTAATGGAGTCTTGCTGTATTCTGACCTCCCACCTGCCTCCCTCTCAGAACCTCTGTGTTTTGGATGTGGGTTGGCATGTGCAGTGTTGCACCCAGAGGTGTACCTTTGAACCCATTCTAGTTAAGTTTGGGGCCATCTTGTTTTATTATATTGTTCAGTTTGATATCACTATCTACATAAGGTTTTCTTTTGAGGTTCTTGTCCTGAGTCTTTTGGACCCCAAATTGTTGTTGCATCACGGTTTTAAAACAAAATAAAAACAATTTCTTACTTTAGTTTAGTGAGTATTAGTGCTTGTAAGAATCTGACGGTTATACTGGAATGTACCAGGGACAGAGGTTTGAAAGCTGAGCTTGAGCTCAGTGTTCTGTGCTGGCATAGAGTTAACCCTTTCCTCTTTGGGGCAGTTCAAGTGCTGAGGCTAACTGCAGATTGTCAGAATACAGCAAGACTCCATTAGAAGGAACAACATTACTATGGTGAGTAGTTTTTCATCTCGTCCATTGTATGTTGGACAGTCTGCCACAAGATTCCTTGTATTTTGCACTTTATGTACACAGCACTTTATACTTGTATTGTTTTTCTTTTCTTAACAAGTAACATTTTTTTTTTGCATTTTAATATTGTAATGTCCATCATTTTTAATGTTATGGAAGATCAGTAAACTATGACTGATTGACATTAGGACAGCTACATATAGGTGTAGCACCTATTTTTTCATGTGGGTCCTGAATGGACTGGTTATAGCAGACATGATTGTCTCTGGGCTGCAGACACCTACAAATAATCCCATTACTGCTTTAGAAAGAGCCTTTGATGAGCTTTCAGACTATGAATGACTCTGCACCAACATTCCTGTTAAACAGGTAATCTGCACATATGCTGTGCCCCAGAACATTTGAGATGTTCAAACAGAAGCTCACAAATTGTATTGTGACTCGGGTCCTCTACATTGTAACCATCAGATCTTTTTTTCACTGCAGTAAAAGCTGGGTGTTTCTGATTTCTCCTGACAAATTCTGTGGTTTCTTGAGTTTTTGACGTCTTAAGTCATTGATTCCTTTAGAAATCATATTTTTAATGGTTCCGTTATTGTGTTAGAATATTAAGTAAGGAACAACTCATGACTGTGCATGAGGCTGTGCAAATGTGTGTTTGTCCCTAGTGCGTTTCGGCCTTGTGTCTTCAACCCACCAAGAATGCCCTCAATGGTTATTCTCCCTTGGGAGGTGTACACCACGTCTCCTGTTTGCCTGCCATGTTGCAGGTGGCAGCATGACAGGCAGGCAACAGGGATGGTGAGGCCACCAGATGCTCCTAGTAAGCAGACACACTAGCATGTGGAAATTGATGCCAGCCACCCATTGAGAGTGGGTGGAAGAGGTGACCCCTTGACAGCAGAATGTACCAGTCCCTTTGCTGTCCCTGCATCACTGACTGGTGTACACACCCACCAGATTCTGGTTCAGGGCAAGTGGTGGAGTTAAGCCCCAAGGTAGGTGGGTGATGGGCTGGAGTTGCTGGAAGATCAGGCAAGCTGGCATTCAAGAAAATAAATAAAAAAAAAAATAATCAATAGAAAGAAAGTAAACTCTGAGTTGTCCAGTATTGTGAAATTATGTGCTGCCCTATAACCAGTCTTAATGAATCGGAATGCTTGTTTGATCCAAGCCATTTTGTAATTAGCATTAAGGCATGATCTGGGGTTGGGCTACAGTCAGTTAATCTAACCCTAGTGGGATTATGTTCCTAGGGTTAGATTAATGGTGTAACTGATCCCTGGAAAGCCTTGCAATGCTGTCATGTTTTTGATGCTGGGAATAAATATTGCCACTATCAGCAAAGTTTAAACATCTCTGTCTCTGAGGTTACTCTTACAGTGCTCACAGAAGTCATGGTGCAGTACATGTTTTTGATGGTAAAGAGCACAGTATTGCACCGATGCTTATTTTGATCATAATGGGTGTGAAATGGGCATAGAAGCTTTTAAGAACATCAGACCCCATAGGTTTGTTTTAGGAATGAAGTGTACTGCAAAGAAAGACGTCATATTGTTTGTGTTTGTGGCAAATGCATGTTATCTTAACATCCTTTTGACATACTTTTGCTTTTCTACATAATCTGAGCTATGGCTACAGTTGGTCATCACATTTGTAAACCACACTGCTGTGCCAGACTGCTGTTTTGCCTTTATTGTTCACGTTTTGTCCTACTACTGTTGGCCGTTGTATGAATGTATGATGATGAGGGAGGTCTGGGTGGAGGGGACTGAGGTCATCATGGAATGACAGATGGGTGGGGCTTGGGGCAGCTGCAGTCTAGGGGCTAGCTGCACACTTGGGCAGACATTGATCGACTGTGTGGTCTATTTCTGCTGGCAGATTCGTTTGTATGTTTGTATATAAGCATTGCATTCATGGTATATCAAATGCTGCGTACACATGTGTATCCATAGTCTTAGGGTTACCACCTTTTAAGAAGCTCAAAGTGGGACATTTCTTACTGAAACATGATTTTTCCACAGGACAATACGTAACCTCAACTAGTACTAACAGACTTGTTTTGGCTATATAATCAGAATTAAGGCTCAGTATTGTAGTGTCTTGGTTGCTCATATGGTTTCATATCATTTTAATGTATTTTAATTAAGGTACTATAGTTTTCACAAGATTTAGTGGAAAGTTAGAAAATACCTTTTCTACTAAGAAGTCAGGACATATAGTATTTTCATGTTTTGGAAGACAGCTGCCCGAAGCAGGGCTGTCCTGCAAAATACAAACCAGGTAGTAACCCTATATAGTCTGCATGAGAACTCTGCAGCCTCAAGGGGTGAAATACTTGTATAATGGCATGCTAATGACAGCCAGTTTGGTGCTATTGTTTCAGAATGAGATGGTCATGATGGGTCAGAGCAGTGCATGTTGTTCCTTACACCTGAGGCACTTAGTAAACAAATATGTTTATAACGTGGGTTGGCAAAACACGCAGCCCAATTGGTGCAGTCGCTCTGCATGCCTGTGGATTAAATTCCTTATGTAATCAACAGTTTCATGGAGCGAGCAACTGAGTAAAGTGCCATCTGGACTTGTTTCTCCTGCAGAAACGGAAATTGGAATGGCAGCCATTTAAAACATCTGTAAGGGGAACGGGGTGTGATTGCGTGAGTAGTAACCTCCAGTCCCTGTGGTACTGTGGCAAGGCCCCTACAACCCGGAGGATAAGTGTCACCTGCAGCTACATGCCATTTCCTGTCAATTAATGAAGCTGGTTGCGGCAAAGGCCCCCAACCTATACATCAGAGAGAGAGAGAGACAGTGACAGCAACATTGGGATAGGGAGTGTCCTCTCTTTCTTTGTGTCTCTTGATTTGTGTGTGGTACTTGGGCTAGCCGCAATGATGATTCCTGCAATGATCCTGGCAGTGTCCCTGTGCTGCTTCCTGACAGCTGTACCAAAGAGAGTGTGATGCTGCGAAGCTGAGCAGATTGGGAACAGAAGCACCTGAACTGGGAGTCACAAGAACTGGGGCTGCAGTTTCCACACTGTCCCCAAAGAGCTCCACCTGAACCGGGAGAGAGGCGAGAGAGAGAGAGAAACAGAGGAGAACAGTGACACAGTTGGGGAGCGCATAACAACAGCGGGCATCCACAGACAGATAGACATGGCTCCCTGCGGAAGAGAAAGAGAGATTATTGACTACCGATGTATTTGTGGTACTAAACAGCACAGTGTCCTGCAGGCAGTGAGACAGAGAGAGACACACAGAAAGGGAGCTGTGGTGTGTGTGTGTGTGTGTGTGGGGGGTCAAGAATGAGACATGCGTTTGTAATTATTTGTATGACCACACAAATGTGAGAAATCATGCCAGGAGTCTATCTGTCACATTTGTATGTCTATACAGTACATCACGTATGCATCAGTGCTGGGACTACTTTTCAATTTGGCAGGATACAGCCACTGACACCTCAAGAAGAACTTTAAAAGGTAACAACTGGACACAAAGCAGCCTACATTTCTCACCAGTTCTGTATTTCTTATCCAAATTATTAATTACTGAGGTCATATGCATGAAAACAGGATAGTTGTTCCTTGAAAGTTCATCAGTTCTTATTGCTTCTTCCCAACATGATGTCATAGTACTCTTCTTGTGATATCACAGTTATTCCCATGGCAACAAACTGTGATGTCATAACATAACTTATAATTTCAAGTAGGGAATATGCTATAAAGGCAGATGAACTCTAAGGATGAAGAACTTGTTTTGTGCAGATTTCTTCAGTAATAAAATGGGGAGACTAAATATGCAGAATATATATATATGAAATACAAGCTGAATTGTGTCTAAATAGTATGTTCTCCAAGTTTACCCAACGGTGTCAGCTGCTGTTTAACAGTTTCCCTATTTAAACAGGGGAAACACCTTTATGCATAATAACCCATGTTATAAATGCAATAACCCACTACAGGTTATGGGGTTGATTGAGATTAATCAACATTCGGGTGCCGTCAGGACACTTGACATGTGACCTAGTGCTAACAATGCACGCGGGTGTTGATTAATCCCAACTACCCATACCTAATCGTGAGTTACTGCTTACATATTTGCTCTGTGTAAACTGCACTTAGATTTCATGTGCAACATTCACCCTAGCATTTTGCTTTACAACATCTTCATTACACTATACCTAGACCTTTTGCACACTGTAACTGTGTTTTGCAAATGGATATGGGTAGCATTCCTGTGGCATGATCGAAGATTTGCACTCACAGTTGCTACTTTGTGACACTTGCAACTATTTATTCTAAAACAGGAATTTTATATAACATGTTTGAAATAGAAGTTTCTCATTATCTGTGGTACCCACAGTAGAAACATTTCAATGGACTATATTATTTATTTTTGAATTTGTGAAATTTTGATCATCACGATACGAGAGGCAGCATTCTGACTACAGTGTTCCCACTGAATTCTTTATTTGCACCAAAACGGACTTAGTTCTCTGAAAAGTTCCAACTTTGCAGCAAATTTACTGCTTTCCTTTTCTGAACAGCAGCTTGCTATTTTGTCAATGATCATTGTTAATGTTTTTAATATTGTTTGATTTGTTAATTGTCAAGCATTGGCATAAAGGATCAGTTAGTGAAGGAAATGATATGCCCCATAAATGTTTGTATAGTACAGCAGCAAACTGATAATCTATAGATTTCTAATCTGAAAACAAAATGATTTTACATCTTGATGTTTAGCAGGTCTGACCACAGTATATTTAATTGCTTTTCCAAGTTGTTGGAAGCATTTAGTATGTCATCAGTTGTGATATTAGATTGTTTGAAGTGATATATTTTTCCAGTGTGCACATATTGTGCTTATAGTATATAATCAGTATACATTATAAAGACAAAGAACCACAGCACACAAGCACCGAGGTAAGGAGTCGCCCCAAAGGGCACTGGCAGTAAAACCAAGTTTCAAAAATACAAAATCACAAATACCCCATAATGCATAGTGCCTTGGTGTTTTGTGCTGTGGTTCTTTGTCTTTTAACGTGTTTTTTTTTGGGGCTCACCATGACCCAAACCCGTAAGACCAACATAGAGGCCAGTTCATTTCCCATGGGATGTGATACAGACGAGGCACACTGATGAGTCCTGATAGGACGAAACATGTGTCTGTGTCTTCTGTTTACATCCTTTGCAGATTGTGTGAGAGGGCCTTTGGCACCATGCATTCCTGCTTAAAGCTGAACTGGCCTAAAATGTTATGATAATTTGCATATACATCCTATGATGCATTGCATTATGAGGATATGGGTGATTTTGTATTTCTTCAGTATAGATTATGTTACATGGCAATAGAAAAGGAAACCATAGTTTTCTAACCCCATGTATTCTTCTCATATTCATAACTCTCTGCAGTTAACCTGCCCAGTAGAACTGCCGGAGAATAGAACTATATGCTAATGATGAAATCATTGCACGTGACAATATTCAAACTGCTGCCCTCATCTGCAGCACATTCTATCAACGTCTCAGATTTCTTACTCTGCCTCACAAGTCTAGACATCCAGGAGATCCTTCAGGTTGTTGTTGGCTTATTGTAAAGTATAATTCTTTAATTACACATAATTTTCTTTCTGCTGCCTTCATTTATTGTTTATTTTTATTCTAACATGTAGTTTATTTTAGTTTAGTTAGATTTAGCGTCTATTTTCAGTTCCTCACGGTTCGGTATAACCGTTGAGGAACCGAGTAGTTTACATTAGTTATGGACTTTTTCCGCTTTATTTTCTCTATTTTCGCTTAAGATATTTTATTGTTTAAAATTATATTTGTCTTGTTGAAACCGCTAACCTGGTTTCTTTTCTAACCGCTAACCCGTTACTGTGAATCATTAGTATCGGTTCCAGAACCGCTGACCAGTTTAATTTACTAAAAATTCATTGGTTCTTTTGAGGCCTAATCGGTTCCTGAACCGACCATAAAAAAAAAAAAATATCTTTTGCAGTTCAGGTTTTTCTCCTGAAAATAGAGCATTCTGAACAACCTAAGAAAGACTGGTCCCCAGGGTTTAAAAACTCTAAGTGTGGGAAGTGTTCGCCAGAGCAGACAAGCATGACAGCTGTGTGTTCTGCCTGGAACCGAGCATTTGAATTCTGACTGTGAAATTTGCAAATCTTTCCACGGAAAACTGTGGAAAAAGAATGGAGAGGTTGAATAAAAGTTAGGAGGTGCTTCAGGCTCTAACCAGCCAACACCTTTAAAATCAGTGGGTGAAACCGCAGTTTCTTCCTTTACCACCCTAATAAGGGTGACTCAACCTCTTTAAAGAAACTGAGTGGGCTGGCTGACTCTCCGTCCCTTCCAAATAGTCAAAGAAGATAGCATGTCGAACCCCAGGCAAAACCTACAGGGATTCTTCTGTGGCTCACAGTCTGCCTACTGCTGAGGAAATTTCCAGGGCTATTAAAGTCATTGAGGCAATTCAGGGGTTTATGCCTTCTTCAACCCCTCCTCCTCCAAGGGTTCAGGAGATTACTCCTCCTCGGATCCCCAGTCTCAGGAAATAGATACTGGGAGTATGAGATGCCAGAGGAAGATGATGGTGAGCCCATTGAACCAGAAATCTCCCCAGAACAGGATTTTGGCTCTCCTTCTATGCCTGAGGATTTTTCCTCTCACTTTTCCTTTGTGAGGAAAATAGTAGATGCCATTCAGCTGGCTACCACCGAGGTCATAGAAGATGAGGAGGAGGCAGAATATATGGAAATGATGGGGTTAACACCCACTAAAAGATTTTTCTGCCTATCAATACATTTTTAAGAAGGATTTATTCACAGTCCTGCAGAACCCTATCTCTGTCATGCCTCTGGAAAAGAAGGCTGACAAGAAGTACCAACTGGACAGGAAAGGGGCCGAATTCCTATTCTCATCCTGATCATCAGGGTATAGTCCAGCAGGCAGCCTGTGAGAAGGCAGGGTTCCTTTATCCTCTCACCCACCTGAGAAGGATTCAAGGAAAATGGACAGTATGTCAAAGAAAGGGTACTAACTTCCTCTCTGGGGTCAGACAAGCTAATTACCAGGCCTACACTGCACAGTATCAGTATCAGTCTGTTTTGGCCATGCTAGAGAAGGTTCCTCTCCTATCTCTGACGACCTAGCAGAAACAGCCCGATTTGGACTGGAAGCATCCAAATACCAGTTCCAGATGGCAGCAGGTGCCAGTGATAACGCTGTTAGGATTATGGCTCTGACTGTAGCCCTGAGAAGGTTTGCTTGGCTAAGGGCTACAAATCTAACACAGGACACCCAGGCTAAGGCCATGGACTTTCCTGTTCAAGATCATTCCCTCTTTGGCAAACAGACCAAGAATACATGAAAAGGTGGATGAATACAAAACCACCTATAAGAGTAATTCATCCAAAGACAGGCCTTCTACTTATTATAGGCCTTATGGAATCGGAGGTAGAGGAAGGTCCTATGGTAGGCCCTTCTATCAGCCTCAAGCTGTTTCACAGCTGCAGGCATACCCACAACAGACTGGGTATTATAGGGCTAGAGGTAGGAGGGGCTCCAGGAGGGTTCCCAATCCACCCAGGCTCAGGCCCCACCGAAACAAAATCCCTGACTCCTTTGCCAAGGCCGCCTCCCTAATACCAGTAGGGGGCAGACTGGCTCACTTTTTAAGGCCTGGCAGGCCATAACCACAGACAAGTGGGTATTGGAATTAGTGAGCCAGGGACTGTCCCTGAGTTTCAAGTCCTTCCCTCCTCTGAAGTCGAGGATATTCAAACCAGCCTACCTTCTCGAAGAACAGCTCCTGGAAAGGAGGGTCAAACCCTGCTCAGCATAAAGGCAGTGGAGCAGGTGCCAGCCCTTCAGAGGGCAGAGGTTTTACTCCTGGTATTTTCTTACCAAAAAGAAAAATGGTGAGTGGCAGCCTGATCTGGACCTAAGGCATCTGAACAAATACCTGGCAAAGCCAAAGTTCAGGATGGTGACCTTACCTTTAATTTTACCTGTCATCCAGTAGGGATACTGGCTGGCATCTCTAGACTTAAAAGATGCCTATTTCCTCATCCCCATAAGGTAGTCTCACAAAATATATCTCAGGTTCAGATGCCTTTCAGGTCATTACCAGTTCTCAGCCCTACCTTCGTCTAACCTCAGCACCAAGAGTATTCACAAAATGCCTGGCAGTGGTAGTGTAGCATTCCCTCGAAAACTAGCATTACAGTTTTCCCGATCTTGATGACTGGCTAATAGTGGAAAGTAATTTCAGCAGGTGCAAGCACACCTGGAAATAACAAAAATATGTTCAAACAACATGAAGTCTTGCTATATTATGACATATGCAGTGAGTCCCAACCTTGAACTGCTCCGGAGGTGAAAGAGTTAACTTTCCATGCCAGGTATGGAACGCTGAGCTCGAGCTCAGTTGAAACTCTGTCTGTTGTTCTTCAAACTCAAACCGTCAGATTCTTTACTCCACCTCACTGAACAGTCGCTCCGGAGATTTCTCCTTCTGCTCGGTTCATTTTGTCGGTTAAAGTATTGTTTTCTCAGTTTTCGACCAATTTAAACCGCAACGTCGGTTCAAGCTCTGTCTGTAGTATTTGTGAGTACTAGATAGGGTTACATTAATTTCTTCTGTGTGGAACTTGTAAGCGGTTTATCGGTTCGGTTTGAACCGATCAGGTTGTTTAAAATATCTTAATCTGTGATTTAGAGTGTGGTTACCGTTCTTATCAGTTCTAAAAAAACAGATTTTATTACGTTTTCCGACCTGTGACACGGTTGGGAACCGATAAGAGGGTCTTACCTGGTGGATTGCCATAAATGGTAAGTTTGGTTAGGACTGGCACTATGTCTGAGAAACCCAAAGAAAACCGGCCCACTGGGTTTCAACACTGCAGTGTGTGTGGGGAAGTCTTTGCCAAGGCTGACCCTAACACCACCTGTGTTTATTGTCTGGGGTTTGACCACCTCAATGCAGACTGCCAGATTTGTAAAATTTTCCTGCAGCTACCCTGGAAAAGAGAGTTGGTAAGCTCAGGAAAGGGAGGCCAAAAGTCCGCTGAACCAGATGGCCAGCCGTTCGGTTCCAACCGAACCAGAGGGAGTACCCTCTGACCAGGTGAGACTTCCGCAAAGGAGAACCGACTCTGAGGAGTCTGTTCCAGCAAAAGGACTAGGAAATCAGCTGGTGTGGAGCCAAAACTTTCCTCTCCAACCGCTGAAGAAATAGCCAAGCGATTAAAATTGTCCAGTCGCTTTCCCGGTTCCGACCGAACAGGCACCATCAGGTAAGCGCCCAGTTCGCCGGGTTCAAGAGTATGATTTAGAGGAATATTATGAACCGGAGGAGGGGAAGAGGAGTATGAGGAGAGTGAATGTGGATTTGAAAGTCTGATGTGCCCATTGACCCGGACATCTCCCCAGACAGACCTTCAGGAGTGTCTCCTCCTAGGCTTTCTGAGTCCCTCTCATTTTATGTTTTATAAAAAGTGGCTGAAACCCTCCAGCTCCCTATGGAGGAAGCTGTGGATGATCAAGAGGAGCCTGACTATGTGGAAATGATGGATATCCCAGAGTCTAGGAGACTGTCTATTCCCTGCATAAGTCTTTTGGGAAACAGATATTTAAAATTCTAAAACTCCTCACACTATACCTCCTGTGGATAAGAGAATGGACAAGAGGTACACATTGTCAGGCTCTGATATGGAGTTCCTTACACACAATGCAGCCATGTTAGTAGTGCAGGCTGCAGCCTGTGACAAGGCAAATATTCCTTGGCTTCACACCCCCGGACAAGGACTCCAGGAGGATTGATGCCATGGCAAAGAAACAGTACATGGCAGCATCCTTGGGACTCAGACAGGCAAATTATATGGCTTATGTTGCTAGATATCAGAAATCCAGATGGGATACTGTTATGGCTCTAGCAAACAGGTCCCTAGCCAGCTTGCCAAGGAGCTGGAGCAGGTGGCTGCTGATGGTATTGAGGCATCCAAGGTGCAATTCCATGCTGCATTGGACTCAAATGATGTGTCATCAAGAGTCATGGCTACATCTGTGGCACTTCACAGAATGGCTTGGCTCAGATGTACTAGCCTGTCACAGGATACCCAGACTAAGGCCATGGATTTTCCTGTTGTGGGTAATTCTCTGTTTGGGGAACAGACAGAGAATTACATGAAGAAAATGGATGAGTATAGGACCACCTATAGGAGCGCACAGGCAAGTAAAGGCAGGCCACTCCTCAAAGGTAGCTTCCAGGGGCAGGGGCAGGCTTTTCATAGGCCTTTTCCCAAGCCCAGGCCTCCTCTTCTGCTTATGCCCAGAGGGGTTCTTTAGAGGAGAGGCAGACGGGTACAAGCAGGCCTGCTTCCACCCCTCAGCCCAAAGCCCTGCCAAGCAGGCACCCTGATGGGGTTGCCAGGGCCGATTCTCAGCTACCTGTAGGGGCAGGCTGGCTTACTTTGTCCAGGACTGGGAGTCTCTGACATCAGACAAGTGGGTCCTGGAAGTAGTAAGCCAGGGACTGGTTCTCAGCTTCAAAAAGTTTCCAAAGATGAGAACCAGATCCTTTCACCTGCAAATCCACCAGAGGCACTTGCCCTAGAGGCAGAGGTCTCTTCCCTCCTGGCTCTCAGAGCTGTGGAAAGGGTTCCACCCCTACACCAGGGCAAAGGGTTGTACTCCAGGTACTTCTTACCCCAAAAAGACAGGAGAATGGCGGCCCATCCTGGCCTCAGATACTTAAACAAGCACCTTTAAAATCAAAATTCAAAATGGTGACTCTGGGAATTATTTTATCCTCTCTAAGGCCAGGGACTGGCTAGTGTCCCTGGACCTCAAGGATGCCTACTTCCATATTCTCATCAGAAGCTCCCATCGAAAGTACCTCAGGTTCGAGCTGCCCTCAGGCCATTACCAGTTCAGAGCAATGCCCTTTGGCCTCACCTCTCTGCTCAAGGGTATTCACAAAATGCCTGGCAGTAGCAGTTGCTTCTCTGAAGGCAGAAAATTGCCATCTTCCCTTACCTGGACGACTGGCTCATAGTAGGCCAGTCCCCAGACCAAGTCAGGTTACACCTACAGATAACTCAGCAACTGCTCACCTCTCTAGGTTTCCTTCTGAATCTTTCAAAGTCAGTTCTAGAGCCTGTCCAGCTCCTCACCTTCATAGGCACAGAGCTGAACACAGAGAAAGCCAGAGCCTTCTTCCTTTGGACAGGGCAAGGACCCTGGTCTCTCTGGCCTCTTCATTCACCCTGCAGGTGTCTCGACCAGCAAGGCATTTTCTACAGCTCCTGGGGCACATGGCTGCTCTACAGCAGTAGTGCAGGGAGCAAGATTTCAGATGAGGGACATTCAGTTCCATTTGAGAGCCTTTTGGTCTCAAAGGAAAGACCCTCTAACCAAATTGATCCCAGTAACTCGAACCTGATCCAGGCCCACAGTGGTGGCAGGATCAGAGCAATCTGAGACAAGGAGTTCCTTTGTCACTCAGTCTCACTCCTTAATCCTTACTACAGATGCATCCCTCTTCTGGTGGGGAGCTCACATGGGCGACCTCACTACCCAGGGTTGTGGTCCCTCAGGAATCTCTACTCCACATCAATCTGCTGGAACTCAGAGCAGTTTTCTAGCACTTCAAGCTTTTTCCAAATCTGTTCAGAACAAAGTTGTACAGGTCAGAACAGACAACACCACCACAATGTGGTACATCAACAAGCAAGGGGCACTCGGTCTATGGCCTTGTGCACCGAAGCAATGAAGTTGTGGTCTCTGGCTTACTCCTGAACACCTCCCTTATGGCAGTTTACCTCCCAGGCAAGTACAATGTCCTGGCAGATGCTCAGCAGGATTTCCCAGGGCCATCACGAATGGTCACTGGGCCCCTGGTCTTGGAGGTGATATTTGCCAGATGGGGCACCCCAGATAGATCTTTTGCAGCCCCAGACAATCACCAGCTTCCCTTTTGCTGCAGGCCCCAGTGTTGGGCTCAGTCCCTCTGGATGCCTTAGTTCTCAATTGGGAAGGGAAGTTTCTCTATGCTTTCCTCCATTCTCTCCTGTTCAAAGTGCTAGTCAAAATCAGATCTCAACCCTGCAAAATGATCCTGATTGCTCCAGACTGGGCCAGACAGCCCTGGTATCCACCCTACTGTCCTTAGCAGTCCATCTTCCTCTGTGTCTTCCCAGGAATTACAACCTGTTAACCTGTGCTCAGGGAGGGTTTGGTACCCGAACCTCAAATCTCTCAATCTCAAGGCCTGGCTCTTGAAGAGTTAGAGTTTGCTGAGTTGCACCTCTCCCAAGGTGTAATGGATATCCTGAAGGCTTCTAGAAAACCTTCCACCAGGGCTACTTATAATTCCAAATGGAAAAGGTTTTCCATATGGTGCTCTGGAAAGCATATTTCCCAGAATCTGCTGATTTGCCCACAGTCCTGGATTATATGGTCCACTTAAATACCTTGGGCTGAGGCCAGCTACCCTGAAAGTGCATCTGGCAGCTGTGTCTGCTTTTATTTCAGCAGGTAAGCCTTCTCTCTTTCTGCTCACCCTGTATTCTCCAAGTTTTTCAAGGGATTGCTTCACACTAACCTCCATTCAGGGACCCTGCCCCGCCTGGGATCTTAATGTTTGCATTGCTCAGCTTATGCAACCCCCTTTGAGCCTTTGTCTTCAGCAGAGCTTAAGTACTTGACTTGGAAAACTGTGTTCTGGTAGCCATCACTTCTGCCAGACGCATAAGTGAGTTACAAGCTTTGTCAGTGGAGCCTGATTTTATCTCCTTTCACAGAGATAAGGTGGTCCTCAGGACTAACAGGAAGTTCTTGCCTAAGGTGGTTTCAGATTTCCACCTTAATCAATCTATATCTCTTCCAGTGTACTTCACTGACCATTCCTCCTCTGGCGAGAGGAGGCTGCACAGCTAGATGTGAAGAGAGCCCTTAGTTACTACATAGAGCGTACCAAGGGTCACAGGTTTGACTCTCTCCAACTGTTCCTCACTTATGGTGAGGTTGGTAAAGGAAACCTGCCACTAAAAGATCCATTGCCAGGTGGATTGTCTCTGTATCCAATTTTGCTATGAGAAACTGGGTAAGGTTCCTCCCTCAGGCCTAAGGGCTTCACTCTACCAGAGGTACAGCTGTTTCCCTGGCTGCTGCCAGGGACATTCCTATCCTAGAGATATGTCAAGCAGCTACCTGGAAAACAGTTCACACTTTTACCAAGCATTACTCCCTGGACATCCAGGCTAGGAGTGATGCTCGGTTTAGCACAGCTGTGCTTCAGAGCCTATTTCCTAAGTAGGTTCTGTCCCTCCTCCATGGAGGTACTGCTTTGTAGTCTGCATATGTCATAATATAGCAAGACTTCATGTTGTTTGAAAAATTACTCACCTTAGTAATGTTGTTTCTTCTAATGGAGTCTTGCTATATTATGACCCCCCCCTGCCTGCCCCTCTCAGAACCTCTTGTTTTTGGGATGTGGGTGGGCAGTGCAGTGTCGGCACTTAGTAGGTGCCCACCTTGTTGTTTTCACCCTCCTTCTTGGGGTGACTTGGTGTTGTGTTTTCATTTTGGGTCTCCTGACTTGAGTCTTTGTTTTGGGACCAAAAATGTGTTCTTATGTTTAGTAGCCAGTTGGCTAGTGTAGGTTTACAGCTTCCACACAGGACCTCAGTGAGTTTAGCTCATAAAGATCTGACGGTTTGAGTTTGAAGAACAACAGACAGAGTTTCAACCGAGCTCAAGCTCAGCGTTCCATGCCTGGCATGGAAAGTTAACTCTTTCACCTCCGGAGCAGTTCAAGGTTGGGACTCACTGCATATGTCATAATATAGCAAGACTCCATTAGAAGAAACAACATTACTAAGGTGAGTAATTTTCTTACGGTCTGTGGGCTTCCTGCTAAACCAGGAAAAGTCCTTTTTCACACAAGTCCTGCATTTCATTGGAGCAGAACTGAATACTTTAAAAGGAAGAGCTTTTCTTCTAGAGACAGAGTTCAGTCTGTACTGTAACTGATTGCCTCATTCAAATTGGTAAAGCCATGTCCTACAAAAGATGCTTACAAATACTGGGACATTTGGCTGCAGCAACAGGAGTGGTCTTGGGAGCAAGACTTTGAATGAGAAACATACAGTTTCATCTACAGCGCACTGGTGCCAAAGAAAATACCATATGTCAGAAATGATCCATGTAACAAAGTCATTGATCCAGTCCCAACAGTGGTGGACAGATATCCACAATCTAAGGGCAGGAGTTCCCTTCCAGAGGAAAATCCCTCAGTCATCCTTACAACAGATGCTTCTCTGTTAGGATGGGGTGCTCATATAGGAGAGCACACTACCCATGACACTTGTGCAGGTGTGGAGTCTCTCCTCCACATAAATCTGCTAGAGCTTAGAGCAGTATTTCTGGCTCTAAAAGTTTTTCCATTTAATACAGAGCAAGGTGGTACAGGTCAGAACAGACAACACCACTACAATGTTTACATAAACAAGCAGGGGAACAAGGTTGGATCCACTGTGCACAGAGCCCAAGAAAATCTGGGAAGTCACTTACTCTCTAAAAGCTTCCTTGCAAGCCATCCATGCACCAGGCAAGGAGAATACCCTGGCAGATGCTTTAAGCAGGATCAACCAGGCACATCATGAATGGTTTCTGAACAGACAGGTACTGGACTCAGTGTTCAGATGATGCGGCACTCAGAGGTAGAGCTCTTTGCCTCTCATGAGAATCACATGTTGCCCCTATTCTGTTGCAGGCCACCAGTCAGGAGCACAATTCCTCTGGATGCCCTGGCCTTTGACTAGTCAGGAAAGCATCTCTATGCCTTACCTCCCTTCCTCTCATCTACAGGTGTTACTCAAACTCAGGTCACAGCCTGTGTCCATGATTCTGATAGCACCAGATTGGGCCAGACAGCCATGGTATCCCTCCTGCTGTCAATGTCAATGTCCACACCAATCCTCCTACTCAGGAGGCACAACCTATAACTTCCCACCAAGGGAAGATCCTGTATCCAACCTCAGGTCTCTCAGACTCAAGGCCTGGCTCTTGAGGACTTAGAATGTGCAAATTTGCAACTTTCCAAGCTGTTCTGGATATCCTAAAGGATATAGAAAACCATCTACTAAGAAAACCTGTAGTGCAAAATGGAAAAGGTTTTCTGTTTGGTGTGATACCAAACATTTTCTCCTCTCTCGGCAGAGATTCCAATATTGTTAGAATATCTTACTGAATTGCATTCTTAAGGTCTCAAACATATATCCCTGAAGGTGCATTTGGCATCAATGTTAGCTTTTATCTCAGTAGGAAAACTCTTTCCCTTGCATCTAACCCTATTTCCAGAAAATTCTTTAAAGGGTTAGCCCATTTACATCCTCCTATTAAAGAACCAGTCCCAGTATGGGATCTGAACATTGCATTGTTCAGCTTATGAAACCTCTATTCGAACCAATGTCATCAGCACATTTGCAATATATCACATGGAAAACTGTGTTTTTGGTAGCAATCACTTCTGTGAGAAGAATAAATGAATTGCACGCATTGTGTGTGGAAAAGGATTATGTATCTTTTCATAATAATAAAGTAGTACTTTGTACAATGAAGAGTTCTCCTAAGGTGGTTTCTGATTTCCACTTGAATCAGTCCATGACACTGCCAGTCTTCTTCATAGAACATGCCAGTTCAGGAGAGCACAGGCTCCACAGTCTTGATGTTGAAATGGCATTGAGTTATCATCTAACTCACACCAAAGATCACAGAGCTGATAAACAGCAACTTTTTCTCACTTATGGGGATGTGGGAAGGGCACTCCAGCCTCCAAGATATCAATCTCTCGCTGGATAGGTCAGTGCATTCAGTTTTGTTACACAAAATCTGGAAAACAGGCCCCAGCAGGCCTCAGGGCCCACTCTACTAGGGGCACAGCTGCTTCTGTAGCAGCTTCTAGAGATATCCCTTTAGTGGAGATCTGTAAAGCAGCTACCTGGAGGTCCAGTACACACCTTTACTAAACATTATAGTTTGGACTTGCAGTCCAGAAGTGATGCCAGGTTTGGCACAGCAGTCCTGCAGAGCCTCTTTCCTAAATGGGTTCTCTTCCACCTCCAAAGGTACTGCTTTGAAGTCTGCAGAGAGTTATGAATATGAGAAGACTACATGGGGTTAGAAGGACAAATTACTCACCGTAGTAATCTTGTTTCTTCAATGTATTCTTCCATATTCATAACTCTCTCTCCTCCTCCTTCAGAACCAAAGCCTCCGAATGGTCTTCTTACTTGGCAGTCCCAAACACAGACACACTTACCTTAATCCTGTGGGTTTGTTTTACTTACCTTTCTTTTCCCAGGTGATTCTGGGTGTTTCAGGTAGGCCTGATACCACAATCATTAGTATCAGTGGTAGGGGTAGTTACAGAACAGAGTTGTCTGTATCAAGTAGTTTTGTAGCTTGAGTCACTTTAGTTAGGTTGCCTTGTGGGCTTCCTAGGAATCTGAGACGTTGTTAGAATGTGCAGCAGATGAGGGCAGCAGTTTGAATATTGTCACATGCCAATGATTTCAACATTAGCATATAGTTCCATTCTCCGGGTAGTTCTACTGGGCAGGCTAACTGCAGAGAGTTATGAATATGGAAGAATACATTGGAAGAAACAAGATTACTAAGGTGAGTAATTTTTCTTATTGCCCAGGTAATGATTTTTAATAGTAAAAATAATGTGCATTTTATTTAAAATGTTTTTATTTTTAACTCTAGGTGTGAAACAGGATTCTTCACACCTGATTTATGTGGAGTTGGAAGAAAAAGAGGCATTGGAGTGTGCTTTGGGATTTTCCCCAAAGAAGTAAGTTTTATAGAAACATAGAAGTTGACGGCAGATAAGGACCGCAAGGCCCATCCAGTCTGCCCATTTCTTTTCTACCTAATGAATGTGCCATCGGCCTTTGCTCTGTCAATGGCCAATCTATTCATACTCATCTTTATTGCTCCCTTATGCCTATCCCATGCCTGTTTGAAGCCCTGCACTGTATTCATATCCACCACTTCCTGAGGTAGGCCTTTTCTCTTTCTTTAAGCTTTTAAGTGCAAGCAACAGTGTGGACATACAGTATTGCTCTATGATATCCATAAACAAAAAATATATATATATTTATCAGTGAAAAAATCTTTACAAAATGATATTAACTTATGTAAGCAAAGCACAGACATGTGTGGCTGGATAGTCATACAGCAGGCTGAATTAGACACACAAGACATGTGCTCAGGAAATGGGGATGCACTGATGCTAAGGCAATAGCATATGAGCAGAAAAACAGCAAAGTAGCAGTGATCACAGATCAATTGCTGTGCCATGATAAATGTATTAAAGTGCCATATTGAACATGAAAGTACCTCTGGTACTTTGGAGATCACTGCTGCTTTGTTGGGGAATTGAGGATACACTGACTTGATGCACCACTGCTGCATCTGTCCTCTGACCACCTGTTTGACTCCATCAGATCTTCAGTGGGTAGGACAGATTGTAACAGTCTGATTATTTTATGACTGCATGTGTCTGAGTTTGGACACATGCTGCCATAATGGATGAGGTCAGACCATCAAAGGATAGTCTAGCATTTACTCTGTCCCAAATACATCTGATTTACATACCAAATTGGATGCAAGCAGGGTGGTCACCTGCAGTCTTCTGTGGATGGTTGAATAGTCAGCCAGATGCATGCAAGACACATGCAACAGAACATCATGCCTCAGAAGTTAACAATCATGATTTATAAAATTCCTTAGTAGTCAAGCTTTGGTTCTAAGAGGTATTTCATTGGAGATTTTTGGTGTTGGTTAATTAATTGAACAGTTGTTGCAGCCACTTAGCCCCCTGCTGCCATTTCAGTCCCATTGAACTATATTCCACAAGGGTCGCAATCCTCCTAATTGTTCACAAAAGGTATTGTGGGCAGTTGGGAAAGAAGGTGGTTCTGCCGTGCAGCTGGGCTTTTAAGACTGGTTTCAGGTACTTGCACTTCTCAGATTTCTGCCTTTAAAAAGCATGTTGAGCAAAAAGCACAGTGTTTTAATGTGGCGCCAAATCCAGGCTGACAGAAAATGTTTTGTGGGTGGGGTCACGAGATACTGCTCAATGCGAGACTAGGGAAGTATAACCACTGGACCACCGGGACATGACCTATCAGAGGAGTGGGGCTCACTGAACCATGAGGATGACTGAACAACAGAGAGTGGGGAAAAATGGGGTTGCATGGGGTGCTTCTGGATGGGATGCCTGTGTTCACAGAGATGTGTCTAGGCTGTAGCATAGCACTGAGCCCTGCACATAGCGGTGGCATACTGCAGCCTGATCACAGGGACATCAACCTGTTAGAAGGTGCAAACCCCATTTGTGCCCACTAACAGCTGGCTCTCTCATTTGCAATGCACCTACGTTTGTGAATAGGGATGTGTCACTAAATGTCTTATTTTATTTATTTGTAATTTTTAGCTAGTAAAGATACAGTAAGATGTGACAGCTCATTTTAGGCTTGTCCTACTGGTTGGTTACATGGACCTGTTTTAAGGAAAATATTCAGCAAATCCCTAGTTTGTAGCTAAGTGCCATGAGATCTTCCAGTTTCATGCTGGTCTGTTTTATTCCTGCTTGTAATCCATGTGATGTCCTTTTAGAACAGTTGGTATAACTGAGACCTGGATATTTGGCAATAGCAGTACACCTTACCTTTGAATGTTTTAGAATGAGGTGGGGTGAAGGTTCAATTCTGAAGAGCCAGGAGGTTTTGCAACTTAGCTTATATTAGCTGTTATGTAGCCATTTCTTTCAAATGGTGCCTTTCATTGCCTTTTAACAACAGTTTTGGAATGGAGAGAGAACCCCATTACAATGCCAAGCAAGAAATGTGACTTCTTTCATCTTCTTAAGGCAGCGATCTCTGCATGGTGTTTGCTTAAATGTGAATGGAGTTGATTACTGTTTGAATCTATTATGTATGAAACTAGTTTTACAGTTTTATTATAACATACTGTATATGCTGTTATTGTGCACAAGACTGTCCTGAAAATAGGCTCTGCCTAGTGACTATATCATGTTAAAATATAAAATAATCTTCAACTAAATAAAAGTTGGTATCCATGTTGGTGGTTGCAAACTAGAGCCCTTGTATATGTTAGTCTGTAGTTTATGTATGGCTTACAGCAGCTGCTTTAGGTTGTTAATGCAGAAAACTTGGGGATCTTTGATGAAGCTGTATGAAGCAGCAACAGAGATCTGTATTCCTGTAAGCAGCAAAGGAAAAGGGCCAACGGAGCAAGAATTGCCCCCAATCCCAACAGGAACCTAAATCAACTGATCCTGAACAAACAAGTCTGTAACTGCTGGAAAGTGCAGTGTTGCCTCTAAGCCAGGAGGGTTACAAAGTAGCAGTTACAGGATTGCAAAACTAGAATTAAGGAAGCAAAGGAGGGACTTGAACTCAGGATAACACTATTAGCTGCAGACAAAACCAAAGCCTTCAGTCAAGACATAAGCGGAAGAAAACACAGAAACATAGGCAGTGATGGCAGAAGAAGACCAATGGTCCATCCAGTCTACCCAAGTTCCCCATTTAGCCCTGGGACCTACTGTCCTTCAGGATCTTAGCCCTCCCATCCTTTCACCCATTCCTCTCCCAGTTTCTGCCACCTTCCTCAACCACTATCCACTTTATTATACAATGGCAAGAAAGAATCCTGGCTCTGATTGGTCAGTTGGCTGTCACAGCAAGGATGTTATCCTGGCATAACCTCCTGCTAATTATTTGGATGATATGGATGACCTCCATGATGATGATCTTTTTCTCTTAAGAACAAAATATGTTTCAAACACCATGAAGTCTTGCTATATTATAACAATAGCAGTCAGCCACTGCAGCTGAACTGCCCGGAGAGGAAGGAGTTAACTCCAGAGGATCTGAGTTCTACAGCCAGGAGCTGTGCCCAAACTCTATCTGGCAGTTTCAAATGAAACTGTCAGATTCTTACTCCGCTTCACTGAACAGTCGCTCCGAGATCAGCTCCTTCAGCTCGGTTCATTCTCGGTTCAAGCGGTATTTTTGAGTTCATTTGAACGGCAAAAGTCATTATTTTACGCATTTCGGTTTAAAGCTCTATCTGGTAACCGTAAGTACTAAAATTTAAGTCTGTGTGGAAAATTAATTATCGGTTCGGTTTTGAACCGATCGGTTATTTTTCTGCATTTGAAAAGTGTACAGTTGGGTTTTAGAGTGCGGTTCGGTTCTTATCGGTTCTAAAAAAGCGAATTATAACGTTTTTCAAATACCCGTGACACGGTTAGGAACCGATAAGGGTGTCTTGCCTGGCACTGCCATCAAAGGGCAAGTTTGGTTAGGCTGGCATTATGTCTGAGAGCCAAAAGAAAAACCGGGCCCACTGGGTTTCAACACTGTGATGTCTGTGGGGCGCCTTTGCCAAGACTGACCCACACACCACTTGTGTTTATTGTCTGGGGCTGACCACCTCCTGTCAGACTGCCAGGTGTGTAAAATTTCCTGCAGCCACCCTGGAGAAGAGATTGGGCGGCTCAGGAGCGAAGGAGCCAAAAGTCAGCTGACCGGATGGCCAGCCGGTCCAGGGCGAGACTTCCTCGGGCAAATGGAAGGCTGGTTCAGAGGAACCAGTCCCAAGTAAAGAACAAGGAAATCAGTAGGTCTGGAGTCCAAAATTGTGTCTCCAACTGCTGCAGAGAATAGCTAAAGCCATTCAGATTGTCCAGTCACTGTCTCAGGGATCTGTAGAACCACCAACAGCTGGTAAAAGGTTGGTTTGTTCAGTCCCAGTGGTTCAGGATTTTGAAGTTGAGGATTTTTATGAACCACAGGAGGGAGGAGGAATTTGATCAATATATGTGTGGCTGGGGGGTCTGGACGTGCCCATTGAACGGACATTTCTCCAGACAGAACTTTAGAATCTCCTCCTGTTCTGTCTGAGTCCCCTTCTTTCTTTATTTTTACAAAAGGTTGCAGAAACCCTCCAGCTTCCTTTAGAGGAGGCTGTGGATGAGCAAGAGGAGCCTGATTATGTGGAAATGATGGATATTCCAGAGTCTAGGAGGTTGTCTATTCCTTTGCATAAGTCATTTAGGAAGCAAACAACAACGATTTAAAAAATCCTCATTCTGTCCCTCCTGTAGATAAAAAATGGACAGAAGGTATACTTTGTCAGGCTCGGATACAGACTTCCTTACTGAGCAGTGTAGTCATGTAGGTGTGGTACAAGCTGCAGCCTGTGACAAGGCTAATATTCCTCTGGCCTCACATCCTCCTGATAAGGATTCCAGGAAGATTGATGCCATGGTGAAGAAACAGTATATGGCAGCTTCTTTGGGACTCAGGCAGGCAAATTATATGGCTTATGTGGCTAGATATCAGAAATCTAGGTGGGACACAGTATTGCAGTTAGCCAAGCAGGCCCATGGCCAGCTGGCTAGTGAGTTGGAACAGGTGGCTGCTGATGGCATTGAAGCCTCTAAAGTTCAATTTCATACTGCTGTTGATGTTAATGATGTTTCTTCTAGGGTCATGGCCACTTCTGTAGCTTCCGTAGGTTGGCATGGCTCAGATGCACTAATCTGTCCCAAGATACCCAGTCAAAGGCTATGGATTTTCCTGTAGTGGGAAATTCTCTGTTTGGGAGCAAACAGAAAACTATATGAAAAAGATGGATGAATACAGAACTACCTACAAAAGTGCCAGGCTAAGGAGAAGCATGCCATGCCACAAGGCACGCTCCCAGAGGCAAGGGGCAGGCCCTTTCCAGGCCTTTTACCAATTTCAAGCCTCCTCTGCTGTCTAGCAGAGGGTTTCTTCAGAGGCAGGGGTAGGCGAGGCACAAGTAGGCCGTCCCCTCCCTCAGCCTAAGGCTGCTGCTAAGCAGGCACCCTGATGGGGTGCCCAGGGCCGGTCTCCTGTACCAGTGGGGGGCAGGTTGGCCTATTTCAGCGGAACTGGCTGTCCCTAACTCGGACAGATGGGTTCTGGAGGTAATAGGCCAGGGTCTAGCTCTCAGCTTCAAACACTTTCAAAGATGAGAGCCAGGCATTTTCCACCTACAAATCCTTCAGAAGCCCTTGCTTTGGAAGCAGAGGTTTCTTCTCTTCTGGACTGCAAAGCAGTGGAAAGAGTTCCTCCTTGCCATCAGGGCAAGGGGCTTTATTCAAGATACTTTCTTACCCAAAAAGACAGGAGAATGGCGCCCATTCTAGATTTAAGATACTTGAACAAGCATCTGTTGAAACCAAAGTTCAAAATGTTGACTCTGGCAATGATATTGCCTTCCCTAAGACCAGGGGACTGGCTAGCTTCCCTGGACCTCAAGGATGCTTATTTTCATGTTCTGATCAGGCCTTCTCACGAAAGTACCTCAGGTTCGAACTGCCCTCAGGCCACTACCAGTTCAGGGCAATGCCCTTGAGCCTTACCTCTGCCAAGAGGTATTCACAAAATGTCTCGCTGTAGTAGAGGCTCACTTAAGAAGGCAAGGGGTTGCTGTGTTTCTCTACCTGGACGACTGGCTCATTGTGGGTCAGTCTCCAGGTCAGGTAATCCACTTGCAAGTCACCCAGCAGCTTCTCACTTCCTGGGATTCCTGCTAAACTTACCAAAGTCAGTTCTAGAACCAGTTCAGGTCCTAACTTTCATAGGCAGAATTGAACACAAGGTTAGCCAGGGCTTTTCTTCCCTCGGAAAGGGTGGACAGACTCATCGCCCTGGCATCCTCCTTTACCCTGTGGGTCTCGACCAGCAAGGCATTTTCTGCAACTCCTCGGCACATGGCTGCTTCACAGCTGTCATGCAGGGAGCAAGATTCCAGATGAGGGACATTCAGTTCCATTTGAGGCCTATATGGTCTCAAAGGAAGGACCCCTACCAAGTTGGTCCCAGTTACTCAAACTCTGATCCTAGCCCTCCACTGGTGGCAGGTCCAGAGCAATTTAAGACAGGGGTTCCCTTCATTCCCATTTCTCACTCCCTCACCCTCACCACGGATGCCTCCCTGTTAGGGTGGGGGGCTCACCTAGGCGACCTTGCCACTCAGGGGTATGGTCTCCTCAGGAGTCTCTGCTCCACATCAATCTTTTGGAACTCACTGTCTTTTTAGCTCTTGGTGTTTTCAGATTCTGTCCAGAACAAAGTGGTTCAAGTCAGGACAGACAATACCACCACAATGTGGTACATCAACAAGCAAGGGCACTCGGTCTTCAGCCTTGTGCACCGAAGCAATGAAGCTGTGGTCTCTGGCTTACTCCCTGAACACCTCCCTGATAGCGGTTCATCTCCCAGGGAAGGACAATGTCCTGGCGGACGCCCTCAGCAGAATTTCTCAGAGCCATCACGAATGGGCTCTGAATCCACAAGTGCTGAGGTCTGTCTTTGCCAGATGGGGCACTCCTCAGATAGATCTTTCGCAGCCCCAGACAACCACCAACTTCCTCTTTTCTGTTGCAGGCCTCCAGTTCTGGGCTCAGTCCCTCTGGGCCCTTTCTGTTGGACTGGAAAGGAAGTTCCTGTCTGCCTTCCCCCTTTCCTCTCCTTTTCAGGGTACTAGTAAAATCAGATCTCAACCTTGCAGAGTGATTTTGATTGCCCCAGATTAGGCCAGACAGCCCTGGTACCCTCTGCTCCTGTCCTTGGCAGTCCACCCTGCCCTGAGCCTGCCCAGAGTCCACAACTTACTGGCCTGTGCACAGGGAGAGTGTGGTATCCGGACCTCAAATCCCTCCACCTCAAGGCTTGGCTCTTGAGGAGCTAGAATTGCTGACTTACACCTTTCTCAAGGTGTCATGGATATTTAAAGGCTTCAGGAAGCCTTCCACTAGAACCACTTATAATTCTAAGTGGAAGAGGTTTTCCATCTGGTGCTCTGAGAGGCAGATTATCCCAGAATCTGCTGATCTTCCCATTCTACTGGACTATTTGGTCCATCTGAATTCCCTAGGCCTTAGACCAGCTACCCTGAAGGTTCATCTGGCAGCTGTCTCTGCTTTTGTGTCAGCAGGGAAGCCTGCCTCCTTTCTTCTCACCCGTGTTCTCCAAGTTTTTAAAGGGTTACTTCATACTAATCCTCCTTTTGGGAACCAGCTCCTGCCTGGGACCTGAATATTTGCATTGCTCAGTTAATGCAACCCCCTTTGAGCCTCTGTCTTCAGCAGAGCTCAAGTATTTAACGGAAAACCGTTTTCCTAGTAGCTATCACCTCTGCCAGACGCATAAGTGAGCTACAGGCCCTGTCAGTGGAAGAAGATTTTATCTCTTTCCACAGAGATAAGGTAGTCCTTAGGACTAATAGAAAGTTTTTGCCTAAGGTGGTTTCTGATTTCCACCTGAATCAATCTATCTCTCTCCCAGTATTTTTCACTGAGCATTCTTCCTCAGGTGAGAGGAGACTGCACAGCTTGGATGTCAAAAGAGCCTTAAGCTACTATTTAGGCGCACCAGAGGTCATAGGTTCGAATCCCTCCAACTCTTTCTTACCTTACGAGGAGGTTGGCAAAGGGAAACCTGCCACTAAGAGAACAATTGCAAGGTGGATTGTTTCTTGTATCCAATTCTGCTATCAGAAACTGGGTGAAAGTACCCCCTCAGGATTGAGGGCCCTCCACCAGGGGTACAGCTGCGTCTCTAGCGGCTGCTAGAGACATCCCATTCTGGAGATTTGTCAAGCTGCTACCTGGAAGACAGTTCACACCTTTACCAAGCATTATTCCCTGGATGTCCAGTCAGGAGAGATGCTCAGTTTGCACAGCTGTGCTTCAGAGCCTATTTCCTAAGTAGGTTCTGACCCTCCTCCATGGAGGTACTGCTGTGTAATCTGCTATTGTTATAATATAGCAAGACTTCATGGTGTTTGAAGAAAAAATTACTCACCTTAGTAATTGCTTTTCTTCTCATGGAGTCTTGCTGTGTCTAACCACCCTCCCTCCTGCCCTCTCAGAACTTCTACTTGGGTAGGGGTGGAGAACTGGTGCAAGCACTGTGTCATGCCATTGTAGTTATCCTTACCCTCTTTTTCTTTGGGTTAGGGATCTAGATTGTTTCATTTAGGTTATTTATGTTGCCCCTTCCTGGATTTGAGTCTTGGGGGAAGGGGGTTCATATTGCTTGTCAAGGGTGGTAAAACGAACCATAATACCATCAATTTTGTTATTATGGCTCTGGGTTATTTCTTTGTTCTTTATATTGTTGTTATTACTACTAGTAGGTAGCCATGGGCTAGTGTAGTTTTCCACACAGACTTTCCGTCCTTTGATGTTAGCTTCATAAAGATCTGACAGTTTCATTTGAAACTGCCAGATGAAACTTTGGGCACAGCGCCCTCGCGCTGTAGAACTCAGATCCTCTGGAGTTAACTCCCTTCCTCTCCGGGGCAGTTCAGCTGCAGTGGCTGACTGCTATTGTTATAATATAGCAAGACTCCATGAGAAGAAAAGCAATTACTAAGGTGAGTAATTTTTCTTACACACCTAACAAAACATTCTTTAAAATTATTTTTATTATAAAACAACAAGCCATTGTATAATAGGAATAATGCCCTCCAGGGTGAGGGTTATGCTGGGATAACATCCCTTCTCGGGTGTGTAGCGCCCCTCGGCGGTGGCCTCGGGCCCAACCACCCGAGGTGGGATGTTATCAGCATGCTCCACCCTGTCAGGCGATATTCCTTTATTCTATCCCAACCATGCTTGAATCCACCAATGGGTTTAGCACCCACCACTTCAGCATGCAAACTGTTCCATGGCTCCACCACCTTTTCTGTAAAACAATACTTCTGCATGTCTCTTCTGAGACTCCCTCCTGTCTGATTTCACTTGTGTCCACGTGACCATGAACTAGTATTCAAGCTAAATATTTCCCTGCAGTTCACCTTATTAATTCCTTTTAGGAACCTGAAGGTCTCTTATCAAATCTCCCTTACCTTTCTGGTCTCCAGCAGGTATGTGTTTAGTGCCTTGAGGCACTCCTCATAGGACCTGCCCTGTTGACTTTGAATCATTTTGTTACCCTGTGCTGCACGTTTCATCTCAAGCCTATCTCTATCCTCCCAAGGTGAGGACTCCAGAACTGGGTGCAGTACTTCAAGTGTGGCCTCACTAAGGATCTGTATAGGGAAGTATTACCTCTTCTCTTCTGCTATCAGTAGCCCTCCTAATACATCCCAGCATCCTACTCACTTTGCTATATGTCTTGTTGCACTGACTCGATTATTTGAGGAGTCACTGATGATAACTCCAGGGTGCCATTCAGTTCAACTCCAAGGTTCCGTTCAGTTGAATTGGTTCAAGGAGGAAGGATGGAATTGGGCCTCTGAATCCAGGGTATCTAAGAGATGAACCAGTGAAAGAGCCAAAGTGGTGGCTGAGGTGCTGAATGAATACTTTGATTTGATGTTCGCCAAAGGGCCCCTAGAGGAAAGGGGAGGTGCTTGTTTGTAGGCCCACTTAATGTAGCCTGTGGACATCACACCTCCTAGTGAGTTGTGTTGGATTCTTGGGTCCAGTGTTTGCCAAGATACTCCAGTGCTCCCTTTAAGAAAGGTCCTTTCCAAATGCATTTAAAGATGTGCTATTGAGACCTCTTCTATAAAAAAAAAAAAAAAATCTTTAGACCCAGACTGCTTGGCAAATTTTAAACCTGTCTATAAACTTCCATTTCTAAGAAAGGTTATTGAGAAGATAG
The DNA here is from genome assembly GCA_016271365.2 of Neoceratodus forsteri. NCBI lineage: Eukaryota > Metazoa > Chordata > Ceratodontiformes > Ceratodontidae > Neoceratodus > Neoceratodus forsteri. The sequence goes on along the minus strand of CM057458.1, from coordinate 727,235,291 downwards.
TGGCTCTGCAGCTCTAGGCCCACCTCATGACTTGTAACATCTATGAGTTACTCCAGTTCTGATTTAGATAGTACAGAGACTGTGTTGCGTCAGGGTACATAATGACCTCCTCAGGGCCAGAGATAGAGGGGGAACAGTCAGTTCTCGCTCTACTAGATTTCTAATCCGCATTTGATACTGTGGACTACAGGTTATTCCTGGATCATCTCAAGGAGTACTGTGGACTGGCTGTTAAGGTCATCAGCTAGTTTGAGTCTTTCCTCAGTGGTAGGATGCAGAGGGTTGTGATGGGAAATTTTCCTCACTCTCAAAGTCCCTGCTCTGTGGCATACCCAAGGTTCGATCTTGTCACTTATATTATTTGCAGTGCACATGCTGCCCCTAGGCAATATCATGAGATGGCTGTTGTTGAGGTGCAGGTCAGGAAGCATAGGAAAACCAGTAGCAGTTATAAAATTTGTAGGCAGCATTTTAGTATCATCAGTAACAATAAAATAAAAAAATAACATTGTTCAGGATAGCTCTAATGTAGGCAGTTCAAACAAAACACAGTCCTTTACCTGAAGGTATCTCTAATTCTAAATTTCAGTCTCTCTCTCTCTCTCTCTCTCTCTCTCCCCCAACAAAGATTGCTCTCTCTATATGTCATGTATTTTCTTGGCAATTAATCTCTGCATCCTGAGCTCGTTAACATATATGTCCTGTTTTCACACTGTGTCCCAAAATGTCGTCAGTTTCCTTCCTTGCAGGTGCAACAAAATATAACATTGTGTCCCAGAATTGATCTTCTGTTGACAACTCTGCAAATGAGCTTTTGGTGGTCCAACTGTATCTCAGGGTTACCTCCTGAGTTTAAATAGCCTTTGCAATAATTTCAACAGTGTAACTGTATACTGTACATTTTCAAACCAGAGAACCCAGTTTCACATAAAGATCTACATATATTTCTATAATCACAGGTAAGCAAGGGAAGAAAAGATAGAAACAGCAAGTGAAGCCAGAGAGCTGTGGGAGGGAGAATCATGAGACTGTTAGGTGATCAGTTCCTAGGTTTCACAAGAAAATCCAATTGCACAATCAGATAGACAAGAGACAGAAAAGGAGAGGACAGAACAGATCCTTGCTTTTAACTCTTTCTGCATAGCATAATGGTCTCGCCTCTGAGACCAGAAGATCAGAAGGCTGTGGGTTCTATCCCAGCGCCAGGCACTTGGGTTAAATCCAATACTGACACGTAGTGCAGAATTGAAGTGCTGCACTCCTGAGGTGCTGTCTTTCAGATGAGACATTAAACCGAGGTCCCGCCTGCCTGTTCAGGTGGACGTTAAAGATCCCATGGCATTTCTCAAAAGAGTAGAGGAGTTTATTCAAGAAAAATCAAACAAGCACAATTTACACATAACAGTCTCTAAAACAAGGAAAGAAAACTAAGTGATTCCACTTAACAAAAGATAACTCTAATCATGTAAGAAAATTATCCAAGGTTTACATACTAGCATACTAAAATGCCAGCAGAATAGGCTCTAACGGTTCATACTGCTCATTTGGTCAGGCCCTCACCCTGGGAGCTAACCTTGCTGCCTCTTGCCTTCTCTGGCTTCTCCCTTCCCAGTTCCGGATATTCTCGCTGCATTGGATTTTGCTTCCAGAACCCTTCCCTGTACCTGTCCCACCCCTCTTGAACCCCTCCACCATCTCTGCCTCCACCAGCCCCCTGGGCAGCGCATTCCATGGCTCCACCACCCTCTCAGTGAAGTAGGACCTCCTCCTTTCTCCCTGAATCTTCCCCCTCCAGCTTCCACCCATGCCTTCTAGTGGCCCCTCCACCTTCCTTCGAAGCACCCTGACTGCTCCTCTCCTATTTACCCCTTCATGTACCTGAAGACCTCTATCATGTCCCCCAGTCCCTTCCCTCTTCCAATGTGTCTCCTCTGGACCCTCTCCAGGAGTTTAATGTCCCTCTTTAAGTGTGGCCTCCAAAACTGCCATGCAGTACAGTGCGGCCTCACCAAGCAGTTATACAGAGGAGTATCACTTCCCTCCTTCTGGAGGTGATCCCCTAGCGATGCATCCCAGCATCCTGTTGGCCTTGCTGCTACCCTTCTACAAGTCTCCGAGTTGTTCATCTTGACATCCACCACCATCCCCAGGTCCCTCTCAGCCATTGAGACCTGTTGCATTCCACCCTCCCAGGGTGTACACTTGGCTCAGGTTTCTGGCCCCAGGTGCAGTATCCTTGCATTTCCTGCATTGAACCTCAGCTTCCACTTTCTAGACCATCTTTCCAGAGCCTTCAGGTCCCCTGTAGGGCCACCCTCCCTCCTCTCCTCCCCATCCACCACCGCCCCAGTTTTGAGTCATCCGCAAAGAGACTCATCTCACTCCTGATACCTGTCCTTATGTCAGAGATGTAGGCGTTGAACAGGAGGGGCCCAAGGACTGATCCCTGTGGGACCCCACTAATGACCCTTCTTGGGGATGAGACTATCCGCCAACTCAGACCCTCTGGGTCCGGTCCTGGAGCCAATTGCCTGTCCATCCGATCATCTGGGTCCCCACCCCCATTTCTCCCAGCTTATCCAACAGGCCCTTGTGAGGAACAGAGTTAAATGCCTTGCTGAAGTCTAGAAATAGGACGTCCACTGGTCTACCCAAGTCCAAGGCACTCGTCACTCAGTCATAGAACTCCACAAGGTTTGTCTGACACAATTTCCCGGACGAATCCATGCTGTCTATTGTCCAGGCACCCTGACTTTTGCAGGCCCCCAGCCTCTCCTTGACAATGCCTCCATCACCTTACCCACCACCGATGTCAGGCTGACAGGCCTGTAGTTCTCTGCCTCCTCCTTGATCCCCCTTGTGGATAGGCACTGTATCGCCACCTTCCAGTCCTGGGGCACCCACTGTCCTCAGAGAGGTGGTGAAAAGCTCCACCAGGGGTTTTGCCAGGACATCTGTAAGTTCCTTCAGCACTCTGGGATGTAATTTATCCAGCCCTGGTGCTTTGTCCGTCTTAAGGGACCTGAGGGGCTTCCCTCACTCTCTGCTGTGATTTCCACTTCTGCTACCTCTTCTCCCTTAGCCTTCCCCTCCTGCCAGTGATGCCTCCCCTCTCCCTTTAAACATAGGAGAAAATTTATACAGCTCCAGGAAGGAGAATATCCCTTTCATAACACAATAAATACATTTTTTCAAGTAATAGATACATGGAATTAGTTATCCATGGTAAATTTAGCCATAGTTTATCTAAACAATCCTTTGTGAGATTCCGTGTGTCTGTAAAATAAAAGTCATGTAATGCCAAAGTAATTTTTGCAATCAATTCAGCATGTAAAATATGCTTGTTGTAATGTAAAATGCATCTTGAATTTCAAATATACCATTTAATAATACATAAGATCACATGCAGAATATTATGGTCCCAGACATTCAAGAAGCGGGTAAGACCAAAGATAACATTTCTAGTGATACATTCGAAAAGTGTAGGGCTGACCAATTGCCAGAAGCCCTGTATATAGGAGCAAGAAAAAACAGGTAATTCACAGTTTCCAGTTGTTGCGGACAAGTGAGGCAGCTACAGTATGGTTCTCCAGTTGCTTATGCTTCTGGTTATTTTTAGCATTAAGATGGCCATGGCAGATAAGCCAGTGTACATCTTGCATCTTAGCGGGATCCAGTGGCAAACCAACAGGTTTGTCAGATGTTCTAGGAGGGCAAGTTGGAAAGGTTATGGATTTTGTGGAACACTGGTCTATAATATACTTTCCTCTGTAATGTTAACATATGTGTGCTAGTTATTTTCCAGTTTCTGAATTTATAAAAACATTCTTTAACGATGTAGGGGAAAGTCTTGAAGAAGTGAGGATCTGTAATGTGCCTGAGTCCCATTTGCTAAACCATTGTTCACAAGTAGAGAACCAAAGACCACTCTAGCTTTTCCCTGTATTAAAAGGACGGGACAGAAATTTGCATAAAGAATATTGTATAAAAGAAAACCAAAGGGTTTACCATATTTAGACCACCCTTACAACGAGGAGGTACAAAATATTCCATTTGATTGAGTTGAGGCAACTGCCCCATACTGCTTGGAAAACATACTATATAGCATTGTTTCCAGGGATCTAGGAGGAGAAAAACATAACTGAGATATAAAACGAGGGAATCAAGAATGTTTTAATTAGCATAATTCTTTTCAGTTACCCCATTTGCTACTTGTTCCACTGAGAAACCAAGGTTTACCTTGATTCAGTTTTGAGTTCAATTTTGATATCCATTGTGGGGCCTCCAAATGTTATTCCTAAAATACTTAATGATTTAAATGACACAAAGTTGTGAATGATAGCTTACAGTACACTGCAAGCCCATTAGTCGTAGCGTCAGCCAGTGGGCTTGTAGTGCTGCTACAATAAGTTGTCAGTCATTGACAGTTCATGCGGGCAGCCTTAGAGGTGTGAGGAGGGCTGTACTGCTTGCGGCTAACTGTCCATGCTGGGGAGGTGGGATGTCTGTACCTGAGTGGGTGGTGAGGGGGCACTACACTATAGAAACATGTACGGCTACATATTATACACCGCACAGGGATCCTGGTCCTGGTTCCATTATGGAATGTACATCGAACCAGGATCCTGGACTGCAGATGCCTATATATCTTGTTGCGATTGGGGTTTGGGGATCGGAGACAGGGCGGGGGTCAGGGAGGCACTATACTATGGAAAATGGGGGTTGCTGTCTGTTGTTTTATGAATAGGGGAACAGGACAGGAGGTTGCCACCAGGCTGCAGTGGCTGGTGCCTGTTGAGCTGCTGTGTGCAGTACAGCAGCCCGCCTGTGGTGACTATGGGTTAGGTGTGTTACTAACACACCTAACTGTCTTGACAGATCTCAGAGATGTGCGGGCAGCTGCGCCACCATCTCGGCTGAATATGAGGATGTGCTGCATATTCATGGTCGCCCCCTGGAGATGCACCACGTACATTTTGGCTGCACTTGGACGTGGCGAGATGCGACACATCTCCACCATTTGAATATCGGGCTGTGGCGCATTTCTTGGAATGCACTGGTGCATCTGTCCACCATTGTTCTTATCTCTAGAGACAACGCGCTTCTTATGCAACCCAAGATTGTACTTGTTTTCTGTATAACCTTATTACAGTGGTCTCCAAAGAAAGTTCTTTATAAGTATTCTCAAATCATTCTCTATACTTTTTCGACCTGTAACCAATCAGACTATATGTAGTATTATTGTTATCTTTTCCCAAGTCGACACAACACACTTGTCCAAGTTCAGGTACATGCCATTGTCATTTGCCCATTTATCAACCTTTGCAAGATCTTCTTTAAGGTTGTCTATTTGCTGTTGTGTCCTTACTACCATCCCCAGTTAGAGTCATCGGCAAATTTCACCAGCCATTTTATGGTTTCCTTGTCCATATCCAAAATGAACAGACTAAATAAAACCAGGCCCAACACTGTCTTTCTGGCCATCTGGTAGTCTTCAGCCAAAGAATGGCCTTTTCCCCACTTTCTGGTCTCCAAGTGAGGCATGGTTCAAATCCCACTCTGACACCGTCTGTCAGCCGAGGCACAGGTCAGGAAGCATAGGAAAACCAGGAGCAATTATAAAATTTGCAAGTAGCGTTTTATTATGATCAATAACAGTAAAATAAAAGTTAAAATTGTTCCTGTCGCTGCATCTCTTCTCTTCTCTCTCTGCTGCTCGAGTTGCTGCATTTCTTCTTTCTCTGTGCCTCTAAAGGTTGAATCTCTTTTCTCTCTGCTGCATCTCTTCTCTGTCTCTCTGTCTCTTTCTGTTGTATAGCCCACCATTTGAGAAAAGCAGTCAGGCTTTCAAACCCCAGGAAATCTTACTGTATTCTGACATATGCGGTATGGTCTCATTATTAGACTGGCCTGGAGCCGAAATAGTTAATAGAACCTATGCTAATGATGGAATGCTAGGCTCGATCTTGTTTTTCAAACCACTATCCGTGGAATACATCCTGCAACCATTAGATTCTTTACTCTGCTTGCCTAAGTCAGATGACTTGGAGAGCTCTCCATCTTTCCTAAAGATTTTATTTTCTCTTTTTTTTTTCCAAGTACATTTTATTTCTGTTAATTTTTAAAGCACTGCCCTTGGTTTTACAGGTAGATTAGTCTAGATTTAGTTTTATTCCAGTAAGTTTTAGGTTTTCTGTCGGTTTGTTCATCTAGGAGGAAACCGAATCTTTCTTTATATTTTTAAAAGATAAATTTCTGTTTAAAACTTTTTCCTGGGCCTGTTGTTTAAATTTATTGGATTTTAGAAAGAAACTGGGGTAACTCTCGGTTCTTACGTTGGTAGCTGAATTGACCACAAAAAAAAAAAAACTTTATTTGTTTGGGTTTCTGACTCACAGAAACCCCACTTTTAAGTTTTCTCTTGGTTATGTCACTACCCAAGGAATGAACCAGACCAATGGGTTTTCAGCATTGTACAGAGTGTGATGAACCATTTGCTAAAGCAGATCCTCACTTGATTTGTATTTTTGCCTAGGGTTTGACCACCTGAAGGCAGATTGTGAAATTTGTAAAGAAATTTCCTCAGTCGACGCTTGATAGGCATTTGAACCGACTGAGAGAAAAAATGTCCGATAAGGCTGCTGACCCAGCTCGGATAAACCTTCTTCTTCTTCTCAAAGAGAAACCCAAGGAACCGGTTGAACAACCCTCTGACCAGGGTGATGGTTCCTCAGGTAAAAGAACCGCGAACACCGCCTCTGAACCAACAAGTTCTCCTAAGAAGAAAAGGAAGGAAAAACACTCAGGTAAGGAACCACAACCACCAAGTCCATCGGTTCCTACTGCAGAGGAAATGGCTAACGCTATTAGAATCATTCAGGTGCTGCAAACTGGTACTGTGGTTCTGGTTCCGTGGCCTGGTTCACAGACCTCGGTTCAGGATCTGGGTTCTTTCTTGGTTCCTGGTTGCTTTGAACACTTTGCTGAGGGTTATGCTGAAGGTGAAGATGAGAATGATGAGGTTGAGGAGGACTTTGGGAGCCTCCTGAACTGGATGTATCCCTGACCCTCAGCATCCTGGCGCCCTGATAAGAAAGCTAAGGATTTTCTACTCACTTTGCTTTTATGAAGCAAGTGGCACAAACTCTGGACCTCTCCACGGAGGAGGAGGAGGAGGAGGAGCCAGACTACATGGGGATGATGGATGTGCCAGCAACAAAAGGCTGTTGCTGTCCATCCACAAATCCTAAAGAGACAGGCCTCTAGAATCTTGCAGACCCCCACTTCCATTCCTCCAGTGGACAAGAGGATGGACAGGAAGTACTGGGTTGCCAAGTCTGGAGCAGAGTTCCTTTTGGACACCCCAGCCATGAAAGGGGGCACAGGCTGCTGCATGTGACAAAGCAGGTATTCCCCTGGCATCACACCCACCTGATAAGGATTCCAGAAAGATGGATTATATGGCCAAGATATCCTATCTAGGTGCCTCTTTGGCCATTAGACAGGCAACTTATATGGCTTATGTATTCAGATATCAAAAGTCTCTGGAACACAGTTTTATAGATTGCCAAGGTGTGCCCTGGGCCCATGGCATCAGACCTGTCTGAAGCTGTGAAAAGGGGCATAGAGGCTTCAAAATGGCAGTTTCAACATGGCCCACCAGCGCAGCAGCTGGATTTCTGCTTCTGGCGCCCGACAACCCGGGTTTGGGAGCGGACCTGGGTGTTGGAGGGCTGGCCAGGGGAGGTGGCTTGAGCATCCTGCAACAGCTTGCCACCTCTTGGGGGAGAGGGAGGATCCATGGCCTGGTGTCTACCAACCTCTGGTAGAGGCCAGGGGTATGGCAGCATGTTGGGTCCCACTAAGTAGGGAGCATGACAGGCGTCGGCCCTTGCCTTGATGTCCCAGACATCACGCTTCCAGTGGAAAAACAAGGAAATGGCTCCCTGGCTGACTGGATGATCGTGCTGGCCCCCACCACCACCATGAAGCCTGGACTAGCCCAGCCCACCCAGCAGCATCCGGGCCAAACAAGTTGCACTGGCCTGCCCTCCCAGTGCCTTCCCCTTGGGAAGAGACCCATCAGACGAAGGGCTATGTTGGGTTACCGGGGGCTGACATGTGAAGTGGTGGCTGGCAGTGGGGTAGAGTGCGGCGGGGTCCTAGGTGACCGGAGAAATGGTCGGCCAGGGAGAGAGGAAGGAGTAAAAATAAAATGCCAGTTTCAGATGGTAATAGATGCCAATGACATTGCAGCCAGGCAAATGGCAACCTTAGTGTTCCTGAGGAAATTTGCTTGGCTGAGGGCCACTAATTTGTCCCAGGACACCCAGACAAAGGCATTGGATTTCCCTTGTGAGCATATATCTCTCTTTGGTGAGCAAACAGAGCACATGAAGAAAATGGATGAGTACAAGGTGACCTATCACAGTGTTGCTGCTAAAGAAAGCAGCAACACTTCAGAGTACCAAAGCAAAGATGGTAGGGTAGAACCCATTACAGACCTTTCTTCTGGGCTTAGGCGCTGCCAGCTACCAACGTCAGAGAGGGTGCGGCAGAGGCAGAAGGGACAACAGCCATGCTGGCCCCAGCACTCAGCCAAGTGCACAAGCAAAACAGACCCCCTGAGGGATCTGCCAGGGTCACCTCCCACTTCCAGTAGGAGGCAGGCTGGCTCACTATCTCCAGGCTTGGAAATCTTGTCGCTGCAGACAAGTGAGTCCTGGAGGTAGTGAGCCAGAGGCACCCTCGGTTTCAGGGTTCTACCCAAACTGAGGGCAGAGGTCTCGAACCTGCCTCCCTGTCAGAAGCAGCTCTGTTGGAGGAGGAAGTAGCAAAACTTATTCAGGACAAGGCAGTAGAGCCTGTTCCCTTGGCCCAAAGGGAAAGGGTCTCTACTCAAGGTCTTCCTCACCCTAAAGAAAATAGGAGAGTGGCGACCCATACTGGATCTCAGACATTTAAACAAGCATTTGACAAAGCCAAAGTTCAAAATGGTCACTCTGGCTTCCATTCTCCCTACACTCAGGAAGGAGATTGGCTGGCATTAGTAGTCCGTGACATGCACGACTGGGGATTGGAGCGAACTGCAAATTGGGACTCAATCGCAGTGCATGTTATTGGGGCTACCGATGAGGTAGGGTGACGGATGTGGTGGGTTTGCGCATGTAGCGACAGGATGTCACTACGTGACGTGTGTGTTTGGGGGAGAGCAAGCATGCTCAGCGAGGGGTGGGAGGGGTTTTGAGGTGGTGCCAAGGTGGGCTGCTGTGCTGGCCCGTGGCATGGTGGGTGTGTTTGAGGCTTGGGTGGACAGGGTGCTGGGTTCAGGTCTGGATGCAGGTATGTTTATGTTCGCCCGGCCCAAATTTTTTATGTTTGCACCCCCCGACATGCACCCCCTCTGAAGTTGAGAATCCTTAAGTAAGGGGTGTGGGGTACAACCCCCATAAAACGATAAAAATGTAAGTCCCCAGCACCATTTTGCTGTGCACTGGGAAGTCGCGCTAAAATTGATTTTGGCGCTGTGGACTTCGCTAACGGGATCGCCTTTCAGCACTCACCATTATGACATAGAACTGCTGACATCTCTGGACTTAAATGATGCTTACTTCCACATTCCCATTGGGCAATCTTACAGAAAGTGCCTCAGGTTCAGTTTGCCATCAGGCCAGTACGGTTCAGAGCCATGCCTTTCAGCCTGACTTCTGCTGCAGGGTGTTTACCAAGTGCCCTAGCAGTGGTAGCACACCTAAGGAGGCAAGGGGTTGCAGACTTCCCATACTTGGACGACTGGCTAGTGGTAGGCCAGTCCCTCAGCAAGTCAAAGAAGCACTGACCACCACTTAGGATACCCTGTGTACATTGGGCTTCCTGGTAAACCAGAAACAATCAGTGCTAACATCAGTTCAGCTCCTGGAGATCATGGGCGGAGCTAGACACTCTTAAGAAAAGAGCCTTCCTTCCTCAGGGAAGGCGGACAGCCTGGTGTAGCTGTCAAACTCTTTCCAACTGCATACCCTAGACCAGCAAGGTATTTCCTTCAGCTGTTGGGACACATGACTGAATCAACAGCAACAGTGCCAGGTTCAGATTCCAGATGAGGGACATCCAGTTCCACCTCAGATCTCACTGGTCTCAGAAAAGAGATTCCCTGTCAAAAATGATACCAGTCACAGGAACTGTTCTCCAAGCACTTCAGTGGTGGCAGGAAAAGGACAACCTCAGGGAAGGTGTGCCTTTGCTTCAGCTGCCACCATCAGCAGTCTCTAACAATGGATGCCTCCCTCCTAGGGGAGCACACTGCACACAGTTCCTGGCTCCAGCAGGAGTCTCTGCTCCACATAAACCTGTTGGAACTCAGGGCAGTTTACCTGGGCATTCAGTCCTTTGCTTCAGTGCTGTAGGGCAAGGTGATTCAAGTCAGAACAGACAATACAACCGCAATGTACTACATAAGCAAAGGGGGCTCAATGTTGTCCCCACTGTGCTAGAAGCCATGAAAGTGTGGAATCTGTTTTACTCCCTGGATCTCCCTCTCAGCAGTTCACCTCCCAGGGAAGGACAACGTCCTCACAGATGCCCTCAGCAGGATCAATCAGAACCACCACGAGTGGTCACTGAACAGGCAGATCATGCAAGTGGTGTTCAGAAGGTGGGGCACACCAGAGGTGGACCTCTTCTCAGCTGCAGACAATCACCAGCTGCCACAAATCTGTTGCAGGCCCCTGTAGTGGGCACAGTCCTTCTGGATGCACTGCTGTTGGATTGGACAGGAGGTTCTTATATGCTTTTCTTCCATTTCCCTGTTGCTCAGAGTACTGAACAAGCTCATTGCTCAACCAGCGACAAGGATCCTCATTGCTCCAGATTGGGCCAGGCAGCCCTGGTATTAGCTGCTACTAGCTCTGTCAATATCAAACCAATTTCCCTACCCAGGAGACACAACCTATTGACCTCCTCTCAGGGCAGGGTCCTTTACCCCAATCTCCAGTCCCTCAGACTCAGGGTTTGGCTCTTGAGGACTTTGAGTATGCTGACCTGTACCTCTCTGAAGGGGTGCTAGAGGTCCTTAGGTTTTCTAGAAAACCCCTCTACCAGAAAGAGCGTACACCTTGAAATGGAAGAGGTTTTCCATTTGGTGCCAACAGAAACAGATAGACCATAGCCAGAGTGGTTTATCAACTGTGGTGAACTACTGGCACACCTGCATTCCCTTGGCCTTAGGCCTTCCACCCTAAGGTACACCTAGCAGCTGTCTCTGCTTACCTGTCAGCCAGAAAAGGGTATCCCTGGCTGCTAACCAGGTATTCAGAAAGTTCTTCAGGGACCTACTGCACTTGTATCCCTCTCACAGGAAGCCACTCCTGCATGGAACCTCAATATATACATTGGCCAGCTAATGCAACCACCGTTTGAACCCATGTCCTCATGGAAAACAGTGCTCATGGTAGCCATCACCTCAGCCAGGAGGATCAGTGAGCTCTAGGCCTTGTCCACAGAGACAGATTACATAGCAGTTCATAGGGACAAGATGGTCCTTAGTACTAACAGGAAGTTTCTCCTATGGTGGTCTCAGACTTTCACTTGAATCAGTCCATCACTTTGCCAGTCTTTTCACTGACCACTCCAGTTCAGGGAACATAGACTGCATAGCCTTGATGTCAAGAGAGCTATAAGCTACTACTTGGATCACACAAGGGCCACAGGCAGGATAGAACCCAGCTCCTCCTAAGCTGTGGAGAAGTGGGGAAGGACAAACCTACCTCAAAAGATCCGGTGCCCACTGGATTGTTGCCTGTATTCAATTCTGCTACAGCAAAGTGAGTAAAGAAGAGCCTCCTGTAGGCACTCAAGGCCCACTCTACAAGAGTGTAGGCTGCTTCAATAGCAGCTGCTGAGATATATCCCTTGTTGGAAGTCTGTAAAACAGCTACCTGGAAAACAGTTCATACCTTTACCAAACACTACAGCCTGGATACCCAGGCCAGAAGTGATGCCAGGTTTGGCACAGCAGTACTGCAGAGCTTGTTTCCTAAATAGGTTCTCTACCCTCCTCCAAAAGTACTGCTTGGGTAGTCTGCATATGTCAGAATACAGTAAGATTTCCTGGGGTTTGAAGAAAAACTACTTACCATAGTAATCTTGTTTCTTCAAGGGAATCTTAGTATATTATGAGCTCCACTCTGCCTCCCTACTAGAACCCATGGGCACTGCAACAGAGCTGTCCATGTTGTTTGAAACCTGTGAGTGTTTCTTTATTGGGCTTTAGTGACTTAAGTTTTAGTGTTGCCCACATTTTTAAATAAAGGGATTGTTTGTGTTTGGGTGTTGTTAGTTATTTATTAGTATAGTTTAGATAGCTTGTTATTATGCATGCTCCTTAAGAATCTGATGGTTGCAGGACGTATTCCAAGGACAGTAGTTTGAAAACTGAGCTCAAGCCTAGCATTCCATCATTAGCAAAGGTTCTAGTAACCATTTTGGCTCCAGTGTAGTCTTATGGTGAGACCATAATACACATACTACATATGTCAGAATACAATAAGATTCCCATGGATGAAACAAGATTACTATGTTAAGTAATGTTTTCTTCAGGTTCTGTCACTGCCTGTTCTTTTTCCATGACTGGTTCTGGCTGTACAGTCTCAGCTTAGACTTCTGTCTCTGATAGTTTAGCTGCCATTCTTCTGGTAATCACTCCTGGACTTGCTGCTGCAGAATCCATACCTTTCTTCTGTGCTTCACTGGTATCAGATCTAGTACTCATGCAAAAACTCCTGACTTTGAGTATGCACAGAGTAAATCCACTTCTTAAACCATCTATCGTCGAGGCGCAGGTCAGGAAGCATAGGAAAACCAGGAGCAGTTAAAAAATTTGCAAGTAGCATTTTATTATTATCAATAACAGTAAAATAAAAAATAAAAATTGTTCAGTATAACTGTTTACAAAGGCAGTACAAACAGAGAAAACAAAGTCTTTCATCTGAGGGTTTCTTTCCAGTTTCCAAGAAGTTTCTCTAGCAAAATTATTTCTGCTCTTTTATAACAAGCCTTTGCCTGAAAATAAATTTCTTTATTCTGAACTTGTTAAAGAAACATCCTTTTCTTACAAATTGTATCAGAGTTCTTGTCAGTTTCTTAGCAGAGAAGGCTTGCAAATAGAACAGTGCCCCAAGCTGGCCTCCTTCTGACAAGTCTGCAAAAGAGTTTGCAAACAAGCCTGAGAGAACTGGATTTCTGATCAACCCCCTATATTCCAAATAGCTTTTGCAATTATTTCAACAGTATCACTATAAACAGTTTCAAGCAAAGGGATCCCATTATCACTTACAGTTTCACACAAAGATTCACATATATTTCAATAACTACAGATATGTGAGTGGGAAGAAAAGACAGAAACAGCAAGTGAAGGTAGAGAGATAGCGAGAGGCAGAGAATCGTGAGACCATCAGAGTGATCAGTTCCTAGGTCTCATAAGAACATTTGGTTGCGCAACCAGACAGACAAGAGACAGAAGAGTATAGAGCAGATCCTTGCATTTAACTCTTTCAGCATAACAAATGGGACAAGGCCTTATTCAACCCTGTCACAAGAGCCCTCTACATTTACCCACTGTGAGCAGTCTGAGAGGTAGCTACAAAACCAGGCTGCTGTATCTTGAGAGAGACCAAGTGGTAGGAGCTTTCCAAGCAGCAGCTTGTAGATGTAGATGGCCTCCAACAGGAGACCACTATCAAGGGCCTCGTGCAAGTAGTTGGCATACTCTATTAGGGTAGTGCTGTGGAGCTTCCTGAATCCATGCTGTTGTGCACATTGTATATTGTATTTACCCTTATAGATGACTAGTTAATCCCACATGATTTGTTTGAGGGCTTTGGATGGGGGAGAGGATTGATATTGTTCTGTAATTAGCCAAATTTGAGCAGTCACCATTTAAAAAAAAGAGAGAATAGAGCAGTCTTCAAAGTTCAAAGGAACTGGGAATACTGCAGAGAAAAGTTGAATACTTTAAACATGGGAGGGCAAGTTCCTGAGGGCCTGTGCCAGCAGCTTCATGTCTTATCATGTTTTACCTAGGACTGTTGAAACATATTTTAGGGTATCTTTTGTTGAAATGGGCTTAAAACAGAATATGGAGTACTCGGTCTTGATCAGATCTGCCAGCTAGTCCAGTCAGTGCCGTCAATGTCACATGTCCCTGTCGCAGGATTGGGAGGGAGGACAGAGCTCAGGTCAGTGAAGGCTGTGTTAAATTTATTAGCTGTCTCAGCTGGTTCCAGGATAAGAGCCCCATCAACTCTGAACATTTATGGGTGCACTTTTTCACCATTCTCCAGGAGTTCTGATATATTTATCCCCAAATGTTTCCCATTTACTCCTGTTCCTAGTTTGCTGATCTTTGCAGAATGTTTGAGAATGTCAGAGAGTTTGCCTGTCTTATCTTACTGGTGCACACTATTACAAGCTTCATTGTACCTTTGTAGGTCCACAGCTGAGCCTGTTTCTCTTGCCCAATACCATGGGTTATCCGTTTCACACATATAGGCTAAGAGCTCTGGGGTGACCACCCAGCAGCAGAGCTTACGTACCAAGCTTTTGAGAGGAGCAAATTTGTCACAAGCTACTTTGCATTTGTTTACGAAGTAGTCAAGGGCAGAGTCAACATTAGGGATGATGTCTAGATAGCTCTGGTCTATCTGAGCCACCTCACGCCTTGAAGTCTACGATCTTATCTTTGTGAAGGACTCTGTTGGTGGTAGTTCGGGGGCTTGGGATATTTGCAGTCCATGTACTGGGAAGTAGTCACTGATAGAGTCTGGTAGTATGCAAACATCAGTTTTCCTATCTGTGGAGTAGCCAGGATCCAGTCAATTAAAGGATTTGGATCCCGTTTAGCAATTAGCCCTTGAGCATCCAGTAACTGTTTGAGTGAAATAAGCTGGCCACTAAGTCCCTATGGGCAACACTTGATTTGGCTGCCCAATTAATGTTAAAGTCTCTGGTGATTGTAGTTTCCAGTTACAGCTAGTTTGTTTTAAGTGCCTAGCGAATGACTCGAGGACAGATTGATATTCACCTGAAGGTATGTTGGTTGCCATGATAATGAAGGATTTATGTCCCTTCCCCAGGAGAAGTTTGACTGCAGACATTCACAGTCTCTAGTAAGGTCATTAGTTTATATTTTATAGCCCTGAGGTGAGCCCTTAGGTAGATTTTTACAGCCACCCTCTCCCGTTTATTTTGCGGGCCTCTTAAACTACATTAAAGCCAGGCAGAGTGAGGGCAGTATCTGTGATTTTAGGGGTAAGCCAGATTTCCATAAGGGATGTTACATTAGGCTTCACAAGTGCTACCATGCTTCAAACAGAGCAAGTTTAGGGAGTAGGCTACCACTGTTAACGGAGACTATATTTAGCTTTCCTTTATGGTTCATTCCCGACCCATTATTTCCAAAAGGATCAGGTTGGGGTAGATATTTCCAGATAAGAGTAACAGCAAGAGCATAAGTTATTAAGATTCCTCTCAAGCCTGAGGTTAGCCTCAGTGATTTTTTGCGTGGGAGTGGTATTTAAAGTTGACTTTGTAGCCAAGGACACATGTATGGTTGTAGCACCCATCTGCTGTTGCCAACATATACTGCTTCCCAGATGGGTCTGATGTAGTTTGAGGTCCTTGGGTGTTAAGGGGTTGAAATGGGGATTCTGTTGCCCAAGGGCACTGCAGTAAGGTGTAAGATAGGACACCTGCATCCATGTATTGCTTGTTGCCCTCCCAGTGCTTTACAGGTGTAAGTTGGCACAGGAGTAGTTTTGCAGCAAATAGCAATTTTGCAAGGGTGGGGTGCATGTCCAGATGGGGGTTGCATGGCACCGACTACCCAAACTGTGTTGGCTTACACAGAAAATTTCCTCCAGGGAATTTCATGAATATTACAAAAGAGTAAGGCACTCTCCTGGGTACCTCCTAGTACTGTAGAAGCTGTTCTGTATAGTGATAAGATTGGGGACCAGTGTGGACTCTTAACTTGTGAGAAAGTATGAAGAAAATCAGCCATCTCTAAAGCAACTATCTTTGATTTTCTTTTATTTCATCAAATGTTGCACATAGATTACCATGTCCTGGATAAGGACCCTGACATTTTCATTTATCAAAATGCAATTCTGATGCATTTCCTATACTAACAGTCTTGTCTTGTTTCATTTTTCTTTCTTTCTTTTGTATTTCTCAGATATTTTCCTATTACCTTTTATTCATAAATATTCAACATGTCAGCCTTGTGATCTTTCCTTAACTGCCAGGCATTCATCAGAATTGCATTTTGATAAATGAAACTACCTTGCACACAATGTCACCCTGAAGAAACCCTGTAGAGAGTGAAATGACAGGGGTCATTGTCCAGGACATGGTGATTTATGTGCAAAATTCAATGAAATAAAGAAAATCAAAGATATTTGCTTTGCATTTGACTGATTTTCTTAATACAATTTCATGAATATGCTGTCCCCAGCCCGGTTCCATTCCAGTACTGTGTGGAGGAGGAGTCAAAATGTACTGTGAGGAGGAGAAGGATGAAGGAGAACCCAACAGAGGCTGATGGCTCTCCTGAGCAAGAGTTTGGCTCCTTCCTCACCACCACCCCCGGATGACTGTATCTCACACTATACTTTTGTAAGGCAAATGGTACCTCTCAACATCTCCTCGCAGGAGACTGTGAAAGATGAGGACGAGGTGGAATTTATGGATATGATGGGCTCAACTCCTATAAAACAGTTGCTGTTGCCCATCCACAAATTCCTCAAGAAGGCCATATGTAAAATCAAGTCAGCACCCACTTCAGCTGTTGACATAGATAAGAAAATTGAGAAAAGTATCAGGTGGACAAACAGAGCTCTGAATACCTCTGTTCTCACTCTGATCATGAGGGAGTGGTCCAGACTGCAGCCTGTGACAAGGCCAAGGTACCTTTCTTCTCAGCCTCCTGAGTCAAACTCCAGGAAACTGGATAGCATGGGCATAAATGTTTATACTTCAGCTTCCCTGCTGTTAAGGCAAGCAACATGCTTGGCCTACACAACTCCAGTACCAGAAAGCTCTCTGGAGCTCCATTTTGGCAATGAATGAGAAGTCTGCTGGTGACCTGGCACAGTATTTGGCTGAAACAGCAAGGCAGCCATGGATGCCACTAAGTACCAATTCCACATGGCAATGGAAACTAATGACACCGCATCCAGGATCATGGCATGTGCAGTGTCCATAAGAAAGTTTGCCTGGCTTAGAACTACAAATCTTTTCCAGGACACTTAAACAAAAGCAGTGTGTTTTCTTTGTGAGGGAAATTCACTGTTTGGTGACAAGACAGAGGCTTATTTGAAGAAGGTGGATGAATACAAGACCACCTACAAGACCAACACTGAGAAGGAAAAGGCCACCTCCTACTGCCCTTATAGAAGGAGGCAGAGATATGGATACTTTTCCCATACTTATAATGTGTACAGCTACCCTCCACAGAGGGGTTTCTTCAGGGAAGGGAAGAAGGGGCACTAGGCATGCAGCTGCAACATCAGCTTTGAAAACCCAAGCTAAGCAAAACCCTGACAAGTCTGTACAGGTTGCCCATTCATTGCCAGTGGAGGGAAAGCTGACTCACTATTTTCAGGAATGGATAAAAATAGCCACAGACAAGTGGGTCCTGGAAATAGTGAGTCAGGGTCTGTCCCTGCAGTTCAGAAAATTTCCAAGGCTGCAGAGCCACAAAATCTTCCATTCTCACACTCCAACAGAACAAATCTTGTTGGAGACCGAGGTAAAAAGTTACTGCAAGCAAATGCAGTGGAAAAGTTACCTCTCCCAAATGGGAAAAGGACTTTATTCAAGATACTTTCTCGACGCACAAAACAAATGGGAGTGGTGGCCAGTTCTAGACTTGAAATATATGAACAAACACTTAAAAAGGAAAAATCCAAAATAGTAACATTGGGCTCAGTGAGTACAGTACTGCAAAAAGGAGTCTGGCTGGGATCACTGGATCTGAAAGATGCCTACTTTCACATACCAGTCAAGCCTGTCCTGTCACAGAAAGTATCTCAGATTCAGAAACATAGAAATTGTCAGCAGATAAGGACCACTAGGCCCATCCAGTCTGCATGTAGGCCCTATACGATGTATGCAGCCACTGACCCTATGTGATCAATGGTTTCTCATCACTCTCTGCCCCCTCAAGATTCTCTTGTGCCTGTCCCAGGCATGCTTAAACCCCTCCACTGTCCTTGCCCCACTACCTCTTGTGGCAGACTATTACAAGTGTTGACCACCTCTCTGTGTGAAAAATGTCCTCCCATTACCTCTTAATCTAACCCCCAATTTCTATTGTGCCCCCTTCTTCCTGGTACTTTTTCTGCTTTGGAAAATGTCCACCCCTGCACTCTGTAAGCCCTTCAAGTACTTACAAGTTTCAATCATGTCCCCTGCTCTCCTCCCTTTCCTCCAGGGAGTACATATTGAGGTCCCTTACTCTCTCCTCATATGTTTTGTGGTGCAACCCTGCACCATCGTTGTGCCCTTTTCTGGACAATCTCCACCTTGTCTATGTCCTTGCACAGGTTCAGAGTAGGAAACTGCCACTCGAGTTCACAGCTCTTCCCTTTGGCCTATCCTCAGCATCCAGAGTGTTCAACAAAGTGCCTAGCTATAGTGGCATCACATTCGAGTAGGCAGTGGGTGTTTTATTTCCTTTCTGAATGACTGGCTAGTCTCAGAGAAATCACACTAAGAGGCCAAGTGCTCCCTCCTTCTGATGCAAGGCATTCTGGAGGGCCTGGGCTTCCTTCCGCCTTGACAATGTCTGTTGGACTGCTCCCCCCTTTTTTTTCTTTTCCTTCTCTTTCTCTCACCCCTGTCTCCCCCACCTTCTACTTAGTTATTTCCCTGGTATGACCAGGTTTGTGACTTCTACTATTGTTATATTTTATACAGTTGCTATTTACTGCTGTAACTTTATCCGTAAACCACTGTTATATAGTATATGGTTGGGCTTATTGTAGATTAAAATTGGCGGCTTTCTGAATACTGTTGTAGGACAGTTTAAAGGTCCAAAAGTTGTTGCACTATTGTTCTGACGTCACGTCGATAGTACAACAACTTTTCAGCCTAATCCTACCTCCTGATTGGCTCCTCCACTGGCTGTAATGGCAAAAAAAATAAAAAACATGTCGGCGGGATTAGGCAGTCACGGAGAGGTGGATCTTTCCGGGAATCTTCCTTCTACCACACGGCTTTGTAGGCGCATAAGCATTTTTTTATTTTAAAAACAAACTGCTGTGGAAAGAGAGTGAGCGGTGTGGGGAGAAGCAACAAATGGTGGGAGTGCAGTGAAGCCAAACGAAGCTACGGGACGGGTAAAGCTGAACTGAGAGCTGGGACGAGTCGGAGCAGGAGCAGCACGACATAACAAAGGTAACCATCAACTTTGGGGCAAAAAGACAAAAGCCAGGAACCATATACTATATAAAATAGTAAATGGTTCACCATCCTAACCAAAGGCAGTTTTCCATCTCAGGAGTTGATGACATCAGGGAGACCTCTGGAGCTCAGCTCTTGAGGTCTCTATGATGTCATCAACCCCTTGTTGGAAAATAACAGTTTTGTTGTGATGGTCACCCATCCACTATTCTATATATTGTGTTCTTTTTGTTGTCTGTATTGCACCTGTATGTTACCACTGTTGTATCTCACACTGTAACCATGTCCACCCTCCCTGTGACGAGGTGCTTTGTAAATGAGTCCTTGACTCAAAGGTTGTAAATCTGACTTTCAAAATAAATAAATGAATAAATAAATAAATTCCTCATAAATGTACAAAGGTCACAAACAGACCTGGTGCAGGTTTTGGACTTTATAGGTGCAGAGCTTGATACTCAGCAAGGTAAGGCATTCTTTCTCCAGACAAAAGTAGCAAATCTGATTGCAGCTACAAAATCCTTCAAGACAGGTCAGCCCAGACGTGCATGAGATTCCCTGCATATTTTGGGGCACATGGCATCTTCCACTGCAGTGGTACCAGGTGCCAGGTTCCAGTGAGAGATATCCAGTATCACCTAGGGAGCCACAGGTCCCAGAGGTAGGATCCACTTTAAAACCAGTGCCTGTCACAAAGTGCCTGCTAAAGCACTTGACTGGTGGAAGGAAAAGTAGAACCTCAGAGGGGAGATCTTCCCCTTGTCAGTCTTCACCATTCATTACTGCTGGGTGTAAGCGAGGCGTGCACCTGCATGGGAGGAGTTTTGGGGGAGAGAGTCGGCACCAATGCGCCCACCGAGGCCAACACATTGCTATGCACACGAGAGTTGGCAGTTAGGCACTGCAAACTCTTCCTCCACCCCAGTTCTGTTTCTCCGCTGTTGAGGTTGCACCTGCTGAGTGAGTTCAGAAGTTTACCACTGCATCACTAGGCCTTCACCAATTCAATGCCACTCCAAATATCTCCGTACTCTATCCTGGTTCTGAATATCTCCCGATGCCATTGGAAACCGGTAAGCCCATTCCTTTATTTCTTAATGGCTGAAAGTCCTTTTTTTGTGAATTTTGTTAAATTTCTTTCACATCATGTCTGGTTTGGGGGCTAAGAAAAATCCAAAGCGGGCCATGCCCCCATGCATTGGTGCCCTGTGGCCGCATTTTTCCGTGACAGACCAACATGATGTTTGTCTACGTTGCCTGGGTCCCAACCACAATATGGATAACTGCGATGCCTGTTTCTCCATTGACCGCTGCATTCTTGAGATCCATGCATTTAAAGTCGGCAGGGCCCGCCGACTTTCGAGGATAACCTCGTTCTAGGGATGCCATGGCAAGATCTCTTGACCCTGCCTCGGGTCCCTCCTGGGTCTATACAGTCAGGTAAGGAAATCACCTCGGATTCCAGCCTTGCCATTGAGGAGGTTTCTTCTGCGGTGCTGGAGAAACATCTTGGTTCCATGTGGAGATGGTTAAAGAGCACTGCTATGGCAGTCACCTCCTCCGGTGCAGACTCCCCAGTGTTGCGGCCCATGGTTGCTGGGCCCGGCACCGGCAGACTCTCAGCACTGCTTCAGATCCCATTCATGATACCATTGGTAGGAGAGCTCCCAGGTTAAGCTAGTCTGGCAGTATGTGTGGTCTCTCTTGCTGGAAGGCGGTGACTGGCTGGCTGATCGGACTTCTCTTGGACGTGGCACCAGGTGGCCCAGTGTTCGTCTCCTGGGCTCCCCAGAGTTTGTGGTCTCTGTGACCCCTCCACACCAACTCCGGTGTTTAGAGGCGCTATGGTGGATAAGCGGCTCTGAGGGCCTAGTGTGGTGGTCTTGACTGGGGTGTCGAGGCAGCTGCCATCTCTGGTGCTGCCGTGGCCTCCTTGGTGGGGACAGGGACCTCCTCTTCTGCTGCCTCCCTTGGGGGTGGGGCCTGCAGGATTAGGGGATTCCTTAGAACTAGGTTCAAGGAAGAGGAGGCCTCAGAGTCTGAAGGGTTGAGAGGCCAGGGTGAGGTGCGGAGGCTTTTCATCTACTACCCTGAGGGGGATGGGGAGGAGCCGCAGTGCTGAGGCCCATTTTTCCTCCTCTGAAGCTTCAGGGTGCCCTTAATGTGCAGCGCTAGGGTTGCCCTTCTGAAACCATGCAACCTCAGTAACACCACAGGGGAGATTCTCCTCAGGGCTCAACCAGGATTTGTTTCACATTTGCAACATCCGCTGACTGGATTAACCCCCAGATCCCCACGTGGGAGGATCTACTGTGAGATCCCAGAGCCCTGGCAGAGATTGGGCACTTCGGTGAAGTGCCCTTCCCCATCCCTCTGCAGACACCTCCCTCTCTGCCAGGTACGTGGCCCTCGGGACCTTTAACCTGGGAGATGTTCAGGGCCTCTGTGGTGGCCTTCCCTAGGTATGTTAGAGCCATGGAAGAACAGGACTTTCACCTGTCTCTCCCCTGCTGCAAGAGGACTTTGAATACTCAAGCTCCTCTACTTCCTCAGCTTCCTCATCTGAGAAAGAGGAACATTCTGTCCACCTTTCCTCCGACACTGATTTCACCGAATATCAGTGATTCCTCTTGAGGTTAGTTCAGGAGCTCCACATTTCCCATGTAGCAAGATGCAATACCAATGGGAAACGTGCTCTTTTCTGAATGAGTTAGTGCCAACCACCTAGTGGTGCCTTCTCACTATTCCCTTACAGGAAGCATCAGTCCACATCTGGCAGTCACCAGCTGTCTCATCGCCAGCCCCAGCCTTCACTGTAAGTTGTTATCTGGAGCACACAGGAGACCTAGGAGCACACACAGACCTCCTGGACCTCAGAGCTGTGTAGCTGGCAATGTATGTTTTTCTTCCCACATCAGAGGTCGGTTTGTCCAGTACAGGACAGACAACACCACAATTATGTATTGCATAAACAAACAGGGAGGAACAAGGTCTTCAAGACTGTGAACAGAAGCAGTGAAGATCTGGAACTCAGCATACTCCCAGGATGTTCAGTTCTCTGCAGTACAACTGCCAGGGAAGGAAAATGTGCTGCCAGATTCCCTAAGCAGAATCAGCTGGGGAAATTACGAATGGACCCTCAGCCGACAGGTGCTGGAGACAGTGTTCAGAAGGTGGGTACACCAGAAATGGACCTGTTTGCATCTTGGGAGAACAACCATCTCACTCTGTTTTGTTGCAGATCCCTAGCAGTGGGTACAGTCCCAGAGGGTGTTCTAGTCCTCCAGTGGTCAAGGAAGTTTCTTATGCCTTCCCATCTTTCCCACTTTTGCTGAGAATGCTTCTAAAACTGATAAGGAGTCTGCAACAATGATTCTCTATAACTCCAGATTGGACCAGGAGATTTGGTACAGGGGTGTTGGAGGCATCCCAATTGTATCCACCGTCATCCCGAAGCTACAGTGCCGACAGTCGCATGGTAGCTGTCAGGAGATGTTGGTGCTAGTGCTGTTGATGCGCCTATGGTAAAACTGTTTCTTGCATGCTGTTCTGTTATGGCAAAGCTGGCAAGCTGCCACCTGAAGGCCTTAGGGCTCACTCCACAAGGGCCACCTCTGCCTCTGCAGCAGCATCGAAAGGTATTTTTGAGCACTGTCCTTGGTTCACATGTAGATTTAGTCTTGATTTGTGTTAATCGGGTAAGTTTTTTGGTTAATTTTTAATTTTCTGAACCGAGAAGGAACCGGTGATTTGCTCTTTATTTTCTGAGGTAATTCTCAGTGTGTCTTACCTATTCAGACTTTTAAGGTAAGTCGTTCTCTTTACTAAATTTTTACCAGGTAAATCTCGGTTGTTCGGTTTTAACCAGCCGGAAAAAAAAAAAGGATTTAAAGTGTTTTGGGCTAAATGTCACAACCAAGAAATGAACAGCCCTACAGGCTTCCAACATTGTACCGAGTGTGGGGAACTGTTCGCTAAAGCAGATCCTCATCTTATTTGTGTCTTTTGTTTGGGGTTTGACCTCCTCAAAGAGGACTATGATATATGTAAAAACTTCCCTCAGTTGATGCTTGAGAGGTGACTTAAATGACAGGAGGAGAAGATGTCTGAACAGGCCGCTGACTTGGCGTGGACAAACTGGCTACCAGCTGTAAGAACGGAGGAACAGCCCTCTGACAAGGGTGATAGTTCCTGCGGTTAAAAGCGACCTAAGATGCGCTGCCGCTGAACCAGCAACCACAGGAAAAAGAAAGAAAAAAGAAACATACAGCGCTACTAGTTGCAACCCAAAAAACACTGGTTCCTGTTATTATTTATTACTAGGATTACAATACCTTTGAACCATAGGTTCTTTTACAAAGGTTCCAGTCAAGTACAAACAGAGATTGGAGTAAAATACAGAAACAGGTAACATAGATGAACATAGTAGATAACATGTTAAACAATACATTAAAAGTACAAATATAGCAACTATTTACAGTTCATAATTAGGAATACATATGTTCAGGGTATTTACAAATGGATAAAAGCCATAAATACATAAGTAGGCAAAATACATATGCAGTACAAGTAGAGAGGGAAGAGGAGAGTGAGAGAAACCTCCCTGTCCTCGACTATGGAAGACGTCTATACTGACCCCAAGTCCACACTAGCCAGACTCGACCCTCTCTTCCATTCTTTCTGTCATTTCGCCCTGAACTGTCCCTACACCACACACCACTGTGCCCTATATCAATCCACGACCTTACCTCTCTAGACATTAGCGGACAGACCCACTGCGCCAAGATCCCAGCCAAGTTTTGGTCCCAGCGGCTCCCTCTTACCTCACCGATGCCCTATTCAACCCCTGCACCCAAGCTTACTCTCTCAGAAACACCAACTCTCGGACTGTAGCTCTCCCACACTGGTCTACTACCGTCAGCCAGGCAGCTTTCAGCTACCGCCTTCCTTTATTGTGGAACCTCTTCCAGCTTCCGGTCGTCACTTTCCTTCCTCTCACAACTCAACTCCTTGCTCCAAGTTCATTTTACCCCTACTTACGCATGTGTCTAGGTGTTTTCCAGTCTCTGTGTGGAATGTCTGAGTATATCTCACCTAGTAACACATTAATCTGACCAGCTTGTTAGAGGCATTCACTATGTACTTATTGTATCGTGCTGCATCAACTGTGGCCATCTACTATCTCTCTCGACCCACTATTGTCTAGCAAACATCACTAATGTTAGTGTTACCCCTACTATGTAATATAAATTGTTTTATACTGTCTTCAACTGTTATTCACGTTCCCCTCCCCAGGACGCATCTGGAATCGAGCAGTAGTCTGCTCAGCATGCCTTCCTGAAAACGCTTAAATAAATAAATAAATATGTGGGAGGTACAGCAAGAATTATAAGGGGGGGGCAGCAGGCTATGGGTGTAAGGCAGGGATGAAGGGAGGGAGATAGGAAAAGAGGGAGTATGATTGGTTGGAAAGGGAGGAGGTGCAGGAAAAGGAAAGGGCTGGAGTGGAGGAAAGATGGGGAAGAAGAGTGATAGGAGGGTTGATGCAATCTAAGGTGACATAGTCGTACAGAGTAGGGGTTGGGGGTACGTGCTGAGGTCAGGGAAAAAGAGGGGAGAGTGCTCGTGACAGAGGCTCAGGTCTAGGACAATAGGAGCCAAGCTTGGAGGTTACAAGAGAGCACCAAGGGTTGATTTGTTACAGGGGCATTCGCAACTACTGAGAGAATTTAGGTGCTGATGAAGGCTACTTTTAAAGGGATCAAGAGTAGGGTGCCTGTTGATCTCAGGGGAGATTATTGATCCAAGAAGGGGCTATAAACCTAAAGCATTGCTGCCCAGTGGTCCAGCAGAAAGGACCTGGTATTTTGTCAGGGTGGACTTAACGCGCGAAAGAGGGTTTGATGCCAGTAGCAGAGGGGCAGGGGTGGACATGGGTTTGGCTGAGGCAAATTTTTTTTGCAAAATGGCAAGTTTGGTAGGTGACCCTACCTTTGACATTTAACCAAAGAGTTTGCACGTAGAGATCACAGGCATGGGTGAACCTTGAGGCAGCAGAGACAAGCCTGCAAACCTTATTAAGAGCCATATTATAATCAATGATAGAAACAACAGAGCTTGAGACGGCAGTCCTGAGGACTTCAGGGGTGAGGCAGTACCAATGTCTATATACGGTTCTGATCCTAACATTAATAGTTTTAGATATAAGATTGATATGGGATTTTCATTGTAGATATCTCGAATTTGATCCGGGGCAAAATCAGTCTATTCACAGATGATACCAAGATGTGAGCTGCAGTGGATGACGTGGGGAAAGGGTTGCAGGAGGACCTGAGTAAATTGCAGGAGTGGGCAGATAAATGGCAGCTTGGGTTGAATGCCAAGAAGAGCAAGGTTGTGCACTTGGAGCCTGGAACCATGGGCGGGATTATCACTTAAATGGGGTTCAGTTGGGTTGCTCCACAGAAGAGAAGGACCTGGGTGATCATAACAGGGAGCATGAACAACTCTGTTCAGTGCAGAAGAGGGCGAAAAGCCAACAAAGTGCTGGGTGTTTACCTGAGGGATCTCCTCCAGAAGTAGGGAGGTTTTCCTGCCCTGTATAGAGTCGCTGGTCAGGTGCCACCTGGAGTACTGCATGCAATACTGGCACCCGTTCCTGAAGAATTGCATCAGATTGTTGGAGGGTATAGCGAGAGCTACAAAGATGATCCAGGGATTGGAGGGCAAGCCATATGAGGAAGGCTGCGGAGTTGAAAATCTACTCTCTGGAAGAGAGGAGGGACAGGGAGATATGATTGAGACCTTTAAGTACCTGAAGGGAATAAACAAGACTAATACAGAGAGGATTTTCCAGGGAAAATGGGAGGGACATGAGGGACATCAGCTGAGATTGGAGGGTAGATTTAGGAGAGAGATGAGACATTTTTCACGGAAGGAGTAGTTGACAAGTGGAACTCCTTGCCGGGTGAGGTAGTGGCCTACAAGATGGTAGACAACTTCAAGAGAGGTTAGGATAGGTTAAGAAGTGAGGGGGTAACAGGATGGGGAGAAGGGAGGGGCAGCAGCATTATAAGGTGCTAGCTATGCACTCGGCAGACTCGATAGACCATGAGGCCTGTTTCTGCTGGCATTTTGTATGTTCATATGTGAGGAGTAGGACAGGAAGCTATCTAAGGTTACGTCTAGATACTTGCATTCCCTGACTTGTTCAAGGGGATATTTTCGTTAAGGATGGTTAGGGTGTAGGATTTGTATTGGTTATGCGGACTTGAGAAAAGCATTAATTTCATTTTTTATAGTTAATTAGTAGCTTATGATCTCCAAACCAACGTTCAATTGCTACAAAACTTGTCTAGAGATCTTTGATGAGTAGGGTGGGGTCAGAGTGGGTGGAAAAAGGACAGCATCATCAGCATACAGAATGGCGTTGCTAGAGCAGGCTTTAGAAAGTGAATTGAGGAAGAGGCTGAACAATATAGGTCCAAGGATGGAGCCTTGGGGACACCTGAGTTAACAGAGGCGTGAGCTGGACAGCATGTCATTAATTTTGACTTGCTGGGTTCTGCTGCTAAGATAGTTGGAGAACCACCTGGTGACCTCTGAGGAGAGGCCTATAGTCTGGAGTGAGTGGAGTAGGAGGAATGGTTCACGGTATAGAAAGCCTTGGTGAGGTCAGCGTAGATCGACCTCACCAGTTGGCCTCGATCATGTGCACAGTGCAGGAAGTCAGTGTATTCCAGCAAAGTGGTGGTTGTGCTGTGCCTCTTCCTAAAGCCATGCTGCTCCTGCATTGGATATTGTATTTGGTAAGGTATTCGGTCATCTGGTCAGCAACGATACACTCGAGTGCCTGGGGGAGGATGGATATAGGGTGGTAGTTAGAGGCTGTGCCTTATAGCCACTTTTATAAACAGGCACAACTACAGCTGTCTTCCAGAGTTGTGGGAATTCTTCTTGGAAGAGGGAGAGGTTGAGAAGAGTAGTAAGGGGTTTTAGGATGGCGTCAAGGGTCTGGTGCAGGAGTTTAAGGTCTATGGTGTCATTGCTGAACCTAGTTTTCCCCAAGACTCTTTGTAAGTATTTTTTGCTTTTGGCATGGAGACTCTCTTGAAGTAGAAGGGAGGGGTGCCCATGGCACTAAGTTGACTAGCAGGCTGCCTTAGGAAGTCAGAGGAGTATACCAGAGATGTTAGTGAAGGCATCATTAAGGGTATCTGCAATTATTAGTGGGTCCTGTGAGAGAGCTCCGTTGGCATAAATCACATTAGGCGGTGTTTTGAGTGCTTATCAGTGAGGTCTTTAATGCTTTCCCAGAAACACTTCCCATTACCCCAGGAGTCTGTGAGTTTGCACTTAAAGTATTCTCTTTTGAGTGCGATGTATCTCCTAGCACAGGAGTTATGTGCTGCCTTATAACGCTGCATGTCAGAGGGCCTCCCAGTGTCATGAGCTAGGTGCCAGAGATTGTCCTTGTCGTGCATTATTTGGATTAACTGGGGGTGATCCAGAGGTTAGTTACCCCTTTGCCTTACGCTTGCTGTGTGGAGCGAATAAGTCACAGCCTTGTTAAAGTGGTGGATAAAATAATCAAGGGCAGCATCCACACTATGGGCAGATTCTAAAGGGGACCAGTCAGTATGCTCAAGATAGTGCTGGAGATGTCGAAGGTACCTTTCTTAAGCATGCACTGCATATATACCTTGGCAGGACCCTTAGTGGCTTTGTTTGACCAGTGGCAGATGACTGGGGAGTGGTCGCTCAGTAAGTCTGATAATCCCTGTGTGGTTATCCTGTCAGGGTGGGAAGTGAGGATAAGGTCAAGGAGTGAGTTGTTCCCAGTTCTGTAGTTGGTCCTATTGGGGTGGTAACAAGTTGAGTGAGGTTAACAGCTACAGTGGCGTCCTTGAAGGGTCAGCTTCTGGGACCAGCCAGTTGGTGTTAAAATAAGCCTAGTACAATAACTTTAGCGTTAGAGGGCAGGTCCAGCTAAATAACTAAGGACCAGGTCAAAACCTGTGCTTTGTTCTTGGGGAGGAATATAAACAGAAAGTGTAGCTATAGATTTTCCATTGTGGCCAAGTATTGCCTTAACAGCTAAAATTTGTGACTTGTTGGACTGGCTGCAGGAGGTAGAATATTATTATAATTTTAAATTTATGGTGTTATTAAATATGAGAATTAATGTAGAAATGATTATAATTATTTTTCTTATTTGTAGAAGCCCCGTGAACAAGCTAATAGATAGCGAAACGTAGGGGCCTGTATTTTGCCTAAAAGAATAAAAAGAAACAGAATCCTTCAGACTGACTCCATCTTTCTTCTTTAAAGAATTGGACATTCCCAGTACAGAACCCGTGGAGCTCGAAAGAGTTCATCGAGCATTGGGCCCGAAACCAAAGAGCGATGCCCCCCATGCTCAATACTAGTTAAATTCACCCGCTATCCCGTGAAAGAAATGCTGCTGCGTAAAGCTTGGGGCAAAAGAGACTTAAATTTAGACAGGAAGCAGATGTTTGTGGACCACAACTTCCCACCTACTACCATGCTGAGAAGGAAACGAGTTCTGGCAGTCATTAAACAGCTGAAGGAGCAACAGATTAAAGCTTACCTATGCTACCCGGCAAAACTGCTGGTACACTGGTCCACAGGCAGCAAGTTGTATGATTCCCTGTTGCACGCCAGCAAACCTCTTCAGAAGGCAGGGATCACCCTTCCCGATCTCCAGCCAGACCTCTCAGAGCAAACTCTGTTGCAACTCTATTGGACAATGGCAGGGAAAGGGCCTACGAGAGGTGGTGTTTCCAAGGGGGTAGGCCCTGACGAGCAGCTGTGCAAAGACCTGATTCAGTTTGGAAAAGGACTGCAGACCCTACAGCAGAAGTGAAACCCACCATGGGGGACATTGTGGTTTGACTTTTCATTTTCTCTTTCCCCTTAGGGATTGTCTCCAAGCTGCTGTTTCGACCATACTGTAAAGAAAGCTGGTCGTCAGGAAGCCGTCCAGGCATCCGAGGAAGGCCCCTGTTTGACTGTTATTATGTGGTAGTTGTGATTCTCGGGGGGGGGGTGGTGAAGTGACTTGAAATGCGAATCAGATGTGAATAGTATTGATATGTGAACAGTCGCAGCACTTTTGTGCAGTGCTTTGGGAGGCAGAATGCTCGGGGGCCCTACTGGCAAAACTGCTGTGAGCTAAAATTAAAGTTCAGGGTCAAATCGTTTGTTCATGATCCCCCTCATGGGGAGAATCAGCTGGCGTTTGCCTGCTTATCCTGAGGTTTAAATATCAATATTGGCTCTTCTGACCCTGTAGGAGAAATCTAAAAGCCAGATCAGGCTGCACTGTAGACTCACTCGTGGCAGGAGACCTGGGTCCTGCTAATGGGGCAGAGGAAAGGTCGCTCGTAAACTGGGCCAGTAAGATGTATTTAGGGCACTCGACTATTATTTAAGGGCCTATATTTACACCACTGTAAGCACCGGGCATGGTTAAGATTACTATGAGGCAGGTGAGTTGTTCTTTCCCCTTCTCTCTTACCCGCCTTGTTTATGGCATTACCACTTATACCAGAAGCAAATTCAGGGGATGGGTAGCCCATCGGAGGTCAGCTAGTCTTCTCTTTTTTCTGTTTGATGGTGCTGTCCCCCACTAGGGAATTTCACCTTCCTGCTGATAGTCCACCCTGGGAGACTGCCCTCCCGGTTACTTCTGATTGGAGGTGCTGGGGATGTGGGGCCATCTAGTAGCCCATGCTCCTGGGCGGAGGGAACTTCCCTCCGGTGAAGGCCTTGAGTGGCCTACTTGTACATAGTTTGTTATTGAGAGAAAGGTTTCTCTCTTTAAAAGTATGCATGTAGTTGGTTATTTTAGGGGGGGTATGGGTTTTGGGTTATTGGGGGCTTTTGGGATACGGGGGGGTGGAGAAGCATGGTGTTTCTGGTAGTCTGGGGCCTGTTCTGTGTGCCATCTTCCAAGGCAGTGGGGACTCGGGTGGCTGCAGCACAAACAAGAGGTACGAAAAGGGGCAAGACCTGAGAAAATATACGATTGGTGCATTATGGGGACCTTGAAATTGGTTTCATTTAACGTTAAGGGGCTGGGGTCTCCTGCAAAGAGGCTTAACATTTTAAAAGATCTGGCTAGGGTTCACTGTGATATCAGTCTCCTGCAGGAAACCCACCGTTCAGCAACAGAGCACAAAAAACTATGCCGTATTTGGGTTGGGGAGGTTTTTGCCTCATCCCACTAAAAGACAAAAAAGGCTGGGGTGGCTATCCTGGTACGGAAAGGCCTAGGTTTCACACAGTTGAACTCTTTCTCAGATGAGGAGGGCAGACTGGTGGTCCTTTCGGGAAGGGTCGTAGATAGGGTAATTCACATTGTGAATATTCATGCTCCAACACCTATTAATTCCGAATTCTATAGGTATGCCTTTGGAGTGGTGGCCTCACTCCCTGAGGGACAAATAATTATAGGTGGAGTTTGGAACTGCATAGTGGATATAAGATGAGATAGGTCTGGGGGAAAGGGGAGCCGGGAAAAAGGTGCAGACTCCAAGACTCTCTTCCATCTGCGCACTGAGGCTGATCTGGT
Source organism: Neoceratodus forsteri (assembly GCA_016271365.2). NCBI lineage: Eukaryota > Metazoa > Chordata > Ceratodontiformes > Ceratodontidae > Neoceratodus > Neoceratodus forsteri. The sequence continues at coordinate 727,204,237 of CM057458.1, read as the reverse complement.
GGATACTTGGAGAGACAAATACCCTTCTAGTAGGGACTTCACCTTTTATTCACACCCGCAGGATTCGTACTCACGGTTAGATAGATTTTATACACAAAAAGCGTGGGCGGGGTCTATAATAGACCAGCAGATTTACCCTATGTGTTTGTCAGACCATGCAAAAGTCAGTCTCACTATTTATCTGGGGCCGCGGCAGAGACAGTCCTTGTAGCACCTAAATGCTGGGGTTCTTAAAGACGAAGTGTTTGTCTCCAAAATTAAAGAGGTGATAGATAACTACATTAAAGAGAACACAGGGTATGTGTCAAAGGTGAAGTTCCTCTGGGACGGATTAAAAGCGGTGGTAAGCAGTGAAGCAATTTTGTATGCAGCCCAACAAAAGAGAGTCAGGCAGCAGAAGCACGACAGCCTAGAACAAAAAATCAAGGAGCTAGAGGATATACCCAAAAAAGGGGCCCCCTAGTGTATTAAAGGAATTGAAGCTGGTAAGTGAGCAGTTGCAGCAGCTTCTCTCGATAAAAACTGAAAACACCCTTTGGTTCACAGCACAAACGTATTACACGGAGGCTAACGGAGCGGGTAGGTTGTTAGCGTCTAGACTAAGAAAATAAGAAGCCGACAGGCATATTTCTGGGGTGCAGGACACAAGATTGCCGGGAGGGCTGATCACAGGTGCTCCTCAGATAGCGGAATGCTTTAAAAGGTTTTACGAGGACTTATATAAGTTGGAGTTCTGTGCCTGTCAACCAGACATGATTAAAAAATTCCTTAATGGATTAAAGCTGCCCAGACTCTCCAGTGCTCTTGAAAAAGAACTGGACCAGCCCTTTTCGCAGTCAGAGTTGGTGGAGGTAATCAAGAAGCTTAAACATAACAAAGCCCCGGGCCTCGATGGTTACATAGCAGAGTACTATGAAAAGTTCCAAGATAAACTGTCCCTGCTGTTGCTACAAGTGTGCAACAGAGACCATATACCCTCTGAAGCCCCGGACACCTGGGTGCAGGCCCTAATTTCTGTTATCCCAAAACAAGACAAAGATACTACCCTATGTGGTAGTTATCGCCCTATTTCGTTGTTAAATCTGGATGTTAAAATTTGGCCAAGATGATAGCAAATAGGCTTCAAAAAGTGGTGACCCAATTGATACATCCGGACCAATCAGGCTTTATGCCAGGGAGACACCTTCATGATAATGTCAGGAGACTGCTTACGGTGATGGCACACTCCCAGTCTAGAGGGAATGGGGACCCTTCAGTCGTGATCACACTTGATGCCGAAAAGGCCTTGATCGCCTTGAGTGGGGGTACCTGGGGGAGGTCCTCAAGAGATTTGGGTTTGGCCCCAGGTTTCAAGCATGGGTGGATACGCTATATACCAACCCCTGGGCAAGGGTGCGTCTAAACAGGGTGCTGTCTCTCACCCTTTTTCCATTAGAAGAGGGACGAGACAGGGCTGCCCCCTCTCACCCCTACTATTTGCCCTAAGTATGGAACCTATGGCAGAGGCATTTCGGTCACATGAGAGTGTCATGGGAATTATAGTGGGTGAGGTGGATAACTGCATTTTTCTATACGTGGACTACACCCTACTTTACTTAAAAAATCCTATTATATCTTTACCAACCACCATGACTATTCTTAGAGAATTTGGCTCCATCTCAGGTTTTAAAATTAATGAATACAAATCAGAAATAATTTCATTGGGTGCACCTGTCCCCTCAATGGTGAAATCCCTAACTAATCTAAGATGGAATACCAACACCATTAGATACTTGGGGATCCAGGTCCCAAAGGATCTCAGCAAGTTATTTCAAGTAAATTATGCGAAACTGTTGGACAGTGTGAGAGCGGATTGTGCTAGATGGGCCGCTCTACCTCTTACAATTACTGGCAGGGTAAAATCGATGAGAATGAATATCCTCCCGAGGATGCTCTTCCTGTTTGATGCAATCTCCCTGTGCCCCCCAAGGAAGTTTTGGTCGGAAACTCAAAAGTTGATAAGCAAATTTATATGGGCAGGGAAGAAGCCTAGGATTGGCTGGGCTCTCTTGAAGCTGCCTAAAAGGAGGGGGGGCCTAAGAGTCCCTGATTTTAAGAGGTACCACAGAGCAGCTCAATTGCAGCATCTGGCAGCTTATGCTTCCTCAGTGGTGGTGCAAAGCTGGGCCAAAATGGACCTACACTTTCTAAAACCACATACCCTTTCATAACTCATACTTAATAAGATGAACCCTAGGGTGGTACATGGTCTACCTAGCCCTTGGTTTAAGACACTGATTGCAGTATGGGCACAAACTGTAAAGGAGCTGAGATTACAACCATGGCTGTTAAGACAGGGAGGGATCCTTAAAAGAGTGTATTTCCTGCCGGGGAGGGAAAACCCGATGTTCATACGTTGGCATAAGCTAGGACTCGGGAGGTTCTCACAGTTTTTTTATGGGGGACATCATAAAAAGTTTCACCCAAGTTCAGCAGGAGTTTAACATCCCAGCTTCAGACTTCTATGGCTATTTACAAATTAGGCATTACCTTCAAGCTGAGGAGGGGAGAGTTGCAGAGCAGAGGCCGGAGAATACCAACCCACTCCTGGATCTCCTTCTTGAATTACTTAATGGGTCCCTGCCTAAAATCCATTTGATCTCTAAGTTATATTCGGCAGGGGAACCGGATTGTTCAGACTCTAGATCTTGAATTCAGACCCTGTGGGAAAGAGAACTTGGCCTGGGAGAGGGAGTACCAAGGTGGGAGGTGATTTGGAGGATGGCACACAGAACTACAGCCTCGCCCACATGGAGGGAGTTCAGGTGGCAAGTGCTTACAAGATTCTTCAGAACACCAGTGATAACCAAACATTTTGATCACACCTGCTCAGATAGGGGGGCGCTAATGAGCGGCTAGGAGAACAGATGTGCTTTTGTGCCGCTCTGTCTCGGTGGGCAACTAAAAGTGAAATAAATTTGAAAAATCTACTTTTTCTGGCAAAATTATTGGCGCAGCTTGTGTTGGAAAGCAGGATGGAGGAGTATTTGGTATCAGGTGGCGGGAAGGGCCAAAGACAGGCTGGCAAAACTGGCAAGAAAGCAGTGACTTCCACGGCCTCCATTGCAGGGGACAACATGTGGGGAAGTCTTGCTATCGGCAGCCGAAATTGGAGCCCTGGGCCGCGTGGGGACAGGCCAAGTGATAGCGGCCTTAGAACCCAAACTGATTAAACTCGAGGGCAAGATTGATCTTACGCTACAAGAAATATTAGAGCAGCAGGCAGCCCACACGAACAGGATTGCTGAAGCTGAGGAGAGAATATCTCGACTAGAGGATGACACAGGGAGAAATGCTGAGCCAAGTAACATGCCTGCAGAAAGAGCTGGAGGAGCTAAAAGATGCAATGGACTACCAGGAGAATTACTATAGAAGGCTAAACCTACGTCTTAGAGGGTTGCCAGAAGGAGCGGAAAGGGATGATATGTTGGGCTTCTGTGCAAAGACCTTACCAGAGCTTCTCGGACTACAGCCTAAAAATGGGAAGTTTAAACTAGAAAGGGCCCATCATGCTGTGATGCCCAGGCCCCCAGGGGGTATGCCCCCACGCCAAGTTATTATTCGCTATCATTCCTACCAAGACAGGGAGGCGACCCTGCGGGCATACAGAGAAGCTGGAACGTTGGAATGCCAAGGCACACGACTGTTTATTTCTCAAGATTATTCGATGAGGCTGTTACAGAAAAGAAAGGTGTTTAATGGTTTGATGGCCCAATTGCGGAATCTAAAAGTTGAAAACTTTGTGGTATATCCTGCGATATTAAAGATAAAGCAAGAGGCAGCAACTTACTCCTTTTAGGAATTGAGCAAGGCGGAGCAGTTTGTGGCCGATCTGCAGAAGAAAATGAGCAAATGAATGTTGGACAGGCGTGAACTTGTGGGGCGCGGAGGAGTGTTGTGGTGATGCACCAGGAAAGTGAAAGTGTTGGTTTTTAAACAGGATGCAGGAGTTCCATTGATGCCACCAAAACTCCTAAGGACACGAGGGAATAAGGGGGAGAGGGATGGGAAAGACATTCTGAAGGCTGGCGGAGAAATGGCGACTGGAATGGAGGACCATGAGGCAGCATTTGGCAGGTGATAGTGGAAGGGAAGTGGCGAAGAACACTGCATCATGACCGGAATTTATGGGAGGAACTGAGCCAAGAGGAACACAGAATATGTCCGCTCGAAGACAAGAGGGCAAGGTGGCAAGTACTGTGTGGGCTTGGAGGAAAAGGGTGTTGGGTGGTGGGGGGGTATTCCAAATGTATGCCTCAGTAATGTAAACAGCTACGCTGGGGTTATAGCTGTGCTCCACTGAAGGGACTTAAAAAAGCGCCACTCTGCCTGTATAAAGCTGTAGTTGGATAGGGACTGGAAGAGTGGAGGAGATGTGAGCCACAATAAATATACATGTGGTGAAATAAAGACGGAAGTTGGGGAGGGTGTTCCCTCAGTGGTCCTGGGAAGTTACTCGACAAACGTCAAGAAGGTGGGGGCTTAAAGGGGCACTGCTTATTTTCCTTTTTTTTTTTTCCTTTTCTCACGAGCTTGCTTGACAATATAAATCTTGATGGTAATACAATAATGCTATGTGTTATGGTTACATGAAGTAAGTCGATAAAGCAGGGGTTGTCCGTGGACAGAGCAGTGGGGCACGCATATCGTTAGGGTGAAGTTCAGACACTTATGCTGGATTTGCAATTAGTGTCAAAGGGGGGGAATTAGATATGGGGTAGGTTATATTAAAGGTAGTATAAAGACTGGGGGAGGCTGAGGAAAAGGGGGATGGAAATGGAAGTATCAAAGAGAGAGTCACTCCGGGGGGAAAGGGGGGGAGTGGTGTTCCTGTTACTATGTTTATAATTAGGCTGTTTAAATGTGTTTTTTACTGTTTGTTGACAGATGCAATTTATACCAAACGAAGGCTAAAAGGCGCCTGTGGATGGAGAGGTGATGGTGGGACAAGAGGTATGAGGATCCGGAGGGGGTTCGTGGTGGAATTAGCTAGGTGGAAATGGGGAAAACACAATACACCTAGATGGCTGGCAAACAGGAAGTGGTGGTAGTCTCCTAGAATGTTAAGGGGATTGCAAGCCCGATCAAGCGCACAATGCTCCTGGCTGCGTTGCGAGAAAAGGGAGCACAAATTGCCCTATTACAGGAGACGCACTTGTCGGATGTTGAGCACACAAAATAGTACGGTGCTGGGCGGGGCAGGTGTTTTGCATCCTCTTACTCATCTCACAAGACAGGGGTGGCTATCCTTGTGAATAAGTACCTACCACTGGAAGTGCACAGAATTGTGAAGGATAATAGGAAGGGCAGGTATATATTTTTGATAGGGAAGCTCTATGGAGAGTCAGTCACACTAGGGAATGTATATGCCCCAGCTCAGTATGACCCCCAGTTTTTCCCGGGATTGCTGGACCTAATTACTAGGGAACAATTCCCAGCCTTAATCATAGGAGGAGACCTTAATAGTACCCTGGAACCTATATTGGACCACTCAGAGGGTAAGGGGCGAGCGCCGGAGGCAGTAGTCCAATGGAAGTTGGGTATGTCAGAGTTGGATTAGTAGACAGTTGGAGGATGGCATACCCAGGGGCTGGGAATATACGTTTTATTCCAACCCACATAAGACGTGGACAAGGATAGACTACATCTTGATACCCAGGGCGTGGCATGATAGAGTAATAGATGTCTCGCATAGCCCTATCCACATATCGGATCACGCTATGGTAGTGGGCAGGTTTAAAATGAAGGAAGAGAGGGACATGAGATCGCAGTGGAAATTCCCCACATACATGCTCCAAAATAAAGATTTTCAAGAGTACTTGAAAATGCAGTGGGAACTATATAAAGAGACCAATGGGGGTCCAGGGGTACCTAAAGCAGTTTACTGGGATGCTGGTAAGGCCTTTCTCAGAGGCTCCATAATAGCATACATGGCCAAAATTAAAAAGGAGAAGAGAGATTAGTGACAAGGGCTGGAAAAGCAATTAAAGGAGCTGGAAAAGCGAGTTGCTAGGGGAGAGAGAGGACAGGTGGAATGTCTCTTGATGGTGACAAGAGAGGTGCTAAATTCCCTGTTAAGAGGGGAGGCCCGAACTTCCTGGTTCTGTTGTAAGAGACAGGTGTTTGAATGGGCTAATAAGCCAGGCCCACTCTTAGTGAGGTTAATGAAGGGGGGGAAGTGCCCTGTAAGGTTAACAGGGATTAAGGATAAAGAGGGTAAGGTGCAGCGAGGGGCGGATCAGATAAGAGAGAGTTTTCGGGAGTTTTATGCTCACCTGTATAGGGCGGAAGGGATGAGGGGAACAGAGGATGCAGGACTTTTTGAATAAGGTTGAGCTACCCAGTCTCACAGAAACCCAAAGAAAACACTTGAGCCAGCCTATAACAAAGGGAGAAATATTAAAGGTGATTGGGAAGCTTCAGCAGGGGAAAGCAAGTGGCCCAGATGGCTATCCTGTAGAGTTTTATAAGGCTCTGGCAGGTCAGATGGCGGAGGTACTGAGTGAGGTGTTTAAGCTGAAAGAGGGACAGGAGGAGTCGTGCCTTCCGGATACATGTTATGACACCACGATCTGTCTGGTTCTTAAGATGGGGCAGAGATCCTTTGGAATGTGCCTTGTATAGCCAATTGCCCTGTTGAATTGTGATCTTAAAATCCTTGCCAAGGCACTGGCCATGAGACTGGAGGAGTACCTGCCGTCGTTGGTTCACCCAGACCAGACCGGGTTTATTAAGGGTAGGTTATCATATCACAATGTGTGTAGGCTACTTAATGTGGTGTGGAGGGCTGGCCAAGATATAGAAAAGACTTATGTTATATCAATGGACGCCGAAAAGGCTTTTGACAGGGTGGAGGGGGAATACCTCTTTGAGGTGCTGGACCGGTTTGGTCTGGGTAGCCCATAAGTACGGTGGATTAGAGCAATGTACCGGTCCCCCAAGGCCAGCGTCTTGGTCAATGGATCCCCTATGGTGCCCTTTAAGCTGGAAAGAGGAACCAGGCAGGGTTGCCCGCTTTCGTCATTGTTGTTCGCTCTGGCGCTGGAGCCACTGGCAGCAGCGATTAGGCAGTGCCAGGGGGCCCGGGGGGTAAAAGGGGCGGACAACACTGAGCACAAGGTCACATTATATGCGGACGACATGCTGGTGTTTTTACGGGAACCAGAGGTATCCATGACATCTCTCCTGCAATTATTAGAGGGCTTCTCGGAGTTCTCTGGCTACAAAATAAATTTGAACAAGTCGGAAATGCTATGCTTCCCTAAACTAGAAGAAGGAGACAAATGGTGGGGTATACAGTATAAATCCACAAGCATAAAGTACTTAGGTATTAATGTGGGAAGAACAATTGGGTCTCTGTATGGCCTGAATTATGTCCCTTTAGTTAAAATAATAGAAACGGACCTGAGAAGATGGATGCAGTTGCCAGTATCATGGATGGGGCAGATCAATGTATTAAAAATGAATATCTTACCCAGAATAATGTACCCTATGCAGATGCTCCCTATGCGAATCACACGGGGGTATATTGGCAGGCTAGAAAAAGTATTCGCTCAGTTTATATGGAAGGGACAGAGGCCAAGAATGCGGCTCCAAAGACTTAAGGCTGAGGTATCTAAGGGTGGTCTGAATTTCCCAGATCTGCTAAATTACTACTTGTCCATCCAGCACAGATATATAGCTGATTGGGTGTTTCGACCAGAGGTAGCAAGCTGGGTGGCACTGGAGCAAGAGGGATGCACAGGGCAGTTATCGGCCTATTTGCACAGTAAAGGATCACAGGCATATAGCAGCCAAGGGGGTTGGAACCCTTTGGTAGGAATGACTTTGGAAGCCTGGGAGATGCTTAAGAAAACCAGAGGGATAACTAACGGGGAAACTATATTGATGCCATTAGCAAGGAACCCTTTCTTCTTGCCAGGGTTAGAGGATAGAGGATGTAGAGAGTGGGAAGGGGGGCAAAATGTGTGGGTAGTATGATTAGTAGAGGGACGTTTCTCCCATTAGAGGATATTAAAAAGAATCTAAACTTGCAGGGGCAACAGATGTTTCGATACCTCCAACTGAAAGCATTTATAGGCAAAATGGAGAGAGAGAAGCCATAGGGACAGGGATGGGGCTCGATAGAAATAAAAATATTGGGGGTGCAGAGGGATCCTAAAGGGTTTATTGGGAAGTAGGGATGGCCGGATTATATGCAGAAAGTAAGGAAACAATGGTGCAAGGATTTAGGGAGGGAAATCTCTGAAGAGATTTGGCAGAAACTATTGTTGGGACATAGAGGCCTGCTGGTCTGCAATAAATTCAAGGAAGCCTACTTTAATTTTGTACATAGGCTGTATTATCCCCCGGCTGTGGTGCAAAGGGACCATCTGGCTGTCTCCCCGTTATGTGGGAGATGCAAAAGAGAGATAGGGACATACATGCACTGTTTTTGGAATTGCTCTGTCCTGCAATCTTTTGGGGGGAAAATATTCAAAGAAGTGGAGTTAATGGCGGGGAACCCCATCCAGGTGGACCCTATTAAGGGACTATTTGGTTTGAGTGCGGATGGGACAGAGGAATGGGGGACAATGCCGCGCTGGATCAAAGTCCTCATGGCGATGGCCAGGCACTGTATCCAAAACACCTGGGTTAATAATGTTGTACCTACCATCCAGCAGTGGCGACAATTGATATTGCAAAATCTGGCGTTAGAAAGGCTATCATTGGTGTTGCCGAACAGATCAGAGGCATTCTATAGAGAATGGGCACCATTTCTTTCTACGCTTGAAAGACAGGAGATGGTCACTCTCTGTAAGGGGTTGGTTTAGGAGGATGTGACTCGGCTGGATGGGTGTCCCCCCGCCTGTGGGTGGGCTACATAAGGATGTTATGTATTGATATCCACAGAATACTTGACTGATAATCAACTTGGATATTAGCCTGCTCTGTTTTTTAGCACTGTCAGTGAGTATTAAGAATCAATTGTTTGGGGAAGAATCACTGGATGTAAAAGTAATTGTATGGAAGTGCATTTGTCTGTTTGTTCTTTGTATTAGTATCTGTACGTATGTGTATTTGTACGTTCATGTAATGTGTATGTGTTGTTATAACAGAAAATAAAAAGGATTATACAAAAAAAAAATCTGCTCAGACAAATGTTGGAGGGGTTGCGGACAGGTTGGGTCACACGAACATATTTTTTGGAGTTGCCCAAAAATCAGGAGCTACTGGAACCTGATAAGTCAGGGGCTGAGTCAGATTTTACAGATGTACAGTAAGTTCCTGAACAGCCTCACTATCTTCTGCTGGTGGAGCCTCCTCAAGGTCTGAAAGGTTCTAAAGCTAATTATTTATTTCCAATTTTGTTAGCCGCAGCTCAAAAGGCAATTACTAGGCTGTGGCTCACTGAGACACCCCCAGGGGAGGAAGAGTGGTTGTCGTGTTGTAACCAAATTAAAACAATGGAGAGGCTTACGCCCAACCTGAATCTGAGACTTGAACGATACAAGTCTCGCTGGTTTCCCTTTTTTAAGTTCCTAGGCACCAGAGAGGGAGTCTCAATTCTGGAGATTTGGGCCAGCAATGCCCTAGACTAATAACAAGATACGGTAGGAACTCCAGCATCCACGAGGAGTTTAGTTAACTAGGCTCCACCCACGCATCATATGTTGTAATAGGGACTGTTACATATTCACCAGGAGCTAGGGAGGGAGGGAGGGGGATGGGGGTGTATTGTTTAGTTAAGGTTACTGTGCAAGTAATGTATTATTTCTTTCTCCTTCTCACAATCTCCTATCCCTTTGTTGTTTTTAATAGCAATTAACTAGGGGGTTACAGATTTAGAATAAGAAAGTAACTGAGGTGCGAAGTGCACAACCCAGCCTAAGATACCTCTGTTAGTTTTGAAGTTTACCCTATCAACTGTATCATCTAATTGCATTTGTAACCAATAATGCATAAACTAGAGCATGTATATGATTTGCCCTTTGTTAAGGATAATGTATTTCTTTTCCCTTAGTTTTCCTTCTCCGTAACCTGTTATTGTCTGGAAAATGAAATAATAAAAAACTACAATTTCAAAAAAAATAAATAGCATTTATTCCACAGTAGCTACATTTATCCACATCGTAAGTCTGGCGACCACAGATCCTGCATTTTTATCTGACTACTATCTATGTGATATTCTTTTACCCCTGTTGTATATAAAAAACAAAGAACCTCAGCGTGCAAGCACTGAGGCAATGGTTACCCCAAAGGGCATTGGCCGGGAAGCCAAGTTTCAAAGAAATACAAAATCACACATGCCCCCATAATGCAAAACATTATGGGCTGCATATGCAAATCACCGCAGAATATTATGCTGGTTCAACTTTAAGCAGAAATGCATGGTGCCGACAGGCCTCTCACACAGTTTGCAAAGGGTTCCAACAGAAGACACAGACACATGTTTCATCCTACCAGGACACATCAGTGTGCCTAGTTTGTTTACCTCCTTCCCTCCTTCCTGCCATGTCTTTCCTGAACATAGGGTAGCATGGTATGGCCATGTCCCAGTCATGATGTTCTGTGCACCAAGACTTTGTAAAGACCATGACATCCAATTCAGCCTCTGTCATGATGGCTTCCAGGTCTGGAATTTTGTTTTAAAGACTCCATGCACTGGTGCACATGGCTCTCCACACCTTTCTTCCATGCTCCCTCCTGTCTTGCTTCCCCTTCCCATCCCTGACTGTTTTTCCCTGAAGCCAAGCTCCCCTGACTTTCCTCCTACCTTTTTAGTTTCTCTCTTCCATGACTACTTCAATCCTTTACACTTGCTTACCTGAGTTTTACCCCTCCCCTTTTCTTCTGCTTTGTCCCCATCCCTGCCTTTCTGTGCCCCTGACCTATGGGAGTTTTCTTCAACCAGATCCTCCATCCCTGCTGCTTCATCATCCAAGGGGTTGGGGGCAATTGTTGCCTCCATTTGTTTTACTGCCTCCTCCCCAGGCTACTTTAAATGCTCACCCAAGTAGCATTTAAACCTCCCACCAAGGACTGTGGTCCCCTTCCCAGAAGGATGCAAACTGTCTCCCTTATAGAGAGTCATATTCTTCCAGGCTAGCCCCCAGTCCCCAATGTAGCCGAAGCCCTCCTCCATGCACCATGCCTTCAACCAGTCTTTAAATGTCTTGATGCAGAGCACTCTTGCATCTCCCTGACTGTACACATGCAAATACCTCACAAAAAGACACTGTGCGTGCTACCTGCTTAAGGCTCCTCCCCAACTCCCTGAAGTTGACCAGCACTACCCCTACCCTGTCCCTTGCCAAGTCATTTATCTGCAGGTGGACAATGACAATCTAGCTCCCTCCTATCTCCTGCTACCTTAGCAATCCTCTGAAGACGCTCTCCATCCCACTGAGCCAAAGAACCAATAAGGTACTTAAGCTCCCTCTTCTTTCCTCCCAGACTCCTAAGTCTATCCCCCACCAACTGCTTCCTCCTCAGCTGAAGGCCTCTTCCTCCCTCTTTGGGATCTCCACTTCTGAAGACCCCCACTTCTTCCTTTCCACTGTGAAAGATGCTTGCTCGTGACTGCCCTGTCCCTCCAGAATGATGAAGGAATTCCACAGTAGTGTACAGTAAAGAGTGTGCACCCTTCCTGTCATCCCCACCCTCACGGAGACCACCAAGGTTGATTCATTCTGCCTCTACCTAGGCATCCTTTGGGAGAGTGGTGACAGACTTGATGGCCCTTGGGTGGGGCAGAAGTTCTTCTGTACAACTGCTAGTTCAGCCCTGAGTCCAGCAACCTCTGTCTGCAACCCAGAGAGGTGAGCACAAATGGGACAGCATCTCAGTGTACAGGAGGTGTCCCGGAAGACTGCGGCCCCACACCCACTGCACTACATAACTCCCATAATCTTTCCTTTCCTTTCCTTTGCCTAGTGTCTTTTTAAATTTCTCTGTACCCTTCTCCCTCCATCCTACTTCCATTTTACTCCTGCCTCTCCCTTTTGCTTTCCTGAAACTAATTTATCCTACCCTAAATAGGGTATCTTTTGTTTCCCCCTTTTTTTAACCCTCCTACCTGTACATACCTTATTATTGGTGTTTATTTAGTTTTGTTTATTTGTTTATTTGAATCTAGGATTACAAGTACCTTTGAGCCGAGGGTCTTTTACAAAGGTTCCATGTCAGGAGGGATACAATGTAACCCAGGACAATAGGTACAGGATTTATAATAAACATTGGGTTACAGTAAACATGGAGGCTTAACAAATGTTGTCAATGCAAACACACAGATTAGGACAGTACTAGGTAGGATACAATTGGGAGTTGCAGCCAGAGGCCTTGTCAGCAGCGCATTGGAAGTGCAGTGGAGAGTGGGGGGGGTGGACGACAAGGAGGGGAGGGAAGATAGGTACAGGGGACAGAGAAAGTGCTGAAGTTAGGGGCAGGGGCAGCTGAGGAAGGTAGGGGGACAGGATGGCTGTTCATGGGAAACAGTCGCAGGTGTTGGAGGCTGAGAGGGATAGATGCAGCCTGGATTTGAAGGAGCCAAGCTTGGGAAGGGGGAGATGTCACTACTGAGACCATTCAACCAGAGTGAGGCCCTGTAGGTGAAAGTTCTTTGCCCCTGAGAGGAACGGCAGTGAGGGATCAACAGGAGTTGTGAGACAGTGCCCCTTGCATGGTGTGAGTTACGAGCAAGAGAAAGGAGAGCTTGGACGCCAGGAGGAGAAAAGCCCAGGGTTGTCTTCTTAACCATTAAGCAGGTTTGGTATTTTATATGGTTAGAGAGTTGTAACCAGCCAGTTTGGGCGTAGAGGTCACATGTATGGGTGAGACTGTGGGCACCAGAGATGAGACGACAGGCTTTGTTGAGCGCCATAGCAATGCGTCAGAGTGCAGTGGCAGTGGCAGAGCCATAGATGATAAGGCCATAGTCAATCAGTTAGACCACAGAGCTCTGAACTGCAATCCTTAATGCTTCAGGAGTAAGGCATTGCCTGTGCCTGTAGAGAAGTCCAATACGATTATTAGGAGCTTTAGCAATGTTGTCAATGTGTAGACCATAGGATAGGTGACTGTCGATTGTGACTCCAAGATATTTAAAGGAGTATACCTGTTCAAGGGCAGCACCATTGCAGTTAGAGATGGTCAAGGGATGCTGCAAGCTTTCTCTACAGATCACAACTGCATTATCTCACACAGGGATAATTTAGTTAGTTGGGGTCCTGTGCTGGAATTGCAGAGAGAGACGAGAGTAAGCAGCCAGCTAAAACCTAGGTGTGTACTACTCCTTTCCCACTTCTAGTAAGGGTTACAACCTGCAGTTACTGCTCCTGCCCCCTGACTATTGTAACCAGTAATGTGTTACCACCTTACCTTGGCCCGATGTTTTCACTGCAGAGTCTCCTGTAGGCTGTAAACTACCTGGTGTCCCTCAACTGCCTATCCCCACTAAGCCTCTGGCTGCTCCTTACTCAATCGCACACCTGATTCACAAAGCTTTCTATTAATCTACTTAGCCCCAGGCTAGGTTCCCCACACCACCTGTTACAAATTTAAAGAAATGTCTCAAAGTGCCCCTATACTCAGACTAAAAATCTCTTTCCTCAACCTACCCACTACTAGTCCTCTAAATATGGAGAAAAAATGTAAACGTATACCTCTAGGTTTTAGCTGGCTGCTGACTCTCGTCTCTCTCCGCAATTCCAGCATGGGACCCCAACTAAGTAAATTATCCCGGTGTGAGATAATGCAGTTGTGATCTGTAGAGAAAGCTTGCAGCTCATTAACTCTCCTGGAAAATGTCATAGCAATGAGGAAATGAAAATGATGTACTCACCGTAATTCTTGATCTTCCAGAATATCTTCACCATTTATTACCTCCTATGGGTATGTGCAGGAGGAACTAGGACCCTGCGGGAGCAAAGTCTTTTGTATTCTACAGCTTGGGGGACCAACTTCAGTGTCAGCACTGCCCATGAGGCAGATGTAATGATGTGGCACTTGTGGGCTGGCCTGCAACTGACACCAGCCCCCCCACCTTCCTCGGTTCTGTCTGCCAGTAGAAAAACCAGTGGGAGAGAAAGGAGAGAAAAACAAAGAGAGAGGGTCTAGCCCAAAGGGATAGGAAAAGGATATAGGATATAAAATCACAATAAGAATAAAATCTGACTACCAACTTACAGAAAACTAAGAACTGGGCCTAGGGACACAAGGTAGTGGGTAAAAGGAAAGAGCTAGAGCCTACTAGCTACCTGCTAGGAGGGCAGAAGGGCAGCAGCCATGGTAAAGAGCTCTGGCTGGATAAGAAAGACCAGAGTAAAAATTCAAAAAGGTATTGCAAAAAGATCTTGTACCATGGTTGTCACTCCCTCAAGGTAGAGAAACTGAAGAGCTAGAGAAAGGATGTTCTCAACATCCTGCCCTCCAGGCTAAAGGCCTAGGTACTGTAGCTACAATAGTTAGGAGGTGTTGGAAGAGCTACAAGACAACAAGAAAGATAGGACTGCCCAATCCCATAGGTTGCCAAGTGAAGGGCAAGCAGGCCAGATAAAGGATAACCAGTGGGGGATGTTGGGCAGGCATGGTCATAAATAGTGAAGATATTCTGGAAGATCAAGAATCATGGTGAGTACATCATTTTCATATCTTCCAAGAATCAGTCTCCACCCCCCCCCCCCAATGGGTCAGAGTACCAAGCTGTTCACCCAAAAAAGGGCAAAAATGGCTCACAATGAGGGAAATGGTTATTCCTGCAGTCATCTGTCATGGGTAACCACAAAAGGGTGGGGAGTCCTTATGAGTCTGGTGGGACCTGAAACTGGTCAGGAGCAGGTGAAGGCTCCCATGGCCTGGAAGCAGGAAGGCACCCTGACAGCTCACACCTAACCACGTGGGAGAAAAAGTGAGTCCCTTGGAATTGTAAGCTGAGCACCCTACGCCGGGCCAGGGGGACCAACCAAGAAAGGCAAAAACCATGCCATCCACTGAATGCAGACCGCAATTGCCACCAGTCTGGAAGCTACCTGGTTGGTGTCACAAGACACCCTCACTTGGTGCCTTACCAGCTCCAGACCCTGGGCAGAAAGGCGAATGGGCTGCCTGGTTGCCTCGATATCTGGCAGTGATACTAGGAGCTGACCTATTGCCGTTCACAGGCACCTGACATAGGCAGCGTGATGGGCTGGATATGCCGAAATGTACATCATGGTATGTGCCACCAAGTATACCAGCCTACCTCAGTCATAAACTCTGCAGAGCCGCAGTCAGAGGGGCGGTCATGCAGGGGGGTGGTCATGCACCAGGCGCAGAGACCCAGGTGTCCAGGAGCATGATCCCAGAAAAGGGATGTGGCATGGCACCCGGAGACCCCACAGGACTGAAATGTCTGTACTGGATGCTGAATGTCCCTTGGGCTGGAGAAGGGGTAGAGGGATAGAGTCAGATGTGCCTGAATGCTTTCATGAAAGGCCAAGACCACAGAGGGATGACTGTAGAGACTCTGCTGTAATCCCCAAGAAATGACAGCACCAGGATAGCAGCACTGCGACCAGCAAGATGGTGCAGGTTCAGATACTGCATCATCTCCCCTAGGAACTGCTGGTACTGGGTGTACTCAATGCCACAGGAGAGGTGAACAGAGGTGTCTTCTTCCTCAGAGGAGGAAGTGGGACATGATTAGGAGCTAGAGTCAGGAGGCAGTGGTGCAGGGACTTCAGGCCAGAACATGCCCTGGTCTGTTCTAAGCTGGCACTGGGAGAATGCACCAGCTACCATCCTGAACTGGTCCTAGGACAGAGGCCCAAAAGTACCAAAAATACCTGGGAGAGGAGGAGGAGAAGGGGGTAGAAGAGGGGGAGCAGGAGGAGGGTCATGTGAGACCAGGCCAGGTCCTCTGTGGGAATGCACAAGGGACATCTGCTGGGGTGAGGGCCTGGCAACTCCACCTGCCAACAGTTGTGGACTGGTCAGGATAGTGCCCATGGGGTGAAGCCCACAGGTGGGGAGAGTGGGGCCGTGCAAATCCCATGGGGTGGCCCTGATCCCCACCAATGACAGGGCCAGATGTTTCCAGGGAGAAGGATGGGTCTGAACCGGCGCTGCGACTCCTGCTACAGCTGCAACCTACTCTAGGCAAGGAGTAATCCACCGGCCCAGACTCCAAAATCTTCCCCTCACCAGATCTGGCTTTGCCCCTTTGGTCTATTCCAGACTCCAGGCCAGAGCTACCAGAGGAAGAGGTGCCAGAACTGGCACCATGAATGGCACTGACTCTCTCCAGGCACTGCAACGGCACCAGGAACAGGGTTGACACCTGGAACGGTGCCAGAACCCAAAATGGAACTGTGAACAGCACCAGAAAGGCCCCACCACCAACAACAACAGACACCAACTCACAAGAAGCTCCCAGCTCTGAGCCAAGCCCAGAACCAGACACAGGAAGGCCCCCATCTTCATGGTTACATAACAATTCACGCTGGTCAATTCAGTCCATCACACATCAATCTAAACCATAAGCTCTGGCATAAAGTGAGCCCCTGTACAAAATGGCCTCTGACAATTCATCCCCAGCATAAATAAAATAAAATAAACTCCAAGGGGAAAAAATGGGAACGAATTGTGCAGGGAGAGAACTGACACCAGAGTTCATAGCCCAGAGCAAGCTGAAGTGGAGTGGAATGACTGGCATGAACTCACGTGTCCCCCATCCTCACCAGTCCCCTCCTCAGACCTGAGGTCTGCACCGAATCCCTCTCCTGGGTCATCCAACCACTCAGGAGAAGATATCCAGACCACCTTGAGGGCATGAGAGGGACCAGTTCCAGAGACTTTCCCTCTCCCAGTACTACGAGCAACATCGAGAGGGGGCTCAGTCTTGCAGTCAACACTGCCTCGCTCTTTGGTATCAGCCTGAGTCCCAGGAGCCGAGGTGTCGCCAGGTTGCAATGACAAGGTTCCCACTGGTGTAGACCCAGTATACAGCTTCAGCCTCATCAGCAGGGGTGTCCGCTGTCCCAAGGGGCCAATGGACTGAAAGCGGTGCTGATCTGGTCCCCCAAGGGAGACCAACTGTCCATCAGACCCTTCCCCAGGTTCTCCAGCACCTTGGCAGAGTAAGCGCAAGGAGAGGCCTGGTTCTTCTCAGTATATATACTACTAGGAAGGGGCTCAGGGGAAGAGCCTTACCTTGGCATCCCTGGTGCGATGCCTGCCTCCAAAAGTGTGGAACTTGTGACCCCACTTCAGTGCATGAAACTCAAGGGTGTGATAATCCATGAAGAAACAGGCATTGCACCTGTCCATGTCATGGTCAGCACCAAGGCACGTTCAACAGGCATCGTGCCAGTCCCAGACAGAGGTGTGTCCCCCCAACAGGAGTACTGGCACATTCGGGGGAGGCCATCCTTCTTCTTCTTTGAAGACTTCTTTCTCTGCCCCTCAGTACCAGACATGGTACTACAAAGAAAATAGCAAAACACAGAAAAGGTTCAGTGCTGCATTGAGAGCAGAAAATGATAAAGATGGTACCAAGAGAGAAGACAGTGCCAAGGCACAACATCGAACTAATGGCAGCAAACCGAGGCAGGAGAGTGATGCAGTTGCCAACAATGACTTCAGGCACTCCCACCATGTGCATTTGATGGCAGGGAAAACAGAACTGAGGAAGGTGGGAGGCTGGCTTTGACTGATGGCCAGTCTACGAGAGACGCATCATGACGTCTGCATCATAGGCAGTGCTGGCACGATATCAGTTCCCCAAGTTGTAAAATGCAAAAGACTTTGCTCCCATGGCATCCTAGTGCCTCCACAGAGCTCCTGCAGCCTCCCCTCATATGGTTTCTCATGCAGCCCCTGAACAATTTTGGTAGCCTTCCTCTGGACAGCTTATACCCTGTCAATGTCCTCACATAGCTGTGACCTCCAGGACAGTACACAGTACTCTAGATGGGGTCTCACTAGAGAGTGATGTACTGTACTGGCAACACTACCTCCCTTCTTCTAGAAATCCTCCTCCCTATGCAACCCAGCATCTGACTAGCCTTGCTTACTGTCTTCCTGCACTGCTCTAGCACCTTAACATCATCAGATATGATTACTCCCGAGGTCTCTCTCTTGCTTAGTGACTGTTAAGAACCTCCTCCACATCTCATACGCAGCCCTTGCCCCCCCCCCCCACCACCACCAGAAGCATGACTTTGTAACTTTTTTAGGCATTCAAACCCAGCTGCTACTCCCTAAACCATTCCTCATTTTTTCAGAGATCCCTTTTCATTTTCTCCGCCCCTTCCTGAGTGTCCACCCTGTTGCAAATGTTTGTGTCATCTGCAAAGAGACACCCCTTCCCCCTCCAGTTCCACAGCAATGTCACCTATGAAGACACTGAAGAGGACAGACCCAGTACTGAACCCTGTGGTACCGCACTAGCCACTCTCCCATCCCTTGAGTAACTGCCATTTACCACCATCCTCTGTTTTCTATCCTTCAACCAGTTTGATATCCAGTTTATCGCCTTCTCACCAATCCACAGGTTACCAAATTTCCTTATTAGTCTCCTGCGTGGCACAGTGTCAAAGGCCTTAATGAAGTCCAGATGGGCCACATTCACTGCTTTCCCCTGATCCACTTCCATAGTCAACCAGTCAGAGAAATCTAAAAGACTTGTTTGACATGACCGCCCCACTGTGAAACCATGCTGCCAGTGGTCTTGCAGCCCATTTGCCTCCAGGCACTCTATCAGTCTCTCCTTCAGCAGGGTTTCCATTAATTTCCCCACCACTGATGTGAGACTGACTGGCCTATAATTGCTATCCTCCTCCTTGCAGCCACTCTTGTGCAGAAGGACCCCATTGGCCCTCCTCCAGTTCTCTGGAAGTACCCCCATCTCCAATCAGTTGCTGAACAGTGTTGCCTGAGGCATGGTTAGCACTGTGCTCTGTTCTTTTAGTACCCTTGGATGGATCCCATGCCTTATTTTAATTTAGGGCTTCCAGTACCCTTTGGACTCTGTCCTCCGAAAATGGACTTGTGTCCACTCCCCCCATCCCCCTGGTACCTGCAGATATATTTTCTTCCATCCCCTCTCTCCTCCACTGTTAAGACCAGGCAGAAGTACTCATTTAATATTTTAACTTTGTCTTCATCTTCTTCTGCACAGTCCCCCCATTCTCCTGATCCTCACTATTCCACCCCCCTGCTGTCCATTTTTCACTCATCTTCCTGAAGAAAATCTCATCTCCTTTTTTTACCTCCTTTGCTAGCCTCTCCTCTGTTTGTGCCTCAGTTGCCCTCACCTTCCTTCCTGCCTCCCTTTGTTTATCTAAATATATCTCTCTGTCGCCCTTCATCTGGGTCTTCTTGTACTTCTTAAAAACAGTTTTTTTTTCTCCCTTACCACCTTAGCTGCCTCCCTTAAGAACCATAGTGGCCTATGAATGATCACTTATACCCATAGGGCTACCCACTGTGCCTTCTATAATTCTGTCCCTGTTTGTAAGAACAAGGTCCAGCACTGCCGCATCCCTAGTGGGTTCTGTAACCAGCTGCCTGAGAAATGCTCTCTGTAGGGAGTCAAAGCTGACCCTGCTTCTTCTTGTAGCTGTGGTCATAATGCTCCAGTCTACATCAGGCAGAGTAAAGCCTTCCTTGGAGAAAAGAAGACCCTTTGTTGAAGTTTGAGCAATTTAACCACTATAGGAAGGCCTGACAAAGAAGAGACATCACCAGAATTAGTCAGTCAGTCATTCTAGGCCATCAAAGTGTTGAGCCCACTGGACAGGGAGGAACTAATGACGAATTCTCATATGCAGGCATGACAGAGGGACAGAAATGATGCCAGTCATTAACCAATTCAGTCTGAGAAGGCATCCTGAAAAGACATAATGACTGGAGGACACCAGCTGTGCTTGGCAATCAGAGCAGTGGCATGGTTCTCTGAAAGGAAAGACCTGCATGTAAACTCGTCTGGGACAGCACCTATCTACCAAAGGCACTGACAGAGGGTCAGCCGATTATGGTTTTTTGACATGGATGCCTAACGGATCCAACAGCTGGTGTGTCCAAAACAATGTGTAAAAACTGTGATATTCAATAGCCAGTGGTCCAGATATGGGAGTATATACAGGCCTTCCCTCCAGAGTGCTGCAGTACCACGAGAAGCATTCCTTATGAAGACATGTATACTGAAACAAACCAAACAGCAAGGTATGAAACCAGTAATGAGAGCCCTCCAGAATAAAGGGGAGGTGCTATTGGAGACTGCAAAGCACCTTGATACAGTATGTAGGTAACTGTCCTTCATATCCAGAATGCACATCCAATCCCCTTGCAGAAGCTGACGGAGCATGGACTGAAGAGATACCATACAAAACTTTCTGTATTCAGTGTACAGGTCCAAGCCTCTGAGGTTGAGGACAGGATTAAGTCCCCTGTATATTTCAGAACTAGAAAATACTGGATGTAATAAGCCTGGTTCAGTTCCACATGAGGCAGGGGTTCCAGAGCCCACTTGTGCAAGAATATCTGAACTTTGTCTAATAGGACTTACAGGTGACTTGGGGGGGGGGATGCACTAGAGGGGTAGACAGTAACTCCAGGGCATGCCCGCAATTAAACAATGCCCAGGATCCATGCATCTGTCATGATCTCCCTTCACTTTGGTAGAAAGAGGGAGAGAAATGATAGGACCAGGCAGCTTGGCCAGCAGTAGATTTCCTGAGGGGGAAGGAGAGGGAATAAGAATCCATGTTGCGAAGTGATTAAGAGGATGTGGAGGGGGATGAGAGGAGAGAGGTACAGTAGGGAGACAGGGATCTAAGCCAGAATTTGGATATGGAGGAGTCACAGTGGGCAAGGCACCTGGCATCATGGGAGGGGAGGGAGGAGTACAGGGAGCAGCACTGGGTGTGAGGAGGACAGGCCAGGGCAAAACAGTAGAAATACTGAAAGAGGGGGTCCAGTCTGGCAAGGATGGACTTAGGAGCAGTGCTGTAAATGATGCTGCCATAGTCAAAGATGGAGAGCATCTTCTTTGAGACAATCTCTCGGTGAGTGGGAGGCAAAATACTTGCTTTATTCCTGTAGAGTGCACCAAGTATGGGGTGAGCTTATAGTAGATGTCACCCATGTGTGCCTAAAAATTGACAAGGCAATTCAACCAGACCCCAAGGTACTTGACAGAGGAGACAACCTCAACCACAAAGCCATGAAGGGTAAAGAAACAGGGGAGGGGAGGGGAAGGGAGGGGAGGTGAGCCTGGTGATCCTCTGCCAGTATTTATTAAATGTTACTGTTACTAATTAAGTTTTAGCTTAACAGTATGCAGTACCACATTGCACTTTTTTTGAGAGGATGTCTTCTGTTTTAGAACATTTAATGGAAAGCATTATTTTCGTATGCTTTTGCAGCCTTTGGCTGCAAAAGTGAGGAACAATAGGTACTGCTGGGGAGGAGTGAAATGTTACCCACATAATTCAAGGTATACGATGAATGTTCATGGGCATTACACTTACATAGACACCAATTAAATTATGGGGACTAATGCCAAAACTCAGGAAGAGTACAATTTTTTGTTTATTTTATAAAACCATCATGAAATTTTCCATGTCAATACTAAAAAAGTATATCAACGTACTTTACCGTTACAGAAAAAGTATATTGATAACATTTATTTTACAAAAAACAGTTCTGTGGTGCTGTATGTATGTCAATATAGCTAGAAAAAGCTGCATGTTTTTTGTATTGATAACATTATTACTACTGTTACATAATAACAACACCATTTCTTAATGGCTGAACTCCCAAGTTTTCACATAAACAAATTCAAGTTTCTAACCCCCAACAGTTCCAGACATAGACCTTTGATTCTTTAAAATGAGATAACTTTGGA
Organism: Neoceratodus forsteri; assembly: GCA_016271365.2. Classification (NCBI taxonomy): domain Eukaryota; kingdom Metazoa; phylum Chordata; order Ceratodontiformes; family Ceratodontidae; genus Neoceratodus; species Neoceratodus forsteri. Next base: position 727,182,330 of record CM057458.1, on the reverse strand, counting down.
ACTGTTAGGGTTGAGACTTAATGAATGCTCGAAGTCAGCTAACTACAGTACATATATAGAATAACGCATGGGGAAGTGTGTATAATGAGGATTTTATGCACACCCTCAGTGTGCAATGCCCCATAAACCCCAAGGGGTTTATTAGGGCAATGCACACTGAGGGTGTGCATACAATCCAAATTTAAACACACTCTCCATGTTTTGTTTTTTTTTTTTTTTATTTACTGGTTTTATGTTCACTGGTTCTTGAGCAATAAAAAAACTTTATTTCTTTAAAAAGTTCCAGGCGGACAGCACTCCTGTTGTGCTGCTGCCAACTCACCGCCCCAACCAGGGGTGAAGGAGACTGTTTTCGGAAGTGGGAGATGCTGGCAGAGGGAGGGACTTGCAGGCAAGGGACCGGACAGCAAAAGGGGGCCTCAGAATGCCCAGGCAAAATCTTCCGGGACCGATGCTGTCTGAGATGCCGCTCTTCAGCACGCCGCTGCCAGGAGACCGGAAACTTTTTATTAAAAATGAAAGACGAGCAGTAAAATAATGAAAGGGGTCGAAGACAGCCCACACCACGGCACCAGAGGAAGCAGGAACCACCACACCACTTTTGGACTGCTGCACCGAACAGGACCCGATGTAAGCACCGAGGGACGAGAAGCGGATCACAGTTAAGCTGTTAAACTACTGTTACTAACTTGTGTCCCCTCTCTCCCTCACAACAGCGTGGCAATCAGACTTCTCGCTGTCTTCTGGGGTGCCCTGGGCTCTTAATAGTCAGCACTAGATAAGTGTTGGCAGAAGATTTAAGAGAGGTGCTTGCGCAAACTCCGTTATTTATAGTTCATTATTCACACGTGTGAATAATGGAGTTTGACAGTCACTGCCAGCAGTTGTTAAACAACACTAACCAGTAAATATATATCACAAACGTATCACTACAATGATCATATATCAATAAAAAAAAAACTTTCATATCAATATCAAAAACAAAATAGTTCACTGCATTTTTAAAGTCATGTCTTTTTAACATATTGTTTCAGAATGTATATGCACGTAGCAACACAGGAGAACTGTTTTAACTGTTCATATCTTATAGCTTTCAAAATGTAGCTTCAAGTATTATAAAAATATCATGTAAGATTATTTTTGGAAATGGTCAGAGGATACTAATGGTTGTTCTGTCTTAGAATAAACATATTCTTTTCTAGTTTTAAATTATAACCTGCCCCTTGACTCAACTGCAGCACATCCCACTGTCATGTGGAAGTCTTCGATCCAGAATTACGATGGGTCTCTTACTGGGCTAGTGGAGAGCAGGTACAATGTAAAGATATTATGAAAATACAAACATGCCAGCAGATAAAGGCCTAATGGCCTTTCTAGTCTGCATGATTCTGCAGCTCACCATGTATTTACAAATGGAATTGCCCCCCCAGTTTCCCTTCTGACCTCCCTCTATTTCCCCCTCTCCCCAACATTTTCCCCCCTTCTACCCGCAATTTTTCCCCTCACCATGTCCCAACACCTCCTGAAGTTGTCCACTATTTTTAGGGTACTACCTCCTCCAATAGTTCATTCCAGTTGACAACCACCCTCTCAGTGAAAAAAGTGCCTCCTCCCTAAACCTTCCCCCAAAAGCTTTAGGCTGTGCCCCCTAGTGGTCTTGTTCCTATTAAGACTAAAGAGTCTCTCAGTGCTCACCCTGTTAATACCCTTACTTGAAAGTCGCAATCATCACTCCCCTCTCCCATCTTTCCTCAAGAAAGTACATGGTGAGCTCTCTGAGCCTCTCCTCATGGGTGTTGCCCTGCTGGCCCTGGCTCACCTTGGCTGCCCTTCTCTGGACTGTCTCCAGCAAACTGATATCCTTCTTAAGATACAGGCACCAAAACTGCACACTGTACTCCAGGCGTGGTCTTACCAGTGTCCTGTACAGCAGCAGAATGACCTCTGCCTTCCAGTTGGTAATTCCCCTGGCTATGCAGTTTACAGAGTGTTTCAGGTCACTTGTGATCATTACTCCCAGGTCATTTTCTTCTTCTGACCTGGCTACCTGTAATTCACCCAACTAGCATTTGGAACCCGGATCCTTCACCCCCAAGTGTATATATTTGCACTGTTTAACATTAAACTACAGCTAACAAATGCCAGACCACTTCCAGCCTAGCCAGCTCCTCCCTGAGTTCCTATCCCCCCCCATCCTCCCTCCCACAGAGCTTGGTGTTGTCCACAAAAAGGCAGATTTTGCCCTTGATCCAATCTGTGATGTCACTTATGAAGATGTTAAACAACACCGGACCAAGCACTGAGCCCTGTTGGACCCCACTGGTCACAGGCCTCATGTCTGAGCAATTCACCACCAACTACCACCCTTTGGTTTCTATCCTGCCACCAGCTTCTGACTCATCTCGCAAATTTAGCCCCCACCCCAGGTCCTCTAGCTTCCTGATCAGTCTCCTATGAGGCACCAAGTCAAAGGCCTTGCTGAAGTCCAGATGCAGGACATCAACTGCCTGGCCCTGGTCCACTGTCCCAGTGGCCTAATCAAAGAAGTAAATTAAGTTAGTTTGGCAGGATGTCCCCTAACACAAACTCGTGCTGCTTCTCATCCTGGAGCCCATTTTCCTTCAGAAAGTCGATAAGTCTCTCTCTCTTTCAGTATGGTCTCCATTAGCTTATCCACTACTGAGTTCAGGATGACTGGCCTGCAGTTCTCTGTTTCACCCCCTCAGCCCACTTTTATAGAAAGAGACCATTGTGCCTTTCTCCATTCCTGGGGCACCTTTCCAGAGGTGTTAAACAGGTCTGCCAGAGGACTCGCCAGAACCTCCCATCAGTTCTCTAAGGACCATTGGGTGGATACCATCTGGCCCTGGTGATCTGTCCTCCTTTAGGGCCCTTAGGCCCTTGAGTAACATGTTGGCTTGAATTTCACCATCTGTGACTTCCCCCTCCCAGTCTCCACCCCCTACTCCCTTGTGCTACTGGTCTGTTCTTCTCCTGAGTGAAGACTGAACAAAAATACCCATTAAGCACCTCCACCTTCTACAATCTTGTCCTTTATGTTTCTTCTTTTTTTCCCTTGTATACCTGAAAAGGCCTTCTCACCTGCTTTTGGCCCAGGGCTAGATGTACCTCTCTCATGGTCTTTGTCTCCCTTATCACCCCTGCTTGCCTCTCTTGACTTAGTGGCATACTCCACTCTATCCTCCTCCTTCTGAGTATGCTTGTACGTTCTAAAGACTGCCCTCTTGTCCCCCACTGCTTCTGCCATCTCCTTGCCAAACCAGCTGAGTTTTTTGGCCTTAGCTTTCTTACTTTTGATTGTGGTGCACTCACTAGTGTCCTCCCTCAATCCCTTCTTTATTATGACCCAATTTTTGTTCCACATCCATCCCCACTCTGATCCCAACAAGTTGCTATTGCAGAACCCTTGCTATCCTACCTAGGTCGGCTCCCCAAAAGTCCAAGACCCTCATTTTAGTCCTGACCATCCTTCTGCCCATGTCCAGATGAAACCGCACTGTGTGGTGGTCACTTCCTGCAAGCAGTGCATCTGCCATCACATCCTGAACACGTGCATGGTTGGACATGTCCAGATCCATGACAACCCTCTCCCTAGTGGCCTCCATGACACCTAGAGTCAGGAAAGCACTCTGGAAATCATCCAGCAGTGCTTGTTCCCTAGTGCAGGAAGTAGCATGGATTTTAGATAGACTGAAGTCCTCAACCCGTCCCCCCCCCATGATTACTACTTCCTCCTGCTGGCCATATCTATGATCTGGGATCCCAATACCCTATCCAATTCCTTATCCTGGGAGGCATCTCTGCAGACTCCTCCTTCCTTAGTTTCCTCACTTTAATGGAATGGATCTGCACCCACAATGCTTCAGGCTTGCCCTCTACATCTTCCTTTCTCGTGCAAATTATCCCCTCCTTCATGTACAGCACTACTCTCTCCCCTTCTTGTCACCCTATACTTTCTGTACATTTTATACCCGGACACTGTTAGATCCCAGTTGTGGTTTTGCATAGCCCAAGTCTCTGTGATGGCCGCTGTGTCCACCTCTCCCTCAGCCAACAATGACTACAATTTCATCATTTTGTCCCCTAGACTTCTGGCACTTAGAGACACCACCTTCCACTGTGACTCTGAACCCTTACTCCTGACCTGCCCCCTTCTATCCCTCTCTTCCCTTGGTCTTTCCCTTCTTCTCACACCCCACCCCTTCCATGCCTCCCCTCTTACTACTGCTTGAGGTGGAGGCCTATCGGCCTCTTTCCCCAGGTGACTAAAGGTGCTGTGCACCCTGTGGACCCCCACCCACCCACCATCAGTTTAAATTTAGATATTGAATCATGAAGTCCTCCAGCTTTCCCTTCAGGACCCTTGTGCTCTTTCTACTCAGGTGTAACCTGTTCAGCGCATACAGGTCCTTGTTTTCCCATGTCTCCTCCTAACAAACCAATGCACCCGTACCCTTCCACTTCACACCACTCTCTAAGCCATTTGTTAAATTCAGCAATCGTTACTGCCGTGCTGGCCACGGGACAGGCTGCTGACAGGCACACCAAATACAGAACACTCTCATCCCACAGTCTTTTTTTATCTTTTAAATTCATCGTCTGGTTATTCCGCAATCCCATCCAACCCCCCTCTCTGGTCCCCAACACCCTCCTCCACACACCAGCACCCACAAAATCAGTGATTAAAAGGGTCCCCCTGCCCCATGCAGCAGAGCACTGCCGATACTGCCAAGCCTCTGAGTTCAACTCCATTAATGGCGCGAAGGAATGGTGACAACCTTGCTCCTATTAAAAGCTGAGTGGTTGAGTTTACAACCAATCAGGGTTTACTAGGAGCAAGGACATCACCATTCATTCATCAAAGCCATTATGAGGCTGGAGTTGGCACTGAAGTTATGGAACAGAGCAGATGCTCTAGACTGGGAACCATTTTCTATATTTGCAGGTTCATTTTGTGGGTATTGTTGGGGTGAGGAGACAGACGGAGAGTGCCAGCGGGAGGTTAGGGAGGGTCCCTTATGCACAATTCACCTTGTTGAACTGGCCATTGCCAGATGAATCTGGTCAATACGCCTAGCCAATAACAAGGTGAACCCAGTCCTCAGCTCAGTGAAATTGCCAAAATTTGCAGATTTTTTTCACAAAACAAATTTTGGCAACTTCACACATCACTACCCTTTACACCCACTAGCCCCTTTCCCTCCTCTTGAACTTCTCCCTGGCACATCCCCTATCCCTGCCTTCTGTTTACCCCCTCTGTCCTGGCTCCTACCCCTGCCTTCTGCCCCTCCTCCTTCCTATCCAATCATTCTCTCATACCCACCGCCCCTTCCCTGCACCACCTACCCTGTCCCTCTTGCCTGAACTCACATCTTCGTGCCCTTTCTCCCTACGTCCCCTGACAACCCCCCACCTCCTCCAACCCTGCCGCTCTCAACAGCCCTTTCCTTATCACCACTTTCTTCTGCCTCCTATGGTCCACTGGAAGAAATCCATTCCTCACCAGCAATCCCGGCGATGATGCCACTGGACTGCCACTCCTTCTTGCCTCACCTTTCCCTCTTACATTTGTCAATAGGGGGACCCAGGAGACCTACCTAGTCTCCTGTTCCCTCCTACTTCCTGGGCCCCCCTGCCTTGGCTCCACTCCTCCTTACCTGCCTCCAAGCCCTGTGGCCTCTCTGCTCCTCTCATCATTACCCTATGAAGCCCCCCCCCCCGACTACCAGTGCACCCATCTCATGTCTCAGCTGCCAAATTGATGCCCTCAGCTGCCTAATATGATGACAAACCAGGCATCCCCACCTCCTTGAGTTCCCAGAAACACTGCCCCTCCACACCACTTGCACTTCACCACTCTACCCACTTCACCCAGCCCCCACTGCACGCCCCCTCTCCATATATTAACTTTTTGGTCCTTTGATATTACTGTACTTAGCTATGCTTCCTTCCTTAAACTTCCTTGAACCTCAATATAAATGTAAGCTGACCCAAGATAAGGACCAGCTGCTTACTCTTTTCTAGGAGGGAGGGCAATAAATCATTACTCTCAAGCATCCTCTACAGCCAATTCAATAATCAGAACCGGGGAGGGGTCCCTGAAAGACCACTGCCTGAGTACCACACCAGAAATATCAAGAACTGTGATCTTGACTAGAAACCATCATGGTGGGAGGAAAACATTAAAAAAGTAAAAAATACATTTTATAGTATAAGAAACATTTTTGACACAAAACACACACACACACACACACAGTGTGATATACAAAGACTATACAGCAACTTCTACTTTTGCTCCACTTTACCTTCATAACTGTGCAAGTCAGACAAAAAACTAGACTCAGAACGTACTGTATAACAAATGAAATCCATACTAACCACACTGATATCTACTTCAGGAGGCTTAACAGATCCACCAATTCTCAACTCCAGTGGTTTTGCATTGCGTACAGCAACCTAATGAAACAAATCAAAATTACCAAACATTGCACCCATACCATTACTTTTTGCAACACTTCAAACTTGTACTTAGAATATAACTGATGATTATAAAATTATGCAGATTGGAGGAAAAGATGTTATGGTGGTTTAAAGTAGGCAATAATCAGCATTTGGGCTGCTTGTACAACATTAAGAAAACGTAAAGCTCAGTGTTCTAAAAATCTTTGAGGAAACATTTTCACTACAAAAAGATGAGGAAATGTTGAGAATTTTGACAAGTGTTTTGGTTTCACAAGACTTCTGAAGAGCTAAGGCACAAATTCCATAGATTTTTTTTTTTTGCCACAGACACAAAATGAGAGAAACGCTTAAAAAATCAAACTCTGGTCTAAGCCATTATGGCTGCTGCAGAGCGGTGAGTCCAAGTGAAAGTGTACTCGGAACTACCACTACAGCTGATGCCACTGTGCTGCAAGTGTTGCACAAGCGCAGTGACTGATAATCACTGTGTGTATGCACAAGAAGTAGCCCTCCATGCCCAAGACGGGAGCTCTGACAGAGGTGCGCATGCACAATTGTCATGCATGCGCATGAGAGTCACAGTGGCCATCTTGGGCAGCGGGCTATTTTTTTCTGCCTGCAACTGCAGACGTGACGGGTGAAAAAAATAGTGCCCCCAAAAGGGGGGGGGGATTGCAGGGGTTGTGCAGCCAACGGAGAGGAGAAGCGCAATGATGTCACATTAATGGAATCGTGCTTTAGCACTGTGGAAGCACATGACTGATGAATCCAGTCCTTTGCTTCCACACTCTCCTTTCTCTCTCCTACAGTTAGCAAAACGTTTCCAGGGCTTCGCCCAGCAGCTGTAAAAACTGCCAACAACATGATATATTTTTATTTTACTATTTTTTTAAATTTCCAACTGTAGCTCAAAACAATAATATATAATAAAAACGCAGTGGTTAACAATGTAATATTAACTATGTTTTATTGGTTAAAGCATTATTATTTGTCAGTTGGCATAAAAATAATATATTTTCTTAGCAAAAAATATATTTGTGGCATCCTCAGATTTATCACCAGTGTATTTTTAATTGTTTTATATATTTTTAAAACAACAGTTAAAAATAATTTTGCAGTTAGTGATGTGTCATTAAAGATGTCTGTCAATCACAATTTTGAAAAATATTTTCATTTAAGGATTCTTTTTGAATGTACTATACTAGGGTGATGCAGTGGATGCCTTAGGGATAGTGGTACTACTATATGTTTCTGATGGTAAAGAGCACAGAACCACACCAAGGTATGTATGTACTGTATGTATATATTTATATTTATTTATTTATGTCATGGTGGGCATGGGAAGGGAGCCGGACCTTTTAAAAAATATAAAATCCAATAACTCTGTTCAGAAATTAAATAGAACAAAAAGGAAAAGGGGTATATTGATGTGTCTGCCCAAAAACCAATATTGCTAGAGAAAAAAAAAAACTTCATGAGTAACAAATGAAAAAATTACTCACCTTAGTAATGTTGTTTCTTCTAATGGAGTCTTGCTATATTATGACATACGCGGTATAACCCCAGGTTAGAACTGCTCCGGAGGTGAAAGAGTTAACTTCCATGCAGGGCATGGAATCTTGAGCGCAAGCTCGGTTGAACACTCTGTCTGTTGAAGCTCAAACTTAAACTGTCAGATCTTTACGAGCAAAAACTCACTAAGGTTCTGTGTGGAAGCCAGAACTCACACTAGCCACTGGCTACTAACTACAAAAAACACTTTTGTTCTTGATCCCAAAACAAAGACTCAAGTCCGGGGATTCAAGAAGGAAAATTTAAGCATAACACCTAAGCACCCTAGAAGGGTGAAATAAAGTGGGCATCAAAGAAGTGCCAACATTGCACTGCCCACCTACATCCCAAAAACAGAGGTTCTGAGAGGGGCAGGCTGGGGGGGAGGTCATAATATAGCAAGACTCCATTAGAAGAAACAACATTACTAAGGTGAGTAATTTTTCTTCAAACAACATGAAGTCTTGCTATATTATGACATATGCAGACTACACAGCAGTACCTCCATGGAGAGGGACAGAACCTACTTGGGAAATAGGCTCTGAATTAGTGTAAAGAATCGAGCATCACCCTAGCCTGGATATCCAAGGAGTAATGCTTAGTAAAAGTGTGAACTGTTTTCCAGGTAGCTGCTTGACATATCTCTAGGATAGGAATGTCCCTGGCAGCAGCCAGAGACGCAGCTGTACCTCTGGTAGAGTGAGCCCTCAGGCCTGAGGGAGGAACCTTACCCAGTTTTTCATAACAGAATTGGATACAAGAGACAATCCACCTGGCAATGGATCTTTTAGTGGCAGGTTTCCCTTTACCAACCTCACCATAAGTGAGGAACAATTGGAGGGATTCGAACCTGTGACCCTTGGTACGTTCTATATAGTAACTAAGGGCTCTTTTGACATGTAAACTGTGAAATCTCCTCTCACCAGAGGAGGAATGGTCAGTGAAGTACACAGGAAGAGACATGGATTGATTAAGGTGAAAGTCTGAAACCACCTTAGGCAAAAACTTCCTGTTAGTCCTGAGGACCACCTTATCTCTATGAAAGGAGATAAAATCAGGCTCCACTGACAAGGCTTGTAGCTCACTTATGCGCCTGGCAGAGGTGATGGCTACCAGAAACACAGTTTTCCAAGTCAAGTACTTAAGCTCTGCTGAAGACAATGGCTCAAAAGGGGGTTGCATAAGCTGAGCGATGCAAATATTAAGATCCCAAGCAGGGGCAGGGTCCCTGAACGGGAGGTTGGTGTGAAGCAACCCTTTAAAAAACTTGGAGAACAAAGGGTGAGCTGATAAAGAAGAGGGCTTACCTGCTGATAAGAATACAGACACAGCTGCCAAGTGCACTTTTAGGGTAGCTGGTCTCAGCCCCAAGGAATTCAAATGCACCAAATAATCCAGGATCGTAGGCACACCAGCAGATTCTGGGGAAATATGTTTACCAGCACACCATATGGAAAATCTCTTCCATTTTGAATTATAGGTAGCCCTGGTGGAAGGCTTCCTAGAGGCCTTCAAGATATCCAATACACCTTGAGAAAGGTGTAGGTCAGCAAACTCTAACTCTTCAAGAGCCAAGCCTTGAGATTGAGAGATTTGAGGTTCGGATACCAAACTCTCCCCTGGGCACAGGTTAACAGGTTGTGATTCCTGGGAAGACATAGGGGAGGGTGGACTGCTAAGGACATAAGGAGTGGGTACCAGGGCTGCCTGGCCCAATCTGGAGCAATCAGGATCATCTTGCAGGATTGAGATCTGATTCTGACTAGCACTTTGAAAAGAAGGGGGAAAGGGGGAAAAGCATAGAGAAACTTCCCTTCCCAACTGAGGAGGAAGGCATCCAGAGGGACTGAGCCCAACACTGGGGGCCTGCAGCAAAAAGGGAAGTTGGTAATTGTCTGGGGCTGCAAAGAGATCTATTTGCGGGGTGCCCCATCTGGCAAATATTACCTCCAGTACTAGGGGATCCAGTGCCCATTCGTGATGGCCCTGGGAAATCCTGCTGAGAGCATCCACTAGGACATTATCCTTGCCTGGGAGGTGAACTGCCATAATGGAGGCGTTCAGAGAATAAGCCCAGAGACCACAACTTCATTGCTTCGGTGCACAAGGCCGTAGACCGAGTGCCCCCTTGCTGGTTGATGTACCACATTGTAGTGGTATTGTCTGTTCTGACCTGAACCACCTTGTTCTGGACAGATGTGGAAAAAACCTGGAGTGCTAGAAAAACTGCTCTGAGCTCCAGCAAATTGATGTGGAGCAGAGATTCCTGAGGTGACCACAGCCTTTGGGGGGAAAGGTCGCCCATGTGAGCTCCCCACCCCAAGAGGGATGCATCTGTGGTAAGGGTCAAGGAATGAGACTGGGGAGTGAAGGGAACCCCCTGTCTCAGATTGTTCTGATCCTGCCACCACTGAAGGGCCTGGATCAGGGTTCGAGTCACTGGAATCAATTTGGTTAGTGGATCTGTCCTTTGAGACCAAAAGGCTCTCAAATGGAATTGAATGTCTCTCATCTGAAATCTCGCTTCCCTGCACCACTGCTGTAGAAGTAGCCATGTGCCCCAGGAGCTGTAGAAAATGCCTTGCTGGTCGAGAGACCTGCAGGATGAAAGAGGAGGCCAGAGACACCAGGGTCCTTGCTCTTTCCAGAGGAAGGAAGGCTCTGCCTTCTTTTGTGTTTAGTTCTGCGCCTATAAAGGTGAGAAGCTGGACAGGTTCCAGAACTGACTTTGGAAGATTGAGAAGGAAACCTAGAGATGTAAGCAGCTGCTGGGTTACTTATAAATGTAGTTTGACCTGTTCTGGAGACTGGCCTACAATGAGCCAGTCGTCCAGATAAGGAAAGATGGCAATCTTTTGCCTTCTTAAATGAGCAACTGCTACTGCCAGGCATTTTGTGAACACCCTTGGGGCTGAGGAGAGGCCAAGGGCATTGCTCTGAACTGGTAATGGCCTGAGGGCAGTTCGAATCTGAGATACTTTCGATGGGAGCTTCTGATGAGAACATGGAAGTAGGCATCCTTGAGGTCCAGGGAGGCTAGCCAGTCCCCTGGCCTTAGAGAGGGTAAAATAATCCCCAGGGTCACCATTTTGAACTTTGGTTTTAAAAGGTGCTTGTTTAGATACCTGAGATCCAGAATGGGCCGCCATTCTCCTGTCTTTTTTGGGGTAAGGAAGTACCTGGAGTACAACCCTTTGCCCTGGTGTATGGGTAGAACCCTTTCCACGGCTCTGAGAGCCAGGAGGGAAGAAACTTCTGCTTCCAGGGCAAGTGCCTCTGATGGGTTTGCAGGTGGAAAAGATCTGGCTCTCATCTTCGGAAATTTTTTGAAGCTGAGAACCAGTCCCTGGCTTACTACTTCCAGGACCCACTTGTCTGATGTTAAAGACTTCCAGTCCTGGACAAAGTAAGCCAGCCTGCCCCCTACCGGTAGTGGAGAATCGGCCCTGGCTACCCCATCAGGGAGCCTGTTTTGCAGGGGCTTTGGGTTGAGGGGTAGAAGCAGGCTTACTAGAGCCCCTTTTGCCCCTTCCTCTAAAGAACCCCCTCTGGGCATAAACAGAAGAGGAGGCCTGGGGTTGGTAAAATGGCCTATGAAAAGGCCTGCCCCTGCCCCTGACATGCTGCCTTTGAGGAGTGACTTGCCTTTCTTTGGCCTGTGCACTCCTATAGGTGGTCCTATACTCATCCATTTTCTTCATATAATTCTCTGTCTGCTCCCCAAACAGAGAATTTCCCACAACAGGAAAATCCATACCCTTAGACTGGGTATCCTGTGACAGGGCAGTACATCTGAGCCAGGCCATTCTGCGAAGAGACACAGATGTAGCCATGACTCTTGATGAAACATCATTAGAGTCTACAGCAGCATGAAATTGCACCTTGGATGCCTCAATACCATCTGCAGCCACCTGCTCCAGCTCCCTGGCAAGCTGTTCAGGGGCCTGTTTCACTAGGGCCAGGACAGTATCCCACCTGGATTTCTGGTACCTAGCTACGTAAGCCATATAATTTGCCTGTCTGAGTCCCAAAGATGCTGCCATGTACTACTTTTGCCATGGCATCCATCCTCTTGGATCCTTTTTCAGGAGGGTGAGAGGCTAGAGGAATATTAGCCTTGTCACAGGCTGCAGCCTGCACTACCCCACATGGCTGCACTGCTGGGATAGGAACTCCGATATCAGAGCCTGATAAAGCATACCTCTTGTCCATCCTTTTATCCACAGGGAGGATAGAATGAGGAGTTTTCAGAATTTTACTGTCTGTTTCCTAAAAGATTTATGCAAGGGAATAGACAGTCTCCTAGACTCTGGAATATCCATCATTTCCACAAAATCAGGCTCTTCTTGATCATCCACAGCTTCCTCAACAGGGAGCTGCAGAGTGTCAGCAACTTTCTTGTAAAACAAAAAATGAGAAGGGGACTCAGATAGCCTGGGAGGGGATACTCCTGAGGGTCTGTCTGGAGAGATGTCCGGTTCAATGGGCACATCCAGACTTTCAAAATCACACTCACTCTCCTCATACCCCTCCTCCCCTTCCCCCGGTTCATAAAAATCTTCAAAATCATAATCTCCGGTTCCGGTTCGGATGGAACTGGGGAAAGAGACTGGACAATTTGAATAGCTTTGGCTATTTCCTCAGCGGTTGGAGAAAGAACCTTTGGCCCCAAACTAGCTGACCTTCTAGCCCTTTTAGTTGGAACCGGCTCCTCAGAGCTGGCTCTTCGTTCGCCCGAGGAAGCATCGCCCTGGTCAGAGGGCACTCCCTCAGGTTCGGTTGGAACTGAACCGGCTGGCCATCCGGTCAGCTAACTTTTGGCCTCCTTTCCTGAGCCTACCAACTCTTTTTCCACGGTGGCAGCAGGGAAATTTTTACAAATCTGGCAGTCTGCATTGAGGTGGTCAAACCCCAGACAATAAACACAGTGTGTGTGGGTCAGCCTTAGCAAAGGCTTCCCACAGAGGCCACAGTGCTGAAAACCAGTGGGTCCGGTTTTCTTTGGTTTCTCAGACATAGTGCCAGCCTAACCAAAACTTGCCCGTTAATGGCAATCCACCAAGCAAGACTCTCTTATCGGTTTCCAACCGTGTCACGGGTCGTGGAAAAACTGTAATAAAATCCGCTTTTTTTAGGAACCCATAAGAACCAGGAACCGCACTCTAAAGGACTAGAAGGTAATTTTAAACTCTCTGATCGGTTCAAACCGAACGAAAAGACGTTTATAGTTTCACACAGAAGAAAATAAATAAGTTCACTCTATTACTTACAATACTACAGACAGAGCTTGAACTGACGATTATGGTTAAATTTCGTAAAATAAACCGAGAATTACACTTTAAAACCGACAAACGAACTCGAAGCAGCAGGAGGAATCTCGAGCGACTGTTCAGTGAGGCGAGTAAAGAATCTGACAGTTTAAGTTTGAGCTTCAACAGACAGAGTGTTCAACCGAGCTAGCGCTCAAGATTCCATGCCCTGCATGGAAGTTAACTCTTTCACCTCCGGAGCAGTTCTAACCTGGGGTTATACTGCATATGTCATAATATAGCAAGACTTCATGTTGTTTGAAACTGTACTGCTGCTTTAAAGCTTGCCCACCAGGATAACCCATGTGAATATGTAGTATTTCATAAGAACCTCAGTACATTACAAATTATGTGAACAGGAAAAGACCACTTGACTCAGCAAGCTTGCCTCTACCAAGAGGATTTTTTCAGGACCACCATCCTGCTTTCTCCCCAAACCCCTTTATCACTTATTTTAGAAGTCACAAGTTCTCTCTCTCTGTCTCCCCCCCCACCCCATTTCCGTCTCTCTTTCTCAACTTCACATATATATTGCTTTAGTTGCCTTCTCTGTTGATATGGGATGCACATCACTTTATGGGTCATGACTCTCTATGGTTGCAAAAACAAAAAACAAAAACAAAAACCCAGTCTTTTCATTAATACCCCTCTCTCTACTTTCAAGAACTGATTTGCGGAGGTAGCATGCTAGGATGAATTTAACATCCCACAACAGGAATTCAGAAAACTGGAGGTAACGTTATAGCTTTTTTATGTTTGCTTGCACGTATGTGCAAGAAACATAGTGCAATCATCAAAATGCAGTGCTGTACAGTTGAAAGGGAGAGCTCCACTTCATTGAGCAGCGCCCCCCACACACGCATCGCCAGCCATGCATACTGCGGCTCATAGCGCCTTCTCCCCGCATACACATATTGTATGGTCGACGGGTGCTCTATCCCTTCTGCTTTACGCCTCCCAAAAAAAAAAGCTTTTCTAGGTGCCAGCATGGCAAAATTGTTATGGCTGACGAGGGTGCCCAATCCCCGCGGCTCCTGCTCCCCCAAACAGCCTTCCAGCAAACGTCCCGCGTCGTCTTCCTAAAAAAACCTGTAAACAAAAAAAGTTCCCTCGGCGGTCTCATTGCTCAACCGCGCCCACCCTCTGCACACTCTGCCTCCCAACACCCCACCTCACCCCATACTTACATATGGAGTCCAGCACGACGATCTTCGGTGGACCGGGAACACGTCTGCACTCTTCAAAGCCAACTGCGAACTGAGGCAATGCCGGAAAGCTGTATAATGTGATAAATAGGGTTTTTTCAACTTTGATGCATATCTCAGGCATTTTTTTGAATTTTGGCACCACATTTTCAACATGGGGTTTTTGGGACCCCTCCTCATGAATTCTTGAACTGCCATGGTGTTAATCAGGCCCGAAGGGTGATTTCGCGGTTACTGTGCGAAATCACCTTTCGGGACTGATTAAGGAAACAACAGTGCTAGTGTTCATAAAGTGGGCTCTCAAAAAGCCTATGTTGCAAATTTGGTGAAAAAAAATCCTAAAAATGACTGTTTTACGAGCGTGTGTTGCGCATTTCTTATGCACGCTCGTAAGTTCGTGAATTTTTTATATTTGCGCTCCAGATTTTCAACATTGCCATTTTACCACACTTCCTATGAGCAGTATGGCTGTCATTTTTCACATCTCGCCCAAAATGTGTTTCTGCACATTTAGCGCACTTTGATGCAGACGGTGTGCGAAATCAATGTATGGGACACATTAAGAAAATCAGAGTGACACTGTTCATGAGCAAAGGTCTTAAAATGGCCATGTTGAAACTTTGGTAAAAAATTCCTAAAATGACTGTTTCTGAGGTACATTACTGCGCAGTTCCTATGCCTTTCGTGAAGTTTGAATTTTAATATTTGCACTCCAGATTTTCAACATTGCCATTTTACCACACCTCCTTATGAGCAGTACAGCTGTCATTTTTCACGTTGCCCAAAATGTGTTTCCATGCATGTAGCACACAATGGCGCAGTTGGTGTGCACAATCAATGTTTGGGACAGATTAAGAAAATCACAGTGACACTGTTCATGAGCAGAGGTCTTAAAATGGCTGTGTTGAAAATTTGGTGAAAAAATTCCCAAAAATGACTGTTTTAGGAGTGCCGCGTTCTTGAATTCCCTACAGACGGCTCACCAAGTTTGCGACTTTTAATATTTAGATGTTAGATTTTTAACATTGCCATTTTACCACACTTCCTTATGAGCAGTACAACTGCTATTTTTCACCTCTCTCCCAAAATGCGTTTCCGCACATGTAGCACATAATGGTGCAGTCGGTGTGCGAAAGCAATATTTGGGACAGTTTAAGAAAATCACAGTGACACTGGTCATGAGCAGAGGTCTTAAAATGGCTATGTTGAAAATTTGGTGGCAAAAGTCCATAAAATGACTGTGTTACATGTGAGCATTGCGCAGTTTCCACGCACCCTTGTAAGTTCATGAATTTGTAATATTTTCAGTCCAGATGTTCACCAGTGGCATTTTTCTACACTTCCTTATGACATGGGGAGGTGTAAAAAATGGCAATGTTGAAAATCTGCAGTAAAAATATTAAAAACTGGGTGAAGCTGGCAAAAGGCAGATAGAACCAGTAACGACACCCGTGAATGTAATTAGTTTGGGGATTTTTTTATAGCAGATTGGGGACAGGATCAGATCTGTTACAGTACAGTAGCTTCTTCTTCTTGTTTTTACATGGTTTCTTGTGGATTCTACTTGGTAGAAGGTTATTTATTTTCTTTCTTACTACTTTTAAGGGGCGAGCAGTGTACTGTTTGGGGCTGTTGGAATTTTGAAACCTGTTTTGGTAGCTATAAGTGGGCTTATTTGTTTGATGTTTCACTGTGTAGCAGGCTGCATTTGTACAGGCCTATTTCTTCTGATTTAAAACCTATTTGGTGTGATCTAACTGGGGCTGTTTCTTTGAATTAGAGACCTAGATCTTCTAATTTCAAGCCTATTTTGATGTGTTGTTGGCGAAGCTGTTTGAATTGGAGTCCTGTTTCTTTTGGTAGCAAACCTGTTTTGGGGGCTTTGAGTAGAATTGTGATTCATTTTTGCTGGCTTCACTACCTGCAAAGTTTAGTGCAGAGTGGTGGAAGGGTGCTAATGGTCTGACCAGAGGCCTCAGCTACCTGATTGTTTCTGGAAGACTTGGGCTGGTCCTAGACCCCCAACCCTCACCCCACCCGCCCCTGGTCCATTATTTCCTTTATACCAGGGGTTCTGACACCACTTCCTCAAACGGGCAAAGGATATGCACCTGTCATAGCAGAAGCAGACATCCAGGAAAGGAACAGCAGTAAGTGAAGAGGTGACTGCTATTTAGTGGAAGGGAAGTAACTGCAAATCTAAGAGCTTTCTTTGTTACTTCTTTGCATTGCTATTGCATTGGGGAAAGGAGGAGTAGGAGTTTGAAGAAGGTTGTGCAACAGCTACTTAAAGTCTCTTTTTGAGTGTGGATAGGAAGGATAGGACTATAAAAAGCAGTTGCTCAATATATCTAAACGGTGTACAACAAAGGGGGTAAGGGAAATTAAGAAAATAATGTTTTGCACTGACAGAGGGGGGAGAGGGGAGACTTGGGGGAGTGTTTGGTATCCTGCATCTGGAAGGGTGTGGGGTTGTTGGTGGGCAACGACAGCAGTGGGTAGGATGGTAGGCTGCAACAACTGCAGTGCACCAATATTTCTAAAAATTGCCTGGAGTGTAGGAGGATGTTTAGTGTGCAACCACATAGAGAAACTTAGAAAGGAGATCAAGGGTCTGCAGGAGGAACCAAGACAGGCAAGGCAGATTGAGGGTGGGTTTAGCCCAATACTGGAGGGAGGAAGAAGGAGAGATGAGGGAGGGTGATTTAAGCCAACAGTAGTGAGGAGAGGGTCAGAAGAAGGGAAGCAGAGACAAAGGGGCCCAGGCCAGGAAGAACAATTGCCGGGGAAACCAGGTCAGGAGACAAAAGACAAATGGAAGGAGGAGATAGAGACTTGTGAGGGGAGGCGAAGAAGTGGCAAAAGTCATGGAGAGGAAAGGAGAGAACAGGTTACTATGAAGAGAGAGGGAGCGGGCATTTGTGAAGGGTTATCAGAAAATAGTTTTGCACTGCTAGAGAGGAAGAAGGTGGAGGAGGGAAATGATGAAATTAGAGGAGTAATTGATAAATGCCTGGACCAAACCGGAGCGGGGGGAAGTTCTGCTAGGAGAATTGCAACAGGGGCAAAAGGGGGAAATAATGTGCAGGAGGAAGAAGAGGAGCTGGAAATGAGAGAGGGTGATGAATGGAAGCAAGCAGGGAGTAAGAGTGGTGGAATCTTAGTGCTGGGGGACTCAATACTAAGAGGAGTCAGGTGGGGTAGCAAGGGGGAGAGGCATAGTCGCATTTGGGTGGAGGCCATGCCAGGAATGACAGCAGAAAGGGTGGTACAATCTGTTCTGAAATATGCTAGAAGGGGTAGCGACAAGCCTTATTTAATTATACATCTTGGGACGAATGACCTGGCTGACAAGACAGTAGATATAGTCCAGAGGAGGTTTGAGGAACTAGCACAATTATGTGAGGGGGCAGAAACATCAGTAACTTTTTCAGAGATACTTCCAGTGCCCAAGGCAAGCACAACAAGAAAGCTGAGAATAGAGGAATTTAACGGATGGCTAAGAACCTGGTGTTATGCTAAAGGGTATGGGCTGTTGGGAGTGGGGAGGGACCTGGGAGGACAGTAGTCTCTATGCCAAGGACAGACTACACTTGAGTGAGGAGGGAAAGAAAGTGTTGAAACAGAGGATGGAGGAGTACATAGAGGAAGTTGGCAATTTAAATTAGGAGCGGGGGGGTGGCAACTGGGCAAGAGATATGCAGAGACCACAGGTTGGGAAATCATATGAGCTTACCCCCATAACAGTGACAAAGACAAATGGCAAGTACTATTGGTGATGCTAGTAAAGGAGGGCAGGATGGGGGGGGTGGAAGGTGGTTACCCTTAATGCTAGGAGCCTTGGGAGGAAAACTGCAGAGCTACAGATGCTCATGTCAGAGGGAGAGGTGGACGTTGCAGCCATCACAGAAACACAGGTCACCCAATACAATGACTGGGACCTGTCTGTACCAGGGTACAGGTTATTTCGTAGGGACAGGGTGATTGGGAAAGGAGGGGTATGGCACTATATGAAGGAAGGACTGAAGTGTGTAAGGGAGGAAGGGGAGGAGGGTAGTACGGAGTCATTTTGGATGCAAATTCAGGATTCCAAGAATAGGATTCTTAGAATGGGAGTGGTATACAGGCCACCATCTCAGACAGAAGAGTTAGACAGGGAACTAGCGGGACAGATCAGGAGGACCTGTAAGAAGGGTAGTGTGGTGATTGTGGGGGACTTCAACATGCCAGGAGTGGACTGGAGTACCCCAACAACCAGGAACAGAAGGGAGCAGGTACTGGTGGATGCCTTCCAGGACAGCTTCCTGCTGCAAATGGTCAGTGAATCAACCAGGTTAGGGAATACCCTTGACCTTGTGCTGGCAAATGGGTACTTTGTGAGAACTTATAGTGGAGGAACCGCTGTCAGGGAGTCACCACCACTCAGTATGGCTCACACTGGATATGGGTAAGGAAGGAGTGTAATCTGGCACAAAGAGTGCTGGACTTCAGGAGGGCCAACTTTGGGAGGATGGGGGAAGTGGTAAAAGGGTACCTGGCCAGAATTCAATCTAGTATGGACACTAACCAAAGGTGGGCGCTCATAAAGCTGGGGATAGTGGAGGCAACCAAAACCTGCTGCAAGGCCCAGAGCAAGCAGGCTAGGGTTAAGAAACCGATGGTTAACAAGGAGGTCATGGAAAGGTAAGGAAGAAAGAGCTGCTTTTAGGAAGTACAAAGAAAGGGGGTGGGGAGGACGGGAGGTACTTGACAGAATCAGAAGGAGGGTGACAAGGGCAGTAAGGGCCAAAGCATCTATGGAATTCAGGCTGGCACAAGGCATTAAGAAGGGGAGATGGACTTCTTTAGGTACATCAGGGAGAAAAGGAGCTGTAAGGACCACATAGTAAGGATTAGGAAGGAGGGGGGTTGGGTGGAAGCAGGGTGCGATAAAGCAGAAGTACTAAATGAGTACTTCTGCTCAGTATTTACTAAAGAGAAGAGGGGGGGGTGACACCCAAAGGGGGAGAAATGGCAGAAACAGGGGGGAAGGGGTGACAGATGGGGAAATCATGGAGGGCAGAGTTTGTGAGGGTTTGAAGGCACTGAGGGTGGACAAGGTGCCAGACCCAGATGGCCTCCACCCCAGGGTACTGAAGGAGCTGGCAGAGGTCCTTGCAGGACCTTTGGCAGGCGTAGTTAATGCCTCACTACATTCGGGGTGTGTACCTCAGGACTGGAGGATGGCTCATGTGGTGCCCCTCCACAAGAGTGGCCCCAAGGATGAACCAGGAAACTATAGACCAGTGAGCCTCACATCCATTGAGGGTAAGCTAATGGAGACTATCCTGAAGGAGAGGCTGGTGGCCCTCCTAGAGGCCAAAGGACTACAAGACAGCAGACAGCATGACTTCATACAGGGCAGATCCTGCCAAACCAAACTGGTGGAGTTCTATGACTGGGTAACTAGGCAACTGGACAAGGGCCATGCAGTGGATGTCTTGTATCTGGACTTCAGTAAGTCATTTGACTCAGTGCCGCATGGAAGGCTGGGAAGTAAGTTAGTAGGCACAGGGGTGGGTGCAAAGCTGGTGAGATGAGTAGGAAACTGGCTTCAGGGAAGGCAACAGAAGGTTGTGGTGCGTGGGGAGCTCTCACACCCAAGGGTAGTGATGACCGGTGTTCCACAGTATACTTCTGGCTCATCGTTATCTGAAGTCAAGGGAGTGCTTCAAGTGGACTTTGCATAACTTGAGCATAATTTAATAAAGGCAAAGCTTCTGCTCAATGCCAAGAAGACTAAAGCGATGATATTCTCCCGCAGTGCTGTCTTAGGCCCCCCCAATACTCTTGCCCAAGACTTCATTGTCACCACGCTAAACGAGCCTCTGGAAGTTGTAACCAAATTTAAATATCTAGGTATCTGGATGGACAATAAATTATCTTTCAGTGACCACATCGAAGATGTCTCTAGGAACGTTAAAAGCAAGGTTAGGTTTCTTCTACAGAAATAGGCCTTACTACATGAAACTCGAAACAAGCTTGTACAGGCCACTTTTCTCCTCCTACTCGACTATGGCGATGTAATCTATTCCTCCACCACTCTTGCAAATCTAAGTAAACTGGACATCCTTTATCACCGTGCGTTACGGTTCATTACCAACTCCCCTTACCGTTCGCACCACTGTGACTTATATGCAGCTGTTGGTTGGACATCCCTTACTACTAGACGCCTGCTCCATGCTGGGCTATGGACTCTTAAACTGCTCCTGCAGAAATTGTCAAGCTATCTCTCTTCCCTTATTAGTATCTCACATAGTGCATACTCATTAAGAAAATCTGACTTTATTATGCTTGACATACCAAGGACGTGGACTTCCTTTGGTAAGCGATGCTATTGCATATGCCCTTCCCTCCATTTGACCAATTACAAACCGTGACTGAAACTAACTAGCACAGTTTCAATAAACTTCTACAAATCGCTAAGTTCAGCCAAAATAAAAGACACCTGTAACTGTCATTAAGTCTCTTCCTTCCCCATGTGTGCCATATTTATCCACTGGTAAGGTATAATTGATTTGTCATATTAACTGCTTTCCCTTCCCTTCTACTCCTGGCTTTATCTTTGCTACACGCCACTGCTACTCTATCAAATCTCTCCTCCCTCCCATATCAGTTGTAGACTGTTGTTTGTTCTAGCTGCCAAAATACTGTATATTTGATTTGATTTGATTAAATCAAATCACACCAGTCATCATGTTTCATTTATCAGTATGCGACCTATAAGTTGCTTCCCTGTCTCATATCAATGTTTACCACCTGTGGTCACCCTATGTGGTACCCTTGTATGTATATCCAGCCTGTATCATGTAACGTGTATTTCATGTATATACTGTTATTACCTATCTGTGTTTGTACTTTAAGTGTTTATGTCACAGGACCTCCTTGTGAATGAGCTTGCTCAATGGAGTTTTCCTGCAATAAACTTGAACTTGAAACTTGAACCACAGGGCTCGGTGTTGGGACCAGTGTTGTTTGGGATATTCACTGCAGACATATCATGGGATATCAAGAGCAAGATCAGTCTGTTTGCTGATAATACCAAGGTAGGAGCACTGTTGGATGACCTAGGGGGGTGGCAGGGGTTGCAGGATGATCTGGCAAAGCTTGAAACTTGGTCAGACACCTGGCAACTGGGGTTTAATGCCAAAAAGTGCAAGGTGCTGCATTTTGGGATGAAGAACCCAAGGAGGAGTTATCAGCTAGGGGTAGTGCAGCTAGCCCAGACAGAGGAGGAGAAGGATCTGGGTGTGCTCATTACAGGGTCAATGAACAACTCGGCACAATGTGGGAAGGCAGCTGCAAACCAACAAAATGCTGGGTTGTATTGCAGGGTATATCCTCGAGAGGAGGAGGTGATTCTGCCACTGTATAGGTCATTAGTTAGACCACACCTGAAGTACTGCGTGCAGTACTGGTGCCCGTATCTGAAGAGGGACATTAAGTTACTGGAGGGGGTGCCGTGCAGGGCGACAATGATGATCAAGGGGCTGGGGGACTTATCATATGAGAGGAGGCTGAGGGAGCTGAACATGTACTCACTGGAGGAGAGGAGGGACAGGGGGGACGTGATTGAAACCTTTAAGTACATGAAAGGAATAAACAAGACAGGTACAGAGGGGCTGTTCAAAGTAAGGAGGGAGGGACACAGGGCCATGATATGAGACTGGAGGAGGAAGGTTCAGGAGGAGATGAGAGACACTTTTTACAGAGAGGTGGTGGCTGGGTGGAATGTGTTACCTGCAGAAGTGGTATCCAGTAGAATAGTGGACTGCTTCAAGAGGATGGGACAAGACAAGGGGAGGGTTAATGAAGGGGAAGGGTGGAAGGGAGGGGCAGCTGCAGAATAACGGGTGCTAGCTGCACATTCGAGCAGACTTGATAGACCTCTAGGCCTTTATCTGCTGGCAAATTTCGTATGTTCATATGTTCGTAACAGTACAGCTGTCATTTTTCCCAGCATGGCTGAAATGTATTTTCACACTTTCAGCACAGAAATGCGTGGTCGCTGAGGGAAATCATTGTTTGGGACAGATAAGGAAAATCACAGTGACACTGTTCATGATCGGAGGTCCCAAAATGCCTGTGTTGACAATCTGCTGTAAAAAATGTCCAAACTAATTACATTATGGGTGTGCGTTGCTCAGTTTCTACGTACGCTCGTGATTTCACCAGTTTTTTTAATATTTTCACTGCAGATTTCAACATTGCCATTTTTTACACCTCCTCATGAACAGTACAGCTGTCATTTTTCACATTCTGTTCGGAATGTGTTTTTGCACCTGTGGTGACAAATGCCATCGTCGCTGTGCAAAAGCAGCTTTGGCTAACAAACTGATACTGCCACTGTTCATGAGGTGTGCGTCACAAAAAAACCATGTTGAAAATTTGGATTGAAAATACCAATGAATGCCTGAGGCGTTAGGGTTTCCGACCATAACGCCGCACCCTGTAGAGAATGACAGGCATCAGGGCTGTGACTTGGGATTGTTGCCTGCAATGTTCATACCATTCCACCCCCACCCACACCCTGCAGCCACTGAGAGGCATCGAGGTGTGCCTTGGACACTTCGGACCCAAAGTTCACTCCATTCTCCTATACCGCACCCATCTCACCATATTTCCTGATGGAATGGGGTGCGCATAAGGGCCAAAGACCCCAAGGCACACCGTGACACTTGTCGGTGTCTGCAGGGTAGAGTGTAGTGAAATGGCGTGGCCGTTATGCCTGACAACCCAAAGGCACACCCCAATGCCTGTCACTATCTGCACGGGGGTGATGGGGTTGGCTTCACTTCAATATTTCACTGCCATTCCTATTATGCAGCTCTGTAACTCCTACACTACCAATGCCAATGCCAGCAAGCAAACATTCGGCATTGACAAATGCTTGTTTTAAATCAAGGTTGTATGATCCCATCCTGCCTCAGACCACCCAACCCTGCCACCCCCACTATCCCTGGGTCTTACCTTCCTCCGAGGATCCTCCATGAATGATCTTTTATGGTGGGACTGGGGGCAGGAGGTGTCCAAGCTCCTGTAGTACAATCCAGATCAAGGAGCAGTGCCCAGTTGTTGGGTGAAGCATCTGTGGCAGAGCTGGGCTCTCATCCTGCTGGCCAGGGATTTTCCTCCTGATTGTCTCCCACCCCTTAATGCATGCCACACTTGGATGTGGACACATGTGCATGTGAAGCCATGCACACACTACACACAAGATGGTAGCCTCTTCTTTCAGCATCACTCTCACTACTGGTTGAAGAGCAGAGAGGTGAACCTTCCTCCCTGCGAAAATGAGTAGTGCTATGGACACTCAGTAGTCTCCCCCAACTGGTCCTCTGATGTGCTAGGCTGATTCCTGAACCCGAGTCATCACCATTGCAAATGGCAGCAGCATAGATACACCAGTGGGCTGGCTAGGGCCTTGTTTTAACTTTCATTGGAGGGGGTCAGAGAAAGGAAAATGGTGGTAGCAATCAGTTTCTAACATCCAGCTGGAATTGGAGAAACTCTGAGGGTAAAACTACTACTGATCCCAAGTGTGCTTTTCTTAGAGTTTCTGCTACTGGATATAGCAATCCAAAGGAAAAATTACTTACCATAGTAATCTTGTTTCTTCCAAGGGAGTCTTACTGTAGTCTGACTAATGCAGTTAGCCCTTACAGTTAAACTGCCCCAGAGATGAAAGAGTTAAAGCCTATATGCGAATAGTGGAATGTTCAATAGGCTCAAGCTCAGTTTTCAAACCATTGTCCTTGGTACATTCTATGTAACTGCCAGATTCTTACAAGCAAACTTATAGTGGTAATAGCAATAATGAGATAAACTCAGCTATACTATGCATATATATATATATATATATATACACACACACACATATAATATATAGAGGATAATGTATGGTCCTCTATCGTTAACTGGTCAGTTAACAGTCGAGAGGTTGCCAGGGCGACCATGTAAACCTCGAGGAGCGAAGCTCGAGAGGGTTTACGTCCACATAACAACCTCGAGACAAGTTAAAATGACCGGTTGCCGATAGAGGACCATACATTATTTTATAGTGTATGGTCCCACTATTAAAAATTAAATGGCTTACGTTTTTAAAAGTCACCGCTCGGCCCTTCAGTCCTTCCCGTGGGTTTCCCTTCAGTCGGTTCCCGTTGGAAAAAGCGCTGTCATGAGACCACTCGCTGTTGTTAACCTATCGATGTGGCGTAGGATCGATAGGTTAACAACATATCTATCACATCGATAGGTTAACAACCTCAGGAAATGATGATTTCCTAAGGTTAACAGCTTCTAACATACATTTTATATATATATATATATATATATATATATATATATATATATGTAGCTAATAACCAACATATAGCATCTGTAGTCAAATGACTATAAACCCAATAAGGGCATATAAAAGACTCAAGTCACAGATGCCCATGAAAAAAACACACTAGTGGTCTAACATTTTTGAGAGTGACAGCTGGAGTGCAGTGCCCCCAGATTCTAGTAGGTGAGGCAGGTGGAAGGTCAGAATACAGTAAGACTCCCTTGGAAGAAACCAGATTACTATGGTAAGTAATGTTTTCTTCAAACCCCAGGAAATCTTACTGCATTCTGACTAATGCAGACTACCAAGCAGTGCCCCTTGGAGGTGGGCACAGAATATACTTGGGAAATAGGCTCGGCAGTACTGCTGTGCCAAACCTGGCATCACTCCTAGCCTGGGTGTCCAGGCAGTAGTGTTGATGAACATATGAACAGTTTTCCACGTAGCTGCTTTGCAGATCTCCAGTAAGGAGACATCTCTTGCAGCTGCTATGGAAGCAGCTGTCCCCCTGGTGGAATGAGCCATCAGGCCCACTGGTGGCTCCTTACCCAGTCTGCCACAGCAGAACTGAATACAGGCCACGATCCACCGTGCAATGGTCCTTTTCACGGCTAACTTGCACTTTCACACTTCTCAATTGGTAAGGAACAGCTGGGCACACTCATTCCTATGGCCTTTTGTCTGATCCAGACAGTAAATGATAGCCTTTTTTACATCCAGGCTATGTAGTCTATACTCACCTGAACTAGAATGGTCAGTAAAAAAGATAGGCAATGTAATGGACTGGTTCAAGTGAAAATCTGAATTCACTTTGGGGAGAAATTTCCTATTTGTTCTGAGGACAACCTTATCCCTGCAGAGAGCAATGTAGTTAGGTTCCACAGACAAGGCCTGTAGTTCACTGATCCTTCTTGCTGATGTGATAGCTACCAGAAAGACAGTTTTCCATGGCAAATATTTAAGCTCTGCTCAGGACATGGGTTCAAATGGGGGCAGCATTAGCTGTGCTATGCAGATGTTCAGGTCCCAAGAAGGAGTAGGTTCCCTATGAGGAGGGTGCAAGTGGAATAACCTCATAAAAAAAAATCTTGAAAATATCATTTGAAGCCAGGGATGGGCCCTTCCCTGCTGAGAGACAGGTAGAGACAGTTGCCAAATGTACCTTGAGAGCGGAAGGCTGGAGGCCTAGAGAGTGAAGGTGTGCCAAATAGTCTAACAGGACAGACAAGTCAGCTTCCTGAGGGTCTGTACCCCTTTGGGTAAAGCTACCAACAGTCCCTATTTTCCCAAGACAGTCCCTATTTTAGGCAGCATGTCCCGGTGTCCCCACAAGTTTGCAAAATGTCACTTTTGTCCTGGTTTTTGCTTACTTGTCCCAGTTTTGTCCCTAATCTGTGAGTGACAGTTATTTCAGCACCACTGTGGCGCTGCTTGAGCTGGACAACAGTTTGCAATGTCAAACCCTGCGCCTATGTTGCACCACAGGCATGTCAGTGGGAGCACGGTAAAGCCTGTTCCTTTCTGTTATGTTAGACTGGGTAGTAGTGCAAAAAGTGCATGTGGACGTCTGCCTGCCAGCAGCGGAGAGGGACTCCAGACAGAAGAGACTGGCAGCAGTGTACTAAGGTACCCGAACCTGATCTGCTGCAGGGAAGTGTGTGAAAACAATCTGGTGTGGTGGTGGGAGTCACTGAAGTGAAGTTTGCTTAGCAAATGAGGTGAGTGTAAGCGGGTTGGGATGGGACTGTCAGGAGGAGCAATACATGCAGCTAGAATGTCTAAATGCTATAAAATGCAGGTTTGCTTCTAATGAACTTTGTGTACATCATGATTTGGAACTTGCTGCAGCAGAATGATATACTGTTTGAATCTGGATGTTTTCTACTGGTGTTACTGTGGGGCGGCATGGCCAGAGCAAGTAGCAATTTAACTGACTGTGTGCAGCGGTGCCCATGGGAGTGACACGGTGGGGGGTGGGGGGCATGGTCAGAATGGACCCTGTCCCAGTTTTAGGCCTCGGAAAGTTGGTAGCTTTACCTTTGGGAACACCATATAGAGAACCTCTTCTATTTAGAGGTGTAAGTTTTCCTGGTAGAGGGCTTCCTAGAGGCTCTTAGGATGTCTATCACCCCTTCACAGAGAGATGCAATCCTGCATATTCTAGATCCTCAAGAGCCAGGCCTTGAGCCTGAGGGACCTGAGGTTGGGGGTATTGGATCCTCCCCTGTGGGGAGGTCAGAAGGTTGTGCCTCCTGGGGAGGCAAATTGGACTGGTGACTGACAGAGTCAGCAACATTGAGTACCATGGCTGCCTGACCCAGTCTGAGGCAATCAGGATCACTGTCGCTGGCTGACATCTGAGTTTGGTTAGAACTCTGAATATCGGAGGGAATGGAGGGAAGGCATACAAGAATTTGCCTGTCCAGTCCAGAAGAAATGCATCCAGAGGTACTGAGCCCAGAACTGGTGGCCTACAGAAGAACTGGGATAAATGATGATTGTCTGGGGCTGCAGAGAAGTCTATCTCTGGAGTGCCCCATCTCCTGAACAGTGCTAACAGGACTTGCCTTTTCAGAGTCCATTCGTGGTGGCTCTGATTGAGCCTGCTGAGTGCATTTGCCAAGACATTGTCCTTCCCTAGTAGGTGGGCTGCTAAAAGGGAGGCCTTGAGGGAACAGGCCAGACTCCAGACCTTCATGGCTTCTGTGCACAGGGCAGATGACCTGGTCCCTCCCTGCTTGTTTATGTAGTACATGGTGGTTGTGTTGTCTGTTCTGACTTAAACCACCTTCCCCTGCACTATTCTGGCAAATGACTGCAGAGCCAGCAGCACTGCCCTGAGTTCCAGCAGGTTTATGTGCATCAGAGACTCCTGCTTTGTCCATATGCCATGTGCAGTGTGGTCTTCTAGGTGGGCTCCCCACCCTAGGAGGGAAGCATCCATGGTCAGCACCATGGTAGGAGACTGCTGCAGGAAAGGGACCCCTACCCTGAGACTGTCCTTGTCCTGCCACCATTGAAGGGCTTGTATCAGTGTGGAGGTCACTGGAACCACTTTGGACAGGAATCCCTTCTCTGGGATCAAAAGGACCTGAGGTGGAACTGAATGTCGCTCATTTGAAACCTAGCTCCAGGGACTACAGCTGTGGCTGCAGCCATATGACTTAGGAGCTGAAAAAATGACTTGCTGGTCAGGGGATATGCAGCCAGAAGGAGGCTGCTAGCTGAACTATGCATCCACCCTTGCCTGTGGCAGTATAGCTCTTTCCTGAATTGTGTCCAGTTCTGCCCCTATAAACTCCAGGAGCTGGACTGGCTTTAGAACTTGCTTTTTGAGATTTACCAGGGAACCTGGAGACTGTAAGGTATTCTGTGTGGTGATTAGAGATTTCTCTTCCTGCTTACCTGAATGCCCCAAGACTAGCCAGTCATCCAGGTAAGGGAAGACTGCAACTCCTAACCTTCTCAGATGTGCCAAGACTACTGCCAGGCATTTTGTGAAGGTTCTTGGTGCCGCGGATAGGCCGAAGGGCAGAGCCCTGAACTGATAATGGCCTGAAGGCAGCTTGAACCTGAGATACTTTCGGTGAGACTGCCTGATTGGGATGTGAAAGTAGGCATTCTTGAGATCCAGGGATGCCAGCCAATCCCCTTATCTTAGAGTGGGAAGGATCAGAGCCAGAGTGACCATTTTGAACTTTGGTTTTGTCAGATGCTTGTTGAGGTATCTTAGATCCAGAATGGGTTGCCAATCGCCACTCCCCATTTTTCGTCAAGGTTAGGAAGTACCTTGAATACAACCCATTTCCCCTGTAAGGGAATGGAACAGGTTCCACTGCTCTGTTTTGCAGTAGAGTGGACACCTCTGCTTCCAACAGGGCTGTTTCTGAGCTGGTGGCAGGTTTCAATAGTCTTGCTCTTATTTTTGGAAATGACCTGAAGCTTAGAGCAAGACCCTGGCTTATTTCTTTCAGGATGCACTTGTCTGTGGTAATGGTTTTCCATGCCTGGACATAATAAGCCAGCCTGCCCCTACTGGGAAGGGAGGTGACCTGAACAATCACCTCAGGGGTTTGCTTGGCAGGGTCTTCTTGGGAGGCTAGGTCCAGCACAACCTACACCTCTTCTGCCTCTACCCCAAAGTAGCCTCTCTGCTGCTGGTAGGCAGGGAAGGCCTGGGCCTGATAAAAGGCCTCGGTAGGGTCTGCCTCTGCCTCCCCTACTTGCTGTCTTTGGGAGTGGCAGCAGCACTCTGTATGCCACTCTGTATTCATCCATCTTTTCATGTATACCTCTGTCTGTTCCCCAAAGACAGAATTCCGCTAGGGAAAATCCAGGCCTTTAGTTTGAGTGTCCTGTGAGAGGTTAATGCACCTTAACCATGTGAAACAACAGTGGCCATAACTATGGAAGCACTGTCATTAGCATCCACAGCCATGTGGAACTGATACTAGCTGCTTCCACTCCATTTTAACTAATTTCCCTCAGGTCAGCTGCCAGTTGTGGTGAAGCCTTCCTGGCCAGTTCCTGGATGGTTCCATAACGACTTCTGGTACCTAGAGACATTGGCCATGTAAGAGGCTTTCCCTATGCACAGGGAAGCCCCCAGGTACCTCTTCTTAGCCAGAGAATTGATTTTTCTGGAGTCCTTATCAGGGGGATACGAAGCCAAGGGAATGCTTGCTTGCTTTCTCACAAGCAGCAGCCTGAACCACCCCTTAATGGCTGCAGTGACTGAATAAAAAGTCAGTGCCATTGCTAGCCAATATGTACCTCCTGTCTATCTTCTTATCCACAGGACGTATAGAAGTTTAGGTGTGCAAAATTTTCATAGTCTGCCTTTTATGAGACTTGTGGATGGGTATTAACAGCCTCTTAGAAGCAGGCACATCCATCATCTCTTCATAATCCGTCTCTTCTTCCTCCTCCTCAGAAGCTTCCCGGGTGGGCAGCTCCAAAACTTCTGTTACCTTTTTAATAAAGGCATAATGTTAGGCAGGGTCCCCAGAAGTTGGAGGTGGGGACTCAGAGTCCAAATGATCTGGTGAAACCTCAGGTTCAATGGGTTCACCAAAATCTTCCTCCTCTTCCTCATCACACTCCTGCTCACAAAAGGCTCAGGCTCAAATGAACCAGATGGGAGAGAAGCATCCAGTATTTGAACCGGAGTTTGAGCTGTGACATGCTGACCCGGTTCACCCGAACTGGTCTGCAGTGACTAATTATGCGAATGACCTTCACTATCTCTTCAGCAGCTGGAACCGCAACCGCAGGCTTCTGCAGTTCTGAACTGTCTGTTTTCCTTTTCCTTTTTGCTGCAGGTGTGTCAAGGCCTGTATCAGCGGTTCTCTTCCCAGTGGAGGTTTCACCCTGGTCAGAGGGCACCGCCTCCGGTTCCACCAGTTTATCCTTGGTGGTGGAACCAGACTGACCTTCAGTGTCGGTTCCTTTTTCAGCCATTCTCTCCTGCAGTCTGTTGAGATGCCTATCGAGCATAGACTGAGGGAAGTTTTTATAAATTTCACAGTCTGCCTTAAGGTGGTCAAACCCTAGGCAGAACACACAAATAAGATGCAGATCAGCCTTAGCAAAAGATTCACTGCACTTGGTACAATGTTGAAACCCAGTGGAACCAGTTCTTTTCTTGGGTTTCTGTGACATAACAACTAAGAAGAATTTTAACACTTATCCACAGCGTGCATTTAGACCTGGATAAGAGAAGAGATATTTGGTTAACAGACAGTTTAGTAGACAAGGAAAAAAACGAGAAAAACCTCGTTTTTTTAACCAAAAAATCTACCGGTCCCTCAAACTACCAAATGCAGTGAAGAACTAAACTGTTACCTCAAAAAGTAAAGAAAAAGTCTTCAGTTTCCTCCCAGTTGTGAAAACCAATCAGAAACTGAAAATCTTATCGGAAAGAAGAAAACCTAGTCAAGTCTAACCAGTAACCGAGAGACAGATGTTTGAAAATAAAAACAACATAAACAGTGGTAGTAAAGTACTTCGCAAAGGAGCTAAGGAGAAATCTCCACTGTCGTTTCGTTAACTCGATCCCGAAAAGGTTCAGCGCAGTGACTGCAAAATCACCTTTCAGGACCGAATAACAAATGACAGTGACTGAGTACATGAGGCGGGGCCCCAGGAACCCCATGTTGAAAATTTGGTGAAAAAAATCCCCAAAATGGCAGAGATATGCACCAAAGTTTAAAAAAAACATTTATGCCATTATACAGCTTACTGGCATTTCTTCAGTTCATGATCGGTTTTGAAGAGTGCAGATGTGTTCCGGTTCACGAAGATCATCCGCTGGACTCAAGGTAAGTATAGAGTCGGTGGGGGTGGGGAGGTGGGTGCAGAGGGTGGGCTTGGGTTGGGGAGGGGAATACAGTCAACGAGGACCTTTTTTTTTTTTTATTACAGGTTTGTTTTTTCTTATTCAGGAAGAGGATGCGGGGACTTTTGCCACGCTTGGGTGGACTCCTCAGCGTGGCAGCTGGAAGGTTATTTTTGAGGGGTGGCAGTGGAGCTGACGGGGAAGCACCCCTGTCGGCCACACCGACTTTGCCACACTGTGGTGGGCTCCCAACGTGGCACCTAGAAGTCTGTGTTTCTTTTGGGGGGTACAGTGGAGCCGATGGGGGATTAAGCATCCCGTCGCCTAAGGACTTTTGCCATGCTGGGGTGGGCTCCAGCATGGCACCTAGAAGTCTGTTTGGGCGAGGAGCTGACGGGGATTGGGCACCCCGCCGGTCATACAATGTAATGGGTGGAGAGCGATAAGCATGGTGGGTGGCCCAGTGTGCTATTTAAGTGTTCGTGGTGGGGAGGACAATTAACTGTTTATGACAGTTCAGAGGCAGTGAAGACATACATGTAGGTAATTTGCATACTGCTGATGGCAGTATGCAAATTGCCTACATATTACCACCGCTGATTGTGGCGGTGTTTTCCTCGGAACTGTACACCACTGCATCTGAACAGCTGTCATACACAGCTTGGACATTCATTGGCGTGGTGCAGCTGCGCCTACAAAAGGGAGCAGGGTATTGGAAGTGGGAGAGGCATACCTACGAAAACTCGCATGGTGGCACTATGTTTCTTGCACATGCGTGCAAGCAAACATAATGAGGACAGATCCAGAAGTAAATGGTTTGATATATTTTAATGGACCAACACAGATGTAACAAAAGAAAAAATTACTCACATTAGTAATGTTGTTTCTTCTAATGGAGTCTTGCTGTATTCTGACTATTGCAGTGATCTCCAACCCTTGAACTGCCCTGGAGAACAAAGAGTTAACTTTCCATGCAAGGCATGGAACACTGAGCTCAAGCTTGGTTGAAGCCTCTGTCTGCTGTTGTTTTAACCCCAGCCGTCCAGATCTTTACAAGCTATACTCACTGGGAGTTCTGTGTGGAAACTGTAAACTCACACTAGCCAATTGGCAACTAAATTTGATAAAGGGTTTTTTTGGTTTCAAAGCAAAGACTCAAGTCAGGAAACCCAAAAAACAAAACACAACACACACCCAAAATAAAGGAGGGTGAGAAAAGGGCACCTCTAGGTGCCAACACTGCTCCTGCCCACCCAATCTCAAAAACCAGGTTCTGAGAGGGGAGGCAGGGGGGGAGGTCAGAATACAGCAAGACTCCATTAGAAGAAAAACATTACTAAGGTGAGTAATTTTTTTTTCAAACAACATGAAGTCTTGCTGTATTCTGACTATTGCAGACTACCAAGCAGTACCTCCACGGAGGAGGGACAGAACCTACTTTGGGAATAGGCTCTGAAGTACTGCTGTACAAACCGACATCACTCCTAGCCTGGGTATCCAGAGAGTAATGCTTGGTGAAAGTATGGACTGTTTTCCAGGTGGCTGCTTGACAAATCTCCAAGATAGGAATATCCCTGGCAGCAGCCAGGAAGCAGCTTACCTCTAGTAGAGTGAGCCTCAGGCCTGAGGGTGGGATTCTACCCAATTTTTCGTAGCAGAATTGTATGCAAGAGACAATCCACCTGGCAATAGATCTTTTAGTGTCAGGTTTACCCTTACCGACCTCTCCATAAGTGAGGAACAACTGGAGGGAGTCAAACCTGTGACCCTTGGTGCGCTCTATGTAGTAGCTAAGGGCCCTTTTTACATCCAGGCTGTGCAGCCTCCTCTCTCCAGAGGAGGAATGGTCAGTGAAGAAAACAGGAAGAGACATAGACTGATTAAGGTGGAAATCTGAAACCACCTTAGGCAAAAACTTCCTGTTAGTTCTTAGGACCACTTTATCTCTATGGAAAGAGATGAAATCAGGCTCCACTGACAGGGCTTGCAATTCACTGATGCGCCTGGCAGAGGTAATGGCTACCAAAAACACAGTTTTCCAAGTCAAGTACTTAAGCTCTGCAGAGGACAAAGGCTCAAAAGAGGGGGTTGCATAAGCTGAGCAATGCAAACATTAAGGTCCCAAGCAGGAGCAGGGTCCCTGAAGGGAGGACTGGTGTGCAACAATCCCTTGAAGAATTTGCAAAATACAGGATGGGCTGAAAGAGAAGAGGGCTTGCCTACTGACAAAAAAGCAGAAACAGCTGCCAAATGTACTTTGAATGTAGCTGGTCTGAGTCCCAAGCCATTGAGATGAACCATATAGTCCAGGACTGTAGGCAACCCAGCAGATTCTGGAGAAATATGCTTACCAGAGCACCAAATAGCGAACCTTTTCCATTTGGAGTTGTAAGTCTTTCTGGTGGAAGGCTTTCGAGAAGCCTTTAGAATATCCAGGACACCTTGAGAGAGGTGCAGATCAGCAAACTCTAACTCTTCAAGAGCCAGGCCTTGAGATTGAGAGATTTGAGATTCGGATACCAAACCATCCCCTGAGAGGATGTCAACAGGTTGTAATTCCTGGGAAGAGACAGGGGAAGGTGGATTGCTAAGGACAGCAACAGTGGGTACCAGGGCTGTCTGGCCCAGTCTGGAGCGATCAGAATCACTTTGCAGGGTTGAGACCTGATCTTGACTAGTACCTTGAACAGAAGAGGGAAGGGGGGAAGCATACAGGAACTTCCCTTCCCAATTGAGTACCAGAGCATCCAGGGGGACTGAGCCCAATACTGGGGGTCTGCAGCAAAAAAGAGGAAGTTGGTGATTGTCTGGGGCTGCAAAAAGATCTATCTGAGGAGTGCCCCATCTGGAGAAAATCACTTTCAAAACTAGGGGATCTAGGGACCATTCGTGGTGGCCCTGAGATATCCTGCTGAAAGCATCTGCCAGGACATTGTCCTTCCCTGGGAGGTGAACTGCTGTGAGAGAAGTTTGCAGAGAATAGGCCAGAGACCACAACTTCATTGCTTCTGTGCACAAGGCCATAGACCGAGTGTCCCTAGCTTGTTGATGTACCACATTGTGGTGGTATTGTCTGTTCTGATCTGGACTACTTTGTTCTGAACAGACTTGGAAAAAGCTTGCAGTGCCAGGAACACTGCTCTGAGTTCCAATAGATTGATGTGAAGCAGAGATTCTTGAGGTGACCACAGCCCTTGGGTGGCAAGATCCCCCAAGTGGACTTCCCAGCCCAAGAGGGAGGCATCTGTAGTGAGGATTAGAGAATGAGACTGAGGACTTCTCGGCCTCCCTTTCCCTCAGTCTACCAACTCTCTTATCCAGGGTAGCTTTGGGAAAACTTTTACAAATTTGGCAGTCTGAACTGAGGTGGTCAAACCCCAGACAATAAACGCAGGTGGTGTGGGGGTCAGCCTTAGCAAAGGCTTCCCCACACACACTACAGTGTTGAAACCCAGTGGGCCCGGGTTTTTTCTTGGGTTTCTCAGACATGGCCAATCCTAACCAAAACGTATCCTTTTTTCGGCAATCCGCCAGGCAAGACACCCCTATTGGTTCCTGACCGTGTTACAGGTCTTGGAAAAAAACGTAATGAAATCCGTTTTTTTTTAGAACCGATACAGACCGGTTACCACACTCTAATAAAGACAGAAGTTTTTACACACAAACCTGATCAGTTCAAACCGAACCGATCCAATGTTTACAAGTTCCACACAGAAAAACTAATATAGAAAACCTATCTAGTACTCACGGTACCACAGACAGAGACTTAAACTGACAGGTTAGAAGCAGAAATTCGGTTGAAACAAGCGAAAAAACAACACTTTAACCGACTTTTTTTGAACCGAGCGAAGGAGAAATCTCCGGAGCGACTGTTCAATGAGTAGATAAAGAATCTGACAGTTGGGGTTCAAACAACAGCAGACAGAGGCTTCAACAAGCTCGAGCTCAGCGTTCCATGCCTTGCATGGAAAGTTAACTCTTTGTTCTCTGGGGCAGTTCAAGGGTTGAAGATCACTGCAACAGTCAGAATACAGCAAGACTTCATGTTGTTTGAAAGAAAACAGTGCCTAAGCTTTTGGACCAACCAAGTCCTTCTTCAGAGACATATGACAATTGTTCAGAGAGTCACAATCTATTAAACCCAGATCATATATAAAAAAAAAAACAGAAAAAGTTCTCATTGGTTAAAAGTACCTTTTCTAAAAGTCACAAATTTCAATGGAATGAATATATCCCTTTTAGCTTGCTATTACTGAGGATCTTTTCAAGGACAGATTCATAGCTGAGCTGAACACTCAAGCAGGCAAAGCTTGTAAATACAGGTTACTCACCTGTAACAGGAGTTCTAAGAATGGTATATATTGTTCATCCACACTATCTGGCAGGTTCCTTGCCACTTTAAATCTACAAAGATCTGCAACAGAGTTGATGTACAAGGTAAGGTGGAAAGGATGAGAAGGGACTTGGCAAGGTTAGAGGAATGGTCAAATGTATGGCAGCTTAGATTCAATGCTAAGAAGTGCAAGGTAATGCACCTGGGAAACAAAAACCCAGGGGAAGAGTACACAATGGGGAGTGAGATACTAACAACAAAAATGGAAAGGGACCTGGGGGTAGTCATATCAGATGACCTAAAGGTGGGCAAGCAATGTGAGAGGGCAGCAAGGAGGGCTGGGGGGATACTGGGATGCATAGGGAGAGGCATCACCAGTAGAAAACAGGAAGTTATTATCCCTCTGTACAGACAGCTGGTGAGACCCCATCTGGAGTACTGCATGCAGTTCTGGAGACCCAATCTCCGCAAAGACAGACAGGATGGAAGCTGTCCAGAGGAGGGCAACTAAAATGGTGCAGGGTCTGCACCGGAAGACATATGAAGAGAGACTTAAGGAGCTTAATATGTATAGCCTCGAGGAAAGGAGGGAGGGGGGACATGATAGAAACTTTCAAGTACCTCAAGGGAATCAACAAAGTCCAAGAGGGTAGCATCTTTCAAAAAAAGAGGTGTGCAAGAACAAGGGGGCACAATTTGAAGATAGGGAGGGGCGGCTCAAAGGTAATTTAAGGAAGTATTTTTTCACAGAGAGGGTTGTGGATGCACGGAACGGCCTTCCGGAGGAGGTTGTGGAGTCAAAAACAGTGGTGGAATTCAAGCATGCATGGGACAGTCATAAGGCAATTCTAGGGGGTAGGGGTAGGAAGAAGTAGGCTGCTGGTTAAATAGGATCTGCAGCTTATCCATTAGGTAGGGAAATGGGCAGACTGGGTGGGCCAAGCGGTCCTCATCTGCCGTCAAATTCTATGTTTCTATGTTGCCGGAAGGTCTTCAAGCTGGCTCCTCCCACCCACCCGGGTGGTAAAACTCTTGGCTCCGCCCCATGATGCCAGATCTAGCCCGCTGGACTCCAGGTTGTGCGTCGAAGCCGGGGAGGTCAGGTGGGTCGTGTGGATGAACAACATATACCATTCCTAGAACTCCTGTTACAGGTGAGTAACCTGTATTTCTAGGGACATGGATATGTTGTTCATCCACACTATCTGGCAGACTCCTAGCAGTTCTCCGGGAGGAGGGAGGCAAGGAACACACCCCCTACTTAGGGAATAAAGACTGGAGAACCAAGGACCCAAAACCAGCATCCCGGCGTGACTCAAGGTCGATGTGGTAATGGGTGATGAAGGTATGTGCTGACTTCCAGGTAGCAGCCCTGTAGATTTCCTGGATAGGGACGTCCCTGGAAGCAGCTACCGATGCAGTGGTATGGCGGATAGAATGAGCTCTTATCCCTCTGGGAGGCTCCATGCCCGCCAACCTATAGCAGAGATCTATGCAGGAGGTGACCCACTTGCCTATCGTCTGCTTGGCTGCAGGTCTGCCAGGTGCGGCTTCAGCGCAGGTGACAAACAGATGGCGAACCTCTCCCCGAACTTCAGCTGTCCGCTCCTTATAATAAGCGAGCACTCTTCTAGGGTCCAAAGTATGGAGCCTATATTCAGCCTCCGAGGTGTGATTGGGGTAGAACACTGGCAGAGTCAACACCTGGTTAAGGTGAAACTCCGACACCACCTTCGGAAAGAATTTCGGGTGGGGGCGCAGGACAACCTTGTCCCTGTGGAAGACCAGATAAGGAGACTCGATGGAAAGTGCCTGGTGTTCTCCCATCCTTCTGGCTGACGTGATAGCCACCAAGAAGGCGGTCTTCCACGACAGGTGAGAGATGTCACACCTGTGCATCGGTTCGAATGGCTTGCCCATGAGCTTAGCCAATACCAGCAGTAGATCCCACAGAGGTGGAGGTTCTCACACCGGAGGGGATATGTGATCAAGGCCTTTGAAAAAGCGCCCGACCACCTTCTCCTGCATCACTGACTACTTCCCGTCCCGCGCCCGGTAAGCAGAGATGGCTGCCAGGTGCACCTTAAAGGGACACTGTCAACCCCCTTAGGTCTCCAAGTGTCCCTAGTTTGAAAAACACATTTTAAGATTGCCAACATTCTGTAAAGATTGTTGATACAGCTGGTAGTTTTATTCTGACTCTTATTTTCTTTAAAAATATAAAAAACAGACTGCCCAACATACTGGTGTTATCACACCAAAACAGGTTTGTTTACATTCCTTGATCAACTCCAAATGCATCTTTCCTGGGCTTGGGAAAACCCACAAAACAGTCTAGCTCCTCATGATGATTTGAGATTATAAGGCTACTGTCTTATGAGTGACTGCACTGTCTGTGTGTGTTTCTAATGCTCAGGACATATGCAGTAAGAACAGAACCAGGATTGTAAACAAAAATGAGGTTGTTTATAAATATACATTGCCATGCATTTCAGTTCTACTGAACTAGGAGACAGACAAAACAAACAGCAACATCAGTGAATTTTAGAGAGGGTAAGCAATCATAAAATGTGGGGTTTCAACTAGAAATAATATGATAAAAAACAGGTTGACAGTGTCCCTTTAAGGGTCATCGACCGAAGCCCTAGCTGAGAAAGGGACCACAGGTATTCCAGAATGCTTGCCAAGGAACAGGAGGAAGGGTCCAGGCCCTTGCCCTGACACCAAATGGAGAATCTCTTCTATTTGAAGGCGTGCATTTTCTGGTCGACTCCTTACTGGACGCCTCAACGACGTTGAGGACCTCGTCGGAAAGACCCAAGGCCTGGAACTCTAGCTGCTCAGGAACCAGGCCGTCAGGTGCAGGGATTGAAGGTCCGGATGGAATACCTTCCCCTGATTGACTGAGATCAGGTCCGGGCGGGCTGGAAGCCGCCTCGGAAGCCTGGAGCTGAGACTGAGGAGATCTGGATACCAGAACTGATGGGGCCAGTCTGGGGCTACCAGAATCACCTGCGCCTTGTCCCTCCTCACCTTGAGAAGCACCTTGTGGATCAAGAGAAATGGGGGAAAGGTGTAGAAGAGGCCCGGGATCAACAGCCTCGAGAAGGCATCCCCCTGCAGCGAGCCCTGCTGAGGGGGGCGGGCATGAAACAGTCTCAGCTTCGCATTCTCCCTGGAGGCAAACAGGTCCACCTGAGGCGTGCCCCAGTGGGAGAAGAGATCTTGTACTACCTCCGGCAGGAGAGACCACTCGTGAGACACAGCCCCTATCCGGCTTAGGGCATCGGCCAGGGTGTTGGAGGCTCCTGCCACGTGAATGGCGAGGAGATCTGCCTCCAGGCTGCGCACGAGAGACCAAATGCGGAGAGCTTCCATGCACAGAGGCATGGACCGCGTCCCGCCCTGGCGGTTTAGGTAGTACATGGTCGTGGTATTGTTCATCTGGACTTGAACCACTTGACCCCGTAGAAACGGAGCGAAGGCGGTGAGGGCTAGACGAACCGCTCGAAGCTCCAGCAGGTTGATGTGGCATCGGGACTCCCAAGGGGACCAGAGGCTGTGCGATCTGTGCTCCCCCAGATGGGCACCCCAACCCATCAGAGAGGTATCGGTCGATAGAGAGACCGTCGGCTCAGGGCGGACAAACAGAATGCCCTCCTGTAGATGTGCCGGAATGGTCCACCACTGGAGAGCGTTCCACATCCCCTGGGTCACTGTCACTAGCTGATCCAACAGATCGAAGCGCTGTGACCACTGGCTGGCCAGTCCCCATTGAAAGGGATGCATGTACCAGCGGGCCCAATGGACCACGCTGGTGCAGGCCGCATGAGCCCAGGAGGTGCAGGAAGTCCCGGGCAGGCGCGGATGCCCAAGCTGAAATGATTGGGCAAGGAAGAAGAACCTCGGCCCTGTCCGCCGAGACGTGCTCTGGCTCGAAGAGAGTCGAGCTCTGCCCGATGAAATGTATCACCTGCTTTGGCATGAGTTCCGACTTGGCCTCGTTGATGAGGAGGCCAATCTGAGAGCAAACCTGGAGGGCCAGATCTCTGGACCGCTCCACCTCCGCTCTGGAGGGGGCTGCAATCAGCCAGTCATCCAGGCAGGGGTACACCCGGACCCTTCAGCGCCACAGGAATGCTGTCACCACTGCCATGCATTTGGTGAAGACCCTGGGAGCTAGGGAGAGGCGGAAGGGCATGGCCGGAACTCATAAAGGGATCCCTCCGCTCTGAAGTGGAAGAATCTCTGATGAGACAGACGGATTGGGACATGAAAGAACGTGTTCTGGAGGTCCAGGGAACAGAACCACATGCCTCGTTCCAAGGATGGGATTATCTGAGCCAGAGTGACCATCCTGAAGGTCCGAGACCTTAGGAACCTGTTCAGGTCATGCAGGTCGAAAATGGGGCGCCAGCCCCCATCCGTTTTGGGACCAGGAAATACCTGGACACAAACCCCGGGTCTGGAGGAGGATCCGCCACCTTCCTGATCACCTCTTTTTCGAGGAGCAGGGCAATATCGGCTCGGCGGGCCGACAGCGAGGCTGCGGACCCCGTGGCCCCCCGAGGGGCGATGGCTCGAAAGGGTGGAGCCTGCTCGAACTCCAGAGGCAGGCCCTTTCCTACCACCTCCAACACCCAGCGGTCCGTGGTGATAGCGGACCAGGCAGAAAGGAAGTGGCAGAGCCGTCCCCCCACAGGGGAACCCAGGGGGGAGTGACGAGGCTGGGGGCGACACCCCTCAACCCGTCACTGGGCAGGCTTGGAGGAGGGACCGGCCGAGGGACCTCCTGGGCCTTTACCTCCCTGCTTCCTGTTGGAGGAAGGCCGGGCTTGGGTTT
Organism: Neoceratodus forsteri; assembly: GCA_016271365.2. NCBI lineage: Eukaryota > Metazoa > Chordata > Ceratodontiformes > Ceratodontidae > Neoceratodus > Neoceratodus forsteri. The sequence continues at coordinate 727,141,900 of CM057458.1, read as the reverse complement.
GGGATGCCAAGCGCGAGCCTGCTGGCCCTGGTGCTGGTGCTGTTGGGCCGGACGTGCCGCAGGCGCAGAAGGACGAAAGGGCTTGTGCTGCTGCTGTCGGCGGCCTTTGTCCTTCTGGGCGGAGGTGACTGAGTCCAGAGTGGCATTGGACTTTTCGATCCGCTGGAGGTGACCTTCCACTCCAGGGCCGAAGAGGTCGGTCCCCAAGAAGGGGACGTCCTCCAACTTGTGCTGGGTATCCGCCGTGAAGGCGGATATCCTCAGCCATGCTCTGCAGCGCATGGCCACCATGGCCACAACCGATCTGGCACAGGAGTCCCCTATGTCCAGAGCTGTTTAAAGCTGCTGCTTCGCCACCACCCTACCCTGGTCCTGAACCTGCTGGACCGTGGTCTGCAGGTCAGCCGGGAGATGAGGGATCACCTCATCCAGGGAGCCCATGAGGGCGTGGGAGAAGTGTGCCATCAGCACGGCTCGAGCTGGCCTGGTGGAGGCCAAGGGAGGACGCAGCGTACACCTTGCGCCCGGCATAGTCTAGCTTTTTGGACTCCTTGTCGGGGGGCTTGTCCATGTCCCTAGCGTTCCCGGAACACCAAGCGCTGTTGGTGACCAACCTCGGCGGGTGCTCGAAAACCCGGCGAGAGCCAGTAGGGACCGCATACTTCCTGGCCATCCTGGCTGAGGCGGAGGACAGGAAGCAGGCCGCTGCCAAGCTCCAGGCTGTGCTGACAATGGCCTCAGCCACCGAAAAGCCTCCATGGGTGAATCCCTCGGTCCAGTATCTCCATCAGGGGATACTTGGCCTGTTTGGATAGGGGCTCGAGCTGCATCCCGGTGGACTCCAAGATGAGCCGAAGCAGACCCATAAAGGACGATGGGCTTTCGTCCAGTGACTGACCCCCGGAGGACTCCAGGTCAACCAGCCTGGAGAACAGGGAGGAGTCGTCGTCGGACTCCGAGGAGTCCGCGAAGAGCTGCCTAGGGCCTGAGCCACCCTCCACCTGCCAAGGACGATCGGGAGTGAGGGTGACCGACAACCTGTTGGGCAGGCCTTGACCCGACCGAGAGTCCATGGTCAGCGCCCCTGATTTCGGTTGTGGGCGGAGGTTCCACCACAATCGGTGGGGCAGCAGGTTTCGCCGAACAACCGGTCAGGCTTGGGCATCTCGACTGCAGCGAGGGTTGTTTCGACCATTCGGGTGACAACCACTTGATGGCGGGGAAGGCATCGGTGTCGACTTGCTCCGGATAAAAGTAACTGCTGCACATCAGTTCCTCGTAAGCGTCCGATGCAATTTGCGCAGACTATCCTCTTCGAGGAGGAAGGCGAGGACGACGGCGTTGCCACTTACCTCAGTGCTGAGACCGAGACCGCCGATGTCGGCGGGATCGGCTGGACCGAGAAGAGGTTCCGAGACCAAGACCGAGATACTCGGTGTATCCGAGGACGGGCCTGGGAAGGAGTGGGGGACACCCGCTCTTCCCTCGGCTCGGACACCTTAACCAGGGACTGCTGCACCAAGGGCGCAAGCAGATCCTCGGTCTCCACTGGGGGAACCGGCGAAGAAGGGTTGTCGGCTTCACCAGTCGACAACCCGTCCAACGGGTCGAGAAAAATCTCAACCGTATCGATGGGTGTCTCGGCCGGCTGACCTGACGGGGACGCCGTGAAGCCAGCGGCCTTAGCCGCAACCTCGACCGAAGTCAACGGTCGGCTGTCTGGGGAAGGGGACCTCTCCCACTCCCACGAACGCCGACGATGGGACTTAGCCTTGTGAGTCCCCACCTGAGTACAGTGTACGGTTCTGGAGACCATACCTACGTAAGGACATAGACAGGGTAGAGAAGGTTCAGAGGAGGGCAACAAAGATGGTGCATGGATTGCATCACAAGTCCTATGAAGACAGGTTGAAGGAACTGAACATGTACTCCCTGGAGGAGAGAAGGGAGAGGGATATGATAGAGACATACAAGTATCTTACAGGGAGGAACAGGGTGCAGGAAAACACTACTTTTAAGCGAAAAGATGTTCCAGGACTAGAGGGCATGGGATGAAGTTGGAGGGAGGGCGATTCAGAGGAAACATAAGAAAGAATTTCTTCACAGAACGGTTGGTGGACAAGTGGAACACCCTGCCAGAGGAAGTGGTGGGGCTGAAACAATCACGGATTTAAGAATGCATGGGATAGACATAAAGGAATTCTGGAGGTCAGGGTAGGGCAACAGACTTCTAGAAAAACAAACTGAACTTACAAGCTCAAATGGGCACACTGGGTGGGCCATAGGCCCTTATCTGCCGACACTGTCTATGTAATCCTTCTTTTTGGTCCGAGAGGAATTTCCCGATGGCCCCTCTCCCTTCGTGGAAAGGGATTGGCAAAGCTCCTTGAACGAAGCAGAATACAAGGTACCCAAAGAGAGCAGGATAAATGCCGTGACCGAGGAGGGGGAGGCGGAGGCCTGGACCACCTCCTCCTTGAGGGCGATCATCTGCTCGAGCTGCTCAGCCGAGCCAGCTGCCGCGGTAACCGCCCAACGGGCCTCATTCGACTTTACCGCGGATAGCACTTCGGGCGCCTAAGCTTCAACTGGCAGCGTAGTCTCCACGACGTTGGTCGAGAACGAACAGCATGACTCGTAGGCCTGCGGGTCGTGTTCTAGGCCAAGGCAGTAGACGCACGTGGAGTGCGGATCCGTCCTGGACATCTTCTGCCTACAAGGGCACCGCCGAAAACTGGGAGTCGATTTGTCCATCGCAGCCGCAAGGGAAAGGGAGACCGAAGTCTTGAAAATTTTAAAACGAGTTTCGGACGAACCGAAGAGTTAGGATCCAGTCTATCATGCAGAGTGTTAAGAAGGGAACCTGAGCTTCCAAGTGGTAAGGAAGATCTGGCGTCATGGGGCGGAGCTGAGAGTTTTACCACCCGGGTGGGTGGGAGGAGCCAGCTTGAAGACCTTCCGGCAAGATTTAAAGTGGCAAGGAACCTGCCTGATAGTGCGGATGAACAATATATCCATGTCACTAGAACTGTCATTATTAATGAATGTGTGTGTGTGTGTGTTAGCAGAATACATTCAAAATTAAAAGCAGGACCTTTAGATTAATACCACAAATGTTCAAGTTATAACTTGATAGTATTGTATGATTAAAAACTGTACAAAAGAAATATATGTAGGGAACTAAGAGGACTTGGTTGGTCCGAAAGCTTAGACATTGTTTTCTTTTTATAACATCTATGTTGGTCCATTATAAGGTATCAAACAATTTGCTTCTGGGTCTGTTCTTACAAGAACCAGTATGGCAAATAATCTATTACTAATGAGGAGTAATATGTTTGCTTTTTACTTAATAAATCATTACATGTCTTGTTTCTACAATATCAGTGTGAAAGTAACACTGTAAGGTGATTTCATAATATCCATGTATACTGTATAATTCAACTGGCTCAGTTTTCTGAGTTCAGCTGTTGTAGTTTTTGAATAGGCCTTTGTAATGCAATTCAGTATTGTAAGAGGCGCTTTGTTCCTTAGTTTGCAGACAAAAAAGATATGCAATTAGTTTCTTTGTAACATACACTGTGAATGTAGTTCAATAACAACTAAATAGATACATACACTTGCATACAACATACTTACATATCACACTATATAGAGTACAGTGCAGCTTACATTACATTTTCTCACCCAATAGTCGATTTGTATTTTTTTTAAAGTGGGCAGTTCCTAGCAGCACACATTGTTATGTTCTGCAGCACTTAACTAGCTCAGAAGCAACTTTTATAAAAAATATTTTTGCAAATCAGTTGGAATGCTTCTGTAGATCTGTCACAATGACAATACAATGCAAACATGAGTTGCATCTCTTGGAAAATGTTTTTTGCAAGGTTTTGCACTGGATCCAAAACCACTCATACAACTCATTGAGAAATACAAGAGCAACTTACTGGAGTGAGAGTTAAAAGAACGTTTCTGGTTTCTAGCAAAAATTTCACAACTGGCATCAGCGGAACTGAGTTACACAGAATTCTGTCAAAGACTGGAATTTTAGGGCCTTTTATTTTTAATAAAGACATTTTCAATAAAACAGCATCTTTTCTCCTTAGACGTCATCTTTTCACATTGCTTAGACCTACTGTAAACAGAGGCCTGTGTAGAGTCAGTGAACAAGGGGGCCATAATCCTCTCAAAACTTGAGGGGTCTGGGTGCATGCTCCACAGGAATTTTTTTAGAACATCAATGTAAATAGTGCAATTTCCTGCATTTTAGAGCTAAGTAAGAGATTCTACTTACCTCTAAAATAAGAGATCATGCCCCGTATTCAGTGCCATCTATAGTGGACAGAGTTAGATTTCCTTGTAGCAGCATGGGGACTGATGGGACAGAGAACAGAAAAGAACATCTAACATCATTGTGCTTTGGAGATTGGCGCTCTCAGTCTGCTGGCATCTCCTCTTGCTTGAATACAGCTTCAATGTCTCGGCCACAGTGCATGTCATCCATCAGGGCTGTGGGACCAAGGTCCAGCCTGAAGATTTTGACCAGTATCATCATTGTGTTGTGTCCCTTTTCCTCCACAGTTCTTTTGCCTAGTTGGTGGCAGTCAGCGGCATCATGTTCAAGTTCAGTGGGCAGGCAGCAGCCACAGCAACTGGTAGCGGTGTCTTCCTGACAGCTCCCTGATCCCATCCCATAGCAGCAAAAGCAGCGGTAATCCCTGGTTGGAGCAGTGAGTGGGTGAGAGCCTGAAGATGCTTTTTTATATATCCCACCAAAAGGGCGTGTGACCGTGCATCACCACCAAAGTAAAACTGCGCCCGTGATTGGACTACCCTAGATGGTGTACATAGATTGACTGTCTGAGGTACTGACGCCAACTTGTGTATTGCCATCTGTTGGGTGGTTGGGCCATGGTGGCTGGTAGGGGAGACTAACTGGTTCAGGAGTGACAGTCCTAGCTGAGTCCAGCCGACTCCCAAATAAAAAGCAATAATAATTATTTGGTTGGATGACTTTTAACGGGGGCAGGGTCAGCTCCCCCCCCGTGCATGCCTGTGACTGTAAAGTTATAATGTAATCTTCTGTTTATGAAACCACAACCTATTGCTACAGGAACTGTTCAAATGCAATACATAGAACATAGCTTCAAGGCAGCTACAGTGGCATGAAAAAGTATTTGCCCCCTTCCTGATTTTCTCTATTATTGCATATTTGTCACACTGGATGTTTTCAGGTCTTTAGACAAAATATAATATTAGATAAAGGGAACCTGAGTGAACAAATAACACTTTTTTTTTTTAGTTATTTCATTTATTTAACGAAAAAGTTAACCAACACCAGCTGGCACTGTGTGAAAAGTAATTGCCCCTAGTTAAATCAACCCAATTGAAGGGATAATTAGAGTCAGCAGGTTGAACACAGCCAGGCTTGATTACAGCCAGCCCTGCTCAATATAAACCTCACTTATTTTGACCCTTACCATCAGAGTCCGCTGCCTGCACAAAGATTCAAAAGCACAGTATGCCATGATCAAAGGAAGTTCCTGAAAAGATCAGAAAAAATTTGTTGCCCTCTATCAGTCTGGAAAGGGTTACAAAGCTATTTCTAAGGCTCTGGGACTCCATCGAACCACAGTGAGAGCCATAATCTCCAAGTGGAGAACACTTGGAACAGTAGTGAATCTTCCCAGGAGTGGGCGGCCTGCCAAAATTACTCCAAGGGTGCAGCGTAAAATCATCCAGGAAGTCTCAAAGGATCCTAAAACAACATCTAAAGAACTGCAGGCTTCTCTTGCCTCAGCTAAGGTTAGTGTTCATGACTCCACCATCAGAAAGAGACTGGGCAAAAATGGGCTTCATGTGAGAGTAGCAAGCGGAAACCACTCTAACCAAGAAGAACATAAACGCCACTCTCATTTACCAAGAAGCACCTGGATGATCCACAAGCCTTTGGGAAAATGCTCTATGGACAGATGAGTCCAAAGTGGAACTTTTGGATGACATGGATCCCATAATGTCTTGCGTAAAGCAAACACAGCATTCCACAGTAAGAACACCATACCAACAGTCAAACATGGTGGTGGTAATGTGATGGTGTGGGATGCTTTGCTGCCTAAGGACCTGGATGACTTGTCATAATTAAAGGAACCATGAATTCTGCTCTGTACCAGAAAATTCTTAAGGAGAATGTCGGTCATCCTTCCATCAGCTGAAGCTGAAGCGTAGTTGGGTCATGCAGCAAGACAATGATCCAAAACACAAAAGCAAGTCCACATCAGAATGGCTAAAAAGAAGTAAAATTAAAGTTTTGGAGTGGCCTAGTCAAAGTCCAGACTTAAACCCAATAGAGATGCTGTGGCAGGACCTGAAGCAAGCAGTTCATGCTGAAAACCTACCAAATGTTACTGAATTAAAGCAGTTCTGCGAGGAAGAGTGGGTTAAATTCCTCCACAGCGATGTGAAAGACTGATATTGAATTATAGGAAGTGTTTGGTTGTAGTCATTGCAGCTAAATGTGGCTTAACCAGTTATTAAGTGGGGCAATTACTTTTTCACACAGTGCCAGTTGGTGTTGGTTAACTTTTTTCATTAAATAAGTGAAATTAAAAAAAACAAGTGTTATTTGTTCACTCCAGGTTCCCTTTATCTAATATTACATTTTCTGTAAAGACCTGAAAACATCCAGTGTGACAAATATGCAATCATAGAGAAAAATCAGGAAGGGGGCAAATACTTTTTCACGCCACTGTATATGAAGCAGGAACAGATTAAGTCTAAGGAGCAAAGTGCATGTTTTCATGCAGTTATCTTTAGTAATATAGAATAAAAGTCAAGAAATTCAAATTTTTTTGGAATTATACTGCATGTAGTTTCAGTTCTGCCCATGCCAACTGTATTTATTTGCAGGACATTATAAAAATCACTTTGCACACCTTCCAAATATCTTCCACACTCAAAGGGTTATAAACAAGCTATGGGAGACAGGGACACTGTGGGAGTAGGCTTAGGGCTTGTGGCGAGACTCCGAGTATGTGCAATCACACATGGAAATGTAATGATTTTCTGAAATTTTCTGTGCAGTAGGCTCAATATAAACAAACTGGGAGACAGAGATGCTAGGGGGAGTGGGTTGAGGGCTCATGGTGTGGTTCAGAGTTCCACCTGGGGCTCCTGGTGGAGAGAGAGCAGCTATTGACTGAGGTGCACAGTGGACAGGACTAGTGTGTCCAAGCGCAGGTAGCAGGGTGCTCTGTAGCTGACAGAAGGCAGGTGGGTCTGGGTTGCAGCTCTGCTGCTCTACATCATCTCCATTTCTTGCTTCCACACCGTCTTTTTCCTTCGAGTAGCACCCTGTCTGTCACAGGAGGTGGCAGCATGGCAGAGTGAGGGAGAGTGACAGGCAATGGGGCCAGCTGGCATGAGTAGAGTGGATAGTTCAGTGATGGCAGCAGTGTTGGCGCTGATAGACTACAGTGACAGAGAGAGAGAGAGAGAGGGTGCGAGTGCAGCACATTCACGGAGCTACTGTATAGAGGTAAATAGAGATAGTAGTAGAAAAGCTCACTCAGCCTCCTCTGCTGCTGCTGCCACCCAACTTCCCAAACTTTTAATGCACACACAGTATCAGCCAAACTGCTAAGGTGAAGAAATGTTTCATCCAACTCCGGAAGTACGGGCAGTCAAACAGTGTGCCCAGGGGAAGGGCTACTGTGGCCACGGAGGGCAGGGGCAGGAGAAACACCACACACAACCAATGAGCAGAGCATTGTGGACAAATGACAGCTGCACTGTAGAAGAGAACTGGGATGATATCCGGTCACAGTCCATTTTTTCTTCTACAGTGGTAGCAAAACATCTGCAGGGCTCTGCCAGTGAAGCCATAAAAAGGCACCAACTACATGTCTTAAAAGATTTCCCTAAGGTTGAACTGAGTGTGTGGTAGATTTGGAAGGCAACTAACCAGAGGCTATCAGGAGGGGCTAGCTGCAGTTAAAAAGAGAGAGAGAGAGCAGGAGAGGAGGAAGTGTTGCTGCAGTCCTGCAAAGTAGAAACAGCAGCTTATTCCCTCTGTTTGTGAGCTGTAAGCAGGGCTAAATTGCGGATTCTCCATCTTAGGAAGGTTGGACTGAGTGTGTGGTAGATTTGAAAGGCAGGTAATCGGAGTGTGAGAAAGGGCTAGCTGCTGTCAGAAACAGTGCTTTCCAGGAGAGGGACAACATGTCTTGCCAGAAAAAATCCAGGCCCTGGAACAAGTGAACAGAAACATGGCAATTTTGAATTGCGTGGGGACACAAAAAGGTCCTGCTCTGGACAACCTCATCTTGCGAAAACGTCATCTACCATGGAAGTCAGCAGTTCCCATTTTTTAATTTTGGACTGTGACCTGCTCAATCTGCCTGCCAATATGTTTGAGACCTTATTCTCGCTGCTCCCCTGCACTGGAGATAGGTAAGATTGCCCCCTTGTTTGTTGATGTAATGCATCACACTGGCATTGTCCATCGGTATTAGCAGTGGATCAGAGCACAGATGCTCCTGAAATGCCTGTAGGCTATACAGGACAGCTCTGATCTCCAAGATGTTTACATGTAACCTAGCTTCCACCTTGGTCCATGATCCCTTGGTCTGGTAAGGGCCAAGATGAGAAACCCAGCTTGAGACTGAGGCATCTATAGTAAGGATCTGTACAGGAGGAATAGAATGCCCTTGTATAGGTTTTCACAATCTAGCCACCATAGCAATGCAATGTTAAGTGGGGAGGTGACAAGGATCATTTGGTCCAGCCTGTTCTTCAGCTGATCCCACTGGACCCAGAGTGTCCACGGAGTGATTCTCATATTTATTTATTAAGTTTCACCAGGACAGGCATACTGAGCAGTGACTGCTCATGTCCAGATGCATCCTAGGGGTGAGGGGATGGGGATACAGAGTAAGTATAGCAGCAAAAAGACAAAATACGGTGAATACTGGATAACGGATACAAACATCAAACAGGATGACAAAACAGATATTATGCATTGCAACAACCCAGAAAAAGTGCTACGAGACTATAAAAACAATAAACTACAAGAGTAATAAAGGATAAGTACTAACTTGCAAACGAATGCAGAGGCAAATATGGTGAGGGTAGAAAATTAAGCACATCTACAGGAAGGGGGGAATGTCCTTAAGGAGGGAGTTGAGGACCCGAGGGTAGGCAGCATGATGGATGAAAGGGGGGAGGATGTTCCAGATTTTTGGAAAATGGCATGAGAATGCTGTCTGGCCAATTGAGGTGGACCTGGGTGGGATGGTTAAGGTGTGGTGGTCATGGTTTCTAAGTGAGTGAGAAGAAGGCAGTTTGAGGGAAATAAAGGAGAGACGGGGGCAGAGAGTGAAACCAAAATTGAATTTAGCAAGAAAGTGGGCGCAGTGGATATGGCGTCTGTCTGCTAGGGAAGGAAGGGGAGAGAGAGACTGGTATAGGGTACAGTGATGGGTACGGGGAGGACAGTCAAGAGTGAAATGGCAAAAGGAGTGGAAAAGAAGAGTCCAGCCTGATTAGGGAAGATTTGGGAGTAGCACTGTAGACTATGTCACTGCAGTCAAAATAAGTAGGATGATTTTCTGGACCAGTGCATGGCAGGCCGGCAGTGGAATACATCCACAAGTTCGGTATAGGCACCAAGTTTGGGGTGCAGCTTATTGTGGATGGCATCTATGTGCCCAGAAAGGTGAGGTTCTGGTCAAGCCAGACCCTGAGGTACCTAAAGAGTTGTCCTCAAGCAAAGTCATATGTAAGCGGGCCAGTGGCACATTCACATTGGCCACAGCCATGAGACCTAGGCGATGTATCATTGTCCTTGCAGAGATATAGTGACTCCTGTATACCAACTGCGCTTAGGCCATCAGGTTTTCTGCTTTGTCCTATGGTAGGACAGCACACCATTCTCTGTGTCCAAAACTGCTTCTATGTACTGCAGTCTTTGGCAGGGAGTCATCAAAGACTTTGGCACATTTACAGTGACTCATAAGCCTTTGAAGAATTGACTAGTCTGAGACAAGGTATGTGGAAGAGCTTCCCTGGAGCTGGCCTTCAGCAGCCAGTCATCCAGACAGGGGAAGACATACAGTAAAGGCTTTCCCTGTAAAGGGCTGCTACAACTACTGCCAAGCATTTGGTAAAGATCCATGGCGCAGGAGACAAGCCAAAAAGCAATACTCTGAACTGATAGTGTTCCCCCTCCAGCACAAAGAAGAGGTATTGTCTGTGAACTTTTCTGATCTTGACATGAAGGTATGCATCCTTCATGTCTAAAGAAAAAAAGGCCAGTCCCCGATTTGCAGAACGGCAGTCAGAGTTTGTAGGGATACCATTCGAAACTTCTTATAATCGATATAGACATTGAGATCCGAAGACTCAGATCCCCTGTCCATTTTGGAATCAGGAAGTATCTGTATTACAACCTTTGCTTCTCTGTCAAGGAGGAACTGTTCTATATCATGTTTTTTGGAATGATGACTGTACTTCTTCCTTCAGAAGGGACAAATGGCCTGGAGGATAACAGGAAGGAGGCAAGGGATGATCTGGAGGGGTTTCCATAAACTCCAGAATATACCCCCTTGTAGTTATCTCCAGGAGCCACTCATTCATTGTAATCTCCTTCCACTGCTTCAGATGCAGGGAGAATTTGCCCCCCACAACCACCCCTGGAGTTAACAGTGGAGGTGGAGGGGTGTCCTGAAGAGAGTCATGCGGAATCAGTGGGGCTGTGCCACCAATACTGACTGCCTTGGGTGCTTTCGTAGGGGCACCTGGGGGAAGGAGACCCAGCAGGGAGCCAGTTCCATTACCTTGGCCCTCCTGATGGTAGGCATGGCCATGTTTGGCAGCAGGCTGCTGAAAGGAGCCCTTCCCATGAATACCTTTCTTATGACCCTAACATGAGTGGAATACAGAGATCTGACACACCTTAGACTCATTTTTTTAGGTCTGAAGGTCTCTTACAACCTCTTCGGCATCATATCCAAACAGTTTTGTCCCCCTGAAAGAGGTATTCAAAACTGCATGCTGCATATCATTAGCAAAACCAGTGACTCTGAACCAAGAATATCTTTTCAGACAAATGCCAGAAGCAGCACCTCTGGCAGAAGCATCAAATACATCATAGGATGAGACTGCTGCCTTACTGCCTTTATTCAAGCTCCAAAGCATTTCAGCTACTCGGGTCTTTGGGGACACTGTGTTAGTTTAATGATTAAGCCTATGCATGGCCACTGTGTTATTTATCCTAAGCTGCCTGCCTGCCTTATTATATAAGAAAAAATTACTCACCTTAGTAATCATATTTCTTCTAATGGAGTCTTGCTGTATTCTGACAATTGCAGTGATTCCCAACCTTTGAACTACCCAGCAAACTAAGTTAACTTTCCATGCAGGGCATGGAACATGAGCTCGAGCTCGTTGAAGTCTCTGTCTGGAGTGTTTTGAACTCAAACCGTCAGATTCTTACGATCCCAACTAAACTAAAAATTCTATGTGAAAATTGTGGCTGAAAAGTTTTGGATTCTCAAGGAAGACTCAAGTCAGGAAACCCAAAAACTAAACCCAATGTACTCAAAAAACAATATTAAATAAGCACCCAAACAAAAAGGGAGGAGGGTGCCAGCCAATACACCTCTGGGGTGCAACACTGCACCTGCCCACCCACTTCCCAAAAACAGGTTCTGAGAGAGGAGGCAGGGAAGGAGGTCAGAATACAGCAAGACTCCATTACAAGAAATACAATTACTAAGGTGAGTAATTTTTTCTTCAAACAACATGAAGTCTTGCTGTATTCTGACAATTGCAGACTACCAAGCAGTGCCTCCAAGGAGGAGGGACAGAACCTACTTTGGGAATAGGCTCTGAAGTACTGCTGTGCCAAACTGAGCATCACTCCTAGCCTGGATATCCAGAGAGTAATGCTTGGTAAAGGTATGGACTGTTTTCCAGGTGGCTGCTTGACAAATTTCTAGGAGAGGGATATCCCTGGCCGCAGCCAGGGAAGCAGCTGTACCTCTTGTGGAATGAGCACTCAGGCCTGAGGGTGGAGTTTTTCCCAGTTTTTCGTAGCAGAATTGTATACAAGACACAATCTACCTGGCAATAGATCTTTTGGTGGCAGGTTTGCCCTTTCCCACTTCTCCATAAGTGAGGAACAACTGGAGGAAGTCAAACCTGTGACCCTTGGTACGCTCTATGTAGTAACTACGGACTCTTTTGACATCTAAACTGTGTAGCCTCCTCTCTCCTAAGGAAGAATGATCGGTGAAGAAAACAGGAAGAGATATAGACTGGTTTAAATGGAAGTCTGAAACCACTTTGGGCAAGAACCTTCTATTGGTTCTAAGGACCACCTTATCCCTATGAAAGGAGATAAAATCGGGTTCCACTGACAGGGCTTGCAATTCACTGATACGCCTGGCAGAGGTAATGGCTACCAAGAACACAGTTTTCCAAGTCAAGTACTTAAGCTCTGCTGAAGACATAGGCTCAAAGGGAGGTTGCATAAGCTGAGCAATGCAAACATTCAAATCCCAGACAGGAGCAGGGTCTCTAAAAGAGGATTGGTGTGAAACAATCCTTTAAAAAATTTACAAAACACAGGATGGGAAGATAGTGAGGAAGGCTTCCCCACAGACAAAAATGCAGAAACAGCTGACAAGTGTACCTTGAGAGTAGCTGGTCTGAGGCCTAGGCCATTAAGATGGACCATATAATCCAGAACCGTAGGTAATTCAGCAGTGTCTGGAGAAATATTCTTCTTAGAACACCAAATGCTGAATCTTTCCATTTGAAGTTGTAAGTCTTTTCTGCTGGAGGGCTTTCAGAAGCCTTGAGGATGTCCAGAACCCTTGGGAAAGATGCAGATCTGCAAACTAACTCTTCAAGAGCCATGCTTGAGATTGAGAGACTGAAGATTGGGTACCAAATCCTCCTGAGAGGATGTTAACAGGTTGTAACTCCTGGGAAGAGACAGGGGAAGATGGACTGCTAGGGACAGCAAACAGGGGTACCAGGGATGTCTGACCCAATCTGGAGCAACCAGGATCACCTTTGCAAGGTTGAGACCTTATTTGACTAAAACTTTGAACAGGAGGGGAAGTGGGGAAGGCATACAGAAACTTCCTTCCCAATTCAGAACCAGGCGTCCAGGGGACTGAGCCCAAGACTGGAGGTCTGCAAAAAAGAGAGGGAGTTGGTGATTGTCTGGGGCTGCAAAGAGATCTATCTCTGGAGTGCCCCACCTTGAAAAAATCACTTTCAACACCTGAGGGTCCAGGGACCATTCGTGGGCCCTGAGAAATCCTGCTCAGTGCATCTGCTAGCACATTGTCCTTGCCTGGAAGGTGAACTGCTACAAGAGAAGCTTGCAGGGAATAAGCGAGGGACCACAACTTCATGGCTTCTGTGCACAAGGCAGTGGACCGAGTGCCTCCCTGCTTGTTGATGTACCACATGGTGATAGTGTTGTCTGTTCTGACTTGAACCACTTTGTACTGAACTGACTGTGAGAACACTTTTAGAGCTAGAAAACTGCCCTGAGCTCTAGAAGATTGATGTGGAGAAGAGATTCTTGGGTGACCACAGGCCCTGGGCAGTGAGGACCCCAGGTGGGCTCCCAGCCCAAAAGAGAAGCATCTGTGGTAAGGACCACTGAACAAGGCTGAGCAAAGGAACACCTTGCTTTAAATGTCCTGATCCTGCCACCACTGGAGGGCCTGGATCAAGGTCGGAGTCACTGGAATCAGTTTGGTAAGGGAGTCCTTTCTCTGAGACCAGTAAGCCTCAGGTGGAACTGAATATCCCTCATCTAGAATCTTGCCCCTTGGACCACTGCTGTTGAAGCTGCCATGTGGCCCAAGAGTTGGAGGAAATGCCTTGCTGGTCAAGATACCTGAAGGCTTAAGGAAGAAGCTAGTAACATAAGAGCCCTTGCCCTTTCTAGAGGAAGAAAGGCTCTTGCTCTGAGTGTGTCCAGTTCCGCCCCTATAAAGATAAGGAGCTGGACTGGTTCGAGAACTGACTTGTGAAGGCTGAGAAGAAATCCTAGGGAAGTGAGCACTTGCTGGGTCACTTGCAGATGAGACTTGACTTGGTCTGGAGACTGACCCACTAATAGCCAATCGTCCAGATAAGGAAATATGGAAATATTTTGCCTTCTTAGAAAGGCAACTACTACTGCCAGGCACTTTGTGAAAACCCTTGGAGCTGAGGGCAACTCGAACCTGAGGTACTTTCTGTGGGAGCACCTGATGGGAATGTGAAAGTAGGCATATCTGAGGTCCAAGGAGGCTAGCCAGTCCCCTGGCCTGAGACGGAAGGATTATTCTCAGAGTTATCATCTTGAACTTTGGTTTTAAAAGATGTTTGTTCAGATATCTTAGGTCTAGGATGGATCGCTACTCCCCTGTCTTCTTGGGGGTCAGGAAGTACCTGGAGTACAGACCTTTGCCCCAGTGTAGGGTAGGTACTCTCTCTATAGCTCTTAAAGCGAGGAGAGAAGAAAACTGTGCCTCTAGGGCAAGGGTTTCCGAAAGATTTGCAGGTGGAAAAGATCTGACTCTCATCTTTGGAAATTTTTTGAAGCTGAGAATCAATCCCTGGCTTACTACTTACTACTTCCAGGACCCACTTGTCTGATGTAATAGACATCCAGTCCTGGACAAAGTAAGCCAGCCTGCCCCCTACTGGAATAGGAGAGTCGACCCGGGCAGACCCATCAGGGTGTCTGCTTGGCAGGGGCTTTAGGCTGAGGGGTGGATGCAGGCCTGCTCATCCCCCTTCTGCCTCTCCCTCCGAAGAACCCCTCTGCAAAATGGAAGAAGAGGACTGTGCTTGGTAAAAAGGCCTATGAAAAGTCCTGCCCCTGCCCCTAGACTTCTGCCTTTGAGGAGCTGCCTGCCTTTCCTTGGCCTGAGCACTCCTGTAAGTGGTCCTGTACTCATCCATTTTCTTCATGTAATTCTCTATCTGCTCCCCAAACAGAGAATTACCCACTACAGGAAAATCCATAGCCTTCGCCTGGGTGTCCTGCGAGAGGCTAGTACATCTGAGCCAAGCCATCCTCCGAAGAGCCACAGATGTAGACATGACTCTTGATGAGACTTCATTAGAGTCCACAGCAGCATGAAATTGTATCTTAGATGCCTCAATCCCATCTGCAGCCACCGCTCAGCTCCTGGCTAGCTGGGGAGGCCTGTTTAGCCAGTGCCAGTACAGTGTCCCACCTGGACTTCTGGTACCGGGCTGTATAGGCCATATAACTTGCCTGCCTGAGTCCTAAAGAAGATGCCATGTACTGCTTCTTTGCCATGGCATCAATCTTCCTGGAGTCCTTGTCAGGGGTGTGTGAAGCCAAGGCAATATTTGCCTTGTCACAGGCAGCAGCCTGCACTACCCCAACATAGCTGCATTGCTGATATAAGAACTATGTGTCTGAGCCTGAGAGTGTACACCTCTTGTCCATTCTTCTATCCACAGGAGGTATGGTGTTAGGAGACTAAGATTTTTGTGTCCGTTTCCCAAAGGATTTATGGAGGGGAATAGACAGTCTCCTGGACTCTGGGATATCCATCATCTCTACATAATCAAGCTCTTCTTGATTTTCCACAGCCTCCTCCATAGGAAGCTGGAGGGTTTCAGCCAATTTCCTGTAAAACAAAATGGGAAGGGGACTCAGAAAGCCTAGGAAGGGAAACACCTGATGGTCTGTCTGGGGAGATGTCCGGTTCCACAGGCACATCCAGACCTTCACTTACATCATAATCCTCAAATTCCCCTTCCTCTTCAAACTCCGGTTCATAAAAATCTTCAAGGGTATACTCTTGAACCGGGGGAACCAACCGAACCGAACCCCTGCCAGAAGGAGCCGGATAGGTCAGAACCGGACGGAGCGATTCCATAATCTGAATCGCCCTGGCTATCTCTTTGGCGGTTGGAACATGAACCTCTGGATCCGAACCAGTCGATTTATCTTTGCGCTTTCTTTTTGTCAGAACCGATCCCTCAGAATCAGCTCTCCTTTTGCCCGAAGAAGTATCGCCCTGGTCAGAGGGTACTCCTTCTGGTTCGGTTGAAACCGAACTGGCTGGCCATCCGGGTCAGCGGACTTCTCGGCCTCCTTTTCCCTCAGTCTACCTAATCTCTTCTCAAGGGTAGATTTGGGAATATTTTTACATATTTGGCAGTCTGAATCGAGGTAGTCAAACCCCAGACAATAAACACAGGTGGTGTGGGGATCGGCCTTGGCAAAGACCTCTCCATACTCACTGCAGTGTGTTGAAACCCAGTGGGCCACCCTAGGAGGAAGCATCCATGGTCAGCACCATGGTAGGAGACTGCTGCAGGAAAGGGACCCCTACCCTGAGACTGTCCTTGTCCTGCCACCATTGAAGGGCTTGTATCAGTGTGGAGGTCACTGGAACCACTTTGGACAGGGAATCCCTTCTCTGGGATCAAAAGGACCTGAGGTGGAACTGAATGTCGCTCATTTGAAACCTAGCTCCAGGGACTACAGCTGTGGCTGCAGCCATATGACTTAGGAGCTGAAAAAAATGACTTGCTGGTCGAGGGATATGCAGCCAGAAGGAGGCTGCTAGCTGAACTATGCATCCACCCTTGCCTGTGGCAGTATAGCTCTTTCCTGAATTGTGTCCAGTTCTGCCCCTATAAACTCCAGGAGCTGGACTGGCTTTAGAACTTGCTTTTTGAGATTTACCAGGGAACCTGGAGACTGTAAGGTATTCTGTGTGGTGATTAGAGATTTCTCTTCCTGCTTACCTGAATGCCCCAAGACTAGCCAGTCATCCAGGTAAGGAAGACTGCAACTCTAACCTTCTCAGATGTGCCAAGACTACTGCCAGGCATTTTGTGAAGGTTCTTGGTGCTGCGGATAGGCCGAAGGGCAGAGCCCTGAACCGATAATGGCCTGAAGGCAGCTTGAACCTGAGATACTTTCGGTGAGACTGCCTGATTGGGATGTGAAAGTAGGCATTCTTGAGATCCAGGGATGCCAGCCAATCCCCTTATCTTAGAGTGGGAAGGATCAGAGCCAGAGTGACCATTTTGAACTTTGGTTTTGTCAGATGCTTGTTGAGGTATCTTAGATCCAGAATGGGTTGCCAATCGCCACTCCCCATTTTTTCAGGTTAGAAGTACTTTGAATACAACCCATTTCCCTGTAAGGGAATGGAACAGGTTCCACTGCTCTGTTTTGCAGTAGAGTGGACACCTCTGCTTCAACAGGGCTGTTTCTGAGCTGGTGGCAGGTTTCAATAGTCTTGCTCTTATTTTTGGAAATGACCTGAAGCTTAGAGCAAGACCCTGGCTTATTTCTTTCAGGATGCACTTGTCTGTGGTAATGGTTTTCCATGCCTGGACGTAATAAGCCAGCCTGCCCCCTACTGGGGAAGGGGAGGTGACCTGAACAATCACCTCAGGGGGTTTGCTTGGCAGGGGTCTTGCGCGGAGGGCTAGGTCCAGCACAACCTACACCTCTTCTGCCTCTACCCCAAAGTAGCCTCTCTGCTGCTGGTAGGCAGGGAAGGCCTGGGCCTGATAAAAAGGCCTCCGGTAGGGTCTGCCTCTGCCTCCCCTACTTTGCTGTCTTTGGGGAGTGGCAGCAGCACTCTTGTATGCCACTCTGTATTCATCCATCTTTTTCATGTATACCTCTGTCTGTTCCCCAAAGACAGAATTCCACACTGGGGAAAATCCAGGCCTTTAGTTTGAGTGTCCTGTGAGAGGTTAATGCACCTTAACCATGTGAAACAACAGTGGCCATAACTATGGAAGCACTGTCATTAGCATCCACAGCCATGTGGAACTGATACTTAGCTGCTTCCACTCCATTTTTAGCAATTTCCCTCAGGTCAGCTGCCAGTTGTGGTGAAGCCTTCCTGGCCAGTTCCTGGATGGATTCCCATAACGACTTCTGGTACCTAGAGACATTGGCCATGTAAGAGGCTTTCCCTATGCACAGGGAAGCCCCCAGGTACCCCTTCTTAGCCAGAGAATTGATTTTTCTGGAGTCCTTATCAGGGGGATATGAAGCCAAGGGAATGCTTGCTTGCTTTCTCACAAGCAGCAGCCTGAACCACCCCTTAATGGCTGCAGTGACTGAATAAAAGTCAGTGCCATTGTTAGCCAATATGTACCTCCTGTCTATCTTCTTATCCACAGGACGTATAGAAGTTTAGGTGTGCAAAATTTTCATAGTCTGCCTTTTATGAGACTTGTGGATGGGTATTAACAGCCTCTTAGAAGCAGGCACATCCATCATCTCTTCATAATCCGTCTCTTCTTCCTCCTCCTCAAAATCTTCAGTGGGCAGCTCCAAAACTCCTGTTACCTTTTAATAAAGGCATAATGTTAGGCAGGGTCCCAGAAGTTGGAGGTGGGGACTCAGAGTCCAAATGATCTGGTGAAACCTCAGGTTCAATGGGTTCACCAAAATCTTCCTCCTCTTCCTCATCACACTCTGCTCACAAAGGCTCAGGCTCAAATGAACCAGATGGGAGAGAAGCATCCAGTATTTGAACCGGAGTTTGAGCTGCTGACATGCTGACCCGGTTCACCGAACTGGTCTGCAGTGACTAATTATCACGAATGACCTTCACTATCTCTTCAGCAGCTGGAACCGCAACAGCGCGCAGTTCTGAACTGTCTGTTTTCCTTTCTTTTTGCTGCAGGTGTGTCAAGGCCTGTATCAGCGGTTCTCTTCCCAGTGGAGGTTTCACCTGGTCAGAGGGCACCGCCTCCGTTCCACCAGTTTATCCTTGGTGGTGGAACCAGACTGACCTTCAGTGTCGGTTCCTTTTCAGCCATTCTCTCCTGCAGTCTGTTGAGATGCCTATCGAGCATAGACTGAGGGAAGTTTTTTTAATTTCACAGTCTGCCTTAAGGTGGTCAAACCCTAGGCAGAACACACAAATAAGATGCAGATCAGCCTTAGCAAAAGATTCACTGCACTTGGTACAATGTTGAAACCCAGTGGAACCAGTTCTTTTCTTGGGTTTCTGTGACATAACAACTAAGAAGAATTTTAACACTTATCCACAGCGTGCATTTAGACCTGGATAAGAGAAGAGATATTTGGTTAACAGACAGTTTAGTAGACAAAGGAAAAAGCGAAAACCTCTTTTTAACCAAAAATCTACCGTCCCTCAAACTACCAAATGCAGTGAAGAACTAAACTGTTACCTCAAAAGTAAAGAAAGTCTTCAGTTTCCTCCCAGTTGTGAAAACCAATCAGAAACTGAAAATCTTATCGGAAAGAAGAAAACCTAGTCAAGTCTAACCAGTAACCGAGAGACAGATGTTTGAAAATAAAAACAACATAAACAGTGGTAGTAAAGTACTTGACAAAGGAGCTAAGGAGAAATCTCCACTGTCGTTTCGTTAACTCGATCCCGAAAGGTTCCGCGCAGTGACTGCAAAATCACCTTTCAGGACCGAATAACAAAATGACAGTGACTGAGTACATGAGGCGGGGCCCCAGGAACCCCATGTTGAAAATTTGGTGAAAAAAATCCCCAAAATGGCAGAGATATGCACCAAAGTTTAAAAAAAAAACATTTATGCCATTATACAGCTTACTGGCATTTCTTCAGTTCATGATCGGTTTTGAAGAGTGCAGATGTGTTCCGTTCACGAAGATCATCGCTGGACTCAAGGTAAGTATGGGGTCGGTGGGGGGTGGGGAGGTGGTGCAGAGGGTGGGCTTGGGTTGGGGAGGGGGAATACAGTCAACGAGGACCTTTTTTTTTTTTTATTACAGGTTGGTTTGTTTTTTCTTATTCAGGAAGAGGATGGGGGACTTTTGCCACGCTTGGGTGGACTCCTAGCGTGCAGCTGGAAGGTTATTTTTGAGGGGTGGCAGTGGAGCTGACGGGGAAGCACCCCTGTCGGCCATACCGACTTTGCCACACTGTGGTGGGCTCCCAACGTGGCACCTAGAAGTCTGTGTTTCTTTGGGGGTACAGTGGAGCCGATGGGGATTAGGCATCCCGTCGCCCTAAGGACTTTGCCATGCTGGGGTGGGCTCCAGCATGGCAACCTAGAAGTCTGTTTGGGGGCAGTGGAGCTGATGGGGATTGGGCACCCCGCCGGTCATACAATGTAATGGGTGGAGAGCGATAAGCATGGTGGGTGGCCCAGTGTGCTATTTAAGTGTTCGTGGTGGGAGGACAATTAACTGTTTATGACAGTTCAGAGGCAGTGAAGATACATGATGGTAATTTGCATACTGCTGTGCAGTATGCAAATTACTACTACCACCGCTGATTGTGGCGGTGTTTTCCTCGAACTGTACACCACTGCATCTGAACAGCTGTCATACACAGCTTGGACATTCATTAGCTGGTGCAGCTGCGCCTACAAAAGGGAGCAGGGTATTGGAAGTGGAGAGGCATACCCTACGAAAACTGCAGATGGTGGCACTATGTTTCTTGCACATGCGAAGCAAACATAATGAGGACAGATCCAGAAGTAAATGGTTTGATATATTTTAATGGACCAACACAGATGTAACAAAAGAAAAAATTACTCACATTAGTAATGTTGTTTCTTCTAATGGAGTCTTGCTGTATTCTGACTATTGCAGTGATCTCCAACCCTTGAACTGCCCTGGAGAACAAAGAGTTAACTTTCCATGCAAGGCATGGAACACTGAGCTCAAGCTTGGTTGAAGCCTCTGTCTGCTGTTGTTTTAACCCCAGCCGTCAGATCTTTACAAGCTATACTCACTGGGAGTTCTGTGTGGAAACTGTAAACTCACACTAGCCAATTGGCAACTAAATTTGATAAAAAGGGTTTTTTTTTCGGTTTCAAAGCAAAGACTCAAGTCAGGAAACCCAAAAAACAAAACACAACACACACCCAAAATAAAGGAGGGTGAGAAAAGGGGAACCTCTAGGTGCCAACACTGCTCCTGCCCACCCAATCTCAAAAACCAGGTTCTGAGAGGGGAGGCAGGGGGGGAGGTCAGAATACAGCAAGATTCCATTAGAAGAAAAAACATTACTAAGGTGAGTAATTTTTTTTTCAAACAACATGAAGTCTTGCTGTATTCTGACTATTGCAGACTACCAAGCAGTACCTCCACGGAGGAGGGACAGAACCTACTTTGGGAATAGGCTCTGAAGTACTGCTGTGTCAAACCGAGCATCACTCCTAGCCTGGATATCCAGAGAGTAATGCTTGGTGAAAGTATGGACTGTTTTCCAGGTGGCTGCTTGACAAATCTCCAAGATAGGAATATCCCTGGCAGCAGCCAGGGAAGCAGCTGTACCTCTAGTAGAGTGAGCCCTCAGGCCTGAGGGTGGGATTCTACCCAATTTTTCGTAGCAGAATTGTATACAAGAGACAATCCACCTGGCAATAGATCTTTTAGTGTCAGGTTTACCCTTACCGACCTCTCCATAAGTGAGGAATTACTGGAGGGAGTCAAACCTGTGACCCTTGGTGCGCTCTATGTAGTAGCTAAGGGCCCTTTTTACATCCAGGCTGTGCAGCCCTCTCTCCAGAGGAGGAATGGTCAGTGAAGAAAACAGGAAGAGACATAGACTGATTAAGGTGGAAATCTGAAACCACCTTAGGCAAAAACTTCCTGTTAGTTCTTAGGACCACTTTATCTCTATGGAAAGAGATGAAATCAGGCTCCACTGACAGGGCTTGCAATTCACTGATGCGCCTGGCAAAGGTAATGGCTACCAAAAACACAGTTTTCCAAGTCAAGTACTTAAGCTCTGCAGAGGACAAAGGCTTAAAGGGGTTGCATAAGCTGAGCAATGCAAACATTAAGGTCCCAAGCAGGAGCAGGGTCCCTGAAGGGAGGATTGGTGTGCAACAATCCCTTGAAGAATTTGCAAAATACAGGATGGGCTGAAAGAGAAGAGGGCTTGCCTACTGACAAAAAAGCAGAAACAGCTGCCAAATGTACTTTGAATGTAGCTGGTCTGAGTCCCAAGCCATTGAGATGAACCATATAGTCCAGGACTGTAGGCAACCCAGCAGATTCTGGAGAAATATGCTTACCAGAGCACCAAATAGCGAACCTTTTCCATTTGGAGTTGTAAGTCTTTCTGGTGGAAGGCTTTTGAGAAGCCTTTAGAATATCCAGGACACCTTAGAGAGGTGCAGATCAGCAAACTCTAACTCTTCAAGAGCCAGGCCTTGAGATTGAGAGATTTGAGATTCGGATACCAAACCTTCCCTGAGAGGATGTCAACAGGTTGTAATTCCTGGGAAGAGACAGGGAAGGTGGATTGCTAAGGACAGCAACAGTGGGTACCAGGGCTGTCTGGCCCAGTCTGGAGCGATCAGAATCACTTTGCAGGGTTGAGACCTGATCTTGACTAGTACCTTGAACAGAAGAGGGAAGGGGGGAAGCATACAGGAACTTCCCTTCCCAATTGAGTACCAGAGCATCCAGGGGGACTGAGCCCAATACTGGGGGTCTGCAGCAAAAAAGAGGAAGTTGGTGATTGTCTGGGGCTGCAAAAAGATCTATCTGAGGAGTGCCCCATCTGAAGAAAATCACTTTCAAAACTAGGGGATCTAGGGACCATTCGTGGTGGCCCTGAGATATCCTGCTGAAAGCATCTGCCAGGACATTGTCCTTCCCTGGGAGGTGAACTGCTGTGAGAGAAGTTTGCAGAGAATAGGCCAGAGACCACAACTTCATTGCTTCTGTGCACAAGGCCATAGACCGAGTGTCCCCTAGCTTGTTGATGTACCACATTGTGGTGGTATTGTCTGTTCTGATCTGGACTACTTTGTTCTGAACAGACTTGGAAAAAGCTTGCAATGCCAGGAACACTGCTCTGAGTTCCAATAGATTGATGTGAAGCAGAGATTCTTGAGGTGACCACAGCCCTTGGGTGGCAAGATCCCCCAAGTGGACTTCCCAGCCCAAGAGGGAGGCATCTGTAGTGAGGATTAGAGAATGAGACTGAGGACTTCTCGGCCTCCCTTTCCCTCAGTCTACCAACTCTCTTATCCAGGGTAGCTTTGGGAAAACTTTTACAAATTTGGCAGTCTGAACTGAGGTGGTCAAACCCCAGACAATAACGCAGGTGGTGTGGGGTCAGCCTTAGCAAAGGCTTCCCACACACACTACAGTGTTGAAACCCAGTGGGCCCGGTTTTCTCTTGGTTTCTAGACATGGCCAATCCTAACCAAACGTATCCTTTTTTCAGCAATCCGCCAGGCAAGACACTTTATTGGTTCCTGACCGTGGTTATAGGTCTTGGAAAACGTAATGAAATCCAGTTTTTTTTAGAACCGATACAGACCGGTTACCACACTCTAATAAAGACAGAAGTTTTTACACACAAACCTGATCAGTTCAAACCGAACCGATCCAATGTTTACAAGTTCCACACAGAAAAACTAATATAGAAAACCTATCTAGTACTCACGGTACCACAGACAGAGACTTAAACTGACAGGTTAGAAGCAGAAATTCGGTTGAAACAAGCGAAAAAACAACACTTTAACCGACTTTTTTTGAACCGAGCGAAGGAGAAATCTCCGGAGCGACTGTTCAGTGAGGCGGAGTAAAGAATCTGACAGTTGGGGTTCAAACAACAGCAGACAGAGGCTTCAACCAAGCTCGAGCTCAGCGTTCCATGCCTTGCATGGAAAGTTAACTCTTTGTTCTCTGGGGCAGTTCAAGGGTTGAAGATCACTGCAACAGTCAGAATACAGCAAGACTTCATGTTGTTTGAAAGAAAACAGTGCCTAAGCTTTTGGACCAACCAAGTCCTTCTTCAGAGACATATGACAATTGTTCAGAGAGTCACAATCTATTAAACCCAGATCATATATAAAAAAAAACAGAAAAGTTCTCATTGGTTAAAAGTACCTTTTCTAAAGTCACAAATTTCAATGGAATGAATAGTATCCCTTTTAGCTTGCTATTACTGAGGATCTTTTCAAGGACAGATTCATAGCTGAGCTGAACACTCAAGCAGGCAAAGCTTGTAAATACAGGTTACTCACCTGTAACAGGAGTTCTAAGAATGGTATATATTGTTCATCCACACTATCTGGCAGGTTCCTTGCCACTTCAAATCTACAAAGATCTGCAACAGAGTTGATGTACAAGGTGAGGTGGAAAGGATGAGAAGGGACTTGGCAAGGTTAGAGGAATGGTCAAATGTATGGCAGCTTAGATTCAATGCTAAGAAGTGCAAGGTAATGCACCTGGGAAACAAAAACCCAGGGGAAGAGTACACAATGGGGAGTGAGATACTAACAACAAAATGGAAAGGGACCTGGGGGTAGTCATATCAGATGACCTAAAGGTGGGCAAGCAATGTGAGAGGGCAGCAAGGAGGGCTGGGGGGATACTGGGATGCATAGGGAGAGGCATCACCAGTAGAAAACAGGAAGTTATTATCCCTCTGTACAGACAGCTGGTGAGACCCCATCTGGAGTACTGCATGCAGTTCTGGAGACCCAATCTCCGCAAAGACAGACAGGATGGAAGCTGTCCAGAGGAGGGCAACTAAAATGGTGCAGGGTCTGCACCGGAAGACATATGAAGAGAGACTTAAGGAGCTTAATATGTATAGCCTCGAGGAAAGGAGGGAGAGGGGGGACATGATAGAAACTTTCAAGTACCTCAAGGGAATCAACAAAGTCCAAGAGGGTAGCATCTTTCAAAAAAAGAGGTGTGCAAGAACAAGGGGGCACAATTTGAAGATAGGGAGGGGCGGCTCAGAGGTAATTTAAGGAAGTATTTTTTCACAGAGAGGGTTGTGGATGCATGGAACGGCCTTCCGAGGAGGTTGTGGGAGTCAAAAACAGTGGTGGAATTCAGCATGCATGGGACAGTCATAAGGCAATTCTAGGGGGTAGGGGTAGGAAGAAGTAGGCTGCTGGTTAAATAGGATCTGCAGCTTATCCATTAGGTAGGGAAATGGGCAGACTGGGTGGGCCAAGCGGTCCTCATCTGCCGTCAAATTCTATGTTTCTATGTTGCCGGAAGGTCTTCAAGCTGGCTCCTCCCACCCACCCGGGTGGTAAAACTCTTGGCTCCGCCCCATGATGCCAGATCTAGCCCGCTGGACTCCAGGTTGTGCGCCCGAAGCCGGAGGTCAGGTAGTCGAGGATGAACAACATATACCATTCCTAGAACTCCTGTTACAGGTGAGTAACCTGTATTTCTAGGGACATGGATATGTTGTTCATCCACACTATCTGGCAGACTCCTAGCAGTTCTCCGGGAGGAGGGAGGCAAGGCACACACCCCCTACTTAGGGAATAAAGACTGGAGAACCAAGGACCCAAAACCAGCATCCCGGCGTGACTCAAGGTCGATGTGGTAATGGGTGATGAAGGTATGTGCTGACTTCCAGGTAGCAGCCCTGTAGATTTCCTGGATAGGGACGTCCCTGGAAGCAGCTACCGATGCAGTGGTATGGCGGATAGAATGAGCTCTTATCCCTCTGGGAGGCTCCATGCCCGCCAACCTATAGCAGAGATCTATGCAGGAGGTGACCCATTTGCCTATCGTCTGCTTGGCTGCAGGTCTGCCAGGTGCGGCTTCAGCGCAGGTGACAAACAGATGGCGAACCTCTCCTCGAACTTCAGCTGTCCGCTCCTTATAATAAGCGAGCACTCTTCTAGGGTCCAAGTATGGAGCCTATATTCAGCCTCCGAGGTGTGATTGGGGTAGAACACTGGCAGAGTCAACACCTGGTTAAGGTGAAACTCCGACACCACCTTCGGAAAGAATTTCGGTTGGGGGCGCAGGACAACCTTGTCCCTGTGGAAGACCAGATAAGGAGACTGATGGAAAGTGCCTGGTGTTCTCCCATCCTTCTGGCTGACGTGATAGCCACCAAGAAGGCGGTCTTCCACGACAGGTGAGAGATGTCACACCTGTGCATCGGTTCGAATGGCTTGCCCATGAGCTTAGCCAATACCAGCAGTAGATCCCACAGAGGTGGAGGTTCTCACACCGGAGGGGATATGTGATCAAGGCCTTTGAAAAAGCGCCCGACCACCTTCTCCTGCATCACTGACTACTTCCCGTCCCGCGCCCGGTAAGCAGAGATGGCTGCCAGGTGCACCTTAAAGGGACACTGTCAACCCCCTTAGGTCTCCAAGTGTCCCTAGTTTGAAAAACACATTTTAAGATTGCCAACATTCTGTAAAGATTGTTGATACAGCTGGTAGTTTTATTCTGACTCTTATTTTCTTTAAAAAATAAAAACAGACTGCCCAACATACTGGTGTTATCACACCAAAACAGGTTTGTTTACATTCCTTGATCAACTCCAAATGCATCTTTCCTGGGCTTGGGAAAACCCACAAAACAGTCTAGCTCCTCATGATGATTTGAGATTATAAGGCTACTGTCTTATGAGTGACTGCACTGTCTGTGTGTGTTTCTAATGCTCAGGACATATGCAGTAAGAACAGAACCAGGATTGTAAACAAAAATGAGGTTGTTTATAAATATACATTGCCATGCATTTCAGTTCTACTGAACTAGGAGACAGACAAAACAAACAGCAACATCAGTGAATTTTAGAGAGGGTAAGCAATCATAAAATGTGGGGTTTCAACTAGAAATAATATGATAAAAAACAGGTTGACAGTGTCCCTTTAAGGGTCATCGACCGAAGCCCTAGCTGAGAAAGGGACCACAGGTATTCCAGAATGCTTGCCAAGGAACAGGAGGAAGGGTCCAGGCCCTTGCCCTGACACCAAATGGAGAATCTCTTCATTTGAAGGTGCATTTTCTGGTCGCACTTACTGGACGCCTCAACGACGCTGAGGACCTCGTCGAAAGACCCAAGGCCTGGAACTCTAGCTGCTCAGGAACCAGGCCGTCAGGTGCAGGGATTGAAGGTCCGGATGGAATACCTTCCCTGATTGACTGAGATCAGGTCCGGGCGGGCTGGAAGCCGCCTCGAAGCCTGGAGCTGAGACTGAGGAGATCTGGATACCAGAACTGATGGGGCCAGTCTGGGGCTACCAGAATCACCTGCGCCTTGTCCCTCCTCACCTTGAGAAGCACCTTGTGGATCAAGAGAAATGGGGGAAAGGTGTAGAAGAGGCCCGGGATCAACAGCCTCGAGAAGGCATCCCCCTGCAGCGAGCCCTGCTGAGGGGCGGGCATGAAACAGTCTCAGCCGATTCTCCTGGAGGCAAACAGGTCCACCTGAGGCGTGCCCCAGTGGGAGAAGAGATCTTGTACTACCTCCGGCAGGAGAGACCACTCGTGAGACACAGCCCCTATCCGGCTTAGGGCATCGGCCAGGGTGTTGGAGGCTCCTGCCACGTGAATGGCGAGGAGATCTGCCTCCAGGCTGCGCACGAGAGACCAAATGCGGAGAGCTTCCATGCACAGAGGCATGGAGCGCGTCCCGCCCTGGCGGTTTAGGTAGTACATGGTCGTGGTATTGTTCATCTGGACTTGAACCACTTGACCCGTGAGAAACGGAGCGAAGGCGGTGAGGGCTAGACGAACCGTCAAGCTCCAGCAGGTTGATGTGGCATCGACCCCAAGGGGACCAGAGGCTGTGCGATCTGTGCTCCCCCAGATGGGCACCCCAACCCATCAGAGAGGCATCGGTCGATAGAGAGACCGTCGGCTCAGGGCGGACAAACGGGATGCCCTCCTGCAGATGTGCCGGAATGGTCCACCACTGGAGAGCGTTCCACATCCCCTGGGTCACTGTCACTAGCTGATCCAACAGATCGAAGCGCTGTGACCACTGGCTGGCCAGTCCCCATTGAAAGGGATGCATGTACCAGCGGGCCCAATGGACCACGCTGGTGCAGGCCGCCATGAGGCCCAGGAGGTGCAGGAAGTCCCGGGCAGGGCGCGATTGCCCAAGCTGAAATGATTGGGCAAAGGAAGAAAGAACCTCGGCCCTGTCCGCCGAGACGTGCTCTGGCTCGAAGAGAGTCGAGCTCTGCCCCGATGAAATGTATCACCTGCTTTGGCATGAGTTCCGACTTGGCCTCGTTGATGAGGAGGCCAATCTGAGAGACAAACCTGGAGGGCCAGATCTCTGGACGCTCCACCTCCGCTCTGGAGGGGGCTGCAATCAGCCAGTCGTCCAGGTAGGGGTACACCCGGACCCTTCAGCGCCACAGGAATGCTGTCACCACTGCCATGCATTTGGTGAAGACCCTGGGAGCTAGGGAGAGGCCGAAGGGCATGGCCCGGAACTCATAAAGGGATCCCTCCGCCTGAAGTGGAGGAATCTCTGATGAGACAGACGGATTGGGACATGAAAGAACGTGTCCTGGAGGTCCAGGGAACAGAACCACATGCCTCGTTCCAAGGATGGGATTATCTGAGCCAGAGTGACCATCCTGAAGGTCCGAGACCTTAGGAACCTGTTCAGGTCATGCAGGTCGAAAATGGGGCGCCAGCCCCCCATCCGTTTTGGGACCAGGAAATACCTGGACACAAACCCCGGGTCTGGAGGAGGATCCACCACCTTCCTGATCACCTCTTTTACGAGGAGCAGGGCAATATCGGCCCGGCGGGCCGACAGCGAGGCTGCGGACCCCGTGGCCCCCGAGGGGCGATGGCTCGGAAGGATGGAGCCTGCTCGAACTCCAGAGGCAGACCCTTTCCTACCACCTCCAACACCCAGCGGTCTGTGGTGATAGCGGACCAGGCGGAAAGGAAGTGGCGGAGCCGCCCCCCACCGGGGGGGAACCCAGGGGGAGTGACGAGGCTGGGGGCGACACCCCTCAACCCGTCACTGGGCAGGCTTGGAGGAGGGACCGCCTGAGGGACCTCCTGGGCCTTTACCTCCTTGCTTCCTATTGGAGGAAGGCACGGGCTTGGGTTTGGGATGCTAAGCGCGAGCCTGCTGGCCCTGGTGCTGGTGCTGTTGGGCCGGACGTGCCGCAGGCGCAGAAGGACGAAAGGGCTTGTGCTGCTGCTGTCGGCGGCCTTTGTCCTTCTGGGCGGAGGTGACTGAGTCCAGAGTGGCATTGGACTTTTCAATCCGCTGGAGGTGACCTTCCACTCCAGGGCCGAAGAGGTTGGGTCCCCAAGAAGGGGACGTCCTCCAACTTGTGCTGGGTATCCGCCGTGAAGGCGGATATCCTCAGCCATGCTCTGCAGCGCATGGCCACCATGGCCACAACCGATCTGGCACAGGAGTCCCCTATGTCCAGAGCTGTTTAAAGCTGCTGCTTCGCCACCACCCTACCCTGGTCCTGAACCTGCTGGACCGTGGTCTGCAGGTCAGCCGGGAGATGAGGGATCACCTCATCCAGGGAGCCCATGAGGGCGTGGGAGAAGTGTGCCATCAGCACGGCTGAGCTGGCCTGGCGGAGGCCAAGGGAGGACGCAGCGTACACCTTGCGCCCGGCATAGTCTAGCTTTTTGGACTCCTTGTCGGGGGGCTTGTCCATGTCCCTAGCGTTCCCGGAACACCAGAAAACGCTGTTGGTGACCAACCCCTCGGCAGAGGGGTGCTCCGAAAACCCGGGCAAAGAGCCAGTAGGGACCGCATACTTCCTGGCCATCCTGGCTGAGGGCGCAGGACAGGAAGCAGGCCGCTGCCAAAGCTCCAAGGCTGTGCTGACAATGGCCTCAGCCACCGGAAAGGCCTCCATGGGTGAATCCCCTCGGTCCAGTATCTCCATCAGGGGATACTTGGCCTGTTTGGATAGGGGCTCGAGCTGCATCCCGGTGGACTCCAAGATGAGCCGAAGCAGACCCATAAAGGACGATGGGCTTTCGTCCAGTGACTGACCCCCGGAGGACTCCAGGTCAACCAGCCTGGAGAACAGGGAGGAGTCGTCGTCGGACTCCGAGGAGTCCGCGAAGAGCTGCCTAGGGCCTGAGCCACCCTCCACCTGCCAAGGACGATCGGGAGTGAGGGTGACCGACAACCTGTTGGGCAGGCCTTGACCCGACCGAGAGTCCATGGTCAGCGCCCCTGATTTCGGTTGTGGAGGCGGAGGTTCCACCACAATCGGTGGGGCAGCAGGTTTCGGCCGAACAACCGGTCAGGCTTGGGCATCTCGACTGCAGCGAGAGGTTGTTTCGGCCATTCGGGTGACAGCCACTTGATGGCCGGGGAAGGCATCGGTGTCGACTTGCTCCCGGATAAAAGTAACTGCTGCCACATCAGTTCCTCGTAGCGTCGATGCAATTTGCGCCTAAGCCTATCCTCTTCCGAGGAGGAAGACGAGGACGAGCGGCGTTGCCACTTACCTCAGTGCTGAGACCGAGACCGCCGATGTCGGCGGGATCGGCTGGACCGAGAAGAGGTTCCGAGACCAAGACCGAGATACTCGGTGTATCCGAGGACGGGCCTGGGAAGGAGTGGGGGACACCGCTCTTCCCTCGGCTCGGACACCTTAACCAGGGACTGCTGCACCAAGGGCGAAGCAGATCCTCGGTCTCCACTGGGGAACCGGCGAAGAAGGGTTGTCGGCTTCACCAGTCGACAACCTCTCCAATGGGTCGAGAAAAATCTCAACCGTATCGATGGGTGTCTCGGCCGGCTGACCTGACGGGGACGCCGTGAAGCCAGCGGCCTTAGCCGCAACCTCGACCGAAGTCAACGGTCGGCTGTCTGGGGAAGGGGACCTCTCCCACTCCCACGAACGCCGACGATGGGACTTAGCCTTGGTGAGTCCCCACCTGGAGTACAGTGTACGGTTCTGGAGACCATACCTACGTAAGGACATAGACAGGGTAGAGAAGGTTCAGAGGAGGGCAACAAAGATGGTGCATGGATTGCATCACAAGTCCTATGAAGACAGGTTGAAGGAACTGAACATGTACTCCCTGGAGGAGAGAAGGGAGAGAGGGGATATGATAGAGACATACAAGTATCTTACAGGGAGGAACAGGGTGCAGGAAAACACTACTTTTAAGCGAAAAAGATGTTCCAGGACTAGAGGGCATGGGATGAAGTTGGAGGGAGGACGATTCAGAGGAAACATAAGAAAGAATTTCTTCACAGAACGGGTGGTGGACAAGTGGAACACCCTGCCAGAGGAAGTGGTGGGGCTGAAACAATCACGGATTTAAGAATGCATGGATAGACATAAAGGAATTCTGAGGTCAGGGTAGGGCAACAGACTTCTAGAAAAACAAACTGAACTTACAAGCTCAAATGGGCACACTGGGTGGGCCATAGGCCCTATCTGCCGACACTGTCTATGTAATCCTTCTTTTGGTCGAGAGGAATTTCGATGGCCCCTCTCCCTTCGTGGAAAGGGATTGGCAAAGCTCCTTGAACGAAGCAGAATACAAGGTACCCAAAGAGAGCAGGATAAATGCCGTGACCGAGGAGGGGGAGGCGGAGGCCTGGACCACCTCCTCCTTGAGGGCGATCATCTGCTCGAGCTACTCAGCCGAGCCAGCTGCCGCGGTAACCGCCCAACGGGCCTCATTCGACTTTACCGGCGGATAGCACTTCTCGGGGCGCCCAAGCTTCAACCGGGCAGCGCAGTCCTCCACGACGTTGGCCGAGAACGAACAGCATGACTCGCAGGCCTGCGGGTCGTGTTCTAGGCCAAGGCAGTAGACGCACGTGGAGTGCGGATCCGCCCTGGACATCTTCTGCCTACAAGGGCACCGCCGAAAACTGGGAGTCGATTTGTCCATCGCTGCCGCAAGGGAAAGGGAGACCGAAGTCTTGAAAATTTTAAAACGAGTTTCGGACGAACCGAAGAGTTAGGATCCAGTCTATCATGCAGAGTGTTAAGAAGGGAACCTGAGCTTCCAAGTGGTAAGGAAGATCTGGCGCCATGGGGCGGAGCTGAGAGTTTTACCACCCGGGTGGGTGGGAGGAGCCAGCTGAAGACCTTCCGCAAGATTTAAAGTGGCAAGGAACCTGCCTTGATAGTGCGGATGAACAATATATCCATGTCACTAGAACTGTCATTATTAATGAATGTGTGTGTGTGTGTGTGTAGCAGAATACATTCAAAATTAAAAGCAGGACCTTTAGATTAATACCACAAATGTTCAAGTTATAACTTGATAGTATTGTATGATTAAAAACTGTACAAAGAAATATATGTAGGAACTAAGAGGACTTGGTTGGTCCGAAAGCTTAGACATTGTTTTCTTTTATAACATCTATGTTGATCCATTATAAGGTATCAAACAATTTGCTTCTGGGTCTGTTCTTACAAGAACCAGTATGGCAAATAATCTATTACTAATGAGGAGTAATATGTTTGCTTTTTACTTAATAAATCATTACATGTCTTGTTTCTACAATATCAGTGTGAAAGTAACACTGTAAGGTGATTTCATAATATCCATGTATACTGTATAATTCAACTGGCTCAGTTTTCTGAGTTCAGCTGTTGTAGTTTTTTGAATAGGCCTTTGTAATGCAATTCAGTATTGTAAGAGGCGCTTTGTTCCTTAGTTTGCAGACAAAAAAGATATGCAATTAGTTTCTTTGTAACATACACTGTGAATGTAGTTCAATAACAACTAAATAGATACATACACTTGCATACAACATACTTACATATCACACTATATAGAGTACAGTGCAGCTTACATTACATTTTCTCACCCAATAGTCGATTTGTATTTTTTTAAAGTGGCAGTTCCTAGCAGCACACATTGTTATGTTCTGCAGCACTTAACTAGCTCAGAAGCAACTTTTATAAAAATATTTTTGCAAATCAGTTGGAATGCTTCTGTAGATCTGTCACAATGACAATACAATGCAAACATGAGTTGCATCTCTTGAAAATATTTTTGCAAGGTTTTGCACTGGATCCAAAACCACTCATACAACTCATTGAGAAATACAAGAGCAACTTACTGGAGTGAGAGTTAAAAGAACGTTTCTGGTTTCTAGCAAAAATTTCACAACTGGCATCAGCGGAACTGAGTTACACAGAATTCTGTCAAAGACTGGAATTTTAGGGCCTTTTATTTTTAATAAAGACATTTTCAATAAAACAGCATCTTTTCTCCTTAGACGTCATCTTTTCACATTGCTTAGACCTACTGTAAACAGAGGCCTGTGTAGAGTCAGTGAACAAGGGGGCCATAATCCTCTCAAAACTTGAGGGGTCTGGGTGCATGCTCCACAGGAATTTTTTTAGAACATCAATGTAAATAGTGCAATTTCCTGCATTTTAGAGCTAAGTAAGAGATTCTACTTACCTCTAAAATAAGAGATCATGCCCTGATTCAGTGCCATCTATAGTGGACAGAGTTAGATTTCTTGTAGCAGCATGGGACTGATGGGACAGAGAACAGAAAAGAACATCTAACATCATTGTGCTTTGAGATTGGCGCCTCAGTCTGCTGGCATCTCCTCTTGCTTGAATACAGCTTCAATGTCTCGGCCACAGTGCATGTCATCCATCAGGGCTGTGGGACCAAGGTCCAGCCTGAAGATTTTGACCAGTATCATCATTGTGTTGTGTCCCTTTTCCTCCACAGTTCTTTTGCCTAGTTGGTGGCAGTCAGCGGCATCATGTTCAAGTTCAGTGGGCAGGCAGCAGCCACAGCAACTGGTAGCGGTGTCTTCCTGACAGCTCCTGATCCCATCCCATAGCAGCAAAAGCAGCGGTAATCCCGGTTGGAGCAGTGAGTGGGTGAGAGCCTGAAGATGCTTTTATATATCCCACCAAAAGGGCGTGAGACCGCATCACCACCAAAGTAAAACTGCGCCTGTGATTGGACTACCCTAGATGGTGTACATAGATTGACTGTCTGAGGTACTGACGCCAACTTGTGTATTGCCATCTGTTGGGTGGTTGAGCCATGGTGGCTGGTAGGAGACTAACTGGTTCAGGAGTGACAGTCCTAGCTGAGTCCAGCCGACCCCAAATAAAAAGCAATAATAATTATTTGGTTGGATGACTTTTAACGGGGGGCAGGTCAGCTCCCCCCCCCGTGCATGCCTGTGACTGTAAAGTTAAAATGTAATCTTCTGTTTATGAAACCACAACCTATTGCTACAGGAACTGTTCAAATGCAATACATAGAACATAGCTTCAAGGCAGCTATATGAAGCAGGAACAGATTAAGTCTAAGGAGCAAAGTGCATGTTTTCATGCAGTTATCTTTAGTAATAAAGAATAAAAGTCAAGAAATTCAAATTTTTTTGGAATTATACTGCATGTAGTTTCAGTTCTGCCCATGCCAACTGTATTTATTTGCAGGACATTATAAAAATCACTTTGCACACCTTCCAAATATCTTCCACACTCAAAGGGTTATAAACAAGTTATGGGAGACAGGGACACTGTGGGAGTAGGCTTAGGGCTTGTGGATAGACTCTGAGTATGTGCAATCACACATGGAAATGTAATGATTTTCTGAAATTTTCTGTGCAGTAGGCTCAATATAAACAAACTGGGAGACAGAGATGCTAGGGGGAGGGGTTGAGGGCTCATGGTGTGGTTCAGAGTTCCACCTGGGGCTCCTGGTGGAGAGAGAGACAGCTATTGACTGAGGTGCACAGTGGACAGGACTAGTGTGTCCAAGCGCAGGTAGCAGGGTGCTCTGTAGCTGACAGAAGGCAGGTGGGTCTGGGTTGCAGCTCTGCTGCTCTACATCATCTCCATTTCTTGCTTCCACACCGTCTTTTCCTTCGAGTAGCACCTGTCTGTCACAGGAGGTGGCAGCATGGCAGAGTGAGGGAGAGTGACAGGCAATGGGGCCAGCTGGCATGAGTAGAGTGGATAGTTCAGTGATGGCAGCAGTGTTGGCGCTGATAGACTACAGTGACAGAGAGAGAGAGAGAGAGAGGGTGCGAGTGCAGCACATTCACGGAGCTACTGTATAGAGGTAAATAGAGATAGTAGTAGAAAAGCTCACTCAGCCTCCTCTGCTGCTGCTGCCACCCAACTTCCCAAACTTTTAATGCACACACAGTATCAGCCAAACTGCTAAGGTGAAGAAATGTTTCATCCAACTCCGGAAGTACGGGCAGTCAAACAGTGTGCCCAGGGAAGGGGCTACTGTGGCCACGGAGGGCAGGGGCAGGAGAAACACCACACACAACCAATGAGCAGAGCATTGTGGACAAATGACAGCTGCACTGTAGAAGAGAACTGGGATGATATCCGGTCACAGTCCATTTTTTCTTCTACAGTGGTAGCAAACATCTGCAGGGCTCTGCCAGTGAAGCCACAAAAGGCACCAACTACATGTCTTAAAAGATTTCCTAAGGTTGAACTGAGGTGTGGTAGATTTGGAAGGCAACTAACCAGAGGCTATCAGGAGGGGCTAGCTGCAGTTAAAAAGAGAGAGAGAGAGCAGGAGAGGAGGAAGTGTTGCTGCAGTCCTGCAAAGTAGAAACAGCAGCTTATTCCCTCTGTTTGTGAGCTGTAAGCAGGGCTAAATTGCGGATTCTCCATCTTAGGAAGGTTGGACTGAGTGTGTGGTAGATTTGAAAGGCAGGTAATCGGAGTGTGAGAAAGGGCTAGCTGCTGTCAGAAACAGTGCTTTCCAGGAGAGGGACAACATGTCTTGCCAGAAAAAATCCAGGCCCTGGAACAAGTGAACAGAAACATGGCAATTTTGAATTGCGTGGGGACACAAAAAGGTCCTGCTCTGGACAACCTCATCTTGCGAAAACGTCATCTACCATGGAAGTCAGCAGTTCCCATTTTTTAATTTTGGACTGTGACCTGCTCAATCTGCCTGCCAATATGTTTGAGACCTTATTCTCGCTGCCCCTGCACTGGAGATAGGTAAGATTGCCCCTTGTATGTTGATGTAATGCATCACACTGGCATTGTCCATCGGTATTAGCAGTGGATCAGAGCACAGATGCTCCTGAAATGCCTGTAGGCTATACAGGACAGCTCTGATCTCCAAGATGTTTACATGTAACCTAGCTTCCACCTTGGTCCATGATCCCTTGGTCTGGTAAGGGCCAAGATGAGAAACCCAGCTTGAGACTGAGGCATCTATAGTAAGGATCTGTACAGGAGGAATAGAATGCCCTTGTATAGGTTTTCACAATCTAGCCACCATAGCAATGCAATGTTAAGTGGGAGGTGACAAGGATCATTTGGTCCAGCTGTTCTTCAGTTGATCCCACTGGACCCAGAGTGTCCACGGAGTGATTCTCATATTTATTTATTAAGTTTCACCAGGACAGGCATACTGAGCAGTGACTGCTCATGTCCAGATGCATCCTAGGGTGAGGGATGGGGATACAGAGTGAAGTATAGCAGCAAAAGACAAAATACGGTGAATACTGGATAACGGATACAAACATCAAACAGGATGACAAAACAGATATTATGCATTGCAACAACCCAGAAAAAGTGCTACGAGACTATAAAAACAATAAACTACAAGAGTAATAAAGGATAAGTACTAACCTGCAAACGAATGCAGAGGCAAATATGGTGAGGGTAGAAAATTAAGCACATCTACAGGAAGGGGGGAATGTCCTTAAGGAGGGAGTTGAGGACCTGAGGGTAGGCAGCATGATGGATGAAAGGGGGAGGATGTTCCAGATTTTTGGAAATGGCATGAGAATGCTGTCTGGCCAATTGAGGTGGACCTGGGTGGGATGGTTAAGGTGTGGTGGTCATGGTTTCTAAGTGAGTGAGAAGAAGGCAGTTTGAGGGAAATAAAGGAGAGACGGGGCAGAGAGTGAAACCAAATTGAATTTAGCAAGAAAGTGGGCGAGTGGATATGGCGTCTGTCTGCTAGGGAAGGAAGGGGAGAGAGAGACTGGTATAGGGTACAGTGATGGGTACGGGGAGGACAGTCAAGAGTGAAATGGCAAAAGGAGTGGAAAAGAAGAGTCCAGCCTGATTAGGGAAGATTTGGGAGTAGCACTGTAGACTATGTCACTGCAGTCAAAAATAAGTAGGATGATTTTCTGGACCAGTGCATGGCAGGCCGGCAGTGGAATACATCCACAAGTTCGGTATAGGGCACCAAGTTTGGGGTGCAGCTTATTGTGGATGGCATCTATGTGCCCAGAAAAGGTGAGGTTCTGGTCAAGCCAGACCCTGAGGTACCTGAAAGAGTTGTCCTCAAGCAAAGTCATATGTAAGCGGGCCAGTGGCACATTCACATTGGCCACAGCCATGAGACCTAGGCGATGTATCATTGTCCTTGCAGAGATATAGTGACTCCTGTATACCAACTGCGCTTAGGCCATCAGGTTTTCTGCTTTGTCCTGTGGTAGGACAGCACACCATTCTCTGTGTCCAAAACTGCTTCTATGTACTGCAGTCTTTGGCAGGAGTCATCAAAGACTTTGGCACATTTACAGTGACTCATAAGCCTTTGAAGAATTGACTAGTCTGAGACAAGGTATGTGGAAGAGCTTCCCTGGAGCTGGCCTTCAGCAGCCAGTCATCCAGACAGGGGAAGACATACAGTAAAGGCTTTCCCTGTAAAGGGCTGCTACAACTACTGCCAAGCATTTGGTAAAGATCCATGGCGCAGGAGACAAGCCAAAAAGCAATACTCTGAACTGATAGTGTTCCCCCTCCAGCACAAAGAAGAGGTATTGTCTGTGAACTTTTCTGATCTTGACATGAAGGTATGCATCCTTCATGTCTAAAGAAAAAGGCCAGTCCCGATTTGCAGAGCGGCAGTCAGAGTTTGTAGGGATACCATTCAAACTTTATAATCGATATAGACATTGAGATCCGAAGACTCAGATCCCTGTCCATTTTGGAATCAGGAAGTATCTGTATTACAACCTTTGCTTCTCTGTCAAGGAGGAACTGTTCTATATCATGTTTTTTGGAATGATGACTGTACTTCTTCCTTCAGAAGGGACAAATGGCCTGGAGGATAACAGGAAGGAGGCAAGGGATGATCTGGAGGGGTTTCCATAAACTCCAGAATATACCCCCTTGTAGTTATCTCCAGGAGCCACTCATTCATTGTAATCTCCTTCCACTGCTTCAGATGCAGGAGAATTTGCTCCCACAACCACCCCTGGAGTTAACAGTGGAGGTGGAGGGGTGTCCTGAAGAGAGTCATGCGGAATCAGTGGGGCTGTGCCACCAATACTGACTGCCTTGGGTGCTTTCGTATGGGCACCTGGGGGAAGGAGACCCAGCAGGGAGCCAGTTCCATTACCTTGGCCCTCCTGATGGTAGGCATGGCCATGTTTGGCAGCAGGCTGCTGAAAGGAGCCCTTCCCATGAATACCTTTCTTATGACCCTAACATGAGTGGAATACAGAGATCTGACACACCTTAGACTCATTTTTTTAGGTCTGAAGGTCTCTTACAACCTCTTCGGCATCATATCCAAACAGTTTTGTCCCCCTGAAAGAGGTATTCAAAACTGCATGCTGCATATCATTAGCAAAACCAGTGACTTGAACCAAGAATATCTTTTTCAGACAAATGCCAGAAGCAGCACCTCTGGCAGAAGCATCAAATACATCATAGGATGAGACTGCTGCCTTACTGCCTTTATTCAAGCTCCAAAGCATTTCAGCTACTCGGGTCTTTGGGGACACTGTGTTAGTTTAATGATTAAGCCTATGCATGGCCACTGTGTTATTTATCCTAAGCTGCCTGCCTGCCTTATTATATAAGAAAAAATTACTCACCTTAGTAATTATATTTCTTCTAATGGAGTCTTGCTGTATTCTGACAATTGCAGTGATTCCCAACCTTTGAACTACCCCGGCAAACTAAGGGTTAACTTTCCATGCAGGGCATGGAACGCTGAGCTCGAGCTCGGTTGAAGTCTCTGTCTGGAGTGTTTTGAACTCAAACCGTCAGATTCTTACGATCCCAACTAAACTAAAAATTCTATGTGAAAATTGTGGCTGAAAAGTTTTGGATTCTCAAGGAAGACTCAAGTCAGGAAACCCAAAAACTAAACCCAATGTACTCAAAAAACAATATTAAATAAGCACCCAAACAAAAAGGGAGGAGGGTGCCAGCCAATACACCCTCTGGGGTCAACACTGCACCTGCCCACCCACTTCCCAAAACAGGTTCTGAGAGAGGGGAGGGAGGAGAGTCAGAATACAGCAAGACTCCATTACAAGAAATACAATTACTAAGGTGAGTAATTTTTCTTCAAACAACATGAAGTCTTGCTGTATTCTGACAATTGCAGACTACTAAGCAGTGCCTCCAGGAGGAGGGACAGAACCTACTTTGGGAATAGGCTCTGAAGTACTGCTGTGCCAAACCGAGCATCACTCCTAGCCTGGATATCCAGAGAGTAATGCTTGGTAAAGGTATGGACTGTTTTCCAGGTGGCTGCTTGACAAATTTCTAGAGAGGGATATCCCTGGCCGCAGCCAGGGAAGCAGCTGTACCTCTTGTGGAATGAGCACTCAGGCCTGAGGGTGGAGTTTTTCCCAGTTTTTCGTAGCAGAATTGTATACAAGACACAATCTACCTGGCAATAGATCTTTTGGTGGCAGGTTTGCCCTCTTCACTTCTCCCATAAGTGAGGAACAACTGGAGGAAGTCAAACCTGTGACCCTTGGTACGCTCTATGTAGTAACTACGGACTTTTGACATCTAAACTGTGTAGCCTCTCTCTCCTAAGGAAGAATGATCGGGAAGAAAACAGAGATGATATAGACTGGTTTAAATGGAAGTCTGAAACCACTTTGGGCAAGAACCTTCTATTGGTTCTAAGGACCACCTTATCCCTATGAAAGGAGATAAAATCGGGTTCCACTGACAGGGCTTGCAATTCACTGATACGCCTGGCAGAGGTAATGGCTACCAAGAACACAGTTTTCCAAGTCAAGTACTTAAGCTCTGCTGAAGACATAGGCTCAAAGGGAGGTTGCATAAGCTGAGCAATGCAAACATTCAAATCCCAGACAGGAGCAGGGTCTCTAAAAGAGGGATTGGTGTGAAACAATCTTTTAAAAAATTTACAAAACACAGGATGGGAAGATAGTGAGGAAGGCTTCCCCACAGACAAAAATGCAGAAACAGCTGACAAGTGTACCTTGAGAGTAGCTGGTCTGAGGCCTAGGCCATTAAGATGGACCATATAATCCAGAACCGTAGGTAATTCAGCAGTGTCTGGAGAAATATTCTTCTTAGAACACCAAATGCTGAATCTTTTCCATTTGAAGTTGTAAGTCTTTCTGCTGGAGGGCTTTCGAGAAGCCTTGAGGATGTCCAGAACCCCTTGGGAAAGATGCAGATCTGCAAACTAACTCTTCAAGAGCCATGCTTTGAGATTGAGAGACTGAAGATTGGGGTACCAAATCCTCCCCTGAGAGGATGTTAACAGGTTGTAATTCCTGGGAAGAGACAGGGGAAGATGGACTGCTAGGGACAGCAACAGGGGGTACCAGGGATGTCTGACCCAATCTGGAGCAACCAGGATCACCTTGCAAGGTTGAGACCTTATTTTGACTAAAACTTTGAACAGGAGTGGGAAGTGGGGGGAAGGCATACAGAAACTTCCCTTCCCAATTCAGAACCAGGGCGTCCAGGGGGACTGAGCCCAAGACTGGAGGTCTTCAAAAAAAGAGAGGGAGTTGGTGATTGTCTGGGGCTGCAAAGAGATCTATCTCTGGAGTGCCCCACCTTGAAAAAATCACTTTCAACACCTGAGGGTCCAGGGACCATTCGTGACGGCCCTGAGAAATCCTGCTCAGTGCATCTGCAGCACATTGTCCTTGCCTGGAAGGTGAACTGCTACAAGAGAAGCTTGCAGGGAATAAGCGAGGGACCACAACTTCATGGCTTCTGTGCACAAGGCAGTGGACCGAGTGCCTCCCTGCTTGTTGATGTACCACATGGTGATAGTGTTGTCTGTTCTGACTTGAACCACTTTGTACTGAACTGACTGTGAGAACACTTTTAGAGCTAGAAAAACTGCCCTGAGCTCTAGAAGATTGATGTGGAGAAGAGATTCTTGGGGTGACCACAGGCCCTGGGCAGTGAGACACCCCAGGTGGGCTCCCCAGCCCAAAAGAGAAGCATCTGTGGTAAGGACCACTGAACAAGGCTGAGCAAAAGGAACACCTTGCTTTAAATTGTCCTGATCCTGCCACCACTGGAGGGCCTGGATCAAGGTCGGAGTCACTGGAATCAGTTTGGTAAGGGAGTCCTTTCTCTGAGACCAGTAAGCTCTCAGGTGGAACTGAATATCCCTCATCTAGAATCTTGCC
This sequence comes from Neoceratodus forsteri, assembly GCA_016271365.2. Lineage (NCBI taxonomy): Eukaryota > Metazoa > Chordata > Ceratodontiformes > Ceratodontidae > Neoceratodus > Neoceratodus forsteri. The sequence continues at coordinate 727,100,795 of CM057458.1, read as the reverse complement.
CCTTGGACCACTGCTGTTGAAGCTGCCATGTGGCCCAAGAGTTGGAGGAAATGCCTTGCTGGTCAAGATACCTGAAGGCTTAAGGAAGAAGTTAGTAACATAAGAGCCCTTGCCCTTTCTAGAGGAAGAAAGGCTCTTGCTCTGAGTGTGTCCAGTTCCGCTCTATAAAGATAAGGAGCTGGACTGGTTCGAGAACTGACTTGTGAAGGCTGAGAAGAAATCCTAGGGAAGTGAGCACTTGCTGGGTCACTTGCAGATGAGACTTGACTTGGTCTGGAGACTGACCCACTAATAGCCAATCGTCCAGATAAGGAAATATGGAAATATTTTGCCTTCTTAGAAAGGCAACTACTACTGCCAGGCACTTTGTGAAACCCTGGAGCTGAGGGCAACTCTGAACCTGAGGTACTTTCTGTGGGAGCACCTGATGGGAATGTGAAAGTAGGCATATCTGAGGTCCAAGGAGGCTAGCCAGTCCCCTGGCCTGAGACGGAAGGATTATTCTCAGAGTTATCATCTTGAACTTTGGTTTTAAAAGATGTTTGTTCAGATATCTTAGGTCTAGGATGGATCGCTACTCCCCTGTCTTCTTGGGGGTCAGGAAGTACCTGGAGTACAGACCTTTGCCCCAGTGTAGGGTAGGTACTCTCTCTATAGCTCTTAAAGCGAGGAGAGAAGAAAACTGTGCCTCTAGGGCAAGGGTTTCAAAGATTTGCAGGTGGAAAAGATCTGACCTCATCTTTGGAAATTTTTGAAGCTGAGAATCAATCCCTGGCTTACTACTTACTACTTCCAGGACCCACTTGTCTGATGTAATAGACATCCAGTCCTGGACAAAGTAAGCCAGCCTGCCCCCTACTGGAATAGGAGAGTCGACCCGGGCAGACCCATCAGGGTGTCTGCTTGGCAGGGGCTTTAGGCTGAGGGGTGGATGCAGGCCTGCTCATCCCCCTTCTGCCTCTCCCTCCGAAGAACCCCTCTGCAAAATGGAAGAAGAGGACTGTGCTTGGTAAAAAGGCCTTTGAAAAGTCCTGCCCCTGCCCCTAGACTTCTGCCTTTGAGGAGCTGCCTGCCTTTCCTTGGCCTGAGCACTCCTGTAAGTGGTCCTGTACTCATCCATTTTCTTCATGTAATTCTCTATCTGCTCCCCCAAACAGAGAATTACCCACTACAGGAAAATCCATAGCCTTCGCCTGGGTGTCCCAAGTGAGAGGCTAGTACATCTGAGCTAAGCCATCCTCCCAAGAGCCACAGATGTAGACATGACTCTTGATGAGACTTCATTAGAGTCCACAGCAGCATGAAATTGTATCTTAGATGCCTCAATCCCATCTGCAGCCACCGCCTCCAGCTCCTTGGCTAGCTGGGGGGAGGCCTGTTTAGCCAGTGCCAGTACAGTGTCCCACCTGGACTTCTGGTACCTGGCTGTATAGGCCATATAATTTGCCTGCCTGAGTCCTAAAGAAGATGCCATGTACTGCTTCTTTGCCATGGCATCAATCTTCCTGGAGTCCTTGTCAGGGGTGTGTGAAGCCAAGGCAATATTTGCCTTGTCACAGGCAGCAGCCTGCACTACCCCAACATAGCTGCATTGCTGATATAAGAACTATGTGTCTGAGCCTGAGAGTGTACACCTCTTGTCCATTCTTCTATCCACAGGAGGTATGGTGTTAGGAGACTAAGATTTTGTGTCCGTTTCCCAAAGGATTTATGGAGGGGAATAGACAGTCTCCTGGACTCTGGGATATCCATCATCTCTACATAATCAAGCTCTTCTTGATTTTCCACAGCCTCCTCCATAGGAAGCTGGAGGGTTTCAGCCAATTTCCTGTAAACAAAATGGAAGGGGACTCAGAAAGCCTAGAGGGGAAACACCTGATGGTCTGTCTGGGGAGATGTCCGTTCCACAGGCACATCCAGACCTTTCACTTACATCATAATCCTCAAATTCCTTTCCTTCAAACTCCGGTTCATAAAAATCTTCAAGGGTATACTCTTGAACCGGGGAACCAACCGAACCGAACCCCTGCCAGAAGGAGCCGGATAGGTCAGAACCGGACGGAGTTGATTCCATAATCTGAATCGCCTCTGGCTATCTCTTTCGGCGGTTGAACATGAACTCTGGATCCGAACCAGTCGATTTATCTTTTGCCTTTCTTTTGTCAGAACCGATCCTCAGAATCAGCTTCCTTTGCCCAAGAAGTATCGCTTGGTCAGAGGGTATTCTTCTGGTTCGGCTGAAACCGAACTGGCTGGCCATCCGGTCAGCTGGACTTCTCGGCCTCCTTTTCCCTCAGTCTACCTAATCTCTTCTCAAGGGTAGATTTGGGAATATTTTTACATATTTGGCAGTCTGAATCGAGGTAGTCAAACCCCAGACAATAAACACAGGTGGTGTGGGGATCGGCCTTGGCAAAGACCTCTCCATACTCACTGCAGTGTGTTGAAACCCAGTGGGCCCGTTTTTTCTTGGGTTTCTCAGACATGGCCAACCTAACCAAACTTACCCTTTTTTTGGCAACCGCCAGGCAAGACTCCCTTATCGGTTCCTAACCATGTCACGGGTATTGGAAAAAAAATGGTTAAAACACGTTTTTTTAGAACCGATAAGAACCGGAAACCACACACTAAATATAGCAAAAATCACAATCAAATGGTAGGTTCAGTCGAACCGACCGCACTTTTACAAGTTCCACACAGAAATAAAGAACAATTCCTATCTAGTACTCACGGCACCACAGACAGAGACTGAACCGACTACACGGCTACTTTTTTTCGGTTTAAACCGACGAAAAACTGAAAACTTTAACAGACTTCGAACCGAGCTGAAGGAGAAATCTCCGGAGCGACCATTCAGTGAGGCGGAAAAAAGAATCTGACAGTTTGAGTTCAAAACACTCCAGACAGAGACTTCAACCGAGCTCGAGATCAGCGTTCCATGCCCTGCATGGAAAGTTAACCCTTAGTTCTCTGGGGCAGTTCAAAGGTTGGGAATCACTACAATTGTCAGAATACAGCAAGACTTCGTGTTGTTTGAATGTGTTTTACTGTGCAATTTTGCTCTTGTAGTCTGTTTGCTGCTGACTGAATTTCCCTCACTAGCTCTCTCTCTCTCTCTCTCTAAGTTGTCCCCCTGCATCTCTCTGTAACCCTCCTGAAACTCTGCCACAGTCTGAACCGCTGTAATTTCCTGACATCCCCCCTCCCCCAAATCAGCTCCAGGCCCTCTATCCAGTTCTATTTTTGCTCAGACAAGCCCTATTCTCACCTCAGCTCTTGCCTCCTCTACCCTCCCCCATCTGTAACCTTGCCCTCCCGCTTTCTTAATTTGCACCTCAGCTCCTTTGTCTCTCTCTACCCCCACCCTTAGCTACCTCGCCTCATTCATATTTTAATTTTGTTTAGCACCCCCGACCCTGCTGACGGACTGCTGCCAGCCTCCTGCCCATACTTGCTAAATCTCTAGGGTTAAATTAATCCTCCTCTCATTCTTGGCCCCATTAGGATCCCCGGCGGAATTTTTGGTGCTGCCGCCGAAAGCGGTGCTCAATGGCCGCCTCGCTGACTCCTGCAGCATCCTCAGGCCGCCTCGCTGGAACTCTGCAGCGGATCCTGACACCAGGTACGAGAGCCTAAAGCTTGGAAAACTCCATACTTGCGTCTGCCTTCCGATTGGAGCGGCGCTGCTGACAGCGTGCAGTGATTGGTCTGGACAATTTTTTTCACCTCAGCCATTGGTGCACACTCAGACTGCTGCCTAACTGCCTTTATTCAAACTCCCGAAGCATTTCAGCTACTCAGGTCTTTGGGGACACTGTGTTATTTTATCCCACCACCACCACCCCCTCCCAGGCCTCCATTAAATACACTGTCGTCCCTCCCACATTGGGCTGCTGCACCAATCTGTTCAGCACCCTCTGCCTCAACCAATCATACTTGCCATAACAGATCTCCTATTTTGTTCTATGTTTTCTCTTTTCCCCCCCTTAGCCTAACTGTGCCTCCCTCCTATCCCTAACCATGGCGGCTTTAAACCTGCTCCCAAAAGTGTTATTTGCAGTTTTGATAGTGCTGCTCTGTCCCACTTCCCTTGAGATTACCTCATCTCAACCCATCTGCCAGCTAATGTCAACCACTGCTCTGCATTACACTCTTGGCATGATAACAGGGATTCAGCATAATTATCCCATGTCCCACTGCTTCCCACTATGGCTTACTCTTTATCTTCTGAAGCCTCATATGACTAGCCCACCAGGGAACCTACTTGCAGTGGCAGCACTCTGCAATAAGGCAGAACAACCAATAGACCATTACACCAAGGCACACAGACGCCTAACAAACAAGCAAGCCAACAAAATTCTTAAAACCTCTCTCATGAGATTTCTTTTAATGCTACTTCTCCTCTCAGGAAACTTTCACCCTAACCTTGGACCTCTTGGACCATCTGTCTACCCCCAGAATACAGTAATGGGGTCTCTCACTCTGGCATCTATCAATGTCTGTAGCCTCCTAAGCAAACTCGATAACCTCCAAACCTGGATCCAGCAACACAATCCTGACATCCTCTCTGTCATCAAAACATGGCTCACCCCCAAGATCCCTGACTCTGCGGTACCAATTCCCGGATACTCAATCTTCAGGCAGGACAGGATTTCAAAGCAGGGTGGTGGCTGCGCCATCTACCTGAGAGATACTATCATGGGACACGCTATCCATTTTCCAAGTCCGGGTTCACCATCTCAGTTCCTCGCTATCAGAGTTCTCCTAGGGGCCCATAACAAAAATATTACTGTAGTCTCCATATATATACCCCCAAAGGACCAGGTCATTGGCTTCAATAACCTAATGGAATGCCTCAAGGGACTGCGCCATAGCATGGAGACCATAATTATGGGTGATTTTAATATAAACTGGCTTGCACCTGAGGTCTGCGTCTATAAGGATACTATCACTGCACAGTACCTCACACAGCTCATCCCCACACCCAGTAGAAGCAACTACAGGACAGGGACCAGCACTCTAATCGACTGAATACTGTCAAACCACCCTGAAAGAATCACTAAGGTGTCCGCTCTCCCGGACTCCATAAGTGATCACTCACCAGTAATCTGCTCTTGGGCTAACAATGTCACAAAGCTCCCCCATAAAATAATATACACCAGGGTTCTCAAGCAGGGGCACCTACACCTGCTAAAATCTCATTTAAGCAGGCTGGATTGGTCTAAAATTGACACTCTCAAGGACATAAACAAAGCCCTGGAACTGTTCATTAGCCACTTCACTGTGGCCTGTGATAACTATGCACCACTTGTAAAGAAGAAAGTCAAAGGCTGATCGAACCCCTGGATAAACTCTGAGCTCATAGCGTAGCTCAAACTAAGGGACCACCTCTGGTAGTGTGCTCGAGCCACAGCAGCGAAAGGGGACATCCAACAATATAAAGCAGCAAGAAATGGCTGTACCTGAGCTATATGGAAAGCCAAAAGCAAATACTTTAGAGAGGCACTTTTCAACTCCTGGGGTGATGGGAAAAAATTTGGGAATAACTTGAAGGACCTCACAGGCAAGGAAGCTAAGGTACCGCCCACTATGCTTAACATTGATGGTACACCTACGACTTGACCTAAATGCCATCTCTAACACGTTCAACAACGCATTCTCTAACCTGAGCAGTGTCCTTCCACCTGATGTTTTCAACGCCCCCATCTCCAACTCCACCGTTACAACGGCGTTCCTTGTACACACTGTCCCACAGTTCTTCTTCAAAAAGATCCCTGTGTACCTAGCCAGAACCTATGTACACAAGGCCATCACCAAAACCAAGTACAGTGGTGACTCCCTTGACCTGAAGTTGCTTGCACTAGTCCTGGATGAGATCCTTGAACCCCTGACAAAGATCTTTAACCTATCCTTAAGACTGGGTCAATTCCCATCACTCTGGAAACAGGCAACTATCACACCTGTGCACAAAAGTGGAGGCAAGTCGCTGCACACCAACTACAGGCACATCTCGATCCCCACCCCACCCACCTTTATCAAAAGCATTGGAATGAATAGTCTCTGATTAACTTGTAGAGTTCCTGGACAAGTATGAAATCCATTGCCCAGAACATGGATTCGGAAAAGGGCATAGTACCACCACGGCACTGTTGGAATTCACCGGTTTCCTCCATGACACCCTCGATCAAGGCATATGTGGGGGGGCGGTATTCATTGATTTAACAAAGGCATTTGACACCGTTACCCACCCACTCCTACTCAATCAACTGACTGCCCTTGGCCTCTTCAATGATGCACTGCTCTGGTTTGCTAGTTATCTTGGGGATAGGGTCCAACGTGTCAGGATTGCTGGAGTCACCTCTGATGAAAAACCAGTCCTCTCAGGTGTCCCCAAGGGGTCAATAGTGGTGCCATTACTCTTTTCTCTCTTTCTTAATAGCTTCCCAAGCATCTGCCAACACAGAATATTACTTTATGCGGATGATGCAGTACTATTTACCAGGAACCGAGATACTAGTCTACTTGAGAGTCACCTACAACGCGACTTCAGGTTCGTTGAAGATTGGTTTAGCTCACACAAATTTGTTCTGAACTATTGCAAAACTAAGGTCATGACATTCTGCAACCCACGGAGCAAGTACATACCTCTGCTCCTCAACATCAAGAACCATGTGGGGGGCCTTACTTGAGCATGTTCCTGAGTTTAAATACCTTGGCATCACCCTGGACAGCTCACTTTCGTACTTGCATCATATTGGTAATGTAGAAAAGGCTGCCAATATACTGATTGGCCTGCTCCACAAACACAAGCATTGCCTGACCCCCGAAGCCCTTAGGCTGGCCATCTATAGCTCTGTCACCTCCATTATTGACTACGGACTAGTCATCTATGGCTCTGCCTCCCCTACTGCTCTCCGGAGGTTATCAGTGACACTTTAACAAAGCCTGTAGGCTCCTAACGGGTGCTGCCTGCCTAACGCACACCTGTGACCTATATGCCCATGGTGGATGGCTACCACTCCTGAGTAGAATACAATACCAGATCTGTCTACTCACCAAAAAAATTCTCCTTGGACACATGCCACCAGGAGAGCTCAACAACAAACCTTCCAGGTCCCCAGATGCCGGACCACTATGGGTCAGAGGTCATTCTCACACAGGGCTCCTCAGTGGTACAATACCCTTAACAAAGAAGCACTTACAGCTGTGACTCTTGGTCCCTTTAAAAGGGAACTACAACTATCCCTCGTCTCAACCACGCAGTGTGACTGCCTCTCCTAAACAATGGTCATCACCTCCTACCCTAGTCATTGGTGTTCTGTAACCGGCCGCTCTGCCCCACTCTTTTCATCACCAGCCCCCTTTACCCACCCCTCCCTTCTCAGCTGACACGAGGCCGCTGAGCCACCCACATCACTCTCTTGCTATCCATCTCTACCATCCGACAATGGCCCTTTGCCTGCTGACTCCTTTCTGACTCCCTCCATTCCATATGCATTTCACCTTTAAAATTGACTCATGCTGGCTTTTACTGCCTCTCTCTGCAATTTACTGTATATACCATGTTTAAGTCAACTCTGAGTGTTAAGAATGTAACTATCGTTTTCCTTTGTATGTATGTTACCCTACATCCTTTGATGTGGAACCTTAGCAAATGAGCAGTTCCTGCTCAAAAGTATTGTAATCCTAGAGTTTAATAAATAAATAAAATAAATAAGAAATATCAAATGTTTGCCGACCTCAGCACCAGAAGTTTAAGTTTTAAATAACTTATTCTTGGCAGAGCCATCAGGCAATGTCTGGGCTGCAGTTTTTGCAGCCTTCTACAGGCAGTTCCGACATTTTATCAAATTAGCCTGGTAGTAAGCAATCCTAAGGCCAAGTGAGGCAGAGGCATACTTAAGCTTATCCATCAAATCCAGCCTCTGAGATTCTTTATCAGGAGGCAAAGTACTCATTTGTTTAGGCTCTTTATACCTATCATGAGCAGTCATGATGACTACAGAGTCAGTTTCTAGCTGGACAGCATAATCCTCGCCCATCTACCACCCTCTAATACACTGTCTCCACCGTCCCTAACCCTCCCCCATCCTGGCCCACCCTCTTCAATTATTCTCCTATTCCTCTGTTGGCACTTATTTCCTCTTCCACTCTCCTCCCAAACTCCCCCCTCCATGCCTGACAAAGATATATTAATTCTGCTTCAACTAGTTTTGTTTTTAATCACTGTACCTATTGTAGGCTATGTACTTACTGTCCCCTATTGATGTCTTCCCTTGTTTGCCCCACTTCACCTAACAACAATGCACTCTTCTGTTTTGTTCTGCACCTCAGTTGTACTGTATGCCTCACTTTCTTTTCCTGACCCAAAACTGATGTTTAAAATGTATTATAACTGTTTCCTGTTCCTGAATTGTATGCCCTGTTGACCTGGATCCTATGTACATTATCTGTTTCTTCTGTGAATTGTTTGCTTTGTTCTCCTTGTTTTGACATGGGACCGCTGTAAAAGAGCTCCTAGCTCAAAGGTGCTATCCCAGATCTCAATAAATAAATAAATGGATAAATAAAAATAAGGTTTAGCAGATGGAGCAGGATACTGTTTATCTTCCTTTATAAGAACTGCAGGCAGTGAGTTTGGTCTGTACAATGCAGCAAAGGTAGCATCCTCTTATGGGTTCACCCACGCCGGTGCACCAGCAACCTGTGCTCCATAAAAAAGATCACAGGCAAAAGGGCACCAGCAAGATGGGCGTACAGGCACTGAGTCTGCCCCCCAAACCCAGATCAGCATACCACGTGAAAGCAATCACCCTCCTGGTCTCACAGTAATTTCCCAATGGGGCTCCACTCACCGCACCCTCCACTGTGAGTGGGCTTTGTTCCCCGCGGCCCCCCTCATATTTATATAAACACCCTCCGAGCTGGCACAAATTGTGGGGAAGAACATGACCACATGAGGATGCTGACATTAGCAGATGGTCAAAAATATAGATCGCCCACATGTCATATGCCCTTATGCTGACACCCACATTCCAGCACCCTGTCAACGGTATACTCCTCTAATGCAGAATATACAAGAAGAATTATAATGGAGGGCATACAAGGCAACTCCAAAAATTCCATCAGGTTTCTTTTTGTGAAATCTTTCTCTTCCACAGCAAAGACCATGGCAGTTTGCATTTGCTGCATCATGGCCTGAAACCTAGGATCCTCCAGTGGAGACCTCGGGGTATAGACCACCAAATCCTCACTGCAGGATGAGAAGTTAGAACTAGAGCAAGGTGCAACATACTGTGTTCCCTCATACCCCTGCTCTAAATCCTTGTCTAAATACATGAGATCAGGATTATATTCCACCTTGTCCTCGACATGTCTATTGATGATGGGAGCCGCAGGTGTCAGCGTGGCTAAGTTGGTAGCACATCTGCCTCTGGGCCAGAAGGTAGTGGGTTCTAGTCACACACCGGGGTTGGGCTCATACCTACAATGCTGACACCTAAATGCAGTACTAGAGGTGTGCTCTACTGTTGGGGTGTGTCGTCCTTTGGATGAGATGTTTAAACGAGGTCCCTTCTAACCATCTTTCATGCTGTCCTAGTGGGTGTCCAGGTGGAAGTAAAAGAACCCAAGACACTTTTCACAAGAGTAGGGAACTTTCCCCGGTGTCCGGACCAGCATTCCCCTTCCCATAAAAACAGTTCATGCAATTGTCCAAGGCTGTGTGTGGGTATCAATGTGCGAAATAGCTGCCACTCACTGGTCAGTCACTACACTACAAGTCTATCATTCCTTGTAAAGCGCTTCAGTATCAAATGTGTATGAAAAGTGCTATATAAATGCTGATTCTTCTTCTTCACTGGTGACACTAGTGGCAGCTGAGAAGGAGGACTCTGCACCATGCTGGTAGAAGGCGCAGACGGGAGTTGGGTGACTGCAGGTCCCATTGATGGGATTACTGCCTGTGTAGGTGAGCCAGGCAGGATGCATTGTATCATTTCTGAAAACAATGCAAGCACAGCATGAGAGTCGACAATGCCCTGAACAGAGACCAGGACTACTTTTATCGGTGACAGGCCTTGGGCCAACGATGATGGAATCCTACCATCCATTGTAGGTACAGCAGTGCGTAAGTCAAACCTCGACCTTGGTGTCACATCGATGGTCAGGATGGGGGGCTGTTGTCAATGCTGCCAGAGCGAACGATGATGCAGAAGGATTACCTTGTCTCAGCGGTGACCAGGATCTTGCCGGTAAAGCAAAACTCTCTTTTTTTCTATGTTCATGCTTGTGGCCAGACGATGAGGAAGGCCACAATGATGAACAGTCCCTATTCCTGTCCTTCGACTTTGGTGGCCATTTCTCGGCTAACGGTGAGGGTGAAACAGATTTTGGGCCCTGGTAAGTTTTAAGAAGAAGGACATTTTCTAGAGCTTTCCTGCAGCATCACCTTGTAGCCTGGCTGAACCTCTGGCAAGTCTCACAAGTCCTCACACTGTGAGACAAACCTAAGCAGCACACTCAAACTACATGTGTCTTGTTTGAAAATTTTATCTCTGCACATACAGTTCCGAAATAAAGGCTCTTTCAACTTCAGCAGCATGCAGAGATGATGAAATTAACTGTTAAAGAAAGTAAAAGAATAAACAGCAATGGCTAGTTGACAGCATTTCCTTCAGCAGGTTCGACAAGGATGATCGACTGTGGGAAAAGAACTGAGGAGGGATGAGGCCACCCACGTTTATGTAGAGGCAGATGTGGGATGTCACTGTGGCTGGCCCCTGGCTAGCAAATGTTTCTGTATGGTCCTAGTGCCTGATAGTTACTTTTCCAAAGGTGTGGCCTAATGGAGGAGATATCCTCTCAGATCTTTCTTTTCAGAGAAGGAGTCTCACCACCTCTCTAACTGTGTTTCACTGCTTTCAGAGCTGTAAATTTAAGTGCAAGTGTACTTTGCTGATTGATGTACATAGTTGCAAAATGTTCCCTCCCGATTGTCTAGATCCCCAGAAAGAGGTCAAGGTCTTTCCAAACCCCATATGCTCTAGATCTCTTGACCCCTGATTTTAAGCCAGTTTATGAGGTCTCTGGCCTCAGATTCAAAGGAATGCAAGTCGGAGCAATTTTTGAGAAGCTGAACAAGTCAACACTTCAGATGTGCACTCATGGCATGTAAAAGGCTATTACCTGCCATGTCTTTCTTTGTCTCCTGGCAGTAATAATATCCCCATGGATACTGTACCTGCCAGGATAAGATCAAGAAATGGTATACTTTTGGTACTTAATACCAATGTAAACTTTAGCTCTAAGTCATTGTTATTCAACTGTGCAATTAATGGTTCACAACGGTTCTATGCGATAACAGCGATCGCGGAAAGGCGATCACCGTTGGGGTGAATGTACATCGGTGAAACGGCAAAAATCCATTTTGTTGATGTACACTCCCAGCGCACGGTAAAAGGGCACTGGGGACTTGTATTTTTTTGTTTATGCCTCTCCTACTAAAGGATTCTCAACTCCAGGAGGGTGCATGTCGGGGGGAGTGAAAACAAAAAATAATTTACACGGACCAGCACAAAAATCAAAATGCGCCAGCACAGAACCCAGCACCCTCCCAACCCTAGCCTGCCACAAACCCACCATGCCACATGGCCAGCTCGGCAACCCACTGTCGCACCACACCTCACAAACCCTCCTTCCCCTTCTGCCTATCACATGGCATGCTCTCTTCCCCCCACTGTGCGTATACAGCAACAGGATGTCGCTATACCTGTATTCGCTCCACTGTCCAGTAGCCCTGTGAACAGGCGCCGCTATTGAGTTATCCTTTTTGTAAGTGCTCAGTAGCAGATGTCCTCATCACAGGATACCGTTTACAACAGATATAAAACTCATAGCTCAAAAACATTGGCATGTTCAGGGTACAGAACAAAACTTGGTGGAGGTGAAGCCTTATAAGGTCCTAAAGTCTCCTGTAGTAGAGATGTTATTAATATAAAGGACATCCTAATGAAAAGCCATTTTTTCCTATCCAACCCACCATCCTCTTGGTTTCCATCACAACCAAATGATTATTTATTTTGCCTGCAGAAACTACAATATGTTCAAGTATGCAGTGCAAGGTTCCATCTTCAACCATCCAAGGCTCAATATCACAGTGGAATTCATAGGATACCGTATATCATGTGCAAAACCCCATTTTCGATTTATGTTCTGTGGATTGATGTATTTCAGACGAACAGTAAGGCAAACTATGTATGCAAATCCAAGATCACATGTGAGCAATCACAAATGGGGATCTGGACAATCTGGTGGGGAAACTTTGCAAAGATGTACATCAACAAAGTGCAAATACAGCTAAATTTACAGGATTGGAAGCAGTAAAACACAATTAGAGAGACAGTTAAGACTCCTTCTCCAAAAGAGGGTTGTGAATTTTAAATTGAAAACAATACAACTATAGGATTAAATGAGAATCTGGATCTGGTATGTTTTCTGTAATTTTCTAATATCATCTTGGTATAAGGAGCAGGTGATTCATTATCAAGTTTATTATATAGGAAAATGGTCTTGCACAAAAAAACAATTAATATGTTTATTTGAACTAATAAAATTCTGTTATATGAACATACGAAAATGGCAGCAGAAATAGGCCTCATGATCTGTCGAGTCTGCTCGATGTGCAGCTAGCCCCTCATGACGCAGCTGCCCCTCCCACTCCTCTCTGCCTTAGATTTACCCTCCGCCTCCCCCATCCCAACCCCTCTTGAAACTGCCCACCATCTTACAGTCCACCATGTCCTGTGGTAGAGTGTTCCACTTGCCCACCACCCTTTCCGTGAAGTACTGTCTCCTTACCTCCCTCCTGAATCATCCCCCTTCCAGTCTGAGACTGTGCCTTCTCGTGTCCCTTCCTCTTCTTAATTGGAAGATACCCTCTGTTTGAGTCTTGTTTATCCCTTTCAGGTACTTAAAGGTCTCAATCATGTCCCCCATCCCTCCTCTCCTCCAAGGAATACATATCTAGCTCGCTCAACCTTTCCTCGTAGGGCTTGCCCTCCAATCCCTGGATCATTTTTGTCGCTCTATGCTGTACCCTCTCCAACAATCTGACATCCTTCCTCAGGTACGGGCGTCAGAACTGCATGCAGTATTCCAGGTGCAGCCTGACCAGTGACCTGTACAGGGAGAGGACTACTTCCCTACTTCTGGAGGAGATTCCTCTTGCTATGCACCCCAGCATTTTGTTGGCCTTTGCTGCCACCTTCCTACACTAAGCAGAGTTGTTCATGCTCCCTGTTATAAGTACCCCTAGGTTCTTTTCCTCCACGGTGCTACCCAACTTTACCCCTCCCAGGTGATAGTCCTTCCCCTGGTTCTTTGTTCCTTAGTGCACTACCTTGCACTTCTTGACATTGAGTCCCAGCTGGCATGTTTCTGACAATTCCTGTAGTTTAGTTAGGTCATCCTGTAACCCCTTCCATCCCTCAATGTCATCCACCACCGCCCCCATTTTGGCATTGTCTGCAAACAGACTGATCTTACTTTGGATCCCATGTGAAATATCAGCAATGAATAACCCAAACAACACCGGCCCCAGCACCGATCCCTGTGGCACACTGCTTGTCACTGCCCTCGGTGCTGAGAGTTCCCCTCCCACTACCACCCTCTGCCGCCTACTCCTTAGCAAATTCGTTATCCATTTCACCATCTTCACTCCCACACCCTGAGCTTCCAACTTGCCCCCCAGCCACCGATCTGACACAGAGTCAAAGGCTTTGCTGAAATCCAAATACAGGACATCCACTTCATGACCCTTGTCTAGTTCCCTTGTCACCCAATCGTAGTACTCAATGAGGTTGGTCTGGCAGGATCTGCCCGAGACAAATCCGTGCTGATGCCCATCTTGGTTATGTCTTTACTGTGTATGTTTGTTTCCTTACAGGATCTTTGGGACCTTAATTAAAGTCATATTGGGTGCTTACTGTCTCAGTTTTAGAGGAGAAGGTGCTTGAGAACAAGGGGACATGAATGGAGCTGGAAGGGGGAAAATTCAGGAGGGATGTCAGGAAGTCCTTCTTCACTGAAAGAGTGGTGGATGACTGGAATGGTCTTCAGCAGAAGTAGTGGGGATGAAAACAATGTTGGGCTTCAAGCATGCATTCATGGGATAGGCACAAGGCAGACTTAGTCAGGAAATGGGGGAGGAAGGTAGCCGGAGATGAGGTAGGGTCGGTGGTTAAAATGCATCAAGGGAGCCGGCCTGGTGGCACTGGAGGTTGAAGCGCTTTGATGCCACACCTCATGCCATGCCAGCGACCCAAGTTCGGGAATGAGCCTGGGCCATCAGAGGTCGGCAGAGGGGAGAGAGAGGATCGAGCATCTAGAAGATTGCTCTCCTCTCTCGGGGAGGGAGGGATTGTTGTCCCACGTGCTTGCTGTCCTCTGGTGGGGGCTGGGGGGGTAGCACAGGTAGGGAGAGCACAGCACCTGGTGACAGTGGCATGCACATGCCCCAACACACGTGCGACCGTGCGCCGGGAGGTAGAGGAGTCCAGAAAGAAGAAAATGGTGGATAAGGGGCTTCATGAAGCCCTTCCCCATCCCACTGCTCCACTGCCACCACCTCCCCAAATTTGGACTCTGCTCCAAGGGAGGGGAGGCTCCATTTCTAGCCCCGCCATGGAGGGTAAGCTGTGGGGGGTATTGGGGATGGTTGGCGATGGTAGAGGTGTGGGTAAACGTCCCAGGCTGAAATTCTCTCTCATCCCTAGTGCATGAGAGCAAAAGTACAAAATATATATATATGGGAAAAAAAGAGGCAGACTGGGAGGGTTTGATGTCCTCATCTGCCGACAAATTGTATGTTTCTATGTTTCAGCTTGCCCTAGTGATGCCGCTTCAACTTGTCATCTTCTCAAATTACCCACTTGTAATTAGAGTTGTGTCTAGAATTACGAAGTGGTAAACAAAAGCAAACTTTATTAATATAAATGAAAAGTATATTCATTAAAAATTTTATTCAGTCACTTTTCTACTTTCCACCTCATTTTTACATTCCCTGTTCATTGTCCTTCATATTTCTTCTAGTCCATTCCCAGCCTTTTCTTTATATTATTATTTTCCATGGAACTTTCACTCTGTGCATTATTTTTGATGAATTTATAAACTTTACACAGTGGTGGAGGAGTGTACCAAAAAGTGGTGGGTCAGGATTGCATAGAACACCTTAGCCTGGGGGCACAGGGAAAACAATTGCCTTCTTGAAAATACTTGAGTCAATTTACCTAACTATTTATAATCATAAATAATCCACATATTTTGACAAATAATCCATGATTTATTAGCAGAAATACATAGGTTATTCATAATATTCAAAACTGGACAGGGTCAGAAATTGTAGCTTGTGAAGAGGTGTGCGAGGAGAAAGGACACCAAAAATAACTAAGCACTGCAAGTTATGCAACAGTAAAACAAAATATTTTGTATTTTTCCAAAAGTATAATTTCCAGTTGCCTGGATTTTCAATTTATGCTAAGTACCAAAAAGTTTAAAAACAATCTCCCTGCTGTTTCTATGGAAATCAACAAAGTCCAAGAGGGTAGCATCTTTCAGAAAAAGAGATGTGCAAGAACAAGGGGGCCCAATTTGAAAATAGAGGGGGGACGGCTCAGAGGTAATGTGAGGAAGTATTTTTTCAAGGAGAGGGTTGTGGATGCATGGAACAGCCTCCCTGGGGAGGTCGTGGAGTCAAGAACAGTGCGGGAATTCAAGAATGCATGGGACAGACATAAGGCAGTCCTAGTGGAGGGTAGGAGGAAGTAAGCTGTTGGTTAACTAGGATCTGCAGCTTATCTGTTAAGTAGGAAAATGGGCAAATTAGGTGGGCCAAGCGGTCCTTATCTGCCGTCAAATTCTATGTTTCTATGTTCGATGTTTCTATGTTTCTGTCACTGGAGAAAATCTACCAGTGTAATTTTAATGCTGCTCCACTGATTGCAATGTGAGGGGTCAAAATTCAATGTCTGACCATTCAGCTACAAAAGTAAGGGGTCACCTGACCCCCCCGACCCTGCCACCTACTTAATATTATAGATAGTTGATATTTTGTATTAACGTGTGCACATCTTGGCACTTTCCTGATTACTAAGGTTTACATTTTACCTCTGACACCCTGGAGAACCCTTGCCCTGCAGTGCTGCTGATTTAATCTGCCATTGAGGCATATGAAGTCCAACACTCACACTAACACTAGCAATGTCAATGGCTCAGCAGGTTGCACACTCGCCTCTGATGCCAGAAAATCAGACAGTTGTGGGTTCTAGCCCTCACCAGGAACTTGGGTTAAAACCCAGTACTGACACTGTAGTGCAGTATGAGGGGGGGTGTTATACTGAGGTGCCGTCTTTCAGATGAGATGTTAAACTGAGGTCCCATTTGCTTGTCATGGTTGTTGTTCAGGTGGACGATAAACAGGGATGTAAGTTTGTCATGGCAGTCATACACGTCATTGATTCCATGACGTTTGATCTTTAGTCAGGACTTCCATGACTTTCACTAGTGTCATCAGAATGTAGCAATGATGACAGTGCCACAACATTTACTACTGTTTACTAATGATTTCACGCACAAACAATGAGTCATTAAAACCTCAACCATAACAAACTTACATCCCTAATGATAAAGATCCCATGGCACTTCTTGAAAAGAGTAGGGAAATTTCCCCGGTACCCTGGTCAAATTTCCCCCACTCACAAAAAATACCACCAACAGCTTAATCTGGCTCAATATCACTTGGTTTCCATCTGATCACCCCCAAGACAAGGCTTAAAATGGGCAGAACTGCCTGGCCCTCCATTCCTGGTCAACGAAACCTAAATACGAATCAGTCAGTCAACAATACATAAATAGTTTCATGAAGCCAAGGCAAAGCTGCAAACAGAGCCAGCCCACCTGGTGGATTGAGAGGCAACTATTAAATAAAAATGTTTTTAGTAGAAATGTAACAGTTTAGATTTGGACAAATATTGTAATTGTACTTTCTTAATATGAGATTGGCTAATATTCCGCAAACCCTTTTGTAGTCCAGATTGTACCTTTAAAGATTATTTATACAGTAAAAGCCACTTTGGAGTTGAAAATACAAAAAAGTAAGGAGATACAGATTCATTCACTCACTCTAGCCTGTAGCCCACATAATAACAATTTGAAAATCCATTTTTATCACAGAATGTCATTGTTGATTAACTGCAAGAATTGTAATGTTCAATTTTAATAATGCATTTATATACTATTTGTAGAGATGATATGTATGTTGATAATGTATTGTTTTGTAATGGTGTAACATCTGAAACAGGACTGTCTTGAAAACAGAGTGCCCACCCTTATGACATGAAATTTTCCTGTATAAAAATAAACCATTTTACTACTACTACTAGCCTACGTTCCATTTAAATCTTTCTTGAATCGGTCAGACCACTGGGGGATTCAAAGTTACAGAGGCAGGTACTTAACTGCATGATGCTATTTTAAGTGACTGGCATACCAAGTGACTGCCCCCTAATAAAGAGGCTTGTGCTTTGAACTGTCAGAGATTTGTTTGCTGAACTAGGGAATATAAAGTACTCCCCAGTCCATATTATAATAAAAAAATACAATTTTACAGTGTCCTGAAGTTGTTTGGATTATTATGTTTAGGCTACATGTAGACTTGCTGGAGGTGCTGGTAAAGCCTGCTCCTTGAGGAAAAATGGTGTAGTGAGGGCTAGATTCTACTGCAGCCACCTCCCCCCCCCCAAACACATACACACAGCCACCCACATCAGGAATATCAGGTTTACTTCTTTGGGGGTTTGGTAACTGAGAACTGGTATTGGGGCTGACACAAGAAAGAACAGTTACATACTTACCGTAACAGTAGATCAAGAGAATCTCTTTCATCAGGCCACACCTAAGGAACTATAGCCATCAGGCACTAGGACCACATGGAAACTTTTTGCAAGCAGTCCGCTAAGAGCCACTCACGATGACGTCTTATGTCGACACCTCCCATATAAATGTGGGCGGCCCCTTCCCTCCTCAGTTTCCTGCTAGAGATCATGTTCAGAGGGCGTCCTTCTAGGGAACCAGGAGAGAACCTAAGGTTCCAACTACCAGATGAGGCTGGAAAGAAGCAGGTAGGCCATCCTGGAGAAAGAGACAGAAGTTATACAGCTCTACATCTCAGGGGGAAAGAGGGTGGGACAGCATGGCCTGATGAAAGAGATTCTCTCGAAGATCTACTGTTACAGTAAGTACGTAATTGTTCTTCTTTGTGAATATCTCTTCCATCAGGCCACACCTATGTAATGAGTACCAAGCAGTACTGACAATAAAACAGTCTGGGTGGCTGGAGCCTACATACCTAAGAATGTAGGCCTTGGAGCACAGCTAGGCCAAAACCTGCCCTTGTTCAAGAGGCAACGTACAGACTGTAGTGTTTAGTGAAGGTGTAGACAGTACTCCAGGCTGCAGCAGAACAGATCTCTGCAGCAGACAGTCTTAAAACAGGCAACAGAAGTGGCCATGCCTCTAGTGGAAGGACAACAAACACCACCAGGAAGTTCCTTACCATATTTCCTATAACAAAAGGTAATACAGTTGACCAATCATTTGGACAGACACTGTTTGGAAACAGGTACGCCCTCTTTCCCAGGAACAAAGAAAACAAAAAGCTGTGAGGACTTCCTGCAGTCCTTCGTACAGTGTATATAGTACCTGAGTATTCCATGTACATCTAAAGTATGGAGCAATACTTCCCCTGGATTGGCATGCTCAGGAAAATAAACTGGCCGGTGGATAGTTTAATTTAGAGTAAATTCAGACACCACCTTAGGAAGAAACTTAGGACTGGTATACAAAGACACCTGTCTTTATGGAAAATCAAATAAGGAGGCTCACACATTAGAGCCTAAAGCTCTAAAGTTCTTCGAGCGTAAGTAATACCAGCTAAAAATAATGCTTTCTAAGAAAGTAAATGTAGGCCACAAGTCACAGATGGCTCAAATGGAGCCAAAGTATGCTTTTCTAACACAAAATTCAGGTCCCAAGCGAATAGGAGGCTTCAAGTGCAGGATGCCTCTCAAGAACATACGGGCTACCTCTGGTTGAGCAACCGTACGACCATCGATAGACACATGGAAAGCTGAAATGGCAATCAAGTGCACTTTGATAGAAGAGTATTACAGATCTGCATCTGACAAGGACAACAGATACTCTAGAACCTGCTTCACTGGACATGTAAAAGGTTCCAGGTGATGGGAAGCAGCCCACAAAGCAAACTGCTTCCACTTCATGGAAAAAGTGGCTCTGGTGGAAGGTTTTCTGGCAGTCACCTGAACGTCATCCACCTTTTGAGACACCCCAAACCTAGCGATGGCTATGTCTTCAGGAGCCATTTATGGAGATGGAGTGACTTGAGGTCTGGACGGACCAGGTTTCCCTGGTCCTATGATAGCAAGCTCTTGCACAGTGGCAGAGGGACTGGTGGTTCCATTGCCAACTGTTGCAGTAAGAGCAACCAGATCTGATGAGTCCAAAAGGGAGCAATGAGTATCAGAGTGGCTTCCTCCCATTTGGAGCTTGATTAACACCCTCTAAATTACAGGATGGGAAAAAAGGTGTACATGAAACTCCCCTTCCAAGAAAGGGACAACATATCTTGACAGAAAACTCCAGGTCCTGGAATGAGCAAGCAGAAAAGCGGCAGTTTTGCGTTAAGTGGGGACACAAAATGGTCCGACTCTGGATGACCTCACCTGTCAAATAGTTCTGCTACCAAGATCAGCATTTCCCACTCACACATTCTGAACTGTGACCTGCTTAGTCTGTCTGCCAAGATATTTTGGACACCAGGAACATGCATTGCCAACAGTTCCAGACCGTGTTCCAGAGCCCAATACCAAATCCTTATCGCTTTCCTGCCTAAGGGTTAAGAGTGAGCTTCCCCTTGCTTGTTTATGTAGTTCACCATACTGATGATGTCTGTTTGTACTAGCAGATGTCCCTGAGATATATGGGTCTGGAAGGCTTGCAGACCATACAGAACAGCCCTCATTTCTAGGACATTTATGTGGAGGGTACTCTCCCCTGTCGTCCATGTTCCCTGAGTCCAATGAGATCCCAGATGTGCCACCCAGTCCACCCCTGAGGCATCTGTAGTGAGAATCTGATGAGGGGAGGGAATCAAGAAAGGAACTCCTTTCAGCAAATGGCCAGGTTCCATCCACCACTGAAGCACCATTCTTTTTTTTTTTTTTTATTTGGTCTCTGGCTTGCTGTCCCTCGGCCTCATCCTCACCTTGCCCCATCCCCCAAGACTTACTTCTGTCCACCAGTGTTCACCATGGATTGCCCCCAAGGGTGGGGTCACTGGGGGAGCCTTTTCGTAACTCCCCAAACAGTGGCATGTCTTTAGACCAGTGGTGGAGTGCCTCGGTAGCTGCATGGGGCTTTGGAGCAGACAGGCATCATCCTGCCATGACCAGAGTCCTGTTTTTCCCATTGTTATTGGGAGGTATGGTGGGCAATGATGTAAGAGTGCAAGTGCCCACATCTGGCACACCTCCCAGAACCTTCATGCCTCAGCTGCAATGGTCCCCGGTCTCCTCCAGGGGTCGGTCAAGCACCGAGTGCTTCCCCACCCTCCCCCCTCGAGGAGAGCAGTCCATGGGACATTCGATCCTCCTCCCCCTGGCCGACTCCCAACACTCCGAGATCACACCCAATCCTGGGTCACTGGCATGGCAGCAGATAAGGCATGGTGCTTCAGCCCTCCACACCACTGGGCTGGCTCACTGAAGCATCCTTCTGACAGGTGATGTTACTAAGACCTTCTGCTCTAGGTCATCGGTGTGTTAATCCCATCGGACCCTTAATGTCAATTAGGGAATCTTCATATGCAGTCTGGCCAGTGGTACCATAATACTGGCTGCTGCCATTAGGCCCAAGTCTCAGGAACATCCTGGCTGTGACATACCTGTTGTACACCATCAGGGCCTGTGCAATCAGGCATTCGGCCCTGTCCTGGGCAGAAAGGCTAAGCTTTGAGCAGTGTTCAAGACTGTCTTTATGTATTGCAGGTACTGACAAGGGGTCAGGGCTGATTTGAGAAGACTGATTGTGATCCCTAGGACACTGAACAGCTGCTTAGTACATGGCTAGGGGTCTGGTAAATCTGCTCATTACAGTGAGCTTTGAGCAACCAGTCATCCAGATAGGGGAAGACATACAGTCCTTCTCTCCTGAGGGATGCTGTCACTACTGCTAAGCTTTTGATAAAAACCTGTGGAGCAGAAGATAAGCCAAAGGGCAATATCCTGAACTGATAGTGTTCCCTCTGGAAAAAGAAACTGCAGTACTTCCTGTGTGGGGGACAAATCTTGATATGCAGGTAAGCATCCTGCGGAATATATCCAGTCCTCTCTTTGTAGAAGTGGCAACAGGCCTTGTAGAGTGACCATTCTGAACTTCTTGTACTGAATAAAGAGGTTCAGTTTCCTTAACTTCGGAATGGGCCTCAGATCCCCTGTACATTTGAAGACTAGGAAATAGTGAGAATAGAACAGAACCCCTGTTCCTTTTCCATAGCCTTGGCTGCATTACAGTACTGTATGTACTTCTTCTAGCAGCACCGGTATGTGTTCTGGAGGATAGGCTGAAGGAGTGGGTGGATGGTCTGGAGGTAACTCCAGAAGCTCTACTGCGTGGACCTGTTCTATTATCTGCAGGGACCAAGCACCAGATGTGACTTTCCTTCACCGGTCCAGGGGGAGGGAAAGGTGATCCCTTATTGCCACCTATAAATGTAATGGTGGGTGGGAATCTAAGAATGAATCATGCAGATGCAGGTCCTGTGGCTGCAGCCACACTCCTACCTCTAGGGGATCTTGAGTGGGCACCTGGGGTGGGTCCAGGGACAGGCAAAGCTGATCCTCCTCTGCTTTTTCTTTGTTGTCTAGCCCCTGAACAGAGGCTGTTGCTGGCTGGATGAAAGGCACACTCTGCCTACTTCTTGATTGTGTACGGTAGAGGGAGCATACTGATTTCAAAGTCCTCCCTGAAGCCTGTGGATTTAGAGGAAATCCTGTACATCTTCTCTGAACAGCTGGTATCCTCTGAATGGGGCATTTAAGATGGACTGCTGTAAATCATTGCCAATCCTGTCACCTTCAACCAAGAGTGCCTTCTTAAGCAGACAGCAGAAGCTGCTGCTGTAGTAGATGCACCAGAAATGTCGTATGTAGACTTTAATAGATGTTTACCTACATCAGCCCGTCTCGAGGGCCTTTAGCAGCTCCTGCTTAGGGGTACCCTCTGGAAGGGCTTAGGCCATTGCCTTGGCCTTCTTCCAGAGGATATTCTAGTATTTTACCATATGGGCCTGATAATTTGCAATTCTCCGGCCCAGGGTAGCAGAAGCGAAGATCCTCTTCCCCAGGGCATCTAGCCTCCTGGACTCTCTGTCAGAAAGGAAAGAACTAAGATGCTTAGGCATTTTAGATCTATTAAGGGCTGCACTTATCACAATTGAGTCAGCCACAGGTTAGCCTGCAAAAAAGGACTTTCCCGAGTGGGCCTGGTACATTTTATCTGCCTTCCTCGGAATGGCAGGAAGCATATTTGTCCTGTGCCAAGCAGCCAGGGTGGCATCTTCTAGGGCAGGCAATAGAGGAGGAATGATAACATGTGGAGAATCTGGTAGCTCTAAGAACGCCACCGAATTTCTTTTTGTAATATCTTGCTCCTCCGCTTCAGACCCCATGGCAGCCTGGAGTTGCTGCATCATGGAGATGAATCGGGGTCCTCAAGATGGACCTATGAATGTGTACAGTGGAGTCCTCACTCCCTGTGGAGACAGTGGAGCTGGACCTATCATAAGAGTTCTCCACATATTCCTCCTCCTCTTCTTCCTCTTGCATTATGAGGTCAGGGTTATATTCCTAGTCCTCACTGATGGGATCTGTAGGCCTCAAGGAGGGAACAGAAGAAGTTGTCAATGCCCTGGAAGGTACTTGGTGCATCGA
Source organism: Neoceratodus forsteri (assembly GCA_016271365.2). Taxonomy (NCBI): domain Eukaryota; kingdom Metazoa; phylum Chordata; order Ceratodontiformes; family Ceratodontidae; genus Neoceratodus; species Neoceratodus forsteri. The sequence goes on along the minus strand of CM057458.1, from coordinate 727,077,732 downwards.
CTTAGTAAGTGTAGATGCTGGGGCTTGTCTGGAATGCCCAATTGACGCTGCTCCTGTCACAGGAGGAGGAGGCAGTAAACACTGCAGCATGTCAGCAAAGGATGAGAGTGCTGCCTGCACGTCAGCGCTTGTTTGCACTGCAGGTGCACCTTGGGACGTTGATGGGGGAGGCATCATCTCCAACTTCAATGGCCCCTCGCCAGCCATAATAGGTCTGGCGGTACTCATAGCCTGCCCTGACCTGGTAGATTCAGAGGTCTAAGTGGCAGGTGGTGTCACCGCCGGGGCAGTTGATGTCGCTGAGGTGGTCACCTCGATATGATGGGGTGACAGAGCATAACAGGGAGGATTCTTCTTTGCTTCTATCCCTCTCCCAGTATTTATGTTTGTGTTGCCCAGAGGATTTCTCCTGGGACTTGGAAGAGTGGGGGCCCGAGGAGTGGTCTGGCATCAGGTAGAGCTCTTCTCCTGGAGCTCTTTCTCCATCCTCGCTACCTGCTGTTTTAAAAGGTGAGTTTCCAGGGCTGTCTTTCAGCATCACTGGGTAGCTGTGTTGAACTTTAGGCAGATCTCACAGACCTGAACGTTATGGGTGGCGCTGAGGCAGCACACGCAAGTGTCATGCAAGTCACCCGAGAATACAGGTTACTCACCTGTAACAGGAGTTCTAGGAATGGTATATGTTGTTCATCCACACTGTCTGGCAGGTATCCTTGCCGCTTTAAATCTTGCCGGAAGGTCTTCAAGCTGGCTCCTCCCACCCACCCGGGTGGTAAAACTCTTGGCTCCGCCCCATGACGCCAGATCTGGCCCGCTGGAAGCTCAGGTTGTCTTGCGTCCCGAAGCCCGAGTGAGGTGGAGTCGTGTGGATGAACAACATATACCATTCCTAGAACTCCTGTTACAGGTGAGTAACCTGTATTTCTAGGGACATGGATATGTTGTTCATCCACACTGTTCAGGCAGACCCTAGCAGTTCTCCAGAGGAGGGAGGCAAGGTGCACACCCCCTACTTAGGGAATAGAGACTGGAGAACCGAGGCCCCAAAACAAGCATCCCGGCGTGACTCAAGGTCGATGTGGTAATGGGTGATGAAGGTGTGTGCTGACTTCCAGGTAGCAGCCCTGTAGATTTCCTGGATAGGGACGTCCCTGGAAGCAGCCACCGATGCAGCAGTATGGCGGGTAGAATGAGCTCTTATGCCTCTGGGAGGCTCCATGCCCGCCAACTTATAGCAGAGATATATGCAGGAGGTGACCCACCTGCCTATCGCCTGCTTGGCTGCAGGTCTGCCAGGTGCGCTTCAGTGTGGTGACAAACAGCTGGACGAACCTCTCCCAATTTCAGCCGTCGCTCACTTATAGTAAGCGAGCACCCTTCTAGGGTCCAGGTATGGAGCCTATTCGCCTCGAGGTGTGACTGGGATAGAACACCGGCAGAGTCAACAGCTGGTTAAGGTGAAACTCCACACCACCTTCGAAGGAATTTCGGTGGGGCGCAGGACAACCTTGTCCTGTGGAAGACCAGGTAAGGAGACTCAATGCAGAGCGCCTGCAGCTCTCCCATCCTTCTAGCTGACGTGACAGCCACCAAGAAGGCGGTCTTCCACGACAGGTGAGAGAGTTCACACCTGTGCATTGGTTCAATGGCTTGCCCATGAGCTTTGCCAGTACCAGCAGTAGATCCCACGGAGGTGGAGGTTTTGATCGGAGGAGAAATGTGATCAAGGCCTTTGAAAAAGCACCAGACCACCTTCTCCTGCGCCACCGACTGCTTCCCGGCCCGCGCCCGGTAAGCATAGATGGCTGCCAGGTGCACCTTAAGGGTCGTCAGCCTAAGCCCTTGCTGAGAATGGGACCAAAGGTAGTCCAATATGCTCGCCAAGGAACAGGAGGAAGGGTCAAGGCCCTTGCCCTGGTACCAAATGGAAAATCTCTTCCATTTGAAGGCATAGCATTTTCTGGTCGACTCCTTACGGGATGCCTCAACTACGTTGAGGACCTCGTCAGAAAGACCCAAGGCCTGGAACTCTAGCCACTCAAGAACCAGACCATCAGGTGCAGGGATTGAAGGTCCGGATGGAACACCTTCCCCTGATTGACTGAGAGCAGGTCCGGGCAAGCTGGAAGCTGCCTCGGGAGCCTGGAGCTGAGGCTGAGGAGATCTGGGTACCCGTACTGGCGGGGCCAGTCTGGGGCTATCAGAATCACCTGCGCCTTGTCCCTCCTTGCTTTGAGAAGCACCTTGTGCATCAAGGGGAATGGGGAAAGGCGTAGAAGAGGCCCGGGGTCCACGGCCTCGAGAAGGCATCCCACTGCAGCAAGCCCTGCTGAGGGGGGCGGGCATGGAACAGCCTCAACTTCGTATTCTCCCTGGAAGCAAACAGGTCCACCTGGGTGTGCCCCAATGGGAGAATAGATCTTGTACTACTCCGGCAGGAGAGACCACTGCGGGACGAGCCCCCATCCGGCTTAGGGCATCGCCAGGGTGTTGGAGGCCCTGCCACATGAATGGCTATAGGAGATCCACCTCCAGGCTGCACACGAGTGACCAGATACGGAGAGCTTCCTTGCATAGAAGCATGGAGCGCGTCCCGCCCTGGCAGTTTAGGTAGTACATGGTCGTGGTATTGTCCGTCTGGACCCGGACCACTTGACCCCGAAGAAACGGAGCAAAGGCGGTGACAGCTAGGTGGACCACTCAGAGCTCCAGCAGGTTGATGTGGCATCGGGACTCCCGCAGGGACCAGAGGCCGTGCTGCTCGGTGTTCCCCCAGATGGGCACCCCAACCCATCAGAGAGGCATCGGTCGATAGAGAGACCGTCGGCTCGGGGCGGACAAACAGGATGCCCTCCTGCAGATGAACTGGAACGGTCCACCACTGGAGAGCGTTCCACATCCCCTGGGTCACCGTCACTAGCTGGTCCTATGGATCACAGCGTTGGGACCACTGGCTGGCCAGCCCCCAGTGAAGGGGGCGCACGTTCCAGCGGGCCCAACGGACCACGCTGGTACAGGCCGCCATGAGACCCAGGAGGCGCAGGAAGTCCTGGGCAGGGCGCGATTGTCCAACCAGAAATGATTGGGCAAAGGAGGAAAGAACCTCGGCCCTGTCCGCCGGGAGCCGTGCTCTGGCTCGAAGAGAGTCGAGCTCTGCCCCGATGAAAAGAATCACCTGCTTCGGCTCGAGTTCCGACTTGGCCTCGTTGATGAGGAGGCCGACCTGAGAGCAACCTGGAGGGCCAGATCTCTGACCGCCCACCTCCTGTCTGGAGGGGCTGCTATCAGTCAATCGTCTGGTAAGGGTAACCCGGACCCTCGGTGCTGCAGGAATGCTGTCACCACTGCCATGCATTTGGTGAAGACCCTGGGAGCTGGAGATAAGCCAAGAGCATGGCTTGGAACTCAAAGGGATCCTCCTCCGAAGCGAAGGAACCTCTGATGTGACGGACGGATAGGGACGTGAAAGAACGCGTCCCTGCAGGTCCAGAGAGCAGAACCACACGCCGTGTTCCAAGGATGGTATTATCTGAGCTAGAGTGACCATCCTGAAGGTTCGAGACCTTAGGAACTTGTTTAGGCCGTAGGTCGAGAATGGGGCGCCAGCCCCGGCCCATTTCGGAACCAGGAAGTACCCCTAGACACTAACCCGGGTCTGAGGGAGGTCCACCACTTCTGATCACCTCCTTCTCGAGGAGGAGAGCGATGTTGGCTCAGCGAGCCGACAGCGAGGCTTCGGACCCCGAGGCCCCCCGAGGTGCGACGGCTCTGAAGGGTGGGGCCTGCTCGAACTCCAGAGGCAGGCCCTTTCCCACCACCTCCAAGACCCACTGGTCTGTGGTGATAACGGACCAGGTGGAAAGAAAGTGGTGAAGCCGCCCCCACGGGGCACCTGGGGTGAGGCGACGGGGTTGGGGGCGACACCTCAACCTGTCACTGGGCAGGCTTGAGGAAGGACCGCCGAGGGACCTCCAGGGCCTTACCTCCCTGCTTCCTGAGGAGGAGCCGAGGGCTTGGGTTTGGGATGCCAAGCTCAGTGCCTGCTGGCCCTGACGTTGTTGGGCCGGACGTGCACGGGCGAGAGGGACGAAAAGGCTTAGGCTGTGGTCTGCGGCCTTGTCCTTCTGTGCGGATGAGACCGAGTCCAAGGTAGCATTGGACTTCTCGATCCTCTGCAGGTGACCTTCCACCTCGGGTCAAGAGGTCGGTCCCCAGGAAGGGGACATCCGCCAACTTGTGCTGGGTATCCGAAGTGAAGGTGGATATCCTCAGCCATGCCCGACGGCGCATAGCCACTGCAGCCGCTACTGACCTGGCACATGAGTCTCCAATGTCCAGAGCAGTCTGAAGCTGCTGTTTGGCCACTGCCCTGCCCTGGTCCCACACCTGCCTAACCGTGGTCTGCAGGTCCGCCGGAAGATGAGGAACTACCTCGTCCAGGGATCCCAACAGGGCATGAGAGAAATGTGCCATGAGTATGGCCGAACTGGCCTGACGAAGGCCGAGGGAGGACACAGCGTAGACTTTGCGCCCGGCATAGTCCAATTTCTTGGACTCCTTGTCGGGAGGTTTGTCCACGTCCCTAGCTCCCGGCGTGCGGAAACGCTGTCGGTAACTAGCCCCTCGGCTGAGGGGTGTTCCAAAATGAACAAGGAACCGTAGGGGACCGCGTACTTCCTGGCCATCCTGGCCGAGGTGCAGGACAGGAAGCAGGGCACTGCCAGAGCTCCAAGGCCGGGCCCACTATGGCCTCGCCACCGGAAAGGCCTCGTGGGGAATCCCTTGGTCCAGTATCTCCGTGAGGGGATACCTGGCCCGCTTAGACACTGGTCTCGAGCTCATCCCAGTGGACTCCAAGATGAGCCAAGCAATCCCAGATAGGACGAAGGGCTATCGCCCATCGACTGACTCTCCAGAGGACTCCAAGTCTACCGCCTGGAGAAAAGGAGGAATCGCCGGACTCTCGAAGAGTCCGCAAAGAGCTGCTCGGCCTGAGCCACCTCCACCTGCCGAGGTCGATCGGGAGTGAGGGTAACAGACAGCCTATGGGCAGTCCCTGAGCCGACTGAGAATTCTTGGTCGGAGCCCCAAATAACGGCTGTGGAGGCGGAGGTTCCACCGGAATCGGTGGAGCAGCTGGTTTTGGCTGAACCGGCCTGGGAACAGGCTCCTCGGGTAAGTCGAGGGGTTGTTTCGGCCGCTCTGGTGACCGCCACTTAATGGCCGGGGAAGGCGACGGCGCGGGCTTGTTCCCAGTCAGAAGGAGCTGCTGCCACATGAGGTCCCTCGTACCGCCGACGAACTTACGCCAAAGCTTCCCCTCGTCCGAGGAGGAGGACGAGGATAAGTGGCGGCGCGCCATCACGGGTGCCGGATTCAAGACCGCCTATGATGGCAGGATCGGCTGCACCGCGAAGAAATCCGAGACCGAGACCAAGAACCTCAGCTTTTCCGAGGACGGTGCGGGGAGGGGATGGGGGGAACCGGCTCTCTCCTCGGCTCAGAGGGTTCACCTGAGGGCTCCGGAACCGGAGGCACTGGCAAGCCCACGGGATCCTCAACTCCCACCAGGGGAACCGGGAGAGAGGATTCTCGAGCCGCTTTCGATGCATAACCCGGCCCAACCGGTCGAGAAAAATCTCGACCGCGCCGACGGGAGTCTCATTCAACTGACCTGGACGGGACACCGTGAGACCAGTGGTCAAGCTTAACAATCGATCAAGTCGGTGGCCGACAACTGGGAGAGGGACCTTCCCACTCCCAAGAGCGCCGACGGAGGGACTTACCCTTGTCTTCTTTTGGACTGAGAAGAAGGTCCAGGGACGTTGGTCCTCTCCTTAGTGGAGAGGGACAGACAAAGCTCCTTAAAAGAAGCTGTATAAGAGGAACCCAGGAGAGCGGGATAAATGCCGCGTGCCGAGAAGATGCGGCTCGGCGCCGCCTCTTCGAGGGGCTGATCATCTGCTCCAGCTGATCTGCCGAGCCCGGGCCGCCGGAAACCGCCAACCGGCCTCTTTGACTTCACCGAGGAAAACATTGGACGCCCAGTTGTAAACGGGCAGCACGGTCTTCGAGGACGAGGCTGAGAAGGAAGAGCACAGGTCGAAGCCTGCAGGTCGTGCTCAAGGCCTAAACAGTAGATACACGTGGAGTGCGGATCCGTCCGAGACATCTTCTGCCCGCAAGGGCATCTCCGAAAACCGGGAGTCGATCTGTCCATCGCAGCCGCGAGGGATAGAAGTCCGAAGTCTAGAAATGCAAAACCTTTTAAATTCGCAAAACCGAAGAATTAGAATCAGTCTTATACGCAGAGCGTTAAGGAGGGAACCTGAGCTTCCAAGTGGTAAGGAAGATCTGGTGTCATGGGGCGGAGTCGAGAGTTTTACCACCCGGGTGGGTGGGAGGAGCCAGTCTGAAGACCTTCCGGCAAGATTTAAAGCGGCAAGGATAACTGCCAGACAGTGTGGATGAACAACATATCCATGTCCCTAGAAAAATCTTTTCACTGCATTAGCAGTACTGTATCTAAAGAGCTTCGTGGGTTCTTTAGACAACATACATACTGGTGGTGATCACTTATAAAAAGTGATGGTGAACTAGGGAGAGATAATTGAAAAGCACAGAATAGCAGTCGACTGTAGCGGCAGCATTTCTGTGGAGGATTCGGCAATTATGGTCGATGGCACGAAAAAACTGAGGAAGGAAGGGGCCGCCCACATTTATAAGGGAGGTGTCATCATGGGCAGCCCCTAGCAGACTGCTTGCAAAAATTTCTATGTGGTCCTAGTGCCTGCCAGCTATAGTTCCTTGGGTGTGGCTTGATGAGAGATATCCTTGAAGAAGACAGGTTACTCACCTGTAACCATTACAGGCTACTCACCTGTTCCAGTTGAACAGGCTTTCCTTCAGATGTCTCTAAGCTAAGCTCCTCCTTCCATTCAGATGGTATATCCCCCAACTCTGCCCCATGACATCATATCTTTGCATGCTGGAAACGGGGCTCTGTGTGCCACTTGCCAGTGGACGTCGGGTGTATTGTGTGGATGTGAACCGTATACCACTCCTAGAACAATAGTTACAGGTGAGTAACCTATCTTTCTAGGGGTGTGGATGCAGTTCACTATCCACAATCTGGCAGACTCCTAAAAGTTCTCCAGGAGGAAGGGCCAAGGCACTTAGCCCTACTTGGTGAACAGAGAACCAAGGTCCCAAAAGCAGCATCCTGACAAGACTCAAAGTCGATGCTGTACAGGTATATGAAGGTGTGTGCTGTCCTCCAGGCAACAACCCAGCAGATTTTCTAGATAGGGATGTCCCTGAAGGTAGCCACCAAGGCAGCGGTATCGCTAGTGGAATGAGCCCTAAGCCCAACAGAAGGCTCCCTACCAGCCAACCTATAGCAGAGGTCGATGCAGGATGTGATCCATCTGCCAATCATCCGCTTTGGTGCTGGTCTGCCAGGTGTAGCTTCAGTGTATGTTACAAACAGCTGGCAAACCTCACCCCGAACTCCAGCATGCACTACTTATAGTAAGAGAGCACTCTCTGTAGGTCCAAAGTATGGAACCTACAGTTGACCTCCGAAGAAGAGTTGGTAAAGTATACCAGAAGGTTGATCACACTGAAGGTTAAGGTGATACTCTGCTAGTATCTCCAGAAAGAACTTCGAATGGAGGCAAAGGATGACCTTGTCCTTCTGGAAGACCAAAGAAATCCAACTGAAGCACCTGGAGCTCACTAATCTTTCTAGCGGATGTGATAGCCTCCAAGAAGGCTATATTCCATGACAAGTGAGACATCTCACACATGTGCATGCATAGACTCAAATGGCTAGCCAATGAACACAGCCAGCACCAGCAGTAGGTTCCATGGTGCCTATCGTTCATGCATAGGAGGGGACAAGTGGTCCAGGCCTTTGAAAAAACAACTGACCACCTTCTCCTCGGCCACTGTTGGCTTACCAGCCCAAGACCAGTAAGCAGAGATGGCTACTAGGTGCAACTTAAGGGTCATTGTTCACAGTCCAGACAGAGAGAGACCAGAGGTACTCCAGGATGCTTGCCACAAGTGATGCAAGGGAATCAAGCTCCTTGCCCTGGCACCATATGAGGAACCTCTCCCATTTAAATGCATAGCATTTGAGAGTCAACTCCTTTTTGGAGACCTCTGTAACATGGAGCATATCTTCCGAAAGATTCAAGACCTGGAACTGCAGCCACTCTGAGACCAGGTCAAAATGTGCAGGGATAGAAGGTCCAGGTACAGGACCATCCCCTGTTGTCTGGTCAGCAGATCTGGCTGAAGAGGAAGCTTCATGGAGGCCTGTTGCTGAAGCTGAGGACATCCAGGTACCAGAACTGCCTGGGCCACTCTAGAACTATCAGGATTATCCACACCTTGCCCTTCCAGGCCTTGACCACCACCTTGTGGATTAAGAGGAAGGAAGCGAAGGCATATATGAGGGCTGGGTCCAAGGCCTTGTGAAGATATCCCCCAACAATGTCCCATACTGTGGGGGACAGGCACAAAACAGCCTCAGTTTGGTGTTCTCCCAGGAGGCAAACAGATCCATCAGAGGAGTGCCCCACATGAAGAACAGGTGGTTCACTACCTCATTACTCAGGGACTACTCGTGCAATGTCTCTCCTAGCTGGCTGAGAGAATCTGCCAGTCAACTGTGAACTCCTATGACATGGATTGCCAGGAGATCTGCACCAGGCTTCGCACAAGTGTCTAGGTTCCAAGGGCCTCCTAACACAAGGGAATGGAGTGTGTTCAACCCTACCTGTTCAGGTAGAACATGGTCATAGTGCTGTCCCTCTGGACCTGCATGACCTGACTCCTGACTAGAGGAGCAAATTCCATCAGAGCAAGCTGTATTGCATGGAGCTCCAGCAGGTTTATGTGGTGATGGGACTCCCAGGATGACCAGAACCTTGGGGTCTGTGATTTCACAGGTGTGCTCCCCACCCCACCAGAGACGCATCCGTCATGAGCGGAATGGTTGGCTCTGCACAGACAAATGGGATTCCTTCCTCCAGAATTATCGGAACCAGCCACTATTGGATGGTGCACCACATCGGCTGGGTCACTGTGACAGGCTGGTCCAACTGGCCCAGGTGCTGGGACCACTGACAGATCAAGTCCCCCTGCAGGTGGCCCATCCGACAGCAGGACCAACAGATCATGCTGGTGCAGGACACCATGTACCCAAGCAGCCACAGGAAATCCTGGGGCAGAGTGCAAGAACCCAACCTGAAATGATTGGGCAAAGGCGGTAAGATCCAGTGTCCAGTCCTCAGGGAAGTGGACCTTGGCCCACAGGGAATCTAGTTTTGCCTGGATTAACTTGATCACCTACAAAGGGACCAGTTCAGACTGGTATGAGTTGAGCAACAGGCCCATGTCTTAACAGTTCTGGAGAACCAGATCTCTGGAACTCTCAATGGTCTCATTGGACATCCTGGCCAACAGTCAGTCATCCAGACAGGGACAAACCCTGACGCCGTTGCACCACAGGAAAGCTGACACCACTGCCATGCACCTGGGCAAGACCCTGGGTATGGATAAGAGACCAATGGGCATAACACAGAACTGGTACAGAATCCCTTTACCTATGCTAGGACAGAATGGGATGTGGCATCCTGGAGGTCCAGGGAGCAGAACTACACGTCCTGCTCCAAAGACAGAATGATCTGATTCAGGGTGACCATCCAGAACCTGCGTTTCTGCAAGAACTGGTTCAGATCATGCAGTTCCAGTATGAGGCACCAGCCACCCCACCCCCGTTTCAGAACTAGGAAGTACCTGGACACATAACACTAACACAGGCTAGGGCATCCGGAACATGAGCTATGGCTCCTTTCATGAGAACCTGAGCAATATTCTCCCAAAGAGGAGACAGTATGTCCTGCACCACACTGGACTCCTGAGGAGGGGGGAGCCGATATGGCAGGAAAGCTTTGAAGTCCAGAAGCAGCCATCTGCCTACCCTCTCTAACACCCTCTTGTACGTTGTGATAGTGAATCAATATGGCAAGAAGTGGCGTAACTGACCCCTGATGGGGCACACAGACAGGGACAGGATGGGTGAAGGGATGACTCCCCCCAATCCATCACTGTGCAGCTTTTGCGGCTGCACCAGCCACTGCAGCTGGAGGGGCAACCCCTCCCCTGCCCCAACCTCATTTGGGGCTCTGGCCACCAAACACATGTTTCAGGGACCAGACTGGTATTGGCCTTGCTAGGGCTGCTGCAGAGGAGTCTGTAGCTGAAAGGGCCGGTACTGAAAAGCCTTCTTTTTAGGGTTTTGTTTCTGGTCCTTCTGGGATGATGCCACAGAGCCAAGGGTGGTGTTGGACTTCTCTATGCATGTGAGATGTCCCTCCACCCCAGGGCCAAAGAAAGGGACATCAACCAGCTTGTTCTGGGTGTCAGCTGTAAAGGTTCATCAGATGCAACCAGGCCCTGCAATGCATGGAGATGGGCACTGCCATGGAACAGAAACAGGCATCGCCCATGTCCAAGGCTGCCTGGAGCTAGTGTTTAGCAAGCGACTGACCTTGGTCTTTAACCAACTTCACAAGCAACTGCTGGTCAGCAGGGAGGTGAGGGAGGATCTTATCAAGTACTTCCAACAGGGAGTGTCAGAAGTTGGCCATCATGATGCAGTAACTCACCTGACAGAGATGTAAGGATGCTGCAGCATACATCTTTTTAGTGGCATGGTCAATGTTTCTAGACTCCTTGTTCAGAGGCTTGTCCATGTCCCCTTGGTCCCTTGATTTGTAGAAGGCCAAGTCAGAGACCAGATCATCAGCTGAAGGGTGGTCTGAGAACCCTCAAAGGGACCTGGTAGGGACCATATACTTGCAGACCATGTGGGTGGAGGATACCAGACAGAACGTTAGGCGCTACCAAAGGTCCAAGGTTGGCCCCAAAATGGCCCTAGCCATGGCAAAGTAAACCCACAAGGATCTGTCCCTGTCTAAGATGTCTGTGAAAGGGTACTTGTTCCTTTTCTGGAAAGGCTCCAGAGGGACATTCATGGACTCTGATATGAGTCAGATTATATCACCGAATGACACCGACCCATGGTCAGTGGTCGACTCCTCAACAGAGCCCCAGTCAAGGATACAAGTCCCAGAGAGGCCATGGACAACTGAGTGAAATCATCCAAGGACTCCTTGAAAATGGCGCTTGGACATTTATCATCACGGCCCACCTGAGTATTCTCAGACTGGGTGATCTCCAACAATAAGCAGTCTGGCAAGCCAGTTGCCAAATGGGCCTCCTTGGCTGAAGTGCCCATCTTGAGCTGCAGTGGCAGTGACTCCATTCTAAAGGTGGAGAAGCAGTTGTGGGGTGCACCTATGTTGCACAGACCAGCAAGGGCATAACTGGTGACTGCCAGGTGATCAAAGCTCCAGGAAGTAAAAAGCTCCACCCCATCCTGCAATGGCCCACAGATGCAAAAGAAGCTCATCGTAGCACCAATGCATCTTCCGCCGGTGCTTTTCCTAACCCGAGGATGAGGAAATCAAGGATCGTCAACGGCAACTCCTGGTTGGGTGAGAACGAGAGTGGGATCACCTCAACCGAGACCTCAACCTAGACCTTGATCGTTAAACTAGAGAGTCAACATCTTGTAGCTGGTCATGGTAGACTATATGCCTAGCTACATTTAGCAAGAGAGGCTTTGAAGGCTCAACCGCTGGTGGAGGCTCCTCCAGAGGTGACCCGGTCCAGGACACTGATCAGGTCACATATTCTTGACTGAGGACCAGGAGAACCGGGGTCTGGAAAATCGAATTCTTGATCTCATCAGACAGCCAGTCGACAGGCTCGAGGAATATTTCCAAGACCTGTCGACAAGCCTGATGAGGATACAAAGGAGTTCTCAACTGAGAGAGCCTCAACAACAGTCAAGCGGCTGAGGGAATCAAGAGATCAGGAGGACCTAAATCTCTCTTGGCCCAATGATAAGCACTAACAGCACTTGTGTGTCTTGCTGTTGTGGGCAGGGTTCTTCCCAGGGTCTGGATGACCATGCATATCTCAAAGAAATCCATCTGTGAATGGCCCTCAAGTGCTGGACCCAGCCGGGAGAAGCACTAAGACCAAAGAGGTGCCACTATGGTGGCGGCCGCTTCTTTCTCGAAGGCCGCCAACTGGGATGTAGACATGGCAGTCACTGAGGCCTGCTTATGGCTCTTAGACCAGGTTTTTGGAACCCACTCCGAAGGCCGGCCAAGAATGAGCTGGTACCTTCTGTCTTCCAACTACTCAAGGAGCATCAAAAGGCAAAGGCTGCACCTGGCCATGTTATACAACCCGCCAAGGCAGTACAAACATGTGTCCTGTGGGTCGGTGACTGATTTCTTTTCCTGGCATCACAAACAAAATTTGAACCCTGGCTTCTGTGGCTCCATCTTCGATCAGGAGGATGAGTCAAAAAATCTGAGAACCAAATGAAAAGACCTAAAAAAAAAATAAAAAATAAAAAGTCCACTGATGGCACAATACCCAAAGCAGGAGCTGCTAGGGAGGTGACCTGTTTCTCCAGCGAGAAGAAATTTCTGACGTCACAGGGCAGAGTTGGGGATATACCACCCAGGTGGTGGGAGGACCTTAGCTTAAAGGCATCCGATGGAAATCTGTTCCAGTGGAACTGCCACAGTGTGAACAGTGAATCATATCCATACCCCTATAACTGGTAGCCATGGGCTCAACCACCCTGAGCCAAGGGAAACATACTATCATGTGGTATACACATGGCGGGTTAAAGGCAGCCTCAAGGTTCAGGACCTTATCTTGTCTTTCTTGTGCAGGGGCTCCATGGAATTAATTGGTCTAATTGAGTCTATGTAACCAGAGCTGTCTCTATTGGGGACCAGGAACCAAATGATAGGACCCAGTGCTGGGGCTTCATGTTAGATTTGATATCTGACAACCACTCAGCATTTGCAAACAGTGAAGACTGGGAACTGAGGCCAGTATGGTGCATGGTTTTGGAACTGCATCCAGGTAGGTCCCACTGCTGTGTCCACTCCCCAGTACCAGAGTTGTGGTACTTTTCACCTACCCAATCTGAGGGATCCTGGTTCTTGTACTACCAGTACAGATGTGGAGGCAGCTTATCCAAAGTGGATTGAGCTTCCCTTCAGATTTGTGAGTAAAAACTGAGAGGGACTGACTTAGCTGAAGGAAATTCTTCAATCTTGGCTGTACTCACCTTAGACTTCTTTGACATCTTGGAGCAGTTGGGACAGTTCTGAAACTTTCTGGTGTGATCTGGACCCAGATCCTCGACATGAACAAGGAAGTAGGATGAATATCAGTGCTCCTTTTTTTCCAGGTGAGACAGCCAGAGGGCAGTGCAAGTTCCTCAGCAATGCTCTAACGAGTGAGGTACTCAATTTAAAAGAAAGGGATGTACCCTGTGGCCTTATAAGGAATATCACTGTGTAAGGTTCTTAATAAAAGAGAGGATTTAAGCTGTACATAGCATGACACGAAGGAGCCTGTACACTAGATAACACAGAAGATAAAGGGGCCTGACGAAAAACAGGTTACTCACCTGTAACAGTAGTTCTAGGAGTGGTATATGTTGTTCATCCACACTTGTTGGCATGTCCCTTTCCTAAATCTTGCCGGAAGGTCTTTAAGCTGGCTCCTCCCACCCACCCAGGTGGTATAACCCTCTGCTCCGCCCCATGATGCCAGATCTTAGCCAGCTGGAAGCCAGGTTGTGCGTCGCAGCCGGGGAGGTTGGGTGGGTCAGTGTGGATGAACAACATATACCACTCCTAGAACTACTGCTACAGGTGAGTAACCTGTTTTTCTAGGGATGTGGATATGTTGTTCTTATCCATACTTGTTGGGAGACTCCTAGCAGTTCTCCGGGAAGAGGGAGGCAAGGCGCACACCCCCTACTTCGGGAACAGAGACTGGAGAAATGAGGCCTCAAAACCAGCATCCTGGCATGACTCAAGGTCGATGTGGTAATGGGTGATGAAGGTGTTTGCTGTCCTCCAGGAAGTAGCCCTGCAGATTTCCTGGATAGGGACATCCCCGGAAGCAGTCACCGATGCAACGGTATGGTGGGTAGAATGAGCTCTTATCCCTCTGGGAGGCCTCTTGCCTGCCAACTTGTAGCAGAGATCAGTGCATGATGTAATCCATCTGCCAATCTTCTGCTTTGCTGCAGGCCTGCCAGGTGTGGCTTCAGCGTAAGTCACAAACAAACAGCTGGTGAACCTCTCCCTGAACTTCCGCCATCCTCTTCTTATAGTAGGAGAGAGCATGTCTCAGGTCTAGAGTATGAAGCCTGTACTCGCCATTCAAGGTGTAGTTCAGGTAGAACACAGGCAGAGTCAACACCTGATTAAGGTGAAACTCTGACACCACCTTTGGGAGGAATTTCGAGAGGGGACGCAGGACAACCTTGTCCCTGTGGAAGACCAGATAAGGAGACTCCACCGAAAGCGCCTGGAGCTCCCCAGTCCTTCTGGCAGATGTGACAGCCACCAGGAAGGCTGTCTTCCACAGCAAGTGTGACATCACACACTTGTGCATTGGTTCGAATGGCTTGCCCATGAGCTTTGCCAAAACCAGCAGTAAATCCCACGAAGGTGGAGGATATGTGATTGAGGCCTTTGAAACAGTGCCAGACCACATTCTCCTGTGCCACCATCTGTTGACCGGCCTGCACCCGCTAAGCAGAGATGGCTGCCAGGTGCACCTTAAGGGTCGAAGACAGAAGACCCCCTTTGGACAGAGACCAAAGGTAGTCTAAAATGCTCACCACAGGACAGGACAGAGGGTCCAGGCCCATGCACTGGCACCAAATGGAAAACCTTTTCCATTTGAAGGTGTAGCACTTTCTGGTCGACTCCTTTCTGGATGCTTCCACTACTGTGAGTACATCCTGAGAGAGACCCAAAGCCTGGAACTCTAGCCGCTCAGGTACCAGGCTGTCAGGTGCAGGAAGTGAAGGTCCAGATGGAATACTTTCCCCTGATTGACTGATATCAGGTCCAGGTGGCTGGAAGACGCCTCGGGAACCTGTTGTTGAGGCTGAGGGGATCTGGATACCAGAACTGGCAGGGCCAGTCTGTGGCTACCAGGATCACCTGCGCCTTGTCCCTCCTCACCTCGAGAAGCACCCTGTGGATCAAGTGAAATGGAGGGAAGGTGTAGAAGAGGCCTGGGGTCCATGGCCTCGAGAAGGCATCCCCCTGCAGCGATCCCCACTGTGGGGGGGCGTGAAACAGCTTCAGCTTGGTGTTTTCCCTGGAGGCAAACACGTCCGCCAGCGGTTTGCCCCAGTGGGAGAACAGGCTGTGAGCTACCTCTGGATGGAGAGACCACTCGTCGGATATCTCGCCTATATGGCTGGGGGCATCCTCCAGTTGATTTGAGGCTCCTGCCACATGGATGGCTAGCAGATCTGCTTCCAGTCAGCTCACGAGGGTCCAGATGCAGAGCGCTTCCCTGCACAGCAGTCGGGAGTGTGTGCCGCCGTGCTTGTTGAGGCAGTGCATGGCCGTGGTATTGTCCATCTGGACTTGAACCTCTTGACCCCAAAGCTGCTGAGCAAATGCTGACAACACCAGTCTGACAGCTCTGAGCTCCAACAGGTTGATATGGTATCGGGATTCCTCAGGGCTCCAGAACCCATGGGCCCTGTTGTTCCCCATGTGGGCTCCCCAGCCCATGAGAGAGGAATCAGTCATGAGGACGACCATCGACTCAGGGAGTACAAACGGGATCCCTTCCTGCAACCGGTCTAGGACGGTCCACCCCTGGAGAGCGTCCCACACATTCTGGGTCACAGTGAACAGTTGGTCAAAATGACCAAGGCGCTGAGTCCACTGGGCAGCCAACTCCCACTGAAGGGGGCGCTTATGCCACCAGGCCCAATGGACCATGGTAGTGCAGGCCACCATGTAACCCAGAAGGCATAGAAAGTCCCAGGGCAGGAAGCAAGTGCATAATTAGAAATGATTAGGCAAAGGAGGAGAGAACCTCCGTCCTGTCCGTTGGGAGCTGAGCTCTGGCTCGGGAGGAGTCGAGCTCTGCCCCGATGAAGCATATCATCTGAGAAGGCACGAGTTTCGACTTGGCCTCATTGATCAGGAGGCCAAGTTGAGAGCAGGTCTGAAGGGACAGGTCCTTGGACCTCTTCACCTCTTGCTGTGTGGAACCTGCCAAAGAGCCAGTCATCAAGGTAGGGGTACACTCTGACCCCTCGACACCTGAGATGGGTTGCCACCACTGCGATGCATTTGGTGAAATCAGAGGGTCAATGACAGGCCAAATGGCATGGCTCAGAACACATATAGGGTTCCCTCTGCTCTGAAGTGGAGGAACCGCTGGTGGGATGGATGGATTGGGACATGAAAGAACATGTCCTGGAGGTCCAGTGAGCAGAACCATATGTTTTGCTGCAGGGATGGTATGATCTGGGCCACAGTTACCACCCTGAAGGTGTGTGGCCTGAGATACTGATTCAGGTCATGCAGATCTAGAATGGGGCACCAGCCCCACGTCTGCTTCAGAACCAGGAAATACCTGGAAACGAAACCTGGGATGACTGGAGGATCTGCCACTCGAACCACTGCCTCCTTGATGAGGAGCTGGGCTATGTCATCTCTCAGAGCTGACTGAGTGTGGGCTGATACTCTCTCCTCCTGTGGGGTATGGGCTCAGCTAGGAGGGTACAGCTCGAATTCCAGAGGCAGACTCAGGCTGACCACTTCTAAGACCCACCTGTCCATGGTAACAGCGGACCAGGAGGAAAGAAAGTGGCTGGGCTGACCCCCACGGGAGGACCCAGAGCTGGCGTGACGGGGATGGGGTGGCCACCCCTATCCCGTCACTGGGCAGGCTTGGAAGAAGAGGGTCCAGGACCTGGACCTCAACCTCTTATCTGTGGGCCGGTGGAGGCTCGGACTTGGGCTGAGGGTGCCAAGTCTGTGCCTGCTGTTGCTGCCCACCATGACAGGAGGGCTGCAGGGCTGCAGGAGTAGGGTGCCGAAAAGGCTTTTCCTTTTTCTGCTGCTTCTTGGTGTTAGGAGCGCTTTGAGCAGAAGTGACCGAGTCCAAGGTGGCACTTTATTTATTTTTTTTATTTAGTTGTTTAACCAGGAGTAGCACACTAAGCTGAAAGCATTTTTACAGGTACGACCTGGGAGCACAGGGAAGTTAAGTGACTTACTCAGGGTCACACAGTATGCAAGTGGAATCTGTGGGATTCAAACCCAGGTCTGGTCTGCTGGATGTCACCAGATTTGCAGCTCAGAGCCTTAAACCACTGTGCTATACTGCCTCCCTTAACACAGCACTGGACTGCTCAATTTCGCTGAAGGTGATCATCCACACCTGGGCCGAAGAGATCGGTGCCTAGGAAAGGAACATCAGTGAGTTTGTGCTGGGTATCCACCGTAAAGGTGGAAAGCCTCAGCCAAGCCCTGTGGCGTGAGGCAACAGCGGCTGCCACTGAGCAGGAGCAAGAGTCCCCCAGGACCAAAGCCATCTGAAGCTGCTGCTTGGCAATGACATGGCCTTGGTCCCAGACCTGCTTGACCATAGTCTAAAGGTCCGTGGGGAGGTGTGGGAGAACTTCATCTAAGAAGCCCAACAGGGCATGAGAGAAGTGCGCCATGATGATGGCCGAACTTGTCTGGTGGAGGCATAAAGAGGAGGCTGCATAGACCTTCCTGGTAGTGTGGTCCAATTTTTTGGACTCCTTGTCCGGAGGTCCATCAGTTTCAGCAGAGCTGCCTGTGCATCTGAACACAGAAGCGGTCACCAACACCTTGGCTGAGGGGTGTTCTGTGAACCCTGAAAGGGACCCAATGGGCACCGCATACTTGCGGGCCATCCGGGAGATGGCGCTGGGCAGGAGGCAGGATGCTGCCAGAGCTCCAAGGCCGGGCCAACAATGGCTTCGGCCACAGGAATGGCTTCCATGGGTGTATCCCCTCTTTTAAGGATATCTGTAAGAGCATACTCTGCCCTTTTCTGAACAGTCTCCAGGGGCATCCCCGTGGATTTGGAGATAAGGTGGAGAATCCCCTGAAATGATGAAGGGCCCTCCCCCATCGACAGATGACCGATAAACTCGTCATCCTGAGGGTGAGAGTGTAGGTCAGTGTCATCCAAATCTGAAGAATCCAGATAGATTGGTCGGCCACCAAGGTCCCCTTCAACATGACAGGGACAATCAGGCATAAGGGTGACCGATATCCTGTGTGAAAGACCCAGAACCATCCAAGAATCCTTCGTAGAAGCCCCTCCAGAAGGCTGTTTAGGTGGCAGCTCCATCACAATCGGCGGAGAGACCGATTTGGGCCGGACCAGGACTGGTTTGGCCGGCTCCGCAGGTGGTGGAACCGATTTGACTGGTTTCAGAAGAGTCGGCTTCAGCCTAGGAGGTGAAAGCCAAGTAATGGCCAGAGTAGAAACCGTGGCTGGCTTCTGTCCAGACAGAATCAGCTGCTGCCACATTAAATTCTCGTAGCATCGATGGAGTTTCCACCGAAGCCTCTCCTCATCCGAGGAGGATGAGGATGACTGGTGGTGTCACCTCTTTTTGGCGTGCTTATGCGCCTTCCTTGGCCTGTCGGTCGAGGGACTCAGAGATCTCGACCTCGAGCGGACTGGCCAATTTGGTTATTTGGGAGACACCAGGGGAACCGGTGATTTACCCAAATCAGGGAGTGGTTCCTCGATGGGATCCCCAGCGAGCTGGGTCTCCTCTTCAGGAAGAGATAAGACCAGAGTCCTGGACAAAGAGTCGTCAGCCTTGTCGGGTGACAACAGGTCGACGGGATTGAGAGTGATCTCAACCTTGTCGATTGAGACCTTGGTCGACTGGCCAGACAGCAAGGCCCAGAAGCCAGCGGCCGAGGAAGCAATTTCGACCAAAGTCAATACTGCCAGCTCCTGGGACCGAGATCACTCTTGATACCAAGAACGTCTTCACCGAGACGAAGAGTGTTTCGGATCAGTGTCCTTCTTACGAGACTGAGAGGAATGCGAGCCGCAGGTCCCTCACCCTTAATGGAAAAGGACTGACACAGCTCTTGGAAGGAACCCGAAAATGTGGAACCCAGGTTGAGGGGAACAAAAATCGACTGAGAAGAGGAGTCTGCAGCCTGCACCGCTGCTTCTTCAAAGGCCTGCATCTGTTCCAACTGCTCAGCAGACCCATTCTGGGTGTCATGGCAGATGCCCAGGCAGTAGACGCAAGCGGTATACGGATTGGTGCACAATATTTTTTTGCCGCACGGACACCGGTGAAATCCAGAGAAAGATTTATCTTCCATGACAGAGTAACAATAATTACAGTTGCTAGCTCAAACGAGCCGAATTTTCAGAATAACCTAAAGGTTAGAAGCCAGGGCCTACAAAAAGCGAAAGCAAAGAGGAGGCAACCTGAATCTTCCAGCAGAAAGGAAGATCTGGTGTCATGGGGTGGAGCCGAGGGTTATACCACCCGGGTGGGAGGGAGGAGCCAGCTTTAAGACCTTCCGGCAAGATTTAAAGGGGAAAGGGACATGCCAACAAGTGTGGATAAGAACAACATACCCACATCCCTAGAAATAGGAGTTTTTGCCATGAAACTTTGCCCATTAGTTATGTGTATGATGGAAAATTAAAGATTGAAAGAATTGAATTGTCTGAGTGGTATGCATCCTGTTTTCCTGCTAATGTTATGATTCTCCCATTTGGAAGACTCAAGATCAAGACTTTAAAGCACTCCAGCAGAAGTGAAGGTAGCCCAGCCACAATCTGGATAAAGATCCAGACACTCAAGACATTGTGAATGGCCATCCGCAGATGGCATGTATTTGCGGCACTTACTGCACTTTTTGAACCCACTTAAAGGACTCACCTGAAGGAAGCCATGACTGTTGGAGAGAACCTTCTAAACTGACCCTGGCAAAAACTGTGGAGAAAATACTTAAAAAGTAAAGCCCTATAAAACAGAATAACCAGTGTGAGTTTGTGTTGAAACGAAGGGAAATCAAAAATTACATCAGAACTGAAACAAAGTGGTCAACTGATAAAGGGAAATAAGACACATGTAGCAGATCCAGGTGTAGTTGATCTCCTTAGAAGAAAAACACATTTAACCATTGGGGAACTGAGCATGAGAAGAGGAAGCCATCACATAGTTGTGTTTTAAATCCAATTTGACAGTTCTGGGTCCTTTGCTCCATGAGTCAGGAATGCAGCAATATATGTAACTATGGAAGAATCCTCATTAGAAGAATCACATTTCTAGTATGTACATTTACTGTGTGCATTGGTCTTTTGATATGGATTTTCTGTTATGCTGTACAGTACATAGACAACACACCTTTATTACTAGTAACAGCAGGAGAGATGGATTCAAGTAGTTAAGGGAATGATTTTAAACAAATCATTAATGCCATTTGGGGTGAGTAGTGTTTTATATAGTTTTACCTCTACTCTGGTATCAAACTTCATCACTGCATTTGGAGTGAAATAAATTTTGAGCTCTGTTTGACCTCCAACTGGAACCACACCTTGCGTTGGTACGATGGTCATTCCAGGCAGAGGACATGCATCAGAAACCTTGAAACAAAGTTGGCAAAAGTTTTAGTGAGAGAACTTAAGTACAAAAATGGATTATAAAATGACACAAACAAATGGCTCCTTCCAGTTGGCTGAACGAGATCACATGGTCTGCAGCAAACTTTGACTTATTACACAGGATATTGCTTTGTTTAACAGTGCTGCTTTGTTTTTTTTCCCTACAAGACAGGTCATTTTTAAAAGCAAACTAGTAAACTAGCTCTAATCACACATTCCAGTCAGCTGGACTTGCTTGATACCTTGAGTGATGACTAGCATAATGACAGGCATACCTCTCAACCTTTTATCATCCAAATGTGTGACAAGATGTGTGACAACTGGACAAAATGTGTGACAGATCCTCAAACATGACATTGCAAGCTCAGAATACTGTGGAAATAAGAGCACTAATGTTTATAATGTTTGCTGATAACCTAGCATCTTATATTATTTATTATACATTTCTGCTTGTCTCAGTGATCAGTGTGGAATGTCACCTTCTCAATTTGGAACAGAGGGTTTCTGAGGGATAAAATGAGTGACGTACCTCACAATGTGTGACAGATGAGAGGTATGCTGATAGGAAACAAACAGAACTTAAGCAATTAGCAGTTAATGGCTCTGTCCAATCTTGCCAGTTTGTATCCAAAGCTGCTGATTACTTTCACTAGACATGAGGGAACCTGCCACTGAGCACCACTGTGTGATATGCAGTAGATCTGACTTAGAACACACTTTGCCATGGATTATTACTTATAGTACATAATTGATACTTGATAGTTCATGCAGTATACTGAGTGAAGACGCTCATAAAATTGTACACTGAATTAAAATCCTTTTTAATTCTATTTGTGTACCCACAGACACGTAAATAAGTTAAAATATAATATAATTATTTAAATGGAACACATATGTGAAGTCTAATAACCCCAGTGTGGGTATTTATTTTGCGAGTTTGTTTTGAAAAAGTCCTAGTCTTTCCTTAGTTAGGGTCCCTTTTAAATGCAACCTTTTCCCCACTCAATATTCATTTTTTTAATCACTTAGCAGTTCCAAATCCCAGTGACATTAGTTTAGCAGACTCCCTGCATTGAAAGCTTCATTGTGGGCTTTTGCTCAACTAATGTCACTGGGTTCTTGAACTCATACTGTAAGTAATTAAAAAAGTAAGTATTAGATGGGGAAAAACTGGATAACAAATGAACCCTAAATAAGAATCAAACAGGACTGGTTCAAAACAGGCACATAAAACAAACTGAGCCACAAGAGCGGCCCCAGGGATGACCCTAGGAACTATAGATCAGTCAGTCTCACTTTGGTAGTGTGCAAACTTATGGAGACCATACTGAAGGAACGATTGACAAAGCATCTAGAAGAGCATGGTCTCCTGGATGCAAGGCAGCAGGAATTTATGGGAGGGAGGTCTTGTTAGATGAATCTGATTAACTTCTTATACTGGGTAACCAAAATAGTGGACAGGGGCCAAGCAGTGGACATCCTCTACTTGGATTTCAGCAGGGCCTTTGACTGTATACCCCACAGGAGGCTGATCAGGAAGTTGGTGGACCTCGGAGTAGGAGAAAAGACAGATGGGTGGAAAACTGGCGAGGGAACAGGACTCAAAAGGTGATGATGGGAGAGTGTTGTGTAGCACCAGGGTGGTCACAAGTGGCGTCCCACAGAGTTTGCTGCTAGGGCTGGTGCTATTCAATGTTTTCACTAATGATACTGATGATGGCATCAAGGGCAAAATGTGTCTTTTCACAGATGACACCAAGCTCTGGGGAGGGTAGACTCAGCCAAGGGGATACATGACCTTGAAGAGGCCCTAAGAAGACTTGAAAAGTGGTCTGGGATCTGGCAACTGAGCTTCAATGCCAAGAAGAGTAAGGTTATGCACATTGGAGCTAAAAAATGGAAATTGCATACCTACAATAATTCTTGATCTTCTTGGATGAAGTCTCCACCGCTCATTCACACTAATGGGGGTATGCTGGAGGTGCTAGGACCCAGCGGGAGCAAACTTTTTCAGGAGGGCCGGCACCTGAGATGAAGCCGCGAGGAAGTGGCACCACAAACCCGGCATATTCGGTAATGACTATCTCGGCATCGACCCTCCAACCGCCTCAGTACCTTTTTTTCCGAGGAGGTGCATCGTAACTAACCTAGAAAGGACTAAACCAAAAATTGGACATAAGATAGTCCAAATTACCCGTGTAAGAAGTGTCAACAACAAAGTTTTCACAGCTCAGCCATTGAGGGAGCGAAGACCAGAAACAGAAAAGTGAGCTCGGGGGATGGTGGGTGGGCGTGTGAAAGAGTGGTGGAGACTTTGTCCAAGAAGATCAAGAATTACGGTAGGTACATAATTTCCATATCTTCCTGGACATAAAGTCTCCACCACTCATTCACAGTAATGGGAGAGTACCGAGCTAAATAATCCCCCGAGATGGGCGGCAGGAGATAAAGGAGCACACATGCTTAGGACAGAAGTCCATTAAGAATTGTCCTTCCAAATGACTGATGTCATCAGGCATGAACATCCACGACATAGTGCTTAACAAATGTATGTATGGAGCTCCAGGTAGCTGCATTGCAAATATCTGCAATGGGCACATTACGGATTTCCACCAGAAATGCCTCGACTGCTCTGATAGAGTGAGCATACACTCTGCCTTCCAGCTTGACCTGTGCCATAGAATAGTAGTGGCAAAGACATGCCACCAGCCAAGCTGAAATGCACCTGATAGCGACAGGTTGACCCAGCCAGGTCGTGCTGAAGGAAACAAACAGTTGTTGAGCTGTGCCAATTTCCTTAGTTTTATCTAGATAGAAACGCAATGCTCTCTTTACATCCAGTGAATGAAGGGTACACTCCCCTTCATTCTGAAAGTCCACAAAGTAGGTAGGAATGACTAAAGGTTGATTCAGATGGAATTCTGAGGCAGCCTTAAGCAGGAACTTAGGATGAGTCCTAAGAACTACTTTGTTCTTGTGAAAAACAGTATACGGGGGTCTGTGACCAGGGTGTGTATATCAGAAACTCTACGGGCCGAAGTAATAGCCACCAGGAATGTCGTTTTCCAAGTGAGGAATTTCAACTCGCAAGTAGCTAGAGGCTTGAAAGTTTTTTGAGTGAGCACGTCTAGCATGAGGTTAATGTCCCAGGCTGCAACTGGAAATCTAATAGGAGGTCTAGTATGCAGAATACCTTTAAGAAACCTCTTAACTACAGGCAACTGAGCCAGTGACGTGGAAGGTACCAGCTCATGATATGCCGAAATGGCACAAAGATGAACTTTGACTGTGGAGCATTGCAGACCTGTGCTTGAGAGGTCTAAGAGATACTCCAAGACTTTATTTGGTGGGCAGGAAAAAGGATTCCAAGAGGATTTTGCACACCAGAAAGAGAAATGCTTCCATTTAGCTGTGTAGGTTTTTCTGGCGGCCGACTTGTACACGGCCAAAAGAATATCTGAAACTCTACGAGAAACATTAAACCTATTCACCTCTATCTCCTCAGGAGCCAAGTGTGAAGGTGAAGCGACATCAGGTTAGGATGAACCACGGGACCCTGGGTCAGTACGTTCGTCTGAAGGGGAAACGGTTTCGGGGGTGGGGGTTCAGATAGACTGTTGAGTAGTGGGAACCATATCTGCCGAGACCAGAAGGGGCAATGAGAATCATTCTGCCCCCCTGGGATTCCAATTTGAGCAGTATCCTCTGAATTAGAGGAAGAGGAGGAAATGCGTATAGAAAGCGTTTTGTCCACCGCAGCCTGAATGCATCCTGACAAAAAATGCCAGGTCCTGGATTTCTGGAGAAGAGAGGCAGTTTTGCATTGAGTGGGGACCCAAAAATTTACAGGTCTGGGGTTCCCCACTCTTTGAAGAGTGACTGAATGATGGCTGCGTCAAGAGACCACTAGTGAGGATCCGCCTCCATTCTGCCGAGACGGTCTGCCAACTCGTTTTGTACTCCTGGCAGGTAAACCACCTGAATCAGAGCCTTGTGCTCCAGGCACCATTCCCACACTCTCATTGCTTCCCTGTATAATGGGTAAGAGTATGCACCGCCCTGTTTGTTGATGTAATACATCACTGCCTTGTTGTCTGTTTGAAGGAGAATGTTCTTGTGACAGAGTATGTCCTTCAAAGCTCGGACTGCATAGAGGACAACTCTCATTTCCAGGATGTTTATGTGAAGTTGAGACTCGTCCTGGGTCCACATACCCTAGGTGTGGAGATCCTGGCAGTGAGCTTCCCAACCCATCTGGGATGCATCTGTGGTAATGGAGATCTGATGATCCAGAGGAGTGAAAGTATATCCTTCCAGAAGGTTGTCCTCCTGAGACCACCAGGTGAGTGATCTCTTCAGAGGTTCCATCACCTTGATGAGAAAGGACTGAGGGTGAGTGGTTGGGGACCACTGAGTACTGAGCATCCACTGAGAGGTTCTCATCTGAAGATGAGCCAAGGGTACAGTGAACACTGAGGAGGCCATGAGGCCCAGCATCCATTGCATTGAGATAACGCGAACCGAGCTGTGTTCGCTGATGTATCATGCCATCTGTAAGATATCGCCCCTTCTGTCCTCTGGAAGAAATGCTTTTGCACAGGAGGTGTCCAGAAGAGTTCCTATGAAAAGGAGTTTCTGGGAGGGTTTCAACTGCGACTTCTTGAGGTTCAGCAGGACTCCCATGGACGTGAGGAAGTCTGAGGCTGTGGCCACGGCCTCCAGAGTCTACTGCCTGGAGGGACTTGCTAAAAGCCAGTTGTCCAGATACGGGAATACTTGTATTCCAATTTTCCTCAGGTGTGCCACAAGAATTGCACTACACTTTGTAAAAACTCGAGGCGCTGAGGATAGCCCAAAGGTCAGGACTCTGAACTGATAGTGTTGACCCAATGCCACGAACCTTAGGTATTTGTGGTGCTTTGGACGTATGAGAATGTGCTGGTAGGCATCCTGCATGTCCAGGGAGGCTAGCCAATCGTGCTGATGAATCAAAGGTAGCATGGTACTAACTTTTCCTTGTGTATGAACTTGTTTAACTTTCCGAGATCCAGAATGGGGCGCATGCCCCCGGTTTTCTTTGGGACCAGCAAGTAATGGGAGTAGAAACCTGTGTTTCATTGATCCAGTGGAACTACATCTACTGCCCTGTTGTTTAGAAGTCCTTGTACCTCGGAATCAAGAATGTCTGACTGTGCTGCCAACAGCCTGGGCTGTCGTTTGGGAGGATGATCCGGAGGGGTTTCCGAAAGATTGAGAGAGTACGCCTCACGGATTATCCTGAGGACCCATTTGCCTGATGTTATAGATTTCCACTGGTTGTAGAACTGAGTCAGACATCCTCCCACTGCCAAGGAGGAGTCCCCCTCGGGCAGCTGAGGTGGGACCTGGTCCGAAACTCAGAAGGTGACACTGGGCGCTTTTGGGTCTTGTGCCTTCTGCTTTGCTTTCTTTTACGACTGAGGGTTCTGGTTTCTGTTAAAACCTCCTCTGCCTTTGCCCCGAAAGGACTGATGGTTGTCAGACTGATGCTTATTCCCACCCCCGAAGAGGGGGAGGGCTTAGGTCTGGCTGTCTTAATGGCAGACCTAGTCTTTCATGTGGCCTCTACTGCTTGCTCCACCTGAGGTCCAAAAAGATACATACCGTCAAAAGGTAAGGCCATCACTTGCTGTTAGGCATCATTCGTGAAGCCTGATGTAAGCAGCCAAGAGTGGCGACGGGTGCAGATGCCAGCCGCTACTGCCCGGAAAGCAGTAACAAAGGTGTCCATTGCAGCTTGAACCTGTTGGTTATTGATTTGATACCCCTAGTTATGGTTTGAAGTAGCTCTGAGCTAACCTCCGATTCAGGCAGAGCTTCTACCATTGCTTTGAGTGAATGCCGAAGAACATACTCAGATTTAGAAAAATAGCCCTGGTAGCTGGCAATATGCAAGCCCAGGTTTGTCGCAGCAAAGACTCTCTTATCCAAGGTGTCTATCTTGTGAGATTCTTTGTTTATAGGACGGGCTGTAGATTCCTGAGGGAGGACAGCCTTATGCATCAGCAAAGGCTTGTGAGGCCAAGATGGGACGATCCTTGGAAGGGGCATATTTCCTATCTATGGACTTGGCCACAGAAGGAATAAGAGCCGGATTCTTCCGCACCATCTGTGAGTCTCGAAAGAGGGCTGTACCGGAGGGGTTAAATCCACAGGGATTTCCGGAACATGAAGATATTGGAGATGCAGAAGTTTCCCAGGATCGATATCTGTGGTCTGGAAAGAGCAGAATTTAATTTCTTGAGCAGAGACTTAAAGGAAAGGTCCTCAATAACAAGCTCTGCAGGAGGACTGATCCCTGCCCCCAGGGCATTATTAGCATCAACATCATCACCCAGTCGAAGATCTGGATCGGGCTCAATATCATCTCCTGACAGTCCAGGGGTACTGCATAGACAGAAACAGAGTGAAAACTAGGAGGAAGAAAAGGAGGAGAAAGAATTTGGAGTCGAAAACCTCTGGAAACCAGACAGCGCCACACTTATCCCTGGCATCGTCTAAGAAAACTGCACCGAGAACAATAATAATAATAATATTCTTTATTTATATCACGCCTTTCTGAAACCAAGGTGCCTTAACAATAAGCTTCATAAAACAATAAATAAAACACAAATACAATAATACTTAATTCATAAAATACGTCTAAACATCATCATCAGGGAAAAGCTGGCAACCACAGATGGGTCTTTAAGGCACATTTAAATTCCTCCACAGACATGCACTCCCACAGCGGATGGGGTAGAGAATTCCAGAGGGTTGGGGTCACGTACATAAAAATATGGGCCCCCTGAAGATTTCAAAGAAACCCTTGGAACCTCTAGCAGTCCCTCGTCCACCAAGCGAAGCGATCGCTTAGGGCAGTAGGGTACCAGGAGCTCTTTCAAGTAGTCCAGGCCCAGTCCGTGTAGGGCTTTGTAAGTCAGAAGACTGACTCTGAAGGTGATCCACCACTGTATTGGCAGCCAGTGCAGTTCGCGCAGAACCGGAGAACTATGACAGGCATGAGAAGTACTCGTCAACAGCCGGGCCGCAGCATTCTGCACGAGCTGCAGGCAGCAGATATCAACCCCAAGTAGCCCTAGATAGAGGGAATTGCAATGTTAAGGTGTGAGGTCACAAAGGCGTGGATCAACGTAGGCAGATCACCGGATGGAACTAGGTGCTTAATCCTGGAGATGTTCCTCAGATGATAAAAGGATGATTTGACAACTGCTGACACCTGCAACTGTAGCATCAGCCCGTCGTCAAAAATCACCCCCAGGTTCCGCACCTGTTCAGAGGTTGGGAGCTGGGAGCCACCCAGAAATAATCCTGAAGGCAAACCAGCTCCCATCCCCTCTATCCGGCGGCCCGGGTCCACGACCATCACCTCCATCTTCTCAGAGTTCAACCTCAGCCAGCTCGAATTCATCCAGTTCTGGATTTCAGTGAGGCAGTTGTTAAATACCGAGAGAGCTATATCCTGGTCGGGCATAAAAGATAGGTAGAGCTGGGTATCATCAGCATAGCACTGAAACCTCAGCCCATACCTTCTTATAATGTTTCCGAGGGGCAGCATATACACTGCGAACAACATGGGGGAAAACACCAAACCCTGGGGAACCCCATATGACAGAGAGAGTGGGCCACAGGAATTTATTCCTGACACCACCGTCTGAGTTCTGCCAGTGAGGAATGATCTAAACCACCTAAGGACTGTACTAGACAGTCCACAGATGAACCTCAGGCATTCAAGAAGTATCCCATGGTCCACAGTGTCAAACGCTGACGAGAGATTGAGAAGAACCAAGACAGAATGGCTCTTTCGATCTCTTGCTATCAAGAGATCATTGAGCACCCCGAACCAGCACAGTCTCGGTACTATGCTTCTTTCGAAAACCAGACTGGAGTGGTTCATAAATGTCAAGGATGGTCAAATGTTTCTCCAGTTGTACGGCCACTACTTTCTCAATCACCTTCCCCACAAAGAGAAGGTTAGAGATTGGTCCGTAGTTGGCATGGCAGTCTGGGTCCAAAGAAGCTTTCTTCAGGAGGAGCGTTACCACCGCTTCCTTCATGGAGCTAGGAAACTCACCTGACTCCAAGGAGTACCAGACTATCCGCGCTAGAACCAGGCCAGTAACATCACAACAACCTTTTATCAAGGAGGTTGGGCCCAGATCCAAACTATAGCATATAGGGTGCATACCCTGGACAATCTGCATGACTTCAATGAACTCTGTCAAAGGAACTCCAGGATAGCCCAGGGGCAGCGACCAGGTGCCGATCCATTGCTTCTCCTATACAGGATGCAGGCTGGAGTGCCGCCCTGATGTCAGCCACCTTAGCCACAAAGAAGCGAGCAAGCTCTTAACATTCTACTTGTGAAAAGGCTCTTCAAACCTGCAGGCAGGCTGGGTTGCACAGTCTGTCTACAGTTCGAAAGAGCTTAGCTGGTCAGTTCTGAGCAGCCGCAAACTCCCAGGACAGGAACTCTGCCTTCTTACAGGAGATTGCAGAATGACAAAGAGGGGGCCATCATAGAAAACAGTGTCACACACGGCGCCGACTGAGAGCGCGGCACCGCACTCGGCGCCGACACCACTCCCGCACTGGAGGCACAGACGGATAGCACGGCACCACACATGTCGCTGCTGCCAGCCCCAACGCTGAGGATGGCACTGACAGAGCATGCAGCACCGCAGATGTCGCTGACACCACTCGCAGCTCCGCAAAGGACCTCGGCGCCGGAGAAATCGGCAACCTCACAGAAGTCTGAGAACTGCGAGTTGAAGTTATAGGATGACTAGGAAGTCCTAACCACCCCACCTGACGCTCTGAAATCGAAAGGCCCCAGTGATGGACTGGCCGGTTCAGGCAATCGGGACAACCTCCGAGCCCACTACTCCATAAGAGCGGCCCACTGGTGAAACTGCTCATCGGAAGCCCCTCCAATAGGCAGAGAAGAGCTCTGGTATTGAAGAGGTCGGCCACAAGAGACAGATACTGGCAACTCCGACAGAGGTGGAGACCAGCGCCTGGCCCTAATAATTGACCGTCTATGTGTAGACGTACCAGAGGGCGACCTCGAGTGATGCTGTTTCTTCTTCAACCTGTGTGCCGAGGAAGTACTCGAGGATGAACAGTGTCGAGAATGGGACCGTTTCTTTTCATGCTTTCATGGAGAATGCCCATCTCCCTGAGCATTGAACCGTCCGTTGTCAGACCCCTCCTCTGGAGAGGGCGTCGGACCAGACCCAGCCTGGCTGACCGAACAGCTTTCATACAAAGTCTTCCTACCGTCACCTACCCCACTCATGGTTGACTCTGTCAATGAAGTGCTGAAGACTTCTATCTTGCATAAGTAAGAATTTATTAAAATATAAATTGGTACTTATCGTTAATAAAATACAAAACAATAAAATGAAAACTAAGCTGCTAGTTTGAAGTTTGACTCCTGGAGGGTGAGCGACATTGTCACTGAAGCGCACTCGATAGCGGGGAAAAAGGAACTGAGGCGGTTGGAGGGTCGATGTCGAGATAGCCATCACTGCACACGCTGGGCTTGCAGTGCCGCTTCCTCGTGGCTCCATCTCAGGTGCCGGCCCTCCTGAAAAAGTTTGCTCCACTGGGTCCCAGCTCCTCTGGCATACTCTCATTAGTGTGAATGAGTGGTGGAGACTTTATGTCCAGGAAGATCACCAGGACAGAGTGTTAACTGGAAGGGGTATGGATACTCCTGCAATGGAGGAGAAGGATCTGGGAATGATGAGAACTAGTGACCTGAAGCTTTCTATGCTGTGCAAGAAGGCAGGGGCAAGGGCAAACAGGATGTTGAGGTGCACAGCCAGTGGGATCATCAATAGGCGATAGGACGTGGTATTGCCCTTGTACAGGTCACTGGTGAGACTGCATCTAGAGTATGCGGTGCAGTTCTGGAGCCCCCACCTTAAAAAGGACATGAACCCGATGGAGATGGTCCAGAGGAGAGCTACGAAGATGATTGCGGGCCAGCAGGGTAAATCGTACAAGGAGAGACTGAGGGCCCTAAACGTGCACTCCCTGGAGGACAGGAGGGAGACGGGAGACATGATTGAGACCTTCAAGTACTTAAAAGGGATCAGTACGGTGAACAGGGAGGGTATTTTCAGGCTAAGTTGCAGCAAAACCATGGGGGGCACAGCCTCAAGTTGGAGGGGGAGATATGTAAGAGGGAGGTTACAAGACTATTCTTCACAGAAAGGGTGGTGAGCACATGGAACATGCTGCCAGAACAGTTGATCTCATCGAGGATGGTGGGCAGCTTCATGAGAGCCTGGGAAAGATACAGAGGGAAGATAAAGGTCAAGGAAGGGGGGAGGAAAGGGATGGAAAGGTAGGGGAGAGGATAGCAGGGACACCAGCCTGAGCTGAGAACCCTGCACAATGAGCAGACTAGATAGACCAAAAGGCCTAATTATCCTGGCTTCTTCATATCTTTGTATGTTAGTAAGTTAAAACAGGCACATAAGCCGGCCCGGTGAAGCTGAGGGTTGAGGCACTGGCCACCACACCTCGCGCCACGCTGGCAACCTCGGTTCAGGAATGAACCTGGGTTGTCGAGGTCAGTGGGGGGGGAGGCCGGGAGATGGATTGAGCAGCCTCATGGCAGCTCTTCTCTCCCGGGTGGGGAATCAGTCTGCCCGCTGCAGGGCTGCCCCCGGGTGGAGTCCTGAGGGTAGAGCAGACGGGAGCAGCTGGACTAGGGAGGGTGCAGTGGATCACTACATGCATGTGCCTCCACACTTGCCCAAGCAACCGTGGCAATGGGAGGGGAGAAAAGCGAAAAATGGAGCAGGCAGGCTCCATGTTGGCCCCACAGCACCCGCACCGGCCCCCTGGAGTGTGGATGTTGGTCTCCAGGGTACGGGGAAAGTTGACATCCTTTGCCCTTAGTCCTGTCACAGGAGGGTAACTTGTGGGGTATTACAAGGAGGGTCGGGTGCAAGAGAGTTGGGGCTGGAGAGCGGACCTCTCCGAGGGAAGGGCCAAGCCACCTGCCAACTCGGGAGGAGGAAAAAAATGTATCTGGGGCAAAAAAAAAAAAAACAGGCACGTAAAAGAATACACTAGCGTTCTTAAACATACTTCACATATGCTCAAACAAACAATTATATAAAAAAAATTAAACAACAGAGTTTATGTTCACTTTAATGTTGGCTTCAGTAAAAACCTGGCATCTGCAGATTTATTACTGGAAAGTTTCTTCACCATTGCTTATTATCGGCAAGTTCTGACATAAACACTTATTGATAATAAGGCTGTAAACGGTGAGTTCTTAAGTCACTTCAGCCTCAGCCACCAAAAGTGCAAGTCAACTGGCACTACAGCCGGCACAGGGAGACAGCAATCAAGAAAAAAAAGTACTGTTGCTATGAAGTTTCTTCCAAGGGTCCAACAATAAGTCATACAAAACTGCACATCTCCATCTAGAGGTGTTGCCCTGAAGATCAAGCTGGATGCTAACAGAATTTAGAATTCCGTTCAAACTCTGCACTGTGGTCACTTTCCCTATGATGTTCTAACATTAGATTTATTTCTAGAAAATCAAAGGGAGCAGTGACCATCGATAACTATTCTACCAAAAACTATAAAAATTTGTTCAATTAAAAACAGTTTATTTTAGTAATGAATTAGCAACCAATTTTAAAACCCTGTGAAAGACCAAAGGCTTTAAACAAAATGCTTAAGTACAAAATAAATAATCAGACTTCTTCTGAGAACCCTTCTTCAGGTTCTAGAAGGGGGGGGGGCAGGGGCAGGGACTGTATGATTTATTGTTGGATCCCTTAGGAGAAAGAGCACTACTAAGGTGGGTAATTATTTCTTCTATTAACAGGAATCCAACAATAATGTCATACAAAACTGAAGACTCACTAGCAGTACCTAGGGAGGCTGAGTCTACACCTGTTTACAAAAAGGTTCTGCAAGACAACACTCCCAAACCTGGCATCCCTCCTGGACTGAATATCCAGACAATAATGCTTAATAAAGGTGTGGACTGCAGCCCAGGTAGCTGCTTTACGTATCTCTTGGAAGGGGATGATGCCCACTGCAGCTGCCACAGAAACAGACGAAATGCTAGGCCAGTGCATCCTTAGCCCTCTGGGAGACTTCTTACCAGCTTTCTGATAACAAAACTGGATACTGGAGAGTATCAAATGGAGAAATAATCTTTCTGGCTGATAGCTTGCCCTTACAAACCTTTCAACATGTTACAGACTGCAGCGTGCTGTCAGTTCTGGTGTCTCTGGCTCTATCAAGATAGAAACATAGAAAGTGATGGCAGAAGGAGACCATAGGTCCATCGAGTCTGCCCATGCGTTCCCAAGACCTAAAATGTGTCCTGGGGTCTAGCCCCCCCCCCCCATCTGCTTCTAACCCTTAACTAATCCTTCAGTCCACTCTTTAGTCCTTGCTCCGTCCTACCCCTTTTTGAAAGCAGATACTGTGCTAGTGCTTATCACTTCCACCAGTAAGCTGGTCTAGGGCTCCACCACTCTCTCTGTGAAAAAATGCTTTCTCACATTCCTTCTGAAACTCCCACCCTGAAGCTTCCATTCACACCCCCTTGTGGATAAGCTCTTGACCCTTTGGAATATTTATGTGTATGGCACCTTGTTTATGCTTCTCAAGAATTTGTAGGTCTCGATCATATCCCCCACTCCCTCCTTGTTTCCAGCAAGAACAAGTTTAGCTCCTTCAGGCATTCCTCGTATGAGAGATCATGGAGATGATAGCTCAATGCCCTTTTTACAACAGGGCAGTGCAGCTTCTGCTCACTTGTGTTGGAAAGGTTAGAGAAACATACAGGTAGAGTAACAGATTGGTTCCAATGGAATTCTGACACCACTTTATGAAGGAATTTCCTGTTTCTTCTTATAACTACCTTATCCCTGTGTGAGATGAATGCAGTTGGGATCCGCAGAGACAGCTTGCAACTCACTAACTCTCCTGGAAGATGTCACAGCAATGAGGAAAACTTTTTTCCCAGGTGATGTACTTGATGTCTGCTTTAGCCATTGGCTTAAAAGGAGACTTCACTGGCTAGGCAAGGAATACATTCAAGTCCCATGGAGGGGCAAGGTACCTGACAGGTGGTGCAGGTGATTCACAGAAACATAGAATGTGTCTGCAGACAAGGACCATGCAGCCCACCTAGTCTGCCCATTTCCCTACTTGGTTTGGCAATCCCTACTTTTTATCTGGACTGCCTTTCCCCCGCTCTGCAGTACAGCAGGGTGCTTTTATGCTTATCCCATGCACTTTTGAATCCCTGTACTGTTTTCACTTCCACTACCTCTTCTGGTAGGCTGTTCTATGGATCCACCACCCTCTCTGTGAAAAAATACATCTTAGCATTCCCCCTGAGCCTCCCTCCTTCCACCTCATGTTATGTCCCCTTGTCCTTGTGCACTTTCGTCTCTGAAATATGCTCCTCTCCTGTACCCTATTTATTCCTCTAAGCTATTTGAAAGTCTTTATCATATCCCCTCTCTCCCTTCTCTCTTCCAGTGAATAGATGTTTAGTTTCTTGAGTTTTTACTAATAAGGCTTGTGGTGCAGTCCATGTATCATTTTTGTTGCTCTTCTCTGGACTGCTTCCATTCTGTCTATGTCCTTTCTGAGATGCAGTCTCCAGAACTGGACACAGTATTCCAGATGAGGCCTCACCAGTGATCTGTACAGTGGCATCATCACTTCACTCCTCCTACTGGTTATGCCCCTTCCTGTGCACCCCAGCATTCTGTTTGCCTTCCCCACTGCTTTTTCGCATTGTTTGGCTGATTTCAGGTCATCGGATATGATAATCCCCAGGTCTCTCTCCTGACTTGTGGTGGTTAGAACCTGCCCTCCCCATCCTGTATTCCTCTCTTGGGTTTCTGTGTCCCAGGTGCATTATCTTGCACTTCTTAGCATTGAAACCCAACTGCCAAACCCTTGACCATTCCTCAAGTAGTCTTAGGTCATTTCTCATTTTATCTAGCCCTTCCTGTGTCGACTCTGTTACAGATATTGGTGTAATCTGCGAACAGGCATACTTTTCCCTCCAGTTCCTCTGTAATGTCACTTATGAAGACACTGAAGAGAACTGGACCAGGCACTGATCCCTGTGTAACCCAGCTAGTCACCTTCCCCTCTTCTGATTTTATGCCATTTGCTACCATCTTCTGGGTCCTGCCTTTTAGCCAGTTACCAACCCATTTTACCACTTCAGAGCCCACACCCAGATTCCCCAATTTGTTAAGCAACCTTCTATGAGGTACGGTGTCGAAGGCCTTACTGAAATCCAGGTAGGCCACATCCACCACCCTCCCTGATCCACCACCCTGGTCACCCAGTTAAAGAAATTGATAAGATTAGTCTGACAGGACCTACCCTCAGTGAATCCAAGCTGCCTTGGGTCTTTTGCACCGCTTGACTCCAGAAACTTCACTACCCTCTCCTTAAGCAGGGACTCCATCAGCTTCCCCACCACTGAGGTCAGGCTTACAGGTCTGTAACTGCCTGCCTCCTCCCTACTTCCAGTCCTGTGCAGGGGACCAGTTCTGCCCGCCTCCATTCCCCAGGTACCTCCCCCCATCTCTAATGATTGGCTGAAGAGGGTTGTCAGTGGATCTGCTAGGTCTTCCCTGAGTTCCTTCAACACTCTAGGATGAATCCTGTCTGGCCCCATCGACTTGTCTGTCTTTACTTTTCCTAGTTCCAAGACTCTATCCACCGTAAATGGGCTGGTGTCCACCTCTCCCCTCTGTACATCTTTTCTCGTGAGTCTTGGCCCCTCCCCTGCCTCTTCCTTGGTAAATACTGAGCAAATATATTTGTTTTTGTGCAAACCTTTAAAAATCTTTTGAAAATGAATTGTAAAGTCACAGATTGTTCCTTCAAGCTGACATGTAAACTGAGGCAACTGCCAGATGCACTTCTAGGGTAGCTGGTCTCGAGACCAAAAGACTTTGAGTGTACTAAATACTCCAGTACAACAGACATATCTGCCTGCAAGCATAAGATTTCCTGAGAGGCACACCAGAATTAAAATGTTTTGCATTCAGAGGAATATTTATTTATGTATGTCTGCATTATGTATGCATGCATGTAGGTATTTATTTATTTAGTGGATTTTGGTAACTGGGTAAGCCCACTGAGACACTGTCCCTTTTTCAGGGGCAACCCAGGAATGAACTACAGAAAACAAAAGTAAAGGAGAACTTAACAATACAGACAAAACATTCTGGCTAAAACTGACAATACATTAGCAGAAACATAGTTACAGGCATTTCAGCTCGGAAGTAAATTTGCAAACAGCAGTTGCCTACAAATCAACAACAAAAAGTACAAAATGATGCAGACTACACAGAGGGTTCAACAACTGCAAGTACAACAACTGCTCCCAATAAGTTGAGCCTTTTGGCTGGACTCAAAATCATCAGAGTCAACAGAGAACTGAATATTAGTGGGGAGACAGTACCATAGAGAGGGGCAGCATTGGCAAAGGCTCTGCATCCAGTGCCAGATTTGGTCCATGGACAGTATGCAGTGCAGATGCAGAGGACTGAAGAAGTCTCCACTGAGACTTTATTTCCAACAGGACCTGCAGGCTAGGAGGGATAGGGTCCATTTAGCTTGTGGCCACACAGAGAAGCAGATAGTTTAGCCTACCTCCAAGCAGGCCAGCCTATGGAGGAAAATAAGTGATGTTCTTTGGGTTGGCAGTCTACAGCAAAGTTTCCAAGTTTACTGTAGAGGACTTTAAAGCCTGCTAGGCTCAGTTTCTCTGAGGGAGTGCAGAATCGGGGCACCAAGAGAAGCACTGGAAGCAGACTGCTGTTAAAGATGGCCAGTTACCTCTTTTGTGAGGAATGCTGCAGCCTGTGCAGCAGTCCAAGCTTCTGGTGCAGAATGTTTGCTAGGTGGACACTTTGAGGTCTAAGGACGGGTTATTGATCCAGGTGGACACCTAGGTACTTGACGGACCCCACAACCTCAAACTGTGACCCAGGAATCGTGCATACGTTAAGTAAAGTCTGGCTATTCACGCTCAACTACCTATTATCAAATAACATTTCCTTAGTCTTTTTGGTGTTGAGTATCAGTTTGTTCCTAAGGAACCAGGTTTAGAGGTACCTGAAGTCATCGCCATGGAAGGAACTGATTTGCACAGAGTCTGTGTGACTTCGGCAAAGAACGGCACTGTCAGCATACAGCTGCAGTTTAAATCTGACACAGTTCTTTGGCATGTCATTTATAAATAATAAAAAGAGCAGGGGGCCTAGAATGGATTCCTGGGGGACACTATCTGTTAATGACCTACGTGAGGGTACACTGCCTCAACACTTATCCATCTGTTTTTGGTCAGATGGACAATTCGTTAACCAGAGACAGCTGAGACTATTGAGATCTATGCGCTGCAGCTTCTCCATCTGGACCTTATAGCTGACCAGATCAAAGGCTTTCATCAGGTCAATAAAAATGTATCCAGCTCCTAGCCCATAGGCCATCGCTCCCAGTATGTCAGTGGTAAGCAAGTGATATGCTTTCCTCATAGCTGATTTTCTAGTTGCCTTCAGAGCCTCTAGCACTTTGTCTGAGAGGTTCAATCCTGAAAATTCTAGCTCTTCAAGAACTAAGTCTTCAGGTGCAGTGTTCTGAGATCAGGGTAGGTCACCCAGCCATGTGACGTGGTCAGGAGATTATGTGTCAGAGGCAGTGAGATGGGGTTCTTGCATGACCAAGTCAGCAGCAGTAAATTCCAGGCCTGTCTGACATAGTCTGGATCTTTTTGTATAATTGTTGCTGACTCCATCCTTAGCTTCATTAATAATCTCTACACAGAAAGGGTAGTCGACACTTGGAATAGTCTGCAACAGGAGGTAGTGGGGCATGCACAGTGGAGGGGTTTAAGCATGCCTGGGACAAGCACAAGGGAAGCTTGAGAGGGGAGGGAGTGATGAAAAGTCATTGATCACATAAGGTCAGTGGCCACATAGAATGTATAGGGCCTACGGGTAGACTGGATGGGCATAACAGTCCTTATCGGCTGATAATTTCTATGTTTCTAAATGATAGGAAAAAGGGTAGAGGCATACAAGAACATCCTCTTTCCAGGAAAGGGACGGTGCATCCTCTGGCAATGTCTCCATGCAGGGGAGGTCTGCAATACAACTTGGAGAATGTTTTGTTCTCTCAAGAGGTGAGCAGATCTACAGTATTTCTTGAAGATTGTTGTCAGTACTTGTAGATTCACTGACCAGTAGTGATTGCCTGGGCTCATCCTGCCAAGTGAATCTGCCAAGGCACTGTGTTTACCAGGCAGATGTATCACAGATTTTTGACATCTAAGTAGTATGTTAGGTTCCATATCCTCATTGCCTCTGTGCAAAGTTTAGAGTTTTTGACACCTCCCTGTGCGTTTGTGTAATACGTGGTGGTTGAATTATCAGTTCTTATCTTCACTATTTGGCTTTGCAACAGGGAGGAGGATTGCATGAAGAGGACTACTGCCCTGAGTTGTAGCAGGTTTATGTGCTCCATGAGTTCCTGTGAGCTCCAGACCCCATGACTGTTTGGTCCCACAGATGACCTCTCCATCCTAAGCAGGAGGCATCTGTTGAAAGCAACTGAGTTGGAGACAATTGTAGAAAGGAAATACCTTCTGTGAGATTTTCCTCATCTCTCCACTACCACAGGACCCAAAGAAACTTGTTGTGTGAGTGGTACTGGGTGACTCAAACAGTCTGTCCTTGGTACCAGTACCTTCTCAAACAGTAACTGCAAATCCCTCATTTAAAGGCGAGCCAAGGGCACTGCCATTGTTGCTGATACCATCTGGCCTAGGAGCTACAGGAATTCCCTGGCAGGCTGTGTTTGACCTGCCTGGAATGAATCTGAACATGAAATCAGATTGTTCTACCCCTCTCAGTAATAGAAAATCATTGCCTTGCAGGATGTCTAGTTCTGCACCTAGGGAAGGACAGTTACTAAAAATTCCACCACCAGCTTAATATGTTGCAATTTCAGTTGCTCACCATCTATATCTCCAACCCCCAGGATAATGCTGAATATAGGCAGAACTGCCTAGTCCTCCTTTCCTGGTCAACAAAAACTAAATAAACAGAAGTTCTTCAAGGGAATCTCCTCCAGTGAGCCACACCTATGGAACATAAATGCCATCAGTGTCAGAGCTATCCGGAAATTTTTGTTTAGCAGGTCACCCATGATGGCATGCATTGTCAGCACCAATATCATGTGGGCTGCCCCAAATCTCCTTAGTTCTGTCTGTCTGCCCGAGACAAAGAAGAAAAAATTACTCACCTTAGTAATTGTGTCTCTTCTAATAGAGTCTTGCTGTATTCTGACAATTGCAGTTAGCCCCAACACTTGAACTGCCCCGGAGAGTATAGGGTTAAATTTCTATGCAGGACATAGAACATTGAGCTCGAGCTCGGTTGAAGACTCTGTCTGCAGTACTTCGAATCCAAACAGTCATATTCTTTCAAGCTAAAAACTCACTGACTTATCAGAATGTGGAAATTGTAAAATTTCTACTAGCCAACTGGCAACTAACAGTCTAGGTTCCCAAAGGAATACACAAGTCAGGAAACCCAAAAACCAAACAAAAACCAGGTAATAAAGCATAACAAATTCTTAATAAGCAAACTAAAGCACCCAACAAGAAGTGTGCTGAAGACACCCCGGGGTGCAACACTGCACCTGCCCATCCACTTCCCAAAAACAGGTTCTGAGAGGGGAGGCAGGAAGGGAGGTCAGAATACAGCAAGACTCCATTAGAAGAGACACAATTACTAAGGTGAGTAATTTTTTCTTCAAACAACATGAAGTCTTGCTGTATTCTGACAATTGCAGACTACCAAGCAGTACCTCCAAGGAGGAGGGACAGAACCTACTTTGGGAATAGGCTCTAAAGTACTGCTGTGCCAAATCTAGCATCACTCTGAGCCTGGATATCAAGGGAGTAATGCTTGGTGAAGGTATGAACTGTTTTCCAGGTGTCTGCTTGGCAAATTTCTAACAAAGGAATATCCCTGGCCGCAGTCAGAGATGCAGCTGTACCTCTAGTGGAATGATCCCTCAGGCCTGAGGGAGGAATTTTTCCCAGTTTCTCATAACAGAATTGGCTACAGGACACAATCCACCTGGCAATAGTTCTCTTGGTGGCAGGTTTGCCCTTACCTACTTCCCCATAAGTGAGGAACAACTGGAGGGAGTCAAACCTGTAACCCTTTGTACATTCTATGTAGTAACTAAGGGCTCTTTTAACATCTAAACTGTGTAGCCTTCACTCTCCTGAGGAAGCATGATCAGTGAAGAACAAAGGAAGAGACATGGATTGGTTTAAGTAGAAATCAGAAACCACTTTGGGTAGGAATCTCCTATTGGTTCTAATGACCACCTTGTCCCTATGGAATGAGATGAAGTCCGGTTCAACTGACAGAGCTTGCAATTCACTGATACGTCTGGCAGAGGCAACAGCAACCAAAAACACAGTTTTCCAAGTCAAGTACTTCAGCTCTGCTGAGGACATAGGCTCAAAAGGGGGTTGCATAAGCTGAGCAATGCAAACATTCAAATCCCAGGCAGGAGCAGGATCCCTAAAAGGAGGATTAGTATGAAGCAATCCTTTGAAAAATTTACAGAATACAGGGTGAGATGACAGAGAGGAAGGCTTTCCCACTGACAGAAAAGCAGAAACAGCTGACAAATGTACCTTGAGAGTAGCTGGTCTGAGGCCTAGACCATTAAGATGAACCATATAATCCAGAACTGTAGACAATTCAGCAGTGTCTGAGGATATATGCTTCTTGGAACACCAAATGCTGAATCTTTTCCATTTGGAATTGTAAGTTTTTCTGGTGGTAGGCTTTCGAGAGGCTTTGAGAATGTCCAGAACCCCTTGGGACAGATGCAAATCTGCATATTCTAACTCTTCAAGAGCCATGCCTTGAGATTGAGGGACCAAAGATTGGGGTGCCAAATCCTCCCCTGAGATGAGGTTAACAGATTGCACTTCCTGGGAAGAGACAGGGGAAGAGAGACTGCTAGGGACAGCAGCAGGGGATACCAGGGCTGCCTGTCCCAGTCTGGAGCAATCAGAATTAATTTGCAGGATTGTGACCTCATTTTGACCAGAACTTTGAACAACAGAGGAAAAGGAGGGATGACATAGAGGAATTTCCCTTCCCAGTTCGGAACCAGAGCATCCAGAGGGACTGAGCCCAGTACTGGAGGTCTGCAACAAAACAGAGGAAGTTGGTGATTGTCTGGGGCTGCAAAGAGATGCATCTCTGGAGTGTCCCACCTGGAAAAAATCACTTCTAGCACCAGGGGATCCAGAGACCATTCGTGATGGCCCTGGGAGATTCTGCTCAGTGCATCTGCTAGCACATTGTCCTTTCCCAGAAGGTGGACTGCAACTAAAGATGTCTGCAGAGAGTAAGCCAGAGACCATAGTTTCCTGGCTTCTGTGCACAAGGCCATGGACCGAATGCTTCCCTGCTTGTTGATGTACCACATGGTGGTGGTGTTGTCTGTCCCGACCTGTACCACCTTGTTCTGCACTGACTGAGAGAAGGCTTGCAGAGCCAGGAACACTGCCCTGAGCTCCAAAAGATTGAAATGCAGGAGGGACTCTTGATGGGACCATTGTCCCTGGGCTGTGAGAGCGCTGAGATGGGCTCCCAACCCCAACAGAGAAGCATCTGTGGTAAGGACCACAGAGTGGAGCTGACTGACGAAAGGAACCCCTTGCCTGAGATTATCCTGATCTTGCCACCATTGAAGTGCCTGGATCAGAGTCTGAGTCACTGGAACTAGCTTGGTAAGAGGATCCTACTTTTGGGACCAAAAGTACCTTAGGTGGAACTGAATATCTCTCATTTGAAACCTGGCTCTTTGGACCACTGCTGTAGAAGCTGCCATGTTACCCAGGAGCTGAAGGAAATGCCTTGCTGGTCGAGAAACCAGAAGGCAGAAAGAGGAGGCCAGTTCTGAAGGCAATCTGAACCTGAGGTACTTTCTGTGGGAGCACCTGATGGGAATGTGAAAATAGGCATCCTTGAGGTCCAGGGAGGCTAGCCAGTCCCCTGGCCTTAGAGAGGGAATAATTATTCCCAGAGTCACCATTTTGAATTTTGGTTTTAACAGATGCTTGTTCAGATATCTAGGATGAGTCGCCACTCCCCTGTCTTTTTTGGGGTAAGGAAGTACCTGGAGTACAGACCTTGGCCCCTGTGTAGGTAAGGCACCCTCTCTATGGCCCTTAGAGCCAACAGAAATGAAACATTTGCTTGCAAGGCAAGGTATTCAGAGGTGCTTGCAGGTGGAAAAGATCTGGGCCTCAGCTTTGGAAATCTTTTGAAGCTGAGGACCAGTCCCTGGCTTACCACTTCCGGTACCCATTTGTCTGAAGTAACAGATTTCCAGTCCTGGACGAAGTAAGCCAGCCTATCTCCTACTGGTATGGGGGAGTCGACCGGGGCTGACACCTCAGGGTGTCTGCTTGGCAGGAGCCTTAGGCTGAGGGGTGGATGCAGCCCTACTCATCCCCCTTCTGCCTCTCCCTCTAAAGAACTCCCTCTGGGAAAAGGGAGAAGAGGCCTGCGCTTGGTAGAAAGGCCTGTGAAAAGGCTTGCCCCTACCCATGGCTTGCTGCCTTTGAGGAGTTGCCTGCCTTTCCTTGGCCTGTGCACTCCTGTAAGTGGTCCTGTATTCGTCCATTTTCTTCATGTAATTCTCTGTCTGCTCCCCAAACAAAGAATTACCCACCACAGGGAAATCCATGGCCTTAGCCTGGGTGTCCTATGAAAGGCTAGCACATCTGAGCCAAGCCATTCTCCGAAGAGCCATAGATGTAGCCATGACTCTTGATGACACCTCATTGGAGTCCACAGCAGCATGAAACTGAACCTTGGATGCTTCGATCCCATCAGCAGCCACCCCCTCCAGCTCCTTGGCCAGCTGGGGAGAAGCCTGCTTAGCCAGTGCCAGTACAGTTTCCCATCTGGACTTCTGGTACCTGGCTGCATAGACCATATAGTTAGCCTGCCTGAGTCCCAAAGATGATGCCATGTACTGCTTCTTTGTCATGGCATCTAGCTTCCTGGAGTCTTTGTCTGGGGGGTGTGAAGCCAAGGAAATGCCCGCCCTGTCACAGGCTGCAGCCTGCACTATCCCAACATGACTGCATTGCTGGTAAACAAACTCTGTATCCGAGCCTGACAGAGTATACCTCTTGTCCATCCTTCTGTCCACAGGAGGTATAGAGTTAGGAGACATTAGAATGTTTCGAGTCTGCTTCCCAAAAGACTTATGAAGGGGAATAGACAGTCTCTTAGACTCTGGGATATCCATCATTTCGACAAAGTCAGGCTCTTCCTGGTCCTGCACAGCCTCCTCCATAGGAAGCTGGAGGGTTTCTGCAACTTTCCAGTAAAAAAGAAAGTGGGGAGGGGACTCCGAGAGCCTAGGAGGGGAAAGACCAGAAGGTCTGTCTGTGGAAATGTCCGGTTCTATGGGCACATCCAGACTTTCTAAGCACTCATCATCATAATCCTCACATTGTTCACAGTCCCCCTCCTCAAAATCCGGTTCATAAAAATCTTCAGGGGCAAAATCCTGTACCAGAGGAACCGACCGAACCAAATCCCTACGAACCGGGACCGGATCGGTCGGAACCGGACAAAGCGATTCCACAATCCGAATCGCTCGGGCAATTTCTTCCGCGGTTGGAACATGAGAGATCTGGATGCAAACCAGCAAATTTTTCCTTTCTTTTCCTTTTTGCAGGAACTGACCCCTCAGGATCAGCTCTCCTCTTGCCCGAAGAAGTAACGCCCTGGTCAGAGGGCACTCCTTCTGGTTCAGTGGTAACCGAACTGGGCTGGCCTTCTGGGTTAGCGGATTTCTCGGCCTCCTTCTCCTTAAGTCTACCTAGTCTCTTATCCAGGGTAGACTTAGGAAAATTCTTACATATTTGGCAGTCTGAATCGAGGTGGTCATACCCCAGACAGTAAACACAGGTGGTGTGGGGATCGGCCTTAGCAAAGACCTCCCCACACTCACTGCAGTGTTGAAACCCAGTGGGCCCAGTTTTTTCCTTGGGTTTCTCAGACATGGCCAACCTAACCAAACTTACCCTTTTTTCAGCAACCGCCAGGCAAGACTCTCTTATCGGTTTCTAACCATGTTACGGGTGTTTGAAAAAAATGCTAAAAACACGTTTTTTTAAAACCGATAAGAACCGGTAACCACACTCTAAAATAACTAAATCAAAAAACCTAAAGGATCAGTTCGGCTGAACCGATCGGGACTTTTACAATTTCAATAATCTAAAAACACTATCGAAGTACTTACTGTACCGCAGACAGAGTGAACCAAATCGCGGTAAAATAATTCGGAAAACATAGAAACATAGAATTTGACGGCAGATAAGGACCGCTTGGCCCACCCAGTCTGCCCATTTCCCTACCTAATGGATAAGCTGCAGATCCTAGTTAACCAGCAGCTTACTTCTTCCTACCCCAACCCCCTAGAATTGCCTTATGACTGTCCCATGCATGCTTGAATTCCACCACTGTTTTGACTCACAACCTCCTCCAGAAGGCCGGTTCATGCATCCATAACCCTCTCTGTGAAAAATACTTCTTAAATTACCTCTGAGCACGCCCCCCATCTTCAAATTGTACCCCCTTGTTCTTGCACACCTCTTTTTGAAAGATGCTACCTCTTTGGACTTTGTTGATTCCATTGAGGTACTTGAATGTTTCTATCATGTCCCCCTCCATCCTTTCCTCGAGGCTATACATATTAAGCTCCTTAAGTCTCTCTTCATATGTCTTCCGGTGCAGACCCTGCACCATTTTAGTTGCCCTCTTCTGGACAGCTTCCATCCTGTCT
Organism: Neoceratodus forsteri; assembly: GCA_016271365.2. Lineage (NCBI taxonomy): Eukaryota > Metazoa > Chordata > Ceratodontiformes > Ceratodontidae > Neoceratodus > Neoceratodus forsteri. The sequence goes on along the minus strand of CM057458.1, from coordinate 727,033,134 downwards.
ATGTCTTTGCGGAGACTGAGTCTCCAGAACTGCATGCAGTACTCCAGATGGGGTCTCATCAGCTGAGACTTTAACCGAGTCTTTGAACCGAGCAATAGGAGAAATCTCCGGAGCGACTGTTCAGTGAAGCGGAGTAAAGAATCTGATGGTTTGGATTCAAAGTACTGCAGACAGAGTCTTCAACCGAGCTCGAGCTCAATGTACTATGCTCTGCATGGAAATTTAACCCTATACTCTCCAGGGCAGTTGAAGTGCTGGCGCTAACTGCAATTTTCAGAATACAGCAAGACTTCATGTTGTTTGAAACAACATTGTGTCATACTGAATGGCAAAAATGGGCATGTCAAAGCCCCAAAAGGGAGTGACAAAAACCTGCAAAGAAAACCCAGTATAGGGTAAACAGGTCAAAAAGATGACACATGAAACCTACCCTAGACCCAACCAAACCAAGGGGTGAAGCGGAAGGGTGTGCTGTAGCTCGCTGGAGGAGATTGCCTTATAGATCTACTGTTACTCATAAGCAACAGTCCTATCTTCTTCAGGGATATTTCCCTCCAGTGAGCCACAGCTATGAAACAATTTCCATGCAATACCCCAGACAATGGGGGGAGGGGAGGGGGCAGGTAAGCAGGAAGGCATATGAGTCAATCAACATACAGGCAAATGTTCCACAGGCTAAGAAGATGAAGGGATCCACAATAAGACAACCCCAATGGGGGGCATAAAAGAACACACTCGGCTGCCTCACCTGATGATGCCAAACAAAACAAAAAAAAAACATCGATGGCAGACACAAACCATGGGTATCATACAGACAAAAAGACCAGGGATAAACAAGAGAAGTCAGCAAGACCAGGCCCCATGAATAAACCACATAGATGGAAAACCCAATGACAAAGAACATCATTAAAGCGAAGCTAGACGGCGACCAAACATTAAACAGTCGGTGAGACAAAGCCAGAAGGAATGAGCCCATGAGAACAACAGGCCACGCAATCATGGGGGGCCTGGCCAGAGACTGAGTACAATGGCCCGAAGGACTTGTGGAAAGGCAAAAAAAAAAAAAAAATGCCAATAGGAAAACCGACAATGGCGCACAAAGAAAAAGCCATGTAAGAAGCAGAGGGGACATTGACAAGGCAAAGTCAGGGGATGCCAGCAAGAAGAGGGATGCCGACAAATTGCAGCTGCATCCAAAGTGTAAAAAACATTGAAGACTCAAAGCCAGGAGATACAGCCACAGGGAATCACATGCCCCACCAGGCCAGGCAATCAAGCCTGCAACTAACCAAGGAGTCCTAAAGGAATGGTTGGACAAATGGCACAAAGCTGATGATGACAACATGCAAACAACCCTTAACAAAGCATAGGACCTGGCACGTAGTGGGCACACTAATGAGGCAAAGCCTGATGATTGTCAGTTAAAACAGAGATGTCGAGAACAGCATGACTGATCTAGTCAGTGAACAGGTCGATGAAACAAGTCCAGGAGATGAAGCCAGAAGGAACCACCAGCCCCATGGAAATGGGGGCCAGGGAACAAGGCTAGAAACCAACTGAGGAGTCCTGGACGACAGCTGAACTAGCAATAAAGCCAGTTGTAAGGCAAAACTAATGACAGAAAAATGTGAAAATAACTACACACAAAACAGGAGACTGCATATGGAGCAGGTACACTGAAGAAGGAAAGCCAGATGAGGACCAGAAGAAATGCATAGTGCCAAAAAACAGCAAATTGCAACCCAACAGTGATATCATTGATGGGGCATGGACAAGCGTAGATGGGGCCTAAGGGAGCCACAAGCCCCACAGAATCAGGGAACCAGGCAGGAAGCCAGAAACCAACCGAGGTGCTCCAGAGGATGGTTGGACTGAGCATAAAACTGTTGAAGGCAAAGCCAATGATAGAAACATGAAAACAGCCATGCACAAGACAGGGGACTGTACACAGAGCAGGAACATCAATGAAGCAGAGCCAGGTGATAACCAGCACAAAAAGGAATGCTGAAAAAACTGTAACCCCAGCCCAAACAGCAAGGCCAGCACTGAGGCAAAGTCAGGCAATGGAGCTGAAGGTAGTCATGAGCCCCGTGGAAATGGGAGGCTGGGCTATCAAGACAGAAACTCAACTTGGTGACTAAAAGCAGTTGGAATGGTTGTAAAGGCCACATATGATCAGCACTGACCACTTCAGTGAAGTAATGCAACTACCAGCAGAGACACAAACCAGAAAGAGTGGGATGACAAGCTGGCATCAGGAACCCATACAGCAGTGGAAGACCAACAGGAATAGATGACAGGGGAGAAAATCAACAGTTGACATCAAGCAATGATAAGGCAGCAGGCAGCATCAGCACCACAGAAAAGAAATGAAAATTACATACCTACCATAAGTCTTGATCTTCCTGTGTATCTTCACCATTCATCATTGGTTAGGTGCAAGCTGGAGGTGCTAGACCCTGCGGGAAGCTTTTTAGCTAAAACTTTTTTCCTCTCTGGAGGAGGGGCTGATGTTAGAGATGGTGCCACCATCAAGACCAACACTGGCGCTCATGGGTTGGCCAGTAACGGATGCTGGGCCCACCACCACCACCACCTCAGGTCTGCTCACCAGAGAGAAAAACAGAGACAGAGAAAAGGTGGAGGGTGGGGCATGGGTGCCCAAGGAACAGAACAAATGAAAAAATGTAAACTTAAAGGAGGTATAAGCCGACCAGAGGAAGGGGCTAGGCTCTAATTTTATGGGAGGGAGACCCCAACCACTGGGCAGGCCAGAAGGGGTCGAGAAGATGGGTAGAGAGAGAAAGGGTAAGAAAAGAGAGAGAAAGAGACAGTGGATAAAAGAGGAGGCAGGAGGGAGAGTGAAAAAGATGGATAGTGAGAGAGAGAGAGAGAGAGAGAGAGAGAGAGAGAAAGCACATACCATAGACGCAAGAGAGAACAACAACAAAAAGAGAGGGAAGAAAGACCCCTATGGATCAAACTGCAGGGATTCCTCCACTGCCTGAGGCTTAAGTGAAGGAGATCAATTCAACTGCTCTCTTCTTTTTATGAACCTTAACGGGTCCAAGGATTGGACATGAGATCCTACAAAGGCGGGCCAAAAAAGATGCCCTCTAGTGTAGAAAAGTCAGATCTCTCAATCCCCGAAGTGGGGTCCAATCTATTCCTCTCTCTCTCTTCCTGCCTCTCTCTCTCTCTCTCTCTCCCCTCACCCTCCCTGACCTACTACAAAGGGGTGAGGATAAGAATAATCCACCCCGAGGCAAGGTCTTTCTGTCCCAAGGGGAGGGGTTACCTGTTAAATGAACCCTTCCATAGATCCAGAGGAGAGAAGTTGGCCCCTGGATCTAACCCCCAGATGGAGGAAGAAAGGGTTCATGTCACCACAAGGCAAGAGACCAGAAGGACCTTGCCTCATGGCCAACCATTGGCTGCTCATGTGTGCATAACTGAACCACTCTTGGCACAGAGACAGTGGAAGAAAAAGATAGGGATCTCCAGAGCTCTGCCCACCAAGGCAAGGGTCCAAGGGAGGCAATGAAGGGCCCCATGCAGAAAGAGGGGCGCCCAAAACCAGAACTACTGTGCTGATTGCTGCCCCAGGGAGACCCCACCAGGTTGTACTGAGCTCCAAGGATCTCATGGCCAAAGAGGGCAAGAGCTCCTGCTTGCCCTCCCCCCAGCAGTGGGTCCCTGCTGCTTCACAGATGGATTAGTGAACCCAGAGGTGCAAGTGGGACTATGCTCGTAATTGGCCTCACTTGGGGGGAAGGCAAGCAGGGAGGAGGCACTGCCCAGGAAGCTGAGGCCTAAGAGGTTATGGTGGGTGAGAAGCAGTGATGAATGGTGAAGATATACAGGAAGATCAAGAATTACAGTAGGTACGTAATTTTCATATCTTACCTGTATCAATCTTCATCATTCATCACTGGTGGGTGAGTACCAAGCACCACATCTGTGGCTCTGGCACCTCCCTGAGGATTAAACTTTCCTTCAGCCTCTTGTGAGGGACTCACAAAAGGAGGGAGCCCATCATGGGTCTGGCCAGACCCACTACTTGTAGAGTCAGTTTGAGGCTCCTGGCTTGCAGGAGAAGGACAGTGCCCCAATAGCACTCACCTTACCCTGCAGGAGAAGAATCGGCCCCCGGAATGGTGAGGCAATCACCCTATGCCAGGCCAAAGGTGACAACTGGGATAAGCAGAGCCACACCGTCCGCCTAATGCAGACTGCTATTCCTACAAGCCTGGCAGCTACCACACTGGCAACATAAGATGCCCTCACTTGGTGTCTCGCCAGCTCCATGCCATGGGTACAAATGGCGATGGCTCACCTGGTTGCCTCGCTATCTGGCATGGATACCAGGATCTGACCCAGCGTAGCCCACAGGCACCTTTCATAGGCTACCATGTCCCCTGATGTGCAGAGATTGACAGCAAGAGACATGCAGAAGAGAAGACTCTTCTGCCCCAGCGATCAAACTCTGCAGAGTCAGCCTCTGGGGGGTGGTCTCTTGAAAGGTGAAGACGCCCTGAAGGGGTATCCAGCCACTCCAATCCAAACTCGGGATGGGGCATAGCTCCTGGAGACACAGGGGGGAGCACAATACCTGCACTGACAGTCCCTGAGAGACTGGAGAAGAGGAAGTGGGAAGCTGCCAGGCGCTGTGTGACTCCTCCATGAAAGGACGGGGCCATGGAGGGATCACAATGGATTCTTAACTGTACTCCCCTAGGAAGGCCAGTGTCACATGTGCAGGACTGTGATCAAGCAATGGGGGAAGGTGGAGCTCCTCCAACATTGTCAAAAGGAACCGCTGATAAACCGTGAAGTCAGCATCTGAGGAAAGGTGAGGGGAGAGTCTTCTTCCTCAGAGGAGGAAGCCAACTATGTGGGAGGACTTTGTACAGGGTACGACGGTGCCAAGGAAAGAGGTGGAAAAATCATCTCGTCTATGACCCTAAAATAAATGAGCAACACACTCGCCATCACCATATACCGTTCCCAGGTGAGGGACCTCAAGCGACCAGAAAGACCTGGGAGAAGGGGAAGTGGAGGCAGAGAGGAAGGATGTGGAGCAGAATGGTCCTAGGAGACCAAAAACCCTCTGCCAGGGCTGTGGGAGCAAGCAGAGAACCCTTACTGAGGGAGGGGGCTGAGCTGTTCAACCACTGACTGTTACTCAACCCTCTTCGAACCAACAGGGTGGTGCCCAAGGGGGGGAAGACCCCTGGTGAGGAGATCAGAGCTGTACAGGCCCAGAAGGGTGGCTCCTGTCCCCACCAACATCAGAGTTCCAGACCCTAGCTGGAGAGGGGGAGCCTGGGCCACACTACTACTCCACCCTAGGGTGACAAGGCCACTGGAACAGAGCATGACGAAACATGGGGCTCCCCCCCACCCGACCCAGAGGACTGGGACCTGCCCCCCAAGAGAGAGGCCCTACCTTGGCCACTGCTCTAACAGTTGCTCCTTACCAAGGAATTGGAGTGCATGGTTTCCTCCTTTATCTTCCCTGATATGAGCTAATCGTCTAAACAAGGAAAAAACCACCACACCCTGCCTTCTCAAAAGTGCTGCCACCACACCTAGGTTCTATGTGAAAACCTTTGGTGCTAAGGCTGAGCTGAATAGTAAGGCTGCAAACTGGTACTGTCAGTTCCCCAGCCTGAATCTTAGGTAATGTTTGTGTCAGGGTCTTACTGGGACATGAAAATTATGCATATTTTAGGTCTGATGACCCTAACCAGTCTCTTGTTTGTAGAAATGGGATCACTGTACCAAGTGTCACCATTCTGAACTTTTCCTTTTTAATGTGCCTGTTTAGGAACTTCCCACCCAAAATATGTTGCCACTCCCTTTTTTTCTTATGGGTTAGAGAATGTCTACAGAAAAGGCCCTTTCTCCATTGGGATATAGGGATCTTTTCCATTGCTTTTGTCTGCAAGAGCTTATTATCTTCCAGCTGCAAGAGGAGTTTTTCCTTCGGTCATAGCAGGTTTGGAAACTTCTGAAACTGCAGAGACAGGCCCTGACACACTACTTCCAGGACCCACCATTTTCCACTCCTGGAAACAGTGACAGTGTTAGTCATCTCCCCACTGACAATGACTGGATGGTTAACTGAACAAAATGGGGATCATCAGCTTGGGCTGTGGCTTGGGTGCTGATGCTGCAACACACCTGGCACCCCTTCTGCCTTCCCCTCCGGTGGTACCCCTGTACACTGGACATTCATAGCTACAGCATTTCACTGGTGGTAACCCCTGTCCCTGCCTCCCCTTCCATATGGTCTGTAGGAAATGAAGGCTGTTTTTTTTCTCAGTCAAATTTCTACAAGTGGATTTTTGTTCATCCACCTTTTTTTTCAAATAGGCTTCACTTTGTCACCAAACAATGAAATGCCCTTCACAAACAGAAACAAATTATTTTACCATTGCATAGGTCCTATACACGCCCTCACCTCAACACATTCCCCTTTTTAGTGTCTGTACCTAAGACAGGATGTGGAATTGCTAGAAAAGGTTCAGAGAAGGACCACTAAGATTATCCCTAGGCTCGCATCATGCCATATGAGGATAGACTAGCGAAGACGGAACTAGTGAGCCTGGAAAATAGACCAAAAAGGGGAGATCTGTATAAATTCTTAAAAAATCCTGAATTAAAAACAGCTTGTGGCTTTCAATATAATAAAGAATGGAACAGCCTTCCAGCAGAAGTGGTGGGGGCAAAAACAATACGGGGGTTCAAGAGTACATGGGATAGACATAAAGGTACCCTGGAGATGTGCAGAGCAGGAGAGACACAGATCAAATAGGATATGGGGCTGCAGCAGTGAGTAGGGAAATGGGAAGACTAGGTGGACCGTATGGTCCTTATCTGCCAACATATTCTATGTTTCTATGTAATAGAGCACTTAACCTGAAAAGCCACAACCAACAATTAAGGATCCCCAAAGCTTACACCACAAAAAGGGATAACTTTTACAGGGTAAGAGCAGCAAAGGCACGGAATAACGTGCCTCAATACGTGGTTCATGCTACCACATTTAAAATATTTAAAAGCAGATTGGTTTCATTCCTCGGATGGAACCACAAAAACATTTGATACACCCGTGATGTTGTGGGAGACATTCTCAGTGTGCGTAAGCCTACTTATGTCTTAAGAAACCGAGTAAATGGAAATCAGTTGCTTTGCTCGAAGTGTCCAGGGTCAGGATGGTTGTCTTTAGCCAGGAAAATCTTCTTGGTGCCCCTGAGTGTCGTAGGGCTCTGGATTCCATGTCACTGGCATCCACTGCCCTGTGAAACTGTTATTTTTGTGGCATTCAGGGCTGCTTTAGCCATTGCTTCAAATAATCACCCACACAATTTTTAACATTTTCACTCAGAGCCATTACTGTATTCCACAACACCTTTTTGTACTGAGCACTTTAAGTCATATTGGCTGGCTACCTGCCTCAGTCAAAGAGTGGCTGTTGTGTAAACCTCTCTAGCCAAATCATCCAGTTTCCTGGAAACTTTTCAGGATGATGTGTTGCTCGAGGAGCTTGGGCTTTTTCACAAGCTGCAGCTTGTACCATTTCCTCAGGGGCTAACGAGAAACCCTTCCTCATCCTGACAAGGGCAAATGTGATGTCTTTCACACAAAAGAAGATCCATCACAACTATTAGAACTTTCATAAACACCATTGGGGTGAAGATTAACCTGAATGGTAGAGGCTTTTACTGAATATATTGCTCTCAGATGGCAAATCTGAGAACATTCTAGTGTGACCAGTGTCAGTCAGAGGTACAGGGGGCCCACCCGGAAAGTTGATAGAAAGGCCCACCTGGAAAATCAATAGGGGAGGGCCCAGAGTGACATATTCATATCAATATTCTACTTAAATCTGATATACTAGCTCTGTGTTTGCATCTTGCAGTGACATGCAGTGCCCAAAATATCCCATTTCATTAGAAATAGATGATAAATGCAAAGATTTTCGGAGTTTTGAAGGTGCCCAGGTACTCAACAGAGGGGGGCCCACCTGGAAATTTCCAGGTATCCAGATGTGCCAGTCTGACTCTGAGTATGATTGCCAAATTGGGATGCATATGTTTATATCTTTCTACCATGACAACATCTGAACTAGTTTTTATATGACTGGTACTGGCTGTTCTAATGAAGCAGTTCTCTGGTGCCAGTACTGGACATCTTCAATTTGCAGCCAAGCCCAAGGCACAACAGCTGTTTTTGATGCCATATGGCCTAGTAATTGCTGAAATTCATGAAGCAGCCTTTTTGTGACCTGGCAGAAATGAGTCTGCTCAGTGCACTGGCAGAAATGCTTTCCCTTGAACTGTGTACAGCTCTGCTCCTATGAGTTCCAGTACTTGACTGGGTTCTAGGTGCGACTTTCGTATATTTAGGAGGAACCCCAAATATTCTGGTTTGCTCCACACCAAGCATATGGGGTGAACTGTTTCCTTCTGTGTGTCAGTCATCCAATAAGGGAAATGTTTCCATACCTTTCTTTTGCAGGTATGCTACCACCATGGCTAGGCACTTTGTGAACACTCTTGGTGCTAAGGTAGAGGAAATAGTACTGTTGAGAACTGGTACTGAGCATTGCCTAAACTGAAACAGAGTTATTTTCTGCAGCTGGGCCTTTTTGGAATATGAAAGTAAGCATTGTTTAAATCCGGGGACCCTAACCATTCTGCCTTTTGCAAGGATGTGATCAATGTTTCCTGCGTCACCATTCTGCATTTTTTTTTCCTTTTCCAGGTGCCTGCTTCAGGAATCTTATGTTCAGAATGGGTCACTATTCCTCATTTTGATTTTGGGTGAGAAAGTCACTGGAAAATAGGTGCTTCCCCAGTTATGGGGCAGGGCCTTTTTCAACTGCTTTTTGCTCCATCAACTTTGCCACCTCCAGCTCCAGGAGAACATTTTGTTCCTGACTGATGTACTAGAAAGACTCCTGGTCTATTTAATGTTGGACCTTTTAGAAAATGATGGTTAAAATCCTGCTCCACTATTTCCAAGACCCACATGTCTGTGGTAATTTCTTGCAACTCCTTGAAATAGCGGGCCAGAGGCCTACAAACTGGCAATGAATCTATGGAGACCTGAACATAACAGTCAAGGGGTTGGCTTTGTGGTCATGAAGCTGGAGCAGGCTTCTGCTTTGCTCCTCTCCTGCCTCTACCTCTCCCCGCACCTCTTTGTAGTGGGTATTCATAACAGATTTCTTGATAAAGTACTAATAGCTGGAGTGATACATTGAGACTGTGTGCATGTTTGTTAGCTGCTCTGTACCTCTGCACTTTTTCACGGTTAGTACTGTAAATCAAGAGCATCTGGAATATTCATTCTTTGGACAATCCTTTAGTCAATGGTCCTCAGCAGGAATGTGAGTGCCATTGCTTTTCTGCTTTGCTGGGTATTCAATAATGGATGTTGAACCTACTTTAACAGCCCCTACCCCAGGCTCCCCTACCATATAAGAGGTGTTGGCAATTTCCATTTCTATCAAATTTTTGAAAGTGGATTTTTGTTCATCCACTTTCTTTGTGTATGCTTCTGTTTTGTCACCACACATAGAAACATAGAATTTGACAGCAGATAAGGACTGCTTGACCCACCTAGTCTGCCCATTTTCCTACCTAACGGATAAGCTGCAGATCCTAGTTAACCAACAGCCTACTTCCTCCTACCCCCACTAGAATTGCCTTATGTCTGTGCCATGCATTTTTGAATTCCCCCACTGTTTTTGACTCTACGACCTCCCCAGGAAGGCTGTTCCATGTATCTACAACCCTCTCTGTGAAGAAATACTTCCTCACATTACCTCTGAGCCGCCTCCTCTATCTTCAAATTATGCCTTTGTTCTTGCACATCTCTTTTGAAAGATGCTACCCTCTTGGACTTTGTTGATTCCCTTGAGGTATTTGAAAGTTTCCATCATGTCCCCCCTCTCCCTCCTTTCCTTGAGGCTTTGCATCTTAAGCTCCTTTAGTCTTTCTTCATATGTCTTCTGGTGCAGACCGTGCACCATTTTGGTTGCCCTCCTCTGGACAGCCTCCACCCTGTCTATGTCTTTGCGGAGATGGGGTCTCCAGAAATGAAAATTACGTACCTACCGTAATTCTTGATCTTCTTGATCGAGTCTCCACCACTCATTCACACTATTGGGATCTGCGCTGGAGGCACTAGGACCCATCAGGAGCAAACATTTTTGCTGGAGAGTCGTCGCTGGAGATGGCGCCATGAGGCACGGCATCACAGCCACAGCTCGTGGTTGTAATGACTATCTCGGCGCCGACCTCCAACCGCCTCAGTACCTTTTTACCAAGGAGGTGCAGCGTAACTAACCTAGAAGGGTAGCCTTAACCTAAAAAAAACCGACATAAGATAGTCCGGACGACCTGTATAAGAAGGGTCAACAAAGAAGTCTTCACAGCCTAAAGATTTGAGGGAGTGAAGACCAACAACAGAGGTGAGCTCGGGGGACGGAGGGGAGTGTGAATGAGTGGTGGAGACTCGTCCAAGAAGATCAAGAATTACGGTAGGTACGTAATTTTCATATCTTCCTGGACATAAGTCTCCACCACTCATTCACACTATTGGGAGAGTACCGAGCTAATAATCCCCCGAGAGGGCGGCAGGAGAGACCAAGAGCTCACGTTTCTAAGACAGAAGTCCATTAAGGATGGCTCTGCCAAAGGAAGAATGTCGTCTGGCATGGACATCTAGTGCATAATGTTTAACAAAAGTATGCACTGAGCTCCAGGTGGCCACGTTGCAAATATCTGCAATGGGCACGCTATGAACTTCCGCTAGGATGCCGCCGGACCGCCTAGGCAGAGTGAGCGAAACCCTGCCTCCAACTTAACTCAGCTGTGGAATAGCAGGGCGGCATGCCACTAGCCATGCTGAGATGCATCTGATAGCGACAGGTTGACCCAGCCGGGTCTCACTGAAGGAAACGAACAGTTGCTGGGCTTTTATGAAGTCCTTAGTTCTATCCAGATAGAAACACAAAGCCCTCTTAACGTCCAAAGAATGAAGAGAACGCTCTCCTTCATTTTGGAAGTTCGCAAAGTAAGAGGGAAGGACCAAAGGTTGGTTTAGATGAAATTCTGACACAACCTTAGGAAGAAATTTAGGATGAGTAAGAAGAACTACTTTGTCCCTATGGAACACAGTATACGGAGGGTCTGTGACCAGGGCATGTATCTCAGAGACCCTACGGGCTGAGGTAATGGCCGCTAGGAAGGCAGTCTTCCATGTGAGAAATTTTAGCTCACAGGTAGCCAGAGGTTCAAAGTGTTTCTGAGTGAGCATATCTAGCACAAGATTGATGTCCCAGGCTGCAACTGGACGTCTTGTAGGAGGTCTGGTATGCAGAATTCCTTTAAGAAACCTCTTAACCACAGGCAACTGAGCCAGTGACAAGGAAAGTACTGGCTCATGATAAGCTGAAATGGCACAAAGGTGAACTTTGACTGTAGAGTACTGTAGGCCTGAATTTGAGAGGTCTAAGAGGTACTCCATAACTTTATCTAGTTGGCAGGAAAAAGGATTCAAAGAGGACTTTGCACACCAGAGCGAGAAACGCTTCCATTTGGCTGTGTAAGTTTTCCTAGTGGCTGGTTTCCGTGCAGCCAGAAGAATATCTGAAACTCTTCGAGACACATTGAACCGGTTTACTTCTACCTCTTCAGGAGCCAAGCGTGAAGGTGAAGCGATCTCAGGTTGGGGTGGACCACAGGCCCCTGAGTCAAAAGGTTCATCTGTAGGGGAAGTGGTCTCGGAGGAACTGCCAACATATTGTTGAGTAGTGGAAACCAAGCTGTCGAGGCCAGAAGGAGCAATGAGGATTATTTTGTCCCCTGGGATTCGAACTGAGGAGTACCTCTGAATTAGAGGAAGAGGTGGAAAGGCGTAAAGAAAGCGCTTTGTCCACCGCAGCCTGAACGCATCCTGACAGAAAATGCCAGGCCCTGATTTCTGGAGCAGAAGAGAGGCAGTTTTATGCTGAGTGGGGATGCAAAAAGGTCCAGGTCTGGAGTTCCCCACTCTTCGAATAGTGACTGAACTATGGTTGAGTCGAGAGACCACTCGTGAGGGTCTGTCTCTGTTCTGCTGAGACGGTCTGCCAGTTTGTTCTAAATACCTGGCAGGTAGACCGCTTGAATTAGAGCTTTGTGCTCCAAGCATCATTCCCATACCATCATTGCTTCCCTGCATAAGGGGTAAGAATGAGCACCGCCCTGCTTGTTGATGTAATACATCACTGCTTTGTTGTCCGTCTGAAGGAGAATGTTCTTGTGAGACAGAATGTCCTTCAACGCTCGGACCGCATAAAGGATGGCTCTCATTTCTAGGACGTTTATGTGGAGCTGGGACTCGACTTGAGTCCACGCACCTTGAGTGTGGAGAGCCTGACATGGAGCTCCCCACCCCATTAGGGATGCGTCCGTGGTAATGCAGATCTGATGGTCAGAGGAGCAAAGGGATATCCCTCCAGGAGATTGCTCTCTTGAGACCACCAGGTAAGTGACCTCTTTAAAGGTTCTGTCACCTTGATGAGATAGGACTGCGGGTGAGTGGTTGGGGACCACTGAGTACTGAGCATCCACTGAGTGGTTCTCATGTGCAGACGCGTTAGGGTACAGTGAACACTGAGGAAGCCATGAGGCCCAGCATCCGTTGCATCGAGAGAGCAGAAACTGAGGTGTTCTCCCCGATGTGATGGGCCATTTGAAGGATATCGTTCCTTCTGTCTTCTGGAAGAAAGGCCCTCGCACAGGAGGTGTCCAGAAGAGTCCCTATAAAGAGGAGCCTCTGGGAGGGCTGCAGTTGCAATTTCTTGAGGTTCAGCAGAACTCCCATGGACGTAAGGAGGCGAGAAGCCGTCTCTGCGGCATCCAGGGTCCCTTGCCTGGAGGGGCTTGCTAGAAGCCAATCGTCCAGATAAGGGAACACCTGTATCCTGACCTTTCTGAGGTGCGCAGCGAGAACTGCACAACACTTTGTAAAAACCTGCAGCGCCGAGGATAGCCCAAAGGGCAGGACTCTGAACTGATAATGCTGTCCCAGAGCCACAAACCTCAGGAATTTGTGATGCCTCGGGTGAATAGGAATGTGCTGGTAAGCATCCTGCATGTCTAGGGAGGCTAGCCAGTCATGTTGATGAAGTAAAGGTAACATGGTTCCCAGAGAAATCATTTTGAATTTCTCCTTGGGGAGAAATTTGTTTAGCTTTCTGAGATCCAGAATGGGGCGCATACCCCCAGACTTCTTTGGAACCAGAAAGTAATGGGAGTAGAAACCCGTGTTCCGTTGATGCAGCGGTACCACTTCTACTGCCCTGTTGTTCAGAAGGCCCTGAATCTCGGCAGCGAGAAGGTCTGACTGAAGGGTCGACAGCCTGGGCTGCCGTTTGGGAGGACGATCCGGGGGGGTCTCCAGAAGATTGAGTGAATACCCCTCGCAAATTATCCGAAGGACCCATTTGTCTGAGGTTATGGACTTCCACTGGTTATAGAAGTGCATCAGACGACCTCCCACCGGAGAGGAAAAGTCCATCTCGGACAGCTGAGATGGGACTTGGGCCAGACATTCATATGTAGCGCTGCTTTGTAAGCCTGCGCTTTCTGTTGCGTCTTTTTGAGGTTGGGCAGGTTGGTTTTATGGAAACCGCCTGCCTCGAAAGGACTGACAATTATGAAACTGACGTTTATTGACATGCCCTCGAGAGGGGGCAGGAGGGGGTTGAGCCAACATAACGGCTGACCTAGTCTTTTGAGTAGCTTCTAGAGCTTGCTCTACCTGAGGACCAAAAAGATACGCACCATCAAAGGGCAACACCGTTATCTGTTGCTGCGCGTCATTCATGAAACCCAAAGTGCGCAGCCAGGAATGACGTCAGGTGCAAATACCAGCAGCCGCTGAACGGGAAGCAGTGTCGAAAGCATCCATGGCTGCTTTAACCTGCTGGTTGTTAGATTCGATACCTCTGGTAATGGTTTGAAGAAGCTCCAGCTTTGCATCCGACTCCGGAAGAGCTTCAACCATCTGCTTGATAGAGTGCCACAGGATATACTCATACTGTGAGAAATAGCCCTGGTAGCTGGCAATATGCATACTTAGGGTAGAAGCAGCAAAGACTCTCTTACCTAAGGTGTCTATCTTACGAGATTCTTTGTTAATAGGTCGAGCTAGTAGTTTGAGGAAGAACGACCTTATCATTCTCTGCCAGGACTACAATTGATCTGCAAAGGCTTGAGATGCCAAAATGGGACATCCTTGGGGCTGAATATTTCCTATCTATGGATTTAGCCACCGAAGGGGTGAGAGCAGGATTATTCCATACCATTTGAGACAGCGTCTCGAAGGAAGGCTGAACCGGAGGAGTCAAACCCGTAGGGATCTCCGGAACATGAAGGTATTGGAGTCTTAATTTCCCAGGATCGATGGCTGTAGTCTGGAGAGAAAGAGTGGAACTCAGATTTTTCAGCAGAGACTTAAAAGACAGGTCCTCGACCACAGGCTCTGCAGCAGAGATAGATCCTGCATCGTCCACTTCATCACCCAACCGAAGGTCTGGGTCAGGCTCAATGTCATCTCCTGACAGTTCAAGAGGAACTGTATGGACAGGAAAGGAATGAAAATCAGAAGAGAGGAAAGAAGGACACGAGAGAAAAGAGGAGTCCTGGAAAGCAGAGGGAGCCCCGAGAGCCCCTGGTGCCAAGGAGGCGCACGGCACCGAGAACGATGGCGAGGAGCCACTCGGCACTGAAAATGACACTGAGGGAACCACGTGGCACCGACAACGGCGCTGAGAAGCCACATGGTGCTGAGGACGGCGCTGAGAAGGCGCACAGTGCGGAGGACGGCACCGAGAAGCCGCACGGCGCCGAGGACGGTGCCAAGAAGTCACACGGCGCCGAGGACGATGCCGAGCGAACCACTGGTGCCGAAGACGGCGCCGAAGCTCGGCACGGTGCTGAGGACACCGAAAACACCCCTAGACTCCGAAAAACAGGTTTTGAAGGAAGAAGAGCAGGAGATAAAGGCATCGGTGTGGCCCCCTGTGCCGCAGCCATGTGAGGGGGGAAACACCTAAGCGCGGAGTCGATGGCACAGAAGAAGGTGCTGCGCGACCAGGAAAATCCAACCGCCCTACCTGGTCTCTCAATGAGCCCGAAAGCTCACGAGTAACCGAGCCAGGCAGCTGAACTAACCTCCGAGCCCATTGCTCCATAAGAGCGGCCCACTGATGAAACTGCTCATCTGAAGACCTACCTGCGGGCGGGGTAGGACTTCGATGTCGAAGCCGCTGGATACCAGAAGCCGAGGTTGGTGACTCTGAAGGAGGAGACCGGCAACTAGCCCCGATAACCGAACGTCTACGCACAGACATATCAGAGGGCGACCTCGAGTGATGCCTTCTCTTTTTAGACCTGTGGGCCGAAGAAGAGCTCGAGGCTGAACGGTGCAGAGAATGCGACCGTTTATTTTTATGCTTCCGCGGGGACCGCCCATCTCCCCCGGGCATTGGACTGCCTGTTGTCAGACCCCTCCTCTAGAGAAGGCGGCGGACTGGACCCATCCTGACTGACTGAACAGCTTTCATACGAAGTCTCCCTACTGTCACCTGACCTGCTCATGGTCGACTCCGTCAAAGTAGGCTGAGACTTCTTTATTTTTAAAATAAGACTAAGCAATACTGTATCAAGATAAAATTACAAAATAACAAACTGAAAGCTATGCTGCTAGTTGAAGTTTGACTCCCGGCGGGCGAGCGACGTCATCACTGAAGCGCACTCGACAGCGGGGAAAAAAGGAACTGAGGCGGTTGGAGGGTCGACGCCGAACTAGATCATTACAGCGAGCTGTGGCTCATGATGCCAGTGCTCGCGCGCGCCATCTCTCCGCGCCGACTTCCAGCAAAAAGTTTGTTCTCGATGGGTCCTAGTGCCTCCAGCGCAGATCCCAATAGTGTGAATGAGTAGTGGAGACTTATGTCCAGGAAGATCTGTACACAGCGCTCCAGATGTGGTCTTACCAACACAGGGATGACCCTTAAAAGAGGAACTCCATAGCTTTACCCTGAGTCTCCTGAGTCAACTTTTCAAGGCCACTGAATGTGCCAATGCCCTACATGCCATTTCATTATCATCTGTGGCCATCTGAAACTGATATCCAGTTGCCTCCAATCCAATTCTAACAGTACTGACCAGATCGTCATGCTCTTCAGCGGGAAGATTTTCAGACAATGCCAGGACTGTGTTCAACAGGCCTGCAGATATTGTCCTGTGTATGCCATGTAAGCTGCCTGCCTAAGTTGCAGAGTGGCTTCTGTGCCTCGGGCTGTCTCTTTCCCCTCCTCCTCCTTCGCCTCCAGCACAGGAACATGTTGTGGAATCAGGACCTAGGTGAAAGGAAGAGCAACCAGATTCCCCACATCCTACATGGCTTAGAAAAACTGCCACACTGTCACAATGTCTTAATATTATCCAGCAAGGGCTTAGTCTTTTGTTCTACTGGTTGCTCTACCTGCTTTCTCTGGCAGAGGAACAGTGGTGTGCTTATCCTTATATTTCTTCTTATCAGACATTGAGGACGACAGCTGGTCAAAAGTTCTTTTATATTTTTTGCCATCATTAGCAGTAGGGCTCCCCTATCAGATGCCCTGTGCTCCCTCTAAAGATGACTTTGCAGTCCTGTGTTTGGCAGAGACAACTGTTTATGGTATTTTCCTGTCACTTTTAAAGTCAGTCACAGCCGCAAGGCTGACAGATCTGATGATGCCTGCTTTCCAACATCAGGGGTAATCCTTTCCATGGCTATGCTTCTGTCAGAACACTGATGTGACATAGAAGCAAACTGGGGAGCTGAAAATGATTCCTTAAAGGAGTAATCTTTTACTTTGTTTTATAGCAAAAACCAGATATCACAATGTTTAAAGTCGTGGTCTGGACCCAAACACTTAAGACAAAGCTAATGGTGGTCTACCTTCACCAGCAGCTTTGCACATGATTTAATTTTAAATCCAGTTCAGACAGCATTCTTCTGTATGCACTGTGGTGTTCTGTTAATTATGTGGGTTTAATAACTCATTTCCGCCTACCCATTTTGGTGAGTACGAGATAATTCTTTTGTTCTGCCTCAGCCATGACATGTCCCCTGCTCTACCCCTCCAGCAGATCAGACATTACACTGATTGCTAAAACTGATTTTTATACAGCTACAAACATTTAGAGATAAAGTCCCTATTTTCAAAGAATGCCCTGTACATTACACACTAGCAGATCAAAGCACAGTATGTAGCAAAGTGGCACCCACTTCCCCCTTAAACTAGCAAATAGCTGTTTAAAGCCTAATAAGAGTTTCTAAAAGAAATGTTATACTGTACATTTTTCTGGGGAACTTTCTACCACTAGGCTAAAATGAAAATTGCGTACTTACCTTAATTGTTGATCTTCCAGAATATCTTCACGTTTCATTTCCACTTATGGGTCTAAGCCGGAGACGCTAGGACCTAGTGGGAGCAAAGTGTCTTGCAGCCTAGGGGACCGATATCGGTGCCTGGCGGCACCCACAAGGCAGACGAAGTGACTTCGTGCTTGTGGGTTGGTCAGTTACCAATGTCAGCCCCCTCCTTTACTCAGTTCTGTTTGACAGGAGAGAAAATATTGGGAGAGAAACAAGAGAAAGAGGGTATAGACTCCTAGCCCAAAGGGATAGGAAAAGGATATAGGATCTAAAATCATAAAAATAACAAAACCTGACTACCAAAGCAGTATAGTGCTGTGGTTTAGGGTACTGAGCTGCAAACCTGGAAACACAGAAACATAGAAACATAGACTTTGATGTCAGATAAGAAAAAATTACTCACCTTAGTAATGTTGTTTCTTCCAATGGAGTCTTGCTGTATTCTGACTATTGCAGTTAGGTCCTGCCTTTCAACTGCCCCGGAGAACAAAGAGGTAACTTTCCATGGCCAGCATGGAACGCTCAACGCAAGCTCAGTTGAAGCCCCTGTCTGCTGTTGTTTAAACTCCAACCGTCAGATCTTTACGAGCAATACTCACTAGAAGTTCTGTGTGGAAACTGTAAAACTCACACTAGCCAACTGGCAACTAAATTTATTAAAAGGGTTTTTAAGTTTCAAAGCAAAGACTTAAGTCAGGAACCCCAAAAAACAAAACACAACACACACCCAAAGTAAAGGAGGGTGAAAGAGGAGCACACCTAGGGTGCCAACACTGCTCCTGCCCACCCACATCCCAAAAAACCAGGTTCTGAGAGGGGAGGCGGGGAGGTCAGAATACAGCAAGACTCCATTAGAAGAAACAACATTACTAAGGTGAGTAATTTTTTCTTCAAACAATATGAAGTCTTGCTGCATTCTGACTATTGCAGACTACCAAGCAGTACCTCCATGGAGGAGGGACAGAACCTACTTTGGGAATAGGCTCTGAAGTACTGCTGTGTCACACCAAGCATCACTCCTAGCCTGGATATCCAGAGAGTAATGCTTGGTGAATGTATGGACTGTTTTCCAGGTGGCTGCTTGACAAATTTCTAAGATAGGAATATCCCTGGCAGCAGCCAGGGAAGCAGCTGTACCTCTAGTAGAGTGAGCCCTCAGGCCTGAGGGTGGGGTTCTACCCAGTTTTTCATAGCAGAATTGTACACAAGAGACAATCCACCTGGCAAAAGATCTTTTGGTAGCAGGTTTGCCCTTACCGACCTCTCCATATGTGAGGAACAACTGGAGGGACTCAAACCTGCGACCCTTGATGCGCTCTTGCTAGTAGCTGAGGGCCCTTTTAACATCCAAGCTGTGCAGCCTCCTCTCTCCAGAGGAGGAATGGTCAGTGAACAAAACAGGGAGAGACATAGACTGATTAAGGTGGAAATCTGAAACCACCTTAGGCAAAAACTTCCTGTTAGTTCTTAGGACCACTTAATTTCTATGGAAAGAGATGAAATCAGGCTCCACTGACAGGGCTTGCAATTCACTGATACGCCTGGCAGAGGTAATGGCTACCAAAAACACAGTTTTCCAAGTCAAGTACTTAAGCTCTGCAGAGGACAAAGGCTCAAAGGGTGGTTGCATAAGCTGAGCAATGCAAACATTAAGGTCCCAAGCAGGACCAGGGTCCCTAAAGGGGGGACTGGTGTGCAGCAATCCCTTGAAGAACTTACAAAACAAAGGATGGGCTGACAGAGGAGAGGGCTTGCCTATTGACAAGAAGGCAGAAACAGCTGCCAAATGCACTTTAAGTATAGCTGGCCTAAGTCCTAGGCCATTAAGATGGACCATATAGTCCAGAAGTGTAGGCAACCCAGCTGATTCTGGAGAAATATGTTTATCAGAGCACCAAATAGTGAACCTTTTCCATTTGGAGTTGTAAGTTTTAATGGTGGAAGGCTTTTGAGAAGCCTTAAAGATATCCAGAACCCCTTGAGAAAGGTGCAAATCAGCAAACTCTAACTCTGCAAGAGCCATGCCTTGAGATTGAGAGACTTGAGGTTTGGATACCAAATCCTCCCCTGGGAGGATGTCAACAGGTTGTAATTCCTGGGAAGAGACAGGGGAAGGTGGACTGCTAAGGTCAGCGACAGGGGGTACCAGGGCTGTCTGGCCTAGTCTGGAGCAATCAGAATCACTTTGCATGGTTGTGACCTGATCTTGACTAACACTTTGAACAGGAGAGGGAAGGGGGGAAAAGCATACAGAAATTTCCCTTCCCAATTCAGAATCAGAGCATCCAGGGGGACTGAGCCCAAGACTGGGGGTCTGCAACAAAAGAGAGGAAGTTGGTGATTGTCTGGGGCTGCAAAAAGATCTATCTGTGGAGTGCCCCATCTCGAGAAAATCACTTTTCAGGGGATCTAGGGTCCATTCGTGATGGCCCTGGGATATCTTGCTGAGAGCATCTGCTAGGACATTGTCCTTCCCTGGGAGGTGAACTGCTATCAGAGAGGTTTGCAGGGAATAGGCCAGGGACCACAACTTCATTGCTTCTGTGCACAAGGCCGTAGACCGAGTGCCTTCTTGCTTGTTGATGTACCACATTGTGGTGGTGTTGTCTGTTCTCATCTGGACCACCTTGTTCTGTACAGATTTGGAAAAAGCTCGCAGTGCCAGAAACACTGCTCTGAGTTCTAAGAGATTGATGTGAAGCAGAGATTCTTGAGGTGACCACATCCCTTGGGTGGTAAGATCCCCAGGTGGGCTCCCCAGCCCAGCAGGGAGGCATCTGTGGTGAGTATCACTGAATGAGACTGAGTGACAAAAGGAACTCCTTGACTCAAATTGTCCTGATCCTGCCACCATTGCAAAGCCTGGATCAGGGTTCGAGTCACTGGGACTAGTTTAGTAAGGGAATCCTTTCTTTGGGACCAGAAGGCTCTTAAGTGGAACTGAATATCCCCCATCTGAAATCTTGCTCCCTGGACCACTGCTGTAGAGGCTGCCATGTGGCCCAGAAGCTGCAGGAAATGCCTTGCTGGTCGAGACACCTGAAGGGTGAATGAAGAGGCCAGTTCCATAAGGGTCCTTACCCTGTCCAGGGGAAGGAAGGCTCTTGCCCTTATTGTATCCAGCTCTGCCCCTATGAAGGTGAGGAGCTGTACTGGCTCGAGAACTGACTCTGGAAGGCTGAGGAGGAATCCTTGAGTTATTTGCAGATATGACTTGACTTGGTCTGGAGACTGACCCACTATGAGCCAGTCGTCCAAGTATGGAAAGATGGAGATCTTTTTTCTCCTTAGGAAAGCAACCACTACTGCCAGGCACTTTGTGAACACCCTTGGGGCTGATGTTAGGCCAAAGGGCATTGTTCTGAACTGATAGTGGCCTGAGGGCAACTCGAACCCGAGGTACTTTCTGTGGGAGCACCTGATGGGAATGTGAAAATAGGCACCTTTGAGGTCCAGGGAGGCTAGCCAGTCCCCTGGTCTTAGAGAGGGCAGAATTATTCCCAGAGTCACCATTTTGAACTTTGGTTTTAAAAGGTGCTTGTTCAGATATCTTAGATCCAGGATGGGCCACCATTCTCCTGTCTTTGGGGGTTAGGAAGTACCTGGAGTACAATCCTTTGCCCTTGTGTAGGGTAGGAAACCTCTCTATGGCTCTGAGAGCCAGGAGGGAAGAAACCTCTTCCTCTAGGACAAGGGTGTCTGATGGATTTGCAGGTGGAAAGGATCTGGTGCTCATCTTGGGAAATTTTTTGAAGCTGAGAACCAGTCCCTGGCTTACTACTTCCAGGACCCACTTGTCTGATGTCAGAGACTTCCAGTCCTGGACAAAGTAAGCCAGCCTGCCCTCTACAGGTATTGGAGAATCAGCCCGGGCAGACCCATCAGGGTGTCTGCTTGGCAGGGGCTTTAGGCTGAGGGGTGGAAGCAGGCCTGCTCATTCCCCATCTGCCTCTCCCTCTGAAGAACCCCCTCTGAGCACAGGAGGAAGAGGAGGCCTGGGCTTGGTAAAAAGGCCTTTGAAAAGGCCTGCCCCTGCCCCTGGACTACTGCCTTTGAGGAGTGGCTTGCCTTTCTTTGGCCTGAGCACTCCTGTAGGTGGTCCTGTACTCATCCATCTTTTTCATGTAGTTCTGTCTGCTCCCGAAACAGATAATTACCAATGACAGGGAAATCCATAGCCTTAGCCTGGGTATCCTGTGATAGGCTAGTACATCTGAGCCAAGCCATCCTCCAAAGGGCCACAGATGTAGCCACGACTCCAGATGAAACATCATTGGAGTCCACAGCAGCATGAAATTGCACCTTGGATGCCTCATTCCCATCTGCAGCCACCTGCTCCAGCTCCTTGGCAAGCTGGTCAGGGGTCTGTTTAGCCAGAGCCAGCACAGTGTCCCGTCTGGACTTCCGGTATCTAGCTGTGTAGGTCATACAGTTAGCCTGCCTGAGTCCCAAAGATGCTGTCATGTACTGCTTCTTTGCCATGGCACCATTCCTCCTGGAGTCCTTATCTGGGGGGTGTGATGCCAAGGGAATATTTGCCTTATCACAGGCAGCAGCCTGTACTACCCCAACATGGCTGCATTGCTGAGAAAGGAACTCTGTGTCCGAGCCTGAAAGGGTGTACCTCTTGTCCATTCGTCTGTCCACAGGAGGTATGGAGTTAGGAGTCTTTAGAATTTTAATTGTCTGTTTCCAAAAAGATTTATGGAGGGGAACAGACAGTCTCCTGGACTCTGGGATGTTCATCATTTCAACAAAATCAGGCTCCTCCTGATCCTCTACTGCCTCTTCCATTGGAAGCTGGAGGGTTTCAGCCACTTTTTTGTAAAACATAAAGTGGGAAGGAGACTCAGAAAGCCTAGGAGGAGAAACACCTGAAGGTCTGTCTGGGGAGATGTCCGGGTCAATAGGCACATCCAGACTTTTATAATCACCATCATCCTCATACTCTCCCTCCTCCTCCTCTGGTTCATAAAATTCTTCTGAAGTGTAATCCGGAACCGGGGGAACCAACTGAACCGAGCCCCTGCCAGATGGTGCCGGTTCGTCCGGAA
The DNA here is from genome assembly GCA_016271365.2 of Neoceratodus forsteri. NCBI lineage: Eukaryota > Metazoa > Chordata > Ceratodontiformes > Ceratodontidae > Neoceratodus > Neoceratodus forsteri. The sequence continues at coordinate 727,010,587 of CM057458.1, read as the reverse complement.
CCGAAGTTAGCAACTACACTATTCTTATCGCTTTGGCTATCTCATCAGCAGTCAGAGTATGAATTTCTGGATCCGAACCGGATGATTTCTTTCTTCTCTTCCTTTTATCCGGAACTGACTCCTCAGAATTGGCTCTTCTTTTGCCCGAAGAAGTTTCGCCCTGGTCAGAGGGCACTCCTTCTGGTTCGGTCGGAACCGAACCGGGCTGGCCATCCGGGTCAGCGGACTTCTAGGCCTCCCTTTCCCTCAGTCTACCTACTCTCTTATCCAGGGTAGCTTTGGGAAAATTCTTATAAATTTGGCAGTCTGAATCGAGGTGGTCAAACCCCAGACAATAAACACAGATGGTGTGGGGATCAGCCTTAGCAAAGGCTTCCCCACACACACTGCAGTGTTGAAACCCAGTAGGCCCGGTTTTTTTCTTGGGTTTCTCAGACATGGCCAATCCTATCCAAAACTTACCTTTTTGGCAATCCACCAGGCAAGACTCCCCTATCGGTTCCTGACCGTGTTACGAGTCTTGGAAAAAAACGTAATAAAATCCGTTTTTTTTAGAACCATACGGACCGGTTACCACACTAAGTAAATCACAGACTTTTTTAAACTAAACTGATCGGTTCAGCTGAACCGATCCGAAAATTTACAAGTTCCACACAGAAACTAAATGTAAAACATATCTAGTACTCACAGTACCACAGACAGAGACTTAAACCGACAGATTCAGTAGCAGAAATTCGGTAGAAACTGAGTGAAAAACGACACTTTAACCGACTTTTTTGAACCGAGCAAAGGAGAAATCTCCGGAGTGACAGTTCAGTGAGGCGGAGTAAAGAATCTGACGGTTGGAGTTTAAACAACAGCAGACAGGGGCTTCAACCGAGCTCATGCTGAATGTTCCATGTTGGCCATGGAAAGTTAACTCTTTGTTCTCCGGGGCAGTTGAAAGGCAGGACCTAACTGCAATAGTCAGAATACAGCAAGACTTCATGTTGTTTGTAGGACCGCTTGGCCCACCTAGTCTGCCCTGGTATTGAATCTCACAGACCCCACTTGCATACTGTGTGACCCTGAGCAAGTCACAGAAGTCCACCCCCAGCCCACCCAGTGTGCCCTGACAGCCGGTGCAGCCTCATTGGGGGGTCCAGTGACCCCGGCCATCCCCGCCCACGACATGCAGCGGCATCCCGAGGGTATAACAGTTACATCTGCCTCAGAAAGCATAGCCGCCTCCCGAGCAATGCCTCAGCTGCCTTCCTGAATTGTGTGGAGGAGGACACGCCTCCATGCAAATCCATGGCCTGCCCCCATGCAGAGCTGCGTGTTCGGCCAGGGGTTCGGGCATGTGGGGGCATAGTGGCACCGTGAATGCCACACAGTGGGCACTAGCAGGTGCAGACAAGTGCGAGGTGGGCTATGCGTTGGGGCTACATGGCGGGTAGCCACTCCACATCGTTCATGAATAGAGCCCATGGAAACAATAAATGCCAAGAACTCCCAAGCATCTTCCCTTCCTAGCACTAGAGATGAAAGATGTGCCATGTATTGAGGGCATGCTACTAATCAGCAGAGGCTGGAGGAATCTGTGCGATGGAGACAGAAGGATCATAGCTTTAACGGGTACAAGCTAACCTCCTTGGCAGGGAAGAGGGGGGAGATGAAAATCTTATAAAAACACAGTTTTTCCTTTTTTTTCTTTCCTTGTTTTTTTGGAAAAAGGGGAAATCCTTAAAGAGCAGCTGACACCTTTGATAAAACTTTGAAAAACATAATAGTCGGACACAATTCAGCTTGTATTTCACATATTGTCTATAGATTTATTCTGTTCATTATTTATTACTAAAGAAATTCCCACAAAAACAGGACCTTTATCCCTTAGAACTCATCTGCACCTATAACTTATTCCCTACTGGACATCATAATGCTCTGTTGTGACATCACAGTCTGTTGCTATTGGAATAAGTGTGGTGTCACAAGCAATGTATTATGACATCAGGTTGGGAAGAAGCAATAGGAGCTGATGAACCCTCAGGGAACAACTCTTCTGTTTTTTCATGCATCTGACCTCAGTAATAAATAAAGAAAATAAGAAATACAGAGCTAATGAGAAATATAAGCTGCTTTGCCTCCAGATATTACTGTATAACATGAAATATTCACTTTTTTTGTATTTTCACTAGTTTTGCTGGTTCCATATTAGAATGAAAATAAAAAGACAGTGAATATTAGGTAGATTACTATACATAGCAGCACAAGTGTTCCACTAGTGAAAATAAGAGGAAGTGAACATGTGAGGGTGTGCTTGGAGCGCTAAATATAATGGGCGTGAATTTAAACTGCTATACAGTATGTTCTTTAAAGTTCTTCTTGAGGCGTTGGTGGCTTTTCAACTTTTTTTAAATAAGTAAAATCCAGGAGTGAGGAAGGAGACAAGAGAACCCAACTCCAGAAGGGACAGACAGGGCTATGCCTCCTATGGAGGGTAGAGCTCTGAGGGAGTGTCAAGAGGATGCCAAGTGTCCAAAATAACGGTGAGTTGCCCAAAACCCTGATTCTTACATGAGTGGAGGATGGTGGGCAGGTGTGTGAAGGAATGGTGAATATATTCTGGAAGTCGGGGGGGGGGTCAGGTATCAGCTGCCTAGTCCCAGAGGGGGTCTGCAGCACTAAAATCCCTGACATGGGATGAGGGACAGAGACTGGAGACACCACTGGAGTGCAATACCTGTGCTTAACATCCCTAGGGACAGAAAAAGATGAAAAGGGATGGAGCAAGATGTTCTTAGATGCCTCTGTAAATGGCCAGGGCCATGGAGGAATGACAGTACTGTCCTTGCTGTATTCTCCAAGAATGATAGCACCAGGGTAGCAGTATTGCAACCAACAAAATGGCAAAGGCTCAGCTCTTACATCATCTCCAAACTGAACTGCTGGTACCAGGAGTACTCAGCATCAGAGGAGAGGTGGACCAAAAAATCCTCTTCCCCAGAGGAAGAAGTGGGAACGGTGGAGCTGGATTTAGGTAGTGGATGTGCAGGGATCTCAGGCCTAAAAATAGCCTGATCAGCACTGAGGTGAAAGTGGTGGAATACATCAGCCACTGACCTGAACTGGTTCTAGGTCATGGGCTCCAGAAGACCAGAAATACCTGGGACAGAAGGAGAGGGGGGGCAAAGAAGGAGGAGGAGGGTCATGGATGATGGTCCTCTACCAGGGCTGCTAGAATGCCCAGCGGACCTCACCCAGTGGGAGGGCCTAGAAAACTCACCTGTCTGTGAATAACTAACATCAGTGGACCTGTCCAGAAGGTGGTCTTAGGGGGAGACTCCCATATGCGAAGCCATATGCATCCCAAAGGGCAGCCCCAATCCCCACCAGTGACTGGACCAGATAGTTCTGGAGAGAAGCTGGCCCTTGAACTAGCACTGCAGTCCCCGACAGAGTTTCTACCACCTCTGGACAAGGGGTGAGTCAAGCCCAGTGCCTTGCCTCATTACTTCACCAGTAGGGACCCTGCTCCCCCCTCCCCAGGCCAAGCCTGGACTATAGTCCAGGGCCTCCTCTAGAGTTGTCCCTGGATCTGGCACTGCTAGCGGCTCTGGTCCTGTCCCTGGCACTGCAAGTGGCATCAGAACCAGGTTCACCACCAGGAACAGCACTGGAACCTGAACTTGCACTGTGAATAGCACCAGAAGGAGTCCCATCACCATTCCGGGTGCCAGCCAGAGGGGCAGCTCCTGAAGAGGCTCCTAGCCCTGAGAAAGGCCTGGAATCAGGCCCAGGAAGGCTTCCATCCTCACTGGCACTGTCCGCAGGCCCAAGGCCAGCACCATCATCCTCCCCGGGTCATCCAACCGCGCAGGGAAAGAAATGACAATCACTGGGTCTATGGAGGGACTAGCTCGAGAATCCTTCCCTCTTCTGGAGCTGTGAATGGTGCCAGAAGGGGGCCTGGTCTTGCAACCGATGCCACCCTGCTCACTGGTACTGGCCTTAGTACCAGAAGTCGAGGCAGCACCAGGCTGTAATATGGAGCTGCCCAGCAGTGTAGACCAAGCATATAGCTTTGGCATCACCACTGAGGGCGTTCACTGCCCCAAAGGCTTGACAGACTGGAAGGGGTGCTCAGCTGGTCCCCTGAAGGAGACCAACTGTCCACCTTACCCCTCCCGCAGGAACTCGGACATCTCACCGAGGCAAAAGCGGGGAGTGGCCTGGTTTTCCTCAGCATGTACAGAACTGGGAAGTTACTCAAGGGAAGAGCCCAGGAACCTTACCTTAGCGTCCCTGGCGCAATGCCTGCCTCCGAAGGTGGGGGGTTTATGACCCCACCTCAACACATGGAGTTCAAGTATGTGGCAGTTCATTGTGATGCAGGCGATGCACCTATCCATATCACGGTTAGCACCAAGGCAGGCCCAGCAGTCAGTATGCCAATCCTGAATGGCAATATGGCCCCCACAGGAGCACCGATGCATGGGGGAGGTCTGTTGCTATACTTCTTTGTGGACTTCTTGCACCTATGCTCCTCAGGACCAGATATGGTGACACAAAAAAAACCCCAATGAAAACTAGAAAAGAAAGAGTTTGGTGCTGAACAAGATATTTAAAATAATAAAGCGGCACCAAAGATACCTGGTGCCGTTGAAATATTGCATCAAAAAAGGCAGCGATTAATGTTTGACGCAGTGAGGCAAATACAGCTCCCATGGTGTGCACTCAACAGTGGCAAAAACAAAACTAATTAAAGGAGGGGATCGACATCGATTACTAGCCAACCCATGAGCGTGACATCACTACAAAAGATTTTGCTCCCACTGGGTGCTAGTGCCTCTGACTTAGACCCATTAGTGGGGCTGAATGATGAAAATTGATTCTTGGAAGATCTGCAACCCCTTTAATAAGTTATTGATCCACCCCTTGATTCCACGGTCATGCAGGAGAGCAACCTTACTTTTTGGATATGGTGGGAGTTAAGGAATCCTGTTGGATGAGTACATTTTAAACTGTTTGACACAGGGGTTCTGCGAGGTGACTGTTTTTCTTTATCATGGTAGTCTTACTGACGAAGCAGGCAAGGACAAGAAAAGAGCATCACTGCTAAATATTTTTTTAATCTATCCATCTGACTTTAAAAGATTGGAACGTTACAGTTCACTCCCACACTTTCTAATTAGAATTACAGATTGAGGAAGTGCTCACAAGTCATTGGAGCACCTTCCTCCTGCATATGAGACACTCTTATTCTGTCTCTTATATTGTCTCATGTGTAGCTCCCTGGAAAACAGGCACATTCATGGAAGGTTTTTAAATATTTTAATATATTATTTATCAATCTCGATAATACATAAATACTATCATTGAGACCACGCTTATGGCTGTAGGAGTGGTCTTAACTTACATTCTAAGGATATCAGAACCACTCACCCTAGGTTTGCATTTCTCATGCCCTAAGAATGCGCATGAGACCACACTTACAACTGTAAGAGCAGACTCAGTGGTGGCATTGTCATACAACAGTCTAAGGCAGGCTACATTACCTGGAAATAAGAGTGGTGCTGTCCATTATTTCGAAGTATGGCTATCCTCACAGTGTGCAAGTTCAGAGGAGCTGCAGCAAAGAAAACTCGCTGCTCCATAAACTGAACAGTACTGGGAATGACCTAAAAGTAATTGAAAGAAACAATGAGTACAAACAAAACTATTAACCATTACTTGCACACCCAGCATTTAACTTGATTAACAAGTGTTAACATTACATGACTACCTGATGAATGGAGTTAACAAACATGAAAAGATTTTTACTGGTTTTGCCAATGAGCCAGTGGGTTTACAGAAATGATCATAAGCGACACTACCAAGTCAAAGCACTTGAAGTGCTGGATGGTGCCAAACACTGAAAAAGAAAATACAGGAATAATGGTTTTGAACTGTTGCAGGGGCACACAGGATGTTCTGGGAATGGCACTTGAGGTGCAGGATGCTGCAAAAACACAGGTTACTCACCTGTAACAGTAGTTCTAGGAGTGGTATATGTTGTTTATCCACACTCTTTGGCATGTCCCCTTTCACTTTAAATCTTGCCGGAAGTCTTCAAGCTGGTTCCTCCCACCCACGCGGGTGGTATATACCTTGGCTACACCCCATGATACCAGATCTTAGACTGCTGGAAGCCAGGTTTATGCATCCACAGCCGGAGAGGTCGGGTGTGGTTCATGTGGATGAACAACATATACCACTCCTAGAACTACTGTTACAGGTGAGTAACCTGTTTTTCTAGGATCGTGTATATGTTGTTCATCCACACTCTTTGGCAGACTCCTAGCAGTTCTCTGGGAGGAGGGAGGCAAGGTGCATACCCCCTACTTAAGGAACAGAGACTGGAGAACTGTGGCCCCAAAACCAGCATCCCGGCATGACTCAAGGTTGATGTGGTAGTGGGTGATGAAGGTGCTTGCTAACTTCCAGGTAGCAGCCCAGCAGATTTCCTGGATAGGGATGTCCCCGGAAGCAGCCACCGATGCAGTGGTATGGCGGGTAGAATGAGCTCTTATCCCTCTGGGATGCTCCTTGCTCGCCAACTCATAACACAGACTATGCATGATATAATCCCTCTTGCAATAGTCCACTTTGCTGCAGGTCTGCCAGAAGTGGCTTCAGCGTAGGTGACAAACAGCTGGCGAACCTCTCCCCAAATTTCTGCCATCCTCTCCTTATAATAGGAGAGAGCACATCGCAGGTCCAAAGTATGGACCCTGTACTCGGTGTTCGAGGTGTAGCTGGGGTAGTAAACCAGCAGAGTTAACACCTGGTTAAGGTGAAACTCTGACACCACCTTCAGAAGGAATTTCGGGTGGGGGCATAGGACAACCTTGTCCCTGTGGAAGACCAGATAAGGGGAGTCCACTGAAAGCACCTGGAGCTCCCCTGTCCTTCTGGCAGACATGACAGCCACCAGGAAGGCAGTCTTCCACGACAAATGTGACAAGGCACACTTGTGCATTGGTTCAAATGGCTTGCCCATGAGCTTTGCCAGTACCAGGAGAAGATCCTACGGAGGTGGAGGCTCACGCACCGGAGGGGATATGTGATCCAGGCCTTTGAAAAAGCGCCCGACCACTGTCTCCTGCACCAACGTCGGCTGAATGGCCTGCACTCAGTAAGCAGAGATGGCTGCCAGGTGCACCCTAAGGGTCGATGACCGTAGACCCCCTTTGGAGAGAGATCAAAGGTAGTCGAGAATGTTAGCCACCGGACAGGACAAAGGGTCCAGGCCTTTGCCCTGACACCAAATGGAAAACCATTTCCATTTAAAGACGTAACATTTCCTGGTCGATTCCTTTCTGGATGCCTCCACCATGGTATAGACATCCTCGGAAAGACCCAAAGCCTGGAACTCTAGCTGCTCAGGTACCAGGCTATGAGGTGCAGGGATTGAAGGTCTGGATGGAATACCTTCCCCTGATTGAGAGATATCAGGTCCAGGTGTGCTGGAAGCCGCTCCGGGGGCCTGTAGCTGAGGCTGAGGAGATCTGGATAACAGAACTAGCACGACCAGTCTGGGGCTATCAGAATCTTCGCCTTGTCCCTCCTCACCTTGAGGAGCACCTCCTGGATCAAAGGAGATGGAGGGAAAGCTTAGAGGAGGCCTGGGATCCATGGCCTCGAGAAGGCATTCCCTTGCAGTGAGCCCTGCTCAGGGGGGCGGGCATGGAACAGCCTCAGCTTGGTGTTGTCCCTGGAGGTGATCAGGTCCACCATCGGTTTGTCCCAGTGAGAGAACAGGATGTAAACTACCTCTGGATGGAGAGACCACTCGTGGGATGTCTCAACTACATGGCTGAGAGCACCTACTAGATGGTTTGAGGCTCCTGAGATATGCCTCCAATCAGCTCGCGAGGGTCCGGATGCAGAGCACATCCCTGCACAGCAGTGTGCTGCCCTGTTTGTTGAGGTAATACCTTGTCGTGGTATTGTCCGTCTGGACTTGAGCCACTTGACCCCAGAGCTGAGGAGCAAAAGCTGACACTGCCAGTCTGACTGCTCTGAGCTCCAACAGGTTGATGTGGCATCGAGACTCCTTGGGGGTCCAGAGCCTGTGGGCCCTTTCGTCCCACATGTGGGCTCCCAGCCCATGAGAGAGGCATTGATTGTGAGGACGACCGTCGACTCGGGCGGACAAATGGGATCCCTTCCTGCAACATTCTGGGGCGGTCCATCAGCGGAGAGCATCCCACATTTTCTGGGTTACAGTGATCAGCTGGTCGAAATGACCGTGGCACTGAGTCCACTGGGTGGCTAGCTTCCATTGGAGGTGGCACATGTGCAACTGGGCCCAATGGACCACTGAGTTGCATGCTGCCCTGTGACCCAGAAGGTGCAGAAAGTCCCGGGCAGGGTGCAATTGCCCAACCAAAAATGATTAGGCAAAGGAGGAAAGAACCTCCACCCTGTCTGCCGGAAGCTGAACTCTGGCTTGTCAAGAGTCACGCTCTGCCCCGATGAAGCCCATCACATGAGAAGGCACGAGTTCCGATTTTGCCTCGTTGATTAGGAGGCCAAGTTGGGAGCAGGTCTGGAGGGCCAGGTCCCTGGACCTCTCCACCTCCTGTTGGGTGGAACCTTCTAGGAGCCAGTCATCGAGGTAAGGATAAATCCTGACCCCCTCCGACGTCCGAGATGGGCCACCACCACTATAATGCATTTGGCAAAGACCCATGGGGCCGATGACAGGCCAAATGGCATGGCTTGGAACTTGTACAGGGTCCCTTGACCCTGAAGTGGAGGAACCGCTGATGGGACAGACAGATTGCGATGTGAAAGAATGCATCCTGCAGATCCAGTGAACAGAACCACATATTTCGCTCCAAGAATGGTATGATCTGGGACAGAGTGACCATCTGAAAGGTGCGTGACCTGAGATATTGATTCTGGTCATGCAGAGCTAGAATGGGGCGCAAGCCCCCCAACCGCTTGGGAACCAGGAAGTACCTGGAGACAAAGCCTGGGACTGCTGGAGGATTTGCCACTGGAGCTACAGCCTCTTTGAGGAGGAGCTGAGCGATGTCGTCTCAGAGAGCCGACTGAGTCTGAGTGGATACTCTTTCCTCCTGAGGGGTGCGGGCTCAGCTCGGACGGTATTGATCGAATTACAGAGGCAGTCCCTGACTGACCACTTTGAGAACCCACCTGTCCGAGGTGACAGAGGACCAGGCGGAAAGGAAGTGGCAGAGTCACTTCCCTCATGGGAGGACCCAGAGCTGGAGTGACAGGAGAGGGGTTGGCAGCCCCACCCCGTCACTGAGCAGGTTTGAAGGAGGAGGATCCAGGACTGGAACCTCTGCCTCCTTTACAGGCCTGGGAGGGCCCGGGATTGGTCCGGGGGCACCAAGCTTGAGCCTGCTGCTGTTGATGATGCTGCTGTCTCCCTTGAAAACAGGACTGCTGAGCCGCAGGGGAAGAATGCTGAAAAGGCTTTTTCTTTTTCTTCTGCTGGTTCTTGCCTGAAGAACCCTTGGCAGAAATAGCGTCCAAGGTGGCATTGTACTGGTCAGTAGGCTGAAGGTGACCAGCCACTCCTGGGCTGAACAGGTTGGTCCCTAGGAAGGGCATGTCAGCTAGTTTGTGCTGAGTATCTGCCGGGAAGGAGGAGAGCCTCAGCCAAGCCCTGTGATGAGAGGTGGCTGCGGCTGCCATTGAACAGGCACAAGAATCCCCAATGTCCAGGGCTGTCTGAAGCTGCTGTTTGGCAACAGCACGGCCCTGATCCCAGACCTGTTTGACTGTGGTCTGCATGTCCATGGGAAGATGTGGGAGGACTTCATCCAAAGACCCTAGAAGGGTGTTGGAGAAATGTGCCATGATGATGGCTAAACTCGCCTGATGAAGGCCCAAGGAAGAAGCCGCATAGACCTTCCTAGCTGAATGGTCCAAAAGCTTGAACTCTTTATCAGGAGGTCGGTCAGTATCAGCAGAACTGCCAGTACACCTGAACACAGAGGCGGTCACCAGGCTCTTGGCCGATGGATGCTCTGTGAACCCCACAAGGGACCCCACGGGCACCATGTACTTGTGGGCCACGCAGACAGACGGAGCTGGACATGAGGCAGAGCACTGCCAGAGTTCTAAGACTGGGCCAACAATGGCCTCGGCCACAGGAAAGGCCTCCATCGGGGTATCCCCTCTCTTGAGGATGTCCATGGGAGGGTACTCTGCCTTTTTCTGGACTGACTCCAGAGACATCCCTGTGGACTCAGAGATGAGGCGAAGAATGCCCTGAAAAGATGAGGGACCTTCCTCTGTCTCTAGTCCAATGGCTGATTCATCACCCCTGGGATGAGAATGCAGGCCGGTGACGTCCGAATCCAGTCCGGGTACAATGGTCGACTGCCCAAGTCACCTTCAACCCACCAAGGGCGGTCTGGTGTGACAGTGACTGACAAACGCCAGGAGGGCCCGGTGCCCAGCCTATCCTCTTTGGAAGGAGCCCCTCCCACAGGCTGCTTGGGTAGTGGTTCCACCACAATCAGTGAAGAGACCATTTTAGGCCGAGCTGGAGGTTTCACCGGCTCTGCGGCCGGGGGAACTGATTTGATCAGCTCCAAAGGAGTTGGCTTCAGCCTACGAGGCAAAAGCCAAGCAATGGCTGGGGTAGAAACCGGAGACGGCTTGTGCCCAGTCAAGATCAGCTGTTGCCACATGAGGTCCTCATAGCGCCAACAGAATTTCTGCTGGAGCCTCTCCTCATCCGAGGAGGACAAGGACGACTGATGGCATTGCCTCTTTTTAAGGCATATATGGCTGTTCCTCGGTCTTTCAGTCGAGGGGGTCTAAGACCTTGATCAAGATCGGACAGGCTGATTCGGTCACTCAGGAGACACCAGCGGGACAGGTGATTTCCCGGGGTCAGGGACCACTTCCTCAATGGGAGTCCCAGCTGGCTGCGTCTCCTAGTCAGGAAAAGTCAGAATAGGAGTTTGATTGAGGGAATCGTCGACCGGAGTCGGCGATAAAGGATCGATCGAATCGATGATGATTTCAACATCATCGATCGACAGTTCGGTCAACTGACCAGACAGCAAAACCGAAAAGCTAGCGGCCGAAGAAGCAATCCTGACCGAAGTCGACACCGCATGTTCCTGGGACTGAGATCTCTCCCGCTCCCAAGAGCATCTATGTCGGGATGAAGATGATCCCGGATCCTTCTCCTGCTTACGGGATTGAGAGGAGTGCGTGCCTGCAGGACCCTCTCCCTTGGTCGAGAGAGACTGGCACAACTCTCGGAAAGAACCTGAGAAGGTGGAGCCCAGGTTGAGTGGAACGAAGAAGCTCCGAGTAGTTTCTGCAGGCCGAGACCCTCCCTTTTCAAATACTTGCATGTATTCAAATCGCTCGTCGGATCCCGCAGCCACGGAAATCACCCACTGAGCCTCCTTGGATTTCTCTGGAGGGTTCTGTTTCTCTGGCATCCCCAACTTCAGACGTACGAGACAGTCGTCGAGGACGTTAGGATGGAAAGCAAGACATAAATTGCGTTTTGAGGTGTCATGGTTGACACCAAGACAATATACAAACGCAGTGTGGAGATAGATGCGCGACATCTTCTGGCCGCAAGTGCACCAATGAAATCCGGGGGAAGACTTGTCTTCTATAATCAAGGAAACAAATTCACGCTCACTAATGTGAACAATACGTATTTTCAGAATAATCGAAGGTTTTAGAGCCAGGGTCTACAAAATGCGTGAGCACGAGGGAGGCAACCTGAAGCTTCCAGCGGACAGGAATATCTGGTGTCATGGGGCAGAGCCGAGGTATATACCACCTGGGTGGGTGGGAGGAGCCAGCTTGAAGACCTCCAGCAAGATTTAAAGTAGAGGGGGACATGCCAAAGAGTGTGGTTGAACAACATATCCATGATCCTAGAAAAAAAAGATAATACAGGAACAATGGTTTTGAACTACCGTATTGGCACACAGGATGTTCTGGGGATGGGAGTAGGCCAAATGAAAAAAATTACTCACCGTAGTAATGATGTTTCTTCTACTGGGTCCAATAGTGAACTAATACAAAAATTGCATAATCTCCAGCCAGTGGGAGCACTGTATTTAAAACCTTTAGATAATGAACCTCTTACTGATTAGGTTCTGGAAGGGGAAGTAGGGAAGTAGGGATGGGACTGTACTGGCTCAATATTCGACACATTAGAAGAAACATCATTACTAAGGTGAGTAATTTTTTCTTCTAACAACATGAGTCCATAAGTGATACCATACAAAAACTGCAGACTACACAGCAGTGCCTCGAGAGGCTGGGAAGTTTGGAACCTATTTAGGGAAAAGGTTCTATAAGACTGCAGTCCAAAACTTTGTATCTCTTTTGGATAGAATATCCACACAGTAATGCTTTGTAAATGAATGAACAGTTTTCCAGGTAGCTGCTTTGCAGATGTCTGCTAATGGAATGTCCCATGAGGCAAGCTACTGATGCTGCAGTGCCCCTTGTGGAACATGCTCTGAGACTAAGGGGGGGCTGCTTATCAGCCTTCTCATAACAGAACTTGATGCAAGAGACCAGCCATACAGAGATGGTCTTTTTTGCTGCAGGTGTCCTTACTAACCTCACTGTAAGTGACAAATGGCTGACAGTTGTCTGTCCTGATGTGCTTTCTTCTGTCAAGGTAATGGCTGAGTGCTCTCTTGACATATAAGTAATGCAATTTCTGTTCTCCTGAACTAGAATGTGCTGCGAATAGTACAGATAAAAAGTAACTTCTGAGTTCAGATGAAATTCTGATACAACTTTTGGGAGGAATTTTCTGTGAGTTCTGAGAAACAATAGTTACCTATCGTAACAGTAGATCTTCAAGAGAATCTCCTCCATTAAGCCACATCATGGAACTGTGAGCTGTCAGCATCACGACCACATAGAAACTTTTGCAGGCTAGGACCACCCATGTCAACGTGCCTCCTTGGCACTGTTATGCTTGGTCCCACACCCTTGTTGGATACCCACTGTGCACTGCTGACAATATATGTTATATGCTATGCATAATTATTACTAACATATAGGGTGCTGGTACTTAATGTATAAGAGTAAGTAATTAGGGATATATTCATGATTATTGCCAATATTATCACTGCTAATAGTGTATACATAATAAAGTACAGTTACGTAAGAACTTACCGTAACAGTAGATCTTCGAGAACAGCTCTTGCAGCAGGTTACACCATTAGGACTGAAGCCAGCAGGCGTCAGGACCCCATGGAAAAATTCTAGCTAGCTATCTTCAGCGGGGACCGCCCCCGACATCAGTCCCACCTCCGACGTCAGGCGTAGTACATAAGGGAGCGGTCCCGCCAGATTCCCCATTTCTCTCGCCGGAGACTTCCGGCTGCAGGCTGACATCGAAATGGGAAACCGAGGATCCACCATCAGAAGACAAAAGGGTAAAAATCCCTGTTAAAAAAGGCTTAAGCCATGCCTTCTCCAAAGGGGAAGGTGGGCGGGAAGGTACCTGCTGCAAGAGCTGTTCTCGAAGATCTACTGTTACGGTAAGTTCTTACGTAACTGTACTATCTTACTTCGAGACACAGCCCTTGCAGCAGGTTACACCATTAGGACTGATTCCCAAGCAGTAGCACTTGCAAACACTCTGGGAGGAGGAAACTAGAAAGTTCATTCCAGGTCCAGAATCTAGGACAGGAGACCCTGTAGCACAGCCAGGCCGAAGCCAGCTCTTCGCCATGAAGCGATGTCCAGGCTATAATGCCTGATAAAGGTATGTGCAGAGCTCCAAGTGGCTGCAGAACAAATGGCAGAAGTGGAGACATTTTGAAGTGCTGCAAAGGAGGTGGCCACTCCCCTAGTGGAATGGCCCCGGACTGATCCCGGAAGGGGCTTTTGTTTGATATCATAACAGTATGACATGCACTGGACAAGCCAGTGAGACAGAGACTGTTTGGATACTGGTTGGCCCATCATCCTTTCAGTAAAGGAAATGAAAAGTTGCTCCGATTTACGAAGCTGCTTAGTTCTGCTCAGGTAGTACCTTAAGCTGCGGTGAACATCCAGGATGTGGAGCAGCGCCTCTCCTCTATTAGAATAATTAGGGAAGTAGACTGGCAGGTCAATATCCTGATTGAGAGTGAGTGTGGAAACCACCTTAGGCAAGAATTTAGGATTTGTCCTCAGGGATACTCTGTCCCGGTGGAAAATTAAATAAGGCTCCTTACACATAAGAGCATGAAGCTCAGAAACTCTTCTCGCTGACGTAACAGCAACCAAAAACAATGTTTTCCACGACAGAAAACGCAGCTCGCAATCCGCGGCAGGTTCAAAGGGGGGGAGCGTGAGTTGCTCCAGGTCAAAGAGCAAGTCCCATGGAGGCACTGGGTCCTTAATGGGTGGCCTAAGATGTAACACCCCTCTCAAGAATTCTCGACAGGCATCTAATTGTGCCACTGTGCGCTGTCCCACCGGGAGGCGATAAGCTGAAATGGCACAGAGGTGCACCTTAATAGAGGAGTAGGCGAGACCCGAACGGAAAAGGGAGAGCAGGTACTCTAACACCGCTTTCACCGGACAACCTAAAGGGGAAAGGCCGCGTGTTTGCGACCATAGACAAAAACGGCGCCATTTCATGGCGTACGTCGCATGCGTTGCCGGCTTTCTGGCTGCAGAAAGAACTTCCGCAACCTCTTGCGAGACCCCGTGTCGCAAAATGGCTATGTCTCTAGGAGCCATGCATGCAGGTTCAGTGAGCGTAAGTCCGGGTGGACCAGTGAACCCTCCTCCTGAGACAAGAGATGGGAGCTGAATGGCAACGGGAGCGGAGGTTCCCAGGATAGCTGTATTAGCAAAGGGAACCAGATCTGTCTGGGCCAGAAAGGGGCCACCAGGATCATTGTTGCATGCTCCCTGCGCAGTTTGAGAAGAACTCTCTGGATCAACGGGAAGGGAGGGAAAGCGTAGAGGAATCTGTCCGCCCAGGAGAGGGACAACGCGTCTCGCCAGAAAACACCAGGCCCTGGATCTAGCGAGCAAAAATTGGGCAGTTTTGCGTTGGATGGGGAAGCGAACAAGTCCAACTCTGGAGTTCCCCATCGAAGAAACAGATCCTCTGCTACCTCCTGAAGAAGTTCCCACTCGTGGACTCTGGCCTGGGAGCGACTCAGGCCGTCTGCAATTGTGTTGTCCACCCCGGGAACATGTACTGTGATCAGGTTCGCGCCGTGTCGGATTACCCAATCCCACACCCTCATGGCCTCCCTGCAAAGGGGGTAAGAGTGTGCACCTCCTTGTTTGTTGAGGTAATACATCACCGCCGTGTTGTCTGTCTGAAGCAGGAGAGTACTCGGCGGGATCTCTGACTGAAATGCCTGCAGGGCATAAAGTACCGCCCTCATCTCTAGGACGTTGATATGGAGGTGAGCCTCCTGAGGAGTCCACGTTTCCTGGGACTTCACCCCGTCCAGGTGTGCTCCCCACCCTAGACCTGAGGCGTCTGTGGTGAGGATTACCTCCGGGGACGGCGCTATAAACGGGATGCCCGTAGAGAGTGTCCCTGGGTCTAGCCACCACTGCCAGTCTGAATCACGGTAGTGATTCTGACGGATGCTGCATGTGGTCTTGCCTTTGGTCCCATTGCACCTTGAGCATCCACTGAGTTACCCGCATGTGGAGCCTTTCAAGGGACAGTAGGAATGGCGCAGCCATGTGTCCGAGCAAGCGAAGGACCGACCTGGTTGGACGGTCTTCTTCGACGAAAGATCCCTGATGAGGGATCTGATGCGCTCGCTTTGCGCCTGGAAGAAATGTCTTCCTGAATGGTGTCCAGTATCTGCCTATGAACTGCAGCTTCTGCGACGGTACCAGGAGAGACTTCTCGTGGTTGATTAGGATACCCAGAGATCGAAACAGGTCCTGGGTACTCTGGATCGCCCGTATAACGCCTCTCTGGAGGCGGCCATGAAAGCCGATCGTCCAGGTGCGGGAACACATAATGGCCCTGTCTCCTTAGAGACGCTGCCACGACTGCCATGCATTTGGTAAAGACCCTGGGTGCCGATGACAGCCCGAACGGAAGTGCTCGGAACTGAAGATGATGACCGAGAAACTCGAAGCGCAGGATCCTCTTGTGCGCTTGAGCTGTAGGGATGTGCAGGTAAGCATCCTGCATGTCTAGAGATGCTAAAAAGGTGTCCTGCTTCAGCATGGGAATAAGACCCAGAAGAGTTACCATGCGGAATCTTTTGTAGGCGACCGACAAATTGAGGTCACTGAGGTCCAGAATCGGACAGGTCCCCTGTTTTCTTTGGAACCAGGAAGAAGTGGGAATAGTATCCGTGTCCTCTCTGGTTCTCTGGGCCATACTCTATCGCTCCCTTTTGCAGGAGTTCGAGTACTTCTTGTCTGATCAATGACATGTGCTGACCCGAGTATCGGGAGAGCAGAGGAGGCCTCGAGGGTGGCTTTTCCGCGAATTCTATAAAGTGGCCTCTTCCGACCATCTGGAGAACCCACCTGTCGGCGGTTATAGACTGCCATCCTGGCAGGAAATTCGCAATGCGACCCCTGACCATGAAATCCCGTTGATCCTGAGGGGCGGGGGCCGGGAAGGAGTCAGGCTGTGGCGGCTGAGGGGCCCGCTGGCTGGGCCGGCTTGAGTGCGCTGGCCTCGACCTGCGGGTTGTTTTCCCTGGGCTCTGCAACCGGAGCCCCTCTGTTATGGAATGGGGCGGGACTGTTGTCTCTGCGTCCGTCCACGAAATCGGCTTTGGTTCCTATGAAAGGAACTAAGCTTGGGTCGGTACATGGCCTAAACCAACCTCACCGCCTTCCCGGCCTCTTGGAGTTTGGTAATTATCTTCTCGGAGGGTTTACCGAATAAAACTTCTCCCTCGAATGGGGCGTCCATGATGTTTTTCTGGACGTCCGGGTTAAAACCGGAGACACAGAGCCAAGAGTGCCTCTGGAGGCATACGCCTGAAGCTGCTGCTCGGGCTGAGGAGTCCGCAGAGTCGTACGTGGCTCGTAGCACCTGGGTTCCCACGTCCGAACCGGTACGGAGGAGCTGCAACATCTCCTCCTTCTGCTCACCTTCTGGCAATTTCTCAGCCGCATCCAGACCCTGCTCCCACAGGGCATTTTGGAACTGCACCATGTGGGTCAAATAATTCAGGGATCTGATGGCGCAGGTAGCGGAAGCATACGTGCGCCTACCCATGGCGTCCAGCTGCTTGGACTCTGGGTCCGGTGGCAGGGTGCTCAAATGTTGCGGTCTCTGGGACTGGTCATGTGAGGTTGTTATGACCAGAGAGTCGGCCTGAGGATGCTGAGCCAAGTACTGGTCTTCCCTTGGAGCCTTGTACAGGCGGTCAGCTTTCTTCGGCATCGCCGGGAGTGAATGTGGACACTTCCACGCTGCCTTGGTAATGTCCACGAAAGTGTCTACCAAGGGTGGCACCACCACAGGCTTGGGGTCCTTCTGCTGAAGATACTTCTCAAGGCATAGCCTTCCGGGGTCTAACTCTTCCGCATCCCATCCCATGTTCTCTTGGATGTGTCTCATGATATCCAAGAACGAAGGGTCATCCGGAGGAGACTTTGGAAGCTCACGTGGGTCCGGAGAAGGGATGGAGAGAGGAGATGGGGATCTGGATGTTGAAAACTCTGATCCCGTGTCCTCCGTCGAAGGCGAACGGTGGCGTCTTCTGGGTCTCTTAGGGCTGGGTGACCTAGAAGAGGATCTGGACGGAGGTCTCCTTTTGTCTGGTCTCCCCCTTGGAGGGGTCCTGGGCTCCCGGGGAGGAGGTAACCAGCCTGCAGACCCAGATGAAGAAGGAGGCGCAGGAACCGGAGGAGTAACCGGTGTAGGAGGAGGAGGAGGTGGAAGCGGAGGTGGAGTGGGAACCATGTCCTTTTTGATGGTATCCCACCAGTAAGTGAAAAGCTCCTTCACCTCTGAAAAAGAAAGGCCCGATGAGAGACCGGGCGCCGGTGGTCGGTCGTCGGGTCCCGGCGTCGGCTCCACAGGGGGCTTGGGTTGCAGAGAGGGTTCCCTGGGAGTCTCAACAGGACCGGGGTCGCCCGTCTGATCCTCGGGCTGAGTCAACTCCTCCTCAGTGATGGTCTCCTGACCGACGTCGGTCGGAGGCGTCGGGGTCCTCTTCTCGATTGGAGCGGGAGCCGGTCCCCCTACCAGCGTCCGGTGATGAGTTGGCTTGGCCAGTGACGGTCTTCCAATGGACAACGGCTCTGGGGACCTGTGGAGAGAGGCCGACGTCGGGCGAACCGGCGTCGGGTCCAACGGCCTCTTAAGTGAGGTGAGCTCCTTGGTCTTCTGCTGGGGAGGAGGAGGCAAGGAGGCAGACCTGACGTCGGGTTCAGAATGGCGGGAACCCGACTTGTGGTGATGGTGACGATCCCCCGACTTAGCCAGGGCCTTGGAGGACGAGGAAGGCCTGGGAGTCTTGGCCTGAAAGAGGAGCCTGAAGACTTTCTCACCACAGTGAGGGGAGGCTGAGAGCTGGCACGGGAAGGAGAGCGGTCGGACCTGGAGCCGGAGCTGCGCGAGTCGGAGGCCCTAGACGGGGACCTGGAAGGGGCCTTCTCTCTATGCTTCTCAGAATGCTTACGGGCCTTCTGCGAAGAATCCCCCTTGGAAGCCATGGTCTTGAGTTGTTCCTCGATGGTCTTGAGTTGTTCCTCGAGCAGGAATGCCTGTAGGGCCTTCTGGCGATGGATCCGGGTTCTGCTGTTGAAACCCTGGCAAAAGGTGCAGGACCGGGTGTCGTGGTCTGGGCCTAGGCACCGGACACAGGCCGAGTACGGATCCTTGAATGGGATCTGCTTCCCACAGGCACACTTGAGGAGTGACCGGAGGTCGGAGAGGACATCAGAGAAAAACTGAACTAAGAGGCAATTTCCCGTAGGAAAACACTTTACCACGCGTCTCAGCCTCAGAAGCTGAACGAGAAGGGTCGGAGACATGCAAGTCGGCGGCGGGGAAAGAACTGGAGAATCTGGCAGGACCTCCCCCTTATGTACTAAGCCTGGACGCCGGAGGCGGGACCAACGTCGGGGGCGGTCCCCGCTGAAGATAGCTAGCTAGAATTTTTCCGTGGGGTCCTGACGCCTGCCGGCTTCAGTCTTAATGGTGTAACCTGCTGCAAGAGCTGTGTCTCGAAGTAAGATCTATTGTACCGAGAATACCTTACGTGCTCTCTGTTTATTCTTCTGAGAAGTCATTGTATAGCCTACATTGCCATCATGCAGATTTAGGTAACATCACACTTATTTCCTGTTTAATGTATACTTCTTTGTTCTCATTTTAGCTGATTTTAACACATTTTGTATATCGCTAGATAACACTGGAGCCACCTAACATTTGGCCAATAGAGCTTGTTTTGTATATCTAACATTATGAATGTAATAGTTACCACGGTTATTATCTAAGTATATAAGTAACTGCATTACGTTTCCCCCTGAGACCTTCTTCATCCCTGGGGATATTGGGAAATTCATGGCTCCCAGTGTCTAAATTGGTAAAACTCTTACTAGGGCAAATGTCTGATTCTGTGTAATAAATAAGTTTATTACCGAATATGCCTCTTGTCTGTTCTTTCCTTTGCTGGTTTATTACCACCAAGAACCTGAGCAGGTGCTGAGCACCCTGACATTGCTGGCAACCGTGTGCAGGTGGTCTAAATTAGCAAAGATTCACTGTTTGCTGGCTCTTCCCTTGCGGGTAGTAAGTAGGTATACACATCTGTATCACCTCACCCGTGTTTTTCACTCCATAGCATCTTGCAAAGTCTGGCTGCTTACTGGGCAAGGTTGATGCCGTCTCACCTTGTTCAATGGCAGTTTTAAATTGCTGGACTGTGAGAGTGTAAATGCTCGACTGTTTGGTTCAACCTCTGTGGATCGATACACAGCAGGGTAACCACTGAAAGGTTAATTTTGGGTTTCCCAATCTTTTCTTTTGCTACCATCATGTCCAATATCTGTGCAGATCTGAGACTCGACATCTCTAACTTTCTCACCTCCCATGGAGGCTGGAGCTACTTCGCGCTGGACATGGAACACTCTGATAACCCCGTACTGGGGATCTCAACCCAGTACTCAGAGGCGAGACAAACAGCCAAAAAGCATGATGCTAAAGGGCTGTTGGTCACGGTTCTTTATGCTGCTTTAGAAGCCTCCAAATCGAGGTTTTGTTCCCTCAAACTGCAACACTCAGCTCTTAAGAAAGAGATGGGCTTGCAGGAATCTGAATGTTTAAGGAAAGAGCAGAGACTGGCAGAAGAACTTCAGTCTCTGTGTAGTAAGAACGAGACTCTTTTGCACTGTTCTATACAGAATAGTGATTGCAAGTTATGCATGTTAAGAGAGGAATGTGATAGGCTGAAGCAGGATAAGAGACAGGTGTTGCAAATGAATGATTTGTTGAGTGATACGAATGAGACTTTGCAAGAGGAGCTTGACGAGATTAGAGAAGATCTGAAATAGGTAAGTGACGAGTTGGATCGGGAACTTAGGGACAACTGTGAATTGAATATGTGAATATACTGTGAATATAGAATGTTACAGAAAGAGGTTGCAAAGGTGTTGAACAGAACATTACAAAAGTTAGTCACAAACAATGCAGAGCTAAGATGGCAAAACTGCGTCATCAGCAAGAGGTGTTGGCTGGTCATGTCAAGGCAATGGGTGGGTTTCACTACACGCCCACTGACCTTACATCATCTAGAGATGATGATTCTGGTGATGACAACAGTCAATATGGCACCCAACTACACCCTCAAAATGGCCCAGTACCCATCTGCCAACCACAAGTTGGTGGCCCCTACGCTGTTCCAGTGCGATCCTACATCATGAGAGATATGACGATTTATCATGTGCAACGCCAAGATGGCGATCCCCATGATTGGGGGGGAGGTCAAGGCCCAGTCCCTCCTATTGCTGTCCTGAAGAAGGAAGACAGAGTGGAGATCGATAAGATGATCAAGGCCACCCTCACTAGGACTGAGATGTCTGAGGAGCAGAGACAGGTTTTCTGGCAGCACATGGAAAACACGTTAAAGGAAGCCGCTGCTCAGCAGTCACCAGTCCGCACTGTGGCAACGCCACAACAGAGGCTGCCCTTCATGGCACACAATCCCACATCCCTTTCCAGGATGCATTTCACATAATTCAGACTAGTCCCCTTCAGACAGCTCACTCTGTACAGCAAATCGTTGACAGTATAGGCCGCATGACCCCCAGTGACAATCTCAGCTGTCATCTGGAAAAAGTTTGTTCCAAATGTGAGGTGCTCAGTCTACCGGCAGGCTACCAAGAACAAGTCCTCTGGCAGTCTGTAGACACCAGCCTCTGGGCAAAACTTTCAGAGGCAGCTGGCCAAGCCACAGATGCGTCCTTTGATGACAAGCAAAGCCAATACCCTTTTCCCGCAGAGGCCTTACCATCACTCAGAAACCATTCAGTCACTCCTGCTGGGGCAAGTATCAGGACCATGTCTCGACTGCCAACCTGCCCATCTGGCCAGTGAAAATGCCCACTGTATCTTGGAGACTCACTACTGATTACAGGAGACTTAATCAAATTACTCCTAGCTGCTCTCCTACGGTAGTCTCAGCAACAGATGCGCTCAAACTGCTAACACCAGATTGTAGGTGGTTTAGCACCCTTGACATCTCCAACAGGTTTTGGTCACTGACCCTTGCTCAGGAAAGCCAATATAAATTTGCTTTCACCTTTGAGGGTTGTCAGTACACTTGGACCTGCCTACCTCAGGGCTTCCACAACAGACCCTCCTTTTTCCAGCTACACATGATGGATGCCTTGCAGGGTTTCTCTGACCCACAATGACTCCTGCAGTATGTGGATGACTTACAATTGGCAAGTGCCACCAAGGAGCAACATCTTGACCTCCTTGACGAGTTACTAACTCTCTTACAGAGAGCGGGCCTCAAGTACAATCCTGCAAAAGCACAAGCCAAAAAGAGGTTATCTTTCTTGGCTTGAGTATCACAGAACAAGGTAGCAGCCCAGCCTAGAAGAAGATCCAAGGCCTACAAGATTTGCCACTTCCTACCAGTGTAGCAACATTCAGATGTTTCCTGGGAATGGTCAACTATTCCAGGAACTTTATTTGTGAGTTTGCACAAAAGGCCACCCTTCTGTATGAGCTCCTGAAAAAGGATGTTCCCTGGACTTGGGGTCCCATTCACACTAATGGTGTGACCCTTCTGAAACAGGCCTTGGCCTCTGCTCCAGCATTAGTTAACCCCAATCCAGCTTTACCCTTCCATTTAGAATCGGCTACTTCAGACATTGCCATGTCTGCAGTATGTGCTCAAAAGGTTAAGGTGGACAAAGCAATGGGGCCTGATGGGATTCATCCCAGAATTCTAAAAGAACTAAGGATAGAACAGGTGACACCACTGACTACCCTCTTTAATAAATCATGGGAGGATGGGGTGGTACCTGAGGATTGGAGGAGGGCAGATGTTATTCCACTTCACAAAAGTGGGAGCAAGGCAGAAGCAGGAAACTACAGACCTGTTAGTTTAACCTCAGTGATTGGGAAAATGATGGAATCACTCCTGAAGGAAATAATTGTTGCTTACATAGAGGCCAGAGGAGCACAGGACCCAAGGCAGCATGGATTCACAGCAGGAAGGTCATGTCAGATGAATCTAATAGATTTCTTTGACTGGGTGACCAAAGTAGTAGATCAGGGAGGGGCTGTGGACATGGCCCACCTAGACTTTAGCAAGGCATTTGACACAGTCCCACACAAAAGATTAATATACAAGTTGGCTAGTCTGGGAGTGGGTCCCAAGATGGTAGCCTGGATAAAGAATTGGCTGGAGAACAGGACACAGATGGTAACAGTAAACGGAGTCCACTCTGAAGAAAAGGGGGTTACTAGTCGGGTACCGCAGGGTTCAGTACTAGGATCAGTCCTCTTTAATGTCTTTATAAGTGACATTGCAGAGGAACTGGAAGGAAAAGTATGTCTCTTTGCAGACGACACAAAGATCTGCAACAGAATTGATACACAAGGTGGGGTGGAAAGGATGAGAAGGGACTTGGCAAGGTTGGAGGAATGGTCAAATGTATGGCAGCTTAGATTCAATGCTAAGAAGTGCAAAGTAATTCACATGGGAAACAAAAACCCGGGGGAAGAGTACACAATTGGGAGTGAGATACTAACAACAACAAAAATGGAAAGGGAACTGGGGGTAGTCATATCAGATGACCTACAGGTAAGCAAGCAATGTGAGAGGGCAGTAAG
The DNA here is from genome assembly GCA_016271365.2 of Neoceratodus forsteri. Taxonomy (NCBI): domain Eukaryota; kingdom Metazoa; phylum Chordata; order Ceratodontiformes; family Ceratodontidae; genus Neoceratodus; species Neoceratodus forsteri. Next base: position 726,987,285 of record CM057458.1, on the reverse strand, counting down.
GAGGGCTGGGGGGATACTGGGATGCATAGGGAGAGGCATCACCAGTAGAAAACAAGAAGTTGTTATCCCTCTGTACAGACAGCTAGTGAGACCCCATCTGGACTACTATGTGCAGTTCTGGAGACCCAATCTCCGCAAAGACATAGACAGGACGGAGGCAGTGCAGAGAAGGGCAACTAAAATGGTGCAGGGTCTCCACCAGAAGACATATCAAGAGAGACTTAAGGAGCTTAAAATGTATAGCCTCGAGGAGAGGAGGGACAGGGGGGACATGATATAAACTGTCAAGTACCTCAAGGAATCAACAAAGTCCAAGAGGATAGCATCTTTCAGAAAAAGAGGTGTGCAAGAACAAGGGGGCACAATTTGAAGCTAGAAGGGAGAAGGCTCAGAGGTAATGTGAAGAAGTGTTTTTCCACAGAGAGGGTTGTGGATGCATGGAACAGCCTTCCTGATGAGGTTGTGGATTTAAAAACAGTTGTGGAATTCAAGAATGCATGGGACAGGCATGAGGCAATTCTAAGGAGTGGAGGTAGGAAGAATTAGGCCTTTGGTTAGCTAGGATCTGCAGCTTATCCATTAGGTAGGGAAATGGGCAGACTAGGTGGGCCAAGTGGTCCTCATCTGCCGTCAAATTCTATGTTTCTATGTAATGGCACTTTGAGATTCATTGTCTATGCTTCCCAGATGCTGTCCCCAGTGGAACAGAAGTACGGTCTTTGTGAAAGAAACCTTCTGGCTACCTACTGGGTTGTCAAGCACTTCCTGTACATCATTGGATATTCACCCATCATTTTGCATACCGACCCCATTCCCACAAACTTTTTGCTGTCAGACAGAGTGAAGGATGGCTCCGTGTCTAATACCAAATTGACTCACTGGTCTCTTCTTCTCCAGGACCGTGACATACAGGTCCACACTGCCAAAATTCCCCCAATTTTGGTTGATGGTCTTCTGTATCAAGGAGATCTGCATGACTGTTCACTCCAACTCCCTGATTTGCCTGATCCAGGCCCACTTCTTCCTGCTACTCCCAAACTCCTTGCTGACACTTCCTTGTGTCAAGTCTTTACTGATGGCTCTTGCCTTGTAGTACCACGGAGAACAGACAGCTGGATTTGGAGTGCTCATCATGCACCCTAATAGTAACACTGTCCATGTGTCCAAATGCTGTAGTGTTGCATCTTCTTAGTATGCAGAACTGGCAGCAGTGGCCTGTGCTCTTGAACTGATACAACATGGTACCACAGATACCATCATCTTTACAGACTCTAACTGAATCTGTTGCACCCTGACTGAATTTTTGCCATTCTGTGAGAAGAACTCCTTCACATCTTCTGATGGCACCCCTGTGAAATACAAGGCACTCTTTGTATGCATTCACAACTTGAATCAACAGTTTAAACATAAACTGTTCATCCACAAGGTGAAGGCCCATTCAAAATCTGACCATACCATGTTTTCAATGATCGAGCAGACACTCTTGCAAAAGAGGGAGCTTGTGGGGGGGGGGGGGCACATGGGATATGGCTCACCCTGTGGCTCGGGCAGCTGTACAAATAGCTGCGACAAAGAAGAAAACGGAATCTTTTCTGCCACTGGACTTGCCCACAAGACAAAAATCTAACCCTTAACTGAAAGAAGTGTTCAGATTTCTAGACAAAGGAACTGAACAAGAACTGACGACCCATAACCCCTACAAAAGACACGCAGACAAATCACATCTATCACATGACAACAGGTTGATATGGTATCAACCTGACAACCTGAATTACAGATTGTGGGTGTGACATGGACAGCCAGTTCTGAGTGCTGTATGATCATTTTTTGTAATACAAAAAAATGTGTATGGACTGTTTCCCATGAGAAAATGCTGAAACAGCATGTGAGATCACACACACACACACACACACACACACACACACACAGGTTTTAGATACAAGGTATTACATGGAAGACCGGAAGCTAATTACAGGCTGGAAGAGGCTTGAGTTGAGCAAATCCATTTTATGACATTTCAAGAGGAGGAAACCAGGTTTAGGAAACTGGTGCGAAATCTTAAATGCTGATGTCAGTGTGAGAGGGGAAACTGATCAATAGATCAAAGAAATGTCATTTGAAGAACATGAGTCATGCTGAGGTTGCAGAATTTAATACTTGAAAAGGACATCCTGTTTTTATATAGATACATATTTTTTATATATTCTGAAAGGGAGGAGCTAGGTGACCTCATGCAAAATAGGTGGGGAAAACCAGCTTGTAAAGATTATTCTGTTTTTTCTTCAGAGACACTTTTATCTAGACTCTGACAAAGAAATATCTGTGAGCACTTTAAGCAAGTATTGAGAGAGAGAGAGACAAATCTAAGTACTGAAGTAAGAATTGCACTGTTTAAAACCTTGTTCTTTTAATAGATTTGTATGTCTTGTGATATAATAGTTCTGTATTTTATCTGTTACATATTTTTATCTATTTTAGCAAAAACTCTAATTTTAGAGCATACTTGGTCTGTCTTTAATTTCTTTCCTTTACAAGTAGAGTATATATGGTTACAGCAGACACTGTGCATAAGCCTGAATGGTGATACCAAACCACAAAAAGGTAAGAATAATCTGAGGTCTTTATTAAAGTTTAAGGGTTCATTTTTGTACACCTGGTTAGGTGCTCATAGGCAAAGATATCTGGCCCCCTGAAGACAGATATATCTGAGCCTGTGCATTGGGTATGCTAGCAAGAGGTTCACAGTTTGAATCCCTCCACGACTTGAGACCAAAGGTTGATTCGAACCCACAGAAACAGACAAGAGGGTTACCTTGTTCTGTTAAACTGTTCACAAGATAGCACTCGGAGGATGGCACTTTAGGAGTAGAGGGCTGACCTGCTGAGTGAGTTTGTGACAGTGGGTAATTCCCAAAGCTCTGCGATCTGAGTTCATTCATCAGGTCCATGACACCCCGACTGGTGGACACCAGGGGTGGAGACAGGGGCACTGCTTCTGGGGGGGGGAGCCCCCCCAATGGCACCAAATGGTCGGTAGGGGAGAATATGAATGTGGTAAAAACCGATGGGAGAACGAAGCCCGTTGCACACAGTGTCGTGTCGACTGTCGGTCAGTCATAAGTCGGTAAAGTGTGAATCTAATATGCTTTAATCGGTGGTTTCTGCTAAAGACCGACCCACAGGAAAGGCATTTGAGTTTCTCTCTAGTCAAGCTTTTTTAGCTTCTGCTGCTGAAGAGACATTTTATTTTCATCTCTATAGATTACACACATGCGTGCCACATCAGTAAATATCGGGCACTAACTTGCAGACATTCTGTGTCAGTCAGCAATGTCTGCAAGTTAGCGCCCGATATATACTGATTTGGCATTAGGCATGCGTGTGCCAGTGTAATCTATTGAGATGAAAATAGAATGTCTCTTCAGCAGCAGAAGCTAAAAACGCTTGAATAGAATGGAAGTTTCAGTAACTTAAGTGGGTCCCTTTCTACAATTCTAAGGTTCAGGGTCCCTAATTTTATGGAAGGAAAGGTTGACATCACACTGTCAGAGTCATTTGTAACAGTACAGGAGAGTAGTCTGTTGTGACAGTAGTTAAAAGCTACAATGTGTCCAATGCAGTGGTGCCGGGGCCCATGCCAATGCCATAATTTGGGGCATACTATGCTCTCATGTGGCCAGATGATGATGTGGCTTGGCTCCTCCCTGCCCTATCCCTGCCATGAGCCACTGGAGTCTGGACACACTACAAAGATAGTGATCTTATACTCCTGAGGGGCCTCTTTGTTACTAGAGCACAACTTCCTATGGGGAGACCCTGTGTTATTAGAGCACGAGAGCACCTCTGAGTTATTAGAGCACCTTCTGTGCTTCTGTGGAGAACTTCAATGTAGCTCGCTTGCTTGGGACCTAATGGGTGACCAGTAATATTCCACTCTGCCACACACAAAGACAGTCTACAGTTTCATACTTAAGGACTTGTCATTTGTGCGTTCATTTCTTCAGGTTCAACACAGATTCCCATCACAGACCCATCACACCCAGGAGATTATGGCAAAGATCAACAAACTGACTTTGGCAAATGGCCCCCTCATGTCCTGAACCTTACCTACTTCTCTCTCCCATCTACCTTTCATGCATGCACCATGCTGCTTGCTTGTGGCCCTGAGCTGGCAGTACAGTACGGTACCTGAGTGCCCTCTCCCAACCTTCTGATGAGTATGTCATGGACTCAAGGATGGCAGCAGGGTCTCTGAGAGAGAACAAAGTACTGTTGGCACTGGCAGTACTGTTGGAAACTAAAGTTCAGATGCGTGTGACTGACTGTCAACTATCAGTAAATCAGTAAGTCAGTAAAGTGTTAATCACAGTATGATTCACACACTTTACCGACTTACTGACTTAGTGACAGTCACCAGTCAGTCACACTCGCATGAACTTTACTTTTCGACCCGACGACGACGTACCGATGCCGTGGCGCGCGAAGCAAGCAAGTTACACGTGATCTTTATTAGTCTAGGAATTAATACCTTTGAGCCAGGGCTCTTTTACAAAGGTTCCATGTCACAAAGAACATTTAGCAAAGCACGATACACATTACAGGTAAAACCAGACAGGAAAGTTACATCATAAATTTGCTATTAACAGTTTAAGGCAGTAACGTTTTTAAGTTTCATAGAAAAACAAGCTATAACAGGTTCAAGCGAGTAGACAATTTCGAGGTTAAGGAAACTTCCTGGGGAGAGAGTGATCATTAGGCACCAAAAGGAGGCTAGAGAGGAGGGAAAGGTGGTGAGCGGGAGAGTAAGTGAGAGGGGACAGGAAAAAAGGGGGGGAGTGAGTTTGGGTGGGAGACAGGAAGTAGTAGAGGTACCAGAGGGTTCATTAGTCAGGGAGGAAGAGGCCTCAGATGTGAGGATGGACATGAGGAGTAGTAGTCTTTATCTAGCGCAGTCACAGTTGCTAGTGGTGGTGAGGTGGGCATAGAGCATGGATTTGAAAGCTTCAAGCGAGGTTGAGGATAGAGTAGGTGGACTAAGCACATTGAACCATGTCGGGGCCCTGTATGCGAAAGATCTTTGTCCCTGTGCAGTCCGCATCTCGGAACCAGGAAAGGTTGGCGCTCAGATCTGGTGGAGGGTCGTGAGCCAGGATTCAGTCGGAGTAGGTTTTGAATACATAATGGAGTCAGTCCCAAGATAGATTTTTTGCCATTGTGCAGGTGAGATAATAAGGCGATTTGATAGGTTCAACCAGCCTGATTCATAGTACAGATCACACGGTGAGTCAGTCTTTGAGCCCCCATGAGGAGCTGGCAGGCCTTATTTAGAGTGATTGAGATACGCCTTAGAGCAGTGGAGGTAGCTGAGCCATAAATAATAAGGCCATAGTCAATGATTGAGATTATAGAACTCTGTATAGCTATTCTCAATGCCGCTTGATTTAGAAATTGACAGTTACGGAATAGTATTCCAAGGCGTTGGTTCACTGTTTTCGCAGTGTTGTCAATGTGGGTTGCAAAGGTAAGCCCTTGGTCAAAAGTGATGCCAAGGTATTTGAAAGTATTTACTTGGTCCAGTGTAATTCCCGCAGAGGTTTGTATGGTGAGTGGAGTATGCCTATTTTTGTTTTGGTGATTGGAGAAGAGCATGGCTTTTGTTTTATTGTGGTTTAGCACAAGTTTACTATCCAGGAACCAACTTTCAACACTAGAGAAAGCAAGTTGCAGGCTTTTTCGTAGGGAGTTTGGATCCTTGTGGGAAGAGAGAATTACAGCATCATCAGCGTATAAGATTATTTTCTCCTGGCAGATATCTGGGAGGGACTTAAGGAACAGGCTAAAGAGGAGCGGTCCAAGAATTGATCCCTGTGGTACACCCGAGAGAACTGGTTTGAAGTCGGAGAGTTCATTAGAGATTTTTACAGCCTGTGACCGATTGGACAGGTAACTTTTTACCCAAGCACAAGGACCTTCGGCCAGGCCTAGGCTAGAAAGTAGGGAGGTAAGTAGGCCATGATGGACTGTGTCGAAAGCTTTTGTAAGATCGATAAAGATTGCACCTGTTTGGCACCCTTTGTCCAGGGCTGAGTGGACTTCTCCAGAGAAATCAAGTAAGGCTGTTGTTGTACTATGTCCTTTCCTAAAGCCGTGCTGTTGATTACAGAGTAGATTGTATTTGTCCAGGTAATCAGAGTTGGTCTGCCACTATTCGCTCAAGTGCTTTGGAGAGGGAGGAGTATTGATATTGGTCGATAGTTTCCTGTTGAAGTTTGTCCCCCTTTGTGCACTGGCGTAACTATGGCAGATTTCCATTTGTTGGGAAATTGACTTTGGCAAAGTGGCAGATTAAGAATTTTGCAAGGGGGTGAATTACTTCATCCAGGGTGACAGACAGGATTTTTAGATCTAGCGTGTCACTACTTGTTCTGGATTTGGAGCAGGCCTTTCTTATGTACTTGTGTGCTTCGTGCACTTTGATTTTCTTGAAGTAAAATTGTGGTTTGTCACGAGGGGTGTTTTGTGATACTAGGCTAGGCACAGGTAAGTCCGAGAAGAAATCTGGGGGGAGGACCCCACTAAGGTCTGTGAATGTCTTATTAAGCGCATCTGCAATAGACTTTGGGTCAAGAGTGGTGGATCCATCAACTTTCATAATGGTAGGTGACGATTTTGATTGTTTACCATTATGTTTCAGATGTTGTCCCAAAAAGCTCTTCCATCACCCCAGGTGGATTCAAGGGCATTTTTGAAATAGGCGCTCTTCATTTGCCTAATTTGTGAGGTACATCTATTTCGTGCCTGCTTGTATTTTAGGGTATCATGAGGTGAGCCTGTGTCTCTGGCAACTGCCCAGAGGTGGTCCCGAACCTTGAGCTCGCAAGTAGTTTGGCAGTAATCCATGGATTTGATAGCGCTTTGATTTCGTTTTTACTGAGGCGTGTAAGTCGCATGCAGAGTTGAAAGATTTAATGAAGTATTCTAGTGCGGTATTAATATCAGTTGATTCAAGGATTGGCGTCCAGTCCTGTTGTAGGAGATGGTTTTCAACTTGATAAGATTCCCATAAGGCAATACTCTGCTTGTTATAACTTTGGGGTGGCTTGAGAAATTTATTAGACCAGGTACAGGACACTGGGGAGTGGTCACTGAGGGAGTCAGGGAGGACTTTAATGTTTTTTATCCGGTCAGGGTGATTTGTGAGAACCCAGTCAATAAGGGTGCTTGTACCAGTTTTGTAATTTTTCCGGGTGGGGGAGGTTACCATCTGAGTCAGGTTTGCTGCTAGGATGTCATCTTTGTAAGAGCCAGTGTCAGAGGCGAGCCAGTTTATGTTGAAATCCCCGAGGAGGAGGAGCTCATTTTCAGAGGGCTGCAGACTAACAAAATCAAGTACAGACTTAATACTGGCACGGTGGTCTTTTGGAGGGATATAGACTGCGGCCACTGTGAGAACTTTGTTTTGTGCACCAAGAAGCAGTTTGATAGGGAGGAGTTGCATCTGCGTATTTGTGGGGGTGAAGCTGCCGCGTTGACAGGAGAGGTTGTCCTTTATGTAGATAGCACAGCCCCCACCTTTCTTGCTTGCCCAGTCAACTCTGAAAAGATTGTAGCCTTCTGCTGAGACCGCATGATCCGGGTGCTGGGAGATAGCCAGGTTTCCACAATGGCTAGTATATCAGGGTTTTTTGTCCAGCGAGAGTTTGAAGAGATGCCAATTTGGGAAGGAGGCTGCAGATATTTAGAGTGATAATGGAGAGACCACTACCAACTTTCCCTGTTTTGTCGGCTTCAGTGCAACAGGACCAGGGTTTGGGTGTATCCCACCAGATATTAAAAGTAGGAGGAGCAGGAGTTTCAGCGATGCCATTCGTAGTTCATAATAGGTTGGAGTGAGTTTCTGCTTGTACTTTTAAGATGCTTGGATTGTCTTCTGGAGTCCCAGTAGGGTGATCGTTAGTGAGTTATAATGATGTGGCAGTTTCCATTAGAAAATATGGCTCTTTGCACCCAGGTATTAATTGGGTGATGTTTGTTTAAGACTTCAGAGTAAAAGCCATGGTACAATGTTTCGGGTAGTAGTATAGAAAGGTGAGAGTAGGTGGAGGGGTAGGGTAGGAGGAGGGGAGTTGGCATAAAGGGAAAAGGAGGGTGAGGGTGAGCAGGAACAGGTGGTGGGGACTAAGCCAAAGCATTTTTTTAGCGAGGCAGGAGACAGCCGAGAAGTAGTGTGGGCTAGGCAGTCGGGGGGGGTGGCGAGCAATAGGAGGGTGGTGGGGTCACGGATTTTAGTGGGCTAAGGTGGATAGCTAAGCACTATGGTGAAGTACAGAGAAAATGAAAAAAAGACTGGGAGGGTTTGGTGCCAGAGGGTTTAAGAGAAGTACTATAGTACTGTTGAGATCCAGGATCACATAATATGTTAAAGTCTTGAAAGGTGATAAACTGTGGCCTGCATATGCAATGTGTAAAATCCTTTTGTCTATATGTTTTGTTCTTCAAAGTCCTCGAGATAAGTACAATACCTTGGGAGTAGGTCAGACAGTAGGCATATGCAATGTGTGAAATCCTTTTGTCTGTATGTTTCCTTTGATCTTCAAAGTCCTCAGAGACAAGTACAATACCTTTGGAAAAGGTCAGACAAAAATGTTGATTCAGTCACAAAATGTGTTAAAATTCCTTTGTTCTTTAAAGTCCACAAGTGCAGTTGCTTTAAGAGTGGTCAGATGAGAATGTTGAAAATGTTGATTCAGTTGCAGGACCCAGCATCACTATGTTTGTAAGACTAGTTGTAAGGCATATGCTTCTTGGGGAGGCTTCAAGAAAGTTGATTTAAAATTAAAAGCTGATACCTGATGATGGCGATTTGCAGAAATTCAGTCCAGGAGACTTTCACCAATGTTGTGTGCAAGAATGGCACAGGTATTCCCAGCAGAAAAACATGTAAATGAACAAATACTAACCTACAGACACAGACAAGCACAAACAGCCACCCACACAGCCCCAGGAGGAGGATCTTGGCACCAAGTTGCATTTTGTCTCCACTCATGGTGACTGGCAGCATTGTCTGCAAGTAGTGCCCGATATTTACTGATGTGGCATTCATGTGTGTACTCTATAGGAAAATGTCTTCAGCAGAAGGCAAAAAACGCTCAAATACAGAAAAATCAAATGCCTTTCCTGTGTGTCCGTCTTTAGCGGAGACCACCGATTAAAGCATAATAGACAATGTCATGCAAAGAAGCCAGAATCTAAGTGGATTTATGCAGAAGAAAAGGTTGTGTCTAACCCATTTGAAGCAAGTTTAATAGCCTCATCTAGCAAGAAATGAAAGACTGATGTTGATCAAGATGTAAATGTTTCGGATAAACACTCAAGTTACAATTCTCTCATGTCTATTGACAGTGCAGGTGATGATCCAATGGCGAACACCAAATCTGATGAAAGCAATACTACCTTCATTATTGAATCTGTGAATGCAGAATTGCTTCGAATGTCAAGCTTTTCAGCTATTTCAGTTAAATTGATGCCAAGCCCAAGTATAGGACACTCCAGACGAAACCTGGATGGGGGTCTTCGAAATTTTATTTCAATGTTTACGTTTTTGAAATTCTGAAACTGTTTGAAGGCAAGAATAGATTAAAATCATGCGCTTGACTAAAACTGGCTTCTGAAATTTAAATTTGAAATTCTGATTTCAAAATTATTCCAAAACCCAAAATTTTCTTGCAGGCCGGGCCCTGGAGTACGGATGCTTTGGTCGGAAGTGCCCTAGACTTGACTGATGCTCAGTTCAGTTTAATATTTTCAAAGCAACTTATCCCTATCCCTGACTTTTTCAGGAAACAAGAAGTACAAAGGCATGAAGTTTTGCCATCAATATCCTCAACCTTGATTCCTTCCCTTGTGAAGATACACCTCAACAACTTGCTGTTGGCAAAGTTAATGTCTCTTCTTTTTCCGAAACGAACATGCACGTTGTTGACACAACAAGCGATGCTTGGAAAGAAGGATTTAAGAAGCATATAGAGCAGGGGTTCTCAAATGGTGAGGCCAGCCCCCTTGGGGAGGCCCCAACCTGTCCCAGGGGAGGCTCAAGCAAGTCTTGAAAAACTATCATATTTCAATTTTCAATTTTATAGATTTTGTGTGATAAGGCAAAGTGAAAGAAGATAATAGTAGGTGAATTGATGTATTTATCCACAAGTCTGTGACCAGGGAAGGTACTGTACACTGAACCATGGCTTATTTCAGGTGTACCCAGGGAAGGGTAGTGAGAGAATACAATTCAAAATGTAACTGCAAAACACTCAAGCAATACAAAATGAATAAAAGTGCAAACAAATTAAGAACAATAAACTAACAATGCGAGGAACAACTGATCAATTAGACTGGCAGCAGAACTGTCCAAATACAAGAGTTAACCATTCAGGTACTAGGAATAAGAGCAGGAGGGAGCAAAATGATCCCTGAGAAGTTGCTTAAGAGCAGAGTGAGAGCGGGAGAGGCAGAGGTTGACAGGAAGGTTATTCCAGATAGAGGGGAAACAGAAAAAGCAGTCTGACCCATGAAGGTATGACAGTAAGGGGTAACAATGGTTCGAGAGTCAAAATATTGGAGCAAGTAGGTTGTCCTGTTGGGGGGGTTACAATAAGCTTAATAACATGAGAGGCAGCTACGCAAAGAGGTTTCAATTTATTCTTGATATACTGTGAAAAGTATGCTGTTTTTCTATGGGGAGGCCCAAAAATATTTCAGCATTTTGGGGGAGGCTCAAGATCTTTTCCATGGCTTAGTGGAGGCTCACTATGACAAAGTTTGAGAACTGTTGATATAGAGGAATGTACTGATTCAAATGTGTTAGTTGCTAAGTGCGAGGCAATAGTACAGAACATTTTTGAAACTGCATCACACATTCGAAGGGCTACAAACAGCTCATACATGACCTCTACATCACAAAAGGAGCTCGCTCTTGATACAATTGAATTGTCTGCTTTGGCACAAAATCAATATCATGAGCTTGACTACATTTTAAAGCAAATAGCCGAAATAGAAGAAACCCAAAGCTTAGAATTTGAAGATATGCCCACTGAGAGTAAAACTGCTCATGATCTTGGGGAAAAAGCCTTTTCCTTTATCCGAGCACCAGAAAAAAAAATGACTTACCATAGTAATCTTGTTTTTTCCAAGGGAATCTTACTGTATTCTGACATATGCAGTATTGTCCTCCCACTGTACTGCCCCAGAGCCAAAATGGTTACTAGAACCTATGCTAATGATGGGATGCTAGGCTCATGCTCAGTTTCAAACCACTGTCCCTGGTAAACATTCTACAACTGTCAGATTCTTTGGAGCGTGAATACTAACAAGCTATCTAAACTAACTTTAACAATTAAATAAATAAACAACAACCAACAATCCCTTTCATTTAAAAATGTGGGCCACACAGACTCAAGTAACCAAGCCCAATAACAGAACCACTCATGGGTTTACAACAGCATGGATAGCTGCGCTGCAGTGCCCACAGGTTCTAGCAGGGGAGGTAGGGTGAGAGCTCAGAATACAGCAAGATTCCTTTGGAAGAAACAAGATTACTATGGTAAGTCATTTTTTCTTCAAACTCCAGAAAATCTTACTGCACTCTGACATATGCAGACTACCCAAGCAGTACCTTTGGAGGAGGGTAGAGAACCTCTTTATGAAACAGGCTTTGGAGTAGTGCTGTGCCAAACCTGGCATCACCTCTGGCCTGGGTATCCAGGCTGCAGTGTTTGGTAAAGGTGTGAACTGTTTTTCAGGTAGCTGCTTTACAAATTTCCAACAAAAGAATATCTCCTGCAGCTGCTATTGAGGCAGCTGTGCCCCTTGTAGAGTGAGCCCTAAGACCTGCAGGGGTTCTTTACCTACTTTGCTGTAGCAGGACTAAATACAAGCAACAACCCAGCGGGCAATATATCTTCTGAGGCAGGCTTGCCCTTTCCCACTTCTCCATAGGTCAGGAAGAGCTGAGTGCTAACCTGCTTGTGATCCTCTGTGTGATTCAAGTAGTAGCTTATAGCTCACTTGACATCTAGGCTGTGCAGTCCACTTTCCCCTAAACTACAGTGGTCAGTGAAAAAGACTGGCAAAGTAATGGATTGATTGAGGTGGAAGTCCAAAACTACCTTGGGCAGAATGTTTCTGTTAGTCTTGAGGACTACCTTGTCCCTATGGACTGATATGTAATTTGACTTAGTGGACAAGGCCTGGAGCTCACTGATCCTCCTAGCTGAGGTGATGGCTACCGGGAACACTGTTTCCCATGTTGCATACCTAAGTTCTGCTGAAGGCATGGGCTCAAATGGTGGTTTCATTTGTTAGCCAATGCATATATTGAGGTCTCATGCTGGGGTGTGTTCCCTGTGAGGGGAATGCAAATGTAGGAGACCCTTGAAGAACTTCCTAAACACTTGCTTAATTGACAGAGATGACCCCTTACCATCTGAGAGGTAAACAGAGACAGCTGGTAAGTGCACTTTGAGGGTGGAAGGCCTAAGGCCGAGAGAATGAAGGTGCGCCATATACTCTAGGATGACTGGCAAGCCAGTCTGGCAGCAGTCTATCTCTTTTTACTGACACCAAATGGAAAAAACCTCTTCCATTTAGAGGGGTTTGCATTTCTGGTAGAAAGGTTTTTTAGAAATCCTAAGAACCTCCAGCACCCCTTAGAAAGGTGCAAATCTGAATACTCTTAAGTCCTCAAGAGCCAAGTCCTGAGCCTGAGACCGGAGACTGGAGTAAAGGACCCTGTCCTGCGAGGAGGCCAATAAGTTGTGCCTCCTGGGTAGAGAAACTGGCCTGGAAATTAACAAGGTCAGGAGTAGAAAATGCCATGGCCATCTGGCTCAATATGTAGCAATGAGGATCACTGTCGCTGATTGAACCCTGAGCTTGTTCAGTACTCTGAGCAACAGGGGAAATGGAGGAATTGCATACAGGATACTTGTCTAATGCAACAGCAGTGCATGCAGAGGGACTGTGCCCACTGCAGGAGGCCTGCAAAACAATTGTGGTAGTTAGTGATTATTTGGGGTTGCAAAGACGTCCACATCTGGGGTACCCAAACTTTTGATCACCACTTGTACTCATGGTGGTTTTGGCTGATCCTGCTAAGAGCATCTGCCAGGACATTGCCCTTTCCTGGAAGGTGGATTGCTGAGAGGGAGATTCCCAGGGAGTGAGCTAGACTCCACACTTTCATGGCCTCTGTGCACAGTAGTGATGACTTTGTGCCCCCTTGCCTGTTTATGTAGTACATTGTGGTTGCATTGTCCATCGTGAGCTGAACCACCTTGCCTTGAAGCATTACAGCAAAGAACTTGAATGCTCAGATAAGCTGCCCTGAGCTCCAGCAGGCTTTATGTGAAGCAGGGACTCCTGATGGAGCCAGGTACTGTATGCAGAGTGTTCCCCTAGGTATGCACCCCACCCTAGGAGGAAGGCATCTTTTGTTAAGACTGCTGCTGGAGGAAAGGCACACTCTTTCCTGAGGTTGTCATTTTCCTGCCACCATTGCAGAGATTGCAGTTCTTGTGACTGGGATCAGCTTTGACCATGAATCTCTCTTTCTTTCTTTTTTTTTTTTTTTGGAAACAGTGAGACCTGAGGTGGAACTAAATGTCTCATCTGGAATCTTGACCCTGATACTGCTGCTGCAGCCATGTGCCCTAACAGCTGTAGAAAAATGCCCCACTGGTCTGGGGTATATGTAGCTGGAATGAGCCTGCTAGCTGCACCAAGCTGTCTACCATTCCCTGTGGAAGGAAGGCCCTTTCTCTCAGAGTGCCCAGTTTTTAGCCCCTATGGGCTCCAGGCACTGAACTGGTGTTAGCATTTTTCTGATTTACCAGGAGACCCAGTGTACACAGGGTATCCTGGATAGCGATCAGTGCATCTCTACCCACTGAGGAGACGGGCCTACCGCCAACCAGTCCTCCAGGTATGGGAAGACTATAACTCCTTGCCTCCTTAGGTATGCTACCACCACTGCTAGGCACTTGGTAAACACCCCTGGAGCAGAGGTAAGGCCGAAAGGAATGGCTTTGAACTAAGTGTCCTTTAAGTCCAGGGATGTTGGCCCAATCCCCTTCCTGAGTGTAGGGAGGATGGTAGCCAGAGTGACCGTTCTGAACTTTGGCTTTGTTAAATGCCTGATTAAATGTCTGAGATCTCATATGGGTCACCACTCCTCACTCTCCAACAGAGTTACTTCTGATAGACTGGCACGTCTGATAAAACCTTGCCCTCAGTTTGAGTAGGATATTGAACCTGAGGTCAAGCCCCTGGCCCACTACCTCCAGGAACCATATGTCTGTAGTTATGGGTTCCCAAGCATGGAGGTAGTTGGATAGCCTGCCTCCTACTGGAAGTGGGGAGGTGGCTCTGGCAGACCCCTCAGGGGTCTGCATAGTCTGTGCACTTGGCTGAGTGCTGGGGCAGTATGGCTTCTGCACATTCTGCCTCTGCCTTTGATGTACACTCTGAGGATGATAGGTAGGCAATGCCTTGGCCTGAAGAAGAGTCTGTAATGGGGTCTACCCATGCTCCCTCTGTCCTGGTACTTCTGGGGTGTTGCTGGTTTCTCCTTTGTAGCAGCACTCATACAAGCTACATTGTACCCATCCATCTTTTCCACGTAAACCTCTGTTTGTTCACCAAATAGGGTTGTGTCCAAAGCCCTTGTCCGGCCTGGGACAAAATAGTTTCCTCAGCCAGGCCAATCTCCTCAGAGACACCGAAGTTGCCATTTGCCTGGCTGTAATATCACTGGCATCCACTGCCATTCTGAATTAGCATTTAGAGGCCTCTATGCCTTTTTTTGGATATCTGGAGACATAGGCCATGTGAGTAGCCTGTCTAATTGGGAAAAAGGCACCTAAGCAGGATTTCTTGGTCATAGAATTAATTTTCTTGGGATCTTTATCCAGTGGGTGTGATGCCAGGGGAATCCCTGCCTTACCACAAGCCACAGCTTGCACCCCCTCTTCATGGCTGGGGTGCTCCACTCCAGACAGCCACCCAATACTTCCTATCCATCCTCTTGTCCACTGGGGAAATGGAAGTAGGGTCTTATAAAAATTCTAGAAGCCTGTCTCTTCAGAGACTTGTGAATGGGCAGCACTAGTCTTATTGCTACTGGCACATCCATCTCTGTCACATAGTCTGGCTCCTCTTCCTTCTCTGTGGATTCCTGGGTGGAGAGGGACCAGTGTCTGTGTACACCCTAGCAAACCGTTCAAATGAACCAGGAACCGAGGAAGAACTAAGGGACTGAACTGAGGTCCGTCAACTAGGCCGCTGAACCAGAACCGTGGTACTGGTTGCAGCGCCTGTAAAATGTTTATATTGTTTGCTATTTATCAATGGTTGGGACCAACGGGTTTGTAGGTTGTGGTTCCTGAACAGAGTATTTTTTCTCCCTTCCTCTTTATGTTAGCAGAACTTACCATTCAGCGGCAGTGTCTGCGGTTCTTTTCTTTAATCAGGGAACCATCACCCTTGTTAGAGGGTTGTATCTGGTTCCGTCGGTTTCTACTTATGAGGGGAGGAAGCTATGTCCACAGCTGGGTTAGCAGCCTTCTTGAACATGTTTCCTACAGTCGGTTAAAATGCCTATAAAGCACCGACTACGGAATACTTTTTGCTTTTATAGATTTTAGCATCTGCCTTCAGGTGGTTAAACCCTAGGCAAAATACACAAATTGAATGAGGAAGGAAGATATATTCACAGCTGGATTAGCAGCCTTCTTGAACATCTTTCCTATAGTCGGTTAAAATGCTTATTAAGCACCGACTGAGGAATACTTTTTGCTTTTATAGATTTCACCAGCTGCCTTCAGGTGGTTAAACCCTAGCCAGAAAAACCTTTCTGAACATGTTTCCTACAGTCGGTTCAAATGCCTATTAAGCTCCGACTGAGGAAAAAACATTTTGCATTTATGAATTCCACGATCTGCCTTCAGGTGGTTAAACTCTAGGCAAAAAACACAAATTAAATGAGGAAGGAAGATATGTTCACAGCTGGGTTAGCAGCCTTCTTGAACATGTTTCCTACAGTTGGTTAAAATGCCTGTGAAGCTCCAAGGAAAAAACATTTTGCTTTTACAGTTTTTAACGTCACTCTGTACAAAGCTAAAAACCCATTGGGCCGGTTCTTTTCTTGAGATAGTGACACAAAAACCAGTAAAAACTCCAAGAAATGGTTCTCTGAGAATCAGAAATCCATACTAATGAGTAAGGCTTAAACCTTTACTATTTTACTTTATTTACTTATTTTACTTTGTGGTCGGTTCAACAATCGCTGAGAGAACCAAGAGTTACCCCGGTTTCCCCCAAAAAACAAATTAAGCAACTGGCCAAGGGAAAGAATAAAATACAGAAATGTACTTTTATAATTTTAAATAAAAGTTTGGTTCCCTCCCGGTTAAACACACCGAAAAGAAACCCCAAAAACTTACCGGAATGACACTAAATCTAAGTTAGTTTACCTGTAAACCCAAGGACAGTGCTTTAAAAACTAACAGAAATTAACTTTACTTCAAAAGAACGAGAAAATAAAAATCTTCAAGAAAGATGAAGGAGAGCTTTCAGAGGTGTCTGTACTGTTCAAGCAGAGTAAATAATCTAACAGTTGTAGAATGCTTACCAGGGACAGTGGTTTGAAAACCGAGCATGAGCCTAGCCAGCATTCCATCATTAGCGTAGGTTCTATTAACCATTTAGGCTCCGGGGCAGTACACTGGGAGGACAATACCGCATATGTCAGAATACAGTAAGATTTCCTGGGGTTTGCAACAGTTTTTTACTTAGTTTGGGTCCTTGTTAGCCTTGTCTCAAAGTGTATCCTGATGCAGAAAATGTACCTGCTAACCACCAGAAAAGAATGAATCCATGCTGGTTTGATAAATACAGGTATCTTGAGTACAGTGTTAGCAAAGACTTGCTTCATTTGCATGCTGTTTCCAGGTGGCCCGGGTCGAGAAAAATCTGACGAAGCTTGGCCAAAAAAAAAGGGTTAACTCCTGGAATAAAATGATGAGCAGGGGAAAAGTAAAAAAAGGAAAATTAGAGGAACATTTCTCAAGCTCATCTCATCAGTTGGCTGTTCTCGATAAGTCTGTGTTTGTTGGAGACAAACAAAAGATCGACTTTATGCTAGATGCCGAATCCAAAGAGATAAGAATCAGGCAGGAAAAAGAAGCAATGGATAATAAAAAGAGCGTCAAAATATTGCTACATGTAGCCAAAACTCTGGCCAAACAAGACATATAATTATGTTTAAAGTTGAACCAGCATAACATTCTGTGGTGATTTGCATATGCAGCCCATGATGCTTTGCATTGTGTGGGCATGTGTGATTTTGTATTTTCTTGAAACTTGGCTTCCCAGCCAAATGCCCTTTGGGGTAACCCTTGCCTCAGTGTTTGCGCACAGAGGTTCTTTGTCTTCTATATAATTATGTGGATGTACTAGTGATTTAGATGGAAACTTTAGACAAATTGTTGCTCTGGTTTCAAGATCCAACCCGTACTTTCAACAATGGTTGCAAGAGAGAAGCAAGAAAACCGGTAGTGGTAGTGTCAATTACCTCAGTCCCTTTTCTCAAAATGAGGTACTACAGATCATTGCCGAAGATGTCAGGAATAGGATCGCCAAAGAAGTAAATGACAATGGGGCATTTACAGTTATGGCAGATACTACTCCAGATTGTGCACATAATGAGAGACTTGTCATTTGTCTGCGCTATGTTACAGATGAAGGCGTAACCCATGAGAGAGAGATTTTTATCCATAATGTCAATTGAGTCAAAGAAGGGCACTGATATTGCTGAGAAGATTATTAGTGTTCTAAGAGATTCTGGAGTGGCGCTTGAGAATCTGATATATCAAAGCTACAACTTTGTGAGTAACATGTCCTGGTCTCATCAAGGTATGTAGCCACACGTATCTGCTGAAATCCAAAGAGAAGTCCTGTATATTCAATGTATTGCCCACAGGGAAAATGTGATTGTTGGGAAGGCTTGCTCCAACTGCTTACTTGTCCAGTGAATGTTTGAAAATTTGCAGGAGCTGTATGTGTTTTTTTACCAGAGGCACAAAATGAGTTGTACTGTAGCTTACCGAAAAGCTCTAGAAGAAGCAGAATCGGCCTTGCAGCTCAGAAACTTGTCATTGACAAGGTGGACTGCTAGAGTTGAAAGTTTGAGAGCTGCATGGGCAAATCTTGTAAGCATAGTTAATAGCTTAGAAAAGCTTCAAAGTGATGATGATCGCATAATTCGAGAAAAAGTCTTTCATTGTCGAAGCATGTAACTTCGTTTGATTTTATTGTTTCTCTGATGATCATGCGCAATGTCGGCAGAATAATGGAGAGACTGACCCTGTGTCTTCAGTCTGAAAAGCTCAATCTCTTTGAAGCCAACGACCTCCTCAAAAGCTCTAGAGCCCTCTTGAATGATATTTACTTGAACAAATGTGAGATGGAAAACCAAACTGAAGCTGCAAAAGAAGTTGCAAAAAAGTTTGGAACAGTTCCTGAGCAGGAATTCAGAGTGAAGCATCAACCTCGCTGCCCACCAGCTCGTTTTGTTGATGCTCTAGTATCCCATGGAGCTGATCCTTCCGAGGATTTGAAATCTTTCTATGTGAAAGAGTTCAGATCCATTATATGGACACTCACTGAAGGCACTGATGAGACCATCAAGGATATATCGGGTATCATGGGGCCACCCTACAGATGTTTATTAGGATTGATGGATGATAGTAGAGAGAGTGTAGAAAAGCTTCTAAGTCTGTTTAGTTCTAAGAACATTAGTGTAGAGAAGTTTCAGGGAGAAGTAAGGTTATTTAAAAAGCACCTTGACATTTACAACCAAAAAGTTAACAGTCAATCATTTAAGGCAATGTTTCAAGAAGTTATGTTCATTAAAAATGGTGTATCCGACCCTTTGGTTAGTTTTTTAGACTTACAGCAACTGCCTCGTGACATCTGCCTCTGCTGAGAGACATTTCAGCAAGCTGAAACTCATTATGATGAGACTACGGTCAACGATGACAAGTGACAGACTTGATGATTTGATGACTTGGATGAACATTTATCTATGTGGACTTTTAAGCGACCATGTAAAATGCGGTTTTAATCTGTTGTACATTGTACAGTTTGTTTTTAGTTTGACAAAAGTTTTCTACTAGGTATTTTTTGTATAAATATATAAAAATTTGGACATGTCAGAGTTCATTCAGTTGGAAGGTAAAAATTGATTAAGTCGGTCGGTAAAAATCGATAAGTTGGTCAGTAAAATTATGGGCCCCCCCAAAAAAAAAAAGATTTGACCTAATGGCGCTTCTGGGTGGAGAATACAGTCCAAAGACTGAAGTCTGTAGGCTGGTGGCCTGACATCACTAGGGATGTCAAACATTACATCCAAAACTGTCTAATTTGTGCACAGAACAATCCTGCCCCAACCAAGAGAAATGCTAAGTCACTTCCCCAGAGACAATCTGGTCACTGGCATGCAATTCAGATTGATTTTATTGGTCCTTTGACCAATACCAGTAGGAACAACAAATACACACTTGTGATCGCTGACCTATTCTCCAAATGAGTCGAGGCTTTTCCCAGTTGAAAATGCACAGCAAAGGCAACTGCAAAAATCCTGGTAGAACAATTATTTTCCAGGTGGGGCCTATCTCTTAAGGTAGACTCTGATCAAGGAACCAGCTTTACAGGTGAGTTGATGCAAGAAACACTCAAATGTCTTGGTGTACACCAGCATTTTCACATTCCTTACCACCCACAATCTTCAGGTCAGGTAGAAACAGCCAATAGACAGATTAAGCAAATGCTATCCAAATTCATCGAGGACAATCCCAAAGATTGTTATTCCCTTTTGCCTTTAGTCTTTATGGCAATTAGGGGTACTCCTTCAGCCACCACCCAGTGTACACCCTTCAAGGTGATGACTGGTCGAACCATGAGATTATCTAAGCACCTGTTGATTGACTTGCACACACCCACTGCAGACAGAGTGTCCGCATACACATATGTTGCAAAACTCAGAGATGGCATCATCAAAACCCACTAGTACACTGCACACCATATGGGCAAGGCCCAACAGCAATCCAAGATTCACTTTGACAAACACACACAAGAGGTGGATTGGCCAGTTGGAGATCAGGTAATGGCACTCAGATTTGTACACCCTATTCACCCCTTCTCCAATAAATGGGAAGGACCCTACCTCATCATTAACAAACGCAGTCCTGCAGTCTACCAAGTTAGACTCATTCAGCAGAAGAAATCTACTGAGAAATGGCTGCATGCTAACCAGCTCAAGCTGTATAAAGGAGAATAATTTAATTTCCTAACCCCATTGTGCGGAATTGTACCTACTGACATTTTTCTTTCTTCCTTACAGGTATACCAGCAAGATGGCTATCTTGCTACTGTTCCTCATTGTAGTAATTTTCCCAGTTGGCCATTAACAGGATGCAGCACAAGTCGCATGCATCAAGCAACTCCGTGAACACCTTGACCCATCGGCATATCCTCACCTTGACCTACATCCACCACTCTGAAACCTTCGCCCACGTAATGTACCTTCTGACACGACCATCCCTGAAGGGGTCAGCACTGATGTTCCCAAAAGGCATGGACGCCTACCTGGCTGCCATTGTTGTGGCACCTGATGAATCTTCCCTCCAAATTGAATGGCAAACTGATAGTAATGGACAGACACTTCCTGTAGCTCACCTTTACAAAGGCACCTTCCGAGGCTGCCCCAATACTAGAATCACACCGAATGGTACCCTGTCCATTCACCAAGCTAATTACAGACATTCTGGTTTATATAACCTTACTGGTGTCAGCGTGGCTCAGTTGGTAGCACATCCGCCTCTGGACCAGAAGGTTGTGGATTCTTGTCCCACACTGGGATTGGACTTGCACCTAAAAATTGCTGGCATCCGAGTGCAGTATTGGGGGGTGCTGTACTATTGGGGTGTGCCGTCCTTCGGATGAGACGTTAAACCGAGGTCCCTTCTGCCCATCCTGGTGTTGTCCTAGTGGGTGTCCAGGTGGAAGTAAAAGAACCCAGGGCACTCTTCGCAAAGAGTAGGAAACATTCCCAGTGTCCTGGCCAACATTCCCCTTCCCATAAACTGGTTCATGCAATTATCCAGGCTGTGTGTGGGTGATGATGTGCGATATGGCCGCCACCATACATTCAGTCACTTCACTACCAGTCTAGCATTGCTTGTAAAGCGCTTTGGATGTATGAAAAGCGCTATATAAATGCTGATTCTTCTTCTTCGTCTTCTTCTTCTACTGCCTTGATTAAACCTACCTTTTGTGATAAACATCCAGAAGACTCTGCAAGAGACATTTGTGTTCGCAATTACATGGCTACAGCAGCTATGTTTCGTCTGTAGTACCCCCTACTGAAGCAGAACACATAGATTGCCCTTCACAGGAACCTGGACCTCCTAGTGGTCTTACTGTCACCTCCTATCTAGGCACACTTGTGAATAATGTGCAATTTATGCACGTTCCAGTTATTTTTAATCTCACCCATTGGGACATGGCTGAATTTGGTATGTGTTCTAAAACTAATACTTCTAAATTTTTCAGCACTATGTTATTAGATAGTCATGCTGCCTACCAGACATGCACACAAAATCCTGTGGTTGGTCCACATACCATTGAACATTTGGGTTTAGACCTAATCCCCATAACACACAAACGTCTGCATCACGCAGGAGGCGTGCCACTGCTGATATCACTGGTGCAACTGGCACCATATCCAGACTCTTCGGATTCAGCATGTCCATCTGGAACAGGGCAGACATTGCTGCCATCAAAAGCCAAACAGTTAAATTCCAGACTGGTATGAAGAATGAAGTTTTACCACCCTTACTGCATGGTGTAGATGGGCTTAGTCAGGAAGAAAGGTACACTGTTTACAACATGCATGACATTGCTAAGAGTTTTAATGAAACTCAGAATACAATTAATTAACTTATTTTACAGAATAACAAGGAGGCAGACAAACAATATATTGCCAGAGAACTTTAATGCTCTGCTTATAGCTCTTATGTCATAACCACTGTCAATAATCTCTTCCGGGATTTGGAATCTGGATGTATTCCAGATATTATCCATGATAGACATCTTGCTAAATGGTATTGTCCACATTGTAGGTCTACTGCTTGTATTACATTCTCCCGGGTCGTGCCTGAAAATAGTCACTGCTATGGCTAGCGCACCTTACCCGGTCAACAAAAACTAAATAAATAAAAAATAAAATAAAAAAAACATTGTGTATGTCCAGATCTATTACCATACCAATGTCTACTGCTAGAAATCTAGGTTATGTCATGTGCCATCCCAAAGGGGGCCCATGTTACACTGCCAACTGCTGCACCATATGGGATACCATGTTCGTTACATTTACTGTACCCCAAGCACGTTTGGATCCAGAGACTGCTATTTTTGATAGACTGGCCTCTGTTCATTCCATTGGGCATCTCGACAAGGACATCTACTGAGAGAGGATCGACCTTACACCTCTTCTGGCCTTTCATCCCACCCTGGAAGCCTGAGGGTGCCTCATACTGACTGGTGTGCCAAAAAAGGGATACCACTACTTATATCGCTGTGACATATTCGACATCATCAAGCTGGTTTGTGGATACTCACCAGACAGCACTGACTGGTCTTTTACTTTGGACTTGGACATTAACTCAAATGAAACTGGTACCCCTGGGAAAACAGCATCTTCATCTTCAACTACATCATTACCAGTGGGCCACACTGGATGCCTTTACCAGAACTACGTCAAAGAGGTTCATTGCTTCACTACCAGATTCACGAATCAGTCTTTCATCTGCCCAATCTGACTGCATAAATGGAGGGTTCCTATTGTACAAATGTCATGTAATTCTGACGGGCAGTTCTGTGTGGTAACAAACCATAAATCTTTCTCCTATAGGTCAAAAACTTGCGACATACAATTTCATAATTTCTGTTTCATTCCTCATCACACTATTGTTATTGATCACACCATGATTACTCCTATTCCCATCCTGGGGCCAGAGGTTACAAACACAGATCCTCAATATTTGCTTGCTCTATCTCAGTATTTACCTATTTTTAATGTTCACATTGACCCCTTGACATTATCTCTGAAAACACTTTTAGATAGAAAGGATACCCATCTCATCTAAATCAGCAATAATATCTCCACGGCTGGAGAAGCCCTTAACACACTTATCCATGATGGTGATTTAAGTACCACACTTTCTAATACATGATTGGAGTTAACCTTTAAAGGTGTTGTCATTATACAACTGTTTTTGATTATATGTTTGATACTAACTTTTTGCTGTCTATGGCGCACGCTAAAACAACACTGTGAACAGCTCAAGTTCCTTTACAAGGCTATGTGTCAGGTCTGTAAACGATGGAGACTGTTCCCACTACTTTCCCATAGTGTTGTTGCCTTTTCAGTAAGGCAACAAGGAAGGAGGGGGGTTATGCTTGGTCCCCACACCCTTATTGGATACCCACTGTGCACCGCTAATAATATACGTTATATGCTATGTATAATTATTACTAGCAAAGGGCGTTGGTACTTATCGTATAACAGTAAGTAACTAGGGACATATTCATGATTATTGCCAATATTATTACTGCTAGTAGTGCATACATAAAAAGTATTGTACCAAGGATGCCTTATGTGGTCTCTGTTTATTCTTCTGAGAAGCCATTGCATAGCCTACACTGCCATCATGTGGATTTATGTAACACCACACCTATTTCCTGTTTTATGTATAATTCTTTGTTCTCACTTTAGCTGATTTTACACATTTTGTATCTCGCTAAATAAGATTGTGGAGCCACCTAACCTTTGGCCAATAGGGCTTGTTTTGTATATCTAACATATTGTGAATGTGAAAGTTATCATGGTTATTATCTAATTATATAAGTAACTGTACTACGTTTTCCCCTTGAGACCTTCTTCATCCCCAGGGGTACTGGGAAACTCTTGGCTCCCAGTGTCTACATTGGTATGACTCTGACTAGGGCAAATGCTTGAGTCTGTGTAATAAACAAGTTTATTACTGCATATGCTGCTTGTCTGTTGTTTCTTTTGCTGGTTTATTACCACCAAGAACCTGAGCAGGGCTGAGCACCCTGACAGCACCCATACAATGCCAGCATCCCCAGCATGCCACAGTTCCCCACCAGAGACAAGCTCAGAGGATTGATCATTTGGCCGGCAGGAACTGAAACAACCAGGACCAAAATCAGGCATACAGGAGAGGATATGGAAACTTTTTACATATGCCGTAATGGCACTAAACGAGAAAGCAGTGTGCAACAGCAAGCAGTATAGTCACCCATCACCTGTAAAGGGGGGAAGATGGGAGGGAAAGATTTACCATTATAGTAGGTAACTATTCTATCTTCTTTGAGGATATCTCCCTCCATTAAGCCACATCATGGAACAATTCCCAAGCAGTAGGAGGCCTTGCAAAACATTAAGGTCAAATCCAGCACATCTATGAGAGACAATGTCCAGACTATGGTGTTTAGTAAATGAATGAACAGTACTCCAAGTGACAGCAACACAGATGTCAACAGCAGACACATTCTGAAAACAGGCCACTAAGGTATCCACTTCACGGGTGGAATGAACATGAACAGGACCAGGAAGCTGCTTACCATGCTTCTGGTAACAAAACATGATGCAGCTGTCCAGCCATTTGAACAGGCCTTGTTTTGAAATCAGAGAGAGCACCATTCTGGGGGCAAAAGCAATAAACAGTTGGGAGGATTTTCTACAATTCTTGGTACAATCCAGGTACCAACACAGCATCCTTTGGACTTCCAGCAGATGTAAACAATGCTCCCTACCATCTGTGGGAGATGGAAAGTAAACAGGAAGCTCTACAGTCTGATTTAGTGTTCTTTCAGACACAACCTTTGGAAGAAGATGAGGACTGGTGTGTAATGAGACCCCGTCCTTGTAGAAAATGATAAATGGAGGATCTCCATCCAGAGACTGCAGCTCTGCGATGCATCTAGCAAACGTCATTGCTACTAGGAAAAAGAGTCTTCCACAAGAGGATGCACAACACAGGTGGCTGCAGGCTCAAAAGGAGACACAGTGAGGGTCTCTAAGACAAAATTAAAGTCCCACACAATAACAGGATCTTGGACCGGGCGGGGGGGGTTCCAAATGGAGGATACCCCTTAGGATTCTCCTTGAAACCTCCAACTGAACCACTGTGTTACCCTCCGTAAGGGGATGAAAGGCCTACAGAGTGGCCTTGTAGACTTTGATGGAGGATTACCCTAGACCTAAGTCCCTCAGGGACAGTAAGTAGTCCAGAATTTTGGGAACCAGATATGTAAAAGGATTCAGCACATATCGGGTACGCCACACAGTAAAATGTTTCCATTTTTGTGAATATGTGTACTAGCTAGATTGCTTTCTAGCTATCAAGAACACATCCACCTCTGCTGGTGAAACTCTGTAGCATGAAAGTTCTACGTCTTCAGGAGCACAGCATGAAGGTGCAGGGACCAAAGATCTGGATGCACCAGAGCACCCTGTTCCTGTGTCTGCTGGCCTCATGTCAAGGGGAGCGGGGACTGGGAGTTCCACTGCCAATTGCTGAAGAAGTGGATACCAAATGTTGTTTAGGCCAGTAGGAAGTGAACAGAATCAAGGCAGAATGCTCGACCCACAGTTTGATCAGAACCCTCTGTATTACAGGGAACAAAGGAGCAGCATACAAAAACCTCCCTTTCCAAGACAGGGACAAGAAGCAACATGTCACACCAAAAAAACTCCAGGCCTTGGAGCAAATGAGCAGAACTGCAGCAGTTCTGTGTTGTATGGGGACACAAATGGACTATGTCTGGAAAGCCCCATTTTTTGAAGAGGTTGTCCACAACAGGGTACAAGAGTTCCCATTCATGGCATGGTGCATTTGATTGACTGAGGTGATCCACAAGTGCATTCAGGTCCCCTCTGAGGAACACCACTGACAGAAATATGTTGTGCTCCTCCACCACCCAGTGCAAAACTCTTATCGTTTCTCTGCAGAGACCATATGAATGAACTACTCCCTGTCCACTGATGTAGTACATCACCAACATATAGTCCATGCAAATGAACAGCTGATTCCCTAGAAGGAGGGTGGTGAAGGTCTGTAGGCTGCGTAGAACAACCCTCATCTCCACAGAGTTGCTGTGAAGCACCCTGTCCAGAAGACTCCATTTATTCTGTGTTCGGAAAGGGCCTAGATGAGACCTCCGTTCTGTCCCTGAGGCATCTGCAGTTGTTACCAGCAGCGGGAATGGCCATAGGAATGGGGATCCTTTCTCAAGCTTGGATCTGTCCAACCACCATAGGAGAGAATGACAGAGAGGAGGAGTGACCTGTATGAGGCATCCAACTCGTCTGAACACTGAACCCATTGTATGTACCTTGATAAATCATTGTGGGATTCTCATGTGGAATTGGGCCAGCGAAACAGTCAAGATGACAGCTGTCCAGACCTATTCGTCTTAGGAGACAACGGCCAGATACATAATTGCCAGATATTACCAACTGAGTTTGTGCCATCAGTAGCATACATGGTCTAAGAGTAGAAACGCCCAACCCAAACCCATGTCTAAAACAGCTCCAGTGTATTGGAAGCATTGACAGGGGTTAAGGATAGACTTCAGCTCACTAACTAAAATGCCCAGTTGGTTGAACAGCTGTCTGGTCTGAAAAAATGTGTACACTACTGCCTCTCTGAATGGGGCTTTTAACAGCCAATCGCTTTATGTATGGGAAGATGTAAAGACCCTCCCTGTGGACAACAGATGCAACTGCTGCAAAGACTTTGGTAAAGAAACACAGTACAGTACAGAAGCGAAAAGGCAAAACAGGAAATTGGCAGTGAGATCCCCGAAGTATTAAGCACGGATACTTTCTGTGAGATTTCCTGATGTTGACATGAAAGTAAGCATCCTTCATATCTAGTACAACCATCCAGTCCCCTTGAACTAGAAGCAGTAACAGGGACTGAAGGGATGCCATTCAGAACTTTTTCTGTTCTATGGATATGTATATGTTCAGGTCCCTCAGGTCTAGGGCAGGCCTTAAATCCTCGGTCCTCAATACGGTCAGACTGGTGCTAAATAAGGCCTGCTGGTTCATTCTAGGAGCCGATAGGCTCACACAAATATGAACCCTGTACTCACAATCTGACTGGCTTCCACTACAAGACAGACTCAAGTACCAGATATGCCTGCTAGATATGAAGGTGTTCCTGGGTCTCCCCCCCTTTCCCCCATCCAAAACCTCCAGTGCCCTGTGAAAAAACAATACTTAACTAGAAGTATGGCCAGGAAGAAAAAATTACTCACCTTAGTAATGTTGTTTCTTCTAATGGAGTCTTGCTATATTATAGACATTAGCAGTTTGATCCAGCTCTAGAACTGCCCCGGAGTGAAATGGTTAAAACCATTCCAAAATAGAATTTTGGCACGAGAGCAGCTCTATCTGTGTCATTTCAAACTTGAACTGTCAGATCTTTACGAGCCAAACTCACTAAGGTCTGTGTGGAAGCTGTAACTCACACTAGCCAAATGGCTACCTAAATAATAACAACCATTGATGGTCCCAACACCCAAGACTCAAGTCAGGGGACCAGAAATACTAACACCATTCTAATAATATGAAAATGGAACATAAGTATAATAAAACACACACACGCTGCATACACACACACTCCCCCAAAGTCCCAAAGGGACAAAATGCTACAGGACATAAGTAGTGCCCACACTAAGTTGTCTTCGTGACCCCACCGGCAGAGGTTCTGAGAGGGCAGGTTGGGGAGGGTCTGATAATATAGCAAGACTCATTAGAAGAAACAACATTACTAAGGTGAGTAATTTTTCTTCAAACAACATGAAGTCTTGCTATATTATAGACATTAGCAGAATACACAGCAGTACCTCCATGGAGGAGGGGCAGAACCTACTTAGGAATAGGCTCTGAAGAACAGCTGTGCCAACCGAGCATCTCTCCTGGCCTGGACATCCAGGGAGTAATGCTTGTAAAAGTGTGTACGCTTTTCCAAGTAGCAGCCTGGCAAATCTCTAATAAAGGGATATCTCTGGCAGCAGCTAGAGACGAAGCTGTACCCCTGGTAGAATGAGCCCTCAAACTGGGGGCTCTGCCCACTTTCTGATAACAAATTGGATACAAGAGACAATCCACCTGGCTATTGATCTCTTAGTGGCAGGTTTGCCTTTCCCAACTTCACCATAGGTAAGGAAAAGTTGGAGGATTCGAACTGTAGACCTTTGGTACGCTTCTATATAATAACTAAGAGCTCTCTTAACATCCAGGCTGTGCAACCTCCTTTCACCCAAGAGGAGTGATCAGTGAAAATACTGGAAGGAGATAGATTGATTAAGATGGAAATCTGAAACCACCTTAGGCAAAACTTCCTATTAGTCCTAAGGACTACCTTATCCCTGTGGAAAGAAATAAAGTCAGTCTCCACTGACAAGGCTTGCAATTCACTTATGCATCTGGCAGAAGTGATAGCCACTAGAAAACAGTTTTCCAAGTTAGGTACTTAAGCTCTGCAGAAGACAGAGGTTCAAAAGGGGGTTGCATTAACTGGGCAATGCAAACATTAAGGTCCCAAGCAGGGGCCGGTTCCCAAAAGGGAGGATTAGTATGGAGTAATCCCTTAAAAAACCTGGAAAACACAGGATGAGAGGAAAGAGGGGATGACTTTCCTGCTGACACAAAAGCAGACACAGCTGCCAAATGAACTCTCAGGGTAGCTGGTCTGAGACCCAAGGAATTAAGATGACCATGTAATCTAACAAAATGGGCAATTCAGCAGATTCTGGGGAAATATTTTCCAGCACACCAAATGGAAAACCTTTTCCATTTAGAACTATAAGTAGCTTCTAGTGGAAGGCTTTCTGGAAGCCTTTTGATCTCAAGAACACCCTGAGAGAGGTAAATCAGCAACTCTAACTCCTCAAGAGCCAGGCCTTGAGGTTGAGGGATTTGAGGTCCGGATACCAAACCCTTCCCTGGGCACAAGTCAACAAACTGTGATTCCTGGGAGGCACAGGGAAGATGGACTGTCAGAGACAGAAGGAGGGTACCAGGGCTGCCTGGCCCTAACTGGGCAATCAGAATCACCCTGCAAGGCTGAGATCTGATTTTGACTAGTACTTTGAATAGGAGAGGAAAGGGGGGGAAAGCATAGAGGAACTTCCCCTCCCAATCCAGAAGAAGGGCATCCAGGGGAACTGAGCCCAGCACTGGAGGCCTGCAACAGAACAGAGGAAGTCTGTGATTGTCTGGGGCAAAGATCTATCTGAGGGATGCCCCACCTGGCAAAACTATCCCCAGCACTTGAGGATCCAGGGACCATCTGTGATGGCCCTGGGAAATCCTGCTGAGGGCATCCGCTAGACATTGTCCTTCCTGGAAGATGAACTGCTATGAGGGAAGTGTTCAGGAAATAGGCCAGAGACCACAACTTCATTGCCTCGGTGCACAAGGCTGAAGACCGAGTGCCCCCCTGTTCGTTGATGTACCACATTGTTGTGGTGTTGTCTGTTCTGACTTGTATCACCTTGTCGTGGACAGATGCAGAAAAAGCTTGAAGAGCTAAAAGACAGCTCTGAGTTCCAGCAAATTGATGTGGAGCAGAGATTCCTGGGGACCAAACCCCTGAGTGGAAAGGTCGCCCATGTGGGCCCCCAACCCAGAAGGGAAGCATCTGTAGTGAGAGTCAAGTCGTGAGAAGGGGAAATGAAGGGGACCCCGCCTAATTGCTCTGATCCTGCCACCACTGGAGAGCTAGGATCAAGGTTCGAGTCACTGGGATCAACTTGGAAAGGGGGTCTCTCTGAGACCAAAAGGTTCTCAAATGAAACTGAATGTCTCATCTGAAATCTGGCTCCCTGCACAACAGCTGTGATGCAGCCATGTGCCCCAGGAGCTGCAGAAAGTGTCTTGCTGGTCGAGAGACCTGCAGAGTGAAGGAAGAGGCCAGAGCCACTAAATTCCTTACCCTTTCTGGGGAAGAAAGGCTCTGGCTAGCTTTGTGTCCAATTCTGCCCCTATAAAGGTGAGTACCTGGACTGGTTCCAGAACAGACTTTGGTAGGTTTAGCAGAAAACCCAGGAGGTGAGAAGCTGCTGGGTGACCTGCAGGTGAGATTTCATCTGTTCTGGGACTGGCCTACAATGAGCCAGTCGTTCAGATAGGGAAAACAGCAATCCTCTGCCTCCTTAAGTGGGCCACTGCCACTGCTAGACACTTTGTGAATACCCTTGAGCAGAGGTAAGGCTAAGGACATTGCTCTGAACTGGAAATGACCTGAGGGCAGTTCGAATCTGAGGTACTTTGATGGGATCTTTCTGATTAGGACATGGAAATAGGGCATCCTTGAGGTCCAGGAGGCTAGCCAGTCCCCTGGCCTTAGGGAAGGTAAAATCATTGCCAAGTTACCATTTTGAACTTTGGTTTCAGAAGATGCTTGTTCAGATATCTGAGATCTAAAATGGGCCGCCATTCTCCTGTCTTTTAGGGTAAGGAAGTATCTGAATACAGACCCTGCCCTGATGCAGGGAAGAACCCTCTACTGCTCTGAGAGCTAACAGGGATGAGACCTCTGTTTCCAGAGCGAGGGTCTCTGAAGCACTTGCAGGTAGAAAAGTCTGCTTCTCAACTTGGGAAACTTTTTGAAGCTGAGAACCAGACCCTGGCTTACTACTTCCAGAACCCACTTGTCTGAGGTTAAAGAAGCCCACTCTGACTGAAGTAAGCCAGCCTGCCCCCCACTGGTACAGAGATCGGCTCTGGGCACCCCATCAGGGTGCCTGTTTCGCAGGAGCTTTAGGCTGGGGGGTGGGAGCAGGTCTGCCCACCCCTCGTCTGCCCCTGCCTCTGAAGATGCCCCTCTGAGCATAGGCAGAGGAGGCCTGAGTCTGGTAGAAAGGCCTGTGAAAAGGCCTACCCCTACCCCTGGGGGCATGCCTTTGAGGAGTGGCTTGCTGCTCCTTAGCCTGGGCACTCTTGTAAGTAGTCCTATATTCATCCATCTTCTTCATGTAGTTCTCTGTCTGCTCTCCAAACAGAGAATTTCCCACCACAGGAAAATCCATAGCCTTAGTCTGGGTATCCTGTGACAAACTAGTACACCTGAGCCAGGCCAACCTATGAAAAGCTACAGATGTGGCCATGACCCTAGAGGAAACATCATTAACATCCACAGCAGCATGAAACTGAACCTTAGAGGCTTCAATGCCATCAGCAGCCACCTGTTCTAGTTCACTAGCCAGCTGGCCATGGGCCTGCTTGGCCAATTGCATAATAGTATCCCATCTAGATTTCTGATACCTAGCTACATAAGCCATATAATTTGCTTGCCTGAGTCCCAGAGAGGCTGCCATATACTGTTTTTTTGCCATGGCATCAATCTTCCTGGAATCCTTGTCAGGAGGATGTGAAGCCAAGGAATATTAGCTTTATCACAGGCAGCAGCCTGAACTACTCCCAACATGACTGCATTGTTGAGAAAGGAATTCTGTATCAGGGCCTGACAATGTATACCTTCTGTCCATCTTTTATCTACAGGAGGCACAGAATTAGAGCTTTTAAATTTTAATTGTTTGTTTCCTAAAGACTTATGTAAAGGAAAAGACAATCTCCTAGACTCTGAATATCCATCATTTCTACAAAATCAGGCTCCTCTTTGCTCATCCACAGCCTCTTCTAAAGGAAGCTGGAGGGTTTCAGCAACTTTTTATAAAACATAAAATGAGATGGGAACTCAGACAGCATAGGGGAGATTCTAAAGGTCTGTCTGGGAGATGTCTGGTTCAATGGGCACACCCAGACCTTCCCAGCCACATTCATACTGTTCATAATCCTCCTCCCTCCTCTGGTTCATAAAATTCTCAATATCATAATCCTGAACCACTGGGACCGGACGAATCGACCTTTACCACATAGGTGGTTCGGACGGACCCGGAGACAGTGACTGGACAATTTGTATGGCTTTTTCATCTCTGCAGCAGTTGCAGAAGGAATTTTGGACCCAGACCTGCTGATTTTCTTGTTTTCTTTACTGGAATTGGTTCCTCAGAACCAGCTTTTCTTTGCCCGAGGAAGTCTGGCCCTGGCCAGAGGGCTATTCCCTCTGGTTCGCTGGCACCGAACCGGGTTGGCCATCTGGGTCAGCTGGACTTTTACCTCTGGTTCCCTGAGCCTGCCCAATCTTTTTCCAGGGTGGCTGCAGGGAAATTCTTACATACCTGGCAGTCTGACTGGAGGTGGTCAAACCTCAGACAATAAACACATGTGTGTGGGTCAGCCTTGGCAAAGACTTCCCCACAAACATCACAGTGTTGAAACCCAGTGGGCCCGTTTTCTTTTGGGTTTCTCAGACATAATGCCAGCCTAACCAAAAATCTCGTCTTTTAACGGCAGTGCCAGGCAAGACACCCTTATCGGGTTCCTAAATCGTAATACGGTATTGGAAAAAAACGTAATAAACCGTTTTTAGAACCGATAAGAACCGGGAACCACACTCTAAAATAGTAACTTTAGTTTTAAATGAGTTTTAACCCACTGATCGGTTCAAAACCGAACCGATAACTTAAAGTTCCACACAGACAAAACCTTCATTTACTTACGGTTACCACAGATAGAGCTTGAACTCAACGGTTTTATGTTAAATAAAACTATTCTCGGTTAAATCCAACCGAGAAAACACTTTTTAAACCGAGAAATGAACCGAGCAGAAGGAGAAATCTCCGAGCGACTGTTCACTGAGGCGGAGTAAAGAATCTGACAGTTCAAGTTTGAAATGACACAGATAGAGCTGCTCTCGTGCCAAAATTCTATTTTGGAATGGTTTTAACCATTTCACTCCGGGGCAGTTCTAGAGCTGGATCAAACTGCTAATGTCTATAATATAGCAAGACTTCATGTTGTTTGAAAGTACTATCTGTACCTTTCCATAAAACTAGTCAGGCCCAATGCTTCTTTGACTACAAAGCACCACTCTGGTTAAAAGAACTGCCTGAATCCCTGCTGAGCCTCCCTTCAAGACCGGGCAGAGAAAGGTTCTCTCATCAGGCTCCAGATACAACTGCTCTCAGACCTAACAGGATGTCTACTCAGTGCTACTAGGTATAGACTACATAAGCAATATCTAATATGGTTGTAACCTCATGCCCTGTTGTTTTGTCTGCTGTTGTATTCCCTGTAACTCACTGTGATAAGGCTCCACTGGATCTGCTCTCTGCACTCTACCTCTTTAAGCTGTGTAACTACCATTTGTGATGAGGAACCTTAGTAAATGAGCTCTTGAGCTCAAAGGTGTATTTCTGATTGAATAAATAAAATAAAATAAAATGTCTGGGAATTAGGAACGTCAAACCGGTAAGAAAGCTTAAGTCTCTGGATTCGAGGAACTGATAGGGAACCACAAAAAATACTACAATTAAATAAAACTAAGATAAACCAACAAGGAGTATCAAATAGATTTAGTAATTTTACAAAAAAACAAAGCACTAGTTAAAGCTATGAAGAAATAGCCACAGTGATTGGAACATAACTCTGTGGTATCTGATCTCTTCAGTGGAGAAATATATCAATCAATCAATCAAAATCTTTATTTTGCAAGGTGAAACATCATTGAGACAAGCTCATTTACAAGATGGACCTGGTGCAAAACAATTGCCAACAGAGTTAAAACATATAAGGTTGAGTGAACGTACATAACAAGTACATAGTAATAACAACATAATAACATATAACTATCACATGTGACAAGATACTTGCATCAGAACATAGCAATAGGTTCAACAGAAGGTAATGCCATTTAAATACAATTGCATGGATACAGATATATGGACATAAGGTAATGAGCTAAAGTTTCTACAGTAAACATCATTGGAGGTGTCATAGTGAGCAGGAGTGGCAGTTCCTCTAGCATCAAAGTGCGAAGAAGATTGAGATATAAGAGTCCTTTGATAAGTACTGTAGGCATGTCCTGGCAAGTGGAGTGGGAGGGTGAGGGGGGTATAGAGAGTGGGGAGGGGAGGTCAGACAAGGTAGGAGAGGGTTGGACATGATGGCCTAGGGATTAAGGACAGTTCAAAGGGAGAACACGACAGATGCCACAGGCAATGGTTGGGGTTTAAGTCCAATATTTGAAGCCAAGACAGATCGTGATGTTGGGACCTTGATTTGGACAATGACAGAACGGAGGACTCAAATGACGCCTCAAGCAATGGTTGAGATTTAAGTCCAGAATTTAAAGCAGTAGCAAACTGTAATGTTAAGACCTTGACTTGAAGCAATGACAGGCCTCGGAGAAAGTCCTCAGAAACAAGGATTTGAAGAGGGAGAACGTGATAAGGGAAGTGAGCCTTAAGGTTTTCTGGATCTTACTTCAGAGCATAGGAAGAGTGAAGATTATTGAGGCTCTACCAAAGCGCATTTTAACTTTAGGGATAGCCAGAGATAAGATGGTAAGACTTCTGAAAGAATAGGCACTAGGGATGCAGGGAGTTAGGCAGCTTGTGAGATACTGAGGTAATTTATGAGTGATTGCCTTATATGTCCATAGAATAGCATTCTTTTGCCTCCTGAAGCTAAGGGAGCTCCAGCCTATGGAAGAATAGAGGATGCAGTGGTGCATGTCATAAGCAGCATCCAAAATTAACCTAAGGGCTCTGTGGTATAGGGCATCAAGCTTGGAGAGAGCTGTGCTAGTACTATGGCCATATAGCAAGCCCGCATAGTCTAGGAGAGGCAAGAAGGTATCTTGGACTTGGAGTTTTCTAGCCTCCTGAGTTAGTGAGTGCTTGATCCTGAAGAAAATACCGAGCCTTTGATGTAGTTTCTTAGTGAGTTCTTCAATGTGATCAGTGAAGGACAATTTGTAGTCAATCCAGACCCCCAAGTATTTGAATTGTTCCACAAACTCCAGAGCTTTTCCATAAAGGGTGCTTATGTGAGGAACCTTATCTGGGGTTTTTTTTTTTTTTTAGATGAGGAGCCTGTGGAGAAAAAATCATGGCCTTAGTTTTTTTGACCTTGAGCAGGAGTTTCAAGTTGAGTATATTTTTTTGGAGGATGCCAAAATCGTTCCGGAGGTCCAAAATGGCTTTATCCGGATTTGATCTGTCAATGTACAGCACTGTATCATCAACGAAGAGATGGACACTAGATGACTT
The DNA here is from genome assembly GCA_016271365.2 of Neoceratodus forsteri. Lineage (NCBI taxonomy): Eukaryota > Metazoa > Chordata > Ceratodontiformes > Ceratodontidae > Neoceratodus > Neoceratodus forsteri. The sequence goes on along the minus strand of CM057458.1, from coordinate 726,951,957 downwards.
TAGGCCAGTGTCGCTCTGATTAATATAAATGGCAAAGAGAAGTGGACCAAGTATGGATCCTTGGGGGACACCTCTAAGGAGTATTTTATTTGGCAATAGAGCTCCTTCAGCTTTGACCTGTTGCTCTTTGTCCACAAGATAGTTTGCAAACCAACTTAGGACCAGGTTGTCCACCCCAACTTTCTTCAGGGTCACCAGGAGTAAATCGTGGTCCACTGTGTCGAAAGCCTTGCTAAGGTCCAGAAACAAGGCGCATATATATTGCTTGTTATCAAGTGCAGACTCCCAATCATTTATAACCTTGGTAAGGGCAGTGGAGGTACTATGCATTGGACGGAAACCGGATTGAATTGGGTTTAGTAGATTCAAACTTTCCAGCTGAGATCTGAGCTGTTCATTTACTACCTTCTCCAATAGTTTTGACAAGGCTGGCAGCAAGGAGATTGGGCGGTAATTATTTAGGTCGCAGGGGTCCCCTGATTTGAATAATGGGATGACAGGGGCTATCTTCCAGACCTTGATGAGGGAGCCCTGATTGAGGGACAACTTGAAAAGGTGAGTAACAGGGGGGCCAAAATATAGTAGGCCAACTTTAGGAAGAAAGGCTCAATCATATCCGCACCTCACATTTCTTGGTATCAAGTTGGAGAAGGAGATCCTCAACCTGTCTGACGGTGACCGGACAGAAGGAGAAAGAGTGGTAAGGGTCAATAGATTCCAGATCATGGCAATCAGATGACTGACTAAGGAACTGTGCCCTGCTGGCATTTGCTGGAGAGATATCAAAAGCCATCCCCGCTGTGGCAAAGTGATTGTTAAGGAGGTCAAGGATCTCATTTTTATCTGTAGTGTGGGTACCACTAGTCGAACTTTTGTGGTGAAGTGTGCCAGCGCTGTTATGGCCTTCTACCTCCCTTAAAGTTTTCCAAAACTCAGTAGCAGAGTTAGTGGATGCGTTAAATTCAGAGCGGAAATAACTAGACTTCGCAGCTCTGATAGTTTTTGTGCAGAAATTCCTTGCAGTTCGGAAAGTAGACCAGTCTGTGGCCAATTTAGACTTTCTGGCTCTTTTCCAAAGAGCATCCCCATGCCATAAGGTAGTCTTTAGGTTATCCATGAACCAGGGACAGGATTTTCTTTTGGCTTTGCTTTTGGTAACTAGGGCATGGAAGTCTACGGTTCTGATGAGTATTTCATGAAGTACCTCATGTGCCTCTTCCACAGAAGATGCGAGGTAAAATTTCTGCCAGTTAGCATACTGGAGATCATAGAGAAAAAGCATCTGGGAAGAAGTTCTGTTTACATCTCTTGTGGATGTATTTAGAAGACTACTTCTACTACTGCTACTGTTGGGGAGTCTGTTGGAGCGTGGGCTCACTGCAAAGTTTGAACTTTAACATTCTAAACTTGTATCTCCAGGGTTGAGATTATGTAAATTATATGACGTCACAAATATACACTCTGTTGCTGGAAAATGAGAAAAACAGGGAAAAAAGAATGAGGAAAAAGTAACAAAATTTGAAAAGAAGCAAAAGGATAGAATACAAAATGGATGTGGTGTGCACTATCTTTCATAGACAGTTTTATGCAGATATGGTTATCATTCTTTAGGAAAGCAAAAATGTGAGTGAATTAGACATTTGAGGTAACTGAAGGCCTTGCTTATATTTGGATTTAAGACCCTGCCAATCTATTTGCTTTATTTTGTCAGCATTTTTCCTAAAAATATGAAAGGGAAATGTCCAGCTGTAAACAGCCCATACCTCAGTGTGAGGAGGGTACTATTAACACTTTTCGCAAAGTGTAACAATTTTTTTTACTTAGTGTCCGTTTAGTTATTTAGATTTTGCCTGGCTGATCCTGCCATGCCTCCCGCCAACATTTTGAAATAAGTCCCCCTAGTGCTGTACCCACAACCTCCTACAGCTGTCCAGAGTCTAACACATGAGCCAGGAGCAACTATGGGAGTGTGTATAAACCTTCTGTATAGACAGAGCTATTAATAGTTCTGGTTTTGAATCTACATGTGCTTGTACTAAACTGAGACCAGGAATAGCTGGCAGGCAGCTGTAATGTAAGTCATCAGAGATAGGACCATATGGAAACTTTTAGGGCAGGGGGCCATGCACAATGACATACAGACAGCATCTACGTGTATATAAACATGGGTGGCTCCATCTCTCCTCAGTTCAATGCCAGAGATTAGCGTCGGAGTGCCTCCAATCAGGGGGGACCAGGAGATCTCCCATTTCCTCTCCATGTCCATCCCGGTCTCGATGTGACTGATATGTCCCCCTGAGTATGCCTGCCATCTCCCGGAAGTTGGCCCTCCTGAAATCCACTATCGTGCTCTTCGTCTGGGTCATCACCCTCCCCATGTCCAAGTTAAACCATACCATGGAGTGACTGCTACCAGCCAGAGGGGCTTCCACCGTCAGATCCCTAACTTGCTCCCCATTTGCTAGGACAAGGTCCAAGATGTTACCTTCCCTAGTCTGCTCTTCTACCAGCTGAGTTAGGAACTTGTCCTGGAAGACGTTGAGTACCCTCTGTTCCCTTGGTGAGAAAGATGCCATGTACCTCCAGTCCACCCCTGGCATGTTAAAATTCCCCAAAATCATAACCCCTCCCTTCCACCCCTGCAATTTCTCTTCAAGTTTTCAATTAGACCCTCCTCCTTTTGTTCCGATTGGTTTGGTGGCCTCTATACCACACCCAGTCTAACTCTCCTCCCCCCACTATCCTGTAACAAGGCCCAAATCGCTCCACATCATCCTCCCCACCCCCTCCATGCAGCACCTATCCCATCCTTGACAAACAGTGCAACCCCCCCCACCCTCTGTCCTATATTTCCTAAGTGTGCTATACCAGAAGATCTTCATGTCTCAGTCGTGGTGCTGGGTGGCCCAAGTTTCTGTGACTGCAGCCAAATCCACCACCCCCTTCCACCAGCATAGCATGCAATTCCAGCATCTTATTTCCCAGACTCCGAGCATGTAACAGGACAACCTTCCAGCCTCTCCCCGAGCTTGTCCTAGCCCCACCTACCTTCGGACACCTGTCCACTATCCCTCCCTGCTTGGTCCCCATACCCTCCAGAACTTCTCCTGACCGGGGGAAGATTCCACTCCATCTTGTCCTGTTCGAGAGCTCTAAGTACCCTCTCCCTCCCCCTTGTGCAGTTTAAATCCCACCATCTGTCTATATACTCCCCTAGCTTCTCCCTAAGGACCTCCTTCCCTTCCTGACTCAAGTGCAGCCTGTCCCTAGCAAATAGTTTCTTTCTTTCCCATGTAGTCTACCAATCACTCACCCATCCATACCCCACAGCCTGACACCACCTCTTCAACCAGCTGTTGATCTCCTCGGTCTTCCATTTTTTTTCTAAAGATCCCCTCAGTACAGGCAAGATTTCTGAAAAAGTGACAGTACAGTTTTCCGCTACACATACTCTTGCCACCTCCCTAAATCTGGCCTACACTTCTGGTATGCTATTCTCTTCCACATCATTAGTGCCCATGTGGACTACAATGTAAGGCACCCCTCCATGTTTTTTTTACATCGAGTGCACCAGATATCCTAGCTTGAACAGCGTCATCTCCGGCATACATTCCACACTTACAGGGCACCCTTCGTCCTGTTTTATACTCCCCCCATCAGACACCTCTGATGATAGAGAATCACAGAATTTGATGGCAGATAAGGACCGCTTGGCCCACCTAGTCTGCCCATTTCCCTACCCAATGGATAAGCTGCAGATCCTAGTTAACCAACAGCCTACTTCCTCCTACCCCCCACTAGAATTGCCTTATGTCTGTCCCATGCATTCTTGAATTCCCCCCACTGTTTTTGACTCCACTACCTCCTCAGAAAGGCCGTTCCGTGTATCCACAACCTTCTCAGAGAAAAAAATACTTCCTCACATTACCTCTGAGCTGTCCCCCCCTCTATCTTCAAATTGTGCCCCCTTGTTCTTGCACATCTCTTTTTATGAAAGATGCTACCCTCTTGGACTTTTTTTTTTTTTTATACTTTCTTTTTCTCCCTCCTGGTATTTCCTACCCTCTTGGTCCTACTCCTTCGGGCCTCTCAAAGCTCTTTTTTGCCGTCCCCTAGATCTGCCCCTAGAGTGCCTCCTCTCCTTCCTCCTGCACAGTGGGGTCTTGTCTGGTGTGGCGGTCTGAGCGGAGGGACCGTCATCCAGGACCGCGAGGGTGATTTTTCCCTAACTGTTGGCCTCATCCCTGGGGGCCTTGGGCTGGGACTACGTCCCGAGAGGTAGCGTGCTGGCGCACAGACCTCTCATCGCCATCAGCGTCCCTCTCCCGACCCCTAAGTAGGTGTCGTCATCCTTTCAGAAATCGGTGCTTCCACCGATTCCTTTATGGAATGACGGACGCCATGCCGTCCCGGTCCCACCCCTGAGGGAGGAGAGCATCCATAGGACGCCCAATCCTCCCTCCCTCGCTGCCCCGCCCCAGGTCCGTTATCAACCGGGCCGGGCGTGGCGCGAGGTGTGGCATCCAGCGCCTCAACCCTCAGCGCCACCGGTCGCCTCCTCTTGGACTTTGTTGATTCTCTTGATGTACTTGAAAGTTTCTATCATGTCCCCCTTCTCCCTCTTTTCCTCAAGGGTATACATGTTAAGCTCCTTTAATCTCTCTTCGTATGTCTTCTGGTGCAGATCCTACACCATTTTAGTTACCCTCCTCTGGACAGCCTCCATCCTGTCTATGTCCTTGCAGAGATGGGGTCTCCAGAACTGCATGCAGTACTCCAGATGGGGTCTCACCAACTGTCTGTACAGAGGGATAACAACTTCCTGTTTTCTACTGGTGATGCCTCTCCCTATGCATCCTAGTATCCCACCAGCCCTCCTTACTGCGGTCTCACATTGCTTGCCTACCTTTAGGTCATCTGATACGATTATCGCCAGGCCCCTTTCCATTTTTGTTTTCCATTACTAGGACTTTCTTCACCCCTCTCTCCGCACCTGCCCTACTGTTACCCAGTACCTTTCGTCTGCATGTCACTTCTACCTCTCCACCTCTAGGCACCCTATTCTTGTTCCCCTGGGTACTACCACGGCCACCCCCCCACCCAGAGAGTGAGATATATCCTCAGGCCAACCTTCCTCCCCACCAGTAGTTCCCCTGGGTAGGACGTCTCATTCCCACCAACTTCCTCCTCCGCTTTTTTGGGGGTCCTATTTTCCCTCTGACTTACTGCAATCCCCCCACCACCATTACATCTGCTACATCTGCAGAAGCAGCATCCCCCAATTTGCCATATGAGCCCCTGTGACACTGCTTCTTTGCATAGGCGCACTGACATCCCCCAACTTCCCTACAGGGTCACCTATGCCAACTTCCCTATGTAGCATTTGCAGTGTTTCACTCCTCCTCTGTACAGCAATGTTTCCAGCTTCCCTGCTGCTCATGGCACCCATGGTACCATGACAGCTCTGGCACCCGAGGGCACCCATGGCACACATGGACTCATGGCACCCATGATATTCATGGCACCCATGGCATACATGGCACACCATGGGTGCCCATGGCACCACCCATGGCACCCATGGAGCCTGCTAAACATCTATGAGAATTCCATGGGTGCGGTAACACCCATGGGTGCTTGGCACCACCCACAGCACCCATGGGTGCTTGTGGCACCACCCACAGCACCCGCGGGCACTCAGCGCCACCAGTGGGCACCCGCAGCACCACCAGCAGCCAACGGCACAAACAACAGCACCCGCAGTGCCTCACAGAGAGACGGTGCTGACCCACAGCGCCAACTCCCGGTGCCGACCCAACACCAGCGGTGCCGCCCGTGGCACAGACGCCAAAACCAGCGGCCTTGGCACAGGACCTGTGGCGCCACCCATGGTGTCAGGCATGGCACCAGGACAACACCACCATGGGAATGCCAATGGAGAATCCTGAGAAGAAGGGAGAAGGAAAAAGGTGGTGCCCGTGCCGGCCCCTGCATGGAAAAGGGGGGATAGGCATGAGGGGTCGACAGGATGGCGAAGACACCAAAAGGGCACCACGCTCATCCTGATCCAACTGACCCGGCCCCGGTCCAGTGGCTCTGAGGCCCGGAGGCCCCGAAATCAGAAACAGTGGCCAGGAAAACTGGATAGAAGTCGAAATCCCTGCTCCACAGGAGTGGCCCAGAGGTGAAACTGCTCACCGGAGCTCCAACGAGGACAGAGATGGCGTCTGGAGTCAAGAATGTGGCCATTAGGAGCGGGGCCAAGGGGAACCCACCGAAGTCAGCTCAGGCCTAACGCCCCTCACGACTAACAATCCTCGTGCAGATGTACCAGAGGGCAACTTCGAGCTGCACCGATTCTTCTTCCCCCAACGAGGAAGAAGAGCTCGAGGTTAAATGGAGCCGGATCTCTGGAACCACTAATTTGTGCTTCAGTGGACTGTCCTCCCCAGAGCACAGGACTGTCCATAGTCAGACCTCCACCCCCCCCAATTTATCAAAGGGCGGCGGACCGGACACAGCCCCTCTGCCTTAACAACTTTCAAACGAAGTCTTCCTAACGTCACCGCTACCATCTAAGGACGACTCCATTGATGGCAGATGAGAATTTATTTTTCTTCTTCTTCATAATCTTCTTTTCTTTATCGTAAAATAAGAAATTAATATTACTAAAATGTTAAATTAAACACTAAAAGCTGTTGTCGTATAGACGAAAACTTTGACTCTGGCAGATGAGCGACATCGACATCCAAATGCACTTAACAGCAGGAGAAAAGGAACTGAGGTGGTTGGAGGGTCGACACCGAGATAGGCTACACCGAGCGGAGCTAGTCTCGCGGTGCCGCACATGTGTGGTCCTGTCTTGGCGCCTACCTTTCTGAAAATTTTTGGCTTCCGCTTGGTCCTAGCGCCTCTGGCGCTATCCCACTAGTGTGAATGAGTGATGGAGACTTAGTCCAGGAAAATAATGCTACTGCAAGAGTACTGAGGTAACAAATAACTGTACAGTACCTCAGCAGAAAAAAATAGCTTTCCCTACTCACAACCCCAGCAAATAAAAATCAGCATTCCTTACATATAGTGAATAAACCAGATATTGTTAAGGACATTATATTGGTACCTTGCTTTCGAATAGTAGTGCACTGCCTCAGCATATAAAGTGCTATGCCAGCACTGGGCATACAAGGAGAGGCATGGGCTGGATGCATCAAGTAGGTTTTAGGTACAGCATCTGATATAACCCTCACTGAAAGCAAAAAGGGGTGAAGAAGGGAGGGTTCGCAAGGCCTAATCGAGAAGATTTTCTCGAAGATCTACTGTTATGGTAAGTTCTTAGATAAATGTTCTATCTTCTTCAAGTATATCACCTGTATTAGGCCACAGCTATGGAGCAATACCCAAGCACTACAAAATAAACTGGGAAGCTGACACAGTCTGATATGTAATCAAGACAAAAGGCCTTGCAATACAGCAAGCACAAAGTCATCTTATCTATGAGAGACAATGTCCAGATTGTAATGTTTAGCGAAAGTATGAACAGTGTGGGAGCCCGACAATTTGCTCCTGACAATTCACTCCCAGAAAACACACTCCAGACAACTCGCTAATGTATATTTCGCTCCCTTCCCTGCACACTCCAAATCAATTCGCTCCCACTGCCACTACCGGCACATTTCACTACTCAGCACATTTCAGTAATGACATTTCAAACCAGCACAGACACTGATTTAATGAGGCACTACGCTGAGTAGTACAGATTACATATATGATGCTGTAGCACTTTTGAGGCATTTCAGTAATGACATTACAAACCAGCACATTTGAAAGAGCATTTAATGAGGCACGTACATTGCAAACCACTGCAAACCAGCACATTTCGAACGTTTGAGGCAGGTCTCCATGTGAACAAGTGATTGTTGTCGGTTGGCAGAAGTGGGGAATATTGATTAAAAACAACTATTTCAGGTAAAAAAGTTAAAAGAACATCTTGCTCAGTTAATAGTTGAAGCAGTGTGCAACACCGCTGAGGAATTCCTCTGTTGTATGTTCTGCACGTTTATCATTAACATACTCAAGTCGAGAGGCATTATCTTTCTAGACCCTTCTGGATGCATTTGGGGCATTTCCAGCAATGATTTGCTCTATATCTGCATCTTGTATTTTTCTGAATGCCCTTGATACCCTCTATAAACTTCCATAATGTTGGATGTGACATGGACAGGACAGACTGCATTCCCCTGTGGAATGCCTCCACAGCACTGCTCATTTTTGATATTTTCTCCTTTACAGTGTCACTGTGATTCCAGAGTGGTATTGGAAACTGGGATGGCCTGCACCCGGTGCCACGTCGATTCCTCCTTCCAACCCAGGTGTCCTCAAAATAAGCAATAATGGGCTCCAGTTCTGTTGGGAACACATTCAAGGAGTCATCAGTGATGTCCTCAAAATGAGCCACTACCTGGTCGGGAGGACAGAACGCAAGTGCAGGCAGATAGCGACATTTAATGGCAAACTTATTATCCTGCTCATATTTTGCCCAAGTCCCTCCATCTGAATCGTCCTATAGATGCATTGAGCAAAGTGGAAAAAGCACCCCACCTACCTTGCATTTGGAAACACTGTTTTGAATGCTTGTAGGGTTGCTTTTTCGTAATCTGTCATCATGACGACTGCAGGGTCCAGCCTGGGATTTATTTCTTTTAGAGCCACTAGCAGCCTCTCATACATCTCCCTACGTTTTCCTGGCAAAAGGGCAAAAATGGCAGGGTGCATGCTACCAAAGTGTTCCTTAACGATAACATACTTCTGATGAAATGGGGAAGGGGGTGCCACACTGAAGGTGCCATCAGCAAACCAATGTTGACATTGCTCCAGTAATTGTAAATTAGCTTCTGTGCCAAACATCAAGATTCTGTCTTGCCCAGGCCCATTATCATACTGAAGGAAATTTACTTCTGTGCCTGCACTGCACGTAAAGGTTCTGTAATACTCAGGGACAGCTAGACTTGTTAAGTCTCTGGGGTTGGGTGGTGCACCATATACACGTACTTGCTGTATTGTGTGCTTGATGTTTCTATCCACCATTGAGCCCTGTGCTGCCAATGACACATTTTCTTTTGAGTGTAACAGAACCTGCGCCGTTCTGTCCCGAGTACTTACTGCACAGACCTTTGCACGATTTATTGTCTCCCCTCTCTCCACTGCTGCAGGGTCTGGAGCATGGGTGTGTTCACTAAATGTTGCAATTATAACTGAGACATGATAACTCTCAGTGTGAACACTAGCATTACATGTCTTGTCTTCCTTTACCGCTAGCTCACACTGCCAAATGGACTTGCCGTTAAACCCACGCTTGTGGTGGGCATAAATGTAGTCTTTAGATTCCACAAGCCTCTTCTTATTGTGCTCTGACAGAATGAACTTTGCCATGTTCACTACACATTCAGTACAGACCAAACAGAGGCTTCCTAATAATATGCAGCTTTATACTGTACAATAATATGCTGCTTTAACTGGTACAACTGTTAACTGTTAATGACTAATAATGATGATTGGAGCAAAGCGGCTGCAGAATCAATTGGCAGTGCCACTATACCATTCGGTACAGACCAAACAGAGGCTTCCTAACAGTATCCAGTTTTGTACAATAATGTGCTGCCTTAACTGCTACAACTGATTGGAGCCAGCAACAGAATCAATTGCAACTGTATCAGTAACAGCTGTAGTTTATTCATTGCATTGCATTCCAGTTCTCTGAAGTTTTTTGACAATGTTACACAGTAGCGGGAGCGTATTGTCAGGGAGTGAGAATGACCAGAGTGAATTGCCGCGTGAGCGGGTCATCGGGAGCAAATTATCCGGGAGCGAAATAGCAGAAGCGAATTGATGCAGACCCAAATAGTGCTCCATGTGGCTGCAACACATACATCAGCAGCAAGGACAGTTTTGAAATAAGCAACAAAAGTGGCCATATCCCTTGTGGAGTGACCACGAACAGCAACAAGAAGTTCCTAACTCTATTTCCTATAACAGAACATAATTCAGTGTGCCAGCCATTGTTTAGACACAGGAGTGTCATTTTTCAACAAAAACAAAAGGTGTGCCCTAATGGAGGAGCTATCCTCAAAGAAGATCTGTTCCTCCCCCTTGACCCCCTCTGTAATGCGCAGTTCTGTGTCTGCTTTTGCATCCCTGACTATCATCTTGGCATCCCTCATCTTTAACTGGTATTCACTCCATTCCGCCTCTTCCTGTTTCACCTTGTATTTAATAATGGGCTCTGTTTTTTTGCCCTCACTGCCTCTCTGACTTTCTTTGAGAACCAGATTGGTTTCTTGTGCCTGCTACTCTTGGTAACCATTCTCAAGCATGACTTAGTTGCCTCGAGAATGGCCCCTTCAGTTGCTTACTACCTCTCCCCCAACCCCTGATGTTTTCCACCCCTCCAGCTTATCCTTTCTATACAACTTTGTCTGCACACTGGAAATACACCGAAGCACTGATCTGAGATGAGATGTTAAGCTTCCAGTAACTCTGTCTTGGGCACGTGATGTGTGTATAGGTACAGTTAGGTTTTATGAGACCACACAGTCTGCATTTCTTTAAGCCCTGCTATGTTGCACCATTTAGAGACTTGTGAATATCACAGAAGAAAAAATTAATCACCACAGTAATGTTGTTTCTTCTAATGGAGTCTTGCTGTATTCTGCCTATATGCAGTTAGCCCCAGCACTTGAACTGCTCCGGAGAGTAAAGGGTTAACTCTAAGCCCAAGCATTGAGCTTGAGCTTGATTTTCAAACCTCTGTTCTTGGTACTGGTCAGTGTAACCATCCGATTCTTACGAGCAGTATGCAAACTAACTAACAATATTAGAAATTGTTTTCTAAAAAACTTTTTGCCAAAGGACAATAAACATATTTTTAGGGTCAAAAAGTCTCAAGTCGAGAACCCCAAAAAGAATCCAAGTAGGTACTGAAACAAAAACAATATCTTCTTGAATAATAACTATAAAGACCTCAAGCTAAAGAGGAGGTAACCAAAGTACATCTCTGGGGTGCAGCACTGCGCCTGCCAGGCCACATCCCAAAACAACTAGTTTCCAGGAGGGGAGGCAGGGAGGGAGGTCAGAATACAGCAAGACTCCATTAGAAGAAACAACATTACTATGGTGAGTAATTTTTTCTTCAAACAACATGACGTCTTGCTGTATTCTGACTATATGCAGACTACCAAGCAGTACCCCCTTGGAGGAGGGAGTTAGAGAACCTATTTTGGGAACAGGATCTGCAGCACTGCTGTGCAAACCTAGCATCACTTCTTGACGGGATGTCAAGAGAGTAATGCTTGGTAAATGTTTGAACAGTTTTCCAGGTGGCTGCTTTACAGATTTCCACTGAGGGTACGTCTCTAGCTGCTGCGACCTAAGCAGCTGTACCTCTGGTGGAATGGGCCCTCAGGCCTGAGGGTGGCTCTTTCCCCAACTTTGAATAGAACTGGATACAGGAGACAATCCACCCGACAATAATTCTCTTAGTAGCAGGTCTGAAGAAGCAGTAGAGAGGAGATTTCTGCTTCTAAGGCCTTTGTCTCCAAGGGAAAGGGAGAACTGAAAGACTTTGCACTCATTTTTGGGAACCTTTTGAAACAGAGAGCAAGTCCCTGGCTCACTACTTCCAGGACCCATTTGTCTGAAGTAATAGACTTCCAGGCCTGGAAGTAGTGAGCCAGCCTGCCCCTACTGGAACTGGGGAGGTGACCCTGACTGACACCTCAGGGTGTCTGCTTGGCAGGGGGCTTAAACTGCATGGATGATGGGGTCCTGGTCATCCCTTGTCTGCCTCTTCCCCTAAAGAACCTCCTCTGCTGGAAAGAAGAGGAGGCCTGGGCTTGTTAAAAAGGCCTGTGAAAAGGCCCGCCCCTGCCAGCCTTAAACTGCTGCTTTTAAGGAGTGGCCTGCTTCTCTTTGGCTGCAGTACTCCTGTAGGTGGTCCTGTACTCATCCATCTTCTTCATGTAAGCCTCTGTTTGTTCCCCAAACAGACAATTACCAGCAATAGGAAAATCCATGGCCTTAGTCTGGGTATCCTGTGACAAACTGGTACATCTCAGCCAAGTAAATCTCCTCATGGAGACAGATGTAGCCATGACCCTGGAATGCACATCATTCGAGTCCACAGCAGCATGGAATTTTACTTCGGATGCCTCACCACCATCCACAGCCACCTGCTCCAGCTCCTTGGCCAGCTGGGGAGGGGCATTCTTAGCCAGCTCCAGAACTGTATCCCACAAAGATTTCTGGTATTTGGCTGTATATGCCATGTAACTAGCTTTCCTGAGTCCCAAAGAGGATGCCAAATATTGTTTTTAACCATGGCATCCACTTTCCTGGAATCCTTATCTGGGGGGTGAGATGCCTGGGTAATGTTAGCCTTGTCACAGGCTGCAGCTTGCACTACCCCAACGTGGCTGCAATGATTTATAAGGAATTCTATCCCAGGACCTGGAAAGGTACACCTCCTGTCCATCCTTTTATCCACAGGAGGTATAGATGTTGGAAACTGCAGAATTTTCTGTGTCTGTTTCCCCAGGGATTTATGTAAAGGGATAGACACTCTCTTTGACTCTGGGACATCCATCATTTCAATAAAGTCAGGTTCCTCCTGATCCTGTTCAGCCTCTTCCACTGGAAGCTGAAGAGTATCAGCCACTTTCTTGTAGAACAAGAAATGGGAGGGGGATTCAGCAGGTCTGGGAGGAGACACATAGGAAGGCCTGTCTGGGGAGATGTCAGGCTTTATTGGCTCATTTAGGTCTTCATCTTCCTCTTCTTCATATTCTTCTTCTCCTTCCCAATCAACCTCATAGACTGCTTCAGGTTCAATTTCAGAAGCAACTATTTCCAACCGAACCGATTGTCTTTGAGTCGGTGTCGGTTCGGTCGGAACCCGAGCAAAGCGACTGAACAATAGTAATCGCTTCAGCAATTTCTTCAGCAGTCGGAACATGGGAACCAGGATCTGAACTGGCTGACTTGCGTTTTCTTTTAGATGGAACCAACTCTGCAGAGTCATCTCTCCTTTTGCCCAAGGAGGTATCGCCCAGGTCAGTGGGCACCCCCTCAGGTTCGGTCAAAACCAAACTGGGCTGGCCATCCGGATCAGCGGACTTCTCGGCCTCCCTTTCCTTCAGCCTACTTAAACATTTTTCTAAAGTGGCTTTAGGAAAGTTTTTACATATTTGGCAGTCTTCTTTGAGGTGGTCAAACCCCAGACAATAAGCACAGATGAGGTGGCGATCAGCCTTAGAGAAGGCCTCCCCACACTCGGTACAGTGCTGAAACCCAAAGGGACTGGTTTTCTTTTTGGGTTTCTCAGACATGCCGGATTCAAAAAAGTTACCCTAAACAGTGGTTAAGCCAGGCAACTACACACCTATCGGTTCCAACCGTGTCATGGGTCGGTTAAAAAAAATTTAGAAAGCTGTTTTTTTTTTTTTTTTAGGAACTGATAAGTACCGGGAACCACAACAGTAAATGAACAATTTACAAGAATTAAACCAAATAGAATTTGTTTCGGTTCCCACCCGGACCGACCGGGAGAAAACCAAACAAAACAAAATTTCTAGTAAATAAAACTCTAACTACCTACTAGCTACATTTACTGTACCATAGACAGAAACTTGAATACCAAAATAAGAGAAGAAAAACGGTTGTAAACTGACCAATTTTACTTTAAACGAACCGTAGCGAAGGAGGGCTCTCCGGAGCGACTTCACAGTTAGGCGGAGTAAAGAATCTGACGGTTACACTGAGGAGTACCAAGGACAGAGGTTTGAAAACCGAGCTCGAACTCAACATTCTATGCCTGGGCATAGAGTTAACCCTTTACTCTCTGAAGCAGTTCAAGTGCTGGGGCTAACTGCATATAGTCAGAATACAGCAAGACTTCATGTTGTTTGAAGGTGTAGTGAGCATTACACATTTACTTCTTGTGTTGTTCCTTAACTAATTAATTCACTTTGGTCAAATTCTGCTTTTCTGAAATCCAGAACCACAGCCTTTGACAAGGATATACTGGTACCCAGGGTCAGTTCGAACTATATGGTGTTATGAGCGCTGGACCCCAGTGGCTCCCCTACCCACCCTCCACCTACCATTTCCCAGTTGGTGAGCACCAGATCAAGAATAACAGCCTACCATGTGGACCAGTTGCACTACACAGTCCTGCAGGGTATCTAGCAGGGCCTGACTGCTGGTGCTTTAGCTATGGGAATCTCCCAGTCTATGTCTGGTAGGTTGAGATCCCACCACCACTAATACCTCCTCTTTGTGGCCCCCCTTCTGAATATCTACCCCTTGCTCACCATCACCCTTGTGCCCCTACCCTGGCAGTTTGTAGATTACCACCATGTGCAGCTTCCTACCCAATGAGGTCGTAAGCTGCACCCAAAGCAATCTGGTCTCCCCTTTCCTTCCCCTGATGGACTCCTCCTCTACTGCCTCTGTGTTTTCCTTGACATAAAGGGATACCTCACTTCTTTTCACTGACCCCTAACTCTCCTATACACTATGTACCTGGTACTGCTAAGTCCCAGTTATTTATCCTGTGAACCCTTGTTTTTGCGATGGCTACGAGGTCTAATCCTGCATCTACCACTATCACCTGGAGGTCACTAATTTTGTTTCCTAGGCTCCTAGCATTTAGCCAGATTGCCTTCCACCATGTGCCTATACCCCATTACTTTTTGTCATCACTGTCCTTTGTCCTCCCTTTCCCTCCTTAATTTCCTGCCCCATGCCTGTTCTGTGTGCCCTGGCTCCCTGACTCCTCCTTTTCTTATTTTATCATCAACCCCTGTCAGAATGCATTCATCCCCCTGATTCTAGACCCCATTGCTGGGGAAGTCCTGGCTAGGTTTCCCTTATGCTTTTATTCCTATGTGATAGCCTCAGCCTCCAACGCATTCAGTTTAATAGTTCACCAATGTAGACATCAAACTTCTGCCCAAACACAATAGCCTCCTCTATTGTTAAGTGAAGGATGTCACCCTTAAAGAACCTCTTGCCCCAAAAGCCATCCCAATCTCCCACAGAATGGACCCCTTATTCTGGTACCACCCCTTCAGTTACCTGTTAAATTTCTCAGTCTCATCCTTCCTCACTTTTCCTTTGTCTTTACACCTACACCACACAGAGAGGACCTCAGAAAAGACCAGGGAAGCTGAGTGTACTTTCAATCTGTCCCCGAGCATTTGAAAATCATGCTTCACTATCTCAATAGGTTGGTTTGCTAGATTGTTGGTCCTAAGTGCAGCAGCACTCAAAGCTTCTCCCCATCCTCACTATCCTATCCATGTCCCAGATGGCTGATGTACCTGGAAGGCATCTGATTATGCCCTCCCCTTTTTGCCAACTCCCACTAGCTTCTCCACCCTTCTAATAATAGATTACCCTACTACTATGATACATCTTGCTGCATTCCTCCTGATCTTACCACTGGGTGACACCAAGTCATCATGATCTTCCTTCATGACTGGTTCTGAGCCCCCTCCAAAGGAATCTGGTAGCCAGTCCTCCTTCTCCTCCACTGGTGCAAAGAAGTGTTCTGTCAGGATGAGTCTTGATGACTCCCTTATGACTGCCCCTGCCACTCCTTCCCTTCCCCGCCACCCTTCAGCCACCAGACATCTGTGGGGACTAGCTCAGCTGGTGATGTAGACAGGTTATGTCCTCCTTGACTACTACCAGCTGTGCATGGAACTCTACAAACCCACTTCATATGGGGCAGTGTCCTCTCCTCCAGACTGCAGCCTGGGAGATGAGCGCCCCACAGTCCCTGCTCATGACAATAATTCAGAAGCAGGATGCTTACTAAGGGAGGGAGTTTCTCAATTTTTTTATCATGCAAACCTTATTTTTCTCTGAATCCCTGGTGACGTTTTCTGGTTATAGCAACTAAAGCTTGTCTACAGCCTGGAGCTAACAAGCAGCTATTTTGACAGGGGGACTTAGGAAGGTTACTGCCACTACCCCTCTCTAAATCCACATCTGTAGGCTTGGCAAAATGACAAATCCTGCAGGCTAGAGGTAGGAAGCCCCACTCTGAACCAAACATGATCTCATGCATGGCTACATATAGCATTGCTACATCTGCAAAATGAAGCAGACCAAAAAAACACAATGTTTATCCGACAGTGTAGCTGATTTTGAATGATTAACTATGTGAATTGCAATATCTGTTAATTATGTAGGATTGTTGGTAGCACCTGATCATCAGATTGCCTTTTGCTATGGTTTCCGTCTCAAGAGGCCTTTGTTTGTTCAGTAAAGTGGTAAGGAGAATCAAGGAAGAGGTTTGTCAGTTTTAACCTTTGAGCACAATACCTAATGCTAAAATGTCCTTAATCTGTCTACAGGCTTGATACACGTCCAAGTGGGCTCGAATGTTCACGTAAGATAAAAGGTTGCCCCAGCGGAGGACTGCCAAGGTAGTAATTCATCTCTTCTCCACTATATTTCCTTTAATTGTTGCTGTCACAGTGTTGACTGTTTGATAACACTACCAAATTGTATGCATGGGAAGCACCTGATTTTGCCAAATCACTTATTAGGCTTTAATTGTTTTTACTTACAGTTTTAATTTAAGTTTCATGCCTGAGTAAACAAGCCACATCTGCTGTCGTGGATTAGAGAAGTCTTTGCTCCAAAGAGTATATATCATCACAAATTACTTACGGAATGTGTGTTGTATTCCATCAGGAATATGAGGCAGCACTACTGCTTGGATTAAATAAAAGCTTTTTGTTAATTGTAAAGACACTCACTTTTGTTATATTAAAGAAGTGCAACAACTTCCATATTACCTTGGCAGTACATTTTAACTGAAGGGTGCTTCCCTGATGAACATAGAGGTCAAATTCTCCCTCCTCTGGGGAGAAGAAAGATGGGTGCCACACCACTTCACACTCCAGGTCCATGAATGCATCCACAACACCTACAAAAAGATACACACAGTTCAACAACACAGGAAAATGTTACCTACCTAGTAACTATAGTTCTTCTAATCAATAGCTTGCATATGATTCTACCCCTGAAAATTCAGAGTGATTTGAAACAATCCCAGCACTAATCACACAACCCTGTACCTCAACTACTAGATCATTCATCAGCAAAGACATGGGCCTAAATAATGCAAGTTCAGCTAGCTAGAATAACACACTTCTTTATTTAGGATTTATTAAATATGTTCTGTTAGTTTAATGGAGATGGTAGATTATCAGGTTGTAATGGTATTTATTATTTTTAACTGTATTATAATTTGTACAATTTATGACAGTTACAAATTTGTTGTATGTTTTTTGAAAATCAAATAAAAATATCATTGATAAAAAAGAAGATAATGGCCTATATCAAGAACATTACCTCCAGCATTATAACCATTCTACTTTAGATAGACACCGTGATACACAGACAAGACAGACAGATACAATATTTTAAAATGCCTTACAATATTTTAAAATGCCTTTCTTAAAACCATGGGGCTGTACATAAGAACACATAAATACAACAATACAAAGCAAACCATAATACAATAAGTACAAAAATAAATATCACCAAGAATAAATATGAAGAAATGCTATCAAATATTTCAGTGCATCATGGGTAAAGATCACATACCATCAAATGCCTATCTGTACAACCAAGTTGACAGACCAAATCCCAGATGGAGGCTGTTCGAAAGAAGAGGGAAGATACTGAAAAAGCTCTGTCCCCAGCCAACTTTTGTATTTCACAGATATTAGTGCGGGTTGCCAGAAGCTCACTAAGGTACAAGGAACCCAATCTTTTTAGGGTCTTACAGGTCAAAAGAAAATTCTTAAAATCATTCAGCCATCTAAAAGGAAGCTAGTGCAGAGAGTGTACAGGCATGATATGATTGCATCTCCTTGTGATGGTAGCGAGTCTGGCTGCTGCATTCTGGATTAACTGTAGACAGTGGATCCGACTACCCAGAAGGCCCCGGTAAAGCCCATTACAGTAGTTGAGGCAGGAAATGACGAAAGTATGAACTAGTGTTAAAAGATTATCTAGGTGTAGGTAGGGGCACAACCCAGTGATATTCTTCAGATGATAAAAGCCACTCCTGAGCACTGATGACACCTGGGATACCAATTATAGCTCAGGGTCAAGAGTGACCCCTAGGTTACATACAACCTGCCTAGCATGAGGCCTTTTACCTCCAAACATAGGGAGGCCCTGGCTGTCCGTTACAGATAACGTCAGGTGATCAAATCCCACTAGTTGCAGTTCAGTTTTGCCAGGATTCAGTTCCAATCGATTATGAGACACACAAATTAATCTTGGGTAATGCACACTCAAGCACAGCTGCTGGTATGTCCAAGTTTAAATGAATAATAAAGCTGGATGTCATCAGCATAACAATAAAAACCTAAGTTATACTTCTGGATCACTTCTCCTAGAGGAAGCATAATCACCATGAGCAATAGTGAAGACAAGATGGAACCCTGAGGGATGCTACAATCCATGTTTACAGGGGAGGATAAAAAAATTCCCAAATAGCATAGACTGACAGCAATCACTGAGAAACTACTGAAACCAAGCAAGCGTAGCCCCTGTCGCCCCAACAATCCTTCTCTGCCTTTCCACTAGCACCATGTGTACTACTGTGTCAAATACTGAGGATAAATCCAAGATGACCAGGGACGAAACCTCTCTATGATCCCTCACCAAGAGCAGACCATTCAAAACCCTCAAAAGGGCAGTCTCGATGCTATGCTGAGCATGGAATCTTGACTGGAATAACTTGAAGATGGAGCACTCCTCCAGGCCATGTGCCACCACTTTCTCTATATATCTGCCTAGGAAAGGCAAGTTAGAGATAGGTCTATAACCTGCAAAGTCATCAGGATCTAAAGATGCCTTCTTAAAGAAGGATCACATCACAGCATCTTTCAAAGCTGTTGGAAACAGAACTTCACCCAGAGAGGCATTGTTGACTTCAGTGAACCACAGATCATGAACTTCTGCTCCATTCTTTACTAGAGTGGCAGGAGCAGGATCCAGCAAACAGTGGCTTGGGTGCAGGTTCAGGAGCACCTGGAAGATCTCCATGAAATCCATCAAGTGAAAACTGTCTCACGCAGGCCAAGTTCCATCATCTCAAGTGCATGGCCACCGAAATCATAAGAATTCACTGTAAAGGAAATCTTAAACTTGATCGCCACAATTTGGCTACAAAAAAAATTAGATAACCTTCACACCTCTCTTGAATGATTTCTCCCAAATTATAGGAGTTATACAGGCTGGAGAATCCCATCAACTGCTCAGTGTAGCTTATGCTGACAGTAATGGCCGACTAGATTACACCATCAGCAGATAAGATTTCTATGTCAGCAGAAGAGATCTCACTGGCACTTCATTAACGATTTTTGGGATATTAGCAGTACCTTAGTAGTAGTAGTAGTACAGTAATGGAAGGTGGTTGAGGATCAGGTGGTAAGGGGGGCTCAGGGGCCCCAAAAACTAGCCAGTCCTCAGCCCCCCAACATGTTTAGCCAGTTCCATAACTTCATATGCAAAATCACATCACCATCCGAGATTTCACATACTAAATCTCATCAGACATTACTGTTGGCATAAACTGCAACCACTCACCATCTACCACCCTGAAGAGGGCAGAGGGTCTGTTTCTTTCAGCTGTGATGACATCACAGAAAACAGTTCTTCTGGCTGTTATCATCTCCTGATGCTAGCAACAGTATGCCATCAGGACAAGATTGTTAAATTTTAGTCCAGACTTCCTCCACTTGCACTCTAACAGTGGGCACTGTGCCCTAAAAGCTCCATTAAACCATGGAGCAGATCTTCTTTTGTGCCTAGTGGAGCAACGGAATGGAACTAGTGGATCAAAAGCAGACAGGATGTTATTCTTAAAAACTTCTACTGACTCAGTGACTCTGCTAGCAGAGGTAGCCATTATATCACAGACATCCACTGCCCCCCCAAGAACACATCATAGTTAAGCCTTCCCCAGGCTCTATAGTGGACCATTTTCACAGGGGACCGATTACACCCAAGGGGCATCAACCCAAAAGATATGACAGCATGGTTCGACTAGGCCATAGAAGAAATATGAGCTCCATCAGCCACGATCCCAGTGGTGAAGACTAAGTCCAGTACATGGCCTCCCATGTGAGTAGTGGTCTGGGCAATCTGGGTAAAGCCAAGGGAGTCCATGAACTGGAAGAACGCAATGGTCCTCCTTGGTGTCAGCTTAGCAACTGAAATCCATAAGTACCAACATTCTAGGGGATTCCAACAACTCTACCTACTTCAAGTCTGTGAAACTCCTCAAAAAACTTCCTGCTCTCTCCTCCTGGGGGGGCAACAGACCTAGAGAATACCTTAACTAACCTAATTCTGCAATGTGCCATTGTATAACATGGATGGAAGATTGGTGAATCAGGATAGTTAAAGATTACAGGAAATTATTTCTAATTGTCAGCTATTTATAAGGTTCTTATTTTAAGAAAATATATTCATGCTCCCGAATGATCCACATTTAATGGTATCCAAAGAAATGTTTATGAGAAAAACTATATCTTGTATTGTTTTTATGGATGACATTCTGTTCAGTTCTCCATATGTTATCAGTAATTTGGTGTTTGGCTACTGCATGCCGCGGCTTATGAACAAAACTAAGCACTTCTCCGATACGTCTCAGCATTCTTTACACAAATCATGACATAGTGAAAACTTTAAATTACTGGTGCCATGAAGAGAGCTGCATAGAATGAAAGAAAACAATAGAAAATACATTTTTTCACATCAATATTCATTCAGGAACAGTTAAATGTGAATCATTTGGGAATATAAATATTTCTATAAATAGAAACAGTATAAACAGCTGCCAATTAGCACCAATTTCCTGCTCGCCTTGAGGAAATGTACAGTAGTGTTACCACTGGAGGTAACGTTCATAAATGTAGACCATGGAGCCAAGAAGTATTATCTATAAATCCCATTAAGTTAAATATTCACCATATACATATTCAAATTTGTTGTATACACAAATTGCTAAGAAAAATGTTTAAAATAGCAAGAAGAAAACTTACAGGGCAGGATTCTCAATGCATATGTGCTTGGTGCATCTCGACTGCCCCAGCACAACTGAGATGCGCCGAGCCAAAACTGTGGTATTCACAGACGATGTGCCGGGAGATGCTCCCGGCGCAACTGCTCTGTGAATACCACAGTTTTGCCCAGCCCAAGAAATGCTGGCACATCTCCCTGCTCTGGTTGGGAAACCAATTGGGGCAGTGCATCTCCAGATCCGCTGTGCCCACTGTTGCCATTTACAGCCACTAACACGCAAGTGGGGCCATTAGGCATGCAACATGAAATGGGGCCATTTGCATGTCATCATGGCCCCATTTGCATGCGTCTTGCAGGGTTGCACCTGGTGGAATGCACCAGGTGCCCTGCAAGTGCGACAGTACAACCACAAACAGAACACCCCTGTTAGGCTAATGCCCCACCTGGCCCGTATCCCAGACCTTGATGTAAAACTCCTGTTACATAACCTGGTAGTCCAGTGGCACCCCCTCTCCCTGCCCATATCCCCGACCATGATATAAACAGCCCATTATATGCCCTGGTGGTATAGTGGTACTCCTCCCTGCCCACAGCCCCGGTAAGAGTGTCAACATATGCGGCAAAACTAAGGTTGACTGCCTGGCCCAGTGGTGCTGGAGGCTGAGGTGCTAGTTGCTACACCTCACACCATTCTGGTGAGCTGGGTTCGGGAACTAGTCTGTGTCACCAGAGGTCAGCAGGGGGAGAGAGAGAGAGAGAGAGGATTAAGCATCCAGAGGACTGCTCTCCTCTCTTGGGGGGAACGGCACACGCTGTCCCCCCCACTGATTGCCCTCTGGTAGTGACTGGAGGGCAATACGGGTCAGGAGGCATGCTCTGACATGATTACATCGGTATGGAGAAAAAC
The DNA here is from genome assembly GCA_016271365.2 of Neoceratodus forsteri. Lineage (NCBI taxonomy): Eukaryota > Metazoa > Chordata > Ceratodontiformes > Ceratodontidae > Neoceratodus > Neoceratodus forsteri. The sequence goes on along the minus strand of CM057458.1, from coordinate 726,929,939 downwards.
AGGAGGAAAAGAGCCTGGCAGGGCTCCATGATGGTCCGTCATGCTGCGGGCCAACCCTGGGGTTCTGGATGGGGTCTCTGGGGAGGGAGTGCAACCTCCCTGGCCCCACCATGGGGGAAATACTGGGGGGTGACTAACTGTGGCACGGCGGGACCTGAGAGAGAGTTCCTTCTTCGGAAGGGACCAAAGCATCTGCCAGGCTGAGGAGGAAAAATGCATATGGAAAAAAAAAAAAAAACAGGGTTGACTAGTAGATCCCCCTCCCCTCCCTGACCCAATCACAACAATGACGGATATCCAAATGTCTCCATGGTGGTCCAGCGGACCACCCACCCACTCAGGCAACCCCACCCCAACCCTGCTCCCCCTGTCCCAGCATGTCTCCATTGTCGGCGGGTAGCACAAACCCACCTGCAAACTGCCATGGCTGCCCACCTACAGAGCTATCTGCGAATGACAGCTACTGTACTACTGTAAGCCCACTGCTAGACTGTGATGACCAATGGGCTTGCAGTGTTGTGAATGGTGGCTTACAGTACTCACTGCAAGCCCATTCATCAATACAGTCTATCAATGGGCTTACAGTAGTACAGTAGCTGTCATTCGGAGACAGCTCTGTCAGAGGGCAGCTGTGGTGGGTTATGTGTGGGTTTGTGCTGCCCGCCGATGATGGGGACATGCTGGGGTGGGGTGGGGATGCCTATGTGGGTGAGAGGGTCCGCAGGACCACCAGGGAGACATTTGGATATCCGTCATTGTTGCTATTGGGTCGGGGAGGGGAGGAGGGTCTACTAGTCAACCTTGGTTTTGCTGCATATGCTGACACTATTATCTGGGTTGTGGGTGGTGGGGGTATTGTACGGGGAATTTAATACATGATCGGGGTTGTGGGCAAGGAAGGGGGTACCACTATACCACCACGGCTATGTATGGGGAATTTCATACATGATCAGGGTTCTGGGAAGGGAGGAGGGTACCAGTATACAACCAGGGCCTTTGACAGGTGATTTGCCTCAGACTCAGGGATATGGACAGGGAGGGGGGAGACGCTGGACTGCCAGGGTGGGCAGGCTGCCATGCTGCTGTCTGTGCTATGGCAGCCTGCCTGTGGGCAGACACCCATTTAAGTGTACTTGTTGTAGACTTATCTTTTGGAGGCACATCTCTTGACTTGCTCCAGAGATGCGCCTCCAAGTTGGGTTGTGAATGGGGCTGCGCACCATGTGCATGGGCACACCCCCTGCACAACCCTCCAGATGCATCGATAGCTTTATGGGTGGTGTGCGCATCCGCGATGTGCTGTAGGCAATGTGCCAGCGCATCGGTCCCCTTACAGAATTGCGCTAGTGCACAAGTTGATGAAGCGCCAGCGCATCTTGGATGTGCTGGGTGCATCTGTTTTGTGAATCCTGCCCACAGTTCGCTATTCGCCTACAGTGTCAGTATAAAATTTCAAAGTACTACTGTACCTGTCCTATACCTATCATAGGAGAGATGGCTGGGAGGGTAGTAGTAATTATATGAAAGCATTAATTAGAAGAACTACACTTAAAAGGTGCAGTAGGTACCCTTTTTCCTTCTAAAAACATGTTGTACGTTGTTTATTTGTAACTGGGTGAGTGACTGTGGGACCCTGTTGAAAATGAGCTATACTCAAATGGGTTTTTCCCTTTCAGGTTTTATTAACATATGTATTTGTTACTATTACTTACCACTTTATGCAGACTTCTAGCAGTGACATAGCAGCAGGCAGACTAAGTCATTTAAAAAAAAACAATATTCAGACAGATTCCAGCTTATGCTTTAGATATTTCTAAGATATTTCTTGCATTTACCTTCCCCTTATGCTTTGTTACTAAGGGCAGCTGCAATAAATCAGCTCTCGGTCATTTTGACTTCCATCTGCTCAGGCTGTTCATCTACAAGCAACATTATAATCACCTGTGACTTCAAAGAATTGTTTTACTGACCCATTGTGAAGTCATAGAATAGGAGTCTGACGTCATTGGTGCATAAGCAGCTAGAGCAGACGAAGACCAAGTGACATGTTTTACTGGCCAGATTAGTAACACTGTTACTAAAAATTGTTCTCCAGGCTCCAAACAGACACAAAATTAATTGGGAAGGGCTTTGAGACAGAAACCTGGCATAATTCACATATCAGAAAGACGAAAATCTGAAGGATATTTTAACCAATAGCCGCTTTGTTACTACTGTACTAAAACCACAAGGAACTGTCTATCCCTCTGCCCTCCTAAAAATGCAGCATTTGCCTGTATTCTATACTTAGTAAATGCTTTGATCCTAAGTTAGTGTCAGACTACCAATATACAATACAACACTCTCTGAATCGTGGTACAGTATACATAATTTGAACCGTTTGTGGCAAATTCTCTATTACATAAGTCATACAATCAGGAAGTTAAAAATGTGAATCCAAAAACATGTTAGGGACATCACTGATAGTAGGCCAGGCAGCCACTTTCTCAATTTCCACAAAGAGAATACAAAGGACTTACAGTTCATGGGCAGTGAACTGGTAACCCATAGGAACAGAAGAGGAAACTGAATATATATTCTGTTAAAAAAGGAAATCTAATCTAAACTCATATTTTGTTGTCAAAAGAAATTCTGGCCATAGTTTAATCATTTTTTTAAATCTCTTTCTTCCTCCAGTCACAGCCAGTGCATCCTGCCCACCTGAGGTCCCCCCCATCCCGAGCCTCCTTCCCTCCCTGCAGCCAGTACCCATGGCTTAACCCCTTCCGGGTGGGGCCACCCCTCCTCTTTGGGCGCTCTCTTATAGACTGATCAAGCTGCAGGTGAGGGCCCGGGTGGAGGAACTGGAAGGCCGGGTGGCTGAGATCCGGCGGTGGGCATGGGGGTCAGGTGCCATCGCCTACCCCGCAGAGCTGGTTATTTTCCTTGTTCTGTTGCACTCTCCCCATCCTGAGCATGGCGTGCAACGATGCCATGGTGCACGGCAACCCTGCCGGCGTCTGCCATGTTCCCCCACGTCTTTGGTCCGCATCCTGTTGTGCCCCCGATCTCCACCGGGGGTTGCTGGGATGCCTGTCAGCCTTGCTCTCCCCGAGAGAGAGAGCAGTTCATCGGATGCTCAATCTGCTCCCTCTCCTGCCAACCCCTGGCACCCGAGCTCGCTCGGTGTAGTGCGAAGTATGGCGGCCAGCACCCCAACCCTCAGCGTCACTGGGCCGGCCAACCAGTTTGTTTTTTCTATGAGAAATGTTCTCTCTCTTTTCATATACTGTAACTGAGCTCCAGTGAGTTCAGCACAGGGAACTATTCTGAATCATATTTTCAAAGAAAACCCTTTTCCTGCAGATTCTTGGAGATCTAGTGGCTCTTTTATCCTGGACTTTAATCTTTCCTTTATATTTGGCATGTAATCTATCAGGTTCACCTACTTTATTAATAACAATTTTAACTACATTTTATGTGATGTTTAATAGATACATAGACACTGTCAGCAGATAGGGCCTATGACCCACCCAGTCTGGCCATTTGAGTGTGTAAGTTCCCTTTACATTTTCTAGAAGTCTGTTGCCCCTAACCCCTGACCTCCAGAATTCCATGTCTATCCATACATTCTTAAATCCCATGATTGCTTCAGACCCACCACTTCCTCGGGCAGGGTGTTCCACCTGTCCACCACCCTTTCTGTGAAGAAATTGTTCCTCATGTTTCCTCTGAATCGCCCTCCCTCTAACTTCATCCCATGCCCTCTAGTCCTGGAACATCTTTTTCACTGAAAAATAGTGTATTCCTGCACACTGTTCCTCCCTGTAAGGCACTTGTGTGTCTCTATCATATCCCCTCTCCCGTCCTCTCCTCCAGGGAGTACATATTCAGGTCCTTCAGCCTGTCCTGGTAGGACCTGTGATGCAACCCCTGTGCCATCTTTGTTGCCCTCCTCTGAACTTTCTCTACCCTATGTCCTTACGTATGTAAGGTCTCCCGAACTGTACACTGTACTCCAGATGGGGCCTCGCTAGTGTTTTGTATAATGGAATTATGACCTCCTTGCCTATGCATCTCAGCATCATATTTGCTTTACCTGCTGCCTTGTCTCACTGTTTCCCTACCTTGAGGTCATCAGAGATGATAACTCCAAAGTTCCTTTCCTGCTTGGTGCATGCCATATTCTCACCCTCCAACTGATAAGTTGTTCCAGGGTTTTTGTGCCCCATATGCATTATCTTGCACTTCTTTGTGTTGAACTTCAACTGCCAAACTCTTGACCATTCTTCACGTTTCTGCAGGTCCTTCCTCATTCTGTCTACACCCTCTGGCATGTCCACTCTGTTGCAGAGTTTTGTGTCATCAGCGAACACTGAAATTCTGTCTTCTAGCTCCTGTGCAATGACACTGATGAAGTCATTGAATAGGACCAGTCCCAGCACTGATCGCTGTGGTACCCCACTGCTCACTCTTCCCTTTGTGGAGTGACAGCCATTTATCACCACCCTCTGTGTTCTGCCGCCAAACCAATTACCCACCCACTCACCACACTACTATCTTGCTCACTCCCATATTCCCCAGTTTGTTTAATAACCTTCTGTGTGGCACAGTGTCAAAGGATTGCTGAAGTCTGATGATCAAATCCAAAAAAGGCAGCACCAGCATCCGTATTATTACAAGACAGTTGTTTATTATATTACGTGCCTGTGGCAATGATAGTGGAAAACAGAAGCAAACTCACAAGCCCCGACCGGTTTCGCGCATGCGCACTTCCTCAGTGCGCGAAACCGGTTGGGGCTTGTGAGTTTGCTTCTATTTTCCACTATCATTGCCACAGGCATGTAATATAATAAATAACTGTTTTGTAATAATGTGGATGCTGGTGCTGCCTTTTTTGGATTTGATGTATTGTGACTGAGGCTTGCACAGCCCCAGAGTGGAGCTGCTTTTTGGACCTTGAAGTCCAGATGAGCCAAGTCCACTGCCCTCCCCTGACCAATCTCCCTTGTCACTCAGTCAAAAAATTTGATGAGGTTGGTCTGGCATGACCTTCCCCCCCAAGTGAAACCATGCTGCATTGGGTCCTGTAGTCTGTTGGCAACCAGATGTTTAAGTAAGTGAATAGTCCCAACCCGTTTATTCCTACCTAGCCCGCCTCCTCTTTTCCACTTTTTCTCTCCATTGTCCCATAGCATACCCCCTTTTCCCACTTGCCTCTTTCCCTTCTCTCTTTGCAAGCCACTGACTAAATATACAGAGGCATCAACATTCATGAGCTGATTTAATTAACTTGTTTTAGAAAATTGTGAGGCAACAGCTGTTCCTAGTGTTGCATCTTGCTGTTTATATACGACCTAATCACCAACACAAAAGCAAGGCTTGATGAATTTGAATTTCTGCATTGTTAAATAATAGAGTTTTATGATTTTTTGAAGAATTTCACTTTTGCATAACATTGGTTATTTAACTGTTCACTTGGTTGTACTGGTGTAAAATAAGGATAAGCCAATGCCAAATTTGTAGTTGGTGAATGTGCCAAAATTCAGACATTTTTCCTTCTATGTGGCCTCCTGAACCTTTGGGCCACTTTAGTTCACTGCAACTTTTGGCGAAATATTTAGAAAAAGCTACACTAAATCTTACAAGGCAGCAAGGGCTAGTCCTATGGCCACCTTTTCCTCACCCCAGTCACTTTCCACCGTCCTCTCTGCTCCGCAGACATTGTCTTATAAAACACATTTCGCCTTCTATCACTGTGACAAGTGCAAGCTGAGTTTACAAACTAAGTCCAAACAGGTGTAACTGACATGGCTTACCAGGATAGGGTGGCACATACACAAAAGGGCAGCCAGACCCCAAAACACAGTGAGTACAAGGTCCAAAGTCGTGTCGCGCACCACACAGAGAAAGGGTCCAATGGAAATCCAATGACTCGAATGACAACCATGTTGAAGTTGAAATGACATACAGTTGCAACAACCCAAAATAAGGCTATCTGCGGCTATCTTAGGAAGGCTAGGATAGCCAAAGCACAGGTGTAGAGAGCCTTATTATGGGCTGTTGCAACTGTATGTCAATAAAAGACACTAGCTTCAACTTCAACTCGGTTGTTATTTGATTCATTGATTTCCATTGAATCCTTTTTCCATGTGGTGTGCAACACTACTTTGGACCTTGAATTTACAAACTGACTGGAGGAACGAGGGTGGGTGAAAGAGGCTGTGACTGACTGGAGTCGGCAAGGGGTGTTGAAGCAGTGTCTGTGGTCAAGTGGTGGTGAAGTGGTGTCTCTCATCCCCACTTTTAACCTGCTAGACCCCAATAACAAGGACCAAAGTGTCTTTGGATGAAGTGTGAAAGCTAGAATAAAGATAGGTGTTCCAAACTGAAGCTGAACTGAAGTTGCTAATTTTTGCATTTGCTCACCCTTTATCTCGGGATAAATACAAGTACAGCACTGGGTGTTTTATAATTAGGATGCTCCTTTTCTAATTGCTGTTTTAACCCAAGTATATGAATGGTCACATGAGCATGTCACTGTATCCCCCGCCGAAGACTCAGAGTGAGTTATTCAGCTGGGGAAGTGAGGAATGGTCCATTCTCTTTGTGAAGCTTTATAAATGTTAGTATTCACACATTAACATGTGAATTTCCTCACAACTTCAATTCCAGCTGAAGTGCAACAGCTGCAATGTTTCTTAGTTTGCACTGGAAAAGGAGAGTAAAGCACAATCCTTTTAACACAGAGACATAGCATGTGACAGCAGATAAGGGTCGCTGTGCCCACCCAATCTGCCCATTTTTTTAACCTTAATTTTTTGCCTCAGATTCTACTTGATCTATGGCACAATCCTTCCCCCTTTACCCCTACAATTTCCTTGTACCTATCACAGGCTTTTTTGAACCCCACCACTGTTTTCACTCCCACTACCTCTGCTGGAAGGCTATTCCAGGCATCCACTACCCATTCTGTGAAGAAGTACTTCCTCACATCCCTCCTGAATTTACTCTCCTGCAGCTTCCTAGCATGCCCCTTGTTCTAGAGCACCTTTTACTCTGAAAAATATCCCCCTCCTGTACCTTATTAACCCCGTAATGTATTTAAAGGTCTTTATCATATTGCCCTTCTCTTGTCCAGGGTGTACATATTTAGCTCCTTTAGCCTCCCTTCATAGGGCTTTTGATACAGACCCACCATTTTTGGTAGCCCTGCTCTGGACTGCCTTCACTCTGTCTATGTCCTTCTTGAGATGTGGTCTCCAGGACTGGACACAGTACTCAAGGTGGGGTCTTACCAGTGATCTATATAGGGGCAGCAGCACCACCTTCCTCTTCCTCTTGGCAACACCCCTTCCTATGCACCCCAGCATCTCACTAGCCCTTCAGATTGCCTTGCCACACTACCTGGCCATCTTTAGGTCATCCGATATGATTTCCCCGGTTCTCTTTCCTGCTTGGTCTTTGTCAGTATCATTCTGCCAATTTTGTACTTCGCTCCCAGGCTTCTATGGCCCAAGTTCATTATTTTGTATTTTTTTGCATTAAAACCAGCTGCCATACCCTTGACCACTCTTCCAGTCTTTTCAGATTCCTGCCCATCCTTTCCACCTCATGCCAGAGTGTCCACTCTTTTTGAAGATCTTGGTGTCATCTGCAAAGAGGCAGACCTTCCTTTCCAATGCCTTTGCTATGTAACTTACAAAGACAATGAAGAGGCCCAGTCCCAGCACTGATCCTGAGGTACCCTGCTGGTCACCCTCCCTTCCTCAGAGCACACTCCATTTATCACTACTCTATGTGCCCTATCCACTAACCAGTTTCTTACCCAGGTTACCACCTTACCACCATCCCTCAAGTTACCCAACTTGCTTACCAGTCTCCTATGTGGAACAGTGTTGAAAGCATTGCTGAAATTCAGGTAGGCCATGTCTACCACTGCTCCCTGATCCAACTCCTTGGTCAATCAAGTCAAAGAAATCTATCAGATTTGTTTGGCATGACTGTCCTCCTGTGAAACCATGCTGCCTTGGGTCCTGTAATCTTCTGGATACAAGATATTCCACAATCCTTTCCTTTAATGGTGTTTCTGTTAACTTACCCACCACTTATGTCAGGCTGACAGGCCTATAATTGCCCACCTCTTCCTTGCTACCACTTTTGTGAAGTGGGACTACATCTGCCCTTCTCCAGTCCTCCAGGACCACGTCAGTCTCCAGTGATCTGTTAACCAGGCCTGTCAGAGGTGCAGCTAGTACCTTCCTGAGCTCCCTCAGCACCTTTGGATGTACCTTGTCTGGCCCCATAGCTTTGTCCACCTTCAGGTTAACGAGTGCTTTCCAGACGGTCTCCACAGAAAATGGACAAGTGTCCACTTTCCTCCCATCAAAGCTTCTAGCACCTTTTTTTGGTCCCTCCCCTTCTACTGTGAACACGAGCAGAAGTATTTGTTCAAGGTATCTGTTTTTTTTTTTATTCCCCTCCGACAGTCACCCCCTCCCTCTTTAATCATACAATCCCTCCCTTTGTATTCCTTTTTCACTAACATACCTAAAAACTGTCTTCGTTCTCCCCTTTTGATTCTCCCTAAGCCATTCTTTCCTCAGTTTGTGACTTTGTGCTCCTTACTGCTTTGCCTGTCTCCCTCTAGTTTTCCTGATACACTTCCCTCTCCTCCTCTCTCTGGGCCTCTTTGTACCTTCTGAATGATATTCTTTCAGCCTTTCCCTTTCTTGCTACCTCTTTCGAGAACCATAGTGGTCTTCTCTTTCTTTTACTTTTGCATACTCACTTGACACAGAGGTTTGTTGCCTTCACTTTTCCCTCTTTTAGTTTGGCCATTCCCCGGTCATCTCCCTGCCAGATTATTCCTGAGGCATTCACCCATCTTAGTAAAATGAGCCCTTCTGAAGTCCAGGACTCTCGCCATTGTCTGGCTAGATTCCACAGCTGTTCTTATGCTGAACTACTTTCACCGTACAATGATCACCGGTCCCCAGATGGCTTCCCATCTTGATGTCTACAATACTGTCCCTGTTAGTAAGCACTGGGCCCAGTATTGCCCCATCCTGAGGGGGTTCACTGACTAGTTGCCTGAGGAATGCCCTCTGCAAGGAGTCCAAGATATCCCTGCTTCTAGCTGAAGCAGCAGCGGGGAGACTCCAAACTACATCTGGCAGATAGAAGTCCCTCACCAGCAGCACTTTACCCTTTTCTGCCATTTTGCCAATTGCTTCTAACATTACCTTATTTAAGTCCTACCCTTGTGCCAGAGGCCTGTAGATCACACCTGTCTGAAAAGTGGCTCCACTTCTCCGACTCGAGGGTGACCCACAGCACCTCTGTCTCCTCCAAATTTCCTGTATTTCTATTGCTTGTATGCTTTCCTTCATATAAAGCACTACTCCCCCTCCTCTCCTTCCTATCCTGCCCCTTCTGAACATCATTTAACCTGGTATGACCATGTCCCAGTCATGGCTGTCAGTGCACCATGACTTGGTAATGGCCACAATATCTAGGTCAGCCTCTGCCACAATGGCCTCTTGGTCTAGGATCTTATTTCCCAGACTTCTAGCTTTAGCTCACATGGCCTTTCAGATTTTGTTAGTTCTTTGTTTGTTGCGGACTCCTTTTTCTTTTTGTTCCCCCTTCCTCCCTCTTCTCCTCTGACTCCTTTGTTTTCCACCTTCTTCCTCTGCTAACCCCCTACTTCCTTGATTTACTTGCTCCATGGTGGGGCTTTCAACCCTCAGGATCTCCCTGCACTCTGTCTCAGCCTGTAGTGGGGGAGGGCAGTTTCTGCCTCTCCTTTTTCCTCCCACCACCCCCTCGGCTAGCTTAAACATTCATTGAAGTAACACTTAAACCTTCCACTGAGAACTGTGGTTCCCCTCCTGGATGGATGTAAGCCATCACCTTTATATAGGCTCTGATCCTCCCAGGTAGGCCCCAAATCCACAACGTAGCTGTACGTCTCCTCTTTGCACTGTTCCTTCAACCATGATTTAAAGGTCTTAGTGCGGAACTCCTTCTCCTTCCCCCTGTTGTTGACAGGGAGCACCTTTGCAAAAGCTGCAGAGCTTAATACCTGCCTAAAACTCCTTCCCAGCTCCTTAAAGGGGACAGGAAATTAGTGCTTTTCGTCAGGAGTTGTAATGTTCCTGTTTACAGCGGTGAAATTCATACCTCCAAATTGTCCATATTTAACTGTGCCTGAATAAGTGCTAATACGAAAATCTGTGCGTTCAGATTCCTTTTTATGGACAACATGCTGCACAGTTCTTTCTATGGAACTGGAAAGATGGAGTTTTTACTATGTCACAGTTTGTGTACAGAATGCTAATTATGAGCTAGAGTTCTGTGCACAAACCATGACGTAGTTAAAACTCCAGATCACAGGTTCCATGAAGAAAACTCTAACAGAATGCTGCCCATAAAAACAAAACAATGCATACTACAGTTTTTCATGCTACTGTAACCCCCCTGCAAATGGGGGTTCCCAAAAGACTTCCAGGAGCTTGCTTGAATGCTCCAAGCCTGAATGGTGTTTGGCATTTAAGTCATTTATCAGTGAGTGTTTTTAGAACCTCTGGTACTGTCTCTTTAAGAGCTGTCTGCTTGCAGACATAATTAGTTTGTATGGGGGACTGTGTGTTTCTTTGATTGAGTACCACTGAGCTGCTGCCAATTCACTTCATTTGCAGTCACTAGGTGCAAAGGAACCTATCTGAAAGATGTAACTGTTTGCCAGAAATATTTGAGTAATAATGAAATTACAGTTTGTCTAACCTGCTTTCTTTGCAGTCAGAACTGTGTCTGCTAGTTCCCCATTCTAGTTTTGAACTGCTGAACTGGACCAATCAGTGTGGGGTAGCTAGCTCTAAAATGGTGCCTTGGACGAATCAGAACTTGGACTCATAATCTGAGCCAGCCACAAGAGGATTGTATGGGCAGTGACTCTGGGAGATGTAGTTTAGACTTCAGCACCTTTTGGACCAACAGCAGCAGTCTATTGTGGTGACAGCCAATCCAGTCAAGAACTGGGAGGAACTCAAAGGAAGTGCCGGTTCGTCAGTTGGAGTTCAGTTGAGCTTTGGCAGTGAAGGAAGGAGCCCTGTGCTTTTCAGTGTGCAGTTTTAGTCAAAAGCGTGTGTAAGGCCCAGAGTTCCGGTCTGCAGCTTGTGTAACAGCTTGTTAGGACTGAATCCGTCCTGTGAAAAGAATCAAGGATCTCTGAAGGTAGAAACCAGGCTCACCCTGTGAAGACTGGAAGAATTGCTGAAAATTGCACTCGGTCTGTCAGGAACTGAATCTGCTGTGTGTTCTCGGGTATGTGCAATAATTGCGATCGGGATACAGATGCAGCCTGCCTGGTATAGTGCTTTCTTTTATATGGATGTGTGAGAGGTTTGTGTACCTCAAGTGAGCCCTATGACATTGAAGGACCCTATCTTATTTGGAGGTCGTGAGTACTAATTCAGGGTCGCTCCCTGTTGAATTGCCACATTAAATCCAAATGGATTACTGTACTGCTGACTGTTTAATTTTCCTTTTCTCTGTGTGAAAGGGCCCCTACCAGCTGCCCACGGTTTGGACTAGCCACTAGGGCTTGGGTACCCAGGGACAGTAACTGATAGGGATGAGCCTGTGCACAGAGCCATAAATAGATTATTAGAGTGATAAGCTAATTAACCTGATTTCCCCTGTCCTTGTTATATCCCCTAAATAAATCAGAGCTGCTTGTTTCAGCAAAGTTATACTGCCTGAGGTATTTGTCTATGTTAAAGTACTGTACTGTGATTGTTGCACTGTATCTCATTTCACAGGAGGTCCCAGTGCGGAACCACACCTGGGGTAAGTGTATACTGTGAAGGTAATTCTGATATATTGTGTGGGCCACTAGTGGGAAGAAAGGGGGTTGCAGTGTCCCAGAGGGCTGTGACCAGTTAGTTTACTATTGCAAACCCCTGACCTCTGGGTGGAAGCACCCGCCATTGGATCCAGGCCCCTCAACCTGTTGGTGGCAAATCAGGCGGGGTAGTAGCCCTGGGATAAGCGCCATCTAGGGGTTACATCTTGGAGGCTCACCGCTGGGATTGTGTGTCCTCTAGTGGCCATATTCTGAACCACTGTTGAAAAAAATGGGTACCCGACAGAAGTGGCTGTGCACCGGCTGGTGGAGTGGTGTACTGGGAGGAGATCGGACCCCCAAAATGCTATGCTTATCCTGGACATCCCTGGGTATCATCGGACACTGTGCAGGAGTACTTTCCAAGGTGGAAGGTTTACAAAACCCTGTGGTGGTGGGTCGGCATGCTAATCTGCTCCCCACACTTTCCTGGCCTAGTAGAGTTTAAGGATCCATAGATAGCTCCAAAGTGCCACAGACCATTACCCCAGAGGAGCCCACTGCTTGGAGTGATAACTAAGGACAGTAAAGACCGAGGGAATCAGCCCCCACCACTATCTGAAACTTTTGAGGAGAAATTTGCTGAATGGTTGCTGGGAGGGAAAACTGTGGAGGACTTGAAGAAACTATTCTTGCCACCTGGGGTGTTCCTCCCAACACCCTCTCCTGCTCCAGTGCCCGTATGGTGGCTGAACCAATGCAGACTCCTATTTCTGCACCTGCCATTAGTCACGACTCTTACCGAAGGTTGAGGATCTTCTCTGGCACCCTCCCACCCCCAAGGGAGGATGACTGGGAGACCTGGATGAGACTATATTGCCCCCAAGTGCTAGAATGGCAATGCTTTCGGGAAGGTGAAAAGCGAAGAGGGTTGGTGAGAGCCTCCGAGGTCCTGCCCTGGCTACCATCCGTTATTAAGCGGGCCCGAGTAACCCTAGGCGACTGCACAGGCCTATCTTGAGGCCTTGGAGAATGTGTGGAGGCCCAGATTCTGATGAGGACCTATGGTGGAGAGTAGAGATGCACAACAGTACCAAGGGAGTTGTTGTCTGTGTATGTATCTCGGCTGGAAAATTGTTGCAAGAATGCCTCAGAAAAGGTAGTTTGCCAGCGATTGAACTGGACGAACCAGGCTGGACAGGATCATAAGTCTGCCCCTTCTCAGAACTGCTGTTGCTTCAAGTTACGCCTGGCAGATCGACTGGAATCCCCACCCTCCTATGATGAGTTAATGAGAAATTCGAGGAGTTGAGAAAGGCGACCTCGGGAGGACCTGCACCAATAGCTGCATGTCTACGACCCGGTGACTGAGGGTGACCCATCAAGTGAGAGTTCAGGGGCAGAGGTTGGCAGTCAATGAGTGCTCTGACAAGGAAAAAGATATGTCACAATGGGGCGAACTGTTGAGAGATCCGAGAATTCAAAACAGTCCCTTTATGAAGATACGCCTGCAAGTGCAGACCCTGACCTATATCCGACTGCATCTGCTATGGGGTGGGGTACCCACCATGTATCTCCTGCTGATAACAGCTCGAACTCGATTCCTTGATCATGGAAGTGGGAAACTGACGAGATGTCTCCAAATGCTTATCACGCCGCAGACAGAGATGGCACCAAGGTTTCCAGTTAGTAATACCCCGCCCTGGCTCCCAGTGTGGCGCCTCGAGCCAGCTCAAACTCCAGAAAGTATGTTTTGCTATAATTGTGGGAAAGATGGGCACATGAAAGAGAATGCCAGTCCCCAAAGACACTGACAAAGTTGCATATAGGCTACAAGGAGAGCTTCGGAGAAGAAATCAGTGGTTAAGAGGTGCACGACATGATCCCAGTGAGGGCACCAAAATGCTAATTCACGTCCTTTTGTGGCAAGGTCAGTTGCCCAGGCCCCACTACCGCCTCTCCAGACTGGTCCAGAATAGTGGGTCCCTCCATGGAGACCACTGTAAAGGTGAGGAGTGTCTACAAAACTATATTAGACAGTGGCTCCCAAGTGACAATTATGTTCCAAGATTGGTATCAGAAGCATTTGTCAGACGTCCTTACAACCATTAGAAGGACTGCATGTATGGGGGTTAAGTGAGAAGGCCTACCCTATTCCGGTATATCCGAATTTGGCTGTCTTTCCCCACCTCAGTGGCTGGAGTGGCGAACAAGTAGAGACCCTAGCCTGATGTCCCCACTGGACTGTATGATGGTGTCCCTTTGTTGATTGGAACAAATGCTCATATGTTGGAAGGTGGCACAGTTGTGTTATGAAAAACAGGGGTCAAAGACTAGTAGAGCTTTAAGAGTTCGGCTTTAATTAAGAAGGCCTATGAGGCACAGAGAGATGCTGAAAAACAGAACCAGAGGAACCGGTCGAATTGTATGGAAGAAGGATCCTGAGTCTCTGATCCTGGCGCCAAATGCCCAGTGTACCTTACAGGAGAGGTCCGTATCAGAAAGGATGTTAGAATAAAATATTAATGTTGGATGCACCAGGCGATGGAAAATTGCCAGAGGACTGCTGGTCAAGCCTAGTATTTTGCCGCTAGAGCCCATGCTTATGCCAGAAGGGTAATGGTCCAAGTTCATAATGTGTCTGAAAGAGACATTCGAGTAAACAGAGGTTGCATCCTGGCTAATGTGCATTGTGCGACACTGCAGTGCTACCCAGCAGCAAGAGCTCAGGAAAGAATGACAGAGTAACGCCTGACTTGTTTGATTTCGCGACTCCGCTGCCAGCTGAATGGAAAGTGAAGATCAGTGAGAAGCTTGCCCAGAGAGCCAGGTGTTTTCTTTAAAGGAATGGGATGTAGGATGCGTGCAAGGAGCTGGCACAATATCCGGCTGCATGGCGAAGACCATTTAGTGAGGTCTCGACGCCTAGCACCTGCTGACATAGATGATGTGAGACGGCATCTGCAGAGATGTTAGCTGTAATTGTCAATACAAAGAATCCAGAAGCCTTATGCTTCCCCATTGTGGTAGTGAGGAAAAAGAATGGAACAGTAAGGATGTGTGGATTATCGCACCTTAAACGTGAGACTATCCTGATCAGTACACAATGCCCGCATTCAGGATGCTTTGGACTGCCTAAGCAGGGAGCAAGTGGTTCTCTGTGCTGGATCTCCGCGGTGGGTACTATCAGATCTGATGGCCCCAGAGGACCGTGAAAAAGACAGCCTTTATCTGTCCACTTGGCTTCTATGAATTCACGAGGATGCCTCAAGGGATTTCAGGTGCCCCAGCCACTTTTCAGCGATTGATGGGCGTGCAGTGGGGGACATGAACTTACTAGAGTGCCTGGTATACCTAGATGATGTTATTGTGTTTGGCAGCTCACTGGAGGAACATAGAGCAGATTATTTAAGGTATTGGACCGACTGGAGGACTTTGGCCTTAAACTGTCCATTGATAAGTGTCAATTCTTTCAAACATCAGTAAAGTATGTGGACACATAGTATCCACCGAGGAATAGAGACCGACCCAAGTAAAGTTGAGGCCTTGACCACCTGCCACAGCCCAAAATCTAAAAGAACTGCAAAGATTCCTGGGATTCTGTGGTTTATTATCGGTAGCTTCATCAAGGACTATTCAAGTGATCCGCCCTTTACTTAACCTTACTCAAGGGTATCCCCAACCCACAAAAAATACCAAAAGTCAGCGTCCCTCAAGACTGAAAGAGTGTATTTTCATCCGAGTGAAGTATTTGGGGCCCGCTGGACTCCTGATTAATGAGACTGCTTTTCATGAGATCATATATCAACTTACCCATGCTCCAGTGCTGGCCTATGCCGATCCAAGAAAACCCGTCCTGCACACTGATGCTAGCTTGCAGGGTTGGGGGCTGTGTTGTACCAAGAGCACGAGAATGGCCTGAGACCAGTGGCCTTTGCCAGTAGAAGCCTGACCCCATCCGAAAAGAACTATCCTGTACATAAGTTAGAGTTCTAGCTTTGAAGTGGGCTATTGACCAATTCCATGAGTACTTGTATGGGGCTAAAATACTAGTAAAACTGACAATAATCCTTTGACCTATGTGCAGACCTCAGCTAAGTTGGATGCCACTGGCCATAGGTGGCTCTGCATTATCTACATATGACTATGCTCTGTGAATACCGAGCAGGTCTGAACCACATAGATGCTGATGCTCTCGGAGGCCTGTTCCCCAGAATGATTGGGTCGATTGGCAGAACCTGACATTCAGGCACTCTGCGGAAGTTTGACAGGGAGGAACAAATGTCCACAGGACGCGAGTGGACTGCATGGTGGATTGTGGAGCCTCTGAGAATTGCATACCTGCTTATTGCCACTTTTCTGCAATAGACATTGGTGCACTCGCCTCAGCTGGACAATGACAGTGATCGGGCGGCTCAATCCCGCGATCCCATGATCAAAGCAGCTTTAGAAGCCCTCTATGCAGGAAAAGATGTGTCCAAATTACGCTCCACTGATTTGAGAACTGCACTGTTATACAAAGAAGGTCCTAAGTTGAAACTGATCAATAAACTGTTATACAGAGAAACAGTAGACAGAGGGGACAAGTAGACAAACAACAACTAGTGCTGCCCCTGCCTTTGAGACTCAGTACTGAGGTCCTTGCACAACCACATGGGGCACCTTGGTATAGACAGAACACTTGACTTGGTGAGATCCAGATTCTATTGGCCTAAGATGGGGGCTGATGTGGAGCAACACATTCGAACTTGTAGTCACTGCTTACAGAGGAAAGCTTTGCCCAGGGCTGCCCCTTGTTAACATCACCACCAGTGCACCCATGGAGCTGGTCTGTATTGATTTTCTAAGTTTGGAGTCAGATCAAAGAAATATCAGTAATGTGCTGGTGGTCACTGACCATTTCACGAGATATGCCCAAGCTTTCCCACCAAAGACCAAGCATCCACTGTGGCCAAAGTACTTGTAAAACTTTTTGTTCACTATGGGGCTCCACAAAGAATCCATTCTGATCAAGGGAGACTTTGAGAGTCGTCTGATCAAAGAGATGCTTTCTCTGTGGGGTGCGAAAGTCCAGAACCACTCCTTACCACCCCAGGGACCCACAGCCTGAACGTTTCAACCGCACTTTGCTAGATATGCTAGGCACCCTGCACCCAAAGGACAAGCCTAGATGGAGCCAACAAATTAGCACCCTGGTACATGCTTATAACTGCACCAAAGTGATGCCACTGGATTCTCCCCTACCGCCTGATGTTTGGAAGAAAGCTCGACTACCAGTAGATGTGTGTTTGGGGTCTCTCCTGATGGGGTTCAAGCTGACAACTATTTACAGTATGTGCAAAGTTAAAGGCCCAGCTAACTCATGCGTACTAACTGGCTCAAACCATGGCTGCCAAAGAATCTGACCAACAAAGAAAGGTATGATAAAAGGTGAAAGCACAGGAACTCCAGGAGGGAGATCGGGTATTGCTAAGAAATCTGGGATTACATGGCAAGCACAAGATTGCTGACAGATGGCACCATCTCCCTCACATTGTAGTGGGCAAACTAGATGATCTGCCAGTGTACAAAGTAAGGCCTGAGAATAATTCAAAGATGTAAAACAATGCATAGAAATCATTTACTGCCCATTGGACAAATCTTAATTGAGTCTGAGCCCCTAGAAGATGCCCTCTGGACCAGTGACTAGAGCTGCTGCTAAGAAAAGATCAAGAAAGTCTGCACCTACAGAAGCAAAGTTAAAGTGTTCCTCCACAAGTCCCAGTTGAGCATGACTGTCAGTCCATATCGGAAGAAAGTGAGTGACTTTGAATACTATCCTTCTACGAACTGAGTCAATTGTTTGGGGCAATCCCTAGTCAATACTGGAGACAAAGCTGGGCCTTCTGGACTGTCTAAGCCCCAGCTTCATCCCTGGAGCCAATGCTCCCAGAAAGTGAAGTGCAAAGCATCAGATCAGATGAAATGGAATCATTGTGCATGGTTGAACTGTTTGAGCTTTCAGGGAGGAAAATGATAGATTGGGGCAGACTGGTGATACACGAACAAGAAGACTATTTTGAGTGCCCTGACAGTCCACTGCCAGTGTCCGAAAGCTCTCCATGCGAGCCAAATGTTGTGGACTCAGAAACTGTAACTCCTGGAGCTGAAAGTGCCCCAAGTTCTAGCCTCTCTACCCCCATGGAGACTCCCTGACAAGTGTGGACAATGCTGAAAATGAGGCTCAGAGTGCAGAGACTGTAACAGTTCCCCTAGAAAGACTGGTCGAGCTGTAAAGCCTGTGGTGCACCTCAGTTATGATTCCCTTGGGAGGCCTGTGGATTTGCCTCTCAATGTTGTCCATAAAGGAGTGTATGTGTCCCAGGCTCATTGCCCAAACTGGCGTCAGTGCTAACTCAAGTTACTTGTGTTGCCCTCTATATGGTGCCCTTGCCCGTCCAGCCCCAAGGTAACTGATAGGAAGGGCCCCTCTTCAGGTTTCATGTACAAGAGGTAATAACTTGAGTTATGGTACAATGTATGTAATACTGTGTAAAGAGTGACGTGCAATGTTTCAGAAATGTTCTTGGTAAAATGATATATTGACTGATGATTACATGTGCGAGCCTAATGCAAATGTATGGTTGCAGTTGAAACTTATGGGGTACTTGCTTGACGCGGACGCCAAGCTTTCCCAGGCCAGGAAGGTGTAACCCCTGCAAATGGGGGTTCCCAAAGACTTCCAGGAGCTTGCTTGAATGCTCCAAGCCTGAATGGTGTTTGGCATTTAAGTCATTTATCAGTGAGTGTTTTTAGAACCTCTGGTACTGTCTCTTTAAGAGCTGTCTGCTTGCAGACATAATTAGTTTGTATGGGGGACTGTGTGTTTCTTTGATTGAGTACCACTTGAGCTGCTGCCAATTCACTTCATTTTGCAGTCACTAGGAGTGCAAAGGGAACCTATCTGAAAGATGTAACTGTTTGCCAGAAATTATTTAGAGTAATAATGAAATTACAGTTTGTCTAACCTGCTTTCTTTGCAGTCAGAACTGTGTCTGCTAGTTCCCATTCTAGTTTTGAACTGCTGAACTGGACCAATCAGTGTGGGGTAAGCTAGCTCTAAAATGGTGCCTTGGACGAATCAGAACTTGGACTCATAATCTGAGCCAGCCACAAGAGGATTGTATGGGCAGTGACTCTGGGAGATGTAGTTTAGACTTCAGCACCTTTTGGACCAACAGCAGCAGTCTATTGTGAGTGACAGCCAATCCAGTCAAGAACTGGGAGGAACTCAAAGGAAGTGCCGGTTTAGTCAGTTGGAGTTCAGTTGAGCTTTGGCAGTGAAGAAGGAAGGAGCCCTGTGCTTTTTCAGTGTGCAGTTTTAGTCAAAAACGTGTGTAAGGCCCAGAGTTCGGTCTGCAGCTTGTGTAACAGCTTGTTAGACTGAATCCGTCCTGTAAAAGAATCAAAGGATCTCTGAAGAGTAGAAACCAGGCTCACCCTGTAGAAGACTGGAAGAATTGCTGAAAATTGCACTCGGTCTGTCAGGAACTGAATCTGCTGTGTGTTCTCCCGGGTATTGTGCAGTAATTGCGATCGGGACAGATGCAGCCTGCCTGGTATAGTGCTTTCTTTTATATGGATGTGTGAAGAGGTTTGTGTACCTCAAGTGAGCCCTGCTGACATTGAAGGACCCTATCTTATTTGGAGGTCGTGAGTACTAATTCAGGGTCGCTCCCTGTTGATTGCCACATTAAATCCAAATGGAATTACTGTACTGCTGACTGTTTAATTTTCCTTTTCTCTGTGTGAAAGGGCCCTACCAGCTGCCACGGTTTGGACTAGCCACTAGGGCTTGGGTACCCAGGACAGTAACTGATAGGGATAGGCCTGTGCACAGAGCCATAGGTAGATTATTAGGTGATAAGCTAATTAACCTGATTTCCCCTGTCCTTGTTATATCCCCTAAATAAATCAGAGCTGCTTGTTTCAGCAAAGTTATACTGCCTGAGGTATTTGTCTATGTTAAAGTACTGTACTGTGATTGTTGCACTGTATCTCATTTCTGGAGGTCCCAGTGCGGAACCACACCTGGGGGTAAGTGTATACTGTGAAGGTAATTTGATATATTGTGTGGGCCACTAGTGGGAAGAAAGGGGGGTTGCAGTGTCCCAGAGGGCTGTGACCAAGTTAGTTTAACTATTGCAAACCCTGACCTCTGGGTGGAGGCACCCGCCATTGGATCCAGGCCCCTCAACCTGTTAGTGGCAAATCAGGCGGGGGTAGTAGCCCCTGGGATAGCGCCATCTAGGGGTTACACTACTATTTATTCAGATACAGTTAAATATTGATAATTTAGGGAAACTAAAATAATTTCTGAAAATAAGAACTTTATAAATGACTGCCAGTTATAAATGAATTCCTATCCTTTTTAAACTCCATCTGCACAATTCCTGCCCCATCCCTAGCCAGGTCATTTGTCCCCAGGTGGACAATGACATCCAGCTCCCCTCCCTTCCTACTGCCCTAGTGATCTGTAGGATACGCTTCCCATCCCTCCAGGTCATGGCACCGAGTAGGCACCTGACCTCCCTCTAAGCCCCCTTTCATCTTTTTGAACTCTACCCCCTGACAATAGAGTCCCCCAGAAGTTATTTCCTCCTTCTCTGGGGTCCTCTTTCACCATCCTTGGGGCTTTCAATAGGGAGGGCCCCCATATCCTCCCTGGCCACTACCATGGGTGTCTCCTCTTGGCAGTCCTATTCTGCCATAGCAGCGGAGGAATTCTGTAGAGGTTGCAGTTGAGGAATGTGCCTGAAACCACACCAAACTTCCAGATCCATTCAGCCCATCTTAGTCCAGCCACTCCTCCTATCTGACATCCTTTGAGGCAACGGTGTCAGACTTGGTGGTCCCTGGGTGGGATAAAAGGTTACTTGACTCCTAGTCAACACTTCCTCAAGTCTAATAACCTCCTCTTGACTTGTAACCAATGTAGCCTCAAGTCTAGAAACTCTTCTGCAAAGCCACTGAGGTGCACACAGATAGGGCAGCACCATAGACTCCAGGAGGTCTTGAACCATGAGCAGGCGGCTGGTGTCATCCTGTCTTCTTGCTTCATGGAAATGCCATAAGTTAAATTATATGTATATAACACACAGTATTAGCCCCATGTTGTGTACTTATTGCAATCTTTCAAATCCCTTTGATATTATGTGCTCTTTAAAGGGACACTGTCAACCATTTTTGCATCATACTATTTCTAGTTGAAAACCCACATTTTATGATTGCTTACCTACCCTAAAATTAACTGGTGCTGCTCATTGTTTAATCTGCATTCTTTTATAGTAGAACTGCAATGCAGGGTAATGGTGTAAGTATACTAATCTTTGTTTTGTTTCAAAACCTTGATCTACTTTTATTGCCTACATCCTAAACACGAGGAACACCCCCAAACAGTGCAGTCACTCATGACGCAATACTCTCCGCTCCTCCAATTACATCTTGAGTGGTTAGACTGTGTTGGGGGTGTTCCCAAGTCCAGGAAAGATGCAGTGGGAGCTGATCAAGGAATGTGAACAAACACATTTTGGTAGGTGACACCAGTAAGGTGGGCAGTTTTTTTTTTTTTTACTTTTAAAAAGGAAAAGGTATCAGAATTAAACTACCAACTACATCAGCTCATTCTATAGAATGTGAACAATCATAAAATGTCAAATGTGGATGATGGGACAGTTTGAGGCCTAAGGAGGGTTGACAGGTGTCCCTATAAATCCTGAGCTCTCTGTAATAGGATGCAGTATAGTGTAGTGGTTAAGGTCACCAAGCTATAAACCTGGAGACCTGGGTTTGAATCCCATCACCCCCACTTGCATACTGTGTGACCCTGAGCAAGTCACTTAACTTCCTTGAGCTTCCAGGTCGCACCTAGAAATGAGCTCCTGCTTAATGTATGTTTCCTGGTTAAACAAGTTTCCCCTTTCCCTAATGGAAGAACACTTTTCCTTCTACTGAGTTTAATTCTGCATCTATGAATTCTAGAGTGCTGGTGGATTCCAGATGGACTTTTCCAGGCTGAGGAGAGAATCCAAGTATGACATCACTGCCATTGTTATACTGAGAGAGGAAAGTTCCTGTTTCTTTTGTTTTTTCCACATTATTTATTTATGATTAATTGATAAGTGAAACTAGGCATCCTTTAGAACCAGGGAGCATAAACAGTCCCCTGTCTCTAAAGCTGCTACAATATTTGTGTATTTTAAGGCTTTTATCTTACACTTTTCTTTTTTTATGGGATAGTTCAAAAACCCTAAATCCACGATTGGCTGTGACTCTTCAGTTCTCTTCTCCTTTTTCTTTTCTTTTTTTTTTTTAAAAGAATCTTGAGAAGAGTTTTGTTAGAGAAAAACCTTAAAAATAAACTTTTGCCCTATTGACTCATTTGTACTATTTCACTGCTTTCAAATTTAACAATTATTATGCTGCCCTCTTGGCATAGCGGTCGTGCCACCGCTCATGATGCTGGTGACCTAAGTTCGGGAAAGAGCTCGGGTCATCAGGGGCCATCCAGAGAGGAGGGGGGAGGACTAAGCATCCCAGGGGATGCTCTCCTCCAGGGAGGGAGGGAGGGCAGACAGCTTCTCTGTAAGACTGCCACATGGGTGACCATAAGTGGCAGTGCAGATGGGAGAATCTCGTGAGTGGGAGGATGTTGGCTTGTGCTGCGCTGCGCATGCCTGCGTGAGCACATGCTTTCACACCCTTGCTGCTGACATCCTAGGGATGGGGAAGAAAACATGGAAATACCCTGGCCAGCAGAATGACACCAGTCACCCGCAGGCCCTGTACCAGTTCTGTGGCAGAGTTTAGAGCTTTCTCTGCCACCTCCACCAGAGGGGATTAAGCTCTGGGAGAACTCTCTGAGGTAAGGATAAGGCCTGGGGGACACCAGGGTGATGGGCTCAGCAGCTGAGCAGAAAGGGGCCAAGCAGAGATGTAGAGGCACAAACAGCAGTAGCTGGAAAAAAAAAACAGCAATTTTTGAACTTCTGTTTAGGAGACAGTGTGGTCTAGTGGTTAGAGCACTGACTTGGAAACCAGAACACTGCACTGCGTGACACTGCGCAAGACACTTAACCTCCTAGTGCTCCAGTCTGCTCAGCTAGAAATTAGATGTCGTAGCTCAGCTTGGATATTCTGAATAAATACATTGTAAAATACATTAATTAAAAAATACAACAGTAACAGTTTCTCTGCTCTGTGTTTTTTTTAGAATTCTCAATTGTGTTAGGTTTGTAAAAGTCTGAAACGACAGACTTCATGCCTCTAAGATCCACCTGTTTGATATTCTCTTTTTCTAATTGTGTAGGCAATACTAGAGGCTTCCTCCTGCTGGTTATGGATCTGGAGAAGCTGCAGTATGCCACAATAGCAAGAGGTCTGCTCTGGGTTGAGAAGCAGGGTCTGCAACAAACTGTGGCACCACCTCCATCCTCTATCTTTGCCACTACATCTGACAGTAGAAAATGCTGTCTGGGGATAGAAGGACCTGCTGAACTGCCCTTGCTACATACCCCCAACTCCCACCCCAACCACCACCACACCATCACAGGGTGCAAAACACCTGCTGCCTTTAAAGTTTTGAGGGTTGTTTTATTGGCTTTAACCTTTTTCTAAATACACCTCTG
The DNA here is from genome assembly GCA_016271365.2 of Neoceratodus forsteri. Classification (NCBI taxonomy): domain Eukaryota; kingdom Metazoa; phylum Chordata; order Ceratodontiformes; family Ceratodontidae; genus Neoceratodus; species Neoceratodus forsteri. The sequence goes on along the minus strand of CM057458.1, from coordinate 726,906,446 downwards.
TTTTCTTCCCAAACAAAGAGGCATCTTCAAAGAAAAAAAATCAGTCATTCTGCTGCAGCTCATCTAAGACTCTGTTTGTGAGCCAAGCATGCCTCCTAGTGGCCACTACATTAGCAACTGCTCTTGTGGATGTATCATTAAAACTGACAGCAATTGGAAGCTGATACGTGCAACCCTCCATGCCAGCCTTCCCTGTATTGATCAACTGCATCTTGTCTTCCTCTGGCAGTTTCTCACAAAGTGGCATAACTGTTGAAAAACAGGGAACATTAGTAATTAGCAGTATAGCTTAGATAATCTACCTTCCTGGCTGTGTTGCACATGAGTATGTGTTTACAATAAAGAAATCTTAACTTCTTAGACCCTATGTAGGGAGGAAGTGGACAAGGTTTTTGGTCTAGTCACAAGAAGCTGCCTAAATATTGCCTTCTGGTGAAAGATGTCTAAAACTCTATTCTGAACTCTTTCTAGGAACAAAATACATCCTCGCTACTTTTTTACAGAAATAAGAGGGAACACTGCTAAAACTGAAAGTAAACAACAGTCGTTGGATGTCTGCACTACTGCAGATGTTTGGGACAACATAGTGCTGAGCCGCAAGATGGAGTCCCTCAACAACCAGCAGAAAATTGCGGATTACAGGTTTGCTGAATGATTTTGATTGGAATTCCAAATTATACAGGAACTAGTTAAAGAGGTTCTATGTTTTAATCTTGTATTCATGTTCTACCTTCCAGCCCCTCCTTTGCTGCTACCTTTAGGCGCCCGCATATCCTCTTCACAACTGTCTTACTGTGGCGCCCTCTGACATTTGATCCAGAGCTTCTGCCCATAGTGGCACCACATGGAAATGCCTCAAACCTTGAGGGGCCTGGGATGTGGTGAGGCCCCTCGGCTTCACAAAAGTTCACCACCTCAAATGGTGGGAGTTGAGGAGGGATTCTGGAACAGCTAGCATGGGGGATGCGTGGTGCCATCATGCACGTCGGAGACATTTTTTTTCCTATTTTTATTATTCCACTCCCTTCCGCAATTCGCTAGATGCCAGGCAGGACACTGTAGTGTGTGGTCACCCACAGTGTCCCATGCTGCCACAAATCCCCTCTAGAAGGCGTTAAGGAACTGATGAGGAAAGATGGCTATTGCTAGTTAGCAGTAATTGTAACAGCTCTCAGTGGGGCCTTTAGATGAAGTCTTTAAATAAACTTACCAGAGCATGAAACATTCTCAAAAACTTTACCAACAAGTGAAACAAAATACAAGACTCTCTGGCTCTTCATTTGAGGAAACTCTGTGCTGTGTAAAAGGACTAGTGTCCAGCTCCCTTCCTTTAATACCCTTTTCTCTATCTGTGGCCCGTCACCTACTCCTTCCTTCATAAATACTAAACAAAAGTACATGTTACTGATTGGCTAACAACTTGTATTGAGCTTAATGTGTCTTCGGCATGTAGAATGAGCACATATAGGTATATGCCAAAATAGAGCTTAACTAAAACCAAACTTCATGAACTTAACCTGACATACGCAAATTTATTCAAACAAGTAAGTTCTTCTCACCCCTTTTTTATATTTCCCTTTAATACAATGGGGCTGCTCAATCTGGTTGTTAATACATTCCATATTACTTGTGTGTCTCTGGTAAAGGGGGGTGGGCGACGCATTATATAGTGGAGACCAGCTTGCTCTATGTTATTCACTGCCTTCCCGTCATGAAGCCTCTGCTTTTGCTTCAGCTCTATTGGTCTCCCACTTTGACCTCATCTCATTATGCCTCTCCAATGTTAATCTGAGTGAGGCTGCAAGGGTGTAGGCAGGCATACTCACTGTACACATTTGAGTACAGTTTTGTTGAGTGCCTGTCACAAACCATATACCTTTCTGTTAACATTTTCATTCTAATCCTACTGATCTTACTCACGCCATCCTTCCGAGATCCTAATGTGGGGATTGTCTTCTGCAGCCAGTTACATGTGTTTCCTTTTAGAGCTGTAGTGCATAATATCTTTATAGTGCATGGTGGAACACAACTGTGAATGGAATTCAGTTACTGGAATCAGCTTCTTGTGCTGCAGTAGTGCCATCAAATTGCTGTTGTGCTACACTGGCTACGTTACTACTGCAGCACAGCAATTTAAAATCTCTTCCTGCATGCTCAATGAAGCAGTTGCTGCAGTGAGAGCTGGCAAGGAACTGAGTGGCGCTGGAAAGAACCACGCTCAGTAACTCACTGTTAAGTACTGGGGGAACATTTTTGGGACACAGGATCAGAATAACGGTTGCTCGTACACTATAAAAGACTGTATATGAGCAACCATACACATACATGGCTGTTTTTCCATCTCAATGTTTCCATGGTGTCGAGATCTCTCGAGCTGTGCTCTCGAGGTCTGTTGTTACCATGGAAATCTCTTGATCGAAAAACAGCCTTGCTGTGTATGATTGCTCATATAGTGTATGGTGGAACACTGTTCTGGATGGAATTTCATCCCTAGAACAGGTCTGTTGTGCTGCAGTAGCTATGTCATGATGTTGTTGTGCTGCACTAGCAACATCACTACTACTGCATAACAAGATAGAACGTTGTTGTGCATGCGTGTTATTGAATCCTCTGTACTTAGGAAGCGGCCACGACTGTGACAACTGAAAAAAACAGTATAGTAAGGACACAGCCTTGTTGTACAAAAGACTGTGCATGAGCTACCAAATATACTTGTGTATAAGTCAGATTTTTGGGAGCTGATTTCAGTGATCAAAATGGGGTTCTGACTTATACGTGAGTCACTGACAGTGGCGTCGGTGTGATTCTCTGACCTGAAGCCCGCAGTACACAGCCAGTGTCAGTTTGTGTAAAGTCCTAAAGTCCTGCTACTTCGTTTTTAATCCTTGTTTCTGTTTTTTTTTTCACTTGAAATAAATACTTTGAAATATATTAAATTAAAGAATACAAGAATAAATAAATAGATTTAAATAGAATATATAGTGGCACATAATTTAATTTGCAGTGCTTTACATTTGATTTCATCAAGTTTGAATTTCATTTTTGCTTTGTGGCACGATTCTTTAGGTTAGCACACCGGAAGCCGAAGTTTAAAAATACCGTTCCAACTTGTACGTGGGTCAATGACAAAATACTCTGTCCGCAGACCAAAATAATACCCCCCCCCCCGACTTATATGCAGATCGACTTATACACGAGTATATTATTGTTTATTGTTTATTGTAAATTCTAGGAATTAATACCTTTGAGCCAAGGCTCTTTTACAAAGGTTCAGCGTTAAAATTGGTTACAAACAACAGGGATACAAAGGGTTGCACATTTAGGTAACATTGTGGAAATAGACAGAGACAAAAAATAGCTAACCTGACATTTATGAACAGCAGGTAATATCACTTAAACACTTTCATCATTTAGAAAACAAGTGGAGAGGGAAGATAGGTAAGGGAGGTATGATAGGTAGAGTAAGTGAAAAAAGGAAAAGAGGGGGTGGGAGAAGGAGCAGACCATTGTTGGAGAAGAGGATCCACTAACAGGCCATTGTCAGGTAAGAGGGCAAGGGAAGAGAAGTGAGAGTAGATTAGGATTTAATCGAGGCAGTCACAGGAGTTTGAGGTGGCTAGGTGAGAGAATAGTCTAGATTTAAAAGCACCTAATGAGTTAGAGGAGGTAATAGAGGTGCTAAGAGTATTTAGCCAGTTGGGGGCACGATAGGCGAATGATCGTTGACCATGTGTGGTCCGACAGTGGGGGGACCTGAAGAAGTTGGGTTTCTGATCTTCTGGTGAGTCGTACACTTGAGTTCTGGCATAGCAGGTCTTGAATGAAGGGTGGGGTGAGGCCCATGCTGGATTTCTTAGCCATTAGGCAGGTGAAGTACTTTAAACGGTTTGATAGTTGTAGCCACCCAGTTTCAGCATAAAGTTCACAGGTATGAGTAAGTCGATGTGCGCCAGTAAGCAGCCGACATGCCTTGTTTAGGGAGGTTGTGATCAGTTTCAGTGCGCTTGGAGAGAGGCGGACCCATAAATAATTAAGCCATAGTCGATGACTGAGATGATTGAGGATTGAATAGCTAGCTTCAGCGCTGGATGGGTGAGGAGCTGTCTGATTCGGTAGAGTATTCCGAGTCGCTGATTAATAGTTTTGGATATACCATCAAGATGTGTTGCAAAGACTAGGCCTTGATCAAATGTGATTCCAAGATATTTAAAGGTAGCCACTTGTTCAAGGGTGATTCCCAGGGAGGTGTTGATAGTGAGTGGAGCTTGCCTTTTCTTGTTCTGCGGGCTAGCGAAGAGCATAGTTTTGGTTTTTTTGTGGTTTAGGACTAGCTTGTGTTCAACGAACCACTCCTCAACACTGGCAAATGCATGCTGTAGGCTGAGGCGTAAGGGGTTTGGGTCTTTGTGTGAGGATAGAATCACAGTATCATTGGCATAGAGGATGATTTGCTCAGGGCAGGATTTAGGGAGGGAGTTTAGAAAAAGGCTGAAGAGAAGAGGGCCTAGGATGGATCCCTGCGGAACTCCTGAGAGGACAGGCTTAGGGTCTGAGAGAACTCCAGCTATTTTTACAACCTGGGTGCATTGGGCAAGGTAGCTTTTTATCCAGGCACCAGAGCCCAAGGAGAGCCCAAGAGAGTCTGTAGTTGACTGATGAGTAGTCCATGGTGAACAGTGTCAAATGCCTTCGTTAGATCAATAAACACAGCTCCGGTGAGGAGTCCTTTGTCCAAGGCCTTGTGGATTACTCCTGAGAATTCAAGCAGGGCTGTGGAGGTGCTATGCCTTTGTCTGAAACCATGTTGCTGGTCACAAAGGATGTTATATTTCTGCAGGTAGTCTGTAAGCTGGTCGGCTACCATACTTTCAAGAGCCACTGATAAGGGAGGAAGTATTGAAATTAGTCTATAGTTACCAGGCAGAGACTTATCACCACTTTTGTGCACAGGAGTGACTATAGCTGCCTTCCATATACTAGGGAACTTGCTAGAACAGAGGGAGAGATTGAATATTCTGATGAGGGGGAGTAGAACTTCATCCAGGGTAAGGGACAGTATTTTTAAAGTCAACAGAGTCACTGCTTGCCCGTGATTTAGATATAGCCTTCTTTATGTATTTATAAACTTCATGTGCTTTAACTATTTTAAGATGGAAGGGTGGAATGTTTGGAGGGGCAGAGGGAGATATAGAGATTAGGGGGTCAGTAGGAGCGAAGAAGTCAGATGCGAGGACACCGCTGAGGTCAGTGAAGGTCTCATTTAAGGTGTTTGCTATGACCAAGGGGTCAAGGGTGGTAGTGCCTGCCACATTCAGTATAGTAGGAGAGGATTTGGACTGCTTACCCGTGATATTTCTTAGATTGTCCCAGAAAGATTTCCCTTCACCCCAGGTGTTGGAGAGAGCAGTTTTGAAGTAGTCACTCTTCACTCGCAGTCTCTTTGGTACAGTAGTTTCGGGCCTGTTTATATTTTAGGATGTCAGTCGGAGAGCCAGAGTCTCTTGCAATAGCCCACAGGTGGTCCCTTCCTTTGTGTAGGGCCATTAGCTTAGCAGTGAGCCAAGGAGTTGAGAGCGCTTTAACTTTGCACTTTTTTACAGGTGCATATGAGTCACAGGCAGCGTTGAAGGTGTAGATAAAGTGACTAAGGGCTTCATCGACATCTTGTGTATTGTAAATGGGAGACCAGTCTTTCTGTCTAAGATTTTCCTTGAGAGGAGTAAGGTTACCACAAGGTAGTACTCTGCTAGTGATGGTTCTAGGGGGTGGTTTTTTGAACTTGTTTGACCAGGTACATATTATAGGAGAGTGGTCGCTAAGAGAGTCTGGGAGAACAGCAACATTATTTATCCGGGCTGGGTGGTTGGAGAGGATCCAATCTAATAGGGTACTATTACCAGATTTAATAGTTTTTCCTAGTAGGTGAATTGACCAGCTGTGTTAAGTTTGCGGCAAAGATAGCATCCTTAGTCGACCCTGTGTCTGATGCTAGCCAGTTGATATTAAAGTCACCAAGGAGGAGGAGCTCGGCATCAGGAGGTTGAGATCTGGCGAAATCTAAGTGAACTGGAGGCCGGGCCCAAGATCTTTAGGTGGGATATAGATAGCAGCAACCGTGAGGACTTTGTTGTGGGCACCAAGGAGAAGTTTGATAGGAAGTTGTACCGCAGAGTCAAAGTGGTGGCATACGGTGAATAGAGAGGCAGTTGAGATATTCCTTTATGTAAATGGCACAGCCACCACCCCTTTTTGACGTCCTATCCAGCCTGAGAATCTTGTAGCCTTGAAGAGATATGGCATGGTCAGGAGTGCTGGGTGTCAGCCAAGTTTCAACAACGGCTAGGATATCGGGGTTATGCTGACTGACAAAGGTTTGGAGGGAGGCCAGTTTAGGTAGGAGACTACAGATATTTAAGGTAACAAAGGTGAGTCCCCCCTCCGTTTTGGCAGGCTTTGTTGTGCTGTAGGAGATAGGGCCAGGATTAGGGTGAACACTTCCTGATATTAAGAGGAGGAGGAGGAGGAGGAGGAGTTTGAGAGTCAATTGTGTATATACGGTATCATACACATACAAGGCTCTCTTTCAATTGAGAGGTTTCCGTGGTAACAAGAGACCTCTCGAGCTGCGCTGTTGGGGTCTTTTGTTACAACGGAAACCTCTCGATTGAAACATAGCCTTGTTGTGTATGATTCCTCATACACAATCCTCTATAAGAGGTTTTGCTGCTTCATGTTTCCAGCCTCCCTAGTTTTAGTTCCCAGGACCAGGTTTTTAAACTCAAAGGGGACAGAAGCATCCCACAGCTTTGTCAGGACCTCATGAATTGTTCTCTAGTATTATTGAATCCTGGGGCTCTCCCAGAACATGTGGAAGTGGGTTCCCCTCACACCACACCCCCTACAGCACTGATATGAGGATCCTGTTCCAAAGTGTTGCAGTATGGTGGTGGTGTGGAAGAAAAATTACTCCCCATAGTAATATTGTTTCTTCTAATGGTGTCTTGCTGTATTCTGACTATATGCAGTTAGCCTCAGCACTTGAACTGCACCGGAGAGTAAAGGGTTAACTCTATGCCAAAGCATAGAACGTTGAGCTCGGTTTTCAAACTTCTGTCCCTGGTACATTCTAATGTACTGTAATCATCAGATTCTTACAAGCACTAATACTAGCTAACTAGCTTAAGAAATTGTTTTTAAAATTTAAGCCATAGGCAACAATAGCTTGGGTCCAGAAAGATTCGAATCAAAAACCCAAGAAGAAAACCTTATGTAGATAGTGATAACAAGTAATAATAATAATTTAAAATTCAACAATACCCAACCGTGCCAGGATGGGTTCAACAGGTACACCTCTGGGATGCAATACTGCACCTGCCAACCCACATCCCAAAACAGGCTCGGAGAGGGGAGGCAGGGAGGGAGATCAGAATACAGCAAGACTCCATTAGAAGAAACAACATTACTATGGTGAGTAATTTTTTCTTCAAACAACATGAAGTCTTGCTGTATTCTGACTATATGCAGACCACCAAGCAGTACCCCCCTGGAGGAGGGATCCGCAGAATCTACTTTGGGAAAAGGCTCTGCAGAACTGCTGTGCCGAACCTAGCATCACTTCTGGCTTGAATATTCAGATAGCAATGCTTGGTAAATGTGTGAACAGTTTTCTAGGTGGCTGCTTTACAGATTTCCAATAGGGGACTATCCCTAGCTGCTGCCAAAGAGGCAGCTGTACCCCTGGTTGAGTAAGCCCTCAGGCCTGAGGGGGGCTCTTTGCCCAATTTCGTGCAACAGAACTGAATACAAGAGACAATCCACCTGGCTATTGTTCTCTTCATGGCAGACTTACCTTTTCCCACTTCTCCATAAGCTTTATTTATTTATTTTATTTACTGAGATCTAGGATTAAACACCTTTGAGCTGGAAGCTTGTTTACAAAGGTTCCACATCAGTGGGAGAGTAGACAATAATTACAAAGCTTATACAAACAAGACTGTAAAAACGTGACAATAATAGATACAATACCATAGGTTTGAGTACACAGTAAGCAATTAATGATGGCAAACTTGAGCATAGTTGGCAAACAAATAGTAGGAGAAAGGTAGATAGGAGTTAGAGAGGGGCTAAAGGCGAAAGTGGGTCGGGAGGGTGAGTGAGGTGCAGAAAAGGGCATCGGTCATTGACATTGTCATAGTGAGGGTGGGAGGGGGTGAGGGGGTGGGTTGAAGGCGGCCAGGGGCCATTGTCAGTGCAGGGAGCCGTTAAGTGGCAGGGCAGAGACTGTTGGCAAGGGGAATTAGGCGTTTCAGTCACTGGTGCTGGATGCGGAAAGTTGTTGGCGAAGCAGTCTTTTTAAAGGGCCCAGAGTAGGTTGCTTGGAAATGTCCCGGCTGAGGACATTAAACCAGAGGGGTAAGTGAGAAACAACTGAGAACAGCCATTTCTGTGGACCTTAGTATGGTCCATATAATAGCTTAATGCCCTTTTTACATCAAGACAGTGCAGCCTAAACTCACCTGAAGAAGAGTGATCAGTGAAAAACACAGGCAGAGACATGGACTGGTTAAGATGAAAATCTGAAACCACTTTAGGAAGAAATTTTCTATTTGTCCTGAGGACCACCTTATCCTTGTGAAAAGGAAATAAAGTCAGGTTCTACTGACAGGGCCTGCAACTCACTGATTCTCCTAGCAGAAGTAATGGCCACCAGGAACACAGTCTTCCAAGTCAAGTACTTTAGCTCAGCTGAAGACAAGGGTTCGAAGGGAAGGCTGCATGAGCGGTGCAATATAGATATTCAGATCCAAAGCAGGAGCTGGCTCTCTAAAGGGAGGGTTGAGATGAACCAGACCTTTGAAACACTTACTAAACACAGGATTAGAAACCAGGGAAGACCCCTTCCCTGCAGAAAGAAAAGCAGAGACAGCTGCTAGGTGAACTTTAAAGCGTGGCAGGCCTGAGGCCTAAGCTATTCAAATGAACTAAATAGTCCAAGACTGTGGAAATGCCAGCAGAATCTGACTGTATATTCCTCTGAGCACCAGATGCTGAATCTCTTCCACTTAGAGCTATGTGTTTTTCTGGTAGAAGACTTCCTAGAAACCCTCAAAATGTCCAAAACTCCTTGTGAGAGATGCAAACCTGCATACTCTAACTCTTCAAGAGCCAGGCTTTGAGTCTGAGAGACTGGAGATTGGGTACCAAATCCTCCCTTGGAAGGAGGACAGGAGGTTATGCCTCCTGGGAAGGCATAGAGAAATTGTCACTGCCAATGACAGCAACAGATGATACCAAGGTTGCCTGGCCCAATCTGGTGCCACTAATATCACTGTGCAGGGTTGAGACCTGATTTTCATCAGTACACTGAATATCAGAGGAAAAGGAGGGAAGACGTATAGAAACCTGTTTGTTCAATCCAACAGGAGAGCATCCTGAGGAAAAGACCACAAAATTGGAGGTCTGCAACAGAACAGAGGAAGCTGATGATTGTCTGGGGCTGCAAAGAGATCTATCTCTGGAGTGCCTCATCTCCTAAAAATGATCTGAAGAACTTGGTAATTCAGGGACCACTCGTGGTGACCCTGAGAAATCCTGCTGAGGGCATCTGCCAGTACATTGTCCTTCCCTGAAAGATGCATTGCTATCAGAGAGGTCTGGAGAAAGTAAGCCAACGACCATACCTTCATGGCTTCTGTGCACAAGGCCATGGACAGAGTGCCCCCTTGCTTGTTTATGTACCACATGGTAGTGGTGTTGTCTGTCCTGACATGCACCATCTTCCCTTGAATCAATTCTGAGAATGCTTGAAGGGCTAGAAACACAGTTCTGAGTTCCAGAAGACTGATGTGAAGGACAGACTCCTGCTGCACCCATGTGCCCTGTGCAGTGAGATTCCCCAAACGAGTTCCCCAACCCAGAAGATAAGCATCTGTTGTGAGAACAACTGAGGGTTTCTGGTGAAGGAAAGGGACTCCTTGCCTGAGACTGTCCTCCTCCAATCACCATTGGAGAACCTGGACAAGCGTCTGAGTTACTGGAATTAACTTGGTCAGGGGGTCCTTTTTCTGAGACCAGAAGGACCTTAGGTGAAACTGAATGTCCCTCATTTGGAACCTGGCCCCCTGGACCACTGCAGTGGAGGCTGCCATGTGGCCTAGAAGCTGAAGAAAATGACTGGCTGGCCAAGACACTCGAAGTCTGAAAGAGGTTTCCAGATTTGTAAGAGCCTGCACCCTTGGGAGAGGAAGAAATGCCTTTGCCTGAATGTATTCAGCTCTACTCCATAAAGGTGAGAAGCTGAACTGGTTCCAGGACCGACTTGGAAAGACTGAGAAGAAACCCTAGGGAACCCAGAAGCCTCTGGGTAACAGCCAGAGCTGACTTGACTTGGTCTGAGGACTGGCCTACAATAAGCCAGTCGTATAGACAGAGAAACACGGAAATGCCCTGCCTTCTGAGGAAGGCTACAACCAGTGCTAGGCATTTTGTAAAGACTCTGAGAGCAGACGTCAGGCCAAAGAGCATTGCTCTGAACTGATAATGACCTGAGGGCAATTTGAAACAGAGGTACTTTCTGTGGGAGCATATGATTGCAATGTGAAAATAGGCATCCTTGAGGTCCAGAGAGGCTAGCCAGTCTCCTGGTCTCAGAGAGGGAAGAATGATTCCCAGAGTCACCGTTACGAATTTTGGCTTTGTAAGATGTTTGTTCAGATATCTTAGGTCTAGGACGGGTCGCCACTCCCCTGTCTTTTTTGGGGTAAGGAAGTATCTTGAGTACAAGCCTTTCCCTCTGTGCAATAGAGAAACTTGCTCCACCTCTTTTAGGAGCAATAAAGAAAAAACCTCTGCCTCTAAAGCAACTGTTTCCAGAGATATGGCAGGCTTGAAAGTCCCTGCTCTTATTTTGGGGTATCTTTTGAAACTGAGAGCAAGTCTCTGGCTTACTACTTCCAGGACCCATTTGTCTGAAGTGACAGACTTCCATGCCTGGAAAAAATAAGCCAGCCTGCCCCCATTTGGAATAGAGGAAGTGACCAGGTCTGACACATCAGGGTGTCTGCTTGGCAGGCGTCCCAGGCTGAAAAGTGGATGCAGTCCTGCTCATCCCCCTTCTGCCTCTCCCTCTGAAGAACCCTCTCTGCTGAAAAGCAGAAGAAGCCTGGGCTTGGTAAAAAGGCCTGTGAAAAGGCCTGCCCCTGTCAGCCCTAGACTGCTGCTTCTGAGGAGTAGCCTGCCTTTCCTTGGCCACTGCACTCCTGCAGGTGGTCCTGTACTCAACCATTTTCTTCATGTACATCTCTGTTTGCTCCCCAAACAGAGAGTTCTGTATAACAGGGAAATCCATGGCCTTAGCCTGGGTATCCTACGAGAGGCTAGTACATCTGAGCCAAGCAAATCTCCTTAAGGAGATAGATGTAGCCATGACTCTTGAAGACACATAATTTGAGTCCACAGCAGCATGAAACTGAACTTTGGATGCCTCAGTGCCATCTGCAGCTACCTGTTCCAGCTCCTTGGCCAGGTGGGGAGGGGCATTCTTTGCTAGTTCCAGAACTGTATCCCAACTAGATTTCTGGTATCTAGCCACATAGACCATATAAGAGGCCTGCCTGAGTCCCAAGGAGGATGCTAAATACTGCTTTTTTGCTATAGCATCCACCTTCCTGAAATCCTTATCTGAGGGGTGTGAAGCCAGGGGAATATTAGCCTTGTCAAAGGCTGCAGCCTGCACAACCCCAACATGGCTGCAATGATTATATAGGAATTCCGTCCCAGAGCCTGACAACATATACCTCCTGTCCATCTTTTTATCCACAGGAGATACAGTATAGAAGTGGGAACCTGCAGAATTTTCTGAATCTGTTTCCCCAAAGATTTGTGCAATGGAATGGACAGTCTCTTTGACGATGGGACATCCATCATTTCCACAAAGTCAGGTTCCTCTTCCTCTTCAGAAGCTACCACACTTAGAAGCTGAAGAGTTTCTGCCAGTTTTTTGTAAAACAAAAAATGGGAGGGGGACTCAGAAAGTCTAGGAGGAGAAACAGAGGTAGGTCGGTCTGGGGAGATGTCAGGCTCCACTGGCTCATCTAGGCCTCCAAAATCATTTTCTTCCTCTTTTCTTCTCCTTCCCACTCTGATGTATAAAAGGCCTCCGGATCATATTCAGAGAGAACCTGAACCAACTCAACTGACCACTTTGTAGAGGTCGTTGGTTTGGTTGGATTGGAGCAAAGCGATTGAACTATGCTGATCGCTTTTGCAATTTCCTCAGCGGTTCAGATCTGCAGGTTCGGATCTGAACCAACCAACTTTTTTTTTCTCTTGTGTGGGACCAATGCCTCAGAATCAGCTTTCCTTTTGTCCGAGGAGGTATCGCCCGGGTCAGCAGGCACCTCCTCAGGTTCAGTCAGAACCAAACCGGGCTGACCATCCGGATCAGCAGATTTTTCAGTCGCTTTTTCCTTCAGCCGATTTAAACACTTTTCCAGCGTGGCTTTAGGGAAATTAGCACATATTTGGCAGTCTGTTTTAAGGTGGTCAAATTCCAGACAATAAACACAGACTAGGTGGGGATCAGCTTTAGCAAACGCTTCCCCACACTCTGTGCAGTGTTGAAACCCAGTGGGACAGGTTTTCGTTTTGGGTTTCTCCAACATTGCCTTTTCTAGTCAGTTACCCAAAACAGTGTTCAAGCCAAGTAACACCAAACTTTCAGTCACCAACCGGTTCAAGGGTTGTGGAAAAAATGGAATAAAACGTTTTTTTGAGACTGAAAGTTACCGGACACCACAATACAGAGAACGTGTTTAAAAAAACAAAGAATTACTTTGGTTCCACACCAGATCGACCGATGAGGGACCAAAAGAAAAATAGTATCTACCACTTACACTACCTGTACCGTAGACAGAGATTTAATGACCAACAAAGAAATAGAACTATTGATTAAACCGACCAATTTAACTAAAACCAAACTGAAGCAGTGAGGAGAAATCTCTGGAGCGTCTTCACAGTTAGGTGGAGTAAAGAATCTGATGGTTACATTAGAATGTACCAGGGACAGAGGTTTGAAAACTGAGCTCAAGCTCAATATTCTATACTTTGGCATGGAGTTAACCCTTTACTTTCTGGGGCAGTTCAAGTGCTGAGGCTAACTGCATATAGTCAGAATACAGCAAGACTTCATGTTGTTTGAAGAATCTTGAGACCTTATTGATGTTTCTCCCTATTTTTGATTATGGTGACATAGCCTACAGTGGAACTCCCAAATCCTCCCTTGCCAGACTGGACACCCTCTTCCACTATTTTTGTTGTTTTGCTTTAGGTTGTTCCCCTCATACCCATCATTGTTCAGTGTACTCTGCCCTTTTACTCCCCTCTCTTGATGCCAGGTGCCTTTCCCAAATGTGCCTCCTTTATATCTAAATTCTGGTTTGGTTCCCTTCCCTCCTACCTTACATCCCTCTTATCCTATTTCCTTAGCTTCCTACTATCCTTTATGCAATAATACTTCCCATTCCCTCACTATTCCTTCAAGAAAATCTACTGCTGGTCAATCTGCTTTCTCATACTGCTTTCCGAAACTCTGGTCCTCCCTTCCCTTGTCAGTTCACTCTGCCTCTTCTGCTTTCTCCTTAAAGTTTCTCCTTCCTGACTATTCTTCTCCCTCCTGCAACTGTTCATGACTCTTCCTCCACCCAGCCACCCCCAACTAGTTTTGTCCTGGCAATCTGCTTTCTTCATTACCTGTTCATTGTTCTGTACGAGTAGTTCTGTCACTTAATTTATCTCATTTTTTTTCATTTCTCCATTACACATATCTGTTATACTGATTCGTCTTCAATTATTTTTATTATGCTCATTGATATATTGTATTTGCTATATATGATTTTCCACATCCTATACCCCCAGGACCCATCTGGAAATGAGCTGTTAGCAGCTCAGTATGTCTTTCCTGGTAAAACATTTTGAAACAAATAAACGAATAACTAAATTATTGTGTTAAACTCTGTTTACTCTTCTCCCATAAGAGTTCTATAGGTCCTGGAAACTGTACCACCTCTCTAGCCTAGCATAGCTGCCCAGTAGAGGACTTTCTCTAGGGGTGTGAGTGCTCTATCCACCTTATGAAGAAGGTTTTCGAAGGTGAGATAGTGCCTCACCCGGAGGAATCTAAAAAAAAGTCCTGTCTGGGCAGTCTATATATTTTTCTTGTACCTCTCTGAAAAGGATGCATGCCTGATTTTGTACTAGAGCTGCATATCGAGTTAGGGACTGCCTATTTCATTAAGGAGGCCCACCTCATTAGGGTTTTTGGTCAGTGCTCGTGCTTCTGCCAACATTATTAAGGTGTGTCGAGTCCATGGGTTAGCCATGTCCATCCACATCTTGGGGGAGAGGGTTGCATGTGACAAAGCGAACAGGGGCACTGGTACTGCATAAGTAGCCTCAATTTTCAACCAGCCTGTGTCACCACTCTGCTTAACCCACGAGACAATTGCAGCTATTTGGGATGCAGTGTAGTACAGTCTTAGATATGGCATAGCCAGCCCCGAAGTCTCTTATTTATCCTTTGTCTACCCTCTGCCCAGATGAAGTTGGTTGTTAGTTTCTGTAGGCGTTTCAAGAAGGCGATGAGAATTTTGATGGAAAGGGCCTGGAAAAGGAATAAAAACCTTGGAAGAATGTTGATTTTCAAGGTGGCCACCTATCCAGTTAAGAAGAGGGGAAGTAATACCCACCTAACAATGTCTGCTTTGACCTCCCTGAATAACTTTTCATAAATGAGCTGAAACAGGGAAGCTATGTTGGGTGAAACCTTGACCCCCAAGTATCTTACCATATTATTCATCGCACATTTAAAGGGAAAGGAGTCTCTAATGGCTTTATGGCAGGATCTTAATAGCCTCTGGTTTGTCAGAATTTAACATGCACCCGGAGACTTCCCCATAAAGTCAGAACTCCTCTAGCAGTGGAGGAATAGAGGTCTCTGGGAATTTAACAAGAAAGAGGGAGTCCTCTACATATAGGGAAATCTTCTGGGACCTGTTCCCAACCATGAGCCCCTCTATTTGCTGTTTTTCTCTGACCGCAATTGCCAGGGGCTCAATGCACATGGCAAACAGGAGGGGGGAGAGGGGGCAGCCCTGTCTGGTTCCTCTAGTCAGATGGAAACATTCCAACTGTGTTCTGTTCACCATGACAGCTGTCTGTGGGTCTGTGTACAAGGTTTGGATACTGGTCTGAAAAGTGGGGCCAACTCACATTTCCTCCAGGGTCCTGTGTAGGAATCTCCAGTTCACATGGTGAAATACTTTCTCTGCATCCATAAAAATAGCTGATGCCAATTTTGGGAATTTGCACTGCCACAAAATAAGGTGAAGCAGGTATCTGATACTGTTGTGGATCAGCCTACCACTGATGAATCCAGTTTGGTCCAGGTGGACTACTAATCCCACATAGCTCTAGAGCTTTTTGCCAGACTACATGTCAATATTTTCTGGTCTACATTCAAAAGTGAAATGAGCCAGTAGGAACCCGCACGTAGAAGGGTCCTTCTCTAGTTTCGGTATGATGGAGATTTGCATATATTGCCAAGTTTGGGGGGCTCTCCTGCACCGCCATGCGCACTCTGTGCAAGTGTGGACCAAGAGTATCTCGAAAGGTTTTATAAAATTTGGTTGCTAGCCCATCAGGTCCAGCTTATCACAGGCCTCTTGTGAGAGTTTGTGAGGCCGTACTCTGTCAAGGAAGGAATTTAATTTGATGTGGACATTTTCAACCCTTTCCTGATTGTATAGCTTTTTGTAGAACTTCATAAAATCTTCTGCAATGTTTTAGGGACTACTTCGTATTGATTTGGGGCCATGTACTTATATATGCGCAGAACCATCCTGCTGACAACCTCTTTACACAGCAGCCAGGCCAGCAGTTTGCCTGCTTGGTTTCCAGATTCATATCTCTGAAGAGATTATCTTAAAGCCCCCTCTATTTTACCATCTAATAGTTTGTTTCTACATTCCTCAAGCCTCTGCTTGATGGTCTTGTCCAAAACTATTTCATACTTAGCTTCAAGGTCATACTACAGTTCCTCCAATCTAAGTTGTTCCCTTTGTCTTTCCTTCTTGAGACCAGAGGCAAAGCTGATGGTCTTGCTGACTAGAACTGCTATGAACCCGTCCCATCATATGGCAGGCAAACTGTCAACTTGTGGGTTGGTAGCTACATAGTCCTCCAAATATTTTTCCACCAAGTCGTTATAATCATGATTATTTAAAATGGAGCCATTAAGTCTCTGCAAAGGAGATTTGGACCCAGGGTTCAAATCTAGGTATGGAACTACTGGGGAATGGCCTGAAAGGGTTTTCAGATAAGTATTGCAAAAGCCAGCCGAGTACAGCCATTCTGAGGAGAGAAAAAAATAATCAAGATAAGAGTATACCCGGTGTGGAGCAGGCCAGCAGGTGTAGTCCCGCACCTTTGGGTTTAGGAAGCACCACAGCTCAACCAGGCTTAATTCCTTTGAAAGTCACTTCAAGCATTTGGTGTGTTTCAAGTGGATGATTTTGATTCTCATTCAGAGAATTACCACTCATGCTCAGCTTCTCTCACTCTTATGATTGTTCATTTAAATGTTCAGAGTTTACTTCCTAAATGGAATCAATTTGTAGCTTGGTCCCAGCTTCATTTATTTTATGTTATTACCCTTTCTGAAACGTGGTTGTATGATGGTATAAAGGATTCTGAGGTTTATCTCCCTGGTTATAGCCTAATTACACAGGCTAGATTAGTAAAAAGGGGAGGTGGAGGTATGATGTTCATTCACCGCAGACTTAATTACACTGTTTTGGACTATTCTTTGGGAAACTCAGGGTGTGATATAATTTCTATATACCTAATTTTGGGACAAAGTAAACACTGGACTCTTAGTACTGTTTACTTTCCACTGGGAAGAATATCTCAGGGTCTTGAATTATTAATCTTATTTCGTAAAGGTTTTGCCTATAAACAGGGAAAGGATCACCTTGGGTGATTTTAATTGCAGTTGGGATCAAAGTTTGAAAAATGAACTTAGAAAAATATTGTTTGACCTGGGTGTTAAGCAATTAATAGAGGAAATTACAATTATAAATCGGGTGGAGGGGCTGTTCTTGATTGGATTATGGTCACTCATGTAGAGAGGATAACTAATTGGAAGGTTATGCCTGATATCATGAGTGACCATCATCCTGACAAATGTGAATGGTCGGTTAGGGTACCCAGAGGTCCCCCTAAGTATGTTGAGTGTAGGAATTTTGCTATGCTGATATCCCAGAACACAGAAACCTTGTTTAAGGAAATAGATTGGTCCCCTCTCTTTTCCTGTACTAATATTGATGCAATGTGGGATTTTTTTTGTATTGCTTACAATTAAATTGTTGATAAAGCTGCACCATTGAAGAAAATAAGAATTAGATCTCACAAACAAGAATGGGTAACAAAGGACCTAATTCAACTAATGAGAAAACGAGATAAATGTTGGAAGCAATATAGGGCAACACAAAATCTTGTCCTTCTTCAAGAATATAAGACACTTAGAAATAAATGTAAATCTGAAATTAGGAAGGCTAAGGTTGTTTTGCCTGAATGAACAAAGAATTCCTGGGTAATCCCAAAAAACCTGGGGTTTTTTGAATAAAATGATGGGAAGACAAAAAAAAAGATTTTGCCCCTACTATTTCTCAGGATGGACAAAGTATTAGTGATCCTTCTTTGGTTTCAGATGTTTTTAATAAACACTTTGGGAATCTTGGCCCCTTTAGAACTCCAATAATTCCAGATGCTGGTACAATGTTTAAAGATGTTTGTAATGATGCCAGTCCTAAGTTTTATTTTAAGTATGTAACTCCCTCTCTTGTTAAGAAGTATATTTTGAAAAATAATACAAAACCTTTTCAAGGTCATGATGGAGCTGACTATAGGATTATCAGATTAGGCACAATTTGTTTTGCATATCCGTTATCCCATATTTTTATTTTTTCTTTGTGCTATGTTTTCCCCACTAGTTGGAAGTTAGCTAGTATAAAACCTATTTTGAAGCACTGAAATCCTTCCACTGTTTCAAATTACCGACCTATATCTCTTTTGTCTTCCTTTTCAAAAATTGTTGAAAAAATTGTAATGGGTCAAACTCTTGCTTTTCTTGGGAAACATTCTCTTCTCTCTAGTAATCAACATGGGTTTAAGCCAGGCTATAACACCGAAAGGGCCTTGGTGGGGTTCACGAGCAGCATACATGATGCCCTCAATAGAAGGCACTCTTGTGCAGCCCTGTTTGTGGACCTCACCAAGGCCTTTGATCTTGCTGAATTTGACCTTCTTCCCCGTATTCTCCGGGGATTACAGTTCTCTGGGGAGGTTGTCAGGTGGTATCTTATTTAAGTAATAGATATCATCGAACAATTATCAGTTCAATCATTTCTCAGATTATTCCCTCAGTCTGTGGTGTTCCCCAGGGTTCAATCCTGGGGCCACTTATTTTTCCTTTTTACATGAATTCGGCCCCCAGTATCTGTACTAAAACAGAAATATTTCTTTATGTTGATGATGCCATTTTATTTTGTTCCAGCCTCAATCCAGAGACTGCCCTCTCCAGTCTTCAGACTGATTTTGGGCTTCTGCAGGAATGGTTATCAACAAATCATCTGGTGCTTAATTCTGAAAAAAACAAAGGTAATGGTCTTTTCCCATAAAAAGAAAGCAACCTCTACTTTCCCTCCCATTATTGATAAAGGGGGTAATGTAATTGAACTCGTTTCAGTTTTTAAATATTTGGGAATAATATTAGATAGTCAGTTTACTTTTGAGCCACATATTCAAAATCTTAGGAAAATGTTGCACCAAAGGTTGGGTTCTCTATATCAGATCAAGCCTTTTTTGACCCTTGAATCTAGAAAACTGTTGGTTCATGGTTTTCTGTTTTCGGTGTTGGATTATGGTATATTGATATATACTTCTTCTTCTAGTGGTGTTTTAAATTGTCTTCAAGTTACATCTCATTCTTCCTTGAGATTCTGGTTAAATTTACCATATTGATCCCACTGTACTGATTTATGTGAACAATCCAACTTGTTATCTTTTGATAACTGAGTCCGTTTTAAAATGGGTATTTTTCTTTATAAAGTAAAAACAGGATGTCTTCCCCCTTCTGTTTCTATGATGTTTCCTAGGGCTTTAAATGCTCTTTCCACTAGGTCTCAGTATAATTTTTTCTTTAAAGTACCCTTATTTAAAAAGACTATTGGGCAGAGATCTTTGTTATTTAGGGCACCAATCTTTTTTAATAAAATGCCTTCTCAAATTGTTGATAGTAATTCTATACAGGGTTTCAAAAAAAGTTTACAACAGTGGTTATCCTCCTAATTGTATGTATGTATGTTTTTTGCTGTGTTTTTATATTATACTAGCACTTTATGTGGATGGAGTTGTTTGTTGAAACATTGTGTTAATTATATATATTGTACTGTTTTTTATATGTGACTTGTCACCTGTGAAAATTGGCAGTTTTGTTCATCTGGTTTACAAGCATAAAAAATAAAAATGAAAATGAAAATGAAACTTCCACAAAATCATGGTTTAACCCAAAATACAGAAATGCCAAGAAAACCTTTGGTAAGATACTCAGGCAGTATAGAAAAAAAGGAACAAAAATCAAACGGATCATACTTTCCTGAAAAAAGAAAGAAAAATACAAAAAAGTACTAGAAGATGAAAGGAACAAATATTCCATAGGTCAGTGAGAGAATTTAAGACAAGCAGTTCTTGAAAGGGATGGTAGGCTGTTTAGGAGAACTGTAGCTCAAGGATACAACAAATACCATACATGGGTAGAGTTGTATATTACTCCACAAACATGGATCTCCTATTTTCTAACTTATTTTATTCTCAAGAAGAAGAAGAAATGGAACACAACATTAAGCAAAAGAACACGACTATTTATCCAAGGCCCATTAAAATTACAGAGAATGAACTCTGTACTGCTCTAAACTCCCTGAAGTCCCATAAAGCTCCCGAGCCTGACAGAATTATTGGAGACATATATAAATCATTTCAGAATTGATGGATACATTTTCTGGCCTTAATATTTAATGGGTTTATTCAAAACCTGAAATTTCCTCCCAGTTGGTCAGGTAGCAATATATTTCCTATTTTCAAAAAAGAAGATCCAAATAACCCAAAAATGTACAGGCCTATTAGCCTGATTGATGCGTCTCAGAAAATCTTCTCCAAGATCATCTTAGGCAGACTACTGGATTTGGCTGAGGAAAATTCTGTCCTTAATGAATCAATCAACAGTATAACACTGCTGTGTGTTACAACATATAGTTTGGAAGTACTCCAAGATACGGAAAGGCAGGCTGTACTGTTGTTTTGTGGACTTCTCCTCAACTTTTGAAACATCAGTAGGAAGATTCTTTGGGCTATTCTTAAGGAACTGAACTTGGAGAGGTCTTTACTACATACCCTTATGAGACTACACGAACACACCTGGGCAAGAATACAGCATAACCAGTATGGGCATGTGACAGATAAATTTCATACAAATGTAGAAGTCCAGACAAGGATGCATTTTAGCTCCCACTTTATTTAATATCAACATCAATACGATTTTGGAACAAATTATTGACCCTGGATGTCATGCTCCAAAAATTAATGAACACAGAATTGATAGCCTGGCCTATGCAGATGACCTGGTGCTTCTTTCAACATCAGCATTGGGTCTTAAAAGGAAACTGTCCCTTTTTGAGTCCTTATGTAAGCAAAGGAAATTGAAACTTAACCAAAATAAAACAAACATAGTGAATTTTGGAAATAAAATCAGGTATACACCAAGGTCTAAGATTGATGGAAATAACACTGAGGTAACAAATAGCTACGATTACTTAGGGGTCAGATTTGCATACAATGCATCCTGGAAAAAACATCTGGAGTTAATTCAAAATAAAATGTCCTCATCTGTAAATGCTCTTAAAATATGTAACGCTAAAATGGGTAAATCCTCAGTTAAGGGCATTTTTAGAGTTATAACGCCAAAATCAGAGCTAGCATAATATATGCGGCAGAAGTCTGGGGTACCACTAATGTTAGTACAATAGAGAAAATACTCAATAAACTATATAGGTATATTCTGATGCTGCCTCGGGGAACTCCGAACTGAATCCTTAAACTAGAGCTGGGACAACAATCACTACTTTCATTAATGAAAGAAAGACAAATCATGTTTTTACTTAAAACTTTCCTATTGTCAGAACACAGATATCCCAGAATGTGCCTAGAGGAAGGAATTAGACTAGCAACAATGGGATATGTACATCCATTCATTCAGCTTATTAAAAAAACATTAATGCCATCTGGCTTGGGACATCTTTTGCATACAATGTGTATCAGACCACTGGAAGAAATTATCTAGGATGTTAAAACAAGGCTTAGAGATTTGAATAATAACCATCTATTCACCCGATTACCATTGCTCAAACTACATGAATACTACAAATCACTTAAGACCACATGGGAACTTGAGCCCTATTTATCACAACTGACCTGCCCCAAACTCAGAAGAATCTTTACAAGATTCAGAACAGAAAGCTATAATGCTCAATTTATCCAGCATAGGCAAAAAGAAACGGAATATCTTCACCGTACTGTAAATGTGGCACTAAGACAGGTGACGATATAAAACATGTGGTCTTACTATGTCCGCTCTATGAGACTAATAAAAGAAAATGGTTACGGGTGGGTTGCTAGGAGGTCTCAGTCTCTCCCCTTCCCCCCCGGAAAAATAATAGAGTATCCATTCACTGTAAAAGATAAGCAAATATTAGAAATGGCAGCAACATTTTTGCTGACCACATTCTTATAGGAATGAACCTATTTTAAAATACATATTTGTGGTAAGGTAACCACTAAATACAGGTTACTCACCTGTAACAGGAGTTCTAGGAATGGTATATGTTGTTCATCCACACTCATTGGCAGTATCCTTGCCGCTTTAAATCTTGCCGGAAGGTCTTCAAGCTTGCTCCTCCCACCCACCCGGGTGGTATAACTCCCGGCTCCGCCCCATGACGCCAGATCTGGCCCGCTGGAAGCTCAGGTTGTCGTCGAAGCCGAGAAGTCGGTGGTGTGTGGATGAACAACATATACCATTCCTAGAACTCCTGTTACAGGTGAGTAACCTGTATTCTAGGACATGGATATGTTGTTCATCCACACTCATTGGCAGACTCCTAGCAGTTCTCCGGGAGGAGAAGAGGCACACACCCCAATACTTACTTGGGAAAGAGAGACTGGAGAACCGAGGCCCCAAAACCAGCATCCCGAGCGTGACTCAAGGTCGTGTGGTAGTGGGTAGTGAAGGTGTTTGCTGACTTCAGGTAGCAGCCCTGCAGATTTCCTGGATAGGGGCGTCCCTGGAAGCAGCCACCGTTGCAGCAGTAAGGCGGGTAGAATGAGCTTATGCCTCTGGGAGGGCTCATGCCCGCCAACTTATAGCAGAGATCTATGCAGGAGGTTACCCACCTGCTTATCGTCCGCTTGGCTGCAGGTCTGCCAGATGCGGCTTCAGCGTAGGTGACAAACAGCTGGCGTAACCTCTCCCCGATTTCCTCTGACAAGAGCCTTTATAATAAGCGAGCGCTCTTAGGGTCCAGAGTATGGAGCCTGTATTCGGCCTCCCAGGTGTGATTGGGGTAGAACACCGGCAGAGTCAACACCTGGTTAAGGTGAAACTCCGACACCACCTTGGAAGGAATTTCGGTGGGCGCGGGACAACCTTGTCCCTGTGGAAGACCAGGTAAGGAGACTCGATGGAAAGCGCCTGGAGCTCTCCCATCCTTCTGGCTGACGTGATAGCCACCAAGAAGGCGGTCTTCCACGACAGGTGAGAGAGAGCACACCTGTGCATAGGTTCGAATGGCTTGCCCATGAGCTTTGCCAGTACCAGCAGTAGATCCCACGGAGGTGGAGGTTCCCGCACTGGAGGGGAAATGTGATCAAGGCCTTTGAAAAAGCGCCAGACCACCTTCTCCTGCGCCACCGACTGCTTCCCGGCCCGCGCCCGGTAAGCAGAGATGGCTGCCAGGTGCACCCTTAGGGTCGTCGACCTAAGCCCTTGACTAGAAAGGGACCATAAATAGTCCAAGATGCTTGCCAAGGAACAGGAGGAAGGGTCCAAGCCCTTGCCCTGACACCAAATGGAAAACCTTTTCCATTTGAAGGCATAACATTTTCTGGTCGACTCCTTCAGGACGCCTCAACTACATTGAGGACCTCGTCGGAAAGACCCAAGGCCTGGAACTCTAGCAGTCAGGAACCAGGCCGTCAGGTGCAGGGATTGAAGGTCCGGATGGAACACCTTCCCTGATTGACTGAGAGCAGGTCCGGGCGAGCTGGAAGCTTCCGTGAGTCCTGGAGCTGAGACTGAGGAGATCTGGGTACCAGAACTGGCGAGCCAGTCTGGGGCTATCAGAATCACCTCGCCTTGTCCCTCCTGCTGAGAAGCACCTTGTGGATCAAGGAAATGGGGAAAGGCGTAAAAGGCCAGGGGTCCATTGCCTCGAGAAGGCATCCCCTGCAGCGAGCCCTGCTGAGGGGCGGGCATGGAACAGACTCAACCCAGCGTTCTCCATGAGGCAAACAGGTCCACCTGAGGTGTGCCCCAAAGGGAGAACAGATGCTGTACTACCTCCGGCAGGAGAGACCACTCGTGGGATGCAGCCCCTATCCGGCTCAGGGCATCGGCCAGGGTGTTGGAGGCTCCTGCCACGTGAATGGCTAGGAGATCCGCCTCCAGGCTGCGCACGAGTGACCAAATTTGGAGAGCTTCCTTGCATAGAAGCATGGAGCGCGTCCCGCCCTGGCAGTTTAGATAGTACATGGTCGTGGTATTGTCCGTCTGGACTCGGACCACTTGACCCCGGAGAAACGGAGCGAAGGCGGTGAGAGCTAGGCGGACCGCTGGAGCTCCAGCAGGTTGATGTGGCATCGGGACTCCCTTGAGGACCAGAGGCCATGAGCCCGGTGTTCCCAGATGGGCACCCCAACCCATCAGAGAGGCATCGGTCGATAGAGAGACCGTCGGCTCGGGCGGACGAGCAGGATGCCCTCCTGCAAATGATCTGGAGCGGTCCACCACTGGAGCGTTCCATCCCTGTGTCACCGACTGCAAGCTGGTCAAGGGATCGCAGCGTTGTGACCACTGGCTGGCCAGTCCCCACTGAAGGGGCGCATGTTCCAGCGGGCCCAAGCGGACCACGCTGGTGCAGGCGCCATGAGACCCAGGCGCCGCAGGAAGTCCGGCAGGCGCAATTGCCCAACCAGAAATGATCGGGCAAAGGAGGAAGAACCTCGGCCCTGTCCGCCGGGCAGCTCTGGCTCGAAGAGAGTCGAGCTGCGCCCGATGAAAAGAATCACCTGCTTCGGCTCGAGTTCCGACTTGGCCTCGTTGATAAGGAGGCCCAGTTGAGAGCAGACCTGGAGGCCAGATCTCTGGACCACTCCGCCTCCTTCCTGGAGGGAGCTGCTATCAGCCAGTCGTCCAGGTAAGGGTACCCCGGACCCCTCGGCGCCGCGGGAATGCTGTCACCACTGCCATGCATTTGGTGAAGACCCTGGGAGCTGGAGACAAGCCGAAGGGCATGACTTGGAACTCGAAGGATCCTTCCTTTCGGAGGCGAAGGAATCTCTGGTGAGGCGGACGGATAGGGCGTGAAAAGCAGCGTCCTGCAAGTCCAGAGAGCAGAACCACCGCGCCCGCGTTCCAAGGATGAGTATCTGAGCCAGAGTGACCATCCTGAAGGTTCGAGACCTTAGGAACTTGTTTAGGTCGTGTAGGTCGAGAATGGGCGCGCCAGCCCCGTCCGTTCGGAACAGGAAGTACCTGGACACAAACCCTGGGTCTGAAGGAGGGTCCACCACCTCTTACCACCTCCTTCTGGAGGAGGAGGCGATGTCGGCTCGGCGAGCCGCCAGTGAGCTGGGGATCCGAAGCCCCCGAGGCGGCGGCTCTGAAGGTGGTGCCTGCTCGAATTCCAGAGGCAGGCCTCTTCCCACCACCTCCAAGACCCACCTGTCCGTGGTAACAGCGGACCAGGCGGAGCAGAAGTGCGGGCCGTCCCAGGGGGACCCAGGAGTGAGTAGCGGGGATGGGGCGACACCCTCAGCCCGTCCTGGGCAGGCTTGGAGGAGGGACGCGAGGGACTCCTGGGCCCTTTCCTCCCTGCCTCCTGTTAGAGGAAGCGGTGGCTTGGGTTTGGGATGCCAAGCCGAGCCTGCTGGCCCCTGGCGTTGCTGGGCAGGCGCGGAGGCACAGAGGGGCGAAAGGGCTTAGGCTGTGGTTTGCGGCCTTTGTCCTTCTGGCTGGAAGAGACCCGAGTCAAGGTGGCATTGGACTTCTCGATCCTCTGCAGGTGACCTTCCACCCAGGGCGAAGGGTCAGTCCCCAAAAGGGAACATCCGCCAACTTGTGCTGGTATCCAGTAAAGGTGGATATCCTCAGCCAAGCCCACGACCGAAGCCACTCAGCGCCACCCGATCTGGCACATGAGTCCCTATATCCAAAGCAGTCTGGAGCTGCTGTTTGGCCACTGCCCTGCCCTGGTCCCGCACCTGCTAACCGTAGTCTGCAGATCGGCGGAAGATGAGGATGACCTCATCCAGGAGCCCAACAGAGCATGGGAAAATGTGCCATGAGGGACGGCGAACTGGCCTGTAGAGGCGAGAGAGGGCGCGGCGTAGACTTTTCGCCCGACATAGTCCATTTCTTGGACTCTTGTCAGGAGGTTTGTCCACATCCCTGGCGTTGCCGGCGCGCCCGAAAACGCTGTCGGTAACCAACCCCTCAGCAGAGGGGTGTTCCGAAAAACCGGACAAGGAACCGGTAGGGACCGCATACTTCCTGGCCATCCTGGCCGAAGGCGCAGGGCAGGAAGCAGGGCGCTGCCAAAGTTCCAGTGCGGACCCACTATGGCCTCGGCCACCGGAAAGGCCTCCGTCGGAGAATCCCCTCGGTCCAGAATCTCGTGAGGGGATACCTGGCCCGTTTGGAAGCGGGTTGAGCTCCATCCGGTAGACTCCGAGATGAGCGAGTAGTCCTAGGAAGGACGAGGGCTATCGTCCATTGACTGACCTCCTGAAGACTCCAAGTCCAGTCGCTTGGAAAAGGAGGAATCATCTTCGGACTCGGAAGAGTCCTCGAAGAGCTGCCTCTGGCCTGAGCCACCCTTCACCTGCCGAGGTCGGTCGGGAGTGAGGGTAACTGACAGCCGATGGGGTAGACCCTTAGCCGACCGAGAATCCTTGGTCGGAGCCCCAATTGGTGGCTGTGGAGGCGGAGGTTCCACCGGAATCGGTGGAGCAGCTGGTTTGGCCGAACAACCGCCTGGGTATAGTCCTCGGATAAGTCGAGGGTTGTCGGCCCGTTCCGGTGACAG
Source organism: Neoceratodus forsteri (assembly GCA_016271365.2). Classification (NCBI taxonomy): domain Eukaryota; kingdom Metazoa; phylum Chordata; order Ceratodontiformes; family Ceratodontidae; genus Neoceratodus; species Neoceratodus forsteri. The sequence continues at coordinate 726,879,975 of CM057458.1, read as the reverse complement.
CCACTTAATGGCGGGGAAAGGCGGCGGAGTCGGCTTATTCCCAGCCAGGAGAACTGTTGCAACATAAGGTCCTTGTACCGTCGGCGTAATTTCGCGGCCTCCCCTCATCCGAGGAGGAGGGCAGCCCGGCGACGCCCGCTTACCAGCGGTGCGGGGCCGAGACCGCCTATGACGGTGGGATCGCTGGACCGCGAAGAGGTCAGACCGAGACCGAGAGTCCCGGAATTTCCGGGGTCGGGTGCGGGAGGTGTCGGCCAGAACGGCACTCCCTTCGCTCGGATGGTCCATCCGAGGGCTCGAACCGAGGCACAGGCGAGCCCACGGGATCTCAACTCCTCCCGGGAACTGGGAGAGGGAATCTCGGCTGCTAAAGGCGACAGCCCATCCAATGGGTCGAGAAAATCTCGACTTCATGGGTGGGAGTCTCGGTCAACTGACCTGGCCAGGGGACACCGTGGGGCCAGTAGCGAAGCGAAGCGATCATTGAGCCGACGGTCGGCGGCCCGGGAGAGGGACCTTTCCCGCTCCCAAGAGCGCGACGAGGGATTCTACCCTGTCCCTCTTTTGGACCGAGAATAAGGTCCAGCAGGCGCAGGCCCTTCTCCTTTAGTGGAGAGGACAGACAAAGCTCCTAAAAAGAAGCCGTGTAGGAAGAACCCAGAAGGCGGGATAAATCGCGGCCGAGGAATCTGACCCGCGCCGCCTCCTCTTCGAGGCGACCGTCCGCTTTCGAGCTGATCCGGCTGAGCCGCCGCCGCGGACACCGCCAACCGGGCCTCCTTGGACTTCACGGAGAGAACGCTTCGACGGCCCAGTTGTAATCGGGCACGGTCTTCGAGGACGAGGTCGAGAAGATGAGCACAGGTCGCAAGCCCGCGGTCGTGCTCAAGGCCTAAGCAGTAGACACACGGGAGTGGATCCGTCCGAGACATCTTTCTACACCCGCGATGGGCATCTCCGAAAACCGAGTCGATTTGTCATCGCAGCCGCGAGGGATAGAAGACTGAAGTCTTTTTGCAAAATTTTATCTTTAAATCCGCAAACGGAGAAATAGGAACCAGTCACAAACGCAGAGCGTTAAGGAGGGAACCTGAGCTTCCAAGCGGTAAGGAAGATCTGGCGTCATGGGGCGGAGCCGAGAGTTATACCACCCGGGTGGGTGGGAGGAGCAAGCTTGAAGACCTTCCGGCAAGATTTAAAGCGGCACGGATACTGCCAATGAGTGTGGATGAACAACATATCCATGTCCCTAGAACACCTTATTTATCCTTATATTTATACCCCAACTGAACGTGTGTCCTTTCTAGAATATAATTGTCTGATCTTGCTTCCTGATATTGTAAACACAAATTGCACTGTCAAATTAAGTGTATTTTTATCTCTTAGATTATGTTTATTTTGAATGTTTTTAAATTGTGTAGTATATTGTAATAGCTGTGATACTTGACAGTAAAACAGTAATGATGGAGCATACCGTTTCTGGGACTGTTCAAGAATGTTAACATTTGGGAAGAATTTAAACTTTTTCTATTGAGAATTGCACTTGACTCTGGGGATATCGCCGGGGCAGTGTTCATTGGCTTATCTAAGGCCTTTGACACTGTGTGTCACCCTCTATTGCTTGACTCCCTCCATCAACTTGGTTTTTCATCTGGCCCCCTGGCCTGGTTCTCCAGCTACCTCCATGCCAGATCCCAATGGGTCAAAATCAACAGTACCCTATCAACTGCCCTACCTGCACGCTCTGGTGTCCCTCAGAGTTCCATCCTGGGCTCCACATTATTCAGTCTCTTTCTAAACACCCTCCCCAGCTCCTGCTCAGGCAGAATGCTCCTATACGCCGACGATGTGGTCCTCGTCGTCTCTCACCCTGACCCACTCACCCTTCAGAGCTCTCTGCAACTCACCTTCAGCCAAGCTGAAAAATGGTTCCTCGGCCATCATCTGGTTCTGAACCACAAGAAGACGATTTTTGCCCACCGCCAAAGTAACTCCAGAAATGCCCCTCTTCTCATCCTCAAACGCACCCTACACTCCCTTGAACAGGTATCAGCATACAAATACCTGGGCATCACCTTCGACTCAGCTCTGTCCTTCCACTCCCATCTTAACTCCCTGTCCTCTGCCATGAACACCCGGATTGGACTCCTCTACCGCCACAAAGACTGCCTCCCTGAATATGCCCTGTGGCTGGCTATCACCTCCTCCATCCTGTCTTTGGTTGATTATGGGCTCCCAATCTATGCAACTGCTGACCCCACTGCCCTCTTCAAAGTCCAGACCTCAGTCAACAAGGCTTGCAGGCTCCTGACTGGTGCCCTCAGCAGAACGTACACATGCCAGCTTTACTCCACCTCAAACCTACTCACCTTTGAAGAGCGCCTGCAATACCACACCTGTATACTGGCCAAAAAAACACTACTTGGGCTCTCCCCACCAGGGGTTACTACATCCCTAAAATGGGCCACCCACTTGGTCAACACCCAAAATGCAACCAAAGCCACCTTCCAGGTGCCGAGAGCCAGGACCTTGCTCGCCCAACGATCTTTCCACTCCAGAGCCCCCTCCTGGTATAACTCCCTCCCCGCTCATATCACAAATATCCCCAAAATCGGCCCCTTCAAAATCGCCCTCTGTAAATACTTCATTGACACTCGGAGCTCCAAATGCCGATGACTGGGCCATACCTAGAGCTCTGCCTGACCCAATCCACAGACAAAGTCTTCCCGGTCTGCCACTCTTCCCCAGTACTACTCCTCCACCCCCCCCCCCCAAGTATTCGCTACCAGTATCTCTAGGGATCCCATAGTATTAGATGTATATTAGTTCAATTAGATTAGCTTAATTGAAGCCTGTACACCACAAACTGAAACTTATGTGCTCCACTGTATTACTGGAATTGTTTTGAATGTCCTTTTGCTTTTCTTTGTATGCTCTTTTTATTTTTTATTGCATCTCACCTGTAATGTTCTCCATTGTTGTACTCCACCAAAATGTTGTCTACCCTCACTGCGACGAGGTGCCTTTGTAAATGAGTCTTTGACTCAAAGGTTGTAAATCCGAATTGTGAATAAATAAATAAAAAAATATTCAAGAAGACTCACAGTAGCTCTAGAACCATTTCTGTTTTTACCGGGTATTTTTTCAGTAAGAACACTTGAGCTACGGTGGTACTGAACTGATTTAGCAAGATATCTCTCAAGATTGCCTGGAAATACGTAGAGAAAGAAAAAATCTCTGGGACAGCCTATGCCTATAGCAATCTTGGGAAAATCTTCTTCGAGATCTCTATAGAGAATTTGGAAAATAATTTGCCAAATCAACTTCTTCCACTGTAGCCCCCAAGAAAAAAGTTTCTACATATAATAGCATTTAATGCAGTTACTGTAGAAGTGTTCTCAAAATGTGGGTGGGAAGACACTCTGACTTTTCATATTTAGATATAACCTTATAGGGATGATTCCATATGTCATGGTGGCCCTGAGGTTGAGAGGTTTTGGAGGAGGAAATCTGAAATCTGGTTATTAATTGAAAGAGCAAATACACACTAAATAGAGACTAATGCCTGTGCAGGTGTGTGTTTATGAGGATTTTTCACACATCTGAGGTGTGTGATAAACCATAAATCCCAAGAGCGAACCTCAAGGATTTTATGAGATTATCACACACCAAGGGTGTGTGAAAAATCATCATGAGACAAACATTGCACAGGCATTTTTTTTTATAATAACTGGCGCAAGGTTTGGCAGAGACAAACACTGGAGACCGTAGCTGTGTGAACGAGCGTGTCTCTAAGCAGCCGTCTTAGTCATACAAATACAACGTGCTTTCTTTTGCGCTTCAGCATGAGGAAGAAAATGCTGTAATAACCTGCTATCGGGTTATTATGGAATTCAGTGGGTTATTACGGTGTTTTATGAAGATTGGATATCCAGTCATTATAGGGGGTCACCAGTATCTATAATAAAATTCTTAAGGCTGTGATATTTACAGTTATATTTCATTTTAGCATTTTCTTTTTTTTTTGTGTTATATTTTTTCCTCCCTCTGATCTCGCCTCCAGATTTGCCACTCCTTCCGGCTGCGCATGCTACTCGTAACCCCCTCGTCCTGTCCCTCTTCCCCTCACCTTAAATCGCAGCCGACCCAGGGGTGGCCCGGCATATCCCTTTGCCGGGTGGGTCCCCTCCTCCGAGGGGAAAGACACCGGGTGGGGGCGGGTCCCAGCGTACTAGGCATCAGTCCCTGGGCGCTGCTGAGGTGGGATCGGAGGGCTGCAGGACTTCTCGGGCCAGCGAGGCGGGCAGCCATCATCTGGCGAACCGGAGGCTGGTATTTCCGCTTTTCTCTGGGCGTGGTGTGCCACGAGCGTCAGAGTGTAGCCGGCGCACCACGCCCCCAACGCTCCAGGCTCGCTATGATTGATCTCCCTCGGCCTCCGCCAGGGGGTACCTACAGCGACCCTGTCTCCTCCCACCCCTGGAGTAAGTGAGCAGTCGGTGGGACACTCCGAACCTATTTCACCTCGGTCAGCTTCCAGCGACCCGAGTCCGTCCTTGAACCCGGTCGCCGCGTCGCAAGCGGAAATCCAACCGCTGCGCTGATGAGCCGGCCATTTTAGCATTTTCTAGTTCATTTGTTTTTTACTTTTTCCTGTCACTGGTCTACTAATCATTTTAGGTACTGTATCTTTCAATCAGATTCTTGACCGACCCAACCTGACCCTACAACTAGTGATTGCGACATCATACTCTGTTGTCATGGTAAGCACTATGATGTCATAAACAAAGGCACTACGAGGTCAGTTGAGTAGAGTCAAATGCCTTCTATAGACTTATCTTAGGCAAGATACCAAATACTGTTATACACCCTGGTAAGGAAAACTGACAAAAAAACAAAAAACTGTATTTCCAAGTTAATTGCAATACAGAAAATAAATGATTATAAATGTACAGGCAATGAGCAGAGTTGCTGTAAATGGCATTGACAATTGTACTTTACAGTTTCTTTGAGCAGTTTCTGTTTTATTGGCCCATCGTTATTGTTACTATACATTCAAACTTGAATAAAACTATTTAAAAAAAGGACAAGAAGAGCTGAGTACCTCTGGCTGGCCGCATGGAAAAAGCAATTCCCTTTTCAGTAATTATTGGTTTCCAGCTGAACTCGGCAGGATGGTTTCTGCGATTGGACAATTTGACAGTTCCCCTAAATCCTGAATCTGCCAAGGCGCCGTAAGTGGGGGTCAGGATCAGTTCCCGAGTGGAAAGCTCCAGAGCAACAGAAACCGCCTTTGCAAGTACCAGAACATGGCCACTGTGCTTCCTATTTATGGTGTACGTAATTGACCTGTAACATGTAAAAGACAGCGCTTGTTATTTGGGCTAATGGTCTGTATATAAGCAAGCAAGGGAAAGGCTTGTATTCCTTTGGGCTTGTAGTGGTTGTAATTTAAATGCTTTACTGTAGAATGAGCTATGCATGCATGTATGTACTCACAAGGAGCCCTATTCCAAGAAAATGTAATTGCCAGAGGCACAAAACAGGAGATGCTCTTTTGAGAACAGGGCTCAAAACCTACTCATTCTTTACTCAGACAAATACAAAAATTAAAGGAGATTTATGAACAGTACCAATTACAGTTTGAAAGACACAGAAAAGGGCTAATTTAAATGAGATGATAGGCTTACTTGTTGCAGGCAGCAGTTTAGCGACATTGATGATTAAACTGCTACTGAATCACCACCATTTCTGTAACCTTGTAACATCTCTCTGGGTGAAGTATTAAAGAGGACTATGGTCACAAATTACTGGCATCAATAAATTCAGAATATGGATCAACACAGCCCCAATCACCCTCATACCAAAACTGAGATCCCTAAATTACTTTGTTCAAAAGTTACAAATCATTTTACAACCCAAAATTCTCTGCCTGTTCAAAAAAGCCAGTTTCAGTGAAGAGGTGCTAATGATGTCATCTCCTGAACTCACAGTCTAGCCCTCCCTGTCAGTAAGCTTACAGGACCTGCTTCTCCAAAGTTTAAAAACTATGTGCAAATGGTTTTCTCCAGTAAATCAGGCAGCACCATTCAATAAACATTGCTTTAAAACCTATGTGTGTTTCAGGTTTTGTAACAAAGTTGACAAATTCATATTTTTTTAGTGTTTTTTTGTTGTGGTCCTTTTCTCCTGGGTTGCTGGGTGCTAAGTCACAGGCTGTGATCATTCACATATGTCATTCAATTGAGGTGATTTCTCAGGATGGCACTTTAAATCAATTATTCCATCACCCTGTAAATGGGGGGTGGGAGAGGTAGTGCTGTTTTGAAACCTTACTAAGGCCCTGTCCACACTACGCCTCTGTAACATTACAGAGGGTGTAAAACATTACCGTAACAGGTCGCGATTACACCTATAACGTTACAGGAGGCGTTTTCGTAACCGTTGTTGAAACCACATATGAGGTGGTTTCAACAACGGTTATGAAACCAGTCCCACCCTGGTAACATTACCGGCGGTAGTGTGGATGGACGGTAACGGTCTCCTGCAGGGCACGAAGCACAGCACGAGCTGCATTGTGGGATCGGGCGCCGCCATAACGGTCACCCAGCTCCCGATGTGTGGACCGGCAGTGCCGGTCCCGTAATGGACACCACCGAGGTGTGGCCGCACTGCACCGCTCCCCGGCTGTAACGGATTGCGTCCATTACCGGGCACGAGCAGTGTAGTGTGGACAGGGCCTCCGAGGTTCTATGCAGTAGCCAGCTCAATGCTTAAAGGGGCACTGTCAGCTTTTCCCCCCAGTAATAATTCATTTTATAGTAGTGGATCTCTAGGCACATACCTGGGTAAATGATGTTGTAGAATGCCCCTGCATAAATAAAAATGCAATCCGTGTACCTGTTTTTTGTTAATTATTTTTTTTTCATTACATGTGGGACGCTGCCAACCGGAAGCAGATTCATGGCGAGAACACGCGTTTACCATGAGCGCTGTGCCTGACGTGCACATTTTAACATCATCATCCCAATAACTATGTAATGCAGTGCCTCTAGTTATTTTAAGGTGCTCCTGGTATTTTTAACAAAAAAACGAGCGCTCGTTCAGCCGCAAAACAATGTTGAAATCTGGTGCCGAAATCCCTCACATGCGCAATAGCGCCAGGAGGAAAGATCCTACGCATGCGCAAGAATGTGCTGCTTTTGCGCATGTGTGGGATTTCAGCACCAGATTTCAACACTGTTTTGTGGCTGAATGAGCTCTCGTTTTTTAACTTTGGAGAAACAGGTCCTATCAGCTTGCTTACAGGGAGGGCTAGCCTGTGAGTTCAGGAGATGACATCAGCACCTCTTCACTGAAACTGGTTTTTTTGAACAGGTAGTAAATTCAGGGTTACAAAATAGCCCATAATTTTAAAATGAAGTAACAAAGAAACCTAATGTTTAGCATGAGATTTATTAGGGGTATGCGTATTCTAATTCTGCAATGTAGCACTTTTGGCCAGAGTCCCTCTTTAAAGCAGTAATAGTACAAAGTTGTTGCAGTATAGTAGCGACATCACAATTATGCTACAACTTCTAGTTTTAGAGTGCAAGCATTGTACTGCACTGATCGTGTGTCTCAGCTGACAGTTTTCATTTGCCCAAGTCCTGACGCTGATAGTATGGTGCTCCCATGACAATGGCTGCTACAGTATTTTCCAAGCCTGTTAGTGACAGGGTAGCACTCATCTCCAGGCAGGAGAAAGTAATCTACTTGAAAGGGCTTCTGACTCCTTACACCCCTGTGCGACAGCTTTGCTCAGCTGATGAGGGGTTGCTAGAGATTCCGAGGGTTTGTCTTAAGTCATCGGGGGCCCGTGACTTTATGTTTGCTGCCCCAACCCTCTGGAATTCTCTACCCCATCGGTTACAGGAGTGCGGGACTGTGGGGAGATTTAAACAGGCCTTCAAGTCTTTTTTATGGAGCAAAGCATTCCCTGATTTTATATGATCATGTTTGGTTTTACAAGATTGGTTTATATGTTTTTAATTTGGACTATTTTTATTATAGTTGTAAAGTGCCTTGATATTTGAAAGGCGCTATAGCAAGTAAAGTTATTATTATTATTATTATCTTTAAATAAGACTCTGATTTTAACTTTCTGATGTGACTTTATTTATTGGCTAACTCTGACAATTTTTGGACAAAATACAGTTGATTTAACAGAGGTGCTGAGATTACTGAAATGTGTCCATGATTATGCACTTGCCATCTGCCATCAGTTGATAGACTGAATTTTATTTATTTATTTAAAGTTGGTAACCGGGGAAAAGCACACTTGAGCCAAGGCTCATTTCCAGGTACAAGCTATACATAGGAGGAAACACTGGTACAAATACAAGTAATTTACAAAGATTTAACAAAATTTACAAGAAGTCAATATGGTGTAGGCACAAATATATACAAAGGTAAGTCACAAAATATATATGGGAGAATACATATACTAGGACAACTTGAGGCCCCTTGTAAGGGGATCTGGAGCAGTCAGGGGTTTGAGCTTGAGATCAGGAAGGTAGTCAACTCAGGCCAACAAAAACCTGTGGACACAGTGCGGGAGGCTTGTGAAAGAAACCCAGAGGAGATACGAGGGGGAGATGGGGGGGTGGTTAGGAGCATTGAGTGCGTGGAGGGGAGGAGTCTGAGGAGTCTTTTGATGGACGAGAATGGGGAGGCAAGGCGAAGGTCAGAGGGTAGGTTATTCCAGAGGAGAGGGAGACAGTACGAGAAAGCAAACTGGCCAGCAGTAGAGTGAGGATGGGGAATGGAGAATGTGCACGAGTCCCTGAGGTGAAGACAGTAGGTTGTGGATTTGGCTGGTGTTAGGCAGGATGAGAGATGGGGGGAGGGAGCCAAACCAATATTTAGCAATGAGAGAGGCACAGTGGATAGTTCTCCTGTGAGAAAGTGGGGTAAGGGAGAGTGGAGCATAAAGGAGACAGTGATGGGTAAGGGGAAGGAGGCAGTGTGGCGAAGCATCAGAAAGAGATAAATAGGGAGTCTAGTTTGGAGAATGTGTGTGGAGAAATTGAGGTGACTGTCCAGCCAGACACCCAGGTACTTGAAGGCAGGGACCATCTCAAGAGGCGAACCATCCAGAGTGGTGTGATCGCTGGGGGGCAGGAAGGAGTTCAGCTTCTGTCTGGAACCAAAAACATGGTAACTGTCATTTTGGCATTGAGTTTTAACTGGTTTGATTTGAATCAGGACTGTACTCTGTTGAAGTCATTTTGGAGACTGGGGAGAACGCTGTCATGAGATGGGCCAGAGGCATAGATGACAGTATCATCTGCGTACATGTGCATGTTAGAGGAGTGGCAGACTGAGGGAAGGTCGCTTCTGAAAAGAGAAAAGAGGATAGGGCCAAGGATAGAGCCTAGAGGAACCCCGGAGAGGATTGTGAGAGGGGTAGAGAGTGTGTCACCTATTAGGACTGACTGGTGTCGGTTTTAGAGGTATGAATGAAACCAGTCAACTGCAGGTTTAGCAAGGCCGAGTGAATTAAGTTTATGAAGAAGGAGTGGGTGAGAGACGGTGTCAAAAGCTTCAGCCAAATCAATGAAGATAGCAGCAGTGATTTGGCTTTGATCCTTTACAGTGAAGATGGAGTCAGTGACATGCAACAAAAAGGAGATGGTGGAATGTTGTTTCCGAAAACCAGATTGCAGAGGTGATAGGGAATTACTGGAGGTGAGAAAGTCAGAGAGCTTAGCCAGAATGAGGGATTCCTGGACTTTGGCAAGGGTGGGGAGGAGCGAGATGGGCTGATAATTTCAAGGGGATGATGGATCGACACCCTTGTGTAATGGGAGGACTTTGGCTGATTTCCAGGCTTTGAGAACAGAGGCTGTGGAGAGACAGAGAGAGAGATTTATTATATGTGTCAAGGGCGTGACTATTGTGGGGGCAGAGATGTGGAGCAGACTAGGGTGGAGGCCATCAGGGCTAGAGTTGGAGGGATTGAGACAGATGATTGCAAAGTAAACTTTGAGAGGAGAGAAGGGAGGAAAGAGAAAGCTCGTGGATGGGGGGGCGGATTCAGGAGGGCAGAGAGAATAGCCAGGTGAGGGGGAGTCAGGCAGGGCAGGGCACAAGAGATGAAGAATTTGTTGAAAGCCTTGGCAACAGAGCCTAGGTCAGAGACAAGGAAGCCGTCAATTTTAAAGACCGGGCAGGTTTGTTGGGGGATCCAGGAGCAAATGGATCACCTTCCAGAAAGAAGCAGGGATCAAGCTGGGATTTGAAATATGAAGCCTTGGACTGGCAAATGGCCTTGGTGCACCTGTTTCTAAATTGTTTTTAAGACTGAATGAAATGTTCTGACAATTTATGGACAAAATACAGTTGATTTACCAGTTGTGCTGAGTTTACTGAAATGTGCCTATGGCTACGTGTCTGATGTTTGTTGTTTGTCATCAGTTCACAAACTGAATGAACTGTGCTAGTTTTTACCTGTTTCAGTTGTGCTTGCTTAGTAAAGTGCTACTTCAAACCCCAGGAATCCCTCACTGTGCTTACTACTACATTCAGCCTGCAGGTCTGAGCTGCCCCAGAGCTTAGAATTTTACGTTAATTAGAGAATCTTGGAATTAAATTCAAACTCTGCTGTGGACTCATGCTCACCCTAACATTCTAACACCAGGTTTATTTCTTTGCTTGTACAAGGCAGTCGCACCAGAGCCTTCTCTTCAACTTCAGACCAGTTTTCGGTTTATTACTATGTAATAGTATATTATTTAGTTATTTTTTCTATGAGTCTGCATAATTAGGTTGTTTTTGTATATTTTGCCATTTTCTCCAGTTCCCCATTGGTTCCCAAGAACTGGAGAAGGCATTTTTCAGCATGGTTCCCGCTTTTAGGGACCTGTTTTAAAACTACTTTATTTTCATTAAAAGAGCTGATGACACATTCAGGAGAACTTTAACAAAACATAATATTTAGGCACTGTCTGGCTTGTATTTCCCATTAGTTCTATGTTCCTCCTCCTCCCCATTATTTAGTAGTAAGGTCATTTGCATGAAAACAGAATCTTTGCTCCTGAAGAGTTCATCTACTCCTGCTGCTTTCTCCCTACCTGAAGCCATAGAGCACTGCTTGTGACCTCACAGTTACTCTCATGGAAACAGATTGTGATGTCACAACAGAGGATTATGATTTGGAGTAGGGAGTAAGAAAAAATTAGTCACCATAGTAATCTTGTTTCTTTCAAGGGAATCTTATTCTGACTTATGCAGTATGGTCTCACCATAAGACTGCCCCGGAGCAGAAATGGTTAATAGAACCTATGCAAATGATGGAATGCTAGGCTCGAGGTCAGTTTTCAAACCACTGTCCCTGGTAAACAGTTCTAAACCGTCAGATTCTTATGAAGCATGCATTAACACTTATCTAATTAAGCACTACTATAACTATTAATAACTATGCTAATAAAACAAACCACTCCCTACCCTCTTAAGGTTAACTGGCACCGCTAAGACTCAAGTCACAGATGCCCAAGAGAGAAAAACACAACCACAGATGTGCAACACACTAATATAGCTGGAATGCAGTGACCCTAGGTTCATAGAAGGGGAGGAAGGGAGGGTACTCAGAATACAGTAAGAATCCCTTGGAAGAAACAAGATAACTATGGTGAGTAATTTTTTCTTCAGACCCCAGGAAATCTTACTGTATTCTGACTTATGCAGACTACCCAAGCAGTGCCTTTGAAGGTGGATAGAGAACCTATTTAGGAAACAGGCTCTGCAGGACTGCTGTGCCAAACCTGGCATCCCCTCTGGCCTGAACATCCAAACAATAATGCTTGGTGAAGGTATGGACCATTTTCCAAGTAGCTGCTTTACATATGTCCACCAGTGGAATATCCCTAGCAGCTGCTAAAGAGGCTGCTGTGCCCCTGGTAGAGTGGGTCTTGAGGCCTGCAGGTGGCTGCTTGACCACTTTGCTGTAGCAGAACTGAATACAGGCTACAATCCATCTTGCAATGGATCTCTTTGTAGCTGGTTTCCCTTTCCCTACCTCTCCATAGGTAAGGAAGAGCTGGGTTTGATCCTGTCTGTGAGGCTTTGTGTGATCAAGATAGTAGCTAATTGCTCTTTTGACATCCAGGTTATGCAGCCTATGTTTGCCTGGAGTGGAGTGATCAGTGAAAAAGACAGGCAGTGTAATGGACTGGTTAAGGTGAAACTCTGATACCACCTTAGGTAGAAATGTCCTATTAGTGCTTAAGACAACTTTGTCTCTATGAATGGACATGTAGCCAGGCTCTGTGGACAAAGCCTGAAGTTCACTGATCCTTCTGGCAGAAGTCATGGCAATCAGGAGCACTGTCTTCCGGGTCACACATTTAAGGTCTGCAGAAAACATGGGTTCAAAAGGGGGCTGCACGAGCTGGGCAATGCAAATATTAAGGTCCCACATGGGGGTGGGTTCTCTATGTGAGGGGTGCAAATGCAGTAATCCTTTAAAGAATTTCTTAAATACCGGGTTAGAGGCTAGGGAGAGCCTCTTACCTGCAGATAATTAAGCTGAGACAGCTACCAGGTGCACTCTCAAAGTAGTGACCTGTAAGCCAACAGAATGGAGATGTGCCAGGTAATCCAGAACTATAGGCAAACCAGCTTGGCTGTAGTCCAAGTTCTTGCCATGGCAAGAAATGGAGAATCTTTTCCATTTGGAAGAACGCATTTTTCTAGTAACTGAGTATTTCCATAACCCCTGCTGACAAATGCAAATCTGCATATTCTAAGTCTTCAAGAGCCAAGCTTTGAGCTGGAGGGATTGCAGGTTGGATACATGATCCTGCCCAGAGAAGATGACAGCAGATTGTGTCTCCTGGGAAGGATGATTGGTCTGGCTACTGACATTGATAGCACCAAGGGGTACCAGGGCTGCCTGGTCCAATCTGGTGCAATTAGAATCATTATTGCTGGTTAAGCGCTGAGCTTGTTCAGGACTCTTAGCGGCAGGGGAAAAGGAGGGAATGCATACAGCAACTTCCCTGACTAGTCCAGTTGCAGTGCATCTATGGGGAACTGTGCCCTTGATAGGGGGCCTGCAGCAGAACTGTGGTAATTGGTGATTGTTCGGAGCTGCAAACAGATCCACTTCTGGGGTACCCCACCTCCTGAAGATGGTCTCCAAGACCTGCCTGTTCAGTGCCCACTCATGGTGGCTCCGATTTATTCTGCTGAGGGCATCCGCCAGAACACTGTCTTTTTCTGAACGATGGACAGCCAAGATAGAAACCTCTAGGGAATATGCCAAGGTCCAGATTTTCATGGCCTCTGTGCACAGAGGAGTCAACTTTGTACCCCCTTGTTTGTTCATGTAATACATGGTGGCTGTGTTGTCTGTCCTGACTTGAACCACTTTGCTTCTCACTTGATCTGAGAATGATTGGAGACCCAGAAGACCGTCCCTGAGCTCCAATAAGTTGATGTGCAGGAGAGACTCCTGCTTTGTCCATGTACCATGTGCTGTGTGATCCCCCAGATGTGCCCCCCAGCCTAAGAGGGATGCATCTGTGGTTAGTACCCAAGAGGGGACTTGTTGCAGGAATGGGACCCCTGGCCTGAGGTTAGACTGGTCCTGCCACCACTGCACAGCTTGGAGAAATGTGCTTGTAACTGGTACAAGTTTTGACAGGGGTCTCTTTTCTGAAGCCAGTGAGATCTCAGGTGGAACTGAATGACCCTCATTTGGAACCTGGCACCTGACACTGTTGCTGTGGAAGCTGTCATGTGACCTAGCAATTGCAGAAAGTGCTTTGCTGGTCTTGGGACATGCAGCTTGAAGGAATTTACTACCTGAATTAGGCTGTTCACTCTGTCTTGAGGGAGGAAAGCCCTTCCCTTGAGTGTGTCCAGTTCTGCCCCTATGAATTTGAGCAGCTGAACTGGTTCCAACAGACTTTTTTAGGTTCACCATAAAACCCCAATGAGTGCAGGGTACACTGTGTGAGTGCCAGTGCCTGTTGATATGACTGGCCTACTATGAGCCATTCATCCAGGAAGAGAAAGACTGTTACCCCTCGTCTCCTTAGGCGTGCCACGACCACAGCTAGGCATTTTGTGAACACCCTTAGAGCAGAGGTTAGGCTGAAGGGCATTGCTTTGAACTGGTAATAGCCTGATGGCAGTCTGAACCTGAGGTACTTTCTGTGGGACTGCCTTATAGGAATGTGAAAGTAGGCATCTTTTAGATCTAGGGATGCTAGCCAGTCTCCCTGCCTTATGATTGGTAGAACGGTGGTCAGAGTTACCATCTTGAATTTTGATTCTGAAAAATGTTTAAGTGTCTCAGATCCTAAATGGGTTGCCACTCCCCAGTTTTCTTTATTGTGAGGAAGTATCTTGAATACAGGCCCTTTCCTCTCTGGTTTGGAGGAACTGACTCTATTGCTTCTTGCAATAGTAGACTTGAAACTTCCTGTTCCAGCAAGGTTCTTTCTGAAGGGGAGGACGGTTTGAAGGCTCTTGACCTCAGTCTTGGCCTGAGCTTGAAGCTGAGTACAAGGCCCTGGCCCACTACCTCCAGGACCCACTTGTCTGTGATAATATTTTCCCACTCCTGGAGATAGTGGGCAAGCCTGCCCTCTACTGGTACTGGGGAGGCAACCTGAGCAGGCACCTCAGGGAGTCTGCTTAGACTGAGCTGCTGGCTGGACACTGGGGCTGGTACGTCCACTGTCCCTCCTGCCTCTGCCTCTGAAATACCCCCTCTGCTGTGAGTACCGGGGGAAAGCCTGAGGCTGGAAGAAAGGCCTATAATGGGTCTTACCCCATCACCCCTTGTCGGTGTTTCTGGGGGGGTAGAAGCTCTTTCTTTGACTGCAGCACTCTGGTAGGCCGACTTACACGTGTCCATTTTCTTCATATATGCCTCTGTTCACCAAACAGAGACATGGGATCACAAGGGAAGTCCATTGCTTTTGCTTGTGTATCCTGAGTCAGGTTGGTAGTCCAGAGCCAGGCAAACCTTCTTAGGGATACTGATGCAGCCATTTGTCTGGAAGCAGTGACATTAGAGTCCACTGCCATCCTGAACTGTGTTTTTGCAGCCTCAATACCTCTCTTTGCTGCCTCCTCTTGGTCAGTTGCCATAGGAGAGGGGAATGATTTGGCAATCTCAATCACCGTGAACCATAGGTTTTTCTAATACCTGGCCACATATGACATGTAGCTGGCTTATCTAATAGCCAGGGAAGATGCCAGGCATACTTTTCTAGCAATAGAATCCATCCTCCTAGAATCCTTGTCTGGAGGATGAGAGGCCAGGGGGATGCCAGCTTTGTCACAAGCTGCAGCCTGCACTACCCCTTCATGGCTAGTGTACCCAAAACGGAATTCAGCAACACTTTTGGCGACCCAATATTTCTTGTCCACCTTCTTAGTCAGGGACACAGAAGTGGGTGTCTGCAAGACCTTACATGTCTGCTTCTTAGGGGAGTTATGGAGTGGCAGCATTAACCTCTTTGAAGTTGGCACATCCATCATCTCCCTGTAATCTTCTTCCTCCTCATCCTCAGTGGATTCCTAAGTAGGGAGGTCCAAAGTTTGAGCAATTTGCTTCATAAATGTAAAATATGAAGAAAAGTCCTTAGTTCCCTTTGTCAGAGGAATCTGGTCTGTGGAGATCTGGGGAAACCTCTGGGTCAATTGGTTCCCCAAAATCCCCATCATCCTCTTCTTCTTCCTTCTCCTCTCCTGCTTCCAACCGTTCCCCACTAAGGTCTCTTAAATTGGGGGCTTGGTGAGAACCAGGAGTTGGAACCATTACCGGTTGCTTCCCAACCGGAACCGGGATTTACAGGGACTGATTAATTCGAATCGCATTAGTGATGTCCTCTGCTGACGGAGCCACAGGCTTTCCTCGGTTGCAGTTCCTGATGTTTTTCCTTCCATTTTTTCTTAACCACAATGGCCGGTTCAGCAGCCATGTCTGGGTTCTTTTTCTAGAGGAAGAACTATCGCCCCTTTCAGAGGGTAGTTCCTCCGGTTCATTTTGAAGAGGAACCGATTTTTCAATGGCTGGGTCAGCAGCCTTTTCACATATTTTCTTTTGCAGTCTCTTCAACCGTCTGTCAACTGTTGATTGAGGAAACTGCTTGTAGATCTCACAGTCTGTTTTGAGGTGTTCAAACCCCAGACAGAAGAGACAAATCAAATGTGGATCTGCCTTGGCAAAGGGTTCCCTGCACTTGGTACAGTGCTGGAAATCTGTAGGGCCCATCCTCTTCTTGGTTTTCTGTGACATAACCCAGAAGAAAACCCCACTTACAGAAAAAACTCTCAGGAGAATTCTTTTTTTTTTTTTGTCGGTTGCACTAACCTATAGAAACCAAGAATTACCCTGGTTGAATTTTTAATCAAAAAACCAACCATACCGAGTCAGTATAGACAATTTAAATAAGCTAAGTTTTGAAGTAAAGAAGAAGATAAAATGTAAAGAAAATGCCCAGTTTCCTCCCGGTTAACACCAAGAGGATAAACCCCAGTTACTTACCCCTCCTACACTAAATCTAAACAAGTTCTACCTAAAAACCAAGGACAGTGTTTCAAATACCAAATAAAATAACTTTTTTACTGAGAAAACTGAGAAAAATAAAGATTTTCAAACAATGAAAGGAGAGCTCTCTGGAGACGTCTTATTGAGGAAAGCGGAGTAAAGAATCTGACGGTTTAGAACTGTTTACCAGGGACAGTAGTTTGAAAACAGAGTTTGAGCCTAGCATTCCATCATTTGCATAGGTTCTATTAACCATTTCGGCTCCAGGGCATTCCTATGGTGAGACCATACTGCATAAGTCAGAATACAGTAAGATTTCCTAGGGTTTGCAGCTATAGAGACAGATGAGCTCAAAATGAACTCTAAGGGACAACAATCATATATTCATACACATTTCTTTAGTAATAATTTATGGGGAGAAGAAATATATAAAATATAAATGGAATGCAAGCAGAATTGTACCTAATTATTATGTTTTTAAAGTTTTCTTTGAGGCATCAGTAACTCTTTAAATTACTATAAAAAAAATTAAAAAATTTAACCGCTTTGTGGTTTCTATGGTTTATTATTCTCAGTTCCTCTTTATTTGGGAACCAAGACAATTTTTACAGTTTAGTCTAACTAAATCTTCTGTTAGACTCTTTTTTATTTGTGGTTTAATTTTAAGGAACTGAACTGCATTTTGTTTGCTTTAAACCCTTTTATGTATACATGTCTTTTATCCCTTTGCTTTGATTTATGCTTCCCTGGTCATCAGTGTTTGGCATGACTGACGGACCCAAAAGAAGATGGGACCATCAGGCTTAAATTTGTTACGTTTGTTTCAACTCCTGGCAACAGCAGACAGTCATGAGTTGTGCTTAAAGTGCCTGTGTCCAGATTATGTCTTAATTTGTATAAAGATTGTCCTAAATAGTTAGAGGTCATTTTGGCTTCTCAGTCTGCCCCTCCAAATAAGCAGAAGGATAAAGCTGCTGACCATGGTTTAGAAGTCAGGACATCTGAATAGTGGAGCCCTGAATCGAGTAAACTAAAAGTGCCTTTGGGCAGCCACCGGGGTCGGTGCCTGCTAAAAAAAAGAAAAAAAAGGAAAACATGTTACTGTCCCTCCCCCTGAAGAAGGAAAGGAGTTGCCAGTGGACAAAAATAAAATGCCCTCAATAGAGGACATAACTAAGACCTCAGTGCAGGTACTGGAGACGGTGCATGCTAAAACAAACAAACAAAAAAGTGGTAGCTGTCCCTCCTGAAAAATGAAAGAAGTTGCCGGTGAATATAAATAAAATGCCCTCAATGGAGAACATTATTAAAACATGGTACTTCTTCCAGTGAATTTCACGAATATGCTTGCCCTCCCCAACCCCCCAGGCTCCATTGCCTGCAGAGGAGGAGATAAAAATGTTTTATGAAGAAGAGGAAAAACCATAGAATCAGATGGTTCTCCTGAGCAAGAATCTGGTTCACTTCTAAGTCCTTTAGATGATTAAACCTCTCACTATACCTTGTGAGATATATGGTCAATGCCCTCAGCTTTTCCTCAGGAAACTGATGAGGATGAGGAGGGGGCTGAATTCATGGATTTGATGGGTTTATCCCCCAATAAGGGGTTGATGTTTCCCATCCTTAAATCCCTCAGGATAGCCACTTTTAAAACCATGTCAGCACCCACCTCAGCTGCTGGCCGGTTTTAAATTTTTTTTTTTTAAATAAGTAAATACTGCTTGACGGTCAGGGTTTTGGGTACCTGCATTCCCACCCTGATCATGAGGGGGTGATCCAGACTTCCTCCTGGGACAGGGCCAAAGTGTCCCTTCCCTCCCAGCCTCCTGGAAAAGATTCCAGGAAACTGGATGCCAAGGACAAACAAGTGTATACTTCAGCTTCCCTCTTCTTAAGGCAGGGAGCTTATCTGGCCTACACCATTACAAGAAAGCCTTATGGAAATTCTGGTATATACAAACAACATTGCATACAGGGTTAGGGCCCATGCAATGTCCTCAAGAAAGGCTGTCTGGCTTAGAACTATATATCTAACCCAGGGCTCTCAAACAGTAGCTATGGATTTCCCTTGTCTGGGAACTTCACTGATGGCAAGACAGAGGCTTACGGGGAAAAGGTGGATGAGTATAAAACCACCTACAAGAGGGTAGGGGTTACTACCCTCATGTTTATGACCATATGAATACCCTCCACAAAGGACCTCTTGTAGTTATAAGGGCAGAGGTAGAAGGGGACTCAGGCATGCTGCATCACCAACACTCAAACCCCAGGCAAAACAGAGCCCCTGACAAGCCTGACCAGTTTGCCCTTCCATTGCCAGTGGGTGGAAGACTGGTTCACTACTTCCATCCTAAAGGAGCAAGCCAGAGTTTAACTTTGCAGTTCAGAAGATTTCCAAAGGCACAGGATCCAAAAGTTTTTCAACGTCACGCCCAAAAAAAAAAAAATTCTGCATAGGGTGAAAAAATTGTTGCAAACACATGCAGTGGAACAAGTACAAGCTGCACAACAGGGCAAGGGAATCCAGATACATCCTAGCCTGGAAGCAAAATGCATTAAATGCCTAAGGAACATACCTTAGGCTCAGGTTAAGGGACTATCACTGACAATTTACAGTCTTTCCCTTCGGCCTCACCTCAGCTCCATACGTATTCTCAAAGTGCTTAGCTGCTCATGAAGAGAGGGGTGGTGGGTTTTTTTTTCCTACTTCGATGACAGGCTGATCTAAGGAAAAACACAGCAGACTCCTCCATATATCTGACTCAAAGCACTTTGGAGGATTTGGGCTTCCCCATAAACCTTCAAAGTCTCAAACTGAACCTGTTCAAGTTCTGGACTTTATCAATGCAGAGCTAGATACCCTGCAAGGGGAGGCTTTCCTTCATCTAGCAGAGTGGCAAATCTGTTTTCAACTGCAGAATCCTTCATAGGAGGCCAGCAAAAGGCCTGCAAGGGTTGTATTCTAACGCTGCTAGGTCACATGGCCTCTTCACAACAGTCGACTAGGTGCCAGATTCCAGAAGAGAGATCCAGTATCACCTAGGGACCATTGGTCTCAGAGGTGAGACACCCTACCCAAACTGGTGCTTCTGTCACAAGAGTCTTGTTAAGGTACTGGACTGAGAGAGCAGGGAATGCAACCTCACAGAGTGGACTCCTTCCTATAGCAATTCCCTGTAGTCATTCCCACAGCAGATGCTTTCCTCCTAGGTTGGGGTGTCCACCTGGAGGATCTAACTGCAAGTAGCACATGGAGTGCACTGGTGAAGCAAGATCATATAAATCTCCTGGAACTGAGCACAGTGTTCCTGGCAATGCATGTGTTTCCTCGCAGATCAATGGTCAGTCTTTCCAGGTCAGAACAGACAACACCACAACCATGTAATAGTGGGGGAGGCATGGAGAGAAGGCATAAGGATCAGGATGGGGGGAACTGGTACATGTAGGGGCATCAAAACATGGAAAGCCATGTGTGCAAACGCCTGGAACCTGGGAAACAAGATCCCAAACCTAGTGGCCTTGATGGTGGAGGAAGAGCTAGACATTGTTGCAGTCACTGAAACATGGTACACAGGAAACCATGACTGGGATGTTACCATACCAGGGTACACAATCTTTAGGAGAGACAGGGAGGACAAAATAGGAGGAGGGGTGGCTATGTACATCAGAGAGGGGATCAAGACAATGGAGTTAGGGGAAAGACAGGAAGGGGAAGAGGCACTACGGGTCACATTAGAGATGGGAAATGGCACCACCATCGGTACTGGAGTCATCTATAGACCTCCAGCATGGGGGGAAGAAACAGACAGGGTACTAGTGGAAACTTTACACAAAAAGGCAAAGAAAGGGGAGATGTTGCTGGTGGGGGACCTTAACATATCAGGTGTTAACTGGAACACATATGTAGCAGCCACTACCAGGAGCAGAGACATCTTGGATGCCCTGGACGGAGTGTGCCTCAGAGAGCTGGTAAAGGAGCCCACACGGGAGGGAGCAATACTAGACCTGTTTCTCACAAATAGTGACAGAATAACTGATCTATCAGTGGGCAGCCATCTAGGGTCCAGTGATCACCATACGTTGTGGTTTAAGGTGAAGACAGTAGTAGAGTCAAGTCACTCAAAAGTAAAGGTCCTGGACTTCAAGAGGGCAGACTTTGCAAAAATGGGAACACCTCCGGAGAATCCTGGCAAGGGTTGGGGAGTGGATGAACAGTGGGAGAAACTTAAAGGAGCCACAGCAGAGACAACAGGCCTCTGTGTAATGCTAGTAAACAAAGCAAAAAGAAAGAAAAAAACACTATGGGTTTCAAAAGAAGTGGCAGAGAAGGTTGGGGGGGAAGGCATTCAGAAAGTACAAGGAAACACACAGGGAGGAGACAGGGAAATGTACCAGGCAAAGCAGAAAGAGGTGGGGAAGGCACAAACTGGAGAAAGGACAGCAAAATCAGTAAAAGAAGGTGACAAAACCTTCTTCAGGTACATCAGGGAAAGGAAAAGACCAATGGCGAGATTACGAGGTTGAATGGGGGAGTGCAGAGGGGACTCAAAAAAGCAGAAATTCTAAATGAATACTTCTGCTCAGTATTTACAAAGGAAGGGGAAGGGGAGGGACCAAAATTAGGGGGTAGAAACACACAGGGAGGAGGTGAATGCCAGTCCATTCACAGAGGAGGGAGTCCTAAAGGAACTCTGGAGCCTAAAAGTGGACAAGGCAACGGGACCAGAAGGGATGCATCCCAGAATACTGAAAGAACTCAGGGAAGTACTATGGGCACCACCGATAGCCCTATTTAACAAATCACTAGAGGATGGAATGGTACCAAAGGACTGAAGGAGGGCAAATGTGGTACCACTCCATAGAAGTGGGAGCAAGGTGGAGGCTGGAAATTACAGGCTGGTCAGTTTGACTTCAGTGGTGAGGAAAATCATGGAATTCATGTTAAAGGAAAGGATTGTGGCATACCTGGAGACTAGTAGGGCACAAGACCCAAGGCAACATGTATTCACAGCAGGGAGATCTTGTCAAACAGTTCTGATAGATTTCTTTGACTGGGTAACCAGGATGGTGGATCAGGCATTTGACATAGTCCCACACAGGAGGCTAGCAGCAAGGCATTCGACACTGTCCTACACAGGAGGCTAGTAAACAAGTTGTGCAGTCTGGGAGTAGGTCCCAAGGTGGTACACTGGGTCTGAATTTGGCTGAGCAACAGGACACAGAGGGTGGTAGTAACTGGAGTTCAATCCCAGAAGAAGCGGATGACAAGTGAGGTACCACAGGGCTCGGTTCTGGGGCCGGTCTTCTTCAATGTCTTTATTGGTGACACTGCGGAGGGGCTGGAAGGGAAGGGAAGCCTCTTTGCGGATGACACCAAGATCTGCAATAGGTTAGACACTACATACAGGTAGGAAAAAATGAGAAGAGACGTAGGCAAACTGAAGGAGTGGTCAAGAATGTGGCAGCTTAAATTCAATACAGAAAAGTCATACACTTGGGCCACAGGAATCCTGGAGAGGAATACAAAATGGGGGAAGGGGGATACTAACAACAACAAAACTGGAAAAGGATCTGGGGGTAAACATAACGGGCGACCTGAAAGTGGTCAAACAATGTGAAAAGGCATTAGGGAGGGCCGGAGGCATGCTGGGGCACATTGGGAGGGGCATCACCAGTAGAAAACAGGAGGTGGTGATGCCAATGTACAGGCAATTGGTCAGGCAACATCTGGAATACTGTGTTCAGTTTTGGAGACTGCATCTCCAGAAGGACACTGACAGAATGGAGGCGGTCCAGAGAAGGTCAACAAAATGGTGAAAGGAATGCACCAGAAAACATATTAGGAAAGACTGAAAGACTTCAGTATGTATGAGGGGGGATATGATAGAGACATTCAAGTGCCTCATTGGAATCAACAAGGTCCAGGAGGGCAGCATCGTTCAAAAAAAGAGATGTGGAAGAACAAGGGGTCAAAATATTAGGCTGGGGACAGACTCAGGGATTATGCGAGGAAGTATTTTTTTTCACAGAAAGGGTGGTGGATGCATGTAACAGCCTCCCAGCAGAGGTTGTAGAGGCTAAAACGATTGGTGAGTTCAAGAATGCATGGGATAGACAGAAGTCAACCTTACTTATAGGAAAGAGAGTGTAAGCTGCTGATCATTTAGGATCTGGAGTTTAAGTAGGCAGAGAAATAGGCAGACTAGGTGGGCCAGGTGGTCCTTATCTGCCATCAAAATCTATGTTTCCATGTTTCATGTATTACATCAACAAACAGGGAGGAACAAAATCTTCCAAGTTGTGTTCAGAGCCATGAAGATCTGTAATCTGGAATATGCCCTGGGGGTGCAGCTGTCAACAGTGCACCTACCAGGGAAATGTAATGTGCTAGCACCTTGAGTAGGATCAGTTAGGAAAATCACACATGGGCTCTGACTCAGTAGGTGCTGGCATCAGCATCCACAAAGTGGGGTACACCAGAAATAGATATGTTTGCACCCTGGGAGAATCATTAGCTTCCCCAGTTTTGATGCAGGCCTCTGGCACTTGGCTCAGTCCAACTGGATACTCTGACTCTAGACTGGAAAGGTAGGTTCCTATGGGCCTATCCTCCCCTCCCTCTCTTGCTGAGCATGCTCTTCAAGCTGAGGAGCCAGGCTGCACCCATGATCCTAACAGCCCCAGATTGGGCCAGGGAGGTTTGGTACTCCCTAGTTCTGGCCCTCTCTATCAACTATCACATCCACTTCTGATATTAAAATTATAGTAAAGAAAGGAAAGGGAGAAGAGGAGGTGGGGTAGCTATGTTTATAAGGGATTACTTGGTGTGTAAACGAGTACATGAGGAGGCAGCAAATTTGAAAGTGACAGACTGTCTATGGGTAGAAATATTAGTTGAAGGCTGTAAGAAAAGTACAGTTACGTAAGAACTTACCGTAACAGTAGATCTTCGAGAGAGGCTCTTGCAGTAGGCAATCACAAATAGGACTGAAGCTGGCGGGCAGCAGGACCCCACGGAACAATTTCTAGCTAGCAGTCTCTGGCGGGGGACTGCTCCGATGTCAAGTGACTGACGTCAGTATAAAGGGGCGGTCCCCTATGCCCGCCTTCCAGTTCTTTCCCACCAAAGACCAAAAAAGGAAAGACGAGAGAGAGGTGGATGCTCCCTTCACTGGAAAAGGAGCTGAAAAAGCTTAGGGAGATGGAGGGCGGAAGAAGACGATTGCAAGAGCCTCTCTTGAAGATATACTGTTACAGTAAGTTCTTATGTAACTGTACTATCTTACTTCGAGAGGGCTCTTGCAGTAGGTAATTACAAATAGGACTGAGTCCCAGGCAGTCTGGAACAAGTAGAAGCAAACGGGAGGAGGAAAACTACCCAAAAGTAGACCCTCTGGCTGTGAAGGTCTTAGGGAAGAAGGCCTTGCAGAACAGCCAACCTGAAGCCCGCTCTATGGTGAGAGGCAATATCCAAACTGTAGTGTTTCGTAAAGGTATGGACAGAAGTCCAAGTAGCGGCTGCACAGATGTCTGCCGCTGACACATTCTTGAAACGAGCAGCGGAGGCAGCGACCCTCTGGTGGAGTGGCCTCAACTTGACCCAGCAGAGTCTTCTTGTACTTGTCATAACAGAAAGTGATACAATGAGCCAACCATTTAGATAGGCATTGCTTAGAAACAGCATTGCCTTCTCTTTTATGAGCAAAAGAGACAAACAGTTGATCAGTCTTTCTGAGATCCTTCGTCCTGGTGGTGTAGTATCTCAGGATTCGGTGAACATCCAAAGTATGCAAGAGGTATTCCCCTTGACTGGAGTGCTGCGTAAAGAAAGCAGGCAGCTCCACGGATTGATTCAGCATAGATTCTGCTACCACCTTGGGGAGAAACTTAGGGTTGGTATGCAGAGCCACATGTTCCTTGTGAAAAATCAGACACGGAATTTTGCACATCAGGGCCTGGAGCTTGGAAATCCTTCAAGCAGAAGTAATGGCCACAAGGAAGAGAGTCTTCCACGAAAGCAACTTTAGGTCTGCTGAGGCTGCTGTCTCGTAAGGAGGCAGAGTAAGCTTCTCAAGGACAAAATTCAAATCCCAAGGAGGGGCAGGAATTCGGGTCCCAAGTGGAGGACTCCTCTGAGAAAAGTCTTGGAGGCTTCCAGCTGTGCAAAAGTCCTGTCCCCAAAGGGAACATGGTAAGCCGAGATGGCCACCATGTGAACCTTCAGAGAGGAATGACTGAGACCCAGATCAAAGAGGTGTCGCAAGTAATCCAAAAGCCGCCCAACAGAGCATGAGAAAGGCTCGAAATCTTTGGAAGCAGCCCAAATAGAGAACAGTTTCCATTTCATGGCATAGGTAGATCTAGTGGAGGGCTTCCTGGCCTCCACCAAAATCTCAGACACCAGCGGGGAAACCCCGAATCAGGCTTGAGCTACGTCTGCAGGAGCCATGCATGCAACTGAAGGGACTTGAGGCCTGGATGGACCAGGGTCCCCTGATCCTGGGTCAGCAAAAGATGAGACAGAGGAAGAGGAAGTGGAGGTTCCCCTGAAAACTGTTGCAGAAGAGAGAACCAAACTTGCCTGGGACAGAAAGGAGTGATTAGGATCATGCAAGCTCCTTCTGAGCTAAGTTTCTGTAAAACCCTCTGAATCAACAGGATTGGGGGAAGGCATGAAGCAGATCTGCCTTCCAGTCTAGAGACAGAGCCTCTCCAAAAATGCTGCACCCTGGGCAGCGGCGAGCAGAAGTCGGGAAGTTTTAGTTGTGAGAGGAGACAAACAGGTCTACCTGTGGTGTTCCCAACATAGGAAGAGATCGTCTGCTACCCCTAATCGAGTTCCCACTCATGAGCATGAGCAGATGACTGACTGAAATGGTCTGCTAATGTGTTCTCGACCCCCAGGACGTGAACTGCCGTGAGGTGAAGGTTGTGCTGCATTGCCCAATCCCAAACTCGCATTGCCTCCATGCAGAGAGGGTAGGAACGAGTTCCTCCCCATTTGTTGATGTACCAGACCACGCACTTGTTGTCCATCTGGACAGCCAGATGCCCGGGAAGCAGATACAGATGCAGAGCCTGAAGAGCATACAGCACAGCCCGAAGCTCAAGCACATTGACATGGAGTGTTTTCTCAAGCCTGGACCAGGAGCCCTGGGTCCTGTGAGACTCCAAATGGGCTCCCCAACCCTCACCCAAGGCGTCTGTAGTCAGCATCTTGGGGGGGGTAGTGAGGCAGAAGGGAACTCCCCAGCAAAGGTTCTCCTGAACTGTCCACCAAAGCAAGTCCCAAGCCATGGGGTTCAAGACCAGAACTAATTGATCTAGGCCGTCCACCAACTGATCCCACTGAGTCCAAAGCGCCCACTGAGAGATTCTCACGTGGAGCCGAGCACGAGGGACTGTCAGAATAGCAGCTGCCATGAGCCCGAGGAGGCAAAGGACTGACCTGATACTGGCCCACCTGTGGCTGGACAACAGGCTGACCTGAGCCCGGAGTGTGGCCGCCCTGTCCAGTGGCAGGAATGCCATGCTGGAGGTCGTGTCCAGGATCACCCTGATAAACTGGAGCCTCTGGGACGGGATCAGATAGGACTTGGCCTGGTTGACGGTAATACCCAGGCTGGTGAAAACCTGCAGGGTAAGGGAAAGGGAAAGGAAGCACAGGAGCTGCTCCCTGGACGAGGCTGCCAGGAGTCAGTTGTCCAGGTACGGGAAAACCTGAGCCCCCTGGGTACACAGGTAGGCCGCTACCACCGAGAGGCATTTGGTGAACACTCGGGGTGCCAAGGAAAGACCAAATCAGAGGGCCTTGAACTGGTAGTGGTACCCCTGGAACGAAAAACGCAGGTATTTGCGGTGGGAAGGGTGAATAGGGATATGCAGGTAAGCATCCTGCATATCCAGAGTGTACAGCCACTGTTCCAGCAGAAGACTTGAGGATCGGCCTCACATCTCCTGACTTCTTCGGGACCAGGAAGAAATGGGAGTAGTAACCCGTCCCCCAAAGATGGGGTGGGATGGGCTCTATCGCCTCCTTCCGAAGAAGAGAAGATATTTCTTCCCGGACCAGAAGAAGGTGTTCTGGGGAGTAAGACGACCTGGGGACCCAATGTTTGTTGGCCCACTTTCCCCGAGGCTTCGTCTTTTGCCGAGGACATCTGCGAAATGGATGACACTGAGCATGAGAGGGTCTGTACAAGGAGTCCACAGACTTAAGTGCAGTACCCTTCTCCTGCAGATCAGTGATGTTGTCCTATGACATTGCCACTGAGCAGCACTGAACCCCTGAAGAGCGCGTCCTGGATAGCGGACTGCACCTCAAAGCATGTGCCAACTGGCTGAGCCACAGACTGGAATAGATCAGCCACTTCCTGCTCGTCATGAGACTCAGGAAGGAGTCAGATTTAGCCTCCACCTGCTAAGGATCACCTTCTGGTAATCCCCATATGAGCAATGTAATTCAGGGCCCATATACCCAGAGTGGAAGAAGCATAGACCTTCTTCCCGTACTGGTCCAGAAGGCGGGAATCCTTGTCGGGTGGCGACGAGCTCAAGTGCTTAGGGTTAGCCGTCTGGCCGTGAGCGGCGCTAATCACGACTGAATCAGCTCGAGGGTGTGAATTTAGAGAGTCAACACCCTCCAGAGCCTGATAAAGGCTGTCCGACTTCCTAGGAAGGGGGGCTAATGCCGACGGTTGCTTCCAAATAGTGGAGACAAGGTCGGCATGAGGCTCAATCCAGGGTGGCACCAGGGTAGGAGTGGTCTCGGGCAGATCCAGGTGCACAGCAAGTTTCTTATGCTGTGGATCCGGCTCTAAGGAGTGCCACTGATGAACTGCCTGGATTTTATGCAGCAACTCCATAAAGGAAGAATCCTCCGGAGCAGACTTCAGAGGAGTCCTTGGCCTGGGCTTGTCCGGGTGCGTGGCTCATCGTCCAGATCGGAGCGACCATCGGGTCATCCGGTCTCGGAGGTGGAAGAAGAAAAGATGATGACTCCTCCTGGCGCAGGGCAGAACGCACCTCTTGGGAAGCCCATGGGGGCGTATCCTGCTCTGCCCTGGAACTGGAGGGCTCACCTCTGGTATCTGGAGGGAGGGGTCTCTCGTCTCTGACATAGGGGGTACAGAACCGGGACCGGCGTTGGAAGATGGCTCTCTACCTCCCTGGTGAGCTGAGCCTTGGTCTCAGCCCACCAGGAAGCCAGAGTTTCCTTCAGGTCACGGCTGAGGGGGTGGTGGAAGAGGAGGAGGTGGGGGTACAGATACTGAGGGTATCCATAAGGCGCGAATCCGTAACCCGACGACAGGAAGCCTGGCATCAGGCACTGGGGCACTGTGTACTGCGGCGTCGGGTAGACCGACGTCGGGTACTGGGGTGCCGGATACTGTGGGCCTGGGTAGGATGGCGTCGGATAAGACGGGGTCAGATACCAAGGTACCAGGGGGTTTTCGGGGGCAGAGGGCCCCGGAAATGGCCCAGTGGGTGGACCCGGAACAGGGGGCCTGGCAGGCAGCATGCCCGGCATAGGGGCGGTGTCTGGCAATGGGATATTCTCGGGCGTCGGATAGGCTAGCGTCGGAGCTGGCATCCTAGGATCCGGCGTCGGGTCGTCTGGCCCAGTGGGAGGGAGATCCAATGGCAGCGAACCCACCTCCTCCGTGTCACCCGGGAAGAAGGATTACCATCCCCAGGGTCCAACAAAGGAGGCGCTGGCACCTTGGAATGCAATGAGCGTTGTGGCGAGCTTGGGATGAAGGAGAGGCCCAAGGTCCAGCGTCAGCTCCAGCGCCGGCCGGACATCGGAGGGCCAGCGTCCGACTTATCAGTGGGATAAGTGGATGTCGGAGGCGGCATCTGACTATCGAGACCCAGCACTTGAAGGCCGTGAAGGAGGGTGGCCTTGGCAGCCGCTTTGGAGGCCGTGTGCTGCGCCGTGCCTGCCAAACCAGAAGGCTGCACGGCGGCGGTCTTACTGGGAGTGGCTGCCTCCTTAGACCCGGAGGCTCTCAAAGGGCCCTAGCGTGAGCCCGATGGGAGGGTTGATGACGCCTTGGAAGTCTCCAAGACGGCCGCCACTGAACTGCCTCCCGGGGGAGGCATTACCTGCAGCACTGCGACCCCAGCCGAAGCCGCAGTGACCGTTGAAGGGGAGTCCCGGTGCTTCTTCTTGTGATGGCCCTACGGAGAAGTAGACGTCCGCCTGAGTTTTTTCAGCTTCCTTTCCCATGGAGGTCATTCTGAGCTTGAGAATGTGGGCCTCCAGGGACTGCTGCCTCCGTTTTTGGGTGGCCGTGTAAAACTGTTGGCAGAGCTGGCACTTCTTGATGGGATGATCGGGGCCTAGACAAAAAAGGCACTGGGAATGTCCATCCTTGTGCAGGAGCTGGGTGCCGCAAGAATCGTACTTATTTTTGTGCTCGGAGGGAGTCGGGGATGACATACATGGCAGCTGTAGGTAAGGCTGATGATAAACAGGAAAAGGGATGAAAATAGACGGTACAAACTACAGACGATTGACTGTGAAGCAGTGAACTTTCCTTGGTACTGCGAGCTAACAGCTGGAAAGAACTGGAAGAAGTGATGGGGACCGCCCCTTTATCTGACATCGGTCACCACGGGGCGGTCCCCACCAGGACTGCTAGCTAGAAATTTTTCCGTCAGGTCCTGACGCCTACGGCTTCAGTTCTATTTGTAATTACCTACTGCAAGAGCCCTTCAAGTAAGATCTACTCGTTGGAATTGTATGCAGACCACCTGATATAAATAACCAGGATCATATGATGCTGATAAGACAGTATAGATAGTATAATCACTGACAAGGATGTCATAATCATGGGTGATTTTAATGCCCCTGGAATAAATTGGCTGGAGGATAAAGCCTTAAACCATCAGGAACAAAAATTGATTGATATCTGTCTAGCAAATGGTCTACATCAACTAGTTCATAAGCCTACAAGAAAGAATAATATACTAAACTTAATCCTATCAAGTCTGTATGAAAAAGTTAGCAATGTAGAAATTATGGAGCCACTGCTAGGGAGTGACCATAATGTTGTGATGTGCACAATTAAGACTGGAATAAATACATATCATAGAAAACTGTGGTTATAAATTATAGTAAGGCAAATTTCAATAAGATAAGATACTCATTGAACAAGTGGGATTGGAGGGAAGGCAGTGATACTACTACAAGTATTTGGAATACAGTAAAGAATGAACTGCTTAAGTTAAAGATCCTAGTCCCCAAGAAAACCATTTATAATAAAAGGAAAACTGCCAGTATGGTTTCAGCCAAACTATGAGCGTCAGATTACACAGAAGAAGGAAGCATACAGGATACTGTGTGGGAAGAGTACTGAGTTTAATATTTACAAGTATAGGCAACAGTTAAGAATGACAAAAAAAATGATCAAGAGTTATAAAGAAGCAGCAGAATTTAAAAGCAGCCCATGTATACGGATGGAGAAAGTACTTATTCGCGTATGTCAATAATGGGTCTGCTAATAAGCCTATTGGTCCAGTTAGTTCAAATGGGATAGAAATAGAAAACCCTGTAGAAATGGCTAAAGCCTTTAAGTTACATTTTTGTTTAGTTTTGATTCTGATCAGAAAATATCGAAATTGGTTGATAGTAAGGATAGTCATGAGTACCTTACAAGACAGGAAATTTTAGAAAGCTCAGATCACTAGATGCCACTAAGTTGGTAGGTCCGGATGGATTACATCCAAAATTGATTAAAGAAATAATGGATTGGTTGATAGACCCATTGTATGACATTTTCAACTCCTCTGTAAACAATGGGGAAGTCCCACAGGACTGGTGGACAGCTTATGTTGTTCCAGTATACAAAAGACGTAGTAGGACTGATATTGGTAACTACAGACCTATTACCCTAACATCGATCTTGGGAAAATTATTGGAATCTCTTATTAGAGACAAGCTAGAAGCTGAATTACAGAGGAAGGGACAAATGGACCGAACACAGCATGGCTTTAGAAAGCAAAGATCATGTTTGACAAATATGTTGGTGTTCTATAACAAAGTAGGTATGCTGTTGGATGAGTCAAAACTGGTGGATGTGATCTACCTGGATTTTAAAAGGGCATCTGATAAAGTACCTCATGACATTCTTATATAAAAGATGGTATCCATGGATCTGGATCAGAAGATAATTAAATGGGTTAATAATTGGTTGGTAGATCGAAACCAGAGGGTCAGGATTAGGGGATTCCTTTCATCAAGTGGTAGGGTCTCTAGTGGGGTGCCACAGGGATCTGTACTGGGGCCGGTACTGTTCTCCCTCTTTATATCAGACTTTGGTAAAGACATTCAAAACGAATGTCTGAAATTTGCTGATGACACTAAAATATGTGCAGAAACATCCAGTAGTGAGCAAGTCGAACAACTACAAATGGATCTTAGAGCTCTACAAGAATGGGCTGTAATAAATAAGATGGAGTTTAGTGTAGATAAGTGTGTGGTAATGCATTTTGGATAAAAAAATGGGGACTATGAATATTTTTTAAATAACACCAGGTTAAAAAAAGTAGGAGATGAGAAGGACTTGGGTGTCATTATCAGCAAAGATTTTCCTTTTTCAAGTCATTGCATATCAACTGTGAAAAAAGTAAACAGAATTATAGGAGCAATCAGAAAATCTTTCATAACTAGACATAGGGCATGTCTCTTACCCTTGTATAACAATTTAATTAGACCCCATCTGGATTACTGCAGCCAATTGTGGAGCCCATATTTGGTAAAGGATATCACTATTACTGAGGGAATTCAGAGGAGGTTTATAAAGATGATTACAGGATTGAGGGATCTGACGTATGATGAGAGATTGGAAGTCTTGGGGCTATATCCCTTGGAGTTGCGTAGAACTAGGGGGGAACCTATTATTTATGTTTCGAATATTCGGGGACAATGAGTTAATAGCAAATCTTGGTTTAGCACCAGCAGGGAAAAATTATAATCTTAGACATCATGATAAACAATTAAAATTGACAAAATTGAGGACAAATCAAAGAAAGTATTTCTTTACTCAAAGAATAGTTACACATTGGAATAAGTTGCCTGAGGATATAGTGGAACCAGGAACTTTTGAAACATTTAAAAACAAATTAGATAAGCAACTATTATGGTAAAACAGGGATATACACCCCAAAAGGGAAGGCAGGTATTTATGGGCTCATAGCTTTCTACCTGTTTGTAATTTTGAGTATGAGTATGACACTATCTGCAGAAACTGCCAGCATCTGTATCTGGGTAAATACACCTGGGAAATGATAGCTTGACCAGATAATGATCTGATGGCTTGATCAAATAAGACTGCTCTGGTTCGGGTGCTCAATGATCTCCTGATGGCAAAAGATCGGAGACACCGTTTCATCTTGGTTCTCCTTGATTTATCATCAGCCTTTGACACTGTAGATCATGGGGTTCTGCTCAAGCGTTTGAGGTTGATCTGCGGGCTGTCAAGGTCAGTTCTCAGATGGTTTACATCTTTCCTTGCTGGTAGAATGCAGAAAGTGGTCTTGGGTATTTTTCGTCCGAGACTTACTCTCTGCCTTGTGGGGTGCCTCAGGGCTCGGTGCTGTCCCCCATGTTATTTGCAGTGTATATGCTGCCCCTCGGAGACATTGTAAGATGGTATGGGCTGAGGTTTCACTGCTATGCTGATGATACCCAGCTCTAGCTGTCTTTTGCCCCCGACCAGGTTAGTGCTGTCTCGGTACTGAACAGCTGCCTCATAGAAATCCAAGACTGGATGAGTACCAGTGGTTTAAAGTTGAACCCAGGAAAGACGGAGGTCTTGGTAGTAGATCTGGGTCACAGGATAGAGGGGTTGAGGACTGGTCTCCCCTCCAGTTTAGTCCTGCGGGGAGCACAGATTCTCACCTCCGAATGGGTGCGTGACCTAGGAGTGGTGCTTGACGACAGCCTGACCCTTCGTCATCAGGTGTTGGCAGTCATCAAGTTGGCCTTTTACCATCTTAGGAACATTGCTGGGATCAAGCACCTTGTTCCGTCCAGCGCTCTGCCTGTCTTGGTCCATGCATTTGTGACATCACGCCTTGACTATTGCAACTCCCTTTACTTAGAGCTTCCAGCGGTTGATATCCACCACTTGCAGCTAGTGCAGAACGCTGCAGCACGTTTGTTGACTGCGGTTTCGAGAAGAACTCGTATTACCCCAGTGCTGCATGATTTGCATTGACTGCCTATTCAGTGGATCACCTTTAAGGTAGGTCTATTGACCTACAAAGCCCTACATGGACAGGGTCCTGATTACTTGAAAGAGCTCCTGGTTCCCTACACCCCTCTACAACAGCTCCGCTCGGCTGACGAGGGGTTGCTGGAGATTCCGAGGGTAAGTTTAAAGTCATCTGGTGCTCATGTCTTCGGGTTTGTTGCACCTACTCTCTGAAAGTTTCTGCCCCGTCAGCTACAGGAGTGCAAGACAGTGGGGTGCTTTAAGCAGGTGCTGAAGACCTTTTTGTGGGAAAAAGTATATCCTGAATTCCTTTGATTTTACTGTTTTCTCTTTTATTGCTTTTATCTTACTGTGCAGCGCCTTGAAATGTGAAAGGTGCTATATCAAATAAAATTATTATTATTATTAAATGCCTGATTATACAATAGAGACAAAAAATCCAGGTCAAGAAGGAGCCACTATTTGGTGTATCCTGAGGACATTAAGGATTATCCAAGTACCTCAAGACTACTACGTATGAAAACACCTTAATATATAGTATACACATTTCCTAGAAAAAATAAATAGATCAGCATATCATATCTGCCAAAGTCCATTAGCTATGTCAGCACTGAAATAAAGGGACAGGCAGAAAAACAGAGACAAAGAAATCAATCTACAAAGACAACTTACTTCTGGAATTTTCCTAGTGCATCTGTTTCAAACACAAGAGGCAGCTGAGCTCTGGACAGAGGAGGAACTACATGAGAGAGTGGGCTTGTCTGTTGTAGCTCCTGACTTTCAATTTCAATTTGGACCCAAATGTGTTGTGACAGGTTATTGATGATGTTCAATGGTCTAGTAGATGTAGAGCGCACACATACATCACCAAAATCAATTGTAGAAGGGCCTGTAAAGTACAAAACAAAATTTCCCCCTTTTTTTTTTAAACTCCAAAAGCAGGGAAGCAAAAACAAGTACATGTCAATCCCTTTTATCTGCCCCTCCCCATAAGCACATCTCCCACCTAATGAACTAGCTACTTGTCCCTGGTGTTCCCATTGAAACTGATGGTGCTGTTCTCACCTTGTTTATGGCTCATCATGGCTACCTGCAATAGCAATGGGAACGTCAACAGCTGTAACAATGGCTAATTACAGCAGTCTCAGTTTCTGGTTAACTGCAAAGTTAGCATGGAATTCAGAGTCCAGTAGCAGGCTGCAATAGCTGTATAGTAATGGCACCCTTACCTCTCCCCTCTTGCGCACAGGGAAAAGAAGAGTTATAAAATTGCATATCTCTCCTTTCTGTCTCTTTTGTGGCTGGCGGCAAGTTCCTCATGGGGGTGGGGTGAAGTGAAAAAGGTCAGTCTTGTCAACTGTGGCAATTCAGGAGGCAGACAGCAGACATATTGGCATTTCAGGCAGGCAGAGCTAGTTCCACCTGTATTAGCTGTAGAAGATAGTGGTTTGGCAAGGTTGCAGTCAGCAGCACACATGAAATCAGGCTAGAGTATTGTGAAGTGAGAGGGAGTTTGGTTCATTGGGAGCTTTGTGCTTTGCCTTGCCAAGTGGCTCTGATGGGGACAGTGAGAGTAGCAGTGAATACAGAGGTAAGCAAGCACAGAAGGATATTTGATTTGGGGAAATAAATGGCTATAATGATAAGTTTTGGTCAGAAATAAAAAGAGTTGGGTGCCTTGCATTCCCAAGTGGCTCTTATACGGATATTGAGAGTTACGAAAAGCAAACACAATGGACTAGAACCAGGACACGGCCATGGTGCTACACCACAGAGGAAACCAGAAAAAGCAAGTTTAAAGCACCAACAGTAAAGACTGACCACATGGCAGTAAAATAAAAAAACTCACCGTCAATTAAAGTAGGTGTGAAGAACACAGACACTGTCAAAGCTTTCAGGTGCTCAGATTACACCGTCAATGACTGACAATGTCATAGTAGTTTGGAATGCCTATCGTTTCAATTGGATGAGCCCAAACTTCATCAGGGCTAGCATACAATAGACCCATAGTGCTTAAATAGAGTACCATCTCCATGACAACCAAAAACATCCCTATATATCTAAACAAATTGTCTTAAAGACATAGTGTACAACTGTATAAAACCATCATGCCCACAGAAAACGTGGACATGTACAAGCTTTTAAACAAGATCATAAGCATTCAGAGACAACTGGAGATGAGTATCAGCATAACGGACAGAAAACTTCAATAATCTATAATATTCAATTCTCAAATCCCAAAATGGGGAGGGAAGCAACTAAATCCTTGACTGGCCATAAAATGAAGGTCAGTAAAAAAGTAAACAAAGTCCCTGAAAAAGTAAAAAAGTCTGACATAACGGAACCAGCAAATATGAATGCAAACCTAGCACTACCGCTATAAAGTACACAATAATTTGAGCAAAGTGTGCAGAACCACACTCCTCTGCTTAGATCACTGGAAAAAGTGAGCAGAACCGCATTGCTCTGCTTAGATCATCAGACAAAAAAATGTAACACAGAATCAAAGTCAGAACGGTCCACAATGCAAAACCTGAAACAATATGTCTTTCATAGAAAAGGATATGTCATTCATAGAAAGGATACCACATATGCTATTGCCAGGCATATTAGGTAAGCTACAGGGTTACATAATATAAGAAGTAGCAAGCTGAGGGAATTAAAAAGTGGGAAAATGATTTTTAATTTTTTTTTACTATATTATTGAGAAAAGGGACAATAAAGATGGGATTGAGGCTCAGAAAAGGGGTGGGTGGGTGGAGGTGAATGGTGCAAAGCAGAGGTACTGAACAAGTACTTCTGTTCTTTCTTTACCAAGAGGACAGATGGACCGGTGCCATGAGGGGGAAGGAGCTGGTAGGGGGCACTGATGTTTTGATAGAGGAGAAAAAGGTGTGGACAGGGTTGCTAGCACTGAGCAAAATCCCTAGGCCCAGACAGCATACACCCAAGGATGCTGTGAGACCTGGTGGAGAAACCTGCAGGCCCCTTGGCTGGCCTGTTCAATAGTTCACTGGAGTCAGGCATGATACTACAGGACTGGAAAATGGCACATGTAGTACCACTCCATTGGAGTGGTCCTAAAGATGACCCACGGAATTACAGACTGGTCAGTCTGATCTCAATCACATGCAAGCTCATGGAGGCCATACGTAAGGAAAGGTTACAATGACATCTGGATGAGAATGGTCAAGATGAGAGGCAACACAGGCTCATGGGAGGAGATCGTATCAGACAAATATGACTGACTTCTTTTGATGTGGGTCCACTAAAACAGTGCTACAGCAGCCAAGCAGTGGACATCCTTTACCTGGACTTCAGCAAGGTACATGACTCTATCCATGGCAAGAAGTTGACCAGATGGGTGGAAAACTGGTTGAAAGGCAGGACTCAAAGCATAGTGGTGCATGGTGAGCTATCCAGCACCAGGGAGGTCAGCAGTGGGGTCCCATAGGGCTCGGTGCTCAGACCAGTGCTGTACATTGTATCTAAACAACAAAAACATTGATATTTCCTCTTATTTGTAGTCTATAATTGTAGATAATCCTGTGATTTTTTGGTAGGTTTGATATTCAGACAGACCAAATGATTTTTTTAGAAAGTAGTCTTTGTGCAGTTCCTGGTTCCCCATTTTTTGCTTGGAGCTTAAATCACTTTTTTGTACAAGTTCCATTTATTAACAGACCTCCAACTCAAAAGTAATTAATTTTTGACTTTAGAACTTTAGATAGAACAGGTGGGTATATATCAATTAGTAACCCTTTTGATATTTACTTCAATAGAATCTATAATTGAAACTTATTTGGAGTTGGTGGACTATTCCAGCTACTTTTAATTTAAAATAAGAAGGTATCTACTATAGAATATTTGGTGTATATAAGGGATATGCAGCGGTTCAGTGTGTGATAATGCATTTATCTTGTACAGTTTCCAGTGACCTCAAGTAACCTCACGAGTGCCGAAAACACGAGTAGGAGTTCTGAAGGTCACTGAAACTGTACAAAAATAAATGCATTATCACACACTGAACCACTGCATATTCCATTTATGCAACAGGTTTAGATGTTGTGTGAACATTTTGATTTTGGTAGGTGTAAATAATTTGTCAAAAAAGGGAAAAGAAAATTGAATTATATGCTGTTTTTTGCTAATTATAAAAAAACAAAATGGTATCTATAAATGAAACACCACTCATTTTGTAGATATTTTTGAGCTGAACATTTTTCGTGCTCACAGTACCATGCTATCATTTTTTGTTTTAAAGTTATTTATATTTGTTTGTCAAAAAAGTGAACAAAAAATTACATTTTCTTCTGTTTTCTTGCTAACCATATACAATATACAGGGTTTATATAAATGAAACATTATTCATTTTGTAGATAATTTTGTGCTGAACAATTTTCGTGCTCACAGTACCATGTTATCTTTTTTTTTAAGTTATTGACATTTAAATATGGTTAGTACTGCTTCTGAGGCCGAACATTCTAAATGAATTCTGAAGAGAACTGTGTAGATAAATGAGCTACTGATGTAGTTACTGTGTGAATAAATGGGTGATGATGTAGTTACTATGTGGATAAATAAATTTATTACCATAGTAGCGAAGATAAATGGTTTTATTCTACAGTTTTATCCTGACCCTGTTGCATAAATATTTTAACATGCGTGTTTCTTGGTGGTGTATATTAGAAGTCTGTATGAACACATTTGTTAGGGTGTTTTAGGCCCTGAACACACTACAGAACTGTTTTGGAAAAACGTTTTTAAAACCAGTTTAGCTAAACCATTTCAGTGCAGCCACACTACTCAGTAACCATTTTTGAAAATGGTTTAGTGTGGCCACACTGCTAGTGTTAAACCTGTTCTCCTTGTAACTATTTTGTGTTAAGTCCAACACACAGAAATATGCTTGCCTGGACACACTGCAGCTAGAACTGTTTTAGTTAAACCATTACAGATTAAAACACTTTTACTCCTGGACAGACCTGTGAGTAAAACCATGTTAGCTCCAAAACGTTTTTAAAAATGGTTTTAAGACTAGGCATCTAGCAGGGTTTAAAACACTTTGTTAAAACATTTTAAGGGGCTTGTAGTCTATCTGCAAACAGTGCTAGAGGATTTAAACCGTTTTAAGGCACTTAAACCGTTTTAAGTTCCCAATGTGTCCAGGCCTTATTTGCACTTATTTGTTTCAGTTGCTGGTTCTCCTATATAAATAACTATAGATTCAATGTTCATTATTGGGGTACCCCAAAAAACATCTGTTCTATAAGCTTTATTTATACATGACCTTTCAGCTCATAATTTGTGCTGTCTAAATATATTCTGGCAAATAGGTGGTCGCTTTAAAAGGCAGACACCTTTTTAGTGCCCCTTTTTTGAGATTCACTCTGATGAGAATTAAATGTATATTGTTTTGTGAGCTGAAATGATTCTTTGTTCTAATTTTCTTTTTTTTTTTTTTTTTGTTTATTAGGCATTCAGAATTACAACCCTTTGAGTCAAGGACTCTTTTGTAAAGGCTCCACGTCAGGAATACAAGGAATACAAACAGTGCTGGAATATGAACAGTGACAAAACTCAGAGAAAAAAATACATGCAGTTTAAAGCCAGCAGCCCAGTGTCAGGTAGTATAAAAGTACAAAATTGTAGATAAAAGCGATAAGAAGCAATTCCATAATTAAGACAACAGAAGGGTAGCTTCTGGGAGAACTAATGTGCAAGTAAGACCAACCCTCCGGTGAGGGTTGTTAGATTAGCCAGGAAACAGGGTATTAGGACTCGGGGGGCAGGTAAGCCATCTAGTGATGGTGGGGCAAGGAGCAGCCACAGGAGGAGGAATCCAGGAGGAGGATTTTCAGGCCAGTTTTAAAGTGGCAAAGACTTAGTTCCAAGGAGATGGCAGGTGGAAGGCTGTTATGCTAGAGGGGGGCACGATTTTGGAAGGACCTTTGACCAATGGAGGTCCTACACGGGGACTAGGAGAGGTTTTGGCAAAGCATCTGGAGGCCCTTCTGTGAGGGGTCATTTGGATAAGGGGCTAGAGGCTGGGGGGGCTTGCTTCTGGAGTATCTTTCTGGCAAGAAGACAAGTGTAGTACTTAAGTCTACCTTCAGAGTTTGTAAGCTTGTATAGTTCACAGGTATGTGTTAATCTATCACATCCAGAGACCAGGCGGCAGGCTTTATTAAGGGCTAGTTTTACATGGTGTACTGTATGGCAGTTTGATCTGCAGTCCCATAGATCACAATGCCGTAGTCAACCAAGGATAGGACAGAGGAGGAAACAGCGAGTCGGATTGCCTCGGGGGGTAGGCAGTGTTTATGATGGCATAGAAGCCCTAGCCTGGTGTTGATGGAGGAGGAGAAGTGATGGACATGGGTGTGGCAGGTGAGGGAGATGTCCAGCATGACACCCAGGTATCTGAAAGAAGTGACATGATCTAGGAGGGTACCCAGGGAGTCTGAGATTGTTAATAGGGAGCTTCTGCGTGGGCTCTGGCGGTGGGCAAATATCATGGACTTGGTTTTCTTGTAGTTCAGTATTAGATGATGGTCAAAAAACCAGGTTTCAAGTCCCAAAAAGGAACCCTGAAGGGCAGCTTGAAGGGAGTTAGGATGGGGGTGTTTCCAGAAAACTACTGTATCATCCGCGTAGAGCAGTAATTTCCCGCTAATGGCTTAAATACAAAGCTTTCATGGAATTAAGTTTTGTGGATTGAAATTAGAATGTATGTTAACATGGATGGCATTAATAGATGTTCTTAGATGTTCATACTGTTATTAAACGGGTAGCTGGGATGTTTTATGTGGAAAATGTATGTAATGTCACTTTAAAATTTTGAATTCTTAAAGAGAAGCCCTACAGAGTTGCAGACTCCTCCTCCTGATGAAGCACGTTAGAGATGTAAGCGCTGAGGGTTTGGGCTCACCTGGGCTCCAGAATAAAGGTTCTTGTTATGTCAAGCTAAAACTTTGTGATGGACGTTTTCCTACTTAATTTGTCAGTGAGTGCAGCCTGTGAAGTTTTTCAGTGCTGTTTAATGTCTGCATCAATGATACTGGGGATGGCATTAAGGGCAAAATTTGCCTATTCATGAACTAGACCAAGCTCTGTGGGAAGGTGGACACAGCAGAAGGGATACAAAACCTAAAGGAGGATCTGAAAAAACTAGAGAGTTGGACCGGATTTGGTAGCAGCTCAATGCAAAGAAATGCAAGGTTATGCACACTGGAGCCAAGAACCCAAAGACTGAGTACAGCCTGGGAGGGTCCAGGTACATGCATCAGAGAAGGAGGAGGACTAGAAGTACACTAGTGACTTGAAACATTCACACAATGTAGGAAGGCAGCAAAGGCAAATAAAATGCTGGGCTGCATTACCATTGGGAGAAAC
This sequence comes from Neoceratodus forsteri, assembly GCA_016271365.2. Lineage (NCBI taxonomy): Eukaryota > Metazoa > Chordata > Ceratodontiformes > Ceratodontidae > Neoceratodus > Neoceratodus forsteri. Next base: position 726,839,808 of record CM057458.1, on the reverse strand, counting down.
AGCAGGTGAAAGAAGGTAATACTGCCCTTGTACAGGTCATCAGTGAGGCCACATCTGAAGTACAGTACTGGTGCCCATACCTTAAAAAAAAAAAACATTAACTGGCCGGCCCGGTGGCGCTGAGGGTTGAGGCGCTGGATGCCACACCTCGTTCCACGCCGGCGACCTGGGTTCGGGAATGAGCCTGGGGGTCAGCTAGGATGGAGCATCCGACGACAGCTCTCCTAATCCTGGGGATACGTGGTGGATGTACACCACGCTCTGCTGGTCCCTGGGGACACCCAGAGGTACTACAGAGGCACGGGTACCTAGTGGGGGAAGCACGGCAGACGTCTGCACGCTAGTGCGTTGATGTCATGGCATGTTCATGCTTCCATCGGGGGAGATAAGGGAAAAAGGCAGCACAAGCCCACGGCAGCTTGATGGCCGCAGTTTCGCTGTCTGACCAACGATGCCTGGATGGCATGTGCCGGTAATGGTTCCTCACCGGGCGTGGGGGCTACGAGGGGGGGCCCCTTTCGCAGATGTAGATGCGTCTGCCAGCTGGGCATGCGAGCTTCGGGGTTGGAGGTGAAGCAGAGGAGCGGTGGCTGGATATGGAGCAGGGCTGTGGCCACAGGTAGAAATTGTTAAATGAAAAATAACATTAACCTGCTGAAGATGGCCCAAAGAGCGAAACAGAGATGATCATGAGCCAGCAGGGTAGGACGTCTGAGAAGAGGTTGGAGGCCCTGAACATGTAATCCCTGGAGGAGGAGGAGAGAGGGATATGATTGAGACCTTCAAGTATTTGAAAGGAATAAATACAGTGGACAAGGAGGTCTCTTCAAGCTTAGTGGGAACTGAGAATAAAGTTATGGAGGCTGACCATAACAGTAGATCTTTGAGAGGTTCCTGCAGTAGGTCTTCACATATAGGGCTGCACCCGTGGCGTCAGATTCCAATGACAAACTTGTAGCTAGCAATCATCAGTGGGGACCGCCCCACCGGCGTCAGGTGACGCGATGTCAGCCCGACCATAAAAGTGGGCAGTCCCGCGCCCACCCTCCAGTTCTTTTCCATCGGAGACCTAGAGAGAGGATAGTAGAAAGAAAGGAGTAACAACTCCTGAGACCCTGTGCCCTGGTAAGACCCTAGGGCTAGGTATAATAAAAAAGGAATATTTCCAGGAGCTGGGGGAAGGTAGGTGGAAAACTAGACCTACTGCAGGAACCTCTCTTGAAGATCTACTGTTACGGTAAGTTCTTACGTAACTGCTATATCTTACTTCGAGAGGGTTCCTGCAGTAGGTCTTCACATACAGGACTGAAATCCAAGCAGTCTAAGAAAGGAGAAGGAGTTGGAGATGAGGTTCTGGGAGGAGGAAAAATGTCTGCCAACTAAGGGTCCGCCTTAAGACAGGAGACCTTGCAAGACTGCAAGGCCGAAACCAGCTCTATGCCTAGAGGCAATGTCCAGACTGTAATGCTTTGTGAAGGTGTGAACAGAAGACCAAGTGGCCGCTGCTAGATCTCTGCAGTGGACATTCCTGAAAAAGTGGTAGAAGTGGCCACACTTGTGGTGGAATGGCCTTTAACCACCCCAGAAGGTTTTCCCGTACTTCTGGTAAGTGTAATGAATACAGTTAGCCAGCCACCCTAGAAGTGGTCTGTTTAGAGCTGGCCTTGTCCTGGCACTGGGAGGCAAAGGCCACAAAGAGTTGGTTCGACTTTCGAACCTCCTTAGTCCGGGAGGTATAGTACCTTAAAATCCGATGCACATCCAAGGTGTGCAAAAGATATTCCCCCCTGTTGGAATGCTGAGGGTAATAGACCGGCAGTTCAACGCTCTGGTTAAGAGTTGTCTCCGAAACCACTTTCAAAAGAAAGGACAGATTAGTCCTTAGGACCACCCAGTCCTTGTGGAAAATCAAATAAGGCTCTCGGCAAACAAAGGCCTGAGCTCTGAAACCCTTCGAGCTGAAGTAACTGCAACCAAAAACAGTTTCTTCCAGGACAGGAAGGGCATATCACAACTGGCTGCCGGTTCAAAAGGCAGCAAAGCAGGTTTCTCCAACATAAAATTAAGATCCCAGGTAGGACAGGGGTTCTGGACTGGAGGTTTGATGTGAAGGATACCCTTCAAGAAAGTTCCAGAAACCTCTGGCTGTGCAATGGTTTTGCCCTCCACCGGATGGTGGTAGGCCGACAATGCAGAAAGATGGACCTTAATGGAAGAGTAACTAATGCCCAACTCAGAAAGATGTATGAGGTACTCCAACACCTGGGAAGCCGAGCAAGAAAAAGGGTCCAAGCATTTAGCTGTGGCCCAGATAGAAAATCTCTTCCACTTCATGGCGTAGGTGGGTCTGGTGGAGGGTTTTCTGGCTTCCACCAGGACTTTAGCGACCTGAAAGGAGACTCCATAGAGAGCAACTGCTATGTCCACAGGTGCCACGCATGAAGATGGGGAGACTGAAGGCTCAGATATACCACAGTGCCCTTCTCCTGAGACATAAGGTCATGAGACAGTGGCAGAAGGACCAGCGGTTCTGGCACTAGTTGTTGTAACAGTGGGAACCAAATCTGCCGGGGCCACAGAGGGGCAATCAAAATCAAGTGGGCCCCCTCTGCCTGGAGTTTCAACAGAACCTTCTGTATGAGAGGAAGGGAGGAAACATGTATAGAAACCTCCCTGTCCAAGAGAGAGGCAATGCAAAAGCACCATGCCTGGCAACAAGCAGGCAAAAAGCTGGGTAATTTTGCATTGAATGGGAGAACGAACAGATTTAGGTCTGGCCACCACCACCACCACCACCACCAAAGAAACAGGTCTTCAACTACCTCCTGCTTTAGTGCCCACTTGTGAGCCCTGGCCACTGATCAGCTTAGACTGTCCATGCCAGGGTGTTGTGTACACCTGGAGCGTGGACTGCTGTCAGAAACAGGTTGTGCTCAAGAGCCCAATACCATACTCTCATTGCTTCCCTGCAAAGAGATGCGACCGGTACCTCCCTGTTTGATGAGGTACCAGACAGTTGCCATGTTGTCTGTCTGGACCAGAAGTGTTCCCGGGAGGAGTAACGACTGGAAGGCCTGGAGAGCACAGAGGACTACTCTGGTCTCCAGGATGCTGATATAAAGATGCTGCTCCTGAGAAGACCACGAACCTTGAGTTCTGTGATCCCCCAAATGGGCTCCCCAACCCATATCGGAGGCCTCCGATGTGAGGGTCTGGGAGGGAGCCTGAGAGTGGAAGGGCACTCCCACCAACAAATTGGTGAGGTCCTGCCACCAGAGGAGGTCTTTCTGAAGGCTGTTGGAAATCATGACCAGTTGGTTCATGTCGTCCACTCGTTGATCCCATTGGACTCGAAGAGACCACTGGGTAACCCTTATGTGCAGTCTGGCCAGGGGGACAGTAGGAATGGCTGCTGCCATAAGACCCAAAAGACAGGGCACAGAGTGCGCTGGGGTCCATCGAGCTTTGGCCACCAAAGTGGCCTGAGCAGCCAAGGTCTCGGCTCGATCCAGCGGCAAGAAAGCCTTGCTCTGGGCTGTATCCAGTACCGCGCCAATAAATTGGAAGCGCTGAGAGGGTATTAGCTGGGACTTGGGGAGACTGACCGAGATGCCCAGCTGGGCAAACAGATCCAGAGTGAAGGAGAGAGACTCCTTCTGGCTGGCCAGAGAAGGGGCTGAAAAGAGCCAGTCGTCCAGGTATGGGAACACATATATGCCCCTGCGGCGAAGAAATGCCGCTACCACAGCGAGGCACTTGGTGAAACCCAGGGCACTGAGGACAGGCCAAAGGGAAGTGCCTTGAATTGAAAATGGTTCTCCCAGAAGAAGAATCGAAGGAAGCGGCGGTGGGCTGGAAGGATGGGGATATGAAGATAAGCATCTTGCATATCAGGAGCACAACCATGTGTTTGACTGGAGCAGGGAGGCAGGTCCCTGAAGAGTCAGCATGCAAAACTTATTGTACTCCACATAGAGGTTGAGCATGCTGAGATCCAGGATAGGATGCAGATCCCCGTCTTCTTTGGAACTAGGAAGAAATGGAGTAGAATCTCCTTCCTAGCTGATTTTAAAGGACAGGTTCTATGGCGCTTTTGTAGCAGGGCCTGAATCTCTTGGTGGACAATGGGGATCTGATCCGACAGGTAAAAGGACCTTCCGGAGGAGTTTGGAGTGGGATCTTCAGGAACTCGATGGAGTGACCTCTTTGTATGAGTTGAAGTACCCATATGTCTGTGGTAACAGACTTCCACCCCTCAGGTGGAGGCCGAACCTCCTTCCTACCAGTTCCTCCAAGGAAACAGAGGGAGCGAGAGGGGGAGCAAGTCAGGATGCTGAGGGGGAGCCTTAGAACCTGAGGCTGCTTAGTCTGAGGGCTTGGGCTCCCAACCAGTGCGCGTCTCTTACCTTGACACTTGTTCTGGTTCTTGTTCCATCTTCTCTGGTGCGAGAAAGGGCTGTCAGCCTTCTCCTTGTCCTTCTTTTTCTTTTGTTTTACTGGGGCTGGAGACGATGACAGCTCCCTAAGCTCCTGGAGCTCCTTTTCCATAGAAGCTAGCCTTTGGGTGAGAAGGTGGGCCTCGAGGGTCTGCTTGCGTAGGGTCTGTGTGGCCTAGTTGAACCCCTGGCAAATGGCACACTCAGCTGAGTTGTGCTTAGGCCCCAGGCAGAGGAGACAGTGGGAGTGGTCGTTCCCATGCAGGATTTGGGCTCTGCACTTAGTACACTTCTTTTTGAGAAGAGAAGACATACACTCGATCAAAAAATCATGAAAAATTAGAGGAATAAGACGAAAAACAATGAATACTAAGCGGGCGACTGATCGCTGTTCTACCACGTCTGTTGAACGAACTAATGCGATGGCAGGAAAGAACTGGAGGGCGGGCATGGGATCGCCCCCTTTTATAGTCAGGCTGGCGTTCGTCACCACAGCGCCGAGGCTTGATCCCCACTGATGATTGCTAACCACAAGTTTGCCGTTGAACCTCGGACGCCAAGGCAGTCCTATATGTGAAGACCTACTGCAGGAACCTCTCAAGTAAGATCACAAGGTTCATAGTCTCATGCTGAAAGGAGGAGGAGGTTTAGGAGACAGGCTAGGAGGCACTTCTTCATAGAAAGGGTGGTGGCAGGTTGGAATGTGTTTCCAGAAAAGGTGGGTTCAATGAAAATGGTAGGCAGCTTCAAGAGAGGCGGGACAGAGGTAAGGGGAAAATAAGGGTCAGATGGTGGGGAAGGGCAGATTGGGAAGCGGGGCAGGGGCTGTAGCTTATGCTGAGGACCCTGCAATATGAGCAGGCTAGACAGACCTAATGACCTTATTCTGCTGGCTTTGTCCTATGCTTGTATATCCATTTGTGGCATTGTATTAGTTTTACTTTTCTAGGCCATCTATTTACTTAATTTTCACTGACCTTCTTTATGACCAGTCAAGGGATTTGTCTGCCTGCCCCCCCCCGCACACACACATTTTGGGCTTTGAGGAAATTGAATATTACAGATTTTGAAATGTTCTGTACCTGTTCTCATGCTGGTACTCATCTCCAATCGTCTCTGAATGCTTATGATCTTTTTAAAAGCTTGTACCTGTCCACAGTTTTCGTGGGCATGATGGTTTTATATAACTGTACACTATGGGCTTGATTCTCAAAAAAGGGCTGATATTGGTGCAAGCTGTGATAAACAGCAGCTTGTGCTGAAGCCCAATACTCCAGGGACCCTGCATCAGATTCTGGTACAGGAGGGTCCTGGTGGCCTAGAAATCCCACACTTGTGCAACCCCTCCCGTGCAGCACACACATGGTGCATGGGAAGGGTCTGTCGTAATGTCCTTGTGGCACAGCAAGCTGACCCCCAATCCCTAATTGTGCCCAATAAATATAAATCTATATGTGTAATCCCTCGTCTCTAGTGGTCTAGTGGCCCCCTGCCTGATTGCCCTCAATAAATATAAATATATATGTAATCCCCCATCCTTCATGGTCTAGTGTCCACCCCTCCCATAGAAACATAGAATTTGATGGCAGATAAGGACCGCTTGGCCCACCCAGTCTGCCCATTTCCCTACCTAATGGATAAGCTGCAGATTCTAGTTAACCAGCAGCCTACTTCTTTCTACCCCTACCCCCTAGAATTGCCTTATGGCTGTCCCATGCATGCTTGAATTCAACCACTGTTTTTGACTCCACAACCTCCTCTGGAAGGCCATTCCATGCATCCACAACCCTCTCTGTGAAAACATACTTCCTTACATTACCTCTGAGCCGCCCCCATCTTCAAATTGTGCCCCCTTGTTCTTGCACACCTCTTTTTTGAAAGATGCTACCCTCTTGGACTTTGTTGATTCCCTTGAGGTACTTGAAAGTTTCTATCATGTCCCCTCTCCCTCCTTTCCTCAAGGCTATACATATTAAGCTCCTTTAGTCTCTCTTCATATGTCTTCGGTGCAGACCCTGCACCATTTTTATACCCTCCTCTGGACAGCTTCCATCTTGTCTATGTCCTTGTGGAGACTGGGTCTCAGAACTGCACACAGTACCCCAGGTGGGGTCTCACCAGCTGTCTGTACAGAGGATAACAACTTCCTGTTTTCTACTGGTGATGCCTCTCCCTACGCATCCCAGTATCCCCCCAGCCCTCCTTATTGCCCTCTCACATTGCTTGCCCACCTTTAAGTCATCTGATATGACTACCCCCAGGTCCCTTTCCATTTTTGTTGTCCCGACCTCCGATTGACCTCAATAAACATAAATATATATGTAACCCCATCCTTAGTGGTCTAGTGGCCCCCCTCCCCATCCCAGATGCTGCCTGCCCGTTACTGTACAAAATACATATAACCCATGCCTGGTGGTCTAGTGGACACCCCCCAAACCAGATGATATTGCCCACCACCTCGCTCCCCCCACACACACACCAGCCAGCAACTGGCACAGCCCTCCACTCACCACAACGGCCGGCTGCCGACTGACCTGTCCAGTGAGCATGTACCGTATAATACGGTATCGCTCACTGACAGGTCAGTTAACAACAAATAATGGGAGGACAACTGTCCGGTTGCCCGGCTCAGGAGTAATGGTGGGAGATGGGGTGGGCACCTGCGGGGTGGGGGTCACTGAGACCACCAGGCATGAGGTATAACTTGAAGGTAATGGCGGGTGGCATCCAGATGGGGAGGGAGGCCACTAGACCTAGGGATTGGGGATTACATGTATATTTATCAGGGCAATTGTGGATTGGGGAGGGGGCCATTATACCACTAGTGATGGGATTACACATATATGAAAAATTACTCACCTTAGTTATCTTGTTTTTCCAGTGTATTCTTCTATATTCATAACTCTCTGCAGTCAGCCTCCTAAGCAGAGCTGCCCGGAGAAGTGGAACTATATGCAAATGATACAACTATCATTGGCTCGTGACACATATTCAAACTGCTGCCCTTATCTGCTGCAACGTTCCATTAACGTATCAGATTTGTAAGGAGCCTACAAGGCAACCTATACTAAGACTTATCTAATTATACCTATGTAGTATAACACAACTTAAGCTGTCCATGACAGCATGAAACATGTAAAACAGCATGCAATGACAACCCCCCACCTCCGAATGCTAGAATCACCTGGAAAAAGAAGAGACTACTATCTCCACCAGGGAGTATGAAAACATATGTGCCAGTGTTTGGAACTATCAAATCAAAAGAGTCAGGAGTGCAGAGGCTCTGGTTCTGGAAGGGAGGCAGGAGGGGCGTTAAGAATATAGAATACATTGGAAGAAACAAGACTACTAAGGTGAGTAATTTTCTTCTAACCCCAGGTATTCTTCTATATTCCTAAATCTCTACGAATTCAAAGAAGTACCTTTGGAGGTGGGCAGAGAACCTATTTAGGAAAGAGGCTCTGCAGGACCGCTGTGCCAAACCTGTTAACACTTCTGGACAGTGTGTCCAAACTGTAGTGTTTAGTAAAGTGTGTACTGTTCTCCAGGTAGCTACTTTACAGATATCCACTAATGGAATATATCTTGAAGTTGCTATAGTAGCAGCTGTGCCCCTAGTTGAATGGGCCCTCAGGCCTGCAGGGATTGATTACCAATTTCTGAATAGCCAAACTGAATGTATTGGACTATCCAGCGAGAGACTGACCTCTTAGAAGCTGGGGTTCCTTTACCCACATGTGAGAAATGAAAATTACGTTACCTACCGTAATTCTTGATCTTCTCTTGTATCTTCACCATTCATTACTGCTTGGGTTAGTGCCAGGCGCACACGCCGGGAGTTTTTTTTGGAGTCGGCTCAGCGGCGCCCTCAAGTCGACATACCGCGTCATCGCGAGGGCGGATGTTACGTGTCGTAGACTCCTCCCTCTATCTCAGTTCCTGGTAGCCGGAGGCGAAAATAAAGGGTAAGAAAAAAAGGAAGCGAGGCAAGAGAGCCGAGGGATAGAAAAAGGAAAGGATATAAACTGAAAAAGGAATAAGCTGGTAGAGAATAGACAGAGGAGAGAGAATTCCTACCCTAAGGGCCCGCAGGGCCTCCTTTCGAAGGCGGCTCTAGGGGAGGAACAGAGAAGGAAGAAAAGTAGAAGAAGAAGAAAAAGAGGCATGTTGAGAGGAGAACAGTGCCCATCGAGCATTGGTTGAGAGGCTTATAGACAGAACTAACAAGGGAGCAAGAATCCCAGTTGCTAGGACTGAGGGAGGTTCAACTGAACCACCTGAACAATCGAATGAGGGCAGACTCTCTGAACTCTCAACATGCCGAGTCCCTTCATCCTAACTGAGGGCTCCTAGACTGCCCAGGCAGAACCTGTTCGGGTAGGCGCCCAGCCAGGAAGGGACTAAGTCCCTTAGCACCTTGTTAAGTGCTAACACAGTAGTGTATGGGAAAGACTATGCCTTCTCGAAGGCAGTTTTGTATGAAAGATAGAGTAGAACTCAATCAGACTCCTAAGGCAAGGCAAGCAGATGATCAGAGCTAAGTTCAATCAGCAGCTGGAAGAGCTCAAAATAATACCTGCCAGGAGGATTCTAGACTTTGCCAAGGCCAAGTCAAAGCATGGCCTCTTGGGCTGTGAAACTGCATAACCTGAAGAAGGTATTTAGGAATTGCACCCTAAGGGCGGTAAGAAAGAGTTCCCTCAGAATTTAGAGAAAAGTACAACCGTGTTCGTTCCTCTTTACCTTGAGAAAAAAGGAACCATTCATAAGAATGGAAAACAAAGTTTTGTTTTTTTTTGGCATAAAGGCCAAGGGAAGGAAGAGGAATGAGACGGGAGGGGGAGTCGCCACAGAAGGAGGCCACTGAGGGGAAGGTGGGTTGGTATCAGTAATGAATGGTGAAGATACAAGAGATCATCAAGAATTACGGTAGGTACGTATTTTCATATCTTCCCTTGTCAATCTTCACCATTCATTACTGCTTGGGTGAGTACCAAGCCCCTCCCTAGAAAAAGGGGTAGAACCCTGAGGAACAAGACCCCAGCCTGCTGCTGGTGAGAAACAGAGGAAGACCCTGGGCTAATCAAAGAGAAGCCTATGGGGAGAAGAGCTAGGGCGTTCCCGAGGCCAGGGAAAAGGAGGAAGCCCTGCAGTAATCTCCTAGCTCTGGAGGAAAGAGGCAGGTCCCCGGAGGCGGAGTGGATAACCCTACGCTGGGCCAGGGGTGACAACCTTGATGAGCGAAGCCATGCCGTCCGCCCTAATGCAGATCGCTGTCCCTAAGCCTGGAAGCCACCTCATTGGCATCATAAGATGCCCTTGCTAGTGTCTTGCCAGCTCCAGGCCTATAGCGAGAGGGCAATAGCTTGTCTGGTTTGCTCCATATCAGGCATTGATGCTAAGATCTGAGAGGCATCGACCACAAATGCCTACTGTAGGCAGCGTGATGAGCCTGATGAGAGGCAATGCAAGCCACCCACGAGAGAGGAAGAGAACACTCTTCGCCCCCACTGGTCGAATTGTAGGGAATCTGAGTCCGTGGACAGTCGTCGCCAGGCGGCGGCGCCGGAGAGTCTCTAGGTATACCAAACCGAGGCGGGTTGGAGAGTACAGGGATTCCAAAGGGCATAATACCTTCGTCGACAGTCTGCGGGCTGGAGAAGGGGTGGCTGGCGACTCCAGGAACGGATAGGCGCCTCCTGGAAAGGGATAGGCCAGGAAGGTACCACCAGGTGCTGGGCACTGAATTCTCCAAGGAATTCACGCGTCTCCCGTTCGGTATTGTCTCACCTAACGTAGGAGATTCGAAGATCCCTCACCATCCTCAAAAGGAATCGCTGATATTCAGTGAAATCAGCATCGGAGGAGAGATGAGCAGAGGGTTCCTCTCCCTCAGAGGAGGGAGATGAGGATGATGGAGAGCTCGAGTGTCCAGAGGATTCTTGTGGCGGTGGGGATAGGCGAAAAACCCACTCGTTCATGTACCTGACATATGAGGGGAAGGCCGCCGCAGAACCTCTGAACTGCTCCCAGGATAACAGGCCCGTAGGACCGACATGGCCCGGGAGCACGGGGGGTGGCTGCAGAGGAACGGGAGAAGGGCACCTACGAAGAGGCAACTGTCCTCTGCTAGGGCTCTGAAATCCAGAGAACGGAGCCCGAGCTGGCGGGATCCCAGACAACAGACCAGGTCGCAAAGCGGAACCCTGGGATCGAAACTGGAAGAGCCAGAAGGATCCTCCCTGTGACGAACCTGGGACTGCATGGATCCAGAAGGGCAGCCCACAGCAACGCCACTGGAGGGACCCGTGGTCCAGAAGGGAAAGGCGGGGCCCAGCACTGACTCCTAGCCACCCCTGAGACACGCGAGACTGCACCCGCCCTCAGGCCCTCCCGGACTCAGAGAGTGCCTCCTCCTCGACCCCAGCGTTTCTCCCACCCTGAGTGGCTGCAACAGCACCAGGAAGGTAGCTACCATGAGCTCCCAGGAGGAGAGCCCCTCCTCTGCCCCACTCCATCGCCCCCAGGGACCCAGGACCACCCCTAGCCCGAGGGCCCTCAGGGAGGACAGCAGCGGAACAGTGGGAGGCCCGCTGGGCAGCCTAGCACCACGTGCACCAGGGACCCGACTCAAGAGTCAGGTTGCCAGGGACGGGACCATGTCTGAGTCCTCGGCCTCCGAAGAGGAAGAGACCAGCTGGACCACAATACTAGCAACCCCGGGGGTCTCCAGAGAAACAGTGCCGCCAGCGGTGCCAGTGCCAGAGGCGGCGCCGGACGACCTCGGCCCACCCGCACCCGCTAAGCCCGGTCCCAGCTCCCCAACAGCGCCAGCTAGGCCCACGGTGCTGCCCTCGGTGCCGGAACCCAACCTGGCACCACCAGAACAGCGAACCGGGCCTGCGGCGCCGAAGGCCAGAGCGGCACCGCCAATGGCGCCGTCTCAAACACCGGCACCGCTAGCGGCGCCGGGATCCAAAACGGCGCTGGAGGGTGGCATCGAGGGTCCACTGGTGCCGGGCCCAGCAGGCGTGGGCCTCGACACTGGGGGAGCCTGCACCTCCGAAGAGGTGACTGCCTCCTCCTCTACGGACCATACAGGCCCGAGAGGGAACCCGGAGGAAGGGCCTAGAGACCTTACCTGGGAATCCATGGAGTGACGCCGTCCCCCGAAGGTCGGCAGGGCCTTGCCGATCTTGAACGCGTGGACTTCAAGGACACAACGGTCCATGGAGAAACAGGCATCGCACGTGTCCATATCGTGGTTGGGTCCCAGGCAACGGAGACAGACATCATGCTGATCCGTGACCGAGAACTGCCGGCCACAGGAACACCGACGCATAGGGGCACGGCCCGCCTTCGATTTCCGTTTTGCCCCGAACCTGACATGATGCGAACCAAATAAAGACAAAAAACAGTAACAAAGCACTCAGTGCCATCGACAGGAATAAAAGAATGGTCTTACCGGGAGACAGCATCTAGCGAGTACCACTGGAGAAAACAAGGAGTCTTGTGACGCAGAAAAGCTTCAACTACCGCGCAGCAGGTGCAGTCTCGACAGCGGGAGAAACAGAACTGAGATAGAGGAGGTCTCTACGGCTGCGGCTGCCCTCGCGCGCCAGCGTGGTCGTCGCTCGAGGCGGCGCGTTGGGCAAACTCAAAAAAAAAACTCCTGTAGCGGGTGTGCGCCTCTGGCACTAACCCAAGCAGTAATGAATGGTGAAGATTGACAAGGGAAGATACAGTTGTTGCTCGTCATGTCTATGATCCCTGGTGTGGGTCACATAGTCAACTTAATGCCCTTTTGACATCCAGATTATGGAGTCTGTGCTCACCTGAACTAGCATGTTCAGTGAAGAAAACTGGCAATGTTATGGACTGATTTAAGTGAAAATCAGAAACCACCTTAGGAAGAAATCTTCTGTTTGTTATAAGCACCACTTTGTCATTATGGAAGGAGAGACAGTCCTTCTCCACACATAGTGCCTGTAGCTCACTTATCCTTCTAGCAGAAGTAACTGCATTCAGAAACACAGTTTTCCATGTGATATATTGTAAATGCTCAGAAGACACAGGCTCAAAAGGGGGTTTCATGAGTTGAGCAATGCATATGTTTAGGTCCCACATTGGGACTGGTTCCCTGATAGGTGGGTGCATGTGGAAGAAACCTTTGAAGAACTTTTTGAAAATAGGATTAGCTGCTACGGAAACATTTTTCCCAGCAGAAATATAGGCTGAGATCGATGCTAGAAAAACTTTCAGGGATGTATATTTCAACCCCCGGGAATGCAGATATGTGACGTATTAAAGGAGTACTGGGATTTCTGCTAGAGTAGGAGAAATCTCCCTGGAATCACACCAAATAGAGAACCTTTTCCATTTTGAATAGGTTTTCTTAGTGGAAGGTTTTCTATATCCTTTTAGGATATCCAGAACAATTGAGAGAGATTCAGGTTTGCATATTCTAAGCCTTCAAGCGCCATGCCTTGAGTCTGAGAGACTTGATATTTGGGTACAAGATTTTCCCTGATGGGAGGTCAAAGGTTGTGCCTCCTGGGGAAGATGTATTGGACAGGACACCGGCGTGGATAGCAGTAGAGGTACCAGGGCTGCCTGGCCCAGTCTGGTGCTATTAGGATCATTGATGCAGGTTGTGACTAAAGCGATCAGGGCTCTGAAGATGAGTGGAAAGGGAGGAAGAGCATACAGACTTCTCCCTGACCAGTCCAGAGCATACAGTGGAATTGTGCCCTTGGCTGATGGTGTGCAACAGAACAGAGGCAGGAGGTGGTTCTCCTGGGAGGCAAAGAGATCCACTTCTGGTGCGCCCCACCTTCTGAACACTGAGTCCAGTACTTGCTTGTTTATGGACCAGTCACGATGTGCCTGGTTGATTCTGCTTAAAGCATCTGCCAGGGTATTGCCCCTTCCTGGTACATAAATGGCCTGTAGAGAGGCCTTTAGTGAGTAAACCAGATTCCATACTTTCATGGCCTCTGTGCACAGAGGGTCTGACCTTGTTCCTCCTTGCTTGTTTATGTAGTACATTGTTGTGGTGTTGTCTGTTCTGACTTGCACCACTCTGCCTTCCACTAGGTCAGCAAATGCTTTTAGAGCTAGAAACACTGCTCAAAGCTACAGCACGTTTATATGCAGGAGTGACTCTGCACTTGACCAGGTCTCATGGGTAGTGTGCTCTCCCAAGTGAGCATGCCATCCTAACAAAGAGGCATCTGTTGTAAGGGTAACTGATGGATTATCCTTTTGGAAGGTACTCCTTCCCTGAGATTGTCTGCTTCCTTCCACCACTGTAGTGCTTGAAGCAGGGTTCTTGTTTCGGAATTAGTTTTGTCATTTTGTCTTTCTCTGGCACCAATGTGCTCTGAAACGAAATAGTATATCCCTCATTTGATACCATGCTCCCAGGACTGTGCCTGTTGCTGCAGCCATATGTCCCAAGTTTTACAGGAATTGCCTTGTTAGATGTGGCTCGTTCAGCTTGAATGAGATAGCCAGCTGCAGGATGCTTTGCGCCCTGTCCTGAGCAAGAAAAGCTCTTCCTTGTATTATGTTCAACTCTGCTCCTATGAAATGCAGGACTTGTACTGGAGTGAGAATGGATTTTTCCCAATTTATCAGGAATCCTAAAGATTGTAGCTGGTTTAGTATTACCTTTAGGTGATCTTGCACCTGCTGTGGTGACTTTCCCACGACTAACCAGTTGTCGAAATAAGGGAAGACTGATATTCCCAGTCTTCTTAGGCATGCCATTACTACTGCCAGGCACTCTGTGAACACCCTGGGTGCTGAGGTGAGACCGAAAGGCAGAGCTGAGAATTGGTAGTGACCTGACGGAAGTCTGAACCTGAGATACTTCCTGTAAGACTCTCTTATTGGGATGTGAAAGTAGGCATCCTTCAGATCTAGAGATGTGAGCCAATCTCCTTGCTGGATAACTGGCTAAATCAGAGCCAGTGAGACAATTTTGAACTTTGGTTTTATAAGATATCTGTTCAAAGGTCTGAGGTCTAGAATAGGCCACTACTCCCCATTTTCCTTTTTGGTGAGCAAATACCTTGAGTAAAAGCCTCTTCCTTTCTGATAGCTTGGTATGCACTCCACTGCTTTTATCTGGAGTAAGCTCTGAACCTCTTTTTCCAAGAGTTTTTTTTTTATCTATGAGAGAAGTTGGTTTGAAAACCCTTGATTTTAGGAGAGGAAAAGACTTGAAACTCAAGGACAAACTCTGACTTATTACTTCCAGGACCCATTTGCCTGTGGTGATGGAATGCCAGGCCTGGAAAAAGTAAGCCAGTCTGCCCCCTACTCGTAGTGGGGAGGCGGCCTTGGCTATTAAGTCGGGGGCTTTGTTTCACCTGGGGCTGAGCCTGGGTAGTTTGGGAGCCTCTTCTGGAGCCCCTTCTACCTCTGGTCCTGAAATACCAAGTCTGCTGTGGGTATGGTTGGAACTGTAGGACAGTCTGTGCCTGATAAAAGGACCTACCATAGGCTGTCCTTCCTCTGCCTCCCCTTCCATAAGGCCTATAGGAAGAAGAAGAGGCCTTTTCTGGAGGAATTACTTTGTAGGTGGCCTTATACTCATCCGCCTTTTTCATGTATGCTTCAGTTTGCTTACCAAATGAAGAATGGTCCTCCACAGGAAAATCCATGGTTTTAGCCTGGGTATCTTGAGTTAAATTGGTAGCCCTGAGCCATGCCAGCCTTCTAAGGGCTACAGTCAGAGCCATCCGCCTAGCAGCATTGTCACTGGCTTCTGCTGCCATTTGAAACTGATACTTTGCTGTCTCCAGTCCAGACCTTGCTGTTTCAGCCAGGTCATCAGAGAGAGTAGAAGGGCCTTCTCTGACATTGCCAATACGGACTGCCACAGTGTTTTTGATACTGTGCAGAGTAAGCCTGGTAATTAGCCTGCCTTACTCCCAGTGAAGCAGCTAAGTACCCTTTCTTTGACATACTATTTTTCAAGAGTTCTTCTCAGGTGGGTGTGAAGATAAGGGGACCTTCGCCTTCTCACAGGCTGCCTGCTGGACTGTACCCTGATGATCAGGATGAGAATAGAGGAATTCAGCCCCTTGTCTGTCCAGCTGGTATTTCTTGTCCGCTTTCTTATCCAGAAGTGGGACAGAATTTAGAGCCTGCAGGATTTTAAATAAATCTTTTTTAAAGAACTTGTTTATTGGGAGAAGATTTTGCTTAGTGGGTGTTAACCCCATCATCTCCATATATTCGTCATCCTCTTTGTCCTCTATGACCTCTGTAGTAGCCAGGTCAAGAGCATCAACAATTTTCCTTACAAAGGAAAAATGAGAGGAAAAATCCTCTGGCTTTGGAGGAGAACCAAATTCTTGCTCTGGTAAGATCTCTGGCTCTATAGACTCACCTTCATCAATTTCTGGCTCATCATACTCCTCATACTCCATTTCCTGAGATGGGAGTTCAGAGGAAGCAACCATGGTTAGAACCCATGGAGGGAGGGTCAGGGCAGGTATAAGACCCTGCAAAGCCTGGATGACCTTCATGGCCTGGGCAATCTCCTCTGCTGATGGCAGGCTGTAGGCAAGATGAAACCCCTCTAGGATTATCAGCCTGGGGTTCAACGTCCTTAGTCTTTTTGCTTTTTTTTGGAGGGGTCCGGAGAGTCAGCCGGATCACCCATCCTTTTGGTAGTACTTGCATCACCCTTATCAGGTGTGTTCAGGGAAGAGACAGCAGTTTCACCCACAGATTTGGAAGAAATGGGTTGGTTAGAGCCTGTAGCACCCTTATCCAGTCTCTTTGGTAATCTTTCCATTCTTTTTTCAACAGTTTTCTGGGGAAAAGACTTACAGATCTCACAATCTGTTGAGAAATGGTCGGTCCCCAAGCAGACCACACACAGATCGTTCTTATCTGCCTTAGCAGAAACATCCCCACACTTTAGGCAGTTTTTAAAACCTGTGGGTCCAGTCTTTTTCTTGGGTTTTTCAGACATTTCTATTCAAAGAAGAAAAACCCCAAACAGTAATAAAATTTCACTCTAATATAATATATATATATATATATATATATATATATATACACACACACACACACACACACACACACATGCATTTCTGTGACCACCAACTGAAAACAAGATGGCGATTTGCAACCTACAAGGGTCATTTCACGAAAGTAAAAAGTGCATTAAGACACTTTACATATTTTAACTTCCCATTGACTATAATGGAAACTTGTTTTTGAATAACTTTGAACCATTTAATAATTTTTCACAAAATCTTCAAAAGGCACATCAGGCACCCCAGCTGCATGTTCCCTGAAGGTTTTGGACCAGTTGCGCAAACCGTGCGGGCTGTAGGTGCAAGCAAAGAATGCACAAAAATGAGTAATTTATGCGGTTTGTGGCGCTCTGTAGCTCCACACCCATACATCCGACCATAACAAAATTTGGCAGGTCCAGAGATCTATGCTACCAGACCGTACATGCCAAATTTCAGGCAAATCCGTCATACAGTAGCAAAATTATTAAGCTGCCAAATTTCAGACTTAACCTTAAATGGGATACTCAACCCTAACTATAGGGGCACTGCCGTGCCACTATAATATATATATATATATATATATATATATATATACTGTATATATAAATTGTGGTTTTTTTTAGGTCGGTTCAGGAACCGATAAAGGTTCTGATAATGAACTGAGGATTCAATAAATCCAAACTGGGTCAGCAGTTACATGAAACCAGGTTAGTGACTCACAGAAACCGGTTCAACAGTTTCAAAACAAATTTTATTTAAAATTAAATAACTTTAATAAACAACTAAATAGCAGAAAATAGAACAGAAAAAATTCTGCAAAGGCTACAAAGCCCAGTTCCTGCGGTTATACCAAACCATGAGGAACCAAGAAAAAACTAAAATTAAGTAAATAAAGGCAGCAGTATGAATAAAAATACAAGAATACTTATATTCTGTGAGGAACCACAAGGAACGATTGATCTGGGGAGTCTCCTGGGCATTCTGACTTATCAGGCGGAGAAAGAAACCTGTTACATTAATGGAACATTGCAGCAGATAAGGGCAGCAGTTTGAATATGTGTCACGGGCCAATGATAGTTCTATCATTTGCATATAGTTCCATTTCTCTGGGCAGCTCTGTTTAGGAGTCTGACTGCAGAGGAGTTAGGAATATAGAAGAATACCTGGGGTTAGAATTATATTTATCGAGACACGATTGGGTATTGGGGAGGGGCCACTAGATCACTAGGAATGGGGGACTACACATATATATTTATATTTACTGGGCACAATCTGGGATTGGGAGGGGCCACTAGACCACTAGGGATGGGGAATTACATATGGGGTCCACTAGACCACTAGGGATGAGCGCTTGATGATAATTATTATAAGGGGTCACGTCGGGGGCGTGGCACATTGCTGCAAACAGGCAACTTTACCAGAGGAGAATTTTCTAAGTATCCTTAGACCAGTCCTGGCTGGTCTAAGGGCACTTAGAATTTCTCCCTCTGGGAGATTTCTGTGAATCCTATTTTCGGGGATGTGGCAGCTTGCATCTGCCAAATACCCCCTAGTGCCAGGTTGCAGTCTATTTTTGGGTGCATGGGCAGTGCAAGCCCCATTTGGGGCAGCAACCAGCAGTTGACGCAGGCTACTATTGAGAATCACTCCCAGTGCAGAGTTTGACATAAGAGGCACTTTGCGCCATTCTTTGTGGCACAAGCCCCTTGCGCTGTGCTGGGAGCTTCGAGAATCGAGCCCAATATCTTTAAGATGATTTGCATAGATGTCATTGGCTGTTTTGTTCATCATGGTAATGATATACTATTTGAAGCACGATGGATCTATTGTATGCTATCACTGATGAAGCTTGGGCTCATCAAGTGAAGCGTTAGGTGTACCAAACTACTATGAAGTCATCAGTCATTGTCGGCATGATTTGAGCACGGACAGCCATGACTGTGTCATTCTTCTTTACACTACTTTAACAAACAGTGAGTTTTATATTTTACTACTGTGTGGTAGTCTTTACCTTGGTGCTGTATACTTGCTTTTCTGGACATTGAGAGTTACAGCACATATGAGGGTAAGCAAGTACAGAACGAGATGGTCCATAAAACCTCTGAACAACATTGAAACTTATGCTTCTTCAGTGTGCTTTTCAAAGTCTTCTAATCTCAACAGTAGAGCTTTTTTAAGTATGAGTACCCTATATCTAAACAACAGAGCTAGCATATAATGCATTCTTGTAGCAGTGGTACTGGCATGATACAGCTTTCTACTGTACAGTATCTGCTCTCCCGATTATCTGAACCAATCGTATATGTCCCAGGCAGTATGGATAATTCAGGAGCTATTACATTATTTTTTGAAGCTTTCACAGATACACCAAAGAAGAGTTGGTGTTAGTAAATGGAACTAAAGATTTTTGCATTCTTTACGATGTCATTTAAAGATATAATACATTTTTCCTATCATTGTTAAAGTGCTGACTGATTCTAATCTATTGAATCTGGACACTGTTTTTCTGCCTGACTTCCAGGTTTGGGAAGTTCCATTGCACTGCCCTTCAGTATATCAAACAACCCCACTTAATTACTGTTGACTTAAGGTGTTTGCAAGTTACCTCTTCTTTCATTCTTCGTTTTCATTTAGTTTTACAAACATTGCTAACCAATATTACAAAGAATGACACAGATGGAGCCAAAGATCTACTTACCTTGTAACTATAGTTCTTCTAATCAATGTTTTCATCTGATTGCTACTTTAGGCAGATAAGTCTGAACCAATCCAAGCACTGATTACATAACCTCTGAGCCCCATGTTCCAGAACATTTAGCAGGAAGAAACCAGAAAGCCCAAAATAAACTAGTAAAAATATTTACAAATTGTAATTATTGTTTTCAGTGAAAGAAATGGAAAACTTTAACAAATGTTTTCTAGAACTGTAGCCGCAGACAAACTTTTGTAGCCAAATCTTATGCTATACACAAACACAACTGAAATAGACTTTTTTAATGCAATGACACAAATCACAGACAAGGGTCAAACAGTGGATGTGCTATACCTACATTTGACTCAGGACCATATATGAAGCTAGTGAGGAAGATGAGCTAACTAGGGCTAGGGGATAAAATAATTAGTTGGATCAACAAACAGCTGAATAATGGAACCCAGAGGGTTGTCCTAAGTGTTAAATTCTCTGAAGGCTGGCCAGTGACTAAAGAAGTACTACAGGGTTCAGTCCTGGGACCACTACTGGTCAATATGCATATCTGTGATATATGTTAGTCTATTCACAGAGGATACAAAGCTCTGTGGGAGGGCTGACAGTGAAGAATGAGTCAACATCATAAGATAGGATGTGTGAAAACTGTAGGAATGGTCAACTATTTGGCAGCTGAAATTCATTGCCAAAAAGTACAAGTTGATGCATGTGGGATGAAGAGTCTTGGAATGGTTTACTATATTAATAGGATGCTAGTGGACAGCATGGAGCAGGAGGGGGGGGGGTGATGATATGAAATAAAGCCATCTTCTCAGTGAAATAAGGTATACAGGAGGGCTAACAATATGCTGGGGTGCACAGGGAGAGGGATTACTAGCAGAAGGTGGGAGGTGATGCTACCTCTGTATAAAGCACTGACCAGCCTTCACCTGGAGTATTGTGTGCAGTCCTGGGGTCCATATCTAAGGAAGGATAAGGACAGATTAAGAGAAAGTGCAGAGAAGGGCAACAAAGATGATCCATAGACAGGAAGGTGAAACGTATGATTAAAGACTCAAAGTTTTAACATGTACTCACTGGAAGACAGAAGGGAGAGGAGGACATGATAGGGACTGTCAAGTTCATAAATCAGTTCATTAGCGTGGATACAGCATGTTTATTTATCATGACAAACAAAACATCCACTATGGACCATATGCTTAAGTTGCAAGAGGGATCTTTCAAAAAATACGAACTTAGAAAGTATTATTTTATTTAATCTTCGAAGAGAAGACCCTTTTAGATACCTCCAAATTCGCCACTACATAATATCAGATAACAGATTACAAATGATAAGTAGAGACAAAACAGAACTTGAAAAACACTTTTATTTCGACATCATAATCAAGGATGGCTTCCGCCCTCTTTCTCAACTTTATAAAATAATACTTGATACCAACAAAACAGGCTTAATACAACTGAAACATAGATGGGAAGAGGAGTTAGCCACAACAATATCTCCCAGTCACTGGGACAGAAGAATGAGTAGAGGGTGGCAGGTAACCAGTTCTCCAATATGGAGAGAGTTTCATTGGAAAATTCTCTTGCGATACTTTCTCACCCCCTCTACAGTAAAACATTTTGGTCCTCAACAGTCAGAGCTATGCTGGAGGGGGTGTCGAGCCACGGGGTCCCAAACACACATATTCTGGGAGTGTAATCTGAAACAACCATTCTGGAAGAAGTACACACCCACATACAACTTATAACAGGCCTGCAGGTCCCATTTACAGGAACTGACCTGATACTGGGGCTCCTGTCCTTACTTTTTGGATCCAGACAGTCCACTAAATTGGCCCACATGATGAGGCTAGCAGCACTGAAGCGCATTACGTCAAAGTGGTTATCTACATCCCCTCCCATACTCGTTGACTGGAGGTCCAGAATGACTCAACTAGAATCAATGGAACATATCCACTTGTACTCTGAGACTACAGAATGAAAAATTTATTAACATATGGTCTCCTTGGCACCAATATTTACAACAGATATTAGATACCCCCCAAGAGGACCTATGAGTTCTACACCAGGTTGTAAAAGTTATTAAAGCTAGGAAAGAAATTCTGTGATGTCTGTGTCAGGTAGTATTTATGCGAAGTTGGACATGCACTGTATTGTACTGTTGTTTTTTCTTTTTTTAATATAAGTTAATAGATGTAATACAGAATAGAACGTACAGTAGTGAAAGGATATCTTGTTCAGTTCATACTTTTAACTATCAGAGCATTATACTGTATGTGAAGTTTTGGATTATCTGGTTATGTTTTTTCAGTCAGATGGGAAAGGTGTAACTTTATTAATTTGTAAAAGATGTCGTTATTATCTGACATTTAATAAACTTGAAGTTTTAAAAAAAAAGAAAGTATTATTTTACAGAAAAGGGTTGGTGGATGTGTGGAAAACACGTCCAAACATAAGTAGCAGCCGGCAGATGGGGACTGGGTGATCCATTTAGTCTGCCTCAAAATTTCTACTCCTCTCACTGTTTCATTATCCCTTCAGGTGCCCGGTTGCCTTTCCCATGCTAGTTTGAATTTGTGTACTGTCTTCGATGCTACCACCTCTGAGAGCAGGCTGTTCCATGGTTCTATCACCTTCTCTGTGAAAAAGTGTTTCCTTATATTGGTTCTAAATCTGCCTCCCACTAGGCATTGTGTCCCCTTGTACGCTTTGCTTTGTTTTCATGGACTAGGTTTCCTGTCTGGGATGTGTTGATTCCCTTTATGTATTTGAATATTTCTATCATGTCCCCCCTATTTCTTCTTTGCTCTAGAGAGTATAAGTTTAATTCGCTGAGTCTCGTTTCATACTGTTCTTGATGATGACCCTGCACCATTTTTGTGGTCCTTCTCTGAACCCTTTCTAAGCAGTCAATGTCCTTTTTTAAGCGGGGCCTCCAGAACTGCAAGCAGTATTACAGGTGCAGCCTGACCAAGGACCTGTACAGTGGGATGATTACATTGCGCTTCCTGCTTGTAATCCCTCTACCTATGCAGCAGAGGATGCTGCTCGCCTTCTGTGCTGCTTTTTCACATTGTTTCCCCACTTTTAGATCATCAGTAACAATTATTCCAAAGTCCCGTTCCATCTTTGATTCTTCTTCTTTTTTTTTTTTTTATTGATATTTTTGCCAGCTGGCACCCCTAGCCCCACAAACAGGCTTGCCCTGGGCTCCGTGACCCATACCCTCACCCGGGGATGCCCCCCCGAGTGGGGCTGCCGAGGCAGAACTGAAGGTGGCTGGAGGGTCGGGCCACCAAAACCCTGGCTCATACATGGGGGCCGGCGGATTTTCTATTGTTATATTCCCCTGCAGCTGGGATTGTGCAATGACACTGACGCTTACAGCAAGCATCTGTCCCAGCTCCACCCGTTATGGCATGACACCGTGCCTCCCAGCCTCTGCCAGGGGGCGAGAGATGCCAGACCCAACTCCCCTACCCTCCATGGAAAAGGAGAGCAGTCCTCCAGATGCTCGATCCTTTTCCTCCCCTGCCGACCCCCGGTGGCCCGTGCCCATTCCCGAACATGGGTCACCAATGTGGCGTGAGGTGTGGCATCTAGTGCCTCAACCCTCAGTGCCACTGGGCCGGCTCCATCTTTGATTCTTCTAACTGATGCCCATTCAGTGTGTACGTCTTTCTTGGGTGATGTTTACCCATGTGCATCACCTTACACTTCTTACACTTAAATTTTAACTGCCATATTCTTGACCACTTTTCTAATTTCTTGAGATCGACTTCCATCCCAGAGGCACCTTCATCTGCGTCTACACTGTTGCAGAGTTTTGTATCATCTGCGAACAGGCAGACCCTCCCCTCAAGTCCATCAGCAATGTCACTGAGAGAAAAGGATTGGGCCAAGTACTGACCCCTGTGGAATGCCGCTGGTTACTCTGCCTTCCTCTGATAATGCCCTGTTGAGCAGGGCTCTCTGTGACCTATCCTGAAGCCAGTTCTTAATCCAGCTGAATACTTTATGGTCCATGCCTATGTGCTCTAGTTTATTGGCTAATCTGTGGGGAGCAGTGTCAAAAATGTTGCTAAAATCTAAGTAAATCATGTCCACTGCGCCACCTTGGTCCACTGTTCTGGTTACCCAATCGAGGATGTCCACCATATTCGTTACACATGAGGGCCCAGGAGTGAACCCGTGCTACTTTAGGCCAAGTCAAACAAGGCTGAGGTGCATAGTTCTGATACCAGAATTATTCTGTGCACAGTAAGGAAGGCTTTCTCTTCTACTCTGTTCAGTTCTGCATATGAACTCTAGGCATTGCACTGGTACCAGGCCTGATTTCTTCAAGCTGACTGTAAACTCTAGGGTCTGCAAGAGGACTAAGGTTTTACTGTATGTAAGGCAACTTGGGCTACTTGCTGTGGTTTCTGACAAATTAGCCTGTCATCTAAATATGGGAAGGCAATCACCTGTTGCCTTCTAAGTGCAGCCATCACTACAGAGAGGCATTCTGTGAATGCTCTTGGGGTTGAACTTTTAGGCTCCTCCCAGGTGATAACACTTCCAGGCGACTTCTGAGAAGGTGTTTAAGAAGCACAGAAATAGGCGTAGCCTGTCTGAAAGGACAAAAGTATATCCTTTTTCTAGTATAACTAAAAATAACACTGTCCACCTGGGAACAGAAGTAGGAGGTTGTTTAGGAAAGAAGTTTGATTTATATTCTGTTTTAACTGAAATATTTGAATAGTTTTGTACTTGAAATTAGTTCTGTGTGTTAAAAATTACTACTTTGAGTTAGAACTGTTACTTGGGCTGTGATATTGTAACTATTGGGGCTTCTGGGAACACTTGTTTGGCAGTGATAATTACAGTGAAATTTAATGTGATGTTTGCCTGGTGTTAGGGGGAGGGTAATTAAAAGAATCATCTTGTCTTTCATTATCCACCTGGGAACAGAAGTAGGAGGTTGTTTAGGAAAGAGGTTTGGTTTATATTCTGTTTTAACTGAAATATTTGAATAGTTTTGTACTTGAAATTAGTTCTGTGTCTTAAAAATTACTACTCTGAGTTAGAACTCTTACTTGGGCTGTGATATTGTAACTATTGGCGCTTGTGGGAACACTTGTTTGGCAGTGATAATTAGAATGAAATTTAATGTGATGTTGCCTGGTGGTGGTGGTTTTCTTAAATACTGAAAAGCCACTGGTGGTTGGGACTGAAGGGATGAGCATTTCTGTCTGTGACTGAAATTTGAAGCAACAGGAACTGGTGGGCCTGTGACATCACACGGTACCTGATGTCTGCATACACACACTGTTAGCAGGACTCGACACACACTGGACTGTATGTGTTTGTGAGACTTGGGAACATTATTGGTGGGGTTGAAATAGGGCTCATAAACAACTGCAGTCAGTATAGAGAGAGAGAGAGAGAGAGAGAGAGGCGGTATTCAGGGAAGGGACTGAGAAAAGGGTGTGTGCCATTATGAACAGAGAGGGACAAACAGGGTGGCTACATCCCACCATGGCAGGCATCTTCGGAAGGGTTGTAGGCTGCACAGGCTGTAGGGTTGCAATAATTCTCAAATGGGCCTGGAAAGAGGGAGGCTGCCCACTCTGTAGACAGCTATCTCATATCAGGAGTAAAGTATATTGGTTAAGGAGTAAGCTGAGGGAATTGTGGGTGTGTGTCCAAGGATAAGGGCTGTGGATATGGGTGGCAGAAGGGTGGGACTGAGGGGAGGCTGGGGCAATGCTCAGAAATTACAGGACATTATGTTACACCAAGCAGAAGGGGAGATATTAGGGACAGAGGACCCTTGGATAGGGATGTTGATGCTAAGGGGAAAACTTATGGGGTAAACATTCCGAATATAAAGAGAGTGGAAGGAGAAGAGTCAGGAGGGGCTGTTGTGGGGAAGCCTAGAAGAGCAGACAGTGAGAAGGGAGGGGCTGTTGTGGGGAAGCCTAAAAGAGCAGACTGTGGGAAGGGAGCTCCTAAGGAGAACAGGGCAAGGGGGAGGAAGAGGGGCAGTTTAGAGGGGCAGTCGGGAAACTCAGGTTACTCGATGGAAGCTGGCATAGAGTGTTACAATAAATTTGAGCTACTAACCAACCTGGGGAGGAAGGGGTTGGTGGAAATGAGAAACTGATACAGAGGCGGGTGGAGGGAGTTTAACACCCATAGGGCATCAAAGACCAGCAACGGAAAGGATTGATATAGTCCCAAGGGAGAGCAGGTAACATAAATGTTAAGCAGATGGGGAGATGCAACATATTGCAGACATGAGGGAGGAGAGCATGACTGAAGAGAAACTGGGAGACAAGGAGGCGGGGGAGGGACCCCCCTTGAGGAGGGGGTCTGTGCCAGATGGGGCCATAGGTAAAGGGACCCACAGAGGGCCTCTGGGGGCAGGTACTATTACAAGGAGAAGGATGGTGGTGTGGGGAAGGGGGAATCCATCAGGGCCAGGATAAATGGTTCTGATAAGAAAGGGTTAAAGGGACACCTATTGGAGGTCTGAGTTAAGTGGGCAAACTAACAAGGAGGCAGAAGGGAGGGTGACAAGGGGTCTCTAATAAGGCGAGAAAACTCCCATGGAATTAAGATCACGAATAAAGGGGGGATGGGGTGTTGACAGCGCATAGTGGAGGCAACCATAAGGATGATGGTGGTGTTAAGGTTCTGTTATTGGGAGACTCGATGATTAGGGGTATCCATTGGGAGGGACAGAGGGGTGGATGCCATAGCCAGGTGAAGGTAGTTAGTATCTCTGGGCTGACGGTGCACAGAGCAAAGTTCATGGAGTATGAACTGGTTAGGGATTGTGGAGGAAACCAGATTTCCTGGTGCATTTGGGAACTAACGATCAAGAGAAATAGCGTTTGGAAATCCAAGCAAGGTTCTGAGAACTTGCCAGAGTCTGTCGGGATAATGGATGCAACATTTCCTTTTCGGAGATATTGTCAGTACCAAAGGCCTCAGTGGAGAAAAAAATGAAGATCACAGAGGTTAATGACTGGCTCAGGAAGTGGGGTGAAGAAAGTGGGTCGGGGGTGTTAGGGAACTGGAAAGGAGCTTGGGAGGATAAGGGACTGTATGCCAAGGACAGGCTTCATCTTGCCCCGTTAGGGAAGGAAGTCTTTAAACAGGGGTGGCTGACGACATTTAAGAAAAGTGGGGTTTAAACTTGTGAGGGAGAGGGATAAGGGAGGGCTGACCAAGCCCTCTCCTCCAGATGAGGAGAACCTTCAAACCCAAAGGGAGAACAGACTGGGAGGAGGTTTCAGGAGGAGCAGAGGGTGGAAGGAGGTATAAGGAACCTGGGTTGGGTTCGACAAGGGATCAGGGATAAGGGGTGGGGGGTTGTGTTAGTAAATGCCAGGAGCTTGGGAAACAAGTTGCCAGAGTTCCAGGCCATGCTGTTCGGGGGTGGATGTGGCGGCGGTCACGGAAACGTGGGCCAACAAAATCCATGACTGGGACCTAAACGTGCAGGGGTACACTATGCTTAGGAAGGATAGAAAGGAGGGCAGAGGGGGTGGAGTGGCTATGTTCATTGGAGATGACATACAAATTGCTAGGGTGGAAGAGGCAGAGGGAAATGTGGAGGCCTTATGGGTCACCTTACGAACCCCAGCAGGAGGTAAGGTCAAGCTGGGTGTAGTATATAGGCCTCCCGGGATGGGTGATGTTCTGGAGGATGGTTTGTTGGACATCATTGCCCAGTGTGGACCAAAAGGGGAGGGAGTCATGTTGATGGGGACCTTAATATGTCAGGTACAAGCTGGGGAACCATGTCCTGTAAGGTGGCCAGGAGCAGAGGCTGCTGGACGGCTTCAGGATGTGTTCTTAACACAGCATGTGATGGAGCCCTAAGGGAGGGCATGTCCTGGACATGGTTCTGGCAGATGGGGATCTGGTAAGGACCTGGTTGTGAGGATCCCTGACTGGGAGGGACCACAATACTGTCTGGTTTCAAATAAGCATGGGGAGGGAAAGATCTAGGACACTGGCGATGGATTTCAGAGGGCAGACTTTGTGGGCATGGGAAATATTCTTAAGGATCACTTGAAGGGGATTACAACAATGACAAATGTAGAAAAGAGATGAGAGGTCATAAAACGGGGACTTCATGAGGCAGTCAGGACCTGTGCTAAGGTGAAGCGTAAGGGAGCATGGTCACATAAACCATGCTGGTGGTCCAGTGAGGTTCAGGTAGCGGTCAGAGAAAAGAAGGCTGCCTACAAAAAAAATAAATCAACGAGAGGGGATAGGGAAAAGGAAATGTACCATCTTGCATCTAGAAAAGTCGCCCGGATGGTGCGGGGGCAAAGTCCAGTAAGAGCAGCAGCTGGCACAGGGATACGGGGGGAGAGGGTTCTTCCGTGCACATTGGGAGCAGAGAAAACTAAGGGCCATCTCGGCAGGTTGAGATCAGAAGGAGGGTGGGTGGAAGAGGGACTAAGCAGAGGTTTTAAATGAGTGCCGCCTCTGTGTTCACTAGGGAGGGGATGGGATATCTACAAGCAAGGCATGATGACAATAGAAGTGGTATGAGTGGGATCGTGGGGCAGCAGAAATGGAGCAGAGGGAAGGAGAGGTACCCCAGGGTGTCACATCAGGATAAGGATCAAAAGGCCAGTAAGGTGGAGGGGACGGATGATGCTATCTCCACCAAAACGGTGTGGTTAGCCCTTAAGGGGCTGAAGAAAGATAAATCTCCTGGGCCAGATGGCATTCATCTGAGAGTACTATGGGAAATGGCGGACATACTGGCTGCACCCCTGGCAGAGCTCTTCAACAGGTCGCTTGAGACAGGGAGGGTATATAGGGATTGGTGAGAGGCACATGTGGTGCCAATCCATAAAGGGGGGGTCGACGGAAGTACCAGGTAACTATAGACCCATCAGTTTGACCTCGGTGGTGGAAAAATTAATGGAGAGTATACTAATGGAACAACTGGGGGTATACTTGGAGGAGGTGGAGGTCTGGATAGTGGCAACATGGGTTTGTGCCAGGTAGACATGTCAAACCAATCTTGTGGAGTTCTATGAATGGGTAACATCAGAACTGGAGAGGGGAAAGCCTGTGGATGTATTATTCTTGGACTTCAGCAAGGCGTTCGACTCTGTCCCACACAATGGTCTGGTGGAGAAACTGACGGGGTTGGGAATAGGCCCTTTGGTGGTCAGATGGACTGAAAACTAGCTAGCTGGATGCACTCAGAGAGTAGTGGTCGGTGGGGAGCTCTCGAACCCTAGAGAGGTTGGTAGTTGGGTACCGCAGGGCTCTGTCCTGGGTCCAATCCTGTTTAATGCATACATTTCGGACATCAGGGAGGGTATAGGGTGTGAAATGAGTCTCTTTGCTGACAACTCCAAGATGGAAGCAGTAGTTGAGGGGGAAGAGGGGAGGTAGGCCCTGCAATGGGACCTGGACACCATGGAAAGGTGGGCTCACACAGGGAAATTAAATTTCAGTATCACCAAGTGCAAGGTGTTACATCTCGGTGGGAAGCCTCACTTGACTGGCTACATCCTGGAAGGGGCGCTGGAGGCCTCAAGAGGGGAAAAAGACCTAGGGGTCATGGTGGATGCATGTATGAATAACTCAGAGCAGTGCACGACAGCGGCTAGCAAAACAAACAGGATGTTGGGATGCATCGTAAGGGGGATCACCTCTAGGAGCAGGGAAGAGATTCTGCCGCTGTACAATGGATTGGTTAGACCACACCTTGAGTACTGTGTACAGTACTGGAGACCACACTTGAAGAGGGACATACAGCTCCTGGAGAGGGTACAGAGGAGGGCAACTAAGATGATATGAGGACTAGGGGATTTGACGTATGAGGACAGACTTGAGGAGCTCTGCCTGTTTTCATTGGAGGAGAGGAGAGGCGGGGGGGACATGATTGAGGTCTTCAAGTACCTCAATGGAATAAATAGGGTAAACACGGAGGGATCTTTAAACTAAAGCAGGAGGTATCACTGGAGGCATGGTTTGAAGTTGGAAGGTGGAAGGGTGAGGGGAAAGAGGAGGAGGTTTTACTGAGAGGGTGGTGGATCCTTGGAGCGTGCTGCGCAGGCTGGTTCAGAGATCCACAGTGGAGAAACTTTAAAGAGAAGTGGGACAGACACAGAAAGCGGATGTATCAGATGATGGCCAGGCCTGGGGGTGGATGATAGGGTTTCTGGAACACAAGGGGAGGCCGGTACCCAACTAGGGATCTGAGGTTCGAGCAGACTCGAGCAGACCATAAGGCCTAATCGCTGGCAATTAGTATGTTAGTATGTTAATAAATTAACTTGGACCCTTGTTTTAGGGATTTGTTTTTAGAAAAGGTTCAGCATAGGCTGGCTGTCAAACATCCCCACAGCACCACTGCTTGCCATCCTGGCTACATGGATTCATGACTCAGGCTCAGGGTGTCTGGGGCCACCAGCAAGGCAGGTCTCAGGCATCT
Source organism: Neoceratodus forsteri (assembly GCA_016271365.2). NCBI lineage: Eukaryota > Metazoa > Chordata > Ceratodontiformes > Ceratodontidae > Neoceratodus > Neoceratodus forsteri. The sequence goes on along the minus strand of CM057458.1, from coordinate 726,810,162 downwards.
AAACTGGATGCCTTCTGCCTTAGGGAGGAAGGGCTCTTCCTTCCTTGCATGACCACCCCTATGTAGTCTAGGGAGTAAGGTGTTATGTGGGAAGGAATGAAGTGGACTGTAGAAAAGTGGTGTCTTTAGAAAGGCCTTACATGCACCTGTTCACCTGGTGAGTGGCCTGGATCTTATTGAAAGCATGATGTACAAACACTGAAGCACTACAGGCTTTTCTTTAATGACTGAGGATGAATTCCGAGTGTGATCTTTCATTTGGAATAACTCACATAGGCTGCCTGCCTCAATAACACAGTAGAGATAGTGCATGTCATTTCCAGCCATAAGGTCAGTTTTCCCTAAGTCCTTATCTGGAAGTGCTGCTGAAACATTTACTAGTTACTTCTTATAGTAGCTGCATGAATAACTCCCTCAGGGCCATGGTGAGTATAAATGGACTGGAGCCCTCTTTGGTTACCATAAATCTTTTCTCCACTCTCTTGTCTGTGGTAGTAGAAGTTGAAGGAATAGCAAGGATCTTTTTGTGGCATTTTGAAAAGTATAATGAATAAGTACAGATATTCTTTTTGTCGAGACCAGACCCAACATACTTACATTTTTACTTTAAACTGCCTCTATGTCCACCTGCATCTCAGAGGATGACTCTAAGAAGCACTCTGGATGGGGGAGGGGGGTCGATACCAGTCCTTTCACAGAAGAAAGGGCTCTGAAAGAACTCTTAAAACTGAAAGTGAAAAACGCAAAGGGACCTGATGGCATTCACCCCAGAATTCTAAAAGAACTAAGTGGAGAACCAGTGACACCACTGACTACACTTTTTAGCAAATCATGGGAGGATGGCGTGGTACCTAAGAACTGGAGGAGGGCAGATGTGATTCCCGATCACAAAAGTGGGAGCAAAGCGAGGCAGGAAACTGCAGACCTGTTAGCTTGACCTCAGTGGTAGGGAAAATGATGGAATCACTCCTGAAAGAAAGAATTGTTGAGTATCAAGAGACCAGTGGGGCACAGGACCCAAGGCAGCATAGATTCACAGCAGGAAGGTCACGTCAGACGACTCTAATAGATTTCTTTGACTGGGTGACCAAAGTAGTAGACCAGAGAGGGGCTATGAACATGGCCTACCTAGACTTTAGCAAGGCATTTGATACAGTCCCACACAAAAGATTAATAAAAAAAATTAGCCAGCCTGGGAGTGGGTCCCAGGGTGGTAGCCTGGGTAAAAAATTGGCTGGACAACAGGACACGAAGGGCAATAGTAAACAGAGTCCACTCCGAAGAAAGGGGGGTTACTAGCGGGGTACTGTAGGTTTCAGTCCTGGGTCCGGTCCTCTTTAATGTCTTTATAAGTGACATTGCAGAGAGACTGGAAGGAAAGAAAAAATTACTCACCTTAGTAATTATGTTTCTTCTATTGGTGTCTTGCTGTATTCTGACTAATGCAGTTAGCCCCAGCCTTTAAACTGCCCCGGAGAACAAAGGGTTAAACTTTCTATGCAGAGCATAGAATGCTGAACTCGCGCTCAGTAGATATCTCTGTTTCCCTTTGAAATCTAACCGTCAGATTCTTATGAGCAAAAACTCACTAGCTATCCCATGTGGAAATTGTAAAATTTTTACTAGCTAACTGGCAACAAAAGATTTTGGATTCCCAAAGGAAGACTCAAGTCAGGAAACACAAAACAAAACCAATTCAAATAAGAATAACAACAAAATAAACACCCAAACAAAAAAAGCAGAGGGTGTAAAGGAGCACCCCTGAAGTGCAACACTGCCCCTGCCCACCACTTCCCAAAAACAGGTTCTGAGAGGGGAGGCAGGGGGGAGGTCAGAATACAGCAAGACTCCAATAGAAGAAACATAATTACTAAGGTGAGTAATTTTTTCTTCAAACAACATGAAGTCTTGCTGTATTCTAACTAATGCAGACTACCAAGCAGTACCGCCATGGAGGAGGGACAGATCCTACTTTGGGAATAGGCTCTGAAGTACTGCTGTGCCAAACCAAGCATCACTCCTAGCCTGGATATCCAGAGAGTAGTGCTTGGTAAAGGTATGGACTGTTTTCCAGGTGGCTGCTTGACAAATTTCTAAGAGAGCAATATCCCTGGCAGCAGCCAGGGAAGCAGCTGTACCTCTTGTAGAGTGAACCCTCAGGCCTGAGGGTGGAATCTTTCCCAGTTTCTCATAGCAGAATTGTATACAAGACAATCCGCCTGGCAATAGTTCTCTTGGTGGCAGGTTTGCCCTTTCCCACTTCTCCATAAGTGAGGAACAACTGGAGGGACTCAAACCTGTGACACTTGGTGCACCCTATGTAGTAACTAAGGGCTCTTTTAACATCTAAACTGCGTAGCCTCCTCTCTCCTGAGGAAGAATTATCAGTGAAGAAAACAGGAAGAGACATAGACTGATTCAAGTGGAAATCTGAAACCACTTTGGGCAAGAACCTTCTATTGGTTCTAAGGACCACTTTATTCCTGTAAAAGGAGATAAAATCAGGTTCCACTGACAGGGCTTGCAATTCACTGACACGTCTGGCAGATGTAGTGGCTACCAAAAACACAGTTTTCAAAGTCAAGTACTTAAGCTCTGCTAAGGACATAGGTTCAAAAGGAGGTTGCATAAGTTGAGCAATGCAAACATTCAAATCCCAGGCAGGGGCAGGGTATCTAAAGGGAGGATTGGTATGAAGCAATCCTTTAAAAAAATTACAAAATACAGGGTGAGATGATAGTGAGGAAGACTTCCCCACTGATGGAAAAGCAGAAACAGCTGACAAGTGTACCTTGAGAGTAGCTGGTCTGAGGCCTAGGCCATTAAGATGGACCATATAATCCAGAACTGTAGGCAATTCAGCAGTATCTGGAGAAATATGCTTCTTGGAACACCAAATGCTGAATCTCTTCCATTTGGAGTTATAAGTCTTTCTGGTGGAGGGCTTTCGAGAAGCTTTGAGAATATCCAGAACCCCCTGGACAGATGCAAATCTGCAAACTCTAACTCCTCAAGAGCCATGCCTTGAGATTGAGAGACTGAAGATTGGGGCATCAAATCCTCCCCTGAGAGGAGGTTAACAGGTTGTAATTCCTGGTAAGAGACAGGGGGAGATGGACTGCTAGGGACAGCAACAGTGGGTACCAAGGCTGTCTAACCCAGTTAGAATCACTTTGCAAGGTTATGACCTTATCTTGACTAAAACTTTGAACAGAAGAGGGAAGGGAGGGGAGGGAAGGCATACAGAAATGTCCCTTCCCAGTTCAGAATCAGAGCATCCAGGGGGACTGAGCCCAAGACTGGGGGTCTGCAACAAAAGAGAGGAAGTTGGTGATTGTCTGGGGCTGCAAAAGATCCATCTCTGGGTGCCCCACCTTGAAAAAATCACCTTCAATACCAAGCGTCCAGGAGCATTCATGATGGCCCTGTGAGATCCTGCTCAGTGCATCTGCTAGCATGTTGTCCTTCCTGGAAGGTGAACTGCTATCAGAGAGGTCTGCAGAATAAGCCAGGGACCACAACTTCATGGCTTCTGTGCACAAGGCCATAGACCGAGTGCCTCCCTGCTTGTTGATGTACCACATGGTGGTAGTGTTGTCTGTTTTGACCTGAACCACCTTGTTCTGTACTGACTGAGAGAAAGCTTGCAGGGCCAGAAAAACTGCCTTGAGTTCTAGGAGATTGATATGGAGAAGGGATTCCTGAGGGGACCACAATCCCCGGGCAGTGAGGGACCCCAGATGGGCTCCCAGCCCAGAAGGGAAGCATCCGTGATAAGGACCACTGAATGAGACTGAGTGGCAAATGGGACCTCTTGCCTTAAATTGTCCTGATCCTGCCACCATTGAAGGGCTTGGATCAAGGTCAGAGACACCGGGATCAGTTTGGTAAGGGAATCCTTCCTCTGAGACCAAAAAGCTCTCAGATGGAACTGAATGTCCCTCATCTGGAATCTTGCCCCTTGGACCACTGCCGTAGAAGCTGCCATGTGGCCCAAGAGCTGGAGTAAATGCCTTGCTGGTTGAGATACCTGAAGGCTGAAGGAAGAGGCTAGTTCTATAAGAACCCTTGCCCTTTCCAGAGGAAGAAAGCTCTTGCTTGACCGTATCTAGCTCTGCCCCAATAAAGGTAAGAAGCTGGACTGGTTCAAGAACTGACTTGGGAAGGTTGAGAAGAAATCCTAGAGAAGTGAACACTTGCTGGGTCACTTGCAGGTCTGACTTGATCTGGTCTGGAGACTGGCCCACTATTAGCCAGTCGTCCAGATATGGAAAAATGGAAATCTTTTGCCTCCTTAGAAAGGCAACTACTACTGCCAGGCACTTTGTGAAGACCCTTGGGGCTGAAGTTAGGCCAAAGAGCATTGCTCTGAACTGATAGTGGCCTGAGGGCAACTCGAACCTGACGTACTTTCTGTGGGAGCACCTGATGGGAATGTGAAAACAGGCCCCTGGCCTTAGAGAGAGAAGGATTATTTCCAGAGTTACCATCTTGAACTTTGGTTTTAAAAGATGTTTGTTTAGGTATCTTCGGTCTAGGATGGGTCGCCACTCCCCTGTCTTTTTTGGGGTAAGGAAGTACCTGGAGTACAGACCTTTGCCCCAGTGTTGGGTAGGTACTCTCTCTATGACTCTTAAAGCCAGCAGATATGAAACCTCTGCCTCTAGGGCTAGGGTTTCTGAGAGACCTGCAGGTGGAAAAGATCTGTCTCTCATCTTTGGAAATTTTTTGTAGCCGAGAACCAGTCCCTGGCTTACTACTTCCAGGATCCACTTGTCTGATGTAATAGACATCCAGTCCTGGACGAAGTAAGTCAGCCTGCCCCCTACTGGAATAGGACAGTCGACCCGGGCAGGCCCATCAGGGTGTCTGCTTGGCAGAGGCCTTAGGCTGAGGAGTGGATGCAGCCTTTCTCATCCCCCTTCTGCCTCTCCCTCTGAAGAACCCCCTCTGTGAAAAGGGAGAAGAGGCCTGTGCTTGGTAAAAAGGCCTATGAAAAGGCCTGCCCCTGCCCCTAGACTGCTGCCTTTGAGGAGTTGCCTGCCTGTCTTTGGCCTGAGCGCTCCTGTAAGTGGTCCTGTACTCATCCATTTTCTTCATGTAATTCTCTGTCTGCTCCCCAAACAGAGAATTGCCCACTACAGGAAAATCCATGGCCTTAGCCTGGGTATCCTGCGAGAGGCTAGCACATCTGAGCCAAGCCATTCTCCGAAGAGCCACAGATGTAGCCATGACTCTTGATGACACATCATTAGAGTCCACAGCAGCATGAAACTTTACTTTTGATGCCTCAATCACATCTGCAGCCACCTCCTCCCAGCTCCTTGGCTACCTGGGAGGCCTGTTTAGTCAGTGCCAGTACAGTGTCCCACCTGAGCGTCTGGTACCTGGCTGTACAGGCCATAAAAATCGCTGCCTGAGTCCCAAGAAAGATGCCATGTACTGTTTTTTTGCCATGGCATCAATCTTCCTGGAGTCTTTGTCTGGGGGGTGTGAAGCCAAGGGAATGTTTGCCTTATCAAAGGCAGCAGCCTGCACAACCCCAACATGGCTGCATTGCTGATATAAAAACTCCATATCTGAGCCTGAAAGTGTATACCTCTTTGTCCATTCTTCTATCAACAGGAGGTACAGAATTGGGAGCAGGGTGGGACAAATCACTTTTTGCCCTGGTGGCCTGTTTGGCCACCATCAATAAAAATCTGGTGGCCAAAAATGTTTTTAGGTGGCCAATTGTTTTACCCCCACTCTACTATAAAATATGGGTGGCCATTTTTTTAACTTGCCTTTCCGCAGAGGAATTGTCTATTAACCTACATTTGGGAAAGTCTTTACCAGAGATCCTGATGAGAATTAGCCTGCCAGAACAGCATCAAGTACTACACGGGAGGGAGAATTTATGAAGTACAAATTCAAAGTCCTGGCCTGCCTGTCGGATCTGAAAAGGGAAACAAGGGTGGCACAACTATGAGAAAATGAGACGAAAATCACCAAGAGGGTAACTACTGAAGATGGGACTGCGGAGAAACACCATGCGTGGACTGGAGAGCGAGTCCAACAGATCATGCTGATTTACAAGTGGAAACAAGTCCTAAAAGTGTACATTTTTATTTTCAAGTAAAGCAATAAACTTTCAGAATAGATGTTGTGGTTCTCTTATTGTCTAGTGTGTTTTTCGTGGGAGGGGTTACTTTTTGTGCCTTATTTTGTTTTCATGACATGGCCAGGCCTGCACTGCTGCTGTGCTGTTACCACCACTGTAGGGTCACTAAAATTAAATTTGTGAGGGCAAGGGTAGAACGAGACAGATGGACTGATGTCACATAACCACAGAGACGCTGTCACTAATATGCACACACAGATGCAGGTAGTCCTATCTGGGCTTTGAACGACTTATAACAAGCTTTAATTTGTTATTTATGTTCCCCTGAAAGCCTGACAACCACAGGAGGATGAGAGATGCCCAGATGGACTGTCACAGCAAGACACTGTCACTAAAAGGGGCACACAGGATAGGTAGTCCTATGGACTTAAGTTCTGCAGACTTTTATATCTATTTTTTATTGTTTTGTTTTTTGGAATGAGTCAGTCTCCCCCAAAAAAGCACAAGTGCCTGACAGAACCACTGGAGGGACTGCTACAACAAGATGCTGCCTGTCACTAACAGGGGCACACAGCTTGTCCTATATGTGGGTATAATATGGTATGGACTTAATTATAACAAGCTTTTATATATTTTTTCTCTCCAACAACTGGAGGACAAGATATGCTTGCTGTCAAAACTGATAATAGGCAGGTAGTCTGACAGTCCTATGGACTTGTTTCAAATAATGATACCAAGCTGTTTTTCTACAACAAACAAGAGGTACACACTGCTGACACACAACCACAGGAAGATGACTGTATATGGAGTTTATTATGGTATATGGACAGACTTTACAAGACACTTTGATGTCACCACTAGGCAGTAGTCACACACAGTAGTAGACCTGTTTTAACAAAACCTAACCTAGTAGTACGTCCTCTCCTTTGTCAGTACTATCAGGGACCAGGGATCAGGTACTTTTTGCAGGCTTTTAATTTTTTGCCCAGATTAGAAGCAGCCCACATTAAATCACTTTATACGGCACACTGCACAGGTAGGTAGTATCAGCAGTGCTGTGCCAGTAGCTTGCGCAACACACAATTTTTTTTTATAAAGCTTATGCACCAAACTAACAGAAATATCAATTTTATGTCCCCCAGGAAATCAATCCATCAGAAGCAGACGGTTCCCACCAGGACCTTTTTAACCTTTTCTGTTCAGTCCTGCTATGTCAGACCCCTCTCTACTGAAAAAAGCAGCTCTGCTTTACAAGGTTTTCAGTTATTAGACCTTGTTGAAATTCTCTGGGGGAAAAAAAGAACTGCAATCTCACAAACAGTGAGTTTAACTTGTGTCCATCCTGACTCCCACAATTTCTGCAATGTTATATAGTTACTGTCAGCTGTCAAGACAGCAGTACAACGCAGTTCTCCACTTCAGTTGAAACACGGACCTCGCTCCCTTCCCCCCTCCGTTAATCAGTCAGCACATTATCGTCAATCTATGTATTTTTATACCTTTAATTCCAGCCAGGTCAATATTTAACAAGTTTTTCAGCCCTTAAAAGAGCTTTAGAGGCAAGACAAGTTTGCCACAATACACAACACAAGAAGTATTTCTTAGAGAGCACCCTCTCAAGCTCCACCAAAATCAAGTGGTGGGCTAGAAATTTTCTACGTGCTTATGCAGCACCTCCCCTCCTGACCGACCATGAACGCATAAAGGCTACATCGCGGGTTTCACCCATTCTGGCCCTTGATGTGCAGACTCGAGTAAGGGTTGTAGTTTCTATAGAGCTGACAGGCATCTGGATGGCTCGGAAATCATGCTCCCCCATCTCCATTCCCCAACATGGCCGTGCATACACTTGCACTCAGAAGGAAAAAAAGCGGATGTCACGCATGCGCGATGACACGCAGCTCAACAAAACAATGAATGGAAGGCATGCTGAGCTACACGCATCTTGGCATGACCAGTGGTTACTACTCACCAGAATGGCGAGTTTTAAACAAAAATAAGTGGCCAGAATGATTAGCCAGGTTGCATTTGGTGACCTGGCGACCCTATTGTCCCACCCTGATTGGGAGACTTCAGGATTTTTGTGTCTGCTTCCAAAAGATTTGTGAAGGGGAATAGACAGTCTCCTGGACTCTGGGATGTCCATCATTTCCACAAAATCAGGCTCCTCTCGATCCTCCATTGCCTCCTCCATAGAAAGCTGGAGGGTCTCAGTCACCTTTCTGTAGAACATAAAGTGGGAAGGGGACTCAGTAAACCTAGGAGGGGATACACCTGAAGGTCTGTCTGGGGAGATGTTCGGTTCAACAGGCACATCCAGACTTTCACCATCATCATCTTCAAACTCCCCCTCCTCCTCAAACTCCAGTCCATAAAATTCTTCAGGGGTATAATCGCGAACCAGGGGAACCGAGCAAACTGAGCCCCTGCCAAAAGGTGCCAGATCGGTCGGGAATCAGGCAAACGATTCCATAATCTGAATTGCTCTGGCTATTTCCTCGGCGGTCGGAACATGGACTTCTGGATCTGAACCAGATGATTTCTCTTTGTGTTTTCTTTTTGTCAGAACTGAACCCTCGGGATCAGCTCTCCGTTTGCCCGAAGATGTATCGCCCTGGTCAGAGGGCACTCCTTCAGGTTCGGTCGGAACCGAACCGGGCTGGCCATCCGGGTCAGCGGACTTCTCGGCCTCCTTTTCCCTCAGTCTACCTAATCTCTTTCCAGGGTAGATTTGGGAAAATTTTTACAAATTTGGCAGTCTGAATCGAGGTGTTCAAACCCCAGACAATAAACACAGGTGGTGTGGGGATCAGCCTTAGCAAAGACCTCCCCACACTCACTGCAGTGTTGAAACCCAGTGGGCCCGTTTTTTTCTTGGGTGTTTCAGACATGGCCAACCTAACCAACTTACCCTTTTTTTGGCAACTGCCAGGCAAGACTCCCTTATCAGTTCCTAACCGTGGCACGGGTCTTGGAAAAAAACGTACCAAACACGTTTTTTTTAGAACCGATAAGGACCGGTAACCACACACTAAAGTAAGATACAAGAATCAACAAATGATCGGTTCAGCCGAACCGATCCACACTTTTACAAGTTCCACACAGAAAAACAGTACAAAACTAGCACTCATGGTACCACAAGCAGAGACTGAACTGACTATGTGGAAATAAATTTTGGTTAAAAACCGACCGTAAACCGACACTTCAAACGACTTTAGAACCGAGCTGCAGGAGAAATCTCCGGAGCGACTGTTCAGTGAGGTGGAGTAAAGAATCAGATAGATTTCAAAGGGAAACAGACAGAGACATCAACCGAGCTCAAGCTCAGTATTCTATGCTCTGCATAGAAAGTTTAACCCTTTGTTCTCCGGGGCAGTTTAAAGGCTGGGGCTAACTGCATTAGTCAGAATACAGCAAGACTTCATGTTGTTTGAAAGTATGCCTCTTTGCAGATGACACAAAGATCTGCAACAGGGTTAATACACGGGGGCCCCGGGGGGGTGGAAAGGATGAGAAGTGACTTGGCAAGGATGGAGGAATGGTCAAAAGTATGTCAGCTTAGATTCAATGCAAAGAAGTGAAAGTAATGTACCTGGGAAACAAAAACCCAGGGAAGAGTACACAATGAGGGGAGGTACTAACTACAACAAAATGGAAAGGGACCTGGGGTAGTCATATTAGATGATCTGAAAGTAAGCAAGCCATGTGAGAAGGCAGTAAGGATGGCTGGGGGATACTGGGATGTATAGGGAGAGGCATCACCAGTAGAAAACAGGAAGTTGTCATCCCTCTGTACAGACAGTTGGTGAGACCCCATCTGGAGTACTGCGTCCAGTTCTGGAGACCCCATCTCCGGAAGGACATAGACAGAATGGAGGCATTCCAGAGGAGGGCAACTAAAATGGTGCAGGGTCTGCAACAGAAGCCATACAAAGAGAGACTAAAGGAGCTTAATATGTATACCCTCGAGGAAAGGAGGGACGGGGGGACATGATAGAAACCTTCAAGTACCTCAGGGGAATCAAAGTCCAAGAGGGTAGCATCTTTCAGAAAATGAGATGTTCAAGAACAAGGGAACACAATCTGAAGACAGAGGAGGGACAGCTCAGGGGCAATGTGAGGAAGTATTTTTTCACAGAGAGAGTGGTAGACACATGGAGCGGCCTTCCTGAGGAGGTCGTGGGATCAAAAACAGTGGGGGAATTCAAGAACGTATGGAACAGACATAAGGCAATTCTGGCGGGGGGCAACAAGAAGTAGGCTGTTGGTTAACTAGAATCTGCAGTTTATCCAATAGGTAGGGAGATAGGCAGACTAGGTGGGCCAAGTGGTCCTTATTTGCAATCAAAGTCTCTGTTTCTATTTTTCTATGTTTCTATGACAGATTCAGCATACCAGTCATTTAATTCACAAATGCAGTGTAGGAGGAATAGTCCTCATTCAACCTGGGTAGGGAACCAAACACCTCCTCAGTGGTAACCTCTGGGAAATTGCTTCTTCCTTCTCCCAAAAACCCTCTTCTGTGGAGACAGTACTATAGGAGGGGCATCTGAAGCAGGTTTGTCAAAACTTTGCACTTTTTTAAAAATGTTAATAACTGTTCAACGTCTTCCAAAGAAGGTACAATCTTCTCTTGCACTGAGGAAACTCAAAAGCGTCTTGAATTCTTTCTTTTGCCAATTCTTTTGAATGCAAGATTTTAATCACCCAGATATAGTCATAGCTTCTTTTCAGTTGTGGTATTGAGATTATGTTCAGAAAGCCTCATTTCTTATTATGGCAGCCATCAGAGGCATCAGACCATTCCTATCTGGGAGTTCAGTGCTCTGTACTGGAAGAATTCTTAACAGTCTTATCTGTCTCACTCTGTGCCAGAGATGATTGCTCCTCCACAGTGGAGTGCTTGCAATATTTTCCAGTCTCCTTTGGTGCTAAAGCACTATAGGAGAAGAAAGCGCCATCTCAAATGTACTTTTCTACTTTCAGTGGTACCTTTCTCAACTGTTAAAATATATGCTTTACAAGAGAGCACTCTTGTGAAGTTATTGGGAGCTGGTACAGACAAAGACTGGACTGCACTGTTCCTCCTTCTTAGGGCAAAAAACTTTGCAGAATTCAGTTTTTAAATTCATGCTCTTAGAAACATAGAAACTGAATTTGTCAGCAGATAAGGACTACTTGGCCCACCTAGTCTACTCCTTTTCTTCCCTGCCTATCCATTCACCGCAGACCTTCTCTGATCTTTAGCTACCTCCCCCACCCCTGCTTCCCAACTAAGATTCCCTTGTGCCTATCCCTTGCATGCTTGCAGTCCACCACTATTTTGGCCCCCCACTAGCTCTGCTGGAAGACCGTTCCAGACATCCACCACTCTTTCAGCGATGAAGCAATTCCTCATATCTCTCCTAAATTTCCCCCTTCCAGCTTCATTTTATGTCCCCCTGTTCCCATGCACCTTTTGTCTCTGAAAAATACTCCCCTCCTGTACCTAGTTCGACTCCATGAGGTATTTATAGGTCTCTGTCATATCATATGGGCTAAGCACAAAAGAATCAGAGTGGAAAGGAAGGGGGGAGGGAGAAAGAGCTGTAGATTGGGCACAGTCTGATGTAATAGTGTAGTAGGGAGAAATGGTCCTTATCTGCTGTCAAATTCTATGTTTTTAATATAAATATATGTAAGCGGACTGGTGTTCCCACCTTCAGTACTGCTTCTCTGGACCCCCCTCCCCTCCAGGTCACCCAACCCCATTTCTGTACAGTGCTCTGACACTGGGGTTCCCAATCCAAGTATTGGACTTTAACCTGAAATAAAGAAAACCAACACTCAGTATTTTTTTTCTTTCTGTTTCTGTATTAACCTGCAAAAAAGAAAACAGTCCCTCACCATTCTGACCTGGCAACCCCGACATCCCACTCAGCACACACCACCCACAACCCCCGCGCACCCCACACACCCTCACTAACCTGAACATGTCCCACGGTGTACAGCCGCTCACCAATTGAAGACACGTCTTGCTGCTGGAACTGGCGACTGCAATAGGAAAAAGTAAGGTAAGTGTGGTTCAATGTATTTCAATGGGGTTTTCAACTTTGATGCATGACTTTACCATTTTTGCATATTTTGAGCCCACATTTTCAGCATGGCCTTTGTGGAACCCCATCTCATGACCAACACATTAAGCCTCAAAAATAGAATCTTATACCAGATGTGCCTCCTAGGTAGGAAAGCCATGCAAGGCCTAGCTCCTCCCTGTATCACCGACCTGATTACCTTTTACCAACTCTATGTACAGGACCAGGAATAAAGAAATACACCCATTCTGTGTCCCATTCCGAAGGACAGCTCTTGGAGAAAGATCCTTGTCCTACCGTGCCCCACTGTGGCTTAATGAGATTCCAGCTAACACTCTAAATGCTGCTAACCCTAGAACCTTCAAAGTCGAACTTAAGTAGTTTCTACTGCAAAAGAATGTCTGTAAGTGCTAAACTGTTCAGAGTGGGTCTCCAGAGCCTGCACCAACCCTGCCTACCAGCAACTACTCATGGACTCACTCACACAGGCCACACCTCCCCACTCCTGCTCCCCAGACTCTGGCACCTCATGCTACATAGCTGTTATTCTGCTTAGTGATTGCGCTCCTCGCTTGTCTCACACCTCATCGCCTCTCTCTCACTCTCTTCCCTCCCCTCACCCTCCCACCCCTTTTTTCCATCAATCTCACTCTTACAATACCTCCCTCCCTCCCCTGCTTGGTCTCTCCTCCTTACGTGCTCTCCCCTCCCTCTCTCACCACTTTCTCCCACCTTACCACACTCTCACTTGCACCATCCCCAGCTCCTCAGCTCCAAAGCTGTAATGCAATGTGATAATCAGGGCCCCTACTTTTCAAGTGCACAGTGGGACCCAGTTCATGCAAGACTATCATTTCACGTGAGAACTTGCCAAGGTGGTTTGTAATTTCGCGGAAGTTCTGCGGCACTAACAAACTACCACATCACAGTGTCAGCTTGTCATCCTGACTTCACTTTCATGGCAATGGTTATAGCAGTTGGGATGGTGGAAAACACAGTAACATTAGTTCAAAAAATAACAGACTTATAAAAATAATTTTATGCCTAAAAAGGCAAAACAAATGTCTCTCCCTTAAGGTCCTAGCCTGTTGCATAAATGACATATGCACAGGGGATCTTATGTGATAAATAGGGTATTTCTATATGTATGCTATCTATTCCACTAATTAGGTCTCCACTGTCTATCACTTATATATTTGTATGTGCTTTCTACACCACTCATGAGGTTCCCACTGTGTATCACTTATATATTTATATGCAATCTGTAACATACATACAAATATGTGTGTGTGTGTGGTGAGAGAGACAGAGATACTGTATGCGTGTGTTTGTGCGCGTGCGTGTGTGTGTGTGTATATATATATATATATTTTTTTTTTTATTTCCATGAACTTGCATCCTCATTCTTACAGGTCCCATTGGAAATGGAATAAAGAAGTTATTGCAAAACTCATTTTTAATGTCAACCTGCTTTCCCTGACACACTGCATAACACCATCAGACCATTGCATGCATGTGAACCGATTGTGAGATACAGCTCTCCAGCCCATCACAATGTGTCCACCATGTGACAGAACATTGCACCATACCTTCCCAGGCTCCGAGCAGTGATGTGTTCCACCAATTCTTGTGCTGCCCAGCCAGCTCCCAGAGCTAATCTCTGAACCTGAGTTGCCAGCACGGAAACACAGCATGCTACCCTCTGGCCCAACAGCTGTCCCTACACACAACATTTCTCCATAACTTTTAGGTGATTCTATCAACTAATGACAATATGTAATCAATAACCCTGGCAAAAATGCGTACATGGCAATTATTTATTTAACAAGTCTATTCTTTCAACAGGTCTACACATAATTACATTCCACTTTTTGGGGCATAATTACTTTATTTTTCTTAAAAATGACAGTTAAATTAATTTTACCAGTTATTCATTTCAGATGGCGTCTCTATACTTTAAAGGCACAAATAGGTTTGTACAAAGTGAGGTATGGACTTAACAGGTCTGTGCTATTGACAATGTTTTGTTTAAGTTGGCCCTAGTGCAATAATTTAAGACTGAAAATTGTATTAGGCTGTAGTGCAGGTTGAGCAAATATCACCATGCATGATATGCTGTGCCACCACCTCTGGCAGTGGGAGCTATGGTATATAAGTGACTGTTCATTTCTGTTGCAGAATGCAGTCATTTCATTAGCTAATGTATGATGTTATAGCAATGATAACATCACATTCTGAGCATGTAGGGGGTTTGGATACAAAAGAGGGGCGGGAACCAGATTATATGGATAAACAGAAATATTAATAAAAATCACGAGAAGAGTAGATTCCTCTTGTGCATGAAGTTCTGCGGTAGATTGCAAGTTCTGCGCAAAATTCTGCGGCCGCAGAATTCTAGGGGCCTTGGTGATAATGCTCCATCCACTAAACACTTTCTCCCTATCCTGCATTTTCTTCTCTCTCTCTCATATACTTCCTTATGCCATACAGCACTTAGTATTAAACCCTTCATGAAACTCATAAGAAACTCTTAGCTGTTTTCCATGTTTTTGCTACTTCCTGTACTGATAATTCAACAATGTCTGTATTTGTACTGTGAATTCAGTTAAGTACTGATATTTCAAGTATGTCTGTATTTCTATTATGAATTCAATGATGTCTGTATTTGTACTATTTAATGGGATGTGGACCCTTTGTAAAAAAGTTCTTACTCAAAGGTTGTTTCTGAAATTTCAATAAATAAATAAATAAATGGTGGTGGAATTATGCAAATCAGGACCAAAAGGTGTTTTCACGGTCGCTTGGTAAAATCAACTTTTGGGCAGGATTTGAAAATTTTCAATACCATTGCTCATGAGGTGGATTCATAAGAAGGCTATGTTGAAAATTTCAGATAAAAATATTTAAAAATGGCAAAGTTATGAGTGTATATTGAAATTTTGCAACACACGCTCATAAGTTTGGTGATTTTAAACATTTTGACCCCAAATTTTTAACGTAGACATTTTTTCATATCACCTCATGAACACGACAACTGTCATTTTCCAAAACCTGGCCAAAATGTGTTTCTGCACCTGTGGCACAGAAGGACATTGTAACTACACAAAATCACCTTTCAGCCAGGTTTTGACATTTTTCTCCACCCATGTTCACGAGGTGGGGTCATAAGAAGGCCATGTTGAAAATTTGAGATACAAATATTACAAAGCAGCAAAGTTATGAGCGTACATTAAAACTTTGCAATGCACACCCGTAACTTTGGTAGTTTTAAACAATGTGATCCCAATTTTCAACATAGCCATTTTTTCACATCATCTCATGAAATCGACAACTGTCATTTTTCAAAACTTGGCCAAAATTTAGTGTTAAAATATTAAACAAGCAACACAGTTATGAAGATACATTGACATTTTACTACACATGTTCATAACTTTAGCAATTTTTGAAATCTGATGCTGCATAGAAGGGCAGGGGCAGCAGGGCCCTGCACTTCTGCAGGTGGACAGAGCCTTCCCTTGGCACACGGCCCAGATGACCGTGCGCATCTGCATCTGTTCACGAAGGTCCCATATGAATCTGTGTGAATGAGGATACGATTCCACTACCTCAAAAAGAAAGGAAATTCTTTGTAAAAAAAAAAAAACATCATTAATTCACCAGTTAGGGTAACTTAACACCACAAAAGTAGGGAAATGCATCATTACGGTTTCCAGCCCTAACTCCTCCCCCCCCCCAAGCACTAAAAGGAAAAAAATTAGGGTTTTGGGTCTCTGGAATCTTGTTGAATCAGTGGTAAGGTCTTCCTTGGGGTTATCAACATCGATGTTTACCCTTCCCCCAACCCGTAGCCACCTGTCCAAAGCACAAGGTGCAGCTCCAAGCCAGTGCCTCATAATAATACACTCTTCAAAGGTAGAGAAGTAAGTCTCACCACGTGTTGCCAACACAATTTGTTGTAGCTTTCTTCATGCAGGGCCCACAGGAGATCGTGTATGATGTTGTTTGCTCATGGAATGGGGTGAGCTTTAGGGTTGACAACCCCAAAGAAGAACCCACCACTGATTCGCCAAGATTCCAGAGACCCAAAACCCTAATGTTTTATTCCTTTTGTCGCTTGGGGGATGGGGTGGGGAGTTAGAGCTGGAAACCCTAATGCCACATTTCCTTGCTTTTGTGGCGTTAAGTTACCCTATCTGGTGTATTAATAAAGTTTTTTGCTAACAATTGATATTGTACATGACAAACTTGTTGTCTGTCTGGAGGAGAAGTCTTTTGGCTGACCCGGGTCACTTGGGCTTTCAGACAATACAGAACTGCTCGTATCTCAAGCACATTGATGTGGAGAGGTATTTTTGATGGATTACAGACACAAGTAGTGTCTAGAGACCCTGACAGTTCACTCCCGTCACATCAGGGAGGCATCTGTGATGAGGGTCAACTCTGACTTTTGTGGGGAGAAGAAAGCCCGTAGGAGGTTGTCTTCCACTGATCACTGCATCAGGAACCTCACCAGGTTTCTTCACCTAAATGGGTTAGTTTTGAGGGTGTGTTGCCTGTGACCACTGGATACTGAGCATCCACTTAGTTGTCCTCATGTGCAGCCTTGCCAGAGGCACTGTGAAGAATGAGGAGATATAAAGCCCAACATGCATGGCACAGAATGGGCTAGCACAGTCTTGTGTTCCATGATGCAGCAAGCCATCTGCAAGACTACTTGTAGCCTGCTGTCTTGGAGAAAGCCCAAGCCTGGGTCATGACCAGAAAAACTATGAAAAGCAGTTCCTGAGAAGGCTCCAACTCAGATTTTGAGGGTTTCAGCAGAGTCCGTGAATACAAGGAAGTAAAAGGCAGTGGCCACTGTCTGGTCTGTCTCCTGGCTGGACAGGCTTGAGATTAACCAGTTATCCAGACACGAAACGACTTGGAGTCCCTAGCTTTCAGAGGTGTGCTGCACATACTGCAAAGCACTTTGTAAAGACTTATGTATGTCAAGGAAAACCCTAAGGGTAGGACTCGAATTTGTAATGCTGCCTCCTATGCAGAAATGGAGGTACTTGTGGTGGCTGGGTGCACTAGCATATACTGGTATGCATTCTGCATATCCAGTAATACTAGCCAAGCCTGCTGTATCAGGTTGGGCAGCAAAGATGCTAGAAAATCCTGAATTTTTCTTGAACCATGTACTTGTTCAGATTTCTGAGGTCGAGAATGGGGTGCATGCCCTAATTTCTTTTGGTACTAGTAGAACCCTGTCTTTCATTCTGACTCAGGCACTATTTCAAGTGCCCTGTTTCTAGAAGGCCCCAATCTCCTGTGCCAAAAGCTCTGACACGAAGCTGACTAGGGGAGTTGTCCTCTGGGAGGATTGTCCTTAGGGGTTTCTAACAATTCCAGTGAAAACCCTTCCCGGATGATCCTGAAAACCCACTTTTCCATCAAGATGGATTACCACTAATGGTAAAATTGTGTCAGGCTCCCCCCTGTGGAGGAGGAGAAATCTGCCTCAGGCAGCTTAAGCGGACCAGGGCCAGAACTTCAGATGGGGTCACTGAGTGCTTCTGGTGCCTGTCACCTGGCTACGCTTTCTTCTGAGGCTGGTGTCACTGGGCGTTTTGGGCTCCACTGCCCCTGCTATGAAAGGGCTCCTTATTGTGAAAACAGTCACATCCTTTGCCCCTCTGCGGGTTGTGGAGAGCTGGCTTGGAAGTCCTAAGAGTTGTTCTAGTTTCATTAGACTCTTTAAGAGATGACTCCACCTACTGACCAAACAGATTAGTGCCATCAAGGGGCACATTCATGCTCTACTGTTGGATGTCTGGAGTGAAGCCAGCAGTCTGCAGCCAGGAGTGCACTGATGCAGATACCTGAAGCCACGAAGCAAGCTGCTGCATCAAAGCCATTCATAGAAGCTTTAAGCTGGTGGTTGTTGGGGTCAATGCCTTATTTAACAGCTAGCAGCATGTCATGTCTTGTTCCCATGTCTAGCAGGGCCTCTGAAAGAGATTTAAGCTTGTTCCAGAGGGTACACTAATACTTACAGAATTAACCCTGGTAGCTAGCTATCCTCATGCCAATGGTAACTGAGGCATTGCCCTGCTTGCCTATGGTTTCCACCTTATGCAACTCTTTGTTAATGGGGTGCACAGTAACCTCATTGGGCACTATGACTTTGTCATTATTGTCAAAATATTAATGATATCTGCTACTGGCTGAGTGAAATACATAAGTTTAGATTTAGGTGCTGTGCATTTCTTGTCCTCCTGTTTTGGGACAGCTACCATAGTAGCAGGCCTCCTGCAAGCCACCTCGGGGAGTGTCCCTAGGACCAGCTCGATGGGAGGAACTAAAGAGACTAGGATATTAGGCACATTTAGAAACTCCAGTTGGAGGTGCCTAGCCTAGTCTATGGCTGCTGGCTCAAAATTCAATGCAGAATGCATATTTCTTCGCAAAGCCTGGAAGGACAGATCCTCCTGAGGTACAGTGATAGGAACTGGTTCCGAGTTCTCTGGACTGTAATACAAGTCATCCTCCACACCATTAGAGATGATGAGGTCAGGGTCTAACTGATCCCCCTCTACTCCCTCTATGCTCAGAGACTAGTAAACAGAATGGGGTCAAACATCCAACAGTGCAAGCCATGGCCTCGGCAACAACATCAATACCAGCCCAACCCCGGATGAGGCCTTGTAAACAGTGCCAGCGGTTGTGCCAATGGCAGCACAAAACATCTCCGGAGGGAACAATCACAACACCAAAGACTCATGCAGCACCATCAGCAACACTGGGGTAGGCCGCGAAAGAACCTGACCATGGCACTACACATGGCAAACGCTTCAGTGGTGTTAGAATACAGAAGGCCCAAAAGAAACCAGTGACAGTACTGTGGCTGCCACCATCCCTGGAGGGGTCTGAGGTGACAGCACAAGTGGGACAGATGTTGGCGGCACCAACAGAAGCACCAGCCTGGAGGCCAGATCTGCAGCCTGCCGAGTGCCTACGTCAAGCAGTGCCACAGATAACGCCAGCCCAGCTGACCCTGATGGGTCAGCAGCTGCAACCAAAAATGGCCCATCTGACTGATACGCTGGACACACTGCTCCACATTAGCTGCCCAATGGCCAAACTGCCCAACTGAATCCCCTCTAATAAACAGTTAGAGGTTGTGGAACAGAGACACCAACCTCACAAGTCCAGGCGTCCCCTCTGTCATCTGTGATGGCAGTGGGGAATCTAGGCCTGTGGAAGTTGATAGTCTCACAGCAAAACAACCAGAGGTTGACCTCAATCAGTGCCATTTTCCCCTATTTTGCAGAAAGGGATCTAGGCAGAACGGTCAAAGACCCCAATGCTGAGCATGTGTGAGATCTGGACCAGTTGTTTCTATGACTCTGGGAGGACTGTCCATCCTATCATGCGCTAGACTGCACATTGACAGATCACCCATCTCAAGCCGGTGGTGGCCAGACACCCCCATTGCCAGAGCAATTTTTCAGGCTCCCTACTTTTCTCCATGGCTGACCACTGGCACGAGGTAGGGTTGAGAAAACTGAACATTCTGTATGTTAAAATAACTAAACTGACTCCAAAATAATAAACTCTAGTGTATTTCTTAACTAAAGTTGAAGAACTGAATGCTTTCATCATTTAGACAGCAAAGTTCTGACCCTGAGTTAAAGAGCAGTGATGTTACTGACACACACGATAGCGGGAATAAAGAAACTGAGGTGACTGGGGACTGGTGCCACTGTATACCAACTGACGATGTGGTGGCATGCGACAGGGGTCCATTCATGTCACCAGCTCCCATGAGAAAATTTCTGACTCCCCGCAGGGTCCTAGTACCTTTGGCTCAGACATACTAGTGGGAATCAATGGCGAAAATTGAGTCTTGGAAGATTGCAAATCCTCTATTACACAAAGTATGCCCCGCTTCCTGATCCCTGACCAGTAAATAAATTTTAGTTTAGCACTTTAATGCACTACCCATACCCGACCAAGTCACCAACTCCGCACTGACTGGAGTCAAGTGACATGGACCCTCATTGCCCCCTGCCCTGCTGCCCAGCCCGACTCCCTCAGCTCAGACAGGTGCTGTTGCTAACTAGCCCAACACCTTCCAGAAGCATTAGCACTGTCCCCGTATAGCATGAAGTGATAGCCAGCCTAAAGAAAGCCCTGGGGTTAGCCAACAACAGATGCCAGTTAGTAAGGAAACTACCCTAACCAGTCAAAAAGGGGGGTCAATATATCCAGGGCAATATGTGCAGTGGGTAGGGGGATCAATCAAGTTAACAGGCCATGGATAGTTGCAGGTAGGCGTAGAAAAGTCATGAAGAAGAGATTTAAGGAAGAAGAGGCAGAGCACATGTCCAGGGGAAGAGAGGATCCGAGTTTAGGAATGTGATATGAAAAGGCAGCTTGACATAACGAGGTAAAAAGTAGATGGAATAAGACCCGGAGGTGGGGTGACTGGGCTGGAGGTTGACAGCAGAAGTGGGCCAACAGGGAGGGGCAGGAAGATAAAGTCCAAATGAAAAAAAGAGAATTGCAAAAGTATATGAACTGTAAACTGAATTGTGCCTAAATCTCACATTTTTCAAAGTTAGCCAACTGATATCAGGGGCTCTTTAAAGTAAGCAATAACACACAACAGGGTGCGTGAGTTACTGGGTAATTACCACCCCCAGTCCATTGGTTAGAGGCATGAGGTGTTAGCCAAGTGCCCTTCAACCAGAGGGTGGGGCGTGTGTATACCCAATAAGTACACACTAGAGCTATGTGGAACATAAAACTCTATGTGTGCAATGCCTGCAGAATTACTGTTCTGATTCCACAGAATTTTGCAAAATTTGCATGAAAATTCTGCAGAATTTTGCCAAATTCTAAAGTTCATTTAGTTTGCTGTAATTTAAAAGTACATATCCAACTGACGACAATTTGGTATGTGGACAGTAAGTAACAGTGTACTGGAGTATACCAAATTTCAGAATCATAGGTTGAAAGGGGCAGAGTTATGAGTGGCAAACATTTAAACAAAATTTAATTTTCAGTTATTTCAATCTAATTTTAAAATTTCTTATCCAAATTTCTCCACAGTTTTAGGATTTAGAGAAACATACACCATGGTATGTGCATCATGTTTAAAGTTTCAAGCTTCAAACAAAAGGATGTATATATATATATATATATATATATATATATATATATAGTAATTGTTATTTGTAATTGTTATATACTGTGTACCACTGTTGTGTTAACCTTGAATCTGTGTCGGGCCAGGTTTGAAAATGGACTAGTTTCCAATGCCCTATCCTGGTTAACAAAATAAAAAATATATATAGTTTCAGACTTCTAGCTTTAAATGGGACTGAGTTATAGCCTGCCAAACATGTTGTTAAAATTTTAAACTTGTTATTTCCTCTAATTTTAAAACAACATACACAAATGTATCCAGATTTGAAACACTTAAATTACTATGCCACATGATCATTTATGACAAAGTTCATTTTACAGCTTTACATGGGACTGAATTAAAAGAAGCCAAACTTTCACAACATTTTAAAATTAAATTTCGTAAGAATGTAAACTGCAAATTTGTAAACCCCGAAACTTTAAAACTAGAGAATGCAATGCCATTAAATATGACAGGTTCTTAGTCCTTGCAATGAGACTGTGTGTCAATTTTATTAACTGCTTGCTGCAAGAAATTGTAAAAGAACATCTGTACTTGAAGTCAAATTCCATGGACTTGGTGAAAATTGTGGAATTTCATAAAATTCCACAAAATTGAATTTGCTAATTTCACTCAGCCTTATCTGAGGGATTCAAATTAAAGGATAGGAGAATGAGAGGCAGGTAAGTGCAGGGGTCCCCAGGTTCAGGAGTTCGATGCATAGTTTCACCAAGAAATGGACAGTTGAACTGGGTAGCACACTAGTGGCAGACCCCCAGTTGAAGCAAGGAAGCATAGAGTGTCAACAATTCCAACCTGATCCAGGGAGCCTGACATACATGCAAGTCTGCACGTTAGAGGTACTCAAAAAGATGTAGTGGGGGGAAGACAATGTCTGGGGCACCAGGAAGGAAGAATTCTGGCTATTACAACAGGATATGGTGATAGAAAAATGAGTAGATGACTCTTGTTTTAAGGGATTTTGTCACTGTAAAGAACAAAGAGGATAACAGTGGGATCAGTAGTTCTACTGAGTCAATCTGGCTATGCTAAGAGAGAATGGGAGGGCAAAATAATCACCCAGAGAGGAACAGCCGGACTGCAAAAAGCTCAGCCCAGCTTATCACATAAAGTAGCGATATGTGCAATCTGAATGTTCAATTCCAAAAAAATAATTCTGGATGCTTCATCTATATGCTACCATAAATATTTGAGAAAATGTTACCAATAATTGTTTTGTTTTTTTTTCACTGTAAATTTAAAACTGCTAAACCAATTTATCCAGTTGTGTTAGACCCCAGGATGCACTGATATCAGATATGCATGTCAAATGTTAAGTCTATGCCTGCAAGAGTAGAGAAATGGAAATTATGTACCTACCGTAATTCTTGATCTTCTTGGACGAAGTCTCCACTACTCATTCACACTGATGGGGTCTATGCCGGAGGCGCTAGGACCCAGCGGGAGTAAACTTTCTGCAAGAGGGACGGCGCCAGAGATAGAGCCGCGAGAAATGGCGCCGTGAGCCTCAGCTCGTGCGGCAATGACTATCTCGGTGTTGGCCCTCCAACTGCCTCAGTACCTTTTTTCCTCAAGGAGGTGCAGCATAACTAACCTAGAAGGATAGCCTAACAAAAACTGGACATAAGATAGTCCGAATGACCCGTATAAGAAGGGTCAACAAAGAAGTCTTCACAGCCTAAACATTGAGGAGGTGAAGACCAACAACAGAGGTGAGCTCGGGGGATGGTGGGTGGGCACGTGAATGAGTGGTGGAGACTTCATCCAAGAAGATCAAGAATTATGGTAGGTACGCAATTTCCATATCTTCCTGTTCATAAAGTCTCCACCACTCATTCACACTGATAGGAGAGTACCGAGCTAATAATCCCCCGAGAGGACGGCAGGAGAAACCAAGAGCTCACAAATTTAGGACAGAAGTCCTTTAAGGATAGTCCTGCCAAACGAAAGATGCCGACTGGCATGGACATCCAGAAATAGTGCTTGATGAAGTATGCACTGAGCTCCAGGTAGCCGCATTGCAAATATCTGCAATGGGCATGTTGTAGATTTCCGCCAGGGATGCCGCGACTGCTCTAGTAGAGTGAGCGTACACTCTGCCCTCCAGCTTAACCTGCACCATGGAATAACAGTGGTGAAGGCATGCCACCAGCCATGCTGAAATGCATCTGATAGCGACAGGTTGACCCAGCCGGGTCTCGCCGAAGGAAACAAACAGTTGTTGAGCTTTGCGAATTTCTTTTGTTCTATCCAAATAGAAACGCAGAGCTCTTTTGACATCTAAAGAATGAAGGCTACGCTCTCCTTCATTTTGGAAGTTCACAAAGTAAGTAGGTGGGACCAAAGGTTGGTTTAGATAGAATTCTGAAACAACCTTAGGAAGAAACTTAGGATGGGTCCTAAGAACTACTCTGTCCTAATGAAACACAACATACAGAGGATCTGTGACCAAGGCATGTATTTCAAAGACCCTGTGGGCCGAGGTAAGGGCCACCAGGAAGGCTGTTTTCCAAGTGGGAAATTTCAGCTCACAGGAAGCTAGAGGCTCGAAAAGTTTTCGAGCGAGCATGTCTAGCACAAGGTTAATGTCCCAGGCTGCGACTGGACGCCTGATAGGAGGTCTAGTATGCAGAATACCCTTAAGAAACCTCTTAACTACTGGTAACTGAGCCAGTGATAAGGAAAGTACTGGCTCATGATAAGCTGAAATGGCACAAAGGTGAACTTTAACTGTAGAGTATTGCAGACCTGAATTTGAGAGGTCTAAAAGGTACTCTAGAACTTTATTTGGTGGGCAGGAAAAAGGATTCAAAGAGGATTTTTCACACCAGAGAGAAAAATGCTTCCATTTGGCTGTGTAAGTTTTTCTAGTGGCTGGCTTGTGCACAGCCAAAAGAATATCTGAAACTCTCTGAGAGACAATGAACCTGTTCACTTCTGTCTCTTCAGGAGCCAAGTGTGAACGTGAAGCGACCTCAGATTGGGATGGACCACAGGCCCCTGGGTCAGAAGGTTCATCTGAAGTGGAAGCGCTTTCAGAGGGGTTTCAGACATACTGTTGAGTAATGGAAACCATATCTGTTGAGGCCAGAAGGGAGCAATAAGGATAATTTTGTCCCCCAGGACTCGAATTTGAGAAGTACTCTCTGAATTAGTGGAAGAGGAGGAAAGGCGTATAGAAAGCATTTTGTCCACTGCAGCCTGAATGCATCCTGACAGAAAATGCCAGGCCCTGGATTTCTGGAGCAGAAGAGAGGCAGTTTTGTGTTCAGTGGGGATGCAAAAAGGTCCAGGTCTGGAGTTCCCCACTCTGCGAATAATGACTGAACTACGGTTGAGTCGAGGGACCACTCGTGAGGATCTGTCTCTGTTCTGCTTAGACGGTCTGCCAGTTTGTTCTGCACTCCTGGCAGGTAAACCACCTGAATTAGTGCCTTGTGCTCTAGGCACCATTCCCACACTCTCATTGCTTCCCTGCATGAAGGGTAAGATTGTGCACCACCCTGCTTGTTGATGTAATACATCACTGCTTTGTTGTCCGTTTGAAGGAGAATGTTCTTGTGACAGAGAATGTCCTTCAAAGCTCAGACTGCATAAAGGACGGCTCTCATTTCTGGGACATTAATGTGATGCTGGGACTCATCCTGAGTCCACGTACCTTGGGTGTGGAGATTCTGACAGTGAGCTCCCCATCCCATCAGGGATGCATCCGTGGTAATGGAAATCTGGTGATCCAGAGGAGCAAAGGGATACCCTTCCAGAAGATTGTCCTCTTGCGACCACCAGGTGAGTGACCTCTTCAGAGGTCCTGTCACCTTGATGAGAAAGGACTGAGGGTGAGTAGTTGAGGACCACTGAGTACTGAGCATCCATTGAGAGGTTCTCATGTGGAGGCGTGCTAGGGGTACAGTGAACACTGAGGATGCCATGAGACCCAGCATCCGTTGCATCGAGATAGCTCAAACTGAACTGTTCTTTCTGATGTACTGGGCCATCTGTAGGATATCGCTCCTCTGTCCTCTGGTAGAAAAGCTTTTGCACAGGAGGTGTCCAAAAGAGTTCCTATAAAAGGAGCTTCTGGGAGGGCTGCAACTGTGATTTCTTGAGATTTAGGGACTTCCATGGACGTGAGACAGTCTGAGGCCATGGCTACGGCATTGAGAGTTCCTTGCCTGGAAGGACTTGCTAGAAGCCAGTCATCTCAGATATGGAAACACTTGTATTCCGCTTCTTTCTTGAGATGCACTACAGAATTGCACAACACATTGTAAAAACTCATGGCGCCAAGGACAGCCCAAAGGCAAGACTCTGAACTGATAATGCTGGCCCAGAGCTACAAACCGTAGGTATTTGTGATGCTTTGGGTGTATAGGAATATCAATCAATCAAACTTTATTTAACCAAGCAGCAACATTATTGAGCATGCTCATTTTCAAAGTGGTCCTGGACAAAAAACAATACAATACATAGACACAATTGCAGAGACTCGGAAGCAACAGCATAATACAGGTAAAGGTCGATACAGATCAACTTAAGTTTAACATAGGACCACACAGGTACAATTCATAATGAGGTCTCATAGGAGACAGGAGATGATAAACCAAGGCTAGCTCTACTAAATGGAGGTTAGTACCTTCATTAAGATATCATGGAGAGGAAGAAGGAACATTAGTGTATAAAATTAGAATATGTTGGTAAGCGTCCTGTATGTCCAGGGAAGCTAGCCAATCGTGCTCATGAAGCAAGGGTAACAGGGTCCCGAGCGATATCATCTTGAACATTTCCTTGAAAAGAAACTTGTTTAACTTTCTGAGGTCCAGAATGGGGTGCATGCCACCAGTCTTTTTCGGGACCAGGAAGTAATGGGAGTAGAAACCTGTGTTTTGTTGATCCAGTGGAACTATTTCTACTGCCCTGTTGTTTAGAAGGCCTTGTATCTCGGAGACAAGAAGGTCTGACTGAGTTGTTAACAGCCTGGGCTGTCGTTTGGGAAGATGATCCAGAGGGGTTTCTGAAAGGTTGGGGGAGTACCCTTCACGGATTATCCATAGGACCCATTTTCTCTGATGTTATGGACTTCCACT
Source organism: Neoceratodus forsteri (assembly GCA_016271365.2). NCBI lineage: Eukaryota > Metazoa > Chordata > Ceratodontiformes > Ceratodontidae > Neoceratodus > Neoceratodus forsteri. The sequence goes on along the minus strand of CM057458.1, from coordinate 726,783,705 downwards.
GGTTCTAGAACTGAGTCAGATGTCCTCCACTGCTGAGGATGAGTCCCCTCGGGCAGCAGAGGTGGGACCCAGGCCAGAAACTCAGAAGGTGGCACTGGGTGCTTTGGGCCCTTGTGCCTTCTGTTATGCGTTTTTTTGAGGCTAAGTGGCTTGGTTTTTGTTGAAACCTCCTGCCCTCTGCCCCGAAAGGACTGATGGTTGTGAAACTGATGTTGTTAACACCCCCGAAAAGGGTGGGAGCGGTTGAGCCGTTTTAATGGCCAACCTAGTCTTCTGTGTAGCCTCCAGAGCTTGCTCTACTTGAGGTCAGAACAGATACATACTGTCAAGGTAATGCCATGATCTGCTGTTGGGCATCATTCGTGAAGCCCAAATGCTAAGCCAGAGTGTGACATGGTACAAATGCCCGCCGCTGCTGCTCGGGAAACAGTAATCGAAAGCGCCCATAGCTGCTTTAACCTGCTGGTTGTTGGACTAGATACCCTGGTTATGGTCTGAAGTAGCTCTGAACTACTGTCCGACTCAGGCAGAGCTTCTACCATCTGTTTGAGCGAATGCCAAAGAACATACTCATATTGAGAAAAGTAGCCCTGGTAGCTGGCAATATGCATACCCAGGGTGGAGGCAGCAAAGACCCTCTTACCCAAGGTGCCTATTTTATGAGATTCTTTGTTTACAGGCCGGGCTGTAGATGCCTGAGGAAGAATGGCCTTATCATTCTCTGCCAGGACTACAATAGGGTCTGCAAAGGCCTGGGAGGCCAAAATGGGTTGATCCTTGGAAGCAGCATACTTCCTGTCGATGGACTTAGCCACAGAAGGAATGAGAGCAGGATTATTCCATACCATCTGAGAGAGAGTCTCAAAGGATGGTTGTACCAGGGGAGTTAAATCCATAGGTATCTCTAGGACATGTAGGTACTGGAGTCACAAAAGCTTCCCAGGATCGATATCTGTAGTCTGAAGAGAAAGAGTAGAATTAAAATTTTTCAGCAGAGACTTAAATGACAGGTCTTCAACCACAGGCTCTGTGGCAGGATTAATGCCTGCTCCTTCAACATCATCACCCAGTCGAAGATCTGGGTCAGGCTCAGTATCATCTCCTGACAGTCCAGGGGACTGTATGGACAGGAAATGAGTGAAAATCAGAAGGAAATGAGGAAGGAAAAGGGGTCGGAGTCGAGAAGCCCTGAAGGTTGGAAGGCGTCATGCTAAGCCTTGGCGCAGAAGAAAACGCAGCGCCGCTTGACATTGGCCAGCGTGGGTGTTGAGAGGGCCCAGGCGCTGAGAAACCACACACAGCATCAAGACGGTGCCAAAAAGACGCATGGCACAGAGTATGGTGCCAAAAAGCTGCACGGTGCCGAGGACGGTGCCGACAATCCCAACGGCACCGAGGATGGCACCAGCAGACGCATCAGCACCAAGGACAGCGCTGAGTGACCCATCGAAGTTGACAGCGCCGAAACCAACCCAGGGCTCTGAAAAATAGGATTTGAGGAGAAAGAAGGAAGGAGACCAGGAGATAGAGGTGTCGGTGTGGCCCCCTGCGCCGCAGCCATGTGAGGGGGGAAAACACCTCAACGTGGAGTCGACGGCACCGAAGAAGGCACCACGCGACTAAAGAGGCCCAAACGCCCTACCTGATCCCCTGAAAGACCCAAAGGCCCCGGAGTGACCGGGCCAGGTAGCTGGACTACCCTCCTAGCCCATTGCTTCATAAGAGCGTCCCACTGATGAAACTGCTCATCTGAAGCCCTACCAGAAGGGGGGGAAGGGCGCCGATGTCAAAGAGGTCAGTGACCGGAAACAGAAACCGGCGACTCTGAAGGAGGAGACTGGCAACTGACCCCAATGACCAATCGTCGACGCGCAGACATACCAGAGGGCGACCTCGAGTGATGCCTTCTCTTTCTTGACCTGTGGGCCGAAGAAGAGTTCAAGGCCGAACGGTGCCGAGAATGCAACCATTTTCTTTTACGCTTCCGGGGGGACCGCCCATACCCTCAGGCATTGGACCATCCATTGTCAGACCCTCCCTCTGGAGAGGGCGTCGGACCGGACCCAGGCCAACTGACTGAACAGCTTTCATACGAAGTCTCCCTACCATCAAATTTAACTCCCGGTGGGTAAGCGACGTCGTCATTGAAACGCATTTGATGGCAGAAAGAAAGGAACTGAGGCGGTTGGAGGGTCGACACCGAGATAGTCATTGCCGCACGAGCCAAGGCTCGCAGCACCGCTCTTCGCGGCTCCATCTCTGGTGCCAGTGCTCTTGCAAAAAGTTTGCTCCTGCTGGGTTCTAGCGCCCCCGGCGTAGATCCCATCAGTGTGAATGAGTGGTGGAGACTTTATGCCCAGGAAGATGTTACAAACATACACATCTTTAAGAGTTTTCACAAAAGTTTGCAAATATTTACATAGTAAAATTTTGAACCCCCTGCAACTTACAAAAATCTCTCATCCAATTCTTTGCATATTTAGAAGATTCTATAACCATTACAAAAAGGTTATTCATGCTAGTTTACACATGTCTAGCTCCAAAGGTGCCAGAGTTATATGAAGATAAAATGTTTCATGAAATTTCCCACAAAAACTAAAATGACAGACTTTGAGCATATATTATTTTGAGACAATGCACCCTAATGTCTTGAAATCTGGCAATTGTTTGGAACACATATCATTAAGTAATAATGACAAATTTTAGACCTCTGGCCCAATAGACAGCGAGGGATATGTAGATAAATCTATTCATGACATTTCTAACAAAAAATAAAATTACAGATTTTGAGCACCTATATTTCTGAGACAATCCATCCTAATGTCATGTAATCTGGCACATTGTTAGAACACCTACCATCAAGTAACTATGCCAAATTTAAGATCTCTGGCCCAATAGAAGACTAAGGCATATGCAGATAAAAATGTTCATGACATTTCTAACAGAAAATAAAATGACAGATTTTGAGCCCTTATAACTTTGAGACATTCCACCTTAATTTCATGATATTCAATGTCATCAGAACTCCTCCCAGAATGTAAGCATGCCAAATTTCAGAGCTCTTGGTCAACAAACAGCTGAGTTATGATCAAATTAATGAATGTGAAAAATTCCACAGAATTCTGATGAAATTCTGCAAAAATTCACAAAATTTCACAAAAGTTCATCAAACATCCATGAATTCAAAATTTTCTCATTCTGCACAGCTCTAGCACATACCTTAAAGTGTGGTATTACATTTATAAAATGGCACCAAAATAACAAAAAAAGACAATCTTTAAATTAAGAATAAATAAATCTTCATCATTGGTCATCCTGATCAGACTACCTGCCCTGCAGTGCAAGTTGGAGCTCCGAGTTGCCGCCACAACACTGAAAGGGTAACCCCCCTGATCAGACTACCTGCCCTGCAGTGCAAATTGGAGCTCTGAGTCGCCACGAACACTGAAAGGTACAGAGCTTGGTTGAGAACAAACGAGACTGTGCTGTGTTTCTGAACTTGGCGTCATTTTGCTGGTATCGACAGGACAATAAATTAACAAGGGACCAACAGACTCTTTAAACATTTCTACTAGCTGAGCAGTTTCTTAAAATAATCTGAACTGCTTAAATGAATCTGCTTGTAATATCACCTGCTTCTTCACAAATACTCAGAGCTGATTTTAAAGTAATTAAGCTACTCCTGTTTAAACTGCTTGTGCACAGCTCCTTAGCTCTTCCATACGCTGCTGCAGTCTGTGGGCAGTCATATGACTATCTCCCACTTTCTCATTTGCAGCTTTTACAAAGACACCAATATAGGGCATCTGACTTTTTCTCAAACTAAAATAGAAGCAAAAAAAAGAAAAAAATTTGCTGCAGTTTTCTTGTACAATTAAGCACCTTTCTTGAACTAACTTTAATAGAAATTGTGGGACTTAATATATACTTTAAAATCACCTACATACCCCCACATTATTAAGTGGGGAGACTGTAGGACTTATCAAATGGTGGTCTCTCTACTGCTCCCAAAATAGGAAGTCGGGATAAGATCATCAAAAAGCATAACTGACAGATGGACTAGAAGCTCGGTGAGGTCCTTACAATCACTCACCCCGTATGAATTTTTTATTCTTTTGTCCTGCCAAATAGAGGCATATACTACTTTATCGGGTCATAATCTGATCTTGTACCTAAGGCCACAACATCCCATAGTTATGCCTCTGGACTGGACTACTGTGGTGCAGGCACCATGGATGCTAAAATTAAAAAATGCAGGATGACTCTCTGCCTTATGGCAATAACACTGCCAGCAGTATTGCTCCTATGTGACATGACTAGTGGTCTCCTCATTAAGGAATGCTCCCCTTACAACACTTACTCACTCTCATTCTATGGCAGGTTGCCCCTGAAATCTGAGCCTACATTCTAATGCATCCTATCACCACATTAGCATGCCTTGGCAGTAAACAATCATGCTTGATAGGCATACTGTTGTTTACCACCAGGGTCTCAGTGCAGGGAGCTTGGGTAAGGCTCACTCTCTACTTTCTACTTATTGGCCTTCTGCTACTAAGATGTGGGGATGTGGAAGCAACCCAGGCCCTCAGCACACAAAAACAGCCCAATCCTTCTCACAATGGTCCTTCACATAGCATCAGGACAGTTCATATTAATGTAAGTAGCACTGTACCCAAGATCCAGGAGCTTGAGGCCTGGGTCTCGACACACAGTCCAGATGTCCTTGGTATCAGCGAAACATGGTTGAAACCTTCCACTCCTGACTTACTCTGCCACACACAGGATATACTATCCTAAGAAATAATAGACCAGGGTCAATGAGGGAGGCAAAGTTTTGATTTATCTGAAGGACCATCTGAACGGAACCATCATGCCTCCAGCTCAGCCTGACAATTGACCCCAGAGTGGCTGCTAATGGAAATTACTATTGAGCAGCGCTTAAACTTCATATGGGCTATATATATAACCCCCTCACTGGGAGGGATCAACAGACTATGGAGTATCGTTTCTGAAGTAGCTAGCCTCTCGCCAGTAAGGGATACTATTATTATAGTTGACTTTAATTTAAACTGGTTGGATAGCAAGCAACACAGCTATGCCGAATTGCTCAAGGGAACTAACCTGACACAAATCATTAGAACAACCACGCACCACAACTCTAAAACGGGTAATCATACATTACTTGACTGGATCCTGACAAATCAGAAGGACAGGGCCAGTAATGCAGGCGTTCTATTGGATTCCATTAGTGACCACTCCCCTAATTTCTGTACGTGGTCTTGGAAGAAAAATCAAACCTCCACCAAGAATCATCTTCTTCAGGAATTTTGCCAGAGTAGATGTTGAGGCACTAAATAGATATCTAGGTGGCATAAGTTGGTCCAATCTTTTCTCACTGAATGACATGAATTCAGCCCTGGGTTTCCTCATTGCTGCTTTAACCTTGATCTGAAACAAGCATTGTCCTATCACGACTCGGCGTGTCAGGTGAGGGAACACTAAATGGGTCACTAGGGAATTGGTCCCCCTTATGAAAGCGTGGGATAAGGCCTGGCTAAAGCACAAGATGGGACCAACTCCAGGAAATTGGGCAGAGTACAGGCAGGCAATTAAGGAACAGGTGTAAGAGGGAAGCTAAATCCTTAAACCTCTTTTTTCAAGTCCCAACAAACTCAGAACCGAAGCAATCCCAGGAGTTTCTGGGCGACAGTAAACTCGATTCTGAAGCCAGCTAAACAAGATGGTGCAATCTCCTTAATGAGTGACAAGGGACTACAGGCAAACCTAGAAATGGTGGCTAACCTCCTGAAAGATAAGTTCTCAAATCTGGACCCATACTTAGCACAGCTTCCTGATGTGGGAAAGAATGGTGGAAGACAGGCAGGTACAACTTGCTCCCCCCCCTTTTTTTACTTCAAAGTTACAACTAAATCTCAGACATATCGTCTCCTGATGGCGCTACCCAACTCAGGTAGTGCAGGCAGTGATGGGCTATCACCGCAATTTCTCAGGCTAGCTGCGGCATTTGTAGCAAAACCACTCTCCCACATAATAAACCTATCGCTGATCACCGCAAATGTGCCGACAATCTGGAAAGAAGCTAGAATAGTCCCAATTTTTAAGGCAGGAGACCCGCACCTCCCGGAAAACTATAGACCAGTATCAATCCTGACCCACACAAGTAAGATACTTGAAAAAGTAGTATACCGTCAGATGTCCGAGAACATCGAGAAATATGGCCTGCTATCCAATGACCAGCATGGCTTTAGAAAAGGCTTTAGTACAACCACGGCACTCGCTAAATTTACAGACCTTGGTCTCAGTGAAGCGGACAAGAACTACCTCACGGGGGCCATATTTGTGGACTTATCGAAAGCCTTTGATATGGTGGACCATGAGATGCTGCTAAACTACCTGTCCTCCCTGAACTTCCACAACAGCATGATAAACTGGGTAAACAGCTACCTTATGGGCAGGACCCAGTTGGCACGACTAGGGAGGGTCCAATCCTGTCCTTCACAAGTGCGAACTGGAGTTCCTCAAGGCTCCAGGTCCCCTTCTCTACTCCCTTTTTGTGAATCCCTTACTCTTGGAACCCTCACACAGTAATAGAATAATGTATGTGGATGACCACATAATCTACAGAAGTGGAAACAACCTCTCCAGATTGAACCTAACTCTAAATAAAGATTTTAGTTCAATGGTTCACTCAGAATATGCTCATTGTAAACACCAAAAAAAACAAAATGCATGCTGTTTGGCTCCAAACAGAGGCTCTCTAAGTGTGCTCCCTATGATACATATGCTCTTAACATCTTGGACACTGATGGCTCTAACACTGAACAGGTAAGGGAATTCAAATACCTGGGGGTCACGCTTGACCCCGCTTTTACTTTTGAACACCACATTAGCGCAGCAGTAAATAAGGTGAACCAAAGAATAGGAATGTGTTATTGACTCAAACACCTCATGTCCTCTGAAGCAAGACTAGCTATTGGGAGGAGACACCTTCTCCCCATACTAGAATACTGTTCCCCAGTTATAGCCCTCTCACCCTCTGTGCTCCTAAAATGCATGAACACAGCATATAACAACATATGCAGGTTCATTGTACAGGCCCCATATCGGACTCATCACTGTTACCTCTATCAAACCCTGGGACGACCCTCCCCCTCCAACCATAGAGAGCTGCTGTTTGGAACTTTCAGCTCAAAAACACTGCAAGCTGGGCTAGGATCCCCCGTCAGGCCTGCTAAAACCTAAGAGTAACAGGCGTGAATAAAGGTCCTCTGATAGCAGGTTGATGGAATGTCCCAGACGAAATACAGAAATTGGCAGGAGGGCCTTCTCCTGTGCTGCACCCAAATTGTGGAACTCCCTCCCAAACAGACTGTACACATCTGTTTCACCCTTCACTTTCAAACTGCACTTCCTAGAGGAGATGTCAGGTAGATGTCTATGCAAATGCTAATCCAAGTAACTGCAAGTGACTGACAGGTATGTCAGCAAGCAATAAGGAAGGGCCTGCTATTTTTAATGCACTTATTTGCTAGATGTTTTGACCAGAAACAAGTTATAATGTCTATAGCACCGAGAATTGTAACTGTATTTTTCTTTTCTTACTTTTGTATTTCGCTACATGTTCTCCACTTATGATCCTCTCAACTGTGATTATATAAACTGTGTTCTGTTGACTTTCCAGTTATTGTTATATTAGATGTGCCATCTAGAATGGCCAGGTCATGCCTGAAAATGGTCCCTGGATCAGTGTACCTTACCAGTAATCAAATAAATAAATAAATTGGTAGATCGTTCTCACACCAAACAAGTAGGTTTGCCCCATCAAAGAGGTCAACATTTCTGGCAGGTAAGTCACTCATGTTGTGTTTAACCATTTTTGTTTGTTTTTCCAACTGTCACAGTTACAGAGACTTCCAAAGCTTTGTAGTTCCAAGACTTGCAAGGCACTTTCTAGACCCATGGAGTTATTGATCAATTACCTTTGAGGTCTAGACAATTGACCAGTCAGATCACTGGATTTTTTTTTCCCATTTTATAAGGAAACAAACAATTTGCAATTTAAAAAATTGTTTCTGGTGTTTTCTGTTCATTACAGACATTTTGTTAACATATTTTATGTTTGGGTCCAGGATCTGCAGTGTGCTTCCACTCTCAGGATCCTATTTCTACAGTAAATTATAAGACTGGCACAGTATTCAGCAGTGCACAAAGCTCTTGGCAACCTATAGCATCAGTAACTGGTGAGTAACTGGGGACATGCTATGAAGCTGGAGGGAGGTAGATTCAGGAGAGATGTGAGGAAGTACTTCTTCACAGAAAGAGTAGTGGATTCCTGGAACAGCGTTCCAGCAGAGGTAGTTGGGATGAAACAGAGGTGGAGTTTGAAAATGCCAGGTACAGACACAAGGGAATTGTTGGCGTAAGGAAGGGGAGAAAGACAGCACTATAGATCAAGTAGGGCTAGCAGCAAAAATGAGGATAACAAAAATGAGCAGACTAGGCAGGCTCTCAGTGGCCATTATCTGTCATCAGTTTCTATGTTTCTACAATGCTATTATATTTGCATTCTGCGTGCATTTTTTCCCCACTGTGTTTAGAGCTTTGAAAGAGATGCTCTTCAGACTTGTGTACTAACTCTTGGAAACCACAGCAAGTGGAAACACACACACACACACACGCACATGCACTGAACCTTGATGTTCAACTTCAAAGACTCATGATGATGTCTATTAGCTGGCTAATGGAAGGAAAACTAGTCTGATTAATGGGCTGCATCCTTTGAACTATACAAAGTTTACGTCAGTCAGCCAACTGAACATGGCCATCACCAGCCTTCTCAATACTGGATTTTGAGTAGCAAGCCCAAGCCTCCTGCATTTCTACATCCATTGGCTTATATAGCACACACCTCCACAGCCCCTACACTGCACAAGCACCACTAATATGTTCTGTTTCGCATGTAAGCAAGCAAACATACAAACGGAGAGGTCATTACCAACACAATCTCACAGCAGGCAAGAAGTAGGATACTCACTTTGTTCCTGTATACTGCACCAAGCTTGGGGTGGAGCTTAAAGAACTAACAGAACCAAAACAGGAAGATAGGAAAATAATAACAATTTTAAGGAGTTGACAGTTGTAATTTTTTTAATGTGGTAGTATTTTTCTGTTTCCTTTTGCTCATTAGAAAGTCCTCTATATGATGATAATGTGCTGGATGTTGATAACATTGTGCTGGATATGTGGAGCAATTCTTAGCCTGGCAGCTGACATATCTGTCTCTAGTCCTCTCCCCACTGCATCATCAGCATTATGATGTCACAGACAGTGACATCATAGGTGACTGACCTGGCGGGCACTGAGTGGCTGTTCCTAAGCAGCAGTGATGTCACAGTCAGTGAGGTCACAATTCTGATGATGTAGTTGGGGGGGAATAGAGATAGATATTGCAGCTGCCAGGCAGAGTGCTGTCCCACACATCACACCTACTAATATCAGGTAAACGATTTTCTAATGAACCAAAGGGAAAAGAAAAAGTACCTCAGATATAAAAAGTAATGGTTGACTGCTTTTAAAAAAGAACATGTACGTAAGACCTTACCGTAACAGTAGATCTTCGAGGGGATCTCAGTCATCAGGTTACACCATAGGAACTTCACCATTGGTGAGTGGGGAATCCACATGGAAGATTTCAGCAGTACAACTGGGCCCACCCACACCGTCAATGTCAGCTGATGTCACCAACCCTATAAAGGTGTAGACGGGCCCCTGCTCTCCTCAGTTCTTTCCCTCCGGAGATGAAGGGAGCAAGGCTAATGCCCTGGGGACCAGAGGAGAGCAAGGGACCCGGCTCTCAGAAACATGATGGGAACAGCAGACAGCCAGGTCCTGAATAGAAGGCCCAAAAAAGGGGGATAGCAGGAGGGAACATACCTGATGACTGAGATCCCCTCAAAGATCTACTGTTACTGTAAGTTCTTACATAACTGTTCTATCTTTTTCGGGGGTATCTCAGTCATCAGGTTACACTGCAGGAATGAGTCCCAAGCAGTGATAAGAGTATATGGACAGTCTGGGAGGCTGGATCTCCATAAACCTAAGACAGAAGAGGTGGAACAACCTACCCAATCAAGTAGCTTATTAAACTTAAGACAGAAGACCTTGAAAACTGAACCTGTCAAACAACTCCATAAGCTTAAGACAGGAATCCTTGCAGAACAGCCTAGTCAAATCCTGCACAGACTCTAGAAGCGATGTCCAGACTTTAATGCTTGGTGAAATGTGGACTGTGCTCCAGGTGGCAGCAGCACAAATGTCAGTGACTTAGACCCCTTTGAAGCAAACCACAGAGGTAGCCATACCTCTAGTGGAGTGGGCTTTGACAGCATCTGGCAATTCTTTGCGATACCTATTGTAACAGAACACAATGCAATTTGCCAACCATTTGGATAAACATTGCTTAGAAACTAAAGCACCCTCTCTACCTGGGGCAAAAGAAACAAACAACTGTTTATACTTTCTGGACTCTTTAGTCCTGAGCAGGTAATACTTCAAAGTTCTGTGCACATCTAGAGTATGGAACAGTGCTTCCTCTGGATTGGCACACTCCAGAAAATAAACAGGAAGGTGGGTAGACTGACTGAGTGTAAATTCAGAAACCACCTTAGGAAGAAATCTAGAATTTGTGTGCAAAGACACCCTGTCTTTGTGAAAAATCAAATAAGGCTTCTTGCATCCGAGTGCCTAAAGCTCTAAAATTTTTCAAGCAGAAATAACTGCAACTAAAAAGAGCACTTTCCAAGAGAGAAAGTGCAAGTATAAATAGCTCAAAAGGAGCAGGTTCAACTTCTCCAAAATAAAATTAAAGACCAAGCCAGGACAGAAGAACAGATTGGGATTTCAGATGTAGGACTCCCCAGAGGAAGATATGCGAGACATTCAGTTAAGCAACAGTGTGATCATTCACGGGACTGTGGAAAGCAGAAATAGCCACCTGAGGGAGGAACACTGATGCCTGAATCAGACAAAGAAGTCAGGTAGTCCAGGAAATGCTTCACCGGACAGGTGAAGGGGTCAAGGGAACATTTGGCAGCCCAGATGGCAAACCGTTTCCACTTAATGGCATAAGTGGCCCAAGTGGAAGGCCTGCGAGCGGCAACTAGAACATCTACCACCCTGCTAGAGACACCAGTCCTGGCAATGACTACATGCTCAGGAGCCTTGCATGCGGATGGAGGGACCTGAGGTTGGGATGGACCAGGGTCAACCGATCCTGGTTCAGCAGATTACTGCAAAGGGGCAGAGGGACTGGAGATTCCTCTGCCAGCTGCTGAAGCAGAGGAAACCATATCTGGCAAGGCCAGAATGGGGCTACCAGGATCATGCTGACCCCTTCCATCTGCAATTTGATCAGCACCCTCTGTATCAGTAGGAACGTCAGGAATGCATACAGAAATCTCCTGCTCCTAGAGAAAGAGAACGCGTCTTGCCAGAAAACTCTAGGCCCTGGATCTAGTGAGCAAATACTGGGCAGTTTTGCGTTGTGTGGGGACGCAAAAAGGTCCAACTCTGGGCAACCCCATCTGCCAAACAGATTATCTGCGATGGATGAGAGACATTCCCCATTCGTGCATGTTGGACTGAGTCCTACTGAGACTGTCCACCAGGATGTTTAGGATGCCTGGCATGTGCATGGCAGACAGCGTTGGCTTGTGGTCTAGAGCCCAATACCACACTCTCATGGCCTCCATGCAAAGGGAGTATGAGTAAGTCCTGCCCTGTTTGTTGATATAGTAGACAATGCTCAGATTGTCTGACTGCACCACCAGCTGGCCTGGGGCCAGATGATCCTGGAAGGCCTGCAGAGTGTACAGCATTGCTCTCATCTCCAGGACATTGATATGCAGGGCGGCTTCCCACTGGGACCAGGATCCCTGAGTTTGGCAGGGATCCAGGTGGGCTCACCAGCCCAGACCTGAGGCATCCATTGTTAGAATCTGACTCAGAGAGGAAAGCAGGAAAGGGACCCCTTGAAGGAGGTTTGAGGGGACCATCCACCACTGAAGTGCCTTGTGTACTGGGGAGGAGACCAGGGCCAGTTGGTCCAACTTGTCAGTCTGCTGGCCCTACTGCACCGGAGGGTCCACTGCAGGGTGCATTTGTGAGTCTGATAATGGAACAGTAGGAATGGCTGTGGCCATGAATCCTAGTAGCTATAAATACAGCCTGGCAGGGATGTACCAACTGAGTGACCTCCTGCACCTGGGATATGAGGCATTCTGCACTGCTGTGGGTAGGAAGGCCTCCCTGCCCAGAGTCCAGGACCACCCCAATGTACTGTAGTCTTTGGGGTAGAACTAGCACAGGCTTGGACAGACTGATTGTTATGCACAGAGACTGAAAAAGCTGAAGAGTATGCTCCAGAGTGGACAACAGCTGCTCCCCGTATGGGGCCTTGAGAAGCCAGTCATCCAGGCATGGGAAGACATACAGTCCCTCTCTTCTGAGAACTGCTGAGACCACTGCTAAGCACTTGGTAAAGACATGTGGTGCAGATGACAAGCCAAAGGGCAATACCTTGAACTGATAATGTTCTTCCTGTGAGGAGGGAAGACTGCGATGTGCAGGTAGGCATCCTGCATGTCCAGTGAGCAGAGCCAGTCCCATGACTTGAGGAGGGGGAACAGGCCTGGTAAGGTTATCATTTGGAACTTTTTGTACTAGACATAGAGATTGAGGTCTTTCAGATCCAAGACTGACCTCAGATCTCCAGTCTTTTCGGGAACCAGGAAGAATCTGGAATAGAACCTCTGGTTTCTCCTCCACTTTGGTACCAGTTCTATCACCTACTTGCACAGGAGAGAATGCACTTCCTCCCGGAGAACAGACAGATGAGCCTGGGGTAATTTGAGAGAGAGGGGGGGGATCTGAAGGCTGCTGTACGAGCTCCAGAGTGTGCCCACACTCTATGATCGGCAGTATCCAGGCGTCTGATGTTATGGTTCTCCACTGATTCAAATGGAGGGAGATCCAACCTCCTATTGCCACCTCCTGGGCCTGGACTAAAGGAGAGAGATCTGGCAAGGAGTCAAGTTGAGGTGGGGCCAGCAGAAGAGGCAGGACCCTCAGTCCTGGGATGCTTGGCTGCTGCTCCAGTATTGGAGGAGGCAGGCAAGGAGGGCTGGGCTCTACATTTGCCCTGAGGGTGGGAGCTGGGGTCCGGTCTGTTAACTTGTTGACCAAAAGTAGGGCCCCCCCTACCACGCTGTTAAGTGTGGTAGAGGGAATGGATGGACTTAGTGACTGTACCTGAGGCCTGCAGATCTTTAATGATGTCCTGGATATTAGGACCAAAAAGTTTAGTGCCATTAAATGGGGAGTTCAACACCTTGTTTAGCACATCGGCAACAAACCCAGAAACCCTAAGCCATGAATGCCTATGGAGGCAGATGCTAGTGGCAGTCTCCCTGGAAATAGTGTCAAATAAATCATAGATGGCTCTTAGATGATACTTCCCAACATCCTCTGCAGTTTGGAAGCATTGGAGCAATTTCTGTTTCTGGGCACCATCAGGAAGGGCTTGGGCAGCCGTCTTTTCCTTTCTGGCATTGGTGTTCTGGAATTTCACCATGTGAAACAGGTAATTTGCTATCCTCGGGCCAAGGATAGCAGAAGCATATGCCCTTTTTCCCCAAAGATTTATCCTGTGGGATTCTTTGTCCGGGGCAAAGAACTAATGTGCTTGGGCACCTTAGACCTTTCATGTGCTGCCTTGATGACCACTGAGTCAGTTTCAGCATGAGCAGCTAAATAAGGAATGCCCTGAGGGGCACTGTAGAGCTTATCAGCTCTGTGGGGCATAGCTGGCAACATATCTGGTCTGTGCCAGGCTGCCGTGGTAGCATCCCTGAGGGCGGGACACATGGAAGGAATGATCTTAGGGGGAGTCCAGGTAATCCGCCAGGTTCTTCCTGGTGGCATCCTCCTCCTCCTCTATCTGAAAACCCAAAGTGAAAGACAGTTGCTTCATAATGTTGAAAAATGAAGCAACCTCAGGTGAAGACCTGGGGGTATGCTTGACAGATTCTTCACTAACAGAGGAGGCAGTGAATTTATCTGAAGGGTAGTACTGCTCTTCCTTCTCTACCTCATCTAGAAGTATGAGGTCAGGGTGGTTTTCTTCCTTGACGTTGACCTCTTCATCTGGGTCTGCCATCGGATGCGCTGTCGACGGTCCTTGGGCTGGTTCCCAGGACCGACGAACAGGAGTCAATGATGAAGACAACGGCGAAGGCACTGGTGGTGCGGGCCTGCTAAAGGCAGTAAACTGCTTGATGATCATGTTAGTGAAGCGGACTAGAACTTCATTTTGTCACAGGAGGGGTCGACGGCACTGATGTTGCTGGACCCGACTGCATGCCCGACGAGCCCATAACCTTCAAAGGGGAAGGGTCGGGTCTCAAAGAGGCCATCATTGACGATGAGACCATCACTGACAGAGGAGGGACCGACAACCCGAAGGTTGACAGCTAAGCGCCCTGTGAGTCAAGCAGAGAAGCTGTCGGTATGGGTCTGGAGTGAACCAGGACCTGGACAGTAGGTCTCTTGGGAAGCCAACAATGATGAAGAGCCCACTGAAGTAGAGGCTGACGGAGAATGGAATGGTCACCGGGGAGCGTCGATCCCGGTCTTTTTATGACTTTCCTTGAGGACCTGTCTTGGACTGAGAGGTCTTGGAGCTCTTGGACCCGAGGGACGACTGGTTTGCCAGTGCCCTGGAGGACCCGGCTCAGAGCTGGCTACCTGCTGTTCCATGAAGGTACAGAAAGCCTTTCTGTGTCAACTAAGCATGGTTTGGTTAAACTGTTGGCAAAGCTTACAGTCCGAGGCATTGTGCTGAGGATCAAGAGAGCAAACACACACAGAGTGCTCATAATTAGAAGCAATCTTCTTATTGCAGCAGCAGCACGGAAGAGAGAAGCTGAAGGTTTAACTATCAACATAAAAGAAAAAAAAAATAAATCTCCAAAAGAGATTTGTGAGGGTTATGAGAAAAAAGGCCATAGGCTGTAAAGACGCGAGCACAGCGACGGCACTTCCATGGAGACTGTGCTTGCAAGTTGATGGCAGGAGAAGAAATGAGGAGGACGGGCCTGCCTATGCCTTTGTAGGGTTGGCGACGCCTGCTGACATTGATGTCGTGGGCGGCCAGCTGTACTTCTGAAAATCTTGTGGATTCCCCATTCAACCGACAGTGAAGTTCCTATGGTGTAACCTGATGACTGAGATGCCCCCAAGAAGATCTAATAGTTTTAGGCAGTACACTAGCTCTTTAAGGTGGATGGCATCAATGTGCACTAAGAAATCAAGATGACAGTCCAGCCAGACCCCAAAGTACTTAAATCTGGAGACATCCTCAATCACAGCACTATCAAGGGTGTGGAAAGATGGGAGGGCGGGGAGTCTGTTAAGCCTCTATTGGGTCCAAAATACCACAGAAACTGTTTTTTGGCATTGAGAGACAGTTGGTTTGACAGGACCCAGTGCTGAATATTGTCAACATCCCCTGCAGCTGGACAGTAAAGCCATGGGTAGAGGAGACAAATGCAGACAGCACTGTATAATGAGCATGCATATGAATGGATGCAGAGGAACAATTAGAGGCATAGGTCATTCAAGAAACTGGAAAAATGAATAGGGCCCAGGACAGACCCTTGTTTATGGCTATTCAGGATATAATAATAATAATAATAATTATAGTCAACTTGTGATTTTTTTTTATCTGTAAAAGTTCTATTGGGTGGGGTTAAGCATCTGTTTATCAGAACTTTCTATTTTCCTCCTAGGTTGCTCAGATAATGGGTTGTCATTGCTGGAAGGTTACTCTGGGTTGAAAAGTAAAGCTAAGGAAATTATCTTGTTGGGAGATACTGTATTAACATCAACTGGAAAGATTAAATTATAAAATTAGGGATACAATTGGGGGGTTAGGTTTAACTCAGTTTATTAATAAAACAACACATACAAATTACAGAACATGAACTGAAATGTTATTGGACTGGATTTTACCATCCAGGCCAGATAGAATAGTCGAGTTAGCGCCACCGTACCTCCAGTCTTCACTCATTCCAGGAATTTTCTACATTTTTATCTTTTTGAATTTAGGAATATGACTGCTAATGTTGCTTGGTCATTTTTGTTTTCTTTCCCTGACATTGATACTATGCTAAATTTTACTTCAAATGAGTTTATAGCAATATGTGATAAGGCTGCACCAATGAGGAAACTTAGAGTCAAAAGTAGAAATCAAACCTAAACACCAAATTTAATAAATGCAATGCAAGAAAGATAAAAAAGCATGGAAAAAATACAAATCAGATTAATCATTCTGATATCAAAACAAATGTATAAGATTGAGGAATCTAAGCAAAACATTGGTTCAGAAAACTAATCTGAATTTTATTTAAATAAATAATTTGAAAATGGTAATGGAATGAAGCAAAACTGGAAGATACTGAATGAGCTTTTGAGGAAAACAGACAACAAAAAATTATTCCTTGACTACCACTGATGGTGAGGTTCATACACCCTTGGAGAACGTCATGGAATTTAACAATGTCTTCTGTAATACAGCTAATGGTGTGTCTCTATGAATTTCTTTAACTGAAGCCAGAACAGTAAAGAGGGATGAAAACTTCATTTTTCATTTTAGGGAACTGGCTGATGTGCATGGATATTTACAATGCATGAATACTAAGACAAGAAATGGTTGAGGATGTTATTTAATTATTCTCTGAAATTTGTAGTGTTCCCTGAGTTATGGAGGCAGACAAACATGATGCCTACTATTAAGGGTGGTGACAGGTCTGTGGTTAAAAATTATAGGCCTGTCTCCTTACTATCCCCTCTTTCCAAGGCATTGCAGAAAGTGGTCATGGGCTACTTAGAGCTGCATCGTTTATTATCTCTGACACAACATGGATTTAAAAAAGGAACACAGTACTTTAACAACTTTGCTAGAATTGACTGCATTTCTCCAACAGGCTTTGGATATGGTGAGACTGCTGCTGCTGCTATTTTTTATTAATCTAAAGCTCTTGATTTGGTGCATCACAGTCCCTGCTCTCCAAACTTAGGGGCACTGGTTGTGAGATGAGGTTATATATCTTGGTTTAAAATTGATTTGGGTGGTAGAACACAATGTGTAATTTTAGATAGTGTAAGTCTCCACTAATGGGAACTGATACAGAGGATCCACAGGGCTCTGTTTTAGGGCCTTTGCTATTTAGTATTTCTGTTAACGATTTACCAACTGTTATTTCATCTTCAAAGATTTTACTTTATGCAGATGATATTGTTTTGATTAATAGTGGTGTGGTTGTGAAAATTTAATTTTAGATTTACAGAGTGAGTTTCAATCAGTTAATAGATGGCTGTATGATAATGGTTTAATATTTACTGGTTAGTGCCAATAAACAACTGCTGGCACAACCTCACAAACTCCACTATTCACACGTGTGAATAATGGAGTTCTGTAAACCACGGTTCCAAAAATAGCCCTCAGCGCACCTGAGCACATGTGTGAGAGACTGTCCCCACACTGGCCGTTCACTTGCACTGGTCACAGAAAACCGCCAGCGCAAATGAGTGTCTTCTCTCAAGATGAACAAAAACGCAAACCAGAAGCACTGTTCAACTACAACTCTGACAGAAATTGATTTTAAAATGGCAACCTCGTTCTGTTTCATGCCACCGAATGAATCAGAAAGGCAAACATTTATAGAGGAACAAGAAAACAAGAATCATGCTAAAAAAAAAAAAAAAAGTGATATACAGCTTTTCATCAAATACCTATTCTTGTTGCCCACTGCTATATATCACACCTCTGTATTTATTTCTTTAACCAGTAAATATGAAAAATAAAACATGAGGAAGTCTGAGAACTCAGATTTTACGCACACCCGTGTGTGATGACCAATTTATAGGGCATCACACACCTCGAGTGTCATAAAATCCAGTTAACCTCACTTCTCCATGCATTATTCTATATTTATTAAATGTGTCTAAGACTACATTTGTATTTTTGGAAACAGGAACAAGTTGGCTGCTCCTAATTGTTTGAAAATCAGAGATGCACATAATGTGGAAACTGAGAAGGTAGACTATTTTAAGTATTTAGGCTTTATTTAGATAGCTTATTGTACAGTTCTCAAACTGATTTTTGGTCAGACTGTTAATTTAAGATTGGACTTGCTTTATAGAATAAGGAATTGTCTTTCACTTAATTCCAAAAAAGTATTGATGCAGTCATTAATTCTATCTGTTATTGATTATGGATTACCAGTATATTCAGCTGCAGTGGAGCATCCTTAAAAGGAGATGGAGTTGTCTATCATAATGTGTGTCATTTTGTACTGGGTAATCCTAGGTTAATCATTATTTAAGCAATAAGGCATGACAAGGGTGTGTTATGGTGGCCCTTCTTGTGTGGTGCAGGCTTTTCGGCGATGCCTCATGCTCAACTCACCCGAGGTGGGCCAAGGGCCCACCAGAACGCACCTCCTGAGTGCCTTAGTGCATTATTATGAAATGAGTTATTTTAGTAAATTTTATGCCTTTTAAACATATTACTTTAATCTGGGCCGTTGTGCTGGGATAACGGTCCAGCTGAAAGTTGCTCTTGGCCAGTCAGGAGCCAGCATTCTTTCTACCCATTTCATAATGTTTATTATATTCTTCACTTAACTGGTATTCATTTGATTATTGTTTTATTTCAGGTTAATTTTCTTTTGGAGAGTTTGGAATGGGAACATACAACTGTCTTTAAGATTTGATTAAGATGGGATGTTTTCAATATTCAACCTGTTCTGTATCAACACTCTGTTAATTACCTTTGTACAGGTTTTCTTCAGCTCAACATACATTTGTCTATAAAGTGTTAAAGAATGGAACTCACTTCCGTCCACACATTATTCAGAATCCTATCATACCTTTAAAGTGAATTTAAGAAAGTACTGTATTGCTATGTTTCAGTGTTACTGTTCTGACTATTACTGTGTATATATCTAATGCTGCTTGTTCTGTTGTACAGTACGTAGTAGTGTGAGATTTTATATATGTATCTGTTACTTGTTATGTCTCCGTGTCTCCATGAAAATGGGCATTTGATGCTCTCAGAGTTACCTGGTTTAACAAATTTTAATCAACGAAAATGAAAATAAAAATTAAAGAGTCGCATGAAGAGATGGGGAGTGAAGGAGATAGGGAACGTCTGATAAGCAAAGTTCATGACAATCTGCCTTTGCCAACAGCTTGGCACTGGACTGGCACATTTTAAATTCTGTGTGCCAAGTTTTTTTTAGGCTTTCAGTCATCCTTTTGATTAAAAAATCTCCAAAACACGTTTTTTTGGTTTGTTTTGTAAACTTTATTTAAATTTGAGAAGCACATAGGCGTCTTTTCCCCTTCCACCATTGACATAAAGTGGAGGAGAGTTTACCGTATAAACAGCTTTATAGGGCGGCCATTGCCTGGCGATTGGATTTCCGCTTGCGACGCCAGCGACCCGGGTTCGGGAACGAGCCCGGGAGCTGGAGGGCCGGCCGGGAGGGGAGGACTTGAGCGTCCCAAGGACTGCTCGTCCTCTCCGGGGGGAGGGGGGTACCTGAGCTCGGTGCTTGTCTGACCCCAGGTGGAGACCTGAGGTACAGCAAGCCCGATGCTCCAACAGAGGGGGAGCGAGGCGTCAGCGCCCGGGCCATGGCGTCATCGGACATGACGTCGGAAACACCAGGAAAAAACCCTTGCAGCCTCCTGGTAGGCAGACACCAGGGCCCGACCTTCAATGCCCCTACCTGCGGAGACAGCATGCCGACAAAGATTAAGCGGGCGTCGGGGTGGAAGGTGTCCCTTCGTACCATATAGAGTATATGCAGCTCCATGGGCATGGACTGCAACCGGCTCCAGGTGGTGAGCTTAAGGCTGATAAGGTTTCATATAGTGTCCCGAAGAGGAGGGGGCAATGTAGGGAGGAGGATAAAGAGAAAATTAAAAAAAAAAAAAAAAAAAAAAAAAATAAACAGCTTTATAAATAGGCAGTTACAATTATGATGCACAAAGTTTGCGACTTGTGTATATATACACTGCATTCTATATATTTCAACTACTTCTGTTGCTCAACCCTAAAATAAAGATTTTAAACAAATTAAGTATAAATTGCCTATAATACACTGATTAACTAAGAAGGTCTTTAAAAAATGTAAGTGTTGAATTAATTAACATATTTCCTGGGAATGTCAAACTTAGGCTCCTTAAAAATCAGTCATTAGAACACTGAGAACCAGTTCTCTCTGAGTGCTTTTCTAGAGGCAACCAGGTCTCTTCATATTTATCTAGCTGCTCCTGACCATGTACTGGGTATGCTCTAATTTCATTGTCTGAATTAGTGAGTTAAGCCACGAGGCCGTGGATGGCAGCTGGCTAAGTCTCAATTTTGTGCCAGTTCTCTCAGTCCCACCACCACGCCCAGGCGTCTGTTTGCTCCATCGACCTGAGCCCAAACCACCAAAACTGGGAAGACCCAAAAGGCTTCCACAGCGTCAGTCTGAGAGCTGACTGGAGGGTTCTGGAAAGAATCTGAAGTATTCCACGCCAGAATTGCTGGACTTTGGGACATTCTAAATCATACGATAAAAGTTCCCTCCTGCACCAAGCATTTTGGACAGAATTGTGACATAAGGGACAAGTTTGTGGGCAAGTCTGGGGTGAAGTAGGTCCTCATCAGGATACTGTATTGTATTGCCTTCAGTCTATTATTAACAGAGCACTGCAGCCCATTTTTAAGGATAAGATACCAGTCAACCCCTCTGGGTAAAGGTCATTTTCCCATCCTCTCTTGACTGCCTCTAGAGGGTCGGGCAAAGCCTCTATCAAAAGCTTATAGCATCTCCTCAGTGGCTTGAAGGATTCAACCCTGGAGAATCTCCTGAATATTTCCTCCAAGGAGGAGTAGCCCATTTTCTCATTTGTATTATTCTCCTCCAGCAGGGCCTCCAGCCTGTTCCGAAGCTTCATATATGTGACAGCTTGAGAGGGATCTAGAGTATACCTGTTTCTTAGATCTTTAAAGGAGATTATTTGCCCCTTACATAGAAGTTGGCTAATCTTGAACAGCCCCCTTTTGTACCAGTACAGGTGCTGTCTTATTATTGGTGGGACCTGTCTCTCCCTGAAGGAGTACCTCCAGGTTGGAGTCTAGTGAGGGGAAGGGCTGCTCACCTAAAATCAAATGAGCAGTTTTCCAGGCCCTCAGGGTGGCTCTAGTACACGGTTTTGAGCAACCGGGTTCTAGATTCCCCAAGAAAAGAATCCACCAGTACCGAGTGGTATAGGGGTACACTGCCCCCCCCCAGGTCACAGCATGCCGGTGGCCCGCCCAGGCCGCCCCTTAACATGTCATGGATGTGAACTAGCTGTGAGGCTAGGTAATAGAGGTGGATGTTTGGAAGACCCAGACCCCCCCACTCTCCGCATACCAAAGTATTTGCTTACTGATTCGGGGTCATTTCCCCTGTCAATGTCTTTATGTATTTTTTCGGGAGGGCCATTGGTGCTGACTGGAACATATATAAAACCTGTGGGAGGATGGACATTTTAATTAAGTTGACCATACCCAGCAGGGTAAAAGGAAGAACACGCCACTTGAAACAGTCCTCCTTTATTTTCTTGATTAGTGGAGAGAAGTTAATTTTAATTATTTGTGATTACTGGGTAGGAGCACACCCAGATATTTAACTTGTCTAGTAAATTGGATGGTGGCACGAGCTATGGTGATGGGGGCCTTGTTATTCCCCAGTGGACCATTTGCTTTTGTCCCAGTTTATTTTGTGGCCAGATAGTGGGCCATAAGTGTCAAAGATAGCACTCAGTTCTGGCAATGCCTCCCCGGATCCTCCTAAAATAGCAACCGTCATCACCAAACAAGGAGATGGCGTGATTACACCTTGTGTGAACCCCTTAATCTTTACATTGTTCCCGATAGTGGCAGCCAGAGCCTCTATGCTGAGGACATATAGCAAGGGGAAAGGGGCAACTCTGTCTTGTCCCCAGAGAGGTGAAAGGGCCGCAAGATGGTATTATTAGTCAAAATCTGAGCCATGGGTGACTCATACAAGGACCCCAACCAGCCTATAAATGTCTCTCCCATCCTGAACTTTCTAAGTACAGTAAACATAAATGACCACTCAACCCGGTCAAATGCTTTTTCAGCATCCAGGGTGAGGAGGCCTCTCACCCTGACTGCAACCATTTATTAATGATGTTAATTGTCCATCTTAGATTGTGTTTAGCTTGGTGGCCCCCGGTTGGGGTGTATGAGCATAGGAAGAAACTTCTCCAACTGCAGGGCCAAGATTTTAGCTAGGATTTTATAATCAGCATTGAGAAGCGAGATGGGGCGGTAAGAATTGCACTTCTCTGGGTTTTTCTTGGGTTTAGGTAGAACTACTTTGGTTGCTAGTACCTGAGACGGAGGAAGTTTACTCCCTCCCCTCAAGGCCTCCCGTACCATTTCTGTCATGAGGATTCCTAGAGAGTTCCAGGTGGCTCTGTAGAATTCTGCAGGAATCCCGTCGGGGCCAGGTGCTTTTCCTTTCTTTATCTGCTACACCACCATTTTGATTTCTTCTAGAGTAATCAGGGATTCTAACTGTTTTCGTTGGTCTTCCGTTAGCTTAGGGAGTTCCAGCCCCCCTAAGAAAGTAGGGGATCTCAGTCCACTGGGACCTGTGTTGTATAGATAGTTTCATAGAAATCTCTAAAAGTGGTGTTAATTTCATTTTGGTTATATGTTAATACCCCTCTCTATTCTCCAGTTTCAAGACAGTTCGCTCAGCTTGTTTCTTTTTCACCAGACTTGCCAGCCACTTACCTGCTTTATCTCCCTCAAAGTGGGATTTAGACTTCGTAAGGAGCAGGTCTCTTTCTATTTTCTTTGAGGACAGCTGATTGAGTTGTCCCTTAAGTATTTTAATTTTATTAATAAGGAGCTGGGAGGGGTCCACCATAGCTGCGCTTTCCCGAGATTTAATTTTCTCTATGAGCACTTCCTCCTCCTCAGTCTTATGCCTCTTTTTAAAGGCTGAGTAGGAGATGGAATCCTCTCTAATGTATGCTTTTAGGGCATCCCATACAAAGTGTATATGGGTCCCCTTCCCATGGTTATTTATAATAAAAAGTTTATCTTTTCATTGATGTATGTAGTATATTCTGCCTTGAGGAGCAGCGTGTGGTCTAGTCTCACTGTGGCCAGGGGCAGGTGAGCCAGTGACATAGCCAGCCCCAGGGCCCCAGGGAAGCATGGTCTGAAAATGATCATAGAGCTGCATGTGGCGGATAGTTCCCTGTCCACCAGGCCCGAGGAGAGGAACATATAGTCCAGCCGAGTGTAGACCTGGTGGGCATAAGAAAAGAAGGAATATTCTTTTTTTAGCAGGGTGGCACTGCCTCCAAGCCTCAATAAGAGCTCTCTCTCCTCAGCCAGACCCCTTAAAGCATGTACACTGCGTGGGATAGGGTTAGATTTCTTTTTGGAGTGATCCCATATGGGGGCTAGGTAAACACTAAAATCACCCCCCATGATGATATTATCATTATATGGAGCCAAAGTGACCCCCAAGCAAGTAAAAAAAAAACTGGTGAATCATAGTTAGGTTCATAAACCAAGACCAGAATAGAATTTTGACCTCCCACATCCACTTCTGCTATTATATACCTCCCATGAGGGTCTACCACTGTTGTTTTAACTCTATGGGGAAATTTGGGCATATCAAATGGCAACCCCTGGCTTTGGAGGTGAAGGGGCCCAATAGCATGCCGCCCCAGATTGGGTCAGCTGGTCAACCTCTTCTTTAGTGCAATGGATTTCCTGCAACATCACTATTTTCCCCCTTCATTTTTTTAATTTACACCCATACCCACTTCCTCTTTACCACCGTTCGTAGGCCATTGACATTGATTAATGTTAACTTTTCCATTTTACGACTTTAAGTAAGAAATCTTTAAACATCTGTGTATCAGTTATTAAATATACAACCTTCACTTCTATACATTGTCTGCACTTCCCTAACTTTTTTAACCGAAACTTGTAAGAGCTAATAACTTCAACCCCTCCTCTGCCTTGCCCTGAACTATCTCCCTTTCAAACAGTAAACAAACCCATTTAATTCCACAACCCAGCCACCAATTAACCACAAACAAAAAATAACATATCTAAGTCCCATTCTGTATACCCCAAGAGAATCTTCCATGTATCACTCCCTCTACTTCTCGTGGAGTGAGCTGGGGATCCACCAAAAAAACTCATAATTATGACTACAAATCTATTTCCCACCCTATAGTGGTGGTGGGGGGCCACCCAGCACACATGGGAACCACCTCCAGAGACACCACATCTCCCATAGGGTACCCGGAAAGCCGAGCACTCTGTCAAGCCACTGAGAGCGCTGGGACCAGGAATGAGGGGGTAAGTAGAGAGACCCGCCCTGAACCGTAGTGCGTCAAACCCCAATGTATGCTTTCACAGCATTGTCTTAATGCGCTTCCTTTTATTCTGTTATGTGGTTCCACCACTCTCATCTGTAGCCAGTTTGGACTGTGCCCGGAAGCGACCCCCCATGAACCGAGCCCCACCACCCCCAGTATAACTTCCACATCCAAAAAATGTTCAAGCTATTAAGAATAGCATTTTAACACATCGCATCGAGAAGTCCAAAAGATATCTCTAGGGAACTGTTCTAAATAAACAGTGCATTAGAAAGGTTATCATAGTTCCGATTTGGAGCCTGCAAGTTTGACCATATGGGCTGGAGAGCCATCCCGAGTCTCCTGTCTTCCTGGGTGACCAAATGAAAGGAACGATTAAGTAGCAGCCCCGACTGAGTACTCATGATGGGACACATTGAAATACCCTCAGGCCTTGCATCACTAATATTTCTGAGGGTATATAAAATTCTCGGCTGGAAAGAATCAAAATAATTCCTATGGTTGCTGTTCCTGCAGGCTGCAGGGTGGTTCCACCCCTTGACTGCTCGCATGTACTCAAAGTTAGGGACCAACAGGCCACCAAGACCTAGCATTACCCTGAGGCAGGAAGGATGGGGATGTAAACAGGCACAGGCAAAGTTGATAGGACACCACCCTGGTGTTGTGGGCCGCATGGCGTCCTATCCCCTAAATAACCCTCCCACCCTGAGGGGCCCCTAGAAAAGCATTAAATGAAAAAGTACCTAAACTGAATATTCAGCGAGGGTTTCCATTTTGAGGTGTGTTTTGGCTGTCTGCTTTTTCCTGCTCCAAACTGTTGACAAACTCTGCGGCTGCTTTAGGGTTGGTGAATGCCTGCCGTTTCCCTCCTGGAGGCCTCATGATCAATCTGGTGGGGTAGACCAGTGAGAATGGGTAGTTGATGCCATGCAGTTTCTTTCTGACTTCATTGAAGGCTTGCTGAGCATTTGCAGAGGTCTCAAATAATCAGGGAAAATACTGATTCGTGCCTTTTGCAGCATGATGGGATCCTTCTTGCGAGCCACTTCCAGGACCCTCTGTCTGTCCTGGTAGCGGAGGAACTTTACTAGCAAGTGTCTTGGACACTGATCTGGTGGGGGCCTTATACCCGGTGACCGGTGTACCCTCTGGACTTCCGGTGTAACGTCTTGAGGCAAGGAAAGGGTCTGTTTTAGCCAGGTTTGTATATATTTTGCACAGTCCTTACCCTCCTGCCCCTCAGGAAGCCCACTATGTGAATGTTGTTCCTCCTTTCTCTATTTTCATGGTCATCAAGTGTCTACTTAAAGGAGAAGTCTTGTAAAAATGTTAATTAAGAGGCTATCGGTTCAGTACTTGGATTTTCTGTTACCTTATGTTGTCTTCTCACATTTGAGTTTGAGCTCTCCACTTATACTCCCACACCTAAAATGTACTTTCACTTGTAAAACATGCATTTTGTGTCTCTCTACATTTGTTGCTCGCACCATCATTAGACTACTTTTATGCGCATTTGTGTACTTTCCATTCTCGTCCCTCGTCATCATTGCAATAGCGTGTGCCAACTCGTGTTCATGCAGTATTGAGTTCAGTGGCAGCATATAGGTAAGCGTGTCGCCCTAATAATGGATGTATGCATAATATTTAATAAAAAAAAAAATCATACACAATGCTTAATGCTGTTTCAGTTGGAGCTTACACATGAGTTGTCAAATGGTCTATTATTTGATTTTGATCCATTTTCAGGTGCAGCTGTTAGCACTTCAGTTGTTGCTTAGGCTGATGCATTGCCATAGCACTGTTATAGGAGCACATCTCCGATAAATAAATTGTTTTTAAATCATTGTCGTCTGTTTATTTTGCTGTGTGTAATCATGAGGGAGTGTCTAGCTGTTATATTTTATTACTGTTGCAGCCTAAACCACATTATTCCCTGACACCACTCTGTTTACTGACATATGCCGTTTTTCCCCTTAGCTAGTAAATGAAGTTAGAAAGCATATTTCGATGTTGTAATAGGTCAGTCTGCCATGCTGGCAGCAGTCATTTTGTGTCCCTATATTTGCCATGGCCACATCTCCTCTGGCGATCGCATGGTACCCTACTGCATGCAAAACAAATGGTGCTTTGAGAACTGTATGTTGTAACATTCTCATAAAAAAAAAAAAATTCTCTGCCTGTCACAGATGAGTGAAAGCTGTATAAAAAAAACTTTATGCACTGTTACCCCCATCTTATTCAGGCTTCTGGTTTTTCATTGATTTTAAGTTCAAAATGGTAAGGTAAGTCAGCTCTGATTACAGTCTGAGCATATCAATGCACCCTTGCTCACCTGCAGGCATCATACTCTAATTTGTGCAACACTTTATTAATTTTGTATGTTTTGTATGTTTCTGGTTCAGTATGGTCCCTTTCAATCATACATCTGATCAACCCCATGCTCCACCACACCACTTTTCCCTCAGGTGAAGCTACAGTATGCAGTGCCTCACAGAGTGGGGCAACTATAGTATCACCAAGAGATACGCAGTTTTATGTTATCCGATGCAGGGACACTTTCACAGTGGGATTACACCCTGATGGTGCCTCTTAGTTTTGCCATTATCCTTTCCTGAACACTGGGTGTGAACCAGGTGATGCTATCAGTTGTGTATCCGGCAGGGCTTACCCTAGCTATCCTGTAGCCAAGGAACATACTCCTCCCTATCATGGCTTCCCTGTAGCTTTATTTCTTATCTATTTACTTGACATTTCTGCACTCTACTTAGATTAGTACAGTACATACAGAACCAGGAAGAATGAGGCAAACTGGACAGCTGAGTGTTTTTGGGAAGCCCTCTGCTTGTGGCTCACTGTGCAAATGCAGGTTCAACAACCCCTTTTGCCGGCTATGAGTTGGTCTGTAGTATGTGTCAGGCATCATATTGCCAGTCACCGTGGTCTGTTTCAATTATGTTACATACCTGCATGATGTACCGTCCACAGGTAGAAACAGATTGTGGTCACCCTTGACTGTAATATCTGAAGTCACAACCCACACCCAGTAATATTCCGTTCAATGCTGTGCACTTTAGATATATTATGCCAGCAATAAGACAGGCTGACATGTCTGTCATGTCTTGATAAGAGCATATCCCTGTTGCATTATGATGCACAAGGCGCTTGTGCTAATTGCCTTTAGCACATGGGAAGTGCTGTTATGAGGCCACAACCACATCTCGTACTGTCCTCTTGTGTTTATAAAATGTGCCACCAGGTAAATTATACAAACCCCCCCAAAAAAATGTGAAATATGTGTGTGTATATATTATAGTGGCACGGTAGTGCCACTATAGTTAGGGTTGAGTACCCCAATTTAAGGTTAAAGTGTGAAATGTTGCAGCTTAATAACTTTGCCACTGTAAGACGAATTTGCCTGAAATTTGGTAGGAACAGAGCGGTACCATAGATCTCTGGATCTGCCAAGTTTCGTAATGGTCAGGTATACGGTTGCAGAGCTATAAAGCACAATAGAAAGTCGCATTACCACTTTTTTGCACACTCTTTGCTCGCGCCTACAGGTCGCACGGTTTGCATGACCAGTCCAAAACCTTCAGGAAACATGCAGCCAGGGTCCCTGATGTGCCTTTCGAAGATTTCATGAAAAAATATTAAAGAGTTCAAAAGTTATTCAAAAAACAAGTTTCCCATTATAGTCAATAGGAAAAGTTAACAAAAAGTTCGACAGTGTCGCAAATGCAGTTTTTAGTGTCGCAAATTACCCCTGTAGTGTCGTGAGTTAGCCATTTTTTTTCAGTTACTGATCACAGAAATGTTTGGCATTTAAATCTGGGACCCTCTAGGGACACAATTCTTTTTGTGTTCACCTAGCTGAGCCCTGAGGATGCTAGCCATGTCTTTTCTGGGGGGGTTAAACACCCCAGAAATATGTTTTTCAAATTTTTGTAAACTGTAGTTCCACAAAGTAGTGTCGCACTTGCAACATTTCTGTGATTTTCTTTTGTGAAAGTGTGTGATTTGCTATACTACTTTTTGCCACACTATGTCCAAAAGAATAGAAATCTTTACACCCTGCTGCAAAAGACGGTTTGGTCTTTTGGGCTGAAATTTGGAGGAAAGCCAAGATCCCACAGATGTGCCTTTTGGTGGTTTGGTAACAAAATAATAGAGGGCTGCAAAGTTATGGTACTCTGAAGTTGACTATTTTTCCATAGACTAACATTCTGGCATCTACCGTGCCTTTCGGGCCTGTATCTGAACGCTGGAGATACAGAACTTTTATGGAAAATGCTTAGCCCCCAGCTAGGGGGCTATGTCTAAAACTAGCCAGGAAAGTCATAAATTATATGAAATTTAAATTTTTTTCTACATCATAGAGCATCTACATCATCTGAGATATAAGCAATTTAGTATTCCAAGTGCTCATTTTCTGCTCCAAGGCCATTATGCATTTATATTCATTGTGTTTCTCAATGCAGCTTTTGGGGAAAAAAGTGTGCGCTTCGTTACTGTTACAGTTAGCATTTCACTTGTGTTTCCATAATATTTGCATTAGCCTTCCGTCTACACCACCGTGTGCGTTACCCAGTGGAGTTTTCATTTGCGCTCGTTGCTGTTACCATTTGCATTTCCATTACTGTTTCTGTTTGCGTTTGTTTTGTGTCACGTGTGCATTACCATTACGCCAATTATGTCGCTGACTTCCATATCGTTTATTATTTCCTTTGGCGTCGCCGTTGGTGTTACTGTTAGCACTTGCATTTCAATTGGTCCATCACTGTCGAGGTTACCATTTGCGTTTCTGTATGCGCTTGTGTTTCCGTTGCGTTACTGTTCGCTTTGGCATCATCGTTGCTGTTACTGTAACTGTTTGTGTTTCCAATTGCGTTACAGTTACTGTTTGCATGTTCGTCACCATTTGCGTTTCTGTTGGCCTTAGCGTTTGCATTTTCGGTTGCGTTACCGTTGTCGATTGCATTACTTTTTCCTTCTGCGGTGCCGTTGCCTTTACCATTTGCACTTCTCTTTGCATTTCTGTTACCATTTGCATTTTTCTTACCGTTTGCATTTCCGCTGGCGTTAGCGTTTACATTACTGTTTTTGTTACCATTTGCGTTTATGTTGCCGTTAGCATTTGCATTATCATTTGCATTACATTTCTCTTTTCATTAACGTTTACGCTTGCGTTTCTCTTACCATTTGCGTTATCATTTACATTTGCGTCACCATGTGCATTACCGTTTGCACTTGCATTTGTGTTAGTGTTACTATATGACAAAAAATAAAAAATTTATAATGCTCATTCTCAAAAAGAAGGGAAATTCATGGCAAAAAACTCAGTTTAATGCATCAGTTAGGGTTGTTCCACAGCAACAAAAGAGAGGAAATTCGGTGTTAGGGTTGCCACCCCTTGCACCCCAAGCCCACCCTGTCCCCACCAACAGGCATCAGGGTGTGCGTTGGGGTCGTCGGTCCTAACTCTCACCCCATTCTCCTATACCGCACCACCTCAGCTTGTTTACACATGGGATGGGGTGAGAGTTAGGACTGATGACCCTAACACACACCTCGATGCCTGTTGGTGGGGACAGGGTGGGCTTGGGGTGCAAGGGGTGGCAACCCTAACATGAATTTCCTCGCTTTTGTTGCTGTGGAACAACCCTAACTGATGCATTAAATGGAGTTTTTTGCCATGAAAATATATATATACACATCTATTTTCTTAACAAAGAAATTTGTTAATGCATCAGTTATGGTTGTTTCCACAGCGACAAAAGTGTGAAATTCAATGTTAGGGTTACCAACCATAACACCACCTGCCCTACCCCCCCCCCAACACACACACAGCAACAGGCATTGGGGTCATCGACTACTCTCACCCCATTCCATTTGTAAATAAGCTGAGGTGTTGTAGCATAGGAGATTGTGGTGAGAGTTCGGTGCGATGACCAGAACGAACATCCCAACACCTGTTGTTGTGTGGAAGGGGGGAAGGGCAAGTGGTGTTAGGGTTGGTAACCCTAACGTTGAATTTCCACACTTTTGTCACTGTGGAAACAACCATAACTGATGCATTAATTAAATTTTTTGCAAAGAATTCCCTTACTTGTTGAAAAAGTGTAATATAAATAGTAAAGGGTATATGTTGGGAGCGCATGACCAACCAAGCTGCCGATTCGTGCATAATGATATGTGTCTGTGGGAGCGCAGGCCCTCTGGGCCCTGCACTCCCACTTACACATAACCATGGAGCCATACAGCAGCCCTATAGAGCAAGGAACCCTTGTAACACTAGTCTGCCAATATCTCAACAACTGTAGCAGCTAGGAAAAAAATTTCAGTGCTGTTGTAATCATGACAGCGAGACCTCCACATGATATAAAATCTACGAAATCCATATCTTACATAGTTTCTGAGATATGGTCACCGAAAAGCACCGTGGGTGCTAACTTTGAGGACATAATACAAGACCGGCTTAGTTGCGCTGAGTGAAGGTGTTTGCTCAGCAATATGGTGACCCAGGTTCGTGCCCAAGCCCGTGTACCAGTAACAGAGACTCACACAGAGTGTGTTCTACAGTATCCATGTGATGCTTCCCTCCTGGGATGGTTGGCATGGACTCGACTCCTGCAGGTGGACTGCAGATGTGCTTTGGCGACATGCTGTTAGACACTCACCTCTGCGCCAACGCCACAGGTTACCATTCCTACAAGTCCCATTCAGGGTGTTCAGTTGGCTTGCCTGAAATGAGATTTCCCCATGGCAGAACAGATGATGGTCACTGTTCCTGGCATGCCATGAATCCATGAGATCCAAGAGGACTGCCCCACCACGATACCAGGGCTAAACTGTTTGTTAGTATGGTCTTCCCCCCCCGAATGGTGGGAACCATCTGACGTATGGTCACGTTGGGTCACCCTGTGATCACTTTGCAGTACTGGGCTGCAGTAGGATGTCAGCCCATTGGAGGAGGGTAGCCATAGGGTTTCATTGGTCCAAAGGAGTGGCTGGCCATGTTGTGCATTGCAGATCTCTCCCACAAAAAAAAAAAATTTTAATCAGATGAGACACCGCTACACTGATATATGGGCAGAATTCACAAGGGAGTTGCACCAGTGTGCAACTGGATGCCCTAGCCTGGGATTAGCCAACCTTCAGGTCATGCTGTATACACTAAAGGGCATGCTACTACCGAAAGCTGCCATTCACTGCCAAGGACATGCAAATGGAGACATTAGCCATGCAAGGTGCAATGGGGACATTACATGCGTCTGGCGAGGTTGCACCACCAGATTGTGCAGGGTCCTTCAAGGCTGAGTGCTGTCACGGTGCATCCACAAATGCCATAGTGAACAGCAACTGCCCACCCCTCCCTGTCCATGACACCGACTACTGCAGCTCCCTGCGCTGTCGTGGAAGTGCACAGCCCCAAACCACCCACATCTATGTTACAATACCACTCTCTGTGGCAGTGTTGTTGAATAATCACATAACCCCCTCCCACCAACCTGCCCCTGTTAGCAGGCATTCCCTGCAACAATAATAATGGTGAAATATCAGAACCAACCTGACATGAATGCACGGTGACAGAATCCAGAACCCCTAGGTAGCCCAGCAGACCTAACACCTCCACCTTCATACTGAGGTGGCTGCCTACAGACAGACCTGTCTGTGAAAGACCAACTACTGTACAACTGTAAGTCTATTGTAGTGTCGACCAGTGGACATGCAGTGTGTACTGTAAGCTTCTCCTGCACAACACTGTGAATGACCTCGTCATTCACAGACAACTCTGTTGGCAGGCAGCTGTGGCGGTATGAGGGTGTGTTGAGCTACCCACCAATGGTGGGACTATGCTGGGACGGAGGAAGAGGGATGGGTTGGGGGGGCCTGACCGGGGGGGGGGGTTAGGTCTGCTGGGCTTCCTGGTGGGGCTTTTGGATTGCCGTCACCGGTGCATTTGCATCAGGTTGGTTCTGACATTTCACCATTATCGCCGCAGGAGAATGGCTTGTGAACAGGGATGCAAGCGGAGTGGGGTTATATGATTATTCAACAACTGCATGAAGTGGCATTATAATGAGGATGAGGGTGGTGAGGGCTGGTCCTGGGATTTGTCTACTATCATGGCAGGGAGTGGAATTATTACGGGGACACAGGTGTGGGGCACACTGGACTGCCAGGGTGGGCAGGCTGCTGTCCTGCTGTCTGCAGTATGGCAGCCTGCCTGTGGGTGACAATCCACTTAAATCTACTTGTTGTAGACTTGTCTTTGGAAGGCGCATCTCAGACTTGCCCCAGGGATACGCCTCCATGTTGGGCTGTGAATGGGGCTACGCACCATATGCATGGGCACGTCCCCTTCACAGCTACTCCAGATGTGCCGCATATCATTATGGGTGGTATGCAGCAGTGCATCTGTGATGTGCTGGTACATCAGTCCCTTTCCAGAACTGCACCAGTGTGCAAGTGAGGGATATGCCGATTGAAGCATTTCTGAAAACTTTTTTTATGATTTGTGCAAACTTACTGAGAAGCTCTGCAGGCTCTAAACAAAGCAGATGATGCACAGGACCACACTTGTAGATAACTTGTTGATTAGTTCTGCAGACCACTCAGAAAGTTCCAGCACCATCACACACATGGGGGCAACACTTGAAGCAAACTTAGTAAGAAGCTATTCATGCTACTCACAAAGCAGCTGATGCACATTGCCCTTATCTCTGCAGCACACTCAGAAAGGAGATGCATCCTCACATGGACATGGCCACACATCCTGTAAAGTTACTGAGCAGCTCTGCATGTCACTCAGAAACTACATGCATGATTAAGTGCATGTTGCCACACTGCAGCAAACTTAATGAATGGCTCTATAGTCTAATCAAGAAACAGCTGCATCCGCAACCACATGTGGCCATACCTTTGACAAAATGTGAAGTAGCTCTGTAGGCTAATCAAAAAGTGTTATATCAGCTGGCATGGTGGCGCTGAGTGCTGAGGCACTGGACGCAACATCTCACGCCATGCCAGCGACCCTGGTTCGAGAACGAACCCGGGTCATGGGGGGTCAGTCAGGAAGGGAAAGTATTGAGTGTCTGACTGATTGCTCTCCTCTAGCTGGGGAGGGTTCAGGGCTCGCACCTCTCTGCAGTGACCCCCGATGGAAGTCAGGGGCACTACTAGTGTGGAGCATCTAGGGGATTGAGTACTGTGGATGTCAGCATGCTGTGGCTTGATGTCACTGCACGTCCGTACTCCAGAGGGAGAAAAAACGTAGGGAAAATGGAGGTCAGTCATGGTGGCTTGATGGCCGTGACTCTGCACCCACAATCACGGAGAAGCCATGCTTGGGTATTGGATCCAGGCATAATGGGGAGGTAGGGGGCCACCAGACGGGTACTATGTGCCAGCCTGAGCAGCGTGGATCTGACAGGGGTTCGGTGGGGTCGAGGAGGACAGTGGCTGAACAACTGCTGACTGAGCTGCGGGGAGCAGAAAGAAAGATATGACACAAAAGAGCTGTATAAACAAACACACGGTGTTCCAGGGGTGATGGTGGCAACTGCAACCTGGTGTATGCATGCGTGTGTGCAGGAATGTACCATCCCTTCCATGCAGTACTGCCACCGGGGTGAACATGTGCAGTGCTGCAAACAGGCAACTGAAAATGGTAGGTTGTTGTTGCCATCATGAAGCCTGAATCATGCATACATTAATTCCTGTGTCTGTTCAGAGGCCATGTGATGTGCGTGTATGGCACACCTTAGCAATCTGTATCATACAATGCTACCGATGGCGCATACTTTTTTATGATACATCAGATAGTGTTATTGTTGGCAATGATTCTTCTTTTTTTTTTTTTTCTTTTTCCCTCCGGTCACTGCTCCACCGAGACTCCCTCAGACATCCTGGCTTGTTCCTGCCATCCCCCCATCCTGAGTCTCCCCCATGGTACTCCAACCCCTCACTCTTACCTTGCAGCGAGAAATCCTTGGCTTGTAACCCCCAAGGTGGGGCCACCACTCCTACTTGGTGCTCTTCTGAAGACATGTTGGCTGCAGACAAGGCAAGGGGTGGAGAACAGAATCAGGAGACCAGGTGGGCGGGATCCGGCGGTGGGCATGGAGGCCAGGTGTTATTGTCTATTCGGGGTGCAGGGATTTTTCCTTGTTCATATGCGTGCCCCTCCCTCCCAGAAGTGTGGATGTGCAGAGATGTCTAGCATTAGACAGGCGCACTCCCGCACCCACCTGCAGGACATCTGCCAATGCCTCACCCCAACTTTTGATGTGGTCCCAGGCTGCAGTACACCCAGCCTACGCTGGGTGTCTCTAGCACCAGGGATTCACAACCCACCCTGCCCCAGAAGAGAAGAGCTGTCATCGGACGCTCAATCCCCTCCTCCCTGGATGACCCCAGCAACCCGGGCTCATTCCTGAACCCAGGTCGGCAGCCTGGTGTGGCATTCAGCACCTCAGCCCTCAGCACCACCGGCCGGTGTTGGCAACAATACTTGAATGTAGTTAACATATCCTAATTGCTTTTTGCCCTAGGCCATGTCATCATCAGATGAATCAGATTTTGGTGACTTCCAATATATTGGAGTTATGCCTTTGAACAGAGTACCCCATGGAAGCAGCAGATGAAAAGCCTGCCTGTTTCTCAAGAATACACTGAAAATTATGTAGTCAAAGCTGACAATGTCGATCGTACACAACACGACCCAGAAGAATGGTGCCACTGTACAGAATGCATAACCTTCCAACAAATGAAGAATGCTTGTGCTGCAGTGAGGTCAATACATGCATCAACATGAAAGAAGAGGAAGAGAAACTGCATCTCCTTACATTCTGATTTTAAATCTGTGTGTCTTCGTCAAGCAGTTGCACTCACTGTGATGACACTGAAGCACTATGCATACATCGAGTGCTACCAGACAATACCCCCACATGCTGGTGAGTACTACTGTATGTCAGTACATGTGCTATGTCTGTGTCAATGTGTCATCATCAGCACATCTTGCACTTGCACACACTGTGGGTTTGAGGGTGGGGTGTTGACAGATGGTGCAAATGAAGTTTAAGTTTCTGATACTACATTCATGTACACATAGTCACTTGTAATATTGCTTTGTGTATTGTAGCTGACCTTTCCACTTTTACACGCGCATTACATAGAGAATAATGTATGGTCATCAATAGTTAACTGGTTTGTTAACCATCGAGAGGTTGCCAGGGTGACCATGTATACCTCGAGAGCGGCTTCGAGAGGTTTACGTGCCATGGCAACCTCGAGATATGTAAAAACAGTTAACCATCAAAATACTGTACATTATATTTTATAGTGTATGGTACCATTTATATTTTTGTAAAAAAGAAAGCAGTTCCTTACTGCAGTTTTTTTTAAGGTCACCGCCGCTCTTCTCTCACCGCGCGCCGTTTCAAAGCCGTCAATCCAGCTGCCGCATGCCCAGACTGTTCCCAGTTGTTAACCCATCGATGTGATGCACCATCGATGGGTTTCAATATCACGATATTGCATCGATAGTAAAACTTTGTTATAAAAGGTAGATTTCTACCTATAACAACGTTCTACCATACATTATAATCTTGTACTGCTTGTGATGTCAAACAAAAATATCCTTTTTGGGGACTTTCTTCTATCACTGGCCTGTGGCACTACACGTGGCAGACCCACCAGAACCGTACTCCACGATCGCAGTGCACCTCCAGTTGTCCTCCACATCTCCCCACCCACAGCATGTCGGCGATGATCACTCTACACGCTGACACGGATCTCTTTATTGTGGTGCCTGCCATTCGCTGAGCTGCTGTATGCAGTGGTCTGCATTCATCCAGCTGCCCATGGATTTTCTCCTCCAACTTTTCTCTCTCTGACACTCGCAGAAGGGAGCATTTTGGCGTTGGCAATGGCAGAGCTAGGCATGCTTCCATGCACATCACGATGTACAACTACTGCATCCACCATCTATAAGGTATGGGACCCTGGCACTCCAATAACCAGCCACTGGTAAGTGTCAGATGCGAGGCCAACATATCACTCCCCAGGACAGGAGAGATGTCCTCTGGACGCTTGATCATCTCCCACCCGCTGACCTCCTGTTGACCCGACTGCACTTCGAAGATGGGTCGCGGCATGGTGGTAGGAAAGCATGATGCTCACCCCTCCACAACCTGCGTTGGAAAACAAAAACATATTTTTAAATATTTTGTCCATTTTATGAATGTATGTCTGTCAAAATCAACAGTCTCACACTGGTTATTTCTTTTCATTTCAGGGTTTTCAGACATACCATGAAGTGTTAATTTATCTACTGGACATATGGATTGTTGGGACATAAGGTGAGGACACGTGTTGCAAAGAAGATCCGTGAACGCTACCCGGACCAGCATGGACAATATGTTAGCTTCATGGATGCAACAATATCAGATGTGTAGGATGCCATCTCAAGCACTGAGGACAGTGACTAAATAAACAGACAACATAAAAACTGTTTATAACCGAGCATTTACTGAGTCAGATTGTCAACGAAAGTTAAGAAACGTTGCAAGTTATAGATGCAAACTATATACATTGAAATACCTTGGTAACTGTATATGCACATACTTATTTCAACACCTGGAACACAATGCATGTCAATAAAGCTTTGTTTGCTTACAATATCATGACTAGGTATGCTGTATATAATTAGGCATTCTGTAGGCTTCATTTTTACAAAAATGTATATAATGGATTCACACAACTATAACCAAACATCTGGTAGTACCTAGATGGAAATTATACAATGGCAAGAAAGAATCCTGGATTCTGATTGGTCAGTGTGTGCCTGAGACAGTGATGATATTACAGTATAACATCACTGTCATTGATTAGCATTAGCTTTGCTGGCTGTATTCATAGAGCCTTTTTTTCTCTTCTCTAAGAAACTCACTAAAAATTTACTAAAAACATTTTTTATTTTTTTTTATTTTGTATAACATCGAGCCATTGTATAATAGCAATAAGGCACTCCAGGGTGTGTGTTATAGTGTATTAGCATTACTCCTGGGGATGGTGGAAGCACTCTGCTTGCCTCGTGCTTCAACCCACCCCAGAAGTGACGTTATTACACGATACATAACACACCCCTGTCATGCCTTATCGCTTAAATGTTAACCTGAAAATAGCAGGACTGTATCAATTTAGTGGGTGGTAAACCACATTAATGTACTGGGAGGTAAGCCAAAATATGTCTTGTATTTATTAACAAATGAATTAAACAGCAGTTGCCACACCCCAGACCATCTTTCAAGCTTCTCTGGGTCCCTATTCACGTTCCACACCCCTTCTGAGTATCCATCCTGTTGCAGATCTTGGTGGCATCTGCAAGAAAAAATTACTCACCGAAGTAATGTTACTTCTTCCAGGGTATTCTTTAGCATTATTGACAGAAGCAGTATGCCAGCTGGGTTCAGCTGCCCCGGAGAGGAGGAGTCAATGCAAATGAGGAAGGCATTGGCCAATCAGGATACAGTTAGAGTAGAGTGCTGCCTGCAGTCAGCCTGGGGACCTCAGAACGCATTTTGGAGCTGAAAAAGAGCAAAAACTGTGCCCACTAGGGCCAAAAAAAAACTGTTAGCAATAACCCACTATATATTCTAACCCACTAGTATGAAAATATATATATTTTTTTCAAATCACACGGATGAATGACAGTCGTCAGATTTGGCTAAATCCCCTAACAGAGCCTTTAGACAAGGTTTCCAAGGGAGGAAGGGTGGGAGTGTCAATAATGCTAAAGAATACCCAGAAAGAAGTAATATTACTTCGGTGAGTAATTGTTTCTTCTCACCCCAGAATTCTTTAGCATCTATTGACAGAAGCAGACTTCAAAGCAGTGTAGTTGCGAGGAGGGCACAGAAACCTATTTCAAGAAGAGTCTCTGAAGTACCATCCTGCCAAAATTGGCATCCTATCAGACTACACATCCGAGAAAGATCTTATTGAATGTGAAAGAACAAATTTCAAAAAGTGGTCTGCACACTTCTGGTGAGGATATAGTTTGAACGCTGCCCAGGAGGCAGCTGTTCTCCAGGAAGTAGGCCCTTGCACGAGAAGGCTGAATGTCAGCTTTTCTGAAGCAGACCAAATAGAGGAAAGCAGTCCCGTGGGGAAAATACTCTTGGTCACTGGTTTCTCCTTTTCTGCAAAAAGGCAGGAAAGGAAAATATGATAATGACAGTACCTGAACTGCTAAGACTGCTGATGCAGACCGGCAGAACTAATTCATGCCCCATCCAAGCAGGTTGAGATAGCCTAGCCAGGACTTGCCTGAGAGCACTACAGGCAGAGAAAAAAGGATTGATAAAGAAGGAGATGGTAGAACACTTGGAAAAAGGATTTCCTATCCGTCCAGAAGACTAAATTGTTCTTAAAGGCACTGAGAGGATAAGACCTAAGAGAACAACCTGAAACTCTGAAACACATCTGAGAGAGGAAAAACAAGCAGAAAAGTTGTCTTCGATGTTTCTCGCTTCAGGACAGAATTTCCACAGCTTCAAAGGGACACCCCATGAACTTGAACGTACTGAGGTTTGTGTTCCATGGGAAAAAACTCCGGTCCCTAGAAGGGTCTGGAAGTGAAATGGCCTCTTATGGAATTCCTTGAAATGGTCTGAGAAATGACAGATTTCTCTTGCCTGATGGAAAAGAATCCGAGTAACCGCTGGTGTACTCCGAAAAAGAGGCCTACTGTCCCACTGTTGGAAGGAAATAAAACCTTTATATTTTTACCAGAAACAAGTCACAAGACCAAACTAGTTCAAAATAGAGACAGTAATGCCTGGATATGAACGAAAAAATCCAGTCATGAGAGGAAAGAGGATTGAAAAACTCTAGGCTCTTGTCGTTGTACTAGGGGGAAAAACCACTTCTCCTAGGAAAAACGGAGGTTTTCGTGATACAAAAATCCCTTTTTTTTCCTTCATAGAAGTTCCAGGCCTTGTTTGGATACGGGGACTCTAGGAGATCTAGCCTCTCAGGAACCAGGCCTTAAGACGAAAAGACTGGGAGCTGAGAAAAACACTACTTCTGTGCAAGAAAGGAAGTAGCTTGTGGAAACGAAAGCAGCCAGAGGGCTGTTTAACTGAAACACATTTTACAAAAAGTACCAAGGTAGTCCAGAGCCACCGGGATCATTGTGGCTGATACCTTAACTAGAGAGATACTAGGAAACAAGGGATATAAGGAGAGAGAAACTTCTCAGGCCAGTCTTGAGATAAGAAAGTCCATTGGATGGAACCCCAAGCTGGGGTCTGCAACAGGAAAAAACAGGAAAAACTGGAAGTTCAGGCTGGAGGCGAAAATTCAGATCTGGACCTGACCTTTCCCCCTGAACGATATGGCTAGGACTTGTGTGCTGAGGGCTCACTTGTGGTGGCCCTGATTATTGCGGCTTACAGGGTCTGCCAAAGGGCCCACTTGTGGTGGCCCTGACTATGCCAAAGTTTTGTCTTTGCCCAACAAATGGATGAGTGACTAAGACACCTCCAAAGAAGCAAGCTAGAGATCACAACACAAAGCTATTGCGGAGAGATTGGAAGCCCTGTGTCCCAAATGCTCATTAGTGTGATACAGGGCAGGGATATCGAACTAAATGACCTCTTGACTGAAAAAAATGCAGGCGTGATAGAGATGCTCTGAGATTCCAGGGACTGATGAAAGAAGGACTCTCTCAGAAACCAAGACCCAATGATGGAACCCCCCTGAAGGGAAGCGCCAACCGGAAGGAAGCCTCTGTACCGAAGATTTGAAGGTGAAAGGTGTGAAGTTTACGGTTTTATCACACCAGTCCAGCTTGTAACAGGGTTCAGGCTTCACGAAAAATTCTCTTATTTGGAATTTAAGCTAGAGGCCTAGCCCCTGGGACTCTAGTGAAAAAATTATGCACCCCCTGCAGGGAAAGAGCTTCCCCTGACAAGAGAAGAGCATTGTCCCCTAACAGTTGCCGAGATTTAAATAGTTAGGGAACTTTTTTTTTTTTTTTTAAGTAGGTACAAAGGACCCTAGAGACTGTAGGAAAGAACATGTCAGACTTAGGGCTTGAAAACCAAAGTCAAGAAGAATTGGCTAAGGTGGGCCAAGCCTCTGATAAGGGAAAAGTACAGTTACGTAAGAACTTACCGTAACAGTAGATCTTCAAGAACAGCTCTTGCAGCAGGTTACACCATTAGGACTGAAGCCGGCAGGCACCAGGACCCCACAGAAAAATTCTAGCTAGCAATATCCAGTGGGGGGCCGCCCCCGATGTTGGCCCTCCCCGACGTCAGTCATGACCTAAAAGAGGGCAGTCCCCCGGCATCCCCAGTTCTCCCGCCGGAGACTCCCAGCCTAAGAATGACATCTGAAAGGGAGACTGAGGATCCGCTTCCAAAGGAAAGTTTGTAGAACGCGTCGAAAGATGCTATAGCCTAGAAACTAGGTCAAAAGACTCAACCTCCAGAGGGGAAGGTGGGAGGGAAACTACCTGCTGCAAGAGCTGTTCTCGAAGATCTACAGTTATGGTAAGTTCTTACGTAACTGTACTATCTTACTTCAAGAAACAGCTCTTGCAGCAGGTTACACCATTAGGACTGATGCCCAAGCAGTAAGAGACCAAGTGGTTATCAGGAGGAGGATAGGAGGAAAAAACTCCAAGCTTCAGGACTAAAGTCCCTGAAGGACCGCCAGGCCGAAACCAGCTCTGCACCTAGAGGCAATATCCAAACTGTAGTGCCTGATGAATGTGTGTACAGTGCTCCAGGTCGCTGCTGCACAGATGGCTGAAGTGGAAACATTTTTGAGCGAAGCGAAGGAGGTAGCCACCCCGCTAGTAGAGTGACCCTTCACCGGGCCCGGTGAGGGTTTATTGTGCTTCTAACAGAACATAATGCACTTTACCAGCCATGTAGAAAGTGACTGTTTGGAAATGAGCACCGATCATCCTCTGTGCGTAGGAAACAAAGAGCTGGTCCGAAGTCCGATGAGCTTTGGTTCTGGTCAGATAATATCTGAGGCACCTATGCACATCCAAAGTGTGTACTAGGGCTTCCCCCCTGTTACTGTGATTCAGGTAATACACCGGTAGGTCGATATCCTGGTTGAGTGTGACAGCCGAGACCACCTTGGGAAGGAACTTAGGATTTGTTCTTAAGGACACCCTGTCCTTGTGAAAAACCAAATAAGGATCCTTGCACATGAGTGCATGAAGCTCAGAAACTCTTCTGGCTGAAGTAACAGCAACTAAAAGGAGCATCTTCCAAGCGAGGAGACGCAGCTCGCAATCCGTGGCTGGTTCAAAAGTGGGCAGCGTAAGCTGCACCTGAACAAAAGGAATATCCCAAGGTGGAACCAGGTCTCTGATGGGAGGTCTCAAATGCAGGATGCCACACAGAAAGGCACGAGAAGCCTCTAGTTGAGCTAGAGACCTGTGACCTATCGGAGAATGGTACGCTGAAATAGCGCATAGATGGACCTTAATGGAGGAATGGAGGAATAGGCAAGTCCTGCCTCATAGAGGAATAGGAGGTAGTCCAAAGCAGACCTAACAGAGCACTCCAATGGGGTCAATGCTCGAGCCTGAGTCCAACTACAAAATCTATGCCACTTCATGGCATAAGTAGCGTGAGTAGAGGGTTTTCTGGCTGCCACCAGAACGTCCGCAACTTCCTCAGAGACCCCGTACCTCAGGACTGCTATGTCCTTAGGAGCCAGGCATGCAGGTTCAGCAACCAAAGATCTGGATGGACCAAGGAGCCTGTCTCCTGGGATAGAAGGTGACAGCAGAATGGCAGAGGCACCAGAGGTTCCTGGGCCAGCTGATGTAAGAGAGGGAACCAAATCTGCCTTGGCCTAAAGGATGCTACTAGAATAAGGCATGCTTGCTCTTGACGGAGCTTCAATAGAACCCTCTGGATCATAGGAAAGGGCGGGAAAGCGTAGAGGAACCTGCCCGTCCAAGAGAGGGACAATGCGTCTCGCCAGAAAACAGCAGGCAAGCAGAAATTGGGCAGTTTTGTGTTGAATGGGGACGTGAAGCGGTCTAATTCTGGTGTCCCCCATCTCTGGAACAGGTTCTCTGTGACTTCCTGAAGCTGTTCCCATTCGTGGACCCTGGCCTGTGATCGGCTTAGGCTGTCCGCGATAGTGTTGTCCACACCGGGAACATGTACTGCAATATGTGTGCGCCGTGTTGCAATACCCAATTCCAAACCCTTTGAGCTCCTCGCAAAGGGGTAGGAATGCGTGCCTCCTTGTTTGTTGAGATAGTACATCACCGTGGTATTGTCTGTTTGTACCAGAAGAGTACCCGGTAAAATCTCCGTCTGGAATGCCTGTAGGGCATACAGGACGGCTCTCATCTCCAGGATGTTTATGTGAAGTTGGGACTCTAGAGATGACCAGGAGCCTTCAGTCCTGACCCTGTTGAGGTGAGCTCCCCATCCGGACCCTGAGGCATCCGTGGAGAGAGTCGCTGAAGGAGGTGGTGCAGTGCAGGGGACTCCCTTCAAGAGGTGGTCTGGGACGAGCCACCAATGCCAGTCTCGGATGACTGCATTCATGATCTGGACTGGATGCTGCAGATGATCCTGCTTTTGGTCCCATTGTGCTCTCAGCATCCATTGGTTAATCTGCATATGGAGTCGAGCTAGGGGAACCATCACAATGGCAGCCGCCATGTGACTGAGCCGGCAAAGGACAGTGTGGGCCGGTACCATCTTCTTTTCCTTTATGTCCCTTATGAGGGATCTGACACGTTCCGCCCTGTCCTGGGGAAGGAATGCCCTTCCCTGAGTTGTGTCCAGAACCACTCCTATAAAGTGCAAATTCTGAGACGGAACAAGGCACGACTTCTCCTGATTGATGGTGATGCCTAGCGATAGGAATATGGAACAGGTATCCTGTATTGCGGACATCAGGGCCTCCCGTGAGGGTGCCATGAGGAGCCAGTCGTCTAGGTACGGGAACATGTAGTGGTCTCTTCTCCTGAGAGCTGCTGCCATGACTGCCATACACTTTGTGAACACCTGAGGTGCCAAAGACAGTCTGAAGGGGAGGGCTCGGAATTGGTAGTGGCGTCCCAGAAACTCGAAGCGCAGAAATCTGTGGTGCACCCGAGCGATCGGGAGATGTAGATAAGCATCTTGCATGTCCAGCGACACTAGCCATGCGCCCTCTTTGAGCATGGGAATGAGACCCGGCAGAGTCACCATGCAGAAATGCTTGTATAGCACAAAGTTGTTGAGATCGTTGAGATCCAAAATCGGGTGCAAGTCCCCTGATTTCTTTGGAACCAGGAAGAAGTGGGAATAGTAGCCATTTCCTTTCTGGTTCAGTGGAACATGTTCTATGGCCTCCTTGTGTAGGAGGGCCAAGATCTCTTGCTGAACAAGCAGAGCATGCTGACCCAAGTAACAGGAGAGCAGGGGAGGTCTGGATGGTGGGTGATTGAGGAACTCTATAGAGTGGCCTCGTTCGACCAACTGCAACACCCACTGGTCAGAGGTGATCCTCTGCCATCCTGAAAGGTGATGAGAGATGCGACATCGACCTTCTCGACCCTTTGATCCAGAGGAGGGGCGAGGGCCAGGAAGGAGTCATGCTGTGGTGGTGTTGGCCCCCGCAGGCTGGGCTGCTTTGGAATGTTTCGGGCCCTGGCCCGAGGGGAACCTGGCTTGATTCTTACGGCCAAAGTTGCCTCTGGGTTGCTGGCCTGAACATGGCTGTTGCTTTTGTTGGCGGCCGTGAAAGTGATTCTGGTTCCTATGAAAGGAACCAGATTTAGGTCTACACATAGCTTGTACAGTCCTGACAGTCTTCCCAGCGTCCTGCAATTTGGTGATGACCTTCTCGACTCTTCACCAAAGAGGACCGGCCTCCATTATAAGGGACATCCAGGAGATTCTTCTGGATGTTCAGGTAAACCGGAGACCCTCAGCCATGAGTGTCTCCAGAGACAAATGCCTGTAGCTGCTCTCCTGGCTGCCGAGTCCGCTGAGTCATAAGCGGCTCGGAGAACCTGGGTCCCCACA
Organism: Neoceratodus forsteri; assembly: GCA_016271365.2. Lineage (NCBI taxonomy): Eukaryota > Metazoa > Chordata > Ceratodontiformes > Ceratodontidae > Neoceratodus > Neoceratodus forsteri. The sequence continues at coordinate 726,739,075 of CM057458.1, read as the reverse complement.
TCAGACCCAGTTTGGAGGAGGTTTAACAGCTCCTCCTTCTTTTCGCCATCTGGAAGATCTTTAAGAAGGTCTTGGCCCTGATCCCAAAGGGCATTCTGAAATTGGACCACGTGTGTCAGATAGTTCAAAGACCTAACAGAGCATGTAGCAGCCACATGCACGCATCTTCCCATGGAATCTAATTGCTTAGATTCCTGGTCCGGAAGCTGGGTGCTCAAATATTGAGGCCACTGGGACCTGTCATGAGATGCAGTAATGACCAGCAAGTCGGCCAGGGGTTGTTGTGCCAAATACTGGTCCTCTGTAGGAGCCCTGTAAAGGCGGTCAGCCTTCTTTGGAACAGCTGGTGTGGAATGCGGACATTTCCAAGCTGCCTTGGTGATGTATGTAAAGGTGCCCACCAAAGGTGGGACCACTACAGGCTTCAGGTCTTTCTACCTCAGGTAACGGGCAAGGCGTTGTCTCTCGGGGTCTAGTTCTTTGGTCTCCCATCCCATATTGTCCTGGACGTGCCTCATGATTTCTGAGAAGGAGGGATCATCAGGGGGCGACCTTGAGAGGTCCCATGAGTCTGGTGATGGGGGACTGAAAGGAGATGGAGACCTGGAAACGTCGGACGGATCCGGTCTGGAGTTATCTCCCGATGACCGACGTCCGCCCCTGGGTTGCTTTGGGCTCGGGAACCCTGAGGGGGAACATGAAGAGTGATTCCTGTCTCTGGATCAGCCTCGAGGAGGGGTAGTAGGCTCCTTGGGGGTTGGGGGTCTGTCACCTGCGGCACCCCTAGAAGGAGGTGGAGGTAAGAGGCTGAGGCTTAGGAGGAACCACATCCTTCTTGATGGTTTCCCACCAGAAGGTGAACAAATCCTTCACCTCCTGGATATTCATGCCTGACGACGGACCCAGCTCGCCGTGTGCGCCTGTCGCCGGGTCGAAAGGCCAGGTGGGGCCTGTCGCCGGTCTCAAGGCCGGGTCCCAGGGAAGCACTGGATCTGGCTCCCTGGGCAAGCCGTCGTCCTCTGTGTCGCCCGTCTGGTCATCTGGCGGCGCGGTAGCCTCTTTGCCTGAGGACCCCTGACGTCCGGTGTCCACCGGCGTCGGTGTAGTGGTTGGTCGCCTTTCTGGTGTCAGGTCGGATGCCTTCTTAGCCTCCGTCATCCGCTTAAGGGATGTCAGCTCTGAGGTCTTCTTGGGAGACGGACCTGAAGCTGGTGTCCTGGTGTCGGTCAGATGCACCTCTAGATTTGGAGGAAGACTTCTTATGCCTGTCCGAAGAAGCAGGTTTAGAGGAATCCGTTGCCCGGGAGGTCTTGAGTGGGTGCAGGGAGGGAGAGGAGCCCCCTGAAGACCTTACCTTTACCGGAGGAGGCTGGGAGCAAGCCCAGGGAGGAGATCTGTCGGACCGAGCAGAGCTGGAGCTGGTCCTGGACTCTGAGACCCTGCTTGGAGACTTTGCTCTATCCGAGTCCCGATGCTTGTCCCGGTGCTTCTCAGACTTATGAGAAGTTTCCCCTCTGGAGGAAGGTCTTTTCTCCATCTTTTTGAGTTTCTCCTCAAGGAGAAATCTCTGAAGGGCCTTTTGGTGGCGGATCTGGGTCCTGCTATTGAACTGCTGGCAAATAGAGCAGGCCTGGGTGTTGTGCTCCGGGCCCAGATACCTGACACAGGCAGAGTGATGGTCTGCAAAGGGGATCTGCTTGCTGCAGGTGAACTTAGAGGGACGTCCGTCGGGAGAAAGAGTGGAAGAAGCAGACATGGAGTAAAGATTTTAAAATTGAAGAAAATTAAAGATTTCACATGTCGTAAAGTAGAGCAGGCTTCCGTGAGGCCGATGCTGGCGAGTCGATGGCGAGAAAAGAACCTGAGATGCAGGGGGACCGACCCTTTTATGTCATGACTGATGGGAAGGGGCTGACGTCGGGGGCGAGCCCCAGCTGGATATTGCTAGCTAGAATTTTTCTGTGGGGTCCTGGCGCCTGCCGGCTTCAGTCCTAATGGTGTAACATGCTGCAAGAGTTGTTTCTCGAAGTAAGATCCAGTGATCCCTGTCTTTAGGGGAAACCGCCAACCTACCCAGATACCTGGAGAAACAACCTGATTTTTACTCCGTAGTTGAGAACACTCTGGAGGCAGTCTAAATGGCATGGAATAAAACTGCCTGAGAAAAAACCCTGTACTAAAGAACTGAGAATATAGAATGTATCGAGGGGGACAAGAAAAATCCCCTGTGTTTGCAAAAGAAAGACCTGAGTCAAGGAAGCATCCTGACCCCAGGTTGTGAAAATTGATAATGATTTGCTGTTCCCTATTTTCCTTTAAGATTGAGGTAACAGCCTGAGAAAAAAGGTCCAACTCCCAAGAAGGAGGGAACCCTTTCACAACTTTGACCCTCACGAGGTTCTGGTGCTCAAGATACCACTGCTGACATGCTACTGAAGAACAACAGAGAATGCAGCATTAGGAGGTAAACTTTAGATATTTATTTACTTATCATGCACATAGATATACTGTATATATACATATAAATGTTAATACCTGCATATATCTATCTCCCTTTATTTAATTTTTTTTTTCCAAAGAAGGGTTAAAAACTTGAACCTAGAAGAAAAAAGATATTATAAAGAATGAAGGAGCATTCGTGGCTAAACCCCTAGAAAACTTCACATTTGGAAATTTCCTAATGTGTTGGCGTAGGGAAAAAAGGTTAAAGGGAGGAAAATTCCTACCCGAAGTCCCCCTTTGAGACTTCTGGGGGAGGAATGCTTATATTTAACAGAGTGCTGGGAGAGTTAAAACTCGTCCATACGTGCGTGTCAGCTTTAGTTTGACATAAGGACAAACCAAAAATTTTGCACCAAGGCATAACCCGAAAGGCTGGAACTTTTCAGACAGGCAAGCCTGAGGGAAATGACTTATGCCAAGCCTCTAGAAGCTGTAACATGATGACTTACTATGAGAGCATAGTGCTACTAAATGCCACTTGGGTATTCCAGCAAACCTCCTTGTGAATAGTGCTCAAGAGATGCCGCACTATGGCAAGGATAGTATGCATCAAAACACACAATATATAATAGCGTATGCTACAAAGATTAAAGGCATTATGTAAAATTTCTGACACATGGTATACAATTATCTAGAGTCTATCTCTGGAGAGAAAGCAGACAGTGGCATGAGGCTGAGAAGCAGGCCACTGTTTGCTCTAACTCTCTGTAGTCTTAAAATGTACAGATAAAAACAGCAGAACACTTACCGAGTTGTTAATTCACCTGAAGGCTTCTGTCAACCCCGAAAGAGAAGGAGGGGTTTCCAGAACCAACCTGTAGGAGTCTTCAGAGAGTTGTCAACTTTTTTGGAGGAGAGCAACCACCAGATCTACGAAGTCGTCGTCGTCCTCCACCTCTTTATCAGTGTCATCCGGGGTCCACCGGATGAATATATATATATCTATAATATACAGTGTATATTTTATATATATATATATATACATACACACACACACCTCATTATACCATAACCTGAATCAACCTCGGGGTGACCAACTGGAATTAGTGGGCCCCGAGAGGAGTTCATGAAGGAAAAATCCTTAAAGCAGCACTCAAAAAGAAAGAAAATGGCACAGGAAGATCGCTGAAGAGAAGAGCTCCAGGGCAGTGTTGCCAGTTCAGCAGACAAAAAGTTCTGAGGTCCCTCAGGCTGACTCCAGGCAGCACTCTACTGTACTCTAACTTTATCCTGATTGGCCAATGCCTTCCTCATTTGCATTGACTCCTCCTCTCCGGGGCAGCTGAACCCAGCTGGCATACTGCTTCTGTCAATAGATGATAAAGAATTCCTGGGGTGAGAAAAGGGGCATACCTTTCCTTCCAGCCCCACTGCAGTGTCACTAATGAAGACATGGAACAGGACTGGACCCATTACTGATCTTAGTGGCACTCCGCCTTTCACCACTCTAACCCCGGATAGGATCCCATTTATTCATACAACACATTATGTCAATCATTGAGCACACAAATCAGGGTTGCGAGTCAGCCATAATCCACTGGTTGTGGCAGACCTACCAGGGACCATGGTGGTTTAGGCAGCCCACAGTCAGGATACAGTGTTTCTTAGGAAATTCACTATCTGGACAATATTCCTGACATGGTCTGAAGCCCTCAGTCCAGTGGAGGATGAAGGCATGCCAGTATGTGATCCACTAGGGTGCCAGTACATGTGTATACATGGTGATGTCAGATTACAACTACAATCCGTGCTTGTGTCTGTAGGACATGATCCTGGTGCCAGGTTCAGGCTCACCAGGGCTACTCCAGTATCCAAGAGGGGTGCAGTCAGGCCTGGATGTGACCCACCATAACATGCACAGGCAAGATAGGCCAATGGCATGACAGACTCTTTCCGGTTTAGGTATATCAGAATCCTGGTCACTTGAATCATTAAGGCAAGCCATGGCCATGTCAGATCAGACCCATACATAGGTTATAGACTGGCAGAATATTGTAGTGTTGTCTGACACACCCCGTGCAGTGCTATCATTGACACTTGTGCCCACAGTGACTCCAAGTCAAGAGCAAACTTTGCCTGCAGAGACTGCTTGGGGTAGTACAATTGAGCATGTAATATAATTCTTTACTGTTTGAAACATAGAAATTGTCAGCAAATAAAGACCGCTAGGCTAATCCAGTCAGCCCATAGTCCATATACATGTATATGTGCACTCACCCCAAGTGGTCAATGGCTTTTCATCAATCCCTTCCCACCCAAGGTTCCCTTGTGCTTGTTGATGGCAGGTTTAAACCCCTCCAATGTGCTTGCCCCCACCACCTCTTGTGGCACACTATTCCAAGCATTCAGCAGGAAGTTGTTATCCCTCTGTACAGACAGTTGGTGAGACAACATCTGGAGTACTGTGTGCAGTTTTGGAGACCCCATCTCCGCAAGGACATAGACAGGATGGAGGCAGCCCAGACGAGTGCAACCAAAATGGTGCAGGGTCTGTTCCAGAAGCCATACGAAGAGAGACTAAATGAGTTTAATATGTATACACTTGAGGAAAGGAGGGAGAAGGGGGGACATGATAGAAACTTTCAAGTACCAGAATGGAATCCACAGAGTCAGAGGTTAGCATATTTAAGAAAAAGAGATGTGCAAGAACAAGGGGACATAATTTGAAGATAGAGGTGGGATGGTTCAGGGTCATGAGGAAGTATTTTTTCATGGAGAGGTGGATGGATGCATTGAACCGCCTTCCTGAGGAGGTTGTGGGGTGAAAAACAGTGGGGGAATTCAAGACTGCATCGGACCAAAATAAGGCAATTACAGTGGGGTGTAGGAGGGGGGTAAGGAGGAAGTACTCTACTGGTTAACTAGGATCTGCAGCTTATCCAACAGGTACAGAAATGTGAAGACTAGGTCGACCAAGCGGTCCTTATCTGCCATCAAAGTCTATGTTTCTATGTTTCTCATATGGTGATATGCCTCTCACAGTCTTATCAAACATACACAGCCATGTTTGAACACTGAGGGAACAGCAAGTTAACTCTCTTTGTATATTGTGTTGAAGTTTTGCTGTATATTACATTAGCATGCATGAGCATCACACAATATGACTTCTGAGTCATTTATACAGCACAAGCACTCTCAATAACAAACATTTCAGAACACTGAGGGAACTAGTAGTGGTGCCTTTCTGTGCCGAGCTTAAAACTGCTTCAGTAATTTAATTCTATTGCTGGCTCTCAGTGCTGCCAAGTTGTCTACATTTTTATCATATGTGTATGAAATTTCATATTTTCATGTAAATTTTTGCTGGTTTCTGTAATAACTTATGTATTTCTATTATTTATTATCCTTCCACCCTTACCTATTTCTCCTTTGCTTTTTAATTAAAATTTAATAGGTCATTGGTGGCCTGGTTGGGCCAGAGTGGTGGTTGCAATCAAGATGGTAAGTTCATTAGGATTTGGTATAAGCTGATATGTAATTCTAAATCAGAGGGAGAAGGGAGCATACAAAAGTCAAAAGTCTGACATTGTCTGTTGAGGGAATGAATCCTCCACCTCCCATACTCCTCCACCTTCAAGTTGTCCTCCTACAGCTGAGAGACCTCACTCATCCAGTCCTCTCTAGACTTTAGCTCCATGACATCCTCTCTAACCAAAATACTGACCCTGCTTACCCACTGGCGTGCACATCCTCCTGACTGCCACCTACCACCGTGATCAACAACTAATCTAGTCTTGGTCCTTCCCAATTCCTGCCTGGGCTGCCTGGTGGTACCTACTACTTGTGTTTTCATTTTCAAGATGAGCTGACTAAGTGAGCATCATCAAACTGAGGAACTACCAACCCCCACACAACACCAGTGGTTCATACAGTGCACAGACTGGCTAGTGTGATGTGGTTAATGGTTGTGGTTGTAAACGGGCAGTGCACAAGAGACTGGAGAAAACTGATGGTGCCAATGCCATGGTGGCTAGATGTGTCTCTCTCTCGACCTAACCTGACCCCTCCCTCCATAACTGACTTTACTGACCTGGCTCCTCAGTCTGGCATTGAAATCAATGTATTTATGCATGCAAATATGGAACAGCTGACAAGCCCCTAGAACCTAGGGCTGTATGCATCCATACCTTGCATTAATGTAAATCCAGCCATGTGTGTGTCAGTGTGACTGTGAGTTGTCTGTGTGTGTGTGTGTGTGTGTACTGCCATATTGTAATAGGCATACAGCTGAGTGCCACCTTCTCCAAATTGGCCTACTTTTCCGTTATGGCTGCAATATCCACCCTCCAATACCAAGAGAGCCTTCATCTCTGCCATTCTATTTCTTAGGCTCCTTGCATTCAGTAAGACCACCCTCCAGCCTGTCTCCTCCCTTCCTACCCTGTTCTCCACTCCTTAATCCCTCCCTGTGCCCCTTTGGTTCTGCCTTTTCCCATAACAATGGGAGTCAGCTCACTAGGCTCTCCTTTCCAGACACTTATCTCATTAGTGGTCCCTAGCACCCACTTCCTAGTTTAAATCCACCTTTGTTGTTGTATACCCTGCTATTCATAGTTTTAGTACTTCTTCCACTCCAGGCTCAAATGCAACCTGTCCCAGTGCATAGGTCACTGTGTCCCAGGTTCTGCCCCAGCCTGACAGTAATCCATACTCCCTGGTACTGCAACAATCCTTCAGCCACCCATTAAACTCATTTATCCTTTTCTTCATCCCTGTACTCTCACATGGTACCAGAATCACCTATGAGAATGCCACCGACACCCCAGCTTTCTTACATTGCCTGCCCAATTCTTCAAATCTCCCCTTTACCTCCTCTGCCATCTCTACAACCAAATCATTGTTACCCACGTGCATCACTATGTGAGTTTCCTCATTTCCTCCATGCAGCACTTGAGAAGTGCACCTGGCCGCTGTCAATCCTGGAATAGTCTCAACCAAGATACGACTATGACTTTCTTCCCATCCGACCCTCTGACCCTGTTCAGTATTGAAACCCCAGAAGTAGTAGTACCCCCATCCTCATGTCCCCACCCAACCATCCTCATGTTATCACTGTCCACAGTCCCACAGTCACTGCCCTGCTCCTTATTACACTCTATCTGCACCATTAGGAACTCCTGCATCTGCACCCCCGTTACCTCCCCTCCTGTTAGTGCCTCCCCCACTGCCTCTACCTGGCTTCTCCCCTCCACCCTGTTTCCTCTCATGGCCTGATTCTGAGCTCCTAGGCCTATGCTACCTTTTTCCTCCTCCTCCCCCCTTCAAAATCTCTGACATCTCTACTTCCACCTACGATGCCAGCACTTCAAACCTATTTCTTGTTATCCCCACAGTGATGAACATCTCCTCCTTCCTCCCACCCTGGGCCTTTCCACCTACTGCGCCACTGCTCTCTTGCCCCCCCCCTTACATCCTCATGGGATTTATTCCTGCTGTCATCCTCTGCTTCTCCCAGCTACTCTCTTCAGGGGTCCCTCATGCCCCTGCTTCTCCTTCCCTTACCATCTCAAGCTCCCTCCAGAGCACCTGTATCTCTCATACAGTCTTCTTAGTCTATAACAAATTGGACAACCTCCCAATTTCCATACTGTATTCATCCATACAGCTGCACTACAACCAATGCACCTCACCATCCTCTCTGTTCCTGCCACCATGGTGCTCCTATTCCACCCATTATTCCACTTTTTCCCACTACCCTTAGCCATGCCCCTCCATCCCCCCATGCAATTACACCAGAGGGTAACTGAGGATGCCTGATTTGTAGTGTTATGTTTTTATTGTATTCGTTTTTGAAGCATCCACACCATTTATTGACACCATGATTTTCTGGGGAAGGGGTTACTTTAGATTATCTAATTGTATGCTGATTCTCAGGAAATCTCCATATTACAGATCATGAGGTAAATATGTAAATCTTTTAAAATCTTTGTGTAATGGCCCGTCGGCGCAGCTTTAGGATTTCTGTCGATGATGCTGGCGGCTGAGCCAGGTCATGGAGGCCCGGCGGAGAAGGCTGGGCGTCCCGCGGCAGCTCTCCTTCTCGGGGCGGGAGGGTGGAGGACACGGCTCGGCATCTGCTGACCCCTGGCAGAGGCTGGGGGATTAGCATGATGTCGGTGCCTCAAGTGCTTGGCTGGCCCTGGATGGAGGTCTGGGACTCAACGGGGACCAGAGGTTTATGTCGGACGGGTAGGACATTGCAGACGTTGGCATTCGCGTCATGACGTGAGGGACTCGCAAAGTCTCGGAACACAAGAAAATGCCTGCTGGCCCCAGAGAGACAGAGTTCCAGGAGCTAGCCCTAATCTGCAGCCACCTGGGACTGGTGAAAGTTGATTTTTGGGTGTAGGAGTCCCACCTCATCCCCACCTAGCGGGCAAACCATGGCTCCATGTGGGACCAGCGACGGACCCAGGTAAGGTGGCTTGCAGGGGTAGACTCCGAGGATCTCCCAAGGATGCAGGGCCGGTAGGGTGTAGGAGGGGATAAACAAAATTGAAAAAAAAAATCTTTGTGTCACTCTACAACTGCACTTGAATCACACCTATAGTGTCTTCTGCATGACAACACTGGTCTCATGGAGAGGAGCGACAGGCTTCAGACTCTCCACCACAGAGACTGAAGCAACTGACCAACACAGGGATGTGCATCTGTGCAATGCTGCAACAGCAATATTCCACCCTGTGTGGTACCTCCTTCCCCTCCCTACACCTACCACCCTGCTTACCACAGTCTGCTCCACAGTCCAGAACATAGGTGTCCATTAGGGAAGTGGAGTGGTTGCTGCCAGCAGATGATGACCACTGGGTGATGCTTTCTAGAAGGCTCAGTTATGCCTTAACCACAGACAGCTCCATAGTCACAAACATGCTGCACAGTCGGAAACACCATCTCACTCGGAGGACTTCCCTAGAGCTGACTTCATCACAGGTGTTGCAATATGTCAGATGACTCCACTTCTACTATATCCTCTCTCAGTTCCTCACATCCTGTTTTTTTTTTTTTTTATATATTTTTCCCCAAGTACTTTAATACTGCCCACTTATGTCTCACGACCTCCCATCCCTGTCTTTTGCATGGACCATAGGGGTCAACAGAGGGTATTTCCTCCTTGAGACCTTCAGGCTAACAAAAGGCATGAATAACAAAGACTATGAGAATATATTTATCAGAAATGTTCATTCACAAACATGGAGACATGAGTGGAAGCTGATGGCCCCTGTGATGCATTTAAAGGTCCCTGTCATATTCCCCTTCCTCCCTTCCGCTCTTAAAGGGTGCACATATTGAGTCCCTTTAGTCTCTTGTCATTCCCTTTTTGTGCATACTCTGCACAATTTTAATTATCATCCTTTGCGCTGCCTCAACTATGTCTACGACCTTCCAGAGCTGTGGTCTCCAGGACTGGACACAGCACTACAGGTGACTGCTTACCAACGCTCCTTACAGGAGCAACACCACTTACCTCTTTCAATATGGTGATACCCATCCCTATGTACATGTAGATAAACCAATATTATTACACCAAGTTTATTTCATGCTATTATGCTACTGCTTCTGCTAAACTGTTTGTCAGATTCACTGTGTCCCCTTTTATCTGTCATCACTGTTTGTCCACCACACCAAGGTCCTCACCCCTGCAAGGTCATCCAGAGGCATTAACATCTGCCCTCGTGAGGTCCAGCACACTCGCACTTCTGTGGTTTTATTCAGCAGCCACCCTTATATTGAACCACACTACACGGTGATCACTGGTCCACAGGTGGCCTCTTACCTTGACATCTGCAACACTGTCCCTGCTAGTGAGTACAAGCTCCACTATTGCCACATCATAAGTTGCATCACATACCATTGCCTATGGAATGACACGCTGCATAGGATCCATGATTTCACTGTTTCAGGTGAAACTGCAGCTGGGAGGCTAAAATCTACATTAGGCAGATTTTCAGCCCCCAACAGCATCACCTCTGCATTTTATACCATCTTGCCAGTGGCATCCACCAGAACATTCATTAACTTCTGGAGGGAGCATTAGGTGATGGAGGGAAATAAAATAAATGTATAAGCAACCAGTGAAAGACAATTATATAAACATATATAGCCAATAGCAGAATGCAGACAGTGGGAAATGATACAGCAATGTAACAATCAGTATGTCTGAAATTATTTTTTTAATTCAAAAAATGACAGGTACATTTAGTATGCTTTTAATATCTTTTTATTACTATTAGACACTGTCAGCTACTGTTCAGATGTTATTCACATATTGCTTCAAAGCACTCTCGTTCTTAGCCTCAGGATAGTTCTCTGGTACATGTGCACAACAACAAAAACATTCCCCACATTCCTGAGGGGAACCAAAGTCAGCGCATGTGTTGCGCATGGGACAGAATTGACCGTGACACACATGCTCGGCTGTTGCGACGATGATATCGGAGTAAACACTTCGGGACAGCAAAATGGAGGAGAAACAACCAGCAAACTATTTTTATACAAAAAAAAGCTTCAGAAAACACAATTTCAGTGGGAAACACGGTTGGTAGACTGGGAGAGGGTAATGAACAGATCACCAGCTGCAAGTGAGTAAACTCACACTGTAAATGATGCAAGACTTCTCCTTTAAGTGTTGCTATTTCACACAGAGCTCTCTGTAAGTCAGCAGATATAGAGCTAGAGCCGTCCTCCTGTGAGCTGATCTGCGATTCAAGCTAGTTAAGTCTGGTCTCATGCGTGTCTACAGTTTCTGAGATGGAGTTGACCGTCTGTTGTAGATGCTGCAGCTGGGCAGTTAAATTGTCGAACCCTGACTGCATTTTAGTGCCCAGTTCACATTTTAGGTCTCCGATGAGTCTTTCTAGTGCTTGATAGCTGGTGTCAGAACCAGACATTTTATTTTAGGTTGTTCTCCCCAGCTGCAGAGACTATGTCAGATGCGAGGCTCGGTTGTTGAGGGGGCCGCCTTGCCCAGCACCACTGAAGTTTTCTGAGTTGCTTCAAATCATAATTTGGCTTGCTTCTTCACCGATTTTGAGGTCGCGGGCATTAGGTCGCCTGAAGAGAAGAATTTTGCTGGTTTTTAAGAAAATAGACGTGGGATGGCAAAATATAATGTGGATCCTGGACGGAGCTCCAGATTTAGACTTCCGCCATGCTTCCCAGCTAGGCCACACCCCCAAAACACATGCTGATGGTTTAAATGTATATAATCTCAAAACCACTTTTACCATAAACTAAGTGATTTCTGCTTTTTGAAATAGTGTTCCTAAAACCATTAGGAAACCAGAGAAAAGACGCAACTTTAGTTAAATATTCAATAACATACACTAAACAAACTCAGAGTACTGAAAGCTTAAAAAACAATAATATTTTGTATTAGAATAAAATAAAATGTAGCCACTAAGGACAGGAACAGGACTCCAGGGCATCTGCTCTCTTCAGCGATGAAATAAATCTGCCCCTGGAATGCTAAAGGGGAGTGACCACAGTGAAGAGTTTCAATTTGCATACAGTATGCATTCCACCACTAAAAGGAATGCACAGACAAAATATGTAGTGCAAAAACACCTCTGAGAAAGCATCATAGAGGTGAAACTCACTAGATGTTTAAAGTGGATCTTGTTGTACCATCTACTGTTTTTTGTGACTGAAAAGTATGTTTTTTTTTAACTTTATGTTTATTGCTTTGCTGAAAACAACATACAGTTTTTACTGCAAGAGTAGTAGGACTTTACAAGATTCATGTTAAAAATGTTAAGGGTGCCACTCCTAAAACTCACAATTAGTACATCCCATTCTTAGTGATACGTCTTTGGAGGGTACATCATAAATTTATAGACTAAAGTACTGTATATCTACCTAAGTGGAAAAACGAGCCCACGAGCTGCATGGGTAGAATACTTAAAATGCCATTTGCTACTGTCCCACCTACCACAGAGGTGGGAATTACATTATGCTTTTCTGTAGTTATGCACCTACGGTGCTATCCATTATAAACAATGCCACTAATATACTAGGTTGTAACACTTAAGGCAACTTTTACATGGCGCTTTAAACTGAAGCAGTAAGGATAACTGCTATAAACAAGACCCAACTCAATATAGTGGACTATCCCATACTTTATAACATCAGTACAGCTTTATCGCTTTATATTTAGCAACGAAATCTCTAGAACAACAGTTTGAATGAAATTGAAGTCCAGTATCAGCTTAAACTCTCAGGATGGGTTCCTCATCACCCGGCAGAAAGTATAAACAAAGTCTCAGAATAAACCGGAATGATTAACTGTCTAATCCACCTAGAAATAAAGCCATTTACCCACCATCTGGCTGGAAATCATGTAAGGATTGGGAAATACCCATAAGGTCTCTTCATCAGTGGAGTCCACTTCTCTGGTAGCTCTTTTGCTTTCAGGTTGGGCATGCCAAAGTCAAAAAGGTTTCCCAAGGTTCCTTTATTTTTGCTTTTATATATATTAAATAGGGAGATGGTAAAACAGATATACTCGGAAGTACAAACAAGATAACCCTATCTCAACCCTCAATAAACAAATGCAATTGACAAAAGTTCATTCTCAATACTCCATATATTTTTTTTAATTAATGCTATTGTCTTCCAGACTTTAAGATTCTGTGATGTTGAACTCCAATAAATTTCTAGTAACATTTCAGAACACAAGTTCCTTCATCAGACTTTGGAGCACTTTTCTATAACAGACCAAAAAACAAACATGAGATATAAACTTTATAATCCAAAATTATGTATTGCAATATTACTTTTCAAACTGATTTGTAAAAGGAAAAATAAAAGCCTTCATAAACATGAGCAAGTTCTATCATATTTGCCAAAATATTTAAATAAGCAAACGTTATTGATAAAGCGCCAGTTAATAAATGCACCTTTTTAGTGCCTTTCATGAAAAATGAATGTAGGTCCTCCTTTGTCATTCTGAAGGGAGATACATACCCTAATAATAAGAATCACAGACCTACAAATCCCTTTCTCAGGGAAGATTTGGTCTTTGGACTTCCAACCTTGCTCCTTGGCCCAGAAAATCCATCAAAGTAGCCCAGATAATGAGGGTGGCAGCACTGAAGTGCATTACTGCTAGATGGATATCTCCGCCCCCACAGTACAGGATTGGAGGCCAGAATGGCTCAGCTGGAAGTTATGGAATGAATCACAGGTAGCTTGAGATTACAAAATGAGAGTTCTGTCCAAAATGGACCCCTTGGTACCAATACATATAGAATGGGTTGTTGTCCCAACATAAGGCTTTAAAGGCCTACCATGATCCCCAAAACTGAAATATAGTGTTTTACTTAGAGGATGTAACTTAAGCCTGTTTTATTTATTAATTATTAATACTTTTATTTTACTACTTTCTTACTTGCATTAAAGCAGAAATTAGAGAAAAGACACTACTCTGGATGAGCATTTAGGCTCATAATAATTCACTAGTAATAACTACTCAATTTGGTAAGAAATGACATGTTTGAAACTCTTGTATTAATAAGATCAGTGTTAATCAGATGTATGTATAAACTAAACTGTATAACAGAGCAACTGGAACATATCTGATATTTAATAAACTTTAAGTTTAAAAAAAAAAAATGTAGGTCCTCCGTTTCAGTTTCAAACTTAAATATATTCTGTAATAGAGAAAGACAAGGACCAGTATAAAAGCTTCTAAAGCAAATTTGCCATCATTTAAGCTTATATTTATACACCAAAAGGGAGTAAGCTCCTCCGTGCTTTAGAAATTAACATTTTATTTTTTAACAGACGAATGTCCTCTTACCTTGCAGTTTAAAATTTCAAAGTAGAAATGAATTTACTGATCCACGCTGACTAGGCGCTTGTTAGAAACCATAAGTACTGCAAAGGAAACCCACCGCCATTAGCAGACCACACTAACAGACTATTCACTCGCATCAAACACCTTCACAGGTGCGATTTAAAGAAGGACGGGGCCGGGCTGCCAAGGTGTGAACACAATAGCATTTGCTTATTTAAATATTTTGGCAAATATGATAGAACTGACTCATATTTATGAAGGCTTGTATTTTTCTTTTCACAAATAGCCATAGCAAGTCTATGCTACTTCACTGGGAATACCCCACCCCATGGCAGACACACTTAGGTGAACTTGATTGATTATACAGGTCAATTCCACCTGTTTGACTTACAATCAGTTTGAAAAGTAATATTGCAATGCATAATTTTGGATTATAAATTTTATATCTCATGTTTATGTTTTTTGGTCTGTGATAGAAAAGTGCTCCAAAGTCTGATGAAGGAACTTGTGTTCTGAAACATTACGAGAAATTTACTGGAGTTCAACATCACAGAATCTTAAAGTCTGGAAGACAATATCATTAATAAAAAAAAATATATGGAGTATTGAGAATGAACTTTTGTCAATTGTGTTTGTTTACTGAGGGTTGAGATAGGGTTATCTTGTTTGTATTTCTCCATGTTAATGCCTCCATGGGATCTGAAAAAAATATAAATCTTGCCCTCGTGGATAATCCTCAATCGAGCCAGGAATATCACTCCATGCGGGATCTTGACCTCCCTTAGCGCTGCTCAAATGCCATCAAATTTCTTTCTTTTTTGCCGTGTGGCATAACTTATGATGGGGTACAAACAGATAGGTTGTCCATCATACAGAAGTGTTCCCTTTTGTTGAGTAACTGCCAAACGGTGGTCTCGGATGCCCATGCCATCCGTCACCAGAACTATAGTACATGGGGCCTCTGGATCCATCTGACGACCACAGGGTGTAATTCTATAAGCTTTCTGCAAGGCTTGGACTTTGTTAGTGACCTCATTGCCTAGTTGATGTATAAGCCAGTCCTGCATAAATGAAAGTAAGTGGTCGCCCTCAGCCCCTTCATGCATTCCCAGCACTCGGACGTTTGCGACCCAGATTTGGTTTTCAAGTGTCTCCAGCCAGGATTTAAAATTATTAGTCTCTCGGATCACTGACGAGAAAGCGCCCATGGCTGCGTCAGCTCACTTGGTGGTTTCAACTGTTGTCGTCTGGACAGTTTCCATCGTGGTCTCCAGAGTGACCACCCAATTTGTTAAGCTCTCAAACTTGTCTGCAAGACCAGCTACTGTGTTGATCAGCCAGCTGAGTTTTATCCCAATGGTCTGTAGAGTTTCCTCCCCGAGTTCAGCTGGAAAATCATCCCCACTGCCTTGTGCTGATCATATCATAGGAGCAGACGATGCATTTTTAGGTCTAGCTCCAGAACTCTTGAGATTGGTCTTTCCAAGTATTTCCCATCTTCAACGAGAACTTCTGCGACCTCCTATATGGTTTCCATAGAATTTGCTTTCAATAAAATAGTAAATTTTAATCGATGTTGCAGAGTTAATACAAACACGATTACTGAGTGACCATTTTGCTCAAGCTCACAGCGCCCCATTTCTACTAAAAGTATGTTTCTGCACTATCCATTTTGCCTGTGCATTTCTTTTAGTGGTTAGTGTGCCGGACCTTTTGTCTTTCACAGTGCTTCAGGCTAGGTTGGTCCAAAGAGTGGCAACTAGGGTTTAACTAAAGAAGTACAAAATCATGCAAGTGGGGAGCAGAAACCTTGAAGCTAACTACAGGATGAGGGGGGAGTTGCTGACAATCACAAGAGAAGAAAGGGACTTGGGCATCATCATCACAGATGACTTGAAAGCCTCCAGGCAGACCACAAGGGCAGTGGGGAGAGCTATAGGGATGTTGGGATGTATCAGTAGGGATATCACAAGCCAAAAGAGGGAGGTAATGACCCCTTTTTACAAGACATTGGTTAGGCCCCAGCTAGAGTATTGCTTCCAGTTCTGGAGGCCACACCGGCAAAAACACACTGACAGGATAGAAACAGTCCAGAGAAGGGCAACCAAAATGGTGCAGGGGCTGCAACAGAAGTCATATGAGAACAGATTGAAGGACCTCAATATGTACACCCTAGAGCAAAGGAGGGAGAGTGGCAATATGATAGAAACTTTCAAATACCTTAAAAGCCTTAACAAGGTGGAAGAAACTTACATGTTTCAGTATAAAAAAAAAACAGCAGGACAAGAGGACATGACATGAGATTGGAAGGAGGCCAATTGAGGGGCTATGTGAGAAAGTTAATTTTCACGGAGAGGGTGGTAGATGCATGGAACAGCATGGAGAAACGAGCCCACGAGCTGCATGGATTTAGGAGGCAGTGGAAATGAATATAGTACAAGGCTTCAAAAGAGCATGGAATAGGCACAAGGGAATAATACAGATGAGTAAGAATAAAATAGGCCAATGTTCATAACAGAGACTCATAGCAATAGGTAGAAATAATGGGTAGACTAGATGGGCCTGGCGGTCCTTATCTGCCGTCAACTTCTAAGTTTCTATGTTAGGGGCTCTACGACGCTACAGCAACAACTTGTTCCCCACGTGACCCTACAGTGATGGACTTATGTCGACCACAATTTGTGGTTGACATAAATCTATCGGAGAAATAGTTGCCCCAAACCCCATGTGGGGTCTCTGCCTCTGCACCTCCCAGACTTGGGATAATCAACTCCGAGTAGGAGTTGATTCAGGGAGTGGGTGCAGGACCAGGGGAAAGAGTGCCAGGGTCCTGGGCAGACTTTTACAGCGAACTGTCAATGTTGTCAGCATCGACGTGTTCACTGTAAATGTTTCGCTGTGCAGAGGGCATACCTATGTTAGGCACCTGCTCTCAGGGTGACGCTTTTTGCTGTGTTGCAGTATACAGTCCAACTTGGTCTCTGGAGCACAAACTCAGGCATGAGATGATGTAGACTTGTATGATGGCACCAGTAAACCCCAGTTGTTAGAATATATTTTAGAGAGAGTGCTTCTTTCAAATTTAAGACTCAAGAATTATTAAAAACCTTACCGATAACTATCTCATGAAGCTGCTGCGGTGTCAGTGTTAAACTACAGTCCTCCTTTTCTTGAGAAGTAGATGGCACAGCATTAAGACCATCGCTAGCCTACAGAAAATCAAGACAAAATATTATTTTCCACATTTCAATTCCCCACGTTTCCTCTGCAGAAAGCTTCTATGGATACCTAGACTCATTGATTCAAAATCTAATTTATATTACAGAATGAGGTCACTGAACATTACTCAGAGTTAAGTTTCTGTACTCAGACTTAAACCAGTGCAGTATCAGAAGACAATAAAGGGTTACTCAACATAATAGCAGTGTTTCTTATACTGAATATGATGGATTTATTTATGTACGTACATATGTGTGTATGTGTGTATGTTTGTATGTTTGTAGGTAGGTATGCATGTATTTAATGATTGATTTCAAAAGTTTCATCAGGAAAGACATACTGAGCTGCTAACAGCTCATTTCTAGATGCATCATGGGGGAAGGGGATGTGAAATTCTATATACAGCAAATACAATATATCAAGGAGCATAATCAAAAATTGATAACAAATAAGAAATAACATATACAGTATACAGGTAATGACGGATACAAATAGCTAGGGCAGAACCAGAGGGGGTGGGGCGAGGAACAGAGTCATGGACAGCTGCAGAAGAGAGAAGAAAAGTCTTGAAGGAGAGAATTTAAGGAGGAAGCCAAAGAGGCAGAATGAACTGGCAAGGGAAGGGGGGATCAAAGTTTAGGAAAGTGGTGTGAGAAAGCAGATTGACCAACAGTAGATTTTCTAGAAGGAATGGTGAGGAAGTGGGGAGTATTATTACATAGAGGGTAGGAGGAAGCTGATGGAGAAGGTAAGATAGATGTAAGGTAAGAGGAAAGGGAATCAAACCAGAATTTAGAAACAAAGGAGGTACAATAGGAAAGGTGCCTGGCATCAAGAGAGGGGAGTGAATGGGCAGAGTGAGCAACAGTGGGTACGAGGGGAACAATCTAAAGTAAAGTGACAAAAAGAGTGAAATAGGGGATCCAGTATAGCAAGGGAGGATTTGAGAGGCTCACTATAGACCATGCCACCATTGGCACATCAAAACGTCTGGACTCGATTTTCAAAGTCCAGAAGATGACATAAAGTGCCTATGTCAAACATAAGTGACACAAGAGGCACCCATGTCAAAAGTTGTGGCAATCCCTATTTTCAAACACAGTCTGGTCGAAATGAGAACCATTGCGCCAAAGTGGCACTGCACAAGTTTTGCAACCCAACTGGGGTGCACCAGGTCACAGAGAGAGCTGCAACAGACCCTTTTCGGCAACTTTGCAAGCCTCACCATAGCCACAACAGGGGCTCATTAGACCAGCCAGGAGGTGGTCTACATGCCCTGCACCATCTCTTGGCAGAGGATGAGTGAACTATGGGGTGTATAAAACAGCCAAGGGGATCGGGTGGGGGGTGGCATTGCAATCCTATTATGACATGGCCCCAGGTGGAAACAGCCCTGGAACCTGCCCCATAGAACCCACAGTCCTGTGTGGCAGGTGCCAGGGCTGCTTCCACCTAGGGTCATGTCATAATAGGATCGTGATGCCAACCCCCACACCCTGCCCCCTTGGCAGTCATACGCCCTATGGCACTTCTACAAGGTGCCTCAACTCCCTATACCTGCCACCATACCCCCCTTGTGCCCTATGGCACTCTCAGTGTCCCTGCAGCTCCCGTTCTCCACCTTCCCTCCAGAGTTCTCCTCCACCACCTCAGCAAGTCATGTAGGCATGCACCGGGGGGATGTTTGATGGCTTCCTCCATCAAACTCCGCAGCTGCACCCAATATTTGGCACAGCCTAGCGGCTGTGGCAACTCCCAGATCTTTGGCACAGGGACCCCTGATTTTTTTTTTTAAATTGGGCACAGGGTCCCTGACACACCTGGAGTTCACTGTAGCCCTAGATTGCCACAAATTGAGGCAATCTAAGGGCTCTTTCAAAATCGAGCCGTGTGTGTCTAGCGTGCACATATGTAATGCTTCAGAACCTGAATTATTTAAAGAGTTAGTGGAAACAAAATTAGCAGATGGGAAAATGTTACAGATTTTAAGAAGTAGTCCTTTGTAATTATTTATTTCTTGAACATTTTTCTTTTTTCCTTTTGGTCATTAGAAAATGTTCTATGTAATAATATTATGCTGGATGTGTGGAATAGCACTTTACTTGACAGCTGACTTATCTAGTTCTAGTCCTCACACTACATCATCATCATCACTCACAGAGACATGACAGATGACTGACCTGTCAACTACTGAGTGGCTCTTTCTATGCATCTGTGATGGTACAGTCAGCAAGGTCATGATGCTAATGATGTAATGGTAGGAACAGAGCTACATATATCAGCTGCCAGAGTGCTGCTCCACACATCCCTCCTACTACCATCAGGTAAAAAATCTTCCGGTTAATCAAAGGAAAACAAAAAAGTACCTCAGACATTAAAGGTAATAGCTGACTGCTTCTGAAAACTAAGATTAGTGTTAGGCAGTACTAGCTCTTTAAATTATGTACTGTGCTGGTCACATGCTCCCTTGCACCCAACATTAGATCTTTTAGCTGAAGAGACCATAGCAGCTGCAACCATAAATGAAAAATATGTATTCCCCATTAATTCTTGATCTTATAGGACTATCTTCACCATTGATTCACACTAATGGGTCTGGCCAAAGGTACTAGGACCCCACGGAAGTCAGAACTTTTCAGGAAGGTTGGCACAGAAGCAAACTGTGCGAATGCACTGCACTGCGAGTGTGACTCGTGGCATGAGACTTACCTCAGCACCAGCCCTCAACCACCTCAGTTCCTTTTTTACTGAGGAGGTGCAGCATAATCTGACTAATACTTATGTACTTAACCTAAGGGAACAAGGAACCTCTGGTGACCTGTGTAAGAAGGGTCAACAACACAGTAATACAGTGTCTTCACAGTCGAAGCCAAGAGCAAGGGGTAAAGACCAATAAACATATTGGAGTGGGCCCCGGGGGATGGCCGTTGGGTGTGTGAAAAAATAGTGAAGACATTCCTAGAAGATCAAGAATTACAGCGAGTATGTAATTTTCATATCTTCCAGGAATCAATCTTCACCACTGATTCACACTAATGAGTCAGAGTACAAGCTCAGACAGAAAACCCAGGGCTAGGGTGGTAAGAGCCAGGCTCACTCAGGACTGAAACTACATGACAGTCCTGCCAAAAGCGGTATACTGCCTGGCAGGGACATCTAGGGTATACTGCATAAGAAAAACACGCACTGTGGTCCATGTTACAGCACTGCAATATATCACCGATAGGCACAGAGTGAATCTCTGCCAGGGATGTGACTACTGCACTAGTGGAGTGGGCACTGAAAAGGGTCCATGCAGGTTTTGGAGTACCAGATGGAAAACCTTTTCCATTTGGCTGTGTAAGTCTTCCTAGCGGAAAGTTACAGGCAGCCAAAAGTATTTCAGAAACCTTCTGAGATACCTTGTGCCTATTACTTCCATCTCTTCAGGAGCCAGGTCTGAAGATGAAGGGAGCACAGGATGGGATGGACTAGGAGACGCTGAGTCAATATGTCCAACCTGAGTGGAAGGATCCTCAGTTTGTGGACTGACAGCCTGTTCAACAGAGGAAACCATGCCTGTAGAGGCCAGCAGGGTGTGATCATAATGATCTTTCTCCTGTGTGCCTCCAGTTTGAGCAATGCCCTCTGCACTAGAGGGATTGGAAGGAATGCATACAGAAAATATTTTTGCCATAGCAGTCTAAATGCATCCTGACAGAAAATGCCATGTCCTGGCTTTCTGGAGCAGAATCAAGGAAGTTCAGCATTGAGTGGGATGCAGAAGGACACATCTGGGTGCCCCAATCATCAAACAATGATTTCACAAGTCATTCATGAGGATGGGCCTCTGTTAGACCTAGCTCACCTGCCAGAGCATTCTAGACTCCTGGCAGATAAATGGCTTGGAGAGTACGATCCTCTGCTCCAGGCCCCTTCCCACACTCGCATAGCTTCTCAGCAGACCAGGTAAGAGTGTGCTCTTTTGTTGTTTGCTAATGTAATACAACACAGACTGTCATCTGTCTGGAAAAGGACTGTTTTGTAGCTCACAAGATCCACTAGGCTCACAGGCCATAAAGACAGATTAAATCTCCAACACTATTTATTTATTGAAATGTTTCACCAGGAAGGCACACTGAGCAACAAATTCGCCTCTCCCAGTGCGACCTGGGGGAAGGAGTACAACTGGAATGAGACATTATACATTCAGGTTACAGGATCAACATTAACATGCAGTTGTAAGGCAGGTATTATAAACAGTGTTACAACAGTGTTGTTCATAACATATTGAAAGAGGGGACAATAAGTGCTGGGTTAATAAGGAAACAAGTGCTTACATGAAAGAAAAGGGGAGGGAGGGGTGAGGTGGGGAGGGCAGGGGGAAGAGTCATACCCCTGGAGACCCCTTCAGGATGCAAGGAACTCTGTAAGGGGACTGGGGGACCAGAGAGAAGGAGAAAAAAAACAGTGTCCTAGAGAGACCCCTTTAAGATGGTGGGGGGAAAAGTAGATGAACGATACAAGCCCCTTGGGGGGGTAGAACAGGGACCCATATAGAGCATTCAGGGTCCTTTACATTCTGTGAGAGATCAAGGGAGGCCAGTAAGGGGGAGCAACTGGGGGAAGGGGAGAAGGTAAAATGAAGGTGACTATACGGTGGGGTTTGTCTAGGGCTTAGAGGAGGGTGTGGAGAGAGTCTTACAGGTTCTAGACACCTTGAGTTTGGAGCCCTGACAGTTAGCTACCCACCACAACAGGGAGGCATCAATAGTGAGAGTCACTCGAGACTCCAGGTGGGAGAAGGGAAACCCTGGAGGAGACTGTCCTTCACTGATCACAATGTGAGTGATTGAACCAGGGACCTGATCACCTTCTGTCAGACTCAGAATGCGTTGTGTGGAATGGGATTAAACCAGTTTGTGCTCCATAATGTAGCATGCTATCTACAGGAACATCTACATTCTGCCCTCTGGAGGGAAGGCTGGGCCTTCATCATACCTGGAAGGGCTCCTATGAACAGCAGCTGCTGTGAGGGACAGAGTTGAAATGTCTGGATTCAGCAGAACTCCAATGGAGGGAAGGAACTGAACGGCCGCGGCCCCTGTTAGTTCTAATATGTGGCTGGACAAACTGGCTATCATTCAACTGTCCAGGTAAGGGTAAACCTGGGGTTCTAATTTTCTCAGGTGCGCTGTGAGTATTGCAAGGCACCTTGCAAAGACTTGGGGTTCCAAGGAGAGTGCAAAAGGCAGGAACCTTGAAGCCTGCAAATCCAGGGATCTAATCAATCCTGGAAGGAATAACTAGCGCTGGTGACTGCTTGGGCTAAATTCTGTATATGGCAGTCAGCAGAAATGTTATTTTTGTTGTTGTTTTTTTAAATATGTGCCAGGGACTAAGTGAGCAAAAAAGGAACAGACATAAAGAGAAACATGCCCTTGGAACTAGCAAACCACAAGAGGCATGTCCTGAGGCACAGCTGTAGGGCCTGGGTCCGAAAAGTCCAGGCTAAGAAGTCACTGCCACCCTCAGAAAAGATGAGGTCAGGGTCAGACATCCTTCTCTATATCCTCCCTGGAGGGAGGTGCATAGGGAAGGGCCTCTAAGTCGAGAATCTCCGGTGCTGACTGGGTGCCAGACAGGATGTCAGACATGGCACCAGACACATCATTGGACATGGCGTCAGACCTGGCACCGGTCCCAGCATCAGGTCTGGTGCTGGGTCCAACGCCATGTCTGACATCTTGTCTGGCACCTGGTCAGCACCAGAGATTCTTGGTTTAGAGGCCCCTCCCTATGCACCTTTCTCCAGGGAGGATATATAAGAGGAGGATGTTGCACTCACTGCTCCAAATAGCTGCCATGGGGTAGAATTGCCCACTGCGACCCCCACTTAAGGACCGGTCCAGTCCACTTTCCTGTTGGGAAAGGTTTTTTTTTTATGGGCAGTCCTTTGCTCAGGAGAAAGGACAGTCATCCGAAGCACAAAACAGCGAGTCTGTTCCTGATTCCAGTCGGGTTCTTGGTGCCGCTTCGCCAAGCAGTACCTCAGAGCTCCCTTAACATCCAGACTGTGGAAAAGCTGGATTTTGCTGTAAAGAAAACTGGAAATGTAACAGACTGATTCAGATGAAATTCTGACATCACTTTAGGGAGGAATTTTCTGTTAGCTCTTAGGACTACCTTGTCCCTGTGAAATATTACACAGTTAGAATCTGCAGAGGACTTGTATATCCTTACCCTTCTGGCTGATGTCAGTGCCATCAGAAAACTACTTTCCCAGTGACATACTTCAAAGCAGCAGTTGCCACAGGCTCAAAAGGAGCCTCACTCAGGTGGGCAATACACAGATTCAGGTCCCATGGGGGGACAGGATCCCTGCTGGAGAGTACTGATCATTAAGGCCTTTAAAGAACCATTTGAAAATGGGTTTATAAGTCACTGACCTGTCTTTGCCAGCTGATGTTTAAGCCTACACACTGCTGCCACATGCACCTTCAGAGCTGAAGGCCTTAGGTGCAAGGACTGGAGGAAGACTAAATAGTCCAGGATTGTGAACAGAGCTGCCTGGAGGAGGTTGATTTGCTTAGGAGAGCACCATAATGAAAAATATTTCCTCATTTTGGAGCATAGGTTTTCCTTGTTGCTGGTTTCTTGGAAATCTTAAGCACTTCAATACTTTCTCAGAAAGATTTAGCCCAAAGAACTCTAACCCCTCAAGAACCATACCCTGAGGCATAGATGTCTTAGATATGGGAATATTATCCTGCCCTGGGACATTGGTAACAGGTTTCGGCTCAGAGGCAGGTTGTCAGACTGTCTGCTGGAAAGGGACAGAGTCATCATGGAGAACCATGTTTGTCTGGCCCAAGTCTGGAACAATTTGAATCATTGTTGCTGACTCCCTTCTACGTTTTACCAGTCCCTCAGCAAAGATGGGAAGGGGAGAAAGGTGTAAAGAAACCTCCCTAACCAGCTGACAACTAGAGCGTCCTCTGGTATTGAACCCACTACTGGAGGTCTGCAACAAAAAAGTGGGAGCTGTCTGTTCTCCCAGGGGGCAAACAGATCTATTTCTGGTAAGTAAGTAAGTAAACATTTATTTTTTATTGCACCCAATCCCAGGGGCTCTGGACACCTTACAAAAGGAGTAGACATGGCAGGAATTAAACAAGAAAATACATATACATCATTAATCAAATAATAATTCAAATTCATAATAAATAAATAAATAACACTAAAATCAGCTGCAGTTAACCAGAAAAGGCTTGTCTAAAAAGATGGACTTTCAGTACCTTCTTAAAAATCTCCACCAAAGGGGCTTCTGTCAAGGGTATGGGGAGCGAGTTCCAGAGGTCCGGGCCAGCCACCTCAAATGCTGCGTCACAGAGGTTTTCAGCCTGGCCCTCAGAACCACTAGGAGGACCTCGGTGGAGGAGAAAAGGGAGGCACTGGAAGGGCAGGGGGTCTGGAGGTCACTCAGGTAGCCAGGGCCCGAGCTGCATAGGGCCTTATAGGTGAGCAAGCCAATCTTGAAGATGATCCTCCATCTGACTGACAGCCAGTGCAGATCTCGAGGACCGTGGTCACATGACAGGACCCATGTATGCCCTCAGCAACCTGGCTGCTGCATTCTGCATCAGCTGCAGCTGACGGAGGCGTTTGGTGTGTGCCCAGCTTTGTCCTTTTGCTGCAAGTTGTATTTCTTTCTGTGTACCTTTGAGGGGCTGATGTCGCATCTTCACTTTTTGCTACAGATGTAGGTTCCCTCCACTGACCCCAAAGTACAGAGCATTGCAGTAGTCCAGCCTTGACGTAACAAAGGCATGCACCAGTGTGGACAGGTCATCAGGCGGAATTAGGGATTTAATCCAGGCGACAGTCCTCAAGTGGTAAAAACCACTTCTGATGACAGATGACACCTGCACATCAAGCGCCAGGCTGTCGTCAAGGATGATGCCCATATTTCTCAGCTTAATGGACACCATCAATGGAGTAGACACAAAGAAGAACCCCGTTACCACCTCAGTGGCATCTACATCATGCCTGCAACCAGGCTCGATCACCAGTACCTAGGTCTTGCCAGGGTTCAGTCTCAGCCAGTTAGAGGACATCCAGTCTTGAATCTCAGATAGACAGTTGTTTAGCAGTTACACGGCGTTATTTGTCCTAGGGACAAGGACATATACAGCTGGTATCATATGCATAACAATGAAAACCCAGACTGTAACATCTAATAAGCTCACCCAGGAGCAACACATACATCATGAACAACATCGGTGACAAGATCAAGCCTTGAAGAACTCCACAAGGCAGGGCTTGGGGCAGGAAGAGAAATTCCCAGCACTACCATGCATCCTGCCTGAGAGAAAGAACTCAAACCAGTTCATGATAGTACCGGCAAGTCCACAATACTCTGTAAAGTGATCCAGAAGCACAGTGTGGTCTGGTGTCTAATGCTGAGGACGGATCCAGGAGAATGAGAATTGACTGGTCTCCTCTATCCTCGCCCTGAGGAGGTCATTTTGCACCCTGACTAGCTGTCTCAGGGCTATGCCTAGACCTAAATCAGACTGGAATGATTCACAGATGTCAAAGGCCATGAGGTGTGCCTTGAGCTGCAGAGCCACCACTTTCTTAACAACCTTCCCCAAAATGGGAGGTTGGAGATAGAGTTGACAATTTGCCAAGACATCAGGGTCAAGTGAAGGTTTCTTAAGAAGGGGCTTCACCAGTGCCTCCTGCAAGGTGTCGGGGGACCTTCTGAAAGCGAGCACTGGACTATCTTGGTGAACACTGAACCAACGACCTCGGTGCATCCCACTAGGAGATGAGTTGGGCCCGGGTCCTGTTCACAAAAGGTGGGCCGCAGCTTCTAAATTATCTCAACAACCTAAGCTACCCCTACTAACTGAAACTCCCCCAAGGTAATACAAGTGCCTCTGTTTACACAAGGCCTACCACTGCATGGACTGATTATGTCCCATCAGGAGATCCCAGACGAATGGAGGACACTCTGTCTGAGAAGAACTGAGCAAACTCTTCGTATAATGCAACTAAAAATGCACTTTTTGGCTGTAGACAGGCTGGGTGGAGTATCCTGTTCACTGTCCGAAAGAGCTGGGCTGGTCTGTTCTTTCCAGCAGCAATCTCCCTGGACAGGAACTCTGCCTTCTTACAGTCAACTACCCTTTGATAGTCACCTTACTAAACTTTCAAAGCCAGTTTGTTCTCCTTGGACTGGGTCCCCAGCAACGCTCGAACTTCTGACCCTTGGTCTTCATCTTCTTAAAAACCCCATCAAACCATGGGGCCTCAATGAGAAGACCATTACGTATACAGATTAGTGCAATGGCACCCAGCGCCTTGATGACAGTCCTGTTAGTAGACCATCACTCTCGCTTTGTGCCAACCCCACATGCAGTACTCACACCGGAAAAATCTACTACCACCAAGAGTCCCTTTGGGGACAATCTCCTTAACAGGTTATGACAGACCGTCTCAACAGGGAAGGGACTATCAGGGGGGCCCCAAATGAGAACTACACTTTGCACTGATTGGATCAAGTGGCCCGATCAATCCTGAGGCCAGTGACCTTACGCCCCAGTGAGAATACCAAGTCAAAGGTGTGGCCGTGGTGGTAGGTAGCAGAAGCAACCATTTGTACTAGGCCCAGTGATGTCATTAACTGGAGGAGGTCATGTCCAACCTGCGAGGATTGTTGACCCAGACATTAAAGTCACCCAGAATCAACCATCTGGGAGACTCCAACACCCTGTCAACGACAAAGTCTGCGATCTCCTGCAGGAAATCTCCCCCATGCCCAGGAGAACGGTAAACAAGGAGAATCCTGTAACCTGCACCTGGACCCCACATAGCCACACATTTAAACGATGAGGTACTACATTCCTTCCTCAGGCGCAACACTACAGAGTACCAGCCAGAACTGCGCCTCAAAACTTGACCTGCATAGTCCCGAGCAAGGTCTCTGTAATGCAAGCCAGATCAACTGAGGAAATCAAGTCCACCATAATTGCGGTCTTATTCCTCATTGATCTAGCACTGCACAGCTCTGCCTGAAGGGGACCAGTGAGACTGCAGGCCGACCAGCTACCTGCCCACTTGGTCTGGTGGGAAACCTGGAGAGGGGCACTAAACATCTCTGGCCTCTCTCCTAGCCTTTTTCCCCCCAGGGCGCATCCTGCTCCTGACCACCCTAGTGCTGCTCACCCCTGCTCTACCCACAGCACTCTGCCACCAGCCCATTTGCCCCCTACCGATGCCCACATCATGACAGTGTCTTACCACCACAGCAGGAAGGGAGGGGACGGTAAAAGGATGAAGGTCACACAACAGAGACACCGTGTAGGTAATACAGTAGGGTCTGGAGCCCAACGCATCCTACAGCTATTCACTAAAATAGCTCCTACCTTAACCTGTCAGTCAGTACTAATATTCACAATTCTCAGTCTAAATAAACCTACATCTCTATAAATAGACTCCTCACTCATACATTAAATACAGAATTTTCCTAACAACATTCACACCAACACTCAAACACTATCTGTAATCTCCCACAACCCCCAAACAAAATCCCCACCAACCCAAATAAAATTTACATACATATTTAAAACCACAAAATGGATAATCCTAAAATTTGAAATTTGGAGGACAAGTCCAGCATAATCCACTAGTAAAAGTGCTTAATTCAATCAATGTTCAGAGTTCTCAGAAACTACAGTTCACACACAGTGCTCTCACCACTGATCAGGATGGAACCAAACCAAAAGATGAGCGGCCTGGTAAAGGAAGGCGCTTTCACCACCTTTCTTAGGCAGACTAATAAATTAGGCAACCAGCTGTAGTGCAAATGCCAGTTAAACCCAGAAAGTGGAGCTCCCACCACCACTCAGTGGGAATGATGGAAAAGGCAAAAGTACTTAGAGGAGCACTGTTTCAGAAGGGGGGGTCCACAAACCAATATACAGTCATCTATCCAGAAGCTACTGATGTTCAACTGGCTCCAATCCTTCCACGGCTCTGCACCACCTCACAGCAAGCCCCTCGGGACAGACTTTGCTGGTCGTACATGCCAGCTGATCATTTGGACAACAGCCCCACACTCCACTTCCCTAGGCCCACCGTAAGCAGCCAACAATGACTGGAGCTCAAAAATCTACTCCGTCACCCAGTATCTTCAGAGGGCAATTCATGTCACTGTCCAGTCCAGAGTCAAATCGAAATGTCCGTGGCTGTAAACTGAAGCCACACAACTCCCCAACTCAATGCTCTATGAACATCTCAGCAAGCAGATGACATGCAGCATGGTCCTCCAACCCACTCGCCTTCCTCCAGAAATGGCTCCCGATTCAGTGGGTTCACAGCCAATGCTTCCACAACGCCAGACTCAGATTCAGGTTTGCACCATGTCTCCTATTACTGAAGTAGCGCTAAATTCAAATGTAAAAGTGTTACAGTCCTCTGAATCAGAAAGCTGGGATTCTAAAAACAAAAAAACTAATTCCTAAACTAAATACACTTGAAAGCCCTGCCTAACACTATTGCCCTACACCTCGATGTTAAAACGTTTACTTACTGGTTTTAAAACTACTGGTTAAAAGCTCCCCTGCTCAGCGCATGAATCCCGGCCAGAGTAGCACCTCGAGTTGCTGCCCAGGCTCAAACAGAGCAGAACTGTTACTTTTGTGCCTGATTTTGAAACTTTTAAAACGAACCAGCTAAAACTATTTGCATTTGCCTGTAACTGTATTTAAAAGCTTAGAGTCACTGTACACGAGACACACCAGGTAATTTCTACCTTGATCTTTTTTTTTTTTTTTTTTAACACCCAACTTCTCCATTAGCTCCTTATATTGTTTTGCCACTAGAGGGAGCCTGATTAAGTTTGAACAATTTGCTCCCAATACCTCACTTGTCACATTTTACTGCTCTCTAGTAGCTGTTTTCACTTGGTGATTTATATTAAAGGAGCCCTCTGCTGTCTCTTTCCTCTCTACCTCACTCCTTTCTCTAGTCAAAAATGTCCCTCCTCCCTCCTAGCGCTCCTCATGGGAATACTTTGCCTTCCTATCCTCTTTGAGCTTTCTGCTTGAACACATCAACAGCTTCTGCCAATACTTATACTCAGTTTGACTTCTACTACTCCAACATGCTTGCTACTGCCACTCCACTACCTCTACCCCATCTGCTCTCATCAGCAAGCGATGTTGCCCAATAGTCAGATACCTTCACCTTCATCTGAAGCACTTCACCCTGCATCTCTATCAAGGCATACCTCATCGCCCTATGGTTACTAACCCTATCTCTTATACTATCCGCGACATTGAGATCAACCCTGGTCCATCTCTGCATCCCGTCATAACCTTGCCCCCGGCCACCACTCTCCTAAAACCGATGGACTAACTACCACCTGAATGCTAGGAGCCTTATGGCCAACCTCCCTGACCTCCAGGCTTGGATCTATACTAACGTCCCGGACGTCCTCGCCATCACAGAAACCTGGCTTAAGCCCACAGTGCTTGACTCTCCTGCCAGTTTCCTGGATTCCAACATGCTTCATATCGACCGTCCTGGCACTAAAAGGGGAGGTGGCCTTGCCTCTCTTCAAAACTCATCTAAACATTACCCTTCTGCAGGACCCCCTCCTACCAAACTGTGAAATCCTACACTCCCTACTGCTTCTTGGGGGTGTAAAGAAACTCCATATTTTTTGTACTTATATCCCCCCAAAAAATACTACACAAGGCATCACTGAACTCCTAGGGTTTCTGCCTTCAGTTACAGGCAAGAATGACATTATCTGCCTTGGTGATTTTAACCTTGACTGGTCCGAGAAAACTCAGCTAACCTATCCTCCTTAGCTAGCAAGTCAAATCTATCCCAGCTCATACATGAACCCACAAGGGTCTCACGTAGGCAACTGTGCCACCCTCCTTAACTGGATACTTACTAACAGGACAGAATATGTTGCCTCAGCAGGTGTGCTACCCGACACAATTAGTGACCACTATCCTATCTACTGTGTCTGGAACACTGTCATTCCTCCCTCCCTCTAAAACTGTAACCTTTCCTAATCTCTCCCGCCCTAAGTCATGAGGACTTCTTAACTGACCTTAACCAGGTTGACTGGTCCCTCTCTACCAAACAGAGGACATTAACATAGCCACAGAATATTTCAACTCGTCCTCCTCTCTCTTCAAAACCTTCACATCCCAGTCACCCACACTAGGATGGCGGGAAAGTAACCAAGTGGCTAACCGCCCCCTGCTTCAACTTCTCAAATCTAGGGACAAACTTTGGTCCAGGTGGAAGATCTCCACCTCCGTGCAGACTTTGAAGACTATCGTGCATTACGTAACAACTGCAAAGACAAATTCTTGATACAAAAGCACCTACTATAGGAACCTACTAATAACATCCTCAACAAATCCACGAGGTACTGGTCCAAAATTAAGGACATTCTCGGCAACGACAAGCCACAGAATCCAGCTGACATGAACATTCAAGTGTTCACTGCACCAACCATGACACCATTGCCAACGCCTTCAATGCCCTTTTTTCTTCTCCACCAGTTGCTACTCTAACTAGCCCTCAACCTGACTGTCCCTCTTCTCCTCCTCGCCCCTCCCACCCCTCCTTTTGTTCTGGCTCCAACCACATACCTTGAAGTTCGCAAGCTACTTAACTCCCTTCCGGCACGCAGGGGTCAAGGGCCTGAGGGCATCCATCCTTGCATACTTAAGCAGTATGCACCTTGGCTGACCAGACCTATCACCTGGCTTTTTAACCTCTTGATTCGTACGTCTACTGTCCCATCCACCTGGAAAACTTCCAGAACCATCCCTATACACAAAAAGGGTGATGTCAAACTCATGTCCAACTACCGCCCTATATCTCTTCTGCCCACTCTCAGTAAGCTGCTTGAAAAAATAGTCCACCGCCAGCTTGCTGCTCACCTTGACATGTTTAATCTTCAAACCCCGTGCCAACATGGTTTCTGGCCCGGTCACAGTACCACCTCTGCACTTACACAACTTACAAATGACATCAGAAACAATATGGACCGTGGCCTACTCACTGGGGCCGTCTTTATCGAACCTGTCTAAAAGCCTTGACATGGTACACCATCCTCTCATGCTAAAGAAGCTCCAATCCATTGGAGCATCTGATAAACCCTCTCCTGGTTCCATAGCTATCTTGACAATCGGACTCAGGTGGTAGCATTTCACAAGGCCTCTCCCCCTAAACATCTCCCGTGGAGTTCCCAGGATCCACTCTTGGACCTCTACTCTTTCCTCTTCCTAAATGATATTCCCACCATGTCCCGGCATAGCTGCACTCTTATGTACGCAGATGACCTTGTTCTCTACTCTGGGTCAAAATCGGTTGCTGCCATCAACTCCACTCACTAATGACTTCCATCCTGCAGACCTGGCTCTCTAGCAACCACCAAGTCCTGAACCTAGAAAAACCTGTGCTATGCTATTCGGATCCTCTAAGAAACTGTCTGCCCCTGCAGACAGGCTCCGGGTTCAATGCCTTGATGGCTCCCTCATCTCAAACACTGAGTCCTTCAAGTACCTTGGAGTCACTTTGGATCCACACTTGACCTGTCTCAACATGTCAATATGGTGTGCCGTACCCATCAGTAAAATTAGCGAACTTATCGCTACGTCGCCACTCCCCTCACTCCTTCCGCTAGACTTTCTGTTGCGAGGTATTCCTTACCCAGCTCCAATATGCTCTGCCCCTCCTCTTGCTGCAAACTCTGCTACACTCCACAAATGGGACACTGTCTACAACAACATCTGTAGATTAGCAACGCCCCACATCTTACCCATCATTATCCTCCTTTACAGAAAGCCTAAATTGGCTGTCACCTAAGGATATTCGAGCCTACTCCTGGGCTGCTTTATCGACTCCCTGTCTAGACCTCCCTGCCCTGTCTATCTTGCCAACCTCCTGACTCCTGCCTCACACACCCGTACCCTCAGGTCTTCCTCTGTCCCCATGCTCTCCACTAGACCTTGCATGACAAAAATGGGTGAACAGGCATTTGACCATTTTGCTCCCAAATTCTGGAACTCACTCCCCCTTATGGTGAAAACGTCATCCTCCCATCGAGAATTCAAAAACTCGCTGTTCACCCACCTCCTAGCCTCTGGCCAATGCAAATGCTCTTAATTTGCTTTGTCCCACTGCAGGCTGTCGGGTCTGACCCTGAGTACTACACTAATGTTCTCCCATGCAATTTGTCTAGGTGGCTATGAACCTTGATGTCTTTACTGTCCTCAGCTGTCTTACGGTTACCCTAATTGCTTTATTTTACATCCTTATTATGATCTATGCCTAAAATGTACCCTTATGTAACTGTTACTGTACTACCCAATGTATATCTTGTTTTGCTCCTGTATACCTATATTATGTCTGTGCATTTCTGCATATTGTAACCAATGTCCTGTGCTCTCCCAGGTCGTGCTGAAAATAAGCAAGTCTGTTTGCCTAAGCGCACTTACCCGGTTACCAAAAGCTAATAAATAAATAAATAAATAAAATAGCAGCCTTCAAAGAAAGACGTTCTGGAAGGCAAACAAGCTCAAACTAAACAGGATTCTACTAAAAAAAACATTAAAATAAAGGGCAGAGGAGAAGTTTTTCCCAGTGCTAACTACAGAACTGTTAGACAGATGTCCAGCCTGGAGGCCATTTTCCTCACCACACCTTCTGTATAGGGGTACTACTCCTTTTGAAAACTGATGCCAGCACTTGCTGCTTTAGGGACCATTCTTGATTTTCCTGCCTGATCCTGCTGAAGGAGTCTGCTATTATATTGCCTTTCCTTAATAAGTGTACTGCAGATAGCTGCACCTCCATGGAATATTCCAGGCTACAGGTCTTCACGGCTTCTGTGCACAGCTTGGAAGATCTTGCTCCTCCCTGTTTTTGTGTACAGTACATTTATCGTGTTGTCTGCTCTGATCTACACAGACTGACTACTGATCTGGGAGGAAAATTTGCATTGCTAGGTGCAACTCCTGAGTTCAGGAGATTTATGCACTCCTGCATTTCTTGCCGAAGGGAATCCCTCTCTGTGGTTGCATTCCTCCTTCCACCAGTCCAGTGCCCTTAACAAGGTTCTTGTGACAGACACCAGTTTAGATAGGATGTCACACCTCTGAGACAAAAGGTACCCTAGTAGCTACTGAATATCTTTCATCTGGAATCTGGCCCCTGGTACCACTGCTGCGGAGGAGGCCTTGTGACCCAACAGCCTCAAAAATTCCCCTGCAGGCATTGGCTAGCCTGCTTGGAAGGATTCTATAGTCGAAATCACATTTGCTACCCTTGCTAGAGGAAGGAATGCCTTCTCTTGCAGAGTAGTCAGTTCTGCACTGATAAAGCCTAGAACTTGAGCTGCTTCCATTTGGGACTTTGAAAGTTTATGAGGAAGCCCAATCCCTCCAAAGTGTTTATAGAGTCAGCAATATGTTGGAGTTTGCTTCCTGTTGTGTTTTTCCCCAAGGTCAGACTATCATCCAGATAAGAAAAAAAACTGCCATCCCCCTCCTTCTCAAATGTGCTGTCACCACAGCTAAGCCCTTTGTGAATATTCTTGGAGCTAAGGTGAGACCAAAGAAAGGGACTGTGAACTGGTAGAGGCAGTCCCTTTACCAGAACCTGATATATTTTTCTCAGGCATCTTATGCATTTTTCTTTAGGGTTAGGAAGTATCTGGAGTAATGTCCCTTGCCCTGTTTTGCGGATGGTACTTTTTCCACTGCATGTGTTTGCAGCGATTTCTTCACCCTCAGCTCCAACAGGATATGTTCTGCTAGTGTGTGAGGCTGAAAGACTTTCATGTCCTGTAGTTTTGGAAATGTTCTCAATTGCAGGGACAAACCCTGGCTCACGACCCCTAGAAGGGGAGTAGTGCACCAATCTTCCTTCCACTGGCAATGGTTGGGAGATCTGGATAGACTTGTCAGGGGTTCTGCTTTGCCTGAGGTTTGGGTGCTGGTGTTGCAGCAGCACACCTATTTCCCATTCTACCCCTGCCCCATAACAGGACCTTTCTGGAGGGTATTCATAGGGGCATATACATGAGGTAGTATCTCCTACCTTCCTGTAGGTGGTTTTATGCTCATCCGCCTTTTCCATGTAGGCCTCTATCCTGTTACCAAAAAGGGAATTTCCCTCTGATGAAAAATACATACAGTAGCTTTTGTCTGAGAGTTCTAGAACAGATTTGTAGTTTTAAGCCAGAGAAACCTATGAAACTGGTATTTTGTGGCATCTATGACTGATCTTGCTGTGCCAGCCATATCCTATGCTGAGTCTGCAGCAGGCTTTTGCTCAGTGCCAGAATGGAGTTAAGTTAGAGGGATCAAAATAGAAGGAGCAGAGATTTGTGAAAAGTCTTGGATGGATGCCGTCAGGACTGGATTTAGACGGGTTAAGATACTCTAGTGCTTGAAGGACTTCTGAGGTGGAGACATGGGCAGCTGAAGCCAGAAGACAGCACAGAGGGAGGGGAGGGGTAGGAGAGGAGGGGTGGTCTTGTGGGAGGGCACAGGTTGTTAAGAATTTATTTAGGCTGCTGCGATGGAGGGCGGGTCGAAGATGAGGGAACCTGCCTCACAAAGAGTAGGTGAGGGAGGTTCCGAGGAGGTCAGCAGGAGCGAGCGGAGGTCATTTCCAGGAGGAGGACAGAGAATTGTTTGAGGGGTGCAGTCAGGGCTTTGAACGGGTCCGATTTTCACCAGACAAATAGCCTTTATACAACAATTTCGGAGGGCTTTGTAGTTTAGCAGGTCTGTTGGGACGCAGGAGGTTTTGAAATGGCACCAACCAAGGTAGCAGGTTTTGCACAGACAGGATTTCAGGAGAGATCCAGGAAAGGTGGTGGCATTTAACCCTGACCATTTTCAGTGGGGTGTGGGCATCCCAGATATTAAGGAAAATTGATGTGAAGTGGGTGAGGGGCCACATCAACAGGAGGAGTAGAGAGGACCGGCAACCAATTTGCAAGGTCAAGTAGAGGAGTAACTTACTTGTATCAAGTGTTTTGAGGGTCGGTACTGGATATATCTGGGGGGTTTGGTAGGGGATGTATCTTCCTGACACAAAAGGTGGGGTAGTGGTCACTAAACACGTCAGAAGAACACCAGCTGCACTGATGCGGTGTGGGTGGATAGATAGCACCCAGTGAAGCAAGGTGTGAGACCGGGAGTGAAGGTTGGGACGAGTTGGTACTTTGATCAATTGGGACAGGTATAATGATTCAATCTGGTGGTATGAGTTCTGAGATGAGGGGAGAGCCAGTCCAGATTAAAATCACTAAGAAGGATCATTTTACCTGCAGATACAAAGGTGATAGTGGTTGTGGTGCAGGAAACAAGGGAATAGGGAGGAAGTTTGGGGGAGACATGGATTCCAACAAAAAGGGACATTGAGGATGGAAAGGTGAACTTGGCTAGAAGGAGTTCGTGAGACTGAGGACTGCTTCATTGTGGGTGATACTGCAGGTAAGGGAATTTCGAAGTATATTGCACCCACCTCCCTTTTGCACAGTCTTTCCGTGAAGGGTATATTTGGGAGGGCAAGCTGGTATCTGGGATGCATGAGGACAGCCACATTTCCGAGATGCATAGGATGTCTGGGGAGTGCTGAGTGACCCAGACTTTTAACTCATCCAATTTAGGAAGGAGGCTACAGGCATTTATGTGAAGAATCTTAAGACCTTGGGGAGGGCCGGTGGAGAGATGGAATGGGAGGGGCCAGGGCTGATCTCAACATCACCGGCTAGGAGCAGAAGCAAGATGAGAAAGGGATAGTGAGGAGGTTGACGTCTAATTTTTAGTCAACGAGCTTGGTGACAAAGTCATTTGGAGGGGACAAGAGGCAGGAGATGCCAGATGGCTTCAACCTTAATAAGAGAGGCATGTAGTAGTCCTGGGTGGATTTTTAGCAAAGGGTAATGGAATAAAGTCAGAGGACGGAGATGAGAAGCATAGGAGGGGAAGGTGGGTAGTTCATACAGGGGGCAGGGTGTAGGAGGGAGGGAGGGAGCTGGAAAGGGGCAGGGAAGAAACAAGGGTAGGAGAAGGGAAGGAAGAACAGTAGGGCTATGAGGGGGCGGAGAAGGACGCAGGGTGAGACCACTGTTAGGAAATGTAGCAGTCAGTGGGGACTCCAAAGTAAGAAAGGTGGACCTGCAGTAGCCTTTAGTGGCACAGTAGTAGAAGGAACAAATGGTGAATGAGGGTGATAAGAGAGAAATCTGAGACAAAGCATTAATGAAACGTATATTTTGAAAAAAAACAAAAAAAAACTGTATATGTAGAAAAAAAGAGTTTAAAGTATTCAGAATGTGGTTCACTTCTTTAAAATGAAACCAAAAGAGAAATAGCACAACACATTATTTCGTTAGGCTAAACTGTAGAATAATAACTCGGTTCCCAAATAAGAGTAACCAAGAAAAATAAACAGTAAAACCCACAAAGTGGTTTAATTTTGTAGTAATTTAGAGAAAATAAAGTAGTTTTTAAAGCGGTTTCCTAGGGAACTGCTCCGAAAAATGGCCTTCTCCAGAACTGATGGGGAACCGGAGAAAAGTTAAAAAACACATAATAAACATAACCAAACAGAGTTATTGATAAAATAACTAAACATTATACTACTGAAAAGTTTTACAAAATAATAAACTGAAAACTGGTCTGAAGTTGAAAAGAACACTTCAGGGTGACTAGTTCTTCAGGTGGAGAAATAATCTGGCATTAGAATGTGAGTGAAGCATGACCACAAAGAAGAGTTAGAATTTCATTCCAAATTCCCAAATTTTAGCATAAAATTTAAGCTCTAGGGGCAGCTCATTCTAGGGAATGCTGCAGTTTTTAAGCATAAGTGAGGGTTTCCTGGGGTTTGAAACAGCTATGTGCTGTCAGTTTTTGGACACCTTGCTTCTATCCATGTAGAAACTCGAGGCCCTCTTTACATCTAGGCTATGCAGTTTCTTTTCACCTCAATTTGCATGAGGCTTTTAAAAATAAATAGGCAAAGCTGCAGATTGGTAAAAAAAATTCTACATGTGGCCTAAGCACCACATTATATCCCTGTGGAAGACCACAACATTTGGACCTGTCTAGAGGATCTGTAGTTCAAAGACTCATCTAGCAGAAGTAACAGCTACTATAAACGCTGTCTTCCAAGTCAGTTTGAGCTCTGCTGAAAATATGAGCTCAAACGGTGGCTCTGTTAGCAGTGCCAGAATCGGTTTAAATCTCAAGAGTGAACTGGGTCTCTCACAGTGGGATATAAGTGGTTTAAACCCTAAAATGTTTTGAACACTGGCAATGAGGCAAAAGATTTTTCTTTTCTGTTGTCTTAAAACTGCACAGTTAAGTGCACTTTAAAGTGCAAGGCCTCAGGCCCTGAGACTGCAAATAGAAACATAGAATTTGTTAACAGAAAGGCCACCACTGGCCCACCTAGTCTGCTCAGATGGTCCCGACTAGTCTATCTCTGTAGACCCTAACTGATCTCCTCCTTCCTATTTACTAACTAAAAGGAAATTGTAGCCATACGGATCCTTAGAAAACCAGAGTCAGTGGATAGTTTGATACCTTTATTGGACCAGCATACGTCTTGAACAAGGATGGTATAGTTCACAAGCTTTTGGTGCCCCACAGGTCCCTTCTTCAGGTGGATAGCTATTCATCTGAAGAAGGGACCTGTGGGGCCCTGAAAACTTGTGAACAATGTCTTTTTTATTCAGTGACTCCTGCAATTTTACTAATATTCCACTATGTCTGTCTCACACATGCTTCAAGCCCCCCTACTCTTTTCACTACCACCACTTCTGCTGGAAGTATATTCCAGGCATCTACAACTCTTTCAATGAAGTAGTACTTCCTCAAATCAGTCTTAAACTCCCCACTCCAGCTTCATCACATGCCCTCTGTTACTGGTGCTGTTCCTCATTTGAAAAAGATTCCCCTCCTACATCCTATTCACCCATGTGGGATACCTGTCTCTACCATGTCTCCTCTTGCCCTCCTCTCTTCTAAGGTGTACGTGCTGAGACCCCTCAGTCTCTCCTCATAGAGCTTTTGATGCAACATTTTAGTTACCCTCCTCTGAAATAACTTCACCCACTCTATATTCTTTTGAGGTGTGGCCTCCAAAGCAGGACACAATACACCAGGTGGGGTCTCACAAGTGAGCGATATAGTGGCAACACCACCTCCCTCCTCCTGCTGGAGATACCTCTCCCTATACTTCTCAGCATCCGATTGGCCCTACCCATTGCTTTGGCACACTATCTTACCCTCAATGTCGGTAACTCCATCCGGTGATGATGGGTTTTGAATCCAACTCATCTCCTTCTATTCTGGGAGGGTAGAAGGGGATCATAATTGATGATGGTGGGAGCCACTGCTTTGGCAATACAGGCTACACAGGGCCTTGGTAGGGCCTGGGGAATGGTGCTATTGGCAGTACCAAGGACAGCCCTAGGGCCAGCACTGAAGAGACCAACACAGCACTGAGAACCATATGGTACTAAAGGCAGTGCTGGCATTGAGGAAATACACAGATGGTATTGAGGGACCTGAAAGGGGAATGACTGCAGCACTGTGGTTGCCCCATCCCTGGAGGGGTCAGGGGTGACACCACATGTGGAGAAGGCATTGGTAGCACTGACAATAGCCCAGCCCGGAAGCTGGAGTTGATGTCACTTGTGCACATAAGCAGGGTCACTAGTGGAGTACCTCAGGGCTCAGTACTGGGTCCAGTCCTCTTTAACATCTTTATAGGTGACATTGCAGAGGGTCTGGAGGGAAAGGTATGCCTCTTTGCAGATGATACAAAGGTCTGTAACAGAGTTGATACACAAGGGAGTGTAGAAAGGATGAGAAGGGACTTGGCAAGGTTGGAGGAATGGTCAGACACATGGCAACTTAGATTCAATGCAAAGAAGTGCAAAGTAATGCACCTGGGAAACAAAAACCCAGGAGAAGAGTACACAATAGCAGGGGAGGTACTAACAACAATAAAAATGGAACGGGACTTGGGGGATGTCATATCAGATGATCTAAAGGTGGGTAAGCAATATGAGAAGTCAGTAAGGAGAGCCAGAGGGATACTGGGATGCATAGGAAGGGGCATCACAAGTAGAAAAAGGGAAGTGGTTATTCCTCTGTACAGACAGTTGGTGAGACCCCATCTGGAGTACTGTGTGCAGTTTTGGAGACCTCATCTACGCATGAGGACATAGACAGGATGGAAGCAGTCCAGAGGAGGGCAACTAAAATGGTGCAAGGTCTGCATCAGAAATCATACGAGAAGAGAGACTGAGAGAGCTTAATATGTATACCCTTGATGAAAGGAGGATGGGGGGACATGATAGAAATGTTCAAGTACCTCAAGAGAATCAACAAAGTTCAGGAGGGTAGCATGTTTCAGAAAAAGAGATGTGTAAGAACAAGGGGACACAATTTAAAGATAGAGGGGGGACGGCTCAGGGGTAATGTGAGGAAATCTTTTTTCACGGAGAGAGTGGTGGATGCGTGGGAACTGCCTTCCTGGGAGGTTGTTGGGGCTAAAACAGTGGGGGAATTCAAACATGCATGGGACAGACACAAGGCAATTGTAGTGGGGGTGGCAGGAAGTAGGCTGTTGGTTAACTAGAATCTGCAGCTTATCCAGTAGGTAGGGAAATGGGCAGACTGGGTGGGCCAAATGGTCCTTATCTGCTGTCAAAGTCTATGTTTCTATGTTAAGTGGCACCAAAGATGGCACCAGCTCAACTGACCCCAAAGGGCCAGGAGCTACCACCAATAGCACCTTTTCCCTTATGTGCTATAGTCACTGCTCCATAAGAGCTACAAAACTGTTAAACTGTCCACCAAAAAGCCCTCTAGTGGACAAAGTAGGGCTCTGGGATGAAGACCTCAACTTTCTAGGCCAAAGAATCCCTGGTGTCATCAGTGATGGTGGTGGGGCACCAGGGTCAACAGAAGTCTAGAGTCCCACAGCAAAACAATCAGAGGACGACTTGACCTGTACCATTTTGCCCTTTTGCAGAAAGAGATGAGGCTGAATGGCACAAAGACCCCAACACTGCATATTTGTAAATCTGGACCTGTTCTTTTGTGACTCGGAGGAATGTCCATCCTCCTTGGTGCCAGACTACCATTGCCAGAGCACCCACTCAAAGAGAGGTGGTGGCCAGACACAACTCCATTGACAGAGCAACTTTCATGGTCAGCCATTAGCATGAGGTAGAGCTGAAAGGACACCGCAAAATTTTGCATGTTTAACTGACACAAAACAACAAACTTTAATGCATTTACTCTTAAACCAAAGAACTGAACATAGTTGTCATGTGGATGCTGAAGTTCTAGCCCCAATGTGGAGAGAGCAACACTACTGCAGCATTCGACAGCAGAAAAAGAAAACGGAGGTGTCTGGGGATGGCACCACTGTAGAACAGTGGGCATATGCAATGATGCATGTGTGGGGCCTACTTGCCACCAGCCCTCCAGAAACGTTCTGGCTCCTGCTGAGTCCTAGTGCCTCTGGCTCAGATCCCATAGTTGGAATCTATGGAGAAGACTGATTCTTGGAAGATCCTTAGTAGTGACAAGTCAATGTGTGACTTTCACGTTTATTTGGATGTATAACTATACTGTTGTGAGGACATTCCAGTAAATACAAGACTTATCCCAATGATGGTAACTTGTATACAAAATAAATTACCCTGAAAGTGCCCCCCTCAGACATATAAACATTCTCATACAGCATGTAATGTATACAGTCTTCATGAAGATATTCTGTTGGGGGAGAAAAATACAGGTTACTCACCTGTAACAGAAGTTCTAGGAGTGATATATGTTGTTCATCCACACTGTCTCGCAGGTGCCTTGCCGCTTTAAGATGGGACAGAAGTCTTCAAGCTGGCTCCTCCACCCACCTCGGCTCCGCCCATGGCGCCAGATCTGAGCCGGCTGGAAGCCAGGTTGTGATCGAGCTGGGGAGGGGGTGTGTCGATGTGGATGAACAACATACAACTCCTAGAAAGGAAAATTACGTACCTACCGTAATTTTGATCTTCTTGGACGAGTCTCCACCACTCATTCACACTAGTGGGATTAGCGCCCGGAGGCACTAAGACCCATCGAGCAAACTTTTGCCGGAGGGTGGCCTTGAGAGGCAGCGCCGCGAGACACGGCGACCATGAGCATGGCTCGAGCGGTAATGACCGCCCCGGGCGACGACCCCTCCAACCGCCTCAGTACCTTTTTACTGGAAGGAGGTGCAGAACTAACATAAAGAGTAAACTCAACATTAAAAACGGACATAAGATAGTCCGTATGACCCGTGTAGAGGGTCAGCAAAGAAGTCCCTCACGGCCTAAAGATTTGAGGAGTGAAGACCAATACAATGATGAGCTCGGGGGATGGAGGGTGGGCGTGTGAATGAGTGGTGGAGACTCGTCCAAGAAGATCAAGAATTACGGTAGAGTGCGTAATTTTCCTATCTTCCTGGACATAAGTCTCCACCACTCATTCACACTAGTGGGAGGTACCAACTGATAATCCCCAAAAGGCGGCAGAGCCAGAGCTCACGTCTAAGAGAAGCCATTAAGGATAGTTCTGCCGAACGAGATGGAGCTATAGAGACAGATGAGCTCAA
Source organism: Neoceratodus forsteri (assembly GCA_016271365.2). NCBI lineage: Eukaryota > Metazoa > Chordata > Ceratodontiformes > Ceratodontidae > Neoceratodus > Neoceratodus forsteri. The sequence goes on along the minus strand of CM057458.1, from coordinate 726,696,864 downwards.
AATGAACTCTAAGGGACAACAATCATATATTCATACACATTTCTTTAGTAATAATTTATGGGAGAAGAAATATATAAAATATAAATGGAATGCAAGCAGAATTGTACCTAATTATTATGTTTTTAAAGTTTTCTTTGAGGCATCAGTAACTCTTTAAATTACTATAAAAAAAATTAAAAAATTTAACCGCTTTGTGGTTTCTATGGTTTATTATTCTCAGTTCCTCTTTATTTGGGAACCAAGACAATTTTTTACAGTTTAGTCTAACTAAATCTTCTGTTAGACTCTTTTTATTTGTGGTTTAATTTTTAAGGGAACTGAACTGCATTTTGTTTGCTTTAAACCCCTTTTATGTATACATGTCTTTTTTTATCCCTTTGCTTTGATTTATGCTTCCCTGGTCATCAGTGTTTGGCATGACTGACGGACCCAAAAGAAGATGGGACCATCAGGCTTAAATTTGTTACGTTTGTTTCCAACTCCTGGCAACAGCAGACAGTCATGAGTTGTGCTTAAAGTGCCTGTGTCCAGATTATGTCTTAATTTGTATAAAGATTGTCCTAAATAGTTAGAGGTCATTTTGGCTTCTCAGTCTGCCCCTCCAAATAAGCAGAAGGATAAAGCTGCTGACCATGGTTTAGAAGTCAGGACATCTGAATAGTGGAGCCCTGAATCAGAGTAAACTAAAAGTGCCTTTAGGCAGCCACCGGGTCGGTGCTAAAAAGAAAAAAAGGAAAACATGTTACTGTCCCTCCCCTGAAGAAGGAAAGGAGTTGCCAGTGGATAAAATAAAATGCCTCAATAGAGGACATAACTAAGACCCAGTGCAGGTACTGAGACGGTCATGCTAAAACAAACAAACAAAAAGTGGTAGCTGTCCTCCTGAAAAATGAAAGAAGTTGCCGTGAATATAAATAAAATGCCCTCAATGGAGAACATTATTAAAACATGGTACTTCTTCCAGTGAATTTCACGAATATGCTTGCCTCCCCACCCCCAGGCTCCATTGCCTGCAGAGGAGGAGATAAAATGTTTTATGAAGAAGAGGAAAAACCATAGAATCAGATGGTTCTCCTGAGCAAGAATCTGGTTCACTTCTAAGTCCTTTAGATGATTAAACCTCTCACTATACCTTGTGAGATATATGGTCAATGCCCTCAGCTTTTCCTCAGGAAACTGATGAGGATGAGGAGGGGGCTGAATTCATGGATTTGATGGGTTTATCCCCCAATAAGGGGTTGATGTTTCCCATCCTTAAATCCCTCAGGATAGCCACTTTTAAAACCATGTCAGCACCCACCTCAGCTGCTGGCCGGTTTTAAATTTTTTTTTTTTAAATAAGTAAATACTGCTTGACGGTCAGGGTTTTGGGTACCTGCATTCCCACCCTGATCATGAGGGGTGATCAGACTTCCTCCTGGGACAGGGCCAAGTGTCCCTTCCCTCCCAGCCTCCTGGAAAGATTCCAGGAAACTGGATGCCAAGGACAAACAAGTGTATACTTCAGCTTCTCTTCTTAAGGCAGGGAGCTTATCTGGCCTACACCATTACAAGAAAGCCTTATGGAAATTCTGGTATATACAAACAACATTGCATACAGGGTTAGGGCCCATGCAATGTCCTCAAGAAAGGCTGTCTGGCTTAGAACTATATATCTAACCCAGGGCTCTCAAACAGTAGCTATGGATTTCCCTTGTCTGGGAACTTCACTGATGGCAAGACAGAGGCTTACGGGGAAAAGGTGGATGAGTATAAAACCACCTACAAGAGGGTAGGTTACCCCTACCCTCATGTTTATGACCATATGAATACCCTCCACAAAGGACCTCTTGTAGTTATAAGGGCAGAGGTAGAAGGGACTCAGGCATGCTGCATCACCAACACTCAAACCCCAGGCAAAACAGAGCCCCTGACAAGCCTGGACCAGTTTGCCCTTCCATTGCCAGTGGGTGGAAGACTGGTTCACTACTTCCATCCTAAAGGAGCAAGCCAGAGTTTAACTTTGCAGTTCAGAAGATTTCAAAGGCACAGGATCCAAAAGTTTCAACGCCACGCCCCAGAAAAAAAAAAATTCTGCATAGGGTGAAAAATTGTTGCAAACACATGCAGTGGAACAAGTACAAGCTGCACAACAGGGCAAGGGAATCCAGATACATCCTAGCCTGGAAGCAAATGCATTAAATGCCTAAGGAACATACCTTAGGCTCAGGTTAAGGACTATCACTGACAATTTACAGTCTTTCCCTTCGGCCTCACCTCAGCTCCATACATATTCTCAAAGTGCTTAGCTGCTCATGAAGAGAGGGGTGGTGGTTTTTTTTCCTACTTGATGACAGGCTGATCTAAGGAAAACACAGCAGACTCCTCCATATATCTGACTCAAAGCACTTTGGAGGATTTGGGCTTCCCCATAAACCTTCAAAGTCTCAAACTGAACCTGTTCAAGTTCTGGACTTTATCAATGCAGAGCTAGATACCCTGCAAGGGGAGGCTTTCCTTCATCTAGCAGAGTGGCAAATCTGTTTTCAACTGCAGAATCCTTCATAGGAGGCCAGCAAAAGGCCTGCAAGGGTTGTATTCTAACGCTGCTAGGTCACATGGCCTCTTCACAACAGTCGTACTAGGTGCCAGATTCCAGAAGAGAGAGATCCAGTATCACCTAGGGGACCATTGGTCTCAGAGGTGAGACACCCTACCCAAACTGGTGCTTCTGTCACAAGAGTCTTGTTAAGGGTACTGGACTGAGAGAAGAGGGAATGCAACCTCACAGAGTGGACTCCCTTCCTATAGCAATTCCCTGTAGTCATTCCCACAGCAGATGCTTCCCTCCTAGGTTGGGGTGTCCACCTGGAGGATCTAACTGCAAGTAGCACATGGAGTGCACTGGTGAAGCAAGATCATATAAATCTCCTGGAACTGAGCACAGTGTTCCTGGCAATGCATGTGTTTCCTCGGAGATCAATGGTCAGTCTTTCCAGGTCAGAACAGACAACACCACAACCATGTAATAGTGGGGGAGCATGGAGAGAAGGCATAAGGATCAGGATGGGGGAACTGGTACATGAAGCATCAAAACATGGAAAGCCATGTGCAAACGCCTGGAACCTGGGAAACAAGATCCCAAACCTAGTGGCCTTGATGGTGGAGGAAGAGCTAGACATTGTTGCAGTCACTGAAACATGGTACACAGGAAACCATGACTGGGATGTTACCATACCAGGGTACACAATCTTTAGGAGAGACAGGAGGACAAAATAGGAGGAGGGGTGTGTGCACTATCAGAGAGGGATCAAGACAATGGAGTTAGGGGAAAGACAGGAAGGGAAGAGGCACTACGGGTCACATTAGAGATGGGAAATGGCACCACCATCGGTACATTGGAGTCATCTAGTATCCTCCAGCATGGGGGAAGAAACAGACAGGGTACTAGTGGAAACTTTACACAAAAGGCAAAGAAAGGGAGATGTTGTTGGTGGGGACCTTAACATATCAGGTGTTAACTGAACACATATGTAGCAGCCACTACCAGGAGCAGAGACATCTTGGATGCCCTGGACGGAGTGTGCCTCAGAGAGCTGGTAAAGGAGCCCACACGGGAGGGAGCAATACTAGACCTGTTTCTCACAAATAGTGACAGAATAACTGATCTATCAGTGGGCAGCCATCTAGGGTCCAGTGATCACCATACGTTGTGGTTTAAGGTGAAGACAGTAGTAGAGTCAAGTCACTCAAAAGTAAAGGTCCTGGACTTCAAGAGGGCAGACTTTGCAAAAATGGGGGAACACCTCCGGAGAATCCTGGCAAGGGTTGGGGAGTGGATGAACAGTGGGAGAAACTTAAAGGAGCCACAGCAGAGACAACAGGCCTCTGTGTAATGCTAGTAAACAAAGCAAAAAGAAAGAAAAAAACACTATGGGTTTCAAAAGAAGTGGCAGAGAAGGTTGGGGGGGGGAAGGCATTCAGAAAGTACAAGGAAACACACAGGAGGAGACAGGGAAATGTACCATAGGCAAAGCAGAAAGAGGTGGGAAGGCACAAACTGGAGAAAGACAGCAAAATCAGTAAAAGAAGGTGACAAACCTTCTTCAGGTACACATCAGGAAAGGAAAAGACCAATGGCGTAGATTACAGGTTGAATGGGGGAGGCAGAGGGGACTCAGAAAAGCAGAAATTCTAAATGAATACTTCTGCTCAGTATTTACAAAGGAAGGAAGGGAGGACCAAAATTAGGGGTAGAAACACACAGGGGAGGAGGTGAATGCCAGTCCATTCACAGAGGAGGGAGTCCTAAAGGAACTCTGGAGCCTAAAAAGTGGACAAGGCAACGGACCAGAAGGGATGCATCCCAGAATACTGAAAGAACTCAGGAAGTACTATGGGCACACGATAGCCCTATTTAACAAATCACTAGAGGATGGGTAGGTACCAAAGGACTGAAGGAGGGCAATGTGGTACCATAGAAGTGGGAGCAAGGTGGAGGCTGGAAATTACAGGCTGGTCAGTTTGACTTCAGTGGTGAGGAAAATCATGGAATTCATGTTAAAGGAAAGGATTGTGGCATACCTGGAGACTAGTAGGGCACAAGACCCAAGGCAACATGTGTTTCACAGCAGGAGATCTTGTCAAACAGTTCTGATAGATTTCTTTTGACTGGGTAACCAGGATGGTGGATCAGGCATTTGACATCGTCCCACACAGGAGGCTAGCAGCAAGGCATTCGACACTGTCCTACACAGGAGGCTAGTAAACAAGTTGTGCAGTCTGGGAGTAGGTCCCAAGGTGGTACACTGGGTCTGAATTTGGCTGAGCAACAGGACACAGAGGGTGGTAGTAACTGGAGTTCAATCCCAGAAGAAGCGGATGACAAGTGAGGTACCACAGGGCTCGGTTCTGGGGCCGGTCTTCTTCAATGTCTTTATTGGTGACACTGCGGAGGGCTGGAAGGAAGGGAAGCCTCTTTATGGATGACACCAAGATCTGCAATAGGTTAGACACTACATACAGGTAGGAAAAATGAGAAGAGACGAGGCAAACTGAAGGAGTGGTCAAGAATGTGGCAGCTTAAATTAATACAGAAAAGTCATACACTTGGGCCACAGGAATCCTGGAGAGGAATACAAAATGGGGGAGGGGGATACTCACAACAACAAAACTGGAAAAGGATCTGGGGGTAAACATAACGGGCGACCTGAAAGTGGTCAAACAATGTGAAAAGGCATTAGGGAGGGCCGGAGGCATGCTGGGGCACATTGGGAGGGGCATCACCAGTAGAAAACAGGAGGTGGTGATGCCAATGTACAGGCAATTGGTCAGGCAACATCTGGAATACTGTGTTCAGTTTTGGAGACTGCATCTCCAGAAGGACACTGACAGAATGGAGGCGGTCCAGAGAAGGTCAACAAAATGGTGAAAGGAATGCACCAGAAAACATATTAGGAAAGACTGAAAGACTTCAGTATGTATAGTGGGGGATATGATAGAGACATTCATGCCTCATATTGGAATCAATAAGGTCCAGGAGGGCAGCATTGCTCAAAAAAGAGATGTGGAAGAACAAGGGTCAAAATATTAGGCTGGGGACAGACTCAGGGATTATGCGAGGAAGTATTTTTTCACAGAAAGGGTGGTGGATGCATGTAACAGCCTCCCAGCAGAGGTTGTAGAGGCTAAACGATTGGTGAGTTCAAGAATGCATGGGATAGACAGAAGTCAACCTTACTTATAGGAAAGAGAGGTAAGCTGCTGATCATTTAGGATCTGGAGTTTAAGTAGGCAGAGAAATAGGCAGACTAGGTGGGCCAGGTGGTCCTTATCTGCCATCAAAATCTATGTTTCCATGTTTCATGTATTACATCAACAAACAGGAGGAACAAAATCTTCCAAGTTGTGTTCAGAGCCAGAAGATCTGTAATCTGAATATGCCCTGGGGTGCAGCTGTCAACAGTGCACCTACCAGGGAAATGTAATGCAAGCACCTGAGTAGATCAGTTAGGAAAATCACACATGGGCTCTGACTCAGTAGGTGCTGGCATCAGCATCCACAAAGTGGGTACACCAGAAATAGATATGTTTGCACCCTGGGAGAATCATTAGCTTCCTCAGTTTTGATGCAGGCCTCTGGCACTTGGCTCAGTCCAACTGGATACTCTGACTCTAGACTGGAAAGGTAGGTTCCTATGGGCCTATCCTCCCCTTCCTCTCTTGCTGAGCATGCTCTTCAAGCTGAGGAGCCAGGCTGCACCCATGATCCTAACAGCCCCAGATTGGGCCAGGGAGGTTTGGTACTCCCTAGTTCTGGCCCTCTCTATCAACTATCACATCCACTTCTGATATTAAAATTATAGTAAAGAAAGGAAAGGGAGAAGAGGAGGTGGGGTAGCTATGTTTATAAGGGATTACTTGGTGTGTAAACGAGTACATGAGGAGGCAGCAAATTTGAAAGTGACAGACTGTCTATGGGTAGAAATATTAGTTGAAGGCTGTAGAAAAAGTACAGTTACGAAGAACTTGGCACGTAACAGTAGATCTTCGAGAGGCTCTTGGTAGGCAATCAAGGCCAGGGACTGAAGCTGGCAGCAGGACCCCACGGAACAATTCTAGCTAGCAGTCTCTGGCGGGGACTGCTCCGATGTCAAGTGACTGACGTCAGTATAAAGGGCGCGGTCCTCATGCCCGCCCAGTTCTTTCCCACCAAAGACCAAAAAAGGAAAGACGAGAGAGAGGTGGATGCTCCCTTCACTGGAAAAGGAGCTGAAAAAGCTTAGGGAGATGGAGGGCGGGAAGGTATTATCTACTGCAAGAGCCTCTCTTGAAGATATACTGTTACAGTAAGTTCTTATGTAACTGTACTATCTTACTTCGAGAGGGCTCTTGCAGTAGGTAATTACAAATAGGACTGAGTCCCAGGCAGTCTGGAACAAGTAGAAGCAAACGGGAGGAGGAAAACTACCCAAAAGTAGACCCTCTGGCTGTGAAGGTCTTAGGGAAGAAGGCCTTGCAGAACAGCCAACCTGAAGCCCGCTTCTATGGTGAGAGGCAATATCCAAACTGTAGTGTTCCAGAAGGTATGGACAGAAGTCCAGCAGTTGCTGCACAGATGTTCGCCGCTGACACATTCTTGAAACGAAGAGTGGAGGCAGCGACCTCTGGTGGAGTGGCCTCAACTTGACCCAGCAGAGTCTTCTTTGTACTTGTCATAACAGAAAGTGATACAATGAGCCAACCATTTAGATAGGCACTGCTTAGAAACAGCATTGCTCTCTTTATGAGCAAAGAGACAAACAGTTGATCAGTCTTTCAGATCCTTCGTCCTGGTGGTGTAGTATCTCAGGATTCGGTGAACATCCAAAGTATGCAAGAGGTATTCCCCTTGACTGGAGTGCTGCATAAAGAAAGCAGGCAGCTCCACGGATTGATTCAGCATAGATTCTGCTACCACCTTGGGGAGAAACTTAGGGTTGGTATGCAGAGCCACATGTTCCTTGTGAAAAATCAGACACGGAATTTTGCACATCAGGGCCTGGAGCTTGGAAATCCTTCAAGCAGAAGTAATGGCCACAAGGAAGAGAGTCTTCCACGAAAGCAACTTTAGGTCTGCTGGAGGCTGCTGTCCTGCAAGGAGGCAGAGGCTTCTCAAGGACAAAATCAAATCCCAAGGAGGGGGCAGGAATTGGTCCCAAGTGGAGGACTCCTCTGAGAAAAGTCTTGGAGGCTTCCAGCTGTGCAAAAGTCCTGTCCCCAAAGGGAACATGGTAAGCCGAGATGGCCACCATGTGAACCTTCAGAGAGGAATGACTGAGACCCAGATCAAAGAGGTGTCGCAAGTAATCCAAAAGCCGCCCAACAGAGCATGAGAAAGGCTCGAAATCTTTGGAAGCAGCCCAAATAGAGAACAGTTTCCATTTCATGGCATAGGTAGATCTAGTGGAGGGCTTCCTGGCCTCCACCAAAATCTCAGACACCAGCGGGGAAACCCCGAATCAGGCTTGAGCTACGTCTGCAGGAGCCATGCATGCAACTGAAGGGACTTGAGGCCTGGATGGACCAGGGTCCCCTGATCCTGGGTCAGCAAAAGATGAGACAGAGGAAGAGGAAGTGGAGGTTCCCCTGAAAACTGTTGCAGAAGAGAGAACCAAACTTGCCTGGGACAGAAAGGAGTGATTAGGATCATGCAAGCTCCTTCTGAGCTAAGTTTCTGTAAAACCCTCTGAATCAACAGGATTGGGGGGAAGGCATAGACGAATCTGCCCTTCCAGTCTAGAGACAGAGCCTCTCTCCAAAAAATGCTGCACCCTGGAGCGAGCGAGCGAGCAGAAGTCGGGAAGTTTTGCGTTGTGAGGAGACGCAAACAGGTCTACCTGTGGTGTTCCCCAACATAGGAAGAGATCGTCTGCTACCCCCTAATCGAGTTCCCACTCATGAGCATGAGCAGATGACTGACTGAAATGGTCTGCTAATGTGTTCTCGACCCCCAGGACGTGAACTGCCGTGAGGTGAAGGTTGTGCTGCATTGCCCAATCCCAAACTCGCATTGCCTCCATGCAGAGAGGGTAGGAACGAGTTCCTCCCCATTTGTTGATGTACCAGACCACGCACTTGTTGTCCATCTGGACAGCCAGATGCCCGGGAAGCAGATACAGATGCAGAGCCTGAAGAGCATACAGCAGCCCGAAGCTCAAGCACATTGACATGGAGTGTTTTTCAGCCTGACCAGGAGCCCTGGTCCTGTGAGACTCAAATGGGCTCCCAACCCTCACCCAAGGCGTCTGTAGTCAGCATCTTGGGGGGGGTAGTGAGGCAGAAGGGAACTCCCCAGCAAAGGTTCTCCTGAACTGTCCACCAAAGCAAGTCCCAAGCCATGGGGTTCAAGACCAGAACTAATTGATCTAGGCCGTCCACCAACTGATCCCACTGAGTCCAAAGCGCCCACTGAGAGATTCTCACGTGGAGCCGAGCACGAGGGACTGTCAGAATAGCAGCTGCCATGAGCCCGAGGAGGCAAAGGACTGACCTGATACTGGCCCACCTGTGGCTGGACAACAGGCTGACCTGAGCCCGGAGTGAGGCCGCCCTGTCCAGTGGCAGGAATGCCATGCTGGAGGTCGTGTCCAGGATCACCCTGATAAACTGGAGCCTCTGGGACGGGATCAGATAGGACTTGGCCTGGTTGACGGTAATACCCAGGCTGGTGAAAACCTGCAGGGTAAGGGAAAGGGAAAGGAAGCACAGGAGCTGCTCCCTGGACGAGGCTGCCAGGAGTCAGTTGTCCAGGTACGGGAAAACCTGAGCCCCCTGGGTACACAGGTAGGCCGCTACCACCGAGAGGCATTTGGTGAACACTGGGTGCCAAGGAAAGACCAAATCAGAGGGCCTTGAACTGGTAGTGGTACCCCTGGAACGTAAAAACGCAGGTATTTGGCGGGTGGAAGCGGTGAATAGGATGCAGGTAAGCATCCTGCATATCCAGAGTGTACAGCCACTGTTCCAGCAGAAGACTTGAGGATCGGCCTCACATCTCCTGACTTCTTCGGACCAGGAAGAAATGGGAGTAGTAACCCGCCCCCAAAGATGGGGTGGGATGGGCTCTATCGCCCCTTCCAAGAAGAGAAGATATTTCTCCCGGACCAGAAGAAGGTAACTCTGGGGAGTAAGACGACCTGGGACCCAATGTTTGTTGGCCCACTTTCCCGGTGCTTCGCTCTTTGCCGAGGACATCTGCAAATGGATGACACTGAGCATGAGAGGGTCTGTACAAGGAGTCCACAGACTTAAGTGCAGTACCCTTCTCCTGCAGATCAGTGATGTTGTCCTATGACATTGCCACTGAGCAGCACTGAACCCCTGAAGAGCGCGTCCTGGATAGCGGACTGCACCTCAAAGCATGTGCCAACTGGCTGAACGCACAGACTGGAATAGATCAGCCACTTCCTGCTTCGTCTGAGACTCAGGAAGGGAGTCCAATTTAGCCTCCACCTCGCTAAGGATCACCTTCTGGTAATCCCCCATATGAGCAATGTAATTCAGGGCCCATATACCCAGAGTGGAAGAAGCATAGACCTTCTTCCCGTACTGGTCCAGAAGGCGGGAATCCTTGTCGGGTGGCGACGAGCTCAAGTGCTTAGGTTAGCCGTCTGGCCGTGGCGAGGCGCTAATCACGACTGAATCAGCTCGAGGGTGTGAATTTAGAGAGTCAACACCTCCAGAGCCTGATAAAGCCGTCCGACTTCCTAGGAAGGGGGGCTAATGCCGACGGTTGCTTCCAAATAGTGGAGACAAGGTCGGCATGAGGCTCAATCCAGGGTGGCACCAGGGTAGGAGTGGTCTCGGGCAGATCCAGGTGCACAGCAAGTTTCTTATGCTGTGGATCCGGCTCTAAGGAGTGCCACTGATGAACTGCCTGGATTTTATGCAGCAACTCCATAAAGGAAGAATCCTCCGGAGCAGACTTCAGAGGAGTCCTTGGCCTGGGCTTGTCCGGAGTGCGTGGCTCATCGTCCAGATCGGAACGACCATCGGAGTCATCCGAGGTCTCCGGAGGTGGAAGAAGAGAAAGAAGATGATGACTCCTCCTGGCACGGGGCAGGAACGCACCTCTTGGGAAGCCCATGGGGAAGCGTATCCTGCTCTGCCCTGGAACTGGAAGGCTCACCTCTGGTATCTGGAGGGGGGGAGGGGGTCTCTCGTCTCTGACATAGGGGTACAGAACCGGGACCGGCGTTGGAAGATGGCTCTCTACCTCCCTGGTGAGCTGAGCCTTGGTCTCAGCCACCAGGAAGCCAAGTTTCCTTCAGGTCACCGGCTGAGGGGTGGTGGAAGAGGAGAGGTGGGGGTACAGATACTGAGGGTATCCATAGAGCCTTGAATCCGTAACCCGGCGACAGGAAGCCTGGCATCAGGCACTGGGGCACTGTGTACTGCGGCGTCGGGTAGACCCGGCCCGGGGTACTGGGGTGCCGGATACTGTGGGCCTGGGTAGGATGGCGCCGGATAAGACGGGGTCAGATACCAAGGTACCAGGGGGTTTGCGGGGGCAGAGGGCCCCGGAAATGGCCCAGTGGGTGGACCCGGAACAGGGGGCCTGGCAGGCAGCATGCCCGGCATAGGGGCGGTGTCTGGCAATGGGATATTCTCGGGCGTCGGATAGGCTAGCGTCGGAGCTGGCATCCTAGGATCCGGCGTCGGGTCGTCTGGCCCAGTGGGAGGGAGATCCAATGGCAGCGAACCCACCTCCTCCGTGTCACCCGGGGAAGAAGGATTACCATCCCCAGGGTCCAACAAAGGAGACGCTGGCACCTTGGAATGCAATGAGCGTTGTGGCGAGCTTGGGATGAAGGAGAGGCCCAAAGGGTCCAGCGTCAGCTCCAACGCCGAGCGGACATCGGAGGAGCCAACGTCCGACTTATCAGTGGGATAAGGGCGGATGTCGGAGAAGCCGGCATCTGACTTATCGAACCCAGCACCCAACGAAGGCCGTGAAGGAGGGGTGGCCTTGGCAGCCGCTTTGGAGGCCGTGTGCTGCGCCGTGCCTGCCAAACCAGAAGGCTGCACGGCGGCGGTCTTACTGGGAGTGGCTGCCTCCTTAGACCCGGAGGCTCTCAAAGGGCCCTAGCGTGAGCCCGATGGGAGGGTTGATGACGCCTTTGAAGTCTCCAAGACGGCCGCCACTGAACTGCCTCCCGGGGGAAGCATTACCTGCAGCACTGCGACCCCAGCCGAAGCCGCAGTGACCGTTGAAGGGGAGTCCCGGTGCTTCTTCTTGTGATGGCCCTACGGAGAAGTAGACGTCCGACTGAGTTTTTTCAGCTTCCTTTCCCATGGAGGTCATTCTGAGCTTGAGAATGTGGGCCTCCAGGGACTGCTGCCTCCGTTTTTGGGTGGCCGTGTAAAACTGTTGGCAGAGCTGGCACTTCTTGATGGGATGATCGGGGCCTAGACAAAAAAGGCACTGGGAATGTCCATCCTTGTGCAGGAGCTGGGTGCCGCAAGAATCGTACTTATTTTTGTGCTCGGAGGGAGTCGGGGATGACATACATGGCAGCTGTAGGTAAGGCTGATGATAAACAGGAAAAGGGATGAAAATAGACGGTACAAACTACAGACGATTGACTGTGAAGCAGTGAACTTTCCCGCGAGGCGCTGCACGAGCTAACAGCTGGAAAGAACTGGAAGGCGGGCGTGGGGGACCGCCCCTTTATACTGACATCGGTCACCTCACGTGGGGGCGGTCCCCACCAGGGACTGCTAGCTAGAAATTTTTCCGTCAGGTCCTGACGCCTGCCGGCTTCAGTTCTATTTGTAATTACCTACTGCAAGAGCCCTTTCGAAGTAAGATCTACTCGTTGGAATTGTATGCAGACCACCTGATATAAATAACCAGGATCATATGATGCTGATAAGACAGTATAGATAGTATAATCACTGACAAGGATGTCATAATCATGGGTGATTTTAATGCCCCTGGAATAAATTGGCTGGAGGATAAAGCCTTAAACCATCAGGAACAAAAATTGATTGATATCTGTCTAGCAAATGGTCTACATCAACTAGTTCATAAGCCTACAAGAAAGAATAATATACTAAACTTAATCCTATCAAGTCTGTATGAAAAAGTTAGCAATGTAGAAATTATGGAGCCACTGCTAGGGAGTGACCATAATGTTGTGATGTGCACAATTAAGACTGGAATAAATACATATCATAGAAAACTGTGGTTATAAATTATAGTAAGGCAAATTTCAATAAGATAAGATACTCATTGAACAAGTGGGATTGGAGGGAAGGCAGTGATACTACTACAAGTATTTGGAATACAGTAAAGAATGAACTGCTTAAGTTAAAAGATCTATACGTCCCCCAAGAAAACCATTTATAATAAAAAGGGAAAACTGCCAGTATGGTTTTCAGCCAAACTGAAGCGTCAGATTACACAGAAGAAGGAAGCATACAGGATACTGTGTAGGAAGAGTACTGAGTTTAATATTTACAAGTATAGGCAACAGTTAAGAATGACAAAAAAAAAATGATCAAGAGTTATAAGAGAGCAGCAGAATTTAAAGCAGCCCATGTTACGGATGGAGGAAAGTACTTATTCGCGTATGTCAATAATGGGTCTGCTAATAAGCCTATTGGTCCAGTTAGTTCAAATGGGATAGAAATAGAAAACCCTGTAGAAATGGCTAAAGCCTTTAAGTTACATTTTTGTTTAGTTTTCGATTCTGATCAGAAAATATCGAAATTGGTTGATAGTAAGGATAGTCATGAGTACCTTACAAGACAGGAAATTTTAGAGAGAAGCTCAGATCACTAGATGCCACTAAGTTGGTAGGTCCGGATGGATTACATCCAAAATTGATTAAAGAAATAATGGATTGGTTGATAGACCCATTGTATGACATTTTCAACTCCTCTGTAAACAATGGGGAAGTCCCACAGGACTGGTGGACAGCTTATGTTGTTCCAGTATACAAAAAACGTAGTAGGACTGATATTGGTAACTACAGACCTATTACCCTAACATCGATCTTGGGAAAATTATTGGAATCTCTTATTAGAGACAAGCTAGAAGCTGAATTACAGAGGAAGGGACAAATGGACCGAACACAGCATAGCTTTAGAAAGCAAAGATCATGTTTGACAAATATGTTGGTGTTCTATAACAAAGTAGGTATGCTGTTGGATGAGTCAAAACTGGTGGATGTGATCTACCTGGATTTTAAAGGGCATCTGATAAAGACCTCATGACATTCTTATATAAAGATGGTATCCATGGATCTGGATCAGAAGATAATTAAATGGGTTAATAATTGGTTGGTAGATCGAAACAGAGGGTCAGGATTAGGGGAATCCTTTCATCAAGTGGTAGGGTCTCTAGTGGGGTGCCACAGGGATCTGTACTGGGGCCGGTACTGTTCTCCCTCTTTATATCAGACTTTGGTAAAGACATTCAAAACGAATGTCTGAAATTTGCTGATGACACTAAAATATGTGCAGAAACATCCAGTAGTGAGCAAGTCGAACAACTACAAATGGATCTTAGAGCTCTACAAGAATGGGCTGTAATAAATAAGATGGAGTTTAGTGTAGATAAGTGTGTGGTAATGCATTTTGGATAAAAAATGGGGACTATGAATATTTTTAAATAACACCAGGTTAAAAAGTAGGAGATGAAGGACTTGGGTGTCATTATCAGCAAAGATTTTCTTTTTCAAGTCATTGCATATCAACTGTAGAAAAGTAAACAGAATTATAGGAGCAATCAGAAAATCTTTCAACTAGACATAGGGCATGTCTCTTACCCTTGTATAACAATTTAATTAGACCCCATCTGGATTACTGCAGCCAATTGTGGAGCCCATATTTGGTAAAGGATATCACTATTACTGAGGGAATTCAGAGGAGGTTTATAAAGATGATTACAGGATTGAGGATCTGATGATGATGAGAGATTGGAAGTCTTGGGGCTATATCCTTGGAGTTAATAGAACTAGGGGAACCTATTATTTATGTTTCGAATATTCGGGACAATGAGTTAATAGCAAATCTTGGTTTAGCACCAGCAGGAAAATTATAATCTTAGACATCATGATAACAATTAAAATTGACAAAATTGAGGACAAATCAAAGAAAGTATTTCTTTACTCAAAGAATAGTTACACATTGGAATAAGTTGCCTGAGGATATAGTGGAACCAGGAACTTTTGAAACATTTAAAACAAATTAGATAAGCAACTATTATGGTAAAACAGGGATATACACCCCAAAAGGAAGGCAGGTATTTATGGGCTCATAGCTTTCTACCTGTTTAATTTTGAGTATGAGTATGACACTATCTGCAGAAACTGCCAGCATCTGTATCTGGGTAAATACACCTGGGAAATGATAGCTTGACCAGATAATGATCTGATGGCTTGATCAAATAAGACTGCTCTGGTTCGGGTGCTCAATGATCTCCTGATGGCAAAAGATCGGAGACACCGTTTCATCTTGGTTCTCCTTGATTTATCATCAGCCTTTGACACTGTAGATCATGGGGTTCTGCTCAAGCGTTTGAGGTTGATCTGCGGGCTGTCAAGGTCAGTTCTCAGATGGTTTACATCTTTCCTTGCTGGTAGAATGCAGAAAGTGGTCTTGGGTATTTTTCGTCCGAGATTTACTCTCTGCCTTGTGGGAGTGCCTCAGGGCTGGTGCTGTCCCCCATGTTATTGCAGTGTATACTGCCCTCGGAGACATTGTAAGATGGTATGGGCTGAGGTTTCACTGCTATGCTGATGATACCCAGCTCTAGCTGTCTTTTGCCCCCGACCAGGTTAGTGCTGTCTCGGTGCTGAACAGCTGCCTCCTAGAAATCAAGACTGGATGAGTACCAGTGGTTTAAGTTGAACCCAGGAAAGGCGGAGGTCTTGGTAGTAGATCTGGGTCACAGGATAGAGGGGTTGAGGACTGGTCTCCTCCAGTTTAGTCCTGCGGAGCACAGATTCTCACCTCCGATGGGTGCGTGACCTGGAGTGGTGCTTGACGACAGCCTGACCCTTCGTCATCAGGTGTTGGCAGTCATCAAGTTGGCCTTTTACCATCTTAGGAACATTGCTGGGATCAAGCACCTTGTTCCGTCCAGCGCTCTGCCTGTCTTGGTCCATGCATTTGTGACATCACGCCTTGACTATTGCAACTCCCTTTACTTAGAGCTTCCAGCGGTTGATATCCACCACTTGCAGCTAGTGCAGAACGCTGCAGCACGTTTGTTGACTGCGGTTTCGAGAAGAACTCGTATTACCCCAGTGCTGCATGATTTGCATTGACTGCCTATTCAGTGGATCACCTTTAAGGTAGGTCTATTGACCTACAAAGCCCTACATGGACAGGGTCCTGATTACTTGAAAGAGCTCCTGGTTCCCTACACCCCTCTACAACAGCTCCGCCGCTGACGAGGGGTTGCTGGAGATTCCGAGGTAAGTTTAAAGTCATCTGGTGCTCATGTCTTCAGGTTTGTTGCACCTACTCTCTGAAAGTTTCTGCCCTCAGCTACAGGAGTGCAAGACAGTGGGGTGCTTTAAGCAGGTGCTGAAGACCTTTTTGTGGGAAAAAGTATATCCTGAATTCCTTTGATTTTACTGTTTTCTCTTTTATTGCTTTTATCTTACTGTGCAGCGCCTTGAAATGTGAAAGGTGCTATATCAAATAAAATTATTATTATTAAATGCCTGATTATACAATAGAGACAAAATCCAGGTCAAGAAGGAGCCACTATTTGGTGTATCCTGAGGACATTAAGGATTATCCAAGTACCTCAAGACTCACTACGTATGAAAACACCTTAATATATAGTATACACATTTCCTAGAAAAATAAATAGATCAGCATATCATATCTGCCAAAGTCCATTAGCTATGTCAGCACTGAAATAAAGGACAGGCAGAAAAACAGAGACAAAGAAATCAATCTACAAAGACAACTTACTTCTGGAATTTTCCTAGTGCATCTGTTTCAAACACAAGAGGCAGCTGAGCTCTGGACAGAGGAGGAACTACATGGAGAGGGCTTGTCTGTTGTAGCTCCTGACTTTCAATTTCAATTTGGACCCAAATGTGTTGTGACAGGTTATTGATGATGTTCAATGGTCTAGTAGATGTAGAGCGCACACATACATCACCAAAATCAATTGTAGAAGGGCCTGTAAAGTACAAAACAAAATTTCCCCCTTTTTTTTTTAAACTCCAAAAGCAGGGAAGCAAAAACAAGTACATGTCAATCCCTTTTATCTGCCCCTCCCCATAAAGCACATCTCCCCACCTAATGAACTAGCTACTTGTCCCCTGGTGTTCCCATTGAAACTGATGGTGCTGTTCTCACCTTGTTTATGGCTCATCATGGCTACCTGCAATAGCAATGGGAACGTCAACAGCTGTAACAATGGCTAATTACAGCAGTCTCAGTTTCTGGTTAACTGCAAAGTTAGCATGGAATTCAGAGTCCAGTAGCAGGCTGCAATAGCTGTATAGTAATGGCACCCTTACCTCTCCCTCTTGCGCACAGGGAAAAGAAGAGTTATAAAATTGCATATCTCTCCTTTCTGTCTCTTTTGTGGCTGCGCAAGTTCCTCATGGGGGTGGGGTGAAGTGAAAAGGTCAGTCTTGTCAACTGTGGCAATTCAGGAGGCAGACAGCAGACATATTGGCATTTCAGGCAGGCAGAGCTAGTTCCACCTGTATTAGCTGTAGAAGATAGTGGTTTGGCAAGGTTGCAGTCAGCAGCACACATGAAATCAGGCTAGAGTATTGTGAAGTGAGAGGGAGTTTGGTTCATTGGGAGCTTTGTGCTTTGCCTTGCCAAGTGGCTCTGATGGGGACAGTGAGAGTAGCAGTGAATACAGAGGTAAGCAAGCACAGAAGGATATTTGATTTGGGGAAATAAATGGCTATAATGATAAGTTTTGGTCAGAAAAAAAGAGTTGGGTGCCTTGCATTCCCAAGTGGCTCTTATAATGGATATTGAGAGTTACTTAAAGCAAACACAATGGACTAGAACCAGGACACGCCATGGTGCTACACCACAGAGGAAACCAGAAAAGCAAGTTTAAAGCACCAACAGTAAAGACTGACCACATGGCAGTAAAATAAAAACTCACCGTCAATTAAAGTAGGTGTGAAGAACACAGACACTGTCAAAGCTTTCAGGTGCTCAGATTACACCGTCAATGACTGACAATGTCATAGTAGTTTGGAATGCCTATCGTTTCAATTGGATGAGCCCAAACTTCATCAGGGCTAGCATACAATAGACCCATAGTGCTTAAATAGAGTACCATCTCCATGACAACCAAAACATCCCTATATATCTAAACAAATTGTCTTAAAGACATAGTGTACAATCAGAGAACCATCATGCCCACAGAAAACGTGGACATGTACAAGCTTTTAAACAAGATCATAAGCATTCAGAGACAACTGGAGATGAGTATCAGCATAACGGACAGAAAACTTCAATAATCTATAATATTCAATTCTCAAATCCCAAAATGGGGGAAGGGAAGCAACTAAATCCCTTGACTGGCCATAAAAATGAAGGTCAGTAAAAAAAGAAGTAAACAGAAGTCCCTGAAAAAGTAAAAAAAAGTCTGACATAACGGAACCAGCAAATATGAATGCAAACCTAGCACTACCGCTATAAAGTACACAATAATTTGAGCAAAGTGTGCAGAACCACACTCCTCTGCTTAGATCACTGGAAAAAGTGAGCAGAACCGCATTGCTCTGCTTAGATCATCAGACAAAAAATGTAACACAGAATCAAAGTCAGAACGGTCCACAATGCAAAACCTGAAACAATATGTCTTTCATAGAAAAGGATATGTCATTCATAGAAAGGATACCACATATATATTGCCAGGCATATTAGGTAAACTACAGGGATTTACATAATATAAGTAGCAAGCTGAGGAATTAAAAGTGGGAAAATGATTTTTATTTTTTTTACTATATTATTGAGAAAGGGACAATAAAGATGGGATTGTTAGGCTCAGAAAAGGGGTGGGTGGGTGGAGGTGAATGGTGCAAAGCAGAGGTACTGAACAAGTACTTCTGTTCTTTCTTTACCAAGAGGACAGATGGACCGGTGCCATGAGGGGAAGGAGCTGGTAGGGGCACTGATGTTTTGATAGAGGAGAAAAGGTGTGGACAAGGTTGCTAGCACTGAGCAAAACCCTAGGCCCAGACAGCATACACCCAAGGATGCTGTGAGACCTGGTGGAGAAACCTGCAGGCCCCTTGGCTGGCCTGTTCAATAGTTCACTGGAGTCAGGCATGATACTACAGGACTGGAAAATGGCACATGTAGTACCACTCCATTGGAGTGGTCCTAAAGATGACCCACGGAATTACAGACTGGTCAGTCTGATCTCAATCACATGCAAGCTCATGGAGGCCATACGTAAGGAAAGGTTACAATGACATCTGGATGAGAATGGTCAAGATGAGAGGCAACACAGGCTCATGGGAGGGAGATCGTATCAGACAAATATGACTGACTTCTTTGATGTGGGTCACTAAAACAGTGCACAGCAGCCAAGCAGTGGACATCCTTTACCTGGACTTCAGCAAGGTACATGACTCTATCCCATGGCAAGAAGTTGACCAGATGGGTGGAAAACTGGTTGAAAGGCAGGACTCAAAGCATAGTGGTGCATGGTGAGCTATCCAGCACCAGGGAGGTCACCAGTGGGGTCCCATAGGGCTCGGTGCTCAGACCAGTGCTGTACATTGTATCTAAACAACAAAAACATTGATATTTCCTCTTATTTGTAGTCTATAATTGTAGATAATCCTGTGATTTTTTGGTAGGTTTGATATTCAGACAGACCAAATGATTTTTTAGAAAGTAGTCTTGTGCAGTTCCTGGTTCCCCATTTTGCTTGGAGCTTAAATCACTTTTTGTACAAGTTCCATTTATTAACAGACCTCCAACTCAAAAGTAATTAATTTTGACTTTAGAACTTTAGATAGAACAGGTGGGTATATATCAATTAGTAACCCTTTGATATTTACTCAATAGAATCTATAATTGAAACTTATTTGGAGTTGGTGGACTATTCCAGCTACTTTTAATTTAAAATAAGAAGGTATCTACTATAGAATATTTGGTGTATATAAAGGATATGCAGTTAGTGTGTGATAATGTGATTATCTTAAGCTTCCAGGACTCAAGTAATCCTCATTGAAAGTCAAGGCACGAGAGAGTTACGTAGAGGTCACTGGAAACTGTACAAAATAAATGCATTATCACACACTGAACCACTGCATATTCCATTTATGCAACAGGTTTAGATGTTGTGTGAACATTTTGATTTTGGTAGGTGTAAATAATTTGTCAAAAAGGAAAGAAAATTGAATTATATGCTGTTTTTTCTAATTATAAAAACAAAATGGCATCTATAAATGAAACACCACTCATTTTGTAGATATTTTTGAGCTGAACATTTTGATGTCACAGTACCATGCTATCATTTTTTGTTTTAAAGTTATTTATATTTGTTTGTCAAAAAAGTGAACAAAAAATTACATTTTCTTCTGTTTTCTTGCTAACCATATACAATATACAGGGTTTATATAATGAACATTATTCATTTTGTAGATAATTTTGTGCTGAACAATTTTCGTGCTCACAGTACCTATATTCTCTTTTTGTTTTAAGTTATTGACATTTAAATATGGTTAGTACTGTTTGAGGCTGAACATTCTAAATGAATTCTGAAGAGAACTGTGTAGATAAATGAGCTACTGATGTAGTTACTGTGTGAATAAATGGGTGATGATGTAGTTACTATGTGGATAAATAAATTTATTACCATAGTAGCGAAGATAAATGGTTTTATTCTACAGTTTTTATCCTGACCCCTGTTGCATAAATATTTTTAACATGCGTGTTTCTTGGTGGTGTATATTAGAAGTCTGTATGAACACATTTGTTAGGGTGTTTTAGGCCCTGAACACACTACAGAACTGTTTTTGAAAAACGTTTTTAAAACCAGTTTAGCTAAACCATTTCAGTGCAGCCACACTACTCAGTAACCATTTTTGAAAATGGTTTAGTGTAGCCACACTGCTAGTCATTAAACCTGTTCTCCTTGTAACTATTTTGTGTTAAGTCCAACACACAGAAATATGCTTGCCTGGACACACTGCAGCTAGAACTGTTTTAGTTAAACCATTACAGATTAAAACACTTTTACTCCTGGACAGACCTGTGAGTAAAACCATGTTAGCTCCAAAACGTTTTTAAAAAATGGTTTTAAGACTAGGCATCTAGCAGGGTTTAAAAACACTTTTGTTAAAACATTTTAAGGGGCTTGTAGTCTATCTGCAAACAGTGCTAGGGGGATTTAAACCGTTTTAAGGCACTTAAACCGTTTTAAGTTCCCCAGTGTGTCCAGGGCCTTATTTGCACTTATTTGTTTCAGTTGCTGGTTCTCCTATATAAATAACTATAGATTCAATGTTCATTATTGGGGTACCCCAAAAAACATCTGTTCTATAAGCTTTATTTATACATGACCTTTCAGCTCATAATTTGTGCTGTCTAAATATATTCTGGCAAATAGGTGGTCGCTTTAAAAGGCAGACACCTTTTTAGTGCCCCTTTTTTTTGAGATTCACTCTGATGAGAATTAAATGTATATTGTTTTGTGAGCTGAAATGATTCTTTGTTCTAATTTTTTTTTTTTTTTTTTTGTTTATTAGGCATTCAGAATTACAACCCTTTGAGTCAAGGACTCTTTTGTAAAGGCTCCACGTCAGGAATACAAGGAATACAAACAGTGCTGGAATATGAACAGTGACAAAACTCAGAGAAAAAAATACATGCAGTTTAAAGCCAGCAGCCCAGTGTCAGGTAGTATAAAGTACAAAATTGTAGATAAAAGCGATAAGAAGCAATTCCATAATTAAGACAACAGAAGGGTAGCTTCTGGGAGAACTAATGTGCAGTAAGACCAACCCTCCGTGAGGGTTGTTAGATTAGCCAGGAAACAGGGTATTAGGAGTCGGGGGGCAGGTAAGCCATCTAGTGATGGTGGGGCAAGGAGCAGCCACAGGAGGAGGAATCCAGGAGGAGGATTTTCAGGCCAGTTTTAAAGTGGCAAAGACTTAGTTCCAAGGAGATGGCAGGTGGAAGGCTGTTATGCTAGAGGGGGGCACGATTTTGGAAGGACCTTTGACCAATGGAGGTCCTACAACGGGGGACTAGGAGAGAGGTTTTGGCAAAGCATCTGGAGGCCCTTCTGTGAGGGGTCATTTGGATAAGGGGCTAGAGGCTGGGGGGGCTTGCTTCTAGAGTATCTTTCTGGCAAGAAGACAAGTGTAGTACTTAAGTCTACCTTCAGAGTTTGTAAGCTTGTATAGTTCACAGGTATGTGTTAATCTATCACATCCAGAGACCAGGCGGCAGGCTTTATTAAAGGCTAGTTTACATGGTGTACTGTAGCAGTTTGATCTGCAGTCCATAGATCACATGTGCGTAGTCAACAAGGATAGAGACAGAGGAGGAAACAGCGAGTCGGATTGCCTCGGGGGGTAGGCAGTGTTTATGATGGCATAGAAGCCCTAGCCTGGTGTTGATGGAGGAGGAGAAGTGATGGACATGGGTGTGGCAGGTGAGGGAGATGTCCAGCATGACACCCAGGTATCTGAAAGAAGTGACATGATCTAGGAGGGTACCCAGGGAGTCTGAGATTGTTAATAGGGAGCTTCTGCGTGGGCTCTGGCGGTGGGCAAATATCATGGACTTGGTTTTCTTGTAGTTCAGTATTAGATGATGGTCAAAAACAGGTTTCAAGTCCCAAAAAGGAACCCTGAAGGGCAGCTTGAAGGGAGTTAGGATGGGGTGTTTCTCAGAAAACTACTGTATCATCCTGCAGAGCAGTAATTTCCGCTAATGGTGTTAAATACAAAGCTTTCATGGAATTAAGTTTTGTGGATTGAAATTAGAATGTATGTTAACATGGATGGCATTAATAGATGTTCTTAGATGTTCATACTGTTATTAAACGGGTAGCTGGGATGTTTTATGTGGAAAATGTATGTAATGTCACTTTAAAATTTTGAATTCTTAAAGAGAAGCCCTACAGAGTTGCAGACTCCTCCTCCTGATGAAGCGTCACGTTAGAGATGTGAAGCGCCGAGGGTTTGGGCTCACCTGGGCTCCAGAATAAAGGTTCTTGTTATGTCAAGCTAAAACTTTGTGATGGACGTTTTCCTACTTTAATTTGTCAGTGAGTGCAGCCTGTGAAGTTTTTCAGTGCTGTTTAATGTCTGCATCAATGATACTGGGGATGGCATTAAGGGCAAAATTTGCCTATTCATGAACTAGACCAAGCTCTGTGGGAAGGTGGACACAGCAGAAGGGATACAAAACCTAAAGGAGGATCTGAAAAAACTAGAGAGTTGGACCGGGATTTGGTAGCTTGGCTTCAATGCAAAGAAATGCAAGGTTATGCACACTGGAGCCAAGAACCCAAAGACTGAGTACAGCCTGGGAGGGGTCCAGGTACATGCATCAGAGAAGGAGGAGGACTAGAAGTACACTAGTGACTTGAAACATTCACACAATGTAGGAAGGCAGCAGCAAAGGCAAATAAAATGCTGGGCTGCATTACCATTGGGAGAAACAGCAGGTGAAAGAAGGTAATACTGCCCTTGTACAGGTCATCAGTGAGGCCACATCTGAAGTACAGTACTGGTGCCCATACCTTAAAAAAAAAAAACATTAACTGGCCGGCCCGGTGGCGCTGAGGGTTGAGGCGCTGGATGCCACACCTCGTTCCACGCCGGCGACCTGGGTTCGGGAATGAGCCTGGGGGTCAGCTAGGATGGAGCATCCGACGACAGCTCTCCTAATCCTGGGGATACGTGGTGGATGTACACCACGCTCTGCTGGTCCCTGGGGACACCCAGAGGTACTACAGAGGCACGGGTACCTAGTGGGGGAAGCACGGCAGACGTCTGCACGCTAGTGCGTTGATGTCATGGCATGTTCATGCTTCCATCGGGGGAGATAAGGGAAAAAGGCAGCACAAGCCCACGGCAGCTTGGTAGCATGATTTGGCTGTCTGACCAGCGATGCCTGGATGGCATGTGCCGGTAATGGTTCCTCACGGGCGTGGGGGAGCTACGGGGGGGCCTTTCGCTGAATGTGAATCGTCTGCCAGCTGGGCATGCGAGCTTCGGGGTTGGAGGTGAAGCAGAGGAGCGGTGGCTGGATATGGAGCAGGGCTGTGGCCACAGGTAGAAATTGTTAAATGAAAAATAACATTAACCTGCTGAAGATGGCCCAAAGGAGCGAAACAGAGATGATCATGAGCCAGCAGGGTAGGACGTCTGAGAAGAGGTTGGAGGCCCTGAACATGTAATCCCTGGAGGGGAGGAGGGAGAGAGGGGATATGATTGAGACCTTCAAGTATTTGAAAGGAATAAATACAGTGGACAAGGAGGGTCTCTTCAAGCTTAGTGGGAACTGAGAATAAAAGTTATGTAAGAACTGACCATAACAGTAGATCTTTGAGAGAGGTTCCTGCAGTAGGTCTTCACATATAGGGCTGCACCCCGTGGCGTCAGATTCCAATGACAAACTTGTAGCTAGCAATCATCAGTGGGGACCGCCCCCCCGGCGTCAGGTGACGCGATGTCAGCCCGACCATAAAAGTGGGCAGTCCCGCGCCCACCCTCCAGTTCTTTTCCATCGGAGACCTAGAGAGAGGATAGTAGAAAGAAAGGAGTAACAACTCCTGAGACCCTGTGCCCTGGTAAGACCCTAGGGCTAGGTATAATAAAAAAGGAATATTTCCAGGAGCTGGGGGAAGGTAGGTGGAAAACTAGACCTACTGCAGGAACCTCTCTTGAAGATCTACTGTTACGGTAAGTTCTTACGTAACTGCTATATCTTACTCGAGAGGGTTCCTGCAGTAGGTCTCTCACACAGGACTGGAACCAAGCAGTCTAAGAAAGGAGAAGGAGTTGGAGATGAGGTTCTGGGAGGAGGAAAAATGTCTGCCAACTAAGGGTCCGCCTTAAGACAGGAGACCTTGCAAGACTGCAAGGCCGAAACCAGCTCTATGCCTAGAGGCAATGTCCAGACTGTAATGCTTTGTGAAGGTGTGAACAGAAGACCAAGTGGCCGCTGCGCAGATCTCTGCAGTGGACACATTCCTGAAAAAAAGTGGTAGAAGTGGCCACACTTGTAGTGGAATGGCCTTTAACCACCCCCAGAAGGGTTTTCCCGTACTTCTGGTAAGTGTAATGAATACAGTTAGCCAGCCACCTAGAAGTGGTCTGTTTAGAGCTGGCCTTGTCCTGGCACTGGGAGGCAAAGGCCACAAAGAGTTGGTTCGACTTTCGAACCTCCTTAGTCCGGGAGGTATAGTACCTTAAAATCGGATGCACATCCAAGGTGTGCAAAAGATATTCCCCCCTGTTGGAATGCTGAGGGTAATAGACCGGCAGTTCAACGCTCTGGTTAAGAGTTGTCTCCGAAACCACTTTCAAAAGAAAGGACAGATTAGTCCTTAGGACCACCCAGTCCTTGTGGAAAATCAAATAAGGCTCTCGGCAAACAAAGGCCTGAGCTCTGAAACCCTTCGAGCTGAAGTAACTGCTACCAAAAACAGTTTCTTCCAGGACAGGAAGGGCATATCACAACTGGCTGCCGGTTCAAAAGGCAGCAAAGCAAGTTTCTCCAACATAAAATTAAGATCCCAGGTAGGACAGGGGTTCTGGACTGGAGGTTTGATGTGAAGGATACCCTTCAAGAAAGTTCCAGAAACCTCTGGCTGTGCAATGGTTTTGCCCTCCACCGGATGGTGGTGGAGCCGACAATGCAGAAAGATGGACCTTAATGGAAGAGTAACTAATGCCCAACTCAGAAAGATGTATGAGGTACTCCAACACCTGGGAAGCCGAGCAAGAAAAAGGGTCCAAGCATTTAGCTGTGGCCCAGATAGAAAATCTCTTCACTTCATGGGCGTAGGTGGGTCTGGTGGAGGTTTTCTGGCTTCCACCAGGACTTTAGCGACCTGAAAGGAGACTCCATAGAGAGCAACTATGTCCACAGGTGCCACGCATGAAGATGGGGAGACTGAAGGCTCAGATATACCACAGTGCCCTTCTCCTGAGACATAAGGTCATGAGACAGTGGCAGAAGGACCAGCGGTTCTGGCACTAGTTGTTGTAACAGTGGGAACCAAATCTGCCGGGGCCACAGAGGGGCAATCAAAATCAAGTGGGCCCCCTCTGCCTGGAGTTTCAACAGAACCTTCTGTATGAGAGGAAAGGGAGGAAACATGTATAGAAACCTCCCTGTCCAAGAGAGAGAGGCAATGCAAAAAGCACCATGCCTGGCAACAAGCGAGCAAAAGCTGGGTAATTTTGCATTGAATGGGGAGGCGAACAGATTTAGGTCTGGCCACCACCACCACCACCACCACCACCAAAGAAACAGGTCTTCAACTACCTCCTGCTTTAGTGCCCACTTGTGAGCCCTGGCCACTGATCAGCTTAGACTGTCCGCCAGGGTGTTGTGTACACCTGGAACGTGGACTGCTGTCAGAAACAGGTTGTGCTCAAGAGCCCAATACCATACTCTCATTGCTTCCCTGCAAAGAGGGTACGACCGGGTACCTCCCTGTTTGATGAGGTACCAGACAGTTGCCATGTTGTCTGTCTGGACCAGAAGTGTTCCCGGGAGGAGTAACGACTGGAAGGCCTGGAGAGCACAGAGGACTACTCTGGTCTCCAGGATGCTGATATAAAGATGCTGCTCCTGAGAAGACCACGAACCTTGAGTTCTGTGATCCCCCAAATGGGCTCCCAACCCATATCGGAGGCTCCGATGTGAGGTCTGGGAGGGGCCTGAGAGTGGAAGGGCACCCCACCAACAAATTGGTGAGGTCCTGCCACCAGAGGAGGTCTTTCTGAAGGCTGTTGGAAATCATGACCAGTTGGTTCATGTCGTCCACTCGTTGATCCCATTGGACTCGAAGAGACCACTGGGTAACCCTTATGTGCAGTCTGGCCAGGGGGACAGTAGGAATGGCTGCTGCCATAAGACCCAAAAGACAGGGCACAGAGTGCGCTGGGGTCCATCGAGCTTTGGCCACCAAAGTGGCCTGAGCAGCCAAGGTCTCGGCTCGATCCAGCGGCAAGAAAGCCTTGCTCTGGGCTGTATCCAGTACCGCGCCAATAAATTGGAAGCGCTGAGAGGGTATTAGCTGGGACTTGGGGAGACTGACCGAGATGCCCAGCTGGGCAAACAGATCCAGAGTGAAGGAGAGAGACTCCTTCTGGCTGGCCAGAGAAGGGGCTGAAAAGAGCCAGTCGTCCAGGTATGGGAACACATATATGCCCCTCCGGCGAAGAAATGCCGCTACCACCGCGAGGCACTTGGTGAAAACCCAGGGCACTGAGGACAGGCCAAAGGGAAGTGCCTTGAATTGAAAATGGTTCTCCCAGAAGAAGAATCGAAGGAAGCGGCGGTGGGCTGGAAGGATGGGGATATGAAGATAAGCATCTTGCATATCCAAGGAGCACAGCCATGTGTTTGACTGGAGCAGGGGACGGAGTCCCTGAAGAGTCAGCATGCAAAACTTATTGTACTCCACATAGAGGTTGAGCATGCTGAGATCCAGGATAGGATGCAGATCCCCCGTCTTCTTTGGAACTAGGAAGAAATGGGAGTAGAATCTCCTTCCTAGCTGATTTTAAAGGACAGGTTCTATGGCCGCTTTTCGTAGCAGGGCCTGAATCTCTTGGTGGACAATGGGGATCTGATCCGACAGGTAAAAAGGACCTTCCCGGAGGGTTTGGAGGTGGGATCTTCAGGAACTCGATGGAGTGACCTCTTTGTATGAGTTGAAGTACCCATATGTCTGTGGTAACAGACTTCCACCCCTCCAGGTGGAGGCCGAACCTCCTTCCTACCAGTTCCTCCAAGGGAAACAGAGGGAGCGAGAGGAGGGGGAGCAAGTCAGGATGCTGAGGGGAGCGGAGCCTTAGAACCTGAGGCTGCTTAGTCTGAGGGGCTTGGGCTCCCAACCAGTGGCGCGTCTCTTACCTTGACACTTGTTCTGGTTCTTGTTCCATCTTCTCTGGTGACGAAAGGGCTGTCGGCGCTTCTCCTTGTCCTTCTTTTTCTTTTGTTTTACTGGGGCTGGAGACGATGACAGCTCCCTAAGCTCCTGGAGCTCCTTTTCCATAGAAGCTAGCCTTTGGGTGAGAAGGTGGGCCTCGAGGGTCTGCTTGCGTAGGGTCTGTGTGGCCTAGTTGAACCCCTGGCAAATGGCACACTCAGCTGAGTTGTGCTTAGCCCCAGGCAGAGGAGACAGTGGAGTGGTCGTTCCTACGCAGGATTTGCTCTGCACTTAGTACACTTCTTTTGAGAAGAGAAGACATACACTCGATCAAAAATCATGAAAAATTAGAGGAATAAGACGAAAAACAATGAATACTAAGCGAGCTGATGCAGCCTGTTCTACCACGTCTGTTGAGCAGACTAATGCGATGGCAGGAAAGAACTGGAGGGGCGGGCATGGATGGCCTTTTGTAGTCAGGCTGGCGTTCGTCACCACAGCGCCGAGGCTTGTCCCCACTGATGATTGTTAACCACAAGTTTGCCGTTGAAACCGGACGCCAAGGGGTGCAGTCCTATATGTGAAGACCTACTGCAGGAACCCTCTCGAAGTAAGATCACAAGGTTCATAGTCTCATGCTGAAAGGAGGAGGAGGTTTAGGAGACAGGCTAGGAGGCACTTCTTCATAGAAAGGGTGGTGGCAGGTTGGAATGTGTTTCCAGAAAAGGTGGGTTCAATGAAAATGGTAGGCAGCTTCAAGAGAGGCGGGACAGAGGTAAGGGGAAAATAAGGGTCAGATGGTGGGGAAGGGCAGATTGGGAAGCGGGGCAGGGGCTGTAGCTTATGCTGAGGACCCTGCAATATGAGCAGGCTAGACAGACCTAATGACCTTATTCTGCTGGCTTTGTCCTATGCTTGTATATCCATTTGTGGCATTGTATTAGTTTTACTTTTTCTAGGCCATCTATTTACTTAATTTTTCACTGACCTTCATTTTATGACCAGTCAAGGGATTTAGTCTGCCTGCCCCCCCCCCGGCCCCGCACACACACATTTTGGGCTTTGAGAATTGAATATTACAGATTTTTGAAATGTTCTGTACCTGTTCTCATGCTGGTACTCATCTCCAATCGTCTCTGAATGCTTATGATCTTTTTAAAAGCTTGTACCTGTCCACAGTTTTCGTGGGCATGATGGTTTTATATAACTGTACACTATGGGCTTGATTCTCAAAAAAGGGCTGATATTGGTGCAAGCTGTGATAAACAGCAGCTTGTGCTGAAGCCCAGTATGCCAGGGACCCTGCATCAGATTCTGGTACAGGAGGGGTCCTGGTGGCCTAAGTCCCCACACTTGTGGCAACCCCTCCCGTGCAGCACACACATGGTGCATGGGAAGGGTCTGTCGTAATGTCCTTGTGGCACAGCAAGCTGACCCCCAATCCCTAATTGTGCCCAATAAATATAAATCTATATTGTAATCCCTCGTCTCTAGTGGTCTAGTGGCCCCTGCCTGATTGCCCTCAATAAATATAAATATATATGTAATCCCCATCCTTCATGGTCTAGTGTCCACCCTCCCATAGAAACATAGAATTTGATGGCAGATAAGGACCGCTTGGCCCACCCAGTCTGCCCATTTCCTACCTAATGGATAAGCTGCAGATTCTAGTTAACC
The DNA here is from genome assembly GCA_016271365.2 of Neoceratodus forsteri. NCBI lineage: Eukaryota > Metazoa > Chordata > Ceratodontiformes > Ceratodontidae > Neoceratodus > Neoceratodus forsteri. Next base: position 726,667,580 of record CM057458.1, on the reverse strand, counting down.
AGCAGCCTACTTCTTTCTACCCCTACCCCCTAGAATTGCCTTATGGCTGTCCCATGCATGCTTGAATTCAACCACTGTTTTTGACTCCACAACCTCCTCTGGAAGGCCGTTCCATGCATCCACAACCCTCTCTGTGAAAAAATACTTCCTTACATTACCTCCGAGCCGCCCCCATCTTCAAATTGTGCCCCCTTGTTCTTGCACACCTCTTTTTTGAAAGATGCTACCCTCTTGGACTTTGTTGATTCCCTTGAGGTACTTGAAAGTTTCTATCATGTCCCCCCTCTCCCTCCTTTCCTCAAGGCTATACATATTAAGCTCCTTTAGTCTCTCTTCATATGTCTTCCGGTGCAGACCCTGCACCATTTTAGTTGCCCTCCTCTGGACAGCTTCCATCTTGTCTATGTCCTTGTGGAGACTGGGTCTCCAGAACTGCACACAGTACCCCAGGTGGGGTCTCACCAGCTGTCTGTACAGAGGGATAACAACTTCCTGTTTTCTACTGGTGATGCCTCTCCCTATGCATCCCAGTATCCCCCCAGCCCTCCTTATTGCCCTCTCACATTGCTTGCCCACCTTTAAGTCATCTGATATGACTACCCCCAGGTCCCTTTCCATTTTTGTTGTCCCGACCTCCGATTGACCTCAATAAACATAAATATATATGTAACCCCATCCTTAGTGGTCTAGTGGCCCCCCTTCCCATCCCAGATGCTGCCTGCCCGTTACTGTACAAAACATATAACCCATGCCTGGTGGTCTAGTGGACACCCCAAACCAGATGATATTGCCCACCACCCTCCCCACACACACACCCCGGCCAGCAACTGGCACAGCCCTCCACTCACCACAACGTCGGCTGCCGACTGACCTGTCAGTGAGCATGTACCGTATAATACGGTATCGCTGCCACCGACAGGTCAGTTGGCAGCAGGCCGCGGTGGTGAGAGGGACAGCTGTGCCGGGCCCGGCTCAGGTGTAGTGGTGGGAGGAGTGGGGTGGTGGGCACTACCAGCCGGGGTGGGGGTCCACTAGACCACCAGGCATGGGTTATATGTATTTTGTACAGTAATGGGCGGGTGGCATCCAGGATTGGGGAGGGAGGCCACTAGACCTAGGGATTGGGGATTACATGTATATTTATCAGGGGCAATTGTGGATTGGGGAGGGGGGCCATTATACCACTAGTGATGGGGATTACACATATATATGAAAAAAATTACTCACCTTAGTTATCTTGTTTTTTCCAGTGTATTCTTCTATATTCATAACTCTCTGCAGTCAGCCTCCTAAGCAGAGCTGCCCGGAGAAGTGGAACTATATGCAAATGATACAACTATCATTGGCTCGTGACACATATTCAAACTGCTGCCCTTATCTGCTGCAACGTTCCATTAACGTATCAGATTTGTAAGGAGCCTACAAGGCAACCTATACTAAGACTTATCTAATTATACCTATGTAGTATAACACAACTTAAGCTGTCCATGACAGCATGAAACATGTAAAACAGCATGCAATGACAACCCCCCCCACCTCCGAATGCTAGAATCACCTGGAAAAAGAAGGGAACTACTATCTCCCACCAGGAGTATGAAAACATATGTGCCAGTGTTTGGAACTATCAAATCAAAAAGAGTCAGGAGTGCAGAGGCTCTGGTTCTGGAAGGGGAGGCAGGGAAGGAGCGTTAAGAATATAGAATACATTGGAAGAAACAAGACTACTAAGGTGAGTAATTTTTTTCTTCTAACCCCAGGTATTCTTCTATATTCCTAAATCTCTGCGGAATTCAAAGAAGTACCTTTGGAGGTGGGCAGAGAACCTATTTAGGAAAGAGGCTCTGCAGGACCGCTGTGCCAAACCTGTTAACACTTCTGGACAGTGTGTCCAAACTGTAGTGTTTAGTAAAAGTGTGTACTGTTCTCCAGGTAGCTACTTTACAGATATCCACTAATGGAATATATCTTGAAGTTGCTATAGTAGCAGCTGTGCCCCTAGTTGAATGGGCCCTCAGGCCTGCAGGGGATTGATTACCAATTTCTGAATAGCCAAACTGAATGTATTGGACTATCCAGCGAGAGACTGACCTCTTAGAAGCTGGGGTTCCTTTACCCACATGTGAGAAATGAAAATTACGTACCTACCGTAATTCTTGATCTTCTCTTGTATCTTCACCATTCATTACTGCTTGGGTTAGTGCCAGAGGCGCACACCCGTTACGGGAGTTTTTTTTTTTTGGAGTCGTCTCCAGGCGCCACTCTCAGTGCGACATACCGCGCTAAGCGCCAGGGCGGATGTTACGTGTCGTAGACTCCTCCCTCTATCTCAGTTCCTGGTAGCCGGAGAGGCGAAAATAAAAGGTAAGAAAAAAAGGAAGCGAGGCAAGAGAGCCAGGGACGAGAAAAGGAAAGGATATAAACTGAAAAAGAATAAGCGGTGAGAATAGACAGAGGAGAGGAATTCCTACCTAAGGACAAGGGCCTCCTTTCGAAGGCGGCTCTAGGGGAGGAACAGAGAAGGAAGAAAAGTAGAAGAAGAAGAAGAAAAAGAGGCATGTTGAGAGGGAGAACAGTGCCCATCGAGCATTGGTTGAGAGGCTTATAGGCTCGAAACTAACAAGGGAGCAAGAATCCCAGTTGCTAGGACTGAGGGGAGGTTCAACTGAACCACCTGAACAATCCGAATGAGGGCAGACTCTCTGAACTCTCAACATGCCGAGTCCCTTCATCCTAACTGAGGGCTCCTAGACTGCCCAGGCAGAACCTGTTCCGGGTAGAGCGCCCAGCCAGGAAGGGGACTAAGTCCCTTAGCACCTTGTTAAGTGCTAACACAGTAGTGTATGGGAAAGACTATGCCTTCTCGAAGGCAGTTTTGTATGAAAGATAGAGTAGAACTCAATCAGACTCCCTAAGGCAAGGCAAGCAGATGATCAGAGCTCAAGTTCAATCAGCAGCTGGAAGAGCTCAAAATAATACCTGCCAGGAGGATTCTAGACTTTGCCAAGGCCAAGTCAAAGCATGGCCTCTTGGGCTGTGAAACTGCATAACCTGAAGAAGGTATTTAGGAATTGCACCCTAAGGGCGGTAAGAAAGAGTTCCCTCAGAATTTAGAAAGAGTACAACCGTGTTCGCTCCTTTACCTTGAGAAAAAAGGAACCATTCATAAGAATGGAAAACAAAGTTTTGTTTTTTTTGGCATAAAGGCCAAGGGAAGGAAGAGGAATGAGGACGGGAGGAGGCCAGAAGGAGGCCACTGAGGGAAGGTGGGTTGGTATCAGTAATGAATGGTGAAGATACAAGAGATCATCAAAATTACGGTGAGTGCATATTTTCATATCTTCCCTTGTCAATCTTCACCATTCATTACTGCTTGGTGAGTACCAAGCCCCTCCCATAGAAAAGGGGTAGAACCCTGAGGAACAAGACCCCCAGCCTGCTGCTGGTGAGAAACAGAAGGGGAAGACCCTGGGCTAATCAAAAGAGAAGCCTATGGGGGAGAAGAGCTAGGAGGCGTTCCCCGAGGACGGGAAGACGGAGGAAGCCCCTGCAGTAATCTCCTAGCTCTGGAGGAAAAGAGACGGGTCCCCCGGGAAGCGGAGTGGATAACCCTACGCTGGGCCAGGGGTGACAACCTTGATAGACGAAGCCATGCCGTCCGCCTAATGCAGATCGCTGTCCCCGCAAGCCTGGAAGCCACCTCATTGGCATCATAAGATGCCCTTGCTTGGTGTCTTGCCAGCTCCAGGCCTATAGCAGAGAGGGCAATAGCTTGTCTGGTTTGCTCCATATCAGGCATTGATGCTAAGATCTGAGAGAGCATCGACCACAAATGCCTACTGTAGGCAGCGTGATGAGCCTGATGAGAGGCAATGCAAGCCACCGCACGAGAGGAAGAGAACACTCTTCGCCCCCACTGGTCGAATTGTAGGGAATCTGAGTCCGGTGGACAGTCGTGCGCCAGGCGGCGGCGCCCGGAGGGAGTCTCTAGGTATACCAAACCCGAAGGCGGGTTGGGGAGAGTACCCAGGGATTCCAAAGGGGCATAATACCTTCGTCGACAGTCTGCCGGGGCTGGAGAAGGGGTGGCTGGCGACTCCCAGGAACGGATAGACGCCTCCTGGAAAGGGATAGGCCAGGAAGGTACCACCAGGTGCTGGGCACTGAATTCTCCAAGGAATTCACGCGTCTCCCGTTCGGTATTGTCTCACCTAACGTAGGAGATTCGAAGATCCCTCACCATCCTCGAAAGGAATCGCTGATATTCAGTGAAATCAGCATCGGAGGAGAGATGAGCAGAGGGTTCCTCTCCCTCAGAGGAGGGAGAAGAGGATGATGGAGAGCTCAAGTGTCCAGAGGATTCTTGTGGCGGTGGGGATGCGAGAAACCCACTGTTCATGTACCTGACATATGAGGAAGGCAGCGCAGAACCTCTGAACTGCTCCCAGGATAACAGGCCCGTAGGACCGACATGGCCCGGGAGCACGGGGGGTGGCTGCAGAGGAACGGGAGAAGGGCACCTACGAAGAGGCAACTGTCCTCTGCTAGGGCTCTGAAATCCAGAGAACGGAGCCCGAGCTGGCGGGATCCCAGACAACAGACCAGGTCGCAAAACGGAACCCTGGGGATGCGAAACCTGGAAGAGCCCAGAAGGGGATCCTCCCCTGTGACGAACCTGGGACTGCATGGATCCAGAAGGGCAGCCCACAGCAACGCCACTGGAGGGGACCCCGTGGTCCAAGAGGGAAAGGCGGGGCCCAGCACTACGGCTCCTAGCCACCCCCTGAGACCGCGACGACTGCACCCCGCCCCTCGACCCCTCGGACTCAGAGAGTGCCCTCCTCCTCGACCCCAGCGTTCTCCCACCCTGAGTGGCTGCAACAGCACCAGGGAAGGTAGCTACCATGAGCTCCCCAGGAGGGAGAGCCCCTTCCTCTGCCCCCACTCCATCGCCCCCCAGGGACCCAGGACCACCCCTAGCCCGAGGGCCCTCAGGGGAGGACAGCAGCGGGAACAGTGGGAGAGGCCCGCTGGGCAGCCTAGCACCACGTGCCACCAGGGACCCCGACTCCGAAGAGTCAGGTTGCCAGGACGGGACCATGTCTGAGTCATCGGCCTCCGAAGAGGAAGAGACCAGCTGGACCACAATACTAGCAACCCCGGGGGTCTCCAGAGAAACAGTGCCGCGAGCGGTGCCAGTGCCAGAGGCGGCGCCGGACGACCTCGGCCCACCCGCACCCGCTAAGCCCGGTCCCAGCTCCCCAACAGCGCCAGCTAGGCCCACGGTGCTGCCCTCGTGCGGAACCCAACCTGGCACCACCAGAAAGCGAACCCTGGCTGCGGCGCCGAGGCCAGAGCGGGCATCGTCAATGGCGCCGTTTCAAACACCGGCACGCTTAGCGGCGCCCGGGATCCAAACGGCGCTGGAGGGTGGGCATCGAGGGTCCACTGGTGCCGCCCAGCAGGCGTGGCCTCGACACTGGGGAGCCTGCACCAAGAGGTGACTGCCTCTCCTCACGGACCATACAGGCCCAGAGGGACCCGGAGGAAGGGCCTAGAGACCTTACCTGGGAATCCATGGAGTGACGCCGTCTCAAGGTCGGCAGGGCCTTGCCGATCTTGGAACGCGTGGACTTCAAGGACACAACGGTCCATGGAGAAACAGGCATCGCCGTGTCCATATCGTGGTTGGGTCCCAGGCACGGAGACAGACATCATGCTGATCCGTGGCCCAGATACCCGACCACAGGAACACCGGCGCGGGGGCACGGCCCGCCCGATTTCCGTTTGCCCCGAACCTGACATGATGCGAACCAAATAAGACAAAAACAGTAACAAAGCACTCAGTGCCATCGACAGGAATAAAGAATGGTCTTACCGAGACAGCATCTAGCGAGTACCACTGGAGAAAACAAGGAGTCTTGTGGCATGAGAAAACTTCAACTACCGCAGCAGGTGCAGTCTCGACAGCGGAAGAAACAGAACTGAGATAGAGGAGGTCTCTACGGCTGCGGCTGCCCTCGCGCGCCAGCGTGGTCGTCGCTCGAGGCGGCGCGTTGGGCAAACTCAAAAAAAAAAAAACTCCTGTAGCGGGTGTGCGCCTCTGGCACTAACCCAAGCAGTAATGAATGGTGAAGATTGACAAGGAAGATACAGTTGTTCTGTCATGTCTATGATCCCTGGTGTGGGTCACATAGTCAACTTAATGCCCTTTGACATCCAGATTATGGAGTCTGTGCTCACCTGAACTAGCATGTTCAGTGAAGAAAACATGAATGTTATGGACTGATTTAAGTGAAAATCAGAAACCACCTTAGGAAGAAATCTTCTGTTTGTTATAAGCACCACTTTGTCATTATGGAAGGAGAGACAGTCCTTCTCCACACATAGTGCCTGTAGCTCACTTATCCTTCTAGCAGAAGTAACTGCATTCAGAAACACAGTTTTCCATGTGATATATTGTAAATGCGCAGAAGACACAGGCTCAAAAGGGGGTTTCATGAGTTGAGCAATGCATATGTTTAGGTCCCACATTGGGACTGGTTCCCTGATAGGTGGGTGCATGTGGAAGAAACCTTTGAAGAACTTTTTGAAAATAGGATTAGCTGCTACGGAAACATTTTTCCCAGCAGAAATATAGGCTGAGATCGATGCTAGAAAAACTTTCAGGGATGTATATTTCAACCCCCGGGAATGCAGATATGTGACGTATTAAAGGAGTACTGGGATTTCTGCTAGAGTAGGAGAAATCTCCCTGGAATCACACCAAATAGAGAACCTTTTCCATTTTGAATAGGTTTTCTTAGTGGAAGGTTTTCTATATCCTTTTAGGATATCCAGAACAGCTTGAGAGAGATTCAGGTTTGCATATTCTAAGCCTTCAAGCGCCATGCCTTGAGTCTGAGAGACTTGATATTTGGGTACAAGATTTTCCCCTGATGGGAGGTCAAAAGGTTGTGCCTCCTGGGGAGATGTATTGGACAGGACACCGACGTGGATAGCAGTAGAGGGTACCAGGGCTGCCTGGCCCAGTCTGGTGCTATTAGGATCATTGATGCAGGTTGTGACCTAAGCTTGATCAGGGCTCTGAAGATGAGTGGAAAGGGAGGAAGAGCATACAGACTTCTCCCTGACCAGTCCAGAGCATACAGTGGAATTGTGCCCTTGGCTGATGGTGTGCAACAGAACAGAGGCAGGAGGTGGTTCTCCTGGGAGGCAAAGAGATCCACTTCTGGTGCGCCCCACCTTCTGAACACTGAGTCCAGTACTTGCTTGTTTATGGACCAGTCACGATGTGCCTGGTTGATTCTGCTTAAAGCATCTGCCAGGGTATTGCCCCTTCCTGGTACATAAATGGCCTGTAGAGAGGCCTTTAGTGAGTAAACCAGATTCCATACTTTCATGGCCTCTGTGCACAGAGGGTCTGACCTTGTTCCTCCTTGCTTGTTTATGTAGTACATTGTTGTGGTGTTGTCTGTTCTGACTTGCACCACTCTGCCTTCCACTAGGTCAGCAAATGCTTTTAGAGCTAGAAACACTGCTCAAAGCTACAGCACGTTTATATGCAGGAGTGACTCTGCACTTGACCAGGTCTCATGGGTAGTGTGCTCTCCCAAGTGAGCATGCCATCCTAACAAAGAGGCATCTGTTGTAAGGGTAACTGATGGATTATCCTTTTGGAAGGGTACTCCTTCCCTGAGATTGTCTGCTTCCTTCCACCACTGTAGTGCTTGAAGCAGGGTTCTTGTTTCCGGAATTAGTTTTGTCATTTTGTCTTTTCTCTGGCACCAATGTGCTCTGAAACGAAATTGTATATCCCTCATTTGATACCATGCTCCCAGGACTGTGCCTGTTGCTGCAGCCATATGTCCCAAGTTTTACAGGAATTGCCTTGTTAGATGTGGCTCGTTCAGCTTGAATGAGATAGCCAGCTGCAGGATGCTTTGCGCCCTGTCCTGAGCAAGAAAAGCTCTTCCTTGTATTATGTTCAACTCTGCTCCTATGAAATGCAGGACTTGTACTGGAGTGAGAATGGATTTTCCCAATTTATCAGGAATCCTAAAGATTGTAGCTGGTTTAGTATTACCTTTAGGTGATCTGCACCTGCTGTGGTGACTTTCCCACGACTCAACCAGTTGTCGAAATAAGGGAAGACTGATATTCCCAGTCTTCTTAGGCATGCCATTACTACTGCCAGGCACTCTGTGAACACCCTGGGTGCTGAGGTGAGACCGAAAGGCAGAGCTGAGAGTTGTAGTGACCTGACGGAAGTCTGAACCTGAGATACTTCCTGTAAGACTCTCTTATTGGGATGTGAAAGTAGGCATCCTTCAGATCTAGAGATGTGAGCCAATCTCCTTGCTGGATAACTGGCTAAATCAGAGCCAGTGAGACAATTTTGAACTTTGGTTTTATAAGATATCTGTTCAAGGTCTGAGGTCTAGAATAGGCCACTACTCCCCATTTTCTTTTGGTGAGCAAATACCTTGAGTAAAAGCCTCTTCCTTTCTGATAGCTTGGTATGCACTCCACTGCTTTTATCTGGAGTAAGCTCTGAACCTCTTTTTCCAAGTTGTTTTTTATCTATGAGAGAAGTTGGTTTGAAAACCCTTGATTTTAGGAGAGGAAAAGACTTGAAACTCAAGGACAAACTCTGACTTATTACTCCAGGACCCATTTGCCTGTGGTGATGGAATGCAGGCCTGGAAAAAGTAAAGTCTGCCCCTACTCGTAGTGGAGGCGGCCTTAGCTATTAAGTCGGGGGCTTTGTTTCACCTGGGGCTGAGCCTGGGTAGTTTGGGAGCCTCTTCTGGAGCCCCTTCTACCTCTGGTCCTGAAATACCAAGTCTGCTGTGGGTATGGTTGGAACTGTAGGACAGTCTGTGCCTGATAAAAGGACCTACCATAGGCTGTCCTTCCTCTGCCTCCCCTTCCATAAGGCCTATAGGAAGAAGAAGAAGGCCTTTTTCTGGAGGAATTACTTTTGTAGGTGGCCTTATACTCATCCGCCTTTTTCATGTATGCTTCAGTTTGCTTACCAAATGAAGAATGGTCCTCCACAGGAAAATCCATGGTTTTAGCCTGGGTATCTTGAGTTAAATTGGTAGCCCTGAGCCATGCCAGCCTTCTAAGGGCTACAGTCAGAGCCATCCGCCTAGCAGCATTGTCACTGGCTTCTGCTGCCATTTGAAACTGATACTTTGCTGTCTCCAGTCCAGACCTTGCTGTTTCAGCCAGGTCATCAGAGAGAGTAGAAGGGGCCTTCTCTGACATTGCCAGTACGGACTGCCACAGTGTTTTTTGATACTGTGCAGAGTAAGCCTGGTAATTAGCCTGCCTTACTCCCAGTGAAGCAGCTAAGTACCCTTTCTTTGACATACTATTTTTCAAGAGTTCTTCTCAGGTGGGTGTGAAGATAAGGGGACCTTCGCCTTCTCACAGGCTGCCTGCTGGACTGTACCCTGATGATCAGGATGAGAATAGAGGAATTCAGCCCCTTGTCTGTCCAGCTGGTATTTCTTGTCCGCTTTCTTATCCAGAAGTGGGACAGAATTTAGAGCCTGCAGGATTTTAAATAAATCTTTTTTAAAGAACTTGTTTATTGGGAGAAGATTTTGCTTAGTGGGTGTTAACCCCATCATCTCCATATATTCGTCATCCTCTTTGTCCTCTATGACCTCTGTAGTAGCCAGGTCAAGAGCATCAACAATTTTCCTTACAAAGGAAAAATGAGAGGAAAAATCCTCTGGCTTTGGAGGAGAACCAAATTCTTGCTCTGGTAAGATCTCTGGCTCTATAGACTCACCTTCATCAATTTCTGGCTCATCATACTCCTCATACTCCATTTCCTGAGATGGGAGTTCAGAGGGAGCAACCATGGTTTGAACCCATGGAGGGAGGGTCAGGGCAGGTATAAGACCCTGCAAAGCCTGGATGACCTTCATGGCCTGGGCAATCTCCTCTGCTGATGGCAGGCTGTGAGGCATAGATGAAACCCCTCTAGGATTATCAGCCTGGGGTTCAACGTCCTTAGTCTTTTTGCTTTTTTTTGGAGGGGTCCGGAGAGTCAGCCGGATCACCCATCCTTTTGGTAGTACTTGCATCACCCTTATCAGGTGTGTTCAGGGAAGAGACAGCAGTTTCACCCACAGATTTGGAAGAAATGGGTTGGTTAGAGCCTGTAGCACCCTTATCCAGTCTCTTTGGTAATCTTTCCATTCTTTTTTCAACAGTTTTCTGGGGAAAAGACTTACAGATCTCACAATCTGTTGAGAAATGGTCGGTCCCCAAGCAGACCACACACAGATCGTTCTTATCTGCCTTAGCAGAAACATCCCCACACTTTAGGCAGTTTTTAAAACCTGTGGGTCCAGTCTTTTTCTTGGGTTTTTCAGACATTTCTATTCAAAGAAGAAAACCCCAAACCCTAATAAAGAATTTCACTCTATATATATATATATATATATATATATATATATATATATATACACACACACACACACACACACACACACATGCATTTCTGTGACCACCAACTGAAAACAAGATGGCGATTTGCAACACTACAAGGGTCATTTACGAAAGTAAAAAGTGCATTTGAGACACTTTCGCATATTTTAACTTTTCCCATTGACTATAATGGGAAACTTGTTTTTTGAATAACTTTTGAACCATTTAATAATTTTTCACAAAATCTTCAAAAGGCACATCAGGCACCCCAGCTGCATGTTCCCTGAAGGTTTTGGACCAGTTGCGCAAACCGTGCGGGCTGTAGGTGCAAGCAAAGAATGCACAAAAATGAGTAATTTATGCGGTTTGTGGCGCTCTGTAGCTCCACACCCATACATCCGACCATAACAAAATTTGGCAGGTCAGAGATCTGCTACCAGACCGTACATGCCAAATTTCAGGCAAATCATTATACAGTAGCAAAATATTAAGCTGCCAAATTTCAGACTTAACCTTAAATGGGATACTCAACCCTAACTATAGGGGCACTGCCGTGCCACTATAATATATATATATATATATATATATATATATATACTGTATATATAAATTGTGGGTTTTTTAGGTCGGTTCAGGAACCGATAAAGTTCTGATAATGAACTGAGGATTCAATAAATCCAAACTGGGTCAGCAGTTCGCAGAAACCAGGTTAGTGGCTCACAGAAACCGGTTCAACAGTTTCAAAACAAATTTTATTTAAAATTAAATAACTTTAATAAACAACTAAATAGCAGAAAATAGAACAGAAAAAATTCTGCAAAGGCTACAAAAGCCCCGGTTCACCAACGGTTATACCAAACCATGAGGAACCAAGAAAAAAAACTAAAATTAAGTAAATAAAGGCAGCAGTATGAATAAAAATACAAGAATACTTATATTCTGTGAGGAACCACAAGGAACGATTGATCTGGGGAGTCTCCTGGGCATTCTGACTTATCAGGCGGAGAAAGAAACCTGTTACATTAATGGAACATTGCAGCAGATAAGGGCAGCAGTTTGAATATGTGTCACGGGCCAATGATAGTTCTATCATTTGCATATAGTTCCATTTCTCTGGGCAGCTCTGTTTAGGAGTCTGACTGCAGAGAGTTAGGAATATAGAAGAATACCTGGGGTTAGAATTATATTTATCAGACACGATTGGGTATTGGGGAGGGGGGCCACTAGATCACTAGGAATGGGGACTACACATATATATTTATATTTACTGGGCACAATCTGGGATTGGGAGGGGCCACTAGACCACTAGGGATGGGGAATTACATATGGGGTCCACTAGACCACTAGGGATGAGGCTTGATGATAATTATTATAAGGGGTCACGTCGGGGGCGTGGCACATTGCTGCAAACAGGCAACTTTTCCAGAGGAGAATTTTCTAGTATCCTTAGACCAGTCCTGGCTGGTCTAGGGCACTTAGAATTCTCCTCTGGAGATTTCTGTGAATCCTATTTTGGAGCGCGGGTAGCTTGTATCTGCCAACAATTTCAGTGCCAGGTTGCAGTCTATTTTTGGGTGCATGGGCAGTGCAAGCCCCATTTGGGGCAGCAACCAGCAGTTGACGCAGGCTACTATTGAGAATCACTCCCAGTGCAGAGTTTGACATAAGAGGCACTTTGTGCCATTCTTTGTGGCACAAGCCCCCTGCGCTGTGCTGGGAGCTTCGAGAATCGAGCCCAATATCTTTAAGATGATTTGCATAGATGTACGTGGCTGTTTTTGTTCATCATGGTAATGATATACTATTTGAGCACGATGGATCTATTGTATGCTATCACTGATGAAGCTTGGGCTCATCCAAGTGAAACGTTAGGTGTACCAAACTACTATGAAGTCATCAGTCATTGTCGGCATGATTTGAGCACCGGACAGCCATGACTGTGTCATTCTTCTTTACACCTACTTTAACAAACAGTGAGTTTTTATATTTTACTACTGTGTGGTCAGTCTTTACCTTGGTGCTGTATACTTGCTTTTTCTGGACATTGAGAGTTACAGCACATATGAGGGTAAGCAAGTACAGAACGAGATGGTCCATAAAACCTCTGAACAACATTGAAACTTATGCTTCTTCAGTGTGCTTTTCAAAGTGCTTCTAATCTCAACAGTAGAGCTTTTTAAGTATGAGTACCCTATATCTAAACAACAGAGCTAGCATATAATGCATTCTTGTAGCAGTGGTACTGGCATGATACAGCTTTCTACTGTACAGTATCTGCTCTCCCGATTATCTGAACCAATCGTATATGTCCCAGGCAGTATGGATAATTCAGGAGCTATTACATTATTTTTTGAAGCTTTCACAGATACACCAAAGAAGAGTTGGTGTTAGTAAATGGAACTAAAGATTTTTGCATTCTTTACGATGTCATTTAAAGATATAATACATTTTTCCTATCATTGTTAAAGTGCTGACTGATTCTAATCTATTGAATCTGGACACTGTTTTCTGCCCTGACTTCCAGGTTTGGGAAGTTCCATTGCACTGCCCTTCAGTATATCAAACAACCCCACTTAATTACTGTTGACTTAAGGTGTTTGCAAGTTACCTCTTCTTTCATTCTTCGTTTTCATTTAGTTTTACAAACATTGCTAACCAATATTACAAAGAATGACACAGATGGAGCCAAAGATCTACTTACCTTGTAACTATAGTTCTTCTAATCAATGTTTTCATCTGATTGCTACTTTAGGCAGATAAGTCTGAACCAATCCAAGCACTGATTACATAACCTCTGAGCCCCATGTTCCAGAACATTTAGCAGGAAGAAACCAGAAAGCCCAAATAAACTAGTAAAAATATTTACAAATTGTAATTATTGTTTTCAGTGAAAGAAATGGAAAACTTTAACAAATGTTTTAGAACTGTAAGCCATGAGACAAACTTTTGTAGCCAAATCTTATGCTATACACAAACACAACTGAAATAGACTTTTAATGCAATGACACAAATCACAGACAAGGGTCAAACAGTGGATGTGCTATACCTACATTTGACTCAGGACCATATATGAAGCTAGTGAGGAAGATGAGCTAACTAGGGCTAGGGATAAAATAATTAGTTGGATCAACAAACAGCTGAATAATGGAACCCAGAGGTTGTCCTAAGTGTTAAATTCTCTGAAGGCTGGCCAGTGACTAAAGAAGTACTACAGGGTTCAGTCCTGGGACCACTACTGGTCAATATGCATATCTGTGATATATGTTAGTCTATTCACAGAGATACAAAGCTCTGTGGGAGGGCTGACAGTGAAGAATGAGTCAACATCATAAGATAGGAGTGTGAAAACTGTAGGAATGGTCAACTATTTGCAGCTGAAATTCATTGCCAAAAAGTACAAGTTGATGCATGTGGGATGAAGAGTCTTGGAATGGTTTACTATATTAATAGGATGCTAGTGGACAGCATGGAGCAGGAGGGGGGGGGTGATGATATGAAATAAAGCCATCTTCTCAGTGAAATAAGGTATACAGGAGGGCTAACAATATGCTGGGGTGCACAGGGAGAGGGATTACTAGCAGAAGGTGGGAGGTGATGCTACCTCTGTATAAAGCACTGACCAGCCTTCACCTGGAGTATTGTGTGCAGTCCTGGGGTCCATATCTAAGGAAGGATAAGGACAGATTAAGAGAAAGTGCAGAGAAGGGCAACAAAGATGATCCATAGACAGGAAGGTGAAACGTATGATTAAAGACTCAAAGTTTTAACATGTACTCACTGGAAGACAGAAGGGAGAGGAGGACATGATAGGGACTGTCAAGTTCATAAATCAGTTCATTAGCGTGGATACAGCATGTTTATTTATCATGACAAACAAAACATCCACTATGGACCATATGCTTAAGTTGCAAGAGGGATCTTTCAAAAAAGATACGAACTTAGAAAGTATTATTTTATTTAATCTTCGAAGAGAAGACCCTTTTAGATACCTCCAAATTCGCCACTACATAATATCAGATAACAGATTACAAATGATAAGTAGAGACAAAACAGAACTTGAAAAACACTTTTATTTCGACATCATAATCAAGGATGGCTTCCGGCCTCTTTCTCAACTTTATAAAATAATACTTGATACCAACAAAACAGGCTTAATACAACTGAAACATAGATGGGAAGAGGAGTTAGCCACAACAATATCTCCCAGTCACTGGGACAGAAGAATGAGTAGAGGGTGGCAGGTAACCAGTTCTCCAATATGGAGAGAGTTTCATTGGAAAATTCTCTTGCGATACTTTCTCACCCCCTCTACAGTAAAACATTTTGGTCCTCAACAGTCAGAGCTATGCTGGAGGGGGTGTCGAGCCACGGGGTCCCAAACACACATATTCTGGGAGTGTAATCTGAAACAACCATTCTGGAAGGAAGTACACACCCACATACAACTTATAACAGGCCTGCAGGTCCCATTTACAGGAACTGACCTGATACTGGGGCTCCTGTCCTTACTTTTTGGATCCAGACAGTCCACTAAATTGGCCCACATGATGAGGCTAGCAGCACTGAAGCGCATTACGTCAAAGTGGTTATCTACATCCCCTCCCATACTCGTTGACTGGAGGTCCAGAATGACTCAACTAGAATCAATGGAACATATCCACTTGTACTCTGAGACTACAGAATGAAAAATTTATTAACATATGATTCTCCTTGAGCACCAATATTTACAACAGATATTAGATACCCCCAAGAGGACCTATGAGTTCTACACCAGGTTGTAAAAGTTATTAAAGCTAGGAAAGAAATTCTGTGATGTCTGTGTCAGGTAGTATTTATGCGAAGTTGGACATGCACTGTATTGTACTGTTGTTTTTTCCTTTTTTAATATAAGTTAATAGATGTAATACAGAATAGAACGTACAGTAGTGAAAGGATATCTTGTTCAGTTCATACTTTTAACTATCAGAACGTATACTGTATGTGAAGTTTTGGATTATCTGGTTATGTTTTTCAGTCAGATGGGAAAGGTGTAACTTTATTAATTTGTAAAAGATGTCGTTATTATCTGACATTTAATAAACTTGAAGTTTTAAAAAAAAAGAAAGTATTATTTTACAGAAAAGGGTTGGTGGATGTGTGGAAAACACGTCCAAACATAAGTAGCAGCCGGCAGATGGGGACTGGGTGATCCATTTAGTCTGCCTCAAAATTTCTACTCCTCTCACTGTTTCATTATCCCTTCAGGTGCCCGGTTGCCTTTCCATGCTAGTTTGAATTTGTGTACTGTCTTCGATGCTACCACCTCTGAGAGCAGGCTGTTCCATGGTTCTATCACCTTCTCTGTGAAAAGTGTTTCCTTATATTGGTTCTAAATCTGCCTCCCACTAGGCATTGTGTCCCCTATGCACGCTTTGCTTTGTTTTCATGGACTAGGTTTCCTGTCTGGGATGTGTTGATTCCTTTATGTATTTGAATATTTCTATCATGTCCCCCTATTTCTTCTTTGCTCTAGAGAGTATAAGTTTAATTCGCTGAGTCTCGTTTCATACTGTTCTTGATGATGACCCTGCACCATTTTTGTGGTCCTTCTCTGAACCCTTTCTAAGCAGTCAATGTCCTTTTTGCTGGGCCCAGAACTGCAAGCAGTATTACAGGTGCAGCCTGACCAAGGACCTCAGTACAGTGGATGATTACATTGCTTCCTGCTTGTAATCCTCTACCTATGCAGCAGAGGATGCTGCTTTCATCTGTGCTGCTTTTCACATTGTTTCCCACTTTTAGATCATCAGTAACAATTATTCCAAAGTCCCGTTCCATCTTTGATTCTTCTTCTTTTTTTTTTTTTATTGATATTTTGCCAGCTGCCCTAGCCCCACAAACAGGCTTGCCCTGGGCTCCGTGACCCATACCCTCACCGGGATGCCCCAGTGGGGCTGCCGAGGCAGAACTGAAGGTGGCTGGAGGGTCGGGCCACCAAAACCCTGGCTCATACATGGGGGCAGTAGTTTTCTGTGTTATCTTCCTGCAGCTGGGATTGTGCAATGACACTGGCAGCTTACAGCAAGCACTGTCCCAGCTCCACCCGTTATGGCATGACACCGCTCCCAGCCTCTGCCAGGGGCGGAGATGCCAGACCCAACTCCTCTACCTCCATGGAAAAGGAGAGCAGTCCTCCAGATGCTCGATCCTTTTCCTCCTGCCGACCCCGTGGCCCGCACGCCCTTCGAACATGGGTCACCAATGTGGCGTGAGGTGTGGCATCTAGTGCCTCAACCCTCAGTGCCACTGGGCCGGCTCCATCTTTGATTCTTCTAACTGATGCCCATTCAGTGTGTACGTCTTTCTTGGGTGATGTTTACCCATGTGCATCACCTTACACTTCTTACACTTAAATTTTAACTGCCATATTCTTGACCACTTTTCTAATTTCTTGAGATCGACTTCCATCCCAGAGGCACCTTCATCTGCGTCTACACTGTTGCAGAGTTTTGTATCATCTGCGAACAGGCAGACCTCCCCTCAAGTCCATCAGCAATGTCACTGAGAGAAAGTTGGGCCAAGTACTGACCCTGTGGAATGCCGCTGGTTACTCTGCCTTCCTCTGATAATGCCCTGTTGAGCAGGGCCTCTGTGACCTATCCTGAAGCCAGTTCTTAATCCAGCTGAATACTTTATGGTCCATGCCTATGTGCTCTAGTTTATTGGCTAATCTGTGGGGAGCAGTGTCAAAATGTTAGCCAAAATCTAAGTAAATCATGTCCACTGCGCCACCTTGGTCCACTGTTCTGGTTACCCAATCGAGGATGTCCACCATATTCGTTACACATGAGGGCCCAGGAGTGAACCCGTGCTACTTTAGGCCAAGTCAAACAAGGCTGAGGTGCATAGTTCTGATACCAGAATTATTCTGTGCACAGTAAGGAAGGCTTTCTCTTCTACTCTGTTCAGTTCTGCATATGAACTCTAGGCATTGCACTGGTACCAGGCCTGATTTCTTCAAGCTGACTGTAAACTCTAGGGTCTGCAAGAGGACTAAGGTTTTACTGTATGTGAGCAACTTGGGCTACTTGCTGTGGTTTCTGACAAATTAGCCTGTCATCTAAATATGGAGAGGCAATCACCTGTTGCCTTCTAAGTGCAGCCATCACTACAGAGGCATTCTGTGAATGCTCTTGGGTTGAACTTTTAGGCTCCTCCCAGGTGATAACACTTCCAGGCGACTTCTGAGAAGGTGTTTAAGAAGCACAGAAATAGGCGTAGCCTGTCTGAAAGGACAAAAGTATATCCTTTTTCTAGTATAACTAAAAATAACACTGTCCACCTGGGAACAGAAGTAGGAGGTTGTTTAGGAAAGAAGTTTGATTTATATTCTGTTTTAACTGAAATATTTGAATAGTTTTGTACTTGAAATTAGTTCTGTGTGTTAAAAATTACTACTTTGAGTTAGAACTGTTACTTGGGCTGTGATATTGTAACTATTGGGGCTTCTGGGAACACTTGTTTGGCAGTGATAATTACAGTGAAATTTAATGTGATGTTTGCCTGGTGTTAGGGGGGGTAATTAAAAGAATCATCTTGTCTTTCATTATCCACCTGGGAACAGAAGTAGGAGGTTGTTTAGGAAAGAGGTTTGGTTTATATTCTGTTTTAACTGAAATATTTGAATAGTTTTGTACTTGAAATTAGTTCTGTGTCTTAAAAATTACTACTCTGAGTTAGAACTCTTACTTGGGCTGTGATATTGTAACTATTGCGCTTAGGGAACACTTGTTTGGCAGTGATAATTAGAATGAAATTTAATGTGATGTTGCCTGGTGGTGGTGGTTTTCTTAAATACTGAAAAGCCACTGGTGGTTGGGACTGAAGGGATGAGCATTTCTGTCTGTGACTGAAATTTGAAGCAACAGGAACTGGTGGGCCTGTGACATCACACGGTACCTGATGTCTGCATACACACACTGTTAGCAGGACTCGACACACACTGGACTGTATGTGTTTGTGAGACTTGGGAACATTATTGGTGGGGTTGAAATAGGGCTCATAAACAACTGCAGTCAGTATAGAGAGAGAGAGAGAGAGAGAGAGGTATTCCGGGAGAAGGGACTGAGAAAAGGGGTGTGTGCCATTATGAACAGAGAGGGACAAACAGGGTGGCTACATCCCACCATGGCAGGCATCTTCGGAAGGGTTGTAGGCTGCACAGGCTGTAGGGTTGCAATAATTCTCAAATGGGCCTGGAAAGAGGGAGGCTGCCCACTCTGTAGACAGCTATCTCATATCAGGAGTAAAGTATATTGGTTAAGGAGTAAGCTGAGGGAATTGTGGTGTCCGGGCGATAAGGGCTGTGATATGGGTGGCAGAAGGGTGGGACTGAGGGAGGCTGGGGCAATGCTCAGAAATTACAGGACATTATGTTACACCAAGCAGAAGGGAGATATTAGGGACAGAGGACCCTTGGATAGGGATGTTGATGCTAAGGGGAAAACTTATGGGGTAAACATTCCGAATATAAAGAGAGTGGAAGGAGAAGAGTCAGGAGGGGCTGTTGTGGGGAAGCCTAGAAGAGCAGACAGTGAGAAGGGAGGGGCTGTTGTGGGGAAGCCTAAAAGAGCAGACTGTGGGAAGGGAGCTCCTAAGGAGAACAGGGCAAGAGGGGAGGAAGAGGGGCAGATTAGAGGGGCAGTCGGGGGAAACTCAGGTTACTCGATGGAAGCTGGCATAGAGTGTTACAATAAATTTGAGCTACTAACCAACCTGGGGGGAGGAAGGGGTTGGTGGAAATGAAGAAACTGATACAGAGGCCGGGTGGAGGGAGTTTAACACCCATAGGGCATCAAAGACCAGCAACGGAAAGGATTGATATAGTCCCAAGGGAGAACGGGTAACATAAATGTTAAGCAGATGGGGGAGATGCAACATATTGCAGACATGAGGGAAGAGAGCATGACTGAGAGAAACTGGGAGACAAGGAGGCGGGGAGGGACCCCTTGAGGAGGGGGTCTGTGCCAGATGGGGCCATGGTAAAGGGACCCACAGAGGGCCTCTGGGGGACAGGTACTATTACAAGGGAGAAGGATGGTGGTGTGGGGAAGGGGATCCATCAGGGCCAGGATAAATGGTTCTGATAAGAAAGGGTTAAAGGGGACACCTATTGGGGGTCTGAGTTAAGTGGGCAAACTAACAAGGAGGCAGAAAGGGAGGGTGACAAGGGGTCTCTAATAGGCGAGAAAACTCCCATGGAATTAAGATCACGAATAAAGGGGGGATGGGGTGTTGACAGCGCATAGTGGAGGCAACCATAAGGATGATGGTGGTGTTAAGGTTCTGTTATTGGGAGACTCGATGATTAGGGGTATCCATTGGGAGGGACAGAGGGGTGGATGCCATAGCCAGGTGAAGGTAGTTAGTATCTCTGGGCTGACGGTGCACAGAGCAAAGTTCATGGAGTATGAACTGGTTAGGGATTGTGGAGGGAAACCAGATTTCCTGGTGCATTTGGGAACTAACGATCAAGAGGGAAATAGCGTTTTGGAAATCCAAGCAAGGTTCTGAGAACTTGCCAGAGTCTGTCGGGATAATGGATGCAACATTTCCTTTTCGGAGATATTGTCAGTACCAAAGGCCTCAGTGGAGAAAAAAATGAAGATCACAGAGGTTAATGACTGGCTCAGGAAGTGGGGTGAAGAAAGTGGGTCGGGGGTGTTAGGGAACTGGAAAGGAGCTTGGGAGGATAAGGGACTGTATGCCAAGGACAGGCTTCATCTTGCCCCGTTAGGGAAGGAAGTCTTTAAACAGGGGGTGGCTGACGACATTTAAGAAAAGTGGGGTTTAAACTTGTGAGGGGGAGAGGGATAAGGGAGGGGCTGACCAGAAGCCCTCTCCTCCAGATGAGGGAGGAGCCTTCAAACCCAAGGGGGGAACAGACTGGGGAGGAGGTTTCAGGAGGAGCAGAGGGTGGAAGGAAGTATAAGGAACCCAGGGTCTGTTCGACTAAGAGGATCAGGGATAAGGGGTGGGGGGTTGTGTTAGTAAATGCCAGGAGCTTGGGAAACAAGTTGCCAGAGTTCCAGGCCATGCTGTTCGGGGTGGATGGCGCGTCACGAAACGGGGCCAACAAAATCCATGACTGGGACCTAAACGTGCAGGGGTACACTATGCTTAGGAAGGATAGAAAGGAGGGCAGAGGGGTGGAGTGGCTATGTTCATTGGAGATGACATACAAATTGCTAGGGTGGAAGAGGCAGAGGGAAATGTGGAGGCCTTATGGGTCACCTCACGAACCCGCAGGAGGTAAGGTCAAGCTGGGTGTAGTATATAGGCCTCCCGGGATGGGTGATGTTCTGGAGGATGGTTTGTTGGACATCATTGCCCAGTGTGGACCAAAAGGGGAGGGAGTCATGTTGATGGGGGACCTTAATATGTCAGGTACAAGCTGGGGAACCATGTCCTGTAAGGTGGCCAAGGAGCAGAGGCTGCTGGACGGCTTCCAGGATGTGTTCTTAACACAGCATGTGATGGAGCCCACAAGGGAGGGGCATGTCCTGGACATGGTTCTGGCAGATGGGGATCTGGTAAGGACCTGGTTGTGAGGATCCCTGACTGGGAGGGACCACAATACTGTCTGGTTTCAAATAAGCATGGGGGGGAAGGGAAAGATCTAGGACACTGGCGATGGATTTCAGAGGGGCAGACTTTGTGGGCATGGGAAATATTCTTAAGGATCACTTGAAGGGGATTACAACAATGACAAATGTAGAAAAGAGATGAGAGGTCATAAAACGGGGACTTCATGAGGCAGTCAGGACCTGTGCTAAGGTGAAGCGTAAGGGAGCATGGTCACATAAACCATGCTGGTGGTCCAGTGAGGTTCAGGTAGCGGTCAGAGAAAGAAGGCTGCCTAAAAAAAAAATAAATCAACGAGGAGGATGGGAAAGGAAATGTACCATCTTGCATCTAGAAAAGTCGCCCGGATGGTGCGGGGGGCAAAGTCCAGTAAAGAGCAGCAGCTGGCACAGGGGATACGGGTGGGGAGAGGGGTTCTTCCGGTACATTAGGGAGCAGAGAAAAACTAAGGGCCATCTCGGCAGGTTGAGATCAGAAGGAGGGTGGGTGGAAGAGGCGAGGGACTAAGCAGAGGTTTTAAATGAGTACTTCGCCTCTGTGTTCACTAGGGAGGGGGATGGGATATCTACAAGCAAGGCATGATGACAATAGAAGTGGTACTGTGTGGGATCGTGGGAGCAGCAGAAATGGAGCAAGAGGGAAGGAGAGGTACCCCAAGGGTGTCACATCAGGATAAGGATCAAAAGGCCAGTAAGGTGGAGGGGACGGATGATGCTATCTCCACCAAAACGGTGTGGTTAGCCCTTAAGGGGCTGAAGAAAGATAAATCTCCTGGGCCAGATGGCATTCATCTGAGAGTACTATGGGAAATGGCGGACATACTGGCTGCACCCCTGGCAGAGCTCTTCAACAGGTCGCTTGAGACAGGGAGGGTATATAGGGATTGGTGAGAGGCACATGTGGTGCCAATCCATAAAGGGGGGGTCGACGGAAGTACCAGGTAACTATAGACCCATCAGTTTGACCTCGGTGGTGGAAAAATTAATGGAGAGTATACTAATGGAACAACTGGGGGTATACTTGGAGGAGGTGGGAGGTCTGGATAGTCGGCAACATGGGTTTGTGCCAGGTAGACATGTCAAACCAATCTTGTGGAGTTCTATGAATGGGTAACATCAGAACTGGAGAGGGGAAAGCCTGTGGATGTATTATTCTTGGACTTCAGCAAGGCGTTCGACTCTGTCCCACACAATGGTCTGGTGGAGAAACTGACGGGGTTGGGAATAGGCCCTTTGGTGGTCAGATGGACTGAAAACTAGCTAGCTGGATGCACTCAGAGTAGTGGTGGGGGAGCTCGAACCCTAGAGAGGTTGGTAGTTGGGTACCGCGGGCTCGTCCTGGGTCCAATCCTGTTTAATGCATACATTCGGACATCAGGGAGGGATATAGGTGTGAAATGAGTCTCTTTGCTGACAACTCCAAGATGGAAGCAGTAGTTGAGGGGAAGAGGGAGGTAGGCCCTGCAA
The DNA here is from genome assembly GCA_016271365.2 of Neoceratodus forsteri. Taxonomy (NCBI): domain Eukaryota; kingdom Metazoa; phylum Chordata; order Ceratodontiformes; family Ceratodontidae; genus Neoceratodus; species Neoceratodus forsteri. Next base: position 726,645,045 of record CM057458.1, on the reverse strand, counting down.
TGGGACCTGGACACCATGGAAAGGTGGGCTCACACAGGGAGATTAAATTTCAGTATCACCAAGTGGGTGTTACCTCGGTGGGAAGCCTACACTTGCTGAGCACATCCTGGAAGGGGCGCTGGAGGCTTCAACAGGGGAAAAAGACCTAGGGGTCATGGTGGATGCATGTAGAATAACTCAGAGCAGTGCCCGACAGCGGCTAGCAAAACAAACAGGATGTTGGGATGCATCGTGAAGGGGATCACCTCTAGGAGCAGGGAAGAGATTCTGCCGCTGTACAATGGATTGGTTAGATCACACCTTGAGTACTGTGTACAGTACTGGAGACCACACTTGAAGAGGGACATACAGCTCCTGGAGAGGGTACAGAGGAGGGCAACTAAGATGATATGAGGACTAGGGGATTTGACGATGAGGACAGACTTGAGGAGCTCTGCCTGTTTTCATTGGAGGAGAGAGAGGCGGGGGGGACATGATTGAGGTCTTCAGGTACCTCAATGGAATAAATAGGGTAAACACGGAGGGATCTTTAAACTAAAGCAGGAGGTATCACTGGAGGGCATGGTTTGAAGTTGGAAGGTGGAAGGGTGAGGGGGGAAAGAGGAGGAGGTTTTACTGAGAGGGTGGTGGATCCTTGGAACGTGCTGCCTGGCGAGCTGGTTCAGAGATCCACAGTGGAGGGCTTCAAGAGAGGGTGGGACAGACACAGAAAGCGGATGTATCAGATGATGGCCAGGCCTGGGGGTGGATGATAGGGTTTCTGGAACACAAGGGGAGGGCCTGGCACCCAACTAGGGATCTGAGGTTCGAGCAGACTCGATAGACCATAAGGCCTAATCTGCTGGCAATTAGTATGTTAGTATGTTAATAAATTAACTTGGACCCTTGTTTTAGGGATTTGTTTTTAGAAAAGGTTCAGCATAGGCTGGCTGTCAAACATCCCCACAGCACCACTGCTTGCCATCCTGGCTACATGGATTCATGACTCAGGCTCAGGGTGTCTGGGGCCACCAGCAAGGCAGGTCTCAGGCATCTAAACTGGATGCCTTCTGCCTTAGGGAGGGAAGGGCTCTTCCTTCCTTGCATGACCACCCCTATGTAGTCTAGGGAGTAAGGTGTTATGTGGGAAGGAATGAGTGGACTGTAGAAAAGTGGTGTCTTTAGAAAGGCCTTACATGCACCTGTTCACCTGGTGAGTGGCCTGGATCTTATTGAAAGCATGATGTACAAACACTGAAGCACTACAGGCTTTTCTTTAATGACTGAGGATGAATTCCGAGTGTGATCTTTCATTTGGAATAACTCACATAGGCTGCCTGCCTCAATAACACGGTAGAGATAGTGCATGTCATTTCCAGCCATAAGGTCAGTTTTCCCTAAGTCCTTATCTGGAGGTGCTGCTGAAACATTTACTGTTACTTCTTCGCAAGTAGCTGCATGAATAACTCCCTCAGGGCCATGGTGAGTATAAATGGACTCGGAGCCCTCTTTGGTTACCATAAATCTTTTCTCCACTCTCTTGTCTGTGGTAGTAGAAGTTGAAGGAATAGCAAGGATCTTTTTTGTGGCATTTTGAAAAGTATAATGAATAAGTACAGATATTCTTTTTGTCGAGACCAGACCCAACATACTTACATTTTTACTTTAAACTGCCTCTATGTCCACCTGCATCTCAGAGGATGACTCTAAGAAGCACTCTGGATGGGGAGGGGGTCGATACCAGTCCTTTCACAGAAGAAAGGGCCTGAAAGAACTCTTAAAACTGAAAGTGAAAACGCAAAGGGACCTGATGGCATTCACCCCAGAATTCTAAAAGAACTAAGTGGAGAACCAGTGACACCACTGACTACACTTTTAGCAAATCATGGGAGGATGGCGTGGTACCTAGAACTGAGGAGGGCAGATGTGATTCCGATCACAAAAGTGGGAGCAAGCGAGGCAGGAAACTGCAGACCTGTTAGCTTGACCTCAGTGGTAGGGAAAATGATGGAATCACCTGAAAGAAAGAATTGTTGAGTATCAAGAGACCAGTGGGGCACAGGACCCAAGGCAGCATAGATTCACAGCAGGAAGGTCACGTCAGACGAATCTAATAGATTTCTTTGACTGGGTGACCAAAGTAGTAGACCAGAGAGGGGCTATGAACATGGCCTACCTAGACTTTAGCAAGGCATTTGATACAGTCCCACACAAAAGATTAATAAAAAATTAGCCAGCCTGGGAGTGGGTCCCAGGGGGTAGCCTGGGTAAAAATTGGCTGGACAACAGGACACAAGGGCAATAGTAAACAGAGTCCACCTCAAGAAAGGGGGTTACTGAGGGTACTGTAGGTTTCAGTCCTGGTCCGGTCCTCTTAATGTCTTTATAAGTGACATTGCAGAGAGACTGGAAGGAAAGAAAAAATTACTCACCTTAGTAATTATGTTTCTTCTATTGGTGTCTTGCTGTATTCTGACTAATGCAGTTAGCCCCAGCCTTTAAACTGCCCCGGAGAACAAAGGGTTAAACTTTCTATGCAGAGCATAGAATGCTGAACTCGCGCTCAGTAGATATCTCTGTTTCCCTTTGAAATCTAACCGTCAGATTCTTATGAGCAAAAACTCACTAGCTATCCCATGTGGAAATTGTAAAATTTTTACTAGCTAACTGGCAACAAAAGATTTTGGATTCCCAAAGGAAGACTCAAGTCAGGAAACACAAAACAAAACCAATTCAAATAAGAATAACAACAAAATAAACACCCAAACAAAAAAAGCAGAGGGTGTAAAGGAGCACCCCTGAAGTGCAACACTGCCCCTGCCCACCACTTCCCAAAAACAGGTTCTGAGAGGGGAGGCAGCGGGGAGGTCAGAATACAGCAAGACTCCAATAGAAGAAACATAATTACTAAGGTGAGTAATTTTTTCTTCAAACAACATGAAGTCTTGCTGTATTCTAACTAATGCAGACTACCAAGCAGTACCGCCATGGAGGAGGGACAGATCCTACTTTGGGAATAGGCTCTGAAGTACTGCTGTGCCAAACCAAGCATCACTCCTAGCCTGGATATCCAGAGAGTAGTGCTTGGTAAAGGTATGGACTGTTTTCCAGGTGGCTGCTTGACAAATTTCTAAGAGAGCAATATCCCTGGCAGCAGCCAGGGAAGCAGCTGTACCTCTTGTAGAGTGAACCCTCAGGCCTGAGGGTGGAATCTTTCCCAGTTTCTCATAGCAGAATTGTATACAAGACAATCCGCCTGGCAATAGTTCTCTTGGTGGCAGGTTTGCCCTTCCCACTTCTCCATAAGTGAGGAACAACTGGAGGACTCAAACCTGTGACACGGTGCACCCTATGTAGTAACTAAGGGCTCTTTAACATCTAAACTGGCTAGCCTCTCTCCTGAGGAAGAATTATCAGTGAAGAAAACAGGAAGAGACATAGACTGATTCAAGTGGAAATCTGAAACCACTTTGGGCAAGAACCTTCTATTGGTTCTAAGGACCACTTTATTCCTGTAAAGGAGAGATAAAATCAGGTTCCACTGACAGGGCTTGCAATTCACTGACACGTCTGGCAGATGTAGTGGCTACCAAAAACACAGTTTTCAAAGTCAAGTACTTAAGCTCTGCTAAGGACATAGGTTCAAAAGGAGGTTGCATAAGTTGAGCAATGCAAACATTCAAATCCCAGGCAGGGGCAGGGTATCTAAAGGGAGGATTGGTATGAAGCAATCCTTTAAAAAAATTACAAAATACAGGGTGAGATGATAGTGAGGAAGACTTCCCCACTGATGGAAAAGCAGAAACAGCTGACAAGTGTACCTTGAGAGTAGCTGGTCTGAGGCCTAGGCCATTAAGATGGACCATATAATCCAGAACTGTAGGCAATTCAGCAGTATCTGGAGAAATATGCTTCTTGGAACACCAAATGCTGAATCTCTTCCATTTGGAGTTATAAGTCTTTCTGGTGGAGGGCTTTCGAGAAGCTTTGAGAATATCCAGAACCCCCTGGACAGATGCAAATCTGCAAACTCTAACTCCTCAAGAGCCATGCCTTGAGATTGAGAGACTGAAGATTGGGGCATCAAATCCTCCCTGAGAGGAGGTTAACAGGTTGTAATTCCTGGTAAGAGACAGGGAGATGGACTGCTAGGGACAGCAACAGTGGGTACCAAGGCTGTCTAACCAGTTAGAATCACTTTGCAAGGTTATGACCTTATCTTGACTAAAACTTTGAACAGAAGAGGGAAGGGAGGGGAGGGAAGGCATACAGAAATGTCCCTTCCCAGTTCAGAATCAGAGCATCCAGGGGGACTGAGCCCAAGACTGGGGGTCTGCAACAAAAGAGAGGAAGTTGGTGATTGTCTGGGGCTGCAAAAAGATCCATCTCTGGAGTGCCCCACCTTGAAAAAATCACCTTCAATACCAGAGCGTCCAGGGAGCATTCATGATGGCCCTGTGAGATCCTGCTCAGTGCATCTGCTAGCATGTTGTCCTTCCCTGGAAGGTGAACTGCTATCAGAGAGGTCTGCAGGGAATAAGCCAGGGACCACAACTTCATGGCTTCTGTGCACAAGGCCATAGACCGAGTGCCTCCCTGCTTGTTGATGTACCACATGGTGGTAGTGTTGTCTGTTTTGACCTGAACCACCTTGTTCTGTACTGACTGAGAGAAAGCTTGCAGGGCCAGAAAAACTGCCTTGAGTTCTAGGAGATTGATATGGAGAAGGGATTCCTGAGGGGACCACAATCCCCGGGCAGTGAGGGACCCCAGATGGGCTCCCAGCCCAGAAGGGAAGCATCCGTGATAAGGACCACTGAATGAGACTGAGTGGCAAATGGGACCTCTTGCCTTAAATTGTCCTGATCCTGCCACCATTGAAGGGCTTGGATCAAGGTCAGAGACACCGGGATCAGTTTGGTAAGGGAATCCTTCCTCTGAGACCAAAAAGCTCTCAGATGGAACTGAATGTCCCTCATCTGGAATCTTGCCCCTTGGACCACTGCCGTAGAAGCTGCCATGTGGCCCAAGAGCTGGAGTAAATGCCTTGCTGGTTGAGATACCTGAAGGCTGAAGGAAGAGGCTAGTTCTATAAGAACCCTTGCCCTTTCCAGAGGAAGAAAGGCTCTTGCTTTGACCGTATCTAGCTCTGCCCCAATAAAGGTAAGAAGCTGGACTGGTTCAAGAACTGACTTGGGAAGGTTGAGAAGAAATCCTAGAGAAGTGAACACTTGCTGGGTCACTTGCAGGTCTGACTTGATCTGGTCTGGAGACTGGCCCACTATTAGCCAGTCGTCCAGATATGGAAAATGGAAATCTTTGCCTCCTTAGAAAGGCAACTACTACTGCCAGGCACTTTGTGAAGACCCTTGGGGCTGAAGTTGAGCCAAAGAGCATTGCTCTGAACTGATAGTGGCCTGAGGGCAACTCGAACCTGACGATTTTCTGTGGGAGCACCTGATGGGAATGTGAAAACAGGCCCCTGGCCTTGAGAGAGAAGGATTATTTCAGAGTTACCATCTTGAACTTTGGTTTTAAAAGATGTTTGTTTAGGTATCTTCGTCTAGGATGGGTCGCCACTCCCTGTCTTTTGGGGTAAGGAGTACCTGGAGTACAGACCTTGCCCCAGTGTTGGGTAGGTACTCTCTATGACTCTTAAAGCAGCAGATATGAAACCTCTGCCTCTAGGGCTAGGGTTTCTGAGAGACCTGCAGGTGGAAAAGATCTGTCTCTCATCTTTGGAAATTTTTGTAGCCGAGAACCAGTCCCTGGCTTACTACTTCCAGGATCCACTTGTCTGATGTAATAGACATCCAGTCCTGGACGGAAGTCAGCCTGCCCTACTGGAATAGGACAGTCGACCGGGCAGGCCCATCAGGGTGTCTGCTTGGCAGAGGCCTTAGGCTGAGGAGTGGATGCAGCCTTTCTCATCCCCCTTCTGCCTCTCCCTCTGAAGAACCCCCCTCTGTGAAAAGGGAGAAGAGGCCTGTGCTTGGTAAAAAGGCCTATGAAAAGGCCTGCCCCTGCCCCTAGACTGCTGCCTTTGAGGAGTTGCCTGCCTGTCTTTGGCCTGAGCGCTCCTGTAAGTGGTCCTGTACTCATCCATTTTCTTCATGTAATTCTCTGTCTGCTCCCCAAACAGAGAATTGCCCACTACAGGAAAATCCATGGCCTTAGCCTGGGTATCCTGCGAGAGGCTAGCACATCTGAGCCAAGCCATTCTCCGAAGAGCCACAGATGTAGCCATGACTCTTGATGACACATCATTAGAGTCCACAGCAGCATGAAACTTTACTTTTGATGCCTCAATCACATCTGCAGCCACCTCCTCCAGCTCCTTGGCTACCTGGGGGGAGGCCTGTTTAGTCAGTGCCAGTACAGTGTCCCACCTGAACGTCTGGTACCTGGCTGTACAGGCCATAAAAATCGCCTGCCTGAGTCCCAAGAAAGATGCCATGTACTGTTTTTTTGCCATGGCATCAATCTTCCTGGAGTCTTTGTCTGGGGGGTGTGAAGCCAAGGGAATGTTTGCCTTATCAAAGGCAGCAGCCTGCACAACCCCAACATGGCTGCATTGCTGATATAAAAACTCCATATCTGAGCCTGAAAGTGTATACCTCTTTGTCCATTCTTCTATCAACAGGAGGTACAGAATTGGGAGCAGGGTGGGACAAATCACTTTTGCCCTGGTGGCCTGTTTGGCCACCATCAATAAAAATCTGGTGGCCAAAAATGTTTTTAGGTGGCCAATTGTTTTACCCCCACTCTACTATAAAATATGGGTGGCCATTTTTTTAACTTGCCTTTCCGCAGAGGAATTGTCTATTAACCTACATTTGGGAAAGTCTTTACCAGAGATCCTGATGAGAATTAGCCTGCCAGAACAGCATCAAGTACTACACGGGAGGGAGAATTTATGAAGTACAAATTCAAAGTCCTGGCCTGCCTGTCGGATCTGAAAAGGGAAACAAGGGTGGCACAACTATGAGAAAATGAGACGAAAATCACCAAGAGGGTAACTACTGAAGATGGGACTGCGGAGAAACACCATGCGTGGACTGGAGAGACCGGAGTCCGACCAGATCATGCTGATTTACAAGTGGAAACAAGTCCTAAAAGTGTACACTTTTTTATTTTTCAAGTAAAGCAATAAAACTTTCAGAATAGATGTTGTGGTTCTCTTATTGTCTAGTGTGTTTTTTGTGGGGAGGGTTACTTTTTTGTGCCTTATTTTGTTTTCATGACATGGCCAGGCCTGCACTGCTGCTGTGCTGTTACCACCACTGTAGGGTCACTAAAATTAAATTTGTGAGGGCAAGGGTAGAACGAGACAGATGGACTGATGTCACATAACCACAGAGACGCTGTCACTAATATGCACACACAGATGCAGGTAGTCCTATCTGGGCTTTGAACGACTTATAACAAGCTTTAATTTGTTATTTATGTTCCCCTGAAAGCCTGACAACCACAGGAGGATGAGAGATGCCCAGATGGACTGTCACAGCAAGACACTGTCACTAAAAGGGCACACAGGATAGGGTAGTCCTATGGACTTAAGTTCTGCAGACTTTTATATCTATTTTTATTGTTTTGTTTTTGGAATGAGTCAGTCTCCCCAAAAAGCACAAGTGCCTGACAGAACCACTGGAGGACTGCTACAACAAGATGCTGCCTGTCACTAACAGGGGCACACAGCTTGTCCTATATGTGGGTATAATATGGTATGGACTTAATTATAACAAGCTTTTATATATTTTTTCTCTCCAACAACTGGAGGACAAGATATGCTTGCTGTCAAAACTGATAATAGGCAGGTAGTCTGACAGTCCTATGGACTTGTTTCAAATAATGATACCAAGCTGTTTTTTCTACAACAAACAAGAGGTACACACTGCTGACACACAACCACAGGAAGATGACTGTATATGGAGTTTATTATGGTATATGGACAGACTTTACAAGACACTTTGATGTCACCACTAGGCAGTAGTACACACAGTAGTAGACCTGTTTTAACAAAACCTAACCTAGTAGTACGTCCTCTCCTTTGTCAGTACTATCAGGGACCAGGGATCAGGTACTTTTTGCAGGCTTTTTAATTTTTGCCCAGATTAGAAGCAGCCCACATTAAATCACTTTATACGGCACACTGCACAGGTAGGTAGTATCAGCAGTGCTGTGCCAGTAGCTTGCGAAACACACAATTTTTTTTTAAAACGCTTACTGCACCAAACCAACAGAAATATCAATTTTATGTCCCCCACACAGGAAATCAATCCATCAGAAGCAGACGGTTCCCACCAGGACCTTTTTTAACCTTTTCTGTTCAGTCCTGCTATGTCAGACCCCTCTCTACTGAAAAAGCAGCTCTGCTTTACAAGGTTTTCAGTTATTAGACCTTGTTGAAATTCTCTGGGGGAAAAAAAGAACTGCAATCTCACAAACAGTGAGTTTAACTTGTGTCCATCCTGACTCCCACAATTTCTGCAATGTTATATAGTTACTGTCAGCTGTCAAGACAGCAGTACAACGCAGTTCTCCACTTCAGTTGAAACACGGACCTCGCTCCCCTCCCCCCTCCGTTAATCAGTCAGCACATTGTCGTCAATCTATGTATTTTTATACCTTTAATTCCAGCCAGGTCAATATTTAACAAGTTTTTCAGCCCTTAAAAGAGCTTTAGGTGCAAGACAAGTTTGCCACAATACACAACACAAGAAGTATTTCTTAGAGAGCACCCTCTCAAGCTCCACCAAAATCGGAAATGGTGAGCTAGAGATTTTTCTCGTGTAGCAGCACCCTCCCTCCGACCGACCATGAACGCATAAAGGCTACATCGCGGGTTTCACCCATTCTGGCCTCCATGTGTGCAGACTCGAGTAAGGGTTGTAGTTTCTGTAGAGCTGACAGGCATCTGGATGGCTCGGAAATCATGCTCCCTGCATCTCCATTCCCCAACATGGCCGTGCATACACTTGCACTCCAGAAGGAAAAAAAAACGGATGTCACGCATGCGCGATGACACGCAGCTCAGCAAAACAATGAATGGAAGGCATGCTGAGCTACCGCGCATGCGCGCCGACCGAGTGGTTACTACTCACCAGAATGGCGAGTTTTAAACAAAAATAAGTGGCCAGAATGATTAGCCAGGTTGCATTTGGTGACCTGGCGACCCTATTTGTCCCACCCTGATTGGGAGACTTCAGGATTTTTTGTGTCTGCTTCCCAAAAGATTTGTGAAGGGGAATAGACAGTCTCCTGGACTCTGGGATGTCCATCATTTCCACAAAATCAGGTTCCTCTCGATCCTCCATTGCCTCCTCCATAGAAAGCTGGAGGGTCTCAGTCACCTTTCTGTAGAACATAAAGTGGGAAGGGGACTCAGTAAACCTAGGAGGGGATACACCTGAAGGTCTGTCTGGGGAGATGTTCGGTTCAACAGGCACATCCAGACTTTCACCATCATCATCTTCAAACTCCCCCTCCTCCTCAAACTCCAGTCCATAAAATTCTTCAGGGGTATAATCGCGAACCAGGGGAACCGAGCAAACTGAGCCCCTTCCAAAAGGTGCCAGATCGGTCGGAATCAGGCAAACGATTCCATAATCTGAATTGCTCTGGCTATTTCCTCGGCGGTCGGAACATGGACTTCTGGATCTGAACCAGATGATTTCTCTTTGTGTTTTCTTTTTGTCAGAACTGAACCCTCGGGATCAGCTCTCCGTTTGCCCGAAGATGTATCGCCCTGGTCAGAGGGCACTCCTTCAGGTTCGGTCGGAACCGAACCGGGCTGGCCATCCGGGTCAGCGGACTTCTCGGCCTCCTTTTCCCTCAGTCTACCTAATCTCTTTTCCAGGGTAGATTTGGGAAAATTTTTACAAATTTGGCAGTCTGAATCGAGGTGTTCAAACCCCAGACAATAAACACAGGTGGTGTGGGGATCAGCCTTAGCAAAGACCTCCCCACACTCACTGCAGTGTTGAAACCCAGTGGGCCCGTTTTTTTCTTGGGTGTTTCAGACATGGCCAACCTAACCAACTTACCCTTTTTTTGGCAACTGCCAGGCAAGACTCCCTTATCAGTTCCTAACCGTGGCACGGGTCTTGGAAAAAAACGTACCAAACACGTTTTTTTTAGAACCGATAAGGACCGGTAACCACACACTAAAGTAAGATACAAGAATCAACAAATGATCGGTTCAGCCGAACCGATCCACACTTACTACAAGTTCCACACAGAAAACAGTACAAAACTAGCACTCATGGTACCACAAGCAGAGACTGAACTGACTATGTGGAAATAAATTTTAGTTAAAAAACCGACCGTAAACCGACACTTCAAGCGACTTTAGAACCGGGCGAGCTGCAGGAGAAATCTCCGGGCGACTGTTCAGTGAGGTGGAGTAAAGAATCAGATAGATTTCAATGGGAAACAGATAGAGACATCAACCGAAATTAAGTTCAGTATTCTATGCTCTGCATAGAAAGTTTAACCCTTGTTCTCGGGGGCAGTTTAAAGGCTGGGGCTAACTGCATTAGTCAGAATACAGCAAGACTTCATGTTGTTTGAAAGTATGCCTCTTTGCAGATGACACAAAGATCTGCAACAGGGTTAATACACGGGGGCCCCGGGGGGGTGGAAAGGATGAGAAGTGACTTGGCAAGGATGGAGGAATGGTCAAAAGTATGTCAGCTTAGATTCAATGCAAAGAAGTGCAAAGTAATGTACCTGGGAAACAAAAACCCAGGGGAAGAGTACACAATGAGGGGGAGGTACTAACTACAACAAAAATGGAAAGGGACCTGGGGGTAGTCATATTAGATGATCTGAAAGTAAGCAAGCCATGTGAGAAGGCAGTAAGGATGGCTGGGGGATACTGGGATGTATAGGGAGAGGCATCACCAGTAGAAAACAGGAAGTTGTCATCCCTCTGTACAGACAGTTGGTGAGACCCCATCTGGAGTACTGCGTCCAGTTCTGGAGACCCCATCTCCGGAAGGACATAGACAGAATGGAGGCATTCCAGAGGAGGGCAACTAAAATGGTGCAGGGTCTGCAACAGAAGCCATACAAAGAGAGACTAAAGGAGCTTAATATGTATACCCTCGAGGAAAGGAGGGACGGGGACATGATAGAAACCTCAAGTACCTCAGGGAATCAAAGTCCAAGAGGGTAGCATCTTCAGAAAATGAGATGTTCAAGAACAAGGGAACACAATCTGAAGACAGAGGAGGGACAGCTCAGGGGCAATGTGAGGAAGTATTTTTCCACAGAGAGAGTGGTAGACACATGAGCGGCCTTCCTGAGGAGGTCGGGATCAAAACAGTGGGGAATTCAAGAACGATGGAACAGACATAAGGCAATTCTGGCGGGGGGCAACAAGAAGTAGGCTGTTGGTTAACTAGAATCTGCAGTTTATCCAATAGGTAGGGAGATAGGCAGACTAGGTGGGCCAAGTGGTCCTTATTTGCAATCAAAGTCTCTGTTTCTATTTTTCTATGTTTCTATGACAGATTCAGCATACCAGTCATTTAATTCACAAATGCAGTGTAGGAGGAATAGTCCTCATTCAACCTGGGTAGGGAACCAAACACCTCCTCAGTGGTAACCTCTGGGAAATTGCTTCTTCCTTCTCCCAAAAACCCTCTTCTGTGGAGACAGTACTATAGGAGGGCATCTGAAGCAGGTTTGTCAAAACTTTGCACTTTTTAAAATGTTAATAACTGTTCAACGCCTTCCAAAGAAGGTACAATCTTCTTGCACTGAGGAAACTCAAAAGCGCCTTGAATTCTTTTCTTTTGCCAATTCTTTTGAATGCAAGATTTTAATCACCCAGATATAGTCATAGCTTCTTTTCAGTTGTGGTATTGAGATTATGTTCAGAAAGCCTCATTTCTTATTATGGCAGCCATCAGAGGCATCAGACCATTCCTATCTGGGAGTTCAGTGCTCTGTACTGGAAGAATTCTTAACAGTCTTATCTGTCTCACTCTGTGCCAGAGATGATTGCTCCTCCACAGTGGAGTGCTTGCAATATTTTCCAGTCTCCTTTGGTGCTAAAGCACTATAGGGAGAAGAAGCGCCATCTCAAATGTACTTTTCTACTTTCAGTGGTACCTTTCTCAACTGTTAAATATATATGCTTTACAAGAGAGCACTCTTGTGAAGTTATTGGGGAGGCTGGTACAGACAAAGACTGGACTGCACTGTTCCTCCTTCTTAGGGCAAAAAACTTTGCAGAATTCAGTTTTTAAATTCATGCTCTTAGAAACATAGAAACTGAATTTGTCAGCAGATAAGGACTACTTGGCCCACCTAGTCTACTCCTTTTCTTCCCTGCCTATCCATTCACCGCAGACCTTCTCTGATCTTTAGCTACCTCCCCCACCCCTGCTTCCCAACTAGATTCCTTGTGCCTATCCCTGCATGCTTGCAGTCCACCACTATTTTTGCCCCCCACTAGCTCTGCTGGAAGACCGCTCCAGACATCCACCACTCTTTCAGCGATGAAGCAATTCCTCATATCTCTCCTAAATTTCCCCTTCCAGCTTCATTTTATGTCCCCTGTTCCCATGCACCTTTGTCTCTGAAAATACTCCCTCCTGTACCTAGTTCGACTCCATGAGGTATTTATAGGTCTCTGTCATATCATATGGGCTAAGCACAAAAGAATCAGAGTGGAAAGGAAGGGGGAGGGAGAAAGAGCTGTAGATTGGGCACAGTCTGATGTAATAGTGTAGTAGGGAGAAATGGTCCTATCTGCTGTCAAATTCTATGTTTTTAATATAAATATATGTAAGCGGACTGGTGTTCCCACCTTCAGTACTGCTTCTCTGGACCCCTCCCTCCAGGTCACCCAACCCCATTTCTGTACAGTGCTCTGACACTGGGGTTCCCAATCCAGTATTGGACTTTAACCTGAAATAAAGAAAACCAACACTCAGTATTTTTTCTTTCTGTTTCTGTATTAACCTGCAAAAAGAAAACAGTCCCTCACCATTCTGACCTGGCAACCCCGACATCCCACTCAGCACACACCACCCACAACCCCCGCGCACCCCACACACCCTCACTAACCTGAACATGTCCCACGGTGTACAGCCGCTCACCAATTGAAGACACGTCTTGCTGCTGGAACTGGCGACTGCAATAGGAAAAAGTAAGGTAAGTGTGGTTCAATGTATTTCAATGGGGTTTTCAACTTTGATGCATGACTTTACCATTTTTGCATATTTTGAGCCCACATTTTCAGCATGGCCTTTGTGGAACCCCATCTCATGACCAACACATTAAGCCTCAAAAATAGAATCTTATACCAGATGTGCCTCCTAGGTAGGAAAGCCATGCAAAGCCTAGCTCCTCCCTGTATCACCGACCTGATTACCTTTACCAACTCTATGTACAGGACCAGGAATAAAGAAATACACCATTCTGTGTCCCATCTCGAAGGACAGCTCTTGGAGAAAGATCCTTGTCCTACTGCGTCCCCCACTGTGGCTTAATGAGATTCCAGCTAACACTCTAAATGCTGCTAACCCTAGAACCTTCAAAGTCGAACTTAAGTAGTTTCTACTGCAAAAGAATGTCTGTAAGTGCTAAACTGTTCAGAGTGGGTCTCCAGAGCCTGCACCAACCCTGCCTACCAGCAACTACTCATGGACTCACTCACACAGGCCACACCTCCCCACTCCTGCTCCCCAGACTCTGGCACCTCATGCTACATAGCTGTTATTCTGCTAGTGATTGCGCTCTCTCGTTTGTCTCACCTCATCGCCCTCTCTCTCACTCTCTTCCCTCCCTCACCCCTCCCACCCCTTTTTTCCATCAATCTCACTCTACAATACCTCCCTCTCCTCCCTGCTTGGTCTCTCCCTCCTTCTCGTGCTCTCCTCCCCTCTCTCACCACTTTCTCCCACCTTACCACACACCTCACTTGCACCATCCCCAGCTCCTCAGCTCCAAAGCTGTAATGCAATGATAATCAGGGCCCCTACTTTTCAAGTGCACAGTGGGACCCAGTTCATGCAAGACTATCATTTCACGTGAGAACTTGCCAAGGTGGTTTGTAATTTCGCGGAAGTTCTGGCGGCACTAACAAACTACACATCACAGTGTCAGCTTGTCATCCTGACTTCACTTTCATGGCAATGGTTATAGCAGTTGGGATGGTGGAAAACACAGTAACATTAGTTCAAAATAACAGACTTATAAAATATTTTATGCTTAAAAGGCAAAACAAATGTCTCTCCCTTAAGTCCTAGCTGTTGCATAAATGACATATGCACAGGGATCTTATGTGACAATAGGGTATTTCTATATGTATGCTATCTATTCCACTAATTAGGTCTCCACTGTCTATCACTTATATATTTGTATGTGCTTTCTACACCACTCATGAGGTTCCCACTGTGTATCACTTATATATTTATATGCAATCTGTAACATACATACAAATATGTGTGTGTGTGGTGAGAGAGACAGAGATACTGTATGCGTGTTTGTGCTAGCGTGTGTGTGTGTATATATATATATATATATTTTTTTTTATTTCCATGAACTTGCATCCTCATTCTTACAGGTCCCATTGGAAATGGAATAAAGAAGTTATTGCAAAACCTATTTTAATGTCAACCTGCTTTCCCTGACACACTGCATAACACCATCAGACCATTGCATGCATGTGAACCGATTGTGAGATACAGCTCTCCAGCCCATCACAATGTGTCCACCATGTGACAGAACATTGCACCATACCTTCCCAGGCTCCGAGCAGTGATGTGTTCCACCAATTCTTGTGCTGCCCAGCCAGCTCCCAGAGCTAATCTCTGAACCTGAGTTGCCAGCACGGAAACACAGCATGCTACCCTCTGGCCCAACAGCTGTCCCTACACACAACATTTCTCCATAACTTTTAGGTGATTCTATCAACTAATGACAATATGTAATCAATAACCCTGGCAAAATCGCATAGCAAATTATTTATTTAACAAGTCTATTCTTTCAACAGGTCTACACATAATTACATTCCACTTTTTGGGGCATAATTACTTTATTTTTCTTAAAAATGACAGTTAAATTAATTTTACCAGTTATTCATTTCAGATGGCGTCTCTATACTTTAAAGGCACAAATAGGTTTGTACAAAGTGAGGTATGGACTTAACAGGTCTGTGCTATTGACAATGTTTTGTTTAAGTTGGCCCTAGTGCAATAATTTAAGACTGAAAATTGTATTAGGCTGTAGTGCAGGTTGAGCAAATATCACCATGCATGATATGCTGTGCCACCACCTCTGGCAGTGGGAGCTATGGTATATAAGTGACTGTTCATTTCTGTTGCAGAATGCAGTCATTTCATTAGCTAATGTATGATGTTATAGCAATGATAACATCACATTCTGAGCATGTAGGGGGTTTGGATACAAAAAGAGGGGACGGGAACCAGATTATATGGATAAACAGAAATATTAATAAAAATCACCAAGAGTGATTTGGCGGCACCCAGAAGTTCTTATGGTAGACGTAAGTTCTTGCGCAGCATCCTGCGGCCGCAGAATTCTAGGGCCTTGGCAGATAATGCTCCATCCACTAAACACTTTCTCCCTATCCTGCATTTCTTCTCTCTCTCATATACTTCCTTATGCCATACAGCACTTAGTATTAAACCCTTCATGAAACTCATAAGAAACTCTTAGCTGTTTTCCATGTTTTGCTACTTCCTGTACTGATAATTCAACAATGTCTGTATTTGTACTGTGAATTCAGTTAAGTACTGATATTTCAAGTATGTCTGTATTTCTATTATGAATTCAATGATGTCTGTATTTGTACTATTTAATGGGATGTGGACCCTTTGTAAAAAAGTTCTTACTCAAAGGTTGTTTCTGAAATTTCAATAAATAAATAAATAAATGGTGGTGGAATTATGCAAATCAGGACCAAAAGGTGTTTTCACGGTCGCTTGGTAAAATCAACTTTTGGGCAGGATTTGAAAATTTTCAATACCATTGCTCATGAGGTGGATTCATAAGAAGGCTATGTTGAAAATTTCAGATAAAATATTTAAAAATGGCAAAGTTATGAGTGTATATTGAAATTTTGCAACACACGCTCATAAGTTTGGTGATTTTAAACATTTTGACCCCAAATTTTTAACGTAGACATTTTTCATATCACCCTCATGAACACGACAATTGTCATTTTCCAAAACCTGGCCAAAATGTGTTTCTGCACCTGTGGCACAGAAGGACATTGTAACTACACAAAATCACCTTTCAGCCAGGTTTTGACATTTTTCTCCACCCATGTTCATGAGGTGGGGTCATAAGAAGCCATGTTGAAAATTTGAGATACAAATATTACAAAGCAGCAAAGTTATGAGCGACATTAAAACTTTGCAATGCACACCGTAACTTTGGTAGTTTTAAACAATGTGATCCCAATTTTCAACATAGCCATTTTTTCACATCATCTCATGAAATCGACAACTGTCATTTTTCAAAACTTGGCCAAAATTTAGTGTTAAAATATTAAACAAGCAACACAGTTATGAAGATACATTGACATTTTACTACACATGTTCATAACTTTAGCAATTTTTGAAATCTGATGCTGCATAGAAGGGCAGGGGCAGCAGGGCCCTGCACTTCTGCAGGTGGACAGAGCCTTCCCTTGGCACACGGCCCAGATGACCGTGCGCATCTGCATCTGTTCACGAAGGTCCCATATGAATCTGTGTGAATGAGGATACGATTCCACTACCTCAAAAAAAAAGAGAAATTCTTTTGTAAAAAAAACATCATTAATTCACCAGTTAGGGTAACTTAACACCACAAAAGTAGGAAATGCATCATTACGGTTTCCAGCCCTAACTCTCCCCAAGCACTAAAAGGAAAAAATTAGGGTTTTGGGTCTCTGGAATCTTGTTGAATCAGTGGTAAGGTCTTCCTTGGGGTTATCAACATCGATGTTTACCTCTCCCAACCCGTAGCCACCTGTCCAAAGCACAAGGTGCAGCTCCAAGCCAGTGCCTCATAATAATACACTCTTCAAAGGTAGAAGTAAGTCTCACCACATGTTGCCAACACAATTTGTTGTAGTTTCTTTCATGCAGGGCCCACAGGAGATCGTGGTATGATGTTGTTTGCTCATGGAATGGGTGAGCTTTAGGGTTGACAACCCAAAGAAGAACCCACCACTGATTCGCCAAGATTCCAGAGACCCAAAACCCTAATGTTTTATTCTTTGTCGCTTGGGGATGGGGTGGGGAGTTAGAGCTGGAAACCCTAATGCCACATTTCCTTGCTTTTGTGGTGCTAAGTTACCCTATCTGGTGTATTAATAAAGTTTTTCTAACAATTGATATTGTACATGACAAACTTGTTGTCTGTCTGGAGGAGAAGTCTTTTGGCTGACCCGGGTCACTTGGGCTTTCAGACAATACAGAACTGCTCGTATCTCAAGCACATTGATGTGGAGAGGTATTTTTGATGGATTACAGACACAAGTAGTGTCTAGAGACCCTGACAGTTCACTCCCCGTCACATCAGGGAGGCATCTGTGATGAGGGTCAACTCTGACTTTTGTGGGGAGAAGAGGAAGCCCCGTAGGAGGTTGTCTTCCACTGATCACTGCATCAGGAACCTCACCAGGTTTCTTCACCTAAATGGGTTAGTTTTGAGGGTGTGTTGCCTGTGACCACTGGATACTGAGCATCCACTTAGTTGTCCTCATGTGCAGCCTTGCCAGAGGCACTGTGAAGAATGAGGAGATATAAAGCCCAACATGCATGGCACAGAATGGGCTAGCACAGTCTTGTGTTCCATGATGCAGCAAGCCATCTGCAAGACTACTTGTAGCCTGCTGTCTTGGAGAAAGCCCAAGCCTGGGTCATGACCAGAAAAACTATGAAAAGCAGTTCCTGAGAAGGCTCCAACTCAGATTTTGAGGGTTTCAGCAGGAGTCCCGTGAATACAAGGAAGTAAAAGGCAGTGGCCACTGTCTGGTCTGTCTCCTGGCTGGACAGGCTTGAGATTAACCAGTTATCCAGACACGAAACGACTTGGAGTCCTAGCTTTCAGAGGTGTGCTGCACATACTGCAAAGCACTTTGTAAAGACTTGCGATGTCAAGGAAAACCCTAAGGGTAGGACTCGGAATTTGTAATGCTGCCCCTCTATGCAGAAATGGAGGTACTTGTGGTGGCTGGGTGCACCAGCATATACTGGTATGCATTCTGCATATCCAGTAATACTAGCCAAGCCTGCTGTATCAGGTTGGGCAGCAAAGATGCTAGAAAAATCCTGAATTTTTCTTGAACCATGTACTTGTTCAGATTTCTGAGGTCGAGAATGGGGTGCATGCCCCCTAATTTCTTTGGTACTAGTAGAACCCTGTCTTTCATTCTGACTCAGGCACTATTTCAAGTGCCCTGTTTCTCAGAAGGCCCCCAATCTCCTGTGCCAAAAGCTCTGACACGTAAGCTGACTAGGGGAGTTGTCCTCTGGGAGGATTGTCCTTAGGGGTTTCTAACAATTCCAGTGAAAACCCTTCCCGGATGATCCTGAAAACCCACTTTTCCATCAAGATGGATTACCACTAATGGTAAAATTGTGTCAGGCTCCCCCCTGTGGAGGAGGAGAAATCTGCCTCAGGCAGCTTAAGCGGACCAGGGCCAGAACTTCAGATGGGGTCACTGAGTGCTTCTGGTGCCTGTCCCTTTGGCTACGCTTTCTTCTGAGGCTGGTGTCACTGGGCGTTTTGGGCTCCACTGCCCCTGCTATGAAAGGGCTCCTTATTGTGAAAACAGTCACATCCTTTGCCCCTCTGCGGGTTGTGGAGAGCTGGCTTGGAAGTCCTAAGAGTTGTTCTAGTTTCATTAGACTCTTTAAGAGATGACTCCACCTACTGACCAAACAGATTAGTGCCATCAAGGGGCACATTCATGCTCTACTGTTGGATGTCTGGAGTGAAGCCAGCAGTCTGCAGCCAGGAGTGCACTGATGCAGATACCTGAAGCCACGAAGCAAGCTGCTGCATCAAAGGCATTCATAGAAGCTTTAAGCTGGTGGTTGTTGGGGTCAATGCCTTATTTAACAGCTAGCAGCATGTCATGTCTTGTTCCCATGTCTAGCAGGGCCTCTGAAAGAGATTTAAGCTTGTTCCAGAGGGTACACTAATTTACAGAATTAACCCTGGTAGTAGCTATCCTCATGCCAATGGTAACTGAGGCATTGCCCTGTTTGCCTATGGTTTCCACCTTATGCAACTCTTTGTTAATGGGGTGCACAGTAACCTCATTGGGCACTATGACTTTGTCATTATTGTCAAAATATTAATGATATCTGCTACTGGCTGAGTGAAATACATAAGTTTAGATTTAGGTGCTGTGCATTTCTTGTCCTCCTGTTTTGGGACAGCTACCATAGTAGCAGGCCTCCTGCAAGCCACCTCGGGGAGTGTCCCTAGGACCAGCTCGATGGGAGGAACTAAAGAGACTAGGATATTAGGCACATTTAGAAACTCCAGTTGGAGGTGCCTAGCCTAGTCTATGGCTGCTGGCTCAAAATTCAATGCAGAATGCATATTTCTTCGCAAAGCCTGGAAGGACAGATCCTCCTGAGGTACAGTGATAGGAACTGGTTCCGAGTTCTCTGGACTGTAATACAAGTCATCCTCCACACCATTAGAGATGATGAGGTCAGGGTCTAACTGATCCCCCTCTACTCCCTCTATGCTCAGAGACTAGTAAACAGAATGGGGTCAAACATCCAACAGTGCAAGCCATGGCCTCGGCAACAACATCAATACCAGCCCAACCCCGGATGAGGCCTTGTAAACAGTGCCAGCGGTTGTGCCAATGGCAGCACAAAACATCTCCGGAGGGAACAATCACAACACCAAAGACTCATGCAGCACCATCAGCAACACTGGGGTAGGCCGCAAAGAACCTGACCATGGCACTACACATGGCAACGCCAGTGGTGTTGAAGACACAGAAGGCCCAAAAGAAACCAGTGACAGTACTGTGGCTGCCACCATCCCTGGAGGGGTCTGAGGTGACAGCACAAGTGGGACAGATGTTGGCGGCACCAACAGAAGCACCAGCCTGGAGGCCAGATCTGCAGCCTGCCGAGTGCCTACGTCAAGCAGTGCCACAGATAACGCCAGCCCAGCTGACCCTGATGGGTCAGCAGCTGCAACCAAAAAATGGCCCATCTGACTGATACGCTGGACACACTGCTCCACATTAGCTGCCCAATGGCCAAACTGCCCAACTGAACTCTAATAAACAGTTAGAGGTTGGTGGAACAGAGACACCAACCTCACAAGTCCAGGCGTCCCCTCTGTCATCTGTGATGGCAGTGGGGAATCTAGGCCTGTGGAAGTTGATAGTCTCACAGCAAAACAACCAGAGGTTGACCTCAATCAGTGCCATTTTCCCCCTATTTTGCAGAAAGGGATCTAGGCAGAACGGTGCAAAGACCCCAATGCTGAGCATGTGTGAGATCTGGACCAGTTGTTTCTATGACTCTGGGAGGACTGTCCATCCTATCATGCGCTAGACTGCACATTGACAGATCACCCATCTCAAGCGCGGTGGTGGCCAGACACCCCCCCATTGCCAGAGCAATTTTTTCAGGCTCCCTACTTTTCTCCATGGCTGACCACTGGCACGAGGTAGGGTTGAGAAAAACTGAACACTTCTGTATGTTAAAATAACTAAACTGACTCCAAAATAATAAACTCTAGTGTATTTCTTAACTAAAGTTGAAGAACTGAATGCTTTCATCATTTAGACAGCAAAGTTCTGACCCTGAGTTAAAGAGCAGTGATGTTACTGACACACACTCGATAGCGGGAATAAAGAAACTGAGGTGACTGGGGACTGGTGCCACTGTATACCAACTGACGCATGTGGTGGCATGCGCACAGGGTCCATTCATGTCACCAGCTCCCATGAGAAAATTTCTGACTCCCGCAGGGTCCTAGTACCTTTGGCTCAGACATACTAGTGGGAATCAATGGCGAAAATTGAGTCTTGGAAGATTGCAAATCCTCTATTACACAAAGTATGCCCCCCTTCCTGATCCCTGACCAGTAAATAAATTTTAGTTTAGCACTTTAATGCACTACCCATACCCGACCAAGTCACCAACTCCGCACTGACTGGAGTCAAGTGACATGGACCCTCATTGCCCCCTGCCCTGCTGCCCAGCCCGACTCCCTCAGCTCAGACAGGTGCTGTTGCTAACTAGCCCAACACCTTCCAGAAGCATTAGCACTGTCCCCGTATAGCATGAAGTGATAGCCAGCCTAAAGAAAGCCCTGGGGTTAGCCAACAACAGATGCCAGTTAGTAAGGAAACTACCCTAACCAGTCAAAAAGGGGGGTCAATATATCCAGGGCAATATGTGCAGTGGGTAGGGGGATCAATCAAGTTAACAGGCCAGTGGATAGTTGCAGGTAGGAGAAAAGTCATGAAGAAGAGATTTAAGGAAGAAGAGGCAGAGCACATGTCCAGGGAAGAGAGGATCCGAGTTTAGGAATGTGATATGAAAAGGCAGCTTGACATAACGAGGTAAAAAGTAGATGGAATAAGACCCGGAGGTGGGGTGACTGGGCTGGAGGTTGACAGCAGAAGGGGCCAACAGGGAGGGGCAGGAAGATAAAGTCCAAATGAAAAAGAGAATTGCAAAAGTATATGAACTGTAAACTGAATTGTGCCTAAATCTCACATTTTTCAAAGTTAGCCAACTGATATCAGGGGCTCTTTAAAGTAAGCAATAACACACAACAGGGTGCGTGAGTTACTGGGTAATTACCACCCCCAGTCCATTGGTTAGAGGCATGAGGTGTTAGCCAAGTGCCCTTCAACCACAGGGTGGGGGAGCGTGGTAATTACCCAATAAGTGCACACTAGAGCTATGTGGAACATAAAACTCTATGTGTGCAATGCCTGCAGAATTACTGTTCTGATTCCACAGAATTTTGCAAAATTTGCATGAAAATTCTGCAGAATTTTGCCAAATTCTAAAGTTCATTTAGTTTGCTGTAATTTAAAAGTACATATCCAACTGACGCACAATTTGGTATGTGGACAGTAAGTAACAGTGTACTGGAGTATACCAAATTTCAGAATCATAGGTTGAAAGGGGGCAGAGTTATGAGTGGGCAAACATTTAAACAAAATTTAATTTTCAGTTATTTCAATCTAATTTTAAAATTTCTTATCCAAATTTCTCCACAGTTTTAGGATTTAGAGAAACATACACCATGGGTATGTGCATCATGTTTAAAGTTTCAAGCTTCAAACAAAAGGGGATGTATATATATATATATATATATATATATATATATATATAGTAATTGTTATTTGTAATTGTTATATACTGTGTGTACCACTGTTGTGTTAACCTTGAATCTGTGTCGGGCCAGGTTTGAAAATGGACTAGTTTCCAATGCCCTATCCTGGTTAACAAAATAAAAATATATATATAGTTTCAGACTTCTAGCTTTAAATGGGACTGAGTTATAGCCTGCCAAACATGTTGTTAAAATTTTAAACTTGTTATTTCCCTCTAATTTTAAAACAACATACACAAATGTATCCAGATTTGAAACACTTAAATTACTATGCCACATGATCATTTATGACAAAGTTCATTTTTACAGCTTTACATGGGACTGAATTAAAAGAAGCCAAACTTTCACAACATTTTAAAATTAAATTTCGCAAGAATGTAAACTGCAAATTTGTAAACCCCCGAAACTTTAAAACTAGAGAATGCAATGCCATTAAATATGACAGGTTCTTAGTCCTTGCAATGAGACTGTGTGTGTCAATTTTATTAACTGCTTGCTGCAAGAAATTGTAAAAGAACATCTGTACTTGAAGTCAAATTCCATGGGACTTGGTGAAAATTGTGGAATTTCATAAAAATTCCACAAAATTGGAATTTGCTAATTTCACTCAGCCTTATCTGAGGGATTCAAATTAAAGGATAGGAGAATGAGAGGCAGGTAAGTGCAGGGGGTCCCCAGGTTCAGGAGTTCGATGCATAGTTTCACCAAGAAATGGACAGTTGAACTGGGTAGCACACTAGTGGCAGACCCCCCAGTTGAAGCAAGGAAGCATAGAGTGTCAACAATTCCAACCTGATCCAGGGAGCCTGACATACATGCAAGTCTGCACGTTAGAGGTACTCAAAAAGATGTAGTGGGGAAGACAATGTCTGGGGCACCAGGAAGGAAGAATTTGGCTATTACAACAGGATATGGTGATAGAAAATGAGTAGATGACTCTTGTTTTAAGGGATTTTGTCACTGTAAAGAACAAAGAGGATAACAGTGGGATCAGTAGTTCTACTGAGTCAATCTGGCTATGCTAAGAGAGAATGGGAGGCAAAATAATCACCCAGAGAGGAACAGCCGGACTGCAAAAGCTCAGCCCAGCTTATCACATAAAGTAGCGATATGTGCAATCTGAATGTTCAATTCCAAAAAAATAATTCTGGATGCTTCATCTATATGCTACCATAAATATTTGAGAAAATGTTACCAATAATTGTTTTGTTTTTTTTTCACTGTAAATTTAAAACTGCTAAACCAATTTATCCAGTTGTGTTAGACCCCAGGATGCACTGATATCAGATATGCATGTCAAATGTTAAGTCTATGCCTGCAAGAGTAGAGAAATGGAAATTATGTACCTACCGTAATTCTTGATCTTCTTGGACGAAGTCTCCACTACTCATTCACACTGATGGGGTCTATGCCGGAGGCGCTAGGACCCAGCAGGAGTAAACTTTCTGCAAGAGGGACGGCGCCAGAGATAGAGCCGCGAGAAGTGGCGCCGTGAGCCTCAGCTCGTGCGGCAATGACTATCTCGGTGTTGGCCCTCCAACTGCCTCAGTACCTTTTTTCCTCAAGGAGGTGCAGCATAACTAACCTAGAAGGATAGCCTAACAAAAACTGGACATAAGATAGTCCGAATGACCCGTATAAGAAGGGTCAACAAAGAAGTCTTCACAGCCTAAACATTGAGGAGGTGAAGACCAACAACAGAGGTGAGCTCGGGGATGGTGAGGAGATGAATGAGTGGTGGAGACTTCATCCAAGAAGATCAAGAATTATGGTAGGTACGCACTTTCATATCTTCCTGTTCATAAAGTCTCCACCACTCATTCACACTGATAGGAGAGTACCGAGCTAATAATCCCCGAGAGGACGGCAGGAGAAAACCAAGAGTCACAAATTTAGGACAGAAGTCCTTTAGGATAGTCCTGCCAAACGAAAGATGCCGACTGGCATGGACATCCAGAAATAGTGCTTGATGAAGTATGCACTGAGCTCCAGGTAGCCGCATTGCAAATATCTGCAATGGGCATGTTGTAGATTTCCGCCAGGATGCCGAGACTGCTCTAGTAGAGTGAGCGTACACTCTGCCCTCCAGCTTAACCTGCGCCATGGAATAACAGTGGTGAAGGCATGCCACCAGCCATGCCGAAATGCATCTGATAGCGACAGGTTGACTCAGCCGGGTCTCGCTGAAGGAAACAAACAGTTGTTGAGCTTTGCGAATTTCTTTTGTTCTATCCAAATAGAAAACGCAGAGTACTTTTGACATCCAAAAAATGAACGGTACGCTCTCCTTCATTTTGGAAGTTCACAAAGTAAGTAGGTGGGACCAAAGGTTGGTTTAGATAGAATTCTGAAACAACCTTAGGAAGAAACTTAGGATGGGTCCTAAGAACTACTCTGTCCTAATGAAACACAACATACAGAGGATCTGTGACCAAGGCATGTATTTCAAAGACCCTGTGGGCCCGAGGTAAGGGCCACCAGGAAGGCTGTTTTCCAAGTGGGAAATTTCAGCTCACAGGAAGCTAGAGGCTCGAAAAGTTTTCGAGCGAGCATGTCTAGCACAAGGTTAATGTCCCAGGCTGCGACTGGACGTCTGATAGGAGGTCTAGTATGCAGAATACCCTTAAGAAACCTCTTAACTACTGGTAACTGAGCCAGTGATAAGGAAAGTACTGGCTCATGATAAGCTGAAATGGCACAAAGGTGAACTTTAACTGTAGAGTATTGCAGACCTGAATTTGAGAGGTCTAAAAGGTACTCTAGAACTTTATTTGGTGGGCAGGAAAAAGGATTCAAAGAGGATTTTTCACACCAGAGAGAAAAATGCTTCCATTTGGCTGTGTAAGTTTTTCTAGTGGCTGGCTTGTGCACAGCCAAAAGAATATCTGAAACTCTCTGAGAGACAATGAACCTGTTCACTTCTGTCTCTTCAGGAGCCAAGTGTGAACGTGAAGCGACCTCAGATTGGGATGGACCACAGGCCCCTGGGTCAGAAGGTTCATCTGAAGTGGAAGCGCTTTCAGAGGGGTTTCAGACATACTGTTGAGTAATGGAAACCATATCTGTTGAGGCCAGAAGGGAGCAATAAGGATAATTTTGTCCCCCAGGACTCGAATTTGAGAAGTACTCTCTGAATTAGTGGAAGAGGAGGAAAGGCGTATAGAAAGCATTTTGTCCACTGCAGCCTGAATGCATCCTGACAGAAAATGCCAGGCCCTGGATTTCTGGAGCAGAAGAGAGGCAGTTTTGTGTTCAGTGGGGATGCAAAAAGGTCCAGGTCTGGAGTTCCCCACTCTGCGAATAATGACTGAACTACGGTTGAGTCGAGGGACCACCGTGAGGATCTGTCTCTGTTCTGCTTAGACGGTCTGCCAGTTTGTTCTGCACTCCTGGCAGGTAAACCACCTGAATTAGTGCCTGTGCTCTAGGGCACCATTCCCACACTCTCATTGCTTCCCTGCATGAAGGGTAAGATTGTGCACCACCCTGCTTGTTGATGTAATACATCACTGCTTTGTTGTCCGTTTGAAGGAGAATGTTCTTGTGACAGAGAATGTCCTTCAAAGCTCAGACTGCATAAAGGACGGCTCTCATTTCTGGGACATTAATGTGATGCTGGGACTCATCCTGAGTCCACGTACCTTGGGTGTGGAGATTCTGACAGTGAGCTCCCCATCCCATCAGGGATGCATCCGTGGTAATGGAAATCTGGTGATCCAGAGGAGCAAAGGGATACCCTTCCAGAAGATTGTCCTCTTGCGACCACCAGGTGAGTGACCTCTTCAGAGGTCCTGTCACCTTGATGAGAAAGGACTGAGGGTGAGTAGTTGAGGACCACTGAGTACTGAGCATCCATTGAGAGGTTCTCATGTGGAGGCGTGATAGGGGTACAGTGAACACTGAGGATGCCATGAGACCCAGCATCCGTTGCATCGAGATAGCTCAAACTGAACTGTTCTTTCTGATGTACTGGGCCATCTGTAGGATATCGCTCCTCTGTCCTCTGGT
The DNA here is from genome assembly GCA_016271365.2 of Neoceratodus forsteri. NCBI lineage: Eukaryota > Metazoa > Chordata > Ceratodontiformes > Ceratodontidae > Neoceratodus > Neoceratodus forsteri. The sequence goes on along the minus strand of CM057458.1, from coordinate 726,618,693 downwards.
AGAAAAGCTTTTGCACAGGAGGTGTCCAAAAGAGTTCCTATAAAAAGGAGCTTCTGGGAGGGCTGCAACTGTGATTTCTTGAGATTTAGCAGGACTTCCATGGACGTGAGACAGTCTGAGGCCATGGCTACGGCATTGAGAGTTCCTTGCCTGGAAGGACTTGCTAGAAGCCAGTCGTCCAGATATGGAAACACTTGTATTCCGCTCTTTCTGAGATGCACTGCGAGAATTGCACAACACATTGTAAAAACTCATGGCGCCAAGGACAGCCCAAAGGGCAAGACTCTGAACTGATAATGCTGGCCCAGAGCTACAAACCGTAGGTATTTGTGATGCTTTGGGTGTATAGGAATATCAATCAATCAAACTTTATTTAACCAAGCAGCAACATTATTGAGCATGCTCATTTTCAAAGTGGTCCTGGACAAAAAACAATACAATACATAGACACAATTGCAGAGACTCGGAAGCAACAGCATAATACAGGTAAAGGTCGATACAGATCAACTTAAGTTTAACATAGGACCACACAGGTACAATCATAATGAGGTCTCATAGGAGACAGGAGATGATAAACCAAGGCTAGCTCTACTAAATGGAGGTTAGTACCTTCATTAAGATATCATGGAGAGGAAGAAGGAACATTAGTGTATAAAATTAGAATATGTTGGTAAGCGTCCTGTATGTCCAGGGAAGCTAGCCAATCGTGCTCATGAAGCAAGGGTAACAGGGTCCCGAGCGATATCATCTTGAACATTTCCTTGAAAAGAAACTTGTTTAACTTTCTGAGGTCCAGAATGGGGTGCATGCCACCAGTCTTTTCGGGACCAGGAAGTAATGGGAGAAACCTTGTTTTGTTGATCCAGTGGAACTATTTCTACTGCCCTGTTGTTTAGAAGGCCTTGTATCTCGGAGACAAGAAGGTCTGACTGAGTTGTTAACAGCCTGGGCTGTCGTTTGGGAAGATGATCCAGAGGGGTTTCTGAAAGGTTGGGGGAGTACCCTTCACGGATTATCCATAGGACCCATTTTCTCTGATGTTATGGACTTCCACTGGTTCTAGAACTGAGTCAGATGTCCTCCCACCGCTGAGGATGAGTCCCCCTCGGGCAGCAGAGGTGGGACCCAGGCCAGAAACTCAGAAGGTGGCACTGGGTGCTTTGGGCCCTTGTGCCTTCTGTTACGTTTTCTTTTGAGGCTAAGTGGCTTGGTTTTTGTTGAAACCTCCCCTGCCCTTGCCCCGAAAGGACTGATGGTTGTGAAACTGATGCTTGTTAACACCCCCCCGAAAAGGGGTGGGAGCGGGTTGAGCCGTTTTAATGGCCAACCTAGTCTTCTGTGTAGCCTCCAGAGCTTGCTCTACTTGAGGTCAGAACAGATACATACTGTCAAAGGGTAATGCCATGATCTGCTGTTGGGCATCATTCGTGAAGCCCGAAATGCGTAGCCAGGAGTGACGATGGGTACAAATGCCCGTCGCTGCTGCTCGGGAAACAGTATCGAAAGCGTCCATAGCTGCTTTAACCTGCTGGTTGTTGGACTAGATACCCCTGGTTATGGTCTGAAGTAGCTCTGAACTACTGTCCGACTCAGGCAGAGCTTCTACCATCTGTTTGAGCGAATGCCAAAGAACATACTCATATTGAGAAAAGTAGCCCTGGTAGCTGGCAATATGCATACCCAGGGTGGAGGCAGCAAAGAGCCTCTTACCCAAGGTGCCTATTTTATGAGATTCTTTGTTTACAGGCCGGGCTGTAGATGCCTGAGGAAGAATGGCCTTATCATTCTCTGCCAGGACTACAATAGGGTCTGCAAAGGCCTGGGAGGCCAAAATGGGTTGATCCTTGGAAGCAGCATACTTCCTGTCGATGGACTTAGCCACAGAAGGAATGAGAGCAGGATTATTCCATACCATCTGAGAGAGTCTCAAAGGATGGTTGTACCAGGAGTTAAATCCATAGGTATCTCTAGGACATGTAGGTACTGGAGTCACAAAAGCTTCCCAGGATCGATATCTGTAGTCTGAAGAGAAAGAGTAGAATTAAAATTTTTCAGCAGAGACTTAAATGACAGGTCTTCAACCACAGGCTCTGTGGCAGGATTAATGCCTGCTCCTTCAACATCATCACCCAGTCGAAGATCTGGGTCAGGCTCAGTATCATCTCCTGACAGTCCAGGGGGGACTGTATGGACAGGAAATGAGTGAAAATCAGAAGGAAATGAGGAAGGAAAAGGGGTCGGAGTCGAGAAGCCCTGAAGGTTGGAAGACGTCATGCTAAGCCTTGGCGCAGAAGAAGAGCACGGCGCCGCTTGACATAGCACAGCGCGTGGTGTTTGTGAGGGCCCAGGCGCTGAAAACCACACACAGCACAAGACGGTGCAAAAGACGATGGCACAGAGTATGGTGCCAAAAGCTGCACGGTGCCGAGGCAGGACGTGCCGACAATCCCAACGGCACCGAGGATGGCACTAGCAGACGAATCAGCACAAGGACAGCGCTGAGTGACCCATCGGGTTGACAGCGCCAAACCAACCAGGGCTCTGAAAAATAGGATTTGAGGAGAAAGAAGGAAGGAGACCAGGAGATAGAGGTGTCGGTGTGGCCCTCGCGCCGCAGCCATGTGAGGGGGAAAACACTCAACGTGGAGTCGACGGCACCAAGAAGGCACCACGCGATTAAAGAGGCCCAAACGCCTCACCTGATCCCCTGAAAGACCCAAAGGCCCCGAGTGACCGGCCAGGTAGCTGGACTACCCTCCCAGCCCATTGCTTCATAAGACGTCCCACTGATGAAACTGCTCATCTGAAGCCCTACCAGAAGGGGGAAGGGCGCCGATGTCAAAGAGGTCAGTGACCGGAAACAGAAACCGGCGACTCTGAAGGAGGAGACTGGCAACTGACCCCAATGACCAATCGTCGACGCGCAGACATACCAGAGGGCGACCTCGAGTGATGCCTTCTCTTTCTTGACCTGTGGGCCGAAGAAGAGTTCAAGGCCGAACGGTGCCGAGAATGCAACCATTTTCTTTTACGCTTCCAGGGGGACCGCCCATACCCTCAGGCATTGGACCATCCATTGTCAGACCCTCCCTCTGGAGAGGGCGGCGGACCGGACCCAGGCCAACTGACTGAACAGCTTTCATACGAAGTCTCCCTACCATCAAATTTAACTCCCGGTGGGTGCGATCGTCATTTGAAACGCATTTGATGGCGAAAAAAGAAAGGAATTGAGGCGGTTGGAGGGTGAACACCGAGATAGTCATTGCCTTACAGGCGAAGGCTCGCAGCACCGCCTTCGCGGCTCCATCTCTGGTGCCAGTGCTCTGCAAAGTTTGTTCTGCTGGGTTCTAGCGCCCGCGTAGATCCCATCAGTGGAATGAGTGGTGGAGACTTTATGCCCAGGAAGATGTTCAAACATACACATCTTTAAGAGTTTTCACAAAGTTTGCAAATATTTACATAGTAAAATTTTGAACCCCCTGCAACTTACAAAAATCTCTCATCCAATTCTTTGCATATTTAGAAGATTCTATAACCATTACAAAAAGGTTATTCATGCTAGTTTACACATGTCTAGCTCCAAAGGTGCCAGAGTTATATGAAGATAAAATGTTTCATGAAATTTCCCACAAAAACTAAAATGACAGACTTTGAGCATATATTATTTTGAGACAATGCACCCTAATGTCTTGAAATCTGGCAATTGTTTGGAACACATATCATTAAGTAATAATGACAAATTTTAGACCTCTGGCCCAATAGACAGCCGAGGGATATGTAGATAAATCTATTCATGACATTTCTAACAAAAAATAAAATTACAGATTTTGAGCACCTATATTTCTGAGACAATCCATCCTAATGTCATGTAATCTGGCACATTGTTAGAACACCTACCATCAAGTAACTATGCCAAATTTAAGATCTCTGGCCCAATAGAAGACTAAGGCATATGCAGATAAAAATGTTCATGATTTCTAACAGAAAATAAATGACAGATTTTGAGCCCTTATAACTTTGAGACATTCCACCTTAATTTCATGATATTCAATGTCATCAGAACTCCTCCCAGAATGTAAGCATGCCAAATTTCAGAGCTCTTGGTCAACAAACAGCTGAGTTATGATCAAATTAATGAATGTGAAAAAATTCCACAGAATTCTGATGAAATTCTGCAAAAATTCACAAAATTTCACAAAAGTTCATCAAACATCCATGAATTCAAAATTTTCTCATTCTGCACAGCTCTAGCACATACCTTAAAGTGTGGTATTACATTTATAAAATGGCACCAAAATAACAAAAAAAGACAATCTTTAAATTAAGAATAAATAAATCTTCATCATTGGTCATCCTGATCAGACTACCTGCCCTGCAGTGCAAGTTGGAGCTCCGAGTTGCCGCCACAACACTGAAAGGGTAACCCCCCTGATCAGACTACCTGCCCTGCAGTGCAAATTGGAGCTCTGAGTCGCCGCCGCAACACTGAAAGGTACAGAGCTTGCTGGAGAACAAACGCAGAGCACTGTGCTGTGTTTCTGAACTTGGCGTCATTTTGCTGGTATCGGGGGACAGGACAATAAATTAACAAGGGACCAACAGACTCTTTAAACATTTCTACTAGCTGAGCAGTTTCTTAAAATAATCTGAACTGCTTAAATGAATCTGCTTGTAATATCACCTGCTTCTTCACAAATACTCAGAGCTGATTTTAAAGTAATTAAGCTACTCCTGTTTAAACTGCTTGTGCACAGCTCCTTAGCTCTTCCCGCAGCTGCTGCAGTCTGTGGGCAGTCATATGACTATCTCCCCACTTTCTCATTTGCAGCTTTTACAAAGACACCAATATAGGGCATCTGACTTTTTCTCAAACTAAAATAGAAGCAAAAAAAAGAAAAAAATTTGCTGCAGTTTTCTTGTACAATTAAGCACCTTTCTTGAACTAACTTTAATAGAAATTGTGGGACTTAATATATACTTTAAAATCACCTACATACCCCCACATTATTAAGTGGGAGACTGTAGGACTTATCAAATGGTGGTCTCTACTGCTCCCAAAATAGGAAGTCGGATAAGATCATCAAAAGCATAACTGACAGATGGACTAGAAGCTCGGTGAGGTCCTTACAATCACTCACCCCGTATGAATTTTTTATTCTTTTGTCCTGCCAAATAGAGGCATATACTACTTTATCGGGTCATAATCTGATCTTGTACCTAAGGCCACAACATCCCATAGTTATGCCTCTGGACTGGACTACTGTGGTGCAGGCACCATGGATGCTAAAATTAAAAAATGCAGGATGACTCTCTGCCTTATGGCAATAACACTGCCAGCAGTATTGCTCCTATGTGACATGACTAGTGGTCTCCTCATTAAGGAATGCTCCCCTTACAACACTTACTCACTCTCATTCTATGGCAGGTGCCCCCTTGGGGCACAGCCTACATTCCTAATGCATCCTATCACCACATTAGCATGCCTTGGCAGTAAACAATCATGCTTGATAGGCATACTGTTGTTTACCACCAGGGTCTCGGTGCAGGGAGCTTCGGGTAGGCTCACTCTCTACTTTCTACTTATTGGCCTTCTGCTACTAAGATGTGGGGATGTGGAAGCTAACCCAGGCCCTCAGCACACAAAAACAGCCCAATCCTTCTCACAATGGTCCTTCACACATAGCATCAGGACAGTTCATATTAATGTAAGTAGCACTGTACCCAAGATCCAGGAGCTTGAGGCCTGGGTCTCGACACACAGTCCAGATGTCCTTGGTATCAGCGAAACATGGTTGAAACCTTCCACTCCTGACTTACTCTGCCACACACAGGGATATACTATCCTAAGAAATAATAGACCAGGGTCAATGAGGGGAGGCAAAGTTTTGATTTATCTGAAGGACCATCTGAACGGAACCATCATTGCCTCCAGCTCAGCCTGACAATTGACCCCAGAGTGGCTGCTAATGGAAATTACTATTGGAGCAGCGCTTAAACTTCATATGGGCTATATATACCCCCCTCACTGGGAGGGATCAACAGACTATGGAGTATCGTTTCTGAAGTAGCTAGCCTCTCGCCAGTAAGGGATACTATTATTATAGTTGACTTTAATTTAAACTGGTTGGATAGCAAGCAACACAGCTATGCCGAATTGCTCAAGGGAACTAACCTGACACAAATCATTAGAACAACCACGCACCACAACTCTAAACGGGTAATCATACATTACTTGACTGGATCCTGACAAATCAGAAGGACAGGGCCAGTAATGCGATGCTCTATTGATTCCATTAGTGACCACTCCCTAATTTCTGTACGGGTCTTGGAAGAAAATCAAACCTCCACCAAGAATCATCTTCTTCAGGAATTTTGCCAGAGTAGATGTTGAGGCACTAAATAGATATCTAGGTGGCATAAGTTGGTCCAATCTTTTCTCACTGAATGACATGAATTCAGCCCTGGGTTTCCTCATTGCTGCTTTAACCTTGATCTGAAACAAGCATTGTCCTATCACGACTCGGCGTGTCAGGTGAGGGAACACTAAATGGGTCACTAGGGAATTGGTCCCCCTTATGAAAGCGTGGATAAGGCCTGGCTAAAGCACAAGATGGGACCAACTCCAGGAAATTGCAGAGTACAGGCAGGCAATTAAGGAACAGGTGTAAGAGGAAGCTAATCCTTAAACCTCTTTTTCAAGTCCCAACAAACTCAGAACCGAAGCAATCCCAGGAGTTTCTGGGCGACAGTAAACTCGATTCTGAAGCCAGCTAAACAAGATGGTGCAATCTCCTTAATGAGTGACAAGGGACTACAGGCAAACCTAGAAATGGTGGCTAACCTCCTGAAAGATAAGTTCTCAAATCTGGACCCATACTTAGCACAGCTTCCTGATGTGGGAAAGAATGGTGGAAGACAGGCAGGTACAACTTGCTCCCTTTTTACTTCAAAGTTACAACTAAATCTCAGACATATCGCTCCTGATGGCGCTACCCAACTCAGGTAGTGCAGGCAGTGATGGGCTATCACCGCACTTCTCAGGCTAGCTGGCATTTGTAGCAAAACCACTCTCCCACATAATAAACCTATCGCTGATCACCGCAAATGTGCCGACAATCTGGAAAGAAGCTAGAATAGTCCCAATTTTAAGGCAGGAGACCCGCACCTCCCGGAAAACTATAGACCAGTATCAATCCTGACCCACACAAGTAAGATACTTGAAAAAGTAGTATACCGTCAGATGTCCGAGAACATCGAGAAATATGGCCTGCTATCCAATGACCAGCATGGCTTTAGAAAAGGCTTTAGTACAACCACGGCACTCGCTAAATTTACAGACCTTGGTCTCAGTGAAGCGGACAAGAACTACCTCACGGGGGCCATATTTGTGGACTTATCGAAAGCCTTTGATATGGTGGACCATGAGATGCTGCTAAACTACCTGTCCTCCCTGAACTTCCACAACAGCATGATAAACTGGGTAAACAGCTACCTTATGGGCAGGACCCAGTTGGCACGACTAGGGAGGGTCCAATCCTGTCCTTCACAAGTGCGAACTGGAGTTCCTCAAGGCTCCAGGTCCCCTTCTCTACTCCCTTTTTGTGAATCCCTTACTCTTGGAACCCTCACACAGTAATAGAATAATGTATGTGGATGACCACATAATCTACAGAAGTGGAAACAACCTCTCCAGATTGAACCTAACTCTAAATAAAGATTTTAGTTCAATGGTTCACTCAGAATATGCTCATTGTAAACACCAAAAAAACAAAATGCATGCTGTTTGGCTCCAAACAGAGGCTCTCTAAGTGTGCTCCCTATGATACATATGCTCTTAACATCTTGGACACTGATGGCTCTAACACTGAACAGGTAAGGGAATTCAAATACCTGGGGGTCACGCTTGACCCCGCTTTTACTTTTGAACACCACATTAGCGCAGCAGTAAATAAGGTGAACTAAAGAATAGGAATGTGTTATTGACTCAAACACCTCATGTCCTCTGAAGCAAGACTAGCTATTGGGAGGAGACACCTTCTCCCTATACTAGAATACTGTTCCCAGTTATAGCCCTCTCACCTCTGTGCTCCTAAAATGCATGAACACAGCATATAACAACATATGCAGGTTCATTGTACAGGCCCCATATCGGACTCATCACTGTTACCTCTATCAAACCCTGGGACGACCCTCCCTCCAACCATAGAGAGCTGCTGTTTGGAACTTTCAGCTCAAAACACTGCAAGCTGGGCTAGATCCCCTGGCCAGGCCTCAAAACCTAAGAGTAACAGGCGTGAATAAAGGTCCTCTGATAGCAGGTTGATGGAATGTCCCAGACGAAATACAGAAATTGGCAGGAGGGCCTTCTCCTGTGCTGCACCCAAATTGTGGAACTCCCTCCCAAACAGACTGTACACATCTGTTTCACCCTTCACTTTCAAACTGCACTTCCTAGAGGAGATGTCAGGTAGATGTCTATGCAAATGCTAATCCAAGTAACTGCAAGTGACTGACAGGTATGTCAGCTAAGCAATAAGGAAGGGCCTGCTATTTTTAATGCACTTATTTGCTAGATGTTTTGACCAGAAACAAGTTATAATGTCTATAGCACCGAGAATTGTAACTGTATTTTTCTTTTTCTTACTTTTGTATTTCGCTACATGTTCTCCACTTATGATCCTCTCAACTGTGATTATATAAACTGTGTTCTGTTGACTTTCCAGTTATTGTTATGTTAGATGTGCCATCTAGAATGGCCCGGGTCATGCCTGAAAATGGTCCCTGGATCAGTGTACCTTACCCGGTAATCAAATAAATAAATAAATTGGTAGATCGGTTCTCACACCAAACAAGTAGGTTTGCCCCCATCAAAGAGGTCAACATTTCTGGCAGGTAAGTCACTCATGTTGTTTGTTTAACCATTTTTTGTTTGTTTTTCTCCAACTGTCACAGTTACAGAGACTTCCAAAGCTTTGTAGTTCCAAGACTTGCAAGGCACTTTCTAGACCCATGGAGTTATTGATCAATTACCGCACAGGTCTAGACAATTGACCAGTCAGATCACTGGATTTTTTTTTCCCATTTTATAAGGAAACAAACAATTTGCAATTTAAAAAATTGTTTCTGGTGTTTTCTGTTCATTACAGACATTTTGTTAACATATTTTATGTTTGGGTCCAGGATCTGCAGTGCTTCCACTCTCAGGATCCTATTTCTACAGTAAATTATAAGACTGGCACAGTATTCAGCAGTGCACAAAGCTCTTGGCAACCTATAGCATCAGTAACTGGTGAGTAACTGGGGACATGCTATGAAGCTGGAGGGAGGTAGATTCAGGAGAGATGTGAGGAAGTACTTCTTCACAGAAAGAGTAGTGGATTCCTGGAACAGCGCTCCAGCAGAGGTAGTTGGGATGAAACAGAGGTGGAGTTTGAAAATGCCAGGTACAGACACAAGGGAATTGTTGGCGTAAGGAAGGGAGAAAGACAGCACTATAGATCAAGTAGGGCTAGCAGCAAAATGAGGATAACAAAATGAGCAGACTAGGCAGGCTCTCAGTGGCCATTATCTGTCATCAGTTTCTATGTTTCTACAATGCTATTATATTTGCATTCTGCGTGCATTTTTCCCACTGTGTTTAGAGCTTTGAAAGAGATGCTCTTCAGACTTGTGTACTAACTCTTGGAAACCACAGCAAGTGGAAACACACACACACACACACGCACATGCACTGAACCTTGATGTTCAACTTCAAAGACTCATGATGATGTCTATTAGCTGGCTAATGGAAGGAAAACTAGTCTGATTAATGGGGCTGCATCCTTTGAACTATACAAAGTTTACGTCCGTCAGCCAACTGAACATGGCCATCACCAGCCTTCTCAATACTGGATTTTGAGTAGCAAGCCCAAGCCTCCTGCATTTCTACATCCATTGGCTTATATAGCACACACCTCCACAGCCCCTACACTGCACAAGCACCACCAATATGTTCTGTTTGCGCATGTAAGCAAGCAAACATACAAACGGAGAGTGTCATCTTCAACACAATCTCACAGCAGGCAAGAAGTAGGATACTCACTTTGTTCCTGTATACTGCACCAAGCTTGGGGTGGAGCTTAAAGAACTAACAGAACCAAAACAGGAAGATAGGAAAATAATAACAATTTTAAGGAGTTGACAGTTGTAATTTTTTGTGGTAGTATTTTTCTGTTTCTTTGCTCATTAGAAAGTCCTCTATATGATGATAATGTGCTGGATGTTGATAACATTGTGCTGGATATGTGGAGCATTTTAGCCTGGCAGCTGACATATCTGTCTCTAGTCCTCTCCCACTGCATCATCAGCATTATGATGTCACAGACAGTGACATCATAGGTGACTGACCTGGCGGCACTGAGTGGCTGTTCCTAAGCAGCAGTGATGTCACAGTCAGTGAGGTCACAATTCTGATGATGTAGTTGGGGGAATAGAGATAGATATTGCAGCTGCCAGGCAGAGTGCTGTCCCACACATCACACCTACTAATATCAGGTAAACGATTTTCTAATGAACCAAAGGGAAAGAAAAGTACCTCAGATATAAAAAGTAATGGTTGACTGCTTTAAAAAGAAACATGTACGTAAGACCTTACGTAACAGTAGATCTTCGAGGATCTCAGTCATCAGGTTACACCATAGGAACTTCACCATTGGTGAGTGGGGAATCCACATGGAAGATTTCAGCAGTACAACTGGGCCCACTCACAATGCTCAATGTCAGCTGATGTCACCAACCCTATAAAGGTGTAGACGGCCCCTGCTCTCCTCAGTTCTTTCCCTCCGGAGATGAAGGGAGCAAGGCTAATGCCCTGGGACCAGAGGGAGAGCAAGGGACCGGCCTCAGAAACATGATGGGAACAGCAGACAGCCAGGTCCTGAATAGAAGGCCCAAAAGGGGGATAGCAGGAGGAATATACCTGATGATTGAGATCCCTCAAAGATCTACTGTTACTGTAAGTTCTTACATAACTGTTCTATCTTTTCGGGGCATCTCAGTCATCAGGTTACACTGCAGGAATGAGTCCCAAGCAGTGATAAGAGTATATGGACAGTCTGGGAGGCTGGATCTCCATAAACCTAAGACAGAAGAGGTGGAACAACCTACCCAATCAGTAGCTTATTAAACTTAAGACAGAAGACCTTGAAAACTGAACCTGTCAAACAACTCCATAAGCTTAAGACAGGAATCCTTGCAGAACAGCCTAGTCAAATCCTGCACAGACTCTAGAAGCGATGTCCAGACTTTAATGCTTGGTGAAATGTGGACTGTGCTCCAGGTGGCAGCAGCACAAATGTCAGTGACTTAGACCCTTTGAAGCAAACCACAGAGGTAGCCATACCTCTGTGGAGTGGGCTTTGACAGCATCTGGCAATTTTTTAGATACCTATTGTAACAGAACACAATGCAATTTGCCAACCATTTGGATAAACATTGCTTAGAAACTAAAGCACCCTCTCTACCTGGGGCAAAAGAAACAAACAACTGTTTATACTTTCTGGACTCTTTAGTCCTGAGCAGGTAATACTTCAAAGTTCTGTCACATCTAGAGTATGGAACAGTGCTTCCTCTGGATTGGCACACTCCAGAAAATAAACAGGAAGGTGGGTAGACTGACTGAGTGTAAATTCAGAAACCACCTTAGGAAGAAATCTAGAATTTGTGTGTGCAAAGACACCCTGTCTTTGTGAAAAATCAAATAAGGCTTCTTGCATCCGAGTGCCTAAAGCTCTAAAATTTTTCGAGCAGAAATAACTGCAACTAAAAAGAGCACTTTCCAAGAGAGAAAGTGCAAGTCGCAAATGGCTCAAAAGGAGACAGGTTCAACTTCTCCAAAATAAAATTAAAGACCAAGCCAGGACAGAAGAACAGATTGGGGATTTCAGATGTAGGACTCCCCAGAGGAAGATATGCGAGACATTCAGTTAAGCAACAGTGTGATCATTCACGGGACTGTGGAAAGCAGAAATAGCCACCTGAGGGAGGAACACTGGATGCCTGAATCAGACAAAGAAGTCAGGTAGTCCAGGAAATGCTTCACCGGACAGGTGAAGGGGTCAAGGGGAACATTTGGCAGCCCAGATGGCAAACCGTTTCCACTTAATGGCATAAGTGGCCCAAGTGGAAGGCCTGCGGCGCACTCAGAACATCTACCACCCTGCTAGAGACACCAGTCCTGGCAATGACTACATGCTCAGGAGCCTTGCATGCGGATGGAGGGACCTGAGGTTGGGATGGACCAGGGTCAACCGATCCTGGTTCAGCAGATTACTGCAAAGGGGCAGAGGGACTGGAGATTCCTCTGCCAGCTGCTGAAGCAGAGGAAACCATATCTGGCAAGGCCAGAATGGGGCTACCAGGATCATGCTGACCCCTTCCATCTGCAATTTGATCAGCACCCTCTGTATCAGTAGGAACGTCAGGAATGCATACAGAAATCTCCTGCTCCTAGAGAAAGAGAACGCGTCTTGCCAGAAAACTCTAGGCCCTGGATCTAGTGAGCAAATACTGGGCAGTTTTGCATTGTGTGGGGACGCAAAAAGGTCCAACTCTGGGCAACCCCATCTGCCATAACAGATTATCTGCGATGGATGAGAGACATTCCCATTCGTGCATGTTGGACTGAGTCCTACTGAGACTGTCCACCAGGATGTTTAGGATGCCTGGCATGTGCATGGCAGACAGCGTTGGCTTGTGGTCTAGAGCCCAATACCACACTCTCATGGCCTCCATGCAAAGGGAGTATGAGTAAGTCCTGCCCTGTTTGTTGATATAGTAGACAATGCTCAGATTGTCTGACTGCACCACCAGCTGGCCTGGGGCCAGATGATCCTGAAGGCCTGCAGAGTGTACAGCATTGCTCTCATCTCCAGGACATTGATATGCAGGGCGGCTTCCCACTGGGACCAGGATCCCTGAGTTTGCAGGGATCCAGGTGGGCTCACCAGCCCAGACCTGAGGCATCCATTGTTAGAATCTGACTCAGAGAGGAAAGCAGGAAAGGGACCCCTTGAAGGAGGTTTGAGGGGACCATCCACCACTGAAGTGCCTTGTGTACTGGGGAGGAGACCAGGGCCAGTTGGTCCAACTTGTCAGTCTGCTGGCCCTACTGCACCCGGAGGGTCCACTGCAGGGTGCATTTGTGGAGTCTGGATAGCGGAACAGTAGGAATGGCTGTGGCCATGAATCCTAGTAGCCATAAATACAGCCTGGCAGGGATGTACCAACTCTGAGTGACCTCCTGCACCTGGGATATGAGGCATTCTGCACTGCTGTGGGGTAGGAAGGCCTCCCCTGCCCAGAGTCCAGGACCACCCCAATGTACTGTAGTCTTTGGGGTAGAACTAGCACAGGCTTGGACAGACTGATTGTTATGCACAGAGACTGAAAAAGCTGAAGAGTATGCTCCAGAGTGGACAACAGCTGCTCCCCGTATGGGGCCTTGAGAAGCCAGTCATCCAGGCATGGGAAGACATACAGTCCCTCTCTTCTGAGAACTGCTGAGACCACTGCTAAGCACTTGGTAAAGACATGTGGTGCAGATGACAAGCCAAAGGGCAATACCTTGAACTGATAATGTTCTTCCTGTGAGGAGGAAGATCTGCATGTGCAGGTAGGCATCCTGCATGTCCAGTGAGCAGAGCCAGTCCCATGACTTGAGGAGGGAACAGGCCTGGTAAGGTTATCATTTGGAACTTTTGTACTAGACATAGAGATTGAGGTCTTTCAGATCCAAGACTGACCTCAGATCTCCAGTCTTTTCGGAACCAGGAAGAATCTGGAATAGAACCTCTGGTTTCTCCTCCACTTTGGTACCAGTTCTATCACCTACTTGCACAGGAGAGAATGCACTTCCTCCCGGAGAACAGACAGATGAGCCTGGGGTAATTTGAGAGAGACGGGGGGGGGGGGATCTGAAGGCTGCTGTACGAGCTCCAGAGTGTGCCCACACTCTATGATCGGCAGTATCCAGGCGTCTGATGTTATGGTTCTCCACTGATTCAAATGGAGGGAGATCCAACCTCCTATTGCCACCTCCTGGGCCTGGACTAAAGGAGAGAGATCTGGCAAGGAGTCAAGTTGAGGTGGGGCCAGCAGAAGAGGCAGGACCCTCAGTCCTGGATGCTTGGCTGCTGCTCCAGTATTGGAGGAGGCAGGCAAGGAGGGCTGGGCTCTCATTTGCCCTGAGGGTGGGAGCTGGGGTCCGGTCTGTTAACTTGTTGACCAAAGTAGGGCCCCCTACCACGCCATGTTAAGTGTGGTAGAGGAATGGATGGACTTAGTGACTGTACCTGAGGCCTGCAGATCTTTAATGATGTCCTGGATATTAGGACCAAAAAGTTTAGTGCCATTAAATGGGAGTTCAACACCTTGTTTAGCACATCGCAACAAACCCAGAAACCCTAAGCCATGAATGCCTATGGAGGCAGATGCTAGTGGCAGTCTCCTGGAAATAGTGTCAAATAAATCATAGATGGTTTTAGATGATACTTCCCAACATCCTCTGCAGTTTGGAAGCATTGGAGCAATTTCTGTTTCTGGGCACCATCAGGAAGGGCTTGGGCAGCCGCTCTTTTCCTTTCTGGCATTGGTGTTCTGGAATTTCACCATGTGAAACAGGTAATTTGCTATCCTCGGCCAAGGATAGCAGAAGCATATGCCCTTTTTCCCCAAAGATTTATCCTGTGGGATTCTTTGTCCGGGCAAAGAACTAATGCTTGGGCACCTTAGACCTTTCATTGCTGCCTTGATGACCACTGAGTCAGTTTCAGCATGAGCAGCTAAATAAGGAATGCCCTGAGGGGCACTGTAGAGCTTATCAGCTCTGTGGGGCATAGCTGGCAACATATCTGGTCTGTGCCAGGCTGCCGTGGTAGCATCCCTGAGGGCGGGACACATGGAAGGAATGATCTTAGGGGGAGTCCAGGTAATCCGCCAGGTTCTTCCTGGTGGCATCCTCCTCCTCCTCTATCTGAAAACCCAAAGTGAAAGACAGTTGCTTCATAATGTTGAAAAATGAAGCAACCTCAGGTGAAGACCTGGGGGTATGCTTGACAGATTCTTCACTAACAGAGGAGGCAGTGAATTTATCTGAAGGGTAGTACTGCTCTTCCTCTCTACCTCATCTAGAAGTATGAGGTCAGGGTGGTTTCTTCCTTGACGTTGACCTCTTCATCTGGGTCTGCCATCGATGCGCTTGTCGACGGTCCCTGGGCTGGTTCCCAGGACCGACTAACAGGAGTCACGATGAAGACAACGGCGAAGGCACTGGTGGTGCGGGTCTGCTAAAGGCAGTAAACTGCTTGATGATCATGTTAGTGAAGCGGACTAGAACTCATTTTGTCACAGGAGGGTCGACGGCACTGATGTTGCTGGACCCGACTGCATGCCCGACGAGCCCATAACCTTCAAAGGGGAGGGTCGGTCTCAAAGAGGCCATCATTGACGATGAGACCATCACTGACAGAGGAGGGACCGACAACCCGAAGGTTGACAGCTAAGCGCCCTGTGAGTCAAGCAGAGAAGCTGTCGGTATGGGTCTGGAGTGAACCAGGACCTGGACAGTAGGTCTCTTCGGGGAAGCCAACAATGATGAAGAGCCCACTGAAGTAGAGGCTGACGGAGAATGGAATGGTCACCGGGGGGAGCGGTCGTGATCCCGGTCTTTTTTTATGACTTTTCCTTGAGGACCTGTCTTTGGACTGAGAGGTCTTGGAGCTCTTGGACCCGGAGGGCGACTGGTTTGCCAGTGCCCTGGAGGACCCCGGCTCAGAGCTGGCTACCTGCTGTTCCATGAAGGTACAGAAAGCCTTTCTGTGTCAACTAAGCATGGTTTGGTTAAACTGTTGGCAAAGCTTACAGTCCGAGGCATTGTGCTGAGGATCAAGAGAGCAAACACACACAGAGTGCTCATAATTAGAAGCAATCTTCTTATTGCAGCAGCAGCACCGGAAGAGAGAAGCTGAAGGTTTAACTATCAACATAAAAGAAAAAACAAAAATAAATCTCCAAAAAGAGATTTGTGAGGGTTGCGTAGAAAAAAGGCCATAGGCTGTAAAAAGACGCGAGCACAGCGACGGCACTTCCATGGAGACTGTGCTTGCAAGTTGATGGCAGGAAAGAAATGAGGAGGACGTGGGCCTGCCTATGCCTTTGTAGGGTTGGCGACGTCTGCTGACATTGATGTCGTGGGCGGGCCCAGCTGTACTTCTGAAAATCTTGTGTGGATTCCCCATTCACCGACAGTGAAGTTCCTATGGTGTAACCTGATGACTGAGATGCCCCCGAAGAAGATCTAATATTAGTTTTAGGCAGTACACTAGCTCTTTAAGGTGGATGGCATCAATGTGCACTAAGAAATCAAGATGACAGTCCAGCCAGACCCCAAAGTACTTAAATCTGGAGACATCCTCAATCACAGCACTATCAAGGGTGTGGAAAGATGGGAGGGCGGGGAGTCTGTTAAGCCTCTATTGGGTCCAAAATACCACAGAAACTGTTTTTTGGCATTGAGAGACAGTTGGTTTGACAGGACCCAGTGCTGAATATTGTCAACATCCCCTGCAGCTGGACAGTAAAGCCATGGGTAGAGGAGACAAATGCAGACAGCACTGTATAATGAGCATGCATATGAATGGATGCAGAGGAACAATTAGAGGCATAGGTCATTCAAGAAACTGGAAAAATGAATAGGGCCCAGGACAGACCCTTGTTTATGGCTATTCAGGATATAATAATAATAATAATAATTATAGTCAACTTGTGATTTTTTTTTATCTGTAAAAGTTCTATTGGGTGGGGTTAAGCATCTGTTTATCAGAACTTTCTATTTTCCTCCTGGTTGCTCAGATAATGGGTTGTCATTGCTGGAAGGTTACTCTGGGTTGAAAAGTAAAGCTAAGGAAATTATCTTGTTGGGAGATACTGTATTAACATCAACTGGAAAGATTAAATTATAAAATTAGGGATACAATTGGGGGGTTAGGTTTAACTCAGTTTATTAATAAAACAACACATACAAATTACAGAACATGAACTGAAATGTTATTGGACTGGATTTTACCATCCAGGCCAGATAGAATAGTCGAGTTAAGCATACTGTACTCCAGTCTTCACTCATTCCAGGAATTTTCTACATTTTATCTTTTGAATTTAGGAATATGACTGCTAATGTTGCTTGGTCATTTTTGTTTTCTTTCCTGACATTGATACTATGCTAAATTTTACTTCAAATGAGTTTATAGCAATATGTGATAAGGCTGCACCAATGAGGAAACTTAGAGTCAAAGTAGAAATCAAACCTAAACACCAAATTTAATAAATGCAATGCAAGAAAGATAAAAAGCATGGAAAAATACAAATCAGATTAATCATTCTGATATCAAAACAAATGTATAAGATTGAGGAATCTAAGCAAAACATTGGTTCAGAAAACTAATCTGAATTTTATTTAAATAAATAATTTGAAATGGTAATGGAATGAAGCAAAACTGGAAGATACTGAATGAGTTTTGAGGAAAACAGACAACAAAAATTATTCCTTGACTACCACTGATGGTGAGGTTCATACACCCTTGGAGAACGTCATGGAATTTAACAATGTCTTCTGTAATACAGCTAATGGTGTGTCTCTATGAATTTCTTTAACTGAAGCCAGAACAGTAAAGAGGGATGAAAACTTCATTTTTCATTTTAGGGAACTGGCTGATGTGCATGGATATTTACAATGCATGAATACTAAGACAAGAAATGGTTGAGGATGTTATTTAATTATTCTCTGAAATTTGTAGTGTTCCCTGAGTTATGGAGGCAGACAAACATGATGCCTACTATTAAGGGTGGTGACAGGTCTGTGGTTAAAAATTATAGGCCTGTCTCCTTACTATCCCCTCTTTCCAAGGCATTGCAGAAAGTGGTCATGGGCTACTTAGAGCTGCATCGTTTATTATCTCTGACACAACATGGATTTAAAAAAGGAACACAGTACTTTAACAACTTTGCTAGAATTGACTGCATTTCTCCAACAGGCTTTGGATATGGGTGAGACTGCTGCTGCTGCCTATTTTTTTATTAATCTAAAGCTCTTGATTTGGTGCATCACAGTCCCCTGCTCTCCAAACTTAGGGGCACTGGTTGTGAGATGGGGGTTATATATCTTGGTTTAAAATTGATTTGGGTGGTAGAACACAATGTGTAATTTTAGATAGTGTAAAGTCTCCACTAATGGGAACTGATACAGAGGATCCACAGGGCTCTGTTTTAGGGCCTTTGCTATTTAGTATTTCTGTTAACGATTTACCAACTGTTATTTCATCTTCAAAGATTTTACTTTATGCAGATGATATTGTTTTGATTAATAGTGGTGTGGTTGTGAAAATTTAATTTTAGATTTACAGAGTGAGTTTCAATCAGTTAATAGATGGCTGTATGATAATGGTTTAATATTTACTGGTTAGTGCCAATAAACAACTGCTGGCACAACCTCACAAACTCCACTATTCACACGTGTGAATAATGGAGTTCTGTAAACCACGGTTCCAAAAATAGCCCTCAGCGCACCTGAGCACATGTGTGAGAGACTGTCCCCACACTGGCCGTTCACTTGCACTGGTCACAGAAAACCGCCAGCGCAAATGAGTGTCTTCTCGCAAGATGAACAAAAACGCAACCAGAAGCACTGTTCAACTACAACTCTGACAGAAATTGATTTTAAATGGCAACCTCGTTCTGTTTCATGCCACGAATGAATCAGAAAGGCAAACATTTATAGAGGAACAAGAAAACAAGAATCATGCTAAAAAAAAAAAAGTGATATACAGCTTTTCATCAAATACCTATTCTTGTTGCCCACTGCTATATATCACACCTCTGTATTTATTTCTTTAACCAGTAAATATGAAAAATAAAACATGAGGAAGTCTGAGAACTCAGATTTTACGCACACCCTCGGGTGTGTGATGACCAGATTTATAGGGCATCACACACCTCGAGTGTGCATAAAATCCGAGTTAACCTCACTTCTCCATGCATTATTCTATATTTATTAAATGTGTCTAAGACTACATTTGTATTTTTTGGAAACAGGAACAAGTTGGCTGCTGTCCCTAATTGTTTGAAAATCAGAGATGCACATAATGTGGAAACTGAGAAGGTAGACTATTTTAAGTATTTAGGCTTTATTTAGATAGCTTATTGTACAGTTCTCAAACTGATTTTTGGTCAAGACTGTTAATTTAAGATTGGACTTGCTTTATAGAATAAGGAATTGTCTTTCACTTAATTCCAAAAAAAAAAGTATTGATGCAGTCATTAATTCTATCTGTTATTGATTATGGATTACCAGTATATTCAGCTGCAGTGGAGGCATCCTTAAAAGGAGATGGAGTTGTCTATCATAATGTGTGTCATTTTTGTACTGGGTAATCCTAGGTTAATGCATTATTTAAGCAATAAGGCATGACAAGGGGTGTGTTATGGTGGCCCTTCTTGTGTGGTGGAAGCACTCGAGCGATGCCTCATGCTCAACTCACCCGAGGTGGCCAAGTTAGCCCACCCAGTAACGCACCTCCTGAGTGCCTTAGTGCATTATTATGAAATGAGTTATTTTAGTAAATTTTATGCCTTTTTAACATATTACTTTAATCTGGGCCGTTGTGCTGGGATAACGGTCCAGCTGAAAGTTGCTCTTGGCCAGTCAGGAGCCAGCATTCTTTCTACCCATTTCATAATGTTTATTATATTCTTCACTTAACTGGTATTCATTTGATTATTGTTTTTATTTCAGGTTAATTTTCTTTTTGGAGAGTTTGGAATGGGAACATACAACTGTCTTTTAAGGATTTGATTAAGATGGGATGTTTTCAATATTCAACCTGTTCTGTATCAACACTCTGTTAATTACCTTTGTACAGGTTTTCTTCAGCTCAACATACATTTGTCTATAAAGTGTTAAAAGAATGGAACTCACTTCCGTCCACACATTATTCAGAATCCTATCATACCTTTAAAGTGAATTTAAGAAAGTACTGTATTGCTATGTTTCAGTGTTACTGTTCTGACTATTACTGTGTATATATCTAATGCTGCTTGTTCTGTTGTACAGTACGTAGTAGTGTGAGATTTTTATATATGTATCTGTTACTTGTTATGTCTCCGGTGTCTCCATGAAAATGGGCATTTGATGCTCTCAGAGTTACCTGGTTTAACAAATTTTAATCAACGAAAATGAAAATAAAAATTAAGAGTCGCATGAAGAGATGGGGAGTGAAGGAGATAGGGAACGTCTGATAAGCAAAGTTCATGACAATCTGCCTTTGCCAACAGCTTGGCACTGGACTGGCACATTTTAAATTCTGTGTGCCAAGTTTTTTTTTAGGCTTTCAGTCATCCCTTTTTGATTAAAAAATCTCCCAAAACACGTTTTTTTTGGTTTGTTTTTGTAAACTTTATTTAAATTTGAGAAGCACATAGACGTCTTTTCTCCCTTCCACCATTGACATAAAGTGGAGGAGAGTTTACCGTATAAACAGCTTTATAAATAGGCAGTTACAATTATGATGCACAAAGTTTGCGACTTGTGTCTATATACACTGCATTCTATATATTTCAACTACTTCTGTTGCTCAACCCTAAAATAAAGATTTTAAACAAATTAAGTATAAATTGCCTATAATACACTGATTAACTAAGAAGGTCTTTAAAAAAATGTAAGTGTTGAATTAATTAACATATTTCCCTGGGAATGTCAAACTTAGGCTCCTTAAAAATCAGTCATTAGAACACTGGGAACCAGTTCTCTCTGAGTGCTTTTTCTAGAGGCAACCAGGTCTCTTCATATTTATCTAGCTGCTCCCTGACCATGTACTGGGTATGCTCTAATTTCATTGTCTGAATTAGTGAGTTAAGCCACGAGGCCGTGGATGGCAGCTGGCTAAGTCTCCAATTTTGTGCCAGTTCTCTCAGTCCCACCACCACGCCCAGGCGTCTGTTTGCTCCATCGACCTGAGCCCAAACCACCAAAACTGGGAAGACCCAAAAGGGCTTCCACAGCGTCCAGTCTGAGAGCTGACTGGAGGGTTCTGGAAAGAATCTGAAGTATTCCACGCCAGAATTGCTGGACTTTGGGACATTCCTAAATCATACGATAAAAAGTTCCCTCCTGCACCAAGCATTTTGGACAGAATTGTGACGACATAGGGACAAGTTTGTGGGCAAGTCTGGGGGTGAAGTAGGTCCTCATCAGGATACTGTATTGTATTGCCTTCAGTCTATTATTAACAGAGCACTGCAGCCCATTTTTAAGGATAAGATACCAGTCAACCCCTCTGGGTAAAGGTCATTTTCCCATCCTCTCTTGACTGCCTCTAGAGGGTCGGGCAAAGCCTCTATCAAAAGCTTATAGCATCTCCTCAGTGGCTTGAAGGATTCAACCCTGGAGAATCTCCTGAATATTTCCTCCAGGAGGAGTAGCCCATTTTCTCATTTGTATTATTCTCCTCCAGCAGGGCCTCCAGCCTGTTCCGAAGCTTCATATATGTGACAGCTTGAGAGGGATCTAGAGTATACCTGTTTCTTAGATCTTTAAAGGAGATTATTTGCCCTTACATAGAAGTTGGCTAATCTTGAACAGCCCCTTTGTACCAGTACAGGTGCTGTCTTATTATTGGTGGGACCTGTCTCTCCTGAAGGAGTACCTCAGGTTGGAGTCTAGTGAGGGAAGGGCTGCTCACCTAAAATCAAATGAGCAGTTTCCAGGCCCTCAGGGTGGCTCTAGTACGCAGTTTTGAGCAACGGGTTCTAGATTCCCCAAGAAAAGAATCCACCAGTACCGAGTGGTATAGGGGTACACTGCCCCCCCCCAGGTCACAGCATGCCGGTGGCCCGCCCAGGCCGCCCCTTAACATGTCATGGATGTGAACTAGCTGTGAGGCTAGGTAATAGAGGTGGATGTTTGGAAGACCCAGACCCCCCCACTCTCCGCATACCAAAGTATTTGCTTACTGATTCGGGGTCATTTCCCCTGTCAATGTCTTTATGTATTTTTTCGGGAGGGCCATTGGTGCTGACTGGAACATATATAAAACCTGTGGGAGGATGGACATTTTAATTAAGTTGACCATACCCAGCAGGGTAAAAGGAAGGGCACGCCACTTGAAACAGTCCTCCTTTATTTTCTTGATTAGTGGAGAGAAGTTAATTTTAATTATTTGTGATTACTGGGTAGGAGCACACCCAGATATTTAACTTGTCTAGTGGGGTGGATGGTGGCACCGGCTATGGTGATGGGGGCCTTGTTATTCCCCAGTGGGAGCCATTTGCTTTTGTCCCAGTTTATTTTGTGGCCAGATAGTGGGCCATAAGTGTCAAAGATAGCACTCAGTTCTGGCAATGCCCTCCCCGGATCCTCCTAAAATAGCAGCACGTCATCACCAAACAAGGAGATGACGTGATTAGCCCTACCTTGTGTGAACCCCTTAATCTTTACATTGTTCCCGATAGTGGCAGCCAGAGCCTCTATGCTGAGGACATATAGCAAGGGGGAAAGGGGGCAACTCTGTCTTGTCCCCCAAGAGAGGTGAAAGGGCCGCAAGATGGTATTATTAGTCAAAATCTGAGCCATGGGTGACTCATACAAGGACCCCAACCAGCCTATAAATGTCTCTCCCATCCTGAACTTTCTAAGTACAGTAAACATAAATGACCACTCAACCCGGTCAAATGCTTTTTCAGCATCCAGGGTGAGGAGGCCTCTCACCCTGACTGCAACCATTTATTAATGATGTTAATTGTCCATCTTAGATTGTGTTTAGCTTGGTGTCTCGTTGGGGTGTATGAGCATAGGAAGAAACTTCTCCAACTGCAGGGCCAAGATTTTAGCTAGGATTTTATAATCAGCATTGAGAAGCGAGATGAAGGTAAGAATTGCACTTCTCTGGGTTTTCTTGGGTTTAGGTAGAACTACTTTGGTTGCTAGTACCTGAGACGGAGGAAGTTTACTCCCTCCCTCAAGCCTCCTGCACTATTTCTGTCATGAGGATTCCTAGAGAGTTCCAGGTGGCTCTGTAGAATTCTGCAGGAATCCCGTCGAGGCCAGGTGCTTTTCCTTTCTTTATCTGCTACACCACCATTTTGATTTCTTCTAGAGTAATCAGGGATTCTAACTGTTTTTGTTGGTCTTCCGTTAGCTTAGGGAGTTCCAGCCCCCCTAAGAAAGTAGAGGGATCTCAGTCCACTGGGACCTGTGTTGTATAGATAGTTTCATAGAAATCTCTAAAAGTGGTGTTAATTTCATTTTGGTTATATGTTAATACCCCCTCTCTATTCTCCAGTTTCAAGACAGTTCGCTCAGCTTGTTTCTTTTTCACCAGACTTGCCAGCCACTTACCTGCTTTATCTCCCTCAAAGTGGGATTTAGACTTCGTAAGGAGCAGGTCTCTTTCTATTTTCTTTGAGGACAGCTGATTGAGTTGTCCCTTAAGTATTTTAATTTTATTAATAAGGAGCTGGGAGGGGTCCACCATAGCTGCGCTTTCCCGAGATTTAATTTTCTCTATGAGCACTTCCTCCTCCTCAGTCTTATGCCTCTTTTTAAAGGCTGAGTAGGAGATGGAATCCTCTCTAATGTATGCTTTTAGGGCATCCCATACAAAGTGTATATGGGTCCCCTTCCCATGGTTATTTATAATAAAAAGTTTATCTTTTCATTGATGTATGTAGTATATTCTGCCTTGAGGAGCAGCGTGTGGTCTAGTCTCCACTGTGACGGGGCAGGTGAGGGGGCGCCCAGTGACATAGCCAGCCCCAGGGCCCCAGGGAAGCATGGTCTGAAAATGATCATAGAGCTGCATGTGGCGGATAGTTCCCTGTCCACCAGGCCCGAGGAGAGGAACATATAGTCCAGCCGAGTGTAGACCTGGTGGGCATAAGAAAAGAAGGAATATTCTTTTTTTAGCAGGGTGGCACTGCCTCCAAGCCTCAATAAGAGCTCTCTCTCCTCAGCCAGACCCCTTAAAGCATGTACACTGCGTGGGATAGGGTTAGATTTCTTTTTGGAGTGATCCCATATGGGGGCTAGGTAAACACTAAAATCACCCCCCATGATGATATTATCATTATATGGAGCCAAAGTGACCCCCAAGCAAGTAAAAAAAAAACTGGTGAATCATAGTTAGGTTCATAAACCAAGACCAGAATAGAATTTTGACCTCCCACATCCACTTCTGCTATTATATACCTCCCATGAGGGTCTACCACTGTTGTTTTAACTCTATGGGGGAAATTTGGGCATATCCAAATGGCAACCCCCCTGGCTTTGGAGGTGAAGGGGGCCACCAATAGCATGCCGCCCCAGAATTGGGTCAGCTGGTCAACCTCTTCTTTAGTGCAATGGATTTCCTGCAACATCACTATATTCCCCCTTCATTTTTTTAATTTACACCCATACCCACTTCCTCTTTACCACCGTTCGTAGGCCATTGACATTGATTAATGTTAACTTTTCCATTTTACGACTTTAAGTAAGAAATCTTTAAACATCTGTGTATCAGTTATTAAATATACAACCTTCACTTCTATACATTGTCTGCACTTCCTAACTTTTTAACCGAAACTTGTAAGAGCTTAATAACTTCAACCCCTCCTCTGCCTTGCCCTGAACTATCTCCTTTCAAACAGTAAACAAACCCATTTAATTCCACAACCCAGCCACCAATTAACCACAAACAAAAATAACATATCTAAGTCCCATTCTGTATACCCCAAGAGAATCTTCCATGTATCACCCTCTACTTCTCGTGGAGTGAGCTGGGGATCCACCAAAAACTCATAATTATGACTACAAATCTATTTCCCACCCATAGTGGTGGTGGGGGGCCACCCAGCACACATGGGAACCACCTCCAGAGACACCACATCTCCCATAGGGTACCCGGAAAGCCGAGCACTCTGTCAAGCCACTGAGAGCGCTGGGACCAGGAATGAGGGGGTAAGTAGAGAGACCCCGCCCTGAACCGTGGTACGTCCAAACCCCCAATGTATGCTTTCCACAGCATTGTCTTAATGGCGCTTCCCTTTTATTCTGTTATGTGGTTCCACCACTCTCATCTGTAGCCCGGTTTGGACTGTGTGCCCCGAGAGCGACCCCCCCCCATGAACCCGAGCCCCCCACCACCCCCCCAGTATAACTTCCACATCCAGCAAAAAATGTTCAAGCTATTAAGAATAGCATTTTAACACATCGCCGCCGAGAAGTCCAAAGATATCTCTAGGGGAACTGTTCTAAATAAACAGTACGTAGAAAGGTTATCATAGTTCCGATTTGGAGCCTGCAAGTTTGACCATATGGGCTGGAGAGCCATCCCGAGTCTCCCTGTCTTCCCTGGGTGACCAAATGAAAGGAACGATTAAGTAGCAGGCCCCGACTGAGTACTCATGATGGGACACATTGAAATACCCTCCAGGCCTTGCATCACTAATATTTCTGAGGGTATATAAAATTCTCGGCTTGGAAAAGAATCAAAATAATTCCTATGGTTGCTGTTCCTGCAGGCTGCAAGGAGTGGTTCCACCCCTTGACTGCTCGCATGTACTCAAAGTTAGGGACCAACAGGCCACCAAGACCTAGCATTACCCTGAGGCAGGAAGGATGGGGATGTAAACAGGCACAGGCAAAGTTGATAGGACACCACCCTGGTGTTGTGGGCCGCATGGCGTCCTATCCCCTAAATAACCCTCCCACCCTGAGGGGCCCCTAGAAAAGCATTAAATGAAAAAGTACCTAAACTGAATATTCAGCGAGGGTTTCCATTTTGAGGTGTGTTTTGGCTGTCTGCTTTTCCTGCTCCAAACTGTTGACAAACCCTGCGGCTGCTTTAGGGTTGGTGAATGCCTGCGTTTCCTCCTGGAGGCCTCATGATCAATCTGGTGGGGTAGACCAGTGAGAATGGGTAGTTGATGCCATGCAGTTTCTTTCTGACTTCATTGAAGGCTTGCTGAGCATTTGCAGAGGTCTCAAATAATCAGGGAAAATACTGATTCGTGCCTTTGCAGCATGATGGGATCCTTCTTAAGCCACTTCCAGGACCCTCTGTCTGTCCTGGTAGCGGAGGAACTTTACTAGCAAGTGTCTTGGACACTGATCTGGTGGGGGCCTTATACCCGGTGACCGGTGTACCCTCTGGACTTCCGGTGTAACGTCTTGAGGCAAGGAAAGGGTCTGTTTTAGCCAGGTTTGTATATATTTTGCACAGTCCTTACCCTCCTGCCCCTCAGGAAGCCCACTATGTGAATGTTGTTCCTCCTTTCTCTATTTTCATGGTCATCAAGTGTCTACTTAAAGGAGAAGTCTTGTAAAAATGTTAATTAAGAGGCTATCGGTTCAGTACTTGGATTTTCTGTTACCTTATGTTGTCTTCTCACATTTGAGTTTGAGCTCTCCACTTATACTCCCACACCTAAAATGTACTTTCACTTGTAAAACATGCATTTTGTGTCTCTCTACATTTGTTGCTCGCACCATCATTAGACTCGCACATGCGCATTTGTGTGCTTTCCATTCTCGTCCTACGTCATCATTGCAATAGCGTGTGCCAACTCGTGTTCATGCAGTATTGAGTTCAGTGGCAGCATATAGGTAAGCGTGTCGCCCTAATAATGGATGTATGCATAATATTTAATAAAAAAAAAAATCATACACAATGCTTAATGCTGTTTCAGTTGGAGCTATACATGGAGTTGTCAAATGGTCTATTATTTGATTTTGATCCATTTTCAGGTGCAGCTGTTAGCACTTCAGTTGCTTGAGGCTGATGCATTGCCATAGCACTGTTATAGAGCATCGATAAATAAATTGTTTTTAAATCATTGTCGTCTGTTTATTTTGCTGTGTGTAATCATGAGGGAGTGTCTAGCTGTTATATTTTATTACTGTTGCAGCCTAAACCACATTATTCCCTGACACCACTCTGTTTACTGACATATGCCGTTTTTCCCCTTAGCTAGTAAATGAAGTTAGAAAGCATATTTCGATGTTGTAATAGGTCAGTCTGCCATGCTGGCAGCAGTCATTTTGTGTCCCTATATTTGCCATGGCCACATCTCCTCTGGCGATCGCATGGTACCCTACTGCATGCAAAACAAATGGTGCTTTGAGAACTGTATGTTGTAACATTCTCTAATAAAAAAAAATTCTGCCTGTCACAGATGAGTGAAAGCTGTATAAAAAAAACTTTATGCACTGTTACCCCCATCTTATTCAGGCTTCTGGTTTTTCATTGATTTTAAGTTCAAAATGGTAAGGTAAGTCAGCTCTGATTACAGTCTGAGCATATCAATGCACCCTTGCTCACCTGCAGGCATCATACTCTAATTTGTGCAACACTTTATTAATTTTGTATGTTTTGTATGTTTCTGGTTCAGTATGGTCCCTTTCAATCATACATCTGATCAACCCCATGCTCCACCACACCACTTTTCCCTCAGGTGAAGCTACAGTATGCAGTGCCTCACAGAGTGGGGCAACTATAGTATCACCAAGAGATACGCAGTTTTATGTTATCCGATGCAGGGACACTTTCACAGTGGGATTACACCCTGATGGTGCCTCTTAGTTTTGCCATTATCCTTTCCTGAACACTGGGTGTGAACCAGGTGATGCTATCAGTTGTGTATCCGGCAGGGCTTACCTAGCTATCCTGTAGCCAAGGAACATACCCTCCCTATCATGGCTTCCTGTAGCTTTATTTCTTATCTATTTACTTGACATTTCTGCACTCTACTTAGATTAGTACAGTACATACAGAACCAGGAAGAATGAGGCAAACTGGACAGCTGAGTGTTTTTGGGAAGCCCTCTGCTTGTGGCTCACTGTGCAAATGCAGGTTCAACAACCCCTTTTGCCGGCTATGAGTTGGTCTGTAGTATGTGTCAGGCATCATATTGCCAGTCACCGTGGTCTGTTTCAATTATGTTACATACCTGCATGATGTACCGTCCACAGGTAGAAACAGATTGTGGTCACCCTTGACTGTAATATCTGAAGTCACAACCCACACCCAGTAATATTCGTTCAATGCTGTGCACTTTAGATATATTATGCCAGCAATAAGACAGGCTGACATGTCTGTCATGTCTTGATAAGAGCATATCCCTGTTGCATTATGATGCACAAAACACAACCACTAATTACCTTTAGCACATGGGAAGTGTTATGAGGCCACAGCATCTCGTATCTGTCCTCTTGTGTTTATAAAATGTGCCACCAGGTAAATTATACAAACCCCCCCAAAAAAATGTGAAATATGTGTGTGTATATATTATAGTGGCACGGTTGTGCCACTATAGTTAGGGTTGAGTACCCCAATTTAAGGTTAAAGTGTGAAATGTTGCAGCTTAATAACTTTGCCACTGTAAGACGAATTTGCCTGAAATTTGGTAGGAACAGAGCGGTACCATAGATCTCTGGATCTGCCAAGTTTCGTAATGGTCAGGTATACGGTTGCAGAGCTATAAAGCACAATAGAAAGTCGCATTACCACTTTTTTGCACACTCTTTGCTCGCGCCTACAGGTCGCACGGTTTGCATGACCAGTCCAAAACCTTCAGGAAACATGCAGCCAGGGTCCCTGATGTGCCTTTCGAAGATTTCATGAAAAAATATTAAAGAGTTCAAAAGTTATTCAAAAAACAAGTTTCCCATTATAGTCAATAGGAAAAGTTAACAAAAAGTTCGACAGTGTCGCAAATGCAGTTTTTAGTGTCGCAAATTACCCCTGTAGTGTCGTGAGTTAGCCATTTTTTTTCAGTTACTGATCACAGAAATGTTTGGCATTTAAATCTGGGACCCTCTAGGGACACAATTCTTTTTGTGTTCACCTAGCTGAGCCCTGAGGATGCTAGCCATGTCTTTTCTGGGGGGGTTAAACACCCCAGAAATATGTTTTTCAAATTTTTGTAAACTGTAGTTCCACAAAGTAGTGTCGCACTTGCAACACTTTCGTGATTTTCTTTTGTGAAAGTGTCGTGATTTGCGATACTACTTTGCGACACTATGTCCAAAAGAATAGGAAATCTTTGCCACCCTGCTGCAAAAGAACGGTTTGGTCTTTTGGGCTGAAATTTGGAAGGAAGAAAGCCAAGATCCCACAGATGTGCCTTTTGGTGGTTTGGTAACAAAATAATAGAGGGCTGCAAAGTTATGGTACTCTGAAGTTGACTATTTTTTCCCATAGACTAACATTACGGCATCTACCGTGCCTTTCGGGGCCTGTATCTCGGAAACGCTTCGAGATACAGACTTTTTGTAGGAAAAATGCTTAGCCCCCCCCAGCTAGGGGGCTATGTCTAAAACTAGCCAGGAAAGTCATAAATTATATGAAATTTAAATTTTTTTTCTACATCATAGAGCATCTACATCATCTGAGATATAAGCAATTTAGTATTCCAAGTGCTCATTTTCTGCTCCAAGGCCATTATGCATTTATATTCATTGTGTTTCTCAATGCAGCTTTTGGGGGAAAAAAAGGGTGTGCGCTTTCGTTACTGTTACAGTTAGCATTTCCACTTGTGTTTCCATAATATTTGCATTAGCCTTCCCGTCTACACCACCGTGTGCGTTACCCATTGAGTTTTCATTTGCGCTTGCGTTGCTGTTACCATTTGCATTTCCATTACTGTTTCTGTTTGCGTTTCGTTTTGTGTCACCGTGTGCATTACCATTCGCAATTGTGTACGCGCTTCCATATGCGTTTGTGTTTCCTTTGGCGTCATCGTTGGTGTTACTGTTAGCACTTGCATTTCCAATTGCGTACCATCACTGTGCGAGTTACCATTTGCGTTTCTGTATGCGCTTGTGTTTCCGTTTGCGTTACTGTTCGCTTTGGCATCATCGTTGCTGTTACTGTAACTGTTTGTGTTTCCAATTGCGTTACAGTTACTGTTTGCATGTTCGTCACCATTTGCGTTTCTGTTGGCCTTAGCGTTTGCATTTTCGGTTGCGTTACCGTTGTCGATTGCATTACTTTTTCCTTCTGCGGTGCGTTGCCTTTACCATTTGCACTTCTCTTTGCATTTCTGTTACCATTTGCATTTTCTTACCGTTGCATTTCGCTGGCGTTAGCGTTTACATTACTGTTTTTGTTACCATTTGTGCTTATGTTGCGTTAGCATTTGCATTATCATTTGCATTACATTTCTCTTTTCATTAACGTTTAGCTTGCGTTTCTCTTACCATTTAGTTATCATTTACATTTGCGTCCATGTGCATTACCGTTTGCACTTGCATTTGTGTTAGTGTTACTATATGACAAAAATAAAAATTTATAATGCTCATTCTCAAAAAGAAGGGAAATTCATGGCAAAAAACTCAGTTTAATGCATCAGTTAGGGTTGTTCCACAGCAACAAAAGAGAGGAAATTCGGTGTTAGGGTTGCCACCCCTTGCACCCCAAGCCCACCCTGTCCCCACCAACAGGCATCAGGGTGTGCGTTGGGGTCGTCGGTCCTAACTCTCACCCCATTCTCCTATACCGCACCACCTCAGCTTGTTTATGATGGGGTGAGAGTTAGGACCGATGACCCTAACACACCTCGATGCCTGTTGGTGGGGACAGGTGGGCTTGGGTGCAAGGTGGCAACCTAACATGAATTTCCTCGCTTTGTTGCTGTGGAACAACCCTAACTGATGCATTAAATGGAGTTTTTGCCATGAAAAATATATATATACACATCTATTTTCTTAACAAAGGATTTGTTAATGCATCAGTTATGAGTTGTTTATTAGCGAAGAGTGTGAATTCAATGTTAGGGTTACCAACCATAACACCACTCTGCCCTACCCCCCAACACACACAGCAACAGGCATTGGGGTCATCGGCCTAACTCTCACCCCATTCCATTTGTAAATAAGCTGAGGTGTTGTAGCATAGGAGATTGTGGTGAGAGTTCGGTGCGATGACCACTACGAACATCCCAACACCTGTTGTTGTGTGGAAGGGGGGAAGGGCAAGTGGTGTTAGGGTTGGTAACCCTAACGTTGAATTTCCACACTTTTGTCACTGTGGAAACAACCATAACTGATGCATTAATTAAATTTTTTGCAAAGAATTCCCTTACTTGTTGAAAAAGTGTAATATAAATAGTAAAGGGTATATGTTGGGAGCGCATGATCAACCAAGCTGCTTATCTGCAGATAATGATTAGGCGTTCGGAGCGCAGGCCCTCTGGGCCCTGCACTCCCACTCTACACATAACCATGGAGCCACAGCAGCTCTATAGAGCAAGGAACCCTTGTAACACTAGTCTGCCAATATCTCAACAACTGTAGCAGCTAGGAAAAAAATTTCAGTGCTGTTGTAATCATGACAGCGAGACCTCCACATGATATAAAATCTACGAAATCCATATCTTACATAGTTTCTGAGATATGGTCACCGAAAAGCACCGTGGGTGCTAACTTTGAGGACATAATACAAGACCGGCTTAGTTGCGCTGAGTGAAGGTGTTTGCTCAGCAATATGGTGACCCAGGTTCGTGCCCCAAGCCCGTGTACCAGTAACAGAGACTCACACAGAGTGTGTTCTACAGTATCCATGTGATGCTTCCCTCCTGGGATGGTTGGCATGGACTCGACTCCTGCAGGTGGACTGCAGATGTGCTTTGGCGACATGCTGTTAGACACTCACCTCTGCGCGCCAACGCCACAGGTTACCATTCCTACAAGTCCCATTCAGGGTGTTCAGTTGGCTTGCCTGAAAATGAGATTTCCCCATGGCAGAACAGATGATGGTCACTGTTCCCTGGCATGCCATGAATCCATGAGATCCAAGAGAGGACTGCCCCACCACCGATACCAGGGCTAAACTGTTTGTTAGTATGGTCATCCCCCCCCGAATGGTGGGAACCATCTGACGTATGGTCACGTTGGGTCACCCTGTGATCACTTTGCAGTACTGGGCTGCAGTAGGATGTCAGCCCATTGGAGGAGGGTAGCCATAGGGTTTCATTGGTCCAAAGGAGTGGCTGGCCATGTTGTGCAGTGCAGATCTCTCCCACAAAAAAAAAAAACATTTTTAATCAGATGAGACACCCGCTACACTGATATATGGGCAGAATTCACAAAGGAGTTGCACCCAGTGTACCTTGGATGCCCCTAGCCTGGGATTCGCCAACCCAACCCCCAGGTCATGCTGTATACACTAAAGGGCATGCTACGCCGAAAGCTGCCATTCACTGCCACGGACATGCAAATGGAGACATTAGCCATGCAAGGTGCAATGGGGACATTTACATGCGTCTGGCAGGGTTGCACCCCGCAGATTGTGCAGGGTCCCCTTCAAAGGCTGAGTGCTGTACGGTGCATCCACAAATGCCATGGTAGACAACTGGCACCCACCCCCTCCCTGTCCATGACACCGTACTACTGCAGCTCCCTGCCGCTGTCGTGGAAGTGCACAGCCCCCCCAAACCACCCACATCTATGTTACAATGCCACTCTCTGTGGCAGTGTTGTTGAATAATCACATAACCCCCTCCCACCCAACCTGCACCCCTGTTCGCGAGGCATTCCCTGCAACAATAATGGTGAAATATCAGAACCAACCTGACATGAATGCACCGGTGACAGAATCCAGAACCCCCCTAGGTAGCCCAGCAGACCTAACACCTCCACCTTCATACTGAGGTGGCTGCCCACAGACAGACCTGTCTGTGAAAGACAGCTACTGTACAACTGTAAGTCTATTTGTAGACCGTGTCGACCAGTGGACATGCAGTGTGTACTGTAAGCTGTCCTGCACAACACTGTGAATGACCTCGTCATTCACAGACAACTCTGTTGGCAGGCAGCTGTGGCGGTATGAGGGTGTGTTGAGCTACCCACCAATGGTGGGACTATGCTGGGACGGAGGAAGAGGGATGGGTTGGGGGTGCCTGAACGGGTGGGGGGGTTAGGTCTGCTGGGCTTCCTGGTGGGGCTTTTGGATTGCCGTCACCGGTGCATTTGCATCAGGTTGGTTCTGACATTTCACCATTATCGCCGCAGGGAATGGCTTGTGAACAGGGATGCAAGCGGAGTCGGGGGTTATATGATTATTCAACAACTGCCGCAGAGAGTGGCATTATAATGAGGATGAGGGTGGTGAGGGCTGGTCCTGGGATTTGTCTACTATCATGGCAGGGAGTGGAATTATTACGGGGACACAGGTGTGGGGCACACTGGACTGCCAGGGTGGGCAGGCTGCTGTCCTGCTGTCTGCAGTATGGCAGCCTGCCTGTGGGTGACAATCCACTTAAATCTACTTGTTGTAGACTTGTCTTTGGAAGGCGCATCTCCAGACTTGCCCCAGGGATACGCCTCCATGTTGGGCTGTGAATGGGGCTACGCACCATATGCATGGGCACGTCCCCTTCACAGCTACTCCAGATGTGCCGCATATCATTATGGGTGGTATGCAGCAGTGCATCTGTGATGTGCTGGTACATCAGTCCCTTTCCAGAACTGCACCAGTGTGCAAGTGAGGGATATGCCGATTGAAGCATTTCTGAAAACTTTTTTATGATTTGTGCAAACTTACTGAGAAGCTCTGCAGGCTCTAAACAAAGCAGATGATGCACAGGACCACACTTGTAGATAACTTGTTGATTAGTTCTGCAGACCACTCAGAAAGTTCCAGCACCATCACACACATGGGGGCAACACTTGAAGCAAACTTAGTAAGAAGCTATTCATGCTACTCACAAAGCAGCTGATGCACATTGCCCTTATCTCTGCAGCACACTCAGAAAGGAGATGCATCCTCACATGGACATGGCCACACATCCTGTAAAGTTACTGAGCAGCTCTGCATGTCACTCAGAAACTACATGCATGATTAAGTGCATGTTGCCACACTGCAGCAAACTTAATGAATGGCTCTATAGTCTAATCAAGAAACAGCTGCATCCGCAACCACATGTGGCCATACCTTTGACAAAATGTGTGAGTAGCTCTGTAGGCTAATCAAAAAAGTGTTATATCAGCTGGCATGGTGGCGCTGAGTGCTGAGGCACTGGACGCAACATCTCACGCCATGCCAGCGACCCTGGTTCGGGAACGAACCCGGGTCATGGGGGGTCAGTCAGGGAGGGAAAGTATTGAGTGTCTGACTGATTGCTCTCCTCTAGCTGGGGAGGGTTCAGGGCTCGCACCTCTCTGCAGTGACCCCCGATGGAAGTCAGGGGCACTACTAGTGTGGAGCATCTAGGGGATTGAGTACTGTGGATGTCAGCATGCTGTGGCTTGATGTCACTGCACGTCCGTACTCCAGAGGGAGAAAAAACGTAGGGAAAATGGAGGTCAGTCATGGTGGCTTGATGGCCGTGACTCTGCACCCACAATCACGGAGAAGCCATGCTTGGGTATTGGATCCAGGCATAATGGGGAGGTAGGGGGCCA
Source organism: Neoceratodus forsteri (assembly GCA_016271365.2). NCBI lineage: Eukaryota > Metazoa > Chordata > Ceratodontiformes > Ceratodontidae > Neoceratodus > Neoceratodus forsteri. The sequence goes on along the minus strand of CM057458.1, from coordinate 726,584,228 downwards.
CCAGACGGGTACTATGTGCCAGCCTGAGCAGCGTGGATCTGACAGGGGTTCGGTGGGGTCGTAGGAGGACAGTGGCTGAACAACTGCTGACTGAGCTGCGGGGAGCAGAAAGAAAGATATGACACAAAAGAGCTGTATAAACAAACACACGGTGTTCCAGGGGTGATGGTGGCAACTGCAACCTGGTGTATGCATGCGTGTGTGCAGGAATGTACCATCCCTTCCATGCAGTACTGCCACCGGGGTGAACATGTGCAGTGCTGCAAACAGGCAACTGAAAATGGTAGGTTGTTGTTGCCATCATGAAGCCTGAATCATGCATACATTAATTCCTGTGTCTGTTCAGAGGCCATGTGATGTGCGTGTATGGCACACCTTAGCAATCTGTATCATACAATGCTACCGATGGCGATACTTTTTATGATACATCAGATAGTGTTATTGTTGCAATGATTCTTCTTTTTTTTTTTTTTTATTTCTTTTCCCTCCGTCACTGCTCCACGAGACTCCCTCAGACATCCTGGCTTGTTCCTGCCATCCCCCATCCTGAGTCTCCCCATGGTACTCCAACCCTCACTCTTACCTTGCAGCGAGAAATCCTTGGCTTGTAACCCCCAGGTGGGGCCACCACTCCTACTTGGTGCTCTTCTGAAGACATGTTGGCTGCAGACAAGGCAAGGGTGGAGAACAGAATCAGGAGACCAGGTGGGCGGGATCCGCGGTGGGCATGGAGGCCAGGTGTTATTGTCTATTCGGGTGCAGGGATTTTTCCTTGTTCATATGCGTGCCTCCCCCAGAAGCTGGATGTGCAGAGATGTCTAGCATTAGAGGCGCACTCCCGCACCCACCTGCAGGACATCTGCCAATGCCTCACCCCAACTTTTGATGTGGTCCCAGGCTGCAGTACACCCAGCCTACGCTGGGTGTCTCTAGCACCAGGGATTCACAACCCACCCTGCCCCCAGAAGAGAAGAGCTGTCATCGGACGCTCAATCCCCTCCTCCCTGGATGACCCCCAGCAACCCGAGCTCATTCCTGAACCCAGGTCGGCAGCCTGGTGTGGCATTCAGCACCTCAGCCCTCAGCACCACCGGGCCGGTGTTGGCAACAATACTTGAATGTAGTTAACATATCCTAATTGCTTTTTTGCCCTAGGCCATGTCATCATCAGATGAATCAGATTTTGGTGACTTCCAATATATTGGAGGTTATGCCTTTGAACCAGAGTACCCCATGGAAGCAGCAGATGAAAAGCCTGCCTGTTTCTCAAGAATACACTGAAAATTATGTAGTCAAAGCTGACAATGTCGATCGCACACAACACGACCCAGAAGAATGGTGCCACTGTACAGAATGCATAACCCTTCCAACAAATGAAGAATGCTTGTGCTGCAGTGAGGTCAATACATGCATCAACATGAAAGAAGAGGAAGAGAAACTGCATCTCCTTACATTCTGATTTTAAATCTGTGTGTCTTCGTCAAGCAGTTGCACTCACTGTGATGACACTGAAGCACTATGCATACATCGAGTGCTACCAGACAATACCCCCACATGCTGGTGAGTACTACTGTATGTCAGTACATGTGCTATGTCTGTGTCAATGTGTCATCATCAGCACATCTTGCACTTGCACACACTGTGGGTTTGAGGGTGGGGTGTTGACAGATGGTGCAAATGAAGTTTAAGTTTCTGATACTACATTCATGTACACATAGTCACTTGTAATATTGCTTTGTGTATTGTAGCTGACCTTTCCACTTTTACACCGCGCATTACATAGAGAATAATGTATGGTCATCAATAGTTAACTGGTTTGTTAACCATCGAGAGGTTGCCAGGGTGACCATGTATACCTCGAGAGCGAAGCTCGAGAGGTTTACGTCGCCATGGCAACCTCGAGATATGTTAAAAAAACAGTTAACCATCAAAGTACTGTACATTATATTTTATAGTGTATGGTACCATTTATATTTTTTGTAAAAAAGAAAGCAGTTCCTTACTGCAGTTTTTTTTAAGGTCACCGCCGCTCTTCTCTCACCGCCGCGGCCGTTTCAAAGCCGTCCAATCCAGCTGCACGCATGCCCAGACTGTTCCCAGTTGTTAACCCATCGATGTGATGCACCATCGATGGGTTAACAACATCACGATGTTGCATCGATAGTAAAACTTTGTTATAAAAAGGTAGATTTCTACCTATAACAACGTTCTACCATACATTATAATCTTGTACTGCTTGTGATGTCAAACAAAAATATCCTTTTTTGGGGGGGGGGGGGGACTTTCTTCTATCACTGGCCTGTGTGGCACTATACGTGGCAGACCCACCAGAACCGTACTCCACGATCGCAGTGCACCTCCAGTTGTCCTCCACATCTCCCCCACCCACAGCATGTCGGCGATGATCACTCTACACGCTGACACGGATCCTCTTTATTGTGGTGCCTGCCATTCGCTGGAGCGTTGTATGCAGTGGTCTGCATTCATCCAGCTGCCCATGGATTTTCTCCTCCAACTTTTTCTCTCTCCTGACACTCGCAAAGGGAGCATTTTTGGCGTTGGCAATGGCAGAGCTAGGCATGCTTCCATGCACATCACGATGTACAACTACTGCATCCACCATCTATAAGGTATGGGACCCTGGCACTCCAATAACCAGCCACTGGTAAGTGTCAGATGTGCGCAGGCCAACATATCACTCCCCCCCAGGACAGGAGAGATGTCCTCTGGACGCTTGATCATCTCCCACCCCGGCTGACCTCCTGTTGACCCGACTGCACTTCGAAGATGGGTCGCCGGCATGGTGGTAGGTAAGGCATGATGCCTCACCCCTCCACACAACTGCGTTGGAAAACAAAAACATATTTTTAAATATTTTGTCCATTTTATGAATGTATGTCTGTCAAAATCAACAGTCTCACACTGGTTATTTCTTTTCATTTCAGGGTTTTCAGACATACCATGAAGTGTTAATTTATCTACTGGACATATGGATTGTTGGGACATAAGGTGAGGACACGTGTTGCAAAGAAGATCCGTGAACGCTACCCGGACCAGCATGGACAATATGTTAGCTTCATGGATGCAACAATATCAGATGTGTAGGATGCCATCTCAAGCACTGAGGACAGTGACTAAATAAACAGACAACATAAAAACTGTTTATAACCGAGCATTTACTGAGTCAGATTGTCAACGAAAGTTAAGAAACGTTGCAAGTTATAGATGCAAACTATATACATTGAAATACCTTGGTAACTGTATATGCACATACTTATTTCAACACCTGGAACACAATGCATGTCAATAAAGCTTTGTTTGCTTACAATATCATGACTAGGTATGCTGTATATAATTAGGCATTCTGTAGGCTTCATTTTACAAAATGTATATAATGGATTCACACAACTATAACCAAACATCTGGTAGTACCTAGATGGAAATTATACAATGGCAAGAAAGAATCCTGGATTCTGATTGGTCAGTGTGTGCCTGAGACAGTGATGATATTACAGTATAACATCACTGTCATTGATTAGCATTAGCTTTGCTGGCTGTATTCATAGAGCCTTTTTTTCTCTTCTCTAAGAAACTCACTAAAAATTTACTAAAAACATTTTTTTATTTTTTTTTATTTTGTATAACATCGAGCCATTGTATAATAGCAATAAGGCACTCCAGGGTGTGTGTTATAGTGTAATAACGTTACTCCTGGGATGGTGGAAGCACTCTGCTTCGCCTCGTGCTTCAACCCACCCCAGAAGTGACGTTATTACACGATAACACACCCCCTGTCATGCCTTATCGCTTAAATGTTAACCTGAAAATAGCAGGACTGTATCAATTTAGTGGGTGGTAAACCACATTAATGTACTGGGAGGTAAGCCAAAATATGTCTTGTATTTATTAACAAATGAATTAAACAGCAGTTGCCACACCCCAGACCATCTTTCAAGCTTCTCTGGGTCCCTATTCACGTTCCACACCCCTTCTGAGTATCCATCCTGTTGCAGATCTTGGTGGCATCTGCAAGAAAAAATTACTCACCGAAGTAATGTTACTTCTTCCAGGGTATTCTTTAGCATTATTGACAGAAGCAGTATGCCAGCTGGGTTCAGCTGCCCCGGAGAGGAGGAGTCAATGCAAATGAGGAAGGCATTGGCCAATCAGGATACAGTTAGAGTAGAGTGCTGCCTGCAGTCAGCCTGAGGGACCTCAGAACGCATTTTGGAGCTGAAAAAGAGCAAAAACTGTGCCCACTAGGGGCAAAAAAAAACTGTTAGCAATAACCCACTATATATTCTAACCCACTAGTATGAAAATATATATATTTTTTCAAATCACACGGATGAATGACAGTCGTCAGATTTGGCTAAATCCTAACAGAGCCTTTAGACAAGGTTTCCAAGGGAGGAAGGAGGGAGTGTCAATAATGCTAAAGAATACCCAGAAAAGTAATATTACTTGGTGAGTAATTGTTTCTTCTCACCCCAGAATTCTTTAGCATCTATTGACAGAAGCAGACTTCAAAGCAGTGTAGTTGCGAGGAGGGCACAGAAACCTATTTCAAGAAGAGTCTCTGAAGTACCATCCTGCCAAAATTGGCATCCTATCAGACTACACATCCGAGAAAGATCTTATTGAATGTGAAAGAACAAATTTCAAAAAAGTGGTCTGCACACTTCTGGTGAGGATATAGCCTTGAACGCTGCCCAGGAGGCAGCTGTTCTCCAGGAAGTAGGCCCTAAGCACGAGAAAGGCTGAATGTCAGCTTTTCTGAAGCAGACCCGAAATAGAGGAAAGCAGTCCCGTGGGGAAAATACTCTTGGTCACTGGTTTCTCCTTTTCTGCAAAAAGGCAGGAAAGGAAAATATGATAATGACAGTACCTGAACTGCTAAGACTGCTGATGCAGACCGGCAGAACTAATTCATGCCCCATCCAAGCAGGTTGAGATAGCCTAGCCAGGACTTGCCTGAGAGCACTACAGGCAGAGAAAAAGGATTGATAAAGAAGGAGATGGTAGAACACTTGGAAAAAGGATTTCCTATCCGTCCAGAAGACTAAATTGTTCTTAAAGGCACTGAGAGGATAAGACCTAAGAGAACAACCTGAAACTCTGAAACACATCTGAGAGAGGAAAAACAAGCAGAAAAGTTGTCTTCGATGTTTCTCGCTTCAGGACAGAATTTCCACAGCTTCAAAGGGACACCCCATGAACTTGAACGTACTGAGGTTTGTGTTCCATGGGAAAAAACTCCGGTCCCTAGAAGGGTCTGGAAGTGAAATGGCCTCTTGCGGAATTCCTTGAAATGGTCTGAGAAATGACAGATTTCTCTTGCCTGATGGAAAAAGAATCCGAGTAACCGCTAGGTGTACTCCGGAAAAAGAGGCCTACTGTCCCACTGTTGGAAGGGAAATAAAAACCTTTATATTTTTACCAGAAACAAGTCACAAGACCAAACTAGTTCAAAATACGAGACAGTAATGCCTGGATATGAACGAAAAAATCCAGTCATGAGAAGAAAGAGGATTGAAAAACTCTAGGCTCTTGTCGTTGTACTAGGGGGAAAAACCACTTCTCCTAGGAAAAACGGAGGTTTTCGTGATACAAAAATCCCTTTTTTTTCCTTCATAGAAGTTCCAGGCCTTGTTTGGATACGGGGACTCTAGGAGATCTAGCCTCTCAGGAACCAGGCCTTAAGACGAAAAGACTGGGAGCTGAGAAAAACACTACTTCTGTGCAAGAAAGGAAGTAGCTTGTGGAAACGAAAGCAGCCAGAGGGCTGTTTAACTGAAACACATTTTACAAAAAGTACCAAGGTAGTCCAGAGCCACCGGGATCATTGTGGCTGATACCTTAACTAGAGAGATACTAGGAAACAAGGGATATAAGGAGAGAGAAACTTCTCAGGCCAGTCTTGAGATAAGAAAGTCCATTGGATGGAACCCCAAGCTGGGGTCTGCAACAGGAAAAAACAGGAAAAACTGGAAGTTCAGGCTGGAGGCGAAAATTCAGATCTGGACCTGACCTTTCCCCCTGAACGATATGGCTAGGACTTGTGTGCTGAGGGCTCACTTGTGGTGGCCCTGATTATTGCGGCTTAGAGGGTCTGCCAAAGGGCCCACTTGTGGTGGCCCTGACTATGCCAAAGTTTTGTCTTTGCCCAACAAATGGATGAGTGACTAAGACACCTCCAAAGAAGTGATCCGCCGAAATTACCGCTGACACCGCTTAACCGGGCCTCCTTGGACTTCACCGAGGGAAGCGCTTCTCGACGCCCGAAGGTAATCTTCGGCAGCACGGTCTTCGGAGGACTGAGTTTCTAGAAAGATGAGCACAGGTCGAAGCCTGGCGGGTCGGCTCAAGGCTCGACAGTAGACACACGTGGAGTGTGATCCGCAGACATCTTCGACCCGCATGGGCATCTCCGAACCGGAGTCGATTTATCCATCGCAGCCGCTGAGGGATCAAGACTGAAGTCTTTTGCAAAATATTATTTTAAATCCGCAAACGGAGAAATAGGAACTTTCAGTCACAAACGCAAGAGAGCGTTAAGGAGGGAACCTGAGCTTCCAAGCGGTAAGGAAGATCTACGCCATGGGGCGGAGCCGAGAGTTATACCACCCGGGTGGGTGGGAGGAGCAAGCTTGAAGACCTTCCGGCAAGATTTAAAGCGGCAAGGATACTGCCAATGAGTGTGGATGAACAACATATCCATGTCCCTAGAACCATGATTTCACTGTTTCAGGTGAAACTGCAGCTGGGAGGCTAAAATCTACATTCGGTAGATTTTCAGCCCCCAACAGCATCACCTCTGCATTTTATACCATCTTGCCAGTGGCATCCACCAGAACATTCATTAACTTCTGGAGGGAGCATTAGGTGATGGAGGGAAATAAAATAAATGTATAAGCAACCAGTGAAAGACAATTATATAAACATATATAGCCAATAGCAGAATGCAGACAGTGGGAAATGATACAGCAATGTAACAATCAGTATGTCTGAAATTATTTTTTTAATTCAAAAAATGACAGGTACATTTAGTATGCTTTTAATATCTTTTTATTACTATTAGACACTGTCAGCTACTGTTCAGATGTTATTCACATATTGCTTCAAAGCACTCTCGTTCTTAGCCTCAGGATAGTTCTCTGGTACATGTGCACAACAACAAAAACATTCCCCATTCCTGAGGGAACCAAAGTCAGCATGTGTTGAGATGGGACAGAATTGACCGTGACACACATGCTCGGCTGTTGCGACGATGATATCGAGTAAACACTTCGGGACAGCAAAATGGAGGAGAAACAACCAGCAAACTATTTTTATACAAAAAAAAGCTTCAGAAAACACAATTTCAGTGGGAAACACGGTTGGTAGACTGGGAGAGGGTAATGAACAGATCACCAGCTGCAAGTGAGTAAACTCACACTGTAAATGATGCAAGACTTCTCCTTTAAGTGTTGCTATTTCACACAGAGCTCTCTGTAAGTCAGCAGATATAGAGCTAGAGCCGTCCTCCTGTGAGCTGATCTGCGATTCAAGCTAGTTAAGTCTGGTCTCATGCGTGTCTACAGTTTCTGAGATGGAGTTGACCGTCTGTTGTAGATGCTGCAGCTGGGCAGTTAAATTGTCGAACCCTGACTGCATTTTAGTGCCCAGTTCACATTTTAGGTCTCCGATGAGTCTTTCTAGTGCTTGATAGCTGGTGTCAGAACCAGACATTTTAGGGTTGTTCTCCCCAGCTGCAGAGACTATGTCAGATGCGAGGCTCGGTTGTTGAGGGGGCCCGCTCTTGCCCAGCACCACTGAAGTTTTCTGAGTTGCTTCAAATCATAATTTGGCTTGCTTCTTCACCGATTTTGAGGTCGCGGGCATTAGGTCGCCTGAAGAGAAGAATTTTGCTGGTTTTTGAAGAAAATAGACGTGGGATGGCAAAAATATAATGTGGATCCTGACGGAGCTCCAGATTTAGACTTCCGCCATGCTTCCCAGCTAGGCCACACCCCCCCAAAACACATGCTGATGGTTTAAATGTGTTAAATCTCAAAACCACTTTTACCATAAACTAAGTGATTTCTGCTTTTTGAAATAGTGTTCCTAAAACCATTAGGAAACCAGAGAAAAGACGCAACTTTAGTTAAATATTCAATAACATACACTAAACAAACTCAGAGTACTGAAAGCTTGCTAAAAAAACAATAATATTTTGTATTAGAATAAAATAAAAATGTAGCCACTAAGGACAGGAACAGGACTCCAGGGCATCTGCTCTCTTCAGCGATGAAATAAATCTGCCCCTGGAATGCTAAAGGGGGAGTGACCACAGTGAAGGTTTCAATTTGCATACAGTATGCATTCCACCACTAAAAGGAATGCACAGACAAAATATGTAGTGCAAAAAACACCTCTGAGAAAGCATCATAGGAGGTGAAACTCACTAGATGTTTAAAGTGGATCTTGTTGTACCATCTACTGTTTTTTGTGACTGAAAAGTATGTTTTTTTTTTAACTTTATGTTTATTGCTTTGCTGAAAACAACATACAGTTTTTACTGCAAGAGTAGTAGGACTTTACAAGATTCATGTTAAAAATGTTAAGGGTGCCACTCCTAAAACTCACAATTAGTACATCCCATTCTTAGTGATACGTCTTTGGAGGTACATCATAAATTTATAGACTAAAGTACTGTATATCTACCTAAGTGGAAAACGAGCCCACGAGCTGCATGGGTAGAATACTTAAAATGCCATTTGCTACTGTCCCACCTACCACAGAGGTGGGAATTACATTATGCTTTTCTGTAGTTATGCACCTACGGTGCTATCCATTATAAACAATGCCACTAATATACTAGGTTGTAACACTTAAGGCAACTTTTACATGGCGCTTTAAACTGAAGCAGTAAGGATAACTGCTATAAACAAGACCCAACTCAATATAGTGGACTATCCCCATACTTTTATAACATCAGTACAGCTTTATCGCCTTATATTTAGCAACGTAAATCTCTAGAACAACAGTTTGAATGAAATGGAAGTCCAGTATCAGCTTAAAACTCTCAGGATGGGTTCCTCATCACCCGGGCAGAAAGTATAAACAAAGTCTCAGAATAAACCGGAATGATTAACTGTCTAATCCACCTAGAAATAGAGCCATTTACCCACCATCTGGCTGGAAATCATGTAAGGATTGGGAAATACCCCATAAGGTCTCTTCGTCATCAGTGGAGTCCACTTCTCTGGTAGCTCTTTTGCTTTCAGGTTGGGCATGCCAAAGTCCAAAAAAGGGTTTCCCAAGGTTCCTTTTATTTTTTGCTTTTATATATATTAAATAGGGGAGATGGGTAAAACAGATATACTCGGAAGTACAAACAAGATAACCCTATCTCAACCCTCAATAAACAAATGCAATTGACAAAAGTTCATTCTCAATACTCCATATATTTTTTTTAATTAATGCTATTGTCTTCCAGACTTTAAGATTCTGTGATGTTGAACTCCAATAAATTTCTAGTAACATTTCAGAACACAAGTTCCTTCATCAGACTTTGGAGCACTTTTCTATAACAGACCAAAAAACAAACATGAGATATAAACTTTATAATCCAAAATTATGTATTGCAATATTACTTTTCAAACTGATTTGTAAAAGGAAAAATAAAAGCCTTCATAAACATGAGCAAGTTCTATCATATTTGCCAAAATATTTAAATAAGCAAACGTTATTGATAAAGCGCCAGTTAATAAATGCACCTTTGTTAGTGCCTTTCATGAAAAATGCATCAATGTAGGTCCTCCTTTGTCATTCTGAAGGGAGATACATACCCTAATAATAAGAATCACAGACCTACAAATCCCTTTCTCAGGGGAAGATTTGGTCTTTGGACTTCCAACCTTGCTCCTTGGGCCCAGAAAATCCATCAAAGTAGCCCAGATAATGAGGGTGGCAGCACTGAAGTGCATTACTGCTAGATGGATATCTCCGCCCCCACAGTACAGGATTGGAGGGCCAGAATGGCTCAGCTGGAAGTTATGGAATGAATCACAGGTAGCTTGAGATTACAAATGAGAGTTCTGTCCAAAATGGACCCCTTGGTACCAATACATATAGAATGGGGTTGTTGTCCCAACATAAGGCTTTAAAGGCCTACCATGATCCCCAAAACTGAAATATAGTGTTTTACTTAGAGGGGATGTAACTTAAGCCTGTTTTATTTATTAATTATTAATACTTTTATTTTACTACTTTCTTACTTGCATTAAAGCAGAAATTAGAGAAAAGACACTACTCTGGATGAGCATTTAGGCTCATAATAATTCACTGGTAATAACTTACTCAATTTGGTAAGAAATGACATGTTTGAAACTCTTGTATTAATAAGATCAGTGTTAATCAGATGTATGTATAAACTAAACTGTATAACAGAGCAACTGGAACATATCTGATATTTAATAAACTTTAAGTTTAAAAAAAAAAAATGTAGGTCCTCCGTTTCAGTTTCAAACTTAAATATATTCTGTAATAGAGAAAGACAAGGACCAGTATAAAAAAGCTTTCTAAAGCAAATTTGCCATCATTTAGCTTATATTTATACACCAAAAGGGGAGTGAAGCTCCTCCGTGCTTTAGAAATTAACATTTTAATTTTTTTAACAGACGAATGTCCTCTTACCTTGCAGTTTAAAATTTCAAAGTAGAAATGAATTTACTGATCCACGCGTGACTAGGCGTTTGTTAGAAACCGCAAGTACTGCAAAGGAAACCCACCGCCATTAGCAGACCACACTAACAGACTATTCACTCGCATCAAACACCTTCACAGGTGCGATTTAAAGAAGGACGGGGCCGGGCTGCCAAGGTGTGAACACAATAGCATTTGCTTATTTAAATATTTTGGCAAATATGATAGAACTGACTCATATTTATGAAGGCTTGTATTTTTCTTTTCACAAATAGCCATAGCAAGTCTATGCTACTTCACTGGGAATACCCCCACCCCCATGGCAGACACACTTAGGTGAACTTGATTGATTATACAGGTCAATTCCACCTGTTTGACTTACAATCAGTTTGAAAAGTAATATTGCAATGCATAATTTTGGATTATAAATTTTATATCTCATGTTTATGTTTTTTGGTCTGTGATAGAAAAGTGCTCCAAAGTCTGATGAAGGAACTTGTGTTCTGAAACATTACGAGAAATTTACTGGAGTTCAACATCACAGAATCTTAAAGTCTGGAAGACAATATCATTAATAAAAAAATATATGGAGTATTGAGAATGAACTTTTGTCAATTGTGTTTGTTTACTGAGGGTTGAGATAGGGTTATCTTGTTTGTATTTCTCCATGTTAATGCCTCCATGGGATCTGAAAAAATATAAATCTTGCCCTCGTGGATAATCCTCAATCGAGCCAGGAATATCACTCCATCTCGGGATCTTGACCTCCTTAAGCGCTGCTCAAATGCCATCAAATTTCTTTCTTTTGCCGTGTGGCATAACTTATGATGGAGGTACAAACGGATAGGTTGTCCATCATACAGAAGTGTTCCCTTTTGTTGAGTAACTGCCAAGCGGTGGTCTCGGATGCCCATGCCATCCGTCCACCAGAACTATAGTACATGGGGCCTCTGGATCCATCCGAGCGACCACAGGTGTAATTCTATAAGCTTTCTGCAAGGCTTGGACTTTGTTAGTGACCTCATTGCCTAGTTGATGTATAAGCCAGTCCTGCATAAATGAAAGTAAGTGGTCGCCTCAGCCCCTCTCATGCATTCCCAGCACTCGGACGCTTTGCGACCCAGATTTGGTTTTCAAGTGTCTCCAGCCAGGATTTAAAATTATTAGTCTCGGATCACTGGCGAAAGCCTCATGGCCGCGCAGCTCACTTGGTGGTTTCAACTGTTGTCGCCTGGACAGTTTCCATCGTGGTCTCCAGAGTGACCACCCAATTTGTTAAGCTCTCAAACTTGTCTGCAAGACCAGCTACTGTGTTGATCAGCCAGCTGAGTTTTATCCCAATGGTCTGTAGAGTTTCCTCCCCGAGTTCAGCTGGAAAATCATCCCCACTGCCTTGTGCTGATCATATCATAGGAGCAGACGATGCATTTTTAGGTCTAGCTCCAGAACTCTTGAGATTGGTCTTTCCAAGTATTTCCCATCTTCAACTTGAGAACTTCTGCGACCTCCCTATATGGTTTCCATAGAATTTGCTTTCAATAAAATAGTAAATTTTAATCGATGTTGCGGAAGTTAATACAGAGCACGATTACTGAGTGACCATTTTGCTCAAGCTCCACAGCGCCCCCCATTTCTACTAAAAAGTATGTTTCTGCACTATCCATTTTGCCTGTGCATTTCTTTTAGTGGTTGAGTGTGCCCGGACCTTTTTGTCTTTCACAGTGCTTCAGGCTAGGTTGGTCCAAAGAGTGGCAACTAGGGTTTAACGCAAAGAAGTACAAAATCATGCAAGTGGGGAGCAGAAACCTTGAAGCTAACTACAGGATGAGGGGGGAGTTGCTGACAATCACAAGAGAAGAAAGGGACTTGGGCATCATCATCACAGATGACTTGAAAGCCTCCAGGCAGACCACAAGGGCAGTGGGGAGAGCTATAGGGATGTTGGGATGTATCAGTAGGGATATCACAAGCCAAAAGAGGGAGGTAATGACCCCTTTTACAAGACATTGGTTAGGCCCAGCTAGAGTATTGCTTCCAGTTCTGAGGCCACACAGCAAAAACACACTGACAGGATAGAAACAGTCAGAGAGAGGGCAACCAAAATGGTGCAGGGGCTGCAACAGAAGTCATATGAGAACAGATTGAAGGACCTCAATATGTACACCCTAGAGCAAAGGAGGAGAGTGGCAATATGATAGAAACTTTCAAATACCTTAAAAGCCTTAACAAGGTGGAAGAAACTTACATGTTTCAGTATAAAAAAAAAACAGCAGGACAAGAGGACATGACATGAGATTGGAAGGAGGCCAATTGAGGGGCTATGTGAGAAAGTTAATTTTCACGGAGAGGGTGGTAGATGCATGGAACAGCATGGAGAAACGAGCCCACGAGCTGCATGGATTTAGGAGGCAGTGGAAATGAATATAGTACAAGGCTTCAAAAGAGCATGGAATAGGCACAAGGGAATAATACAGATGAGTAAGAATAAAATAGGCCAATGTTCATAACAGAGACTCATAGCAATAGGTAGAAATAATGGGTAGACTAGATGGGCCTGGCGGTCCTTATCTGCCGTCAACTTCTAAGTTTCTATGTTAGGGGCTCTACGACGCTACAGCAACAACTTGTTCCCCACGTGACCCTACAGTGATGGACTTATGTCGACCACAATTTGTGGTTGACATAAATCTATCGGAGAAATAGTTGCCCCCCAAACCCCCATGTGGGGGTCTCTGCCTCTGCACCTCCCAGACTTAGGGATAATCAACTCCGAGTAGGAGTTGATTCAGGGAGTGGGTGCAGGACCAGGGGAAAGAGTGCCAGGGTCCTGGGCAGACTTTTACAGCGAACTGTCAATGTTGTCAGCATCGACGTGTTCACTGTAAATGTTTCGCTGTGCAGAGGGCATACCTATGTTAGGCACCTGCTCTCAGGGTGACGCTTTTGCTGTGTTGCAGTATACAGTCCAACTTGGTCTCTGGAGCACAAACTCAGGCATGAGATGATGTAGACTTGTATGATGGCACCAGTAAACCCCAGTTGTTAGAATATATTTTAGAGAGATTGCTTCTTTCAAATTTAAGACTCAAGAATTATTAAAAACCTTACCGATAACTATCTCATGAAGCTGCTTGGTGTCAGTGTTAAACTACAGTCCTCCTTTTCTTGAGAAGTAGATGGCACAGCATTAAGACCATCGCTAGCCTACAGAAAATCAAGACAAAATATTATTTTCCACATTTCAATTCCCCACGTTTCCTCTGCAGAAAGCTTCTATGGATACCTAGACTCATTGATTCAAAATCTAATTTATATTACAGAATGAGGTCACTGAACATTACTCAGAGTTAAGTTTCTGTACTCAGACTTAAACCAGTGCAGTATCAGAAGACAATAAAGGGTTACTCAACATAATAGCAGTGTTTCTTATACTGAATATGATGGATTTATTTATGTACGTCATATGTGTGTATGTGTGTATGTTTGTATGTTTGTAGGTAGGTATGCATGTATTTAATGATTGATTTCAAAAGTTTCATCAGGAAAGACATACTGAGCTGCTAACAGCTCATTTCTAGATGCATCATGGGGGAAGGGGATGTGAAATTCTATATACAGCAAATACAATATATCAAGGAGCATAATCAAAAATTGATAACAAATAAGAAATAACATATACAGTGGCGTGAAAAAGTATTGGCCCCCTTCATGATTTTCTCTATTATTGCATATTTGTCACACTGGATGTTTTCAGGTCTTTAGACAGTATGTAATATTAGATAAAGGGAACCTGAGTGAACAAATAACACTTGTTTTTTTTATTCACTTATTTAATGAAAAAAGTTAACCAACACCAATTGGCACTGTGTGAAAAGTAATTGCTTTACACTTAATAACCTGATTCATACATTTAGCTGCAATGGCTGCAACCAAACACTTCCTATAATTCAATATCAGTCTTTCACATCACTGTGGAGAATTTTAACCCACTCTTCCTCCTCAGAACTGCTTTAATTCAGTAACATTGTAGGTTTTCGAGCATGAACTGCTCTGCTTTAGGTCCTGCCACAGCATCTCTATTGGGTTTAAGTCTGGACTTTGACTAGGCCACTAAAAACTTTAATTTTACTTCTTTTAGCCATTCTGATGTGGACTTGCTTTTGTGTTTTGGATCATTGTCTTGCTGCATGACCCAACTACGCTTCAGCTTCAGCTGACGGAAGGATGACTGGACATTCTCCTTAAGAATTTTCTGGTACAGAGCAGAATTCATGGTTCCTTTAATTATGGCAAGTCATCAGGTCCTTAGGCAACAAAGCGTCTCCACATCACACTACCACCATCATGTTTGACTGTTGGTATGGTGTTCTTACTGTGGAATGCTGTGTTTGCTTACGCGAGACATTATGGGATCCATGTTGTCCAAAGTTCCACTTTGACTCATCTGTCCATAGAACATTTTCCCCAAAAGGCTTGTGGATCATCCTGGTGCTTCTTGGCAAATGAGAGACGAGCATTTATGTTCTTCTTGGTTAGCAGTGGTTTCCTTGCTTCCTCTCACATGAAGCTCATTTTGCCCAGTCTCTTCTGATTGTGGAGTCATGAACACTGACCTTAGCTGAGGCAAGAGAAGCCTGCAGTTCTTTGGATGTTGTTTTAGGATCCTTTGAGACTTCTTGGATGATTTTACACTGCGCCCTTGGAGTAATTTTGCAGGCCGCCCACTCCTGGAAGGGTCACTACTGTTCCAAGTGTTCTCCATTTGGAGATTATGGCTCTCACTGTGGTTCGATGGAGTCCCAGAGCCTTAGAAATAGCTTTGTAACCCTTTCCAGACTGATAGAGGGCAACAAAATGTTTTTCTGATCTTTTCAGGAACTTCCTTTGATCATGGCATAATGTGCTTGTTGAATCTTTGTGCTGGCAATGTGACTCTGATGGTAAGGGCCAAAATAAGTGAGGTTTATATTGAGCAGGGCTGGCTGTAATCAAGCCTGGCTGTGTTCAATCAGCTGACTCTAATTATCCCTTTAATTGGGCTGATTTAACTAGGGGCAATTATTTTTTCACAGTGCCAGTTGGTGTTGGTTAACTTTTTCATTAAATAAATGAAATATAAAAAAAAAAAGTGTTATTTGTCCACTCAGGTTCCCTTTATCTAATATTATATTTTGTCTAAAGACCTGAAAACATCCAGTGTGACAAATATGCAATAACAGAGAAAATCAGGAAGGGGCCAAATACTTTTTCACGCCACTGTATACAGGTAATGACGGATACAAATAGCTAGGGCAGAACCAGAGGGGGTGGGGCGAGGAAGAGAGTCATGGACAGCTGCAGAAGAGAGAAGAAAAGTCTTGAAGGAGAGAATTTAAGGAGGAAGCCAAAGAGGCAGAATGAACTGGCAAGGAAGGGGGATCAAAGTTTAGGAAAGTGGTGGAGAAAGCAGATTGACCAACAGTAGATTTCTAGAAGGAATGGTGAGGAAGTGGGAGTATTATTACATAGAGGTAGGAGGAAGCTGATGGAGAAGGTAAGATAGATGTAAGGTAAGAGGAAGGAATCAAACCAGAATTTAGAAACAAAGGAGGTACAATAGGAAAGGTGCCTGGCATCAAGAGAGGGGAGTGAATGGGCAGAGTGAGCAACAGTGGGTACGAGGGGAACAATCTAAAGTAAAGTGACAAAAAGAGTGAAATAGGGGATCCAGTATAGCAAGGGAGGATTTGAGAGCTCCACTATAGACCATGCCACCATTGGCACACTAAAACGTCTGGACTCGATTTTCAAAGTCCAGAAGATGACATAAAGTGCCTGTGTCAAACATAAGTGACACAAGAGGCACCTCATGTCAAAAGTTGTGGCAATCCCTATTTTCAAACACAGTCTGGGTCGAAACGGGGAGCCATTGCGCCAAAGTGGCACTGCACAAGTTTTGCAACCCAACTGGGGGTGCACCAGGTCACAAGAGAGCTGCAACAGACCCTTTTCGGCAACTTTGCAAGCCTCACCATAGCCACAACAGGGGGCTCACATTAGACCAGCCAGGAGGTGGTCTACATGCCCTGCACCATCTCTTGGCAGAGGATGAGTGAACTATGGGGTGTATAAAACAGCCAAGGGGATCGGGTGGGGGGTGGCATTGCAATCCTATTATGACATGGCCCCAGGTGGAAACAGCCCTGGAACCTGCCCCATAGAACCCACAGTCCTGTGTGGCAGGTGCCAGGGCTGCTTCCACCTAGGGTCATGTCATAATAGGATCGTGATGCAACCCCCACACCCTGCCCCCTTGGCAGTCATAATGCCCTATGGCACTTCTACAAGGTGCCTCAACTCCCATACCTGCCACCATACCCCTTGTGCCCTATGGCACTCTCAGTGTCCTGCAGCTCCTGTCTCTCCACCTTCCCTCCAGAGTTCTCCTCCACCACCTCAGCAAGTCATGTAGGCATGCACGGGGATGTTTGATGGCTTCCTCCATCAAACTCCGCATGCAGCCAATATTTGGCACAGCCAGCGGCTGGCAACTCCCAGATCTTGGCACGAGGGACCCTGATTTTTTTTTTAAATTGGGCACAGGGTCCCTGACACACCTGGAGTTCACTGTAGCCCTAGATTGCCACAAATTGAGGCAATCTAAGGGCTCTTTCAAAATCGAGCCGTGTGTGTCTAGCGTGCACATATGTAATGCTTCAGAACCTGAATTATTTAAAGAGTTAGTGGAAACAAAATTAGCAGATGGGAAAATGTTACAGATTTTAAGAAGTAGTCCTTTGTAATTATTTATTTCTTGAACATTTTTCTTTTTTCCTTTTGGTCATTAGAAAATGTTCTATGTAATAATATTATGCTGGATGTGTGGAATAGCACTTTACTTGACAGCTGACTTATCTAGTTCTAGTCCTCACACTACATCATCATCATCACTCACAGAGACATGACAGATGACTGACCTGTCAACTACTGAGTGGCTCTTTCTATGCATCTGTGATGGTACAGTCAGCAAGGTCATGATGCTAATGATGTAATGGTAGGAACAGAGCTACATATATCAGCTGCCAGAGTTGCTCCACACATCCCTCCTACTACCATCAGGTAAAAATCTTCCGTTAATCAAAGGAAAACAAAAAGTACCTCAGACATTAAAGGTAATAGCTGACTGCTTCTGAAAACTAAGATTAGTGTTAGGCAGTACTAGCTCTTTAAATTATGTACTGTGCTGGTCACATGCTCCTTGCACCCAACATTAGATCTTTTAGCTGAAGAGACCATAGCTAGCTGCAACCATAAATGAAAAATATGTATTCCCCATTAATTCTTGATCTTATAGGACTATCTTCACCATTGATTCACACTAATGGGTCTGGCCAAAGGTACTAGGACCCCACGGAAGTCAGAACTTTCCAGGAAGGTTGGCACAGAAGCAAACTGTGCGAATGCACTGCACTGCGAGTGTGACTCGTGGCATGAGACTTACCTCAGCACCAGCCTCTCAACCACCTCAGTTCCTTTTTACTGAGGAGTGCAGCATAATCTGACTAATACTTATGTACTTAACCTAAGGGAACAAGGAACCTCTGGTGACCTGTGTAAGAAGGGTCAACAACACAGTAATACAGTGTCTTCACAGTCGAAGCCAAGAGCAAGGGGTAAAGACCAATAAACATATTGGAGTGGGCCCCGGGGGATGGCCGGTGGGTGTGTGAAAAAATAGTGAAGACATTCCTAGAAGATCAAGAATTACAGCGAGTATGTAATTTTCATATCTTCCAGGAATCAATCTTCACCACTGATTCACACTAATGAGTCAGAGTACCAAGCTCAGACAGAAAACCCAGGGCTAGGGTGGTAGGAGCCAAGGGCTCACTCAGGACTGAAGTCCATACATGACAGTCCTGCCAAAAGCGGTATACTGCCTGGCAGGGACATCTAGGGTATACTGCATAAGAAAAACACGCACTGTGGTCCATGTTACAGCACTGCAATATATCACCGATAGGCACAGAGTGAATCTCTGCCAGGGATGTGACTACTGCACTAGTGGAGTGGGCACTGAAAAGGGTCCATGCAGGTTTTGGAGTACCAGATGGAAAACCTTTTCCATTTGGCTGTGTAAGTCTTCCTAGCGGAAAGTTACAGGCAGCCAAAAGTATTTCAGAAACCTTCTGAGATACCGTGCTTATTACTTCCATCTCTTCAGGAGCCAGGTCTGAAGATGAAGGGAGCACAGGATGGATGGACTAGAGACGCTTGAGTCAATATGTCCAACCTGAGTGGAAGGATCCTCAGTTTGTGGACTGACAGCCTGTTCAACAGAGGAAACCATGCCTGTAGAGGCCAGCAGGGTGTGATCATAATGATCTTTCTCCTGTGTGCCTCCAGTTTGAGCAATGCCCTCTGCACTAGAGGGATTGGAAGGAATGCATACAGAAAATATTTTTGCCATAGCAGTCTAAATGCATCCTGACAGAAAATGCCATGTCCTGGCTTTCTGGAGCAGAATCAAGGAAGTTCAGCATTGAGTCGGGATGCAGAAGGGTACACATCTGGGGTGCCCCAATCATCAAACAATGATTTCACAAAGTCATTCATGAGGATGGGCCTCTGTTAGACCTAGCTCACCTGCCAGAGCATTCTAGACTCCTGGCAGATAAATGGCTTGGAGAGTACGATCCTCTGCTCCAGGCCCCCTTCCCACACTCGCATAGCTTCTCAGCAGACCAGGTAAGAGTGTGCTCTTTGTTGTTTGCTAATGTAATACAACACAGACTGTCATCTGTCTGGAAAAGGACTGTTTTGTAGCTCACAAGATCCACTAGGCTTACAGGCCATACAAAGACAGATTAAATCTCCAACACTATTTATTTATTGAAATGTTTCACCAGGAAGGCACACTGAGCAACAAGTCGCTTGTCTCCCAGTGCGACCTGGGGGGAAGGGGTACAACTGGAATGAGACATTATACATTCAGGTTACAGGATCAACATTAACATGCAGTTGTAAGGCAGGTATTATAAACAGTGTTACAACAGTGTTGTTCATAACATATTGAAAGAGGGGACAATAAGTGCTGGGTTAATAAGAAACAAGTGCTTACATGAAAGAAAGGGAGGAGGGGTGAGGTGGGGAGGGCAGGGAAGAGTCATACTCTGGAGACCCCTTCAGGATGCAAGGAACTCTGTAAGGGACTGGGGACCAGAGAGAAGGAGAAAAAAAACAGTGTCCTAGAGAGACCCCTTTAAGATGGTGGGGGGAAAAGTAGATGAACGATACAAGCCCCTTGGGGGGGTAGAACAGGGACCCATATAGAGCATTCAGGGTCCTTTACATTCTGTGAGAGATCAAGGGAGGCCAGTAAGGGGGAGCAACTGGGGGAAGGGGAGAAGGTAAAATGAAGGTGACTATACGGGGTAGGGTTTGTCTAGGGCTTAGAGGAGGGAATTGTGGAGAGGAGTCTTACAGGTTCTAGACACCTTGAGTTTGGAGCCCTGACAGTTAGCTACCCACCACAACAGGGAGGCATCAATAGTGAGAGTCACTCGAGACTCCAGGTGGGAGAAGGGAAACCCTGGAGGAGACTGTCCTTCACTGATCACAATGTGAGTGATTGAACCAGGGACCTGATCACCTTCTGTCAGACTCAGAATGCGTTGTGTGGAATGGGATTAAACCAGTTTGTGCTCCATAATGTAGCATGCTATCTACAGGAACATCTACATTCTGCCCTCTGGAGGGAAGGCTGGGCCTTCATCATACCTGGAAGGGCTCCTATGAACAGCAGCTGCTGTGAGGGACAGAGTTGAAATGTCTGGATTCAGCAGAACTCCAATGGAGGGAAGGAACTGAACGGCCGCGGCCCCTGTTAGTTCTAATATGTGGCTGGACAAACTGGCTATCATTCAACTGTCCAGGTAAGGGTAAACCTGGGGTTCTAATTTTCTCAGGTGCGCTGTGAGTATTGCAAGGCACCTTGCAAAGACTTGGGGTTCCAAGGAGAGTGCAAAAGGCAGGAACCTTGAAGCCTGCAACCAGGATCTAATCAATCCTGAAGGAATAACTAGCGCTGGTGACTGCTTGGCTAAATTCTGTATATGGCAGTCAGCAGAAATGTTATTTTGTTGTTGTTTTTTAAATATGTGCCAGGGACTAAGTGAGCAAAAAGGAACAGACATAAAGAGAAACATGCCCTTGGAACTAGCAAACCACAAGAGGCATGTCCTGAGGCACAGCTGTAGGGCCTGGGTCCGAAAAGTCCAGGCTAAGAAGTCACTGCCACCCTCAGAAAAGATGAGGTCAGGGTCAGACATCCTTCTCTATATCCTCCCTGGAGGGAGGTGCATAGGGAAGGGCCTCTAAGTCGAGAATCTCCGGTGCTGACTGGGTGCCAGACAGGATGTCAGACATGGCACCAGACACATCATTGACATGGCGTCCAGACCTGGCACCGTCCCAGCATCAGGTCTGGTGCTGGGTCCAACGCCATGTCTGACATCTTGTCTGGCACCTGGTCAGCACCAGAGATTCTTGGTTTAGAGGCCCCTCCCTATGCACCTTTCTCCAGGGAGGATATATAAGAGGAGGATGTTGCACTCACTGCTCCAAATAGCTGCCATGGGGTAGAATTGCCCACTGCGACCCCCACTTAAGGACCGGTCCAGTCCACTTTCCTGTTGGGAAAGGTTTTTTTTTTATGGGCAGTCCTTTGCTCAGGAGAAAGGACAGTCATCCGAAGCACAAAACAGCGAGTCTGTTCCTGATTCCAGTCGGGTTCTTGGTGCCGCTTCGCCAAGCAGTACCTCAGAGCTCCCTTAACATCCAGACTGTGGAAAAGCTGGATTTTGCTGTAAAGAAAACTGGAAATGTAACAGACTGATTCAGATGAAATTCTGACATCACTTTAGGGAGGAATTTTCTGTTAGCTCTTAGGACTACCTTGTCCCTGTGAAATATTACACAGTTAGAATCTGCAGAGGACTTGTATGTCACTTACCCTTCTGGCTGATGTCAGTGCCATCAGGAAAACTACTTTCCCAGTGACATACTTCAAAGCAGCAGTTGCCACAGGCTCAAAAGGAGCCTCACTCAGGTGGGCAATACACAGATTCAGGTCCCATGGGGGGACAGGATCCCTGCTGGAGAGTACTGATCATTAAGGCCTTTAAAGAACCATTTGAAAATGGGTTTATAAGTCACTGACCTGTCTTTGCCAGCTGATGTTTAAGCCTACACACTGCTGCCACATGCACCTTCAGAGCTGAAGGCCTTAGGTGCAAGGACTGGAGGAAGACTAAATAGTCCAGGATTGTGAACAGAGCTGCCTGGAGGAGGTTGATTTGTTAGGAGAGCACCATAATGAAAAATATTTCTCATTTTGGAGCATAGGTTTTCCTTGTTGCTGGTTTCTTGGAAATCTTAAGCACTTCAATACTTTCTCAGAAAGATTTAGCCCAAAGAACTCTAACCCCTCAAGAACCATACCCTGAGGCATAGATGTCTTAGATATGGAATATTATCCTGCCTGGGACATTGGTAACAGGTTATGCTCAGAGGCAGGTTGTCAGACTGTCTGCTGGAAAGGGACAGAGTCATCATGGAGAACCATGTTTGTCTGGCCCAAGTCTGGAACAATTTGAATCATTGTTGCTGACTCCCTTCTACGTTTTACCAGTCCCTCAGCAAAAATGGGAAGGGGAGAAAGGTGTAAAGAAACCTCCCTAACCAGCTGACAACTAGAGCGTCCTCTGGTATTGAACCCACTACTGGAGGTCTGCAACAAAAAAGTGGGAGCTGTCTGTTCTCCCAGGGGGCAAACAGATCTATTTCTGGTAAGTAAGTAAGTAAACATTTATTTTTTATTGCACCCAATCCTAGGGCTCTGGACACCTTACAAAAGGAGTAGACATGGCAGGAATTAAACAAGAAAATACATATACATCATTAATCAAATAATAATTCAAATTCATAATAAATAAATAAATAACACTAAAATCAGCTGCAGTTAACCAGAAAAGGCTTGTCTAAAAAGATGGACTTTCAGTACCTTCTTAAAAATCTCCACCAAAGGGGCTTCTGTCAAGGGTATGGGGAGCGAGTTCCAGAGGTCCGGGCCAGCCACCTCAAATGCGCGGTCACCAGAGGTTTTCAGCCTGGCCCTCAGAACCACTAGGAGGACCTCGGTGGAGGAGAAAAGGGAGCGCACTGGAAGGGCAGGGGTCTGGAGGTCACTCAGGTAGCCAGGGCCCGAGCTGCATAGGGCCTTATAGGTGAGCAAGCCAATCTTGAAGATGATCCTCCATCTGACTGACAGCCAGTGCAGATCTCGCAGGACCGTGGTCACATGACAGGACCCATGTATGCCCCTCAGCAACCTGGCTGCTGCATTCTGCATCAGCTGCAGCTGACGGAGGCGTTTTGGTGTGTGCCCAGCTTTGTCCTTTTGCTGCAAGTTGTATTTCTTTCTGGTGTACCTTTGAGGGGCTGATGTGCGCATCTTCACTTTTTGCTACAGATGTAGGTTCCCTCCACTGACCCCAAAGTACAGAGCATTGCAGTAGTCCAGCCTTGACGTAACAAAGGCATGCACCAGTGTGGACAGGTCATCAGGCGGAATTAGGGATTTAATCCAGGCGACAGTCCTCAAGTGGTAAAAACCACTTCTGATGACAGATGACACCTGCACATCAAGCGCCAGGTGTCGTCAAGGATGATGCCCATATTTCTCAGCTTAATGGACACCATCAATGGAGTAGACACAAAGAAGAACCCCGCTACCACCTCAGTGGCATCTACATCATGCCTGCAACCAGGCTCGATCACCAGTACCTAGGTCTTGCCAGGGTTCAGTCTCAGCCAGTTAGAGGACATCCAGTCTTGAATCTCAGATAGACAGTTGTTTAGCAGTTACACGGCGTTATTTGTCCTAGGGACAAAGGACATATACAGCTGGGTATCATATGCATAACAATGAAAACCCAGACTGTAACATCTAATAAGCTCACCCAGGAGCAACACATACATCATGAACAACATCGGTGACAAGATCAAGCCTTGAAGAACTCCACAAGGCAGGGGCTTGGGGCAGGAAGAGAAATTCCCCAGCACTACCCATTGCATCCTGCCTGAGAGAAAGAACTCAAACCAGTTCATGATAGTACCGGCAAGTCCACAATACTCTGTAAAGTGATCCAGAAGCACAGTGTGGTCTACGGTGTCTAATGCTGAGGACGGATCCAGGAGAATGAGAATTGACTGGTCTCCTCTATCCCTCGCCCTGAGGAGGTCATTTTGCACCCTGACTAGCGCTGTCTCAGGGCTATGCCTAGACCTAAATCCAGACTGGAATGATTCACAGATGTCAAAGGCCATGAGGTGTGCCTTGAGCTGCAGAGCCACCACTTTCTTAACAACCTTCCCCAAAAATGGGAGGTTGGAGATAGGTTGACAATTTGCCAAGACATCAGGGTCAAGTGAAGGTTTCTTAAGAAGGGGCTTCACCAGTGCCTCCTGCAAGGTGTCGGGGGACCTTCTGAAAGCGAGCACTGGACTATCTTGGTGAACACTGAACCAACGCACCTCGGTGCATCCCACTAGGGAGATGAGTTGGGCCCGGGTCCTGTTCACAAAAGGTGGGCCGCAGCTTCTAAATTATCTCAACAACCTAAGCTACCCCTACTAACTGAAACTCCCCCAAGGTAATACAAGTGCCTCTGTTTACACAAGGCCTACCACTGCGGGACTGATTATGTCCCAATGGGGAGATCCCAGACCGAATGGAGGACACTCTGTCTGAGAAGAACTGAGCAAACTCTTCGTATAATGCAACTAAAAATGCACTTTTTGGCTGTAGACAGGCTGGGTGGAGTATCCTGTTCACTGTCCGAAAGAGCTGGGCTGGTCTGTTCTTTCCAGCAGCAATCTCCCTGGACAGGAACTCTGCCTTCTTACAGTCAACTACCCTTTGATAGTCACCTTACTAAACTTTCAAAGCCAGTTTGTTCTCCTTGGACTGGGTCCCCAGCAACGCTCGAACTTCTGACCCTTGGTCTTCATCTTCTTAAAAACCCCATCAAACCATGGGGGCCTCAAGCGAGAAGACCTGGGTCGTATACAGATTGGTGCAATGGCACCCAGCGCCTTGATGACAGTCCTGTTATAGACCATCACTGTCTCGCTTGTGCCAACCCCACATGCAGTACTCACACCGGAAAAATCTACTACCACCAAGAGTCCCTTTGGGGACAATCTCCTTAACAGGTTATGACAGACCGTCTCAACAGGGAAGGGACTATCAGGGGGGCCCCAAATGAGAACTACACTTTGCACTGATTGGATCAAGTGGCCCGATCAATCCTGAGGCCAGTGACCCTACGCCCCAGTGAGAATACCAAGTCAAAGGTGTGGCCGTGGTGGTAGGTAGCAGAAGCAACTATTTGTACTAGGCCCAGTGATGTCATTAACCGAGGAGGTCATGTCCAACCTGCGAGGATTGTTGACCAGACATTAAAGTCACCCAGAATCAACCATCTGGAGACTCCAACACCTGTCAACGACAAAGTCTGCGATCTCCTGCAGGAAATCTCCCCCATGCCCAGGAGAACGGTAAACAAGGAGAATCCTGTAACCTGCACCTGGACCCCCACACATAGCCACACATTTAAACGATGAGGTACTACATTCCTTCCTCAGGCAACGCACTACAGAGTACCCAGCCAGAACTGACGCCTCCAAAACTTGACCTGCATAGTCCCCGAGCAAGGTCTCTGTAATGCAAGCCAGATCAACTGAGGAAATCAAGTCCACCATAATTGCGGTCTTATTCCTCATTGATCTAGCACTGCACAGCTCTGCCTGAAGGGGACCAGTGGAGACTGCAGGCCGACCAGCTACCTGCCCACTTGGTCTGGTGGGAAACCTGGAGAGGGGCACTAAACATCTCTGGCCTCTCTCCTAGCCTTTTTCCCCCCAGGGCGCATCCTGCTCCTGACCACCCTAGTGCTGCTCACCCCTGCTCTACCCACAGCACTCTGCCACCAGCCCATTTGCCCCCTACCGATGCCCACATCATGACAGTGTCTTACCACCACAGCAGGAAGGGAGGGGACGGTAAAAGGATGAAGGTCACACAACAGAGACACCGTGTAGGTAATACAGTAGGGTCTGGAGCCCAAACGCATCCTACAGCTATTCACTAAAATAGCTCCTACCTTAACCTGTCAGTCAGTACTAATATTCACAATTCTCAGTCTAAATAAACCTACATCTCTATAAATAGACTCCTCACTCATACATTAAATACAGAATTTTCCCTAACAACATTCACACCAACACTCAAACACTATCTGTAATCTCCCACAACCCCCAAACAAAATCCCCACCAACCCAAATAAAATTTACATACATATTTAAAACCACAAAATGGATAATCCTAAAATTTGAAATTTGGAGGACAAGTCCAGCATAATCCACTAGTAAAAGTGCTTAATTCAATCAATGTTCAGAGTTCTCAGAAACTACAGTTCACACAGTGCTCTCACCACTGATCAGGATGGAACCAAACCAAAAGATGAGCGGCCTGGTAAAGGAAGGCTTCACCACCTTTCTTAGGCAGACTAATAAATTAGGCAACCAGCTGTAGTGCAAATGCCAGTTAAACCCAGAAAGTGGAGCTCCCACCACCACTCAGTGGGAATGATGGAAAAGGCAAAAGTACTTAGAGGAGCACTGTTTCAGAAGGGGGGGTCCACAAACCAATATACAGTCATCTATCCAGAAGCTACTGATGTTCAACTGGCTCCAATCCTTCCACGGCTCTGCACCACCTCACAGCAAGCCCCTCGGGACAGACTTTGCTGGTCGTACATGCCAGCTGATCATTTGGACAACAGCCCCACACTCCACTTCCCTAGGCCCACCGTAAGCAGCCAACAATGACTGGAGCTCAAAAATCTACTCCGGTCACCCAGTATCTTCAGAGGGCAATTCATGTCACTGTCCAGTCCAGAGTCAAATCGAAATGTCCGTGGCTGTAAACTGAAGCCACACAACTCCCCAACTCCAATGCTCTATGAACATCTCAGCAAGCAGATGACATGCAGCATGGTCCTCCAACCCACTCGCCTTCCTCCAGAAATGGCTCCCGATTCAGTGGGTTCACAGCCAATGCTTCCACAACGCCAGACTCAGATTCAGGTTTGCACCATGTCTCCTATTACTGAAGTAGCGCTAAATTCAAATGTAAAAGTGTTACAGTCCTCTGAATCAGAAAGCTGGGATTCTAAAAACAAAAAAACTAATTCCTAAACTAAATACACTTGAAAGCCCTGCCTAACACTATTGCCCTACACCTCGATGTTAAAACGTTTACTTACTGGTTTTAAAACTACTGGTTAAAAGCTCCCCTGCTCAGCGCATGAATCCCGGCCAGAGTAGCACCTCGAGTTGCTGCCCAGGCTCAAACAGAGCAGAACTGTTACTTTTGTGCCTGATTTTGAAACTTTTAAAACGAACCAGCTAAAACTATTTGCATTTGCCTGTAACTGTATTTAAAGCTTAGAGTCACTGTACACGTGACACACCAGGTAATTTCTACCTTGATCTTTTTTTTTTTTTTTTTAACACCCAACTTCTCCATTAGCTCTTATATTGTTTTGCCACTAGAGGGAGCCTGATTAAGTTTGAGCAATTTGCTCCCAATACTTCACTTGTCACATTTTACTGCTCTCTAGTAGCTGTTTTCACTTGGTGATTTATATTAAAGGAGCCCTCTGCTGTCTCTTTCCTCTCTACCTCACTCCTTTCTCTAGTCAAAAATGTCCCCTCCTCCCCTCCTAGCGCTCCTCATGGGAATACTTTGCCTTCCTATCCTCTTTGAGCTTTACTGCTTGAACACATCAACAGCTTCTGCCAATACTTATACTCAGTTTGACTTCTACTACTCCAACATGCTTGCTACTGCCACTCACTACCTCTACCCCATCTGCTCTCATCAGCAAGCGTGTTGCCCAATAGTCAGATACCTTCACCTTCATCTGAGCACTTCACCCTGCATCTCTATCAAGGCATACCTCATCGCCCTTTAGTTACTAACCCTATCTCTTATACTATCCGCTACATTGAGATCAACCCTGGTCCATCTCTGCATCCCATTACAACCTTGCCCCCGGCCACCACTCTCCCTAAAACCGATGGACTAACTTCCCACCTGAATGCTAGGAGCCTTATGGCCAACCTCCCTGACCTCCAGGCTTGGATCTATACTAAGTCCCGGACGCCCTCGCCATCACAGAAACCTGGCTTAAGCCCACAGTGCTTGACTCTCATTGCCAGTTTCCTGGATTTCAACATGCTTCATATCGGCCGTCCTGGCACTAAGGGAGGTGGCCTTGCCCTCTTCAAAACTCATCTAAACATTACCCTTCTGCAGGACCCCTCCTACCAAACTGTGAAATCCTACACTCCCTACTGCTTGGGGGTGTAAAGAAACTCCATATTTTTGTACTTATATCCCCAAAAAATACTACACAAGGCATCACTGAACTCCTAGGGGTTTCTGCCTTCAGTTACAGGCAAGAATGACATTATCTGCCTTGGTGATTTTAACCTTGACTGGTCCGAGAAAACTCAGCTAACCTATCCTCCTTAGCTAGCAAGTCAAATCTATCCCAGCTCATACATGAACCCACAAGGTCTCACGTAGAGGCAACTGTGCCACCCTCCTTAACTGGATACTTACTAACAGGACGGAATATGTTGCTCAACGGTGTGCTACCCGACACAATTAGTGACCACTATCCTATCTACTGTGTCTGGAACACTGTCATTCCTCCCCTCCCTGCTAAAACTGTAACCTTTCCTAATCTCTCCCGCCTAAGTCATGAGGACTTCTTAACTGACCTTAACCAGGTTGACTGGTCCCCTCTCTACCAAACAGAGGACATTAACATAGCCACAGAATATTTCAACTCCGTCCTCCTCTCTCTTCAAAACCTTCACATCCCAGTCACCACACGTAGGATGGCAGGGAAAGTAACCAAGTGGCTAACACGCCCCCTGCTTCAACTTCTCAAATCTAGGGACAAACTTTGGTCCAGGTGGAAGATCTCCCACCTCCGTGCAGACTTTGAAGACTATCGTGCATTACGTAACAACTGCAAAGACAAATTGTGATTACAAAAGCACCTACTATAGGAACCTACTAATAACATCCTCAACAAATCCACGAGGTACTGGTCCAAAATTAAGGACATTCTCGGCAACGACAAGCCACAGAATCCAGCTGACATGAACATCAGGGTGTTCACTGCACCAACCATGACACCATTGCCAACGCCTTCAATGCCCTTTTTTCTTCTCCACCAGTTGCTACTCTAACTAGCCCTCAACCTGACTGTCCCTCTTCTCCTCCCTCGCCCCTCCCACCCCTCCCTTTCGTTCTGGCTCCAACCACATACCTTGAAGTTCGCAAGCTACTTAACTCCCTTCCGGCACGCGGGGGTCAAGGGCCTGAGGGCATCCATCCTTGCATACTTAAGCAGTATGCACCTTGGCTGACCAGACCTATCACCTGGCTTTTTAACCTCTTGATTCGTACGTCTACTGTCCCATCCACCTGGAAAACTGCCAGAACCATCCCTATACACAAAAAGGGTGATGTCAAACTCATGTCCAACTACCGCCCTATATCTCTTCTGCCCACTCTCAGTAAGCTGCTTGAAAAAATAGTCCACCGCCAGCTTGCTGCTCACCTTGACATGTTTAATCTTCAAACCCCGTGCCAACATGGTTTCTGGCCCGGTCACAGTACCACCTCTGCACTTACACAACTTACAAATGACATCAGAAATAATATGGACCGTGGCCTACTCACTGGGGCCGTCTTTATCGACCTGTCTAAAAGCCTTGACATGGTACACCATCCTCTCATGCTAAAGAAGCTCCAATCCATTGGAGCATCTGATAAACCCTCTCTGGTTCCATAGCTATCTTGACAATCGGACTCAGGTGGTAGCATTTCAAGGCCCTTCTCCCCCTAAACATCTCCCGTGGAGTTCCCAGGATCCACTCTTGGACCTCTACTCTTTCCTCTTCCTAAATGATATTCCCACCATGTCCCGCATAGCTGCACTCTTATGTACGCAGATGACCTTGTTCTCTACTCTGGGTCAAAATCGGTTGCTGCCATCAACTCCACTCACTAATGACTTCCAATTCCTGCAGACCTGGCTCTCTAGCAACCACCAAGTCCTGAACCTAGAAAAACCTGTGCTATGCCTATTCGGATCCTCTAAGAAACTGTCTGCCCCTGCTAACAGGCTCCGGGTTCAATGCCTTGATGGCTCCTCATCTCAAACACTGAGTCCTTCAAGTACCTTGGAGTCACTTTGATCCACACTTGACCTGTCTCAACATGTCAATATGGTGTGCCGTACCCGTCAGTAAAATTAGCGAACTTATCGCTACGTCGCCACTCCCCTCACTCCTTCAGCTAGACTTTCTGTTGCGAGGTATTCTCTTACCCAGCTCCAATATGCTCTGCCCCTCCTCTTGCTGCAAACTCTGCTACACTCCACAAATGGGACACTGTCTACAACAACATCTGTAGATTCGCAACTGCCCCACATCTTACCCATCATTGTCTCCTTTACACTGGCTTAAATTGGCTGTCACCTAAGGATATTCGAGCCTACTCCTGGGCTGCTTTATCGACTCCCTGTCTAGACCTCCTGCCCTGTCTATCTTGCCAACCTCCTGACTCCTGCCTCACACCCGCATCTCAGGTCTTCCTCTGTCCCCATGCTCTCCACTAGACCTTGCATGACAAAAATGGGTGAACAGGCATTTGACCATTTTGCTCCCAAATTCTGGAACTCACTCCCCCTTATGGTGAAAACGTCATCCTCCCATCGAGAATTCAAAAACTCGCTGTTCACCCACCTCCTAGCCTCTGGCCAATGCAAATGCTCTTAATTTGCTTTGTCCCACTGCAGACTGTCGGGTCTGACCCTGAGTACTACACTAATGTTCTCCCATGCAATTTGTCTAGGTGGCTATGAACCTTGATGTCTTTACTGTCCTCAGCTGTCTTACGGTTACCCTAATTGCTTTATTTTACATCCTTATTATGATCTATGCCTAAAATGTACCCTTATGTAACTGTTACTGTACTACCCAATGTATATCTTGTTTTGCTCCTGTATACCTATATTATGTCTGTGCATTTCTGCATATTGTAACCAATGTCCTGTGCTCTCCCGGGTCGTGCCTGAAAATAGGCAAGTCTGTTGCCTAGCGCACTTACCCGGTTACCAAAAGCTAATAAATAAATAAATAAATAAAATAGCAGCCTTCAAAGAAAGACGTTCTGGAAGGCAAACAAGCTCAAACTAAACAGGATTCTACTAAAAAAAACATTAAAATAAAGGGCAGAGGAGAAGTTTTTCCCAGTGCTAACTACAGAACTGTTAGACAGATGTCCAGCCTGGAGGCCATTTTCCTCACCACACCTTCTGTATAGGGGTACTACTCCTTTTGAAAACTGATGCCAGCACTTGCTGCTTTAGGGACCATTCTTGATTTTCCTGCCTGATCCTGCTGAAGGAGTCTGCTATTATATTGCCTTTCCTTAATAAGTGTACTGCAGATAGCTGCACCTCCATGGAATATTCCAGGCTACAGGTCTTCACGGCTTCTGTGCACAGCTTGGAAGATCTTGCTCCTCCCTGTTTTTGTGTACAGTACATTTATCGTGTTGTCTGCTCTGATCTACACAGACTGACTACTGATCTGGGAGGGAAAATTTGCATTGCTAGGTGCAACTCCCTGAGTTCCAGGAGATTTATGCACTCCTGCATTTCTTGCCGAAGGGAATCCCCTCTCTGTGGTTGCATTCCTCCTTCCACCAGTCCAGTGCCCTTAACAAGGTTCTTGTGACAGACACCAGTTTAGATAGGATGTCACACCTCTGAGACAAAAGGTACCCTAGTAGCTACTGAATATCTTTCATCTGGAATCTGGCCCCTGGTACCACTGCTGCGGAGGAGGCCTTGTGACCCAACAGCCTCAAAAATTCCCCTGCAGGCATTGGCTAGCCTGCTTGGAAGGATTCTATAGTCGAAATCACATTTGCTACCCTTGCTAGAGGAAGGAATGCCTTCTCTTGCAGAGTAGTCAGTTCTGCACTGATAAAGCCTAGAACTTGAGCTGCTTCCATTTGGGACTTTGAAAGTTTATGAGGAAGCCCAATCCCTCCAAAGTGTTTATAGAGTCAGCAATATGTTGGAGTTTGCTTCCTGTTGTGTTTTTCCCCAAGGTCAGACTATCATCCAGATAAGAAAAAAAACTGCCATCCCCCTCCTTCTCAAATGTGCTGTCACCACAGCTAAGCCCTTTGTGAATATTCTTGGAGCTAAGGTGAGACCAAAGAAAGGACTGTGAACTGGTAGAGGCAGTCCCTTTACAGAACCTGATATATTTTTCTCAGGCATCTTATGCATTTTTCTTTAGGGTTAGGAAGTATCTGGAGTAATGTCCCTTGCCCTGTTTTGCGGATGGTACTTTTTCCACTGCATGTGTTTGCAGCGATTTCTTCACCCTCAGCTCCAACAGGATATGTTCTGCTAGTGTGTGAGGCTGAAAGACTTTCATGTCCTGTAGTTTTGGAAATGTTCTCAATTGCAGGGACAAACCCTGGCTCACGACCCCTAGAAGGGGAGTAGTGCACCAATCTTCCTTCCACTGGCAATGGTTGGGAGATCTGGATAGACTTGTCAGGGGTTCTGCTTTGCCTGAGGTTTGGGTGCTGGTGTTGCAGCAGCACACCTATTTCCCATTCTACCCCTGCCCCATAACAGGACCTTTCTGGAGGGTATTCATAGGGGGCATATACATGAGGGTAGTATCTCCTACCTTCCTGTAGGTGGTTTTATGCTCATCCGCCTTTTCCATGTAGGCCTCTATCCTGTTACCAAAAAGGGAATTTCCCTCTGATGAAAAATACATACAGTAGCTTTTGTCTGAGAGTTCTAGAACAGATTTGTAGTTTTAAGCCAGAGAAACCTATGAAACTGGTATTTTGTGGCATCTATGACTGATCTTGCTGTGCCAGCCATATCCTATGCTGAGTCTGCAGCAGGCTTTTGCTCAGTGCCAGAATGGAGTTAAGTTAGAGGGATCAAAATAGAAGGAGCAGAGATTTGTGAAAAGTCTTGGATGGATGCCGTCAGGACTGGATTTAGACGGGTTAAGATACTCTAGTGCTTGAAGGACTTCTGAGGTGGAGACATGGGGCAGCTGAAAGCCAGAAGACAGCACAGAGGGAGGGGGAGGGGTAGGAGAGGAGGGGGTGGTCTTGTGGGAGGGCACAGGTTGTTAAGAATTTATTTAGGGCTGCTGCGATGGAGGGCGGGTCAAAGATGAGGGAACCTGCCTCACAAAGAGTAGGTGAGGGAGGTTCCGAGGAGGTCAGCAGGAGCGAGCGGAGGTCATTTCAGGAGGAGGACAGAGAATTGTTTGAGGGGTGCAGTCAGGCTTTGAAACGGTCCGATTTCACCAGACAAATAGCCTTTATACAACAATTTCGGAGGGCTTTGTAGTTTAGCAGGTCTGTTGGGACGCAGGAGGTTTTGAAATGGCACCAACCAAGGTAGCAGGTTTTGCACAGACAGGATTTCAGGAGAGATCCAGGAAAGGTGGTGGCATTTAACCCTGACCATTTTCAGTGGGGTGTGGGCATCCCAGATATTAAGGAAAATTGATGTGAAGTGGGTGAGGGCCACATCAACAGGAGGAGTAGAGAGGACCGGCAACCAATTTGCCAAGGTCAAGTAGAGGAGTAACTTGCTTGTATCAAGTGTTTTGAGGGGTCGGTACTGGATATATCTGGGGGGTTTGGTAGGGGATGTATCTTCCTGACACAAAAGGTGGGGTAGTGGTCACTAAACACGTCAGAAGAACACCAGCTGCACTGATGCGGTGTGGGTGGATAGATAGCACCCAGTGAAGCAAGGTGTGAGACCGGGAGTGAAGGTTGGGACGAGTTGGTACTTTGATCAATTGGGACAGGTATAATGATTCAATCTGGTGGTATGAGTTCTGAGATGAGGGAGAGCCAGTCCAGATTAAAATCACTAAGAAGGATCATTTTACCTGCAGATACAAAGGTGATAGTGGTTGTGGTGCAGGAAACAAGGGAATAGGGAGGAAGTTTGGGGGAGACATGGATTCCAACAAAAAGGGACATTGAGGATGGAAAGGTGAACTTGGCTAGAAGGAGTTCGTGAGACTGAGGGACTGCTTCATTGTGGGTGATACTGCAGGTAAGGGAATTTCGAAAGTATATTGCAACTCCACCTCCCCTTTTGCCACAGTCTTTCCGGTGAAGGGTATATTTGGGGAGGGCAAGCTGGGTATCTGGGATGCATGAGGACAGCCACATTTCCGAGATGCATAGGATGTCTGGGGAGTGCTGAGTGACCCAGACTTTTAACTCATCCAATTTAGGAAGGAGGCTACAGGCATTTATGTGGAAGAATCTTAAGACCTTGGGGAGGGCCGGTGGAGAGATGGAATGGGAGGGGCCAGGGCTGATCTCAACATCACCGGCTAGGAGCAGAAGCAAGATGAGAAAGGGATAGTGAGGAGGTTGACGTCTAATTTTTAGTCAACGAGCTTGGTGACAAAGTCATTTGGAGGGGACAAGAGGCAGGAGATGCCAGATGGCTTCAACCTTAATAAGAGAGGCATGTAGTAGTCCTGGGTGGATTTTTAGCAAAGGGTAATGGAATAAAGTCAGAGGACGGAGATGAGAAGCATAGGAGGGGAAGGTGGTAGTTCATACAGGGGCAGGGTGAGGAGGGAGGAGGAGCTGGAAAGGGGCAGGGAAGAAACAAGGGTAGGAGAAGGGAAGGAAGAACAGTAGGGCTATGAGGGGCGGAGAAGGACGCAGGGTGAGACCACTGTTAGGAAATGTAGCAGTCAGTGGGGACTCCAAAGTAAGAAAGGTGGACCTGCAGTAGCCTTTAGTGGCACAGTAGTAGAAGGAACAAATGGTGAATGAGGGTGATAAGAGAGAAATCTGAGACAAAGCATTAATGAAACGTATATTTTGGAAAAAAAAAACAAAAAAAAAACTGTATATGTAGAAAAAAAAAGAGTTTAAAGTATTCAGAATGTGGTTCACTTCCCTTTAAAAATGAAACCGAAAAGAGAAATAGCACAACACATTATTTCGTTAGGCTAAACTGTAGAATAATAACTCGGTTCCCAAATAAGAGTAACCAAGAAAAATAAACAGTAAAACCCACAAAGTGGTTTAATTTTGTAGTAATTTAGAGAAAATAAAGTAGTTTTTAAAGCGGTTTCCTAGGGAACTGCTCGGAAAAATGGCCTTCTCCAGAACTGATGGGGAACCGGAGAAAAGTTAAAAAACACATAATAAACATAACCAAACAGAGTTATTGATAAAATAACTAAACATTATACTACTGAAAAGTTTTACAAAATAATAAACTGAAAACTGGTCTGAAGTTGAAAAGAACACTTCAGGGTGACTAGTTCTTCAGGTGGAGAAATAATCTGGCATTAGAATGTGAGGGCGAGCATGACCACAAAGAAGAGTTAGAATTTCATTCCAAATTCCCAAATTTTAGCATAAAATTCTAAGCTCTGGGGCAGCTCATTCTAGGGGAATGCTGCAGTTTTTAAGCATAAGTGAGGGTTTCCTGGGGTTTGAAACAGCTATGTGCTGTCAGTTTTTGGACACCTTGCTTCTATCCATGTAGAAACTCGAGGCCCTCTTTACATCTAGGCTATGCAGTTTCTTTTCACCTCAATTTGCATGAGGCTTTTAAAAATAAATAGGCAAAGCTGCAGATTGGTAAAAAAAATTCTACATGTGGCCTAAGCACCACATTATATCCCTGTGGAAGACCACAACATTTGGACCTGTCTAGAGGATCTGTAGTTCAAAGACTCATCTAGCAGAAGTAACAGCTACTATAAACGCTGTCTTCCAAGTCAGTTTGAGCTCTGCTGAAAATATGAGCTCAAACGGTGGCTCTGTTAGCAGTGCCAGAATCGGGTTTAAATCTCAAGAGTGAACTGGGTCTCTCACAGTGGGATATAAGTGGTTTAAACCCTTAAAAAATGTTTTGAACACTGGCAATGAGGCAAAAGATTTTTTCTTTTCTTGTTGTCTTAAAAACTGCAACAGTTAAGTGCACTTTAAAAGTGCAAGGCCTCAGGCCCTGAGACTGCAAATAGAAACATAGAATTTGTTAACAGAAAAGGACCACTTGGCCCACCTAGTCTGCTCAGATGGTCCCCGACTAGTCTATCTCTGTAGACCCTAACTGATCTCCTCCCTTCCTATTTACTAACTAAAAGGAAATTGTAGCCATACGGATCCTTAGAAAACCAGAGTCAGTGGATAGTTTGATACCTTTATTGGACCAGCATACGTCTTGAACAAGGATGGTATAGTTCACAAGCTTTCGGTGCCCCACAGGTCCCTTCTTCAGGTGGATAGCTATTCATCTGAAGAAGGGACCTGTGGGGCCCTGAAAACTTGTGAACAATGTCTTTTATTCAGTGACTCCTGCAATTTTACTAATATTCCACTATGTCTGTCTCACACATGCTTCAAGCCCCCTACTCTTTTCACTACCACCACTCTGCTGGAAGTATATTCCAGGCATCTACAACTCTTTCAATGAAGTAGTACTTCCTCAAATCAGTCTTAAACTCCCCACTCCAGCTTCATCACATGCCCTCTGTTACTGGTGCTGTTCCTCATTTGAAAAGATTCCCTCCCACATCCTATTCACCCATGTGGGATACCTGTCTCTACCATGTCTCCTCTTGCCCTCCCTCTCTTCTAAGGTGTACGTGCTGAGACCCCTCAGTCTCTCCTCATAGAGCTTTTGATGCAACATTTTAGTTACCCTCCTCTGAAATAACTTCACCCACTCTATATTCTTTTGAGGTGTGGCCTCCAAAGCAGGACACAATACACCAGGTGGGGTCTCACAAGTGAGCGATATAGTGGCAACACCACCTCCCTCCTCCTGCTGGAGATACCTCTCCCTATACTTCTCAGCATCCGATTGGCCCTACCCATTGCTTTGGCACACTATCTTACCCTCAATGTCGGTAACTCCTTCGGTGATGATCGGTTTTGAATCCAACTCATCTCCTTCTATTCTGGGAGGGTAGAAGGGGAT
The DNA here is from genome assembly GCA_016271365.2 of Neoceratodus forsteri. NCBI lineage: Eukaryota > Metazoa > Chordata > Ceratodontiformes > Ceratodontidae > Neoceratodus > Neoceratodus forsteri. The sequence continues at coordinate 726,547,320 of CM057458.1, read as the reverse complement.
CATAATTGATGATGGTGGGAGCCACTGCTTTGGCAATACAGGCTACACAGGGCCTTGGTAGGGCCTGGGGAATGGTGCTATTGGCAGTACCAAGGACAGCCCTAGGGCCAGCACTGAAGAGACCAACACAGCACTGAGAACCATATGGTACTAAAGGCAGTGCTGGCATTGAGGAAATACACAGATGGTATTGAGGGACCTGAAAGGGGAATGACTGCAGCACTGTGGTTGCCCCATCCCTGGAGGGGTCAGGGGTGACACCACATGTGGAGAAGGCATTGGTAGCACTGACAATAGCCCAGCCCGGAAGCTGGAGTTGATGTCACTTGTGCACATAAGCAGGGTCACTAGTGGAGTACCTCAGGGCTCAGTACTGGGTCCAGTCCTCTTTAACATCTTTATAGGTGACATTGCAGAGGGTCTGGAGGAAAGGTATGCCTCTTTGCAGATGATACAAAGGTCTGTAAGAGTTGATACACAAGGGAGTGTAGAAAGGATGAGAAGGGACTTGGCAAGGTTGGAGGAATGGTCAGACACATGGCAACTTAGATTCAATGCAAAGAAGTGTAAGTAATGCACCTGGAAACAAAACCCAGGAGAAGAGTACACAATAGCAGGGAGGTACTAACAACAATAAAATGGAACGGGACTTGGGGATGTCATATCAGATGATCTAAAGGTGGGTAAGCAATATGAGAAGTCAGTAAGGAGAGCCAGAGGATACTGGGATGCATAGGAAGGGGCATCACAAGTAGAAAAAGGGAAGTGGTTATTCCTCTGTACAGACAGTTGGTGAGACCCCATCTGGAGTACTGTGTGCAGTTTTGGAGACCTCATCTACGCAAGGACATAGACAGGATGGAAGCAGTCCAGAGGAGGGCAACTAAAATGGTGCAGGGTCTGCATCAGAAATCATACGAAGAGAGACTGAGAGAGCTTAATATGTATACCCTTGATGAAAGGAGGGATGGGGGGACATGATAGAAATGTTCAAGTACCTCAAGAGAATCAACAAAGTTCAGGGGGGTAGCATGTTTCAGAAAAAGAGATGTGTAAGAACAAGGGGACACAATTTAAAGATAGAGGGGGGACGGCTCAGGGGTAATGTGAGGAAATCTTTTTTCACGGAGAGAGTGGTGGATGCGTGGGAACTGCCTTCCTGGGAGGTTGTTGGGGCTAAAACAGTGGGGGAATTCAAACATGCATGGGACAGACACAAGGCAATTGTAGTGGGGGTGGCAGGAAGTAGGCTGTTGGTTAACTAGAATCTGCAGCTTATCCAGTAGGTAGGGAAATGGGCAGACTGGGTGGGCCAAATGGTCCTTATCTGCTGTCAAAGTCTATGTTTCTATGTTAAGTGGCACCAAAGATGGCACCAGCTCAACTGACCCCAAAGGGCCAGGAGCTACCACCAATAGCACCTTTTCTTATGTGCTATAGTCACTGCTCCATAAGAGCTACAAAACTGTTAAACTGTCCACCAAAAGCCCTCTAGTGGACAAAGTAGGGCTCTGGGATGAAGACCTCAACTTTCTAGGCCAAAGAATCCCTGGTGTCATCAGTGATGGTGGTGGGGCACCAGGGTCAACAGAAGTCTAGAGTCCCACAGCAAAACAATCAGAGGACGACTTCGACCTGTACCATTTTTGCCCCTTTTTGCAGAAAGAGATGAGGCTGAATGGCACAAAGACCCCAACACTGCATATTTGTGAAATCTGGACCTGTTCTTTTTGTGACTCCGGGAGGAATGTCCATCCTCCTTGGTGCCAGACTACCCATTGCCAGAGCACCCACTCAAAGAGAGGTGGTGGCCAGACACAACTCCATTGACAGAGCAACTTTTCATGGTCAGCCATTAGCATGAGGTAGAGCTGAAAGGACACCGCAAAATTTTGCATGTTTAACTGACACAAAAACAACAAACTTTAATGCATTTACTCTTAAACCAAAGAACTGAACATAGTTGTCATGTGGATGCTGAAGTTCTAGCCCCAATGTGGAGAGAGGCAACACTACTGCAGCACATTCGACAGCAGAAAAAGGAAAACGGAGGTGTCTGGGGGATGGCACCACTGTAGAACAGTGGGCATATGCAATGATGCATGTGTGGGGCCTACTTGCGCCACCAGCCCTCCAGAAACGTTCTGGCTCCTGCTGAGTCCTAGTGCCTCTGGCTCAGATCCCATAGTTGGAATCTATGGAGAAGACTGATTCTTGGAAGATCCTTAGTAGTGACAAGTCAATGTGTGACTTTCACGTTTATTTGATGTATAACTATACTGTTGTGAGGACATTCCAGTAAATACAAGACTTATCCCAATGATGGTAACTTGTATACAAAATAAATTACCCTGAGGTGCCCCTCAGACATATAAACATTCTCATACAGCATGTAATGTATACAGTCTTCATGAAGATATTCTGTTGGGGAGAAAATACAGGTTACTCACCTGTAACAGAAGTTCTAGGAGTGATATATGTTGTTCATCCACACTGTCTCGCAGGTGCCTTGCCGCTTTAAGATGGGACAGAAAGTCTTCAAGCTGGCTCCTCCCACCCACCCTCGGCTCCGCCCCATGACGCCAGATCTAGCCCGCTGGAAGCCAGGTTGTGATCCGAAGCTGGGGAGGTCGGGTGTGTCCGTGTGGATGAACAACATATACAACTCCTAGAAAGGAAAATTACGTACCTACCGTAATTCTTGATCTTCTTGGACGAGTCTCCACCACTCATTCACACTAGTGGGATTAGCGCCCGGAGGCACTAAGACCCATCGAGACAAACTTTTGCCGGAGGGTGGCCTTGAGAGGCAGCGCCGCGAGACACGTGTACCATGAGCATGGCTCGAGCGGTAATGACCGCCCCGGGCGACGACCCCTCCAACCGCCTCAGTACCTTTTTACTGGAAGGAGGTGCAGAACTAACATAAAGAGTAAACTCACATTAAAAACGGACATAAGATAGTCCGTATGACCCGTGTAGAAGGGTCAGCAAAGAAGTCCCTCACGGCCTAAAGATTTGGGAGTGAAGACCAATACAGCGGTGAGCTCGGGGATGGAGGGTGGGCGTGGGATGAGTGGTGGAGACTCGTCCAAGAAGATCAAGAATTACGGTAGGTACGTAATTTTCCTATCTTCCTGGACATAAGTCTCCACCACTCATTCACACTAGTGGGAGAGTACCAAGCTGATAATCCCCCAAAAGGGCGGCAGGAGAGCCAGAGCTCACGCGTCTAAGATAGAAGCCCATTAAGGATAGTTCTGCCGAATGCGGAATGTCGCCTAGCATGAACATCCAGTGCATAGTGCTTAACGAAGGTATGCACTGAGCTCCAGGTGGCGGCATTGCATATATCTGCAATTGGAACATTGCGAATTTCCGCTAGGGATGCCGCGACCGCCCTAGTAGAGTGAGCGTACACTCTACCCTCTAATTTAACTTGAGCCATGGAATAGCAATGACGTAAGGCATGCCACTAACCATGAAGAGATGCATCTAATAGCGACAGGTTGACCCAGCCGGTGTGCTGAAAGAAACGAACAGTTGCTGAGTCTTACTGAACATCCTTGGTTCTATCTAAATAGAACCGCTAGCTCTCTTAACATCCAAGGAATGAAGAGCTCGTTCCCCTTCATTTTGAAATTAGCAAAGTAGCGTGAAGTACCAGAGGTTGGTTTAGATGGAATTCTGACACAACCTTGGGAAGAAATTTAGGATGAGTACGGAGAACTACCTTGTCTTTATGGAATACAGTATAATGGAGGGTCCGTAATCAGGGCATGTATCTCAGAGACCCCATGGCTGAGGTAATGGCCACCAGGAAGGCAGTCTTCCAGGTAAGAAATTTTAGCTCACAGGTAGCTAAGGGTCTCGGAAGGCTTCCGAGTGAGCATGTCCAACACCAGGTTAATGTCCCAGGCTGCAACTGGATGCTTAACAGGGGTCTGGTAATGGAGAACTTCTTAAGAAATCTCTTCACTATAGGTAACTGGAGCCAGAGTTAAGGAAGAAACCGCTCATGGAACGCTGAGATGGCACTAAGGTGAACTTTAACTGTGGAGTACTGAAGACCTAAGTTTGACAGGTCCAAAAGATACTCCAGAACCTTGCCAGGAGGACAGGAAAAGGGATTCCAAGAGGATTTTGCACACCAGAGAGAAAAACGTTTCCATTTGGAAGCGTACGTTTTTTGGGTAGCTGGCTTCCGAGCAGCCAGAAGGATGTCTGAGACTCTATGAGAGACGTTGAACCGATTCACTTCTATCTCTTCAGGAGCAAGCCATGAAGGTGAAGTGATTTCAGGTTGGGATGGACCAACGAACCCTGAGTCAAAAGACTGATTTGCAAAGGAAGTGGTCTCGGAGAGCTGCCAACATACTGCTGAGTAGAGGAAACCATAGTTGCCGAGGCCAGGAAGGAGCAATGAGAATCATCTTGGTCCCCTGAGACTCGAACTGAGGAGTACTCTCTGATTAGAGGAAGCGGTGAAAGGCGTAAAGAAAGCTTTGTCCACCGCAGCCTGAACGCATCCTGACAGAAATGCCAGGCCCTGGATTTCTGGAGCAGAAGAGAGGCAGTTTTATGTTGAGTGGGGATGCAAAAGGTCCAGGTCTGGAGTCCCCCACTCTTTGAACAGGGACCGAGCTACGGCTGGATCGAGAGACCACTCGTGAGGGTCTGCCTCCGTTCTGCTGAGGTGATCTGCTAGGTCGTTTTGTATACCTGGCAGATAAACCGCTTGAATCAGAGAGACTTGTGCTCCAAGCACCACTCCCACACCCTCATTGCTTCCTCTGCAAAGGATAAGAATGAGCACCGCCTTGCTTGTTGATGTAATACATCACTGCTTTGTTGTCCGTTTGAAGGAGAATGTTCTTGTGACAAAGGACATCCTTCAGAGCTCGGATTGCATATAGGACCGCCTCTCATCTCCAGGACATTTATGTGGAGATGAGTTTCGAACTGAGTCCATACACCTTGAGTGGAGGAGAGACAGTGAGCTCCCCATCCCATTAGCGATGCGCCTGTGGTGATGGAGATCTGATGATCCGGGAGCAAGGGAATCCTTCCAGGAGATTGTTTCTTGAGACCACCAGGTGAGAGACCTCAAGGGCTCCGCCACCTTGATGGGATAAGACTGGGGGTGAGAGGTCGGGGACCACTGAGTGGAGAGCATCCATTGGGTGGTTCTCATGTGCAGTCGGGCCAGAGGGACAGTGAAGACCGAGGACGCCATGAGACCCAACATGCGTTGCATCGAGAGAGCTGTAACCGATTGGTTCTCCCTGATGTAACGGGCATTCAAGGATGTCGAGCCTTGTCCTCTGAAGGAAAGCTTCGCTGAAGAGGTGTCAGAAGCTGCCTTATGAAAGGAGCCTCTGGGAGGGTTGCAGTTGAGATTTTTCAAATTCAGCAGAACTCCTGCTGGACGTGAGAAGACGGTAGAAGTTGTTTGTAATGCTTCCAAAGTCCCTTGGTTTGAAGGGCTTGCTAGAAGCCAATCGTCCAGGTAGGGAAACACTCGAGTCCGATTTTCCTGAGATGCGCCATGAACTGCACAACACTTTTAAAAACTGCTGGGCGTCAAGATAGCCCAAAGGGCAGGACCCTGAACTGATAATGCTGACCCAAAGCTACAAACCTGAGGAACTGTGTGGGTCGGTGGACGGGGATATGCTGGTAAGCATCCTGCATATCCAGAGAGGCCAGCCAGTCGTGCTGATGCAGCAAGGGTAACAGGGTACCTAGGGAAATCATCTTGAATTTCTCCCTGGGGAGGAATTTGTTTAACTTTCTGAGGTCTAGAATGGGGCGCATCCCCCCAGATTTCTTTGGAACCAGAAAGTAATGGGAGTAGAACCCTGTGTTTCGCAGATGCGGGGGCACCAGTTCTATTGCCCTGTTGTTCAGAAGGCCCTGGATCTCCGCGTGAGGAGGTTCGATTGAGAGGCGTACAACCTGGGTTGTCGCCTGGGAGGACACTTGGGGTTTCCAAGAAACTGAGAGAATAACCCTCTGCGAATTATCCAAGGACCCATTTGTCCAAAGTTATGGACTTCACTGGTTGTAGAAGTACATCAGACGACCTCCCACTGAGGAGAAAGTTCCACCTCGGGCAGAGTGGATGGAACTTGGGCCAACGACTATAAGGTAGCGCTTGGGAGCTTTAGGCTCCCTGCGCTTTTCTGCTGCGCCTTCTTTGAGGTTGGGCAGGCTGGCTTATGGAAGCTTCCCTGCCTCTGCCTCGAAAGGACTGACTACTATGAAACTGACGCCTGTTCACATGCCCCCGAGAGGGGGCAGGCGGAGGTCTGGCCAACTTAATGGCCGATCTAGTCTTCTGAGTGGCCTCTAAGGCTTGCTCCACCTGAGGGCCAAAAAGAAAGGAGCCATCAAAAGGCAGCGCCATCACCTGCTGCTGAGCATCATTCGTGAAGCCAGAAGTACGCAGCCAGGAATGGCGCCGAGTACAAATCCCATGCTGTTGAGCGAGAAGCAGTGTCAAAGCATCCATGGCGTGCTTTGACCTGTTGGTTATTGGACTCAATACCTCTAATAACGGCCGAAGAAGCTCTGACTTGGAATCCGAATCTGAAGAGCTTCAACCATTCTTTTCATAGAGTGCCACAGGAATATCTCATACTGAGAAAAATAGCCTTGATAACTGGCACACGCATACTTAGAGTGGAGGCAGCAGACTCTCTTACCTAATGTATCAATTACGAGACTCTTTGTTAATAGGTCGAGCTGTAGTAGTTTGAGGAAGAACTACCTTGTCATTCTCTGCCAGGACTACAATAGGATCCGCAAGAGGCTTGGGATGCCAAATGGGACGATCCTTGTGAGCTGAATACTTCTTATCAATGGATTTAGCCACTGAGGAATAAGAGCAGGATTATTCCATACCATTTGAGACAGCTCTCGAAGGAAGGCTGGATCGAGGAGTCAAACTGTAGGGATTCAAGCATGAAGATACTGGAGTTCAATTATCTTCCCAGGATCGATGTCTGTAGTCTGAGAGAAAGTGGATCCCAGGTTCTTCAACAGAGACTTAAAGGACAGGTCCTCGACCACAGGCTCTGAGCAAAGAAAGATCCTGTTTCTCCACTTCATCACCCAACCAAGGTCTGGGTCAGGCTCAACATCATCTCCTGATGGTCCAGAAGGGACTGTTTGGACAGGAAAGGAGGAAAATTAGAGAGGAGGAAATAGCAGAAAACAAGGAGAGACCTCATGGGCTGCCGGGCGCCCGAGACGGCAAACGGGCTGAAGACGGCACCGAGGGAGGCACACGGCGCGCCAAGAGGCACGCGGTCTCGCAGCGCCGGGCGCGCCAGGACAACGCGCACGCGCCGACGACGATGACAGCGCGACGGCGCAGAGATGACGACGCAGCGAACGGGCGCCGCTTCGCCCAACGGTATCTACCGCGCACCGGGCGACTCACAGAGCCGCAGACGGCGCCAGTAAGATCAGCGGTACCGAAACGCGCCGACAAGCTGCCAGACTGCGTGAAGGCGCCGGAAAAGCCCTCAGGAACTGTGAAAGCTAGAGAAGGAAAAACCAGGAGATAAGGGTATCGTGTGAGGCCCCCTGTGCCAGAAAGCCATGTGAGGGGGGAAACACTCTAGCACGGAGTCGCTGGCGACCAAGAAGGCGCCACGATTATGAAGGTCCAACCGCCTTACCTGATCGCTTTGAGGCCCGAGGGCCCGGCGCAACCGAGCCAGTGTAGAACTAACCTCCAGCCCATTGCTCCACAAGAGCGGCTCACTGATAAAACTGCTCATCTGGAGTCCTACCATGGCGGGAGGGACTGATGTCGAGGACTATTTATTAATGGAAGTCGGCTACTCAAGAAGGAGACCGGCAATTCAGTAACGATAACCGAAGCGCCGACGCATATGTTATTGCTAGGAGGGCGCACCGAGTGATGCCTTCTTGGACCTGTGGGGTCAAGAAGAGTTCGAGGCCGAACGGTGCCGAAATGCACCGCTATTTTATGCCGGGCGGGGACCGCCCATCCCCGGGATCGGACTGACCGTTGTCGAACCCATTGAGGAGAGAAGGAGGCTGGACCGGACCAGCCCGCTGACTAAACAGTTTTACAATGTAAGTCTCCTCACCATCCTGACCTGCTCATGGTCGACCGCCCAGTAGGCTAGACTTCTTCAAGTAAAATTTAAATATTAGAAAAATTTAACGAAAATAGAATAAAATTGCGATACTACTTATCGTGATAAAGTTACAAAAAAACAAACTGAAAACTATGCGCTAGTTTGAAGTTTGACTCGAAGCGGCAGCAACGCCGCACCGAAGCGCACTGACGGGCGGAAAAAGGAATTGAGGCGGTTGAGGGCCGCCGAGATGGTCATTACCGCCGAGCGCTGCTCGCGGGCGCCAGCAGTCTCGCGGGCGCCGCTCCTCTCCGACTCCTCCAGCAAAAGTTTGTTCGATGGGTCTTAGTGCCTCCGGCGCTAATCCCACTAGGTGAATGAGTGGTGGAGACTTATGTCCAGGAAGATCTCCTGTTACAGGTGAGTAACCTGTATTTCTAGGGTGGATGGTTGTTCTATCCACACTGTCTGGCAGACTCTTAGCAGTTCTCTGGGAGGAGGGAGGCAAGGCATACACCCCCTACTTAGGGAACAGGGACTGGAGAACTGAGGTTCCAAAACCCGCATCCTGGTGTGACTCAAGGTCGATGTGGTAATGGGAAATGAAGGTGTGTGCTGACTTCCAGGTAGCAGTCCTGCAGATTTCCTGGATAGGGATGTCCCTAGAAGCAGCCATGGATGCAGTGGTGTGATGGGGTGGAATAAGTCCTAAGCCCTATGGGAGGCTCCCTATCTGCCAACCTATAGCAGAGATCAATGCGGGAAGTGATCCACCTGCCAATCGTCCACTTTGCTGCAGGTCTGCCAGGTGCAGCTTCAGTGTAGGTGACAGTTTGCGAACCTCTCCCTGAGCTTCCACCGTATGCTCTTGGTAGTAAGCGAGCACTCTTCTCAGGTCCAAAGTATGGAGCCTGTACTTGGCCTCCGAGGTGTGATTGGGGTAGAACACCAGCAGAGTCAACACCTGGTTCAGATGAAACTTCGACACCACCTTCGGGAGAAAGTTTGGGTGGGGGCACAGGACAGCCTTGTCCCTGTGGAAGACCAGATAGGGAGCTTCGATGGAAAGCGCCTGGAGTTCCCCAATCCGTCTGGCTGACGCGATAGCCACCAAGAAGGCGGTCTTCCACGACAGGTGAGAGATGTCACACCTGTGCATTGGTTTGAATGGCTTGCCAATGAGCTTGGCCAATACCAGCAGTAAATCCCACGGAGGTGGTGGTTCACACACCAGAGGGGATATGTGATCTAAGCCCTTGAAAAAGCACCTGACCACCTTCTCCTGCGCCACTGACTGCTTGCCGGCCCGCACCTGGTAAGCAGAGATGGCTGCCAGGTGTATCTTGAGGGTCATTGACTGAAGCCCCTGCTGGGAATTGACCACAGGTAGTCCAGAATGCTAGCCAGTGGACAGGACAAGGAGTCCAACCCCTTGCCTTGACACCAAATGGAGAATCTCTTCCATGTGAAGGCATAGCATTTTCTGGTTGACTCCTTGCGGGATGCCTCAATGATGTTGAGGACCTCTTCGGAAAGATCCAAGACCTGGAAATCTAGCCACTCAGGAACCAGGCTGTCAGGTGCAGGGATTGAAGGTCTGGATGGAGTCCCTTCCCCTCATTAATGGAGAGCAGGTCTGGGCAGGATAGAAGCCGCCTCGGGAGCCTGGAGCTGAGGCTGAGGAGATATGGATATCAGAACTGGCAAGGCCAGTCTGGGGCTACAAGTATCACCTGCACCTTGTCCCTCCTGATCTTGAGGAGCACCTTGTGGATCAAGAGCAGAGGAGGGAAGGCGTAGAAGAGGCCCGGGGTCCACGGCCTGGAGAAGGCATCCTCCTGCAGCAAGCCCTGCTGAGGGGGGGTGGGCATGGTACAGCCTCAGCGTGGCGTTCGCTCTGGAGGGGAACATGAAAAAAAATCCCAACATTTTTAGAGCCAGGGCCTGCAAAATGCGAGCACGCTAAGGAGGGAACCTGATGCTTCCAAGCGGTAAGGAAGATCTGGTGTAAGGGGGCGGAGCCGAGAGTTTCATCACTCGGGTGGGTAGGAGGAGCCAGCTTGAAGACTTTCCGGACCATCTTAAAGCAGCAAGGTACCTGCTAGACAGTGTGGCTAGAACAACATATCCACGCCCCTAGAATAAGAGATTACTTACCTGTAATCATAGTTCTAGGATTGGAATATGGTTCACATCCACACTTGTCAGTTCCACTGAAACAGTCTGATTGGCAGACATCTTCAAGCTAAGCTACTCCCACCACCCAGGGAGTACATCATCACACTCTGTACTGTGACAACAGATCTTGAATGTAGGAATCAAGAATCTGTGTGGCACTTGCCAGGGGAGGTCGGGTGGGTTGTGTGGATGTAACCATATACTGCTCCTAAAAAGTACAGTTACGTAAAAACTTACTGTAACAGTAGATCTTGAGGAGTGTCTCTTGCAGTAGGTAATACATTTGGGTAAACAGTAGAGGTCCCCGTGGCGCACAACAGCTCTTCTAGCAGTTTTTTTAACCAGGGGCCACCCACACATGACATCATCTTCCTATTTTCTATATAAGTGTGGGCAGTCTCTGGTATCCTCAGTTCCCCCACTGGATTCAGCTCACAAAGCAAGGAACAAGGGGAACCCGAGGTACCAAAGGAGTCCCAACCCAAAAGTCACTGGACCAGAATTTGCTCTCCTAGAGAAGGAGAGGGACGGAGCGCGGGATCAGATGTACAGCAAGAGACACTCCTCGGAGATCTACCGTTACGGTAAGTTTTTACGTAACTGTACTATCTTCCACGGAGTGGTCTCTTGCAGTAGGTAATACATTCGGGATGATTCCCAAGCAGTATATTCCATATGGGAGGACATTATGATAGAAGACCTTGTAGAACTGCATGGCTGAAAGCCGTCCTATGTCGTGAAGCAATGTCCAGATTGTAATGTTCTGTGAATGTATGGATTGTGGACTAGATAGCCACATTGCATATATCTGAAATGGAGGCTCCTGTAAAACAAGCCGCAGTAGTGGCCATAGCTCTAGGACAGGGCCTGGTAAGGGTTTGTTATATTTTGTGTAACAAATGTAATATAATGTGTCAACCAGCTCGAAAAAGGTTTCTTTGAGTAACTGGGAGCCCTTCTCGGCCCGAGGCAAAAGTGATGAACAAGTATGAAGTTTTTCTAATTGATTTTGTTCGATTAGTACAGTAGTATAATCCCAGCCAAATGCCCTTTGGGGTAACTACTGCCTCAGTTCTTGGGCACAGAGGTTCTTTGTCTTTTAAATTGTTTTTGGTTTTAATTGGGTTCACCACAACATAACACAGATAGACCATCTTAGGGTAGGTGGTTCATTCCACTGGGGTGTCAAACAGACGAGGCATACTGATGAGTGCTGGTAGGACGAAACACGTGTCTATGTCTTCTGTTGGCACCCTTTGCAAACTGTGTGAGAGGCCTTTCGGCACCATGCATTTCTGTTTAAAGTTGAACCAGCATAATATTCTGTGGTGATTTGCATAAGCAGCCCATGATGCTTTGCATTGTGGGGACATATGTGATTTTGTATAATATACAATGGACATCTAAAGTATGTAGTAGATGTTCACCTTGGTTGGAGTATTTGGTAACTCCAGGGATTGATTTAAGTGTGTTCAGAGACTACTTTAGGAAGGAAGGGTTGTGGTACAGAGTGCTACCCCATCTGTGAAAAATCAAGTAAGGAATAGTTTGAACCTGACTCAGACAGTGAGGCCAGGTAGTCTAGAACTTTCATCAGATGACAGGAATAGGGATCCAATGATCGAGAAGTAGACCATATGGAAAAGCGTTTCCCTTTGGAATTGTAAGTTTCTCTGGTTGCTGGTTTATGAAAGGCCAAGAGAATATTGGCTACAGGAGAGGATACTTGTAATCTGGTTATGAAAGCATCCTCAGGGGCCAAGCGTAAAGGTGTAGAGCCTTCAGTTTGGGATGTAAGAGAGTTCCTTGACACTGAGTCAAAAGGTCCGGTCTGACTGACAACAGAACGGGTTCCCGTACTGACAGTTGTTGGAGTAGGGGAAACCACGCTTGGCGAGGCCACATCGGGGCTATAAGTATCATTATGGTGGGTTCTAGTTGTAGTTTTAGTAGAGTCTGTTGCAGGAGAGGGACCGGGGGGAGCATATAAGAAGAGTCCTGTCCAAGGCTGGGACAGGGCATACATAGACTGTCCTTTTTTGTTCGGGATAAAGGAAAAACAGTTGGGGAGATGATGACTGACTGGGGAGGCAAACAGATCCAGCTGTGGTGTTCCCCATAGGTTGAAGATTTCTTGGAGTACTTGCTCATGAAGTGTCCATTCATGTGTGGAGGACTGGCGACTTAGACAGTCGGCCAACAGGTTGCAATGTCCTGGTAAGTGGACGGCTGTTAGCATCAGTCGATGCCAGATGGCTTCTTGCCAAATGTCAAGGGTCTCCATGCATAGGGTACACGATTTCATTCCTCCCTGCTTGTTGAGGTAGAATACTACTGCTGTGTTGTCTGATTGGATCAGTAGCAATCCTGGTGTCAGATAGGGCTGGAATGCCTGAATGGCTAAACGGACCACTCTCATCTCTAGGAGACTTAAGTGAGAGTGAGGGAGAGAGGTGGCCCATTGGCTTTGTTTCTGATAAGGACCTAAGGACCCAGCCCTCCAGGGAAGCATCCATGGTTAATGTCTGCATGGAAGGGGGAACCGGAAAGGCATTCCTTGGCATAAATTGGTTCTGGTTGTCCACCATGTCAGGGCTGACTTCAGAGAGGGAGTAACCCTGATCTTGTCTTCGAATTGTCCAGTTTTCTGGGACCATTGATTCTGGAGGGTCCACTGGACAGGTCTCATATGAAGACGGGCAAATGCCACCGTAGGGATGGTAGCAGACATATGACCCAGAAGGCGCATTTGTCTGACTGTGACTACTTTCTGAGTCTGTATCCATGATGCCAGAGATATAAGCGTGTCCTGCCAAGCAGGAAGAAGGTAATCTCTGGCTGTGACTGTATCTAGGACAGCTCCAATGTATTGGAGGGACTGAGTCAGAGTTGGGCTGGACTTTGGCCAACTGACTGTGATCCCTAGAGCACTGAACATCTTCAGGGTAGCATCTGGGGAGATAAGCAGAGATGCTCTGGAGTGTGCTTTGATTAACCAATCATCTAGATATGGGAAGATAAAATGATCTGTCCTTCGTAAGCTGCTGCAACCACCGCTAGGCATTTGGTGAACACCCTTGGGACCAAAGAAAGGCCAAAGGGGATTACTCAAAATTGGTAGTTTTGACCCAGTAGGTGGAAGTGCATAAATCTGTGGTGGGCAGGGTGGATGGGGATATGTAAGTAGGCATCCTTCATATCTAGAGCACAGAGTCAATCGCCTTGTTTCAGGATAGACATGATGGAATTTAAAGTTATCATGCAAAAACATATGTACTGGATGTAAAGGTTCAGTTCTCTGAGATCCAGTATCGGTCTGAGGTCTCCAGTTCGTTTGGATACCAGAAAGAAGTGGGAATAGAATCCCATTTGATGTTCTGAAAGGGGTACTGGTGAAACAGCCTGTTTGACCACAAGAGCCCTCAATTCCTCCTGAAGAATGGATATATGATCCGGTGGATAATAAGTCTTCCGGGGAGGACGAAGGGGAGGGTTGGAGATAAACTCCAGAGTGTGGCCCCCTTGTATAATCTGGAATATTCATTCGTCTTAAGTGATCGTTTGCCAGACCTCCAAATGGAGGGCAAAACAACCTCCTACAGCCTCCAAGGCCTGGTCAAAGAAGCAGGGAAAATGCCTTTGAGGGTCACTGGGAGCTGGGTTACCCAGTCCCACCTGAGGAGTGGGGCCGGGCACCCTTGGCGGTACAGGTGTTACCTTTGGTGGATTGAGCACAACCTCTGAAGCCGCTTTTAGTATTAGCACTGTATTTTCCACTTCTTTTGGAATAAGAGGAGTATTGAGTATGGTAGGTTGTATGTGGAGTATGGTACATGCCATGGACCATATGTAGGGTTCTGCCTGATGTCTGTAAGTCATCTAATAAAGTTTGGGAACCAGGCCTGAACAGCTCAGTCCCATTAAAGGGCGCATGGCTACTTTGTGTTGTATATCTGGTGCAAAGCCAGAAATGCGAAGCCAGGCATGGCGACGCAAGGAAATGCCAGTGGCTGACAATCAGGCTATGGTATCTACGGCATTGTATCCCGGACCTGAGAAGGTGATGGGAAATAGAGTTGCTAATTGACATTACAGCCAATAATCTATCCCTGTCTTGTGATGGAGCGTATTGATAGATCAATGGCAGAGGACCAAAGGGTACACCGGACAGACAAAACTCCAGGAGGAAGGAGCTACTGGTATAACTAAAACTTCTCTACTGCGACTAAGAACTAGATCTCTTGTACTGGGACCTTCAATTAAGGGTAAAAACCAAAAAAAAAGGAGTTGGTGTGTTTGTCAGAGGTAGTTGAAGTAAATTGTTATCTGTTATCTGTGTTATCTGTGTACTTATCTAGGTGCTTGTCATAGGTGTCAGAAGAGAATTGTTATCTGTGAAATTAACTAAGTGTAGAAAGATTTGCAAAGTAGGGGGAGTGGCTTAGCTAGAAGGAGCCAGGTTAAGACCAGATATAAATACTGCCCTAGATAGCTTCTGCCAGAGGACAGACAAAACTCCAGGAGGAAGGAGCTACTGGTATAACTAAAACTTCTCTACTGGGACTATATTGCCCTCCTACCCTCCTCCCCCTTAAACCAGTTCTACTTTTATAGGCACAGGATTTAACTGACAACAGGAACTTCCTGTTTGGGAGCAGGAGGAGTGATCACAGAGCCACCAAAGACTCGCCATCCTAGAAGGGCAAGAGTAGCTCTCCATCCCCCCCAGCTGCTGGAGGTCTGACTCTGAGCAAGTAAGGAGACTACTGAGAAATATAGGAACTTCTTGTCTCAGAACAGGAAGATCAGGAGATAAAAGGGTGCAGAGGTAGTAAGTAAGTAGGGAGAGAAGAAAAAGGAAAAAAAAAAGAAATAAACAAACAGAGGAAAGAGTAAGTATGCCAAATAACTAACAGTTAGGGGGCCAGAAAAAGACATGATGGGAGTGGTGCAGTGCAGTGGCTGTGGAGCAGCAGTCTTCTGAGAGATGTTTTGGAGGATGCAGTGTTGTCCCATCTGCAGACACCTCTCTGGGCTGAGGAGGAGGTTGCTCATCTCCAGGCTGAGTTGGCCAGGATTTGTGGGACCTCCTCCCACCCAGGGACCACCAGGGTCACTGCCGCTGCCTCAGAGGTTGCCAAGAAAGAGGAAATGGCTGACCACAGTGGGCTCAGGGAGGGTGAGGGTGGTGGAACAGAGGCTCATCCCTCCAGTTGTACCTCTCCACAATTTCTATGATGTTCTGGAAAAGTGTGGTTCCTCTATGGAGGCACCCACTGTGGAGACCAAGGAGGATGCTGGGAACCTCCACAAAGGAGACCCAAAGGAGGGTGGCATGGGACCCCACAGGGGAAGGAAACAATGCCTGGTGGGGGACTCCATTGTTAGGAAGGTAGAACTGGGGGAGGAAGGGGAGAGGGAGGTAAGGTGCCTGCCTGGCGCCATGGCTTGGAGAGACAGGGAGCGAATCCTCAGGATCGCTGGAGCAGCTGCACAGGGGAGGGAGCTGGATGTCATTGTCCACCTAGGGACAAATGATGTGGCTAAGAAAGGGATCAGAGCAGTGCAAGAAGCATTTGTGGAGATGGGGAGGGGCCTTAGACAAATAGCACACACGGTAGCCTTCTCGGAGGTGCAGCCTGTCTATGGTACGGGTGAGGCTAGGGTGCTACACACCATGGGATTCAATCAGTGGTTGAAAAACTGGTGCAGAGCCCAGGGATTTGGCTTCATTGGGGATCAGTCCACCTGGCGGGATGCAGGCCTATACTGGCATGATGGTCTGCATCTGTCCAGGAGGGGAACCAGGATGCTAGACGATAGGTTTAAATACTTCACTGACAAGTATTTAAACTAGCCAAGAGGGGGAGGCACTGGAAAGGAACAGAGAAATCCTAGCCCCCCCCAAAATATCAGTGTACTAAGTGAGGTAGACACCAACATAAAGATGTCAATCGGGAGAAGCGCAGGGGTAAATGGAGAAAGTGACAAATGCAATAAGGACAGGGATGGGGCAAAAAGGGGTAAGGCCATCAAGAAATGGAGGGTAATGAGTACCAACACCTGTAGTCTGGGCAACAAGCTCCCTGAACTGGTGGCCTCGATGGAAGAGGGATACCTGATATTGTAGAAGTCACAGAAACATGGTACACAGAGAACCATGACTGGATGTTAACATACCAGGGTACACAACCTACAGAGAGACAGGGAGGGTGGGGGAGTAGTTCTCATGTAAGGAAGGGATAAAAGCAACTGAACAAAAGAGTAAACAGGGAGAGGAGGCACTGTGGGTCACCTTAGAGACTGCAAATGGCACCACAATCCGCACAGGGGTTGTATATAGACCCCCATGTCAGGGGAAGGGAATGGACAAGGATATGATAGGAGGCATACTTAGGATGGCAGAGAAAAAGGAGATACTGTTGATGGGGGACCTTAACATGCCGGATGATAACTGGAGCACCTTTGCGGCAGCCACATCCAAAAGCAGGGCCATTCTTGATGCCCTTGAATTGGCATGCCTCAAACAGCTAGTTTCGGAACCCACTCATGAGGGAGCAATCTTAGACCTCATACTCTCAAATGGGGACAGTGAGAGGATCTCAGATCTAGAAGTGGGTAGCCATTTGGAAACAAGTGACCACCAAACAGTGTGGTTCACGATAAACTCTGCTACAGAGTCAAGCCATACAAAAGTGAGGGTTCTGGACTTCAGGAGGGCTGACTTTGGCAAGATGGGAGAGTGCCTTAGAAAAGCATTAGCAAACAGGCTAGAAGGAGGGTGGAGCAACAATGGGCAAATATCAAAACTGCCATCACAGAGGCAACAAGCCTTGTGTGAAGCAATAAACAAATCAAAATGAAAGAAAAGCCACTATGGTTCTCAAAAGAGGTGGTGGTGAAGGTTAGGGAGAAAAAGACAGCATTTAGGAAGTATAAGGAAACACAGAAGGAGCAGGACAGAGAACTGTACCAGTTAAGGCAGAAGGAAGCAGGGAGGGTAGTCAGAATAGCAAAGGCAAAAACTGAGGAAAAGACAGCTAACTCGGTTAAGAAGAGGGTTAAAACCTTTTATAGGTATATCAGGGAGCGTAGAAAGACAAAGGGAGGGATAGTGAGGCTGAATAGAATGGATGGTGGGTGGGCAGAGAGTGACAGTGATAAAGCAGGGATACTGAATGAATACTTCTGTTCAGTATTCACAAAAGAAGAAGTGGGGGAGGTGCCTAATCCAATTAACAGAAGCACTCTGGGGGTTGTCCAGTCCTTTCACAGAAGAAAGGGTTCTGAAAGAACTCCCAAAACTGAAGGTGGACAAAGCAATGGGACCAGATGGAATTCACCCCAGAATTCTAAAAAGAATTAAGCAGAGAACTAGTGACACCACTGACTATGCTTTTTAACAAATCATGGGAGGATGGTGTGGTACCCGAGGACAGGAAGAAGGAGGATGTGATTCCCCTTCACAAAAGTGGGACCAAGACGGAGGCAGGAAACTACAGACCTGTCAGTTTGACCTCTGTGGTAGGGAAAGTGATGGAATCACTTCTGAAGGGAAGAACTGTTGAGTACCTAGAGGCCAGTGGGGCACAGAACCCAAGGCAGCATGGGTTCACAGAGGAAGGTCATGTCAGACGAATCTAATTGACTTCTTTGACTGGGTGACCAAAGTAGTAGACCAGGGAGGGGCTGTGGACATGGCCTACCTAGACTTTAGCAAGGCATTTGACACAGTCCCACACAAAAGATTAGCAGTCAAATTAACCAGCCTGGGAGTGGGTCCTAAGGTGGTAGCCTGGGTAAAACATTGGCTGAACAACAGGACACAGAAGGTAATTGTAAATGGAGTCCACTCTGAAGAAAGAGGGGTTACTAGTGGGGTACCGCAGGGTTCAGTACTGGGTCCAGTCCTTTTTAATGTCTTTATAAGTGACATTGCAGAGGGACTGGAAGGAAAAGTATGCTCTTTGCAGATGACACAAAGATCTGCAACAGGGTTGATACAACAAAGAGGTGGAAAGGATGAGAAGGACTTGGCAAGGTTGGAGGAATGGTCAAAAGTATGGCAGCTTGGATTCAATGCAAAGAAATGAGTAATGCACTCTGGAAACAAACCCAGGGAAGATTACACAATGGAGGGGAGGTGTAACAACAACAAAATGGAAAGACACTTAGGGGTAATCATATCAGATGACCTTAAGGTTGGCAAGCAATGCGAGAATGTGGTAGGGAGGGAGGGCTGGGGGATACTGGGATGTATAGGAGAGGTATCACCAGCAGAAAACAGGAAGTTGTTATCCCCCTGTACAGACAGTTGGTGAGACCCCATCTGGAGTACTGTGTCCAGTTCTGGAGACCCCATCTCCGCAAGGACATAGACAGAATGGAGGCAGTTCAGAGGAGGGCAACTAAAATGGTGCAGGGTCTGCAAGAGAAGCCATACGAGGAGCTTAATATGTATACCCTTGAGGAAAGGGAGGGAGAGGGGGGACATGATAGAAACATTTAAGTACCTCAGTGGAATCAACAAAGTCCAAGAGGGTCGCATCTTTCAGAAAAAGAGATGTGCAAGAACAAGGGGACACAATTTGAAGATAGAGGGGGGACGGCTCAGGGGCAATGTGAGGAAGTATTTTTTTCACAGAGAGGGTGATGGACGCATGAAACAGCCTTCCTGAGGAGGTTGTGGGGTCTAAAACTGTGGGAGAATTCAAGAATGCATGGGACAGACATAAGACAATTCTTGTTGGGGGTAGGAAGAAATAGGCTCTTGGTTAAATAGGATCTGCAGCTTATCCTCTAGGTAGGGAAATGGGCAGACCAGGTGGGCCAAGAGGTCCTTATCTGCCGTCAAAGTCTATGTTTCCATTTAATCATATGACCCATGTAATTTAAAATTCTGATATTCATGGTGCCTGAGGAAAAAAACTCGGAGAAGATCACCCTGTGCTCCTGGGTTGGAGGGCTGGGAGTGCCGTATGGCATGCAAGACTTGTCGTACTACGTTGGTGATAGTCAATTCTTTGGTATTCCTCATCAGGAGGTAAGGAGCTCATGTGTTTAGATCTTTTAGTATGATCATATGCGGCAGTATTGACTACAGAATCCGCTTCTGGGATGGCGGATAGAAAAGGATGGTCCAGAGGAGTCTGATATAGATGATCTGCCTTGTGGGGAACAGGTGTAGTAGCTGAAGGCTGATGCTAGGCAGCCAGCATTGCATTCTGGTAGGTTGGGATTAGTGGGGGAACCACTAAAACTGGCTCCTCTGGTAATTCAAGATATTCTGCCATATCCTTATGTTGTTTGTCATGTTCTGTAGTGGAGAATCCTATGACCTTTTGTATTTGAACCATCATTTCGTTAAAGGTTGAGTGATCTGGGGGGGAAGCTGTGGAATATTTAAGCAGGTCCTCATCCAGAGAAGAGATTTCCGAATAGGGAGAGTTAAGATTTGGGAAATCCAATTCTTAGAACTCTTCTTCGTCAAGATCACCGGAGACGTTAGCTGGTAATTCTTGCTCATCTGATAAATAATCCTTCATATGAGGAGGAGGGGACCAGGGTGGTATGGTATCCCTGTCACTATGGAAGCACTTAGGTGGAAGAGTAGGAGAATGGAGAAGATCACCCTGTGCTCCTGGGTTGGAGGGCTTGGAGTGCCATATGGCATGCAAGACTTGTCGTACTACGTTGGTGATGTCCCGCTTCTTGGGGGTAGGAAGGGGGGGATGTTGAGAGATAAGGGGGGGGTGATAGAGGGGATTCGGACATGTAGTTTGAGCAGGTCTTACCCCTGTGTGGTAAAGACCAGGGTCCCAGTCTCTGTCTGCATGACCCCTGTAGGGGGCCACCTGGGAAGGTGGAGGGGCACTAAGCAAGGCATAAAGCGACAGGTTTCCCCTTGAGGAATGCGGGGTCTCATCGATGAGCCCACAGGGGAAAGAGAAGTATTTTTATTTAAGTTTCCAGATGCCGTCGACAGGAGAGGAGCCCCCGTCGATGGACCAGCCATGTACTGGACTGCATTTAGAGTGCTGGAAAGCGCCGTCGATGAGAGGGTATGAGCCCTCGTCGATGATGAAGCAGTGTGAAAGCGCGTCATCGATGGAGGAGCACCTGAAACGGTGGCCATCGACGAGCACTTAAGCAGGGAGCGTGAGGAGGGTTTCTCCTTTTTCTGCCTAGAATGAGAATCAGCGGTGGGGGAGCCCTTGGTACAAGCCCCCTGATTCTCTAAGAGAGAGACATTTTCTGCTCCGTTAATAGATGCTGAATTTCAAGCAACCATCATTGATGAGTTGCCTGACTGAATTCCTGACAGAAACTGCAGGAACTGGTGTTGTGTGTGGGTCCCAGACACCTTACACAAAAGGTATGGTTGTCAAAGCGGTATATCTTCCTACTGCAACGGCAAGAACAAAATAATGCTCGTTTGCTTAAAGAGTCTTTAGACATTCATTTAGTAATCTAAAGTCTTGTCGATAACTGCTGCACAGAAGTTGCGTGAGCTGAAAATGGCAGGAAAATGAACTGAGGATACCAGGGACCGCCCACACTTATATAGGAACCAGGAAGATGATGTAATGTGTGGGTGGCCCCTGGTAAAAACCTGCTAGAAGAGCTGCTGTGTGCCACAGCAATCTCTCTGCTGTTTACCCAAATGTATTACCTACTGCAAGAGACCACTACATGGAAGATCTATGGTTACAGGTGAGTAACCTATTTTTCTAGGTGTGTGGATATGGTTCACTATCCACACTCTGGCAGACTCCTAGCAGTTTTCTGGGAGGACTGGGCAAGACGTTCACCCCTACTTTGAGATGGTGCCTCTCTTCACCTGAGAATGAGGAAGACAAGGAACGCTGATGGCAATGCCTACCAGTCAAGCAGGATTGAGACCGAGAACACCTCAATCAAGATCTTGACCATGAACTCAACTGTCGACCAGCCGGTTGAAAGTGAGGGCAGCCTTCCAGCTGATTGTGGTAAACCATATGCTGGCCCACGTTGAACAACATGGGTGGGGAAGGCTCAAATGTCGGTAGAGGCTGTTCCCACTGAGGACAGGATGGGGACAACGCCCAATCCATGTCTTCCTGGGGTGAAGACCAGGAGCACCGGGATATGCGAAATTGGGTGCTCAACCTCATCCTACAATTGGTCGATAGGCTTGAGAAATAACCAGTGACCTGCTCAATCAGAGTCAAAGTCGACTGGCTCGATGGGGGAACCAAAGAACCTGTGACCTGCCCTTTAGCTGAGAGGTGCTCAACAGCTGTCCAGTGGTCGAGCAAGCCAAGGGGCCAGGAGAACCACAATCTCATAGTCACATTATCAGTGCCAGCAACGCTTGTGCTTACCACCATGGTGGGCTAGGCTCTCTCATAGAGTCTGGAAGGCTAACCACATGTCCCAAAATCCTCCAATGACTGACCCGATGACACTGGCCCTAGATGGAAACTGTGCCAAGACTGAGGAGGTGCCCACCCGAGCAGCCGCAGCTTCACCTCAAAGGACACAAGTTACTGAGCAGAGCCGGCTGCAACAGAGGCCTTCTTGCAGCCCCTAGGATGGTTATTCATAATCCATTCCAAAGGCCAGCCCACCGCGAGCCAGAGCTTCCTGTCCTCGATGGAGTCAGGAACAATGCTTAAGCAAAGGCTGCACCCAGACACATCGTGTTGCCTGCCCAGGCAGTATACGTATTTGTCACGCATGCTGGCAGTCGATATCTTCTGCTGGCATTGAATGTAGAATTTTAACTCCAGCTTCTGTTGGTCGATCATAGATTGATGAGGAAAGTCAAAGGAACCAAGGGACTAGAGTAATTAAATTAAAAAAATTTTGAAGACAGAGTTCACCTGTGGTGTACTAAATGTAAGTGGGAGCCACAAAGGAGGTGACCTGTGCTTCCAGTGGAAAGAAAGATCTGACATAATGGGGTGGAGTCAGGGGATATTACCACCTGAGTGGAGAGAAAAGCTTAGCTTAATGACATACAACCAATCAGACTATTCCAGTGGAACTGCCAGAGTGTTGATAGTAAACCATATCCATGCCCCTTGGAAAATGAAAATGGCATACATACTGTTAATTGTTGATCTTCCAGACTATGCTCACAATTGATTCACACTGATAGATCTGGAGCCAGAGGCACTAGGACCCCATGGCAGCAAATTATTTTTGCAGGAGGTAGCTGACATCACATAGTGATGGCGCCTGTGCACCCCACGTGGTGCCATACACGCTAGCCAGTAACCATCATTGGCTCCCTCAAGCACCTCAGTTCTGTTCACCAAGAGAAACAAAATGGAGAGAAATAAAAGAGAGTACCAGATACTTTCTAGCCCAAAGGGAGGGAGAAAAGTTATAGGAAATAAAATAAACAAATAAAATGCAGCTACCAACATAAAACCTAAGGGTTGGGCCTATTGGGTGGCACAATGGTAGATGGGTTAGGAGAACTGCATCCTGATATCACTAGCCAGACAGGAGGTGGACAGTGATACTGTAGGGGAAAACAAACAACAAAATGAAACCTGACTACCAATACAGAACCTAAGCGTTGGTCCTGCTAGGTAGCACAACGGCAGATGAGGTAGGACAGCTAGAACCTGATATCACTAGCCAGTCAGGAGGTGGACAGTGATAGTTAAAACAAGGCAGCAGCCCTGAGCATGTGGCTCTGGCAGAAGAAAAAAGGGGAGGTCCCGAATTGTGGAAAAAGAAATGAGATCTGGACTCCAAAAGAGGGTAACTCCATGCTACCAGATAAAAATTAAGTGAACCTATCTGGAGTAAATTCACTACTCTCATTTCCTCAGAAGAAAAAAGAAGGGGCTAAGAGCACTGGAGTCAAAATAGGTCATCTCCTCTGGCATTCTCCAGTGGTAATGGCCCAAGTCCCAAGCATAGGGAGAAAAAACAAGGTTATACCAACTAAAATGTCTAACACAGTAGTAAAATAATAGACAAGACCAGCCCCTCCCTACGTCCACAGGGTGTATCCTGCATTGAAGTCAGGGTATTAATCCAAAGAAAGGTGCACTGTATCTCACACACACGCGCGCACACACACACACACACACACACACACACACACACACACACACACACACACACACACACACACACCATCTGATCAATCTTGATAGACTGAATAGTGCCCAGTGCACATGTTGCATATAGCAACTAACAGCGATATACCCTAGAGGGAGATTAACCAAGGGCAGGGAGAGGGAGGACTAAAGAAAAGTAGAGGAAAGGGGCCATCAGTCATGCCACAGAAAATGCACACAATTTTTTTTTGGGTTGGCAGAGGGACCACAAGTGACCCCAACACCCTTTTTTTGGTTGAGGATTGGCACCGGGGGTGCTCAGCACTCTTTTTCTGTTTTAGGCAAGAACAGCAAAAGGAGAAAGAAAGCCACATAAGGACCATGGCATAGGAGATTGAGAACCAAAAACATAGAACATGCTGCCAGCACCCACAGGGTGAGCTACCAGAGGCCCTACCTCTTACTTGAGAGGGGGATGGTGGGCGGGCACATGAATCAAGGGTGAAGATATATTGGAAGATCATTTACAGTAAGTACGTAATTTTCATATCTTCCAAGAATTAGTCTTCACCATTGATTCATAATGATGGGTCCATGTACCAAGATTCCCAAAATAGGAGGAACTGGCTCACCCTGAATGCAGAATTACCCTTAGCCCTCTGCGAAGAGAGAACACCAAGGGCAGGGGCTCCTTACAGGTCTGACAAGACCAGAGACCAGTCAACATCAGGCGGAGACTCCTGTGGCACAGGAGCAGAAGGGTACCCTGACAGCTCTTGCCGGACCCTGTGGGAGAAGAAATGAGCCCCATGAAACTAAAATTTATGTACCTTTTTCTGGGCTGGAGGTGGCAGTCATGAAAGGCAAAGCCACACTGAATGCAGACTGCAGTTCCCACCACCCTGATGGCCACCTCGTTTTCAACATACAATGCCCTTGACTGGTGCCTCACCAACTCCAGGCCCTTGGCTCAAAAGCAGATGACTTGCTTAACTAACTGTGTGTGTGTCTTGGCAGCTAGGAGCTGACCTATGTGCATCCACAGGCACTTGTTGTAGGTTGCCTGATGTGCATGCACATCATGGTGTGAGCTGAGGTACGCACCTTCCTTATTTGGGCATTTATCTGAGAAGAGTCTGCCTCAGGAGGTCAGTCACACACTGAGCATAAAGGCCCTATTGGGGTCTGCAGGGCCTCAATCTCCATGTTAGGATGAGGCACTGTTCCTGCAGAACCTGTGAGTGCACAGTGCCGTAAGGAGGACATCCCTCGGGATTGGAGGACATGAGAAGGGACATCTACAGACTGCCTATCAACTCTAATCAAAGGCTGTAGGCTGGAAAGGGATGACAGAAGCTGTACTGCCGAAATCTCCTAGGAGTCCCAGCTGCAAGGACACAGTACAACTGCAACTACCAATGGTGCCCACATCCAGCACCTGCAACATGGTCCACCAGGATACTCTGGTACAGGGAGCACTCAGAGGCCGAGGACATATGCAAGGATGATCCTATGTCCTCAGAGAAGGATGTAGATGGGGAGAAGGCACTCACAACAGAAGAAAAAATTACTCACCGCAGTAATCTTCTTTCTTCCAAGGGGTCTTTTTGCATCCGCTAAAGTTATTGATGCTAAAGGACTCCTGGGGTAAGAAGGGGGTGATACCAGGGGGCCGGGTTGAAACTGAACCCTGTTGGTATGTCTCTGGTAATAGTATAAGGCACGTGCTGCCCTTTTGTGTTGACTCCAGGTGACTGGCTTTACAGGGCCAATGATCCTTGGTAGTTGAGGCAGAGGTGGCATAGGTCCAAGAGAGAAATGGGAAACAGGGCCTCTAGGGCCTATGCCTGTGCTGCAGGGATGCTCAGGACTTCACCCAAAGGGAGGGTCTGGCAGATAGCCCAAACAAGCTCAACATATAGTAGAGGAATGACCAGGTAGGTGCCCATGGGGGATACCCTCAGGCAAGGAAAGCAGATCCATACAGTACTCATGGGCAGCTTCAGTCCTCACCGATGGTAGGCTCAGCACGTGGGTTTGGGGAGAACTCCACCTGCTTGCAGTCCTCCGGCCCTGAGCCTGTGCCACTTCTGGCACCAGGCTTAGGGCCAGGGACTGGCCTAGTGGTTAGTTCCTTCCTGACACCATGGCAGGCACTGACCTCAGTGCTGGACCCAGTGCCGTATTCAACACCAACCCTGGGACTATCCCCACTCCCAGCGACTCAAACAGCACTGGGAACAGGGACAGCCCCAGGGCTGACACCCTCACAGGTACCACGCCCTGTGTCATGCCTAGGACCTACACCAGGCCACTGCTGTGCACATCACCAGGGGCATTGTAGTCTGCACCCCCAAGGCCACTTGGTCTCTTTGGGGAAGTGACTATTACCACCCCCTCAGCAACCTGGCACCGTACGTCCTCTGTGCCAACCTCTCTCCCAGCACAATGAATGGTTTCAGGAGGAGTTGTGGCAGCATTGCCCCGCTCACCAACAACGCGAATGGTATCAGAAGTCGGGGTGGCACCAGGCCATGACAACAACATTTGAATCCAACAGATAAACAGCACAATACTATGAGCGGGTGCTCACAGCGTGAGGTGCAAACCTCAATAATTCACACAAAAGCCATGGTAATGAGCACTCCAGGACACAGAAAAATATACTGCAAGTGATTTTAATCCAAACGGCAAGTCCAGACTTATATTTTTCTGTGTCCTGGAGTGCTCATTACCTTGGCTTTTGCATGACAACAACATGTCTATGGGTACAGACTGAGTGTACAGCATTGGCCTCATCACTGGGGATGTCTGCAGTCCAAGACAGACTGGGAGGAGTGGTGCACAGCAAGCCACCCAGAAGGAGCTGGCTGTCCTCCAGACCCACCTTCCAGGGCCTCCAATGCCTTGGTGAAGAGAGGTCAAGGAGGGGCTGGGAAAAGGCCTAGGGAAGGGCTCAGAGACCATGCCTTAGCCTCAAGGGTGCAACACCTGCCACCAAAAGTGGGGACTGGGTGACCCCACCTCCATTGTGTGGCTTTCTAGAGTATGGCAATCCATGGAGAAGCAGGCTTCACACCCATCTATGTCATGAGAGGAGCCAAGGCAGTTCTAGCAGTGCTGATGCCGATGTGTTGCAGTGATGGGTTTCCCACGGGGCAGCGATGCATGATGGGAGGCTGCTGGACTTTCTTCAATTCTTTAACCCCCTTCTTTTCTTTTTTGGGCTTTGGCATCCTGTAAAATAATAAAGAAATAGATAAGTGACACTGCGATGAGAAAATTGTAGCAGTAACACAATAGGTCATTGAACTGAGGCACTGTGGCTGCACTTGATGGAGGGAAAAAAAGGACTGAGATGCATGAGGGAGCCATCTACATTTACTGGCTAGCGCACGCAGCACCACATGGTGTGCCATCACTACTCGCCATCAACTCCCTCCTGCAAACAAATTGGCTATCACGGAGTCCTAGTGCTTAAGGTCTCAGCCCATCAGTGTTAATCAATGGTGAAGACTGATGTTTGGAAGATCAGTTAGGATGTAACACAGGCTAGCACAAGTACAGTACATAAAATAACACAGATTTTCCAAATGACATACCGAATAAGACTGCTATGTAAAAGAGTTCCAGAAATATATTGCTCCCCCGTTATTCACTTACTGGCCTATCTGTGGACTTGGTCTCTCTGGCTGCCAGCTCACGTGTAGTAAGAAGACGACCTCTAGAAAGAGAAGCTTGCACTGGCTTGTCCTCCATGTTCCCTATTTCAGTGACTGAAAGCCTTTTCGGGATAAGTCCTGCTGCTGGTTTTATACCAATATCCACTGGATTGTTCAAGTCTTCAAATTCTCTGCAGAACACATATAAAAGAAAACACTGATCCATCAGATCTACACATTTATTTGATAACTGGTGAACAGGAAAGGCACACTGAGCCGAGGCTCATTTCCAGGTGTAACCCGGGGAAAGGGAAACAGAGAAAAATGAAACAAACTGCAATGCATTTCAAGATACAGAAATAAAGTGCATTTACAATTACAGTGTGTAATATTTCACAGGCACAACTTGGAAAGTTCAAGTTTATGAACAAGTATCATGCCCAATGCACATGCAAGACATGATAAAGAAGTTTGCCATTGAGTATGTTCTCCAAGAGAGCAATGCAGTGCACTGAACACAAGTTTAAATAGGGAGAAAACCAAACTCAGTGCTGCCAATGTCAACCAAGGAAGACCTCTTAGGGGAAACAGGAGCAGGTCAGGGGTGGGAAGAGTTTCAGATGGTGCCTGAAAGAGCTAGAGGTGGTAGAGTGACAGAGGGATAAGGGGAGCTGGTTCTAGAGAGTTAGAAAGTGACAGGGGAAGGCGGATTGCCCAGCAGAGGAATGGTAATGAGGAGTGGAGAAAGTGTGCCGGTCCCTGGAGCAAAGAGATGAATTAGCAGGGGTTACGGGGGATAGGCGTGATGACAGTAGGAGAAAAGGAAGGAGGAACAGTGTGATTGGCAAGATGATGGAAAGGAAGGAGTGAAGGGATCAGTGATGAGTATGAAGAGGTAAGTTTGTCATGAAACAACAGAAGGCATTGCTGAAGATGTCCAGTTTGGCTATGGCGGTGGAAGGGGTGATACTGTAAACCACGTCGACATAGTCGAAAACCAGGAGCATCATTCTGCTGATAAATGTAAAGAGAGGAAAGCCACTTGGTTCTAAATAAGAATTCTCACTCTTTCTTTGCAGTGCTTGCCCTGCTGTCACAGCAGGGTCAGAGAAGGTTCACAGGGTGCTTTCTTCGTAAGGAAAAATATGAGTCAAGCTTGCAGCTGACGCAAGTTTTAAATGTTTTATAACAGTTTTAATCTACTTGGTTTAAGAGATAGTTCAAGGGGAGACCAAATGAGAATATAGGCACTGCCCCAAACTCTGGGAACAAAAAGCACAATACCATAAAGTCTATTTTTAAAGCAACTGCTATGAAAGCATACGTTCTGTAACCTCCACTCGCCCGAGCGAAGAGCAACATCTTGCAACTGGGACCCCCTTGCTTGTTATACAGACAAGGCAACCAATCACAAGTTGGCAGAAGAGAAATACCACCCCCTGGCATTAGAGTAAATACTTGGTTCTGGCATCTCAGAGGTCGGGGGGTAGTGCACTTAACATTTCTATGTTAACCGAGTCTGGAAGAGAGGTGCTAGGGCTATGCTATGTCTCCTATCTGAGGGGCCCCAAAAATATCACTCAGGTACTCAAAGATGGATAGTCCACAAGAAAAAATTACTCACCTTAGTAATTATGTTTCTTCTAATGGAGTCTTGCTGTATTCTGACTATTGCAGTTAGCCCCAGCACTTGAACTGCCCCGGAGAGTAGAGGGTTACATTCTATGCAGAACATAGAACGTTGAGCTCGAGCTCGGTTCAGACCTCTGTCTGCTGCATTTTGAAGCATAACCGTCAGATTCTTATGAGCTAATACTAACTAAAAACCGCTATGTGGAAATTGTAAAAATTTTACTAGCCAAATGGCAACCAAATATTTTGGATCCCCAAAAGACTCAAGTCAAGAAATCCAAAATATAAAAAAAACAGGTAGTGAACAACTTAAGACTATTACATTAATAAAGCATAACCCACTCACCCTCTCTAAAAAGAGGGAGTGCCCAAATGCACCCCTGGGGTGCAAGACTGCACCTGCAAGCCAACTTCCCAAAAACAGGTTCTGAGAAGGGAGGCAGGGAGGGAGGTCAGAATACAGCAAGACTCCATTAGAAGAAACATAATTACTAAGATGAGTAATTTTTTCTTCAAATAACATTAAGTCTTGCTGTATTCTGACTATTGCAGACTACCAAGCAGTACCTCCATAGAGGAGGGATCTGAACCTATTTTGGGAATAGGCTCTGCAGTACTGCTGTACCAAACTGAGCATCACTCCTAGCCTGGATATCCAGGGAGTAATGCTTTGTAAACATATGGACTGTTTTCCAGGTGGCTGCTTTGCATATCTCTAGTAAAGGAATATCCCTGGTAGCAGCCAAGGAAGCAGCTGTACCTCTAGTCGAATGAGCCCTCAGGCCTGTGGGTGGTATTTTACCTAGCTTCTCATAACAGAATTGTATACAAGAGATACTCCACCTGGCAATAGTTCTCCTAGTCGCAGGTTTGCCCTTTCCCACCCCTCCATAAGTGAGGAACAACTGAAGGGAGTCAAACTTGTGTGCCTTAGTACGCTCAATGTAGTAGCTAAGGGCTCTTTTAACATCCAAACTGTGTAATCTTCTCTCTCCTGAAGAAGAATAGTCAGTGAAGAACACAGGGAGAGACATGGATTGGTTCTGAAATGAAAGTCTGAAACCACTTTAGGTAAGAACCTCCTATTGATTCTAAGGACCACCTTATCTCTATGGAAAGAGATAAAATCAGGCTTCACTGACAGAGCTTGTAATTCACTGATACATCCGGCAGAGGTAATAGCTACCAGGAACACAGTTTTCCAAGTCAAGTACTTAAGGTCTGCTGAAGACAAAGGCTCAAAGGGTGGTTGCATAAGCTGAGCAATGCAAACATTAAGATCCCAAGCAGGAGTAGGATTCCTAAAGGGGGGATTGGTATGAAGCAATCCCTTGAAAAAATTACAGAAAACAGGATGAGATGCCAGTGAGGAGGGCTTTCCCACTGACAAAAAAGCAGAAACAGCTGACAAGTGTACCTTGAGAGTAGCTGGTCTGAGGCCTAGGCCATTGTGATGAACCATGTAATCCAGAACTGTAGACAATTCAACAGTGTCTGGGGATATATGGTTCTTGGAACACCAAATACTAAATCTTTTCCATTTGGAGTAATAAGTTTTTCTGGTGGCAAGTTTTCGAGAGGCTTTGAGAATATCCAGAACCCCCTGAGACAAATGCAAATTTGCATACTCTAACTCATCAAGAGCCATGCCTTTCGGGAATGGACTTGGGTTGTCGGGGGTCAGCAGGGGGAGGATAGGATCGAGTGTCCGACGGACTGCTCTCCTATCCTGGGGAGGGTTAGGGATTGCCTCGCTCATGTAGCGGCCCCCAGTAGAGACCAGGGGCACTACAGGAAGCAATGCATTAGGGGAACTAGAAAACCGGAAAAATCCGTGCCTGAAGTCTAGCCGGATGATGGCTGCTGGCCCCAGGCATCCTCGAAGACTCCCCGAGAAGCCACAGAATGCCTCAGCAGTTCCCGGGATCGCAAGAAAGAAAGAAATAGTGTGCTGGTGCCTCCTCCCCGCCGGTGCCTTCCCCCTCGGAGGAGCGGGGACCCACCTGGTGAAGGGTTACACCAGGGCTACTCCGTGGACGGTTGCAAATATGAGGTAGGTGGCTGAAGGGGGGATAGTAGAGAGAATGCCTGTGGACATTGGAAGCCTGAAGGAGAGGCAGCTCAGGCGCATGCAGGGGCGATAAAAAAAAGATTAATGAAGAGCCATGCCTTGAGATTGAGAGATCAAAGGTTGGGATACCAAATCCTCCCCTGAGAGGAGGTTAACAGGTTGTAATTCCTGGGAAGAGACAGGGGAAGATGGACTGCTAGGGACAGCAACAGAGGATACCAAGGCTGCCTGGCCCAATCTGGAGCAATCAGGATCACTTTGCAGGATTGTGATCTTATCTTGACCAGGACCTTGAACAGCAGAGGAAATGGAGGGAAGGCATACAGAAATTTCCCTTCCCAATTCAGAATCAGAGCATCCAGAGGGACTGAGCCCAAGACTGGGGGTCTGTAACAAAATAGAGGAAGTTGGTGATTGTCTGGGGCTGCAAAGAGATCTATCTCTGGAATGCCCCACCTTGAGAAAAATCACTTCTAACACTAGGGAATCCAGGGACCATTCATGATGGCCCTGGGAATTCTGCTCAATGCATCTGCTATCACATTGTCCTTCCCTGGAAGGTGGACTGCTACCAGAGAGGTCTGTAGAGAATAAGCCAGGGACCATAATCTCATGGCTTCCGTGCACAAGGCCATAGACCGAGTGCCTCCCTGCTTGTTGATATACCATGTGGTGGTGTTGTCTGTCCTGACCTGAACCACCTTGTTCTGTACTGACTAAGAGAAGGCTTGCAGGGCCAGAAAAACTGCCCTGAGCTCCAGGAGGTTGATGTGGAGAAGAGACTCCTGAGAGGACCACACCCTGGGCTGTGAGAGTCCCCAGGTGGGCTCCCACCCCAGCAGGGAAGCATCTGTGGTTAGAACCACAGAATGTGATTGAGTGATGAATGGGACTCCTTGCCTGAGGTTGCCCTGATCCTGCCACCACTGGAGAGCCTGGATCAGGGTCTGAGTCACTGGAATTAGTTTGGTTAGAGGATCTTTTTTCTGAGACCAAAAGGCCCTCGGATGAAACTGAATGTCCCTCATCTGAAATCTGGCCCCTTGGACCACTGCAGTGGAAGCTGCTATGTGGCCCAGAAGCTGAAGGAAGTGCCTTGCTGGTCAAGAGACCAGAAGGGGGAAGGAGGAAGCCAGCTCTATAATAGCCCTTACTCTTTCCAGGGGAAGAAAAACTCTTGCTTTGACAGTATCCACCTCTACCCCTATGAAACTAAGAAGCTGTACAGGTTCGAGAACTAATTTGGGAAGATTGAGAAGAAATCCTAGAGACCCACTTGCTGGGTCACTTGCAGATCTGACTTGACTTGGTCTGGGAACTGACCCACAATGAGCCAGTCGTCCAGGTATGAGAATATGGAAATATTTTTCCTTCTTAGAAAGGCCACTACTACTGCTAGGCATTTTGTAAACACCGTTGGAGCTGATGTTAGGCTGAAGGGCATAGCTTCGAACTTGTAATGGCCTGAAGGCAATCCGAACCTGAGGTACTTTCTGTGGGAGTCCCTGATGGGAATGTGAAAGTAGGCATCTTTTAGGTCCAAGAAGGCTAACCAGTCCCCTGGCCTTAGAAAGGGAAGGATTATTCCCAGAGTCAGAGTCAGGTTTTAAAAGATGTTTGTTCAGGTATCTTAAGTCTAGGATGGGTCACCACTCCCCTGTCTTTTTCGGGGTAAGGAAGTACCTGGAGTACAAACCTTTGCCCCTGTGTATTGTAGGAACTCTCTCTATGGCCCTTAAGGCCAGTAGAGATTAAACCTCTGCCTCTAGGGCAATGATTTCGGAGATGCTTGCAGGTGGAAAGGATCTGGCTCTCAGCTTTAGGAATTTTTTGAAGCTGACAAACCAGCCCCAGGCTTACTACCTCCAGGACCCACTTGTCTGAGGTAACAGACTTCCAGTCCTGGAAGTAGTAAGTCAGCCTGCCTCCTACAGGGATGGGGGAGTCGACCCAGGCTGACACATCAGGGTGTTTGCTTGGCAG
Organism: Neoceratodus forsteri; assembly: GCA_016271365.2. Taxonomy (NCBI): domain Eukaryota; kingdom Metazoa; phylum Chordata; order Ceratodontiformes; family Ceratodontidae; genus Neoceratodus; species Neoceratodus forsteri. Next base: position 726,514,616 of record CM057458.1, on the reverse strand, counting down.
GAGCCTTAGGCTGAGGGGTGGATGCAACCCTGCTCATTCCCCTTCTGCCTCTCCCTCTGAGAAAAGGGAGAGGAGGCCTGTGCTTGGTAGAAAGGCCTATGAAAACGCCTGCCCCTGCCCCTAGCCTGCTGCCTTTGAGGAGTTACCTGCCTTTCCTTGGCCTGTACACTCCTGTACACTCCTGTAGGTGGTCCTATATTCATCCATCTTTTTCATGTAATTCTCTGTCTGCTCCCCAAACAGAGAATTACCCACCACAGGGAAATCCATGGCCTTAGTCTGGGTGTCCTGTGAGAGGCTAATACATCTGAGCCAAGCCATCCTCCTAAGAGCCACAGATGTAGCCATTACTCGTGACAACACATCACTGAAGTCCACAGCAGCATGAAACTGCACCTTTGATGCCTCAATCCCATCAGCAGCCACCTCCTCTAGCTCCTTGGAAAGCTGGGGGGGAGGCCTACTTAGCCAGTGCCAGTACAGTGTCCCACTTGGACTTCTGGTACTTGGCTGTATAGGCCATGTAATTAGTCTGCCTGAGTCCCAAGGAGGATGCCATGTACTGTTTCTTTGCCGTGGCATCCAGCTTCCTGGAGTCTTTATCTGGGGGGTGTGAAGCCAAGGGTACGTTAGCCTTATCACAGGCTGCAGCCTGCACAACCCCAACATGGTTGCATTGCTGGTACAAATACTCCATACCTGAGCCTGATAAAGTGCACCTCTTGTCCATCCTTCTGTCAACAGGAGGTAAAGAATTTGGAGTCTAACAGTTTTTGTGTCTGTTTCCCAAAGGACTTATGTAGGGGAATAGACAGCCTCTTGGACTCTGGGATGTCTATCATCTTCACATAATCATGCTCCTCTTGTTCTTCCCCAGCTTCTTCCACTGGGAGCTGGAGGGTTTCTGCCACTTTTCTTTAAAACATAAAGTGGGAAGGGGACTCAGAAAGCCTAGGAGGGAAAACACCAGAAGGCCTGTCTGGGGAGATGTCTGGTTCAATGGGCTCATCCAGACCTTCCATTCCACTCATCCCCCTCCAAATCCAATTCATAAAAATCTTCAGGGGTATAATCCTGAACCGGAGGAACCGACTGAACTGAACGCCTGCCAGAAGTTGCGGGACCGGTCAGAACCGGACAAAGCAATTCCACAATCCTAATCGTTCTGGCAATCTCCTCGGCGGTCAGAACATGGGATTCTGGATCCGAACTGTCCGATTTCTCTTTTCGTTTCCTTTTTGATGGAACCGATCCCTCGGAATTGGCTCTCCTTTTGCTCAAAGAAGTATCGCCCTGGTCAGAGGACAGGCCTTCTGGTTTGGCCGAAACTGAACCGGGCTGGCCATCCGGGTCAGCAGACTTCTCGGACTCCTTATCCCTAAGCCTGCCCAATCTCTTATCTAGGGTGGATTTAGGGAAGTTCTTACATATTTGGCAGTCTGAATCGAGGTGATCAAACCCCAGACAATAAACACAGGTGGTGTGGGGATCAGTCTTGGCAAAGACTTCCACACACACACACACACACACACACACACACACTGCCATGTTGAAACCCAGTGGGCCCGGTTTTTCTTTTGGGTTTCTCAGATGTAGCCATCCTAACCAACAACTTACCCTTTTTTCGGCAAAAGCCAGGCAAGACACCCTTATCGGTTTCTAACCGCGTTACAGGTATTTGAAAAAAACACAAGAAACACGTTTTTTTTTTTAAACTGATAAAGGACCGGTAACCACACTCTAAACCTGAAATAAAGAAACAAAAATAACGACACTCAACGAAACCGGTTCAGCCGAACCAGTTAAAAATACAAATTTACAATTTCCACAAGTTTTCCTATGGCTAGTCCACTACCCAAGTACTTACTGTACCACAGACAGAGATCTGAACCAAATTTGACACTAAAGGATCAGTAAAACCGATAACTTTAACCGACTGTTGAACCACGAGCAGAGGAAAAATCTCCGGAGCGACTGTTCAGTTAGGCGGAGTAAATAATCTGACAGTTACACTTCAAAGTGCAGCAGACAGAGGTTTGAACTGAGCTCTAGCTCAATGTTCTATGCTCTGCACATAATTTAACCCTCTACTCTCCGGGGCAGTTCAAGTGCTGGGGCTAACTGCAATAGTTAGAATACAGCAAGACTTCATGTTGTTTGAACCAGGAATTTGGGATGTTACTGCACGGCTATTTATTCCTAACACAAGGTTAACAGTGAATAAAGGTGATGCCCCCAGGGCTTGTACTGTACATGACAGATGACACATTGCAGGAAAAACATTTCTGAATTTTTTCCGGGTAAACTGTTCTCTTCCACACACATTTTACCACACCATGACGCACTGCCGGCATCCCTATTTCAGGGACCCCGGCACTTACCAAAATTCTGCTGCCATTCCCATTTCAGGATTCCCAGCATTACTTTAAAGCAACTAGGTGACATGTGTTAACACCTAAAACACATTTTCCTCTGCATAACCAGTTAGATCCATCTGTGCTTATAATGATGGGCTACTCACTCAGGCTACAAACTGGATTATGCCTTCCATTACTTTAGGACATTCTGGATTCTACAACCCCAGTGGTCTGCTAGAGACATCTTTCTTCACAAATGGGCTGTGGTCCATGGCACCTATATCTGACAGACACCAGAAAACCTCCCTTTAAATAGTTTACATTTCACACACTTTGTTCCTCATGGTCCATGGCACCAAGTATCAGACAAGGCACCAGAAAACCCCATTTAAACAGTACTTGAAATCCTCAGATCTCACACAAGTCCATTTCTTTTAACTTGTACTCACAAATCTCTACAAATTGGGCAATGCTGATAGCTCTTACAGTCAATTGGGGTTGCCCCAAATCATGTACTGAACCTTCAGTCCCATTTCTGTTGTTCTAGTAAGTAAGTAAAATGTTATTTTTTAAGCGCTTTTCAAAATTCCAAAGCCCTGTACAAATGAACAACATTTAAAATAACAAACATATTATTAACAATAAAATCATTCTCCAAAAACTTTTAAAAACAAAAAAGTTTTGAGCTCCAATTTGAAACTCTCGACGGTCAGGCAGCCTTGTATCCGTTCTGTGAAGAATTCCCCCCTTTCGGGGCTTCACAAAATCTGGCAGCTACCACTTCCAGGAAACCAGCCTTTGGATTACTGTTCTATGGCAGAAACGTGATCAGAGGGTCCTTCCCTCTCAAGCAAGAGTGCAAGCAGGCCACCTCTTGCCCCTGGAACTCTCAGTGAGCTCCTCTCACTTCAGACTCCAACTTCAGACACACATCATAAAGCTCCAGCAACAGCTGCTAGCCAAGTGTGGCCTATGCTGCTGCGAGAGTTCTGAACAGCATTACCTCATCTTCTGCTCAGCAGAGCCACGCAACTGATGATGTAATGTTTTACAGACAGCATTTAATGCCCAGCTATCTGCCAGCTCTAAAACTGATGATATTCCAGTAACCCCAAGAACTGGCTGGTTGCACATTCAAATTCATTTATTTTTTTAATTTTTTTTTTTTTAACAAATTCATCCTGTGTTTTTTGCCATGAACAAATTTAGAAGAGACATGTTACATGATCCTATTGCTGATACATTTTTGAATCTCTACCACTAGTGTATTCTTATGTATGTATATGTTTATTTATTTATTAGGGTTTTTTGTGACTGGGTTGACCCACTGGAACAGGGAGCCCTGTTTTTATGGGCAGCCTGGCATTCAATTAAAATATATTTAAACCTGTCAGGCAAGAAGAGATTGGCTAGATAATCTTGTTTCCAGCTACATTCAGAGTCAGGGAAAGGGATGAAAGGGTTACTCCCTGCAGTAACTGTGTTTCTATTAAGGAATATGATGGATAGTTATACTATTTGCATCGGAGTCTGTATCTTCATGATGCCCTGGAACTAAGCTGGTCAAAAGTTCCCCTACCTTTCAATGCCAGACCATTTAACTGAACAGACAGAGAGGCTTGGACCATCACTTGAAAAAAAAATTAAAAATTCTTATTTAAATGTTTTGCTCATGTAAAGGAGAAAAAACTTTTATTAATGCTCACATCCTTAAAACAAACTTTTGCACACGTAAACTGAACAACCAATCATTATACTAGTAAGTGAGGTAGGGAAGTGTTGATGTGACCATCCATCTTACCCTTAAAAAAAACAGTTATACTATATATATATATATATATATATATATATATATATAGAGAGAGAGAGAGAGAATAATATATGGGGTGAGTGCGTGTAAAGATTTTACACACACCGAGTTGTGGATACTACATAAACCCGAGGAGGCGAAGCCGGGGTTTATGAAATGCATCCACAATGAGGATGTGTAAATCGAGTTTTACACACCACCCTATATTTTGTTTTTATAATTGCCGCCGTGCTTTTCACTCAGCAATTGTAAAAAAATCAGGCATAGACTGGCAGTGAGGCAGTGACAGACTACTCAGGAGTCTGTGCTGTTGTGTGCGTGGTATGAAATTTACATTAAATAGCTAATTTTGTAAGTCACAGCAAGTATGCTATTTTTGTTTAAGCTTACCGGCGAACAGCAGTTGCTGAGCTGTGGAATGCTTCCTTTATGAAGAGTTTGTTTCCCCGAATACGAGGGACCAGGAAGTGTGCTGCGCCGTGGGATTCCTTCAGTGAAGGTTAACGTCAGAGAACATTGACTGAGAGATGGCTGTTCCAAGGGAAACCTGGTGCGTGTTTGCACGGCAAATTATAACCGGGTTTCCCTATGGGAAAAAGCGTGCGTCGGTAATTATATATACATACATACATACACACACACACACAGTGGAACCCTCTTATAATGGACACATTTGTGCAAGAAGATTTTGTCCATTATAAAGGGTATCTGCTATATCCTTAAGTCTTAAAATAAGACTTTCCTTCACCACAGCTGATACACAGGAGTTAAAATGAAAACATACCCCCTCCTCTGCCAACCAAATGTTAGGAGAACTGCTATTTGCAGTTAACTGGGAACTGAGCAGTAAACAAGACTAGAAAGATTTTGCTGTAGAGTACCTATGTTCATTCTGGTCAGGGGATGACATGTAAACTTAACTGATAAGATTTTGCTGTACAGATCCTCTGTTGGCTGAGGATACAGGAGGGTACAGGAGTAATCCCCTGGAGTAAGATGTCAGGTAACAGGCATCAAGTGAGGTGAGTAATGTCTTCATAGTGCCAGACAAACCAGCTGAATAATCAGGTGGCAATCAGAAGGCAGTTTGGAGCATGTGACAGAGGAACAGAGGAGCTCACAGTGTCTGCTATACAGGGGTTGCACAGTATGGTATAAATGGTATTTTAACATTACTGGCATAGCTTTTGGCTTTTGACAAGGCATATCTGTCCATTATAAGTGTGTCTGTTATAAGTGGGTTCCACTGTATATGTATGTGTGTATGTTTATATATATATATGATAATTAGGGTTATGAGCTGTGTTTCTCAGGGGTCAATACTGGGACAAATCCTTTTTAACATACATATCAGTGATCTATCAGTGGGACTTGAAGGGAAAGTGTTTCTTTTTGTGGATGATGCAAAGTTATATAACAGGGTTGATATAGCAGGAGGGGTTGAGGCCATGGGGAGAGATCAGAGCACCCTAGAGAAGTGGTTGAACATTTGGCAGCTGAAGTTCAATGCTAAGAAGTGTGCAGTGATGCATGTGGGGTGTAAAATTCCACTGGCTGAGTACTCACTGGGGGGAGAACTGATAAAGCAAACAGAACAGGAAAGGGACCTGGGGATTATAATCTCAAACAACCATAAAGTAGGAGACCAATGTAGTAAGGCAGTAGGTAAAGCTAATAGAATGATGGTGTGCATAGGAAGGGGTATAACAAAAAGGAAGCGGGAGATGTTGATGACTTTTTATAAGACCATGGCCAGACTGCACCTGGAGTACAGGGTACAGTTCTGGAGGCCTCATTTAAGAAAGGATATAGATGGGTTGGAGAGGGTTCAGAGAAGGGCAACAAAGATGGTGCAAGGTATGCAATAGAAGCCATACAAGACTAGATGGAGAGAATTAAATCTGTACCCGCTGGAGGTTAGAAGAGATAGAGGTGACATGATAGAGACTTTTAAGTATATGACGGGAATAAACAGAGTGAATGAAGGTAACTTATTCAAAAGGAAAATAGGAGTTAAAACCAGGGGTCATATTTTAAGATTGGAAGGGGGAAGATTTAAGTGCAATGTAAGGAGATGCTATTTCACTGAGAGGGTGGTGGAACCCTGGAACAGATTACCTAATGTGGTGGTATGTGCAAAAACAGTGGAGGAATTCAAGAGGGTGTGGACAGACACAAGGGGCTGGCTAGTGGGCAGAGGAAAATATCCCTGGGATGTGGAGACAAATAGGGGCGGGTGGGAAATGGGCAGACTAGATAGACCAGGATGGTCCTTTTCTGCTGACACATTACTATGATGTTATGATATGGTTAGTAATCCTATCTTGTAACAAAAGAACTTCTGCAGGGTGCTCCTCAGTACTAAAATTGAACACATTGCTTCCTCCTCTGCTTTTCCACACATTGAAAAGTCATCTAGGTAAAGAATCACCACTATGCTCTGCTTGCACAGGTAAGCTACCACCAGTGACAAGTGCTTTGTGAACACTCTGGGTGCTGTGGTCAGACCAAAAAGATTTGCTTTGAATTAAAACTGATTATGCCTACTGTGAACCTCCAATACTTTTTGCGGCAGTGTCTTACTGGGATGTGGAAATATACATCCCTTAAATCTAGTGACAGCAGCCACTCACCTTGTTTTGGAGTGTGAATCTCTGTTTGTAGTGTCACCATTTTGAACTTCTCCTTTTTCAGGTGCCTGTTCAGGAGCCTCAGGTACAGAATACGTCACCATGCCCAATTTTTCCTCAGAGTGAGAAAGTACCCGGAGAAGAAACCCTTCCCAAGCTGGGAAACAGGAATGATCTCTACATCATTTAACTCCAAAAATGTTTTCCCTTCCAATTACAGTAGCAGATTTTGCTCATAATTGAGCTGAAAACACTCTAGATTTACTTGACTTTGGAAATTTTACAAATGGAAGGGTTAAGTCTTTCTTATTACCTCCAAAACCCACTTGTGTGTGGTAACTCTATCCACTTTTCAAGGTAATAAAAGAGGTGTCCTCCCAGAAGCAATAGATCCATGGCAACAAGGACACATTTGTTAATGGTTGGACTTTGGGCTGGGGAGATGGTGCAGATTTCTGTCTGGTTCCCTTTTTGCCTCTCCTTGTGCCCCTCTGAATTTGTAACCATGGTACACATAAGGTCTGCAGTTATTAGCCATTACCATACTTACCCTTCAATACTGCCTGTAGGGCACTAAGAATCTATATTATTTCTGCCAAATATCTAAACGTAGCTTTTTGCTCATAAAATTTTTCATGTGTATGTATACATATACATATATACACACATTATATATATATATATACACACACACACACACACACACACACATATACATACATATACAGTATATATTTATGCAATGCCACTGAGGATTAATTCTAACAAGTATCTGTCATATCTAGAGCGTATCAAAGTTACAGTGAGGATATCATGTTTATCCTCACTGTAGGTCCCCCCCATGCCAGAATTTATTAACACAGTAGGTTTTGACTGGTGGGAGCCAGCAGAGTGAGCAGCACAGTTAAAATTCAGCTGCACAGTTCCGCGCCAGCTCCCACCTGGAAGTTTCATTACTGTACCACAGCACAAAAGACACTTTCATTTTCTCCGCCTGTGTTTCATTCTAATCACTGTTTAGTCATAAAATCAAAACTGCACCCCAAAAACTCTTCTCTTACTTGTTCTTTTCCTCTCAGTGTGAAACCAGCCTTGCTAAGACAGCTTCCACATTTTTACCTCCCTCCACATCACCAACACAGCTGCGTCTCTCTCTGATCGGCACTCTCTAACCTGATATGCCGGCAACCAACATCCATTCTCTGGCCTCTCATTAGGCTGCAGTGGCTCACTCCACTGCCATGATTGCCCAGTCACTTGGGCAACACCACCTAGCTCACTCCCAAATCACTCTCAAGGCAAGGTGATGCTCTGATGCTCAGAAAAGTGTCACATCACTGAGACACTGTTTAGGCATCCGCAATAAGGATCCAACATCCAAAAACAAAGAAAACAAATCAGTTCCGAACAAAAAATAAAAACAGAAGAAACTTATTGGGTGCATTGCATAAATCAAATATGCCATGGCCCAACCAGAAACATTATTGATATTCCCCCTCATGAGGCTGCACCTTTGACGTCACTCGTGGCTTGGCCACGCATGATGTCATAAGGTCAGACTGCACTCAGGAGAATATCAGTGGTATTTCTGGTAGTGGTCATGGCATGTCTCTTATATACATGTCACATAAATATGGAAGTTCATCAAAGGAGAAATCAGCTGCTTTTTTTCTGTGACCTATGACAACCCAGTTGCATGTCTCCTGGAAGACACTTAAATTGATAAAGACCCAAATACAATGTCAGTCCAATCAACAGACATTGGAAATAGGTGTTTAGTAGCTCATAAAGCAGCCTTCATTGTTGTATGCTAAGTGAAGCTTCTCTTGGGAAGGCAAGCTCTCACATAGTGGCAGTTGTTCCACAGGGCCTGCTGAAAAATGTGAGGAATAACTCAGGTAGGTTGCCTGCTTCAACAACAGGGTGGAAGTAATGTATTCCTTTTTAGTCATTAGGGAAATTCTCCTGAAATCTTTATCAGGAGGTGCTACTGAAAAATGAACTTTTGCTTTTCAGCAGTCAGCGGCTTAAAGAATCCCCTCAGGGTTAGAGTGAGTATGAATAAACTCAGAGCCTTCGCTGGGTACTACATATCTTGTATACATAAACATACGAATCTGCCAGCAGAAACAGGCCTTACGGTCCATCAAGTTAGTCTGCTTGAATGCACAACTAGCACCCTTATATTGCAGCTGCCCCCCCCACCTTTACCCCCCCTCGCACCCTGTCCCATGCCCTTTTAAAACTGCCCACTGTGCTACAGGATACCACCTCCTCGGGTAGAGTGTTCCATTTCTCCACCACCCTCTCTATGAAAAAATGCCTCCGAATCTCTCTTCAATATCTTCCACCCTCCAGCCTGAGACCATGCCCTCTGCTGTCCCTTCCTCTCCTCAGCTTAAATATCCTTTCTGTGCCCGTTTTGTTAATCCCCTTCAAATATTTGAAGGTGTCAGTCATATCCCCTGATCCCTCCTCTCCTCCAGGGTGTACACATTCAACTTAGTCAGCCTGTCCTCATAGGCTTTGTCCTCCAGACCCTGGATCATCTTAGTTACCCTACGCTACATCCCCGCCAGCAATCTGATATCCTTCTTCAGAAAGAGACACCAGAACTGCATGCAATATTCCAAATGTGACCTGATTTGTGACCTGTACAGCAGCATTTTCTGGATGAGATTCCTCTAGCAATACACCCCAGCGTCTTGTTGGCCTTAGCTGCCACCTTCCTGCACTGAGCGGAGTTGTTCATATTAGCTGTTATGATCACCCCAGGGCCTTCTCCTCCTTTGTGACCTCTATCTGAACCCCTCCCAACTGGTAGTTCCTCCCTTTGTTCCTTGCTCCAAAGTGCATAACCTTGCACTTCTTTGCATTGAAGCTCATGTGCCACTTTTCCAACCACTCCTCCAGTTTAATCAGGTCCTCCTGTAGCCCCTGCCTCCCCTCTATGTCATCCACCACTTCCCCTATCTTGGTATCATCTGTGAACAGACTGATCTTGCTCCTAATGCCATGTGAGACATCTGAAATGAATAACGCAAACAACACCGGGCCTAGGACTGAGCCATGCAGCATCCCGCTTGACACCACCCTTGGGGAAAAGAGTACCCCTCTCACCACCACCACCACCTGTTGCTGCCTCCCCTTCAGCTAGTTCACAATCCAGTTTACCATCTTTGTCCCTGCCCCCACATATTGCAACTTACCCCCCAGCCTCCCATGAGGCACTGAATCAAAGGCCTTGCTGAAGTCTAAATACAGTACATCCACTGCATGGCCTTTATCCAGTTCCCTCGTTACCCAGTCATAGTATTCAATTAGGTTGGTCTGGCAGGATCTTCCAGAGACGAATCCATGCTGCTGACTGTCCTGGAGTCCATTATCCTCCAAAAAGTTCACCAGCCTTTCTTTCAGGATTGCTTCCATAAGTTTTCCTACAGTGGATGTGAGGCTTACTGGTCTATAATTGCCTGGTTCATCCGTTGGGCCACTCTTGTGGAGGGGCATCACATAAGCCATCCTCCAATCCTGTGGTATGCAACCTGTGTCCAGGGAGGTACTTAACAGGTCAGTCAGCGGCCCCGCCAACACCATTGTCAGTTCTTTCAGCACCCTGGGATGAATGCCATCCGGACCTGGTGCCTTATCCACCCTTAGTGCCTTCAGACTCTCCAGCACCCTGCCCCCCATAATTACCCCATCTCTCACCCCTCCCTTGCCCACCTTCCCAATCCCCTGAGGTAGCTGTCCACCATTCTCCTTCATGAACACAAAACAGAAGTACTCATTACATAGCCAAAGAGGCTGAAGGCATACAAGAATCTTTTTAGTGATTCTTAAAAGCCTTATGGATGGATGTGGATGCAAAATTTACTCACTGTAGTTACATCTTTTTTTATGGCTGTGGGCAGAGCCTACAGTCATCTTGCTGTATGTAGCTGGAAAATGGAGGAACGTGGAACACATTTTTAGACATTTCAATGTATCCTTCCACAACTATAAATCACTATGCCAAAGGAAAAAAAAAATACTCCCTTCTTTCTGTTTAGAATGTTGGAGACAGCGCTAAAGCTTATCAGATGGCCATTAGGAAACTGAAACAGCTTTCTTTCTGTTTAGAATGTTGGAGACAGCATTAAAGCTGCTTATCAGATGGCCATCAGGAAACTGAAACATCTTGTTAAATATTGCTTTCCTATTAAACTGGAGATTTGTTTACCCCCTTTGAAATGCAACAGCATGCACATTTAAACATTTCTTGCTATTACCTTCAGTTGGGCAACTATTGTCTTTCAAGAAAGACTCATGCCTCATAAATGTCATCCTTTCCCAGGAACAAATGAGTTACACTGTTTTTTTTAACCTCTTAAGACACTATTTGATAAGCACGGTCTCAGACATATGCCAGGTCTTCTGTGAACTAGCCGGGTTAATTATATAGCAATCGGCAGGCATTTGCTTTTTGGGGAAAAAAATGTATTGAGCTACAGCAAACAAACACACACACACACACAGTACACACCATCCTTATGGCCACAGCATTCAAAATAAATATTGCAATCTAATATATCATAAAACAATAAACTGTTTGTTTATGTCAGTGAACACAGTGAAATTCAGTCTAAAATAGATTTCCTTTAATGAGCTAGTTTACTGCCTAAAACTAATATTAGCTTTTAAAAGCAGCCAACCATTACCTTTTATATCTGAGGTACTTTTTCTTTTCCCTTTGTTTAATTAGAAGATTGTTTACCTGATGTTAGTAGGTATGATGTGTGGAACAGCTCTTAGCCTGGCAGCTGACATATCTTACTCTACTGCCCCACACTATATCATCAGCATTGTGACCTCAATGACTGTGACATCACTGCTACTTAGGAACAGGAAGTGAGTGACTGCCAGGTCATTCACCTGTCATGCCACAGTCAGTGAGCTCACAATGCAGTGATATGGTGTAGGCAATACAACTATGTCAGCTACAAGTAAAAGATTCCCCATCCAACACAAATTACCACATAGAATACTTTCTGATGAGCAAAAGGAAAAAGAAAAAATACTTCAGAAATAAAAATTACAACTGACTACTATTTAAAAGTTGTATTATTTTTCTGTCTACCTGTTTTGGCTCCACTAACTCTTTAAATATTTCTTATTCTATATTTTGAATCCTGGGTAGTGTTAGGGAGATGCTACATCTCATTGTCATTGTGATCTTCATTTTACACATTTTTGCACTGTATTTATTCAGGATGTCCCAGATTAGATGCAATATCTTGTTTTCAGTGGGTTCCTGATTTTACCATTTTTATAATGTACTTATTCAGGGTAGCCAAGTCCAGATGTAAAATATTGTTTTAGTATGTTCTGATTTTATGCAATGCAGCATAATATTGTGTTGATGTAAAGCCCCACTGAAAATAAGATGCCTTGTCTTCTGTGAACTATCCAGGCTAAACATATAGCAATCAGCAGGTATATTCTAGGAAGATACATTGTAAAAATGTGTAAAAGGAAGACCACATTGAAACTGCCTCTCGGCAGATCTGCATTGTGCAAATTCATTAGAAATAATGGGAAAAAGCATGCCAAAAGCTCTCCACAGCCATACTGGCTCTGACCAGAATTTGTTTTCCTAATGGATTAGACGAGTCAAACTTGTGCATCATCTCCGCGAGGCACACAATGCTTTGGAATTTAGAATATTTAGAATGTTTTTTTCTTTTTTTTTTTAAAGATGCTCTCTCACTCTGCTGATTTGAGTCTCCCAACATTCTAGTGCCACATCTTTGAGCTGAAGAGGCCAAGGGACTCAAAAACTAATTTGAAAAAAAATTCCAATTATAGCAATTCAGAATTCAGATTAAAAAGGTTTTACTAAAGCAGAAAACAGAAAACAATCATTAAACGTGCATACGAGGTAAAGAATTCCACACGGTGGGGGCAGCAAAAGCAAAAGCCTGAGCTCCAGAAGATTTCAAATGCACCCAGGGAATCTCCAGCAATCCCTCGTTGGTTGAGCGGAGCGGTCTGACAGGGCAGTAGGGACACAGAAGCTCTTGTAGGTAGCTCATACCCATACCATGTAGGGCCTTAAAAGTTAGCAAGCCAACTTTAAAAGTGATCCGCCACTGAACTGGCAGCCAGTGCAGAATGCGTAGGACAGGCGAAATGTGGCTGGATCGAGCAGACCCAGACAACAACCTGGCCGCAGCATTCTGCACTAGCTGCAAGTGGTAGATATCAACCCCAGGAAGCCCTAGGTATAGGGAGTTAGAGTAGTCAAGACGTGAGGTCACGAAGGTGTGAACCAAAGTTGGCAAGTCACCAGACGAAACAAGATGCTTAATCTGGGAGATATTCCTCAGATGATAAAAGGATGATCTGACCACCGCTGATTCCTGTGAACACAGCGTTAGCCCCTCATCAAATAACAGCACCAGATTCCGCACCCATTCAGAGGTCAGGAGCTGAGAGCCCCCAAGCCAAAGCTCAGAGGGCTTCCCTGCAACAGACCCCTCAGACCAGCAACCTGGTTCAACAACCAACACCTCCGTCTTGTCAGGGTTCAATCTAAGCCAACTGGAATTCATCCAGTCTTGGATTTCAGTGAGACAGTTGGAAAAGACCAAGAACGCACTATCCTGGTCGGGCACAAAGGACAGGTACAGCTGAGTGTCATCTGCATAACAGTGAAAACTCAGCCCATACCGACTTATAATGTCTCCTAATGGAAACATGTACACCGTGAACAACATGGGGACAACACTGAGCCCTGCGGAACCCCACATGGAAGGGGGCAAGAGTCAGAGGAAAAATTCCCTGATTCAACCCTCTGAGACCTACCAGTGAGGAAAGAATGGAACCACCTGAGGACTGTACCAGACAGGCCACAGATGAACTGCAGGCGATCAAGAAGTAGCCTATGGTCCATGGTGTCAAAAGCTGAAGAGAGATCCAGAAGGACCAAGATAGAGTTGCGCTTCTGGTCTCTAGCCATCAGGAGATCATTTAGTACCCGAACCAGAGCGGTCTCAGTACTATGTCTCTTACGAAAACCAGACTGGAGAGGATTGTAGATAGCATGGATGGTAAGGTGGTTCTCCAACTGTTGTGCGACAACCTTCTCAATAACCTTCCCTATAAAGGGAAGGTTAGAGATCGGCCTGTAGTTTGCAGGAGAAGCTGGGTCAAGAGATGGCTTCTTGAGAAGGGGGGTAACCACAGCCACCTTCAGGGAGCTGGGAAACTCCCCCAATTCCAATGAACACCAGATTAATTCTGCTAGAACCGGGCCAAGCACAGCTACACACCCCATTAAAAGGCGGGTAGGGCCCGGGTCTAAACTACAGTAGGCCGGGTGCACACTCCAGAGAAGCCACATGATATCATTGATCGCCAGACGGTCAAAGTCAACCCAACAGAACAAAGGTGCCTCGACCCCACTTTGTCCATCAGTAACCCCCATAGAGTGTGACTGGCAAACCTCTGTCCTGATGTCGGCAACCTTATCAGCAAAGAAGCGAGCAAACTTGTCGCACTCTATTTGCGACAAGGCCCTCCGGACGCATAGACAGGCTGGACTGCACAGTCTGGAACAGCTGAGCTGGTCGGTTCTGTGCTGCAGCAATCTCCCTGGACAGGAATTCTGCCTTCTTATGGGAGATTGCTGACTGATAGAGCCTATAATGCTCCATCAGTCTAAGTCTGTCAGCATCTAAGGCGGTTTTTCACCAGGCATACTCTAGCCTTCACCCTGCCTGCTTCCGCCCCCTCAAGGTCCCATCAAACCATGGAGACCGAGAGTGGAGAGTAAGTGGACAAACACGGAATGGAGCAAGTGAGTCCAGGGCATCTTCCACTGCTTGGTTAAAAGCCTAGAGGAGATTCTCTGGACCCTCGCTTGCCACCAGGATTCTCGATAGGTCCAACACCGCCAAAAGGCCATCAGGAGTCAAACTCCATGAAGGGTGGTATCGGACCATCTCCACAGGGCAGTTCTACTAGGGGGAGGCAAAAAGTTGAACCTAATGGTGTGGTGGTCGGACCATCCGACTGGTTCCACCACCAAGTCTGAGGCCTCCAACCCCAGGAGAAAAACCAGATCCAATGAGTGACCGTGATTGTGAGTCGCAGAGGGAACTACCTGCGTAAGGCCCAAAGAACTCATGAGACGGAGGAAATCTGGTGTAGTTGGAGGATGGTGTAGTTACTCCAAGCAGAAAACCATGTAAAATCCACAAAAAATGAAAATTATGTACCTACCGTAATTCTGATTTTTCTGTGTATCTTCATCATTCATAACCTTTGGGTATAGTGCCGGAGGCCACGACCCCGCGAGAGCTCTTTTTTTTGGATGGGCGGGTCGGCGCACCATTGGCGCCGCCCTTGAGGCTATTACTGCATGGTGCTGCTGCCGTGGGTTGACAGTTGGGTGTCAATCTCACGCCCTCCCCAGTTCTGAGTCACTGTAGAGTAAGAAAGGGTTGGGAGGGAGGGACAAGGAAGTCCAAGGGACAGACAAAGGAAAAGATATATAAATTAAAAGGAGAAATAAATGACTGAGAGGACAGAATTAGCTGGAAAGCTAAGGGGATTGGAAAGGGGCCTCAATCTCTGGAAGTAGAAAAGGAGGAGGGAAGGAGGGTTAAGGAATTTAGAAGTAAGAATGTGGGGGAAGGGGGAGAGAAGGAATATACCCTGGAACCTTGACCTGTCTCCAGATTGAATAGGAACTGCGAAGGAGTAGCCAGGATGCTAAACTGCCAGAATTCAAGGCACAGAATCACTGGCAAGAACTCCAACATAAGCAGAATTGGCTATTCTGGAAGAAAAGACAGGATACAGGGAATACCCCGGCCCCCAAATCAAATGTTGATATAAGAAACCTAGTTTCTTAAATTAAATTGAGGTTGTGTCCAAAGGACAAGGAAATCAAAGTAAAGCTGACGGGGAGAAAGGGAGAGAGAACAGAAAAGAGGGCAACTACCAACCCCCACCACATGGGGGTGGAGCCAAGACACTGAGGAAGGAGTGCTCCCCATCCTGACCACTCTCCCTTAGAGAAAAACATCCCCCTATGTGCTCAAGGACAGCCCACTCCTGACTAACAGAAAGGAGGGGGGTGAAAGAAGAACACAGAGAGGAGGGGACCAGAGACTGAGGCCACAGGGGATGGAGGTGGGATTGTGATGAATGGTGAAGATACACAAAAGATCAGAATTACAGTGAGTACGTAATTTTCATATCTTATCTGTGTCAATCTCACCATTCATCTGCTAGTGGTGCTGAGCCCCCGAAGAGCCTAAACCAAGAGACTAAGTCCCTTAGCTCTCAGTGGGTAGCACACTAAGAGAGACCTTAACGGTCTGGAGGCCGAGTGGGAAGAGTGAGGCAGGGACCCCCGGGCGTAGGAAGTTGCATGAACAGTGGTCATCTCACCCTACGGAGAAAAGATGGGTTCTCTGGTAAGCGGAGGTAATCACCCTGCGCCAGGCCATGGGTGACAACCGGAAGAGACGCAGCCATGCCATCCGCCTAGTGCAGATCGCTGTCCCTATGACCCTGGAAGCTACATCACTGGCATCATAGGATGCCCTTGCTTGGTGCCTTACTAGCTCCAGGCCACATGCAGAGAGTGCAATGGCTTGTCTGGTTTCCTCCATTTCTGGCATTGAGGCTAGGAGTTGACCTAGCCTGGACCACAGGAACCTGTCTTAGGTAGCGTAGCGGGCCTGATGAGCAGATATAGAAAGCAACAACTGTGCCGAGTAGAAAGCCCTCCTACCCCAGAAGTCAAAATCTATGGAGTCTGCATCTGGGAGCCGGCCACGGTGAAGGGCACGAAGCCCATCGGGAGTATCCAGTTGCATCAATCCTGAGCTAGGATGAGGCAGACTACCTGGAGACTCTGGGGGGGGCACAATACCTCTGGTGGAGATCCCTAGGGGCTGAGACTCTGGAAAAGGGTCTCTGCCAGAAGTGCATCAATGCCTCTCGAAAGGGAGCCGGCCAAAGGGGCACTACAAGAGTGTTCGCACTGAAATCGCCCAAAAAGGCATGTGTCAGATGCTCTGGATTGTACTGAGTGGGTGGGGTGACATGAAGGTCCTCCAATATCCTCACGAGAAAATGCTGATACTCAGTGAGATCAGCAGCTGGGGAGATGTGGACAGATGGTTCCTCACCTCCTGAAGAGGAGGATGAGGAGTCAGAAGACCTCGAAGGTTCAGAGGTTGGCTGCTCAGGGGGAGGTTGAAAAACCTGTCTGTCCATGGCCCTAACATAAGAGGGAAATTGAGCAGCCACAGCCTTGAACTGCTCCCAGGAGAGAGGACCACTAGGAATAAGAATTCCTGGGAGAGCAGGAGAATGTAGCAGAGGAGAGGGGGCAGAGCCGACAACAGGAATCGGCTGTCCTCCGCCTGGGCTAGAGAGCGCACCTGGAGCCCCAAGGGAAGAGGGAGCTCCGGAAAAACTCCACAGCTGACAGCTGGTCAACCATACTGGAACTGCCTAGGCTGCGCCCTGAAGAATCCCACCTGTGAGGTGACCGGGGCTGTGAAAGTCCAAAAGGATGGTCCCCCACCTCCAAAGAACGGGGACCTCTTGAGGAAACTGAAAAGGAAGGGCGGGGATCCACGCTATAACTTCTTCCGGAGCCCGGATGGGTCCCAGGAAAAAGGCCACCATATCGAACCCCTACCCCTCGACACCTCTGAATCCAAAAGAGCCCTTCTCTTTGAAAGAGCCAGCCTAGGCAGCTGGCAACCCTGGTCGGTCCCCAATGGGGCTATCAAGGGAGCAGCACCCTCCCCTCCTGCGGGTGCTCCGATCGGCCCCAAAGTTAGGTGATCCAGGCACACCACCTGAGGGTACCACTGCTGAGGGGTCAGAAAACCCACCGAGGCCAGACTGCAGAGCAATGGCGGCCTGCACCACTGCCTGCTGGTCAGCACCCCTGACCCTGGACCCGGGAGTAACTGTCCTCTCCTCAGAGGGGGGCTGGTTCCGGCCTGTTGAGGACACTACCAAGGTGTCCACGTGAGCAGCCAACTCCAAAGAGTCAGACTACCTATCTGACTCAGAGTTCGATTCCTCCTCCAAGTAGGTGGAGATCGAAGTCTTATACCAAACAGTGCGTGGATGCCCGCTGCCATCCCAACTGAAAGGGGCACCAGACCGAGTGACTGCACCAGAGTCGGCGCCGAGGCCCTCAACCGCACCGCGAATGGAGTGGGAAGAAGACACGGCACAGATGACACCAGCAGCAGCATCGGAGCTGGAGTCTGTCACGATGCTGTCCCAACCCACAGCGCTGTGAGCAGCACCGAGGCCTGAGGCGGTGCAGCGACAGCTCTGACTGCACTCTGGGTGCGAGATCTGAACCCCCACGGCGCCTCGTGTCCTCGTTCCGGTGCCATGAGCGGATCAGAGCTGGACACTACCTTGCTCAACCACGGTGCACCCAGATAGGCGCGAGAGCCAGAAACCTAGGGCGAGCCTAAGAGCCTCCCACAGTGCTGTCAGCAGCATCGGCACCTGAGCCGAGGCTGACAGCAACAGCGCGCTGAGCGACAGACTGAAGCTGGCACCATCAGGGCCTCCGGTGCATGAACGGCACTGAAGCCCAAGACGGCACCGACAGACATAGGTGACATGGAGGTAGACTGAGAAGCCATAATGTTTTGTAATTTTTTTAGCCCTTTTCTACTGAGCTTTACGGCAAAACTTGTTACAGAGTTCTCAGTTGACAAAATCGTGATCTGGACCCAGGCATCTCAAACACAACTTGTGGCAGTCTGCCTTAGCCAGGAGTCGAAAACAATTTGTATAGTTTTTAAAACCTGTGGGTCCAGTCTTCTTCTTAGGCCTGTGAGTCACGTCAAACATTGACAACCCTGGGAAGACGTTCCAGTTCCCAAAAACAGCAATTATTTAAAATTTTAAATGAAGCTTATACAAAAAATGTGTTCCGGTTTCTTTATAAATAGAACTGCAACAGAAACAGAACACCAAATGTGTCAGAGTCGAATTTTGATGCCAGTTGTCGTCTCGCTTCCCCAAATGAGAAACCAAGAATAACATAGTGAAAATATCACAAAGCAGTATCATTTAAACCACAGAATTTTTTTTTATTGATTTCAACTGAACCAGCAAATACAGTGACTAGTCATGTGAGATACTGGGAGGTCATAGAGTAAAACTAGCTAGCTAGGCACTCGGGACAATCAAGCAACAGAAGCAACAGAAGCAGCTCACCTGAGGAGGCCAAATTTCCAGCCTGATAACTTCGAGGCAGCCCCCCAAGCTAGGCACTCGGGACAATCAAGCAACAGAACAACACAAGCAGCTCACCTGAGGAGGCCAAATTTCCAGCCTGATAACTTTCGAGGTAAAGGCCTCTTCTCTTCGTCTGGATGCCTGCAGGGGTGCTACCTGATGAACACTTATATTTTATGAACTTTGTTCCTATTCACCACTGGGTGGGCTTGTTTTTGCTTCTCTTTGTGCTACTAATGCTGAAGTGTAAAGCTAGGGACTCACTGGTTTCCCTAGAGTTGCCTTGCTGATTACACCTTAAAGCCAGATATACCAAGCAGCTAATATAGATCAGACTTGTTTAATATGGTGGTATTGGAGCTATTTGCTGATTACACCTTAAAGCCAGATATACCAAGCAGCTAATATAGAGCAGACTTGTTTAATATGGTGGTATTGGAGCTAATTGTGCTTGTAACTGAAGGTATTAGGATAGCTGGGTCCTAGTGTGACCTCATTTTGGAATAGCCCTGTTTGCTTAGAGTGGAGCTCCTTTGTGAAAGTCACAACATATTCTCCCGCTGCATAGTAATGAGAGGCTTTGTTTTCTCCACTACATAGGCAGCTCCCCAAAGCTAGGCACTCGGGACAATCAAGCAACAGAAGCAACACAAGCAGCTCACCTGCCTGATAACTTTCGAGGTAAAGAGAGCCTCTTCTCTCCGTCTGGACGCCTGCAGGGGGGTGCTAGCCCGACGGCTGTCAATTTAAGGATCCACCCCGTGACATCACATCCGGTGACATCACGTCCTGTTGCCCAGAACCTATCTCCCCACTTTCCCATTTACAGGTTATACCTGCTGGCCACTAGAGGGACCTATGCTCCCTCGCTACTTCCTACTCCTACCTGTACAGCACTACTTCCCTGGGATCTTGCTCACCACAATGTATTGGCCCTACCTCATGCTCTGCCTGTGCCTCCTCCCACTAGCAGTGCACTTACCCACTTACCCATCTGCTACTCCGCACTGTGCCTGGCACCCTCCTCCCTGCTCCTGAACCTGCTCTCCTGCCCTTGGGACCTCTGTGTGTCTCGGTCCTCCTGCCCTCCCCTAGCTTTCTTGTCACCTGAGGCACATCTGGGTGTCTTCTTATTCTTGCCTTCCTTCCTGTACCACCCTGCCCACCCCCTGCCCCTTAGCCTCCTCCCCCCCCTCATGTCAGTCATAGGAAAACCTCTCACCATCTCCCAGCCAGGGTGTTAGTCATGCTACTACTCCTGTCAGGAACATTCATCAAACCCTGGCCCGGTTCCCAGGAGCTCCCGACTCACAGCACAAGCCTATGCATGGTCTCCATGAATATCTGTAGCCTCCTAAAAAGTTTGACTCACTACAATGCCTGGTCACATCAATTAACCTGATGTCATCGCTCTGGTTGAGACTTGGCTGTCGAAATCCTCCCTGACTCCTAGTCTCCTTCCTGGTTTCACCTCTTCGGTCCGACCGTGTTGGGAGGAGGGTGGCGGCTGCGCTATTTATGTCAAGGAATCTCTCCCGTGCTGCCCTGCCTGCTCCATCCTTGACTCCAGGGCCCAGGCACTTACACTAAACTAACCCTGACCCTTTAAAGGGACCCCTTTATCTGACTACTGCATCGTGCCCCCAGGGACCAAGCATGAGCCATTGCCTCTCTTACAGAATACCTTACCTCACTACCTCCTTCTGCTGATCAAATTCTGGTGGGTGACTTAAATGTCAACTGGCTCAGCCCCTCCTCCTCCTCTACCGAGACTCCTTTTCTGCAATAGACCTAACGCAACTAGTTACCCACCCTACCAGGACTAACCAAGAGAGGCTCCAGTACCCTGCTTGATGTGGTACTCACCAACTGCCTAATCGGATCCCCAATGCACAGTCCTCCCAGACTCTCTCAGTGATCACTCCCCATTCTATTCCACTGGTCATCCTCAGTCCCCAAACCCATAGCACAGTCCACATGCCGGTGGCGTCTAATACCTGGTGGACTGATAAAACTGAGAACTTCTGTCCCAAATTGACTGGTCTCCTATACAGGCAACTCCTGACATTGACACAGCTCTCTCCTTCTTTACCCAAACTTTTAATAATGCCTGTGATATCTTTCCCCAATGTTGACCCTTGCGTTCTAAGGCAGAATGCCCTAGGTAACCCAGCTTTGATCCACCAACTCAAACATAGGGACAACCTATGGCACAGTGCCATTGAGACTGGCCGACCCAATGACGCGGTTATATGCTGCCGCCGAAACAAGTGCACTCGCGGGCCATCAGAAAGGCCAAGTCTGAGCACTCTCGAGTCCTCACTCACTGCCTCATGGGGAACCCCAGAACCTTCTGGAATAACATTAAACAGTTAAATGGGAATGCACTCCCCCACCCACCCAGATCAACATTAATGGTGTGATCTCCTCAGACCCAGCCCTCATGCCAACCACCCCAACACCTCATTCACTGACCTTAGCCCTAACCTCCCTACAATTTTTTGACCCTCCTCCCCAGCACCTGCAGTAAATCTTTCTCGCCCTTATTTTCTCCTCCGCCGTGTTTCTGCCCAGAACTTAGGCCGCACCTTATCACTGCCCTCAAGAGTAATAGTACAGGCAGTGACACCCCTGGATCCGTGTATCCTACAGCTGGTCTTAGACACAGTCCTTACCCGATCACATGCCTCATCAACACTCTCTTTGCCTGGGGAAGGTTCTAACTGCCTGGAAAGTCGCCACTGTCACCCCTATCTTTAAAGGTGGTGATAGGACTGTGGCTGGAAACTATCGACCAATCTCCATTCTCTCTCCTCTCTCAAGGCCTTGGAAAAGTGGTGGCCTCTCAAATCTCTGACTACCTCTCCACCTACAATGTCCTATGTCCTGAGCAGCATGGCTCGGCGAGGCCACAGTACCAACACAGCCCTCCTAGAGTTCTCCAACTTTCTCCACTCCTCCTTAGACACTGGTTCTCTGGCTGGTGCGGTCTTCATTGACCTCTCTAAAGCTTTTTGACACTATCTCCCACCTCCTTCTTGATGCCCTTAGTCTCTCTGGTTTTGCTGCTGGGCCTATCTCCTGGTGCACCAGTTATCTGTCTGACCGCTCTGGCGTGTAAAATTAATAGGACCTACTCAGACATCTGTCCCATCTTTTCTAGGGTTCCCCAGGGCTCCATTCTGGGCCCTTACTATTCTCCTTTGCCTTAACACCTTCACGCTCTTGCTCGGGAACATTCTATTATCTGCGCTGATGATGCAGTCATCTTTGCCTCAAGTCATAACCCTATTGCCCTCCAGGACTCGCTGCAGAAGTCCTTCGCTGAAGCCGAGGGCTGGTTCAAGGAACATAGATTGGTGATAAATCTTAAAAAACAAAACCATGTTCTTCACTCATCCTCAAAACAAGTCCTGCAACTTCAAACTCCTCATTCACTCTGGGTCCTCTTTCCCACTCGAACAAGTTTGCTCCTATAAATACCTAGAGATCAGTTTGACCCTCCCTCTCCTTCCATGGACACATCGCTGCCCTAGCCTGCCACTAATATCCGATTGGGCATCTTACAGCCGGTATAAACACCCACCTCCCCGGAGGCTCTTGGACTCTCAGTCACCTCCTCTATCCTGTCCCTAGTGGACTATGGACTGCCGGTGTATGGTGCTGCTGATCAGACCGCACTCCATAAAAGTCCTTTTCTCTGAATAAGGCCTGCAGGTTAATTACTGGGGCACCTAGGCTGACACACACCTGTCTACTGTACACTAAAGCGCTGGTACTTGATCTTGTGGAGCGCCTCAAATATCTGACCTGTACCCTTACAAAAAAGACCCTCCTTGGGCTATCCCCGCCAGGATTGACCACCACCATACGCCGCTCTGTCCCACTAGTTCATACTCGGACCTCTGGGAAAACTTCTCTTGTTATTCCTAGAGCTAGGACCTCTCACAGCCAAAGAGCCTTCAGCTTTAGGGCCCCCTCCTGGTTCAACACACTGGCCCCCTCCATCTCGAAGCTCCAACTATATCGTGCTTCAAAACTTCCTTACGTAACCATCTTATTAACACCCATGCTGTAATTGCCATTAGTGCCGCATACTCAATACTTATGACAAAGCTTACTACTAAGCTGCTAAGGACAACATAACTCTGGTATTGTTTGCATCAATCCTACCTGTACCAGCTTGTTTGTATCTATGTCTTAAGTTACTGTTATACTTATGTGTTGTACTGCTATACTGTGTATCTTAGTTTGTCTTACTGTGACAAGGTACCTCTGTAAATGAGCCTATGGCTCAAAGGTTTTCCAAACTGCTGTTTAAATAAAATAAATAAATAAAATAAAATAAATAAAAAAACTCCATATAGAAAATGTCAGATACAGTAAACATGACCCCATACTCTTTACATCAAAAGAAATTTGAAGTAGTTTCCAATATGGGAACTGCATCACAAAACAGCCTTCTCTGGTTCCTGGGAACCGTTATGGAACTGGAGAAAATCACAAAAAAAAAAACACACAGAAACACCATAACTAATGCAGACTTATCAATTAAGTGACTAAACAAGTTAAACTTTATAAAATTAATAAACTGTGATTGGCTTAGAAGTGAAGAGAAGACTTTGGGGCAACTGTTTTCTTCAGGCAGAGAAATAAATCTGCCTTTAGAATGTGAGGGTGAGCTTGACCACACAACAGAGTTTTGAATTTCATTTTAAGATTCTCTAATTAGCATACAATTCTAAGCTCTGGGGCAGCTCATTCCAGAGGAGTGATTGTACTTCTTAAGCATAAGTGAGGGATTCCTGGGATTTGAAAATACATTATAAAAGCAGGATCATACTAGGGAAGGGAAAGGGAAATGATTTAATCAGGAAAGGCACATTAAGATGAAGCTTGTTTCCAGGTGTGACCTGGGAGCACAAAGAAGTTAAGTGACTTCCTCAGGGTCACACAGTATGCAAATGGGGGCTGTGGGATTCAAACCCAGGTCTCCAGGTTTGTAGTTCAGTGCCCTAAACCACAGTGCTGTACTGCCTGCTATGCTAAAAATGAAATACAGTCAGACCTGGTTAATCCGTAAGCATTTGTGTTAGCCCAATTTGTTACGTAATAAAAACCTACGTAGTAACCAGACATTGACCAGATTATGATTTTTTTTTCCCCAAAGATTTATTATTGTAAAAAGATTCACTCTTTAAATATAGTGCAAAACATACAGGTACATGTACATTACTTTGTTTTATATACACATCAGTAACAAAAATCACAAGAAATGTTTTGATACAGTATGTATGTGATTCAACCTTTGGCATTTAAAAAGCAATTTTATCACTCACATTAAAAGCACATTATGAGCATAAAAATAAGCATTTAAAAAAATCACAAAAAATGTTATGGTACAGTATCTGATTTAACCTGTGCCATTTTATTGCAATCATTAAAAGCACATCACGAGCATAAAAATAATAGGAGAAATTTCATAAAGGAGCAGTTTATCACGAGCAGAACAAGGGGCTCATAGCTTGACAGCTAGCTGGGTAGCAGAAACAATGGGGTCAACCAAATTGGGGGACATAAGGACTGGACAGATTTACCTGGGGTACCAGAAACTGCCACAGAACTGGGGTTTTACTCGGGGCAGAATGATTTTTTTTTTAGGGACAGCAGGAACAGCTGGTGTGGGGGGGCGTACAAATCGATCTACGAGGAGATCTACCGTGGGCGTACAACTCCATCTACGAGCATTTGTCCCTAACTAGGCTAAATTTCAAACTCGGGGACAGCAGGAACAGCTGGTGTGGGGGGGCGTACAACTCGATCTACGAGGAGATCTACTGTGGCAGACCAAGCTTTACTCGGGCAGAAAGATTTTTTTTTTTTTTTAAACAGAACTACACTCGGTGGAGGGGGGAGAATGGATTAACTGTGGACTGGGAAGGCTGGGACAGCTAACCTGGGAGAAATCTGGGGAGAACTGGGAAAAGGGGGGCGTACAACTCGATCTACGAGCATTTGTCCCTAACTAGGCTAAATTTCAAACTCTGGGACAGCAGGAACAGCTGGTGTGGGGGGGCGTACAACTCGATCTACCGTGGCAGACCAAGCTTTACTCGGGCAGAAAGATTTTTTTTTTTTTTTTAGACAGAACTACACTCGGGGGGAGAATGGATTAACTGTGGACTGGGACTATTAAAACATTAAAACATTTCTTTATGTTAAACGGCAGCAGGAGGAGGGTACACTCATCCAGTTGATGGAAGTGTTGCTTTCAGCCGAGTTAACACGCCGAAGGGGATTAAGAGTGCTTGCGATTAACACTCTGTTAAAAACATGTTAGCACCTCCACCTCAGTATAATTAAAAAACG
This sequence comes from Neoceratodus forsteri, assembly GCA_016271365.2. Classification (NCBI taxonomy): domain Eukaryota; kingdom Metazoa; phylum Chordata; order Ceratodontiformes; family Ceratodontidae; genus Neoceratodus; species Neoceratodus forsteri. The sequence continues at coordinate 726,489,168 of CM057458.1, read as the reverse complement.
GATTAAGGAGGTCACAGTCAATAGGTATTAATTAGCCTAGTTAGGGACAAATGCAAGCAGTTCGGATTCTCAGTTTTACGTATTAAAGAGGTAATTAACATGAGAAAAAATCCGTTTGCATTGTGTCTCATTCGGGAAACCAGACATACGGACTAATGAGGCATGGATAAACCAGGTCTGACTGTATCACATTTCACCTCTATCATCTGCTATCATGGGTAAATGCAGTATAAAACTGTAAAATCAGGACCCCACTGCAAACGATATATTACATCTCATCTGGTCTATCTTGATTAAATATACAGTAAAATGTTTACAAGCAAGGCCTGGTACAGCAGCAATGCAAGCAGTGAACATTTGGTATTGACAACTGCTTGTTAACATTGCAGTAATTCTGGGAGTACATTTTTTGTGTCAGTATTTCAAAGATAAAAGATTAGCAGCCCCCTTCTAATGCACTGGGTACCTGCATGATCTGCACGTTCTAATTGTTTGTCTTATACATTGTTTAAATCCTGTAAGCCCTGTTTTCATTTTAGGGCTTCCTGCCATGCCAATCTGTTAGGAAGTGACAGAAAAATAAGTTTTAGGGGTTGTATTAACGTCTTGCCACAACCGACAGAGAACTGAAACTTCCATTAATTTATTTTACCTTCGCATTCCAGCTAACAGCTGAGCCCGATAGCGGAGGGGAGAACAAGGACTGCATTTTTCTGCCCACACTCCTGCTCCGTTCCCTCCTCCCCTTAAATGGGTTGATACCACGCCCTCTAGCCCTACCACCTTACAATCCACCAATCCTGCTGGCTCAAAAGCTAGCCCCTTAACGCTTCACATTTTATTATTGTAATTTGTTGCTAGCATTGAACGGTCAGACGCTGATAGGTCCGAGTAAGAAACTGTTACCTTGTACAACTATTACCTCATATTCTGCTCTGCCATGAATTACTTTAGTCAGTTCTGATCATGTCTCTACCCAGTACAAGACCCTTTATGTGATAACCTGAACAATATCTTATAGGGCCCGTACTAGAGTACAGATGTTATGGAGAAACTGTTACCTAAAATTACTTACTGATCGCTTAGTCCTTTTGACATGTGTTGCCATCCAAATAACCTGAAATATAGGTGTAACCCCCTGCAAATGGGGGTTCCCAAAAGACTTCAGGAGCTTGTTTGAATGCTCCAAGCCTGAATGGTGTTTGGCATTTAAGCCATTTATATCAGTGAGTGTTTTAGAGCCTCTGGTACTGTCTCTTTAAGAGCTGTCTGCTTGCAGACATAATTAGTTGTATGGGGGACTGTGATGCTTCTCTGAGTACCACTCGAGCTGCTGCCAATTCACTTAATTTTGCAGTCACTAGGAGTGCAAAGGGAACCTATCTGAAAGATGTAACTGTTTACCAGAAATTATTTAGAGTAATAATGAAATTACAGTTTGTCTAACCTGCTTTCTTTGCAGTCAGAACTGTGTCTGCTAGTTCCCATTCTAGTTTTGAACTGCTGAACTGGACCAATCAGTGTGGGGTAAGCTAGCTCTAAAATGGTGCCTTGGACGAATCAGAACTTGGACTCATAATCTGGAGCCAGCCACAAGAGGATTGTATGGGCAGTGACTCTGGGAGATGTAGTTTAGACTTCAGTGCCTTTTGGACCAACAGCAGCAGTCTATTGTGAGTGACAGCCAATCCAGTCAAGAACTGGGAGGAACTCAAAGGGAAGTGCCCGGTTTGGTCAGTTGGAGTTCAGTTGAGCTTTGGCAGTGAAGAAGGAAGGAGCCCTGTACTTTTTCAGTGTGCAGTTTTAGTCAAACAACGTGTAAGGCCCAGAGTTCCGTCTGCAGCTTGTTAGGACTGAATCGTCCTCGAAAAGAATCAAAGGATCTCTGAAGACTAGAAACCAGGCTCACCCTGTAGAAGACTGGAGGAATTGCTGAAAATTACACTCGGTCTGTCAGGAACTGAATCTGCTGTGTGTTCTCCTGGGTATTGTGCAGTAGTTGCGATCGGGATACAGATGCAGCCTGCCTGGTATAGTGCTCTTTTATATGGATGTGTGAAGAGGTTTGTGTACCTCAAGTGAGCCCTGCTGACATTGAAGGACCCTATCTTATTTGGAGGTCGTGATACTAATTCAGGGTCGCTCCTGTTGAATTGCCACATTAAATCCAAATGGAATTACTGTACTGCTGACTGTTTAATTCTCCTTTCTCTGTGTGAAAGGGCCCTACCAGCTGCCACGGTTTGGACTAGCCACTGAGGGCTTGGGTACCCAGGACAGTAACTGATAGGGATAGGCCTGTGCACAGAGCCATAAGGTAATTATTAGAGTGATAAGCTAATTAACCTGATTTCCCCTGTCCTTGTTATATCCCCTAAATAAATCAGAGCTGCTTGTTTCAGCAAAGTTATACTGCCTGAGGTATTTGTCTATGTTAAAGTACTGTACTGTGATTGTTGCACTGTATCTCATTTCACAGGAGGTCCCAGTGCGGAACCAGACCTGGGGGTAAGTGTATACTGTGAAGGTAATTCTGATATATTGTGTGGGCCACTAGTGGGAAGAAGGGGGTTGCAGTGTCCCAGAGGGCTGTGACCAAGTTAGTTGCTATTGCAAACCTGACCTCTGGGTGGAGGCACCTGCCATTGGATCCAGGCCCTCAACCTGTTAGTGGCAAATCAGGCGGGGTAGTAGCCCCTGGGATAGCGCCATCTAGGGTTACATCTTGAGGCACCGCTTGGATTGTGTGTCCTCTAGTGGCCATATTCACGAACCACTGTTAAGAAAAAATGGGTACTCCGACAGAAGTGGCTGTGCACCGGCTGGTGGAGTGGTGTACTGGGGAGGAGATCGACCCCAAAATGCTATGCTTATCCTGGACATCCCCTGGGTATCAATACGGACACTGTGCAGGGAGTACTTTCCAAGGTGGAAGGTTTACAAAACCCTGTGGTGGTGGGTGGCATGCTAATCTGCTCACCCACACTTTCCTGGCCTAGTAGAGTTTAAGGATCCCATAGATGGCTCAAAGTGCCACAGACCATTACCCCAGAGGAGCCTCACTGCTGAGAGTGATAACTAGGACAGTAAGACCTGGGGGAATCAGCCCCACCACTATCTGAAACTTTTGGAGGAGAAATTTGCTGAATGGTCTGCTGGGAGAGGGAAACTGTGGAGGACTTGAAGAAACTATTCTTGCCACCTGGGGTGTTCCTCCCCAACACCTCTCCTGCTCCAGTGCCCGTAATGGTGGCTGAACCAATGCAGACTCCTATTTCTGCACCTGCCATTAGTCACGACTCTTACGGAGGTTGAGGATCTTCTCTGGCACCCTCCCACCCCCAAGGGAGGATGACTGGGAGACCTGGATAGACTATGTTGCCCCAAAGTGCTAGAATGGCAAATGTCTGGAAGGCGAAGCGCAGAGGGTTAGTGAGGCCTCCGAGGTCCTGCCCTGGCTACCATCCGCAAGCAACGGGCCAGTAACCCTGAACGACTGCACAGGCCTATCTTGAGGCCTTGGAGAATGTGTATGGGAGCCCAGATTCTGATGAGGACCTATGGTGGAGAGTAAGAATGCACAACAGTACCAAGGGAGTTGTTGTCTGTGTATGTCTCTCGGCTGGAAAAATTGTTGCAAGAATGCCTCCAGAAAGGGTAGTTTGCCAGCGATTGAACTAGACCGAACCAGACTGGACAGAATCTTTAAGTCTGCCCCCTCTCAGAACTGCTGTTGCTTCAGTTACGCCTGGCAAATCGACTGAATCCCCAACTCCTATGATGAGTTAATGAGAGAAATTGGAGGAGTTGAGAAAAGCTCACCTCGGGAGGTACCTGCACCAACAGCTGTGGCTACCGACCCGAGTGACTGAGGTGACCCATCAAGTGAAGTTCAGGGGCAGAGGTTGACAGTCAATGAGTGCTCTGACAAGGAAAAGATATGCCACAATGGGCGAACTGTTGAGAGAGATCCGGAATTCAAAAACAGTCCCTTTATGAAGGCCACGCCTGCAAGTACGGGCCCTGACCTATATCCGACTGCATCTGCGCATGGGGGTGGGGGGTACCCACCCATGTATCTCCTGCTGATAACAGCTCCAAACTCAATTCCTTGACCATGGAAGTGCAGAAACTGACGAGATGTCTCAAATGCTTATCACGCCAGGAGACAGAGATGGCACCAAGGTTTCCAGTTAGTAATACCCCGCCCTGGCTCCCAGTGTGGCGCCTCGGCCAGCTCAAACTCCAGAAAGTATGTTTTGCTATAATTGTGGGAAAGATGGGCACATGAAAAGGAATGAGTCCCCAAAGACACTGACAAAGTTGCATATAGGCTACAAGGAGAGCTTCGAGAAGAAATCAGTGGTTAAGAGGTGCGACATGATCCCAGTGAGGGCACCAAAAATGCTAATTCACGTCACTTTGTGGCAAGGTCAGTTGCCCAGGCCCCCACTACGCCCTCTCAGACTGGTCCAGAATAGTGGGTCCCTCCATGGAGACCACTGTAAAGGTGAACGGAGTGTCTACAAGAGCTATATTAGACAGTGGCTCCCAATGACAATTATGTTCCAAGATTGGTATCAGAAGCATTTGTCAGACGCATCCTTACAACCATTAGAAGGACTGCATGTATGGGGTTAAGTGAGAAGGCCTCCCCCTATTCCGGGTATATCGAATTTGGCTGTCTTTCCCCACCTCCGTGGCTGGAGTGGCCAACAAGTAGAGACCCTAGCCTTAGTGTGTCCCCCACTGGACTGTATGATGGTGTCCCTTTGTTAATTGGAACAAATGCTCATATGTTCGGAAGGCTGGCACAGTTGTGTTATGAAAAACAGGGTCAAAGACTAGTAGAGCTTTAAGAGTTCAGCTTTAATTAAGAAGGCCTATGAGGCACAGAGAGATGCTGAAAAAACAGAACCAGAGGAACCGGTCGGAATTGTATGGAAGAAAGGATCCTGAGTCTCTGATCCTGGCGCAAATGCCCAGTGTACCTTACAGGAGAGGTCCGTATCAGAAAGGATGTTAAGAATAAAATATTAATGTTGGATGCACCAGGCGATGGAAAATTGCCAGAGGGACTGCTGGTCAAGCTAGTATTTTGCCTGCTAGAGCCCATGCTTATGCCAGAAGGGTAATGGTCCAAGTTCATAATGTGTCTGAAAGAGACATTCGAGTAAACAGAGGTTGCATCCTGGCTAATGTGCATTGTGCAGACACTGCAGTGCTACCCAGCAGCAAGAGTTCAAGGAAGAATGACAGAGTAACGCCTCAGACTTGTTTGATTTCGTGACTCCCGCTGCCAGCTGAATGGAAAGTGAGGATCAGTGAGAAGCTTGCCCAGAGAGACCAGGTGTTTTCTTTAAAGGAATGGGATGTAGGATGCGTGCAGGAGCTGAGCACAATATCCGGCTGCATGGCGAAAGACCATTTCGTGGAGAGGTCTCGACGCCTGGCACCTGCTGACATAGATGATGTGAGGCGGCATCTGCAAGAGATGTTAGCTGCTGGTGTAATACAAGAATCCAGAAGCCCTTGCTTCCCCATTGTGGTAGTGAGGAAAAGAATGGAACAGTAAGGATGTGTGTGGATTATCGCACCTTAAACCGCGGACTATCCTGATCAGTACACAATGCCCGCATTCAGGATGCTTTGGACTGCCTAAGCGGGAGCAAGTGGTTCTCTGTGCTGGATCTCCGCGTGGGTACTACCAGATCCCGATGGCCCCAGAGGACCGTGAGAAGCGGCCTTTATCTGTCCGCTTGGTTCTATGAATTCGAGGATGCCTCAAAGGTTTCAGGTGCCCAGCCACTTTTCATGCGATTGATGGGCGTGCAGTGGGGACATGAACTTACTAGAGTGCCTGGTATACCTAGATGATGTTATTGTGTTTGGCAGCTCACTGGAGGAACATGAGAGCAGATTATTTAAGGTATTGGACCGACTGGAGGACTTTGGCTAAACTGTCCATTGATAAGTGTCAATTCTTTCAAACATCAGTAAAGTATGTGGGACACATAGTATCCAATAGGAATAGAGACCGACCAAGTAAAGTTGAGGCCTTGACCACCTGTCCACAGCCCAAAATCTAAAAAGAACTGCAAAGATTCCTGGGATTCTGTGGTTATTATCGGTGCTTCATCAAGGACTATTCAAGAGTGATCCAGCCTTTACTTAACCTTACTCAAGGGTGTCCCCAACCCACAAAAATACTAAAAGTCAGTGCCCTCAAGACTGAAGAGTGTATTTTCATCCAAGTGAAGTATTTGGGGGCCCGCTGGACTCCTGATTGTGAGACTGCTTTCTGAGATCATATATCAACTTACCCATGCTCCAGTGCTGGCCTATGCCGATCCAAAGAAAACCTTCGTCCTGCACACTGATGCTAGCTTACAGGGTTGAGGCTGTGTTGTACCAAGAGGCAAAGATGGCCTGAGACCAGTGGCCTTTGCCAGTAGAAGCCTGACCCCATCCGAAAAGAACTATCCTGTACATAAGTTAGAGTTCCTAGCTTTGAAGTGGGCTGTTGTTGACCAATTCCATGAGTACTTGTATGGGGCTAAAATACTTAGTAAAACTGACAATAATCCTTTGACCTATGTGCAGACCTCAGCTAAGTTGGATGCCACTGGCCATGGGTGGCTTTCTGCATTATCTACATATGACTATGCTCTCGAATCGAGCAGGTCTGAACCACATAGATGCTGATGTCTCTCCCGAGGCCTGTTCCCAGAATGATTGGGTCCGATTGGCAGAACTTGACATTCGCACTCTGCCGAAGTTTGACAGGGAGGAACAATGTCCACGGACGAGTGGACTGCATGGTGAATTGCTTGGGACCCTCTGAGAATTGCATACCTGCTGCTTGTGCCACTTTTCTGCAATAGACATTGGTGCACTGCCTCAGCTGGACAATGACAGTATTTGGCGGGCTCAATCCCACGATCCCATGATCAAAGCAGCTTTAGAAGCCCTCTATGCAGGAAAAAATGTGTCCAAATTCACGCCCACTGATTTGAGAACTGCACTGTTATACAAAGAAGGTCCTAAGTTGAAACGATCAATAAACTGTTATACAGAGAAACAGTAGACGAGGGGACAAGTAGACAAACAACAACTAGTGCTGCCCACTGCCTTCTCGAGACTCAGTACTGAGGTCCTTGCACAACCACATGGGGCACCTTGGTATAGACAGAACACTTGACTTGGTGAGATCCAGATTCTATTGGCCTAAGATGGGGCTGATGTGGAGCAACACATTCGAACTTGTAGTCGCTGCTTACAGAGGAAGCTTTTGCCCCAGAGGGCTGCCCCTTGTTAACATCACCACCAGTGCACCCATGGAGCTGGTCTGTATTGATTTTCTGAGTTTGGAGTCAGATCAAAGAAATATCAGTAATGTGCTGGTGGTCACTGACCATTTCACTGAGATATGCCCAAGCTTTCCTACGAAAGACCAGAAAGCATCCACTGTGGCCAAAGTACTTGTAGAAAACTTTTTGTTCACTATGGGGCTCCACAAAGAATCCATTCTGATCAAGGAGACTTTGAGAGTCGTCTGATCAAAGAGATGCTTTCTCTGTGGGGAGTGCGAAAGTCCAGAACCACTCCTTACCACCCAGGGGACCCACAGCCTGAGCGTTTCAACCGCACTTTGCTAGATATGCTGAGGCACCCTGCACCCAAAGGACAAGCCTAGATGGAGCCAACAAATTGCACCCTGGTACATGCTTATAACTGCACCAAAAGTGATGCCACTAAATTCCTCCTCACCGCTGATGTTTGGAAGAAAGCTCGACTACCAGTAGATGTGTGTTTTGGGTCTCCTGATGGGGTTCAAGCTGACAACTATTTACAGTATGTGCAAAAGTTAAAGGCCCAGCTAACTCATGCGTACCAACTGGCTCAAACCATGGCTGCCAAAAGAAATTCACAACAAAGAAAGGTATGATAAAGGTGAAAGCACAGGAACTCCAGGAGGGAGATCGGATTCTAAGAAATCTGGGACTGCATGGCAAGCACAAGATTGCTGACAGATGGCACCATCTCCCTCACATTGTAGTGGGCAAACTAGATGATCTGCCAGTGTACAAGTAAGGCCTGAGAATAATTCAAAAGATGTAAAACAATGCATAGAAATCATTTACTGCCCATTGGACAAATCTTAATTGAGTCTGAGCCCTAGAAGATGCCCCCTCTGGACCAGTGACTAGAGCTGCTGCTAAGAAAAGATCAAGAAAGTCTGCACCTACAGAAGTAAAGTTAAAGTGTTCCTCCACAAGTCCCAGTTGAGCATGACTGTCAGTCCATATCGGAAGAAAGGAGGTGACTTTGAATACTATCCTTCTTACGAACTCGAGTCAATTGTTTGGGGCAATCCCTAGTCAATACTGGAGACAAAGCTGGGCCTTCTGGACTGTCTAAGCCCCAGCTTCATCCTGGAGCCAATGCTCCCAGAAAGTGAAGTGCAAAGCATCAGATCAGATGAAATGGAATCATTGTGCATGGTTGAACTGTTTGAGCTTTCAGGAGGAAAATGATAGATTGGGGCAGACTGGTGATACACACGAACAAGAAGAGTATTTTGAGTGCCCTGACAGTCCACTGCCAGTGTCCGAAAGCTCTCCATGCGAGCCAAATGTTGTGGACTCAAGAAACTGTAACTCCTGGAGCTGAAAGTGCCCCAAGTTCTAGCCTCTCTACCCCATGGAGACTCCCCTGACAAGTGAGGACAATGCTGAAAATGAGGCTCAGAGTGCAGGACTAACTTAGTTCCCCTAGAAAGACTGGTCGAGCTGTAAAGCCTGGTGCACCTCAGTTATGATTCACTTGGGGGCCTGTGGACTTGCCTCTCAATGTTGTCCATAAAGGAGTGTATGTGTCCCCGAGCTCACTGCCCAAACTGAGCATCAGTGCTAACTCCAAGTTACTTGTGTTGCCCTCTCTAGTATGGTGCCTTGCCCCATCCAGCCCCAAGGTAACTGATAGGAAGGGCCCTCTCTTCAGGTTTCATGTACAAGAGGTAATAACTAGTTATGGTACAATGTGTATATAATACTGTGTAAAGAGTGACGATACTGCAATGTTTCAGAAATGTGTTCTTGGTAAAATGATATATTGATTGATGATTACATGTGTCGCGAGCCTAATGCAAATGCTTATAGTTGCAGTTGAAACTTATAGAAGTACTTTGCTTGAACGCTGACGCAAGCTTTCCCAGGCCAGGAAGGTGTAACCCCCTGCAAATGGGGGTTCCCAAAGACTTCCAGGAGCTTGCTTGAATGCTCCAAGCCTGAATGGTGTTTGGCATTTAAGCCATTTATCAGTGAGTGTTTTAGAGCCTCTGGTACTGTCTCTTTAGAGCTGTCTGCTTGCAGACATAATTGAGTTTATGGGGGGACTGTGTGCTTCTCTGAGTACCACCGAGCTGCTGCCAATTCACTTAATTTTGCAGTCACTAGGAGTGCAAAGGAACCCTATCTGAAAGATGTAACTGTTTACCAGAAATTATTTAGAGTAATAATGAAATTACAGTTTGTCTAACACCTTCTTTGCAGTCAGAACTGTGTCTGCTAGTTCCCATTCTAGTTTTGAACTGCTGAACTGACCAATCAGTGTGGGTAAGCTAGCTCTAAAATGGTGCCTTGGACGAATCAAAACTTGGACTCATAATCTGAGCCAGCCACAAGAGGATTGTATGGGCAGTGACTCTGGGAGATGTAGTTTAGACTTCAGTGCCTTTTGGACCAACAGCAGCAGTCTATTGTGGTGACAGCCAATCCAGTCAGAACTGGGAGGAACTCAAAGGAAGTGCCGGTTTCGTCAGTTGGAGTTCAGTTGAGCTTTGGCAGTGAAGAAGGAAGGAGCCCTGTACTTTTTCAGGTGCAGTTTTAGTCAAACAACGTGTGTAGGCCCAGAGTTCGGTCTGCAGCTTGTTAGGACTGAATCCGTCCTGTGAAAAGAATCAAAGGATCTCTGAAGACTAGAAACCAGGCTCACCCTGTAGAGACTGGAGAATTGCTAGAAATTACACTCGGTCTGTCAGGAACTGAATCTGCTGTGTGTCTCCTGGGTAGTGTGCAGTAATTGCGATCGGGATACAGATGCAGCCTGCCTGGTATAGTGCTTTTTTATATGGATGTGTGAAGAGGTTTGTGTACCTCAGTGAGCCCTGCTGACATTGAAGGACCTTATCTTATTTGGAGGTCGTGAGTACTAATTCAGGGTCGCTCCTGTTGAATTGCCACATTAAATCCAAATGGAATTACTGTACTGCTGACTGTTTAATTCTCCTTTTCTCTGTGTTGAAAGGGCCCCTACCAGCTGCCACGGTTTGGACTAGCCACTGGGCTTGGGTACCCAGGGACAGTAACTGATAGGGATAGGCCTTGCACAGAGCCATAGATAGATTATTAGAGTGATAAGCTAATTAACCTGATTTCCCCTGTCCTTGTTATATCCCTAAATAAATCAGAGCTGCTTGTTTCAGCAAAGTTATACTGCCTGAGGTATTTGTCTATGTTAAAGTACTGTACTGTGATTGTTGCACTGTATCTCATTTCACAGGGAGGTCCCAGTGCCGGAACCAGACCTGGGGGTAGTGTATACTGTGAAGGTAATTCTGATATATTGTGTGGGCCACTAGTGGGAAGAAGGGGTTACAGTGTCCCAGAGGGCTGGCAGCCAAGTTAGTTTAACTATTGCAAACCCTGACCTCTGGGTGGAGGCACCTGCCATTGGATCCAGGCCCTCAACCTGTTAGTGGCAAATCAGGCAGGGGTAGTAGCCCCTGGGATAGCGCCATCTAGGGGTTACATAGGTTTGTAGTAGTATAGTGTCCTTTAAACAGGACCTTAAGCTAGGAATGCTAGACCAATGAGATAGCCTGATTATTAACTATTTAAGCTGCTTCACTTGAGTACAAATGTAACATAGGTACTGCTTTACCGGCATATTTGGAATACAGTGCCGTGTATCGAATTGTGCTTGCCTATTCTTAAGTGCTTCTTTATTCTTGCATGTGATATTTAAGAAAGGTCAATAAGCTAGGTATTGTGTGACTAACTTACAATTTACACTCCTAAAGCTTCACCTTTGACGCTGACAATGGAGATCCATTCCCTAGCCCTCCATTTGGGCAAGGCTGTCGGCTTGTGAAAACAGCGCCACACATAGAACGGGGTGCTTCTCCTGTTGGCACCTATTCCCAAATTCCCAGCTCATTAACTGTTTCCGTCAGAAGGTAAACTGAGCTACCAACATGGCCCCAGAAAACCGTTCATCCAACCACGGCAACACAGGCCCTAAGTTCGGCTGAACTTGTAACCCACCGGCCTCTCTCCTAAACAGGGATGTCTTCCTGGCCCTCTTACAAACATTGTCCCTTCTCTGGGTGGACATGTACTTAGGGCAAGCACTCCATGACCCTATGATACTAAATCTCAGGGACCCTATGGCTTGTGGCCATTACTACTGGACCTCTCCCACATTCAAGAATGAATGCCTCATAGCACACGAGTTGGAAAAGTAAGGTTCCTACTACATGCTGTTCTACAAAGTACACAGATGGCTCCACAGCCTCTCAAAACCTTCTATCAGACAAAGGCTAGTACAGCTACTTACTCTACTACTGCTACATGGTGGAGACGTTCAGCCTAACCCGGGGCCCCCTTTAGACAATTTCCTTGACTCCTCCCCCAGGATCCCCATTGGGCATCGCCAAAAGGACTAAGGATATTGCACATGAATGTATGCAGCCTTGGACCCAAAATCCATGAGGTCCAAGCCTGGCTAAACCTCTACAAGCCAGATGTCCTTGCTATCTCGGAGATCTGGCTTACAGACCGCATCCTGGACCATGAGATCATGATCCTTCGGTATAAAACCTACAGACAGGATAGGGCAGCTAAGAGAGGGGGAGGGGTCCGAATTTATGCGAAAGACACTCTAAATGTGAGACAACTAAAGCTCAACCCAGTTAACTGCCAGGATGGAGAGTCAATCTTCATAAGTCTAACCCTTGGTAATGCCAAGCATCTCACCATCGGTTGTGTCTATAACCCTCCTAAGAATGCCCAAACTGCTCTTGGGAGCATCACCAAACTGGCTGGGAGTGAACTAACCAATGAACTCCTAAGAATGGGAGACTTCAATCTGAACTGAGCTACTGACCCCAACAAAGCCCTCAAGGGAGTGATCCATGATGCAAACCTGGAACAGGTCATCTCTCTTCCTACCAGGGTCAATTACAAAATGGGGAACCATACCACTCTTGACTGGGCTCTGGTATCTAACCCCCTCAACATACAGAAAGCAAGGATATTGGCTGACACTATTAGTGACCACTCCCCTATTTTCTGTATTTGGAAGAACAATACACCTAAGATCCCTCCTAGGATACTCAAAGTACATGACTTCTCCAACTTCACAACTGGAATGAAAAAATTACTCACCATAGTAATCTTGTTTCTTCAAAGGGATCACTCATTAGGATTAAACTTAATGCAGTCAGCCTCCTGTGTTGAACTGCCCGGAGAAATGGAATTTTATGCAAATTATGGAATTCTCAATTGGCTCATGCCACTTTCAAACTGCTGCCCTAGCAACTGTTGCACTCTGAGTGCTTCAAATTCTTACGGAGCCTAACTGGGTAAAAGACCCACTAGCTAAAATTAACAACATTAAATAACATTTTTGCCCTTTCAGGTCAAAATATCCTTAACCAACAAACCTAAGAAACTTTAAGACCACCTGGACACCAACTGGTTAAACAAAGTGAGTCTCTACCTTAGCCTATATATGAGAAAAGAAAAAACACCCTAATGCAGGGATGCAGAGCAACTTCTATAGGTTCTAGTAGGGGAGGTAGGGAGGGTTTTTAATCATAATGAGTGATCCCTTTGAAGAAACAAGATTACTATGGTGAGTAATTTTTTCTTCTAACCCAAGGAATCACTCATTATGATTAAACTTAATGCAGACTACCAAGCAATACCTTTGGAGGTTGGGCAGAGAACCTATTTAGGAAACAGGCTCTGCAGTACTGCTGTACCAAACCTAGCATCACCTCTGGCTTGTAAGTTCAGGCTATAATGCTTTGTGAAGGTGTGTACCGATTTCCAGGTAGCTGCTTTGCAGATTTCCAGTAGTGGAATTTCTCTTGAAGCTGCCACTGAAGCAGCTGTGCCCCTGGTTGGAGTGCGCCTTCAGGCCCAGAGGAACCTGTTAACCCACCTTACTATAACAAAACTGTATACATGCTACTATCCAGCGAGCAATTGTACGTTTTGTTGCAGCTCTGCCTTTACCAACTTCACCATATGTGAGGAAGAGCTGTTATTGACTTGTCCTGTAAGACTTGGTTCTGTCAATGTAGTGGCTATGTGCCCTTTTGACATCAAGGGAATGAAGTCTCCTTTCTGGAGAACTGGAGTTGTCAGTAAAGGAGACAGGTAGAGTGATAGACTGATTCAAGTGAAAATCAGACACCACCTTGGGAAGAAATTTTCTATTAGTCCTAAGGACCACCTTATCCCCGTGGAATAAGATGTAATCCACATCTGAGCACAGGGCTTGTAATTCACTGATCCTTCTGGCTGAAGTAATGGCAACCAGGAAAACAGTTTTCCAAGTGACATACTTCAAATCTGCAGTTGCCATGGGTTCGAATGGTGCTTCCATGAGTTTAGCAATGTAAACATTTAGATTCCAGGCAGGAACTGGTTCCCTTAGGGGAGGTGCAGAAGATTAAAGCCTTTAAAATATTTTCTAAATACTGGATGAGAGGCCATAGACCTCTCCTTACCAACTGACAGGTAAGCAGAGAGTGAAGCTAAGTGGACCTTGAGGGTAGAAGGCTTCAGACCTAAGGAATGTAAATGTGTAAGATAATCTAGAAGAATAGCCAAATCAGCCCTGACAGGGGTCACACCCTGACCTGTGCACCATATAGTAAACCTTTTCCACTTAGAGGAATATGTCTTCTTAGTAGACGGCTTCCTGGAACCCCTAAGAACTGTCAGCACCTGTTCTGACAGGTTGAGGTTAGCAAATTCTAAGTCTTCAAGAGCCATGCCTTGAGTCTCAGTGATTTGAGATAGGGGTACAGGATCCTGCCCTGCGAGGAGGTTAACTGGTTGTGCCTCCTGGGCAGGTGGATAGGGGGAACCACTGACAGAGACAGTAGAAAAGAGTACCAGTGCTGTCTCGCCCAATCCGGAGCTACTAGTATCATTTTTGCTGGTTGGGACCTCAATTTCAGTAGGGTCCTGAATATTATAGGAAAGGGGGGGAATGCATACAGAAACCTCCCTGTCCAATCCAGGGCCATGGCATCCAGGAGAATTGTGCCCCTTAGAGGAGGTCTGCAACAGTACTTTGGAAGCTGGTGGTTTTCTGTGGAGGCAAAGAGATCCACCTCTGGAATGCCCCATTTCCTGAAAATTGTACTGAGTACCTGAGCATTCAGGCACCACTCATGGTGGTCTTGACTTATCCTGCTGAGAGAGTCTGCCAATACACTGTCCTTCCCTGGAGGGTATATGGCTGACAGGGATACTCCCATGGAGTATACCAGGGACCACAGTCTCACTGCTTCTGTGCACAGCAGATCTGACCTGGTACCTCCTTGCTTGTTGATGTAATACATGGTTGTGGTGTTGTCTGTTCTGACTTGCACCACCTTGTTTTGCAGGTAAGGAGCAAATGCTTTTAGAGCCAGGTAAACGGCCCTGAGCTCCAAGAGATTTATGTGCAACAGAGACTCTTGTGGGGACCATGTGCCACTTGCTGTGTGCTCCAACATGTGTGCCCCCCAACCTAGAAATGAGGCATCTGTTGTGAGGATTACTGAGAGGTGTTCCCCTATAAAAGGTACACCCACTCTGAGGTTGTGCTCGTCCAGCCACCATTGTAAAGCTTGGACTAAGCTTTTTGTGACTGGAACCAGTTTGGACATAGGATCCATCCTTTGAGACCAGTACCATCTGAGATGGAACTGAATATCTCTCATTTGAAACCTGGAGCCCATTACCACTGCAGTGGCAGATGCCTTGTGGCCCAGCAGCCTGAGAAATTCTCTGGCTGGTTTGGGTCTCCCGGACACAAAGGATTTTACAATCCGCAGAATACTTGTCACCCTGTCTTGTGGTAGGAAGGCTCTGCCTTGTCTGGTGTTTAATTCTGCTTCAATAAACTCCAGCACCTGGAGTGGTACCTGCTGAGATTTCTGTTCGTTGATCAGAAACCCCAGGGACGTTAGTGTAGATTTTGTTAGTGCCAGTGACTGTGCTGCATGCTGCAGGGACTGTCCTACTACTAACCAGTCGTCCAGACAGGGGAAGACTGTTACCCTTGTTTCCTCAAAAACTCTACCACCACTGATAGGCACTTTGTAAGAACTCTTGGTGCCGAAGTTAGCCTAAACGGGAGAGCTGCAAACTGATAATGGCCTGACACCAGCCTGAATCTCAAGAATTTTCTATGAGATGGTCTGATGGGAATGTGGAAATAAGCATCCCTTAAATCTAGGGAGGCTAGCCAGTCTCCCTTTTGCAATGAGGGAATGATTACGGCAAGAGTGACCATTTTGAACCTTGGTTTCAAAATGTACTTGTTCAGAAGCCTTAGATCTAAAATAGGTCACCAATCCCCACTTTTCTTCCTTATGAGTAAGTACCTGGAATAAAAACCTTTGCCCCTGCTTATCAAAGGCACTACCTCTACTGCTTTGATTGCCAGTAGATGCTTTACCACGGCCTCCAACAGAATCCTGTGTACAGTTGTTGATGGAGCAAAGGTTCTTGTTCTCAGCTTTGGAAGTGATTTGAAACTGAGTGCCAGTGCCTGGCTCACTACCTCCAACACCCACTTGTCTGTGGTGATGGAATGCCAAGCGTGAAGGTAATGAGCCAGTCTGCCACCTACTGGTGGTCCTGAAATAGGGGCTGCGACCTGCACTAGCCCGTTAGGGGTTCTGTGTGGGCTGTGCCTGAACCTGTGGTGCAGGGGCCATTCTTCTCATGGCTCTCCTACCCCTTCCTCTAAAATAACGTCTGGCCTGCTGTTGAGACTGAGAGGCCTGCGCTTGAAAGAAAGGTCTGGGGTAAGAACCCCTACCTCCCCTACTCTGGGGTCTGTAAAAGGCGGAAGGCCTATCTTTGGAATTGCTCCAATAGGTGGATTTATATTCCTCCACCTTCTTCATATATGCCTCTGTCTTATCCCCAAACAAAGAGTTGTTTTCTAGGGGAAAAACCATTGCTTTAGCCTATGTGTCCAAAGTCAGGTTGGTGACTCTAAGCCAAGCAAACCTCCTAAGTGAAACAGACAAAGCCATTAACCTGGATGCAGCATCACTGGCATCCACTGCCATATGAAACTGGTACTTGGTAGCATCAAGTGCAGCCCATGCTGTATCCTGTAATTCTACAGCCACTTCACCTGGAACCTTATCAGTCAAAGCTAGAACCGAGTTCCATAGAGCTTTTTGGTACTGCACTGAATATGCCATGTAATTGGCCTGCCTAACTAATAAAGAGGCAGCCATGTACCCGTTCTTCCCCATAGCATCCATTTTTCTTGAGTCTTTGTCTGGTGGATGGGTAGCCAAGGGGTTCCTGGCCTTGTCACAGGCAGCAGCTTGTACTACTCCCTCAGGATCAGGATGAGTAAAAAGAAAATCAGCTGTATCTTTGCCAAGCTGATATCTCTTGTCAGCTTTCTTATTCACACCAGGGATAGAGGTTGGAGTTTTAAAAATCTGTAGTGCAGCCTTTTTTAAAGACTTATGCATGGGGAAAAGCAGACATTTAGTGGGGGTTAACCCCATCATGTCCAGAAAATCTGCCTCCTCCATATCCTCTTCTGTTTCCTGAAGAGGGAGATTCAGAGTTTCCACCATGCTCTTGACAAAGGCATAGTGGGAGGAGTATTCTTCAGGGCCCCTAGGAGGGGACCTGAATTCTTGCTCAGGGGAAACCTCTGGATCTATAGGTTCCCCTTCAAAATCATCCTCCTCCTCCCCAAACACTTCCAGCATTCCCTGCCTTGCTGGGGGTGTAGGAGGAACCGGGGCAGTCGGTGTAGGAACCGGGATTGCCCCCTGTAGGGCTTGTAGCACTTGAAGTGCCTTAGTAATGTCCTCAGCCAAGGGCATAATACATTTGTCTGCTGGGAGCTCCTTAGCCTTCTTGGCCGGAGGTGCAGCAACATGTTTTTCTTTACACTTTTTCTTTAATGGAACAGGTTCAGAGCTTGTTTCCAAAGCCCTTTCTGCTTTACATTGTTCAGATTTATCTGAATGTCTTGTCAGGATCCTTGGCTTTACCTCCATCCTTTTTGTGGGAAGAGGAAGAAGCAGAATTATCTACACTAGAAGCAGAAACAGAAGCCATCTCTTCTAAAATCTTAGACCTTTTCTTTAATGTTTTAGGGCAAAAGGTCTTACAAATATCACAATTGGCAAATATATGACTTGTACCTAAACAAGAAATACACAGAGAATGTCTGTCTGCTTTTGCTATAAGTTGCCCACAAGACTCACAGCATTTAAAACCTGTGAGTCCTGTGCTTTTTGGTTTATCTAAATGGACCTCTGACATTGATAGACAAAAGATTACTTCACAAAAGCCGTTATTTAAAATACCTCGGAACCGGAGGTTCTTTAAATATAACTACCGCTAACAGTTCCTGGAACCGATCGCTATTCGGTTCCTGAAGAAAAAGGAACCGATAAAATACAGAAATTGAAACAAAAATAAAGTGGTTCAAGGAACCGATCGCTAAATGTATAAAACAAAGCAAAACTGAGGTAAAAACCTCCCAAATAGACGCGGAACTCTCGGTTCCAAGGAACCGTGAGGGAACCGCGAATAAAGATAAAAACTACTATAACACTAATAAATATACTAAACAATGTTTCTAAGGCAGCAATTGAAAATTAAACTAAAATTTAGTACTTATCCACAGATAAACTTTATTCTGAAGACAGTTCAAGGAGAGCTCTCTGGGACGTCCTTACTAGGCAGGCGGAGTAAAGAATCTAAAGCACTCAGAGTGCAACAGTTGCTAGGGCAGCAGTCTGAAAGTGGCATGAGCCAATTGAGAATTCCATAATTGCATAAAATTCCATTTCTGCAGGCAGTTCAACACAGGAGGCTGACTGCATTAAGTTTAATCATAATGAGTGATTCCTGGGGTTATAAATATAATGACTACCTAGGTAACCTGGACTGGAGCCCGCTCAGGCTCCTCCCGACACTGGATGAGGCCCTGGCCTTCTTCCAAGACTCACTCCTCAAGGCAGCATCTCTCTTTGCCCCCTTCAAAAGTCTTTCGAACAAAAGGAGGCTGCTATAAATGGATCTCCTGCTCAGTGAAAGCTCTGATGAAAAGAAGGGACAAGGCCTGGAAGAAATACAGGCTGTCCCTTCACCCTGCCAACCTGGTTACCTACAAAACCCTAAGAAATAAATGTAAGCTTGACATCAAACGAGCCAAAAAGGAGTACTTGACCCACCTACAAAGATCCACACTAGGGAACCCTAAGCTTTTCTGGTCACAAATCAATGAACTGCTCAAGGGCAACTCCAAGGAGGCACAAGGTCAAATCGAGGTACAAGGACAGTGTACCAGCGACTGCCAACTTATAGCTACAGCATTCAGTCACCACCTTACCATCCTTGATGGGTTCAAACTGGGGCTTCCAACATCCAGGCCTGTACAGACCTCCGTTGAATCCCCAGTCTGAACCGACCCTATTTCACCTTAGATTGGTCAAAATGAACGAGGTCCAGAACCTACTGAAGACCTCAAACACAAAGGTGACCCGGTGGCCCTGATGGAATCAGCCCAAGGCTATTCCAGGAAGGAGCCCGGTCACTGGCCAAACCACTGACCTGGATCATCAACAGGTCATTACTCGAAGGCTACGTCTCATTCCAGTGGAAGGTGGCCAATGTGGTCCCCATCTTTAAGGGCGGCTCTCGTGAACACCACTGGCCAAATTGCAAGAAAGGCTAGTTTATGGGCAACTGAGAGACTACCTGGAGCTCCACCAAATCCTAGCCCACTCACAGCATGGCTTTCGAGTAAACCATGGCACAGATACGGCGCTCATCCAACTCTCAGTGGACCTATTCAGGGCAATGGTCGCTGGGAAGTCGACAGCTGCTATCTTCATAGACCTGTCCAAGGCATTTGACCTTGTGAACCATAACATTCTTCTTACACAGCTGCAAGGTATCGGTCTTGATGCCCATATCCTAAACTGGTTCAAGAGCTACCTAACAGGTCGCTCCCAGAGGGTCATTTGGAAGAGACAGCTATCAGCCCACCTTCCCATAAAGGAGGGTGTTCCTAAGGGCTCTATTCTAGGCCCCTCCTGTTCTTTCTCACAAATGACCTAAACCGTCACTGTGGAGACAGTTCAGTAGTTCAACATGCAGATGATACTGTCATCTACTGATCCATGTGTTCACCACATGATCAGGGCCCTGTCCTACAAGGGACCTAAACACACTTGAGGTCTGGCTCACATCCAACAGAATGATCCTCAACGCAGCTAAAACAAAAGCCATGGTGTTTGGCCCTAGATCCCTCGGCCTGGACAGGGCCAATTCCCTAAAACTGACTTCCCTTGCCGGGAAACAAATAGAAGTAGTTGACAACATAAAATACCCGGGCTAACAATTGATCAAGGTCTCACCTTTAAGCCCCACATAGACCAGGTAACAAGATCTATCCACGTCAAACTCGGCACCTTGTACCGGCTAAAAAAAACAACTAATCCCGGAGGCTAGACGAGCAATTGCCTGTAGTGTCCTCCTACCCACATTAACTGATGTTGCCCCAGTAATTCAGGGTATGGCAAAGGGTGAGGTTGGCAGGCTTCAGGTCCTATACAACAAGGTGGTGAGGTTTGTGACAATGTGTCACCCAAGAAGCCACCCTGCATCTCACTAGCCCAGCTGCAATGGTCTTCCTTCACAGCTCAGCTACAGTATCTCCTGCTCTGCCTAGCTTACAAATTGCAGAGCCGCGTCCCACCAAGCCTAACAAGAATCATCATGCCCAAGCCAAACCCCCAAATGCTCAGGACCTCGGGTCAGTCCCTGCTGGCAATCCCCAGAGTCAAAACTCACACGGAAGGCAAATCTTTCGCTCTCACAGCTACCAATCTGTGGAACACCCTCCCACCTTCGGTACAGGAAGCCCCCTCATTGTTAAACTTTCGCACAAGGCTTAAGGCCCATTTGCTCGGGACAAGTTTTTGCCATTGCGAGGGTATAGGATAATTCACCCCCGATCCCAATTACAACACTCACCCCACTCTCCTCGCACCTAACCGACAGCTAACCTTGCCTTGATTCGCTCAGGGGTGGCACTTATGATCTACTAATTGAACAACTGCATGTAATGTTATCCTCAATATCGTATAAACTTCTTGTTACCCTGGATCACCTGACTGTATGTATTTTACTGTTTTCTGTTCCCCGGTCGCCCCTGAAAAAAGGGACCTTCGGGGCCCAGTGGGCCAACCCGGTCATCAAAATTCAATAAATAAATAAATAAACTTACCTAAATTAATGCAGAGTATGGAATAAACTCAAAAACTTTACAAAACAATAAAACAATAGTCAGAACTAAGAACTCAATTACAGGGACTGAAACATGACTCAGAATTGACTGATTTCTTCAGCAGAAAAGGAGAGGGGCACTATGACAAAAACCTTCAAGTTCCTGAAAGGAAAGAACAAGGCAAATGGCGACGAAGTATTCAATAGTGATAGTGAAGCTAGAAAACAGTGACATGAGTTGAAGCTGGCAGGAGGGATAATCTAGAAGGACTAGAGGAAGTCCCCCCCCCCCCCACACAGAGTGGTTTAGCCATGGAACAGTCTGCTGGCTGAGGTGGTGGCTGTCAAGAACATTAACAGCATCAAACACAGTTAGAACAGAGTTAAAGGATTAACAGACACTCTGTGGGGACAGCAGCAAAGCAGGGAACATGGGGGTGGATAACATGGCAATAAACCTGGTATAGACACTAGGTCTCAGGGGTAAGAAAGGATATTAAGAACTGACTAGATGGACCAATGGTGTCTTTCTGCTGTCAACTTCTAAATTTTTTTATTGAAATTTTATTGAACTGTTTTTCATTATTAACAGTAAGTGAGAAATAATAAGAAATTACATTCCAACTGATCAAGGCAGATTTCTCTTATAGAATGATACAAATACATTTCAGTCAAGAATCTTATTAAGTATGTACCAGTAGATAATAAAGTCATAGTGAACAATGAAGTAATTATCTAATACAACAGTCTTGTGTGGGTGTCTGTTTTTTTAAAAGAAGCCTATTATTGTTTACAATTAGTATTCCAAAAAGAAGAGTTAGGTCAAATACTTAGGTTCTAGGATAATATTAAAAGAGTATAGACAATAATACAGTGGATAGTGAGTGCGGGAATCCAAGACAGTAGCAGGGTGAATATGATTATAGAGACAGCAGGTATAGAGCCTTTTGTTAAAAGATTAGTAAAAAGTAAATGAGTGGTTATGGAACAAAATCAGGATAGTGGGTTAGCTGAAATGTTACCCAAGTTTGCCAAAATATGGTAAAAGAATTAGAACGGGAGTTAATTTTAGCTATAAGGCAATCCATATTATATATTTCGTAAGACAAAGCTCTCCAATTCTCCTTCGTGGGAACATGTTCAGTGTGCCATAGCTTAGTTACAGCTTTTAACTTCTACGTTTCTGTGTTGAAATCAATCTGTTGTTGGAATATCAGGAGAAACGGGCTCACATTGCAAAGTTTGAATGTTAACATTCAAAAGTTCTATCTACAGGACAACAGCTCATGGCTGAGATGTTGCAATTTGTATAACATCACACATAGACTCTCGCAATTAGAAGCTGCAGTTTGTGAGCTTCCAATTATTTCTTTCCTGTTAGAAATATTTGATATCATCCCATGCGTGTATTAAGGTGACCCCCCTTCCTTTTTCTTTCAATAGGCCACCAGCAGCTTTAACATACAAAATTACCTTAGCAGCTCCTTATGCATCACATCAATGAAAACACCTGAATAAGCGCGCACTCTGTAAGCTTATAAGAGCTGAGCTGGCACACACCCTGGTGTCGGCATCCCACTAGGGAGGTAAAAGGGTGGAAAATGCCATGCAGTGCAACACGAGAGATTCGACCCTCGCAGACTCTGCATTGGTGACTGGCCCTATCCTACAAACCAGAACCATTGCTTGGCAGTAAGGAGGACTTTCTGGCTCCAACATGAATGATAATACTAATAATAAAACTTTATTTTTATGGCGCCTTTCCAAAACCAAGGCGCCGAACATAATCTAAAAACATACACATATTACACACATTACAGCAGCTTAGCTAATATGACAGACATCTGAACAAATTTCTAAAATTAAGATAAATACAGCCAATCAGTCAATCAGTCGCCGAATGATTGGTGCCAAAGATGGGGTTTTATGGAGTTTTACTCGGTTAAAGCCCTCCACGGACGTGCACTCATGTAACTGGCAGGGTAGAGAATTCCAGAGAGAAGGGCTGCATACATAAATGCCCAGGCCCCAGAAAATTTTAAACACACTCTTGGAATCTCTAGCAACCCCTCACCAGCTGAGTAGAGCAACGCTCGTGGTGGTAAGGTACCAGGAGCTCTTTCAGGTAGTCCGGCCCTGTCCATGTAGGGCTTTATAAGTCAGGAGACCGACTTTAAAGGTGATCTGCCATTGTACTGGCAGCCAGTGCAGATCGCGCAGCACCTGAGAAATATGGCAGAACTGAGAGGATCCTGTCAAAAGCCGAGCTGCTGCATTCTGCACTAGCTGCAAATGGCAGATTTCTACCCTAGATACAGGGAGTTGCAATAATCCAAGCGGGAGGACACAAAGGCATGAGCCAGCGTGGGAAGGTCGCTGGACGAAACAAGGTGCTTAATCCTGGCGATATTCCTCAGGTGGTAAAAAGAGGTCTTGACGACAGCTGACACCTGCGAATGCAGGGATAGCCCTTCATCAAAGATTACCCCCAGGTTTTGCACCTGTTCAGAGGTTGGGAGTGATAAACCCCCAAGGAAAAGCCCCGAGGGTAAACCTACCCCCGACCCCCCTATCTGGTGTCCTGGGTTTACAAACCAGCACTTCAGTCTTTCCCAAGTTCAACTTCAACCAACATGAATTCATCCACTCCTGGATTTTCGCCAGGCAGTTATTAAAGACTGAGACGCTCTATTCTGGTCGGGTGCAAAAGAAAGGTAGAGTTGGGTATCATCAGCATAGCAGTGAAACCTCAGCCCATACCTCCTTACAAAATCTCCGAAGGCATATACACTGCGAACAACATGGGGACAGCACCGATCCTGAGGAACCCTACAAGACAGAGGGTTAGGGTCTGAAGAATAAATCCCGGACTCCACCCTCTGAGTTCTTCCAGTGAGGAAAGATGTAAACCACCTGAGGACTGTACCCGACAGGCCACAGATGAACTTCAGATGGTCAAGCAGAACCCCATGGTCCACAGTGTCAAACACTGATGAGAGATCAAGAAGGACCAAGATGGAATGGTTCTTCCGATCTCTAGCCATCAGGAGATCATTGAGCACCCGAACCAGTGCTGTCTCAGTACTATGCCTCTTTTGGAAACTGGACTGGAGGGGGTCATAGATGTCATGGATGGTGAAATGGCTCTCCAGCTGTATGGCCACTACCTTCTCAACCACCTTCCCTAAAAAGGGAAGGTTAGAGATTGGTCTGTAGTTCGCATGGCAGTTTGGGTCCAAAGAAGCTTTCTTTAGGAGGGGTATTACCACCACCTCCTTCAGGGAGCTAGGAAACTCACCTGTTTCCAAGGAGCACCAAACTATCCGTGCAAGGACCGGACCAATGGAATCAATACAACCCAAAATCAAGGAAGTTGTTCCTGGATCCAAATGACAGTACATAGGGCGCGCACCCTAGACAATCCTCATGACATCCATGAACTCCGGGAGGTCGAAAGTACTCCAGGAAGGCTGAAGGCTAGTGGCCAAGCACAGGTCATCAGCACTGCCCATAGTGTGTGCTGGCTGGAGAGCTGCCCTGATGTCGGCCACCTTAGTCGCAAAGAACCGAACAGTTCATCGCACTCTGTTGCGAAAACACTTTCCGAACTGAGCTGGGGAAGATGCAGGATTGAAGGTATGTCCCTGAGAAGCTAGTGACAACACTGGGGTGTCAGACCAGGGCAGGGATCTGCACTGGGTGAAGGAGATAAAGAGGATGACATAAAAATTCTTGGATAAAAAAGTTTGGTTTTGGTATTTTTCTAGGTAGTTTATCTGAAATTATTTCACCAGGTAAACATACAGTTACAAGGATACTCTCATTTACAGATGCGACCTGGGCACATGGTCTGTCCATGTACAGTGCAGCCGACCAGGGTACAACACAATACTACAGCATACTGCAACAAAGTTACGACAGTAAACAAGGCAGTTTCAATGGTAGTTTATCCCTTTCGCCATGTAGTAACTGAAGACACTGAACTGAATCCTGGCTGGCTCCCTTTGGTTTGGCCTTCTCTTATTCTAAGCACTTTGGAATTCATTTTTTTTTTTTTTTTTTTTAAGTTTTAGGCCACTGTCTCAGATATGTTTTGGTCATTACATGTTAAGATTTGAAATACATGCAATTTTTATTCCCACTCCCTCCCCCTTTCTTTTTTCTTTGTTCTCCGAGCCCTATTGAGAACTATTTCCAGTGAAAGAACAAAGAATTAGGCTTACCTTCATTTTACATTTTCCCATTTTTCATATGTAACCCCCCTGCAAATGGGGGTTCCCAAAAGACTTCCAGGAGCTTGCTTGAATGCTCCAAGCCTGAATGGTGTTTGGCATTTAAGCCATTTATCAGTGAGTGTTTTTAGAACCTCTGGTACTGTCTCTTTAAGAGCTGTCTGCTTGCAGACATAATTAGTTTGTATGGGGGACTGTGTGTTTCTTTGATTGAGTACCATCAAGCTGCTGCCAATTCACTTCATTTTGCAGTCACTAGGGTGCAAAGGAACCTATCTGAAAGATGTAACTGTTTGCCAGAAATTATTTAGTAATAATGAAATTACAGTTTGTCTAACCTGCTTTCTTTGCAGTCAGAACTGTGTCTGCTAGTTCCCCATTCTAGTTTTGAACTGCTGAACTGGACCAATCAGTGTGGGGTAAGCTAGCTCTAAAATGGTGCCTTGGACGAATCAGAACTTGGACTCATAATCTGAGCCAGCCACAAGAGGATTGTATGGGCAGTGACTCTGGGAGATGTAGTTTAGACTTCAGTGCCTTTTGGACCAACAGCAGCAGTCTATTGTGAGTGACAGCCAATCCAGTCAAGAACTGGGAGGAACTCAAAGGAAGTGCCCGGTTTTGTCGGTTGGAGTTTGAGTTGAGCTTTGGCAGTGAAGGGGGAAGGAGCCCTGTGCTTTTTCGGTGTGCAGTTTTGGTCGGGGGGCGTGTGTGGGGCCCGGAGTTCCGGTCTGCAGCTTGTGTAACAGCTTGTTGGGACTGAATCCGTCCTGTGAAAAGAATCAAAGGATCTCTGAAGAGTGGAGGCCGGGCTCACCCTGTAGAAGACTGGAGGAATTGCTGAAAATTGCACTCTGTCTGTCAGGAACTGAATCTGCTGTGTGTTCTCCCGGGCATTGTGCAGTAATTGCGATCGGGATACAGATGCAGCCTGCCTGGTATAGTGCTTTCTTTTATATGGATGTGTGAAGAGGTTTGTGTACCTCAAGTGAGCCCTGCTGACATTGAAGGACCCTATCTTATTTGGAGGTCGTGAGTACTAATTCAGGGTTGCTCCCTGTTGAATTGCCACATTAAATCCAAATGGAATTACTGTACTGCTGACTGTTTAATTCTCCTTTCTCTGTGTGAAAGGGCCCTACCAGCTGCCACGGTTTGGACTAGCCACTAGGCTTGGGTACCCAGGGACAGTAACTGATAGGGATAGGCCTGTGCACAGAGCCATAGGTAGATTATTAGAGTGATAAGCTAATTAACCTGATTTCCCCTGTCCTTGTTATATCCCCCTAAATAAATCAGAGCTGCTTGTTTCAGCAAAGTTATACTGCCTGAGGTATTTGTCTATGTTAAAGTACTGTACTGTGATTGTTGCACTGTATCTCATTTCACAGGAGGTCCCAGTGCGGAACCAGACCTGGGGGTAAGTGTATACTGTGAAGGTAATTCTGATATATTGTGTGGGCCACTAGTGGGAAGAAAGGGGGTTGCAGTGTCCCAGAGGGCTGTGACCAAGTTAGTTTAACTATTGCAAACCCTGACCTCTGGGTGGAGGCACCCGCCATTGGATCCAGGCCCCTCAACCTGTTAGTGGCAAATCAGGCAGGGGTAGTAGCCCCTGGGATAGCGCCATCTAGGGGTTACATCTTGGAGGCTCACCGCTGGGATTGTGTGTCCCCTAGTGGCCATATTTACGAACCACTGTTAAGAAAAAATGGGTACCCGACAGAAGTGGCTGTGCACCGGCTGGTGGAGTGGTGTACTAGGGAGGAGATCGACCCCCAAAATGCTATGCTTATCCTGGACATCCCCTGGGTATCATCGGACACTGTGCAGGAGTACTTTCCAAGGTGGAAGGTTTACAAAACCCTGTGGTGGTGGGTCGGCATGCTAATCTGCTCACCCACACTTTCCTGGCCCTAGTAGAGTTTAAGGATCCCATAGATAGCTCCAAAGTGCCACAGACCATTACCCCAGAGGGAGCCCTCACTACTTGGAGAGTGATAACTAGGACAGAAGACCCGGGGAATCAGCCCCACCACTATCTGAAACTTTTGAGGAGAAATTTGCTGAATGGTTGCTGGGAGAGGAGAAACTGTGGAGGACTTGAAGAAACTATTCTTGCCACCTGGGGTGTTCCTCCCCAACACCCTCTCCTGCTCCAGTGCCCGTAATGGTGGCTGAACCAATGCAGACTCCTATTTCTGCACCTGCCATTAGTCACGACTCTACCGAGGTTGAGGATCTTCTCTGGCACCTCCCACCCCCCAAGGGAGGATGACTGGGAGACCTGGATAGACTATGTTGCCCCAAGTGCTAGAATGGCAATGCTCGGAAGGTGAAAGCGAAAAGAGGTTAGTGAGGCCTCCGGTCCTGCCTGGCTACCATCCGTGCTAAGCGGGCCAGTAACCCTGAGCGACTGCACAGGCCTATCTTGAGGCCTTGGAGAATGTGTATGGGGCCCAGATTCTGAGAGGACCTATGGTGGAGAGTAAGAGATGCAACAGTACCAAGGGAGTTGTTGTCTGTGTATGTATCTCGCTGGAAAAATTGTTGCAAGAATGCCTCAGAAAAGGTAGTTTGCCAGCGATTGAACTGGACGAACCAGGCTGGACAGGATCCTTAAGTCTGCCCCTTCTCAGAACTGCTGTTGCTTCAGTTACTTGGCAGATCGACTGGAATCCCCACCTCCTATGATGAGTTAATGAGAGAAATTCGAGGAGTTGAGAAAAGACGACCTCGGGAGGGATCTGCACCAATAGCTGCGGCCACGACCGAGTGACTGAGGGTGACCCATCAAGTGAAGTTCAGGGCAGAGGTTGGCAGTCAATGAGTGCTCTGACAAGGAAAAGATATGTCACAATGGGGCGAACTGTTGAGAGAGATCCGGAATTCAAAAACAGTCCCTTTATGAAGGCCACGCCTGCAAGTGCGGGCCCTGACCTATATCCGACTGCATCTGCTATGGGAGTGGGGGTACCCACCCATGTATCTCCTGCTGATAACAGCTCGAACTCGATTCCTTGACCATGGAAGTGGAGAAACTGACGAGATGTCTCCAAATGCTTATCACGCCACGAGACAGAGATGGCACCAAGGTTTCCAGTTAGTAATACCCCGCCCTGGCTCCCAGTGTGGCGCCTCGCCAGCTCAAACTCCAGAAAGTATGTTTTGCTATAATTGTGGGAAAGATGGGCACATGAAAGGAATGCCAGTCCCCAAAAGACACTGACAAAGTTGCATATAGGCTACAAGGAGCTTGGAGAAGAAATCAGTGGTTAAGAGGTGCACGACATGATCCCAGTGAGGGCACCAAAAATGCTAATTCACGCCCTTTGTGGCAAGGTCAGTTGCCCAGGCCCCCACTACCGCCTCTCCAGACTGGTCCAGAATAGTGGTCCCTCCATGGAGACCACTGTAAAGGTGAGAGTGTCTACAGAAACTATATTAGACAGTGGCTCCCAAGTGACAATTATGTTCCAAGATTGGTATCAGAAGCATTTGTCAGAGCGACTCCTTACAACCATTAGAAGGACTGCATGTATGGGGTTAAGTGAGAAGGCCTACCCTATTCCGGTATATCCGAATTTGCTGTCTTTCCCACCTCCGTGGCTGGAGTGGCCGAACAAGTAGAGACCCTAGCCTTAGTGTGTCCCCCACTGGACTGTATGATGGTGTCCTTTGTTGATTGGAACAAATGCTCATATGTTCGGAAGGCTGGCACAGTTGTGTTATGAAAACAGGGTCAAAGACTAGTAGAGCTTTAAGAGTTCCGGCTTTAATTAAGAAAGCCTATGAGGCACAGAGAGATGCTGAAAAACAGAACCAGAGGAACCGGTCGGAATTGTATGGAAGAAGGATCCTGAGTCTCTGATCCTGGCGCCAAATGCCCAGTGTACCTTACAGGAGAGGTCCGTATCAGAAAGGATGTTAAGAATAAAATATTAATGTTGGATGCACCAGGTGATGGAAAATTGCCAGAGGGACTGCTGGTCAAGCCTAGTATTTTGCCCGCTAGAGCCCATGCTTATGCCAGAAGGGTAATGGTCCAAGTTCATAATGTGTCTGAAAGAGACATTCGAGTAAACAGAGGTTGCATCCTGGCTAATGTGCATTGTGCAGACACTGCAGTGCTACCCAGCAGCAAGAGTTCAAGGAAGAATGACAGAGTAACACCTGACTTGTTGATTTGGCGACTCCCGCTGCCAGCTGAATGGAAAGTGAAGATCAGTGAGAAGCTTGCCCAGAGAGACCAGGTGTTTTCTTTAAAGGAATGGGATGTAGATGCGTGCAAGGAGCTGAGCACAATATCCGCTGCATGACGAAAGACCATTTCGTGAGAGGTCTCTCGACGCCTGGCACCTGCTGACATAGATGATGTGAGACGGCATCTGCAAGAGATGTTAGCTGCTGGTGTAATACAAGAATCCAGAAGCCCTATGCTTCCCCCATTGTGGTAGTGAGGAAAAGAATGGAACAGTAAGGATGTGTGTGGATTATCGCACCTTAAACCGGGGGACTATCCTGATCAGTACACAATGCCCTGCATTCAGGATGCTTTGGACTGCCTAAACGGGAGCAAGTGGTTCTCTGTGCTGGATCTCCGCAGTGGGTACTATCAGATCCGATGGCCCCAGAGGACCGTGAAAAGACAGCCTTTATCTGTCCGGCATTTCTATGAATTCAGAGGATGCCTCAAGGGATTTCAGGTGCCCCAGCCACTTTTCAGCGATTGATGGAGCGTGCAGTGGGGACATGAACTTACTAGAGTGCCTGGTATACCTAGATGATGTTATTGTGTTTGGCAGCTCACTGGAGGAACATGAGAGCAGATTATTTAAGGTATTGGACCGACTGGAGGACTTTGGCCTTAAACTGTCCATTGATAAGTGTCAATTTTTCAAACATCAGTAAAGTATGGGACACATAGTATCCACCGAGGAATAGAGACTGACCCAAGTAAAGTTGAGGCCTTGACCACCTGGCCACAGCCCAAAAATCTAAAAGAACTGCAAAGATTCCTGGGATTCTGTGGTTATTATCGGCGCTTCATCAAGGACTATTCAAGAGTGATCCGCCCTTTACTTAACCTTACTCAAGGGTATCCCCCAACCCACAAAAAATACCAAAAGTCAGCGTCCCTCAAGACTGAAAGAGTGTATTTTCATCCGAGTGAAGTATTTGGGGCCCGCTGGACTCCTGATTGTGAGACTGCTTTTCATGAGATCATATATCAACTTACCCATGCTCCAGTGCTGGCCTATGCCTATCCAAGAAAAACTTACGTCCTGCACACTGATGCTAGCTTGCAAGGGTTGGGGGCTGTGTTGTACCAAGAGCACGAGAATGGCCTGAGACCAGTGGCCTTTGCCAGTAGAAGCCTGACCCCATCCGAAAAGAACTATCCTGTACATAAGTTAGAGTTCCTAGCTTTGAAGTGGGCTATTGTTGACCAATTCCATGAGTACTTGTATGGGGCTAAAATACTAGTAAAACTGACAATAATCCTTTGACCTATGTGCAGACCTCAGCTAAGTTGGATGCCACTGGCCATAGGTGGCTTTCTGCATTATCTACATATGACTATGCTCTCGAATACCGAGCAGGTCTGAACCACATAGATGCTGATGCTCTCTCCGGAGGCCTGTTCCCAGAATGATTGGGTCCGATTGCAGAACCTGACATTCGGCACTCTGCCGAAGTTTGACAGGAGGAACAAATGTCCACGGACGCAGTGGACTGCATGGTGGATTGCTTGGGAGCCTCTGAGAATTGCATACCTGCTTATTGCCACTTTTCTGCAATAGACATTGGTGCACTGCCTCAGCTGGACAATGACAGTATTCGGCGGGCTCAATCCGCGATCCCATGATCAAAGCAGCTTTAGAAGCCCTCTATGCAGGAAAAGATGTGTCCAAATTACGCCCACTGATTTGAGAACTGCACTGTTATACAAAGAAGGTCCTAAGTTGAAACTGATCAATAAACTGTTATACAGAGAAACAGTAGACAGAGGGGACAAGTAGACAAACAACAACTAGTGCTGCCCACTGCCTTCGAGACTCAGTACTGAGGTCCTTGCACAACCACATGGGGCACCTTGGTATAGACAGAACACTTGACTTGGTGAGATCCAGATTCTATTGGCCTAAGATGGGGGCTGATGTGGAGCAACACATTCAACTTGTAGTCGCTGCTTACAGAGGAAAGCTTTGCCCCAGAGGGCTGCCCCCTTGTTAACATCACCACCAGTGCACCCATGGAGCTGGTCTGTATTGATTTTCTAAGTTTGGAGTCAGATCAAAGAAATATCAGTAATGTGCTGGTGGTCACTGACCATTTCACGAGATATGCCCAAGCTTTCCCCACCAAAGACCCAGAAAGCATCCACTGTGGCCAAAGTACTTGTAGAAAACTTTTTTGTTCACTATGGGGCTCCACAAAGAATCCATTCTGATCAAGGGAGAGACTTTGAGAGTCGTCTGATCAAAGAGATGCTTTCTCTGTGGGGAGTGCGAAAGTCCAGAACCACTCCTTACCACCCCCAGGGGGACCCACAGCCTGAACGTTTCAACCGCACTTTGCTAGATATGCTAGGCACCCTGCACCCAAAGGACAAGCCTAGATGGAGCCAACAAATTAGCAACCTGGTACATGCTTATAACTGCACCAAAAGTGATGCCACTGATTCTCCCCTACCGCCTGATGTTTGGAAAGAAGCTCGACTACCAGTAGATGTGTGTTTGGGGTCTCTCCTGATGGGGTTCAAGCTGACAACTATTTACAGTATGTGCAAAAGTTAAAGGCCCAGCTAACTCATGCGTACCAACTGGCTCAAACCATGGCTGCCAAAAGAAATCTGGCCAACAAAGAAAGGTATGATAAAAAGGTGAAAGCACAGGAACTCCAGGAGGGAGATCAGGTATTGCTAAGAAATCTGGGATTGCATGGCAAGCACAAGATTGCTGACAGATGGCACCATCTCCCTCACATTGTAGTGGGCAAACTAGATGATCTGCCAGTGTACAAAGTAAGGCCTGAGAATAATTCAAAGATGTAAAAACAATGCATAGAAATCATTTACTGCCCATTGGACAAATCTTAATTGAGTCTGAGCCCCTAGAAGATGCCCTCTGGACCAGTGACTAGAGCTGCGTAAGAAAAGATCAAGAAAGTCTGCACCTACAGAAGCAAAGTTAAAGTGTTCCCCTCCACAAGTCCCAGTTGAGCATGACTGTCAGTCCATATCGGAAGAAAGTGAGAGTGACTTTGAATACTATCCTTCTACGAACTGAGTCAATTGTTTCGGGGCAATCCCTAGTCAATACTGGAGACAAAGCTGGGCCTTCTGGACTGTCTAAGCCCCAGCTTCATCCCTGGAGCCAATGCTCCCAGAAAGTGAAGTGCAAAGCATCAGATCAGATGAAATGGAATCATTGTGCATGGTTGAACTGTTTGAGCTTTCAGGGGAGAAAATGATAGATTAGGGCAGACTGGTGATACACCGAACAAGAAGAGTATTTTGAGTGCCCTGACAGTCCACTGCCAGTGTCCGAAAGCTCTCCATAGCGAGCCAAATGTTGTGGACTCAGAAACTGTAACTCCTGGAGCTGAAAGTACCCCAAGTTCTAGCCTCTCTACCCCCATGGAGACTCCCCTGACAAGTGTGGACAATGCTGAAAATGAGGCTCAAAGTGCAGAGACTGTAACAGTTCCCCCTAGAAAGACTGGTCGAGCTGTAAAGCCTGTGGTGCACCTCAGTTATGATTCCCTTGGGAGGCCTGTGGACTTGCCTCTCAATGTTGTCCATAAAGGAGTGTATGTGTCCCCGAGCTCATTGCCCAAACTGAGCGTCAGTGCTAACTCAAGTTACTTGTGTTGCCCTCTAAGTATGGTGCCCTTGCCCGTCCAGCCCCAAGGTAACTGATAGGGAAAGGCCCCTCTCTTCAGGTTTCATGTACAAGAGGTAATAACTGAGTTATGGTACAATGTGTATGTAATACTGTGTAAAGAGTGACGTACTGCAATGTTTCAGAAATGTGTTCTTGGTAAAATGATATATTGACTGATGATTACATATGCGAGCCTAATGCAAATGTATGTGGTTGCAGTTGAAACTTATGGGTACTTGCTTGTGACTGGACGTCAAGCTTTCCCAAACCAGGAAGGGTGTAACCCCCTGCAAATGGGGGTTCCCAAAAGACTTCCAGGAGCTTGCTTGAATGCTCCAAGCCTGAATGGTGTTTGGCATTTAAGCCATTTATCAGTGAGTGTTTTAGAACCTCTGGTACTGTCTCTTTAAGAGCTGTCTGCTTGCAGACATAATTAATTTGTATGGGGACGTGTGTTTCTTTGATTGAGTACCACTCAAGCTGCCTGCCAATTCAATTCATTTTGCAGTCACTAGAGTGCAAAGGAACCTATCTGAAAGATGTAACTGTTTGCCAGAAATTATTTAGAGTAATAATGAAATTACAGTTTGTCTAACCTGCTCTTTGCAGTCAGAACTGTGTCTGCTAGTTCCCCATTCTAGTTTTGAACTGCTGAACTGGACCAATCAGTGTGGGGTAAGCTAGCTCTAAAATGGTGCCTTGGACGAATCAGAACTTGGACTCATAATCTGAGCCAGCCACAAGAGGATTGTATGGGCAGTGACTCTGGGAGATGTAGTTTAGACTTCAGTGCCTTTTGGACCAACAGCAGCAGTCTATTGTGAGTGACAGCCAATCCAGTCAAGAACTGGGAGGAACTCAAAGGAAGTGCCGGTTTTGTCGGTTGGAGTTTGAGTTGAGCTTTGGCAGTGAAGGGGGAAGGAGCCCTGTGCTTTTCCGGTGTGCAGTTTTGGTCGGGGGGCGTGTGTGGGGCCCGGAGTTCCGGTCTGCAGCTTGTGTAACAGCTTGTTGGGACTGAATCCGTCCTGTGAAAAGAATCAAAGGATCTCTGAAGAGTGGAGGCCGGACTCACCCTGTAGAAGACTGGAGGAATTGCTGAAAATTGCACTCTGTCTGTCAGGAACTGAATCTGCTGTGTGTTCTCCCGGGTATTGTGCAGTAATTGCGATCGGGATACAGATGCAGCCTGCCTGGTATAGTGCTTTCTTTTATATGGATGTGTGAAGAGGTTTGTGTACCTCAAGTGAGCCCTGCTGACATTGAAGGACCCTATCTTATTTGGAGGTCGTGAGTACTAATTCAGGGTTGCTCCTGTTGAATTGCCACATTAAATCCAAATGGAATTACTGTACTACTGACTGTTTAATTCTCCTTTTCTCTGTGTGAAAGGCCCCTACCAGCTGCCACGGTTTGGACTAGCCACTAGGGCTTGGGTACCCAGGGACAGTAACTGATAGGGATAGGCCTGTGCACAGAGCCATAGGTAGATTATTAGAGGATAAGCTAATTAACCTGATTTCGTCCTTGTTATTATAACCCCTAAATAAATCAGAGCTGCTTGTTTCAGCAAAGTTATACTGCCTGAGGTATTTGTCTATGTTAAAGTACTGTACTGTGATTGTTGCACTGTATCTCATTTCACAGGAGGTCCCAGTGCCGGAACCAGACCTGGGGGTAAGTGTATACTGTGAAGGTAATTCTGATATATTGTGTGGCCACTAGTGGGAAGCAAGGGGTTGCAGTGTCCCAGAGGGCTGTGACCAAGTTAGTTTAACTATTGCAAACCCTGACCTCTGGGTGGAGGCACCCGCCATTGGATCCAGGCCCCTCAACCTGTTAGTGGCAAATCAGGCAGGGGTAGTAGCCCCTGGGATAGCGCCATCTAGGGGTTACACATAGAAACTCCTTTTTCATTTTAAATATGGTAACTGTTTTCACTTCATTGTTCAGCTCACACTTTGGTGAGATTTTTGGTATGGGTTTGCTCACTGCCCCACTCCCCCTTTCCCTCTCCTTGCATTTAAACACACTTACCACTACTCTCTTTTTTTCTGGAGAATTACAAAGTGTACTGTGCTCCATTAAAAATGTTCTGATGTTTATAGGTATTTATACTTGCGTTACTGTTATCTTTAATGATTATATTATTGGGACTTAGACGCTTAACACTGCATCACCCCCACCCCCCCTTTTCCTTTTTCATATTGATTTGTATTTCTCTTACTTTAAATACATGTGGAACTGGGAATGAGATGCTTGTCACTTCTTCTCCCCCCACCCTTTTTTTCTATTGTTAATGCCCTCCTCTGTCCTGAACTGGGTTTGCTGTGGAACCAGAGGTTGAAATGAACTGGAATTAATTATATATAGAATAATACATAGGGAGGTGTTATAACAAGAATTTTGCAACACCTGATGTGTTGGATGCCCAGTTATTATAGAAAGAATAAATAATACTGGGGAGGTGTGTTTAACAAGAATTGTATATACACCCGAGGTGTGGGATGCTACATATAGCCCAAGAGTGAAGCTCAAGTGGTTTATAAAAACATCCCACACCCATGGGTATGTATAAAATTCAAGTTTACAAACTTCCCCATAGAAACACAGACTTTGATGGCAGATAAGGACCGCTTTGCCCCATGTTTTGTTTCATTTAATTGCTGAGGTTCACTTTTATGCCACAAAAATTTATGTGAATTGATGTCTTGTTATTTTGTGAGTGAGAACAGTTGTGCACCAGCAGAATTGTAGCTCATGGCTTTCTCACACAGAAACCAGCACATGTTTCCCATTATAACCTGCTGGTTCTAATGCAATTTTAACTAGCTATCTCAATGGCAACAAGCATTTGTCAATGCCAAATGTTTGCTTACTGGCATTGGCAGTGGTAGTGTAGAAGTTACAGAGCTGCGTAATAGGAATGGCAGTGAAGTAATGAACTGAAGCCAGCCCCACCACCACCCTGCAGAGAGTGACAGGCATTGGGGTGTGTCTTTGGGTCATCAGGCATAACGGCCACGCCATTTCACCACACCCCACCCTGCAGACACTGACAAGTGTCACGGTGTTCCTTGGGGTCTTTGGCCCTTATGCGCACCCCATTCCATTAGGAACACGAAGATGGGTGCGAGACAGGAGAATGGGGTGAACTTTGGGGTCAAGAGTCCAAGGCATACCTCAATGCCTCTCACTGGCTGCAGGGTGTGGAATGGTATGAGCATCACAGGCAAGAATCCCAAGTCACACCCTGATGCCTGTCATTCTCTACAGGGTTGGGCGTTATGGTTGGAAACCCTAATATCTCAGGCATTCGTTGGTATTTTCACTTCAAATTTTCAACATGGTTTTTTTGTGACCCCACCTCATGAACAGTGGCAATATCAGTTTGTTAGCCGAAAGCTGCTTATGCACAGCGACTACGGCATTTAGCACCACAGGTGCAAAAACATTCTGAACAGGATGTAAAAAATGACAGCTGTACTGTTCATGGGAAGTGTAAAAAATGGCAATGTTGCAAATGTGCAGTAAAAATATAAAAAAAAACTGGTGAAGTCACGAGCGTACATAGAAACTGCACAACGCACACCTGTAATATAATTAGGTTGGGGATTTTTTACAGCAGATTGTCAACTCAGGCATTTTGGTGTCTCCGAACATGAACAGTGTCACTGTGATTTTCTTTATCTGTCCCGAACAATGATTTCCCACAGCGACCACGCATCTCTGCGCTGAAAGTGTGAAAACACACTTCGGCCATGTTGTGAAAAATGACAGCTGTACTGTTCATAAGGAAGTGTGGAAAAATGCCACTGGTGAAAATCTGGACTGAAAATATTACAAAGTCATGAACTTACGTGATGAAGTGGAAACTGCATAATGCTCACTGTAACACAGTCATTTTATGGACTTTTGTCACCAAATTTTCAACATAGCCATTTAAGACCTCTGTTCATGAACAGTGTAACTGTGATTTTCAAGTAATCTGTCCCAAACATTGCTTCGCTTTACAGCGAACAGCACCATTGTGCGCTACATGTGCAAAAACACATTTTGGGCAACATATGAAATATGGCAGCTGTACTGTTCATAAGGAAGTGTAATAAAATGGCAATGTTGAAAATCTGGAGTAAATATTGAGCATTCATAGAACTTCTACAGTGCGTGGGAACTGTAGCCTGCGCTCGTAAAAGAAAAGAGTGCGTACCTACCGTAATTCTTGATCTTCTCTTGTATCTTCACCATTCATTACTTCCTGGGTGTAAGCGGGCGGCGGCGCACCGTCACGCGAAACTTTTTTTTTTTTATAAGGTGCCTAACGGCCCGCCCTCGAGAGCGGCGTCATCGTCATGCGCGAGGGCGGCCGTTATAGCGATCGACTCCTCCTCCAACTCAGTTCTGTGAGCCGGAGAGGCAAAATGAAAGCAGAAAATATAGATAGCGGGCAAGATAGCCGAGGATAGCAAAGCAAGGAAGAATGAACTGAAAAAGGAATAAGCCGATGGAGGAAGGACAGAGGAGATAAGAACATCCCCAGCCTAGGAGTGCAGGGCCTCCTTACCTGGGCGACTCTAGGAGGAGAGATGAGTAGAAATGAGAAAATAGAAGAAGAAGAAGAGAAGAGAGATGGGATGTTGAAGGGACCAGAATGCGAGCGAGCATAGTTAGCTTATAGCTGAAGGCTCGACTAAAGGAAACAAGAATCCCGGAGATAGAGCTGAAGAGAAGGTTCACGAACCGCTAGACAGACTCAGGAGGGCATAGTCATCATCTTCAACATGCCATTGTTCTTGACACCCACCTCGGGCTCCTGGCCGCGGAAGGCCTTTAACTGGAGGACAGCCGAGGAGGGAAGAATAAAACCCCAGCAGCATGAGAGCGCTGCTCAGGGGTTTAGAAATGGAAAATGTAAGCTTTTCAGGCGTTCCAAGATAGAAACGGGACTCAGACTGACTGGCTAAGGCCGCCAAGGCTTAGGCTGGCTAAGATTGACTATCGCAGCAGAGCTCTACTGTAAAAATTGTCCAGGAGGACACTTAAAGGAGAAACCACTTAGCAAAACAGCGAGAAGGATAGCCTACCTTCTCATTTGCCTTCTTGTTTGATTTCTCTCTTTCCTTTTTTTTTTTTTTTTAACTAGATGCATGACCCAGATACCAAGATGCCTATAGCAGTCGGAGAGAGTTCCCTCAGCATTTTTTTTTTTTTTTTTAGAAGAGAAAGGAACAGACGTACTCGTTCCTCTGCTCTGCAAGGCAAGAATAGAGGGGATTAGATTTCAGGCAACTATCTGAACACGGGATTGCAGGATCAAAACTGAATAGCCTGAGCCAGGCCAAACAACCCCAGAGGTATCTTGCCATAAGAATAGCAAGAGATAGTTGTACAGTCTGATCGCCAATGCAATCCGCGAGATGGCCCATGAATCTTAGAGTAAATAATTTTTCTGGATTTTAAACCCCCCCCCCCCGCCAAGAAGATTTTTTTTTTGGGAAAATGAAGCAATTTTCCCTATATTTTATATAAATGCAGAGAGAGGAAGGAGACGGGAGGTGGAGAAGCCACAGGAAGAGGCCACTGAGGGGATGGTGGGCGGGTGTAAGTAATGAATGGTGAAGATACAAGAGAAGATCAAGAATTACAGTAGGTACGTAATTTTCCTGTCTTCCCTTGTCAATCTTCACCATTCATTACTTCCTGGTTGAGTATCAAGCTCCTCTTCCCTGGAGGGAAGAGGCCATACCCTGAGGGAACAAGACCCCCAGCCTTCTGTTGGTGAGAAACAGAAGGAAGACCCTGGCTTATTCAGAAAGCCTAAGTGGGAGAAGAGCTAGGAGGTGCCTCCGAGGGCGAGGAGGACGGCGGGAGGCCCCTAAAAGTCTCCTAGCTCTGGAAGAGAAAAGGCAGGTCCCAGGCGGAAGCGGAATCACCTCGCCGGGCCAGGGTGACAACCTGGAAGGCGAAGCCATGCCGTCCGCCTGATGCAGATACTGTCCCCGCAAGCCTGGAAGCCACCTCATTACGCCATAAGATGCCCTTGCTTGGTGTCTTGCCAGCTCCAGGCCTACCCGGAGAGGACAACGGCTTGTCTGGTTTGCTCCGTATCAGGCATAGATGCCAGCAGCTGGGACATCATCGACCACAGATGCGGTTGTAGGCAGCGTGGTGAGCCTGATGTGATGCAATACATGCACTTTCGCCACGAGAAGAGAGAACACTCTTCGCTAACGGTCGAACTGGAGAGTCCGAACCGGTGGGCGGTCGCACCAGGCAACGGCGCCAGAAGGAGTATCCAGGTATACCAAACCTGAGGACGGGTTGGGAAGGGAACCTAGAGACTCAGAGGGGCACAATACCTACGCTGGCAGTCCGCCGGGGCTGGGGAAGAAGCGGCAGGGGACTGCCATGACCGGATAGACGCCTCCTGGAAGGGGATAAGCCAGGAAGGTACCACCAGATGCTGGGCACTGAATTCACCAAGGAATTCACGCGTCTCCCATTCGGCATTGTCTCTTCGAACGTAGGAAATCCGGAGATCCCTCACCATCCTCGAGAGGAAACACTGATATTCTGTGAAATCAGCATCGGAGGACAGATGAGCAGGGGGTTCCTCTCCCTCGGAGGAGGGAGACGAGGATGATGGGGAACTGGAATGCCCAGAGGATTCCTGCGGCGGTGGGGAGAGTCGAAAGACCCGCTCATGCATGTATCTAACATATGAGGGGAAGGCCGCCGCAGAACCTCTGAACGCCCCCAGGATAACGGACCCGTAGGACCGACATGGCCTGGGAGCGGGGGTGGTGAAGGCAGAGAGATGGGAGAGGGGCACCTCCGCGGAGGTAACTGCTCTCTGCGAGGGCTCTGGAATCCGGGGAAAGGAGCCCTGGAAAGAGGGATCCCGGATATCAGACCAGGCCGCAGAACGGAACTCTGGGGAAGCGGAGCCTGGAAGAGCCCTGGGGAGAACCTCCCCTATGGCAGCGCCGGACTGCATGGATCCAGAGGGCAGTCCGCTTTAAGCGCCGCCGGAGGACACCCTAGAACCCTGGAGGGAGGGGCAAGCTCTGCACCGGCTCCCGGCCACCCCTGGGGTGGCCAAAGAGACGAGCAGCAGACCCGCTGCCCCTCAACCCTCGGACTCGAGAGGCCCTCCTCCTCGACCACAGCATCCCCTGTCCCTAGAGAGCAACAGCACCCGTCAGGTAGCTGTCACGGGCCTCAGAGAGGAGCCTCCCCTCGTCACCCCGCGTGCCCCGGGGCTCCGGCCACCCAGCCGGGGAACCCTCAGGAGGCGACGGAAGGGGGACAGAGGGAGGCCCGCTGCGCCGCCTGGCACCTCTAGCCACCGGGGACCCAGACTCAAGAGTGGGGTGCCAGAATGGAGTCACCGTCTGAATCACCGCCCTCCGAGGAGGACGGAGATCAGCAGGACCTCAATGCTGGCCACCCAGGGGTCCCTGAGGCCACGGGGCCGTGAACGGCCCCGGTACCAAGGCAGGCGCCGCTCGCCTCCTTCACGCCGGTAGCAGCCAGGCCTAGCTCCACACCCCAACAGGCGCCCGGCAAGGCCAGCACCGCCTGGAGGAAGGACAAGGCCCTTGGCGCCCAGGCGTGTCGGGCAGTGACACCGCCCGGCAGGCGCCGCTTGTCCATCGGCGCCGGAACGGCGCTGAGGCGCCGGCACAGTAACGGCGCCGCCTTGATCACACCGCACGACGGTGCCAGGATCCAAACGGCGCCGAAGGCAGCGGCCGAGGGTCCACCCGAGCCAGGCCAAAAAGTCGAGGCCTCGCCATGGGGAGCCTGCACCTCGAAGAGGTGACTGCCCGGCGGTGTCGGCGCCCGGCCCGGAAGGGACTACGGCTCCCCGACACCGCGGAAGGGGCCTCCTCCTCGGCAAGAAAAGACGAGGAGACCCCCTCCTCCTCAGACCGTATAGGCCCGGGAGGGGACCCGGGGGAAGGGCCTAGAGACCTTACCTGAGAATCCCTTGAGCGACGTCGTCCCCCGAAGGTCGGCGGGGCTTTGCCGAGCTTGAACACGCGGACTTCGAGGACACGGCGGTCCATGGAGAAACAGGCGTCGCACGAATCCATGTCATGGTTGGGTCCCAGGCAACGAAGACAAACGTCATGCCGGTCCGAGACGGAGAAATGCCGGCCACAGTAACACCGACGCATAGGGGCGCGGCCCGTCTTCGAAACACGTTTAGCTCCGGAACCGGACATAACGCGAAATCAACAAGAAAAAACAGTAGGAAAGCACACCCGGCGCCGCTTTAGAAATAAAAAAGAACGGTCTTACCGATTGGCGTCGAGTGTGCGGGAAAGAGGAGTCGCTGACGCAGTCAAAATATGGACGCTCCGAAACAGGTGCTGCCTCGACGGCGGGAGAAACAGAACTGAGTTGGAGGAGGAGTCGGTCGCTACTAACGGCCGCCCCTCGCGCATGACGCATGACGTCGCTCTCGAGGGCGGGGCCGTTCAAAACAATAAAAAAAAAAAAAGCTCCCGTGGCGGTGCGCGCCTCCGGCTTACACCCAGGAAGTAATGAATGGTGAAGATTGACAAGGGAAGATCAGTCATTTTTTGATTTTCACCAGATTTTCAACATAGCCATTTAAGACCTCTGCTCATGAACAATGTCACTGTGATTTTCTTAATTTGTCCCGTACATTGATTTGTACACTGACTGTGCCATTGGGCGCTTCATAGTGACGGACACAATTTGGGTGAGATGTGAAAATGACAGCTGTACTACACATAAGAAGGTGTGGTAAAATGGCAATGTTGAAAATCTGGAGTAAAAATTCAAAGTTCTTGAACTTCTGAGAGCATGCGTAGGAACTGTACAACGACGCTCAAAACAAAGTCATTTTTGGAATTTTTCACCACATTTTCAAAATAGGCTCTGAGAGCCCACCTTATGAACACTGGCAGTGTCGTTTCGTTAATCGGTCCCGTAAGGTGATTTCGCAGTGACTGCGAAATCACCCTTTGGGCCCGAATAATGCCATGACAGTGACAGCATTCATGAGAAGGGGTCCCAAAAACCCCATGTTGAAAATTTGGTGCAGAAATTCAAAAATGCCTGAGATATGCAACAAAGTTGAAAAAGCCCTATCTATCCCATTATACAGCTTACCGGCATTTCTTCAGTTCGTGATCGGCTTTGAAGAGTGCAGCGTGTTCCAGTCCACGAAGATCGTCGCACGGACTCCAGAGGTAAGTATGGGGTGATGGGGGTGGTGTGGGGAGGCAGGGTGCGCCAGTGGGTGGGTGCAGGTTGTGGGGGGCAGGAAGACTGCATGGGACCGTTTTACTTTACAGGTTTTTTTTTTTTTTTTTTTTTTTTAAATGACAACGCTGGACGCTTGCCATGCTGGGTGGGCTCCCAGCATGGCAGAAGGATGGCTGGGGGCGTGGAGCCGACGGGGATTGGGCACCCCCTACGCTATAAGATCTATTGCCATGCTGGGGTGGGCCTCAGCGTGGCACCTGTACTCTGGGGGTGGAGGACAGTGGAGCAGACGGGGGATTGGGCGCCCCGTCGGCTATACATGAGTTGCCACGCTGGGGTGGGCACCCAGCGTGGCATGTGGAGGCTTTGGGGGCGCAGCACAGCCGGCGGATTGGGCACCCCTCGGCTATACAGTGTTGCGTGGGGGGGAGCAGCAGCCAGTATGCGCATGCGTGGTTTGTGTGTGGGGTGTAGGGGAGCTGCGATGAGCAGGCAATATCTGATCGCTGCTCACTGAAGCGTAGCTCCCCCTTTCAACTGTACGCCACTGCATTTTGGAGCTGTCATAGACAGCTCCAGCATGCATTGGAGGACTGGGGCTGTGCCTGCCAACACACTGACTGAACTGGAAGAGGGGGTGACACACCTCCGAAAACTCAGATGATGGCACTATGTTTCTTGCACATGCGTGCAAGCAAACATAAAAATGTAGCCCATGTGTTATATAATCCTTCATTATTTTACCATTTTGGCTGGTTCCCATTAAGTTTCCAAACAGAGGTGTCCCTTTAAGGATTTCATCTTTAAGACTTGGATCCTATGGCTGGTACCAGAGCCACCAATGAAAGGAAGTGCTACTCAAAACATTGTGATTGCCATGCTGTACTCCTTCTGGCAGTCTGCGAAACATTGTGAAATATCACTGCAAATTAGAATAGATAAATCGTCTGGAATTAACTTGGTTTTTAATTGAGTTGTGTGACAGCAGTTTTCTGATCTGGTTTGCAGTGCTCTAATTCCCTGTGCTTTAAATTGGTGTATCTCTCTTCTTGGTATTACATGGTTTGCCGAAACTCAGTTGCCAAGCTGAGATTTGGAACTGCCATCTTCTGCTGCAATTCTTACAAGAGCCTGGTACATCTAAGCTAGGGTCCCTAGTTCTTCACAGCACTTTAGTCCTGATTTTGTGGCTGGGCTCATATGCTTCTGCAGCTGCATTTGTTCATGCCCATGGCACAATGCAGTATTGCCATTGGGTCAAATAAGATGTGATGTCATTGATGTCATCACATGCAGATATAGAGGAGGGCTTTAAAGGTGATAGTATACCATTTTTACTCCTCTAGAAGCCATCCAGTTGTCCTTTTATTGGCTACCCAATATTCTGATATGCTGTTTTACCTTTTTGGTTAAACTAATAATCTAAGTTTGTTGCCTTTATAACTAACCTGAATCCTCTCTCCTCAGCAGTTGCTGCTCTCTCTTTTCATACTGCCTGAAAATTCTATGACATCACAAACACCTTTCCTGGCCATTCAGATTAATAGAACAGAAGAAAAAATTACTCACCATAGTAATCTTGTTTCTTCAAAGGGATCACTCATTATGATTAAACAAATGCAGTCAGCCTCCTGTGTTGGACTGCCCGGAGAGATGGAATTATATGCAAATGATGGAACTCTCAATTGGCTCATGCCACTTTCAAACTGCTGCCCTAGCAACTGTTGCACTCTGAGTGCTTCAGATTCTGACGTAGCCTAAACTGGGTGTAAGGCTCACTAACTATGATAATATTTATATAGAATAATGTTTTGTTCTCTCAGGTGAAAAAAAAAAACTCCCAATAAATAAACCTAAAAAACCTGAGACCACAAGGGAACCAACTGGTTAACAAAAGGTGAGTCTCTAACTTAACCTATATGGAAAAAATATCCTATAACAGGGATGCAGAACAACATTCATAGGTTTTTCAGTTGGGGAGGCAAGGTGGGTGCTTTAATCATAATGAGTGATCCCTTTGAAGAAACAAGATTACTGTGGTGAGTAATTTTTTCTTCTAACCCCAGGAATCACTCATTATGATTAAACAATGCAGACTACCAAGCAGTACCTTTGGAGGTTGGGCAGAAAACCTATTTAGGAAACAGGTTCTACAGCACTGCTGTACCAAACTTGGCATCACTTCTGGATTGCAGATCCAGGCTGTAATGTTTTGTGAAGGTATGTA
This sequence comes from Neoceratodus forsteri, assembly GCA_016271365.2. NCBI lineage: Eukaryota > Metazoa > Chordata > Ceratodontiformes > Ceratodontidae > Neoceratodus > Neoceratodus forsteri. The sequence continues at coordinate 726,445,007 of CM057458.1, read as the reverse complement.
CTGTTTTCCATGTAGCTGCTTTGCAGATTTCCAAGAGTGGAATATCCCTTGAAGCTGCCACTGAAGCAGCTGTACCCCTGGTGGAGTGTGCTCTGAGGCCCAGGAGAGCCAGTTTACCCACTTTACCATAGCAAAACTGGATACATGCCACTATCCAATGAGCAATTGTACATTTTGTGGCAGGTCTACCCTTACCTACCTCTCCATAGGTAAGAAAGAGCCGTGTCTGGCTTGGTCTGTAAGACTTAATTCTGTCAATATAGTGGCTAAGTGCCCTTTTGACATCAAGGGAGTGAAGCCTCCTTTCTGGAGAACTGGAATTCTCTGTGAAAAAGACTGGTAAAGTGATGGACTGATTTAAATGGAAATCAGACACCACTTTGGGAAGAAATTTTCTACTGGTCCTGAGGACCACTTTGTCCCTGTGGAATGAGATGTAATCTACATCCGTACGCAGGGCTTGTAACTCACTGATTCTTCTGGCTGAAGTAATAGCAACCAAAACCAGTTTTCCAAGTTATATACTTCAAGTCTGCTGTTGCCATCGGTTCAAATAGGGCGTCCATAAGCTTGGCAATGCAGATATTTAAATTCCAGACTGAAACTGGTTCCCTCAAAGGAGGGTACAGAAGGTTAAGGCCTTTAAAATATTTCCTGAAGACTGGATGAGAGGCCATAGACCTCTCTTTACCTGCTGACAGGTAGCTGAAACTGAAGCCAAATGAACTTTGAGTGTCAGGCTTCAGAGCTAAAGAATGCAAGTGTGTCAGGTAATCCAAAAGAATGGCAAGGCCAGCCCTGGATGGGACGATGCCCTTACCTGCACACCATATGGAAAACCTCTTCCACTTGGCAGAGTATGTCTTTTCAGTGGAAGGTTTCCTGAACCCCTAAGTACTGCCAAAACTTGTTCTGACAGTTTAAGATCCACATAATCTAAGTCCTCAAGAGCCAGTCCTTAAGCCTTAGTAATTTCAGGTTGGGGTACAGTATCCTGTCCTGGAGGAAGTCAGCAGGTTGTGCTTCCTGGGCAGATGAATTGGAGGTACCACTGATAGAGCCAACAGAAGCGATACCAGTGCTGCCTCACCCAATCTGGTGCCGCTTAGTAGTCACAAGCCGGTTGGCACCCTCAATTTCAGCAGGGTCCTGAATATCAGTGGAAAAGGAGGAAGGCATACAGAAACTTCCCTGTCCAATCCAGTGCCAATGCATCCAGGGGTAGTGTGACCCTGAGAGGAGGCCTGCAGCAATATATTGATAGCTGGTGATTTTCTGCAGAAGAGATCCATCTCTGGAGTACCCGATGCCTGAAAATCAAGCTGAGAATTTGAGGATTCAGACACCACTGTGGTGATCCTGACTTATCCTGCTGAGGGAGTCTGCCAGTACATTGTTCTTTCCTGGAAGATGTATGGCTGAAAGGGATACCTTCATGGAGTAGGCCAGGGACCACAGCCTCATTGCTTCTGTGCACAGTGGGGCTGACCTGGTTCCTCCCTGTTTATTGATGTAATACATAGTAGTGATGGTGTCTGTTCTGACCTGCACCACTTTGTTTTGAAGATGTGGAGCAAATGCCTGCAGGGCTAGGTACACTGCCCTGAGCTCCAAAAGACTTATGTGCAACATGGATTCTTGAGTAGACCATGTGCCACTTGTTGTATAACCCAACATGTGTGCTCCCCAACCCAGAATGGATGCATCTGTTGTAAGAACTAAGAAGGTTGTTCCTTTGTGAAAGGAACCCCTACCTGAAGGTTTTGTTCATCCAGCCTCCACTGCAGTGCCTGTAGGAGAGTGTGGGTGACTGGAACCAGTTTGGACACAGGATCTGTCCTCTGTGAACAGTACTGTCTCAGGTGGAACTGAATATCCCTCATTTGGAATCTGGAACCTACTACCACTGTGGTGGCAGCTGCCATGTGGCCCAAAAGCCTGAGGAACTCTCTGGCTGGTTTGGGTTTTCCTGGTACAAATGAGCTTGCAATTTGCCAAATGCTGTTTACCCAGTCCTGTGGCAAGAAAGCTCTGCCCAGACTGGTGTTAAGTTCTGCTCCAATGAACTTGAGTACCTGAACTGGTGTTTGCTGAGACTTCTGGTCATTTATGAGGAAACCCAGGGATTCCAGAGTAGATTTTGTTAGTGTTATGGCCTACTCTGTAAGATGTAGAGATGGACCCACTACTAACCAGTCATCCAGATAGGGAAAGACTGATACTCCTTATTTTCTCAGAAACTCCACTACCACGGCCAGACACTTTGTGAATGCCTTTGGTGCAGATGTGAGGACAAAAGGAAGGGCTGCAAACTGATAATGGCATGAGGCCAGTCTGAACCTCAGAAACTTTCTGTGAGAAGGTCTGATGAGGATGTGAAAATAAGCATACTTTAAATCTAGGGAGGCTAGCCAGTCTCCCTTTTGTAAAGTGGGAATGATCACAGCAAGAGTGACCATTTTTAATTTTGGTTTCAGAATATGTCTGTTTAGAAATCTTAAATCCAGAATAGGTCACCAATCTCCATATTTCTTCTTTGAAATGAAGTATCTGGAGTAGAAGCCTTTGCCACGCTGGTTTGGGGGCATAGGCTCCACTGCCTTGATTGCTAGCAGATGTTTTACTTCTGTATCCAGTAGTATCCTGTCTGCAGATGTAACTGGTGCAAATGTTCTTGCTGCCAGCTTGGGGAGAGATTTGAAGCTGACTGCCAACCCTGGCTCACCACCTCCAGGACCCACTTGTCTGTGGTGATGGTATACCAAACCTGGAGGTAATGAGCCAGTCTGCCACCCACTGGTGGATTTATGATAGGGATGCGACCTGTACTAGCCTGTCAGGAATTCTGAGTGGGCTGTGCTTGAACCACAGGGAAGGAGCTCTCCTCATGGTTCTTCTGCCCCTTCCTGGCGGAGAACCAAACTCCTGTTCTGGGAAACCTCTGGATCTGTCGGTTCCTCAAAATCATCATTATCCTCCTCCAAGGAAAAGAGGCTTGCGGTTCCTGAGAAGGTGGAACCGATACAGGAACTGGGGCAGTCGGTATTGGAACCAGGACTGCAGCTTGCAGTGCTTGCAAGACCTTTAAGGCCTTGGCAATGTCTTCAGCAGAGGGCATACCAGTTTTGTCAGCTGGGAGCTTCTTAGCCTTCTCGGGCGAAGGCGCAGCGACATGCTTTTCCTTGCATTTTTTCTTAAGTGGCACAGGTTCAGTCCCTGAATCCACTGTCCTTTTTGACTTACCCTGCTCAACCTTATCTGATCCTGTATCAGGATCCTTAGCTTTACCTCCATCCTTTCTTGTGCCAGATGTGGAGGAGCCATCTCCAGTATTAGTAGAAGCAGAGGCCATTTCTTCCAAAACTGTGGACCTTTTCTTAAGAGTTTTAGGGCAAAAAGTTTTACAAATATAACAATTTGCAAAAATATGGCTAGTGCCCAGACAAGAAGTACACAATGAATGTCTGTCTGCTTTAGCTATGATCTGACCACAAGACTCACACAATTTGAAGCCAATGGGTCCTGTGCGTTTTTTAGGCTTAACAACAGGAGCCTCTGACATTGAGCAGGAATCGTTAAAGAAATATAGCAAATTATCGGTTCCTTAGAACCAAATATTTTAAATATAAACAACCGCTAATGGTTCCGGGAACCGAGCGCCACTCGGTTCCTGACAAAGAAGGGAACCAAGAAAACTAACAAATTTAAACAGAATTTAACAGTATATGCGGTTATGGAACCGACCGCAAAAAATTAACAAATATATAAGGACTGAGGTAAAAAAACCTCACTAAAAATAGTGGAACCCCCGGTTCCAAGGAACCATGAAGGAACTGCTAAACACACTAAATATAAACACAAATTACAAAATAAACTCAACTAAGGCAGCAATCTGAAATAGAAACAAAAAACACTACTTATCGACCAGATAAATGAATTTTGAAGAGGTTGATGGAGAGCTTTCCGGGACGTCTTCACTAGGCAGGCGGAGTAAAGAATCTGAAGTACTCAGAGTGCAACAGTTGCTAGGGCAGCAGTTTGAAAGTGGCATGAGCCAATTGAGAGTTCCATCATTTGCATATAATTCCATCTCTCCAGGCAATCCATCACAGGAGGCTGACTGCATTTGTTTAGTCATAATGAGTGATTCCTGGGGTTAGAATGGGAGTTACTGATGTCATAGAATGTCTTAGAAGTATGAAAATGAAAAGCAGTAGCTGGTGAGAAGAATGGAACTCTGTGTAGATCTGAGGGAACTCCAAAGATAGAATATTTACTTAAAAAAAATCATCAAACTTATTAGAATCCATAACTGACTTGAAAAGAAAGATGGAAGGGCAGTTAACTATGTAAAAATCATTTCCTATCTCCTTTAAGACAAAAAAGGAATGAGGAGAGACATGTATTGTAGAAAAACTATACATCTGCATGAAAAATCCCCAAACAGCAATGAATTCACCAGCATTACATATATTATGTGGCATGATTTGAGTTCTGTTTTCAATTCCATAGCCATGGGATTGCAAACTTCCATGGGCCCTGACCTAAACCATGTCTGTGTGCAACCATACCATGCTTCTGGTGCCTCTGTCACTGGTGTCCACAGTTATTAGGAGCTCTTATTTGGAGACATCCATTCCATACAAGCTCTCTCTAGCCTCTTCTGGCAATTTGACCTCAAGCGGCAGTAAGGATGACCACTGGGAATGGTGGTATTTGGCAGTCTATTCTAAGTACTGCAGATAGTATGTTAAAATGGTGAGGCAGCTGAACACACCCTGTTCCACAAGAAGTCCATCTTATGGGTTTCCTCACCAGAAGGGTTGGTGGAGATGGGGGACTGAGATTTTTCAGCCACAGCATCTTACTCTTCTTTAGGGTTTGCATAATATTTGTCTGTCCTTTTATCTAGGGTTAGAGCCTGAAGAGTTCCTTCCACATTTGTTTAGCCAATTTAAAAAGCCCTGTAGCTGGCATGTAGATTCTTCCAGAGGAGGACTTGCACAATATATTCAAGAAGGAAATCCACCTTCAGATTTTGAATCCTGAATGGAGATGTCAAAACTCCTTGTTCATTCTCCTTACAAAGGTTATAAAAGATTGACAGAAGGAGAAGTCCAAGGTGATGCTGTATGAGGAACCCATTATATCATCTCCCCAGAGATATTGGGATATATTGCACAGGGTACTCTCATCTGAGAAGTCTTCTGGTTAGGATTCCACTCTGTATGGTTACCAGGTGAGTAAGTATGGCCCTGGCAGGTGATGGCAACAAATGAGAACTAGTAACAGAATGGTGCTTGGCCTTCTCAAACTCATAATATGGCATTAACCACCCAAAGATTCAACTTTAGGGGAATGAAACTGAGCCAGAGAAAGACAAATGATTCCATAAAAAAGTCCCCAAAATGCTGAAAAGGATGGGAAGGTGCTTCTTTTTAAAATCGTTACTCTTTTAAATGAGTTTTCGGGCAAAGATATGACAGGATTTACAGTTTATAAAGTCTTGTGGAACTAAACGCTTCAAACAAAGCTCATGACAGTCTGCCCTTGGCAGCAGTTGAAAGCAATCTGTACAATTTTTGGTTGGTCCACAAGATGTCTCTGACATACCAATTAGAGAGAACCTTGAAATAATCAAAACAGCTTGCAAAAAACAATGCAGTACAAGAGCCCAATATCGAAAAACAGCTCTTGTACTGTGGAAACTATGCCAAAGTTCAAACTGCAGCCTCTGTAACAGGAGCCAATTTATTAATGTGAAAGGACACAGGCTGAAATGGAAAGTGAAAAACCTCTGTTCTCTGTAAATTGGATAGCTAAATACAATAAACTGCTAAATTTAGCAAAAAGGAATGTGGTTTAATAGCAAAAATAGTAAAAAAAAATAAAAAAAAAAAAAATTGTCACAGTAGCCAAGAAGAATAATCTCTGGCTGCTGGAACTCAAATGGGAACCGGAGAAACCTAAATTTACAGAAAACCCTATCTAAACACAGAGTAATCGAGAAAAACTGACTAAAGTACACTTGTTGATACAACTACAAAATAAAACCTGACTAGAGAACCAGCCGTTACTGTAATTCACTGGGGTGACTGCTCACTTCAGGAAAAGAAAAAGATCTAACAGCCAGAGAGGAGTGTGGATGCAAAGTCTGAACCAAGATTCCAGACTCTAAAATTTGCATAGGTTCTAACTCCAGGGCATCACTCTTCGCCAAGATGACTGCATAAAGTGTAAACATTAACTGAGTGACTCCTTGGATTAGAACCAAAATGGTACTGAATCCAAAATGGATCTAAGAAGAAGCTATAACTAAAAAATAATATTAGAAACACAACGTAAATCAGGAAGTGACCGATATGTTTTGCAGAAAGGAATAATCTGACAGTTTAAGCAGGCTGAGTTTGAGACATGAGATGGTACATGCCATCCATGTGTTTTAAATCTACTGAATGGTTCTAAAGGCTGACTCTTTGAGATGGTGTTCAGCAAATGTGTGGCTATAGATGTATCCATATTGTTTAAATGCTTTTTCAAGCGTGCAAACAAGCCTGATCCTAGAACAAAACTGCCAGTAAATCAGCAAGTCTTTGCAGTCAAAATACCTGTAAATATCTTAGCAGTTCAGCAACTCCAATATCTGCCTCTAAACTGACTTCCCTGGGGCAACAGTTGCAGCAGCACCATGGTGCAACTAGAATAAATTACAGTAAAGGTTTGTATACAAGAAAAAATTGTATTGAGCAGGCATACTGAACTTTGCACAAAAAAGCTGTATTTACTTGTTGCCTGACTGTTAAAGTAAAATTTCTCACTCTTTAGAGTGTTAAGGACAAATAAATTATGTGATTAAGCTCCTTTCTGAAACTTTGTGTGTGCATCAGACTTTAGGCACCAAGGGAATACACATCCCTTTGTCCTGCTGATTTGGCTCTCCTGCTGGTGCAGACGGTCCTTTGTCCATGGCCAGCATTTAAACTTCTCCTTTTCCTTCTCTCCCCAGCTGAGGACAAGCTCTCCAGGGCTCCTGCCCCAGGCGCAGAGCTTCTCGGACACTGGGTGGTCGGTGCTTCCACAGCGCCCACCCAGGACTCACTGAGTATGACAAAAGCCGCTAATTCGCACCACCACCCATCCCCACCTCCACTTATTAGATATGCTGTTTCCCACCCACTTCCAAAAGCACGCCCATGAAGACTTTCATTGACCTCTCCAATTTTTTGGTTGGCCAGTTAGGAACTCCCCCAAGACAGCTGGCCGCTGACCTAGGTGCCTCCTGACACTATAGTTGCGGTTCCCTTGCCTCCAAACTGTATTTAACATTACCTCCTATTACGTCTTGAGTATGGGGGCCTGGATAGCACCCTTAAGAGGGGCTCCTCCTCCTCCTTTATTGATTATCCTCTGTTGTGCCCAGGTAGCATTTTACCCTCAGCAGCCTGTGCAAGCAGAGACTAACCCCTTAAAGTTTTGTTCTCTGAACATTGACTTGCCCCCTAGTTACTTATGTGCCATGCAGATAGTACTACTGTCTGAGTACAACCTGGGTACCCATCATGATGGTACCCATATTGAGCCGCCTCCTCAAGTTAGTCCTGTTGTTCCCTATTATGTTAGCCACCCCTTGCACACCTCGGTCAGGGTATTGTTTCACCTAGTATTAGGGCGGTACACCATTAGGGGTGGTGATAGGCTAACCCAACCTGTCAAGAATCATAGATGTACCAGGGCCAGGCTTCTCAAACTAACTATTGATGCCTTAACAAAGCTGCTACTTCTGCTACTGATATGCTCGGGTAACATCAAATTAAACCCTGGTCCCATCTTTCCCCTCTCTTCTCTTTCAGACATGGCCACTCTTAAAGGAATGAATTTCTGGCATGTCAATGCTTGTAGCCTCCTAAAAAAGTTTACTATGATACAGGCGTGCATCATCCATACCCAACCAGATGTCCTGGTAATATCTGAATCTTGGCTTAGGCCAGCCTCCCAGGATAGAGAGATTAGCATCCCCTTCTACCAGTTATTCAGAACTGATAGACCTACTAGGGGAGGTGGAGTGGCAATATACGTCAAGAAAAGGTTCAGTCTTACAGGATTTAGGACACTGTCCTACGTGCTGGGCCATTGGAGATCTTAGGGCTCAGCTCCGGGCAGCATGGGCAGAGATTACGCACCTCAAATTTCATATTCAAGAGGAAATACATTATAAGAACCACCCGCCATTTCCCCAACATCCAACAGAAGAACCTCAACCACACAGGGTAGTTGGTCCAGGAGGTTGGCAGGTGGTTAGGAAGGGCAAATCGGGTGCCCCATCATTCTGTGCTCTCCAACATATTACCTCCAAAAAGCCATATAAACACTACAAACAGGTATCTGCCTCTATCTATGAAATCAAACAAAGGGGCAGAGGACACTGCAGAGCAGGGCACTGCAGCACAGGAGCTAGCACAACAAAACTCGCCCAAATCAGGAACCAAAACAAAAAAAGCAAAAAGGAAATCCAAAAAACTTCTGATCATAGGAGACTCCATGATTCAGGAGCTGATACCCATTTCCAGCCAGGGTAATGGTCAGATGTCTCCAGGTACATCAGCATGGAGAGACACTGACCGCATTGCTAAAATTGTTCACAAAGCAGGAGAAAACATTGATGTCCTGGTACACATAGGGACTAATGATCTAGCCAGCCAGTCAGTTGTGGAGACCAAGGAACACCTAACCAGGCTGGGTGACAAACTATCATCCATTTCGTCAGACATCTCCTTCTCTGAGATCCTGCCAGTCTGGGAGAAGGGGGGCAGATAAACAGAAGGTCGGAGAAGGGGAGATAGGGGAGCTAAACATGTGGCTCAAGGGCTGGTGCCAGGAAAAAGGACACAGATTTGTAGGGAACTGGCAACAGTTCTGGGAGCAAAAGTTCTTTAAATTTGATGGACTGCATCTGACTAAGGAGGGAGTCAGTGCACTGGGGCAGAAGTTTGATGTCTTTGCAGAATATTTAAACTAGCAAATGGGGAGAGGGGTGCAGCACCCCATATGTCGAATGGGAAGAACACCCTTCCCCCCTCAGCTAGTGGTCAAACAGGGATTCAGCATGTTTGTAGTTCATTTGCATCACCAGGTAAGAAAAAAGGTCCATCTCCCCATACGACATGCCAAACCTCACCCAACAACTAACACATTGAAATCTGGCCAATGGAAAATCATGTACACAAATGCTCACAGCCTGGGAAATAAGATCCCAGACCTGCAGGCAATAATATCAGAGGCTAAACTAGACATAGTAGCAATTAGTGAGACGTGGTTTACCAGTAACCACACTTGGGAGACTTCAGTACCTGGCTATGTACTGTTCAGAAGAGACAGACGTGCAAAAAGAGGGGGTGGAGTGGCCCTGTATGTCAATGAAAATATCAAAGCTACAGAAATTCAGAATACACATAGGGAGCCAGAAGAACTGTGGGTCACCCTGGAAACAGGAAATGGGACAGCCATAAGAACTGGGATTGTCTAAAGGCCCCCAGACCAGGGGGAGGACATAGACACATTACTGTTAGAAGATATACAAAACATGACCGCTAAAGGGGAGGTTCTAATAATGGGAGACTTCAACATGCCGGATACAGATTGGTCAATACCAGCAGGAACATCTGCCAGAACTAAACACATGGTGGATTCCCTGCAGGGGGAGGGCCTCCAACAACTGGTACAACAGCCCACAAGAGACAGGGCTATCCTAGATCTAGTACTGACTAACAGGGAAGAGATCACAGATCTCCAGGTAGAAAGGTCACCTGGGGCCAGTGACCATCACATGGTATAGTTCAATTTGGCCACCAGCTAAATCATCCCATTCAAGGCAAAAATATGGGACTTCAGAGGAGCTGACTTTGATAAGATGGCCAACCGAGTTAAGCTAGCCCTGGCAAAAGAAACACAGGGGAGGGATACAGGCAAAGTGGGCAAGCATTAAGGATGCAACACTTGAAGCAACATCCCATTGTGTTAGACAGAAAGGAAGTGCAAAGAAGAAGGAAACCACTTTGGTTCTCAAATACAGTAGCAGAAAGGTCAGAGCCAAAGGCTGGCCTTCAGGAAATAAAGGAACACATCGGGATGAAGATAGGGAGGCATACCAAACTGCCCTAAAGGAAGAAGGAAGCAGTAAGGCAGGCAAAGTCCCAAACTGAGGAAACACTAGCACGAATAGTAAAAGAAGGTGACAAGACTTTCTATAGATACATTAGTGAAAGGATAAAGTCCAGAGGGGGTATTGCGAAGCTCAAAGGAGAAAAGGGGGCATGTGAGGAGGAGGACCATGTAAAAGCATCTATCCTAAATAGATACTTTTGCACAGTATTTACTGAAGAGAAGGCAGGGCAGGGCCCACAGCTCAGCACCATGGACACAGGTGGGAGGGAGGTGAGCATTACTCCCTTCACAAAAGAAAGGGTCCTACAAGAGCCTCGCTAAGCTCCAGGGTGGACAAGGCAATGGGACCTGATGGCATACATCCCAGGGTACTTAATGAGCTAAGGGTGGAACTAGCAGAGCCATTAGCAGAACTGTTTAGTGAGTCTTTGAGCACAGGAGAGGTCCCGAAGACTGGAGAGGGCTCATGTGATCCCACTCCACAAGAGTGGGACGCAGGGAGGAGGCAGGGAACTACAGACCAGTCAGTCTTACCTCAGTAGTGGGCAAGATTATGGAGGCACTCCTTAAGGAAAGGATAGTGCAACACCTGGAATCCATAGGGCACAGGATCCAAGACAGCATGGGTTTACAAAAGGAAGGTCCTGTCAAACTAATCTCATAGATTTCTTTGACTGGGTAACCAGAGTGGTGGACCAAGGGGGAGCAGTTGATGTCACCTACCTTGACTTTAGCAAAGCTTTCGACACTGTTCCACATAGAAGATTGATAAAAAAGCTGGGTAGGCTCGGGATGGGTCAGAAGTTGGTAAACTGGGTGGCAAACTGGTTGACAGGCAGAAAACAGAAAGTGGTGGTAAATGGTATACAGTCAGATGAGATGCAAGTCACAAGTGGGGTACCTCAGGGATCAGTCCTGGGGCCAGTACTCTTCAATATCTTCATTAGTGACATTGTAGATGGACTAGAGGGTAAGGCTTGTCTGTTTGCAGATGACACCAAGATCTGCAACAGAGTAGATGATCCAGATGAGGTGGGCAGAATTAGAAGAGATCTGGATAAACTAGCAAAATGGTCAGAAGATTGGCAACTGGGATTTAATGCAAAGAAGTGCAAGATCATGTACATAGGGAATAGAAACCCTGAAGCCACCTATAGGCTGGGAGGGGAGTTGCTGGAAGTCACAAAGGAAGAAAGAGACTTGGGCATCATCATCACTGATGACCTGAAATCATCCAAGCAGACCTCTAAAGCAGTAGGTAAGGCTAGGGGGATGTTAGGGCGTATTAGTAGGGCTATCACAAGTCATAAGAGGGAGGTAATAATCCCTCTTTACAAGACATTGGTTAGGCCCCATCTGGAGTACTGTGTGCAGTACTGGAGGCCACATATTCACAAGGACATTAACCAAATTGAGGCAGTCCAGAGAAAGGCAACCAAAATGGTGCAGGGACTGCATCAGAAGACATAGGAGGACAGATTAACGGAGCTCAATATGTATACCCTTGAGCAAAGGAGGGAGAGAGGTGATATGATCGAAACATTCAAACACCTGAAGGGCATTAACAACGTGAAAGAGCCTAACATGTTTAAATATAAGAAAAATAGCAGGACAAGAGGACACAGCATGAGACTAAAGGGAGGCCGATTAAGGAGGAGGAAATTCTTTTTCACAGAAAGGGTGGTGGATGCATGGAACGGCCTACCTCAGGAACTGGGGGCTATGAATACAGTGCAGGGCTTCAAACAGGCATGGGATAGGCATAAGGGAGCAATACAGATGAGTATGAATAGATAGGCCACTGACAGTGCAAAGGCCGATGGCACATTTATAAGGTAGAAAAAGAAATGGGCAGACTGGATGGGCCTTGCGGTCCTTATCTGCCGTCAACTTCTATGTTTTTATGTTCACAACGTCCTGCATGGATTCAACCTCTGTTAAAAATGAGTTTGAAAGTCTGATACTTAAGACTGAATTATCTACTTCATTGGCCATCAGAGTGATTGGTTATTATAGACCCCCATCTGTGGGAACACTACTCCTATCACATCTTGGTTCTGTCATTGAGAAAGAGAATCTTGAAACAATTATACTTGGGGACTGTAATTTTGACTGGCTGTCCAAGACTGCTTCACCCCTAAACACTTTTGTGATGCTCGTGGGTTAGTGCAGCTAATTCAGAACCTACACATCCTAATAAAAAGAACCCTTGTAACAGTTCATCATTAGATGTAATATTAGTTGATAAGCCACATCTTTTCACGTATGCTGGAACCTTCTTCGCTGATGTCAGTGACCATTGTTTCATTGCTGCAGTTAGGTCACTACATCACACAGGTCTTTCAGCCAAATTCATCACAAAAAGGACACGGCGCAACCTCGATGTGGCAGCCTATACATATGAACTGGGACACTCGTCACACTGGCAAGACTTCTACCTAGCCACCACGGTCAACACAGCATATGATATCTTTAATGAAATTCTGTTAGAGGCCCTAGATATACATGCCCCGACGGTAAAAATCTGAGTAAAAAACAAAACTTGTCGCTGGTTCACTCCTGAGCTAAAAGCCACCTTGCTAGGTAGGGATAAGGTATGGAAAAAGGCACAGCAGACGAAGCTGTACTCAGACTGGTGTCACTTTAGGAAGGCACGCAATGCATGTACAAAAATGGTCAGACACGTCAAGGCATCATTCTATCTTAGGGAGTTGGACTCTGCTGCAAAGTGCTCCTCTAAATTCTGGGGGACAATCAAGGATATGTCCAGTCATACCCCACGTAACTCCTTGCCACCAAAAATCACATCCGAGGGGAAAACTATATGCGACAAACAGGAAATCTTAGAGTATTCAACAATCATTTTACCACAGCTGGTCTAGCATTTGACAATTCCCCTGCAGCTCTGGTCCACTCCCAACTAAGTGTCCCTTGCATAGACTCTATTGCCCCGGTACCCGGCTTCTCATTCCAACCTGTATTATTAAAGGAGGTTGAAGATCTGATACTTCGGTTGGATGTTAAGAAGAGTGTTGGAGCTGATTCATTGGATCCCTATTTTATAAAATTCGCTTATCATGTTCTTGCTGATCCTATCACTCGTCTATTTAATTTATCACTGTCCCAAGGGTCCCTTCCTATAATATGGAAAACTGCCCATGTCTCCCAAGTTGTTTAAATCTGGGGATACCTTCGACCTCAACAACTATAGACAGATTTCCTTACTGCCAATCTTGTCAAAGCTCCTGGAAAAGTTGTCAGCAATCAACTTAGAGCCTATCTGGAAGTTAATAATTTACTAAACCCTATGCAATGAGATTTAGGACTAAACATAGCACTACTTAGGCCCTTGTCAAAATAACAAATGATTGGTACAATGATCTAGACAGCAGAAACTTTGTCTGTGCAGTATTTCTAGACCTTAGTAAGGCTTTTGATACTGTAGATCATAGCCTGCTAATCTCCACTCTGAACAGCACAGGTCTTGACTCGGCATCCTTGCACTGGTTCACGGAGTACCTGGTAGGCGTCAGCAACAAATCAAAGCTGAGGGGGTTATCCCCACTCAAACCTCTTCTGAGGGAGTGCCACAAGGATCCATACTTGGTCTGCTGCTCTCGCTATCTATGTAAACAATATTGATGTGGACATCAACAAGGTAAAAATACACTTGTTCGCTGATGACACAGTGGTATACATAAGTCGACAGACTGCCGAAGCTGCCTGTGCAGACCTACAGGAAGAATCTGACCTTCTTCAGACCCAGCTCCTCCACAAAAAACGTATTTTAATGCAAAAAAGACAAAGGCAATCCTGGTCTCACCCTATAGCCGTGTGACAAACCCTGCCAGCTCTGGAGTACTGCCATTGATCTCCACAATTCTGGGAGAAAAACTGGAATTTATCCCAAAGTTTAAATACTTAGGAGTGTGGTTAGATCAGAACCTCTCATTTTCTGAGCATGTTGAAGACCTGGCAAAGAAGTTAAGGCAGAGGTTGGGTCTATTCTATAGAATTAGCCAGTTCCTCACTCGTGATGCCAAACTGCGATTAGTCCAAACTACTTTTCTTTCCCTAATTGACTATGGAGAGTTCCTATATAGTCACTATTCCAAAGCCTTGCTTATCAAGTTGGATATGCTTTATCATAGGGCCATCAGCTTTATTACCGGTCTCCCCAACTCTACCCAACACTGCTTATTGTACAAAGCTGTAAGATGGTCCTCGCTTATGTTCAGGCATGAAAGAAATGCAGTCCTTTGGACCTACAGAGCCATCATAAAAAGGCTCCCACATTACATATCTGAATGTCTTCCCCTAGGTGAGCTGGGAACGTACGGCTTAAGAAGTGCCCCCTATATCTCCCTATGCATCCCTAAGGCTTCCACCCGCTATGGCAGAATGGCCTTTAGTTTTACGTTGCCATCCTTGTGGAACAAAATGCAAAAACTACTGAAACTAAGCTGCCTCGGAAGTATTAATGCTTTCAAGTCATTATATGCTTTAGGGGTGTGTGAGCAATGCAACTGTTCCCCCGGCTCCTAATCGCTAACCGCTGTTAGCTTACTCCCTCGAGTCTAGCCATAGCCATGAATGACTTTACCTCAGATTAATGTGTGCATGTTTTTACTAATCCTTATGTACTTATTACTTTCCGGTCCCTGTACACCTCTTGCTAGACATAGGCAAGTCTTACAGGGGGCATCTGCACCTAAAGCGTACAATCTCTAGCTCACAGGCAGTTGCACCTTCACAAGCCGCCATTCGAAACCATTTGCTCGGATTGTTCTTTACCAAAGCACCACTAAAGCCATCAACCAATCGGATTGCGAGCACTTTCCGGCCTTGCTCTTGATTGGCTTCTGCAGTTTACTTCGGTGATCCTTCCAATTCTTGCAAAAATCGGATGGTCTGCCTGTACTCTGCTAAAATAGCTGTAACCACCTCTTTCCCTGACCGATGGGATCCTCTTCTTTATGGCTTAGAGTACAAATCTCAGGAGCATGAGTGATTATGCTCCTTTTTGAACCTTTGCCTGAGATTGGCCTTAGGTGCCTAAACATATTCATTATCTTCCCTGCCTTGCGACCTTCCCGGTGGCCCAATGGTCTGTTGAACACAGACAGCCAGCGCTAGCACCTAGAACTGGAAAATATGTGTGGTAGGCGCTGTCCTAACCGTTGCCTCAGTACCTCGCTCGTGCCCTCTACTAGCAAGTTGCAGTACAGCCACCTCCCAGTCCTAATGTAAGCGATCCCTGGGGCTGCCATTGATAGTGCCTGGCAGGCTGTTTGCTCCCTTTCAGACCTAACCATACCTGTTTTATTCCTTTTTGTGAACTGTGTCAAGAGAAAAGCTATTATCACTTATTTTGTCTGACTGTTATGTTAGCGATACCTAGGTCTCACTTGTGTTTTTTGGGGGAAATTCCTGTGATAATATCCATCTCTGAATCTCTGTGGTCAAGCCTGTTCCCACTATTTATACTGTTCACTGTGTCTTCTGATGATCCCTAACTAACTGTTATGTTATGTACGTTCTTTGTGTTTTGATTTGCACTTCTACTATGTTTTATTCACATTGTTAATATAGCTGTTTGTACTATAATCAGGACTTAACCAGGTCCATCTTGTAAATGAGCTTGCCCAACGATGTTCGCCTGGATAAATAAAGATTTGATTGATTGATTGATTGTAATGAGGCAATATGCCACAAGGCTGGAGGTCAAGTGGCATAATTACCTCTTTACAACCCCAAGATGCATTTTTATGAGTTAATGCAAACCTTTACTACTGTTTGTTTTGTTATATTACATTTGGATAGTCAAACTGGGAGGCAGTATAGCATAGTAGGAGGCAATATAGTATAGTGGTTCAGAGCACTGACCTGCAAACCTGGATACCTGGGTTTGAGTCCCACAGCTGCCACTTGCATACTGTGCGATTGTAAGCAAGTCACTTAACTTCTTGGGCTCCCAGCATGTACCATAAAACAAGCATTGACTTAGTGTGCCTTTCCTGGCCAAAAATTGTAAAATAAAAACATGAAAAACAAGCTGTATTTTTAACTTTTACAGAGATTTTACACAATGCTTAGCAGGGAAGGAGTTAATGAGGCAATTCTGTAGTCAATTTTATAATTCTGTGAGTTGTTTTCTTAGATACGGATCTGGGCTAGCTTCATTTCATGGTGTGTCAACACAGCCGCTAGCATGGAGCTTTGGCAGGATGTTGTTTCAGTTTGGACATGTTGTCAGCACTGTGTTTTTCATTTGTAGGTTTTCAAAGCTGTTAAGAAGTCTGCAGTTATCTAAGTATGGAAATGTTTTAATTATTTTGGTTTTGAGTTTTGAGAAGCAGTTTAGTTAGGAAGTGGTCAGATTTAGTTGTTTGGGTTAAGCGTGGAGTCTCACTATGAATTCTATGTGCATTCACAGCTTTGTTTAGTATACTACTCGTTATTATTTTTTTAATAGTTTGCTTATAGCTGGGAAAGAGCATTGGTCTCAATGTGCCTCTCCCAGTTACCAATTTTCTTATAAATACATGAATTAAGTAATCTGGTACATTTTTAAAGTGTGAGCACACTTACAATTAGTCTCAGTGCTGCATTTCTCTGCATTGTGGGTTAACGTCATTCACTGTGCATGGAGGGTGAGGGAAAAAAATTCACTTTTCTGTAAAACATAATGTTTTGCATTCTAAAACCTTGCTGGTGTTTTTGTTTTTTTTTTTTAATCTTGAATGTTCCTGCTGAGAAGTAAGCCCTTGTTGCTTATGTGGTTCTGGTTTTGACCAATTTCTTCAGCTGTGTGTACCGTAGCAGTGGAAGGTCAAATGAGAAGTTACAGGTCATGCAGTAAATATTTTACTTTAACCGGGCTTGTGTACAGCTAAGTGTCTTCCTAGCTTTGCTGACAGGTAAAACTAAATGTTGTGAATATTTTTTAATCAAAGTGTGGTACTGAACTGGTGTTTGAAATGTTTTTATGATGTCACATTTATCAAGTTGATGTTTATTTGTTTGTGATGTCATGACTAATTTAGCAGGTTTGTGTTACTCGGTCGATGCTGTCACAGTTACTTTATTAGGAAATGAGATGGGATTTTTTTCAGTTATCTTCTTCAATAGGGAAGGTGGCCTACTTAATAGGGCTACCTGAATACCTTTTTTCGAATATTCAACCTAATAGTTGGTATTCGGGGCCTAGGTATTTGGTATTCAGCTGATGTTCAGTATTCAGGTTCTAAAAGAAAAGGGAGGGGGCTGCCCCCACCCTCCTCCCTAGCCCAGCAGAAGCTCCCTGTCCCCACACACTGAGTTAGCACCCAAATCCCCCAGAACTGGCGTTTTGATAAAAATTATGGATTTCAGTAAAACTCCAATGATGGATGACGGCACAACCCACCCATCTCCATCGCCAGCCACTGTCTCATCAGCGCTTTGCAGCACACTGCAACAACTAGTACTGAATTTATCCCTCTCCCGCCATCTGGTAGTAGCACCTCGTAGCAGCACCTGGCTGCAGCACTAGCAGCATAACCCCCACTTCCACTCTCAATTCAGAAGAGATGAAGGCAACCAACACAGCCTGCCCTCCTCCACAGCCAGCCACCTTCTTCTGAATGAAGTAACACATGCTTCCTCGCGTCGTAAAACTAGCTGATCATCGTTGGTTTTACTATGCAAGCAAGTGTATAAGTGCCTTCACTCAGAAGGCAGCCAGACGTGAAGGAGGGCAGGCTATGTCAGTCACCTTCTTCCCTTCTGAATGCCATGTGGGTGAAGCGGGTGCTGCTACGAGCTGGGTGCTGCTACCAGGGTGAGGGTGAGGGGGACAATTCAATACTAGTTTTTACAATGCACTGCAAAGCGCTGATAAATGTTGGTGACTGGCCATGGAGGAGGGTGGGTTGTGCCAGTTGCCAGTCGCTGGAGTTTTATTTAACAAATCCATAATTTTATCAAAATGTGGATGCTGGCGGAGAGTGGGATTTGGGTATTAACTTAAGGGTAGAGGGATGGGGATTCTATATATAAAGGATATGGGCTAGGGAAGAGGGTGGGAGGCTGTTGGCTTTTACATATTTTTGCATAGTATCTCCTAAGGACAAAGAGTGATACTATTCATTATTTGGGATCCCAGTAACGAATACTGCATAATTTGTGGTATTTGGGAAATAATATTCATTGCTTGCACACCCCTGCCAAGTAATATAGCACAGTTTTAGCAAGTGTAGGGTGTTACACTCTAGCCAACACTTGATACAGCAAGACAAGATTAACTTAGGTATATCTGTAGCTCACCTAGCTTTCCGTTTCTCCAAGCGATGCTCCCTTAGACCTTTTATGAAGTCTAGGTAGTGCTGCTTGTGTGTCATTCTCTGGGATTCTTCATCATCAGTGTACGCATATTCTGGGTCCACATAACTGTACCGGTCAGCCCTTGTAAAAACAGTCCTGAAAATTAAAACAAGATAGTATACTGTCTATTAAAAATCAGTCGGCTAAGTCAAGTTTGACAGTTCAACTGAACGTGTCAGATGACTTTCGTACAGGGTCAGCTCACTGTAGCATACAGTGTTACTAATTTCTTGAAACTGTTGCTTACCTTTCTCACTTACTGCTACAGCGCAAGAAAGTCTATTGTCCTCTATCTCACTAGACCCTCTATTCTTGTTTTTAAGGAGTCATGTTGTTTTACAAGTGTTATTTCCCCTGTTTGCTTAGCTAGGATATCTTAGCATGCATATAAGATCTCAATAACTGAGAGGTCCTAGTTCTATCAAATTTCATAGCTGGAAGAGCTAAAGAAGAGAGCTATGTAAAGTAGGATCTGAATCTCAGAGCTCCTGTTTCACAGTTTAGTGCACTATTAGACTGCACTGCCATTCAGTTCTCTTTACAAAATAGGGTGGGAATTTCCTGCATCCTGATTGACCAACAGGATGCCAAAGTAATGTGATGTAGGGTAGTAACTGCACTGATTAGCACTTCCTCCAGCAACCAGGGCACAGCACATAAAAAAAAGTTAGCACCATAGTAACAGCTTTCCTTCTAATGCATTAGAAAAGCCGGTAAAACATATGCATCATCTTAGCAAGAGGAATGGTGCCCTGGAACTTAGAATCTTTTTCAAAGATGTTCTCTCACTGGCTGGGTCTTGAGCTTCCCAGCATTCTAATGGCAGATCTTTAAGTTGAACAAGCCAGGAGACTCAAAACCTGAATTGAAAATAATATGCCAACTATGGGCGCTATGCACGAATGTGGTACAGGTACATGTCAAAGGCTCATACCCCATCTGTGCAGCGGCGCACCTGTGGACAGGTGCACACCGACCAGTATTCACTACCGGCTGCCACCCGTTCATGGCCCCCACCCGGCGCACAGTACACTGCAGGGTGCCTGGTGGAGGAGTTGTGGACCTGGGCGGGCATCCAATCAGATGCCTGTCCTGGGTCCAGGAGTGGATTGCTTGCACCGCTAGGTGGGGGGTCCAGGTCATGAACAGCCCCACTGGGTGCCCAGACTCACATGGCCATACCCCAGTAACTGGCTGGTCCAGGAGACTGGCCCCACCATCCTCCGGAACAGTGCAGCCCTGTCCCAGAATTCAGTTGGCACCCCCCATCCCCATGGCATCGACACCCCATGCCCGTACATGTTGCTGGTGTCGCGGCACTTACCTGCTCTGCTGCCCAGCCCTTTCCATCTGCCTTGTTGGCTGGGACAGCACTGAGGTCATTCCCGGTCCTGCGACTGGCAGAGAGAATCCATTAGAGGCGCGCAGTGGTCTGACGAGATGCTGCCTGGTGTAACCTGCACCTTACTGCACCCGACACACATGCTGCACATTGCGGCACCATGCATGCCACTTAGTGCTAGCATGCCCTTGCAAGCGTCCTCCCGCCCCCAGCGCAGTGCTGTCCGCATTGGCCGAGGTTCGGGTGCATAACTGGTTTGTGCCCCATTGGTGAAGAATGTAGTGTGGGGTCCATGAGACCCCACTCCGTGGCATGCATATGTAATGATGCCAACACGCCCGGTTTACGTGGCACATTGACATCGTACACAGCGCCTAATAGTAGCACAAACTGCAGGTTCAAAAATGTGTTTTAAGTACACAGAACAAGCAACAGCAATCATTAAAAGCTCAAGCTATAAATAACAATAACTGATAAAGTTGACCCCAATTACCTTATTCTAAATACAACAACGGGGAATGGTAGTTATACTGGCTATTCTAATGCATTAGATGAAACACTGTTACTATGGCAAGTACGATTTCTTCTATTACATGAATTAGAACAGCCCTGTAAAAATTATGCAGACTCTAAGCAGTACCCTATGTTGGCGGGATATCCTCTGTTCTAGATTTGTAGAAACTGAGGGCGCATCTAACATCTAATGTGTGGAGTCTTTCTTCCCCTTTATTTGCATGTGACTTTGGGAAACACACTGACAAGATAACAGTGGACGCAAGGACCATCATTGGCTTCAAACATGGTTAGGATTATTATGAAGACCCTAATTACCTTATTCTAAATAGTAGAGAGAGGGAAGGGAAGGGTAGTTATACTGGCAATTCTAATGCATTACATGGAACACTTGTTACTATGATGAGTAACATTTCTTCTATTACATGAATTAAAACAGGCCAGTAAAATCTGCAGACACTAAGCAGTACCCTATGTTGGAGGGATTAAGGATTATTCTGAGAACAGGTTCCAAAGTATAGCAATCCAAAATCAGTTCCTCTTGAGCTGATGAATGTTTGTCATGTTAACGTGTCCTTAGTCCTGTACTGACGTGGAACCCTTGGAGAAGAGCACTTGTGCTGAAATGTGTTTTCCCAAGAAAGAGAGAAAGAGAGAAAGTGAGAAAGTGAGAAAAAGAGAGAGAGATTAACATAACAATGTAAGTGACTGCATCAGCACTGCTGATAAGGCTAGCAGCAGTTGAAGCGTCACGTGCACGATGGACGAGAAGTGCGGGTCGCAGATGGCAGAGGCTGACTGCTTGGAGAAAAAAAAGTAAGCAACTGTGTTGTTTTCTGGACCATAAACTATACAGAATAGTACATGACAGCCCAAATACACAACATCACTCTTCTCGCACCTCATGGTTACTATGACATCAAAGGGACCTCTTGAGTTTTGCTCTTGAGGTCCTTAATGTCATGGTAACCACTCAGTATAAGAACAGAGTTGTTGTGTATGGGCTACCACATACTATCCTAAATGTTCTTGCTGCCACGGATTCTGCTGTACTCCTAGTGGAGTGTGCTCTTAATGTCATCTGGGGGGTACTCTTCTGCCTCGATACAGGAGAAACATATTGTGGATACTATCCACCATGATACAGATTGTTCAGAGGCTGGGTGCCCTTGGGACACCTCACCATGCTGTAAGTGACAAATAGTTTTCTGTCATTTCTTATATCCTCTGTTTTAAATTTGTAAAAACTGAGGGTCCTTCTAGCATCTAATGTGTAGAGTCTTTCTTCCCCTTTATTTGCATGTGACTATGAGACATACCCCGGCAAGGTAATGGTGGGCGCCAGGACAATTAACGACTTCAGACATGGTTGGGACAGCATTAAGGGCTTAATAGTCAAGTTTCTTAAGGCTCAGCTATACTCATGTTTGCACTCTACTTAAGAAATATGGAAATTGGCTTTTAACAACTATCGGTGGGTACTGAGCCAAAAATGTCATGTAATCTATTCTGCATGCATTTCAGCGATGGTTATTCACCTGTATGATTTGTGTGGATGAAGTCTATAGTTTTTACCTGTACCTGTCTTAACTATGTTTGTGTAAATTTTGAATTTTGAATAAAAATAGATTATTTAAAAAAATAGTTACCTGGGGGTAGCAGCAAGGCAGGGAACATGAGGCAGGTAGCATCGGTTTCAACCTCGTACAGACACTAGGCCTCAGGGGTAGTGAGGGATATTATGGGCAGACTAGATGGATACTGAATAACAGTCTGATTCAGATGGAATTCTGATACCACCTTGGGAAGAAACTGCACATTTGTCTTAAGACCACTTTTCCCGGATGGAAAATCAGGTGAGGGGTATCAGTTCAGAGTGCCTTTAACTCACTAGCCCTTCTTGAACATATAATAGCCACCTGAGTAGAACTTCAGAGAGAAACATTACTCTGAGCTTCAAGCAGATTGATATATTCCTGGCTCTCTGCTGGCTTAATATTGCCCCTTACTGGGTAATGTAAAATGTATCTTCCCTCCTAGAAGGAGGCATCTATGATTAGAATGACATTGTGCAGTACTGGGAGAAAGAGTACTGTTGCCACTACTGGAGGGCTTAAGAAAAAATTACTCACCATAGTAATATTGTTTCTTCTAATGGAGTCTTGCTGTATTCTGACAATATGCAGTTAGCCCCAGCACTTGAACTGCCCTGGAGGAAATAGTTAACTCTGCAGGAGCATAGAATGTTGAGCTCGAGCTCGGTTTTCAAACCTCTGTCTCTGGTACCTACCAGTGTAACCATCAGATTCTTATGAGCAAACTAAGTGCTAACTATGGAAATTG
This sequence comes from Neoceratodus forsteri, assembly GCA_016271365.2. Lineage (NCBI taxonomy): Eukaryota > Metazoa > Chordata > Ceratodontiformes > Ceratodontidae > Neoceratodus > Neoceratodus forsteri. Next base: position 726,422,284 of record CM057458.1, on the reverse strand, counting down.
TTTAATATATGGCCAAAGGCAACAATTTGGGTCCCCAAAAGACTCAAGTCGAGAACCCAAGAAAAAGGTAGTGACAATATAAATATATATAGTAAACATAACAATAGCAACTGAAACAGCTACCTTCTCCTTAAGAGGCAGGGTAAAGGTACACCTCTGAGGTGCAACACTGTACCTGCCAGCCCACTTCCCAAAAACTAGGTTCTGAGAGGGGAGGCAGGGAGGGAGGTCAGAATACAGCAAGACTCCATTAGAAGAAAGAACATTACTATGGTGAGTATTTTTTTCTTCAAACAACATGAAGTCTTGCTGTATTCTGACAATATGCCGACTGCCAAGCAGTTCCCCCAGGAGGAGGGAATACAGAACCTACTCTGGGAATAGGCTCTGCAGTACTGCTGTACCAAACCTAGCATCACTCCTAGCCTGGTTGTCCATAGAGTAATGCTTGGTGAATGTATGGACTGTTTTCCAGGTTGCTGCTTTACAGATTTCTAGCAAGGGTATATCTCTGGCTGCAGCCAGAGTAGCAGCTGTACCCCTAGTCGAGTGAGCCCTCAGGCTCGGAGGGGGTGTTTTGCCCAATTTTTCATAGCAGAATTGTATACAACAGACAATCCACCTGGCAATAGTCCTTTTAGTAGCAAGCAGGATTACCTTTTCCCACTTCACCATAAGTGAGAAACAGTTGAAGAGAATAATTTCTGTGTGCCTTAGTATGCTCTATGTAGTAACTAAGAGCCCTTTTAACATCCAAACTGTGTAATCTTCTTTCCCCTGAAGAAGAATGGTCAGTGAAAAACACAGGAAGAGACATTGACTGGTTCAGATGAAAATTGGATACCACTTTGGGTAAGAACCTCCTATTGGTTCTTAGGACCACCTTATCCCTATGGAAGGAGATGAAATCAGGTTCAACTGACAGGGCCTGTAATTCACTAATCTGCCTGGCAGAAATGTAGCTTCTCAGGAACACAGTCTTCCAGGTCAAGTACTTCAACTCAACGAAGCCAGAGAGGTTCAAAGGGTGGCTGCATAAGCTGGGCAATGCAGACATTAAGATCCCAAGCTGGAGTAGGTTCTCGAAAGGGAGGGTTAATATGAACCAGGCCTTTGAAAAACTTAGTGAAAACAGGATGGGATACCAGGGAAGAGCCCTTCCCTGATGAGAGGAATGCAGAAACAGCTGCTAAGTGAACCTTCAGAGTTGTAGGCCTAAGGCCAAGATCATTAAGATGAACCAGATAATCTAATTCCAGTGCCCTTAGCAAGTTTTTGTAACAGACACTAGCTTGGAGAAAGGATCCCACCTCTGGGACCAATGATCTCCTAAATGATACTGAATGTTCCTCACTTGGAACCTGGCCCTGGCACCACTGCAGCAGCTGAAACCATGTGACCCAGTAACCATAGAATGTCACTAGCAGACCTTAGCTTGCCTGCCCTGAAGGATTCAGCAGCTGAAATCAGATTTGCTGCTCTTGCTTCAGGAAGGAATACCCTCCCCTACAAGGTATATAGCTCTGCACCAATAAAGTACAAAACATGAACTGGTTCGTTTTGTGACTTTTTACATACGTACATACAAACACGTGAAGAAGCCAGCAGAAGAAGGCCATTTGGTCTCCTAGTCTGCTCATATTGTAGGGTTCATTGCTTGAGCTACTGTCCCTGCCTCCCTCCCCACTCCTCCCATACTCCCTACTCATGATCCTTACCTTCCTCCAAGCCTATCCCAGCCTCTCTTGAAGCTGTCCACTGTCTTCAACAAGACCACCTCTTCTGGCAGCGCATTCCAAGTGTCCACCACCCTCTCTGTAAAGAAGTGCTTCCTGACCTCCTTCCTAACCCCCCCTCCAGCTTAAGACTGTGCCCCTCATGTTATGGTTGCTACTCAGCTTAACAAGACCCTCCTTATCCATTCCCTTCAAGTACTTGAAGGTCCCAATCATGTCCCTCCCCCCGCTTTTCTCCAGGGAGGACATGTTCAGTGCCCTCAACCTTTACTCATATGCCTTACCCTGCTGATGTACTATCATTTTTGTAGCCCTTCTCTGCATCTTCTCCAGCAGGTTAATGTCCTTTTTGAGGTTTGGGGACCAGTACTTAACTCCATGCTTTAGATGCGGCCTCACCAGTGACCTGTACAAGGGTAATATAACCTCCTCTCTCCTACTACTGATCCCCCTAGTTATGCATCCCAGCATCTTGTTGGCCCTTGCTACTGCTTTCTTGTACTGCGTTGAGTGCTTCAGGTTACTAATGATCATCACTCCCAGGTCTTTCTCTCCCTCTGATGCAGATACCTGGATTACACCCAGGTAGTACTCCGTCCTGGGATTCTTGGCTCCAGTATATATAACTTTGCATTTCTTAGCATTGAAGCCAAGTTGCCAGATCCTGGACCACCTCCCAGCTTTTCCAGATCTTCTTGTAAGTCCTGTATCCCTTCAGCTGTATCCACTCTCCCACAGACCTTGGTGTCATCCATGAATAGGCACATTTTGCCCTTAATGCCATCCCCAATATCATTAATGAAGACACTGACCAACACCAGCCCAAGCATTGAGCCCTGCGGGACCCCACTGGTGACCTCTCTGGTGCCAGATAACTCTCCCCCCACAACCACCCTCTGGGTTCTGCCCCTCAGCCAGTTTTCCACCCATCTGGACATCTTATCCCTAATTCTGAGATCTGCCAACTTCCTGATCAACCTTTTGTGGGGCACAGAGTAAAAGGCTTTGCAGAAATCCAGATAGAGGATGTCTACCACTTGGCCCCTGCCTAACTGTCTTAGTGACCCAGTCAAAGAAGTCAATCAGATTCATTAGACATGATCCCCCCCCCCCATATGAACCCGTGCTGCCTTGCATCCTGGAGACCATGCTCCTCTAGATATTCTATCAACCTTTCCTTAAGCGTGGTCTCCATGAGCCTACACATGATTGAGGTCAGACTAACTGGTCTGTAATTCCCTGGCTCATCCTTTGGACCGCTTTTGTGGAGGGGCACCACATGTGCTGTTCTTCAGTCCTGCGGTACCACACCCGACTCTAGTGAACTATTAAATAGGCCTGCCAGTGGCCTTGCCAGTTCCTCAGCCAGTTCCCTTAGTATCCTTGGATATACTCTGTTTTAATGTTTGGATGTTGATGTTTTAAGGTCACAAGGAAGCCCAGGTCCTCCAATGTGTTTTGTGTCAGCAGTATGGAGGATTTTGCTTCCTGCATTTTTCCTGAGATCAGCTAGTCATCCAAGTAAGGAAATACCACCACCTTTTTCCTTCCCAAATGTGCTGCCACCACAGCCAGGCACTTTGTGTACACCCCTGTAACTGAGGTGAGACCGAAAGGAAGGGCTGTGAACTGGTGTTGACAGTTCCACAACCTGAACCTGAGGCATTTTTTATGACTTGGCCTAACTGGTATGTGAAAGTAGGTGTCTTTCAGATATAGTGATGCCAGCCAGTCTCCTATTTGCAGAGATGAAATCACTGAACCCAGTGTTACCATTTTGAACTTTTCTTTCTTTAAAAGTTTGTTCAGCTATCTCAGGTCTAAAATGGTTCACCATTCCCCATTTGTCTTGTGGTTCAGGAAGTATCTGGAACAAAGTCCCCTGTCCCATTGTAAGGCAGGCACTTTTTCCACTGCATTTTTGCCACAATTTCTTCACCTCTATCTGTAATAGAACTTTTCTGCTGGGATGTGAGGCTGAAAACCTTTAGGTTCTGTAGTTTGGGGAATTTCCTGTGGATCAGGAAGTATTTTGGATAAAGTCCTTTGCCACACTGTAAGGCTGGTACTTTTTCCACTGCATTTGCTTGCAACAATTTCTTCACCTCCATCTCTAATAGAACTTTTTCTTCTCGGTGTGAGGCTGAAAACCTTTAGGTTCTGTAGTTTTGGGAATTGCCTGAACTGCACGGACAGACTTTGGCATACCATTTCCAGGATTCACTTGTCTGTGGTGACTTTTGTCCATCCCTGGAAACAGTAAATCAGGCTTCCTCCCAATGGCAATGGATGGGTGATGTATTCAGAATTGTCAGCAGTTCTGCTTTGCCTGAGGTTTGAGGGCTGGTGTTGCAGCGGCACATCAAGTGCCCCATTTACCCCTGCCCCTACAGTAGCCTCTTTTTGTGGAGGGTACTCCTAGGAAACATAAGCACAAGGATCGTATCCCCTAGCCCCACCTCCCATTCCATAAGGCCTGTAGGATGTGGAGGCCTTTTCTTTCTCAATTCTGCTCTTGTAGGTGGTTTTGTACTCATCCACCTTTTTCATGTAAACCTCTGTCTTGTCACCAAACAAACAAATACCTCATAGGGTAAATCCACTGCTTTTGTTTGTGTGTTTTAGGATAAGTTAGTAGTTCCAAGCCAGGCAAACCTTATTAAGAACACTGCATAGGCCATGCCATGATGCTAGATGCAGTGTCATTGGTGTCCCTGCCATACATAACTGTACTTTGTGGCATCTATGACTGATCTTGCTGTGCCAGCCATATTCTGTGCAGGTCTCCAGTAGCCTTTTCACTCAGTGTCAGTATAGAATTCGATAAGACTTTCTGATACTGAGCTGTGTAAGTAAATTATGGCGCCTGCCCTAGTAGGAGGGAAGCTGACATAGACATTTTTTTCCCATACTACCCAAGTTCCTGAAATCTTTCTCAGGAGGCTGGGAGGAAAGGAACTCTTTGGCCTTATTACAGACAGCAGTCTGGACCACTCCCTCATGATCAAGGTGGGAGTACAGGTACTCAGCGTCCTGTTTGCCCACCTGATATTTTTTCTCAATGTTCTTGTCTATGCCTGTAGCTGAGGAAGGCACTGACATACTCTTGCATGTGACTTTCCTGAGGGATGTATAGATGGGCAGCATCAACATCCTTGTGGGTGCTAAGCACATCATATCTATGAATTCTACATCATCATCCCCCTCAGTCTCGTGAGAGGAGCTGTTGAGGGTATTTACCATATGCCTTGTAAAGGTACAGTGGGAAGTGTACTCCACTGAAGGCCTAGGAGGAGAGCCCACTTCTTGCTCAGGAGAACCATCTGGTTCTGTGGGTCCTCCTTCGTCCTCATCTTCATAGTTCTTTTGTTTTGGGTCAAAAATATTAGTGATCACAAGTGTGAGGATCGTGATCTGAACCCAGACAATCAAAACACTGTAAATGCCTTAGGTACCCAGCATTTGCACAACACACAAAACTTAGAACTTATAGGGCTTGTTTTTGTTTGAGGCTTTTCTAATATAGCCTTCTTTGAGAAATATATTTAGGTGTGCTTAGAACAAGTGAAAAATAAGCACAACAGAGCAAATTATCATTAAAAATATGTATCGCACGAAGGTAAGCCCTGGAGGAAAATAGGGGTGGCAGGGCTGGAGTGGCTGGCATCCAGTGGCTGCTCGGGCCCAGGGGAGAAACAGCACTAACTGCAAAAATAATTAAAAATATGAAAACCAGATACTAAAGACTGGGAACTGCAATAAAAACCCTAATCCTGGTTCCCTAGAACCTACTGGGAGCTGAAAAAAGAGATGTCAAACTGTTTAAAATCAGGAAAAAAACAGTGCAGGAACCCGAAAAGAATTTAACCTATGAACAACACAGCATATTCCTGTTTCTGGAAGCAATGCTAGATTGTAAGTCACTTTTCTTTAAACAAATATTTTAATTTAATAACAAGATTTCTAAACCAAACAAGTAAAAGTATATTTTGTTTAATTGTTGTTCATATCTATGTTCTTTTTAACAAAAGGCCTTTTAGGCCTGTCAGGAGTTGAAGATGTCTCTTTAGGATTAGCTTCTTCAGCACTATGCCACCTAGTCTACCATGCAGCTGTAGTTACATATGCTGCGTGTCAACATTATAACATTGCAAAACAATTGTTAATGTATGACTTACATGTACTTTTATGTCTGTCACTGGATCTGATGCTGGCTGATCGGTCATTAGGGAAGGCTACCAGAGCATTCCTCTCAAGCTCCTACTTCTCTTGTGACGGTGGATATGGCTTTTACCAGCATTGAGTAGGGCCACCCTTGCAGAACTGCTGTATCTATTAAGCTCTGGAACTGTCACATCAACAAACTGTCCAGTCTCATTGCAAACAACAGGAGTTATACCTAAAGATGAAATTGCAAGGCATACAACACAATGTTACAAGAAAGTGGATATACTTTTACCAAAGAAGCCAAATCCTGCAGCACATCTTTTCTCAGATAGTTATTTGCCAGCATCTTACTGCATGGATTATCAGGTTTGTGGATACCAAAAGGATATTACAACTTACTGTATAATAGTGCTTATATTTATGAAGCAATCAAAGGAACACCTCAACAATTAAAACTACCTGTATGTATATGTGATAAGCCATTTGTCCCTGTTGCTAAATATTGTTCTCTTCGTTATTAGATAGTTATGTAATAATCCACAACAAGGTGTGTCTCACTGTGGAATAACTTCACGCCTCTGGTGGATTGAAGCACGAGGCTACAGCAGTGTGTTAAACACCGAGTGACATTATTCCATGTGACACACACCTAAGTGCATTATTACTATTATACAACAACTTGTTTCTAAACAAAACAAAACAAACTCTAGCCAGAGCCAATAGGGCTGTGAAGAGCTACCAAATGACCAAAGTTACACATGTACGTTGAAATTATAGCAACGCTTGGGTGTAACTTGGCCATTTTTTGGAGGTGTGGCACCAAATTTTCAACATGGCCTTTTTGGGACCCCTCCTCATAAAGAGTGCCAGTGTCATATTGTTCACTTGTCCCAAAAGGTGATTTTGCAGAGTGAATGCGCTATTCTGTGCCACAGGTGCGAAAACACATTTTGGGCAGCTTGTGGAAAATGACAGCTGTACTGTTTTGAAAGAGGTGTGCAAAAATGGTAATGTTGAAAATGTGGAGTGAAAATATTAAAAATGGTGAAGTTAGGAACATGCACAGAAACTGCTCAACGCACACTCTTAACACAGTCATTTTCATAACTTTTCACAAATTTGCAACCTGGGCTTTTGGGACCCACCTCATGAACAGTGGCACAATCATTTAGTGAATCTGTCGAAAGGTGATTCCATTGAGTGACCACAAAATCACCTTTCTGGACCGAGTAACAAAATGACAGTGACAGTTTTCATGAAGTGGGGTCCCAAGAACCCACGTTGAACATTTGGGGCAAAATTCAAAACAATTGCTGATTTATTAGCATAAGTTGAAAACCCATTGAATGGCATAATAGCATGCTTACCTTTGATTTTTCAGTTTGCAATTTGACTTTGAAGAGTGCAGATGTGTCCCGGTCCAGAGGAGAAGACAGTGCTGACCTCCAGAGTTAAGTATGGGGGTAGGGAGGTGGTTTCTCAGTGGGAGGGAGGGGATGGGGAAGGGGGACTGGAGTGACGACAAGGGACTGTTTTCATTTTTACAGGAAAAAAAAAGAAAACACTTGGGCACACTGGGTGGGCTCCCAGTATGCTACATGACTGGGGGTTGTACATTATGCAGACATGGGGACTGTGCACTCAGATGTTGGCAGGGGTGGGGAAGAAAAAAAACAGGCACACTGGGGTGGGCTCCCAGTGTGCAACATGAGTGTGGGGGTTTGCACATAATGCCGACTCGGGGATTGGGCACCCCGATGTTGGCGGGTAAAATGAAAAATCTTTGAGCACACTGGGGTGGTCTCCCAGTGTGCCACATGAGTTGGGTGAGGGCCACAGAATGGCGTGGAGCTGGCAGCGGTGACGCAGATATAAATGCGCAGTTGCGGTGAATGGCAGTTTGCCATTCACAACATGACAGCTTCAGCGGAACTGCACATGCATGTGCGTCACAAGGCTGTCTGCCACAATGGGTCACAATGGTGCCACAAACACCATTTGAAAATCAGGAATGATGCAGGGTACAGCGCAGTGAGCCCCTTGCATCACATGTCTTTGATGTAAGCACCCTGTGTCATTCCTGATGCTTCGGAAATCAAGACCCAGGTTTTCTAATAAATTTATATCTTTTCTTTATTGTATTTTGATGTGTTAGTAATCACGCTTTACATTTATAATAAAATATTTTGTTTGTGCAGTGAAACAAAATTGTCAGCCTTGCTTTTCACACTGCTAGTAAAAATAAATCAACAAATTCTAGCATTGTGATATCGAAACTCCAACTATTTAGGAACCCAGTGTATTTCAGTAGAAACTAAATATATTTTCTATCTTTTCAAAGGAAACAGATACATTACTTCTTTCAGCAACAAACTTTGCCCTTCACATGTTTGTACTATTGTGGTTCATCTGAGTGATTTTACAATTTTCAAACTGGCAATTTGCTACACTTTTCTTTTTCCTGAGTAAATTCTACTTATGAAGACTGTCACCTGCTAAACTATAACAACATACAACAAGTTTTCAAAAATCACATATTTCTATTAAATATATAATACTTTGGTGGTAGAAAGTGTTATTTCTTTATAAAAACTAGGGTTGTGCGAATACCTTTCCGAATATTTGGCCAAATATTCAGTATTCAACAGTCAAATATTTTGGTATTTGGGAAATTATTGACCCTTTACAAAGAAAAAAGATATAGGCTCCTCCCTCATCTCTCAGCCCAACTAGGTAAAATGTAAACCCTATCCCCGCACTCTATGAAAAGTGCAGTACCACCCTCCCCCCCCCCAAGCACCCACAAGTTGTTGTTGTTGTTTAATACCTTCACTTTTAATAAAACTAGATCTCTCGATGAGTGACCAGCTCAACCCACCCACCACCATGGCTGGCCGCTGTCTTAATATAAAACTCCATTTGCACTTTAAAAAGTCTAACTTATGTCCCAACCCCCTGGCACAGCACCCAACCCTACTCCCACCCACCAGGATCCATTTGTCAGCTATACAGTGAGAAGGTGACTGGCACAACCCTCAGTCCTCCACGGCCGGCTGCCTTTTTCGTGAATGAAAGTGCTAACATGCTTGCTATAGTAAAACTAACTGATTCAGCTGGTTTTACTATAGCAAGCAAGAGAGCACATTCATTCATGAGAAAACGAGTCACCCGTGAAAAGGAGAACATTGTGCCAGTTACCTTCTCGCTATACCTGAAAATAGGTGCTGAAATGGTAAAATAAGGTCAAATGTTAACGCTGTGAAGTGAGGGACATCATTTATACTTCTTTAAGTGCAAACAGTACTTTACATTAAGAAGGTTGCTGGCCATGGAGGCAGGTGGGTTAAGCCGGTCACCCATCAGGGTTCTAGTTTTATTAAAAGTATTTAAAAAAACCAACAGCAACTTTTGGGTGCTGGGGCGGGGGAGGAGGGTGGGATTGTGCTTCTGATAGAGGTGGGATGGGGCTTGCATTTTACCATGCTGGGCTGACAAAGGAGGGAGGGAGCTGTTTCTTTTTTCTGGTGGCTGAATAATTTCCCGAATACAAACAGGCCCTATTCAGGAAGGGCTGCTGAATATTCAGGAGCCCTACTGTTCATGGTATTTGGGAAAAAATAATCGGCCCCTTCACAGCCCTAATAAAAATCTGAAAACAGGTTTGCAGTTTCCCACTGAAATACACTGCCGGCCTTGCCAGTACAACTTTTCTGACACCATATAGAGAATACTGGATGGGCATCTATGCACAACCAGTGTGTTCTGCCACAGAGAGGTTCTGATTCCCTCTGACCTCGAGAGTGAGCTCGAGATGTCCATGGGAATCAGAACCCTGATGACAGAAACACAGGCTGTGCATAAAGTTGCTCATCCTGTATTTTTTATAGTGTATAGTAGTAGTATTATGTGAAATGTGTGCACTGTGTTTTTCTTTTCTCTTTTTCATGATGAAACTGACTTGTGAAGTCTCTAGAGGTTCTAGAATACTGTCACCACAGAATTAGAGGACATTATACCATGGACTTTGGACACCGACCAATGAGAACGGCAGGCTGGCACCTTACCTCCATTGTAAATCCTCTGATAATCACCACAAAAGGTGCCAGCCAGCCGCATACTGAAAAAAAAAAAAACAATCCGACCCCAACATCATGTAAGTGTAGCCGTTATCTTCTTTCCCCGCTAAGCGCAAATCAGCATGGCACCCTCCCAGGCTTCTACCACAGCTCACAAAACATTGTTTAAAAAAACTGCCTGGCATAAACACAAATTCCACACTTGCATATCTCCTAAAAAAACATGTGGCAAACCTTTTCAAAAATGCTCCTGTAATGCTCGCTCCCTCTGAATTTCATCACTGTCACTGCACTACAAGTATGCTTCTGGTCTCCCAGCTCCTCGCTCATACCTCACAGTTACGAAAAAAAAAAAAAAGTAAAATGTGTCATTCAAGCTTATTGCCCCAGCCAGAATAAAATAAATATGTCGGTCTGTTCCTGAAACCAAACCGCAAAGCAGCACTCAAGTCGCAGGGCACTTACTACAACAAACTGCTCCTACGTCTCCCGTCCCTCGGCCTGCCGGCACTGCATGAATCCAACAGCTGTTCACCCGACGAAAAGGTAACCGTCATCCGCAGTACAAAACTCCAACTCTGCAGTCCTCCTGATACCAGCTTGGCCAGGACTATTTTTTTTCACTGTGCAAGGTTATTTGTAACAAAAACAGCCTTATATTTTTTTTTTTTTTTAAAAGATGCATTTTTTTTTAAATCAATTAAATATTTCACTGATGGTATAATCGCAATAAGCCACTTGGGGATGTGGGTTATCGGGGGATTTACCATGGCTGGCGGTTACCCACTTGGCTGCACCGTGGGCAAACCACACCAGCCGTGGTAATCCCCGATAACCCACACCCCTCGTGGCTTATTGCTAAGTAACAATGTGCCAGCATTGCAGTGTGGTACTGCTGCAGTAGTGACATCACTACTGCAGCAGAACAACATAATGACATCACTACTGCAGCAACAAGCATATTCCAGGCATGGAATTTCATGCATAACAGCATTCCACTATACACTATAATACAAAAATTCCATTGGATTCTTTTCCTACTAATGTTCCAAAGGTACACTGGAATAATCGTGCTGCAAGAAACTAACAAATTGCTGCAATAAGTTTGAGCACTGATGTACCTCAACAGAGGATGCCACTACGTTATAAAATTATAACATACTTTATTATTTAAAAGCACCAAAGATCCCGCCTGGCGATTTCAATAAAAAAGTCCTTTGAGGTACACGGTGCGAAACTTATTGCAGCAATTCATTTCCTACTAGTAGTGGCACAATACAGATAAACAGATGAAAAGATAATTAAACAAATAAAACAAACAAAATGATTACAGAGGCATCTAAAGGTCCCAGACCTTCATTCTTTAAGATATACTGTACATTCTTACTAAGCACTTGCTCTTGTAATTAATTTTATTCATTTCATATATTTATCTATAGTTTGCCAGCAGGACTACTAGTAGCACATTTCAACAGGATAAGAGTAACTGAACTTAGCCACATCATTAGAAGTTGAACATATCAATCTGAACAGTTTCCTAAATCAATACATGTTTTATATGTCGATACAAAATATCTGGTTGCAGATGTCATGAGCAGGAATTTCATCCTGTGCGTTTTGGTGTAAGAACACATAGAGATAACGGATATATTTTGATTAACCATACTGTGCAAGATTACACTTCTATAACATAATGGGCATCTTTAACAAGAAATATTTTTATTAGAATTTACATTTAATAATTACAACATTTAAAATGTGTTTCAGAGTCTTCATGTTTAAATAAACTATCAGATATAATTTTATAAATGACTGCCCTCCCCCTCAGAATGGAGATTTATGGATCCGTGTCACACTACGCCTAACAGCACAGCAGTACACACGACAGGACAAGTAACAGCATAATGCTTCAGATTTTGCACTCTTACTTGTTGGTGGCCATCAAATGAGGTACACAGTAAAAAAAAAATAAAGTGATTAAATGTGATAAACCTTGGTCTCATTTATATGAAAAAGTTTACATGATCTTTGATCATAAATTTCGAACACTACCATATCAAAATGTTTTCTTGAAGTAGATAAATACATAGCAAAACAGAATCATATCCAGGTGTCCCTATCACTGCCGGACTGGGCTGTTAATGTATTGTACAACACTGTTGCAGTATTCTTACAAACGAGATGCTGAGTCACACAGGGCAACATCCTCCCAGGAAAAAAAATGCAATACATAAACTCCAATAAATATCTCAATGTCCCAAACTGAGTGGAAAGTAATTTTACCCCATGCAGCTTTCAAATGTTTTATTTCTATGTTTATTTTAAAATGTTGCCCAACCGATAACATGCTATGCTGCAAACAGTTAATTTCCAGTTATGTCCATGTAGTAGTTTGCTAAACTTGTCCATACACATGAAGGTCCACAATGGACTACAGTTCTGCAAATACTGAACAGGTCACAGGAAAAAAATAGAAAATAGCGTCCTTTAAGTAATTCTTGATCTTCCTAGATATCTTCACCAATCATTACTGTTGGTCTAGCCAGGCGCTGGACCCATGAGTGTATAGCTTTAAAAAATTTTAAAGGTGGGAAGCCGACGATCGGGGAACCATCCTCGGGCACTTGACAGAACGCAGTGTTTGTGGATTGGCCAGTAATCGTACACTGACTCCCCACCTCTTCAGTTCTGCTCACTAGAGAAGGAAACAGAAAAGATACAGAGAAGGGAGGGGGGCAGAGCCAAGGGACAGGAAAAGGAAAGGATATGAACTGAAGCAAAAGCTGAATGGATGAGAGGGAGAGACAAGGGCTCTAAGGAATTTGGGACAGGGAGGCCCAGGCCCTTGAGCAGGACAAGTGTAGAGAGATAGGAAAGGGAGAATAAGAAAGACAGACAGAGAGAGAGAGGAAGAGGTTCTCACTGCCCAACAGGGGAGAAGAATACCCCAAGGGCAAGAACAGATCTTCCTCGGGCAGAGACAGGAAGATTCAGAAAGTAGAAGTAGAATTCAGACAGGAAGGCCCTAATGTCTAAGAGGTGGAGTGCCAAAAGGACATCACCAAAAGCCCAGGGACAGGGTGAGAAGAAGGGGGCAAACTCCCTTCTGCCAAGAGATGGAGAGAGTGCCTGTTGCAAGGTCTCTTCCAGACTGCATGCCCTTTTTAATTCCTTCCCTCCTGCTGAGATTTTTTTTCTTAGAAGAATTTTAAAGTGACAGTCTCTTCCTCCATTTGAAAGAAGAGTGTACTTATCTAGGTGCTTGTCACAGGTGTCAAAGAGAATTGTTATCTGTGAAATTAACTAAGTGCAGAAAGATTTGCAAAGTAGGGGGTGACTTAGCTAGAAGTAGCCAGGTTAAAACCAGATTTAAACACTGCCCTAGATAGCTTCTACCAGAGAACAGACAGAACACCAGGAGGAAGGAGCTACTGGTATAACAAACTTCTCTACTGAGTTATATTGCCCTCCTTCCCTCCACCCACTCTAAAGCAGCTCTACTTTTATAGGCACAGGATTTAACTGACAACAGGAACTTCCTGTTTGAAGCAGGAAGTGAGTGATCACAGAGCCACCAAGACTCACCATCCTAGAAGGGCAAGAGTAGCTCTCCGTCCCCAGCTGCTGGAGGTCTGACTCTGAGCAAGTAAGGAGACTACTGAGAAATATAGGAACTTCTTGTCTCAGAACAGAACGATCAGTAGCTAAAGAGGCACAAAGGCAGTAAGTAGGGAGAAAAAAAAAGAAAAAGAAACAAACAAACAAACAGAGGAAAGAGTAAGTATTCAAACAACAGTTAGGGGCCAAAAAAAACATGATGGGGTGGTGCAGTGGTGGCTGTGGAGCAGCAGTCTTCGGAGACGTTCTGGAGGATGCAGTGTTGTCCCATCTGCAGGCACCTCTCTGGGCTGAGGGAGGAGCTTGCTCATCTCCAGGCTGAGTTGTGGGATTTGTGGGACCTCCTCTCACCCAGAGACCACCAGGGTCACTGCCGTTGCCTCAGAGGTTGCCAAGAAAGAGGCGGTTGGACCACAGTGGGCTCAGGGAGGGTGAGGATGGTGGAACAAGGCATCCCTCCAGCTGTACCTCTTCACAATTTCTATGCCGTTTGGAAAAGTGTGGTTCCTCTATGGAGGCACCCACAGTGGAGACCAAGGAGGATGCTGGGAACCTCCACAAAGGAGACCCACAGGAGAGTGGCATGGGACCCCACAGGGGAAGGAAACAACTCCTGGTGGGGGACTCCATTGTTAGGAAGGCAGAACTGGGGGAGGAAGGGGAGAGGGAGGTAAGATGCCTGCCTGGTGCCATGGCTTGGAGGGACAGGGAGCAAATTCTCAGAATCGCAGGAACAGCTGCACAGGGAAGGGAGCTGGATGTCATTGTCCACCTAGGGACAAATGACCTGGCTAAGAAAGGGATCAGAGCAGTGCAAGAAGTGTTTGTGGAGATGGGAAGGGTCTTAAAAAATAGCACACAGTAACCTTCTCGGAGGTACTGCCTGTCTATAGTGCGGTTGAGGCTAGGGTGCTCCACACCATGGAATTCAATCAGTGGTTGAAAAACTGGTGTAGAGCTCAGGGATTTGGCTTCATTGGTGACTGGGGGTCCACCTGGCGGGATGCAGGCCTATACTGGCATGATAGTCTGCATCTGTCCAGGAGGGGAACAAGGATCCTAGGTGATAGGTTTAAATGCTTCATTGGCAAGCATTTAAAGTAACCAAGGGGGAGGCACTGGAAAGAAACAGGAAAATCCTAGCCCCCAAAAAAAAAAAAATCAGGGTACTAAGCGGGTGAGACACCAACATAAAGATGTCGATAGGGAGAAGCGCAGGGGTAAATGGAGAAAGTGACAAATGCAAAAAGGACAGGGATGGGGCAAAAAGGGGTAATGCCATCAAGAAATGGAGGGTAATGAGTACCAACGCCTGTAGTCTGGGCAACAAGCTCCCTGAACTGGTGGCCTTGATGGAAGAGGGATGCCTGGATATCGTAGCAGTCACAGAAACATAGTACACAGAGAACCATGAAAGGGATGTTAACATACCAGGGTACACAAACTACAGGAGAGACAGGGAGGGTGGGAGGGTAGCTCACTATGTAAGGGAAGGGATAAAGCAACTGAACAAAGAGTAAACAGGGAGGAGAGGAGGCACTGTGGGTCACCTTAGAGACTGGAAATGGCACCACAATCCGCACAGGGGTTGTATACAGACCCCCATGTCAGGGGGAGGGAATGGACAAGGATATGATAGAAGGCATGCTTAGGATGGCAGAGAAAGGGGAGATACTGTTGATGGGGGACCTTAATATGCCAGATGTTAACTGGAGCACCTTTGCTGCAGCCACATCCAAAATCAGAGCCATTCTCGATACCCTTCAGGTGGCATGCCTCAGACAGCTAGTTTTGGAACCTACTCATGAGGGAGCAATCTTAGACCTCATACTCTCAAATGGGGACAGTGAGAGGATCTCAGATCTAGAGTGGGTAGCCATTTGGGAACAAGTGACCACCAAACAGTGTGGTTCACGATAAACTCAGCTACAGAGTCAAGCCATACAAAAGTGAGGGTTCTGGACTTCAGGAGGGCTGACTTTGGCAAGACGGGAGAGTATCTTAGAAAAGCACTAGCAAACAGGCTAGAAGGAGGGGTGGAGCAACAATGGGGAAATATCAAAACTGCCATCACAGAGGCAACAAGCCTTTGTGTGAAGCAAATAAACAAATCAAAAAGAAAGAAAAAGCCCCTATAGTTCTCAAAAGAGGTGGCAGTGAAGGTTAGGGAGAAAAAGATTGCATTTAGAAAGTATAAGAAAACACAGAAGGAGCAGGACAGAGAACTGTACCAGTTAAGGCAGAAGGAAGCAGGGAGGGTAGTCAGAATAGCAAAGGCACAAACTGAGGAAAAGATAGCCAACTCAGTTAAGAATGGGGATAAAACCTTTTATAGGTATATCAGGGAGCGTAGAATGACAAAGGGAGGGATAGTGAGGCTGAATAGAATGGATGGTGGGTAGAGCAGAGAGTGACAGTGAAAAGCAGGGATTCTGAATGAATACTTCTGTTCAGTATTCAGAAAAGAAAGTGGGGGGAGGTGCTAATCCACTAACAGAAGCACTCTGGAGAGGGGTCGATCCCAGTCCTTTCACAGAAGAAAGGGTTCTGAAATAACTCCTAAAACTGAAGGTGGACAAAGCAATGGGGCCAGATGGAATTCACCCCAGAATTCTAAAAGAATTAAGCAGAGAACTAATGACACCACTGACTACCCTTTTTAACAAATCATGGGAGGATGGTGTGGTACCTGAGGACTGGAAGAAGGCTGATGTGATTCCCCTTCACAAAAGTGGGACCAAGACAGAGGCAGGAAACTACAGACCTGTCAGTTTGACCTCTGTAGTAGGAAAGTGATGAAATCACTTCTGAAGGAAAAGAATTATTGAGTACCTAGAGGCCATGGGCACAGGACCCAAGGCAGCATGGGTTCACAGTGGGTAGGTCATGTCAGATGAATCTAATTGATTTCTTTGACTGAGTGGTCAAAGTAGTAGACCAGGGAGGAGCTGTGGACAAGGCCTACCTAGACTTTAGCAAGGCATTTGACACAGTCCCACACAAAAGACTAGTAGTCAAATTAACCAGCCTGGGAGTGGGTCCCAGGGTGGTAGCCTGGGTAAAACATTGGCTGAACAACAGAACACAGAAGATAATCGTAAATATAGTCCACTCTGAAAAACGAGGGGTTACTAGTGGGGTACCACAGGGTTCAGTACTGGGTCCAGTCCTTTATAATGTCTTTATAAGTGACATTGCAGAGGGACTGGAAGGAAAAGTATGCCTCTTTGCAGATGACACAAAGATCTGCAACAGGGTTGATACACAAGGAGGCGTGGAAAGGATGAGAAGGGACTTGGCAAGGTTGGAGGGAATGGTCAGAAGTATGGCAGTTTGGATTCAATGCAAAGAAGTGCAAAGTAATGCACCAGGAAACAAAAACCAGGGAAGATTACACAGTGGGGGGAGGGTAGTAACAACAACAAAAATGGAGAGGGACCTGGGGTAATCATATCAGATGATCTTAAGGTTGGCAAGCAATGTGAGAATGCGGTAGGGAGGGCTGGGGATACTGGGATGTAGGGAGGCATCACCAGCAGAAAACAGGAAGTTGTTATCCCCTGTACAGACAGTTGGTGAGACCCCATCTGGAGTACTGCGTCAATTCTGGAGACCCCATCTCCACAAGGACATAGACAGGATGGAGGCAGTTCAGAGGAGGGTAACTAAAATGGTGCAGGGTCTGCAAGAGAAGCCATAGGAGGAGAGCTAAGGAGCTTAATATGTATACCCTTGAGGAAAGGAGGAGAGGGGGACATGATAGAAACGTTTAAGTACCTCAGTGGAATCAACAAAGTCCAAGAGGGTAGCATCTTTCAGAAAAAGAGATGTGCACGAACAAGGGGACACAATTTGAAGATAGAGGGGGATGGCTCAGGGGCAATGTGAGGAAGGATTTTTTCACAGAGAGGGTGGTGGACTCATGGAATAGCCTTCCTGAGGAGGTTGTGGGGTCTAAAACTGTGGGAGAATTCAAGAATGCATGGGACAGACATAAGGCAACTTTTGAGGATGGTAGGAAGAAATAGGCTGTTGGTTATAAATAGGATCTGCAGCTTATCTTCTAGGTAGGAAGCGGGCAGACTAGGTGGGCCAAGCAGTCCTTATCTGCCGTCAAAGTCTGTGTTTCTATGTTTCTATGAGAAAGACAGAGAGACTCTCTCTGAGGCATAGTTTCCAAGGGTCCAGAGGCCTAGCTAGTGTAAGGATAACCATGTGCCAGAAGGCACTTAAATTCCAACTACATCACAGCTGGGAAAAATCCAACAGATACAGAGGAAAGCAGCCCTACTAGTAAAAACTTTGAGACTATCTCACAAGGAATCATGAGGAAAGAAAAAGAACCACAATGTGGTAGAGAAGATCCCCAAGGCTCAAGAAGTTCAGTAAGGGGCACCAGTTTAGGGATGCAACTATAAGGCAGCTCAGAGAGAGAATATTGTCAGTCTGTAGAGCATAGGCTGCTCAGGATTTACCAAGAATAAGCAAGCGTCCTGAGCAAATGGCAAATCCCGAAGACCGAAGTCTCACAACCTAGACAACTTGAGCCTTGGTGCCCCAAAAGGCGGGCAATAGCCCCTGCTTGCGTTCTCTCTAGAGTTGGCTCCCTAGGGCTTTCAGTGGAAGATTTAGGGGGTCTGCAGGTGCCAGAGAGATTAGAACATTTGGCCTCAGGTTGGGAGAAAGCAAGCAGGGGGGAGGCACTTCCCATAAGACTGGCCAAGAAGGGAAGATGGGTGGGAAGCAGTAATGAATGGTGAAGATATCTAGGAAGATCAAGAATTACGGTAGGTATGTAATTTTCATATCTTCCCTAGACCAATCTTCACCATTCATTACTGGTGGGTGAGTACCAAGCACCACAAAGTGGCACTGGCACTTCTGAAGGGAAACTAACCCTTAGCATCCTGTGGGGAGAACACAGAGAGGCGGGGGCCCCTTACAGGTCTGGTGAGGCCCACAACTAGTCAGGGTGAAACGGGGATTCCCACTGCCTAGGAGAGGGAGGGCGCCCCACTAACCTCCATCTCACCTGCGGGAGAAAAAGTAGGCCATCTGGAAAGGGGAGGCAATCACCCTGTGCCGGACCAAGGGTTGTAACCATGATAGGCAAAGACACGCCATCCGCAGAATGCAGTTCCTACCAGTCTGGAGGCCATCTCCTCATTAGCGTCATAAGATGCTCTTGCTTGGTGTCTTACCAGCTCTAGACCATGGGCACATAGGCTAATGGCCTGCCTGGTTGCCTCCAAATCAGGCATAGAGGCCAGGAGCTGGCCCAGCATCATCCACAGGTGGCTGGCATAGGTAGCCTGATGGGCCTGGTGTGCAGCGATGCTGAGAAGACTCTATGACCCCAACAGTCAAACTCAGCGGAGTCTGACTCGTGGAGAGTTATGCCTTGGGCAACGTTGCCCAGAGGAGTATCCAGGAGCTACACTCCCAAGGAGGGGTGGAGCATAGTACCTGGAGAGCCCAGGTGTGCGCAGTACCTGTGCTGAAAGTCCCATGGGGCTGTTGAAGGGGCAGAGGGATACTGCCAGACCCTGTGCAATGCCTCCACAAAGGGGAGAGGCCACGGAGGGATAACCAAATGGTCGGCACTATATTCGCTAAGAAAGGTGCACGTCGCACAGTCAGGATTGCAAGAAGCAATTTGGGAGAGGTGGAGCTCCACCAGCATCATCTAAAGGAATCACTGATAGCTGGTGAGATCAGCGTCAGAGGAGATGGATGGAGGTCCTCTTCCTCAGGGAGGAAGCCGAGAGGTTTGACTCAGAGACTGGCACAACTGGCAGCTCAGATCAAAGACAATCTCATCCAAGGCTTTAACATAGCAAGGGAACGAGCTGCTGTTGCTCTGAATTGTTCACAGGTCATGAACCTGTAGGGACAAAAGGCCAGGAGAGGGGGAGGAGTGGCAGAGGGAGAGGAGGAGAAAAAGGTCTCTGTCTGGACAGAGCTGGCCCTCTGCTAGGCCTGTGAGAATGCACAGAGGACTCATTCTGAAGGAGGGGCTTGCTGACCTCACCCACGAGAGAACGCCCAACCTGACAGAGATGACCATGGTGGTGTCCTTGGGGAGAATCCCCCAAATGGGACAAATGGAGCCTTACTGTCCCTTGCAGGTGGCCCCTGACCCCACCAACTGCAGACCCCTTCAAATTGGAAGAGGAGAGGAGGAAGGGGTCAGCACTTCAACTCCTCCTAGAGCCACCAGTCCACCACTGGATCAACTCTCTTCCAGCTGACATATCCAATGCACCTACCCTGAGCTTGTTTAAGTGCTTGCTTCAGCAATATTTTGTCTCCTTGGCTTCCTGTGACTGCAATCTCTAAGTTCCCCTACTCAGTTTCTTTTGGACTAAACTACTTGCCACTGCTGTCCCCGACTGCTCTCCCTCCTTTGATTTAGCACTGCTGGTGCACTCCCACCGACTTTGCCCTCCCTGGCTCTTACATAGCACTTATGGCACGTTCTGCATAGTAACTGCCTTCCTCTTCCAAATCTTCTTGCCTCCCTTCTGTCCTCTCTGCTCCCACCTCCACCCCGTTCCTTCTCCTCCCCCCATCATCACCTCCTCCCTCTGCCATTTTTTCTCATTTATTTACATAGGCCTGTTGGACCTTCCCCCATTCCTACACTTGACTACTTTACTCTACTGCAGCCTCTTCTGTCTGCCTGCCTCCCTCTCTCCCTCCCTCCACCCGTTCCTGACTACACCATGGTCAACTATTTCCTCCTCCCATAGGCTATTAACTCCTCTGTTTGCAATATTACTGTTACAAGTGATGCTGGCAAACCTTGTGCTATGCCTACCTAATATTGTATGTCCCTATGTTTGCACTGTAACTTCATGTCTTCATTTGTATCATTTTTTCCCACGGTTATTTGTCCTTGCTTTAGTACCACTTACCTGACTGTAATATACTTAGGTTTACTGCCTGGTAACATTTGCAGTGCTCTACTTGTAACTGTTCCCTGACTCTGTAATCTTCTGACGTGGGACCTATGTAAGAGCTCCTGCTCAAAGGTATTTAATTCAAGATTTCAATAAATAAAACAATATTTAATTCAAGATTTCAATAAATAAAACAATCAAAAAAAAAAAAACAGTCACTCTGGAAAGGAGCCTCTGTGCCTCCTAGACCTCCCTACCCCACCCCTTCAGAAAGGGATCTTCTCCTGGAGGGACCTCCAAACCTGAAGTTTGAGGATCCCAGGCATCCCCAGCACCCAAAGCAGTGCTAAAAACCACCTTGGACCTTGTCACAGCACCAGAGCCTGAAATGGCACCGCCAATCATGTCAACATTGGACCCGGCACAGGAACTGGCACGCACTTAGGCTCAGTGCCATCCCCAGTGCTGACCTCCCCATTGGTACCAGAGCTGATGCCAGCAGCACCAGAGAGAGGAAGCAGCACCATGGCGGCCTCAGGCCCAAGGAGGACTCCCAGTACTCCAGGAGTCAGGCAGCCAATCAGGATCATTCAGATCCTCCTCTTCCTCCTCTGAAGAGGAGGTCAGGGAGATCACCAGAGGGGCCACGCCAAGACTCTCCCTCCTCCGCTTACTGACACCAGAGGTGGTGTTGGGTGCAGAGGTGGTGCCGGTAGGCGGTACCGAGGGCCTTACCTGCTTGGGTCCAGGATATAGCCGTGACCGCGACACCAGGGGTGTCCGTGCCCCTGAGGGGGCAATGCACTGTGAGGGGTGCTCAGCCAACCCCCCAGACCCACCGACCCCTCATGCTGACCTCCCATTCCAGCAAAACCAAGGACTGCAGAGGGAGCTCCCCCCTGGTACATACAGTACTGGAGGGAGACCCGGGGGAAGGGCCCAAAGATCTGGTTTTATAGTCACAAGAGTGATGCTGTACTCTGAAGGTGGGAGGCCTGCAGCCCACCTTTAACATGCTCAACTCAAGCACCTGGCAGTCCATGGAGAAACAAGCATCGCAGCTGTCCATGTTGTGATCAGGAACCAAGCAGGTCAGGCAATGGTCATGGTGGTCTATTACGGAAATCTACCAGCCACAGAAGCACTGACACATGGGGGCACGGCCCACCTTCGATTTACTAGGCCCTGAACCAGACATGACCGTGGTGGTAAACTAAAACAAAACACATCCAAAGGCACTCAATGCTGCACCACAGAAAATAATAAAATAAAGAAAAAATAAAAAGAATGGTTTTACCATGATTCGGCAGTCCTTGGCGTCAAACAGGGAAATGGCGTTGAGTGAATAAGTCAGCAGTGGCAGAACTGATGTAGCAGGAAAACTGAGAAGTGGCTCCACTTCCATGTGCTCTGACCTTGACACCAGGGAGAACGAAACTGAGTAGATGAGGGAGTTGATGTATGGTAACTGGACAATCCACGAGCACTACATTCTATCACATGCTCAAGGACTGTGCTGCCCCCCAATGTCAGCTCCCCTCCTTTAAACATTTTTTAAAGCTATACACTCCCACAGGGTCTGGTGCCTCCAGCTAGACCCACCAGTAATGAATGGTGAAGACTGATCTAGGGAAGATTTGGAATTACAGAACAATTCCAAGAAATGAAATGCCAACTGAAATATACACATTATGGGAGGAGCACCATATTGCATACAAGATGAAAGACCTTCTACAGTTTAATAATAGCCCAAGTTCAACTTTCTTACCAGATTCTGGATGGACAAATAAAATTACAGTACATATAAACTGACATCAGGAAAAGACCATTAGTCCATCTAGTCAGTCTGAAATAACCTATACCATCTCTGAGACCTAGTGCCAATATGAGATTTATGCCTACGCTACTCACTGCATGTTCCCTGCCTTGCTGCTACCCCAGGTGACTATAAAGCCCTTAACTCTGTCCCAACTTCTCTTTTAGATACAGCATGTTTACAAGTAGAGCTGTTGTCACTACTGAAAAATCCTTTAGGTTTTCAATTACTGTTGCTGTCATGTTCAGTATTGCTAATGTAGTGGCTATGCACAATTTTATCTAAATTATTGGCAGCTCTACTGAAACAAATAATTGGTGAAACTCCAATAATATCCACTTAAATGTGATCAGTATGTAAAGCACCCAATTATTATAAACTAATGGATATTCTGAGTGCAACCGTATTAAACTTGGTAACAAACACAATTCTACCAGTTTATTTCTTTTTATGTTGACTTGCATGTACATGCAAGCAACATCTTGTGGTGGTAGCAGAAATGCAGAGGTGTGTCAGTGTTGGCCAATGCAGGGGACACTTTAGTGGGTGCGTCCCTCAGCCCCCAATGAGTGAGCATGCTGCTGATGACAGCAGTTTCAAAGACAGCCGTGGAGATGAAACAAATGTGCAGCTGCAATCAAGACAAGCTTGTCATTGCAGCGCAGATAGCACACCTCCATTACATGCCTTTCCTGGTGAAACATTTCAGTAAAACTGGTGGCTCCTGCTGTCCGCCACACAATCTGCAGAAAGCTGACATCGGTGTGCCCAATCCCCATGTCGGCATGTTCGCAGCTCCTACTGCCCACCACACTGCAACCTCCCACTGCTGTTGCCCTCTACACTCCCTCCCATCCCCTGACAGACAATAAAATCCTCCCACAACCTCCCACTGCTGCTGCCCTCCCACTCCCTCCATTTCCCCCCAGAATTGTAGCACACTGGGACCCCTCCCCAGTGTGCCTAATTTTTTTTTTCCTTTCTTAACCTGTAAATGAAGAAATTCTTCCCTTGATGTTTTTTAATTTTTTCCCTGCAAACAAGAAAACAATCCACTGATATCTCCTCCATCCCCCTCCCCTATCACCACCCTCCCTCTGCGCACCCACCTCCCCACACCACCACCACCCCACCCATACTTACCCTCCAGAGGTCAGGAGCCACAATCTTCTCTGAACTGGAACCGTGCACTCTTCAAAGCTGAACTGCGATGTGAAGAAGTGACAGTAAGCTTTATAATGGGAAGCAATGGGGGGTTCAACAGGTTCATATCTCAGTCATTTTTTGGAATTTTGGTCACAAATTTTCAACATGGGGTTCTTGGACCCCACCTGTTAATTATGTAACTGCCATTTTGTTTCTCGGTCCGTAAGAGTTTTGTGTCGCTCGTGGAATCACCTTTCAGGACTGATTAACGAAATGGCACTGTCACTGTTCATGAGGTGGAGTCCCAAGCCCATGTTGAAAATTTGGTGGAAAAATTCCAAAAAATGATGATCACGTTACAGACATGCATTAGCCAGTTTTGGCGTGCTTGTAAGTTTGCCAATTTTTAATATTTTACTCCAGATTTTCAACATTGCCACTTTCTCACACCTCCTTATTAACAGTTTAGCTGTCATTTTCCACATCCTGCCCGAAACGTGTTTTCGCACCTGTGGCGCACAATGGGCACGGTCACTGTGCAAAATCAACTTTCAGGAAAGATTAACAAAATCATAGTGCCACTGTTCATGAGGAGAGGTCCCAAAATGCCCATGTTGAAAATCTGGTGAAAAAATTCCAGAAAATGATCGCATTGCGGGCATGCGTTGTGCAGTTTCTATACACGCTTGTAAATGTATGCATTTTTCATATTTTCTCTCCAGATTTTCAACACTGCCATTTTTTCACACCTCCTCATGTACAGTACACCTGTCATTTTTCACATCTTGCCCGAAATGTGTTTCCCCACCTGTGGCTCCAAATGGCATAGCTGCTGTGCAAAGTCACCTTTCAGAGTTCAGTACGAAAGAAAAAATTACTCACCTTAGTAATTGCTTTTCTTCTCATGGAGTCTTGCTATATTAGGACTTAATGCAGTATGCCCTTGGCTTTGAACTGCCCCGGAGATGAAATAGTTAACTCCAGTGTAATCTGGAGTTCCACAGCGTGAGGGCGCTATCCAAAGCTCTATCTGGGGAGTTTGAACCCAAACTGTCAGGTTCTTTACGAAGCTAAACTAACATAGCAAGTCTGTGTGGAAAAACCCTACACTAGCCATTGGCTACCTACTAGTAGTAGAACAACAGAACACAACAACAAACACATAATGAGAACAATATTACCTATTATGGTTAGGATAACCCCTGACAAGCACTAATAGGCCCCTCTCCCCAAAAGACTCAAGTCAGAGAGGCCCATCTACCACTCAACAAAAACAAGATTATCTAGTTCCTTAACCCAAAGAAGAAAGGGAGGAACTAGAAAGCTAAAATAGCATGACACAGTGCTTGCATAAATTGTCAACCCCATACCCAAGTAGGAATTCTGAGAGGGGTAGAGGGGGTTGTCCTAATATAGCAAGACTCCAAGAAGAAAATCAACTACTAAGGTGAGTAAATTTTTCTTCAAACACCATGAAGTCTTGCTTATATTAGGACTTAATGCAGATTATACAGCAGTACCTCCATGGAGGAGGGTCAGAACCTACTTAGGGAATAGGCTCTGAAGCACAGCTGTGCCAAAACGAGCATCTCTCCTGGACTGGACGTCCAGAGAATAATGCTTAGTGAAAGTGTGGACTGTCTTCCAGGTAGCAGCTTGACAGATTTCCAAGACAGGAATATCTCTAGCAGCCGCTAGAGATGCAGCTGTACCCCTGGTGGAATGAGCCCTCAGGCGTGAGGGAGGTTCCTTACCTAGTTTTTGGTAACAGAACTGGATACAAGAGACAATCCACCTAGCGATTGTCCTCCTAGTAGCAGGCCTCCCCTTACCCACTTCTCCATAGGTAAGGAAGAGCTGGAGAGATTCGAACCTATGACCCTTGGTACGTTCCAAATAGTAGCGAAGAGCTCTTTTAACGTCCAAACTGTGCAGCCTCCTCTCACCAGAGGAAGAGTGCTCGGTAAAAAATACTGGGAGAGAGATGGATTGGTTAAGATGAAAATCTGAAACCACTTTAGGTAAAAACTTTCTGTTAGTCCTGAGGACCACTTTATCTCTGTGGAAGGAAATAAAATCCTTTTCCACTGACAAGGCTTGTAATTCACTTATACGCCTAGCAGAAGTGATAGCCACTAGAAAAACAGTTTTCCAAGTTAAAAACTTGAGGTCTGCTGAAACCAGAGGCTCAAAGTGGGGTTGCATTAGCTGGGCAATGCAAACATTCAGGTCCCATGCAGGAGCTGGTTCCGAAAAAGGAAGGTTAGTATGAAGTAACCCTTTGAAAAACTTGGAAAACACAGGGTGAGAGGAAAGGAGACTGGTTTCCTGCAGAAACAAAAACAGAAACAGCTGCCAAATGAACCTTCAAGGTAGCTGGTCTGAGGCCTAAAGAATTTAAGTGGACCAAATAGTCCAACAAAATAGACAGGTCAGCAGATTCTGGAGCAATCTGCCTCTCAGAACTACCAAAATGAAAATCTCTTCCACTTAGAATTATAAGTGGCTCTAGTGGAAGGCTTCCTAGAAGCCTTCAAAATATCAAGACACCTTGAGAAGGTGTAAATCAGCAAATTCTAACTCCTCAAGAACCAGGCCTTGAGGTGGAGGAATGAGGTCCGGATACCACACTCTCCCTGTGCACAGGTCAGCAGATCGTGGGTCCTGGGCAAGGTCAGGGAGGCGAAATGAGAGGGATGGGAGAAAGAGGGTACCAGGGCTGCCTGGCCCAGTCTGGAGCAATCAGAATCACTCTGCAGGGCTGAGTTCTGATTTTACCAGTACCCTGAAGGAGGGGAGCGGAGGAAAGCATAGAGGAACTTTCCTCCCAATTCAGCTGAAAGGCATCCAGAGGAACTGATCCCAGAACTGGAGGCCTGCAACAAAACAGGGGAAGTTGGTGGTTGTCTGGGGCTGCGAAGAGATCTATCTGAGGTGCCCCAACTGGCAGAGCAGACCCAGCACTTGAGGTTCAGAGCCCATTCGTGATGGCCTGAGAAATCCTGCTGGGGCGTCCGCTAGGACATTGTCCTTCCCTGGGAGGTGAACTGCTATCAGAGAGGTGTTCAGGGAGTAGGCCAGAGACCACAACTTCATTGCTTCGGTGCACAAAGCTGAAGAGCGAGTGCCCCCTTGCTTGTTGATGTGGTATTGTCTGTCCTGACTTGGACTACCTTGTTCTGGACAGCCTCGGAAAAAACCTGGAGAGCTAAGAAGACAGCTCTGAGCTCCAGTAGGTTGATGTGAAGCAGAGATTCCTGAGGGGACCACACTCCCTGAGTGGAAAGGTCGCCCAGGTGAGCCCCCCAACCCAGCAGGGAGGCGTCCGTGGTGAGGGTGAGGGAATGAAGAACAGGTAAAAATGGGACCCTATAGACAGGTTGCTTTGATCCAGCCACCATTGTAGAGCTAGGATCAAGGTCTTGGTCACTGGGACCAATTTGGTAAGGGGGTCCCTCCTTTGAGACCAATAGGACCTCAAGTGGAACTGAATGTCCCTCATCTGAAATCTTGCTCCTGGCACGACAGCTGTAGAAGCAGCCATGTGCCCTAGGAGTTGTAGAAAATGCCTTGCTGGTCGGGAGACCCACGGGGTGAAGAAGATGCCAGGGCAATGATTCTGTCCACTCTTTCGGAGGGAGAAATGCCCTGGCTAACTTTGTGTTCAACTCTGCCCCTATAAAGTTAGTACCTGAACTGGTTCGAGAACTGACTTTGGAACATTCAACAGGAACCCAGAAAGGTGAGAAGTTCCTGGGTGATTTGCAAGTGGGATTTTACCTGCTCTGGTGACTGACCCACAATGAGCCAGTCGTCCAAGTAGGGAAACACAGCAACCCCTTGCCTTCTTAGATGGGCCACTACTACAGCTAGACATTTTGTGAAAACTCTTGGAGCAGAAGTGAGTCCGAAGGGCATTGCCCTGAACTGGTAGTGGCCAGAGGGCAGTTCGAACCTGAGGTACTTTCGGTGAGAGGCCCTGATTAGGATATGGAAATAGGCGTCCTTGAGGTCCAGGGAAGCTAACCAGTCCCCTGGTCTCAAGGATGGCAAAATCATTGCCAAAGTTAGCATTTTGAACTTTGGTTTTACAAGATGTTTGTTCAGAAATCTTAAATCCAAGATGGGCCGCCAATCTCCTGTCTTTTTTGGGGCCAGGAAATACCTTGAGTACAGACCCTTGCCCTGATGGCAAGGGAGGACCCTTTCTACTGCTTTGCAGTCCAAAAGAGAAGAAACCTCTGCTTCTAGCGCAAGGGTTTCTGAAAGACTTGAAGGAGGAAAGTGTCTGGCTCTCACCTTGGGAAATTGTTTGAAGCTGAGAACCAGACCTTGGCTTACCACTTCAGAACCCATTTGTCGAGTTAGGGACAACCAGTTCTGGCAAAACAAGCCAGTCTGCCCCCACCGGTCTAGGAGAAGTCGGCCCCAGACACCCCATCAGGGTGCCTGCTTGAAGGAGCAGCTTTAGGCTGGAGAAAGGAGAGGGCCTGCCTGTGCCCGCCTTCCTCTGCCTCTGAAAACCCCCTCTGCATAAAAGCAGAGGATGCCTGGAGTGGTAAAGGCCTATGGTAAGGCCTGCCCCTACCCTGGGGGCATGCCTTTGAGGTGGCATGCCTCTCCTTAGCTTGGGCACTTTTGTAAGTAGTTCTGTATTCATCCATTTTTTCATGTAATTTTCTGTTTGTTCCCCAAACAGAGAATTTCCTATGACAGGAAAATCTATAGCCTTTGACTGGGTATCTTGGGACAGATTAGTGCATCTGAGCCATGCCAACCTCACGGAGAGCTACAGAAGTGGCCATGACCCTAGAGGAAACATCATTAACGTCAACAGCAGCATGAAATTGAACTTTAGAGGCTTCAATGCCATCAGCAGCCACCTGTTCCAACTCACTAGCCAGCTGGCCCTGAGCCTGCTTGGCCAACTGCAATATAGTGTCCCATCTAGATTTCTGATATCTAGCCACATAAGCCATATAATTAGCTTGTCTGAGTCCCAAAGAAGCTGCCACATACTGTTTTTCGCCGTGGCATCAATCTTCCTGGAATCTTTATCAGGAGGATGTGAGGCCAGGGGAATATTAGCTCTGTCACAGGCTGCAGCTTGAACAACACCTACATGACTACACTGCTCAGTAAGGAAGTCTGTATTAGGGCCTGACAAAGTATACCTTCTGTCCATTTTTTATCTACAGGAGGGACAGAAAAGGATTTTTAAATCTTAATGGTTTGCCTCCTAAATGACTTATGCAAAGGAATAGACAACCTCTAGACTCTGGAATATCCATCATTTCCACATAGTCAGGCTCTCTTGCTAGTCCACAGCCTCTTCTGAAGGGAGCTGGAGAGTTTCGCTACCTTCTTATAAAACCTGAAATGTGAAGGGACTCAGACAACAAAGGGGAGACTCAAAGGGTCTGTCTGGAGAAATGTCCGGTTCTATGGCACTTCCAGACCTTCCCAATCACAATTACAATCATCAAAATCTTCCTCCCCCTCCTGTGGTTCATCAAAATCCTCAACATCATAATCCTGAACCACTGGACCTGAACGAGACCCCCTTTTACCAACCATAGGGTTTCGACAAGTCCCTGAGACAAAGACTGGACAATCTGAATGGCTTTAGCTATTTCTGCAGCAGAAGGAGAGACAAAACTGGACTCCACACTAACTGATTTCTTTATCTTTTTTACTTTGACTGGTTCCTCAGGACCAGCCTTTCTTTTGCCTGAGGAAGTCTCGCCCTGGTCAGAGGGCACTCCCTCTGGTCCAGCCGGAGCTGGACCGGGCTGGCCATCCGGGTCAGCGGACTTTTTGGCCTCTCGTTCCCTGAGCCGGCCCAATCTCTTTTCCAGGGTGGCTGCAGGGAAATTCTTACACACCTGGCAGTCTGACAGGAGGTGGTCAGCCCCCAGACAATAGACACAAGTGGTGTGTGGGTCAGCCTTGACAAAGGCTTCCCCACGAACATCCTGATGTTGAAACACAGTGGGCCCGGTTTTTCTTTTGGGTTTCTCAGACATAATGCCAGCCTATCCAAACTTGCCCTTTTTCCGGCCTTGCCAGACAAGACACCCTTATCGGTCCCTAACCGTGTCACGGGTATTGGAAAAAAACCCAGAAAATAAAAAGGTTTTAGGACCGATAAGAACCAAATACCTCACTCTAGATGCAAAGAAAATGAGTTTTTAAGCAAACCGATCGGTTCAGAGTGAACCGATAATGAGTTCCACACAGACTTAATTTTCTTGTACTACGGTTACCAGATAGAGCTTCAGGACCGAAACTGCGGTAATTTTAAAATACTTGCGGTTCAATGAACCGATAAAACTTAATAAAACCGCAAAAGCGAACCGAGCTGAAGGAGCTGGTCTCCGGAGCGACTGTTCAGTGAAAGCGGAGTAAAGAATCTGACAGTTTGGGTTCAAACTCCCCAGATAGAGCTTTGGATAGCGCCCTCGCGCTGTGGAACTCCAGATTACACTGGAGTTAACTACTTCATCTCCGGGGCAGTTCAAAGCCAAGGGCATACTGCATTAAGTCCTAATATAAGCAAGACTTCATGGTGTTTGAATGGTAGTGCCACTGTTCATGAGGTGGGGTCCCAAAAAGCCTATATTGAAAATTTGGAGTGAAAATACCAACAAATACCCAGGCGTTAAGGTTTCCAACCATACACCACTCTGTAAAGACTGACAGGAGTTGGGGGTGTAACTTGGGGTTTGTCGGCTGTAATGTTAAGCATTCTACCCCATCCCACCCTACAGCCACTGACAGGCACTGTGGTGTGCCTTGGGGTCTGTCCCTAACATTCACCCCATTCTCCTACTCTGCACCCATCTCAGCTTATTTCTTTATGGAATGGGGTGAGCATAGAGCTGAAACTAACGCACACCCAACACCTGTCGGTGTCTTCAAGGTGGGTGAGGTGGAATGGTGTAAGAGTTACAGCCAAAACCACTCCCAATACTTTTCAGTCTCTGGCGGGGGGGGGAGGGGGTTGACATTGGTGAAATACTTCACTGCCATTCCTATTATGCATCTAACTCCTGCACGACCAATGCCAATGCCAGCAAGCCAACATTTAGCACTGACAAATGCTTGTTTACTTTTGGTGCTGGCAATTCCATAGTCAGTCCTAATTGCTTTTTTAAAGGTCTCCATTTGAGTTTTGATTTTGTAACCCCGTTCTTAGCATGTCCAAATCGAATCAACTGATCATTGCCAAAATGTCTATATAGAGGAGCAATTTCTCATTAAGTGTAGGAACTGGCATAGGGGAATACTATCAGTTTCCTAAGGTGAACACTTGGTGACAGAAGTAACGTATTTCCAGCTGTGGGTTTCTGAAAGACCCCAGTTTCTATTAAATTTCCTGGTATACCACTAAATTTCAAATCTAAAGAATTAACTGTTGTCATAAAATACAGAAAACTGCTTTGGTAGATTCCACGTGGCATAACAGCCTCAGAAATTCCTAAGCAGTCTTTTTCTAACCGGCCAGGAAAGTTATTTGCACAGTGAATTAGGGCTTCCTACCTCTGTTGAGAAGGTGAGCTGTTTTCATTTCTGTGTTCATAGAAATATAGACTTTGATGGCAGATAAGAAAAAATTACTCACCTTAGTAATGTTGTTTCTTCTAATGGAGTCTTGCTATATTATAGACATTAGCAGTTTGTTCCAGCTCTAGAACTGCCCGGAGTGAAATGGTTAAAACCATTCCAAAATAGAATTTTTGCACGAGGCAGCTCTATCTGTGTCATTTCAAACTTGAACTGTCAGATCTTTCATGAGCCAAACTCACTAAGGTCTGTGTGGAAGCTGTAACCTACACTAGCCAAATGGCTACCTAAATAAAACAACCATTGATGGTCCCAACACCCAAGACTCAAGTCAGGGGACCAGAAATACTAACACCATTCTAATAATATGAAAATGGAACATAAGTATAATAAAACACACACACAGCGTACACATACCCAAAGTCCCAAAGGGGACAAAATGCTAACAGGACATAAGTAGTGCCCACACTAAGTTGCCGCACCCCACCAAGTAGAGGTTCTGAGAGGGGCAGGTTGGGAGGGTCTATAATATGCAAGACTCCATTAGAAGAAACAACATTACTAAGGTGAGTAATTTTTCTTCAAACAACGTAAATCTTGCTATATTATAGACATGATAAGAAATACACAGCAGTACCTCCAAGGAGGAGGGCAGAACCTACTTAGGGAATAGGCTCTGAAGAACAGCTGTGCCAAACCGAGCATCTCTCCTGGCCTGGACATCCAGGGAGTAATGCTTGGTAAAAGTGTGTACCGTTTTCCAAGTAGCAGCCTGGCAAATCTCTAATAAAGGGATATCTCTGGCAGCAGCTAGAGACGCAGCTGTACCCCTGGTAGAATGAGCCCTCAAACCGGGGGGAGGGCTCTGCCCACTTTCTGATAACAAAATTGGATACAAGAGACAATCCACCTGGCTATTGATCTCTTAGTGGCAGGTTTGCCTTTCCCAACTTCACCATAGGTAAGGAAAAGTTGGAGGGATTCGAACCTGGGACCTTTGTTACTCTATATAATAACTAAGAGCTCTCTTAACATCCAGGCTGTGCAACCTCCTCTCACCCAAGAGGGTGATCAGTGAAAAATACTGGAAGGGAGATAGATTGATTAAGATGGAAATCTGAAACCACCTTAGGCAAAAACTTCCTATTAGTCCTAAGGACTACCTTATCCCTGTGGAAAGAATAAAGTCAGTCTCCACTGACCAGGCTTGCAATTCACTTATGCGTCTGGCAGAAGTGATAGCCACTAGGAAAAACAGTTTTCCAAGTTAGGTACTTAAGCTCTGCAGAAGACAGAGGTTCAAAAGGGGGTTGCATTAACTGGGCAATGCAAACATTAAGGTCCCAAGCAGGGGCCGGTTCCCGAAAGGAGGATTAGTATGGAGTAATCCCTTAAAAACTTGGAAAACACAGGATGAGAGGAAAGAGGATGACTTTCCTGCTGACACAAAAGCAGACACAGCTGCCAAATGAACTCTCAGGGTATCTGGTCTGAGACCCAAGGAATTAAGATGTACCATGTAACCTAACAAAATGGGCAATTCAGCAGATTCTGGGAAATATTTTTCCAGCACACCAAATGGAAAACCTTTTCCATTTAGAACTATAAGTAGCCCTAGTGGAAGGCTTTCTGGAAGCCTTTAGGATCTCAAGAACACCCTGAGAGAGGTGTAAATCAGCAAACTCTAACTCCTCAAGAGCCAGGCCTTGAGGTTGAGGATTGAGGTCGGATACCAAACCCTTCCCTGGGCACAAGTCAACAGATTGTGATTCCTGGGGAGGCTGAGGGAAGATGGACTGTCAGAGACAGAAGGAGTGGGTACCAGGGCTGCCTGGCCCAATCAGGGCAATCAGAATCACCCTGCAAGGCTGAGATCTGATTTTGACTAGTACTTTGAATAGGAGAGGAAAGGGGGAAAGCAAGAGGAACTTCCCTCCCAATCCAGAAGAAGGGCATCCAGGGAACTGAGCCCAGCACTGGAGGCCTGCAACAGAACAGAGGAAGTTTGTGATTGTCTGGGGCTGCAAAAGATCTATCTGAGGGATGCCCACCTGGCAAAACTATCCCCAGCACTTGAGGATCCAGGGACCATTCGTGATGGCCCTGGGAAATCCTACTGAGGGCATCCGCTAGGACATTGTCCTTCCCTGGAAGATGAACTGCTATGAGGGAAGTGTTCAGGAATAGGCCAGAGACCACAACTTCATTGCCTCGGTGCACAAGGCCGAAGACCGAGTGCCCCTGTTTGTTGATGTACCACATTGTTGTGGTGTTGTCTGTTCTGACTTGTATCACCTTGTCGTGGACAGATGCAGAAAAAGCTTGAAGAGCTAAAAGACAGCTCTGAGTTCCAGCAAATTGATGTGGAGCAGAGATTCCTGGGGACCAAACTCCCTGAGTGGAAAGGTCGCCCATGTGGGCTCCCAACCCAGAAGGAAGCATCTGTAGTGAGAGTCAAGTCGTGAGAAGGGAAATGAAGGGACCCCAGCTCTTAAATGCTCTGATCCTGCCACCACTGGAGAGCTAGGATCAAGGTTAGAGTCACTGGGACCAACTTGGAGGGTCTCTTCTTTGAGACAAAAGGTTCTCAAGTGAAACTGAATGTCTCTCATCTGAAATCTGGCTCCCTGCACAACAGCTGTGGATGCAGCCATGTGCCCCAGGAGCTGCAGAAAGTGTCTTGCTGGTCGAGAGACCTGCAGAGTGAAGGAAGAGGCCAGAGCCACTAAATTCCTTACCCTTTCTGGGAAGAAAGGCTCTGGCTAGCTTTGTGTCCAATTCTGCCCCTATAAAGGTGAGTACCTGGACTGGTTCCAGAACCGACTTTGGTAGGTTTGAAGAAAACCCAGGGAGGTGAGAAGCTGCTGTGACCTGCAGGTGAGATTTTACCTGTTCTGGGACTGGCCTACAATGAGCCAGTCGTCTAGATAGGGAAAACAGCAATCCTCTGCCTCCTTAAGTGGGCCACTGCCACTGCTAGACACTTTGTGAAAACCCTTGGAGCAGAGGTAAGGCCGAAGGCATTGCTCTGAACTGGTAATGACCTGAGGGCAGTTCGAATCTGAGGTACTTTCGATGGGATCTTCTGATTAGGACATGAAATAGGCATCCTTGAGGTCCAGGAGGCTAGCCAGTCCCTGGCCTTAGGGAAGGTAAAATCATTGCCAGAGTTACCATTTTGAACTTTGGTTTCAAAAGATGCTTGTTCAGATATCTGAGATCTAAAATGGGCCGCCATTCTCCTGTCTTTTTTGGGGTAAGGAAGTATCTGGAATACAGACCCCTGCCCTGATGCAGGGGAGGAACCCTTTCTACTGCTCTGAGAGCTAACAGGGATGAGACCTCTGTTTCCAGAGCGAGGGTCTCTGAAGCACTTGCAGGTAGAAAAAAGTCTGCTTCTCAACTTGGGAAACTTTTTGAAGCTGAGAACCAGACCCTGGCTTACTACTTCCAGAACCCACTTGTCTGAGGTTAAAGAAGCCCAATTCTGACTGAAGTAAGCCAGTCTGCTCCCCACTGGTACAGGAGAATCGGCCCTGGGCACCCCATCAGGGTGCCTGTTTCACAGGAGCTTTAGGCTGGGGGGTGGGAGCAGGTCTGCCCACCCCTCGTCTGCCCCTGCCTCTGAAGAAGCCCCTCTGAGCATAGGCAGAGGAGGCCTGAGTCTGGTAGAAAGGCCTGTGAAAAGGCCTACCCCTACCCCTGGGGGCATGCCTTTGAGGAGTGGCTTGCCGCTCCTTAGCCTGGGCACTCCTGTAAGTAGTCCTATATTCATCCATCTTCTTCATGTAATTCTCTGTCTGCTCTCCAAACAGAGAATTTCCCACCACAGGAAAATCCATAGCCTTAGTCTGGGTATCCTGTGACAAACTAGTACACCTGAGCCAGGCCAACCCTTAAAAGCTACAGATGTGGCCATGACCCTAGAGGAAACATCATTAACATCCACAGCAGCATGAAACTGAACCTTAGAGGCTTCAATGCCATCAGCAGCCACCTGTTCTAGTTCACTAGCTAGCTGGCCATGGGCCTGCTTGGCCAATTCATAACAGTATCCCATCTAGATTTCTGATACCTAGCTACATAAGCCATATAATTTGCTTGCCTGAGTCCCAGAGAGGCTGCCATATACTGTTTTTGCCATGGCATCAATCTTCCTGGAATCTCGTCAGGAGGATGTGAAGCCAAGGAATATTAGCTTTATCACAGGCAGCAGCCTGAACTACCTAACATGACTGCATTGCTGAGAAAGGAATTCTGTATCAGGGCCTGACAATGTATACCTTCTGTCCATCTTTTATCTACAGGAGGCACAGAATTAGGAGCTTTTAAAATTTTAATTGTTTGTTTCCTAAAAGACTTATGTAAAGGAATAGACAATCTCCTAGACTCTGGAATATCCATCATTTCTACAAAATCAGGCTCCTCTTGCTCATCCACAGCCTCTTCTAAAGGAAGCTGGAGGGTTTCAGCAACTTTTTTATAAAACATAAAATGAGATGGGGACTCAGACAGCATAGGGGGAGATTCTAAAGGTCTGTCTGGGGAGATGTCCGGTTCAATGGGCACACCCAGACCTTCCCAGCCACATTCATACTGTTCATAAACCTCCTCC
Source organism: Neoceratodus forsteri (assembly GCA_016271365.2). Lineage (NCBI taxonomy): Eukaryota > Metazoa > Chordata > Ceratodontiformes > Ceratodontidae > Neoceratodus > Neoceratodus forsteri. Next base: position 726,386,642 of record CM057458.1, on the reverse strand, counting down.
CCCTCCTCTGGTTCATAAAATTCCTCAATATCATAATCCTGAACCACTGGGACCGGACGAACCGACCTTTTACCAGATAGTGGTGGTTCGGACGGACCCTGAGACAGTGACTGGACAATTTGTATGGCTTTTCTATCTCTGCAGCAGTTGGAGAAGGAATTTTGGACTCCAGACCTGCTGATTTTCTTGTTTTCTTTACTGGAATTGGTTCCTCAGAACCAGCTTTTCTTTTGCCCGAGGAAGCCTGGCCCTGGTCAGAGGGCACTCCCTCTGGTTTGGTTGGCACCGAACCGGGCTGGCCATCCGGGTCAGCGGACTTTTTGGCCTCTCGTTCCCTGAGCCTGCCCAATCTTTTTTCCAGGGTGGCTGCAGGGAAATTCTTACATACCTGGCAGTCTGACTGGAGGTGGTCAAACCCCAGACAATAAACACATGTGGTGTGTGGGTCAGCCTTGGCAAAGACTTCCCCACAAACATCACAGTGTTGAAACCCAGTGGGCCCGGTTTTTCTTTTGGGTTTCTCAGACATAATGCCAGCCTAACCAAAAACTTGCCCTTTTAACGGCAGTGCCAGGCAAGACACCCTCATCAGTTCCTAACCATGTCACGGGTATTGGAAAAAAACATAATAAATCCGTTTTTTAGAACCGATAAGAACCGGGAACCGCACTCTAAAATAGTAACTTTTAGTTTTAAATGAGTTTTAAACCCACTGATCGGTTCAAAACCGAACGATAACTTACAAGTTCCACACAGACAAAACCTTCATTTACTTACGGTTACCACAGATAGAGCTTGAACCGAACGGTTTTGCGGTTAAAATAAAACTATTCTCGTTAAATCCAACCGAGAAAACACTTTTTAAACCGAGAAATGAACCGAGCAGAAGGAGAAATCTCCGGAGCGACTGTTCACTGAGGCGGAGTAAAGAATCTGACAGTTCAAGTTTGAAATGACACAGATAGAGCTGCTCTCATGCCAAAATTCTATTTTGGAATGGTTTTAACCATTTCACTCCGGGGCAGTTCTAGAGCTGGAACAAACTGCTAATGTCTATAATATAGCAAGACTTCATGTTGTTTGAAGAACCACTTGGCTATCCCAGTCTGTCCATTTCCCTACCTATTGGATAAGCTGCAGATTCTAGTTAACCAACAGCCAGTGCATTCTTGAATCCCCCCACTCTTTCTGACCCCACAACTATCTCAGGAAGGCCATTCCATGCATCCACCACCCTCTCTGTGAAAAAATACTTCCTCATGTTGCCCCTGACGCCCCTCTATCTTCAAACTGTACTCCTTGTCCTTGAACATCTCTTTTCTGAAAATACTACCCTCATGGACTTTGTTGATTCCTTGAGGTACTTGAAAGTTTCTATCATGTTCCCCACCCTCCTTTACTCGAGGGTATACATATTAAGCTTCTTTAGCCTTCATAAGGTTTATGGTGCAGACCCTGCACCAATTTAGTTACCCTCCTCTGGACTGCCTCCATCCTATGTTCTTGCAGAGATGGGGTCTCCAGAACTACATGCAGTACTCCAGATGGTGTCTCACCAACAGTCTATACAGAGGGATGACAACTTCCTGTTTTCTACAGGCGATGCCTCTCCTTATGCATCCCAGTATCCCCCAACCCCCCTTACTGGCTTCTCACATTGCCTGCCCAACTCTAAGTCATCTGATGTGACTACCCCCAGGTCCTTTTCCATTTTTGTTGTTAGTACCTCCCCCCCATGGTGTACTCTTCCCCTGGGTTGTTTCCCAGGTGCATTTCTTTGCATTGAAACTAAGCTGCCATACTTTTGACCATTCCTTCAACCTTGCCAAGTCCCTTCTCGTCCTTTCCACTCCCCCTTCCCCGTGTATCAACCCTGTTGCAGATCTTTGTGTCATCTGCAAAAAGGCATACTTTTCCTTCCAGTCCCTCTGCAATGTCACTTATAAAGACATTAAAGAGGACCCCACTAGTAACCCCCCTTTCTTTGGAGTGGACTCCATTTACTATTACCCTCTGCATCCCATTGTCCAGCCAATTTTTTACCCAGGCTACCACCCTGGGATCCACTCCCAGACTGGATAACTTGTTTATTAATCTTTTGTGTGGGACTGTGTCAAATGCATTGCTAAAGTCTAGGTAGACCATATCCACAGCCCCTCCCTGGTCTACTACTTTAGTTACCCAGTCAAAGAAATCTATTAGATTTGTCTGACATGACCTTCCCGCTGTGAATCAATGTTCTCTTGGGTCCTGTGCCCCACTGGCCTCTAGGTACTTAACAATTCTTTCTTTCTTTTAGAAGTGATTCCATCATTTTCCCTACCACTGAGATGAAACTAACAGGTCTGTAGTTTCCTGCCTCTACCTTGCTCCCACTTTTGTGAAGGGGAATCACATCCACCTTCTTCCAGTCCTCAGGTACCACACCATCCTCCCATGATTTGTTAAAAAGGGTAGTCAGTGGTGTCACTAGTTCTTTTCTTAGTTCTTTCAGAATTCTGAGGTCCCATCAGCCCCATTGCCTTGTCCACCTTGAGTTTTAGGAGTTCTTTCAGGACCCTTTCTGTAAATGGACTGGTATCAACCCCACCACCACCACATCCAGAGTGCTTCTATTGTTTGGTTTAGGTACCCCTCCTCTTCTTTTGTGAATACTGAACAAAGTATTCATTCAGTATCTCTGACCTTTTCACTGTCACCCTCTCCCCCCCTCTCCCCTTTATTAAGCCTTACTATCCCTCCCTTGGTCTTTCTTCACTCACTAATGTACCTATAAAGGTTTATCCCCTTCTTAGCGGAGTTGGCTATATTGTCCTCAGTTTGGGCCTTTGCTATTCTAACTGCCTTCCCCACTGCCTTCTGCTTTAACTGATAAGAGTTCTCTTTCCTGCTCCTTCTGTGATTCCTTATACTTTCTGAATGCTATCTTCTTTTCCCTAACCTTCCCCGCCACCCTTTTGAGAACCATAGTGTTTTTTTTCCTTCATTTTGTTTTATCTGCTTCACACAAAGGCTTGTTGCCTCTGTGATGGCAGTTTTGATTTTGCCCCATTGTTTCTTCACCCCTCCTTCCTGCCCTTTTGCTAGTGCATTCCTTAGGTACGCTCCCATTCTGCCAAAGTCAGCCCTCCAAAATTCCAGTACCCTTGCTTTGTATGGTGTGACTCTATGGCTGTGTTTATTGTGAACCACACTGTCTGGTGGTTGCTTGTTTCCAAATGGCTATCCACTTCTAAATACGAGATCCTCTCACCGTCCCCATTTGAGAGTACCAGGTCTAAGACTGCTCCCTCCCAAGTGGGCTCCAACAATAGCTGCCTGAGGCATACCTCCTGTAGGGCACTGAGAATGACTCTGCTCTTGGATGTGGCTGCAGCAAATGTGCTCCAGTTAACATGTGGCATATTTAGGTCCCCCATCAACAATATCTGCCTCTTTATCTGCCATTCTAAGGATGCCTCCTATAATTTCCTTGTCCATGTCCTCCCTCTGAGACAGGGGTCTGTATATAACCCCTGTGTGGATTGTGGTGCCATTTCCTGTCTCCATGGTGACTCACAGTGCCTCCTCTCCTCCCTGTTTACCCTTTAGTTCTGCTGCTTTGATCCCTTCCCTTATGTACAGAGCTACTCCTCCTCCTCTTTTACCCTGGTATGTTGACATCCCAGTCATGGTTCTCTGTGTACCAGATTTCTGTGACTGCCATGATATCAGGCATCCATCTTCCATCAAGGCCACTAGTTCAGGAAGCTTGTTACCCAGACTACGGGCATTGGTACTCATCGCCATCCATTTTTTCATGGCCTTACCACTTTTAGCCCCATGCCTGTACTTACTGCCTGTGTCTTTTTCTCCATTTACCCCTGCCCTGCCCCCTACTGACCTCTCTACCTTGGTGTTAACCTCGCTAACTACCCTGTTTTGTGGGGGAAGGCTGGGAATTCCTTGCTCCTTTTCAGTGTCTCCCCCCTTGGCTAATTTAAATGCTTGTCAATGAAGCATTTAAATCTATCACCTAGGATCCTGGTCCCTCCCGGATAGATGCAGACCACCATGCCAGTATAGGTCTGTATCCCTCCAGGTGGACCCCCAGTCCCCAATGAAGACAAAACCTTGTGCTCTGCATCAGTTTTTTAACCATTCACTGAATCCCAGGGTGCAAAGTACCCTAGCCTCACCCATGTCATAGACAGGCAGAACGTCCAAGAAGGTTACTGTGCGTGCTACTTGTCTAGGGCCCCTTCCCAACTCCACAAACTCCTCCTGCACAGTTCTGATCCCATTCCCAGCTAGGTAATTTGTCCCTAGATGGATAATGACATCCAGCTTCCTCTCCCATGCAGCTGCTACCACGATCCTGAGGATTAGCTTCCTGTTCCTCCATGCCATGGCACTAGGTAGGCACCTTACCTCCTCTCCCTCCCTCCCCAGTTCTAACCCCTAATGATTGGAGTCCCCACCAGGAGTTGTGTCCTTCCCCTGTGGGATCCCATGCCACCTTCCTGTGGGTCTCCTCTATAGAGTTCCAGCATCCTCCTTGGTCTCCTGCAGGTGCCTCCATAGAGGAACAATGCTCCGCCAAAAGGCATATGAATTGTGGAGAGTGTATAACTGCAGGGATGCGCCTCTGTCCACCACCCTCATCTCTCCCTGAGCCCACCGTGTTCCAACCACTCCTTATTCTTGGCAACCTCTGAGGCAGTGGCTGTGGCCCTGGTGGTCCCTAGGTGGGGGAGGAGATTTTCAAATCCCCCGCCATGTCTTGGGTTGGGGAGAAGGTTTCACTACTCCTTGCCAGATCTGCCCGGAGACGGGCAACCTCCTCCCTCAGAGCAGAGAGGTGTCTGCAAATAGGGCAGCATCACAGCCTCCAGAAAATCTCCCAGAAGACTGCCGCCCACAGCCAGTGTACTGCACCACTCCCCACATGTTTCTCTCCTCTCTGTTGACACTGTGTATGCTTTTTCCCCACTTTTGAGAGACCTCACTTCCCCTTAGTAGTGTATCCTTTTCAGGGGACTATGTACTAGGACCCCCAGTTTTTTTAAATAGCAATCGTAAGATGTTCAATTCTACACCTAAGCACTCTGGCACTTATTCCAAGTAGGACTTTTCTAAGTTTATGAGAAATCACAATCTGTACAGTGTGCTCACTTATGTTTAAACTAAGTTCACTGCTTCTTCCTGTGTTTTCCCTTATACTGGCCAGTCATCTAGGAAGGGAAACACCACTTTTCTGGCCTGTGCAGATGTGCTGCCACCACTGACAGACACTCTGTAAACACCCTGGGTGCTGAAGTCAGATCAAGGACATTGTTTGAACTGGTACTGAGCATGCATTCCTTGCACTGACTCTCAGATACTTTCAGTGATTGGGTTGTATTGGGATGTGGAATAACAACTTTAAACTAACCAACTCCATCTTTGCAAGAATGGAATCACTGTCTGCAGTGTTAACATTCTAAAACTTTATTTTCAGATGCCTGTTCATGAACCTTAGATCCAGAATGGGACATCATTCTTCATTTTTCTACAGAGTAAGAAAGTCCCTGGAAAGAATAATTTCCCCAGCAGGGAAAAAGAACAGTCTCCACTGTATTTTGCTGTAGTAACTTTTCACTTCCATGTCTAGTGCTCTGAACTCTGAGTTGGACATACTCTTTCTCTGAAATTTTGCTTAACTTTGGAAAGTGTGCAAACTGAAGGATTAAGCACTGTTCTACCACCTCCAGGATCCACCTGTCCGTAGTAATCCTCATCCACTCCTGTAAGAAATATAGCTGGTGTCCCCTCCGACTAGCAATGGTTCCATAGTTACATTGGCAGAATTGTCAAAGGCTGAGCTCTGCCTGGGCTGGGGGAGCTGAAGCAGATTTCTACTTTGCTCCTCTCGGTGCCTCTGCATTACCTTCCATACCACTGTCTTCTGCTGCTTAAGCATTTCAGTGCTGCAGAGTTTGCAGTTTTCACAATTTTCATATGAGGTTTTGCATTCTTGTTTATGTTTACAATAGGTAAGAATAATTTAGCATGGATTAGCTGTGTGGTCACAGCTCTGTTGTGGTCTTCAGCTATAAATCTGCTGCTAGAGCAGCTGGGGAGTCTGCGAGCATGAGCCGAGTTTGAACTTAAACATTCTAAGTTCAACAGTCTCTCCAGGGCGAGAAATAAAGGCTGAGATGATCGTAAAATTGCATGCACACCACTCGTAACTCCTCTGAAAGAAACATTATTTCTACAGTTGTTTTTTTTTTTTGGTTTTGTTTTTGTTTTTTCATTTTTTCAGGCTTCTTGGGTGCCAGAGACCACTGTGGAGAAGAGGTGTTATCTAAAGCGTATTTTCTACATTTACTGGGCACTTCCTCCATGATTATGTTTGCATTTCTCAAAGAAGAGCACTCTTATGATACTCTTATGAAAGCCGCTGCATAAAGGACTGCTGTTTAGCTGCCCTCTTTTTCCTCATTTTAGGGCAGAAAACGTTTCAGAAGTCAAGATTTTCAAATCTGTAATTTAAGCCCAAAAAATCAAAACAAAGAGCATGACCAACTTGATTTTACCAACCAGTGTTGACAGGATTTACAGTGTATGAGCCACGTGAGTCCTGTTTTCTTTTCAGGCATTTCTGTCATGGCAATTTAGCAAAATAAAAGGCACCAAAAATGTGTACAGTAGGTATATAGTACAAAAGAAAAAATTACTCACCTTAGTAATTGCTTTTCTTCTCAAGGAGTCTTGCTATATTAGGACCATTGCAGTTAGCCCCTGGCTCTGAACTGCCCCGGAGAGGAAACAGTTAACTCCAGAGAGATCTGGAGTTCCACAGCGCGAGGGCGCTGTTCAAAGCTCTATCTGGTCAGTTTCAAATGAAACTGCCAGGTTCTTTACGAAGCTAAACTAACATAGCAAGTCTGTGTGGAAAAGCCCTATACTAGCCATTGGCTACCTACTAGTAGTAGAACAACAAAACACAACAACAACAAACAGAATAAAAACAATATACCTATTATTGTTAGGATCACCCCTGACAAGCACTAATGGGCCCCTCTCCCCAAAGACTCAAGTCCAGAGAGGGCCATCTACCACTAACAAAAACAGAATTACCTAGTTCCCTAACCCAAATGAAACAAGGGGGAACTAGAAAGGCTAAAATGGCATGGACACAGTGCTTTTGCACTAAATTGCCAACCCCATACCCAAGTAGGAATTTGAGAGTATGGGGTGGGGTTGTCCTAATATAGCAAGACTCCATGAGAAGAAAAGCAATTACTAAGGTGAGTAATTTTTTCTTCAAACACCATGAAGTCTTGCTATAATTAGGACCATTGCAGATTATACAGCAGTACCTCCATGGAGGAGGGCCAGAACCTACTTAGGGAATAGGCTCTGAAGCACAGCTGTGCCAAAACGAGCATCTCTCCTGGACTGGACGTCCAGAGAATAATGCTTGGTGAAAGTGTGGACTGTCTTCCAGGTAGCAGCTTGACAAATTTCTAAATAGGAATATCTCTAGCGGCGCTAGAGATGCAGCTAATACCTGGTGGGTGAGCCCTCAGTCCTGAGGAGGGTTCTTTACCTGGTTTTTGGTAACAGAACTGGATACAGAGACAATCCACCTGCGATTGTCCTCCTAGTAGCCGGTCTCCCTTACCCACTTCTCCATAGGTAAGGAAGAGTTGGAAGGATTCGAACCTAGACCCTTGAGTGCGTTCCAAATAGTAACTAAGAGCTCTTTTGACGTCCAAACTGTGCAATCTCCTCTCACCAGAGGAAGAATGCTCAGTAAAAATACTGGAGAGAGATGGATTGGTTAAGATGAAAATCTGAAACCACCTTAGGTAAAACTTTCTGTTAGTCCTGAGGACCACTTTATCTCTGTGGAAAGAAATAAAATCCTTTTCTACTGACAAGGCTTGTAATTCACTTATACGCCTAGCAGAAGTGATAGCCACTAGAAAAACGATCTTCCAAGTTAAAAACTTGAGATCTGCCGAAGATAGAGGCTCAAAAGGGGGTTGCATTAGCTGAGCAATGCAAACATTCAGGTCCCAGGCAGGAGCTGGTTCCCGAAAGGGAGGGTTAGTGTGAAGTAACCCCTTGAAAAACTTGGAAAACACAGGGTGAGAGGAGAGGGAAACTGGTTTCCCTGCAGAAACAAAAACAGAAACAGCTGCCAAATGAACCCTCAAAGTAGCTGGTTTGAGGCCTAGTGAATTTAAGTGGACCAAGTAGTCCAATAAAATAGCCAAGTCAGCAGATTCTGGTACAATCTGCCTCTCAGAGCACCAGAAGGAAAACCTCTTCCACTTGGAATTATAAGTGGCTCTAGTGGAAGGCTTCCTAGAAGCCTTCAAAATATCCAAGACACCTTGAGAAAGGTGTAAATCAGCAAATTCTAGCTCCTCAAGAACCAGGCCTTGAGGTGGAGGGAATTGAGGTCCGGATACCACACTCTGCCCTGTGCACAGGTCAGCAGGTCGTGGGTCCTGGGCAAGGTCAGGGGAGGGTGAAATGTGACGGACAGAAGAAGAGGGTACCAGGGCTGCCTGGCCCAGTCTGGAGCAATCAGGATCACTTTGCAGGGCTGAGTTCTGATCTTTGCCAGTACCCTGAAGAGGAGGGGAAAGGGGGGGGGGAAGGCATACAGGAATTTCCCTTCCCAATTCAACTGAAAGGCGTCCAGAGGGACTGATCCCAGCACTGGAGGCCTGCAACAAAACAGAGGAAGTTGGTGGTTGTCTGGGGCTGCGAAAGATCCATCTGTGGGTGCCCCACCTGGCAAAGACTGACCAGCACCTGAGGATTCAGAGCCCATTCGTGATGACCCTGAGAAATCCTGCTGAGGCATCCGCCAGGACATTGTCCTTCCCTGGAAGGTGAACTGCTATCAGGAGGTGTTCAGGAGTAAGCCAGGACCACAACTTCATTGCTTAGTGCACAAGGCTGAAGACCGGGTGCCCTTGCTTGTTGATGTACCACATTGTTGTGGTGTTGTCTGTCCTGACTTGGACTACCTTGTTCTGGACAGTATTTGAAAAACTTGGAGAACTAAGAAAACAGCTCTGAGTTCCAACAGGTTGATGTGGAGCAGAGATTCCTGGGGGACCACACTCCTTGAGTGGAAAGGTCGCCCAAGTGAGCCCCCACCCAACAGGAGGCATCCGTGGTGAGGTGAGGGAATGAAGAACGGTAAGAATGGGACCCCCTGGGTTAGGTTGCTTGATCCTGCCACCACTGAAGGGCTAGGATCAGGGTTTTAGTCACTGGGACTAATTTGGTAAGGGGTCCTTCCTTTGAGACCAGTAGGACCTCAAGTGGAACTGGATGTCCCTCATCTGAAATCTTGCTCCTTGCGACAGCTGTGGAGCGGCCATGTGCCCTAGGAGTTGCAGAAAGTGCCTTGCTGGTCGAGAGATCCATGGGGTAAAGGAGATGCCAGGGCAATGATTCTGTTCACTCTTTCCGAGGAAGAAATGCCTGGCTGACTTTGTGTTCAACTCTGCACCTATAAAAGTTAGTACCTGAACTGGTACGAGAACTGACTTTGGAAAGTTCAGCAGGAATCCCAGAGAAATGAGAAGCTGCTGGGTGACTTGCAAGTGGGATTTACCTGCTCTGGGGACTGACCCACTATGAGCCAGTCGTCCAAGTAGGAAACACAGCTACCTGCCTTCTCAAAGGCCACTACCACAGCTAGACATTTTGTGAAAACCCTTGGAGCAGAGTGAGACCGAAGGGCATTGCTCTGAACTGGTAGTGGCTAGACGGCAGTTCAATCTGAGGTACTTTCGTGAGAAGGCCTGATTAAGATATGAAAATAGGCATCCTTGAGGTCCAGGGAAGCTAGCCAGTCCCTGGCCTTAAGGAAAACAAAATCATTGCCAGAGTTAACATTTTGAACTTTGGCTTCAAAAGTACTTGTTCAGGAATCTTAAATCTAGAATGGGCCGCCAATCTCCTGTCTTTTGGGGTCAGGAAGTACTGAGTACAGCCCCTTGCCCTGATGGCAAGGGGGAACCCTTTCCACTGCTTTGCAGTCCAGAAGAGACGAAACCTCTGCTTCCAAAGCAAGGGCTTCTGAAGGATTTGAGGGGGGAAAATGTCTGGCTCTCATCTTTGGAAACTGCTTGAAGCTGAGAACCAGACCTTGGCTTACCACTTCCAGAACCCATTTGTCCGAAGTTAGGGACAACCAGTTCTGGCTGAAATAAGCCAACCTGCCCCCCACCAGTACAGGAGAATCGGCCCTGGACACCCCGTCAGGGTGTCTGCTTGGCAGCAGCAGCTTTAGGCTGAGGAGAAGGAGAGGGCCTGCCTGTGCCCCGTCTACCTCTGCCTCTGAAAAAAACCCTCTGTGCAAAGGCTGAAGAGGCCTGAAATTGGTAAAAGGCCTGTGGTAAGGCCTGCCCCTACCCTTGGGGGCATGCCTTTGAGGAGTGGCATGCCTCTCCTTAGCTTGGGCACTTTTGTAGGTAGTTCTGTATTCATCCATCTTTTTCATGTAATTTTCTGTTTGATCCCCAAACAGAGAATTTCCTATCACAGGAAAATCTATAGCCTTTGACTGGGTATCTTGGGACAGATTAGTGCATCTGAGCCATGCCAACCTACGGAGAGCTACAGAAGTGGCCATGACCCTAGAAGAAACATCATTAACATCAACAGCAGTATGAAATTGAACTTTAGAGGCTTCAATGCCATCAGCAGCCACCTGTTCCAACTCACTAGCCAGCTGGCCCTGGGCCTGCTTGGCCAACTGCAATATAGTGTCCCACCTAGATTTCTGATATCTAGCCACATAAGCCATATAATTAGCCTGTCTGAGTCCCAACAAAGCTGCCATATATTGCTTTTTCGCCATGGCATCAATCTTCCTGGAATGTTTATCAGGAGGATGTGAGGCCAGGGAATATTATTAGTGTCACAGGCTGCAGCTTGAACAACACCTACATGACTACACTGCTCAGTGAGGAAGTCTGTATTGGGCCTGATAAAGTATACCTTCTGTCCATTTTTTATCTACAGGAGGGACAGAATGAGGATTTTATAAATCTTAGTTGTTTGCTTCGTAAATGACTTATGCAAAGGAATAGACAACTTTCTAGACTCTGGAATATCCATCATTTCTACATAATCAGGCTCCTCTTGCTCATCCACAGCCTCCTCTAAAGGGCTGGAGGGTTTCTGCCACCTTTTATAAAACCTGAAATGAGAAGGGACTCAGACAGCAAAGGGGAGACTCAAAGGGTCTGTCTGGAGAAATGTCCGTCCTATGGGCACTCCAGACCTTCCCAGTCACAAATACACTCATCAAGGTCCTCCTCCCCCTCCTGTGGTTCATAAAAATCCCCAACATCATAATCCTGAACCACTGGACCTGAACAGCCCCTTTTCCCAACTATAGGGGTCTGGCAAGTCCCTGAGACAAAGACTGGACAATCTGAATGGCTTTAGCTATCTCTGCAGCAGTAGGGAGAGACAATATTGGACTCCAGACCTGCTGATTTCTTTGTCTTTACTTTGACTGGTTCTTCTGAACCAGCCTTCCTTTCCCGGACGAAGTCACGCCCTGGTCAGAGGGCACTCCCTCTGGTCCAGTAGGAGCTGGACCGGGCTGGCCATCCGGGTCAGCGGACTTTTTGGCCTCTCTTTCCTGAGCCAGCCCAATCTCTTTTCCAGGGTGGCTGCAGGGAAATTTTTACACACCTGGCAGTCTGACAGGAGGTGGTCAGCCCCCAGACAATAGACACAAGTGGTGTGTGGGTCAGCCTTGGCAAAGGCTTCCCCACAGACATCACAGTGTTGAAACCCAGTGGGCCCGGATTTTCTTTGGGTTTCTCAGACATAATGCCAGCCTAACCAACAAACTTACCCTTTAAAGCTTGTGCGTACCGTCAAGACACCCTGCTCAGTTCCTAACCGTGTCACGGTATTGGAAAAAAACCCAAAAATTAAAGGGTTTTAGAACCGATAAGAACCGGGAACGCACTTCTAAAGTCAGTAAAGCCAAAATAAGCAAACCGATCGGTTCAGACTGAACCGATAATGAATTCCACACAGACTTTAATTTTAGTACTTACGGTTACCAGATAGAGCTTCTGAACGAAACACATGGTAATTTTAAAACATTTGCAGTTCAAATGAACCGAATAAACCGAAAACGAACCGAGCTGAAAGAGCTGATCTCCGGAGCGACTGTTCAGTGAAAGCGGAGTAAAGAATCTGGCAGTTTCATTTGAAACTGACCAGATAGAGCTTTGAACAGCGCCCTCGCGCTGTGGAACTCCAGATCTCTCTGGAGTTAACTGTTTCCTCTCCGGGGCAGTTCAGAGCCAGGGGCTGAGTGCAATGGTCCTAATTATAGCAAGACTTCATGGTGTTTGAAAAAGTCACAACCATTTAAAAAAAGGAAGCCAATTTAAAAAACAATAAATATTTTTATATTCTCATTTAATTATACATCTTGGGACAAACGACCTGGCTGACAAGACAGTAGATACAGTCCAGAGGAGTTTTGAGGAACTAGCACAATTATGTGAGGGGGCAGGAAGATCAGTAACTTTTTCAGAGATACTTCCAGTGCCAAAGGCAAGCACAACAAGAAAGCTGAGAATAGAGGAATTTAACGGATGGCTAAGAACCTGGTGTTGTGCTAAAGGGTATGGGCTGTTGGGGGGGGGAGGGACCTGGGAGGACAGTAGTCTCTATGCCAAGGACAGACTACACTTGAGTGAGGAGGGAAAGAAAGTGTTGAAACAGAGGATGGAGGAGTACACAGAGGAAGTTGGGAATTTAAACTAGGAGTGGGGGGTGGCAGTTGGGGAAGAGATATGCAGAGACCACAGGTTGGGAAACCATATCAGCTTACCCCCATAACAGTGACAAAGGACAAATGGCAAGTACTATTGGTGATGCTAGTAAAGGAGGGCAGGATGGGAGGGGGGAAAGGGTGGAAGGTGGTTACCCTTAATGCTAGGAGCCTTGGGAGGAAAACTGCAGAGTTACAGGTTCTCATGGCAGAGAGAGGTGGACATTGCAGCCATCACGGAAACATGGGCCACCCAATACAATGACTGGGACCTGTCTGTACCAGGGTACAGGTTATTTTGTAGGACAGGGTGATTGGGAAAGGAGGGTGGCACTATACGTGAAAAGAAGGACCAAGTATGTAAGGGAGGAAGGGAGGAGGCAGCACGGAGTCACTTGGATGCAAATCCAGGATTCCAAGAATAGGATTCTTAGAATGGGAGTGGTGTACAGCCACCATCTCAGATGGAGGAGTTAGACAGGAACTAGCAGGGACAGATCAGGAGGACCTGCGAGAAGGGTAGTGTGGTGATTGTGGGGACTTCAACATGCCAGGAGTGGACTGGAGCACCCCAACAACCAGGAACAGAAGGAGCAGGTACTGCTGGATGCCTTCCAGGACAGCTCCTGCTGCAAATGGTCAGTGAAGCAACCAGGTTAGGGAATACCTTGACCTTGTGCTGGCAAATGGGACTTTGTGAGAGAACTTACAGTGGAGGAACCGCTGTCAGGGAGTGACCACCACTCAGTATGGCTCACATTGGATATGGGCAAGGAAGGAGTGGAATCTGGCACAATAGTGATGGACTTCAGGAGGGCCGACTTTGGGAGGATGGGGGAAGTGGTAAAAGGGTACCTGGCCAGAATTCAATCTAGTATGGACACTAACCAGAGGTGGGAGCTCATAAAGCTGGGGATAGTGGAGGCAACCAAAACCTGCTGCAAAGCCCAGAGCAAGAAGGCTAGGGCTAAGAAACCGATCTGGTTGAGCAAGGAGGTCATGGAAAGGTAAGGAGGAAAAGAGCTGCCTTTGGAAGTACAAGAAAACAGGGAAGGACAGGAGGAGTACCTGACAGAATCGAAGGAGGTGACAAGAGCAGTAAAGGGCCAAAGCATCTAGAACTCAGGCTGGCACAAGGCATTAAGAAGGGGAGAAGGACTTCTTTAAGTACATCAGGAGAAAAGAGCTGTAAGGACCACATAGTAAGGATTAGGAAGGAGGGGTTGGGAGGAAGCAGGGTGTGATAAAGGCAGAAGCACTAAATGAGTACTTCTGCTCAGTATTTACTAAAGAGAGGGGGGGGACAACCAAGGTGGAGAAATGGCAGAAGCAGGGTGGGAAGTGGTGACAGATGAGGAATCATGGAGAGCAGAGTTCGAGAGGGTTTGAAGGCACTGATGGAGACAAGGCACCAGGCCCAGATGGCATCCACCCAGGGTACTGAAGGAGCTGGCAGAGGTCCTTGCAGGACCTTGGCAGACCCTATTTAATGCCTCACTACATTCGGGTGTACCTCAGGACTGGAGGATGGCTCATGTGGTGCCCTCCACAAGAGTGGCCCCAAGGATGAATCGGAAACTACAGACCAGTGAGACTCACATCCATCGTGGGTAAGCTAATGGAGACTATCCTGAAGGAGAGGCTGGTGGCCCTCGTAAAGGCCAAAGGACTACAGGACAGCAGACAGCATGGCTTCATACGTGGCAGATCCTGCCAAACCAACCTGGTCGAGTTCTATGACTGGATAACTAGGCAACTGGACAGGGGCCATGCAGTGGATGTCCTGTATCTGAACTTCAGTAAAGCATCTGACTGAGTGCCACATGGAAGGCTGGGAAGGAAGTTAGTAGGCACAGGGGTGGTGCAAAGCTGGTGAGATGGGTAGGGAACTGGCTGCAGGGAAGGCAACAGAGGGTGGTGGTGGGTGGGGAGCTCTCACACCCAAAGGCAGTGACGAGCGGTGTTCCACAGGGTTCAGTGTTGGGACCAATGTTGTTTAGGATATTCATTACAGACGTATCATGGGACATCAAGAGCAAGATCAGTCTGTTTGCTGATGATACCAAGGTAGGCGCGGTGGTGGATGACCTAGGGGGATGGCAGGGGTTGCAGGATGATCTGGCAAAGCTTGAAACCTGGTCAGACACCTGGCAACTGGGCTTTAATGCCAAAAGTGCAGGTGCTGCATTTTGGGATGAAGAACCCAAGGAGGAGTTACCAGCTAGGGGAGTGCAGCTAGCCCAGACAGAGGAGGAGAAGGATCTGGGTGTGCTCATTACAGGGTCAATGAACAACTCGGCACAATGTAGGAAGGCAGCTGCAAGAGGCCAACAAAATGCTGGGTTGTGTGCAAGGGGTATATCCTCGAGGAGGGAGGAGGTGATTCTGCCACTGTATAGGTCATTAGTTAGACCACACCTGGAGTACTACATGCAGTACTGGCGTCCGTATCTGAAGAGGGACATTAAGTTACTGGAGGGGTGCATGAGAGCGACAAAGATGATCAAGGGCTGGGGACTTATCATACGAGAGGAGGTTGAAGGAGTTGAACATGTACTCACTGGAGGAGAGGAGAGACAGGGTGACATGATTGAAACCTTTAAATACATGAAAGGAATAAACAAGACAGGTACAGAGGGGCTGTTCAAAGTAAGGAGGGAGGGCCACCAGGGGCCATGATATGAGACTGGGCGAGGAAGGTTCAGGAGGAGATGAGGAGACACTTTTTTACAGAGAGGGTGGTGGATGGGTGGAATGCGTTACCTGCTGAAGTGGTATGCAGTAGAACAGTGGACTGCTTCAAACGAGGATGGGACAGGACAAGGGGAAGGGTGGAAGGGAGGGGCAGCTGCAGAATAAGGGGTGCTAGCTGCACATTCGAGCAGACTTGATAGACCTCTAGGCCTTTATCTGCTGGCAAATTTCGTATGTTCGTATGTTACTGCTTAAATATCTGAAATTCATGCCAGGAATCAATGCAAACCACAGTTTTCTCCGTTCCAGGAACTGTTGCAAAACTGAGAAAAATACTAATATGTAACAAATGAAACAAAAACTAAGTTTAACTAACACAGAGTATTGAATGACTAAATGCTTTTTTCAAGACAAATAAATGCTCGTGAAACATTTTAGAAACTAAGTTAACTGAGACTAGAAAATGACTCTGGGGTCACTGACCTCTTAGTCTGAGAAATAAATCTGCCATTAGAAGACTAGGTGGAGCATGACCACACTGCAGAGTTTGAACTGTAACACTTTAAAGTTCCATCTCCATGGCAACAACTCACGGCTAAGATGATGCATTTTTGTATGACATCTCTAATAGCACTCTCTTTGCCAAAAGAATAAAAGAGCCTGAAGTGCAGATATGTTTTACTGAGGCAAGTATATTCTTTTGTCCTAGCTTCTTGAACCTCAGTCCAGTCATGGACCCTCACTCCACTTCACACTGGTACGCCTCTCGATACCCCTGGCTCCCCGGGTGGCTCCACGACATAGCTCTCCCATTAAGCGCCGCAGACACCGAGATAGTGAGAGTCAGCCTGAAGCTATGGAAGCGGGGTGGAGCGTCATCTGAGGCATCGGCGGTGGAGTTTTCCCCCTAGAGGGACAAGGACATGCAATGACATCCCTGCGTCCGCCCCACCCCTAACGCTTGCTGGTGCCTGGTCGCTGCGTACCCCAGCTTCCACCTGGGGTCTGTCAGTGCAAACACACTCCCTGCCCTCCCTCAAAGAAGGAGAGTAGTCTACAGGATGCCCATCCTTCTCCTCGACCCGACCATCCAGTAACCGGGTCCATTCCTGAACTCGAGTCGCCGGCATCTCAAGCAGAAATCCAACCGCTGCGCCGATGGGCCAGCCAAGGAATAAAGAATCTTACAGTTGTAGGAACTACAACCAGGGACAGTGGTTTGAAAACCGAGCTCGAGCCTAACATTCCACTATTAGCATAGGTTCTATTAACCATTTCGGCTCCAGGGCAGTCCTATGATGAGACCATACTGCATCTGTCAGAATACAGTAAGATTTCCTGGAGTTTGAAGCAGGAAAAAGCATTTTACCTTTTTCATGAAAACAAAACCACTAGACTGGACATTTAAACCACAAATACCACCAAAGTCATCATGAGCACAGCAAAACTGTGATTTATGCCACGGTTCCTGGAACTGTTCTGGAGCCACAAAAAAAGAAATAAGCAAAACACAGCTCAGAAACAAACGCAACTGTGATTTAAAGCAGTAGTGCAATGAAACTGGGCACAAAATTTGACCCTACCCTTTTCCACTAAAAGGATTTCAGACATCTTCCAGTTTTTTTGGTGGTGACATTTTCTTGTTCCACTAACATCTGAGCAGTTTATAAATGTTTTAATGTAGTTTTCTCAAGAAAAAGAGTATGCAACATTTGGCTTAGAAATACTATGGTAAACAGTGGCAAAGGTTAAGCTCAAGAAAAAACTCATGGTGTTCAGCACAGGAGACACACATAGAAGAAAAATTTACTCATCTTAGTAATCTTGTTTCTTCCAAGGTATTCTTCTATAAAAATAACTCTCTGCAGACACCCTCCTAAGCAGCGCTGTCCAGAGAAAATGGAACTATATGCAAATGACAGAACTATCATTGGCTCGTGACACGTATTCAAACTGATGGCCTTATCTGCTGCAACGTTCCATCAACATATCAGATTTCTAAGGAGCCTACAAGGCAACCTATACTAAGACTTATCTAAATATACTTACCTAATATAACACAACTTAAGCTGCCCATGACAGCATGAAACATCCTTAACATAATATAATCCTAACACCTCCCCGCAAATGCCAGAATCAGCTGGAAAAAGAAGGAGTTAAATATTTCCCGCTAGGTAAGAAAACATATATCAGGGTTTGGGACTTTAAATTAGAAAACTCAATCAGGAGTGCAGAGGCTATGGTTCTGGAAGGGGAGGCAGGGAGGAAGAGTTATGAATATAGAAGAATACGTTAGAAGAAACAAGATTACTAAGGTGTGTAATTTTTTCTTCTTGGCCCAGTCTGGAGCAATCAGAATCACTTTGCAAGACTGTGACCTTATCTTGACCAGGACCTTGAAAATCAGAGGAAAAGGAGGGAAGGCATACAGAAATTTTCCTTCCCAATCCAGTATCAGAGCATCCAGAGGGACTGAGCCCAAGACTGGTGGTCTGCAACAGAGTAGAGGAAGTTGGTGATTATCTGGGGCTGCAAAGAGATCTCTCTCTGGAGTGCCCCATCTTGAAAAAATCACTTTTAACACTATGAGATCCAGTGACCATTCGTGATGGCCCTTGGAAATCCTGCTCAATGCATCTGCTAGCACATTGTCCTTTCCTGGGAGATGAATTGCTACCAGAGAGGCCTGTAGGGAGTAAGCCAGGGACCATATTTTCATGGCTTCTGTGCACAAGGCTGTAGACTGAGTGCCTCCCTGCTTGTTGATGTACCACATGGTGGTGGTGTTTTCTGTCCTGACTTGAACCACCTTGTTCTTCACTGATTGTGAGAAAGCCTGTAGAGCCAGGTACACTGCCCTGAGCTCCAGAAGATTGATGTGGAGAAGAGACTCCTGAGGGGACCACACTCCCTGAGCTGTGAGAGCCTCCAAGTGAGCCCACCAACCCAGGAGAGAGTATCTGTGGTTAGGACCACAGAATGAGAGTGTGAAATGAATGGGCCCTCATTTGAGATTGTCCTGATCCTGCCACCATTGAAGAGCCTGGATCAGAGTCTGAGTCACTGGAATCAACTTGGTCAGAGGATCTTTTCTGAGACAAAAAGCCCTCAAATAAAACTGAATGTCTCTCTCATCAGAAATCTGGCCCCTTGGACCACTGCAGTGGAAGCTGCCATGTAGCTAGTAACTGAAAAGTGTCTTGCTGGTTGAGAGACCAGAGGGCGGAAAGAGGAGGCCAACTCCATAATAACCTTCACTCTTACCAAGGGAAGAAATGCCTTTGCTTTGACTGTGTCTAGTTCCACCCATATGAAAGTCAATAGTTGTACTGGCTCGAGAACTGACTTGGGAAGATTGAGAAGGAAACCTAGAGAAGTGAGCGCTTGCTGGGTCACTTTTAGATCTGACTAGACTTGGTCTGGAGACTGACCCACTATGAGCTAGTTGTCCAGGTAAGGGAATATGGAGATATTTTTTCTCCTTAGAAATGCCACTACTACTGCCAGGCACTTGGTGAACACCCTTGGAGCTGATGACAGGCTAAAGGGCATTGCTCTGAATTGGTAATGGCCCAAAGGCAGTTCGAACCTGAGATACTTTCTGTGGGAGCACCAGATGGGAATGTGAAAGTAGGCATCCTTTAGGTCCAGTGAGGCTAGCCAGTCCCCTGGCCTTAGAGAGGGAAGAATTATTCCCAGAGTCACCATCTTGAACTTTGGTTTTAATAGATGTTTGTTCAGGTATCTTAAATCTAGGATGGGCCGCCACTCCCCTGATTTCTTTGGGGTAAGGAAGTACCTGGAGTACAGACCTTTGCCCCTTTGGGTTGTAGGAACTCTCTCTGTGGCCCTTAAGGCCAGAAGAGATGAAACCTCTGCCTCTAAGGCTATGGTTTCGGAGATGTTTGCAGGTGGAAAAAGATCTGGCTCTCAGTTTCGGAAATTTTTTGAAGCTGAGAGCCAGTCCCTGGCTTATTACCTCCAAGACCCACTTGTCTGAGGTAACAGACTTCCAGTCCTGGAAGTAGTAAGCCAGCCTGCCTCCTACAGGAATGGGGGAGTTGACCCGGGCTGACACCTCAGGGTGTCTGCTTGGCAGTGTCCCTGTGATGAGAGGAGGATGTAGTTCTGCTCATCCCCCTTCTACTGCTACCTCTAAAGAACCCCCTCTGGGAAAAATGAGAGGAGGCCTGAGCTTGGAAGAAAGGCCTTTGAAAAGGCCTGCCCCTGCCCCTAGACTGCTGCCTCTGAGGAGTGGTATGCCTTTCTTTGTCTTGAGCACTCCTATAGATGGTCCTGTATTCATCCATCTTCTTCATGTAGTTCTCAGCCTGCTCCCCAAACAGAGAATTGCCCACAACAGGGAAATCCATGGCCTTAGTCTGAGTATCCTGTGATAGGCTAATACATCTGAGCCAAGCCAATCTTCGCAGAGCAACAGATGTTGCCATTACTCTAGATGACACATCATTGGAGTCGACAGCAGCATGAAATTGAACTTTTGATGCCTCAATCCCATCAGCAGCCACCTCCTCCAGCTCCTTGGCCAGCTGAGGGGAGGCCTGCTTAGCAAGTTCCAAAACGGACTCCCACCTGGACTTTTGGAACCTGGCAGCATAGGCCATGTAATTAGCCTGTCTGATTCCCAAGGAAGATGCCAAATACTGCTTCTTGGCCATAGCATCTATCTTCCTGGAGTCCTTATCCGGGGGATACGAAGCCAAGGGAATGCCAGCCTTAGCACAGGCTGCAGCCTGTACAACCCCAACATGGCTGCAATGCTGGTACAGGAACTCCGAACTTGAGCCTGAGAATATACCTCCTGTCCAAACACTTGTCCACTGGAGCAGAGAATTTGGTGTTTTTAAAAGTTTATGTGTCTGTTTCCCAAAGATTTATGCAAGGAATAGACAACCTCATGGACTCTGGGATGTCCATCATCTCAACAAAATCAGGCTCTTCCTCTTCCTCAACAGCTTCATCCACAGGGAGCTGAAGGGTCTCAGCTACTTTCTTGTAGAACATAAAGTGAGAAGGGGACTCAGAGAGCCTAGGAGGGGAAACTCCAGAAGGTCTGTCTGGGGAGATGTCCAGTTCAATAGGCTCATCCAGACCTTCCCCACCATCATAGTCATCCTCTTCAACTTCCCCCTCCCATTCCAGATCATAATATTCCTCCAAAAGAATAATCTGCAACACCGGAGAGCCGATGAGCGAACTGGCCACCACCAGCTGGAGCGGTTTGGTAGGAACAGATGAGCAATTCTACAATGCTAATTGTCTGGGCAATTTCATCGACCTCTGATGGAGGAGTTCGGGATCGAGGCCGGTCGACTTACCCTTTCTTTCTTTTTGAACCTGACCCCTCGGAATCATCTTTCCTTTTGCCCAAGTCTGGCCTCGTCAGAGGGCACTCTGTCAGGTTCGGTCGGAACCAAACTGGACTGGCCATCCGGGTCATTCGACTTCTCGGCCTCCTTATCCCTAAGCCTGCCCAAACGTTTTTCCAGGGTGGTCTTCGGGAAATTCTTGCAAATCTGGCAGTCTGAATCGAGGTGGTCAAACCCCAGACAATATACACGGGTGGTGTGGGGATCAGCCTTAGCAAAGGCCTCCCCACACACACACTACAGTGCTGAAACCAAGTGGGCCCTTTTTTCCTGGGTTTTCCAGACATGGCCAACCACAAAATAACTTACCCATTAAAGCTTCCAGGCCGGGTAAGACAAACCTATCAGTTCCTCACCGTGTCACAGAACCGTCGCACGGAATCACCACAGAAACTTTAAACAACAAAATGATCGGTTCAGCGAACCAACCCAATTTTACAATTTCCTCACAAATAACTCTACAGTCCACTACCTAATACCACTTACTGTACCACAGACTGGGATCGGAACCAAGAAAGTTGGAGAAAATCTCACGGAATAAACCAACGATTACTTTACTGAACTGAAAGCGAGGCAAACTCCGAGCTACTGTTCAGTTAGGCAGAAATAAAGAATCTGGCGGTTATACTTCAAGTGCAGCAGACAGTGGGTTGAACCAGGCGTGAGCCCAACATTCTATGCTGTCAGCATAGAGTTAACTCTTTCATCTCCGGGGCAGTTCAAGTGCTGGGGCTAACTACAATTGTCAGAATACAGCAAGACTTCATGTCGTTTGAATGGATTTTTCCTGATTTGCCAGGAATCCTACAGACTGCAACAGATTTAGTGTTACTGTACCTTTAGATGATCTTGTACCTGCTGTGGTGAATGTCCCACCACTAGCCAGTTGTCGAGATAAAGGAAGACTGATATACCTAACCTTCTTAGGTATGCCAATACCACGGCCAAACACTTTGTAAACACCCTGGGTGCTGAAGTGAGATCAAAAGGCAGAGCTGAGAATTGGTAGTGCCCTGATGAAAGTCTGAACCTGAGGTACTTCCTATGAGATTCTCTTATTGGGATGTGAAAGTAAGCATCTTTTATATCTAGAGATGCCAGCCAATCTACCTGCTGGATTGGTGGCAAAATCATTGCCAGTGTGACCATTTTAAACTTTGGTTTTATTAGATGCCTGTTCAAAAATCTGAGGTCTAAAATAGGCCACCACTTCCCATTTTTCTTTTTGGTGAGGAAGTATCTTGAATAGAAGGCTCTTCCTTTCCGATGACTTGAGACTCGCTCCACTGCTTTTAGCTGAAGTAAGCTTTGAACCTTCTTCTCCAGGAGTTTTTTCTCTATGAAGAAAGCTGGTTTGAACAGCCTTGTTCTCAAGGGAGGAAAATACTTGAAGCTCAGGGACAAACCCTGCCTTACTACTTCCAGGACCCACTTGTCTGTGGTGATGGAATGCCAAGTCTGGAAATAGTAAACCAGTCTGCCCCCTACTGGTAGAGGGGAGGCAGCCTTGATCATTAAGTCAGGAGTTGTGTTTTGCCTGGGGCTGAGCTTGGGTAGTTTGGGAGCCTCTCCTACAGCCTCATCTACCTCTGGCCTGAAATACCAGTCTGTTGAGGGTATTGTTGATACTGTGGGACAGCCTGTGCCTGATAAAAAGGCCTACTATAAGCTGTCCTTCCTCTGCCTCTCCTTCCATATGGCCTATAGCAGGAAGAAGGCCTTTCTTTTGAGGAATTACTCTTAAAGGTGGCTTTATGTTCATCCACCATCTTCATGTATGCTTCAGTCTGTTGACCAAATAAAGAGTGATCCTCTACAGGAAAATCCATGGCTTTAGCCTGGTATCCTGTGTCAAATTAATAGCCCAGAGTCATGCCAGCCTAAGGGCTATAGTAAGAGCCATCCCTCTGGCAGTACTGCTGTCGGTATCTGCTGCCATCTGAAACTGATACTTTGCTGCTTCAAGTCTGAACCTGGCTATTTTTAGCCAAATTATCAGAGAGAGGTGACGGAACCTTCTCTGCCATGGCCAACGAGGACTGCCACAGTGATTTTTGGTACTGTGCTGCGTAAGCTTGGTAGTTAGCCTGTCTTACTCCCAGTAAAGTAGCCAAATAAACTTTCTTTGGCATGCTATTTTGCAAGAATCCTTCTCAGGTGGGTGAGAAGATAAAGGAACCCTCGCCTTCTCACAGGCTGTTTGCTGGACTATCCCCCAATGATCAGGGTGAGGGAAGAGGAATTCAGCCCCTTGTCTGTCCAGTTGGTACTTTTTATCTGCCTTCTTATCCAGAGGTGGAATAGAATTTGGAGTCTGCAGGATCTTTAACAAGTCTTTTTTAAAGAACTTGTTTATTGGGAGAAGAATTTTCTTTGTGGGTGTTAACACCATCATCTCTATATATTTGACAACCTTTTCACCTTCTATGTCCTCTGTGGTAGCCAGGTCAAGGGCATCCACTATTTTCCTTACAAAGGAAAAATGAGAGGAAAACATCTTCTGGTCTGGAGGGAGAACTGAACTCCACCTCTGGTGAGATCTCTGGTTCAATAGGCTCACCTTCATCAATTTCAGGTAAATCATATTTTTCAAACTCCGTCTCCTGAGGTGGGTTTGATGCAGAGGAGGGAGCAACCGGGATTAGAACTGGTGGAGGGAGGGTTGGAGTAGGTAAGAAACCCTGCAGAGCCTGTATGACCTTCATAGCCTAGGCAATCTCCTCTGATGATGGCAGGCTGAGGCACACAGATAAAACCCCTTTTGGTTTATCAGCCACGGGTTCAACTTGCTTTGTTTTCTTAGTTTTTTTTGGAGGGAACTAGAGAGTCAGCCGATCACCCATCCTTTTTCCAATAGTTGTTTCACCCTTGTCAGGGCTGTTTAAAGAAGAGACATCGGTTTCAACCGCAGATTTGGAGGGCGTGGGCTGGTCAGAACCAGTAATACCCTTCTCTAATCTTTTTTGTAGTCTTTCCAGTCTCTTTTGTACTGTTTTCTGTGGGAATGATTTGCAGATATCACAATCTGCTGAAAAATGATTATTTCCCAGGCAGACTACTGTACATATAAATCGTGCTTGTCTGCTGTTGCAAAAACGTCCCCACACTTCAGACAGTTTTTACACCCTGGGGATCCAGTCTTTTTCTTAGGTTTTTCTGCCATCGTCAACCAATGAAGAAAAATAAGATCCTCAATAAAGATTTCACTTTTTTTTTTCTTTTCTTGCAGTGGTTCAGGAACCAAAATCCAATAATGAACCGAAGCGTAACCCTTAGGCTGCTGACAGAATTCGAATGTATAGGGATGTTGGACTGATATCTCAGTCTGTGGCCATGCAAGGGTTAAGAATCCAAACCGGGTTAACGGTTCACAGAAACCGGGTTAGCGGCTCACAGAAACTGGGTTAGCAGGTTTCAAACACAAAATTTACTTCAAATTAAGTAAGTAAAACAGTTAAACTAAATAGTGGAATTTGGCAAATAAAGCTTCCTCAACGATTACTAATCCCCGGTTCCTCTATGGCTATACCGAACCATAAGGAACAGAGAAATTAAATTAAAACAACACTAAATAGTAGTAATAAAACTAATGTTTAAGGTAAAAATTTAAAAAAAGGCAGCAGTTAAGAATAATAATATAAGAACTACTTATATTCAGTGAAGAACCTCAAACAACGACTAATATGGGAAGTCTCCTGGGCATCTTGACTTGTCAGGCGGAGAAAGAAATCTGATACATTGATGGAACGTTGCAGCACATAAGGGCAGCAGTTGAATATGTGTCACAAGCCTATGATAGTTCTATCATTTGCATATACTTCCATTTTCTCCGGGCAGCTCTGCTTAGGAGACTGACTGCAGAGAGTTAGGAATATAGAAGAATACCTGGGGTTAGAAACAAAATTACAGGTATGCTAATATTTTTATTAAATGTAGCGGAAACTAGCTTTTTAGAAAAAAAGATCTGCTGCACTGTTGCATTAACTAAAAGAACAAAATACTTTACAGAACAACAAATCTTTGGGAATTAGCAATGAAATTAGGTGGGTGCACCATCCTGGGCAACTGCTCTCTCTTCAGCAGGAACGGATGTTCTACCCCTCAAATGTTGGGAGGCTTGAGACCAGCACAGTGACAGACAGCATATTTTTACGAAAATTAAAAACATTCAAGGTTCAGGGCATCATGCACATTACTGAGTTAATGCACAGCTTTGATTAGATTGTTCAGATTTATGTAGTTAGAATGGGGCCCCATGATGGAATGCTTTTGGCTGCAACCTAGAACCGCTGTTTAATGCACCAAAAGCTTTTTCCACTTACTTACCAGGGTTAATTTTTAGCTCAGTCTTCTTTGTTGAAGGCTTGCAGACACCAATAAAATTAAGGTAAATTTGATGGAAGGGTTGCATTTTCAAGTTTCCAGGTTCGTTTTCCAGTGCCACTGGGCCGATGATATCAACCTCCTGTTTCACTTTAAAGGTCCCTACTTGATGTGGAACGAATGAAAATATCAAATTCTAGGGGGAAAAAAACAACACATTACAGTATGGTATTCAATTCATCCTACACATACAGTAGCCTGTCCCTTCCCAACTTCCACCTCCTCAGGCAGGACAGGTGATGGTGTTTCCCTCTATACCTGCTACAGTCTCTCCTGTATCCTTGCTCTCAGGGAGGCTGTACTCTCTTCTCATGAGTTTCTCCTCATCAGGCTTTCATTTCCTTTCACTGTGCTCACCTTAATAGCAGATTTTTATGCTTCGCCTAAAATCTCATCTCTCTCTCCCTCTCCCTCTGCCATTACCTTACACTACTCCTCAGGTGAACTCATCCTCCTGGGAGACATTAAAATTAATTGGCTCTCCTGACCTCTAGACCAACCTCCCTCGGGACTAAGTCCATTAATCTATCTCAGCTCATTACTGAACCCTTCCAGC
The DNA here is from genome assembly GCA_016271365.2 of Neoceratodus forsteri. Classification (NCBI taxonomy): domain Eukaryota; kingdom Metazoa; phylum Chordata; order Ceratodontiformes; family Ceratodontidae; genus Neoceratodus; species Neoceratodus forsteri. The sequence goes on along the minus strand of CM057458.1, from coordinate 726,360,811 downwards.
TCAATCCTCAAACCCTTAACCATACCCTCCTGGACTGGGTGCTCTCCTCCCATCCCCACCACACTGTTGCAGCAGTTATTCTGCTGGATGCCTTCAGCAACCACTGCATGACATTCTAGGTCAGCAAAGTCCAGCGCCCTCCCTCCTCCCCTAAGTACATCTGGTCTAGGTCCCTCCAGCCTCTCAATATTGATGCTCTCTTGAGCAACCTTGCTGCAACAGACTGGTCGGCCATTCACTCAGCCCCTGATAATTACATGGACCTTTCCCCCATCACATTCAAAATTGTCTTCTGTATGGAACAAGCAACTCCCCCCCCTCAAAAATTCCACAGTCAGATCATTCCGCCACTCCTGGATTAACCCCACACTCATACACCACTGTAAATCCTGTAATCTCGCTTGTGCCAGCTACAAATTATCCTAATCCCTGCCTGACCTCCTCGCTCACCGTGCACTCAAAAATTCATGTACCAAGGCTGCTCTTGCTGTGAAATCCCACTATTTCAAGGCCAGCCTCCAGAACAACCTTAATTTCCCAGCTAATTTCTGGAAGGTAATTCAGTCCCTTTTCAACCCTTCCACTCAGTCCATTACCATAAACCTTATAGTTAATGGCTCACCTATTTCCAACCTTCCCTCTGCAGCAGTTCAGTTTATCAAATTCTTCAGTACTTTTGTCCTCCCTCCCCCACTTCCTGGCTCCTCTCCTCTCCACTCCCCCTGCTCTTCCCCTCCCAAACCCACCCCTCTGGGTTTTATTTTCCCCCATCGCTTCTCAGAAAACCTTGCTTACCCTCTTTTCCCTCAAACTATCCAAATCCAGCCCGGATGGGCAAGATCCAAAACTCCTTCACCTTTTAACTTCTGCCATCATCACTCCCCTCACTCACCTGTTCAATCTCTCCTTCTCCCTCTGCGCTGTTTCTCAGTCTTGGAAGCTTTACAAAGTTCTTTCCTTTCACAAAGGGGTGACCATCCATCCTCCTCCCTTGGTAATTCCCATCCAATCTCCCTCTTCCCCGCTCTTGTAAAACTGCAAGTGAAACTTCTCTAATCTAGCCATGCCAATTTCCTCTATTTTCCAACTTTTTCTCCCCCTTCCACTCTGGTTTCCAGAAGTACCATTCCACAGTCTGCTCCACGCTGTGTGTTACTGACTCCATCTTGTTTGGGATGGATCAGGGGCACATCACAGCTGCATTTTCATTGATCTGGCCAAATCCTTAGATTTGGTGGCCCATCCACTCCTCCTGGACAAGCTGAATTCTGCTGGCCTCTCAGTTCCCACTGTTAAATGGTTCCAGTCTTACCTCACGGTCCGGCAACAGTCAGTGCAGATAGGATGTGTCCTGTCAACTTCAATCCAGGGCTCAAAAAAACAGGGCTCCATCCTAGATCCCATCCACTTCTCCACTTTCCTAAATACCTCCCTTCTACCTGTGTGAACTCGCATATTCACATGCATGCATATGACACAGTCATCTTCACCTCCAGTCCCTCAGCCACAGTGGTGGAAGGCTTGCTCCAGCAAAACTTCCACAACATGCTACACTGATTCCACTCTAACCAACTCTGGGTCAACACTAAAAAAAAAAAAACACTGTCAATGATTTATGGCACTACCAGAAACTGGGCAGGCTCTCCTCCCGTCTTCTCCATCATGAATGGCACCCTTCTCAAAGCCGCTCCATCCTTCAAGAACCTGTGTGTGTGATTAGACAGTAAGCTCAACTTCTCTGCCCACAGTGACACCATTTGTGCTAAGCTACACCCCAAACTCACTGCCTTGTACTGCAACAAAGACTGCACCTCCACAGATCCATCAGGAATTTGTTACCAAAATGGTGTTCCCAATCTTCAACTAAGCAGATGTGGTTTACAGCACTGCCCCCCCCTTGCCAGACTGGACACCCTATGTAATATCTTTGTCACTTTACTACCTTCCCCCAAACCCACTCCTGCTCCCTCTACTCCTCCCCATCAATCCTCCCCCTACTTTTACATAGCCTGTTCCACTGCACTTCCCTCATCTCCAAACTCTGGTTTTGGTTCCTTCCCTCTTACATATCCTCACTCCTCTCCCCCATTCTTTCTGCTTCATACTCCCTCCACTCCAAGGATCCTTGCATCTTCTCCATTCTACACCCTCACTCCTCTGCTGGGCAGTCAGCCTTCTCCTATTGCCTTTCCTCTAACTGGAACTTGTTCCCTCCTCCATCTGTGTCTCTACCTCTCCCCTGGCTTACTCAGGCTCCAGCTAAAACTCCTCCCTATCCGTACCTGCTTTTTCACCTGTCACCTGCCCTCCCGCTTGGACCCCCTATGCTCTGTTATGTCGGGCCTTGTCGTGGCCTCTTCCTCAGCCTGTAGCAGGTTCCCTACTTTCTACTCTGCACTTCCATCATTCTCTGCGCTTGCCTCTCTATTGGTATATTACTGTTACTCATTGTGTCTTGCTTCTTTTATTATTTTTTTTATTCTTTGTTACCCAGGTTAGATGCACCAGGCACAAGTGGCTGTTTTCAGGGGAAAAAGTATTGTAATATTCAAGTAAGTAATTTAAGTAAGTAATATATCAGTATTGTACTTGTTTTGGAGAATCCAAGTGACATTTCTGAAACTGTAGCTAACTTCCAAGTTTTAAGTTGTGATTGTGTATGCTGATTTAATTTTAATCAGTTGGTTAGCTAGACATAGTGGTTAGGGAAATAGCATTTAGCCAGGGGTTCAAGTGAGTACCCGTAAGGAACGTAGCATTTATTATTTTTTAGGCAGTTTATTCCCAGTCTGTAGTGCTTGTCAAAACTCTTTATTGCTAGTTTAAAGACCATTGCTTTGGTGTCATTTTGTTCTCATGTGGTGAAGTGCTGCCACGGAGGACTGACCTTTGATTGGAGTCTGGATATCGGAAGCCACCTGGGCTTCTCTGCTGGGCTGGCATGCTGAAGTGGTCCTGGGTGTTTATGGTAAGACTGCAGACCCAGGCATGTAAAACCAAATGAGTTTGTCTGGGTGGGAATGCTGGAAGCAGCTAGACTGGAGTGATGCCAGGAGAGAAGCAGACTCTGAACCAAGAGTTCTCAGGAGTGTATGCAAGCACTAATTTCCAGTTTGCTGAAACTGCAGCTGCTGCTGAATTGGGCTGGGAATTACAGAACTGCCAGTTGGCAGCCGGCATGTAAGAACTTTGTTTTGGCTGCCATTGTGTCTGTCTCTCGAGTTGGGAACATTTCTATCCTGCATGGATTCCTGGTCCCACTCCCCTTGCAGAAATTACTTCTTGATGGGTTAAGCTCATGGACGTGGGCATTCATGTTGAAACTTGGCGGGGGTGGTGGTGAGAGAACCCTCGGGTTCAAACTTTTTTACAATATTCATCTAAGTGCTGTCCTGGAACATAAACTGTTACTTGGCAGTGGTGGGAGAATTGCCATGAACATTTCATTGTTGTTTGTAGTATTTCTGGTGACACCAGAGACTGGAATTCCATAATTTCATTTTATTTCTGGAAGTGACAGGTTTTATTTCTTGCACCAAACTTTTATTCTGGACTATTATTAGCACTAGAGTTTTGTGCATTGTATGTCGTTTCTACATTTAAGGATTACATTTAGTGTTTTTACTTACCTGGGTGGGTGGGGTTTGGGTTGGATGAGTGTAATGGTACGCTTGGAAAACTAGCTAACACATACACATATCCAATTTGGGTGTGTGTATGTGTTGGCTAGTTTACGTTGCATTACTATTTATGAGTAAGGTTAGAGTGTGATTAGTTCAGGGGTTGTTAGAGAGGATGTTGAAGTTGAGGGTAGAGAGAACTGTTTGGCAGGAGGCATGGAAAGTACTGTATTGGTCATTATGTACCAAGGATGACAGGCCCCTCAGCTTAGCTACATCCTGTCCCAGCTGCTAGACTGCCACATTTTTGATGCCCCTCCACTGTCAGTAATGTATAGGCACTGAAGGAGATGGATATTATTAGAAGCGGGATGGTACGCAGGTGGGGGTCAGGGGAGTCTGGGGCACTATTGGTCTGGTGAGGACCAGGAGCGCCCCGGGGAAAAATGGGCCCAACAGAGAAGCTCAACGAAATCACAGACTTCATCACTGAGATGGCATTGGAGTCATCCAGATGGTTACTCCAGGGTGATTTCAACACATGAATTGATGATGAACTCTTGCAATTTGGTCAAGATTCCCTCCCATTGATGGATTCACTGGGCCTTGCCCGGGGGCTCACCTCTGCAACTCATCAACATGGTCATATATCAGTGGGGCTTGAGGGTAATAACCTCAGGACTGATCCAGTTAAGTGGTCTGATAATTGCACAGTGAGATTATCTTTCAGGGACCCCTCCAGAGTCCTTCCCCTATGGAGATGGTTCACTATCTCCCTTTGAAGGGGTTTGTCCCCAGAAAGAACACAGGCAGTAGTGGATCTCTCAAGCATGTTGGCTGCTTCTGCGACTGGATCAGAGAAGACAGTGATGGCATATAATCCAGCCATTGTCTCAGCCTTCAATGCAGTTGCACCAGTCTGTATATAACCCCTGACTCAGTGCCTGGGATCACCATGGTTTGACAGGGGGTTCAGGGAGTTTAAGTTAAGGGGTTGGAAGTTGGAGAAGATCAAGGTCTGATAAACACAAACTGGCTTTGAAGACTCACTACAGTGCATATCAATGGGCGCTGTTCCATAAGAAGATGGTATTTCTGTCCAAGAAAATTGCTGCAAGGAGAAATTGACCAGGTCAGCTCTTCCGGGTGGTTGACAGACTTTCAAATCAGCTCTATCTGCAACAAGTAAGCGCTAATTCATCTGCTTGGTATGAAAAGTTTGCTTGGTTTTTCCCTGATAGGGTGTCCTCAATTCAGTCTGGGATCTTTTCAACTGGATCACTTCTATCCAGCAGTATTGAGTTGGGGGCAGTTAGTTCTCTGACAGTCTGGAGTGAATTTAAACCAGTTTTGATGGAAGAGGTTTGTGGGGTGGTCCCAGAGCTACAGCCCACCTACTGTGAGCTAGACTCAGGCCCAACTCGCCTAATAACTAGGTATGCTGGGTCTCTGGGTACAGTGTTCACTGAGCTGATCTGGTGTTCTTGCTCAGAGGGGGTCTTTCCTAGGATTTTAAAAGCAGCTTTGGTGAGATCTCTTCTTAAAACGCCATCTCTGGATCAAGATTCCTTGGTGAATTACAGACATTCTGGGTAAGGTTATAGAGAAGATGGTGGCTCTGCAGCATGAGAAACCCCTCTTGTCCTTTAACATCTATGAACTTTCAAGTACCTCAAGGGAATCAACAAAGTCCAAGAGGGTAGCATCTTTCAAAAAAAGGTGTGCAAGAACAAGGGGGCACAATTTGAAGATAGAAGGGGGGGCGTACCAGAGGTAATTTAAGGAAGTATTTTTTCACAGAGAGGGTTGTGGATGGCTGGAACGGCCTTCCGGAGGAGGTTTTGGAGTCAAAATCAGTGGTGGAATTCCAGCATGCATGGGACAGTCATAAGGCAATTCTAGGGGTTGGGGGTAGGAAGAAGTAGGCTGCTGGTTAACTAGTATCTGCAGCTTATCCACTAGGTAGGGAAATGGGCAGACTGGGTGGGTCAAGCGGTCCTTATCTGCCGTCAAATTCTATTCTAACCTCTCCGGTCTAGGATTAGGTTGAGGTGCAGTACCGAGGTGGTATTGGTCAGGGTGCAAAATGATCTTCTCAGGACCAGAGATCGAGGCGATCTCTTCCAGCCTAGACACCTTATATCATAGAGCACTTAGATTTGTCACAGAGGCGCCATATAATATGCATCATTGCTCCTTTTATTCGTTGTTGGGTTGGCATTCACTAAAAACCAGGAGGTTGAAAAACACAGTACTATAGACTTACCAAGCCCTAACAGGCAAACTCCCCCATTATATCTCCAAACTACTAGTTCTCTCTTCGGGGTCCTATTCCTTTAGGAAATACTCTTATATTAACTTCGATACTCCCATGAACAGAACTTGGTTTGGTGCTTCTTCTATAAGCTTCTCTCTCCTTTCTCTCTGGAACAGTATCCAAAACTCCTTAAAATGAACTCAAGTTGTCAATCTGGCATCCTTCAAAATGTTGCTTCGCCACCTATTGGATGAAATCTGTAATTGCTTCCATAGGGGCTAGCACCCATCATCTGGATAACCATCTCCCTGATTACCAACCTGCCAAGAGTAGATCCCTGTCATCCCCCTATCCCTCCATGCTGTAACTTTTCTTGCATCTCTGCACAGGCTGCATCTGTGTTCTGTGTGTATTACTCTACCTCAATTTTTCCCAGTTTTATTTCCATTACCCTACTTGCTCCCAACTCAATCTCCCCCCTTCTCCTCCACCTTCCCCTAAGTCTGATGTGTACCCTCCCTTCCTCCCGTCAACCTGCCATTCCCCTTGTTACCCTCAATTACGTAGGCTTCCCTAACAACCTTTTATCATGTACCTCAGACCACGGGTCTATGAACTGTAGTTTATAATGTATATATTGTAAACAATTGTATATATTGTTGATTGATTTTAGTTCCTATGTATCGATGCACATTGCATATACTATTTGTCTTACCCCTATTATACCCCATCCTATGTACATTGTTCCTAATGTCTACATATGTTTTCTATGCTATGTCCGTCCAGGACCACCTTGCAAATGAGTTTTTCTCAATGGCGATACTCCTGGTAGAATAAAGACTGATTGATTGAATGTGGTCAGTTCCTGTTCTTCTTGCTGTCTCTTCAGCATTTGACACCGTGAACCACGGGTCGTTGTTGGATCATTTCAGGGAGTATTGTGGACTCTCCAGCACTGTCATCTGCTAGTTTGAGTCCCACCTTGGAGACAGGATGCAGAGGGTGGTGATTGGGAGTTTCTCCTCATTGTACTTGGCCCCGCTCTGTGGAGTGTCCCAGAGGTTGATCCTCTCTATCCCATGTTGTTCATGGTGTATATGCTGCCCCTGAGTGGGATCATTAGATGTCACGGTCTGAGTTTTCATTGCTATGCTGATGGTACCCTGCTGCATCTGACTTTTGCGCCCAGGATGCCTGGTGCTGTCGAGATAATGAATCTGTGCCTGGTTGAGATAAAGAACTGAATGTTATCAACCTGGTTGTGACTCAATCTGAACAAGATGGAGGTGCTGGTGATTGAGCCTGGTCAGAGGGGTGTGGGGGCCACTGATGGGAGGACTGGCTTATGGCTAGGTCCCGCTGGGTTGGTGGCCTCTACTAAGGTTAAGAATTGGTTTCATTCTGGACATGAGGCTGACACACCCAGATTAAAACCTCGATTCTCCCAGAAAACTTGCCCTCACTGGTGCACGCATTCATCACCTCTAGACTTGATTACTGCAATGCTTTATACCCCAGGATGAGTGGAGGTGATGTCAGCTGGTGCAGAACGTAGTGAACTAGCTGTTCATGGATCTTCCAAGGTTATGGCACATAACCCCGATCTTGCATGAGCTGCACTGGCTGCTGGTAAAGTAACGTATCACCTTCAAGGTCAACTTGCTGACTTCTAAGGCCATATATGGACTGGGTCCTGGCTACCCAAGTGGTCTACTGACTCCTTATCAGACCTCTCACCCCCTCTACTCCTCTAAGGTGGGCCTCTTAGCAGCTCCTAGGGTGAGACTGAAATCCTGTGGAGACTGGGCTTTGTCATTTGTCAGCCCTGCCCTTTGGAACAGGCTTCCCAGGGCTTTGAGAGAGGCACCCTCATTGGAAGCTTTTAAGAGGAGCCTGAAATCATTCCTCTTTTGGGAAGCCTTTGGCACTATTTGATCTCTAAGCCTTAAATTCACCTTACTGACCAGCCCTGTATTATTAGATCTGTTTTTATATATACTATTTGTAATTTTATTTATTTGTGGCTATATATTTTGAAATGTTATTTATTTCTGATACTGTTCTGTTGTAATTCCTGTTCAATGCTCAAAGCCCCTGGGATTGAACAGTTTATAAATATGTGTCGTTGAGGCAAAGGTCAGGAAGCTTAGGAAAACCAGAAGCAGTTATAAAATTAGTAGCACTTTATTATTTAGTTTGTTTAGAAAAGATTCATCAGGAAGGCAACATGAACTGTAAACGGCTCATTTCCAGAAGCGTCCTGGGGGAAGGGGGTTACAATAGGAGTAGGAGAAAGCCAATAGATAAGAAAGCAGTGTACAGAAACATACTGTATACCATCCAGGTATAAAAACCAATTACATAAATTAGAAATAGCAGGGCATAATATACAAATATTCTGATAACACAGCACATCACTAAATCATAATGCCAGGACAGCAATTTTTTATGGACACATTAGATTTAATCATAGTGACTAACCCAGTTTTAGAACAAGGGGTGAACAGGTAGCTGAGAACAGAGCTGGTAGTGCGAGGTGGGGGCAGTCAAGGACAGTGCTGGTACTTAAAGGGTTGGGCAGGCATGGGATGTAAGTGCTTGTTATAAGGAGGAGGGTTGGCATCAGTTGGTATCCCTACTTTAGAATACTTGGAGATTTAAGTTTAGAGGAGGGAGGAGGAGGAGGGGGATGGGTAGCCACAGCCATTATTATCAAATAGCAGTAAATACAAAATAATATTGTTCAATATAGCTATTTACAAAGGCAGTGCAAACAAAAATAACAATGTCCTCATCTGAGGGTATTCCTAAATCTAAATTTCAATCTCTCTATCTCTCTCTAATAAATATTACTACTCTTTTTATAAGAGGACTTTGCCTGGCATTTAATTTCTGGATTCTAAGCTCATTAACAAACATTCCATTTCTCACAAAGTGTATCAGAATTTTGTCAATTTACTTCCTTGCAGGTGCAACAAAATAGAACAGTGTGTTCCAGAACTAATCTATTATTAACAGCTTTGCAAATTAGTTCACGGAGGTCAAATTGTATCTCAAAGTTAACCCCCTGAGTTCCAAATGGCTTTTTGCCATCATTTCAACAATATAACCATACACATTTTCAAACCAGACAACCCAATTTTATACAAAAATTCACAGATAACCAGTCACTGCTGGAGTTCACTACGAGGCAACTGCTCTCTTCAGGTGGAGAAACAGATCTCAGCAATGACCAGAGTGGAGTGTAGATGCAGACTTTAAACCTACATTAAAAACTTCAGAAATGTGCATAGGTTCTATCTCTGGGGCGTCACTCTCAGCTGAGATGACCACATAAAATGTAAACATTTGAGGGATTCCTTGGGTTAGAAGCAATTATTTAAATTTTTTTTTATTTTTATTAATTGTGAACTGATTTCCTTTTTTTGTTAGGTTGGCTGGCTAATAACCATAGTAAGTCTCAATGCACTGAACATATACTTGCTGAAGACCATAAAAGAAAGGGGAGATATGACTGAGACCTTCAATTTCCTAAAAGGAATTAATAAGGTGAACTGCAAGGAAATATTTAGCTTGAATACTATTTCCCAGTCACGTTGACATAAGTGGAAACTGACAGTAGGGAGGCTCACAAGGGACTCAAGGAAATATTGTTTTACTGAAAGGGTTGTGGAGCCATGGAACAGTCTGCCTGCCAAAGTGGTAGGTGCTAAAACTGTTAGTAGGTTCAAGTACAGTTGGGATAGAATGAAGGGTATAATGGTTGCTCTGAGCAGCAGAAGCTGGGAGGGGAGTGGGAGAAGGATGGGGAGGATGTGGAGCACTAAGACCCTGGAGGGACAATAGGTCCCAGGACTTCTAAACAAGGAACTGGATGGACCATTGGTCTTTTTCTGCCATCATTGTCTATGTGTCCATGTTTAACCAACAAATTCAGTGGAATTTGTCTTTTTTAATATGAGATTTTTGTCCTCTGGTTAGACTGCCCCCTTCTCCAACCCTGATACCTGCCTACTCCAAGACTTACCCTGTTCTGGAGCTTGCAGAGGACCCCCCCTTTGGTAGGGTCTCTTATCCTCCTTTTCCTTTCATGGTCTGGATCCCAGGAGACACAGAAGCCATGGCTGGCGGTGCAGGGTCTGCCAGTGGCTGGCCTTGATCCAGCCATAGCCAAGCCCACTTTTTTTACCAAGTTTTTTTGTCCCCCCACTCTCCACCCCCATGATGGTGCTGCTTGCCTGCCTTAATTGCTTACACCTTACAGCTTCCTGGCTTGCCACTGGGGTCACTGTGGTGCCAGTTGCAGTACCATCCCCTCCCGTCTGGACAGCAATGCCATCAGCAGCCAACAGCCAAGTACCCTGCTCTACCCAGCACAAATCTACTGTCAAACCAGAGCTGCATGTATAAAAGCATGGTGCACTTCCACTGGGCCAACGGGATGCCCCTGATATTGTCTCTTAACTTCCTCAGTGGACCTTATGTGAGGAAGCACACTGGAATTCAGTTTGTTGACACTGCAGTCAGATTCCTTGAACCAAACTCAAATACCTTACACCTAAGAGGTGCTTGGGTTTCATAACTAAATCAGTGTCTGCATCTAATCAGCAGTTATTACTGCCCTCAAAATCCTGTGTTCTTTCTCTCACATTCATGATCAGTGTTGGTGGCTCAGCAGGCTTCACACTCGCCTCTGAGGCCGGGAGATCAGAAGGCTGTGGGTTCCATCCCACACCAGACTCTGGGTTAAATCTCAATACTGACACTGTAGTGTAGCATGAGGGGGATGCTGCACTCCTAAGGTGCCATCTTTCGGATGAGATGTTAGACCAAGGTCATATCTGCCTGTTCTGGTGGTAGTTCAGGTGGACATTAAAGATTCCATAGCACTTCTTGAAAAAAGTAGGGAATTTTCCCCGGTGTCCTGGCCAAATTTCCCTCATTCACTAAAAATACCACCAACAGCTTAATCTGGTTCAGTGACAGTTGGCATCCATCTGTATTCCCCCTTCCCCGGGCTGAGGCTAAAAATAGGCAGAATTGTCTAGTCTTCCTTTCCCGATCAACAAAAACTAACTAACCAAATAAATTCAGGGTTTTAAATAATTGAGTAGCAGTTTTTTTCTTGGGACAATGCTAACTGTACAGAAAGTATTTATATAGGTTTTCTAGAAGTGTTATGTTTGTTAAACACAGTGAGGCAAGTTCTATGCATTTTCACAATGTTTTAGCACTTTTATGAGCAAAACGCTAATCAATATTTGGAGTTAAATAAAACCCTGAAATAAATTATGTCAAAGAATTTATTCTACTCCCCGCTCCATAGCCTGCCCTCTTTGGCCATCTCCCACTCCCTGCCCCTTCACCCACCTTCACCTGGACTTACTTCTCGACTCCTTATTCCTTCCTGGATTACCCTCCAGGGCAGGGTTGACAGGGTGGGCTTTGCTGCTACCGATGGGCATGCTCTATCCAAAGTAAAGGTGACTAGGTCAGCAGTGTGAAGTCTGTGGAGTGGGAGCGGCATCACTCTACCGGCTTGAGGGCCTTTTTTTCCTCCCTGTCATTGGGATACCCACCAGCCATTAACAGTATGATGCATGCGTGCAATGGAAGCATTGATAGCAAGCACCAAGCAGGAAAGGGATCTTGGGGTTATCATCTCTGATGACCTCAAGGCAGGGAAACAGTGTGACAAGGCAGCAGGTAAAGCAAATAGGATGCTGGGATGCATAGGCAGAGGCATCAACAGCAGGAAAAGGGAGGTCATAATTCCACTATACAAGACACTAGTGAGGCCCCACCTGGAGTACACTGTACATTTCTGGAGATCTTACCTATGTAAGGACACAGACAGGGTAGAGAAGGTTCAGAGGAGGGCAACAAAGATGGTGCATGGATTGCATCACAAGTCCTATGAGGACAGGTTGAAGGAACTGAACATGTACTCCCTGGAGGAGAGGAGGGAGAGAGGGGATATGATAGACACATACAAGTATCTTACGGGGAGGAACAGTGTGCAGGAAGAAAAAATTACTCACCTTAGTAATGATGTTTCTTCTAATGGAGTCTTGCTATATTATAGACATTAGCAGTTTGATCCAGCTCTAGAACTGCCCCGGAGTGAAATGGTTAAAACCATTCCAAAATAGAATTTTGGCACGAGAGCAGCTCTATCTGTGTCATTTCAAACTTGAACTGTCAGATCTTTACGAGCCAAACTCACTAAGGTCTGTGTGAAGCTGTAACCTACACTAGCCAAATGGCTACCTAAATAATAACAACCACTGATGGTCCCAACAACAAGACTCAAGTCAGGGGACCAGAAATACTAACACCATTCTAATAATATGAAAATGGAACATAAGTATAATAAAACACACACCGCGTACACATACACACCCCAAAGTCCCAAAGGGGACAAAATGCTAACAGGACATAAGTAGTGCCCACACTAAGTTGCCGCACCCACCAAGTAGAGGTTCTGAGAGGGGCAGGTTGGGGAGGTCTATAATAGCAAGACTCCATTAGAAGAAACAACATTACTAAGGTGAGTAATTTTTCTTCAAACAACATGAAGTCTTGCTATATTATAGACATTAACAGAATACACAGCAGTACCTCCATGGAGGAGGGCAGAACCTACTTAGGAATAGGCTCTGAAGAACAGCTGTGCCAAACCGAGCATCTCTCCTGGCCTGGACATCCAGAGAGTAATGCTTGGTAAAAGTGTGTACCGCTTTTCCAAGTAGTAGCCTGGCAAATCTCTAATAAAGGGATATCTCTGGCAGCAGCTAGAGACGCAGCTGTACCCTTGGTAGAATGAGCCCTCAAACCGGTGGGGGGGCTCTGCCCACTTTCTGATAACAAAATCGGATACAAGAGACAATACACCTGGCTATTGATCTCTTAGTGGCAGGTTTGCCTTTCCCAACTTCACCATAGGTAAGGAAAAGTTGGAGGGATTCGAACCTGTGACCTTTGGTACGCTCTATATAATAACTAAGAGCTCTCTTAACATCCAGGCTGTGCAACCTCCTCTCACCGAAGAGGAGATCAGTAAAAAATACTGGAAGGAGACAGATTGATTAAGATGGAAATCTGAAACCACCTTAGGCAAAAACTTCCTATTAGTCCTAAGGACTACCTTATCCCTGTGGAAAGAAATAAAGTCAGTCTCCACTGACAAGGCTTGCAATTCACTTATACGTCTGGCAGAAGTGATAGCCACTAGAAAAACAGTTTTCCAAGTTAGGTACTTAAGCTCTGCAGAAGACAGAGGTTCAAAGGGTTGCATTAACTGGGCAATGCAAACATTAAGGTCCCAAGCAGGGGCCGGTTCCGAAAGGAGGATTAGTATGGAGTAATCCTTAAAAACTTGGAAAACACAGGATGAGAGGAAAGAGGGATGACTTTCCTGCTGACGTAAAAGCAGCACAGCTGCCAAATGAACTCTCAGGGTAGCTGGTCTGAGACCCAAGGAATTAAGATGTACCATGTAATCTAACAAAATGAGCAATTCAGCAGATTCTGGGGAAATATTTTTCCCACACACCAAATGGAAAACCTTTTCCATTTAGAAATATAAGTAGCCCTAGTGGAAGGCTTTCTGGCAGCCTTTAGGATCTCAAGAACACCTGAGAGGTGTAAATCAGCAAACTCTAACTCCTCAAGAGCCAGGCCTTGAGGTTGAGGGATTTGAGGTCCGGATACCAAACCCTTCCCTGGGCACAAGTCAACGGATTGTGATTCCTGGGGAGGCACAGGGGAAGATGGACTGTCAGAGACAGAAGGAGTGGGTACCAGGGCTGCCTGGCCCAATCCAGGGCAATCAGAATCACCCTGCAAGGCTGAGATCGGATTTTGACTAGTACTTTGAATAGGAGAGGAAAGGGGAAGCATAGAGGAACTTCCCCTCCCAATCCAGAAGAAGGGCATCCAGGGGAACTGAGCCCAGCAGTGGAGGCCTGCAACAGAACAGAGGAAGTTTGTGATTGTCTGGGGCTGCAAAAAGATCTATCTGAGGGATGCCCCACCTGGCAAAAACTATCCCCAGCACTTGAGGATCCAGGGACCATTAGTGATGGCCCTGGGAAATCCTGCTGAGGGCATCCGCTAGGACATTGTCCTTCCTGGAAGATGAACTGCTATGAGGGAAGTGTTCAGGGAATAGGCCAGAGACCACAACTTCATTGCCTCGGTGCACAAGGTCAAGACAGTGCCCCCTGTTTGTTGATGTACCACATTGTTGTGGTGTTGTCTGTTCTGACTTGTGTCACCTTGTCATGGACAGATGCAGAAAAAGCTTGAAGAGCTAAAGACAGCTCTGAGTTCCAGCAAATTGATGGGAGCAGAGATTCCTGGGGGACCAAACTCCCTGAGTGGAAAGGTCGCCATGTGGGCTCCCAACCCAGAAGGGAAGCATCTGTAGGAGAGTCAAGTCGTAGAGAGGGGAAATGAAGGGGACCCCGCTCTTAAATTGCTCTGATCCTGCCACCACTGAGAGCTAGGATCAAGGTTCGAGTCACTGGGACCAACTTGGAAAGGGGTCTCTTCTCTGAAACCAAAAGGTTCTCAAGTGAAACTGAATGTCTCTCATCTGAAATCTGGCCCCCTGCACAACAGCTGTGGATGCAGCCATGTGCCCCAGGAGCTGCAGAAAGTGTCTTGCTGGTCGAGAGACCTGAAGAGTGAAGGAAGAGGCCAGAGCCACTAAATTCCTTACCCTTTCTGGGGGAAGAAAGGCTCTGGCTAGCTTTGTGTCCAATTCTGCCCCTATAAAGGTGAGTACCTGGACTGGTTCCAGAACCAACTTTGGTAGGTTTAGAGAAAACCCAGGGAGGTGAGAAGCTGCTGGGTGACCTGCAGGTGAGATTTTACCTGTTCTGGGGACTGGCCTACAATGAGCCAGTCGTCTAGATAGGGAAAAACAGCAATCCTCTGCCTCCTTAAGTGGGCTACTGCCACTGCTAGACACTTTGTGAATACCCTTGGAGCAGAGGTAAGGCCGAAGGGCATTGCTCTGAACTGGTAATGACCTGAGGGCAGTTCGAATCTGAGGTACTTTCGATGGGATCTTCTGATTAGGACATGGAAATAGGCATCCTTGAGGTCCAGGGAGGCTAGCCAGTCCCCTGGCCTTAGGGAAGGTAAAATCATTGCCAGAGTTACCATTTTGAACTTTGGTTTCAAAAGATGCTTGTTCAGATATCTGAGATCTAAAATGGGCCGCCATTCTCCTGTCTTTTGGGGTAAGGAAGTATCTGGAATACAGACCCCTGCCCTGATGCAGGGGAGGAACCCTTTCTACTGCTCTGAGAGCTAACAGGGATGAGACCTCTGTTTCCAGAGCGAGGGTCTCTGAAGCACTTGCAGGTAGAAAAAGTCTGCTTCTCAACTTGGGAAACTTTTTGAAGCTGAGAACCAGACCCTGGCTTACTACTTCCAGAACCCACTTGTCTGCGGTTAAAGAAGCCCAATTCTGACTGAAGTAAGCCAGCCTGCCCCCCACTGGTACAGGAGAATTGGCCCTGGGCACCCCATCAGGGTGCCTGTTTCGCAGGAGCTTTAGGCTGGGGGGTGGGAGCAGGTCTGCCCACCCCTCATCTGCCCCTGCCTCTGAAGAAGCCCCTCTGAGCATAGGCAGAGGAGGCCTGAGTCTGGTAGAAAGGCCTGTGAAAAGGCCTACCCCTACCCCTGGGGGCATGCCTTTGAGGAGTGGCTTGCCGCTCCTTAGCCTGGGCACTCTTGTAAGTAGTCCTATATTCATCCATCTTCTTCATGTAATTCTCTGTCTGCTCTCCAAACAGAGAATTTCCCACCACAGGAAAATCCATAGCCTTAGTCTGGGTATCCTGTGACAAACTAAGTACACTTGAGCCAGGCCAACCTACGAAAAGCTACAGATGTGGCCATGACCCTAGAGGAAACATCATTAACATCCACAGCAGCATGAAACTGAACTCAGAGGCTTCAATGCCATCAGCAGCCACCTGTTCTAGTTCACTAGCCAGCTGGCCATGGGCCTGCTTGGCCAATTGCATAACAGTATCCCATCTAGATTTCTGATACCTAGCTATATAAGCCATATAATTTGCTTGCCTGAGTCCCAGAGAGGCTGCCATATACTGTTTTTGCCATGGCATCAATCTTCCGGAATCCTTGTCAGGAGGATGTGAAGCCAAGGAATATTAGCTTTATCACAGGCAGCAGCCTGAACTACTAACATGACTGCATTGCTGAGAAAGGAATTCTGTATCAGGGCCTGACAATGTATACCTTCTGTCCATCTTTTATCTACAGGAGGCACAGAATTAGGAACTTTTAAAATTTTAATTGTTTGTTTCCTAAAAGACTTATGTAAAGGAATAGACAATCTCCTAGACTCTGGAATATCCATCATTTCTACAAAATCAGGCTCCTCTTGCTCATCCACAGCCTCTTCTAAAGGAAGCTGGAGGTTTCAGCAACTTTTATAAAACATAAAATGAGATGGGGACTCAGACAGCATAGGGGAGATTCTAAAGGTCTGTCTGGGAGATGTCCGTTCAATGGGCACACCAGACCTTCCAAGCCACATTCATACTGTTCATAATCCTCCTTCCCTCCTCTGGTTCATAAAATTCCTCAATATCATAATCCTGAACCACTGGGACCGGACGAACCGACCTTTACCAGATAGTGGTGGTTCGGACGGACCCGAGACAGTGACTGGACAATTTGTATGGCTTTTGCTATCTCTGCAGCAGTTGGAGAAGGAATTTTGGACTCCAGACCTGCTGATTTTCTTGTTTTCTTTACTGGAATTGGTTCCTCAGAACCAGCTTTTCTTTTGCTCGAGGAAGTCTGGCCCTGGTCAGAGGGCACTCCCTCTGGTTCGGTTGGCACCGAACCGGGCTGGCCATCCGGGTCAGCGGACTTTTGGGCCTCTCGTTCCCTGAGCCTGCCCAATCTTTTTTCCAGGGTGGCTGCAGGGAAATTCTTACATACCTGGCAGTCTGACTGGAGGTGGTCAAACCCCAGACAATAAACACATGTGGTGTGTGGGTCAGCCTTGGCAAAGACTTCCCCACAAACATCACAGTGTTGAAACCAGTGGGGCGGTTTTCTTTGGGTTTCTCAGACATAATGCCAGCCTAACCAAAAACTTGCCCTTTAACGGCAGTGCCAGGCAAGACACCCTTATCGGTTCCAACCGCAGTTTACTGGTATTGGAAAACCGTAATAAACTGCTTTTTAGAACCGATAAGAACCGGGAACCGTGACTTTAAAATAGTAACTTTTAGTTTTAAATGAGTTTTAAACCCACTGATCGGTTCAAAACCGAACCGATAACTTACAAGTTCCACAGACCAAAACCTTCATTTACTTACGTTTACCACAGATGAGAGCTTGAACCGAGCGGTTTTGCGGTTAAAATAAAACTATTCTCGGTTAAATCAAACCGAGAAAACACTCTTTAAACCGAGAAATGAACCGAGCAGAAGAAGAAATCTCCGGAGCGACTGTTCACTGAGGCGGAGTAAAGAATCTGACAGTTCAAGTTTGAAAGGACACAGATAGAGCTGCTCTCGTGCCAAAATTCTATTTTGGAATGGTTTTAACCATTTCACTCCGGGGCAGTTCTAGAGCTGGATCAAACTGCTAATGCCTATAATATAGCAAGACTTCATGTTGTTTGAATACACTATTTTTAAGTGAAAAAGATGTTCCAGGACTAGAGGGCATGAGATGAAGTTGGGGGAGGACGATTCAGAGGAAACGTGAGGAAGAATTTCTTCACAGAACGGGTGGTGGACAAGTGGAACACCCTGCCAGAGGAAGTGGTGGGGGCTGAAACAATCACGGGATTTAAGAATACATGGGATAGACACAAAGGAATTCTGGAGGTCAGGGGTAAGGGGCAACAGACTTCTTGGAAAACATAAACTGAACTTACAAGCTCAAATGGGCAGACTGGGTGGGCCACAGGCCCTTATCTGCCGACACTGTCTATGTATCTATGTATCATGCGTCTTGCTCCACCGGCATCTCCACTCCCTGACATGAGCTCCCTGTCAGGTGGCGGTCATGAGGTAGCAACCACCACCTTCCCTCCCTAGAGGAGGAGAAGGAGAGCGGCCTTTGGTAAGCTTAATCCCCCCTGGCTGGCTCCTGACAACTTGAGCTTGCTCCTGAACTCAGTTCATTGGCATCACAAGCAGTAGCACTACCGCTGCACTGACACGCCAGCCCCAGAATTTAGTTTTAATAGATTATCAATGGTCATGTACTTCAAGGCATTTTGGTTTTGAAAGACCATTGTTCAGATTCCTGCTACTGTATGTGTACATACTAGTTTGTTTTTTCCCCTTGCAAAAATATTCATGAAATTTTTATTTATGTTTGTATGTATGTACTTAATTATTATTTTGCTTTTGGTGTTTACGCCTGTAATATCCCCCATCCACTTTACTCCCTTGCAGCCTCCCTCAACCACATCATTCCTTGAAAACCCTGCAGCCTTATTAAGTCAACATAGGTGTCACCTCCTTTCACCATCCATCTCACCTGTGACTTCCTTCCTGGCAGAGGGCCACCTGCGATGAGCTGACAGGGAAGAATCCAAGTCCTCTATGTGACAAGAGCAAATCTCTTCCACATGTCAGTGCATCACTTTTACTTGACAGTTTCATTTATCTAGGACAGCCCAGCTAAGCTATGTCTCATTTTCAGTGAGAAACTGCTTTTTAATCCTTTTTATAGCTGGGCACACCAAAATGCTGGGAGCTGAAGTGACTTGCTCTGGGCCACTGTGATTAAGAGGCTGTGGTGGGATTTGAGCCTGGATCTCCTGGCTCCTAAGCACTCCAGCCACTAAATTCTGCTGCTTCTTTAAGCCTTCAGTCTTAGAGGGTGGGATTTTAGACACCTCTGTGTCTGTTACCATCTCCCTGCTGTGCACTAGGGAGAGGAGATTAGTCTGTGGGACTCCACTTTCCCCATGGCCACCAGGAGGCAGAGTGGATGGACCACTCAGTCTTCTTCTGCCAACACCATCAATGTTTCCACAGTACATTTAGCAGCAGATTCCACATTACCTACTCTGAGGTGTCACACATCCTGGAGGACTTTAAAAGAGCTGATCAGGAAGGCACATTGAGTCAAATAGCTCATGTGCACGTGCCTCCTAGGTGAAAGGGGATGGAACACAATATATAGTCATGTACAAAAAGTACTGCGTATAATTCAGGGTGATTGGAAAGTAAAAAAATATGGCATTATGTAGCTCCAAATGAAAGACTTTTTTTTTTTCAATTTACAATTTTTAATCTGCGCATCAGGGATGGAACTCTGCCTCGAGCCACCTGCCTGTGAACACGACCACCTCCAACCAAACCGAGACCCCCCCACGGCTTGCCCATATGGCGGGGCCAGGAAGGGAGCATCCCCCTCCCCACCCAGAACACGATCAAAATTAGGGGAGGCGGCAGACCAGCGGGGCAGAGGCGAGGCTTCATGAAGTCCGCCGCCACCATTTTCCATTTTCTGGTGATCCCCTCCCTCCCAGTGCATGGCACGACCCATGCTTGTGGGGGCACACAACGCCCACCAGCTGTTTGCCTTCCTAGCCTGCGCCAACCCCCAGCCTCCACCAGAGGACAACTGACAGGCAGGATGACAATCCCTCCCTCCCTGAGAGAGAAGAAAAGTCCGCTCGATCCTCTCTCTCACTCCAGCCAACCCCTGTTGGCCTGGGCTCATTCCAAAACTGGGGTCACCAGCATGGCATGAGGTGTGGTGTCCAGCGCCTCAATGTCCAGCACCAGGTGGACTCAAATAAAACTTCTCAACAGCACAAAATAGAAAGTGCTACACAAAGTGAACTGTGAGCTGGACGCATCACAAATGAGAGGGCATAACCTGGGAAGGTAAGCAGGACAGACAAAGACCGAGGGAGGGCAGAGAGGTGAAGTTGTGGCATAAGTAAACTAGGTATAGGAGCAGACACGAGCAAAGTGATCAAAGAGATGGAGCTTCAAGGTAGGGGGGATGGAGAGACAGAGCAAAGGGAGGTAGGAGGCAGGCTAGACCAGAGACAGGGAAGTCAGTGCAAGAATGCTGCCTGCCTAGAAAAGGTCCTGGAGAGGAAGCAAGAGTTTCTTAGGGAGTACAAAGAAGGGAGGGGGATTGTGTTGTTACCTCCCACCAGACAGACTGGGATTCTGGTTAGCATTTTTTTTATTTAAGTCTTAAAACATATAACAACTTTCCCCACACATCAGCAATCTACCTTGTTGAGGATAATGGCAGAGAAAAACTTCTTTTTTTTAAATTGGAATCTTTCTGAACTGACTGTTGTTTGGTATCTCCTACTGTTACCCCTCCCCACAGTAGTTCTGTCTTTGAATAGGACTGAATATGCTACATCTAGGTTCTTTCTTCTGATTAAAACATTGGTTAGTAAAATACTTATTTGCCAGTACTATGAAGAAAAGTTATCATTAGTGTCAGTATCATCAGCTTCATCAGTGACATTGCAGATGGACTGGAGGGTAAAGTTTGTCTGTTTGCATATGACACCAAGATCTACAACAGAGTAGATGATCCAGATGGTGTGGGCAGAATGAGAAGAGATCTGGATAAACTAGCAAAATGGTCGGAAGAGTGGCAACTGGGGTTTAACGCAAAGAAGTGCAAGATCATGCACAAAGGGAAGAGAAACCCTGAAGCCACCTACAGGCTGGAAGGGGAGTTGCTGGCAGTCACAAGGGAAGAAAGATACTTGGGCGTCATCATTACCGATAACCTGAAATCATCCAAGCAGACCTCTAAAGAAGTAGGTAAGGCTAGGGGGATGTTAGGGTGTATTAGTAGGGGTATTACAAGTCAGAAGAGGGAGGTAATAATCCCTCTTTACAAGACACTGGTTAGGCCCCATCTGGCGTGCTGTGTGCAGTACTGGAGGCCACACCTTCACAAGGACAGTAACCAAATTGAGGCAGTCCAGAGAAGGGCTACCAAAATGGTTCAGGGACTGCATCAGAAAACATATGAGGACAGATTAACTGAACTCAATATGTATACCCTCGAGAAAAGGAGGGAGAGAGGTGATATGATTCAAACACCTTAAGGGCATGAGATCAGAGGGAGGCCAATTAAGGGGTAATGTGAGGAAGTTCTTTTTCACAGAAACGGTGGTGGATGCATGGAGCGGCCTACCTCAGGAAGTGGTGGATATGAATACAGTGCAGGGCTTCAAACAGGCATGGGATAGGCATAAGGCAGCAATACAGACGAGTATGAATAGATAGGCCACTGACAGAGCAAAGGCCTATAGCACATTCATAAGGTAGAAAAAGAAATGGTCAGACTGGATGGGCCTTGCGGTCCTTATCTGCCGTCAACTTCTATGTTTCTAGAAAAACAATGCAAATATAGAAACTTTGACAACACAATTATCTCTTTCAACCAAAAACCACGAACCACAATATCTACTCATTTTGCACTTGGTTCAGAATAAGGTTTTACCACTATACAGGTACCAGAAGTCTGTTGGAACAGTTGTTCTGATACTGTAACTGTCAAAATGATCACTGGTTATTATTATCAGTGGTGTTTTGCTAGTTGCACTCCTGCATCCATTAGTCCTTTTTTATGAGGTTTTAGATCACAAGATCAAACTTTATCATGTGTGATGTTCCACTGCAAAATTATTAAAAACTAATGAAAAAATATACATTACCTGTGAGTATCCAGGATCAATCTTCCCTTTTGCAGGAGAAATATTAAAATGGGCAGTCTTACAAAAACTAAAGACAACAGGGAGCGCACGGGATACATTTTTTAATGAACACAGAAGTTCTGTGTGTTCTCCTGTCAAGCATTCCTTAAAACTGAAATTCCATCCTTGAGTGAAAGTTAATTGGACAGGAAGTCCTGTGCCAGTCAGCGCCAACTCCACCTGCTGCTGGTTTTTACCTGCACAGAAAATACCAGTTAAAGTTTAGAAACCAAGAATAATGCTTCCATTGTGAAAAAAATGCACTAAAAGCAGTGGCAATGCTATATGAACATTTGAAAGACCTGTACATTATAGATCAAGGGAATGCTCTTGATAAATCAAAGTGCACCTCTCCCCTGCGTGTGAGACACTCTTGTACTGTAAAGAATGTTTCACACGTAGGTGTCCTGGAAACAGGCATGTTTTGGGGGGATTTTACATTTGTAATGTATCATGATCACCCATGATCGATAATATAAAGAATAATGCCCGAGTAACAGTGGTTAACCACGATGTAATCACCTCAAGCAGTTGCCAGGACAACCAAGTAAACCTTGAGTGCGCAGCTTGAGCAGTTTACAGTTGTCATGGCAACCGCGAGAAGTGACTATATCCGTGGTTGACCACCGTTACTCAGGCATTGTATTTTATAATGTATGGAAAAACAAGCCACTGTGGTAAAAAATAAAAAATACAGTTTTTTATCAATGTGCGTTTGTTCTCCTGCTCGGCTACGAATGCCTCCTGCTTTGTATGTTGAGCAACTGAAGTGCTGCAATTAGCCATTGTGATCTATACTGCAGCGCGTCTGTAACTGTCTGAATGGAATGTTTGTGTTTTGAACAAATGTCTAAGTAGCAGATCACCTTTCCTTTTCAAGAATTTTGACAGGTAGTGACATTCTATCCTGTAATACCATCCGTATGACATCTTTTTTTTTTTTTTTTTTATACTTTTTCTCCCTAGGGGCCACCAGTCTGCCTTACCTCTACACGTCTGCATCCTCTGGGTATTCAGGCCACCATCTCCTGGGACTACTCTCCAGCTCCACATTCGGGCTTGCAGCTACCCCCACGGCAGGTGGAGGGGAGCTCTCCCCCAAGCTCAACCCCCCCCAGATCAGGATCCAGTAATGCCACGCCCCCTCGGTGCCGATTGAGTCCCCTCTGGAGACGGCCATCATGCCGCCATGACTAGTGCCCTAATTTTCACTTTTTCTCCCCAACGGCTTCAGGCATGCAATAGCGCCTAAGGCTCCAGTGTGGCAGCGCCTCCACTCCAAGCCACGCGTCTGCCCCAGCACATTCCCTCAATGTCCCTGCCAGTTCTCTACAGCCACCCCCAGAGCACCGATAGCAACCCATCCCCCTCCCCGGAGAAGGAGAACAGTCCTATGGATGCCCCATCCTTCTCCTCCCATGCCGACCCCCGACGACCCGGGCTCATTCCTGAACCCTGGTCGCCGACGTAGCATGAGGTGTGGCGTCCAGCGCCTCAACCCTCAGTGCCACCGGGCCGGCCCATCCGTATGACATAGTTAAGCAAGGTTTACAGCATACTGATGTCATAACAATGGGATTATCAGGTTATAAACTGACTGAACACGGGTTAACAGACACTGTCCATACATTATATTAAATAGTAACACATCCTTGGACATCACATTTATGGTGGTAAGAGTGATCTCACAGTATATTCTCAGGGTATCAGAAATGTTCACCTTTGGTTCACGGTTCTCATACCCTAAGAATTCATATGAGACCACTCTTCCAACTGTAGAAGTGGTATCAGAGGATATATTACCATACGATGTTGGATTCAGACATCTTTGGTTAGCCCAGGGTGATGTGGAAAGACAGATAATAATGAACATGCTTAAAATCAGAATATCAAATATAGTGAGAAAATGATTTGGCTTTTGTTGCCAAAACAAAAATATACTTTATTGTCCTAGAATAAATCTTCTGTATAGCTGGTAACCTTACTTGGACTTTTTGAAGTAGACAGATAGAGAGATAGAGAGATAGACAGATAGACAGATAGGACAGCCAGAAAGGATATAACTGGACGGGAACTAGCAGTGTCATGGGAACATATCTCTGATATCAAAATTCTTTCTGATACTCCTGTAGTTCCCTCATTTTCAGTCTGTGCAAAGGAACTACTACTGTGTCATGGAAATGTAACCCAGGAGTTTTGAGGAAATCCGGTGTTGTCCTGTGTGAATCTGGAATAAAAGTGGCAGTAAAATTCACCAGGTCTGATACCATGCAGGGATGCAGGGGGTGGAAGACTTTGCCTTCTACAATGTTCAGTTCTGCACCTGTGAACTTTGGACATGGTCTGTTCCAGAAAGAAAAAATACTCACTGTAGTAATGTTGTTTCTTCTTAAGGGATCCATCAGTAATCTTTGCAATAGCAATCAGTCCACTGGAGAGAGTTGCCCCAGAGATAGAACTTTGGAATCTTGGAATTAGAATGAAGTGCAAACTCTGCACTATGGTCACACTCCTACAACAGTCAGACTTGTTTCTAAAGCTAGGGGGAGCTGTGACCACTAAAACTAGCCACATGGCTACCAAAAACTTACAAAAAAATTGTAATTAAATTTTGGAAAATAACCAACTTAAGGCAGACAAAAAAAACTTTTTGTAGAAAATGTTCTGTAACTGACCATTTATTAACAATTGTGATGGAACTGCAAGCTTTACAATTGCTTCCCTGTACTGGAATGAATAGTGAAAAGCACAGGGAGAGCAAATGACTGGGTCAGGTGGAATTCTGCCACCACCTAAGGGAGGAATTTCCTATTAGTCCTGAGGACTACCCTATCCCTATGGAAGATTATGTAGTTTGGATCTGTGCAGAGGGCTTGCAGCTCACTCACCCTCCTAGCAGATGTAATAGCAACTAGGAATAGTGGTTTCCATGTAACATACTTTAGGTCAGCAGTAGCCATGAGCTAAAAAAGGTACTTCCATCAGCTGAGCAATGGTCACAGATTCCATAGAGGAACAACATCCCTCACAGGACAGTACAAAAGACTGAGGCTTTTAAAGAGCCTTTTACAAACAGGCTGTCAGGCCAGAAAAGTACAGTTATGTAAGAACTTACCGTAACAGTAGATCTTCAAGAGAAGATCTTGGCCAACGCCGGTAGGACTTAGCCACCAGGTACTAGGACCACATGGAAACTTTCTAGCAGTCTATCACGAGGGACCACCCACCACCGACGTCACCCTCTGACGTCCACTTATCCTATAAAGGCTGGCAGTCCCCACACCCTCCTCAGGTCTCCTGCCAGAGACCCAAAGTGAGCAGTGGAAGAAGAAAATGAGGAGGTTCCCAAGAGCCATGAAGGGAAAGCAGAAGACACATAGGTATGGAAGAGGATACAGCAGATAGGAAGAAGGGGGAAGGAGGGAGAGAAAATCATGGCCTGCTGCAAGAGCTCCTCTCGAAAATCTACTGTTACAGTAAGTTCTTACGTAACTGTACAATTTTACTTTGAGGAAGCTCTTGCAGCAGGTCAACACCAGTAGGACTGAATCCCAAGCAGTTCCAGCAGCATAAAGGAAGCAGCACCGAGAGGAGGATAGACCGCAGGGCGCAGCCAATGGCCTAAGAAAGAAGGCCCTGCAGAACGGTGAGGCCGAAGCTGGCCCTACGTCTAGAAGCAATATCCAGACTGTAATGTTTGGTGAAGGTGTGGACAGAACTCCAGGTGGCAGCTGCACAGATGTCTGAAGAGAACACATTTCGGAAACAAGCCGTCGAAGTGGTCATACCCCTAGCAGAATGGCCCTTAACCACTCCCAGCAGGTCCTTGTTGTACTTACGGTAACAATAAACAATGCAATTGGCTAACCACTTTGACAAGGACTGTTTGGACACTGGTGCACCCTCTCTCCTGTGGGTGAACAAAACAAATAACTGATCAGACTTCCTTACTCAAGGCCCTACTTTTCTGCGGCACAGTGGGACCAAGTTCTGCAGCAAGACCACCATTTGCCACAGAACTACTGCGGCGATGGTTTGTAATTTCTGCGGCACTAAAACTACCACATCACAGTGTCAGCTTGTCATCCTGACTTCACTTTCATGGCAGTGGTTATAGCAGTCAGGATGGTGGAAAGCACAGTAACACTAGTTCAAAAAATAACAGACTTATAGAAATAATTTTATGCCTAAAAAAGCAAAACAAATGTCTCTTCCTTAAGGTCCTAGCCTATTGCATAAATGAAATATGCAGAGGGGACCTTATGTGATAAATAAGATACTTCTATATGCATGCTATTTATCCCACTAATGAGGTCTCCACTGTGCATCACTTATATATTTGTATGTGCTTTCCACACCACTCATGAGGTTTCCACTGTATATCACTTATATATTTATATGCAATCTGTAACATACTTACAAATGTGTGTGTGTGTGTGTGTGTGTGTGTGTGTGTATATAGTGAGAGAGAGAGATACTGTATATGTATATGTATATGTGTGTGTCTGTGTATAGTTAGAGAGAGAGATACTATATATGCAGATGCGTATGCGTATGTATATATATTTTTTTTTAATTTCCATGAAATTGCATCCTCATTCATACAGGTCCCATTGGAAATGGAATAAACGGAATAGAGGAGTTATTGCAAAACTAATTTTTCATGCCAACCTGCTTCCCCTGACATACTGTGTAACACCATCAGGTCATGACATGCATGTGAACTGATTGTGAGACAGAGCTCTCCAGCCCATCACAATGTTTCCACCGTGTGACACAACACTGCACCATACCTTCCCAGGCTCAGAGCAGTGATGTGTTCCACCAATCCTTGTGCTGCCCAGCCAGCTCCCAGAGCTAATCTCTGAACCTGAGTTGCCGGCATGGAAACACAGCATGCTGCCCTCTGCCCAACAGCTGGCCCTGAACTCATTTTTCCATAACTTTTGAGTGACTCTATCAACCAGTAACAATATGTAATGAATAACCCTGGCAACAATGTGTACAGCACAATTATTTATTTAACAGATCTGTTCTTTCAGCAGGTCTACACATTATTATATTCCACTTTTCTGGGCATAATTACTTTATTTTTCTTAAAAATGACAGTTAAATTCATTTTACCAGCTATTCATGTCAGATGGCATCTCTATATCTTAAAGCCACAAATAAGTTTGTACAAAGTGAGGTATGGACTTGACAGGTCTGTGCTATTGACAAGGTTTTGTTTAAGTTGACCCTAATGCAATAAAGACTGAAAATTGTATTAGGCTGTAGTGCATGTTGAGCAAATATCACCATGTCTGATGTGCTGTGCCACTGCCTCTGGCAGTGGGAGCTGTGGTAAATAAGTGACTGTTCATTTCTGTTGCAGAATGCAGCCATTTCATTAGCTAATGTATGATGTTATAGGAATGATAAAATCACATTCTGAGCATAGAGGGGTTTGGGATATAAAAAGAGGGGAAGGGAACCAGATTCTATGGATAAACAGAAATATTAATAAAAAAATCACCAAGAAGAGTGAATTCTGCGGCACTGTAGAAGTTCTGCGGTAGATTGCAAGTTCTGCACAAAATTCTGCGGCCGCAGAATTCTAGGAGCCTTGCTTATAGACTTGGTCAGGTGCATATAGTATCACAAGATTCTATGTACATCCAAAGTATGGAGCAAAGACTCCCCCTTTTTATAATACTCAGGAAAGTAAACAGGTATGTAGATGGATTGGTACAAAGTAAACTCCGACACCACCTTAAGAAGAAACTTAGGATTAGTACGCAAAGACACTGTCTTTATGAAAAAACAAATAAGACTCTTTACACATAAGAGCCTGAAGTTCGGAAATCCATCGAGCAGAAGTAACAGCAACTAACAAAAGCACTTTCATGACAAAAGAGCAGCTCACAACTCGTGGCTGGTTCAAAGGGAGGTGACGTGAGTTTTTTCTGAAAGAAAATTAAGGTCCCACGGAGGGACCGGGTCCCAAATGGGAGGTTTCAGATGCAAAATGCCCCACAAGAAAGTGCGAGACACCTCACTCTGAGCCACAGCCCTGCCCTCAATATTTGCATGGTATGCAGAGATGGCAGAAAGATGCACCTTAAGGGAGGAGTACCCTAAGTCCGAGTCTGAGAGAGAGAGAAGGTACTCCAACACCTGATTCACCAGACAGATGAAGTGGTCCAACTGGTGCGAAGCAGCCCAAAGGGTGAGGTACTTCCATTTCATGGTGTAAGTGGCCCTGGTAGAGGGCTTTTTGGTGGCCACCAGGACATCTGTAACCCTAGAGGAAACCCCAAAGCAGGTGATGGCTAAGTCTGCAGGAGCCACACATAGAGACGCAGAGATTTTACATCCAGATGGACTAGGGTGCCCCAGTCCTGGGAGAGCAAGCCAGTGCACAGGGGCAAGGACACTGGAGGTTCCACCGCTAGCTGCTGCAGCAAGGGAAAACAGATCTGACATGGCCAGAAGGAGGCTATGAGGAGCATCTCTGCCCCCTCCAACTGAAGTTTGAGCAGCACCCTCTGAAGGAGCGGGAAGGGATGGAAGGTGTACAGAAACCTCCTCTTCCAGGAGCAGGACAATGCGTCTTGCCAGAAAACTCCAGGCCTGGGATCGATTGAACAAAAAAGTGGCAGTTTTGTGTTGAGTGGGGACACAAAAAAGTTCCAACTCTGGCTGATCCCATCTGTCGAAGAGATCTTCAACCACTGTTGTCAGAAGCTCCCACTCATGAGCCCTGGACCAGGACCGGCTTAAGACTGTCCACTAGGATGTTTTGGATGCCTGGAACATGGACGTCCGACAACTCCAGGCCATGTTCGATGCCCCAGTACCAGACCCCAAATGCCTCCCTGCAGAGGGTATAAGAGTGAGCCCCCCGGTTTGTTGATGTAATACACCATGCACATGTTGTCCGACTGCATCAAGAGTGGACCGGAAAGATGAGTCTGGAAGGCCTGAACAGCATACAAAACCATGCACATCTCCAGAATATTGATGTGGAGACCTTGTTCCACGTTTGTACAGGATCTTTGAGTCTGGTGAGCGTCTAAGTGAGCTCCCCAGCCCAGACTCGAGGCATACATTGTAAGGCTCTGACAAGGAGATGAGATGTGAAAGAAAAACCCCTGAAGAAGGTTGGTCAGCTCTAGCCACCACGACAGGACTCTTTTGACCAGATCAGAGACCATGACCATCTGGTTCAGGTCATCAGTGCACTGGTCCAACTGGACTGTAAATGTCCACTGAGGTACCCGCAGGAGAAGGCGGGTGAGGGGAACCATGGCAATGGCTGCTGCCATGTGACCCAGGAGGTGCAGGAATACCCTGGCAGGGATCTAGTGGCTGTAGAAGACTAGGCGAGCCTGGGCCACAGGCATTCCATCTTGTCCATGAGCAAGAAGGCCATGCCTTGGGCGGTATCCAGGACCACTCCACTACATACTGGAGGTGTTGGCAGGGAAACAGGCAGGACTTTAGCCTGTTGATGGTGATACCAAAGGCCTGGAAAAAGCGTAAGATATGCTCCAGAGTCTGGACAAAGAAACACGTAGAAGTCCTGCCACTTCAAGGCAGCCGCTACCACCACTAGGCACTTGGTAATAATAATAATAATAATAATAATAACAACTTTATTCACATAAGCACCTTTCGAAACATCAAGGTGCTTTGCAACAAGATACAATTAAATAGAATAAAATAGGATAAGACAATAATAAAATCAGTAGACAACAATATAAAAGCAGTCTGAGGATCATCCTAATCAGTGTCTAAAAATGATTGACGCCATAGATGGGTTTTTAGGCCATGTTTAAACCCTCCCACAGTCATGCACTCCCGAAGCTGATGGAGTAGAGAATTCCAAAGGGCAGGGGCCGCGTGCATAAATGCATGGGCCCCTGAAGATTTCAATGACACCCTTGGAATCTCCAGCAACCCCTCATCAGCCGAACGGAGCTGTCGCACAGGACAATAGGGGACAAGACGCTCTTTCAAATAGTCAGGACCAAGTCCATGTAGGGCTTTATAAGTCAGTAAACCAACTTTAAAGGTGATCCGCCACCTAATAGGCAGCCAGTGCAGATCGCGCAGCACCGGGGTGATATGGGAGGCTCGAGACGCCGGGGGCTGAGGACAGGCCAAAAGGGAGAGCCCTGAATTGCAAATGGGCTCCTTGGAAATGAAGGCGGAGGAAGTGCCGATGGGAAGGAAAAATTCTGATATGCAGATTCGCATTCTGTGAGCTGGCAGTATAGAAACATAGAAGTTGATGGCAGATAAGGACTGCAAGGCCCATCCAGTCTGCCCATTTTTTCTACCTTATGAATATGCCATAGGCCTTTACTCTGTCAATGGCCAATCTATTCATACTCATCAGTATTACTCTCTTATGCCTATCCCATGGCTGTTTGAAGCCCTGCACTGTATTCCTATCCACTACTTCCTGAGGCAGGTCGTTCCATGCATCCACCACCCTTTCTGTGAAAAAGAACTTCCTCACATTATCCCTTAATCGGCCTCCCTCTAATCTCATGCTGTGTCCTCTTGTCCTGATATTTTTTTTATACTGAAACATGTCAGACTCTTTCATCTTGTTAATGCCCTTAAGATGTTTGAATGTTTCAATCATATCACCTCTCTCCCTCATTTGCTCTAGTGTGTGCATACTGAGTTCAGTTAATCTGTCCTCATATGTTTTCTGATGCAGTCCCTGCACCATTTTGGTGGCCCTTCTCTGGACTGCCTCAATTTGGTTAATGTCCTTGTGCAGGTACGGCCTCCAGTACTGCATGCAGTACTCCAGATGGGGCCTAACCAATGTCTTGTAAAGAGGGATTATTACCCTTGTCTTATGACTTGTGATACCCCTACTAATATACCCCAACATCCCCCTAGCCTTACGCACTGCTTTAGTGGTCTGTTTGGATGATTTCAGGTCATCTGTGATGATGATGCCCAAGTCTCTTTCTTTCTTTGTGATTGCCAGCAACTTCCCTCCCAACCTATAGGTGGATTCAGGGTTTCTCTTCCCTATGTGCATGATCTTGCACTTCTTTACGTTAAACTCCAGTTGCCACTCTTCTGACCATTTTACCAGTTTATCCAGATCTCTTCTCATTCTGCACACCCCATCTGGATCATCTACTCTGTTGCAGATCTTGGTGTCATCTGCAAACAAGACAAACCTTACCCTCCAATCCATCTGCAATGTCACTGATGAAGATATTGAAGAGGACTGGCCCCAGGACTTGATCCCTGAGGTACCCCACTTGTGACTTGCATCTCTTCTGACTGTATACTGTTTACCACCACTCTGTTTTCTGCCCGCCAACCATTTTGCCACCCAGTTGACCAACTTCTGACCCACCCCAAGCCTACTCAGCGTATTAATCAATCTTCTATGTGGAACAGTATCGAAAGCTTTAATGAAATCAAGGTAGGTGACATCAACTGCACCCCCTTGGTTAGAGTAATGAGCTGTGAATGAGCTTGGTACATGCAGCAGACAGATCTGGGTTTGATTCCCACAACCTCCACTTGTATGCTGTGTGATTCTGAGCAAGTCACTTAACCACCCCAGTGTTCTCGGGTTGCCCCTGAAAACAGGCCCCTGTGCCTAGTGTGCCTTAACTGGATTCCAAAGAATAAAAAAAAAATGTCCTGAGAACAGAGCAAGTCTCCCCGGTGCAGAAGAGGCAACAAATGCTGAAGGGTGACCATCCTGAAGTATTTGTACTCTACGTACAAACTGAGATGACTTAGATCCAGGATGGGCTGGATATTCCCCATCTTCTTGGGGACCAGGAAGAAGAAAAAATTACTCACCATAGTAATGTTGTTTCTTCTAATGGAGTCTTGCTGTATTCTGACTATATGTAGCAGTTAGCCCCAGCACTTGAAATGCTCCAGAGAGGAAAGGGTTAACTCTATGCCAAGGCATAGAACGTTGAGCTCGAGCTTGGTTTTCAAACCTGTGTCCCAGGTACTCCTGAGTGTAACCGTCAGATTCTTACGAGCACTAAACTAACTGACTACAACCCAGAAATTGTTTCTTTTAAAAAATATTCTGCCAAAAGGCAATAAACATAAATTTAGGGTCCAAAGACTCAAGTTGAGACCCCCCCAAAAAATCCAAGTAGGTAAACAAAGTGTATAACAATAAAATATAAGAACAACAGACCTCCTTCAATGAAGCAGCAAACAGGTACACCCCTGAGGTGCAGCACTGCACCTGCCCACCCACATCCTAAAACAACTAGGTGCCAGGAGGGGAGGCAGGTCAGAATACAGCAAGACTCCATTAGAAGAAACAACATTACTATGGTGAGTAATTTTTTTCTTCAAACAACATGAAGTCTTGCTGTATTCTGACTGCTTTCCAGGTAACATACTTCATGGCAGCAGTTACAATAGGTTCAAAAGGAGCCTCCATCAGCTAAGCAATACTCAGGTTCAGGTCCGATGGGGGACAGGATTCTTTACTGGGGGGGTACAAGTGAGCAAGGCCTTTAAAGAACCTTTTAAAAATTGGTTGAGTGGCCAAAGACCTCTTCTTGCCAGCTGAGGTGTATGCTAACACTGCTGCCAGATGCACCTTCATGGTTGAGGCCTAAGGCCCAGGGACTGGAAGTGGACCATGTAATCCAGGATTGAATGAAGGCTTGCCTGAAGCGAGCTGAGCTGCCTAGAAGAGCACCAAAGAGAAAATCTTTTCCACTGTGAGGCACAGATTTTCCTCATTGCTGGTTTCCCTGAAACCTTAAGCACTTCCAAAGCCCTCTCGGAGAGGTTGAGTCCAGAGAAGTCTAGCTTTTCAAGTATCATGCTCTGAGGTGCAGAGTTATCAGATCTGGGAGTGTTATCTTGTCCTGAGACAAAGACAGCAGACTGTACCTCAGGAGAAGGTTGATGGGATGCTTGATGGAGAGGACAGGAGAAGTGAGTACGAAATCTAGGAGGCCCAGTCTGGAACCATAAGGATCATTGTTGCTGACTCCCCTCTCAGTTTTAGCAGCACTCTCAGTAAAAATTGGGATGGTTGGAATGCAAAGAGAAACCTCCCTGAGCACTTGAGGGCTAGGGCATCCTCTAGGACTACCCACTGAGGGAGATCTACAACAGAAGAGCAGGAGATGGTTGTTTTCCTAGGATGCAAACAGATCTATCCCCTGGTGTACCCCACCTTTTGAACACTGTCGCCAGCACCTGCTTGATCAGTGTCCATCTGTGGTTTCCCTGGTTGATTCTGCTTAGGGAATCTGCCAGGACGTTGTCTTTCCCTGGCAGTGTACTGCCAATAGCTGAACCTCCAGGGAGTATGTTAGGTTCCAAATCTTCACTGCTTCTATGCACAGTTTTAAAGATCTCCTTGCTTGTTTATACAGTATAATACATGGTAGTGGTGTTGCCTGCCCTGATCTGGATGGACGGACCCCTGATGTGGGAGGAAAAGGCTTGCATTACCAGGTACACTGCCATGAGCTCCAGAAGGTTTATCAATTCCAGAGACTCCTGTGGACACCACATATCGCTTACAATGAGGTTCTCCAGGTGGGCACCCCAGGAGGGAGGGATCTGTAGTAAGTATGACTGTAGGTAATTGCTGAAGGAAGAGAACTCCCTCTCTGAGGTTTCCTTCTTCCTTCCACCACTCCATTGCCCTTACAGGGGCTTTGTGACAAGCACTAGTTTTGATAGTCCCCAGGTAGTACGGGATATCACTCACCTGGAAACTGGCACCACTGCAGTGGATGAAGCTGTGTGCCCCAGGAACTGTAGGATATCCCTTGCAGGTCTTCGCAACGTGATTAAGTCGCACGGCAGAATGCCGTGCGACATTCTGACCCAGTGCCAAAGGTTTTGTGACTCTACAGTTCGGGACATTTTTTGAACTGCAAGGGCAGACCCTGACTCGCCTGTTCCAGGACCACTTGTCTATGGTTATTCTTTCCCATTCCTGGAAACAGTGAATCAGTCTTCCCCCTACTGGTACTGGAGGAGTGATCTCTGCAGACTTGTCAAGGGTTTTGCTTCACCTGGGCTCTGGGAATTGGTGTTGCATCCACACGCCAGGGATTCCTTCTACCTCTGCCTCGGAAGAAACCCTTCTGAGAGGCAAAGTCATAAGTAATGTAAGCATGGGGGTAGTAACTCCTGCCTCTACATCCCCTTCCAGAAGGCCTATTGGAAGTGGAGGTCTTTTCCTTCTCAGTATTGCTCTTGTAGATGGTCTTGTATTCGTCTACCTTCTTCATCTAAGCCTCTATCCTGTCACCAAAGAATTTCCCTGATAAGGGAAAGATAATATTTTTGTTTGAGTGTCCTTAGAAAGGTTTGTGGTTCTAAGCCAAGCAAACCAAGCAAACTTTCTTAGGGACACTGCATACATCATGAACCTGGAGGCAGTATCATTCGTGTCAACTGTCATGTGGAACTGGTATTTAGTGGCATCCATGGCTGCCTTTGCAGTATCAGCCAAATCTTGTGCCAGACCACCATAAGCCTTCTCGCTCATTGCCAGCAGCTAAAGTGGATGCGGACATAATTTTACAGGTGGTCTTCTTGAGGGATTTGTGGATGGGCAATAACAATCTTTTTGTGGGAGTTGGGCCCATCATGTCCATAAATTCTACCTCATCCTCATCCTCTGCAGTCTCCTGTGAGGAGAGGTTGAGGGTATTTACCATTTGCCTCTCAATGGTATAGTGTGAGGTAGTGTGTCGAGGAGAGGAACCAAACTCTTGCTCAGGAGAACCATCAGGCTCTTTAGGTTCTCCTTCTCATAGTACATCTCAGCCCACTCCTCCACAGGCATTGGGAATGGAGTCAGAGCCTCGGGTTGGGGGGGTGGCAGGCATGCTCATGAAATTGCCTGGAGGGATTGCCATGCCGAAGTGATATTCTCTATTGAAGGCATTCTATTTCTGTTCAGTGGTGTCTCCTTTCCTACTTCAGGAGGATGGACAGACATATGTTTTTCTTTTCATTTTTTTCTTAGCAGGCACTGACTCTGGTGTCTGTTCAGAGGCTCTTTTATTTTTACTGGGTTCAGACACCCTTACTTCCAGACCATCTTTAGCAGCTTTATCCTTCTTCTTGCTTTGATGGGCTGGACCCTCCTCACAGCCCTAGGTGGTGCGAAGGCAGACTGAGAAGCCATAACGTCTTCTAATTTTTTAGCATTTTCCTTTGTGTTTTAGGGTAGAATTTAATACAGAGTTCACAATAGGAAAAATTGTGATCTGGACCCAGGCACCTCAAACACAACACGTGGCAGTCTGCCTTAGCCAAGAGTTGGAAACAAATTTTGCAGAGTTTAAAGTCTGTAGGTTCCATCTTCTTACTGGGCCTATCAGTCCAAGGCATAAAATAAGCGGGTTCACATCGCAATTTTGCGAATCAAAAAATGGCAATTACGAATCAATTTTGGTTTTGATTCATGGTAGGTGCCAAATAAATTTTTCCAGGACCTCAGGGCTTGGAATGCGTGAATTGCACTATTTTTTCACTATTTTTAACCATCTCCCCCACATTCCAGACCCCCCCCCATTACTAATCAACTTCAACCAGTTGCTAATCATTTTTAATTTTGATTAGCAAAGGCCGCTAATCAAGTCTCCAACACTAATTTATGCCTTGTAGTCATGCCAGACGCTGACAACTGAAGCGAGATGTTCCAGTTCCCAGATATACAAAAAATCCCTAATGAAGGGTAAATTAGGTAAAATAATATATACAGTAAAAGTGGTTCAGTTCCTTTTTTATAAAGAACTACAATAATATTGTGGTATCAGTTGCAAAGAATTGTAAAAAAGAGGCAATTATCATCTCAGTTCCAATGGAAATGGAACCAGGAATAAAATACAAAATACAGTCAAAGTGGTATTCTGTAAATATTTTTTATACATAAATTTAGCAAACTTAAACAGTTCCCTAAAGACAGGAACTGCACCGCAAACAGGCCTTTCTCTGGTTCTTGGGAACTAAAGTCATAAAGTCACGAAGAAGAGACTTAAGGGAGAAGAGGCAGTACCACCCAAGGCCTTTCAGTACAAAATAAAAAACAAAACGAAAGTTACAGAAAAAGCACAAATTTACACAGATAAAACCCCTAAGTAATACAGAGTTATCGAACACATAACTAAACTGTTAAGAGTTATAAATACCAGTAAAATAATAAACCATAATTGGTCGAAATGAAGAGAAGACTTCGAAGTAACTGCTTTCTTCAGGCAGAGAAATAAATCTGCCACTAGACTGCAGGGATGAGCATGACCACACAGTAGAGTTTTGAATTTCATTCTAAAGTTCTCCAATTAGCATAAAATTCTGAGGTGACTGACTACAGTTATTAAACACAAGTGAAGAATTCCTGGGGCTTGAACTATGCTGAAACATAGAGGATAATGTATGGGCATCAGTTAACAACAACAATGCTGTATTCACTTCGAGAGGTTACCATGGCAACTGTGTAAACCGTGAGAGCAAAGCTCGAGAGGTTTACTGTTGCCTGGTAACATCGAGAAATGAATTCAGCGATGTTGTTAACTGATGACCATACATTGTCTTGTATAGTGTATGGGCATCCTCAAAACAAATTCTTGATCGTAGCTGTAACAATTGTGTTGTTGCTCGTAAACCACACACACACACACCACAAGAAGAAGCCCCGCTCAGTCCACGGTCTCGAACTGTCACAGAATACAGTTTTAAAATAAAATATGACGCTACCCACCAATGCCTAACATCCAGACTGTGTCATTTCATGAGAACTGCGGTCTTCGTTTTTAAAACATCTCACCACTGCGGCCATTTCCCCATGATCGCAATAGATCTGTCTTCCACGTGGCTGAGTGCTGCCTAATGCGCATGTGCAGGGATGTTCCATGATGTTCTACCATCGATGTGACGTACTCTGGCAGGTACTACACCATCATGACGTCTCCACGATGGTACAACAACTGTGTGTTTGTACTGAATTTTGCCCACAATAACGTTCTACCATAAACTATAATGTATTTATCAGTTGCTAGGCTCCAATGGGCTAACCCCTTCTTTCCCGTCCCTAGGATACCCTTATGTCTATCCAATGCATCCCATGACCCCCCCAACTTCATTTCATGCCCCCTTGTTCTTACACATCTTTCTTTTTTGAAAGATGCTACCCTCCTGTACCTTGTTTATACCCCTGAGGTACTTGAACATTTCTATCATGTCCCCCCTCTCTCTCCTCTCCTCCAGGAAATACATATTGCATTCCCCTAGCCTCTCCTCATAGGGCTTTTCATGCAGTCTCTGCGCCACCTTTGTAGCCCTCTTCTGGACTGTCTCCAGTCTGTCTATGTCCTTTCAGAGATGTGGTCTCCAGAACTGGACAGAGTACTCCAGCTGAGATCTCACCGGGCGATCTGTACAGTGGCATAACCACCTCCTTCTTTCTGCTGGTGATACCTATCCCTATGCACCCCAGCATCCCACTGACCTTCCTCACAGCCTTCTTTCACTGTTGTGTTGCCTTTAGGTCATCTGATATGAGTACCTGCAGGTCCCGTTCCTGCTTGTTGGCCACCCCACACACATCTTGTACACCTTTCTTGGATTTCTGCTCCCCAAGTGCACGACTCTGCACTTTTTTGCATTGAATCTTAGCTACCACACTTCTGACCACTCCTCCAATCTGCTTAAGTCTTTCCTCATTTTTTCTATCCCCTCCGTAGTGTCAACCCTGTAGCACATCCTAGTGTCATCTGCAAAAAGACATACTATCCCTTCCAGCCCCTTCACAATGTCACTTAAGAAGGCACTGAAGAGGACTGATCCCCAGACTGATCCCTGTGGTACCCCGCTGGTCACCTCTCTCTTGTTTGATTGAACATTATTCACCAGCACCCTCTGTGTCCTGCCCCTCAAAACATTTCTGACCCAGTTTACCACCTTGGGGCCCACCCTCATGCTGCCTAAAAGACAAGAGAAGACAACTTGGCAAGCAGTAGATTTCCTGGGGGGACAGAAACAGAATGGAAAACATTGCAATGGAATGGGTAGGAGGTAAGGGTGGGATAGGAGAGCGTAAGGTGGGGAGGAAGAGATTCCTGAGACTTGAAACCCATTTTGCTGCAGATCAACTAGGATCTGTGGTTTGTAATAGGTAGGCGAAATGGGCAGACTGGGTGAGCCACATGGTCCTTATCTGCCATCAACTTCTATGTTTCTATGGTCCTCTCTTCCTCTGTCCATCCATTCTGCCTCTTCTCCCTTAAGTCTCATCTTCATGACTTCACAACTGCCACCTGCAATAGTTCCTGACCCCAGACCTGTCAATGTTGTTGTTTATTTTACTGTTTTAAATTCATACCAAGAGACAAGCCTGCCTGGTGATATCTGGACCAGCAAGGGACCAAGCCTTCATTACTATGTTAATGCCAGAGATGCTGAGCTCAAGAGCCTAAGGTTCAAGTGTGGAAGAAAACATAAACTGGAGCAAAGCCAGCCACAAGGAAAAATAACTTTTCTCAGCAGAATCTTACAAATCCTGGTGCAGTAAAAACTTCTGTTTGTCCAATGGACATTTTGACTGTTAAGTGATGTTTTGAAGTTCCCATCAAAACAAGAACAAGAACAGAGACTGCCTATTGATGTCCATCAGCCAGAAAGCAAGTCTGCAGTGCTGTATTGACAACAGATGGGTCCTAAATCCAAGGTTCGAGTATAAGCAGGAAAAGAAACATAAACAACAGGATCCAATCGCTAAAAGAACTTCACTATCCAGGAAAGAAGATTCTCACCAACATTCTGAACTTTAGAAAGAAATCACTGGGCACAGCTAACCAGATGTCTGAGTATTATTTTAATTAATATTCTTTATAATACTATAATTGGCCTTAGCTGGGAGGTTGCATATGAAAGATAATTCTTAGATACTAGTGTGTTAGGTATATATATTTATGCAATGGGGTGAGGATAAAATGTGGCAAATAACAGCACTATTTTTGTCTGGTCAGACCTACAGTGAGAATATCGTATTTATACTCACTGTAGGTCATTTATCCTCACTGTAGCTAATAACCAGACAAGTACTGCACAAAAGCAAAGCCCCCCAAACTCTCTCATTGGCAGACCACAACCTGCATGAGCCCTCTTTCCGCCAGCCACATCCAACATTCAGTTGTGCTCACTCTCTCAATCAGTCCAAGAAGACCAGCACGAGCCATTCCCTGATGAACAAACAGTAAAATTCTGAAAGCTCCCCTTTGGGCTTCAACCATCACAAACAGCACGTCTAGCGGGCCAATAAAAAAGCAACGCAAGCACCACCTCTGAAGAAAAAAAACTTAAAAATGACTTCAGCAAATGTTAGTTCTGAGGTAGAGTGTGAGAACCTCCTACAAGCCTTCACACAAGGCGACCCTCTCCTGGAAGAACACACAATAGAGATAGCAGCAGAAGACAGCCAAAAAGCAAACGACACCACAGCTTTCACAACGCATGACCGGACAACACTAGAAACAGAGTTGTACATAAATGCCAGCAAAAACAAGAATACTACAAAAAAAATGGCAGCTGATGAATTGCTAATATAGTGCTATCTAGCAGACAACTACTGTGAACAACGGAGCATTGACAGCATCCCACCCAATGAACTGAACACCATTTTAGCGAGATACTTCATGGAAGCCACAAAAAAGGACAAAACACCATATAAGCCATTCACACCAAGCTCCCACTTCCAAAGTACAGAAAGGCACCTCCGAGCAAAGTGTTACCCAGCCTCACTGTCAATAGACCTCATATTCGAAAAAACAGACATGTCCTTTCTGCCAAACAAAAGAACTTAAAGCAGCAAGGCAAAGGATGCAGAGAACACGCTGCTGATGAGCTAAGTGATGAACTAATTACAAACTCTCAATGAAAATCGGCAGCTAGGTCCTTATAACCCCAAAGAACTCCTCAACGCTATGTGGCTAATCTGTTCAACATTTTTTGGCCTCCAAGGAAATCCTGAAGTAAGGGACTTAAAATGGGGAGATGTCACATTAAAAATAGATGCAAACAACACACAGTACCTAGAACACAGCTGAGAGCAACGCACAAAGACAAGAACTGGCCAAAATCCAAAAGACATTCATAGAATTAAGTCCAGAGCATACAGCAACCCACAGAATGAGACAAACTGCCCAGTGGCAAACTACGGAGTATACAAAGCTGAATGACCAGCAGGCTGCCCACAACAAGAAACCCTATTCCTCCTATCTATAAACACCAACCAACAACTGTACAAAACTTCAGCATATTGGTTCAAAAATCACTGGGCATTAACAAAATTGGAACAATTGTAAAAACAATGTTAGCGAACAGCAACATTTCAACAGAAAAGTGCCTTACAAATCATTCAGCCCAAAAGCACTTGGTCCAAAAGTTAAACGATGCAGGAGTCCCACCAACAGAAATAATGCAAGTAACTGGCCCAAAAGTATTGTAAGCATAAATGACTAACTGTAAACTAAACGATGACCAGCAAAAGAAAATATCTTCGATACTACATAATCAAGGAGAACAACCAGGAACCTCTTATCAACCCACACCATACCTATCACCACCAGCAACATCTATGCATCCAGCAACTACAGCAGCAGGCTACGAAACTGCCTAGAAATATACTTCACTAATCCGATCTTCAATGCCAAGTACATCACCATACAAATAAATCAAAGTAAGTGCAAAGCAGCCCCCACCCCACCGACCCACCCATCCACTAAACAAGATTGTAAAATCATTTCCATGGCACGAATAAAGCTTGTATACACCCACAGATAAGCCAAAGGTTGCAAAAAAACAGAATCTATGTGACTGAAGACTCCAACAGTGACAGTGATTAAACCACAAAGGTAACCCACACCCAAACCCAGCCATGTAAATAAATAAATAAATAAGTAAAGGCCTTTGAAAAAAAAATTTTGCAAACATAGCTTCTCTGACACCGTTAACCAATATCCCAAACTCCAAAGTCCCTCACCGCCCCAATATATCACACACTCCCACATCCAGTAAACATTTTCAAAAGCCATCATTAATTATGTCTTCTTTATTTCACAGGTATATAAAGTCCAATGAGAATGATATAAGCCCCACCATCATCTGGAAAATTTAAGGAACCACATGGAACTTACCTAATAAACAATGTGGACTTATATCCTACTACTATACACAGCAGAAGCCAAACCCAGCAAAAGGAACTGTGGACTACTCAGCAGACAATGTGAACTTTATTAAAAGAAAAGCAATACAAAGACTATTACTCAAACCTTTGCTCTAAAACAAACAAAAAAAAGTGTAAACATCTTTCTTACAGTTAACAGAACAAAGTTAATAACATTACTGTAATACCTTACAAGAGAATTGCTTGTTGCCATTTAAAAAGGTATTTTCTTTAGTAAATAAAGTTAATGTTCCATATCTTAATACAATGGTTCTTAAGACTTTAAACTAACACAAATTCTGAGCCTCACCCTATCTAACACCCCTATCAATCCTCATTCAAATTACGGTATATGTGCTCTTACTTTTCGTTGCACTCATCCTGTTGCAGTGTTTGTACAGAGTTTAAAAAATAACATTTTCTTGCAGCAAAATCCATTTATCCTCAACTTTCCTTAATCCAAATGAAAACCCACCCAAAACAAAGAAATGACCCCCCCAAAAAAAATCCAACCCACGCCGCAATAAAAAAAATAATCCAAAAGGACAAGACAGCCTTCCATTGTCCCGTACAAAAAAAAAAACATAAATCCAAAGATCCCCAGGATGGTAGCAAGTAATCCAACAACATGACTGATTCTTCCTTCACCCCATGTCACCAAGCAGACCACATCCATCGCTGGCTCCAACAACTCGACCGACGTCCTACATCCACCAGTACCGAACACCACCGATCCTCCAAAAGCACGCTGAACACCACACACTCCAATGGGAAGAATTCCATGATGACCCACTGCTCCACCAAAGTCCGTGAAGGCCCATACATCCATGGCGTCATTAGAAAACAGAGTAACCACACGCAGCCACAATCCTCGAGACCCTACAGCCTGCAACTGACAAAACTGCACAATCTCCACATATTTACCCCGCTCAATCAATGAACACACCAATCACACAGGCACACACTCTAACAGGCACACCCCCCAACTAATCATATTGCTGCAACCTCCAACCAATCACAGCACAGATCCCACGTGGCACCTGTCACCTCCATCTAATCACAACAATTTTCCCACAATTTAATGGCTAATTACAAACAGCCTACCTAGTTCAATGTTGAAGTCCTCATGCCAAACAATTTAAACTATAAAAATAAAACTACCGAAAATAAAGTTAAAACCACATAAAAAAAAACACAAAAATACACTCAAAACTCATTGTAAATTGAATCATGGGTCCGCTGAAATATCTCCCGATATTTATTTCTGGTATGTGAATTATGGCATCACTCACGGCTTCGCCACTCATGATGACATAATTCACACAGTACCCGAATAAATAACAGAGGTATTTCAGCCGGACCCGTGGCATATCCAATATATCTATTTGCATAACAACAGAAAATGAAAATTACATACCTACCATAATTCTTGATCTTCTTGGACGAAGTCTCCACCACTCATTAACACTAATGGGACTATGCCGGAGGGGCTAGGACCCAGCGGGAGCCAGAAATCTTCATAAGGGCCAGTGCCTAAGTAGGGCCACAAGGAAGCGGCGCCACAAGCCTGGCTTGTGCCGTATAGGCTACCTCGGCATTGACCCTCCAACTGCCTCAGTACCTTTTTTACCGAGGAGGTGCAGCGTAAACTAACTTAGTGAAACTAACCTATGTCGGACATAAGATAGTCCAAAAGACCCATATAAGAAGGGTCAAAGGCTGAAGAAAGGCTGTTGCTAGCCTTGCTTGTAGAGCAGAAAGCAGCTAACTAAAAGAAGCTACATTTTCTTATTAATTTAAAACGTATATCTCAGCAGGAGTCAGTGTCTGTTAAGATTAAGTAGACAGATAACTTTATTAGAAGTAGAAGGGGTCTTTTAGAGTTAAAAAAAGAAAGAAAAGAAAGAAAGTCAGTGTGTGTTCTGTGCAGTGAAGGGTACTGTATCAGCTGACTTTGCTAAACCAGTAGGAGGAAAGAGAGCTTACCTGGGGTGTGGTTTAGACGCTATAAAAGCAGGTGAGTCAAATTACAACTTCCTGTTGCTAGCCTTTTTTCTTACTAATTGCCCTCCATCCCACCCAAAGCCAGTTCTACTTTTATAGCCACTGGATTTGACTGTCAACAGGAACTTCCTGTTTGGCAGTAGGAAGGAAAGGATCATAGAGAAACATTGGTTTTGTCAACCTAAAGTAAAAAGTAGCTCACCTCCCCAACTCCTGGTGGTCTGATATTGAGCAAGGAAGAAGGAGGCTACTGAAGAAGATAGGAAGTTGGTGTCCCAGAACAGGAAGGGTGAGAGTTGTAAGGAGAGGAGAGAGTAAGCATCCAGAGAAACAGTAGAGAGGACACAAAATAAGACATGACAGGAGTGGTGCAGTGCAATGGCTGTGGGGCGGCAGTGTTCCAGGAGACATTCTGGAGGCTGCGATGCTGCCCTATTTGCAGGCACCTCGCTGGTCTGAGAGAGGAGGTTGCCAGTCTCCAGGCTGACCTGGCTAGGATTCGTGAAACCTCCTCCCCCACCCAGAGACCACCAGGGCCAATGCCACTATCTCAGAGGTTGCCAAGAAAGAGGAGAGGCTGGATCAGGGTGGACTCAAGGAGGGAGAGGGTGGTGGAACAGAGTTGCATCTTTCCAGTTGTACCTCTCCACAATTCATTCACCCTTCTGGTGGATAGTGGTTCCTCTATGGAGGCACCTGCAGTGGAGACCAAGGAGGATGCAGGGAACCTTCACAAAGGAGACCCACAGGAGGGTGGCATGGGACCCCACAGGGGAAGGAAACAACTCCTGGTGGGGGACTCAATCATTGGGGGTAGAAATGGGGGAGGAAGGGGAGAGGGAGGTAAGGTGCCTTCCTGGCACCACAGCTTGGAGGGACAGGAAGCGAATCCTCAGGATCGTGGGAGGAGCTGCACGAGGGAGGGAGCTGGATGTCATTGTCCACCTAGGGACAAATGACCTGGCTAGGAATGGGATCAGAGCAGTGCAAGAGAAGTTTGTAGAATTGGGAAGGGGCCTTAGACAAGTAGCGCATACGGTAACCTTCTCGGAGGTGCTGCCTGTCTATGGCAAGGGAGATGCTAGGGCACTTCTCACCAGGGAATTCAATGAGTGGTTGAAAAACTGGTGTGGAGCTCAGGGTTTTGGCTTCATTGGGGACTGGGGAGCCACCTGGAGGGATGCAGACCTATACTGGTGCGATGGTCTGCATCTGTCCAGGGGAACCAGGATCCTAGGTGAGAGGTTTAAATGCTTCATTGACAAGCATTTAAACCAGCCAAGGGGAGGCACTGAAAAGGAGCAGGAACCGAGCCTCCCCACAAAACATGGTGATTAGTGAGGTAAACACCAAGGTACAGAAGTTATTAGGGAGCAGAACAGATGTAAATGTAAAAAAAGGCAAAGGCAGTAAGGACAGAAATGGGGCTAAAAGGGGTAAGGCTATAAAAAAGTGGAGGGTGATGAGTACCAATGCCCATAGTCTGTGTAACGAGCTCCCTGAACTAGTGGCCTTGATGGAAGAGGGTTGCCTGGATATTTTGGCAGTCACAGAAACATGGTACACAGAGAACCATGATTGGGTTGTCAACATACCAGGATACACAATCTACAGGAGGAACAAGTAGGGTAAAAGAGGAAGAGGAGTAGCTCTCTATGTAAAGGAAGGGATC
Organism: Neoceratodus forsteri; assembly: GCA_016271365.2. Lineage (NCBI taxonomy): Eukaryota > Metazoa > Chordata > Ceratodontiformes > Ceratodontidae > Neoceratodus > Neoceratodus forsteri. The sequence goes on along the minus strand of CM057458.1, from coordinate 726,316,294 downwards.
AAACCAACAGAACTAAAGAGTAAACAGGGAGCAGATGAGGCACTTTGGGTCACCCTGGAGACAGGAAATGGCACCTCAATCAGCATGGGGGTTGTATACAGACCCCCATCTCACGGGGAGGGAATGGACAAGGAAATGATAGAAGGCTTAGAATGGCAGAAAAGGAGATATTGTTGATGGGGGACCTGAATGTGCCAGATGTTAACTGGAGCACCTTGCTGCAGGCACATCCAAGAGCAGGGTTGCTCTTGATGCCCTACAGGGGCATGCCTCAGACAGCTAGTATTGGAACCCACTCGGAGGAGCAATCTTAGACCTGGTACTTTCAAATGGGGATGGAGAAAGAACTCAGATTTAGAAGTGGGTAGCCATCTGGGAACAAGCGACCACCAAACAGTGTGGTTCACGATAAACACAGCCATACAACTGCCTACAAAAAGAACTAGACTTTAGGAGGGCTGACTTTGGGAAATGAGAGAGCCTCAGAAAAGCACTAGCAAACAGGCAAGAAGAAGGGGGGTGGAGGAACAATGGGGAGTGATCAAACAAGCCATCACAGAGGCAACAAGCTCGTGTAAAGCAAATCAATAAAACACAAACGAAGGAAAAATGCTATGGTTCAAAAGAGGTGGCAGGGAAGGTTAAGGAGAAAAGGACAGCATTCAGGAAATATAAGGAAACACAGAAGGAGCAGGACAGAGAAACTTATCAGTTAAAGCAGAAAGAGGCTGGGAAGGCAGTCAGAATAGCAAAGGCCCAAACCGAGGAAAGGATAGCCAATTCTGTTAAGAAGGGGGATAAGACCTTTTATAGGTACATTAGGGAGCAAAGAAAGACCAAAGGAGAGATACTGAAGCTTAATAAAGGGGAAGCAATGTGGGTAGAGGGTGACAGTGAAAAAGCAGGGATACTGAACGAATATTTCTGCTCAGTATTCACAAAGGAAGAGGAGGGGGAGTTACCTAAACCAAACAAGAGAAACACTCTGAAGATGGGGGTCGATATCAGTCCATTTACAGAAGAAAGGGTTCTGAAAGAACTAATAAAATTGAAGGTGACAAAGCAATGGGGCCTGATGGGATTCACCAAGAATTCTAAAAAGAACTAAGGGTAGAACTAGTGACACCGCTGACTACTGTCTTTAACAAATCATGGAGGATGGGGTGGTACCCGAGGACTGGAGGAGGGCAGATGTGATTCCTCTTCACAAAAGTGGGAGCAGGACAGAGGCAGGAAACCACAGACCAGTTAGTTTGACCTCAGTGGTAGGGAAAATGATGGAATCACTTGAAGGAAAGAATTGTTGAGTACCTAGAGGCCAGTGGGGCACAGGACCCAAGGCAGCATGGATTCACGATGGGAAGGTCGTGTCAGACAAATCTAATAGATTTCTTTGACTAGGTGACCAAAGTAGCATACCAGGGAGGGGCTGTGGACATGGCCTACCTAGATTTTAGCAAGGCATCTGATACAGTCCCACACAAAAGATTAATACACAAGATAGCCAGCCTTGGAGTGGGTCCCAAAGTGGTAGCCTGGATAAAAAATTGGCTAGACAACAGGACGCAAGGGGTAGTAGTAAATGGAGTACACAGTGAAGAAAGGAGGGTTACTAGCGGGTCACCGGAGGGTCAGTACTGGGACCGTCCTTTTAACGCCTTTTATGAGTGACATTGCAGAGGAACTGAAGGAAAAGTATGTCTCTTTGCAGATGACACAAAGATCTGCAACAGGGTTGATACACAAGATGGAGTGGAAAGGATGAGAAGGACTTGGCAAGGTTGGAGGAATGGTCAAATGTATGGCAGCTCAGATTCAATGCAAAGAAGTGCAAGGTAATGCACATGGGAAACAAAAACCCAGGGGAAGCGTACACAATGGGGGGTGAGATACTGACAACAGTAAAAATAGAAAGGGACCTGGGGTAATTATATCAGATGACCTAAAGGTGGGCAAGCAATGGAGAAGGCAGTAAGGAAGGCTGGGGATACTGGGATGCATAGGAAGAGGCATCAATAGTAGAAAACAGAAGTTGTTATCCCTCTGTACAGACAGTTGGTGAGACCCCATCTGGAGTACTGTGCAGTTCTGAGACCCCATCTCCGCAAAGATCATAGACAGAGTAGAGGGCTGTCCAGGAGGGTAATCAAAATGGTGCAGGGTCTGCACCAGAAGACATACGAAGAAAGACTAAAGGAACTTAATATGTATACTTGAGGAAAGAAGGAGAGAGGGACATGATAGAAACTTTCAAGCACTCAAGGAATTAACAAAGTCCAAGAGGGTAGCATCTTCCAGAAAAAGAGATGTGCAAGAACAAGGGGTACAATTTGAAGATAGAGGGGGACGGCTCAGGGTAATGTGGAGGAAGTATTTTTTTCACTGAGAGGGTTGTGGATGCATGAAACAGCCTCCCTGAGGAGGTCGTAGAGTCAAGGACAGTGGGGGACTTCAAGAATGCATGGGACAGGCATAAGGCAGTCCTAGTGGCAGGTAAGAGGAAGTAAGCTGTTGGCTAACTAGGATCTGCAGCTTATCTGTTAGGTAGGAAAATGAGCAGACTAGGTGGGCCAAGCGGTCCTTATCTGCCATCAAATTCTATGTTTCTATGTCAACACAATAGAGTCTTCACAGCACAACCAATAAAAGAGTGAAAACCAAAACCAGATAAGTGAGCTCAGGGGACAGAGAGCGGGCGGGTGAATGAGTGGTGGAGACTTTGTCCAAGAAGATGAAGAATTAAGGTAGGCATGAAATGTTCCTGTCTTCCTGGACATAAAGTCTCCACACTCATTCACACTAATGGGAGAGTACCGAGCTGAAATAATCCCTCGAGAAGGGTGCCAGGAGAGAGGAGCTCACTTAGGACAAGAGTCCATTAAAGATTGTCCTGCCAAAGGATTGGTGTTCACCTGGAGTGGAGAGTTCTGGGTAGATCCAAAATGTAGTGCTTCACAAAAGTGTGCACAGAGCTCCAAGTAGCTGCATTGCAGATGTCTGCACTGGGCACATTCTGTATTTCTGCCAGAGATGCCATGACTGCCCTGGTAGAATGAGCGCATACTCTGCCTTCCAGTTTGACCTGTGCCATGGAGTAGCTTAGCGAAGACATGCCAATAGCTATGCCAAAATACATCTGATCGCAACAGGCTGACCCAGCTGGGCCAAGCTGAAAGAGACAAGTAGTTGCTTAGATTTGCAGCTCTCTTTGGTTCTGTCCAAGTTGAACCGCAAAACCCTTTTAACGTCTGGAGAATGCAGGGTACGCTCCCCTTCATTCTGAAAGTTCGCAAAGTAGGTCGGAAGAACCAAGGGCTGGTTCAGATGGAATTCTGAGACCACTTTTGGGAGAAACTTAGGGTGAGTTCAAAGAACCACCTTGTCTACAGTATACGGGGGATCTGTGACCAATGCATGTATTTCAGAGACTCTTCGAGCGGAGGTAATGGCTACCAGGAAGGCGGTCTTCCAGGTCAGGAACTTCAGCTCACAAGTTGCTAGGGGCTCGAAAGGTTTACTGGTGAGCATGTCTAGCACAAGGCTGATGTCCCATGTGGCTACTGGTCTTCTGACCAGTGACCTAATGTGAAGTATACCCTTAAGGAACCTCTTAACCAGAGGTAACTGAGCCAGAGACATGGAGTGTACAGGCTTGTGGTATGCTGAGATCACACAAAGGTGAACCTTCATGGTTGAGTATTGCAGTCCTGTATTAGACAGGTCTAGAAGATGAAAAGGTGTCTAGGGAGGACTTTGTACAGCAAATGGAGAACGGTTTCCACTTTGCCGTATAAGTTTTCCTAGTAGCTGGTTTGTGAGCCGCTAGGAGAATGTCCGAGACTCTACGTGAAACATCAAACCTACCCACTTCTATCTCCTCAGGAGCCAAGCATGGAGGTGAAAGGATCTCAGGTTGGGATGGACCACTGGGCCCTGGATCAGCAGGTCCATCTGAGATGGAAGCTGTCTCAGTGAAGTTTCCAACAATCTGCTGATTAATGGAAACCAATCTGACGAGGCCAGAATGGGGCGATGAGGATCATTCTGCCCCCTTGAGCCTCCAGCTTGAGCAGTACCCTCTGAACTAAGGGAAAAGGAGGAAAAGCATACAGAAAGCATCTTGTCCACCGCAGTCTAAATGCATCCAGACAGACAGCACCAGGTTCTGGATTTCTGGAGCAGAATAGAGGCAGTTTTGTGTTGAGTGGGGATGCAAAAAGGTCCACGTCCGGTGTTCCCCTCTCTTCAAAGAGCAATTGCACAACGCTTGTGTCGACAGGCCACTCATGAGGATCTGTTTCCGTTCTGCTGAGACTATCCGCCAGATTGTTCTGCACTCCTGGAAGGTAAACTGCTTGGATCAAGGCTTTGTGCTCCAGGCACCATTCCCACATTCTCATTGCTTCCCTGCAGAGGGGGTAACAGTATGCTCCACCTTGTTTGTTGATGTAATACATCACTGTTTTGTTGTCCATTTGAAGGAGAATGATCTTGTAACAGAGAATATCCTTCAGAGTACGGACTACATACAGGACATCTCTCATTTCTAAGATATTTATGTGGAGTTGAGACTCGTCCTGATTCCATTGACCCTGGGTGTGGAGATCTAGACAGTGAGCTCCCCATCCAAGTAGGGATGTTTCCATGGTGATAGTGATCTGAGATTCCAGTGGGGCAAAGGGAAACCCCTTCTGAAGGCTGTCCTCCTGCGTCCACCAGGTGAGTGACCATTTCAGAGGTTCTGTCACCTTGATGTGAAAGGACTGGGGATATGTGGTCGGGGACCACTGAGTACTGAGCATCCACTGAGTAGTCCTATTGTGGAGGCGAGCCAGAGGCACAGTGAACATTGAGGATGCAATGAGACCCAGCATCCACTGCACTGACAGGGATCAAACCGAGTCGTTCTCTCTGATGAAGTGGGTCATCTGAAGGATGTCGCTCCTCCTGTCCTCTGGAAGAAAAGCTTTTGCACTGGAGGTGTCCAGAAGGACTCCTATGAAGAGGAAATGTTGGGAGGGTTGTAGTTGTGACTTTTCTAGATTCAACAGAACTTCCATGGATGCGAGAAATTTGGAAGTCATAGCCACGGCTTTCTGAGTCTCTTGTCTGGAGGGACTTACTAGAAGCCAGTCATCCAGATATGGAAACACTTGAATTTCGAGCTTCCTGAGATGCACTGCAAGAACTGCAAAGCACTTTGTAAAGACTCAAGGCGTTGAGGACAGCCCAAAGGGCAGGACTCTGAATTGGTAGTGTTGACCCCGCGCTACAAATCTGAGATACTTGTGGTGGTTTGGGTGTATGAGAACATGCCAGTAGGCATCCTGCATGTCCAGGGAGGCCAGCCAGTTGTTTTGATGAATCAGGGGTAACAGAGTGCTGAGTGATATCATCTTGAATTTCTCCTTATAAAGGAATTTGTTTAACTTCCTTAGATCGGGAATAGGGCTCATGCCACCTGTTTTCTTTGGAACTAGGAAGTAATAGGAGTAGAAACCTGTGTTCTGTTGATTTAGCAGAACTACCTCTACTGCCCTGTTGTTCAGAGGCCTTGAATCTTGGAAGCAAGAAGGTCTGACTGACAGACAGACAGCATGGGCTGTCATTTGGGTGGATGATCCGGAGGGGTCTCTGAAAGATTTAGAGAGTAGCCCTCGCGGATTATCCTGAGCACCCATTTGTCTGAAGTTACTGACTTCCATTGGTTATAAAACTGAGTCAGATGCCCTCCTACTGCCGAGGAAGAGTCCTCCATGGACAGCTGAGGTGAGAGTTGGGCTGGAATCTCAGAGGGTGGAACTAGGCGATTTTGGTCCCTGTGCCTTCTGCTGCATTTTCTTTTGTGGCTAGGGGGCTTGATTTTTGGTGATGTCCCCTCTGCCTTTGCCAGGAAAGGACTGACAGTTATGAAACTGCCACAAGTTCCCGCCCTGCTGAGGGGTGGCAGAGAGAAGTCTGGCCATTTTGACAGCCATTCTAGTTTTCTGTGTGGCCTCTAGTGCCTGCTCGACTTGAGGTCCAAACAGATACGTTCCCTCAAATGTCAAACTCATAACTCTCTGCTGGGCATCATTTGTGAATTCCGATGTCAGTAACCACGAATGGCGTTGGGTACATATACCCGCTGCTGCTGCCCTGGAAGCAGTGTCAAAGGCATCCATAGCGGCTTTAAGCTGCTGATTGTTGGATTCAATGCCTCTAGTAATGGTCTGGAGAAGCTCTGTGTTAACGTCTGACTCTGGAAGAGCTTCTACAGTGGCTTTGAGCAAATGCCAGAGTGTATAGTCATACTGAGAGAAATAACCCTTGTAGCTAGCTATGCACATATCCAGAGTGGAGGCAGCGAAAACTCGCTTCCCCAAAGTGTCAATCTTAAGAGATTCCTTATTTGCTGGATGTGCCGTAGATTCTTGAGGAAGAACAGCTTTGTCTTTCTCTGCCAAGACAAATATGGCATCAGCAAAGGTTTGCGAGGCCAGAATAGGACGATCCTTGGGAGGGGAGTATTTCCTATCTATGGATCTGGCCACAGAAGGAATAAGTGGCAGATTATTCCACACCATTTGTGAGAGAGTCTCAAAAGAGGGTTGCACGTGAGGAGTCAATTCCACAGGAATATCCGGAATGTGCATATACTGCAGACACAGCAATTTCCCAGGATCAATCTCTGAAGTCTGGGGAGAGAGAGAGTGGTATTCATATTAAGCAGAGACTTAAAGAAAAGGTCCTCGACCAGAGGCTCTGCTGGAAGAGATAGCTTATTTGCCACCCCCAGAAAAGAATTATCATCAACATCATCTCCCAATCGAAGATCAGGATCAGGCTCAATATCATCTACTAGCCCCGGAGGGATAGAGTATATAGGAAAGGGAGGAAAAAGAGGAGGAGGCGGAGCTCTGCATATCCGAGTTGAGAAACCCAGTGCCCTACACAGCACTGAAGGTGCTCCCGGCACTGGCACAGAGTGCAGCACTGAAAACAATGGCAGTGCCAGCACAGGATGTGGTGCTTTATGTAGCGCTGGCATCAGAGGAGCCGGTGCCACACCCAGCACCATAGGACCAGAGGCCCTAACACCCCACTTGGGGAGGAAGATCTAAGAAATTCAGCAGGAGAGAATGACACTTGTGCTGGCCCCTGTGCCACAGCCATATGAGGGGGAAAAGCACCAGAGCATGGCGTTGATGGCATCAGAGAAGGTGCCCCACAACTAGGATGTCCTAACCGCCCTGCCCGTAGGCCTGAGACTGGTAGGCCTGAAGGCCCCGGCGACGGACTCACCGGCTCAGGCAGGTGGGACAACTACTGAACCCACTGCTCCAAAAGAGCGGCCCAATGGTGAAACTGCTCACCAGAGGACCCCCCAGAGGCGGGGAGAGACTCCGGAGTCAAGGATGCTGGTCACTAGGAATAGAGGTCGTAGGAGACCCCGGAGGAGTTGGAGTCGAACCCTGCCCTGCCACCAACAATCAATGCAGACATACTAGAAGATGACCTCGAGGCGGGACTGTTTTCTTTTTTAGGCCAGATTCGAAGAACAAAGGGAGTCAAGCAGTGCCGTGTTTGTGAAAATCGAGAATGGGACCGCTTCTTTGTGCTTTGGGAGGACTGCCCATCCCCTGAGCACCGGACTGCCCATAGTCAGACCCCCTAGAGGGCTGCTGACCAGACCCAGCCCTGCTGAAAACACAGCTTACATAGCTCTCCTTACTCGGCACCTGCCCATTCATGGTCGACTCCATCGAAGTAGGGCTGAAGACTTCTTTCTTTACAAAAATTACTTTGCTTTTTTTTTTTTACAGAAATAAAATAAATAAAACCTAATCAAATACTTAAACGACTATAGCTGCTGTCATATAGATGTGAAGATTTGACTACCGGCGGGCAAGCAACGTCGTCACTAAAGTGCACTCGACGGCGGGGAAAAAGGAACTGAGGTGTTTGGAGGGTCGACGCCAAGGTAGCCTATACTTTGCAAGCCAGGCTCGCAGCAACGCTTCCTCACAGCCCTACCTAGGCACTGGCCCTCCTGAAGATTTTTGGCTCCTGCTGGGCCCTAGCACCTCCGGGGTAGTCCCTTTAGTGTGAAAGAGAGGTGGAGACTTTATGTCCAGGAAGATCATAGAATCTGCAGGTGGATAAGGACTACAGGGCCCATCAAGTGTGTCCATCTCCCTGCCTACAGTATCAACGCAGATTCTTCTTGATCTCCAGTCCATTATCCCTCCCCTTCTTCTTTTCCCTTAAGATTCCCTTGTGCCTATCCCATGTATTCTTGCACCCCACAACCTCCTGGCTGTTTCAGGAATCCATGCTGGAAGGCTGTTACTGGAATCCACCATTCATTCAGTGAAGAAGTACTTCCTCACATATCTCCTAAATTTAACCCCCCCACACCAGATTCATATTATGTTCTTTTGTTCCTGTGCACCTTTTTCTGAAAAATACTTCCCTCCTGTACCTTATTTATCCCCTTTAAATATTTAAAGGTCTCTTTCATACCCCCTCTCCTCCTTTCTTCCAGTGTGTACACTGATAAGAACATTTTTTCCACATTGAGGAATAAGTTTTCCTGGTTGTTGGTTTCCTTGAAACTCTAAGCACCTTCAGGACTTCCTCAAAGAGATTTAATCTAGAGTATTCTAGCTCCTCAAGAACCATGCCCTATGGCGTAATGTTGTGAGGTTTGGGAATGTAATCCTGTCCTGAGACAGGTTTAGTAGATTGCGAGTCAGTGGCAGGTTGACTGGAGGCTTGCTGAACAGGGTCAGCAGAAATGAATACCAGGTCTGTCTGGCTCAGTCCAGAGTTATTAGGATGACTGTTGCAGATTCCCTCCTGAGTTTCAGGAGGACTTTCTGAATGAGTGAAAATAGTGGAAAGGCATGCAGAAACTTCCCTGTCTAGTCCATGACCAGGGCATCTTCTGAGAGTGTCCCACTGGCTGGTGGTCTGCAACAAAAGTGTGGACACTGATTGTTTTCCCAAGAAGCAAAAGGGTCTATTTTGATGGTGGTCTGCCTTCTGAACACTGTAGCCAGAACTTGTTTGTTCAAGCCCCATTCGTGGTTTCCCACACTGAGTCTGCTTAAAGAATCTGCCAGAACATTGTCTTTGCCTGGCAAGTGCACCACATAAATGTTTGCTTCTAAGGTGTATGACAGATCCCAGATCCTCACTGCTTTCATACACAGTTTTGAGGATCTTGTCCCTCCCTGCTTGTGTATAGACAAGACTTCCTCCAATTAATGTATTCATTGGGCCGGACACAGGTGGATACCTCTGCAACCCATGTATATGGCCACTCTTTGGACCTGTCTTCTTGCTAGGATTGGAGGTCACTGACTTCATGGTGGAACCAGCCATTTGGTCAGACCACTATACCATGAGGTTCTCGTTCAAAGCCCCCCCCCATAGACCTTCCCTTACGGAGATGGTCCAGTATCGCCATTTAAGGGGTTTGACCACGGAAGGTCTTAAGGCAGTGCTCAACCTATCAGGTGTGATGAGTGGGCAGTTGGTATCAACCTATAATTGGGTGTCACTAAGGCCCTCAACTCTGTCGCATCGGTCCGTGTTCGATCCCTCACTTCATACCGGAGATCCCTTGATTTGATGCGACTCAGGGAGTTGAAGATGAGGGGTCGAAGGCTGGAGCGGCGCTGGCAGAGATCCCGGTCTGATGGGGATAAGTTTATTTTGATGTCTCATTACAGAGGCTATCAATCAGCATTCTCCTGTAAGAAGGCAGAGTTCCTGTCCAAGGAGATTACTGCACCAGTTAACAGACCAGCTCAGCTCTTCTGGACCATCGACAAGCTATGTAACATGGCCTGTCTTTAGTTCGTTGGAGCTTTTTCACAAACCAGGTGTGATGAGTTTACTCTGTTTTTTGCTGATAAGATTGCATCTATCAGGTCAGGGATCCAGTCAGCACCCTCTACTGGGGCATGCAGTGGCGAACCGGGGATCATGGACATTCCGACTGCCTGGTTTGACTTCGACCAGTTGACGGTCTTGGATGTCGTCAAGGTCATCCAGGAGTTGAGGCCCACCTACTGTAGTTCGGATCCACGTCCAACACGCCTTCTGGCAGGATGCGTTGATTCCATCAGCCCGGTCCTGGCTAGGATAGTTCGGTGCTCTTTAGTGAGAGGGGTCTTCCTTGAGCCCCTGAAGGAGGTGGTGGTGAGACCACTCTTGAAGAAATCATCACTAGACCTGGACGGCCTAGTGAACTACAGACCTGTCTCTAACCTCCCCTTTGTGGGTAAGGTTATTGACAAGGTGGTGGCTCTTCAACTGGAGGCCCATTTATCAACTCATGACATCTACGACCCTCTCCAGTCAGGTTTTAGGAAAATCACAGTACTGAGACTGCCATAGTTCGGGTGCTTAATGATCTCCTAGAGGTGAGGGATGGAGGTAAGCATTCTATTCTTGTCTTCCTTGATCTCTTGGCTGCATTTGACACCGTGGATCATGGTGTGCTGTTGGAGCACCTGCAGGTTTGTTGTGACATGGCTGTTACAGTCCTAAACTGGTTCCATTCTTTCTTCACTGGCAGGATGCAGAGGGCTGTACATGGGACTTTTTTGCTCTGCACCACTGACCCTGTCATGTGGGGTCCCACAGGGCTCCATCTTGTCCCTATGTTTTTTGTGGTGTACATGCTACCACTAGGGGACATAAGATGGTATGGGCTGAGTTTTCATTGCTATGCTGATGATACTCAGCTATACCTGTCTTTTATGCCCGAATAGCAGGATGCAGTTTTGGTTTTCAATCAGTGCCTTGCTGAAATCCAAGGCTGGATGACTGCCAACTGGTTGATGGTAATTCCGGATAAGATGGAAGTACTGGTGGTGGAATTTAGTTGCCCGAGGGCTGGTGTGCAACCTGGTCAAGTTTCGGGGCTTAAGCTCAGAGACTCCCAGCTGCTCACCTCTGTCAAGATGAAGAACAGAACAGCTATGTAAGAACCTACCGTAACAGAAGATCTTTGAGGGGATCTCAGTCATCAGGTTACACTGTAGGAACAAGTCCCAAGTAGTGACAAGAGTATATGGACAGTCTGGGAGGTTGGGGCTCCACAAACTTAAAACAGGAGAGGTAGAACAACCTACCCAATCAAGTAGCTTATTAAACTTAAGACAGAAGACCTTGAAAACTGAACCGACCAAGGAACTCCAGAAACTTAAGACAGCCCTGCCAAATCCTGCATGGGCTCTAGAGGCGATGTCCAGATTGTAATGCTTGGTGAAGGTGTGGACTGTACTCCAGGTGGCAGCAGCACAAATGTCAGCAGCTGAGACCCCTTTGAAACAAGCCACAGTGGTAGCCATGCCTCTGGTGGAGTAAGCTTTAACAGCACCCAGCAGTTCTTTTCCATACTTATTATAGCAGAATACAGTGCAATTTGCCAACCATTTGGATAAACACTGCTTAGAAAATGAAGCACCCTCTCTACCTGGGGCAAAAGAAACAAACAACTAGTTAGACTTTCTGGACTCCTTAGTCCTGAGCAGATAATAATTCAAAGTTACGTGCACATCTAAAGTATGGAGCAGTGCTTCCCCTGGATTGGCATGCTCCAGAAAATAAACAGGAAGGTGGATTAACTGATTGAGCATAAACCTCACAAACCACCTTAGGAAGAAACATAGGATTTGTGCGTGAAGACACCCTGTCTTTGTGAAAAATCAAATAAGGCGCTTCGCACCAGAGGGCCTGAAGTTCTGAAATTCTGTGAGCAGAAGTAATTGCTTCTAAAAAGAGCGCTTTCCAAGAGAGAAAGCACAAATCGCAAGTCGCGATTGGCTCAAAAGGAGATTAGGTCAACTTTTCCAAAAATGAAATTCAAGTTCCAAGCTGGGACAGGAGAATGGAGTGGGGGTTTCAGATGTAGGATGCCCCAGAGGACGGTACGGGAGACATCACGTTGAGCAATAGTGCATTCTCCCTCGGGCTCGTGGAAGGCAGAAATAGCTGAAAGGTGGACCTTGAGGGAGGAATACTGGAGGCCTGAGTCAGATAAAGAGGTCAGGTAGTCCAGGACATGCTTCACCGGGCAGGTGAAGGGGTCAAGGGAACGTCTGGCAGCCCGCATGGCAAACCATATCCACTTCATGGCATATGTGGCATGAGTGGAGGGTTCCGAGTGGACACTAGGACGTCTGCCACCCTGCTGGAGATGGCAAACCTGGTGATGGCTATGTCCTCGGGAGCCATGCATACAGATGGAGGGACCTCAGATTGGGATGGACCAGAGTCCCTGATCCTGGGTCAGCAGATTCCTGCAAAGAGGCAGAGGGACTGGAGGGTCCTCCGCCAGCTGCTGAAGCAGAGGAAACCATATCTGGTAAGGCCAGAATGGAGCCATCAGGATAATGCTGCCTACTTCCATCTGCAATTTGATCAGCACCCTCCGTATTAGTGGGAACAGAAGGAATGCATACAGAAATCTCCCGCTCCAAGAAAGGGACAATGCGTCTCACCAGAAAACTCCAGGCCCTGGATCTAGCAAGCAGAAATTGTGCAGTTTTGAGTTTGTGTGGACACAAAAAGGTCCAACTCTAGATGACCCCATCTGTTGAACAGATCTTCTTTTACAGATGAGAAAAGCTCCCATTTGTGCATGCTGGATGGAGTCCTGCTGAGGCTGTCCATCAGGATGTTTAGAACACCTGGCATGTGTATGGCAGATAGTGTCAGATTGTGGTCCAGTGCTCAATAACATACTCTCATGGCCTCCTTGCAAAGGGGGTACAAGTGAGTCCCACCCTGCGTGTTGATATAGTAGACAACACTCAGATTGTCTGACTGCACTAACAGCTGGCCTGGGGCCAGACGATCCTGGAAGGCCTGCAGGGCATAGAGCACCGCTCTAATTTCCAGGACATTGATATGCAGGGCGGCTTCCCACTGGGATGAGGATCCCTGAGTTTGGAAGGGACCCAGGTTGGCTCCCCCAGTCCAGACTTGAGGCATCTGTGGTTAGGATTTTACTTGGTAAGGAAAACTGGAAAGGAACCCCCTGAAGGAGGTCCGAGGGGATCATCCACCACTGAAGTACCTTGTGTACTGGGGAGACCAGGGCTAGTTGGTCCAACTCATCCATCTGCTGGTCCCGATGCAACATGAAGGTCCACTGCAGGGTGCACATGTGGAGTCTGGCTAGCAGAACCACAGGAATGGCTGTGGCCATGAGTCCTAGGAGCCATCGGTACAGTCTGGCAGGGATGTACTGACTCTGGGTGACCTCCTGTGCTTGGGATATGAGGCATTCTGTACTGCTCTGGGGTAGGAAGGCCTTCCCTTGCCCAGAGTCCAGGACCACCCTAATGTACTGCAGTCTTTGGGATGGAACTAGCACAGATTTCAGCAGACTGACTGTTATGCCCAGAGACTGAAAAAGCTGAATGGTACACTCCAGAGTGGACAACAGCTGCTCCCTGGATGGGGCCTTTAGAAGCCAGTCGCCCAGGTATGGAAAGGCATACAGTCCTTCTCTTCTGAGGGCTGCTGCAACCGCTGCTAAGCACTTGGTAAAGACACGTGGCGCAGAAGATAAGCCAAAGGGCAATACCTTGAACTGGAAATGTTCTCCTTGAAAGGTGAAGTGGAGAAATCTCCTGTGAGGAGAGAAGACTGCAATGTGCAGGTAGGCCACCTGCATGTCCAGTGAGCAGAGCCAGTCCCCGGACTTGAGGCGGGGGAACAGGACCGGTAAGGTTACCATTCAGAACTTTCTGTACTGGACATAAAGAATGAGGTCTTTCCGATCCAAGATTGGCCTCAGATCTCCAGTCTTTTTGGGAACCAGGAAGAATCCTGAATAGAACCCCTGGTTTCTCTGCCTCTTTGGCACCAGTTGTATTACCTGTTTGCACAGGAGAGACTGCATTTCCTCCAGGAGAACAGACAGATGAGCTGGAGGGTAATTTGAGGGAGGTGGGGGGTATCTGGAGGCTGCTGGACGAACTCCAGAGTATGACCGCATTCTACGATCTGCAGGATTTAGGTGTCTGCAGATCATTAATGATGTCCTGGACATCCGGACCAAAGCGTTTAGTGCCATTAAAAGTAACGTTTAGCACCTTGCTTTGCACATCAGCAGCAAACCCAGAAACCCTGAGCCATGAATGCCTATGGAGGCAGAGGGAGGTAAGGTGCCTGCCTGGCACCATGGCTTGAAGAGACAGGGAGCGAATGCTCAGGATCGAGGGAGCAGCTGCATGGGTGAGGGAGCCGGACATCATTGTCCACCTAGGGACAAATGAACTGGCTGGGAATGGGATAGAGCAGTGCAGGAGGAGTTTGTTGAGTTAGGGAGGGGCCTTAGACAAGTAGCATGCATGGTAACCTTCTCGGAGGTGCTGCCTGCCTATGGCATGGGTGAGGCTAGGGGGCTCTGCACCATGGGAAAATGGTTGAAAAACTGGTGCAGCACTCAGGGTTTTGGCTTCATTGGGGACTGGGGGTCTACCTGGAGGGATACAGGCCTATACTGGTGCAATGGTCTGCATCTGTCCAGGAGGGGAACCAGGATCCTAGGTGATAGGTTTAAATGCTTCATTGTCAAGCATTTAAACTATACTCAATGGGGTCCGAAGACAGAAATGAAGGAAGGAATGTACAAACTTGTTTGAGTCAATTAGGAAAATGGTGTTTTGAGAACACTATTATTTAGAAAGGAAACAAACCGGAACACCATTCTACATGGAGCCAGTTTTCATGAACCAAATCTTATCAGAACTATTCCATACTCAGTACTTGTTAGAGTTAAACATAACTGTAGTAGAGAACAGGACTTCATTGGACAGAAAGCAGAAATGCTAGCAAGGTTTAAGGAGAGAGGATATACCCAAGCAAATCTGAATAGAGCAGACAGAAGAATAAGTAGTATCAACAGTGAGGACACTAGAAGCGAGGAAAATACAGAAATAAATAATGTGGGGACCAGACTAGTCTTTTTGACTAAATATAATCAGTGTTTTGGTGAAACGAGAAAAATCATTAATAAACACTGGCATTCACTGACTGTTACTGCCAATCAGCCAAAGTGTTTTTATGAGAAGCCTTTAATAGCAGCCAAAAAAATTACAATGCTTAAGGACAAAGTAGTCAAATCTTAATTCAAGAAAACAGAAAAACAAGCTGCTCAGCTGCTTTTGGGACCTCTTAAACCAGGCATGATAGTGTGTGGGCACTGCTCAGTGTGTGGCCACACAAGCAAAAAGGATAGTTTAAGGCACCCTTTTACAGGGGAGCACTTTCAAATAAGACAACATATAAATTGCTCAACCGAATGGGTGATTTATGTTCTGCAGTGCCCCTGCGATAAATTGTGTGTAGGGCAAACAACAAGAGCTCTCAAAAGTAGGATACAGGAGCACAAAAGAGATATCAGGAGGTGTGTAGAAACCTCACAAGTAGCCATACATTTTACACAGGCTTAACACACAGGCACATCTATCAGATTTTGGGGTTTACAATCCATACCAGAAATGAAGCGTGGTGGGAACAGGCAGAGAATACTGGATAAGATGGAAATGCAATGGGTTTTTAGATTAAAAACTTACAGAACTGGTATGAATACCGATACGAACTGGCAGGCATGTGGATAAAAATGCTCTATAATCGATACTACCCCCTCCAGCCTCTTGTGAGCTAACCCTCCCCCCCCCGGTCCTCACAAGATACCATGCTCTGACCTCTCCACAGGCCCACCCCAACAATCCCTCTGATATGGGGTAGTGAAAATAGAGAGAATGTTAGGCACATGATGTGAATATAGCTTGGGAATTGTTTCTTTAAAAGTTTCCTCCCCGCCCCCACAAGCCCCCATACATTTTAATTACATATTATGACTTATACCAGCTTAGTAGTTATCATAGTCCATAGAACAGGACCAACAAGAGAGTATAGGCCGAGGGTGTGTCTCAAACTCTCCCCCCTCCCTCCCAAAAGAGGGGGATTTTAAACAGCCAATATGGCATAAGCGGAGAAAATCTGAACCCAAATTCTGAGTCCAAAATTAAAATATACTGAGAGAAAAAAGGGGGGAGGGGTCCCCAACACTCCAAGACTCCCTAAAATAAGGGAGAAGAGAAAAGGGGACTGTCCCCCAATATCTCCATAAAAAAAAAGCGATTAATCCCTATGTGTCTCCACAGTCCCCTCCTGCCTAAAGGCAAGGGAGAGGAGAGTGAGGAAAGAGAAGACACACAGCGGGGAGGAAGGAGTCCAAAGGCTGAGGCCCCCAGGGGGAAGAAGGGTGGGATTTAGTGATGAATGATGAAGATACACAGAAAGATCAACAACTATGGTAGGTATGTAATTTTCATATCTTATCTGTGTCAATCTTCACCATTCATCACTAGTGGGTGAGTACCGAGCCTCCCGAAGGGGACCCTGAACTATCCAAGGGACTAGGTCCTTTAGCCTCCAGTGGGTGAGACACTGAAGGGAAGAACCCTTACAGGCCTGGAGAGGCCTGTGACTGGTCTGGGTGAGACGGGGATCCCCCCATGGGGGAAGGAGGGTGCCCCGAAAGCCACAGTCTCACCCTTTGGGAGAAAAGATGAGTTCTATGGTACGTGGAGTAAATCACCCTATGCTGGGCCAGGGGTGATAACCAGGATAGGAGAAGCTATGCCATCCACTGAAAGCAGATCGCTGTCCCTACCACTCTGGATGCCACCTCACTGGCATCATAAGATGCCCTTGCTTGGTACCTTGCTAGCTCCAGGCCCTGCACAGAGAGAGCAATGACTTGCCTGGTTTCCTCCGAATCAGGCATTGAGACTAGGACCTGTCCTAGCCTGGACCACAAGAACCTGTTGTAGGCTGCAAAGTGGGCCTGATGTGCTGCAATTGAAAGAGAGATCCATGCCGAGCAGAATACTCGTCTCCCCCAGAAATCAAAATCCACAGAGTCCGAATCTGGGGGGTGGTGATGGTAAGGGGCGTGAGGCCCAGAGGGGGTGTCCAGGGAGGTCAAACCCGAAAAGGAATGAGGCAGAGAACCTGGAGACCTGGGGGCAGCGCAGTACCACTGGTGTAGGTCCCTTGGGGCTGGTACGGTGGAAAATGGACGTAGCCAGAGCCGATGTGATGCTTCCTGAAAAGGAATAGGCCAGGCGGGAGCCACCAGGTGAGTCGCACTATATTTGCCTAAAAAGGCATGCTTCAGATGCTTGGGATTGCTAATTGGGATGTGAGTAACCAAGCGAACTTTTGCTGGTAACATTCGTGAAAGTTTTCCACTTCGCCACAGGTGGAAGTTTGTAAATTTCCACGAAAGTTACCCGATTTCTACGGAAGTTTCGACGCGGCGGAAAATCCCACTTTCGCCCACCCCTAAGGGATAGTGAGGCTAAATAAAGGGGAGGGTGGGTGAGCAGAGGGTGACAGTGAAAAAGCAGGGATACTGAATGAATACTTCTGCTCAGTATTCACAAAAGAAGAGGAGGGGGAGGTACCAATCCAATCAGTAGAAGCACTCTGGAAAGGGGGGTCGATACCAGTCCATTCACAGGAGAGACAGTTCTAAAAGAATTCCTAAAACTGAAGGTGGACAAAGCAATGGACCCTGATGGGATTCACCCCAGAATTCTAAAAGAACTAAGGAGAGAACTAGAGACACCACTGACTACCCTTTTTAACAAATCATGGGAGGATGGTGTGGTTCCTAAGGACTGGAGGAGGGTGGATATTATTCCCCTTCATAAAAGTGGGAGCAAAGCAGAGGTAGAACGCTACAGACATGTTAGTTTGACCTCAGTGGTAGGGAAAATGATGGAATCAGTTCTGAAAGAAAGAATCGTTGAGTACCTAGAGGCCAGTGGAGCACAGGACCCAAGGCAGCATGGATTCATGGCAGGAAGGTCATGTCAGATAAATCTAATAGATTCTTTGACTGAGTGACCAAAGTAGCAGACCAGGGAAGTTCCATGTTGCCACGGTGACAGGAATGTCAGCGACCTCCCTACAGCGACACATGGTCACCGACATACCTGACGCCGTTGACTCCGGTCCCAGACCAGAAAATGCACCAACACACCATCGGTGTTTATGCGGGGGGGGGGGGGCTGTGCCCTCCCCGGACTTAAGGATTCTAAACCCCGGGGGGGGACTGATCTCGGGGAAGAGTGACCAAACTCCAGAGTCTATGAATCTGGCATCTCTCCAGTAACCCGGTCGACACTGCGGGTGTCAGCGGGTTGCTGCTGCTGTAATAGCATCATTGTAAGAGCGTCGCTGTTACAATGGCATACCGACCAGGGAGGGGCTGTGGACATGGCCTACCCAGACTTTAGCAAGGCATTTGACACAGTTCCCTCACAAAAGATTAGTAAACATATTAGCCAGCCTGTGAGTGGTTCCTAGGGTGGTAGCCCAGGTAAAAAATTGGCTGGACAACAGGACACAGAGGGTAATAGTAATCGGAGTACACTCCGAAGAAAGGGGGTTACTAGTGGGGTACTGCAGGGTTCAGTACTGGGTCCGGTCCTTATTAATGTCTTTATAAGTGACATTGCAGAGGGACTGAAAGGAAAAGTATGCTTCTTTGCAGACAACACAAAGATCTGCAACAGGGTTGATACACAAGGGGGGTGGAAGGGATGAGAAGGGACTTGGCTAGGTTGGAGGAATGGTCAAAAGTATGGCAGCTTAAATTCAAAGCAAAAAAGTGCAAAGTAATGCACCTGGGAAACAAAACTCAAGGGGAAGAGTACACAATGGGGGTTGGGGGGGAGGACTAACAACAACAAAAATGGAAAGGGACCTGGGGGTAGTCATATCAGATGACCTAAAGGTAAGTAAGCAATGTGAAAAGGCAATAAGGAGAGCTGGAGGGATACTGGGATGTGTAGGGAGAGGTATCACCAGTAGAAAACAGGAAGTTGTTATCCCTCTGTACAGACAGTTGGTGAGACCCCGTCTGGAGTACTGCATGTAGTTCTGGAGACCTCACCTCTGCAAAGACATAGACAGGGTGGAGGCAGTTCAGATGAGGGCAACTAAAATGGTGCAGGGTCTGCACCAGAAGCCATACGAAGAGAGACTAAACGAATATAGTATGTATACCCTTGAGGAAAGGAGGGAGAGTGGGGACATCATAGAAACTTTTTAAGTACCTCAAGGGAATCAACAAGGTAGCATCTTTCAGAAAAAGAAATGTGCAATAACAAGGGGGCACAAATTGAAGATAGAGTGGGGATGGCTCAAGGGCAACGTAAGGATGTATTTTTTCATGGAGAGGGTGGTGGACACATGAAATGGCCTTCTTGAGGAGGTCGCGGGGTCAAAAACAGTGGGGGAATTCAAGAATGCATGGGACAGACATAAGGCAATTCTGGTGGGGGGGTAGGAAGAAGTAGGCTGCTGGTTAACTAGGATCTGCAGCTTATTCAATAGGTAGGGAAATGGTCAGACTGGGTGGGCCAAGCGGTCCTTATCTGCCATCAAAGTTTATGTTTCTATGCCGGTGGCCACCACCCTGGCAATAGTATCAGATAAATCGCAGATGGCTCTTAGAAGATGCTTTCCAACATCCTCTGTGGTTTGGAAGCATTGGAGCAATTCCTGTTTCTGCCCACCAAAGTGTGCTAGCGCCAGCCTTGCACCACAAAAGTGGCCGCGGCATGGCGCTAGGGGGCTTGCGGCAGACCCTGGCTACCACAACCCCAAATTACTAATTTTCAAAGCCCTCCCCAGGGACTAAGTGCTAAGTATCATTAGACCAGCCCTTGGCTGGTCTAACAATACTCAGACATCCCCTGGGAGAGTAGTCCACCATGTGTCACTGAGTGCCCTCCCCATAAGCCCACAACCGTTCCCCCAGCCCCGATGTGCCCATAACCTGTATGGTACTATGCACTATATTAGCCCTGGTGATCCTGTACCCCACCACCACCATCAAGCCCCGATCTGCCCATATCTGGTACCCCCACAAGTACCCCTAGTGCCCTCCCCGTGCTGATCCCAGTAAAAGGTAGTATGCAAACAAATCCCTGGTGACCTAGGAGTCTCCCGCTCGGCAGTTACTGCCAACCATCCGCCCCCATTCTGACCCCGATTCAGCGAGCTGGCACAGCCCTCCGCACCACCATGGCTGGGTGCTGGAATTAACTGTCAGGCGTTTTACTGTATCTTTGAAAGCGCTCTGACAGTTCATTTGGGGGCCAGCTGTGGAGGTGTGGAGGGCTGTGCCAGTCACCAAATTGGGGTCAGGATGGGGGAGAGCATGCGATGTTGGACATTCGACAGGGCGGGGGGCCACCAGGTCACCAGGGATTTGTTTGCATACTACCTTTTACTGGGATTGGAGTAGGGGAGCACTGGGGGTACCGGGTATGGGCAGATTGGGGCTGTGGATGTGGCCATGTCTCCAAGTAACTGCAAGACGTCCCTTGCAGGTCTTGGCTGACCTGCTGTGAAGGACTCTGCTGTTGCTATCAGAGCTGTGACTCTGGCCTAAGGGAGGAAAGCTTTCCCTTGTAAGGCGCTTAGCTCTGCTCCCATGAATTCCAGTCTTAAACAGGTTCAACTGTGACTTCTGCAGGTTTATTAGGAATCAAGGACACTCCAAGTTGCTTTTTACAGTCTGTGAAGAGCAACTTGTCTCCTGTGCAGAGATGATATCACTGTTCTTAGTGTAACCATCTTGAATTTTTCTTTCTTTATATGCTTGTTTAGATACATGAGATCTAAAATGGGCCGCCACTCCCCACTTTTTTTGTGGGTGAGGAAGTACCTTGAGAAACAGACCCTTGTCCTACTGAGAGGCAGGGACCTTTTCTGCAGCTTTGGCTGTCAGCAACTTTTTTTACTTCCAGTTCCAGCAGAATTCTTTCTGTGGGAGGGAGTGTTGGAAAAGTTTTGTGTTTCTGTAGTCTTGGGAATTTTCTGAACTGCAGAAGACAGTCCCTGCCCCACTACCTCGAGAACCCACTTGTCTGAGGTAATATTACCTATTTCTGAAGGCAGTGAGCCAATTTTCCCCCCACTGGCAACAGATGAGAGACCTGGGCGGAACTGTCAGGGGTTCTGCTTTGACTGGGGCTTTGGTACAGGTGCTGTAGCAGCAGTATGCTTAGTGCCCCTTCTGCCCTTGCCCCATAGTACCCCTTTGTGGATGATACTCATAAGGGACATAGGAGGTATAAACTCTTGGGAAGTAACCTATGCCTCTGCCTCCCCTTCCATATGGCATACAGGAGGCAGAAGTCTTTTCCTTCTCATTGTTACTCTTGTAAGTGGTCTTGTATTCATTCACTTATTTTACGTATGACTTTTTTTCTCCACCACAAATTGAATTTCCCTCAAAGGAGAAATCCATGGCTTTGGTCTGGGTATCATGGTGACGGATAGTAATCCTTAAACAGGAAATTCTTCTTAAGAACATTGCCTGAGCTAGAACTCTAGCTGCAGTGTCATTGGTATCCCTAGCAGTGTGGAAATGGCACTTAGTGGCACAGAGGGCTGATCTTGCTCTGGGCAACCAAGCACTGTGCCAGATCACCATCTGCTCTTTCAGCAAGTGCCAGAATTGTATTCCGCAATGCTTTCTGATACTGTGCTACATATGCTGAAAAAGCTGCCTGCCCAATGAGCAGAGTAGCTGTAGTATAAACCTTCTTGACCATAGCATCCAATTTTTTTGAGTCCTTTCCTGCAGGCTACACAGACAGTGTGACATTTGCTCTCTGACTGGCAGCAAACTGGACTACATCTTGGTGATCAGGGTGGGCATACAGGTATTGTACCTTTTGTCTGTTCACCTGATATATTCCATCAATGTTTTTATTGATGGCTGCAGCTGAAGTAGGTGCAGACATGATTTTTGACATGGCCTTCTTGAGGGACTTACATATAGGGACTAGCAACCTCCTTGAGGGAACCATACCCATCATGTCCATGAATTCAGCATCTTCTTCATCCTTCTCAGTTCCGAGGGTGGCTGTTACAGTATCAAGAATATGCATGACAAATGTGCAAAATGAAGTATAGTCTTCATTATGTTTTGTAGGAACGCCAAAATCTTGCTCAGGTGCACCTGCTGATTCCAGTGGGTCACCTTCCTCCTCTTGTACATAGTACTCATCTTCCTACTCCTCCACAGGCAGATAGGCTGGAACATGAGCCTGGGGAGGAGGTGGCATTCATATTATTAAAATTTCCCATAGCGTGGATGGCTTGAAAACATTGCCACATTTTTAATATGTCCTCTAATGAGGGCATTTTCTCTTTATCATCTGAGAAACCACAAAGTTACCGTGTGCTCACCAATGGAGTCAGGTGCAGTGAAGAGATTGCAAGTCTCTAACAATTGTAACAAGCATCCAGTAAACTCACTGCACTCCCAGTTGAAAATAGGACAAACACTGCTTGCTAAGTTCAAAGTCCAAAACTTTAATTTGGTAGAACATTCTTAACAGGTTTTCCTTAAGGTTCAAACATGAAGTAACTCTCTAAACCAGTTAACCCAGCGCTTCGACCAGGGCGTGGTCTTCCGCAGGGGTCTTTATCATCTGCCTGTTCCCTTCTCTGTTCAGGAGGATTGGCAGTTGCATATTTTTCTTTAAATTCCTTTTTAGCAGGCACCATTTCCAGAATCTGCTCAGAGGCTCTTTTATTTAAATGTTTGCCATCAATGGATTCAGGTTTCCACTTTCAGAAACCCTAGTATATTTTCAATCTTCACTATGGCGTTCTGATGGCTGAACAGTTCTTTTCACATTTTTTTACGCGGCTGTTAAACAAGAGGAGACAGAACTTTCTGATGCATGCTTTCCACCATTACTGGGAACTCCCTCAGAACCTTTTTTATTATTTTTGGTGACAGGGAGACAGACTGAGAAGCTGTAATGACTCCTAATTGAGTTGTCCTTTAATCTGAGGTTTCTAGGCAAAACAATGCAGAACTCACGAAAATACAGTTTTTAAATGATCCCAGGCAATTGCTACTGACCTTGTGGCAGTCTGCCTGTGCCAGGAGCGTAAAACAGGTTCTAAAACGATTTTTTGGCCTGTAGATTCCCTAGTTCTCTCTGCTACTGACAGTTTAGAGAGAAATCCTAGTAATAAACTGAAAATGATTCCAAAACCAGCTAAAATTAGCCTGAAATTAAGAGCCCAGTAGTAAAAATGTCTCTTACCTCCCGAAAAACTGCCAAAAGTTAAATCGTGGCTTCTTGTATGGGAAGTTCAAGTGATTAATTAGGGTGAAATGGTACAGACTGAAATGGAAAGTAAAAGCGCGTCCTTTCTAAACAGTGTGGTTTCAAAAAGAGGATCGCTTACCAGAAAAATGCATAAAAGTGGTAAGAATTCGCCAAAAGGAAAAAAGGTAGCCCAAAAAAAATGGTCTCCAGTTCCCTTGAATCAAAATGGAATCTGGAAGGACCAGTGTTTAGAATTAAAATACCCTAAATAATGTAGAGTAGGAAATACTTCAAATGACTATTTATTTTTAAACAAATAAGCAACTGGAGACCCAGCTGCACCAAAGCTGGACTCTGGGTGACCATTCTCTCCAGGTGAAGAAACAAATCTGACAACTACCAGGGTGGAAGGTGGCTGCAGAGCTTTTATAACACCTACTCTAAATTTTAATTCTACTATTAGAATAAGGTCTGTCTCCAGGGTATGTCTGTCTCCATGGAGACTGATGCTAAAGAGTGAAACTGTGAGGGATTCCGGGGGTAAGAACAGCTGGTTGCGACTGAACCTGGACAAGACGGAGGTACTAGTGACTGAGTCAGGATGAGGACACGATAGAAATGCCTCCAATGTGATCACTGGTTTAGTCCTGGGATCTATACAGTTGAAGGCCTCTACTAGGATACAAGATCTTGGCGTGATCCTGGATGATAGACTGACACTTGAATCTCAGGGGTCGGCTGTTGTCCAAATTGGTTTCTACCACTTAAGGAACATTGCCAGGATCAAACCCCTAGTTCCACCCGAGGACCTGCCCATACTGGTACATGCCTTTGTGACATCCAGACTCCATTACTGTAATGCTCTTTACTTCAGGATCTCTGGAGGTACCCTTCACCGACTGCAGCTGGTGCAGAATGCAGCTGCCAGGTTGCTGACTGGCCTCTCTAGGTCTAGCCATGTGACCCCAGTGCTGTGTGCTCTGCACTGGCTGCCGGTCAGGTGGAGGGTTATCTTCAATGTGAGTTTACTCACCTATAAGGCCCTACAAGGACTTGGCCCTGGCTACCTGACTGATCTTCTCACACTGGCCACCTCAGGTCATTCCCTCCGCTTCTCGACCAGGGGCCTCCTTGCAGTTCCCAGGACCAAACTAAGAACATCCGGTGACCGAGCTTTTAGTGGGGCTAGTCCAGTCCTGTGGAACTCTCTGCCAGCTGTAATCAGGGAGGCCCCATCAGTGGTGAGCTTCAAGAGCAGTCTGAAAGCCTATCTGTTTTCCCTGGCTTTCCTTGATGGTGTAACCTGACCAGCTTCATAACATTAACTGCCTATTTATGCCATTTCTGTTATTATAGATCGAGGGCACGCGCCTTTCCTCTGCGCGTGAGGCACTTTTATTCCGTGAAGAGCATCTCAAGGGCAGATGCTCTGGAAATGGGCACGTTCTGAGAAGTTTATTTTATTTAAATAAATTATTGATCGCTCTCGATCAATCATTAACATTCGGAGTTACCGTTATCGAAAACGAGTGGTTTCACTTGCCTTCAGCTTGAGCCAGAACAGCTCAGCATCACTTCTCTGTTCTCACTCCAGCTGAAGGTGGGTGAAACCACTAGTTTTCAGCAACGAGTGGCTCCAAGGGACGTATTAACACATATTTTATTATCTTATTCCTTTACTTGTTTTACTTATGATAAGTGATATTTTAATTAATACTCTGCTTTTTATGTAAGGTGCCATATAAATAAACTTTGCCTTGCCTTTTTCAATTTTTTCTGTTACACAATTTAAACTAAAACTGTTATAAGAACTACTTTCTGATGCAGATTACAATATGTAAAAACAGACAACTGGAAGCAAACAGCAAGAATGGGTTCGAAACAATAAACTAAAGGGGCATGGTTGTGCCAGGATGGTCTCACACATTCTGCCTTGAAACATACAAGCGTGACTACACAGAGATGTTTTAAAATACATTCCACTTTGTTATTACCAGACAGCCCTTCACATTTGCATGAATACTATTACCTTTCACGTAACTGCTTTCCTGAGTGTGATCCTGAAGAAAACTGTCTTTGCTGCCTACAATCTCAAATCTCATGAAAAGGGCATAATCCTGGCGTGGATAAGGCTCATCAGCTATGCCCATCCCCTTCCACAGTCTATAAAGTCAAGCCAGAAAAAAGATTAAGCAACAACGCAGTCTGGTTTTATGCATTTTTTTCATACACTAGAATCTCAGAATGTTTTACAGAATACTGGTATTGAGAAGGAACTGAAAAAGAGTCTGCTCTGTATGTTTAAATAAGTGAGGTCAGTAGTTAACATGTTTCCACTAGCCCATTTGTAGAAAGGCTGGAGAAGCCAACAAATTAGGAGTCCAACTTTGGGTTGTAATGGGTACAGGGCAACTTAAGCACTTTGTACCAACTCCACTGTGCGATCACCCAGAATTGGCATAGCCAGCTGTACTACTGTACTACAAAAGGAAACAGTCCCTCTTGCAAGTGTGGCACAATGCAAACTGCAGATTCAGATGTTAGTAGGCACTATTAGGGATAACAGCTACTAACGTCATGGTGAGGGAGTCACAGATGTAGCGCTATGTAGTAACATATCTTGTAATCACAAGCCCATCCCTCTCCCTGTACCCATCTCAAGCACTGTCCTGGTCCTTACTAGTACTCACATGGCAACAGTCAATCTAACTTGGAATGTATGCTCAGCAGATGAGGGAGAGGCCATTCTAAATAAGTTATTACCAGTATTCGACGGCAAAGTGGATTGCTGCTTCAAAAAAAAGATCCAAACTACACACAGTGGTTGATACGTTGGAAAAGCCTTCTTGCAGAATGAGAAACTGTGTCTAAAACACTCTGTGTTTAAAAACATCTTCAATCCTTAACTATTAATTAGAAACTTATGTTAATTGACTAATTACCTGCAGTCTTTTGGACTGAAGCATAAAGTAACAATGGCTTCCTCAAAAGGCCGTAAGGTCCCTTGATTTGGGATACAGGAGATTATGGTACTAACATTGGAGCACTTTTCATGTATTCCCAGCTTCATGTCTATCAAAGCAGCATCAGTGCTTTTCTCCAAGTCTGTACCCTGTTAAAATAAAAATAAACTAAGCAGATGTTTACCATGATGAGCACAGTGGGACTGTTTTAAAAAGCTGGTACAACCGGGAGTGTCAAAAATAACATTTTCAGCACAGTGGTAGCACTACTGCCTGTGGCACTGACGACTCGCATTTGGGAACAAGCGCGGTGCACCAGAGGACCAACCTAGGGGAAGAATGATGAACAACCCATGGACAGCTCTACTCCTCTTGGGGGGAGGGTTGTGGCTACCCGGCGTATCAGCAACATCCAGTGGAGGCTGGGTGTGCAGCAGCATGGGCCACTCTTCAGGGGGAGGCAATGGTGGACATCTGTAGGTTGGGTTTGGGAGCACAGCTGACCCATGCTGATGTCACGGCATGTCCGTGCCTCCAGGGAAACTCAAGAGAAAACCCCTGGGCCAACTGCATTGTGAAGCTCCTGGACCACCGCCTGAATGATGCCCCAGGCGTAAGCCTCGGCTGGGGCCTCAGGTGTATCTCAGTCTCTCTCCCTTGGGGGAGCCCATCACAGGAGCAGGCTGCGGGCCTCCCAGTCTGGGCAGCGTGGGGGGCATGACAGTTGTGAGTTCTGGGTGCTGAGGATAGGGTACACCCCCTATGCCCAGTCAAGGTGACAAATACAGTTAAAAAAAAACATTTTTTTCACATGTATGCAATGCAAAAAAAAAATACCTCTATACTGAATGTCTCAGTGGTTTGAGTGTTATAATTCTGCGTTTGAAGGCAAATACTTGGAAATATGTTTGGAGGTGGAGGTGAGACAAAAGGTGAGGAAGTTTAGAGTAGTATACAAAACACAGTAGCTAACTGTGGGTAACCCATGCCTATTATTTAGACACCCAATCCAGTCAAATCTGGGGTGCACTTGTGTGGAAAATGGTAATGTGAACCCAGTCTGTGTTTGTAAAACATTTGCTGCCTAAACTGCAACAAGCTAAATACTCACAGACTTAAATTGAAACCCAAGTTCACAGACAGAGAATCTAAATCAACTGAAAAATGTCACCAAGTAATTCAGGTACAGAGTACAAGTCACAGATAAAGATTTGTCTATGTTTCAATGTTTGATGTACTGGGCTAGTACTTTCTTTATGGAACTACCAAAGTCAGGGGCAGAAATAATAAAACAAGTTTCTTTGCTTAATATTTTTTATTGAACTTCATATAGAAATGAAAACAGAAATACAGCAAGTGGAACCCGCCAAGATACACTGCAATAGTGCAGCATACTGCAATAGAAATACCACAGTAAATATGGCAGTTTCAATGGCAGTTTATCACTTTAGTCATACAGTAACTCGAGAACTCTCTTGCATCCTGGCTGGTTCCACAGTATACCTTTTAACAATTAATCATGGAAATAATAAAAGTTAGTTGTCCTCGTAAGACTGTATCTACATGAAGCCTGCCAGGATGTAACATAGGGTCTTAGGTTACTGCATGACAAAAGGGATTCACTGCTACAGAAAGAAACAAACATTTGTAAATGCCGAATGTTGGCTTGCTGGCATTGGTAGTACAGGAGTTAGAGATGCACAACAGTAGTGGCAGTGAAGTATTGAACTGAAGCCAGCAACACCACGGCAGAGACTGAAAGACATTGAGTGTGTGACTTTGGGTCATCGGCCATAATGTACGCCATTCCACCTCACCCAACCCTGCAGACACTGACAGGTGTTGCAGTGTGCTTTGGGGTCTTCGGCCCTTATGCTCATCCCATTCCATAAGGAAAAAAGCTGAGATGGGTGCAATATATGAGAATGGGGTGAACCCAAGGCACACCTCAATGCCGTCAGTGGCTGTAGGGTGGGGGGGGTAGAATGCTGTGAACATTACGGCCGACGAACCCAAGTTACGCCCACAATGCCTGTCAGTCTCTACAGGGTGGATGTATGGTTGGAAACCTTAAGGCCCTGGGTGTTTGTTAGTATTTTCACTCCAGATTTTCAACATTGACTTTTTGGGACCCCACCTCATGAACAGTTGCACTATCATTTCATTATTCAATCCTGAAAGGTGATTTCGCACAGCAACTGCGCCATTGGGAGCCACAGGTGCAGAAAAACATTTTGGGCAAGATGTGAAAAATGACAGCTATACTCTTCACAAGGAGGTATGAAAAAATGGCAATGTTGAAAATCTAGAGTGAAAATATTAAAAATTGGCGAAGTTACGAGTGTGCACAGAAACTGCGCAATGCACACTGGTAACTTTTTTCACCAGATTTGCAACATGGGCTTTTTGGGACCTCCCTTCATGAACAGTGGCACTATCATTTCATTAATCAGTCCCAAAAGGTGATTCTGTGCAGCGATGGTGAAATCATCTTTCGGGACCAAGAACAAAATGGTAATTACGTGTTCATGAGGTGGGGTCCCAAGAACCCCACGTTGAAAATTTGGGGCCAAAATTCCTAAAAATGTCTTGAGATATTAACCTAAGTTGAAACCCCCTATTATAAAGCTTACCATCATTTCTTCTGTTCACAGTTCGGCTTTAAAGAGTGCAGACGTGTCCCGCTTCAGAGAAGATCATGGCTCCCGACCTCCAGAGGGTAAGTATGGGTGAGGAGAGGTGCGGGAAGGTGGGTGCACAGAGGGAGGGTGGGAATGAGGGAGGAGGAGGACTCGGGAGACATCAGTGGACCGTTTTCTGCTTTGCAGGGGAAAAAACAGATCCCAAGGGAAGGTTTTCTTTATTTACAGGTTCAGACCACTGGCTACACACACAACACACTTATGCATATGCATGCACACACAAAATAATTGGTACACTGGGGTGGGCTCCCAGTGTGCCACAATTCGGGGGTGTCGACATGGGGATTGGGCATCCCGCACCCCGATGTTGGCAATCCGAAAAGACGGGTTGGTGGGGCCGCATCTGACACCAGGAGTAGGCATCCCGGTGGCAGAAAAGGGAAGCTGTTTAGCCAGGAAAGACACACTAAGAAGAGGGACGCCGACACGGGATTGGGCACCCTGATGTCGGGATTGTGTAATGGATGGCAGGAACTGCCATATGTATTTTAATGTTTCATCAGGAAAGGCACATAATGGAGGCATATCAGATCCACCACTGCAATGACAAGCCTGTCTTTGATTGCAACGGCAGATTCATTTCAAGTTGGTGGCACTCTCTGAAACTGCTGTCATCGGCAGCATGCTCACTGGCTGGCGGCTGAGGGACACACCGACAAAAGCATTCCCTGGGTTCGCCACAACACTGACACACCTCGGAAAGTGCTACTACCCCAATATGTTGTTTGTGTGTGTGCGCGCAAGCCAACATAAAAATTACTCACCTTAATAATTTTGTTTCTTCCAAGGTATTCTTCAACATGTTTAACTGTAGCAGTCAGCCTCCTGTGTTGAAATGCCCTGGAGATGAAATGGAACATGTGGTACACTCATTGGCTTGTGCCACCATTCAATCTGCTGCCCTTACCAACTGCTGCATTCTGTAACGCTCAGATTTTATTACAGCCAGCTTGTAGAGACCCCTAACTAAGCCAACCTAAAAAGATTACACAAGTAATGTTACAAGTCCCCTTTTAACTTGTCCCCTGGCAATGTCAGATAGGACTTACTAGAGGAAACAAAGAGCCATTTAGTTTTAACAAGCCCAAGAAAATCAGTAATGGCCATAGTAGTATGCAAAACCAGCTGTGATGCAGAGGTCAACTGGTTCTGGAAGGGGAGGTAGGGAGGGAGAGTTAATCATACTGAAGATTATCTTGGAAGAAACATGATTAATAAAGTGAGCAATGTTTTTCTTCTAACCCAAGGAACTCGTCAATAAGATTAACTGTAACAGACTATGAAGCAGTACCTCTGGAGGTGGGCACAGAACCTTACTTAGGAAACAGACTCTGCTGTGCCAAACTTGGCATTACTCCTGGACTGAATGTCCAAACTTTATTGCTTTATAATAACTGGTCAGCAATTCCTCTCAATGTACTGACCAGGTTGACATTTTCCATAACAACCAGTTGGTTGTTATGACATTCATGAGCCATGCCAGTCAAACTATGCTGCTGCCTCACTGGCCAACATTCTGTATGTGGCCGGGGCCAAACAGTCTCACAAACTGCTGGAGAAAAACTCCTGGTCTGTTATTATAAAAAATAAAAGATGGGGAGGGTGTTTCATATGAGAATTTAATGCACACCCTTGTTGTGGGATGCTCTGATAAACTCCTCGGGGTTTATGTAGCATCCCACAACTCGGGTGTGCATTAAATTCTCTTATAAAATGGGCTTAAAAAATCCAGACTGCTGATTGGCTAAAACCTAGTTTCAGCCGTGTCCTTATCAGCATGTATTGTGCCAACTGGCACTAATTCTGTCAAGCTGACCATACCACACAAAAATATCATTGTCCCCAGCACCGGCATCCTCATTCAAAAAACAAGCTGCAGCTCCATGCAACGCTAACCAAACGTGTAAGCACTCCACACAGTACTCCCGTTACCTGCAAACCACTCCCCAGTTTTACACTGTTCCCTCACAGAACGCAATCCCACAAATTTTTTTTTTTTTATTTCAATATTCACTCTGACCTTTTTTTTTTTTGTTTCCCAACCGAGCAAACCGAAACTGGCTCTTGACTCGTCCGTAAATTCGAGCATCTTCAAAATGATGCAATACAACAGCTCTCACTCCTTCTGATGCTGAAACTACACATAAAAAATGCCTTATCCATTCTTCCTCACAAAAATACACTTTTTACCAACCGCAACTTCTAACCGCATGAACGAAAACCCGGAAGTGATCCTTCGCTAATTATGTCACGCGACGATACCGCCAACAAACGAATCTCTAAGAATCTTTATAAACCGAGACCATACCTCCAAATCGCAAGCATAAGCACACTTAAAATATAACAAATAACACAAATCAAAGGGAAAAAAATAAAATAATCAACAAAACACATACCGATTGGGGGCTCGCCTCACTCTCAGCTTGAATAGAGCACACCATCCACCACATTTAAAATGGGATAGAAGACTAAATAAATACAATTAATAAATCAAACAACTAAAAATAATGTACTAGTGCTGCTGGTGTTGGGGAGCTCAAAAAGTACCATTCCATGCTGCCAGTGCAACACTATTCAAACTCACATATGAAGGAACTATTTTTTTAATATTTCAAATGTTAAAACTTGTTTTAATACTCTTTACCCCTCTATTTATTTTATTTTTTTAACATTAAATAAATAAAATTTAACAGCCCATTTATAAGTGCAATAAGACACTCGTGTGAGGTTATCTCCGATAAGAGCACACCCAGGTGCAGCAGACCCGGCGCAAGCGCCTCGTGCCTAACAACGCACCTGGGCGTGCTCTTATCAGGAGATAACCCACACCTCGGAGTGTCTTATTGCTTGCATATCAAACCCTTCCCCATCCATTATTCTCTATGTAAAGGTGTATACTGTTCTCCATGTAGCTGCTTTACAGATTTCCAGTAGGGGAATATCCCTGGCAGCTGCAAAAGTAACAGCTGTACCACCTTGTAGAATGTGCCCCTACGCCTAATGGGGGCTCCTTAGAAACATAGCAACATAGAATTTGACGGCAGATAAGGACCGCTTGGCCCACCCAGTATGCCCATTTCCCTACCTACTGGATAAGCTGCAGATCCTAGTTAACCAGCAGCCTACTTCTTCCTACCCCAACCCCCTAGAATTGCCTTATGACTGTCCCATGCATGCTTGAATTCCACCACTGATTTTGACTCCACAACCTCCTCCGGAAGGCCGTTCCATGCATCCACAACCCTCTCTGTGAAAAAATACTTCCTTAAATTACCTCTGACGCCCCCCATCTTCAAATTGTGCCCTCTTGTTCTTGCACACCTCTTTTTGAAAGATGCTACCCTCTTGGACCGTTGATTCCTTGAGGTACTTGAACGTTTCTATCATGTCCCTCCTTTCCTCGAGGCTATACATATTATGCTCCTTTCGTCTCTCTTCATATGTCTTCCGGTGTAGACCCTGCACCATTTTAGTTGCCCTCCTATGGACAGCTTCCATCCTGTCTATGTCTTTGCGGAGATTGGGTCTCCAGAACTGCACACAGTACTCCAGATGGGGTCTCACCAGCTGTCTGTACAGAGGGATAATAACTTCCTGTTTTCTACTGGTGATGCCTCTCCCTATGCATCCCAGTATCCCCAACCCTCCTTGCTGCCTTCTCACATTGCTTGCCCACCTTTAGGTCATCTGATATGACTACCCCCAGGTCCCTTTCCATTTTTGTTGTTGTTAGTATCTCACCCCCATTGTGTACTCTTCCCTGGGTTTTGTTTCCCAGGTGCATTACCTCACTTCTTAGCATTGAATCTAAGCTGCCATACATTTGACCATTCCTCTAACCTTGCCAAGTCCTTCTCATCCTTTCCACCCCACCCTGTGCATCAACTCTGTTGCAGATCTTTGTGTCATCTGCAAAGAGACATACTTTTCCTTCCAGTCCTTCTGCAATGTCACTTATAAAGA
This sequence comes from Neoceratodus forsteri, assembly GCA_016271365.2. Classification (NCBI taxonomy): domain Eukaryota; kingdom Metazoa; phylum Chordata; order Ceratodontiformes; family Ceratodontidae; genus Neoceratodus; species Neoceratodus forsteri. Next base: position 726,283,489 of record CM057458.1, on the reverse strand, counting down.
CATTGAAGAGGACCGGTCCTAATACTGAACCCTGCGGTACCCCACTAGTAACCCTCCTTTCTTCTGAGTGGACTCCATTTACTATTACTCTCTGTGTCCTATTCTCCAGCCAATTCTTTACCCAGGCTGTCATCTTGGGACCCACTCCCAGGCTGGCTAACTTGTATATTAATATTTTGTGTGGGACTGTGTCAAATGCCTTGCTAAAGTCTAGGTAGGCCATGTCCACAGCCCCTCCCTGATCTACTACTTTGGTCACCCAGTCAAAGAAATCTATCAGATTCGTCTGGCATGACCTTCCCGCTGTGAATCCATGCTGCCTAGGGTCCTGTGCCCCTCTGGCCTCTAGATACTCGACAATTCTTTCCTTCAGAAGTGATTCCATCATTTTCCCTATCACTGAGGTTAAACTAACAGGTCTGTAGTTTCCTGCTTCTGCCTTGCTCCCACTTTTATGAAGAGGAATCTGCCCTCCTCCAGTCCTCGGGTACCACCCCATCCTCCCATGATTTTTTAAAAACGGTAGTCAGTGGTGTCACTAGTTCTACCCTTAGTTCTTTTAGAATTCTGGGACGAATCCCATCAGGCCCCATTGCTTTGTCCACCTTCAGTTTTAAGAGTTCTTTCAGAACCTTTCTTCTGTAAATGGGCTGGTATCAACTTCTGTATCCAGAGTGTTTCTACTGTTTGTTTTATGTACCTCCCCTCTTCATTTGTAAATACTGAGCAAAATATTTGTTTAGTATCTCTGCCTTTTCACAGTCTCCCTCTGCCCACCCTCCTCCCTTTATTAAGCCTCACTATCCCTCCCTTGGTCTTCCTTCGCTCCTGATGTACCTATAAAAGGTTTTATCCCCCTTCTTAACTGAGTTGGCTATCTTTTCCTCGGTTTGGGCCTTTGCTGTTCTGACTGCCTTCCCAGCCTCCTTTTGCTTTAACTGATACAGTTCTCTGTCCTGCTCCTTCTGCGATTCCTTGTACTTCCTGAATGCTTTCTTTTTCTCTTGAACCTTCACTGCCACTTCCTTTGAGAACCATAGTGGTTTCTTACATTGTTTTGTTTTGTTTATTTGCTTCACACAAAGGCTCGTTACCTCTGTGATGGCAGTTTTTATTATTCCCCATTGTTCTTCCACCCCTCCTTCCTGCCCATTTGCTAGTGCATTCCTTAGGCACTCACCCATTTTGGCAAAGTCAGCCCTCCTAAAGTCCAATACTTTTGTCTATGTATGGCTTGACTCTATTGCTGTGTTTATTGTGAACCATACTGTTCGATGGTCGCTAGTTCCCAGATGGCTACCCACTTCTACATCTGTGATCCTCTCTCCATCTCCATTTGAGAGAATCAAGTCTAATATTGCTCCCTCTTGAGTGGGCACCAGTACTAGTTGTCTAAGGCATGCCCCCTGTAGGGCATCTAGAATAACTCCACTCTTGGAAGTGGCAGCTGCAACTGCGCTCCAGTTAACATCTGGCATATTCAGATCACCCATCAGCAATATCTCCCCGTTTTCTGACATTCTAAGTATGCTTTCTATCATTTCCTTGTCTATTTCCTCCCCCTGAGAAGGGGGTCTGTATACAACCCCTGTGCGGATTGTGGTGCCATTGCCTGTCTCCAAATTTATCCACAGTGCTTCTTCTCCTCCCTGTTTACCCTTTTGTTCTGTTGTTTTGATTCCTTCCCTTATGTAAAGAGCTACTCCTCCTCCTCCTCCTCCTCTTTTACCCTCCCTGTCCCTCCTGTAGATAGTGTATCCTGGTATGTTTACGTCCCAGTCATGGTTTTGTGTGTACCATGTTTCTGTGACTGCCACAATATCCAGATATTCCTCCTCCATCAAGGCCACTAATTCAGGAAGCTTGTTACCCAGACTACGGGCATTGGTACTCATTGCTCTCCATTTTTTGATGGCTTTACCTTCTGTTGCAGCATCCCCCACTGACCGTTCTACCTCGGTCTTTTTCTCATTTAGTACCCTGTTTTGTAGGGAGAGGCTGGGATTTTCCTGCTGCTTGTCAGTGTCCTTCCCAGCTTTGCTGTAGCAAAACTGAATACATGCTACTATCCACCATAAGGCAGTCCCTTTAGTAGCTGGTTTCCCTTTTCCCACATCCCTGTAAGTCAAGAACAGCTTCTTGCCTGTCCTGGCTATGGCCTTTAGTATGGTCAAGGTAGTATCTGAGAGTTCTCTTAAGGTCCAGCCTGTGGAGCTTCCACTCACCCTGAACTAGAATGTTCAGTGAAGAAGACTGGCAGAGTGATAGCCTGGTTTAAATGAAAATCTGAGATTACTTTAGGGAGGAACTTCCTATTGGTCCTGAAGACCACCTTATCCCAGTGGAAGGAGATGTAATCCTGCTCTATACATAGAGCTTGCAGCTCACTTATCAGTCTGGCTGAGGTGATGGCCACTAGGAATATGGTTTTCCAAGTTACAAATTTCAGGTGTGCTGTAGCCATGGGCTCAAAGGGTGGCCCCATAAGCTTAGCAATGCAAACATTATGGTCCCAAGTGGGCACCGGTTCCCTGTGAAGGGGGTGCAAATGGGCCAACCCTTTGAAAAATTTCTTGAAAATAGGGTTGGCAGCTAAAGAAGTGCTCTTGCCAGATGAAAGAAAGACTGAGACTGATGTTAGGTGGACCTTAAGGGTTTTGGGCTGTAGGCCTAAAAAGTGCAAATGGGTAAGACAGTCTAGAAGGACTGGCAAGCACGACTGAGTGAGCACTAAGTTCTTAGTGCCACACCAGATGGAAAATCTTTTCCACTTTGCAGAACAAGTTTTCTTGGTAGAAGGCTTCCTAGAGCCTCTGATCACCCTAAGTACATTTTTAGAGAGTTGTAGGTTGTCATATTCTAGGTCCTAAACAGCCATGCTTTAAGCTTGAGTGACTTGAGGTTCAGGTACAGGATCCTCCCCTGTTATGAAGTCAGGAAATTGTGCCTCAGAGGGAGATGTATGAGTTGGGCTACTGACAGGAAGAGCAGCAAGGAATACCAAGGCTGTCTGGCCCAGTCTGGGGATATTAGGATCTTGGTAGCTAGTTGAGATCTGAGTTTGATTAGAACAGGAAATGGTCAGAATGCGGACAGGCTCTTCCCTGACCTGTCGAACACCAGGGCATCCATGGACACTATGCCCTTCGCTGGGGGGCCTGCAGCAGAATAGAGGCAACTGGTGGTTCTCTTGTGAGACAAAGAGGGCTATTTCCAGGGTGCTCCACCTGTGAAACACTACCTCCAGCACTTGTCTGTTTAGGGACCATTCATAATGATTTTGGTTGATTCTGCTGAGTACATCACACCAGGGTATTGTCCTTTCCTGTACCAACTTTGTTAGTGAATCCTTTCTTTGTCACCAGTGTGCCCTGAGGTGGAAATGGATGTCTCACGTCTGGAACCTGCAACCCTGAACTATTCCTGTAGCTGCAGCCATGTGCCCCAGCAACTTTAAGAAGTGTTTTGCTGGCTGTGGTCTGTTGAGTCTGAAAGAGCCTGCAATCTGCAAGATGTTGTCCACCTTGTCTTGGGGCAGGAAAGCTCTTCATTGCCAAGTATCCAGCTCTGCCCCAATGAAGTTCAGTACGAGTGGTCTGAAGAACAGATTTTTGGACACTGATAATGAACCACAGTGACTCTAGGATGTCCTGGGTGAATTTGAGTGCATCTTTTACCTGCTGCAGTGACTGCCCCATTACTAACCAGTCATCTAGGTAAGGGAACACCGTGATGCCCTGCCTTCTCAGGAATGCTACTACCACTGCCAGGCACTTTGTGAAAGCCCTGGGAGCAGAAATTAGACTGAATGGTACAGCTGCAAACTGATTTTGCCCGGAGAGAAGTCTGACCGAGTTATATTCTGTGAGATTCCCCAATGGGAATGTGGAAGTAAGCATTTTTGAAACCCAATGATGCCAGCCAGTCTCCTTCCTGAAGGGTTGGAAGAATCAATGCCAAAGTTATCATCCAAAACTTTGGCTTTGCCAAATGTTTGTTCAGAGCCCTTACATCTAAAATGGGTTGCCACTCCCCAAATCCTTTTCCCTTCTCTGAGGGTGGAACACATTCCACTGCCTTTGCCACCAGCAAATTGGACACTTCCCTTTCCAAGAGTGCCCCTTGTTAAGGGATGCTGGCCAAAAGAGTTTGGATCTCAGCTTGGGGAAGAATTTGAAACAGAACTATGCTCTGGCTCACTGCCTCCAAGACCCACTTGTCTGTGGTGATGGATTTCCAAACTGGGAAGTAGTGAGCCAGCCGGACCAATGGATCAGGGTGTCTGCTTAGCCTGGGCTGCAGCCTGAGTTGCCTGATCACTGTGTCTGGAGACCCTTCTGCCTCTGCCCCTGAAATATCCCCTCTGCTGCTGATATACAGGGGCAGCTTGGGCCTGGAAGAAAGGTCTTCCGTATTTTGACCTTCCTCTACCTCCCCTTCCCTGCGCCCTGTAAGTGGTTGAGGCCTTTTCCTTGGTGGCATAGCTCTTGTAAGTGGTTTTATACCAATCCACTTTTCTCATGTAAGCTTCAGTCTTATACCCAAACAGGGAACTATTTTCGCAGGGGAAGTCCATGACCTTCTTTTGAGTGTCTTGGGTAAGATCTGTGGTTCTGATCCATCTTGCTGCAGTGTCATTAGAGTCCACTGCCATATGGAACTGATATTTGGTTGCCTCCAGCCCGCACCTAGCTGTCTCAGCCAGGTCAGCAGCCACAGCAGGTGATGCCTTATCTACTGTGGCCTATATGGCGTCCATAAGAGTCCTTTGGTACCTGGCCGCATATGCCATGCAGTTAGCTTGTCTTATGGCTAAAGAAGCAGCTAAATAACACTTCTTTGCCTTACTATACAGCTTTCTAGAGACTTTTCATGTGGGTGAGATGACAATGGCACCCTTGCCCTGTCACAGGCAGCTGCCTGCACCACCCCCTCATGGTCAGGAGGTGAAAACAAAAACTCCACCCCGACCTAACTGATATTTCTTATCAGCCATCTTTGTTGAGTGGGGGTACTGAATTAGGTGTCTGCAGTACCTTCAGCACATGCTTCTTTAAGGATTTATGGATAGGTAGCAGTAACCTTTTGGTTGGGGCTAAACCCTTTAACTCCAAAAAAATCTGCCTCTTCCTCCTTTTCCACTGAGTGACTCATTGGTGGTTAAATCAAGAGCCTCCGCCATCTGCTTTACAAAAGTAAAGTGGGAAGAATAATCCTCAGGCAGTCTTGGGGGGGGACTCGAACTCCTGATCTGGAGGAATCTCCAGTTCAATTGGCTCTTCCTCATCCTCATCATATTCTTCATATGTGGGATCTTGGAACAAAGGAACTGATGCATGTACAGTTGTCTGAACTGGCATCGGAACTATGCCCGGTTCTGATAGAACTGAAGGTGCAGTTTCAGAACCAGAACCAGACTCCGTAAAGCCTGCAAAACCTGTAAGGCTTGTGCTACAGCCTCAGCAACATGCTTATTTGGCTTTTGCACTGAGGGCTCCTTCGTTTTTTTCACCTGACGTTTCAAAGTGCTTTTTCTTAGTTTTCTTTTTAGCTGAAGCTGGTTCAGTAACCGGTTGCCCGGTTCTTTTTGGTCTTGAACCTTCGCCTTTGTCAGAAGCATCAAGCTCCATACTTTTGTTAGCTTTTTGATTTGAAGTTGACAGTTGATTCAGAACTGGATCCCTAGGCACCAGAACAGAAAACGTTTGCTTTTTAAAGAACTCCAGGCATTTTTCCACAGTTTTAGCCAGGAAAGTTTTACAAATATCACAATCGGCCTCAAAATGTGGGAAGCCCAGGCAGAACAGACATAAGTCATGTTTGTCTGCTTTTGCAAAGACTTCCCCACACCCAGTGCAGTTTTTCAAACCTGTAGGCCCTGTCTTCTTTTTAGGCTTATCAGACATAATCAGAAAATAGACCAAACCACAAAAAAAACAGAACTAACTCGGTCCCAATCAAATAATACATGAAAAAATATAAATAAAACGTAGGAAGGTAACAGTTCCTGTTGTGTTTGGTGGTCGAAATAAGTGCCTCAAAAACACACAAAACTTAGGGACTGCATTGGGCTTTGTAACTAGCTTAGCTTTAGCTGTTGTGCAACATCCCAGGCCATTCCACAACTCTGGAGACGTGTAAAATCTCCCCAAACTTGGGCGGATTACTGCTTTGCAGTACCTGGATAGCAGTAAATAGGCCAAAATCTGCTGGCTCAACATGAAAGTTTAGAAGAACCTGGGCTTCTCTGCCCAAAATGCTGACCCCCCTTTTCTGAAACCAGAAAAGTTAAAGGTGTACCAGGAGAATCAGTCCTGCATACCAACGTGGTAAACAAGCCCAGTGGCTGAATTGGTTGCCCTTCAAATGCATGCAGCAACTTATTACAAGGAGACAATGGCAGAGAAAGAATTCTGAGCATTACAGAACTCAGAAGTTGGTACAGGCAGCGGTCCGAATGGTTGGACAAGCCAATGAGTAAGCCATCATTTGCATATGTTCCAAATTTACCCCGGGGCAGTTCAACACAGGAAGCTGGCTGCTACTGCTAATCATATTGAAGAATTCCTGGAGTTAGAATTGCCTTTTGTGGCTTCATGGCGCTGGGCGACAGGGGATCGCCCGGCACGCTGGTGACCTGGGTTTGCACCTGAGCCCAGGGTGTCAGGAGCACAGGCCAGAAAGGAGGGCTCAAGAGCATCCTCTGGACGCTGTCCTCCCAGGGGGGGAGGGTTACGGACACATCGCCCTTTGGCATCTCCTTGTGGCCGGGTTCAGCATCACACTTTGCGGCGTGGGTGACCACACACCACAGATACGAGAGCCAGGACACCACAGCATGTAACCTAATTTGGCGGGGGGAACAACAGTGAAAAATGGCTACCCATGCCGGCCGCATGATGGTGGCCTGCATACCCTCGTTGCAAAGCCAGGAAGCCCCCCGAGTTGCACCCTCACTGCCCTACATAGAAGAAAAAATTGCATACTATAGTAATCTTGTTTCTTCCAAGGGAATCTTACTGTATTCTGACATATGCAGTATGGTCTCACCATAAAACTGCCCTGGAGCCGAAATGGTTAATAGAACCTATGCTAATGATGGAGTGCTAGGCTCAAGCTCGGTTTTCAAACCACTGTCCCTGGAATACATCCTGCAACCATTAGATTCTTTACTCTGCTTGCCTAAGTCAGACACCTTGGAGAGCTCTCCTTCACCTTTCCAGAAAATTTTATTTTCTCGTTTCGTTTCCCCACCCAAAGTAAATTTTATTTCTGTTGATTTTTAAAGCACTGTCCTTGGTTTTACAGGTAGGTTAGTTCAGATTTAGTGTTATTCTGGAAAGTTTTTTGGTTCCCTGATGGTTCTTCACAACCAGGAGGAAACCGAACCTTTGTTTATATTTTTTTAAGATAAAATTTCTTTGAAAATTACTTTCCTGCGCAGGTTATTTGACTTTATTTAATTTGGGAAAGAATCCAGGGTGGCTGTCAGTTCTTTCACTGGTTGTTAAACCGACCACAAAAAAAAAAAAAAGCTTTGTTTACTAGTGTGGGTATCTGACTCAATAAAATAAAAGGATGAGCATCTTTATGTACAACCAGTTTTTTGCCACCTCAGGGTTCTGATTCCCATGGACCTCTCAAACATCTCTCATGAGGTCAGAGACAATCAGAACCTCTCCGTAGCAGAACACAATGGTTGTGCATTGTTGCCATCCAGTATTCTCTATACGCACTGTTTATCACTGCGTTTAATGGTTTTGCTGTTTGGGGGGAAGTCAACTTGGAAGCTATTCTCCCTATTTGTATATTATCCTTACTAGAGGTTTACATTAATCTTTAATAGGTTACAGTAATGTTTTCCTATGTCTACTCCCTACTGGATATTACCCAAGCCGCTGAGGCAGCTAGCACTGTGCTATCACATATCTGGACATTATGAGCAGACAGGTTTCCCCCTTTCTTGCCTCTGAGGTCAGGAGATCAGAAGGCTGTAGGTTCTATCCCACACCAGGTACTTGGGTTAAATCCCAATACTGACACTGTAGGGCACCATGAGGGGGGTGTTGCACTCTTGAGGTGCCGTCTTTCAGATGAGATGTTAAACCGAGGTCCCATCTGCCTGTTCTGGTGGTAGTTCAGGTGGATGTTAAAGATCCCATGACACTTCTCGAAAACAGTAAGGGAATTTCCCCAGTGCCCTGGCCAAATTTCCCCCATTCACTAAAACAATACCACCAACAGCTTAATCTGGTTCAAGGTCAGTTGGCATTCATCTGTTTCCCCCTACCCCGGGTCAAGCCTGAAAATAGGCAGAATTTATCTAGTGCACTTACCTGGTCAACAACAACTAAATAAATAAATAAATTATTTCTACTGCAAAAGAATACATGGAGACAAATATGCATATCAACTTTTCCTTTATTATTGCACTGAATGAATGTCTTCATGTATCCTTTTCCTTATATGAGGATGTATATGCCATTGTTTTATCTGAAAATAACGTTTAAAAAAAAAAAAAACAAGTGGTAATAAATGATTCAACCCCTTGAAAAAAACTTCCAAAAACAGGACTGAAGACAACCAAAGCAGTGGTTATTAGACAGCTGTAAATTGAAATGGAAGCCAAATGTACTTTAAGGGAGGAAGGTTTCAACTGTTCATACTTCAAGTGCAAGAAATACTCTAATATTTGGGCAAGCTCCGCTTTAATGAGTGTGACAGAATTCTACACAACATGGTGAATTGTTTCCATTTTAAAATATATGTTTTCCTAGTTGCTGTTTTTCTAGCTATTTTTAATACTTCCAACACTTGGTCTGGAAAGTTAAGGGTTGCAAATTCTAACTCTTCAGGTACCAATCTGTTAGGAGAAATGATTTCAGGTCTGGGTGAAACACTTTGCCTCTAGACAGTGTCAGAAGATCCTCTCTCAATTGCAGGGCTATTGATTTCTTCCTGGAAAGGTTCAACAGCAGGGAAAATCATGACTGCGTGGGCCCGTCTAGGGTGATCAGGATCATGGTTACCCTTTCACCGCTCAATTTCAACAGTGCTTTTAAAGAACTACTGACGCCTCAAAGAAAACTTTAAAAAACATAATAATTGGGTACTATTCTGCTTGCATTCCATTTATATTTTATATATTTCTCAGCCACAAATTACTAAATAAATGAGCATGAATATATGATCTTTATCTCTTAGCGTTCCTTTAGAGTCCATCTGTCTCGGTAGCTTACTCCCTACTTCAAATCATAATCCTCTCTTGTGACATCACAATCTGTTGTCATGGGAGTAACTGTGAGGTCACAAGCAGTGCTTTATGACTTCAGGTAGGGAGAAAGCAGCAGGAATAGATGAACTCTTCAGGAGCAAAGACCCTGTTTTCATGCAAATGATCTCACTACTAAATAATGGTGAGGTGGAATACAAAACTAATGGGGAATACAAGCTGGACACTGCCTAAATATTGTGTTTTGTTAAAGTTCTCCTGAATGTGTCACCAACTCTTCAAAGCTAAAGGCAGCTATTATTGGTTCAGTTATTATAAGAGCCCAGTTTATCAATAATAGGAGTGCACTGTTACCATCTGGTGTGCGGATGTTTTTCCGCTGTTTGAGGAATCTCTCTTGGGTGAAGGTACTTCAAATGTAATTCTGACTGAGGGACAAGAGTGGCTGTAAGCAAGGCTCTAGATAAGATTTTTGGGGATGAGTACCTGTACTCCTCATTTTGAAAGTGAAGTGAGTAAAATGAAATTCAGATGTGTACAAATGTCTTGCAAGAGTGGACTGAGGAGTACATGTGTTAAAAAAATTTAGTTTTTTTTTTCTAGATAAGAATTTCAGGTGCCAACAATGCTCCAAATAATGTTGGCAGGTAGGAATTTACTCAACAGTTTTGAAACATAGTGAGTAAAGCAAAAGAGGGATGCAGACAAGTGTTGTAAATCGGCCAAAAAACTGTTCCTTTTGAATCACCAGTTATGTTATGAAGTACTATTCTTTGGCATGTGGAGTATTTACAAATGTTGGGTGAGTACTGGTACTCATTAAAAAAATTTCTGAAGAGTATTTCCTAAAATGAGGTGAGTCAAATGGGCCAGTACATACCTTATCTGGAGCCCTGGCTGTAAGCCTGTATGGCAAAACGGGAAGTGTGTTTAACTCCGCCACAGAGATGTCTCTGTAAAGCTCTTGGGATGCATGTCTAGTTATTAATGAAAAAAAAAAAACCAGCTGTGATCTTATCTATACTTGCCCGGCTGTAACATTAGGGAGGGTGTCCAACATGTCCTCTGTAAGGGAACACTTCATTTGTTGTATTTTGCTATCCCTCTGTGGAAATCGATTTGTATGTGTATTTCTTGCAAAGTGGTACATCAAATTTAAAGCGTTAGCAGAATCAAAACAGACAGACAGGAAAATAATACAAATTTTAAGTAGTCGTCAGTTGAAACTATTCATTTCTGAAGTATTTTCTTTTTCCTTTTGCTCATTAGAAAGTTTTCTGTGTTATACTATTGCGCTGGATGTGGGGAACAGCTCTCAGTCAGGCAGCTGACATATCTATATCCGTTCCCCCCAAGTACATCATTAGCATTGTGATCTCACTGACTGTGAAATCACAGGCGACTGACCTGGCTGCTACTGAGTGGTTGTTCCTAAGCAGCAGTGAGGTCACAATGCTAATGATGTAATGGGGGGCAATAGAGATAGGCATGTCAGCTGCCAAGCACATGACAACTACTAACATCAGGTAAACAATCTTCTTAATAACTAATGGGGAAATAAAAAAACACATCAGATATAAAAGGTAATGGAAGATTGCTTTTAAAAATTAGTTTTAGTTTTAGGCAGTTCACTAGTTCTTTAATGTTTGGAAGCATTATGAGGGTATGCTGGGGGACAGTTCCTATGGATGGAGGTCTGCAAGAAAATAAAGCAGTTTTTTTTGTTGCCCCATGCGGCAAACAGGTTTGCTTCAGGGACTCGTGATCTGTCCCAAATCATGTGAAAAATGGTCTGATTTAAAGTCAATTTGAGGGTCACTTGACCCATTCTGCTTAATGAATCTGCTAGTACACTGCCCATCCCTGCTAAATTTACTTTATAAAGGTCTGCTTTTACACTGTATGGTAAATACCAAATTCTCCCTGCCTCTTGGTAATGTTTTGAGTATCAGGCTCTACCTTTGTTTATTTAGGTACTGTAATACACTGCAGTGGAGTTGTCTGTCCTCACTTAGAATGACTGATTTTGAATCAGAGAGGAGTCGCATTTCAGCAAGAGATACACAGCACAAAGTTCCAGAAGGTTTACATATTCTAGCCTCCTAACTGTAGTCCACATCCTACTTACAGAAATGTCTTCCAAATGCCCTCCCCAGCCTAGAAGGGATGCACCTGTACTGAGCCCCTATGTTGTCTGTGGTGGAAAGATGGGTATTCCTTCCCAGAGATTGTCCATTTCTCTCCACAACCCAAGTGTATTCACCAACTCCTGCTTTCCTAGAATGTGTGTGCCCTGTGGATTGGATGTCTGGCACCAATACTTTTTATGTTGTCTTGCACGCACGCACAAGCAACATCTTTGCGGTAGTTGCACATTCAGAGGTGTGTCAGTGTTGTGGCGAATGCAGTGAACGCTTTAGTGGGTGCATCCCTCAGTCACCGATTAGCAAGCATGCTGGCAATGACAGCAATTTCAGAGAGAGCCGAGGAGTTGAAAGAAATCTGTCACTCCAGCCCCAGCTTTCTAGCTCACTCCTACTGGCTGTTGCCAGCCACGCCTCATTGGTTAGCCAGGCCTTAATTTTCACTGGTCCTCCATCCTCCCACATGAACCACTCATTTCTCTGGCCCTCTATGCCTGTCCCCTCTAAGCTGCCGCAACAGTTAGGGGTTTTCTAATGCTAGATCCGTGCCATGGCCCAACTACTAGGCTTCCTGTCACTGCTCATCCATGTTCTCTTCTCCCTCCCTCCTCTCCAATATGCCACCCACCTCTCCCATGCCCCCTCCTCTCCTGCCCAACCTCACTGGGCTTCCCCACTCCTCCACTCCGGCGTCCATTCTCCCTTTCACCCAAGCCTGGACTCACTCAGCCACACGTCCCAGAACTTTCCTCTTCGTCCCATCACTCTCCTGGTTTACTTTTCAAATACTCCCCCCTTGCCCAGCTCCCAAATAATCACCCAGGCCTTCTAACTAAGAGACGTCCGCTCACCATCAGTCACATACAGCTATTCACCCACTACCTATATCTTGTGCTCCTGCTCCTTGCCGCAGGTGACATCCACCCAAACCCTGGCCCCCAAACCACACACCCCCTCTCAATCGCTGCAAGCCCCCCTCCTACATCGGATACTTCCTCACTTCTCCATGGAAACCCTCTTCCACGTGGCCTGTGCCTCCTGTACCTAAATATAAGAAACCTAATCCATAAGCTTGACTCCCTCCTGGTACTTGCTGCCCACTGTGCTCCAGATATCCTCACCTTGTCCGAAATCTGGCTCACAAAGAAACATTAGCAATTCCTCTGTCGCCATCCCAGGCTACACTTTGGCCTGCCAGGACAGAGCCACAAGAGGCGGCAGAGTTGCCGTCTATGTCAACTGGGACTTGCACTATTCAGTTATCCTAGCCAAGTCTGAACCTAAAATCTATGAATTAATTTTACTCCAGCTAACACTCACCTTCTCGTTACCAATCTATATTGCAGGAATATACTGCAGACCTGGCACACCATTCTCTGCTGTCACCAACCTCCTCAAGCAAATCTCCTGCCTAAACCCAACAGGGTAACTTTATATTATGGGTAGGGATGTAAGTTTGTCATGGCAGTCATACACATCATTAATTCCATGACGTTTGATTTTTATTCAGGACTTCCATGACTTTCACTAGTGTCATCAGAATGTAGCAATGATGACAGTGCCACAACATTTACTACTGTTTACTAATGATTTCATGAACAAACAATGAGTCATTAAAACCTCATCCATGACAAACTTACATCCCTAATTATGGGTGATCTAAACCACAACTGGCTAGCTCCTGCCCTCAACAAAACCAGAACTGAAATTGCTGCTCTAAACCTCTCTCAAATCATTACTGAGCCCACCCAGCTTAACCTAACATCTGGTAACAACTCATTCCTCGATTGGGCTCTTACCACACACCCTCTCCAGGTCATAAATGCCGGTATTCTTCCTGACTCCCTCAGTGACTACCACGTTACTTTCTTAGTGCGCAAAATCCATCGCTCAAAATCCCCCTCTAAATTTCTAGTCCAATGCTCCTTCAAATCCCTCAATCTTGCACCGGTGTTAGATGACCTTGCATCAGCAAATTGGGCCCCCGCCCCTATTATGGACTCCATTGACGATGCCTTTCTCCATTTTAAAGACACTTTCCTCAGCGTCTGGGACAAACATACACCACTGCGACGTACAAGGGTACGAGGCAACCATCTGCCTTGGATCACCCAAGAACTGATTGCATGTCAAACTGTCCGTGGCAAAGCCTGGAAAATACATAAATCCTCACACCTCGCACATCTCTCCGCATTCTGCATGCTCTGAAACAAGTGTACCAGAGCCACTCACCTAGCTAAAGCAGAGTACTTCAGCAGCTCCCTACAGTCCAACCTAAATAACCCCTCAAAATTTATCATTCATTCCCTCTTCACCCCACCAGCTTCCAATCTCACTCCAGTTCTAAATATTTACAACTCCATGCTCTCTGAGCCAACAGCAGTCGCTACTGAGTTCAACATATACTTCTCCACTTGTGCTGCCACTCTCCTTTCTGCCTTGCCAAACCCTGCACCTATCGCACCCTCTACAGATGTAATGAACCTGACTAGGCCTCAGTCCTTTTCCTTCAATTACATCTCTTCAGCGAATGCCCTAGATGCATTACTTTCTCTCAACCCTTCAAAAGGCAAATCCCCAGATGGCTTGGACCCTAAACTCCTGCACCTCTCTGCCACGGCCATAGCAGCTCCGCTTACCAAACCCTTAAACCAATCCTTTGCCACCGCTGCCGTCCCCCAAGCATGTAAGCACACCACTGTCATCCCCCTCCCAAAAGGAGGTACTCCCACCTCCCCCTCCAACTATTGCCCTATTTCCCTCCTCCCAGTACTAGCAAAACTACAAGAGCACCTTGTGCTCACCCAACTTACTTCCTTCCTCACCGACTAATTTCTTCACACCCTACCAGTCAGGTTTCAGAAAGGGACACTCCACTGCATCCTCCCTGATAAGGCTTACCGACTCCATCCTGACTGGTATGGACAGTGAACTGATCACCTCAGCCGTCTTTGTCGACCTTGCGAAAGGCTTTGACACCGTCTCCCACTCCATATTGCTCTCCTGTTTTGCTGAATCGGGCCTCTCAGTTGCTGCCACCAACTGATTCAGATCTTACCTCTCTGGCAGAAACCAGTCCGTTACAGTCGCAAATGCCATCTCCTCCCACTTCCCCTAACTACCGGTGTCCCCCAGGAGTCGGTTCTGGGACCCATACTGTTCTCTATATTCCTAAACGACTTACCACTCATCTGCTCTACTACCTCAATCCACATGTATGCAGATGACACTGTACTCTTCTCCTCAGGCTCCGACCCTGAAGTGGTATAAACTAACCTGCAAGCCAACTTCAACAAAGTACAGCAATGGTTCAGCTCTCACCAGCTCTCCCTAAATGAAAGAAAGTGTCACAATGACTTTTAACACACGACAACACCTGTTCAGACTCCCATCCCTTCCCTATTTCCACACCCTGGATGGTCAAAAACTCAAAGATGTCTCCTCATTCTGCTACTTGGTGGTATGGCTCAACTGCCATCTTTCCTTTTCAGACCACACTGATGCTATTTCAAAAATACTATGCCCCATGCTTGGTGCACTTTATAGGAACGCAGTAGCCCCCGGTTCCGGCGTGAACTGGTCTTGAAGATGATACTTCCCTCCTATGATTACTCTGACATTGTTTACGGTGCAGCCCCTAAGTCCACCCTATCTAAACTGGACACACTTTTTAATGCCTTCTACTGCTTTGCTCTCGATGCCTCACCCCTTACCCACCACTGCGACCTTTACCATTCCCTGGCACTACCGCCCCTTGGAAACCACCGCATTTTACACTATGCTAAATATGTATCTAATCTATGGCTTGGCACCATCCCTTCCTACCTCTCCTCTGTGCTCTCAGTTGCCCCTTCCCCCGCCCATTATCTTGGATCCTACGACTACCACCAAATATCAATCCCTAGGTGGAAGACTACTGTGGGGCAAGCCGCCCTCTCACACCAGTAACCCAAGCTATGGAATGATCTCCCACCTCAAATTCGGCATTCCTCCTCTGCCCACTCTCTTTCTACCGCCCTAGCTAACTTCTTCACCACTAATTGCTCCTGTACCTGACTCAGCCATGCACCAATTGCTCCCCTCCCCACTGCCCGACCAGCGGCCTTAGCTTTGCTATAAATGCTGATATATAGTCCCAACCTATGCACTTTTGTCCTGTGCCTTTTTGTCCTGCACCACCATGTGTTCTATGTCTCCTGTTGCTTATACCTGCATATTACTGTGTGCAAAAATGTTCCCTTGTATTGCTGCTATATGTCAGGTAATTGTTATATGTTCCATACAATATTCAATGTACTCCATGTGTTGTTGCTTGTCGTTTAATGCAATTGTATCCATATGCTGCTACTTGCCTCTTATTTGCTCAGTTGATAACCTGCTTGTTATTCGACCACCTTGTACCCCCTCCCCCCAGGTCGCACCAGGAGACGAGCATCTTGTAGCTTGGTGTGCCTTTCCTGGTGAAACTATTTCAATAAATAAATAATAAATAAATAAAGGTGCAGTTTCCTCATTAGAGCATCAGACGACAAGGCTCCATTACGTGCCTTTCCTGGTGAAACATTCCAATAAATATGACTGCTTCTGTCATCTGACACACAATCCCCACAAAGTCATCGGGGATGCCCAATCCCTGTGTCGGCATGCCCCCAACCCCGTTCAATTTGTTTACCAACATGGGGCCCAGTCCCCATCAGCATCACATCACTCACATACACATACACACACACACACACACACACACACACACACACACACTTTCTTTGCTGACAGGGCTGCCCAGTCCTCGTCGGCATCATGTTCCCCCCCCAACTCATGGCACACTAGGAGCCCACCCCAGTGTGCCCCATATCATTTTTTTTACCTGCAAATAAAGAGAACAGTTCCCTGAAGTCCGGTTTCTTTTTTTTTTTAATGTGTGAAAAAAAAAGTCCACCATCATCCTACCCCCTCTCCCCAACCGCACACACCCTCTGTGCACCCCTCCCCTCCTCCCATACTTGCCGAGAGCGCTGTGATCTTCTGTGGAGCAGGAACACATCTGCACTCTTCAAAAGCTGACCGGGAACTGAACAAAATGTGGTAAGCTTTATAATAGCAGGCAATGGGGGTTTTCATCTTAGGTGGATATCTCAGCCATTTTGGGAATTTTGGTACCAGATATTCAACGTGGGGTTCTTGGGGCCCCACCTCATGAACACATGCACCGTCATCTCGTTACTCAGTCCCAAAAGGTGATTTCGCAGTCAATGCATGGAATCACCTTTCAGGACCGATTAACAAAACGACAGTGTCACTGTTCATGAGGTGGTGGTCCAAAAAAAAAACATGTTGCAAATTTGGTGAAGAAAATTTCAAAAAATAACTGCATTACGAGCGTGCATTGCACAGTTTCCATGCATGCTCATAACTTCGACAATTTTTTATATTTTTCACTACTGCTATTTTTTCACACCTCCTTATGAACAGTATAGCCGTCATTTTTCACATCCTGCCTGAAATGTGTTTTCGCACCTGTGGAGCACAATGGCGCAGTCGCTGTGGGAAATTAACTTTCGGGACAGATAAACAAAATCACATTTGGAGTAAAAATACCAACAAATGCCCATGGTGTTAGGGTTTCCAACCGTAACGTCCCACCCTGTGGAGACGGAAAAGGCATCAGGGGTGTGACTTGGGATCATCTGCTATAATGCTCATGTCATTCCACCCCCACCCCCACCCTGCAGCCAGTGACAGGCATTGAGGTGTGCCTTGGAGTCTTTGGCCCCAAAGTTCACCCCATTCTCCTATACTGCACCCATCTCAGGGAATTTCCTTATGGAATGGAGTGAAAGTAAGGCCTGAAGACCCCAAGGCACACAGCAACACTTGTCAGTGTCTGCAGGGTAGGGTGAGGAAAATAGCGTAAGCATTATGGCTAACGACCCAAAGGCACACCCCAACACGTCAATCTCTGCAGGATGGGGATGGGGTAGGCGTCAGTTCAGTTCTTCACTGCCATTACTATTATGCATCTCGGTAACTACTGCACTATGCACGAGGTGTGTGGACCCATTTGGGACATTTTCTGCCCACAACCCCATTTCCAGAACCCCGGTGCGGACTTCACGTCATCCATGTCAGTGGCGAGAAGTAATAATCCTGAAAACAAGTTTTTTTATTAATAGTTTGAAGTAATAAGCAAAGTGTCTCTACAGTGCGAGAGCAGTAAGGAGGGAACCTTCTTCTTCCAGCAGAAAGGAAAATCTGATGTCTCAGGACAGTGTCGAGGAAGTTACTACCTCAGTGAGTAGAAGGAGCCAGCATGAAGTGTTCCAGTGAGTCTTAAAGGGGAAAGGACACTGCCAGACATGTGGATAGAACACCATATCCACATCTCTAAAACAGCAGTTTTGCATTGTGTGAGGATGCAAAAATGTCCAACTTTGGATGACCCCATCTTGAGAAGAGGTCGTTGACCACAGAGGTCAGCAATCCCATTTGTGCATTCTGAAGTGTGACCGGATTAACTTGTCTGCTAAGATGTTTTAGACACCTGAGAGATGCACGCCTGACAGCTCTAGGCTGTGTTCCAGTGCCCAGTACCACACTCTCACTGCTTCACAATATGGGGACAGGAATGAGGGCCTCTTTGTTCATGTAATGAACCACACTAAGGTTGTCCACCTGGATCGACAGAGGTCTTGGAAGCAGATGTTGTTGAAATGCATGTAAGCTGTACAACATGCATGCATTTCTAGAATGTTGATGTGAAGTTTGACCTCTACTTGGTTCCAGGAGCCCTGCATTTGATAGAGCCTGAGGTGCATTCCCCAACTGTAGCCAGACACATCTGTAGTCAGGATGTGTGTGTTGGAGCAGGAGTCGGGAATGGAATACCTTTTAAAGGAAAGCTGTCATAAACCCTATTTTCCTGCCAGCCACTACTCACCTGCCAACTTGCAGTGAGAGAGTTTAGTGTCTGTTATAGGGCATATCTTTCAGTTAAAATTTGTATTTTCATGTCCCAGAGTGATACGCGCCATGTCACAGTTTGTAGCGGCAAGAGCCGCAACCTGCATGCAAATTAGAATCCTCATCTTCCTGTCGTGTGCCGGAACGCTGCTTTATGATGATCACGGCATGTTTTAATGAAGCAAAAAGAAATGCTGTGCTTGGTAGTATTTTTTGAGCTCTACCTTTAGAAACAAACCCGTCGAAAACAGAGCAGTATAACCTATTTAATTCTGTTACTGAAATTTGCAGCTCTGAGTTCGGGCATGCGCGGTAGAGCTAGGTGCTACCGCGCATGCCCGAACTCAGAGCTGCAAATTTCAGAAACAGAATTAAATAGGTCAGACTGCTCCATTTTCGACGGGGTTTGTTTCTAAAAATAGAGCTCAAAAAATACTAGCAAGCACAACATTTCTTTTAACTTCGTGAAAACATGCCCCGATTGTAACTAAGCAGCGTTCCGGCACACAACAGGAAGCTAACCAAACTCACCAGGTCAAGCTCGGTCTTCCGGTGCGGCAGCACTGTCAGAATGGCGCTTCCAGGACAGCCTGAGCAACCCCCATCAAGGCAAGTAAAGACTGCAATTGCATACCATATGTTGGCTGCAGAATTAAAAAAACACAAAGATTGTGCTAATCGGACGTTTCTGCAGCCCTAGTAATTGGCACAAGAGTTTATGACAGCTTTCCTTTAAAAGACTGGAGCGGTTCCTCCACCACTTCAGAGTTTTGCACAATGGGGATATGATGAGTACTCTTTGGTCCAGATCATCCATCAATTGTGTCCACTGTACCCTTAAAGAGACCCCGACGCCTCGAGAAGAACCTTCAAAAATATAATGTTTGGACACAAAGCAGCTTATACTGTATTTCTCATCAGCTCAGTATTTCTTATTCCCATTACTTATCAAAGAGGTAATTTGCTTCAAAAACAGGAGAGTGTTTCTTGAGGGTTCATCAGTTCATATTGCTTCTTCCCAACCTGATGTCACAATACTCTTCTTGTGACAACACAGTTATTCCCATGGCAAGAGACTGTGATGTCACAACAGGGCATTATGTTTTAAAATAGGGAATAAGCTAGACAGATGAACTCTAAAGGGTAAAGTTTTAATGGGAATTTCTTCAGTAATAAATAATGGAGAGGAGCAATCTGTACAATGCATATGAAATACAGGGTGACTTGTGTCTAAATATTATGTTTTCCAAAGTTTTACCAAAGGCGTCAGCTGCTCTTTAAAATCCACTGTGGGATCCACAGAGGTACAGTTACAATGGCCACTGCCATGAGTGCCAGATGGCACAGAAAAGTCCTGGCAGGGACCTGGTGACTATTTAAGCAATAAGCCACAACAGTGTGTGGGTTATGCTGGGATTAACCCACGCCTGGTGTGGTTTGGTCACAAGGCACAGCCGAGTGACAAAATCCGCACCAGAACTAGGTAAATCCCAGCATAATCCACACCCTGGAGTGGTTTATTGCGATTATACAATGTTCGACAATTTTTTTAGTATATAAAAAAAAAAAAAAAAAAATGTTTTCAGTATTTTAAATTGTTTTTAAACATTGTACTACTCCACTAGGAAAGACAGTCCTTTGTTGCTAGGGAGACAGCATGTCACTTCTAGTTGTAGCTGTGAACTGTTCTTCTTGATTACAAAAGACTTCTTTCATTGAATTCAGAAAACTGCTCTGTCCCTGCTGCCACCTTAGAAATGTCTCACATTGGGCTGCTCCCTATATAGCAAATAAATGCCTCTGCCTTATAATTAACTGTGGATACGAAAACGCTTACTGAGCTGGATGGCAAACCATGATAGTTTCAACTGAAGGCACAGAAGTCTCGTTCTCGCCCTCTTGGTTTCCGTTCAGCTACTGACATATTTTAAGTGTCTGCCGAATGCTGAACTTGAGAAACTCTTTGTTTATTAAAAATGAGGGCTACAACTTATAAAAATCTCAGTCGTGTGATTTTACATAGGAACATACAGTACATATGAACATATGAACTTACGAATCTGCCAAAAGAACACACCAATTGGTCCATCTAAGTCTGCCCAAGTGTGCAGCTAGCACCCTAGATTGCAGCTGCCCCAGCCTCCTCCCCCTCAGTTCCTCCCCCACTTGTCCCAGCCCCTGCCCCCGACTCTTCCTCTTGCTTTATCCTACTCCTTCTTAAAGCTATTTACTTTCCTACATGTTACCACCCCCTCTGGCAGCGCATTCCAACCAGACACCACCCTCTCAGTGAAGTAGTGCCTCCTCATTTCCCCCATGGAAACATCCCCCTTCCAACCTTAGTCCATGCCCACTCGTCTCTCTTACACTCCTCAGTTTAAACACTCCCTTGGTGCTAGGTTTAGTTACCTTCTCAGGTATTTATATGCTTCAATCATATCCCCCATCCCTCCTCTCCTAAAGTGTGTACATGTTCAGGTCCTTCAGCCTAACTTTACATTTCTTTCCTTCCATCCCCTTTAACATTTTTGTTGCCCTCCTTTGCATCCCCACCCATAACTTTATATCTCTCCTCAGGTAGGGCTTCCAGTATTGCACATAGTACTCTAGGTGCGGTCTGACCCATGATCTGCAGATAGGTATGATCACATCCCTGTGTCTGGATGAGAACCCCCTTGTGATGCACCCCAGCATCCTGTTTGCCTTCGCTGCTGCTCTCGTGCAGTGGGTTGAGTTGTTCATGCTCCCAGTTACCCAGACCCCTAGGTCTTTCTCCTCCTCTCTGATCCGCACCCAATAGTCCCTCTTCTGGTACTTAGCCCTGAAGTGCATCACCTTCCATTTCTTTGTATTGAATCCTAGCTGCCACTCCACCAACCACGTCTCTAATTTGGTTAGGTACCCCTGCAGTTTTCCCCATCCGTCCTCTTCATCCACCACCATCCCCAAGTTGGTATAATGTGCGAACAGACTAACCCTGCCCCCCACTCCGTGTGCTATATTGGAGATAAAGGCCCAAATAGCACTGAGCCCAGCACTGACCCCTGCGGCACCCCGCTTGTCATTGCTCTGGGTGCTGAGAGCTCCCCCCCACCACCACCCTCCTCTGCACCCTCCCCTGTAACTAGTTCTCTATCCATTTAGTCAGCTTTTTCCCTACCCCCACTGCCGCCAGCTTCCCCCCACAGTCTCCCATGAGGCACTGCATCAAATGCCTTACTGAAGTCCAAGTACAGGACATGTACCGCATGGCCCCTGTCCAACTCCCCTTGTCACCCAGTCACAATACTCTGTTAGGTTGGTTTGACAAGACCTCCCTGAGATGAACCCATGTTGTCACCCATCTTGGAGGCCATTACTGTCTAGGAATGCCACCAGCCTCTCCTTAAGTATCGGCTCCATAAGCTTACTCACTATGGACTGAGACTTACTGGCCGATAATTTTCTGGCTCCTCCCTAGGCCCACTCTTGTGTATGTGCACCACATGGGCCATCCTCCAGTCCTGAGGCACACAACCCGTTTCCAGGGAGGTGTTGAACAGATCTGCCAGTAGCTCAGCCAACAGCTCCGCCATCTCCCTCAGCACCCTGGGGTGCATAGCATTGGGACTTGGTGCCTTGTCCACCCTTACTGCCCTCAGCCCATCTAGCACCCTACTTCCTGTGATCACTTTGTCCGTCACCTCCTCCCCCCTTTCCTCACTGCCCATCCCATTCTGGTAGTGGGCCATCCCTCTCCTTAGTGAAAACGGGGCCGAAGTACTCATTTAGAATTTCCACTTGCTCCTCCCTCTTTTCCAGCCAATCCCTTCCCCGCTTTATTTTCACACTACGTTCCTTGCACTTCCTCTTTTCCCTGACATACCTAAAAAAGTCCTTTTCCCCTCCTTTTATGCCCTGTGCGGAACTTTATTGCTTGGAGGCCTTAGCTTTTTTCACCCTCCTGGCAAACTCCCTTGACCAGCTCCCGAAAGCCTCCTTATCCTCTGTCTTCCCTGTTCTCCTGCACTTCCGTAACACAGCCATCTTTGCCCTCACCCCTTGCAGCACTTCTATTCAGCCAGCATGGTTTCTTGCCTCTGCTCTTTTTACTCCTGGCCCTGGTGCAGGCTACTGTGGCCTCTGTTAGCCCAGTCTATATGACTCCCCACTTTTGTTCTGCATCCATCCCCGGCCTTATATCCTGGAGTCTTCCTTGCAGTATTGCTCCCATCCCCCTAAAGTCCACCCTTATAAAGTCCACCACCTTAGTGCCAGTGCCTCCTGTCTCCCTGCCCAGCATGACAACAAGCCACACTGTTTGGTGGTCACTACCTGCTAGTGGGCCATCCACCCTTACCTCCCTCACCACCTCACCATTTGCCAGTACTAGGTCCAGAGTGTTACCAAGCCTTGTAGGCCCACTTACCAATTGCATGAGAAGGCCATCCTGGAATGCATCAAGGAGCACCTGCTCCCTGGTACTGTTAGTTCCAGTCAACCCATGGTAGGTTAAAATCCCCCACTATCACCACACTCCCCCTTCTACACACCCTCCTTATCTGCTCTGCCAACTCCCCATCCCGTTCCCCGGATTGGGTTGGTGGTCTGTAAACCACTCCCAGCCTCAGCTTTCTGCCCTTGGAGTCCAGAAGCTTTACTCACAGCGCATCTGTCCACTCCTCTTCTCCCTCATCCCTTATGCATTTAATCCCTTCCCTCACACAGACTGCAACCCCCCGGTCCCTCCTGTATATCCTGTATTCTGGGATTGCCAAGCCCCAATCATGGTGCTTTGTGGCAGGGTTCGACAAATCCTATAGCCCGACGTCCTGGGCTACCAGATCACAGTCAGGGACAAGCAGATGGCACAGGGGTACTTGTCCGCGGACAAGTAGTGCTTTAAAAACATTTTTTTTTGCTGCACTGCCATGTTCCTCCACTAGGGAGCTTGCTGGCAACGGCACTCATCCAGCCAGCCGTCATGTGATCGACAGGGAGCTCAGCGACATGATCTTCAGTGCCAGGAGCGAGCGCTGTGTGTCGGGAGTCAGCCACAGCTATGGGGGGGGTGACACTGAGGAGCCACTCATCAGACTGGCAGGTGTGCCATCCATTCAGGCACTGACAGATCTGGGCTGCTGTGGTAAGAACACCATTGCATTGGTCAATGACTTGGCGATGGTATCGTCGGAGTCGCGCCCCACTCACTCACGCTCACTCAATTTTCTCAGCTCATTTGGGAGAAAGGACGTGGCGTGTGCTTAGCTACTGAGTTGAGTTTGTAATTTGTTGTGTGGCGAGGAGTTGGACTCGGGACTCCGTTTCCCGTTGCTGTTGTGCCTGACTGTTGCAAAAAGCAGGATCAGATCGGAGGGAGTTTTAGGGACTAACTGGATGGGAGTTTGTCAGTCAGGGGAAGGGAAGGACAGACAGACCTGTAATAGCCAG
Source organism: Neoceratodus forsteri (assembly GCA_016271365.2). Taxonomy (NCBI): domain Eukaryota; kingdom Metazoa; phylum Chordata; order Ceratodontiformes; family Ceratodontidae; genus Neoceratodus; species Neoceratodus forsteri. The sequence continues at coordinate 726,259,726 of CM057458.1, read as the reverse complement.
AAGGAGAGAAAAAACTAACTGCTGCAGTAAGGGGGAGAAGACTAACAGCATATAGGTGAATTTATTACCACCAGAACAGATCTGTAGAAGTGAGAAGGGGGTTGGGCTTTGTGTTGCCAGAGACTAGAGTAGCAAGTAACTCTTCTTCTTACACAAGGGAGGAGACAGCAGAGAGTGAACAATTAAAACATCCTAGGAGAAGTCAGTCAAGAGAGACCAAACAGAGCAGGGCTTGGACTGTTTTGCTTCACTTCCTTGCCCTAAGAAAAGGGGAAAAAACTGTGTCTGCACTTAGTTTGCAGTACAGCTGAGCTTTAGAGGTGCAGCATACTAGCTGATTCCAACAACTAGTACAAACTACACCGTAAGTCTGTCATTAACAAGAGAGGTTTGGTTGGACAGGAGTTTAGCACCAGAAGAAGTGGTGATAAAACTTAGTTGGCCAAAAACAGGCTGGACATAGATAGACATTAAAAATATCCAAAAAGGGCACTGATTGAATGACCTAAACCAAATGAGAGACCATCCCTTCCCATTTAAAACTTAAGGAGAAAGAGAGGAGAGAGCAAGTGTTTTTGCACAGAGAGCTAAGGGGACTGTGGTTTGTGCTTTGTGTGTGTTTGTGCTTTGTATGTGTTTGTGTTGCATCCCGATTCCACCAGCCAGCCAGAACAGAAAGTAAAGGGCAAGGGCACTAGGTAGGGACTTGGGAGGGCAGTAAAGTCTGTCTAAAGGAGGAAGGGTTTGCTTGCTGGGCTCTGTGTTGTTGCCCTGAGAAAAGTAAAGGGAAAGTGAAGTGAACGAAAAAACAGAACTAACTGACTGAGAGAGGACGGAGGAGGGAGGACATAAAAATAATAGTGTTGTCTGTCTGTGCTGTGTGTTGGACGAGCGCAGGGACAGTCACTGGGACTGGGACGGACATTGTGTGTGCTGTCTATGTGGTTGCTTGGCAAGTGTGTGCAGCAGTGTGTGAGAAAAAGGTAAAAAAATATAAACAAAAAAGTAAGCATCAAAGCAAGCAACAGCAATAACATCATTCCATTCCTCCCCTTAGTATTGCTGTTGCTATTTCTTCCCATTCTTGACGTCCACTGCCTGACTGCCTTGATTCCGTAGTTTACGCAGCCTTAACCTGTAAAGGTTAAGAAATATATAAGTGACTGTCTGCTGTTGGCTGCCAGCTCCACCTTCCCCCCGTCCCCATTCTAATCTAACAAACACCAGTGGAAAAAAACACACGCACCACACTTTAACAGAATAAATTTTATTAGCATCACAAAACAATAAGTAAGTACTGTGTAAGCAGAGAGCCAGACATTGAGGCATTCAAAATGCAGAAGACTAGTACTAAGCATAATAAACAGCAAAGTCTATTATCCCTCTGGTCAGCTGACTCAGCAGCACCAACAGCATCCTCAAGTTCTTCTAATATAAATACACCAACTACTACCTTCGCAGATGAAAGTAATAAGGAGTCTGCATCTGTGGCACTAGACAGAACAGGTGATCATCAGGCATTTGATTTAAGCAGTGAGCTGCCTAGTGAAGCCTTAGCTGAAGCCCCTGTGTCACTTCCCAAAGAAACGCAGTTTTGTACCTGTTGATGATGACTTGCAAGAGAAACGAAGTAAAGACAAGAAATAGGACCAAGAAAAAAGGGCCAGGCTGTTTCAGCCTCACTGGCTGACAACTTATAAATGGTTGAGATACAATGAAAAAAAGGGATTGATGTATTGCAAAGTGTGCGAAAAGTATCCCACTATTGCAATACCAGCCTTTTCAAAAAAAACACAAATGTGTTTGCCACAGGCTCTAACAATTTTAGAATTGAGTCAATACGTGCACACGAAAAGTCCAGTCCACATGTGCTATGCCAGAACCAACATATTCTGGAAAGTGGCCAGTGTGCAGTTCATTGTGATATCAGTGAGTCACTACTCTATCAAGCCTTTGCACAGTTGGAAGAGGCCACAAAGATGAAGATGAGATGTCTGTTTAACACAGCGTACTCCATTGCAAAAAATCTGCGCCTTTTTTCCAACATGGATTGGGTATGTGAATTGCAAGAGAAAAATGGAATTAAGTGTGGTACAAATTACACCAATGATAAGCAAGCCAGGGACTTTTGCAGAGCTACATCTGCTGTTCTATGCAACACACAGATGCAGACTATTAAAAATGCAAAATATGTTACAGTTCTTGCTGACGGCAGCACTGATCTTGGCTATAATTGAATGGGAAAATATCTTCCTCCGTTTGTAAATCCTAACACAAAGATATATGTACACATCTGATCCAGGCCGTACCTTTGGAATCCTCAAATGCTGAAGGTGTCTTTAATGCAATAAGTACTGCATTAGATTCTTTACATCTTCCTATCACTGACCTATCGAATGTGAGCAATCCAGGGCCACTTCTGATTTCTGCCAATTTTGATGGGGCAAGTGTAATGCTGGGTGAAGGGTGGAACCATCGCAGTTACGGGAGCACTGTCTCACATCATTGCCATGCACTGTGTTGCCCATAAGCTGGAGCTGGCAGTTCTTGATATGATGAAAACAAACCCTTTCATATCAAACCTTGAAAATACTCTAAAGGGCATCTTTAAATTCTACCACTATAGTCCCAAAAAAAATGAGGGAGCTTCAAGAAATTGCACAAGTGATAGATAGTGATCTGGCACACTTTAGTGCAATTAAACAGGTGAGATGGCTTGCCAGCAGATCTCGTTCAGTACGTGCAGTTCAGGTGAACCTACCTATGGTTGCTCAGCACTTGCAACAAACTGCAGCTGGTGCTGATGGTTCAAAAGCAAAGGTGCTGTTAAGAGAGATACAGTCTGTGCACTTTGCCAAATCTCTTTATGTCCTGCAAGATTTTTTTGCCCATTCTTAAAAATCTGTCACTGCAGTTTCAAAGAGATGACTTAATAATTCTTGAAGTATTACACCTCATCGAGACCTGCCTCCTCCGGCTGATCGAACTGAAATCAAAGCCAGGGAAATACATGACAGCTTTCCTAGCTAATTACAAACCTCAGGACAGATGCATCGACTTTGTAATTCCAAAGAAGGGAGTTGAGAAGACTGTTCCCCTTCACATTTAGAGGCAACTGTCCTGAAATAAATTTCAGGACAGATACACAACTGCATACTTTAGTAGATGCAGCAATATCTTACATCGATGTAAGATTTCAAAATTTCTCGGAGGTACCTCTGAAATGGTTCAGCTGCCTGGATTTCAAGCAATTTGATCTACCAAGAGAACAACTTGCGGAGTTTGGGACCAATGAAGTGGCTAATTTAGCAGCATACTTTAATTCTTTTACAGAAGAGCAGCAGGAAACTGTTAGATCAGAATATGCTACATTTAAGGCTCTGCTGAAATCTGCAGTTGACAAACCCTATCTGCAGGTGTATACAAGAGTGCTGAAAAGAAAAACCGCCCCAGATTGCTCATATGCTAGAGTTAGTGGAAATATTACTGGCAATGAGTGTGTCAACTGCAAAGTGCGAACGAGTATTCTCCATTCAAAACCTGATAAAGACAAAAATAAGGACACGTCTGGCAGATGACACACTACAGTCACTTCTTCAAATAGCAGTAGAGGGTCCCAAACTATGTGACTTCAATCCAGATCCAGCAATAAACCACTGGCTGCTGTCTGGTCCAGGCACTCAACATGTTTATGGGCATGCTACTACTGCTGGTTCAACTGAATCTGATGCTTCTGTATCTCATACTGTTGGCACTGTTGCTGCTGCTGCTCCTTCATCATCATCCTGTCCTAGCACCACTAGTACACTTGATGTTGGTGACAATTCTGAATCTGAGGAGTTCTGATTATGTTTGCCCTAATTATTTTCTGCTTCATTCTGGCTTATGTGGGACTGAATGCAGTGAATGGAGTCTCTGGGGCACCATGTGACTTGACTCAGACTTCAAATCACACAATCTGCATTAAGAAACATTTAAAGATATTTACATATTTGTTTTTACTGTTTTCTATAGTTTATATCTATGCAGCATTAATAATAGAATGACACACAGCCATTTACTTTGCTGCTACATAATTTTTTATATGTTTTCCTTAAAATATGGCAATCCGACCATCGGACTACCACTTGTGACAGTGGGACTACCATTTTTGGATGGGCCACTTGTCCTGGACTACCATATATATTTGAAATTTGTCGATTCCCTGCTCTGTGGTCCAAGTCTCTGTCACTGCAGCAGTGTCCACCTTCCCCTCTGAAAGGAGCGCCTGAAGCTCTGCAGTTTTGTTCCCCAGGCTTCTTGCAATGAGAGAGACCACCTTCCACCTGTACCCCTTCTTCTCCTCATTCTTCTCCTTGGCCTGTGTTCCCCTCCTGGTAGTCCGCACCCTTTCTTCTCCTTATTCTTACTGAGTGGTGGTGCCTTCTGCATTACACTTAGACCACTCTGCCCGCCCCTCCCAGGGTTACTACGCCTCCGCCTTTACCTACATCTAGAGGGTGAGCTCATTAGGCTCCCCTGTCCCGACCTTTCTACTAACCTCAGTCTTTTGGCCACCCCCCTCACTAGTTTAAATCTACCTGTAACCCCCCTGCAAATGGGGGTTCCCAAAAGACTTCCAGGAGCTTGCTTGAATGCTCCAAGCCTGAATGGTGTTTGGCGTTTAAGCCATTTATCAGTGAGTGTTTTTAGAACCTCTGGTACTGTCTCTTTAAGAGCTGTCTGCTTGCAGACATAATTAGTTTGTATGGGGGACTGTGTGTTTCTTTGATTGAGTACCACTCAAGCTGCTGCCAATTCACTCCATTTTGCAGTCACTAGGAGTGCAAAGGGAACCTATCTGAAAGATGTAACTGTTTGCCAGAAATCATTTACAGTAATAATGAAATTACAGTTTGTCTAACCTGCTTTCTTTTGCAGTCAGAACTGTGTCTGCTAGTTCCCATTCTAGTTTTGAACTGCTGAACTGGACCAATCAGTGTGGGGTAAGCTAGCTCTAAAATGGTGCCTTGGACGAATCAGAACTTGGACTCATAATCTGAGCCAGCCACAAGAGGATTGTATGGGCAGTGACTCTGGGAGATGTAGTTTAGACTTCAGCACCTTTTTGGACCAACAGCAGCAGTCTATTGTGAGTGACAGCCAATCCAGTCAAGAACTGGGAGGAACTCACAGGAAGTGCCCGGTTTTGTCGGTTGGAGTTTCAGTTGAGCTTTGGCAGTGAAGAAGGAAGGAGCCCTGTGCTTTTTCAGTGTGCAGTTTAGTCAAAAACGTGTGTAAGGCCAAGAGTTCGGTCTGCAGCTTGTGTAACAGCTTATTAGGACTGAATCCGTCCTGTGAAAAGAATCAAAGGATCTCTGAAGAGTAGAAACCAGGCTCACCCTGTAGAAGACTGGAGGAATTGCTGAAAATTGCACTCTGTCTGTCAGGAACTGAATCTGCTGTGTGTTCTCCGGTATTGTGCAGTAATTGCGATCGGGATACAGATGCAGCCTGCCTGGTATAGTGCTTTCTTTTATATGGATGTGTGAAGAGGTTTGTGTACCTCAAGTGAGCCCTGCTGACATTGAAGGACCCTATCTTATTTGGAGGTCGTGAGTACTAATTCAGGGTCGCTCCCTGTTGAATTGCCACATTAAATCCAAATGGAATTACTGTACTGCTGACTGTTTAATTCTCCTTTTCTCTGTGTGAAAGGGCCCCTACCAGCTGCCACGGTTTGGACTAGCCACTAGGGCTTGGGTACCCAGGGACAGTAACTGATAGGGATAGGCCTGTGCACAGAGCCATGGGTAGATTATTAGAGTGATAAGCTAATTAACCTGATTTCCCCCTGTCCTTGTTATATCCCCTAAATAAATCAGAGCTGCTTGTTTCAGCAAAGTTATACTGCCTGAGGTATTTGTCTATGTTAAAGTACTGTACTGTGATTGTTGCTGTATCTCATTTCTGAGGAGGTCCCAGTGCTGGAACCAGACCTGGGGGTAAGTGTATACTGTGAAGGTAATTCTGATATATTGTGTGGGCCACTAGTGGGAAGGAAGGGGGGTTGCAGTGTCCCAGAGGGCTGTGACCAAGTTAGTTTAACTATTGCAAACCCTGACCTCTGGGTGGAGGCACCCGCCATTGGATCCAGGCCCCTCAACCTGTTAGTGGCAAATCAGGCAGGGGTAGTAGCCCCTGGGATAGCGCCATCTAGGGGTTACATACCTTAGTAGAGATATACCCCTCTAATCCTGCCTTTAATACTGCCTTCCCCTTCCTGCTCAAGTGCACCCTATCCCCCACATACAAATCACTATTTCCCCAGACCCTACCCCAGTTAGTCACTAACCCATAATTTTTGGTGTGGCACCACTCCCTCTGCCCCTTGCTGAACTCCTCAGTCCTACCCTTCCTCCCCATGTTTTCACATGGTACGGGGAGTAACTCTGAGAATGCCACCGCTCCCCCACCCCTCACACTGCTTGCCCAACTACTCGAACCTCCCCCTCACTACTTTCACAGTCTCCCCCCTCCAAGTCATTTGTACCCACATGCAACAGTAAATGAGGTTCCGTCCTCCCACTTGCTGCACACTTGAGCAGTGCCTGCCCTGCTCCTCCTGCAGTAAAGTTGGGGATAGCTTCAACCCAAATATGGCTGTGCCTTCCCCCCTTCCGCCACATCTCACCCCTTTCAGTATACAATCCCCTAGGATGAGTACTCCCCTGTCCCTTAGCCCCTTTCCTTTTTAATGCCCCTTCCACCTCCCCGGTATTCGATCTTCCCTGCCCCTTACCCCCACCAGCTGCACCCTCTGTGACTTCTGTATCTGTACCCCCAACTTCTGCCTCATCCCTTTTCTCCGCCTTATTCCTCCCATCCCTCTTGAACCCCTTCCCAGCCTGACTACTTCCTATTGGGTTTCCCACGTCGACGTCCCCTACTCCCCTGCTGATTTCCAACCCCTCTCCTATCCCCGCTGTTGTCGATTTAGAGCCCCTATTCTCTTCTACCCTGATAATGATGCCCTTCCCATCCTTCCCTCTTCCCGTAGCCTTCTCTCCTCCAGTCACCACCTCCTCCTTCCTTACTAGCCCAGCTTCTACCCTTTCATCCTCGCTATCTCTTCCCCTAGCTGTTGCCATCCCTCTCATTCCCCGCTTGTCCTCCCCCCTTCAGTATGTTCCTGCTCTCCCTCTCTCTCCCATAGCAGAGGCTCGAAACTATTCCTAGTTGATACCCCTCCTACATCTCTTCCCCCTACTGGTTTCCCCCTCCTACTTGTTCCCCTCCATGCCACCTCTGGTCCCACCCCGGTCCCTCCCTACCCGCAGCCATCTGCTCTCTCCCCCCTGGTACTCCTTGTGGTCTTTTCCTCCCCTAAAATGAGGCCCCCCTACCCTTTCGTCCTCGCTATCTCTTCCCCTAACTGTTGCCATCCCTCTCATTCCCCACTTGTCCTCCCCTCTTCAGTGTGTTCCTGCTCCCCCTCTCTCTCCCATAGCAGAGGCTCAAATCTATTTCTAGTCAATACCCCTCCTACATCTCTTCCCCCTATCGGTTCCTCCCTCCTACTTGTTCCCATCTGTGCCATCCCTGGTTCCACCCCTGGTCCTTCCCTACCTGCTGTCATCTGTTCTATCCCCTGGTACTCCTCGTGGTCTCTTCCTCCCCCAACAGGAGGCCCCCCCCTCGCCTCGGGCACCCCCTCCCTTGTCCTCTCTTTTCTACTAGTGCCTCTGATACTGGGGTCGGTTTCAGTCCCTAGCTGTTCTTCCTCCGTCCCCCTTGCCATCCCCTATCCCCCAGCCAGGAACCATACCATACTCATCTGCCCTGCCACTTAGACTCTTCCCTAACCGCCACAGTTCCTCCCTCAAATTAGCCAGTCATCTACAGACCATACACCCCTCATCCTCCAAGCCGAGTCCTGGATCATGGCAGAGTGGCGGACCCACACCCTGCACACCCCACCACCCTTCCAAACTTGCCCGCCCTACTGACATGTGGCACCTGCTCCATTTTGGCCCCCATCTTATGTTACAGGCTCCTACTCCCAGGTTTTGTACCCTACTATAACTGTCAGGCCCCTATTTACTCAAATTCCTGCCCCCCCAACACTAGTCCCCTTTCTGCCTCCTTGCCGACCAGGATAATTCAGTCTCAAATCTCATCCGTTAGATACTGTATTACTGTAGCAATCCTAAAGCCTCCTTGTCCAATTTTCACCCCTCAGCTACCATATTTTTCATTCTCAGCTCTCATAAAGTTTCACTTAGCCCAGTCAGAAATCCTCTTGCACTCCAAGTATTACTCAGTTCAGTTAGAGAAATAAACAGAACAAATAAATATGTATTATTACGGCAGTCATAACAATATAGCTCAGTACTTAGCTCAGTTAGAGAAATAAACAGAACAACTAAATCTGTATTATTAGAGCACTCCTCAAAGTAACCAATCATTGCTTTGTCTCCACCCCAGAGACCCTGCTGTAATATAGGACCACAGAGGACTCTGGGCAGGAGGGTGGGTAACTCTAAAGTCTCGGCAGAGCTTCGTTGAGCTCGCTCACTCCCTCGTCACTCACTCGTTCATTCTGTTTCTCCCGCCGCTGCAGGCTGCCCTTTTGTACTGGGCTCTTGCCTGCATTGGCACCTTTTTCCTGCCCATAAAGAAATCCGCAGCAATCCCGACAGAGCTCCATTGAGCTTGCTCACTTCCCCTCCCTCACTCAATCACTCATTCTGTTTCTCCCGGTGCTGCAGTCTATCCTTTTGTACTGGACTCCTGCCTGCGTTGGCGCCTTTTTCTGCCCACAAAGAAATCCACTGCAGTCCCAACAGAGCTCGCTCACTCCCCCTCTCTCACTTGCTCATTGTGTTTCTCCTTGCTCTTGCCTGCATTGGCGCCTTTTCTGTACACAAAGAAATCCATAGCAGTTCCAACAGAGCTCTGTTGAGCTCGCTCACTCCCCCTCTCTCACTCGCTCATTCTGCTTCTCCTGGCACTGCAGGCTGCCCTTTTGTACTGGGTTCCTGCCTGCATTGGCACCTTTTTCTGCCCACAAAGAAGTTCACAGCTGTCCCGACAGAGCTCCGTTGAGCTTGCTCACTCCCCCTCTCTCACTTGCTCGTTCTGTTTCCCCCTGTGCTGCAGGCTGCCTTTTTGTACTGGCCTTCTGCCTGCATTGGCGCCTTTTTCTGCCCAGAAACAAATCCGTAGCAGTCCCAACAGAGCTCTGCTGAGTTCGCTCACTCCTCCTCTCTCACTTGCTCATTCTGTTTCTCCCGCCGCTGCAGGCTGCTCTTTTGTACTGGGCTCCTGCCTGCATTGGCACCTTTTTTCTGCCCATAAAGAAATCCGCAGCAGTCCCGACAGAGCTCCATTGAGCTTGCTCACTTCCCCTCCCTCACTCAATCACTCATTCTGTTTCTCCCGGTGCTGCAGGCTATCCTTTTGTACTGGACTCCTGCCTGCGTTGGCGCCTTTTTCTGCCCACAAAGAAATCCACTGCAGTCCCAACAGAGCTCGCTCACTCCCCCTCTCTCACTCACTCATTGTGTTTCTCCCGGAGCTGCGCTGGCGCCTTTTTCTGCCCAGAAACAAATCCGCAGCAGTCCCAACAGAGCTCTGCTGAGTTCGCTCACTCCTCCTCTCTCACTTGCTCATTCTGTTTCTCCCGGAGCTGCAGGCTGCCCTTTTGTACTGGGCTCCCGCCTGCGTTGGCGCCTTTTTCTGCCCAGAAAGAAATCTGCAGCAGTCCCAACAGAGCTCCACTGAGCTCGCTCACTCTTCCTCTCTCACTTGCTCGATCTTAATCTGTCCCAAACACTTACTTCCCAGAGCAACCGCGCTATTCTGCGCCAGAAGTACAAAAACACATTTCTGCCAGGATGTAAAAAATGACAGCTGTACTGTTCATAAGGACGTGTGAAAAAATGCCAGTGTTGAAAATCTGGCGTGAAAATATTACAAATTTGCGAAATTACAAGGGTGCGTGGTAACTGTGCAACGCATACTTGTAACACAGTCATTTTATGGACTTTCGTCACCAGATTTTCAACATAGGCATTTTAGGACCTCTGCTCATGAACAGTGTCACTGTCATTTTCTCAGTCTATCTTGAAAACTGATTTCCCACAGCAAACAATGTGAAAAACGACAGCTGTACTGTTCATAAGGAGGTGTGGAAAAATGCCAGTGTTGAAAATCTGGACTGAAAATATTACAAATTCGCTAAGTTACAAGCATGCGTGGAAACTGCTCAATGCACGCTTGTAAAACAGTCATTTTTTGGATTTTTTTCACCAAATTTGCAACATAGGCCTTTTGAAAGCCCACCTCATGAACAGTGGCACTGTTGTTTCATTAATCGGTCCCAAAAGGTGATTCTGCGCAGTGACCACAAAATCCCCTTTTAGAACCAAATAACGCAATGATAGTGACTGAATTCATGAGGAGGGGTCACAAGAAATGAAAATTATGTACCTACCGTAATTCTTGATCTTCTTGGACGAGTCTCCACCACTCATTCACACTATTGGGATCTGCGCCGGAGGCACTAGGACCCATCGGGAGCAAACTTTTTGCTGGGGAGTTGACGCCAGAGATGGCGCTGCGAGGAACGGCGCATGAGCCCCAGCTCGCGCGGCAATGACTATCTCGGCGTCGACTCCCCAACCGCCTCAGTACCTTTTTTACCAAGGAGGTGCAGCGTAACTAACCTAGAAGGGTAGCCTAACCTAAAAACCGGACATAAGATAGTCCGGATGACCCGTGTAAGAAGGGTCAACAAAGAAGTCTTTGAGGCCTAAAGATTTGAGGGAGTGAAGACCAACAAGAGAGGTGAGCTCGGGGGATGGAGGGTGGGCGTGTGAATGAGTGGTGGAGACTCGTCCAAGAAGATCAAGAATTACGGTAGGTACATAATTTTCATATCTTCCTGGACATAAGTCTCCACCACTCATTCCACTACTAGGAAAAGTACCGAGCTAATAATCCCCGAGAAGGCGGCAGGAGACCAAGAGCTCACGTTTCTTAAGACAGAAGTCCATTAAGGATGGCTCTGCCAAAAGAAGAATGTCGTCTGGCATGGACATCGAGTGCATAATGCTTAATGAAGGTATGCACTGAGCTCCAGGTGGCTGCATTGCAGATGTCTGCAATGGGCACGTTGCGGATTTCCTCTAGGGATGCCACTACCGCTCTGGTAGAGTGAGCTTAAACTTTACCCTCCAACTTAACCTGCACCATGGAATAGCAGTGACGAAGGCACGCCATTAGCCATGCTGAGATACATCTAATAGCGACAGGTTGACCCAGCCGGGTCTCACTGAAGGAAACGAACAGTTGCTGGGCTTTACGAAAATCCTTGGTTCTATCTAAATAGAAATGCAAGGCCCTCTTAACATCCAGAGAATGAAGAGAGCATTCCCCTTCATTTTGGAAGTCCGCAAAATAAGAGGGAAGGACCAAAGGTTGGTTAAGATGAAATTCTGACACAACCTTAGGAAGAAATTTAGGATGAGTACGAAGGACTACTTTGTCTTTATGAAACATGGTGTATGGAGGATCTGTGACCAGGGCATGTATCTCAGAGACCCTGCGGGCTGAGGTAATGGCCACTAAGAAGGCAGTCTTCCAGGTGAGGAACTTTAGTTCACAGGTAGCTAGAGGCTCAAAAGGTTTCCGAGTGAGCATGTCTAGCACAAGATTAATGTCCCAGGCTGCAACTGGACGTCTTGTAGGAGGCTGTGCAGAATGCCCTTAAGAAATCTCTTAACCATAGGTAACTGAGCCAGTGTGAAAGGAAAAACGGCTCATGATACGCTGAAATGGCACTAAGGTGAACTTTAACTGTAGAGTACTGGAGACCTGAATTTGAGAGGTCCAAAAGGTACTCTAAAACTTTATCTGGAGGGCAGGAAAAGGGATTCAAAGAGGACTTTGCACTGAGAAGCGGCAACTTCCACTTAGCCGTGTAAGTTTTCCGGTGGCTGGCTTCCGCACAGCCAGAAGGATATCAGAAACTCTTCGAGAGACATTGAACTGATTTACTTCTACTCTTCAGAGCAAAGCGTGAAGGTGAAGAGATCTCAGATTGGGATGGACCACGGTCCCGGAGTTAAAAGGTTCATCTGCAGGGGAAGTGGTCTTGGAGGAACTGCCAACATACTGTTAAGAAGTGGAAACCACAGTTGTCGAGGCGAAAAGGGAGCAATGAGAATCATCTTATCTCCCTGAGACTCGAACTTGAGGAGTACTCTCTGAATTAGAGGAAGAGGCGGAAAGGCGTAAAGAAAGCGTTTTGTCCACCGCAGCCTGAACGCATCCTGACAAAAAATGCCAGGCCCTGGATTTCTGGAGCAGAAGAGAGGCAGTTTTGCGTTGAGTGGGGACGCAAAAAGGTCCAGGTCCGGAGTTCCCCACTCTTCGAATAGTGACTGAACTATGGTTGAGTCGAGAGACCACTCATGAGGATCTGTCTCTGTTCTGCTGAGACAGTCTGCCAAGTCGTTCTGTACACCTGGCAGGTAGATTGCTTGAATTAGAGCCTTGTGCTCCAAGCACCATTCCCAGACCCTCATCGCTTCTCTGCATAAGGGGTAAGAATGAGCACCGCCCTGCTTGTTGATGTAATACATCACTGCTTTGTTGTCCGTTTGGAGGAGAATATTCTTGTGACAGAGAATGTCCTTCAAAGCTCGGACCGCATAAAGGACGGCTCTCATTTCTAGGACATTTATGTGAAGCTGGGACTCGAGTTGAGTCCACACACCCAGAGTGTGGAGAGCATGACAGTGAGCTCCCCACCCCATTAGTGAGGTGTCTGTGGTAATGGAGATCTGATGGTCCAGAGGGGCAAAGGGGTATCCTTGCAGGAGATTGTCCTCTTTGAGACCACCAGGCGAGAGACCTCTTTAAAGGTTCTGTCACCTTGATGAGATAGGACTGCGGGTGAGTGGTTGGAGACCACTGAGTACTGAGCATCCACTGGGTGGTTCTCATGTGCAGACGGGCCAGAGGTACAGTGAACACTGAGGATGCCATGAGGCCCAGCATCCGTTGCATCGAGAGCACTGTAACTGACCTGTTTTCTCCGATGTGACAGGCCATCTGAAGGATATCGTTCCTTCTGTCCTCTGGAAGAAAGGCTCGCAGCAGGATGTGTCCAGAAGGGTCCCTATGAAAGGGAGCCTCTGGGAGGGCTGCAGCTCGATTTCTTGAGGTTTAGCAGGACTCCATGGACGTAAGGAGGCAGAGGCCGTCTCTGATGTATCCAGAGTCCTTGCCTGGAAGGACTTGCCAGAAGCCAATCGTCCAGATAAAGGGAACACCTGTATTCGAGTTTTCTGAGGTGCGCTGAGAACTGCACAACACTTTGTAAAAACTTCAGCGCTGAGGATAGCCCAAAAGGCAGGACTCTGAACTGATAATGTTGTCCCAGAGCCACAAACCTCAGGAATTTGTGATGCCTCGGGTGAATGGGAATGTGCTGGTAAGCATCCTGCATGTCTAGGGAGGCTAACCAGTCATGCTGATGAAGCAAGGGTAACAGGGTTCCTAGAGAAATCATTTTGAATTTCTCCTTGGGGAGAAATTTGTTTAGCTTTCTGAGATCTAGAATGGGGCGCATTCCCCCAGACTTCTTTGGAACCAGAAAGTAATGAGAGTAGAACCCCGTGTTTCGTTGATGCAGCGACACAAGTTCTACTGCCCTGTTGTTTAGAAGGCCCTGAATCTCGGCGGTGAGAAGGTCTGACTGAAGGGCAGACAGCCTGGGCTGCCATTTGGGAGGACGATCCGGAGGGTTTTTCACAAGATTGAGTGAGTACCCCTCACGGATTATCCGAAGGACCCATTTGTCTGAGGTTATGGACTTCCACTGGCTGTAGAAGTGCATCAGCCGACCTCCCACCGGAGAGGAAAAGTCCACCTCGGGCAGTTGAGGTGGGACTTGGGCCAGCAATTCATAAGGTAGCGCTGGGCGCTTTGGGTCCTGCACTTTCTGTTGTGCCTTCTTTTTGAGGTTGGGCAGGTTGGTTCTTATGGAAACTTCCTCTGCCTCTGCCTCAAAAGGACTGACGGTTATGAAACTGGCGTTACTGGCATGCCTCGAGAGGGGCAGGAGGGTCTAACCAACTAATGGCTGACCTAGTCTTTTGTGTAGCTTCTAGAGCTTGCTCGACCTGAGGACCAAAAAGATATGCACCATCAAGGGCAATGCCATTACCTGTGTGCGCATCCTTGGTGAAGCTGAGTGCGCAGCCAGGAATGGCGGCAGGTGCAAATACCAGCAGCTGCTGAACAGGAAGCCGGAGTCGAAAGCGTCCATGGCTGCTTTAACCTGTTGGTTGTTAGATTCTATTCCCTGGTAATGGTTTGAAGAAGCTCTGGTTTTGAATCCAACTCCGGAAGAGCTTCAACCATTTGCTTGAGAGAGTGCCACAGGATATACTCGTACTGAGAAAAATAGCCTTGGTAACTGACAATACGCATACTTAGGGTAGAAGCAGCAAAGACTCTCTTACCTAAGGTGTCTATCTTATGAGATTCCTTGTTAATAGGTCGAGCTGTTGTGGTTTGAGGAAAGACGACTTTATCATTCTCTGCCAGGACTACAATAGGATCCGCAAAGGCTTGAGATGCCAAAATGGGACGATCTTTGGGGGCTGAATATTTTCTATCAATGGATTTAGCCACCGATGAAGAGAGAGCAGGATTATTCCATACCATTTGAGACAGCATCTCGAAGGAAGGCTGAATCGGAGGAGTCAAATCCATAGGGATCTCTGAGGCGTGAAGGTATTGGAGTCTTAATTTCCCAGGATTAATGTCTGTAGTCTGGAGAGAATGTGTGGAAATCATATTCTTCAGCAGAGACTTAAATGACAGGTCCTCGACCACAGGCTCTGCAGCAGTAAAAGATCCTGCTTCGTCCACCTCATCACCCAGCCGAAGGTCTGGGTCAGGCTCAATGTCATCTCCTGACAGTCCAGGAGGGACTGTATGGACAGGAAAGGGATGAAAGCCAGAAGAGGAAGGAGGAAACAAGACAAAAGGGAAGTCCCCAAGAGCCCCCCGCGCTGAGGAGGCGCATGGCGCTGAGAACGACAGCGAGGAACCACGAGGTGCCTAAAACAGCACCGCATGGCACCGAACAGCCACACCGCGCTGCAGGCGACGCCGAGAAGTCACACGGCGCCGCAGGTGACACCGAGAAGCCGCGTGGCACCGCAGGCGATGCTGAGGAAGGCGCCACGAGGCCACACAGTGCCAAAGGCACTCCCAGAGACCGAAAAACAGGTTTTGAAGGAAAAAGAGCAGGAGATAAGGGCATCGGTGTGGCCCCCTGCGCCGAAGCCATGTGAGGAGGGACATCGGCATCGGAGTCGACTGCACCGAAGAAGGTGCCGCGCGACCAGGAAAGTCCAACCGCCCTACCTGGTCGCCCAGAGAGTCTGAAGGCCCACGAGTGACCGAGCCAGGTAGCCGAACCAACCTCCGAGCCCATTGCTCCATAAGAGTGGCCCACTGATGAAACTGCTCATCTGAAGACCTACCTGCGGGCGGGGTAGGATTCTGATGTCGAAGACGTCGGCTACCAGAAGCCGCTGTTGGCGACTCTGAAGGAGGAGACCGGCAACTAGCCCCGATAACCGAGCGTCCTGCGCGGAGCGTATCAGAGAAGCGACCTCGGTGATGCCTTCTCTTTTTAGACCTGCGGGCCGAAGAAGAGCTCGAGGCCGAACGGTGCCGAGAATGCGACCGTTTGCTTTTATGCTTCCGCGGGGACTGCCCATCCCCCCCGGGCATTGGACTGACAGTTGTCAGACCCCCCTTCCGGAGAAGGCGCCGGAACGGACCCAGCCCGACTAACTGAACAGTTTTCATACGAAGTCTCCCTACCATCACCTGACCTGCTCATGGTCGACTCCGTCACAGTAGGCTGAGACTTCTTTATCGTTTTTATTTAAAAATAAGAATAACTTAAGTGATACTGTATCGAGATAATACTACAAAATAATAAAACTGAAAACTATGCTGCTAGTTTGAAGTTTGACTCCCGACGAGGCGGCGCGTCACTGAAGCACACTTGACGGCGGGAAAAAAGGAACTGAGGCGGTTGAAATCGGCCTTACAGATAGTCATTACCACCTCGAGCTGGGGCTCATGGCGCCCGTCTCGCGCGCCATCTCTGGCGTCGACTCCCAACAAAAAGTTTGCTCCTGATGGGTCCTAGTGCCTCCGGCGCAGATCCCAATAGTGTGAATGAGTGGTGGAGACTTATGTCCAGGAAGATCCCCATGTTGAAAATTTGGTGCCAAAATTCCCCAAAATGCCCGAGACATGCACCAAAGTTTAAAAAACCCTATTTATGCCATTATACAGCTTACCGGTATTTCTTCAGTTCGCAGTCAGCTTTGAAGAGTGCAGGCGTGTTCCCAGTCCACGAAGATTGTCATGCTGGGCTCCAGAGGTAAGTATGCGGGGAGGTGGGAGGTGGGGTGAGCAGAGGGTGGGCGCAGGTTGGGGAGGGCCACCAAACTCTGCAAGGGACTGTTTACTGTTTTACAGGTGTTAAAAAAAAAACCTGGGGTGGGCTCCCAGCTTGCCAACTGAGTGTTTTGGGGCTGTAGCGACGGGGATTGGGCACTCGTCGGCACAAACCAATGCGGGGAGCCAAGGATTGGGCACCTCGGCACACAGCAAACTGGGGAGGGGACGTTGTCGGCGGGGTGGGCTCCTCCTTGGCAAATTGAACTGGGGGGACTGAAGCTGATGGGGATTGGGGCTCCTGTCGGCAAAGAAAGACTGTTGGGGGGGCGCATGCTGCTGAGGGGGATTGGCACCCCCTCGGCACACAACAAATGGGGAAGGGGGGTTACAGTGTGCCGACAGGGAGTGGGCTGCCCCATCGGCAAACATACTGGGTCGGGGGCGGCATACGGACGTCAAGTTACTTGCAATGATGGATCGTTCCCTCATTGTAGCGAAATGGCTGACGCTGCAATGACGAGGCGGCCCCTGATTGCAGCGGCGAAAACGTTTTAACTTGGTGGCACTTCTGCAGAACCAGTGTCATCAAGACACTGGGCCTACACTGGTCCACCAGTGCCAAGCCTCCAAATGCAGTGCCCCCGTTGGCTGCCAGAGTGTCACATCTCCATAACCCGCTTCTCACCTAAGCTGCCACATAATGTTTCTTGTGCATGCACGCAAGCAAACATAAAAAACACAAAGAACTCAACAGCTTAGGTGCTCAAGGTGTTCACTGACTGATCACAGGCAAATAAAGTTGCACTGGAATTTAAGAAAGCAATCTTCAACAAAATCAACAAAATCTTGTGTAGATTTTACGTAGAAGTAAAAAACTTCTCAAGACAACAATATACCATTACAGCGTCACCAGTCTGTGAGCAGGGATTAATAGACACCTTAATTCAGCTGAAATAAGTAGGAACGTGAGCATCATTAGCAATAAAGCCTTCTGATCCAGCAATAATGTGTTTGTCTCCATAATAAAAAAAATACAGACACAACAGCAACATTGTCACCATACATCATCCATCTTTGAAATCTGTAGACCTACATAAACAGAGTCTTTTGTGCTTTTTCCTTTGATAACAAGTGATCTAATCAGAAAAGTATGGCTCGATATTCAGTTATGAATGGCCAGATCTGAAAGAGAGAGAGTCAGACACTTGAAACAGACCAGCCTTGAAGTTAGAGCAGATGACAACTGCAATCAGTACCTCACAGTCACATTCAATCTCCACACCAAGAACCTTTCATCACATAATGAAGCAAATAAGCAGAACAACCAAGGACTTGTATATGCCATGCCAGGCAGCACACAATGCCCCATAGAGAACATAAAAAAATCTGTCAAAAATGTGACCTGATGCACCTGCCCTGTATCTTCACCCCAACGCCACCAACACATCCATCAAGATACTCTTCCAGTCTGGTGTTCCAAAAAAACTTATGAGTACCAACTTTCTTTCATCAATGAATCCATGTCTCTGCAAAGAAAATGACTTAAAACAAGGTACACCAACTACTCCCTCTGGTAAACAGCAGTTCATCTACTTTGCAGTGCAGGTATAAATGCAAGTCAGATCATGTCTGTCACACACTACCAGTGTGAGTCAAGTGTATGGAGTTACTGGGGACCACTTGACAATGACGACATGAAATGGAGTGCCATACTGTCCGGGATGAAACTTCAACACAACAAAAAAGACAGCAGCTGCATGTAGACCAAAGATGACAAACCAAAAGCCCTCACCTCAAGCAGCAGCAATGGACATCAATTACCTCCAAAAAGAAACTGACATGAGGACCAGCAATTCAATCTCTACAACTGCTCATTGAATGCTTCAGTCAAGTTCATAAACTATAGAAAATTGTCAAAATTCCCTAATCTGAATACACCATATCTGCAAGAAAAGTACAACAGGTTATATATTCTTTTTTTTCTTGTTTTCCCCTATCTACAAAGAAACAATTTCTTTTGGACTACTTCATCATAATAATATGCAATCCTAAATAAAATATTTTTCTTTATTAAACTCATATCTTTGTGCCTGTGTAGGTATTAGTATTGCAGAATGCTATATGATAAGTACAATAAAATACTTCAGGGTGTGGGTAGTAGAGTGATCACCACACTTCCTGGGGAAATAAGAACTCAGCCTGTGTTTTCGTGCCTCATTATGCTCCTGGGTGTGTGGAGATCCCTCAACTAACCACACCCTGTTGTGTCTCACAGCGTACATGTTAAATGGGGACCGGCTGAGGGATTGGTGACCAATGGACCCAAGGGATTATGATAATATGGGTTGGGAAATTGCTACTTTCTCATTGGTCAACAGACATGAATTGTGAGACCACTATCACAGGCTAATAAAAAGTGCTGGCAATCAGGTCACAGCATACTAACATATCAGTGCCTTTTGTAAAACATTCCTGACTTCTATTACAAATATGGTTGCCACCTTTACTCTCACCAAAACAGTCACATAGGCCATAGAAAAGAAACTGCCTCAAATTTTTTTTGGGGAAAAAAGCAATTTTATTACATACATACATACCGGTGTATGTGTGTAATAAAATTGCTTTTTTCCCCAAAAAAATTTAAATAAACTCTGGTCAGAGCAGACATGGCTGCAGCTGTGCTTAAAGAGTGCTCACCGAGCTCGCAGTGGAACGGTCTGCCACGTCCGCCATGTCCAAGAGGGCTGCTGGAGCTCAGCACGCATGCACGAGCAGTTGCACATGTGCAGCAACTGCGTAAATGAAGTCGCACATGCGCAACTGCTCGTGCAGGTGCACTGAGCTCCGGCTGACGTGGCCGCAGCTGTGCTTAAAGAGTGCTCACCGAGCTCACAGCGGAAAGGTCCGCCATGTCCAAGAGGGCTGCTGGAGCTCAGTACACATGTGCAAGCAGTTGCACATGTACAGCAACTGCGGAAATGAAGTCGCACATGCACAACTCCTCGTGCAGGTGCACTGAGCTCCGGCAGCCATGTTGGGTATTGTGGGCTTTATCGGAAGTGACGGGACAGTAAAGTAGTGCACCCACGGGGGGGGGAGGGGCTAAAGAAATGACTGCCTGCTGAGTGGAGTGGTTCACCTTGTGGAAGGATAATGCTGCAACTCCAAATTTGTTGTTGGGTCAGATCCGGTGGGTCATTTTTACTTTCCGATCGCAAGACAGCTGCAGAGCTCCACCCCTGCAGCTGTAAAAATGAAGTACTACTCATAACTTTACTTTCTTGAGCGTCTGACCCGACCATCAAAACTTCCTTCCTATCCTTACCTGCCTACCAGGGAAATCTTTGCTGGTTACACTGCCCAGATAAAACTGAATTCATGGCTTTACTGAGGCCTTCTGTTGTCTGTGTTTGTGTGGGAAGAGGTTAACATTCTGCCAGCATACTTCTGCTGAAGTTAGATTTCCTGCACTGCATGATAAACAAACATTCCATCTACAGAAAGCATGGAAAGGCAGATGGGGCTAAAAGGGGTAAGGTCATCAAAAAGTGGAGGATGATGAGTACCAATGCTCGTAGTCTGTTTAACAAGCTCCCTGAACTAGTGGCCTTGATGGAAGAAGGTTGCCTAGATATTGTGGCAGTCACAGAAACATGGTGCACAGAGAACCATAACTGGGATGTCAACATACCAGGAAACACAATCTACAGGAGGGACAGGGAGGGTAAAAGAGGAGGAGGAGTAGCTCTCTATGTAAAGGAAGGGATCAAAGCAACAGAACTAAAGAGTAAACAGGGAGCAGATGAGACACTCTGGGTCACCCTGGAGACAGGAAATGGCACCACAATCCGCATGGGGGGTTGTATACAGACCCCCATCTCGGGGAGGGAATGGACAAGGAAATGATAGAAGGCTTCCTTAGAATGGCAGAAAAAGGGGAGATATTGTTGATGGGGGACCTGAATATGCCAGATGCTAACAGGAGCACCTTTGCTGCAGGCACATCCAAGAGCAGGGTCATTCTTGATGCCCTACAGGGGGCATGCCTCAGACAGCTAGTACTAGAACCCACTCGGAAGGGAGCAATCTTAGACCTGGTACTCTCAAATGGGGATGGAGAAAGAATCTCAGATTTAGAAGTGGGTAGCCATCTGGGAACAAGCGACCACCAAACAGTGTGGTTCACGATAAACACAGCCATACAATCAAGCCATACAAAGGCAAGAGTATTGGACTTTAGGAGGGCTGACTTTGGGGAAAATGAGAGAGTGCCTCAGAAAAGCACTAGCAAACAGGCAAGAAGAAGGGGTGGAGGAACAATGGAGAGTAATCAAAACAGCCATCACAGAGGCAACAAGCCTTTGTGTAAAGCAAATCAACAAAACACAACGAAGGAAAAAACTCCTGTGGTTCTCAAAAGAGGTGGCAAGGAAGGTTAAGGAGAAAAGGATAGCATTCAGTAAATATAAGGAAACACAGAAGGAGAAGGACAGAGAACTTTATCAGTTAAAGCAGAAAGAGGCTGGGAAAGCAGTCAGAATAGCAAAGGCCCAAACTGAGGAAAGGATAGCCAACTCTGTAAAGAAAGGGGATAAGATCTTTTATAGGTACATTAGGGAGCGAAGAAAGACCAAAGGAGGGATACTGGGGCTTAATAAAGGGAAGGGAATGTGGGTAGAGGGTGACAATGAAAAAGCAGGGATATTGAACGAATATTTCTGCTCAGTATTCACAAAGGAAGAGGGAGAGGTACCTAAACCAAACAAGAGAAACACTCTGAAGACGAGGGTCGATACCAGTCCATTTACAAAAGAAAGGTTTCTGAAAGAACTAATAAAATCGAAGGTGGACAAAGCAATGGGGCCTGATGGGATTCACCCAAGAATTCTAAAAGAACTAAGGGTAGAACTAATGACACCACTGACTACTCTCTTTAACAAATCATGGGAGGATGGGGTGGTACCTGAGGACTGGAGGAGGGCAGATGTGATTCCTCTTCACAAAAGTGGGAGCAGGACAGAGGCAGGAAATTACAGACCAGTTAGTTTGATCTCAGTGGTAGGTAACATGATGGAATCACTTCTGAAGGAAAGAATTGTTGAGTACCTAGAGGCCAGTGGGGCACAGGACCCAAGACAGCATGGATTCATGATGGGAAGGTCGTGTCAGACAAATCTAATAGATTTCTTTGACTGGGTGACCAAAGTAGTAGACCAGGAAGGGGCTGTGGACATGGCTTACCTAGATTTTAGCAAGGCATTTGATACAGTCCCACATAAAGATTACTATACAAGTTAGCCAGCCTTGGGTGGGTCCCAAGGTGGTAGCCTGGATAAAAATTGGCTAGACAACAGGACGCAAAGGGTAGTAGTAAATGGAGTCCACAGTGAAGAAAGGAGGGTTACTAGCGGGGTACCGCAGGGTTCAGTACTGGGACCAGTCCTTTTTAATGTCTTTATAAGTGACACAGCAGAGGAACTGGAAGGAAAAGTATGTCTCTTTGCAGATGACACAAAGATCTGCAACAGGGTTGATACACCACATGGAGTGGAAAGGATGAGAAGGGACTTGGCAAGGTTGGGGGAATGGCCAAATGTATGGCAGCTCAGATTCAATGCAAGGAAGTGCAAGGTAATGCACCTAGGAAACAAAAACCCAGGGCAAGAGTACACAATGGGGGGTGAGATACTGACAACAGTAAAAATGGAAAGGGACCTAGGGGTAATTATATCAGATGACCTAAAGGTGGGCAAGCAATGTGAGAAGGCAGTAAGGAAGGCTGGGGGGATATTGGGATGCATAGCGTGAGGCATCAATAGTAGAAAACAGGAAGTTGTTATCCCTCTGTACAGACAGTTGGTGAGACCCCATTTGGAGTACTGTGTGCAGTTCTGGAGACCCCATCTCCGCAAAGACATAAACAGATTGGAGTCTGTCCAGAGGAGGGCAACCAAAATGGTGCAGGGTCTGCACCAGAAGACATACGAAGAAAGACTAAAGGAGATTAATATGTATACCCTTGAGGAAAGGAGGGAGAGAGGAGACATGATAGAAACTTTCAAGTACCTCAAGGGAATCAACAAAGTCCAAGAGGGTGGCATCTTTCAGAAAAAGAGATGTGCAAGAACAAGGGGGCACAATTTGATGATAGAGGGAGATGGCTCAGAGGTAATGTGAGGAAGTATTTTTTCACAGAGAGGGTTGTGGATACATGGAACAGCCTCCCTGAGGAGGTCGTGGAGTCAAGAACAGTGGGGAATTCAAGAATGCATGGGACAGACATAAGGCAGTCCTAGTGGGGTAGGAGGAAGTAAGCTGCTGGTTAATTAAGATCTGCAGCTTATCTGTTAGGTAGGAAAATGGGCAGACTAGGTGGGACAAGCGGTCCTTATCTGCCATCAAATTCTATGTTTCTATGGTAGACAGGGGGATGGACTACTTCTTACTACTTACTTTTGACAAAAGAAAATATATGTTTAAAATAAAAAAAGTTTTTTTTTTTTTGTTTTTTTTTTTATGATGTCTTAATCTGCCCATATTATAAGTGCAATAAGACATGTCAGTCTGTTGGCAGTTAAGTGATAACTACACTTCCAGATTCTGAAAGCACTTGACATAAACACCTCATAACTCACAACGCACCTGGGTGTGAATTTATCATGTAACTACCCACACTCTGTTGTGTCCTTTTGTTTGCTTATAATATGTGAAATAGAGATCGGGTGGGGGGGGGGCACTGGACACGAGATTAGTACAATATGTGAAACAGAGATTAGGTGGGGAAGGGGGCCACTGGACGCCAGAGATGTGTGCAGCTATGGCAGGCCTCTGGACTTGTGCTGTGTCCACTGTTAGATCAGCACAACCATCAGGTGCAGTGTGGGGCACTCAGCTGGCACAGGTTTAGGGGAACAAATGTTTGCTCCTTCTACTGTAATAAAGGAATCCTGACATGTAAATTTCTTCTTTGCCCTGTCCATGGGCAAAGTGGTCACTTGCATATTATAGTTCAATTATGGGTCTGTCTCCCAGAAGCATACAGCTTTGACTATGTAAAAACCCATTTGCTCTTGTGACTGTGAGGCCCACCTATGCCTTTCCAGCAGCTGTCACTCTGTCTTAGGCCAGCAGGGGGCTTTGGATACACTTTACTCCTTCATTGCCTTGCACTCCCATGATGGTATAATGGACCAGACTTTGCATGTGCAAACTTGGCTCTGGAGTTTTTCCATTATACCACTTTGCACATGCCAGGCAACTTTGCTCCTGGTAGGGGACCATTTCCTGCGCTTTTCTCCATCTTACAAAATGCTGCTTCACATGTTAAAATAGGAAATGTTGCCTACATGTGCATCAAAGCAAACAAGTATCCTTTACAACAATTTGAAAAATATATGACAACCATACCAGTTCTCCTCCAATGGCATCATCCTCCAGTATTGCTACCCAGTTGATGGGTTCAGGACTGTTGTTATACAGTACTGCTTGCTCCAGTTTTGTTGTTCCAAAGAATGCAGATCCAAACCGAATGCATTCCAGCTTCTTTTTGGAAGTATCCATTAGTTCCAGCACCTGCTTCACCACATTGGCTTTAATACTCAAAATCATATCATCATGACCCTGCAATTTTACCCTACAAGAAACAGAAAACAGAAATGCAAACTTTTAACTGCAGTATCTCCAAGTTTAAGCAGTATTTGCACATGGGTAAAAGACAAAACCTTCAATGAAAAAGCACTGTGCAAGGGTTACCCTGGAAGGAAATTAGCAATAAAGCCAATTGTCAAAGAGATACCATATTACACGTACCCCACTAATACAAAGCATCATGGGACGTATATGGAAATCACCATGAAAGAACAAAGGCTAGCTCGGCTTTAAGCACTGAATGGTGTCAAAAGGCCTCACAAACAACCTGCCAAAGATAAAAACAGCAACCAAACAAGTGTTTCACCCATGTTAGTGCTCATCAGTGTTCCACATCTATATCTCAACTCAGGGAGAGAAGGAACCAGCCACTTGACCTCAGTTGTTTGGGTCATGGTGAGGCTGAAACGGGAAAGCAATCTAAAAGACAAGATCTGGGTAACCATGGAGGGATACTGGCAATTAAGTAAGGATTAACCCATGATAGGGCATGGGTTTACCGAGAATTAATCTATGCCTGAGGGGAAGGGGGTTGTGAGGCACGAGGCCGCAGGCCTAGTGACTTCAACCACCCATGTGTGGATTAATTCTCAGTAAACCCATGACCTGGAGTGGGGTTAATTCACTTATAAAATGGGCAACTTTATTTTAGAGGGTTACCTAAATAAATATAAAAAAAACTGTCTAAATGCATTTGTAATAAAATTGTTCTTCTGCCAAATCGGTTTGTCCTACTGAGGAAGTCTTTGCTGTAGTTCTCCACTAGGTGGATTTGTCCTAATGAGGATACTGTAGGTATAGTTTTTTACATGTTTCTCTGGAGAAATGATCTGACCAGGTCACTTTACTTTGCCATCAATCAGGATTTTGTATTCCGGCAACCCAACTGTGGATTTCTTGAGAATTAATCCATGGTCAGGTGACCTGTTTTGACGAATCAGAATATAGGATTTTAAGAATCCATTTTATGAGCCAAGTTTTAAAGATGTAATAAATGATGCAAACCCCACTAATGCAAAGCATCATGGATGGGAAATATATGCAAATCACCTTGACAGAACTAAGAATGGCTTGGCTTTAAGCTGGACTGAATGGTGCTAAAAGCCTCACAAATTATCTGCAAAGACTGTAAGAAAAAGTTACTCACCATAGTAATGATGTTTCTGCTAGAGGGTGTACTTGTAAGTCACACAAATAGTAGCATGTTAGCCCTGAGGTGCTGCCCCAGAGACAGAGCTTTAGGATGTTAAAATTAAAACTCTGCAGTGTGGTCACCCTCCCTCTGACATCATAATGGCAGATTGATGTCTGAGGAGTAGAAGAGAGTAGTGACCACTCACCAACCTATGGGACGTATTAAGAAATGTAAATGCAATAAGAAATGACAAATCACAATATGGCATGTTATAAAAACTGCAAAGTTTTGAAACTGTAAAATCCTCAAGCAAGCAGACTTCAAAACATTTGATTTGACTTGACATGAACAGTCCTTTTTATTTAGGTTCCAGACGTAAAGGTAGGGAGGCCTTGCATGACTCATAAATATACCCTCTAGAAGAAATGTAACTACCACAGTGAGCAATTTTTTTCTTGTAGTGTACTTGTGATGTCATGCAATTTGCAGACTCCAAATAGTACTTGGGAAGCTGGTTCTAGAACCTATTCAAGAAAACAGTTCTGAAGCATAGAAGTACCAAAGCAGGTGTCCCTTTCAGCTTAGATGTCCAGACAGCAGTCAGACGTGAAGGTTTATACTGTAGATCATGCAGATGCTTTCTGCACCTCTAGTCAGGGTATGCCCCTTATTACTGCTACTGTGGTAGCTGTATCTTTATTACAATGTGTTCTTAAGGGAGAACTGTGAAGCAGTGTTTTGAATACTGGACCCCATTCTATTATTGCTCAGTCTTCACTGGACTTCCAGCAAGCTCATTGGGAGTTTCTGATTCACACACTGATGGTAAGTGCCATTTTATAACTGTCCCATTCAGCAGCACAGTTCTACTGTAAAATAAGGTGTGCATTGTGGCCCTAATGGAAGAGCTGAGCAAGGACTTAAGCTACATCATATAGTTCTGAAATGGTCCTTACCTGCAGCGAATGACACAGAAGAAATAAATTACTCACTGTAGTGATGCCGTTTCTTCCAAAGGGATCCCTTATTATGCTTAACTACTGCATCATTCCCCTGGCATGAGCTGCCCTGGAGCTTTAGAATTTTATACTAGAAAATCTTAGAATGAACTTCAAACTCTTAGCTTTGCTCCTATGAAGTCCAGTACTTGAACAAACTCTACCTGGGACTTCTGGAGGTTTATCAAGAATCCCAGGTTCTCCAAGGTGCTTTTTACCAACTGAACTGTGCACTTTTCCTCTTGTTCTGTTTTCCCTGAGACTAGCCAGTCATCCAGGTAGGGGTAAACACAATGCCTTGTTTTCTCAGATGTGCTGCCACCACAGCCAGGCACTTTGTGAAAATCCTTGAAGCAGTGGTGGAGCTAAAGGGGGAGCTGGGGGTGCAGTCGCCGCTCCTGGCTGCCCCACTGTGAGTAGTGGTGCCCCATCCACCTTCTTTATTCACTGGGCTGGATATTCAAACTGTGCTATTCTGTGGTGCAAGCCCTTGCGCTGCACAAAATAGTTGTGCGGGGGTGTGGCCGGGGCGATATTCAACAGAGTTGCACTATTGAGCAACTCCTTTGAATAGCACTCCATGGCTACAGCCACTGTGCATGGCGCAGTGGAACTTGCGCCACCGCAAGTGGTCAGAGTGGAGCATTCAAGATGCGGTGGCGCAAGTACCATTGCGCCATGCGCAAATTTCCGATATTCAAAAAGTGACATGCAAATGGGGCCATAATTCATGCAAGGTGCAGGGGGCGGCCATTTGCATCTATTTATGGCCCCATTTGCATGCCATTAGCATGCAGGTGCACCGATCCCCGAGGACTTGCGTCTGGCGCCTGCCAGGCAGCAGCTGTTCGAGGACCGGCGCTCCTGCAGCCCCGATCGCGGGCATAAGTTAAAAATCCCCACCCCTGACTGGCCCAATCACGGGCATAAGTTAAAAATCCCCCACCCCGACTGGCCTGATCGCGGGCATAAATTAAAAATCCCCCACCCCCGACTGGCCGATTGCGGGCATAAGTTAAAAATCCCCACCCCACTGGCCCGATCGCGGGCATAAGTTAACCCCACCCCGACTGGCCCGATCGCGGGCATAAGTGAAAATAAACCCCCACCCCCCACTAGCCAGATCGTGGCAGCAAAGAGTTCACCCCCCAAGAACATATCCCTGGTGGTCCAGTGGACTGCGAAGCCCGATCAAGGGCAGCAAAGTTCAACCCCAAGAACATATCCCTAGTAGTCCAGTGGACATGGAAGCCCGATCGCGGGCAGCAAAGATTTCAAACCCCCAAGGACATATCCCTGGTGGTCCAGTGGACCATGAGCCCGATCGCGGGCAGCAAAGTGTTCAAACCCCCAAGGACCACCTACCCTGGTGATCTAGTGGCCCCACCCACCCACCCATGAAGCCCCACCACCCGCTCCCCGTCAGCGGTGGGTGGCAGCATCCACCCGCCTGCCGCCCCGCCGCCCGCCCGACATGACTGCCGGTAGGGCCTGCACGCTCACTGGTTCAGAGCAAGAGCCAATGAGCATGCAGCCCCAACCTCTGCCGCGTACAAGGCGGTCAGATAAGTGAATGAATTAATTCACATATCTGGACTGCCTTATACATAGTACTGCGCCCATTGGCTCTTGCTCTGAACCAATGCGTGCAGGCCCTACCGGGCAGTCAGTCGGCGATGCAGCGGTGACATTGTGTTTCTAATGGATTCTTGCTGTATTCTGACATATGCAGTTAGCCCCAGCACTTGAACTGCTCTGGAGAGGAAAGAGTTAAATTCTATGCAGAGCATAGAACGTTGAGCTCAAGCTCAGTTCAGACCTCTGTCTACTGCACTCTGAAGTGTAACCGTCAGATTCTTATGAGCTAATACTAAGTACCCCCCACTATGTGGAAATTGTAAAGGAATTTTTACTAGCCAAAAAGGCAACCAAATATTTTGGATCCCCAAAGGCTCAAGTCGAGAAATCCAAAACAAAAAAACAGGTAGTGAACAAATAATTACCAAACTAAAACAACAACCCACTCTCCCTGATAAAAAGGGGGAGTGTCAAGTACACTCCTGAGGTGCAACACTGTGCCTGCCCACCCACTTCCCAAAAAACAGGTTCTGAGAGGGAGGCAGGGAGAAAGGTCAGAATACAGCAAGATTCAATTAGAAGAAAGAAAAAATTACTCACCTTAGTAATGTTGTTTCTTCTAATGGAGTCTTGCTATATTCTGACAGTAGCAGTGAGTCCCAACCTTCGAACTGCCTGGAGATGAAAGAGTTAACTTTCCATGCCAGGCATGGAACGCTGAGCTCGAGCTCGGTTGAGACTCTGTCTGTTGCTGTTTAAACTAAAACCGTCAGATCTTTTCGAGCTAAAACTCACTAAGGTCCTGTGTGGAAGCTGTAAACCTACACTAGCCAACTGGCTACTAAACATAAAACACATTTTTTTTGTCCCAAAACAAAGACTCAAGTCAGGAGACCCAAAAAATGAAAAACACAACACCAACTCACCCCAAGAAAGAAAGGGGTGAAAACAAAAAGGTGGGCACCTACTGAGTGCCAATACTGCACTGCCCACCCACATCCCAAAAACAGAGGTTCTGAGAGGGGCAGGCAGGGGGGGAGGTCAGAATATAGCAAGACTCCATTAGAAGAAACAACATTACTAATGTGAGTAATTTTTTCTTCAAACAACATGAAGTCTTGCTATATTCTGCCAGTAGCAGACTACAAAGCAGTACCTCCATGGAGGAGGGACAGAACCTACTTAGGAAATAGGCTCTGAAGCACAGCTGTGCCAAACCGAGCATCACTCCTAGCCTGGATGTCCAGGGAGTAATGCTTGGTAAAAAGTGTGAACTGTTTTCCAGGTAGCTGCTTGACATATCTCTAGAATAGGGATGTCCCTGGCAGCAGCCAGGGAAGCAGCTGTACCTCTGGTAGAGTGAGCCCTTAGACCTGAGGGAGGAACCTTACCCAGTTTTTCATAACAAAATTGGATACAAGAGACAATCCACCTGGCAGTGGATCTTTCAGTGGCAGGTTTCCCTTTACCAACCTCACCATAAGTGAGGAACAGTTGGAGGGAGTCAAACCTGTGACCCTTGGTACGCTCTATGTAGCAGCTAAGGGCTCTTTTCACATCTAAACTGTGCAGCCTCCTCTCGCCAGAGGAGGAATGGTCAGTGAAGTACACTGGAAGAGACATAGATTGATTAAGGTGGAAATCTGAAACCACCTTAGGCAAGAACTTCCTCTTAGTCCCGAGGACCACCTTATCTCTATGAAAGGAGATAAAATCAGGCTCCACTGACAAAGCTTGTAATTCACTTATGCGTCTGGCAGAAGTGATGGCTACTAGAAACACAGTCTTCCAAGTCAAGTACTTAAGCTCTGCTGAAGACAAAAGCTCAAAAGGGGGTTGCATAAGCTGAGCAATGCAAACATTAAGGTCCCAGGCAGGGGCAGGGTCCCTGAATGGAGGGTTGGTGTGAAGCAATCCCTTGAAAAATTTGGAGAATACAGGGTGAGCTGAAAGAGAAGAGGGCTTACCTGCTGAAATAAAAGCAGACACAGCTGCCAGATGCACTTACAGTGTAGCTGGTCTCAGCCCCAAGCTATTTAAGTGTACCATATAATCAAGGACTGTGGGCAGATCAGCAGATTCTGGGGAAATATGCTTCGTAGAGCACCATATGGAAAATCTTTTCCATTTGGAATTATAAGTAGCCCTGGTGGAAGGTTTTCTAGAAGCCTTCAGGATGTCCATTACACCTTGGGAGAGGTGTAAATCAGCAAACTCAAACTCTGCAAGAGCCAGGCCTTGAGATTGAGAGATCTGAGGTTCGGGTACCAATCCCTCCCGTGAGCACAGGTTAACAGATTGTAATTCCTGGGAAGACACAGGGGAAGATGGACTGCTACGGACAGTAGGAGTGGATACCAGGGCTGTCTGGCCCAGTCTGGAGCAATCAGGATCATCTTGCAGGGTTGAGATCTGATTTTGACTAGCACTTTGAACAGGAGAGGGAAGGGGGGAAAACATAGAGAAAACTCCTTCCCAATTGAGAATTAAGGCATCCAGGGGGACTGAGCCCAACACTGGGGGCCTGCAGCAAAAAAGGGGAAGTTGGTGATTGTCTGGGGCTGCAAAAAGATCTATCTGCGGGGTGCCCCATCTGGAAAATATCACCTCCAAGACCAGGGGGTCCAGTGACCATTCGTGATGGCCCTGGGAAATCCTGCTGAGAGCATCTGCCAGGACATTGTCCTTGCCTGGGAGGTGAACTGCCTTGAGTGAGGTGTACAGGGAGTAAGCCAGAGACCACAACTTCATTGCTTCGGTGCGCAAGGCTGTAGACCGAGTGCCTCCTTGCTTGTTGATGTACCACATTGTGGTGGTGTTGTCTGTTCTGACCTGTACAACTTTGTTCTGAACAGATTTGGAAAAAGCTTGAAGTGCAGGAAATACTGCTCTGAGTTCCAACAGATTGATGTGGAGCAGAGATTCCTGAGGGGACCACAACCCCTGGATGGTGAGGTCGCCCATGTGAGCCCCCCACCCCAAGAGGGAGGCATCTGTAGTAAGGATTAAAGAGTGAGACTGAGTGACAAAGGGAACCCCTTGTCTCAGATTGTTCTGATCCTGCCACCACTGTAGGGCCTGGATCAGGGTTCGAGTTACTGGGATCAATTTGATCAGAGGGTCCTTCCTTTGAGACCAGAAGGCTCTCAAATGGAACTGAATGTCCCTCATCTGAAATCTTGCTCCCTGCATAACTGCTGTAGAAGCAGCCATGTGCCCCAGGAGCTGTAGAAAATGCCTTGCTGGTGGAGACACCTGCAGGGTGAAAGAGGAGGCCAGAGAGACCAGGGTCCTTGCCCTGTCCAGGGGAAGGAAGGCTCTAGCCTTCTCTGTGTCTAGCTCTGCACCTATGAAGGTGAGGAGCTGGACAGGCTCTAAAACTGACTTTGGAAGATTTAGAAGGAAACCCAAAGAAGTGAGCAGTTGCTGAGTTATCTGTAAGTGCAACTTGACTTGGTCTGGGGACTGGCCTACTATGAGCCAGTCGTCCAGGTAAGGATAGATGGCAATCTTTTGCCTTCTTAGAGAAGCAACTACCACTGCCAGGCATTTTGTGAATATCCTTGGAGCAGAGGTGAGGACAAAGGGCATTGCTCTGAACTGGTAATGGCCTGAGGGCAGCTCGAATCTGAGATACTTTCGATGGGAGCTTCTGACGAGAATATGGAAGCAGGCATCCTTGAGGTCCAGGGACACTAGCCAGTCCCCTGGCCTTAGAGAGGGTAGAATAATTCCCAGAGTCACCATTTTGAATTTTGGTTTTAAAAGGTGCTTGTTTAAGTATCTGAGATCCAGGATGGGCCGCCATTCTCCTGTCTTTTTTGGGGTAAGGAAGTACCTGGAGTACAACCCTTTGCCCTGGTGTAGGGGTGGAACCCTTTCCACAGCTCTGAGAGCTAGGAGGGAAGAGACCTCTGCCTCTAAGGCAAGTGTCTCTGGTGGATTAGCAGGTGGAAAGGATCTGATTCTCATCTTTGGAAACTTTTGAAGCTGAGAACCAGTCTCTGGCTTACTACTTCCAGGACCCATTTGTCTGATGTCAGAGACTCCCAGTCCTGGACAAAGTAAGCCAGCCTGCCCCCTACAGGTAGCTGAGAATCGGCCCTGGCAACCCCATCAGGGTGCCTGTTTGGCAGGGGCTTTGGGCTGAAGGGTGGAAGCAGTCCTGCTTGTGACCCGTCTGCCTCTCCCTCTAAAGAACCCCCTCTGGGCATAAGCAGAAGAGGGGGCCTGGGCTGTTAAAAGGCCTATGAAAAGGCCTGCCCCTGCCCCTGGAAAGCTGCCTTTGAGGGTGGCCTGCCTTTTCTTGGCCTGTGCACTCCTATAGGTGGTCCTATACTCATCCATTTCTTCATGTAATTCTCTGTCGCTCCCAAACAGAGAATTACCCACAACAGGAAAATCCATGGCCTTAGTCTGGGTATCCTCGACAGGCTAGTACATCTGAGCCAAGCCATTCTTGAAGTGCCACAGATGTAGCCATGACTCTAGATGACACATCATTGGAGTCTACTGCAGCATGGAATTGCACCTTGGATGCCTCAATACCATCAGCAGCCACCTGCTCCAGCTCCTTGGCAAGCTGGCCAGGGACCTGTTTTGCTAAAGCCATAAAAGTGTCCCATCTGGATTTTTGATACCTAGCAGTATAGGCCATATAATTGGCCTGTCTGAGTCCCAAGGATGCTGCCAAGTACTGTTTCTTTGCCATGGCATCAATCCTCCTGGAGTCCTTGTCCGGGGGGTGTGAAGCCAAGGGAATGTTTGCCTTATCACAGGCTGCAGCCTGCACTACTCCAACATGGTTGCATTGTTGTGTAAGGAACTCCATGTCTGAGCCTGACAATGTATACCTCTTGTCCATTCTTTTATCCACAGGAGGTATAGTGTTAGGAGTCTTTAAAATCTTAAATGTCTGTTTCCCAAAAGATTTGTGCAAGGGAATAGACAGCCTCCTAGACTCTGGGATATCCATCATTTCCACATAGTCAGGCTCCTCCTGGTCATCCACAGCTTCTTCCATAGGAAGCTGGAGGGTTTCAGCCACTTTTTTATAAAACATGAAATGGGAGGGGGACTCAGAAAGCCTAGGACGAGACACTCCTGAAGGTCTGTCTGGGGAGATGTCCGGGTCAATGGGCACATCCAGACTTTCAAATCCACATTCACTTTCCTCATACTCCTCTTTCTCCTCCTCCGGTTCATAAAATTCCTCTAAATCATACTCTTGAACCGGTGGAACTGGCTGAACTGAGCGCCTGCCTGATGGTGCCGGTTCGGTCGAAACCGGGGAAAACGACTGAACAATTTTGATCGCTTTGGTTATCTCTTCAGCGGTTGGAGAGGGAAAGTTTTGGCTCCACACCAGCTGATTTTTCTTTTCTAGTTCTTTTAGCTGGAACCGACTCCTCAGAATCGGCTCTCTTTTTGCCCGAAGAAGTCTCGCCGTGATCAGAGGGCACTCCTTCTAGTGCGGTTTGAACCGAACCGGGCAGGCCATCTGGTTCAGCTGATTTTTTGGCCTCCCTTTCCCTGAGCCTACCAGCTCTCTTTTCTAGGGTAGCTGCAGGGAAATTTTTACAAATCTGGCAGTCTGCATTGAGGTGGTCAAACCCCAGACAATAAACACAGGTGGTGTGGGGGTCAGCCTTGGCAAAGACTTCCCCACATACACTGCAGTGTTGAAACCCAGTGGATCCGTTTTTCCTTTTGGGTTTCTCAGACATAGTGCCAGTCCTAACCAAACTTACCCTTTTATGGCAATACGCCAGGCAAGATCCCCTTATCGGTTCCTAACTGTGTCACGGGTCGTGGAAAAAAACGTAATAAAATCCGTTTTTTTTAGAACCGATAAGAACCGGTAACCACACTCTAAAAATACAATTTAAGATTTTTTAAAACAACTTGATCGGTTCAAACCGAACCGATGAACCGTTTACAAGTTCCACACAGAACAGAATGAAATATAACCTATCTAGTACTTACAAATACCACAGACAGAGACTGAACTGACAGGTTACGGTTTAAATTTGGTCGAAAACCGAGAAAAGCGGTACTTTAACTGACAAATTGAACCGAGCAGAAGGAGAAATCTCCGGAGCGACTGTTCAATGAGGCGAGAAGTAAAGAATCTGACGGTTTGAGTTTAAACAGCAACAGAGAGAGTCTCAATCGAGCTCGAGCTCAGCGTTCCATGCCTGGCATGGAAAGTTAACTCTTTCATCTCCGGGGCAGTTCGAAGGTTGGGACTCACTGCTACTGTCAGAATATAGCAAGACTTCATGTTGTTTGAACATAATTACTAAGGTGAGTAATTTTTTCTTCAAACAACATGAAGTCTTGCTGTATTCTGACATATGCACACTACCAAGCAGTACCTTCATGGAGGAGGGGAATCAAACCTATTTTGGGAATAGGCTCTGCAGTACTGCTGTACCAAACCAAGCATCACTCCTAGCCTGGATATCCAGAGAGTAAAGCTTGGTGAATGTATGGACTGTTTTCCAGGTGGCTGCTTTGCATATCTCTAGTAAGGGTATATCTCTGGCAGCAGCCATAGAAGTAGCTGTACCTCTAGTCGAATGAGCCCTCAGGCCTGAGGGAGGTATTTTGCCTAGCTTTTCATAGCAAAATTCTATACAAGAGACAATCCACCCTGGCAACAGTTCACTTAGTGGCAGGTTTGCCCTTTCCCACTTCCCATAAGTGAGGAACAACTGGAGGGAGTCAAACCTGAGTGCCTTAGTACGCTCAATGTAGAAGCTAAGAGCCGTTTTAACATCCGAACTGTGTATTCTTCTCTCACCTGAAGAAGAATGATCATAGAAACATAGACTTTGACGGTAGATAAGGACCGCTTGGCCCATCTAGTCTGCCCATTTCCCTACCTACAGGATAGGCCGTAGATCCTAGTTAACCAACAACCTATTTCTTCCTATCCCCCACAAGAATTGCCTTATGTCTGTCCCACGCATTCTTGAATTCTCCCACAGTTTTAGACCCCACAACCTCCTCAGGAAGGCTGTTCCATGCATCCACTACCCTCTCTGAAATAATACTTCCTCACATTGCCCCTGAACCGCTCTCCTTCTATCTTTAAATTGTGTCCCTTGTTCTTGCAAGTCTCTTTTTCTGAAAGATGCTACCCTCTTGGACTTTGTTGATTCCACTGAGGTACTTAAAAGTTTCTATCAAGTCCTCCCTCTCCCTTCTTTCCTCAAGGGTATACATATTAAGCTCCTTTAGTCTCTCCTCATACGGCTTCTCTTGCAGACCCTGCACCATTTTAGTTGCCCTCCTCTGGACTACCTCTATCCTGTCTATGTCCTTGCGGAGATGGGGTCTCCAGAACTGGACACAGTACTCCAGATGGGGTCTCACCAACTGTCTGTACAGAGGGATAACAACTTCCTGTTTTCTGCTGCTGATGCCTCTCCCTATACATCCCAGTATACCCCCAGCCCTCCCTACTGCCTTCTCACATTACTTGCTAACCTTAAGGTCATCTGATATGATTACCCCAGGTCCCTTTCCTTTTTTGTTGTTGTTACTACCTCCCACCCATTGTGTATTCTTCCCCTGGGTTCTTGTTTCCCAGGTGCATTATTTTGCACTTCTTTGCATTGAATCCTAGCTGCCATACTTCTGACCATTCCTCCAACCTTGCCAAGTCCTTTTCATCCTTTCCACGCCTCCTTGTGTATCAACCCTGTTGCAGATCTTTGTGTCATCTGCAAAAGGCATACTTTCCTTCCAGTCCCTCTGCAATGTCACTGATGAAGACATTAAAGGACTGGACCCATATAACCCCTGCGGTACCCCACTAGTAACCTCTCTTTCTTCAGAGTGGACTCCATTTACAATTACCTTCTGTGTCCTGTTGTGGAGCCAATGTTTTACCCAGGCTACCACCCTGGGACCCACTCCCAGGCTGGTTAATTTGACTATTAATCT
Organism: Neoceratodus forsteri; assembly: GCA_016271365.2. Classification (NCBI taxonomy): domain Eukaryota; kingdom Metazoa; phylum Chordata; order Ceratodontiformes; family Ceratodontidae; genus Neoceratodus; species Neoceratodus forsteri. The sequence continues at coordinate 726,223,930 of CM057458.1, read as the reverse complement.
TTGTGTGGGACTGTGTCAAATGCCTTGCTAAAGTCTAGTAGGCCATGTCCACAGCCCTCCCTGGTCTACTACTTTGGTCACCCAGTCAAAGAAATCTATTAGATTGCCTGACATGACCTTCCGCTGTGAATCCATGCTCCTTGGGTCCTGTGCTCACTGGCCTCTAGGTACTCAACTATTCTTTCCTTGAAGTGACTCCATCACTTTCCCTACCACAGAGGTCAGACTGACAGGTCTGTAGTTTCCTGCCTCTGTCTTGGTCCCACTTTTGTGAAGGGAATCACATCCACCTTCCTCCAGTCCTCGGGTACCACACCATCCTCCCACGATTTATTAAAAGAGTAGCCAGTGGTTTCACTAGTTCCTCCTTAATTCTTTTTAGAATTCTGGGGTGAATTCCATCAGGACCCATTGCTTTGTCCACCTTCAGTTTTAGGAGTTCTTGCAGAACCCTTCTTCTGTGAAAGGACTGGGATCGACCCCCCTATCAAGAGTGCTTCTGTTAATTGGATTAGGCACTTCCCCCTCCTCTTTTGTGAATACTGAGCAGAAATATTTGTTCAATATCCCTGCTTTTTCACTGTCCCGCTCTGCCCACCCACCGTTCATTCTATTCAGCCTCACTATCCCTCCCTTTGTCTTTCTACGCTCGCTGATGTACCTATAAAAGGTTTTATCCCCCTTCTTAACTGAGTTGGCTATCTTTTCCTCAGTTTGGACCTTTGCTATTCTGACTTCCCTCCTGCTTCCTTCTGCCTTAACTGGTACAGCTCTCTGTCCTGCTCCTTCTGTGTTTCCTTATACTTCCGAATGCTATCTTTTCTTCCTGACTTTCACAGCCACCTCTTTTGAGAACCATAGTGGCTTTTTCTTTCGTTTTGATTTGTTTATTTGCTTCACCCAAAGGCTTGTTGCCTCTGTGATGGCAGTTTTGATGATTCCCCATTGTTGCTACACACCTCCTTCTAGCCTGTTTGCTAGTGCTTTTCTGAGGCACTCTCCTATCTTGCCAAAGTCAGCTCTCCTAAAGTCCAGTACCCTCACTTTTGTATGGCTTGACTCTGTAGCTGAGTTTAACGTGAACCACACTGTTTGATGGTCACATGTCCCCAGATGGCAACCCACTTCTAGATCTGAGATCCTCTCACTGCCCCCGTTTGAGAGTATGAGGTCTAAGATTGCTCCCTCACGAGTGGGTTCTGAAACTAGCTGTCTAATGCCTGCCACCTGTAGGGCATCAAGAATGGCCCTGCTCTTGGATGTGGCTGCAGCAAATGTGCTCCAGTTAACATCTGGCATATTCAGGTCTCCCATCAATAGTATCTCCCCTTTCTCTGCCATTCTAAGAATGCCTTCTATCATAGCCTTGTCCATTCCCTCCCCTGACATGGGGTCTGTACACAACCCCTGTAACGGATGTGGTACCTTTCCAGTCTCCAAGTGACCCACAGTGCCTCCTCTCCTCCTGTTTACTCTTTTGTTCAGTTGCTTTATCCCTTCCTTTACATGAGAGCTGCTCCTCCCCTCTTCTCCCTGCCCTTCTCTCCTGTAGGTTATGTACCCTGGTATGTTAACATCCCAGTCATGGTTCTCTGTGTACCATGTTTCTGTGACTGCTATGATATCCAGGCATCCTCTTCCATCAAGGCCACCAGCTCAGGGAGCTTGTTGCCCAGACTACGAGCATTGGTACTCATTACCCTCCATTTCCTGATGGCCTACTCCCTTTGCCCCATCCTGTCCTTCTTGCCTTTGTCACTTTCTCCATTTACCCCTGCCCTTCTCCTATCAACACCTCTATGTTGGTGTTTGCCGCACTTACTACCGTGATTATTTGAGGGCTAGGATTTCCTGCTCCTTTCCAGTGCCTCCCCTTTGGCTAGCAAAAGCTTGCCAATGAAGCATTTAAACCTATCACCTAGGATCCTGGTTCCTCCGGACAGATGCAGCCCATCATGCCAGTATAGGCTTGCATCACCCAGGTGGACCCCAGTCCCCAATGAAGCTAAATCCCTGAGCTCCACACCAGTTTTCAACCACTGATTGAATCCCATGGTGCGGAACACCCTAGCCTCCTATGCCATAGATGGACAGCACCTCAGAAGGTTAACTGCAAGGCATCGACTCAAGGCCCCTCCCAATTCCACAAACTCTTCCTGCACTTTTCTAATCCCTTTCTTAGCCAGGTCATTTGTCCCTAGGTGGACAATGACATCCAGCTCCCTCCCTGTGCAGCTGCTCAGCAATCCTGAGGATTTGCTCCCTGTCCCTCAAGCCATGGCGCCAGGCAGGCACCTACCTCCTCTCCTTCCTCCCCAGTTCTACCTTCCTAACAATGGAGTCCCCACCAGGAGTTGTTCCTTCCCCTGCAGGGTCCCCTGCCACCTCCTGTGGGTCTCCTTGTGGAGGTCCCAGCATCCTCCTTGGTCTCCACTCGGGTGCCTCCATAGAGGAACCACACTTTGCCAGAATGGCATAGGAATTGTGAGAGGTACAACTGAGACGCGCCTGTTCCACCACCTCCCACCTCCCTGAGCCCACTGTGGTCCAACCGCCCTCTTCTCTTGGCAACCTCTGAGGCAATGGCAGTGGCACTGGTGGTCCCTGGATGGAAGAGGAGGTCCCACAAATCCTGGTCAACTCAGCCTGGAGATGAGCAACCTCCTCCTCAGCCCAGAGAGGTGCTTGCAGATGGGACAACACCGCATCCTCCAGAGCGTCTCCCGGAAGACTGCTGCTCCACAGCCACTGCACTGCACCACTCCAATCATGTCTTATTTCTGGCCCCTTAACTGTTTTCAATCCTTACTCTTTCTTCTGTTTTTTTTTCTCTCTCTCTCTCTCTCCTTACTTTCTGCCTGTGTGCCCTTTAAGCTCCTGATTGTCCTGTTCTGAGACAAGAATATCCTATATTTCTCAGTGGACCACTTACTTGCTCAGAGGCAGACCTCCAGCAGCTAGAGGGGGCCGGAGAGCTACTCCTGCCCTTCTAGGATGGTGGGTCTTTGGTGGTTCTGTGATCACTCACTTCCTGCTCCCAAACAGGAAGTTCCTGTTGTCAGTTGATCAGTGAAGAACACAGGAAGAGACATGGATTGGTTCACATGAAAATCTGAAACCACTTTGGGTAAGAACCTCCTGTTGGTTCTAAGGACCACCTTATCTCTATGGAATGAGATAAAATCAGGCTCCACTGACAGAGCTTGCAATTCACTGATACGTCTGGCAGAGGTAATAGCTACCAGGAACACAGTTTTCCAAGTCAAGTACTTAAGCTCTGCTGAAGACAAAGGCTCAAAAGGGGGTTGCATAAGCTGAGCAATGCAAACATTTAGGTCCCAAGCAGGAGTAGAGTCCTTGAAGGGGGGATTGGTATGAAGCAATTCCTTGAAAAAATTACAGAAAACAGGATGAGATGCTAATGAGGAGAGCTTTCCCACTGACAGAAAAGCAGAAACAGCTGACAAGTGCACTTTAAGGGTAGCTGGTCTGAGGCCTAGGCCAATAAGATGAACCATGTAATCCAGAACTGTAGACAAGTCATCAGTATCTGGGAATATATGCTTCTTGGAACATCAAATGCTGAATCTTTTCCATTTGGAGTTATAAGTTTTTCTGGTGGCAGGTTTTCAAGAGACTTTCAGAATGTCCAGGACCCCTTGAGAAAGATGCAAATTTGCATACTCTAACTCTTCAAGAGCCATGCCTTGAGATTGAGATACCAAAGGTTGGTATACCAGATCCTGCCCTGAGAATAGGTTAACAGGTTGTGATTCCTGGGAAGAGATAGGGGAAGATGGACTGCCAGGGACAGCAACAGGGGATACCAAGGCTGCCTAGCCCAATCTGGAGCAATCAGGATCACTTTGCAAGATTGTGACCTTATCTTGACCAGGACCTTGAACAGTAGAGGAAAACGAGGAAATACATATGGAAATTTCCCTTTCCAATCCAGAATCAGAGCATCCAGAAGGACTGATCCCAAGGCTGGGGGTCTGCAACAGAAAAGAGGAAGTTGGTGATTGTTCGGGGCTGCAAAGAGATCTATCTCTGGAGTGCCCCACCTTGAAAAAATCACTTTTGACACTAGGGGATCCAGGGACCATACGTGATGGCCCTGAGAAATCCTGCTCAATGCATCTGCTAGCACACTGTCCTTTCCTGGGAGGTGGACTGCTACCAGAGAGGTCTGTAAAGAATAAGCCAGGGACCATAATTTCATGGCTTTCATGCACAAGGCCGTAGACCGAGTGCTTCCCTGTTTGTTGATATACCACATGGTGGTGGTGGTGTTTGTCCTGACCTGAACCACCTTGTTCTGTACAGACTCTGAGAAGGCTCGCAGGTCCAGGTAAACTGCCCTGAGCTCCAGGAGATTGATGTGGAGAAGACTCCTGAGTGGACCACACTCCTTGGGCTGTGAGAGTCCCCAGGTGAGCTCCCCACCCCAGGAGAGAAGCATCTGTGGTTAGAACCACTGAATGAGATTGAGTGATCAATGGGACTTCTTGCCTGAGATTGTCCTGATCCTGCCACCACTGAAGAGCCTGGATCGGGGTCTGAGTCAATGGAATAAGTTTGGTTAGAGGATATTTTTTCTGAGACCAAAAGGCACTCAAGTGAAACTGAATGTCCCTCATCTGAAATCTGGCCCCTTGGACCACTGCAGTGGAGGCCGCCATGTGGCCCAGAAGCTGAAGGAAGTGCCTTCTGGTCAAGAAACCAGAAGGTGAAACGAAAAAGCCAGCTCTATGATAGCCCTTACCCTTACCAAGGGAAGAAAAGCTCTTGCTTTGACAGTATCCAGCACTACCCCTATGAAGGTCAGAAGCTGTACTGGCTCGAGAACTGACTTGGGAAGACTGAGAAGAAATTCTAGAGAGGTGAGCACTTGTCGGGTCACTTGCAGATCTGACTTGACTTGGTCTGGAGACTGACCCACAATGAGCCAGTCATCCAGATATGGGAATGTGGAGATATTTTTTCTCCTTAAAAAAGCTACTACTACTGCTAGGCATTTTGTGAACACCCTTGGAGCTGATGTTAGGCCAAAGGGCATTGCTTTGAACTGGTAATGGCCTGAAGGCAGTTCAAACCTGAGGTACTTTCTGTGGGAGCACCTGATGGGTATATGAAAGTAGGCATCCTTTAGGTCCAGGGAGGCTAGCCAGTCCCCTGGCCTTAGAGAGGGAAGGATTATTCCCAGAGTCATCTTTTTGAACTTTGGCTTTAATAGATGTTTGTTCAGGTATCTTAAGTCTAGGCTGGGCCGCCACTCCCCTGTTTTTTTTGGGGTAAGGAAGTATCTGGAGTACAGACCTTTGCCCCTATGAATTGTAGGGACTCTCTCTATGCCCCTTAAGGCCAGTAGAGATGAAACCTCTGCCTCTAGGGCAATGGTTTCGGAGATGTTTGCAGGTGGAAAAGATCTGGCTCTCAGCTTTGGGAATTTTTTGAAGCTGAGAGCCAGTCCCTGGCTTACTAACTCCAGGACCCACTTGTCTGAGGTAACAGACTTCCAGTCCTGGAAGTAGTAAGCCAGCCTGCCTCCTACAGGAATTGGGGGTCGACCCGGGCTGACACATCAGGGTGTCTGCTTGGCAGGAGCCTTAGGTTGAGAAGTGGATGCAGCCCTGCTCATCCCCCTTCTGCCACTCCCTCTGAAGAACCCCCTCTGGGAAAAAGGAGAGGAGGCCTGTGCTTGGTAGAAAGGCCTGCCCCTGCCCCTAGCTTGCTGCCTCTAAGGAGTTGCCTGCCTTTCCTTGGCCTGTGCACTCCTATAGGTGGTTCTGTACTCATCCATCTTCTTCATATAATTCTCTGTCTGCTCCCCAAACAGAGAATTATTAACAACAGGGAAATTCATAGCCTTAGCCTGGGTATCCTGTTATAGGCTAGTGCATCTGAGCCAAGCTAGTCTCCGAAGAGCCACAGATGTAGCCATGACTCTTGATGACACATCACTGGAGTCCACAGCAGCATGAAACTGGATTTTTGATGCCTCAATCCCATCAGCAGCCACCTCATCCAGCTCCTTGGCAAGCTGGGGGGGAGGCCTGCTTAGCTAGTTCCAGCACAATGTCCCACTTGGACTTCTGGTACGTGGCTTTATAGACCATGTAATTAGCCTGCCTGAGTCCCAGAGAAGATGTCATGTACTGTTTCTTTGCCATGTCATCCAACTTCCTGGAGTCTTAATCCGGGGTATGTGAAGCCAAGGGAATGTTAGCCTTATCACAGGCTGCAGCCTGCACGACCCCAACATGGCTGCATTGCTGGTACAAGTACTCCACACCTGAGCCTGACAGCATGTACCTCTTGTCCATCCGTCTGTCCACAGGATGTAAAGAATTTGGAGTTTTTAACAATTTTTGTTTCCCAAAAGACTTATGAAGGGTGGAACAGAGGCACACCCAGTCAGTTGTTCCACTCCACAATCCATACACCATTCTGGGGGAGCATAGCTCCCCTATGGATGCACCCGCAGAGGAGACTAAGGAGGCTGAGGACAACTGTCATGAGGGAGGCCCACAGGAAGGAGGCAGAGGACACCACAAGGAAAGGAAGCAGCTTCTGGTGGGGGACTCAATTATTAGGGGATAGAACTGGGGGAGCAGGAAAACTGAGCAAGGTGCCTGCCTGGTGCCATGGCTTGAGGGACAGGAGCATCCTCAGGATCACGAGAACAGCTGCACAGGAGTTCGAGCTGGACGTCATTGTCCACCTAGGGACAAATGACTTGGCTCAACATGAGATTAGAGCAGTGCAGAAGGACTTTGTAGAATTGGAGGGGCATAAGACAAGTAGCACACACAGTATCCTTCTCTGAGGTGCTGCCTGTCAATGGCATGAGTGAGGCGAGGGCACTTTGCACCATGCAGTTTAATGAATGGTTGAAAAATGGTGGGAGCACAGGGTTTGGCTTCATTGGGGACTGGGGTTCCACCTGGAGGACACCAGCCTATACTGGCAGGTGGTCTGCATCTGTCCAGGAAGGAACAAGTCTTTGAGCAATCGGTTTAAATGCTTCATTGGCAAGCTTTTAAACTAGTCAAGGGGAGGCACTGATAAGCAGCAGGAAAATCCTAGCCTCCCTACAAAACAGGGTACTAAATGAGAAAAGACTGAGGTAGAAAGGTCAGTGGGGATGCTGCAAAGAAGGTAAAGCCATCAAAAATGGAGAGCAATGAGTACCAATGCCCGTAGTCTGAGTAACAAGCTTCCTGAATTAGTGGCCTTGATGGAGGAGGAACATCTGATATCGTGGCAGTCACAGAAACATGGTACACACAAAACCATGACTGGGACATAAACATACCAGGATACACTATCTACAGGAGGGACAGGAGGTAAAAGAGGAGGAGGAGGAGCTCTTTACATAAGGGAAGGAATCAAGCAACAGAACAAAAGGAAAACAGGAGGAGAAGAAGCACTGTGGGTAAATTTGGAGACCGCAATGGCACCACAATCCACACAGGGGTTGTATACAGACCCTTTCTCAGGAGGAGGAATGGACAAGGAAATGATAGAAAGTGTACTTAGAATGGCAGAAAAAGGGAGATATTGCTGATGGGTGATCTGAATATGCCAGATGTTAACTGGAGTGCAGCTGCAGCAGCCACTTCGAAGAATGGGGTTATTCTAGATGCCCTACAGGGGGCATGCCTCAGACAACTAGTATTGGAGCCCACTCGAGAGGGAGCAGTCTTAGACCTGGTTCTCTCAAATGGAGATGAAGAGAAGGTCACAGATGTAGAAGTGGGTAGCCATCTGGGAACTAGCGACCATCGAATAGTATGGATCACAATAAACACAGCAATAGCGTCAAGCCATACAAAGGCAAAAGTAATGGACTTTAGGAGAACTGACATTGCCAAAATGGGTGAGTGATTAAGGAATGCACTAGCAAATGGGCAGGAAAGAGGAGTGGAAGAACAATGGGGAATAATAAAAACTGCCATCACAGCGGTAACAAGCCTTTGTGTGAAGCAAATAAACAAAGCGAAACTATGTAAGAAACCACTATGGTTCTCAAAGGAAGTGGCAGTGAAGGTTCAAGGGAAAAAGAAAGCATTCAGGAAGTACAAGGAATCACAGAAGAAGCAGGACAGAGAACTGCATCAGTTAAAGCAAAAGGAAGCTGGGAAGGCAGTCAGAACAGCAAAGGCCCAAACCGAGGTAAAGATAGCCAACTCAGTTAAGAAGGGGATAAACCTTTATAGATACATCAGGAGCGAAGGAAGACCAAGGGAGGGATAGTGAGGCTTAATAAAGGGGAGGGAGGGTGGGAAGAGGATGACTATGAAAAGGCAGATACTAAACAAATATTTTTGCTCAGTATTTACAAAGGAAGAGGGAGGTACCTAAAACAAACAGTAGAAACACTCTGGATACAGAAGTTGATACCAGCCCATTTACAGAAGAAAGGGTTCTGAAAGAACTCTTAAAACTGAAGGTGGACAAAGCAATGGGGCCTGATGGGATTCATCCCAGAATTCTAAAAGAACTAAGGGTAGAACTAGTGACACCACTGACTACCCTCTTTAACAAATCATGGGAGGATGGGGTGGTACCAGAGGACTGGAGGAGGGCAGATGTGATTCCCCTTCACAAAAGTGGGAGCAAGGCGGAAGCAGGAAACTACAGACCTGTTAGTTCAATCTCAGTGGTAGGGAAAATGATGGAATCACTTCTGAAGGAAAGAACTGTCGAATATCTAGAGGCCAGAGGGGCACAGGACCCAAGGCAGCATGGATTCACAGTGGGAAGGTCATGCCAGACAAATCTGATAGATTTCTTTGACTGGGTGACCAAAGTAATAGACCAGGGAGGGGCTGTGGACATGGCCTACCTAGACTTTAGCAAGGCATTTGACATAGTCCCACACAAAAGATTAATATACAAGTTAGCCAGCCTGGGAGTGGGTCCCAAGATGACAGCCTGGGTAAAGAATTGGCTAGAGAATAGGACACAGAGAGTAATAGTAAATGGAGTCCACTCTGAAGAAAGGGGAGTTACTAGTGGGGTACCGCAGGGTTCAGTATTAGGACCGGTCCTCTTCAATGTCTTTATAAGCGACATTGCAGAGGGACTGGAAGGAAAAGTATGTCTCTTTGCAGATGACACAAAGATCTGCAACAGAGTTGATGCACAAGGTGGGGGTGAAAGGATGAGAAGGGACTTGGCAAGGTTAGAGGAATGGTCAAATGTATGGCAGCTTAGATTCAATGCTAAGAAGTGCAAGGTAATGCACCTGGGAAACAAAAACCCAGGGGAAGAGTACACAATGGGGGTGAGATACTAACAACAACAAAATGGAAAGGGACCTGGGGTAGTCATATCAGATTACCTAAAGGTGGGCAAGCAATGTGAGAGGGCAGCAAGGAGGGCTGGGGGGATGCTGGGATGCATAGGGAGAGGCATCACCAGCAGAAAACAGGAAGTTATTATCCCTCTGTACAGACAGCTGGTGAGACCCCATCTGGAGTACTGCATGCAGTTCTGGAGACTCAGTCTCCGCAAAGACATAGACAGGATGGAAGCTGTCCAGAGGAGGGCAACTAAAATGGTGCAGGGCCTGCACCGGAAGACATATGAAGAGAGACTTAAGAAGCTTAATATGTATAGCCTCGAGGAAAGGAGGGAGAGGGGGGACATGATAGAAACTTTCAAGTACCTCAAGGGAATCAACAAAGTCCAAGAGGGTAGCATCTTTCAAAAAAAGAGGTGTGCAAGAACAAGGGGGCACAATTTGAAAATGGAGGGGCTCAGAAGTAATTTAAGGAAGTATTTTTCATAGAGAGGGTTGTGGATGCATGGAATGGCCTTCCAGAGGAGGTTGTGGAGTCAAAATCAGTGGTGGAATTCAAGCATGCATGGGACAGTCATAAGGCAATTCTAGGGGGTGAGGGTAGGAAGAAGTAGGCTGCTGGTTAACTAGGATCTGCAGCTTATCCATTAGGTAGGGAAATGGGCAGACTAGGTGGGCCAAGCGGTGCTTATCTGCCGTCAAATTCTATGTTTCTATGTAAGGGGAATAGACAACCTTTTGGACTCTGGGATGTCCATCATCTCCACATAGTCAGGCTCCTCTTGCTCCTCAACAGCTTCTTCCATATGGAGCTGGAGGGTTTCTGCCACTTTCCTGTAGAACATAAAGTGGGAAGGGGACTCAGAAAGCCTAGGAGGGGAAACACCAGAAGGCCTGTCTGGGGAGATATCCGGTTCTATAGGCTCATCCAGACCTTCTACTCCATCATCATCATCACCTTCATCATCATCATAATCATCATCTCCCTCCAAGTCCGGTTCAAAAAATCTTCAGGGGTATAATCTTGAACCAGAGGAACTTGACCAAACGGAACGCCTGCCAGAAGGCACCGGATCAGTCAGAACTGAACGAAGCGATTCCACTATGCTAATCACTCGGGCAAGTTCCTTGGTGGTCGGATGATGCGGTTCTGGATCCAAACCAGATGATTTTTCTTTTCTTTTCCTTTTTGACAGAACCAATCCCTCAGAATCGGCTCTCGTTTTGCCCTAAGGAGTATCGCCCTGGTCAGAGGGCACTCCTTCTGGTTTGGTCAGAACCGAACCGGGCTGGCCATCCTGGTCAATGGACTTCTCAGCCTCCTTTTCCCTAAGCCTGCCCAATCTTTTATCCAGGGTGGCTTTAGGGAAATTCTTGCAAATTTGGCAGTCTGAATCGAGGTGGTCAAACCCCAGACAATAAACACAAGTGGTGTGGGGATCAGCCTTAGCAAAGGCCTCCCCACACACACTGCAGTGTTGAAGTCCAGAGGGCCCGGTATTTCTTTTGGGTTTCTCAAATGTAGCCATACTTAACAGAAAACTTACCCATTACTCGGCTTCAGCCAGGCAAGACCCCCTTATCGGTTTCTAACCATGTTACGGGTATTTGAAAAAAACATAAAAAAACATGTTTTTTTTTTTTAAAACCGATAAGGACCGGTACCACACACTAAACCCAAAGAAAAAACAAGAACACAACTTTACACAGCAACCGGTTCAGCCGAACCAGTTGAAAAATTTCAGTTTTACAATTTCCACAAGTTTTTCAAAGCTAGTCCACTACCTACGTACTTACTGTACTAAAGACAGGGATGTGAATCGAGAAAACCATGAAATAACCGGTAAAACCGATGACTTTAACTGACCAAGAACCGTAAGCAGAGCAGAAATCTCCAGAGCAACTGTTCAGTTAGACGGAGTAAAGGATCTGGTGGTTACACTTCAGAGTGCAGCAGACAGAGGTTTGAACCGAGCTCGAGTGCAATGTTCTATGCTCTGCATAGAATTTAACTCTTTTCTTTCCGGAGCAGTTCAAGTGCTGGGGCTAACTGCATATGTCAGAATACAGCAAGACTTCATGTTGTTTTGAATCCAAGGTATTTTCTGTAAGACTGTCTGACTGGAATATGAAAATAATCATTTCTCAGATACAGGGATCCCAGCCAATGACCATTCTGCAAAGATGGAATCACTGTCCTTTGTGTAACCATCTTGAATTTAATTTTTTTTCAAATGCTTGTTCAGAAATCTGAAGTCTAAAATGAGTTGTCACTCCTCATTTTTATTGTGGGTCAGGAAATACTTTGAGAAAAGGCCCCTGCCCCACTGGGAAACAGGGACTTTTTCCTACAGCTTTTGATACTACCAGTTGTTTTTTTTTACTTCCAGTTCCAGCAGACTTTTTTCTGTGGGGGAGTGAGCTGGAAAAACATGTATTTCTGCAGATTTGGAAGGTATTTGAACTACAGATACCACACCCAGCCCACTACTGCCAGTACCCACTTGTCTGTGGTAATGTTTACACATTCCTGGAAGTAGTATGCCAGTCTTCCTCCCACTGGCAATGGCTGAGTGACATGGGCACAATCGTCAGTGGTTTTGTTTTGGCTGGGGCGTAGACACTGGCGCTGCAGTATTACTCCTAGAATCCCTTTTCCCCTTTCCCTGTAGCAACTTCTTTGTGACTGGTATTCATAGGGGGCATAAGAGACATAGGTTCTTGAGAAGTATCCCCTGTCTCTGCCACCCCTTTCATTTCACCTGTATGAGGTAAAGGCCTCATCCTTCTAACTGTTACTTTTGAAAGTGGTTTTATATTCATCCACATTTTTTACGTAGGCCCCTGTTTTGTCACCAAATAATGAATCTCCCTTAAAGAAGAAATCCATGGCCTTGTTTTGAGTATCCTGAGAAATAATGGTAGTCTTTAGCCAGGAAAATCTTCTTAAGGACACTGCATGAGCCAAAACCCCAGCAGCGGTGTCAATGTCCACTGCAGTGTGGAAATGATATTTTGTGGCATCCAGCACTGATCTTGCTGTGGCAATCAAGTCATGCCAAACCATCATCTGTTCTTTCTGCCAGTGCCAGAACTGTGTTCCAAACTGCTTTCTTGTACTGTGCTATATGTGCAGAATAAGCTGCCTGCCTGGTAAGCAGGGAAGCTGTGGAATAAACCTTTTTTGCCATAGCATCCAATTTTATAGAGTCCTTTTTAGGGAGCTGTGCAGATGCAATGATTTTTGTTCTCTCACAAGCAGCAGCCTGGAATATTCCATGATGATCAAGTTGGGCATACATATATTCCACTCCCTGCATGTCCACCTGATATCTTCTCTCAATTTTTTTGTCGATAGCTGCAACTGAAATGGGTGCAGCCATGATTTTTGCTATAGCCTTTTTAAGTGGTTTTATATATGGAAAAAAACATCCTTCTTGGAGGAGCTACTCCCACCATGTCCATAGAATCAGCATTCTCCTCTGTTTCTAGTGGAAGATGTTGAGGGTATCAACCATTTGTCTGACAAATGAGGAAGAAGATAAATGGTCCTCGATTTGCCTTAGAGGAGGTTCAAAATGTTGTTCAGGTGTGCCCTCTAACTTCATGGATTGACCTTCCTCCATATGCACATAATATTCTTCTTCCTCCTGTATGGTTACCCAGCCTTACCCCTATGCGCCACTCCTGTGCAAAGTTCCTAATAGACTTTGACAGCAGATAAGGACTGCTAGGCCCATCTAGTCTGCCCATAAATGACTTTATTGCTATCAGGAGATGATGAATTAAATTCCGGCCTAAATAATGTGAACATCAGGGTTTTCTCTCCTACTGTTCCCAGCTGGACTGACACTAGGGGTCTAAAAATTGTGCATATAAATATAAATAATTTGAGGTCTAAAATGCATGAAATGGAAGCTTGGACTAACCACTATGCCCCCACTATACCTGGCATCTCAGAAAGATGGCTAAAACCAAGTATCCAAACCCACAAGATTGAACTCCCAGGGTTTACTGAATTTAAAAGAGACAGACTACCAAGAAAAGGAGAAGGGATTCTACTCTTTGTCAGATATGTCCTCTCTGCCAGTGAAGTTGATCTGTCTTCCTCCCCTGTGAGTCCATAACTGTGTCCATAACCCTGGGTGGTGTAAAATCTCTATGCATAGGGTGTATATACAATCCCCCAAACGTTGATCTCCAAGCGCTGACCTCCCTCACATACTGTCTCTCCAAACAGTCCTATGGGGAACTGATACTGTGTGGAGATTTTAATCTCAGTTGGCTCAGTTCAAACCAGAAAGGGTATAAATAAGCTCTAGCAGACTCCCACTTTGCTCAGCTAATCGAGGAACCCACTAGATTAAACTGTAAATCTGGTAATTATATGCTCCTACACTGGGTCGTTGTTAAAATCAAAAGAATTAAAGCTGTTGGGATCTTACCGGATTCCCTCAGTGATCACTCTGCAGTTTACTGTATCTGGAAAAATAATTTTCCCAATCCTGTGCCTAAACTCATAGAAGTTAAGACCCTTTCCCAGTTTGAGGAGTCCTCCTTATTCCACAGTCTAAAAGCAATCACCTGAAGACTAGCAGTAGATCTCCCAAATGTGGATCAGACCCTGAATTATTTCATTAACAACTTCAATGGTGTGGTCAACAATATGTCCCTGTAAAGCGACATAGGGCCAAATGTCTGTCAAATGGCTACACAGCAACCACCAGAAGGTCATGTGACTTCAAGACAAAGCCTGGGGCCAATTTAAGAAATCTGACCTATCATCTGATTGGCATACCCAGAGGCATCAGAAATGTCTGCAGATCTAGTCTCAAAGGTGCCACAAAGATTTACCCGAAGTCTCTCCAGACTAAAAATCTATCTAATCTCAAAACTTTTTAGACTCAAATAAACTCTTTACTTAGAGGCTGGTTCAACATATCTTCTTATGAAAATATTGTTAATGGCCAAGTCCTTTCAGACCCTATATCCACTACAAACAGAGTTTCATAAGTTCCTTTTTTTTTTTTTGTAACCGGGTAAGGCCCACAAAATACAAATGCCTGTTTTCAGGAGCAACCCAGGAGCACTGGGTAGTTAAGTGACTTGCTCTGTGTCACACAATATGCAAGTGGCGGTTGTGGGAATCAAACCCAGGTCTATTGGATGTACCAAGCTCATTCACAGCTCATTACTCTATCCTCTAGGCCATACTGCCAGCCCCAGCCAGACCCTTCTAGAGTGCTACTCCAACAGGCTCTCACTTTCTTGCCAGGCACCTACCCCTGGACCTTAGCCGAAGTTCCATTTTTGATTAGTCTCCAGGAAGTAAGTTCTCAAGCACCTTAGAGGTATAAAAAGTGAAGGAACACCTGGATTTGGTAACTTGGAGCCCAAATCTCTCCATCTTCCAGGGACAGTATCTACAAGAAGAGATCTACTGATAAGATGTTTGAAGGGAGTGGCAATAATGAAGGCCACAGTTTTGAAAGTCACACTGGTGGTTCCTATCCACAAAGGAGGGCAGAAAGAAAAGACTGAAAACTACAGACCCATCTCATGTCTTTGCACACTTGCTTAAAACCTAGGAGAGGCTGTTGTATAACCAACTCCAGGCCTACCTGGAGTACAGCTACAAAAAGAGTGGTTGCCTCAAAAACTAGGCAGTGCGTTAGTCAAAAATACTCAGCAGTAGACATACAAGGAAAAAGACTCACACTTGCACAATGTACCTTCATATGTAGAGACAATACGACCATATTTATGAATTTATTTTTGGTCAAAATCTAAAAGCATTAGCAATAAATATACATGCTCAAAAGCTGCCATACATCACAGTGCAAAAAATAGATATATTTTTGCACTGTGGGGTATGGTAGCTTTTCAGCATTTATATTTATTGCTAATGATTTTAGATTTTAACCAAATAGAGCCAAGATTTTTAAATTTATAAATACAGTCAAACTGTCTCTATATATGAAGGTACATTGTGCAAGTGCAAGTTTTTTTCCTTGTATGTCTACCTAGAGTAAAATCACTCCCTTACTAGAGTCTAGCATGGTTTTCGCAAAAACCATGGCACTGATACTGCACTAGTGCATGTGACCTCTGACATATTCAATGCCATTGAGAACAGCATGGCTACGGGTGCAGTTTCTGTCGACCTTACAAAGGCATTCGACTTGGTCAGTCATGACCTACTGCTATCCAAGCTAAATTTACTAGGACTAGATGACCTCTCCTGCCTCTGGTTCTACAACTACTTGACCAATCAGAAAAAAGTGTTAAGTGGCAAACTGTTACATCAGATCTTAATGAAATAAACAAATAAATAACTGATAATAATGTATGGGAGGGCATTGCTAAGGATGGAATTTAATTAATTCCTATCCTTGTTATGGTATCGTTATGACGTCAAGAGGTTGTTACACCCTCTTGAGAATGTCACATCGATACCATAACAATGTGAACGTGCATCTCTGAACCACGAATGACTGCAGCGGTAACAGCTGACCTGACAAAGAGCGGTGCAATGGGGACAAAAAAGGAAGTAAGCACAAATTTAGTTTACCTGGTGCCCAAGTAAAGAGACTAGCGCCCATACACTATAAAAGCTAGCGGCTGGTCTTTGGGTATAACCTTGCTGCAATCACTTCTTGAGGTTACCATGACAACAGTAAACCTCTCGAGCTTCACTCTCGAGGTTTACAATGCTGTCCTGGCAACCTCTCGAAATGATTACAGCATGGTTATTACTGAAGACCAGCCATTATCCTCTATTTGTACTGTAAGGCTCTACTCCTGGTTCCTTTCTCTTTTCCCTATTCATTAATGGCATGCCCAATAACTGTGGATGGACTATTTTATAACTCTATGCAGATGATGCTATTTTGTATAGATCATCTGCAGACATCAACTGGATCAACAGTAACATGAAAAGTGACTTCCAACAACAAAAAAACTGGTTCCTGACAAACAAACTTGTCCTTAATGTTAAAAAAAAACAAAGCCATGCTCTTTGGATACAAGAGGATAGGCACTGAGAAACAACACCTACTCAAGCTATCCACCACTGGTGGAACTCACCTCATAGTGGTGGGGTCACTCAAATACCTTGGGGGTTGTGCTTGACAAAGACATGACTTTTGCACCACGTGTGGATGCTGTAGTCAAAACACTGCATCAGAAGCTTGGCCTCCTCTACATGATTTTCCTACAGCCTACACCTCACAAGGCAGGGGACTTGAGCACTCGGGCAAAGGTTCGACGTCCATATCCTCAGTTATGGCCTACACATCACAAGACAGAGGACTCAAGCACTCAGGCAAAGGTTCAACGTCCATATCTCTCAGTTAAACCAGCAGAGGAGGAGGAAACAATGGCGACCATCACATCAAAGAATGTGCCATATACCCCTCCCCCATTCTCAGCTAAAACGGTATCTCAGCACCATAAGGAAAGCGAAACCTTCAATCAGAATGAAACAAAAAAAGGGTAATCCACCAAGAAGAAGCGGTAAGGTTATGAAACACAAGCAATGTAAACCAAAACTGCATATCCAGACCCAGCAAAGGCAATTCCAAGGATGGCAGGCAATGTGCATTAATGCTCGTAGCCTACCAAGCAAACTCCCGGAGCTCACAGCCATGTTTGCAGAGACACAACTGGACTGGGTTGCAGTCACGGAAACATGTTTCACCATGAACCACACATGGCATGTGGCCATACCAGGTTACATGTTCTTCAGAAGAGACCGCGAGGAGAAGAAGGGTGGGGAGGTATCTCTGTATGTAAGGGAGGGGATTAATGCAACACAGATCCAGGGAAAACACAGAAATGCAGAGGCATGTGGGTCACCCTGGGAGCAGGGGACAAGGACCTCATCCAAGTGGGGTGTTTATAAGACCCGCTTCCCAGGAAGCAGACATTGACAAAACTCCTAGGAACCATCTCAATGATGGCCGACAAGGGTGAGCTACTACTAGTTGGAGACTTCAATCTGCCCAATGTAGACTGGGCCTCATACACGGCATCCACTGAAAGGAGTAGGGAGTTCCTGATCAGACTGAAAGGTGAAGGGCTCAATCAACTAGTGAACTCACCCACTAGAGACAACACAACCCTACACCTGGTGCTCACAAACACCTCAAGGGTTCCAAATGTACAAGTGAGTGTCAACCTGGGGACCAGCGACCACAAGGTCAGTTTGGTTAACAATCAACAAAGCAGAGGGAACGTGTCACACAAAAATCAAGATCCTTGATTTCCGTAAAGCAAACTTTCCAGAGATGAGATCAAGAATCAGATCAATGCTATCCAAGGATAACTCGGGGAATGTGGAAGAAGACTAGCAACATTTTAAGGAGGCCATAACTACAGTTACTGAACAATGTGCACGTTGATCAGTAAATCAACAAGGGTGGAGACACCCATCGCCCCCAATTTATGGGTGTCTTATTTTTCAGGATTACATTACTCTAGAGATGAAGAAGCTCTCGAGCTAAATCTTGGTAATACAACCTTAGTAAGTTTTCCTCTCCCACTATTCATAACAGAAGAAGAAATCAGACTAGGGCTATGGTCTTTGCCATCTAATAAAGCCCCTGGTCCTGACAAAATTATTGGGGATATACTTAAATCATTCCCGGAATGGTGGTCGCCCGTATTACATAGAGTTTTTAATGCATTTATCCAAAAACAAGAATTCCCTTCCAGCTGGCAGGGTGGTGTCATATTCCCCATTTACAAGAAAGAAAATCCTAACAATCCAAAGATGTACAGGCCAATAAGCCTACTTGATGTAACTCAGAAAATATTTTCTCAAATAATTCTAGGTAACCTTGTGGATTGGTTAGATGAACATTCTCTCATATGTGAATCTCAGATTGGTTTTAGGAAGGACAGATCAACTATAAAACATTGCTGCATTTTGCACCAATTAATCTGGAAATATACTAAAATTAGGGAAGGGAAGCTCTTTTGTTGTTTTGTCGATTTCTTGAGTGCTTCTGATAGCATCAGTCAGAAAATCCTTTGGCAAACGCTGGAAAATCTTGGACTCGATAGAGTCCTCTTTGATATTTTGATCAGACTACATGACAAAACATGCGCTAAAGTTCAATACGATCAATACGGACACACTACTTCACTTTTTCAAACTAACTTAGGTGTCAGGCAAGGCTGCCTGTTGGCACCTACCTTATTTAAAATTTATATTAATAGCATACTAAGAAGTCTCCTCAACCCTTACTTTCATGCTCCAGAAATTCTGGAGCAAAGAATTGACTGTCTCACTTTTAAGGATGACACAGTACTCATATCAACTTCTGTACTGGGACTAAAAAGGATACTGAAACATTTTACAAGTCTATGTAAAGACAAAATGCTAAAGATAAGTTTAAATAAGACTAAGATTGTTATCTTTGAGAATAAATCTAAAATGTCACCCAAATTCTGGATAGATGAGGACAAAATAGAAATAGTAGACCGCTACGATTATTTAGGAGTTAGATTTGCACAAAATATGACATGGAGTAAATATCAAATTAATACAAACCAAAATGATTACTGCTGTTAACGCTCTCAAAATTTTTTATGCAAAAATGGGCAAAACTACAGTCAAGGGTATATTGAGGGTCATCAGTGCAAAAATAAAGGCAAGCATATTATATGCTTCTGAGATCTGGGGCTCATCCAATGTGTTAACCATAGAAACTATTCTTAAACTATACAGATATATTCTTATGGTTTCTCCTGGGACCCCATCTTGCATCCTTAAATTAGAATTGGGAAAATACCCTATGCTCTCATTGGTTAAAGAGAGACAGATTATGTTTCTCTTGAAGACTTTTCTCCTACTGGATACCCGGTTGCCCAGAATTTGTCTGGAAGAGAAAATAAAGCTTTCTACATCGGCATATGTTCATACATCCATTCAGTTAACTAAAAAAAATATCTTTCCCTCAGGACTGGGATATCACCTGTATGACATACACACAAGCCCATGGGAAGAAATAGTTACCTCCATTAAGATTACATTAAGGGACCTGGATTCAAACGAATCATTCTCTCAACTTTCTGCATTAAAATGACAAGGTTGGTATAGACAGACCAAGACCTCAAGGGGTTATGAATGTTACTTGCTTAAGTTAACTAATCCCAAGATGCGCAGAATATTTACTAGGTTTAGAGCAGAGGTCTATAATGCTCAATATATCCACTATAGACAGAAAAGGCCTAATGTTGTGGACCCCTACTGCAAATGTAGTTCTAAGTCATATGATGACATTAAACATATGGTCTTGATCTGCCCTTTCTATGAAAAGAATAGGAAGCAATGGCTGGGGGATATAATAGGTGGTCTCGGTCTCCCCCCCTGATAATACAGTACTCTATTACTTCTCAGGTCCCTACTGTTCAACAGAAACTTGCTAGATTCCTGATGAGAACTCATCTCTAACCAATTAACTAGAATAGTCTCTTCGTTAATAACTGCCTTCAAGTAATGCTGCTCCATATTATGCTGCTAATGAAATTGCAAACAGTATTGTACTGCACTGTGCAACTCTGTGATTTTAATGTAGTCTATTATTATTAGTATTATATTTTATGTGGTTTTATGTCTTGCATATTGTAATGGCTCTCACACATCAATAAAACTTTTTGTACTTGTACTTAAATCAGTAAATCAAAAAGAAGGAAGAACCCTCTCTGGTTCACCAGGGACATAGCAGCAAAAATAAGGGAAAAGAAGAGGGCCTTTAAGCAACAGAAAAAGTCACAGAAGGAAGCTGACATGGACAATTACAAGAACAATCTCAGGGAGGCAGGAAGGGCCATGCGAAGGGCCAGAGCACAAACAGAGGAAAGGATAGCACAGGGAGTCAAGAAGGGAGATAAAACCTTCTATAGGTACATAAAGAGAAAGAGTAAGGAAGATATAGTCAGATTAGCAGCACAAGATGGCCAGATGGTAGAAGAAGACGACAAACTCAAAGCAGCGGTGTTGAACAAATTCCTGTGGTATGTATTCACAATAGAAGATAGTGGTAAACGACCTCCACTAAAGCAGATGGAACACAATAACAAGGAGGCTGACACTAGCCCCTTCACAAGGGAAAGGGTCCTAGAAGAACTAAACAAACACAATAGACCAGGGCAGTGCAGTGGACATAGTGTGCCTACACTTCAGCAAAGCCTCCGACACCATCCCACACAGGAGACTGGGAAACATACTAGAGCATGCAGGTTTAGGGCATAAGATAGTTAACTGGGTTAGGAATTAGCTACAGAATAGGAAGCAGAGAGTCTTGATCAATGGGGCTTTGTCACAAGAAGGGGACGTGACCAGCGGCATACCACAGGGGTCAGTGCTGGGTCCAATCCTCTTCAACATATTCATCAGTGACATCACAGAAGAACTGAAGGGGAGGGTAGGGTGTGCCTGTTCACAGATGATACAAAACTCTGCAACAAGGTGAATACACAGGAGGTGGCCTCAAGCATGGTAGCTGACCTCAGGAAACTAGAGGAATGGTCAAAATGCTGGCAGTTAAAATTTAACGCCAAGAAATGTAAGGTCATGCACCTGGGAGAGCAAAACCCAGGGCTAAAGTACACTCTGGATGGACACCAATTGGAAGTGACAAAGATGGAAAAGGACCTGGGTGTACTCATCACCAATGACTTCAAAGTCACAAAACAGTGTGAAAAAGTTGTGCAGAAAGCAAGTGGCATCCTCGGATGTATAGGTAGGGGCATTACAAGCAGAAAGCAAGAGGTAATCATGCCACTGTACAGATCCTTGGTAAGGCCACACCTGGAGTACTATGTCCAGTTCTGGAGGTCACACCTGAAAAATGACAGACAGATTACAGACAGTGCGGAGAAGGGCTATTAAAATGGTGCAAGGGCTGCACCATGAGACATATGAAACTGGGCTCAAGGTACTAAAATTGTACTCACTAGAACAGAGAAGAAATAGAGGAGACATGATAGACATTTTCAAATACATCAAGGGAATAAACAAGACAGAGAATCTCTTCCAAGTAAACAAAGAAACTCGGACACAGGGGCACAACTTGCATCTGGTGGGAGGTAACTTCAGGAACAACTATAGAAAGTACTTCTTCACGGAGAGGGTGACAGGCCTATGAAACAGCCTGCCAGCACAGGTGGTGGCAGCTAAGGCAGTAAGAGAATTTAAACTAGCATGGGACAGACAGTGTGGACTGCTTGGCTTGAACAATTAAAGGGAAGGGGGTAGCAACCTTGGGCAGACTAGACAGATCAAATGGTCCCCATCTGCCAACACAATTCTTATGTTCCCTAACTTTCTAGGGAGGCATGCCTTGCCACTACAAGCAGCACCCTAATGCCAGTACTCTTTTATGGAGCCCTTGTCATACAGTCCACTTGAGACTCCACATTATTATTTTTTTTTATTTCTTTTTATTAAATAATTTTTTTCCACATAAATACACAATGGACATTACAAAATTCTATAACATTCTTTCTGAATAATGTACAGTTCTTGACATTTGTAAAGTGCATTTTCTACTTACTATTATATAGTTGATTAAACAGAAGTATCAGCAGATGAAACCTCAGGTCAATGACTGTTCAGGGTCAGTACAACTCTGCAGTTATTTTTCTTATATTTTAGTTAGATTTTATGTACTCAGATCTAGGTGTTGTGAGGATACATATTGGATCCACAGCTTCCATTTCAGCATTCATGAAGTGGATCCCCCCACTGTTCAGCACTGAAGGTCTTGGTTTTATAAATTTCGGATGTTATTTGCCTCCAATTCTGGACAGTTGGGATCTGGGTCCTCATCCAACACCTAGTAATTGCCTTCTTGGCTGCTATAAAACATATTGGTAGTATAGAATTCTCCCAGGGGAGAGCATGATCCAGAAAAACTCCCATAAGGGACTGTTCTGCAGTAAGTTCCACTGGTTCAGTGAAAAATATAGTTAGTTCGTTCTGAAAAGTTAGCCAAAAGGGCATAAGGAATGGGCAGGACCAGAAAACATGTCCTGGCGTGGCTCGTCGGCATCCACATTTCCTCCAACATTTCCCGTACTCGTCAGGGAGATATTTCATTAATATTGACGGAGCTCTGAAATATCTAGAGCGACATTTCCATGCAAACTCCCTCCAATACGGGGATGGAGTGGACCTTATCTCAGTTAGGGACGATCTTGACCATGATTCGGAGGAGATTTGTGTTTGCAGGTCTTTATTCCAGGAGGCTAATATGGGTGTTGTAAGTGCGAGGAGGCCAGACCGAAGCTCTCTATGAATAAGGCCTATTAAGTGAGCTCCCAAGTTTGCTTCAATAAATAGTTTGAGTAATTCAGGGGTAGGGACAGGTAATCTGGGAGGTATTATATTATTACGGAGGATATGATTACGAATCTGAAAGTATCTAAAATGGTCAGAGTTCTTGAGTGGAAATGAAGATTGAATAATTCCATCTATAGACAGGAACTGATAAATGTGTAATAAACCAATATCACGCCATCGAGTAAAGGCTTGGTCCATATAATTTGGGGTAAATTTTTCATCTTTTGATATTAGCTTACAATATTTGTATATTTTTTGAGTAGGGCCTACTTTTCTTATTTTTCCAGAGCTTGTATGTTTGAGCCGTTATTTCTGTTAAAGTTGGTGGGTTAAGAGTTCTGTTGTCAGAGGAAAACCGAATCTTTATGTCATATAAATCATTGATTTGAAATTCTATAGCTTTCAAGGGGGGATTATAGAATTCAGTGAGCCATAATATTAGGGTTCTTAGGAATGCTGCTTGAGCGTATATGTGAAAGTCTGGGAGGTTCAAGCCACCCTGCACTAGAGATAGTTTTAAGATGGATAGTCTAATTCTGGGATGATTTTTTCCCCATATAAAATTTTGCAGGGTTTTATTCCAGGAGGTAAAGTAAAACTTCGAGGGGAAATAGGGGATGGTTGGAAGCAGATAGAGAATCTGAGGGAGGACACTGATACAAATTATTGATATTTTTTGATGTAGGGAGATACAAATTGGGGACCATCGATTTAGATCAGCATGTATCTGGAGTGTAAGGGTCAGAAGAAAAGTGGATGCCTAAACACTTTATTTTAGTTGTTCACCATTTAAATGGGAAGGTTTTTTTTAACTGGGGAGAGTGAAAATAACTGAAGGATAATATTTCAGTTTTGTTTATATTTAGTTTGAAATCCGCCAGTTTTTCAAACTGTGATAAAATGATCTATGTAGACGGAATTGATTGCGATGGAGACAATAGGCTTAACATTATGTCATCTGCAAACAATCCTATTTTGTATTCCTTTTGGCCTATCGGGATTCCTTCTACTAAAGGAGTGTTTCAAAGAAGAGCTGTCAGTGGTTCTATAAATAAAGCAAAAAGATAGGGGGACAGAGGACAACCCTGCCTTGTCCCTCTGCCCAAGAGAAAGGGCCAAGACAGGGAACCACTAACCCTGACATATTCTTTAGGAGAACTATATATTGTTTTTAAACAGGTGATAAATTGTGGGGGGAAATGAAACATTTTAAGAGTTTCCCATAAGAAGGGCCATGAGACGCGATCGAATGCCTTTTCCACGTCTAAACTAATAAAAACCGCTGGAATTTGCATGGTTCAGACAAATTCTTGTAGTACTAAAGAGACTCCAAATTATGTATGCTAAACCCCTCTATAACAAAGCTGGACTCTGCAGCTGGCACTCAATCCAGGGACCACCACTGCAAAGTGTCTGCGGCTCTTGGTTGGCCCACATTTAATGCAAGACTGCAATATTCAAGGTACTGCCTAAACCTCAAACTTGTGAAACTCACTACACCCCCTAACCTTATGAGAATACTAATGCTTAAACAACATGTGAGGCTCCTTCGATCCACTGCTAGCCCATTACTTCAAATCCCTAGGGTACAGTCAGCATCTGGTAGGAGATCTTCTCATTCACTGCCCTTTTTCTATTTCACTCACTACCGCATGGGATTCTAAACTGCCCCACTCTTGCAAAGTTCAAAAAGAGGCTCAAAGCCTACACAGTTGGGGTGAACCACTTCAAGTGCAAATGGCGACTTGTTGCATCTTTGGCTAAAGAACCTCTCAAGTATTAGCCTAGCTGACTATCATCCTTCTGATGAAGCCCATACATCTCCAATTGCATTCTTTAATGAACAATGCTTTGCTGTAACTGTAATCCTGAAACTTGTTACTGAATGTAGGTTTCATTATGCTCTGATTGTAACTAATCTAATGTACCTTGTATGTATGATTACTCTTCTACTATTTATTTTCTTACAATGGTTATTGTCTATTGTCTCTGCTCTGTAAATTTTGTGACTTGTCACTTAATGTATGTAACTAATTCTGGGTTGCCCATGAAAAAGGGATGTGTATGTCTCAGTGGGCCTACCTAGTCCACAACATTCAAATAAAATAAAAAGAATAAATCCAAATAGTATACTTTCTGGTTTTATTCATGTAAAAATTTGAGATGAAAACTTGTTCACTTTATATAGTTGATAAATGGTATCAGTTCGTCCTGCAGCCCCTTCTAAAGAGAAAACACATCCTCTATACTATATATCACCTCCATATTATTATAGATTAAAAAAATCAGTGTTGTGCATGGTCAAATATATGGATTGTTTCCCATTTGCCCACAGAGATGTGAATAAAATTTGGGGCAAACACTGCAGTTCCACAGTCCCAGGCCAAATACTTGCCATCAAACATGAAATCGTTGCTCTCTAATACAATTTCAGCAAGTTCTAAAACAAACCCATTTGGAGTAAAATTCCATTTGGTCTTTTGTTCAATTTTTTAGCCACAGCATCCAAGCCACCAACATAGTGTATATTTGTGTAAAGCGACTCAGTGTCAATTGTCACTAACATAGTAATCACATCTACTTCAATGTTTGTGAGACAATTTATCATGTCTGTCATGTCCTTCAGGTATGACTGTAACTTTGGACCCATTTTATTTTTATAAATAAATCAACAAATTTATGCTTTTTCATGGATGCTTCTTATGCTGGAGACAGTAGGTCTTCCTGAAGGTTTGGTTGCAAATGTGTTAATTTTTAGAAGCAAATAAATATCTCTCTCTGGAACTGGGCTTCAAGAAATGTCTTCTCCATTTGTGACCCAGTTATTTTCTGCATCATGTTCAATGAGGTCAGATCTGGCTTTCAGAGAGTTTACAGCATCATACTTGATTTTTTATAAAATCTCTTATTGAGTTGTTTCGACATTTCAAGTTTATATTCTTGTTTCCCCATACCACAACTGCACCACATTTATCTGCAGGTTTCATACTTACTGAGATGTTGGATTGTATTTCTCTGATGGCACATCTTTCTGCACTGCTAACATTATTTTGTTAACTCTCTATTAATGACTGATCCTTAGTAAGGAGTTTAAATTCTTATTCTACAAGTTTAGTAAATATCTCAGTCACAGCACTATCACTCCATGGTGCACAGTACTTGTATGGTCACTGAATATGGTCTTATTTGAATGGGACAGGGAAGGTAAAAGAGGAGGTGGAGTAGCTCTATACATAAGGAAATGGATCAAAGCTACAGAACTAAAAAGTAAAGGAGGATGACAAGAGGCACTCTGGATCACCTTGGAGACAGGGAATGGCATCACAATCTGCACAGGGGTTATATACAGACCCCCGTCTCAAGGGGAGGAAATGGACAACAAAATGATAGAGGACATTCTCAAAATGGCTGAAAAAGGGGAGATACTGTTGATGGGGGACCTGAATATGCCAGATGTTAACTGGATAACATGTACTGCAGCCACATCCAAGAGCAGGGTCATTCTTGATGCCCTGTGAGGCAGGCCTAGACAGCTAGTGTTGGAACCCACTCGGGAGGGAGCAATTCTAGACCTGGTACTCTCAAATGGAGAGAGGATCACAAATTTAGAAGTCAGTAGACATCTGGGAACAAGCGACCACTGCACAGTGTGCTTCACAATGAGCACAACCATGGAGATAAGCCATACAGAAACAAGGATACTGGATTTTAGAAGGGCTGACTTTGGCAAAATGGGTGAATACCTGAAGAATGCACTAGCAAATGACCAAAAAGGAGGGGTGGAAGAACAATGGAGAAAAATCAAAATTGCCATCATAGAGGCAACAAACCTTTGTGTGAAACAAATAAAGAAAACAAAGTGGAGTAAAAAACCACTATGGTTCTCAAAAGAGGTGGCAGGGAAGGTTAAGGAGAAAAAGGCTGCATTCAAAAAGTATAAGGAATCACAAAAGCAGCATGACAGGGAACTGTATCAATTAAAGCAGAAAGAAGAGGGGAAGGCAGTCAGACTAGCAAAGGCCCAAACCGAGGAAAAAATAGCCAACTCAGTTAAGAAGGTGGATAAAACATTTTATAGGTACATTAGGGAGCATAGAAAGGTTAAGGGAGGGATAGTGAAGATTGATGAGGGGAGGTGGGCAGAGGGAGACAGTGAAAAGGCAGAGATACTGAATGAATACTTTTGCTCAGTATTCACAAAAGAAGATGAGGAGGAGTTACCTAAACCAGACAATAGAAGCACTCTGGGTAGGGGGTTGACACCAGTCCATTCACAGAAGAAAGAGTCCTGAAAGAACTCCTAAAACTCAAGGTGGACAAAGCAATGGGGCCTTAAGGGATTCACCCCAGAATCCTAAAAGAACTAAGGGAGGACCTAATGACACCACTGACCACACTTTTTAGCAAATCATGGCAGGATGGGGTGGTACCTGAGGACTGGAGGAGGGCAGATGTGATTCCCCTTCACAAAAGTGGGAGCAAGGCAGAAGCAGGAAACTACAGACCTGTAAGTTTGATCTCAGTGGTAGGAAAATGATGGAATCACTTCTGAAAGAAATAATTGTTGAGTACCTAGAGGCCAGTGGGGCTGGGACCCAAAGCAGCATGGATTTACAGCAGGAAGGTCATGTCAGATGAATCTAATTGATTTCTTTGACTGGGTGACCAAAGTAATAGACCAGGGAGGGGCTGTGGATATGGCCTACCTAGACTTTAGCAAGGCATTTGAAACAGTCCCGCACAAAAGATTCATAATCAATCAAGATAGCCAGCCTGGGAGTGGGTCCCAGGGTGGTAGCCTGGGTAGCAAACTGGCTGCACAACAGGACACAGAAGGTAATAGTGAATGGAACACATTCCGAAGAAAGGGAGGTTACCAGTGGAGTACCTCAGGGCTCAGTACTGGGTCCAGTCCTCTTTAACATCTTCATAGGTGACACTGCAGAGGATCTGGAGGGAAAGGTTTGCCTCTTTGCAGATGACACAAAGATCTGTAACAGAGTTGATACACAAGAGGGGGTAGAAAAGATGAGAAGGGATTTGGCAAGGTTGGAGGAATGGTCAGACATATGGCAACTTAGATTCAATGCAAAGAAGTGCAAAGTAATGCACCTGGGAAACAAAAACCCAGGAGAAGAGTACACAATAGCAGGGGAGGTACTAAAAACAACAAAAATGGAAAGGGACCTGGGGGTAGTCATATCAGATGACCTAAAGGCGGGTAAGCAATGTGAAAAGTCGTTAAGGAGAGCCAGGGGGATACTGGGATGCATAGGAAGGGGCATCACAAGTAGAAAAAGGAAAGTGATTATCCATCTATACAGACAGTTGGTGAGACCCCATCTGGAGTACTGTGTGCAGTTTTGGAGACCTCATCTACGCAAGGACATAGACAGGATGGAAGCAGTCCAGAGGAAGGCAACTAAAATGGTGCAGGGTCTACAGCAGAAACCATATGAAGAGAGACTGAAAGAGCTTAATATGTATACTCTTAATGAAAGGAGGGACGGGGGGACATGATAGAAACGTTCAAGTACCTCAGGGGAATCAACAAAGTCAGGAGGGTAGCATCTTTCAGAAAAGAGATGTGTAAGAACAGGGGCACAATTTAAAGATAGAGGGACGGCTCAGGGTAATGTGAAATTTTTTTCATGGAGAGAGTGGTGGATACATGGAACAGCCTTCCTGAAGAGGTCGTTGGGTCTAAAACAGTGGGGGAATTCAAACATACATGGGACAGACACAAGGCAATTATAGTGGGGGGTTGCAGGAAGTAGGCTGTTGGTTAACTAGAATCTGCTGCTTATCCAGTAGGTAGGGAAATGGGCAGACTGGGTGGGCCAAGTGGTCCTTATCTGCCGTCAAAGTCTATGTTTCTATGGGTACTCTATGGGAAAATTATGTGGTAGGGGCCGCACTACTAATCTGCTGTAATTTTAGCAGTTGGACGACATCTGTGTTGGAATAAACATAATTTAAGATGGATAAGCTTATATATTTAAACAATTAATATTCTGGTTTAAAATGTTCATGGCATTGCTGGGAAAATATGAGAGGCCTTTTAATACTAGTTGTCTGTTTTGGGATGAGGTACACTTATGGCAGATCATCTCAAATTGTTTCCCCTCTTATTCAGTATCTACCAAGTTCCATGTGTGTTATATCAAAACCATTTTTTGTTTGTTCCTTCCACAGAGGAAGGGGCATTTTTTTTTTTACTTACAGAAGACAGTAAGCGGCTGAGGGGGAGGAAGGGTTATACTGGTCATCTGATAATGGATCTGTATTTTAAAATGTAAGTGCCAGGAGGGGACGGTGGGTATGGGTGCTAACTGGGCTGGGGGGATGGGGTAATTTTTAATTCTGTTGAGGAGGGAGGGCAGATCTGTCTGCGAGTCATAAGAAAAAATTACTCACCTTAGTAATGTTGTTTCTTCTAATGGAGTCTTGCTGTATTCTGACATATTCAGTTAGGTCCTGCCTTTCAATTGCCCCTGAGAACAAAGAGTTAAACTTTCCATGACCAGCATGGAATGTTCACCAAGAGCTCGGTTGAAGCCCCTGTCTGCTGTCGTTTAAACTCCAACCGTCAGATCTTTACGAGCAAAGACTCACTAGATGTTCTATGTGGAAACTCTAAAATTCTTACTAGCCAACTGGCAAACATATCTATATAAAAGGTTTTTTGGTTTCAAAGGAAGACTCAAGTCAGGAAACCCAAAAACAAAACACATCCAAAACACAACCTCTCACCCAAACCAAAAAGAGGGTGAAAAAAGGACACCCCTAGGGTGCCAACACTGCTCCTGCCCACCCACATCCCAAAATCTAGGTTCTGAGAGGGGAGGCGGGGGAGGAGGTCTGAATACAACAAGACACCATTAGAAGAAACAACATTACTAAGGTGAGTAATTTTTTCTTCAAACAACATGAAGTCTTGCTGTATTCTGACATATGCAGACTACCAAGCAGTACCTCCATGGAGGAGGGACAGAACCTACTTTGGAAACAGGTTCGAAGTACTGCTGTGCCAAACAGAGCATCACTCCTAGCCTGGATATCCAGAAGTAATGCTTGGTGAAAGTATGGACTGTTTTCCAGGTGGCTGCTTGATAAACTTCTAAGAGAGAATATCCTGGCAGCAGCAGGAAGCAGATGTACCTCTAGTGGAATGAGCCCTCAGGCCTGAGGGTGGAGTTCTACCCAGTTTTTCATAGCAGAATTGTATACAAGAAACAATCCACCTGGCAATAGATCTCTTGGTGGCAGGTTTGCCCTTACCAACTTCTCTATACGTAAGGAACAACTGGAGGGATTCAAACCTGTGACCCTTGGTACACTCTATGTAGTAGATAAGGACTCTTTTAACGTCCGAGCTGTGTAGCCTCCTCTCCCCCAAGGAGGAATGGTCAGTGAAGAAAACAGGGAGAGAGATATACACTGGTTGAGGTGGAAATCTGAAACCACTTTAGGTAAGAACTTTCTGTTAGTTCTAAGGACCACTTTATCTCTGTGAAAAGAGATGAAATCAGATTCCACTGACAGGGCTTGCAATTCACTGATACATCTGGCAGAAGTAATGGCTACCAAAAACACAGTTTTCCAAGTCAAGTACTTAAGCTCTGCTGAAGACAAAGGCTCAAAGGGAGGTTGCATAAGCTGAGCAATGCAAACATTAAGGTCCCAAGCAGGAGCAGGATCCCTAAAGGGGGGATTGGCGTGAAGCAATCCCTTGAAAAACTTACAAAATACAGGATGGGATGATAGAGTGGAAGGCTTGCCTACTGACAAGAAAGCAGAAACAGCTGCCAAGTGTACTTTAAGGGTAGCTGGTCTGAGGCCTAGGCCATTAAGATGGACCATATAGTCCAGAACCATAGGCAATTCAGTCTGGAGAAATATTCTTCTTAGAACACCAAATGCTGAATCTTTTCCATTTGGAGTTGTAAGTCTTCCTGGTGGGAGGCTTTCGAGAAGCCTTAAGGATATCCAGAACCCCTTGGGAAAGATGCAGATCTGCAAACTCTAACTCTTCAAGAACCAAGCCTTGAGATTGAGAGACTGAAGATTCGCGGGTACCAAATCCTCCCCTGAGAGGATGTCAACAGGTTGTAATTCCCGGGAAGAGACAGGGGAAGGTGGACTGCTAGGGACAGCAACAAGGGATACCACGGCTGCCTGGCCCAGTCCGGAGCAATCAGAATCACTTTGCATGGTTGTGACCTTATCTTGACTAACACTTAGAACAGGAGAGGGAAGGGGGGAAAAGCATACAGAAGTTTCCCTTCACAGTTCAGAATCAGAGCATCCAGGGGGACTGAGCCCAAGACTGAGGGTTTGCAACAAAAGACAGGAAGTTGTTGATTGTCTGGGGCTGCAAAAAGATCTATCTCTGGTGTGCCCCATCTCAAGAAAATCACTTTCAAAACTAGAGGATCTAGGGCCCATTCTGATGGCCCTGGGATATTCTGCTCAGTGCATCTGCTAGGACATTGTCCTTCCCTGGGAGGTGAACTGCTATCAGAGAGGTTTGCAGGGAATAGACCAGGGACCACAATTTCATTGCTTCTGTGCACAAGGCCATAGACCGAGTGCCTCCTTGCTTGTTGATGTACCACATGGTGGTGGTGGTGCTGTCTGTTCTGACTTGAACCACCTTGTTCTGTACAGGTTTTGAAAAAGCTTATAGTGCCAGAAGAAAAAATTACTCACCTTAGTAATGTTGTTTCTTCTAATGGAGTCTTGCTATATTATGACAGTAGCAGTTTGATCCAGCTCTAGAAGTGCTCCGGAGGTGAAATGGTTAATACCATTCCAAAATAGAACTTTGAGCACGAGCTCTAAGAAGCAGCTCTATCTGTGTAATTTCAAACCTGAACTGTCAGATCTTTTCGAGCAAAAACTCACTAAGGTCTGTGTGGAAGCTGTAACCTGCACTAGCGAAATGGCTACCTAAATACTAACAACCATTGCTGGTCCCAACACCCAAGACTCAAGTCAGGGGACCAGAACTACTAATACAATTCTAACAACAATATAATAAACACACCTAAACCCCAAAAGGGAGAAATGCTAAAGGCACAAAATAAGTGTCCACACTAGCTGCCCGCACCCCACCAAGTAGAAGTTCTGAGAGGGGCAGGCTGGGGAGGTCATAATATAGCAAGACTCCATTAGAAGAAACAACATTACTAAGGTGAGTAATTTTTTCTTCAAACAACATAAGTCTTGCTATAGTATAACAGGAACTACACAGCAGTACCTCCATGGAGGAGGGCAGAACCTACTTAGGAATAGGCTCTGAAGAACAGCTGTGCCAAACCGAGCATCTCTCCTGGCCTGGACATCCAGGGAGTAATGCTTGGTGAAAGTGTGTACCGTTTTCCAAGTAGCAGCCTGGCATATCTTTAATATAGGGATGTCTCTGGCAGCAGCTAGAGATGCAGCTGTATCCCTGGTAGAGTGAGCCCTCAAGCCAGAGGGGGGATCTCTGCCCAGTTTCTGATAACAAAATTGGATACAAGAGACAATCCACCTGGCAATTGATCTCTTAGTGGCAGGTTTGCCTTTCCCAACTTCACCATAGGTAAGGAAAAGTTGGAGGGATTCGAACCTGTGACCTTTGGTACACTCTATATAGTAACTAAGAGCTCTCTTAACATCCAGGCTGTGCAACCTCCTCTCACCAGAAGAGGAGAGTGATCAGTGAAAAATACTGGAAGGGAGATAGATTGGTTAAGATGAAAATCTGAAACCACCTTAGGTAAAAACTTCCTATTAGTCCTAAGGACTACCTTATCCCTCTGGAAAGAAATAAAGTCAGTTTCTACTGACAAGGCTTGCAACTCACTTATGCGTCTAGCAGAAGTGATAGCCACCAGAAAAACAGTTTTCCAAGTTAGATACTTAAGCTCTGCAGAAAACAGAGGTTCAAAAGGGGGTTGCATTAACTGGGCAATACAAACATTAAGGTCCCAGGCAGGGGCCGGTTCCCGAAAGGGTGGATTAGTATGGAGTAATCCCTTAAAAAACTTGGAAAACACAGGGTGAGTGGAAAGAGGGGGATGACTTTCCTGCTGAAACAAAAGCAGATACAGCTGCCAAATGGACTCTCAGGGTAGCTGGTCTGAGACCCAAGGAATTAAGATGGACCATGTAATTTAATACAATGGGCAAATCAGCAAATTCTGGGGAAATATTTTTCCCAGCACACCAAATGGAAAACTTTTTCCATTTAGAACTATAAGTAGCCCTAGTGGAAGGCTTTCTGGAAGCCTTTAGGATTTCAAGAACACCCTGAGAGAGGTGTAAATCAGCAAACTCTAGCTCCTCAAGAGCCAGGCCTTGAGGTTGAGGTTTGAGGTCCGGATACCAAACCCTTCCCTGGGCACAAGTTAATAGGTTGTGATTCCTGGGGAGGCAAGGGAAGATGGATTGTCAGTGACAGAAGGAGTGGGTACCAGAGCTGCCTGGCCCAATCCGGGGCAATCAGAATCACCCTGCAAGGCTGAGATCTGATTTTGACTAATACTTTGAATAGGAGAGGGAAGGGAGGGAAAGCATAAAGAAACTTCCCCGCCCAATCCAGGAGGAGGGCATCCAGGGGCACTGAGCCCAACACTGGAGGCCTGCAACAGAACAGAGGAAGTTGGTGATTGTCTGGGGCTGCAAAAAGATCTATCTGAGGGGTGCCCCATCTGGCAAAGACTATCCCCAGCACTTGAGGATCCAGGGACCATTCGTGATGGCCCTGGGAAATCCTGCTGAGAGCATATGATAGGACATTGTCCTTCCCTGGAAGATGAACTGCTATGAGGGAAGTGTTCAGGGAATAGGCCAGAGACCACAACTTCATTGCCTCGGTGAACAAGGCCGAAGACCGAGTGCCCCCCTGTTTGTTGATGTACCACATTGTTGTGGTGTTGTCTGTTCTGACTTGTATCACCTTGTTGTGGACAGATGCAGAAAATGCTTGAAGAGCTAAAAAGACAGCTCTGAGTTCCAGCAAATTGATGTGGAGCAGAGATTCCTGGGGGAACACACTCCCTGAGTGGAAAGGTCGCCCATGTGGGCTCCCCAACCCAGAAGGGAAGCATCTGTAGTGAGAATCACATTGTGAGCAGGGAAAATGAAGGGCACCCCCAATCTTAAATTGCTCTGATCCTGCCACCACTGGGGGGGCCTGGATCAAGGTTCGAGTCACTGGGACCAACTTGGAAAGGGGGTCTCTCCTCTGAGAGCAATAGGTTCTCAAGTGAAACTGAATGTCTCTCATCTGAAATCTTGCTCCCTGCACAACAGCTGTGGATGCAGCCATGTACCCCAGGAGCTGCAGAAAGTGTCTTGCTGGTCGAGACCTGCAGAGTGAAGGAGGAGGCCAGAGCCACTAAATTCGTCACCCTTTCTAAGGGAAGAAAAGCTCTGGCTAGCTTTGTGTCCAACTCTGCCCCTATAAAGGTGAGTACCTGGACTGGTTCCAGAACCGACTTTGGCAGATTTAGCAGAAAGCCCAGGGAGGTGAGAAGCTGCTGGGTGACTTGCAGGTGAGATTTTACCTGTTCTGGGGACTGGCCTACAATGAGTCAATCGTCTAGATAGGGAAAAACAGCAATCCTTTGCCTCCTTAAGTGAGCCACTGCCACTGCCAGACACTTTGTGAATACCCTTGGGGCAGAGGTGAGGCCGAAGGGCATTGCTCTGAACTGGTAATGAGCAGAGGGTAGTTCGAATCTGAGGTACTTTCGATGGGAGCTTCTGATTAGGACGTGGAAATAGGCATCCTTGAGGTCCAGGGAGGCTAACCAGTCCCCTGGCCTTAGGAGGTAAAATCATTGCCAGAGTTACCATTTTGAACTTTGGTTTCAAAAGATGCTTGTTCAGATATCTGAGGTCTAATATGGGCCGCCATTCTCCTGTCTTTTTGGGGTAGAAGTATCTGGAATACAGACCCCTGCCCTGGTGCAGGAGGAACCCTTTCACTGCTCTGAGAGCCAACAGGGTTGAGACCTCTGCTTCTAGAGCAAGGGTCTCTGAAGCACTTGCAGGTAGAAAAATCTGGTTCTCAACTTGGGGAACTTTTTGAAGCTAAGAACCAGACCCTGGCTTACTACTTCCAGAACCCACTTGTCTGAGGTTAAAGAAGCCCAGTTCTGACTGAAGTAAGCCAGCCTGCCCCCTACCGGTAAAGGAGAATCGGCCCTGGGCACCCCATCAGGGTGCCTGCATAGCAGGTGCTTTAGGCTGAGGGGTGGGAGCAGGCCTGCCCACCCCTCGTCTGCCTCTGCCTCTGAAGAAGCCCCTCTGAGCATAGGCAGAGGAGGCCTGAGTCTGATAAAAAGGCCTGTGAAAAGGCCTACCCCTACCCCTGGGGGTATGCCTCTGGGGAGTGGCTTGCCGCTCCTTAGCTTGGGCACTTTTGTAAGTAGTCCTATATTCATCCATCTTTTTCATGTAATTCTCTGTCTGCTCCCCAAACAGAGAATTTCCCACAGGAAAATCCATAGCCTTAGTCTGGGTATCCTGCTGTGACAGGCTAGTACATGAGCCAGGCCAGCCTGCAAAAGCTACAGATGTGGCCATGACCCTAGAGGAAACATCATTAACATCCACAGCAGCACGAAACTGTACCTTAGAAGCCTCAATGCCATCAGCAGCCACCTGTTCTAGTTAGCTAGCCAGCTGGCCAGGGGCTTGCTAGCTAATTCCATAACAGTATCCCATCTAGATTTCTGATACCTAGCTACATAAGCCATATAATTTGCTTGCCTGAGTCCCAGAGAGGCTGCCATATACTGTTTTTTCGCCATGGCATCAATCTTCCTGGAATCCTTGTCAGGAGGATGTGAAGCCAGGGAATGTTACTTTGTCACAGGCTGCAGCCTTAACTACCAACATGACTGCATTGCTGAGAAAGGAATTCTGTATCAGGACCTGACAATGTGTACCTTCTGTCCATCTTTTATCTACAGGAGGCACAGAATTAGGAGCTTTTAAAATTTTTATTGTTTGCTTCCTAAAAGACTTATGCAAAGGAATAGACAATCTCCTAGACTCTGGAATATCCATCATTTCTACAAAATCAGGCTCCTCTTGCTCATCCACAGCTTTCCAAGGGAAGCTGGAGGGTTTCAGCAACTTTTTTATAAAACATAAAATGAGATGGGGACTCAGATAGCATAGGGGGAGATTCTAAAGGTCTGTCTGGGGAAATGTCCGGTTCAATGGGCACACCCAGACCTTCCCAGCCACATTCATACTGTTCATAATCATCCTCCCCCTCCTCTGGTTCATAAAACTCCTCAACATCATATTCCTGAAACACTGGAACCGGACGAACCGACCTTTTGCCAGATAGTGGCGGTTCGGACGGAACCTCAGACAGTGACTGGACAATTTGTATGGCTTTTGCTATCTCTGCAGCAGTTGGAGAAGGGATTTTGGGCTCCAAACCTGCTGACTTTCTTGTTTTCTTTACTGGAACTGGTTCCTCAGAACCAGCTTTTCTTTTGCCCGAGGAAGTCTCACCCTGGTCAGAGGGCACTCCCTCCGGTTCGGTTGGCACCGAACCGGGCTGGCCATCCGGGTCAGCGGACTTTTTGGCCTCTCATTCCCTGAGCCTGCCCAATCTCTTTTCCAGGGTGGCTGAAGGGAAATTCTTACATATCTGGTAGTCTGACTGGAGGTGGTCAAACCCCAGACAATAGACACATGTGGTGTGTGGGTCAGCCTTGGCAAAGGCTTCCCCACAGACATCACAGTGTTGAAACCCAGTGGGCCCGGTTTTTCTTTTGGGTTTCTCAGACATAATGCCAGCCTAACCAGAAAACTTGCCCTTTAAACGGCAGTGCCAGGCAAGACACCCTTATCGGTTCCCAACCGTGTCACGGGTATTGGAAAAAAACGTAATAAAATCCGTTTTTTTTAGAACTGATAAGAACCGGGAACCGCACTCTAAAATGTTAAACTTTAAAATTGATGAGTTTTAAACCCAGCTGATCGGTTCAAAACCGAACCGATAAACTTACAAGTTCCACACAGACAAAACCTTTTAATTACTTACGATTACCACAGACAGAGCTTGAACCGAACGGTTTTGCGGTTAAAATAAAACTATTCTCGGTTGAATCGGACCGAGAAAACACTGTTTAAACCGAGAAATGAACCGAGCAGAAGGAGAAATCTCCGGAGCGACTGTTCACTGAGGCGGAGTAAAGAATCTGACAGTTCAGGTTTGAAATTACACAGATAGAGCTGCTTCTTAGAGCTTGTGCTCAAAGTTCTATTTTGGAATGGTATTAACCATTTCACCTCCGGAGCAGTTCTAGAGCTGGATCAAACTGCTACTGTCATAATATAGCAAGACTTCATGTTGTTTGAAACACTGCTCTGAGTTCCAAGAGATTGATGTGAAGCAGAGATTCCTGAGGTGACCACAGTACTTGGGTGGTACGATCCCTCAAATGGGCTCCCCAGCCCAGCAGGGAAGCATCTGTGGTGAGTATCAAATTGTCCTGATCCTGCCACCATTGTAAGGCTTAGATCAGGGTCTGAGTCACTAGGATTAGTTTGGTAAGGGAATCCTTTTTTTGGGACCAGAAGGCTCTTAAGGGGAACTGAATGTCCCTCATCTGGAATCTTGCCCCTTGGACCACTGCTGTGGAAGCTGCCATGTGGCCGAGAAGCTGAAGGAAATGCCTTGCTGGTCAAGACACCTGAAGGGTGAATGAAGAGGCCAGTTCCATAACGGTCCTTGCCCTTTCCAGGAGAAGGAAGGCTCTTGCCTTTACTGTATCCAGCTGTACTGGTTCGAGAACTGACTTTGGAAGGTTGAGAAGGAATCTTAAGGAAATGAGCACTTGCTGGGTCACTTGCAGATGTGACTTGACTTGATCTGGAGACTGACCTACTATGAGCCAGTCATCCAAGTATGGGACAATGGAGATCTTTTTTCTTCTTAGGAAAGCAACTACTACTGCCAGGCACTTTGTGAAAACCCTTGGGGCTGATGTTAGGCCAAAGGGCATTGCTCTGAATTGATAGTGGCTTGAGGGCAACTCGAACCTGAGGTACTTTCTGTGAGAGCACCTGATGGGACTGTGAAAATAGGCATCTTTGAGGTCCAGGGAGGCTAGCCAGTCCCCTGGCCTTAGAGAGGGAAGGATAGTTTCCAGAGTTACCATTTTGAACTTTGGCTTCAAAAGATGTTTGTTCAGATATCTTAGGTCCAGGATGGGCCGCCATTCTCCTGTCTTTCTGGGGGTTAGGAAGTACCTGGAGTACAATCCTTTGCCCCTGTGTAGGGTGGGAACCCTCTCTATAGCTCTGAGAGCTAGGAGAGAAGAAACCTCTGCCTCTAGGGCAAGGGTCTCTGAGAGATTTGCAGGTGGAAAAGATCTGGTTCTCATCTTAGGAAATTTTGAAGCTGAGAACCAGTCCCTGGCTTACTACTTCCAGGACCCACTTGTCTGATGTAAGAGACTTCCAGTCCTGGACAAAGTAAGCCAGCCTGCCCCCTACTGGCATGGGAGAATCGGCCCCAGCAGACCCATCAGGGTGTCTGCTTGGCAGGGGCTTTAGGGTGAGGGGTGGATGCAGGCCTGCTCATCCCCCTTCTGCCTCTCCCTCTAAAGAACCCCCTCTGTGAAAAGGAAGAAGAGGAGGCCTGAGCTTGGTAAAAAGGCATTTGGAAAGGCCTGCCCTTGACCCTGGACTGCTGCCTTTGAGGAGTTGCTTGTCTTTCTTTGGCCTGAGCACTCCTGTAAGTGGTCCTGTACTCATCCATCTTTTTCATGTAGTTCTCTGTCTGCTCCCCAAACAGAGAATTACCAATTACAGAAAAATCCATGGCCTTAGCCTGGGTATCCTGTGAGAGGCTAGTATATCTGAGCCAAGCCATCCTCCGAAGAGCCACAGATGTAGCCATGACTCTTGATACATCATTGGAGTCTACAGCAGCATGAAACAGTACTTTTGATGCCTCAATCCCATCTGCAGCCACCTGCTCCAGCTCCTTGGCAAGCTGGTCGAGGGCCTGTTTAGCCAGAGCCAGCACAGTGTCCCACCTGGACTTCTGGTACCTGGCTGTATAGGCCATATAGTTAGCCTGCCTGAGTCTCAAAGATGCTACCATGTATTGTATCTTTGCCATGGCATCAATCTTCCTGGAGTCCTTGTCTGGAGGGTGTGACGCCAAGGGAATATTTGCCTTATCACAGGCAGCAGCCTGCACAACCCCAACATGGCTGCATTGCTAAAAAACAAACTCCGTGTCTGAGCCTGAGAGAGTGTACCTCTTGTCCATTCGTCTGTCCACAGAGGTATAGAATTAGGAGACTTAAGAATTTTTTGTGTCTGTTTCCCAAAAGATTTGTGGAGGGGAATAGACAGTCTCCTGGACTCTGGGATGTCCATCATCTTTACATAATCAGGCTCTTCCTGATCCTCTAATGCTTCCTCCACAGGAAGCTGGAGGGTCTCAGCCACTTTTTTGTAAAACATATAGTGTGAAGGAGACTTAGAAAGCCTAGGAGGAGAAACACCTGAAGGTCTGTCTGGGGAGATGTCCGGGTCAATAGGCACATCCAGACTTTCACTATCACCATAATCCTCCTCATACTCTCCCTCCTCCTCCTCCGGTTCATAAAATTCTTCCAAAGTATAATCTGGAACCGGGGGAACCGACCGAACCGAGCCCCTGCCAGATGGTGCCGGTTCGGTCGGAATTGAACTAAGCGACTGCACAATCCTTATCGCCTTGGCTATCTCATCGGCAGTTGAAGTATGAAATTCTGGGTCCGAACCGGTCAATTTATCTTTTCTCTTTCTTTTAACCGGAACCAATTCCACTTGAATCGACTAAGCGGTAACAGCAATTCGGTAGAAACTGAAAGAAAACCGACACTTCAGTCGACTTTTTGAACCGAGCAGCAGGAGAACTCTCCGGAGCGACTGTTCAGTGAGTCGGAGTAAAGAATCTGACGGTTGCAGTTTAAACAACAGCAGACAGGGGCTTCAACCGAGCTCATGGTGAACATTGCATGCTGGTCATGGAAAGTTTAACTCTGTTCTCCGGGGCAGTTGAAAGGCAGGACCTAACTGCATATGTCAGAATACAGCAAGACTTCATGTTGTCTGAAAAACAAATCCTGCTGAAAAAACAGATTCGTGAGTGATGACAGCAGGACCTGTTTTTGTGACTCACAACAACCTAATTTCATTAACAATTAAAAACCTGTTCATTTTTTTTAAAGGTAATAAAGAGTCAACAGTGCACTTCTGAGCACAAAAGTTTCATACTTAATGTTCTGGGGCAAGATTCACAAAACTTTGCCTGGGAGCAAACTGGGCTTTGTGAGTAGCTGCTATTAACAAAGCCCAGTTTGCCCCCGCAAAATGGGTTTGTGCCAGGGTAAAGTAGTGAGGGGGGGCTGCAGTTCAAATGAGGGGACGGGGACCTGCATATCCCCACAATCCCATTCACAAAGGAATTGCTCCA
The DNA here is from genome assembly GCA_016271365.2 of Neoceratodus forsteri. Lineage (NCBI taxonomy): Eukaryota > Metazoa > Chordata > Ceratodontiformes > Ceratodontidae > Neoceratodus > Neoceratodus forsteri. The sequence continues at coordinate 726,183,775 of CM057458.1, read as the reverse complement.
CACAAGAGCCTTTGCGAAGGTCTTTGCGTGGAGCAAAATACTGCCGCAAAAAATCCGGCAAAAATCTGCACAACTATAGCGGTTGGCAGAGGTACTGTGCCCCCCAGTCCCCGATCGCCCACCCGAGAATAACAGAATGCATGTTCCACAGTGTAGCGTCCCACCCTGGTCCCCGGATCACCCACCTGTAAAGTAAATAAATTATATTCCATAGTGTAGCGGTCCCACCCTGGTTTCTGATTGCTGGATCACTCACCTGTAAATGAAATCATTTTTTTTTTAACCTTATGTTTATCCACCAACTAGCACCGTCCTTCCACTCATTCAGAACTCCTCAATTCGCCGTTCAGACATCCCATGGGGCCCCCAGGAGTCTGCTCCTGGAGTGTCCGTCAGCTCAGAGAGACCCTCAGGTAGCCCAGTATACCCCCGGGTGGGGCGGGGGAAGGTAACACCAAGTCTTCCTCCTACTAACACAGCGAGCAGGACACAGCGGATTCTGTCCCCAGTGAGCACTGGTGATGCTGTCTGGCTATGGAGGAGTCGTCACCTAGGAGTAACGGGTTCCATTTTCTCCTGTTCTGGTCCCTATGCCCTGCAGTTACCAACACACTAGGAGAGCCAATGAGGAGGCACGCGTAGACGCTGCTCCTCCCGGGCTCTCGACCAACTACCCCATTGTGTGTCCCGATCTGCATCACTTCATTCCTGGGTTCACCCAGGAGGTGGCCGATATATAGCGGGATGGACCTGTAACACTCCCCAGAGAGGGAGAGCTGCCTCTGGGCACTCAATCCCTCTCTTTCTCTGCCGACTCCCGATGGTCCGGGCTCGTTCCTGAACCCGGATCGCCGGCGTGGAGTGAGGTGTGTCGTCCAGCGCCTCAACCCTCAGTGCCACCGGTCTGGCAATACATTTTTTTGATTGTGTAGTGGTCCTTCCCCTCCCTTGAGTGCATAATTACCCACCCAGTAATAGTAAACATATTTTCTGTGATGTAGAGGTCCCTCCCCATTCCACAATCTCCCAATTATCCACCTGGTAACAGTAAAAATCTTTTCTGTAATGTAGTGGTCCCACCCCATTCCCTGATTGCCCAATCACCCACCCATTATTAAAAGAAAACTTTTTCCATAGTGTAGTGATCCCCCAACCCCCCACCCACACTGTTAAGCACACACCACCCCACTCCCCACCCCAGCACAGCCACTGGTCAGTGAGCAGCACAGCCCTCCTCACACCTCCACGGCTGCCCACCAACTGAACTGTCAATTACAGCTTACAGTATGCACTACAAGCCCATTGGCTGCCCACCAGCGCAACCAGGAAGTGCAGTGCAAAGTTTTGCGCCCACTTTGTGCTCCCTTTATGAATCTGGCCCCAAGTCTTTTTTGTTTGTTTTTGATGTGCACAGATTTCTGTTGTCTCTCCCACCTCCACAACCATAAAGGCTCATGAAAACAAAAGGCTTGTCTCCCCTTACTATTCCCTTTCCTTCTTTTTTGCAACACTCCCTCATTTCTCCTCCCCGTCCTCCTATTGCTGCTTGCAGACTCTAGCGAGATGTATTAACCAACCAGTACCTAGGGGGGTTTCTAAATGAATTAACTTGGGATGCAGTTGATGTAATAAGACAAACATGATTTTAAAGACACAGTACAGTCAAACCCTGATTATCCAGCCTTCATTTATCTGGACTCCCTGTTTAATGGACGGTTGGTTTGTCCCCAAACATGCTGCTATGCTGAGTAGTGGTGCAGTATGTGATAACTGTCGCACTCAATGAATTACTGTGCGACGATTAACACCTGGCAGTCACTAAAGCTCCCAGAGTACAGCCTAGTTCTCACAACTGTTGTCACTTGACCCCTCTTAACCTCCATTAGCCCCTACTTAACTCCCCATTCAGATATACAGTCAGATTCATTCAGTGTACCTCATCTGGATTAGTGTTTGTGAAACGAAAACGTGTGGTTCTCAATGTGGCACAGAAAACACAAATAGTGGAGCGCCTGGAGAATGGAGAAAGGGCAGCAGTTCTCACTGATGAGCATGGGGTGGGTAAATCCACCACCAGCAATACTAAGGCTGCCAAAATAAACTTTGAGACTTTGCCCTATTGATGGACACTTCTGCCAGAGCCGAGGAGTGAAATAATATGTGCTCCTGCAAGGACGAGCAGCAGGACAATACCCTATATCTTTGGTTTCACCAGGAGTGTGAGAAGAGGATACCTCTTTCAGGTCCCATTCTCAAGGAAAAGGCTCTGATATTCCACTCCTGGCTTGGCAGCACCCTTTACATGGAGAGTCAGCCTGACACTGATCCAGTACAATTGTTGCTGCTTTGGTCAATACGGAAAATCGGTGGATAAGTTGAAGCAGAAGACTGCAAGCAAGAAAATCTTTATTTATATAGCACCTTTCAAAATCAAGGCACTGTACAGAGTGTAAACCACAGATATTACAAGCAAACAGCAATATAAATGATTTAAAATCAGTCTGGGAAAGCCAATGAAAATAAATAAGTTTTTAAAATAGATTTAAAACTGCTGACGGTCAGGCATTCTCTTAACTGACGAGGTAGAGAATTCCACAGGGCTGGTGCTGCAAATGAAAAACCATGTGCTCCAGACGTTTTTAGATTAACCCTGGGAATCTCTAGCAATCCCTCATCAGCGAATCAGAGAGGAAGATTGGGGAGTAGAGAGTCAGGAGATCTTTCAGGTAGTCAGGTCCCTCTTTGTGTAGGGCTTTAAAGGTAAGCAAGCCTACCTTATAGGTGATCTGTCACTGAACCGTCAGCCAGTGCAGTCTGCGCAGCACAGGTGTAATGTGGCTGAACCTAGAAGTACCAGTCAACGGCCTGGCTACAGCGTTCTGCACCAGCTGCAAGCGGTGGATATCAACCCCAAACAGTCTTAGGTAGAGGGCATTGCAGTAGTCAAGATGGGTAGTAATGAAGGCATGGACCAGTGTTGGAAGGTCGCCCGGCAGAACCAGGTGTTTCACCTGGGCGATATTCCTCAGGTGGCAAAATAAGGATAAAAAGTGCACAACAGCATGAAACGTGGAGTGAAGAGAGGCAAGACTTTTACTATTACCAGGTCAGGTGGGTAATTGGGAGATTGGGGAATGGGGAGGGACCACTACATTACAGAAAATATGTTTACCGACACCTGAGATTTCAGGGTCAAGTGGTGGATGGCTGGAACGGTCTTCCAGTGGTGGGATTAAAAAAAGCCTGGGATAAGCACAAGGGAGTCATAAGGGATAGGTAATGGGGTGGCAGAGAAAACACCGTAGACCTGGAGAGGTCTACAGTGTAGACAATGAAACAAAAAAGGGCAGACTGGATGGGTCATGCGTCCCTTATCTGCCATCATCTTCTACGTTTCTGTGTCTTGTCTATTAGTACCAGTGTCACTTTAACAGATATGCAAAAAAAAAAGTCGCTTTAAATGTTGCACTTCATATGAGTTGTCACTAGAGAGCACTGACCCCACTCTTTTAAAAGTGCACAACAGCATGAACCATGAAGTGTGCAGTCTGTTGCCTTCTCAGACTAAATACACTTTAATAAAGTTTAAACTTGCACCAAAAAAATGTGTGGTCTGCTGTCAGGTACTTGAGTTAATTCACTTTAACAAATGTTAAACTTGCACCAGATCTGGAGTTTATAATGTATTTTTTGTACTGGAGCACAGCTTTCTGTTTGTTGTTGCTGGGCTCTGCCATGTCCCAATAATTACAGACAAGATCATTTTAAAAGCGAGAAAAAGCTTTACTGGTAATACTATGAACAAAGCAGAAATTCTAAAATGTAACACAAGGTTATAAGTCTTAACAAATGTACAGTACATATCACATCATCGCTCTGTACTTACTTGGCCACTTCATTAATGACTTTCAATTGTTGGTGCACAGATCCACTTTAACTAACTGTATTGTTTTAGGTTCCACTATTCCACTGCTAGGCACTATGGTAATAGGTAAACTTCCTTTATACTTTATTTTAAATGCACCTAGAAAAAAAAAAACAGCAGGCATTTTAGAATTTGAAAATGTATCTTCTGCTTACATGCATATATCTGACTTATTAAACAGTAAGGCTCAAATTAATCACCAATATGTAACCCTGTCAGTGTGGAAGCAGACTATTTTCTGCCAGTTTATTTTATGTATTTATTCAAAGATTTTCACCAGACAGGCATACTGATTACCAGATGTGCCCCACAAGGTAGGGGACAGGGCAATACAGGAGAACAACAAATAATGGCATAAAAGATGATATAATGACTGAATATACAACACCACATATAGAACATATACAGAAATGTTAAATAGTACAATTAAATAGGAGTGCACAACCCAATTCAAGATGTGCAAATGGTGGCAATAGCAAATGCCAATACAGTGCTGAAAATGAATAAAAAGATTAACCTGCAAAGAATTAAGAGCAGCTGTGCAGAGCAGACTGGAAGCCAAAAAAAAAAAGAGGTTAATAAATCAAAAATTCATGACAAAGGGGGCGTGCCTAGCCACAAAGCAAGATGGCCGCCTAGAGAAAATAGGCAGACTGGGTGGGACTAGTGGTCCATATCTGCCATCAATTTCTATGTTTCAATTTCTATTACGTCCATTACCACAGCTGCTACTCAGACCCCCATCCCACGCTGCAGCTATCGCAATTGATTCTGAAAAGGCCTTCGACTCAGTGGAGTGCGGGTACCTGCTCAAAGTCCTTCAATATATGGGCTTTGGTCCCTATTTTTCTGCTTGGGTACAAACCTGATATCAGGCCCCCGTGGCACAGGTCCTCACTAACTCCACCCTGGCGGGCCCCTTCTCAGTACAAAAGGATACTCGAAGAGCCGGCCAGCTGGCGCAGCAGTTGGATTTCCACTTGCGATGCCGACGACCCGGGTTCGGGAATGGACCCGGGGATTGGAGGGCCGGCTGGGGGAGAAGGATCAAGCATCCTGGGGACTGCTCTCCTTCTCTGGGGGGAGGGAGGGGAAGAGTGTCTTGCGCTTCATGCAACCCTGGCAGAAGTTGGGGGTACCACTGTGACTGGCGCCAGTACATTGGGGGGGCAGGGCAGATGCTGGATGTCACTGTATGTCCACACCCCCAGGGTAGCAAGCAGCAAAAAAGCTGGCCCTCTGGCATGAAGACCTGCTCTGCTCCATCATCCACTGCCTCCAATGCCCGCTGGGGGGTCCCGCTCCCATGGCCCAGACCCAGGGGGTAATCTGGGGCTTGCCTACAGTGTCCGCTGGGAGGGGGGAGCCCCACTGGTGGCCACACCCAGGGGGGTAAGCCTGGGCATGGGGGCAGCAGGTGGGATGGATCTGAGGACAAGGGAGGTACAGACAAAAAAAAGGGGCACTCGACAAGGATGCCCCTTTCCCCGATGTTATTCGTTTTGACCATCAAACCCCTGGCTATTGCCATCAGGAAACATACAAAACTATATGGCACTCCAATTGCAGGGGCAGACCTGCAAACTAGCTTGCATGCGGATGACCTCCTGGTGCTACTGTCTGATGCCCCTTCTGGCCTACCCCACCTCCTTTCCCTCCTAAGAACATTTTCCTCGGTCTCAGGCTTAAAGGTTAACCAAGGGAAAACAAAGGTGCTACCTCTTAATGCTAAATGCACAGCAACCCCATTCTTGCAGGTAGGGCTCAGGTGGTCCCTGTCCTCCATCAAGTACTTAGGCATTCACCTCTCTGCAGACCTTTCTAAACTCCCAACTCTCCATCACACCCCACTGCTTCAGAAATAAAAAGAGGATTTCGATCATTAGCAACAGCTGCATCTCTCCCTAGCTGATAAAATCTCAGCGGTTAAAATGATGGATGCTCCCAAAATCTTTCACTCCCTCTCTCACCTGCAACTCAACCTTTTCCCAACTTGGTCTGCCAACACTGACACTTTAATGGGCTCTATCCTGTGGGCTGGTAAATTGCCAAGACTTAGCAGAGCCAAACTATGGTCCCATTGAAAAAGAGCGGTCTGGAACCTCCCCTGGTTTCAAGGTTATCATAAAGCATTTCTAGGAACACAGTCAATGGTTCTCCCCCTCTGTCACTATCCTACTCTATCACTGACCTACCTTTACACTCCTCTTCCTCACCCTTTGCACCAATGGAGCACTATCTTGGCATCCATACAGGCATGGCATTGGCTGTCCAGAACCACCAAAACCTCTTTCAAACCAAAGGCATGGCTCCCTACATGCGATAATCCGGCAGTCAGTATCGATAATCAGATTATACACTGCAGCTGGCCACACTGGAGCATAACATATCTGAAAGACCTCTTGATCCCAGGTACTTTAATGTTCGACACCTTCAGTAACCTACAAACCTGACACTCTCTCCCTAAACATGATTTTTGGAGGTATTTACAATTGAGATGCACACTTTCTCAACACACACACACACACACACACACACACACAGGATCTACACGTTCCCGTACTAGACATTCAACCCTGGCTGACCAAAACCAGAGGTTGGGCGAGCACAATTTACTCCCAGATTTGTAATTCCATCCCTGACCAAACTCAGAAGGTTCAGTGTTAATGGGTATCTGCCCTAGGCGCTCCCATTATCACTCAGGACTGGAAAACCTGGCAGGCAGTCCACATAGCTTGTGTGGATAGCAGAAGCCTCCTACTGCAAAATAAGGTTCTCCATGCAGCCCTCACTTTGCTTCCCTAGCAGCTCACAGGAAGAAAAAGGAAGAGCGGGTACTGCAAACATCTTTTTATCTTGCTTCATATTATTTTACATTGCTTTGTCCCTTTACTTTCTCAAATTTCCTTACTTTGTTTTGCTCCCTTTTTATTTTCTTTATACCTGTTGGAGTTTTGCTGCTCAGGAACCAGGCTGTCAGGAGCAGGGATTGAAGGTCCAAATGGAGTACCTTCCCCTGACTGCAAGAGAGCAGGTCCGAGCACAGAGGGAGGTGCCTCCGGAGCCTGCTGCTGAGGCTCAGGAGATTGGGGGGCCAAAACTGGTGGGGCCAGTCCAAAGCCACCAGGATTATCTATGCCTTGTGCCTCCTGGATTTGAGCAACACCCTGAAGATCAAGGGGAATGGAGGAAAGGCATAGACAAGACCCAGGGTCCTGGGCCTGGAGAAGGCATCCCCCTGCAGCATTCTCTGCTGAGGGGGACAGGCACAGTACAGCCTCAGCTTTGCATTCTCCTTGGAGGCAAACAGGTCCACCAGAGGGTGCCCCAGTGGGAGAACAGGATGTGTACTACCTCTGGATGGAGGGACCACTCATGAGACACCCCGCCCACATGGCTGAGGGCATCTGCCAGCTAGCTGGAGACACCGGCCACATGGATGACCAGGAGATCAGCGTCCAGGCTCAGCACGAGGGTCCAGATGCAGACAGCTTCCCTGCACAGAGAAAGGGAGTGCGTCCAGCCCTGTTTGTTGAGGTAGTACATGGTTGTGGTGTTGTCCATCTGATCCTGAATGACTTGACCCCGAACATGTGGAGCAAAGGCTGTCAGTGCCAGCCGAACCACCCGCAGTTCCAGCAGGATGATATGGCATTGGGACTCCTCGGTGGTCCAGAAACTGTGGATTCTGTGGTCCCCCAGGTGGGCAACCCAGCCCATTGGGGAGGTATCAGTCGTCAAAATGACCATCTGCTCTGGGTGGAAAGATGGGATTCCTTCCTGCAGATGTTCCTGGGCTAACCACCACTGGAGGGCATTGTACATCAGCTGGGTCACGGTGACCGGCTGGTCAAAGTGGCCCTTGTACTGAGACCATTGGGTGGCAAGCTCCCATTACAGAGAGCACATTCTCCACTGGGCCCAATGGACCACGCTGGTGCATGTCTCCATGTATCCCAGAAGGTGCAGGAAGTCCCCGAGCAGGGCACAACTGCCCAACCCGAAATGATTGGGCAAAGGAGAAGACAGCCTCCACCCAGTCCACCGAAAGTCAAGCCCTGGCTGTGCAAGAGTCCAGCTATGCCTCTGTGAAGTGAATCACCTGCGAGGGGACGAGTTCTGACTTGGCCTCATTGACCAGGAGGTCAAGGGATACACAAGTCTGGAGGGCCAGACCCCTGGACCACTCCACTTCCTCCCTGGAGGGACCTGCTATGAGCCAGTCATCCAGGTAGGGGTGTACCTGGACCTCTTGGTGCCTCAGATAATTGGCCACCACTGCAGTACATCTGACGAAGACCCTGGGAACCAAAGAGAGGCTGAAAGGCATTGACTGGAACTCATATAGAGTCCCTGCCACTCAGAACTGGAGGAACCGGAGGTGGGATGGACGGACTGGGATGTGGAAGAATGCATCATGAAGATCCAGAGAGCAGAACCACATGTTCAGCTCCAGAGATGGTATGATCTAAGACAGAGTGACCATCCTGAAAGTGCATGGCCGAAGAAATTTGTTCAGGTCAAGCAGATCTAAGATGGGACCCCAGCCCCTCATCCATTTTGGCACCAGGAACTACCTGAAGACAAACCCTGGATGTACTGGAGGGTCCGGGACAGGAGCCACTACCTCCTTCTGGAGGAGCTGGGCAACGTCTTCACGAAGGCTGACAGAATATCGGCAGACACCATGTCCTCCCGTGGGGCACAGACTCAGCATGGATGGTAAGCCTCGAACTCTAGAGGCAGACCCTGACCAACCACCTTGAGGACCACCTGTCCATGGCGACCTCAGACTAGGTGGAAAGGAAGTGGTGGAGCTGGTTCCCCATGGGAGGACCCAGGGGAGTCAGGACAGCATGAGGGAGGCACCCCCTTCCCATCACTGAGCAGGCTTGGAACCGGAGGAGGGACCAGCTGATGAACCAGTGGCACCTTCGACCTCCAGGTTGTTGGACAACCAAAGCAATGGACTTTAGCTGGGGACGCCAAGCTTGGGCCTGATGCCCAGCTGGAGGCTGGGACGATTTGGCTGCAGAGGCAGAGAGGGGATGAAAGGGTTTCTTCTTTTGAGACTTAGAACCCTTGGGATCCCTCTGAGTGGAAGTCACAAGTCCAAGGGGGCACTGGACTTCTCGATACAAGCGAGGTGCCCTTCGATCCTCAGCCTGAACAAGTTGGTACCCAGAAAGGGGACACCCACCAACTTATGCTGGGTATCTGCCATAAAGGTCGAGATCCTCTGGCAAGCCCTGTGGCACCCATGGCTGTCTGGAGCTGTTGTTTAGTCACAGCTCGGCCCCGATTCCGGACCTGCTTGACCGTAGACTGTAAGTCAGCCAGGAGTTGGGGAAGCACTGCATCGAGCATGCCCAACAGGGCATGAGTAAAGTGGGCCATCAAAAGGGCCAAACTCACCTGCTAAAGGCCGAGAGAAGAGGCAGCATAGATCTTTTTGGCCATGTGATCCAATTTCTTGGATTCCTTGTTGGGAGGCATATCCACATTCCCGATATTGCCGGTAACTGGAAAACAGAATTGGCCACCAGACCCTCAGCCGAGGGGTGCTCGGTGAATCCCAAGAGGGAACCAATAGGGACCGCATACTTGCGGACCATCTGGGCCAACAGCACAGGGCAAGAAGCCGGATGCTGCCAAAGCTCCAGAGTGGGGCCAAAAATGCTCTCAGCGACCAGGAAGGCTTCCCCAGGGTAGTCTGGGGAGTCACCCTGGTAGAGAATCTCGGTAAGTGGGTATTTTGATCACTTCTAGATGGGCTCCATCTGAAGACCCGTTGACTCCAAGATGAGTCAGAGAAGGCCCAAGAAGGAGGTGGGGCCGTGCTCTGCTGACAAATCCTCGGTCGACTCTGTGTCTAATGAATAGGAGTGTAAGGAGGAGCTCTCCAACTCCAAGGATTCATTGAAGAACAGTCGACCACCAGAGTCCCCGCTGACCCTACGGGGATTGATCAGGAGTCACGGTGACCAACAGAAACCCCACAAGCCTGGGGGCAGTGTGGGTGTCCTTAGGGAGAGGACCCACTGGCAGCTGTTTGTGAGGCTACTCCACTGGGATCGGCGGAGAAGCCATAACAGGCCAATGGGGGATCCAGCCAAGCTGGAGCAGGTTAAGGCGTGGGTGGCGGGAGCCATGTTAAAACACGGGTGGGAGCAGGAAGCTGCTTAACCCCAGAGAATATGAGCTGTTGCCACATAAGCTTCTCATAGCATTGACGAATTTTGTGCTGAAGCCTCTACTCATTCGAGGAGGAAGAAGAGGAAGAGCAGCGGCGACGCTGCTTGCACAAGTATTGAGAGCGGGAGTGCTGATTCGGATGCAGGCTGCCTGACTCGGGACTTCTATATGGGACTTTGACCACTGGGGCTGCCGACAGTGGGTCTTAGAAGAAGCCGGCGAAAGCAGAGGATCCTCAGGGTTCACCGGATGCTGAGTAGGAGGGAGCAGATCAGCATTCTGGTCTGACCCTCCCTGGGAGGTAATAGGTAGGACCAGAGTCATAGAGAAGGAGGTATCAGCCTGTCATCTGGTGACAACGGGTTGACCGGCTCGAGAAATGTCTTGACAGGTTGGTTGATGGACATCTAGGCCCGACGGGGAGACCGTGGAGCCAGCGGCCAGGGCGGAAGGATCAACCATAGTCGAAACCTCCACAGAAGCTCAGGAATCATCTGAGGCCCGATAGCGTTCGTGATCCCACGATCGACAACAAGACTTTTTCTTAGTCGATTTTTTGGGCTTAGATTTTGTGCCTGAAGAAGGGCCCTGCCAAAAAGTAGGAAGTGCCTGGAACAAATCCTGGAATGCCCCTGAAAAGGAGGCACCCAAAGGAAGCAACAAAATGGACAAAGCCAGAGAAGCATGCTCTGTGGCCTGGGCCACAGCTTCTTCAAATGCCGCCAATTGTTCAGCAGACCCCACAGCCACAGAGTCCGCCCAACAGGCATATTTGGATTTATTTATTTAGATTTTGTTTACCAACGGTCCCTTTTTCAGGGGCGACCCGGAGTTAGTTACAGAAAGGACACTAAGACCAATAATTACATTAGTTACATTTGTTACACCATAGTACAATGATAACAATTATACAAGGGTAGCAGAAGGGTTCACATATAGACTCAATTTATAAACAGTATGTTTAGACCTCACACATTATATACAGTATGCACATAAGTTCTGCCAATAATCAGAGTCCACATTAGCATTTCATGTCAAGTCAAAGGGAGAGTTCAGAGCAGTGCAACGGCCAGGGGGACTGGTCAGGGGAGCTAGCGGTTACAGCCATGGAGACTAAGATTGAGAAGATGTAGTTTGAGTCCATTTTTGAACTGGGTGAGGGTGGGTGAGTTAGTCAAGCCAGGTGGTAGGGAGTTCCATAGGTAAGGGGCAGCAAATTTGAAGGAGCGTTTGCCATGGTTGTGCACTGGCTACTTAAAGTCTGTTTTTGAGTGTGGATAGGAAGGATAGGAATATAAAAAGCAGTTGCTCAATATATCTAAACGTGTGCAACAAAGGAGGTAAGGGAAATAAAGAAAATGTTTTGCACTGATACAGGAGGGAGAGGGGAGACTTGGGGGAGTGTTTGGTATCCTGTATCTGGAAGGGTGGGGGGTCACTGGTGGGCAACGACAGCAATGGGTAGGGTGGTAGGCTGCAACAACTGCGGTGCACCAATCTTTCTAAAAATTGCCTAGAGTGTGGGAGGATGTTTAGTGTGCAACCACATAGAAAAACTTAGAAAGGAGATTGAGGGTCTGCAGGAGGAACTAAGACAGGCAAGGCAGATTGGGGGTGGGTTTAGCCCAATGCTGGAGGGGAGATGAGGGAGGGCGATTTAAGCCAACAGTGGTGAGGAGAGGGTCAGAAGAAGGGAAGCAGAGACAAAGGGGCCCAGGCCAGGAAGAACAATTGTCAGGGAAACCAGGTCAGGAAACAAAAGACAAATGGAAGGAGGAGATAGGGACTTGTGAGGGGAGGTGAAGAAGTGGCAAAAGTCATGGAGTGGAAAGGAGAGAACAGGTTACTATGAAGAGAGAGGGAGCGGGCATTTGTGAAGGGCCTTCAGAAAGTAGTTGTGCACTGCTAGAGAGGAAGAAGGAGGAGGAGGGAAATGATGAAATTAGAGGAGTAACTGATAAATGCCTGGACCAAACTGGAGCGGGGGGAAGTTCTGCTGGGAGAATTGCAACAGGGATAAAAGGGGGAAATAATGTGCAGGAGGAAGAAGAAGAGTTGGAAATGAGAGAGGGAGATGAATGGAAGCAAGCAGGGAGTAAGAGGGGTGGAATCTTAGTGCTGGGGGACTCAATACTAAGAGGAGTTAGGTGGGGTAGCAAGGGGGAGAGGCATAGTCGCATTTGGGTGGAGGCCATGCCAGGAATGACAGTGGAAAGGGTGGGACAGTCTGTTCTGAAATATGCTAGAAGGGGTAGGGACAAGCCTCATTTAATTATATATCTTGGGACAAACGACCTGGCTGACAAGACAGTAGATACAGTCCAGAGGAGGTTTGAGGAACTAGCACAATTATGTGAGGGGGCAGGAAGATCAGTAACTTTTTCAGAGATACTTCCTGTGCCAAAGACAAGCACAAGAAAGCTGAGAATAGAGGAATTCAACGGATGGCTAAGAACCTGGTGTTGTGCTAAAGGGTATGGGCTGTTGGGGGGATGGGGAGGGACCTGGGAGGACAGTAGTCTCTATGCCAAGGACAGACTACGCTTGAGTGAGGAGGGAAAGAAAGTGTTGAAACAGAAGATGGAGGAGTACATACAGGAAGTTGGGAATTGAAACTAGGAGTGGGGGGTGGCAGTTGGGGAAGAGATATGCAGAGACCACAGGTTGGGAAACCATATGAGCTTACCACCCATAACAGTGGCAAAGGACAAATGGCAAGTACTGTTGGTGATGCTAGGAAAGGAGGGTAGGATGGGGGGGGTGGAAGGTGGTTACCCTTAATGCTAGGAGCCTTGGGAGGAAAACTGCAGAGTTACAGGTTCTCATGGCAGAGGAGAGGTGGACATTGCAGTCATCATGGAAACATGGGCCACCCAATACAATGACTGGGACCTGTCTGTACCAGGGTACAGATTATTTCAGAGGGACAGTATGATTGGGAAAGGAGGGGGGGGTGGCACTATATGTGAAGGAAGGACTGAAGTGTGTAAGGGAGGAAGGGGAGGAGGGTAGTACGGAGTCACTTTGGATGCAAATCCAGGATTCCAAGAATAGGATGCTTAGAATGGGAGTGGTGTACAGGCCACCATCTCAGACGGAGGAGTTAGACAGGGAACTAGCGGGACAGATCAGGAGGACCTGCAAGAAGGGTAGTGTGGTGATTGTGGGGGACTTCAACATGCCAGGAGTGGACTGGAGCACCCCAACAACCAGGAACAGAAGGGAGCAGGTACTGCTGGATGCCTTCTAGGACAGCTTCCTGCTGCAAATGGTTAGTGAACCAACCAGGTTAGGAAATACCCTTGACCTTGTGCTGGCAAATGGGGATTTTGTGAGAGAACTTACAGTGGAGGAACCACTGTCAGGGAGTGACCACCGCTCAGTATGGCTCACATTGGATATGGGCAAGGAAGGAGTGGAATCTGGCACAATAGTGCTGGACTTCAGGAGGGCCGACTTTGGGAGGATGGGAGAAGTGGTAAAAGGGTACCGGGCCAGAATTCAATCTAGTATGGATGCTAACCAGAGGTGGGAGCTCATAAAGCTGGGAATAGTGGAGGCAACCAAAACCTGCTGCAAAGCCCAGAGCAAGAAGGCTAGGGCTAAGAAACCGATCTGGTTGAGCAAGGAGGTCATGGAAAAGGTAAGGAGGAAAAGAGCTGCCTTTAGGAAGTACAAGAAAACAGGGAGGGGGGAGGACAGGGAGGAGTACTTGACAGAATCGAAGGAGGAGACAAGGGCAGTAAGGGGAGCCAAAGCATCTGGAACTCAGGCTGGCACAAGGCATTAAGAAGGGAAGAAGGACTTCTTTAAGTACATCAGGGAGAAAAGGAGTTGTAAGGACCACATAGTAAGGATTAGGAAGGAGGGTTGGGTGGAAGCAGGGTGTGATAATGGAAGCACTAAATGATACTTCTGCTCAGTATTTACTAAAGAGAAGAGGGTGACACCCAGGTGGGAGAAATGGCAGAAGCAGAGGGAAGTGATGACAGATGGGAAATCATGGAGAGCAGAGTTCAAGAGGTTTGAAGGCACTGTGGGTGGACAAGGCGCAGGCCCAGATGGCATCCACCCAGGGTACTGAAGAGCTGGCAGAGGTCCTTGCAGGACCTTTGGCAGACCTATTTAATGCCTCACTACATTCGGGGTGTGTACCTCAGGACTGGAAGATGGCTCATGTGGTGCTCCTCCACAAGAGTGGCCCCAAGGATGAACCGGGAAACTACAGACCAGTGAGACTCACATCCATCGTGGGTAAGCTAATGGAGACTATCCTGAAGGAGAGGCTGGTGGCCCTCCTAGGAGCCAAAGGACTACAGGACAGCAGACAGCATGGCTTCATATGTGGCAGATCCTGCCAAACCAACCTGGTGGAGTTCTATGACTGGGTAACTAGGCAACTGGACACAGGCCATGCAGTGGATGTCCTGTATCTGGACTTCAGTAAGGCATTCGACTCAGTGCCACATGGAAGGCTGGGAAGGAAGTTAGTAGGCACAGGGGCGGGTGCAAAGCTAGTGAGATGGGTAGGAAACTGGCTGCAGGGAAGGCAACAGAGGGTGGTGGTGGGTGGGGAGCTCTCACACCCAAGGGCAGTGACGAGCGGTGTTCCACAGGGTTCAGTGTTGGGACCAATGTTGTTTAGGATATTCATTACAGGCATTCATGGGACATCAAGCGCAAGATCAGTCTGTTTGCTGATGATACCAAGGTAGGCGTGTGGTGGATGACCTAGGGGATGGCAGGGTTGCAGGATGACCTGGCAAAGCTTGAAACCTGGTCAGACACCTGGCAACTGGCTTTAATGCCAAAAAGTGCAAGGTGCTGCATTTGGGATGAAGAACCCAAGGAGGAGTTACCAGCTAGGGGGTGCAGCTAGCCCAGACAGAGGAGGAGAAGGATCTGGGTGTGCTCATTACAGGGTCAATGAACAACTTGCACAATGTAGGAAGGCAACTGCAAAGGCCAACAAAATGCTGGGTTGTATTGCAAGGGTTATATCCTCAAGGAGGGAGGAGGTGATTCTGCCACTATATAGGTCATTAGTTAGACCACACCTGGAGTACTGCGTGCAGTACTGGCGTCCGTATCTGAAGAGGGACATTAAGTTACTGGAGGAGGTGCAGCGCAGAGCGACAAAGATGATCAAGGGCTGGGGGACTTATCATACGAGAGGAGGTTGAAGGAGTTGAACATGTACTCACTGGAGGAGAGGAGAGACAGGGGTGACATGATTGAAACCTTTAAATACATGAAAAGAATAAACAAGACGGGTACAGAGGGGCTGTTCAAAGTAAGGGAGGGGAGGGCCACCAGGGGCCATGATATGAGACTGGAGCGAGGAAGGTTCAGGAGGGAGATGAGGAGACACTTTTTTACAGAGAGGGTGGTGGCTGGGTGGAATGCATTACCTGCTGAAGTGGTATGCAGTAGAACAGTGGACTGCTTCAAATGAGGATGGGACAAGATAAGGGGGAGGGTTAATGAAGGGGAAGGGTAGAAGGGAGAGGCAGCTGCAGAATAAGGGATGCTAGCTGCACATTCGAGCAGACTTGATAGACCTCTAGGCCTTTATCTGCTGGCAAATTTCATATGTTCGTATGGTTTGAGCTCGTTCTAGGGATGATGAGAGAGTGATTTGCAGTTGATCACAGGATTCTGGTATGTTTTCTGGGCGAAAGAAGTCCTCTGAGATGGGGAGGGGGACTTAGGTAAGTAAACTTGAAAGCTAGGCAGGCAACAGGATAGGCTAGCTTATGACGGAGAGTGGGCCAGTTTAGCTCCTTTAGGGCCTCGCAATGATGTCTCCTAGGAGAGGAATTTGTGGGGAAACGGGCCACTCGGTTATAGAATACAGAGAGTTCATTATATTCCATCTCACGGAGGAACTGCAGAAGTGGAGCCCAATATAGGATGGATGGAATGAGATTGCAGATGTGCAACAGAGGATAAGGAGTTCCCCAGGTGGAAAAGGAGGCCAAGCTTTTGATAGGTGGACCTGGTTATTGAGTTGATATGGAATTGATAGGTCATTTCTTAGTCTAGATGGACCCCAAGATATTTGAAACTAGACATGACCTCAACTCTTTTTCCTTGGCTGGTACAGATCTGGAGGAGCTGGCTTCTGTCAGAGCCCAGGCGTCTCGAGCCAAACAGTATGGCTTTAGTTTTTTCATCATTGAGTTTAAGGGAGTTTTCGGAGAACCAGGTGTCAAGGGTGGAGAGACCGTCCTGCAGTTTAGTTGAGATGACACTAGGTTGGGGGTCACTGTAGTATATGACAGTGTCATCAGCAACAGGGGCTGTTTCCCTCCATATTATTGAGGAAGAGTGAGAAGAGCAGAGGGCCCAGGATTGAGCCCTGAGGTACCCCAGCAGAGACCGATCTAGGTCCAGACTGTGCACCCTTTCAGCGGACCTTTTGGGAATGGTCCCTCAGGTAGCTTTCGAACTAGCAGTGTGAGCGGTGATCAAGTCCTAAGGTCTGGAGTTAGGAGAGGAGGAGATTATGGCTAACCAAGTCAAAGGCCCTGGATAGGTCAATGAAGAGGGCGTCTGTTGGGGAACCTTGGTCCATATAGGACAGGATGTCCATAGTGAGGCAGATAAATGCAGTGTCAGTGCCATGGCCCTTTCTAAAACCATGCTGAACGTCAGCCATGAGAGAGTGCAGCTCAAGGTAGTCTTGTAGTTGGTTTGAGACTAGCCTTTCCTGAATTTTCCCCAGGGGACTGAGAAGGGAAATTGGTCTCTAATTTCCCAATTTGTCTCGGGGCCCACTTTTGTGGACAGGTACAACGGTCGCTACCTTCCACATTTTTGGAACCTTTCCTTCCTGAAGTGACCTATTTATAAGTAAGGTGACAGGATGGGCGATAGCCGGGGCGGCAGCCCTCAGAAGGTGAGGTTCAAGCTGGTCATGCCCTAACGAGGAAGAAGGGTTAATTTTGCATAGGAGAGGTAGTACCTCTGCCTGTTTGACCAGCTTTAGGTGAAATTGGGGCCGAGGGTGAGCCCAAGCATCTCCAGAGTATAGGTTAGGCCCATGGGGAACTCAAGGGGGAGACCCACTCGGGATAGAGTAGGAGGCACAGAAGGCCTCAGCAACTATGGCTGGGTCATTTGTCAGAGAGTCCCCCACCATGATGGAGTCCATTTGACTGGTTGAGGAGCCCTTGATAAGTAGATTTAGATGGCCCAGGAATTTGTTTGGGTCCCGTAGGTGCCTAGTTTGTAGGTCATTTAAGTATTTTAACAAGAGGATCCCATTCATCCGGCCACCCTAAAAAAATGTGTGCATGCCAGTCTTCTAAATTGAAAGATGCAAAGTGTTACACAGGCCACACAACTAAGGACCGTGCTCATGACCAAGGCAGTAGACGCACGTGGTGTATGGGTCCTTCCAGGACATCTTCTGCCCACACAAGCATTTTGTAAATCCCAGTGCCGACTTTGAGTCATCCATCAAGGATGAGGTGAAAGAATCACCTGAAGACTAAAAATTCACAAAGCAAAAAGTTTTAGAATGCAAAGGGCCTACTCAGCACAACAGCGGTAAGGAGAGAACCTTCTTCTTCAGACAGATAAGAAGATCTGACATCGTGGGGCAGTGTCGAGGGAGTTACCACCGGGTGGTTGGGTGGAGCCAGTTTGAAGACTTTCCAGCAGGAGATTTAAAGGGCAGGGATGCTGCCAGAAGTGTGTATGGTACACCACATCCACGTCCCTAGAAATATATTTTCTAAAATGACCTATCAGTCAGAAAACACATAGATTTAGAACTGCCTTCTTTTTTTCGTTTTTGCCGTTGCCATTCACAGCATTTTATGACTTAGTACACTGTTTACCTAAATATTAGTGCCTTGTCAGTGCTAACATCCTTTTTTTCCTTTGTTTTATAATTTATTTAGTTTTGTTAACCAGGTAATTGCGCTAGACAACTGAATGCCTACTTTTAAGAATGACTCAGGAGGTTATTTTCAGTTCTTGTTTCAAATTTCAATTGTTTCATTCTGGCATTTTAATGTTAAGACGTACATACAGGAGAGCCAGAAGAAAAAAATTACTCACCATAGAAATAATGTTTCTTCTAATGGAGTCTTTAGTACAATTGCAAGGGAAATTAGGACTTTATCTAAATATTATAGTTTGTTATAGGCCCCCCTCTGCTAAAACTATAGCACTACAGACTTTGTGTGAACTTATTGTTCCTTTTTTAAAAAGTGAAACTATATTGCTTGGTGATTTTAATTGGAATATGCTGATCCCCTAGCTTGTGATTTTAAATCAGTTTGCAGCTCTTAACTTACAACAATTAATTAACTCACCTACTCGATGACATAAGTCAAATAATGACAAGAATACTTTATTGGATTTAATATTCACTAACAGACATGAGAGATTTATTTCTGCAGTTCATGAAAACGATCTGCATGATCATTGCTATACATTATGTATTAGAGATACCTTGTTGGAGAAACCTCAACCACAATTAATTTAAAAAAGGAAAAAACTGGAGGTTCGGGCTGGAGGTGAAAATTCAAATCTGGACCTGACCGTTCCCCTGAATGATGTGGCTAGGACTTGTGTGCTGAGGGGTCACTTGCAGTGGCCCTGACTATTGCAGCTTAGAGGATCTGCCAGAGGACCCACTTGTGGTGGCCCTGCCAGAGTTTTGTCCTTGCCCGACAGATGGATGAGTGACTAAGACACCTCCAAAGAAGCCAGCTAGAGATCATAACTCGTAGCTATTGCAGAGAGATTGGAAGCCCTGTGTCCCAAATGCTTGCTAGTATGATACAGGGCAGGGATATCGAACTAAATGGCCTCTGGACTGAAAAAATGCAGGCCTGATAGAGATGCTCTGAGATTCCAGGGACTGAAGAGAGAAGGACTCTCTCAGAAACCAAGACCCAATGATGGAACACCCCAAAGGGAAGTGCCAACCGGAAGGAAGCCTCTGTACCAACGATTTGAAGGGGAGAGGTGTAAAGTTCACTGTTTCCTTACACCAGTCCAGCTTGTAACAGGGTTCAAGCTTCATGAAAAATTCTCTTATTTGGAATCTCACCTAGAGGCCTAGCCCCTGGGACTTCACGCACCCCATGCAGGGAAAGAGCTTCCTCTGACAAGAGATGAGCATTGCCCCATAAGAGTTGCTGAGATTTAAATAGTTAGAGAACTTTTGTCTAGTAGGTACAAAGAACCCTCAAGACTGTAGGAAACAAAATGTCAGACTTAGGGCTTGAAAACCAAAGTCAAGGGGAATTGGCTAAGGTTGGCCAAGCCTCTGATAAGGGAAACCAGAGATTCCCTGTCTTCAGGTGGAAACCACCGACCTACCCAGATACCTGGAGAACAGCCTGATTTTCACTCCGTATCTGAGAACACCCTGGAGGCAGTCTAAACGGCATGGAATAAAACTGCCTGTGCAAAAAATACGTACTAAGGAACTGAGAACATAGAATGTATCGAATGAGATAAGAAAATTCCCCTACATTTGCAAAAGAAAGACCTGAGTCAAGGAAGCATCTTGACCCCAGGTTGTGAAAATTGATAATTATTTGCTGTTCCTTATTTTCCTTTAAGATTCAGGTAATAGCCTGGGAAAAAAGGTCCAACTCCCAAGCAGGAGGGAACCCTTTCACGACCTTGACCCTCACAAGGTTCTGGTGACCTAGTTACCACTGCTGACATGCTACTGAAGAACAACAGAGAATGCAGCATTTGGAGGTAAACTTTAGATATTTATTTACTTATCATGCACATCGATATACTGTATATATATTTAAATGGCAAGGAGGCAGTATAGCGCAGTGGTCTAAGGCTCTGAGCTGCAAATCTGGTGACATCCAGCAGACCAGACCTGGGTTTGAATCCCACAGCTTCCACCTGCATACTGTGTGACCCTGAGCAAGTCACTTAACCTCCTTGTGCTCCCAGGTTGCTCCTGTAAAAAAGCTTTCAGCTTAGTGTGCTATACCTGGTTAAACAAATAAATTAAAAAAAAAAATGTTAATATCTGCATTTATCTCTCTCTCTTTAATGTTTTTTTTTCACAAAGTTGGAAAAACAGAACCACCTTCACACCTCTTGTTAACAAAGCCCACTGCACAGCAAACAAGAGAGTCTCACCCCAAAGAAAGGGGATTACCCTTCAAATATTAATCATTTTGAATTTAAACAGAGAAAAAGGGTTCCAAGAATTCGTGCGTGCTAACGGAAAAAATGCACTGCGAAAAACAAATCAATGATTTTACTGCAAAGCGTTAAAAACACCAATAAATACTAAAACTAACAAATTAAATAAAAATGATGCAATTTATTATGCGCAGGTGAATTTTACTTCAGAAAAAACGCAAGGGAAAAACGAAAAAATCCAACAACTGCATGGAACCCAGCGCAGATGTGGTAAAAATAAATAAAATGAAGAAAATATACAAAATACCTTAAAGCAGCACTCAAAAAGAAAGAAAATGGCACAGGAAGATCTCTGAAGAGAAGAGCTCCAGGGCAGTGTTGCCAGTTCAGCGGAGAAAAAGTTCTGAGGTCCTTCAGGCTGACTGCAGGCAGCACTCTACTCTAACTGTATCCTGATTGGCCAATGCCTTCCTCATTTGCATTGACTCCTCCTCTCCGGGGCAGCTGAACCCAGCTGGCATACTGCTTCTGTCAATAGATGCTAAAGAATTCCTGGGGTGAGAATGTTAAATTTGCCCGAGTAAATCGTCACTAAAATCCAATAATGGTAATATAGAAGTGTTTATCAAGTGGCTTCTGATTTTATATGTTGTATATTGTTTAATCCAATACAAGGCCCAGTCGACTATTAATTATTTTGGATATATGTTCCATATGCTTATCCCATTTTAGTAGGGAGTCAAGATAAACCCTTAAATATTTGTAGTTATCCACTTGATCTAGAATATGTCCCTCTAATGTTTTTATTTGCAGAGGCCACTTGAGTCTGTCACTACTAGATTTTTTTATGCAAAAGCATGGATTGTGATTTTTTTTTACATTAAGTTTAAGTTTAGATATAATTAAGAAGTCCTGCAGTTCATCAAATGCCTTTTGTAGTTTATTCTCTATCTGATCTCGATTGTCCCCTGACGTGTAGATTATTGTATCGTCAGCATACAAGTGAAATTTAACTTCTGAGTTAGAAAACTTTATGTTATTGACATACATGTTATACAACAATGGGCCTAAAAGTGAACCCTGAAGGACACCCATTTTTATTGAAAGAAGTTGCGATTTCCAGTTATCAATAACCACAAACTGTTTCCTATCATGTACTATAAGTATGATTGGAACCAGTCTACCACCTGAGTTGATAGCCCAATGTACCGAAGCCTGGGCAGGAGGATATTGTGGTGAATAGAATTGAATGCCTTTGAGAGATCAATGTAAATAGCTCCCACAGATAAACCCCTGTCCAGACAATTAGATATGGCTCCAGTTACCTGCAGAAGTGCGGAAGTAGTGCCATGATTGGCTCTGAATCCCGACTGATACTTATTCAAAGTTTTATGTTTTTCAAGAAAACCCTGTATCTGTTTTGCAACCATCCCCTCAAAGATCTTTGCGACAACTGGTAGAAGGGAGATAGGTCTGTAATTGCCCATGTCTTCCTAATTCCCAGCCTTAAAGATTGGTGCTACCTTAGCAATTTTCCACATGTTTGGGAAATAAGACTGCGTTAATAACCTATTATATAATTCAGTTAGTGGGAAAGCAATTACAGGTGCAGCATATTAAATTTGGCAATTCATCAGCTCCTCTTGCTTTGTATAAATCAATTTTCAATAGGGCTTCTACTACATCAGATACTTCTATTTTTGCAAATTCAAAGGCAGTTAACACAGTATCAGGGTCACATGTAGTGTGTATACATTCAGGTATATTTGGGGCCATATCTAAGTTTTCCAGAAATCCATCTAACTGTGTGCCACCTGTCGTTCCGTTGTTATACAAAGTGTCCCGTGATTCTGAACCCATCATTATAAAAAATTCATTAAGTTCATCAAACACTTTTTTCCCAATGGTACAGTAGTCCCATCAATTTCAAAACTTTTTGGGAATTCAGTGTGTGTTAATCCCTGAACGTTCTTAATTGTTTTCCAGAATTTACGGGAATTTTTCACCCTAGTATGGGAAGTTGGGTTCTATAATAAATGTTTTTTGCTTGTCTCAATTCTTTTGTGTACAGATTTCTAAACTGTCTATATTTTATCCAGGATTCGGGGTCAACAGTTTGTTTTGCAGTTTTCCATAATCTGTCCCTCTGTCTTTTTACTTTGTATAGTTTGTGATTAAACCATAGGGCATTGTTCTTTCTAATTTTCCTAGTTTTTTGGGGAGCATGTTTATTACACAATGTTGTGAATTCAGTAAATATGAAATCCCATATTTCATTTATCTCAGGAATTAATTTCACTCTCTCCCAATTTACGTTCTCCAGGTCTATCATAAAATCTACATAACCAAATGATTTATAGTCCCTGTAAACCGATATGTTCCCTGGTCAAGATTGTTTTTCTGTTTTCCTGATAACAATAGATCAACTGGTGATCTGACAAGGCATCTGATAAAGTGCCAGAATTCAGGTAATTTTCTAGGTTAGTGACAAATATTAGATCCAAAACTGAAGAGGCCTCTGGTGATTTGTTTATTCGTGTTGTGTCCTTAATTAACTACGTTAAACCAAGAGTGACCATCAAATTAATCATCTCAGAGTATTTTTCAATTTTTCTCCAATTAACATTGAAGTCACCAATTAAGATAAGTTTGTGCGTAGTACTGAAATTTCCTAGTATTTCCTCTATTTGATCAAAAACCTGATAGCTTGACTTTGGTGGCCGATACATTCCTAGGAGGATTAATGTTTTACTGAATTTAATTTTAATTTCCATCATTATTCCTTCTACTTCATTCCAATTTACTTCCACAGCATACCTTTTAACCTCCAAGGTGTTTTTTGTGTAGATTATTACACCCCCCCCCTCTTATTTCTATCATGGCGCTATGAGTTAAAGCCCTGTATACCAATTTGTACATCTGATACTCTTTTATTCAGCCAAGATTCTGTAATTATAGCAATGTCAGTGTTGTAATCTTGGATCCAGTCTTTTAATTAATCAAAGGTTGATAGCAAGCTGCGTATGTTAATATGAATTATTTTCAACCCATGATTCCCTGGGAGGGTACTTGTCATCTTTTTTTTTTATATATATATTCCTAATATCAGAGTCAGGGTTTAATTGGACGTTTACAATAAGTATCAATTGGAATATGATGACAAATTTACAGCAACTCATTTTATTTTTCTGTTTACCTAGATGGTGTTTATTGTGGGACTTTCTACTATTTAAGAATCTCCTGAGGGAAGATCCTTTCCTTAATAATGACCATTTCCTTAAAGCATGTTCTATATTAGACTGTAATATACCCGTGGGAATCACTTCCCACCAATAGGACAAATACTCCTTACATCCAGCCATTGTTCCCACTTTTCCTATAGTGATAGCATTTTCTATAGTTAATTCCTTTGTGTATGTCTGGGAGCAAAGCTCATAAAAAGACAAAGGAAGGAACAAAGGCAGGGGCAGGCAAACTCTATACAGGTGCATCCTTCAAGATGCAATCATACAAACCCAGGAGATTAAAACTAAGACAATAAGATATAATTCTAATTAAGTACTTATAAGAAAAAATACAGGAACCATTCCAAGTTTAATATAATTAACTTAGAAAAATATCAAAGAATCTTTGGGTACTAAAACTTTTTTCCTTTTTTTTTTTTATTATAAATATTTGCTTTAAAACTAGAACTATGTGCTAATGGAGATTAATGTTTCATGCTCAGTAAGTAAATGGTACAATGCAATTATCACACTAGAACATACCCCCCATTTCTTTAAAAAGTAAATACTAAGTGTTAAACTACAGAACAGTGCACACATAATGCATATATCAAACAGATAAAAGTACCTTGTTCTGTGCTCTGCCAAACAATCAAGATATTTCTAACACCGCCACTCACGCTCGTGCTAGCAAGCAGCACGTGAATTTTAACACAGCAGCTCCTTCTCCCTTAGCTGAATCAGGTGTTAGTTCCACCCCTTGCTCTATTCAGAGCGCTAATGTCACTGGATGTAATGCTGTGGACAGAAGGGAATTCAGGCGCAGTTTTCACTGCTTGCTGGGTAGCAGAGCTTCTCCCAGCCAGGATGTTTCCCCACTTGAGAGCAAGGCAGCTGCTAAAGAGTAGTGAGCAGCGCGTGAATTTAAACACAGCAGCTCCTCCTCCTCCTCCCTTAGCTGCATCAGCTGCTAGTTCCACCCCTTGCTCTATTCAGAGCACTAATGTGGAGGACATGCTTTCTTAGGTACCAGAGCTGGTAGGGTGTGGACCACTTGGGCCATACCGGTGCACCCATTAGGTAGGAAACAAGCTTGTAGCAGTTCCCCATAGCCCTATGTCCTAGAAGTGTAACCAATCCAGGAGAGTAGGTTGTTGCCGAATAAAAAGAGATGGACAGTGGTTTGCTCTCTTTTAGTTTGCTATAGTCAGGAGCAGGGCAGAGGGAGAGGCTCCAGTCCAGGATGACAAGAGTGAGTAAGATGCTGGTAGAAGCCAGCAAGCCATATGAGGGCATGATTAGGAATATGGTCCTGGGGTTGTGCAGGCTAGACCAGAGACATTAGTTTTAGTACCGGACAAATATTCAGCCCACAGCAATCCCTAATGCAGGACCTAAGTAGGATGCAAGTAGATTTTGCTTCACAGAAAGGAGAAAATATACCAGCGAGAGAACAGGAAAAAGTGCCCCATAAGCTAGCGCTGGTTCCACTGAATAACTTCATGGAGAACTGAGCTGGCTAGTCACCATAGGCTACCCCCCCCCACCCCAGAAGAGGTATGAGTACATAGTCAGAAACACCCTAGTAATACAGGGAAGAAGCATAAATATAGACAGGAATTAGAACAACAGTGCAGTCAGGATGCAAGCTACTACAAGGACGTGCCCTAGAAATAATCAATTCCTAGGCTTAGGCATGCAGGTCCAATAACACTTTAGGTCATATCAAGTTCCAGCCCCAGGGGTGGGGCAGAAGTTTATTTAATATGTTGAGGAGGTGGGGGCTGGGTGGGCAGGTGAAAAATCCAATCCAGCAGCACTAGCCGGAGAGCCTTGACTGGCACAGTCTTTCTAAGTGGATATCAATTGAGCTCCATGGAGCTCGGTCGCAGCAGACAGTTTTTGCCCCTTTTTCCTTATTTTGTGCGGCTCCAGTGAGCTGAAGCAGAAAAATCCCACATCGTCCTTGGTGAGTTCCGATGAACTCTCACTATAGAAAACGGCAAGAAAGACAGCCTTTTAAATAGCCAAGTAGGGCAAGCTTTGCTGGAGGAACTTGGCGCCTTTTTTTTTTAAATAAGAAATCTAATCCAGCAACACTAGCCTGGGAGCCCTGACTGGCACAGTCCTTCTAAGTGGATATCAATTGAGCTCCGTGGAGCTCGGTTGCAGCAGACAGTTTTTGCCTCTTTTTTCTTATTTTGTGCAGCTCCAGTGAGCTGAAGCAGAAAAATCTCACGTTGTCCTTGGTGAGTCCGAATGAACTCTGACTGTAGTACTGAGTGCCATAAGGCTTTCTGATACTTGGCTGCATAGGCCTGATAGTTGGCTTGTCTGGTTGCTAAAGAAGCAGATAGGTAGCTCCCTTTTTTTTTTTTGCCATGCTGTCAATTTTTCTGGAATCCTTTTCAGGAGGGTAAGAAGCCAGAGGCACCTTAGCCCTTTCACAGCCTGCCTGCTGAACTATGCCCTGGTGGTCAGAGTGAGTGAAAAGAAACTCAGCATCTGCCCTGTCCAGCTGGGCACGGGGTCATAGTGTTGCACAGCAGAATGCCGTGCAGCAGAATCGCGTTGCACAATTTTGTTTTATTTATTGTTCTGCACCCCCCGGACCCCCCCCCCCCACTAAAGATTCCAACTCTGGGGGGGTTCCAACTCAGACTGCGCACAGGTCCGGGATTCGCCATAATGCCGTAAGCTATTAAGTGTACGACATTATGACCCGGTGTGGTCCAGCTGATACTTTTTGTTAGATTTCTTGTCAATGGGAGAGACAGTATTAGATGTCTGAAGTATAGTCATAATGTCTTTCTTGAAATACTTGTACAGAGGGAGTAATAACTTTCTAGTGGGTGTCAACCCCATCATCTCCACTTATTCAGCTACTTCTTCATCTTGCACCTCCTCAGTGGTTGCAAGATCCAGTCTCCACAATTTTTCTGACATATGAAAAATGTGAGGAATAATCCTCAGTAGGTCTAGGGAGTGAACCAAACTCCTGTTCAGGGGAGACTTCAGGTTCAGTACCCTCATCTACCTCAAACTCTTCTTGTTTGCTTATTTATTTATTATTATTTTGGAAGACACCTTTGAGCTAATGGTCTTTTACAAAGGTTCCATGCCAAAGAAACAATACAGAACATAGTGAGGACAATAACAAGTACAGTAGTTTCAAGCAGCCACAGGCTTTGTTGGGTATATTAAAGCTTTCATATGGAATTACTATAATATGTACAGTGATTTTTATGTATGTTAAGTTACGGTAATTTATGTATATTATTCAAGAACATATTTATTTATTTAAGGTCTAGGAATTACAACCCTTTGAGTCAGAGACTCATTTGCAAAGGCTCCACATCTAACATCAAACAGATCTGAACACAGTATAACATGGAATTCAAATGTACAATAAAAAAAAACACCGTTTGTAATACGGTTCACTAGAATAAATTAGAAACTGCTAGGAGAGATGGTAGATACATGTAGAGGAAGCTATGGGGAGAGAATGTAGATAATAGTGGGGAAATAAAAATGGAGGAGATAGTGGGGGGAGTAAAGGTGGGAGAGACTTGGGAGGAGGAGAGTAAGTTTAGTTAGGAGAAACATTCACATTGTTCCTCATACTCCAGTTGTTCCAGGAGTGGAGGGGGAACAGAGGTAGTTGCTTGCCTTGTCAGGGCTTGAGCAGGTGGCTGAGTAGGGATCAAGCCCTGCAACACCTGTATAACTTTAAAAGCCTGTGCAATGTCATCAGGCAAAAGCATTCTGGGAGACACTGTAGTAGTCCCTTGTTCCATTCCAGCAAGGGCCTCAGTGTATTTAGTCTTTTTTTAATTTCTTTGCAGGCACCAGGGAGTCAGCCGTTTCATTGCCTCTCCTGCCAGAGTTTTCACCCATATCAGGGGTGATACGAGAAGCCTTAGAGGTGTTACCAGCAGCTTTCAAGGGTGTGGAAATGGTCAGAGCCCATGGCACCTTTTTCCAATTTTCTTTGCAGCCTTTCCCAATGTTTTTCAAGTGTCTTTTGGGGGAAAGACTTGCAAATATTACAAATCAACAGTAAAGTGTTGTTGCACAAGGCAGATAACGCATAAGAAAAAATTATTATTATTATTACTCACCTGTAGTAATCTTGTTTCTTCCAACGGGATCCACCAATATTATTACTTCTTACTGCTTGCAGCACTGCTTTATGCCAGCACTGCCCCAGAGTCAAATGGAATGTCATGCTAATGATGTTATCTTTAGCTCGTGCATTCAATACAAAAACTGCCCACTGTAACTGCCTACATTCTAACTTCATATTTTTTAGGAGCCTGCAAAGAGGCCATTCTGACATCTAATTAGAATAGAAAACAGAAAAGAAAGGCCTCCAACTGGGGCAAATGGTAATCATTAAATCACAATGAAAAAGAGAAAAGTTCCCCTTTTCTAAATGTCAGATTCACCTAAGAAAAAAAGACCTACTAAGCTATAAAGCATTACTAAGAAAGTGCCAGCAGATGGCATACCACTCCAAGTATTTATACAGTCAGCACTGGAGAGGTCTTTACTGATTCTGTCAGGGGAGGCAAGGGTGGGGAAGTAATAATATTAGTGGATCCCATTGGAAGAAACAAGATTACTACAGGTGAGTAATTTTTTCTTCTAACCCCAGGAATCCACTAATATTATTACTTCTTGCAGACTATGCAGCAGTACCTTACGAACATACGAAATTTGCCAGCAGATAAAGGCCTAGAGGTCTATCAAGTCTGCTCGAATGTGCAGCTAGCACCCCTTATTCCGCAGCTGCCCCTCCCTTCCACCCTTCCCCTTCATTGACCCCCCTTGTCCTGTCCCATCCCCTTTTGAAGCAGTCCACTGTTCTACTGGACACCACTTCTGCAGGTAACGCATTCCACCCAGCCACCTCCCTCTCTGTAAAAAAGTGTCTCCTCATCTCCCTCCTGAACCTTCCTCCCTCCAGTCTCATATCATGGCCCCTGGTGGCCCTCCCCTCCCTTACTTTGAACAGCCCCTCTGTACCTGTCTTGTTTATTCCTTTCATGTACTTAATGGTTTCAATTATGTCTCCCCGTCCCTCCTCTCTTCCAGTGAGTACATGTTCAACTCCCTCAGCCTCCTCTCATATAAGTTCCCCAGCCCCTTGATCATCTTTGTCGCCCTGTGCTGCACCCCTTCCAGTAACTTAATGTCCCTCTTCAGATATGGGTGCCAGTACTGCACGCAGTACTCCAGGTGCGGTCTAATGACCTATACAGTGGCAGAATCACCTCCTCCCTCCTTGAGAATATACCCCTTGCAATACAACCCAGCATTTTGTTGGCCTTTGCAGCTGCCTTTCTACATTGTGCTGGGTTGTTCATTGACCCTGTAATGAGCACCCCCAGATCCTTCTCCTCCTCCTCTGTCTGGACAAGCTGCACTCCCCCCAGATGATAACTCCTCCTTGGGTTCTTCATCCCAAAATGCAGCACCTTGCACCTTTTGGTATTAAACCCCGGTTGCCAGGTGTCTGACCAGGTTTCAAGCTTTGCCAGATCATCCTGCAACCTCTGCCATCCACCACTGCTCCTACCTTGGTATCATCAGCAAACAGACTGATCTTGCTCTTGATGTCCAATGATATGTCTGCAATGAATATCCCAAACAACACTGGTCCCAACACCGAGCCCTGTGGAACACGGCTCGTCACTACCCTTGGGTGTGAGAGCTCCCCACCCACCACCACCCTCTGTTGCCTTCCCTGCAGCCAGTTCCCTAACCATCTCACCAACTTTGCACCTGCCCCTGTGCCTTCTAACTTACTTCCCAGCCTTCCATGTGGCACAGTCGAATGCCTTACTGAAATCCAGATACAGGCCATCCACTGCATGGCCCCTGTCCAGTGCCTAGTTACCCTCATAGAACTCCACCAGGTTGGTTTGGCAGGATCTGCCACGTGTGAAACCATGCTGTCTGCTGTCCTGTAGTCCTTTGGCCTCTAGGGAGGGCCACCAGCCTCTCCTTCAGGATAGTCTCCATTAGCTACCCACGATGGATGTGAGGCTCACTGGTCTGTAGTTTCCGGGTTCATCCTTGGGGCCACTCTTGTGGAGGGGCACCACATGAGCCATCCTCCAGTCCTGAGGTACACACCCCGAATGCAGTGAGGCATTAAATAGGTCTGCCAAAGGTACTGCAAGGACATCTGCCAGCTCCTTCAGTACCCTGGGGTGGATGCCATCTGGGCCTGGTGCCTTGTCCACCCTCAGTGCCTTTAAACCTTCCCGAACTCTGCCCTCCATGATTTCCCCATCTGTCACCCCTTCCTCCCCTGTTTCTGCCATTCCTCCCCGCTTGGGTGTCACCCCCTCTTCTCCTTAGTAAATACCGAGCAGAAGTAATCATTTAGTGCTTCTGCCTTATCTTCCCTGCTTCCACCCAACCCCCTCCTTCCTTATCCTTACTATGTGGTCCTTACAGCTCCTTTTCTCCCTGATGTACCTAAAGAAGTCCTTCTCCCCCTTCTTAATGCCTTGTGCCAGCCTGAGTTCTGTAGATGCTTTGGCTCCCCTTACTGCCCTTGCCACCTCCTTCGATTCTGTCAAGTACTCCTCCCTGTCCTACCCCCTCCCTGTTTTCTTGTACCTCCTAAAGGCAGCTCTTTTCCTCCTTACCTTTTCAATGACCTCCTTGTTCAGCCAGCTTGGTTTCCTAGCCCTGGCCTTCTTGCTCTGGGCCTTGCAGCAGGTTTTGGTTGCCTCCACTATTCCCAGCTTTATGAGCTCCCACCTCTGGTTAGTGTCCATACTAGATTGAATACTGGCCAGGTACCCTTTTACCACTTCCCCTGCCCTCCCAAAGTTGGTCCTCCTGAAGTCCAGCACTCTTGTGCCAGATTCCACTCCTTCCTTGCCCATATCCAATGTGAGCCATACTGAGTGGTGGTCACTCCCTAACAGCGGTTCTTCCACTGTAAGTTCTCTCACAAAGTCCCTATTTGCCAGCACAAGGTCAAGGATATTCCCTAACCTGGTTGGTTCACTGACCATTTGCAGCAGAAAGCTGTCCTGGAAGGCATCCAGCAGTACCTGCTCCCTTCTGTTCCTGGTTGTTGGGGTACTCCAGTCCACTGCTGGCATGTTGAAGTCCCCCATAATCATCAAACTACCCTTCTCGCAGGTCCTCCTGATCTGTTCCGCTAGTTCCCTGTCTAACTCCTGCATCTGAGATGACGGTCTGTGCACCACTCCCATTCTGAGAATCTTATTCTTGGGATCCTGGATTTGCATCCAAAGTGTCTCCATACTATCCTCCTTCCCTTCCTTCCTTACACCCTTCAGTCCTTCCTTCACATATAGTGCCACACCACCTCCTTTCCCAATCACCCTGTCCCTACAAAATAACCTGTACCCTGGTACAGACAGGTTCCATTCATTGTATTGGGTGGCCCATGTTTCTGTGATGGCTGCAATGTCCACCTCTCCCTCTGCCATGAGCACCTGTAACTCTGCAGTTTTCTTCCCAAGGCTCCTAGCATTGGGGGTAACCACCTTCCACCCTCCCCCTCCATCCTGCCCTCCTTTACTAGCATCACCAATAGTACTTGCCATTAGTCCTTTGTCACTGTTATTAGGGGTGAGCTCATATGGTTTCCCAACCTGTGGTCTCTGCATGTCTCTTGCCCAGTTGCCACCCCCCACTCCTAGTTTAAATTCCCAACTTCCTCTATGTACTCCTCCATCCTCTGTTTCAACACTTTCTTTCCCTCCTCACTCAAGTGTAGTCTGTCCTTGGCATAGAGACTACTGTCCTCCCAGGTCCCTCCCCACTCCCCCAGCAGCCCATACCCTTTAGCACAACACCAGGTTCTTAGCCATATGTTAAATTCCTCTATTCTCAACTTTCTTGTTGTGCTTGCCTTGGGCACTGGAAGTATCTCTGAAAAAGTTACTGATCTTCCTGCCCCCTCACATAATTGTCCTAGTTCCTCAAACCTCCTCTGGACTATATCTACTGTCTTGTCAGCCAAGTCGTTCATCCCAAGATGCATAATTAAATGAGGCTTGTCCCTACCCCTTCTAGCATATTTCAGAACAGATTGTCCTACCCTTTCCGCTGTCATTCCTGTCATGGCCTCCACCCAAATGTGGCTATGCCTCTCCCCCTTGCTACCCCACCTGACTCCTCTTAGTACTGAGTCCCCCAGCACTAAGATTCCACCCCTCTTACTCCCTGCTTGCTTCCATTCATCTCCCTCTCTCATTTCTGGCTCCTCTTCTTCCTCCTGCACATTATTTCCCCCTTTTGCCCCTATTGCAATTCTCCAAGCAGAACTCCCCCCCCCCGCTCCGGTTTGGTCTAGGCATTTATCAATTACTCCTCTAATTTCATCATTTCCCTCCTCCTCCTCCTTCCTCTCTAGCAGTGCAAACTATTTTCTGAAGGCCCTTCACAAATGCCCGCTCCCCCTGTCTTCATAGTAACCTGTTCTCTCCTTTCCACTCCATGACTTTTGCCACTTCTTCGCCTCCCGTCACAAGTCCCTATCTCCTCCTTCCATTTGTCTTTTGTCTCCTGACCTGGTATCCCAGGCAATCGTTCTTCCTGGCCTAGGCCCCTTTGTCTCTGCTTTCCTTCTTCTGACCCTCTCCTCACCACTGTTTGGCTTAAATCGCCCTCTCTCATCTTCCCTCCTTCCTCCCTCCAGTATTGGACTAAACCCACCCCCAGTCTACCTTGCCTGTCTTAGTTCCTCCTGCAGACCCTTGATCAGCATACCACCCTATCCATTGCTGTTCTTGCCCACCAGTGACCCCAACCCTTCCAGATGAAGAATACCAAACACTCCCCCAAGTCACCCCTCTCCCCCCTCTATCAGTGCAAAACATTATTTTCTTCATTTCCCTTACTCCCTTTGTTTTACACATCTTTCTGTGTAACTCTAAGTCAATGACCTGTATTCTGTAACCTAAATGCTCTGTCTGTCCTCAATGTGACAAGGTACCTTTGTGAATGAGCCTCTGGCTCAAAGGTTGTAAACCGATTATACAAATAAATAAAATAAATAAAAATAGATTGAGCAACTGCTTTCCTATCCTTCCTATCCACAGCCAAAAAGAGACTTTAAGTAGCTATTGCACAACCTTCTTCAAACTCCTACTCCTTTCCACAATGCAATAGAAATGCAAAGAAGTAACAATGAAAGCTCCTTGATTTGCAGTTACTTCCCTTCCACTGAGATAGCAGTCACCTCTTCACTCGCTGCTGTTCCTTTCCTGGATGTCTGCTTCTGCTATGACAGGTGCATATCCTTTGCCCGTTTGAGGAAGTGATGTCAGAAACCCTGGTATAAAAGGAAATCCACGGACTATGGGCGGGTGGGGTGAGGGTTGGGGTGGGACCAGCCAAGTCTTCCAGAAACAATTAGGTAGCTGAGGCCCTGGTCAGACCATTAGCACCCTTCCCCCATTATGCACTAACCTTTGCAGCTAGTGAAGCCAGCAAAAATGAATCACAATTCTACTGAAAGACCCCAAAATAGGTTTACTACCAAAAGAAACAAGTCTCCAATTCAAACAGCTTCACCAACAACACATCAAAATAGGCTTGAACTTAGAAGATATAGGTCTCCAATTCAAAGAAACAACCCCAATTACATCAAACCAAATAGGTTTTAAATCAGAAGAAATAGGCATCCACATTGCAGCCTGCTACACAGTGAAACATCAAACAAATGAGCCCACTTATAGCCACCAAAACAGGTTTCAAAATTCCAACAGTCCCAAAACAATACCCTGCTAGCCCCTTAGAAGTAGTAAGAAAGAAAATAAATAACCTTCTGCCAAGTAAAATCCACAAGAAACAATGTAAAAACAAGAAGAAGAAGATACTGTAGTGGAACAGATCTGATCCTTTTCCCCTTCTAGTTCGAGGTGGGTAAAGAATCTACTTAGAAAAAAAGACTCTGCAGGACTGCTGTACCTAACCTGGCATCACTCCTGGACAGGGTGTGCAGGCTATAATGCTTATTGAAGGTGTGGACTGACCTCCTGGTAGCTGCTTTATGGATTTCCACCAATGGCACCTCTCAGGTAGCTGCAATAGTGGCAGCTGTGCCCCTTGTAGAATGGGCCCTGAGTCCAACAGGGGGTACCCTACCTGCCTTTAAGTAGTAAAACTGGATACACTGAAGTATCCGTCATGAGATGGTTCTTTTTGAAGCAGGTGTCCCCTTACCTACCTCTCCATAGGTGAGGAAAAGCTGTTGTCTGTCTAGCCTATGGTCCTTGGTATGAGTCATGTAGTAATCTAAAGCCCTTTTTACATCAAGGCTGTGGAGTCTACACTCCCCTGAGCTAGAGTGCTCAGCGAAGAAAACTGGCAAAGCAATAGACTTGTTCAGGCAGAAGTCCGAGACCACTTTGGGGAGGAACTTCCTATTAGTTCTCAACACCACCTTGTCCCTGTGGAAAGAAACATATTCCTTTTCCACACAGAGGACCTGGAGCTCACTTATCCTCCTGGCAGAAGTGACTGCCACCAAGAAGACTACCTTCCAAGTAACAAACTTGAAAACTTGAGATCTGCAGAGACCATGGGCTCAAAGAGGGGAGGCATAAGCTGAGCAATGCAAATGTTCAGGTCCCAAGCTCGCACTGGTTCCCGGTGAGAGGGAAACAGGTGAGACAACCCCTTGAAGAACCTCCTGAAAATAGGATTTGATGCTAATGAGGTGTCCTTTCCAGTCGAAATGTATGCTAACACCGAAACCGGGTGCACTTTCAGGGTTGAATGCTGCAGACCTTGGGAATGCAGATGAGTCAAACAGTCCAGCAGGGTTGGTATGCCAGCTTGAGCTGGGGCTGCACCCTTATTTCTACACCATAGAGAGAACCTTTTCCATTTTGGAGGCATAGGTTTTCTTAGCAGAAGGTTTACTATACCCTCTGAGGACCTCCAGGACCCCTTCAGAAAGTTGCCAGCCTGCATATTCTAAGTCCTCAAGAGCCATGCCTTGAGATTGAGAGACCTGAGACTGGGGTACGTGACCCTCCCTTGGAAGGAGATCAGTAGGTTGTAGCTTTGTGGGGGTGAATTAGTTTGACCACCGACATAGAGAGCAGTAGGGAGTACCAAGACTGTCTGGCCCAGACTGGGGCTACCAGTATCATTGAAGCTGGCTGTGATCTGAGCTTGATGAGCACCCTGAGTATCAGGGGAACAGGAGGGAAGGCATAAAGATGCTTCCCTGTTCCATCCAGAATCAGGGCATCCATGGGAACTGTTCCCTTGGCAGGGGCCATGCAACAATACAAAGGCAGGTGGTGGTTTTGGTGGGATGCAAAAAGATCTATCTCTGGAGTGCCCCACCTCCTGAATAGGATGTTTACCACTTGCTTATTCAGTGTCCATTCATGATGGGTCTGATTTATCCTGCTCAAGGCATCTGCCAGGGTGTTGTCCTTGCTAGGCAGATGGATCGACTGTAGGGAGGCATTCAGAGGGTAAGCAAGGCTCCATATCTTCATTGGCTCTGTACAAAGTGGGGTAGACCTTGTCCCTCCCTGATTGTTGATGTAGTACATTGCTGTGGTATTGTTTGTTCTGATTTGTACCGCCTTCCCCTGGATTAGATGAGAGAAGGCCTGAAGGGCCAGATTAACTGCTCTCAGTTCTAGCAGATTTATATGCTGGAGGGAATCTGCACTCTCCCAAATGCAGTGAATGGTGTGCTCCCCCAAGTGAGCACCCCACCCTAACAGGGAAGCATCTATCGTGAGAACCAATGAAGGGGACTCCTGCAAGAAGGGAACCCCTTCTCTCAAGTTTTCCAGCTCCATCCACCATTGGAGTGCTTGTAGTAACACCCTTGTTACTGGTATGGGTTTTGATAGAGAGTCCCATCTTTGACACCAGTGTGCCCTGAGGTGGAATCAAACATCTCTGATTTGAAACATCCATGACTGTGCTTGTTGCTGAAGCCTAATAGTTGTAGAAACTGTCTTGCTGACTTTGGCTTGCCTAGGACAAACAAGCTTGCCAAAAGCTGAATGCTTTCTGCCCTCTCCTGAGGGAGGAAAGCCCTTCCCAGTATGGTGTTTAGTTCTGCACCTATGAACTGCAGTACCTGCACAGGAGTCAGGACTGACTTTTGATATTGAGAAGGAATCCCAGGGAGTGCAATAGATCCTGGGTTACCTGAAGGTGCTCGGTCACCTGCTCGTGAGACTTTCCCATGATTAGCCAATTGTCCAGGTAGGGAAAAACTGAAAATGATGTACCTACCGTAACTGTTGATCTTTCTGTGTATCTTCACCATTCATCATTAGTGGGTATAGCGCCAGAGCTATGACCCCGTGGGAGACTTTCCTTTTTTTTTTTTCCTAAGGGCAAAGTCGACGCAGGTCCAGCGCCACCCTCGAGGCCGACATTCTATGTGGCGCTCGTGGGTTGGCCTTTATCTGTCATCGAATCCGCCCCAGCCCCAGTTCTGAGATGCCGGAGAGTGTAAGGAAAGGGAGGTGGGGTGGGGCAAGGGAGCCCAAGGGATAGATAAAAGGAAAGGATATATAAAAACTAAAAGGAGAAATAAACGACAGAGGAGACAGGAAGGAGAAACTAGATATGGGAAATTGGGGAAAAAGGGAAGAGGCCTCAATCTCTGGAAAGGAGGAGAAAGAAAGAGAGGGATAGGGGGGGGAGAAGAAGAGAGAACCACACCCCCAGAGGCAATCCTGAACCCCAGAGCTTTGACAAGAATGAGAGACCAGAACCTGGACTATCAAGGTTAAGAGCTGCTGGGAGGAAAGCCTAAAACTACTAAGCAGCATTCACCTGGGAAGGGCCAACCTTAAGAGTGGGGGGTCAGGAATAGGGATGTCTCTTGCACTCCCAAAATAAGGGGAAAACTTAAAATGCCAGGAAGGACATCCAAGGATATCCAACTTAAGGTAATTAAAACCAAGGGTTTGAGGTCAAGGTAAAAAGGGGAGGGAAAAGGGAGTGTCCCCTCGCCCAATCCCTCACCTCACTCTAGACAGAAGCAGGGGAGATAAGATCAATGAAGAGGGAGAAGACCCCCTCACCCCAAATAATACCTCCTACAGGAGAAAACTCCTCCCTGTGTTTCTCCAGGGTCAACTTCCTCCTAATCACAAGGGAGAGGACAGCGAGGAGAAAAACAACAGGGAGACACACAGGATGGAGGAGGGAGCCCAGAGACTGAGGTCCCAGGGGGAAGGAGGGCAGGATGTAGTGATGAATGGTGAAGATACACAGAAAGATCAACAATTACGGTGGAGTCGTAATTTTCATCTTATCTGTGCAATCTTCACCATTTATCACTAGTGTGAGATCGAGTCCACCCCCAAGGTACTAAACTTCCTAAGGGACAAAGTCCTTAGCCTCCAGTGGGTGAGACACTGAAGGAGAGAACCCTTACTGGCCTGGGGAGGCCCGAGACTGGTCCGGGTGAGATGGGGAGCCCCCAGTGGGGGAGGAAAGGCGCCCTGAAAGTCACCTTCTTACCCTGCGGGAGAAGAGGTGGGTTCTTCGGTATGAGGAGGAGATCACCCTACGCCGGCCAGGAGTGACAACCGGGATAAGCAAAGCCATGCTGTCCACCTAATGCAGATCGCTGTCCCTATAGCTCTGGAGGTTACCTCATTGGCATCATAAGATGCCCTTGCTTGGTGCCTTGCTAGCTCCAGGCCCTGAGCAGAGAGGGCAATTTCTTGCCTGGTTTCCTCTGTATCAGGCATTGAGACTAGGAGTTGTCCTAGCCTGGACCACAAGAACCTATTGTCAGAAG
This sequence comes from Neoceratodus forsteri, assembly GCA_016271365.2. Lineage (NCBI taxonomy): Eukaryota > Metazoa > Chordata > Ceratodontiformes > Ceratodontidae > Neoceratodus > Neoceratodus forsteri. Next base: position 726,146,493 of record CM057458.1, on the reverse strand, counting down.
CAAAGTGGGCCTGATGAGAAGCAATAGAAAGAAGGATCCGTGCTGAATAGAAAACCCTTCTCCCCCAAAAATCGAAGTCCGCAGAGTCAGAGTCTGGGGGTCTGTCACAGTGTGGGGCACGAGGCCCAGAGGGGGTGTCAAGGGAGGTCAAGCCCAAAGAGGGACGAGGCAGAGAACCTGGAGACCCAGGAGGAGCACAATACCACTGGCATAGGTCCCTTGGGGCTGGAACAGTGGAGAAGGGATGCAGCCAAAGCCGATGTGATGCTTCCTGGAAAGGAACAGGCCAGGCAGGAACCACCAGGTTGGCCGCGCTGTACTTGCCTAAAAAGGCACGCATCACATGTTCGGGATTGCTGACAGGGACTGGGGTAAGATGGAACTCATCCAACATCCTCGCTCGGAAGTGCTGATAGGAAGAAAGATCAGATGCAGGGGAGATGTGGACAGATAATTCCTCTCCCTCCGAGGAGGAGGAAGAAGAAGATGCAGGTGAGCTCCGAGGTTCAGGCTCTGGCTGCATGGAAGCATGGTGGAACACCTGCTGGTCCAGGGCACGGAGACAGGTAGGGAAATATGCAGCGGAACCTATGAACTGTTCTCAGGTGAGAGGTCCCCTAAGACCAGGAATACCTGGGATAGCCGGGGATGGAGGCAGAGGCACGGGGGACAAGCTCCTAGCAGCAGGAGAATGGCCTCTGTCAGGGCAGTGGGGCCTAGAGGAAACTCCCCACAAGGAGGGAGACCAGAAGGTCCCAGCAGCTAACAGCCATTCAACCAGATCAGAATGGTCAGAGCTGTGCCCATGGGAAGAAATGCCCCCGCGAGGTGACCGGGACCGTGCAAATCCAGACGGACAGCCCCTGACCTCCAAAGTTGAAGTCCTTCTTGAGGACTGATCCAGGGAAGAGCGAGGGTCCACACTGCAGCTCCTCCCAGAACCCGGCTGGGCTCTGGTGAGGGTGCGCTGTGCCACACCCCGACTCTTCAACCCTTCAGAGTCCAAGAGGGACCTCGTCCTCATAGCCACCAGCCTAGGCAGCTGACAAATCTGAGCAGACTCTGCAGGGTCCACCCTGGGGACAGTATCCTCTCCTTCCTGGCATGCCCAGGGCTGTCCCAAACTTGGACTGTCCAAACACACCAGGGAAGAGGGTGCCCCAGCCGGAGAAGCAGATGTGCCAGTGGCCCCAGGTTGCCCGGAAGTGACATGGGGTCAATATGTCACACAATCGCATTGCCGCGATTACTTGGTTTCTTTGTTCTGTGGGGGCTATGCCACACCAATACTGGAGGCTTGCCTCTGAACCCCCACTAAATATTCTAACTCCAGGGAGTGTCCAACCTGGAGTGCGCATAGGTCTGTTTTGCTATACGCCTTATGCTATTAAGCATACAACATTATGACCGGTGCACCTGGAAGTGGCCACAAGGACCACTGCTGGCTGGTCAGTACCACTGACCCCAAAGCCTACCAGCAACAACTGACCCCCCGAGAGAGGCCGAGTGGGGGCCGAGGTGCTGGACACAGAGGGATCGGAGGATTCCAAAGAATCTGGGACCCAATCCAGATTAGACCCGGGAGTCCTCCTCCAAGGAGGTAGACCCCGAGGTCCAATGCCAAATCACCCCTCGATCCCCGCCAGTTCCCGGACCACGAGCCGGACCACCTTCAACCCCGGCACCAAAGATGGCACTGGAGCCAAGCAGACGCCACCACTCTTCCCTGTGACATGAATGGCACCGGAGTCAGGCGCGACACTGAGCGTGGCACTGCACTGCCCCCCATGCCGCTGGTGCCAACTGGGGGGCCGCCACCCATCTCTGATGCTGCGAACAGCACCGGAGTTGTGAGTGGTGCTGACCGTGGTACTGCCCCCATCCCCGGCACTGTGAACAGCACCAGAGTCAGGAGCGGGGTCTATGCCAGTCCTGGCGCCCGCGCATGGTGCCAGAACCAGAAACAGGTCCAGAAACTGCAGTAGCACTCCCCCAGCACCAACATCTCCAGCGCCATGAACGGTGCCAGAAGCGACAGTGGCCGATGGATGGCCCACCGCAGACAGTGACGCCGGACGAAAAAGCCTCCGATGCCATGAACGGCACTGGGACCAAGGGTGGTGCCGCCAGTTGATACCGACGATGGTGCCGGTCTGGGCCCGGAGGGGCCAGAACATGACATTGAGGGAGCCTTCACCTCCGAAGAGGCGACTGCCATGGCGATGTCTCACGTCTGCCCCCTGAAGGAGCCCCAGACCTGCTGTTTGCGCTGCTAGTGTGGTGCTCGCTGGTAAACGCCACTGCCTGCACCATGAGTATAAGACCACAGCAGAAATTTCTTCTCTCTCCCCTACAGGTAAGCAGATTCGCTCCACCTGCTACTCCACATGAAGTCTTCATTCTTTTAGCTGGCAATGAGTCTGTTCTTCTGTTTGCTACTCCTCAGTTCTTTTACTGCTTCTCTTGCTGCCAGTACAACTGAACTAACAGTATGGATTCTAACTTTTCTGGGGCATTTAAACTCTCTGCCCAATACTTGCCACACCTCCTACCAGATGCCACAGTCAATCACTATGTAGGTGGACAATGCGGACCTAATTGAGACCTTCAGCTTCACCGTCCACGGTCCACTCTGCCACCCCCAAAACAAAGCTGAAGGAGAAAAGAAAAAGCCTGCAAAGCCAAACAAAGGAATTTAAATGCGCTGGACTAGAGAGGGCAGAGCAATGCTGGCCAGATTGTTTGCTACCCCCTGCTACTCAACTTGGTACACCATGGCTTACTTGGAGTATCAGTAGCTATGCCCTTGGAGTGCCTAATCTGTAATTAACTGAGCAAATGTTAAGCCGAAATGTTAGCCTGTTTAATACATCCTCGATGTTTTATTTATATATTGATTTATTCAGTAGACTACATTATATCGGGGAGAGGGGATCTTGCCTACATGCAAAGAGAACCCATTTTCTCCATCTAATTTCAAATGCAGTATCTGGTTTGGGTCTCCTCGAACAAAGCTTTTCTAGTACATACAAGTTCTTTATTATCTTAAACCAATCACTGAGTCGAGAAGGGGTTTGCCTACCCCAAAGGTGAGTAATCGCCTTTTTGGCTGCCAAAAGATATGTTACTAAGAGATATCCCCTTTGAATACAAAGACCCTCAGGTGGGATAGTCAAGAGAACCAGTTCAGGGGTGAGCACTGCCTCTTCTCCTACCAGTTCAGCCAGTGCAGATGCTATATCCCGCCAAATGCTCCTGAGAGCAGGACATGATCAAAAGATATGGCAGTGGCCAGCCTTCCCCCCTCTGCATTTCCTCCAACATTCCCCATGAGGGTCACCTAACATTTTGGCTACCTTGTTAGGGGTATTAAAAATATGTTTCTTGTTTTCCAAGAGAATTCTCTCCAGTAGGGGGCCAAGGGAACCCTCATAGAAAGTTTTGTATATTTATACCAGTTCTCTTCAGAAACAGGAATTTCTAATTCCCGATTCCAGGCCTTCAATATGGAAGCCATGGACTCTAATGAGAGTTCCTGCAATCCCCCACAGGTCATCCCAATAACGTGTGGCCATTGTTGCTCTCTGAAAATGGCAATAAAAAGCTGCAGGAGCGTAGGGATTGGATTAGGCAGTGCATCTCTGCGAGGGCCCCTCTGCATGAGAGAATCCCTTAATGAAGTGTAAGTCTGAGAGTCTGCCAAGGGGATCCCATATATCTTATGAATCTTCTGGAAAGGAAGGATCCCTTAAATCCATCACTTGAAACAAGAACCTCAAACCCCTGTCATCCCATTGTTCCAGAGTCTACAATGCATGCGGGAGAAGTGGGGACATTTCTGACTTGATAAGCTTTAAGAAATAAGAAACTAACTCCCAGTCTCCCAAGGTCTTCAGCTTATACCAAATTTCTAAGTTAGCACGCATACCTTGAAAGTATGCATGGGTACCTGTCAGGGAAAAATTTGCAGCAAAGAGGACCTGTATGAAATCTTGAATTCGGTTGAAGGTTTGATCTAAAGTTTTCCATGGGAGAGTATATGTTGGGTTGCTCCAGTGCATGATCCTCACCAATACAGTGGCCTGGGCATATTTTAGCAGACTGGGGAGAGCAAGCCCCCCCCCTTGCCTTAGGAAGCTGTAGAATACACCACCTGATACGGGGTCTCTGACCTCCCTGACAAACCTGGCCAGGGTACGATTCCAGAAAGTGAAATAGGAGGGGGTGGGAAACATCGGGATAGTTTGGAATAAATATTGCAGCCTGGGCAGAATATTCATACGTATAAGATCAATCTTAAGGTAGAATAGGAGTGAAAATATTTATTTTGTTTGATTAGGAACTGAGAACTGATGAAAGCTGCAGCTCTCCCAGTTCCCTGAACCAACTGTGAACTGCAGAAAAACTGCAAAAAATGAATAAAACTAATCAAAAGTAACGCAGTGTAGTGAATAAGTTGATAAATGTTGCATAATAAAATGGCAGTCAAAACTAAGAAAATCTTAGCCACAGTGACTGGAATAGGACTTCCCCACATCTAATCCCTTCAAATGAGAAATAAATCTGCTGCTGGAATATCCAGCAAAGCAAAACTGCAGAGCAGAGTTTGAACTTTTAACATTCTGAAGTTATCTATCACACCTCCTGGCTGAGATGCAAGTTGTATGGCATCACAAATACACTCAGCTTCCTAGGGAAAAAAAAACTGGATGAAATATGATCAAATACTCATATCTGCTCTTTAACCTATAACCTGAAGTGAGATACACCACTTTACTGCACGGTATATATGAGACATATTTCTTCATGGAACTGAATTGGTGTTATTACCCTTATTTTAACTTAAACTAAAGTTTACAACATGCATTGTGCAATCGCTTAACGGTTATGTTAAAACTAAGTATAAAGGCTACAAAGCTGCATTTAAAGGAAACACCAAATTATAGGTATTATAGGTAATTATATGCAACCACCATGAAGAAATTAGGGCTGGTGTAGCTTTAAGGACTGTAAGGAGCTCTAGACCTCACATATAATCCACAAAGGTTGAAAAAAACAAACCACAGACAGGTGTTGTTCTGTTTTAAGCTTAGTGTGATCTTTCTGTTGTCGCAAAACAGTGACTATCACACCCAGATTAAGTACTAAGCAGAATGAAACGTGTTTTGGTTTGGTGCTGTCAGCCTTCGGAGGTTGATTATGAAGCCTGTTCTACTGTAGCTTGCAGTTCCACCTAAAGCTAAGACAGGCACAATTCCTTTCCATAGGTTGCACATAATTACCAATGCTTCTTTATTTTGTTTTTGTTGACCAGGAAAGGAGGACTAGACAATTTGGCCTATTTTCAGCCTCGTCCTTGGGGAGAGGGGCTGCAGATAGATGCCAACTGGTGGTATTTTTAGTGAATGGGGAAATTTGGCTAGGACACAGAGGAAATGGGAACAGTTAATTTCTGCAGGTATTTTTGTTTTCTGTGTCCATTCCTGTTTTTGTATGTATCTTGTTTGTTTTTACACTGTACCACTACTCATTATTTTTTTTTCTTTAATAAACAATTCCCCTATTCTTTTTGAGAAGTGCCATGGGATCTTTAACGTCTACCTAAACAACCACCAGAACAGGCAGATGGGACCTCGGTTTAACATCTTGTCCAAGAGACAGCACCTCAGCAGTGCAGCCCCCCCACCCCATGCTGCACTACAGTGTCAATATTGGTATTTAACCCAAGTGCCTGGTGTAGGGACAGAACCCACAGACTTCTGATCTTCCAACCTCAGAGGCAAGTGTGCAACCTGCTGAGCCACTGACACTATCTTTGCGTTAGGGGAATGTGCATCCCCAAGACCACAAGTGTTTTTCCAGATATTATTCTGACTTTTGGATTGCCAAGAGACATTAAATAATTATTTATTGAAAATTAAAAATACTGCCAAATGTGAAGAAAAACTGCAGTGTTAAAATTCGAAACCCGTTAATTTTGGCAATTCTGTATTTTTGTTCTAATTCTGAACATTAAAAAAAAAAACTTTGCTTTTGCCTGATCTGAAAAGGAGTCACAAAACAGGTTATAAATCATGTGCTGTCAATGTGTTTGCCAAACTTTGGTGGCAAAAAGGAAAAAAATTACATCACCTTAGTAATTATGTTTCTTCTATTGGAGTCTTGCTGTATTCCGACTAATGCAGGTAGCCCCAGCCTTTAAACTGCCCCGGAGAACAAAGGGTTAAACTTTCTATGCAGAGCATAGAATGATGAGCTCGAGCTTGGTTGATGTCTCTGTTTCCCTTTGAAATCTAACCATCAGATTCTTACAAGCAAAAACTCACTAGCTATCCTATGTGGAAATTGTAAAATTTTTACTAGCTAACTGGCAACAAAACGTTTTGGATAAACACCCAAACAAAAAAGCAAAGGGTGTAAAGGAGCACCCCCTGAGGTGCAACACTGCGCCTGCCCACCCACTTCCCAAAATCAAGGTTATGAGAGGGGAGGCGGGGGGGAGGTCAGAATACAGCAAGACTCCAACAGAAGAAACATAATTACTAAGGTGAGTAATTTTTTCTTCAAAACAACATGAAGTCTTGCTGTATTCTGACTAATGCAGACTACCAAGCAGTACCTCCATGGAGGAGGGACAGAACCTACTTTGGGAATAGGCTCTGAAGTACTGCTGTGCCAAACCTAGCATCACTCCTAGCCTGGATATCCAGAGAGTAATGCTTGGTAAAGGTATGGACTGTTTTCCAGGTGGCTGCTTGACAAATTTCTAAGAGAGGAATATCCCTGGCAGCAATTAGGGGAAGCAGCTGTACCTCTTGTAGAGTGAGCTCTTAGGCCTGAGGGTGGAATCTTTCTCAGTTTCTCATAGCAGAATTGTATACAAGACACAATCCACCTGGCAATAGTCCTCTTGGTGGCAGGTTTGCCTTTTCCCATTTCTCCATAAGTGAGGAACAACTGGAGGAACTCAAACCTGTGACCCTTGGTACGCTCTATGTAGTAGCTAAGGGCTCTTTTTAACATCTAAACTGTGTAGCCTCCTCTCTCCTGAGGAAGAATGATCAGTGAAGAAAACAGGAAGAGACATAGACTGATTCAAGTGGAAATCTGAAACCACTTTGGGCAAGAACCTTCTATTGGTTCTAAGGACCACTTTATCCCTGTGAAAGGAGATAAAATCAGGGTCCACTGACAGGGCTTGCAATTCACTGATACGTCTGGCAGAGGTAATGGCTACCAAAAACACAGTTTTCCAAGTCAAGTACTTAAGCTCTGCTGAGGACATAGGCTCAAAAGGAGGTTGCATAAGTTGAGCAATGCAAACATTTAAATCCCAGGCAAAGGGCAGGGTCTCTAAAGGGAGGATTGGTGTGAAACAATCCTTTAAAAAATTTACAGAATACAGGATGAGATGATAGTGAGGAAAACTTCCCCACTGACAGAAAAGCAGAAACAGCTGACAAGTGTACCTTGAGAGTAGCTGGTCTGAGGCCTAAGCCATTAAGATAGACCATATAATCCAGAACTGTACGCAATTCAGCAGTATCTGGAGAAATATGCTTCTTGGAAAACCAAATGCTGAATCTCTTCCATTTGGAGTTATAAGTCTTTCTGGTGGAGGGCTTTCGAGAAGCTTTGAGAATATCCAGAACCCCTTGGGAAAGATGCAGATCAGCAAACTCTAACTCTTCAAGAGCCATGCCTTGAGATTGAGAGACTGAAGATTGGGGTACCAAATCCTCCCCTGAGAGGAGGTTAACAGGTTGTAATTCCTGGGAAGAGACAGGGGAAGATGGACTGCTAGGGGCAGCAACAGGGGGTACCAGGGCTGTCTGGCCCAGTCTGGAGCAATCAGAATCACTTTGCAAGGTTGTGACCTTATCTTGACTAAAACTTTGAACAGAAGAGGGAAGGGAGGGAAGGCATACAGAAATTTCCCTTCCCAGTTCAGAATCAGAGCATCCAGGGGACTGAGCCCAAGACTGGGGGTCTGCAACAAAAGAGAGGAAGTTTGTGATTGTCTGGGGCTGCAAAAAGATCTATCTCTGGAGTGCCCCACCTTGAAAAAAATCACCTTCAATACCAGAGGGTCCAGGGACCATTCATGATGGCCCTGTGAGATCCTGCTCAGTGCATCTGCTACACATTGTCCTTCCCTGGAAGGTGAACTACTATCAGAGAGGCTTGTAGGGAATAAGCCAGGGACCACAACTTCATGTCTTCTGTGCACAAGACCATAGACTGAATGCCTCCCTGCTTGTTGATGTACCACATGGTGGTGGTGGTGTTGTCTGTTCTGACCTGAACCACCTTGTTCTGTACTGACAGAGAAAGCTTGCAGGGCCAGAAAAACTGCCCTGAGTTGTAGAAGATTGATATGAAAAAAGGATTCCTGAGGGGACCACAGTCCCTGGGCAGTGAGGGCCCCCAGATGGGCTCCCAAGCCCAGAAGGAAAGCATCCGTGGTAAGGACCACTGAATGAGACTGAGTGGCAAATGGGACCCCTTGCCTTAAATTGTCCTGATCTTGCCGTGAAGGGCTTGGATCAAGGTCAGAGTCACTGGGATCAGTTTGGTAAGGGAATCCTTCCTCTGAGACCAAAAAGCCCTCAGATGGAACTGAATGTCCCTCATCTGGAACCTTGCCCCTTGGACCACTGCCGTAGAAGCTGCCACGTGGCCCAAGAGCTGGAGGAAATGCCTTGCTGGTCGAGATACCTGAAGGCTGAAGGAAGAGGCTAGTTCTATAAGAACCCTTGCCCTTTCCAGGGGAAGAAAGGCTTTGCTTTGACCGTATCCAGCTCTGCCCCTATAAAGGTAAGAAGCTGGACTGGCTCGAGAACTGACTTGGGAAGGTTGAGAAGAAATCCTAGAGAAGTGAACACTTGCTGGGTCCCTTGCAGGTCTGACTTGACTTGATCTGGAGACTGGACCACTATTAGCCAGTCGTCCAGATATGGAAAAATGGAAATCTTTTGCCTCCTTAGAAAGGCAACTACTACTGCCAGGCACTTTGTGAAGACCCTTGGGGCTGAAGTTAGGCCAAAGGGCATTGCTCTGAACTGATAGTGACCTGAGGGCAACTCGAACCTGAGGTACTTTCTGTGGGAGCACCTGATGGGAATGTGAAAATAGGCATCTTTGAGGTCCAGGGAGGCTAGCCAGTCCCCTGGCCTTAGAGAGGGAAGGATTATTCCCAGAGTTACCATCTTGAACTTTGGTTTTAAAAGATGTCTGTTTAGGTATCTGAGATCTATGATGGGTCGCCACTCCCCTGTCTTTTTTGGGGTAAGGAAGTATCTGGAGTACAGACCTTTGTCCCAGTGTAGGGTAGGTACTTCTCTATGGTTCTTAAAGCCATTAGAGATGAAAACTCTGCCTCTAGGGCAAGGGTTTCTGAGAGACCTGCAGGTGGAAGAGATCTGGCTCTCATCTTTGGAAATTTTTTGAAGTTGAGAACCAATCCCTGGCTTACTACTTCCAGGACCCACTTGTCTGATGTAATAGACATCCAGTCCTGGACGAAGTAAGTCAGCCTGCCCCCTACTAGAATAGGACAGTCAACCCGGGCAGGGCCATCAGGGTGTCTGCTAGGCAGGGACCTTAGGCTGAGGAGTGGATGCAGCCCTGCTCATCCCCCTTCTGCCTCTCCCTCTGAAGAATCCCCTCTGTGAAAAGGGAGAAGAGGCCTGTGCTTGGTAAAAAGGCCTATGAAAAGGCCTGCCCCTGCCCCTAGACTGCTGCCTTGAGGAGTTGCCTGCCTCTCCTTGGCCTGAGCACTCCTGTAAGTGGTCCTGTACTCATCCATTTTCTTCATGTAATTCTCTGTCTGTCCCCAAACAGAGAATTACCCACTACAGGAAAATCCACGGCCTTAGCCTGGGTATCCTGTGAGAGGCTAGTACATCTGAGCCAAGCCATTCTCCGAAGAGCCACAGATGTAGCCATGACTCTTGATGACACATCATTGGAGTCCACAGCAGCATGAAACTGAACATTTGATGCCTCAGTCCAATCTGCAGCCACCTCCTCCAGCTCCTTGGCTAGCTGGGGGGAGGCCTGTTTAGCCAGTGCCAGTACAGTGTCCCACCTGGACTTCAGGTACCTGGCTGTATAGGCCATATAATTTGCCTGCCTGAGTCCCAAGGAAGATGCCATGTACTGTTTTTTTGCCATGGCATCAATTTTCCTGGAGTGTCTGTCTGGGGGGCGTGAAGCCAAGGGAATGTTTGCCTTATCACAGGCAGCAGCCTGCACAACCCCAATTTGGCTGCATTGCTGACATAAAAACTCCATATCTGAGCCTGAAAGTGTATACCTCTTGTCCATTCTTCTATCAACAGGAGGTATAGAATTGGGAGACTTCAGGATTTTTTGTGTCTGCTTCCCAAAAGATTTGTGAAGGGGAATAGACAGTCTCCTGGACTCTGGGATGTCCATCATTCCCACAAAATCAGGCTCCTCTTGATCCTCCATTGCCTCCTCCATAGGAAGCTGGAGGGTCTCAGCCACCTTTCTGTAGAACATAAAGTGGGAAGGGGACTCAGAAAGCCTAGGAGGGGATACACCTGAAGGTCGGTCTGGGGAGATGTCCGGTTCCACAGGCACATCCAGACTTTCACCATCACCATCATCATCTTCAAACTCCTCCTCCTCCTCCTCAAACTCCGGTTCATAAAATTATTCAGGGGTATAATCGTGAACTGGGGGAACCGACTGAACTGAGCCCCTGCCAAAAGGTGCCAGATCGGTCAGAACAAGGCGAAGCAATTCTACAATCTGAATCGCTCTGGCTAGTTCCTCGGCGGTTGGAACATGAGCTTCTGGATCCGAACCAGACGATTTCTCTTTGCGTTTTCTTTTTGTCAGAACCAAACCCTCGGGATTGGCTCTCCTTTTGCCCAAAGAAATATCGCCCTGGTCAGAGGGCACTCCTTCTGATTCAGTTGGAACCGAACCGGGCTGGCCATCCGGGTCAGAGGACTTCTCGGCCTCCTTTTCCCTCAGTCTACCTAATCTCTTTTCAAGGGTAGATTTGGGAAAGTTTTTACAAATTTGGCAGTCTGAATCGAGGTGTTCAAACCCCAGATAATAAACACAGGTGGTGTGGGGATCGGCCTTAGCAAAAACCTCCCCACACTCACTGCAGTGTTGAAACCCAGTGGGCCCGTTTTTTTCCTTGAGTTTCTCAGACATGGCCAACCTAACCAACTTACCCTTTTTTTTGGCAACCGCCAGGCAAGGCTCCCTTATCGGTTCCTAACCGTGTCACGAGTCTTGGAAAAAAAAAAAGTACCAAACATGTTTTTTTTTTTTTTTTTTAAGAACCGATAAGGACCAGTACCACACACTAAAGAAAGATACAAGAATCAACAAATGATCGGTTCAGCCGAACCGATCCACACTTTTACAAGTTCCACGCAGAAAAACAGTACAAAACCTATCTAGTACTCACGGTACCACAGACAGAGTCTGAACCGACTATGCAGAAATAAATTTTGGTTAAAAACTCACAGTAAACCGACACTTCAACCGACTTCCGAACCGAGCCGTAGGAGAAATCTCCGGAGCGACTGTTCAGTGAGGCGGAGTAAAGAATCTAATGGTTAGATTTCAAAGGGAAGCAGACAGAGACATCAAACGAGCTCGAGCTCAGCATTCTATGCTCTGCATAGAAAGTTTAACCCTTTGTTCTCTGGGGCAGTTTAAATGCTAGGGCTAACTGCATTAGTCAGAATACAGCAAGACTTCATGTTGTTTGAATTAGAGTATTATACCTGAATTCGGAGTTGATTTGTTATCTTATCCAAACTTCAGCACACCACTAAAACACTGGAATTTTCTCTGTTTTATATTGTCTTTTTCTCATCTGAGGGATAGCTGACTACCTTAGTGCACTAGTTCAACTCCAATCTCAACACTTCCACACAAGCCCTTTGGAGCACATCTAATGCTGACCCAAACAGTCCCTGCAGCACCTCCCATCCCCCAATCGCAACCCAATGAACTGCCTTCTCACAGATCAGGCCCTGGGATATGGCAAACAAGGGACATAATGCTGCCCTACCCCATCACTCTATTTTAACCATTTAAATTCCTTCCAGCTCCCTTTGTGAGGCCACTTATGCCATCGCCTGCCTCTGGTGGGGGATGGGCTGACAATGCATGTCACTCACACCATCAATAGTGCCCCTGTCACCCATAAAAGAAGGAGCTGTGATAGCAGCAGGGCCAGTGGTAATCTCAAATTCCGTTTTTAAATGGAAAGGACTGAAGCCAGGGGAAGCAGTACCTAGGTCAAAATAATATTACACAGGACAGATTGGGGACTGGCACCTACCAGAAGGACAAGTAAGGCTTACTCAGCTACACCCTGAAAAGAAGCAGAGGACTCCAGGGTATTCAGTACAAACAATTCTTTATTGTAAAGTGATGAAAAAAGCTGGCAAAAACTCAGTTGCTCAACACTCAGTTGCAAACAGAATCCTTTGTATGAACTAGAGTCCATATAATCTTGTATACCAGCAGGCACACAGGCTCCTACCCTGCTCCCTGTCAGACGTGACATATGTCTGACACGTTTCACGCAATAGCACTTTCTGAAAGGCCTTTTCAAGGTGGAGCTAAGTAAGTCTTACTTGTCCTTCTATCAGGTGCCGGTCCCCAGTCTGTCCTGTCTGATAATCTCTCAAATACAGAAACTGCACGTGCGCAGAATATTACTTGGAAAAAAAAAAAAAAAAATAGCAACTTTTATTGGTGGAAGAAAAAACAGGCACCCCCCCCCCAAGAGTAGACTGCTGCACCCAGCAATCTATTTTGGGTGCATTCTGTCTATGTACATATCTAGTGGTGACCTCTTCCTGTGGTCTGAGCACATTGCATCTTCAGAGTGCCCTAGACTCCTCCAGCCCCATATATCGTTGTCGCAGTGGCGGAAAATCAGTGAAGACCATCACAGCAACAGAATCATCTGTTTGCTCTGATGGTCCACAGGTTTTCTGGCACTGCTGTCTCCGGGGAGCTTGCCCCCTCCCCAAAACAACTCTGACTCGGAGTTGGTAATCTATAGTGCAGGGGGGCAAAGCCCCCGCATAAAACACTTGTTTCCACTGATGGCACAATGCTGGCTGTCTGCATTGTGTCATCGCTGTAATGGCAATTGACAGAATTCTTGTTGATGCTGCTTGGTGGAACCCTGCAGCCCAGTGTAAGAATCAGATTCAGGATGTGAACCCAGGTCTCCTACTTGGTACATCAACACTATACCCCAGGACCACTGGGGCAAGCTGAAGTTTCTTTTTCAAACATTTCAGTTCCTATGTTTACACCCACAGTGTAATCAGACTGAAACTCTTTTTTTTTTTTTTTTTTAAAGACTGGACCCTCAACTGACCTCGTTTGGAGCCAACTGGAGTTAGAGTTTCAGTAGCCAAGTGGAAAGGTTCATTTTCTGGTGACTGATAGCAGCAGGAGTCAGGCACTGCTAGACACAATGCAGGACTGCTTTCTGGTACAGCTGGTCAGGGACCTGCATGGCAGGACACCATTCTCGACATGGTACTTACCAACTTGGAAGTGGTAGGTGGGGTGGCAGTCACAGAACAATTGAGGTCCAGTTATCACAATTCTGCATGATTTGACTAGCAATGGATAACACTGTTCCCCCATCAAGGGCTGTTGTCCTAGACCTCAAATCAGCATATTCTGGTTGGATGCAGGCAAAAGTTAGGAAGAACCTGGTAGGGATAGACTAGGGGTGCTCAAATTCTCTAGAACCCATTTCGTTTGAATCTGATGGAATTTTGGAAATTCCGATTCAGATTATGACATCAGAATGGAATCGGAAACAGAACTGGAATTTCTGATTCCTCATCCTAACTACCTGATAATGAACCCCTCCCCAGTGGACAAACTCCAATAAAATGAGTAAAGCACCTCACCCTGCTTGTGACTGAATCTCCTCCTTCCCACATCTTTCTGTCCCCGGACTCCTGATTCTCACCTACCTTAAGTTTGGTTCTTTCTCTGATGGTCTGGTAGGTCTGGTTGTTGCAGTAGCAGACAGCATTGATCCCCTCTTCTTCTTGTTTTTGTTGCCTGACCATTGCCTTGACTCCTCCCCAAGCTCTACTACCCAACCTGTCACCTCAAGCTCCACTTCATCTCTTGTCACCGCATGTATAATTCTGCTCTGGTGGCTAATGGCTAAGCTAGTGGCACCGGGAATGACTAGTAGGTAGTGCTACAGCTAGATTTGTTTTTCTGCTAGTTGCAGCTGTCAGCTGACTCTTACCCCAACACATCGGGTGACTGCATACCTCTCAAGTGTCACTCATTACAAGGGACATCCCTTATTTTGCCCCTTAAAATTGCTCTGTCCCTCATGGAAAAGGTGCTGCCCACACAAAGAATGTGCTGTAAATTCAAACTTTAAGGCAGAAACTCTTAATATTCTAAAATACTAAATCCAAAATAAACTTTGTACAAGTAAACACTATGGTTTTCATAGTGTTCTGAGCTTTTATCTCCATGTTTGAGGATGTGTTCCTCATTCTGAGGGTCTGTGTCCCTCATTTTGAGTGTCCAAAAATGTCTGTGTCCCTCATTTCTGTGACAAAAGGTTGAGAGGTATGGGTGACTGGCTCATGCTACTATTCCAGTTGACCCCTGCCCCGAAGACATTTCTCCCCTCTCGTCATCCTCCTTGACAACTAACTGACCCCCAAGCTCATCAAGGGCTATTAGCCCAGTAGCCCCCAGCCCCCTGAGGAGTTTCCCCCACCTTGGTAATTAACTGATTAAGCACCCAAATCACATTGAGGGTTACTAGTCCCATAGCCCTCTGGCCCCATAAGGAGTCCCACCCCCATGCCACTGCTGCTGCCAACCCAATTACTGTACCCTTATTCTTCCTGGATGGTCTCTGTTGGTGTGCATCACACGGGGTGGTGTACTACCACCAAACCCTGGGTAACCTTTGAAAATGAGTCCTTGACTCAAAGGTATTAATCCCAAACTGAAATAAATAAATAAATAAAAAACAGCAGAGGTCCTCTCCCAGTCCAGTGTCTCTGGAGGACTGCTAACCACAGGACTGGTCCAAGTAGGCCACGTCCCAGTACTCAGAAAGACTAGATGACCTTTTTCTCTACTGTGAATTGCACAACTGTGCATACTGGTCACCAGAACTAACTGTACCATCCCTCCTTTGCCAGCCACCAACAGACTCAAGTATACTAGCCACCGAATACCTATAGAAAGTGTAAGGGGCCAAGGGTTGGGTGGGTAGGGGTTAGGATGAGCACACAGACTTGACTACAGGAGTCAGACTGGTACGATACCCAATGGGTACTGGTAAATGACCTGGCGCGAAGATTTAAATTTTCAGTTAATTTGGGACTGGGGTCTTAAAGAAGATTTGAGACAGACAGATATGGTCAATCATTATAGTGCCACAGGGGGAATGCTAGGGGTTACCAGACTATATCAGCAGTCCAGCCACAGTGGTCCCCACAATTAGTCCCTGCAGGAGGTGACTGGCAAGGTGGCAGATTGGGGGTGTGGGGGTCAACCATCCAAATCACTCTTGGTGGCTGGTGTAGGGTGACTACAAGTGGGACTCTGGAGGAGTGGCAACTTAAGAGAGTCACTGAAACTGATGGTGGCTGGATAATGCCCTGGTGGTAAGGTCAGTGGTCACAGCAGCAGTGAGCACTTAAGGTAAGGGGGGGGGCAATAAAAGTGTTATGTTTGCACTATAGTAGGATACAGAATTGGATTCAGATTTTGCATCCAAAGGTTTTTCAGAAATGAGGTTTTTGGCCTTTAATACCAACACTCGGAACTCTTTAAAAAAAGGCCAAAATCCAGTGTATCCAACTCCGTTGAATGGATTCTGAGCAACCCTCATACAAACCAGATTGACAGAGTAGAGGAAAAATGGGGAAAGAACAAACGGGCAGTTCTGGACGCGATCGACTCTTACGCAGCAAAAGGCACCAAATGAAATAAGCAGAAAAAGCCAATCTGGTTATCAAAGGAAGTATGGGAGACGTGAGGGTGAAGACAATGGCCTTTATAAGGTACAAGGAGAATAAGGGGGAGGAGAGATGTAAACCAGAGCAGAATAAAAGAGGTTAGGGTGGTGGTCAGGAGGGCAAAGGCAGACACAGAAGAGTGGGTTGCCGAGGGAGAAAAGGGAAGGGAAAAATCATTCTTTAGAGCTATTAGGGGAAAAAGGAAAGCTGGGGATTTCTGAAGATGTCATTATGACACCTGCAGCTTGATTCATCAGCTTACACCACCTTCTCTTAACAAAACCTCATACAAAGAACCTTCTTTACTTAATACTTATTTCTACACCACAGTGGAGGGGCATCTACTACGTGGTGAAGACTGACCAGCAACAATTTGCTTTTAAGCAGCCAGATGAACTTGAATCTCCCAACAAGCTTTCAGATATATCACAGGTGGCTCTCCCCATATAGACTGTAGAGGCCTGAACTCCCTCACAACAGTATGCCAGGCATAAGCAGGTAAAATTAGAGACAATCCCAGAGGAACTACAGGCCTTTCGGGCTGACATAAAGACTACCATGTTCACAAAGAAAAAGGACACTTCCCAACTTCAAACGAGGGCAGACACCACTGTTCGCCATCTCTGGCTCTGGTTCTGGGGTAGTGCCACGGGACTGAAGGGCTGCAGACTTAGTCCCGCTCCACAAGAGAGAGAGACAGGGAGGACCCAGTCAACTATAGGCCAGTCAGTGTTACCTCCATTGTAGGTTAGCTTTGAGACCATAGTAAGGAAAGTCTGGTAGCCTACTTAGATGACAAGCTCTAGCCAGCCCAATGGCATGGAGGGCTGGTGTGCTGGGCATCTCAACTCCTGCTTTGCCAGCAACCAGGTTTGGAAACGGATGCGGGTCATTCGGAGGCCAGTCGGGAAAGGGAAGACTGTGTGTCCCAAGGACAAGTCTACTCTTTCGAGGGGGGGGGGTGACAGTATCCTGCTGCTCATCTGTCACTTGGAAGAATATGGCTGTCAGCACAGCAGGGTCACACAGTGAGAGGGAGCCCACATGCAGAATGTGGGGGGGGGGCATCGTCATGGAGACAGAGCACACACATCACATCCACTGCAAGTGTGGCGGGCCCTGGAGAGAAAAAGTGGAAAATACCCTGGCCACAGAACAAAGACCGATTAACTGAACACCTCCAAGAAGGCGCTCTGGCAGAGGCCAAGCAGGAGTGAGGTAAGCCAGGAAGAAGCCATGTGCCAGGGGGTTGATCGTATTGGGGCGGCGTAACAGTACAAGGCAACCAATAAATAACTGGAAAAAAAGATGGCAACAAGCTCTAGGGTGACAAGCAGCATGGGTTTGTGTCCAGAAGGTTGTGCCAACCTGATACTGTTTTTTGACTGGGTCACTAGGGCCGTAGATAAAGACTGCTGAAAATAATGGAGGATTTAGGAGTGGAGAAGGATTTAATCTGGTGCGTGGAGTAAATGAGGCCAAATCTGGGGATGGAGGGGGGTGTCACAAGCATCGGTCCTGGAACCTCTCCTATTCAATATGTTCATTTGTGACATATGGGAGAGTATGCAGGGCAAGATGTGTCTCTTTGCAGTTGATACAAAATTATGAGGCAGGATAGCCAGCAAGGAAGGGATGAGGGAACTTAAAAATAACTGAGAGAAGCTTAAAAGGTGGTCACAGATCTGACAGTTGAAATTCAACACTATGAAGTGCAAAGTAATGCACACACGGAAAAAGAACCCATGCACGGAGTACTGGATGGGAGGGGTCAGACTGGCCTCTACAACAGGGGAGAGGGATCTGGGTATCATCATCAGTGACTCCATCAAGCAAATCAGCCAGTGCAATAAGGCATATACTAAGACATCGAGGATACTGGGATGTATCAGGAGGAGTTTTGATAGCAGGAGAAGTGAAGTGATACTGCCCCCATACAGATCTCCAGTGAAGCCTCATCTGCAGTACTGTGCCTAGTTCTGGAGCCCTCACCTGAGAATGACACAGACAAGCTGAAATCAGTACTGAGGAGGGTCACCAAAATGATCCAAGGAAAACAAAGTAGATCCTATGAGGAATGGCTGGTGGCCCTGAACACACACTTGCTGGAGAATAGATGCGAGATTGGGAACATGACAGAGATCTATAAGCTTCTGAGGGATACAAACAAGATGAAAAATGAAGACCTGTGAATGGATTTTCCAAAATGGAGAAAATCATGCATGGGTGGCAAAACCTGTGCATTGTCCATTGCGCATCCGCAGGTTTTGCTGCATGTGTTGTATTTTCATACGCAAAGTCAGTTTGTGACTGTCTCCATGATTTACAGCAGCTTACAGCCGTTCTTCACATACAGCTGTGTCAAAATGCTGCACCCGATACTGCCATGCATAACATCTTCCACAGCAGCACCTGCTGCTCATGTGCACCACGAGCTGAAAACTGGAACATCGCCAGTGTGGCGACTTTTCTGCACTGGAGGGCTGCAATATGAGACTTAGCTAGTGGGCCATCTTTGACCATTTGAAAATCCTGCCCGTTTGTTAAAACTAGGGTTACAGTCACAAGAGGACATGACTGGGGGTTAGTCACAGGTAAATTTAGGAGGGATGCGAGAACATTCTACCTCATTGAGGGTGGTGGAGATGTGGAATAGATTACTGGCAGAAGTGGTAGGGGAAGGTACCCTAAATGGGCACAAACATGTTTGGAATGGAGCAAGGAGGCTCACAGTTCCACTGGGGGGATCCAGGGGTTGGATGGGTTGCTTGCGAGAAAAAGGGGGACAACCCCCCCAGAACACTAGGTCCGGGATTGAGGATGTATGATATGGGCAGACTCTATGGACCATTGGTCTCCTTCTACTGACAAATTCTATGTTTTTATGGTAACTTTGTGCATAAGGGGAACTCATTTAAACTAGCAGATGGGAGATTCAAGAAAGACATCTGCAAACACTCTTTCATGGAAAGAATAGTAGACAAGTGGAAGAAGTTGCCGTAAGAAGTAGTGAAAGCCAAACTGTTAAACAGTTTTAAGCAGGGATTGGACATGCATATGGGCTTATTCGGAAAGGGGGGCAGAAACTAAGGGTGGAAATTAAAGAGCTACTAGGGCCATTGCAGAGTAATTAGGTAGGGTGTCAATGTATCAAAAAAACAGAGATATACAAAAATCTTGTGTTCAGTAGTCACAGTGGAAGGAGAAGGCGAGAGACCCCACATTAGGGGCAAGGGCATCAAAGGAAGGGAGGTAGACACAAGCCAGTTTGCAGTGGGAGAGAGTCATGAAGGAACACGCACATCTGAAAGTGGGCAAGGCCATGGGGCCAGACAGAATACATCCCAGGATATTGAAGACGCTCAGGGAGTTGCTAGCTGCACCTCAGACAGTCTTGTTCAACCTCTCACTGGAGAATGGGTGGTTCCAGAGGACTGGAGAAGGGCTGATGTAGTCCCATTTCACAAAAGTGGCAGCAAGGAGGAGGACAGTAGTTACAGACCAGTCAGCCTGATTTCGGTGGTGGGGAAATTAATGGAGTCACTACTAAAGGAAAGGATTGTGGAATATCTTGAAACCAGTGGCTTATAGGACACTAGGCAACATGGATTCACAACAGGGAGGTAGTGTCAAACTAATTTAATAGAATTCTTTGACTGGGTAATGAGGGTAGTAGATCAGGGTGAGGCAGTGGATGTTGCCTACTTGGATTTTAGTAAGGCGTTTGACACCATTCCACATAGAAGAATACTGAACAAGCTGGGAAGCCTGGGTGTGGATCCAAAGGTGATAAATCGGGTACGTAATTGGTTGGGGGACAGGAAACAGAGGGTAATGGTAAACAGAGTTCACTCCAAGGAAGTGAAAGCAAGCAGTGGAGTGCCGCAAGGATCAGTACTGGATCCAATCCTCTAATGTCTTTATTAGTGACACTGCAGCAGAGCTAGAAGGGAAGGTATGTCTTTTTGCAGACGACACTAAGATCTACAATAGGGTAGACATTCCAGCGGGGAGTAGAACAAATGAACAGTGGTCTAAGGAAGCTTGAGGAGTGATCAAAAGTCTGACAACTGCGATTCAATGTGAAAAAGTGCAAAGTCATGCACTTGGTTCACAGATACCATGGGGCAGAGTGCAAGATTGGTGGGGGGGTGGTGAGTGGTACTGTCATCCACTAAGCAGGAAGGGACCTGGGGGGGGCGTAATCATCTCTGATGACCTAAAGGTGACTAAACAGTGTGATAAGGCAGTGGGAAGAGCTACTGGAATGTTGGGGTTAATAGGGAGGGGTATCACGAGCAGAAAGAGGGACATAGTTATACCACTGTATAAGACATTGGTGAGCCCTCACCTGGAGTACTATGTTCAGTTCTGGAGACCACATCTTAGAGAGGACA
Source organism: Neoceratodus forsteri (assembly GCA_016271365.2). Taxonomy (NCBI): domain Eukaryota; kingdom Metazoa; phylum Chordata; order Ceratodontiformes; family Ceratodontidae; genus Neoceratodus; species Neoceratodus forsteri. The sequence goes on along the minus strand of CM057458.1, from coordinate 726,126,056 downwards.
TAGACAGAATTGAGAAGGTCCAGAAGAGAGCAACTAAAATGGTGCTGGGCCTGCATAAAAAGCCCTATGAGGACAGGTGAAAATACCTCAATATGTATTCCCTTGAGGTTGCGGGGGGCATGATAGAGACTTTCAAATTCCACACTGGTATAAATAGGATACAAGTGGGAAGCATTTTTCAGAAAAAAAGATGTTCAAGAACAAGGGGATATGCCATGAAGCTGGAGGGGGGTAGAGTCAGGTTAAATGTTACAAAATACTTCTTCATGGAAAGAGCAGTGGATGCTTGGAACAGCCTCCCACCAGGAGTGGCAGAAGCAAAAACTGTAATGTGATTCAAGAATGCATGGGACAGATACAAGGGTATTTTGTTAGTCTGAGTCATGAGGGCAAAAGCTGGAGAGCAAGTAGGGTCTACAGTATCACAGTAGGTAGGGAAAATGGGCAGACTAGGTGGGCCAAGCGGTCCTTATCTGCCAAAAATATCTATATAATCTATCTATCGTTTATATACAAAGACATAAATATAGAGCTAGCTTCCTCTGTGGTGCCTGCAAGACCAGCTAGCCAAACTAGATTTACTGTACAACAGACTGGACAAACTGATCCTTCCTTACGACACTCACCATTGCAAACTCCACTGAGTTAAACTGGCTGTCCCTGGCCGACAAGAGGGAACTGCACTTTATTCCATTCTCCCTCAAGTGCATTAAAGGCAAGGTGCCCACTATACTGTACATGCACTCAAGGAATACTCACAAGACCTGCTCTAGACTCCGGTGCACCACTTGATCAATTGAGCTGATGGTTCCCCACATAATACAGTTCATGAGCTCCTCACGTTCAAAGATACCAAACAGTGTGGAACTCCCTGCCAGAATTCCTTTTTCTCCAGTACATGTTATGAACTGGTTCTACTGCCTCTTCTGAACAAATACTTTGCTTCCACTATTCAAGGAAAGTAACATAGGTAACTGTAAACTCAAGCCTACGTCCTTTACATCTCACCTACACAAGGCTTTCTACTTTTGTACTATAAACTATACAACGCCACTGTAAACCAACGCCACTGTAAACTACACAATGCCTATGTAAATGACACAATGCCTCTGTGAACTATAAAATTCCTCTGTACCTTGTACTTTGTGCCGTCTCATGTACTTCTGTCATCTGAAGCCTACCTCAACAGCACACCATTGTAAACTACCTTTGCTCAATTATTTATATCCTGATTACAAGTGAATTGAACTAAACAAACAGGAACTGAATCTTTCAGCATGCTCAAACTGGATTTTTCAGTTGGTCTTTACATGAGCACAAGCACAGATTTACTGTATTACACACTTTTTTTTCTTATATTGTTTGTTTCTCCTAGGTTGGGGGGGGGGTTGTATCTATGGTTCCGCCACATCTGACTGTCGCGTTGGCCCTGCCCCAGCTAGAACTCAACCCCTATGCCCTACCCCTCCCAGCCATATCACGGTGGAGATTTACCCCGCTCACCGCGGAAGGTCAGGGGAGCACCATGGGAGCTGACTTGGGTGCGTCTGCCGCAACACCAGCGGACCACCTTCACATGCACGAGGAGGATTTTCTCTTGTGCTTGGTTCCTCCCCCCACGGCGCAGGCATGCAATGATGCCAAGGATGTTCTGTGTGTGCGTTCGCACCCAGCACGTACAGCGTCAGCCCATGTCGACCCCACAGTGGACCATGACATGCACCAACCCACAGTCACCTCCAGAAGCCAGCACGTCCACGGTCGTCCCTTCCCACCCTCCCCAGAGGAGTAGAGCAGTGCCTGGGATGCTCAATCCTCCCCTCTCCCAGCCGACCCCCAGCACCTGAGGTTGCTCCCGACCCTAGGTCGCAGGCGTGGCGTGAGGTGTGGCATTCAGCGCCTCAACCCTCAGCACCACCGGGCCGGCCTACTGTACCACACACTTGTTTTGATTCAAATAAATCATTTCCTACAAACTGAGTCAATACTAAATACAAAGTTCATGTAACACTGACACCAGTTTGTCAGATTCCAGTGCATCAAAAGAGCCCATCAGCTCTGCATTTATTTATTTATTTAGTTTTTGTTGACCGGGTAAGTGCACTAGACAAATCCTGCCTATTTTCAGACACGACCCAGGGGAGGGGGATACACAGTAAACACAGTAGCTAACTTTTTTTCTTGGAAGTTCTATACAGTACCTGGAGCAGATCCATGATTCACAATTTCAATTTCTTTACAGATAACTTTGCTGTTTGCCACAACTGTACCAAAGTCAACTTCTGGTTCGATCTCAAGATAACAGGAAGGAGCAAACCTGCAGAAAAAATTTAATTTGTTACAAAGCATACATACAAACCATGCTTTAAGCTGTTCTGGTGGTAGCACTCAGTAACTATGGAGTAAGTGTTCCACAATGAAGAAAGCAAAATTCTAAGGTGTAAGCTTCTTCAAGGCAGGAATAGGGTGCTGCAGTCCACACAGCATCGAAGATAAAGTGACCAATAAAAAGCAGCTGCTCCCCATAAATTCAAGTTTTATCCTGTTATGTGAATCCTTTCATCCTTATCCTTGTGGGGAAGATAAACATATCACCTCAACAATATGGCCTTCTCTGTACAACAGTGCCAAGTCTACATCTATACCTCAGGCATGCACCTGCACTGCAGTCCAATAATCTGCAACAGAGTTACAGGGCTGGAAAAACATTATTTTCATCACATAGCCACAGATACTTTATTTTATTTATTTTAACATTTGGTAACCGGGAAAGGCACGCTGAGCTGAGGCTCAATTCCAGGTGCGACTCGGGGTGGGGGGGTAGGCAGTGGAAATACAGACAATAAATGCAGAGAATTAGTCAACAGGACAATAGCAGCTAATTACAATCAATAAAATACTGCAGTGAGAGCAAAAAATATGACGTGATGAATCTCTAGAGGTGAAGAGGGTCGAGCAGGGTGAAGGATCTTTCATTTCTGTGCCTGAGTTCATAGGGGAATAGGGAGTCTGAGGATAGACAGTCCTCAAGATAGGAGGGGAGCAAATTGAACCAGTACTTTGATATAAGGTTGAGGGTGTGTATATAGCACCTGTGAGATAAGGGGCTTAAGTCTGAGGAGGGAGTAAAGATTGCAGTGGTGGGTGCATAGGTGGGAGTTTGTAGCGAAGTGGCAAAATGAGTTTAGAAGGGTATCCAGCCTGGCAAGGGTGGTTACAGGGGAAGAGCTGTAAACCATGTCTGCATAATCTAGTATGGGGAGGATCATCTTTAGAGACAATTTCACGTCCGGCAGGTAACGGGAGAGAGTCCCCGTTCCGGCACAGCATGCCGAGTTTGGGGAGCAGCTTGGAGGTGACAGATTCAATGTCAGCTGAAAAAGACAGATGGGGGTCCAGCCAAACACCCAGGTACTTGTATCTGGTGACTTGGTCAAGTGGGGAGCCAACCAGAGAGGTAAGGTTGGGGGAGGTAGTACAGCTAAGTTTCTGGGTACAGCCGAAAACCATAGAAACAGTTTTGGTGGTGTTTAATTTCAGTTGGTTTTGGCTGAACCAACACTGAATGTAGTTGAAGTCGCTTTGTAGCGTAGCTTGGATTTCAAGCAGGTTAGGACTGGAGGTAAAGAGGATGGCATCATCTGCATACATGTGTATTGATGAACTGGTGCAGGAGGAGGGAAGGTTGTTAATGAAGAGGAAGAAGAGGATGGGACCAAGAACAGAGCCTTGAGGGACACCCGCCAGGATTGGGGGGGGGGGTTGATAGCAGCGATTCTAACAGATAGGTGTAGCATATGGACCTAGTGCAAATTCATAACAGCCATGTACCAAGGTCGCCTTTTATAGTGATAACTACATACCCTTTATACAAAAAAGAAGGTGAACAGAAATGTTCGGCATACATATTTGTATTATCTCTGTATCCTAAAAACGATGTATTGTATACAGTACTATATCTATTTGTAAATGAGTTTGCAAGATTTCACTATGGGACAATGAAATGGAATAGTAGTACAAAACTTTAGAAGTACATGTCAAAGGACAGGATACGCTTATATTTAAAACATTATATGCAAATTAAATATAGATATTATTAATTGGCAACACAATTAAATATTTCTGTCCTTAGCATGATAGATCTTGCAAACTTATATCTAATGGTATTATGTATTTTAGTATAATGAGATATGAAATACCATCTAGTTCCTTTCCCTCGGTCTTTCCAATACCCCCCCTAAAAGTCTGGTTAGAGTGTGTGAATCAATTTCTTTTACCCTCTGTATAACTATTCACTTACTGTTTGTTTTATTAGTTTCTTCAATAGAACATACTGGCTACATATAAATATGGCAAGAAAACACTGTGGCAATCCAATAGTGCCAATGTTGCAACCAATTCCCTGATTACTATACATGGAATTAGCAAAGGACTGCCTCAGCAGTCTAACCGCACATACACGGTAGTGTGTCTGTGACGTCATCACATTCCGACATCCTATTGCGGGAACTTTGCAAAATGGGCACAAGAGGTATAGGGAGGACATCCTACTAGGAAACAGGATCGTTCAGCCATTTTGTATGGCGCATGCAGAGACATTTTGCAACAAATTATACTGTTTGGGATCAAGTAAGTACCATCACTGTACAAAGTATAAAGTAACCCATAACTTGTTTGTCTATTTAAATTAAATACCTAACCACATTATGAAGCATCACTAAAACAAACTTATGTGCTATATATTCACAGCATTCAGGATTCATGCAACAGTCTGATCAAGTAAAGTAGGAAAAACCTCCAGCTAATAAGTGGCACAAGTTTAATACTGTGGATACATGATGGATTGCTACAGTTTTTTTTTCTGACCAGCCTATGTTTTTTTCAGATCTCTAAGGAAAGTGAGATGAAAGAAAAGTATAATTGTTACTAACAAAGGTAAAACCTTGTTGGGCTAGTAATATAGCCAGCACAGTTTTGCAAGGTAGGATGAGCAGTACCAATAATGAATGAAATTGCAATTCATTTAGTATGACAAACTAAAAACCTGTATTTTATATTAACAGCAACAAAGAAAATATAAAGGAATTAGGAAAATAGAAATATGTAACCCCATGAACAAGCCCATTTTATGGGTGAAACATAGGGGGCTGGAATAAACAAGAAATTTGAAAGTGACGAAGTCGTTTTGGTATTATTCAAAAGGCCCCCCACCCCATTTTTTCTGCACGTTTGCTGAGCCTCTGGGGGGCTGAAGATGTTCTAGAAAGAACACTGTTCAATTGCCCACCATATCCTGGGTTGTTGTTTCCCTGCAAGATCTCCTGTGTCCCTACTGGCCCACCCGTTCCCTCCGTTCCGTGGATGAGGGTTTGTTGGGAGTTCCCAGGATTCACTTAAAGACATCCGGGGCTCACGCTTTTTCTCTTGCAGCCTCAGTCTCGTGGAACTCCCTCCCTTGCCAGATTTGTGATAGCCCAACTGTTGAGATCTTTAAATGGGAGCTAAAGACCTTTTTATTTGTACAACCTTTTATGGATATCTAACAAAGTTTTAACCAGGAAATATCTGTATTAGTCTGTTTTTACATCTTTGTATTGTTATAGAAATTTTTTCTTGAATCTACTGTTAAGCACACAGAGTCAAAATAAAGAAACGCGCTCTGTCAAATAAAGTTTTGATCGATTGATAATGAACAGTTTGCTCAAATTCTAAGTTTCTTGTTTGGTAAATGCTGCATTAATGGGAGTGGAGGCTTAAAATAAAAAAAAAATTGCTCACCTGTAGTACTGTAGCTTCGTCCAAAGGGGTCCCTCACTAGGTTTAAGAACAGCAGCTTTAGTTCAGTGGCTGGAGCTTGCCCTGGAGTTTGAAACGTTATGCAAATAGGGAACACACAATGGCATTCAAACTCTGCAATGTGATCATGTTCACCTCTACCCAGTAATGGCAGATTTATTTCTCAAACTGAGGTGAGGTGAGTAGTGACCAGTAAAGCTAACTAAATGTATAGTGAAAAAGGGTAAAGGGTTTTTGAAAAAACCTTCACCATGGCAGAAAAAAATAATAAACTGCTAGAACCATATAACATCAGTTGTAAAACAATGTGATAAATAATGTTCAAGCAATCAAGAGAAACTGATTCTTGTATGAACCTTTTTGCGGGTTCTGAAAGAGGAGGAAGGGATGGGATTGTTAAAATTAGTGAGAGATCCCTTGGAAGAAAGAGCATTACAACAGACGAGTATTTTTTTCTTCTAACCGGAGAAATCTCTCACTAGCTGTTTAACAACAGCAGACTCTATAGCAGTATCTTGGGAGGCTGGGTATAGAATCTATTTAGGGAAAAGGTTTTGCAAGATAGCAGTGACAAAACTGACATCTGTTCTGGACTGAATGCCCAGACAGTAGTGCTCTGTAATGGTGTATACTGCCTTCCAGGTAGCTGCTTTGCATATGTCCTGAATGGAGACAACACTTCTGGAAGCTGCGACTGATGTGGAGGTGCCTCTAGTGGAATGAGGCCTCAGACCCACTGGCAGAAGCTTGCCAGCTTTGTCATAACAGAACTGAATACAGGTCATTGTCCAGTGAAAAATGGTTCTCCTGGATGCTGGTTTGCCTTGTCCTACCTCGCTGTAAGTGACAAACAGCAGAATCTGTGGACTTTATATCTCTCGTGCGGTCCACGTAATTCTCCAGAGCGCTTTTAACATCCAGAAAGTGGAGCTTCTGCTCCCCTGGAGTGGCATGCTCTGTAAAAAACACAGGGAGAGTGATCGACTAGTTCAGGTGAAATTCAGACATCACCTTGGGAAGGAATTTTCTATTAGTCCTCAGTTCTATCTTGTCCCTGTGGAATATGATGTAGTTGGGATCTGTACAAAGGGCTTGGAGTTCACTCACGCTCCTAGCCAAGGTAAATGCTACCATGAAGACTGTTTTTCAGGTGACATATTTCAGAGCAGCAGATGCCACAGGTTTCAATGGAGCCTCCATCAGTTGTGCAATGCACAGATTCAGGTCCCAAGGAGGGACTGGATCCCTAAAATGAGGGTTAAGGTGAATTAGACCTTTAAAGAACCTCTTAAATATGGCCTGTGAGGCTAGGGATCTGTCCTTGCCAGCCAAAACACATGCTGATACTGCTGCCAAATACACCTTCAGGGTTAAGGGCTGGAGGTCCAGGGATTGCACATGGATCAGATGGTTCAAAACAGTGGATAAGCTTGACTGAAGAGGGCTGAGCTACCTGGATGAACACCACAGTGACAATCTTTTCCACTTGGAAGCATAGGTCTTCTTAGTTTTTATGTATTGCTTATTTATTGAATTTTGTTAATGGGGTAGGCCCAATGAGACTAGAAGTCCCTTTTTCATGGGCAACCCGGGAGGGGTTGGGGGATACAGATGGTAACCAACTGAAATTGAACCAGATTAAGCTGTTGGTGGCATTTTTAGTTGCTGGATCCTGGACACCTTGAGCACATATAAGATCTCTTCTGAGAATTCTAGTCCAGAGAACTCTAGCTCTTCAAGTACCATACTTAGAGATGCAGGGTTCTTAGATCTGGGAATGCTATCCTGCCCTGAGACACAGTGAGCAGACTGTGACTTGGGGGAAGGAGGATTGGTGGTCTGGAGGAGAGGGACAGAAGCAGGGAGTACCATGTCTGCCTGGCCCAATCCGGTACAATCAGAATCATCGTTGCTGGCTGCCTCCCGAGTTTTATTAACACTCTCAACAGAAGCAGAAATGGAAATGATGCATAAAGAAATTTCCCTGTCCACGACAGGACAAGTGCGTTCTCTGGGACTGTTCCCACTGAGGGAGGCCTGCAACAGAAGTTTGGAGAGCTGGTAGTTTTTCTCAAGATACAAACATTTCCACCATGGGTATATTGTGTCTTCTGAACCATGCAGAAAGCACCTGCATGTTCACAGCTCATTTGTGATTTTCATTGACTGATTCTGCTTAGACAGTCTGCCAAGATGTTGTCCTTGCCTGGCAGATGGACTGCAGACAACTGCACTTGCAGAGAGTAAACCAGGCTCCAGATCTTCATTGCTTCTGTACACAGTTTAGAAGAGCTTGTTCTTCCCTGTTTATTGTAGTACATAGTGGTGGTATTGTCTGTTCATATCTGGACTGACTGGCCCCTGATGTGGGAGGAAAAGGTTTTCATTGCCAGACACACTGCCCTGAGTTCCTAGAGGTTAATATGCTCCCAAGATGCAAAGGAGGTCCATACTCTGTTTACGGTGAGATCTTCTAGATGACCTCACCACCCCAGAAGGGAGGCATCTGTGGTGAGTACTACCGTGAGCAACTGCTGGAGGAAGGGAACTCCTTACCAAAACTTTTCCTCCTTATTCCACCACTGCAGTGCCTTTGATAGCCACTTTGATACAAGCACTAACTCTGACAGAGAGTCCCACTGTTGGAACCAGTGGGCCCCCAAGTAATACTGGACATCCCTCATCTGGAATCTGGCACATGGCACAACTGCTGTTTAGGAGGCCATGTGCCCCAGCAACTGCAGGAAGTCCCTGGTAGGTCTTTGCTGCCCTATTTTGAAGGACTTTGCCAGTTCTATCAGGTTGGCCACCCTCTCTCAATGGAGGAAAGTTTTTCCCTGAACAGTATCCAGCTCTGCTCCTATAAAATCCAATCCATGTACAGGGTCCAATTAAGACTTTTGGAGATTCACCCAGAAGCCAAACTCCTTCAGGGTGTGTTGGGTGAGGGATAGAAAGATCTTGGCCTCTTGGTAGGACTGACTAGAAACCAAACAATCATCTAGGTAGGGGAAGACCATGACCCCTTGACTTCTCAAATGTGCCGCTACTATCGCTACAGTAGGTACTTGTGAAGACTCTGGGCACCGATGACAGGCCAAAGGGAAGGGCCGTGAACTGGTAGTGTCCATCCCCCACTCTGAACCAGAGGTATTTCCTGTGAGAGGGTTTTACTGGAATGTGAAAATAGGCATATTTCAGATCCAGTGACCCCAACCAATGACCTTGTTGCAAGGATGAAATTACTGTTCTTAGTGTTACCATCCTGAACTTTTCCTTCTTTAAATGTTTGTGCAGAAATCTGAGATCTAAAATGGGTCACCACTCCCCATTTTTCTTGAGGGTAAGGAAATATCTGAAGTATAGTCCCATTCTTATTTGGGGGGAGGGACTGATTTCACTGCATTTGCAAGTATCAACTTTTTCACCTCTAACTCTAGCAGAATTTTTTCTGCTGGGGTATGAGGAGGAAAGGTACTGCGAGTCTGCAGCATTGGAAACCTTCTGAACTGCAGAAAGAGAGAGAGAGAGAGACCAAGACCTGACCCCCTATTTCCAGGACCCACCTGTCCATGGTAATATTTTCTGAGGCCCATTAATAGTGAGTTACCCTTCCTCCCTTTGGCGATGGTCAGGCAACCAGAGTACACTTGTCAAGGATTTTGTTTTGTCTGAACTTTGGGAGCTGGAGTGGCACTTCCACATATTTGAGGCCCTTCTGCCTCTATAGCTGAAGAAGCCCCTCTGGGAAAGGGAACATTGTTTAACCAGGAGTAGCACACTAAGTCGAAGCTTGCTTCCAGATGCGACCTGGGAGCACAAGGAAGTTAACTGACTTGCTCAGGATCACACAGTATGCACCTAGGTGGCTGTGGGATTTAAACCCAGGTCTCCAGATCTGCAGCTCAGAGCCTTGACCCATTGCGCTATACTGCCTCACTGGGGGACATAGTCATAGGTCACTTAAGCATGGGGGTAGTAATCGCTGCCCCATACCTCCCCTACCTTTGGAAAATGGAAGCTTTTTCCATCTCAGTATTGCTTTTGTAAGTGGTTTTGTATTCATCCACTTTTTTCATGTAAGTTTCTGTCCTGTCACCAAACAAGGAATTTCTGTCACACGGAAAGTCCATAGGCTCGATTTTCAAAGCCCCAAGAATGCTATAATCCCCAGCTGGACTGATTATTTGGTGCATGGGGCTTATGGCATTCTCCTGGCCGGGGAGCGGGATTTTCAATCCCGAGTGCCAAATGCCTCCAGTTAGACCATCTTTTTTCTGGTGCAATCTGCTGTAAAATGAGGAAAGTGTCACAGCTGCACTGGACATACTAAAATTTGGTGCAGCTGCGTCACAGGGGATTGGGGTAGCTGCACCAAAAAACAGGTGTGATGCAGGGCTTGACATAAGCCCTGCGTCACCCTTTGAAAATCGAGCCCCATGGCTTTTGTCTGAATGTCATGCAAAAAGTTTGTAGTTCCAAGCCAAACAAACTTTCTGAGACACAATGCATGTGCCATGACCATGGAAGCTGCGTCCTTGGTGTTTACAGCCATATGGAATTGGTACTTGGTGACATCAACGGTGGTTTTGGCTGGGTCTGCCAGGTCCCGAGCCAAATCCTCATTTGCTTTCTCACTCGTGGTCATTACAGAATTCCAGAGCAACTTTTGGTATTGTCCTGAGTAGCCCATATAAATTGTCTGTCTTATCAGCAAAGAAGTTGACTTTCTAGAATCTCTTTCTGGAGGCTGGGAGGAATGGGGTACCTTAGCCTTGTCACAGGCAGCAGTTTAAACTACTTTTTCATGGTCATGATGACTGCAGAAGTACTCGGCCCCCTGTTTGTCCACCTGGAGCTGATGAGCAGGCTGAAAAGACCTTGAAGGTGGCTTTCTTTAGAGACAAGTGGACAGGTAAATGCAATCTTTTTGTGCTGGCCAGACCCATCATGCCTAAATTCAGCATCATCCTCATCCTCTGCCTTCTCCTGAGGAGAAATATTGAGGATATTTCCATCTGCCTCACAAATGTAAAGCGGCAGGAATAGCCCTCTGAAAACTGTGGAGGGGAACCAAACTCCTGATCAGCTAAGCCCTCTGGCTCCATAGTATCCCCTTCCTCCTCCTCCTCCTCCTCCTCCTCCACACTGTAATACATTTCTCCCTTCTCCCCCACAGGCATCACTACAGGTATTGTATCGAGGTCAGAGGGGCTGGCATGGTCACACAGGCACCCATAACTTGAAAAACCTGGAAAACTTGCCATACTTTAGCCATATCCTCAAATTAGGGAAACTTACTTTTGCTCACTGGCGTCTCCTTTGCCTTTTCAGCAGAAGGGGGAGTGGCATGCATTTCTTTATGTGTTTTCTTTGCATGCACTGTTTCAAATGCCTGCCTACTATCCACTAGCATCTCCTTTCCCCTTCCAGCAGGAGGGGCAGTAACATGTTTTTATTTATGTTTGTTTTTTTAAGCACAAATCATCTCTGATGAGCTTTGTGGTATCAGTGCTTCCCCTTTCAGACACCCTGACTTCTGTGACTTTACTCCTAGTGGCCGGACCCTCACCCAAGCCTTGCAGCAAAGAGGAATCATGAAATGAGGCCATTATCTTGCAAAGTTTTAGGCCCTAGGAACAGAAAAAAAAAATAGAGCACGCTTAAGGCACAGTACAGCTGAAAGGAGGTTGGGACCTTGGCACCTAAATGCAAAGCATGGCACTCTAAAATAACCCAAAATACATATATATTTTTATTTAGCCTATGGGTTCTATGCACAGTGCCTATAAAATAACAGAAAATGTTGTCCCCTAAAAGCAGCAGATCCAATTGAAAAGGGCCACTAGAGAGAAGTCCCCCAGCCAAACAGCATCAGACCAAACAACCCCAAAAGAAGAAACCCCACAGGGTTTCTCTTTTTTTTTTCCTTTCTCCTAAACCGGTCTTGCATCTGCTTCATCTCCAGTTCCCCTGAAACAGTAAAAAAAAACAAAAAAACAAAAAAAAAAATGGGAATTGGGACACCCCTAGACAGTATAACACTACCTATCTAATGCAGAGTAAATGAAAAACTGGCTAAAAATAAAAAACGAATTAAAGAAGGTACGTATTCACTAAGACAGGAGCAAATTAGGGGCGATGCTTCCTTCTTGGGTGGAGAAATAAATCTGCTGTTACTGGGTAGGGGTGAGTGTGACCACAATGCAAGTTTGAATGCTATTCTGTGTCCTCTATTTGCACAACATTCCAAACTCCAGGACAAACTCCAGCCACGGGACTGAAGCTGCTGTTAAACAGCTAGTGAGGGATTCCTGGGGTTACAATAAGCAGATTTCCCTTGTTCTCCCTTTTTGAACAAAATGTTTAAATAGCAATCTACTGTGATTACGGCAATTCTTCCTACACAAGCACCTACACAGCCACTGAAGATGCTGGGCTTTTTTTGGACATTTTATCTCCAGAAATCCCCCTTCTGTAAATGATTATAAGGAGACCAATCATGTATATCACTACTTCTGGAATGACAATCCTTATGATTTTTTATGCATTGTCTGTAACTATTACCTTGTACGAGTGTATGGCTGTCAGAAATTAATAAAAAAAGTTTAAAAAAAAAAAAAAGGATGAGTACTGGAATACTACTATAGACCAATTCCTGTTAACTGTAGTTTCCAGTAATATCCAGATGGGAGACCTAGGGTCACAAAGTGAAAACCAGCGGCATCTTTGCACTCTCATGAAGGCCAGGTGGTAGTTATAAAAAAAAAAACTGGGTCAGGTTCCATCCACCACAATGTGGAAGATTACCCTCCAAGGGGGATTTTCCCACCATGTGGTTCAGTTTGGCAACGTAATGTTGGGGGACTGCTACCAGGAAATCACAGAGGCAGTGCTTAATCCAAGGGGGGTGTGATCATTTTCAATCCTGCAATTTTACAAGTCAGGGAGAGATACAGCTGTCTCCACCTATCACATACCTCTTGGAGCCCTTCTAGAAGTGGAGAAAGGTTGGCCATGTAGAGGCAAGACAGATCCGAGATTATTATATTTCCCAGTCATTCAACAGAATGAGGGGAGCATTTGAGCCATCTAGCTGCAAAATCATCTATATGACAGAGTATTTAATGGGAGAATTTCAGTTTTTGTCTGGGTCATCCAAGCCTGAGACAGGCACAATGGATTGCAGCAGCTCAAGGAGTAGAGAAATTCCTGTATGGGAGTCAGACCGAAGTACCAACATGTCATTTGTGTAAAGCTTTGTTCTGTATGCTGAGGCTCCAACCCCAATACTCATTAATTCCCTGTGCTCCTGGATAGCACTTGCTAAGGGATCTACTACAAGAACAGAAAGCATTGGGGGGAGAGGGTAGCCCTGGTGCATCCCCTTCTGAAGGAGGAAAGGCAGGGCCAATGTATTGCTAGTGTCTATCCTCACCATCAGGGAGTGTATATAGGATCTAGGTCCACACAAGGAAGGATGGACCAAACCCCATCCAATGTAGAGTACAATGGAAGTACCCCCACTCTACTGAGTAAAAGGCTTTTTCAAAAGTGCTGGCTATCACAGTTGTGGGATTGGGGCCAGAGCCTGCAGCATGCAGGAGTGTGGCCAGGGAAAGGATATGGTCTGCACTCAGTTTGCCCTCGACTTACCCCACGTGGGATCTTGGGATGGCTGTAGCAGAAATGGCTTCAAGCCACAGTGCTGGGGCCTTTGCCAAGATTTTGGCATCAGCACCAATGAGCAGAATCAGCTGAAGTCTCTTTAGGGAGGACAGTGATGACAGTTTCTAAGAGAGTAGGGGAAACTGTGTATGAAACTGAGCATTACTGCAGACCTGCAACAGGATTGGGCAGACATGAGAGCTCAGGTGCTGGTGTAAGTTCACAGGAAGACCGTCCCCACTAGGGGATTTATTTTAATTCATCAAAGTTAATGCCCACTGCAGCTCAGCAAGGGATAGCGAGGCCTCGTGCACAGAGGAAAGGAAGCAATCTTTTATAGCAGTGTTCACCACCACCCCACCCCTAGATGTGTAGTAATAGGACTGCATCATCACTCTGTTCATACCTTCCTGACTGGTATAAGTCCAATTGTTAACATGTCTTGGGGGTGATATGCCATTCATCTTATTGCTTCCTGAGATGGTTCAAGAGGAGTTTGCCGGCCTTGTGTCCTCCCTCACAGCAGTGATGATAGGTACGCAAAAGAGCAAATTTCACCTTTTGGTAAAGGAAGGAACTGAGTTGTATTCTCGGCCCAGTAATCTCTGACAAAAGGGTTGCATTCTGGGTGTGAGGTGGCCCCCATTGGTAAAACTTCTCTTTAAGTTTGGCCTCTAGCGCTTGAGCCTCAGTCTCATGTTGTCTACGTCTTCTGGTCACCTACCCCATAATCTTTCCCCTAATGGTAGCTTTGTAGGCTTCCCAAAAGGTGGCCAGCATGATCCCTCCCACATCATTTACTTCCAAGTATTCCTTTATCTCCTCCATGACCCATTGAAGAAATTTGTGGTGTCTAAGGAAGAGGGGGTCCTGTCTCCAGGAACGTGAGTAAGAGGAATTGGGCCCCATATCAACGTAAGGGATACTGAGGCATGGTTAGCTATGGAGAGGGGTGATATGACTGAGGAGACTCTCACCCAGAAAATTCTGGAGGAGACTAAGAAAAAGTCTAACTTATTGGACACAGTTAGATAAATGAGAAACCGGTTGGAAGGGAGACAGCACAAGCAACCTGTCCCTATTTTCGCAGGACAGTCCTGATTTGGGCAGCTGTGTCCTGCAAAAAAACGTGAAAAATATTACATGTCCTGACTTTGTAGTAGTAAAAATGTTTTATAATTTTCCACTAAATGTTGCAGAAAACTATCATATCTTAACTAAAATACCTGAAAATGATAAGAAACAATAGAAGCAACTAAGAAACTACAATACTTGGCCTTTAATTCTGATTATATAGAGAAAACACATATGTTGTATTGGTCGAGGTTACATACTGTCCTGCGAAAAATCTTGTTTCAGTAAGAAATGTACCACTTTGGGCTTCTTAAAAGGTGGTCACCCTATTGTGGTTAACAGAGTCAAATCAGAAGAGAGAGAGAGAGAGAGGTTATCAGTGGGTGTCACAAGGATAGGTCCTGGATCTAGTCCTTTTCAATATGTTTATCAGTGAGACATAAAAGGAATCAGGACCCAGGAAAGAGCTCTGTGGGACCTCAGCTTGGATAGGTAGAGGAGGGGGCAAGGTGCCTCAAA
The DNA here is from genome assembly GCA_016271365.2 of Neoceratodus forsteri. NCBI lineage: Eukaryota > Metazoa > Chordata > Ceratodontiformes > Ceratodontidae > Neoceratodus > Neoceratodus forsteri. The sequence continues at coordinate 726,110,999 of CM057458.1, read as the reverse complement.
CCTGAAAGACCTGTGAGGTAGGAGCAGAAACAATCAACAGCAGGAGCTGAGAAGCCAGTAGATCTCAGCTTGTCCAGGAAGAGAGGGTGGAACACCAAATCAAAGGCTTTAACCAGACTGATGAAGACAGCTATAGTGATAGCCCCTGATCCATCCCAGTGAGGACGGAATTAGTGACATGCAGCAAGGTAGAAATGATGGAGTTGTGCTTCTAAAAAACAGACTGGACGGGGGAGAGAAAGCTGTAGGAGGAGAGGGAATCTGCAGGCCTGGAGCAGGCAAGCTTCTCCTGAAGCTTTGCAAGACAAGTGAAGAGGGAAATGATCTGGAAGTTACCTGGTGAGGTGAGGTCATCCCCGAACAGAGATAGAACCGTGGCAACATTCCAGGACTGAGGGACAGCAAAGAGTAAGAAGAAGAGGTTTGGGAGGTGAGTGAGGGGAGAAGTGATGGCAGGTGCTGAGAGGCTGATGAGTTTATGGTCCAGCCTGTGAGGACTGGACTTAAAAGGATTAAGCAAGGAAAGGGAGAGCAAGGTTTCCTGATGAGTAATGGGAGGAAAGTGAAGGCCCTTAGCTGAATGGGGAAGAGAGGAGATGGGAGGGTAAGAGAGGAGAGAAGGACCAGAGGGAGAGAAAGAGGGGAGCGCATAAGTAGTAAAGAACTCACTGAAGTGAGCAACAACACAGGGAGGGTCAGAGACTGGGGAACCATTCACCAGGAGGACAGAGGCAGTTGACTGGATGGGGGGGGGTCAAAGAGGGAGTGAATAACCTTCTAGACTTTAGCTGGGGAGTTAAGATTATTCTGGAGGATTGATTTGAAGCAGTGAGCCTTGGTGGCATGGACTGCCTTTGTACAGGAGTTTCTAAGTGACCTGTAGGACAGCAGGTCAGCCTGGGAGTGGAAGAATTTGAAACAGGCCCATGCTTGGTCTCGGAACTTACACTGATCAATACAGTCAGAAGTAATCCAGAGGTGGGGGAACTTTCTACTTGCCATTTTTTTTGAAGGGGGAGCGTGCTTGTCCTAGATGAGAGTAAATCTGGAGTGGAACAGAAAGAGGGCCAAATCAATGTTAAGGGCAAGGTAGATAGAGGACCAGTTGGTTGCAGCCAGGTAGTTTAAAAGGGCACTAATGTTTTGTGACCTCTATATATATATGTACTTGAAAGCAGAAGGAAAGGGCCTTAGTTTCCTGATACAGAAGGTCATGCAATGGTTCCTGAAGGTGTATGGAAGAGTACCCGCTGTGATGATGTGATGGAGTGAGAGGATAGCACCCAGTCCAGAAAGGTGTGGTTCCGGGAGTGGGGAATGAGCTGAGTGGTTTTGATAATTAGTTGGGTAAGGTTTAGTGACTCAGTCCTGTGGGAGGTGTCCATGGTGGCTGGAGAGAGCCAAAAATTATTGAGGTCTCCAAGGAGGAGACCAGAGGAAGCATAAGAGGCAAGGGCAGTGGGGAAATCAACCAGGGAGGATGGGACATTTCAGTGGAGGTGTAGAAAACACCAACATAGATTGGAAAGGTAGAGGGGAGGGTGAGCTTGGTTAGGAGGAGCTCATGAGAGGAGAGCACAGACTTTGTGAGCAACTGAACATCACAGGTTTGGACAGACGTAAAGGGTGATACAACCACCCCATTTACCATGGTCCTGCCATAAGAGGTGGTAGTTGGGGAGAGCCATGCTAGAACAGAGTATTCTAGAGAAGAGCCAAGATTTGAGGTACATAGGAGATCAGGAAAAAGTGTTGAGAGATCCAGACACTGAGGAGGCTGAGTTTAGGTAGGAGGCTCCTAGCACGGAGGTGGAAAATGATAAAACTTTTAGAAGTGGAGAAGGGCCGGGGGATGGAAATGGGGACTAAAGTTGGGTTCCACGTCATCAGCCAGGAGAAGTAGTAGTAGGAGGATGAGCAGCAGGATGGAGCGTGACTTGTGCCCCTTGGAATGGGAAGGGGAGGGGGTAAGGGAAGGGAAGACTTGGTGGAGGAATTCAGGGTTTAGAGAGGGAGAGGTGAGAAGACCAGGGTGTACAGCAGGGAGGTGGGAAGGAGGAAGGGGAGGGAGAGGTGAGAGAAAGTGGAAGGGGGCAGAAGAGGTGAGGACCAGGGAAGGGGGCAGGGAAAGAAAGTGGGGGAGAGAATGGGGTAACAGAGGTAGGAGAGGGAGGGAGAGGGGACAAGGGTAATGGAGGGGAGATAGAGGATGGGGACTGAGGTAGCACAGGGAAAAGGAAGACACAGATGAGGAGGGTAAGGTATATGATTTTCAGGCAGCTAAAATGATGTTAGGCCTAAACAGCAGTTAACATTGCCTTAGTAACAGAGCAGCAAAAACTGTGAAGATATAACAATTGCAGGCTGCTGAGAGAATTAGAAGAAATAAAGCAATTCTAGCAAGGCAGAGTTAACAAATGGGTAACTACACTGAATAGTAGGAAATTAGCTGTGCAAATAGGCACAACAATATAGTAAAGGTAGATGAATAATTTAGGATAAACCAGAGGGTGTTGCAGCACTAAAGACAGGCAGTGAATTCTCCACATAATGGGCCCTATGCACATAAAATAAAAATGCCTGCATGTTGCAGATACATGGAGCATAGACAATCCTACAATTGAAAGCCATGCATTGGGGTCCCGTAGACCCTTCTGTGGTCAATCCCCTGGCCAGTGGCATAGTTATGCATGATGACAGTCCAGGGGAGTGCCAAGGGGGTGTGCCCACATGCCATACCATTCGCAAAGGTGCAGAGTTTTAGGAGAGGGAGGCACATGCTAGGTGGGTAGGTACCCTGTCTTAGCTGCTGTGCACTCCCTACAATGTAAACCGCCGGTGGTGGTGGGGAAACAAATGACACCTGCCATGCCGCCTCTGTCCTCCAGTAAGGTGGTGAATGCTGGGGATGGCAATGTGGACACTCAGCCAACACTCATAAATTCTGTGACCTGCATCATCCCACAATCCCCTGCTCCATGGGGAGCAGGGGATCCACTGCCAGACCAGGATGGGCATCTGATTGGATGCCCACCTTTGTTCACCGATCTGTCTGCCCCCGTGCACAACTGCACCGGGGTGAAGCCACAGACAGGCAGTGTGCAGTGGCCAGCTGTACTGACTGACATGTCCCATGTGCCTGTCCATGGATGCAAAGCTGCAGAAGCCAGGTACAGTATGTGCCTCACATTGTGCTCCACCCAGTGCTCCATTGCACATAGCCCCCAATAGCAGGGTAAAATGCAGAGTATATGGTAGCGCAGATAGAGAGTAAACTAGAGCTAATGATTATACAATGAGTGCTTAGCAAGGATTACCAAAATAAAATGCTGGCTTTAGAGAAACCCAGATATGGTGTTGCTACAGCTATGATGAACTAAGCATTAAATACATACAACAGTTGCCAGTGAAATTGCAGGGTTCAGAGTAACCCAGATATGGTGCAGCTAAAGCAAGTGAAATTGAGCAGTTATTACACAACCATAATTGGCAGTAAAAATGCAGAGTTGAGGTCCTCCTAAAGCCTGACGAGGACCCGGAATCCAATGAATCATATCGACCCATCTTTTGTCCCCCAGTTGACCTAAAGGTTTTCACAGGCATCCTAGTGGATATATTGCAAAAGAAAAAATTACTCACCTTAGTAATGTTGTTTCTTCTAATGGAGTCTTGCTATATTATGACATATGCAGTGAGTCCCAACCTTCGAACTGCTCCGGGAAGTGAAAGAGTTAACTTTCCATGCCAGGCATGGAACGCTGAGCTCAAGCTCGGTTGAAAACTCTGTCTGTTGTTCTTCAAACTCAAACTGTCAGATCTTTACGCGCTAAACTCACTAAGGTCCTGTGTGGAAGCTGTAAACCTACACTAGCCAACTGGCTACTAAATATAACAACACATTTTTTGGTCCCAAAACAAAGACTCAAGTCAGGAGACTCAAAAAATGAAAAACACAACACCCAGTCACCCCAAAAAAGGGAGGGGTGAAAAAACAAGGTGGGCATCTATTAAGTGCCAACACTGCACTGCCCACCCACATCCCAAAAACAGAGGTTCTGAGAGGGCAGGCGGGGGGGATCATAATATAGCAAGACTCCATTAGAAGAAACAACATTACTAAGGTGAGTAATTTTTCTTCAAACAACATGAAATCTTGCTATATTATGACATATGCAGACTACACAGCAGTACTCTCCATGGAGGAGGGACAGAACCTACTTAGGAAATAGGCTCTGAAGCACAGCTGTGTTAAACCGAGCATCACCCTAGCCTGGATGTCCAGAGAGTAATGCTTGGTAAAAGTGTGAACTGTTTTCCAGGTAGCTGCTTGACAAATCTCTAGAATGGGATGTCCCTGGCAGCAGCCAGGGAAGCAGCTGTACCTCTGGTAGAGTGAGCCCTCAGGCCTGAGGGAGGAACCTTACCCAGCTTTTCATAACAGAATTGGATACAAGAGACAATCCACTTGGCAATGGATCTTTTAGTGGCAGGTTTCTTACCAATCTCACCATAAGTGAGGAACAGTTGAGGGAGTCAAACCTGTGACCCTTGGTACGCCCAATGTAGTAACTATGGCTCTCTTCACATCTAGTTGTGCAGCCTCCTCTCTGAGGAGGAATGGTCAGTGAAGTACACTGGAAGAGAAATAGATTGATTAAGGTGGAAATCTGAAACCACCTTAGGCAAGAACTTCCTGTTAGTCCTGAGGACCACTCTTATCTATGAAAGGAGATAAAATCAGGCTCCACTGACAAAGCTTGTAATTCACTTATGCGCCTGGCAGAAGTGATGGCTACCAGAAACACAGTCTTCTGGTCAAATACTTGAGCTCTGCTGAAGACAAAGGCTCAAAGGAGGTTGCATAAGCTGAGCAATGCAAACATTAAGATCCCAGGCAGGGGCAGGGTCCCTGAATGGAGGGTTGGTGAAGCAATCCTTAAAAACTTAGAGAATACAGGATGAGCTGAAAGAGAAGAGGGTTTACCTGTTGAAATGAAAGCAGACACAGCTGCCAAATGCACCTTTAGGGTAGCTGGTCTGAGCCCCAAAGTGTCTAAATGGACCATATAACCCAGGACTGTGGGTAAATCAGCAGATTCTGGGGAAATATGTTTCCCAGAGCACCATAAGTGGAAACCCTTCCATTTGGAATTGTAAGAAGTTCTAGTGGAAGGCTTCCTAGAAGCCTCTCAATAAATCAATACACCTTGGGAGAGGTGTAGATCAGCAAATTCTAACTCTTTAAGAGCCAGGCCTTGAGATTGAGAGATTTAAGGTTCGGGTACCAAACCCTTCCCTGAGCACAGGTTAACAGATTGTGATTCCTGGGAAGACACAGGGGAAGATGGACTGCTAAGGACAGTAGGAGAGGATACCAGGGTTGTCTGGCCCAATCTGGAGCAATCAGAATCACTTTGCAGGATTGAGATCTGATTTTGACTAACACTTTGAACAGGAGAGGAAAGGGGGGGAAAGCATAGAGAAACTTCCCTTCCCAATTGAGAACTAAGGCATCCAGAGTGACTGAGCCCAACACTGGGGGCCTGCAGCAAAAAAGGGGAAGTTGGTGATTGTCTGGGGCTGCAAAAAGATCTATCTGTGGGGTGCCCCACCTGGCAAATATTACCTCCAGGACCAGGGGATCCAGTGACCACTCGTGATGGCCCTGGGAAATCCTGCTGAGAGCATTTGCCAGGACATTGTCCTTGCCTGGGAGGTGAACTGCCATAAGGGAGGTGTTCAGGGAATAAGCCAGAGACCACAACTTTGTTGCTTCGGTGAACAAGGCCGTAGACCAAGTGCCTCCTTGCTTGTTGATGTACCACATTGTGGTGGTGTTGTCTGTTCTGACCTGTACAACTTTGTTCTGAACAGATTTGGAAAAAGCTTGAAGTGCTAGAAAAACTGCTCTGAGCTCCAACAGGTTGATGTGGAGCAGGGATTCCTGAGGGGACCACAGTCCCTGGCTAGTGAGGTCGCCCATGTGAGCTCCCCACCCCAAGAGGGATGCATCTGTAGTAAGGATTAAAGAGTGAGACTGAGTGACAAAGGGAACCCCCTGTCTCAGATTGCTCTGATTCTGCCACCATTGTAGGGCTTGGATCAGGGTTCGAGTCACTGGGATCAATTTGGTTAGAGGGTCCTTTCTTTGAGACCAAAAGGCTCTCAAATGGAACTGGATGTCCCTCATCTGAAATCTGGCTCCTTGCACTACTGCTGTAGAAGCAGCCATGTGCCCTAGGAGCTGTAGAAAATGCCTTGCTGGTCGAGAGACCTGCAGGGTGAATGAGGAGGCCAGAGAGACCAGGGTCCTTGCCCTGTCCAAAGGAAGGAAGGCTCTGGCTTCCTCTGTGTTCAGTTCTGCGCCTATGAAGGTGAGGAGCTGGACAGGCTCTAGAACTGACTTTGGAAGATTCAGAAGGAAACCTAGAGAGGTAAGCAGTTGCTGAGTTATCTGAAGATGTAACTTGACTTGGTCTGGAGACTGGCCTACTATGAGCCAGTCGTCCAGGTAAGGGAAGATGGCAATTTTTTGCCTTCTTAGGTGGGCAACTGCTACTGCCAGGCATTTTGTGAATACCCCTTGGAGCAGAGGTGAGGCCAAAGGGCATTGCTCTGAACTGGTAATGGCCTGAGGGCAGCTCGAACCCGAGGTACTTTCGATGGGAGCTTCTGATGAGAATATGGAAGTAGGCATCCTTGAGTTCCAGGGACGCTAGCCAGTCCCCTGGCCTTAGAGAGGGTAGAATAATTCCCAGAGTCACCATTTTGAATTTTTGTTTTAAAAGGTGCTTGTTTAAGTATCTGAGATCCAGGATGGGCCGCCATTCTCCTGTCTTTTTTGGGGTAAGGAAGTACCTGGAGTACAACCCTTTGCCCTGGTGTAGGGGTGGAACCCTTTCCACAGCTCTGAGAGCCAGAAGGGAAGAGACCTCTGCCTCTAGGGCAAGCGCCTCTGGTGGATTTGCAGGTGGAAAGGATCTGGTTCTCATCTTTGGAAACTTTTTGAATCTGAGAACCAGTCTCTGGCTTACTACTTCCAGGACCCACTTGTCTGATGTCAGAGACTTCCAGTCCTGGACAAAGTAAGCCAGTCTGCCCCCTACAGGTAGTTGAGAATCGGCCCTGGCCACCCCATCAGGGTGCCTGCTTGGCAGGGGCTTTAGGCTGAGGGGTGGAAGCAGGCCTGCTTGTACCCCGTCTGCCTCTCCCTCTAAAGAACCCCCTCTGGGCGTAAGCTGAAGCGGAGGCCTGGGCTTGGTAAAAAGGCCTATGAAAAGGCCTGCCCCTGCCACTGGAAAGCTGCCTTGAGGAGTGGCCTGCCTTTCCTTGGCCTGTGCACTCCTATAGGTGGTCCTATACTCATCCATTTTCTTCATGTAATTCTCTGTCTGCTCCCCAAACAGAGAATTACCCACAACAGGAAAATCCATGGCCTTAGTCTGGGTATCCTGTGACAGGCTAGTAGATCTGAGCCAAGCCATTCTCAGAAGTGCCACAGATGTAGCCATGACTCTTGATGACACATCATTAGAGTCCACTGCAGCATGGAATTGCACCTTAGATGCCTCAATACCATCAGCAGCTACCTGCTCCAGCTCCTGGCAAGCTGGCCAGGGACCTGTTTTGCTAGAGCCATAACAGTATCCCATCTGGATTTCTGGTATCTAGCAACATAAGCCATATAATTTGCCTGTCTGAGTCCCAAGGATGCTGCCATGTACTGTTTCTTTGCCATGGCATCAATCCTCCTGGAGTCCTTGTCAGGGGGGTGTGAGGCCAAGGGAATATTTGCCTTGTCACAGGCTGCAGCCTGCACTACCCTAACAATGCACTGTTGTGTAAGGAACTCCGTATCAGAGCCTGACAATGTGTACCTCTTGTCCATTCTTTTATCAACAGGAGGTATAGTGTGAGGAGTTTTTAGAATTTTTACTGTCTGTTTCCCAAAAGATTCATGCAAAGGAATAGACAGTCTCCTGGACTCTGGGATATCCATCATTTCCACATAGTCAGGTTCCTCTTGATCATCCACAGCTTCCTCCATAGGGAGATGGAGGGTTTCAGCCACTTTTTTATAAAACATAAAATGAGAAGGGGACTCAGAAAGCCTAGGAGGAGACACTCCTGAAGGTCTGTCTGGGGAGACGTCCGGTTCAATGGGCACATCTAGACTTTCAAATCCACATTCACTCTCCTCATACTCCTCTTCCCCCTCCTCCGTTTCATAAAATTCTTCTAAATCATACTCTTGAACGGGTGGAACCAGCCGACCGTGCACGCTATTCTGATGGTGTCGGTTCGGTCGGAACCGGGAAAGCGACTGACAATTTTAATCGCTTTGGCTATTTCTTCAGTGGTTGGAGAGGAAAGTTTTGGCTCCACACTGCTGATTTCTTGTCCTTTTGCTGGAACCGACTCCTCAGAGTCGGCTTCCTTTTGCCCGAGGAAGTCTCACCTGTCAGAGGGGAAGACTCTCCGGGTTCGTTGGAACCGAACCGGCTGGCCATCCGGTCAGCGGACTTCTTGGCCTCCTTTCCTGAGCCTACCAACTCTCTTATCCAGGGTAGCTGCAGGAAAATTTTGCAAATCTGGCAGTCTGCATTGAGGTGGTCAAATCCCAGACAATAAACACAGGTGGTGTGGGGGTCAGCCTTGGAAAGGCTTCCCCACAGACACTGCAGTGTTGAAACCCAGTGGGCCCGGTTTTTCTTTTGGGTTTCTCAGACATAGTGCCAGTCCTAACCAAACTTGCCCGTTTATGGCAATCTGCCAAGCAAGACCCTCTTATCGGTTCCCAACCGTGTCACGGGTCGTGGAAAAAAACGTAATAAAATCCGTTTTTTTTAGAACCGATAAGAACCGATAACCACACTCTAAAAGACAGATTAATATATTTCAAAACAACCTGATCGGTTCAAACCGAACCGATAACTGTTTACAAGTTCCACACAGAAAAATAAATGTAAAAGCTATCTAGTACTTACAATACCACAGACAGAGCTTGAACCGACCGGTTGCGGTTTAAATTCGGTCAAAAAAACAAGAAAATAATACTTTAACCGACAAAATGAACCGAGCAGAAGGAGAAAATCTCCGGAGCGACTGTTCAGTGAGGCGGAGTAAAGAATCTGACAGTTTGAGTTTGAAGAACAACAGACAGAGTTTTCAACCGAGCTAGAGCTCAGCGTTCCATACCTGGCGTGGAAAGTTAACTCTTTCACCTCCGGAGCAGTTCGAAGGTTGGGACTCACTGTATATGTCATAATATAGCAAGACTTCATGTTGTTTGAATTGTATATCAAGACTAAAACATAGACTTTGACTGCAGATAAGGACAACTTGCCCCACCTAGTCTGCCCATTTCCCTGCCTACTGGATAAGCTGCACATCCTAATTAACCAACAGCCTATTTCTTCCTACCCCCCACTAGAACTGCCTTATATCTGTCCCAGCATTCTTGAATTTCCCTACTGTTTTTGACCACACAACCTCCTCAGGAAGGCCTTTCCATGTGTCCATCACCCTCTCTGTGAAAAAATACTTCCTCACATTGCCCCTGAGCTGTCCCCCCTCTATCTTCAAATTGTGCCCCTTTTTCTTGCACATCTCTTTTTCTGAAAGATGCTACCCTCTTGAACTTTGTTGATTCCCTTGAGGTACTTAAAAGTTACTATTATGTCCCCCCTCTCCCTCCTTTCCTCAAGGGTATACATATTAAGTTCCTTTAGTCTCTCCTCGTATGGCTTCTGTTGCAGACCCTGCACCATTTTAATTGCCCTCCTCTGGACTGCCTCCATCCTGTCTATATCCTTGCGGAGATGGGGTCTCCAAAATTGGATGCAGTACTCCAGATGGGGTCTCACCAACTATCTGCACAGAGGGATAACAACATCCTGTTTTCTACTGGTGATGCCTCTCCCTATACATCCCAGTATCCCCCCAACCACACCGGTTTCATCACCTGCCACCAACTCCAGGGCAATAATATCTCCTCCCAGAAATGCCACAATACTTTCCAAAAGGCCATTACAGGCCACACCTGGAGTATGGAGTACAATACTGGTGCCCTTACCTTAAAGAAGACAACATCCTGCTGAAGAAGGTACAGAGGAAAGCAACAAAGATGACTGTGGGTCAGTAAGGGAAAACCTATGAGGAGAGGTTGGGAGACCTGAACATGAAGGTGAGGAGGGAGAGAGGAGATATGACAGAGACTTTCAAGTACCTGAAAAGGATAAATTGGGTGGATAAGGAGGGTCTCTTTAAGCTAAGTGGCAACTATAACACGAGGGGACACTGGCTTAAACTGGCTAATGGAAAGCTTAGAAGGGAATCTAGAAGGCATTCCTTCACTGAAAGGGTGGTGAACAGTTGGAATGCACTGCCAGAAGAGGTGGGCTTCAAAAAGGGGTGGGATAGACAAAAAGGGAAAGAAAAGGTCACGGAAGGGGTGGATGGAAAGAACAGGAGGATTGGGGGGAAGGGGCAGTAGCTCAAACTATAGACTCTGAAATTATGAGCAGACTAAACAGACCTGTTGGCCTTTTTCTGCTGGCTTGTTCATATGTTCATATTAGCATGGATGCCAAAAAGGCTTCTGACAGAGTGGACTGGACCTATATGGCAGCAGCCCAGGAGAAGTTTGCCTTGTGCCCTCACTTCATCTGTACAATCATAGCACTGTATCAGTCTCCTGAGGCAGTGGTGAAGGTGAATGGACACATCTTGGCCCATTTCCCTTTGAGCAGCAGCACGAGGCAGGGGTACCCTTTGTCCCCCTCCTATTCACAGTCTAGACCCGTTAGCCATGGCGTTTCAAGTGCATCCTAATATCAGGGGAGTTATGGCAGGCAGGATAGAACAGAAGCTGGTATTATATGCTCACAACTTCCTTTTTATTCCTCGGTAATTGTGTGTCATCCCTCCCACATCTCCTTGATATGCTGAAGGACTTTAGAGTGATAGCAGGTTATAAGATCAAGCTGACTAAATCAGAAGCCATGATTTTGAGTGGAGCACCAATAGGAACACTACCTTTCGATACCTGGGAGTACAGGTTTTGTTTGACACCTCAATATTATTTACAGGCTACCTAAACACTAATTTATAAGGCGCACTTTTCCTGAAACTGTCTTGTGGAAGTATAGCAGAATGGGAGAGGTGCTGAATAATATAAATAAGTACCTTAAAATGTGACTTCAGCCTGCCCGGTGGCGCTGAGGGTTGAGGCACTGGATGAAACACCTCGCGCCACACTGGCGACCTGGGTTCGGGAATGAGCTCGGGGAGCCGGGGGTTGGCCGGGGAGGAGAGGATCGCCGCCTGGAGAATGGCCTCCTCTCCTTGGGAGGCTCTGGGCAGCTCGTGTCCTAGCAACCCCGATGGAGATCAGGGGTACTGCAGAGCACCAGCTCGAGTTGTAAGGGGGCGGGGAGTGCGGCAGACATCAGCAGGGCAGCCGTGCGCAGACGTCATAGCACGTCGCCTCCCCAGGGGGCAACAAAAAAGCTAGAAAATCCCCATCCATGGGGATAGGCGACAGCACCACTACTCATCGCCACACTCCACCTGCAAGATTCCTTCCACCATAGGGACAAGCCCAGCCCGGCCTACCAAATTGTAGATAGAGTGCCCTGAGAGGAAAGGGCAGCCCTACCTCGGGCGGCTCAGAACCGGGGGGCTGGAGAGTTTCAGGCACGGAGGTAGAGCGATGAGAGAGGTGGATGCCTGAGAGAGTTCCCCGTGAGTACGGAGTATAAACAGAATTAAAATAAATAAATAAATAAATAAATAAATTTGTGACTTCAATATATTTTCGGTGATTTTTTTCACTCTGCCAAAACCAGGAAGCATTTTAAGACCACTGCACAGATCGGAGCCTAAGGCTGCTGGGAATGTGCAGTGTAATTGTGTAATCTTAGCGAGGCATCTCATCCCCAGTATGCAATCCCTAAGGAGCCTTATATATTACGTGTAACATTAGAGCAATACACACTCCTTGTCAACTTTATTGTTATTTAACTTGTATATTACACTCCCATCAGGTTTGTTACCCTGCAGGGTACTCAGGTCTGCACCAGTGAAGTCCAGGACCTTTATCGGGTCTGTCTTGGACTTCTGAAGGTTTATCAGGAAACCCTGTTCATCTAAGGTGTGCTTCACCAGTGGGATAGTGCAGGCTGCTTCCTGCTTTGTCTTCCCTGAGACTAGCCAATCGTCCAGGTACGGGAAAACCACCAAACTTTGCCTTCATAGGTGGGCAGCCACTTCTGCTAAGCACTTTGTGAACACCCTTGGTGCTGAGGCAAGGCCAAAGTATAAGGCTGTGAACTGGTACCAATAGTTTCACAACCTGAACCAGAAATATTTTCAGTGCCTAGGTCAGAATGGAATACAGTGGTAGGCATCTTTCATATCCAGTGACCCAACCAATCTCCTTACTGCAGAGATGGAATAACTGTGCCCATTGTTACCATCTTGATTTTTTTTTTAGTTATTTACTGCATTTTACCAGGAAAGTGGACTGGATCAAAGATCCATTTTCAGTCACACCTGGGGGAAAGGGGATAGAACAGAGGTCAACAATACATTGACAAATTACAAAACACAAATTAAAACGATCAGAAATCTCATAAAACAGTATGTAAAAGGTTTTCATACATTTTAAACAACTGTATCATTTAGATTTGTAACAACAAAATCAGGGTACATCAAAACAACTGCAAATCGAAAGTGTCTTCATGAGTTCCCTCAAATTTGATATACAAGACTGTCTTATAAAATCAAGCCACAGTGAATATAGACAATACAGTTGATCATTCAGTGATTGTACATATTCTTACAATATGATCCCCACTATATCCACCTAGGTTAATACAACATCTAGGGGTGGATATCAAAAATAGCATTGCAGTCTCAAGTCATAACTGCACAAACAAGCCTGCATCATGGCACAGTAGGTGGACTCTTACTAAAAGACGTTTAATGCCTACAAGAACAGCCATATTGGTCCCAGATTAATCAGAGAAACAGTTCCACATTTGTTATATGCCCACCGAACCCACTCAACATCAAACAGGAAAAGAAATAAATGAAAAAAATGCATATTAACTAAGAAACCACTTTTACATCTGTACAGAATTTCATGCTGCAAAGGTCTTTAAATACATCGTTTCAGACTGAAGCCCAGTGTCCCAATTTTAACTGGAGCCACGGCACAAAAGAAAGGGCACCCCTTGAACTCATACTGATAACCGAAACAGTCCTTCAGCGGCAGGAACATTGCAAACTTCTTCCAGGAGAGGGTATTGCAAGCCTGAAGGGGAAAGGGTAGGTAACAAAGCTTACCACATGGCCGGCACCATTTATACAGCACTCAGTTTACCACCCAACATGTAAAATAAAACTGCAATTTGGGGAATACACCTCTCTCAAGCATACAGCTTGCAATACAGGTGCCACCACCTCTACCATTACACACTCCAACCCCTTTTACTTACAGTTCAATTTTTACAAAGTCAAAGCAATCGGTTTGATCCATCATGACCCAGTCTTCAGCAGCCTGCTTGGTAAATCCAAAATCCAATGCCCTTGAACTAACTTTCCACAGAATTCAGCTGGGTAACTGTTCCTTTGCCATTAAGGCTGCAGGCCGGCTAAATGAAATGTCAGAATCCATGCTGAACTTCCCTAGGTTTTTCCAGTTCAAACAAATCCCTGTGGGATGCCCTAGCAGTTAAGTGCAAGTGCAGTTTGTCATTGAACTAGTCTTAATCATCATTATGTTCTGCTGTCTCTCTAGCAGCCTGCTGCAGGAACCTGCTCTTGTTCGGTAAACTTTGCACTTACACAACCTGATGTTTCTTGTTCTGTTAGACAACCTTTCCCTCTGGAATGTGCTTATTTGCCTTGTCTCTTACTTAATTGTAACATCTACTGTAATTCTATTTTGTCGTTTGTTGTAAAACTTTTAACTCTGACATGGAACCTTTGTAGAAGAGCACTTGTGCTCAAAGGTATCATCTGAATCTTCTAATAAATAAATAAGCAATCTTCTAATAAATAAATAAGCAAAGAAATTTGCAAGCTTGCTAGCTTCTTTTGGGTCACTGTATATGTACTGCTTACTGGAGCATATCATTTTTAACCTAGCTGGGTACTGGAGTGCATGAGAGACTCCCAATGTTTGTCAATGTAGCTCACAGGACATCAAATGATTTGCAACAGTCCATTATCACGTACAGTAGCGGAGGTCGAGGTAAACTGAAAATTTGTCCACCTCTCTTTTTTTTCCCCATGTATAGTTTATTACATTTTCACAAATCATTTGGCTACATTGCTTAGGCCAAAGCCCTGTAATTTGTGTGCTATGATTTTTCTAGGGGTTGGGGGACCACCAGACCCATTTTCTACTTTCTCTGCCATTACTCATCCTCTGTTTGCCTTGGATGGTTTCCCAAAATGTTCAAATGGAGCCCAGTGCCATCATAAATGTGCATTATCTCACCTTGTGCACTAGTTTTTCTAACACATTCTCACTTATTGTTGTTCTGCAGTAGCTAAAGGTAGGAGGATGTCCTTGCTTCCAGCTTATTAGAATGCCTAATTTAGCCACCAACAAGGCCAAGAATATTAATTTGTTGTGGCTTGAATGCATTTCCTCAGGCCCTAGCATATCTCCCAGGAGTACCATTCTAAACATGATGTTAATTTATCAAATGTCTCAGACAACGCTGTTTTCAATGTCTTGCCAGTATCCTGTTAATCTTGGACAGTAAACATTATATGTAGGAGGTCAGTATTACACTGTGAACATCACAGACAGGTACTATTGTACTGGGGGGCCAAACTCTGCCAGTCTTGCTGGTTTGCTGGCCAAGGCACCCAGCTTCACCTGAGCTCTTTCCTTCTAAGATTGCTTGAAAGGTAGAGTAGAGAACCTTACCAGAGCAAGGAAAAATGATTAAGACTTCTTTTGGCTAAGCAGATTTACTGTGTGTTGTCGTTTTTATTTTGTACTCACAGGGATTGCTACTGTTTGTTGCTAACATTTCATTGCTTTATTTTCTCTGATTCAAATTGTTGTTGCTGGTATACCTTCTTCTGCATTATTACAAGGTGTGCCTACAGGTGTGTGCTAACAGATTACTGCTGTAATCTTCTGATTCCAATTGTCTTTTGCAAGGTATATCTTCTGTTACTGCTTTATTTTTCTCTGTAGCAAAGTGTTTCTTACAGGGTATATCTTCTCTGAAATTATTACAGGTGGAGCTTACATTTTTGTGACTTTTATCATTGGGCTAAGCAAAATTACTGTTTGACACTGTTTTATTTTATTCTTTTTGTTGTTGAAAAGGTTTGTTGTCTCAAGAGGTGTTTCAGTCTCCTTCTCACATTGAAGGAGCTAATTGCTTTCCTCCCACAGCTCTTCCAAAGGATTAGGTGTGTATCTGGGGGGGTGGAGCTGGCAAACTGTCAGTAATTTCCAACAGAAAGAAGGGTTAAAAGGTCAGGTTAGTTGCTATATTGGAGGTAGAAGACTTGGTTTGCTGGCCAAGGCACCTAGCTTCACCTGAGCTCTTTCCTTCTAAGATTGCTTGAAAGGCAGAGTAGAGAACCTTACCAGAGCAAGGGAAAAGGATTAAGACTTCTTTTGGCTAAGCAGATTTACTGTGTGTTGTTTTTATTTTCTACTCACAGGAATTGCTACTGTTTGTTGCTAACATTTCATTGCTTTATTTTCTCTGATTCAAATTGTTGTTGCTGGTATACCTTATTCTGCATTATTACAAGGTGTGCCTACAGGTGTGTGCTAACAGATTACTGCTGTAATCTTCTGATTCCAATTGTCTTTTGCAAGGTACATCTTCTGCTACTGCTTTATTTTTCTTTGTAGCAAAGTGTTTCTTACAGGGTATATCTTATCTGAAATTATTACAGGTGGTGCTTTACAGGTTTTATAGTTTTATCTAACATTAGGATAAGCTTTCAGGGTTACTGCATTTGTTGTTGACTGATTGTTTCTGCTCTTACCTCCTTGTTCTTTATCGGCAGGGGAAGGGTCCAGCCACCCACCCCATCCCCAACCACCCCACACGACACTCCTTTTATAGGGTACCACAGTTATGTCATTTCCTGTGGCAGAGCAGGAAGGGGCGGATCAGTGGGGCATCCACAAGGTGAGCTCATTTACAGGGGCACTAGTAATTTAACTTGGTATAACAAGTTATACAAAACAAAACACAAAATCAAACCATTACTTGCATTTTCTTCCTTCTAATTACTCTGACTAGGTTATAAACCCAGCAACTTATCTGAAATGGATATCATTAACTGCAGGTACTGTGGAACAATTTTCAGAAGGACAGTCTTACAGGATTTAGGACACTGTCCTACATGTTGGGCCATTGGAGATCTTAGGGCTCAGCTCCGGGCAGCATGGGCAGAGATTGTGCGCCTCAAATTTCATATTCAAGAGGAAATACATTATAAGAACCACCCACCATTTCCCCAACATCCAACAGAAAAACCTAGACCGCAGAGGGTAGTTGGTCCAGGAGGTTGGCAGGTGGTTAGGAGGGGCAAATCGGGTGCCCCATCACTCTCTGCTCTCCAACATATTATCTCCAAAAACCATATAAACACTACAAACAGGTATCTGCCTCTATCTCTGAAATCCAACAAAGGGGCAGAGGACACTGCAGAGCAGGACACTGCAGCACAGGAGCTAGCACAACAAAACTCACCCAAATCAGGAACCAAAACAAAAAAAGCAAAAAGGAAATCAAAAAAACTTCTAATCATAGGAGACTCCATGATTCGGGGAGTTGATACCCATCTCCAGCCAGGGGTAATGGTCAGATGTCTCCCAGGTACATCAGCATGGAGAGACACAGACTGCATTGCTAAAATTGTTCACAAAGCAGGAGAAAACATTGATGTCCTGGTACACATAGGGACTAATGATCTCGCCAGCCGGTCAGTTGTGGAGACCAAGGAACACATGACCAGGCTGGGTGACAAACTATCATCCATTTCGTCCGGCATGTCCTTCTCTGAGATCCTGCCAGTCTGGGAGAGGGGGACAGATGGACGGAAAGTCAGAGAAGGGGAGATAGGGGAGGTAAACATGTGGCTCAAGGGCTGGTGCCAGGAAAAAGGACACAGATTTGTAGGGAACTGACAACAGTTCTGGGAGCGAAAGTTCTTTAAATTTGATGGACTGCATCTGACTAAGGAGGGAGTCAGTGCATTGGGGCAGAAGTTTGATGTCTTTGCAGAATATTTAAACTAGCAAATGGGGAGAGGGGTGCAGCACCCCATACGTCGAATGGGAAGAACACCTCCCCCAGCTAGTGGTCAAACAGGGATTCAGCATGTTTGCAGTTCATTTGCATCACCAGGTAAGAAAAAAGGTCCGTCTCCCCATACGACGCACAGGGGAAATGCCAAACCTCACCCAACAACTAACACACCAAAATCTGACCAATGAAAATCATGCACATTAATGCTCACAGCCTGGGAAATAAGATCCCAGACCTGCAGGCAATAATGTCAGAGGCTAAACTGGACATAGTAGCAATTAGTGAGACGTGGTTTACCAGTAACCACACTTGGGAGACTTCAGTACCTGGCTATGTATTGTTCAGAAGAGACCGAGGTGCAAAAAGTGGGGGTGGAGTGGCCCTGTATGTCAATGAAAATATCAAAGCTACAGAAATTCAGAATACACATAAGGAGCCAGAAGAACTGTGGGTCACGCTGGAAACAGAAAATGGGACAGCCATAAGAACCGGGGTTGTCTACAGGCCCCCAGACCAGGGGGAAGACATAGACACATTACTGTTAGAAGATATACAAAACATGACAGCTAAAGGGGAGGTTCTGATAATGGGAGACTTCAACATGCCGGATACAGATTGGTCTATACCAGCAGGAACATCTGCCAGAACTAGACACATGGTGGATTCCCTGCAGGGGGAGGGCCTCAAACAACTGGTACAACAACCCACAAGAGACAGGGCTATCCTAGATCTAGTACTGACTAACAGGGAAGGGATCACAGATCTCCAGGTAGAAGGACACCTGGGGGCCAGTGACCATCACATGCTATGGTTCAATTTGGCTACTACATCTAAATCATCCCATTCCAAGGCAAAAATATGGGACTTCAGAGGAGCTGACTTTGATAAGATGGCCAACAGAGTTAAGCTAGCCCTGGCAAAAAGAAACACAGGTGAGGGGATACAGGCAAAGTGGGCAAGCATTAAGGATGCAATACTTGAAGCAACATCCCATTGTGTTAGACAGAAAAGGAAGTGCAAAAGAAGAAGGAAACCACTTTGGCTCTCAAATACAGTAGCAGAAAAGGTCAGAGCCAAAAGGCTGACCTTCAGGAAATATAAGGGAACACAGCGGGATGAAGATAGGGAGGCATACCAAACTGCCCTAAGGGAAGCAGGGAAGGCAGTAAGGCAGGCAAAGTCCCAAACTGAGGAAACACTAGCACGAACAGTAAAAGAAGGTGACAAGACTTTCTATAGATACATTAGTGAAAGGAGAAAGTCCAGAGGGGGTACTGCTAAGCTCAATGGAGAAAAGGGGATATGTGAGGAGGAGGACCCTGTAAAAGCATCTATCCTAAATAGATACTTTTGCTCAGTATTTACTGAAGAGAAGGTAGGGCAGGGCCCACAGCTCAGCACCATGGACACAGGAGGGAGGGAGGTGAGCACTACTCCCTTCACAAAAGAAAGGGTCCTACAAGAGGTCGCTAAGCTCAGGGTGGATAAGGCAATGGGACCTGATGGCATACATCCCAGGGTACTTAAGGAGCTAAGGGTGGAACTAGCAGAGCCATTAGCAGAACTGTTTAGTGAGTCTCTGAGCACAGGAGAGGTCCCAGAAGACTGGAGAAGGGCTCACGTGATCCCGCTCCACAAAAGTGGTAGCAGGGAGGAGGCAGGGAACTACAGACCAGTCAGTCTTACCTCAGTAGTGGGCAAGATTACGGAGGCACTCCTTAAGGAAAGGATAGTGCAACACCTGGAATCCATAGGGCACAGGATCCAAGGCAGCATGGGTTTACAAAGGAAGGTCCTGTCAAACTAATCTCATAGATTTCTTTGACTGGGTAACCAGAGTGGTGGACCAAGGGGAGCAGTTGATGTCGCCTACCTTGACTTCAGCAAAGCTTTTGACACTGTTCCACATAGAAGATTGATAAATAAGCTGGGTAACCTCGGGTGGGTCAGAAGTTAGTCAACTGGGTGGCAAACTGGTTGACGGGCAGAAAACAGAGAGTGGTGGTAAATGGTATACAGTCAGAAGAGATGCAAGTCACAAGTGGGGTACCTCAGGGATCAGTCCTGGGGCCAGTCCTCTTCAATATCTTCATTAGTGACCTTGCAGATGGACTAGAGGGTAAGGCTTGTCTGTTTGCAGATTACACCAAGAGTAGATGATCCAGATGGGGTGAGCAGAATGAGAAGAGATCTGGATAAACTAGCAAAATGGTCAGAAGAGTGGCAACTGGGATTTAATGCAAAGAAGTGCAAGATCATGCACATAGGGGAGAGAAACCCTGAAGCCACCTATAGGCTGGGAGGGGAGTTGCTGGCAGTCACAAAGGAAGAAAGAGACTTGGGCATCATCATCACTGATGACCTGAAATCATCAAGAAGACCTCTAAAGCAGTAGGTAAGGCTAGGAGGATGTTAGGGTGTATAAGTAGGGGTATCACAAGTCGTAAGAGAGAGGTAATAATCCCTCTTTACAAGACACTGGTTAGGCCCCATCTGGAGCACTGCATGCAGTACTGGAGGCCACACCTTCACAAGGACATTAACCAAATTGAGGCAGTCCAGAGAAGGGCAACCAAAATGGTGCAGGGACTGCATCAGAAGACATATGAGGACAGATTAACCAAGCTCAATATGTATATCCTTGAGCAAAGGAGGGAGAGAGGTGATATGATCGAGACATTCAAACACCTTAAGGGCATTAACAAGATGAAAGAGTCAAACATGTTTAAATATAAGAAAAATAGCAGGACAAGAGGACACAGCATGAGATTAGAGGGAGGCCGATTAAGGGGGAATGTGAGGAAATACTTTTTCACAGAAAGGGTGGTGGATGCATGGAACGGCCTACCTCAGGAAGTGATGGCTATGAATACAGTGCAGGGCTTCAAACAGGCATGGGATAGGCATAAGGGAGCAATACAGATGAGTATGAATAGGTAGACCACTGACAGAGCAAAGGCCGATGGCACATTTATAAGGTAGAAAAAGAAATGGGCAGACTGGATGGGCCTTGCGGTCCTTATCTGCCGTCAACTTCTATGTTTCTATGTGTATACCATGCCCTTTGTGTCATCATGAATTGGAAGACTTTATATTTGGCCTGCATTAGGAAACGCCAACACATCACTAAAATGTCCTGAAAATCTTTTACTTCTGTTCTTATGCTCAAGTCCTCTTGCCATTTAAGGTGGCTGTTATCATTTGTGCCAGTCACAGAGCTCATACCAGACCTTTTGAGTTCTGTGCATTATCCAGAATACAGGCAATATCGGAGCGATCTTGCAGTTTATACACTGTACCAAGGACTTCACCCAAAAAGTGTCTTAGCGGCAGATATCTGAAAAAATGTGAGCTGGGTACATCATAAGTCTGGGAAATCCTAATAAATGACATTAACATGCCCCCTGAGTATAACTGCCCCAAAAGAAATATGCCCTTACTGGACCACAGTTAATACCCTGGGTCCTTAAGGAAGCTAGGGATAAGGGGATTATCCCACAGTGGGGTGAGAACTGTGTACTGGGCTATGTGCTGCTTAAAAATATGCACTCTGTGCCACACTCTCATCAGGTGTTCCATTACCCGATTGCCCCCAGCTCTGTGCAACTTTTGAGAAATTGTACTATATAAAAAGTCTGTCATTTTACTTGATTGTGCCCATTCTTTCTCCAAGACTATACCAGTATTCTGACAGTGGCCATCATGCCAGGGCTTCAGACTCACTAGCTGGGCTGCCCAGTATTAACTGGTGTGCCAAGATCCCCTTTTTCTGTCACTTGTGTTAGTTGAGCCGTTTATTATACTGGGTGTCTTATTACGCCACCACCATGTACGTGCACATGCTTTAAGAGTTTTGAAAAAGGACTCTGGAATCACAACTGGTAATATCTGAAATAGGTAAAGAAGTCTTAGGTAAAATGGTCATCTTGAGGACACTAGAGCATGCCAGGAGGGATAAAGGTAGATCCTGCCATTTCTTACATAACTCGGGTAGTTTGTCCCTCTCTGTTGTAGTTGCTAGACCTAGCTTATGTGCTGCCTCCAGGATCCTGTCTCTCACATGCATCCCCAGAACCATTATTAGGAAAGTATGTGGGTAACTGCCTTCAGTTCTTTTATACAGGGTGATGCGACAGCCACGACAGTCTCCAGTTGGGGGTCAATTGCAGCTTTTCTCCCAGCCAACTTGATGCAAAGAACACTGGGTCCTCACCTTCTAAGGCTTCAGGTAAGCCCAATACTCAGAGATCGAAGGCCCTTGTTTGATTTTCACTGGCCTCCAGCTGATAGCACAGTACCACTTTTTTTTTTTTTTTTTTTAGTAGGCCTGATGTTGCTGTCACTGCTCACATGGCCACCACTGATGCTTCTTTCACCTCCAACATCACCACTGAGGATTAAGCCTCGCAGATTAATACTTGGGAGTGGAATTCCTCCATTGTTTGGTCCAATGGTATGAGCCTTTTATTAAAGGCCTTAACAGACCAAAGAACATTATGCAGGGAGGTTTCTGACTCTTCAGTCACAGTGGTAGTAGATGGCTTGGTGCCACCTGTGCCAGCAGTCTGCTGTCCTCCCTTCCCCCTACTGCAAGAAGAAAAATTACTCACTGTAACAATGTTATTTCTTCCACGTGATTCCTCACTGTGCTTAATCACTGCAAATCATTCCACAGGAATGAGTTGCCCCAAAGCCTAGAATGTTATGCTAATTATGGAATCTAGAATGAAATTCAAAACCCTGCCCTGTGGTCATGCTCATGACTGCCCTCCAATGTCAGATTTATTTCAGAAGCTAAGATGAGCAGTGGCCACTGAAACTAACTAAATGACTACAGAAAAAAACTAGTTAAAAAAAAGAGGGTCTGGTGAGACTCTCAGATTGGCAGAACAAATTGAAATGTAAAAGGTTAGGTAACTCAGTAACAATTGTAAGGCCCTGTAACCCCAGCAATGCTCAAGCAAGATGAAAAGAACGGTTTATTGTGTGAACCTTTTCCAGGTTCTGTAAGGGGAGGTAGGGATGGGATTGTTATGCACAGTGAGGGATCCCTTGGAAGAAACAACATTACTACAGTGAGTAATGAGTAATTTTTGTTCCTTCAAGACCCAGGAATCCCTTACTATGCTTAAGAAGTGCAGACTACAAATCAATACTTTGGGAGGTTGGTTATAGAACCTTCTTAAGGAGAAGGTTCTGCAAGACAGCAGTGCCAAAACTAGCATCCCTCCTGGACTATACGTCCAGACAATAATGCTTTGTAAAGGTGCGTACTGTTTCCATGTAGCTGCTTTACAAATATCCTGCAAGGGAATACCTCTAGAGGCTGCTACCAAGGCAGAAGTGCCATGCCAAGAGTGCATCCTGAGGCCCTGGGGAGGCAGCTTGCCAGCTTTGCTGTAGCAGAACTGTATGCAAGAGACTATCCAGTGAGGGTCTGTTCTCT
The DNA here is from genome assembly GCA_016271365.2 of Neoceratodus forsteri. Classification (NCBI taxonomy): domain Eukaryota; kingdom Metazoa; phylum Chordata; order Ceratodontiformes; family Ceratodontidae; genus Neoceratodus; species Neoceratodus forsteri. Next base: position 726,088,247 of record CM057458.1, on the reverse strand, counting down.
TGAATGCTGGCTTACCTTTACCCACTTCACCATAGAAGACAAGCAACTTGAGTATTGGTGGACCTCTCATCTCTCTTGTGTGGTCCAGGTAGTAACTCAATGCCCTTTTAACATCCTTACTGTGGAGTTTCTGCTCACTTGTGTTGGATTATGCTGTCAAGAACACTGGCAGAGCAACTAACTGATTCAGGTGAAATTCAGACACCACCTTAGGGACGAATTTTCTGTTAGTTCTCAAGACTGTATTGTCTCTGTGGAAAATGAGATAGTTGAGATCTGTGAAGAGGGCTTGCTGCTCACTTACCCTTCTGGCAGAAGTCACAGTCACCAGAAAAGCAGTTTTCCAGGTGACATATTTCCAATCTGCAGACTCCATGGGCTCAAAAGGAGGCTCCATGAGCAGGCAATGCACAGGTTCAGATCCTATGGTGAAACTGGATCCCTGACCAGGGGATATTTAGAGAATTTTTTTTTTAAATGGACTGAGCAACCAGTGATTTGTCCTTGCCAGCTGAGGTATAAGCTGACACTGTGGCCGGATGCACCTTAAGAGTTGAAAGCCTAAGGCCCAGGAACTGAAGGTGGATCAGACAGTCCAGAATCACAGGAAGGTCTGCCTGGAGTGGGCTGAGCTGCCTAGAGAAACACCACAATAAAAATCTTTTCCACTTGGAGGCATAAGTTTTCCTTGTTGCTGGTTTCCTAGACACCTTAAGTACCTCCAAAACCTTTTCAGAAAGATTCTGCACAGAGTACTCTAGCTCTTCAAGCACCATGCCCTGAGACAAAGGGACCATGGATCTGGGAATGTTATTTTGCCCTGAGACATGGTCAGCAGGTTGCATGTCAAGAGAAGACTGATAGGGTGCTTGATGGAGAGGGACTGGAGCAGCGAGTACCAAGTCTGCCTGGCCCAGTGTGGCGCTATCAGGATCATGGATGCAGATTCTTCCCTTAGTTTCAGCAACACTCAAGTAGGAGTGGAAATGGGAGTAAGACATAAAAAACTTCCCTGTCGGCAGGCTCACCGGCACAGTGGTAGTGTTTCCACCTGTGGTGCTGCCGACCCATGTTCAGGAACAAGCACGGGCAGCAGAGGGTCAGCAGAAGGGATGTAGGATGAGCTTCCCATGGACTGCTCGTCTGCCTCCTCTGGGGGAAGGGTTGTGTTTTCCTGGCACAGAGTGACACCCAGCGGAGACCAGGTGTATGCCAGCCAGGGACCACATAGCAGGAAGCAGGCATCAGCAGACATCCGCAGGACGTGTGGGGAGCGTGCACATCCAGTACTGACATCACTGCATGTCTGCACCTCCGCGGGAAACTAAAGTGAAACTCCCTGGGGCCAGCTGCACTGTGACGTCCCTTGACTTCCATCCAAATGACGTCCCAGGTGTACGCCTCAGCTGGGGCCCCAGGTGGATCTTGGTCTCGCCCTCTTGGGAGCCCCACCACAGGGGTTAAGCTGTAGGCCCCCCAGTCTGGGCAGCCTTGGGGGCGATGCTGGGTAGAAGGCCCAGGCACTTATAGTGGGCAAATCCCTTGCACGAGCCTAGTGGCATAAATAAAGTTTAAAAAAAAAAAAAAACACTTTCCTGTCCAATTGAGGATGAGATGTCCACTGGGACTGTTCCTACTGAAGGGGGTCTGCAGCAGAACATGGAAGTTGGTGGTCTTCCCATGATGTGAGAAGCTCTGTCTCTGGTGTACCCCACCTTGGCCAGCACCTGCTTGTTCAGGGTCCATCTGTGATGCCCCTGGCTGATTCAGCTCAGGGAGTCCTCCAACACGCTGTCTTTCCCTGGCAGGTGAACTGCTGGCAGCTGCACCGTTAGGGAACAACCAGACTCGAAATCTTCATTGCTTCTCTGTAGCTTTGAGGATCATGTATGTCCCCCCCTTGTTTGTTGATGTAATACATTGTATTAGTGTTGTCTGTCCTGATCTGAATGCACTGATCTCTGATGTGGGAAGAAAAGGCCTGCATTGCAAGCTAAACCTCCTGGAACTCAGAGCCATTTATGTGCTCCTGAGACTTCACAGAGGTTTACACCCCGCTTACAGTTAAATCCTGTAGATAGCTGCCCGAGCCCGGGAGGGCGGCATCTGTGGTAAGCACAACTGTTGGCGGTTGTTGAAGGAAGGGCACTGAGATTGCCTTCTTCCTTCCATTACTCCAGTGCCCTTAACAGTGGCTTTGTGAATTACGATGGGCACCAATTTTGACAGTGGGTGCCACCTTTGGAACTAATGTGACCCCAAGTCATACTGGATATTCCTCAGTTGAAGCCTTGCTTCTGGGACTACTGCTGTGGATGACCCCAACAGCTGAAGGAAGTCTCTTGCAGGCCTGGATTGGTTCACCTCTGCAAACAAAATCAGGCTTGCCACTCTTTCCCAAAGGAGGCATGTCGTCCCCCAGTTGGCATCCAATTCTGCATCTATAAAGTCCAGAATCTGCACTGGTTCTGTCTGGGACTTTTGGTAATTTATCAGAAACCCTAAGCCCTCCTGAGTGTGCTGGGTGAGAAGTAGGGAGGTCTTGGCCTTCTGGTGAGATTTTCCTGAGATCAGCCAGTCATCTAGGTAGGGGAAACCCCACCATGTCTCGTCTCCTTAGATGTGTTGTAATTATGGCAGGTACTTCATGACTAGTCTGGGAGCATAGGTTAAGCCGGAGGGAAGGGCTGCAAACTGATAGTGGCAGCTCCTTACTCTGAATCTGAGATACCTTCTGTGCATGGGTGTGACTGATATGTGAAAGTAGCCGTCTTTCAGATCCAGTGACCCAAGTCAATACCCTTGCTGCAGTGATGGAATCACTGATTCCAGTGTTACCATCTTAAACCTTTCCTTTTTCAAGTGTTTGCTCAGGCATCTCAAATCTAAAATGGGCCACAACTCCCCATTTTCTTGTAGTTCAGGAAGTATCTAGAGTAAAGACCCTTCCCCCACTGTGAAGGAGAGAGTTTTTCCACCGTATATGCTTGCACCAGCTTCTTTACCTCTAATTCCAACAGGAGCTTTTCTGTTGTAGGAGGAGTGCAGTTTCTTTCAGGACTGCAGCTTTGGAATTTTTTTGAACTGCAGAGTCAAACCTGATTCACCATTTTCAGGACCCGCCTGTCTGTGGTAATTCTTTTCCACTCCTGGAAATAGTGAACTAGCCTTCCTCCCACTGGCAATAGCTAGATAACCTGAACAAACTTGTCAATGGTTATGTTTCACTTGGCCCTTGGGTGCTGCAGCAGAATCCACACACCTGGGACCCCTTCTGCCTCTGAATAATCCCCTTTGTTTGGTGTAGTCAAATGCAAAGAAGACTCGCGAAAAATATCCCCTACCTCTACCTCCCTTTCCTCAAGGCCAACTGGAAGTGTAGGCCTTCTCCTTCTCGGTGTTAATCTTGTAGATGGCCTTGTATTCATCCACCTTCCTCATATATGCCTCTGTTTTTGTCACCATATAGCTAATTTCCCTTATATGGCAAATCTATAGCCTTTGTCTGTGTGTCCTGAGAGAGGTTCATGGTACGTAGCCATGCAAACCTCCACTAGGATGCTGCATGTGCCATGACCCTTGAAGCAGTGCCATTAGCATGCGCTGCCATGCGGAACTGGTACCTGGTGGCATCAATGGCAGTCTTTGCTATGTCTGCCAGGTCCTGAGCCAAGCCACCGGAGGCCTTTTCGCTGATAGCCAAAACAGAGTTCCAAAGCGCTGTTTGGTACTGAACAGCCTAAGCCATGTAAGCCGCCAGCCTTAAATGCAGGGAGGCTGAAGTACAGACTTTCTTGCCCATACTGCCAGGCTTCCTGTCACTGGCTGCAGTCTGGACAGCTACCTCATGGTCAGGGTGGGAATATAGGTACTTTGCACCCTGCTTGTCCATCTGATACTTCTTTTCTATCTTATTATCAATCCCAGCAGTTGAAGTGGGTGCTGCCAAAACTTTGCGGGTAGCTTTTTTAAGGGATTTGTGGATGGGCGGCAACAATCTCTTAGTAGGAGAGAAGCCCACCATGTACAGAAATTCTACCTTGTCCTCATTCTGAACAGTCTCCTGCATAGACTGATTGAGGGTATTGACCATTTGCCTCACAAAAGAGTAGTGTGGGGTAAAATCGGCAGGTGCACGAGGAAGGGAACCAAACTCCTGTTCAGGGGGTCAGCTTATATGGATTCCCCTTCTTCCTCTTCATAATAAAACTCAGCCTCCTCCTCCACAGGCACTGGAGCAGGCACCTGAGCCTGAGGAAGGGGGCAGGCATGCCCATGAAGGTCCCCACAGCCTGGAAGGCCTGGAAGAACTGCCATGCTTTAGTCACGTCCTCCATTGTGGGCATCTTATTTCTGTCCAATGATGTCTCCTTTTCTTTTTCAGAAGAAGGGGTAGCAACATACTTTTCTTTTTGTTTTGTTTTGTTCTTGGCAGGCACAGTATCTGGTGTCTGTTCAGAGACTGTCTTATTCTTACTGGAGTCAGGGTTTCCCCTTTCGGACACCCTGACCTCTGAACCATCTTTTGTAGCCATGTCCTTCTGCTTACTTTAAACAGGCTGGAACTTCTTCTGAGCCTTTAGGTGACATAGAGGCAGACTAAGCAGCTATAATATCTTCTAGTTTTTTACCATTTCTTTTTGTGTTTTAGGGTAAAACTTAATACAGAGTTCACAACTGACAAAGTCCTGATCTGAAACCAGGCATCTCAAACACAGCTCATGGCAGTCTGCCTTAGCAAGGAGCTGAACACAAATTTCACAGTTTTTAAAGTTTGTAGGTCCTGTTCTCTTTTTGGTGTGTCTGCCATGCCAATCCCCAACAACCCCAAAACACTCCAGTTCCCAAAAGAAAACAATTGTGGTTCTTGGTCCTAGGAAAAAAAAAAAAAAAGGAACTGCTACAGGGTACTGTTCCCTACCCCCAAAATAAAAAACAAGCCAAATAACTTCTCAGTTCCAATACAGTAGGAACCAGGACAAGAAACAGGAAAAAAAACCACAAGGTGGTTACAAATAAAAACCTTTTTTCTTCTTCTTTTTTTGAAACTAATGCAGTTTTCCCGAAAGTGGGAACCACAACTCTGAGGCTGTTTCTCCCATTCCTGGGAACCAATGAGGAACCAGGGAAAAACAGAAAATTTACCAGAAACCCAAAAATAACACCCTAACAAATGCAGAGTATTGAGAAACTAAATAAAATACTGTTAAATAAATAAAGAAAAAAAACTGTCAAACAGCGCTGAAGTACTGGAAATAAGTTTAAGATAACTTCTCCCTCAGAAATAAATCTGACATTGGAAGGCAGGCATGAACATGACCACAGAGCAGAGTTTTGAACTTCTTTCTACATTCCATAATTAGCACAACATTTAGGCTCCAGGGCAGCTCATTCCCATGGAATGATTTGCAGTTGTTAAGCATAGTGAGGGATTCCTGGGGCTTGAAGCACCTTTTTTTGGAAGTCGCAAATTTAATCTGCTCCAACCTCTGAAGGTATATAAAGTAACCTCATCTCTTAACGGTACTTGACTTTGGTAGAAAAATAAACAAAATTAAAGGAGTTAGTTGACAAAAAGTGGGAACCGTTTCAGGGAGCAAATGAAAACACAACTCTGCCCCACCCTCACCCCCATCCCGAATTATTCTTACTTGACATCCCTGTCCAGGTACCTTAAATCTAGAATGGCTGCCAGTCTCCATTTTCCTTGTGGGTCAGGAAGTATCTTAAAAATGTGGCCCTTGCCCCACTGGGATGCAGAGGCCTTTCCTACTGTCTTTGCTGGTAGTAATTTCTTTACTTTCAGTTCTAACAGCATTTTTTTCTGTTGCTAAGTGAGCTGAAAAGGTTTTTGGTCTCTGCAGTTTGGGAAACCTTTGAAATTGCAGAGATAATCCCTGATCCACTACATTAAAGATCCACTTGTCTGTGGTTATTTTTTCCCATTCCTGCAAGCAGTGGATCAGCCTTCCTCTCAGTGTCAATAAATGACTGGCAACCTAGGCAAAATTGCCAGGGGTTTTGTTTTGGCTGTGGCTCAGGGGCTAGTTTCATGGCATGCTTTGTGCCCATACTCCTATAGTACCACCTCTGTGGCTTATACTCATAGCCAAAGTAGGGCTTGGGGTAGTAGATTCTGCCCCTGCCCTCCCTTCCATAAAGTCCACAGCTTGGAGAAGTGCATGCTGACATGTGTACGCTCTCTCCATAGGGTGTCATTGTATGCCTCCTCTCCTATGGGGAGAAAAATGGAGGAGAAAAGTGGCCTGGGTGCATCAGGATGACAGCCGAACCCTGCAGGCCCCACTCCCGTGAATGGCAGTAACCTCTGCCCCAGATCTGTTCTGGTGGGTTGAGGGATTCCCCACCACCCCACCACAGGGGCAAGCCGTGGAGGAAGCAGAAGGTAAGCTGTGAGCGGGGACGGGGCTGGGGGGGATCAGGCTGGATGGCATGCCGCCGGGGAGGAGAAAAGAAACTGCACAAAAAAATACACTGTTCCACATAAGAGACTGGTAAGCAAGCTGGGTAGCTTGGGGGCGGACAACAACATGGTACCCTGGGTAAGAAACTGGTTAGGGGCTAGGAGATCAATGTAGTGGTAAATGGTGTTCACTTAAAAGAAGGGAGGGTGACCAGTGGTGTAACTCAGGGTTCAGGTCTGGGACCAGTCCTGTTTAATGTTTTTATGTGACATAGTAGAGGACCTGGAAGCAGTGGCGGCTCTACACCAGGGCCCGCCAGGGCACGTGCCCTGGTAAAAAAAATGCTGTGCCCCAGTTGGTGCCCCATGTGGTGCAGAGCTTCCTCCATACTGGTGCCCCTTATGGTGCAGAGCTTCCATTAGTAACAATATATCAGTGCCCTGGCCCAGCAGTGCCCTGGTAACCATTTGTGGCTAGAGCCACAACTGCCTGGAAGGAAAGGTGCGCCTCTTTGTGGATGACACCAAGATCTGCAACAGGGTGGATACACTGAGGGGGGGGATCTGAAAAAAACTGCAGGAGTTCGCAAGGGTGTGGCAGCTGGTTTTAATGAAGAAAGTGCACGGTAATGCACCTGCTCCACAGAAACCCAGGGGCACAGTACAAAATGGGTGGAGTGATACTGACAATAATCACCTAAAGGTAGCCAAAGTAGTGTGACAAGGCAGTCAAGAGGGCTAGTGGTATGCTGGGGGAGAGAAAATGCCATAGAGCAAGTAGGGGGTGCGGTAAAAATGAAGGTAAAAAAATGGGCAGATGGGGGTGGGACAAGATGCCCTTATCTGCCATTGGATTCTATGTTTCTACTGAAGACCTGTTTTATAGGGACTAGTAGCCTCCGTATAGGGGCTAGTCCCATTATGCCCATGAATTCCACTTCCTCCTCATCCTCCTCTGTTTCAAGAGAGATGGGATGTTGAGGGCATCCATCATTTGCTTAATGAAAGAGGAGTAAAAGGCATCGTCTTCAGTAACTCTAGGAGGGGAACCAAACTCCAATTCATGAAAGCCAACAGGTTCTATAGGTGCACCCTCCTTCCCCTCGTCATAATAAATTTCCCCCTCTAATACAGGCTCCTGTTCTGGAACAGGAGCCTGGGGAGCAGGCATAGTGACCTATCACAGACAAATGGAAAAACTGAGAGAAATAAATTACACAGCACTTGTAAAATACATTAATGAAAGTGACCAGGAGGCCTACCTTCACGGGGAGAAACAAATCTGGTGTTTAAACCATTAGGGGAGCATGACCACAGCCCAGAGTTCAAATGTCATTCTAAATTTTACTTATTAGCATAAAGTTGCATCTCTGGGGCATCACACTCCAGCAGAATGATGCACTTTGTATGAGGGATCACTGATGGATTTCAACTGTTAGAAAGGCTCTGTTCACAAACACTTAAAATAACTGTGGTCAGCAGCCTTATGGGCCGAATCGCCACAGTCCGCACACTTTCTAAAACCTGGTGGCCTGTGTGCTTTTAGGTTTCTGTGACATAAGGTGATACCAGAAAAACTGCACATTAAATAACACTTTATTATACTATTTTGATTTGGAACAGAGAAAAACCAAAAACAAATGACGAAAATCTTTTTTTACTCATGATAACAAAGGATTTCTGCGGTGCAAAGTCCAGGGCTTCTCATATTTACTGTGGCTGAAAATGATCAAGCAGTTGAAGCTCAGGAACCCATAACCAGTACTTGGATTGGTTAAAACTGCTCTGAATGTTGCAGGGCAGACAGCCCAAGCAGGCACTCTGCTTAATGTGGTAAGCAGATTAGAACACTGCTGTTGGTAGAAAATAAATATTTGAACCTAAAAATGCATCTTGGAAGCCAGTAAATCTTTTACAAAATCTACACCCACATCACTTTTTAGGCCCACATCTCTTTTCTACCAACAAGGGGTTTTAGAAGATACTCGTACAATTATCTTGTCTCATCTAACAATGCATTATACTGTATGCAGCTACGGTACTGAGATAGAAAATATTGGTCATACACTAAGAGCGGTATTTCTATGACATCTTCATCTGCTTTGAGGACTAATCGGTCTCTTGCATTATCCTCCCTGTCACAGTAATATTCCACTGTGGCCGTCACTTGAAGTCCAGGAGCGATGACTTTGTCTGGATTTTTCACACTCAGCTTGAATAACTGTGAAGAAAAATAGTTCATGGTTAGGATTGTACAGCAGTGTGTGAGGACAATATATAACAAATAGCACTATAGTCATTCTTCCATAACACAAATCACAGGCAATATATAAGTAAATATGTCAAGCAAACAAACTATATTGTAAGCATTTCATGTGGTTAGTTTTCATAGTTTACCACTTATGCACTGAAAGGGATCTTAGACTTTCCTGTGAATAATATTTATGATCATAATACAATATCATACTAATTTCTTTTTTTTTTATGCTCCCAACTCTGGACGACCCACGTTCTGGAGGGCACCCCAGCCCCATCTCCCAATGTCCATTGGGACTTGCCGCCAGCCTTCTTCCCTCACGGCTTGCCCCACCCCCACCCCGGTGGAGTCAGTGGGAGGAGGCCCAGACCCCCGCCACTGATTGGATCCAGTTTGGGCTGGCGTGACCAGCTGGTCGGAGAGCAGGGCCCGCGAGTGCCCTCCATCATCCAACCACCGGCATCTCTCCCTCATCCCACCCCTGTGCAGAGGAAGGACGTGCAAGGACACCAGCTGCGGTGTCACGCACGCTCCTGTACACAGCATACCAAGCCCCACCACTGCTCCTTGATGTGCAGCATTGGTGTACCATTCCCTAGCCTCCACCAGGGACCAGGCTAACATTGACCACTGGTTCCCCCAGAGAAGGAGAGCTGTCCCTGGGACATGTGATCCTCCTCCTCCTCCCTGGCCAACCCCCGGCGATCCCCTCCCACCATGAACACGTGTCATCAGCATGGCAGGAGGCAAGGCATAGATGCCTCAGTCCTCCACACCACAGGGTCAGCTATAGCATACTAATTTCAAATTTAAAATGTGACAGAAAAAAAAAATTACTCACCATAGTAATCTTGTTTCTTCAAAGGGATCCCTCATTATGATTAAACTTAATGCAGTCAGCCTCCTGTGTTGAACTGCCCGGACAGATGGAATTTTATGTAAATTATGGAACTCTCAGTTGGCTCATGCCACTTTCAAACTCCTGCCCTAGCAACTGCTGCACTCTGCTTCAGATTCTTACGGAGCCTAACTGGGTAAAAGACCCACTAGCTAAATATTAACAAACCTTAAAAATAATATTTTTTGCCCTTTCAGGTCAAAACATCCTTAACCAACAAACCTAAGAAACTTGAGACCACCTGGACACCAACTGGCTAAACAAGGTGAGTCTCCATCTTAACCTATATACGATAAAGAAAAAACCCTAATGCAGGGATGCAGAGCAACTTCTATAGGTTCTAGTAGGGGAGGTACGAAGGGTCTTTAATCATAATGAGTGATCCCTTTGAAGAAACAAGATTACTATGGTGAGTAATTTTTTCTTCTAACCCCAGGAATCACTCATTATGATTAAACTTAATGCAGACTGCCAAGCAGTACCTTTGGAGGTTGGGCAGAGAACCTATTTTGGAAACAGGCTCTGCAGTACTGCTGTACCACAACTAGCATCACCTCTGGATTGCAAATCCAGACTGTAGTGCTTGTGAAGGTGTGTACTGTTTTCCATGTAGCTGCTTTACAGATTTCCAGTAGCAGAATGTCTCTTGAAGCTGCCAGTGAAGCAGCCGTGCCCCTGGTGGAGTGTGCTCTCAGGGCTAGAGGTACCCGTTTACCCACCTTACTATAACAAAACTGTATACATGCCACTATCCAGCGAGCAATTGTACGTTTTGTTGCAGCTCTGCCCTTACCAACTTCACCATAAGTGAGAAAGAGCTGTGATTGACTTGTCCTGTAAGATTTGGTTCTGTCAGTGTAGTGGCTGAGAGCCCTTTTGACATCAAGGGAGTGAAGTCTCCTTTCTGGAGAACTGGAGTTGTCTGTAAAGAAGACAGGTAGAGTGATAGACTGATTTAAGTGAAAATCAGATACCACCTTGGGAAGGAATTTTCTATTAGTCCTAAGAACTACCTTGTCCTTGTGGAATGAGATGTAGTCCACATCTGTGCACAGGGCTTGTAATTCACTGATCATTCAGGCTGAAGTAATGGCAACCAGGAACACAGTTTTCCAAGTGACATACTTCAAATCTGCGGTTGCCATAGGTTCGAATGGTGCATCCATGAGTTTAGCAATGCAAATATTTAGATTCCAGGCCAGAACCGGTTCCCTTAGGGAAGGGTGCAGAAGATTAAGGCCTTTAAAATATTTTCTAAATACCGGATGAGAAGTCATAGAACTCTCCTTACCAACTGACAGGTAAGCAGAGACTGAAGCAAAGTGAACCTTGAGGGTGGAAGGCCTCAGGCCTAAGGAATGTAAATGTGTAAGGTAATCTAGAAGAATAGCCAAATCAGCCCGGAAAGGGCTCAAGCCTCTACCGGTACACCATATTGTAAATCTTTTCCACTTAGAAGCATATGTCTTCTTAGTAGAAGGCTTTCTGGAACCCCTAAGCACTGTCAGCACCTGTTCCGATAGACTAAGGTTAGCAAATTCTAAGTCCTCAAGAGCCACGCCTTGAACCTCAGTGATTTGAGATTGGGGTACAGGATCCTGCCCTAAGAGGAGGTTAACAGGTTATGCCTCCTGGGCAGATGGATTGGGGAAACCACTGACAGCGACAGCAGAAGAGAGTACCAGTGCTGTCTCGCCCAATCCGGAGCCACCAATATCATTTTTGCTGGCTGGGAACTCAATTTCAGTAGGGTCCTGAATATCATAGGGAAAGGAGTGAATGCATACAGAAATTTCCCTGTCCAATCCAGGGCCAAGGCATCCAGGGGGATTGTGCCCTTTAGAGGAGGCCTGAAACAGTACATTGGAAGCTGGTGGTTTTCTGGGGAGGCGAAGAGATCCACCTCTGGAGTGCCCCATTTTCTGAAAATTGTACTGAGTATCTGAGTGTTCAGGCACCACTCGTGGTGATCCTGACTTATCCTGCTTAAAGAGTCTGCCAGCACATTGCCCTTCCCTGGAAGGTGTATGGCTGACAGGGATACTCCCATGGAGTATATTAGGGACCACAGTCTCATTGCTTCTGTGCACAGTAGATGTGACCTGGTACCTCCTTGCTTGTTGATGTAATACATGGTTGTGGTGTTGTCTGTTCTGACTTGCACCACCCTGTTTTGCAGGTAAGTAGCAAATGTTTCCAAAGCCAGGTAAACAGCCCTGAACTCCAAGAGATTTATGTGCAAAAGAGACTCCTGTGGGGACCATGTGCCACTTGCTGTGTGCTCCAACATGTGTGCACCCCAGCCTAGAAGAGAGGCATCTGTTGCGAGGATTACTGAAGGTTATTCTCTTATAAAAGGCACACCCACTCTGAGGTTGTGCTCATCCAGCCACCATTGTAAGGCCTGGACTAAACTTTCTGTGACTGGAACCAGTTTGGACATAGGATCCGTCCTTCGAGACCGATACTGTCTGAGATGGAACTGAATATCTCTCATTTGAAATCTGCAGCCCATTACCACTGCCGTGGCAGATGTCATGTGGCCTAATAACCTGAGAAATTCTCTGGCTGTTCTGGGTCTCCCAGAGACAAAGGACTTTGCAATTTGCAGAATGCTCGTAGCCCTGTCCTGTGGCAGGAAGGTTCTGATCTGTCTGGTATTTAGTTCTGATCCAATAAACTCCAGCACCTGGAGTGGTACCTGTTGAGATTTTTCTTCATTTATCAGAAATCCCAGGGACTCTAGTGTGAATTTTGTGAGTGCCAGTGACTGAACTGCATGCTGCAGAGACTGTCCTACTATTAACCAGTCGTCCAGGTAGGGGAAGACTGTTATACCTTGTTTTCCCAAAAACTCTAACACCACTGATAGGCACTTTGTAAAAACCCTTGGTGCCGAAGTTAGCCCAAAAGGGAGAGCTGCAAACTGATAATGGCCTGAAGCCAGCCTGAATCTCAAGAATTTTCTGTGAGAAGGTCTGATGAGAATATGGAAATAAGCATCCCTTAGATCTAAGGAGGTTAGCCAGTCTCCCTTTTGCAAGGAAGGAATGATTATGGCAAGAGTGACCATTTTGAACTTTGGTTTCAAAATGTACTTGTTCAGAAGTCTTAGATCCAAAATAGGCCGCCAATCCCCATTCTTCTTCTTTATGAGGAACTATCTGCAATAAAAACCTTTTCCCCTGCTTATTAGAGGCACTACCTCTACTGCTTTGATTGCTAGCAAATGTTTTACCTCTGCTTCCAACAAAATCCTGTGGGCAGCCGTTGACAGAGCAAAGGTTCTTGTTCTCAGCTTTGGGAATGATTTAAAACTGAGTGCCAAAGCCCTGGCTCACTACCTCCAGCACCCACTTGTCTGTGGTGATGGACTGCCAAGCGTGAAGGTAATGAGCCAGTCTGCCACCTACTGGTGGATCTGTAATAGGGGATACGACCTGCACTATCCCATCAGGGATTCTGTGCAGGCTGTGCCTGAAGCTGTGGTGCAGGAGCTGCTCTTCTCATGGCTCTCCTGCCCCTTCCTCTAAAATAACCTCTAGCCTGCTGCTGAGGCTGGGAGGCTCGTGCCTGAAAGAAAGGTCTAGGGTAAAAAACCCTGCCCCTACCTCCCCACCTCTGGGATCTATAAGAGGTGAAGGGCCTATCCTTGGAATTGCTCCGATAGGTGGATTTATATTCCTCCACCTTTTTTCATGCATGCCTCAGTTTTATCCCCAAACAAGGAGTTGTTCTCCAGGGGGAAATCCATTGCTTTGGCCTGGGTGTCTGAGGTTAGGTTGGTGGCTCTAAGCCATGCAAACCTTCTGAGTGAAACTGACAAAGCCATTAACCTGGATGCAGTATCTTGGCATCCACTGCCATATGAAATTGGTACCTGGTAGCATCAAGTGCAGCCTTTGCTGTATCTTGTAAGTCCACAGCCACTTCATCTGGGACCCTATCAGCCAAAGCTAGAACGGTGTTCCATAGAGCTTTTTGGTACTGTACTGAATATGCCATGTAACTGGCCTGCCGAACTAATAAAGAGGCAGCCATGTACCCTTTCTTTCTCATAGCATCCATTTTTCTTGAGTCTTTGTCTGGTGGATGGGTAGCCAATGGGATCCTGGCCTTGTCACAGGCAGCAGCTTGGACTACTCCCTCAGGATCAGGATGTGTAAATAGAAAATCAGCTGTAGTTCTGTTCAGCTGGTATCAGCTTTCTTATCCACACCAGGAACAGAGGTTGGAGTTTTAAAAATCTGCACTGCAGCCTTCTTTAAAGATTTATGTATGGGCAGAAGTAAACGTTTCATGGTGGTTAACCCCATAATTTCTAGAAAGTATGCCTCCTCTATATCTTCCTGTTTCCTGAAGGGGAAGGTTCAGGGTTTCCACCATGTTCTTAACAAAAGCATGGTGGGAGGAGTACAGTATTCCTCAGGACCCCTGGGAGGAGATCCGAACTCTTGATCAGGGGAAACCTCTGGATCTATAGGTTCCCCTTCAAATTCATCCTCCTCCTCCTCCCCAAACACTTCCAGCACTTCTTGCCTTGCTGGGGCTGCAGGAGTAACCGGGACAGTCAGTGTAGGAACCGGGATTGCACCCTGTAGGGCTTGTAATACTTGTAATGCCTTAGCAATGTCCTCAGCCGAGGGCATAATATGCTTGTCTGCTGGGAGCTCCTTAGCCTTTTCAGCCGGAGGCACAGCGACATGTTTTTCTTTACACTTTTTCTTTAATGGAACAGGTTCAGAGCCTATTTCCACAGCCCTTTTTGTTTTACCTTGTTCAGATTTATCTGAACTCTTGTCAGGATCCTTGGCTTTACCTCCATCCTTTTTGTGGGAGGAGGAAGAAGCAGAATTATCCCCAGAAACAGAAGCTATCTCTTCCAAAATGTTAGACCTTTTCTTTAATGTTTTCGGGCAAAAGGTCTTACAAATATCACAATTGGCAAATATGTGACTTATACCCAAACAAGAAATACAGAGAGAATGCCTGTCTGCTTTTGCTGTAAGTTGCCCACAAGAGTCACAACATTTAAAACCTGTGGGTCCTGTGCGTTTTTTAGGTTTATCCAAATGGACCTCTGACATTTAAGCTAGGCAAAAAAAGATTACTTCAAAACACCGTTATGTAAAGTAACTCGGAACAGGAGATTATTTTAAAATAACTACCGCTAGTGGTTCCTGGAACCGAGCGCTATTCAGTTCCTGAAGAAAAAGGAACCGAGAAACTTACTAAATTTGGACAAAACTAAAGCAGTTCAGGGAACCAATCGCTAAATCACTCTAAATAATAATAATTTGAGATAAGAAATATTTAAAATAGACACAGAACCCTCGGTTCCCAGGAACCATGAGGGAACCGCGAATATAAATAAAAAACTACTAAAACACTAATTTAGTATACTAAACAATGTTTCTAAGGCAGCAATTTTAAAATAAACTGAAAATGAGTACTTATCTATAGATAAACTTTAGTCAGAGACAGTTCAAGGAGAGCTCTCCAGGACATCCTTACTAGGCAGGCGGAGTAAAGAATCTGAAGCATTCAGAGTGCACCAGTTGCTAGGGCAGCAGTTTGAAGTGGCATGAGCCAACTGAGAGTTCCATAATTTACATAAAATTCCATCTCTCCAGGCAGTTCAACACAGAAGGCTGACTGCATTAAGTTTAATCATAATGAGTGATTCCTGGGGTTAGAACACAACTGGTTCTATACCCATACATCAGTCCAGTTTAAATGCATATTATAATTACTGTTGTAAAGCTTTTCACCATGAAAAGGCAAACATATAAATGTGCCAAAAACAGAAAGCTACGAACTAGCCCAACAAAGTCAGGTGATTAACAATGTTAAAATAAATGCGAAAAAATAGAAACAAAATAATCACAGAGCTGTGAAATGCATCTAAATATTTGCTGCGTTCACCAATAGTGCAGACATATAACAGTCCGAAAGTACGTAATCTGATTCCAGGCATCAAAGAAGTGAATGAAAAAAAGGAAGATAACTGGAGATGTGACTATATACAGGTGGTTATTTTATTTTTTTATCAGTTGAATGCACAGTCAATAAAAATCATATTTCTACTTGTAGCATGTACAATCAATAGAAACCATTAAAGTTCCTCAGACTTATTTACCATTTGGTTGGGACAGTATGCTTTGTTTTTTTCAGTGATGCTTGTTTCCCAATCTCTAGGACCAACAATACTTCAATGATGTAATTTTAGTTACCTCTGTTTCAGCCACAGCACTTTATAAAACTTTATTGTGAAGAAATAATAAGATATAACTTTACAGTGACCGGATAGAGTTTTATGTACCAAAGTGTTCAATTTACCTTTTTTAGCAGGAGGAAATATGTACTGAGACTAAAAGAAGATTATGCTGTTTCATATGGAATGTTGACGGCTCTGAGAACTCAGGGCAGAGACAGCAGGGAGAAAAACACAGTTTAGCCTCATACTTTAACATATTTTTTTTTCCCAGTAAGAATATTTTGTTGTAAGTGCACCTCAGCAGTGGAAAAAAGTACATTTTATATTTCCAGTAATCTTTAAGTATGGATTTTGTAAATGGAAATTGTACAAAACAAATCAACCTTTCAATATTTTGTTGTAAGTACACCTCAGCTAAGGAAATAAAGTACATTTTACATACATTTTGTCAGTGTCAGTGGCTCAGTAGGTAGCACACTCGCCTCTGAGGCCAGAAGATCAGAGGGCTGTGGGTTCAGTTCCCACATCTGGCACTTGGGTTAATATCCCAGTAATGACACTGTAGTGCAGCATGAGAGGGGTGCTGCACTTCTGAGGTGCCATCTTTCGGATGAGACCTTAAACCGAGGTCCCATCTGCCTGGATTGGTCGTAGTTCAGGTGTATGTTAAAGATCCCATGGCACTTATCGAATAGAGCAGGGGAATTTCCCCGGTGTCCTGGCCAAATTTCCCTCATTCACTAAAAATACCACCAACAGCTTAATCTGATTCAAGGTCAGTTGGCATTTGTCTGTATCCCCTTCCCCTGGGTCGTGCCTGAAAATAGGCAGGATTTGTCTAGTGCACTTACCCGGTCAACAAAAACTAAATAATAAAATAAAAATATTTCCAGTAATTTTCAAGTACGGATTCTGGGTGATAGTGTAGATTATCGGGTATGCATAGGACCTATTAGCGTAGAGCTCAAGTTACATTATTTGGTCCAATCTTCTGTTCCTTTACTTTGTATTAGTTTATCTGAGTTGGGGTACTTTGTCCCCCCATACCCACTTTAAAAAAAATACAAGGGAGGTGTGGAGGGCAAAGCCCCCCCAACTCAAATAAACTGACAAAACCAAAATTAACAGCAGGCACAAGCACTTGGCCAAATCGCCCATTCCTTTGCTTTTTATTAGTTTACTTGAGTTGGGGTGCTCCCCACACACACACACTTCCATAAAAAAAAAAAAAGAAGAAGAAGAAGAATCAGCATTTATATAGCGCTTTTCATACATCCAAAGCGCTTTACAAGCAATGCTAGACTGGTAGTGAAGTGACTGAATGTGTGGTGGCGGCCATATCGCACATCATCACCCACACACAGCCTGGATAATTGCATGAACCGGTTTATGGGAAGGGGAATGTTGGCCAGGACACCGGGAATGTTCCCTACTCTTTGCAAAGAGTGCCCTGGGTTCTTTTACTTCCACCTGGACACCCTGCAGGACAACACCAGGATGGGCAGAAGGGACCTCGGTTTAACGTCTCATCCGAAGGACGGCACACCCCAGCAGTACAGCACCCCCCAATACTGCACTCGGATGCCAGCGATTTTTAGGTGCAAGTCCAATCCCGGTGTGGGATGAGAACCCACGACCTTCTGGTCCAGAGGCGGATGTGCTACCAACTGAGCCACGCTGACACCAAAAGGGGGTGGTGGTGAGGGGGGCGAAGCCCCCAAACTCAAATAAACTAACAACCACATGCACGAAAATAAGGCATGTGACCAAAACAGTGCTGTATTCAGGAAGCTTTTATGGCAAGCTTCCTATGCATGTCCAATAATCTACACTATCACTGGATTTTGTAAATGGGAGTTGCATAAAAATAATCTAACTGCCTTTCAGAAAATGTCACCATGGACTTAGATGTGGGAAGGCCTGTGAATGCCAGATATCTGGACATAACAGGAAGCAGAAGTTACTCACACTAGCAACATCATTTCTTGCTAAAGATCCTGATTACCCAAGACCTTTCCAGATTTGTCCCAAGCGACTTCCTCAGAGACCTTAGTGAAATATGATGGAATGACCTCAATAATCTCGAGAACATAGACCTGGCTCTGGATTTCTTCATCAGCAGTTTCTTACGTGTGCTCAACAACCATGTCCCCCTCAAACAGCACAGGGTCAGAGGAAAAAGTTTATACTGGTTGGAGAGAGAACTGAGCAAATGACTAAAACTTGGGGACAGGACGTGGGGGATTTTCAAGCACTCCGGAGAGCATACGAACTGGCTGAATTACAGGACCCTGAGGAATAGTGGCAAAAAAGAACTAATAAAATGCTAAGAGGCACTATATCAGGTCCCTCCAAATCAATAATCTGTCCGACCCCAAAACATTTTGGGCCCAAATCAATACCCTACTTAAGGGACATCCAGCTGATAAAACAGAGTATCTCAGTCGACGGCAAACCAACATCTGCACCAGCTGAGTTAGCCAATGCCTTTAACAACTTTTTAGAAAATGGGCTTTAAAAAATCCCAGGCTCCGACTGCCTGATAGCCCTCGCAAGCTGGGCATCTATCAGACAACAGAGCCTGGGTTAGAATAAGTGCCAGCTCCAACTGACCGGATGACTAAAATCATGGGCCAGATAGAATTTTCAAAGTTGATCTACTACCATTTTCCTTGCTTACCAGGTGAGTTGGCACCCCCCAAGTCTATCTTATCTAATGTAAAGTAACTAAATAAACAGTAGGCACACACAAAACTGGAGGAAGAAATGAAAAAGCAAATCAGTCCGATCGGCTCCTAAACCGCTAACTGACTTTAGCGCAAGACAGCGCTCTCTGGTAGTACTACTCTAATATGAGACTAGCGGTACTTTGTTTTCCATACTGCAGACGGATGTCCATCTGCAGTATGGAAAATGAAAGTAGTACTGCTCTTGTCACGTACAGTAGCGCTACCGGAGAGAGCGCTCTCTCTCTCTCTCACTCAAGTCATTTTTTTTTTTTGCCGTATTTTTGAAAATAGTGAAATTGATTCTCCTCCCCCCACTACCACCCGCTGCATCTGTAAACATTTTGGCTGCCAATCCATCCACTCTCACTTTCAGCCACTGGCTGACACAAAAACCAGAAATGCAGCGTTATGACTTCAGATGGCACCTAGTGCAAGCTGATAGGAGTGGGAAATGCAGCGCTGTTACTAAAGCTCTAGATGAGATCACACGGAGTGTAAACTGATGGGTGCAGGTTAGAAACCATTAACTTTCATTTTTCTTAGTTAATTATGCGTCTCTCACATCCCCCAATACAAAATAAAACCATTTTCATACCCTACTGTTGAGCACTCCGACTGCACTTGACAGCAGGCAGCAACTGCTTTACAAACTTCAGGTTCTTTTTTTTTGAAGGCATCAGGCTCGCAAACCATGCAGTGGCTAACAAAAAAAAAAAAAAAAACACTTTTACTGCAACTCTGGGGTGGGGAGGTGGAAGATAACTGTCTGCAGCCAGACAGCTCATTTTCTAACTTTCTGGTTCCTTTTGTGATCGCAATAAAACAGAGAAAAAAAAAAAAGAAACAGAAACTCCAGGGTAGCTACTCAGAAGGGTGTAGTGTGGTAGGAAGTACCAAAACTCCTAAAATACTGCATGTTTTTACTGGTGTTTGCGAGGCAGGGGATGTATAAACAATCTAAAACAAGGTAATTGGAAAAAAAAAAAAACCTAACAAGCCCAAATAGCAGCAGCCCCCTCTACTGGCATTAGCAAAGGAACTACTTAATGGCAAAACTGACTTTGTATACATTTTTACTTCTTTTTCATTTATTTATTTCACATTTTTTAAATATTTTATGTAACTGTTACCAACAGCCCATTTTCTAAGTGCAAATATACCCTCCAGGGTGGGCGGTATTGTACTATACCGGACTTTCCAAGGGCTGTAAGGCCCTCCATCTGTGGTGTCGGGCCTCATTACACCCCTGGGTGGTCCGGTATAGCACAACACCGCCCACCCTGTTGGGTATTATTGCTTACTTCGCCAACCTACACGAATATGTCGACCCTAGATTGGGAAGCTCTAGCCCCTCTCACAGATACTCTCCTCGGTCCTGAATTTCATTTTGGTCTAGTCTCCCAGAAGGAAAAAAATTCACCCTGCTGTACTCTCTCAAACCGGAAGGCTGACCTGGTTTCGATAAACTAGAGCCCATGTTTCTGAAAATTGCAGCTCCAATTATTGCTACCCCTCTCAAGAATCTGTTTAATAAATCCCTCTTGTTTGGTAAATTCCCCACCTAGTGGAAAACGGCCATGGTTGTCTCCATCAATAAAGGTGGTGCCAAAGATCTGGTTGAAAACTATCATCCAATATCTATTCTCAGCACTCTCGCAAAAACCATGGAGAAACTGGTTTAAAGTCAGGTCCTGGACTATGTGGAATACAACCACCTACTTTTGGATGTGCAACATGTTTTTGTGAAAAACCATGGGACCAATACAGCTCTAGTTAGGTTCACATCGGAGGTACTCGGGGTACTGGTCAAAGATCTGGCTACAACAGCATTATTCCTGGATTTAACAAAAGTCTTCAATCTGGTCAGCCACACTCTCCGCATCAACAAACTTGAGCACCTCAACCTGGACACCCATGCCTGTAACTGGTTTCAAAACTAACTAAGTGAGAGGAACAACAGGTCAAATGGTTGGATATGACATTGGATCTAAAACTGGTACACCATGTCCCCCAAGGGTCCATTCTTGGCCTCTTACTTTTCTCAATTTTCATTAACAACATGCCCAAGCACTGTGGAGGAGCCAACATCCAACTATATGCAGATGATGCTATCATCTACAGAAGATCTAAGGATGTGAACCAAATAAACCTGGGCATCAATGCAGACTTCCGACTCCTGGAACAACGGCTAGTGGACAATAAACTCGTATTAAACATAAAGAAATCAAAGGCTATTCTTTTTGGTCCCAAACGCTTGGGTGCTGAGAGACAAATTCTCCTACTACTATCCTCGATTAACGGCACCAGAATGGAGGTCTATTCTACCATCAAATACCTTGAGGTGCATCTTGATCAAGAGCTAACCCTGAAAACATATGTGGAAGCCTTAACCAAGTCCTTCCATCAGAAAATAGGGCTACTATACAGACAAGTAGGGTATTTAACCAACGAAGCACGACTGGCAATCACTACAGGAACTCTTCTCCCTGTTCTTCTGTATGGTGCTCCCCTCCTTCAACCTCTCCGAGGTACCGAACTTTCAAAACTCAAAGTCCTCTACCATAAAGTCACCCACTTGGCTGCTGTTGCTCACCCTCATGACCACCACTGTGGTGTTCGCACCTCCCTCAGCTGGCCAGCACTTGAGGCCAGGCTTGCCTATCCTACCCTCTGCCTTGCCTTCAAAACTGCCAAATTATCTTTATCACCCAGCCTTAATGACCTTCTCAAGTACAAGACCCCAACGCAAGAGCTGCGTTCATCTACCAACCCAGCCCTGAGAGTACCAAAGATAAGATCCAGTGCAGGTGACAAGTCTTTTGCCATCGCACCGGTACTCTGGCACAGCCTGCCAACTGACGTGACTAACTGCTCCACCCTCAGCACATTGAAAACCGCACTGAAATCCCATATGAATATAGCTTGCAACAGCGGTTGTAACTGATGCCATTGGTGTGCATCATGGATCTGTTACCCGATCATGTGGTATACCCCAAGTCATGGTCTCTTAATTCCAGGGCACTTAATCCCTGCTTAGATACCCCTACCCGTATGGATAACTCGTTATAAGGGGTTGTGAAACTGCTGCTTCAAGTAAAGCGTCTGAGCTCTGCATTTCACTGACCCTTACCTGCCTAGGGTTTTCCTCTAGCTTGTCAGTGGTAGGCCCAGGCAACTAATTATTGTATACCTGTCAGTCACTGCTATTGACCTGTCTTGTTGTGCATTGTTTTACTTTAGCCATAAGCCTTGTTCCTAACATATAGCAAATTGTTACTATGTACCAATCCTATCATCTGTGTAACATGTCTCTGAATGTAATCTGATGCCTCTGACTTGAATGTAAACAATATGAATGTAATTAACTCTGAGTTGCCCCTGAAAAAAGGGACATTATGTCTCAGTGGGCTTATCTGGTTAACAAATTTCAATAAATAAATAACTTATTTAAGAACAGCTAGTCAAACTTGCACATCAACTCTACAAGATGTATGGTGCCCCAAAAAATGTTTGTGAAATTCCTAAAATATGTATTTGGGCTTTGTAGCCCATTACCTTAAGCTGGTACTAGCCTTTTGTGCCAAAAGTATACTTTTATATCATGCCCTGTATGGGAGGGAAGGGATCATAACTGAAGCCGAACCCATGACCAGCTGATTCTTTCCATTTCCTGGTCCGCCAGTCACACCTGCACACTTAAACATTCCGTGACGTCTAAGTAAGGAGAGCATGGAGCGCACATAGAAGTCTATGGGGAAAGATTTCAGTACATTGTTTTATATGTGTAAGCAACCATGGAGAAAAATGAAAGTCAGCAGGGGCCCTATTAGTTGAGTGGTGGCTTCCATTTTTCTACAAGGTTGCTTAAACATATAGAAAACTGTATTGAAAACTTTCCCCATAAACATCTATGGGGCACGCCTCCACGCTCTCCTTGCTTAGACATCACAAAATGTCTTAAGTGTGTGGACAGGGCCATTAGACCGGGAAGTGGAAGGGATTAGCTGGCTGTGGGTTTGGCTTCAGTTATGATCCCTTCCCTCCTGCACAGGACCTGATACAAAAAAATACTTTTGGGCACCAAATTTGGAAATCTTAGAAATATCCTTTAAAGAATCTCAAACACTGATATGTAAATAAAGATTCAGTTGAGGCCTATGGACTTAAATGCAGAAATGAATGACAAATGCACCTTTAAAAATTATGGTCTTAAGCCCAGGGACTTAATAAATAGTTTCATTCTTCAGGCAGTTCAACTCTAGGCTGACTGCAAGAGTTAGGAATATTGAAGAATTCCAGGGGTTAGAATAATGCAATTTCTGCATTCTCTGCTCAATCTTTTCATTTCAAAATGTAAGTTTTCCTTGTGGATGGCTTTTCGACCACATTAAGAACTTCCATAACCTGGCTGACCTGGTGGAGCGGAGGGCTGAGGTGCTGTACATCACACTGCACACCATGCCGGTGACCTGGGTTCAGTAATGACCCAGGTCGTCGGGAGTCGGCAGCGAAGGGAAGGGACTGAGCATTCGGGGGACTGCTCTCCCTTCCTGGGAATGTGGCACTCTTGGTCAGCCTCTGATGATAGCTAGGTGCGGCACAGGACCAGGCAGTGCCGAGAAAGCGAGGGCAGAGCTGCGGCAGACGTTGGCATGTACGTGCTACAGATATAACTGCACGTCCAAGCTCCAAAGGGGGAGGAGGAAGAAAAGGCCCTCACAGGTCTGGGAGGCAATGAGGACTCTGGGGACATCCACCCACTTCTCCAATGCTGGGCTACCTTCCCTGACAACTGGCCGAGTCCCACCACTAGACGGACCCTTTAATTTCAGACAGGCCATCAGGTAGGAGTTGGCGGGTCCTTCCCCCGGGGGGGAAAGTCCAGTTGGTGGGGTGCTCAAAGGGGGGAGTTTCAGGCAGGGAGTAAAGGTGAATAGCCATGTGAGCACCTCTGAGAGATGCCCAGACCTATAAGGAGAAAAAATAGAAATTACATAAAAAAAAAGAACTTCTATAACCTAACCTGGGTAGATGGATTCCTTTTTTTTTTTTTATCATATCACTGTTTTCACCTGCTGGCTTGCCCCATTCAGCCCGACCGGCACCCTCAGCTCCGACACCCGTAATTATCGGGACTTACCTTATGCCCAGCCAGGGAACAGTGCCTGTGGAGGGTCACGCATCATCCTACCTGCCGGGTGTTTCTCCTCCATTTTCTCTCCCGTTAACTGGGGCCCCAGGAGTAGAGACGCAGCGCGTGGAGGCGCGCATGCACTCTACAGCCCAGGCAACAGCCTCTTCTGCCTACCCATTGGCCTAGCGCCATTGCACCCCTCTGGCTTGAGCTGCAGCTTGGCCTCCACCAGGAGGCAGACCATGGTCGTGGGATGCAACCCCACCACCCCCGAAAGGAGAGCTGCCTTTCGGCCACTCCTACCAGCTCCATGCCTCTGGCGGCCTGTGCTTGTACCCGAACATGGGTCAACAGCATGGCGCAAGGTAAGGCGTCTAGCACCTCAGTACCCCCGGGCCAGCTCTGGGTAAACAGATTCAGTCCAGAAAATGCTATCAATTCATGAATCATGCCTTCATGTGAAGAAATTTCATGTTTTGATGGTTTTCCTGGCCTTTTGAGATTGTCATTCTTCATAGAGGTACAGTGTGAGTCCTTGTGAACATCTGCAGTAGCAGTGAGTACCATGGCTGTCTGGACCAGTTTGGTGCTAAAAGGTCCATGGTTACCTGTTCCACTCTCACTTTTGGAAGCACCTTTTGTAACAAAGGAAAGGCTGGGAAAGCTTCATGGAACCTATATCCACAGTACAGGCTGACAGCATCTCCTGGGACTGTTCCCAGACATGGGGCGCTGCAGCAAAACAGTGGTAGTTTCTTGTTCTCCCATAGGGCAAAAAGATCCTCCTCTGAACAACCCACTTCTGCAAAACTGAACAACAGCACAGTTTGTTTCTGGGACCACTAGTGCATGACATGACCCATCTCACTGAGTGAGGCTGTCAATACAATGTACTTCCCCACCACATGGACTGCAGAGACACAGTATATTTACTCTGAGAGTATAGGCCAGATTCCAAATAGTTAGTGCTTCCTTGCACAGTTTTGAGGATCTTGCACCCCCTTGTTTGTTTATTTAATACACTGTTATGGTATTGTCTGTCCTTAGCTTTCCTTGACCAATGCTGAGCAGGACTTTAGGGGTACAAACACTAGTCTGAGCTCCAGCAGACTGTGTTAAAAACATAAGGACACAAGAATGTGCTGGCAGACGGGGACTGCGTGGTTCATCTAGGCTGCCTGTTTTACTGCCTCCTGCCTAGTATATTTATCCTTTCAGGTTTCTGCTATCCTAATGGATTTAACCCTTCAGATTACTGCAATGTAATTTCTCTAGGCTTGGTTCCATACTCCCTCTACTGTATAGGACAATATATGCCCTTCCCATCCTAGGACTGAGCCATCTGAGGTCAAGCTTCAATTGTTCAGGGTTGGTAGAAAATGGACTCCCTTTCTTAGGTGCTGCAGATGTAAGGGCATAATTATAGTGGCCAGGGCCCATCCTACACTGCCAGTGAGTGCCCAGGGAGGTCACTGTGGCTCCTGGGTTTGAGGGCCATCTTTACTATACTCTATATGCAATGGTGCCTCCATCCAGAGATGCTTGGTAGTGAGTTGGCTGATAAATTAGTATGACCCTCTGGGACATCATACCTACCCACTTTTCATCTAGTGTGACTGCCTCCCCACAATACCCACAGTGGATATACTTGTTCAGACAATAATAATAATAATACCGGAGTGACAGTAACAAAAATGTTTAGCACAACACCAACCCCTGCAAAGAAATTGGTTAGCTCAGATATTCTTTAGTCCATTTACCTCCAGTTAGGTGCTCACGTTGGCGGGGCCAGGCCAGTGGCAAGACACTGCTGAGGCAAATCGTTCCTGGACTAGTGGCAGGACAAGTTCCTCTCAGCTGCCATTAACAAGGCCCAACTTTGTGTATCTACCTCAGTTTACCCACATGCAAATACACTGCCCAATCCACAGTAAGCTGTCTGTACTGGTAGCCGCTATCCTCTCTCACCTGGTGCCAGGATTATTATAACTCACTATGGGAACGCCCCTTTGGCAGTCCCTAGTTACCCAGTGTTGAAATGTTGCAGGCCTGTTAATTTTGCCATGAGATGGCCAAAGTTAGTGCACTTAACTATACACATAATTAAAATGTACATAGAAGAGCCACTCAGAGGACCAGGTGCCAGTGACAGTTTTAGCATAGTCTGAGAGAAAAAGTGACGCCACTTATCGCTACACATTAAATAAGGTAGTCCATACAAGGTATTTATTTAACCTCATTTATTTCAGACTTGCAGGACATAAAGAAGACAACACTAGTAATAAATGAGATAAAAAGAATACTTTGTAAGGACTACCTTATTTAACATGGTGCAGTGAGTACCTTGACTTTTTCTCTTCAACTATAAACACAACTAGTCGATTCCCCAAACTCCACAGGCCATGTAATTGCTTAAATGGTCAGTAACCTCTTCAAAATGAGTTATTTGTAATATAGCCAAATTGCTAACTTGTAGATCCAGTTGGAAAACTCACATAAAATGTAGAAGTGCAGCCCCCATGCAGTTCAAAACAACCTGTCCCTCATAACCAGGTTTTTTGTTCAAATATCCTTTACCACCAATCTCACGCGTCACACCAGGAGTCCTGGGGGTCAGATGTACTGGCAACAACTTCTGATTCTGAAAGGAGGGGTTACAACCTGCCACCACCATTGGAGGGAGCGCAGGAGCTTTTTCTGTACTAGTATCAGGGTAATCAGGGGATCCCTGAGTTGAGACCAATATTTATTTCGGTACCATTGAACTCCTCTCATGTACAGCCTAGCCCACGGTACTACAGGTGTTGTAGCTGACATGAGACCCAACAGTATGAGAAAATCCTTGTTAGTCCTCCTCGTTGCCATGTGGAGGAAGGCTGTATGATGTATCAAAGTGCTGATCCTTTCTTGTGGGTGAAAGGCCCTTGCTTTGTACTATGTCCAGTTCTGCTACAATGACTTGCAGGTGTTGTGTGGGTTTCAAGTTAGATTTGTATAAATTCAGGATGAACCCCAACCTCAGGAGCTTTGTCTACTTCACTAATGAAAGGACATCTTCCCTGTGTTTCTCACACACCAACTGAAAAGCATCACAACAAAATTACTACCAATTAACTCTAGAACAAGCAATTCACATCATGCATTGGTGACAATGCAAACAGTGATAAAAATAAAGAAACAGAAATATCACAAAAAGGAACATATACAGTAAACAATAAATCAAGAACAAGGAAGAATCTTATATATAGACAAAGAAGTCAAGAAACAGTACCCTCCTCCAGCTGACCACCGCACCCCTTACTCCAGTCATTATCTAATCAATTTAACAGGCTAGTTCTTCCATACTAGTCTTAGTTGTTTTATTTATTTAATTTAGTTTTGTTGACCAGATAAGTGTGCTAGACAATCGAATGCCTATTTTCAGGCACAACCCAGGAGGTTACATAGGGTAAGGCAGTAAACAACAAGTTACAGTACAGCAACAGTAAGTGACATTGTCAACAGCAGAAAACAGTTTACATAGCAAAAGCAGCACATATATATAAATAAGGGTCAAAATTGCAAGGCACAGGAGGAGCAAGCCAAGGAGCAGGACAGAGAATTGTATCAGTTAAAACAAAAGGAAGCTGGGAAGGCAGTCAGAACAGCAAAGGCCCGAACTGAGGAAAAGATAGCCAACTCAGTTAAGAAGGGGGATAAAACCTTTATTAGGTACATCAGGGAGCGGAGGAAGACTAAGGGAGGGATAGTGAGGCTTAATAAAGGGGAGGGGGGTGGGCAGAGGGCGATGGTGAAAAGGCAGAGATACTAAACAAATATTTTTGCTCAGTATTTACAAATGAAGAGGGGGAGGTACCTAAAACAAAACAATAGAAACACTCTGGATACAAAAGTTGATACCAGCCCATTTACAGAAGAAAGGGTTCTGAGAAAAACGCTTAAAACTGAAGGTGGATAAAGCAATGGGGCCTGATGGGATTCATCCCAGAATTCTAAATGAACTAAGGGTAGAACTAGTGACACCACTGACTGCCCTCTTTAACAAATCATGGGAGGATGGGGTGGTACCTGAGGACTGGAGAAGGGCAGATGTGATTTCCCTTCACAAAAGTGAGAGCAGGGCAGAAGCAGGAAACTACAGACCTATTAGTTTAACCTCAGTGATAGGGAAAATGATGGAATCACTTCTGAAGGAAAGAATTGTCGAGTACCTAGAGGCCAGAGGGGCACAGGACTCAAGGCAGCATGGATTCACAGCGGGAAGGTCATGCCAGACGAATCTAATATATTTCTTTGACTGGGGGACCAAAGTAGTAGATCAGGGAGGGGCTGTGGACATGGCCTACCTAGACTTTAGCAAGGCATTTGACTCAGTCCCACACAAAAGATTAATATACAAGTTAGCCAGCCTGGGAGTGGGTCCCAAGATGATAGCCTGGGTAAAGAACTGGCTGGAGAATAGGACACAGAAGGTAATAGTAAATGGAGCCCGCTCTGAAGAAAGGGGGGTTACTAGTGGGGTACCGCAGAGTTCAGTATTAGGACCGGTCCTCTTCAATGTCTTTATAAGCGACACTGTAGAGGGACTGGAAGGAAAGTATGTCTCTTTGCAGATGACACAAAGATCTGCAACAGAGTTGATGCACAAGGTGGGGTGGTAAGGATGAGAAGGGACATGGCAAGGTTAGAGGAATGGTCAAATGTATGGCAGCTTAGATTCAATGCTAAAAAGTGCAAGGCAATGCACCTGGGAAACAAAAACCCAAGGGAAGAGTACATAATGGGGGGTGAGATACTAACAACAACAAAAATGGAAAGGGACCTGGGGGTAGTCATATCAGATGTCCTAAAGATGGGCAAGCAATGTGAGAGGGCAGTAAGGAGGGCTGGGGGGGAGATACTGGGATGCATAGGGAGAGGCATCATCAGTAGAAAACAGGAAGTTGTTATCCCTCTATACAGACAGCTGGTGAGACCCCATCTGAAGTACTGTGTGCAGTTCTGGAGACCCAATCTCCGCAAGGACATAGACAAGATGGAAGCTGTCCAGAGGAGGGCAACTAAAATGGTGCAGAGTCTGCATCAGAAGACATATGAAGAGAGACTAAAGAAGCTTAATATGTATAGCCTCAAGGAAAGGAGGGAGGGGATACGATAGAAACTTTCAAGTACCTCAAGGGAATCAACAAAGTCCAAGAGGGTAGCATCTTTCAAAAAAAGAGGTGTGCAAGAACAAGGGGGCACAATTTGAAGATGGGGCGGGTGGGGCTCAGAAGTAATGTAAGGATTTTTTCACAGAGAGGGTTGTGGATGCATGGAACGGCCTTCCGGAGGAGGTTGTGGAGTCAAAATCAGTGGCTGAATTCAAGCATGCATGGGACAGTCATAAGTCAATTCTAGGGGGTGGGGGTAGAAAGAAGTAGGTTGCTGGTTAACTAGGATCTGCAGCTTATCCATTAGATAGGGAAATGGGCAGACTGGGTGGGCCAAGCAGTCCTTATCTGCCGTCAAATTCTCTGTTTCTATCTGGAAATGTACTCAGTAACAGTTACGAGACTGTGATATATTAGGAAGACAGTATTTCTAACTTGAAGTTTTTCCTCAAATGAAGTGAACAATCTATACAGTTTTTGGATCTGTTTTTATTACCAAAGATGGTAATGGGGATGCAAACACAGACTTGTGTAGGAAAGGTACTGACTGTAATTCATTACATTACACTAGCCGTCATATGTGATCAGTAGTTGAGAATGTTCCAAAGGACAGTTTGTCCATCTGAAGGAAAAACTGTAGTAGCCTGGTGGAATATGTGGAGGGGCACATGAGCTCAGATGATGTTTTTCAGACATGGGCTACTCTGACAGTTGTATGTAAATGTTATGTAAATATGTAAAGCTATGAGAGAAATCAAAGAAATGGACCGAGAGGCTATGCTGCGTTATAGAGGGACGGTTTATTTAGTTTTTGTTTACATGGGTAAGGTGTCGTAGCCACAAAATATGACTATTTTCAGAAACGACCCAGGAGGTTACAAAACAAAATTGGCAGACAAAACAAATAACAGGTATAGTTCAGAGGTAATCAACCTTACAAAGGAAACTCTACACGATGTTCTATGACGTAAACAGTATTGCTAATATGACAGAGACTATGGCATGAAAATACACAATAGTACAAAACACAATAAGCATACAATCATAGTGCAGTACAGTTTTAACACATAATCCATTGTAAGTGCTAGTTAGTGAGTCAGTAGATGTAGCAGACTCTTCAGAATGGGTGCAATTCTGTACGGCAACTGAGTTTTGTCACCAATTTTAGCTCACAAGCGTACCATGTTAAAAAGATTATCAAGTACAATTGTCATATTTTGACTGTAGAATCAAAAATTCTATATTGTTTGCCAGAGAGACCCTATATACTATATATATGAGCTAAGAATTTAGGTGATATAATTAAACAGTTTCCACAACACTGCCAGAAAGGGTATGGACCTTCCAAGGGGTACTTTTAACCCTTGCAGGGCTGCAGACTGATGCATCAGTCCAGAACTCCAATATGTTCTGATTATGTTGGCAGTTAAAGGGTTAAATACAATAATTGCAAGTTTTGTTCCAGTATAAAAAAAAAAAAAAAAAAACTTGCTATGACTTTTCAGTTTGCGATTTGGGGAGTACTTTTAAAATTTGAGACGACATCAGTTGCAATACCTGTTTAGTTATTCATTTGGTAAAGTGTAGGTGTGGCATGATTTACGTTGGAAAAAGGAACTGCTTTTTTAAGGTTAGAATCGGAGAACATCTACACTACATAGAAGAGGGTGAAATGGAGAATGCACTTGCTAAGCATATTAAAAAAGCTGGTGATAACCATTTTTTCATGTTTAAAGGTACTGAAAAAGTTGTTCTAGGTCCACGTGGGGGTGATCTTGAGAACAAACTTCAACAGAAAGAAACCTTCTGGCAATATACATTAAAGACATTTGATGAACTAGGAGCACTTAATGATAGTCCAAAAAAAACAAATTTTTTTTTTCACCCCTTACCTCCGAACTCTCTCCAGCGACCTCCTGGATCCACAGTCTCTACCTCCCAACATGGCTTGGTAGTCACAGGCTCCTCTCCGGCACCGGGCATCCCTCGGGTCTACCCTCCGGGGAAGGGCCACCCCCGCCCAGGTGCTCTTTCTCTAAGTACTGAGACACCGGGCCAGAGAAGAGGGGGATAGCTTGAGAGCTGAGCCCATGTCTGGGAGTGTGGTCTGTGGAGGGAGGCACCTTCGCCTTATCGGCGGTGAGGGGGTTCGATCATTCGGCTACCCTCCAACCTCCACCAGAGGCGCCGCTGAGCGTCACATTCTCAACCTCCCGGGAAGAGACAGTAGTCCTCCGGACGCTCAATCTCTTCCACCCCTGCCGACCCCCATCCACCCGGATCCATTCCCGAACCTGGGTCGCTGGTGTGACGCGAGGTGTGGCGTCCAGTGCCTCAACTCTCTGCGCCACCGGGCCGACTCTTAATGATAGTTTTTAGCCGTTTCCTTTCTTAAAGTATTTTTAAATTGTTTTTGGACTTTGCTGATTCTAATATATATTTTTTTTACTTATTATTTATGCTCCTCTCTCTCTCCCCCCCACATCCACCCCCTTCTTCGGGGTCCTCCATGCACCACAAACTACGCTGGTAGGACCAGGAGGACACCGGCTCCTGTAAGTGCCCTGCTCCCGAGTACTACATGATCTCCGGATAACCCACTGGGTAGGGAGGAGGAGGCTTCCCCTTATCTCCTTCCGACACTTCAGGAGGAACGGGCAACCGGAGCTGTATCCCTTGGCCCCTCCGGTTGTTGGTGCAAGGCCCGTCTCCTGGCATGGAAGTGGGTGTATTTTTCCTTGTTCTCCTGCCCCCTGCAGACATCAGCACTCGGGGAGGACCAGTGAGTCAGAGGTGCATAGAGACGCACCCCCACTCGAGTCCTCGGCCAACGCCTGCCCCTCCCATGAGTTCTGTCTCCTCTGCTTCACTGGCACCACCCGTGATCATCAAGGTGGTGGCAGTATTGCGGTGAGAAGAGCTGCCCACCTTCTCCCCCTGGCCGGCCCTCCGATGACCCAGACTTGCTACCAAACCCAGGTCACCAGCATCGCAAGCGTTAGCTCTACTGCTGCGTCGGCGGGCCGTCTTGATTCTAATATATTTTTCTGATTGTGAGTTACACTAGTTTCATGGATTTTTTTCATAGTTCATGCCAGGTTCTTACTGGGGATATGTAACTATATTTTTTTATGATATCATCCTCTTTTTGGAGTAGGTTTTAGTCTACATATTGATTAATAAATACATTTTTTAGTTTCCATTTTCATCCTTCTTTTCCTTCTCCCGCCCTTTTTTCTGCCCTTTCCTCTTCCCTTCCAGTGATACCCCGAACATCCCCACCCTACCCACCCATTAACTTCCCACCTCTGTGCACTCCACTTACTCAGGTGCCTAGCGCACTGCACAGCTACATACAACAATTGGCAGAGTCCTCCTCTCACCTCCACGGCCTGCAACTGTATGAGGAGGAGAAAAGTTGGCCGTGCCAGTCACTGTACATAACTGTGCAGAGTGCCAGGCACCAGGGAAAGGGAGGTGAGGTGGGAAGACAGCAGGTGGGTTGGATGGGGAGGGGGTTGTTCAGCTGGGGGACACTGGACCACCAAGGAATCCTTTCAAAAGAGGAAACGCATGATCGGGGTTGGGGGGGGATATGGGCCACCACAAAATCATTTAATGAGAGACAATGGGTGATGGGGGGTTAGGGAGGGACACTGGACCACCATGGAATCATTGAAAGAGAGACGACGGGTGATAAGAGGTTAGGGGGACCCTGAAACAACAGGGCATGTTATCATGACAAGGAATGGGGGCTCAGGTAGGGAGAAAACACTGGACACCAGTGAATACTGCAACTTGTGACAATGGGAGAGCTGGGGTTGGTGGCTGCAGTGCAGCTGCTCTGCCTTCGGCGGGGCACGGGCTTAGTATCTAGTTAAGAGGAGTTTTATTAGCACGAGGAAAAAGTACCATTTAGGGGTCTGTTACCACCTCTGCAAACCTTTGAATATCCTGTTGTGCCATAATGCATGAGGGGACCCTCTCATTTGCATAGGTGCAGTGGCATTTAAGGGCCTTGGCACTGCTAGGTTTTTGGGCGGCTCCCAGGGACTCTGCATATTGCCCTGCCAGGAGCACGCGCATATACCTGGGTAACTGCCTGTGCTACTCATGTTAGCATGGATACTAATTTTCTTCGACAGGGTAACCAGGGATATGGATGGGGGGGGGGTGTATGTGGTCAACCTGGACTTTAGCAAGGCCTTCAACACCATGCTACATATAAGGCTGCTACACAAGCTGGGAACATGGGGGTGGGCAGGAAGATAGTGAAGTGGATGGAAAATTGGCTTAATAATAGGTCCCAAAGGGTGGTGGTGGTAGACAGCATACACTCTGCAGAGGGTAAGGTGACAAGTGGGGTGCCACAGAGATCGGTGCTGGGTCCAGTCCTCTTAACATCTTTATCAGTGACATAGCGGAGAGTCTGGAAGGGAAAATTTGCCGGTTTGCTGACAACACCAAGATCTGCAACAAGGTGGACATATCAGGGGGAGTCGACAGAATGACAAGAGATCTAAAGAAGCTGGAGCACTGGTCAAGGGATTGGCAGCTGGGTTTTAATGCCAAAAAATGCAAGATAATGCACGTGTGGCACAAAAACCAACAGGAAAGAGACCCTGGAGTGATAATCTCTGATGACTTCAAGGTAGGTAGGCAGTATGACAAGGTGGCAGGAAAGGCAAACAGAATGCTGTGATACATTGGCAGGGGTATCACCAACAGAAAAAGGGAGGTGATAATGTCACTTTACAGAACACCAGTGAGGCCACACCTCAAGTACTGCATTCAGTTCTGAAGGCCTCATCTACGAAAGGACATAGATAGAGTGGAGGCAGTTCAGAGGAGGGCGACCAAAATGTGCATCACAAACCTTATGAGGAGAGGATGAATGATTTGAATATGTACTCCCTGGAGGAGAGAAGGGAGATGGATATAGGATTGAGACTGTTTACTACCTCATAGAGAAAAACAAGGTGCAAGAAAATACTATTTTCCAGAGAAAAAGATGCTCAAGGACATGGGGTCACAAGATTAAATTGGAGGGAGGGAGGTTCAGAGAGAACATGAGGAAGTACTTCTTCACAGAGTGGGTGGTGGACAAGTGGAATGCCCTGCCGGTGGAGGTGGTGGGAGAAGAAACAATTACGGGTTTCAAAGAGATTTACTGGTACTCAGGAGAGGGATACAACATAGTTCTAGCATTGCATAAAGGGTTAGGAGTGATGGGCAGACTAGGTGGGCCAAGGGGAGATAGGGGAGATTACCGGACCACCAACAGTCCTACACTATTAGCATAGGATCAAGTTACGCTACTTTCTCAAATCCATCTTTGGGTTATTTTTAGTAGTTTATTTGAGTTGGTGGGCTTCACCCCCAACACCCTCATAAAAAAAAAAAAAGGAGGTGTGTTGGGGTGGCAAAGCCCCCCAACTCAAACAAACTTACACAATCAACATTAACAGTGAGCACAAGTAGACGTTGTATTCACGAACAATTTACGCTACTTACGTGTTGCTGGTCCGATAATCTCCACTATCGATGGCCAAAAGCCCTTATCTGCCGACGGTTTCTATGTTTCTACATTTTATAAAGAGGGTTAATGCACCAGCTGTGAACTTGGAGGCCCAGCAGACTTAGGTTTGAAACCTATAACTGCCACTTGCATACTTGTTTCCCTAAGAATGTCAGTTAACCTCCCTGTGCCCCCAGGGCACACCTGGAAACGAGCATTAGCTCAGTGTGCACTTCCTGGCCAACAATTTTAATGTACCAATAAATGTGACCACTGTCATGGTGTAACAAAAGTAAACTTCTAACATTTCATTTAAATTGACACCAATTATGTCAGCAACCAGCATTTTTCTTCATATGGGTTAAACAGGTAGCAGTTCAAGTTACTTGGAAAGCTTATTTTTCATTCAGGAGAAAAATGGTCAATGAGATACACAGTCCTACTGTACATACATGCAGCATATGTACTGCGGGCTCTCCAGTCCTGCTGTATTACACAAAAAACGGCGACTTAGTAACTGTCTGGCACACTCAAAATGAGTGCCGTTGCACTTGCGTCTCTTAATTATATTTACCTTTGATGCTGGTCCATGAAGCCGTATATTTTTAATGCTTTTACTGATGTTTTTCACTGTTACGTTTGCCCGGTACCTTTCTCCGGCTTTAACGTCTAAGAACTCCACAAAGGCAGGTGAAATTCTCACTCCCGACACATCGACATCCATCGAGCTTTATTTGGTGGCAGCTTTCGAAGAGCTGAATATGTGAATGGTATAAAAAACTAATTATTTATCTCCGACGCCTGCTACTCTTGCAGCAGTGTTTCGTTTTCCAAGATCTGCAAGTTTGTAGCGTGCGATCGTTGCTAGGCAACTGTTCGGCAGGCGTGGTAAGCGTATGGGTAGGCGCGCTGTGCTGACAGGCCAACTGATGCGTTCCTCTCATAGCGTTTTATCCATAGAACTACACAGAGGTAAAAAGAGCAGAATGGCAGCGCCAGTACGTAAAGCGCGCCGCCATCTTGTGAATGTTGAACCCCAGAAAACGCACATTAATTAACATGCGCAGGAGTTTCACCGAGTTTACCTCTCAACCTTTTGTCCCCCAAATGTGGAACATTGCCTCTCAAAATATGGAAAAAATGAGCAAAATATGGAACACTTAATCAAATCTTTACCTAGAGGGCTTAGAACACTGTTAAAAGGTTTGCATTTGTGGTCAGAAAGTCTGTTATTAATTGAATAATATCTTTTTTGCATCATTTACTATAGATTTTTACTTTAAAATGTTAATACTGAATTTGGAAGAAGTCCTCACAATGTGGAACAGGGTGCTTTTGTGAAGTAAAATGAGGAACGTTCCTCGTAATGTGGTACAGTTGAGAGGTATGTCACAGCGCGCTGAGTTTAAAGCCTAATTTTTTTTAACATCTAAAGCAATAACCATGCTGGTCTATGGTTTTATTGCAAAGACTGGACTGAGGGTGAAAGTGTGCACTGTCCTTATGGTGGCAACATATATATTTTTTTAAATGCAGTAAGCGTGCACCTTGGATTCATTGTAATAGCAAAGTGATTGACATGCACAGGAATTTATCAGAGCGTTTCACCATATTAGGTGTATAAGCTGTTACTGTGGAGCCTTCAGCCTTGACTCTGTGGCACAGAGTAATGCTGACAGTCTGCAC
Organism: Neoceratodus forsteri; assembly: GCA_016271365.2. Lineage (NCBI taxonomy): Eukaryota > Metazoa > Chordata > Ceratodontiformes > Ceratodontidae > Neoceratodus > Neoceratodus forsteri. Next base: position 726,052,231 of record CM057458.1, on the reverse strand, counting down.
TGTCATTACCTTTTCGTGGACATATATATATATATATAATTTAACTGGGAACTACAGCTTCTGTAGTCACTGGCTTAGCTGAAGCTATCTACAGAAATGAACATGGATATACATTCCAGGAGTTCACTGAAGGTCATTTCTACTTTTCGTTTAATATTTAGTATTCAATTTCAATGACAAGTCAATTATGCAGTGCTCAGGCTAAGAAGATATGTTTCGGAAAATGAAAGTTGTGTGAACTAGGACATGTGTTACCCATGCATGCAAAAAGCCACTAAAAAGCTGGCACGGCAAACTACCCAACCCTGGTCCCTTTACCCGATAGATATCCTGGTGTCCAGTGGCACTCTGCACACTCCGATTGGCCATTGCCATAATCATTTATGTAACCTCAACCCCCTGCCTTTTTGCAAATGACAGGTGGTATGCTGTTGAAGCTGGCAGCAGTACCAGGTGGGGACTGGGTTCGGGGAGGACTAGGTTACTCGGCACAAGGGCTAGGTTTGGCTACTCTGCACAGGGGCACCCAAGTACATCTGAACACAGGAAGCAATAACTGTAATGTCCAACACCAGGAGTGGGATTCTAAAGTGTGGCTTTATTCACATCCAAGCAGAACAAAACAAAGCATAGACGGACCCCCACGGGGCTACATTCCTGGTGATGCAGATTAAGAATCAGAACACTTCCTCAACACTTCAGCCCTCAGGCTCTGAACCCACCAGGCACATAGCCCGGACTTGCACGCTGCTTTGGGTACACAGCCCGACTTGTACACTATTTGGGGTTTCCCTGGCTCGGCTCCCCTGCCGGCCACTCGAACACCTTCCATTTGACATCGACACATTTTCCAGTGGCTCCCTAAACCACCTTAGAGCCTTCGACTCCATAAGGGAAACTTCCTTTTAATCCCACGTCTGGGTACTTTCCTCAGCACTGGCCAAGTGCCTGAGGGAAAGTAAAAGGGCCACAGAGCAAATCCGTAGAGGTGAATTTGGTTACTACTGATGGGGGGGTCTCCCACCTCTTGTTTCCACAATTCATACCCGGCCATTTCTCTGGACATTAAACATCTCTTTCTGAAAAGCTTGGCAATGTAGATTAAAGGGTAAATGCATAGCACCTTTCCTCTACGTGTCTTGGCTTTCCCCCATGCTAGACTTGAACATACTTTTACATTTCTTTCTGAAAAGCTTGGTATTGTAGATTAAAGGGTAAATGCATAGCACATTTCCTCTACTTGTCTTGGCTTTCCCCTTGTGCTGGACTTGAACATACTTTTACTTGGCTTAGCCAATTCCTCTAGGCCTCCCACTGATTAAGCAGTCCAATCCCCACTTTACAACAGTTCAGGTGAAACAATGGCCCTATGTAAGAGCAGATGCACCCTTTGGTTGCAGGTGCCCCACAGGCGATTCTTGACAGCTTCTGGTGTCGCAGCACAACTTGAAAACTAAGGCAGCTTCTTCCCTAGCCGGAACCAGGAGGGTTGCCCCTGGAATGACAGGCAAACCTTTTCACCCCCATCCCCTCGGGATGGGGGCACAGAGACCAGTAACAGCGGTCTCCACCACTTCATGAACAGCTTACTGTGTTCCTCTTTTGGCAGAAACACACACCTATCCCTTAAAGTAGCTCTATATCAGAGCTATAGGTTCCAAGAGCCTGTGCACAGACTGCTGTGCTCCTCTCTTCAAGACTGCTCACACACAACTTTGTTCAAAACTCCCCAACATTTTAACCTAACTCCCAACTGCAGATTCCAGTGTGGCTGATGCAGCTGTGAGAGTTCTATGGTGATGTCATCCCTCAGTCTCAGCTGAGACTGAGAACAGAGTGAGACAGTGTGAAATCCATTTAACTGGAGTTTCACAAGCTGCCTTCCCTGCCTACCGCTAGGTCTTACTGGGATTCTAGTAACCCCGGGTAACGAGGGTTACACTCGCCCTGGGCCAGGAAAATGACTGTCCGCAGTCATTATTTACCCAGCTGAGGCCATCTCACCCTATGTGTTACCTTCGGAGGGGGGTGATCAGGCCCCCTCCCTCCTACCATGTGCTAGCACAGGCAGGCAACACTAAGGGCCTAGGGGCCTTTGGCTGACATATCAGCCTCTACTGTACCCACTAACTATGGGTGCCTAGTGGCTCTGGTAGAACTGTCCAGAGCATAGCCCTAATAGATCAGCACTGCAACCCCTACTGCAGGTCAGGGCCACAACCTGTCTATCCCCCCAGCCCTCTAGGGAAAACCTATCTGCCTTTAACTCAAAGCCCCAAACGAAACAAACAGGGGACCTCCCCGACCTTGGGCACCTTGCAACCACACACCAGGAGCTAATACCAACCATTACATTACTCCTTCAGTCCCCCACAACCACACCTGTGGAAGGAAAGGGTTACTACAGTAACAACAACATTAACAACAACAGTACTTTAAATACTACACACTAAAGTACTAGTGAGGAACTCCGATGAGCTCCTCCTCCTCTTCTTGTCTTCTGTCTTCTTCAGGAACACATGCAAGAAAAAGAAAGACAACACACACTTCTAATCTGCATATACAGTCTATCTAAACCCCTACCATCAAAATACTGGAGAATCCCAAAAATATTTTTTTAGAAAAGGTATAAAAACAGTATATACACTAGAAAACAGTAGAAAAACAATGACATTATTTACAATACACATTTGGGGGATGGAGTGCCCTAAAAGTCCCATCCAGTGACCACAGTGCCTGAAGGCTAGTCCATTAAAGAGTCTCTCCTGGGCCGGAGCCCGGTGAAGCATAGTTCTAACAGGCCAAAGTCCTGAAGGGGAGAATCTTTGAGGACAGTTCACATATTTGGAGTCTGCTAGTGTAGGGTGTGTACTGCAATGTCATAAGAATAGAAAAGTTTGGACTTACCAGCCCCTTGTAGAATGAACAATGGCACCGACCTGCTCCTCGGCCGAAGACTCTCCCTGGCAGCACTTTTCCTATACAGCTGGGCGAATATCTTCTGGGAACGACAGGAGGGCACATCTGGAAACTGCTGGGATGATGTCATCTCTGGAGACGGAACCTTGGAACAGGAACAAAAAGGAAAACAGCTGGTCTGACATCATCCGATTACCAGGTGATGAATCAGGATACAGCTGGGCTGGTGTCCTCTCTGGATCTGAAGTCATCTGGTGGGCCAGTCAATGGATTCTGGAAAGTCAGTGCACTGTAGAACTGATGAATGTGGGGCACCTGAGTCCTGGATGTCCATACTGGTGGAACAACAAAGGCACTGCAATGGCTGGAGTGGCAGCATTGACTACCACTGCTCTGCTTTCCATCTGGTAGGCACGGGCACATTTGCAGGGAGGTCTTTGCATTGAGGCCAATAGCACAGTGGGTCAGGAGCTTGAAATATTACCCCATCTGGGCACACATAATTCACACTGTGAAAGGTTTCACGTCCCTCTCCATCCACTATTCAAACAGTGTCCTGCCTTTTTTCCACTGGCTGTATTTTTCATGAAACATTCTGTTCCTGACATGCTTGTTTGCACCAGGATGCACACATTTCATTGCTTCGGCCCAAATCCAGGATTTCCTGCTGTTCTCAATCTCCTCCCAGACTCTCCGAGGAAAGGACATCCCATAGATTTCATTCGCCTTCCTACGAACCAGTCTCTCCTCTTTACTAGCTTTGGTCAACCTGAGACCGCTGGCCTGGCTTGGGGGCGGCCAGTCCTGGTTCTGCCAGCTACGCATTCTCAACGAGACAAAAAATGGATCCCTGACTTCTTCTTTTTGCACAGCCAGGGCCATGGCATCACCACTCTCGTCCATGCATTCCTCTGAGGCAAGAGTTTGAGGCTGTGTACCTGTTCCTTTTTCACAAGGCCACAAAGGTTCCCCCTCTTCTTCTCCCTCACTGAGAATCTGTGCCCAGGAGTGAGCAGTCGTCCTCACTCCTGAGACTATCCATTCTTCACTGGGCACAGAGGTCGATACCTCCCATTCAAAGGCCTCCTTCATCTCATCTTCTCCTATGAGACTTGGGATAGGCCCCCCTCTCCAAGGGTCTACTGATGCTCTGTCTGAATTGTCTATCTGCGATCCAGCATCCGAAACATCAGCATATGGTTCTGTTTGCAAACCTGCACCCTCTAGCTTTGTGCCACACTCCCCCGAGGGATCTTCTCCAACAGGCTCCGCCTGGTGCTGTGTGCTGCCAACTGCAGATTCTTGAACTTTTGTCCATGTGGGAGCCAAATGAATCTTGGGCGCTTTAAACAAGCCATATTTCTCTAAGCACCCAGAACAGTAAGGTACCATGAAGACGTCCCTTCCAGCATTTAAGCATATTAAACACACTTGCACTGGGTATCCAGGAATCGCCACATGAGAAGGCAGTTGTCCATAGTAACACCTCTCAATGTCCCTTAACTTATTTATTTCTGCTGCTACCGCAGCCCAGGCATGATCCGGGTAGCGGGCTGGTCCTGAGGCCATGACTGCAGAGAAAAACAGACAAATGCTCACTGTTATTGAAAGTCCCACATCACTGAACACTTTCTTTCACTTTCAAAATGGCTCCTCTGCTGCAGTGTTTACATTACTACCCCACCCTGTAATGGCGGCGGCAGCACTCCTTTGCATCAATATTCTGAAATTTGGGTCAAGCCACTGCGCATCCAGTTTACACACTCTACTGATAACTACTCAAACTGCACGAACTTGCACTTTTCTTTTTCTAGCACATTTATATGATTTGCCACAGACTTTTCACTTGCTGAAAACATTGCTTTAGCTCACAGTCCCTTAAAGCCTCAGTATTTCAAGCACAGGATTGCCTGTAACTAGTGCTGCATAAATTGATACAACTCACAGTCTCTCTCATGGCTTTGAAACTTTAAACTGATGCTGAACCCATAACTATGCTCACAGTCAATGGCTTAACAGACTTGCTCTTGCTGGTAAAACTTGACACAATCTTTATTTGCAAAGCGACTACACTGCTGCACACAGATTCAGCTGGCTTTTGGCAAAAATCACTTGTTTGAGCAATTATTTCTGTTGGTACTCACTGTTATCAGTAGCTGTTTGCTGCAATGGAAAAACGGCCTGCAGCTAGTCTTGGAGGCCTCGGAACAGAAGCAGGTGGGCAGTCCTGCTGCTCATCCCTCCGATCACCACACTCACAATCCAGTCGCTCGAGATGCGGGTTGAGCCCGATTTTAGATGGAAAAGTCCATTTTTTTAAACTTTTACAGCGCTTTTCATCACTGCGATGCTCCTCCACTAAGCCAGTACATGCACTCCACTCACACTCCCTCTCGAATGCTGGGCAGTCGCTGTAGAGCTGGCTTGGGGGCGGGACTGATTGCAGTCTCACCAATCACATGACGCCATGCAAATGAGCCTCTTTCCCTCGCGAGTGCTCTTCTCCTCACGGCGATCGTCGAGCAGGCAAATTTAAACTGCAAGACCACTTTTTTTTGCGAACTGACTCCACGGCGGGAGCCCATTTCAACCATTTATCATGGCCATTAACACAGCAAGTCTCTCAATTCACTAAAAAGCATTTCCAACGACAAGGGCACAATTCTCCTGTTGCTACCCCTAGTCTTCCACACTTTTCTTTGTCACAACAGTTTCTTAAAAAGCTGGCAAAAACGCTATAATTTTTGATGCAGGACAAGGGCTTACTCTTTCAGGCTTTACTGCTCCTTGATAAACAGTTGGCATTTTAACAGCAGCATATGGACAACAGCACACAGCGACACACTAGTTAACCTTGCTTCCGCTTTTTGGGCTACCCACTGCCAGATAACCAAAACGCTAGCCCCTTGCCTGAGCACCTTTCCTCCCTAAGTTAAAAATCCCAGCGGTGCCTCCATTTTGTAACCCCAACCCCCCCTGCCTTTTTGCAAATGACAGGTGGTATACTGTTGAAGCTGACAGCAGTACCAGGTGGTGACTGGGTTCAGGGAGGACTAGGTTACTCGGCACAAGGGGTAGGTTTGGCTACTCTGCACAGGGGCACCCAAGTAAATCAAAACACAGGAAGCAGTTACTGTAATGTCCAATACCAGGAATGGGATTCTAAAGTGTGGCTTTATTCACATCCAAGCAGAACAAAACAAAGCATAGACGGACCCCCACGGGGCTACATTCCTGGTAATGCAGATTAAGAATCAGAACACTTCCTCAACACTTCAGCCCTCAGGCTCTGAACCCACCAGGCACACAGCCCGGACTTACACGCTGCTTTGGGTACACAGCCCGACTTGTACACTACTTGGGGTTTCCCTGGCTCGGCTCCCCCCTTGCCGGCCACTCGAACACCTTCCATTTGACATGGACATATTTTCCGGTGGCTTCCTAAACCACCTTAGAGCCTTCGACTCCATAAGGGAAACTTCCTTTTAATGCCACGCCTGGTACTTTCTCTCAGCACTGGCCAAGTGCCTGAGGGAAAGTAAAGGGCCACAGAGCAAATCCGTAGAGGTGAATTTGGTTACTACTGATAGGGGGTCTCCCACCTCTCACTTCCACAATTCATACCCGGCCATTTCTCTGGACATTAAACATCTCTTTCTGAAAAGCTTGGCAATGTAGATTAAAGGGTAAATGCATAGCACATTTCCTCTACATGTCTTGGCTTTCCCCCTGTGCTAGACTTGAACATACTTTTACATCTCTTTCTGAAAAGCTTGGCATTGTAGATTAAAGAGTAAATGCATAGCACATTTCCTCTACATGTCTTGGCTTTTCCCTTGTGCTGGACTTGAACATACTTTTACTTAGTGTAACCCCCTTGTTAGCCGGGGTTACTAGAATCCCAGTAAGACCTAGTGGTAGGCAGGGAAGGCAGCTTGTGAAGCTCCAGTTGAATGGGTTTCACACTGTCTCAGTCTGTTCTCAGTCACAGCTGAGACTTGAGAGATGACATCACCTTAGAACTGTCGCAGCTGCATAAGCCACATTCATAATCTGCAGCACAGGGAGTGAGTTAGAACTTTGGGAGTTTTCAAAGTCAGTCTTCTGTTTGTCTTAAAGCAAGAAGGAAGTCTGCTGTTTTGTTTACAAGTAGAAGGAAGTGTTTTTCTGTTTACCTCCTTGGGAGAAAATTCAGAGTCCAGTTTAAAGTGGTGGAGATCGCTGTCCAGATCTCAGTGCCCTCTCCCTCCGGGGAGAAGTCCCTCTGTGGATTCCAGGGGCAATCCCCTAATTTTCCACTACAGAAGAAAGCTGCCTGTTTACAGTTTCTGTTCTGGTATAACAGTGAAAGAAGTGGTACTTCGCCTGTGGGGCACCTGCAACGAAAGGGTGAGTGCTGTGCTCTATTTGAGAGGGCAAACAATATGTTTTCTTCAGTTTGGAAAATATGAAGAAAAAACTGGGATGTGAACTGCTATTTGGGAGGCCTATTGTACTAGGACAAACAAATGGAGTAGTTTAAAGTTTAAAGTCTGAATGGATTTCAAGTATTGCTGTAGAGGGGGTGCTTCAGGTCATCCACAGTTTAATCTAAATTTCAAAGTTTAAGTTTCTGTTTGTCCAGAGAAATGGCCGGGTATGGGCTGTGGGAGCTGGAGGTGGGAACACCCCCCATCTTTAGTAACCAGGTCCACCTCTACGGATTTCTTCTGTGATTGCTACTTGCCTCATGCGCCTGGCCAGTGATGAGGTAGGTACCCAGACGTGGGTCGCAAATTGGAAAATCTCTGTAGGAGTCGCAGACTCTAAGTGGTGTGGGGAGCCACAGGATGGGAAAATATACTCCTTGTTTGATGGGAGTCCGAAGGAAGTAAGAAATAAAATCTCTCTAAGAGTCGCAGACTCTAAGTGGTGTGGGGAGCCACAGTTTGGGAAATATACTCTTTGTTTGATGGGAGTCACTCCAAGTAAAGTTGGGTTCATTCTTTAAATGGACCGTCAGTCAAGTGGCTGGCAGGGGAGCCGGGCCAGTCGGGCTGTGTATCCAAAGCGCATGCAAGTCCGGGCTGAGTGCTTGGTGGGTCCAGAGCCAGACCACAGTAGAAATGGGTTCATTCTTCAAGTGGACCGCCTGGTAGTCTCTGATCTGCATATACAGTGAACATAGCCCTTTGGGGGACCATCTGTGCTTTGTCATGTTCAGTTAGTTTATGAATAAAGCCACACCGAAAAATCCCAATCCTGGTTCTGGACATCACAGTTATTGCTTCCTGTAGTTGGATTTACTTGGGTGCCCCTGTGCAGAGTAGCCAAACCTAGGTCCCTTGTGCCAGGTAACCTCATCCTCCCCGAACCCAGGTCCCCACCAGGTATTGCTGCCAACGCCAACAGCATGCCACCTGTCATTTTAGTAAAAAGGCAGGGGTGAGGCTTAGGGGCTTAGCCTATTCCTCTAGGCCTCCCACTGATTAAGCAGTCCAATCCCCACTTTACAACAGTTCAGGTGAAACAATGGCCCTATGTAAGAGCAGAGTCACCCTTTGGTTGCAGGCACCCCACAGGTTCTTGACAGCTTCTGGTGCCGCAGCACAACTTGAAAAATAAGGCAGCTTCTTCCCTAGCCGGAACCAGGAGGGTTGCCCCTGGAATGACAGGCAAACCTTTTCACCCCATCCACTCAGGGATGGGGCACAAAGACCAGTAACAGCGGTCTCCACCACTTCACGAACAGTTTACTGTGTTCCTCTTTTGGCGGAAACACACACCTATCCCTTAAAGTAGCTCTATATCAGAGCTTTAGGCTCCAAGAGCCTATGCACAGACTGCTGTGCTCCTCTCTTCAAGACTGCTCACACACAACTCTGTTCAAAACTCCCCAACATTCTAACCTAACTCCCAACTGCAGATTCCAGTGTGGCTGATGCAGCTGCGAGAGTTCTATGGTGATGTCATCCCTCAGTCTCAGCTGAGACTGAGAACAGAGTGAGACAGTGTGAAATCCATTTAACTGGAGTTTCACAAGCTGCCTTCCCTGCCTACCACTAGGTCTTACTGGGATTCTAGTAACCCCGGGTAACAGGGGGGTTACATTTAGAGTTCCCTGTTGTCCACTGCCATCCTCGTGTCCTGTACCACCATTACAGTGATTTTCCAGGTGTCTAGTGGCATCCCCTACCCTCCTATCACACAACTGCATATTAATACTGATTGCTGTGGTATCTAACGTGGCACCATCTGCCCTCCAATGCCGCTGCCCTACATGCTTAATTAGGTCCTGGTGTTTATGGGGGGCTGGATGATGTGCTCACTGCATGGAAGTGGCTGCTAGCCATCAGGGAGGCAGAGTGGCACCGGGATGGGTATCTAGTGGGAGAGGGATCACAGTTGATACAAGTGATTAACTCAGCATGTCATGCTGGGGCATCAGAGGGCGGATGGTGCCACTAGACACAACAGTAATCAGTATTAATATGTCATTGTGTGATAGGAGGCTAGGGGATCACAACAGACTCCAAGGAAATTGCTGACATGGTGGTGCAGAACAGCTGAGGGCGGCAGAGGGTGACAGTGGACAACGGAAATCTAAATGATTATGACTATGGCCAATTGGAGTGTACATAGTGCTGCTGGACACCAGGGCATCCATAGAGTCAGCTGGCCGGGGGCTGGATTTACTTTTCAGTAACGTGCCCTGAGGTCTAACTGACAGCTTTTTACATGCATAAGCGACACCACCTACCCAAGTTCATAAAACATTAATTTTATAAACATCTTTTTAGCTAGACCACTGCCTAATTGACTTCTCAATTAAATATAAGGACTACAGTATATCCAGGAATTGTTATATCCACGTTTATTTGCACAGAGACAGTTAATCCACTGAGTACAGTTGATGCCGATAAAACAAATATTTGGCCATCGTAAATTAATGACAGTGCACACTGTCAGCATTTTCTGTACATAGAAACATAGACTTTGATGGCAGATAAGGACCACTTGGCCCAGCCAGTCTGCCCATTTCCCTACCTATTGGATAAGCTGCAGATTCTAGTTAACCAACAGCCTACTTCCTGCAACCCCCCACTATAATTGCCTTATGTCTGTCCCATGCATGTTTGAATTCCCCCACTGTTTTAGACCCCACAACCTCTCCAGGAAGGTGGTTCCATGCATCCACCACTCTCTCCGTGGAAAAATATTTCCTCACATTACCCCTGAGCCGTCTCCCCTCTATCTTTAAATTGTGCCCCCTTGTTCTTACATATCTCTTTTTCTGAAAAATGCTACCCTCCTGGACTTTGTTGATTCCCTTGAGGTACTTAAAAGTTTCTATTATGTCCCCCGGTCCCTTCTTTCATCAAGGGTATACATAGTAAGCTCTCTCTGTCCCTCTTCATATGGTTTCTGATGTAGACCCTGCACCATTTTAGTTGCCCTCCTCTGGACTGCTTCCATCCTGTCTATGCTCTTGTGTAGATGAGGTCTCCAAAACTGCACGCAGTACTCCAGATGGGGTCTCACCAACTGTCTGTACAGAGGGATGACCACTTCCAATTTTTTACTTGTGATGCCCCCTCCCTATGCATCCCAGTATCCCCCTGGTTCTCCTTACCAACTTCTCACATTGCTTACCCACCTTTAGGTCATCTGATATGACTACCCCCAGGTCCCTTTCCATTATTGTTGTTGTTAGTACCTCCCCTGCTATTGTGTACTCTTCTCCTGGATTTTTATTTCCCAGGTGCATTACTTTGCACTTCTTTGCATTGAATCTTAAGTTGCCATATGTCTGACCATTCCTCCAACCTTGCCAAGTCCCTTCTCATCCTTTCTACCCCCCCTTGTGTATCAACTCTGTTACAGATATTTGTGTTGTCTGCAGAGAGGCATACCTTTCCTTGCAGACCCTCTGCAATGTCACCTATAAAGATGTTAAAGAGGGCTGGACCCAGTACTGAGCCCTGAGGTACTCCACTGGTAACCCCCCTTTCTTCGGAATGTGTTCCATTCACTATTACCTTCTGTGTCCTGTTGTGCAGCCAGTTTGCTACCCAGGCTACCACCCTGGGACCCACTCCCAGGCTGGCTAACTTGATTATTCATTTTTTGTGCGGGACTGTGTCAAATGCCTTGCTAAAGTCTAGGTAGGCCATATCCACAGCCCCTCCCTGGTCTATTACTTTGGTCACCCAGTCAAAGAAATCGATTAGATTCATCTGACATGACCTTCCTGCTGTGAATCCATGCTGCTTTGGGTCCTGTGCCCTGCTGGCCTCTAGGTACTCAACAATTCTTTCTTTCAGAAGTGATTCCATCATTTTCCCTACCACTGAGGTCAAACTAACAGGTCTGTAGTTTCCTGCTTCTGCCTTGCTCCCACTTTTATGAAGTGGAATCACATCTGCCCTCCTCCAGTCCTCAGGTACCACCCCATCCTCCCGTGATTTGTTAAAAAGTGTGGTCAGTGGTGTCACTAGATCCTCCTTTAGTTCTTTTAGGATTCTAGGGTGAATCCCGTCAGGCCCCATTGCTTTGTCCACCTTGAATTTTAGGAGTTCTTTCAGGACTCTTTCTTCTGTAAATGGACTGGTGTCAACCCCACTACCCTGAGTGCTTCTATTGTTTGGTTTAGGTAACTCCTCCTCTTCTTCTTCTGTGAATATTGAGCAAAAGTATTCATTCAGTATCTCTGCCTTTTCATGTCTCCCTCTGCCCACCTCCCCTCTCCTTTATTAATCTTCACTGTCCCTCCCTTAACCTTTCTATGCCCCCTAATGTACCTATAAAAGGTTTTATTCCCCCTTCTTAACTGAGTTGGCTATCTTTTCCTCGGTTTGGGCATTTGCTTTTCTGACTATCTTCCCCACTTCTTTCTGCTTTAATTGATACAGTTCCCTGTCGTGCTCCTTCTGTGATTCCTTATACTTTTTGAATGCATCCTTTTTTTCCTTAACCTTCCCTGGCACCTCTTTTGAGAACCATAGTGTTTTTTTATTCCGCTTTGTTTTCTTTATTTGTTTCACACAAAGGCTTGTTGCCTCCATGATGGCAGTTTTGATTTTTCTCCATTGTTCTTCCACCCCTCCTTTCTGGCCATTTGCTAATGCATTCCTCAGGTATTCACCCATTATGCCAAAGTCAGCCCTTCTAAAGTCCAGTATCCTTGTCTTTGTATGGCTTGTCTCCATGGTTGTGTTTATTGTGAAGCACACTGTGCAGTGGTCGCTTGTTCCCAGATGTCTACTGACTTCTAAATTTGTTATCCTCTCTCCATTTGAGAGTACCAGGTCTAATATTGCTGCCTCCCGAGTGGGTTCCACCACTAGCTGTCTAAGGCATGCCCCCTGTAGGGCATTGAGAATGACCCTGCTCTTGGATGTGGCTGCAGTCCATGTCGTCCAGTTAACATCTGGCATATTCAGGTCCTCCATCAACAGTATCTCCCCTTTTTAAGCCATTTTGAGAATGTCCTCTATCATTTTCTTGTCCATTTCCTCCCCTTGAGATGGGGGTCTGTATACAACCCCTGCGGATTGTGATGCCATTCCCTGTCTCCAAGGTGACCCAGAGTGCCTCTTGTCCTCCCCTTTTACTTTTTAGTTCTGTAGCTTTGATCCCTTCCCTTATATAGAGAGCTACTCCACCTCCTCTTTTACCCTCCCTGTCCCTTCTGTAGATTGTGTACCCTGGTATGTTGACATTCCAGTCATGGTTCTCCGTGTACCATGTTTCTGTGACTGCCACAATATCTAAGTGTTCATCTTCCAACAGGGCTACTAGCTCAGGAAGCTTGTTTCCCAAACTGCAGGCATTGGTACTCATTGCCCTACCACAGAGTCTGGCCTACAGCAGAAAACCCCATATAAACATGATTGTGACTTTGTATGTTAACAATTTCAGTGTAAACGAATCACTCAGTGAGAATCTTGTGGTGGTTGATGAGCATGCTTCCATGTTTTGACATTCACACAAGATTGCATACTGCTTCACGTACTGGTGCTCAGCCGCTCTGATAAGCACTGCAATTCTAGTCTTTCTCTTAGTTCAGTGCATTACAAGAAAGGCTGCTGTAGCCAGAGAACTGTTAGTGAACTGGTATTTCGGTGAGCAGTGCGCCGTATTTTCACATCAAATGTAACCACGCAGTTTTTGCCATGTTCCAGAATCCTGAACTTTACAACAAATAAAAAAAAATGAAGATAAAATGCATCAAAACAGTGTCTTCCTCGTGAATAGCCTAATTGTGGGAAGGCTGTGGGTTGGTGCGGAGCCTCATATTATGACACTTTCCTTTAAGCAAAAACCATGCCATCTTTTTTGTTTAGACTGGACTCTGTGGCACATAATAAAGTTAAAAGTCTTTACTGTAATTTATTTACAGTGACTATATAGGAGGCAGTATAGCACAGTAGGTTAAGGCTCTGAGCTGCGGATCTGGAGACCTGGGTTTGAATCCCACAGCCACATTGGTGCATACTGTGTGATCCTGAGCAAATCACTTAACTTCCTTGTGCTCCCAGGTCACATCTGGAAACAAGTTTTGGCTTAGTGTGCTACTCCTGGTTAAATAATGTTCCCTTTCCCATATATATATATATAGTTTCATCCTCAAAACAACAGGACCCCAAATGAAATTTTTTTAACTGTGAGAGACACACTAAGTTGAGAGCTTGGTGCGACCTGCAAGCAGAAGGAAGTTAAGTGACATGCTCAGGGTCACACAGTGTGTGGGCGGGGCGGGGGCTGTGGGATTTAAACTTAGGTCTCCAGGTTTGCATCTCAGTGCCTTAAACCACTGCGCTATACTGCCTCCCCATTGTGCTGGGTTAGAATGAGTAAATACATTGTGAAAAGGAATGAGTAAGGCCACATTAAAAACAACAAGTTACATCTTAGCTAGGCTATTCTGAGTAAGTTCATTAAAAAAAAGCTAAAAAGCAGAACCCCAATTCAAACAAGATATTGCATCTCAGTGAGACTATTCTGGGTAAATACATAATAAAAAGGGGACAAAGCATGATCTTACTGAAAATGTGATGCTGCACCTCAACTAGTCTATCCTGGCTAAATACAGTAAAATTAGATACAAGCAGGACATCACAGAAAATGAGATATTGCTACTTAACTGAGCACCCTTATAGTTACTGCTGAGTAGCCTTTTTAATGTTAAACCCCGTTTTTGCATCTTAATAACTTTTGCGTTCTGTGACAAAATAGCCTGAAATTTGGCATGCACTGTCAGGCTGCCAGAATCTCAAGAAGAGGAAAAATTCGTGATGGCATCTTGTATGGTTTTTAAGACACAGAGAGCTAAAAAATGGGGGAAAAAACTTTGGTTTCCCTATACTTATCATTGGGTATTTTTGGCTCTCACCTACAGCCTAGACCATCTGGACTTTTGTCAACAAATTTTCAGGGTAGAAAGGGCCCTAATTTTTGTTTCCTTTCCCTGATATCTAGTGACCCTCTCCCCCCTCCAGAATGCAGTACCTGTAATGGATTTGACTTTCCCTGGTGTTTACTGCCACTCTCACCCTCCAATCACTGTCCCTGTAATATTTTATTTGTGTCCATGGTGTCTTGTGGCACATCCCCACCTTCCAATTGCCATCCCTGTAATTTTTTTTTCTTTTCATTCCCTGGTGTCTAGGGCTGCCCCCCCGCTGCTCCCATTAGTTTTGTGTCTTTCCTGGTGTCTGGTAGCACCCCCTCCCACCCTCCAATCGCCATCATGCTCTGTAATGAAGAAAATGGTCCCTCAATGCATTTTTGTCCACACCTGTAAAAAAGAAAACAGTCCCTCGCTGATCTGACCACCCCATCCCAACCTCCGCTAAGCACCAACCACCCCACACCCTGCCACACTCCTTCACTCACCTAAACAGGTCCCAGAGCAAAGATCCATTCTCAAAGTGAAGATACGTGAATGAAGCCAGTACTTGGGGAGGCAGTGTCGCACAATGGTTTAAGGCTCTGAGTTACAAATCTGGAGACCTGGGTTTGAATCCCACAGCCCTTACTTGCATACTGTGACCCTGAGCAAGTCAATCAGGTTGCACCTGTAAACAAGCTTTCAGCTTACTGGGTTTCAGCTGGTTAAATAATTGGGGGAAAAAAATAAAATTTCAGGTACAGGCCCTCCACAGCATTTCAACTTTTGGCACTCTCACTCTGCCACCTTTCTGATTGGCTGCTTCCCAACAGAATGAACCTTTGATTGGCTTCTCTACTGGACTCAGCTCCCTGCCACAAGAACCTCTGATTGGGCACAATTGTGGCTGCATTTTGCCACCAAAAGCAAAGCTACCACTGATTTTTATTAAAGGAATAATGCATGACAGGGTGTGTGTCGTGCTGGGATAATGTCACGCCTGGGGGGTTGGGCACAAGGATCGCAGGCCGAGTGCATCCAATGCCCCAGGCGTGGTGTTATCCCAAACAACATACAAGCTGGAGTGCATTATTCCTATTATACAATGGCTCTTTGTTATACAGAATAAAAAAAATAAGTTTAAAGATGTTTTTGTGTGGAAAAATATTTTTTGTTTTTAAGAGAAGATGAAATAATCAATCAAAAGCTCAAGCAAAAAATCAAGCTCATCCAAAAAATCATCTACAGATTCACAGTGCTGAGAATAGACCTGTGGCGTCGTGCTGGGATAACGCCATGGGTCCAGCCCCAAACTGACCAATCACAGTCCAAGATTCTCTCTTGCCATTGTATAATATTGATTTTACTATAGCGTGGTGAAGTTAAATTTTCTCCTCCTGATCTCCCTTCCTATCTGCTCACATCCGCTCCAGCTGCTGTGTAATTTGCTATATAGAAAATAATAAGTGGGGTGGTGTGTGTAATGAGGATTTTACACACACCCAAATTGTGGGATGCTACATAAACCACGAGAACAAAGCCCGAAGGGTTTATGAAATGTATCCCACAATGAAAGTGTGTATAAAATTGAGTTTTACACAACCGCCCCATATTTCATTTTATATAATTGCTGGCGTTAGCTTCTTTCACCGCAGCCATTATACAAAATAAACAAGCACCTCAGTGTCCTTACAGCATGAAGAGGTAGGGAGACCCACTGGCTAATGTGAGCCCAGACCGCCTGTTTAAAAAAAAATTTGGCTTGGCACTGACCCGCCTGACCCTCAGTTTTTCTCCGTGCTGACCTCCCTGTTATCCCCATCCCCCGCCTAAGCTAATTCTGTCTCCCCTTTTCAGCCATCTCTGGTCCCCTGCTGTTATCCTGTCTTCTGCTAGCCCCTTCCCTCTACTCAGCCCTAAACTTTGCTAATTCCCTTGCCTTCTGCCTCTGACTACCCCTGCCCCCCAGTAGCTGTGCCTTGTCCTGACCATAATGTCCTTCTGTGGTTTTTTTTGGTGGCTATACCCTTGTTTTATTACTCTGTTAGCTGACCTGTTAGTGTCTCTTTCCCTGTAGGTGCTACATAAATTTGTTCTCCCCAACGATTATATTATCTAAAAAAGTAAGGAAATTCTTTGCAATAAACTGTGTTATAAAAACATAGACATAGAATTTGACGGCAGATAAGGACCACTTGGCCCACCCAGTCTGCCCATTTCCCTGCCTACTGGATAAGCTGCAGATCCTAGTTAACCAGCAGCCTACTTTTTCCTACCCCCATCCCCTAGAATTGTCTTATGACTGTCCCATGCATGCTTAAATTCCACCACTGTTTTTGACTCCACGACCTCCTCCGAAAGGCCGCTCCATGCATCCACAACCCTCTCAGAAAAATACTTCCTTAAATTACCTCTTGAGCCGCCCCATCTTAAAATTGTGCCCCTTGTTCTTGCACACCTCTTTTTTGAAAGATGCTACCTCTTGGACTTTGTTGATTCCCTTGATGTACTTGAAAGTTTCTATCATGTCCCCCTCTCCCTCCTTTCTCGAGGCTATACATATTAAGCTTCTTTAGTCTCTCTTCATATGTCTTCGGTGCAGACCCTGCACCATTTTAGTTGCCCTCCTCTGGACAGCTTCCATCCTGTCTATGTCTTGCTGAAGACTGGGTCTCCAGAACTGCACGCAGTACTCCAGATGGGTCTGACCAGCTGTCTGTACAGAGGGATAATAACTTCCTGTTTTCTACTGGTGATGCCTCTCCCTATGCATCCCAATATCCCCCCATCCCTCATTGCTGCCCTCTCACATTGCTTGCCCACCTTTAGGTCATCTGATATGACTACCCCCAGGTCCCTTTCCATTTGTGTTGTTGTTAGTATCTCACCCCCCATTGTGTACTCTTCCCCTGGGTTTTTGTTTCCCAGGTGCATTACCTTGCACTTCTGAGCATTGAATCTAAGCTGCCATACATTTGACCATTCTTCTAACCTTGCCAAGTCCCTTTTCATCCTTTTCCCCCACCTTGTGCATCAACTCTGTTGCAGATCTTTGTGTCATCTGCAAAGAGACATACTTTTCCTTCCAGTCCCTCTGCAATGTCGCTTATAAAGACATTGAAGAGGACTGGTCCTAATACTGAACCCTGTGGTACCCACTAGTAACCCCTTTCATCAGAGTGGACTCCATTTACTATTACTCTCTGTGTCCTATTTTGCAGCCAATTTTTACACAGGCTGTCATCTTGGGACCCACTCCAGGCTAGCTAACTTGTATATTAATCTTTGTGTGGGACTGTGTCAAATGCCTTGCTAAAGTCTAGGTAGGCCATGTCCACAGCCCCTCCCTGATCTACTACTTTGGTCACCCAGTCAAAGAAATCTATCAGATTTGTCTGGCATGACCTTCCTGCTGTGAATCCATGCTGCCTTGGGTCCTGTGCCCTCTGGCCTCTAGATACTGACAATCCTTTCCTTCAGAAGTGATTCCATCATTTTCCTTACCACTGAGGTTAAACTAACAGGTCTGTAGTTTCCTGCTTCTGCCTTGCTCCCACTTTTGTGAAGGGAATCACATCTGCCCTCCTCCAGTCCTCGGTACCACCCCATCCTCCCATGATTTGTTAAACAGGGTAGTCAGTGGTGTCACTAATTCTACCCTTAGTTCTTTAGAATTCTGGGATGAACTTATCAGGCCCCATTGCTTTGTCCACTCTTCAGTTTTAAGAGTTCTTTCAGAACCCTTTCTTCTGTAAATGGGCTGGTATCAACTTCTGTATCCGTGTGTTTCTACTGTTTGTTCTAGGTACCCCCCTCCTTTGTAAATACTGAGCAAAAATATGTGTTTAGTATCTCTCCTCTGCCCACCCCTCCCCTTATTAAGCCTCACTATCCCTCCTTGGTCTTCCTTCACTCCCTGATGTACCTATAAAAGGTTTATCCCCTTCTTAACTGAGTTGGCTATCTTTTCCTCGGTTTGGGCCTTTGCTGTTCTGACTGCCTTCCCAGCTTCTTTGCTTTAACTGATACAGTTCTCTGTCCTGCTCCTTCTGCGATTCCTTGTACTTCCTGAAAGCTTTCTTTTTCTCTTGAACCTTCACTGCCACTTCCTTTGAGAACCATAGTGGTTTCTTACATCGTTTAGTTTTGTTTATTTGCTTCACACAAAGGCTTGTTGCCTCTGTGATGGCAGTTTTTATTATTCCCCATTGTTCTTCCACCCCTCCTTCCTGCCCAAGTGCTAGTGCATTCCTTAGGCACTTACCCATTTTGGCAAAGTCAGCCCTCCTAAAGTCCAGTACCTTTGCCTTTGTATGGCTTGACTCTATTGCTGTGTTTATTGTGAACCATACTGTTCGATGGTCGCTAGTTCCCAGATGGCTACCCACTTCTACATCTGTGATCCTCTCTTCATCTCCATTTGAGAGAACCAGGTCTAAGATTGCTCCTCTCGAATGGGCTCCAATACTAGTTGTCTAAGGCATGCCCCCTGTAGGGCATCTAGAATAACCCCACTCTTCGAAGTGGCTGTGGCAACTGCACTCCAGTTAACATCTGGCATATTCAGATCACCCATCAGCAATATCTCCCCTTTTTTTGCCATACTAAGTATACTTTCTATCATTTCCTTGTCCATTTCCTCCCCCTGAGAAGGGGGTCTGTATACAACCCCTGTGCGGATTGTGGTGCCATTGCCGGTCTCCAAATTTACCCACAGTGCTTCTTCTCCTCCCTGTTTTCTCTTTTGTTCTGTTACTTTGATTCCTTCCCTTATGTAAAGAGCTACTCCTCCTCCTCTTTTACCCTCTCTGTCTCTCCTGTAGATAGTGTATCCTGGTATGTTTACGTCCCAGTCATGGTTTTGTGCGAACCATGTTTCTGTGACTGCCACGATATCCAGATGTTCCTCCTCCATCAAGGCCACTAATTCAGGAAACTTGTTACTCAGACTACGTGCATTGGTACTCATTGCTTTCCCCAGTTAATCCCCAGTTCGGGTAAAAGTTGGGAAATGTGGTTTTAGAGTTTGCAACCCTAATGCACCACTCCCACCACAAAATCAGCAAAAGGGAAAAACAATGGTTTTGGGTCTTTGGAATCTTGGCAAATAAGTGTTGTCGTCTCCCATAGGTGTTGTCAACCCTAATGCTCACACCTCCCTACAGCTTTCAGCCTCCAATGCAAAGCACAAGCCACTGACTCATAGTGATACACTCTTCACAGGTAGAGAAGCATGTCTTGCCACAGATCGCCAACACAGTTTGCTGTAATTTTTCATGCAGGACCCTGTGGGCCCTGCATGAAGAAAGTAGATCATGTGTGATGTTGTTTGCTCACAGAATGGGGAGAGCAGTAGGGTTGACAACCCTCAAGGAAGACCCCACCACTGATTCTCCAAAACTCCAGTGACCTAAAACCTTAATGTTTTTTCCTTTTGCTGTTTGCATGGTGGGGGTGGTACGTTAGGGTTTGAAAGTTACCCTAATTGGTGCATTAACTTAGTTTTTTGCAAAGAATATACATTATATATGGAAATAAAAGCAGGACCACACTGAAAAAATATATTTAATTTCACCTGGCTTATCCTAGGTAAGTACACTGTAAAAACATGATGGCAGAAAAAATGAAATATGTAGGTAATAAGCCAAAACAGGGTGTGCATTATAGGATTTTAATGCACGCCCTACAGGTGTAGTAAGGCACAAGGTAGAAGACCGAGTGTGCTTATGCCCCTGGGAAGTGCATTCAAATTTTATGATATACACACTGGAGTGGCTTATTATGTTTATAAAATGACTCTACATCATTTTTTGGGGTGAGAAAATTGAGATTTGGCACCTAAATATGAGTTTATAGAGATTGAATTCACACGTGACAGCTGTCATTTTTCAAATCCTTGCCAAAATGTTTTTTCACACCTGTGTCGCAGAATGACATTTAGATGCTGTGTAATTATGTTTTTTTGTAAACTTTCTTTACACCTTATGCTGATCACTAGGGCTCCACTCAGGTGAGACCCACCCAAGTAGCTTGCACCACCCTGCCTGTATCCCTCCCGGTGAGAAATCGGGGACAGAGTCCTCTCTTACCAGTTGTGACATCACAGTCTGTTGCCATGAGAGTAACTGTGAGGTCAAAAGCAGTGCTCTATGACTTCAGGTAGGGAGAAAGCAGCAGGAATAGATGAACTCTTCAGGATCAGAAATCCTGTTTACACACAAATGACCTCAGTAATAAATAATGGGGAGGAGAAACACAGAACTAATGTGAAATATAAACTGAACTGTGTCTAAATTTTATGTTTTGTTTAAGTTATCCTGAAGGCATCAGCTGCTCTTTAAGTCAGTTGGGTCTGCTTCTAGTTGTCTAAAAGATACAGGTCATTTCAACTAGGTGATGCCCTCTCACCCCTTCCCTTTTCCTCAGGAGTACCAGTCGGCCCTATTCTGGTCCTATCCTCGTTTCCATTTTCTTTAATGATCTCCTTTCATTCTGTGTCTCCTCACATAGAAAATTTACTCGTATGACCCCGTACTCTTTACTTTCCATTCCTGAGCTGACATTTACTCTTCAGTGTGATTTTGACAACATTTGCCATTGGTTCAGCTTACATCAACTGTCCCAAAAATGTTGTCCATGGTCTTTTGCAACAAACACCATCTAGCCAGGCTCCACACCACCACAGTGTTCTGGACTCTGGATGTCCCCTCCTCCCCACCCACCAGCACAAAATTCCCTATTTCATTTCAGAGTGTGACTGGATCAGATGTCTCAAATTGTCCTTCCTCGATGCTGTCTATAAGAAGATTATACCCAAACTCAGTGCCCTGCACTGCAACGAATCTTCCCTCCCACTCCTTGTCCACCATAAAATTGTGCTTAAGCCACTCACTTCAGTTTTGGATGGTGCATTACCTTCCCTTCACCACCACTGCATGTTTTGCAGATTAGTACCACTTTTTTAAGGTCCATCTTCGCTAGTCGTCAGCATGTCCTAGCAGCAGAGTGCTGTCCTTTCACCACTTTTTCTGCTCTACTAACTCTTGCTCATGCTGAATCACATACTGTATACCTCTCCAGTTACTTGTATTTATTTATTTGATTCTGAGAACCACTAGATGAGCTGACTGGGACTCTTTTACTGGAGTGACCTGTGCATAGAGACAGCATACATTAAGAAAGGCATAAACAATAATACAGAGGCTGTGGATTCAATACATCATCAGTGACAGTTGCAGAAAACTTTAAAGATAATGTGGGATTTGATAGTATGGACATGAGAGAGGTAAGAAGTTCCAGAGTTTTGCATCCCTGAAGCCTAAGGCTTGTTGACCCATTGTAATATTTCCTGAGAGGAACACTTAATAGATCTGTGTCATTTGGTCATTGCTCTAAGAAGATTTGTGTTACAAAATAAATATGTGTGAACTTGGGCAGGTTGTATTAGGCAAGAGTTGAAAAAAGCTGGCAGTTAGACACCAGGGGCTAGATATACAAATACAGGCCCCTGTGCACTAATGGGCAGGTAATACATGCCTGTGGCGCGTACCCCACCCGCGTAGCTGTGCACCTGCATACAGGTGCACCAACTCCGGCATTCACTAACGCTGGTCACCTGTCCGCAGCTTCATCCACCCCTGGTGCGCAGGACTCCACAGGGCAGCTGGGGTGGAGTCAAGGTCCTGGGTGGGCATCCAATGGGATGCCCCACCCGAGACCCACAGTGAATCCCTCGCATAGCAGAGTGAGGGTCCAGGGTGGAGCATGCCTACAGCAGGCGCCCAGACCTCCGCAACATGGCCCCATCCCCCAGTGGCCCCAGACACAACTCTACGCACCCAGTGCCCTCACGACACACAGATAGATCCCAGCTGCACACCCCAACCCTGTCCCATGGACTGCACTCCACAGTGCTGCCATGCCCCATCCCTCACCTGGCCATGCCCCCTGCCCCTGTGGTGGGTGGTGTCGGCCCCCTGGCACTAACAGCACTGCCCTTCCCCCACACCTGGTGGTCGGTGCCAGGCACTTGCCCGTACAGCAGCTCCTGCCCCCCCGGTATGTCTCCGTGGGCTGTGGCAGTGGGGGGAGGCATAGCACTGTGCCGCCACGCTCGGGAGGCATCTGTGGGGGTGCGCACCGGGTTACGCCTGGTGCCGGCTGGCATACCCAGTGCCCCCCTCTGCACCCCTGCGGCCAGCACTATGCAGCTTAGTAAATGGCACGTGGTGCCTGAGTCGCCCTGGGCAGCCCTGGCAGTGTGCTCTGTGGCGTGGGTGATTGGATGTGTTGGGGTTCCATGCACCCTGTTAGTGCATCCCATGTGGGGGCAGATGGCTACGTGCTCATGTGTTATGTAGTGCGTAGCCACTCTGCACCTTTGTGCATAGGGGCCATTGTGGGTAAATAAACTTTTCTATTGTGACTGACAATATTGGTGTTCATATTTCTTTGTTGCTCTAAATCCTTCATGCCTGTTGTTAAAAAATTGGCATCGCTTAATTGTAGAGCACCCTCTCATTCCCCACCTATTGAACTCCTGAAGAACATATCCACCCCTCCAGATGAGGTACTGCCCAGGGTGTGTCTTGGGGCTGGTGAAGGTACAAGTGAGGCAGGATGCCATGATGTATTGAGATCTTGGTCAGATGCGAGGGATTGGATATGAGGCATCAACAGCCACAGTCCACCAGTTTTTCTGCACTTCTCCCTCCTAACTGGGGTTGATGGCAAAACTCAGCCTATATTGCTGAGTAACCAGCCATTCAGCTGCTTCTTTCCTGTCAGTACCTCCTTGCCGCACTTGCCACTTGCTGTCAAGAAGTAATGCTGTGGGCTGGGCTCCCCTCTCTTACAGGAAGAAGATGGCATTGTCACAAATTCGCTCAGCTGGTCAGCCCTCTACTCCTAAAGTGCCAACCTCTGAGCGTAGAATTGTGAACAGTACAAGGTAACCCTCTTGTCTGTTTTGTGGGTTCGAGTCACCCTAGTCTCAAGTTCTGGAGGGATACAAACTGATAACCTCTTGTTAGCGTACCCACTTATCAGGCTCAGATAATTCTGTCTTCGGAGGGCCAGATATCTTTGCCTATGGGCACCTAATCAGGTATTACAGAATGAACCCTTAGAACTCTATGCAAGACCTAGAGAACTCTATCTGTTTCCCAGTTTGGTATCACAATAAGCTCATAGACAGTGTCAACTATAACCTTCAAAAGCTTCACTTAAATAAAAAGAAATGTCGAGGCACACCAGGCAGTTTCCGTTTTAAAATATATATCTTTACTTTAAAATACGTAAAATAGGAAAACAGTAAAATACAGAACAAAATATCCCAACACATAAAGCCTTAAAACAAAACAGGTTTAAAAGTGTAAATTCTACAACACATACCTCGGACTGGTCTTGTCCAAGGTCATTACTTCTTAATCTTTCAGTGCTTCGTTGTCTCTCTTCTCTCAGTCAGAAATATGAATGTGTGTCCTAAGGTTTGCTCAGTAGGTTTAAAAACAGTCCTGAGCCAGCCTTCTCTCTGAGGTCACCAAACTCCACCTTGGTGTATAAAAATGAATATTTTATAACACAGGCTGTCCTAAGATATTTAAAAAAAAACAGATGACAAAATAAATCTCCTCATGTTGACTGGTCAAAACTGGTCTGTGCTCTTGCTTCACACACATCAAAAGTCTCTTTGATGTAATTCAAGGGCTTCTTTGGAGTGGTTATTGGAGCTTCCAAATTAGTCTGGGTCCTGCTTGGCCCAGACATCAAAGACCCTTTGATGTAATTACTGGCTGTCTTTGGGAGACACCCAAAACACAGGCATGTTCTTTCCTTTATGACACCTAGTGCAGATCAAAGGATTTCCCTGAGGACATTATGAATGGCTAATTTTATTTCCTGGGATCAAAGCAAATTGACAAGGTAATTGCATTTTAAAAATCTGCAGTTTAAACTACCTCCTGTCCTTTGAACTTATCCCTGGGGGTTTGGATGTGTCAATTTCAGCAAGCCGCAGCATTTTCTCCTGACAGACAGTTCATATCACATTTTTTTATATTTACAAAAAAAAATGATACATGGATCAGAACCAGCTGTCCAAGTGTGACAATTCCTCCCCACCTAGACTGAATTTGGGGGGTCTATCCCCTGCATGGGATGAGCTTCCCAGATTGGTTCACTCCTCATACACACTGGACAACCCGTCTGAGTTCTGATTGGTTGCTCCAGCTCTATGTAGAATGGTCATATCATATCATATCCTTGCAAAGCAAGACTCCATCTTAGCAATCGACCATTGTTTTTTTCCATCTGCGTCAGCCAAACTAGGGGGTTGTGGTCAGTCTGCACCACAAAATGCTGCCCATAGAAGTATGGCTCCAATTTCTTTAGGGCCCACACTATGGCAAGACACTCCTTTTCCACCGTGGAGTATGACTACTCCCTGGGAAGTAACTTTTTACTCAGGTAGGCTATTGGGTGGTCCCTCCCTTCACTGGATGTCTGGCTCAGTACTGCCCCAATACCCACATCTGAGGCGTCAGTCTGAATTATAAAGGTTTTATTATAGTCAGGACTTGTCAAAACAGGAGCACTGCACAGTGCCTCCTTTAGTTTGGAAAAGGCTTCCTCACAGGCTGGGCCCCAGGTAATTTTCTTGGGCATACGTTTCTTTGTCAGGTCAGATAAGGGAGCAGCCAGGGCACTGTAATTAGGTACAAATTTTCTATAGTATCCTGCTGTTCCGAGAAAACACCTGACCTACTTTTGAGTTTCTGGTCTGGGCCATGCCTGGATTATCTCTATTTTCATTTGGTTAGGACTCAGCTGTCCCTGGCCTACCATATGCCTGAGGTATGCCACCTCTCCCATGGCCACCTGGCACTTCTCGGCTTTGACAGTGAGCCCGGCCCTCTGTATCCTGGCCAGCACTTCCCTAAGGTGGGATAGGTGTTCCTCCCAGCTGGTACTAAAGATGGCAGTGTCATCCAGGCATGCCACGGCGTACTCCTCAGCACCATTTAACACCTGGTTCACCAACCTTTGGAAAGTGGCCGGGGCGTTCTTCATTCCAAAAGGCATTACTTTGAACTCAGATAAGCCTATCGGAGTGATGAAGGCCGACCTCTCCCTAGCTCTGTCCATCAACTCTACCTGCCAATACCCCTTTGTCAGGTCAATGGTCGTAAGGTAGGTCGTCCCTCCCAACTTGTCCAGGAGTTCGTCCGTCCAGGGCATCGGGTGGGCGTCTGACTTCATTACTGCATTCAGTCCACGATAGTCTACACAGAAACAAGTCGAGCCATCTGGCTTGGGTACAAGGACTACAGGTGAGGCCCAGGGACTGTGGGATCTCTGGATTACCCATAAATCCAGCATCTCCTCCACTTCCCTCCTAATGTCCTTTTGGACAGCCTCTGACACCCGATATGCTGTCCGCCATATGGGCGTCTGTGTCCCTGTCTCCACATCGTGTGTCGCTAAGGGGGTTAGTCCAGGCTTGGCACTAAACAAGGGGGCAAAGTCTGCTAAAACCTTCCTTACTTTCTGGATCTGGCCTGGGGTCAGCTGGGGAGACAGTTTTACTGCCTCCACAGAGGACTTCCCCTTACTCTCTTGCAGCAAGTCCAGAAGGGGGTCTCCTTCGTCCATCCCCTCCCCATGACTACACACTGCGAACACCATGTCAGCCCTATTTGCATATGGCTTCATCATGTTGACATGGTACATCCTTTCTGTCTGTCTACAGTCAGGTAATTTCACAATGTAGTTCACGTCATTTACCTTCCTAACCACTTTGTACGGTCCTGCCCACTCAGCTTGCAGCTTGTCTTTTCGGACCGGAATAAGGACCATGACTTCCTGACCCACCATGTACGAGTGAGCTCTGGCTCTGTGGTCATACCATACTTCTTGTTTCTGTTGGGCACCTGCCAGGTTGCTCTGGGCTGTCCGCATAAGCTCCTTCAGCCTCTCCCTAAACCTAAGGACATAATCCACAATGGGAGTTCCCTGGGTGGCGTGCTTGCCTTCCCAGTCCTCCCAGATCGAGTCTAGGGACCCACATACCTGGCATCTGTGTAAGAGTTCGAAGGGGGAAAATACTGTCGACTCTTGGGGCACCTCCCTGTATGCAAACAACAGGTGGAGAAGGTATTTCTCCCAGTCCCTCCCATGCTGCTCAGCAAACGCCCAGAGCATTGACTTTAGGGCACCATTGAATCTTTCCACAAGCCCATTGGCTTGTCGGTGATACGGTGTTGTGCATCTCTGTACCACCCCACACTTCTTCCATAAACATTTCATTAGGTCCAACATGAAGAAACCCCCTCGATCGGTGATTACCTCCTGCAGAAACCCAACGTGGGAGAAAATCCCAAGTAAGGCATCTGCCACTTTGTCTGTCCTCAGAGAGGATAGGGCGACTGCCTCTGGGTACTGGGTGGCATAATCCACCACAGTCAGGATGATTCCCTTCCCTGAGGAGCTGGGGGTATTTAAAGGCCCCACAATATCCATTCCCACCCTCTGGAATGGCTCCTCCACTATGGGCAAGGGGATCAGGGCGGCTTGGGTTTTCTTGCCCACCTTCCCTATTTCTTGGCACCGGTGACAAGACCTTCAATACTCCTTCACCTGCTAGGTAAAGTTAGGCCAATAGAAATTCTGGGCTAACTGCTAAGTAGTGCGCATGATTCCCAGATAACCAGACAAGGGAATATCATGGGTAACCTTGAGCAACTGCTCACGATATCCCTGGGGAATGACAAGCTGCCTGTCTAGCATCCCTCCGTCTGTACTGCCTGTGTATACATAAGTCCATTTTCCCAATAAACCTTATGTCTGCCGTCACCTCCCTGTGTGCCCTCCGAGTCTGCCCAAGCCGTCAGCTTCTCTAAACTAGGGTCACTCCTCTGAGCAGCTGCAAACCCCTCACACAGTCCCAAGGCATGGGACAGGTCCCCTTCAGTCGCTAAACTAGGGTCCCTAGCACTAGCATCAGGGCCCTCAGGAGCACTGTCAATCCCAACCCTCTGACAAGGGGTCACCCCTCCTTCTTCGGAGTAACCCTCTGTAGCTGTGTGGTTACTTGCTACCGGGGGAATTTCTACCCCCTTTTAATCAGTCTCCCCATCTGGAGACACAGGCTGGGGAACCAGCCTCTCAGTGGTTTCCACACTGGTTTCTGTGGGGTTCAGGGAATTACTATTTTCCCTTGCCGCTTGGCTACGAGTAACTGCACATACCATCCCCTGGTGGAGATTGTTACCCAGAATCACATCCACAGCTAACGTTTTGGCTACAGCCACCTGTTGTACAGTTCCCCTGGTTTCACCCCAGTCTTGGAGAACACTAGCGAGGGGCAATGTTTTCTCCCTGCCTGTAAAGTCCTGTACAGTTACGTATTTATTGGGTATAAGCTGACCAGGCTGTACCAGATCCCCCTTTACCAATGTCAGGGATGCCCCTGTGTTCCTTAACCCCTGCGTCTGTACACCATTTACTATGACTTGAGTGCATGTGTTCCCTCATGTTCACTGGCATGCTTCCAGGGACACACAAACAACCCACTTCTTTTCTAGTACCCGGTTGTGTATCATGGCTTGTCTTTTTGGGACACTGTCTGGCAATATGCCCAGTTTCCTTACACAACCAACATTCAGTTCTTCTCTCAGAGAAATCTTTTCTCTGAAACCTGGGGCTAACTGGTTTCGGTGGAGGCAGTAAGGATTTTAGCTGCCCTGAAGGCACGCTTTTCCCTTTCTGCGCTGCCACACCCACCCCATTTGCTCTCAGAGCAGGTCTGCTCTTGGCATAGCGGTCCGAGAGTTCAGCAGCCTCTTGCATTGTTTTCGGATCTCTATCCTCTAGCCAGGTTTTTAGCTGTGCTGGGCAAGCCCAATAAAACTGTTCTAATAAAATCGCATTTTCAATTTTATTAACAGAGTTTGCCTCAGTTCCTTCCCACCAACGTTTTAAAAACTGACATTGTTTCGTGGCTAGCTCCTCGTAGCTCATATCAGGGCTTCTCCTGAGCTTATGGAATTTAGCTCTGTATGATTCAGCAGTTAATTCAAACTTTTTTTTAACAGTGCAGCTTTTACCTTGCTGTAATCATCACTGTTCTCATTATCCATTTGACCCAATGCATCCCGAGCTTTCCCGGTAAGTAGCGGGGATAGCTGGAAGCTCCAGGACTCTCTAGGAGTTTTAGCCTGAACACAAACTTTTTCAAAAGAATTTAAAAAGGCATCCATGTCCTCCCCCTCTTTAAATTCGGCTATTAATTTGGAGTTCAATTTGTAACCCAGTCCTGTAGTCCCTGTTAAAACCAAGCCACTTACCTGCTCTGGTGCCACTGGTTGGAGTCGTAGCTTCTCCAGTTTGTGTTGCCACTGGCGCTCCTCTCTCTTCTCCTCTGCCTCTCTGCATTCTCGCTCTCTCTTCTCCTCTGCAGCTCGCTGGCGCTCATGCTCCTCACGGTCTGCCTCCCTCTGTTCTCACTCTGCCTCCAGTTCCGTCCTGCGCAACTCAATTTGCAGCCTGTGTACCTCTGGATTCAGGATACTGGTGACCTTCCCCTGCTGCTGTGGCCCTTCACTGGCAGTGGTCCTGCTGTCCTCCTCATCAACTCGGGACCCCTCACTGGCCGCTAGTCCTGCCACACTCGAGGTCTGGTCCCTTTCAGTCACAGTCTGTGACTCGCTGCTCTGGGTATCTGCTACCATCAGGGCCTCTATGAGGTTCTGCTTTTTGGCTGTCACTTCGAACAGGATTCCTCTGTCCTCGCACACCTGTTTTAAGTGTTCTACAGTGTGCCTGCTGTAGCTGGAAGCCATCTTTCCTGACTGCTGCTAATCTGACTGGCACTTTAGAAAAAAAAATAAAATGGGTAGGAACTTGACTGTAAGTCAAGGGATATACTGTAGTTCTGTTTCCTTTTGAAGTAAAACACTGCTTTTCTTTTTTCCAAGTGAGCTGAACGGTCTCAAGCTGACACATTGAACAATGAAGTTTATACCACCAAACTTTTTGTGTCACCGCTGGCAACCAATCTGTCACAAATTCGCTCAGCCAGTCAGCCCTCTACTCCCAAAGTGCCAACCTCTGAGCATAGAATTGTGAACAGTGAACAGTACAAGGTAACCCTCTTGTCTGTTTTGTGGGTTCGAGTCACCTTAGTCTCAAGTTCTGGAGGGATTCAAACTGATAACATCTTGTTAGCATACCCATTTATCAGGCTCAGATAATTCTGTCTTCGGGGGGGGGCAGATATCATTGCCTACGGGCACCTAATCCAGTATTACAAAATGAACCCTTAGAACTCTATGCAAGACCTAGAGAACTCTATCTGTTTCCCAGTTTGGCATCACAATAAGCTCATAGACAGTATCAACTATAACCTTCAAAAGCTTCACTTAAATAAAAAGAAATGTCAAGGCACACCAGGCAGTTTCCGTTTTAAAATATATATCTTTACTTTAAAATACGTAAAATAGGAAAACAGTAAAATACAGAACAAAATATCCCAACACATAAAGCCTTAAAACAAAACAGGTTTAAAAGTGCAAATTCCTATAACACATACTCTCGGACTGGTCTTGTCCAAGGTCCTTACTTCTTAATCTTTCAGTGCTTCGTTGTCTCTCTTCTCTCAGTCAGAAATATGAATGTGTGTCCTAAGGTTTGTTCAGTAGGTTTAAAAACAGTCCTGAGCCAGCCTTCTCTCTGAGGTCACCAAACTCCGCCTTGGTGTATAAAAATGAATATTTTATAACACAGGCTGTCCTACTAAGACATTTAAAAAAATAATAGATGACAAAATAAATCTCTTCTCATGTTGACTGGTCAAAACCGGTCTGTGCTGTTGCTTCACACACACATCAAAAGTCTCTTTGATGTAATTCAAGGGCTTCCTTGGAATGGTTATTGGACCTTCCAAATTAGTCTGGGTCCTGCTTGGCCCAGACATCAAAGACCCTTTGATGTAATTACTGGCTATCTTTGGGAGACACCCAAAACACAGGCATGTTTCTTTCCTTTATGACACCTAGTGCAGATCAAAGGATTTCCTGAGGACGTCATGAATGGCTAATTTTATTTCCTGGGATCAAAGCAAATTGATAAGGTAATTGCATTTTAAAAATCTGCAGTTTAAACTACCTCCTGTCCTTTGAACTTATCCCTGGGGGTTTGGATGTGTCAATTTCAGCAAGCCAGCATTTCCTCCTGACAGACAGTTCATATCACATTTTTTTTATATTTACAAAAAAAAAAAATGATACATGGATCAGAACCAGCTGTCCAAGTGTGACAGGCATCACCTACCACAGTTGACATTTTTCCTGCAAGCTCCCATGCCCCACGTGGCCCACCCTTTAATGCACATAATAATTTTCATAACTTTCCCGAATGGGTATTGACCTTGTTCAGGAGGGCATGGCTGGGTGGCAGTGTGGGGCCTTTGGGGGTCAGTCATCATGTTGCCATTCAGAGTTCTGGATCATGTTTTTCCTCAGCTACTGGCATGCAATGAGGCATCGTGCAGTTGTGCATAATGGTGTATGTGACTGTCATCCTCCCTCTGACCGCTGTAGCAGCCTTTGCTGCACTACCACTGAGCCTCCACTAAGGGGGCAATCAAGCAATGGAAGGCTGAATCCTCCCAACCCTGAAGGGGGATAGCTATGTCTCTTTCCTCAGACATGTCCAGCTTTACCCCCTATTAAGTACTTTGTGCTTCGTGTTCCTTGTGTGCATCATCTTGAACATTTTGGCACTGAATTTATTTTTTTTATAGAAGTGTTTAGGGGTCTTTCCCAGTTTTCTCCCCCCCGGGGCCCTAGCACACGGCTGTATGTGCGCGTGGAGGCGCGCACGCACACCGGAAGCCAGCTCAGCTCCTTCCTCCCATCTTACATGCCACCTACATTACCCCACCGGACCTCCACCCAGTGGGGACAGGACTATGGGAGGGGCAACAACCCACCCCTACCACCTCCCAGGAGAGGCGAGCAGCCTGATGGCTTGCTCAATCCCGCTCCTCCCACCCCCACCCATGCCGCACTCCGACGACCTGTTGTTCCCGAATCTGGGTCACCGTGGCAGTGTGAGGTGAGGCGTCCAGCACCTCAACCTTCAGTGCCACCGGGCCGGCAGCATTCGGTTTCAAATGATAAACTTTTGGCCACCTATGTAGCCTTTGCAAGTCTCTCTGCATCTCCCTAACCCCACCCAACCTCCGAGCTGTCTACTCAGTCACTGAGCTTAGGGTTAGTTGTAAAGAGACTTATCTTTCCCTGGATTCCTTATTACATATCACAGATGAACACATTGGAAAGGACTGGACCTAGGACCAGTCCTTATGGCAACCCACAGGAGACCTCCATCTCTCCTGATTTGATTCTGTTAGCCACAACCCTATGCTATCTACCTTCCAACCAGTTTCTGCCCCATCTAACTGTGTCTTTGACTGCACCCAGATCCTCTACTTTCTTCAGCAGTATTCTGTGAGATACAGATTTGAAAGCCTTGCAAAAATAAAAGTAAATCAGTAGCATGGTGCTTACCCATTACCTGGTTACCCAGTTAGTACTATCGGGTTGGTTTAACAAGACATCCCTGCCATGAACATGTGCTGCTTTTTATCCGCTACATCTTTGGGCAAGGTTAGCAGCTACTGCCATTATCCCACTGCCCTTGACTGCCAAGTGAGAGGATGCTGGGTTGTTAAGAATATTCAGCTTCCAATGGAGGAATCCTGCCACCGGTGTGATACAGGATGATGACTGAGAGTACAATGGCTTTATTCTTCAGGTGCCAGTCTGGTGGTAAGTGGGAGGGGGGAAATGCCGGTTGGAGACCAGGGCAGTGCACACAGTGTGTGCACACTCACATTAGTGTTCTTCAAGAGTCAACATCATCCTGAGCTCAGAGTGGAACGCATCAGTGTCAACAAGGAAAATGATGCCAGTGCCAGCTTCCTGGGATACAGGTATGTCTGGGCGGTTCTCCACAGTCGACATTGGGAATGCTTGGGGTAGGGTACATCACCCCGTACTGTATTCGAGGAGTGAACCGAGGCTTTGTAGGGACTGACTGGAGTTAAGGTAGTTGGGGGCCACAGGGAAGCTATACTGTGTCTCAGGTGGAGTGGTGGGAGGACAGCCCTTGCTCCCTGACCCCACCATGGGGGGAATCCTTGGTGGTGCCCCTCCGTGAGTTAGGCCCCAGGGGAGGCAGGCACCGGTCCATAAAGAGAGGGACAGGGCTGAGAAGCGCCCCCACCCCCAATTATTACACTGAGATGACAAACCAATATGGAAACAAAAATCATGCAAAAACTAATGAGGTACAAAGTGCAATTTTGAATTTTTTTTTTTGGTCATCGGTTGGCCACCATCTGTCCGGCCCTGCCACCCATCGCCCAGGACTTACCCACCCTTACCTCCCAGGGTGAGTGGTCGGGGAGGGGCCTCTCCATGAATGGAGGCTGGTTTGAGATCTGGGGGAGATGCCTCAGTTGGCTGCATGGGGTCTACCTCCTTGCACAGGCAGATGATTTTTTTTTTCCATCCACCAGGAAGGCGTGGCATGCAGTGACATAGTGGCATGCAGATATCTTGATCTCCAGATGTCAGATCCCCTCCACCAGGGGTCAGTCGCATCTATTTGTCAGAGGCCGGCCCACCAGCGCAGGGGCAAGGTACCGACCTGCGGCGCCGGTGACCCGGGTTTGGGAACGGACCCAGGTTGCTTGAGGGCCGGCCAGGGGGAGAAGGATAGAGCATCTCGTGACTGCTCTCCTTCTTCAGGGGGGTGGGAGTCACGTTTGGTGCACTAGGGACACCTGGCGGAGCCGGGTGCACCACAGCACTGCGCCAGCGCATCGGTAGGCGGATGCTGGCCGTCATGTGCATGTTCCCACCCCCGTGATACGGAGAAAAATCCCGCACTGGCTGCCTCCCTGAAGCCAGCCTCCGCTTCACTTAGCCTTCAGCTGGCTCCCCAGTCAGTCAAAGGTTTCACGGCACCTAGGGCCAGTGCCGCACCCTCGGGCAAGCTGGGTCTCATTGACAGAGCGCGACTGGAGGTGGAAGCCTGGAGGCGCTGTAACCAGCGGATGATCGTGTACAACCGCGGGACAAAAGGTAATTTACATTATTTGTCGGAATGCCAGAAGCTTCTGCACCCCTCAAGAGGAGAGCAGTCATCGATCCTCCTCCCTGGCTGGCTCTCTGACATCACCGTCTCGCTTCCAAACTCGTGATGCTGGGGTCGAAAGTGGAAGCGCTACCGCTGTGCTATTCATTAATCAATAGGTGGCAAAAACAAAACAGTAAATGAAAACAAATGACACAAATTAATTTTTTATAGCATTTTTATTGGTACTCCATACTCACCATATTTTGTTATTTGTATGCATCCACATTTGGTTCTATGCGCTTCTGTTCCTGTTTACAGTCATGTTTAACAGCTCATTGGAAACAGGAGTGGTTCCAGAGGACTGGAAGAGGGCAGATGTAGTCCCACTTCACAAAAGTGGTAACAGGGAAAGGGGCTGGCAATTATATACCAGTCAGCCAGATATCGGTGGTGGGAAAGTTAATTGAGTGAC
Source organism: Neoceratodus forsteri (assembly GCA_016271365.2). Classification (NCBI taxonomy): domain Eukaryota; kingdom Metazoa; phylum Chordata; order Ceratodontiformes; family Ceratodontidae; genus Neoceratodus; species Neoceratodus forsteri. Next base: position 726,018,323 of record CM057458.1, on the reverse strand, counting down.
TGCTGAAGGAAAAGATTATGGAATATGTTGAATCCAGTAGGTTGCAAGACCCGAGGCAACATGGATTCACCGGGTGGGATGAAAGCAAATCTGATAGAATTGATTGGTCTACCAAGGAAGTAGATCAGGTGGAATGTTGGACATGACATACCTAGAGTTCAGCAAGGCGTTTGACACTATGCCACACAGGAGACTAGTAAGCAAGCTGGATAGCTTAGGATTGGGTCCAAAAGTGTTATGCTGGGTAAGAAATTGGTTAAGGGACAGGAGTCAGATGGTGGTGGTAAACAGATTTTGCTCCGCGGAAGGGAGGGTGACCAGCGAGATACCTCAGAGATCAGTGCTGGGACCAGTCCTCTTGACTGTCTTTGTAAGTGACACTGCAGGCTGCCCACTGGATCAGTGGTAGTGCTACCGCTTGTGACGCCGACAACCCGGGTTTAGAAGTTACTCTGGGGTGTCAGAGGGCCAGCTGGGGGTTGAGTATCTGTAGGACTGCTCTCCTACGGTGGGGAGGGTGGGCAGAACCCAATGCTTGTCTGGCCCCTGGAGAAAGCTTGGGGAAAGGCAGCTTGAACCATAAGGTTGGGAGGTGTATCAGATGTTGGTGCACGCCATGCCTCTTCAGGGACAGGAAAACCAGGAAAAGCCTGGCTGCAGGATGAAGAGGAGCACCCACAGACCCCGCACCCGACCAGCTGGGCATGCTGGCTCAAACTGGATCCATTCTCCAGTGGGGCTTAGGGAACTTAGCTGGGGGGCATACTCTGAGGGAAGATGGACAGAAAGGTAAATCCCAGCATACGTCAAGAGTGATGGTGATGGGGTACCCCTCTGAAGGAGGGTTGTCTGGGAGGAGGAGAAGGAGAAAATAAGTGACATTGTAGAGGAGCTGGAAGGAAAGGTCTGCCTCTTTGTGGATTACACCAAAATCTGTAGTAGAGTGGACACTCCGTTGGGGGGAGGGGAGGTGGAAAGAATGAGCAGAGACCTGAAAAAAACTCGAGGAGTGGTCAGAGGTATGGCAGCTAGCCCCCCTTCCCAGTTTGATGCAACACTCCACACTGTCCCTCATTCGGAGTGTGTTTGTCCCTCATTTAAGTGACAAAAAGGTTTTGTTATTCTGACTGGCTTTGTGCTTTAGAACTAAACACCGCCCACCCCTTTCTGCCACTGATGGAACCTGCACCTCCACCTTACCATTTCCCATATTCCTCACTTTACCTGTAGAAAGTTTATATCTGGTTTAACATCTTACAATATTATGAATATAGGTGGGCAAACCAGGAATTTTTCACTTAGAGCCAAGCCAGGATCCTGGCTTGACTCTACGAGCTGAGCCCTGGCTTCTGCAGACTGTTCTTTACATAGTAGTTGCACATTTCTGACACTACACTAACTGCTCAGGCTTACCCATAACTGGCTTGGCTTGACCTTGGCTCGCAGTTGCTTACAGAGGTCAAGCCGAGCCAGACACTAAGCTTGAGCCTGGCTCTGGCTTGCCCATCTCTAATTATGAATTTCTACTTTGCTATCTACATGACATTTTTTGTGCAGTATTAGTCACTGCTAAGCAATTTAAATGACAAATTATAGTAAGAAAGAAATTATGTGACCTACTAGAAACTGAACCCAGGTTCCAAAATACAGACCTGGTGCTGTAACCACTGAGCTACAGGTTCAGATGGTTGGATCTGGAGTTCCCGAACTTGCTGGACACACTTCCTTTTTCTGATACTGCATGTCTTGGAACTAGGGAAAGGGAAATTATTTAACCAGGAAAGGCACACTAAGCCAAAGCTTGTTTCCAAGTACGACCTGGGAACAGAAGGAAGTTAAGTGACTCACTCAGGGTCACACAGTATGCAAGTAGTGGCTGTGGGATTCAAACCCAGGACTCCAGGTTTGTACATCAGTGCCCTTAACCACTGCGCTATACTGCCTCCTTTAGGAACTAGGAATAATAATGATGACAAATTGACAATTACATGTTTTTGGTGCAGTATTAGCCACTGCTAAGCAATTAAATCACAATATGAACCCAGACCCCCTAGAATAACGTTCTGGTACTCTACACCGCTATTTTTTTTTGGCAGTTAGTAATTTTTCTCCCCTTGGCTTAGGTCATCCTCTAGATGCCAGCCACCTCAGCCCTGCTTCCACAACTTTTTGCAGGACATACATTCCCACTGATGCTGTGTGGCTTGGGTGTTCATCGGGGTACAGGACTACACAGTGGCCAGGCTAATACTGCATCAAAAACCATCTACTTCACATCTTGATTATTCCTAGTTGCAGGATATGCAATACCAGAGAAAGGAAGTGTGTCAAGCCCAACTATGCGAGCAGCCTGTAGCTCAGTGGTTGGAGCACTGTTATGGTATTCTGGGGGTCTGGGTTCAATTCCCAATAGATCACGAGTTTTTTCCTCACAACAATTTGTACTTGAAAGTCCATATTTCCAGCACATTAACTGGGTGGGCAGCACCCTCTCCATGAGGATATCTCTTGTAATCAGTGATGGGTGAGAGGTAATCTCACTGAAGCTGATGCCTGTGGGATGTCCCTGAGCTAAAAGAATATATTTTTTATGTTCCCTTCTCTGACTATACCCATGGGAATTATCAGTGTTGGAAATGGAAAAAAATTAATTGGGGGAACCCAACCCACCACCTTTGATGTATGATCAAATATACCGACAGTGATCTGGGGAACATTTTCTCATTATATGTTGGATTTGACACTTCATTAGTTAGTTTTATGCCTTTAGGTGGACATACCTCTCAACCTCTAAGCATTAAAATTCATAGCACCAGCCTTCAAAATTCAAAGCAAATTGCCAGATTGTGTAGCACTTTCCTATTTTAGAGAATAATGTATCAAAGAATAGTGGGCCCCATATGTCAGTGTTAAGGAATGTTTCTAGCGAGTCTGGTCAGTGTCATACTCATGTCAGTCTTGGACCCAGGTAGATCCATTAAAAAAGCGTTGGAGATCATTTCTGATTTTGCATTAAAGCCAGCTACAAATTAAATAAAGAAAAATCATCTTTCCTTCCCCTAAACAGCTATTGCATCATGCAAGCCATTACTGAACTAGGTATAACACGGGAAATAGAAAAACTTGACTACCTAGGTATTAAGGTATTTAAGACTTATGCCAGAGCTAGGCTACACCCTCAGCTGTGACTGATGGACCACTTTTTCGTCTCCTTATTTCCTAGCTACCAAAACTTCTGTTGTGCAACAGTTAATGCTTTTCTCTTTGCTTTTTGTCTCCCCCCCCCCACCATAGGCTGGCCACCTAGCATAGCTCTTTACTATCCCTACCAAACTTCCTACTAGTTTGCTCTTTTCATTCTTTTTCCATTTCCATCCATTCAGTCTCTGGAATGATGCTAAACATCCGGAGAGGTGTTGTGTAAAGTACGTAAGTGCATTTTGTGTATAAAAAGCATGAAGGCTATTTTAAATATAAATAAATACAGCTAGTAAAGCTTTTTTAAATAAAACGGAGTCAGAAGCCATAGAAAACAATAATAATTTCATGATTAGTACAGTTGTAAGAAATCCTTAAGGTATTTTCATAAATTCACACTATAAACCTGTTACTGTATAAAATAATGTGGTATGCTTTATAAAAGTGCGTAGTCACTGTGGATCGGAGATATAGAAAAGCAGTATCTGTGAATATATACACTGTACCTTTAACTGAACCAGGAAGTCCCCTAAAACAACCCCCCTTGGTTTTGAAACAACATAGATACATAGATACATAGACAGTGTTGGCAGATAAGGGCCTATGGCCCACCCAGTCTGCCCATTTGAGCTTGTAAGTTCAGTTTATGTTTTCCTAGAAGTCTGTTGCACCATACCCTTGACCTCCAGAACTCCTTTATGTCTATCCCATGCATTCTTAAATCCCGTGATTGTTTCAGCCCCCACCACTTCCTCTGGCAGGGTGTTCCACTTGTCCACCACCCATTCTGTGAAGAAATTCTTCCTCACGTTTCCTCTGAATCATCCTCCCTCCAACTTCATCCCATGCCCTCTAGTCCTGGAACATCTTTTTCGCTTAAAAATAGTGTATTCCTACACCATGTTCCTCCCTGTAAGATACTTGTATGTCTCTACCATATCCCCTCTCTCCCTCCTCTCCTCCAGGTAGTACATGTTCAGTTCCTTCAAACATGTTCAGACATGAAACAGCATGTCCAGACATGTAAATAGAAAGGGCTCATTCAGGTGACCCAACCAAAAGATATAAAAAGCTCTCCTCTGAGTTCAGTTCAGGCAGTCCAGTGGGGCTCAGCCCTGAGAGAGAGGAGAGAGAGGTTCTACTGCTATTGTAGACAAGCTGTTGAATGCAGATGAGAAGGGTCTTAGCAGCTCTAAGATACAGGACTGTATTATGTGAGAAACTGCTGATGTTAAGTAGTGATTTTCTTTGCAATTTTTTTGTTTTCATTTATTATTTTTCAAACTTTTGAAAAATAAATATCACACCAAAATGTGTTTTAAACCTGTAAATTTGCCTCGTCTGAAGTTTATTCCTACACACTGTGACAAGACCACAACAAAAACCCTTAGTAAAAACTTGCTGATTTTTAACAATCTATACAAGAGTATGTGGCTAGATGGAACAACAAACCACTGGGGCTCTGGGATAGACTTGAATCTTTGAAAATGATGATTCTGCCTACATGCCTTTACCTGTTTGCTGTGTTACCTTTTAATATTGGATCTACAATGCCGGTTCAACAACAGTTTTGTTGACCGGCATCACAGCGACGGAATTTATGTCAATCGCAAGTTGTGGTTGACATAAATCTGTATGGGAACCTGGTCCTTGTTTCTATCGGTGGGCTTTGCCTCCCGAGTCTTCCATGTGGGGGAGGCTCTGCCTCCTGTACCCACCATACTAAATATAATCAACTCTAAGTCGGAGCTGATTCGGGAAGGGGTGCAGGACTCTGAGACAGCGTGCCCGGGTCTCTGGTGCACCATTGCAGTGAACTGTCGATGCTGTCGGCATCAACGTTGTTTGCTGTAGTGGTGTCACTTTCGGGGAGGTATACCTTAATATTTGTAAAGATTGGTTCCTACGACTACAGATGCTCGATCTCAGATTTTCTGTGGGCACCCAAAAAATGTAGAATATCATATGACAGACTCTCTAAATCAAAGAATATGGGTGGCCTTAAGGCACCAGATTTATACTACTATTTCCTTTCCTTTCCTGCCAAATGGTCCAAATAGCTAAATAGTTTGACAGTCAGGCAGGGGCTTTCACTAATCCTGAATGGTTAGAGATCGAACTGGGTTTGACCAAGGATACCCTCTTCAATCTTAGCTCTTTAATATTTGAAAAAAAAAAACTCTCTAAGAATAGAATACTTGCAGATAGCCTATTTGTTCTGAAAAGATGGTCCACTCTCTCAAACTTAAACCTAAGGAAGTCTAAGTTGCAGCCTATCTTTTGCAATCCCAATATTACTCAGAATGGTCTACCTTTTAATAATCCTGATTGGGAAAGGAAGGGTCTGGTAAAGATTAAGGATTTATTACAGGAAAGGGTAATTCCCCCATTTGCTACGCTAGCTCAGGAATATGGTTTACTGCCAGAAGATGTAAACATGTTTGACTGCATGACCAGAAGTGTTACAGGCCTTATTAGCGAAGAAGCAATAGTAGAGGTAAATGTTAATTCTCAGAGTTTCCTAGCATGTGTCCAGGTTAGGTCCAGAATATGCAACTTTTATCATTTACTTTTGAATACCACAAAGGGACCTGAATCCCTGTGTATAAGATGGTGGGCCAACATTTTCGGTGAAGGAGCCAACCATTGTAATTGGAGCAAGATTTGGCTGAACTTGATCATAACTTTTAAATAAGTTAATGCCAAACTTATTCTGTTTAAAACCTTACACAATTTCTACTATACTCCACTTCACATGCACAAGATAGGTTTAAGGGCAACTTCTAATTGTACTGTATGAGGTGTGGGGATACAAAATTAGGGCTGCAACTTTGGTTCATTATAACTCTGGAAATGCACAAACTTGAGTTCACGCTTGTCTGCAGGTCGCGAACAGTTTTAATAAAAATGCGAACTTTGGTTCGCCCCATTCAAAAAAAGTAGTTTTATCCCCCTACCTCATGGCTCCTCCTAGCTGCCAGCAGTGCATGCTCCATTTCTCCTGGAGTCTGACCCACGTGATATCTGCCCATTCATGACTCATGTTATACCAGAGGAGAGTCATGAGACAAGCTTGAAGGCTGTCTGTCATCCAGCCTTCCTCCAGTAAGGAATTCTTTGATTGGAGGAAGGAGGATTCCTCCACCACCCACTCTTTGACAGGGAAGCAACTACTGCAATCACTGGTGGAGCCTTACATGTGGTCGAACCAAACAATGCCTTAGAGCTTAGACCTTAGACCTACTCCACATTTTCCTGTCAGAGTGTTGAGTGTGGTGGTATGAGCAGGATGCTTGCTTACTGCTTTGTTCAGTCTGCTTCGTCAGTCGAACATAAAATCTCAGAATAAAAAAAAAAACATTTGGTTCAACTAATTGTTTGTCTTTGTAAAAAAAAAAAACTTGTCCTTTACCTATAAAAAAACAGTACACTTGAGTTGAGAGACTAAGTAGTTTTAGTGACGAATCGACACTAGGACAAAGGAAGCATACCTCGAGGAGGAGCACGTTTTACAGTTTCACTGTAATTACAGTTCTCTGATATCTTCTAAACTCCTTCCTTGCTTTAGTTTGGACTTTGGAATTGTTTGGATCATATGTTTTTTTATTCAAACAAAAACAAGTCAGGGCTATGGCAAAAAGTAAAGTTTAAGTACTTTTTTTTGTTTTGTTTTCAACATCCAGTTTACAATTACAGTCTGTACAAGTAATAGTACTCGGGGGCATGATTCCTCTGTAGTCTGCTGCACTAAAATAGTATAATAAAAAAAAGTAAGACTTTTTTATAGTATTTGGTGAAGTACTAAATCTGAAAAGTGCTCTGCTCTCTGTCTCTGACTGACTTTCACTCCATGCAGCCAGCCCAGTAGTGCTGAGTGAGTTCCAACTTCTGATTGAGTTCTCCTGACCTGTTTGAGAGAATACATCTCAGACTCTCCTTGTGTTTTACTTTTTACTACTGTACTACTGACCTGTTAGGCCAAAAAAAATTCCCTTTGTTCCCAAGTACACACAATTCACCTAGTATAGTGCTTTATTGACCTGTTTGGGATAATTTCCCTGTTTTCAAAGCCACAAGATACAGCCAACAGCGCTGTATTTACCAGTTAGGGAAAAAATATCCATGTGTTTTGCTACTTAAAGTACTTGATTCGACGCAGCCAATAGTACTGTATTTACCTGTCAGGGAACAAATATCCCTATGTTTTGCTACTTAAAGTGAGTGTTCTCACCCAACCTTCTACTTTAAAAGAGTGACGGTGAAGGGATCCACGACTGGTCGTTGACAAAAATTTTGTCGAATGCCCAGACAGCAAAACCGACAGGTCGACCGCATTTTACAGTTGGCTGCCGGTTTCGTACAAAAACGAGTGTTTTCTTCAGATGGCTTAGCCCTCTGAACCCCCCCATGCTGGGGGCTGTGCCCCACCACTTAGGATTCTCAGCTCCGAGTCAGAGCTGATTTGAGGGGGGTGCAGGACCCCGGACAGACAATGCTGGGTTCCAGCGGGTTCCCTACAGCACGGTGGTGCTGTAGTCGCTGTAGGGGACCGCGCTGTTGAAATGTCGCTGTAACTGCGGTATACCACAGTAATGGAGGACCTAACTATGGTCAAGAAAGTACTAGGTAAGACCAGACTGGGCAGTGATGTGACAGACATGAAACTTCTATCCCTCACTCTGGACGTTCTTATAGTGCCCATTACCATGCTGTACAATAAGTCCCTGGCCCTTGCCCAATTCCCGGCAGTTTGGAAGCAGGATCTAGTTACGCCAGTGCATAAAGAAGGTGACAAGTCTCTGGTAGCCAACTACAGACCCATCTCGATCCTCTCTCCCTGTCCAAGGCACTGGAAAAGATTGTGGCGGTTCAACTCATCGACTACCTCAATAAGTATAATCTACTATGCCCCAACCAGCATGGCTTCAGACAAAATCACAGTACCACCACTGCCCTGCTGGACTACATGGACTATGCACATAAGGCCCTGGATGAAGGTAAACTGGTGGGGTCTGTCTTTACTGACCTCACCAAAGCCTTCAATACAGTCAACCACCCCCTGTTACTGACCCAACTGCAAAACATGGGTGTGGTGCCCAATGCCCTTTGCTGGTTCCAAGACTACCTAATACGGAAAAACCAATGTGTCAAAATTGGACAAACAGTATCCAGCGCAAGAGAGGTACCATTAGGAGTACCCCAGGGATCAATACTGGGGCCCCTACTCTTCAGCCTTTTCTTAAATGACATTCCCACAGCTTGCGACACCAAACTCATACTATATGCAGATGATGCTGTGATCCTGAGCAGCAGCACGTCTCAGGCTGTCCTACAGTCTGTGCTGCAGAACTCCTTCTCCAAACTCGAGGACTGGTTCTGTAGTCATAAGTTGTTACTAAACTACAAGAAGACCAACTACAAGAAGGCCATGCTTATATCCAGCCCCCACAACAAAAATAAGCACCACCCCCTCATCAGCTCCAACTTATGCAGTGAGCTGCTGGAACAAGTCCATTTGTTTACGTATCTGGGGGTCATAATAGATGATACCCTCATGTTTACGCACCATATTGACTCTGGTCAAGACAGTCAAAACCAAGATTGGTGTCCTGTACAGGCACAGGCAATACCTCTCTCCAGGGGTCCTCCACCTCTCAGTCCACAGCTCCATCATATCTACTATTGACTTTGGACTAGTGGTCTACGGGGCGGCAATGGACACAGCGCTCAAAAGGGTTCAGACTGCGCTCAACAAAGCCTGCAGACTCACCCTGGATGCTGAGCATGGCATGCACACCTGTACTCTGTATGAACGCACAAATTGGTTGTCATTAAGAAACAGGGTTAAATTCCAGACTTGCATCCTAGGGAAGAAGGCTCTATTGGGTAAAACACCACCTTCTGTAGGCAATTTGATCAAGGTGGCCAACTCATTACAGGTCACCAGGGGGAAGACTATAGGGGTCTTGGCTATCCCCTTTCATCGTACCTCGCTTGGGCAACGTGCATTTGCTTACCGGGCCTCCCTGTGGATGAATGAACTTCCCCGGGCACCTCTTGGCCACCAGTTGTCTAGTCCAATTCAAAACTGACCTCAAACAGCACCTAATGACACTCTCTAAGTGCACCTGCCCCTAAGTCCAGCCACACCCACTCTCTCTGCCCCCCAGCAGGCACTAGGCAAGCCTCAAGTACCCCATCCCTTCGTCCCTTCTCATGACTTGCCTCAGCAATCAGTTCATGTCATGTTCCTTCGGCACCCGCCACCCCACCTCCCCACCCCAACTCCCAGTCCCGTGAGTTTCCCAAACAAGTCACTACTAATGCAACCTGTCTGACCATGCCCCCTCTCACCCCACCATTTACTCTAGCACATCATCTCAACTCAGCCTCCCTTCAACCCCCCATTTCTCCCTATACTTTATTGCCCTTCTTCCCCAACCCTTCACCTCCACCGCAGTACCTACCTCTCTCTTGTACCTCCTTTTTACACCCCACAGCCAGCTATCCCCGTCCCTCTGAACTACTGACAGGGCACTTTGTGGCTGCTTATTCCTTCTGCTCCCACCCCACCCTCATAAAGTGTTTTTCTTGTCATTGTAACTTGTACCTATGTTTTGAGTTATTCTGTAAGTTCTGAACCCAAGCTGTATTGTTCATTGTGATGTAGCTTTGCTTTCTCCTATTGTACTTTTGTTTTGCAATCTATGACGTGGAACCTTTGTAAAAGAGCTTGCGCTCAAAGGTCTTTTCTGAATCACTAAATAAATTAAATAAAGAAATAAAATAAATAAAGTACTTAACGCAGTCAGTAGTGCTGTATTTACCTGTTAGGGAACAAATATCCCTGTGTTTTGCTACTTAAAGTACTTGACTCGACGCAGCAAGTAGTGCTGTATTGACCTGTTAGGGAGTAAAGCCATGAGTGGTAAAAAAAAGTATCACTTCTCAGGCAATCCAGGCAACAGTGACAACAGTACAGAAAATTCAGGACACTGCAGGAGTAACCCATTGTGGTACTCAGAGGATGAGCACAATGGCCATCATAGTGCAGCAGCCAGTTTTAGTAAGCAGAGTGATGTCTGATGAGGAGGAGGAGGAGAAAACAGATGAGAGTGAGGGGGAAATTGGTGGAACAGTTCCTGAGTTTGTAGTAGATGAGGCAGCAGTCAGTATGCCAAGTAGCAGTAGCTCTGGGGAGTGGGATGAAGAAGAATACAGGGGCAGAAAAAGAACAAAAAAAGAGTTGTTGGAAGGATGGTGGTGGTTGTGGTAACAAACATTAATGATAGTGGGGCATAAGGAGAGTCAGACTCCCACACATGCAGAGGAATGACAGAGGACAGAAGATGGACAGACTTCACGAGGGGAAGAAAGAGATGCAGTTCAACCAGTCAGAGAGGCTGTACGTCAAAAAGATATGCAGCTGGGCATGGAAAGACCTCAAAGAAATAATGGAAGTAGTAGTGGCTGTGGTGGTGGCAGTGGTAGTAATGAACATATCCTCCCCATAAGCAGCAGTGCAACAAAATCTATGAAATTCATTGTGTGGGATTTTTTCACACACGATAAATCATCTGGCAGCCATGTGGTTTGCAAATTATGCAAAACAAACTTAAGTCACGGTAAAGTGGGTACTAGACTGGGAACATCAACAATGATAAGGCATATGAACAAGTCTCACATTTATCAGTATCAAAAAGCACAAAATGAGCACACATAAGTTGTTGCACTGCTGCACTTAGCTGAGGAGGATGAGGTAATGGATGTTTACCAAGACGAAGTAACTGATGCGGAGGTGGAGGATGATGAAAGTCTTCCTTCCAGTCAAAGCACAGCATCCTCAATTTCTCATTTTTTAACCCCTCTGAGTCGACCAGCACAGCCTAACTGGAGTCATATACCATCCATGGCCATAACATCTACCCCTCATAGCGGTAAAGGTCAAGGGAAGCAGCCCAGAAAATCAGGTGATATCAGAAAACGCAGTAGCCATCAAATTTCTTTGAAAGACTCTTTTGAGTGGTCACAGAAATATAAGCCCAGCAGGCCTGAGGCAAGGCGACTGACAAAGGCAGTTGGGGAGATGATAGCCACTGACTTGCTCCAATTCTCCTTTGTGGCTAATCCAGGTTTTAAAGCACTAATGGAAATTGCTGTGCCAAAGTATCAGGTCCCCAGCTGGACCTATTTCTCCAGTGTTGCCATCCCGGACTTGTATGATGCTGTTCGAAAAAGCGTGTCTGATGCTCTGAAAGGTTCAGTGGGAAAAAAGGATCATGTCATGACAGATATGTGGACCATTGGTCAGACAACTGACTATATGGCTGTGACTGGCCATTGGGTAAACTTTCCTCCCTCCTCCTCCTCCTCCTCCTCATCATCATCATCAAGTAGTGGCACTGGCAGCGGCAGCAGCAGCAAGAAGCAAGGGACTTTCACTGTTTGAAGGCAAGCAGCTTTATGTATTTATGGTTTTGAAAAAGATCACAAAACGAAACATCTTCTGGAGGGCCTTGAAGAAAAGTTTGCTGAGTGGCTGACTCCAAAGTCCTTGCGACCAGGGTTTATAGTGCCTGACAATGCTTCAAATATTGTAAAGCAGTAAGGCTTGGTAAGTTTACACATGTACCGTGCTTTGCATACACTATTAACGTGGTGGTAAAAAACTTTATCAGTAAGGACCGAAATGTTCAGAACTTGATGTGCAGCTGCCCACACTGTGTGCACCCACTTCAGCCATTCTGTGAAAGCCCAAAAGTTGTTGCAGCACATTCAGACTGAAAACAGCCTCCTTCCCTCTCCACCAGATGATATAGGAAGTTCCAACATGGTGGAATTCCACTTACTATATGATGCAGAGAATGCTTGAACAACAGAAAGCCATCCATCAATATGCAGTCCAACATGGCATTGGGAAAGGAGATGTGAATGTCAGCCCCAATCAGTGACATCTGATGGGGAATCTTTGTTGTATCCTTAAACCCTTTGAGGAGGCTACCTGAGCGGTGAGCTCTGATAGTGCTGTACTAAGCCAGATCCTACCCTTAATTTCACTCATCAGGATGAGACTGGAGGGTCTCGAGTCACAGTTCTTTGACAATGATGATATCAGTGCTGCACCACTTGTTAGAAAAATGTTACAAACCTTCCTGGCTGACAAGCGCATTGTAAATATGTGCAAAGCAGAACATTACATTTTGGCCACACTTCTGGACCCTCAGCTTAAGGATACAATTGAAACATTCTTCTAACTACATGACTTTAAAGACTTGGAATACTATCGTGAACTGTTAATTGAGAAAGTGTCAGCACGTATAGTTGAGAAAAGTAGTGCGTCATCAGTGCCCTTTTGGTAACATTAAAATTCTGAACAAAATCTGGTGGAGTGGGAAGGAGCACAATCTGCTATTGCTGCTGGTACCACCACTGCTGATGTTTTGGGTCGTCAAACACCAACCAGAACTGCTGCTACCCCACAAGAGGACAAACCACTGTGGGACATGCTGTCAGACTTTGGTCTGATAAAGTCAGCTGGGAAGGCTCAGCCGGCTATTGTGGTACCAGAATTACCTGCTGCAAAAAATGGTTAAGGATTATATGGAGGAGACTGCACATCTCACTGCAGATGACGATCCATTGCTTTATTGGCAACAGAAAAAATTGATCTGGCCTTCTTTAACTGAGATTGCAACTGAATACCTCAGTTGCCCACCTGCCAGCACATATTCAGAGAGAATTTTTAGTGCTGCTGGGGCAATAGTAAATGACAAAAGAATATGTCTTTCCACGAAGAATGTAGAGAGACTCACTTTTTTAAAAATGAACCTACCTCAATTCAAAGCCATATACTGTCCAACATTTGTGCAGGTTGACAGCACCCATATGGCATGCCACACTGATGATGACGATGGTGAGGGATTCTGTTGCCACTAGTAGCCACTAGCCTTTCCACCTGTCTTTCCTCTACTTGTGGGTCTTCCTGTCTCCTCCTCTTCCTCTTCCTTGAGTTCCATTAATTTCTGAAATAAACATCTACTGATGGTTATCATGTGCCACTGAGGCCCAACCTAGCACCAGAAGTTGAAGGGCCACTACATGCTATTGTTCAGCTAAACCAACCATAAGTAATGACACATTACTGTAACACAGTTCTTCAACCATTTGTTTTATTGCCATTTTTTGTGTTTGCTTGCGCATGTGCAAGAAACATAGTGCCACCATACGAGTTTTCGTAGGTGTGGCACCTCCTCTTCCAATGCCCTGATAGTTTTTGCAGGCGCAGCAGCAGGGCACCAGTGAATGTCCGAGCTGTCTATGACAGCAGTTCAGATGCAGTGGCATACAGTTGAAAGAGAAAGACCACTACAGTTAGCAGTGGTAACGTGTAAGCAATTTGCATACTGTCGTGCCGTCAGCAGTATGCAAATTGCCTACACGTCACCACCTTAGCAGTCGTTCTCTTTCAGCTGTACACCACTGCATCTCTTGGCATGAAGTGCCCCCCCCATTTGTTGTGTGCTGAGAGGGTGCCCATTCTCCCTCGGCACATGAAAACTCCCCCCCCCTAAGCACACTGTATGTCCAACGGGGTGCCCAATCCCCGTCGGCTCCAGTGCCCTCCCAAAAAGCAAACTTCAAGTGCCACACTGGGAGCCCACCCTAGCGTGGCAAAAGTCCCGCGTCGTCATGTGCACCGCCACACACTGTATGGCCAATGGGGTTGCCCGATCCCCCGTTGGCTCCACTGCCCCCCCAAACAAACTTCCAGGTGCCATGCTGGGAGCTCACCCCAGGGTGGCAAAAGTCCTGTGTCGTCTTTTATTTAAAAAAAAAAACCTGTAACAAAAGAAAATGGTCCCTTGTTGACTTTCTTGCCCCCCAACCAGCACCCACACTTTGCGCACCTGACCTCCCCACACCCCCCTCACCCCATACTTACATCTGGGGCCCAGCACGACAATCTTCAGTGGACTGGGAACATGTCTGCACTCTTCAAAGCCGACCACAAAGTGAAGAAATGCCAGTAAGCTGTATAATGGCATAAACAGGGTTTTTTCAACTTTGGTTTATATCTCAGGCATTTTTTCGAATTTTTGCACCACATTTTCAACATGGGGTTCTTTGGACCCCATCTCATGAATTCAGTCACTGTCATCTGGTTATTCAGTCCCGAAAGGTGATTTTGAAGTCACTGTGTTGAACCATCTTTCAGGACCAAGTAATGAAAAGACAGTGTCATAGTTCATGAGGTAGGCCCCCAAAAAACCCTATGTTGAAAATTTGGTGAAATAATTCCCAGAAATGACTTTTACGAGTATGCATTGCACAGTTCCTACGCACGCTCGTAATTTCGAGAATTTTTTATATTTTCATTCCAGATTTCCAACATTGCCATTTTACCACACCTCCTTATAAACACAATAGCTGTCATTGTTCACATCTCGCCCCAAATGTGTTTTTGCACATGTAGCACACGATGGCGTGGTTGGTATGAGATATCAATGTTTGAGACAGAATAAGAAAATCTCAGTGATACTGTTCATGAGCAGAGGTCTTAAAATGGCTATGTTGAAAATTTGGTGACAAAAGTCCATAAAATGACTGTGTTACAAGTGTGCATTGCGCAGGTTCCACGCACCCTCGTATTGTAAGTTCACGAATTTGTAATATTTTCAGTCCAAATTTTCAACATTGGTATTTTTCCACAGCTCTTTATGAAGAGTACAGCTGTCATTTTTCACACCCTTGCCGAAATGTGTTTTTGCACTTCCGGCACAGAATAGCGAGGTCGCTGTGGGAAATCAGTGTTCAGGGCACATTAAGAAAATCACAGTGACATTGTTCATGAGTGGAGGTCCCAAAATGCCTGTGTTGAAAATCTGCTGTAAAAATTCCCCAAACTAATTGCATTACGGGTGTGCGTTGTGCAGTTTCTACTCACGCTCATGCCTTCACCAGTTTTTTTATATTTTCACTCTAGATTTTCAACATTGCCATTTTTTTACACCTCCTCCTCATGAACAGTACCACTGTCATTTTTCACATTCTGTTTGAAATGTGTTTTCGCACCTGTGGCGCCAAATGGCGCAGTCGCTGTGCAAAATCACCTTTCGGCTAACGAACTAATAGTGTCACTGTTCATGCGGTGGGGTCACAAAAGCCCATGTTGAAAACTTGGGAGTAAAATACCAAGAAATGCCCAGGGCATTAGGGTTTTCGCCATAACGCTCTACTCTTGTAGGGATTGACTAGTCAGGGGTGTGACTTGGGATTGTCGACAGTAATGCTTATGCTTATTCTTATTCTCACCTGCAGCCAGTGACAGCATTACAGTGGGCCTTTGGACCCCTTTTGGCCCCTGAGCGACACCCCATTCTCCTGTACTGCACCCTTTTCAGCATGTTTCTTATGGAATGAGGTGAATAAAGCCCAAACACCCCAAGGCACATCTCAACACTTGTCAGTGTCTGCAGGGTATGGTGAGGTGAAATGTCGTGACCATAATGGGCGACAACCCAAAGCCACACCACAATGCCTGTCCATCTCTGCAGGATGGGAGTGGAGTTAGCGTCAGTTCAGTACTTCACTGCCATTCCTATACTGCATCTGTCTAACTCCTGCACTTCCATTGCTAATGCCAGTAAGCAAACATTCAGCATTGACAAATGCTTGTTAAATACAGATCCAATATTTACCAGGCTGTTAAAAAACATTAATACAATAAATAAATAATAAATAAATGGTCTTCGTTCAGATCTGACTCCAGATGAGGATTTCATTTTAATTATTTTAATTTTTTTGCTGCAAAAAGGTCAACTTTCCATTCACTATTTCTGCTGCACCCAAGGACACATCCAACACTTCGATATGAATGAGCCATCCAGATACAAAGTGTTTTCATCATAACCTGGAAAATGAAAATGAAAGACTAGAATTAAAAAAAAATGCAGTTCCCACGTACTGAACTGATTGACCATCATGAGAATAACATTTTTGGTTTTTTAAAACTTGTTCTTACTCTACCCCCCCCCAAACTTCAAGTCCAAGCCCCTGGGATGTTCCCTCTTACAAATACAATCCACCCTCCAGTGTTAGATCCCCAACTACACACCTGGCATCAAAAAGAAAATTAACAGATGGTAGACTGTTATGGGTTTTTCTATTATTTTGAGTAAAGATGAGGAATATATTCATCAGGAAAGGATCCCCCTTTTCACATTTCCAACACGTGGGCTTTAGCTGTACTGACTCCTATCCTTCAACGAGATGCCCAAATATGCCAATACCAATACCTCCCCCTCCACCTGCTGTTACACACATCCCTCTCACATTCTTCTCCTTAGCAATATCACACAGATAACTTTTTCCCAAACACTGTGCTTTTAGGAACTGTTTAGTACCCTTCTTCAGTATTCAATGAATAATACCCAAACAGTGAAAAATCTGTTAGCTCCCTTTTTACTCCTCCATCCATTGAATTCCTCCTTCCACTTCATTTGACACTTTCCTGCCTTTCTTGGTTGCACTTCAATCTAATCAGTCTGTCAGATGCAACTTCTTCTACCTCATATATGAAAGTAGTGCTTGCTGGTTGTCGGTGTCACTACTACCATATATGATATAAGCCAAGAAGTTCTGTTGTTAGAGAAAGGGCCGGGGATGGGGATGGGATGTCGAGGAAGGTGGGACAAATGGAGTAATAGTGACATAGTTATCTATGGAAGGTATGGGGATCAGGGCAGGCGAGTGTACTAGAGGGACAGGAGAGAATGAGGGTGGGTAATATTGACATTTACACAGAATAACAGAAAACCCAAAACTGGTACTGGATGCCAGCCACCCCTACATTTCTTTATGGCCCATGGCAACAGCCATTGGGTGCTATAAGTACCTGGGTCTAATAGTGAGGGAAGAATTAAAATTATTGTAATGGGGTGCAGCTCAGGGAGTTAACCCTTTGAGCTTCAACAAGATTTAATAAGCAAAAGTTATCAGGGATAACATACAAATCATATATCATCCCTGACCTTTACTGCTTGCTAAATCTGTTTCAACACTATTTTACAGTATCTAATGGGTATAACCAGGTTCTACAATATATTACCAAGTTCTACCTAGTTCTACTTGAGTATAAAAAATCCACATATTGTATTTTGCATGTTTGGGAATGAACATAAAGTACAAAGATTCTAACTTTAAGAAAGGTAAGTTTTTCGAAGCTTTGAAGCACTGAGACAGAAAGAATCCTATGCACCAAAGCTTTGCAATACATACCATTCTTAGTACTACATGTACTTTCCCAAACATGAAAAAAACAACACATCTGTGGATTTCGTAATTAAACAGAACCAGGTAAAATGTGTTTATATATTGTAGAACCTGGTTGTACCCTGTAGAACTTGGTTTTATTAAGTAGAACCTGGTTTTACTTGGTAGAACCTGGTTTTACTTGGTAGAACTTGGTTATTACTGGTAGAACCCAGTTCTACCTGGTAGAACGTTTTTGGGTTCTACTCAGAAAGTTTGTGAGGTAAAACTTTCAGAGGTTCGCGCAGCCCTATACAAAATGTGATCTGATACACATGTTCTGATCTTGTCCCAAAATTGCTCATTTCAAACAACATGAAGTCTTGCTGTATTCTGACAAGTGCAGTTAGCCCCAGCCTTTAAACTGCCCCGAAGAACAATGGGTTAACTTTTCTATGCAGGGCATAGAATGTTCATCTTGCGCTCGGTTGATGTCTCTGCCTGTTGTATTTTGAACTGCAACCGTCAGATTCTTTACTCCGCCTCACTGAACAGTCGCTCCGGAGATTTCTCCTGCAGCTCGGTTCAAAGTCAGTTGAAGTGTCGGTTTTCGGTCGTTTTTCTACCGAAATTTTGTTTCTGCATAGTCGGTTCAAGTCTCTGTCTGTGGTACTGTGAGTACTAGATAGGTTTTGTTCCATTTTCTGTGTGGAACTTGTAAAAGGTGTGGATCGGTTCGGCTGAATCGATCGTTCAGGTAAATTTTGTATTTTACTTTAGTGTGTGGTTACCAGTCTGTATCGGTTCTAAAAAGAACGGGTTTTAGTACGGTTTTTTTCCAAGACCCGTGACACAGTCAGGAACCGATGGGGGAGTCTTGCCTAGCGGTTGCCGAAAAAAGGGTAAGTTTGGTTAGGTTGGTCATGTCTGAGAAACCCAAGGAAAAAAACGGGCCCACTGGGTTTCAACACTGCAGTGTGTGTGGGGAGGTCTTTGCTAAGGCCGATTCCCACACCACCTGTGTTTATTGTCTGGGGTTTGACCACCTCAATTCAGACTGCCAAATTTGCAAAAAGTTTCCCAAATCTACCCTTGAAAAGAGATTAGGCAGACTGAGGGAAAGGGAGGCCGAGAAGTCCGCTGACCCAGATGGCCAGCCCATTTCGGTTCCGACCGAACCAGGAGTGCCCTCTGACCAGGGCAATACTTCTTCAGGCAAAAGGAGAGCCGATTTCAAGGAATCTGTTCCGACAAAAGAACATGAAGACAAATGCGGACCGTTCCGGTCCAGAATCCCATACTGCAACCGCCGAAGAAATAGCCAAAGTGATTAAGTATTTGGAATCGCTTGCTTAGCTCTCGACTGATCCGCACCTTTGGCAGGGGCTCGGTTCGGTCGGTTCCCCCCGGTTCACATTTATACCCTGGAAGAATTTTATGAACCGGAGTTTGCGGAGGAGGGAGAGTTGGAAGATGAATATGGTGATGCTGAAAGTCTGGATGTGCCTATTGACCCGGACATCTCCCCGGACAGACCTTCAGGTGTTTCTCCTCCTAGGCTTCTGAGTCCCCTTCGCACTTCATGTTTTACAGAAAGGTGGCTGATACCCTCCAGCTTCCTGTGGAGGAGGCAGTAGAGGATCAGGTGGAGCCTGACTATGTAGAGATGATGGGCATCCCAGAGTCCAGGAGACTGTCTTTTACCCTCCACAAATCTTTTGGGAAACAGACACAAAAAATTCTTAAGTCTGCCAATTCCATACCTCCTGTGGGTAGAAGAATGGACAAGAGGTATACTCTTTCAGGCTCAGATATGGAGTTCCTTTATCTGCAATGCAGCCATGTTGGGGTTGTACAGGCTACTGCCTGTGATAAGGCAAACATTCCATTGGCATCACACCCCCCAGACAAGGACGCCAGGAAGATTGATGCCATGGCAAAGAAGCAATACATGGCATCTTCCTTGGGACTCAGGCAGGCGAATTATATGGCCTATACAGCCAGGTACCAGAAGTCCAGGTGGGACACTGTACTGGCACTGGCTAAACAGGCTTCCCCCCAGCTTGCCAAGGAGCTGGAGGATGTAGCTGCAGATGGGATTGAGGCATCAAAAGTTCAGTTTCATGCTGCTGTGGACTCCAATGATGTTTCATCAAGAGTCATGGCTACATCTGTGGCTCTTCGGAGAATGGCTTGGCTCAGATGTACTAGCCTCTCACAGGATACCCAGGCTAAGGCGATGGATTTTCCTGCAGTAGGTAATTCTCTGTTTGGGGAGCAGACAGAGAATTACATGAAGAAAATGGACGAATACAGGATCACTTACAGGAGTGCTCTGGCCAAGGCAAGGCAGGCAACTCCTCAAAGGCAGCACAGGCCTCTTCTTCCTTTTCGCAGAGGGGGTTCTTCAGAGGGAGAGGCAGAAGGGGGATGAGCAGGCCTGCATCCACCCCTCAGCCTAAAGCCCCTGCCAAGCAGACACCCTGATGGGTCTGCCCAGGTCGACTCTCCTCTCCCAGTAGGGGGCAGGCTGGCTTACTTTGTCCAGGACTGGATGTCTATTACATCAGACAAGTGGGTCCTGGAAGTAGTAAGCCATGCACTGGTTCACAGCTTCAAAAAATGTCCAAAGATGAGAGTCAGATCTTTTCCACCTGCAAATCTTTCAGAAACCCTTGCCCTAGAGGCAGAGGTTTCTTCTCTCCTAGCTTTAAGAGCTATAGAGAGAGTACCTACCCTACACTGGGGCAAAGGACTGTACTCCAGGTACTTCCTGACCCCCAAAAAGACAGGAGAGTGGCGACCCATCCTGGACTTAAGATATCTGAACAAACATCTTTTAAAGCCAAAGTTCAAGATGATAACTCTGGGAATTATCTTTCCCTCTCAAAGGCCAGGGAACTGGCTAGCCTCCCTGAACCTCAAAGATGCCTACTTTCACATTCCCATCAGGTGCTCCCACAGAAAGTACTTCAGGTTCGAGTTGCCCTCAGGCCACTATCAGTTCAGAGCAATGCCTTTTGGCCTAACCTCAGCCCCAAGGGTTTTCACAAAGTACCTGGCAGTAGTTGTTGCCTTCCTAAGAAGACAAAAGATTTCCATTTTTCCATACTTGGACAACTGGCTCATAGTGGACCAGTCCCCAGACCAAGTCAAGTCAGACTTGCAAGTGACCCAGCAAGTGCTCACTTCTTTGGGATTTCTTCTCAACCTACCAAAGTCAGTTCTCAAACCAGTGCAGCTCCTCACCTTCATAGGGGCAGAGCTGGACACGTTAAAAGCAAGAGTCTTCCTTCCCGTGGAAAGGGCAAGGGCTCTCATGGAGCTGGCTTCTTCATTCAGCCTTCAGGTGTCTCAACCAGCAAGGCATTTCCTTCAGCTCTTGGGCCACATGGCAGCTTCTACAGAAGTGGTCCAAGGTGCAAGATGCCAGATGAGGGACATTCAGTTCCACTTAAGAGCTTTTTGGTCCCAAAGAAAGGATTCTGTTACCAAACTAGTCCCAGTGACTCGAACCCTAATCCAAGCCTTGCAGTGGTGGCAGGATCAGGACAATTTGAGACAAGGGGTTCCATTTGTCGCTCAGTCTCATTCAGTGATACTCACCACAGATGCTTCCCTGCTGGACTGGGGAGCCCATTTGGGGGACCTCACTACCCAGGGACTGTGGTCGCCTCAGGAATCTCTTCTACACATCAATCTCTTGGAACTCAGGGCAGTGTTTTCTGGCACTGCAAGTTTTTTCCAAATCAGTACAGAACAAGGTGGTTCAGGTCAGAACAGACAACACCACCATGTGGTACATCAACAAGCAAGGAGGCACTCGGTCTACGGCCTTGTGCACAGAAGCAATGAAGTTGTGGTCCCTGGCTTATTCCCCTCAAACCTCTCTGATAGCTGTTCACCTTCCAGGGAAGGACAATGTCCTAGCAGATGCACTGAGCAGAATATCTCAGGGCCATCACGAATGGGCTCTGGACCCTCTGGTGTTGAAGGTGATTTTCTCAAGATGGGGCACTCCAGAGATAGATCTTTTTGCAGCCCCCAATCACCAACTTGGGCTCAGTCCCCCTGGATGCTCTAATTCTGAACTGGGAAGGGAAATTTCTGTATGCTTTCCCCCCCTTCCCTCTCCTGTTCACAGTTCTAGTCAAAATAAGGTCACAACCTTGCAAAGTGATTCTGATTGCTCCAGACTGGGCCAGGCAGCCATGGTATCCATTGTTGCTATCCCTAGCAGTCCATCTTCCCCTGTCTCTTCCCAGGAATTACAACCTGTTAACCTCCTCTCAGGGGAGGATTTGGTACCCCAGTCTTCAGTCTCTCAATCTCAAGGCATGGCTCTTGAAGAGTTAGAGTTTGCAGATTTGCATCTGTCTCAGGGAGTTCTGGATATTCTCAAAGCTTCTCGAAAGCCTTCCACTAGAAAGACTTATAACTCCAAATGGAAGAGATTCAGCATTTGGTGTTCCAAGAGGCATATCTCCCCAGATACTGCTGAATTGCCTTCAGTTCTGGATTATATGGTCCATCTTAATAGCCCGGGACCTCAGAACAGCTACCCTCCAGGTACACAGGTCTGCTGTTTCTGCTTTCCTGTCAGTAGGCAAGTCTTCATCAGTATCATCCCACCCTGTATTCTGTAAGTTTTTCAAGGGATTGCTTCACACCAATCCCCCCTTTAGGGATCCTGCTCCTGCTTGGGATCTTAAAGTTTGCATTGCTCAGCTTATGCAACCCCCTTTTGAACCTTTGTCCTCAGCAGAGCTTAAGTACTTGACTTGGAAAACTGTGTATTTGGTAGCCATTACTTCTGCTAGACATATCAGTGAATTGCAAGCCCTGTCAGTGGAACCTGATTTCATCTCTTTTCACAGAGATAAAGTGATCCTTAGAACTAACAGAAAGTTCTTGCCTAAAGTGGTTTCAGATTTCCACCTGAACCAGTCTCTGTCTCTCCCTGTTTTCTTCACTGATCATTCTTCCTCAGGAGAGAGGAGGCTACACAGTTTGGATGTTAAAAGAGCCCTTAGCTACTACATAGAGCATACCAAGGGTCACAGGTTTGACTCCCTTCAGTTGTTCCTCACTTACGGAGAAGTTGGGAAGGGCAAACCTGCCACCAAGAGATCTGTTGCCAGGTGGATTGTGTCTTGTATACAATTCTGCCATGAAAAACTGGGAAGAACTCCACCCTCAGGCCTGAGGGCTCATTTCACAAGAGGTACAGCTGCTTCCCTGGCTGTTGCCAGGGATATCCCTCTTTTAGAAATTTGTCAAGCAGCCACCTGGAAAACAGTCGATACCTTTACCAAGCATTACTCTCTGGATATCCAGGCTAGGAGTGATGCTCGGTTTGGCACAGCAGTACCAGAGCCTATTCCCAAAGTAGCTTCTGTCCCTCCTCCATGGAGTACTGTAGTAGTCTCACTTGTCAGAATACAGCAAGACTTCATGTTGTTTGAAGAAAAAATTACTCACCTTAGTAGTTATGTTTCTTCTAGTGGAGTCTTGCTGTATTCTGACCTCCCCCCCACCTCCCCTCTCAGAACCTAGATTTTTTGGGATGTGGGTGGGCAGGCACAGTGTTGGCACCCTAGGGGTGCCCCCTTACACCCTCTGTTTCTCACGGTGTGAGATGTTGTTTCATTTTATTGTTTTTGTGTTTGGGTTTCCTGACTTGAGTCTTCCTTTGAGAACCCAAAAGATAATTTTTCTGCCAGTTGGCTAGTAAAAAATGTTACAGTTTCTACACAGAACACCTAGTGAGTTTTGCTCGTAAAGATCTGACGACTGCAGTTCAAAATACAACAGGCAGAGACATCAACCGAGCTCGAGATGAACATTCTATGCCCTGCTTAGAAAAGTTAACCCATTGTTCTCCGGGGCTGTTTAAAGGCTGGGGCTAACTGCTCTTGTCAGAATACAGCAAGACTCCACTAGAAGAAACATAATTACTAAGGTGAGTAATTTTTTCTTATGGGTCATGATTGCGAATTTCTTAAAGAACATTACATGACTAAGAGATAAATTTAATGAAAAAAAAACAACACTTGTGGGCTATTTTGATGAATCTGAAATAAGGACTAAAGAACAGTGCTGCACTATAACCCTAATATCTATAGCGGTTAGGAACTCAGTCCTTAGGATATGGCTGGATGAATGAGAGCCAGCATTTAATGAAATGGATGATAGAGTGCCTGGAAGCTTTGAGCACTGAGAGGCTTGCTAATTTAATGGTAGATCAAGCTCATGTATTTAATTTAATTAATTTTATGTAGGCAACTATATACAGTTTCTTTACAGCTTCAAACAATCACTAATAAAAAAGTTACTTTTTTTTAATCTCTGTTTATGTCCCATCTCTTGGACTTTCCTCCCTTTTTCTTTCTTCTTACTAGAGTTCTCACATAGACTTATTATTACAGGGGATGTAGTATGGCAAGGATTAGTGGAGTCACATCCCTAGTTTGTGCAGGTTATTTTTTTTATGTATTTTCTGTATAAAAGAAGATTACATATATATATTATAGGAGCGTGACCATGCCCCTATAGTTAGGGTTGAGTAGGCACTTCAATGTTAAACTCAAAGTTTTGCATTTTAATAACTTTACAACTGTTGAACAGATTCGCATGAAATTTGGTATGCTCCTGCCTGTGGGGTAGATCTCTTCATCTGGCAAGTTTAGTTCTGGTCGGATGTGCAGTCTCTGAGTTATGGAGAGGTGAAAAAACATGTTTTTACCCATTGACTTTGCTGGGATTTTTATTTGAACTTGCCTACAGCCCAGAGGGTTTCGTTGTTTGGCATGAAATTTGCAGGATAGAACGGGACTAACCCACAGATGTGCCTTTTGCTAGTCTGGTGTAAAAACAATAAGTAGTTTTTATGTTATTGCAATTTAACAATTTGAAAAAAATCATTTCTGAGCATGCTCAGTAGGCACTTCAATATAGCTCTATGAAACGAAGTAGGAATCCTGTTCCATATGGAGAAATTCCTATATCTTGTTTTCAATTTAAACCTCCCAAAATGATATTCTTGGGAGGAACCAACACATGTAGCTTGCTTATTAGGACCTCCTTTGGTGTATTCTGCACTTTACGGGGTGAAATATGCCCATAAAATGTGTTTATTTTATAGAGAATAATGTATAGAAAGTGTGTGTTATGGATTTCTTTCACACACACACGAGGTGTGTGATGACCCATAAGTCTCAAGAGCAAAGCTCAAGAGGTTTATGCTGTCATCACACACCATTACATCAAACTTACCTATCCTTTATTTTTTATAATTGTTGGTGTGGAGGTTTAGATTGTATTTCTAGCAGCTTGAAAGAAAAAGATGTTTTTTTAGCTAGAGTGCAGTTTTATTTTTGAAGAAATTGAACTGTACATGAATAAAACACAGTTGAAAATACTGCAGTTGAAATACTTTTTGTAAGACAATAGAATGCAACAGTTTTAAAGTCTTTTCTTTGGGGAATGTCATATCAACTGGATTTCGGGTTATTATGAAGTGTCTTATCAACCGGATTTTGGGTTATTATTGCCTTTGGAGCATCATAACCTGAAATCTGGTTGATATGCATTTTTAACAAAACAGTAATCCAGTTGATATTTATGGTCACCAGTAATTATAATCATTTAAATCCTACTTTCTATCTGAGTAATACGACCTAGGATCCTAGTTCGTATGCACAAGATACGATCTAGGGTCCTAGGTCGTGAAACGAAAATAGGAAAAAATGATTAAAAAACAGTTTTTGCCAACATGGGGTGCCCAATCCCCATGTCAGCAGTAGGGGAACCCCCAACCAGTATGGGACACTGGAGAACCCACTCCCAGTCTCCCACAGAATGTCTCCTTCAGAAGCAACCATGTCCGACAACGGGGTGCCCAATCCCTGTGTCAGCATGTATGCACCACACACACACACACACACACATATACACACACTAATATGGCACACTGGAGCCCACCCCAGAGTGCCCAAATATGTATCATCTTAAAAAATACCTGTAAAGAAAACTGTCCACTAGCGTCTTTAATTTGTTTTAAACTTGAAAAAAGAAAGCGGTCCTAGTCATCTCCCCATCCCACCCTCCACAGAGAACCCACCTCCCCACATCCCCCCTTACCCATACTTCGTCCAGAGGTCAGGAGCAGTGATGTTCTCTGGACCGGGAGACGTCTGCACTCTTCAAAGCCAAACCGCAAACTGAAGAATCAAAGGTAAGCTGTTTAAGCCAGTTGGGCGGGGGGGGGGTTCAACTTGTGTTGATATCGCGGCCATTTTTTTAGATTTTAGCACCGAATTTTCAACATGGGGTTTTTGGGTCCCCACCTCATGAATAATGTCACTGTCATCTCATTACTCCGTCCCGAAGGGTGATTTTGCAGTCACTGCACAGAATCACCTTTTGGGACCAGTTATCGAAATAATAGTCTGAGTGTTCATGAGGGGAGGTCCCAAAATTCCCATGTTGAAAATTTGGTGCAAAAAATCCAAAAAAACGTCCGTGTCACAAGCGTGCATTTTGCAGTTAGTACACACGTTCGTGACTTCGCCAATTTTTCATATTTTCACTCCTGATTTTGAACATTGCCCTTTTCCACACCTCCTCATGAACAGTATACAGCTGGCATTTTTCACATCCTGGCCAAAACATGATTTTGCACTTGTGGCACAGAATGGCACGGTCGCTGTGTGAACTCAACATTCGGGACAGATTAATGAAATGACAGTGACATTGTTCATGAGGTGGGTTCCCCAAAATGCCACATTGAAAATTGGGTGAAACAAAATCCTGAAAATGCCCGAGTTATATGTGTCCGTTGAATTGTGGCATCACATGGCGCTTCGGCCCAGATCTCGAAAAGCGATTTGAATACAGATTTTTTGCTCTCTGCAGCACCCGTGGAGGTTTTAAAGTCATGATTGCAACTGCAGTGGATTTTTTTTCATAGCTGCTACAGTTACTGAAATATTGCCAAATTAGTGTTACAAGGGTTACTTTCCATGACTATAGGGCTGCGATATGTCCGTACTTATGTGTAAGTGGGAGCGTAGGGCCCAGAGGGCTCATGCTTTCACTTATGCATATCATTATGCAACAATGGGTCGCATGAGGGGAGTGGGCCCTGCACTCCCACAACCACATACCAGTTACATTACACTTTCTCAAAAAGAAGGGAAATTCATTGCAAAAACCAACATTACTGCATCAGGGTTTTTATTAAAGCATAAAAAGCTGTGAAATTCGACATTAACACCAACCCCTACACCCCACCCTCCACACACCAACAGGCACGGGGTGTGCCTTGAGATTGTTGGGCCTAACTCTCACCCCATTTTCCTATACTGTACCATCTCATCTTGTTTACACATGGAATGGGATGAGAGTTAGGGCCGATGATCCAAGGCACACCCTCAAGGCCTGTTGGTGTGTGGAAAGTTGGGGATGCAGAAGCCAGAACCCTTAACGGCTGAATCCCAGCTTTTGGTGATTTATATACAGCCTATGATGCTTTGCATCATGGAGGTATTTGTGATTTTGTATTTCTTTGAAACTTGGCTTCCTGGCCAATGCCCTTTGCGGTAACCCTTGCCTCAATGCTTGCGCACTGAGGTTCTTTGTCCTATATATAGATATATATCTATATGTACACTACCGGACAAAAGTTTTAGAACACCCCAATTTTTCCAGTTTTTATTGAAATTTAAGCAATTCAAGTCCAGTGAATAACCTGAAATGGTACAAAGGTAAGCGGTAAACTGCTAGAGGTTAAAAAAAAAGTTTAGGTTAGCAAAAACTGAAAAATAATGTAAATTTCAGAGTTATAAAAAAAGGCCTTCTTCAGGGAACAAGTAATGGGTTAATAACTTACAGCTGTTCTGCAGCAATGGAAGTAAATTAAGCCTTGAAAGTTGATGCAAACAACTCCTACAGGTGTCCCAACTTTTGTTGATTACTTGATTACAAACCCCCTGTATGTATAAAAGCAGTGTTGGAACAGACTGTTATTACACCCTCCGAAGCATTATTTGGACAATATTGCACTGCAGGAAGTAGTATATTGCTATCATAATGGCGAGAAAAAGGCAATTAACAAAGGAAGACAGACAGACCATTATAACCCTTAAAAGTGTAGGTCTTTCCTTTAGAGAAATTGCAAAGAAAGCCAAGGTGTCAGTGAGTACAGTTTCCTACACCATCAAAAGGCACTTGGAAACTGGAGGAAACTCTGACAGGAAGAGGTCTGGCAGGCCCAAAGCCACAACAGAATCAGAAGACAAGTTTCTGAGAGTCAACAGCTTGCGTGATAGGCAGCTCACAGGACAACAGCTTCAAGCACAGCTTAACACTGGTCAAAGTAAGTAAGTCTCAGTTTCAACTGTGAAGAGAAGACTTCGAGCTGCAGGTTTGACAGGTCGAGTGGCAGTAAGAAAGCCGTTGCTAAGATGGCAAAATAAGAAAAAAAGGCTTGCCTGGGCCATGAAGCACCGCCAGTGGACTACTGAAGACTGGGCCGATGAATCAAAATTTGAAATCTTGGTTCATCACTCAGGGTTTTTGTACGCCGTCGAGTAGGCGAAAGGATGGTTCCTCAGTGTGTGACACCAACTGTCAAACATGGAGGAGGAAGCGTGATGGTCTGGGGCTCTTTTGCTGGATCCAGAGTCGGTGACTTGCACAGAGTGACTGGCACCCTGAACCAAAAAGGGCTACCACAGCATTTTGCAGCGCCATGCAATACCCTCTGGTCTACCTAGTTGGTCAGGGGTTCATCCTACAACAAGATAATGACCCAAAACATACCTCCAGGCTATGTCAGAACTACCTTCGAGGAAAAGAACAAGATGGTAGGCTTCAAATCATGGAATGGCCAGCACAGTCTCCAGACTTAAACCCCATCGAGCTGGTTTGGGATGAACTGGACAGAAGGGTGAAAGCAAAGCAACCTACAAGTGCAACACATTTGTGGGAACTTCTGCAACAGTGTTGAGAAGAACTTCCCGAACAATATTTGATGTCCATTGTAGGAAGAATGCCACGAGTGTGTTCAGCGGTTATATCTGCAAAAGGTGGCTACTTTGATGAGTCAAAAATTTAGATTAAATTTTGTTAAACAAAATGATTCTATGATTTCTTTTTTATCTCCAATTGTTTATTTGTTCTATGCTTTAATTTCAGAGTACATTGAGACATTAAACTGCGTAAATTTCAATAAAAACTGGAAAAACGGGGGGTGTTCTAAAACTTTTGTCCGGTAGTGTATATAGATATAAATATATATACAAAATCACACATGCCCACACAATGCAAAGCATCATGGGCTGCCTATGCAAATCACCACAGAATATTATGCTGGTTCAACTTTAAGCAGAATTGCATGGTGCCAAAAGGCCTCTCACACGGTTTGCAAAAGGTTGTAACAAATGACATAGACACATGTTTCGTCCTACCAGGACTCATCAGTATGCCTCGTCTGTTTGACACCCCAATGGAATGAACCAGCTACCCTAAGATGGTCTGTCTGGGTTATGTTGTGGTGAACCCATTAAAACAAAAAAATATTTAAAAGACAAAGAACTTCTGTGTGCAAACACTGAAGCAGTGGTTACCCCAAAGGGCATTTGGCTGGAAAGCCAAGTTTCAAGGAAATACAAAATCACACATGCCCACACAGTGCAAAGCATCATGGGCTGCATATGCAAATCACCACAGAATATTATGCTGGTTCAACTTTAAGCAGAATTGCATGGTGCCGAAAGGCCTCTCACACAGTTTGCAAAGGGTGCTAACAGAAGACATAGACACGTGTTTCGTCCTACCAGGACTCATCAGTATGCCTCATCTGCTTGCATATATAAAAAAGGTCATTGGTGCTTGTACTCAGCCATATGACCTACACAACTGTTTGAGATTTAACCCTTAAGTTGCTGTTAAAGTGAGAACATAGGACTTCTGGACTGCTCTATCAGCCCATGACACAGTAAGGGTTAAAGAATGCAGTTGCTTCCACAAATCTTGACTGTTATTTAACATATGTTTAAGCCTGTTTCATTGCTTTTCTAGGCTTTTATAAGTTTTTATGGTTCAGCCAATTTTAAAAACGGCATGCATCTGTAAACCTTGACTGTTGTGTTACATGTGTTAAGCATGGTTACAGTTTTTCTTGATTTTTACAAGTGTTATGTTCTCAGCCAATTTGGGTACCTTCACAGACTGTTTGTTTACTTAAACCTTACATAGAAACATAGACTTTGATGGCAGATGAGGACCGCTTGGCCCACCTAGTCTGCCCATTTCCCTACCTAGAGGATAAGCTGTAGATCCTATTTAACCAACAGCCTATTTCTTCCTACCCCCCACAAAAAATGCCTTATGTCTGTCCCATGCATTCTTGAATTCTCCCATAGTTTTAGACCCCACAACCTCCTCAGGAAGGCTGTTCCATGCGTCCACCACCCTCTCCGTGAAAAAAGACTTCCTCACCTTGCCCCTGAGCCATCCCCCCTCTATCTTCAAATTGTGTCCCCTTGTTCTTGCACATCTCTTTTTCTGAAAGATGCTACCCTCTTGGACTTTGTTGATTCCACTGAGGTACTTAAACGTTTCTATCATGTCCCCACTCTCCCTCCTTTCCTCAAGGGTATACATATTAAGCTCCTTTAGCCTCTCCTCATATGGCTTCTCTTGCAGACCCTGCACCATTTTAGTTATCCTCCTCTGAACTGCCTCCATCCTGTCTATGTCCTTGCAGAGATGGGGTCTCCAGAACTGGATGCAGTACTCCTGATGGGGTCTCACTAACTGTCTGTACAGGGGGATAACAACTTCCTGTTTTCTGCTGGTGATGCCTCTCCCTATACATCCCAGTATCCCCCCAGCCCTCCCTACCGCCTTCTCACGTTGCTTGCCAACCTTAAGGTCATCTGATATGATTACCCTCAGGTCCCTTTCCATTTTTGTTACTACCCTTCCCCCATTGTGTAATCTTCCCCTGGGATTTTGTTTCCCATGTGCATTACTTTGCACTTCTTTGCATTGAATCCAAGCTGCCATACTTCTGACCATTCCTCCAACCTTGCTAAGTCCCTTCTCATCCTTTCCATGCCTCCTTGTATATCAACCCTGTTGCAGATCTTTGTGTCATCTACAAAGAGGCATACTTTTCCTTCCAGTCCCTCTGCAGTGTCACTTATAAAGACATTAAAAAGGACTGGACCCAGTACTGAACCCTGCGGTACCCCACTAGTAACCCCCTCTTTCTTCAGAGTGGACTCCATTTACAATTACCTTCTGTGTCCTGTTGTTCAGTCAATGTTTTACCCAGACTACCACCCTGGGACCCACTCCAATGCTGGTTAATTGACTACTAATCTTTTGTGTGGGACTGTGTCAAATGCCTTGCTAAAGTCTGGGTAGGCCATGTCCACAGCCCCTCCCTGGTCTACTACTTTGGTCACCCAGTCAAAGAAATCAATTAGATTCGTCTGACATGACTTTCCCGCTGTGAACCCATGCTGCCTTGGGTCCTGTGCCACACTGGCCTCTAGGTACTCAACAGTTCTTTCCTTCAGAAGTGATTCCATCACTTTCCCTACCACAGACGTCAAACTGACAGGTCTGTAGTTTCCTGCCTCTGTCTTGCTCCCACCTTTGTGAAGTGGAATCTCATCAGTCTTCTTCCAGTCCTCAGGTACCACACCATCCTACCATGATTTGTTATAAAGGGTAGTCAGTGGTGTCACTAGTTCTCTGCTTAATTCTTTTAGAATTCTGGGGTGAATTCCATTTGGCCCCATTGCTTCGTCCACCTTCAGTTTTAGGAGTTCTTTCAGAACCCTTTCTTCTGTGAAAGGACTGGGATCGATCCCCCTCTACAGAGTGCTTCTGTTGACTGGATTAGGCACCTCCCCCACTTCCTCTTTTGTGAATACTGAACGGAAGTATTCATTTAGTATGTCTGCTTTTTCACCGTCACTCTCTGCCCACCCACCATCTATTCTATTCAGCCTCACTATCCCTCCCTTTGTCTTTCTACACTCCCTGATATACCTATAAAAGGTTCTATAAGGCTTCTCTAAATCTGTTCTAGCTAAATTAATAGTGTTAAGGGGGTCTATCTGACCTATCTTCTCCTTTAATGTGAAGTCTGACTCAGTGTTTACTTACAGTGAGCTACATTATTACTTATTATGTGAAGGGTTTTTGGGGAGTCCCATCCAGTTTATGTTCCTAGTTTACCTCTAGGGTTCAGGTGCCCTTTTTATGAATTGTTGCCTCCTCTCTCACAGTGGTTACACTTCAAAACACATGTTCTGTCATTGTGACTAATGTGGGGGGTGGGAGGGATTAGCATCAAAACATTTGGGCACCAAAATCCATACTTTTTAGGTAACTACTGTTCTGTTTGCCTCTATGACACCTGTCAATTGGTAAAGTGGATGGGCTTCAAAGCAATATTTTTTTCTTCTCTTTGGGGGTGGGGGGGTCACAATTTATCTTTTTAGATAATAGAATTAAACAATTTAAGAGGCGAGGTTCTGTTGGGTTTGTTCATTCTTTTTAGGGAGGTTGAGGCTACTGGAGCTCAAGGAGTGTGTAGTCTTTTGTCTGTGCTCATTCAGGAATAATCAAGGGGGGTGGTCAGGGTATTACCTGGTCCTGTATTTTGTTTTCAAACAACTTGAAGTCTTGCTGTATTCTGACAAGTGCAGTTAGCTCCAGCCTTTAAACTGCCCTGGAGAACAAAGGGTTAACCATTCTATGCAGAGCATAGAATGCTGAGCTCGAGCTCGGTTGATGTCTCTATTTCCCTTTGAAAGCTAACTGTCAGATTCTTTACTCCGCCTCACTGAACAGTCACTCCGGAGATTTCTCCTGCAGCTCGGTTCGAAAGTCGGTTTAAGTGTCGTTTTTTTCGTCGGTTTCTAACCAAAAAAGTTTCCCGCATAGTCGGTTCAGTCTCTGTCTGTGGTACCGTGAGTGCTAGATAGGTTTTGCACTGTGTTTCTGTGTGGAACTTGTAAAAAGTGTGGATCGGTTCAGCCGAACTGATCATTTGTTTAATTCTTGTGTAACTTTAGTGTGTCGTTACCGGTTCTTATTGGTTCTAAAAAAAACTGTGTTTTGAGACGTTTTTTTCCAAGACCCGTGACAAGGTTAGGAACTGATAAGGGACTCTTGCCTGGCGGTTGCTGAAAAAAGGGTAAGTTTGGTTAGGTTGGCCATGTCTGAGAAACCCAAGAAAAAAAATGGGCCCACTGGGTTTCAACACTGCAGTGAGTGTGGGGAGACCTTTGCTAAGGCTGATCCCCACACCACCTGTGTTAATTGTCTGGGGTTTGACCACCTCAATTCAGACTGCCAAATTTGCAAACAATTTTCCCAAATCTACCCTGGAAAAGAGATTAGATAGACTGAGGGAAAAGGAGGCCGAGAAGTCGGCTGACCCGGATGACCAGCCCGGTTCAGTTGCGACCGAACCAGGAGTGCCCTCTGACCAGGGCGATACTTCTTCAGGCAAAAGGAGAGCCAATCCTGAGGGGTCAGTTCCAACTAAAAGAAAGCGCAAAGAAAAATCGTCCGGTTCGGATCCAGAAGTCCATGTTCCGACTGCCGAAGAAATAGCCAGAGTGATCCAGACTGTGGAATCACTTCGCCTGGTTCCGACCAATCCAGCACCTTTTGGCAGGGGCTCGGTTCGGTCAGTTGCCCCAGTTCACGATTATACTTTGGAAGAATTTTATGAAACGGAGTTTGAGGAGGAAGGGGAGTTTGAAGATGATGATGGTGATGGTGAAAGTCTAGATGTGCCTGTGGAACCGGACATCTCCCAAGACAGACCTTCAGGTATATCCCCTCCTAGGCTTTCTGAGTCCCCTTCCCACTTTATGTTCTACAGAAAGGTGGCTGAGACCCTCTAGCTTCCTATGGAAGAGGCAATGGAGGATCAGGAGGAGCCTGATTATGTAGAAATGATGGACATCCCAGAGTCCAGGAGACTGTCTATTCCCTTCCACAAATCTTTTGGGAAACAGACACAAAAAATTCTGAAGTCTCCCAATTCTGTATCTCCTGTGGACAGAAGAATGGACAAGAGGTATACACTCTCAGGCTCAGAAACAGAGTTTTTATACCACCAATGCAGCCATGTTGGGGTTGTGCATGCTGCTGCCTGTGATAAGGCAAGCATTCCCTTGGCTTCACCCCCTCCAGACAAAGACTCTAGGAAGGTTGATGCCATGGCAAAAGATCTGTACATAGCATCTTCCCTGGGACTCAGACAGGCGAATTATATGGCCTATACAGCTAGGTACCAGAAGTCCAGGTGGGACACTGTACTGGCACTGGCTAAACAGGCCTCCCTCCAGCTAGCCAAGGAGCTGGAGGCGGTGGCTGCAGATGGTATTGAGGCATCTAAAATTCAGTTTTGTGCTGCTGTGGACTCTAATGATGTGTCATCAAGAGTCATGGGTACATCTGTGGCGCTTTGGAGAATGGCTTGGCTCAGATGTACTAGCCTCTCATAGAATACCCAGGCTAAGGCCATGGATTTTCCTGTAGTAGGTAATTCTCTGTTTGGGTAGCAGACAGAGAATTACATGAAGAAAATGGATGAGTACAGGACCACTTACAGGAGTGCTCAGGCCAAGGAGAGGCAGGCAACTCCTCAAAGGCAGCAGTCTAGGGGCAGGAGCAGGCCTTTTCAAAGGCCTTTTTACCAAGCACAGGCCTCTTCTTCTTTTTCACAGAGGGGGTTCTTCAGAGGGAGAGGCAGAAGGGGGATGAGCAGGGCTGCATCCACTCCTCAGCCTAAAGCCCCTGCCAAGCAGATACCCTGATGGGCCTGCCCGGGTCGATTCTCCTATTCCAGTAGGGGGAAGGCTGTCTTACTTTGTCCAGGACTGGATGTCTGTTACATCAGACAAGTGGGACCTGGAAGTAATAAGCCAGGGACTGGTTCTCAGCTTCAGAAAATTTCCAAAGGTGAGAGCCAGATCTTTTCCACCTGCAAATCTCTCGGAAACCCTTGCCCTAGAGGCAGAGGTTTCTTCTCTTCTAGCCTTAAGAGCCATATAGAGAGTACCTACCGCACACTGGGGCAGAGGGCTGCACTCCAGGTACTTCCTGACCCCAAAAAAAGACAGGGGAGTGGCGACCCATCCTAGACCTAAGATATCTAAACAAACATCTTTTAAAACCAAAGTTCAAGATGGTAACTCTGGGAATAATCCTTCCCTCTCTAAGGCCAGGGGACTGGTTATCCTCCCTAGACCTCAAAGATGCCTACTTTCACATTCCCATCAGGTGCTCCCACAGAAAGTACCTCAGGT
This sequence comes from Neoceratodus forsteri, assembly GCA_016271365.2. Lineage (NCBI taxonomy): Eukaryota > Metazoa > Chordata > Ceratodontiformes > Ceratodontidae > Neoceratodus > Neoceratodus forsteri. Next base: position 725,983,524 of record CM057458.1, on the reverse strand, counting down.
TCGAGTTGCCCTCAGGCCACTATCAGTTCAGAGCAATGCCCCTTTGGCCTAACCTCAGCCCCAAGGGTTTTCACAAAGTGCCTGGCAGTAGTAGTTGCCTTTCTAAGAAGGCAAAAGATTTCCATTTTTCCATATCTGGATGATTGGCTAATAGTGGGCCAGTCTCCAGACCAAGTCAAGTCTCACCTGCAAGTTAACAGCAAATGCTCACTTCTCTAGGATTTCTTCTCAACCTTCCCAAGTCAGTTCTCGAACCAGTCCACCTTCTTACCTTTATAGGGGCAGAACTGGAAACACTCAGAGCAAGAGCCTTTCTTCCTCTAGAAAGGGCAAGGGTTCTTATGGAACTAGCCTCTTCCTTCAGCCTTCGGGTATCTCGACCAGCAAGGCATTTCCTCCAGCTCTTGGGCCACATGGCAGCTTCAACAGCAGTGGTCCAAGGGGCAAGATTCCAGATGAGGGATATTCAGTTCCATCTGAGAGCTTTTTGGTCTCAGAGTAAGGATTCCCTTACCAAACTGATCCCAGTGACTCTGACCTTGATCCAAGCCCTCCAATGGTGGCAGGATCAGGACAATTTAAGACAAGGTGTTCCTTTGCCACTCAGCCTTGTTCAGTGGTCCTTAGCATGGACGCTTCTCTTCTGGGCTGGGAAGCCCATCTGGGGGCCCTCACTGCCCTGGGGTTGTGGTCCCCCCCAGAATCCCTTCTCCATATCAATCTCCTAGAGCTCAGGGCAGTTTTTCTGGCCCTGAAAGCTTTCTCTCAGTCAGTACAGAACAAGGTGGTTCAGGTCAGAACGGACAACACCACCACCAGGTGGTACATCAACAAGCAGGGAGGCACTCAGTCCATGGCCTTGTGCATGGAAGCCATGAAATTGTCCCTGGCTTATTCCCTGCAGACCTCTCTGGTAGCAGTTCACCTTCCAGGGAAGGACAATGTGCTAGCAGATGCACTGAGCAGGATCTCTCAGGGCCATCACGAATGGTCCCTGGACCCTCAGGTGTTGAAAGTGATTTTTTCAAGGTGGGGCACTCCAGAGATAGATCTCTTTGCAGCCCCAGACAATCACCAACTCCCTCTCTTTTGTTGCAGGCCTCCAGTCGTGGGCTGAGTCCCCCTGGACGCCCTGATTCTGAATTGGGAAGGGAAGTTTCTGTATGCCTTCATTCCCTTCCCACTCCTGTTCAAAGTTTTAGTCAAAATAAGGTCTCAACCTTGCAAAGTGATTCTGATTGCTCCAGATTGGGCCAGACAGCCCTGGTGCCCCCTGTTGCTGTCCCTAGCAGTCCATCTTCCCCTGTCTCTTCCCAGGAATTACAACCTGTTAACATCCTCTCAGGGGAGGATTTGGTACCCCAATCTTCAGTCTCACAATCTCAAGGCATGGCTCTTGAAGAGTTAGAGTCTGCAGAACTGCATCTTTCTCAAGGGGTTCTGGATATTCTCAAAGTTTCTCGAAAGCCCTCCACCAGAAAGACTTATAACTCCAAATGGAAAAGATTCAGCATTTGGTGTTCTGAGAAGCATATTTCTCCAGATACTGCTGGATTGCCTACAGTTCTTGATTATATGGTCCATCTTAATGGCCTAGGCCTCAGACCAGCTACTCTCAAGGTACACTTGTCAGCTGTTTCTGTGTTTCTGTCTGTGGTGAAGTCTTCCTCACTATCTTCTCAGCCTGTGTTCTGTAAATTTTTAAAAGGATTGCTTCACACCAATCCTCCTTTTAGAGACCCTGCCCCTGCATGGGATTTGAATGTTTGCATTGCTCAACTTATGCCACCCCCTTTTGAGCCTATGTCTTCAGTAGAGCTTAAGTACTTGACTTGGAAAACTGTGTTCTTGGTAGCCATTACCTCTGCCAGGCATATCAGTGAATTGCAAGCCCTGTCAGTGGAACCTGATTTTATCTCCTTTCACAGCGATAAAGTGGTCCTTAGAACCAATAGAAGGTTCTTGCCCAAAGTGGTTTCAGACTTCCATTTAAACCAGTCTGTGTCTCTTCCTGTCTTCTTCACTAATCATTCTTCCTCAGGAGAGAGGAGGCTACACAGTTTAGAGGTTAAAAGAGCCCTTAGTTACTACATAGAGCGTACCAAAGGTCACAGGTTTGACTCCCTCTAGTTGTTCCTCACTCATGGAGAAGTGGGAAAGGGCAAACCTGCCACCAAGAGATCTATTGCCAGGTTGATTGTGTCTTGTATAAATTCTGCAATGAAAAAATGGGAAAAACTCCACCCTCAGGCCTGAGGGCTCATTCCACAAGAGGTACAGCTGCTTCCCTGGCTGCTGCCAGGGATATCCCTCTCTTAGAAATTTGTCAAGCAGCCACCTGGGAAACAGTCCATACCTTTACCAAGCATTACTCTCTGGATATCCAGGCTAGGAGTGATGCTCGGTTTGGCACAGCAGTACTTCAGAGCCTATTCCCAAAGTAGCTTCTGTCCCTCTTCCATGGAGGTACTGCTTGATGGTCTGCACTTGTCAGAATACAGCAAGACTTCAAGTTGTTTGAAGAAAAAATTACTCACTTTAGTAATTATGTTTCTTCTATTAGAGTCTTGCTGTATTCTGACCTCCTTCCCTGCCTCCCCTCTCAGAACCTGGTTTTGGGAAGTGGGTGGGCAGGCGCAGTGTTGCACCTCAAGGGTGCTCTTTTTACACTCTCTTCTTGTGTGAGTGTTTATTTTGTCATATTCCTGTTTGGTTTGGGTTTTGAGTTTTCTGAATTGAGTCTTCTTTTGGTAGTCCAAAACTTTTTGTTGCCAGTTGGCTATTAAAAAGTGTTGTTTTACAGTTTTCACATAGAATACTATTAGAGTGTTGCTCGAAAGAATCTGACGGTTAGCTTTCAAAGGGAAACAGACAGAGACATCAACCGAGCTCAAGCTCAGCATTCTGTGCTCTGCATAGAAAGGTTAACCCTTTGTTCTCCGGGGCAGTTTAAAGGCTGAGGCTAACTGCACTTGTCAGAATACAGCAAGACTCCAATAGAAGAAACATAATTACTAAGGTAATTTTTTCTTCTCAGCAATGACTCTGTTAATTATTGTATCAGGGACTTGTTGCATACCTGGATCAGTGGTTCTTCTACTTGTTCAAATGTATGTTAATATGCTTAACCAAGGTCACATGAGTTTATGCCTTTATTATTTGCTGTTTTCTTCTACCTCCCTTTCTCCTATCCTCCCTCCGTCTTCACAGGATTCCTACAATATTGCAGTCACAACTGGGGTTGGTCATTTCACTGTTCTTAGTCACTCAGAAAATAAATTTGGGATTCACACTTGTTACATTATTGCTTAAATGTCTCTTGTTAGCAAAAATAAAAATTTTTATAGCCACAGTTTACCATGTCTAATAACCCAGTGACTAACTTGGTAACTTGGAATGTAAGTGGGCTTAACCATATGGTCAAGAGATACTCAGTTCTTAGGCACTTAAAGAAGTTAAACTCTCAGATAGCATTTCTCTAGAGACACATCTTACAGAGCAACACTATGACTTGATGCGGAGGGAAAGAGTGGGACAGGTTATGGGAGCAGGTCATAGTTCAAAGAAAGCTGGTGTTCTAATTTTACTTAGAAGGGGGTTACATTTTCAGATAGTTTCCACTGTAGCTGATGTCAATGGACATTATGTCATAGTCAGAGGGATGCTCAATGAGGAAGACATCATGTTAGTGGATGTCTATGGTCCCACGGACCCCTCTCACTTGGTTTTTAATGATCTCTGTAACAAATTATCTACTTATATATTTGCAGAGGACATGAATACCATCCTAAATCCTCTCCTTGATAGATCTAATCCCAGGCATGCTAACTCTTAATGATGAAAATGATCTTAATAACTTAATTGAGATGCTTGGATTGGTGAACACCTGGAGGGTACTGCATCCTGATGAAAAGGACTTCACATATTGGAGTACTTGTTATAAATCTTGGTCTAGACTTGACCAGATTTATGTACTTAAGGGTATAACTAAGAGACTTATTTATTCTCAGATTAGGAAGCAAGTCATTTCTGATCACTGCTCTGTTTCAATTTCATTTATTGAGGGGGTGAGCCAAAAAAGAGAGATAGGTGGAAAATAAATAATTTTCTGTTGAATAACAATGACATCCTTTCGCAGGCCGAAAGTATTATACAAGATTTTCTAGAATTCAATAATCATTCAGACACATCCTGGGCCAATAACTGGGAAAGTTTGAAGTGCATGCTCGGAGGTTTTTGGATCAGTACTTCCTCAGGCTTAAAAAAGAGACAGAAAAAGAAATCTGAAGAAATTCTGAGAAGCATTAAAGCAGTAGAAGAGGAGCTACTATCAACTACCTCTGCAGAAGTATTGGCTAAGTGGTCTAGTCTTAAAACTGAATATTACAAACTAATTGGGGGGAGGCTGAGTTCACCATATGGCAATCTAAACTTAACACAATAGATTCTGGCCCTAAATCATCTAAAATACTTGCCATAAGGCTTAAGCAGAACAGTAATGCCACAAGAATCTGTTCCATTAGGGACCTTCACAGCAATAGACTAGTAACGGGGATAAGAAAATTAATATTTTTTCTCATTTTTACAAGAATTTATACAATGTAACAGATCCCTCCTGTCCAAGCAATCTAGGCACCTTTTGCTCTAGTCTGAACATTCATAGTGTTCCGGAGGATCTCAAAAAGTCCCTCATGCAAGACATAAATCTTCAGGAAATTAGGAATGCGATTAATAAGCTGAAAATGAACAAAGTCCCCAGGGTCAGGTGGGTATTCGGTTAACTTTTACCATAAACTAATAGATGAAGTTGCTCCCATTTTGTTGGATGTGTTTAAGGAAGCCTTCAACAAAGGTCAACTGCCTCCTAATATTATTAAGGGCCTCATCACCCTGATCCATAAGGCAGGCAAGGATCCAAATGATTGCAAGAATTATAGACCAAGAACCCTAATCAATACTGATACTAAAATACTGGCCAAGATATTAGCCGAAAGGTTGGAGAAAGTTATTCCGCTGCTAATTGAAAACAAGGAAACTGGCTTCATCAAGGATAGACTTGCTGCTGACAATACCAGAAAACTATTCCATCTGATGGAAGTAGCTAACAAGTCAAAATCATCAGCGGGTCTGTTCTCATTGGTTGCAGAAAAGGCATTTGATAGGGTGCTGTGGTCTCACTTATTTGAGGTTTTGAAACTCTATGGCTTCCCAGCAGACTTTATAAAATGGGTGCAACTACTTTACAAAAACCCCTCTGCTTCAGTCATTACTAATGGGATCACATCCCAGTCCTTCTGTTTAAAAAGAGGTACGAGGCAGGGTTGTCCTATCTCCCCAATACTTTTTAACTTGAGCTTAGGTCCCTTAATAAGAAAACTCTCTGCAGACAAAGACATTAGAGGTATTGAGGTCTGTGGCAAAGAATACATACTCTCAGTTTACGCTGATGACATATTATTATTGGTCACTGATCCAGGTGTCTCCATCAAGAAAATATTAGAGATTATCTCTGACTTTGGATCATTTTCTGGGTATAAACTGAATAAAGATAAGTCAGCTTTTTTACCCCATAATCAGTACTGTAATAAGCAGGAAATCCTAGACATTGGTCTAAATTGGGAATCCAAAAAGTTGGACTACCTAGGAATTAAAGTATTTAAAACAAATATCCAAAACTATTAGTAAGAACTTGACCTTTCTTAAAAAATTAATACGAGGCAGTCTAACTAGATAGCACAACCTACCACTTGGCATGTGGGGGCACTTGGACTCTGTGAAAATTATGATACTTCCAAATGTCTATACACATTTTCCAAGTTACCTTTCAACATTAGTAAAAAATGGTTCATGAATATACAGAGCACCATTTCTAACTTTCTTTGGGCCAAAAAAAGGCGCCAAATGGCCTATCGAAGACTAACTAGACCAAAAGATATGGGCGGACTCAAGGCCCTAGACCTATATTACTACTTTCTTTCCTGCAGAATGAATCAAATGTCAAAATGGTGTAATAGTCAAGGTGGACTCATCACTAATCCCGAATGGCTTCATATGGAATTAGATTCAGCTAAGGATAGCTCAGTTTACCTGGGATCCTTAGTTTTCGCCAAACCTGTTAAACATCTTAAAAATAAAATCCTTACGGACAATATTTATATCCTGAAGAGATGATCCTGTCTTCTTACACTAAATATAACTAGATCCAAAATACAACAAATCTTCTTGAATCTTAATGTTACAGCAGATGGGCGGCTCTTCAAAAACGCTATTTTGGAGATGAATGGTGTAACCAGAATTAAAAATGTAATAAAGGATAGGACCTTAGTATCTTTTGACACTTTAGTGCACAAGTATGATTTCCAACCAGATGATGAGGATAGATATGTATATATGTATATATGTATAAAACAGCATAGTTAATAACATACAAGGCCTCACATTTGACGATAGGTCCTACTTAGACATTAACCCCAACATTAAAAACTTTCTGTCCACAATTCAAGCTAGGCCCAGACTATCTAGTTTCTATGACTTACTTTTAGGGTGCATTAATGGTCCTGATCTACAGTGTATCAGGTGGTGGGCTAACGCTCTCGGTAATGATGTGAATGGTTGGAATTAGAACAAGATTTGGTTAAACTCTATTTACGCAATCTACCATGACAAGGGTGTGGGTTATACTAGAATTTACAATGTCTGGTGTGTTGTTTCGTCACAAGGCCAATAGGCTGAGTGAGCAAAACACAGCAGGCATTGTAAATCCTAGGGTTGACCCACACTCTTGTTATGGTAGATTGCTATTATACTGAGGAAGAGGAGGGTAATGGGTCTGAAGGGAGTACAAGGGGTGAGAATGGTGCAGAAATGGACACAAGTCCCTTTACACGAGAAAGGGTCCTGAAGGAACTGGAAGTAATAAGAGTTGATAAAGCAATGGGGCCAGATGGGGTGCACCCCAGAGTCCTTAAAGAACTAAGAGGTGGTGGCTGAACCTCTGGCTATCCTGTTTAGCCAATCACTGGAAACAGGGAGGTACCCAAAGACTGGAGGACAGCAGATGTAGTCCCTTATACAAAAGTGAGAACAAAGAGGAAGCGGGGAACTACAGACCAGTCAGCCTCACCTCGGTAGTGGGGAAGATCATGGAAGCACTACTGAAGGAGAGATTGGTGGAACATCTGGTTGTCAATGGACTACAGGACCCAAAGTAGCATGGTTTCACCAGGGGGAGGTCATGTCAGACCAACCTCATTGAATTTTTGACTGGGTGACTAGGGAGGTGGATCAGGGGAGGGCATTGGACATGGCCTATCTGGACTTCAGCAAGGCCTTTGACACTGTGCCACATAGAGACTACTACACAAACTGGGGAATATGGGTGTGGGCAGGACAGTAGTGTGGTGGGTAGGTAACTGGCTGGGTGGCAGGACACAGAGGGTGGTGGTAAATGGCTGTCACTCCACAGAGGGAAGAGTGACCAGTGGGATACCACAGGTATCAGTGCTGGGACCGGTCCTATTCAACATCTTCATCAGTGACATTGCGCAGGACCTAGAAGGCAGAATTTCACTGTTCACTGATGACACAAAGCTCTCTAACAGAGTAGACACACCAGAGGGTGTAGACAGAATGAGAAGGGACCTGCAGAAACTTGAAGAATTGTCAGGGGCTTGGCAGTTAAAATTCAATGCAAAGAAGTGCAAGATAATGCATATGGGGCACAAAAACCCTGGCACAATATATCAGTTGGGGGGTGAGGATATAGCATGCACCAAGCAGGAAAGGATCTTGGGGTTATCATCTCTGATGACCTTAAGGTAGGAAACAGTGTGACAAGGCAGCAGGTAAAGCAAATAGGATGCTGGGATGCATAGGCAGGGGCATCACCAGCAGGAAAAGGGAGGTCATAATTCCACTATACAAGACACTAGTGAGGCACCACCTGGAGTACAGTGTACAGTTCTGGAGACCTTACCTACGTAAGGACATAGACAGGGTAGAGAAGGTTCAGAGGAGGGCAACAAAGATGGTGCATGGATTGCATCACAAGTCGTATGAGGACAGGTTGAAGGAACTGAACATGTACTCCCCTGGAGGAGAGGAGGGAGAGAGGGGATATGATAGAGACATACAAGTATCTTACAGGGAGGAACAGGGTGCAGGAATACACTATTTTTAAGTGAAAAAGATGTTCCAGGACTAGAGGGCATGGGATGAAGTTGGAGGGAGGACGATTCAGAGGAAACATGAGGAAGAATTTCTTCACAGAACGGGTGGTAGACAAGTGGAACACCCTGCCAGAGGAAGTGGTGGGGGCTGAAACAATCACGGGATTTAAGAATGCATGGGATAGACATAAAGGAATTCTGGAGGTCAGGGGTAAGGGGCAACAGACTTCTAGGAAAACATAAACTGAACTTACAAGCTCAAATGGGCAGACTGGGTGGGCCATAGGCCCTTATCAGCTGACACTGTCTATGTATCTATGTAATGTCATCCTTTTTTGCGTTTGCTGCAGCATTCTCCTGCTGAAGCATCCAGCTACCAGCTCTGCCCGCCTGTAAAACTGGGTGGCTCATACCGCACCCAGGATGGTCTGGGACAGCCGTCTTGCTGTCCCGCTGGTGAGCCCCCTATGCCCTGCCAGCCAGAACAGCCCCGAACCCTCCCCGACAGGACTCCACACCAGTCCTTTGGGCACCGCAGAGCACGGCCATCAAGCTGCACAGTCACGCTCAGCTTTTTTTCCTCCTGCTAAGCCCTACAGGAGCGCGGACATGCAATGATGTATAGGCACAACATGCTGACATCCGCCATGCTCCCCCTACATACACCGATGCCAGCAGTACCCCCAGGTGTCCCCAGAGGTTGCTGCGGTGCGGTGGTTCCTCTCAATCCTAGTCCTCCCCCTGCCAACCCAGATGACCTGGGCTTGTTCCCAAACCTGGGTCACCAGCGTGACACAAGGTGTGGCGTCCAGCAGCTCAACCCTCAGTGCCACCAGGCCGACCCTTTTTGTTTTTACATTTTCAAGTGATTTTTATTGTTGTTATTGCTGCGCCAGAAAAAAATAGTACCCGTCTCCGCATCCCCCAAGCGAGAGAGTGTGCGGCTTCAATTTTGTGCATTGAACTCTTGCCTGGTCCCATCCGGTCAGCGATCTTTTGGCTGTTAGTGAACATATGTAGGAGGATTTAGAAATTTATTTAAATGGTTACCGTGATGGTGCACTTCGCGGTGAGAAAGAACTTCTGCCCGGCTTTTTGCTGAGGAGAAAAAAAATCTCAGATGGTCTCGGGATTTAAGGGTCCTGTGAGGAAGCAGAGTTGATGTGAAAAAGTGAGACACAGTAGGTGAGACAGTTGCCAGTGGTTACCAAGGAGCTGGTGTGACAAAAAAAAATACTGTTATAGAAACTTTGAGTTCGGACGAGGTTACGGGGGTTGTGACGGATAACATTGATTTAACTGTCTGTGTATACCACTTGTCAGCAACTTTAATGGCACAATCTAGTGCTGCAGTAAGAAATGTAGCGAGAGTGTGGCAGGCAGCATGGATACATGCCAGCTTGGCAAGTGGTGTGGTTGGTTGGCACTTCTTCCCGTTAGTACTGGTGAAGATTTACAATGGGTTCGAAGTGCCAACCAACCAATCAGGAAGCGGCATTTTTGGAACCCACTGTATAACAAAACATTTAAAACAGTCAATGCCAAACTGATATGATTCAGAACCATTCACAACCTTTATTATACCCCTCTCCAAATGAACAAGATGGGATTGAGAGCTACGTCCAGCTGTCTAAGATGTGGAGACGCCAATTGTGACTTGATGCATATGTTCTGGTTGTGCCCCAAAATGGTATCTTTGTGTGGCAACATTGCTGATTTTTTAAAAGACATTGCACGGCTAAGGGGGATTTAAATGAAAATATGGGACTTCAGAGGAGCTGACTTTGATAAGATGGCCAACAGAGTTAAGCTAGCCCTGGCAAAAAGAAACACAGGTGAGGAGGTACAGGCAAAGTGGGCAAGCATTAAGGATACAATACTTGAAGCAACATCCCATTGTGTTAGACAGAAAAGGAAGTGCAAAAGAAGAAGGAAACCACTTTGGTTCTCAAATACAGTAGCAGAAAAGGTCAGAGCCAAAAGTCTGGCCTTCAGAAAATATAAGGGAACAGCGGGATGAAGATAGGAGGCATACCAAACTGCCCTAAGGGAAGCAGGTAAGGCAGTAAGGCAGGCAAAGTCCCAAACTGAGGAAACACTAGCACGAACAGTAAAGAAGGTGACAAGACTTTCTATAGATACATTAGTGAAAGGAGAAAGTCCAGAGGGGTGATTGCTGTTTAATGGAGAAAAGGAGCATGTGAGGAGGAGGACCCTGTAAAGGCATCTATCCTAAATAGATACTTTTGCTCAGTATTTACTGAAGAGAAGGTAGGGCAGGGCCCACAGCTCAGCATCATGGACACAGGGGGGAGGGAGGTGAGCACTACTCCCTTCACAAAAGAAAGGGTCTTACAAGAGCTTGCTAAGCTCAGGGTGGATAAGGCAATGGGACCTGATGGCATACATCCCAGGGTACTTAAGGAGCTAAAGGAGGAACTAGCAGAGCCATTAGCAGAATTGTTTAGTGAGTCTCTGAGCACAGGAGAGGTCCCAGAAGACTGGAGAAGGGCTCATGTGATCCCACCCACAAGAGTGGTAGCAGGGAGGAGGCAGGCAACTACAGACGGTCAGTCTTACCTCAGTAGTGGGCAAGATTATGGAGGCACTCCTTAAGGAAAGGATAGTGCAACACCTGGAATCCATAGGGGCACAGGATCCAAGACAGCATGGGTTTACAAAGGAAGGTCCTGTCAAACTAATCTCATAGATTTCTTTGACTGGGTAACCAGAGTGGTGGACCAAGGGGAGCAGTTGATGTCGCCTACCTTGACTTCAGCAAAGCTTTTGACACTGTTCCACATAGAAGATTGATAAATAAGCTAGGTAGGCTCGGGGTGGGTCAGAAGTTGGTCAACTGGGTGGCAAACTGGTTGACTGGCAGAAAACAGAGAGTGGTGGTAAATGGTATACAGTCAGAAGAGATGCAAGTCACAAGTGGGGTACCTCAGGGATCAGTCCTGGGGCCAGTCCTATTCAACATCTTCATTAGTGACCTCGCAGATGGACTAGAGGGTAAGGCTTGTCTGTTTGCAGATGACACCAAGATCTGCAACAGAGTAGATGATCCAGATGGGGTGGGCCGAATGAGAAGAGATCTGGATAAACTAGCAGAATGGTCAGAAGAGTGGCAACTGGATTTAATGCAAAGAAGTGCAAAATCATGCACATAGGGAAGAGAAACCCTGAAGCCACCTATAGGCTGGGAGGGGAGTTGCTAGCAGTCACAAAGGAAGAAAGAGACTTGGGCATCATCATCACTGATGACCTAAAATCATCCAAGCAGACCTCTAAAGCAGTAGGTAAGGCTAGGGGGTGTTAGGGTGTATTAGTAGGGTATCACAAGTCGTAGAGGAGGTAATAATCCCTCTGTACAAGACATTGGTTAGGCCCCATCTGGAGTACTGCGTGCAGTATTGGAGGCCACACCTTCACAAGGACATTAACCAAATTGAGGCAGTCCAGAGAAGGGCAATCAAAATGGTGCAGGGACTGCATCAGAAGACATATGAGGACAGATTAGCAGAGCTCAATATGTATACCCTTGAGCAAAGGAGGAGAGAGGTGATATGATCGAGACATTTAAACACCTTAAGGGCATAAACAAGGTGAAAGAGTCTAACATGTTTAAATATAAGAAAAATAGCAGGACAAGAGGACACAGCATGAGATTAGGGGAGGCCGATTAAGGGGAATGTGGGAAATTCTTTTTCACAGAAAGGGTGGTAGATGCATGGAATGGCTACCACAAGAAGTGGTGGCTATGAATACAGTGCAGGGCTTCAAACAGGCATGGGATAGGCATAAGGGAGCAATACAAATGACTATGAATAGATAGGTCACTGACAGAGCAAAGGCCGATGGCACATTTATAAGGTAGAAAAAGAAATGGGCAGACTGGATGGGCCTTGCGGTCCTTATCTGCCGTCAACTTCTATGTTTCTATGTTTCTATGACCGCTCTTGTCAGTCATTTTGATGAAATAAAAATATGGAGTGAAGAACAGCGTTGCACCATTGCTCTAATTTGGTAGCTCCCTCCCAGAATATGGCTGGAGGAGAGGGCACCATCATTCAAGGAATGGAAGGCTGAGTGATTGGAAATTTTGAGACTGGAGAGGCTCGCTCACTTAATGCTAGACCAGGCTCATATATTCAGCTCTAAGCAGGGCACAATTTATAATTGTTTCTCTTCACCAACCTAGTAAGCCCTTAGGCTGCCAGTAACCCATCCCACCTACCCCTCCCCTTCTGCTTTTTCTTCTATATTTCTCATGTTGACTTATTTCTTCAGGGGAATGTTGTTCAAGGATTAGTGGGGGTAACTCCCCTCTATTACTAAAGTAATTTGTCTCTAATTTATAATTAATAATTTAATGAGTACTGTGTGTAGTTTTAGAAGTCTCTGTTAAGTTAGTAATGTTTACCTTCTAAGTGATGCATGAATGATTTTTGCTGTAGCCTGTATTGTTTTTGTTGATTACTTATGGCATTATTTATGTGGATTGTATTTTAATTGAATAACATTTTATTTATATATAATATATAGTAATACCGTATTATTAATGTTCTATTCAGTGTATATTGCTTGGTTTATTTGAGGTTTGATGTATGTATTCTGGTTTAATATATTAAAATTAAATAAAATGTTATTGAAAACAAAAGTCTGTTTAATAGGTTGTGTTTCCAGAATGACTAACATTATGAGGTGAGGAACATCAGTAAACCTTTGAAAAGCAATGGTAAATTTGAGTGTAAAAATCATAAGGCTATACAGAAGTCATTGCAGCTGAGAAGTATGTAAGTGGGTACAGTTTACATAGGAGTAGTCCCTGTTTTGCTCCTGAAACTGAATCGGGCTTTTAATTTCACTCCTGGAACCGAGTGCCCTTCCCTCACCCCCTCCCTTTGCACCGCTGGAGGTTATTCAAAAGTTAATGAAACAATAAAAATATAATGCATGATATGTTGCTTGCCGTCAGTGACGTCTCAACTGAGTTCCAGACAAAATGCTCTAATAAAAGTATTTTATTTTACCATTTCTGACCAGGAGAAAGGCACAGTAAGCCAATCAGGGGTGTAGCCAGGGATTTCAGATCTGCACACCAAGAGGGACTCACTGCTACCCCCTTTGTTGGGGTGAGCTACCCCAGGGGTATAGTCAGACAATATTCATATGTACACCAGGACTGTGTTTGTTGCCTCATTTGGCACAATAAATACAACTTTTGTATCTCATGACAATGGTTGTTGCCATGCATGGGTAAATACAAATGCCATGCATTGCTTCCTAAGACACCCACATACCAGCACAGAGCCTGTAAAGTTGTATTATCCTTGGGATGCAATGAGAGTATTAGTGACCAGTTCTTCTAGTTTCGACTCCTATGAATAAAATTACAGAAAGGTTCAGAATTTCTTTGTTAGTTTTCATGGAAAAAGGAAGCAGTTCAGAGCCTATTTGCTACCCCCCTGAAATAAAATTGTACACCATGGAGTGTTTAGAGCATGCCTGCCTACACCCACGAAGTCAATGCTTGTTTCCAAGTGCGTGCTGGGAACCCTGTGAAGTGGTTGTGGGATTCAAGTCCAGTCCTCCAGGTTTGTAACTCGGTGCTCCCAATTCATTATACTGCAGCCCTACTTTATTGTCTGTGTTTTTCAAAAGGAGACACACATAAAAATACTTACGCGTACCCTATTCGATGCCCCCCACCCTCCTTCCAGTTCCAGTCAGAGAGACATTGCCCCTTTAACAATTAGGTAACTATGCTTCTGTCATCTCCCACAACCAGAATGCCTTCCATCCCCCGCCTTTGCTTCAACGTTGTTTAGTAGCGAGCATGCGCAGCGGAGAATATTAGGCATTGAACAGGAGACAGACGGCTGGTCTGTAAGGCGGAGGGCTTGCATCGTGACTTTCTCGGTAGGTACCGTTACCTTACCAACGCGACTGGTGTTCCATGGTTTGTCACAGTTTGCGGCAGGTGGGTTTGTTTTAAATTCACTGCCCGTTTAGTGTTAACATCAGATACCCGCGTACATAGCTCTCAACTGTCCCTGATTGGCATGGACAGCTCTCATTTTACCCCTCAAAATTTCTCGGTTCCCCATGGAAAAGGTACCGCCCACACGGAGAATATGCTGTAAATTTATATTTTAAAGCGGACAATAATATTCTGTGATGCTAAATCAAAAATAAACTCTGTAAAAGTAAACATAATGGCTTACACTTTGTTCTGAGCTTGTATATCTATTTATGATGATGTACCCCCTCATTATGAGAGTCGGTGGCAGTGCCTCTCACTGCCCCTCATTTTGAGTGTCCGTGCCTCTTGATTCAGTGACAAGAGGTTGAGGGGCACAGTTGAGAGGTGCGCCGGGTGCTGGTATTTGTTTCTGGTTCGGAATCGTGAACAGTGTTAGAAGATAGACTAGCTCTAGCCCATATCGTATCGTGTCGTGTCTTCTGATGTGAAATGATTTAATCACCAGCTGACCTGACCCTCCTTCCCCTCCCCCAACCCCCGAACAATGTCGGTTGTTGTTAGACCGCAGCATTGTCTTGTAGGGCTTTGTTGTGTATGTTGGGGCTTACTTTTACTGTGGCTCATGTGGAGGCATAAGACTCATCATTCATAGTAGTTATTAAAGTAGCACAGAGAGTATGGTATATCCGGGGAAATTGTCAGATGTTGTAGTCCTTTCTGGCACGTAGTTAGCAGCCATGTTCTACCGGTGCTCTCCTAACTCTACGGGGTTTTATCATTTTACAGGAAACTGAGTCAGTGTATGGAAAACGGTTTGAGTTGTGCATTGCTTATACAGGAAAACAGACCAGTTCGGGTTTAGTGGGTAACTTATAGAAGTTTTTTTTTTTTTTTCAATCATTGCGGTACTTACCTTGCTCCCAGGATTATTTCTTTTTTAATCATTTTGGTACTTAACTTGCATCCCCCCAGCTCATAAAGAAGCTCATAATAAAATGGGGATATGATGTAACTAATGTTGATTGCCTGCTGGGCAGCTTTAAAAAAGAGCTCAGTTCATGAGATTGCATATTGAGAAAAAAATATTGAAAACGTTGCTAGAAACGATTAATTTACGTTAGTTAAACTGCAGTTTATTTGAAACTAATGCACTAGGACGGACATGTCATTTGATTCTTCCTGTTTATTTCACTCCATAAATACTTGCACTGGGATCAGTAGGGACCCCTGTGTTGGGAAATGGGACTCTTACAGTTCAATATTTATTTATAAGCTGGAGTCCAGTAATCACTCGCAAGTGAGGTCATTCAGTTTGAAGATGATGTGAAGTTAATGAGGGTTGGAGACTTGAAGGAGATATAAAGAGGCATGAATGTAAGGGGGTATAAAGAGACATGAATGTAATGGGGGTTATGTGGCAAATTCAGTGCTGATAACTGTAAAGGTCATAACTTGGCCCCAAAGAGTTTGGGTTGGGGTACTGCTTAAATGGTCAAAACTAGCAGCAGCAGGTGATGAAAACAACCTAAGGGTCAGCACTTTTGGGGAAACTGAAGCTGTCACAGCAGTGTGCAACAGCAGTGGGTAAAGCAAATTGAGTGTGAAGTTACTTACTGGCAGCGCTTGGAGTGTACTGTATGTTATCCTGTTCACTGCAGTACAACGAGGGTATTGCAGCAGTGGAGAAGGTGCTGTTGGAAAGCAGTAAATTAAGGGGGTAGCAAGGTTAAGCTATGGTGAATGTTTAGACAGACAGGCTTGATACGTTTTCCCTGGAGATAAGAAGGCCAGGAGAAGATAGGAGTTCAGTTTGTTAAATGTCCGGTAGATTGAACATGGTGGGTCAGTTGGAACATTTTCAGCTTGTTCAGGGTAGTAGAAAGAATTCGGGGTAATGTGTGGAAGCATTTATTCTCACCTCGAGAGTGGCATTCCTATAGACAAACTCCCACTAAAAGCAATGGAAGAAGGAAGTGCTGAAACTTGATTTGGATCAGCTCCTCATGGAGTATAACATTGCTGATATGGCATTTATTTAATCGGGGATGGGAAGGTTATGAAGTTCCTACCTGGTAGCAGAATTAGTATACCTACTGTTACGCCTTGATGGGTTTGGAATAAGCACTAGTAATCACTTTTTTACTGCGATTATTTTAGTTTGCACATCCGTAATATACTGCACCTTGCTCCTTTTGGTGTACCTTCATCTATTGTTAATATATTCTGCAATGTACTATTAATTATTTCTTATTGTTCTCTCCTTCAGGACACATCTGGAAAGGTGCTGTTATCAGTACAGTATATCTTTCCTGGTGAATCTTTTGAAATAAATTTCCCAACTCAAATTGATTCCCTCTTAAAAAAACAAAAAAACAAAAAAAACTGCTGTCCAAGCTTGGTGCACTTTACCTCAGTAATCTCTGCCTTCCACTCCCTGTCTACTAGGAGGTAGTCTTCAGGATAATCCTCCCAGTGTTTGTTCATGAAGACTTTGGCTGTAGGGCTGCCTCTTAATCACCCCTAGCCAGGCAACACCCCCTTTTTCACTGCTATTGTTTTTCCCTCAGCTGCTCTCTTCACACCCAGTGCTGCTCCCTCTCATCTCCTCTTCCATCTCTCCCTTGATTCCCAGTGCCTTTCACAGTGTGCCACCTTCCTCATGGAATTCTGGTTTGGCTCCCTCCTCTTATCCTGTTCCCTTCTCATATGTCTCTTCTAGTACCTTTCTGTTCCCAGCTATAAAACCTTCTTTTGGCAATCTGCCTTCCTCTCTCCTGCTACTTGCTCCTCTCTTTTCCCTTTTTGTGTTTGCTTCTAATGCTTGCTAGCATATTGGTATGTATCACTTTGAGCTTCGAGAGGGCTTTTGAGGGTACACTCCTCCACCTGTCACAGCTCCAGAATACTGAATCTCCACCCTAGTTCTGACTTTCTTCCTTTTCCCTGTGAAGTCATTGCCTAATTACAAGGCTGCAATGCAAGGTAGTTGGTTTTCTTGTGTAACTCCTAATTTCTCCTCGAAATATCTGCCTTCTGTTCCACGTATGCTACTGTTTACTACTTCCATATGTGCTACTATTTAGAACTTTGTTTCTCAGGGGATGGCAGAGATGCTGCACAACCCATATCATTTGCATGCCCATGATGCCCGTGCTTAAAACAAATGGGGTCGGATTCATGAAGGGTGTCTCAGGGCTCATGTCAAGTCTTGCGTTAAACTCGGTGGTCAGCACAGCTGCACTGAAAACTTTGCCAGACACGGGGCACGATTTCAGGAAGATTGGGCACATTTACAACAGTTTTCCTGATTTACAGTAGTTTGCACCAAATATTTGATGCAAGCCCCGTAAAAAGGGTACCAAGATTGCCGCAAGGTAGTCCACAAAAAGTTGGTCTAACTTGCAGTCGGCGCACAGAATTGAGAATCTCGATCTCCAGCTGGGGAATGCTGCAAGCCCCGTATGCCATATGTTTAGCGCATCCGGGGCTTGCGGCATTCTCGACCCTTACCCTTTTGAGAATCTGGGCCAATGGTATTGATGTAATCTCAAATGTGGTAAAAATCCAAGTAAAACGGATTTTGTAACATGTTCCTACACTCATTGATCACTTTAGGTAAGGCCCTGTTTTATTCTGCTTATTTGTGTTTAAGACACTAAACTTAAAGCATTTTGGTGGTCATTATAACATAAATAAACAAGGCTCAACAGAGATATTCCATGATTTAATCAGATTACGTTAGCTTGTAAAAGCATATGAATAAACTGGTATCAGTCTGAATTGTGAGAGGGCGTTTTGGCAGCCAGCGTTTCCCTTCTTCATCTAGCGCAGCATTAAAATGCTACGTTTACTACATTTCCTTATGAATTCTGCCCACTCTCTGCCTTTCTCCTCTTTTTCGGTTTGAAGTCCACAATAACAAGGCACAGACTGTCCGTCACAATCTTAGAAAACAACAACTTTGTGTGAACCCCTTCATTTCCCCAAACATTACAATTTCGCTGTTATAACTTGTGCTGTTTGTTAATTTTAACTGCTGTGCTATCTGTGCCCAGCAAATACAAGCAAATTAATATTGCATTATGTTTTACCATGTTACTGTACTATGAGTTTTGTGTGACCAGGTCCATTTTGCAAGTGAGCCCTGCTCAATGGTGCCCGCCTGGATAAATAAAGATTTTGATTGATTGATTGACGTGAACATCTGGGGCCTGATATTTAAAATAGCACAAAGCAAAGCACAAAACTTTATTTTGCACCTTGCTATTGCACAGGAGCCCTAGGGTGCTATATTCAGTTGAATAGTGCACCAGTGTTATGCGACTGAATGTAGTGCCATGTTGGCACAGTGCTAAGTCAAGTAACGCTGCCTCTGCTTGGTTCATGAAGTATGCCATCAGAGTGGATAGCGCCAGAGCGCTGTCTGCAGTATTCAAATGGACCCATGCAAATGAGCCCATTGGGCATGCAAGGTGCTAAGGGTCCATTTGCATGCCCATTATGGGCTCCTGTGTGCATGGCTAGCAAGGCAGGTTATCACGGCCTGCCCTCCCCCCAATTGCCCAGTCCCAGACATGTGTAGATATCCTTGGTGCTAGTGGTCCCCCACCCCGATTGCCAGCCCTTTGTAAACATGAAAACCCTCCTGGTGCTAGTGGGTGCTCCCCACCCCCCCGGGTCACCAGCCCGTGTTTAAAAAAACACACCTCCCTGGTGCTTGGTGAACCCACCTTCCTCTGACCGCTAGTCCATAGTACAATCTAAAACCCTCCCTGGTGTCCAGTGGTCCCCTTTGCACACCAATCCATGGTACCACCCATCGCAGTTCCGTATTCCCTAGCATCTACGTCCCCCCACTGCTGCAGCGAACACCACACCCCAGTCACCATACCCTATCATTATGGGCTCCGCAGGTGCGCGCTTACGGTGATCAGCGGAGCCCTTCTCACACCTCCTTGGCCGGCTGCCATATGTCCAGGCAGGGAGCACATGTCTAATTGATAGGACAGGGTGACATGCACTGTCTTATAAATTTAGATGCATGCTCCCTGCCTGGACGTACAGTGGCCAGCTGAGGAGGTGTGAGGAGGGTTGCGCTGGTCGCCGTATGCACACCCATGGCACTGAGGATACTGGTAAGGTGACTGGGGAGGGTGGGTGTTCAGTGCCACAGTTGGAGGGACCTAGATGCCAGGGAATACGGAATTGCGACAGGCAGTACCATGGATCAGTGTGCAGGGGGGACCACTGGACACCAGAGGCAGGTTTTTAAATTTTACTATGGGCTGGCGATCAGAGGGGGGTCCACTAGACACCAGGGAGGTTTTGTATTTTATTACAGGCTGGCAACCGGGAGGGGGGAGGCAGTAGCACCAGGGAGGAGGTTCATTGTTACTACAGGCTGGTGATTGGAGGGAGTGCCATGGCCCACAGGGGAAGGGTGTGCTCCCCCAGCGGCCAGAGTAAGCGGGGGTTTTGTGCGGTGGCATTTGCACTGTGCAAAAGGACCTTGCCAACCCCTTTTGCACAGCGCAAAGCCAGTGAATATGTCAAGAGCCTCTTGGTGACAGTGATCATAACAAGGTATTATGGAGTATTCTTTTCATTAAGCATACTATAACTGGAACCACCAAAATTTGTAATTTTGCCAAAGCTGACTGAAAATCAAACAATATCTAACTGATTGGAATTGGCAAACTGAGCTTCAGAATTTAAACATAACTAATATTTGGATAATTATAAATAATAAAATACAATACTGTATCAATAAGTGGGTACCGGAATGTACTAAATACAACAACAAAAACCTTAGAGTACCATTATGGTGGAACAATAGTATTAAAAAACCATAAGAAACAAAAAAACATGCATTTAATAAGTACAAAAGGAAACAGACAAACACTAATTGGTAAAAATTCAAAATTAAGGCCCGTAAAGCGAAAAAAAACGTATTAGGAAAGCAAAACAAGGTCTTGAATTTAAATTAGCAAACATTACAAGGGACAATAAAAAGCAATTCTACAACTACATTGGATCGCGTAAAGGGAAATCCACTGGTGTTGGCCCCTTAATGATCAACTCAGACCAGTCACCAACCAACAACAAATATCTGAAGAACTAAATACATATTTTTTAAGTGTCTTTAAACAAAAACAATTAGCTAGTCCTAATCTAAAGCATAACACGGCCGATTTATATTCAGTTCTCACAATCTGAAGTTAAAGCCACTATAAACAATACTAGGTTTAACTCATCAGCTGGTCCCGACAACATGCCATCATGTTTTATTACAAATCTATCTGAGGAAATGTAAGGTATACTTTCCCTGTTATTCAACACTTCCTTAAATGAGGGAACCATAGTATCAGACTGGAAACGAGCCACAATAACTCCTATACATAAGGGTGGCTCAAAGCAGAATGTCGCAAACTACAGACCCATAAGCTTAACATCGTATATAGGGAAACTGATGGAAAGACTATTACAGACTTGAAGTACAAATCATTTGCAAAATCAAGGCCTCAGTGATGTATCACAACATGGATTTACCCCAGGAAGATCATGTCAGCAACTTAATTGGTTTCTTCGAACCAGTGAATGAAGCTCTGGACACAGGCTTTCCAGTGGATGTTATTTGTTTGGATTATGAGAGAGCTTTTGACACTGTCTCATAAAATATTAATAGATCACCTGTTTACCATAGGACTTAATCAAAACATGATAAAATGGATTCACTCATGGCTATCAGAACACAAAGAGTTAACATCAGAGGCCACCTTTCAGAATGGGGTACTGTCACAAGTGGAGTCCCGCAAGGCTCAGTTTTGGGACCTATACTTTTTAACATAATGATTGCAAGCAAATCTATTGTCTAAGTGGGCAGTCGATAACAAAATTCATTATAACGCTACTAAATGCAAAGTGATGCACTTTGGCAAAAATAATCGGATGGTCAATTATACTCTTAATGGTCTACAGTTGGAAGAAGTTTCCCATGAACGTGACCTTGGTATCACTATTGCTAGTAATTTGAAATTTAACACCCATAATAAAAAAGTGTCATGGTATCATTAACTGTATTCTAAAACATGTTAAAAGCAGAGGTCATCATACCACTTTACACTAGTCTGGTTAGATTGCATATTGACTTTTGTGCTTCATTTTGCTCGCCAACCACAATCGGTGGCAAATCTGCCATGGAGAAGATCCAGAGGAAAATTACAAGGAAAGTAAAGAGCCAAGAAAATAAGTCATATGGTGATAGACATAAAAATCTGAATTTGTACTTCGTTGAATACAGGGCACTGATGAGAGAGTTATGTTTGGCTTTTAAAGCATTTCAGGATCCTGTCTTATTTGAAACCCTTCGTTTAGTAAGACAGGTATCAGTTGTGAGCACTAGGTGGCATTCCTCTAAACTCTACACAGTGACCAATAAAACCACAAAACCTAACAACTATTTTACTCAAAGATTGCCTCCCATCTGGAACTTGCTACCACCTATTGTTATAGCCAGTAATTCTGTGGAACAATTCAAATATAGGCTGGATCAGTACATGGGAGACACATTTTTATTTCCGTCAGTAATATAATGGTGGCGAGTTTCTTGTTGGGCTTGCCCTCAAACTCGTATACACCTAGGAACCTATGGGGTAGTGTGGCTCTTCATGGCAACGCGCCTCCCCATGCCCACCTGCATACACTATGTTTTGCATGGGTACTAACCCTCTTTGTGCAAAAGCCCCCTTTGAGTATGGGGAGCCAGCACAAACCCTGGTTTGTGCAGGCAGAAACCTGTTTGTCTCAGTGCAAGCTTTTGAATATCAGGCCCCAGGTGTTGGCCAGTGCTTGTTATTCAAAGCCTTCCTCTGTGACCTCTCCTTTCATATCTGCTTTTAATGGTAGGTGCTTCTCCCCAGTTCCCTTCACCTTCTGTTCAAACAAAAAACAAAAAAAACACTTTATTGAGCACACTAGTATTCTGATCCTTTATTTTGGCTCCTAATTTGTATAATTTGTACCTTCAAGCTTTAATTAAGCCACACGTCAGCTGTGATAGTTCATTACTAAATTCTCATCTTTTTTGCACCTTTTTAATGTATTTATTGGATATCTGAGTCTGCTTTTGCTGATTTTTTTGTAGTGCTCTACATTGTCAGTGGGAAGTCATGACGGGGTATTGTGCACCCTTACTAGGTGAAATGGCACAGCCCAACGCTGTAGGCTGGGCACATGAGGATTCTGAGCAGCAGCAACTTTCCAGTTCAGCTGTGCCGTTTGAAGGGGATGGAGCTATTCAACCTTCTCTCGAAGAATTTTAAGATTTTCAGTTGGGGCTGCAGTTCTGCATAGCAGGTTGGGGCTACCTGGTTTCAGGGAGCATCCCTAAATGAGAAACGTGCCTGTTAAGCTGCGGCTTTCAAATTGACTAACCTGCTCTCCCATTTCCTTTTCTGGATTGGGGGCCACATCTGCCTTGCATTGTGTTGTCTCTAATGGTCTCCAATTTAATAATAACAAAAACCACAGGTAAGTGCGTTTTGCTTTATTTGTGGGGCAGTATAGGACTCCGGGGGGGGGGGTTCTTCTCCCCCCAGTCCTTGGGTATTTTGTGTGTGTGTGTGTGTGTATAATATATATGTATGTATGTATATATGTATATAATAAATATATATATATATATATATATATGTAGTTGGTGTTTTGGGGGTATTACCATTTTAATTGGCATTTCCTCCTTGAGAGTGACAGCAGGTTTTTACTAAAGACCGTGTTTTCTGGGTGAGATGCTGGGGTCTCAGTAGCTCCTGTGTGGATTCAGAGTTCCTATAAATTAAGTATTTTATCTAAAGTTGTGATCGGGGGGCCATCTGAGTATAATTTTCATCAGCCTTCTGAACACTTTGTGCTCCCACCATTAAGCAGTTGAGGCAGTCCTCACAGTCTGACTTCTTCCTCTCGTGCTGGGATTTTCACATGGCAGAAAGTGCGCAAAAAACATTTGAAGCACTGACGTGCGCGCAAACACTGCTTAGCATGCAACTTCACATGGGACGTTGTGTGCATGCCCACCAGTGAGCGCGTGTATTTTGCCGAGCGGGGGTAGTACTGGGTTTTGTTGCCTGCACAGTAGGTTCTACTCCGCTGGTCACTTGCCAATGCAGGCAAGCTAAAATAAGTATTTTATTCTCTCTGCAGCATTGATGTTTTTTTTTTTTTTCTTTAAAGGGACACTGTCAACCTGTTTTTCATCATATTATTTCTAGTCAAAAACCTACATTTTATGATTGCTTACCTTCTCTAAAATTCATTGATGTTGCTGTTTGTTTCGTCTAACTCCTCAAGTAAAACTGAAATGCATGGTAATGTATATTTATAAACAACCCTGTTTTGTTTACAGTCCTGGATATGTTTTTATTGCATACTTCCTGAGCATCAGAAATACACCCAAACAGTGCAGTCACTCATGAGGCAGTAGCCTCCTAAACTCCCACTGCATCATGATGGGCTAGACTGTTGTATGTGTTCCCAAGTCCAGGAAACATGCAGTGGGAGTTGATCAAGGAATGTAAACAAACCTGTTTTGGTATGGTAACATCAGTATGTTGGGCAGTCTTTTTTTTTTTTTTTTTTTTTTTTTTTTTGTAACCCCCCCTGCAAATGTGGGTTACCAAAAGTCTTCCAGGAGCTTGCCTGAATGCTCCAGGTCTAGGCGGTGTTTGGCATCTGAGCTGTTTAAATGTGGTTCCAAGTGAGTGCTATTTGAGCCTCCATGTACTGTCTCTTTAAGAGCTGTCTGCTTTGCAAACATAATTTAGAAAGGGGATTGTGTGTTTCAATACCAGAGTCCTGCCTGGGCTGCTGTCAACTCGCTTGGTTTCTGCTGTCGCTAAATGCGCAGAGGGAGCTCTTTCAAAAGGTGTAACAATCTGCCAGGAATTGTTTATAGAGTAATAATGAAAATACAGTTTGTCTAACCTGCTTTTCTTTGCAGTCTGAACTGTTTTTGCCTAGCCCTCCATTCTGGTTTTGAACTGCTGAACTGGACCAATCAGTGTAGTGGGACCTTTAAAATGGAGCCTGCTGCTGGCAAATCAGAACTTGGACTCTCATTGTGGAGCCAGCCACCTATGTACTGTATGGCCAGTGACTCTGGGAAATGTAGTTTTGTCCTTGGCACCTTTTTCTACCAACAGAGGGAGTCTTATTGTGAGTGACAGCTGAATCGGCCGACAGAATAGTGTGGAGCTAAAAGGAAATTCCCTGCTCTATGACTGGAAAGATCAGATGAGTTGTGGCAGTGAAGAGAGAAGGAGCTGTGTGCTTCTGCGGTGTATAGTTTCACGCGGGAAGCGCATGTGAGGCCCTGAGTTTTGGTCTGCAGCCTTTGTGAGTACCAGTTTGGACTGAATCCGAGTTGTGAGGAGAAAGAAGCACTAGAAGTGTGTAAACCAGGCTCACCCTCAGACTGGAGAAATTGCTGAATCGCGCTCAGTCTGTCAGGAACTGAAGCTGCTGTGTGTGCTCCTGGGTATTTTGCAGTAATTGCAATCGGGATTGAGGAGCAGCCTGCCTGGTATAGTACTTTCCTTTTACGTATGAATGTGCGTAGTGCTTGTGGGGAATCGCTATTTCCAATCCCCAGTGCTGTGTGCTGAAGCTGGAAGCAAACCCCAGCTTAGCTTTGACTAAATACGTTTGCTATCAACTGCAGTGGGGTCCAGTCACAAGGGCCTTGTCTCCATGCCCTATTGTTCTGGCAATCCAGAAGAACATCTACTTTCTGGTCCTCAGCTTGGGTATTGTGAGTACAAATTGAGTATTGTGAGTACAAAGCAGGGTATTCCCCTGCAGTCTGTTTTTCAGTCACAAGTATGTCATCTAATTCTTGTTTCCCTGCTTCATGGACTGAGCCATCTGGCTCCAGATTACAATTGGGTGTTGTGCATATATTTTCTTCTACATGGCCCCATCCATGTGCACTTGCCAGCCAACCCCGGGCAACGGACCTGTCTAGCGCCCCCCGCCCCCCAAAACCTGGGTACCCAGAGTGTGACTTTTCAGACCCTGTATGTGTGCACAGTACTGTGATTTAATGCCACCAATTAACCCGATTTCCCCTTCCCGTGTTACTGCCCCCTAAATAAATCAGATTTGTTGTTGTTCTACTATATACTGTCTGTGGTGTTGGTACTTATAGAAACAGTATTGTGTTTTGCTGTGTATGTTGTTTAACCTTATTTTACAGGGGGTCCCCAGAGACGTGCTGCAGAATCAGTCTTAAGGGTAAATGGTATCTGTATGAGTGAACAGTGTGTATACGTGGGGTATTGGGTCTGTAACTCCGGGGTACTGTGTGAGCCACTAGAGGGAATAAAAGGGGTCTCAGTGTCCCAGAGGGCTGTGACCAAGCTAGTCTAACCACTACAAACCCTGACCTCTGGGTGGAGGCACCCGCCATAGGACCTAGGCCCCTCAACCTGTCCATAGTCAAACAGACGGGGGTAGTAGCCCTTGGGATAGCGCCACCTAGGGGTTACATTTTAAAGAAAAAAAGAATCAGAATCAAACTACCAGCTACATCAGCAGTCTTTACAGAATGTTAGCAATCATAAAATGTTTTTTAAACTAGGGACACCTTGAGACCTAAGGGGGTTGACGGTGTCCCTTTAAGTTCACAGCTACACAGGGCTGCTCTTGGCACCATGGCGGTTACTCGTTTCCAAGGTCTGCTGCAGGAAAAGGTGATAAAAATAAGGTGATACGACGCCATCACAGTGGTGTAAATAAACAATCAAGGTGGCAGAGCAGGAATATGCTACAAGAAGCCTGTGATCTGCTCACGTGGGCAGAGGGGAATCTTCTCTCTCTGTCAGCAGTACACTTGGCAGGGGAGTTGAACATTCAGGCAGACTGGCTAAGCAGTGAAAATGTTCACCCCAGGGAGTGGATCTTGAACCCGGAGGTGTTTTACCTCCTGTGCAAAAGATTCGGTCTGCCTCAGATTGATCAGTTTGCCTCCAGCCATACTGTCCAGACCCAAGGTTTTTGAGTCATCATTGGTGTCCGCAGGTGGAAGCAGTGGATGCTCTGACTCAGGAGGGGACCTTCAACAGAACATATGCCTTTCCTCCACTTCCTCTTCTTCCCAAAGTTATACAAAAAATAAGACACTTAAGAGGAAGCTTCCTTCTAATAGCTCTGGAGAGGCCCAGAAGACAGTGGTTCTCAGACCTAGTAAACCTATCTCAGCAAGCACCCTTTTGCCTTCCAGTACAAGGATACTTTCTGTCTCGGGGGTCCCATTCTACACACGAATCCAGGGGCGCTGAGGCTCACGACTTTGCCCCTGAAAGGAGGAGAAGAGTCCTAAAATTAGGTTTCTCTAAGAAAGTAGTAGAGACTCTGATGGCTGCCAGGAAAACTTCTACTACCTTAGTGTATGCCTGTATATGGACTACTTTTTCAGCTTGGGCCAGGGAGAAGGATCTCTGGCCATCCAAAGGCCTCCGTTCTGCAGTTCTTGGATTTCCTGCAGGAAGGCATGGTGAAGGGCTTGGCCAGAGAACTCCGAGAGGCCAGGATTCTGCCCTTGTAGCATCCTTGTTGTTTTTTTTTTGTTTCTCTAGGGAATAATAGAGAGGTTATTCGCTTTCTGCATGCAGTTTGTAGACCTGTGTTCTGAGGTTCCTCCTTGGGGTCTATATCTGGTTATGTAAGCTCTTTGTAAAGGGTCCTTCGAGCCGCTGTCATCCGTTCCACTGCATGTATTGTCCTACAAGGTATTTATTTATTTTTATTGTTGTGTGCTCAGCCAGAAGGATTGGCGAGCTCCAGGCTTTGTCCTACAAGAAATTGTGCCTAGTAATGCACAAGGACAAGGTGGTGTTCGGAACAGTTCCATCTTTCATCCTGAAAGTAGCCACTGCTTTCCATTTCAGCCAAGAAATATGCCTTTCATTTTTCTGTCTGCAACAGTTTCACCCAAAGGAGAGTTGCACGAGTTGGATTTGCGATGGGCGGTTAGGATAGATTTTAAAAGGATGGCTGAGTTCCGTAATTCAGATAGCGTAATTGTCCTTTTCGGAGTGGCCAAACAGTAAAAAGACCTCCCAGGGCCACCCTAGCTAGGTGGGTGAGGGCTTGTGTGACGAAAGCTTATGTCACGGAAAAGAGGAGGCCTCTGTCCCTTATCAAAGCTTACTCCACCAGGGCTATGGCCATCTTCTGGGTGGAGAGAGGTGAAGCATCCATTTTAGAGTTATGCAAGGCAGCTATGTGGTCTTCCATCCACACTTTTACTACAAATTGAATGTTTGGAGTTCTGCTGATGCAGCTTTTGGTCGCAGGGTGTTGCGGGCAGTAGTTTGCAAGTAATCTCATTCTGTACTTGGTGACATACCTCTCCCAGTTGTTCTGGGCACTGCTTCTTAGAACCCAGTTGTTCTGACTTCCCATTAAAAATGTGGCGCACCACAGAAGGAAAAAATTCCTTTACCCTTACTGTAATTTCCTTTTCTGTTAGCTCCAACATTGTCAATGGGGCCCACCCAGGAGCCTCGCTCCTGCGGGTGAAAATTATTTGGTATGCCCTTGTTTGATAAAAACACTTACTTTGAGATTTTCCAGGCATCCCCCATGTCAGTCTGCTGCACTATATTCATATTAACAAAGAAAAAGTTATTTTCTTCAGTCTGACTGCGATCATGCTTTCTAACAGACATCAATTGGAACTATTCAAGGGTTTTTCCTTGTTGCAGGTAGTATTTCACTGCATACAGTTTGGATTACCAAGTTAACTATGATGTGTTTTTTAACATAAAAATTATAGATCAATTTTGGGTGGAAGATGATCCTTTCGGGATGTCGGTCATCTCCAGAAAGAGGGCCGACTCGAACACGGTTGTGTCTATGTGTGCTGACTGCAGGGGGCTTGCCAGTAAGTTAAGACAGTTTTCTGTATTCCTTTAGAAGGTACATTATGTTCAAGTAATCGGTTACAGTGCCTTCAGAAAGTAGTCACCCCCCCCTTGGATTTTGTCACATTTTGTTGTTACTACCAGAATTTTTAATGCATTGAGATGATTTTTCCCCCCCTTGATTCACACAGCATACTCAACAATTTAAAGGGGCAAAAATATTTTTATTGTGTAACAAAACTTTATGAAATACTAAAAACTGAAATATCTTGTTTACTGAAGTATTCGCCCCCCTGAGTCAGTACTTTGTAGAAGCGCCTTTGGCAGCAATTACAACTTTGTCTTCTTGGGTATGTCTATCAGCTTTGCACATCTGGATTTGGGGATTTTCGCCCATTCTTCCTTGCAGATTTGCTCAAACTCTGTCAAGTTGGATGGGGAGCGTCGGTGAACCGTAATCTTTAAGTCTTTCCACAGATTCTGAATGGGATTCAAGTCTGGGCTTTGGCTGGGCCACTCAAGGACATTCACCTTCTTGTTCTGAAGCCACTCCAGTGTTGCTTTGGCTGTATGCTTGGGGTCGTCCTGTTGGAACGTAAATCTTCGCCCCAGTCCAAGGTCTGTTGCAGACTGATGCAGGTTTTCCTCAAGGATGTGCCTGTATTTGGCTCCATTCATTGTTCCCTCTATCCTGACAAGTGCCCCAGTCCCTGCCGCTGAAAAGCATCCCCATAACGTGATGCTGCCACCACCATGCTTCATGGTAGGGATGGTGTTACACGGGTGATGAGCTGTGTTTGGTTTGCGCCAGGCATAGCGCTTTGCATTCAGGCCAAAGAGTTCAATTTTTGTTTCATCAGACCAGAGAATCTTTTGCCACATGGTCTCAGAGTCTGCCACGTGCCTTCTTGCAAACTCCAGGCATGCTGTTATGTGGCCTTTTCTCAGATGTGGCTTCCGTCTAGCCACTCTCCCATAGAGGCTACATCTGTGAAGTGCTGCAGAGATTGTTGTCCTCTGGACAGGTTCTCCCACCTCAGCCATGGAACTCTGTAGTTCTGTCAGGGTGGTCATTGGGTTCTTGGTCACTTTCCTGACCAAGGTCCTTCTGGCCCGGTTGCTCAGTTTGGGAGGACGGCCTGCTCTAGGAAGAGTCTGGGTGGTTCCGTAATCTTTCCATTTCCTAATGATGGACTTGACTGTGCTCCTGGGAACTTTCAACACCCTAGAAATGTTTTTATAAGCCTCCTCACAATTCTATCACGGAGTTCTACGGACAGCTCCTTGGTCTTCATGGTAGAGTTTTTGCTCTGACATGCACTGTCAACAGTGGGACCTTATATAGACAGGTGTATTTCCTCTGAAATCATGTCAACCATTTGAACTGACCACAGGTGGACTCCATTCAAGTTTTAGAGTGATCTCAAAAGGAAATTGGATGCACCTCAGCTCAATTTGGAGTGTCATTGCAAAGGGGGGGAATACTTATTAAATCAAGACATTTCAGGTTTTTATTTTAAATTACATGTACAAAAAATTCCAGAAGTTTCATTCCACTTTGACATTAGAGTCATTTGTGTAGATACGTGACAAAAAAATCCCATATAAATGTATTTTAATTTGAGTTTGCAACATCACAAAATGTGACAAAATCCAAGGGGGGTGAATACTTTCTGAAGGCACTGTAATTGTTTTTTCTTTTATCAAATAGACAATATGGCAGTTAAGTTTTTTTTTAGGCACTGCGATGGCAGTAGTGACTGGAGAGTTGCTGCTGCTCAGAATTCTCATGTGCTCAGCATTCTAAAGCTTTGGTCTGTGCCATTTCCCCTAGAAGGGGTGCACAACACCTAGATGTTATAACTCCCCATTGACAATGTTGGAACTAACAAAAAATGAAATTACGGTAAGTATGAAGGAATTTCTTCTTTCTCCCTGATGAAAACCTACCCCTCCATTCATACCTGGAAACAAACCTCAGCTTAGTGTGCATTTCCCAGTCAACAAATTTGAATGCTTTACCTAGTAGTGTTAAAATGATTCGGGGCCAACATGGCCAATCCTATAAGGATTGACTTAAGGCACAGAACATAAGAGGCCAGAAGGGAGAGGGGCAGGATGATGGAGTCTTTCAAGTTCCTGAAAGGAGTAAACAAGGTAAAGTTTAAGGAATTATTTGCAGGAACAGAGGGTCAAAAACAACAGGGCATGAGGAGGTAGTGGTGGTGGTGGGTGGTGGTGGTGGTGGTGATGAGGGATTTGAGAAAGTTTTGCTTTACTGAGTGAGTGAGTAAGCTGTGGAACAGCCTACCTGCTGAGGTGGGTGCAGATATCAGTAATGGGTTCAGGCACAGCTGGGACAGAGTGAGAGGGGCCTAATAGTTACACAGAGGGTAGCAGTAAGGTAGGAAAGGAGGGGATGAGCATGCAGACCGCATCTAGACAATAGGTTGTGTGGTAGAATTCAATTTTCAATTCAGTTTTTTATTGGTTAGCAAGTTGAGAGGGTTACTTCTCATTTACAGTTGCATCCAGCCATAAAACAAGACAATAGGACCGCATATTACAAAAGTGTTTCTACAAACGTACAAATATTAAAAGTTTGACATCAGCATGTGATCGTGATTACAGACAGTTATTTATCCAAAGTAATTTCAATGTTTGTAAGATAAACTGGCTAAAGAAACTCCAAAACGCCCCAGAGGTAATAATACTTGCTCTCAGTTTTTTTTGTATTATTTACAAAGTACGAGGAACTGCTATTGATAATGACTTTTCTCCACATTTGGATCTGCTTCTCGGTATCTGAAATGAAAACCTGGATGCAGATCTTGGAGAATATTTAGAATGGATTTTAGGATGTAGTATGTTTAACAAAAAAGGAAGTAGGATCTGTAAGATGAACTTATACACAAGTATATTCCAGTGACAATCTCTACGATCTATCAAGGAAGTCCAACCAACAAGCCAGCCTGGTGGCGCTGAAGGTTGAGGCGCTGGATGCCACACATCATGCTACGCCGGTGACCTGGGTTCGTTCATGAGCTCAGGGTGCCGGGGTTGGCATGGTGGGAGGGTGAGGGGCCGATCGAGCTGCCGGCTGGCAACTCTCCTCCTAGGGGAGGGCTCAAGGGTCTCTTCGGTGCTTGGTCACCACCTGGTGGAGGCTGGGGGATGGTGCCACGTTCGAGGAGCTCTGGCTTTAGGTAGGGGAGGGCTCTAGAAGCTGTCACTGGAGCCGTGGTGCGCACGTGCGCCTCCATGCGCATGTGCTGCAGCTTGCTGGGGCCTCAGGGTAATGAGGAGTAAACTGGGAAATACAGGGGCTGCAGCAGGACGAAGCCTCCAGGTTGGCTCTGGGGGATCCGCCTGGGCACGCAAGGCATCTACAAGACCCCCGGAGTTGGGTAAGGGTGGCCGACACGGGCAGTAACCCCACTGTGGAGGATAAAAAGCAATATTGGGGGGGGGGGGATGGAAGTCCCAACCAACTGCGCTATACAGAATACACCTGTGAGTATTATAGGGTAACTTTGTAATAAATCTCAGTGCGCTATTGTACAATTAGTCTAATGTACCAAGTAATGTGCACGTTGCATTTTTGTAAATAGTCACCGTAGTCCAATACAGATAAAAACAGGGATGTAACTAATAACTTCCTTAATGAAAAACTGAATAGGATTTGATGTCTTAAAAAAACAAAACCCTAATAACTGCTTTAATTTGATAGATATTTTTGATTTGGAATTCAAAAGTTAAGTGGCTAGCAAGCGTCAAGCCTAGATATCTATAAGAATCAACCCTATTGATAATAGCTCCAGAGGCTGTGTGGATGGCCCATGTAGCATCCTTTTTATTATCTCTGTCTCTGTCTCCATAAAGCATCCACTGGGTTTTCTTTTTGTTCAGAAGGCACCGTAAATCCAGTAATGCCCTCTGGATGCCAAGAAAATCCTTTTGTAAAATATCTAAGGCAAAGTTTGTATATGGTTTTTGTGTGTACATTATTGTATCGTCTGCATAGAGAAATGTATTGGTATCAGTTGAGCAGTGTTTTTGGGAAGTTCGTTTACATAAACAGTGGACCCATCACCGAGCCTTGTGGTACCCCTGTGTTCAGTATTACAGTACCCGAGCAAGCTCTGCCCACCCTAACACGTTGCAGCCTCCAGGACAAGTATAAACAGAACCAAGACAGAGCCGTGAAACCCAAGCCAGCTGACTTTAAATGATTGAGTTTAATTGTGTGATGTACTGTGTCGAAAGCCTTCAACAGATCTAGAAAAATAGACGGTACACTATAACCTCTGTCGAAGGATGTCAACACATCATCCATAACCCTTGAAATAACATATGTGGTATTGTGATCTTTCTTGAATACTGATTGTAGATGTGAAAATATATTGCATTTGGCAAAATATTGAGTTAATTGTTAGCGTAATAATTTTTCAAACACCTTTACACGTTGCCAAAATTTAAATTGGTCAGTAAGAATTTGGTTCTGCAGGGTCACCCCTCCCGCCTTAAAAATGGGGATGATGAATGTGGTTTTCCAATCATTTGGTAATTCTAAACTTTGTAGTGAGAAATTAAATAAATATGCTATATGTTGTGAAAATGTGTGAAGCTAATTTATAAAATATTGGAAGAATTCCATCGCAACCTGCTCCTTTACTAGTGTCCAGTTTTTGTAATTGTTTAATTACTTCATCTGCATGAATTTCATGAAGGGGAAGGGGATAGGTCTGTCAAATGGCTCTGTAAAGTTTGTATCTAGGTGTGGCAAAGCAAGCCATGGATATTCTTTATCAAATGTTTGTCCAACCTCCAAAAAAGAAGTTAAGTGCATCTACTTGGTCCACAGCATGGTACAGGGTTCTGCCCCCCCCCCCCCATAGTACAGGGTTACAGGTAAGGTAGGCGGAGCTTGCTTTCCTTTAAGTGAGTCTATACCCCTCCCAGGGGCGGACTGGCTGGGTCACAGGCCAGGGTGCTACACAAGGAGGACAGGCCACCTTCACTGGAACTGTCAGATGCTTTCCTACATGAAACATAATCATTGAAGCACAGGATGTGGCCAGACAACACTTTATTTGGGAAGAGCTACAGGGGAGACACAAAGAGGGGAAAGTGACGCACATTTTTAATGGCTTTTATGACTAGGAGAGGTAGCAGAGATAGCATACAAACCAACAAGTCGCTGTAAAATGGATTGCATTTCTTTTCGATCCATTGTGAAGATTGATTCATCTGAGCAGTGGGATTGCATCGCAATGTGTTGTACAATGCAGACTATTTAATACACTGCTTCCCTCTATGCCTGTACAGGCCTCTCTTGAAGCTGCCCACTGTCTTCAGTGAGACATCTTACTTCCAGCAGTGGCATTCCAAATTACCACCACCCTGTCCTTGAAATTGAAGAAGTGCTTACTGGCCTTCTTCTTAAAACCAGCCCCCCCCAACCCGGCTGTGACCCTTCTTATTAAGAAAAAGACAAAGGACCTCTGTGCGCAAGCACTGAGGCAAGGGTTACCCCCAAAGGGTATTTGGCCGGGAAGCCAAGTTTCAAAGAAATACAAAATCACACATGCCCCCACAATGCACTGTGGGGGCATGTGTGATTTTGTATTTCTTCTTATTATGGTTGCCACTCAGCTTAAAGAGATCATCCTTATCAGGACTAGAAATTATTTTAAAAAGTGGTGTTCGACATGGAATACTATTACCAAAGATTAGGTATTCTGTCTTGAAAACTGGTATACAAACCCAATTTTTGGTATACCATGCCATCACTGTTGCAAGAAGCATGTGGTTTTAAGTCTGTTTGCAGTATTGCTAAATAAAAAAAACATAAAAAGGATAGGCTTTGAGTATCTGTCTGGGAAGAGTGGGGGAAAAAAAAAATCGCACATGCAATAATCACTACACACAACTCTGTTACCTTGCCCCAGCAGTGTTGCGGATGATTGTTAGAGTGGGTGCCAGAACATCGCACATGTCTGTAATCTACACCTCCCAACAACCCAGTCCCCAAATCAGAAACCCAGAGAGGTTTTTCAGCCTCAAGAACTATATATTTTGTTACCAACATTTAATGACATCAACTCCGATGTCTTTGGTTATAAGGTAAAGGAGTCCAGAGCAGCGCTACATCATTTGACCAGCTTGGTGTGGCTCCACTCTCCGCAGCGTGGATTTGCACCATGGAGTCGCATCATTCAGGTCAAATGATGCGGTGCTGCTCCCGTCTCCTTTACTTTATAGCCGAAGATGTTGGAGTTGCTGTTATTAAATGTTGGCAACAAAATATATAGTTTTTGAGGCTGAAGAGCCTCTTGAAGTTTACACACACCTGAGGGGTTAGATGCTACATAGCATCTAACCCCGAGGTATGTGTAAACTTCTCATTACTCACCCCTGGGATCAAAATTAGCACCAGCCAATGAGCTAAATGCTGGTAGATCCCTTAACTAGCCCTGCAGGCTTGTACTGGACAAGGTTACATTTCAGCAAGGGAAGGGAACATTGTTTAACCAGGAGTAGCACACTAAGCTGAAGCTTGTTTCCAGGTGCAACCTGGGAGCACAAGGAAGTTAAGTGACTTGCTCAAGATCACACAGTATGCACCTAGGCAGCTGTGGGATTCAAACCCAGGTCTCCAGATCTGCAGCTCAGAGCCTTAACCCACTGCGATATGCTGCTCCCAATAAGCACACCAGCTGAGCCGGTGGAAAAGTCTGCGGGGCTAGTGGATTTTCCCAGTCAGTAACCCTGCTGGCTAGTGGCTGCAAAACTTAATTTTAACCCCTGACACCTCAACCCATACTTTATTCTATATATAAACATATCTCTAAGTGCATTCTGTGCTTACTGATGCAATGTTTTGCATGATTAGTTAAGTACAGCAAGTAAAAGGCTTGACCTTGATGTGGTAAAAAAATTACATCCTTGTTAAGACATCTCTTCTCATTTTAACCAAAGTTGCAAAATGTAATAAAAACTAACCGGCAACTGGAGAATATAAATGTGTGCATTACAAGCAGGATTAAATGCAGAACTCAGAAGACCTGTGCTATTATACTGTTACTCCCATTGCCTCAGAGCTTCTTGGACAGTGGGCCTGATAACATAGGGTTGCAACTAAGACAAGCATACATCCTAAAAATTTTATAATTCTGATTCCTAATTGCATGGGCACTCAACCCCATTTCTATGTCTGCATATCAAGAGTTATGCTGCTATATTGCTAATGGAGGAGAGAATACAGGGAATGGCATGACTGGATGCAGAATGTATCACATATTTGCTTGAAGCACATAATCAGTATCCATGAATCTGGGCACTTCTTCCCTCTCCCTAGATATATAGATCTCCTCCCCCACCACTGACGTATCAGTATCCATGAATCTGGGCACTTTCTCCCTCTGTCTCTCTTTAGATACATACATCTCCTCCCCCGCCACAGACCCACCAGATCCTTCCTCTCAGTACTGTTTTAATAACAACCTCCACACCCTTTTGCCACTTCTTTTCTTACCTCTGTACTTCCTGTATCCTTTTGTGTAGCTTCCCCCTTCATCCTGATCACCAAAAGTGGCCCCTCTCCTCCCATCACTGTTTTCTGACCAACATGTCCAGTGATCACCTGCTGGACACAGCTGCTAAAGGATGTGTGCTGGTGCTCAAAAGAGAAGAGAGGTCAACATAACTGATTTTCTTGGCACTGGCTCACACACATCTAAAGGTCTTGCTGCCTGACCCAGAAGTCATATGCGCATAATGTCCACCTGAATATTGGATCCTAATGTGGGAATCAATCAGTACTGTGGACCATTGGAAAGGAAAGCCCATTGAGCCGATACTCCTTTACAATGGTGTCACATTTAGAATGCATACGTAATGAACCCAATTTGCAGTTGACAGTACAATTACATATGTGTTAAATAAATTGTACACTCATGTGACATCTAAAATAAAACGAATCAGTGGTCATAAATATAGACCCTGCTTGGGGGGTGCGGACTCAGACTGTGGACATTATCTGTACCAAGCTCATTACTCCTACTCCTCAGCTATACTGCCAGCCCTGATATACTGCACAGTTGGGTCCCAAGTACAAAACAAACATTAAAATCAATTAATATTATTTATTTATTTATTACACTTTAACTGGGTAAGCCCACTGGTCCCCGAAGGTCTCTTTTTCAGGGGCAACCCGGAGTTAGTTACATATAATTTTGTACATACAGTCAGGTAGTACTGTGTCAGACATATTGTACAGGATTACAAGGACAGTATACAGTTTCACAGTTTTTGTGGAAGAGGGCAGGAGGTACATAACATTAGTGAATACAGCAGTACAGTGCAGTACGTCTAATACAGTAGTACATCTAATACAGCAGTACAGTACATCTAATACAGGAGGTACATTACATTAATGAGTACAGCAGAACAGTGTAGTACATACTGTATATTACGGAGTTATAAGGACAGTATACAGTTTCTGTAGAAGAGGCACTAAATACATTACTATACAAGTACAGCAGTGACAGCAGATAGATAGAGGTGAGGGTGATAAGTGCTTTAAATGCAAACAGGAAGTTCCATATAGGATAGAGTACCAGCTTGTGCAGTCATTAGTCGTTACCCTTGTAGGGGAGCAGTTTAGAGCCAGCACAAATTGACGTGATGTGTGGTTGACTAGCCATTGGTGCAGGGGCAGGGACTAACTTTGAGGAGGTGAGTACGCAGTCCCTTTTGAAATATGGCTAGGGTGGGTGCCTCATAAACATGGTTGGGGAGATTGTTCCATGATTCAGGGGCTAGGTGAGTAAAGGATTTACTCCCAGCGACAGAGCAGGTCAAAGGAATTTCCAGGAGTTTTTTGTTAGAGGAACGGAGTAGTCGTCTGGTCTGTTTTGGGGCAAGTAGTCCAATCAGATCTGCCGGAGGTTGGGCATCGAGGAGCTTGTAGGTCCAGCTTAATAGGGGGTACTGGAGCCTGTTGTACAGGGATGGCTAGTTGAGGGCTGTGAGGGCACCACAATGATGGGTCCTCGGGTGGGATTTGGAAGCAAAGCGAGCGATTTTGTGGTATAAGGTCATTAATCTGCTGTGGTCAATTTTAGCGATGCCGAGCATGATGGGGGCAGCGTAGGTTAAGGTTGGGAGAAGGATGCTTTGTAAGATTGCCAGTCTAGTCTCTGGTATCATGTTGTGGCTTAGGCGATAGAGGAAGCCCAGTTTTTGGTGGATGTTTTTTATTACTTCGTCCACATGGGGCTTCAGAGTGAGCCCCTGATCTAATGTGAAGCCAAGGTATTTGACTGATTGTACTACCTCTGTTTTGGAGCCTTATATGGTAGTGGTGGCAGAAGATGGGCGGGGATTTTGACCCGAACAGCATTGCCTTAGTCTTAGGTGGGGTTAAGGACCAAGCGATTCTCAATGTAAGTCTCTGCCTTGGTGAAGTAAACTTGGAGCAGGGGTCCCTAGGAGTCGGATGGGCGGTCCCCCGTTCTGTACAGTACTGCATCATCAGCATACTGTACTATGGAGCTGCCCCCACAATGGCCGTAGAGGTCATTTGTGAATAGGGAGAACATAAGCGGGCCTACAATCAATCAATCAATTCTGTATTTTACCAGCAGAACACTATTGAGGTAAATGAGTTTATCTCAATGGTATTCTGCCTGGTAAAATAAAGAAATGATTGATTGATTTTAATGCTTGTTTTGTCCTTGGGAC
Organism: Neoceratodus forsteri; assembly: GCA_016271365.2. NCBI lineage: Eukaryota > Metazoa > Chordata > Ceratodontiformes > Ceratodontidae > Neoceratodus > Neoceratodus forsteri. The sequence goes on along the minus strand of CM057458.1, from coordinate 725,945,701 downwards.
CCAACTGTGCAGTATACAGTATTAAGTTAGGGCTGGCAGTATAGTTGAGAAGCTGGAGTAATGAGCTATGAGTGAGCTTGGTACATACAGAAAACCTGGGGTTTATTCCCACAACCTCCACTTGCATACTGTGTGACTGACATGTTGACTTGGGCTCCTGTACCAAAACCTCTGTGCCAGTTGATCATCCTTCAGCTAATGTCCGAGTCCCTGAACCCCCACACCACCAAAGCAGGGTCTCTGTTTATGAGCACTGATGCGTTTTATTTTGTTTTTTGATATAACGTGACAATTTTTTGTTTCTATAAGGCTTGAGTTGGGATGGGGGAAAGCTAAAACAGAACTGCTATATCCTTTAGCAAAAATATAGTTTATTTACCTAGGGTAGCCCAGCTGACATGTAACACCTTGATTCCTGCCCATTTTTGTAGCTGGGTGGACTGACATGCTGGATTCTGGAAAATTTCAATGACTTGTTGCTCATGCCAGCACACACAGAGTATAATTACGTTTAAACCAAGTCCCAACATTGGTGCTGTAACATAAAGCTGCCCATACACACTGCCTTTGCAAAGTCCTTGATCTATTCACCTGACACTTGCATAAGACACACCCACAGAACAGAAGAATTAACAGTAGATTCCACAGGCAGCCTACCAGTAAATTGTGGTGATCTAGGAAACAAAACTCAGCAAAATACGGTGCACAAATGAAGAGCAAGGCAAAGAAGTTTGAATAATAAACACCAGTGTGTTTTTTTACTTATTGTCACAAAAAAGCAGTTTCCAGGTAATCAGTAACCCTAGCGCCTCGACTCCTCTACGAGTCTTCAGACTTCTTTGCCTTGCTCTTCATTTACGCACTGTATTTTGCTGAGTTTTGTTACTTATGTGGAGATTAGCCATCTCCTATGTGGAGCACCAATGGCCATATTTGCAGGCGCGCAGTAATAGTATTTGTAGATGATCTAGGAAACCCTGCCTGCCTGGTCCCACAGCTCGCACAGCATCCCCTGACTGACCCACAGGCCCCAGCCCCACCAGCTCTTGAGTTCTGACTCCTGCCTGCCAGCAGTGATCTTTCCTCTTGCCCCCAGGCCTCAATACATAGATTGCTCATCTCCAAGTTGCACTACTGGACTGATTCCCACCAAGCCACCATCTTCTTGCCGATCGTGGAGGTTGAACACCAGGAGGAAGTTACAGTAGAGGGTGAGGTCTGGGGCATAATGAATACTGCATTAAAATTCATTTACATTCATTCTCATGGAGTCCAGTAGGACTGGACCACTGCCCACACTGGTGGCATTCCCCCAATTTCATATGATTACCCCCTCCAGGCTGGCCCGTTCCATAGCACCCCAGCTAGTATCATTTTGACTCCTGGCCGACCTGTGTGATCCCGTCATATCACCACCATGACCAGACAATCATCATCAGAACTGAAAAAGCCTTTAAGGCAGCGTCATCAGAGGAATAAAATAAATACACATTTCAAAATAAAGTGCTGCATTGGTGGGTGGGGCCTTTGATCTATTTTGGACTTCCGTTACAGCCCTGACGTCTGTGACAGACCCCACCCCCAGAAAAAAAATGAACTTGAGTCTGCCAATCATGGCAATGGCAACTGGTGTTAAGCATAGAAAAAAAACTGAAAAAAAGAAAAAGCAAGGCAGCACACACAGGCCACATGCTGAAAGGCCAGGGACAGGCCAGGATGCAAATAGCATCCCAAGCACCCCTGCCAGTTCGCCCCTGACCCCTCCAAACTTGTTTTAGATTTGTGGTTGAATCTGAAAACTAGTTAGTGTAATAGTTTTTCTTTGTCCTTCTTACCTCTTGTGTACACTTATTTCCAATTATAACATGGGTGTGAGCAACTGAGAAAGGTGAGATAGCATCAGGTGACACTGCATTAAATGTCTGTATATACACACACGGTCCCTGCCGTGCTCCCTGAGGCTGGATCCTAGGATGGTCCGGAACTCGCTAACTTCTGCTGAGTGAAACTGGAATTGTAGCCATATTGATATCTGCCTTAGCGAGCGTGATCTCTACCATTGTAGTGCGAGCTAAGCAGCAGTCGGTATCAATGTGGAATGCAGTTCTCCTCCCCAACCCCCACCTTTGGTAGTCCGCAGGGCACGCTGTCCTCTCAAGTCACCAGATACTGTACATTTGACTTGTCCCCAGGCATAAAGTACAGTACTGTCCTATCCACTTGCTGAACGGAGCTTTCAGGAGACCGACCTATTGGCACCACAGGAGTGGTACTTCTCCACTATGTCCCTGTCCCGCTGGTAGCGCCATGGCTCCTGTGCCATGGCAGTCACCTTTAGGGGAGGACGTCCCAAGTAAGCAAGAGACAGCAGTAGTGTGCAACTACCTGTGTGTCTAAGCACCATTGACAGGAAGGTGACTGCTGTCTCATGCCATTGAGTAATGGCCCACGCACCCACCCTGTGGACCTTTGAGGAGAGCGACCGATCCTTGCCACGGTGCCGGTCGGTATACACTATCTGCCTCCACTGGTGATCCTTCCTGTGCTGTCGCAGTAATTTTGCTGACTGGATCCAGCCATTCTGTGCTAGGCAGAGCATTTCACGCAGCGGCAGTGAGTGGCAGCAGTGTCAGAAGTCCCCCACCTTCTGGTGCATGTTGGGAATGGTACACAGCTGTGGCACTGGCATTTGCTGCTCTGCGTGTCAGTATGTGTACAATACGGCAAGACTCCTCATAACGGCAGAAGCAGGTGGGAATGGTAGACATCTGCGGCAGTTACATTTCCTCGTTCGTGTGTCAGTATGTGTGCGGCAGGGCAACACATCTTTGTGTGTGTGCTGCACAATCTGACAATACATGTTTCTGTGTGCACTGAGCGACTGCACTTCTCTGTGTCTCTGTTTATGTGGGGCTCCATATGTCTCCGGCACTCTGTGGGACAATTTGTTCTGTACAGTAACCATGCAGCTCACTTCTCTTCAGATGGATTACTTTGTGCTGCGGCAGGACACACCTCCTTTTGTTGTCCTTAAACATCAGTAAAACACAATTGTAGCTGATTTTTACTTTTCTCATCCCCCATGTTATAAGTACAATAATCCACTCCAGGATGTGCGTTTTATATGCATTTAATGCACACCTGGGGCGCTGTGAGGTCACTCTGCCTGCAGCCTTGTGCTTCACAGTGCACCCCCAAGCATGCATTAAATGCCTATAAACTCACACCATGGAGTGGGTTGTTGCTTACTTAAGCTATAAGCTAATCTGTCTGATGAACTCTTAGTCTCGCTAGCTTTTTTTCCATAATTGACTCTGTGTCTTAACTTTTTTAGACCTTTTGATATCTAACGAGTCCTGAAGTTTTTTTTTTTTTGACCCCTTTATTTTTCAGTGGTGCATGTCTTTCAATAACTTCAAGCAAAGAGGATGAGGTAAAACAGGGCAGATTGGATGAACGATGGTCTTTTTCTGCTGTCTTTTTTTTTTTTTCCATGGTGAACGGTCGCAAACTTGAGTTTTAAAGGAAGACAAAGGAAAACTACCAGCTTTCCCCAGCTGCTGCCAAAAACCCCTATTAGCATTTTTAGGTAGTGAGAAACTGTTTTAAAGTACACTTAAATGCTTTTTTTAGTCAGCGATATAGCGAGCTACAACTTCCAATTCCTGTTGCTGGAAACCACCATCTCATGAGCAACTGGGCACGTCCCTTGCCCACTATATGCTGATATGTTCTGCCGACCAATGGCTAAGTCAGCAGGGCATATTAGCATAAAGTGAAAGAGGGAAGCATGCGGCTTCTCGCGAGATGGTGGATTCCAGCAATAGGAATTGGAAGTTGCAGCTCGCTGTTTCGCTGACTAAAAAAAGCATTTACAAGTACTTTAAATCCCTTGCTGTCTAAAAGTGCTAATTGGTTGTTTTGGCAGCAGCTACAGAAAGCTGGTTGTCTTCCCTTTGTTTTCCTTCAGTGATTCAACATTCCCCACATGTACTGCTTTCTTTGGGAGTGTGTTCCATAGGTTTCCTATTCTCTGGGTGTAAACATGCTTTTTCACATTGCCTCTAAATATAGTGCCCTCTGGTTCTGCTGCTATAGAAGCATAGAATTAGACTGTAGAAAAATTCCTTGTGCCTGTCCAATCTGTCCAGCTCTACTTATGGTTGGATGTAAGGACCCTAGTAATCTTTCACTCCTGTTTCTTCTCCTCAGCCCTCCAATTTTCAGGAAGTCTGTACCAATCCCATGTGTCTGTCCCACCCAAGTTTGAATCCCTGCCAGTGCTAGAAGTTAATTGTAGTCTCCCATTTTGCATACCAGTTTTAAAGGCATTACTGTTTTCACCACACTGATATTCCAGCTGGAATACCACTCCTCCATTCTGTAGTTTCATGTATAGCACTGCACTTTTAGATATGCAAAATACCAAACCTTGAGACTAAATACCTAATTTAGGTTTTTGCAGGCTCCCATAGCTTGCAGATATAAGGCGGTGGTTGCAATGATCGTGGCTGAAGGTGTATTTGGGCCTCCTATATGCTATGTACATGTTCATAAGTGGTTTTATGTAAGGTTCAGAGTACTGGTATCAAAACAAGGGTAGCAGCAGTACAGTGAAGGATGGTGGTAGAAAGCAATTTTGGAGGATTTTATAAAACCGAATTAGGCCGATTGCTACAAATATAGGGTGGTGGTGGTGGTGGTGGTTTAAAAAAAATATATATATATATAGAGCGGTGGAAACAACAACCCAAAAAAAAAAGGGGGGGGGGTAGCCCACCGTGCTAAAATAATTAGTGGGGGAATGCTGGGTTTTTGGTATTCTACTTCCTACACCAGATTTCTTTTTCTTTTTTTTTTTTTTTTTGGTATTATGTCTTTATCTCCCCTCAGGCCTCACGACCCACCGCTCCTTCAGGCTTTCTAGGTCCGTCACCCATTACTGCCTGTCCTGTCCTGAGTCACCTCCAGCTTCACATTACAGCTGCCCCTGGGGTAACCCGGACGTAACCCTTCGCCGCGCGCGTCCCCCTCCTCCGAGGGGGAAGGCACCAGAGGGGGCAGCCAGCACATACTTGGCCCCAGGGTGCTGTTGAAGTGGAGAGGCTCTTTCAGGGCTTCAGCAGTAGCGGAGGACCGGTAGCCGTCATCCGGTCGGTCGCCAGGCGGAATTCCGCTTTTCAACGTTGTTCCCCAATGTGTCGCTCGCTGCAGTGCTCCCGGTTTCCACTAGGGGCCGCTGCAGAGCGACGCCAGCCCGCTACCCTCCCCGGGAGAGGAGAGCAGTCCCTACAGATGCTCAGTCCTCTCCTTCCCCTGCCAGCCCCCAGCATCCAAAATCCGTCCCCGAACCCGGATCGCTGGCGTGGCGCAGATAATTTTCTTAGAGTTAGTGGAACCAAAACACAGACAGGAAAATGGTACAATTGTTAAGAAGTAGTTAGTGTGTAACTTTGTTTCTGAAGTATTTTTCTTTTTTTTTTGGCTTATGAGAAAGTTTTTTTTATGTGATATATTGTGTTGCATGTTATTGTGTTGAATGTGTGGAATAGCTCTCAGCCATGGCAGCTAACTTTTGTGTTTTTAGTCTCTTCCCCCCCCCCCCACCACTACATCATCAGCATTGTGATCTCATTGATAATGACCTCACAGGTAACTGATCTGGCAGCTACTGAGTGACTGTCCCCAAGCAGCAGTGATGTCACAGTCAGTGAGGTCACAGTGCTGATGTAGTGGCTGGAACTGAGCTAAATATGTCAGCTGCCAGGCAAAGTGCTGTTCCACACACCCCACCTACTAACATCAGGTAAAATTCTTCCAAGTATCCAAAGGGGGGGGGCAGTACCTCAGATGTAGAAGGTAATGGTTGACTGTTTATAAAAAATCTAATATCAGTTTGAGGCAGTACACTAGCTCTTTAATTCACACCCATGCCTCCATTGATTCTGCACAAGTGACTTCCCTTAGTAGTTTGTTCACCTGTCGACCACTCTTTCCATGAAGAAATATATCCTGATGTCTTTTCTGAATCCCTCAGCTTTACTGAGTTCTTTCTGGTGTTTGTGATTCCACTCAGTGTGAACTCAACTCGCAGCAATCTGATTTCTCCCATGTATTGCTATGTCTCTATCGTATAGAGAATAAATGCTAGGAAAGTGTAGTATGTGAGGATATGCCAATAAGGGTGGGTGGGTTTGAGCTAATTAGCCCCCAAGATGGCATTATATCCTCATATATTACACTTTTTGTTTTACATAATACATTAGGATGGTTGTGATCAATTTTTTTTTTTTGTTAAACTCACATTTGGGATTATTTCCAAGTTTGCCTTGATACATTTTGTCCCTCCTGCTTTTCCGTACTGCAGGGTCCTCCTATTTAAGGAGGTGTTGCTAGGTTGGTCCCGTCCCTTAATGTGTGCTATTTGAGGATGAGAATGGTGTGTGGTGCGGGTTGGTGTGGCAGTCGAGAATGCAGCTTGGGTCGGCGAGTAGGTAAGGAGTGCAGTGTGGTAGCCAGGAAAGATCCAGTTTCATACACTGTCACCTTGTTCTTGAGCACCTTTTCTTCTGAAAAATACTCCCCTTCTGTACCTTATTTACCCCTGTGAGGTATTTAAAGGTTGCTCTCATATCCCCCCCCCTCCCTCCTCTGTTCTAGGGTGTACATATTGAGGTCCTTTAGTCTCTCCTCAGAGGGCTTTTGATGCACACCCTGCACCATTGAAGTTGCCCTCCTCTGGAATGCCTCCATTCTGTCTGTCCTTCCAGAGATGTGATCTTCAGAACTGGACACAGTACTCTAGGTGAGGTCTTACCAGTGAGAGATATATATGTGTGTGTGTGTGTGTGTATGTATGTGTATGTATGTGTGTATGTGTGTGTGTGTGTGTGTGTGTGTGTATGTATGTATATGTATATGTATATATATATATATATATATATATATATATACATACACACACACACACACACACACACGCAGCCACACACACACACACACACACGCAACACCACCTCCCTCTTTCTGCTGGTGATATCCCAACCTATGCACCCCAGACTGTCTTGTCACACTGCTTGGCCACGTTTAGGTTGTCAAATATGATTACCCTCTCCCACCCCAGTCTCTTTCCTGCTTGGTGGCCGTCAGTATCCTCCACCCATTTTGTACTCCGCCCGTGGGTTTCTGTGCCATAAGTGCATTATTTTGCTTTTTTTTTTTTTTGGCTGTGAACCCAGCTGCCATACCCTTGAGCACTCCTAGTTTTCTCTGGTCGTTTTCCTTCCCAGTGTCTACCCTTTGCAGATTTTGGTGTCATCCACAAACCCTACAGTCTATACCTTAGCGTCCATCCACATGTACGTTGACGATACAGTACTGTTTGGGTCTGGATCCTCCCCCTCTGATCTGATGGCCAGACTCCAGCTGGACTTTGACAGCATACAGCACTGGTTCCGTTTAAATCAGTTGGCCCTAAATGCAAAGAAGATGGTCTCTATGACCTTTGGAACCAGGCAAAAACTCCCCAGACTTACAACTGCCCCTTTCTTTCACACCCTTGATGGGTCCCCCCTTGAAGATGTTCCATCCTTCAAGTACCTGGGGGTATGGCTAGACCGGTACCTGGACTTCTCAGCTCATGTTGAGGCAATCCACCAAACGTTACACCCAAAACTAGGGGCTTTGTATCTTAACTGTGGGTGCATCTCCTTGCCTGCTCGCAGAGCCATATTACAGAGAATGATTCTCCCTATCTTTGACTATGGAGACACAGTATACAGTGCTGCTCCTAAATCTACACTGGCCAGACTGGACCCACTCTTCCACTCATTCTGCCACTTTGCTCTTGACTGCCCCCTCCACACCCACCACTGTTCTCGTTCTCTCTCTCCCCCTCCCTTGAGGCTAGACGTCTTACTCACTGCTCCTTCCTGGCCAAACGCTGGCTTGGTTCTCTTCCCTCCTATTTCTTCTCATGCCCCTCATCCCCTGCTCCTACTCCCTACGAAACTCTTTATCACCCCCTTGCTTTCCCGCCTAGGTCGACTGCAGTTGGCCAGGGGGCTTTCTCCTACCGTCTCCCTAAACTGTGGAACTTCCTCCCCCTAATCACTCGCTCTGCCACTTCTCTTCACTCTCTCTCCCATCTTCTCTGCAGGCTTTACTTTCCAACCTGCGACTGCTCCTGATTCTTCCTTCCCTATGCCCCCCTCTTCCTATTCCCCTCTTTCCTCTCCCTCGCCCTGACTTGTACACCCCCACAACACTACCTCATCGCTCAGCCTCTCTCCACCTAATTATTATATCCCACCTATGTACCTCTCTGCATTTGGCTGTAATATACTGTACCTAGGCACTTTGGCCCCTTGCTGGGCCACTGTTAAGCCTCTCTACGAACAGCTATCCACAAATTGTAAATGCTAAATTGTTTATATTGCTATAATCTGCTTGTTTATTATGCTTCCTTCTTCTCCCTGTATAGTCTACCACTCGCCATTATATTTTTGTTATATATTCTTCCCCCTTGTCCCTTACCCCCCAGGATACATTTGGAAGCGAGCTGCTATTCAGCTCAGTAACTATGTCTTTCCTGGTAAAACTTTTGAAATAAATAAAATTGAGGACTGGTCCCAATACTGATCCCTGAGGCACCCCTCTGGTCCTTCTCCCTCCCTTCCTCTAAGTGAACTGTGTTTACCACCACCCTCTGTCACCTATCCCTTAACCAGTTTCTTATCCAGTTTACCACCCCGGACCCATTCTTAACTCATTACCTCCTGGGCGGCCATTTTGTGTCCGGTAAACAATGGATAGTTCGGACTTCATATGGAGCATTTGGAGGTAATGAGTTTTAAGCTAACCAGCTTGCTTACTAATCTCCTACTGAAATCTAGGTAGGCCATGTCCACTGTTCCACAATTACCTAAATTCTTTGTCACCCAGTCAGAAAGATATGTCAGGTTCATTTGACATAACCTTCCCACTATGAAACCATACTGCCTCTGGTCTTGTAACCAACTTGATTCAAAATATTCCACAATCCTTTCTTTTAGCAGTGATTCCATTAACTTTCCCACCGCCACTGCTAGGCTGACTGGTCTATAATTGCCAGCTTCCTCCCTGCTACCACTTTTTTGAAGTGTGACTATATCTGCCCTCCTTCAGTCCTCCAGAACCACTCCCGTTTCCAGTGAGCTGTTGAATAGATCTGTCAGAGGTGCAGCCAGTATTTCCCTGAGCTCCCTCAGTACCCTAGCCCCATTGCTTTGGACACCTTCAAATTAGCAAGTCCCTTTAGGACTCTTGCCTCCAAAACAGGACTGGTGTCCACCTCCTTTCTTCCAAAGCTTCTGTTACTTTTTTTGTGCCCCCTTCTTCTTTTTCTTCTCTGTGAACACTGAAGAAAAGTATTTGTTCAGGATGTCTGCCTTTTCCTGGTCCCAGTCTGCATAGTTCCCACCCACCCTTTTTAACTTTACAGTCCCACTCGTGGTCTTTCTCTTTTGTCTTGTGTACCCAACACAAAAAAAAACCTCTTATCCCCTTTCATTATTTCCTGGTCTGTTCTGTCTTCACTTTATGCCTTTGCGTTCCTTAGTGCTTTCCCTGCTTTCCTCTGTTTTACCTCTGATAACACCTCTCTCTCTCTGCATCTCCTTATACCTTCTGAATCTACCCTTTACCTTTTCAGCCACATCTTTTGAGAACCATAGTGGTCTCTTTTTCCTCTTGTGTTTGCACACTTGTTTGACGCAGAGGTTTGCTGCCTTTATTGCGCTCTGTTTTAGCTTTGCTCACTGTTTTCCTCCACCCCACAGGCCATTCCCCTCCGGGCCAGGTCATCCCTAAGGCATTCACTCCTCTATATAAAATCAGCCCTCCTGAAGTCCAGGACCCGTTGGTCTTGTGTGGTTTGCTTCTGCAGCTATCCTTCTGTTGAACCACACTATGGTGATCATTAGTCCCCAGGTGACCTCCAACCTTGACATCTGCAATACTGTCCTGTTTGTGAGTAGCAAATTCAGTATTGCCCTGTAGGTTCACTGACTAGTTGCCTGAGGAATGCCCCCTGCAGAGAGTCTAGGGTGTCCATACTCTAGCTAGAGCTGCTGTTGGGCAGCTGCAGTCTACATCTGGCAGGTTGAAGTTCCCCACCAGTAGCACCTCCCCCTTTTCTGCCATTGTGTCCTTGGATTCTACCTGTATGTTATCGAATTCCTCCCCCTGTGCTAGAGGTCTGTAGATCACTCCGTATGAATAGTGGCTCATGTACACATCTCCAGGGTGACCCACAGTACCTTTGCCTCCCCCTGTATTCCCTGTATCTCCATCAGCTTTTATGCTTTCCCTCACATAATGCACCACACTCCCTCCTTTCCTTTCCTTTCTACTTGCTCCTTCCTGAACAGAGTATAGGCATGGTTTTCAGTGCACCATGACTCTGGTATCCAGGCTGGCCCCTGCCATGGTGGCCTCCAGGTTTGGAATCTTATTTCCTAGACTTCTAGCATTCGTACACATGGCCTTCCAGATTTTGTTTCCACCCTGCTTGTTGCCCTCCTTTTTCCTTTTTGCCCTCCATCCCCCTCTCTCTTTTTAATGCTCCCATTCCCTTCCCCTTTATCTCTACCTCCTTCCCTCCTGTGAACCCATGCTGCCTAATACCGTAAAGTCCATTCACTTCCAGGAACACTATAAACCTTTCCTCTGATGTGGTCTCCAGTAACTTACCCACTATAGATGTCTGGCTGACTGGTCTGTAGTTTCAAGGTTCGTCCCTACTTCTGCTCTTTTGCAGAGGGCATCACATCTGCTGTCCTTCAATCCTTTGGGCATCCCATGGCTCTTGGTAGGATTTTTTGTTTGGGGTCCAGGACTTTCTTTAACAAAAAAAAAAAAAAGTGGGCCTGCTGCCCAACTGGAATTTTTAATGTTTTAGTGGGCGAATGCAAACAAATGACAGCCACCGCTCAATTAACAAGGCCCTTGTTAGTTGAGCAGTGGTCATAATTTGTTTGAATTCACCCACCAAAACATTAAAAATTCTAGTTAAAAACACTGCCCCACAGAAACCAGTGGAGTGGTGCTCTACAGATTCTTACATTACGAGACATGCCAACGTGGGCGCATGGCTCAGTGTATGGACTTGCGGGGCATCTTAAATGAGCGTCTCAGGAACTTTAGGGGAAAAAAAACAGCTGAGCGTCCCAAAACAAAATGTGCGTTAATGCCACGTGTACCTGCGTCCCCGAGAGCCCTGGATCCCCCATTTCTGGTGAGCTCAGGGCTCTCGGTAGGATTTTAAATTTGAGGGTCATAGACTTTCGGCAGGGGGAGTTGGGGTCCTCAGGGAAAAGTTGTTTGAGTCCCCCATAATTTTATGAGGGTTCCCAAAGAAGTGCATCATCGTCCTTGCCCCTGTCATTGAACATCCCCGTAGTAAAAACAGCCCGGTCCTTTTATTATCTATTTTAGGGCCCTTTACTTAATGTGATAGATATCCTAATCCTAATGTCACATGCCATGCACTGATCCTCAGCTTTCTTTTCTCACCGCCATATCCGCATGTGGATTGTCTTGTACAGTTGTGCAAAGCAGGATGGGACGAGATTACTGGCATTCAGGCTGGCAGTGAGGGGGTGTAAAAACTGAGGATCATTGGGCAGTGAGGGGACATTGGGATATGTCTAATTGTGAATGACCAGGTGGTGGGAAGGGAGTCCTGGCCGATAAAGACTGATTCACAGGGATGTGCATTGGGTACAATCGCATGGGCTGAACTGCTCATTGAGCATAAAGGAAGCCCTGGAGCTATTAGAGATCTGCCAGTGTTGCAGTTAGGAACCTGCCCCACCTTATGCAGCACTAGTGGATGTAGCCTGTTGATTTATCCACCTTTAGTGCATTTTAAGTTATTTAAATACCCATCACTGTGTCATCTGTTCCATATGGATGCCCTCACCCCCTACCTTTCTAGCCTTATTGACATATTGAGGCAGTGGTCCTTATCCCCCACCATGAGCAATGGACAGAAATACTGATTCAGTGTGTCTGCTTTTTCCTTTGTTTGACCACCCCTCCCTCTTCCTTAGTCTGAGTGGCTTTGTACAACGTTATCTGATACTTTTTTTGCTAAGGATATCTGTGCAAACCTGTCAATATATAGGTTCAGTGCTGAAGCACTGCTTTTATTTTTGCATTTCAAAATCCTCAAAAATCCCATGTAGGGGGTTAACACAAGCTGTGGTCCACAATGTCTCCCCCACCCCGCTTGCTCTTTCCTACCACCCGTACAGACTCATGGCCCCTAATACCGTATTCTTGATAAATGCACAGTTGTTTTCTGCTCCCACTTTTGCCCCACCCCTCCAGTTCTCATTCACCATCTCCCGCATCTTACCAGATTCCACCCTTCTGAAGTTCAGAACCTTTTGTCTGATTCCTTTCTTTCTGCCTATAATTTAATATTGAATCACACAGTGTGGTGATATCTGGTACCCATTGGATCCTGAGCTATGACATTCCCAGTACTGTCCCAGTTTGTGAGGTTTGAAGCCAGTGCAGCCCCTTCCCTTGTAGGTTCTTCTGCTCTTTATATCAGAAATGCCTTTTCCAGCAACTGGTTCCATCTACTTGCTGCCACCAGGTTGCTGCATTCAGCATCTCTCATGGTGAAGTCTCTTACTGGCAGCACCCCGCCCCCAGCTCTGCTGCCCTTCAAATCTCTTCTCGAAGTTCCTTGTCTGTTGTCTCTCTCTTAGATGGCTGCCTGTATATCACTCCACTTCTGAGGTTCTTACCACCTCCCGTGACTGCCTCCACCCACACTGTTTCTGTACTTGTACCCTCTCCTAGTTCCTTGATCTGTATGGCTCTTAATGCCCTTCCTTACTTATAACTTCACCCCTCTTCCTCATGCCTGTTCCCTATTCAGGCATCCAAAAACAAACTCAAAATATGGTGAGAGAACTTTGAAATTACAAGCAGCATTATTATGAAACAACCTGCTGCACACAGTGCGTAAAATATCGTCACATCAAGAGTTCACAAAGGCCTTGGACGAATGTTTCTATATAGCATGCAAGTTTGTATAAATGGAAACCGAACATAGTGTTTTATATGGTTGTTGTATATGATTAATATTGTATGTTAAAGCAGCAGTACTACAAAATTAGGAAGTCAGCTATCAAAATTCTGTTTTTCGTCTGTAAGCATGCGGCCAAAGTTCCAGTTTCCATACCTGTAAATGTTTTTTTCCAGTCATCTTTAGTTTTTTAGATATTTGCAATTTATTTGAATTGTTGTAGCGCTACAACAAATATGGCAGCTGACTAATTTTCAGCTGCGCTTCTACAGGTCACATCACGTCTTTTGACAACAGCAGTGGGACCCTTTGCTGACCATTCCCGATGTCCCTGCAAGTCATACACATGTGCAGTTGGCAGCAGAGGAGGTTCCAGTGCAACATGCTTAGTGGCAGAAATGTAAACAAAAGCAGAGAATAACTGAGCAAATTACTTGGTGATAGTACAATGCCGGCGAGAAAGAGTACCAGGTATATGATTAGCAGGGCACAGGGAATAAACTGTCAAAAAAGCGCAATTTTTTTTTTTTCCGTAGTACTGCTGCTTTGTCTGTTTTTTATATTTTTTTATGTACTTAGTAAAACTGATGGACTGAACACAGGACTGTCTAGCAAACTGGATGTAACAATCCTAATGACATGTATTTCCTGTATAAAAATAAAATTTTTATCTATTTCTCCTGCACGTTGTATAACCTGGAAGTGTTCAGTCTCGGTCTTGGGGCTGCATTGCACATTTTTCTGTGACAACCATGAAGTCCAACTTGGAGTTCTGTCACCGTTCTCTGCAGGTCACAGGTCCTGCCCCACGCTCCTCCTGCAGTATTTTGTGTGCACAGCTCTCCAGGCCCTTTGCTTCCATGGTCTCTCAGAATTTTCATACCCTGCCCTTCCATCATCTGTGCTCCTGTTCCCACCTTCCCAGTTTTTTTTATTTTTATTCACGTCCTCCCTGTACCAGTCATCCCCTCTATGCTAGGGCTTGGGGGAGACCCATTTGGCTGGCCTTCCCCAGTTATGTACGTGTACCTGATTCCAGCTATATTGCCTTCCCCTTCTCGTAGTTTAAATGAGCTGTGCAAACCTTTTTCCCCAGCACCCTCATGCCATTGTCATTGAGATGTCAGCCATCCCACTTGTGTAGTCTCCAGTCCTTCCAGGTGAGGGCAGGAGTCACCGAGGAACTGAAAACCCTCCCCCTTGCACAAGCCCTTCAGCCATGCTTGAACTGATGTGCCCTAAACTACTCCCTTGCATTAATAATAAGGCCTCATTAAGTCAGTAGAACCTTAGAAATTTGCCGCCCCTGCTCTTTCCCTCTGTACCCATCTTAGGGTGTAGAAGCTGTCCTTTACTTCAGCGTTCTTCCTGTCCATATTGTTTGTGCCTGTGTGCACCACCACATTTGGCCTATTCCCCTATATCCTGATGAGTTGCATCACCCTGGCCAAGTTTTTTACTGTGGCCACAGAGTAACAGTGGACTGACTCGTGACTGTCCTGCGTGGGCCCCACTATCCCCACAACTCTTAAGTATGGAGTCCCCAATAACTAGTGCCTTCCTCTCTCCCTCAAGGGTCCTCATCCCCTTTCTTGGCCATCATCAATGGATGGTGCTTCCTTTTCTTGCATGCTAGACTCCTTTTACTTCTGTGTGATTGATTATAATCCCTTGATGCAGACCTTTCAGCTGCTGTTTCTCTGGTCTAGCTGAGGTTGATTACATAGAAACATAGAATTTGACGGCATATAAGGACTGCTTGGCTCACCTAGTCTGCCCATTTTCCTTACCTGTTTCATATATTGCAGATCCTAAATGATCTGCGGCTTACCCTTTCTTTCCTATCGCTAGAGTTTCTTTATGTCTGTCGCATGCGTTTTTGAATTCCCCTACTGTTTTTGCCCCTACAACCTCTGCTGGTAGGCTGTTCCATGGATCCACCACTCTTTCCCTGAAAAAATACATTCTCATGTTACCCCTAAATCTATCCCACCTCTGTTTTTAATATATCCTGGTCCTTTGTTCTTAAAAATTTTTTTTTTTTGAAAGATGCAACCCTCTTGTACCTTATTTACACCCTTGAGGTATTTTAAAGTCTCGATCATATTCCCCTTTTCACTCCTCCTTCAGGGAATACATATTGAGATCCTCAGTCTCCACTCGTATGACTTTTATTTATTTATTGAAAAGTTTCACTAGGAAAGGCACACTGAACAATATAAAATTGCTTGTCTTACGGAGTGTCCTGGGGGAAGGGGAACATGGGAGTGCAGTAATCAAAAGCACATTTTCATGCAGTATTATAGAAAAGTATATATACAGTAATCAACAACACATTTCCAAAGGTAACATAACAAAGAGAAGCAACAAAATGGGGAAGACAAGAAGCTCTGTGGGACAAAGCCCCTATCTGAGTGGGAGTTGTATACAGACCTCCCTCCCAATCCTCTGACATAGACGAGGAGCTCCTGGAAAACATCTTCTTGATAGCCAACAAGGGAGACCTGTTATTATTTGGGGATTTCAAGCTACCTGATGTAGATTGGTCCTCATTCACTGCATCATCTGAACGCAGCAGAGTTCCAGCACCTGCAACATTTTTGTCGCCCTTCTCTGAACCTCTTCCACTCTAATGTCCTCACGGAGATGCTGCCACCAGATCTTGACACAGTACTGTAGATGAGGTATCACCGATGTTCTATTAAGTGGCATCACCACCCAGGGGTGTAGCCAGACAATATGAATATGTACACAAGGACTGTGTTTGTTGCCCCATTTGGCACAATAAATACAACTTTTGTACCCCATGACACTGGTTGCTGCCCCCCCCTCAATGCAAGGGTATTTATGGATGCCATGCATTGTTCCTTAAGACACTAATATACCAGCCCAGACCCTGTAAAGCTGTATAGTCCTTGGAATGCAATGACAGTATCAGTGACCAATCCTTCTGGTTTTGACTACTATGATTAAACTTACAGAAAGGTTCTGCTGGTTCTGTTTTATTTCCATGGACTAAGGAAGCAGTTCAGGGCCTATATGCTGCCCCCCCCCCCTTTCAATAAAAGTGTACACCATGGAGTACATGGAGTATGCCTGCCTACACCCATGTCACCACCTCCTTCCTTCAGCGGGAGATGCCTTTCCCTATGCACCCCAGCATTCCATTGGCTTTCCTCAGAGCCTTCTCACATTGTTTGGGAGTAATCCTATTACTTCCAGGTCCCTTTTCATGTTTGGTGGCTGTCAGTACCTCCTCCCTCCATCAAGTACTCCACCACTGCATTTCTGTGCCCAGAGTGCATGATCCTGCACTTCTTTGCATTGAAACTTAGCTGCCACACCCTTGACCACTCCTCAAGCTTGCTTAGGTCTCATCTTATTTTCTCTACCCCTCCTGGAGTGTCAACCCTGTTGCAGATCTTTGTTTTGTCTACAAAGAGTCACATCTTCCCTTCCAGCCCCTCTGCAGTGTTGCGTATGAAGACATCAGAGGATCACCACCACCCTCTGTGTCCTGTCACTCAGCCAGTTTTTGACTCTGTTTACCACCCTGGGACCCACTCCCAGGCTGGGCCAGCTTGTTTACTAGTTTCTTATTTGGAACGGTGTGGAAGGCTTTGCTAAAATCCAAGTAGGGCACATCCACTGCCCCTCCCCGATCCACCTCCCTAATCAACCCAGTTAAATAAATCTGTCAGATTTGTTTGACAAGATCTTCCCCATGTGAATCCCTGCTGTGTCGGATCCTGTGCTCTGTTGAAACATAAAAACATAGAATTTGACGGCAGATAAGGACCGCTTGGCCCACCTAGTCTGCCCATTTCCCTACCTAATGGATAAGCTGCAGATTCTAGTTAACCAACAACCGGCCCCCCCACTAGAATTGCCGTATATCTGTCCCATGCATTCTTGAATTCCCCCCCACTGTTTTGACTCCACTACCTCCTCAGGAAGGCTGTTCCATGTATCCACAACCTTCTCCATGAAAAAATACTACCTCACATTACCTCCTGAGCCGTCCCCTCTATCTTCAAATTATGCCCTTGTTCTTGCACATCTCTTTTCTGAAAGATGCTACCCTTTTGGACTCTGTTGATTCCTTGATGTACTTGAAAGTGTCTATCATGTCTCCCCGGTGTACATATTAAGCTCCTTTACTACCTTGAACAGACCGCCCACGGACTGCTTCCATCCGCCTCTGTCGACCTGTGACAGGTACGCTCTGAAGACTGCACTCATATCCCTTTGTCTCAGGAATTTCAAAATTGGCGCCTTTTTTCAAACAATATGAAGTCTTGCTGTATTCTGACTAATGCAGTTAGCCCCAGCCTTTAAACTGCCCCGGAGAACAAAGGGTTAAACTTTCTATGCAGAGCATAGAATGCTGATCTCGAGCTCGGTTGATGTCTCTGTCCGTTTCCCTTTGAAATCTAACCATCAGATTTTTTACTCCGCCTCGCTGAACAGTCACTCCGGAGATTTCTCCTGCAGCTCGGTTCGAAAGTCGGTTGAAGTGGCGGTTTACTGTCTGTTTTTAACCACAATTTATTTCCTCATAGTCAGTTCAGTCTCTGTCTGTGGTACCGTGAGTACTAGATAGGTTTTGTACTGTTTTTCTGTGTGGAACTTGTAAAAGTGTGGATCGGTTTGGCTGAACCGATCATTTGTTGATTCTTGTATCTTACTTTAGTGTGTGGCTACTGGTCCTTATCGGTTCTAAAAAAAAAAAAAAAAAAAATGTTTGGTACGTTTTTTTCCCCAAGACCCGTGACACGGTTAGGAACTGATAAGGGAGTCTTGCCTGGCAGTTGCCAAAAAAGGGTACGTTGGTTAGGTTGGCCATGTCTGAGAAACCCAAGAGAAAAACCGGGCCCACTGGGTTTCAACACTGCAGTGAGTTTGGGGAGGTCTTTGCTATGGCTGATCCCCACACCACCTGTGTTTGTCTGGGGTTTGAGCACCTCGATTCAGACTGCCAAATTTGTAAGAACGTTCCCAAATCTACCCTTGAAAAGAGATTAGGTAGACTGAGGGAAGAGGAGGCTGAGAAGTCCGCTGACCCGGATGGCCAGCCCGGTTCGGTTCCAACCGAACCAGAAGGAGTGCCCTCTGACCAGGGCGATACTACTTTGGGCAAAAGGAGAGCTGATTCCGAAGGTTCGGTTCTGACAAAAAGGAAACGCAAAGAGAAATCGACCAGTTCGGATCCAGAAGCCCATGTTCTGACTGCCGAGGAAATAGCCAGAGCGATTTGGATTGTAGTATCGCTTCACCCGGTTCCAACCGATCTGGCACCTTTTGGCAGGAGCTCAGTTCGGTCGGTTCCCCCGGTTCACGATTATACCGCTGAAGAATTTTATGAACCGGAGTTTGAGGAGGAGGGGGAGTTTGAAGATAATGATGGTGATGGTGAAAGTCTGGATGTGCCTGTGGAACTGGACAGCTCCCCAGACAGACCTTTCGGTGTATCCCCTCCTAGGCTTTCTGAGTCCCCTTCCTACTTTATGTTCTGCAGAAAGGTGGCTGAGACCCTCCAGCTTCCTATGGAGGAGGCAATGGAGGATCAAGAGGAGCCTGATTTTTGTGGAAATTATGGACAGCCCAGAATCCAGGAGGCTGTCTGTTCCCCTTCACAAATCTTTTGGGAAGCAGACACACAAAATCCTGAAGTCTCCCAATTCTATACCTCATGTTGATAGAAGAATGGACAAGAGGTATACACTTTCAGGCTCAGATACAGAGTTTTATATCAGCAATGCAGCCACGTTGGGGTTGTTTAGGCTGCTGCCTGTGATAAGGCAAACATTCCCTTGGCTTCACACCCACCAGACAAAGACTCCAGGAAGATTGATGCCATGGCAAAAAAACAGTACAAGGCATCTTCCTTGGGACTCAGGCAGGCGAATTATATGGCCTATACAGCCAGGTACCAGAAGTCCAGGTTGACACTGTACTGGCACTGGCTAAACAGGCCTCCCCCCAGCTAGCTGAGGAGGTGGCTGCAGATGGGATTGAGGCATCAAACGTTCAGTTTCATGCTGCTGTGGACTCCAGTGATGTGTCATCAAGAGTCATGGCTACATCTGTGGCTCTTCGGAGAATGGCTTGGCTCAGATGTACTAGCCTCTCACAGGGTACCCAGGCTAAGGCCATGGATTTTCCTGTAGTGGGTAATTCTTTGTTTGGGGAGCAGAGAGAGAATTACATGAAGAAAATGGATGAGTACAGGACCACTTACAGGAGTGCTCAGGCCAAAGATAGGCAGGCAACTCCTCAAAGGCAGCAGTCTAGGGGCGAGGGCAGGCCTTTTTACCAGGCACAGGCCTCTTCTCCCTTTTCACAGAGGGGGTTCTTCAGAGGGGGATGAGCAGGGCTGCATCCACTCCTCAGCCTAAAGCCCCTGCCAAGCAGACACCCTGATGGGCCTGCCCGGGTCAACTCTCCTATTCCAGTAGGGTGCAGACTGACTTACTTCGTCCAGGACTGGATGTCTATTACTCAGACAAGTAGGTCCTGGAAGTAGTAAGCCAGGGACTGATTCTCAGCTTCAAACAATTTCCGAAGATGAGAGCCAGATCTTTTCCACCTGCAGGTCTTTCAGAAACCCTTGCCCCAGAGGCAGAGGTTTTATCTCTGCTGGCTTTAAGAGCCATAGAGAGAGTACCTACTCTACACTGGGGCAAAGGTCTGTACTCCAGGTACTTCCTTACCCCAAAAAAGACAGGGGAGTGGCGACCCATCCTAGACCTAAGATACCTAAACAAACCTCTTTTAAATCCAAAGTTCAAGATGGTAACTCTGGGAATAATCCTTCCCTCTCTAAGGCAGGGGACTGGCTAGCCTCCCTGGACCTCAAAGATGCCTATTTTAACATTCCCATCAGGTGCTCCCACAGAAAGCACCTCAGGTTCAAGTTGCCCTCAGGCCACTATCAGTTCAGAGCAATGCCCTTTGGCCTAACTTCAGCCCCAAGAGTCTTCACTAAGTGCCTGGCAGTAGTAGTTGCCTTTCTAAGGAGGCAAAAGGTTTCCATTTTTCCATACCTGGATGACCGGCTAATAGTGGGTCAGTCTCCAGACCAAATCAAGTCAGATCTGCAAGTGACCCAGCAAATGCTCACTTCTCTAGGATTTCTTCTGAACCTTCCCAAGTCTGTTCTCGAGCCAGTCCAACTTCTTACCTTTATAGGGGCAGAGCTGGATACGGTCAAACCAAGAGCCTTTCTTCCCCTGGAAAGGGCAAGGGTTCTTATAGAACTAGCCTCTTCTTCAGTCTTCAGGTATCTCGACCAGCAAGGCATTTCCTCCAGCTCTTGGGCCACATGGCAGCTTCTACGGCAGTGGTCCAAGGGGCAAGGTTCCAGATGAGGGACATTCACTTCCATCTGAGGACTTTTTGGTCTCGGAGGAAGGATTCCCTTACCAAACTGATCCCAGTGACTCTGACCTTGATCCAAGCCCTTCAGTGGTGGCAGGATCAGGACAAGGCAAGGGATCCCATTTGCCACTTAGTCTCATTCAGTGATCCTTACCACTGATGCTTCCCTTCTGGGCTGGAGAGCCCATCTGGGGGTCCTCACTGCCCAGGGACTGTGGTCCCCTCAGGAATCCCTTCTCCATATCAGTCTCCTAGAACTCAGGGCAGTTTTTCTGTCCCTGCAAGCTTTCTCTCTTTCAGTACAGAACAAGGTGGTTCATGTCAGAACAGACAACACCACCACCATGTGGTACATCAACAAGCAGGGAGGCACTCTGTCTATGGCCTTGTGCACAGAAGCCATGAAGTTGTGGTCCCTTGCTTATTCCCTGCAAACCTCTCTGGTAGCAGTTCACCTTCCAGGGAAGGACAATGTGCTAGCAGATGCACTGAGCAGGATCTCACAGGGCCATCACGAATAGTCCCTGGACCCTCTGGTATTGAAGGTGATTTTTTTCAAGGTGGGGCACTCCAGAGAGAGATCTTTTTGCAGCCCCAGATGATCACCAACTTCCTCTCTTTTGTTGCAGACCCCCAGTCTTGGGCTCAGTCCCCCTGGATGCTCTGATTCTGAATTGGGAAGGGAAATTTCTGTATGCCTTCCCTCTCTCCCTTCCCTCTTCTATTCAAAGTTCTAGTCAAGATAAGGTCACTACCTTGCAAAGTGATTCTGATTGCTCCAGACTGGGCCAGACAGCCCTGGTACCCCCTGTTGCTGTCCCTAGCAGTCCATCTTCCCCTGTCTCTTCCCAGGAATTACAACCTGTTAACCTCCTCTCAGGGGAGGATTTGGTACCCCAATCTTCAGTCTCTCAATCTCGAGGCATGGCCTCTTGAAGAGTTAGAGTATGCAGATTTGCATCTGTCTCAGGGGGTTCTGGATATTCTCAAAGCTTCTCGAAAGCCCTCCACCAGAAAGGCTTATAAGTCCAAATGAAAGAAATTCAGCATTTGGTGTTCCAAGAAGCATATTTCTCCAGATACTGCTGAATTGCCTAGAGTTCTGGATTATATGGTCCATCTTAATGGCGTAGGCCTCAGACCAGCTAATCTCAAGGTACACTTGTCAGCTGTTTCTGCTTTTCTATCAGTGGGAAAGTCTTCCTCACTATCATCTCATCGTGTATTCTGTAAATTTTTTTAAAGTATTACTTCATACCAATCCTCCCTTTAGAGACCCTGCCCCTGCCTGGGATTTAAATGTTTGCATTGCTCAACTTATGCAACCTCCTTTTGAGCCTATGTCCTCAGCAGAGCTTAAGTACTTGACTTGGAAAACTGTGTTTTTGGTAGCCATTACCTCTGCCAGATGTATCAGCGATTTGCAAGCCTTGTCAGTGGAACTTGATTTTTACCTCCTTTCACAGGGATAAAGTAGTCTTTAGAACCAATAGAAGGTTCTTGCCCAAAGTGGTTTCAGATTTCCACTTGAATCAGTGTGTCTCTTTCTGTTTTCTTCACTGATCATTCTTCCTCAGGAGAGAGGAGGCTACACAGTTTAGAGGTTAAAAGAGCCCTTAGCTACTACACAGAGCGTACCAAGGGTCACAGGTTTGAGTCCCTCCAGTTGTTCCTCACTTATGGAGAAGTGGGAAAGGGCAAACCTGCCACCAAGAGAACTATTGCCAGGTGGATTTTGTCTTGTATACAATTCTGCTATGAGAAACTGGGAAATATTCCACCATCAGGCCTGAGGGCTCACTCTACAAGAGGTACAGCTGCTTCCCTGGCTGCTGCCAGGGATATTCCTCTCTTAGAAGTTTGTCAAGCTGCCACCTGGAAAACAGTCCATACCTTTACCAAGCATTACTCTCTGGATATCCAGCCTAGGAGTGATGCTCGGTTTGGCACAGCAGTACTTCAGAGCCTATTCCCAAAGTAGGTTCTGTCCCTCCTCCATGGAGGGTACTGCTTGGTAGTCTGCATTAGTCAGAATACAGCAAGACTTCATGTTGTTTGAAGAAAAAGTTACTTACTTTAGTAATTATGTTTCTTCTATTGGAGTCTTGCTGTATTCTGACCTCCCCCCCCGCCTCCCCTCTCAGAACCTGTTTTTTGGGAAGTGGGTGTGCAGGCGCAATGTTGTACCTCAGGGGTGCTCCTTTACACCCTCTGCTTTGTTGTTTGGGTGTTTATTTTGTTGTTCTTATTTGAATGGGTTTTGTGTTTTGTGTTTCCTGACTTGTCTTCCTTTGGGAATCCAAAACTTTTTGTTGCCAGTTGGCTAGTAAAAATTTTACAGTTTCCACATAGGATAGCTAGTGAGTTTTTTTTGCTCGTAAGAATCTGACGGTTAGATTTCAAAGGGAAACAGAGACATCAACCGAGCTTGAGTTCAGCATTCTATGCTCTGCATAGAAAGTTTAACCCTTTGTTCTCTGGGGCAGTTTAAAGGCTGGGGCTAACTGCATTAGTCGGAATACAGCAAGACTCCAATAGAAGAAACATAATTATTAAGGTGAGTAATTTTTCCTTCTCGACCACCAACTTGCTGGCTTACTGGCACAGAGCCAAGTCAGAGTGGGAACCGAATTTACCAGGGACACTTTGCAGCATTCCTGTTTAGCTGTTAAAAATTAGAGACATTTTCTCTCTACCGGCGATATTTCTTCCTCTGGGTTGCAGCCGGAATTCTTTGAAACTATGCTGCCAAATGGTAGCCTAATTGTGCTCCTTCGTTTATATTGACTTTAAAATGGAGTTTTATAAGTGTTACAAAGGAGACAGCTTTTCCAAATATAGGAATAGAGAGCTCTATTTCAGAGTTTAGGCTGCTCGGGGGACACAGGAGTGCAGCTTGTAACATCTGAGAGCAAGTCGGGCTGCATCCCCTCACTTGCTTCGCGACTGCTCCCCGCCCACCCCCCAGTACCCTCACACCCTTAGCTGCTGTTTCATGTATAGCGTAGGGTCTTGTGCAAGCTCTGTCTTTTTTGACCAGTCTCCCTTGATTCCCATTTGCTCTTTATACTAGCTCCCCACTAGAGGTCATCTAGACTCTAGTACATCTAATTTTCAGTCACTACTTCCCTCTACTATTCCTGGACTTCTGCTCCAGTTGGGGAATTTTGACTTCTCGTCTGACTTTTCTCTCCTCCCTTCCTACCACTGCCTTTATTACTTACTAACAATGTACTCTAGGACCATTTATCCCCCCGCTACTTTTAGGAGTCATGATTTTTGTAGTTCTGTTAACAGGTCCCACTGATCATCCCTATTCTCACCTTTTTTACTTTCCTGATAACTTCTGCTACTCCAACTTACTCTCCAACACCACCCCTAAACCTACACCTATGCTGGGGTTCAATAATAAACTCCTTGGGGTATTACTCAGGAACGTCCTGTGGAGGTGCACTGTCTCCATGGTGTCTCTCTCATGCTGTCATAATTGCCTCCTTCTGGATAGTTAGCATATCCCTGACCCTTGCTGGGGATGCTGAGACCAGTCCTGGACCCGTTTATCTCTAATACAGCCTCCCAGTCGGGGCCGCAGTAATGGGGGGAAGTGGGGATGTTGTCCGGGGCCCCAAGCTCAGGAGGGGCCCACCTGAGTAGCTAGCATTACCCCTGGCATTAGCTGGTTTGGGAAACGGGGGACCCATTTTAAGTGACTTGTCCGGGGCCCCAAAATTCATAGCTGCAGCCCTGCTCCCAGTATCCCTGCTCCAATTGTCAGCCTCAATCACCCTGTTTCACCTTCGTCCACCTTAACATTAGGAGCCTTTCTGCCAGTCTCCCTGAGCTCGAGGCTTGGGTTACTTCTAATAATCCAGACATTCTTGCCTTGTCTGAAACCTTCTATTGCTGACTCCCTCTGCTCATTGCCAGGATATAATATGCTTTGGGTTGATCGCTCTAATGCCAAAAGAGGGGGTGGCCTGGCACTGTACTTCAAATCTCAACTCGGTGTGTGTCTCCTACAAGGTCCCTGTCTGGCAAATTGTGAGGTGCTTCATGCAATCCTATTACTTTGGGGTGGGGGGGTAAAAAAAAAACACATCTTCTGTGTTTACATCCCTCCTAGAAATGCTAGGCTGGGTCTGGAAGAATTTATTGAGCTTGTGCCCTCTGTGTCTGGGGAAAAATTAAGTAATATGCCTGGGTGATTTTAATCAGGACTGGGCAGGACCCTGTTCCTCTATCTTACCCACCCTTACTAGCAAGGCAAACCTCACTTAACGTATCTGGAACCCCACCAGAATCTCCTGTCGTGGTTCCACTACCACCCTCAGACTTGATCCTGATTAATAGGAAGGAGAACTTCCCCCTCATCGGGTGTTCTACCTTACTCAATAAGTGGTCACTACCCAGTCTACTGCATCTGGGACACCACCCCTCCCTCCTACCTGTCTAAAGTCTTAGCTTTCTTTGACATCTGTAAAGTAAACCCTGCTGCATTTCTGCACGATCTAAACATGGTTGACTGGTCCTCCCGCTACAGAACCAGTGATATATACATTGCGGCCGGATACTTCAACAATACCCTACTCTCGCTCCAGAACCTTCATATTCCAGTCACCACACACAGAGTAAAAGTTAAAGTTACCAAATGGCTTAAGCGCCGCTTACTTCAGCTGCTAAAATGCAGGGATAATCTCTGGTCAGTATGGAAGTCCTCTTCCCCTCAACCTGACTATGAGGCCTACAGGTCCTTACGCAACACCTGTAAAAGGGGGATTCTCTCAGCCAAGAGCATATACTACCAGAACCTTCTCGGTTCTTCTGCCTATAACCCAAAAAAGTACTGGTCTCAAATTTAAGGAAATCCTCGGGAGCAACAAGCCTATGACTCCAAATGAAATGCTGATAAATGATATCCACTGCAATAACCGCCTTACCATAGCAAATGCCTTTAACTCCCTGTTTTCAACAGTCCCCATCCCTTCCCCTCCATCCACAGTTACCTTCCCGGTATCCCCGTCCCTGGCAGCTATTGTTGCCCTGTCCCTTGAGCTCTCATTGGTCACTTGTGCAGAAGTACTTCAGCTACTAAAGTCTGTCCCTGCTTACGGTAGTACTGGCCATGATGGTATCCATCCTAGCATTTTAAGACAGTTTGCCTCTTGTTTCGCTGTACCTGTAACCAGACTTTTCAACCTCTCCATCAGCTCCACCTCCATGCCTCTGGTCTGGAAAGTTGCCAGAACTATGCCTATCTTTAAGAAAGGGGACGCCAGGATTATGTCAAATTACAGGCCCATTCCCTCCTGCCCATGCTCGGCAAGCTGCTTGAGAAACCTGTTCATCGGCAGGTCACCGCGCACTTTCTCAATTTCAACCTACTGTCCCCAGCACAACATGGCTTTAGGGCTGGGCATAGCACAACTACTGCTCTTACGCAGTTTACCAGCGATGTTAAAACAAATAACATGGACAAGGGATTACTCACTGGGGCAGTGTTCATTGATCTCTCCAAAGCATTTGACATGGTTCATCACCCATTACTATTGGCCAAGCTGAACTCTCTCGATGCCTCTGATTCTACCCTTTCCTGGTTTGGTAGCTACCTAGAAAATCGGTCTCAGGCTCTCGCTTTCTGTAAGTCTCTCTCTCTGCCTCAGTCACCTGTATGCCTCAGGATCGATCCCTGTGCCCTACTTTTTTCCCCTCTTCTTTGATATCTCTACTCCCTCTTCTCATTGCAGTATTATTATGTATGCTGATGACCTGGTGCTTTACTCGGCATCCAGGTCTATTGTCAAAATCAACCTACATCTCTCCCCAGCTTTTCAGACCCTCCAATACTGGTTCTCGTCCAACTACCAAGTCCTAAGCATATCTAAGACCCAGGCCATGCTCTTTGGGTCCACTAGAAAGGTATCCACAGAGTCCCCAAAGCTCCAGGTGTGCCACTGCAATGGGACTGCTGTCTCCCAACACTTCATCTTTCAAGTACCTTGGGGTAACGCTGGACCCGGCACTTGACTACTCTGAGCATGTCAGCGAGATGTGTCGTTTGGTTAACGCCAAAATTGGTGCGGCATACAGAATGCGTCACTCATTCCAGCTGCTAGGATCTCAGTTGTGAGAGGTGTTTTTCTCCTGCAACTGCTGTACACCCTGCCAGTGATCTCTCATGCCAATACAGGTGTTCTTTGCAAATGGGACACATCTTACAATAGTATCGGTAGATCTGCCCTTTCGGCTTCCCACCTAACCCATCATTGTGTTCTCTATTCTGCTTTAAAATGGTTGTCTCCTGATGCCATTCGTTCTTACACTCTAGGGTGTTTTGTTGACTCCTTAACCAGATCTCCTCACCCCTCCACACTGGGCAACATGCTCACCCCTGTCTCTCACTCTCACTCTCTTGGATCCTCTACCTCACCATTGCTATCTGTTCAGACATGCTCCACTAGAATGAGAGAGTAAGCCTTCTACTTTGCACCTAGGTTTTGGAACTCACTCCCTGTCCATATCAGGAACTCTTTATCTCACCTTACATTTAAGCATGCACTATTTTCCCACCTCTTTGCTCTTGATGATTGTGACTGCACTTAGGTTCTGCTCTGTCTCTTTACTTAGACTCTTTCTCTCTACTTTAATTATCAACTTGTACAGCTTCTCCCTTTCCTAGTCCTAATGTCTTGTCTACCTTACTATCATGTATCTACTGTTGTGTACCTACCTGCCTGTTTCTCCCACAGCTAGGCTTGTCAGACTGGTCAATATATTGCTTTTTTGTTAAAGTGTATGTAGCAACAACTTCACTACTGTTGGTGTTCTCCAGTTGGTGAATTATCTTCTGCGGCTGTCCTCTGTCATTGTATTTGTTGCACAGATCTCCGGCATTATGTATTGAACTGTTTATCACTTCTGTATTTTAATTATTGTACCCTTGTCATATTGTAATCAGTGTTCCACATTGCATGAAAATATAGAGTGGTGGTAATGGGGAGGAGCCACAGGGGCGGGGTCACCAGGGGCGGAGTTACAGGTGGGTGAAGTCAGTCGGGATGCAATAAATGCATAAGAAATAAGAGTAATATGACGATCTGGAGGCCTCTGTAGTGTGCAGTAGCAAAAGAAAAGTGTGGTAAAACATACTGTGGAACCTCTGCATTCTATTTGCAGGCCAGGCAGCAGTTTGTGAGAGTCTTGACATTTTGGTGCGGCCATACTACATCTCTTTACTAGTGCCTGCAAGGTCAAGATCTAATCTTTGGTTTCGCAGTCCTGCCCAATGAGCTGCAGCTTCCAAATAAGGGAAACTGTCAACATCATGGCCCTCAGTTGAGATAAGCATAAGTGCATTTAGCACACTGACACCTAATCTGTTTTGTTCCTGCGTTTTTATTTGATTCAGTGCAGAAAACACCCTCTCACAATCTGCAGTTGACATTGGTATTATCATTGCCAGTTCTGCCAAAGTAGATATGTTTGGATACAGGTTTACATACTTAGTAGTTAGAGCATGCAGCACTTCAGAAATAGTCTTAAAGGCCATCTTTTCCATGAACATGAGACTACGCAGGGAAGCCCATTCCAGTGCAGAAGCATCTACATCCACTACAGTAGCATACTGACCAAGAATAATGTCAAGGCTATCACTACCATACCCTTCCAAATCTTCAGTATCACCTTCCGGGATCATGTTGGGGTCAAAGATACTGAACGCATCCAAAAGTTCTGTGCTTGGAAACCTTTGCTTAATCTGAGCAATTAGAGCCCTAATAAAGTTGCCATGCACAGAGGTTCTGAAACGATTTAACTGTGGTTCGCTAAATGGCAAGTTCAGGCCATTACCATTCGGGAGTACTAGTTCAGGCAAAACGGAGGAGAAGTACTGACCAGGTACCAGTAGGCATGCCCTAAGAATCTCTAAAGTGGAATGTAAATGTTTCTTTATACCAGTAAAATTCGGAGCTGTTGTTTGAAAGCATTTAGATAAAATGCTAAGGTGTAGAAGTATGTCACACATCATGCATAAAATAGAGAAAAACTTCCAGTTTTCCACCATTTTTACTAGGCCCACAGCTTGGGGATCATGCCTTTCAGAGGCCTCTCTATGCAAGGACATAACAACGGATGGGAAAATCTTCCTTAGTGTGTCATGCTGCATCATGGGACAACCACCTAACTGCTTTTGCCTGTTTAGTCTTTAAAACAGGGTTCTCCATTGCCTGCTGAATTTCTTTCAGGGCAGCCATGCGAACAGCAGAATTTTCATAATATCTGTATAAGTGATCTAGTGTTTAAACTTTTTAATGGCGTTCACTTCATTTGCTGCTGCCTTTACAGCCAATGCCTCCCGATGAGCTATACAGTGATTTTCAATAAGAATTGGGCTGACTTCTTTCAGCTTTTTAGCCACCCCGTTTTGCCTGCCCAGCATAACGGCTGCTGCATCACTGCCTAACCCTGCAAGATGATCAACCGAGATTTGATTGTTATCAGAGAACTCCAGCATTTTTTTTTTGTTTTAACAATTGTGTCTGCCTTTCCATCAATTAGTTCCTCAACTCCCAGGAAAGAAACTCTGGGTTTCCCTTCTTTACAGTACATACCATACAAAATGAGCTGCTTCATAACAGCAGTATCAGTTGTTTCGTCCACCAAATACGAAAAAATTTTGGCAGCCTTCAAATCTGTAAGAACTGATCTCCTGACCACCTCACCCAGAGAGAGAACCATTTATCTGACAGTTTGATCGGAACGATATTTAACAGCATCAGCAATATGTATATTGTCTAGGTATTTGCATCCCAATGATTTGGCGAGATCCAGCAGTGAGCCATATTTCTGCTAGTGAGGCAGCTAATTTTTTATTGGCCAGTACCTGCAACGAAGGGATGCCACAAAAGTTTCTTGTTCCAAGGTCAGGGCCTGCTGCATTGCCTGCGCTATTCCACCTTTTGAAGCTGAAATTCTGCAGTTAGCTTCCAGTTCAGAAGCAACAATGTGAACTGAACTGTTCTGATGTCTTTTTATATCATCTTCTCTGAATGTCTTGCATCCACTGAGTACCCAAACTGTTCCTGATTTGGGCATCTGTTTGTTTTATGCAAAATGCACAAAACATGCCATCATTTTCTATGTACTGTAACCAACAGTATCTGTTAAGCCAGCCAGTATAAAAGCTCTATGCTTAGAGGTGTTTTTTCTGTATTACAGGAGGAAGTGCAGGGAGTCTTTTGGACATAGACGGCGGTATCAACTGGACCAACTGGCATTGTCCCAGTCATCGACTCACGATTGCCATCTTGATCAGGATGTTTCCGTTTTTGAGTTAATTTGAAACCAAAGTTAGTTAGTTTCTGCATTGTGTACAATAAAGCTTTTTTCCCCCTAAGTGTTGTCGTGTGTTTGTCAATACAGAACGAGAGTTTTTCTTCTGCGCAGTCACTTTTTTTTTCTTTTCTTACTGCCAGTACTTTTTCCTACCCTTCAGCACTTCAAAGAAAGCTGCTGCCCAGGTCCGCTGTGGAGACCACACAGTGATTCTGCTCCCCTCTCAAATCAAACCCAAATAGTTCTCAAACCTTCAGATCTTTTTTATTTAAGTAAAATTGCATGCTCAGTCAGTTATTAAAACACAGCCAACACTTCTCTGAATCAGTGACTCACAGGCAATCTGTATTTTTTTTATTCCAGTCACTGCAAGTTATTTTTCAGCAGTCAAATCAGTGAAAGCTGCTGCTCTGTGGAGTCCACACAATTATCTTTCCTTCCCCTACCCCCCTCACTCAGCCCACTTCAAAGTAACAGTAAATTAACAGTAAAGTTCAGTAAAATAGTTTTCACTGTGATCAACATTGCAGTACTTCTTCAACACAGATAGGTTTGTTTTTTGTCACAAATCAGTAATAGTCCCGACTTCCACACGCTACAAAGCGATCTCAGTCCTTCGAAGACGCACAGTCACACTGGCAATAGCCCTTGAGTGGCAGCAGACTACTTTAGTGGGACTTACCCCTAAGTGTTGTAGCTGCTTCACTATAGGGTTCTTGGCTGTCACTCTCCTGCTTCCTCCTCGATTGGTTCCACGATTTGGCACCTTGCATGGTCTGCTGACTGCTAGACCAACAACCCCGTGATCACTGATGGTGCTTCCAGTACTGCGGTTGTGCGATCAATACCTTCGTTACCATAAGCATCCGCTCCCGGATGCTGGAATCTGCTGCTCGCGTGCGCGCTCTTAGTGCAATCGCGAACATTTAAAGAGACAGTAGCACTAGGGCAGCAATCAAGCAGGAAAGAGTGGCGGCAATACAAAATGAGAGGCGGACATTCAAGATAGCATGGCGGCCCGCCTCTCAGTTTTAATGAATGGGGATCACTGGTAATATTGTACTTCCCTGGGTCATGCCTGAAAATAGGCAGGATTTTTTTGCCTAGTGCACTTACCCGGTTACCAAAAGGTAATAAATAAATCTCTTCATATGTCTTCTGGTGCAGATCCTGCACCATTTTAGTTGCCCTCCTCTGGACAGCCTCCATCCTGTCTACAGTCGTGGCCAAAAATATTGGCGCCCTTGCAGTTTTTTTCTAATAAGGCACCATTCCTTCCAGAAAATTGTTGAAATTAAAAAATATTTTGGTATCCACATATGTATTTCTTTGGTTTGCAGTGGAATAAAACACAAAAAGCAGAAAAATTTACCAAGTCTTAGCTTATTCCACACAGAAATCTTAAATGGCTCGGCAAAATTATTGGCAACTGCTTAGAAGTAGTTAGAAATAATTAGATTTCAAGCAGGTGATTCTCCTTCACTTTGGAATTGAACTCACTGTGGTGAGTTGCAGGTGCCTGCAATATAAAAAATCACTCATTCAACTGCTTTTGAATAGAGAAATGACTCATTCTCCTGTTTTGTGTCACTGTGTGTACTGCAGTGAGCATGGAGAAAAGAAAGACAGCCAGAGAATTGTCTGAGGAGGTCAGACAGAAGATTGTAGCCAAGCATGGACAATCTCAAGGCTACAGATCAATCTCCAGAGACCTTGATGTTCCTGTTTCCACCGTACGTAATGTTATCAGGATGTTTAAGGCCTATGGCACTGTAGCCAACCTCCCTGGACGTGGCCGCAAGAGAAAACTTGATCGAAGATTGCAGCGCAGGATTGTTCGAATGGTGGAGAAAGCACCTCGATCAACTGCCAAACAGATTCAAGCTGACCTTCAGACACAAGGTACGACAGTTTCAACTCGCACCATCTGTCGCCAACTCAATGAAAGGGGGTTATATGGTAGGAGGCCCAGGAGGATCCCACTGCTGAGAGACAGACATAAGAAAGCCCAGCTGGGGTTTGCCAAAACACACCTGAACAAGCCAAAATCCTTCTGGGAGAATGTCTTGTGGACAGATGAGACCAAATTAGAGCTTTTGGTAAAGCACATCATCTCTATGTTTACAGAAACAAAATGAAGCCTTCAAAGAAAAGAACACCTTCCCTACAGTCAAACATGGAGGAGGTTCAGTGATGTTTTGGGGTTGCTGTGCTGCCTCTGGCACTGGGTGCCTTGAACATGTGCATGGCATCGTGAAATCTGGAGGTTACCAGGCCATTTTGGAGCGCAATGTTGAACCCAGTGTCAGAAAGCTGGGTCTCCGTCGAAGGTCATGGGTCTTCCAGCAGGACAATGATACCAAACACACTTCAAATAGCACCCAGGAATGGTTCAAAACAAGACGCTGGACTGTTCTGAAGTGGCCAGCAATGAGTCCAGATCTAAATCCCATTGAAAACCTGTGGAGAGATCTGAAAACAGCAGTTGGAAGAAGGCACCCTTCAAATCTGGGAGAAATGGAGCAGTTTGCACAAGAAGAGTGGGCCAAACTGCCAGTAGAGAGGTGCAGGAAGCTCATCCATGGCTATAGGAAGCGGTTGATTGCAGTTATTTTGACCAAAGGCTGTGCTACCAAATATTAAGTCTAGAGTGTCAATTTTGTCAATGCCATTTCTTTTCATTTTCTGATTTAAAAGGATATATTAAATTCTGAACAAAAACAAAGGTTCTGTAATATTAATAGAGAAATAAAGAATTGTGGAGACCAAATACTGTACTGTTGTTAATTTCAACTTGTGTTTAGAGGAAATTGTGAGTTATTTGAAAAAGTGCAAGGGTGCCAATATTTTTGGCCACGACTGTATGTCTTTGTGGAGATAGGTTCTTCAGAACTGCATGCAGTACTCCAGATGGGGTCTCACCAACTGTCTGTACAGAGGGATAACAACTTCCTCTTTTCTACTGGTGATGCCTCTCTCTATGCATCCCAGTGTCCCACTAGCCCTCCTTACTGCCTTCTCACATTGCTTGCCCACCTTTAGGTCCTCTGATATAATTACCCCCAGGTCCCTTTCCATTTTTACTGTTGTCAGTATCTCTCCCCCCATTGTTTATTCTTACCCTGGGTTTTTGTTTCCCAGGTGCATTACTTTGCACTTCTTTGCATCGAATCTAAGCTGCCATACATTTGACCATTCCTCCAACCTTGCCAAGTTCCTTTGCATCCTTTCCACCCCACCTTCTGTATCAGCCCTGTTGCAGATCTTTGTGTCGTCTGCAAAGAGACATACTTTTCCTTCCAGTCCCTCTGCAGTGTCACTTATAAAGACATTAAAGAGGACTGGTCCCAGTACTGAACCCTGCGGTACCCCGCTAGTAATCCCCGCCTTTCTTCAGAGTGAACTCCGTTTACTATTACCCTCTGCATCCTGTTGTCCAGCCAATTTTTTACCCAGGCTACCACTTTGGGAACCACTCCTAGGCTCGCTAACTTGTATATTAATCTTTTGTGTGGGACTGTGTCAAATGCCTTGCTAAAGTCTAGGTAGGCCATGTCCATAGCCCCTCCCTGGTCTACTACTTTGATCA
Source organism: Neoceratodus forsteri (assembly GCA_016271365.2). Taxonomy (NCBI): domain Eukaryota; kingdom Metazoa; phylum Chordata; order Ceratodontiformes; family Ceratodontidae; genus Neoceratodus; species Neoceratodus forsteri. The sequence goes on along the minus strand of CM057458.1, from coordinate 725,912,318 downwards.
CCCAGTCAAAGAAATCTATTGGATTCGTCTGACACGACCTTCCTGCTGTGAATCCATGCTGCCTTGGGTCCTGTGCCCCACTAGCCTCTAGGAACTCAGCAGTTCTTATCTTTAGAAGTGATTCCATCATTTCCCTGCTACTGAGGCTGTTGGATTCGAGATATATCACAGACCTTTTCTTTTAGTAGTGATTCTGTTAGTTCCCCCCCCCCCCTTACCAAGACCAGGCTGACTGGTCTGTAATTGCCAGCTTCCTCCCTGCTTCCACTTTTGTGGAGAGGGACTGTATTCGCCATCCTCCAGTCCTTTGGTACCACACCTGTTTCCAGCGAACTGTTGAACATGGCTATAAGTAGTGCTTCCAGCACCTCCCTGAGTTTTCTTAATACTCTGGGATGTATCCTGTCCAGTCCCATTACCTGGTCCACTTTCAGATTAGCGAGTTCCTTTAAGACACTCTCCTCCTTAAATCGACTGGTGTCCACCTCCTCCCAGAGGAGCTTCCATCGCCTAACTTTGATCCATCCCCTTCCCCTTCTTCTGTGAATGCTGAACAAAAATACTTGTTCAGGATTTTTCATTTTTCTTGGTCCCCCTCTGCACACTTCCCTCCTTCCCTTTTTGGTCTCACAGTCCCACCCTTAGCCTTTTTTTCTCAATAATGCACCTGAAAAAGGTCTTGTCCCCTTTTGTTATTGCCTTGGCTATTTTATCTTCTGTCTGCGCCTTTGCACTCCTGACTGCTTTCCCTGCCTCCCTCTGCTTTTCCAGATACAGTTCCCTGTTATCTTCCCTTTGTGTTTTCTTGTACCTCCTGAGTACCAGCCTTTTTGGCCCTTACCTTCTTGGCCGCTTCCTTTGAGAACCGTAGTGTTTTTTTTTTGTTTTGTATTTTTTTCTCTGTTTTGCTTACTTACTTAATGCAGTGGCATGTTGCCTCCGCTATAGCTCACTTAAGATTTTCCCATTGTTCTTCCACCCACCTTTCTTATTCCCTGACAGTGATTTCCTAAGACATTCCTCCATGTCGGTCTGCCTGAAATCCAGGACCCTTGCTTTCGTGTGGTTTGACTCTTCTGCTGTTCTCACATTGAACCACACCATACTGTGATTGCGTGATCCCAGATGGCTCACCACTTTCACATCTGTAATTCTGTCCACATTGGGAGTACCCGGTCAAAGGTCGCTCCCTTTTGGGTGGGCTTCGACACTAGCTGTCTCTTGGGCACGCCCCCTGCAGGGCTTCCATGATATGTCTGCTCCTGGCTGAGGCTGCAACCTGGTTGCTCCAGTCCACATCTGGCAGATTGAAGTCTCCTACCAGCAGCACCTCCCCTTTAGCTGTCATTCTGTGGATGGCTTCTTCAAGTACCCTGTCCAGCTCTTCCCCTTGTGTAGGAGATCTGTAGATCACACCAGTGCGAATGGCAGTGCCATTTCCCGCCTCCATCTCTCCTGCATTCCCTGTACCTGCGTTGCCTTAATTCCTTCCCTGACTTAGGTAGCCACTCTTCCTCCCTTTTTACCCACCCTGTCTCTCCTGAAAAGAGTGTAACCTGGTATTGTTATTTCTGTCTCCTAAAGCTGGTCTCTGGGCTCATAACTACTGGGAGATCCTTCCTGGAACCACGTGACAGGCAGGATAAAGATATCTGCAGGGAGACTACATCCTCTCCTCCATTTCCTGTAGCCAACAATTTACTTCTTGCCTGGCAAGAGGCAGGTGCTCTGCAGGGGCTGTGTCACAGAAGTGACAGAGCTAAAGACATCAAACTGTAAGTCTGTAACTTTTTTGCTTAAGGATCTTAGGAGAGCGAGGATTTATTTCCTGTGATGGCATCTGGTTCTCTTCATCGTGGTGTTTCCAGTCTCTGCCTTGCACGCTGTACAGACTGCTCCCCCCTTCTCTTCCCATGCTCTGAGGAGCAACCCACAATCTGGAACTCTATTCTTTCACACCGCAAGAGCTGCTCATTGATTGTCCCGCTGATGGCCACAGCAGCTTAGGCCATTGACGCCACTTCTCATTGACGAGCCCCAGGTCCTTATGCAGCACGGGCCATCGACGCTGCTCCTTGTTGACGAGCTCCTGGTCCTTTTGCTCGTCGATAGGGGCATAGTGTAGCAAGAGAGAGAGAACTGAACAGCAGCAGCATTCAAATGAGGGAAAGCAGAACCCGCTCATCGAAGGAGTCTCCCGGAAGCTAGGTGGCCACACGGAAAGCGGGGAGGGGCAGCATTATTATGCGTTGAGCATCAAAATGCAGAGGCCTGCTCATCGACGTGGGATCCTACAGTGCTACTGCGCTTTACATTGAGGAGCCCCCCCCCCCAGCACACCTACAGACCTAACAGGGGCAGACAAATAACCATGCAAGGGGACCCCAGGCATACAAATGTCCTTGGGGAAGATGGACAAATCCTCAAGGGGCAGAAAAGGCCACAAATGCAAGTCTCCCCTGCTGGCCACCCTTGCAGGCTTGCTCTGCTTAAAGTGGGACAATGCAGTGGTCACAAGGTGAGAGGAAGCCTTGGAAGCTTCTGTGTTAGGAGTCTCGGGAGCTGCAAGTCCTGGCCACAGGGTTGGAGGACTCCTCCACTTTGGACACATGTCAGGGGGAACAACATTCATCAGAGATCTAGCACCAGACTAAGTAGTTTTTTTTACCCTCAACCACCCACAGGAAGGATGCCCCGCCCCATCTCCCGACGAGGAGGAGCATCATTCCTCATGGCATAACAGGAAGAGAAAAAGATCCAGATTCAGAAGCAGATCTCGGAACCCCAAAGACAGGAATAGTTAAAGGTCTGGATCCAGAAGCAGGTCTCAGGACTTCACAAGGGGAAATGCTGGTCAGACAGGTCACCTGACTCCTCGGAGTACAGTTACTCCTCCCCAGAAGAGAGGGAACCTCTGGACGACTACTCCGATGCCTCACTTTTCCAGACACTTTGTCTTGGATGTCCTAGATATTCTTCATCAAAATTGTTCACTACATAAGGCATTCCAATCTGCTGCAACCTCTCTCAAAGCAGCTACAGCCAGCGTGTTCTCAGCATGAGTCACACTGTCTTGGGCCAGTGACCTGGCATTCCAGTTTGCTGATGAGCCTGAGAAAAACACATACACTACAGCAACTTCAGCTCAAGTGATTAGCTTCTGCCTACTCGGCAAATGTGTCTGAGGAGGCAGTCAGGTGTGCAGCAAGAGCCATGTGTTACCAGACCTCGGCCTGTCTCAGCCTATGGCTGCGGACATGGTAGGCAGATGCCTTCTCCAGGATTTTGTTGGTGAATGCTCCCTATGAAGGAGGCCTTCTGTTTGGGTCAGCTCCGAATGAGGCAGTCAAGCAGTAAGGAGAAACAGCAAACGTCTGCATGCCGCAAACCAGGGGCAGGAACAGGTCCTGGTCATCGAGCTCCAGACAGAATTTTCAGGTTCAGAATTATTCAAGGGCACAAAATAAAACATTTTCAGCCTGAACTAGGTTCTACTCCCGCAACCAGTGTGGCTTTAGGGGAGGAAGAGGTGGCTTCCAGGACACCAGAGGCAATGTCAGAAAGTCTCAAGAGGTTCCCCGGACCCACACTTGATTAGGAGGCAGACTTCCCAGTTTTTTCGAGGAATGATTCGGCACCACCATGGTCAGTGGGGTCCTGGATTTAGGGTTACTTCGAGTTTGAATCAAAGCCTCTGGTGCCCCATATGATGCCCTCGCCCATATCCAACAGCCAAAAGGGGAAAAAAAAAAAAGTGACATTCCAAGTGACCACAGACCTTCTCCAGGCACGAGTGATTGAAAACGTTCCCATCTCAGAACGGAACAGGGACATTTATGCTCTATTTTCATAGTTCCAAAATGCTCAGGTGAATTCAGGCCCGTATTAGGCATGAACAATTTCTGAACGCCTTGTTCGCCACAGAACATTCAAGAGGGAAACCCTGTCATCCATCATCAGGGAACTAGGGAAGCCCATCATGGGGATTCTTTGGCCTCAGTAGATTTGCACGATTCCTTATCTGCATATCCCCATCCCATGGGCTTGCAGACAATTCCTCAGATTCAAGGTGAGGGAATGCCACTTCCAATTCACAGTGCTCCCCTTTGGCCTGGCCACAGCCCCCAGGGTCTTCTCCAAGGTCCTACTGCCAGTGATCGCTAGCCTCAGTCACAAGGGATCCAGCTCTTCTGCTGTCTGAACGACATCCTAATCAAAGCCCAGCAGTATGATCAAGCAGCCCAGGCAGACTGAGGTTATCCAATGCCTCTCCTCTCTACGTTTCATTATCAACCAGAAAAAGAGCTCTCCCTTACCATCCCAGACCTTGAATCATCTAAGTGTGTCTTCAAAACACTTTAGAATAAAGGTTTTTCCCATAGAGTCGAATTTCAGGGACCTCTTGCTCTCATCAACAAATTTCATTCAGCACTATGCCTGCCAGCTCACACCCTCGTGCAACCCAATGGTCTCCCTGGCAGACTCTGTTCCCTGGCCAATGATTCACATGCGTCCCCTCCGGTTCAGCCTTCCTCAACAGTGGGCCCAGTCAAGGGGCAGTCTGGGCCAGCAGATATAAATCTCTCACCAGGGAAAAGCATCTATTCAGTGGTGGACTCTGCAGTCCACCATCATGAAGGGTCTTAAGCTGGGGCATCCTCACCAGATGAGAATCACTACCGATGCCAGTCTTGGGGGCTGGGGAGCTCTCATGGATCAGCTTTCAACACAGAGCAAGTGGTTGCTGGCAGAAACGCATTGCAGCATCAACGTTCTGGAGATGCGAGTAATCCACCGGGCACTTCAGTGGTTTGAAGTGCAGATCTCCAACTGGGATGTTCTCATTCTCACCGACAATCGAACGATAATGGCCTACATCAATCGCCAGGGAGGCACAAAGAGCTCTCACATGTTACAAGAATCCCTGTTGCTCTTCCTGTGGGCAGAGCACCCCCTGGAAAGACTGATGGCTGTATACATCCCAGGTCAAGAGAACATCATGGCAGGTTGGCTAAGTCGAAAGGATGTTCTTCCAGGAGAATGAGAACGGTAGGACAGTGCTTTCTACTTCCGTACTGTATGGTGGGGCCTTCTACAGGGAGATTCTTTTGCCTGCCGACAAAACTAAACACTTCCAGAGTTCTGCTCTATATTCTGGGACGAGCTGGCAATAGCACAGGACACCTTCCCCATTAACTGTGGTCAGTACAATCTCCTGTACACCTTTCTCCTAATCCTGCTAATCTCAAGGATCATATGCAAGATTGCCCTGAATCAAGTGGCGCTGATTCTAATCTGTACACGCTGGCCCCACCAGCCAGGGTTCTCTTGATTGGTTCAAATGTTGCTACAACCTCCTCTGATCTTTCAGACCAGCCTGGACCTGCTGCATCAGGGCCCAGTGCTGTGCCCCGATCAGCGCAATCTGTTCCTCTCAGCATAGAGATTGAGCAGGGGACTCTCAAGGAGTTGGGTTATACTCCACCCGTCATTGAAATGATAATCCACTCAAGACGGCCTTCATCTTCCATGGCCTGTTACAGGGTATGACTAAGTTTTCTCTTCTGGTCACAATCCATCCATATTCCAGACAGCATGGTGTCTCTCCCCACTGTACTGCAATTCCTGCAGGAAGGCTTCGACAAGTTCTCCAGCCGGCAGCCTTACGAGTTCAAGTCCCAGTTTTGGGGGCACTTGTGCAGGCAGATTAAGGGGAGGCCTTGGGGGCTCATCCTTCTGTTAGACGATTCCTGAGTGCAGTGACACTCAACCATTCTCCAGTCAAGCCCATCGTCCCTCCTTGGAGACTCAACCTGGTCCTCAAGACCCTGACCAAGGCCCCGTTTGAGCCCATTAAAGAAGCATCCCTTATCCATCTGACGTTGAAGGTTGTTTTTCTTACAGCAGTCGCCTCAGCAGAAAGCATCAGTGAGATGGGAGCATTTTCGACCAAAGAGCCATACACTATGTTTCATCAGGTCTCACTGTTCCTGCAAACAGATCCCTCTTTTTTTTATCGAAGGTGATGTCTCCCTTTCACTGCAACCATGAATTGAACCTTCCTTCCTTTTGTCCTCGCCCTAAGATTGAGAAAGAGAGGGACTTCACATGTGGATCCCTAGGAGAGCACCCAGCTATCTATCAAAAGAACCAATTCCATATGCAAGGCTTCAAGTTTGTTCATTCTCACTTCGCGGCAAAATATAGGCAACCCAAAAAAAAAAAAACTCCTTGCCAGATGGATTCGTTCCACCATATCCATCCCCTACCAGAAAGTGGGGGTAGCCCTACCAGGTCCAGTGAGGGCCCATTCACTAGAGCAATGGTGGCATCCTGGGCAGACTTTAGAGAAGCCTCACTGGCAGAACTAGGCAGAGTGACCACTTGGTCATCCATCCATGCCTTTGCAAAGTTATTCAAATTGGATGTGTTCGCCTCCGTGGAGTCGTCATTTGGCCACCGGGTCCTTCAAACAGTGGTGGACCCGTTGGGTTTTATTGACATTCTTCCCACCTGGGAAGTAAGAGGATGTACTACTTTAGTATATCCCAGCAGTTATGAGTCCAGAGACCAGCTTTAGGAGAGAGGAATAGAAATGTAAATGCCTGTAAATTTTCTTTCTCCGATAGCTGGTCTCCGGGCTCCTTCCCTCCCAGAATGTCGGAAGTCTGCCTTGTGGATGAGTGTTCAGCTTAACATTTTTTCTTTTTGTTTCCAAGTTATGTAGTACTACAGGAGACAGCTGCTTTAGGAACAACTGATGGCTACAGAAAATGGAGGGGTGCATGTAGTCTCCCTGCAGAGATCTTTATCCTGCCTGTCACGTGATACCAGGAAGGACCTCCCAGTAGTTAAGAGCCCAAAGATCAGCAGTCTGAGAAAGAAAATGTACAGGTATTTAAATTTCTATATTCCAGTCCTGGTTCCCTGTGAACCATGTCTTGATAACAGCGACAGTGTCCAGGTCTGCCTCAGCCATCAGGGCCACTAGGTCTGGGAGTTTGTTTCCCAGACTGGGCATTTGTGCACATGGCCTTCCAATTTTTGCTTCCTCCTCTCCTAATAACTCTCCTCCTATCCCATGTCTTTCCTCCATACCCCTCTTGTCCTTACTCCCATATGATCACCATCTCTTGGTGTCAGCAGGGGCAAGCATGAGCCAGGGAGACCCTGTATGTCTAAGGATATGGTAGACTGCTTGCCAGAAGGCTTCCATGCACAGGATGCACACACTATACATATTTTCCCCACTCTTAGGGCGAGCTCAACTCAGACCTCTGTGATTGATAAGCTAGATCAGCTGCTATTTTTCTGGTTTAGCTGTGGTAAGTAACATTTGATGACCCTCTCTTGGTGTCAGCAGGGGCAGGCATGGGCCAGGGAGACACTGTATGTGTAAGGGTAAGGTGGACTGCTCACCAGAAGGCTTCCATGCACAGGATATATACACTATACACATCTTCCATGCCCTTAGGGTGAGCCCAACTCAGTCCTCTGTTGTGATAGATATTACACTTCAAGGGTGGTTTAAGCAGTAGTCCCTCTTAGGTGAACCTGTACAATTACAGATTATGGGAGCCCCATCCCCAAAATGTCTCCTGGTTAGCACCATACAGAAAAGTTAAATTCTGACCTCTGTTTTTAAGTCTGAATCTTGGGGTCATTTTGTAAAGGGTGCACCCTCCTCTCACATTTGGAGTCACATAAGCCCCTTTTTTTATTATCTTTCACACCAGTGGACGAGTTTATACCTCTGGTCAGAAGCTTGTTCTAGTCTATATAACTTTACCAATTTCTTCCACTAAGCTAAATGTTTTTTTCATTTTATACACACACACTCTGACTTGAAGCCGTAGTGACAGTTCAGCCACTGGTACAGGAAGGAGGCATCACTGCTGCAGTGACTTTACTTTCAGACTTTTGTTTGCTGATGACATTCAGGGCCACCTCGGTCCTGAGAGCTGCAGTTTCACATCAGGCTATACTCCCCACTAGAGCTCTTCTGCCGCCCCTGCACTGGACACCTCACATCAGTGTCTCCTCACACACTCGCAGGTGACTTTGTAGAGTGCAGTAGTGCGTACTGCAGCGTGCCTGTTGCCAGTGGCCCCAGCCTGTCTTGCCCGAGGCAATATCTCTGGTAACCATCCCATTTCTGTTATCTTCTGTATTCAGTCTCTAGCATTAATCCTTGGTCTCTCTCACCAGGTCTCCATCAGCAACTTGGCTGACAGCATCTCTTGGCACAGGACTGCAAATGCTCCCAAAATATGAACACTGCATCTTCTGTGGGACACTCCCTGCACTGCCGGCCTGCCAGAAACTCCTTTTCAGGGGAAGCCCTTGAGGATTTCCTACACCCTTTCAGTGTGTCCCCTACATACAGCCAGGATTTAACAGCAGTGTACCATAAATGCCACCAGATCTCGGCCCTGGAATCTCCACTGCTGTCTTTGGCTTGTCCCTGGAGGCTACCAGGTGACTGGGTATGGAAATACAAAATCACTTCTACCCCCATAGTGTAAAGCATCATGGGATGTATATGCAAATCACCATGACCTTTTAGTCCTTGTTCTGCTTTAGAGATGTGCATAGTGCCAAAGGGCCTCTCGTACCAGCTGCAAAGGCAGGGAACAGGAGACAGACGCATGTTTTATACTTCTCAAACCTCAATCAGTGCCTCATCTTTATCCCAACCCAGGGGAAAATGAGCCATCCCTTATGTGGTCTTACAGGTTTGCATCATGGTGGGCCCAAAATAAGAAAGCAAGCTAAAAGGACAAACACAACACAAAATCACTGAGGCCAGGGTTACGTAGCAATTGCCATGTTTGTCAGTTTCTTCTCTACATCCAGATCAGCTAGTTTCTAATTCGTCTTCTGTGTGGAATAGTGTTAAATGTTTTGGTAAAGTCCTATGGTTTGATACTTATTATTGGACCAACATAGATGTTACAAAAAGAAAACCATGTCTGATCTGTTGGACCAACCAAGTCCTTCTTCTGAGACTTATGATAATTGTTCAGAGAGTCACAATCTGTTAACACCCAGCTCATACATAAACAAAAAAAACAAAACAAAAAAAAACAGAAAAAACTCTCATTGGTTGGAAGTACCTATTTCAAACAAATCTCAATTTTAAATGGAATGGATGGTAGCCCTTTAGCTTGTGTAACTCCCAGGCCACTTTTTAACAAGTTGGCACCCCCCCCCCCAATAAAATCTGGACACTGGTACCCACATACTGGCATACCATTTACTTTACAAAGGTTGGTACCACCTTTGGCATTAGGATGTACACCAGGCTAATTTCTAGATGAAGAGAGGGGTGGGGGTACAAAAACAAAACAGCATGAACCATGTGTAAAAATCACAACCCAGGTCCTGGGTGGAGGCCGCTAAGCATATGCTAGATCTAATCTGCTGATGGGGCCCCAGTAAACCCAGCAACCAGAAGCAATAATCTGAATGTCCAGAACTGTAACTGGGATTGTGCAGTATGGCTTTTTTCAGCCAATGGAAATTTAAAGCAGAAGTGGATCCCCAAGGGTCGGTCTAGGCAGGACAGGTACATTTCATGAACTCTGCTTGCAAACAGTACAGTTCATGAACATGCAAAAGAACATCTTCCCATTTCCCAATGGTGCATCTAAGTGGACACCTGGCCACGCACCTGAACATTTTCCTCCCATGAATGCACATTTTGTGAAACTAAGCCACACACTCAGAACTCTTCTTCGAACACAGGTGCATTTTGTGAAACTCCGCCACACACCTTAACCTGCAGCGCTGTCACTTTGCTCAGGTAAAACTGGTGCCCTTGACGAACCAGGAAGTCCTGCCTTGTAAGCTTTAAGATGGCGTTCCTCCCACCCGTTGCCCCAACCGACAGTCTCTGCCATTCTTCAGGGTTACACCACTGAAACCCCCATTCCCCACTGAAATGCTAGAGGTCCCACACTTTCCATATCCGTTACTCACTGGGGTGACCAAAGGACAAGGCATAAATCGGTGTCAGAGACTTGATTAGTGACCTTCGCTAATCAAATTAAAAAATGATTAGCAATTGGCTGAATTTGATTAGCAATAACCAAAAAATTGATATTTTTGCTCAAAACACCCTAAAATCTACTTATCTTGCTCTGTATTGATAAAATAGACATTGTACACAAGTTTCTGAGACTGATGCTGTTTTATTTAGCCATCAGAGTCTGAATACAGCAATTGTGCAGCAGCACAAATACATTTTAAGAGTCACGAAGGATGATGTCTGCCAAAGCAGACAGTGAATTTGTGACATGACCGTGAGTTGTGACAATTAAAATGACCCCCCCGCCCCATAAAAACTACTCCACCTGGGACAGTGATTGACCATAAACTTCCAACAAGGACTGTTGCTACTTTTCTCCACCAGGCATGTAGCTAGTTATTCTGGCCTGCTTTTTTTTTTTTTTTTTTTTTGGGGGCTAGGGGTGATCCACCATCCACAGCTGCCAAATCACCAAGATGTCTTGGTTTAGCACTAAAAATATGTCTGCAGCCCTGTCTGGTTGAATTCAGCTTAGGGGCGCCTGCTTTTTAATGTGAATCAATGTTTCTACGGTATCCTCTGCTAGACTTGCTCTCCCGTCAGTTTTTAACTCGTTCATAGTTGAAAAACACCTTCTAGGAGCATGGATATGTTGTTCATCCACACTGTCTGGCATTGTCCCTTTCCCCTTTAAATCTTGCCGGAAGTCTTCAAGCTGGCTCCTCCCACCCACCCGGGTGGTAAATACCTCAGCTCCGCCCCGTGACGCCAGATCTTCCTTTCCGCTGGAAGATTCAGGCTCCCTCGTGCTTTCTGTAGTGTTGAGGCCCTGGATTCGTTTCGACGGTTTTCACCGCATCTTCTGACAGGGTGGAGGTTCTCTCCTCCTTTGCCCAATCATTCTGGTTGGGCACTCACGCCCTGCCCGGGACTTTCTGCGCCTCCTGGGTTACATGGCGGCATGCACGTCGGTGGTCCGCTGGGCCAGACTGCACATGCGCCCCCTCCAGTGAGAGCTCGCCGCCCAGTGGTCTCAGCGGCCAGAGTCTTTTCACCTGCTGGTCACGGTCACCCAGAGGATGTGGGGCGCTCCAGTGGTGGACCGTCCCGAGTCATCTGCTGGAAGGGATCCCGCTTGTCCGCCCAAGCCGACGGTCGTCCCTACGACCGATGCCTCTCTCACGGGCTGGGGAGCCCACATGGGGGAACACAGGGCTCACGGGTTCTGGACCCCAGAGGAGTCCCGATGCCACATCAACCTGTTGGAGCTCAGGGCAGTCAGACTGGCTCTGTCAGCTTTCGCTCCTCAGCTCCGGGGTCAAGTGGTTCAAGTCCAGACGGACAATACCACGACCATGTACTACCTCAACAAACAGGGCGGCACGCACTCCCGTCTGCTATGCAAGGAGGCACTCCGGATCTGGACCTTTGTCAGCCGGCTGGAGGCGGATCTCCTGGCCATCCATGTGGCAGGAGTCGCGAACCAACTGGCGGATGCTCTCAGCCGCCTAGGCCAGACATCCCACGAGTGGTCTCTCCATCCAGAGGTAGCCTACTACCTGTTCTCCTGTTGGGGCATACCGTTGGTGGACCTGTTTGCCTCCAGGGAGAACACCAAGCTGAGGCTGTACCATGCCCGCCCCCCTCAGCAGGGTTCGCTGCAGGGGGATGCCTTCTCGAGGCCGTGGACCCCTGGCCTCTTTTACGCCTTTCCTCCATTTCCCTTGATCCACAAGGTGTTACTCAAGGTGAGGAAGGACAAGGCGAAGGTGATCCTGGTAGCCCCAGATTGGCCACGCCAGTTCTGGTATCCAGATCTCCTCAGCCTCAGCTGCAGGACCCCGGAGCGGCTGAGTACACGCCCAGACCTGATATCTCTGAACCAGGGGAAGGTCCTTCATCCGGACCTTCAATCCCTGCACCTCACAGCCTAGTCCCTGAGCGGCTAGAGTTCCAGGCTTTGGGTCTTTCGGAAGATGTCTACACCGTGGTGGAGGCATCTCGAAAAGAATCGACCAGGAAATGTTATGCCTTCAAATGGAAGAGATTTTCCATTTGGTGTCAGGGTAAAGGTCTGGACCCCTTATCCTGCTCGGTGGCTAACATTCTAGACTACCTTTGGTCCCTCTCCAAAGGGGGTCTTCGGTCATCGACCCTTAGGGTGCACCTAGCAGCCATATCGGCTTACCGGGCTGGTCTGCCAGCCGGGACAGCTATTCAGGAAAAGGTGGTCGGGCGCTTTTCAAAGGCCTGACCACATATCCCTCCCGTGCATGAACCTCCACCTCCGTGGGATCTTTTGCTGGTTTTGGCAAAGCTCATGGGCAAGCCATTGAACCCATGCACAAGTCTGCACTCGCACTTGTCGTGGAAGACGGCCTTCTTGGTGGCTATCACGTCAGCCAGAAGGACGGGGGAGCTCCAGGCGCTTTCAGTGGACTCCCCCTATCTGGTCTTTCACAGGGACAAAGTTGTCCTGCGCCCCACCGAAATTCCTTCCGAAGGTGGTGTCAGAGTTTCACCTTAACCAGGCGTTGACTCTGCCGGTATATTACCCTAACTACACCTCGGATGCCGAGTACAGGCTCCATACTCTGGACGTCAGGCGTGCTCTCTCCTATTATAAGGAGAGGACGGCGGAAATTCGGGGAGAGGTTCGCCAGCTGTTTGTCACCTACGCTGAAGCCGCTTCTGGCAGACCTGCAGCCAAGCGGACTATTGCGAGATGGATCACATCATGCATAGGTCTGTGCTATGAATTGGCGGGTAAGGAGCCTTCCAAAGGGCTAAGGGCTCATTCTTCCTGTCATACTGCTGCTTCGGTGGCTGCTTCCAGGGACATCCCTATCCAGGAAATCTGTCGGGCCGCTATCTGGAAGTCAGCAAGCACCTTTATTACACATTACCACATCGACCTAGAGTCACGTCGGGATGCTGGTTTTGGGGCCTCTGTTCTCCAATCTCTATTCCCTAAGTAGGGGGTGTGCGCCTTGCCTCCCTCCTCCTGGAGAACTGCTTGGAGTCTGCCAGACAGTGTGGATGAACAACATATCCACGCTCCTAGAAGAACAGGTTACTCACCTGTAACAGTAGTTCTAGGAGTGGTATATGTTGTTCATCCCTGCACCCACCCGACATCCCCGGCTTTAGGCGCACAACCTGGCTTCCAGCGGGCTAGATCTGGCGTCCATGGGGCGGAGCCGAGGTATTTACCACCCGGGTGGGTGGGAGGAGCCAGCTTGAAGACTTCCAGCAAGATTTAAAAGGGAAAGGGACAATGCCAGACAGTGTGGATGAACAACATATACCACTCCTAGAACTACTGTTACAGGTGAGTAACCTGTTCTTTCTGCTGTTGCATTAGACATAGGAAATACTCTCAAGACGTTGACTAGCTTCAACAGATTTGGATAAGAATTTTTGACATCACATGCCAGCTTTGACCAGTTAGCAGAGGCAGATATATTATTGATGAAATTGGTTTGAGCAAAAATTTTAAACTCTTGACATTCTGCAAGCACTTGATTGATGTCACAGGCTGCAAAAGCTGAAAAATGGTCAGCTGCTTCAGTGATGTCACTGTTACCATACAGCTCCAGTTGCTTTTGGTCTGCTGGCCAAAGTCTGGTATCTAACATTTTGCACGGTTATAGATACCACTTTCATCATTCAAACCAAACCTTCGTTCATGACAGTTCTCAATATTTGTAATGTATTTCTTACATTGCTGCCTAAAAGTTTTAATAGATTGAGCACTTAGATGTGTTAATTTTACACCCTTGCAAGTGACTTCAGGACATGCTTCTGAAAGAACGTCAGACCCATTTTTTTAAGAGAATGTCAAGTTCACTGCCGCCTATGGGGCCACTTTGCTTAGCATGGTCAAGAGTGTTTCTCAAAGTTGCAGCAGAGCTAAGTAGCTCTGGCATTTCAACAGTTTCTTTTGGAAGTGCTAGTGAGAACCTGACAAGTGGCTGAAGCAACTGTTCAAAATACAAAAGGTGTGCAACCATTTGGAATTTAGTCAAAATTTGCAACACTTCCTTGGCTTTGGCCTGATGATGAGTTGGGTCTGCGGCCATAGATTCTAAATGGGCGGTGATTACAGTGAATGATTTGGTGACAGCCCGGGTGGCAAGAAGTTTATGTTGCACCCGTGTGCCATGGGCCTTCTTGGGCTTTTCAACTGACCTCTCCATGGCATGGGCAAGGGACCACAACTCTCCTAAGTCGCTTAGGACTTTTCTGATAGAGATAAAACAGTTGGGTCAGAAAGTTTGAAACTTCATTGAAATTGGTATTATCCAAAGCATCTTTCATGGCCGGTTCTAATCTGTGTGAGAAACAATGAACAGCAACCAACCACTGTAGGGCTTCCATTAAAAGTGCAGCAAGACCCTGTCTTACACCATGTTGACAGCTGCTCCATCAGCCCCAGACCCAACCATTATTTTTACATCAAGGCCACTCTCTGCAAGAATGTGTAAGAGAAGATTTTCGAGTCTCTCACTTGTGCCATCTGATACTGCTTTCATTCGTAAAAATTTAGTCTCCACTTGACCATTGCTGGGATTAACATAAATCACGTAAACCAGTTCCTTTTCAGTTACACCACTATCAGTACTACCATCCATAAGAACTGAAAAATAATTAGCATTTTTTTGCAGTTAACAGCAGGTTTTCCTTCAGGTTCTTGCCAATATACATTGTCAGTTCGTTCCCACTAACAGCATGAATGTATTTATTGTCCAAATGAACTCCATGACGCGCCCATTTTTCTTCTATCGCTGTGAACCTTTTAATAGGGATGTCCTGTTTGACCATCATTTACATAATCTCCATCAGTCTGCCTAGAACCATTCTATGCTATTCTTCTGCATTACTGAAAGCTCTCCCTGCAAATAAATTTAAAATTATTTAGCTCTGGGTCCAATCCTCCTTACCCCCAGTACTTTAAGCTTACCAGCTGTGGTATGGCAATATTTTTCAAGTGGTGACCATATTTTACCAAATTTCAAAATGTAAAGAGCTTTCTTGTGCTGCTTTGTCTGAAGATGTTTCCGGATGGTGTCAGCTTTTAGCTGGGGGCCAGTTATCCCTGCAATTAATGCCTCGCTGAAGTTCCTCAACCCATGTAACTCATCTTTATACTAACAGCAAAATTTGCAACTAGCACGCACTGCACAGTCTCCCTACTTGCGCCATTCTTCTGTAATTGCTAATTTTACCTTGCCAGCCATGTTGGACTGCAATTGTTATAAAGTTTGAAGTTAGCAAAACAAAACTCTGTCAAGCTGTGCACTAAAATTAACACGTTCTGTAATCTGGCTAACTCTGTACTGAAGAAAAAGATAAATGGCAGCTGCAGATTTGCTTGTGACCCCCCCCCATCCCCCGTTTCCTGTATTGTTAGTACACTTGTCCCCATCTCTGCCACAGGCAGGGCACACATTTTAAAGTTTCCAGAAACTTCCCCAAAGTTTACTGCTGCAGCACAGCTCTAGCTGTCAGCAGGGCTAGTGTCTTTTATATATTGTTACTTAATGTCCCCTCAGGATCTGCCATGGGCAGGGCACTTCAGAGTTACAACTTCCCCAATGCAGCAGAGCAGCAATCGGGTATTTTTTTTTTTTTGTTTGTTCAGTCATCCCCTTCTTCTCTGCCAAAGCAAGGCACTTGACTTGTACACAGTTTTTTTCACTTCTTTGTTTCCTCTCCCATGAGAACTCTGGAAAATGAATGCACAATTCTTATCACTGCTGCAAAAAAGGGCTGGCTGGGGCCTGGGCACAAAATAAAGCAGGCAGGGTGGACATGACCACCGTTGTCCCCTTCATCTCTGCCAAAAGCAGGGTACATTACTTAAATGTCACATGTTTTTCTTTTGTTTTCTCCCCTTCATAGAACTCTGTGGAGTAAACCAGGGCACAAGTCTTCTGTTCCCAAAAATGTTCTGCTACTTGCAAGTCGAAACACAGTTTGTTTGCTTAATCCCCCATCATCAGTGCTGCAGCAAGTGCTGGGCACATTGTAAAGCTGGGCATGAGACTATTTAACCACTGTTGCCCCTTCATCTCTGCCAAAAGCAGGGCACATTTAGTCACACAAGTTACTTTTCCCTTTGTTTCATCTCCCTCAGAACTCTCTGGAAAAACCAGGGCACAATTCTTATTTGTTTTCTGTTCCCAAACAGTTTCAGAGAGCACAGTAACATTTGATACAGTTCCCCCATCAGATCAGTCACTGGCATGGGGCATAGCACAAAATAAAGACTGCTTAAACCACCCTGTTGTCCCACTCATCTCTGCCAAGCAGGGTAGTTAAGTAGTTCACATTTACTTTTCTTGTTGTTTCCTCTCCGTTTTGCTCATCAGTTCAGGCCCATCCCACGAGGTGTCCACCTTGCCCGAGCTGCCCCCCCCCGTCATGCCACTGCCCTGCACTCAATTTCTTCCCGTATTTGACAAGAGAAGAAAGGGTATGAAGGTCCATACTTGGCCACGGCTCGTCTACGAACAATTCTCTCCTCTTTGCTGCTTTTAACTAACTCCAGTCTAGAAGCACGGCTTGGGGGTGGCCAGTCCTGGCTGAGCCAGTTATGAACACATAGTGCAGAGTAAAAGCAGTCCACCTCTGCACTGAGGGGCACATTTCCAGAGCCTTTCTCCACACAGACATTGGGAGGCTCCATGGAAGCCAAGGCCAATGGCGACTCACCATTTCCCACTGCAGCCATTGAAGCTTCTTCCTCTTCCACACATTCTGCTCAGGAGCTGGCAATTGCAACAACCCCCAAAACTGTCCACTCTTCACTGTTCTCTGAGGCACTGGCCTCCCAACAACACACTTCCTCCTTCTCCTCAGACTCTCCCACAAGGCTTGGACTTGGGCCTTCCTCCCACGGATCTGCTGCAGCTGCAGCGTCCAACTCCACCCTCTGTAGCATGAAACACTTAACTTTCTGTGGGACTTGCAAAGCATCAACACAGACAATGTCCAGGAACTCCTTTACAAACTCTGTGGGGTCTCTCACTGCACCCAGCCTGCTGCTGTTCCTATTCGACAGTGTCCCCTGCCTGTGTCCAAGTTGGAGCTAAACTGATGTGTTTTGTTTTCGCTGCCATTGTGGCACCTGACATGCTCATCCCAAATTGCTTTCGGCAGTCTGTGCAATGTGGAATTGGCAAAAAATCTCTTCCTGGCTTGAGGCATATTACACACACATTAACTAGATAGTTCGGCAATGCCACCTCAGCGGGTGTTGATGAACACTCCTACAATTTCTCAGAATTGGCTAGTTCTTGTTCTTGGGCTACCAGCGCCGTGGCATGGAGCGGGTAGTGAGGAGGTTGCTGCTCCATGTTCTGCAAATTAAATGCACAAGTTCCAAAACTACAGCTTTAGTAATTACTCTGAGATTTGGTTTTAACACACTGGTAAAGTTTGCTAACAGGCTGCCTGGCTGCTGCATTTGTATTCCACAACACTTAGCAAAACCACTTGAAACTTTGTTTGGGTTTGAAAACATTGGTCTAAAATGGCACTGCTTTGTTTACATTGCTGGCTACACCCCAACATGGTGATTAACTTTGCATCTCACACAGATTAAAATTGCTAGGATTCTGACTGGATCTTTTGCATTTTAACTAAATTTCTCTAAGCGCAAGTTCACTTTGCTTTTTCTCAATCCATTACTTTAGTAGCACTTGGCCCAGAGGGATCGTTTGTCTTAAAGTTTACTCTCTTTGAAAACAGCACTTTCACACACACACACACAGTCCAAGACTTAAATGTTCACAAAACTCTCTCTTTCAGTACTTTTGCTGCATTTGTTCAAGTTCTTAAACAGTTTTCCAACCCTAGCACTACAGTCATTCGCTTTTTCACAGGGTACTTACAGGCAGTAACTGATTTTCACCGTCGATGTAATACGGCCTGCTGCTGACTCAAGGAAGGCCTCTGGGGTGAAATGGGTTGGTGGTCCCGCCGATCGTAGGTACGTTCGCCTCGATCACACTCCAATCAGTCGGAATATGGGTTGAGCCCTGTTTAACTGCGAAAAAGTTAGAAAAACTGCTGGTACAGAAGTGCTTCTGCTATAAGCGACTCCTTCAGCCAACTGCATGAATTGCACGCTGCTTGCACACTGCTGGCTGCTCCTCCTCCATGAATGTTCCACAACTCTGACTCCGCCAAGGGCGGGGCTTTGGTGCACTCAATCACACGATGCCATGCAAATGAGCTCGCCCCCGAGCCACACTCTTGTACGGTGATCATCAAGAAGGCAGAATTTAAACTGCAAACTGTCACTTTTTTCGGTTTGAAATTTCAGTGGGGCAAGCATTTTAAGGTATTTTCACTCAGCACTTGATGCATTTTCCATAGCGACTCCCTCAATTTTCACTGTACATGCTTGAAAGTTTCTGAGCACTTAAAACACACTGTCCTGTAAGTCCACAAATACTTTTCTCTGGAAATTTGTCAATTTTAAACCATTTTTTAAGCGCTTTCACTACAATGCAAGGGCAATCATTGCTCAGTCCACATTTTCAAGGTAAGCACACAAGCAGCATATTTTTCCACTTTTCCACAGAAACTCAGGCAGTAAAAGACTTTTTTAGGTGGCATTTTTCTTGGCACAACTTCGTTTTCTGGTAAATGATCTTCTGTTTGGGTGCACCACCACCAGACAGGAAAATCCTAGACATACCCTCAGCAATGCCTCTCACCCCAAAACATATTTCTTTTGGGTGAGCCACATATTCTCTGTAACTCTTGCCCAAATTAAATATCCTGGACGAGACCCCATATATTTATTTATTTTTTTGTTTTGTTTTGTAACACCCAGGCCACTTTTTAACAAGTTAGCACACCCCCATTAAAATCTGGACACTGGTTCCCACATACTGGCATACCATTTGCATTACAAAGGTTGGCGTTGGGATGTATAACAGGCTCATTTCTAGAGGAAGAGAGGGGTGGGGTACAAGAAGAAAATGTGAACCTTGTGTAAAAATCATAACCCAGGTCCTTGATCGAGGCTGCTAGGCATATGCTAGATGTAACCTGCTGAGGGGGCCCCAGTAAATCCAACAACCAGAAGCAATAATCGGAATCTCCAGAACAGTAGCTGGGATTGTGCAGTATGGCTTTATTCAACCGATGGAAATTTAAAGCGGAAGTGGACCCCCAAGGGTCGGTCTAGGTGGGACAGGTACATTTCATGAACTCTCCTTGCAAGCAGTACAGTTCATGAACACACAAAAGAACATAATCTTCCCATTTCCCAATGGTACATCTAAGTGGACACCTGGCCACACACCTGAACATTTTCCTCCCATGAATGCACATTTTGTGAAACTAAGCCACACACTCAGAACTCATCTTCGAACACAGGTGCATTTTATGAAACTCTGCCACACACCTTAACCTGCAGCACTAACACTTTGCTCAGGTAAAACTGGTGCCCTTTACAAACCAGGAAGTCCTGCCTTGTAAGCTTTAAGATGGCGTTCCTCCCACTCGTTGCCCCAACCGACAGTCTCTGCCATTCTTTAGGGTTACACCATTGAAACCCCCATACCCCACTGAAATGCAAGCGGTCCCACACTTTCCATATGTGTCACTCACTAGGGTGACCAGAGAACACTGGGTGAACAGTTTAACAGAAAAATTCACTCTCCCGGGTGAACTAGGGGCACTGACAGGTGTGAGCCAGCCTTCTCTATGGGTACACACACCGCAGTCGATTCTCCTAAATATGTGGAGATCTTGTCTCCTAGAACAGTACTCCCAAACTAGTTGTCCTGTCCACTGGGCATGGAACAACAGAAAGGCATTCTCCTGGGTAGCAGATCAGTCACTCAAAGGTCCTTTCAAAGACAGCTGAAACACACACACAACCTTCAGGGGATTGCCCCTTGAATCCACTGAGGAAAAGCAGTTCCTTCCACTTCACTTGGAGTAGAAATCGGGAAATCCTGCTGTAGAACTGGTCTCCACCACTTCACTGGAAACTGGAAATGACACTCCACTAAGGTGAGAAATGCTTGGCCCTCAACTCAGAGCCCACCTGGCAGTCCTTCTGCCACTCTCACCTCCACACTCAACACCAAGTCACTCAGACTGACCCAACATTCTAAGCTCCCAAGAGCAGCTGTACATGCAGTGTGGCTTATGCTGCTGCAAGAGTTCGAATGACCTAATCATTCTTCTCTCAGGCTAGCTGAGTAAACAATGATGTCATTATGTAAGAAGCCCCTAATGAGCTTCCTACCAGCTGGCTGCTGTCTTCCCAACAATAATACTGATAGGATTCTAGTAACCCAAGGGGACTGGGTGGTTACACTTACTATTACTGAGAATCTTTTCAAGGTCAAACCCATAGATAAGCTGAGTGCTGAACACTCAAGCAGGAAAAGCCTCTAACTATCCTGGTACAAGAACTCTACAGCGTGATTTATCAGCAGACTTTGTCACAGAACCGAAGAACTCTAAGATTCAGCTCACAAGATCCCCACCCCCACCCCCCACAAATAAGACCATTCTGTCTTCTGTCCTTCAATGCATTAGCTTACAGGAATTCACCAGTTTCTTCTCAGTAATGGTGGTGTAATGATCATTTGTAGATTTGTACTGTTCATATAACTTCTTGTAATTACAGTATATTTGAAGCTTTACTATCTTTTTTTATAAAATTGTCTATATTGTCAGTTGCCTTGTGCATCAGTTGCATTCTTTTTGCATTGAACTTTCGTCCTTTTTCCAGACTATCTAGTTTAGCAAACTGCCATAAATTTGTCAGAAGTTTTGATGGATTCATTAGAGCTAACTATATGCATTTTTGTTTTGCCTTCTCCAGTTTTGCTGTCTTGTTTTCCTGCTTGCCACAGATGACAGTCATGGGAAGTAGTAAGTAATTGTTTCATTAAAACAATACTTTCAGCAAACGATGTATAATTGTTAGGGGGTTAACATGTTGTCAATCCTACTCAGTCCCTGTTTGGCAAGCTTTTTTTTTTTTTAATGATTGAACAAATTGCAGCCTAATTCAGTGGTTGTAGACCTAGCAGAGCAAGGTCAGGAGAACCAGTGAAGAGATGCGCCCAAGGCAAGATTGCTGCCTCAGTATTATTCTGTTGCTGCCTTCTTCGTCAGGGCTTACCAGTTATGCTGTGTCCTACATTTTATAATGCATTTTGCTGCTTTCATGACCCTTATATTTATATTTTTGCACTAAGTATATTGATTTCTTTCTTTACCCTCATGTTTCCATGTACTTTTACCCCAGGACACACAGAAATAAGGTGTTCTCAACTCACTGTACCTTCCTGGCCAAGTGTTTTTTAAACAATAAATAAAATTACTCTAAAGTATTCTGCTAGGTTTACAAATCTTCCCTGACATAGTCGTCGTCCTATATTCACACTGCTGGGTTCTGAGCTGTAGGTGCTAGGGCTCTGTGGGAGCCAAAAATCTTCAGAGGGCCGGCGCCAAGTTATGCGCAGTGCCATGAACCTGGCTCACGTTACAGCATAGCCTATCTTGACAGTGACCCTCAACTGTCTCTGTTCCTTTTTTCCTGCCGTCTAGTGTGCTTCAGCGACATTTCTCACCCGGCGGGAGTCGGATCTTCACATCTATATGACAACAGCATTTAGTTTGTTCAGTATTCATTTTCTGTTTTATTATTTTCTTCAGATAAAAAAAAGAGAAGATTTGTCAGTTTCTTAAGCCCTACCAAACAGCGGAGTCGACCCTGGATGGTTACGATAGGGAGTCTCCTTTGGAAGGATACGCTGGCAGCTGGGCGAGTCCGGTCTGCTGCCTTCTCCGGGGGCGGTGTCGACCAGGGGCATTGGGAGGGGAACAGTTCTCCATAAACACAAAATGAAGTGGGCCATTCCTGATCCAGGTTAGGGACCTGGCGCTGCTGATCTTAGGTTCTTCCTTCCCACAAAGGGGAAGAAACGGTACCACTCAAGGTCGCCCTTTGGTACAAGAGGCCTGTCATTGAGGCATAGGTTAGGAAGCATAGAAAAATTAGAAGCAGTTATAAAATTCACAAGTAATATTTTATTAACAGTAGAATAAAAAATAAATGTTCAGGATAGCTATATACTGTACAAATGCAGTACAAACGGAGAAAACAAAAGACCTTCATCTGAGGGTTTATTTTCAGTTTCAAATCTCAGCCTCTAACAAAAATATTGCTGCTCTTTTTATAACAAGTCTTTGCCTGACAGTTAACTTCTTCATCCTAAGCTCGTTAAGGAGAAATCCTGTTCGTCACAGAATGTATCTGCATTCTTGTCTCTTTGCAGAGCAGGCTTGCAAATAGAACAGTGTCCTAAGCTGGCCTCCTGCTGACAGCTCTGCAGAAGAGTTTGCAAAAAAGCCTGAGAGAGCTCTAACTCGGGTTAGCCCCCTAAATTCCAAATAGCTTTTTTGCAATAACTTAAACAGTATTACTACATACATTTCAAACTAAGGCATCCCAGTTTCACATAAAGATTCATATATATTTTTATAACCGCAGAGGGGAGAAAAGACAAACAGCAAGTGAAGGCAAAGAGACAGAGGCGGAGAATCGCAAGACCGTGAGAGTGATCAGTTCCTAGGTCTCCTGAAAACATTCGGGTTGCACAATCAGACAGACGAGACAGAAAAGGAGGATAGAACAGATCCTTTCATCTAACTCTTTCTGCATAATAAATGAGACCGGGTCTTTTTCAGCCCTGTAACAAGGCTTTCTAGGTCCGCGAGCAGGACAAGCAGGAAGCCTTCTCTGGCACCGTAGGTTTCTCCCACTTCAGCTCATGGTCATTCAAGGTTTCAGGCCCGGAGCCCCTCTCTGTCCTCTAGTGGGGTTTCCAGGGGGCAGTTTCACCACGGGCAGCTCTAATGGAGCAGTGGGTATAGCATCTAGCTCGTTTGCTCCTACCTGGAGACCTGGTGCTGTGGCCTTCGGGCCTAGGTTCCTTGGGACTGCGGCCGAAGTAGTCAGACCAGGTGGAGCATTTGGCTCTGCCAACAGATTCTAATTCCTTGACGGTGACCACACTGTCGACACTGGTTCCACATGCTGCTCTCCCTTTGCAGGGATTGGCACTGATACCATCTCTGGTCACTTCAGTGCAAGCTGGACTGTCAGGGTTTGGTTTGGGTCTGGTTTCGGACTCTGACCTTTCAAGGCCTGTTCCAGTGCCGCTTTTGGGC
Source organism: Neoceratodus forsteri (assembly GCA_016271365.2). Taxonomy (NCBI): domain Eukaryota; kingdom Metazoa; phylum Chordata; order Ceratodontiformes; family Ceratodontidae; genus Neoceratodus; species Neoceratodus forsteri. The sequence continues at coordinate 725,889,070 of CM057458.1, read as the reverse complement.
CTTTCTCCGGCTTCTGATGACCAGGGCACTCAGACAGCACTGCCTCCAGTGCCGATTCCTTTGGAGAAGACTCTGGTCCGGGCTTCTTTGGGGCTGGAGCCAGGCACAGCATTGGTGCCAGCTCTGGTGCCGGAATTGCCAGTCTATCTGATGCCAAGGCCTGGAGGAGGCCTTGCAAGGTCCACTTCTCTTCCAGCTCCTTCTTCTGAGGGAGATTTGGAGGCAGATGAGTCTGACCCTGACCTCATTCTTTTTGAGGGCAGTAATGCTGACACTTTCTACAGCCTGGAGGACAAATCTCCAGCTCCTACTTTTGTTCCTTAGGAAGAAATTTCTTTTCAAACCTTACTGAGGAATATGCAGGATATTTTAGCTCTCAAAACTTCTGCCCTTGACCCAGGAAAATGGCTGTATCTCGAGTGGCTCCTGACCCAGGTAAATGGCTGTCTCGAGTGGCTCCATGTCTCAAACATACCAGTTAGCCTCACCTCCAGTTCCACCAGCCTTTGAGACCCTTTCGGAGACTGGGTGCACTAGGCCAGTTACTATTCCTTCCATCAGTAAGACAATAGACCGTAAGTATTCTCCTCCTAAGGATAGGCCAATTTTGGCTTCTCCGACTATGCAGATAAATATCAATCTTGCGGAAGATGACAAGGCCGTCCTTCCTCAAGAGGTTACGGCACACCCTATTAATAAGGAATCCCGCAAGATTGACACTGTGGGTGAAAGACTTTTTGCAGTATCAAGGTCATTTCTCCCAGTATGAATATATCCTCTTGATCTCTCTTAGATCTCTAGCGGAATCTCTGCCAGAGTCAGATGCTAAGCAGACACTTTTTCAGACTATATCCCATGGTATAGAGTCCAACAGTCACCAGCTAAAAGCAGCCATGGATGCATTTGACACTGCTTCTTGCGCTGCCAGCGCTGGAATCTGCATAAGTAGATATACCTGGCTGTGGACCTCAGGATTTTCCTCTGACACACATCAACAGGTTATGAATGTCCCTTTTGATGGCACCTACCTGTTCGGTCAATGGGTAGAGCGGTCTTTCGAGGCATCTCAGAAGACTAGAATGGCTGTCAATTCTGCTAGACCGGCCCCCCTCAGAGAGGAAGAGGCCATCCATTTTTGCCATAACAGGCAGCCATTTTGTAGTAGGGGCAGAGGATTCCAGCTAAGCACCAGCCTCCTCAGCCGCAAAAGACACAGACCCCAAAAGTGCCAGGTGCTACCCTGTGAGTCTTCGGCCCCGGCTCAAGGCGAATCTCTTCTCTCCAGTGGGAGGTCATCTGTCATTTTTACGATCAGTGGAACTCTTATCACCATGGAAAAATGGATCCTGAGGATCATTTGGGAGGGGTACTTACTGAAGTTTACAGAAATTCCCTGTATTGTCCGTCCAAGAGGCAGGCCACTATAGGCTGCCAGGTCAGACCTTCTCACTTCAGAGGTAGCAGGCCTACTGAGAAACAGGGCAGTGGAAGTAGTACCTCAAGCAGAATGCAGTACAGGCTTCTACTCCCATTACTTTCTAGTTCCGAAGGTGACGGGGGCATGTGCCCCATCCTCGACCTCAGAATACTAAACAAGTTTCTGTACCACGAGAAGTTCAAGATGGTCTCCTTTCGTATTAGTGAAAGGAGAAAGTCCAGAGGGGATATTGCTAAGATCAAAGGCGATGAGGGGGAGTATGTGGAGGAGGACCAAGGAAATGCATCTATCCTAAATAGATACTTGTCAGTATTTACTGAGGAGAAGGTAGGGCAGGGCCCACAGCTCAGCACTGTGGACATGGGGAAGGGAGGTGTGCACAAGACCCTTCACAAAAGAAAGGGTCCTACAAGAGCTCGCTAAACTCAGGGTGGACAAGGCAATAGGACCTGATGGCATACATCCCAGGGTACTAAAGGAGCTAAGGTTGCAACTAGCAGAGCCATTAGCAGAACTGTTTAGTGAGACTCTGAGCACAGGAGAGGTCCCAGAAGACTGGAGAAGGGATCATGTGATCCAGCTCCACAAGAGTGGCAACAGGGAGGAGGCAGGGAACTACAGACCAGTAAGTCTTACCTCAGTAGTGGGCAAGATTATGGAGGCAGTCCTTAAGGAAAGGATAGTGCAACACCTGGAATCCATAGGAGCACAAGATCCAAGACAGCATGGGTTTACAACAGGAAGGTCCTGTCAAACTAATCTCATAGATTTGTTTGACTGGGAAACCAGAGTGGTGGACCAAGGGGGTGCAGTTGATGCCGCCTACCTTGACTTTAGCAAAGCTTTTGATACCGTTCCACATAGAAGATGGATATAATGGGCACCGCTCACTGCCCTCCACTTCAGTCTTGACAGCTACCTTTCCCCGCCTTGCCCCCTTCTACCTGCCTACCCCCTTGCCCCCTCTCCCTTTCCCTCCCCTTTAGAGCTCTTACCCTCACCCTTTACCCTCCGACAATGGCCTTCCTGCCTGCATACCCCCTTCCCTCTCACCTGCAGTGCTTATTTCTAAGATTGCCCTTGGCTGATATGTCATGCTACCGAACATTTTAAATTACTGAAATTTCCTAAGCCTCAGTCTCTTACTACTTTTTATTGTGCAACTATGTATTATTATGTTGACCTTTGTATGTATATATACCCCTTATCCTTCGACGTGGAACCTTTGTAAACGAGCATTTCCTGCTGAAAGGTATTTGTAATCCTAGATTTCAATAAAATAAATAAAAATAAAATAATAAGCTGGGTAGGCTTGGGGTGGGTCAGAAGTTGGTCAACTGGGTGGCAAACTGGTTGGCGGGCAGAAAACAGAGTGGTGGTAAACGGTATACAGTCAGAAAAGATGCAAGTCACAAGTGGGGTACCTCAAGAATCAGTCCTGGGGCCAGTCCTCTTCAGTATCTTCATCAGTGACATTGCAGATGGACTGGAGGGTAAGGTTTGCCTGTTTGCAGATGACACCAAGATCTGCAATAGAGTAGATGATCCAGATGGGGTGGGCAGAATGAGAAGAGCTCTGGAAAAACTGGCAAAATGGTCTGAAGAGTGGCAACTGGGGTTTAATGTAAAAAAGTGCAAGATCATGCACATAGGGAAGAGAAACCCTGAAGCTGTCTATAGGTTGGGAGGGGAGTTGCTGGCAATCACAAGGGAAGAAAGAGACTTGGAAATCATCATCACAGATGACCTGAAATCATTCAGGCAGACCAGTAAAGCAGTAGGTAAGGCTAGAGGGATGTTGGGGTGTATTAGTAGGGGTATCACAGGTCGTAGGAGGGAGGTAATAATCCCTCTTTACAAGACACTGACTGGTTAGGCTCCATCTGGAGTACTGCGTGCAGTACTGGAGGCCGCACCTGTACAAGTACATTAACAAAATGGAGGCAGTCCAGAGTAGGGCAACCAAAATAGTGCAGGGACTGCATCAGGAAACATATGAGGACAGATTAATGGAGCTCAATATGTATACTGTAGAGCAAAGGAGGGAGAGAAGTGATATGATCAAAACATTGACATCTTAAGGGCATTAACAAGGTGAAAGAGTTTTTAACATGTTTCAATATAAGAAAAATAGCAAGACAAGAGGACACAGCATGAAATTAGAGGGAGGCCAATTAAGGGGTAATATGAGGAAGTTCCTTTTCACAGAAGGTTGGATGCATGGAATTGCCTACCTCAGGAAATGGTAGTTACGAATACAGTGCAGGGCTTCAGATAGGCTTGGGATAGGCATAAGGGAGCAATACAGATGAGTATGAATAACTAGGCCATTGACACATTCATAAGATAAAAAAAAAATGGGCAGACTGGATGGGCCTTTCTGTCCTTATCTGCCATAAACTTCTGTGTTTTTATAGGGACCCTTCTTCCACTTCTCAAACCCTAGGACTGGTTGGCATCCCTAGACATGCAGGACACATACCAGCATATTCTGGTACACCCAAACCACCACAAGTTCTACGATTTGAGGCCTTGGGTCAGCACTGTCAGTTCAGAGTCCTGCCCTTTGGGCTATCCTCATCACCTCGAGTCTTTGCAGAGTGCTTCACAGTTCTCACAGCACATCTTTGAAAGCTCAGGCTCCAAGTATTTTCATACCTGGACGACTGGCTCCTGGCAAGTCCATCCAGGCAAGGTACGGAGGAGGCAGTCTCCTTGGGGGTCCTACTAAACCTTGAGAAATCACAACTTCAACCCTCGCAGCAACTCCTCGGCATAGGAGCCCTGTTGGACACTACCAAGGTGAGGGCCTTCCTCCTGGAATACAGAAGGGAAGGCCATCCTTCAGGTAGCGCATTTCATCATGGAGAACTGCTCAGTGCAGGCTTACTCCATGCAACGAATGCTAGGCCTCATGGCCACTTCAGTCTTCACAGTACAGCCTTTGATAAAGGACGGATAGTCCAAAACGCATTAGGCGGGCACATACAGGTGGTGTTAGCCCACACCCCTGTGTCTGAGTATGTCACTAAAATTACTTTCATTTAAGAACTGCCGGAGCTGTGTGGTGTCCTTCTGCTGAGGTGGTGAGTGCCCGATCCTGTGTCCAAAGTCTTCACAGTACCTTTAGCTCGACTGCACATGAGGACCACTCAATGGTTGCTGACCATGCATCCTCAGTCTTACTACATCAAAGTGATGGAACCGCTGTGTGGGCCACTAACATGGTGGACACGAGAGGACATCCTTCTTCAAGGTCTCCCCTTCACTCCACCAGAGTCTCTGATAACTCTCACCCAGATGCGTCTTTCCTGGGATGTAGGGGCTCACTGTCCGGGCCACCACACCCAGGGAATACGGACTCATATGGATTCTCATCTTCACATCAGTGTTCTGGAAATGAGAGCAGTCCTTTGCACACTCCGAGCCTTGGTAGACTTGGTCAGTTACAAGGTGATCCTTCTGCAGACAGACAAGTCAGTGATGTACTATGTCAACAAGCAAGGCAGAGTACACTCTTACCCGCTTCGCAGGGAAGCAGTGAGGGCATGGGAGTGGTGTCTGGAGCAGAATGCCCTGATTCTAGCAGTATACCTGCCAGGAGAGCAGAATGATTTTGGTGGACCAACTCAGTTGGACAGAAGCGGATCCTCATGAGCAGTCAGTAGCACCAGACATCGTACAGTCGCTCTTCAAGGAGTGGGGAACTCCGGACTTGGACATTTTTGTGTCCCCACTCACCGCAAAACTGCCTTAATTCTGCTCCAAAAATCCAGGACCTGGCATTTTTTGTCAGGATGCATTCAGACTGCGGTGGACAAATCGCTTTCTGTGCACATTTTTTCCTCTTCCACTAGTTCAGAGGGTGCTGCTCAGGCTAGAGTCCTACGAGGGAGAAATGATTCTGATCGTCCCGTCCTGGCCATGGCAAATTGGGTTTCCACTGATCAACGGGTCATCTGTGGTCCCTTCAAAGCCTCTACACTTGCGGACGGACTTGCTGACACATGGGCCCCTGCTCCATTCCAACCTGCGCTTCCATCATCTTCGTGCTTGGCTCCTGAAGAGATGGAGATGGGTAGGTTTGGGATCTCCAAGAGTGAGTTCCTTCTGGATGCCTGCAAGCCTTCTACCCAAAAGACATACACAGCAAAATGGAAATGTTTTTCTGAATGGTGTGCCAAATCTTGTTTGGACCCATTCAGATGTCCGCCAGACAAAGTCTTGGAGTACTTGTTAGATCTTTCCGATGTGGGACTACAGTACTCCTCTGTAAAGGTTCACCTTTGTTCTCATTTGGCCTATCACAAGCCAGTCCAGAACTTTACACTGGCACAACTACCTCTCTTCAAGAGGTTCCTAAAAGGCATTCTGCACACAAGTCCCCCAGTTAGGAAGCCTATCTCTCCATGGGCTATCAACCTTGTATTGGACATGCTGACTTGAACCTCTGGCTACGCGTTATCTTAGATTTCTAACTTGGAAAGCAGCTTTCCTGGTGGCTGTTATGTCAGCCCGAAGGATCTCTGACATACACTTTGGTAACAGACCCACCTTATATGGTGTTTCACAGAGACAAGGTGGTTCCACGTTCTTGCCCAAAGAGGTTTCAGAGTTCCATTTAAACCAGCCCTTGGTGTTGCCCATGTACTTTCCTAACTTCCAGAACGAGGGAGAAAGAACTCTGCATTCCTTGGATGTGAAGAGAGCTCTCAGGTTCTACATTGATAGAACCAAGGACATGCATCATTCCTGGCAACTCTTGTTTCCTTCAGTACTAACTGGCTGGGCCAGCCAGTTACAGTTAAATGCATTTCCACTTGGGTAGTGGCTTGCCTTTGCCACTGTTACTTCATGGCTCAGGTCACATTGGAAGGTCAAGTTCGTGCCCACTCCACCAGAGTGGTTGCAACATCCTTGGCAGAAATCCACTCTATTCTCATTTCTGAAATTTGCAGAGCAGCAACTTTGAGCACAGTGCACACTTTTTTGTTAAGCAGTATTCTCTAGATGTCCATTCCAGACAGAACACCTCTTTCAGCAGGGCAGTCCTTTAATGGACTTTTGTCCTGAGTGAGCTCCGTCTCCTACCACCTTGCTTAGGGGAGTTTTGTCTGAGCTTGGTACTCTAACCCAACGGTATGAATAAATGGTGAACACTATGTGTGAACACTACATCCAGGAAGATGTGAAACTTACATACTCACCGTAATTCTTGATCTTCTTGGACAGTCTTCACCATTTATTCATGCGCCCACCTGCCATCCCCCCAAGCTCGCTCGCTCTCTCTGTATCCTAGTCTTCCCTTCCCTTGTTTCAATTTGGGCTGTGAAGACACTGTTGTTGTTGACCCTTCTTATATGGGTCCAAAGGATTATTTTATGCCATCATTAGGTTAAGTACTTGCTTAAAGCTACGTTGCACCTCCTTAGTAAAAAAAGGTACTGTGAGGTGGTTGAGGACCATTGCCAAGATAGGCTATGTGATGCAAGCCAGGTTCATGATGTCATGTATGTGCACAGCCTGCCTCAGCCCTCTGAAGATTTTTTGCTCCTGCAGGGTCCTAGCATCTCCAGCTAAGAACCCAGCTGTGTGAATAAATGGTGAAGACTGTCCAAAGAATTACAGTGAGTACATAATTTAAATTTTTTTTTTTTGTATAATATTTTTATTTGCTTTTTCCAACAAACTTCTACATACAATCAAATACATAACTTATTCTACTACTACCATCATACATTATATAGATCAACCTTTCCACTTCATTCCACACCTTGCTACATTCAAATTAAGCGAATTAAGCTAGATTAAATGAACAATACAACAACAGTTTAGTCAATTACAACATACATAAGAAAGGGAAAGGGAGAGAGGAGAAAGAGAAAAAAAAAAATTCCCCCCCCAATGAGTTCTAATTTTAATCATGAGATTTACTAAAAACTGTTTACAGACATCCACATCATTCCAACTATTCGTATAAAAGCAATTAGCTTAAGTTTCTTATGAGTCACTCATTTTAGGTTGTAGGTACAATTTACTCTCCCCTTTCACAATACTACCCTCCTCATCAGGTATACCCTCCCTACAATTCATGCAGTATTCAGATTATTCAGCTTAGAGCTAGGGATACAGGTACTGTCATTCTATTTCTCTATTTTACAATTTTAAATACCCTAGCTCATGACCACTAAATCCTCCTGTGACATAGCCGAGAGAAGTGGACCCCATATGATTCCGAACATCTCTGCTCTCTCCTGAAACTGGTAGGCCCTTCTCTCCATAGCCAAAACAGACAAAATCATTGCTCTCCATTGGTCAAGAGAGGGATCTTTTGCTGAAATCCAAGTATTCAGGATGCATTGCCTGGCAATTGCCAAGGCCACCCTCAACCACTTCTTATGCAAGCTCCATTCCTCCTCCTCCTCCCACTCAATTCCAGATCAGAGCTCTATCGGTTGGAGAGAGACCCTGGCCTCTGTCTTCTCACTCAGAAACCATACAGTATCCTTCCAGAAGCCCTGTATCCGGGAACATTTTCAGAAGCAATGTATGTATGTACCCACCTCGGTTTTACATCGGGGACAAGTATCTGATATCTCCGGCGGCTTTTATGAACCACTACCGGGGGGTAAAATAGCCTATGAACGAATTTATAGGCAGACTCCTTATATCTATTTGATAATAATAGGCCCAAATGTGTTTCCAACATCAGTTCCCAATTTGGCTCTGAAATCAAGATCCCAAGGTCTCTCTCCCACAGTGCCCTACTACCCAGCCTTTCTCTATTCAGGGCCTCTCTAAAGATCCGCACCGCCCTGCCAATCACCCCCTTAGGGTTATGTCAAGCTCTACAAACTGTCACCTCCAGACTTTGTTGGGGTATGGACTGCGTACCTGGTCCTCCCAAACTTCGGGCAAAGTCCCTAGCCTGAAAGAATCTGAACGTATGGTTACCCGGGATTCCCCTCTTTTCCCCTAGCTCCTTTAGGGAGGAAATATTCAGGCCATCATACAAATCCTTCACGCAGTGTATACCTCTCTCGTCCCATTCCACAAATCCTTGATCCTCTAGACCAGGGAGGAAAAGAGGATTACCACTCCGTGGAAGGAGCAGTGTTTCTGCCTTGCCATCACTTACCCTTGCCCTAATCTGTTCCCACCCCTCAAGGGTCCACAGCACCAGTGGATTGGGTTTTAGTTGATTCAAGTAGGCCCTCCTACCTCCCTTCCTTAGATAGGCGGATAGTCTACCCTTCACACCCTCCCCTTCCAGGTCCAGCCAACTTGCTACCTCAGGGTGTGCCACCCAGTCCTTAATTACTCTCACCTGTGAGGCTAAAAAATAGCTTTTTATGTCTGGGAAGCTTAATCCCCCTCTCCTCGGCACCAGTTTTAATTTTTGTAGGCTAATTCTGGGTTTCTTCCCTTGCCGCAAATAATCAGAAAACCCCCTTTCCAGTCTCTTCGTATCCTTTTTGGCGAGGCCCATTGGAAGCATCTGTAATAGGTACAAAATTCTGGGTAGGATATTCATTTTTATGATATTCATCCGGCCTATCCAGGACACAGGGAATGCCCTCCACCTTTTCATATCTCTCAATACGCCTTCAACCATTGGTGTGTAATTTAGCCTGTATAAATCAGCTAAAGATCTCCCAATACCTATCCCCAGGTATTGTAACGAATTCTCCACCTCCCGTAGGCCCCATTTCTGCAAATCCACTAAATTCCCCCCACCCAGACACATTACCTCCGATTTAGCCAGGTTTATTTTATATCCAGTGAAAAGTGAAAAACCATTAATCAGGTCCAGGACAGCAGGAAAAGAATCTTCTAACTGGCTTAGATATAAAATCATATCGTCAGCATATAAGGATAGTTTATGCTGTCGACCTCCCAATCCCATCACTCCTTTCACCCTCGCACATTGTCTTATAGCTGTGGCCAGGGGTTCCAGGGCTAGATCAAATAAAAGAGGGGAGAGGGGGCAGCCTTGTCTTGTCCCTCTATATAAGCCAAAGACCTGTGATAGGCCTCCATTGACCAATACTGTAGCCTTTGGTGACCGATAGAGGGCTCCTACCATATTTAGAAACCCCTTCCCTATTCCATACCGACCAAGAGCCTCCAACATATATTCCCATTCGATACGGTCGAAGGCCTTCTCGGCGTCCAGTGCCAAGACAAGAGTAGCTTCTGGACGCCGAGAAGAGGCATGTATCACATTCAGCAATCTCCTTACGTTATGATAAGAATGCCTCCCTTTTATAAATCCAGTTTGGTCCGGGGTGCACTAGATTGGGCATTAAAGTCTCAAGCCTGCCAGCCAAGATCTTCGCATATATCTTTGCGTCCGCATTCAACAGTGAAATAGGGCGGTAGGCCACGCAGTCCTTAGGGTCTTTACCCTGCTTAGGAATCACACATATGGTCGCCATTTCCATTGAAGGGGGAAGTGCGTTCCCCTCCTTGGTTACTCTGTAAACCTCCCACAATAGGTCAATCACCTGTTGTCCTGCTGCTTTATAGAATTCAATAGGGAACCCATCTGGGCCCGCTGCCTTTCCTGCCCTAAGTCCCCCAATGGCCTTTTTTATTTCATCCTTGGAGATGCTGGCCTCTAGGGCTTCCCTTTGCTGTTCACTTAACTCCTTCAGCCTAATCCCATCAAGAAACTGCCTCATCTGATCCTGGGTCCCTTCAGCTTCACTTCGGTAAAGTGCACTATAAAATTCCTTAAATCTTTCCCTTATAGCTTGGGGGTCTCTCATTATGGCCCCTTGTCGACTCTTTTTAAATTTTTTTTAAGTAGGCTTAAGCATTGGGTACAAGGTGGGAGAACGGTGCATTAGTTTTAGACTCCCCAAGCTGGGTTCACCACATTTCCTGGAGCCAAATTATCCAAGGGCCCTTAGACTGCTGCAGGGTGCATCAAACACGCACCTTGCGTCAAAGTCAGGTCTGCCAAATACCATTCACCATATTCTGAAAGAAAAGCAGTTACTGTGGCAAAGTCCCACAAATTGATGCAAGAGGTCTGCTGCTTCAAAACTGTGATGCGTGAGGGGAGAATGCTGCAAGCTGAGGCGCAACTGCATGTGGCGAGAGTGCCCCCAAGCTGAGTCACAAAGACTATGGGGGTCAGGAATGACCCAAATTGAGACAAAAAGACAACGCAGGGACATGAATGCCTCGAGGTGAGTAGAAATGAGGATTGAGGCATGAAGCGAGAATGACGCAAGCTGCACCAAAAAGACAATGCGGTGGGCAAGAACTGACATACTGCGTCAGAAAAAGACTGCATGGGGCAAGAAATGACATGAGCTGAGTCAAAACATATGGTGGATGAAATGGCCATGACACTGGCATATGCAGCCTCCACAGCGCTCGACACTAATCCCACAGCAAACCATGGGCTGTATAACCGACCCTTCTGTGGGATGTACCTTCTCCATTTTATGCGGCAGTGTCTGTTAGACCAGCTCCACCTTGGTCTAATGGAAGCATGCTATCATCAGTGCAGTGCCAGGGCTTCCATCTGTGAGAATCCCATAAAAAAGGGGATGTTGCATCATTTTTGTGACTGAAACCCTGTTGCAGCATGGCACATGTAGTTTTTGACGCAAGCTTGGTGCAAGCCACTAGCGCTAGCAGTCCTGGATTTGATGCAAGGTGTATTACAAAATTGTTTGCTGCAACTTTTGGTGCAACCTGCACTTTGCGTCACTTTATGTTTGGTGAAAGCACCTTGCATCATTCTCGGGGCTTTGAGAATCAAGCCGTAGGTGTTAACCCACAAACATTCGCAGGCTGATAACCCCTTCCCCATGGAGATGGTTCAGTATTGTCCAAAAGGTAACTTGGTACTGGAAAAGCTCAACTGTACTGGTTGGACAGTTTTGGCAATCTGGTGGAATCCGGTCTATAAAGAGACTACAAACGTTTTCCTTGTCTTGTTTTTTTTTTTTTTTTTTTGTTATCTCTTTCAACTGATGATGCAGATAGCTGTGTAGGGAGTGAGAGAGGGAGTCATAATTGAGTGAACTGGGGTATGAAGTATGTTGAGTAATTGAGTATAGATAGCGTGACTGAGAGACGTAAATGAGGAATTTTAATTGGTGTGGGGGGTATTAGGTTTGGGAAATAAATGCAACAGTTCTTCTGCCCCCAGCTACTCTTCCCATATTTTAATGCAACTTGGCCCCCTCCTTTTTTTTTTTTTGTCTTAGTTGTTACCCAGCCTGTTCCCGCCCTGCCTGAGACCCTCCCTACCTGTAACCCTGGTCCTCCGACACAGCTGCAGGCAACCCCACCCCAACTTGTGCACCCCGGGGCGGGGCCGCCTTCTGCTCCTCTGCACTTCCTTACAAATAGGCGGAAGTAAAGATTGGAGGGTAGCGGGACCCAGGAGTGTAGGATCTGGTGGTGGATGCGGGGGCTGTGGAGTGATGTTGCCCATCCAGCCGACTGGAGTTTTCCTTGTTCTTGTGCAGGTACTTCCCATGGGCCCCCGTAGAAAAGGGCAGACATTCAGTGACGTCAAGGGGAAGGCGCCACGCACTGCCGTGCATGTCACACGATGTCTGCAGCATCCCACCATCCCAAATGCTGAGGCTGTCAGCTCAGTATCCCCTAGTCTCCAGCCAGGAAGTATTAAACACTAGGGCTTCCACCCACCCTCCCAGAGAAGGTGAGCAGTCTATCAGAACTCCAAGCCTCCCCCCCCCGCCCGACTGACCCTCCGATGCCCTAGACTTGCTCCTGAACCCAGATCACCAGTGCTGCAAGCAGTAGCACTGTTGCTCACGGGCTGGCCCTACTTTGCCCCTTTTTTGAGGCACATGCCCACTTGAAACTGAGGTGCTAAATTGACGTAAGGACCTCAGAATTTGACTGTACCATGAAACCATGCTAAAGTCTGCCAGCTGTATGAATTTGAGTTTTGTTTTTTTTTTGCCCCTGCAGTTGGCCGCCGATCATCCGCTGGTCACGGCGCCTCCTAACTTCCACCTCCGGCTGCACTCTCTCTCAGCATCCCAGAGGACACGCCCCACCTCAGGAAGAAAGGGTTGACAGCCTCCACTCTGCTACTGCCACCTGGGTGACCACAGAATGGCAATGCAAGCAGAGCCGTGGAACAAGGCGGAAGGATGCCGATGTGCTCAGACACGCAAAACATGTGCGTCAAGAGCTCCCTCAGCCACCCATAGGGGACTGGGCCACAAAAATGGGACTGACTGGGGAGCCACCCGAGAGGCTAATTGAAGCCAGAGGCTGGATTCACGGAGTGGCCAACTGCGAGTTTTAAGCCCCATATAAAGGCGGGGCGTGACAATGATGGCCAGCATCTGCCCGCCCCCAACGTCTGAGTTGGTGCTGTGGCACACCCGGCTTCCGACAGGTGTCCGTAGTGCACCGGATGCACTGCCACCCTCCCCCTAAAGAAGGAGAGCAGTCGCGGGATGCTCTATCCTTCTCCCCCGGTTGTCCTTCCAGCAACCCGGGTGGCCGGCACCGCAGGTTGGCACCATGCCCCTGTGCCGGCGGACCGGCCAGATGAATTGAATTATGCTAGCTAGAGGAAAAAATAGTGATTCTTAAATTTCATTTTGTCTCATTTTATAGCTCTGTGTTTGGGTTGTAGAATTTTCCAAAAAAACAAAAAAGAAACGATCCGTATTTAATTCATTTCCTGAGCCACATGGTCTTTTATCTGCCATCCAATCTTGAGAGGCAGTTTGTTTCTTCTGGGCAGTTTGGAAGGACTGATGATGGACAGACTAGAAACAGAAGTGTGGGGGAGCGAACTGAAAATGGAACGGGAAGGCACACTGGACAGAAAAGAGATGACTGGAAACCGAATTGTGCCCAGGTAAAAGAAAGCTGAAGAGTGGAATGTTTGTAAAGGGAAGCTGACAGATGCTGACAAATGAAACGAGGGAAAACAAACCTGAGTAGTTTAACAAACCCTTAGAACATTCTGGACCATCCAGAATGGGGGATAGCTGTGAAAGAGAGAGAGAGAGATTATGAAGATAGACATTAAAAAAGTAAATGGGGGAATGGTTGAAGACAAAGAGGAGGACTGAGAAGACCATTAAAAGCAAGTTGGAAAGACAAGAAAGAACTTTCTTCATCTGATTGTCCCACCTACATACTTAGAACTGTTTCCAGATGGAGGCCCCCCAACTTGACTCCTCCCTACCTTCCAAATCTCTGAAACTACTTGCATTTTTTAAACTATGATTTAATTGCATTGAGTTTTCTAATCGCTGTAACTAAATATTACAATCGAAACCCATAGCTAGTGTACTAAATTAAAATAGAATGCTGATTTGAGTGTGTCACCCCTGTTTTTCTGGTGGGTCCCAAGTACCAACTTTCCTGGTGAGTCCCACGTGCCATACATAGTCTTAACCCTGAATTTTCATGTTGTAAATGGATAATGCCCAGTTCTGAAGTGAACCACTTAAGAAAAGACAAAGGTGGGTTACAAGATGGTACAGTATAGGCTAACCAAAATAATTTGGGGTCATTGGGGCAGATCCTACAAGGAGCGGCACCATTGAGGCAGATCCTACATACAAACATACAAAAAACACCATCAGATACAGGCCCCAAGGTCTGTTGCGTCTGCTTGAGTGTGCAGCTATCAGATTTACTCTGTAGCTGCCCCCTCTCCCTTTCCAATAGTAACCTTCCCCCTGATCCTGTCCCACCCCTTCTTAAAACAGCCCACCAACTTTGATGCCACCTCCTGGGCCGTGCATTCCACCCAGCCACCACCCACTCTGTGAAGTAGTGTCTTCTCATTTCCCTCTTGAACCTACCCCCTCCAGTTTCAAACTGTGCCCTAGTGTCCCTCCTCCTTTTTTTTTATACTTTATTTTTATCTTTTATCATAAGTATGACAGTAGATCATAATACATACAGCACATAGACCATTATGAGTTTACATCACTGAGATCATTCTCTTCAATACAGATTGTACATGCATGTGCCATACAGTGGTACAACATTCAGGGGAACCAACATTGTAATTCTAAATTGAGTCCTTATGTATGCTGTTAAGGAAGTCCATGAGCCACATGGCAAAATATAACAAATGAAAGAAGGATTGTCCAGCATTCCTGATCTAATAAGCCTCTATCCCTATAAAAAGGGATATACTGGTGCCGTGTATAAGAACAAGATGTAAAAATCCTGTTTAATATTCATGCAGCAATATAAAGCCTTACAACTTTTAACCAAAAGCCTATTATTAGAAACATCCCCCTCCTCAGCTCTACAATGTGTTGTATCGGCTTATAGTTCACTGTGGCTAAATATTCCAATATACATTTTTTGGAAAGACAAAAGGAAGAGTACTTACATGTCTCAAACCCTCAAGACAATGAGTATATATGTTACCTGAAAAAAAAAAAAACAGCTGTGACCAACTGCTCTATACCTACTGGAGACAAGACAGCAGTAGCCATTTTAAACTAGAGTCCTTCTAGATATTAACTTTTAACTTTAAGTCCTTAATCCAAGAGTCACATGGGGGAGACAGCTCCTCTTCATCGCCTCAGTCCGTCCTGCGTAAGCGCTGCTCCATAGCCCTTCTCTCCGACCATTTTCCTGCTTCCACTGGGTCTGTAAAAATATAAACTTTGCTTTGGGATACTATTCGTAGTCTCGCAGGGAAAAGTATTGTATGGGGTATCTCCAGGGCTCTTGGATGTCGTCACACTCCATTGAAACGCTTTCTGCGTTGTCGGATGGCATAACTTATGTCTGGGAATAGTGAGAGCTGCGTGTTGTCATGATACAATGGAGCGGCTCTCCTCGCGTATTTCAATAACTTATCTCTCTCTCCAACTCCTGATGTGATTACCATGAGGGTGCGAGGCTCTTCTGAATTCGTGGCCCGACTACGCGGTGCAATCCTGTACACTTTTTGGATACTCCAAATCTCCTCCACTCCTTCCGGTAACAGTTTGTCGTTTAACCATTCCCTCAAGAACATCAGAGGATTATCCCCCTCTGACCCTTCAGGTAGACCTATAATCCTAATATTTGCAGCTCTGGCTTGATTCTCTAGTGTCTCGAGTCTTGCATGAAGGTGATGATTGTTTTTAATTACCATCGCAGTTGCCCCAGAAGATGCATCGGTCTGTTTTCTAATCTCATTAACGTTTTCCTTCATAGTTTGTACTGTCTCCTCCAGCAGTACGACTCGTCCATTGAAGTCATCAACTTTAGTATTTAGGGTTGTAATGGATTTAATGAGCGTTTGTAGTTTAAGACCCAACGAGTCTATGGTCACTCCTGTTCACGAGGCTGTCGCTGGCTACATGGCGTCTTCAGACTGTAATGCCCCAGAAGTACCTTTACTTTTACCGCCACTTCCCGGTTGTCTTTCCTTTTTCGGGTTACCCATTCTAGCCAAATCAAGGATGCTCTTTTCAAAGAACATAAGTAAAATCGGAACTGAAACCTCTAAAATGTAGATTAGGGCTTCAGAGAGGTTGATCCACGGAGAGCTCTAAAAAGCCGCTGCACGTTGCTCAGGCTCCACAGTGCGCCGTCCCTCCCTCCTTTTAATCTATACATCCCCTCTGTGCTGACCCTGTTTATGCCCTTCATATATTTGAAGGTTTTATTCATATCCCCTCTATCCCTTCTTTCCTCCAGAGAGTACATGTTGAGCTCTCGTAATCTGTCCTCGTACGTTTTTTCCTCCATTTCTGTGATCATCGTGATTGCTCTTCATTGGACACCCTCCAGCAGCTTGACATCTTTCTTGAAGTAGGGGTGCCAGAACTTTACACAGTACTCCAGGTTCAGTCTGACTAGTGACCTGTACAGTGGTAAGATAACTTCCCTTCTCCATGAGGTGATGCCACTGGCTGTACACCCCAGCATCTTGTTAGCCTTAGCTGCTGCCTTCCTGCACTGTGCTGAGTGGTTCATTTGCCCAGTGATTATTACCCCCAGATTCTTTTCCTCCTCTGTAGTGGCCAACTGTACTTCCCCCAGTCTGTAGCAAAACTTATGGTTCCTGACACCCAAGTGCATAACTTTGCACTTTTTTGCATTGAAACCCAGCTGCTATGTGTCTGACCAGTGTTTGAGTTTATCCAGGTCTTCCTGCAGCCCTAGCCAGCCCTCTGTGTTGTCCACCACTGCACTAATCATTGTGTCGTCTGCAAACAGGCTGATCTTATTGCTTGCCCCCATCTGCTATATTGGCAATAAATATGCCAAACAGCACTGGACCCAGCACTGAGCCCTGTGGAACCCCTCTTATCACAGCCCTTGTAGATGAGAGTTCTCCCCTTACCACAACCCTCTGCTGCCTTTCACCCAACCAGTTTTTGACCCACTCCATCATCCTGTCTCCCATCCCCAGGTTCCCCAGCTTGCTTACCCACCTCCCATGTGGCACTGAATCAAAGGCCTTGCTGAAGTTCAAGTACATGACATCCACTGACTGGCCCGTGTTGATTGCCCTTGTTACCCAGTTGTAGAACTCCACCATGTTTTGCATGAACTTGTCCAGAAGATGATCCTCCCCATTTTTGAGTACTGTGATGTAGTCTGTGGTGCCGTTCCCAAATCTTCCCTTACCTGATTGGAGACTCTCTTTCAACTCCTTCTGTTGCTTTGCTTTTGATGCTCCATCTCGCACCCATCATTGTGACCTTTACCATGCCTTGTCTTTTCCCCCGCTTGGTAACAGACGCCTCGCTCACTGTGCCAAACTGACTTCTAAACTTTGGCTAGGAGAACTTCCTTGCTACCTCTCATGCTCCCTCTTTTTCCCCCTCCCCCTGCCTCCCTCAGATCCTCTGACACTCACACTCTGCTGGTCCCCCGTCGAACCACCCTCATTGGCTAATTAGGCTTCTCCCATCGCTTCCCCAAAATCTGGAACTCCCTCTCCCCCCCCCCAACATGACACTCCTCTTCCCACTCCCTAGCCTCTGCTTTACATAACTTTATCTCTGCTAGCTGCTCCTGCTATAATCCTCCCTAACTAGTTCCCCTAGGAGCTTGCTCTGTACATGCTCAACATTCTCCTGCTAAATCCTCACTTCCCCTTTGAGCCTGCCACCCAGTACTCTTACTTTTCTACTTTACTACCACCCCCTTGTTCCTACCCCTGCTCTCCATCTACCCCTACTGCCAACTTGCCTGTGCCTGGCCACCCCCCTGGCAGGGTTCTCAGCATCCTGGAGGGGTCTAGTACTGGGCAAACACCTTCCCCTCCTCATACTCCTCCTATTCTTTCAACTCTATTCTTGCCCTCCCCTAATTTCTGCCCTCTAGCAGGGTTCTCAGTATCCTGGAGAGGCCAGTCTTTAGGCAAGCTCCCCTCCTCCACCATTACCACCCTCCCACCTATCCTAAGTTCTTGTTGCCAAATCTATTCCCCCCCTCCCCCGTCTTTTCCCCTGTCTCTCTCCATTTCTCCTCCCCTTCCCCTTCTTATCCTCTGATCTCCAAGGCGTTCTACCCCTAGCAGGGTTCCCTGCATCCTGGAGAGGCAAACTTTTGTCTCATCCCTGTCCTCCCTATCCATTTCCCTCACCCCTCGCCTGCCTCCCTACCCCCAGCACTTAAGTAGGTATTAGTTCACTCCAACCTAAATACTTTCACTTCTTGCCCTGCTGGTGCTAAGCATACTACTGTATATATAAATTCTTAGTCATGTTAAATCCTAATCTGTAAGCCTCCTGGCAATTGTAATTGAATGTATCATTTTAAATACACATGTATTGTGTTTTTCTCAGTTATGTTAAATGTTTATTGTATACCTACTCTCACATTCTACTGTATCCCTTCCCCTCAGGTTGCACCGGGAGACAAGCAGCTTGTTGTTCAGTGTGCCTTCCTGGTGAAACATTTCAATAAATAAATAAATGTTTGTCTGGCAGGATATTCCAGAGACAAACCTGTGCTGCCCGTTTTCCTGGAGACCATTCTCCTCCAGAAATGCTACCAGCCTCTCCTTGATGATGGACTCCATGAGCTTCCCCACTATGGAGGTGAGCATGACTGGCCTGTAGTTCCCTGGCTCATCCTTGGACCCACTCTTATGGATGGGCACCACATGTGCCATCCTCCAGTCCTGGGGCACGCAACCAGTCCTCAAGGAGGTACTGAATAGGTCTGCCATTGGTCCTGCCATGACCGCTGCCATTTCCCTCAGCACTCTGGGGTGTATGCCGTCTGGACCTGGTGCCTTGTCAACCCTTATTGCCCTCTGACCATCCAGCACTCTTCTCTGTTGGATTACCCCCTCTGTAAGCTCCGCCCCCCCCATACCCATTGCTCATAGAAACATAGACTTTGACGGCAGATAAGAACTGCTTGGCCCACCTAGTCTGCCCATTTCCCTACCTACAGGATAAGCTGCAGATCCTAGTTAACCAACAGCCTATTTCTTCCTTCCCCTGTGGGATTGGCCCCATTTTCTCTCTGGTAAACGCAGAACAGAAGTACTCATTAAGTACTCTTCCCCTTCTTTGCCCACTCTCCGTCCACCTTAATCCTAACAATCTGATCCTTACAGCTTCTTTTCTCTCTTATGTATCTGAAGAAATCTTTCTCCACTTCTGCTATCCCCTGTGCCAGCCTAAGCTCTTTTGCAGCCTAGGCCACCCTGACTGCTCTGCTCGCCTGTCTCAATTTCTTCACATACTGTTCCCTGTCCTCCTCCCATTTGGATCTTGTGTATTTTTTTTTTTTTAGGTGGCCCTTTCTTCTTTAATCATCGCTAACTCCTCCCTTCTTAACCAGCTTGGCCTCCTGGACCTGGCCTTCTTGCTTTGGAGCTTTGACTATGAGGCTGTGGCCGCTGCTAGCCCAAGTTTAATTCCCCATTTCTGGTTAGCATCCATATGTGGTTGGATTCTGTTGAGGTGCCCCTCCAGTATGACGCTCATCCTCCCGAAGTCTGCCCTCCTCAAGCCAGTCCTACAAGGATCTGGGCAGATCCTACAAGGATCAGCTTAAAGCCCAGAACATGTACTCACTGGACACCAGAAGGGAGAGAGGAGATGTGATAGAGCCCTTCAAGTTGCTGAAAAGAATAAACAAGGTATACTCTTAGGAAATATTTAGCATGACTGGTGAAGCAAGTACACGGGGATATGTGTGGAAGTTGGCAGGGGGGAGATTGAGGAGGGATGTAAGAAAGTTTTGTTTTACAGAGAGCATGGCTGAGCTGTGGAATAGGCTACCAGCGGAGGTGGTGGGTGCAAGAGCCATTAAAGGTTTTACACATGGCTGGGACTGAGCAAATGGCCTAATAGTTACACAGGGGGAAGCAGTACAGCTGGGGGCAAGGGGGGAGTGACGGCAATTACCCAGACTAGACAATGGGTCCAGGATAGGACAGGGTAAAACGAGGCAGACTGTATGGACCAATGTTTTTTTTCTGACATTTTCTGTGCTTCTATGTGTGTTTTGGTCTTCGCAGTGTCTGAGCTTCAAAGATGCCTTGTGGCATAGTCCAAGAGAGGGAGTGGGGGTACAGAATTATGAAAGGGAGACAGACAAGGATGAGACTCGGTAAGGCACAAGTGAGGAATAAAGCAGCAGAAAAGGACAAAACAATGGAAAGTAAAATGGAAAAAAAATATAGGCAGAGAAGGGTGAATCTGAAAGAACTTGAACAGGGAACAAACTACTAAGAAATGAGGAACAGAAAGAGGAGACACAAAAATGGAAATAAAAAGAAACCAAGACAAATCTAGAGATTACAATGACTACTAAGTTTTGTAACAAAAAGGAATACATACAGTAAATGAAACTTACGAAATTTGATTTGAAAGTGGAAGTTGGCTTCAAAGGCTGCCAATGGATTGAATAGCATTGGGAGGGTGGGATCAGGTAGGCACCCTGGGAGTAAGCAAAGCCAGGAGAGGGGTCCATGCTATGGTGTCTTTTTCCAGGGCTTCTCCGTTTTCCAGTGAGAAGGTAGTTACTGTGCCAGTCGACTTAGCATCTCCCCTTAGTGTAGTTCCATGTAACACCAGCTCACTGAGGAGTAAAACAACGGTGATGGAGGCCTTTATGACGGCCCTATCGGAAACCTGGTTGGGGGATGGATGACTCTGGACCAGTGGTAGAGGCATGCATTCTTTCAGGTTATTCTGTGATATATTGTCCTTGGGTGGGGGTGCGCACCTGCCTTAGATATACATTGGGACTTTCGGCATACCTTGCAGGTGTGACCAGGTCATTTAAATGTGTGGCAGTGGATATCCTGGGCTACCATCTGTACAGAAGGGTCAGAAAGGAGGTGGGGTAGCATTATATGTCTGGGAGGAAATCAAGGCTACAGGGATTCATGGGATCCCGGATGAGCTGGAAGCATTATGGGTAACAGCTGAGACAGGATGGGGGCAGCCATTAGGATAGGCGTCATCTACAGGCCCCTGTTGCAAGGGGATATTGGGGACAAGAAAATGATGGAGACATTCTACAAAATGACAGACAAGGGCGAGGCAATAATAATAGGAGATTTTTGCCAGACATAAATTGGAAATCTTGTACAGCATCTTCATCAAGAGGAAGGGACTTTGTAATGGTCTTGTATGGGGCAGGGCTGAGGCAGCTTGTGGAAAACCCCTACCAGAGGTGAAGCTGTCCTGGACTTGGTTTTAACTAACAGCAACAGGGTAAAGGAGGTAGAGGCGGGGTGCCACTTGGGAAATAGTGATCACTACAGGGTGGGATTCTAAGTAAACACTAGTGAAGACATTAGTCATTCCAAGATCATTTTTTTTTTTTTTTTTTTTTAATCATTACTTATGTTTATGCGCCCCTGCAGCGCACCGGTGGAGGCATCCAGCCGCCAGCTCCCACTGACCTGGAGGACAGCAGGCTCACTTGATACGTAGGGGTCCAGCACGGCCATCCCAGCCCGTCTGAGGGTCCCCCTTACCTGTCCACCCCTGGGCTGGACAGGACCCCGCGACGTGATTCCACGACAGGCCTCCAGGTTGGCGGGAGCTCGGCCATCAAGCTGCACGGTCGCGCCCAGCCTTTTCCATCAATTGAGCCCCAAGCGCCGGCAGTGCAATGGCACACAAAGCTTACGTGGGATTTTTGCTGCACTCCTCCCTGTTCTGGCGCCGCACCTGTGCCACCCCCGATCATCACCAGGGGCCGCTCAAGCGCAATGCAACCCCCAAGCCCACCCCAGAGAAAGGAGAACAGTCGTCGTACGCTCAATCCTTCCTCTCCCATGCCAACCACTGGCGGCCCGAGCCCGTTCCCGAACGTGGGTCACCAGTGTGGCGCGAAGTGTGGCGTCCAGCACCTCAACCCTTAGTGCCACTGGGCCAGCTGAGATCAGGGTTTTAGATTTCAGAAAAGCAGACTTTCAGAAGATGAGAGATAGCCTGGCAGAGAGTCTTAGATACAGGGAAGAGAAAGGAGCAGATGAAATATGGGAGTATCTTTATCACAGAGGTAACTGAACAGTGTATCAAAAGGGCAGTGTTCATTTTAGGGTGCGGGGATATTGGCACGCCTGACATGGGACCAGACCTATCTTCATTTTGCTGCTTGTGTCTTTTGCCGCATCTGGGGCGCGCGCCACACTTTAACTTTTACTCGTCCACACAGCACTGAAATCGGCATAGGGAGGGCCTGTTCATGCTGGAGAAGAAGACTAAAGGCTTGCCGGCTCAGGAATGCCCCTTGGGGGCGTGTCGGTTTACAGACTGACTCCAGTGGTAATAATTTGCCTAGAAGCGGCTGCCAAAGGAAAAGTTAACATTAAATAAGGGGTGTGTCAGGTATGGAGGACATACAATGCACTGGACAGGATGCCGATCAGGAATGCCATGACACGATGGAAATCTGAGAAACATGTTGATCTTCATTTGTTTGCTGCAGTGGGGATCAGAATTGTACACAGTGTGACCGCCACCCCAGGCGTCCAAGCACAGATTTGACCGGATTCTCTCGATTGGAGCAGAGGGGGGCAGATCGATGCATTTTCTAACAAAGTACTGTTGAGCTGGGCTTATATGTCAGGCAAACCACACAGTTTTCCTGTTTTAGCAGGTGATTGCCTTTGAATGAGCTGAGCTCTCACACAAAGGGAATCTGCTAAGGAGAATGATCATGATTCGTGTGGTTGCCACTTCGGAGTGCTGCCTGACATGTAAGTTTATACACAGCCCAGCTCAACAGTACTTGAAGAATGCATCGATCTGCTTTTTTCTGTTCTGATCGAGAGAATCCAGCGGTCAACTGTACCTGCGCTCGGACACCTGTGGTGGCGATCGTGCTGTCTACAATGCTGATTGCAGGCAGCAAACAGAGATCAATATGTTTTTTTTTTTTGTTTGTTTTGTTTTTTTGTGGGGGGGCAGGTAAATGAGAAGTTTGAAAATCTGGAGTGAGCATTGAGTGGCAGCTACTAACTGCAGGACAGTCATTGGGGGAAGGTGTTTCTGACAGTATTCAGCCACAGAATGGCTGATTTGGATGCAAGGGGTGGGTGCTTCTGTTGTGAACCATGTGATGTGCACTAACACACGTCACATGATACAGAACAGAGCTACCAAAACTGCGCTGTTTCCCTTGTTGCGCAGTCACTTTGAAGCCACCGTCATGGAGTGAGCTTGTTGTTGCATCTAAAGATCATTAGCTATAATCGCATCGCTATAATCGCAGATTGATTAAAAAAAAAAAAACTACGTGTTTTAGACAAATTACAGCTGATATTTTAGCTGAGGGAGTATAGATCTCAGAGTAGACTTTGGATTAGTTTATGAAATATTGAATTTAGACGATTATTGATAGGGCAGCTGAGACTGCAGCAAGGCAGAGCTGTGGGGCCTCTGAACCATCTACCTACTAAAGAAAATAAATGCTTTTTCAGAACTTAAGTGAATTATAAAGCCAGAGTGGAAAGATTATAGAAAGAATAAAGAGTCAGATCTGTGTGTGGGGGAGGGTTGCTCTAACCCACCTAAGTTGGCAGCACAGCAGGCAGGGAAACCCAAGCAGGTTGAAAAAGAGTAAAGAAAAGAATTACAGCACAGGAAAGGTAGAAATTGAAGCAAGAAGTGTGAGGGGGGTGTCTAGTTTTGTTCACAACTGGCAGCCAGGCAGGGAAAAAGCCACAGTAGACTTAAAAGAATTGAATGTTAAACTGAAAAATTAAAAAGGGATTAGAATAAACTTAGGAGAGGAGTCAGTGTGAGGGTTTGTGTGTGTGTAAGGGGGGGGGGGGCTGTGTCTTTTTCACACCCTACACTGTCTATACTCTCCATCTGATTACACAGGCTGATCAGTCAGTATCTATACTGTGTGTGTCTGTCTGAATTTCACCTCCTTCTGCCCCCACAGAAATTTCAAAGAAATAATTCTAAACTGAGTTTGTGTGCTGCTCTGAGATTTCGTTAATAAACAAACAGCAGCCACTGACTGTGTGATTTAAGCCAGAGTGTGGGAGATATATTGACAGCATCCAGGCAGGAAACTCGACAGAAGATTTAAAAAAATAAAATATTATTAGCACAGCAAGGATAAGTGAGGGGACACCAGCAGAATCTTGAACTTTTTTTTCCAATTGTTTAACCAGGTGAGACACACTAAGCTGAAAGCTTGTTTACAGGTGCAACCTGGGAGCACAGGGAAGTTAAGTGACTTGCTCAGGATCACACAGTACTGTATGCAAGTCGGAGGGCTGTAGGATTCAAACCCGGGTCTCCAAATTTGCAGCTCAGAGCCTTAAACCACTGTGCTACACTGCCAACTTCTCTCTCTCTTGTATGTAGTTTGCTGCACAGGCAGGGAAATAGATTTATTAAGGGTCTTTAAGAAGTGAATTAAAGAAGCAAGGGGCAGGGCTCTGTCTTTGCTTTAGATAAGTTTGCTGCAGGCTGGAAAAAGGCACATATAGACAGCAACACATTAATGATTAAGTATCCTGTTCAGTCAGGCAGGGGAAACTAAGCCAGAGAGCTGCATTATTAAAAGGAATAAATCAATAAAATAAATCTATTTTAAAAAAAGAAATATCGATTCTGCAAATAGGAGACAGCAGATTAAGAAAGAAACTTAAATGTTAGGAAAATAGCAAGGTGAGTGGGACTGAAAAAAATTAAGCAGCAAGCAGAGAGTTACTGACTAGACTCTAGAGTGTGTTCTGAATTTCCTGGCCTGGCTAACCTAACTAATACTGTAATTGCCAGTTAATAACTGTGACACACCCCACCACATCATAACCATGTGTTAGCCTACACATACTGTGCTCTCTGCTTACATCTCTCTCTAATGTTGTAGTGTAAAAATAAAATAAAAGACTTGGACACAGGACATTTGTTAGAAATTGTTTTTTTATTAGACATTTTGTCAGCGAAACACACCAACCCCACATTATTCGTCATATGTTCTTACTTCCTCAGTCGCCCTCCTTGTAAGAACTAGAATATAAAGGCCGGCAGCTTGCTTATAAAAAAAACAGTCATGGCAAAAAAAACAAGTGAACATTAAAAAATGTTTCATGTCTTCTGCCCCTAAGAGACTATGTACTGCTACATCAGGATCACCAGGGTCTTCTAACAAAGATTCAAATGGGAGCAGTGAGGTGCCAGTTCTGTCCTTAGAGAAGCCTGTGTTGTCACTGTGGCGGGCACACAGTTGGGACCTGTTGACAGTGCTAGCCAGTCACAGCTGCTTTTGAAGTACCTAGTACCTACAGCCAGTCCCATGTAGCCAGTATTAAACGTAATTTTCAGGGCCGCTGGCTCACAATGTACAGGTATGTACAGGTGGTTGAGATATAATTAAAAAAAAAATGTGATGACTTGTGCTGTGTGCATCAGTAGAAAGAAACAAAATACTCTGACTTCTGGCACTGACAATTTCAGGACAAGCACCCTAACTAGGCATGCTGACTCAGCAGATCAGAGATGCTATGGCAGCTGAAAATATGCAGGGGGATTTGCAGCATGCATTCAGAAAAGCTATATCTGGAAAAGAACAAGCTATTCTAGTTGCCATGAAGAGTGTTTATTGGATGGCCAAAGAAAACTTGCCAGTTCATAAAGATACAAGTTTAATGGAATTTTTGTCTAGTTTAGATTGTCCTTTTGTTGACAAACTGTCTGTGGCCAGGAATGCCTTGTATTCATCAGAAACTACAGCCAATGACATCCTCGAATGCATAACCTTGGTAATTAGGCAGGAGACAAGTAAAAAATTAGAAAATAGCCCATACATCACATTAATTTGTGATGAGAGCACAGACATCACTGCCGTCAAACTAGTATTGTATGCAAGAGTGCTTGATCCTGAAACTTTTGTTCCATCTACTCATTTTCTAGAGAACTTACAGATCTCTGATGCCACTGGAGCAGAGATAGCTAAAGAATTAAAGCAATTCCTAACCAGGAAAAAAGTAGCATGAAAAAAGTAATGGGATTGGGAAGTGACGGAGCAAAAGTCATGACAGGGACTGATGAGGGAGTCACTGGGCACATGCTGCGTGAAAACCCAATGCTAGTAAATATACATTGTATTGCTCATAGGGTTGCACTATGTAGTTCACAAGCAGCAGACTCTGTCCCCTACCTAAAAGAATACCAAGAGGTGCTAACTGGTATTTTCTACCATTTTAAAAGATCAGCCAAAAGAGTTGACAAACTAAAACAAATACAAGAAATGCTGGAGGAACCAACTCTAAAAGTGAAGGAGGTCCATGATGTGAGGTGGATAGCAGTTTACAAAGCGGTTGAGACCGTTCATCACACCCTAGACTCCCTTCTCACTTTTTTCTGCAATGAGACGGATGCTAGAGCAAAAGGTTATGCCTTAAAAATGTCCAAATATGACTTTATAATGACAACCTATATGCTAATGGATGTACTTGCTGTAATTACCCAGCTTTGTGTAGTGTTTCAGAAAAGAGATATGGACATCTCGATGGTCCATGTCAGTCTGGAGAAGTGCTTCTCTGATTTAGAAAAAATAAAATCTGGAACAAAAGAAAAAATACATCTACATGAAGTGGAAAAGGATATCCAGGAAGATGAGGAGGGAAGGCTGGTGTTTAAGGGGCATCACATACTAAGGGGAGGCAAAAACCTTTCAATCAAGGACCATTTCATTGACCAGTTGGTTGCAAATTTAAAAGACAGACTCCCTGGGTATGACAGAAACAAGTTGGCTGCTTTTGGAGTACTGGGTCTTAGGCCTGTCAGCAGCCTTTCTAAAGACTATCTTGAAACCTGGGGAAATGAACAGTTCACGTGCTGCTTGATCATTATGGTCAAGAGCAGAGAGACAAACAGTTTGAGACAGTTGCACCACCACTTGTGGATGAAGACTGCACCAAAGTAGAATGGGAACTGCTGAAGCCACTTGTTGTAAGAGAGGTATACCCAAGGGACAACATGCAAACTCTTTGGGGGTTCATAAACAAATATCATAAGTCAGACTTCCCAAATCTTTTGACACTGGCTGCATTCACATTAACTGCCCCAGTTCATACAGCAGACTGAGAGGGGCTTCAGTGCCCAGAACATTGTAAAAACTAGCATGAGAAATAGACTGTCTGCTACTAGAGTCAGTGATCTGCTGACTGTTGCGGTTGAGGGACCTTGCCAGGCTGAATTTGATTTTCTTTCTGCAGTCAATATTTGGAGGGAAAAAAAAAACAAACAGAGGAGGTTATTCCAGCATGGGAACTGCACTGACTGACTTATAGTTCAGCACATAACCGAACTGAGACTGATATTTTAATTTATCCACCCTCTTGATATCATGCCCCATGCTAAAGTAATAATAGGTTATAAATATCTAGTTAGCCTGATAACCTTAGATCTGTAACTGCTATCAGGACTCTAACTAGGGTTGTTTATTAATGCCTCTGTGTATTCTTCCAAAATGATTAATATATCTTATCTCTCTCTCTCTCAAGAGTGCAAGGGTGGTGCTTTTTAATTTTTTTTGCTGGCAAAAATTCACTGTTTACCACATTGCGAACAGACACTACTACTGGATGGACACAAGACCTCTGGCTGTTGCCTCAGGCCTATGATCTTGATTGATGCTTGGCAGTGACAGAGATGTCAGTGTCTTCTTGTAAACTGCTATCCACCTCTGACATCATGATGTAAATGCCATTTATTTTCTGAGTCACAACTCGCACCTCCCCTGTTGATCTGCACTTGCTGTAATAGTTCATCAGCTTATGATACTGATGCCGTGTTAGTTAAAATTCTGTATACAATTTTTTAAAGAAATGTCATGTATGACCCACCTTTTTCCTGAAAAGACCCACCTTTTCAGTGGTCAGTGGGTCATTTGACCCACCAAATTTGGTTCCTAGAATGAACGCTGAAAGGGTGAGCAAGGCAAATAAGAAATGGAAACCCCTCTGGTTCTCCAGGGAGGTGGCTGCAATAGTGAGGGAGAAAAAGGTGTATACAAAATTTTAGGGTGTCAGTGAAAGATAAGGATAAGGAAAACCTGTAAGGTAGCACAGAGGGAAACTGGTAAGGCAATAAGGGAGGCTAAAGCCCTGACTGAACTGAGGATTGCGAAGGGGGTAAAGGAGGGAGATTAGAACCTTCTTTAGGTACTTGAGAGAGAAGAGGAGAACCAAGGGGGGGATAGTTAGACTAGCAGATACTGGAGGGTAACTGGTAGAAAAAGATTGCGAGAAAGCTTAAGACTTAAACTAGTACTTGTGTTCTGTGTTTACCAAACAGAACGCAGGGGATGGACCAAGCCTGTATAGCAGCAGCACCCAGGGACCAGGAGTTGACACAAGCCCCTTCACAGAGGCTCAAGTCTTGGAAGCTTTAAATAAACTAAAGGTGGACAAGGCCATGGGATTCACCCTAGAGGTTCTTGGGGAGCTGGGGAGTGTACTAGTAGCACTCCTAGCAGAACTATTCACCAAATCACTAGAGAGTGGGACCATACCAGAGGACTGGAAAAGGGCAAATGGTCCCACTCAGTAAAGCGGGGGGGGGGGGGGAGGCTGGCAATTGCTGTCCATTAAACCTCATGTCGGTGGTAGGGAAGTAGATGGAGACGCTACTCAAACAGAGAATCATAACGTATCTGGAATCCAGTGGGCAGCAAGTCCCAAAACAGCATGGGTTCTTGGCAGGTAAGTCTTGCCAAACTAACCTGGTCGACTTCTTCGACTGGGTTACAAGGATAGTAGATCAGGGAGCTGCGGTAGATGTCTGTCTGGACTTTAGCAAAGCCTTTGACTCTGTTCCACACAGAGGGCTGGTGAGGAAGCTGGACCACATGGGGGTGGGCAGGGAGGTAGTTGAGTGAGTAAGCTGGCTGAGAGGAAGAACACAGAGGGTTCAGGTAAACGGGACATTTTCAGCTGAGAGGGAGGTGACCAGTGGGGTACCACAGGGTTTGGTACTGGGTCCCCTACTCTTCAGTGTGTTCATATTGGACATCGCAAATGGGCTGGAAGGTAAAGTGTGTCTATTTGTTGACGACACCAAGATTTGCAACAGAGTGGACTCCCCTGAGGGTGTGAGGAGTATGACTTCAGACTTGAAGAAACTGGAGGAGTGGTCAGAAACATGGCAAATGAAATTCAGCGCCAAAAAGTGCAGAGTCATGCACTTGGGCAGAAACTATCCCAGAGAGGATTACTACCTGGAAGGAGATAAGCTAGCCTCCACCAGCCAGGAGAGGGACCTAGGTGTCATTATATCAGAAGACTTGAAAGTGGGTAAACAGTGTGAAAAGGTGGCACTAAAGGCAAGTGGCATGCTGGGCTGCACTGGGAGGAGAATCACGAGTTGCAGGAGAGAGATGGTGTTCTCAGTCTACAGAGGCGCTGGTGCAC
Organism: Neoceratodus forsteri; assembly: GCA_016271365.2. Classification (NCBI taxonomy): domain Eukaryota; kingdom Metazoa; phylum Chordata; order Ceratodontiformes; family Ceratodontidae; genus Neoceratodus; species Neoceratodus forsteri. Next base: position 725,859,785 of record CM057458.1, on the reverse strand, counting down.
CGCCACTTGGACTATTGCGTACAGTACTGGAGACTGCACCTCTAAAGGGACATGGACAGAATCGAGACGGTGCAGAGGAGGGCCATGAAAATGATTCAGGGACTGCACCATATGGCATACCAGGACAGACTGAGGGAACTCGACATGTACTCCCTGGAAAAGTGGAGGGAGAGGGGCGACATGATTGAGACTAAATATGTGAGGGGTATAAATAAGGTTAACGTTCAGGAGTTTTTCCAGTTGAAAGAGAGCCGGAGAACAAGAGGGCATGACATGAGGCTGAAGGGAGGGAGGTTCAGGAGTAATACAAGGAAGTTCTTCTTTACAGAGAGGGTAGTGGACCCATGGAATAGCCTACCCAAGGAGGTAGCAGGGGCCAAAACGGTAAGCGAGTTGAAGAACGCATGGGATAGACATAAAGGTAGCATACGGAAAGGCAAAGGAGGGAAGGGGGAGAAGCAACAGGTAGGTTCTTTAGCAGACTTGATGGACCTTGTGGTCCCCTTCTGCCATCATTTTCTATGTTTCTGTGTTTCAGTGAAAGGTGGGCTGGGCACAAGTTGCAGTACCATCCTTGTGTACTAACCTTTGGAACTGGAAATACGTTCCTGCAGGAACATGACGTTTTCACGGCCAGCCTGGTGGTGGACTCTCCCGGATTGCTTATGCTGTGTGGCTTCATTAACTGGGATGACGATGAAGCCTGTATCTGGAATGCAGTTTCTCCAGCTGTTGACATCACTGGGCCTTACTCAGGCGTTTGCCTCTGATAGCCACCAGCATGGCCATGCCTTGGACCTGGACCTGGTCTTACCTTTGGGTCTTGACATTAGCAGTGTCAAGGTTGATCTGATTGTTTGGTCAGTTCATCATGCCATACAGTTCCTTTGCAGGGCTCCCCAGTTAATTACCCCCCCCCCACATGGAGATAATTGCCGTCCAGTTCATAACTGAGCCAGAGAGGCTCCTGGCAGTACTGAACACCTCTGGCATAGTGATGGCTTATGTTGAGGGAACATTGCCGTAGAGGGCAGTAATCTGGCTCTTTTGACTGCCTTTGACTCCTTAGCACCATTCCATGTTTGTCCCTTGATTTCCCGCGCAGGTCACCATGGTGTGGTGGTGACCTGAGGTGGTTCAAGACAGAGGGATGGAGGGTGGAGCCTTCTTAGTGGAGGACCAAGTCTGATGAGGATAGATTGGCACTGAGAACTCACTGTGGTGCATATCAGCAGGAGTTGCCCTGAAAAAGTCAATATTCCTGTCACGAGTGTTTGCTGTTGGAAAGAACCGGTGGGCTTAACTCTTCCACACTGTGGAAAGATTGTGAAATTCGATCAGTCTGCAATCAAGAGTATTTTCAGCAGATTAGTGCAAGGAGTAACTAGATTATTCCTAGGTAAGGTATCCTCGATTTGGGCTAGGATCACATCGAGTGGTTTGTTATGGGCTAGTAGTGTTCATTTGACACTAGGTGTAGGCACTTTCTATTGGTGGGAGGAGTTTGAGCAAGTTCTGGTGGAAGAGGTTTTCCAGATGGTCTCGGGGCTGCGCCCTGTGCATATTGGAACCAGGACCTAGCAAACATTTTTTGAAATGCTGGGGGAAACGGGGTCCAATTTTTGTGGGGCTCATCAGATGTCCCTTGAAGGAGGGTGGCTTGCTGACTGTACTGAAAAAGGCAGCGATTAAGCCCCTCCTGAAGAAAACATCCTTGGATCCAGATGTTCTTGCGAATTACAGGCTTGTTTTGAACCTGCGCTTTTTAGGAAAGATTTTCAAAAAGGTGGTAGTGGCGCAGTTGGAGCACCTCTTGGAACACTGTGACATCTTTGAGCATCTCTAGTCTGGTTTCCGGCCTCCTTACGGCGCTGAGACTGCCCTAGTCAGGGTGCACCATGAGCTCCTGGTAAGAGATAGTAAACAGTGTTCTATTCTGGTGTTGCTTGACCTTTCCTCTGCACTTGACACGGTGGACCATGGGGTGCTGTTGGTATAGCCAAGGCACTATGTAGGACACTCTGGGACAGTGCTGGATGGTTTGAATCCTACTTGTCTGGAAGGGCATAGCAGTTGGTGCTAGGTTCTTGCATCTTGAATAGTGTTGTGCTTTGCTGTGGAGTGCCTTTAAGGCTCAATCTTGACTCCTTTGTTTGCTGTGTATGTGCTGCCCTTGGAGAAGATCATATAGACTAGGTTTTCACGGCTATGCTGATGGTATCCAGTTGTACCTGTCTTGTGTTCCGGACAGGGGTGCATCATTCACAGGGCTGAACAAGTGCCTAAAGGGGTTTCAAGACTGGATGGCTGCCAGTTGGCATAGCCTAAATTCCACAAAGACCGAGAAGGTACTGGTAGAATCAGACCGGTGTGGATTGGCAATGAACGGCATTGATGTCACTTTACCATCAAAAAAAAAAAATGGCATCTCACTCTGAGCTGTGGATAGGGTTAGGAACCTGACAGTCCTTGTGGACCCCAAGTTGACTCTAGAACATTGGGTATCAGTTGTTGTCTGCAGTGGCTTTTTCCATCTCCAAAATATCACCCGGATCAAGCCCTTTCTATTGCCCAGTGACTTGATGACACTAGTGCATACCTTCCTCACATCTGGATTGGACTACTGCAACTTTCTTTACCTAGAGCTCTCCACAAGGCTGGTACATCACCTGCAGCTTGTGCAGGACACAGCTCCTGGCTGAATGCTGGGACCTCCCGGTCCCAGCATATTGCGCTGGTGCTCCATGGGCTGCACTGGCAACTGATTCGTTGGCACATCAACAAGGTGTGTTTGTTTTGACTTTCAAGGTCCTGTGTGGTCTAGGCCCCCAAAGCCAGGGAGTGGCTCATGTTAATGGTAACCCACTTAGGAAGCTGTGATGAGCAAAGCACCAGGGCAACAGTCATTGTTATGTTTTGACTGTTGGGACTCCAGACAGTCATAGTCCTGTAGAACAGTTTGCACAAGCATTTTCTCTAAAAGAATAAAAAGAGTTCCGGTAAAGCAGCTTGTTTTCTGCTCATTACTGGAGTTTCACTCCTGGCCGAGTGTGGTCTTTATGTTATATATGTGTATATGTTTTTATGGTGTGGGCCCCTGCTGTCTGACAGACCTCCTGATCCCATACACTCCAGGCCAATCTCTCTGCTTTTCAGAGGCTGGTCTTCTCTGCACCCAGAAATCCTATCTTAAAGGGGACAGGAAATCTGTGCTAATTGGCAGCAGTTAGCAATGTTCTGATAAGAGAAGTGATAAACTTGCCTCCAAATGAACCATATTTCACTGTACCTTAATAAACACTGATGTGAAAAACTGTGTTTTCAATTGTTTTGTTTTTATGAATAACATTCTGAACAGTTCTTTTCCTGGAACCAGTAATTTGGAGTGTTTACTATGTCTTGGTTTGAGTACGGAATGCTAAACATGAGCTACTCTCCTATCAAAACCATGCTTGGAGTCCTGTACACAAACCATGACATAGCTAAAACTCCAGATCACTGGTTCCATGAAGAGAACTGCAACAGAATTCTGCCCATAAAAATAAAACCATGCAAAATACTGTTTTTTATATCACTTTTTATTCAGGTACAGTTACATATGGATCATTTAGGCTTATGGATATCATTTCTGTAAACTGGAACATTATAAACAGCTACCAATTAGAAATAATTTCCTGTCCTCTTTAAGCCATTGGGGGATTGTGCATTTGGATTGCTGCCCAGTACTTTGGTGTTAATTTCAGAGATGTTAGGAGCCCTCTACAGATAAGTAAAAATTAGTCTGAAAACATATCTGTTTAATCTTTGTTATGGGTCTGGTGATACTTTAACGCTATCTACTTTTTTTTTTTTTCAATTGTATGATTATGTTTATGCTGTTATGTATGTAAGACACCCAGAGCCTCTGGGACTAGGCGCTGTAAAATAAAATTGCCTGTCTTTAGTGTCAGCAGCTTGGTTGTTTTTTTGGGAGATTACCTTTAGTCAGAATCTTGCCCCTAGCTATACACATCTCTCATATGGAGAATTCCTTTTTAAGGCTATTGGGCATTGCCAGCAGACTTCCTGTGGGCACACCAGAGTAGGTCTGCAGGAAGGAAGTAGCAGAAGTACCCAGGGAATTATGGGCTCCTTTTATGTTCCTCCGTCCAATGCTCCAGATAAGGCCTAAAACATGTTGGTGTTCCGTTCTCTATACGCAAGATCAGCATAGTCTAGGTGCCCCCGTAGAATCCAGTACTGGTTTTCAAAGATAGTCGGGGAGGCACTGAGGGCTGAGAAAAGAGCATTTATTAGCTACAGAGAGAAACAGGGAGACGATGAATACCAGTTTAGGATAGGGGAGGCCAAGAAGGTGGTCAGGTACTCAAAAGGTATTGTGGAAGGGGTCAAGGTGGGGAAGTTCTTTAGATAAATTAGGGGCGAAAAGGAAGATGAGAGGTGGAATTTTTAGGCTGACATGGGGACAGGGTAATAGAGGTGGACGAGCAGAAGGTAGCTATTAAACAGTAAAGGATAGCCCTAAAGAGGAACAGTCAGCACCAAGGGCCCCAAACTAAAGTGTAGGACTGGCCCCAAAGTGCACTTCGTGTGCAGTATTATTTTGGCTTTCTTACAATCTACTATACTATATTAAACAGTATCGGACTAATTTTGTTTACTTCTAGGTGGATATCTTCTGTTACTACAAATCTCAGAATCCCCTGCAGCTGACATCAGAGCAGTTGGCAGCAGTGGCAGATTCAATAGCCTGCAGCGCATGTTAAGAGCTTATAATTACTGGTCAGCAATTTTTTAAATAGGCTGACCGAGTTGATATTTGCCGTAATAACCTGCGGGTGGTTATGGCATTCACGCGCTGTGCCCATCAACACTGACTGCTCCCTCATTGGCTCTTGACTATAGGAGAGGGCGGGCTGAACAGTTCCGCAGATATGGTGAGCTCCTTATGTCCGTTACCGAGGAATTGCCGCAGAGGAGCCGCTGCAACAACTGTCTTCGCCGCCGTATAATCATTTTTTTTTTTTCCCTATCTGGTTGATCCTACCCTTGAATATAACAAAAAAAAAATCATATCTTGTTGATCCAGCTGTTTGCCAGCCTGAAGACAAACCCACTGCCTGCAGGAACGGCTCCATGACTGACTGAGATAAGCGTGACCACAATCGTGACTTCAGTCTACAACTATGTGGAAAAAAGTAGAAAAAAAAAATCACCTGTTTGAAAAAGATGGAGGTACAGAAAGAGAAACTCTGTCTGTCTGCCTGCCTGCCTGCCTCACAGGACTCCAGCTGGAAAAAAAAATGCTGATCAGCAATTATGAAAAATAAAAGATGTGAAAGTGTGCATATGAGAATTTAATGCACACCCTCGGTATGGGATGTTTTCGCCCTTGGGGTTTATATGGCATCCCACACCTCGGGTGTGCATTAAATTCTCATATTACACACTTCCCCATCCTTTATTCTCTATGTAAGTTCTGAACTTTTGCTTGCTGGTCCTGCTGTCCTCTCTGAGCTAAGCACAGTCACAGAGGACTGTACTTGGCCCCTGGAAGAAAGCAGAACCAGAAAATATATTATCGGAGATTATAAAAGCTCTAACATGCACTGCAGGCTATTGAATCTGCCATTGCTACCAACTGCTCTGTCAGCTGCAGGGGATTCTGGGATTTGTAGTAACAGAAGATATCATCATAGTCTGACTCTGCCACTGCTGCCAACTGCACTGATGCTAGCTGCAGGGGATTCTGGGATTTGTAGTAACAGAAGATATGAGCCTAGACATAAACAAAATTTAGTCTGATACAATCTACTATATTCCCCTTCCTCCCCCTTCATCTACTCCCTTTGTAACCTTAACCCCCGTACTCTGGCCTTGCCCTCCCGGGCCACCTCCGTTGGCAAACCTTACTTCTCTCATCGCTTCCCCAGTCTCTGGAACTCCCTCCCCACCCCAGTTCAAAATGTCACCTCCCACTGTGCTCTGTCTCGCTCCTCCGCAGCCACACTTCCCCCTCATGCAGCTGCCTCCATTCCTCTAGTCCCCCCCCCCCCTTGTAATTTTGCCACTCCAACTCTGTGGCCTTTCACTACTAAATTTTCTGGCACCCACATTTGCTATTTTGCTCTAATAGCACCACAGTACTCCTAGGCTTATCAGTTCGAATTTCTCCTTGTATTGCACTTGAATTCTGGTATTTTTGTAGTAGCATCGTTTGGTCTGTCTCAATTGTATATTGTATTTGTTACCTTGTATTTTGTACATGTATATGATGACTGTACCTTGTACTCTTGCTCTATTCCTTCCCCTTACTCCCCAGAACGCATCTGGAAATGAGCAACACTGCTCCATATGCTTTTCCTGGTTAAACTTTTAAATAAATAAAATACTACAGTAAACAGTGGGTAAACCAAAAGTATTTGCACACAAAGTTCACATTGGGACCAGCCGCATGCTTGAAGTGTGGGGGGCCATTTGTGCTAACTACTTCCCTTTAAAACAGCATAAAGGCTGCTGCAAGAGGGATTGCAGAAATGAAGCAGATAGTATTTATGGGAGAAAGGGTAAAAAGGTGTAGCAGCTCTGGAAAAAAAAAGACATGGCTCAAGGGCCAGATGGGATGCACCTAGTGGTGCTGAGTCAGGACTATTCAATATCTCCCTGCAGTCAGGGGGTGGTTCCAAAAGATTGGATGATAGCGAAAGTAGTCCCACTCCACAAGGAAGGAGACAAAGCAACCAGGAAAGTACAAACCCATTAGTCTTAATTCCATACCAGGTAAAGTAATGGAGACACTAGTCAAAGAGGACCTAGTGGACTCCGTGGAGAGAAATGGAGTCTAGGATAGTAAGCAGCATGGGTTTGTGGCAGGGAGGTCTTGTTAGATCAACCTAATAATATTCTGTGACTGGGTAACTAGGGCAATGGACATGGTACAAGCAGTGGATTTGCTCTACTTCAGTTTCAGCAAGGTGTTTGACTTCATGCTGCATATAAGTTAGCTGAAGAATTTGGAAGATCTGGGAACAGCAAAGGATCTAGTTAGATGGAAGGGAAGTTGACTGGGGTGGGAGACAGCAGAGGGTCATGGTTAATGGGGTCAGGTAGGAGGAGAGTGAGGTCACAAGTGGAATGTGTCAGTGCTCAGTCTGGGGACAAGTCCTTTTCAGTAAGTTCATCAGTTACCTAGGAGGAGGAGGAGTACAAGGCAAGATGAGTCTCTTTGCAGATGACACTAAGCTCTGTGGCAGGGTAGACGGTGAGGAAGGGATTAGGCGATGCAGAGGGACCTGCAAAGATTAGAGAGGTGGTTCAGAGTCGGGCTGTTGAAATTTAGTTCCAAAAAGTGCACTGTGATGCACCTAGGGAAGAAGAACCTCAAGAAGGAATATTGGATGGGAGGAGTTAAAGAGTTAGTGTACTGCCTAAAACTAATATTAGTTTTCTGTATTGCTCCCATATTGTCGGCGGGGAGTTTATACATATGGGTAATGAACACCCCTACTGGGGTAGTGGTACAGCCGAAAGCTGTCAGTCAGCATAAAATCTTGGGCACATGAGCATTCCGAGATCACAAATTCCCCAGTCTTTGCTGTACCACTAGAGAGGTAGGACAGCATAAGAGCTCTCAGAAAAGCATCTGTTCTGCAGTTGGTTTGTTCTTCTGACAAGGATTGTGCAACTGGGAGACAAGTTGGGGCTACCTGGTAAGAGGAAGCACACTCAAATTTAAAATTTGTGCCTGTTAAGCTGCGACTTTAAAATTGACTAACCTGCCATACTATCCTCAGTTCATTGCCGTCTGTTGCACACCTTATTAAATAAACGTAGTCAGTGGTCCTCAGTTTATGCACAGAGGTCTGCTCATCTTAGCCTAGTGTCTCAGGTAAGTAGTTTTATTCTTTCTTTTTTTGGGGGCACAATTAGCGAACTAGCTTGTGGGACTAGTACTAACTTTTTTTTTTCTTCTTTCCCTGGTGTTCTGCTGGCGATGGACCCCTCTGTTTTTTTTTTTTTCCCTCCTTTTCTGAGCAGAATTGGATTGTTTATTAGTTTGTTCTCAGCAGGCTGAGTGGTGCTGCATGGTTTTTGCCTGGGCTTGCCTTCACGTGGCGGCCTAGCAATTTGGGGGCTAGTGGAGTTCTGTAGGGCTTGGAAGCAGAAATGTTTCACCCTCCTGTGTGTGCACTAAGTGCTTTGCATGGTCCCCCACTCCACTGCTGGTGGTTTGCCAGTGTGTAAGCTTCACGCTAGGTTTTTTTTGTCCCACCATTAGTAGCTTTTTCTTATATGGCACGCTTGCGCCAGTAGCAGCACTTACAGCTCTCCCCCAGTGAGTGCCATCGCATCAGTAGTGCAGTTGCAGTTCTAACACCTGCATCTTGACATCGTACGCATTAGCTTGACATCACAAACACACGTGTGTGGCTGTATTCTTGTCACGCTTACCCACGCAGTGCAAAGGTAGAGCGTGTCAACGTTATTCTAAGCATGACTGGCCAGGGACTTCCATTCCAGCTTGCACAGGGAATGGTGTTTTCAAGCAGGCACGTTCTCTGCAGTCAAAACAGTTGGAGACTGTTCTCTCCTGGCGGTGTCTTTGGTATCAGGACCTCAAGATTTTTCCCTGGGCAGCGTGGCAGCGAGTTTTCTTATTAAAGAACTCCAGAGCTGGAGGACTGTTTAAGGGGAGTCAGGCAGCATAATCTTAAGGCATACTCCATATAAAACATATATAAGGCTCACCTACACAAATTTTTTTTTTTTTTTTTTTGCGTTTGGCCACAGTGTTACGGGCGGCGATTATAATATGTCACAGGTATGGGTTATTTTTGGGGCAGTATTCTCTCCCACCAGTTTAGAAATGGGTACTGCACTCTGCATCCCTCCTCTGATGTCCGCTGCAGGGGAATGTGGGATTTCTGGTTACAGGAAATGGCATCTTAGAAGTCGGCAAAAGTAGTCTCTTACATTAATAATAATCTTTATTTGTATCAAGTGCAATTCACATGTATCAAAGCACTTTTACAGAAATCAGAAACCTTAAGAACTATAAATATTTAAAATACCAGGATAAACATAACTTCCATAAATTAGTTATCAGAAAAGGCAAGCGAGAATACATTTTCAGTGCCGATTTAAACCTCTCCACAGTCGGGCACCCTCGTACATGATGAGGTAGAGAATTCCACAGGGTAGGAGCCACGAATGCAAAAGTTCGAGCTCAGAGGTCTTGAAGCAAACCCTGGGAATCTCCAGCAATCCTTCATCGGCGGAGTGGTTAGAAGGAGCAATAGGGACGATGAAGCTCTTGCAGGTAACTCGACCACTGTCCATGTAGGGCTTTGTAGGTCAGCAAGCTGACCTTGAAGGTGATCCGCCACTGGACTGGCAGCCAGTGCAGCCCACGCAGCACAGGCGTGACATGGCTAGATCGAGAAAACCCAGTCAACAACCTGTCCTCCACATTCTGCACCAACTGCAGGTGGCGGATATCAACCCCCGGTAGCCCTAGGTACAGGGCGTTGCAGTAGTCAAGGCGGAGGTCACAAAGGCGTAGACCAATGTCGGAAGGTCACAGGGCAGAACCAGGTGCTTAATCCGGGCGATATTCCTCGGATGGTAAAATGAGGTCTTGACAACGGATGACACCTGAGATTTTGGAGTCAGCCCCTCATCAAAAATAACACCCAAAACTCTGCACCTGTTCAGAGGTCATCAGCTGGCTATCACCAAGCAAAAGCCCAGAGGCCTGCCCAGCTGAAGACCCCTCTATCCGATGACCCAGTCCACCATCAAAACCTCAGTTTTGTCATGATTCAGCTTCAGCCAGTTGGCATTCATCCAGTCCTGGATCTCGGAGAGGCAGTTGTTAAACACAGAGACCACATTATCCTGGTCAGGTGCAAAGGACATGTATAGCTGATTGTCATCTGCATAGCAGCGAAAACACAGTCCATACCACTTTACAGTTTCTCCCAATGGCAGCATATACACTGCGAATAACATAGGCAACAGCACAGAGCCCTGGGGAACCCCACATGGCAGGGAGAATGTGTCTGAGGAATAAATTCCCCGACACTGCTCTCTGAAACCTACCAGCGAGGAAAGAATGGAACCATCTGAGGGCTGTCCCTGACAGTCCACAGATTACCAGCAAGCAATACACCATGATCCACGGTGTCAGATGTCGCAGAGAGATCAAGGAGGATTAATATGGAATGACTCCTCCGATCTCTTGCTATCAGGAGTTCACTGAGCACCTGGACCAGGATAGTCTCAGTGCTATGCCTCTTCCTAAATCCTGACTGGAGAGAATCATAGATGTCATGGATGGTAAGATGGTCATCCAGCTCCAGCGCAACGACCTTCTCAGTAACTTTATTCCATAAACCACTGTTATATTGTGTTATTTTGTTATCTGTATTGCACCTGTATGTTACCACTGTTGTAACTTGCACTGTAACCATGTCTACCCTCTTTGCGACGAGGTGTCTTTGTAAATGAGTCTCTGACTCAAAGGTTGTAAATTTGACTTTCAAAAATAAATAAATAAATCAACCTTACCCACAAAGGTCAGGTTAGAGACAGGTCTGTAGTTGGTGAGAAAGGCTGGGTCGAGAGAAGATTTCTTAAGGAGGAGAATCACCACTGCCTCCTTCAGGGAGTCCAGAAACTCGCCTATCTCAAGCGAACACCAGATTATCTCTGCCAGGTCCAGGCCGATGACCTCGGTGCACCCCACAAGGAGACAAGTTGGGCCCGGGTCCAAACTACAGCAGGCTGCGTACTCTGGATGAGCCTCATGACATCCACGATCATCACCTGATCAAAAACCGACCAATCAAACCGAGGCTTCCCAACCTCCCACCGATCACCGCCCCATCCATTGGAACGAGCTAAGCCGATCTCTGACCTAATGTCGGCAACCTTATTTGCAAAGAAACGAGCAAACTCGTCACATTTATCCTGCGACAAGGCTCTTCGAACTTGCAGACTAGCTGGATTGCACAGTCTGTCCACATTTCGAAAAAGCTGAGCTGGTCGGTTCCGTGCAGCGGTAATCTCCCCGGACAGGAACTCTGCCTTCTTATGGGAGATCACCGATTGATAGTCCGTATAATGGGCCATAAATCTAAGTCTGTCGGCATCAAAGCCAGATTTCCGCCGGCAGCGCTCAATACTTTGCCCCCCCCCCCCCAAATCTCATCTCCCTCAGGGTTCCATCAAACCAAAGGGACTGAAGGCGAAGGGTGAGGGGGCAAACACAGACAGGAGCAATAGAATCCAGAGCTGCCACCACTGCCTTTTTGTTATAGACTTGTAGTAGGTTTGCTGGACCATTGCTTGCAATTGGAAGTCCCGATCAATCCAACACTGCCATCGAGCCATCTGGGGTCACACCCCTTAATGGGTCGTGCTGGATCATCTTCAAAGAGGCAGGCCTATAAAGGGGAGCCTGGAAGTTGAACCTGATAGTGTAATGGTCAGACCAGCTGACCGGTTCCACCAACAAGTCCAAGGTCTCCATTCCCAGTAGGAAGACCAGATCCAGAGAATGATCGGTATCATGGGTTGCAGAGGCAACTACCTGTGTGAAGCCCAACAAAATCATTAGTTGGTAGAAGTCCTGACCAAAATTCGAGAGTTTGTTGTCGATCCAGGCATTGAAGTCACCCAGCATCATCACTCTAGGGAACTCTACACCATGTTTACAACGAAGTCCGCTACTTCCTGCTAAAATTGCTTCCCATCCCCGGGTGGACAGTAGAGGAGAATCATTTTGCACCCCACACCTGCACCCAGGATACATTCATAGGGTCTGGTCTCCCCCACTGGCACGTCTACCGGGCCCAATTCCATTATGAAATAGACAGCTATACCCCTGCCCCTACGATGCATCATCGAGATCCCGGATGAAATGGCTGACTCAAGAAGTGGGCCAGCATATTCATCTAGCCAGGTCTCAGTGATGCATGCCAGATCCGATGACCCAACAAGGTCAGTAATTATTGCTGTCTTGTTTTTAATGGACCTGACATTGCATAACACCGCCCGGGTAGGATGAGACTTCAAGGCCGACCGGGTCAACTGCCCTCTCAAAGTGGAGCCCTTGGGTATGGGAACCAGACAGGGAGGACCCCTCTCCAGTCTCCATTTTGCCCCAAGGCATCTCCTAGCCTCTACGACCCAAATCCGGCCACCACCACCCCCACCCAGGTCCAGGCCCCACCAATACCTCCTTCCAGCAATCTCCAATGCCCAACAGTGACCATATACATCGGCAGGCAGTGGGGGACATTTAAAGGGATGGAGGCCTCGGAGCTCCGAGGGGGAGTAGCGCCTGACCGGGAGATCCACCTGCCAGCACATAATCTCCAGCCACCCAGAATAGCCACCCTACATTATACTATACTGCAGTAAACGGTAAGTAAAAAAAAAATATGTTTTTGTACACAAAGTGCAAATTGTGATATTGCTGACCATTCCCCTTTAAAGAGCCAGTTCATTGACCTTAGTGACATGGAGATTACTGGCTACATAGACACATATAGGTGTAGCATGGACAGTGGTGACTGAGGGATTAATGATCTTGGATTGCTCATGTGCCGTTGGGCTGTACCACTACCACAGTAGGGGTGTTCATTACCCATATGTATTACTGTAACTCCACATTGACATTGTTGGTGCTAACAGAAAAGGAAATTATGGCAAGTATGAAGGAATTTCTCCTTTTTAAAAGTAGTCAACTATTACCTTTTATATATGGGGTTATTTTTGTTTTCCCTTTGGTTAATTAGGATTTTTTTTTAATTTATGTTAGGAGTTGTGATGCATGGAACAGTGCTCTGCATGGTGGCTGGCATATCTAGCTTTGTTCCTTCCATTACATTATCAGCATTGTGACCTGACTGACTGACATCTCGGCTGCTCAGGAAGAGCCACTCAGCTGCTGCCAAGTCAGTCACCTGTGTTGTCATTATCAGTGAGGTTACAGTGTTGATGATGTGGTGGGATGAATAGAACTAGATGTTAGCTGCCACGCATAGTGCTATTCCACACATCCAGCATAATACTGTCTCAAAGAAAACTTTCTAATGAGTAAAGGGGTGGAAAAAAAGAAAAATTCAGAAATAGAGTTACAATTGACCACATCTTGAAATTTGTAACCTTTTCATTGTCTGCTATTTTTGGTTCCACTAGCTGTTGTAAGTTGAACCTACCATTGAGGAAAGGGACCTGGGAGTTAGAGATGCCCTTAAACATTCTAGCCAATGTAACAAGGCCTACAGTAAGGCGACTAGGATGTTGGAGTGAATCGAGAGGGGATTAACAGCAGGAGGTTGGAGGTGGTGATGCCTCTTTGTAGCTCACTGGTGAGGCCGCACCTGGAGTACTATATCCAGATATGGAACCCCACCTGAGAAAAGACAGGCTAGAGATGGTACAGCATAGGGTAGCCAGAATAACTAAGAACCAGCAGGGCAGGTCCTGTGAGGATCAGTATAAGGCACTGAACATGTTATTGTTAGCGACCAGAAGGGGAGGGGAAATACGATGGAGAACTTCATTTCCTGAAAGGAATAAACAAGGTGTATTAATATGGGCAAATAATTAGAAGGACTGGTGAATCAAGAACACTGGGACATAAGTGGAAGCTGGCAGATTGCAGATTCAGGAGGATATGAGAAAGTTTTAGTTTACTGAGAGAGTGGTTGAGCCATGGAACAGCCTACCAGCAGAGGTAGTGGGTGCAAGACCCATTAATGGTTTTGGTCATGGCTGGGACCAAGTAAAAGGCACATAAGGGAAAAGCAGTAAAGCTGAGGGGAGGGCAGAACCCTGACCATATTATTGGGTCCCTTAGTAGTATGGATGGATCAGTGGTCTTTTTCTGCCTACATTTTCTAAGTTCACAAAAGCTACTAAATATGTATAAGGACAGCACCATCCTTAAACTCTTGTTTCAGTGATATGACTGGATTAGTATTCCTGAACGAGCAGTGAGTGGTGCTGCATAAATGTTCATACATATTTAGTAGCGTTAGGCTAGTTTACTTTGACACTCCTGTTCCTGGTCTTGTTAATTACTTTACATGAAGGTTTCCCAACCCCTAGCAGGCTGTCTTTTTAATGCATAAAGTGAAGTTTCATGCATGTTAGTTTATGAACTTTAGAAAGATTGGGTTATATTTAGTGTGTTTGAGTTGGCAGTGGTGAGATCTGAGTAGCGGTATGTTAAGCAGAATGTAGTGTAGTAGAACCCCAATTATCTGAACTGTTTGGCTGGCTTTTGAATAGTTCAGATAATTGAGCGTTCGCTAGATCAGGGCGGCCATTTGTTTCAATGGCACTGCTGATTTACAATCTCCATTTTAGTGTAAGAGCTACGATACATGTGTATATACTGTGTGTAATGGAATTTTTTTGGTTTCTTTAATGTGCTTAGTGCTTGCGCTTGCGCTTTACAGTACAGGTTTAGAAGAAGTCTTTGCTCAACTTCTACTGTAGCTTTCCTCGTCTGTTTTTCGACGTTTGACTGCAGAGATTTCTCAGTAGGAGTAGGTGGAGCGGGTTGCTTTCAGACTGATTTTCCTGCCATGACAAACACATAGTATTGTATATTGTAAACTGTAACTCTTATCTGGATACTGGATGGCTCGGGATTCTATGTTTGTTCTGACACCTACAAATATATGAATACGGTTTGCTAATCGCTGTTTGATATGTAACAAAAAACTTCTGTAATCTCCTGTCTATCATATTGCATTTGTGTTGCTGTCTATGTGTTGAATCCACTGGAACTGACATGGAGCCTTTGGAAACAAGTCCTTGACTCAAAGGGTTGTAACTCCGATATGTATAATAAATAAAATAAAAATTAAAAAAAATAATGAATGCTTCCATCACGTCATTGCCTATAACAGGCTTTGATCACGCCCTCTCTTTCTGTCTTCCCCCACCTCATCACAGCATCGACAGTACAGTCATCTGATGTGTTCTTAACTGTCCTCCTTCGTATCACAAGCCATCCATTCAACAGGGGGGAGGGGAACTAGTGAAGGGGGCAGCTATAGAGTAAACCTAGATAGCTGCACTCTCGCGCAGACTCTATAGATCTAAGGGCCTGTATCTGTTGCCATTTTTCATATGTTCATAAGTTTCTCATTGGTAACGAGCAAGGTAAGATGCCAGTCTAATAAGTTGGTCATTGTCCGTTTTAGGGTGGGGTGGTGGTGGTGGGGGTCAAGTAGCTCTTCAGCTGTTGCCAGCCTGCTTGCAGCTCCCTTGCTGTCCTCGACATACCTCTCAACCTCCCTCATCACAAATCGGGGACAAATGACCAAAATCAGGGACACATCTATAAAAATAGTAATAGTAGTTCTAGAAGCTATGTACAACATGCTTCTTAGTGTGAATAGCATTTTCTTAATGAGAACTAGACTGTAGCACCAGTGGCTGGCATTATTTTATGGTTCAAATCCCTACTCTTCAGTGATAGAAATGCTAACTTTATTTATTTATTTATTTAGTTAGTTAGTTAAACATCAGTTTAGAAACCTTTGAGCCAAAGGCTCATTTACAAAGGTACCTCGTCACAAAGAGGACATCAGAACAGTAGTACAAGGGACACAGTACTTACAAACAAAAAAGTTACAGTTCAATTACAATTTTGTTACAATAGAATACAATCTCCAACGAAGCAAAAGATAACAAAAGGTGCAAAACTTATGGTCGGGGGAGAGCTGGTGGGAGTAGAAGGGAGGGAGATAGGGGAGGAGGAATTAGTAGGGAAAGGAAGGGGGGGAGCCGCTCAGTGAGCATTGTCCAACAGAGTATATATAATTTTTTTTTACACTAGGCTAGCGGCAGTTGCATTTGCGAGAGCTAAGCAGGAAGTTTCTGAGCCTGGGCTTAAAGCAAGCTAAGGTTAGTGAGTTTGAGACACTGGCAGGGAGGGAGTTATACCAGTGGGGGCGCACGGTAAGGGAATGCCCTCTGACCTTGAGAGGTCCTGGCTCTCGGAATAACTGGGTAGCTCTTGACAGGCTGCGGCGTGATCAGGGATCAGTGCAGTACGGCGAATGGAGTTGGATAGGCCACGAGGGGTTTTAAAGGTGAGCTGGCATGTCTGATGCATGAGTCGCTCTTCCAGGTTGAGTAGGTAGCTAGGGTGTACAGCTCACATGTGTGAGTGAGTCTGGGAGCACCAGTGATAAGTCTGCAGGCCTTATTAACTGTGAGGTGAACCTTGTTGAGGGCAGTCTGATCTGCTGAGCCATAGACCGAAGGCCATAGTCAATGAGAGACATGACAGAGGAGGTGACAGCCAGGCGGAGGGCATCAGGAGGGAGGCATTTTTGACCGGTAAAGAATGCCTAGCCGTGAGTTGGCGACAGAATTTAGGGCAGATATATGTCCATGGAATGAAAGTGCAGGTCAAAGGTTATACCAAGATATTTATAGGACTGCATCTGGTCAATGACGAGATTGGGTGTGGATGGACAGCTAAGGGAAACTTGCTGTACTTATTTTGGGGTGGAGAAGAGCATCGTTTTGTTTTCTTAAGGTTGATAAGTCGGTGCTCAGTGAACCAGGTAGCCGCAGAGTCAAAGACTAGTTGGAGGGAGTTCTGTAGCAGCATGGGGTCATTGTGGGAGGCACGAGAACAGCATCATCAGCATAGAAGCATCTTACCCGTACAACTGCTGGGTAGGGAGTTAAGAAAGAGTGAGAATAGTGGGTCAAGAATTGAGCCCTCCGGCACCCCAGAGCGAATGGGGCATGTTTCAGAGGGAGTACCGTTGACTTTCACACATTGGGAGCAGGCGGAGAGATAGCTGGTGCACCAGGAACAGGTCCTGAGGCAAAGCCTATTAGGTAGGGTGGAGAGCAAAAGAGGATGCGAAACGGTATCGAATGCTTTAGACAGGTCAATGAATATAGCACCAGCCAGGGCACCAGAGTCCAAGGAGGCATGGAGGAAGTTGAAAATTCCAGGAGTGCTGTATTGGTACTATGACCTGCTCTGAACCGTGTTGTTCAGGGCAGAGAACATTGTATCTACAGAGGTAGTCAGAGACTTGGGATGCCACAATTTTCTACCGCCTTAGAGAGGGGAGAGGATTGAGATGGGTCGGTAGTTACCCGGAAGAGTCCTGTCACCACCTTTATGGACAGGGTAACTGTGGCAATCTTCCAGGCAGAGGGAATTGTCCGAGACAGAGTGATTTGTTGAAAATGCACGTAATAGGTGAGAGGACCTGATCCAGGACCTGGCGTAAAAGGCAGGGATCAAGTGAGTCATTACCGATGGTGTTACCTTTAGGGCTTTTAGCAAGTAAGGCCTAGCTTCTTGCATGGTAACACGCACGAGGTGGAAAGAGGCGGGCAATGGGTGGTGGTACAGATGGAGGAGGTGGACTGAAAAGTTACCAGGAAGTACTGAGCTAAGGTCGGTAAAGGAGTTATTGAGGTGGGTGGCAATGAGGGCAGGGTCAGAGGAGATGGTACCATTGATGTTGAGAAGAGAAGGAGGGGGACTGGGAGTGACCATTCAGTTGCTTGATGTTGTCCCAGAAGCACCTGGGGTTCCCCAGGAGGAGGTAAGAGAGGCTTGGTAGTATTCCGCCTTTAGCTTGCGGATGGCCCAGGTGCACTGGTTGGGCGGCAGCATGGGACTGCCTGTCAGCTGAACGGCCAGTAGCAACAGCAAGGTGCTAAAGATTGTCGCGTTGCTAAGTTGCCACAGTAGGGCAGGGTGATCCAAGGGCATGTTTCACTTTGGACCTCCTAGCAGTTATGGAGAGCAAAGATATCACAGGCAAAGTTGAAAGTGCTTACAAAGAAGGCCAGGGCCAAGTCAATGTTGGTTGCCCTGCGTCAGAGGGGACCAATCAGTGTGGGCAAGGAAGTGCTTAAGGCCTATGAGTCCCCCAGGCCTAAGCCGCCTTCGAGAGGTGGTTTTGACTGGGGATGAGGGCCGAGGGGTTTCCCAGTTGAAAAGCACAGGGGAGTGGTCACTGAGGCAGTCTGGGAGGATTTGGATGTTGTGGATGCGGATTGGCCTGTTGGTGAGGACCACATCCAGGAGGGTGCTTCCCCCCAGGGTTTTTCTAGTAGGCTGTGTGACCAGTTGAGTTAGGTCAATTGAATTGAAAGCCTCACGGTGGGAGGAGGACGAGGCAGAGCCAGTTTATATTCAAGTGCCACCAAGATTTGGTCCGACGAGTTGGGTAGGGAGGTGAGGTAGTCAATTAGTGGGCCCAGGGCCTGGGATTGGTTCTTGGGGGGTATGTAGGCTACGGTTAGGAATAATGGGCCTCTAGCTGGGTCAGGGGACAGCTTTAGAGTAAGTGCCTGGGCCTTATGGTCGAGGTCAGGCGGGGGGAGTGGTAGCCCCATGAGAGAATCCTTCAAATAGAAGACACAGCCCCCACCTCTCCTACCGACACGGTCCAACCGGTGGAGAGTGTAGCCGGGGAGAGAGACATGAGAGTTAGGAGTGGAGGGAGACAGCCAGGTTTCAACCAGGGCAACAACATCAGGTTTATGAAGCGTCCACCCAGCAGTGTAGAGAGTCCAGTTTTTCAGGAGGCTACAGATGTTCATAGAAGCAATGCGCGCAGCCTAGAGATTTAGGGGAGGACCAGTGCTGCCAGGCCAGGGATTGGGGTGGACATTGCCTGACAGGAGCAGGAGGAGGAGGAGGGCTGATCTGGGGAGTGCACAATGGCGGGATAGCTTTCGACGATTGGAGAGGGGGTGATGAGGGGGTGATCACCAAGTGAAAACAGCTACTAGAGAGCAGTAAAATGTGACAAGTGAGGTATTGGGAGCAAATTGTTCAAACTTAATCAGGCAAAATGACTTTAACTTTAGGAGAGAGAGAAGAAATTTCTAAGGCAAAATCAGGGACATCCGTGAAAATCAGGGACAGTTGAGAGGTATGGTCCTCGACGTCTCTGATGTCCATTTCAGCATCACTGTGTCGATGATGATTCATTATCAGGCAGTTCCACAGCTGCATCTGGTTGCTTACCAATACCTGATCGTGCCCAAACCTCGATTATTGTTTCTTGTCACCATCTCGCAAACCTTTGTTGCCATGTAGACCATATCTTTCAAGTTTAGGGCCTTTGTGACATCCTTCAGAGGTGTCTCCTCAATCTTCTATTCGACAATAGTGAGAAGGAGTTTTTCTATAGTTTCTCTTAGTCATTTTGCCAGGTTTGCCATAGCAAATGGGAGTGGTAACCTGTAGGAGTTGTGAATCAATCTCCTACCATTCAAACTGCCAAAAAGTGCTGTTTTCCATGAAAAAAAATGCTGTTCTGTGCCCTGCTTTATTTGCATAACCCTGCCCCTTTTTTTCTCAGTGCTGCAACCTCCAACCGTGACATCATGCAAGGGAAACAGTTTTTAAGCACTGTGTTGAAACAGAGACCTCTGGTCAGTCTTGGTATTGCGGACATCCTTTTTCTTTCACAATGTTGGACTCCTGGCAGAAGCTGGACACCAAAGAAAAAGAAAAGTAGTCTGACCCATAACTACACTCCTGAACTACTTAGTCATTCAGGCCCTATAACATTAACATAGAAAAGAAGCATCACACTCCCACATTCTGACAGGAGCTGCCACTTCAGACCTGTCACTTTATCAGCAGGCAATAAAAGTTAAACAACCTCTACACAGACTGGCAGATTATCTTTTTGGCCTATTTGCATCACAGTTTTCCAGAAACTTTTCTACAAACTGTACTACTGTAAACACTACTGAAATAGGAGACTGCACTTTGATACGGGAGACAGAAAAATTGGCTATGTACTGTACCCACAATGCCTTACTACATATGTATACATAGATACATAAATGTTGATGGCAGATGAGGCCCTATGGCCCACCTAGTCTGCCCATGTAACATGCTTAGCTTCTTTAAGCTTCTCTAGAACTAGGTTGTATGTCTAAATATTAGGTGCTGTGTCGCGGTCCCCACTACCAAAATAAGGGACTGCATCTCTGAGTAATGAACATTTAAGTCAACTTTATAATTTACTCAGGATTCTTTGTTGCTGTCTGTAAAACATTGATTGTTCCCTTGCATGACAACATTCTGGGGGTGTGGCCGCACACAGAAAACTGGAGGGTGGGCAGAAACAAAAACATGCAAAAAATGACTGACAGATATTTTTTTTTTTTAACAAAAACAAATTGCAGCTGCAGCATCTGAAGCATGGGTGGCAAAGACATACTATGTGAAACAGGCATTTGCGGAATGTGACTAAATCATTTTAAAGATTTCGAGAATCCCCAGATCACACATCTGGATTTTTGAAGTGTTGGAAGGGATGAAAACGGACTTGATGTTGCCATCGGCTGTTTTGATTGCAGGCATTTTGGGATGGGTAGGAGAGTTGTCTAGAAAGAGACCTGATTTAATTGGTAGACCAAGCTATCTCAGGAACTTACACTAGGTACCCTGTACCGTCAAAGGAGAATTATGCTGTCCATCCAGATGTTAATGTTGGCTCTCGTACTTCACAGGCATATTTTGAACATTAACATTTTTGAAACACACCTGCTCCCTAGACTTTCCAGTCAGGAAGGGACACAGCTTTTGTGATCCCCGAAGCACTGACACAGCCGAGTACAGTAACCCGCTCATTTTGCTACTTGAAACCAATTACTTTCTTCTCTATACCGTGTGCTAGGGTTTTGTCTGTGAGACGCTTCCAGAAAGATCCAGTCTCTTCAGCACTGTATAGCTGATCAGACAAATCTTTCCTTTGCTAATATCTCATTTGGCTGCTGCATAAATTGAGAGAAACCCTCCTCGGCAGCACTAAGCGTCTCGCTGCATAGGTGCAGCTGCATGATTCCATGGTGCTTCTTGAACCTTTGCAGCCATCCATCACTCACCATAAAATCAGGCTGGACACGAAGTTTCTGATTAAAGAGCAATTTTTTTTCTCTGCGCACTAGTCCCAATATTGGTGGGCTCTTTTTACGTTCCTGGTGGAACCACAGATGAATAGCAGTATCATGAGCAACATCCTGTCTCACTCCTATTCTTGGGGTGCTGTGTACCTGTTGTGGCTTCCATTGTCATTTGAAAATTGTCCAAATTTTTGTTTGGCATAGGAGAGGTCACCGACCGTTGAGCTCCTTTTTTTGAAGTTCAATATACTTTATTGATTTAAAAAAAATAAAAAAAACACTACATACACACCACAACCCTCCTCCCCACCTCCCAATCAACCCACCTAAGACTGAATATATAATAACATAACCCAAATAAGATGAAAACTAAAGTAAAAATGCCCCAAGAATCCACAACATAATTAATAATATAGATGAGTGTAAAGAAAAAAAGAGGGGGAGTGCCAGCTAAATGAAAGGGATAAAATCACATAGTAGTCATATAAGGCTGCTCCAGGGCACCTTAAATCGTGTATAAGGCATGTAGCTTGCTCCATTTCCTCCTATATAACGTAGGCCTATTATGTATACTCGCTATAATTTTTTCCAGGTGAAGGTTAAAATGTAATTCCGGCAACCGTTTCCTGATACGTAATCAGTGTCTGTCTGAGCCAGTGGCGAAGAACAACTTTTCTGACAGAAAGAGAAATGAAAGCTATAAAGTATCTTCTTTCCTTCACAGCAATGTCACTGTAGTCCCAACTATGCATACTTCTGGAGTAAATACCCCATGAAGGCCTAGAAAGGGGTCTGCCCTAGATTTAATCAGATCCCACAAGGGTGCCACTTTAGAGCACTGCCAGAAAATATGCATCAGGGTTCCTTCAGCTTGTCCACATCTTGTGCAAATGGAGGAGTTTAATCTACCCGTCTTAACTAATTTGGGAGGAGTAAAATAGATGATATGCAAGATATGAAACTGAATAAGGCGAAGTTTATCATGAACAAAATATATAAATGAAGGTCTTCCCAAATCGTATTCCACCTAAAGGTACCATGTGGAAAGACTGTGTTCCAATAAGGGGATTTCCCTGTGACACCAGGGAATAAATGAGGGAAAAGGAAACAATATAGGCATGATACAACATGTGGTTGTAATGCCATATCAAAAGCTGATTGCAGGAATTCACTACAGTTTATCACCTAAGGCATTAGTACTAAACCATCGAAGAAGAACATGCCAAAGTTGAAATACCTTGAATACAGACTTATTGCCTAAATGAAAGGTGGTGAGAATGTCTTGACATAAAGTTTCATTGTGGAGCAAGTCACTTACCCCGACTGTGGAAAGCTGAGGTAGCCAAGTGTCTGACAACACAATGCCACCCACTTTAAAATTGGGATTTCGAAGAGTGGGCTGAGAGACATCTTTAGAATGGGTATACTTCATAAACTTACATAACTGAGCATGGACCCATAAAGAAGTACCAATTACAGAGTCTCGAAGATGAGCAGGGAAAAATATATAAAACAAGGAAAATGGGGATAAGCCAGCTTCTTTAATCTGGTCCCTTTTCTAGCTCAAGCCAAATAGGGATGCAAGGAGAGTCACCTTCTTCTGAACTTTGCAGAGGCCACCTAAGATATTTGCCGGCATGGCTGGACAGATAAACTGAGAAGTGTGGAAGCTGAAGACCACCTAACACCCTGGGCGCCAATAACCTGTTATAAGCTTTTCTTGGGGTCTTACCCATCCAAATAAAGTCAGAGATCAGCCTGTGTATCCACCAGGAAAAATGAAGAAAAACATTAAGCATATAAAGTGGATAAAATAATCGAGGGGAGAACATTCATTTTAATAATGTTTATTCTACCCCAAAGGGTCGTCGGCAGGGATTTCCATCTCTGTAGGTCCTGCTGAATGATGGTAAATAAATCGTCGCGGATAAGATTTTTTTTGAGCTGTGTTACATTTCTCGAGAGAATAATGCTGGGATACTTGTGCTGTTTTGAAGCCCAGGATAGACCCAACGTGGTAATGTCCAATTTAAAAATAGTTGAGCTTAAAGGCATAACTGCAGTTTCATCAAGGTTAAGTTTCTAACTGAAAAGTAGACTAAATTCTCTAATGGTGGATAAAGAAGCTGGAATGGACATAAGTGAGTTGGTCACGTGTAACAGAATGTCATCTATGTAAGCAGAGAGCTGTAGATTCCACGCCACCTACATTTGCACCAGTCAAATGAGGATTATTCTTGAGCTTCTGTAGCAAGGGTTCTGGATACAGATTGAACAGTGGGGGACAAGGGACACCCTTGCTGAGTACCCTAAGAGAGAGGGAAAGTTGAGGAAAGTACTCCATTACAGTAGATTCTGGCACTCTCCGTGAGTACAAAATCTTAAGCCAACGAATGAACACAGGTGGGATGCCAACTTTTTCTAACATAGTAAACAGGAAGGCCCAATTAACACTATCAAATGCCTTCTCCATGTCCAGGGAGACCAGGGCCGCAGGGACACTGGACGCAGAGAAAATATGCAATAATTTACGTAGGTGGTTGGCAGAGGAGCAGGTTGGCATAAAACCAACCTGCTCACGAGTTAGAAGTCCTGCCCAAACCACATTAATCCTGGAAGCTAGGACTTTGGCCAGAATTTTTATGTCATAATTCAAAAGTGAGATGAGCTGGTAACTGACCATTGATCTCCTGACGCCATACTCTGCAGCCAGGCTCACAGTGCGTTTACCGTTCTCCTGACTCTCCAAGGTCCGAAGTTAAGTGGTAATGGTAAGCGCACTTTATTTCTTCTTCTTCTGCCATTCTCTAATTCAGCTACAAGACAGCACAGTACAGTCAGTGCAGTAAACATAGAAGCAGGTAACTAGGTGACCTTTCAAAGGAGTGATGGTAATACGTGCTTGGATGTAGCAGGTAATCTGATTGTTAGTGACAGCACACACAGCTGATTAGGTGATGTTATCAGTCCGTCACTCGAACAGAGCTGATCTTACTGAAAAGTCGGGACCTCAGAAAAAAGTTTGTTGGGACGGTTTGGAACATCGAGGTTCTACTGTATCAGTTGAGACATTCCCTTTTAAATGCCCCAATTTGCATACCCATGATGCTTTGAACTGAGTTTGTCATAGAACCATAGAAATTGTCAACAGAGAAAGACCATCAAGTTGATCTATAATTATAACTACCTAACCCTCTGACCTATTATGTTGTTGTTTGATTAATTCCTATAGCCAGTGATTTTCCGTTTTCAATAATGGCTAGTTCCATTTGGCAAAATCTTAAAATCTGTGTTTTCTATTTTTTCCCTGAATTGAGGACAAATCAGCATGTCTTGTACAAAAATGAGGGGTTTGTCCAAAAGACTGGTGCAGAGTGGGGTTGTTCATGAAAAATGGACTCCAAGTGCTGGTTTAAAAATGACAAATTCCATTTTATACCGGTGTTTTCCATTAAAAATGGAAAATCATTGGCCCTAAACCTCCCCCAACACATTCTGTATCCTTTCTCTTTATATGTCCCACTCTTAAGTGTTCATGTCCCTTATTTCTGTCCAAACTATGTTGGAATTCATTTCAAACTACGCCTCTGTTTATACTGGCTCAGATATTCAAAGGGGTTGCACCATGCGCAGCTCCCAATATGCCCATGCATGATATTCAAAGGGGCAAGTTGCGCTGCACAAATCCTGATGCGCTGGGGCACAGTGGTAATGTATGCGGCGCAAATGCAGGGGGCATGTTCATGCATATGCAGCATATCCTGATATTCAGCCCGGGATGTGTGGCGCATATGCTGGCACAGCCTTGCTTTGTGCCGCATAGTGGGGCTCAAAGTTGAGCCAAAAAAAAGGCAAGGAACAAATCCAGGCCACCTACAGGGAGGCTGCTGTATTGCAGGGCACAACACAGCACCGCCAGCCGTGGGTGGCCACCCGCCCAGGAGGGACACTGTCCGTGAGCACTCACACCTCCCTGGTGGTCTAGTGGGTCCCCCTCCCTCGTTTTAGCGGGCAACCCATTGGAGTTAATAACTGTACCACACAGGCGCGAATCCATGAATGAACCCCATTCACAAAGTTGTGCCTGTGTAGTACAGTATGATGTGCAAGCCCATTTGTCTACACTGTGGACCAATTGGCTTACAGATCATACTGTAAGCTGTCATCCGGCGGGTGGCCAGGTGGAGTGCAGCCACCCGCCAATGGGGGGAAGGAGAGCTGGGTGGCAGGGGTCCTCTCTGGGTGGAGGGGAGGGGGGGTACTACTGGCCACCAGGGATATTAATCTAACATTTGCCTGCAGTCGGGTTTACTGGAGGGAGGGGGGGTTACCACTGGCCCACTGGGGAATATATTTATTTCGGATGCCCGCGATCTGGCAACACGGGAGGGAGGGGGATTCAAATGGCCCTCCAGGTGTGGGAGTGACTGTTTCTACGGCCCACGATCAGGCGTACGGGGGGGGGGCACTAGCCCACCAAGGGCTTACAGCGGTAGCGCAGAGCGCCAGGTTCATTTCACTGGGCTGCCCTGCGTAACGCATGCAGATGGGGCCGTAATGACATGCAAATGGCCCCATTTGCTCCTTGCATATATTATGGTCCCATTTGCATGCCCTCTTCTGAATACCGCGGGTGCTGCGCCCAGCGCAACTGCATTTGCGCTGGCGCATCCCTGTGCTCCCTATTTGCGGCTTGCACCGGTGCATTGTCACTGTGCCGTGCACAGTCCGTGCCATACTCAATGGTGCTGCACCATGGTGCTTCACCGTTGAATATCTTCTGGTCCTGGCCCCGGCGCATCCCAGATGCGCTGCGCCCACACGCTTTCGCCATTGCCAGGCACAGTCTGAATATCTGGGCCACTGTGTTTTATGTTTGCTTGTGTGCGCATGCATGAAGCAGACATATACTGTGAGAGTAGAGTAGCAGGCTTCAGGGGCATGTCCCTGTCACATGCAATGCAGCTCAAGCTGCATAGGCTGGACAGTGACAGGCCAGTGATCAGCAAGGCTGATCATGATGCTTTGCTGTTGGGTGATGGGCAGAAACTTCATGTAGTTGAAAGGAGGCTGCCGCACCTGTCAGACAGTGGCTGTAGCCTTTCATGTACATGACACTGTCCAGCAACCAGCTGAGCTGTGTCATGCTCATCAGGCACTCCTCCCCCCCCCCAAGCGTCTGGTACTCTTGATTTTTAACGTGTGTGTGTGTGTGTGTGTGTGTGTTTTATTTATTTTTATATATATATATAAAATAACACACACAATTATGAAATAGTACGCTTCATTATTCCAGCAGCTAACTAATACATACTGCCCACTCAAGTAAAACTCTTCTTGCAACCTGTCTTCGTCCTGTGGTCCTTTCTCTGAGGTACTAAATATCTGCTGTAAACTGTGGCTGTCACAGCGTTGTCTGGATTACACAAACTTAAAAAAAAAAAAAAAAAAAAATTGACATGAATTGAAAACCAAAAACGTGCAAATGCATTTCTCTCCTTGAATAAAGTTCTGTGTGAATAGAATGCACTAGGTCTGCCCCTGCAGTAGTCCTGGAGCTCTAAAGTGTAAACTGATGGATTCCAGTTACGGTATCCATGTGCTATGCCTGCATCTAGCTGGAACCAGGGCACCAGGACTGGACCAGCACCATGATCTAACTGAAGAATGCCAGGGGACAAGGAAGCACAGCTCTGTCAAATGTCTGGGTTTTGATTTGCACAACACTAACTGTACAGGTGTTAGGGCTTCAAGTTTGCTTCTACAAAAGAATTGAACACCTCAAACTTCAGGTGTTAGATTCTTTTGGACTGTGGTGGACTCTTGGTTCAGCTGGTTCACTTTAATTTGAATGGTGCAGACCAGGTCAACCAGTTGAACTGTGAACCGCAGACAGTTAATTAGGACACAGTGTGAGTCACAGCCTCGTTCTGGAGAGCTCAGACGTGAGCCAGTGTTAAAGCTCACTTGTGTGCTCGTCATCAGGCTTTTAGGTAGCTTGGGCAGGGCTGTGATTCACGTCTAGTTAGATTAGTTTGGAAATTCTTCAGAAAGCAAAAGAAAGTCTTCAAAATGTCAACCTGCAATAGCAGGGCTGGTGAAGGGGGGATATTTAGGAGGGAGAAGAAGAAGGGGGGAAATGAGATGTCAGGGTAAGCAGTAGTGCAGCAGGCCTCCACTGCCTTGCCCACCCCCTCCAATGCTGGAGCCATGGCCAAGCATCCTAGAGGTGATGGACTAGCCCCAGCAGCTGGATCCACTTCAGCTTGACTTCTTTCTGGTCCCTGACCAAGAGGTGGTGGTCAGAGGTCGCTTCTGCCTCCATCTCCGTCATTGGAGAACCATAACATTGGATGCCTGTATTCTTCAAATCATAGAAAAGGGTCACAGTGGAGCTCACTGAAACATATAGAAACATAGACTTTGACAGCAGATGAGGACCGCTTGGCCCACCTAGTCTGCCCATTTCCCTACCTAGAGGATAAGCTGCAGATCCTATTTAACCAACAGCCTATTTCTTCTTACCCCCCACAAAAATTGCCTTATGTCTGTCCCATGCATTCTTGAATTCTCCTACAGTTGTAGACCCCATAACCTCCTCAGGAAGGCTGTTCCACGCATCCACTACCCTCTCTGTGAAAAAATACTTCCTCACATTGCCCCTGAGCAGCCCCCCTCTATCTTCAAATTGTGTCCCCTTATTCTTGCACATCTCTTTTTCTGAAAGATGCTACCCTCTTGGACTTTGTTGATTCCACTGAGGTACTTAACGTTTCTATCATGTCCCCCTCTCCTCCTTTAGTCTCTCCTCGTATGGCTTCTCTTGCAGACCCTGCACCATTTAGTTGCCCTCCTCTGAACTGCCTCCATCCTGTCTATGTCCTTTGGAGATGGGGTCTCCAGAACTGGACGCAGTACTCCAGATGGGGTCTCACCAACTGTCTGTACAGGGGTAACAACTTCCTGTTTTCTGCTGGTGATACTTCTCCTATACATACCAGTATCCCCAGCCCTCCCTACCACCTTCTCACATTGCTTGCCAACCTTAAGGTCATCTGATATGATTACCCCAGGTTCCTTTCCATTTTGTTGTTGTTACTACCCCCCATTGTGTAATCTTCCCCTGGGTTTTTGTTTCCCAGGTGCATTACTTTGCACTTCTTTGCATTGAATCCAAGCTGCCATACTTCTGACCATTCCTCCAACCTTGCCAAGTCCCTTCTCATCCTTTCCACGCCTCCTTATGTATCAATCCTGCTGCAGATCTTTGTGTCATCTGCAAAGAGGCATACTTTTCCTTCCAGTCCCTCTGCAATGTCACTTATAAAGACATTAAAAAGGACTGGACCCAGTACTGAACCTTGCAGTACCCCACTAGTAACCCCTCTTTCTTTAGAGTGGACTCCATTTACAATTACCTTCTGTGTCCTGTTGTTCAGCCAATGTTCTACCCAGGCTACCACCCTGGGACCCACTCCCAGGCTGGTTAATTTGACTACTAATCTTTTGTGTGGGACTGTGTCAAATGCCTTGCTAAAGTCTAGGTAGGCCATGTCCACAGCCCTTCCCTGGTCTACTACTTTGGTTACCCAGTTAAAGAAATCAATTAGATTTTGTCTGACATGACCTTCCCGCTGTGAACCCATGCTGCCTTGGGTCCTATGCCCCACTGGCCTCTAGGTACTCAACAATTCTTTCTTTCAGAAGTGATTCCATTACTTTCCCTACCACAGAGGTCAAACTGACAGGTCTGTAGTTTCCTGCCTCTGTCTTGGTCCCACTTTTGTGAAGGGGAATCACATCCGCCTTCTTCCAGTCCTAGGGTACCACACCATCCTCCCATGATTTGTTAAAAAAGGGTAGTCAGTGGTGTCACTAGTTCTCTGCTTAATTCTTTTAGAATTTTGGGGGTGAATTCCATCTGGCCCCATTGCTTTGTCCACCTTCAGTTTTAGGAGTTCTTTCAGAACTCTTTCTCCTGTGAAAGGACTGGGATCGACCCCCCTCTCCAGAGTGCTTCTGTTAATTGGATTAGGCACCTCTCCCACTTCCTCTTTTGTGAATACTGAACAGAAGTATTCATTCAGTATCCCTGCTTTTTCACTGTCACTCTCTGCCCTCCCACCATCCATTCTATTCAGCCTCACTATCCCTCCCTTTGTCTTTCTATGCTGCCTGATATACCTATAAAAGGTTTTATCCCCCTTCTTAACCAAGTTAGCCATCT
The DNA here is from genome assembly GCA_016271365.2 of Neoceratodus forsteri. Taxonomy (NCBI): domain Eukaryota; kingdom Metazoa; phylum Chordata; order Ceratodontiformes; family Ceratodontidae; genus Neoceratodus; species Neoceratodus forsteri. The sequence goes on along the minus strand of CM057458.1, from coordinate 725,830,618 downwards.
TTTCCTCAGTTTGTGCCTTTGCTATTCTGACTGCCCTCCCAGCTTCCTTCTGCCTTAACTGGTACAGTTCTCTGTCCTTCTGTGTTTCCTTATACTTCCTAAATGCTATCTTTTTCTCCCTAACCTTCACCGCCACCTCTTTAGAGAACCATAGTGGCTTTTTCTTTTATTCTGATTTGTTTATTTGCTTCACACAAAGGCTTGTTACCTCTGTGATGGCAGTTTTGATATTTCCCCATTGTTGCTCCACCCCTCCTTCTAGCCTGTTTACTAGTGCTTTTCTAAGGCACTCTCCCATCTTGCCAAAGTCAGCCCTCCTGAAGTCCAGAACCCTCACTTTTGTATGGCTTGACTCTGTAGCTGAGTTTATCGTGAACCACAACGTTTGGTGGTCACTTGTTCCCAAATGGCTACCCACTGAGCCTCCCTCGGAGACCCCTTTCTTGCTCTCCAGCTACCCTCCAACCTACCTGTCTGTCTGTGGGAAGGGGGTGCAGTCCCTTCTTCACAAACAGGCCATCGAGCACAGGCACCAAAGAAACAAGAATTTTTACTCCAGATTCTTCCTGGTCCCCAAAAATACCGGAGATCTGAAGCCCTTTTTTAGATCTCAAGGACCTCAGTTTGTATGTCAAGTACAAAAAGTTCCGAATGGTAACTTTGCCAGGTCTGATGCTTCTTCTCAAACAGGGTGACTGGCTATGGACATGCAGGATGCTTACCTGCACATCTCGGTGTTTCCTTCTCACAGAAGGTTTTTCTGGTTTCTCTTCCAGGACGAGCATTTAAAATGCTGCCCTATGGCTTGTCCTATGCACCGCGAGTCTTTACCAAGTGCTTAGCAGCAGTTGCTATGGCCCTCAGAAGGGAAGGGACTGCATGTTTTTCCTTATCTGGATGACTGGCTCCTAAAGGCCCCATTCAGGGAACAGCTCCTGCAGACCTTAGAGAGAACTCTTCTGTTATTTCTCTCCCAGGGCATTACCATCAATCTGCCCAGGTTGGTCCTGGTTTCATCCCAGAGGAATGTAATATATAGGGGTGGTCCTAGATGTGGCGCAGGGGAAGAACTTCCTGCCTCAAAACTAGGTAGAGTGCCTTATTGCCCAGGCTCAGGAAGTCGCCCAGAGCTGACATGTTCCTGCCAGGGTATACATGAGGCTGTTGGGATTGACGACAGCTGTCATCCCCTCTGTTCCACTGGTCAGGCTCCACATGCGCATCCTGCAGTGTGCTCTCCTAGTTCAGTGGGAGCAGTGAACAGACTAGTTAGATCAGTGAGTGCTGGTCTCTTCCCCAGTCTGCAAGGTGCTCCAGTGGTGGATGGACCCCCTGAACCTGTTGCAGGGTGCCCTGTTGCAAGTCTCTTCCCCTCAGCGAATCCTCACCACGGTGCCTGTGGTTTAGGCTGGGGAGCTCATCTGGGTCCCTTTCAGACTCTGGGCTCTTGGTCCCAGATCAAAACCTCCCTGCATATCAATGCCTTGGAGATGCGGGCAGTTCTGTATGCATACAGGACTGTCAGAACCACCTTCTTCTGGGTCAGCTTTTGTTTCAGTCAGACACCTTCAGTGTAGTGTACTACATCAACAAGCAGGGGGGAACACATTCATACCCCCTATGCAGGGAAGCTGTGAGAATATGGTATTGGGCACTAGATCATGGCCTGACTCTTTCAGCTGTCCGTGCCCCTGGGGTGCTGAACACCCTAGCGGACAGTCTCAGCCAGACTCCATCCAGCATGCACAAGTGGGAGCTCCTGTCATCCGGTGCAGAAGATCTATTTGACAGAAGGGGGCATCCAGAGTTGGACCTTTTTGCATCCCCACTCAATGCAAAACTGCCCAATTTTTGCTCGCTCGGTCCAGGACTTTGAGATTTCTGGTGAGAAGCGTTCTCCCTCTCCTGGAGCAGGAGGTTCCTCTACGCCTTCCCTCCTTTTACTTTGATTCAGAGGATGCTAATCAAATTGCAGAGGGAGGAGGCCAGTACAATCCTGGTAGCTCCATTCTGGCCTTGGCAGATATGGTTTCCGTACTCCAGCAGCTGGCAGTTGAACCTACGGCCCCTCTCCTCCTCTTCAGGAATCTGCTGACCCGGGCTCAGGAGACCCTGGTCCATCTCAACCTCGGGTCCTTCCATCTGCATGCTTGGCTTCCAAGGACATAGCCATCACCAGATTTGGCGTGTCCAGTAGGGTAACGGACGTCCTCGAGGCCGCTCAGAAGCCCTCCACTAGAGCCACTTATTCCATGAAGTGGAAGCGGTTCGCTATGTGGGCTATAATCTGGACCCTTTCACCTGTCCGCTTTTCATGAACCTGTGGCTGTCCGTGCCATAGCTCAGCAGGATGTTCCCCGTACCTACTTGAGATGCATCCTGCATCTGAAACCCTCAATCCATTCCCCTGTCCTGGCTTGTGATTTGAATTTTGTTTTGGAAAGTTGACCCTGTCTCCCTCTGAGCCAGCTGGAACTTGCGAGCTACACTTTCTTTCCTGGAAAGCCTTTTTTTTTTTTTTTTTTTTTTTTTTTTTAAGTTGCCATTACCTCTGCTCAAAGAATTCAGAGCCTCAGGCCCTCTGGTGGGAGGAGCCTTATTTGATTTTTCACAAAGACGGGGTGTCTTTGCACATGAATACGAAGTTTCTCCCTAAGATGTCCGAGTTTACACTCAACCAGTCTGTCCACCTCCCTGTTTATTTTCCAGAGCGTGCCATTCCAGGGGAAGTACTGCTTCATATGTTATATGTGCGCAGAACATTGAAGTATTACCTGTTCCGAACCTACGAATGCAGAAAGTTGAAGCAGTTATTTATTTTCTTCGCCCCAGGTAGAGGGGGTGTTCAGGTTTCTAAATCATGTTTATCTAAATGGTTAGCAAATTGCATTGTGTTCTGATACAACAAATACGACAAATAATTGCCTGGAGCAGTCAAAACTCATTCCACAAGAGGCATGGCTACCTGTGTGGCTTGTCAGCAGCCGAGATCCCTCGGAAACATCTGTGTGGTTGCCACCTGGAGTACTGTCCATACTTTTACCAAGCATTACAGTCTGGACATTGCCTCTAGAGCCCGTGCAGGATTTTGCAGAGCTGTGCTGCAGGGCCTCCTCTCTTGAGTTTAAGGTTGGCCTTCCTCACAGACTGTGTGGTTGCACCTGTAACTGCTTGGGACTCATTCCTATGGTGTGACCTGATGACAGAGATACCCCCAAATCAGATAGAGCAGTTACGTAAGCACTTATCATAACAGTAGATCTTCGAGGGGGGGATCTCGGTCATCAAGTCTGCTTTCCCTCCCATCATCCCCCTTTTTTGGGGATCCTTACTGGAACGAACTGACTGGTGTATCCAGCCTTTCTTATAGGCCTGGGCACCTCTCTCTCTCGCTCGGTCCCCTATGGCTACAGCTATGCTCCCTTTGTCTCCGGGGGGAAAGAACTGAGGAGGAAGCGGGGCCACCCATGCCTTTATAGGATTGATGACATTGACGCCCCACGCTGCAGTTGTACTACTGAAAATCTGTGTGGATCCTGCTTCCCCGACAGTAAAGGTCTTTTGGTGTGACCGGACGACTGAGATTCCCTCGAAGATCTACTGCTACAGTTAAGTTCTTACGTAACTGTTCTTTTTCTGTGGCACAGTGTCCCTTTGCTTCAGGCAGAGTGTTCGAATTTAGGGCCCCAGGTTACTTTATGTTGATCTGGGTTTGTTCTCAATGGAGAAAAGAAGATTGAGGATATACTGATAGAAGCCTAGAATATTACGGCAGGAAAGGACCGGTATGCTCATCTAGTCTGCCCCAATTTCCCTGCTTATTTCTACACCCTGCAATTTATTTGGTCACAGGTGTCCCTCCCCCCACCATTTCCTTCACCTATTATTATATTGATCTTTAACTTGCTTAAAAGAATAACTCCATTTAATCGGGTGAAGCTTCAGGTAAATCAGAAGAAGAGAGAGCCTAAGCATACAAGTGGGGAATTAAGGGAGAAAGTTTGTAAAGAAAAATAAAATTGGAATAGACTGCCATTTGAAGGAGAATTAGCTGCTGCAGTTCATTTCAAGATAAATATCTAGGAAAGAACAAATAAATGGTTCTGCCTGCTTATTTGTTGAGGGAAGGAGAACTCCATAGACCAAAGGTGGTTTTCTGTCATTTCATTGTACTCACATATGAGTTCATGCGAGGTCACCTGAGAAGTAAGTGGCTGCAGTGGAATTGGAACTCTCCTGATTCATTAGGAATCTGGTCTTGAAAATATTGTCAAATCTGCCAAGTGTCTTGCTTATAGTCTGATACTTTTACAATTAGTGATAGTTTCAAATTTCTCAGTATACGTGTGTTCTTGTGTGTTTTGGTTTTTTTGTTTCCAGTCCCTACAATTTACTGTCCTGTTTGGGGACTTTCAGTGTGAAGGTAACATAAGGCCTTGGTGACCACTAACACTACGTTTCTGTACTAGTGGCGGTAGTAATTTATAGAGCACTTTTGACAGTTAAGAAGCGAATCTAGTATTTGCATGTCGTGCCTTACCTAAAGCATTGCTGTCTTTTTTTCAGTATTTCTTTCTGCAGATGAGGCTAACACAATACTCAGAAGGAACCCAAGGGCAAACTATGCACTTGAAGAATTAAAACAAGGGAATATTGAGCGAGAGTGTAGAGAAGAACAGTGTACCTATGAGGAAGCAAGAGAAGCTTTTGAAAATGATGAAAAAACAGTAAGTTTTATAGTGTAATGTTTTAATTATTTATTAAAAAGACTTGCCAGCAAACCTGGGTTGTAGGAGGACCAGCCAGGTGGAGGTTGGCTGAGCATCCTACAGAGGCTCACCTCGGGGGGGATGGAGTATGGTCTTCACTACCGCATCACCACCTGGCTGACCACAGGCGGTGCTGCAGCCATGGACTGAGGGAGGGGGGCCGTCGGTGGCACGATGTGATGTGTCAGCAAGGCTTTGCCATTGTTAGTGGGCAGAACAGTAAATGCAGAAAACACCCTGACTGCAGCAGGTTGCCTCCCGCCGCAGGTCCCACACTGACGACTGGATTCTTCTTGCCAGCTGACACTAAACTTCTGTCCAGGGCTGGGGAGGGGAGTAAGGGCCGGCCCTCCGGCAGCCCTTACCATGAGGGGTTATTCATGGAGGAACTGCAAATGAAGGTAAGTTCCAGAGACAGGGTGATGGGTCGGCAAGACTGATAAGGGATATAAGGAGTAAAAAGCAGTAAATTAAAAAAATTAAAAGCTTGGCCAGGATGGAACGCTGAACTGAAGCAGCTCATTTCCAGCCACACCCTGGTGGCAGAAGGTAGTATAAATACAGGCATTTGTTAAAAATAATGTACAATAAATGCAACATTATTTAAATACTAAACATATGTAATTAAAAACCATATGATAATCTGTGGGAAAAGTGTTGGGGGTATGTGAAAGGCACATCTTGGGGGAATGTTAAAAGGGAAGGGAGGATTATGCACAAGACTAGAAATCTGTGCAGTGGTCATAGAATTTATTTGAAAATTGGTAAGTGGTAATGGCGCAGTAAGCCAAGGCAACTTTCTAGGCACATTGGAAGGGGGGGGGGGGTGGCAAGAGATAGGTACTGACAGATTGAAATCATGTCAAACAAGCATACTGATAAATACAAATAAGCATATTTGCAGGAAAAGCTACAGCTTACCCCCTATGGGCTAGCACTAAATCAACAAAAAAAATGGAGTCAGACAGTGGTCTTCACATAAGATGGAGAAAGCAGTGGGATTATGGCTCATATTGGCATGTTACAATTCAGAGTTGGGTACCTGACCTACAGTATTTGGGTGGGGGGGGCATCACCTTGTCGGTGATGAGGCTTACCAGCTCTGTCGATTTTATTGTATAACCGAGAACCCTTTTAAAATAATGGAATGAAGAAAGTGAGTAAGAAAACATAAAAACTCTTTAAAATAATTTGCTGGCTTCTTTTGAGCTGCATTTGAAGGGGGGGGGGGTGCACTGCTGTATAAGAAATGTTATTTCAAACTTTGCAGATGAGCCAGGGTTGAGCTTGTGGTATCTATAGCCTTCGTATAATCGTAGCACTAATACGTTATCATATTTTGCTATTTCAGAGAGAATTCTGGAAAGACTATGAAAAAGGACTCCAGGGAAACACTTCTGAAACAGGTCGTCACTTTTACACTGTATATCTAGTGGCTCCACTTTTGACAAGCTTTGTCCTAATCCTCTTAATTTTGTTTCTTATCTGGAGATGTCACTTCCAAAAGAGAACTCGCAGACAATCTGCATACACCTCACGGGTGCACCATGTTGCAGCAGATCAAAATACTTCAGTGGTCATTGATCGCAGGAGGCAAAATCCTCAGCAGTCCAACACTTCACATTCCCAGGAAGAAACCTGTGATAGTGCAGGGCTTACTGTCAATTTGCCACTGTACATACGTGGACGTTCAGATTCAATGTTGACAGGATTATCCAGCAGTGATCCACCTCCATCATATGAGGAAGCCACTGGGCACACTGTACTTGGTAGAAGTGGCGCTATGGATACACAACACACAGATCCACCTCCCAAGTATGAAGAGATCATGAACTCTGCCTTGGAAAACAATGCAGCAGCACCTCACACAGCTGCTAGTGTCAAGTAGAGTTGAAAGCAGTCACTAATTTTTCTATGGTTTTGGTCACTAATCTGAAAGTGCATATTTTTAATTAGCACTTTATTACCACTTACTACAGCTAAACATTGCCTCTTAAAACTTATGGGGGCAGCAAATGTGTTTTCTTGCGTGAAAAATGAGTGTCTGGTCCATGAAAGTGCCAGAGATGTCTACACATTTAAAAGGACACAAGTCCTATATACTTATGAAGTGAATAAAGTGACTGTGTTAAGGTTGCGATTGAAGCAGTGGCTTGATAATTTGCAGTGAGCTTGTTGCTATCTTTGCCTTTGATCAGTAAGCTATTGCAAGGATCCAGGGGAATTTTTTTGTGTTGATTTTGTTTAACGAGGTTCCTTGGGGGTTATTTGAATGTTAAATAGTTGGACAGTTAGAGGAGTTCAAGAACGAACTGTAAACAAGCCGTAACAGATTTTGAATTTGGGAAATACTGTAAAAGTTATTTTCATGCAAAATGATTTTAGCACAAAACACAAATGCAACCATAATTGTGTCACTTAAATTTAATGCAGAGCCATTAGCTTCAGATTCACTACAATGGAAAAGGTGCTTACAGACCTAATTAGTGCAGATTTACTTTAATGCAGATGAGTGCTTCAGTGAAAATAGCGAAAACGACTTGGTGAAAATTTCAAGTTTTACAGCAGGTATTCTGGACTGTAAAGATAGCATGACTGTAGTGCTTGGCTACTGCGTTGTTGTTTAAGTTGAATCATTTTGGCCAGCACTACCTGGTTTAAAATGCAGATCTTCTCTTAATTGGGAAGTGATCTGTAAAGAAGAAGTTGTGTACAACCATGATTTTCAGTGTTTTTTATTTCTCAGTGTTAATTCCAGTAAAGACTCTTATGTTTACATTAGATTGATAATAAGGATAGTGCCATTCTGCATAGGCTTGCTTCTGTTATTCTGCCTGTGCTTATTGGCTAATATTAAAATAGTCACTTTAGACTTTTTATATTTAAAGCTGTCAATGCAGAACTGAAGTTTAATGCGACTAGTGTGTTAAACCACTGTTATGCTATAAAGCAGTATTTTAATGACTAAGGCCTGATCTGTTTTTAATATGTTGCATTTATAATAGCGTTTTGTAGCAAATGGTTTTACACTATAGTTTCATTTCATTATGTCGTGGCCAAGCAACCCACGGTGTTATGCAGCTATGCAAGGGAAAGTGTGTGGGGGGGGGGGGTTACTAAACAGTGCTGCTAAGTATGAAATAGGTTAGGAATAAAACTTAAAACCAAAGTTTAAAATACAAAGTATGAGGGAGAATCTAAGAATATTGCATTCCGCCTAAAATCTTAGGGCTATATTTTAAAAATCTGAATGGTGTATGATTCACAAATAATACTGGAAATGGAATTTGTCTTTAAAAAAAATTCAGGAAATCTTTAAAACTTGGGAGACTGTTTTTTGGTTTTATTTTGTTAAAGTTTATATTTTTTTCTTTCGTTTTTATGATTTTTCTTTGTCGTTCCACCTTACCACTGGGCTAGTCATTTATTGCTGGGTAGTACATGTTACCTACTAGGGGTCAGCACACTGCAAAGCAGTGACATCACCATGGATCCCTTGGCTCCTCTCCATTCTGTCACAGTTCATTGCGTATCATCCATCTTAAAGAAGCAGCGCAACAAAATATTTTTCTAAAAGCTAGTTTCTGCTAAATTAATAAAATTCTTAGCCTACCTGTCAAATCTGCTTTTCTAGGTAACTCCTATGCTGTGCACCATGAGTTTTTTTTTTTCCCTCCCGATCCTTACCATGGCCAGGACTGCAAGGCTATTTCTAAGGCAAATATGTTGGCCATCTTTTTTTTTTTTCCATTCTTCTTTTGAGAAAAACACTAAAGGAAAACATTTGTAAAATACCCAGATTTTAGAGGAACTAGAACATTTCACCAGTAAGCTTCCTGGATTATTTTATAGTGAATAAAGGTTGGGTCAAATGTTTCGTGCCCAATTTCTTTGCACTGCTGCTTTAAGTGTGTTGGCTTTTTTTGTTGTTGTTGTTGTTTCTTCTTTGACTGTGGATCCACCACTATGATATCTCTTAGCCACATTGTTGCATCTAGTTATGATCGAGACTGGCTTGGGCAGCACTTGGCTCCAAAGCTTCACCATGCACCCCGATGGGCATGCGCTGCCGTGCAGGAAACCCAGATTTGGGACTGAACTCAAGTCTCTGTTTTGAGCGAGACAGGCCAGATTGAAGAAGGTGCTGTTTGGCAGTGCACTGTGGTCTGGCAGGAAGGAATCAAGCACTTTGTTTATTTATTTGAGGGAATTGGATACTCCTTTGAGCCAAGGGCTCTTTTACAAAGGTTCCACGTCAGGTTACTTGAAACATTAGGACAGGCAGTGGTATTGTGCAAAAGAGAAATAAACATAGTAGCTGGTGGGCTTTGTCATTTACCAAAACATCACAATTGTGCAAATCACTTCTATAACAAATTAAACAGTATAGATTTGTATAGGTAGCCTTCCAACAGAGGGAGGCGAGGCCAGAGGCTGGTGTAAAGATGGAGAAAGAGAGGGTGAGGGGTGGGTCAGGGGCAGGGTCAGCGGAGGTGTATGGAGGAGTAGAGGAAGAGGGAAGGAGTAGGGAGGGAAGGGTGGGGGGTAAGCCATTTAGGTGTATCAGTTGCAGGAGGCACAGGAGATGAGGTATTGACGCAGGCTGAGCTTAAAGGCACCCAGGGTTGCTTTGCTGGTAACTTCTGCTGGCAGGGTGTTGAACCAGGAGGAGGCTCTGAGGAAGAATGATCGTTGGCCTTGGGTAGTCCTGCAAAGGGGAACAATGAAGAAGAAGTTTGAATTCCTGATTTGTCATGGGCTGCTATATGGTCTTAGCAGTGTCTGTGATCCAGGGGTAGTAGGTCCAATGTTTGCTTTTTTGTTAGAATGCAGGTTTGATATTTAATTCTGCCAGATAGTTGGAGCCAGTTTGTGTGTTCGTAGATCTCGTAGGGGTGTGTGTAAGGCGATTTGCAGATGTTTGGAGACGACATTCCTGTTTAGTGCTGTGGCGTTGCGTCAGAGAGCTGTGTCAGTGATCCCAAGTCCATAGTCTTATTATAAAGATTACTGAACTGTGAATGGCAGTGCTTAGGGCTTCATCCGTGAGGTAGTTCTTATGTCTATAGAGCAGGCCTATGCGGTTATTTACAGTTTTTGCTACATAGTTAATATGTTCAGAGTATCCAAGTGTTGTGTCAAGAATCACCCCAAGATATTTAAATATATGTACCTGTTCAAGGGTGGCCCCTATGCTGTTTGAGATAGAGACGTCTCTGTTTTCATGTTTGCTGTGGGTTCCATGGAACAGCATTGATTTGGTTTTGCTGTAGTTAAGAATAAGCTTGTGGGATTTAAACCATGCCTCTACTTCAGTGAAGATTACTTGTAGTAGAAACTGAAGAAAGGAGGGGTCAGAGTAGGAGGTGAAGATGACAGCATCGTCGGCATAGAGTAGGATTTTTTCTGAGCAAAATGAAGGAAGGCTGTTTAGGAAAATTCTGAAAAGAATAGGACCCAGGCTGGATCCTTGTGGGACCCCTGATCGGACCAAGAGGGGTGTTGAGAGGGATTTGCCAGTTTTTACCTGCTGTGTTCGGTCACTGAGGTAGCTTTGAAACCAAAGAGTTGTGTCCAGAGATGGGCCTATTAGAGATAGTTGCTGAAGCAGTAGTGAATGGTTGACGGTGTCAAATGCCTTGGGCCGATGAAGGTGGTGCTAACGAGATCCCCTTGGCCCAGGGCATTGTGGATGTAGGAGGGAAGCTCTAGAAGTGCCGTGGTCATGCTGTGCCCCTTTGCGAAATCCGTGTTGTTCTTGACATAGCAGGTTATACTTAATAAGGTATTCTATCAGTTGGTCGGCAGCTATTCTCTCCAGCACTTTTGAGAGAGAGGGGGGAGAATGGAGATTGGTCTATAGTTGCTTGTAACAGATTTATCACCACTTTTGTGGATAGGTGTCACCATCGCTGATTTCCATTTTTGGGGGAACTGTGAGAGCATGAGAGATTTGTTAAGGATTTTGGTGAGGGGGGTCAGGACTTCAATGGTAAGAGCAAGGAGTTTCAGGTCGAGGGAGTCTCTGCTTAATCTAGACTTTCCAAGTACTCGAAGGAGGTACTTTTTTGTGATGTGCTTGCAGACTGTTTTGAAGTAGAATGGCGGATTTCCCTCCAAATTTCTGACTGACTGAGTTAATGGTATCTTGAGGGGGATCAAACAAAATTGGCGGTAAAACATGGCTAAGGTTTGTAAATGCTGCATTAAAGGGATTTACCACAGTGACTTGATCTGTGATGATGTGGCCATTTAGGTGGATCATAGCAGGTGGAACTTTTTTCCTTTCCAGTTAATTCCGTTAGGTTGGCCCGAAACTTATTTCCATATTTCCAAGAGTTTGTTAGCACTCTTTTGTAGTAGTTGGCCTTTTCATTTTTGAATTGCGTGGGTGCAGGCATTTCTTGCAGCTTGGCGCTGCAGTCTCCAGTGGTGGACCTGGAGAGTTTGCTCCTTCCACAGACATCACTGCATGCATCCAAAGCCATCAGAAGGCTCTTCACACAGCAGAGGAGGAAGAACAACAGGTGAAAAAACAGAGTAGAATTCCAATACCATCTATATGACGGCTAACATCCCCGCCTCCTCTGGGTCTTAGTGCCTCTTCCCCGGACACTGGATTCTGTCCACGTGGTGGATTTCTTTGGTATAGCCCCTTCCCATGGAGGGGAAGTCCTGGGAGCATTGGGTTGCAGCTGGGCCCAGAGGACAGAGAAATGGGCAGGCCTGAACAGGGTACATCACTGGGAGCGGGGTATATCTCTGATGTGTGGCAGAGCAAGAAAAAGCTGTGGGGGGAGACTTTGCCTTGCACCTACCACACACCCCTAATAAGGCTTTTGTACTTTTCTGGCATGTTGTACAGGCGGTTCTTCAGTCTCTGACCAGCCACCTATCTCCACCAGACACTGCTACAGTCTCCCATGGATTGCACCTGTGGTTTGACCGAGGGTGGTGAGGAGAGCTCTCCTCTTAGGAAGACTCCCATTGAGCCGAAGAGGCCAGTTGGTGGTGCAGACTGGAGACAGGCAGATGGGGCTTCATTTAGCCTGCTGCCACTGGCCATTTTCTCCATCCCACCTCCCTGATGTTGGGCGCAGCCCCTGCAGGCCTCAGTTTGTCATGGATATCCCTGCAGAGGAGCAAGCTTCCCGGCCCACTGCAGGGGTCGCCAGTGTGGTGGAACACAACGCCATTCCTCCCTGGGCTTGAGTGTTTTCAAATGGCAGCACGTCCCCAGGCCACCCTGCTGGCTTCTTCAAGCTTGCACTCTGGTTACCTGCATGCACTACCCATTGGGCCATCAGGCAGCCATCCTTGTACTATTCTTTACCAGGAAGAACAGTGTGCTTGAGAGAGACATACACGCAGTCTAGTTCTGTCCCTCTCCAGGCACTTAATACACCTCTTTCATGGCACGCCCATCCTCTGCTAGTCCCAGCGAGTGAGAGATCTAAGGTCATTCACCTAAGGTGGTTCCTAAACCTGGGTCTGCTGTATAGCAACAGACTGCACTGCTGCCCACCCACCAAACTAACCAACATGTAAACATTTGCTCATCTGCACTTTAAATACTTTTCTGTTTTTTTGGTTTTTTGTTTTTTTTCTCTTCAGTTTTATTTTTTTTATCTTAAGATGAAATAACAGATTAGATGTGAAGATGTTTTTGGTAAATTGAGCTTATTAGCTCAGTTCTCTTGTATGGGATTAGGACTGTAGTAGCATGTGAATGATCAAGTAAAAGCAAATGAAGTCCCTACCGAATATAGTAAGTAGCCCTACTTTTTTTGTTTGTGTTGGCCTAAAAACACAGCATTTCCTTTTGTTCTTGTCTGTGATGGAAAATGTTTGAGGGCTAGCTAAAGGTGAGGCAGATCCTAGATAGCCTCCAGTCTGGCTGTTAGTTATTTTAGCAAGTTAAGTTTTTGATAGGCTGGTTTTAGTGGCTGATCTTGGGAATACATAAAATAGTCCCTGATCTCATTATGCAAACATACAATGTTGTCTAAGGGCAGATAAAAACAGTGTCTCAGGGTAACTATGTAGTAGACTTTGTGTTTTCGATGTCTGTATATAGCTTGTCTTGGTCTTTCTGGGATCAGAAACTACTGTATGGTATGACTGGCAGCTTTTCTTCCAAGGTTGTGGTGTTAGTTATAGGGCCTCGGTAGGAGTGTAGTGCATCCTTGACCTGATTTTATTAGAATACTGTATTACTACTTTACGGTGGTATATGGGTTGTTTGCTTTTTTTATATATGTATTTTCCGGGAGATGGGGCTACTGCTTTTTCCATGTCCCCTCTAGCCCCTTGTCACCTGCCATCTCTACACACTATAAATTGATGGAAGGGCTGCATATCAGCAGTCTGTGGAGAGATAGAAACGTAAAAGATGCTGGCAGAAAAAGAACATTGTTCCATCCAGTCTTCTCCTGTTATACCCTAGCCTACCCCGGGACCTAACTTAATGGTTATTGCCCTCACCCGCCTTCCCCCTGCCTTATTGCTTCCCCATGTAACTGTTGAGCCTTTTATTCTGTCCCATATAGCCCCCACATTCTGCTACTGATCAGCCCACCAGGGGTTTTATATGGTTATTTGCACTACACCCTCCTCCTAGGAGACTGACTGTGTAACCTCTTGTAACGTGGCAGTTTTCCACCAGCTAGGGTCATTCCTGAACTCGGGGACACACACCCTTCAGTGCGACGCTCACTGCCCAGTCACCAGATCAGCCTAATGCAACTTTCTGTTAAAAGTTTGTGCTTTAAAAAGTAAGTCACAGTAAAGTACAGAATTAGTAATTTTAAATGACACTTCATTGGCACCTAAAAAGAATCTGTCTCTTAGTTCATAATGGCGGTGGTGTCTTTTCAGATATACTGGTTAACGTAAGCAGAAGTCCTCTAAGTGCCTTTGGATTAAATTAACACAGACGTTGGACCATGGCATGTATTAAGTGGTATTCGTATACCACTGAGAGAGGAAGTTGCTTTAAACATTTTTTTTTTTTTTTTTTTTTTTTTTCAAAATATGGACCATCAAGGTTTGTTAAGACTGTATGGCTTGTTGGAAACTTATCAGAATGCTTCTCAGCAGTGAAATTGGGCTGGTAATAGCTGATACAGCTGTAATAATAGTTATTCTTTATATTCAAAGTGCTTTGCATGCCAGTGGCACAAATAAAACTATTCCATATAATTTGAATGTGATCAGCAGAGGTTCGTCTACATTTTATAAATATTTTCAGCCACTCACTATTATTCATAAGTAATTTTCTTGTGGTCTGCAGTTGACCAGTTCTTATTGTGATTTTGTTAAACAAAAAACAAAATGGGTTTGTAAGATATTTGAAATGAGTATATCATGCTGCATTCATCATTCTGAAAATTCAAAAAATGGTCAGACAGGTGAACCTTATGGTGTATTGTGCTGCTGCTGTCCGGGAGATCTGTTTGCAAATTTAACTGAACCTTCATTTCAACAGATAGAGTTGGTACCTTGTGGGAGGAAGTACACCAGAATGGTCATCTTGGTAGGTGGGACATGACAGCAGCACCTCTGTGCTGTAACCCTCTATGTTGGTCTGTTTAGGAATGGATTTGGCTTTGAGTTTAAGGAAATCTGATTGTAAAGCAGAAGGGGGAGAGAGATAGCGGGAAAGAAACCACTGTAAATGTTTTTCCTCTCTACAGTCCATAGATATTGTAAAACTAATTGTCCTGTAAAGCAATTTTAGTGCAGACATGCAAGCATATTTGCATAAATTATATTTAGTGCTAAATTAAGACCACATGCACTACAATGGGAAAAGTGCTAATAACACTTAATTAGCGTAAATTAATTTTAGCACAAATTAGTGCTTCTGCAAATATAGCAATAATTATGTGACAGTGAAAATTTCAAGTTGTACAGTAGCTCTCTAGGTGCTAGACTGCTTAATGGAGTACTACACCCTCATATCTTAAAAGGGCACTGTCCGAGTTGCCCCATCATATGTTAACTAATGTGAGCAGTGTGCTTCATTTACTTCAGAATATATATATATATATATATATATATATATATATATATATATATGGAATATTAGCCTTTTTAGCATGTTGTGTTTTTTTTCATTATTTGTAGAAATATTTAGAAGCTCAGTCCAACAGTAACTCACCCATGTCCTGGAAGCACATTGAGGTCGGAAACGCGCGTCTGCCATGAGCGCTGTCCTGAAGTGCATTTTTTTGTTTGTTTTTTCTTTCCAGATACAAACTATGGTAAAACACTTTGCATCAGAAAAAATCAAACTTCGGGAGAGGCTCATTGCAGACGCTGTTCCTGACCTCCATGCTCTTCCAGGATGCAAGTGAGTTACTGTCAGACTGAGCATCCAAATATTACTACAAAATAATAGAAAAAAACAATAAAAAGGCTAATATTCCATATATGTGTGTGTGTGTGTGTGTGTGTGTGTGTGTATATATATATATATATGTGTGTGTGTGTGTGTGTGTGTGTGTGTGTGTAAATATGTGTGTGTGTGTGTGTGTGTGTGTGTATATATATATATATATATATATATATATATACATGCATTCTGGAGTAAGTGTATGATATTAGATGTGTGCCAAGAGGCATACTGCTCACATTTGTTAAAATATGAAGGGGCAAAGCTGACTTCGCCCCTTTAAAGCAGCAGTACTGGATAATCAGGAAGTGATCATCAAAATTCTGCTCTTTGGTTGGAAGCATGCAGCCATAGTTCCAGTTTCCATATCTGTAAATATTTTTTCTAGCAGTCTTTAGTTTTTTAGATATTTAACATTTATTTCCATTGTTGTGGCTCCACAGCAGATATGGCTGGTGCCTAATTTGCATCCGAGCTCACCGCTCATGTCATATCACATATTTGGTTTACTTCCATGGGACCCTGTGCTGCGCATTCCCACTGTCCCTGCGTAGTACTGCGAGTCATGCGTGGTTGGCAGCAGAGTGCTCCAGTTCAACATAGCGGGTAGAAGAAATGTAAACCAAAACAAAGAAAAACTGAGCAAATTACAGGGTAATAGTACAGCAAAACCAAGAAAGATTACCAGGTAAGTGCTCAACAGAGCACAGGAGAAACGGTTGCAACATTTCAGATTTTTTTTTTATTTAGTACTGCTGCTTTAACAAAAAAAAAATGTCCTGTCAACAGACAACTCTTTGTATAGCTGTGAGGGGATACATGTGTTGGCTTTAGTTTATTTTCACTGTTCATATTAGTTCCCTGTAACTATCCTAGTGGTCTCCATTTTCTGGTTGTTGAAATTCCATTGACTCTGAGAGCTACTTTAGCAAATGAGAACATTTTGTAACAGCACCTATTTTACACCATGTATCTCTGTGCTAAAAGTACAGGTATCCTGACAAAACTCTCTGAAAATGCACAAATTGAATGTAATTTAAATAAAAAACTGCATTATTACTAAGACAGTTTGCAAAGCTAATTGAAGGTAAATGTATTTCACATTATACTGCAACTTGTCCTTCTGTCGAACACTTGGCAGATAGGCATACTGTGGAGTCTGAAGGGTGCTTGACACATCATGTTCTTATATGCTAATAATGTAGCTCTCCGGGACAATGAGATTTCAAAATCTGGAAAATGGAGATCTCCAGGGTAGTGCAAGGATGTCATTAAGGTAAAGGCCAGGATGCATAGGAAAACGAACAGCAGTTATAACATCCGCAAGTAGCATTTTTTATTTATTTTATTTTAGTCTTTGGTATGGCCTACTAGACACAAGTGCCTGTTTTCAGGGTAACATGGGAGCACTTTGGGGGGTGGGTAAGTGACTTGGCTCAGAGTATGCAAGTGGAGGTTGTGGGAATCGAACCCACGCCTGCTGGATGTACCAAGCTCATTCACCGCTCATTACTCTAACCTGTAGGCTTTATTGCCAGCCCTCTATGATTCAGTATATGGTTAGCCTTTGTTCTGTATAAAAATTAGCCAGCTCAAAATCCTTGTTGTGTACATTCTAAGCTGTTGTGCACATTCCAAAGTGGTGTACACTTTCCGAACAGTTGTTCTGCACAGTTCAAAGGTCTTACAATTTTATATTTCTCATTTACTCCATACCTAGCTACTTACTAACCACCCAGTGCCCAAAGTTATACCTTTTAACTTTAAAAAGTCTGTAAATTAGATTTTGATCATTGAACAGAACAAAGAAATAGCAATATTTTTTTTGTTTTCCCTTCGGTGGGTGTCTAACTCCATGTAAAAAAAAAAAAAAAAAAAACATATACTGTATAAAATAAAATATGAGCAACCACACAGTTCGGCATGTGTTTCCATCTTGGGGTTGAGAAGACAGCATGGACCTCTCGAGGTTCATCTGCTGTCATCTCAGCCCCTCAATGGAAACACGTCCTTGTTGTGTATGGTTGCCCATACATTATTCTCTATATTATTATCAATAACAATAGAATAAAATTTTTTTTCAGGATCACGATATACAAAGGCATTACAAACAGAGAAAACAAACGTCCTTCATCTGAGGATTTCTTTCCAGTTTCCAAGTCTCCCTAGCAAAAATATGGCTGCTCTTTTTATAACAAATCTTTGCCTGACAATTAACTTCTTCATCCTGAGCTCCTTAAAGAGACATCCTTTTTCTCACAAAATGTTTCACAATGTTGTCAGTTTCCTTGCAGGTGCAACAAAAAGCTATTTGGAATTTAGGGGGTTAGCCTGAGATGCAGTTTGAGCTCCTCTCATGCTTGTTTGCAAGCTGTTTTGCAGAGCTATCAGCAGGAGGTCAGCTTGGGACAATGTTCTATCTTGCAATCATTTCACCAGTATAACTATATACATTTCAAACCAAGGGATCCCAGTTTCACCTAAAGATTCACATATATTTTTATAACAGCAGAATATTCAAGGGGGAAGAAAATACAGAAACGGCAAGTAAAGGCAGAGAGATAGTGAGAGGCAGAGAATCATGAGACCATCAGAGTGATCAGTTCCTAGGTCTCACGAGAACATTTGGTTGCGCAACCAGACAGACAAGAAACAGAAAAGGAGAGAATAGAAGGGATCCTTGCATTTAACTCTTTCTGCATAACAAATGGGACAGGACCTCATTCAGTCTGTCACAAAGGGACTGATGGAACAGTGAAAATCAACTAAAGCAAATGTGTGTGTGTGTGTGTGTGTGTGTGTGTGTTTTATATAATACATTTTTAAACCTGTCTTTGTGGTGTTTTCAAAACCTTGTTCTTCATGTGTCTGAATATAGAACCTGCTGTTCTTAACATTTCAGAATGCGAAGTGAAAGGTTGTTCCTTACACCATATACAGCAGTGATCGCCAGTAATGCAGAAGTGTGAGATGAGCTGTCATGAAATGGACAAGATCATGCGCTGGTTTATAATCTGTAGTTTGAACTTTCAAATGCGTTCCCATCACAACCTACCTTTCTCGTGTAGTACATCATAATATTTGAGAACTGTACAATACTGATGTTGAAAATGGTGTTAGATTGTATCATAAAAAAACCCCCAATTTGGTGACAAAAGGCAGAAACTCTAGCTTCGCTTTCTTGCCCTGATGTCACTGAACTAACCTGCTGAGAATCTGCTCATTCTCAGTGGGGGGGGGGGGTAATTATTGTACATGTCCAGAACAGCTACATGAAGAGTTGTCTGACAAGGAAGCGAAAAACATTTGCAACATATGAGGGTGTAGTACTCCTTTAAGTAACAATCCTTAACACAGTGTGAATTCAGAGTTACACATAGCCTAGAAAATAGTGTTGTGGAGAGCAGGAGAGCTTTCCTTTGGACTCTACTGCCTTGTACTGTGCATGTGGACTTAAATGTGAAGGCAGTGCTGTAAAAAAGTAGTAATATACAGGACTGTCCCAAGAAATGATTAAAATAAATATATGAATAATGCTATCAAAAGGTTGTGGTAAAAGAAAATTTTAGATTTATTTTCTGTAGTGTAAAAAGTGAGATCTTAAAAAAAAAAAAATGGTAGCCAGCCTCTCGGCACAGCAGTAGGGCTACTGCTCATGTTGCCAGTGACCTGGGTTTGGGAACAAGCACAGGATGTTTTTTTTTGGGGGGGGGGGGTGGCCAGGAGTGATGAACAAGCGTCCCAGAGACCTGGCTCCAACACAACAAAACATGTAGCAGCATAAAGTTGGCACAACATTTTCAGCTGCCTACTGGTTATATAATATACAGAAGAGAAGGATAGAAAAAAGACTTGAACAGTCCAGCTATATTGTCCAAAGATTTCCTATTCAGAATCTTTCAAAACATTAAATATTATATATATTAAATATTTGAATGCTCTACCTACTGTATACACCCCAGCATTCAACTCATCGTCTATACCTTATTGCATCAGGCTATAGAGTTGAGGTTGTGACTGATGATGACTTCCAGGTCCATTTCTTCAGAGGTTTGACCCTCCCCCAAACTCCTCCTTCCAGTAAACTGTTCTAAGTTTGTTTCTGCCAGTATGCATAACCTTACACTTCTTGCCGTTAAACTTAAGCTGTCATCCCTTGCACCGCCTCTTCAGCTTTTCTAGAACCCTTTTCTTGTTCTTTGTACCCCTCCTTTGTGTTCTCTGTCCTGCCAATATTGGTGTCATCTGCAAAAAAGACAGATCTTGTTCTGGAAACCCTGCCTTATGTCACAGATGAAAACAGTGAAGAGCACAGGTTCCAGGTTCGATTTTCTGCAGCGCCCCACTCATGACTGTGCTGACCCCAGAGAATTTACCATTAACTACCGCAATCTAAGGTTCTGCTCTCCAGGCAGATCCCTAGCCGTCTGGTGAGTTGGTCCCCTACCCCCAGGTCCTCTAGCTTTTTTAACCAGCCCCCTGTGCAATGCAGATTGGTATTATTTGCCACCCTTCAGTACATTGGCACAATCCTCTGTTGCAGTGGAGCAGTTTAATTGATTAGTGGTGTCGCCAAAGTCTGTCATCCCTTTGCACCTTAGGATGCATGTGATTGAGGTTTGGTGATGTATTCGCTTTTAGGCTCTTGAGACCCTTGAGCGCCCTCTCCTCTGATACCCATCTCTGACCTTTGCCCCTTTGCTCCCAGGGCCTGAACTCCACACTAAGGGAGTGGCCCAAATTACCCTACTGTATAAAGACTTAACAAGAATATTCATTCAGGATATCTGCCTTTTTTTTTTTTTTTTTTTTTTTGCCATCCTCTTCCACCCATGCGTCTCCACTTTGACTATTCCCTCTTGTTTTCCTTTTTCCTTAATGCAACGAAAGAAGGCTTTTCTCCGTCCTTTAACTCTTCCACAGTTCTCAGCGGTATATTTGTCTTAGCCTTCCTGACTATCCTATTTGCCTTTTTTGGTGTTTCCAGATATCCTTCCCTGTTAATCTCATTCTGCTCCCCCTAGTGATTCTGGAATTCTGATCATTTTCTCGAACTACCTCCACTACCCTTTTGGAGAACAACATTGTGTTTTTTTAAGTTCCTATTTTTTTCCTACCTGCCTCATACAGTTATCGGTCACTTCAGTTATTCCCCTCTTAATAATTTCCCCTTTGACATGTATCCCTTCCGCCCTCACTACCTCTACTGCTCTTTACCTGAACAACCCCCTCAACTGAGTAGTTTGGTAGGGTGGGCAGAAAGGATGAACTGGTAGGTCTTCATCTGCTGTCATTCTCTTTGTCTTCCAATAGTCTGCCCTTGTGAAGTCCACAACCCTTGTTTTAGATTTGGAGTAGTAGTAGGCCTCCAGGGTTATGTGAAACCACACTGAATTGTGGTCACTGGATTCCAAAGGTTTTATCACCTTGCCATCCCTGATGATATCTCCATTGGCAAGTATCAGGTCCAAGATAGCCCCTTTTCTGGTAGGTTCCTTGACCCACTGTGTGGGAAGATAATCTTGTAGCACCTGTACAAATGCCTGATGTCTAGCACTCTTGGCCGCTAGAGTTGTCCTGTTCACATCCAGTAGGGTAATGTCTCCCATTAATACCATGTCACCTTTTGCTGATCTTCTTCCCCTAGTGCCCTGTCTTTCTCCTGATTTCTGATTCAGCTGTCTACTCCCACCCTACTGTTGCCAGTTGTACCCAGTCTGATTCCACTTCACTCTCCTCACCCTCTGAGCTATCCTTGGTGGCATCTGTGCATTCTCAAATGTGCAGAGCCACCCCTTCAGCCTTGCCCTTCTGTTGGTCCTTCCTGAAAATTGAGTATTCTGGTACAGCAAGGTCCTAGCCATTGGTTTCAGATGCCAAAGTTTCAGTTGCAGCAAATAAGCCCAGTTAGGCTTCCATTACTACCTGAAGGTCCCCTGTTTTGTTGCCCAGAATTGTGTTCAGGCAGAATGCTTTCAATTACCCCCTTTTTACCCACCACCCTTTGTCTACCTCTAGGCCTCTTTTTGCCCCTAAACTCTGCTCTTGCATCCATTTTCTTACTGAAGTGGTTTCCCTCATGCCCTTCACTGCCTGCCACCCTACCCCATTCTTTTCAGCCACTACCCTACAACTATCCTTCAGATATGTACAGTATGCCTGCTGTATGTCACAGATGCACATAACTGAAGAGTAGTGCTCCTAGGACCAAACCCTGTGGTACTACACTAGTCACTATCCTCTCAAGAGAAATAAAAGAATTTTACTATTTGGGACCCCCTCTGGATTCTTTGATTAGTTAGCCAGTTTTTTTTTTTTTTTTTTTTTGTAGACTCTATTTTTGCTCCGAAGGTCCAGGGCATCCTTCCAGAGTACCCACTCATCTGCTGCCTCCACTGCCGGCCTAGAACCCCTTCCCTCGGTCTCCCACTCAACCCATGGTCCATCCAGCCTGCTGGATCACCCCCCGAGAGAGGGCCTGCCCTCCCTTGGCAGCCTTTCTGAAATCAGAGGGACGGCTGTGATGTCGAGACCCAGATCGGGAGATCCAAGGAAAGTAGATCAGGCAAGGGGATGTGGGCATGTCCCCCAGGTCTCCTTCATCTCCACTGAACCTCGGGGAATTTTTTTGCCATTCGCCCTGGAGCTCTGACGTGCAATGATGTGTGTGCAAGCGCACTGCTGACGTCTGCCGCTGCTCTGCCCCTTGATTGCACCAGCTCTTGTAGAGCCTCTGCTCTCCATTGGGGGCCGCCAAGGGGCTGAGCAAAGCCCACAACCCACCCCGGGAGAGGAGAGCTGTCCGGAAGCTCAATCCTGTCCCTCCCCAGCTGACCCCTGGCAACCCGAGTCTGTTCTCGAACCCAGGTTGCCGGCATGGCGCGAGGTGTGTCCAGCGCCACCGGACTGGTGTAGTTAACCAATTTTTAATCTAGCCAGTTATCCCATCCTTTAGCCTTAGTTTGCTGCTCTTCCTGACTAGCCTTCTTTATGGTTGAGTCAAATGCCGTCTTAAAATCTAGGTATAGCACATACTGTACACTGTCTGGCCTCTTGTCTGCCCTTTGTATTACTGTATTATAAAAAGTTCATTAATTTGATCTGATACAACCAGTCCCTGGTGAATCCATGCTGGTTCCTATACATTAAGTTGTTTTTATTTTATTCTTTGGTAACTCAGTAAGGCTTCTCGGAGAATGCAGCTATCTCCTCCTTGATAAATGTCTTTTAAAGTTTTCTCCGCTATTTATATCTGGCTTACCAGCCATATAGTTACCTGTTTTTTTTTTTTTTTCCCTGTTATCCCCTTTGGTTAGTTTAACTACATTAATCATCTGCTACTCTTCAGACACTTAATTAGGATTAATAACAGTTCGGCCACTACCTGCCTTGTTTCTGTTAAAGAACAGTCAGCATTAATTTGCACTCTGTAAACAGTAAGTAAAAAATATCTTTGCATACAGTCTACTGTACTGTAGTATCAGAATAATTCTCCTGGCTTCAAAGATGCATTTTCCATAACTATAAAAATCCCAGAATCCTGCTGCGACAGTCGGAGATTCCGTAGCCTGCAGTGCATGTTCGAGCTTTTATAAGCTCTGATCTTTTGTTTGCTGGTTCCACTGTCCACCCTGGGCTAAGTATAGTCTTGGAGGACTACATTTGGCTTTGAGAGAACAGTGGCAAACATCTTATCTGAGCTTGTAAAGGTTTCAACATGTACTGCAGGCTATTAGAATCTGCCACTGTTGTAGCACTGCTCTGATGTCAGCAACAGGAGATTTGGGGATTTGTAGTTAAAAAATGTCTGCTTGGAAGTCATCAGAATCAGTTTGATGCAATCTGCTGTACTGCAGTAAACAGTAGGAAAAAAACATTTTGCACACAAAATGCAGATTGGGACCAGCAAGTGTGGGGCTCTTAGTGCAGGCTGTTTCCCACTTAAGAATAAATCCCACCTGGGCCTGGTATATTTCTTGATTTTTAATTTTCTCAGTTCCTTGGTGACCCGTGAACTGTAGCAACCCCACCCCCCCACCTCCCCCCACATAGATGGCTCCAAGGGAGGCCATGGCTAGCAGTTTTCCCAGTGGAGCCCACTGTGGAAGAATTACCTTCTGATGTGGACTTACTGTCTGGATCTCCAAGGGGGGTCAGGTAAGCAACAAAGAAGGGTGGCATATGGGTCTGGGCAGTAGCCTTGTAGAAGTGGTCAACTTCAGAAATAGGGGGAAAAAGTATTGACAATTAGTGGACTGTCGCATTGAGATAATGAATGCTGTAATGAGGCATAGATAATTTGTATGAGGGTACCAGTCCCATAAGTGCACTTCTTGCCTCTTGTCACAAGTACGTCCTTGGTATCTAATAGCACAGTCCTGTTAACAGACAAGAGTTCCAGTACAGCAGCAGGGTCCAGATGTTCCTTTGTTTCCCCATATCACTCCTTCCATGGGGAGAGGAGCTGTACTAAAAACCTAGGCATAGTGGGTTTATCTTTAAATTCAGACCATAATTTTGATTATAATATATGACGATATTGCAGCACACCGGGGTACTGCCGGGCTAGCTTTACAGGCTTTTTTCATTTTTCTGCACCATTATCTTCACCAGAATGTTTTCTTTTGTGCTGTATGGTAGGCAGAACTTACTTGAATTAACGTTTGATAGTGCCAAGTAGTTGTAAAAAAATCACATTTAAGTAGTAGTATATTGTTTGGCTCCACTGTGAGTGACAGAGCAACCTCTCTGTACTATGGCAGTCCCACTCTTGAAAAGGTGGTGTCAATGGGAAGAGGTCTCCATTTGTAAATGTTGTTGCATCGCTGCGTTACACTAGCCATACAATAGTCAAATCATTTGGAAATGTAGACTCTAGTATTTTTTTTTTATTGTTTTTATACTGTTACCAGGTCCACTAGTTTCTTCTGTTTGCACCCAGTAGCTTTCTTTCTGACTTGAGTTGTGCAAGCCCTTGTGACTTTGCTGGGTTACAGCATCCCCCCCCCCCAGAAAATTATATAAACTCATTGGGTGTGCCTCCCAAAGCTTTAGGATGGCACATTCATGAGACTGAAGATCCAACCCAAAAACAAGAGGCATGAACACTCTAGGTTTCCTGAGCAGCAGTTAAAAAAAAAAAAAATTATTTTTTTGAAAAGCCCTTTTGTATACCTTTCTTGCAAAACATTGCATGCTGCTGAAGTTCTGCTCCCGTTCAGACCATTCATAGCTCAACTCCATGCTCACTGCTCTCTTCTGCTATAAATCTGGCATTAGAATGTAGGGGAGAGGGGTGACCACAGTGCACAGTTTGAATTTTAGCATTCTGAACACATCAGGGCTGAGATGCTGCAGTTTGACTCGAAATACATCCTCTAGAGGAAACATTATTACTATGCCAATTTTTTTCTTCATAACCATATATTATTGGTGTTAATGTAAACACTAGATAACTTTTTTTTAGCCCATCACCAACCCAGCTCACCTGATTTACACATACGATACAGTTTGCCCCCTTTCCTTTTCCATGGCAATGCCCTTGGGTCGGAGATGTGCACCCACTCCCACCCATCCTTAGCCAAGTAGCAGGTGATTCGCTGGATGGAGCTCAAGAGTGCCAGAGCATTCCTTCATCTTGATATTGGGAAGGGATATTATACTAAGGATCATACTAAGGAAAATGAGGCACTAGGAGGCAAATTGCTCACGATTGCTCCTATAGGACATTCACTGTTGGTAATAGCAAAGAGTGCCCACTGCCAAGATGTATTTGGTTTATTTTTAAACTCATTTTTGGTTTTACTTCTAATTATTTCTGTTGGATGTTGGTTCCATGAGTTTGCCACTCTTGCAGTAAATCTCTTAACTGTTCTCTCGGTACTTGTGTGCATGCCGCTGCCCTTTGAACCTCCTCGTTGAGCCATGTCACACGCAGTCTCAGTCAGAGTTCTGTGCACAGACAGTGCATCCCCTCATGTGGCCCTAACTTTTTTTTTTACCATATATAAAATGGCAGGCCCTGTTTTCCATGCAGTTGGTGTCAAGTTTACATGCAAATGGATTTGAAAATGCTACTTGGTTATTGTCGATTATTTTGGAACATATGACAATAGCCAGCCCACCTCACCTTGAATTGAAGCAATCTACAGTCTTCAGGGAGACTACTCTCAGAATGAAACTACATGTTTATTGTTTGTTTAATAACTGAAGTGTTGCTTTTTTCTTCTAAATGCAGAAAGGCTTTCTTTTGATGTTTAAGCCAAAGAAACACTTCCACATTTTAAGTTCCTTGTGTATTTTGTAAATGTATCTGTCTTAGAATATTGCTTCTAGTAGTAACCACTAGCTTATTGGATACAAAGACATTAGATTTTGTAGTGTGAGGCAAGCAAACTAAATTTTAGAGTGAGGGCCTACAGATACATCCCACACAGCAGATCAGTCTTGGATACAGAGTATTCAGAAACTTCAGTCTTGGTGTATGTATTTTCAGTTATCTAAACTCATGTTAGTTTGTGAATACAGTGTTTTTTTCATTTACTGTTCTTTTGAAGTTAAGAGGAAGCTCCCTTCCCTCCAAGGGAGCTCCTCTGTGGCAGTAGCATATTTTTTCTTTACACTCCTGAAGGGAGGAAAGGAATCATAACTTGCCCACAAGGGGCTAGCTGCACAGACCCTTTCCACTTTGCACCTTCTTATGATGTATGTATAAGGAGAACGCAGGGGTGAATTCCATTCAAGTGTATGGAGTGGGATTTCCAAACAGTTTTCGGCTGTTTGTGGTCATTTGGTAAAATTGGAGCCAGGGTTCAACTAGCAAAGCTCTTGATAGTTGAACCCTGGCTCCGATTTTATCAGATGGCCACTTAAACAGCCAGAAACTGTGTTTGCAAATCCTGCTTCATTCAATTGAATGGAGCATGCCCCTTCATTCACCCTATACATATGTAACAAAACGGCGGAGAGCAGGATCGTGGCCAGCAGTCGGGAAGTGGAAAGAGATCACGTGGCTATCTCCTTAGAGGCAATTTACGATCCCTTCCCTTCCTTTCAGGGGTATGAAAAAAATATATATGATATTACCACAGAGGAGCTTCCATGGAGGTAAGGGAACGTTTTCTTATTCATGTGCCACCCTGAGAAAGGTGCACTTTAAAATGTTTAAAGTGCCAAAAAGAGTGTGTAGCATTGTCTACTTTGCAAGTACTGTGTAAGGCTTCCCTTCATCCTCATCGGAATCCTGTTTGATATGTTTGGTATAGGGCAGCCATTAAAGTCAAGCCAGAGTTCTAACCATCTCACTTCTAATACAAGGGGGCCTTGTCTGCAAACATGGTTTCTCTTTTTTTTTTTTTTTGGTTTATGTATGGAAAACATTTAAAAAAAAAAAAAAAAAAAGGACTGCACGTTTCAGTCTCTCTTACTGCAGTGTTAGTTCAGGTGTTTGTAGATGAGGGAGATGCTTTCTTACAGGTGTCTAATCTTTCGGCAAGAAGAACGCAAAGCTGAGAGGGATTTTGGCACCCAAAGAATGAAAGAGGGGACACCCTTACAACGGTAAGAGGTGGTCTTCCCATGTCTATAATTGAAGACATTATTTAAAGTTTTATTGTTTCATATAACTTTGTTTACTAGACAACCCTCAACCCCCATTGGGAATAATGGAACAATCCACTTATTTAGAGTATGAGTACATGGGACTGTATCAAAACAAAAAGGTCTTTGGCTGGTCCGTTTGCATTGTGCTGCCACCTAGGAGACTGAGGTCTGCCTGTGAGCCTCAGAACCATACAGAGTCCAGCTGGGGGATAAGTGTGTTGTGGAGGAGAGGCGCTTAGCTCCTAGGGAGGGAGTGTATTCATGCACCTTCTGCTGACCAACAAGAAAGCAGCATTGATGTCAGCTGTGAAGGCAGCCACCCACCTGCCCTTCAAGCCAGAGGGCAGTACATGGAGAATTACAGATGCTCGTAGTCTTTAATCATAATGCTATGCTGTGCTATGTTCATTTCTAATTCTGTGGCTATGGGAATCAACAAGCCGTGCTATGCTACGCAGTGCTTGTGGAACCGATTGCAGTGAAAACAAATTAACCCTCTGCTTAAATAAAAATAAATAAAAAGATTATGGGCGGCAGAGCCCCCTATGCTTAGCAGAACCAGCTGTTATTCAGGTTCTTGTTAGATTTAAGATGGGGGGGTGCGCTCTGCTTTTTATTACATATATGAATACCACAGTACCGTAGTGCTTGCATGTATATGTACTATGCGAAGGTCCTTACTGCCCCATTCACTTTGCCAGAAGAAGGTAGCAGCCACAGCAATCCCGAGTGTGCAAGTGAGGAACAGGGACAAAGCAAGAGGCATTGTGCTATAGAAAATCTTAACTGCAAATTGATCAAAATGCTGAGAGTTACTTCAAATATTAATTTCCAGGTTAACCCGTGATAAAAAAAATGTACTTCCCAACCTACTCCCAAAGGGTGATCATGCATACACACAATTACTGTATGTGGAGAGTGATCCTGTATCAACTATTCCCCTGATATTTTGGTCACACTGGAATTACTTTGCTTGCTGACTGATTTTTAAAAATGTTAAAAGTAAGCAATAAGACACAATGGGGTGTGCATTAGACAGTTCTAATGCATGGCTAGGGGGACGTAGTGAGGCCCATGAGGCCACAGGCGAGTGTGTCAACCCCTAGCTGTACGATTAGAACTGTCTATATACATCTCCAGAGTGGCTTATTGCTCTTATAAAATGGACTTGTGTATTCTAAATGGGGGTTCTAGTTTTAGCTGTGCATTAGACACATCTAATGCACGGCTAACAGCCAATCAGATTGCTTGAAATCCTTTGCCCATTTTATAAGCCTAACTTAAGCCAAATAAATATTGAGTTTCATGGATAAAATTATCAGGGTATGTTGGCTTTATAATCTTTTTTTTAAAAATAGTACAGTAGTCCGCTATAACTTACAGGGGTTGGAATTAAGTTTTGCAGACACTAACCAGCAGGGTTAGTGACTAAGAAAATGTACTTGGCCAGCACACATTCAGCTGACCCAACTGGTGTTCTTATTGAAAGGTTACCTCTCCTTGCACTAGCCCAGTACAAAAGGTACTGGCATTTAGCCAGTGGGTTGTTGCCAGACTCAAACCCAGAATTCCTTAATGTGACCAGTTGCCAATGCAGGATTTTTAACTTGAACCTTGTAGTTAGTTCTGAGAAAGTAGATCTCGTACTTTGAATATTTGCTGTTTTTTTTTTTTTTGTAATAAACCCTCCACAGACAGAGAAAGCCCTACCAAACCAGTTCAAACAAAATGTTTGAACAGAGTTTTTTCAGGTGGGTGCTTGCTACTGAAGTTTTCAAACCGCAAAACAAAAAAAAATTGGCACTACCAGTGTTTCATGCTGTAACAGAGAACAAAGCTGAAGCCACAGGCGTAAGCAGGACTGCTATACAGTTAAATGCAGTTGCTACGCTACAGTGATGCTCAGTGAAGTTCTGTCATGTTGGAAAACATCATAATATCAAGATATATTAAGTTACAATAGAGCCTGTCACTGAGCACCAACAAGTACTAGACAGAAATAAAAAGAAATTTGTTCCTGACCATACATGGATATATTGTTACGTGATGTAAAGCTAAGCAGTTATGTGGAATATAACAGCATGTCACAGAGGGGTGGGTGTGTGTGTTTTTAGTATGGAGTAATTACCACCACAGCATATAGTTTTACCAAAAAACACTGGGAAATCCCTGAAACCACATACACAGTAACCATGTGCAAGTCTGAAATATGCTTGATTAATATTTCAACAATAAAACTGAATGAAAGCCAAGTGGGAGGACTTAAGTGCAATAACTGGAAACTCTGTCATCTTCACATACCTTATAATTCATGTACATTTGTAATGGGTATGTCCATGGTCCAGCTGGCACAAGTCTGCCCAGATGTACTGACATCTTTTTTCGCCACAATTTACTAAAGTGATGGCTATAGTACAACTTCTGAGATGGAAAGACTTTAGCCTTTCTTTACTGTCATGGCCTTTCCCCTAATGTATATTGTGCACTGCCTTGCAAAAATCAGACTGTGCCTAACCAATAATGCTGTCAACTTTTCTACCATCTGTCTCTGTTATGGAAACCTACAGTGAATGTCCTTTAATGTTGCTTTCCTATTTGATCAGAATTTCTTAACTTGTGTGGTGGAGTTATCTGTTAACACTTCAAGCAGCTGAACTAATCGGTGCTTTTCAGCACCTACTTAGGTAATGTAATATGTGTTAGAGATTTTTTACTTGATTCCAGTAGCATACTCAAGTGCCTTGCAACGTGCAACACTAATTTTGTAAAACCTAAACTAACGTTGGAAAAATGTTTAATATAATGCTGTGTGAAAGTGATTGTAATAAAAAATGTAAAAATGGACTTGCATCACTTTGCATTAATACAGAGTACATGTTTTTGGAGTGTATGACTATTTTTCCCCAATAGAAAATAATAAAATGTTGATGTTAATTTTTCCCCAGCCAAGAATTTTCTTCCATATAGTCCATATGAGCTGTCCTGTTGGAGTAACCGCTGGCTGTCCCCATGGGTTTGCCAAACCAGTGGCAGACGTTTGTGCTCTGAGACCAGACCATCATGGCAGGTTGGCAGAAGTGGATGGAGTATCCCAGGAGATGCTCTCCACCTCTGGGAAGGAAGGATGCTCCACAGTTACCTGTTAACCTTCTGGTGGTCTGAGAGTGCTAGTAGTTTTAGTTGGGGACCTCGAGCAATGGCATAGAGCAGTGTGGGTCGTATGAAATCTTTGGATGGCCTTGCATACTGTGGAGGGGTGGGTGGGGAATTAATACTTTACTTAAATGGTTGGGGCATGGTAAATGAGGTGGCCACCTGCACTCCATATAGTCTCACCCCTGGTGAAAAGAAGCTCTCCATATTACTCCAGAGTTGGAAAGGAGTAAAATGGACTTTGCTCAGCCTGTGGCTCAAGGGCTGGAAGATAGAGGGACAGGTAGCCTCCAGATGGGAAGGGGGAGAACACGCAACCTCTGAATGAGTCTTGATGGAGAAGATGCAAGTTATGACTGGGATAAGTGGTGGATAAACAAGGCACCTTGACAGAGTTAGGGTTTCCTATGCGAGTAGCAGGTATGGTGGCCCATGGAGACTGAGAGAAAAACAGCATCAAAGATTCACGAGAGCTAACTACTGAAATGTTCCTAGAGGTCCCACATATTTGAGTAGCCCATTAGCGTACTCTTCTCAAGTTTGGTCACATTAAGTCTCCTGCAAACTATGGAAAAAATCTCGGGCCTCTAAACAGATATAGATATTATATGTCTGTATAATATATAGATATATATCTAGCAGTATCTACCCATCTGTCTATTTGAAAATTGGTAACCAAGAGAAGCACACTGAACCAAGGCTCAGTTCCAGATGCAGCCTGGGGAAGGGGAATGATAGAACAGCAGTACAATGCACAATAACGAGTCGCAAGAACACAGTCTGATAGAATAAGTTGGCACAAGTAAATACAAAAATTGATTGATTGTAATAGAGAATAAAGTGAGGTCACAGCTAAAATTGGAAATGCCTAAACAAGTGCAGTGGTAAAAGCAGCACATGGCATTCAAATACAGCATTGACAACAGGTGAGAAACTTGTAGGACCAGCAGTATGTCTGGTCTTGTGGTGGAGGGAAGAACAGAGGTAATGAGGAAGTGAGACCAGCATATGTATTACACAGGTGTTGTAGCACCTGTATATTAGAGTTGAGTAAACAGATCTTCCCTTGTCAATCTTCACCATTCATTACTGTTGGGTGCTAGCCGGAGGCGCACACCCGCCACGGGAGTTTTTTTTTTTTTTGAGGAGTCGTCGATGGCCCCTGGAGTGATGCTCTGCTTAGAGTCGCGAGGGCCGTTGGCGCGCAGACTCCTCCTCCATTCCAGTTCTGTTTCTCCCGCCATCGAGGCTGCACCTGCTGCACGAGTTCTGTAGTTCAACTGCGTCATAGGCCGCCAAGTTTTTTCAACGTTCCTTCATCCCGGTATTTCTTGACGCCGCCAACCGGTAAGACCTTTCCATTATTATATTTTTCGACGACGACGAGCCTTTTCTATGTTTTTGCTTAATTATTTAGCACCATGTCTGGTTTGGGGGCAAAGCGTAAATCTAAGGCGGGCCATGCCCCTATGCGTCGGTGCCCCTGTGGCTGGAAGTTTTCCATCACGGACTGTCATGTTTGTCTCCGGTGCCTGGGACCCTATCATGATATGAACCATTGCGCGCCTGCTTCTCCATGGATCGCCGTGTTTTAGAAGTCCACACGTTGCAAGTCGGACGAGCTCCGCCGACTTTCGGAGGACGACGTCGCCCTAGGGCTTCCCAGGCCAGATCTCTCGACCTTTCCTCCAGGTCCCCTCCCGGGTCTATACGGCCCGGCGAGGAGGAAGCCTCCTCCACTTCCAGCTTTGCCGAGAAGGAGGTTTCTTCTTCAGCGCCGGAGGAACGGTGTGTGATCCCACCTGGGGTCGCGCTGTTGGCGCCGTCCCGGCAGTCACCTCCTCGGAGATGCAGGCTTCCCCGGTGTCGCGGCCCTTGGCTGCGGGGCCCGGCTCTGGTGGGCCCTCGTTTCTGTCTTTCCTCGCCGTGGAGTCTTCCGCTTCTCGCGCTGCCGGCAACTCAGTCTGGGCCGTCGGCGCCGTTCTGTGCCTTGGCGCCGCTCACGGCGCCAGGGGCTCTGGCGGCGCCATCAGCGGTGTCGCTCTGGGTCATGGCACCGTGGGTTCGGGCGGCACCGTCGGCAGTGCCGCACTGGGCATCGGCGCCATTCGCGGCGCCGGGGACTCGGGTGGCGCTGACAGTGGTGCCGCGCTTGGCCTCAGTGTCGTTCACGGTGCCGGTGATTTGGGTGGCACCGTTGGCGGTGCCACTCTGTGCCGTGGACTCAGGTGGCACCATTGGCAGTGCTGCGCTGGTCCTTGCTGCCATTTGCGGTGCCGGGGACTCAGGCGGCGCCGTTCACGGTGCCGCATCGGATCTTGGCACCGTTGCAGGTGTCGGGTACTCGGGCAGCACCGTTCGCGGTGTGGCTCGGGAGCCTGACACCGCCAGAGGGACGAATGACTCTGATGTGTTGCTCGTCACGGCCTACAGCAGTACCAGGCCTGGTACAACCTCGGGGGCAGGTTCCTGCTGCGGCTGATTTGGAGTCTTCCCTTGTCAGCCCTCCTCGGAGGGAGACGACTCAGGTGAGGACACAGACCAGCAGCTAGAGTCTTCTGGCTCTGAACCTCCTGTAGGCCGCAGGGCTAGACGGTCCAGTGTTCCTCTCCCAGACTCCCCGGAGCTGGTTAGCCCGGATGGCTCCATGGTTAGGGGTGGTCTGGAGTCTTCTGTGGTGGACCCTTCGGATGTCCGAGAAGGGATTTTCTCTTCTGGTAGGTCCCAGGCAGCTGCCGTTCCCGGTGCCGCTCAGGTCCTTCAGTGGAGGGAGGAGGACCCTGCTTCAGTGGGTGCCCTTCAGGACCTTGCTTAGCAGGAACCTCCACCACTGGTTTCGAGGAAGAGGGCTGCTTCGGAGTCCAAAGGATTTGAGGGGTAGGGGTCAAGAGCAGCGATGAGCTCCCACCGCCTTGCGGGGTGCAGGGAGGAGTCGTAGCGCTGATCCTCACCTCTCTCTGAAGGTCTCTAAAGTGCCTTCTAGTGGCGGTTCTGAGGGTTGCCCTTTTGGACTCATGCAATCCCAGGCGCGCCACAGGGGAGATTCCCCTTCAGGGCTCTTTCCGGAGTTGTCTCCTTTCCTCTCTTCTACGCAACCCGGCATGATCACAGGGTCCCCAGTTTTGGCGGCATCGCTACCTGGATCCCAGAGCTCTGGCAGAGGCCAGGCATGTACTATTAGGTGCCCTTTGCCCATCCCTCTGCAACCACCTCCCTCTCTCCCGGGCCATGTGGGGCCCACTGGGCCATTAACTTGGGAGACGTTCAGAGCTACTGTGGCGGCCTTCCCGTCCTATGTTGGGGCCATGGACGAACAGGTCTTTCGCCTGTCTCTCTCCCCCCCGCCGCAGGAGTCTTCTGGGCATTCAAGCTCCACTTCCTCCTCCTCTTCCTTAACTGAGGAAGAGGAACTTCCTGTCCACCTTTCCTCTGACGCTGACTTCACCGACTATCAGCGTTTCCTTTCGAGGATGGTTTCGGAGCTTCTTATTTCCTACATTCGTAGAGACAATACCGAGCGGCAGACGCGTGCTTTACTCAGTGAATTCAGCGCCTGCCATTTGGTGGTGCCTTCCTGGTCGATTCCCTTCCAGAAAGTGTCTATCCACACCTGGCAGTCTCCAGCCACTCCTCCTCCAGCCCCAGGAGACTGCAGGAGATGGTATTGTGCCCCCCACGAGTCTCTAGGTTCTCTACCTCACCCACCTTTGGGTTTGACGTCCTTAGATGCTCCTTCTGTGCTTCGCTGCCCAGTGCACGACAGGCCTCCGGACTCTGATTCTGCTGAATTCAACCGGTGGGGATGAAGAGTCTTCCATTCGGGTCGTGCATTGCTGTGCATTTCCTCCCATCAGGCTCACCACGCTGCTTACAGCAGGTATCTGTGGTCGATGCTGGCTCAGGTCTTAACTTCGCTACCTGACTCAGAGCAGTCTAGACAAGCCATTGCCCTCTCTGCACAGGGTCTGGAGCTTGCAAGGCACCAAGCGAGGGCATCCTATGACGCCAATGAGGTGGCATCCAGACAAGTAGGGACAGCGATCTGCATCAGGCGGACGGCATGGCTTCGTCTCTCCTGACTGTCACCCATGGCCCGGCGTAGGGTGACTGGCTCTGCCTTCCGGGGGACCCGTCTATTTTCCCATAGGGTGAGGAGGCGTCTTCAGGGGCAGCCCCCCTCCCACAGCCCCTCGGGGGCGCCTTCTCCTCCTCACCCACCTTAGACTCTTGTCTATTGGTTAGGTCTTCCCTCTACTTGTCACCAGTAGGAGGCTGAGGGATCTGTTCCCTCAGGGGTTTTCTCTACCCCCTTCTTGGGGAGGGCTGTTCTCACCCAACAGTAATGAATGGTGAAGATTGACAAGGGAAGATATGAAAATTACGTACCTACTGTAATTCTTGATCTTCTCTTGTATCTTCACCATTCATTACTGAATCCCTCCCACCATCCCCTCAAGGGCTTCCTTCTTCGGCGTCTCCCCTTCCCTGCTTGTCCCTCCCACTTCTCCCTTGGCCGTTAAGCCAAAAAAAAAAAAAAAGTTTTCATGCTCTTCTTCTGTTCTTCTGAACGGATCTTTCCCTCTGAGAATAGTGGGAACGTGCTAACATTTATCTGTCCTGAGGGAACTCTTTCTGACTGCCCTTAATGGGCATATTTTGGCTCTCCCCAGCCATTTTTTCAATTCATAGTTGGAGACTATCCCTTAAGTGGCTCAACTTCTCTTTTCCAGACCCCTTCTGGCAGGTCCTAATCCTATTATGTCAGCCTCTACAGGTTTGGTGCTGTCCGGCACTTCAATTTCCATAAGGGGTGTTCCCTGCCTTGCCTCTAGGGAGTCCGATTGAGTTCCCGCTCTGTCTATTTAGTATAGGGGTGCCCCTTGCGGCCCCCCTCCCACTTTCACATGATACTGTGTTATCACTTAACAAGGTGCTAGGGGGCTTCTTCCCTCCTAGCTGGCAGCTCTCGTTTGGAACAGAGTTTTCCCTCTTAATAATTAAAGAGCTCCCAGCTGGAGTCTGGAAAAATTGGGTAGGCAGGAGGTTTAGGGAATCTGCCTTTGGTGCCTATTCTGCGCGAAGTTCAGTCGACCTCCTCCTTGAAATTTCAAAATGGGATCCTTGCTCCCTTGTTTATGGTTCCAAGCTTATAACCCTTAGCCAATTTACCAACGGCAGTCTCTCCCGGCCTCCCCTCCTCTTTTCTCTTTTACCCTTCTCTTTCTCCTCTCTATCTGTTCCTCCCTTAGAGCCACCCCAGAAGTGAGGCCCTTGCGGTCCCTTAGGGTGAGCAGTTCTTCCTCTCCTTCTATCCTTTATCGGCTTATTCCTTTTTCAGTTTATATCCTTTCCTTTTTCTATCCCTCGGCCTCTTGCCTCACTCTTTCTTCTAACCCTTATTTCGCCTCTCCGACTAACAGAACTAGGATGGAGGAGGTCTGCGGTGCCTAACAGCCACCCTGTTGCTCTATGCAAAGCAGCACTCTGGGGGCGCGTCGGACGCCAACTCCTCAAAAAATTGTATGGGTTGCGTCATCTATCACCCAACAGTAATGAATGGTGAAGATACAAAAGATCAAGAATTATGGTAGGTACGTAATTTTCATTTTTATACAGTATATATATTTTTGGAATTCTTATCTCCTCCTTGATCCAGCAAACTCTTTCAGACATCTTCCTATGGACTCCCTTGTCTCTGCTTCCGTCATAGCATATGCTCCTGCACCCTACTCGGCACTCCCCCGGGTCTGAACCCTCCGGGGAAGGGCCGCTCTTTCTGCCCAGGGTGCTTTATCTAGAGTGCTGAGCTCCGGGCTGAGGGTGGGGAGACACAGTAGAGAGGCAAGCCTGACATTGCACCTCCTACCCTCCAGTCACCCATCGCTGGAGGAGGGTTTTTTCGTGACGTTAGTTACGCCCTCTCTCCCTGCCCCTTAGAGCCCAAGCGTGTAATGACGCCAGGTCATCTGTTGCGGCTCTGCCCCCACTGTGTGTGTCCTGTGCATTGTAGTGCCTCTGGCCTCCACTGGGGGCTGCTGCAGTGCTGGACAGTTCCTGGACCCCCCCCGATGCTCAATTCTCTCTCTCCCTCTGCCGACCCCTGGCGGCCTGGGATCATTCCCGAACCCGGGTCGACAGCGTGTCACGGCGTGTGGCGTCCAGTCCCTCAACCCTCAGCACCATCAGGCTGGCAGCAGTTTTTATATTAAACCCCAATTCTAGGATCATGGATATGTTGTTCATCCACACTCTTTGGCATGTCCCTTTCCCCTTAAAGATCGCTGGAAGTCTTCAATCTGGCTCCTAACACTGACCCGGGTGGTATAGCCCTCGGCTCCACCCCATGATGCCAGATCTTACTTTCCACTGGAAGATTCAGATTGCCTCCTTCGTGCTCCTACATTTTGTAGGCCCTGGCTTCAAAACCTTCGGTTATTCCAAAAATTCAGCTAGTTCGCATCAGCGATCGCGACTATGTACCTTCGATTATGGAAGAGAATTCTTGCCCCGGATTTTGCCAGTGTTCTTGCGTCCACAAAATGTTGCGCACCGATCCCCACACCGCGTGCGTCTATTGCCTAGGTGTCGACCATGACACCTCAAAGTGCAATTTTTGTCTCGCTTTTCACCCGAACGTCCTCGACGACCGTCTTACATGCCTGAAGTTGGGGAGGCCAGAGAAACTGAACCCTCCAGTGAAATCTAAGGAAGCTCGGTGGGTGGTTTCCGGAGCTGCGGAATCCACCGAGCAATTGGAGCACATGCAAGCCTTCGAGGAGGAAGCGGCTTAGGCCGCAGAATCTTCCTCACTGAGCTTCTTCGTTCCGCTCAACCTGGGCTCCACCTTCTCGGGTTCTTTCCAAGAGTTGTGCCAGTCTCTCCTGACTAAGGGAGAGGGTCCTGTGGGCATGCACTCCTCTCAGTCCCGTAAGTGGGAAAAGGACCCAGGATCGTCTTCGTCTCGGCGAAGACGTTCTTGGAATCGGGAGAGATCTCAGTCCCAGGAACCAGCAGTCTCGACTTTGGTCGCAATTGCCTCTTCAGCTGCTGGCTTCTCGGCTTTGCCGTCTCGCCAGTCGACCAAAGTGTCGATCGACGTTGAAATAATTATCGACCCATTATCGCAGACTCTGGTTGACGATTCTCTTGATCGGACTCCGGTCCTTTCTTTCCCGACGAGGAGACCCAGCCCGCTGGGAATCCCTTCGAGGAAGTGGTCCCCGACCCTGGGAAATCACCGGTCCTGTCGGTGTCTCCCGAGAAACCGAATCGGCCTGTCCGATCTTGATATAGGTCCAGGACCCCCTCGACCAAAAGGCCGAGGAAGAGCCTCAAGCGCTCTAAAAAGAGGCAATGCCATCAGTCGTCCTCATCCTCCTCAGATGAGGAGAGGCTTCAGTGGAAACCCCAGTGCTACGAGTACCTCATGGCAACAGCTGATTTTGACCGGGGCACAAGCCGACTCCAGCTCCTACCCTGGCCATTACTTGGCTTTCGCCTCCCAGGCCAAAGCTGACTCCTTTGGAGCCAATTGTCGGTTCACCCACTCGTGGAGCTGGCAAAACCTCCAGTTCAGTCTAAACCGGTCTCTCCACCGATAGTGGTGGAACCATCGCCCAAGCAGCCTGTGGGAGGGGCTCCTTCCAAGGAAGATAGATCGGACACCGGGCTTCCCTGGCGTCTTTCAGTCACTGTCACCCAGGAGTGCTCTCAGCGGGTCGAAGGTGACCTGGGCGCTCGACTGTTGTATCCTGATTCCTTAGATTCGGATGTGACCTGCTTGCATTCTCATCCCAGGGACAGAGAATCAGCCGGTGGGTTAGAGACGGAGGAAGGTCCTTAATCCTTTCAGGGCATTCTTCGCCTCATCTCTGAATCCACAGGGATGCCCCTGGAGCCCATCCAGAAAAAGGCAGAGTACCTTCTCACTATACCCTCAAGAGCGGGGGATACCCTGACGGAGGCCTTTCCTGTGGCCGAGGCCATAGTAGGCCCAGCCTTAGAACTTTCGCAGTCCATCTGCCCGCATGGCCCACATGTATGCAGTGCCCATAGGGTCCCTTGCAGGGTTCACAGAGCACCCTTCGGCCGAAAGCCTGGTGACCGCCTCTGTGTTCAGGCGTACTGGCAGTTCTGCCAACACCGGCCAACCTCCCGAAAAAGAATTCAAACTCCTTGATCATTCGGCGAGAAAGGTCTACACACAGCCTCCTCTTCAGGCCTTCGTCAGGCGAGTTCGGCCGTCGTCATGGCACACTTCTCCCATGCCCTCTTGGGGTCTTTGGATGAAGTCCTCCCACACCTCCCCGCGGACATGTAGACCATGGTCAAGCAGGTCTGGGATCAGGGCCGGGCTGTTGCCAAACAGCAGCTTCAGACAGCCCTGGACATTGGGGATTCTTGTGCTTGTTCAATGGCAGCCGCAGTTGCCTCTCATTGCAGGGCTTGGCTGAGAGACTCTTCCTTTCCGGGCGGACTCTCTGCACAAACTAGCAGATGTGCCTTTCCTGGGCACCGACCTTTTTGGCCCAAGTGTGGCTGGTCACCTTCAGCATATTGAGCAGTCCAATGCCACCTTGGACGCCACTTCTGCTAAAGGTTCTTCAGGCATGAAACAGAAAAAGAAGAAGCCTTTTCGGCACTCCTTCCCTTGCGGCACAGCAACCCTCCTTTCAAGGAGGGCAGAAGCAACAGTAGTAGTCTCAAGCTTGGCGCCCCCGGCCCAAGCCTGGGCCCTCCCAGGCCTGTAAAGGAGGCTGAGGTTCCGGTCCTGAATCCTCCTCCTCCTCCTACAAGCTTGCTCAGTGATGGGGTGGGGCTGCCTCCCCTTCTCCCATCACGCCAGCTCTGGGTCCTTCCATGGAGGGCCCGGCTCCACCACTTCCTTTCCACCTGGTCCGCTATCACTACGGACATGTGGGTTCTTGAAGTTGTCAGTCAGGGACTGCCTCTGGAATTCGATCAGTACTCTCCAAGCCGAGCCCGCTCCCCTCAGGAGGAGAGAGTATCCATCCAGACTCCATCAGCTGTTCGAGACGACATTGCTCAGCTCTTCCTCAAGGAGGCAGTAGCTCCAGTGGCGCATCCTCCAGCAGACCCAGGCTTTGTCTCCAGGTGCTTCCCGGTAACCAAGCAGATGGGCTAGCGCCGTATTCTAGATCTGCACAACCTGAATCAGTGTCTCAGGTCATGCACCTTTCAGATGGTAACTCTGTCCCAGATCATACCATCCTTGGAACGAAACGTGGTTCTGTTCACTAGATCTGCAGGACGCGTTCTTTTACATCCCAATCTATCCGTCTCATCAGTGGTTCCTCCGCTTCAGGGTCGAGGGGACCCTGTAGGAGTTTGGCCTGTCATCGGCCCCACTGGTCTTCACCAAATGCATTGCAGTGGTAGCAGCCCATCTCAGGCGTGGGGGGGGGTTATGTCAGAATTTACCCCTACTTCGACGATTGGCTCTTGGCAGGTCCCACCCAACAAGAGGTGGAGAGGTCCAGGGATCTGGCCCTCCAGACCTGCTCCCAACTTGGCCTCCTGCTGAACGAGGCCAAGTCTGAACTCGTGCCTTCCCAGGTGATGTGCTTCATCGGGGCAGAACTCAACTGTCGTCAAGCCAGAGCTTGGCTACCGGCGGACAGGGCGGAGGTTCTCTCCTCCTTTACTCAGTCATTTCTGGTTGGGCAATTGGGCCCTGCCTGGGACTTTCTGCACCTTCTGGGTTACATGGTGGCGTGCACCTCAGTGGTCCGTTGGGCCCGGTTGCACATGTGCCCCCTCCAGTGGGAGCTGGCCGCCTAGTGGACTCGGCGCCACAGTCATTCCAACCAGCTGATCACTGTAACCTAGAAGATGTGGGACGCTCTCCAGTGGTGGACTGCCACACACTGGTTGCAGGAAGGGATCCTGTCTGTCCGCCCCTAGCCGATGTCCATCCTCGCGATCGATGCCTCTCTCATGGGATGGGGAGTCCACATGGGGGACAAAAGGGCCCATGGGTTCTGGACCACTGAGGAGTGCCGATACCACATCAACCTGTTGGAACTCAGGGCAGTCAGACTGGCACCATCAGCTTTCGCTCCTCCGCTCCGGGGTCAAGTGGATCAAGTCCAGACGGACAATACCACGACCATGTACTACCTCAACAAACATGCGGCATGCACTCCCGTCTGCTTTGCAGAGAGGCACTCCACATCTGGACCCTCATCAGCTGTCTGGAGGCAGATCTCCTAGCCATTCATGTGGCAAGAGCCACAAACCATCTGGCAGATGCTGTCAGCTGCTTAGGCAAGACATCCCACAAGTGGTCTCTCCATCCAGAGGTAGCTTACAGCCTGTTCTCCCATTGGGGCAAGCCAATTGTGGACCTGTTTGCCTCCAGGGAAAACACCAAGCTGAGGCTGTTTCATGCCGGCCCCCTCAGCAGGGCTCGCTGCAGGAGGATGCCTTCTTGAGGCCGTGGACCCCAGGCCTCTACGCCTTCCCTCCATTTTCCTTGATCCACAAGGTGCTCCTCGAGGTGAGAGACAAGGCGAAGGTGATCCTGGTTGCCCCAGACTGGCAGCGCCAGTTTGGGTATCCAAATCTCGGCCTCAGCTGCAGGCCCCCGGAGCGGCTTCCAGCACGCCCAGACCTGATCTCTCAGTCGGGAAAGTATACCATCCAGACCTTCAATCCCTGCACCTCACAGCCTGGTACCTGAGCGGCTAGAGTTCCAGACTTTGGGACTTTCCGAGGATGTCCTCACCATGAGGCATCCAGAAAGAATTTGACCAGGAAATGTTATGCCTTCAAATGGAAAAGGTTTTACATTTGGTGTCAGGGCAAGGGCCTGGACCCTTTGTCCTGTCTAGTGGCTAACGTTCTCGACTACCTTTGGTCACTGTCCAAAGGGGGTCTTCAGTCATCGACCCTTAGGGTGCACCTGGCAGCCATCTCTGTTTACCAAGCGTGGGCTGGTCAGCCAAAGTTGGCGCAGGAGACAGTGGTCAGGCGTTTGTTTCAAATGCCTGGATCACATATCCCCTCCAGTGCGTGAACCTCCACCTCCGTGGGATGTACTGCTGGTACTGGCAAAGCTCATGGGCCAGCCATTCGAACCAATGCACAAGTGTGCTTTGTCACACTTGTGGAAGACTGCCTTCCTGGTGGCTATCACATCTGCCAGAAGGACAGGGGAGCTCCAGGCACTTTCGGTGGACTCCCATTATCTGGTCTTCCACAGGGACAAGGTTGTCCTACGCCCCCACATGAAATTCCTTCTGAAGGTGGTGTCAGAGTTTCACCTTAACCAGGTGTTAACTCTGCCAGTATACTACCCTAACTACACCTCGGAGGCCGAGTACAGGCTCCATACCTTGGACCTGAGACAAGCTCTCTCTTATTCTAAAGAGAGGAAGGCGAAAATTCGGGGAGAGGTTCGCCAGCTGTTTGTCACCTACGTTGAAGCTGCTTCTGGCAGACCTGCAGCAAAATGGACAGTTGCAAGGTGGATTACATTTTGCATCAGTCTATGTTATGAGTTGGCGGGCATGGAGCCTCCAAGAGGGATAAGAGCTCGTTCTACTCGCCATACCGCTGCATCAGTGGCTGCTTCCAGGGACATCCCTATCCAGGAAGTCTGCCGGACTGCTACCTGGAAGTCTGCAAACACCTTCATTACCCATTACATCGACTTCGAGTCACACCGGGATGCTGGTTTTAGGGCCTCAGTTCTCCAATCTCTGTTTCCTAAGTGGGGGGTGTGCACCTTGCCTCTCTCCTCCCAGAGAACTGCTAGGAGTCTGCCAAAGAGTGTGGATGAACAACATATCCAAGATCCTAGAAAAACAGGTTACTCACCTGTAACAGTAGTTCTAGGAGTGGTATGTTGTTCATCCACGCGGACCCACCCGACCTCCCTGGCTGTGGATGCACAACACCTGGCTTCCAGCAGGCTAAGATCTGGCATCATGGGGCGGAGCCGAGAGTTATACCACCCAGGTGGGTGGGAGGAGCCAGCTTGAAGACTTCCGGCGATCCTTAAAGGAAAAGGGACATGCCAAAGAGTGTGGATGAACAACATATACCACTCCTGGAACTACTGTTACAGGTCAGTAACCATTTTTTTTTTCATCTTTATAACTTGGCCCTCCGTTTGCCCGATTGGCACAAAATTTGGCAGGAACTTGGTGCCAAGCTTGCTGGATTCTGTTCATTTGGTTCCGATCATTCTGTGGGGGACGGGGCTGAGTTGCAGAGATGCAAAAACGGTAAAAGTATTTTTTTTCGATTTATTTTTGTTTTTTTGCTCACTTCTAATTCAGAAATGGCTCTGGTTTGATAGTGTGTGGCCCAATATTTAAAATATTTAAAAACACACTGTTCCATTTTTCTGAACTTGCTCTGTAAGGATTTTATTTTGTTTTGGGATAACTGGATTTGTCAGAAAGTTGATTGTGAGGGTTTTGTTTGGCAAGACGATCACAGTAAGTTTTCTTATGCACTGGTGGCATGATGCACTAAAGCTGTGCCATTACACTCCTTTTGCAGACAGGCACAAGTTTCAGAATGGTACTACCAGTTGCGAGATGTCAGTGCTGCCACCAGTATCATTTTCAGCCTCCCGATTTCATAATGTTTAATTTATTTTTTTAATTGTCTAATGGCGGGAGCCCAATCAGCCTGCTGCCATCCTCCCACCCCTGCACGCCCACTATAGTATATGAATGGCAGCGGATGCACTTAATACTCCCGTCGGTATTACGTTACTGACACTATGGTGCTCAACCCCTGGTGCCAATTCAGCAGTCCTTCCACCGCCCACCACCTACCTAGACTATTTGTTACACTGGGGTGCCCATCCCTGGTGCCACTACTAAATATATCCCTACACTGAGGTGTTCAATCTCCAGTGTCTCTGACTGCCCCACCCTAACCCCAATTTCTGCCAATTCCCTCCACACACAAACTAACAGGTGCTGATACTGGGTTGCCCACCCCAAGTTACAGCGAGAAGAACACATTGACACTAGGGTATCCAGTCCCCAATGCTGGAACCTGTGAAGAAAAAAGTCCCTTGTATTTTTTTTATTTTTGTTAATGGCCTGCCATGAAGAAAGTTGCCCACCATTTTTTTTTTTTTGCAGCCACCTGTGCCCCCTCCACCCCACATACCTCTGACTTACCTAGTCTTTGGCCACTAGAGCCAATCGCTGAATGGCCTGCCACTCTGGAGCCTGACCACAGACAAAATACAAGGTAAGTGCTGTTAATGTCTCAATGCATTTGAACTTTTACTCATAACTCAATCATTTTTTAATACTTTTTCCCTAGATTTTCAACATGGCCTTTTTCTGACCCCACCTCATGAACAAGAGAGATGAAAGTTTTCAGATCCAGCAGGAACGGTGATTTTACAGTCACTCTGCTAAATCACCTTTTTGTCTGGATTTTAAAAATTTACCAGGTTCAGAAGTTGGGCTCATGAAAAGAATATGTGGAAAACTTGGGGTCCGAATATAAAGTAACAGCAAAGTTATGCTGGAGCATTGAAATTTTGAACCCCAGGAAATCTTACTGTATTCAAACAACATGAAGTGTTGCTATATTATGACATATGCAGTGAGTCCCAACCTTCGAACTCCGGAGGTGAAAGAGTTAACTTTCCATGCCAGGCATGGAACGCTGAGCTCGAGCTCAGTTGAAAACTCTGTCTGTTGTTCTTCAAACTCAAACCGTCAGATTCTTTACTCAGCCTCACTGAACAGTCGCTCCAGAGATTTCTCCTTCTGCTCGGTTCATTTTGTCGGTTAAAGTATTAATTTCTTGGTTTTTTGACCGAATTTAAACCACAACCGGTCGGTTCAAGCTCTGTCTGTGGTATTTGTGAGTATTAGATAGGTTTACATTATTTCTCTTCTGTGTGGAACTTGTAAACTGTTATCGGTTCACTCTTGAACCGATCAGGTTGTTTAAAAATATTTTATTCTGTCATTTAGAGTGTGGTTACCGGTTCTTATCGGTTCTAAAAGAACGGAATTCCTTACGGTTTTTCCACGTCCGTGACACGGTTGGGAACCGATAAGAGGGTCTTGTTGGCGGATTGCCATAAATGGGCAAGTTTGTTAGGACTGGCACTATGTCTGAGAAACCCAAAAGA
Source organism: Neoceratodus forsteri (assembly GCA_016271365.2). Lineage (NCBI taxonomy): Eukaryota > Metazoa > Chordata > Ceratodontiformes > Ceratodontidae > Neoceratodus > Neoceratodus forsteri. The sequence goes on along the minus strand of CM057458.1, from coordinate 725,786,559 downwards.
AAACGGCCCACTGGTTTCAACACTGCAGTGTGTGTGGGGAAGCCTTGCCAAGGCTGACCCCACACCACCTGTGTTTATTGTCTGGGGTTTGACCACCTCAATGCAGACTGCCAGATTTGTCAAAATTTTCCTGCAGCTACCCTGGATAAGAGAGTTGGTAGGCTCAGGGAAAGGGAGGCCAAGAAGTCCGCTGACCCGGATGGCCAGCCCAGTTCGATTCCAACCGAACCAGAGGGAGTGCCCTCTGACCAGGGCGAGACTTCTTCGGCCAAAAGGAGAGCTGACTCTGAGGGGTCGGTTCCAGCAAAAAGCACTAGAAAATCAGCTGGTGTGGAGCCAAAACTTTCCTCTCCAACCACTGAAGAGATAGCCAAAGCGATTCAGATTGTCCAGTCACTTTCTCCAGTTTCGACCAAACCGGTGCCATCAGGTAAGCGCCCGGTTCCACCGGTTCAAGACTATGATTTAGAGGAATATTATGAACTGGAGGAGGGGAAAGAGGGGTATGAGGAGAGTGAATGTGGATTTGAAAGTCTGGATGTGCCCATCGACCCGGACATCTCCCCAGACAGATCTTCAGAAGTGTCCCCTCCTAGGCTTTCTGAGTCCCCTTCTCATTTTATTTTCTATAAAAAAGTGTCTGAAACCCTCCAGCTCCCTATGGAGGAAGCTGTGGATGATCAAGAGGAGCCTGACTATGTGGAAATGATGGATATCCCAGAGTCCAGGAGATTGTCTATTCCCTTGCATAAATCTTTTGGGAAACGGACTTTTAAAATTCTAAAAACTCCTCACACTATACCTCCTGTGGATAAGAGAATGGACAAGAGGTACACATTGTCAGGCTCTGATACGGAGTTCCTTACACAACAATGCAGCCATGTTGGGGTAGTGCAGGCTGCAGCCTGTGACAAGGCAAATATTCCCTTGGCCTCACACCCCTGGACAAGGACTCCAGGAAGGTTGATGCCATGGCAAAGAAACAGTACATGGCAGCATCCTTGGGACTCAGACAGGCAAATTATATGGCTTACGTTGCTAGATACCAGAAATCCAGATGGGATACTGTTATGGCTCTTGCAAAACAGGTCCCTGGCCAGCTTGCCAAGGAGCTGGAGCAGGTGGCTGCCGATGGTATTGAGGCATCCAAGGTGCAATTCCATGCTGCAGTGGACTCAAATGATGTTTCATCAAGAGTCATGGCTACATCTGTGGCTCTTCGCAGGATGGCTTGGCTCAGATGTACTAGCCTGTCACAGGATACCCAGACTAAGGCCATGGATTTTCCTGTTGTGGGTAATTCTCTGTTTGGGAGCAGACAGAGAATTACATGAAGAAAATGGATGAGTATGGGACCACATAGGAGTGCACAGGCCAAGGAAAGGCAGGCCACTCCTCAAGGCAGCTTCCCAGGGGCAGGGGCAGGCCTTTTCATAGGCCTTTTACCAAGCCAAGCCTCCTCTTCAGCTTTGCCCAGAGGGGTTCTTTAGGAGGAGCAGGCCAGAGGGTGCACGCAGGCCTGCTTCCACCCTCAGCCCAAAGCCCCTGCCAAGCAGGCACCCTGATGGGGTTGCCAGGGCCAATTCTCAACTACCTATAGGGGGCAGGCTGGCTTACTTTGTCCAGCACTGGGAGTCTCTGACATCAGACAAGTGGGTCCTGGAAGTAGTAAGCCAGGGACTGGTTCTCAGCTTCAAAAAGTTTCCAAAGATGAGAACCAGATCCTTTCCACCTGCAAATCCTCCAGAGGCACTTGCCCTAGAGGCAGAGGTCTCTTCCCTCCTGGCTCTCAGAGCCATGGAAAGGGTTCCACCCCTACACCAGGGCAAAGGGTTGTACTCCAGGTACTTCCTTACCCCAAAAAAGACAGGAGAATGGCGGCCCATCCTGGATCTCAGATACTTAAACAAGCACCTTTTAAAACCAAAATTCAAAATGGTGACTCTGGGAATTATTCTACCCTCTTTAAGGCCAGGGGACTGGCTAGCGTCCCTGGACCTCAAGGATGCCTACTTCCATATTCTCATCAGAAGCTCCCATCGAAAGTACCTCAGGTTCAAGCTGCCCTCAGGCCATTACCAGTTCAGAGCAATGCCCTTCGGCCTCACCTCTGCTCCAAGGGTGTTCACAAAATGCCTGGCAGTAGCAGTTGCTTCTCTAAGAAGGCAAAAAATTGCCATCTTCCTTTACCTGGACGACTGGCTCATAGTAGGCCAGTCCCCAGACCAAGTCAAGTTACACCTACAGATAACTCAGCAACTGCTCACCTCTCTAGGTTTCCTTCTGAATCTTTCAAAGTCCGTTCTAGAGCCTGTTCAGCTCCTCACCTTCATAGGTGCAGAGCTGAACACAGAGAAAGCCAGAGCCTTCCTCCCTTTGGACAGGGCAAGGACCCTGGTCTCTCTGGCCTCCTCATTCACCCTGCAGGTGTCTCGACCAGCAAGGCATTTTCTACAGCTCCTGGGGCACATGGCTGCTTCTACAGCAGGGGTGCAGGGAGCAAGATTTCAGATGAGGGACATTCAGTTCCATTTGAGAGCCTTTTGGTCTCAAAGGAAAGATCCTCTAACCAAATTGATCTCAGTGACTCGAACCCTGATCCAGGCCCTACAATGGTGGCAGGATCAGAGCAATCTCAGACAAGGGGTTCCTTTTGTCACCCAGTCTCACTCCTTAATCCTTACTACAGATACATCCCTCTTGGGATGGGGAGCTCACATGGGCGACCTCACTACCCAGGGGTTGTGGTCCCCTCAGGAATCCCTGCTCCACAGCAATCTGTTGGAACTCAGAGCAGTTTTTGTAGCACTTCAAGCTTTTTCCAAGTCTGTTCAGAACAAAGTGGTACAGGTCAGAACAGACAACACCACCACAATGTGGTACATCAACAAGCAAGGGGCACTCGGTCTACGGCCTTGTGCACCGAAGCAATGAAGTTGTGGTTTCTGGCTTACTCCCTGAACACCTCCCTTACGGCAGTTCACTTCCCAGGCAAGGACAATGTCCTGGCAGATGCTCTCAGCAGGATTTCCCAGGGCCATCACGAATGGTCACTGGATCCCCTGGTCCTGGAGGTGGTATTTGCCAGATGAGGCACCCCACAGATAGATCTTTTTGCAGCCCCAGACAATCACCAACTTCCCCTTTTTTGCTACAGGCCCCCAGTGTTGGGCTCAGTCCCTCTGGATGCCTTAGTCCTCAATTGGGAAGGGAAGTTTCTCTACGCTTTTCCCCTTCCCTCTGCTGTTCAAAGTGCTAGTCAAAATCGGGTCTCAACCCTGCAAGATGATCCTGATTGCCCAGATTGGCCCAGACAACCCTGGTATCCACTCCTGCTGTCCTTAGCAGTCCATCTTCCCCTCTGTCTTCCCAGGAATCACAACCTGTTAACCTGTGCTCAGGGGAGGGTTTAGTACCCGAACCTCAAATCTCTCAATCTCAAGGCCTGGCTCTTGAAGAGTTAGAGTTTGCTGATTTACACCTTTCCCAGGGTGTAATGGACATTCTGAAGGCTTCTAGAAAACCTTCTACGAGAGCTACTTATAATTCCAAATGGAAGAGGTTTTCCATATGGTGCTCTGGAAAACATATTTCACCAGAATCTGCCGATTTACCCACAGTCCTGGATTACATGGTCCATCTAAATACCTTGGCGCTGAGACCAGCTACCCTAAAAGTGCATCTGGCAGCTGTGTCTGCCTATATTTCAGCAGGTAGGCCCTCTTCTCTTTTAGCTCACCCTGTATTCTCCAAGTTTTTCAAGGGATTGCTTCACACCAACCCTCCATTCAGGGACCCTGCCCCTGCTTGGGACCTTAATGTTTGCATTGCTCAGCTTATGCAACCCCCTTTTGAGCCTTTGTCTTCAGCAGAGCTTAAGTACTTGACTTGGAAAACTGTGTTTCTGGTAGCCATCACTTCTGCCAGACACATAAGTGAATTACAAGCTTTCAGTGGAGCCTGATTTTATCTCCTTTCATAGAGATAAGGTGGTCCTCAGGACTAACAAGAAGTTATTGCCTAAGGTGGTTTCAGATTTCCACCTTAATCAATCTATGTCTCTTCCTGTGTACTTCACTGACCATTCCTCCTCTGGCGAGAGGAGGCTGCACAGTTTAAATGTCAAAAGAGCTGTTAGCTACTACATAGAGTGTACCAAGGGTCTCAGGTTTGACTCCCCCCAACTGTTCCTCACTTATGGTGAGGTTGGTAAGGGGAAACCTGCCACTAAGAGATCCATTGCCTGGTGGATTGTTTCTTGTATCCAATTTTGTTATGAAAAACTGGGTAAGGTTCCTCCCTCAGGCCTGAGGGCTCACTCTACCAGAGGTACAGCTGCTTCCTGGCTGCTGCAGGGACATCCTATTCTAGAGATATGTCAAGCAGCTACCTGGAAAACAGTTAATACTTTTACAAGCATTACTCCCTGGATATCCAGGCTAGGAGTGATGCTCGGTTTGGCACAGCTGTGCTTCAGAGCCTATTTCCCAAGTAGGTTCTGTCCCTCCTCCATGGAGGTACTGCTTTGTAGTCTGCATATGTCATAATATAGCAAGACTTCATGTTGTTTGAAGAAAAAATTACTCACCTTAGTAATGTTGTTTCTTCTATTGGAGTCTTGCTATATTATGACCTCCCCCCCTGCCTGCCCCTCTCAGAACCTCTGTTTTTAGGATGTGGGTGGGCAGTGCAGTGTTGGCACTTAATAGGTGCCCACCTTGTTGTTTTTCACCCCTCCTTTTTGGGGTGACTTGGTGTTGTGTTTTTCATTTTTTTGGGCCTCCTGACTTGAGTCTTTATTTTGGGACCAAAAAATGTGTTATGTTAGTAGCCAGTTGGCTAGTGTAGGTTTACAGCTTCCACACAGGACCTCAGTGAGTTTAGCTCGTAAAGATCTAACGGTTTCAGTTTGAAGAACAGACAGAGTTTTCAACCGAGCTTAAGTTCAGCGTTCCATGCCTGGCATGGAAAGTTAACTCTTTCACCTCCGGAGCAGTTCGAAGGTTGGGACTCACTGCATATGTCATAATATATCAAGACTCCAATAGAAGAAACAACATTACTAAGGTGAGTAATTTTTTCTTCTGACGTGTGCAGTATGATCTCACCATAGGACTGCCCCGGAGTCGAAATGGTTAATTGAATCTATGCAAAGGATGGATTGCTAGGCTCGAGCTTGGTTTTCAAAGCATTGCCCCTGGAATACATCCTGCAACTGTTGATTCTTTACTCCGCTTGCCTGAGTAAGACGCCTCGGAGAGCTCTTCTTCACCTTTCTTGAAGATTTTATTTTCTCGTTTTTTTAAAGTGCAGTTTATTTCTTTTTTGTTTTTAAGCACTGTCCTTGGTTTACAGGTAGATTAGTCTAGATTTAATGTTATTCCGGTAAGTTTTTCGGTTCCTTGTTGGTTCCTCGCAACCAGGAAGAAACCAAACTTTTGTATATTATTTTTTTAGGTAAATTTCTTGAAAAATCTACTTCTTGGGGGTGGTTTCTTATTTATATTGCATTTATACAGGGAACTGGGGTAACTCTCAGTTTTTGCATCAGTCACTGAACCGACTGCCAAAAAAAAGGTTTTTTGTTTACTTTTGTGGGTATCACTCAGAAAAGCCCAGTTCAAGGGTTTTTTCTTATGTTACGTCACTACCCAAGAAAAGAACAGGCCCTACAGGTTTGCAGCATTGTACGGAGTGTGATGAACCATTTGCTAAAGCTGACCTGCATTTAATTTGTGTTTTCTGCTTAGGGTTTGACCACTGAACACAGATTGTGAAATTTGTAAAAACTTTCCCTAGTCGACGCTTGATAGGCGATTGAACCAACTGAGGGAAAATATATCCAGTAAGGCTGCTGACCCAGCCTCGGATAAACACACTCCTCACTCAAAAGAGAAACTCAAGGAACTGGAAGAACAGCCCTCTGACAAGGGTGAAGGTTCCCTGGGTAGACAGTGAACTGCAGAACTGGTCCCTGAGCTGGTAACTTCTGCCAAAAAGAAAATGGAGAAATACTTAGGGAAGATACTGTGACTGACATCTGCCGGTTCCTACCACTGAGGAGATCACTAATGCCATCAGGATTATTCAGTCGCTACAAACTGGCACTTCAGTTCCGGTTTTGCAACCCAGTTCACAACATCCATTGGTTCAAACTTCGGATTCCTCCTCGGTTCCCAGTTCCTTTGAACATTATCTGGATATTTATGGCAATGATGATGATGAAGATTTGGGGAACCCCTTGAACTGTATGTTTCCCCTGATCCGGAGTGGCCTGACTCCCCTGATAAGGGAGCTGAGGACTTTACCTCAAATTTTGCTTTTATGAAGCAAGTGGCTCAGACTTTGGACCTCTCCACTCAGGAGTCTACAGAGGAGGAAGAGGAACCAGATTACATGGAAATGATGGATGTACTGGCAACTAAGAGATTGCTTCTCCCCACCCATAAGTCCCTAAAGAGACAGGTCATTATAATTTTGCAAACCTCCACTTCCATCCCCCCTGTGGACAATAAGATGGATAGGAAATAGTGGTTGCCAAGGCTGGTGCTGAGTTCCATTTTGGGCATCCCAGCCATGAGGACTGGTGCAGGCTGCTGCATGTGATAAGGCAGGCATTCCCCTGGCATCACACCCAGCTGATAAAGACTCCAGGAAAATGGATTCTATGGCCAAGAAGTCTTATTTGGGCTCTTCTGTGGCCATTAGGCAGACCACTTACATGGCTTATGTTTCCAGGTACCAACAAAGTCTCTGGAATACAGTTATGGAGACTGCTAAGCCCTGCCCTGCCCTCATGGCATCTGACCTAGTGGTAGCTGCTAAAAGGGGCATAGAAGCTTCCAAATACCAATTTAGTATGGCAGTAGATGCCAATGACATTGCAGTCAGACTGATGGCAACTTCAGTGTTCCTGTGGAGATTTGCTTGGCTAAGGGCCACTAATCTATCCCAGGACACCCAGGTGAAGGCCTTGGATTTTCCATGCGAGCCCACATCCCTCTTTGGTGAGCAAACAGAGGCTTCCATGAAAAAGATGGATGATTACAAGGTGGCCTTCAAGAGTGCTGCTGCTAAGGAAAAGGAAGCAACACCTCAGAAGTACAAGAGTAAAGGGGTTGGGGTAGAACCCACTACAGACTTTTCTTCTACACTCTGGCTCTGTAAGCCTATCGGCCACAGATAGGGTACTTCAGAGGCAGGAGCAGAAAGGGCAGCAATTGAACTGGCCCCAGTACCCAGCCAAGTGCACAAGCAAAGCAGACCCCCCCCGAGGGTCTGCCAGGGTCGCTTCCCCATTTCCAGTAGGGGGCAGGCTGGCTCAGTATCTCCAGGTTTGGAATTCCATCACCACAGACAAGTGGGTCCTGGAGGTAGTGAGCCAGGGTCTTGCCCTCAGCTTCAAGGTCTTACCCAGACTGAGGGCAAGAGTTTTCAGACCTGGAAACCCAATCAGAAGCAGTTCTGTTGGAGACAGAAGTAGCAAAACTCCTTCAAGAGAAGGCAGTGGCGCCTGTTCCCTTTGCCCAAAAGGGAAAGGGACTCTATTCAAGATACTTTCTCACTTTAAAGAAAACAGGAGTGGCGACCCATACTGGATCTCAGACATTTAAACAGGCATTTGACAAAGCAAAAGTTGAAAATTGTCACTCTGGCTACCATTCTCCCTACACTAAGGCAGGGAAAGTGGCTGGCATCCCTGGACTTAAAGTGTGCTTGCTTCCACATGCCTATCAGGCAATCCCACAGAAAGTACTTCCGGTTCAGATTGCCTTCAAGCCATTACCAGTTCAGAGCCATGCCTTTTGGCTTGACTTCTGCTTCGAGTGTTCACAAAGTGCCTAGCAGTAGTGATGGCACATTTAAGGAGGCAAGGAGTTAGTCTTCCCATGCTTAGATGACTGGCTAGTAGTAGGCCAGTCCTTCCAGCAGGTCAAGGAGGCACTAACCACCACTCAGGATGCCCTGCAGTCCTTGGCCTTGTGGGATAACAGATGGACCAGACACCGAACTTCAGGTTCAACACACAATCCCTGTGTGTTGTTTATCCAGAATACAGCAGGTAACCTTCAGCAATGGTATATCCCTTCTTCAGTACATCAGTTTGCAGCAACAGACTATGAATGTCCTTCCTCTGCACTTAGCACCTACTGACCCACTGATCTCCTTTTCAGTTGAGATTCAGCTTTCCCTATGTGGGCCTTGTTTGCTTGGGTGGTGGGGGCTCAAATGGAAAAAAAAAAAAAAAGCTGAAGATAAAGAACCTCATTCCAGAAGCACTGAAGCAAGGGTTAGCTCCAAAGGGCACTGGCAATAAAGCCAAGTTTCAAAGAAATAAAACATCACACATACCCCAGTAATGCAAAGCATCCTGAGATGTATATATGCAAATCGTCATTAAATTTCAGATTGGCTCAGTTTACAGCAGGAAAGCATGGTGCCAAAGGGCCTCTCAAACAATATGTAATTTACATGCATTTTAAATAACACAGCAGTTTTTTTTTTTGGTATATCTCTACCCTGGTAACTTAATTTCTATGATACAGTCACCTAGTACTTTTTACCTTTATCAAAAACACCTAGTGCCATGGTATTTTCTACATTTACAGGTTTCATAGACATGTTGTATACATCAAGGTATTCTATGACATAGTGCCATTGCATACTAAATCCAACAACGAGGATCAAAGCCTGTTGTTTTACATCAGCTCGGAGGTCACAACAATAACCTCCCTGTATGAGGACCTAAGAGGGAATAGGGAAATTAAAGAGGACAGTATAGCATAGTCAAGAAGGGAAGGGGGTGCTCATAGGTGGCCAACCTTATGGACTAGAAACTATAAAGGATAGATTAGGCTAAGAAATAAAAGAACTGTTGCAACACATTTAAGAAAAGGTCGGTCCTCAAGAGTGGCAGGGTCTCCCTGTCACATTTCCCCCACCTTAAGAGAGAAGCAGTTATTGCAGACTGCTTACCACCTTCCTGTCCCAGAAAGGGATGGAGCTTCCACCCATCCATCTTCAGAAGCTCTGTCTCAGGGTCCCTATTAACTATAAACATTCCATCATATTTATTTATTTAAATGTTTCACCAAGAGAGCAAATTGAGCAGACACCTGCTCATTTCCATATGTGTCCTGGGGGGGCATGGGAGAAGGTACATTTGATTACAGTAATGAGTACAACAGTGGAGATGTTTACATAGTGAAAAGCAGAAGTGTTTACAAATAATTTCAAGAGATGAAATGTACAGGTAGTAATACAATACAGAGAATGGGTAAGCATAAGTAGCAGATGCACAGTAATTACAGTATAGTAGAATATGCACAGAAGATACACCGGTAATAATGCACAGGTAACAGCTGAGGTGACAGTCATGGTTTGGCAGCCCTGCCTACCCTCGTACTAAGTGCCATAACTTAACACAGTTATAAGGATGATTAGGAGCAGGAACAAATGGGGTGGAAATGGGCTTTAAGGAGGGTGTTGCAGCAGCAGGGGGAAGGGGCATGGTGCATGGTAGGGGGAGAGAATTCCACAGCTTAGGCAAGCAGTAAGAGAAGGCAGCCTGGCCAGCAGAGGTGGACATGTGTGGGATGGACAGTGTGCAAGGGTCATAGTGTCTGAGGAAGTGGAAGGGAGGGGGCAAGTGCGGAAAAGAGATAAGGGGGCAGGGACTGCGACCATAAACATAGTGGATATCATCTTTCTTTACCCTGAGGCATTAACGCATTTCTCAACAGAGACTAACGGTATCTTCCCTACACTACCTTCTTTTAGGGAAAGTCCATCATATTTCACTGACTGAAAATCTGGACAGCTGTAAAGTCCAGTGCCATAGAAAGAATTTGTCTGGGGTGAGTAATTACCTGCTCCAACCCCACCAGATATGTCTGTTTTAAGCAGAGGCCCAGTCCTAAGTTCAACCCCTCTACATAAACCCACTATGTCTCTTGATTCATTCATTTCATGTGCTACTGATATAGACACCTGAGGGTAGACACTCTAGGTGTTACTCCAACACAGGTTCCAATCCTTTTTGCGTGTGCAAGGAATATTTTGGGACAGTATGACTTTTTGGAGGTGTGTGACTCTCCTCTCCATTGCAGTGCTCGATGTAGCGGGTGCGACCCTACCGCACCAATGGATGCGTGAGCTGTCAATGACAGCAGTTTGGCTGCAGTGGTCTTCACTTGAAAGAAAACCACTGCTGCAATCAGCGGTGGTAACGTGTCTATTTAGCATATTTGACAGGTCACCCTTTTCCCTCCGGCTGCTTGAAATCCCTCCTGCTTCCTCCCTCTGCTACTGTCCTCCCTGCTCCCTTGTTATTGTTCTTCCCCCCCAAACACATTGTATGAGCCGATGGGGGTGCCCAATCCCCGCCGGCTCCAGCCCTCCCTCCACAAACAACCCATTCCTTGTGTGCGGGGGTGCCCAGTCCCCTCAGCTCATCGCCCCCCCCAAGCACACTGTATGTGCGAGGGTGCCCAATCCCCGTCTGCTCCAGCCCCAAACAAACACCAGGGTGGCATGCCACACCAGTAAGGAAAAAAACATCTCGCGTTGCCTTTTTTTATACCTGTAAAAGAGAAAACAGTCTCTCACTGTCTCCGGTGTCCCCTCCCCCAACCTGCACCCACTCTCTGTGCACCCCATCTCCCCAAACACCCGAACCCCATACTTACCTCCGGAGCCTGGCGCGATGATCTTCAGTGGAACGGAAACATGTCTGCACTCTTCAAAGCTGACCGTGAACTGAAGAAATGCTGGTAAGCTGTATCATGGCATAAATGTTTTTTTTTTTTTTTTCCAACTTAGGTGGATATCTCAGCCACTTTTGCGAATTTTGGCACCAAATTTTCAACATGGGGTTCTTGGGACCCCACCTCATGAATTCAGTCACTGTCATGTCGTTATTCGGTCCTGAAAGGTGATTTCATGGTCACTGCACAGAATCATCTTTCAGGACTGATTAACGAAATGACAATCACCTATTCGTATTGGGCTCTAAAAACCTATGTTGCAAATTTGGGAAAAATTCAAAAATGATTATTCTGGCGTGTGTTGGGCAGTTTCCACGCAAACTTGTAACTTCGAGAATTTGTAATATTTCACTCCAGATTTTCAACACTGGCATTTTTTCACATCTTCTTATGAACAGTACAGCTGTCATTTTTCGCATCCTGGCTGAAATGTGTTTTCGCACATCCGGCGCACAATGGCGTGGTTGCTATGGCAAATCAATGTTCAGGACAGATCACAAAAATCACAGTGACACTGTTCATGAGCGGAGGTCCCAAAATGCCTATGTTGAAAATCTGGTGACAAAAGTCAACAAAATGACTACGTTATGAGCGTGCTTTGCACAGTTTTGGGGGGGGGGCCTGCATAAGTGCCAAACACCACTGCAAATACCTGCAAGCGAACGTTCGGCATTGACAAATACTTGTTAAATATATGTGCTTATTTCAGCTGTTACCATCCAGCACCTTGTGACCTGTGTGTGAGTTTTCCTTTTTTCCAAAGGTGCCATTTTATTTTTCTTTAATGGCCTCTGCCCTTTGGCACACACTTTCCACACCCCGGGTACTAGTTCCTCTGCTGTCCCCAGCAGGTACCTCTGTCTGGTTTCACATAAGACAGGTCTTAAGAGAGGCTGTCACCTGTCAGTACATTCCTGGCCAGTAATGATATGGGGTTAATCGAGCTAATACCCCACCATGGCTCAGATGCCCACAGGGACTAAAGTGAGAAGCCTCCATCACTTGTTGTCTGTAGGCCTCAGGCACCACTACCTGGGCATCCACACTTTTTGTACAGCCGTTGGGCCTCGTAGTACAGAACACCCTTCTTTAGTCCATACCACCAACATTGTTTTGCCCCCAAACCACCATTAATCTGCATACTCTCCTTGACCTTAACATACTGTAACAGTTTGGCAACATTAGCATCTTTAGCCTGCAGTATGCCCCAGTCAATACTGTTAATAGATTTAGCTTTATCAATACAAGAAAAAGTCCCTTCACCCTCCTAGGCTTCTTCTTGCTTGCTTGGAGTCTTCAACCCCAGCACAGTATCACTAGGCACAGTCTTACCTGGGGTCTCACATTCAAGTTCCATACTTGCATCTCTGACCTCCAACAGGTAACATCCTGGAAACACAGGCAATAAAGGAATATCCTGCTCAGTCAGAGGGTCCTCCTTCAGCTGAGCCCATGAAAAATCCTCCAATTCTTTATCCAAACTCTCTGGCAGGGTCCTCTCGAGCACCTTGCATCGGTGTTCCGCCTCTTTTCATAGTTGGTCTGCCTCCAGCCATTGTCCACTCATCCACAATATTAGCCTCATCAGGTTTTCAACCATCAGGGTGTCATCTAGCATCTCTGGTCTGCCTCAACCCCATGGTAGCTCCTCGTCCCCTATGCATCTCTTCATTATCTTCAGGCTAGGCCGTCCTCTGAGCTCCCAGGTCTAGTCCAGGCAGCAGCTTCTCCGTCTGTCAGCCATGGTTCTGGTCAGAACTTCACGGACATTCTTCTCCTGGGTTCTCCTCTGGCAATTCCTGGTTTATCGGCCCACCTGGGAAATCTGGGTGATACCTACTGGAAAATGTCCCTCTTAGGCCAGTCCAGATGTTTCCAGCAAGTTATCCCACTACTAACACCAAGTCTGTGGGATAACAGATGGGCCAGACACCAAACTTGAGGTTCAACACACAATCTCTGTGTGATGTGTATTCAAAATACAGCAGATAACCTTCAGCAATGGCATATCCCCTTAGTACATCAGTTTGCAACAACAGACTCTGAATGTCCTTCCTCTGCACTTAGTCAGCACCTACTGACCCACTGATCTCCTATTCAGTTGAGATTCAGATTCTCCTATGCAGACCTTGTTAGCTTGGGTGGTGGTTCTAATAAATAAAAAAAAAAAAAAAAACCGGCTAAAGACAAAGAACCTCAGTGCAGAAGCACTGAAGTAAGGATTACCCCAAGGGGCACTGGCAATAAAGCCAAGTTTCAAAGAAACGCTCCATCGCACATACTCACTAATGCAAAGCATCATGGGATGTATATGCAAATCACCATGAAATTTCAGACTGGCTCAGTTTACAGCAGGAATGCATGGTGGCAAAGGGCCTCTCAAACAATCTGTAATTTACATGCATTTTAAATAACACAACGGTGTTTTCTGATATCTCTTATCTAATTTCTATGATACAGTCACCTAGTACTTTTTACCTTTATTAAAAACACCTAGTGCCATGGTATTTTCAACATTTACAGGTTTCATACACATAAGTTGTATACATCAAGGTATTTTATGACATAGTGCCATTGCATACTAAATCCAACAATGAGGAATACAGCCTGTTTTACATCAGCTCAGAGGTCACAACAGTAATCTCCCTGTATGGAGGACCTGAGAGGGAATAGGAAAATTAAAGAGGACACTCACAAGGCTTCCTAGTAAACCAAAAGAAGTCAGTGCTGAGACCAGTTGAGCTCCTAAAATTTATAGGAGCAGAATTGGACGCACTAAGAGGAAAGGTGTTCCTCCCTCAAGTTCGCCAGGTCCTTCCAGCTGCATATTATCAGCAAGGTACTTATTGGGACACATGGCTGCATCAACAGTGCCAGGTTCCAGATGAGAGACATCAAGTTTCATCTCGGATCTCACTGGTCACAAAAAAGAGATTCTCTGTCAAAGATGGTGCCAGTCACAGGAGCTCTTCTTCAAGCACTCCAGTGGTGGCAGGAAAAGAACAACCTCAGAGAAGGAGTGCCCATCCTGCAGCAGCCACCAATAATAGTACTAACAATGGATGCCTCCCTCCTGGGATTGGGTGCCCACCTGGGGGAACACACTGCATACTGCAGTTGACTCCAGCAGGAGTCTCTGCTTCACATAAACCTGCTGGAGCTCAGGACAGCTTACCTAGGCATTTAGTGCTTCACTTCAATGCTGCAAGGTGAGGTGGTTCAGGTCAGAACAGACAATACAACCACAATGTACAACATCAGCAAGCAAGGGGGCACAAAATTATCCCCCCTCTGCACAGAGGGTATGAAAATATGAAAATTAGCGTACTCCTTGGGCATCTCCCTCTCAACAGTTCATCTCCCAGGGAAAGACAATATCCTTGCAGATGCCCTCAACAGGATCAACCAGATCCACCATGAGTGGTCACTAAACAGACTGATCCTGCAAGTCATATTCAGAAGGTGGGGCACCCCAGAGGTGGACTTCTTCACAGCCCCAGGCAATCACCAGCTGTCACTATTCTGTTGCAGACCTCCTGCAGTGGGCTCAGTGTCTTTGGATGCACTACTGCTTGACTGGACAGGGAAATTTCTGTATGCCTTCCTTTCATTTCCCATGTTGCTCAGGGTACTGAACAAGCTCAGGGTCCAGCCAGCGACAGTGATTCTCATTGCCTCAGACTGGGACAGGCAGCCCTGGTACTCACTGCTCCTGGCCCTGTCAGTATCCAGACCAATCTCCCTCCCCAGGATGCACAACCTACTGACCTCCTCACAGGGTGTGATCCTTTACCCCAATCTCCAGTCCCTCAGGCTCAAGGCTTGGCTCTTGAGGACTTAGTATGCTGACCTGCACCTCTCTGAAGAGGTTTTAGAGGTCTTCAGAGTTTCTAGAAAACCCTCTACTAGGAAAACTTACACCTCTAAGTGGAGGAGGTTTTCGATTTGGTGCCAGCAAAAACATATGGACTGTAGCTAGGCTGGATTGCCAGTCATTCTGGATTATCTGGCACACCTTCATTCCCTCGACCTCAGGCCATCTACCCTTAAGGTACACCTGGCAGCTTTCCCTATTTACCTCTCAGCAGGTAAGGGTTTATCCCTGGCTGCTAACCAGGTCTTCAGAAAGTTTTTCAAGCGTCTGTTGCACTTGCAACCCCCACACAGGGAGCCAACTCCTGCATGGGACCTCAGTATATGCATTGGCCAGCTAAAGCAACCACCTTTTGAGCCCATGTCTTCAGCAGAGCTTAAAGATGTGACGTGGAAAACTGTGTTCCTTATAGCAATCATTTCAGCCAGAAGAATTGGTGAGCTCCAGGCCCTGTTCACAGAGCCAAATTACATTTCAGTCCATAGGGACAAGGTAGTCCTCCGGACTAACACGAAGTTTCTCCCCAAGGTCGTGTCAGACTTTCACCTGAATCAGTCTATCACTTTGCTAGTCTTTTTCACTGACCATTCCAGTTCAGGGGAAAGTAGGCTGCATAGCCTAGATGTCAAGAGGGCTATCAGTTACTACCTGGATCACACTAAGAATCATAGGCAGGTTAGTACTCTGCTCTTCCTGACTTATGGAGAGGTGGGCAAGGGCAAACTGGCCTCAAAGTGGACCATTGCACGATGGATTGTTGCCTGTATTCAATTCTGCTACAGCAAAGTACGCAAAGAACCCCGTGTGGGCCTTAGGGCCCACTCTACAAGGGGTACAGCTGCTTCTATAGCAGCTGCAAGAGATATTCCTTTGTTGGAAATTTGTAAAGCAGCTACCTGGAAAACTGTTCACACATTTACCAAGCACTATAGCCTGGATACCCACACTAGAAGTGATGCCAGATTTGGTACAACAGTACTGCAGAGCCTGTTTCTTAAATAGGTTCTCAGCCCTCCTCCAAAGGTACTGCTTGGGTAGTCTGCATATGTCAAAATACAGTAAGATTTATTGGGGTTCGAAGAAAAAATTACCACAGTAAACTTGTTTCTTCCAAGGGAATCTTGCTGTATTCTGAGCTCCCACCATACCTCTCCTACTAGAACCTATGGGCACTGCACTACAGCTGTCCATGCTGTTTGAAACTTGTGTTTCTTGATTTGGGCATTTGTGACTTAAGTCTTAGTAATGCCCACCCTTTTAAATAAAAGGGAATTGTTATTGTTTCGGGAGGGGGGGTATTAGTTATTTATTAGGATAGTTCAGATAGCTTGTTATTGATGATGATGATGATAAAGTTTATTTTTAAACAGGATACAAATTGTTGGGTTGTGGCCCATTTTCAACAATGTCCTGTAAGTTCATGCATTCGTTACAAACAAGTACCAACACTTTTTATACATGCTCTGTAAGAATCTGACAGTTGCAGAATGTATTCCAGGGACAGTGGTTTGAAAACCGAGCTTGAGCCTAGCATTCCATCATTTACATAGATTCTATTAACCATTTCAACTCCTAGGCAGTCCTAGGGTGAGACCATACTGCATATGTCAGAATACAGTAATATTCACTTGGAAGAAACAAGATTACTGTGGTATTTTTTTCTTTTCAATATTCTCTAATAACTTTGCTGTTTTTCAATATTTCTAGGGTTGTGAATATGGTGTACTATCCACACTTCTGACAGAATCCTTTCTCTTTAGTTCTCTGGCCAGAAAGTCTCTAAGCTGGCTACTCCCACCCGCCTGGGTGGTATTCTCCTTGGCACTGCCCTGTGACATCAGATCTTCCATTCTGCTTGAAGCCATCAGGTTCCCTCAATCGCAGCTCCATGCTAGGTGTAGGCCCTAACTTGCAAACTTTGGTCTTCGAGCTTTTCGAACACCTTTTTGCTTTATTAATGGATCAATCCAATTCTGAATCCATTTCTGGCTTCAAGCACTGTTCCACCTGCACAAAGAAGATGTCCCAGATAGATCCGCACTCCGTGTTGCATGTACTGCTTGGGCATTGAGCATGACCCGCAGGCCTGCAGCTCGTGCGCTACTCTTCAAGCCTTCACCCTGGAGGACCATTACATCCACCTTCTTTTGGGTTGCCCAGATCACTGGGATCCTCCAGTTAAGTTGAAGGATGCCCATAAGGCAGTTTCCATGGTGGCCAGTTCGGCGGAGCAGCTCGCCGTCTTCGAAGAGGCTGCCGCCAGGCCGCATTAGTGACTTCTTTGGCCATGGTCCCAGTGGGAATGGGCACCTCATTTACCAGGGCATTCTGGGTCTTAATGTCAGTCCCTGCCCACTTTCAGGGAGGGCCCTTCCTGGGGGTCCAGATCTTCTCAGGACAAGTCCAAGAAGGCCCGACGTAGGTCGTGGGATTGAGAGAGGGCTCGCTTCTCTCATTCCCATGCTTCTGCTAGCTTGACAGCTGTCTGCTTCGGCCAACACATCTGCACAGATCCAGGCCACTAGCTCCACGGTGTCTCCATCAGTTGTCAGCCGAGATGCGGGTCAACCAGCTGGTCAAGATGTATTTTGAGCCTGTCAACCCATTGTCACAGGATGAACGGTGAGATTCCCTCTCCAAGACTCCGGTCTTTCTGACCCTCTCCCAGGGAGGATCAGATCAGCCTGCCAAGCCCATTACCTCCCCTCGGCAACATGACATTTTGGAGGGTCCCAGGTGTCCTTCACCTGCTTCTCCTCCCTGACGACCAGTGCACAGTCAGTCAAGGTCCAGGTTGAGATCTCGCAGCTCTCGCTTGAGTTTGAGGGACTCCAGATGCTCCCATCGGTCCTATTCTCGACCCTTGGCAAAACGATGCCGTCGATGCTCCTCCTTCTCTTCTTTGGCCTCTGGAGAGGATTGGCTCTGTCGTAAGATGCGGTGCCTATATGAGGAGTCTATGCAGCAGCAGTGGCCTCTCAGTACAGGCTGTATGCCTCAGCCCACTCTAGCGCTCCCTTGGCTGCCAGAGCTGCAGCCTTCTCCACCCATTCAGGTGGAACCTCCACCTCCACATCCTAAGGAGGGGGCTCCTCAGAAGACTGCACGCACAGCAACTGAGCTCCCTGGTTAGCTCCGTGTTAAAATCATGCAAGCTGATGAACTTCACATTGTCAGTGGGGACACGGGTACTCGGCTGGTGTACATGGATTCCTCTTACTCGGAGGACTCCTCCATGCATTCTCACTGGACCCCGGGATTTGACCATGAGTCTAGGGAGGATCACTTCATGGAACATGGGCCTACCTCCTTCGGGGGGCCCTGTTCTGCTTGATTTCTGAATCAATGGGGATTCCAGTGGAACTGGTCCAGAAGTGGACTAAGTAACCCTTGACAGAGATCCTGGACAGGGATGACTCCTCTGGGGTTGCTTTCCCTGTAGCGGTGGCAGTCCCTGGCCCACTCTGGAGCTGCAGCAGCATCCAGCCTCCTGCCCGATGCCATTGGCCCATATGATCTGCAAGTATGCAGTGCTTACAGGGTCCCTGTTGAGGTTCACTGGCTACCCTTCTGCCAAAGGGCTGGTCGCTGACTCCATGTTTCAGCACACAGGTAATGTCTGGGACGTCAAACCCCCCAACCAGGAGTTTAGAAAATTACATCATGTGGCCTCTTCCATAGGCCTTTGGCAGGCGAGTTCAGCCATTATGATGCCCAACTTTGCCAGTGCTCTATTGGGTACACTGGTCAGCATGAGAATGCCTCGCTTTCTGCATACACTCACATTTCATCATGGCAGATGCACATTTTGTTGTACAGTAGCACACCTTCCAGTCCCCAGACAATGATCTTGTTTGTACAAGATCTCTCTCACACATGTCTCAAGGGCAACTTTTCTTCTGCATTTCATGGGGACAATGGAAAATGCAGAGGGTCCATTAATGCTGTCCATCAGGATGGGCAGTCCTGGAGATCCATCATACAACAGGCAACTGCCTGCTACAAAGACACCTGAACTAATTAGGTCCACCTGTAGATCATGAGCTCATGTGGCTCCTTGAGTTGGCAAACGTCCCTGATTAGTTGGCTTAGAGTCCTTCAACTTCACTGCCATGGCAGGGCATGTCTGCTATTTTTATAGTTCAGAAGACAGTTTCCAAAAATGTCCTGATTCACACAAAACACACAATCCAACCACCCGATCCCACCCAAAACCAGTCCTGTATGGGTGCATTTTCACACCCTCGGAAGCCAGTAGGTAGACTGGGCGATACAGTTCAGTCATTGCCATGGCACTGTCACCTCTGGTGGCAGCAGTGAATGTCTTTGATGTCCAAGCAAGCAAAAGAGTTTTAACAGCATAGTATCTGACAAGGGGGTTATAGTTGTATTGCCCTCTGCTTTCCGTTGTGTACTGCAACCCTGACTAGGACATTAGTGCAGTTTTCTGCAAAGAATAAATCATATAAATAAATACCTCTGTTCTGTCGATAACTTTGTTATTGGTGTTTACTTTTTATTAGCACCTGGATTTTTTTATTAAGATGATCTGTTTATAGGTTTGGATTTTAGTTTCAGTTTAGCATCACAGTGATTGTTCTGAACTTCCAGGTCGCATAAGGACTTCCTAACCATAGAGAAGTGGATTTCTTGCCTTGATTTGTGTTACTGAAACAGGAGAATACTGCTTTTTTTTTTTTTTTTTATAAAACTTAATAAGGCACCTTTCATAAAAGAGATATGCACTGAACTGGAAAGTAATTTTTTTCAGCAGAAGCTGTTTTTGCTTCGTTTTTTGTTATGAAAGGCTGCTTCCAACCCTGCTACTGTGCCAGCTATATGGGCCTGCTACTAATCCCTGAGTATTTCTGATTTACACTCTGGTGTATGTTAATACATCCTCTGAGACAACTCTTGCAGTTGTTAGAGTCTCACATTCTTAAGGTATATGAACCACAAACTGAATGTGAGCAGTTCTGATACCCTAAAAATGTGAGACCACTCTTACAACCATAACAGTGGTCTCACAGGACATACTTTATTAACATAGCATTGATCAAGGGCGATCAGTAATAACTGGTATATTAAAAATGTAAAAATCTTCCAGTGACTGTGTCCATTTCCAGGTCACCTACACGTGAGATACTCATTATAGAATAAGAGTGTCTCACATGTGGGGAAGGGGGATTTTCCAATTGGTCAACGCACTTTCTGCATCTACAGTGTTAAGTACTATTTTAGAACTGTGTGATATAATTTATGTCTCTGTCTCTCAACTACTGAGTTCTTTAATAAAACTAAGAGTTGTGCCAACAATGGAACAGCCGAACAAGAACATAAACTACATCATACAGTTCTAAAATAGTCCTTACTACCTCTATATAACTCAGAAACACCTACTATGATAACTAAAAAGCCTGTAGATATGGAAAAGTAACCAAATTGGAACCAGTAGTTAAAAATCAGCTTCTAAAGGGGAAAATGACTTTACAGGATCTGTGCAGTTCTCCTTTAACTTTATGTTTTGTTTCTTGTGGGTTCTGCATACTCGCTTTTGCTGTTGAGGTCTTTGAGAGTTGATGCTATTTTTCATTTGGCCTATGTCATATTTCTTATTGTCTTTCTGAGCTGCTGTGGTGTACATGACCCCATAGTATGCTTGCTAGTGCATATCCTTCTAGTTGCTTTGTTAAAAGCATAACTGTGTAACTTTCTACTTTTATCATTCATTTAGATAACCTTCTATATGTAGCAAATCCCTGCTCAAACCGTACTTGGCAAGATCCAATATCATTTTAGCTCTGGGCTCTCCTTCACTTACAGTCTTGCTCTTATTTATACCTGAATCCATGTTCTGAAACAGAGTTAAACATATAAATACCAAACCAATCTGTTTTTCCTGTTTTAATTGCTAGTCTTAAAGCAGCTGCATGTTTTAAACTAATTGTGGAACTTATTTCAGTCCATCCCTGTTTTTAACCTTCAAAAAGTGTAGAAGATGTTGCAACAGTAATTGGGAAAAAGAAACTCTAACGTCAGCTGTCTCTACAGGAGCTATAGCTCCACAATTTGTTTAAAAATAAAGAATAATCCCTGATGATTCAGTGTGATATTTTTTTTTTTAATTTAATATCCCAGGTGCCTCATCCATGATTCATGCTTTTGAAATAACTGAAGCAATACCCCTGTATCCTGTTCATAGATCTTGCATGACACTGTACTGTAAACCGCCTCTTGCTAGCTACTGCACCAATGACTACAATATTAAATAGATGAAGTAATCAGAGTGAAGTTGTAAACATAGTACAAAAATACATGTGTGGGCCAGTTCCAATGGATTCCATCAAGTATTTACCCAGGGCCTAATGTAGTTTCATATACATTGACTGGAATCACGGAGAAAACTTAAGAGGCTTCTTTTTCGAGACAGAGATAGTATGACTTGCTACAATATGAGTACATGGTTAATGTCATTAGAAATATGCCATTTCCCCTACCAATATTAGAATAGCTTATTTTCTCATGGTATGTAAACTATGCATTTTAGTTTTAAGTTAAGAACTGGAAATATTGTTTTCTTTTCTGTTGTCACCATTCATTATTGTTGATATAAAAATGCTGATAAATAGAAGAAAAAAGATGCCTTTTTAATAAATTTTTCTTCAAATATCAGTCTTACATCAGAGATCCCATTTTAAATCCATAAGCCCTGTTTATACTTAAGCAGTAACGACCAAGGAGCAGGCCATTTTCTACGAATTAATGACCCGATGGAGGGATGGGTGGACTGGGAAGCAGCCATGTGCCGCCTCCCACCAGTCAGTCATTAATCCAAAGAAATGACCGGCTCCAAGGTTGTTATTGTGATTATACGTCTAATCGCAATAACATCCTTGTTTGGGAAGGGATTGTTTTTTTTTACATTTTTATGTTTTCCATTTTTTTTTTGCATGTGCTGAGAGTGTGGTGGCACAAGCATGTGGCATCAGAATTTTATATTCTATGCCATGGGACATATTGTTGGCAGCTGGAACAGTCAGTTCTCAGAGCTTGATGATCAATCCAGTAGCCAATGAGATACTTAAAATGGCTCATGAATGTTTAATTACACTTGCACTTATAATTGCCTTTACCTTGGGTTGTGTGGCTGCATTTTCATCAGTATTCATGTTGCAGTTTACACAGAGTTGCTCAGACAGTGTATTGGCTCTTAGGGTGCCAGTAGATTTGGAAAGTATTGGAATTCAATACTTCTATAGAAGTTTGTGGCATAGCCATTGTTAGGCATGTCATGCATGCTCCATCAGATTCCTCCGTTATCAGGAGGTTACATCTGGGGTACATAAGTGTCAGGTCAGGTTCTTTTATTTTTTAATTTTGCTTATTCATTGTTCATTATTTATCTACATTTTGTCTATGTCTGCCACTTGGGCCACAAATATGCTGAACTGATTGGTAGTGAGTTCACTTTCATGGTCAAGTACATACAACATATAGTATATTTCTTTTTTATTTATATTTATTTATTTGTACATCAGTTTACAACCTTTGAGCCAAGGGCTCATTTTCAAAAGTACCTCATCACAAAGAGGACAATACAATGCAGACATTCATGTTACAGAATGTAGGTTACAAGGAATTAACATACCGGTTTGTGAGGAACATGATAGATACAGCAGTACATACAAATACTCACTTAAGGTTACAGGATATGGGTACATCAGTAAATAGGTGATTGGCCGATATTACAGAGAGGCCAGATTGGTCATTGTGGCAACATGAGACTCGGAAATGGAGCAGTCAGGAGCAGTGGCAAATTAACCAGGTTACAGCAGCACATAGTAACACTGCCAGGGCGAAATTAACAGAGCAATTTAAGCCAAGTTACAGTAACATATTGCAATACTGCAGGTTGAGCAGTCAGCAGAACAGTGGTAATTTTGCCAGAGGAGATGCGTGGTGTGGTTTGGATGCTGCCCAGTGGGCATTGTCAGGGCACAGTGGGTAGCACCTCAGATTATACAGTGCAGTTTCGTGTGGTGAACAGTTCACTTCTGGAGTGCGGTTTTGAATTTGGAGATCGAGGGGCATCTGTGATGTGGAGGGGAGTGAGTTGAACCAGGAAGGGCTCTATGGGGAAGGACCTTGACCATGGAAGGTCCTGGCTCTAGGTGTCTGGAAGGTAGTCCTGCAGGAAGTCCGTGTACAGACCAGGGGTTTGGCTATGGGAGGAGGCCATCAGCCCTGGGGGACAGTCCTAGGAGAGTTTTCTTTGCTATTAGGCATGTTTGATAAGCAGCCGTTCATCTAGGTTCAGCATTGTTGCCAGCACATAGAGCTGGCATGAATGTAAGTCTAGGGCCCCAGTGATTAGTCTGCAGGCCTTGTTGAGTAACAGGCGGACTTTGTTGGCGCAGTTGTGTCGGCAGCCCCATAGACCGGGAGTCCATAGTCTACCAGGGATAATATCGAAGATGTTACCGACGTCGGAGGGGCAGCGGGGGAGAGTTGGCAGTATAAGATACCTAGTCACATGTTGGGCTGCTGAGGCAAGGTGTCAATGTGGGTATGGTAGTTGAGGGCTGAGTCAGTGACCCCAAGGTACCTGAACGAGTGTACTTGCTCGAACGGTTTTTGGAACCAGGGAGGATGTGGGTGGAAAATTGCTAGCTTTGTTTTGGGGGTGGGCAAAGAGCATTGTTTTGTTTTGAGAGATTTATGATCAATCTATGCTTTGTGAACCAGGTTTCTGCCTCAGTATACGAGAGCTGCAGGGAGTCCTGAAGGGAGGTAGGGTTGCGGTGCGAGGCAAAGATGACAGCGTCATCTGCATACAGCAGCATATTTCTGGTGCATTCGCTGGCAGGGTGTTAAGGTAGAGCGAGAAGAGTAGGGGTCCCAGGATGGAGCCCTGAGGAACCCCTGATCAGATGGGACATGATTTTGATAGTGCTCCATTAATTTTGACACATTGGGAGCGGGCCGATAGATAGCTGGAGCACCATGTGAGTGGCCCAGTAGTGAAGTTAGCCTGGTGGAGTGCACTCAGTAGGAGGGGGTGGGAGACAGTGTCGAACGCCTTGGAAAGGTCGATGAACACTGCCCCAGCTAGGGAGCCAGAGTCCAGGGATTTGTGTAGGAATGTTGAGAACTCCACTAGTGCTGTGCCTGTGCTGTGTCCTGCCCGGAAACCGTGCTGTTCAGGGCAAAGGATGTTATATTTAGTCAGGTACTCCGTAATCTGTATAGCGACTAGTTTTTTAAGGGCTTTGGAGGGGGGGGGGAGTATAGAGATAGGCCGGTAGTTCCCAGTTGAGGACCTATCACCCCCTTTGTGGATGGGCGTGACAATGGCCGTTTTCCATGCTGTGGGGAACTGCCCCAGGCAGAGGGATTTATTGAGAAGGCCGGTAAGTGGGACAAGGACCTGGTCCAGTACACGCCGGAGAATGGTGGGGTCCACGGTGGAGTTGCTGGGACTATTGCTCTTTAGCGCACGGATCAGGTGGGGTCTAGCCTCGAGGGTGGTTACTCTACGTAGGTAGAAGCTAGGGTGCCATTGATCTGGGGTCGGTAGGGAGGGTGGTGGGTCGAAAAAGTTACTGGAGAGGATGGGGCTGAGGTCCGTGAAGGAGGAGTTGAGGTGATTTGCGATGCCTATCGTGTCAGTAATGTTGGTGCCGCCAATATTGAGATGGGATGAGGGAGGGGAGCGTGTGCTCCCGTTCAGTTGTTTGATATTGTCCCAAAAGGTTTGGGCGGACCCCCAAGAGGAGGTGAGGGTGGCTTGATAGTAGTCGGCCTTGGCTTTTCGGACTGCCCAGGTGCACTTATTCCGAGTGGCGTTGTAGGCCTGTCTATCAGCCATCCGGCCTGTTTCAGTTGCGAGGTGCCACAGGTTATCCCTATGTCTAAGTAACTGTAATAGGGCAGGGGTAATCCAGGGCACTTTATGTTTTTTGGTTTTGGTAGCTGTGAGGGGTGCGAAGAGGTCGCAGGCTGTATTAAATGTATGGGAGAGAGGGAGGGCAGTGTCTATATCTGGAGCATGGTGAATGGGCGACCAGTTTGTTTTGGGCCAGAAATTGCCTGAGGTTCTTCAGCCCGCCAGGTCTGAGACGCCGGCCGAGGGGTGTGTTGGGCGGTGGGTTTGGCAGGGTGGTCACCCAATGGAATATGGTTGGGAATGGTCGTTGAGTGAGTCAGAGAGGATTTGGATGTCCAGGATTTTTTTGGGGCGGTTGGTGATGACGACATCAAGGAGGGAGCTGGTACCTCCCTTAGGGTTTACTCTTGTGGGTTTGGAGACTAGCTGCGTCATATCAATGGCAGAAAAGGAGTCCCGGATGGTGGTGGAGGTGGGGCTGAGCCAGTTAATATTGAGGTCACCCACAAGGACTTGATCAGCCCTATGTGGGCTGGTGGTAAGATAGTCAATTAAGGATGATATAGCTGAGTTTTGGTTTTTAGGTGGAATGTAGGTAGAGGTGAGATACAGGGGGCCTCTAGAGGGGTCTGGAGTGAGTTTAAGGGTGAGGGCCTGTGCCCCACCTGCCAGGGTCGGGGCAGGGAGTGCTTGACCAGTGAGAGAATCCCCTTATATAGATCGCACAGCCACCCCCGCGTTTGCCTACACGATCGTTCCGGTGTAGGGTGTAGCCAGGGAGGGCAACGAAGGAGTCAGGAGTGGACTTTGATAGCCAGGTTTCTACCAGTGCAATGATGTCAGGTTTGTGCAGCATGACCCAGCACTGGAGTGTGTCAAGTTTTTTCAAGATGCTGCATATATTCATGGAGGCAATACTCAGACCAGGGGGCCCACCTGATGGGCAGGTCCGGGAGGGGCCTGGGTTAGGATGTATGTTGCCTGTTAGGAGTAGGAGGATCACAGTTCTGGGTAGGATGTGGTGGTGTATGTGTTTCCTACGTGTATGGGGGGCTGAGGGGGGAACCTTGGGGGAGCAGGGAATGGGTAGGGATTGGCAGGGTGGTAGGGCAAGGGTGATAAGCTGCCAGGGCTGGTCTTGAGAGGCGGTGTGGTGGAGCATGGAGAATGGGTGTTTTTGGCCAGTAGGCAAGGTAATTGTGGGGTTCGTGTGAGCCAGAGAAGTCGGCCCCTGGCTACAAAAAAAAAAAAGGAACGTCTGTATATGGTTAGCCTTTGTTCTCTATAAACTTCAACCTGTTCAAAATCCTTGTGCACGTTCTAAACCATTGTGTGCATTCCAAAGTGGTGGTGTGCACATTCCAAACAATTGTTCTGCATGGTTCAAAAGTCATACAATTCTAAATTTCTCATTTATTCCACACCTAGCTACTTACTAACCACTCAGTGCCCAAAGTTGTACCTTTTAACTTTCAGAAGTCTAAATTTGATTGCGGTCATTGAACAGAACAAAGAAATAGCAAGATTTTTTGTTTTCACTTTGCCGGGGGTCTGTCACTCTAGTGTGAAAAACCATATACAGTGTAACCTTGATTATCCAAACCCCCAAGTGGTTCGGTAAATGGTGTATCCATTGAAATCAATGAAATTAACTGTCGGTTCCAATTTATCGGTTTAACTGAAGCACACAGGTCATGCGTAGTAATGCATTGCACACTTATAAATGCAACTGAAACTGGTTAAGTGCTGAAATAGAATTTATCGAAAAGCAAATCATTTTTAAATTGGAAAATTAAAAAAGCATACAGTACGGCAGTTCTGTACTGTGATGTACTGTTAAGTATCATACAGTACTCACTTGAAATAATCTGTTATTGCTTGCTGCTTGTAGCAGGCATTCCTTTTCTTTATTATTTTTAAGCAGAGCTGCCATAGCAGGAGGGTGTTGATGTAGAATGGTCAGACGTTCCTTTTTTTTTTTTTTGTAGCCAGGGGCCGACTTCTCTGATGAACTTCCTAAAGTCTTTTCTGGCAACAGCTTCCAGAAAGACCCTGCCTCGTCAGCATTGTGTAACGCCCTCACCCCTGCCTTTTTGCAAAACGACAGGTGGCATGCTGTTGAAGCTGACAGTACTACCTGGTGGGGACTGGGTTCGGGGAGGACTAGGTTACTCGGCACAGGAGGCCTAGGTTTGGCTACTCTGCACAGGGGCACCCAAGTAAATCTGAACACAGGAAGCAATAACTGTAATGTCCAAAACCAGAATGGGATTCTAAAGTGTGGCTTTTATTCACATCCAAACTGAACAAACAAAGCATAGACGGACTCCCACGGGGCTACATTCCTGATAATGCAGATTAGAGACACAGAACACATCTTCACTATTTCAGCCCTCAGGCTCTGAACCCACCAGGCACACAGCCCGGACTTGCACGCAGCTTTGGGTACACAGCCCGACTTGTACACTACTTGGGTTTTTCCCCTGGCCCGGCTCCCCCACCGGCCACTTGATCGCGGTCCATATGGGAATGAGCCAGTTTTCCTGTTGGTGGCTCTCCAAATCACCTTAGAGCCTTCGACTCCTAAAGGGAAATTTTCCTTCCAATCCCACATCTGGGTACTTCCCTCATCACTGGTAAAGTAGAAATCCACAGAGCAAATCCGTAGAGGTGGACCTGGTTACTAAAGATGGGGGGTCTCCCACCTCCAGCTCCCACAATCCATACCCGGCCATTTCTCTGGACACTAAACAACTCTTTTGAAAGCTTGGCAATGTAGATTACAGGGTAGACGTATATCACATCTCCTCTACATGTCTTGACTTTCCCCTTGTGCTGGACTTGAACATACTTTTACTTTTGGCTAAGCCTATTACTCTAGGCCTCCCACTACTTCAGCAGTCCAGTCCCCACTTTAACACCATTCAGGATGAAACATGGGCCCTTTAGAAAGAGCAAAACTCACCCTTTGATTGCAGGTGCCCCACAGGCGAATCTTGAAATCTTCTTGTACCCCACACACTTGGGAAAATAAGGCAGCTTCTTCTCTAGCAGTAGCCAAGGGGTTGCCCCTGGAATAGCAGGCAAACCTTCCACCCCCATCCCCTGAGGGATGGGGCACTGAGACCCGAATCAGCGGTCTCCACCACTTTAAAGAACAGCTTACTGTGTCCCTCTTTAGGAGGAAACACACACCTTTCCCTAAATGTAGCTCTATTTCAGAGCTGAGGCTCCAAGAGCCTGTGCACAGAACTGCAGTGCTCCTCTCACAACAATCTCCAACTACAGACTGAACACTGACTGACTGTTCAAAACTCCCAACATTCTATTCTAACTCCCTTCTGCAGATTCCAATGTGGTTAATGCAACTGCGATAGTTCTATGGTGATGTCATCCCTCAGTCTCAGCTAAGACTGAGAACAGAGTGAGACAGTGTGAAATCCATTTAACTGGAGTTTCACAAGCTGCCTTCCCTGCCTACCACTAGGTCTTACTGGGATTCTAGTAACCCCGGGTAACAAGGGGGTTACACTCGCCCTTGACCAGGAAAATGACTGTCAGCAGTCATTGCTTACCCGGCTTTAGGCCATCCCACCCTATGTGCTACCTGCGGAGGAGGGTGATCAGGCCCCCTCCTGCCATGTGTGAGCACAGGCAGGCAACACTAAGGGCCTAGAGGCCTTTAGCTGACATTTCAGCCTCTACTCTACCCATTTACTATGGCTGCCTAGTGGCTGTGGTAGAACTGTCCAGAGCATGGCCCTAATAGCTCAGCACTGCAGTCCCTACGGCTGTTCAGGACCACAGCCTGTCTATCCCCTCCAGCCCTCTAGGGAAAATCTGTCTACCTCTAACTTAATAACCCAAAAACAAAAACAACCCGGGGACCTCCCCGACCTTGGGCAACCTGCAACCACACACCAAGAAACTAATGCCACATTATTACATTATTTTACTGCCTCCTCCCTACCCCCACAACCACACCTGTGGAAGGAAAGGGTTAATACAGTAATAACAACAATAATAGCAACACAGTACTTTAAATTACTACACACTAAAGTACTAATGAGGAACTCCGATGAGCCCCTCCTCATCTTCTTGTCTTCTCTTCTATCTTCTCCAGGAACACCTGCAAGAAAAAGAAAGACAACACACACTCCTAATCTGCATACACAGTCTACCTAAACCCCTACCATCAAAACACTGAAGAATCCCAAAAAGATTTTTTTTTTTTTAGAAAAGGTAGAAAACAGTATATACATTAGAAAACAGTAGAAAAACAATGACATTATTTACAATACACATTTGGGGGATGGAGTGCCCTAAATGTCCCAACTAGTGACCACAATGCCCGAAGGCTAGTCCATTAAAGAGTCTCTCCTGGGCCAGAGCCCGGTGAAGCACAGTTCTAACAGGCCAAAGTCCCGAAGGGGAGAGTCTTTGAGGACAGTTCACACATTCTGGAGTCTGCTAGTGTAGGGTGTGTACTGCAGTGTCATAAAGATAGAAAAGTTTGGACTTACCAGCCCCTTGTAGAACGAAAAATCTGAACCGACGTGCACCTCTGCCGAAGACTCTCCCTGGCAGCATTTCTTCCAATACAGCTGGGTGGACATCTTCCAGGAACCACAGGAGGGCACATCTGGGAACTACTGGGCTGCTGTCATCTCTGGAGATGGAACCTTAGAACAGGAACAAAAAAGGAAAACAACTGGTCTGACGTCATCTGATTACCAGGCGATGAAGCAGGATACAGCTGGGCTGGTGTCCTCTCTGGATCTGAAGTCATCTGGTGGGCCAGTCGATGGATTCTGGAAAGGCCAGTACACTGTAGAACTGATGAATGTGGGGCACCCGAGTCCTGGATGTCCATATTGGCGGATAAATAAAGGCACTACAAAGGCTGGTGTGGCAGTATTGACTACCACTGCTCGGCTTTCCATCTGGCAGACACGGGCACATTTACCGGGAGGTCCTTGCATTGAGGCCAATAGTACCGGGGGTCAGGAGCTTGAATTATTACCCCATCTGGGCGCACATAATTTACACTGTAGAAGGTTTCACGTCCCTCTCCATCCACTATTCGCACAGTGTCCATAAACAGTGTCCTGCCTGTCTTCTACTGGGTATATTTCTCATGAAACAGTCTGTTCTTGACATGCTTGTTTGCACCAGGATGCACACATTTCATTGCTTCGGCCCAGATCCAGGATTTCCTGCTGTTCTCAATCTCCTCCCAGACTCTCCGAGGAAAGTTAGGAAAGGACATTCCATAGCTTTCATTCGCCTTCCTACGAACCAGTCTCTCCTCTTTACTAGCTTTGGTCAAGCTGAGACCACTGACCTGGCTTGGGAGTGGCCAGTCCTGGTTCTGTGAGCTACACATCCTCAACGAGATGAAAAACGGATCCCTGACTTCTTCTTCTTGCATAGCCAGGGCAGTGGCATCACCACTCTCTTCCATGCATTCTTCCGAGGCAAGAGCTTGAGGCTGTGTACCCGTTCCTTTTTCACAAGGCCACATAGGATCCCCCTCATCTTCTTCCTCACTGAGAATCTGTGCCCAGGAGTGAGCAGTCGTCCTCACTCCTGAGACTATCCACTCATCACTAGGCGCGGAGATCGACACCTTCCATTCAAAGGCCTCCCTCATCTCATCTTCTCCTATGAGACTTTGGCTAGCCCCCAGGGATCTACTGATGCTTTATCTGAATTATCCTTCTGAGATCCAGCATCCGAAACATCAACATCTGGTTCTGTCTCTAAATCTGCACCCTCTAGCTTTGTGCCACACTCCCCCGAGGGGCCTTCTTCAACAGGCTCCACCTGGTGCTGTGTGCTGCCAACTACAGATTCCTGAACCTTTGTCCATGTGGGAGCCAAACGAATCTGGGGCACTTTATACAAGCCATATTTCTCTAGGCACCCAGAACAGTGAGGTATCATGAAGACGTCCCTTCCAGCATTTAAGCATATTTGACACACTTGCACTGGATATCCAGGAATCGCCACATGAGAAGGCAGTTGTCCTCCATAATAAGACCTTTCAATGTCCCTTAATCTATTTACTGCTGCTGTTACTGCAGCCCGGGCATGATCCGGGTAGCGAGCTGGTCCTGAGGCCATAACTGCAGTGAAAACAAACAGATGCTCACTGTTACTGAAAGTCCCACTTTACTGAACACTTTCTTTACTTTTAAAATGGCTCCTCTGCTGCTGTGTTTACTTTACTACCCCACCCTGTAATGGCGGCGGCAGCACTCCTGCGCATCAACATTCAGAAATTGGGTCAAGCCACTGCGCATCCGATTTACACACACTACTGGTAACTTTTGCTCAAACTGCACAAACTTGCACTGTTCTTTTTCTAACACATTTACATGATTTGCCACAGACTTTTCACTTGCTGAAAACATTTCTTTAGTTCACAGTCCCTTAAAACCTCAGGATTTCAAGCACAGGATTGCCTGTAAACTAGTGCTGCACATTTGGCTACAACTCAGTCTCTCTCTGGCTTTAAAACTTTAAACTGATGCTGAATCCATAACTATGCTCACAGTCAATGGCTTAGCAGACTTGCACTTGCTGGTAAAACTTGACACAGTCGCTATTTGCAAAGCGACTACACTGCTGCACACATATTCAGCTGGCTTTTGGCAAAAAATCACTGTTTGAGCAACTTTTACTGTTGGTACTCACTGTTATCAGTAGCTGTTTACTGCGATGGAAAAACGGCCTGCAGCCAGTCTTGGAGGCCTCAGAAGGGAAGCGGGTGGGCAGTCCTGCTGATCATCTCCCCGATCACCACACTCGTAATTCAGTCGATCGAGATGCGGGTTGAGCCTGATTTTGAACAGAAAAGTCTATTTTTACAAGTTTTACAGCGCTTTTTAATCACCGCGATGCTCCTCCACTAAGCCAGTACACGCACTCCACTCACACTCCATCTCGAATGCTGGGCAGTCACCGTAGAGCTGGCTGAGGGCCGGGACTGATTGCAGCCTCACCAATCACACGACGCCATGCAAATGAGCATCTTCTTCCTCGCGAGTGCTCTTCTCTTCAGGGCGATTGTCGAGCAGGCAAATTTAAACTGCAGAAACCACTTTTTTTTTTCTTCAACTGACTCCACAGCGGGAGCCCATTTCAGCCATTTTAGCATGGCCATTCACACAGCAAGTCTCTCAGTTTACTCAAAAGCATTTCCAACGTCCAGGGCACAATTTTCCTGTTGCTACCCCTAGTCTTCCACACTTTTCTTTATCACCACAGTTCTTTTAAAAAGCATTTCCAATGTCCAGGGCACAATTTTCCTGTTGCATCCCCTAGTCTTCCACACTTTTCTTTATCACACACAGTTCTTTAAAAAGCAGGCAAAAACGCTGTAAACATTTGATGCAGGACAAGGGCACACTCTTTTAGCTTTACTGCGCCTTGGTAAACAGTTGGCATTTTAACAGCAGCATAAGAACCACAGCACACAGCGACACACTAGTTAACTTGCTTCAGCTTTTTGGGCTACCTACTGCCAGATAGCCAAAACGCTAGCCCCTGTCCGAGCACCTTTCCTCCCAGAATAAAAATCCAAAGTGGTGCCTCCATTTTGTAATGCCCTCACCCCTGCCTTTTTGCAAAATGACAGGTGGCATGCTGTTGAAGCTGACAGCAGTACCTGGTGGGGACTGGGTTTGGGGAGGACTAGGTTACTTGGCACAGGGGGCCTAGGTTTGGCTACTCTGCACAGGGGCACCCAAATAAATCCGAACACAAGAAGCAACAACTGTAATGTCCAAAACCAGAATGGGATTCTAAAGTGTGGCTTTTATTCACATCCAAACTGAACAAACAAAGCACAGACGGACCCCCACGGGGCTACATTCCTGGTAATGCAGATTAGAGACACAGAACACTTCTTCACTATTTCAGCCCTCAGGTTCTGAACCCAATAGGCACACAGCCCGGACTTGCACGCAGCTTTGGGTACACAGCCCGACTTGTACACTACTTGGGTTTTTCCCCTGGCCCGGCTCCCTCGCTGGCCACTTGATTGCGGTCCATATGGGAATGAGCCAGTTTTCCTGTCGGTGGCTCCCCAAACCACCTTAGAGCCTTCAACTCCTAAAGGGAAATTTTCCTTCCAATCCCACGTCTGGGTACTTCCCTCATCACTGGCCAAGTGCATGAGGCAAAGTAGAAATCCACAGAGCAAATCCGTAGAGGTGGACCTGGTTACTAAAGATCGGGGGTCTCCCACCTCCAGCTCCCACAATCCATACCCGGCCATTTCTCTGGACACTAAACAACTCTTTTGAAAGCTTGGCAATGTAGATTACAGGGTAGACGTATATCACATCTCCTCTACATGTCTTGACTTTCCCCTTGTGCTGGACATGAACATACTTTTACTTTTGGCTAAACCTATTACTCTAGGCCTCCCACTACTTCAGCAGTCCAATCCCCACTTTAACACAGTTCAGGATGAAACATAGGCCCTTTAGAAAGAGCTAAACTCACCGTGTGGTTGCAGGTGCCCCACAGGCGAATCTTGAAATCTTCTTGTACCCGACACACTTGGGAAAATAAGGCAGCTTCTTCTCTAGCAGTAGCCAGGGGGCTGCCCCTGGAATAGCAGGCAAACCTTCCACCCCATTCCCTGAGGGATGGGGCACTGAGACCCAAATCAGCGGTCTCCACCACTTTAAAGAACAGCTTACTGTGTCCCTCTCTAGGCGGAAACGCACACCTTTCCCTAAATGTAGCTCTATTTCAGAGCTGAGGCTCCAAGAGCCTGTGCACAGAACTGCTGTGCTCCTCTCACAACAATCTCCAACTGCAGACTGAACACTGACTGACTGTTCAAAACTCCCAACATTCTAATCTAACTCTCTTCTGCAGATTCCAATGTGGCTGATACAAGTGCGATAGTTCTATGGTGATGTCATCCCTCAGTCTCAGCTGAGACAGAGAACAGAGTGAGACAGTCTGAAATCCATTTAACTGGAGTTTCACAAGCTGCCTTCCCTGCCTACCACTAGGTCTTACTGGGATTCTAGTAACCCCAGGTAACAAGGGGGTTACAATTGTAAATTTGTTAAGGACACAAACCTTCATCGATCATTAGCAGTGCCAGCTGGTCCCTAAATGGTGCAATAGAATCATCACTTGTAGACAGCAGCTCTCCTGCTACTGAAAACTGTCTTATCCCAAGCCTTGGTTTGAACCTTTGCAGCCATCCCTCACTTGTGGTGAAGCTGTCATCCTCACTGTTAATGTCATGGTAAAACTGCAAGGCTTTTTGTTGTATGATTGGTCCCAAAATTGGTGTGCCCCATACCCGGTTCTGTAGAAACTATAGGTAAAGGGAATGCTCTAGTTGTTTGTCACTGTGCTTCGTCATAATTTTCCTCTGGTCTTGATCCCAATTATTCTCCATTGTAAAAGCATATTCTCTGAGCTTGTCTTTGGCTTTTTGAATATCCAGCACTATTGAATTTCCTATCTCAAACATTGTGGCTACTTCAGCAGCCTTTTGTCCATGCTGTAGATGGTTCATAATGTGTATTTTCTGCCCAATATCAAGCACGCTATGTTTTCTTTTTCTTTCCCCTGTTCTCTCTGCCATTCTGAAGTACTTACAGGAACTAGCTGCAGTGTGATTGAAGGACAACTACATCCTCATATCTTCTAAATTGTGTTTGTTTCCATGTCAACAGACAACTCTTTTCATGTAGCTGAGATGCATTCAACTGCTTTAGTCTGTTTTCACACTTCATACTAGGCCCTGTAACTGTCCTGGGAGGCTCCATTTGGTGGTTGTTGAAATCTCATTGTCCCTGAGAGCTGCATTAACATATAAGAACATGATGCGTAATCAACCTTTAAACTCCCAGTATGCCTGTCTGCTTAATTAGTCTTCAAAGAAACAAGCTGCAAGAAGGTAGGAAATACCACATTTACCGTCAGTGAGCTTTGCAAACTATCTGAGTTGTAATGCAGGATTTTTCTCTTTAAACTCCATTCAGTTTGTGTGTTTCCAGTGAGTTTTTGCAGGGTATATGTTCTTTCATCATAGAGATACATGATGTTCAGAAAATGGTTGATCTGACATCATGTTCTCATATGCTAATGCAGTTCTCATGCACAGTGAGATTTCAACAACCATGAAATGGAGACCCCAGGGCAGTCACAGGGGAATTCCACGAGCAGTGAAAACAACCTAAAAATAATGTATATAGCCCTGACAGCT
This sequence comes from Neoceratodus forsteri, assembly GCA_016271365.2. Taxonomy (NCBI): domain Eukaryota; kingdom Metazoa; phylum Chordata; order Ceratodontiformes; family Ceratodontidae; genus Neoceratodus; species Neoceratodus forsteri. The sequence goes on along the minus strand of CM057458.1, from coordinate 725,751,787 downwards.
ACAGTAAAGGAGTCGTCTGTTGACATGGAAACAACATTTAAATGATATAAGGGTGTAGTTTTCCTTTAAATGGTGCTATTAATACTGCATCTAATTAGTGCATGATGACACTGTGCAGGTGTAAATTGTTTGTGATGGTGTTGCTGAGACTGGCTGAAATTATGCATTTACTTGAGGGACAAGGTCACAGTTTGGATACTCTGGAGGTTTGGTTAACCAAGGGTTAGATAATCAAGGTTATACTGTACTGTATAAAATAAAATATGGGCAACCACACAACTCTGCACGTGTGTCCATCTGGGGGTTGAGATGACAGCATCAACCTCTTGAGCTTCACTCTCGAGGTTCTTATGCTGTCATCTCTGCCCCTCGATGGAAACACAGCCTTGTTGTGTATGGATCTCCCTATGTTATTCTCTATATGCACTGTCTCAGTAATGAGGTTAGGGACTAAAACACACATAAGAAATAAAACCCTAATAGGTATACAGTACACATGGATATTTCAGTAGATTGAATAAACCAAAACTATACAATGGCAAGAAAAAATCCTGGACTTGGACTGAACCTGTGATGTTATCCCAGTACAACATCATAGGTCTAGTCTCAGCCTTACTGTGAACCTGCAGATGAGCATTGTATGGAGCTTTTTACTGATTCATCTTCTCTTGAAAAACAAAAATATTTTTCCACACAAAAACATCTTTAAAATTATTTTTTTTATTCTGTATAACAACGAGCCATTGTGTAATAGCAATAATGCCCTCCAGGGTGTGTGTCGTTTGGGATAACGTCACGCCTCAGTCGGATGCACTCGGCCTGCAACCTCATGCCCAACCACCTGAGGTGTGACATTATCCCAGCACGACACACACCCTGTCGGGCATTATTGCTTAAATAGTCGATGGCAGACCCAGTTTATGTGTAGAAAGGGTGGTTTAATCCACTGTCACATACAGTAACGTGTAATGGCTGGTGCAAGACAGCTTGGTGTTGTCAATTAGTGTTTAACAGTGTGAGGTGTCAGCATGGTTCAGTTAGTACTAACTTAGTAGCATATCAGCCTCTGGGCCAGAAAGTCATAGGTTCTCATCCGACTCAGGGACTGGGCTAATACCATAAATACTGCCACCTAGTGTGCAGTACTAGGTGGTGCTGTACTGTCAGGGTGTGCCATCCTTTGGATGAGATGTTAAACCAATGTCCCTTCTACCCATTGCTGGTGCTGTCCTAGTGGGTGTCTAGGTGGAAGTAAAAGAACTCAAGGCACTTTTCACAAGAGTAGGGGAATTTTTTTTCTTGAGAAAAATCAAACAAGAAAACAAGTATTTACAAAGGTATAGTTTCAAGCTTCACCACAAACAGTAAAACAAGAAATGAGAAAAAAAAAAAAAAAAAGATTATTGCTACATCACTAAAATCATTTTGGTAAAACTACACCTTGTTGTTTTTTGTTGTTGTTCGTGTTGATACCTTGTTAAGCATAGCTGGCGGTGTGTTTCTGCTTATCTAAAAACATCGTCCAGGATATGAACCATTTCTCTCTGTTATGAATAGTCACTATTTCCTTATCAATCTTATCAAGCAGAATTTGAATCAGAATATGCTGTTGTTGAAAATATCCACAGACACCTGTTTTGCCAAATATGCCATTTCAAGGTTAACAATCTGAGTCTCTGCAAAAAAATGTGCCCCACTCTTCCTTGAAATCCCCATATATTAATACATCATAGGTCATTCGCTCAGAGTGATCACACTGCCACTTACATGCCACTGCCTTCCAAAAGTGACTAATGTATGTGCAACTGAAAAACAAGAGTTCTGTCATTTCAAAAAAACATATTGCAGTCCAGCCTCTGACAATAATGTTCAGAAAGTGCTTTATGATGATGGTTGTGTCTGACATTCAGTTTTTCATGACAGCACATCTACAAAGTGTCCCACATCTTTTGAAGGATGTGGTGTCCAACAGCTGGTACAGTATCCAGTTTTCTTTGACCCGGGGGGGGGGACAAGTAAAGATGGGGGTTTGTCAAAAAAATGTGTCCAAAATCACACTGTAGAGTTATCATCTTGTGTGGCTACATACATCATTCTTTTAAAGAAATCACGTAGGTACAGTACAAAGAGGTATTGGCTGGAAAATTCCTAAATACCCCTAGATTCCCAGTCTGCCAGTTCCAAAAAAATTGGCGCACCCGATGTTAAAATATGGGAGCCATTGCTTCTTTTTTCTGTGCCAAATTAGAAAGGCATTATATAAAAAATGCTGAAAAAGAATAGAACTGGGTTTATCTTTGCTCAGCCACCATTTTTTTTACAGCAGAACATGTCACATTATGCTTTATGGGGTCTAAGCTGCTACCTCACAACATTCTAAAAAAAATATTGTATAGTTTAGCCTCCTTGCTATAAGGTAATGGGAAGCTATAACTAAGAAAAATAGGGACTATAAAAGTTCACAATATAAAGATCCATTTTATACATGTTATAGGCCAGAGTTTCCATTTGTCTATTTTTCGGTCAGTAATTTCCAATTTCTCCTACCAATTAAGGTATATTCTGCCAAATTCAGGACCCCAAAAGTGACCCCCACAATTTTAACTGACTCCTGCTTAATCTGGATTCCTCCCACCTTAGTGATTCAGCAAGCATCTGAGTTACCCGCCTGCATGCCAAGACATTTAGTTATATTAATCTTTGATCCAGAGATCAGGAAAGGTCATGCAGAAGCTTCAGAGCTAAAATACCTGACTGTTCATTTTAAACTACAATTCATAAACCATCTGTGTATGCAGAAGTGTGAGGGAATATCACTACAGTGGGGCCAGTAATAACTTTTATCCTAGTATCCAGGTCCAGATGCCATAGAATCAGATCCAGACAAAATATATGCCAGATAGTACTTAAAGAACATCCCTGCTGTACTAATTTCTTGTTTTCCAAACTTGGCCGACAGTACCATTAACAGTGGGTGCTACATGGGCAGAGTGTGCAGTAACTCAATCCATCCCACAATAGGTTCAGGAATACCGTATCTACAGTACATAGAACCTCAGAAAGATAATTGTGTGGCATGGAGTTGAACGCCTTCCTCTGATCCAAACAGGAGAAAGCCTTGCACTGTATTGAAATTACCACATTCAAATAACTGTCTCAGTACTAATAAATTATCCTGTGTAGAGCAGTCAGGCACAGTGCAGGTGTGCGAGGTAGAAATTAATGTTGCTATTTTGGCTAACCGTTCACCCAAAATTCTTGCTATGAGTTTTCAATCCATGTTTGATAAACTAACTGGTTTCCAATTATGTGAATCAGTTTTATCACTTTTTTTTGTACAGATATATGAGGAGTCCCTCCGAACCCACTTGTGGCAGGTCTTTCCATCCAAGTACATAATTAAACATCTCCACAAGTTCGTCAGTTAATTCCCAAACCAAAATGTTATAAAGTTCACTGGGGAGACCGTCTGGGCCTGGTGAAACTCCTGTGTGCAGTTTTCATATTGTCTCTAAGAATTCTGCTCTAGAAATAGGTGCTACTAGTTCCTGGCACACATGCGGGAAAGGGCTTGGAAATTGAACATGCTCCAGAAAGGGGCTAGTGTCCCTATGGTCAGAGAGCTGAGTACCAAACAAACGTATAGTATAATCTCTATTTCTTGGAGTCATTGCCCTGTATATTGTAAATTGTCCATCTTTATCTCTCAGATGCCTCATATATTTTTTTCTCCACTCTAGAGTTACAGTTGTCATAAGGACTTACCTGTTGAGCCTTTCCTTGTGTACCAAGTTTTTGTTCACGCAATATGGAAGAGGCTCTATCATACTGTAAAGCCCTCATATCAGCCTTAAGTTAATCAATCTGAGCAGTAAAATCATAACCTGTTTTCTATTTAGACATTACTGTTTGTAACTGATCTCTCAGGTCTAAATAAGGATGATATTTTTTAGTTTTTGAATGTCTAGCATATTTTTGAAAAAATAATTTCAAATCCGTTTTCATATCCAGCCACCATGAAGTCAGGTCATCGTAACAAATAAAACAAATTCCTGGCTTTCAGAAACTCTGGTCCTGAGTTGTTTTAGTCTCTGTTAGTAGGGAAGCATTCGATTTCCACACCCCTGCTCCCTTTGGGAGGTTAATAGGGGTACCAAGTAAAGAACCTACCAGTTTGTGGTCAGAAGTCTCTTTACTGGACAAAAGTGGAAGGGCTAGGGGTCAACCTAAAACAAAATTCCAGCAGACTCAAAGTATCCCTTTAGAAAATAAATAAGACCTCTCACAGCATAAATCTTGGGGAGACATGAAAAAATAAGAAGACCTCTCACATTTTAGTTCCTGAAGCATAGCAAATGTGGTCATCCTTTTTGTGAACTCTTAATACTATTAACATTAATAGTTCTCATCTTCAAGTTCAGCTCTGTCATGAGAAAAAGAAAAAGCCACAGGAACCAAAACATAGTTATGTTTTGGTATGGTCCCCCTCTTCCTTTTTTGCCTTCTTTTTACAGGATGAACGGGAGTCTTTAGTGCCTTCCTCATTATCTGTAGAAGGATACTGTTGAGAGAAGGCTGTGGGTGACACATCTGATTCCTCTTTCATGTCTCCCCAAGATTTATGCTGTGAGATGTCTTCTTATTTATTTTCTAAAGGGATACTATGAGTCTGCTGGAATTTTGTTTTAGGTTGACCCCTGGTACTTCATTGCCTCGTGACTGTCTGCAGTTGTTCCATGTTGAGGGAGGAGGCATAACAGTACTGGGTCATGGCTCTGACAGCTCCATATCTTCCTGTGTTGCCATAATCGGGGTTACTGTATCCAAAGTGACTTCCGAAGGTGGAGGCCGCATTGGTGAATGGGCTATAGATTTCACGTACATCAACCACTAGATCACTTGTGGTTGATGCCATTAAATTGATTGGATCCCTCCTGCTCCTCGATGCTCTGTTGTGGCTGAGTGGGAGGTTGGGGAACAAAAAGTATTTTCCATGTTTTTTGCCAACTCAACTGATCTTATATTTTGATTTTGTGCAGTAGTCACATAGTAGTCTTGTTCTGCTTGCTCAGTGGGGTCACTTTTATTGTGGGTGGTCCATGGACGATTCTTGGAGGATTGCCCTTTATTGTTGTATAAATTGCATCGCACTGTATTTCTACAACTAATGCTCATGTGACTGATCTCAGAGTGTAAGGACCATTTCACCTGGTCATGGGTGCTGTTAAGGTGTGATCTTGATCTCCACCTAAAGCAAGATTTTGGCTTACCAGCATAGAAAATAAAACCTCGATCGCTGCTGAGATAAAAGCAGCTAGGTAAATGTTGCAGTCCTGCTCCAGTTTGAGAGAGGCGGACCTTTATCTTTTATCCCCCAATCCATATATTTTCAGAGTCTAGAATAGGGTCAGGTGTACCCAAAACTGTGCAGCTTGATCTGAGCCAGTATAAAATGTCTGTGGTGGAGACCCTGTTTTCTTAAAGAGTACTGTAATAGATTTAAATGTTGGTATAGTTAACGGTATAACAAAAAATGGATCCACACAGGGAAGTTCTTCACTTCATTACACGTAAGCCAAAAGCGTTCAAGTCCAATAGATGTTTTGAAGCTAGCATCAAAAATTAGATCTCCAGATGTATGGATAAGCACATAGATTTCCATTTTTTGGAATCCCAAGCTTTCTTTTAGCAGTTGTCTAGCCACAAAGACCCTGTATGGGTGAACCTCCATCCCATCCTTATATTTAATGTGAATTTCATTTTGTGTTTTGGCTGCTTCCTCTGCTGAGTGGAACAGGCCTGCATATGTTCTACCTGTGTGACCCTCATCCCAGGCCCCATATGCGGGAGTTGTCCTTGCAGGTTCTTGACAAGCTCCTGGGCTGTGTCTATACCTGTAGTACTAGGCCCAGGGTTCTCTACCCTCTCATTGGATGATGGGAGCTGCTGGTGGGGGGGGGGGATCCTGGACCATCTCTGATGTGAAAGAAGAGTCTCAGGCATATGAGATACATCAGGAAGGGGCTCAGTACCATTAGGAACAGTTCTCTCTTTGGGCCAGTTACCCTCTGGTGCCTGACTTGTATGAGTTTCCTCAGAATGACTTTTCGCATTATTTACAGTCCCCTGTACTTGCTGTATGTCATCATGGAGACATATCATGCTTATCCACAACTTGAACCTCCCCCCCCGTACCTGTAAAGCTATGGCATCACTGTCAGAAGGGGACTACATAATAGTACGTGTATGACTATTGGTTTCGGTCACTGTTTTCCATCTCAGTTTGGGGGCTCCGAGAACTCTCAGAAGTGGATAGTAAATGTGCGAAAGCATCACCTGTCATTGAAGGGAACTGTGTGTAATCCTGGCACCATATTATAGCTTACATACTAACATACTAACATACTATTTGCCAGCAGATTAGGCCTTATGGTCTATCAAGTCTGCTCGAACTTAGATCCTTAGTTGGGTGCCGAGACCCTCCCATCCCTTGTGCTCCAGAAACCCCTATCATCCATCCCCACCCCCTCGGGACAGGCCATCATCTGATACATCCACTTTCTGTGTCTGTCCCACCCTCTCTTAAAGCTCTCCACTGTGGATCTCTGAACCAGCTCACCAGGCAGAGCATTCCAAGGGTCCACCACCCTCTCAGTGAAAAACCTCCTCCTCTTTTCCCCCTCACCCTTCCACCTTCCAACTTCAAACCATGCCCTCTGGTGATGCCTCCCTGCTTTAGTCTAAAGATCCCTCCATGTTTACCCTATTTATTCCCTTGAGGTACTGAGACCTCAATCATGTCCCCTGTCTCTCCCTCTCCTCCAATGAAAACAGGCAGAGCTCCTCAAGTCTGTCCTCAAGTCAAATCCCCTAGCCCTCGTGATCATCTTTGTTGCCCTCCTCTGTACCCTCTCCAGGAGCTGTATGTCCCTCTTCAAGTGTGGTCTCCAATACTGTACACAGTACTCAAGGTGTGGTCTGACCAGTCCATTGTACAGCGGCAGAATCACTTCCTTGCTCCTAGAGGTGATCCCCTCATGATGCATCCCAACATCCTGTTTGCCTTGCTAGCTGCCCTCCTGCACAGCTCAGTGTTATTCATACATGTATCCACCATGACCCCTAGGTCTTTTTCCCTGTTGAGGCTTCCAGCACCTCCTCCCAGGGTGTACCTGTGTTTAGGAGCTTCCCGACCAAGATGCAACACCTTGCACTTGGTGATATTGAAATTTACTTTCATGTGTGAGCCCAGCTTCCAGGGTGTCCAGGTCCTCTTGCAGGGCCAACCTCCCTCTTCTCCCTCAACTACTGCTCCCATCTTGGAGTCATCCGCAAGAGACTCATTTCACACCCTATACCATCCCTGATGTCTGATATGTATGCATTAAACAGGATTGGACCCAGGACCGAGCCCTGTGGTACCCCACTACCAACCTCTGTAGGGTTCGAGAGCTCCCCACAGACCACTACTCTCTGAGTGCGTCCAGCTATCCAGTTTTCAATCCATCTGACCATCAAGGGCCTACTCCTAACCCCATCAGTTTCTCCACCAGACCATTGTGGGGGACAGAGTCAAACGCCTTGCTGAAGTCCAAGAATAATACATCCACAGGCTTACCTCTGTCCAGTTCTGATGTTACCCATTCATAGAACTCCACAAGGTTGGTTTGACATGATCTACCTGGCACAAACCCATGCTGCCGACTATCCAGACCTCCCACCTCCTCCAAGTAAACCCCCAATCGTTCCTTTAGTATACTCTCCATTAATTTTCCCACCACCGAGGTTAAACTGATGGGTCTATAGTTTCCTGGTACTTCCTTCGACCCCCCTTTATGGATTGGTACCACATGTGCCTCTGCCAATCCCTAGGTACCTCCCTGTCTCAAGTGACCTGTTGAAAGCTCCTTAGGGTGCAGCCAGTATGTCCGCAAACTCTATAGTACTGGATGAATGCCATCCTGCCCAGAGATTTGTCTTTCTTTAGGGCCTTGAGGGCAAACCACACCCTTTTGGTGGGGATGGCATCATCCGTCCCCTCCACCTTACTGGTCTTTTTATCCTTATCCAGATGTGACACCCCTGGGGTACCTTTCCCTCCCTTTTGCTCCATTTCTGTTGCTCCCCTGATCCCACTCCCTGCCGCTTCTATCCCCTTTGTGCCTTGCTTTGTAGATATCCCATCCCCCTCCCTAGTGAACACAGAGGCAAAGTACTCGTTAAATACCTCTGCCTGGTCCCTCGCCTCTTCCACCCACCCTCCTTCTGATCTCAATCTGCTGAGATGGCCTTAGTTTTCTCCGCTCCCCAATGTACCGGAAGACCCCTTTTCCTCCATGTATCCCCTCTGTGCCAGCCGCTGTTTTACTGACTTAGCCCTCACCATACGGGTGACTTTTCTAGATGCAAGCTGGTACATTTCTTATCCCTATCCCTCTTGTTGTTTTATATTTTTGTAAGCGCCTTCTTTTCTCTGACTGCTACCTGGACCTCACTGGACCACCAGCATGGTTTATGTGACCTTGCTCCCTTACGTTTCAACTTAGCGCAGATCCTGACTGCCTCATGAAGTCCCCGTTTTATGACCTCCCATCTCCTTTCCACACTTGTTGTTGAGGTAATCCCCTTCAAGTGATCCTTGAGGATATTTCCCATGCCCATAAAGTCTGACCCCTGAAGTCCACTGCCAGTGTCCTAGATCTCACCCCCACTCCCCCAATGCTTATTTGAAACCAGACAGTATTGTGGTCACTCCCAGTCAGGGGTCCTGTACAACCATGTCCCTTACCAGATCCCCATCTGCCAGAACCACATCCAGGACATGCCCTCCCTTGTGGGCTCCATCACATGCTGTTGAGAACACATCCTGGAAGCCATCCAGCAGCCTCTGCTCCTTGGCCACCTTAGAGGACATGGTTCCCAGTTTGTACCTGGCATATTAAGGTCCCCATCAACACCACTCCTTCCCCTTTTGGACCACACTGGACAATGATGTTGTCCAGCAAACCATCCTCTAGAACATCACTCATCCGGGGCCTATGCTACTCCCAGCTTGACCTTATCTCCTGCTGGAGATCGTGGTGACCCATAAGGCCTCCACGTTTCCTTGCCTCTTCTACCATAGCAATTTCTATGTCATCTCTAATGAACATAGCCACTCCTCCCCTCTGCCCTCCTTTCTATCCTTCCTAAGCATAGTGTACCCCGTAATTTAGGTCCCAGTCATGGTTTTGTTGGCCACGTTTCCGTGACTGCCGCCACCACCCCCTCGAACAGCATGGCTCTGGAACTGGCAACTTGTTTCCCAAGCTCCTGGCATTTACTAACACTAACCCCACCCCTTATCCCTGATCCTTTTGTCGAACCCACCCAGATTCCTTATACTTCCATCCTCCCCTGCTCCTCCTGAAACCTCCACCTCCAGTCTGTTTCCCTCCCCTGGGCTTGAAGGCTCCCTCATCTGGAGGGGAGGGCTTTGGTCAGCCTCCCTTATCCCTTCCCCCCCTTACAAGTTTAAACCCCACCTTTCTTGTATGTAGTCAGCCATCCCCTGTTTAAGGACTTCCTTCCCTAATGGGGCAAGATGAAACCTGTCCTTGGCATATAGTCCCTTATCCTCCCAAACTCCATTCCAGTTCCCTAACACCCCCAACCCATTCTCTTCACCCCACTTCCTGAGCCATTCATTAACCTCTGTGAGCTTCATTTTTTTCTCCACTGAGGCCTTTGGTACTGGCAATATCTCCGAAAAGGAAATGTTGCATCCATTATCCCGACAGACTCTGGCAAGTTCTTGGAACCTTGCTTGGATTTCCATAATGCTGTTTCCCTCTAGATCATTAGTTCCCAAATGCACCAGGAAATCCGGTTTCCCTCCACAATCCCTAACCATTTCATACACCATGAACTTTGCTCTGTGCACTGTCAGCCCAGAGATACACACTACCTTCACCTGGCTATGGCATCCATCCCCTGTCCTCCCAATGGATACCTTAATCATCGAGTCTCCCAGTAACAGAACCTTAACACCGCCATCATCCTTATGGTTACCTCCACTATGCCCTCTCAGCCCCCCCTCCCCCACTTTATTCATGATCGCAATTTCATGGGAGTCTTCCTGCCTTATTAGAGACCCCCTTGTCACCCTCCCCTTTCTGCCTCCCTTGCTATTTTGCCCACTTAACTCAAACCCCCTCTGAATAGGTGTCCCCTTTAACCCTCTCTTATCTGAACCATTTATCCTGGCCCTGATGGTTTCCCCTCCCCCGCACCCGCATCCCCCCTTGTAATAGTACCCCTGTCTCCAGAGGCTCTCTGTGGGTCCCCTTTAGCTAGGGCCCCATCCTTGGTACTGACCTTCCTGCTGAAGGGGGGCTCCTCTCCCACCTCCTTGTCTCCCACTCCTCTCCAATCATGCTCTCCTCCCCATGTCTGGAATATGTTGCATCTCCCATTTGCTTAAATATATGTTTCCCTTCTCCTCTGGGACTATGTCTATCCTTTCCATAGTTGTTCTGTGATGCCCTATGGATTCGACTCCCTCCTGCCTCTGTATAAGTTTCCTCATTTCCACCAACCCCTTCCTCCTCTAGGATGCTTAGTATCTCAAATTTATTGTGACACTCTATGTTAGCCTCCATCAAGTAACCCGAGTTTCCCTGACTGCATCTCTAAACTGACCTCTTCTTCCTCTCTTGCACTGTTCACCTTAGGAGCTCCTTCCCACAGTCTGCTGTTTTAGGCTTCCGCATTAACAGCCCCTCCTGACTCTTCCCCTCCAGTCTCCTTGAATTCAGAATTTTCACCCTGTACGCTTTCCCCTTAGCATCAACTTCCCTATCTAAGGGTCCTCTGTCCCTAATATCCCCCCTTCTGCTTGCTGTAGCATAATGTCCTGTAATTTCAGAGCGTTGCCCCAGCCTCCCCTCAGCCCCACCCTTCTGCTGCCCATATCCACACCCCTTATCCTTGGACACCCCCCCAGCTCCCACAGCTTACTCCTTAACCAATATACCTCACTCCTGATACAAGATAGCTGTCTACAGAGTGGGCAGCCTCCTCTCCAGGCCCAATTTAGAATTATTACCATCCCACAGCCTGTGCAGCCTACAACTCCGAAGATGCTGCATGGTGGAATATGGCCACCCTGATTATCCCTCTGTTTATAATAGCACACCCCTTTCTCAGTCCCTTTCCCTGGAGTACAGTTTCTCTCTATACTGACTGTAGTTATTTACAAACCCACTTTCAACCCCACCAACAAAGTTCCTAAGTCTCACAAACACATACAGTCCAGTATGTGTTCAGTCCACTAACAGTGTGTGTAAGCAGACTCCAGGTACCGTATGATGTCACAGACCCACCAACTCCTGTTGCTTCAAATTTCAGTCCCAAACAGAAATACTCAGCTCTTCAATCCCAACCCCAGTGGCTTTTCAGTATTTAAGAAAGCCTACAAAAGAGGGTGGGTGGGAGGCTCTTACCAAACACCAGGCAAACAACACATTTAAATGACCTTCTAATTTTCCTGCCAAACATCTATCCCCAAACCTACAATATCACAGCCCAAGTATCAGTTCAAATTCAAGGTAATAATTTTTAACACATAGAACTAATTTCACTAACAAACTATTCAAATATTTCAGTTTAAAACAAAATATAACTCCTGGCCTCTTTCTACCAACCTGTTGCTTAAGCTCCCAAGTGAACAATGAAAGCCCAGTAATTCCTGTTTAAAGACAAGTTAATTGCAGCTAATGTCCCTCCTCCAAACACCAGGCAAACAACACATTTAAATGACCTTCTAATTTTCCCTGCCAAACATCTATCCCAAACCTACAATATCACAGCCCAAGTATCAGTTCAAATTAAGTAATAATTGTTAACACATAGAACTAATTTCACTAACAAACTATTCAAATATTTCAGTTTAAAACAAAATATAACTCCTGGCCTCTTTTCTACCAACCTGTTGCTTAAGCTCCCAAGTGAACAATGAAAGCCCCAGTAATTCCTGTTTAAAGACAAGTTAATTGCAGCTAATGTCCCCTCCTCCAAACACCAGGCAAACAACACATTTAAATTACCTTCTAATTTTCCCTGCCAAACATCTATCCCCAAACCTACAATATCACAGCCCAAGTATCAGTTCAAATTCAAGGTAATAATTTTTAACACATAGAACTAATTTCACTAACAAACTATTCAAATATTTCAGTTTAAAACAAAATATAACTCCTGGCCTCTTTTCTACCAACCTGTTGCTTAAGCTCCCAAGTGAACAATGAAAGCCCCAGTAATTCCTGTTTAAAGACAAAGTTAATTGCAGCTAATGTCCCTCCTCCAAACACCAGGCAAACAACACATTTAAATGACCTTCTAATTTTCCCTGCCAAACATCTATCCCCAAACCTACAATATCACAGCCCAAGTATCAGTTCAAATTCAAGGTAATAATTTTAACACATAGAACTAATTTCACTAACAAACTATTCAAATATTTCAGTTTAAAACAAAATATAACTCCGCCTCTTTTCTACCAACCTGTTGCTTAGCTCCCAAGTGAACAATGAAAGCCCCAGTAATTCCTGTTTAAAGACAAGTTAATTGCAGCTAATGTCCCTCCTCCAAACACCAGGCAAACAACACATTTAAATTACCTTCTAATTTTCCTGCCAAATATCTATCCCCAAACCTACAATATCACAGCCTAAGTATCAGTTCAAATTCAAGGTAATAATTTTAACACATAGAACTAATTTCACTAACAAACTATTCAAATATTTCAGTTTAAAACAAAATATAACTCCTGGCCTCTTTTCTACCAACCTGTTGCTTAAGCTCCCAAGTGAACAATGAAAGCCCATAATTCCTGTTTAAAGACAAGTACATTGCAGCTAATGTCCCTCCTCCAAACACCAGGCAAACAACACATTTAAATGACCTTCTAATTTTCCCTGCCAAACATCTATCCCAAACCTACAATATCACAGCCCAAGTATCAGTTCAAATTCAAGGTAATAATTTTTAACACATAGAACTAATTTCACTAACAAACTATTCAAATATTTCAGTTTAAAACAAAATATAACTCCTGGCCTCTTTTCTACCAACCTGTTGCTTAAGCTCCCAAGTGAACAATGAAAGCCCCAGTAATTCCTGTTTAAAGACAAGTTAATTGCAGCTAATGTCCCCTCCTCCAAACACCAGGCAAACAACACATTTAAATGACCTTCTAATTTTCCCTGCCAAACATCTATCCCCAAACCTACAATATCACAGCCCAAGTATCAGTTCAAATTCAAGGTAATAATTTTAACACATAGAACTAATTTCACTAACAAACTATTCAAATATTTCAGTTTAAAACAAAATATAACTCCTGGCCTCTTTTCTACCAACCTGTTGCTTAAGCTCCCAAGTGAACAATGAAAGCCCCAGTAATTCCTGTTTAAAGACAAGTTAATTGCAGCTAATGTCCCTCCTCCAAACACCAGGCAACAAACACATTTAAATGACCTTCTAATTTTCCCTGCCAAACATCTATCCCCAAACCTACAATATCACAGCCCAAGTATCAGTTCAAATTCAAGGTAATAATTTTTAACACATAGAACTAATTTCACTAACAAACTATTCAAATATTTCAGTTTAAAACAAAATATAACTCCTGGCCTCTTTTCTACCAACCTGTTGCTTAAGCTCCCAAGTGAACAATGAAAGCCCCAGTAATTCCTGTTTAAAGACAAGTTAATTGCAGCTAATGTCCCCTCCTCCAAACACCAGGCAAACAACACATTTAAATTACCTTCTAATTTTCCCTGCCAAACATCTATCCCCAAACCTACAATATCACAGCCCAAGTATCAGTTCAAATTCAAGGTAATAATTGTTAACACATAGAACTAATTTCACTAACAAACTATTCAAATATTTCAGTTTAAAACAAAATATAACTCCTGGCCTCTTTTCTACCAACCTGTTGCTTAAGCTCCCAAGTGAACAATGAAAGCCCCAGTAATTCCTGTTTAAAGACAAGTTAATTGCAGCTAATGTCCCCTCCTCCAAACACCAGGCAAACAACACATTTAAATTACCTTCTAATTTTCCCTGCCAAACATCTATCCCCAAACCTACAATATCACAGCCCAAGTATCAGTTCAAATTCAAGGTAATAATTTTTTAACACATAGAACTAATTTCACTAACAAACTATTCAAATATTTCAGTTTAAAACAAAATATAACTCCTGGCCTCTTTTCTACCAACCTGTTGCTTAGCTCCCAAGTGAACAATGAAAGCCCCAGTAATTCCTGTTTAAAGACAAGTTAATTGCAGCTAATGTCCCTCCTCCAAACACCAGGCAAACAACACATTTAAATTACCTTCTAATTTTCCTGCCAAACATCTATCCCCAAACCTACAATATCACAGCCCAAGTATCAGTTCAAATTCAAGGTAATAATTTTTAACACATAGAACTAATTTCACTAACAAACTATTCAAATATTTCAGTTTAAAACAAAATATAACTCCTGGCCTCTTTTCTACCAACCTGTTGCTTAAGCTCCCAAGTGAACAATGAAAGCCCCAGTAATTCCTGTTTAAAGACAAGTTAATTGCAGCTAATGTCCCCTCCTCCAAACACCAGGCAAACAACACATTTAAATTACCTTCTAATTTTCCCTGCCAAACATCTATCCCCAAACCTACAATATCACAGCCCAAGTATCAGTTCAAATTCAAGGTAATAATTTTTAACACATAGAACTAATTTCACTAACAAACTATTCAAATATTCAATATAAAAAAATTCAGTTTAAAACAAAATATAACTCCTGGCCTCTTTTCTACCAACCTGTTGCTTAAGCTCCCAAGTGAACAAACAAGTGAACAAACAGCTTCCTTGTGCCTTCTCACCAGACCTGTTTATTTCCCCTTTTGACGTTTGCGGTTTCCCCAGGTCCAACACTCATACTGGCCCTGAAGACATTCACCCTTGTCCCGTTTCCATTTGTCTCCTGACAGCTGTAAGTAGTGCTTCCTCAGTTAACTGAGGCAGAGATGTTGCAATTTGTAGGAGCTTTTGGAAGATGCCGATGTGGCAGTTTGCTTCTCTGCTTACTAGGGGAGCAGTCCAGCAGCGTAGGAGTCTCGCTAACTTTTCTTGTGGCTGCAATACCTATTATACCAGACTGAGTGCCTGAAACAAGCACTTTCTCATGAGTAGATTGATGAAAGATTTTTTTTTTCCATCAGGTAGTGTAGCTCTATATTCAATGAATGGCTTTGACATTTTAGGTGAGGGTGCAGCTGAAACTGCTGATGTGGCAGGTCTGTCTGAAACCAGACTGTCAGCTGCCGGTAAGTCTGGTACAAACAAATCTTCAGGAGATTGTATTTGCTGTGCTGCGGAAGTAGTGTCCATTTCTGCTCTGTCAAGTCTCAGTACAGCTTCACTGGTTTTATTAACTTGGACTATTTCAGCAGCTACAGGTATTATTTGTATTGGTACATTAGATATTTATCCAGGTGTATTCTCAAATTGTCTGTTCTGAGTTTGTTGCTTATGTAGTTGCATTTTCTCCTCTTCCCCTGCTAGCAAAGCCAATAAATCTGCTTTTTTTCTGCACAAATGCTGTTTCCAGGTTTTCTTCATCTGTAGACTGCCTCTGGGATTTCTGTGCCTTTACTGCCTTAAAAGATGTCTTTCCTTCCTTCTCCTTCTCTCCATCACCATAAATAACCGATGTGGTCCCAGGGCCAGCCACCTCTTGTCCTACACTCAAAGCTTCCTCAAAACTCCAGGTGGGGAGGGAAGCAGTCTCGCCCCAACCCGGGCAGACATGTCTCTGTCCTGCTCCAAACTACCATTCTGTCCAACAGGAAGTGTGCATTCCCCCTGTCGAAGGCTAGGTGATTTTCCCCAGCATCTGGCCAACATTCCCCTTCCCATAAAACTGGTTCATACAATTGTCCAAGGCAATGTGTGGGTGTTGATGTGTGAAACAGCTGCCATTGCACATTGTCACTTCACTACCAGTCTTCCATTTGCTTGTAAAGTGCTTTGGGATACAGTGTGTGTGTATGAAAAGTGCTATATAAATGCTGATTCTTCTTCTAAACAAAGCATTGATGGTAACAGCTTGAAGAAGGAGAAGGCAGGTTTTCTCATGCTGTTTTCTTGATGAAGAAGTCATTTTGTTCCCGTGGTTTTTTTTTTTTCTTTTTCAATTTATGTGCCTGAGTGTTTACTCATACTTTCTTTCACTGTGGTCAGATAGGACTTCTCATATCTAATCAAAATATTGCCAATGAAATGATGGAGCTTGCATGTGCACTCATACACTCTCTTTGCCATTATTTTCCAAAAGTCAACAATTATGAAAAATGATATATGGGGAGGGACTGTGCAATGAGATTTACACACACCCACGTTGTGTGATACCTTTTTATACAATGGAGATAAAAAATGCTGTACTCATACTACTACCAACACCTAAAAAAGTCCCAGTGCCACCCTTGCCACTTTACCTACCATAATCACTCTCGCTGTACCTACGATATCATTCTGCCATCTAGAAATGTCACTTTCAAAATAATTGAAAGCATTTTTTTCTCCCCCAACCCCCCCCCAGTTTTGTGACTAATTTCATTCTCATAAGACTGTTTAAGTAAATTCAACAACTCATTTTAAAACTATCAAACACACACACACACACACACACACACACACACACACACACACTTAACACTTCAGGTTGTTGGTAGTAGTACTCTGAACACTTTTTCACGGGCTGAAGACTGGGCATGCATTAATGGCACTACTACAAACACCTTGGTGTGTCTTGTTCCTTCAAACCCCTTGAGTTTCAGTCTTGTGGTTTATGTAGCATCACACATCTCAGGTGCATGTAAAATCTCCTTACACTCACATCTCCCCATACAGTGTTCTCAGGTTAACAGCACATGGCCCACTGAAAAAAATGAATATGGTAACAACATACCAGCTCTACTGTGCCATTTAAAATCAAGACTTATAAAATGGTGAGAGAAATTCTAGCAGTTTGTTTGGCTGTGATCTGTGCATTAGAAATGTCTAATGCACAGGTAAACACTAGACCCGGCAGCCAGGCCACTGTACATTTTCTAAATCCATGTGCCAACTTACAATGAATAGATTCCTCTTACACATACATTTTAACCTGTATCATTGAATCTTGACTGGATATGCCAGGAGGCTCGCAGGCAAATCCCTTTGTCTTTCTCTACTGCATTTTGAGTCTGTAAGATTTGAAACAGATAAATTAAAATTGAAAGTTAAATTTGACTGTATATTTTAGGCAAGCACCGGTCTCATGTAGAAACACAGAAGCATAGAATTTGCCAGCAGATAAGGACCGCTTGGCCCTCCTAGTCTGCCCATTTTTCCCTGCTTATAGTATCACTGCAGATCCTACTTGATCTGTGGCTCATCCACCCCCTTCTTCCCTGTCCCTAAGATTCTTATGCTTATCCCATGCAGTCTTGAATCCCACCACTGTTTTCACCCCCACCACCTCCGCTGGAAAACTGCACCAGAAATCCACCACTCTTTCTGTGAAGATGTACTTCCTTACATCTCTCTTGAATCTACCCCCCTTCAGCTTCTTATCATGCCCCTTGTCCTTGAGCACCTTTTGTTTTCTGAAAAATGCTTCCCTCGTGTACTTTGTTTACCCCCATGAGGTATTTAAAGGTCCCTATCATGCCCCCCCCCACACTTCCAGGGTGTATGTTTTTAGGTCCTTTAATCTCTCCTCATAGGGCTTCTGATGCAGACCCTGCACCATTTTAGTTGCCCATCTCTGGACTGCTTCCACTCTGTCTATGTCCATTCTGAGATGTGTTTTCCAGAACTGGACACAGTACTCTAGGCTGGGTCTTATCAGAGGCAACACCACCTCCCTCTTTCTACAGGTGATACCCCTCCCTATGCACCACAGCTTCCCACTCACCCTCCCAACTATTTTGTTGCAGTGCCTGGCCACCTGTTGGTCATTTGATATGATCACCCCAGATCTCTTTCCTGCTTGGTGGTCATCAGTATCATTCCCCCATTTTGTACTTAGCCCCTGGATTTCTGTGCCCCAAGTGCATTATTTTGCACTTTGTCACATTGAAACACAGCTGCCATACCCTTGACCACTACTCAAGTTTTCTCATGTTGCTGCTCATCCTCCCCACGGAGTGTCACCTATTGCAGAGTTTGTGTCATCACAAAGAGGCAGACCTTCACTTCCAGCTCCTCCGCAGTGTCACGTATGAAGACTTTAAAGAGGAGCGGTCCCTGCGCTGATCCATGAGGCATCCTGCTGGTCATCTTCCCTTCCTCTGAGTGAACTCCATTTACCACCACCCTCTGCTGCCTATCCCTTAACCAATTCCTTACCCAGGTTACCACCTTTGAACCCACTCCTAAGCTACCCAGCTTGCTTACTAGTCTCCTACGTGGAATGGTGTTGAACACCGTACTGAAATCTAGGTAGGCTATGTCCACCACTCCAACCTGATCTAGTTACTTGGTCACCCACTCAAAGAACTCTTTCAGATTTGTTTGACATGACCTCCCCACTGTGGACCCCTGCTGCCTTGGCTCTTGTAACTCATTGGATTCAATATATTCCTTAATCTTTTCCTTCAACAGTGATTCCATTAACTTTCCCACCACCTAAGTCAGTCTGACTGGCTTACAATTGCCAGTCTCTAACTTGCTACTATTTTTGTGAAGCAGGACTACATCTAACCTCCTCCAGTCCTCTGGGACCACTCCTGTTTCCAGTGTGCTGTTAAATAGGACCTTCAGAGGTGCAGCCCGTATCTCTCTCAGCTCCCTCAGTACCCTTGGGTTGACCCCATCTGGCCCCATTGCTTTGTCCACTTTCAGATTTGTGAGTCCCTTTAAGAATCTCACCTCTGAAAATGGACTAGTGTCTCCCTCTCTCCCTTCCTCCAATGTGCCTATTACATTTTTGTGGCCCATCCCCATCTCTTTCCTTTGTGAACACTTAACAAAAGTATTTGTTCTGGATGTCTGCCTTTTCCTGCTCCTCCTCTGCAAGCCCCCCCGCCTTCCCTTCTTAACCTTACATTCCTCCCCAGTCTTCTTTTTTTACTTACATAACTAAAAAATATCTTGTCCCCTTTTGTTACTGCCTTGGCCAGTCTCTCTTCAGTTTGTGCCTTTGCACTCCTTACTGCCCTCTCTGCTTCCTTTTATTTCCACTGATATGCCTCCTTATCCTCCTCCCTCTGCATTTCCTTGTACTTTCTGAATGCTACCTTCTTAGTTATTTCCTTTTCTGCTACCTCTTTTGAGAACCATAGCGGTCTCTCTTTCCTGTTTCTTTTGCTTCCTTACTTAAGGTACTAGAGATTTGTTGGCTTCACTATATCCCTTTTCAGTTTCCGTCACTGTTCCCCCACCCCAACCAACTCATCCCTCCCTGCCAGGTCATCCCTGATGCATTCTCCCTTCTTTTTAAAATCTGCCCTCCTGAAGTTCAGGACCCTCCCCTTTGTGTGGTTTGATTCCGCAGCTGTCCTTATACTGAACCACACTGTACAGTGATCACTGCTCTCCAGGGACCCCCCACGTACCATGTAGCTAGATCTGGATTCTACAGCAGCACATGGATGCTTGTTGGCCACCAGGCCTGGTTATAGTTGTTTGATAGACTGTTAGATTTTAAAGTACCAAGTGAGAATTAATATTTCAATTCATACTATGTCCTTTGTATCTCTATTTTTTTGTCTTTCTTTCCCTCTTACACCTTCCACCCTCCATACAGTCCCCCACTCTAACACCCCCTTTTCAGTTCCTAGAACCCCCCAGAGCCCCCTCCATCGCTGTTAATTCTTCCTCCTTCATGTCACTGCATCATTTCTGTCTTAACATGAATATGAAAATGTAATGGATTATCTTGAAAAGACTGTACAATTTGAATTTATTTATTTATAACGTGGGAATTACAACATAGGAATTTAAGAATAGTCTGTTTTTTTTTTTTTTAATCAGATGGCACTGAATCAGGTTTTCACTACACTAAACAAATTGCTATGATGTAAAAATGATTTCATGGCCACTTAGATGAAAAAGGCAACACTCTCTACTATTCAAGCCACACCTTCTGACAAAGGTGTCATACTGAAGCACCAGGGTGAGCATTTTAAGAAGTCTGGTGGCTATGTAGTTCAGAAATAGAAGGCACTTTTAAAAAGCACTATATGCACCGATTTGCACTGCAAAAAAACTTTGGCTGAATAATGCAGGTAGTTCTGAGGACATTGCATGTGTGCTTTAATGTGATTTTCCTGACTTTTCAAGTAGGTGGGAGTGCGCTCTCCTCTTGTGTTCTTCACAGTTGGTTTGTGGCTTAAGAGCCCATTACAATCCCTGCACCACAAGCGTAGGTTACAAACTGACTTTCCAACTTAGAATGTTAAAAACTGAAATGACTGCAATTTTTCCCCCAAAGTAGAGAACTGAGAAGAAAAAAAGGCATTAGTTTCCTTTCTGCATTCATTGTAATGCACTCCCAAATAATTCATTTTGCTAAATTGAGAATCTTTTTTAATGCAATATGTTTTTTTCTGTTAACAGCGTCATCCCATCTACCAGCCCTCCTGCTCGTCCACACTACCTGACTGTGTACTTCTCACCTTACAGTTATGTTTCGACTTTTTGAAAACTGAGTTTTTTTCTTTAAAAAAAAAAAAAAAACATTCACAATCAGCAACACTCACAACATCCTGCTCCTGGCTTTTTCCACACCTTCATGTCTTTCTTCCCTGCCACCTGCCCGTTTGTTCACTTGCTCACTTTTACTTCTCTGAAGCTGTGTCAGGTTTATGTCTTGCTGACTGCCCGTTTGAACCCCTCTCAACCTCAAACTAATAAAAATGTATAACATACAGTGAACAAGTAATAAAAATAATGTAAAGCTATCACTGGGCCTGTATGGGGAGCAGGGTAGACATAACAACCAGTTTAAGCTACAGATATGGTGGGAACAGTAGAACAAATGTCCTAACAAAAAGTAGAACACCAGATCAAGCTAATGTAGGTGTAGGAACTATTTTACATTAAAAAAAAAAAACATTAAAAATTGCATTTTTTTTTAGTATTTAAGCATGTTTATTTGAATTGTAATATCCATGAAAATTACACAGCTCCATTTTATAGGCACAATAATACACCCTGGAGATGTGCTTTAGACAGTTCTTTTTTTTTTTTTTTGTTTTTACTTTCAATTTTTATTCAGTGGGCCAGGTTACATACAGTGACAATAGTGCATAAGGAATACATCTCAGAAAACTGAAGTTCAAATGTTATACATACAGGAAGGGTATTACAATGTGCCGTCCAATTCATAGTGACAGCTAATTTGCCATAAAATACAAACAATCTCCAAAGTGATATTTAGGGAGTTGTACTGCATCTAGTTTAGATACATCTGCTGGCTAAGGTACCATATGTTGCCTGTGGTCCATCACCCATACAAACCATTTATTCCAGAGATTTCTAATCTGGTCTTGTCTGGAACTGACTATTGCAGTAATTTTTTCCATCTCATAGATTTGGTATACCAAGTCTTCCCACTCCCTCTTCCCCAGAGGGTCAGGTTTTAGCCACCTCCTAGAAATGGCTTTTTTGGCTACTAGTAGTAGGATTGCCAGTAATTTCTTTGTGTAACCATCTTTGATTTGTAAAGGAAATCTGTACAGGAGGGCTAATCTGGGTGTCGATGCTGTCATTTCTGAGAACAGTTCACCCAGGGCCTTCTCAATCTGGGACCAGAACTCCCTTAATCTCGGACAGTTCCAAAATATATGATAATGTGTAGCTATACTGTGTCCACAATTTCTCCAACATTCTGTCCTACATAATCTGTCATATTTACCTGTGATGTATGGGGTCTTGAAATATTGCACTGAACATTTCCACCCATATTCCCGCCATATATAAGAGCTAGTTGATTTATGTTGGGTATTGAAAATCTGGCTCCAGTCGGAATCAGACGGACTCTCTCCAAGGTCCGTCTCCCAGGGTCTTTGGATCTTTGAGAGCGTTTTATTCTCAGATGGGCGTATGGCTTTATAGACAGTGGAAACAATGTGTGCAGGCATCTGCTGGGTTTTGGTTTCTATTATCAGTTGAATTAAAGGATGAGCCTGCTTTTCCTCCTACTCATGACCACATCTCTGATTGTTATAATGTCAGACCTGGAGGAATCTGAAATGATCCGATCTCTTAAGATGATATAATTGTTGTATCTGAAAGAAGGAAACCAATGTCCCTCCTTTGAACCATTGAAATATGTGGCTCAGACCCATTCTCCACCATCTTTTAAAGGTGTGATCAATCCTGGCTGGTAGAAAAGATTTGTCTAGGGCTGGGATTATTAGAAATGAGGCAGACCCATTTTATTCCCAGTTCCTCCAGTTTCGAACTACACACCTTCAGAACCTGGCTGGTAAATCTAGACTGAATTAACTCTTTTATCAAGATTTTTCTGGGGGAAGGAGAGCCAATTATAGATTCCATTCCCAGCATTTTGCCTTGCAACTCTAATGTCTTCTAGTGGGTGTCTATGTTCAAGTCCCACCACTGTAACATCTATGTCAGATGGGCTGCCTGGTAGTA
The DNA here is from genome assembly GCA_016271365.2 of Neoceratodus forsteri. NCBI lineage: Eukaryota > Metazoa > Chordata > Ceratodontiformes > Ceratodontidae > Neoceratodus > Neoceratodus forsteri. The sequence continues at coordinate 725,729,103 of CM057458.1, read as the reverse complement.
AGATTTTAGGTGTGGAAAGGCCAACCCGCTGTTCTGTTTTGGTAATTGTAGTAATCCATAAGCCTTCCTTGGTGTTTTCCCTTGCCACAAAAAACACAATATCATTTTATCTCACTTTTTAAATTCCTTTTGTAGGGATAAATATGGGTAGATTTATGAATAGATATAAAATCCGTGGGAGACTTGTCAGTTTTATGGATTCCACCCTATGAATAAGGGGGATAGGGAGATTTTACCATCTCTGTAGTTCTGTTCTGATATTTTTTATCACTGGTGGGTAATTCATGTCATGTAATTTCTTTAGGTCATAGGATATCTGGATCCCCAGATATCTGAAGCTTTTTGTGTTCCATTTAAGGGGGAAATGATTTATGACTTCTGGCCTTGGGTTATACTGCCATCTCAAAACTTCTGTTTTGGCAGTGTTAAGCTGTAGCCCAATAAACTTTCCACTTCTTCCAGACATTCAGAGAGTCTAGGTAGAGAAGAATCAGGCTGTGTTAAGTAGATAAGCAGATCATCTGCATAAAAGGCGGTCTTATGGATAGACTCAACAGCTTCTAAACCAGCTATTCCCTCATCCTGCTGGATCAGCTGTGCTATGGGTTCCACATAAAGAGTGAACAGCAGTGGGGAGTGGGGGCAACCCTGACGGTACCTCGGGTCAAGGGGAAGCGATCTGAGAAGGATCCATTCGCCTTCACTACCGCCTTGGGGGAGGCATAAAGGTTCTGAATCCAGTTGGTGAATTCTTGGGGGAAATTGAAATTTTTAAGAGTATGATTTAAAAATTTCCAGGAGACTCGACCGGATGCTTTTTGGGCATCCATGCTTAGAAGTAAGAATGGGGAGGGTGATTTACTTATTCTTTCCAATAAATATAAAGTTATTTTGATATTATCAGTGGTTCTATGCTTAGGGACAAATCCCGTCTGATCTTTGTGATCAATGTTGGTAAAATAATTTCTAGTCAGTGGGAGCGCATGCTGGCAAAATATTTATAGTCCTGATTGAGAACCGAGATGGATCTATAGGATTCACAACTAAGGGGATCCTTACCTGGTTTTAAGATTGTGGATATGTTTGCATATCGCCAGGAAAGTGGGATAAAGGTGTCCCCAAGCTTCAGGTCCCTAAAAACCATGCCCAGAGACCAAAGGAGCTCCTTGACTAAGGATTTGTAAAATTCCGAAGTTAGGCCGTCAGGGCCTGGACTCTTACTAGGCTTAGCTGATTTAATTACCTATTCTATTTCCTGTGAGCCAATGGGTCACAGCAACAATGCCTGCTGGTTATCTGTTAATTTTGGGATTGCTATATTTTGAAAAAAGGAAATGTATCTCTGCTCCTCAGACTCCGTCTCTCTGGAATAGAGGAACTGATAAAAACATCTGAATCCCTCTAATATATCTTTATTCTTATTAAGAATTTGTCTACTTTGTGGATGTCTTAATTGTTTAATTGTTCCTCTATTTTTCTGGGCCCGCAATCTATAGGCTAATAATTTGGAAGCTTTAGCTCCCCCCCACGTAGAATCGCTGTTTAATATTTATTTATTTAATTTTTGTTGACCAGGTAAGTGCACTAGACAAATTCTGCCTATTTTCAGGCACGACCCGGAGGAAGGGGATGCAGATGAATGCCAACTGACTTTGAACCAGATTAAGCTGTTGGTGGTATTTTAGTGAATATAAAGTAAGGCCTGTTCTGTTTTATAATTTAGGAGGTCTTGAAGATTAGATTTGATTGTGGTTACATGCAACTGGGCTTCTTTATCCCCCTGCATATGTGCAGCTTGCCAAAATTGAAGTTCCGCCTCCAAATCTTTCTGCTGTTGTTCCCTATCCCTCTTGACTCATGAAACAAACTTAATAGTATCTCCACGGAGGACCACCTTAAGGGTATCCCAGAGTATGCCTGAGGTTATACCAGGGGTTCTATTCTGAGAGAGTATTTCTGGGATTCTTTGTTTAATAAATTTAAGGTATTCGTTATTCCTAAGGAGGGAGTTATTAAAACGCCACTGGCCTGGGCTTTTTTCCACCAGTTTGTCTAATTCTATTAATGAGCGGGCATGATCAGGTAATAAGATAGGCAATATCTTTACACGACTCACCTGATCCCTGTGTTCTGTTGAGACCAAAAAGTAATCAATTCGGGAATATGAATTATGTGATGCAGAATAATAAGTATAATGCCTGTCCCTCCCATGTTGATATCTCCGTGTATCAATGAGGCCCAAATCCCTTATTAAATTCCTACCATGTCTCTGGCGCCCTCGGAGGATGTGGGTTGGAATTCTCTCTCCCCGGATCCATCAGAAGATTAAAATCGCCTCCCACCAACAGAGTTCCTTGTTTAAATTGCATCATTTTATCAAATAATTCCTGATGCTTTGAAGCCTCAGCCCCCGAAGGATATAAATACTAGCTACCGTTTATGGAGCACCCCACCACATTCCCCAGACCATAGCTAGGGTACTGTCTCTACTCTGAAAGGAGTCCAACAATTGAAATGCTGAATGGTTAGGGATTAAAATGGCAGTGTCCCTTCTTCTACCAGAGTGGTGTGAGCTAGCAATTACTGTAGACATACCAAATTTTAACAGTTTTTGATGTTCTGTGGGATTCATATGCGTCTCCTGTAGTAATATCATTTGGGGGTGGAGTTTCTTCAAATAAGACAGTATTTTCCCTCTTTTTATTGGGCCACTTAGTCCATTTACATTCTGGGAAGCAACCCTAATATCATGAAGATGAGTCATAATCACCTATCATGTTAGCTCTGTCTATCTTTCATCGAGGAAGGGGATCAGTTCCCTCTGTAGAACTACCCTTCCCAAGATCTCTTTCCCAAAGGATATAAATTCACTGTGCCGTATGTATTTGCACCTGGATCCTGTTTTCAAATGGAAGAAAAAAACTATATACAAAGTTCTCTACCAAACCTATGTAGGAGGTGCAAACAAGGTTACAACAAACTATGTACAATAGTCTAAACATGACTCTCAAAATCCTGGGTATGACCCTGGATTGCAGCCGCCCTAAAGGAGGCTGCTGATGGGGCTGCACCTAACTAGTCGAGATGCTACCTGGGGTATAACTTACCCCAAGATGTGAAAATAAAAAAATGACAGTTATTAGAAACATAGAATTTGATGGCAGATAAGGACCGCTTGGTCCACCTAGTCTGCCCATTTTCCTACCTAACAGATAAGCTGCAGATCCTAGTTAACCAACAGCTTACTTCCTCCTACGCCCCACCAGGACTGCCTTATGTCTGTCCCATGCATTCTTGAATTCCCCACTGTTCTTGACTCCACGACCTCCTCAGGAGGCTGTTCCATGCATCCACAACCCTCTCTGTGAAAAAATACTCTCACATTATCTCTGAGCCGTCCCCTCTATCTTCAAATTTGCCCCTTGTTCTTGCACATCTCTTTTTCTGAAAGATGCTACCCTCTTGGACTTTGTTGATTCCTTAAGGTACTTGAAAGTTTCTATCATGTCTCCTCTCTCCTTCCTTCCTCAAGGGTATACATATTAAGCTCCTTTAATCTTTCTTAGTATGTCTTCTGGTGCAGACCCTGCACCATTTTAGTTACCCTCTTCTGGACAGCCTCCACTCTGTCTATGTCTTTGCAGAGATGGGGTCTCCAGAACTGCACACAGTACTCCAGATGGGGTCTCACCAACTGTCTGTACAGAGGGATAACAACTTCCTGTTTTCTACTATTGATGCCTCTCCCTATGCATCCCAGGATCCCCCCAGCCTTCCTTACTGCCTTCTCACATTGCTTGCCCACCTTTAGGTCATCTGATATAATTACCCCCAGGTCCCTTTCCATTTTTACTGTTGTCAGTATCTCACCCCCATTGTGTACTCTTCCCCTGGGTTTTTGTTTCCCAGGTGCATTACCTTGCACTTCTTTGCACTGAATCTGAGCTGCCATACATTTGACCATTCCTTCAACCTTGCCAAGCCACTTCTCATCCTTTCCACTCCATCTTGTGTATCAACCCCGTTGCAGATCTTTGTGTCATCTGCAAAGAGACATACTTTTCCTTGCAGTTCCTCTGCAATGTCACTTATTAAGACATTAAAAAGGACCAGTCCCAGTACTGAACCCTGCGATACCCCGCTAGTAACCCTCCTTTCTTCACTGTGGACTCCATTTACTACTACCCTTTGTGTCCAGTTGTCTAGCCAATTTTTTATCCAGGCTACCACCTTGGGACCCAGTCCAAGCCTGGCTAACTTGTGTATTAATCTTTTCTGTGGGACCGTATCAAATGCCTTGCTAAAATCTAAGTAGGCCATGTCCACAGCCCCTCCCTGGTCTACTACTTTGGTCACCCAGTCAAAGAAATCTATTAGATTCATGTGACACGACCTTCCCATCGTGAATCCATGCTGCCTTGGGTCCTGTGCCCCACTGGCCTCTAGGTACTCAACAATTCTTTCCTTCAGAAGTGATTCCATCGTTTTCCCTACCACTGAGGTCAAACTAACTGGTCTGTAGTTTCCTGCCTCTGTCCTGCTCCCACTTTTGTGAAGAGGAATCACATCTGCCCTCCTCCAGTCCTCAGGTACCACCCCATCCTCCCATGATTTGTTAAAGAGAGTAGTCAGCGGTGTCACTAGTTCTACTCTTAGTTCTTTTAGAATTCTTGGGGGAATCCCATCAGGTCCCATTGCTTTGTCCACCTTCAATTTCATTAGTTCTTTCAGAACCCTTTCTTCTGTAAATGGACTGGTATTGACCCCCATCTTCAGAGTGTGTTTCTCTTGTTTGGTTTATGTACCTCCCCCTCCTCTTCCTTTGTGAATACTGAGCAGAAATATTCGTTCAGTATCCCTGCTTTTTCACTGTCACCCTCAGGCGGTATTAAAGGTGGTGGTGAAGTAGTGCAATGTATCATCTATGTGCTGGGCTTGGGAAACAGGGGACCAGTCCCAGTTAATTAGATATTGTTTGAGATTGGCTATGCCTCCTGGGCATAGTCAATGATGAAAGGTGATATTTGGTGGTGGTTTAGGTAGCTGACAGGACCAGCTGAAGATGATTGGGGAGTGGCCGCTTAAGGTGTTGGGTAGGACACCCAGGTTGGTAATATGATGGGGACGATTAGTGAGCAGGATATCTAGTAGGATATGGGTTCCATTAGTAGGGTTGGCCCTGGCAGGCTGGGATACCAGTTGGGTCATATCTGACGCAGCAAAGGTATCTTTGGCATGTGTTGGTGAGCTCGCCAGCCAGTTTATGTTGAGATCCCCAACTAGAATTTGTTCCATTTTGTGGGGGTGGCTGGCTAGGTAGTCAGAGAGTACTTTACAGGCAGAGGATTGACTGCAGAGTGGGATGTAGGCGACGGTGAGAGTAAGAGGAGCATGGTTTGGGTCAGGGGAGAGCTTTATTGAGAGGGCGTGGTCACCATGGTCTAGGGAGGGTACAGGCAGGGCTTGGTAATGTAGTGAGTCATTTACATAGAAGACGCAGCCACCACCTCTCTTGCCGTTATGATCAAGCCTAATGAGAGAGTAGCCAGGAATAGAGACAAATGAGTCTGGGGTCTTGACTGACAGCCAGGTTTCTATTAAAGCCAAAATGTCTGGTTGGTGCTGTGCCATCCAGCATTGCAGGGGTGCCATTTTTTTAGGCAGGCTGCAGATATTCATAGCAGCTATTAGAAGCCCTGTGGGTGACCGCAGTGGGGGGGGGCACTGCTGGGCCAGGATTGAGGTGAACATTGCCAGATAGTAGAAAAAGCAAGTGGAAGATCCTGACAAGGGCCATGAATTGGTGGCATTTTGCTGGGTAGCAGCGGCGGCTGGCAAGCTTAGAAGGTGATGAGCAGGGAATGGGCAGCTGTGTGAGGGCTGGGATGGCCAGGTGGAGGAACAGACATGGAGGGCTCAAGGCACTGAGAGATGGGGAGGGGTAGAGGTGCATGGGGGGGCTATGGGGAGAGACAGGGTGATGGAGAGGCTATGAGGAATGAGGTGCTCCCCAAGCAGCAAAGGTGTGTACATACCAGAGGCAACTGGGGTTTTGTTGCTGAGCAGGGTAAACGTGGTTAGCAACAGTAGTATGGTTAGTTTGTGTGGGTGGGTGTTGTGAAGGAGTACAGTGGTGGTAGATGTGACCATGGGCAGGTATGAGTGGGTCTTGATGACACCTAACATTGTGGCAGACACAGTGGTGCAGTGGTAGGATTGCTGCCTTTGGAGCGAAAGGTACCTGGTTTAAACCCCAGTTTGGATGCCACGTTGTATGTCTAGTGATAGCCTGGGATACTGTGCAAGGGACACTACAGAGAGGGGCAAAAGGCAAAGAATTTAGGTATGAATGATGCAAGACAGAAGTGTTGGGGGGAACAGTGGGACAAGAATTGCAACCTACACATCTTGTTGCCCTCTAGTGGCTTTATGGTATAATCTGCAAATGGAAAAGTAGACAAAAAAACAGTTAAAATACACTTTAAACTGAAGAAATTCAGCACTGAGTATTAAAACAGACCAGATATCAGAGGCAATATTGGATTGGGGAAAAAAGGTTAAATAAACTGTCCGATGGTAGTGACATAGTCCAGTCAGGAGGAAATTGGAAATGCCTTGCAGGATGAGGAACCAAACAAGGAGCTTGTGTTCCACGGACAGCCAATAAGAGCTGTCCCAAGATAAAGGCAATTGTCCTTAGAAAATTTACAGAGACAGCCACGCAGCCTTGATTCCGAGACAACCGGCACATCTGATTCGGTATGAATGACCCAGGTCTGGATCAATGTGAGCTTTTTTAAGAGACTGCAAACATTAACGTGCATAAAGCTCATTCCTCTAAGCCTTGTAAGGTCGGACGGAGATGACAAGGCTTCTGTAGGACCAGGGTTAAGTCCAACATTGCTTGAGCACAATAGGAGGAGAAACACAATTTTCTTTAGGGCAGCCAAAGATAATTTGAAAGCTCTAATTCTTCCACGACTGCTTGGAATGACAGAACGAGAGTGCTGGGCCCTGCTATCTACGCAGTGCTGTCCTAAGGATGCAGCTACTAAAACCCTTGCCACGTGGCACCAAGTGGCATTATTACTGGGGATATAGGGGGGCATACCCTGTATGGGTAGGGAGGTGCAGGTCCCACCCCCAGAAGCTACCTCAGACTGATGCAAGTATGGGAGCACAGGGGTGCAACAAAAGCTATGAGGCGAGTTGCTGTACAAATAGCACTATGACAGAGGGTCCGACTCCCCCTGTGAGTTATTTCTGCCCGGGTGATACACTACATAAGGCACCAGCCTTAGGAAGATGAAGAGAGGGAGCCAGGTATCAGCCCTCATGTTGACGCCTTATAGTGAAAAATGGTAAGCTATGACTATGGCAAAGTGTTTTTAGCTGTAGATGGCATAGCCGGATTACAGACTCCTAGAGAATCACCAGACAGAACAAGACAAGTTGGTGTGTGCAGGTATTTGGGGACTTCACAGGGCTGAGCAAGATAGCAGATGTCACCAAGCCTCTATGATCACTGAAGATGTGCAGTCTCCCTCGGTAGCTGGTACTTTAAAAGGAGGTAGGATGCTGCCGAAGTAGGCTGCACCAATGTGGTCTTACACTGCTGTATGAGATGGTAATATGTGTGGTCAAGTAGGCTGCACCAATATGGTCTTACACCGCTATATGAAATGGCAATGTGCAGTGCTGTTGGCCTATGGAGAGCATCAATGTGAGAGGCATTTTAGATAGACAGAAAGGAGTATACCAAAGAATGAAAGGGGTTGGGGGAAGGCTGTCTATATAATAATAAGTCTAGAGGGGAGGATGGGCGGGTGGATGAAATAAAATGCGGCTTAGCCGTACCTCTTTGCTGGAAGAGTCCGTGCTTGTGGTCTCGGGCAGTGGCTAAGGAAGCACTGTCCACCTGGTGGCCGCGTGTCCCACGGCAGATGAGCTGGGAGCCCTGGAGGGATAAGTCTACTGATAGGTAATAAGAGCAGGGTAGATGAGAACTGGGCGGTACCTGTGGGGATTTAAGAGAGGTTGGGGACGTGGTGAGCGGGCGTGGCTGGCAGTAGCCTGTAGGAGTGAGCTAGAAAGCTGGGGCAGAGTTTGTGTATTTAATCAGGATCGGGGGTGGGTGGGCCGAAAAATCAGGCAGCTAGGGCTCCCTTCCTGGAGGTAATCAGTCACTGTGGACAAGTCCGTACCTGAGCTTTTGTGAGAGGCTGGTGGCTTCAGACCTGGACTGCGGATGGCAGTCTGGCAGGTCAGGTTTGTCAGAGAACCATGGCTGTGGCTCTCAGACTACCTGAAAAGAGAAGGACAGAGGGGAATTAAATAAGAAAGGCAGGAGAGCTGGGGCTGCTCGTGGAGCTAAAAAGAAATGCAAAATGGCTTAAACAGGGGGGGTGTTGCAGGCCAAAATGTTAGGCAAGGTGCCACAAAGTCTGAGAGAGCAAGAATGGGGCTATTTAAAACACAATGCTAGAGTAAAAAGGTGAAAGGGGGGAGTTCAAAGGCCTGAGCTGAGATCGCTACTGGGTCTTATGAGGAAGCACACTATAGGCATTTAGATTAAATCAGCAAACTTCAACTATAAAATGCTAGCAAGACAGTTTTAATAGAAATCATAATCTAGTACAATATAATTCAAGCATTAACAGTGCAGAGCTATATGGAGCCAATCGGAGTGCTCCTGGGGCTGACTGCAGCCAGTGGGTCACAGCAGTAACAGACTCTGGATTTAAACCCAGAGACAACTGTCCTCATGTAATAAAAAAAAATCAGTAAGCTAGGGCTCCGTTCCTGGAGGTAATCAGTCCCTGAGGGCAAGTCTGTACCTGAGCTTCTGTGAAGGGCTGGTGGCTTCAGACCTGGACTGCAGATGGCAGTCTTGCAGGTCAGGTTCGTCAGAGAATCACGGCTGTGGCTCTCATACTACCTGAGCTTCTGTGATCTTATGATCTTACAGATTCTAAACCAACATGGCTTGTTAACATGTAACTCAGCAAACAAAATTGCAAATAAAGGTTTTTATTCCCTGTACACCAATAACAAAGACAACAAAGCATATACAATAGCTGTTGGGAGCTGGGAACTCCCTTACACCAGGTGTAGACATGGCTGTCTCAGGAAACCACAAAAACGAAACTCGGAGGACTTTTGGTATACAATAGTTCTTGTAGGGCTAATAATCAGAATGTCCTGTTACTTAGTAACAAACTTATGCGCACACAAAGTGCGTTTTACAAAACTCTGTGATTGGCCGAAATGGTGGGCCGATTGACATATAACCTTGGCATTTGGGTCTTGTAACACATTGTATGTAACATATTTGGTGTATCATAACTGTTGCATTAGAACAATAGCACAGTCACAAATATACTGAATCATAATAATATGCTGATTTGAGCAATGTGCGCTTTGGCAGTAGGTGGCACTGTAAGACCACAGATATATTGTGGTATAGCTAAGTATATGAAAATATACTAAAACATGGTGATTATATCTTATCCCAGTAGATAGCACGCTATGGCCATGAATGTATGTTAGAGAATCACTTTAACAGTGTGTTAGAAAAAATGAACCATGGCTCAGTACAGCTTCTTGTAGCACTTATTGCAGAATTACAGTTTCTTATAGTAGAATAACAGTCCATCAGTAAATCATGGTTTAGCATTAGTATATATTCTACTAAGTACTAACTACATATAATAGTCCACGTAGGGGACCACATCATAACATCAGGCAGATCTACATATTTGTCAGTAGCTGTGCACGTGTTGTGCTGAAATTACTGAACAAAATATAATACTTAGAAAAGACAAATGCATCATAAACTGATAAGGATACAACTTGGCATTGTATGCTTGGTTGGGCACAATAAAGAGCTGTGTCAGCAGAAAAGAATAGAACTATGCCATCAGAATAACATCATTGGGTCAAAGGTTGCCTAACACATTTGCCCTGTTAGAATATGCACCTGCTGTATGTAGTACAGAAGCACAATAACGCTATTCTACATTCTATCTTGCTAGGCATATTACAGATGGATGTATGTGTACCATATGCTGCAGGGGTGGTCCAGGCCAACAGGGGGAAGGGGAGGATGTCCCTCCCCCTCCTGGCCCCACCACAGGTGTCAATCTGTGGGGACTACTTCCGGTGGCCAGAAGAGGCAAGCACTTGTCAGGGGAGGCAGGGGCAGGGCTGAAAGCCTGCATGCATGGACCCTGCAGGAGACAAGCAATATGGGGGAAAAAAATTAGCATTGCATCATCCTCACCAAAAGTTGTAATGCATGTGTTTCGCCGTTTACCTCTGGCATAAACTGTATGCTGAGATGGGTTGTTGGGATGTACAAGGTTACCCTGTGGAGATCCATTGCTGTTGCAATGGATGGTGTCGGGAGAGTTGCCTCAGTGCTTGTTTAGGTTTGATGCTCATTCTTTGGTTGGAGTAGTACCCACTGCTTCCATTCCTCATGCATAGGGATAGGGGACTTTGGTGTTAGAGGTTGCTGCCCTGGTGGGTCTAAACTATCCCTTAGCTTGCTTGTGGGCATGGAGAAGTAACCTAATGGCTACATCTGTTGTTCTGATGTATGCAACCATTTCAGTTACAAGCTATGACTGTTGGTTTCTGCTCAGTAACTGCTGGGAGCTTTAAGACCTAAGGTGCATGTGTTCTTATACTGTAAGTGCCTTTTATATACAAATGGCATTTCTCTTGAAAGCTATGACACGCATAACAGCTGCGGTTATCTTCATCTTTGTAAGAGTAGTGATCGAGATATTACTGGTCACGACTTTGTCATCGAAAGCTCCTAACTTGGATTAAAATGTACAACATGCCTTACACCTGCTGACATACTCTGCAGATAGTGTGGACATTTTCTGTAATTGTTACTGCAACTAATGGTGCCTGGTTCATTGCAGGTCCCCATCCCCCAGACCCAAGTTTCCAGCTGTTATAAAATGCAAATGCACTTGTGGTGTGCCACTCCTCTAAGTTGGAGGCCCTGGCCCACCCATGAAGATTTACCTATAAGGCTGTGGCACGTTGCAGTTTTGTTTGGAGAAATTGAACCATGGAAGTTATGTAATTTTTGAATTGTGTGCAAAAGTTAAAATGTTTGTGCAACTTGCTTTGGATGTGACTTCATGAATCTGCCCAGAAAAAAAAATATCTGAGGATTAGTGACAGGATTTTTAGTACAGTAAATTAATAAAAAGAGAACTAGGAGAGCTTCAGTAGCAGACAAGTAGTGGAATTGCAGTATAATGTGGGGAGTGGTGCAATGCAGTGGCTGTGGGGCAGCCATATTCAGGCAGACCTTCTGGACACTGAGGTGCTGCCCTATCTGCATGCATCTCTCTGGACTGCGGGATGAGGTAGCCAGACTCAGAGTGGAAGTAAACTGGGTCAGGAGTACCATCACCCCTATCCAGGGACCATGCAGTCCAATGCAGCTGCCTCAAAGGATGCCGAGAACGAGGAGCACTTGGATGACAGTGGGCTCAGGGAGGGTTAGAGCAGTCAGGCAGAGGCACATCCCAGATCCTATTCCACTTCAAGAACTCATATGCCACACTGGCAAATGAGGACAACCAAATAGAGTACCCAGAGAAGTGGAAGGAAAGGATGTGGAGGTTAGCCAAGGAGGTGACCTCAGCGGGAAAGCAGTGGACCCCAGAGGAGGAGGAGGCAGATCCTGGTGGGGACTCCATCGTAAGAGGGATCCAGCTAGGAACACAGGAGGGGAGGACAGGGAGGTGAGGTGCCTACCAGGTGCTACGGCATGGAGGATGGAAGGAAGATCCTGGGGATCACTGGGAAGGCAAGGCAGGAGGGTGAGCTGGATGTCATTATCCACCTAGGTACTAATGACCTGGCAAATGGGAGCCAAAGGAAGTTCAGGAAGAGTTTAGGAAACTGGGGAGGGTCTCAAGCAAGTAGCTACTTCTGTCACTTTCTCAGAAGTACTACCTGTGAGAGCAAGGGAGAACATAGGAGTGCATGCAGGAACTTTAACTCATGGTTGAAGAACTGGTGCTGTGAAAAGGGTTTGGATTCATTGGTGACTGGAGACCCACCTGGAGGGATGGAGGTTTGTTCAAGCCTGGCGGCCTGCATCCATCCTGGAGGGAATCCAAGCACTCAATGATAAGTTTAAATGCTACATTGACAAGCATTTAAACTAGCAAAGGGGGGTGGCAGGCCAGCAAGGAGGGTATCTACTTGCTCACCCCCCACAGCTAGCAGTGGAACCAGTGAACCAGAGGAGTGGCTATCTCTGCAAAGCAGTGTGCAAAAGATGGAGATTAGTGCCCAAGAGGTGGATAAGCAGAAAAGGGGCAGACAGCAAGGAGAACCAGGGATAAATGACAACCAAGGAAGGGGCTGAAGTAGAACAGTGAAGCAGTCTAGGGAGGTCAAATCATGGAAAGCCATGTGCGCAAATGCCAGGAGCCTTAGCAACAAGATGGAAGATCTGGAGGCTGTCATGGTACAGTCAGACCTGGACATTGTGGCCATCACTGAAACCTGGTGTAATGATAACCATGACTGGGAGATGGCCATACCTGGCTACAACATATTCAGAAGAGACAGAGCAGGCAGGAAGGGAGGAGGAGGAGTGGCACTGTATGTGAAAAATGACATAAGGCCACAGAGATCCAGGAGGAACAAAATGGGGGAGAGATACTGTGGGTTAAGCTGGAAAGGAAAATGGGGACAGCCATCTGCACAGGTGTGGTCTATAGACCACCAGCCCCGGAGGAAGAAACAGATAGGGAGCTGATGCTAGCCATCAAGGATGGCAGACAAGGTGAGGAAGTACTGGTTGGAGACTTCAGTATTCCAGATGTGGACTGGAGCATCCCAGCAGCAGCATCAACTAGAACAGATTTATCCTGGACTCCTTCAGGGTGCCTTCCTCAAGCAACTGGTCATGGAACCAACTCGGCAGAAGGCAATACTGGACCTTGTGCTCACAAACAGGGACAGTGTGATGGGGGTAACAGTGGGGAGCACCTGGGTAACAGTGACCACCAGACATTGTGGTTGAAATCACAGAAAGAGCAGAACCAAACCACACAAAAACATGTATCCTGGATTTTAGGGGGCAGACTTTGGGAAAATGGGGAGATACTTGAAAGAGGCATTAAGGGAATGGGACAGGAATCAGGGGTTGAGGAACAGTGGGCAGTATTTAAAATGGGGATTACAAGAACAACAGAATTATGCATTAAGCAGGTTAGCAAGAGAAAAGGAAGAGGAGACCATTATGGTTTTCAAAGAGGTAACAAAGAAAGTGAAAGCCAAAAGATTGCATTCAGGCAATACAAAAGACACAGGCAGAGGGGATGGGAGAAGTACCAGGAGAAGCAAGGGAGACAGGGAGGTCAGTAAGGAAGCAAAGCTCAGACAGAAGAACACATTGCAAAATCAGTGGGTAGGGGACAAAACCTTTTACAGGTACATAAGTGAAAAAAAAAGACAAAGGGAGGAGTGAGACTGAAGGGGGAGGATGGGAGCCGCGTGGAGGATGACAACAGTAAAGCTGACATATTGAACAGGTATTTCTGCTCAGTCTTTACTGAGAAAGAGAGTAATGGGTGGAAGGGAGTACAAGGGGTGAGAATGGCGCAGAAATGGACACAAGTCCCTTTACACGAGAAAGGGTCCTGAAGGAACTGGAAGTAATAAGAGTTGATAAAGCAATGGGGCCAGGCAGGGTGCCCAGGGTCCTTAAAGAACTAAGAGAGGTGGTGGCTGAACCTCTGGCTATCCTGTTTACGATCACTGGAAACAGGAGGTACCCAAAGACTGGAGGACAGCAGATGTAGTCCCCTTATACAAAAGTGGGAACAAAGAGGAAGCAAGGAACTACAGACCAGTCATCCTCACCTCGGTAGTGGGGAAGATCATGGAAGCACTACTGAAGGAGAGATTGGTGGAACATCTGGTTGTCAATGGACTATAGGACCCAAGGCAGCATGGTTTCACCAGGGGGAGGTCATGTCAGACCAACCTCGTTGAATTTTTTGCCTGGGTGACTAGGGAGGTGGATCAGGGGAGGGCAGTGGACATGGCCTATCTGGACTTCAGCAAGGCCTTTGACACTGTGCCACATAGAAGACTATTACACAAACTGGGGAATATGGTGTGGGCAGGACAGTAGTGTGGTGGGTAGGTAACTGGCTGGGTGGCAGGACACAGAGGGTGGTGGTAAATGGCTGTCACTCCACAGAGGAAGAGTGACCAGTGGGGTACCACAGGGATCAGTGCTGGGACGGTCATATTCAACATTTTCATCAGTGACATTGCATGGGATCTAGAAGGCAGAATTTCACTGTTGCTGATGACACAAAGCTCTGTAACAGAGTAGACACACCAAAGGTGTAGACAGAATGAGAAGTGACCTGCAGAAACTTGAAGAATGGCAAGGGTTTGGCAGTTGAAATTCAATGTAAGAAGTGCAAGATAATGCATATGGGGCACAAAAACCTGGCACAATATATCAGTTGGGGGTGAGGATATAGCATGCACCAAGCAGGAAAGGGATCTTGGGGTTGTCATCTCTGATGACCTCAAGGAGAAACAGTGTGACAAGGCAGCAGGTAAAGCAAATAGGATGCTGGGATGTATAGGCAGGGGCATCACCAGCAGGAAAGGAGGTCATAATTCCGCTATACAAGACACTAGTGAGCCCCACCTGGAGTACAGTGTACAGTTCTGGAGACCATACCTACGTAAGGACATAGACAGGGTAGAGAAGGTTCAGAGGAGGGCAACAAAGATGGTGCATGGATTGCATCACAAGTCCTATGAAGACAGGTTGAAGGAACTGAACATGTACTCCCTGGAGAGAGGAGGAGAGAGGGGATATGATAGAGACATACAAGTATCTTACAGGGAGGAACAGGGTGCAGGAAAACACTATTTTTAAGTGAAAAGATGTTCCAGGACTAGAGGGCATGGGATGAAGTTGGGGAGGACGATTCAGAGGAAACATGAGAAAGAATTTCTTCACGAGAGGTGGTGGACAAGTGGAACACCCTGCCAGAGGAAGTGGTGGGGGCTGAAACAATCACGGGATTTAAGAATGCATGGGATAGACATAAAGGAATTCTAGAGGTTAGGGGCAAGGGGCAACAGACTTCTAGGAAAACAAACTGAACTTACAAGCTCAAATGGGCAGACTGGGTGGGCCATAGGTCCTTATCTGCCAACACTGTCTATGTATCTATGTATCTAAGCTTGAATCGCAAGCTACAGTTGGTGGGAGGCACATGTGGCATGTGCATTTGCTTGGAACATTGTGTTCTTGCAGGGCATGTAAACGTGCTGCTAACATAGTGCTTGGCACCTGCAAGTCTGGACATTAAAGACTTTTGCTTATCATCACTAATACTTTACTTGTTCCACTATGTATACTCACAGAAGGTGGCCAAAGGGCTCCCACATGTGATGTATGCCTAAAATGTGCTGTACTGCAAAGTTGAAAAATCTTTAATAAAAAGTTTAACAAAAAAAAAAAAACTTTTGCACATGTGAGGGCCAGAATATTAAAAGAACTAAAATTAGGGGTCACAATGACCATGTATAAGATGGACACTGTTCTGAGCAATATTTTGCTTAAGAGATTTAATAAGACTGAGACTGCATAAGATCAGTTACGTAATTGTTTGTGTCATCATGGGCATCCAGAAAATCTTGCGGGTGCAATTTTAATATGGCCAAATATGATAACATAAGAAACAAAAGGGTAGGGGTCTACTACAAAAAATAATACATCGATAAAGATGAAATAATTGTGTATACAGTGTATGCTACTTAAATAAATGTATTATTTTCCCAAGACTCTGACCCAAATGAAAGATAAATGATGTTATTCACCCAATGGATAAATAACACTGTTTTGGTTTTTTTGTAAATATATTTTTATTCAAGTTTTGCAGGTACAACATGTTCAGCCATCACACTCTTACATAGTTTTGTACATCATTTCTGTTAGAACTCAACAAGTAGTTATACACATACAGGTATCAGTTATCATTTTCGCTCCTCCCTTTTACAGCCAGCATTGGGATAGGGGATGTTTCCATTAACCATTCATTCATCAATGTCGTATTCTTTTCCTAATATTTCAGCCTAATGGGTTGATGTCCAGCCTCTGAGGTGACTCAAGGGGGGGAGGAAGGGAGGTGGAGGAGGAGGGCAGCCCCGGAGAGGCCAAAAGATCCACACTCAATTTACACCAATTCCTGCATGTCAAGGGGAGAGTTCCCTATTTAAATGATACATTTCCGGTTTCATGGGATAATGGTGTGGTCTCTGCTCATGGCGTGCAACACCCACCTCTGTCAGTGGCTAGTACCCATTTCACAATGGTTGTTGAGGGAGAATGTAAGCCTCTCCCTCTGTTATACCTGGTACACCAATGTTCTCCAGTTTATCTCTAGGATGTTGTAGGTCTCCCAGAGTCTAGTTATTATCTTTTTGGCTAATGTTATAAGGATTCCCAGTAAATATCGCAAAGGTGGGTCTCTTCTCCCTTGGGGATATTGTAGCAAAATATATAGCACTGGAGTTAATTGAATAGAGGGTTAAAAAATATCCTGTATCTCAGTTTGGAGGTCAGTTAGAAATGGTTTAATAATGTGGCAGTCCCACATAATGTGGAAATGCATTGCTCGCTGTTCACCACACTGCCTCCAACATGAAGCGTCCGCCTCTGGGAGGAAAACAGCCATTATCACTGGAGTACGGAAAAACCTGGTGAGCTGTTTCCAGGAGTATTCCCTCCACTGATGCGAGTTTGTCACCTTTGAGGAATATTGGCATGCCCTGTCCCGTACCTCCTTGTCTATGTGAAAATTCAACTCTGATTCCCATTTTTGGGCAACATCAATGGAGGTGACCCCAAGAGTAGACTCTAGGGTCTGACTGAGCTGTGAAATCATGTGTGATAGGACCCCAACTGGAAGAAGGTTATAAAATAGGAAATTAAGGATGGGTGGGCATCGGGGTCACGGATGGCTCCTGGAAGAGAGGCGACATAGTGTCTTACTGTCTTACCTGAAGAGATTCGTAAAAATCTGTTCTCTGTAAATGGTACTTATCTTGTACTTCAGTAAAAGTAAGCATAGTTGCGCCCCCAAAGAGCTGATGGATGTATGTCAAAGACTGCCTTCCTCATAGGAGAAATCTGTTGTCTAGAATAGAGGGGGCAAAATGCTCAAGCAAGGAAATAGGGCAGAGAAGAGAGAGAAGAGAGAGAAAGAAACGGGCTGAGACATGCACTCTTCCAGATCAAGTGCCGTACCACTATCTGAAATTTCAGCCACAGATTGCTAGGCAAATCATGTTCTGAAGTTATGCTGGCATGGTACATCACCTGTATGAATTGCTGCCAAGGGAAGAGATCTGTCTGTATGTCTAGCCACGCCTCTCTCTGTCCTTCTAAATGCCTGTGTAAAATAAACCAGATATGTGATGCCCAATAGTATAATTTGAAAGAGGGTAGAGCTAAGCTTCCTTTATCCCTCGGTAAGCTAAGTTGTTGTCACTTAATTCTGGGTCATCTTCCAGCCCCGATAAAACAGGAGATTTGTTTATGCCATAGCCTCCAGGTGTTAGCCGCAAGTATGACTGACACATTTTGAAACAAATACAATTGGCACACCTCAGCGGACACCAATGGGGGCCTGCTGCCCTCTCCTCCCATTTCCAGCTACCGGAGAGCCTGCATCCCGAAGCAGGCTCAGCACATAGCTGCATACCTCAGCGGACACCAGCAGGGGCCTGCCACCCTCTCCTCCCCTTCCTGCTACCGGAGAGTCTGCATCCCATTGCAGGTATGACTACATCCAGACCCTCTGCTGTGTGGGGCCAGTAGGAAACCACCACTGCTACGCAGTGGCTCCTCACCCGCCCAGGGTGGGCATTTTGATTTATAGGCCAGATACATCATGTGATAGTGTCACATGATCTCTGTACTCTATCTGCCCAATCCTCCCCTAGCAAGCGTATACTGAGCAGTCACTAGAGGTTGCTGCCCTGTCCCCTCTCCTATGTTAAATAGAAGTGGCTGGTTACTAGACTAAAACTATCTTCTTATTTCATCTTGCCCCCATACCACCTGACATATCACCCTTTTAAGAATACCCATCTCCCTCTCTATCTCTACCCCCATTTCGGTCCTAAAAACTTGAACAGCCCTATAGCTATGTCCTTTATCAAATTATTACCCTGTGCCAAATATAGAATTAGTTGTTCACAGACAAACAATGACTGCACTTAGATATCTGTCCCACCTATTCGTCCTGCTAATTGCAGTATCCACCATTGGTACCGACAAACGTGACAAGGACAACAGTAGTCAATACACCATTACAGCTGATTTTTGCCACATGCATGGCATTATCAGTGACAGATCCAACTCAGACTACAACATTACTAGCCCCTTTGCATATGTCCCTTGTCTCGCTAGCATACCGTCATTACTTCTTCTCCCCAGATTTACCATGGGACTACAAAAAAGCAAGGCTGGGATAGCTAACAGGTGGAACATTGCAGCTGACCTCAAGTTGGTTAAACTCCAGCTGTTGTGAATCACCCTGCTACTCCTCCAATTATAGGGCAACATTCACCCTAACCCTGGCCCCCTGAATCGAGCACAAGACAGTAGGAGCAACCATGGTCCCTTTAAACTGGCTTCTATTAATATCTGCAGCATGATGTCCAAGTTTGATGCTCTCCAAGTTTGGGCTACTCAACATAGTCCTTACATGCGTTCAGTGGTAGAGACATGACTCGCCCCCAAGATCCCTGACATGGCAATCACCTTTGCCAGGTACACCCTCTTTAGGCAGGATAGGCTTAGTAAAAGGGATGGTGGTTGTAGTGGTTGTGCAGTGTATCTTAAGGATATTCTCCAGAGCCATGGCCTTCTTAAAATAAATACTGGTCGAAATGTGAAAGCACTAGTGATCAGAATATTGCTAGGTGCCCAAAGCAAATTGCTCAGTTTTATTGGTCTACATCCCACCTTGAGATCAATCCAGTGGCATCAATATGGTTGTAAACTACTTGGAGAGCTTTCATCAAAACTCTGAAATAGTGATGTTAAGGGACATTAATGTCAACTGGCTACCTCCTGAGGTAGCCCCCTTCAATGACGCCATCTCCATCATCAGCGTATCACAGATGGTGAACTCCCTAACTAGAGCTGATTAATGGACCTACTCTAGTACACTATTGGATTAGGTCCTTACCACTTACCCTGACAGAATCACCAACACTACTATCCTCCTGGACTCAATAAGTGACCACTTTTCAATCCTTTGCACCTAGACCAACAAAACCTATACCCCCCTGCCAAAACATTGGTTGGCTTAGTCCTGAAAAAAGACCATCTTGAGCCCCTAAAATAACTGTAAAGAGTCTTGACTGGACACATATTGATGCTATGCTGGACGTGAACCAAGCAATCGACTGCTTTATCGCAAAATTCAGTGCAGCCTGTGACATTCACGTTCCTTTTAGGAAATGGAAACTTAAGGGCACAAATAATTCCCAGATCTCCCCATCCCTTCTCAACATAATGACTACTAGGGATAACTTGTGGCACAGAGCAAGAGCCACTGGTAAACAGGATGACACCTTGCAATATAAAAAGGCCAGAAATGGCTGCACTCAGGCAATCTGCCTGGCCAAAAGTCATCATTATAAGGATGAACTAACCAAATCCTGGGGTGATGGCAGAAGATTTTGGGGCAACCTAAAGGACCTGACCGGGAAATCTATCAAAGACTCACCCTCCATTTTAACCATCAATGGCAGAATCACCAAGGACCTGAAATTAATAGCTGACACTTTCAATAGCTCCTCCTCAGATCTCAGCAGCGTGCTCCCCCTCCCTCCCGATTTGTTTGATGTTACCAATAACAATTATAGTACAGGCAGTGAAGGCCCCAACACAGGCTCCTCCACTCCTCCTTCCCTTCCAATTTCAAAAGTCTCCAAGGCTAAAGCTAAAAAATACCTACAAAGAATCACTGCTGAAGGAAAGAATTGTCGAGTATCTAGAGGCCAGAGGGGCACATGACCCAAGGCAGCATGGATTCACAGCAGGAAGGTCATGCCAGACGAATCTGATAGATTTCTTTGACTGGATGACCAAAGTAGTAGATCAGGGAGGGGCTGTGGACATGGCCTACCTAGACTTTAGCAAGGCATTTGACACAGTCCACACAAAGATTAATATACAAGTTAGCCAGCCTGGGAGTGGGTCCCAAGATGACAGCCTGGGTAAAATTGAGCTGGAGAATAGGACACAGAGTAATAGTAAATAGAGTCCACTCTGAAGAAAGGGGGTTACTAGTAGAATTACCGCAGGAATTTAGTAATAGGACTAGTCCTATTCAATGTCTTTATAAGCGACATTGCAGAGGGACTGGAAGGAAAAGTATGTCTCTTTGCAGATGACACGAAGATCTGCAACAGAGTTGATACAAGAGTGAGGTGGAAAGGATGAGAAGGGACTTGGCAAGGTTAGAGGAATGGTCAAATGTGGCAGCTTAGATTCAATGCCAAGTGCAAGGTAATGCACCTGAAACAAAAACCCAGGGGAAGAGTACACAATGGGGGGTGAGATACTAACAACAACAAAAATGGAAAGGGACCTGGGGGTAGTCATATCAGATGACCTAAAGGTGGGCAAGCAATGTGAGAGGGCAGCAAGGAGGGCTGATGGGATACTCGGATGCATAGGGAGAGGCATCACCAGTAGAAAACAGGAAGTTATTATCCCTCTGTACAGACAGCTGGTCAGACCCCATCTGGAGTACTGCATGCAGTTCTGGAGACCCAATCTCCGGAAAGACATAGACAGGATGGAAGCTGTCCAGAGGAGGGCAACTAAAATGGTGCAGGGTCTGCACCGGAAGAGAGACTTAAGGAGCTTAATATGTATAGCCTCGAGGAAAGGAGGGAGGGGGACATGATAGAAACTTTCAAGTACCTCAAGGAATCAACAAAGTCCAAGAGGGTAGCATCTTTCAAAAAGAGTGTGCAAGAACAAGGGGCATAATTTGAAGATGGGGGCGGCTCAGAGGTAATTTAAAAGTATTTTTTCACAGAGAGGTTGTGAATGCATGGAACAGCCTTCCAGAGGAGGTTGTGAGTCAAAAACAGTGGTGGAATTCAAGCATGCATGGGACAGTCATAAGGCAATTCTAGGGGTGGGGGTAGGAAGAAGTAGGCTGCTGGTTAACTAGGATCTGCAGCTTATCCATTAGGTAGGGAAATGGGCAGACTGGGTGGGCCAAGCGGTCCTTATCTGCCGTCAAATTCTATGTTTCTATGTTTCAATGATTCTTAGGAAAGTCGAGGTACAGTAGTGATTCACTGGATCTCAAACTCACTGCGCTAACCTAAGATGAAGTATTAGCCCCTCTGACTAAAATATTGAACCTTTCCTTAATGCATGCTCAATTCCATCAGAAATGGAAAGCCACTGTGGTAATGTCAGTTCATAAGAGTGGGGACAGGGCCCACCATGCAAACTATCATCCCATATCCATACTACCCCCCCCCCCAAAGTACTAGAGTGCATTGTTGCAGACCAACTGGTTGAGTACCTTGATAAATATTACATTCAATGCCCACAGCAACATGACTTTGGCAAGGGACACAGCACCACTACAGTGCTGCTAGTGTTCACTGGTTACATTCATAATGCTCTTGGCCATGGTCAGCTAGTGAGGGCGGCTTACATCGACCTCACTAAAGCGTTTGTCACGGTCAACCACACCCAGCTTCTTGACGAACTCACCACCACCTGGCTCTCAACTGATGCCTTGAAATGGTTCCAAAGCTAACTTAAGGACAGGTCCCAACAGATCAAGATAGGTGCTACCCTCTTGGACAGTCAGCTTGTACTCTCAGGTGTCCCTCAAGGATCGATTCTAGGCCCTCTACTGTTCAGCCTGTTCATGAACCGACTCCCCCAGGTCAGTACTGATAGGTTACTTCTCTATACAGACAATGCTGTTATTTTCACATTCAATCCTGACCCACACTTTATGGAGTCACAGCTCCAGTATAACTTGTCAGCTGTTGAGGACTGGTTCATGAAGCACAAACTGCTAATGAATTATAAAAAAAAAATTAATGTTATTTGCAAATCCACACAATAAACAAAAATCACACCAGTTAACTATTTTGAATAGCCACAGAACCCCACTCAAACAGGTTTACTCATTCAGATACCTAGGAGTAACCCTAGACAGTGCCCTTTCTTTCACCAACCACGTGGACAGTGTTACAAAAGTGGTCAATGCTAAAATTGGCCTCCTGTATAGGCACAGACGGTGTATGACCACCGAAGAACTCTGGCTTGCAGTGGATAACTCCATTATCGACTATGGTCTGGTGGTGTATAGTGCAACATCAGATACGGTGCTCAAAAGGATCACTATTGCACTTAACAAGGCCTGTAGGCTAATAACAAGTGCCGATTGCCGCACCCATACTTGTGACCTATATACTCTGACTGACTCGCTGCACCTAAAGGGTAGAATGAAATATCAAACCTGCCTCCTTGCCAAGAAAATATGCCTAGGCTTACCTCCCTCCCCCAGCAATCCAGAACCTCCTTAACCTAACAACAAATCCCCACTAGACCAGAAGTAAGTCAAGACAATCTTATTAAGTCCCCCACTGCCATACCTCTCAAGGATAACGATCCTGTGCGTACTGTGCCCCCTATTGGCTAAATACCCTCTTTCTCTAGGGATCTCCTGGATGAGTTGAAACTAGGCCCCTTCAAGAGACAATTACAACATCACTTAGCTGCACTTAGTAGCTGCGACTGCCCTCACTAAAGAGGAACTCCCCCAGTCATGATTGTGCAAACTCTACCTCCCCCTCCCTGCACTTAGCAGCATGTCTGCCAACTCAAGTAACATCTCCACCTCTCTACACCTATCCTACCCCCTACCTCCCCAAGAATCTCTTTCCCCCTCAACCTTTCTCCTGTCCCTCATAGCCCCTGTCCCATGTGTTACCCCTCCTCCACTTTCCCCCTGCCCCCACCTACCATTTTACCCATTACCGCCTAACAGCCATAAAATTTAACAAGGCCAACTTTTGGCTGTTTTACCATAATCTGAAATATTGTTTTATCTGCTCCCACCTCTTTGTTTTTCTATTACTTTTTTAAGATTATTGTTGAATTACAGTACCTGTCTAAGATGTTCAAGTTCTAAGCTGGCTGTTTCCTGTAGCCCGTAATTTGCATAGTCTGCTATTGCCTAAGTCTATGAATTGTCTGAACTGTATGTTATTGTGTGTTCTCAGACATGGAACCTTTGTAAAAGAGCTTCTAGCTCAAAGGTATTGTAATCCAAGACTTCAAATAAATAAAAAAACCAAATAGTTTTGTCAACGTAACCATACGCATCACCTCTATCCTTCTGGATAGCGACAGTGGTAATGTGCCCCAGGTCTTGAAATCCTGTTTCATATTGTGGATAAAGGGGATGTAGTTAAATTTATAAAATTGCTGGGATTCCACGGTGATATTTATCTCAAGATATTGCAACTTCTGCAAGTCCCACCGGAACGGGTATAGTGTCTTAATAGTCACACTTGGTGTATAATGGAAGCACAGCATTTCAGTTTTGGAAGTGTTCAGATAGTATCCCAACACCTTATTTTACTGTGTCAAAGACCCCTGTGAGGGAGGTGTCCAGGTTAAGTAAATAGAGTAAAACATCATCCGCATTTACAGTAGGGCAATCCAGTGTTCCTCTCGTCCTATTAAGACATCCATTACATCTTCAGCCTGTCTAATGGCTTGGGCTGGGGATTCAGTGTAAGCTGCAAATGGCAGAGGTGACATAATACATCCCTGTCTCATGCCTAGGTGTAAGGTAAAGCTCAAGGAGTGATTGCTGCTAATTTTGACGCTTGAGGGACATGGTATATGTTTTGTAAGAGGGTGATTAAGGAGAGTGTGAATCTGAACTTCTGAAGGACAGTATATAAAAAAGGCCAATATATGCAGTCAAATGCCTTTTCGGCATCTAGGCTCAGCAACGCTGCTGGGTGGGGATTGTTTTGCATATGATATATCACATGCAAAGTTCTGCAGACATTGTTTATTGTAGTGTGGGATCGGATAAAACCTGTCTGGTCTCAATGGATCAATTCCAGGAGCAAGCCATTCGTCCATCTGGTGCGCTAAAATGGACATGAATAGTTTGTAGTCAATATTCAGTACCAAGATAGGGTGGTACAGCAAACATTGCAGGGGATTTTTTCCCAGTTTGGGGATTATGGAGATTGTGGCCTGTGCCCACGAAGGGGGAACTGGCTCCCCGGTCAGGACCTCGTTAATCACAGCTGATAGAGCCGGCTGTACTTCTGCTTTGACCGATTAATAAAATTCTGCTCCGTATCCGTTGGGGCTGGGCGCTGTCATGGTCTTCAACTAGTTTATTGCAGCTATAATTTCAGCTCCTATGATTGGTTGCATTAGCTGTTGTGCTTGATCGTCTACAAGGGGGGAGAGAGATTTTAGTCGGGGAATCATCAGTTTCCTCCCGAGTCGGGGTAGAGTCAGGGGTTTATAATCTCTGATAATACTGCATAAAGGCTTCTGCAATTTCTTGATACTGTCAGTCTAATACCTGACTGCAGGTGGGCAATTGCCATTATCGTTGCTAGCCAGTGCTGTTTCAAAGCTGGTATGCCAGCAGTCTCGATAATTGGGGGCCGATCTCACAGAACTGTTGCAGGAAAGTGAGGGCAATTTTGGTTTGTTCCTGGGCCAGTTTGTTCAGTTCATTTTTAACCGTGGACAATTGTTGGAACACTGAGTTGTCCTCTTGCTGATGAGTTAGCTGGAGGACAAGCAAGGTCTCCTTCAGTGGCTGCATGTGCTCCTGGTGTTGTTTTTTAAGCTGCGAGGCATGTTGAATTAAGTGCCTTCTGAGTACCACCTTAACCTTATCTTACCACATAGCCGCCGTAGTATCGAGTGGGAGGTTATCCAACAGAATCTCCTCAAGCTTCTCTTGGATAAACTTCTGGGATTGTTCTGATTTTATGAGGTATGGGTTGAGTCACCACCTAGTGGGTCTGCTGTTAAAGTCCATTTGCCAGAAGGCACTGGTTGGGGCATAATCTGAAAGATATATGTCTCCCAGTGTGCTTTCCGAAGCTCTAGCTAGAGATTCAGTTTGCATAAAGTAGTAGTCTATCTTAGAGTAACTATAGTGTGCCGCAAAGTAATGTGAGTATCACCAGCTTCCAGGATTTAGGGCGCGCCGTACATCCACCAGCCCCATCTCTCTAGCCAGAGTTTTAAAGTATTTTTGTGCAGCAGTCCGATGTGGTGTGCATATGGATGAAGAGTCAGTTTGTGGGTTGAGGGTCATATTGAATTGCCTGGCCATTAGTAGTACACCTTTTATGTTAGTTATTATAATATCTACTAAGGGTTTTAGGCTGGGGGTATTGATGCCTGGAGGAATATAAATGTTCACCAGAGTGACCTCTATGCCATGTAAAGTTTCCTGGACCAGAACTAGTCGTCCCTCTGGATCACTCCATTGCCAGTGTTTTTCGAAGTGGGTCAGTCTTGGTATGAGAATGGCCACTCCACGTCTACTCCAGATTGGAATGATGCAGAGTATTCAGTTTGGTAACTGAACTTGGTCAGCTTACCATGCTCCAGCTAAGTAAGATGTGTTTCTTGAAGAAACACCTGGTCCAGTTTTAACTTCTGTACTTGGCTTAATATCTTCGCCCTTTTCACTGGACTGGTTAGGCTATTCACATTCCATGAGCAGAGATTTATTTCAGGTGGACCCATTTATTTTAGAGCAAAGGTATCCAGACTCCAGGCCCCTCCCCCACCCCGAGCCACTTGCTGCCATAGGAATTGTACTAGGTGGACATGCTGACCTGCATTATGTGTGGGGTAAAGGAAAGTGCAAAACCATAAAACCAAACTAAACATTAATTACCATACCCCTGTGTGCTCAGCCTGAGCTGTAAATTAGGGTAACTCCCATTCCTGGCACCAGACAGGGGGTCACAACTATGGTCCAAGTGGGACCTAATCAACTAGACTTCCAAGGTAGGGGTCTACCTTGGCCCTTGTGCACTATCTCTCTGAACGAAGGTAAGTCCTCCTACCAGGAGTGGCCTTCAGCTATCTAGTTAAGGAAAGTATGTGGGAAGGGGTGTTGGGCAGGAGTCTGACATCATTCGCTCTATGGGAAGTAGTATATGGTCTGGGGCATACTTAGGAAGTAGAATCAAGTATTAGGCACTAGATACAGGGGGCCGGTAGGAAGGGTGTATTCAAGGTACAAAGCAATTCACACTCACCTAATCTTCTGATTTATGTGTATGGGGGAGGCGGGAACCCCTCATCCACCCTTGCCCCTGGTCCGGTTTTTATCCCCTGTCTCTATTCCTTATCACTAACTAATGTTCATCAGGTGTTACCTGAGGCATGATTGTTGTGCAGTGGCTTCCACCCTAGGGTATCAGCAAGGGACACACTCCATGGCCCCATTACACACCTGAGCTGTCTCTGAGGACCATGTCTTTCGTTAGTATAGACAGATATAGGAGACTCACTTTACCCTAAATAGATAATTTACACAGTTTGCTTAGCCCAATCTCTCTAAAACCA
Source organism: Neoceratodus forsteri (assembly GCA_016271365.2). Taxonomy (NCBI): domain Eukaryota; kingdom Metazoa; phylum Chordata; order Ceratodontiformes; family Ceratodontidae; genus Neoceratodus; species Neoceratodus forsteri. The sequence continues at coordinate 725,702,384 of CM057458.1, read as the reverse complement.
GAATCCTTATAGTAGTAGATTTCTAAAGGTGAGAAGCTAAGTCGGGGTCTCCTCTGAAGGAGCCAGGCCCAGGCTGAGAACCATGCTGGGCAGACCAGTGACATTAGGGGATCACCATGCGAGGTCAAGGTCCTGGTAGTAGAAAAGACCCCCCTGCACATATAGTCTGTCCCTGGAGTGCCAGTGGTGCTCCAGCCTCCCAGTCTGCTTTTCTCCTCTCAATTCCAATTTCAGGGAGGTCCAGGACTAGCACACATGCCCTGCTTATCATGTACATCCTATGGGTGGCCCAGCGGGCTCCTGTGTAGACCTTACTCTCAGATCAGTACAGCTGTTCACTTGAGGGTAACCCAGAACCTGCTCCTGGCCCCTCCCCAGTCAGTATGTCCCCCCCATTTTGCTTTACAGTGCAACAAACATGCTTCCAGTTCTGTTACCCTCCCCCCCCAACACAATCAGCAGGTCCCATGTACAGCCTCATGTGCAGGTGAAGCCCTAGGGCAGATGTCCCACGTAAGCAGTCATGCTAAACTGCAGGGAATTTACCACATACAGTTCATAATCATAGCCCTGTCTCACTCCACGGCCTCCTCTAATCTCTGGGCTATCTGGGTGAACTCTGTGCTTGACTGCATTAAGATATGGCAGCCTATGGGGGAGGTCCCCAACACACTCAATTTCCCAGCCCTCCTCCTCCCTCCCTCCCCAGACAGTTCCCAGGGAGTGACCCAACAGTCAACGATGTCTCAGTAATGGTAAAGGCAGATGCCTATACTTATTTAAATAGTTATCGAGAGGAAGTCTCAACCTCCAGGGGGGAGACAAATCAGCCACAGAGTGCCATCTCTGCTGGTATGTTTGCAATCCAGTTTCATCTGTTGTCCCCCCGCCTGGAACATCTGTTGTGCCAGCTTTATCTAAATAGTTAAGACTGCCTGTCACACTCTGTCCTGTCGAGGTGGCTGTGGCCTCGGCCGCCCGCCTAACCCCATCCAGACACTCAACCTGCGATGATTCAGTTCTATAAGTAAAGATGTTAAACATATTAGGTAGGCTTGTCGATTCAACCCCACAGGAGTTCAGGTACCCGGAAAGAAACATAAAAGGTGGGGTGTGGAAGCAGTCACAGCCACTAAGTCCAAACTGCACCAGACTGACCAAAAAACAATTGTTCAAAATATCCTATATCTCCTTTCAAGTATGCCTGCCAATGTCAACGCCCCACATCCCACCAAGGCAAGCATCTCCCTCTATAAATCAACTATGATCCTCAGCCCCTGGGGTAGTCCCCCACCTGCTGCATTCCTGGGTCAGCTCCCCCCATGCCTTCATACTCAGTTCTATTCAGATGGCAAATGTTTAAGTCTCTACCCCTGTAGGACAAGCCCCCCATGTTTCCCTGCAGCTCCAGGTCCCCTCGCCACACCAACCAAATGAAACATGCAAGTGCCTGGAGTGAGCAACAGGTCTGGTGTAAAATTAGCATTATTGACAAAGAAAATCACCAGCCTTTTGTCACTTCTCTGCTTCACTTCCATGTTCAGTCCGAGCTCCGACTTTGGGGGCCTTGACCGTCTAGTTCAAACTTTTGTCTGTGGCTCATAGTAAAATGGCTGGCCACTTCATTCCCGGAGCAGATGCTCGAAACTAAGAAGGGAGCTGCCGCTCGGCAAAGGCAAAACAACTGTGCCTGCACCTCAAAACTGAAGGAGAGCCTCCCAGGGATGATCACCAGCCTCCGAGGGAGTCCCCACCTGCTACATCCCCAGGCAGCCCACTCCCCCATGCCTGGCTCTTTATGGGATGGCAATCTTTAAATCTCTTCTCATATGAGATGGACCCCTTATGTGTCCCTGTGACTCCAGGTCCCCCCACATCAAACAAATGATACAAGCACTCAGAGCGGGTGACAGATCTGGTGCAATATTAGTGTTATTGACTGGGGAAAGAACACCAGTCCCAAAGTCGCTCCTCCGTTTTGCTGTCATATTTGGTTCGAGCTGCGACTTAAGGGGCCTCGTCCATCTGGGTCAAACTTTTGTCTAGGGCATGTATCAAAATGGCCAGCCATCTTGTCCTCGGGACAGAGGTGGGCAACCATGAAGAGACCATCCATCCATCTGAAAAGTAATACCACTGTGCCCACACCTCAGCAGTTAAGGAGATGATAGAGGGAAGGTGAGGGAGTAGGGAGGACAAGGTGCAATAGTAAGCTAAGGGGGAGGAAGGGGGGGTGAGAGGTAAAGATGTGTGAAGTTGACAAAATTCGCTCCACCTAAAATTTTGTGGATTACCACTATTCTGTGAAATTTTTTGCAGGGCTGAGTCGAACTTCGCAGTCCAGTGGCAGATTAGGGAAATGTCGAATTCAAAACTTCGATGGATATGGGAGTTTGTAATAGAAGTGTATCAGATCCGCAAAGCTGGAGCTTCAACTTTGAAGTTCAGCCTATAGTGAGAAGTTCACAATGTACCATGGGATAGGAAGTTACATGTTGCTGAACAGCCAATGTGAAGCTGTTTTTGTCGTTCTGTCAGTGTAGTGTGATGGAGAGAGACTCAGAGAGCAGAGCCTGTGCGTGTAGCTGAGACTGAGATTCAAAACCTAAATAAAACTGATAGAACTGAGCAGTTTGTTGTTCAGATTGCTTCCACAAGCAACTACCTCATGGTCTAAAAATCATCCATCTCAACATCCGGAGCCTTCTGCCTAAAATTGACCAGATCCCACCCTATTCATTTCTCTTTGACCTGACATTCTCATCTTGTCCGAATCCTGGCTCAGACCCAAACCCCCAAACACAAGTTTCTCCATTCCAGGTGTTTGTGCACACAGTACTTATTTAGTGCTGATTTTCACATAAATTCTTTACTTTAAGTAGTTTTTTTGTTTAGACAGCGAAGTAGTGGCTGGGTGGCTTGAGTGGGGAGGGTAGGAGAAATTTAGAATGCCTTGCAGAAAGATCTGCAGTGGTTTTTTTTTTTTGGTTTAGTAGGTTATTTCTGTTAAATTTTGTTTTTGTTATTTATACTTTGTAATCCTTAATTTTTGTATCTTTACCAGAATTTGTGTGGTGAGTGCGTATAACAATATAAAGTGATTGTTGTGTCCCTTTTGTCACAGACTAGTTCTCTTCTTAAAAGAAAATCCCTGCCCTGACTATGCATTAACAATAGTAAGCGATTGTTATGTCCTTTTCTGAATGTTTTTTTTTCCCTGGAAAAATCCCTGACCTGACTGTGCATTATCAATTGTAAGTGATTGTTGTGTCACTTTTGTCACTATTGTGTTTTGAAAATTCCCTGTGTAGACTGTGCATTAACAATATTAAGTGACTGTTGTCTCTTTTGGCACAATTCTCTTCTTAAAAAAATCCCTGCCCTGACTGTGCGTAAACAACAATAAGTTATTATTTCTGACTTGTGTCACAGTTGTGTTCTTAACAAATCCCTGTGCTGACTGTGCATTAACAATTGTAAGTGTTGGCTGTTTATTACTGTAGTAAAGTGCAGAAGAATGACTGGGAAAAAAAGGTCAAATAAAGAGAAGGGGAAAATTGATTAACCAGGAAAGGCTTACTAAACCAAAGCTTGTTTCCACGTGCGACCTGGGAGCACAAGGAAGTTAAGTGACTTGCTCAGGGTCACACAGCATGCAAGTGGGGACTGTGGGATTCAAACCCAGGTCACCAAGTTTGCAGCTCAGAGCCCTAAACCTCTGAGCTGTACTGCCTCCTTAAAGTTAGTGGTTGTGGAGAGCCTGATAAAGGGAGAGGTCATGGAGAGCCAAAAAAGAACATTTCCCAATTTGTGGTCCCTAGCAGTGGTATAGCTACACAGAAATGTCAGTGGGAGCAGAGGCACAGTATTCTGATGAGTCTGTGGCAGGCAGTATCAGTAGCACCAAAATATTTGGCAGTGGTGGCTTTTCCGCCTCTAAATTGTTCTCTGCCACATCTGTGGCAGCCATGTTGATGGATGTGTCAAGTGACATGGGAAGCAGCAGCACCACCAAAAAACCAACCATGGCCACGGTGGTGGTTGGTGGTGGTGTGCGCTTGGGAACTGGTGCTTTTGGTGTGGCTAATTCGGAGGAGCCTGATAGTGTGTGACCAGTGGGTGAAGGTGAGGTGGTACATGTAGAGAAACTTGATGCGACTTGTCATGAGGAGGAGGTGCATGTCACAGAACCTGTAGCTATTGAGGAGGACAGACCTGTGGGGGACTAGGAGGACAGCAGTGTCTTTCCTGCTGCTGTTGATGAAGGTGATGTTTCAGACATGGATCCCTTATGGGAGCCAGAAAAGAAAAGGCCAAAGGGTGTTAAGGATGCAGATGGTGGGTTTCCTGTTGCCTGCACTGCTTCAACCACAATGCCCCCCCAGCACTATTTCTCCCCTTCTCCACTGTCTGCAGTCATCGCAAAAAATACCAAAGCCAACCCCTTCTCCTTTGCTATCCCAGTCATCATGGCACCATGTGAAACAAGGACAAATAAATCCCTAGTCTGGGATTTTTATGTACTGGAGCATGGGTGGGCAACATACACACACCTGAAAAACAGACGTCCGTTACAGTGTCATAAACACCAGAAAGCAGCCAGCGCCGGTGGTCCAGGTTCATCGTCATCATCAGGCAATGTAAGCCAAATTGACCCGTCAGCACACAAGGGAGATGGAGGGGCAGATGAGGAGGAGATCTATGTAGTACAGAATGAGGATGATTCTGTAAGTTGGCGAAGTAGTGGTCCTAGCAGCACTACCACCCCAAGTCCAAGAAGCATAGCTACCCCAATACTGAAACCCCCAAAAGTCACTGATGTCTGTCATTCAGCAGTACATACTAACATTGACAATCCCCAGTCAAAGAGCACACCAATAATGGTACCAAGACGAGATAAGCTGTTTGGCACACCATTACCAACAGCAAGAAAAGTACAGCCTTCGCTGCATTTGCTTTTTGAGCATCAATCAAAATTCCGGCCTAATCATGTTACTGCACGGGAGCTGAATGCAGCGGCTGTAGAATGACTGCTCTTGATTTATTGCCATTCTCTTTTGTAGAGAATGTAGGATTTTGGCGGTTCATGTCCTGTGCCTTGCCGAAATGGCAGGTCCCATCATGTGCATACTTTTCCAAGAATGGCATTCTGAAACTGTACGGTACTGTCTGATAGGGTACATCACGCCCTTCAGCATTCTTCAGCTCAGGATGTATGTATCAGCATGGACATGTGAACCAGTGGAAAAACAGCTGGTAGCTCTTATTTGTGCATTACAACACACTGGGCACAGGTACCTGGGGTAGCGACTGAGTGGGGGAGAGGCAAGAATTGTTCTAAGTCCAAATGTGGTGGTGGCAATATACCTGGTGTTCACCAGCACATGACATTTACCATGAGGAGTATCCCCAGGTCACACATGACTGAAAAAATGCTGGAAGTGATCCTCAATGAGACCAATGAATCGCTCGACCCCCATGCTTTGAAAGCTGGATTCATCGCCAGTGACAATGGGTCCAATGTTAGGAAATACATCACTGATGGTGGATTTGTCTAGGTGCCATGCTTGGCACACTGTCTGAACCTGGTTGTGCAGACTTTTGCCAACCATCCTGATCTTAAGGAAATACTGACTGTGACCCGGCACATCTGTGCCCACTTTGCATGTTCAGCAAAGGCCCGTGACCATCTATGTGTTCTGCAGGTACAGAACCAACTGCCTCAGCACCATCTTAAAATGGATGTTGTCACTCGATGGAACTTCACCTTGTACATGCTGGAGTGTTTATCCGAGCAGTATGAAGTAATATCGGAGTAACTGCTACTTCCTGCAAGCCATGACAGCACTGGGGCATCCATGTGTCTCACAACTGAGCAATGGCACCAAATGGATGGGCTCATCTCGATTCTAAGGCCCTTCGAGCATGCTTCACAGGCAGTGAGTGGGGACACTGCTTGTATCAGTGAGTCCATCCCTCTGCTACATGTGCTGAAGCAGACACTGCTAAATGTGCATCAACAGCTGGAGGCAGGTGGTGACAGATCAAGCTGTGCCTTGATGGAACACATGCTGTTCACCTTAGATTCCAGTACCCACGTTAACTACATTCTGAAGTCTGAGGAGTTTGGGATTGCCGCAGTGCTTGACCCACGTTAAAAACTTGGGCTCACAACCATAATTAAAGGTGGGTGTCAGCAGGTGCAATGACTGACTGAACTTCTGACACAAAGGGTAAGTGGGGCACAGTTGCTACTAAAGGCACAGGGGGCAAAGCCACATGAGGGTACTGCACAGTGACCAGGTGTTGCTACCATCTACTCATCATCACAGACTAAACTGGAAGAAAAATCATGCCACTTAAAAGAACAGATGATGAATCCCATTTGGGCCTCTCTAAGTCAGGTGGGAGTCTCCGATTTGGAGGAAACTGAGGAGGAGGAGGAGGATGATCATGCTGCACGTCTGTGAGTAGCAAAACACATGGTAAATGCCTATTTGGCACATACAAGGAACCTCACCATTGCAGATAAGCCCCCGCTATACTGGAGCACCAAAGTCAATGACTGGCCACCACTGACTGTGGTTGCTATTGTAACCCCCACCCAGGTATGCCGTTTCCATCTTGACAGCAATGGGGCTGCGAACCCAGTGGGCTGGGTTCGGGGAGGAATATGTCACTCGGTACATTGGCTAGGTTTGGCTACTCTGCAACAGGGGCACCCAAGTAACTCCGGACAAAAGAAACAATAACTGTAATGTCCAATACCAGAAGTGGGATTCTAAAATGCGGCTTTTATTCACATCCAACAGAATAAACAGATCATAGATGGACCCCCACGGGGCTGCACTCCTGGTAATGCAGATTTATGGAGATCAGAACACATCCTCATTACTTTAGCCCTCAGGCTCTGAAACACACTGGGCACACAGCCCGACTTGTACGCTGCTCTGGTTTTTCCCTAGCTCGGCTCCCTTGCCAGACACTTGGACACTTTCCATATAGCATGGAAACATTTACTGGTGGCTCCCTACACCACCTATGAGCACTTCTGCTCCATAAGGGAATCTTCCTCATCAATCCCATGTCTGGGTACTTTCCTCAGGCACTGGCCAAGTACCTGAGAGAAAGCAACAGGTGTCCCAGAGCAAATCCGTAGAGGTGAATTTGGTTACTACTGATGGGGGGTCTCCCACCTCTTGCTCCCAAAATTCATACCCGGCCATTTCTCTGGACTGTAACACCTCATCCTTTAACACACTTTGCTGTGTAGATTCTTTTTAAATATATATCACATTCAATCTACTGTCTTTACTTCCCATTTGTGCTGGACTTGAACATACTTAATTAGTGGCATTGTCCATTACTCTAGACCCCCCACAGAGTTAAGCAGTCCAATACCCATATCTTCCAAACTGTACTTGGGTGTCTTTTCCTGACCCCACAGTAACAGTCCCTTTAGTTTCATCTTGATGCTGGTGAAAACACATGGCCCTTTAGCAGAGCGAACTCACTCTTCGGTTGCAGGTGCCCCACAGGCGTTTCCTCCTCAAGGAACTCTCTTACAGAGCTTCTGGTGCCTCAGCACGAACTTAAACCAGGCAGCTTCTTTTCCTTAGCCGGATCGAGGGGATTGCCCCTGGAAGCAGGCTGATACCTTTCCCCCCATCCCCGCAGGGATGGGGCCCCGAACCATTGAAAGCGGTCTCCACCACTTCAATATGCTCTTCTTGTGTTCCTCTTCAGATGGGAACGCACACCTAAACAACAAAAGTAGCTCTTTGACAGAGCTTAGAGCTCTGAGGGCCAGCTTACAGCAGAGCACCTCTTTCAGACTGCCACCTTCTACTGAACTCTGCAGACTCACTTCAAATTCCCCAACGTTCTACTCTAACCTCCAACTGCAACATTCCAGTGTGGCTTATGCAGCTGCGACAGTTCTAAATGATGTCATCCCTCAGTCTCAGCTGAGACAGAGAACAGAGCGAGACAGTGTGAAATCCATTTAACTGGAGTTTCACAAGCTGCCTTCCCTGCCTACCACTAGGTCTTACTGGGATTCTAGTAACTCCGGGTAACAGGGGGTTACACTATGAAATATCTGATCTGCCCATCCTCCGGTATCAGAGTTGAGTGGATTTTCAGTTCAGTGGGTGCCATTGTGTATGACAGGCACACAGATCTGTTTCCTGAAAATGTTGGCATGCTGACATTTATTAAAATAATCAGGCGCACATTCCACTGAGAAGAATCATGTCCCTTGTCACTCCACCGCATGACAGTGACGATGAGGAGGAAAATGCTGTTGGCAGACTGGGCTGTACAATATTGTCTCACACCATCAAAGTGGATGAAGCAGTGATGGAGAGGAAACTCCCCTATGGTGACAATTCCAGTCTTGAAGACTGTGAGGGCTGCTTCATGGACGACATTGAAGAATAAAAAAATATGCCATGTTTTGCTCCTTCTCCCCACCCATCCATAATATAATGCTGGCTATGAAATTCACAAAAATGATATTATTCTCATTTATTGCACTGATATCAATCTACAAGCATTAATTTGTGCTGCTTTTTAGTTTCAACTTCACCACCTCAGCCTTCTCCTCCTCATATCATCATGTACTCTAGTCGACTTGGATCCTACACAGGCAGAGACCACATGGTCAACCACTTCCAGACAGGCATATGACTTTCAAATAACACTAGCCAGGTCTACCTGGGTGATAGGTGCTCTGGGGTCACTTGATGGTAGGGAGTGTGCATATGCTGCCATCTGCTGTTCTGGTGGAGATGGCTGAGTACTGCTGTGAGTCCTCCTACCACGCCAACTCACAGCAGCACGATGGCCTACCTCCCGCTGCCCCCCTTCTGCTTCAATATTGTCTCCATCACTACCACTGCTGTGTGCTGCACCTACCACCTCACACTCCTTCGCCTGCCACTCTGCCATGTGGTGGATCTTAAGGTGGGTCTTTGACCTCCGGTCCCCAGGTGGCTGCCTTTGTTCCCACGCCTTACACTACGGCCACAGATCTTGCAGATGACCACAGTGTCATTGGCAGGATTTAGGAAGAAAAATTCCCATACTACTGATCTTTGTAGCAGTGGAAGGGGGGCACCAGAGGATGTTGCGGCAAGGTGCTCTCCATCACCAGTGCCAGTAGTGGAGCTGCTGGTGGTAGCACTGGTAACATCAGTGGGTGGGGTGGAGACCACAGGCTGCTGCTGAGGGGCAGGGACTGCAGAGTCCTGCTGCTGCAAGGGAGCAGCACAACTCCCATCCTCAGCTGGGGGGGTGGGGGTTCTTCAGTGCCTCTTTCGAACGAATGCCGGTTGAAGTGAATAACTGCACCACTCTTCTTCCAGCATTCCTCCTCCCTACCTTGTCCCGCTATTCTCTTACAATACTAATAAAAGGTTTTCTTTACAGAAAACAAAACAAAAAAAATACAGAAAAAGAGAGAGAGAGAGAGACACACACATACACACACACACACACCCATCTAAACTTACAAAATATAAAGATTCTTTTCAAAAAAAGATCTCAGTACAGAACAATAAAGAAAGGAATTAGTGGGAAGTGGGAAACTATCAAACTAAATGCTATATTTCGACAAAAAACAATCTAAATTACTGAGCTCTCCTGCTCTGATTGATCTCAATCAGCTATAACTGCCAAAATGAAACTGAATCATTCACTTCCTGCCTGACTGGAGTCTTCCATGTGACCTGCAGAAAGTGAATCATGTATCAAAGCCTTTTTTCAATACCTTCAACGTTAGTAACACAAGTCAAAGTTAACGTCGAAGTTAACTTCGAAGTTAGCCAGATAAGTTTTGTAATTACCTGCCAATTTCACAAAATTTTTCATGAGTCAAAACTGGCGACTTCTCCGGAACTTCGCCGGAGGAATTAAACTTTGCAACATCTCTAGTGAGAGGGACGAAGTGAAGGGGGGTAGGAGGTGATAGTAACTAGGAAGGGAATGAGGAAGATGTAATAGAGTGTCATGTAAGAAGAGACAGAAGACATAGTGGAGGTGCTTATTTGACTTAGAGAGTTAGAGGTTGTGATTTGGATTGGGAGAGACCACGTAAAGCTGGGGGGCAAGGGCTAGGAGCACGTGAGCTAGGGGGAGATGGGGCTAGACCATGTGAGGCTGGGGGGGACAAGGGATGGACTACTAGGCAGGCAAGTGGGGGTAAGTGGAAAGTAAGAAAGTGAGCTGATTGTTACTTCCTGCTTTAGTAACAACCCTAACAGATACGTTAACAAAGTTTATGCAGTGAGTTTCCTTACTTTTTCAGATTGTATCATCCTATCCTTATTTGTCTGTGGGAGCGCAGGATTCTCTGGCCCTGTGCTCCCATCCCTCCATAGATGTGCATATGTATGTAGGTGTGGATGCACAGGGCCCTCTGGACCCTGTGCTTCCATTTATGGGGACAACAATGACCAAATTGTCAGCATAGCCATTTTATTACCCCACCTCATGTACCCCGGTACAGAACATTTTTGAATCCACACCAAAATGTAATTCTGCACAACTGCAACATCATTCTGTGGCACAGGTGCGAAAACATGTTTTGGACAGGATTTGAAATATAGCAGTTGTGGCATACATGAGATCAGGTGATAAGAAGGTTATATTGAAATCTGGGGTAAAAATATAAAAAAATTCCCAAGTTACAAGTGGGTGTACCAAAATTACAATGAATGGTCATAACTTTGGCATTTTTTTTTTTTTTTTTTGTATCTTGACCCCAGATTTTGAACATGCTCTTCTAATGATCTCACCTCATAAACCTCATAGGTGAAAATATTCATATCAGTGCCAAAGTACCATTCTGCACCACAGGTATGAAAACACATTTTGGGCAGGTTGTGAAAAATGACAGCTGTACTGCTCATGAGGTGGTGTGAAAAAATAGCTATGTTGAATATTTGGAGTCAGAATATTAAAAATTACCAAAGTTATGCAAATGCGTAGAAACATTTCAACCAACACTCATACCTGAGCCATTTTTAGGAATATTTTGACCAAATTTCAACACAGGTGATTTCACCATGAACACTGACACTGTCATTTTTTTAATCATTCCTGAAAGGTGATTTCCCATGCAGCAACCACAAAATCACCTTCCGGTCCCGATAAATGAAACAACAGTGACAGTGTTCATGAGGTGGGGTCCTAAAAAGCCCATATTGAAAATTTGGTGAAAAAATACCTAAAAATGGCAAAGTTATTAACATAGGTTCAAAACGCCATTGAAATACATTATATAGCACTTACCTTGATTCCTCAGTTTGCCGTTTGGCTTTGAAGAGTGCAGACGTATCCCAGTCCACAGAAGATGACAGCGGACAACCTCTGGAGGTAAGTTTAGGATAAGGGGGGTGTGTGTGGGGAGGTGGGTACTCAGTGGGAGGGTTGGTCTTGGGGAAGGGGGTCTGTGGTGTGATGAGGGACTCTTTTCTTTGCTTCAGAAAAAAAGACATTGGAAGATGTTTTTTCTATTACAGGTGCAGTAATAAACTGTTTGGGGACACTGGGGGTGGGCTCTTCAGTGTCTCACACTGCTGGGGGGTCTAAATGATGACACAGGGATTGGGCCCCTCTGATGTTGGCAGTAATTTCAAAAGAAACGGGTTGCCGGGGGGGGGGCATCCAACATCAGAGCTGTGTGAAAATACAGGAGGCTGTATGTGACCCTACATGTGAAATGACAGTAGCTCTTGCAAATACAACAGAGTTCTGTGAAAACAAGCTAGGCTGTATGTGGCTCTACATGCAAAAAAGCAGTACTTCCTACAACAACAAAAGTATTTTCATGCGGAACATCTAACTTTTCCCCTAGGAAATAATGGGAAAATTGAATAACTTTTGAATGGATAAATATTTTTTCACCAAACTTTCAAAAAGTACATTTATGAGGCAAAGGCGTTCTATCCTGAAAATTTCAGACCACAACCTAAAACCATTTCTGAGATAATACAGGTGGACAAAGAAACAGCAAAACAATGGTACATTTAGAGATTTTAACACTCGTAATCTCAGAAACCACACAATGGATTCACATGAAATTTGACACATCCAGAGACCTACCCTACCCCTAGAGATTATGCATACCAAATTTTGTGCAAATCCATTAAACAGTTCCAGAGTTATTGATGTTCAGAAATGTGGCTTTTTATTTATGTATTTAAATCTCAGAAATTACACACCTTTGAGTCAGAGACTCATTTACAAAGGCTTCATGTTGAATGAAGGACAAGGAATTGTACAGATAACAATAATTCAAAAAACATCAGTATACAAAAATGAGAACAGCACATTTCAAAGAGAGTTTTGTTCAAAAAATGCAGTCAAATTACACAGACAGAAAACCAGGTAACAGACAAAAAGACATAGTCATAAGGGAAATGATGGCAGGATATGGGTGGGGGATTATGAGAGGCAGGGAAGGTTAGGTGCAGTCGCAGGAGCTACTTGCTATGAAGTGCAGCTGAAGCTTTGATTTAAAGGACCCCAGCTTTCGTTCAGCCAGGTCATCGGCAAGCAGGTTGTTTAACTAATTCACTCTACATGAGCTCTTTGAAAGTTCCACCACTTGTGTTCTGTATACTCTTAACACTGTTGTTTTTCTAAGCAAAATCAAGCCATAATCAGCATGCCACAAATAAATGTGAATACCTTATGAACTGTAAGTGCTACACACAAAGTACGAGTAGCAAAATTGTTCAGCACAAAATTATCTTTCCAACAGTGCTATGCAATTAATTATAAGCAATTTCTTTTTTTTTTCTGTGCTAGTCCAAATAACAAAAAAAGTGTTTTTTGCAATAAAAAAGGCAAGGAAAATATGTAACATATCAACACCAAATTAAACATCCATACATTAGATTTAGGTACAAAGTAATTTTTACTAAACAGCAATTTTCTAATATAAAACATGTATCTTTCTCATTTTTTCAAGTGCTTAGTGAGGCTTGAGGGACAGATGTCAAATATACACACCATATCATAAACAAATGCAAATAACTCCTTAACTATATGTGATACGCACAGTGCATCAGAGGCAAAGTTGTTCAGCACAAAATTACCTTTCTATTTGGTGCTATGCAGTCAATTCTAATTAATTTGTGTTTGCAAGTAATACAGAGAAATAGTGCTGATGACCTGAGAAGTGTCTAGGGCAAACAGGAAGTCTTAAGCTGCTGACTAAGTCATTGTGGGAAGACAAAGGGGCTGATTTGTTTGCCAACTACAGGCATTTTCTGGAGGAATTAGTTAACTGGTGCCCTGTACATAAAAGACTGCTGGAATTGGGAAGTTCTGCAGCGAGGGACATTGAAAGAGGCTTTGGAGGCACTTCTCATGTTCCTAGGTGTCTGCACATGTGATGAGTGACTGTGAGGAGGGTGGAGTGAGACAGAATGTAATTTTCTTTGCAAGAAGGCAGATCTGGTAGGTTAGCTTGCTCTTAAGGTTTAGCCAGTTAGTCTGTGCATAGAGGTCACATCTGTGGGTAAGTCTGTGGGATCCAGCAACTAGATGACATGCTTTGTTGAAGGCAATCTTTATTCTATTGAGAACTATATCCATGGCAGAGCCATATATAACAAGTCCGTAATCAATGATAGAGAGGATAGAGCTAGTTACAGCCAGCCTGATTGCGTCCAGGGGTCATGCAGTGTCTATACCTGTAGAGTGACCCAATCCTAATATTAACCACTTTACAGACCTGATTGACATGCTCATGGAATGCTAAGGAGGAGTCAAGGGTAACTCCAAGATACTTAAATCTGCTGACTTATTCTAGTGGCTGGTGGTGGTTATTGAGGATGTTGAGGTGTGTCCCTTGTGCTTGTTGTGGGGGTTAGCAAACACCATGACTTTAGTCTTTTTATAGTTTTCTATTAGTTTATGGTCAAAGAACCAGGATTCCGCTTCAGTGAAACACTTTGCGCCCTCAAGTGGAGCAAGGTCAGGGTGACTTGAGTAGATGACCGCATCATCTGCGTAAAGAAGAAGGTTGCTGGAGCAGACAGGAGGAAGGCAGTTGAGGAACAGATTGAAGAAAAGAGGGCCCAGAATTGATCCTTGTGGGACTCCTAAATGGACAAGGTGGTTGGAGGAGAGGTTATCACAGATTTTGACATGCTGAATTCTATCACAAAGATAGAGAACCAGGTAGTGGCATTATGTGAGATACCAGCAGTGGGGAGGGTAGCAACTAGGAGGGTGTGGTTGGCTATGTCAAATGCTTTAGTGAGGTCTATGTACACAGACCCCACAAGGTGACAGCAATCAAGGGCTTTGTGGGTGAAGTCCATAAATTCATGAAGGGTGGAGGTACTATGTCCCTTCCTAAAACTGTGTTGCTGGTGGCATTAAAGGTTGTATTTAATGAGATAGTCTGATAATTGATTCGAGACAGTCCTTTCTAGAGCTTTTGAAAGTGGAGGGAGGAGGGAGGATTGATATTGGGCAGTAGTTATTACAGGAAGCCCTATCACCACTTTTGTGGATTGAGTTACCACAGCAGCTTTCCACTGCTATGGGAACTGACTGAGGCAGAGTGACTGGTTAAATAGCCTGGTGAGGGGAATAAGACTGCGTCAAGGGCCAGGTGCAGGAGTTTCAAGTCCAGCGTGTCACTGCTGTGTCTGGACTGTCCCAGGACATGCAGTAGGTAAGTTTTGGCTTCCTTGGGAGAGACTATCCTAAAGCAGAAGGGGGATATGTTGCCAGGATACTGAGCAGGTGGGGTGACATTAGTTAATGGGGTGCTAGAGAAAAGTCAGGAGGGAGTATCCACTGAGGTCTGTAAAGGTGGCGTTAAAAGTGTCAGCAATGAGCTGGTGGACTTGAGTGGTGGTGCCATTAATGTTTAGCAGGGTGGTGAGGGAGATATTAGGCATACCATTGAGGACTTTTAGGTTGTTCCAAAACTTTCTTCCATTCCCCTAGGAGGAGTAGAGTCTCTCTTTGAAAGTGGGCAACTTCAGCTAGGTGAATCTCATGAGTACAAGAGTTATAGGCTGTCTTGTACCTCTGCCAGTCTGCTGGGTTTCCTTGAGGCATGGGCTTTATGCCAAAGGTTGTCCCTCAAGGCCATGGATTTGAGAAGGGAAGAGGTGATCCAGGGATGGGAATGGCTTTTGATAGTTCTTTTGGAGTATAGGGTGAAAATATCGCAAGCTTTGTTAAAGGTGGAGATAAAGAGAGTAAGAGCTAGGTCAATGTTGGGGGCAGAGTCAATTAAGGGCCAGTCACTGTTGAGGAGGTAGGCCTGGAATTGATTTAGCATACCTTTTTTGAAGGAGCGGTGGATGATCTGTTTACCGGGGAGTTTGGGGAATGGTTTGACCAGTGGCATAAGACTGCAGAGTGATCACTAAGTGAGTCCGGCAGGACCATTATGCTAGAGAATCTCTGGATGGTTAGTTAGTATGAGCTCTATTGGGAGCTATACCCAGTTCTATAATTGATTCTGGTTGGAGAGGAAACTAATTGGGGAGGTCTAAGGTTGTGTCAGCATCTCTGAGTGGGCAGAATCAGGGGCCAGCCAATTTACATTAAAGTTTCCCAATAAGACTACCTCAGAGCCATTTGGTAGGTTAGAGACCCAGTCAAGGATAGAATTGAAACCCAGTGCAGCATTACGAGGGGGAATATAGATTGAGAGGGTAATGAGTGATTTACCCATGTGCACAATTGCAGTTTTGATCGCAAAAGCCCAGTCATCATTCTCAGTTACAATAAGAGGGAGGACCAAACCTTGCAGAGAGTTACTTAGATACTGTAAATGGCACATCCCCCCCCTTTCCACTGCCTGTCATTCCTAAATAGCATGTAGCCATCTAGGGCAACAGCAGAGTCAGGAGTTTTAGGGGAGAGCCAGGTCTCGACTACTGCAAGGACATCGGGATTATGCTGCTTGACCCAGACATGTAGTGGGTCAAGCTTTGTCAGGAGGCTGGGATATTAAAGGAGGCAATTTTGAGACTACCCATGTTACTAGGGAGGAGAAAGTAATGAGACTGGGCCAGGGTTAGGGTAGATATTGCCAGAAAGCAGGAGTAGAAGAAGGCAATGCTGAATTAGAACAGACTGGAGAAGTTTAAGATTAGCCAAGGTTTATCAATGGGTGGGTTTGAAGCTATAGGCAGGAAGTGGCAGGGAATGGATAATAGGTTGCTAGTAGTGGTGAGGGGTAGATAGGCTGGTAGCTATTTGAGGCATGTAGAAACAGGGAGGCAGGCAGAAAGTTAGGGGTGTTACTGGCAGTAACAGTGGACAGCACCTGTGAGGTAGCAAGGGGCTTTAACATTGAAGTTTGCACTCAACTTTAACTGTACAGGTGCTATCGTGCCTATCTCTCACGCTCTCTCTCTCTCTCTCTCTCTCTATATATATATATATATATATATATTCATTGCAAAAACTACATTACTGCATCAGTTAGGGTTTTATTAAAGTGTAAAGCTGGGAAATTCGAGGTTAAGTTTACAACCCTACCATCCCCCCACCTCCACACACCAACAGGCATTGGGGTGTGCCTTGGGGTTGTTGTCCCTAACTCTACATAGATACATAGATACATAGACAGTGTCGGCAGATAAGGGCCTATGGCCCACCTAGTCTGCCCATTTGAGCTTGTAAGTTCAGTTTGTTTTCCTAGAAGTCTATTTCCCCTTACCCCTGACCTCTAGAATTCCTTTATGTCTATCCCATGCATTCTTAAATCCCGTGATTGTTTCAGCCCCCACCACTTCCTCTGGCAGGGTGTTCCACTTGTCCACCACCCGTTCTGTGAAGAAATTCTTTCTCATGTTTCCTCTGAACTCTCACCCCATTCCATGTGTAAACAAGATAAGATGTACAGTATAGGAGAATGGGGTGAGAGTTAGGCCCAATGACTCCAAGGCACACCCCAACACCTATTGGTGTGTGGAGAGTGGGGGTGGGGTGGTAGAGTTGGTAACCCTAACGTTGAATTTCCTAGCTTTTTACGCTTTAATAAAAACCCTAACTGATGCATTAACAAGTTGTTTGCAATGAATTTACCTTCTTTTTGAGAAAGTGTAATGTAACTGGTATGTGGTTGTGAGAGTGCTGGCCCTCCAGGTCCTGCACTCCCCTCACACTACCCATTGTTGCATAATGATATGCATAAGTGGGTGTGTGGACCCTCTGGACCCTGCACTCCCACTTACACATAAGTACGGACATACCGCAGCCCTATAGTCATGAAAAGTAACCCTCGTAACACTAATTGGCAATATCTCAGTAACCGTAGCAACTATGAAAAAACTTCCACTGCAGTTGCAATCATGACTTGAAACCTCCACGGGTGCACAACTACAGAGAGCGAAAAATCTATATCTTGAATCATTTTTGAGATATGGGTGCCACAATTCAATGGATGCACTTAACTTGGATATTTTCAGGATTTTTTCACCCAGTTTTCAACATGGCATTTTGGGGACCCCAGCTCATGAACAATGTCACTGTAATTTCATTAATCTGTCCCAGAAGTTGAGTTTGCACAGGGAACGTGCCATTCTGCGCCACAGGTGCGAAATCATGTTTTGGGCAGGTGTGAAAAATGACAGCTGTATACTGTTCATGAGGAGGTGTGGAAAAGGGTAATGTTGAAAAGCAGGAGTGAAAATATGAAAAACTGGTGGTTATGAGCGCACGTAGAAACTGCACAACACACGCGATCGTAATGTGGCCAGTTATGGGAATGTTTTAACTAAATTTTCACCATGGGCTTTTTGGGAAATCCTCTCATGAACACTGGCACTATGATTTTGTTACTCCACCCCAAACGTTGATTTTGCACAGCGACTGTGCCATTCTGCACCACAGGTGTGAAAACACATTTTGGGCAGGATGTGAGAAATGACAGCTGTACTGTCCATGAGGAAGCATGAACAAATGGCAATGTTGAAAATCTGGAGTGAAAATATTAAAAGTTGACAAAGTTACGAGCTTGCATAGAAACTGCGCAATGCATGCTTGTGACACAGCCGTTATTTGGAATTTTGTACCAAATTTTCAACATGAGCTTTTAGGGACCTCCTCTCATGAACACTGGGACTGTCATTACATTAACAGGTCCCAAAAGGTGATTCTGTGCAGTGAGCACGAAATCATCTTTTGGAACCGAGTAATGAGATGACAGTGACATTGTTCATGAGGTGGAGTCCCAAATACCCCATGATGAAAATTTGGTGCTAAACATCTAAAAAATGGCAGCAATATCAACATAAGTTGACCCCCCACTGACTGGCATTATATGACTTAGATTTGATTCTTCAGTCTGCGGTTTAGCTTTGAAGAGTGCAGGCATGTCCTGGTCCAGAAAGATCGCTGCTTCTGATCTCTGGAGGTAAGCATGGGTAGGGGGAGGTGTGGGAATTGGGTGCTCAGTGGGAGGGTATGGATGGGGAGGGGGACTGGGGAAACGATGAGGGACTGTTTTCTTTTTGCAGGTTTAAAAAATTAAAGGCGTCAGGGATGTTTTCTTTTTACAGGTATTTTGTAAATAATACATATTTGGGCACACTGGGGTGGGTTCCCAGTGTGCGGATATACTATGTGATCCAAAACTCAGTATGCCGTAGCAGCATACAGGTAAAATATTTAAAAATGAAAGGCTTGAATCACTGACATGCCCAACATATGAATTTCAGGCATCTCAGTACATAAAGTGTAAAATGCAGTGGGCTTTGCCCCTGCACCCCATGTAGGGAAGACCCCCAGACCCTCTGTAATTAAATTATCCAACCCGAGGGGGAGCAGACCTGAGAGTAAAATGATAAGTGTTGTAGGGTGCGTTGTGCGAAATGCTGTGACCCGGACCAGAACCTGGGTCACGCGCAGTATCACTGACCCAGCTACTGCTGGTATTCCCTCCACACCACCTTTGGCTCAGCCAGCAACCCCATCCAGCCATCCTTCTGCGGATTACATGGGGCAAGGTAGCATTCTGTCACATCCGCTACCTTACCCCGTTGGGAGCAATAATGTTGGATGTGAAAGCATTGGGTTAGCGGATCTTTTGGGCAATGCTGACTGGGAATGTGTGTGTCGGAATCCAGAGTTTCTTCCTAATGTAAGTATGCCCAGTGTGCCATATTGGTGTGGTGGTGGGGGGGGTGCATACATGCCGACACAGGGATTGGGTATCCCATTGTTAGACAAGCTTTTAAGTTTTGTAGTGGTTACTGCTGACATGGGGATTGGGCACCCTGTTGTCGGACATGCTTTATCTTTTATTGGGACTACTGCTGACATGGGATTGGGCACCCGTTGTCGGCCATGGTTGTTTCTAGTTGGAACACTGGGGTGGGCTCTCAGTGTCCCATATATTGGCTGGGGGCTCTACTGCTGACATGGGGATCGGGAACCCTCATGTCAGAAAAAACGTTTTTAATCATTTCATCCTATATTGGGCTCACGACCTAGATCCTAGGTCATATCTCCTGCATACGAACTCGGATCCTAGGTCATATTATGTGATATGAAATAGCATTTAAATGATTAAAGAAACACATTTTACAGGCAAATTTCCATTACTGTGTGCGTTTCCCTTACTGTTTGCATTACCATTAGTATTTGCGTTTACATTTGTGCTTGTGTTTCCATTACCGTTTGCATTATCATTTCCATTTGCATCACTGTGTGCATTACAGTTTGCACTTACATTTGCATTACTGTTGGTGCTGCTGTTTCCTTTTAAGTCACCGTTTGCATTACCGATACCATTTGTGTTTCTGGTACCGTTTTCATTAGCATTTTCATTTGCATCACTGTACATTTACCATTTGCATTTGTATTTGTGCTTGCATTTGTGTTTCTGTTTGCATTACCATTACCGTTTGCATTTTCGTTGCTATTTACGTTACCATCTGTGTTTGTGTTCACGTTTATGCTTGCATTTCCATTATCATTTGCATTACCGTTTGCTTTTGCGCCTGCATTTACATTACCATTTGTGTTACTGTTTCCTTTCGCTTCACCACTGGTGTTACCGTTTCTGCTTGCATTTGCGTAACTGTTACCATTTGCATTTTCGTTACCATTTGTGTTACCATTTATGTGTGCATTTCTGTTACTGTTACTGTTCTCATTACTGTTACCATTAGCATTGGCGTTACTGTTAGTGTTAATGTTCCCATTAGGATTACTGTTACCATTGTCATTACTGTCAGTGTTACCGTTACTGTTAGGGTTGTGGGCCCCACGCTCTCACCACCACATACCATTCACTATTTATAGAGCACATTCTCAAAAAGAAGGGAAATTCATGGCAAAAAAATCTATTTAATGCATCAGTTAAGGTTGTTTCACAGCAACAAAAGTGAGGAAATTTGGTGTTAGGGTTGCCACCCCTTACACCCCATGCCCACCCTGCCCCCACTAACAGGCATTGGGCTGTGCGTTGTGGTTGTCAGGCCTAACTCTCATCCCATTCTCCTATACTGCACCACCTCAGCTTATTTACACATGGAATGGGGTGAGAGTGAGGCCCAATGACCTCAATGTACACACCGATGCCTGTTGGTGGGGGCAGAGTGGGCATGGGGTGCAAGGTGGCAACCCTAACACCAAATTCCTTGCTATTGTCACTGTGGAACAACCCTAAGTGATGCATTAAATTGAGTTTTGCCATGAAAAAAAAAAAATATATATATATGTATATGTATATATATATATTGCAAATAACTTTGTTAATGCATCAGTTAGGGTTAAAGCGACAAACGTAGGGACATGCCCACCCCCACCTTGCACAGACAGAGAGGGATCAGGGGTGGCATTGGGTTCATCAGCCCTAACGCTCACCCTATTTCATTAGAAAATAAACTGGTTGGGGGTGGGGAATTAGGGTCGGAAAACATAACACCATATTTCCCTACTTTTGTCACTTTAACCCTAACTGATGCAATAACAACGTTTTTTGCAATTTATTTCCTTACTTTTTGAGATGGTATAATTCCATCATAATTTGCTTGGTGTGTACATAATTACCATTTCTCCACAGATGCGTATACGCACATAGCAGCAGAAGTGGGCCCTGCTTTTCCATTTATAGTTCAAGAGTGATGGAATTGTCACCGTAGCCATGTTATTACCGCACCTAATGTATGCACTACACAAAATATTAAAATCCCAGTTGAAACGTAATTCTGCACAACTTCAATGCCATTTCTGTGCCGTAGCTGCGAAAACACATTTGGCCAGGGTTTGAAAACTGACATGTGTGACTTACATTTGGTGGGGTAATAACAAGTACATGTACAGATTTTGGGTCAAAAATATTTTTAACTGACAAAATTACGAGTGTGTGTAGTGCAGTTGCAATGAGCCATCATAACTCAGCCATTTCCTTGACATGTTGACCCTCTAAATTTTAACATGGCTGTTTGGGGACACCACCTATGAAAAATATGACTGTCATTATGCAAATCCAACCTGAATGATGATTTCATCAACCAACCACGGAGGACCCTGTGCTCCTTTGTAACCATAACTGTAGAGACATTGTAATTTACCTTCATCTTCCTGTGAGCGCAGGGCCCAAACACCATCACTCCATAATAGTATCCTATATCTGGGAATGGCCCCACACTTCCATTTATTCAAAAGTGTACAGACATTGTAATGAACCCTCATCTCTCTGTGGGGCGCAGGACCTAGAGTACTGCATAATGGAGAGGCCCTGGTCTGCCATTGTTGCATAATGGTATGCATATGTGGCCTGCACTCCCATCTACCCATAAGTACAAGGACACAGCGCAGGCATACAGACATTCCAAGTAACCTTTGTGATGCAAATGGTGCAATATCTCAGTAACCATAGGAGGGAATATTCCACTGCAGTTGTAATCTTGGCCTGGCAACCTACATGCATATTTAGTGCACCTAAAGGTGTACTGAGCTGCGGCTAACGAAAAAATCATATCTCAAACCATTTTTGAGATAAAGGCACCAAAAGGTAACATGGCCACCAAAATGTTATCCTATGGGACATTTCTAAAAATACCATTCGAACTGTTTGAATGGTTTTCTAATTGCCATTCGAACTGTATTTTCAAAATACAGTTTGAATGTTTTCTAATTACCGTTCGAACTGTATTTAAGAATGATTTGAATGTTTTTTTCCAAGCAAGAGACCCACAGAATAATCCAGACCACAAATCCAAATGTTTACCACTTAAATTAAAACATAATATTACATTAAACTGAGCACACACACTTCACCCAGTTACCACATGTCTACACTACTAATTACAAGCCTTATTAATAGCAGGAGAATATTTTAAATGGAATAGTAATTAAAAAAAAATCTGAACTGTATTTTCAAAATACAGTTCGAAGTGTTTTTCTAATTACTGTTCAAGCTGTATTTTCAAAATACAGTTTGAATGTTTTTCTAATTACCATTTGAACTATATTTACAAAATAGAGTTTGAATGTTTTTCTAAGCGAGAGACCCACAGAATAATCCAAACCACAAGTACAAAAATTTACCACTAAAATTAAAAGTTAATATTACATTAAACTGAACACACTCACTTCCCCCAGTTCCCACATGTCTACATTACTAATTACAAGCCTTATTTACAGCAGAAGAACATTTTAAACTGAAAGGTAATTAAAAATACCATTTGGGGCTGGCCTGCCATTGTAGTGGTTGGATTTCCGTTTGTGATGCCAGCAACCCGGGTTTGGGAACGAGCCTGGGAGCTGGAGGGCTGGCCGGGGGGAGAAGGCTTGAGCGTCCCAAGAACTGCTCGCCTTCTCCAGGAGGGGAGCCAGAGCTCGGCTCTTGTCTGCCCCAGGTGGAGACCCAAAGTACAGCAAGCCCGATGCTTAACAGGGGTTGATGTGCTGACGCTGGCGCCAAGTGCCTTGACATCAGGGGACACGGCACATCGAGAGAACACTGGAAAAACACCTCGCAGCACTCCCGCTAGACGGTGCACCAGGCCCCGATCCTCCATCCCCCTACCGGCCCTGTGACAGCATCCTGATGAAAGACAGACCTATCGGAGTGTAAGATCCCCCACCCTGTACCCACCTGGGGGGGGTATAACCACGGCTTCATGGGGGATGGACTGCACTGGTCACCAGGTAGGTGAGCGAGTACTGAAAAGGCTGTAGGTGTCTCCTGAAGAAGGGGAGAGTTGCGAGGAGGGGGAGCAAAAAAAAAACAAACATTTGAACTGTATTTTCAAAATACATTTCTAATGGTTTTACTAATTGCCGTTCAAACTGTGTTTATAAAATACAGTTCACACTGCCTGTCCTGCATCTATCACAGAAATTATTGTAATTCAAAAATGGTATTTTTTTTTACCAAACCAATCCAAAGGCACTCCCTTGGCACACTCCCCATCATCCATAAAGATTTCAGAGAAAAATTGCATTCTGTGTGTGCTGTAAATGAAGGCAAAAAAATACCATGTTATCCTATGGGAAAAAAACATACATTTTTAGATTTTTGACCACTTTATATCTCAAAAACCGTAAAATATGCCATCATGAAACATTCCACATCTTGTGACACTGGCAACATGAGAGCACATACCGATTTTGGGGCAATTGTGTGGAAAAATGGCAAACTTATTAAGGAGCAAAACT
Source organism: Neoceratodus forsteri (assembly GCA_016271365.2). NCBI lineage: Eukaryota > Metazoa > Chordata > Ceratodontiformes > Ceratodontidae > Neoceratodus > Neoceratodus forsteri. The sequence continues at coordinate 725,678,720 of CM057458.1, read as the reverse complement.
TGAGATTTAACATTGAAAGGCTATACCAACCCTAACTATAGGGCACAAATGCACCATAAAGACACACACACACACGCACACACCAACCAGACTACATGCTGTTGTTTAAAAAAGTCTCTAGCCCTAACAGTTCCAGAGTTATGACATTTTAAAGAAGATATATTTTGAAAGGTCAGACTCTGGAACTGTTGGGGCTATTCAGTCTGGCTGCTAAGAAATGGTGTTGTTATATTGTTACTATGAAATAGTAATTATGTTATTAATATAGAAACTGGTAGTTTCTTTTAGCTATATCTACAGTATATATATTTGCATCACAGCATAAGTTATATTTTGTATAATAAATGTTATTGAAATACTTTTTCCATAATGATAAACTTTTTTAATATCAATATGAAAAATACTCATGGCAGTTTTAAAAGATAACATTTAAAAAAATACATTTTTGCACTTTTCTGAATTTTGCTATTAATTCCATAATTTAATTGGTGTCTTTATAAATGTAATACGCATAAACATTCATCTTATACCATAAATTGTGTTGTTAACAGTTCACTACCCCTCCAGCAGTACCAGTTCTTCCTAGGTTTTGCAGGCTTTGCCTGTGAAAGTGTCAGAAGATAATAAAATTAAATCAATATTCAAATGCATTTGGAAAGAATCATATACACTTCTTTACTGTACTTTAATTAAATTCATGCTACCAAATACATTACTTCAGTACCTTTTAAACAAATAACCTGAAATGAATATTCAAACAGACATTTTTTTTTTGTTTGTTTGTTTTTTAGTTCTTTAACCAGGACTAGCACACTAAGCTGAAAGCTTTTTTACAGGAGCGACCTGGGAGCACAGGGAAGTTAAGTGACTTGCTCAGGGTCGCACAGTATGCAAGCGGAAGCTGGGGATTCAATCCCAGGTCTGGTCTGCTGATGTCACTAGATTTGCAGCTCAGAGCCTTAAACCACTGCACTATACTGCCTCCCATCCTCAAGTCCTAGCCAGCCCCATAGTGGTCACACAGCAAATTCATGCTGTTCAAGCCATATTGTGCACTATTTATGAACAATAACTTTTTAAGCTGCCACATACAGTAATTACACAGCTCATTTTTTCCTATATGGTGACATACTCAGCTTAACGTCACTCATTATGTCGCTTTCTGTTCTCATACTGTGCACAGAAAATGTTATGCATGCAAAATTGTATATTAAGATACTGCATGTGGTTCTTGCTAGCATGACGGCAGGCCATGTCAGTGTCCAGGCATAATGTCCCCCTACAGTGCCATAAAAACTTTTAATATCCAGAATGGAAAATGGCTTACAATATCAGCATACTCATAGCACTCCTTATGCTTAATAAAACAGAATAGGGGAACAGTATCTTGTCACACAGGGGCCCCTCATGCAGAATGAAGAAGAAGCTGTGGGATTACAGATCTCTGTGGGGACCCTCAAATGGTGTCCTCTGTACCCTCAGAATACAAGGTCCCTCATGCAGGAAGATTGAAATTCAGTGAAAACTGAGAGAGATATGGAGGAAGGACTGGGAGAAATTAGTTTTGCTGGACTAGGAAGCATTAAAGAGGCAATATAGTGCAGTGGGTTTTGGGTTAAAGTGCTGAGCTGCAGACCTGGGTTTGAATCCCACAGCCACCTAGGTGCATGCTGTGGGATCCTGAGCAAGTCACTTAACTTCATTGTGCTCCCAGGTCACATCTGGAAATAAGCTTCAGCTTAGTGTGCTACTCCTGGTTAAACAATGTTCCCTTTCACTTTCCCCTATACCTCTCAGCTGTCTCTGATTTTCAGGGATGTCCCTGATTTTGCCTCAGAATTTTCCTCTGTCCCTCATAAAATTTCATTTTTTTGACTGAACAGTGGAGATTGTAAGCACAAAATAAGATTAATCATTAAAGTTACAGATTTGTTCTTCTTCAGAAAATGCTTCTTACATTAATCCTCTTATTCTAGCAGGTTTCTGCATGAATATTTTCAGTTTTTAATATTTGTCCCTGATTTTGGGTCTTTGTCCCTGACTTTTTTATGTCTTCTCCCTGATTTATGAGTTAAGAGGTTGAGAGGTATGCTAAGAAATGAACTAAGAAGTGCATGTAGTGTCCTAATAAGATGCTGTTTTTGGAGGTGAGAAGAACAAATGCACAAATAAAATCAGTTTCTGAACACCCCTCTTTAGAGAGCTGGAGTGAGAGCTTGAGGAACTCATAGGGGCTCCTTAAGTAATTACGGTAGAGAGCTTTCTTGCTATTAGACCACCCAAGAGGGATGTGCGACCCCCTTATATGTTGCCTTATGGGTAGCTGGCTAACGACCACCAAAACAACAATCACCAGCCTGGAGTTCACCTCAGAGTCCCCTCACTCAACACCTGGCTGAATATAATTAATCAGATCTGTTATATGGAGAAAATAACCCATTTCCTTAATGATAAGGAAGAACTGTTCACCTCCTAGTGGAATGAATGGGTATTAGATATTATGGTTAGGGACCCGAACTTCATACCACAATTTCCCCCAAGGAATAGACCCTAGTAGGCATGTGGTTCGCACTCCAGTTGCCCACATCGGAAGTGCATGGTAGTATCTGTTAAAATCTTAACTGATCTTTGGTTCTGCTTTAAGATGTCAGTTTCGCATAGTTTCAAGGTACTGGGTCTAGTCCCTACTCCACTTTGGTGGTGGAACCTCCCCCACCTTTTGGGGCTCATCACAGATGTATAATATTGTTTGGGATAGTCTAACTGATATGTTGTAAACACCCATTGGCTGGAGACACCTCCCCATATTCTGAGCAATGAGGGAGTTCCAAGCTTTGGGTAACAGTTTTCTGTTATGTTGCATTGTGATTGTATATAGTTAAATGAAAACTCAACACTATGATTGTATCATACAGCTTTTTCATTGTTTCTTGACTGTATGCACAGGAAGTTTAATAAAAATATGTTTACAAAAGAAAAAACTATGTCTGCTCAACTGTAAATTAGGGTTTTACCTGGGACATCCCCTCACCACAAGGTTTAATACTCAGAGGGCATTTGGGAGCAGCTGAAACAAACTCTAAATATGTTGGAACTTTCAGCAAAGAAAACCTGTGCTTTCTGAGAGAGAGAGAGAGAGAGAGAGAGATCCTGGGTACAAAAATGGTTAATGGATAGGTGACAGAGGGTGTTGGTAAATGGCACACAGTTTAATTAAGGGACAGAATGTCACGGGGCTCAGTACTTGGACCGATTCTCTTTACTGTCTTCATAAGGATATTGTAGAAGAGCTGGAAGGGAAGGTATGCCTTTTGCAGATGGCACCAAAATCTGTAATAGGGTGGATACTCAGGGGATGGTGGCGAAAAGGAGTCGGGTTCTTAGAAAATGTGAGGAGTGGTCAAAGATAGGGCAGCTGTGGGGTCCAATTCCAAAACATGTAAAATCCTGCACTTAGGGCATAGAAACCCAGGAGCTGAGTATAAAATGTATATGTGTGTGTGTGTGTGTGTGTGTGTGTGTGTGTGTGTGTGTGTGTGGGGGTTAATGATGCCACTAAGCAGGAAAGAGACCTTGGGATTATAATATCTGATAACTTTAAAGTGGTGGGCAGTCTGACAAGACAGTAGGCACGCCAGTGGGATGCTGGGGTTCATTAGAGAAGTATCACCAGTAGAGAGGAGGGGTTGGTGTTACCACTGTATAGGTTGCTGGAGGCTCACCTGGAGTTCTGTGTCCATTTCTGGTGGCTGTTCTCAGAAAGGGCAGGTGGAGACAGTCCACAGGAGGACAATTAAAATAGTGCAGGGGTTGCACAAGAAGGCCTATGAGGAGAGGCTGAGAGATCTCAACATGTACACCCTGGAGGAGAAGAGGGACATGACAGGCACCTACAAAGTACCTCATGGGGGTGAACAGGGTATGGGAGGAGGGTCTGTTTCAAATGAGAAAGTGCACCAGAACAAGAGGGCATTCAATTAAGTTGTAAGGGGGATTTAAGAGGTATGTGAGGAAGTACTACTTCACAGAAAAAGTGGTAGATGCCTGGAACAGTCTGCCAGCAGAAGTAGTTGGGGGCAAAAACAGTGGGAGGCTTCAAGTATACATGGGATAGGGATGGGGAAGCCTGGTAAATAGGCAGGGATGGTCCCTGGAGACCTGGTAGTGTGTATTTATTTATTTATTTATTGAAAAGTTTCACCAGGAGTGCACACTGTATAACAAGTTGCTCATCTCACGTCGCAACCTGGGGAGTGGGGGAACATAGGATAGATGACAGAGATTGATACAGTATCACAAAATACACATTTGAAATAACATACAACCAAGAAACACATAGAACGTGTGAATAAATAATGACTATCAAGGGAAAAGTGAGCAAAAGGAGTAGCTAGAAGGCAGTGCATTAAATGGAATACAGCAGTTTGGTCTAAGGTGAGCTGGTATGCAAAAGCAGACAGTATAATCTTCAGTACAACAGAAGTGCAGATAAACTACAAGTTCAATGGAGATTTAGGGGCTATCAGTTTAGTACAGAGGAGTGCAGTGGAGGAGGAGGAGGAAGATGGAGGTGTAGAACAGGGGGAAGAAGGGGAGGGGAAGGGAGGAGAGAGGCATACCAAGATCTGATCCCTACAGGATGCTGAGAACCCTGCCAGGGGGTGGAACAAGGCAAAGACAGAGGTGAGGGAGAGAAGGTAATAGGAGGTGAGAGGCATACCAAGATCTGACCCCTTCAGGATGCTGGGAACCCTGCCAGGGGGTGGAACAAGGCAAAGTTAGAGGTGAGGGAGAGAAGATAAGAGGTAGGGAGGTCAGGAGGGAGGTAGGAAGAGAGGGTAGGTAGCAGAGAAAGGGAATATAGGCAATGGGGATAACATTTAGAGGAATGGGAGATTTGGGGTGAATACACTGGAGCAGAATTATCGGAGGAAGTTAAAATGTATTAAAGCAGGAACAGCTAGAGGAGAGGTAGTTATGTAAGGCAGATCCAAGGGAGTAGGAGGAGGAGGAGGATGAGTTACATATTTGAAGGAGGAGGGAGTACCGGACTTTAGGGAAGTGATAGGAAAAGCCAGACTATCCGATGAGTGTGGCAGAGTGGGGGACCACCCAGATATGAGTGTCAGTAGATCTGAGGGAGTGGGGGTGGGGTGGGGGTGGAGTTGAGAGAGAGAGATGTGGTGAGGTTAGGAGGGAGTTCACCCAGCCAGTATTTAGAGGTGAGTTTGGCACAATGGGAGAGGCACCTGTTAGCAAGCAGGGGGAAAGGACAGGGCATGATAGAGATCACAATGATGAGTCTGGGAGGGAGCATCAAGAGCGAAGTGACAGAAGAAGTTAAAGAGAGTGTTCAATCTGGTCAGGGAGGACTTGGAAGCACCATAGACTATGTTGCAGTAGTCAAAAATGGTGAGTATCATCTTCTGGGCAAGTTCATGACTGGCCGCAGGAGGGATGCAACTATGGTTCCTATATAAGGCACCAAGCTTGGGGTGCAGTTTTTCCAGGATGGCCTCGACATAACCAGAGAAGTTGAGGTGTTGGTCCAACCAAACCCCAAAGTATCTGAATGAACTGGTGTCCTCTAAGATTGTCCCATCCAGGGTGTGGAAAGAGGGAAGGCCCAGGAGCCTTGAGAGTCTCTGCTTAGTGCCAAAGGTCATGGAGACTGTCTTCTTGGTGTTTAGAAAGAACTGATGGGAGGCAAACCAGAGCTGAACCTGGTGGAAATCATACTGCAGGGTAGTTGCAACATCAGCTGGGCATTTGCCAGAGGTACACAAGACAGTATCATCAATGTACATGTGTATGGAGGAGAAGGGGGAGCAGACAGATGGCAGGTGGTTTGGGGAATATGGAGAAAAGAATGGGACCAAGCACTGAGCCCTGAGGGACTCCTGTGGTGATAGGGAGGGGGAAATGGAATCCTGGACCTTGACAGATTGGGTTCTGCCTGTGAGGGAGGCCCTAAACCAGGTAGAGGCAGGTATAGACAGGCCGGCTGTCATGAGGCAGTCAAGAAGGAGTACATGGGAGACAGAGTTAAATCCCTTGGCGAGGTCGACAAAGATGACTGAGGTGATGAGGCCATCATCCATCCCAGTAAGGATGGAGTCAGTGAGCCTGAATAGGGAATTGGTGGTGGAGTGATTTTTTTTTTTTTAAACCAGATTGGAATGGGGTGAAGAAGGAGGAGTCGGTTAGAAAGGAAGTGTGTTGGGAGAGGACCAAGTGTTCTTGGAGTTTAGCGAGGGTAGGGAGGAGAGAGATAGGGCAAAAGTTACCAGTAGAAGTAGGGTTACCACTCTTAGGAAGGGGAGGACCACAGTATGTTTCCAGGATGAAGAGATATTTGAAGATGAGAAAGAGAGGCTGAGGATTAAGGAGAGAGGATAGGCTATAGCTGCGGCTGAGAGATGGAGGAGCTTTGGGTCAATGTCATTGGGTGAGGAGCCTTTAGAAGGGTTAAGTGAAAGAAGAGTATTTAGTGTTTCATCAGGGTTGACTGCTGAGAAGGAGAAGGAGGAGATGGTAGGAGGGGGTTGGGTGCCTAAGGAGGGGGATGCAAGAGTGGGGAGGGAGGAAGGCCGAGGCGCATGAGGTATAATAGGAGTTAAATTCCTTGGCCACTAGGCAGGGGTCGGATACATGGGAGTTGTTTATTTTTAGCATGGGGGAGAAGAGAGCTTGGACCACTTTCCCAAATTTGGAGGGGGTGCTGATATTAGTGAGGAAAGCTGATTTAAAATACTCGGACTTGGCTAGTCTGGTTGCTTTAGTGCAAGAATTTCTTAGCATACAGTACTTTGCATAATCAGTGGGGAGCTGGGATGCCTTTTGCTTCCTCCAGGCTTTGTTGCGTGCCCTGAGTCAGGCTGGCAATTCAGGGGTGATCCAGGGAAGATGGTTGCCGTGAACTCTAGTTTGTTTGAAAGGGTAAATGTATTTCAGGTTGTAAGGAATGTTTAGAAGTTGACGGCAGATAAGGACCAAAGGCCCATCCAGTCTGCCCATTTCTTTTCTACCTTATAAATGTGCCATCGCCTTTGCTCTAGTCAGTGACCTATCTATTCATAGTCATTTGTATTGCTCCCTTATGCCTATCCCATGCCTGTTTGAAGCCCTGCACTGTATTCATAGCTACCACTTCTTGTGGTAAGCCATTCCATGCATCTACCACCCTTTCTGTGAAAAAGAATTTCCTCACATTCCCCTTAATCGGCCTCCCTCTAATCTCATGCTGTGTCCTCTTGTCCTGCTATTTTTCTTATATTTAAACATGTTAGACTCTTTCACCTTGTTTATGCCCTTAAGGTGTTTAAATGTCGATCATATCACCTCTCTCCTCCTTTGCTCAAGGGTATACATATTGAGCTCAATCTGTCCTCATATGTCTTCTGATGCAGTCCCTGCACCATTTGGTTGCCCTTCTCTGGACTGCCTCAATTTGGTTAATGTCCTTGTGAGGTGTGGCCTCCAATACTGCATGAGTACTCAGATGGGGCCTAACCAATGTCTTGTACAGAGGGATTATTACCTCCCTCTTACGACTTGTGATACCCCTACTAATACACCCTAACACCCCCCTAGCCTTACCTACTGCTTTAGAGGTCTGCTTGGATGATTTTAGGTCATCAGTGATGATGATGCCCAAGTCTCTTTCTTCCTTTGTGACTGCTAGCAACTCCCCTCCCAGCCTATAAGTGGCTTCAGGGTTTCTCTTCCTATTGCATGATTTTGCACTTCTTTGCATTAAATCCCAGTTGCCACTCTTCTGACCATTCTGCTAGTTTATCCAGATCTCTTCTCATTCGGCCCACCCCATCTGGATCATCTACTCTGTTGCAGATCTTGGTGTCATCTGCAAACAGACAAGCCTTACCCTCTAGTCCATCTGCTAGGTCACTAATGAAGATGTTGAATAGGACTGGCCCCAGGACTGATCCCTGAGGTACCCCACTTGTGACTTGCATCTCTTCTGACTGTATACCATTTACCACCACTCTCTGTTTTCTGCCAGTCAACCAGTTTGCCACCAGTTGACCAACTTCTGACCCACCCGAGCCTACCTAGCTTATTTATCAATCTTCTATGTGGAACAGTGTCAAAGCTTTGCTGAAGTCAAGGTAGGCGACATCAACTGCTCCCCCTTGGTCCACCACTCTGGTTACCCAGTCAAATAAATCTATGAGATTAGTTTGACAGGACCTTCCTTTTGTAAACCCATGCTGTCTTGGATCCTGTGCCCCTATGGATTTCAGGTGTTGCACTATCCTTTCCTTAAGGAGTGCCTCCATAATCTTGCCCACTACTGAGGTAAGACTGACTGGTCTGTAGTTCCCTGCCTCCTCCTGCTACCACTCTTGTGGAGTGGGATCACATGAGCCTTCTCCAGTCTTCTGGGACCTCTCCTGTGCTCAGAGACTTACTAAACAATTCTGCAAATGGCTCTGCTAGTTCCTCCTTTAGCTCCTTAAGTACCCTGGGATGTATGCCATCAGGTCCCATTGCCTTATCCACCCTGAGCTTAGAAGCTCTTCTAGGACCCTTTCTTTGTGAAGGAGTAGTGCTCACCTCCCTCCCTCCCCTGTGTCCATGATGCTGAGCTGTGGGCCCTGCCCTACCTTCTCTTCAGTAAATACTGAGCAAAAGTATCTATTTAGGATAGATGCCTTTACAGGGTCCTCCTCCTCCATGCTCCCTTTTCTCCATTAAGCTTAGCAATACCCCTCTGGACTTTCTCCTTTCACTAATGTATCTATAGAAAGTCTTGTCACCTTCTTTTACTGTTCGTGCTAGTGTTTCCTCAGTTTGGGACTTTGCCTGCCTTACTGCCTTACCTGCTTCCCTTAGGGCAGTTTGGTATGCCTCCCTATCTTCATCCAGCTGTGTTCCCTTATATTTTCTGAAGGCCAGCCTTTTGGCTCTGACCTTTTCTGCTACTGTATTTGAGAACCAAAGTAGATGAGAGCAGGGTCAACAGGAGGGCAGAGGTAACAGGGGCCCAATTGGAGAGGGCAAGATCTTGTAGGAGGTGGTCAAGGTCTAAAGAGTTCAAGGAACAAAGTTGCAGGATTTTATGTGGGGATTTGGTCCTGTGTACGTTTCTTACCAGGAAGATAGATAGGGTGTTGGTCACTGAGGGCATCTGATAGGATACCAGATTTAATGACTCTGTGGGGTGGGAGGTGAGTGCCCAGTCTATCAAAGAATGGTTTTGTGTGTAATGATTCAGGCAAGTGGGTTCTTGGATGAGTTGGACAAGATTTGAGCTGTTATGTCATTATGAGTCTTAGATGTAGAGGGAGTGTTATGTGTGAAAAGATCACACCTCAGGTTCTTGGATGGTAATGCTGGACAAAGAACATAACAACAAGTAGAATGTAATAAAACAGTTTATTACAAATACTCATGCCATTACAAGTGAAGCAAAGCAGTCGCAAGGGAGTTAGTTGCCCCAGCCCTCTGGTGTAGTCTCTCTCTCTCTCTCTCTCTCTCTCTCCGAGGAAGCTGGCTCTCTCTCTCTCCGAGGAAGCTGGCTCTGTAAGTAATTATATACTACTGATAACAAATACATTCTAGATACAGTAAACAGGCCCTACTGGCCAAAAGTTGTAAATAAGGAGTCTCCCTTGGGTCTAATCTTACACAGGAAAAATGTAGAGTTAGCAAGAAACTTAGAACAAAGAAAAGGCATTGTCAACTATGAACAAAGGGAGGGATAGTGAGGCTGAATAGAATTGACAGTGGGTGGGCAGAGAAAAACAGTGAAAAAGCAGGGATACTGAACGAATACTTCTGCTCAGTATTCACAAAACAGGAGGAGGGAGAGGTGCTTAATCCAATTAACAGAAGCACTCTGGATATGGTGGTCAATCCCAGTCCTTTCACAGAAGAAAGGGTTCTGAAAGAACTCCTAAAACTGAAGGTGGACAAAGCAATGGGGCCTGACAGAATTCACCCCAGAATTCTGAAAGAATTAAGTGGAGAACTAGTTACACCACTGACTATCCTTTTTAACAAATCATGGGAGGATGGGGTGGTACCTGAGGACTGGAGGAAGGCAGATGTGATTCCCCTTCACAAAAAAGGGAGCAAGACAGAGGCAGGAAACTACAGACCTGTCAGTTTGACCTCTGTGGTAGGGAAAGTGATGGATCACTTCTGAAGGAAATAATTGTTGAGTACCTAGAGGCCAGTGGGGCACAGGACCCAAGGCAGCATGGGTTCACAGCGGAAGGACATGTCAGGCAGAATCTAATTGATTTCTTTGACTGGGTGACCAAAGTAGTAGACCAGGGAGGGACTGTGACATGGCCTACCTAGACTTTAGCAAGGCATTTGACACAGTCCCACACAAAGATTAATAATCAAATTAACCAGCCTGGGAGTGAGTCCCAGGGTGGTAGCCTGGGTAAAACATTGGCTGGACAACAAGACACAGAAGGTAATTGCAAATGAGTCCACTCTGAAGAAAGTGGGGTTACTAGTGGGGTACCACAGGGTTCAGTACTGGGTCCAGTCCTTTTTAATGTCTTTGTAAGTGACATTGCAGAAGGACTGGAAGGAAAAGTATGCCTCTTTGCAGATGACACAAAGATCTGCAACAGGGTTGATACACAAGGAGGTGTGGAAAGGATGAGAAGGGACTTGGCAAGGTTGGAGGAATGGTCAGAAGTATGGCAGCTTGGATTCAATGCAAAGAAGTGCAAAATAATGCACTTGGTAAACAAAAACCCAGGGAAGATTACACAGTGGGGTGGGGATGGGGAGAGGTAGTAACAACAACAAAATGGAAAGGGGCCTGGGGGTAATCATATCAGATGACCTTAAGGTTGGCAAGCAATGTGAGAAGGCAGTAGGGAGGGCTTGGGGGATACTGGGATGTATAGGGAGAGGCATCACCAGCAGAAAACAGGAAGTTGTTATCCCTCTTTACAGACAGTTGGTGAGTCCCTATCTGGAGTACTGCGTCCAGTTCTGGAGACCCCATCTCCACAAGGACATAGACAGGATGGAGGCAGTTCAGAGGAAGGCAACTAAAATGGTGCAGGGTCTGCAAGAGAAGCCATACAAGGAGAGACTAAAGGAGCTTAATATGTATACCCATGAGAAAAGGAGGGGATATGATAGTTAAAATTTGTTATAATTGGTTACTACAATACTCCCCATTTGAAGCAGAAGATACTTTAGCAGTAGGCACTCTCCATTTCCATAGTTGAACAGGACAAATCACAGTCTGGTTGACAAGTTGTGCAGTGAAGCGATGAACCTCTTCAAGGTAGCTCCGAGTTGCAGCACAAGAAATTTTAGGATGGTTATTATAGTTCCAGGAAAGGATGATGAAGTGCCAGGTTGATCAGTTCCATTTATGGTACCATTCAAAAGAATGTCCGAGTCCAAAGTAAAAGACCAATCAAGACTGTCCGGGGAATATTATTTATTTATTAGCTTTTGGTAACGGGTAAGTCGCTGAGCAACAGACCTGCCTATTTTCAGGCACGTCACCCAGGAGAGCACAGGACATTGGTTATAATATGCAGAAAATGCACAGACATAGTATAGTGTACAGGAGCAAAACAAGATATACATTGGGTAGCACAGTAATAGTTACATAAGGGTACATTTTAGGCATAGATCATAATAAGGATGTAAAATAAAGCAATTCGGGTAACCATAAGACAGCTGAGGACAGTAAAGACATCAAGGTTCATAGCCACCTAGACAAGCATATTGCATGGGAGAACATTAGTGTAGTACTCAGGGTCAGACCCGACAGCCTGCAGTGGGACAAAGCAAATTAAGAGCATTTGCATTGGCCAGAGGCTAGAAGGTGGTGAACAGCGAGTTTTTGAATTCTCAATGGGAGGCTGAAGTTTTCACCATAGGGGAGTGAGTTCCAGAATTTGGGAGCAAATGGGCAAATGCCTGTTCACCCATTTTGTCATGCAAGGTCTAGTGGGGAGCATGGGGACAGAGGAAGACCTGAGTGCAGGTGTGTGAGGCAGGAGTCAGGAGGTTGGCAAGATAGACAGGGCAGGAGGGTCTAGACAGGGAGTCGATAAAGCAGCCCAGGGAGTAGGCTTGAATATCCTTAGGTGACAGACAATTTAAGCCAGCGTAAAGGAGACAATGATGGGTAAGACGTGGGGCAGTTAAGGTGAATCTACAGATGTTGTTGTAGACAGTGTCCCATTTGTGAAGTGTAGCAGAGTTTGCAGCAAAGAGGAGGGGCAGAGCATATTGGAGCTGGGGTAAGAGAATACCTCGCGCAACAGAAAGTCTAGTGGAAGGGTGAGGGAGTGGCGCCCCGATAAGCTCCACCAATTTTAGCATTGACGGCGGCACACCATATTGACATGTTGAGACAGGTCAAGTGTGGGATCAAAAGTGACCCCAAGGTACTTGAAGGACTCAGTGTTTAAGATGAGGGAGCCATCAAGGCATTTAACCCGAGCCTGTTCACTGGGGTGAACAGTTTCTTAGAGGATCCGAATAGCATAGCACACGGTTTTCTAGGTTCAGGACTTGGTGGTTGCTGAGAGCCAGGTCTGCAGGAATTGGAAGTCATTAGTGAGAGTGGAGTTGATGGCAGCAACCGATTTTGACCCAGAGTAGAGAACAAGGTCATCTGCGTACAGAAGAGTGCAGCTATGCGGGACATGGTGGGAATATCATTTAGGAAGAGGAGAAGAGTAGAGGTCCAAGAGTGGATCCTGGGGAACTCCACGGAGATGTTTAGGGGAGGATAGGGCCTTGTGAAATGCTACTACCTGAGTCCGATTGTCAAGATACCTATGGAACCAGGAGAGGGCTTGGTCAGATGCTCCAATGGATTGGAGTTTCTTTAGCATGAGAGGGATAGTGTACCGTGTGAAGGCTTTAGACAGGTTGATAAAGATGGCCCCAGTGAGTAGGCCACGTCCATATTATTTCTGATGTCATTTGTAAGTTGTGTAAGTGCAGAGGTGGTACTGTGACGGACGGAAACCATGTTGGCATGGGGTTTGAAGATTAAACATGTCAAGGTGAGCAGCAAGCTGGCGGTGGACTATTTTTCCAAGCAGCTTACTGAAAGTGGGCAGAAGAGATATAGAGGCAGGTAGTTGGACATGAGTTTGACATAGCCTTTTGTGTATAGGGATGGTTCTGGCAGTTTTCCAGGTGGATGGGACAGTAGGCGTCTTAATTGAGAGGTTAAAAAGCCAGGTGATAGGTCTGGTCAGCCAAGTGCAGCCTGCTTAAGTATGCAAGGATGGATACCCTCAGGCCCTTGACCCCACGTGCGGAAGGGAGTTAAGTAACCTACGAACTTCAAGGTATGTGGTTGGAGCCAGAATGAAAGGGAGGGGGGGAGGCGAGGAGGAGAAGAGGACAGTCAGGTTGTGGGCTAGTTAGGTAGCGACTGGTGGAGAAGAAAAAAGGGCATTGAAGGCGTTGGCAATGGTGTCATGGTTGGTGCAGTGAACACTTGAATGTTCATGTCAGCTGGATTCTGTTGCTTGCCGTTGCTGAGAATGTCATTAATTTTGGACCAGTACCTCTGCGGTTGTAGAGGATGTTATTAGTAGGTTCCTATAGTAGGTGCTTTTGGCAATTCAAGATTTGTCTTTTGCAGTTGTTATGTAATGCGATAGTCTTCAAAGTCTGCAACGGAGTGTGTGGGATATCTTCCACCTGGACCCAAAGTTTGTCCCTAGATTTGAGAAGCTGAAGCAGGGGCAGCTAGCTTACTTGGTTGCCTTCCCTGCCATCCTATGCGGTGGTGACGGGATGTGAAGGTTTTGAAGAGAGAGGAGGACAGAGTTGAAATATTCTGTGGCTATGTTAATGTCCTCTGTTTGGTAGAGAGGACCAGTCAACCTGGTTAAGGTCAGTTAAGAAGTCCTCATGACTTAGGCGGGAGAGATTAGGAAAGTTACAGTTTTAGCAGGAAGGGAGGAATGACAGTGTTCCAGACACAGTAGATGGGATAGTGGTCACTAATTGTGTCAGGTAGCTACCCGGCTGAGGCAACATATTCCGTCCTGTTAGTAAGTATCCAGTCAAGAAGGTGGCACAGTTGCCTCCCGATGAGACCCTTGTGGGTTCATGTATGAGCTGGGATAGATTTGCCTTGCTAGCTAAGGAGGATAGGTTAGCTGAGTTTTCTCGGACCAGTCAAGGTTAAAATCACCAAGGCAGATAATGTCATTCTTGCCTGTAACTGTGAGCAGAAACCCTAGGAGTTCAGTGATGCCTTGTGTAGCATTTTTGGGGGATGTAAGTACAAAAATATGGAGTTTCTTTACACCCTCAAGAAGCAGTAGGGAGTGCAGGATTTCACAGTTTGGTAGGAGGGGTCCTGCAGAAGGGTAATGTTTGGGTGAGTTTTGAAGTAGAGGCAAGGCCACCTCCTTTTAGTGCCAGGATGGTCGATACTGAAGCATGCTGTATCCAGGAAAGTGGCACTGAGAGTCAGGCACTGTGGGCTTAAGCCAGGTTTCTGTGATGGCGAGGGGCGTCCGGGATGTTAGTATAGATCCAAGTCTGGAGGTCAGGGAGGTTGGCGTAGGGCTCTATAGCATTCAGGTGGGCGAAGTTAGTCCATCGGGTTTAGGGAGAGAGTGGTGGGCGGAGGGCAAGGTTATGACAGGACATGAAGATGGACCAGGGTTGATCTCAATATCGCTGGATAGTATAGAGATAGGGTTAGTAACCATAGCGGGGTGATGAGGTCGCCCTGATAGACATGCAGGGTGGCGGCTTCAGATGAAGGTGAAGGTATCTGACTATTGGGCTAATACGCTTGCGATGAGAGCAGAGGGGGTAGAGGTAGTGGAGTGGCAGTAGCAAGCATGTTGGAGTAGTAGAAGTCAAACTGAGTATAAGTATTGGCAGAAGCTGTTGATGTGTTCAAGCAGTAAAGCTCAAAGAGGATAGGAAGGCAAAGTATTCCCATGAGGAGCGCTAGGAGGGGAGGAGGGGACACTTTGACTAGAGAAAGGAGTGAGGTAGAGAGGAAAGAGACAGCAGAGGGCTCCTTTAAAATAAATCAACAAGTGAAAACAGCTACTAGAGAGCAGTAAAATGTGACAAGTGAGGTATTGGGAGCAAATTGCTCGAACTTAATCAGGCTCCCCCTAGTGGCAAAACAATATAAGGAGCTAATAGAGACAGCAGCAAAATAACGCGAGGGCAGAGGCTATTTAACTAATACTAGCGAAGGGTGGGGGGATTTCAGATAGAACACAGGTCATGGGCTTGTAGTGACTCTAAGCTTTTAAATACAGTTACAGGCAAATGCAAATAGTTTTAGCTGGTTCGTTTTAAAACTTTCAAAATCACGCACAAAAGTAACAGTTCTGCTCCGTTTGAGCCTGGCAGCAACTCGAGGTGCTACTCTGGCTGGGATTCATGCGCTGAGCAGGGGAACTTGTGGCCATTTCAGAAAAGCCATGGATGGCCAACGGTGGTGGCAGCAGCCTGGATCAAGGTAGAATTACCTGGTGTGTCTCGGGTTCGGGGCTTCTGCGGGCAGGGAGGGCTTCAGGGCAGGCCCTCACGACCTCCGGTCTCCTCGGGGAGGGTGGTCTCTGGTGTGTCTCGGGTTCGGGGCTTCTGTGGGCAGGGAGGGCTTCAGTGCAGGCCCTCACGACCTCCGATCTCCTCGGGGGAGGGGGGTGGTCTCTGGTGTGTCTCGGGTTCGGGGCTTCTGCGGGCAGGGAGGGCTTCAGGGCAGGCCCTGAGACCTCAGTCTCCTCGGGGAGGGGTGGTCTCTGTGTGTCTCGGGTTCGGGCTGCGGCAGGAGGGCTAGTGGCAGGCCCACACACGGATTTGATCATATCAAAAATGTCACACCTACAGAGGTAATGGTAACCTTTCCATGAACAGCAGTCAGTATGTGGGGCTACCCAGGTGTCCAGGGCAGCATGAAAAACCAACGAAGGAGACTGTTCAAGTCTCTCCTGATAAATGTCCCCATCAAGATGTCCAATGGATTGAACGGAAGCCAAACGATCAAAAATGGCAGTCACTGGATCAAATTGTAGCAAGGAGACAGTGAAAGTCACAAACATGGCTTCTTTAATGGTGCAAGAACAGATTTTGAAGCAGGGGGCAGAGTTTAGATATGTAGTAACATAATCTAGATTCTAGGAGCATGGATATGTTGTTCATCCACACTCTTTGGCATGTTCCGTTCCCTATAAATCTCGCCGGAATGTCTGCAGGCTGGCTCCTCCCACCCACCCAGGTGGTAAATACCTCGGCTCTGCCCCATGAAACAGATCTTTCTTTCCGCTGGAAGAATCAGGTTCCCTTGTGCTAACTCTAGCCATCATAGGCCCTGGATTCGCATCATCAGTTTTAACCGAATTTATCTCTCAGACTCTTCAGAGTTTTTGATTCTGATAATAGCGTATCGGACATGGAGGACAAGTCATACCCCGGATTTCACCAGTGTTCATGCTGCCAGAAAATATTGCTTCCGATCCCCACCTTACCTGCGTGTACTGCCTAGGTGTCTTATGGCCCACGTCGGTCATGACACCACCACCTGTACCTTTTGCCTGGCATTCCATCCCAACGTCCTTGATGATTGCATGGTGTGCCTTAAGCTGGGGAGACCAGAGAAAAGGAACCTGCCGGTTAAATCGAAAGAAGCAAGGTGGGCGGTGTCCGCAGCTGTGGGATCCGCCGAACAGTTAGAGCAGATGAAGGCCTTCGAAGAAGAAGCTGCCCAAGCTTCGGCCAGCAGAAGTTTCTTTGTGCCTCTCAAACTCGGTTCTTCCTTCACAGGTTCCTTCAGGGAGCTGTGCCAGTCTCTCCCCACTAGGGGTGAGGCACCCTCGGGCTCGCACTCCTCCCACCTTCGAAAGAGGGACAAGGATCCAACGTCTTCTAAAAGGAGACATTC
The DNA here is from genome assembly GCA_016271365.2 of Neoceratodus forsteri. NCBI lineage: Eukaryota > Metazoa > Chordata > Ceratodontiformes > Ceratodontidae > Neoceratodus > Neoceratodus forsteri. Next base: position 725,661,820 of record CM057458.1, on the reverse strand, counting down.
CTTGGACCAAGAGAGGTCCGAGTCCTAGAAAACTGTGACCTTGACATCGGTCGAGATCGCTTCCTCGGTCGTCGGCTTCACGGATCTTCCATGTGCCCAGTCAGAGACCGAGGAATCAGCTGATCTGGCCGAGATTGTTCTTGAGCCGATCGAGCTGATTTCGCCGACTCCAGTTGATGATTCTTTAGAGAGGACACCGGTCCTTTCTTTCCTCGATGACGAGACACATCCTTCTGGTGTCTCCTTCAAGGGAATTGATCCGGAGCCTCGATTTTCCCTGAGCCCGGTTTCTCCCAATTCTGGCCGACACCATCGGTCTCAATCAAGGACTCGGTCACCTTCTTCAGTGGGAAAACCAAAGAAAGGCCACCGGCATTCAAAAAAGAGGTGCCGCCACAGGTCCTCATCTTCCTCGGACGAGGAGAGGCTTCGTCAGAAACTCCGTCGACGCTATGAGGAGCTTATGTGGCAACAGCTGATTTTGGCCGGGCAGAAGCCGGCTACACCGTCCACCATGGCCATTACTTGGCCTGTGCCTCAAGGACCGATGCCGACCCCTTTGGACCCGAAATCTTCGGTTCCTTCTCCTGTGGGGCTGACCATTGTTCCAGATAAGCCCATGCCGGTCTCACCACCGATTAAGGTGGAACCACTGCCTAAGCAGCCTCCCTCTGGGGCTCCCATGAAAGGGGACCGTCCAGACACCGGGCTTCCCCAATGCCTTTCCATCATGGTTACCCCTGACCACCCTCAGCATATCATGGGGACATAGGCGGAGACCGCTGTATCTCGACTATTCGGATTCAGATGCAACGGTTTGCACTCCCATCCGGGTGATGAGAGTCACTCTGGGCAGAGCCTGGAGGAAGGTCCTTCCTCCTTTCAGGGCATCCTCCACCTCATTTAGATTCCACGGAATGCCCCTGGGTTTATCCAGAAAAGGCAGAGTACCCCTTACGGATATCCTGAAGAGGATACCCGGCGGAGGCCTTCCCAGTGGCTGAAGCCATTACTGGTCCAGCCCTTGAGCTTTGGCAGCATCCAGCCTCCTCCCCAGCACTGTCTGCTCATATGGCCCATAAGTCTGCGGTGCCTATGGGATCCCTACGGGATTCATGGAACATCACTCGGCTGAGAGCCTGGTGACTGCTTCCGTCTTTAGACGTACTGGTAGCTCGTCCGACACCGACTGATCTCTGGACAAGGAGTCCAAGAACATGGACCACTCTGCCTGTAAGGTCTACACAGCCTCTTCATTGGGCCTTCGTCAGGCCAGTTTGGCTGTTTTCATGGCATACTTCTCTCATGCCCTCCTAGGGTCACTGGATGAAGTACTTCCTCATCTTCCTGTGGACATGCAGGCCACGGTCAAGCAAGTCCATGATCAGGGCCGTGCTATCACCAAACAGCAGCTCCAGATGGCCCTAGACATTGGGGATTCTTGTGCCCGCTCTTTAGCAGCTGCAGTGGCCACTTGCTGCAGGGCTTGGCTGAGGTTATCCTCCTTTCTGGTGGATACCCAACACAAGTTAGCTGATGTGCCTTTCCTTGGTACCGACTTTTTTGGCCCAGGAGTGGCAGGACACCTTCAGTGTATTGAGCAGTCTAGTGCCACCTTGGATGCCACTCATGCTAAGGGTTCCTCTGGCAAGAACCAGCAGAAGAAGAAGAGGAAGACTTTTCAGCAGTCCTCCCCTGCGGTCAGGCAGCCCTCCTATCAAGGAGGTCAGCAGCACCAACAGCAGCAGCAGGCTCAAGCTTGGCACCCTAGGCCCAAGCAGGGCCCTCAACAGCCCCATAAAGGAGGCCAAGGTGCTGGTCCAGGAGCTTCCTTCTCCTCCTCCTCCTCCTCCTCTAAGTCTGCTCAGTGACGGGTTGGGGGTTGCCACCCCTACACCTGTCACGCCTGCCCTGGGTTCTCCTGTGGGGGGTCAGCTCCACCACTTTCTTTCCGCCTGGTCCGATATCACCTTGGACAGGTGGGCTCTAGAAGTGGTCGGGCAGGGACTGCCTCTGGAATTCAAGCAGTACCCACCCAGCCGAGCCCACGCCCCTCAGGAGGAAAGGATCTCAGCTTGCATGCAGTCAGCTCTTCGAGACAACATAGCTTAGCTCCTCCACAAGGAGGTGGTAGCGCCAGTGCTGGATCCACCTGTAGACCCGGGCCTCGTATCCAGGTACTTCCTGGTGCCCAACCCCAGTTGGCGCCCGTCCTAGATCTCCATGACCTGAATCAGTATCTCAGGTCTCGCACCTTCGGATGGTAACTCTGAACCAGATCATACCATCCCTGGAGCAAAACATGTAGTTTTGTTCACTGGATCTACAGGATGCATTTTTCATGTCCCAATCTGTCCGTCCCACCAGTGGTTCCTCTGCTTAAGGGATGAGGGACCCTGTACAAGTTCTGAGCCATGCTGTTTGGCCTGTCATTGGCCCGTAGATCTTCACCAAGTGCATTGCAGTGATGGCAGCCCATCTTTGGCATCGAGGAGTTCGAATCTACCCTTATCTCGATGACTGGCTTCTGGCGGGTTCCTCCCTTCAGGAGGTGGAGAGATTCAGGGATCTAGCTCTCATAACCTGCTCTCAGCTTGGCCTCCTGATCAATGAGGCCAAATCAGAATTAGTGCCGTCTCAGGTGATGGGCTTCATCGGGGCACAGCTCAACTCACGTTAAGCCAGAGCCCAGCTCCCGGCGGACAGGGTGGAGAGTCTTTCCTCCTTTGCCCGATCGTTTCTGGTTGGGCTCTTGCGCCCTGCCCGGGACTTTCTGTGCCTTCTGGGTTACATGGCGGCATGCACCTCAGTGGTCCATTGAGCCAGGTGGCACATGCGCCCCCTCCAATGGGAGCTGGCCGCCCAGTGGACTCAGTACCATGGTCAATTCGACCAGCTGGTCACAGTAACCCAGAAGATGTGGGATGCTCTCCAATGGTGGACCGTCCCAGAACGGTTGGAGGAAGGGATCCCGTTTGTCCGCCCTAAGCTGACGGTCGTCCTCATGACTGATGCCTCTCTCATGGGCTGGGAAGCCCATGGGGTATGACAGGGCCACGGGTTCTGGACCCCTGAGGAGTCCCGATGCCACATCAACCTGTTGGAGCTCACAGCAGTCAGACTGGCACTGTCAGCATTAGCTCCTCAGCTCCGAGGTCAAGTGGCTCAAGTCCAGATGGACAATACCACGACCATGTACTACCTCAACAAACAAGGTGGCATGCACTCCCATCTGCTGTGAAAGGAGGCACTCCACATCTGGACCCTCGTCAGCTGGTTGGAGGTGGATCTCCTAGCCATCCATGTGGCAGGAGTCTTGAACCAACTGGCGGATGCTCTCAGCCGCCTAGGCCAGACATCCCACTAGTGGACCCTCCATCCAGAGGTAGCTTACAGTCAGTGCTCCCACTGGGGCAAATAATTGGTGAACCTGTTTGCCTCCAGGGAGAATGCCAAGCTGAGTCTGTACCATGCCCGCCCCCCTCAGCAGGGCTCGCTGCAGGGGGATACCTTTTCCAGGCCATGGACCCCAGGCCTCCTCTACACCTTTCCTACATTTCCCTTGATCCACAAGGTGTTACTCAAGGTGAGGAGGGACAAGGCGAAGGTGACTCTGGTAGCCCCAGATTGGCCGCGCCAATTCTGGTACCCAGATCTCCTCAGCCTCAGCTGCAGGCCCCCGAAGCAGCTTTGCACACACGGACCTCATATCATTAAACCAGGAGAAGGTCTTCCATCCGGACCTTCAGTCCCTGCACCTCACAGCCTGGTACCTGAGCTGCTAGAGTTCCAGGCCCTGGGTCTTTCCGAGGATGTCTACACTGTGGTGGAGGCATCTCGCAAGGAATTGACCAGGAAATGTTATGCCTTCAAATGGAAGAGATTTTCCATTTGGTGTCAGGGTGAAGTCTGGACCCTTATCCTGCCCTGTGGCTAACATTCTAGACTACCTTTGGTCTCTCTCCAAAGGGGTCTGCGTCATTGACCCTTAGGGTGCACCTGGCAGCCATTTCTGCTTACCGGGCATGGGCCGGTCAGCCGACATTGGCATAGGTGACAGTGGTCAGGTGCTTCTTCAAAGGCCTGGATCACATATCCCCTCCGGTGCGTGAACCTCCACCTCCATGGGATCTCTTGCTGGTTTTGGCAAAACTCATGGGCAAGCCATTCAAACTAATGCACAAGTGTGAGCTGTCACACTTGTCATGAAGAACAGTCTTCCTGGTGGCTATCCGTCAGCCAGAAGGACAGGGGAGCTCCAGGCGCTTTCTGTGGACTCCCCTTATCTGGTCTTTCACAGGGACAAGGTTGTCATGTGCTCCCACCTGAAATTCCTTCCAAAGGTGGTCTCAGAGTTTCACCTTAATCAGGTGTTGACTCTGCTGGTATACTACCCTAACTACACCTCGGATGCCGAGTACAGGCTCCATACTCTGGACCTGAGACGTGCTCTCTTCTATTATAAGGAAAGAATGGTGGAAGTTCATGGAGAGGTTTGCCAGCTGTTTGTCACCTACACTGAAGCTGCTTCTGGCAGATCTGCAGCCAAATGGACCATTGCAAGATGGATTACATCATGCATAGGTCTGTGCTGTGAGTTGGCGGGCAAGGAGCCTCCCAGAGGGTTAAGACCTCATTCTACCCGCCATATTGCTGCATTGGTGGCTGCTTCCAGAGACATCCCTATCCAGGAAATCTGTCGGGCTGCTTCCTGGAAGTCTGCAAACACCTTTATTTCCCACTACTACATCGAATTTGAGTCACGCCGGGATGCTGGTTTTAGGGCCTTGGTTCTCCAATACCTGTTTCCTTAGTAGGGGGTGTGCGCCTTGCCTCCCTCCTCCCAGAGAACTGCTTGGAGTCTGCCAAAGAGTGTGGATGAACAACATATCCACGCTCCTAGAAGAACAGGTTACTCACCTGTAACAATAGTTCTAGGAGTGGTTTATGTTGTTCATCCACACACACCCACCCGACCTCCCCGGCTTTAGGCGCATCGCATTGCTTCCAGTGGGCTAAAATCTGGCATCATGGGGTGGAGCCAAGGTATTTACCACCTGGGTGGGTGGGAGGAACCAGCTTGAAGACCTTCCGGTGAGATTTAAAGGGAAAGGGACATGCCAAAGAGTGTGGATGAACAACATATACCACTCCTACAACTACTGTTACAGGTGAATAACCTGTTCTTTCTGGTTGTAGACAGAGGAATAGAAACTGAATGAGACATACACAAAGTATTGCATGCAGTAGAGCTACAGTGGTGGCAATACCCCCTAGCCATACGTCTATCCTGTATTAGATAAGGGACATGCCCTGATTCCAGGTCCCTGGAAGAGATTATTTACAGTAGTACGTACATAGCCATCGGCAGTGTATAAAACTTCCTTGGCTATATAATGCTTGTCTGCTTCTTTATTATTTTGTGCAATTAAATCATTAATTTTCTTTCTTGTCATCTCAAATCCCTTGGCTATTTCCTGCATATTGTAAACAGTAAAACGCTCCTCTCTATCGAGGCCAACTACCCCATGTAAAAGGGGTGGTAAAATATTGTATTTGATACTATCTTGAAATTTACCAAAAAGGCCTGTAATGGTAATGCATAGAGCGTTTAGTTTTCTCAGCTTGTTTGTAAGGATCAGGTCATGGTCTAAAGACACCTCTATGTTCAGTACTATGGGCACCAGTGTAAGGGTCACTGAGTACGTGTCTGGTATGCAGCAACAATATCAGTTAGTATACTTTGATGAAATTTGGAAATATTAGTTCTGGAACACAGACCAAATTCCTCCAGGTCTCAATAAGTGAGGTTCAAAACAACAGGTATGTGCATAAATTGCACATTATTTATTAATGCACCTGGAAGGGAAGTGGCGATCAAACCACTGTGTGGACCAGGTTCCTGTTTAGGACATTGTGAGCTCTTCTTTAGTGTCGGGCAAAACATTTAGAAAAAGAGTAGAAGTGGCCATATAATTATGGGAACAATATTGCCTAATGGATTTATCTCTAATTTTCACAGAAATTTGGATCAATCAAAGCTGTGAGGTTGTACAGACCAGAATGTGTGGCGTGTGTCTGGTAGATGGATAGAGTGCCATTAGGGGCAAGCTTGGTGTTAGGCCATCCTTGGAAAGTACCTTTAGCAAGGTGGGCCACTGGAAGTGGTTCTCCACTGTGATCTGTCTGCCACTCTATTTGAAGGCTTGATTGAGGTAGTGTGATTATCATATTATTCAGTATGGCTTGTTTGCCCTCCTGAATGGTGACCATTTGTTTTGGAACCTTAATTTGTACTCCTTTAACTCCTCCTAGATTGGGTGCTGGAGTGAGGTAATTCGCATCAGCATGGTGTTGTTGGGGCACAAGGGATCACCTTAAACACTGAGTAGGCTGGCCTTGTGGAAGGGCAAGAGATAAGGCTCCTAGGAGGAGGAGTAGATGCAAGGTAATCATCTTGCTCTTGTACCTAAAAGAAAAGAGAGAAGAAAAACATGGTTAGTTCAGTAATTCAGTACTATTCCACCCAATGGGGTAAGGAAAAATAATATTTAGTCACCTCTGTACAACTTCATCTGATTGGCATGCAGCCATTTATCAGTGAGTTTCTTGTTTTGTGGCAGTCTAACTTGTTGGACTGATGGACTGATCTTGTTCACAAAGGGATAGGATCCTTTCTATTTTTGTTTTCAAAAGGATGAATAGGATGAGCAAACCTTAGAAACATTACATGATCTCTAATCTGCCAATCTACATCATGTACAGTTTTGTCAAATTGTATCTTAGCCTGGCGTTTTGCTTGACTTAGACATTGTGCAGCAAACAGGTGTACCTGAACTATATCCTGTTTGAGTTTCCTCACATAGTTGTCTGCTGACACTCTGTGAGCAGTTGGGGCACACAAGTCCAGAAGTAAATATTCTGGTCATCTCATGGACCTTCCGGTCATGACCTCAAATGGGGTACACTGAGTACTCGTTGAGGGTGTAGCCCTTATTGCCATAAGGAGCAAAGACACCAAGGAATCCCAGTCCTTGGAGTTCTCTTCAATGAATTTGCATAACATGAGCTTAATCTGTCTGTTCACCCTTTCCACCTGCCCTGATGATTGAGGGTGGTATGGAATGTGAAACTTTTGGTAGACTCCTAACATAGTTTCCTTCATCAGGTCAGCTGTATAGCTGGATCCCTGATCAGAGTCTACCTTCAGAGGGAGACCCCACCTGGTGAACAATTGTTCCACCAGGACTCTTGCAGTGACTTTTGCAGTGTTATTCTTTGTAGGAAATGCCTGAACCCATTTCAAAAACAGGTCAGTAACCACTAGAGCATACTTATTGCTTCTACAAGTGGTTGGCAGTGGACCAATATAGTTGATTTGGATGGAGTTCAAGGGGCCTGAATTCCTCTGGGGTGACAGTTTGGCATTTTTCTTGGCTGGAGTAGGGTTGTTCTGTACGCAGATCAGACAATTATTGATGTAGTGCTCTACATCTTCTTTCATAGTTGGCCACCTTCAAAATGTCGTCAGTCTGTCTAGAGTCTTTTGCACTCCTTGGTGTCCTCCAGTGGGAGTGTCATGTACTAGATGGATAAAGTCCATCCTCATATGTTCAGGAACTACCCACAGTTTCTCAGTATTCCTGCAGCTATGATACCATATGAGTAGATTATCACTAGACAAGTGAAGGTCGTCTTTCTCCTTTATGTAGGGACTGTCTGCTGGAAGTTCTTCCTCAGTTCCTTTGTCAAGGAATCTGAACACTGCCCTCAAATTAGGGTCCTGCTTTTGTGCAGATGCTAGATCTAAAGGCACAAAAGTACTTGGTTCCTTTTTCACAGCAGCAATAAATATAGTGGCAATGGTGGAGTTCTTCATTTCCCACTTCTCCCCTCCTCGAGCACCAGCTTTCGCAAGAGAGTCGGCATGGTCACTGAAAGAATGATAAGGATCACTCTTGGACTGTTCTCGAACCTTGTGAATATAAAGTTTGTACTTAAACTGTTGTGTCAATGTTGTAATATACACAAACAAGTCTCTGTATTTTACTGGTGTATCATCAGAAGATGTAAAGTTTGTTTTCTCCCCAAAAGGTAGAAATTCAGTTAGGGAGGAACAGACCCAATCAGAGTCTGTAAAGATGATTGTATCAGTTGTGCCTTGTTTCAGTAGTTCCAGAGCACAGGCCACAGCAGCTAGTTCAGCATACTGTGAAGAAATGATGGTACAATGCCGAGCAATGCAAATTTTGTGACCACTCAGTTCCACGATGAGGACTTCCAATCCTGTAACCTGATCTCTGGATGACTATGAGGCTGAGCCATCAGTGAAAACAGGACACAGAGTAGGGTCATCAAGCACTTCCTGTGGTGCAGGAAGGAAAGTTCCTGGTTCGGGTAGGTCAGGAGGCTGGAGTGAACAATTATGGGTGTGGCCCTTGTATACAGGAAGCCATGAGACAGTAAAGATGGCACTTTGGCAGGATGTACTGTGATATCACAATCCTACAAAAACAGAGACTAGTGTGTAAGTCTGGTGTTATAGACAGAGCCATCTTTAACCCTGTCTGACAAAAGGAAATTAGTGGGCGTGTGATTGGTATGCAGAACAATAGGATCATAATCAATGATGTATATGTAAGCCCTACACCCCTGCCTTTTTGCAAATGACAGGTGGTATGCTGTTGAAGCTGACAGCAGTACCAGGTGGGGGACTGGGTTTGGGGAGGACTAGGTTACTCGGCACAAGGGCTAGGTTTGGCTACTCTGCACAGGGGCACCCAAGTAAATCAGAACACAGGAAGCAATAACTGTAATGTCCAATACCAGGAATGAGATTCTAAAGTGTGGCTTTTATTCACATCCAAACTGAACAGACAAAGCATAGATGGACCCCCACGGGGCTGCATTCCTGGTAATGCAGATAAGAGAAACAGAACACTTCTTCAACACTTCAGTCCTCAGGCTCCAGACCCACCAGGCACACAGCCCAGACTTGCACGCTGCTTCGGGTACACAGCCCGACTTGTACACTATTTGGATTTTTATGGGCCCGGCTCCCCTGCCGGCCACTCGAACCCTGTCCATATGGCAGTGGACACATTTTCCGGTGGCTTCCTAAACCACCTTAGAGCCTTCGACTCCTTAAGGGAAATTTCCTTTCAATCCCATGTCTGGATACTTCCCTCAGCACTGGTCAAGTGCCTGAGGCAAAGTAAAAGGGCCACAGAGCAAATCCGTGGAGGTGAACCTGGTTACTAAAGATGGGGGGGTTTCCCACCTCTAGCTTCCACAATCCATACCTGGCCATTTCTCTGGACATTAAACAACTCTTTTTGAAAAGCTTGGCAATGTAGATTAAAGGGTAAATGCATAGCACATTTCCTCTACATGTCTTGACTTTCCCCTTGTACTAGACTCAAACATACTTAAACATCTCTTTCTGAAAAGCTTGGCAGTGTAGATTAAAGGGTAAATGTATAGCACATTTCCTCTACATGTCTTGGCTTTCCCCTTGTGCTGGACTTGAACATACTTTTACTTTGGCTTAGCCTATTCCTCTAGGCCTCCCACTAATTCAGCAGTCCAATCCCCACTTTAACAACAGTTCAGGTGAAACATAGGCCCCATGGAAAGAGCAGAACTCACCCTTTGGTTGCAGGTGCCCCACAGGCGAATCTTGACAGCTTCTGGTGCCGCAACACAACTTAGAAAATAAGGCAGCTTCTTCCCTAGCCAGAACCAGGAGGTTGTCCCTGGAATAACAGGCAAACCTTTTACCCCCATCCCCTTAGGGATGAGGCACAGAGACCAGTAACAGCGGTCTCCACCACTTCACGAACAGCTTACTGTGTTCCTCTTTTGCCGGAAACACACACCTTACCCTAAAAGTAGCTCCATATCAGAGCTTTAGGCTCTAAGAGCCTGTGCACAGACTGCTGTGCTCCTTTCTTCAAGACTGCTCACACACAACTGCTGCTGCACACTGTTCAAAAACTCCCAACATTCTAACCTAACTCCCATCTGCAGATTCCAATGTGGCTCATGCAGCTGCGATAGTTCTATGGTGATGTCATCCCTCTGTCTCAGCTGAGACTAAGAACTGAGTGAGACAGTGTGAAATCCATTTAACTGGAGTTTCACAAGCTGCCTTCCCTGCCTACCATTAGGTCTTACTGGGATTCTAGTAACCCCGGGTAACAGGGGGTACACATATAAAGTGTTTCACAGCCCAGTAGGTGACCAGAAGATTCCTTTCACAAAGGTTATACTTCTGTTCCACTGGGGATAGCATCTGTGATGCATAGGCGATGGGTCTAACATATCCGTTAGCCTTTTGAGCCAAAACAGCTGACATGGCTATGTCTGATGCAGCTGTTTCCAGATGAAAAGGTGATGACGGATTTGGATTTACCAAAGCTGGAGCTGACGCCAGAGCTTGTTTCAGACTGGTTACAGCTTTTCTCTGTGCTAGACCTTATGTTCAGTAACTCGTACAGGGGTGCAGCCTTTTGTGCAAAATCACAGATGAAGTACCTGGAGTAATTTACCATACCCAGGAAACATCTGAGTGTTGCCATACTAGTTGGTAATAGCAAATCTTGCAGTCCTTGAATCTTTTTCAAGGCTGGGCTTTTGCCATTTTGGTCATTTGGAGACCTAAGAATATAACCGCTGTTTGACACAGCTGTGCGTTAGAGGGGTTACACTTGAGATCTGCCCTCTGTAAGAGGGTCAGCAGTTCATCAAGGAGAACTAAATGCTCTGCCTTTGTGACAGTGGTCAGGAGCAGATCATCCACGTACTGCAGAAGGCAATCTGGGGCTGAAAAGCCTTGCAATACATCTTTCATGTGTAAGTGAAAGAGGGAGGGGCTGTTGTGATACCTCTGGGGGAGACAGGTCTATGTGTACTGACGACCTTCAAAGGTGAAGGCAAATTTGTATTGGCTTTCATGAGTCAGTGATAAGGACCAAAATCCATTGGAAACAGCCAATGCAGAGAATCATTTATGGTTAGGTGTTAACATCCTTAACACATCTGGTGCTGATGCCACAGTTGGGGCACAGCTAGGGAGTAACAGATTAAGTTTCCTATAATCAGTTGTGAGTCTCTAAGAATCATTTGCTTCTTCACAGGCCAAGTGGGGAGTTCACAGTTGAGACACATGGCCATGATCACACCTCCTGGATTAGAGACTTAATAGTCTCTCTCAATGATGGTATGGCTCCTGCAGAAAAGGTATTGTCATTGTCTGACAGGATCTGATCCTGTAATTTGAATGGATGTCCACTTCCTGCCACAATCGTGTTTGATAGTTGCAAACACATCCCGTTCGTTGTATGAGTCATGGTCATTAAAGATGCCTATGATGTCATACTCAGTGTTGTTGGAGACAGCAGCCACCACATGGGAGTCTGAAATCTTGACAGCATGGTATTGTCCTGAATTTGAATCAGTAGCCTATTGGCTAAATTCACCACACGCCGTTTAGTGCAGGAAATCAATTCCCAGAATACTGGGATGATGATGTAATATCATTGGTCAAAAGCAAACTTCATGGTGAGGTTCCCACCATCAGGAAGGAGATAGACCTATAAGTATGCAATTTGGTACCATCTTCACCTTGGGCACTAGAGTGAAAATTCTGGATCTTCATCATGCAGTACTGACATGGCTGCACCTGTGTCAAGCAGCATCAGAAGTCAGTGGTCCCCAACCATGGCCTCTACACAAGGCCTTCCACATTGTCAACAATCAAGTTGGATACAATGTGACTGGGATCTAACTGTCATTGTGTTGCATTAATGCAGGTTCATACTGGTTCTGAAATTGTTGGCTTTGCAGAGTCTGCTTGGGCCTCTGCCAGTTCCTAAATGGGTACAACCCCTGACTGGGTTGTCACAGCAGCAACTACAGGTGGAGGGTGGAGGAAATGACAGGTCTGGAGGAGCACAAGGTACAGTAGCTGAAACACCTATGTCCCCCCCACCGTGGTCTGTGATGTGGAAGTTATTGCAGCCATCGTGCATCCTGAATCAGTAGTGGTCTCACCTCTTACCTGATCCAGCATTTTTCTGAGATTGGCATTTTCCTCAGCAATCTGTCAGTATGGTGGCCCAGTCTGGTAATACTGGCTGCCTTGTTGATTACTGTTCTGATAAGCATTAGGGTTTTTCCAATTGCCCTGTTGATTTTTATTCTTCTTCCAGGTTTTATGATTGCCCTGATTGTTCTTATTATTGTTGTTAGATGTGGCCTGACTGTTCTGTACCCTCTCCACTGCATAGTGGGTCTCAATTCCAGATTGCTGCTGGATGGCAGCAACCTTGTTTTTAGAACCGGAGGAGAGGGAATGGAGGTAGACCTGCTAGGCCCTTTCTACCACTCTCATAATCTTGGCAAATGTGTCTGAATCAGGGTAAACAGCACACTCAACCCTCTTTTTGAGGGCTGGACACATATTACAGAAGAATAAATCCTTGTACTCCACCTGTTCTGTTCTACATTTCTCTTTGGCTAGTGCCTTACCAGTATGGTAGGCCATCCAGAGATGCTGATGGTAGTTCTCTGGTGATTCTTTTGCACCCTATTTAATATTGTATGCCAGGCATGCACCAACTACTCCTGGGTACTGTGCAGTCATCAGCTGTGAACAAACATCATCAAAATCTGGTGATTCATCTCTCCTAACAGTCTCTGGGAGTTTTGACCAAAGGCCAGGGTCAATAGTTAAACGTAGTGCCTGGGCATATCCTTCCCTAGGAAGGCTAGACATCTCACAGTGGGAACCGACTTTCTCAAGGTGACAGCTCAAGTTGCCATTTGACGTCATCCTGCCTATGCTGTCAGCAATCTGCTTGGCTGAATGTGCAGCCTCCATGGGGTTTGCTTGCACCTTTGGTGCATCATGTGGAAATGGTGGATTTAGAGTGCTTTGTACACCTCTAATTACAGCCTCTGCTGCAGCATTTGCCACTGCTTTTACAACGCTGTCCTGCTGACTAGCTTGTTTAAGTATTTCATCTATTGTCTGATGGATGGCTTTTCTCAGACCTTCAGTCATATCAGATTTGGATATAGCCTCATCAATCATACCTAAGATCTCTGTCCTATCAGCCTTTGTAAGGGCAGTGGTAGCAGGAGGGAATAAACATGAAGAATATCCTCCCAAATCCCACGATTGGCCATCTTGACTACAACTATAGGCAGCACCATCTTGCGAATGGCATGGCATTCCAACGTGATAACGTGGGCATCCACCATCTTGTGGGTGGCTTGGCTTTCCAATGTGATGATGGTGGCATTCACCATTTTGCAAATGGGTAGGCACAGTCACTGAGCGTGCCTGCTGCATGTCATTCAAGGGGCACCCATCATCAGAGTTCTCCCCTGAAGAGGTGATGTCAATGGGCGTGTACTGAAAACCACTCATAGTTTAACATGTCCAGCAAGAACCTCTTGCTGATGGCACAGTTTCACCATCTTAGCTTTGCATTTTATGTGAGTAGCCTTTATATTGTTTACATGCTCATCCTTCACAATCTCTTTCTGTAACAACTCTGTACATGGCACTCACTTTGGAATGATCCCAAAGCTGTCTACCCAGCTCACCTCTTACCTGATCCAACTCATGTCTTAACTTTTCATTCTCCTCATGCAACTTCTCATTAATATCAGCCAACACTTTCATATGCAAAACCTGCTTCCTGTCTAATCTTGCTTTCTCACATTCCTCTCTCAAAGCATTCACTTCCTGATCGTTGCTCTGTGCTGCACAATGCAAACGTGACTCATTCTGCTGATGTAAGGTCTGGAGCTCATTCTCCAGTTTACATTCGCATCTGGATTGCTCAGCAGCTTGTAAGCCCACATCTTTTTTTAAAACACTGACTTCTAGCTCCAAAGATTTTACTTTCACTTGGGAAGCTTCCAGAGCAGCAAAGAGAGCTGTGACTAACAAGCCTTTACGTGATTGCTTTTTGGCTGTAAGTCGAGTCTCTGTATACTGTGTGCAGATAGCCTGTACAGGACATTTGTCAGACTTGCCATTTAAAGATAAGTCTTCCCAACCTCCATGGGAGGTAAGATAATTTGAGACATCTAGCCTCAACTCTGCGCAGATTTCTGACATGTCCATAAATGCAGGGGAAACCTGAAACCATTCTGTGGCTTTACTGCTGAGTATGTATCCACAGCAGTTAAGTAGACACAGATGGATGGTGTATGTTTGCTTCCGTGAAAGTGCACACAACACAATGAGCAGCAGTCCATAAACATGGAGTCCCTAGCTGCCAAGTTCAACCCAGAAGAGGAACAGCAGTCGTGTACTTTCACTGGAGTCCCAAGCCACCAAGCTCATTGCTACTTGCCTCTGGGAAGTCACATCCCAGAACTCAAATCACAAGTAAAATGAGTGTTATTCTTTTCCAGTCAAAACCATTAATGCCATGGTCCTAATTGTTATGTGTGAAAAGATCACACCTCAGGTTCTTTGATGGTGATGCTGGACAAAGAATGTATCAACAAGTATTTGTAATAAACTATTTTATTACATTCTACTTGTTGTTACATTCTTTGTCCAGAATCACCATCCAAGAATCTGAGGTGTGATCTTTTTACACCTAACAGGAGCCAACCAGTTAAAATTAAAATCACCCAGTAAATATAACTCCCCTATGTGAGAGAGGGAAGTTATGGATGTATCCAGTTCAAATGCAGTGGTGGCCTGATACCTGGGTGGCAGTAGATACCTGCTATGAAGACTGGGATGGAGAAGGGCAGAGCAATTCGAATTGCAAAGACTTCATAAGTAGCAAGGAGGAAGGCTGTGAAAATGGTGGAATATTTCAGTGAGGACAGGATGTACATAGCTACACGCCACCTCTACTGGCCCTGTTCTGCCTTGAGATGGAGTAGCTGGGGATGGAGATAGAGTGGTTGGGGATCTAGTCGTTGAGCCAGGTTTCTGTTGTAATTAGAATATCTATTGCAAGTGAGGCAGCTACTGTTTGCAAGAGGTCAGTCTTTGAGACTGGGCTACAGATCTTCACATGTATGATTTTCAGTCCATTAGGGAGGGCAGGAGGGGCTTGAGAGTTTGGCACAAGAGGTGGAGGTGGCATAGGAGTTAGGGGCATTTGGGCCAGGGTTAGGATGACTGTTACCTGATTTGAGTAGGAGGAGGGCAATAATGAGGAAGCAGAGTTTAGGGCATTTGTGATGGTTGGAGTACTTAGGAGATGTTGGGGGGAGTGGGGGCTAGGTGTGTGGGTGACTAGAAGGCAAAGGAAAGCAAAGTAGCTAGGTACAGAGAGAATAGTAGCCGGTGGGAGGTGAGGAAAGTGAATCCAGAGTTCAAGAGGGGGAGCTGGGGTTATGGTGAGAATAGGGGTAGGAGATGGAAGAGATGGGGGAAGGGTGTAGCCAGGTTTCTAGGCTGGGTAGCTTGAAATGCAGGAGTAGATAAGGTGAGGATAAGAATCAGAAAGGGTGGGGTAAAGGAGACAGAAAAGGCAGGAAATATCTGGGCAGACTGGGTGAGCCATGCAGTCCTTTTCTGTGGACAAATCCTGTGTTTCTATTTCACTCGCTATATTTCCAAGGTAAGTTACACAAAGAGAGGAAAAAAACTCAAAAGTGCTAAAATGTCTAAAAACTCACAAGATGATGACAAATATTTTCTCCCTGTGAATGGGAAAAAGACTGCAGGGTCCATTAAACATCACCATATGTTGAGCTGCCTTAAGTACAGGGATCTGTTCTCATAGCACACTGAGCATTAGAGCAAGGCTGCTTTTTAAGACGTCACTAAGCAGGGCGTGGCTGCGGATGTGCCAGGGTTGTTGGATGTGTGTGATGACGTTATTCATCCCAGCTTGTCCCTCCACCAGCTTATGCAACCATTGCTAGCAATGACATTGTGGCTTCTGGTCAATTCTGACATGGAGAGCTTTGTCTGACAAGAGAGCTGGGCTGCAACTCATAGAAGCATAGAATTTTTTGTGAAAAGGATCATTGGACTCACCCTGCCTGCTCAGATGTTCCCTGTCTCATCTGTCTCTGCAGACTATAATGGGTCTTCAGCAACCCTCTCTCCACCCTGCTTTTCTCTAATATCCTCTATGTCCATCCCACAAATGCTTGAAGCTCCCTTCTATTTTGCCTCCACCACTTCTGCTGCCACTTGGCCTACATAAGTGGCTGTGTGTATAAAAGTTACAAGAGGGTGGCCATATAGTTCTCATTCAGTAGCACTGCAGAGGCTGGGAAAGCCATGTTAGGTTCTATTGTACACAAGTAGGAATTAGTGAATGTTTGATGGGGCATGTATCCATAAAGTTGGAAAGAGGTCTGAGCTTTTTTTGTCTTAAATATTAGAAGAGTACTATACATAGATGCCTGAATGACCTAATTGTCATGAGTCTCAGCTCAATAAAATACAAAAAGTGCTGAAAGGCAATTCTGGAGCTCAGTCTGTTCCTGTCAGTGTGTATGTTCCACATTTTATAGAAAGATGCAATGTGCATGGTGTGTCCCTTGGAGTGGGTATATCCTGCTGCATAGCTACTAATAGTTAAGAGACTGACTGAAAATCTGGCGTAAACATCAGAGTGAGGTTGCTTCTGTCCTTATACACAATAGGCAGTTGTGTGGTGAACCCTGTTTTGTTAGTTTTGTTCCATCAGATCTTGGCTGGGATTCAAGTCAAAGTGCACATATGATGCTTTTAGGGTCCTACCTGTGTTGGCAGAGGTTGAAGGGAGAGACATCACTTCTGTTGCATGGAGCCTGACAGAGTACTGTTTTCTCTAGTGTACCCTGGCCTTTCATAGGGTTTAGTCTACCTGGTCAGCATTTTAAGCACTCTGTACACCTTTAAAAGCCTTGGGTCAGCTGGTGCTGGCTAGAGGTTCTGGAAGGGGACCAGCTACCTGGGTCTAAACAGCTCAGGAAGTTGCAAATCAACTGAGCCTTGCAAAAGAGGGAACAAACTTTATGTCAATGGAGACTGATTGTTCATGCTATGTGATTTTCCAGGAAATTCTTTTGGATCATTGTGACAGCCATCCTGCTCAACTACTCCCAGGGATGCCCCTGCAAAAGATGATCCTGAAGGACCGTAGCACTTAAACCCTGTTTACAAGGCTGCTATGCTTTTACCTACAGTCCATTCTGATCCTTCATCAATCTCATGCTCGGCATCACTGGCACATCTACACAACCTCTCTCAGCACCAAAGCAAGTCATGCTGAGAGGGGCCATGAGTTTGAATGGGGTGGGTGTTCATGTCCAAATCATGCACATTTTCATCCGAACCCCCCCCACCACCTCCCCACTTCCTTGCCGTCACTTGCTCTGTTTCAGTTCCCTGTCATCTGACATTGCTGGTAAAGGAAAATGGTCTGGAGAAACATAGAAACATAAATGCATAGACTTTGACGGCATATAAGGACTGCTTGACCCACCCAGTCTGCCCATTTCTCGACCTATTGGATAAGCTGCAGATCCTAGTTAACCAACAGCCTACTTCTTCCTAACCTCCACCAGAATTGCCTTATGTCTGTCCCATGCATGTGACATGTGAGAGAGTGTTAGGCTGCCCCAAAGTGAGCAATTGTATACTGTATAAGGCATCTGTTTACTGTATCCCATGCCCCTATGTCCAGTACAACCTAGCAGTTCCACATACTGCCTCTCCTCACACATCGGAATGAGTGATGCAGCCTGTCTATATGGCTGTTTACACCACTCGCTCCTAAACATGTCCCCTGCCGCTCAGGGAGAGGAGAAATGGACAGATTACTGTTATCAGTGCGTCCATGTGGCAAGATATGCCCTGCCAGTCAGATGGGCAGATGTGTGGTGTTATATTGTGTTTTATTTTGTATATGTTCATGTCATGAGAAGGCCAGTGTTAAAGACAGGCCTCATAGCATAGTGGGAGAGACTGGATTTTTAAATGTTTTGACCTTCCTCTGATCTGAGAGGAACCAACTTGCCTGCCAGGAAACTGCCAATTATTTGTTAAAGGCTTTGGAGGTAGCTGATCAAAGAGTATTTTCCTGGTTAACTAATTGAAAGAAGCCAAGGCAATAAAACTCTTAAGGATATGTAGAGAAGCTATTCCCTGTTGTAAAGTTCAAAGCCCAGAATGTGTTAAACAGGATTTGGGGAAGCAGCCATTCTTTACAGGACACTGTGAATTAGCTTACAGGGTGTTATACTGAGACCTCAAAGTTTTAACTCTGAAGTCATGTTTATGGTTATTAATATCTGCAAGAATGTCTGATGTCAGAACCTTAGTAAACCTTTTGGACAGCGCAAGAATGACATCTACTGGCCTAAAAGTTAAGACTTATAGGATGCCTTGGACCTCAGGTATTTAAGATGTTCCACAGAGCAGTATGAGACACATTCTCCTCTGGATATGCTGCTTGACATACCTTTTCATCTGGACTTCTCCTGACACACAGCAAAACTGCTGAAACCCAGTGTGGCTACAATGACTTTGAAATCTTCATACTTAAGGCAGAGACTTAGTTAACCAGTTTTAGTGCATTTTATTCTGTATACTTTTCCAGTTTGTTTATTATATTGTAACCTAAATTAGTATATGTCCTCTTTTAGTTGTAACTGCATTTATTTAATTATTTTAGTAAACACTTTTGCTTTTCTAAAGAAATTCTGCCTGTGTGAGTTTCCTTATGTTGTTTGTGTGACTGTACAAGATTTATTAAAAATCTGTGTCAACTGTTAAATGCTTAGAGGGTCACCAGTTGCAACCAAATTGAAAAAGGGTCTGAAAAAGGGAATCTGGAAGGATAGGAAAATACCAGAGTCTCGTGGGAGTCTGCAGGTTTGTGATTTGAACTAGGTTGTTGCATGTCCTGTAGGGTGAAGGCCAAATCAGGTAATGCGCTACTCACGAAGAGAGTGTGATACCTGGGTCTTGCTCCTTTGTGTAATAGCCAAGAAAAGTGTTCATGTTTGGCCACAAGACTCGAGACTGGTATTATGCCCTGATCCAAAGTAAAGAGGGATGCTCTGGGACCTCGTGGTGAGTGTTCCGTTGTAAACCCAATGAATACTCTGGAAGGACATGAGGAGGGTATCCCTGTTTTCCCCCTCCCTGTCATGGATTGCACTCGGGGGTGGGCACTGTGAGCTCAGCGAACCTTGACCCTCAGGAGTGGGTTTGTGACAGTCCACACTGCTATACTTGTACCACAGCAATTGGAGCACTTAGGTTGCTGTGGCGTAAGTCATGCAGTGTACACAGAACAAGAACACAGACTTGTACAAGTTTGAGGACTTTAAAGAGAAACAGCAGGAAGCACAGAACAACACAGCATCAGCACTCCTCTGTTGCATAAAGTGGGCTCCAGGATAGAATAAATGCTGCTTGCCATGACAGGATAAATTGCTGGTGCTTTATTAGTGCAATGAATAATTACTTACAAGCCCCTTTTACACGAAGCCCTATTTGGTAGCGCTGCGGTTTCCAACCTCTTGCTCTGCTCTGTCTGCCCCGCTGCTGTTTCCTTACACACAGCAGCCCTACAGCAATCTTGTGGCTCTCGTGGCATTTTTGTAGTCTTTCTACCTGGCGAGCTTCAGACTTGCCTGTTGTGCTTCATCGGTGTGAGCTCTGTGCTCGGATTACTCGGCAGCACTAGGCGGCGTAAACCGAGAAAATGTAACGGTGAACCCAGGAAAGCAGGCTACACCAGGCCAGAGAACACTCCCCTCGAATGTGGTGTGGCTTGCCTGTAGATGACAACAAAGGTAATGTTCCAGTTGCTCTGCACCGCTCACTGTGGTGCAGAGCCCATCGCATAAAGGGGGCTTTAGAAAGCCTGTCAAAGTAAAATGTAAAGGCAGATATGCTTCACAAATGGGAGCCTACAGATACAAACTACCCCACAGCCAGAATGCCAGATGCTTCTCTGTATTGGAGGTTCGTCAAGGGGTGGGCTTCTGAAGTAAGACCATGTTTTTATGGTACAGCTGGACCAGTCAGGGCTTATTTCTTTCATGGCTCAAATGGACCACATTTGTCGGTTCACATTAATTCATTTTTAAGTGTTATGGTACCAGAATTAAGTGTTAACAATTGAAGGTGCCAAGTCCAGGTTCATACAAAGTGCTAACAGTGACGGATTAAATTTATACAATACATATGTAATACAAATAAATAGTTTTCTTTTTTCTAAAAGTCTGTCAGTCAGAGGTCATGCTGGGATACAAACCTGTAGAGTTAAGTAGCTCCAAAATTGTTTCTCAAACTCTTATACATCTGACTGTAATACTACTCACAATTTTATACATAAAAATATCCAGTCCACTATTACAGTTAAAACCTTTGTTAGAAAACAGTTATCCTTGAAACTCAGCATATGATATCTTCCATGACATACTGGCTGGGGCTCTAAATAAGTATGCCCCCCTGGTAAAAATCCATGTGAGAAACAAAACATGTTGGTTCTCTGATGAGCTGAAAGCAGCATTGCTTGGAAGGGATAAGCTTTGGAAAAAGGCACGCAGAACTAAGCTAGACTCAGATTGGTGTCAGTTCAGAAAGGCATGCAACGCCTGTACTAAAATGGTTAGGGAAGCTAAGGCAGCATTTTAGCTCGATGAACTGGATTCTGCACCAAAGTGTATCTCTAAATCCTGGAAGACAATCAAGGACATGTCTGGACACATGCCTGGTAACTCCCTGCCACCAAAGATTATCTCAGGGAGTACTACTATCTGTGATAAATCTGGGATCCTTGATTCATTTAACAATCATTTTGCCACTGCTGGTCTAGTTCTTGACAACTCTCCTGCATCCCTGGTCTGCTCCCAGTTATGTGTACAATGCAGTGACTCTCCAGCCCCTGTACCTGGCTTCTCTTTCCAACCGGTGTCACTGAAAGAGGTCGAAGATTCTCTGCTGCAGTTGGATGTTAAGAAAAGTGCTGGTGCCGATTCTCTGGATCCCTATTTCTTTAAAATTGCCTATCATGTTCTAGCTGTTCTTATCACCCATCTATTCAACTTATCATTGTCCCAAGGGATCATTCCCCCGATTTGGAAAATTGCCCATGTCATCCCCTTGTTCAAATCAGGGGATACTTGCGACCTTAACAATTATAGACCGATTTCCCTCCTTCCAATTTTGTTGAAACTCCTGGAAAAGATAGTGAGCAACCAACTCAGGAACTATCTTGAATCCAAGAATCTATTAAACCTCATACAATTTGGTTTTAGAACTAAACACAGCGCTGTAGCGGCCCTTGCCAAAGTAACCAATGATTGGCAGTGAGAACTGGACAACAGAAACTTTGTCTGTGCTGTATTTCTAGACCTTAGCAAGGCCTTTGACACCGTGGATCATAGCCTGCTTCTCTCTTCCCTGAAGAGTACAAGTCTTGACTCAGTCTCAGTGCATTGGTTTACTGATTACCTTGTAGGACGGTGCCAGCAAATCAAGGCAGAGGTTGAGCTATCCCCACTCAAACCTCTTCTGAGGAGTGCAGCAAGGATTTATACTTGGCCCTTACTATTTGCTATGTTAATACTATTGATGATAGCATTAACAAGGACAACATACACCTCTTCTCTGATGACACAGTCATATATATAGTTGTCCGACACCTGAAGCTGCCTGTGCAGACTTCAGGAGGAATTAATCAGTTGCAGAACCAGATTCTCCACAAAAAACTTTTAAATGAAAAAAAAAACAAAAGCAATGCTTTTTCACCCTGTAGTTGCGTAGCGAACCTGGCCAGCACTGGAACGCTACTTCAGATCACCACAATTCTTGGAGAGAAACCAGAGTTTGTCTCAAAGTTTAAATACTTAGGAGTGTGGTTAGACCATAATCTCTTATTCACCGAGCACGTCAATGACTTATTAAAGAAACTGAAGCAGAGGCTGGGGCTATTCTTTAGAATGAACCAGTTCCTCTCTAGAGATGTGAAAATGCGCCTTGTCCAAACTACCTTTCTCTTGCTGGTCGATTATGCAGACTTCCTATATAGCAAATACCCAAAAACCTCTCTTGTTAAATTGGATATGCTCTACCACAAGGCCATCAGGTTTATCACTGGTCTCCCCCTCTCTTCCCACCATTGTTCCTTGTACAAAGCCATAGGGTGGTCCTCACTTATGTTTAGGCATAATAGAAATGCTTCCCTTTGGACTTACAGAGTCGTCACAAAAAAGCTTCAGCAATATATAGTAGACTGTCTCCCTCTAAGTGAGCCAGGATCATATGCCTTAAGAAGTTTATCCTACATCACGTTATGTATTCCCAAAGTTTCCTCCACTATGGCAGAGCAGCTATTAGCTTCATGTTGCCGTCCCTGTGGAATAAAGTGCAACAATTATTGAAACTGAGCTGTCTCATCAGTCTGAATTCCTTCAAGACCTTATATGCTCGGACTATGAGGGAGTCTTGCAACTGCTTCACCAGCCCTTAATCTGTCCTGAACCTTAGGTTACTGACCTCATCTCTCAGTAGAATATAAGATTGTTTTGTATCTCAGGTGACTTCAGTTCTGTGGAGCTACTTATGACCCTAAATATTTACTCTTGAAGGAACCCCAGAATTGCTCATTTGCTTCTTATGGCTGTCTTGACTCCTAGACACTCTGCTGCCTTTATATTTTGCCTGGCTATATACATTGCCTGACCACCGGCTCCCTCCCCCATACTCTGATCTAACAAACCTGTCCTTCTTCACCACCGTATCTCCTTCACACTATTATCTGCCCCTGTCTTCTGGGAATTCTTCACATCCCCTTAATTTAGCCATTTCTTATGGCCAGGACATGGTATTATTCCAGTTTAACTTCTCTGCCATCTCCCCCGTAGCTGCCAACCCATTACTCATCTCAAGATTCGCCGAAGCCACCTAATGCTTCACCTTTATATATTATAGTAGCACTCTGAGCTGTTTATGCTGCCTAGTTTATGACTGTTGTTACATTGAGTACTTACTTGATATTTATCTGTTGTCTGTTTATGTTATTTGTCCCTATTGTAATAATCTTTCATGTAATGTATTACTTGGCCCGAATTTAACCAGGTCCATCTTGTAAATGAGCTTGCTCAACGATGTTTGCCTGGATAAAGATTTTGATTGATTGATTGACATGCCTCTAGTAAGACAAAAAAATGGATAGTTCAAAAAACTTCAAAGATTGCTGGGGAAGAATTGCTTTGCTCTCAAGGTTCACGGACAGCACACAACAAGGGTGTGTGAAAAAAACTCATAACACACCAGTCCCCATACATTATTCTCTATATAGAAACAAATAAGTCAGTTTTGAAAAACATTTTAGAAATACATTTCAAAGCTTCTGAATTCCTCTTCAGTTTATTTTATTGTAAGCATGTATTGATCAGCTGGCTCTCTATAGCCAAGCAGTTAAGGGGGTCATCTGTTACATGCTGGAAATCTGGGGTTGTGCTCTGAGCCTGGGACATCAGGAGTGGAGGCCAGCTGGGAGGGTAGTGAGGGTCCATGTCGACAGTCTCCTCCCTGGGGGTGGGGTTGGAGGTGACTCAATGCAGCGCTCACCGAGCGACACATAGAGCTGGCATGGTAGAGGTGATATTGGTATCATGGATAAACACTTGCCACTGGACACTATTTATGGTAGGCATGAGCACACAGTACAAGGAGGTGGATGCATATTAAGTGGTAAAATCATCTTCTCATTGACACAGAATGATTGCCAGGCTTCAGAAATGACCCCTGCCTGAAGGTGCCTGAATATTGGCTCTTCTTCCCCATCACCACACTGCCACTAAATCCTACAACCTCCTGACTGCAGTCACCACAGAAATCACGGAACCCTGCCTCTGGGGGTAATATGGGGAGCTTGGCAGTAGTTTAGTATATCCAGATTTTTAGCAAAGCCTTTGATACGGTTCCACACAGAAGGCTAGCAAATAAATTTGAGCAAACAGGCGTAGGTCAGAAAGTGGTTAACTGGATGAAAAGCTGGCTGCAGGACAAGTCTCAGAGAGTTATGGTAAATGATACCTTATGCATGAGAGAGGGTAACCAGTGTGGTTCAACAGGGATCAGTGCCTGCCCAATACTTTTCAAAATATTCATCAGCAACATTGCTGAGGACTGAAAGGAAAAGTCTGCCCGTTCACAGATGATACAAAGCTCTGCAACAGGGTGGGCACACAGGAAGGGTCCAAGGAATAGAGGCAGATCTAAGAAAGCTGGAAGAATGGTCCAAGAACTGGCAGTTGTGATTTAATGGCAAAAGGTGTAAAGTAATGCACTTGGGTAAGAGGAACCCAGGAAATAACTATGTTCTGGAAAGGCAGCAATTGGAAAAGACAAAGATGGAACAGGATCTAGGAGTTATGATATCAGATGATTTAAATGTAGGAAAGCAAAGTGAAAAAGCAGCACTAAGGGCAAGCTGCATCCTTGGATGCATAGGTAGGGGTATTACTAGCAGAAAACATGAGGTAATCATCCCACTCTGTTGGTCCTTGGTGAGGCCTCCCTTGGAGTATACAGTAGTGTGCAGTTCCGGAGGCCACACCTAAAAAAGGACATAGACCATCTGGAATCCGTGCAGAGGAGAGTCACCAAGATGGTGCAGGGACTGCACCACAAACCTTATGAAAACAGGCTCAGCCAGTTAAATCTAATCTCCTTTGAGCAGATTAGGAACAGAGGAGACATGATAGAAACATTTAAATTTGTTAAAGGGATAAGCATGATACATACTGGTAACCTCTTTCAGGAAAATAGGACTGCACTTACAAGAGGAACAACTTATGCCTGGTTGAGGGTAAATTCAGAACCAATGTTGGGAAGTACTTTTCACAGAAAGGGTCATGGACCCTTGAACAGCCTGCCACCTGAGGTGGTGGTAGCTAAGACTGTCAGAGAATTCAAATGGGCATGGGACAGTCAATGTAGTCACCTCAGTAAGAGCTGTAGATGGGGTGGGAGGTAGACATCTTAGGCAAACAAGATGAACCGTATGGTCTCCTTCTGCTGGCAGAGCCTTATGTTCTTATGTCCTAGTGCAGATTGTGGTGACTGACTGAACTGTACTGAAGGCCACCTGGACAAGTACAATATTCAGGATCTAGGGTGAGAAACCACTGACAGAAGGAGCAAATGAGTTATCAAGTCTGTGAAGGGGTGAATAAATAATATAAAATAAATTGCACTGATGTATTCGTATCTTGATATATAGTATATCAGCGTGTATCAAAACCATGGTAACTGAATCAATAAGACTTACAGTATTCATATAATTTATTATCAAGTTCGGACTAGGCCTCTAGCCTTTTGTCATCTGCACCTGGCAGTCAACGTGACTCAAATTTAATTACAAAAATGATTAGGAAAAACATTGTTTAAGTCCATGACAAGTAGTCATTGTGGTGCTTATTGTAGAAGCTCATTATGTTACACACACACACACACACACACACACACACCACACTCGCCTGTGGGCAAGCGCATGTTATTAATTAGTCGAGATGGATTATCCATACCTTTAATATTACAAAAATGCCCCTTACAGGCATTTGCACATCAAGAAAACAATGCCCTAGGCTCTCACTTCTTGCCTGCTTGCGGGTGTATGAATGACATTGTGTGTCACCCACATATTCTTAACATTCACTTGGTGATTACTTGAATCCTACCTGAACATTAATCTGTTTATTCTAATCAATGTTTTGTTGTATTTCTGTATTTTTTTTCTGTCTTAGTCTTATGCTATCAGTTCTGCCTCTCAGCTGTCTGTACGTATGACTGTGATGTACCAAATGAATGCTCTCTCTCTCTCTCTCTCTCTCTCTCTCTACCTAATGTGTTTGAGACTGATCCCACACACAAATTGTTAACATGTGAAGTACTTGTAGTAGTGTCTCACAGACAAAGAGAAGATCTGAAAGGGAGAGAGACTGCTACAGTTTTTTGAATGTCTGGAAGTGAGCTGTGTGTTGTGAATACATTCTGTTGAAAGAGTTTTTGTTTGTTTATTATGAACGTATGAAAAAGCCAGCAGAAGAAGGCCATTGCTCTATCGAGTCTGCTCGATAAATGATGCAGGGTCCATGACTTACATCAATGACCCTGCCCCCCTCCTGTGTCATCCCTTCCCTGCTACACCTCAATGGCTCCATGTGTATGCCACCCCACATGGGGATGGTGTACTAGTCAACTCTCCCTTTGTTTGGCCATAGTCCGGGTATAGGCATTTTTGTCCCACCCCTAGGTGTGTTGCAGGCATTGCCTTTGCCCAGGTTTATAAGGGGGGGAGGTTTCCCTGGTCCGGGGAGTCAGCGGGAAATGTAGGGCAAGTGGAGTCGGGGCCTTGTGCTCTGGCCCAGGAGGTGCTGGCTTCAAGGGTGTCGTGGCTGCATGGTCAGTGGGTTCTGATTGGGCGGCTGTGTAGGAGAAGTGGTGACTGTGGGCTCTGGGATCTCTTAAATCTGGTTGCAGGAGAGCATGGTTGGAAGGAGAGACTGGCTGGCCGGAGCAGGAGACCTGAGATCATAAGTATAGCAGTATGGCAGTGGGGCTGCCATGGTGGTGGCAGGGCCGCAGCAGGGCTTCCAGAGGTGGCAGGTCTGGTGGGGCTATACCGGTGTGGCACACTGCTTGTAAGACTGAGGATGGGGGCATTCTGGGGATTCACCTTATTGGGTCTGCCGTGCCCGTGTCTGGGGCAGGACCCATGTGGACCCACTTTGACAGAATGCACAGTTGGACATTGCAACAGGAAGGAGGGATCTGGTTCATCCTCTTACTTTAATAAAATTAGACACCCAGTCCATTTGGCCAGAGGGTTTCAAAAGTATTGGGCAGGTTTAAAGGTTTTAGGATGGCCGCGGTGAAGGTTCTAGGCTGCGTCCCCAGTTTTATGATTGTCCAGGAAGGGGAAGTAAGGAACTCCCCCATGGATACAAGGTTGTGCATCTTGCACCCTCTAGGGACCTGAGTGGTTGTCTTGTTCAGGGTGGTTGTGTGGAAACTGCATTTGGTCTATGTTCTAGGCCTGTGAACCTTGGACAGAAGTTTAGCCAAAGTAATGTGATCTATTTGAACACCTTGGCACTGATTTGTGCTTCCTGTAATGATTGCCCTGCATGTTCCTGTCTTCTGGCTCCATGGAGCTGATTTATTTATTTTATTTTTATATGACAATTAGCATTAAATCTTTCTGCTTGTTTCTAATTCTGTAGTCCTGAGATTATTGAATGAACTGCTAGCTCCTCCCATTTTAACAAGATTATGGGCCACTCTCCTGGCCGTCCTAAACCTGCAGTTGGCTGGTGAAGGAAGAGTATATGAAGTAAGTGAGATTTGCACCATGCTACTGGATTGCACAAAGGTAAGGCCTTGTTTTCTATTTTGTCTTTGCCTCACCAGGAAAGACTCTGGTTTTATCCCCACCTTGTGCATAACATTGGGACCCCTAGACATAAATGTGAGTGGAGGTATTACACATGGGTTCCCTTTGTGCTTGTCCCAGGCCCTCTTAAAGGCCCCCACTGTCTTTGCTGAGACCACCTCTTCTGGCAGTGTAGTCCATGTGGTCACCACCTTCTCCATAAAAAATGCTTCCTAACATCCTTCCTAAACCTCCCCTCATCAACTTCAAGCTGTGCCCCCTTATGGTTCTGTTGTCATTCAATTTAAAGAGACCTTCTCTTTCTACTCTGTTTATCCCCTTCATGTATTTGAAGGTCTCTATCATATCCTCCCATTCTCTTCTCTCCTCTCTTCCAGGGAGTACATCCATAGGGCTCCCAGCCTCTATTCGAAGGACCTATTCTGCTGAATCATGATCATCTTGGTTGCTCTCCTTTGGACCCTCTCGAGCAAGCTGATGTCTCTCTTGTGATATGGATATGCCAGTACCTTACCACATAGTCTAAATGTGGTCTTACCATTGACCTGTACAAAGGCAAAATGATCATGTCTACCTACTACCGAATTCCCCTGGCTATACACCCCAACCTCCTGTTCGCCTTTGCAGCTGCCTTCTTGCATTGCATGGAGTGTTTCAGGTCTCTAGTAATTATCACACCCAGATCCTTGTCTTCTTCTGAAGCAACTACCTGGACCCCCTCCCCCAGGTAATACTCCTTCCTAGGATTCCTGGCCCCAGTGTGCAAAACTTGGCATTTTTAACAACAGGTAACATCTTGGGAACACAGGAAACAAAGGAATATCCTGCTCAGTCAGGGGGTCCTCCTCCTCCAGCTGAGCCCACAAAAAAATCCTCCTCCGATTCTTTATCCAAACTCTCTGGCAGGGACCTCTCGAGCACCTGGCACCAGTTTCTGCCTCTCTGCATAGTAGCTGTGCCTCCAGCCATTGCTCACTCAGCCAGTGGATCGTCTTCATCAGGGTCTTCACCTCCTGGGTGTTGTCTTTACATCTCGGGTCTGCCTCAGACCCATGGTAGTTCCTCATCCCTTTGCATCTCTTCGTCGTCTTCAGGTCTGGCCTTCCTCCAAGCTCCCAGGTCCAGTACAGGTAGCAGCTTCTCTCCATCTGTCAGCCATGGTTCTGGTTGGAATCCCATAGACTCTTCTCTGGGTTCTCCTCTGGCAACTCCTGGTGCATCGGTCCACCTGGGATATCTGGCGATATCCACCAGAAAACATTCCTCTTTGGCCAGTCAGATACTTCCAGCAAGTTATCTCACTGCTGACACTAAGTTTGTGGAGGGGTTGTGGGATAACAGATGGACCAGACACTGAACTTCAGGTTCAATACAGAATTTCTATGTGCTGTCTAGTTAAAATACAGGAAATAAACTTCTGCAATGCCATATTCCTTCTTCAGTATGTCAGTTTGCAGCAATAGACTATTTATGTCCTTTCTCTGCATTTAGCCAGCACCTACTGACACCAATCTCTAATCTAACCACTTTTCAGTGAAAACCCTTCATCCCTATGTGGGCCCCCTTTGCTTGTGTAGTGGGGGCTCAAATAACCTCCGTGTACAAGGACCTGAGAGGGAAAGGGAAAATTAAAGAGGACACTATAGCATAGTCAAGAAAGGAGAGAGGGGTGCCCATAGGTGGCCAACCTTATGGACTAGAAATTGTAAAGGATAGAATAGACTAAGAAATAGAAGAACTGTTGCAACAGATTTAAGAAAAAATCTGTTCTCAAGAGTGGCAGGAGCTCCCTGTCACACCTCCCACAGAGTTTGATGTCATCCGCGGACAGGCACATCTTGCTCTTAATGCCATCCCCAGTGTCGTTTATGAAGACAGTGAACAACACCGGCCCCAGCACCGATCCTTGCAGAACCCCCCTGGTGACCTCCTTGGTGCTGGATAACTCCCACCCACCACTACTTTCTGGGTTCTGCCACAGCCAGCTGCCTACCCACTTACCATTTTCTTCCCCACCCCTAAATCCACCCATTTCCTGATCAGTCTCCTATATGATACAGAATCAAAGGGCTTGCTGAAGTCCAGGTATATGATGTCAACTGCCTGGCCTCCATCCACCGCTCCAGTGATCTAGTCAAACAATTCAATCAGGTTCATTTGACATGATTTGCTTGCCACAAACCCATGCTGCCTCTCATCCTGAAGACCATTCTCTTCTATGTACTGTACCTCACCAGCCTTTGCTTAAGTATGATTTCCATGAGTTTACATACTATTGAGGTCAGACTGACTGGCCTATAGTTCTCTGGGTCATCCTTTGGCCCACTGTTGTGGAGAGGCACCACATGTGCCATTCTCCAGTGCAGCACCATCAAGCCCGACTCCAGAGATCTATTAAAGAGATCTGCCACAAGCTACTATGTTAGCTCTTTTAGCACCCTAGGGTGTATGCCCTCTGGTCCTGGGGATTTGACTGCCTTCAGTGTCTGTAGCCCCTCCCCCACTCTTTCAACCTCTATTACCACATCTGTCCTCCCATTCCCTCCCTTCTTCCCCCTCCCCCCGGTGCTGATCTATCCTTTCCCTTGTAAAGGCAGAGCAAAAGTATTCATTCAGTACTTCTGCTTAGCTCACTTCTTTCTCTATCCATCCATCATCCTTCCTTAGCCTAACTATTCTGTCCTTTTTGTTCTCCTTTCTGCTTATGAAGTGAAAAGCCTTCTCCCTTCTTGAGCCCTTCAGCTATTTGAAGTTCTTCTGCGCCATAGCATGCTGTACTGCCCTTCTTGCCAATCTAACCAACCTCAGGTACCATTCCTTATCTTCTTTTCTTGCAGTTCTCCTGAATTTTCTGTGAGGTCTCCTCTTTTCCTTCACTGCTCTGGCTACCTCATAGTTAAAACCACGTGAAATAAGGGCACCATCCACTGGTAAGGTTCCAAATGCTTATTTGTTTATTGCCAGGTAAAACAGCAAAATAAAACAAAAATAAAGTGAGTGCTGTATAGTCACAGACCCTCTCCCTCACAGGCCCAACTGGTTTCACTCATCGTGCTTCCTCAGGGATGGCCCACACCTCAAGTGGATACACTTTTATAGTGTCATTATCTTAAAGTGACAATGTGCATACAACAAACACAAAACAAGAGGTAAGGACAAATTAAAACTGATGCATTGACACTAGCAGATTACGTAATTTTACTGATATAGTTCAATTTAGAAGTTAATGCTATACCATAATTCATGTTTATTTATTTAAAGTTTTACCAGCTATGTATAGTTTATGGCTCGTTTACAATAACATCATAGTCAGCATATTAAATTTAGGCATTTGTGAATGAGCATTGGATTTCAAAAACATAAGAAAAAGCATGAAAAGGTAATATGAAAATAAAAATAATATTAAAATCCATAGTTAGAAAAAACACACAGGAGCATCTCACCTAGGCAAGTAATGCTCTTACATTATTTCACTCTGGTATATTGTATTTTTACCCTCCAGAATGAGAAAATAACCTGTGATTGTAGAGAGAAACAACTACATGAAAGGCTAAAAAATAAAATAATAATAAGACGTGTATATTTATTTCATTTTTAGTTTGCTGGAAATTTTGTAGAAAAACAATATTTCAGCACAACTTATGTTTCATGACATAACAAAGAGCCTACACCTTAAGCATTCTGAACCCCCCAAGCCATATTTACTTTGAACAAGCTTGCTCAATGACATTAATGCCCTCTATATGGAGCAACCCCTTAAATTCTGTAACATCTCACAGTGTGAAAGAAACACCCTGACTGTATTAGAAAATAACATGGCCATTACAATTAAACTGGCTGGCAAAGAGGGCAGCATTGTTGTCATGAACTTTTTGGATTATATTTCAGAAGTTAAAAGACAACTTTCAAATTCAAAATTTTTATTTGCCTCTTACATCAAATCATACCCTGAACTTCAAAAGGGAAATTGACACCACCTTGCAACAAACTTTTTTTGATGGCATTATTTCCCAGAATACCCTTGACTACCTGCTGGTTGCCCATCCAGTACGTGCAACCATGTAAAGTACTTACTGCCCAAGGTCTGCAAAGATTTGCAGCTCCCCCCCAGTAGGCCAATTGTCTCAGGTATAGGTTCCCTAACTGAAGCATTATCACAGTACGTGGACTCCTGCATCCATGACCAGGTTATGTGCTTGCCCTCATACCTTAGGGATACAACTGAGATGCTTGGCCTACTGAAGAATCTGCAGCTTGAAGAAAAATTGGCTTCTGGTGTCTCTTGACATCGAATCCCTTTATACTAATATACCTCATGATGGTGGCCTTGAGGTGTTGCCTACATGGTTCCATGATACTTTGGATCTTGGAAGTGGGCAAATTGTTTTTTTGGTCAGACTAGCAGAGTATGTATTGAAATGTAATGTTTTTTTTACTTCCAAGGGTTATATTATCACCAGGTAGACGTGACAGCCATGGGGGTCACTTTTGCCCTGAACTATGTCAAACTTTACATGGGGCAGTGGGAGAAAAATGTTGTCTATGACCAAAATAACAACCATTTCTTTAACAGGATTGACCTCTGGAGCCGCTATATAAAGGACGTTCTGATGGTGTGGTGTGGAGCAGCTGCAGAATTAGAGAAGTTCACTGAATATCTCCAAAGTTCCAACTCAGATTTAACATTTTCTGTACAGTGGGATCCTTTACAGATCAATTTTGGGGATTTAACAATTACAAAAAATGCGGATGGTACTATATCTACTGATCTCTTTAGAAAACCCACAGGCATGAACACTCTGCTACTGGCATCAAGCTGTTATCCATGCCACACCATTAAGAACATTCCTCGCTCTCAGTTCCTTCGAATAAAAGGAAACTGCTGTAATCAGTATGATTTCGAATTAAGACTCCAGGAAATGTCTGCCAGATTTACCACCAGAGGATACAGTCAAACTGACATTAGCTCTGCCAGGGCAGTTGCCCAAGACACCCCATACACTATACTCTTGGAATACAAAACAAAACCACCCTCTAACTTTGACCAAGTGAACTTCATCACTACATACGGCATTAATACAGTTAAGATACAAGCAGTGATACACAAACATTGGTCCATGCCTTCTACTGACCTAGCCCTAAAGACGTTTCACAATTGCCACCTAGAATTGTCTATCAAAGAGGGAAAAAGCTGTCCAATTTGCTAATACATTTATTGCAGCCTTTAGAAAGAAAGACTACATCATGGTTACCTCCACCCCCCCAAAGGGATGTTTTAATTGTGGCTACTGCAAATTTTGTGACGTCATCATGAAAACAAAGCAATTCACTTCAGCCAACACTAACACTGACTACCACATCAGGGAATTTATTAACTTTTCTACATCAGCAGTTATATATGGCCACATGTTCCTGCCATGCTTTTTATATAGGCAAGACCTCACGTCCTCTAAAATTACTCATACGCGAACACCTTAGTGACATGCACTGTAAGGACTTTAAACATGCACTAGCAAAACATGTAGGAACAACAGTGGGGTTACATTCCTTTCACTTTTGTGGTATTGAAAAAGTCTCTGTTGGACTTAGATGGGGTGATCTAGAAAATAAGCTGCTACTGTGTATGTGAAGCATTCTAGATTTTCCAGTTGAGGCTCTGTTTTCCCTGGTCTTAATGACCTTTTGATATTACATCTTATTTAAAATGAAGAACAGAAAAGGTCAGAGGAAATAATCTCTGGTGTGGAGATATAATTAATATATAAAAGAATGAAAAGTATGTGAACATAATATTATTCATAATGTGATGCACTGTGACCAAATAGGTCAGAATGCTTAATGTGTAGACTTTTTTTGTTATGCCATGAAGCATAAGTTGTGCTGAAATATTGTTTTTTCTACAAAAACTTCCAGCAAACTAAAAATGGCATATAAATATATATACGTATCTTATTATTATATATTTTTTAGCCTTCCATGTACTTGTTTCTCTCTTACAATCACAGGTTATTTTCTCAGTCCGAAGGGTAAAAATACAATATACCAGAGTGAAATAATATAACAGCATTACTTGCCTAGGTGAGATGCTCACTGTGTGTGTTTTTTTCTAGCTATGGATTTTTTATATTATTTTTCTTTTCCTATTGCCTTTTCATGTTCTTTAATGTTTTTGATATCCAATGCTCATTCACAAATGCCTGAATTTAATATGCTGACTATGATGTTATTGTAAACAGATATAAAACTATATATAGCTGGTAAAACTTTTAAATAAATAAACATGAATTATGGTATAATATTAACTTCTAAACTGAACTATATCAGTAAAATTATGGTAATCTGCTAGTGTCAATGTATCAGTTTTAATTTGTCCTTTACCTCTTGTTTTTGTGTTTTTTGTATGCACACTGTCATGTTAAGATAATGACACTATAAAAATGTATACACTTGAGGTGTGGGCCATCCCTGAGGAAACGTACATACCAGTTGGGCCTGGTGAAGAGAGGGTTCACACTACACGGCACTTGCTTTATTTTGTTTCATTTTGCTATTTTACCTGGCAATAAAAAAATAAGCATTTGGAACCTTACTGGTGGATGGTGCCCTTATTTCATGTGTTTGAACTTTGTTTTGTATTTGTGGCACATTACCGTTGGAGCCTGCCTTCCTGTTCCTTTACCTCACAGTTAAACCAGATGGGTGATTTGGCCCCCAATTTCTTCCCTCCAAGCCTTATATAATCCACTGTGGCTGCTGGAATCACTGCTGTGATGATGGCCCATGTTTGGTCCACCCCAATGTCCTCTTTAATGCCTACTAAGTGTGACCTTAGTACCTCTTCCATCATCTTGAAATTAGCCCTCCTGAAATCCATTGTTTTGATCTTGATGGGAGTGTTATCCATGCCCATGTCCAGACTAAACCACACTGTACTGTGGTCGCTACCACCCAGAGGTTCCTTGACCTTAATCTCCTGTACGTGCTCACCATTGGTGAGCACCAGGTCAAGGATTGCCCCCCTCCCTGATGGATTCAGTAACACCCTGGGTCATGAACCCTCCCTGTATCGCATTTAGTATCTCTTGACTTCTGTCTGACACAGGACATGGCTGGTATAGCCCAGTCCACCCTGGACAGATTAAACTATCCCATCACTACCACCTTCCCTTTTCCTGCTGCTTTCAACATCTGCAAACATAGTTCTCTGTCCCTTTCTTTATCCTGGCTAGGCAGTCTGTAGACACCCCAGCCTGATCATCCTCCCCCTGTTAGTTTGTAGTTGGATCCATGCGTTTCTACCTTCCTCGTTCATTCTCTTCCCTCATGCATGTATCTCCTCCCTGATGTAGCTGCTGCCCCTCTTGCCTAACTCTCTATCCCTTCTGTAGAGTTTGTTTCCTGTGATTGTGTGGTCCCAGTTGTGGTGTGCTGCAGCCCAGGTCTCGGTAACTGTTGCTACATCTACCTTCCCCTTCGCTAAAGGGCCTGCATGTGTGTCACTTTGTTGCCGAGACTGTGAGCATTAAGTGACACCACCCTTCACCTTGACTCTGTACCTCCTTGCCTCTTTCTTGTATTTACTTTGTCATGCCCATCCCCATACTCTTCTTCACCCCTTTCTTTTGTTGCCCCCTTTCTCCCTCCCTTCCCACTTGATTGCCACTGCCTGTGTGTGTGTGTGTGTGTGTGTGTGTGTGTGTGTGTGTGTGTGTGTGTCCACTGACCCCCCCATCGTGATGTTTTGGGCCCTCTGGCCTACCCCTTAACCCCTTAGCAGTTTAAACCCAGATCTTTTTCTGTATACTTACCTAGTTTGTCCCGGAGTATTTTCGCTCTCTCCCAGTTAAGGTACAGTCTATTTGGGGAGTATAGCCCCTTGTCTGACCATGTATCTCCCCATACCTCAATATAGTTGTGCCCTTCCACCTTGCACCAGTTCCTCGGGCGGTCACTGAATTCTGTTATTCTCCTTTTTCTTACTGTGCTGGCTCTGGTGGCTGGAATCGCTTCTGAAATGTCCAGCGAGCTCACAGATTCCTTGCATGATCTTGCTAACTCTCCGAATCTGTTTTACACCATCTCCTCCTCCCCTGCCAGATCGCTGGTTCCCAGGTGGATGACCAAGTTAGGCTTTCCACCCATCTCACTTACCACTTCCTTGATCCTTGGTCCAGCTCTCCTTGCCTCCCTCCTGCCTCCATTCCTGGCATACAAGCTACCACCCTTCTATTCTTTGGGTCCCCTTTCTCCAACATCCCACGCCCCAGCCCTTACTTACCTGAGAGTCTGATGCTGTAATCCTTTCTTGACCACAGACACATCTTCACTCTTCAATGCCAGACTGTGAACTGAGAAATTAGGTATGCGGTTCAATGTATTTCAGCGGGATTTGAACTTGAGTGGCATAACTTGGCCATTTTGAATATTTTTGCCTCATAGTTTTCAACATGCCTTTTTGGGACCCCACCTCATGAACAATTGCAGTGATATTAGGCAAATCTGTCCTGAAATGTAATTTTGTGGTTGCTATGTGAAATCACCTTTCAGGCCGGAGCTGAAAATGTTCTCTGCTCTTGTTCATAAGGTGGGATCATAAGAGCTATGTTGAAAATCTGATGTAAAAATATTATAAAACAACAAAGTTATGAGCGTACATTGAAGTTTGAGAATGCAGGCTCTTAACTTTGGTAATGTTCAATATTTTGACCTCAGATTTTTCAACATAGCCATTTCTTCACAGCACCTCATGAATGTGACAGCTGCCATGTTTCAAATCCTGGCCAAAATGTGTTTTCATACCTGTGGCGTGGAATGACGTTTCAGTGTCACGGAATGACGTTTTGGCGGGGATTTAAAAATCTTCACTTGCTGGGTCCATTAGGTGGGTTAATAAGAAGGCTATGCTGAAAATTTGGAGTACAAATACGGTAAAATGGCCGGGTTGAGACTGAATGTTACAATGTAATTTAGTGTTCACTCATAACTTCACTAATTTTCAATATTTTGACTCAAACTTTCAACATAGCCATTATTCCTCCCGTCATAAACATGACATGTGCCATTTTAAAATCCTGAATGAGATGTGTTTTCACACCTCTCGTGTGAAATGACATATTAGCCAATATACTATAAATGGTACGTACATGTCATGTCTATGAAGCTAATCCTACAAGTATCTTCAAAAGTTGGGGTCAAAATTAAAATGCAAAAACAACTTGTTTACCAAGCATCAAATGTCCAGCATTGACAAATGCTTGTTATTTCAGTTTTAAACACAGGTCAGCATTTGCCCCACATACAAAATAGTCCTTATCTGTGGTCAGGTCCTCTTCCTGTCACTCGGCTGTGATCCCTGATGAAAGTGCCCCTCCAAGGCTCAGAGCACCTGTACAATGAACACAATAAATAGATCCCATATAAATCACATAAATAACATAGAACCACCGTAGAAAACTACAATCACTCATTCATCTTCTTATACTAAAAACATTAAATGAACAAACCAGCAGCTAAGATAAACAACTCAGGTTACTCTAGAGCTCGAAAGAGTAGCTAATGTTTCAGTTTCTTCTTAAATGATATTACAGAATTGGCGGTGCATATCCCTTCAGGAGTGAATTCCATAGAACTTAAATCCTCGATGGGACATCTGAACTTATCTGAGAATTTGCCAGCAGATAAAGGCCTAGAGGTCTATCAAGTCTGCTCGACTGTGCAGCTAGCACCCCTTATTCTGCAGCTGCCCCTCCCTTCCACCCTTCCCCTTCATTAACCCTCCCCCTTGTCCTGTCCCATCCTCATTTGAAGCAGTCCACTGTTCTACTGCATACCACTTCAACAGGTAACGCATTCCAGCCAGCCACCACCCTCTCTGTAAAAAAGTGTCTCCTCATCTCCCTCCTGAACCTTCCTCGCTCCAGTCTCATATCATGGCCCCTGGTGGCCCTTCCCTCCCTTACTTTGAACAGCCCCTCTGTACCTGTCTTGTTTATTCCTTTCATGTATTTAAAGGTTTCAATCATGTCACCCCTGTCTCTCCTCTCCTCCAGTGAGTACATGTTCAACTCCTTCAACCTCCTCTGGTATGATAAGTCCCCCAGCCCCTTGATCATCTTTGTTGCTCTGTGCTGCACCCCCTCCAGTAACTTAATGTCCCTCTTCAGATACGGACGCCAGTACTGCACGCAGTACTCCAGGTGTGGTCTAACTAATGACCTATACAGTGGCAGAATCACCTCCTCCCTCCTCGAGGATATACCCCTTGCAATACAACCCAGCATTCCGTTGGCCTTTGCAGCTGCCTTCCTACATTGTGCTGAGTTGTTCATTGACCCTATAATGAGCACACCCAGATCCTTCTCCTCCTCTGTCTGGGCTAGCTGCACTCCCCCTAGCTGGTAACTCCTCCTTAGGTTCTTCATCCCAAAATGCAGCACCTTGCACTTTTGGCATTAAAGCCCAATTGCCAGGTGTCTGACCAGGTTTCAAGCTTTGCCAGATCATCCTGCAACCTCTGCCATCCCCCTAGGTCATCCACCACTGCGCCTACCTTGGTATCATCAGCAAACAGACTGATCTTGCTCTTGATGTCCCATGATATGTCTGCAATGAATATCCCAAACAACACTGGTCCCAACACCGAGCCCTGTGGAACACCGCTCGTCACTGCCCTTGGGTGTGAGAGCTCCCCACCCACCACCACCCTCTGTTGCCGTCCCTGCAGCCAGTTTCCTACCCATCTCACCAGCTTTGCACCCCCCCCTGTGCCTACTAACTTCCTTCCCAGCCTTCCATGTGGCACTGAGTTGAATGCCTTAAACTGAAGTCCAGATACAGGACATCCACTGCATGGCCCCTGTCCAGTTGCCTAGTTACCCAGTCATAGAACTCGACCAAGTTGGTTTGGTAGGGTCTGCCACGTATGAAGCCATGCTGTCTGCTGTCCTGTAGTCCTTTGGCCTCTAGGAGGGCCACCAGCCTCTCCTTCAGGATAGTCTCCATTAGCTTACCCACAATGGATGTGAGGCTCACTGGTCTGTAGTTTTCAGGTTAATCCCTGGGGCCACTCTTGTGGAGGGGCACCACATGAGCCATCCTCCAGTCCTGAGGTACACACCCCGAATGTGAGGCATTAAATAGGTCTGCCAAAGGTCCTGCAAGGACCTCTGCCAGCTCCTTCAGTACCCTGGGGTGGATGCCATCTGGGCCTGGCGCCTTGTCCACCCTCAGTGCCTTCAAACCCTCTCAAACTCTGCTCTCCATGATTTCCCCATCTGTCACCACTTCCCACCCTGCTTCTGCCATTTCTCCCACCTTGGGTGTCACCCCCCTCTTCTCTTTAGTAAATACTGAGCAGAAGTACTCATTTAGTGCTTCCACCTTATCGCACCCTGCTTCCACCCAACCCCCCTCCTTCCTAATCCTTACTAATCCTGGGGAATCAGGAGAGCACTGAGGTATTGGGGAACCAGTCCATTCAAGGCTTTAAACATCACTAACATACCTGGAAATCAGTGCACCACCTAACAGGCAGCAAGCCCAGAACCCACAGTGAGGAGTAATTTGCTCTGACATCTGAGCAGAGGTCAGAAGTCTCGCTGCAGCATTTTGAACAAGCTGCAGGTGACACAGCATACCCAGGTGTAAGCCTTTATACAGCACACAGTAGTAGTCAAGATGGAGAAGACAAAGCATTAACTTGAGTAGCTAGACCAGCAGAATCAAGCAGAGGTAATTTTGACAAAGTAAGATGGATCATCTGAGTGCATGGTGTGTGTGTGTCCTCATTTGGCCGTCCCTGTTGACATTGTACAGAGGTGAAACCAATCTATAAGACTGTGACTAAAAATTGGGCATTTTTCTGCCACATTTGAAAAAATGAAGTTTTGAAAATTGACATGACAGATGTTTTTTGGTGCAGTATTAGCCACTGCTAAGCAGTTTAAATTGACAGTAAAAAATTATATTACTGAATAGGTGATAGAGTATTTTGGTATACAGTATATAGTTTAAAACAGATGTGTTGAGAAAATGTGAAAATGACATACTAGTATTATATAAGATTATAGATATATAACATTAGTGGTTGGAAGATACTAGTGTCTGTTCCGTTAAGGAACAAACTTACCCTTCTCTAGCTGACATCTGTTTAAAAGCATCATTTAAAGTAAACTTCTACATCATATCCATTTTCTTTCTTTAACTTTTCACAGTATTTTCAGCATTACAGATTTTTAAGGGAAATTTCAAGAAAAACATATAATTTGTTGGCAGATAAGCACCGCTTGGCACACCCAGTCTGCCCATTTGTCACTGCTTAAACTGTCAAAAAAAAAAAGGGAGAATGGGTTTTGGCTTTGCTGTGCTACAAAGCCTGCTCTCCTCTAAGGGGTTGGTCAGCTTCTCTGGCAACCACACAGTTGGGGTTGAGATTGCTTGGCATTCATCCAATATATTATGATTCTGTGGAGATGTTTTTGAAGAAGATAGGTTAGTTACTTACCTGTAACATTAGCTCTTTGAGGGGATCTTCACAGTCTCATAATTTCCTGCTCACCGTCCCCATAATGTGGCAGACCATTTCCTTTCAACTTCTTGGGATGGCAACATAGGCAATGAGGGGTACCCCTGTTTCGTCCCCCTGGTGTGTCTGATGTTTTCTGACAGTATTCCACTACAATAGACCTTTGCAATTAGGTTTTGGTATAGTAACTGAACTCACTTTAGAAAACCCTGTGGCATGTTCAGGGATGAAAAATCCAGTCCGAGTCTGGGACTTAAAGAATCGGCACTCGGACTTGAACTGCACAGCCGTAGTCAGTCCGAGGGACTTGGCTGTGCAGTTCAATCAGGGGCACATGCGCAGTGACTCCTAGTGCTGGCTGAGTCCTTGATTCCCCTTCCCGGGAGCACGCTTACCTCCCATTGCACTTCAGCAGTCGCGCTCATGTTCAGCATTGCAGCCGTGGAGCTCGGAGCAGTTCGTGAAGTCCCGATTGAGATCGGGTGTCTCGTACACGCCCAGGACAGTTGGAAGTCTCGCGGAGTAACACAGGGTTGCGAGAACAGCCACCGGGAGATCACATGTGTATCCAAACGGTGATCATGTGGTGGCTGTTCTGCGCATGTCTGAGGCAATTTTCAGTGCGCCATCACTCCTGTGCAGACCGCCAGACTGAACGGACGTCAGCTTGGTACTGTCACTACTGCATAGCGCTATTTCGATCCCGCTCCAAGTTTAACAAATATTTCTCTGTGTGAAATCACTTGTTAGGAGTACCAGCGGGCAAAAAAATTAATATTTGAAATCTGGGGGCTATTTTTGGTTGGTACTAGTGAGCTACGATTGTCAGAGCTGAAATTTCCAGCCTACTGAGGCCTTTGAACTCAGGCTGCAGCTGCATTGTGTGGCTTGACAAAAAATACTTACTGGTTGCAAACTTTGGACTTGTGACTGAGACCCTCGAGGGCTGGGTACATATTCTGTCCAGACCCAATCTGTGCAGAGGGCTGGGAAGACAAAATCTGATAAGTCCTTTCAGAGCAGAGGGGGACTAGTGTTGTAGGAATTAGAGCCAAAAAAATACTTTATTTTGTTGCTGGAAGTAGCTGACAAATGAATAGTATCACCACCACCACCACTCAGTCATATTTTAATTGACTGAAGCAAATGAGTTTGCCTGCACACTGGTTTAGTGGTCTTGAAGCAGGTCAGCTAAAGTAAAGCCTGTAATTCAGGGAGTTCCTGGCTTTTGAATTCAGCATTGCAACAGGGATTATTTGTAGTGTCTAAGAGACTGTCCTATTTAGTTTGAGACAGAAGTGACACAATAAAGACAAATACACAAAATATTTTTCTGGGCTGAAGCAAAACCTGCGTCTATTAGTTGTTTGAGTCAGTGAAGTCACGAAATATTTTTCTGGGCTGAAGCAAAACCTGCGTCTATTAGTTTGAGTCAGTGAAGTCACAAAATATTTTTCTGGGCTGAAGCAAAACCTGTCTATAATTAGTTTGAGAGAGAGAGGTCACTAGAGTCTTTTCTGGGCTGAAGCAAAGCCTGCGTCTATTAGTTTGAGTCACTGAAGTCACAATATTTTTCTGGGCTGAAGCAAAACCTGCGTCTTTTAGTTTGAGTCAGTGAAGTCACAAAATATTTTTCTGGGCTGAAGCAAAACCTGCATCTATTAGTTTGAGTCAGTGAAGTCACTAAATATTTTTCTGAAGTTATCAGTGTGTCACTAAAAAAGTTTGCAGAAGCACATCTGCCTTGTGACTGATAAATAAAACATTTCATAGTGTCACCGCCTTATCTCATGGTCAGTCATTTAGACATTTGTGTTCTGTCTGTCTGCCCTTACTTAACCTAAGCTAATACTTCTGGGCCATAATAGTGCCTCACATGTATTTCCATCCTTGCTCATTGAAGTAAACATTTCTAAATTACAAAACTTCTTCTAATCTTACCCAGAGCAGTTTCTCACAGCAAAATGAGCTTATTAAAATTTGGTTTCTCAAAATCTGGTGGAGCAAGTACTAGTAGTGCTACAACATCCAGTTCTGCTAAGCGTAAAAGTTCTGACAATGGCCTTACCAAGGATCAAAGATATGACAGAGAAAAAGGGTCAGAATTTCCGTCCTGAATGGAAAAAAAATTTCCAAGGCTGGATTACAGTGAAGAAAAATCTGTAATGTACTGCATATTTTGTAAAGCCTACCCCAAATCTGTGATCCTAACTCTGCTATGGTAAAAGGTTCAGGAGATCTTAAGTTAGACCCCATAAAGAGGCATGATTTGCGAGGAACACATCACTTGCACAAAACATTACTTAAAGGATACTGCTAAAGTACCACCCATTCATCTGTCAGAAACTGCTCTGGGTCAGTCATTTCAAAAAAGACACATGACAACAAAAGAAGTTAAGAAATACAAAATTTTATTTAACACTGCATACACCGTGGCAAAGAATGGGAAACCTTTTTCTGATTTTGAAATCATTTGTGAGATCCAGCGTAAAAATGGTTTAAATGTTGGCAACAACTACATGAATATAGCAGGTTGCCGCTTGTTTGTGGACAACATAGCTAAAACAATACGTTCAGCAATAATTGAAGAGGTAAAAAATGCCTCCTTTGTGAGTATTCTTGCAGATGGAAGTACAGACCACTCCATCGTTGAACAAGAAATTGTCTACCTGAGATATGTAGGTGCTAACTGTTTGCGGTCACACATCTAATATCTGTGTTACCACTTGAAACTGCAAGTGCTGAGGTGTATTTAATGCTATTGAGAAAGCCTTACAATCAATGGGTTTGCCATTACCAGAACTGACAGGCAGTGCACATCCAGCACTTGTATGTGCTAATTTGATGGTGCATCAGTTAATCTTGGTGAACGGACAGGAGTCATTACTAGACTCAAATCACTTTTGCCAGACATTATAGGCATTCACTGTGTTGCTCACAAACTTGAGCTTGCCATTTTGGATGCAAATAAACATTTCAAATACATGGCCAAATTTGAAGAGTGTTTAAAAGGCATTTTCAGTTTTTATTTTTGGTCTCCAAAGCGAGGGAGAGAACTTAAAGAAATTGCTGAAGTTCTCGATGAGCATCTTGCACATTTCACGGCTGTAAAGCAAGTCAGGTGGCTAGCAAGCAAAGAGAGAGCAGTTGTGGCATTAGAAAAAACCTGGACATTGTGACAATGCATCTGGAGCACAGATTTGTGGATGGCAACAGGGCAGCAGATGCTAACAGAGCTAAAGGGTACCTCAGGAACTGACCTCTATGCATTTCATTAAAGTTCTTTATTTCTTATTAGATTTTTGCCAGTTGTTGCTAGATTATCAAAAACTTTCCAGTTGGCAGACTACTTAATTGTTCAGATACCAGAACATATAGAGAAAGCCATTCTGCAGCTAGAAGCACTTAAAAGTACTCCTGGAAAATATCTTACAAAATTCCAGGAACAGTATAACGCAGAAGAACGTATGTTTGGCAAAACAAAAGTTCACGGAGCACCTGGAAGTGAAGCTGAACTTCACACATTTGTTAACGATACTGTCACATACATCCAGCACAGGTTTGGTGTTCTCTCAGAGAAACCTTTGTCTTTACTTCAGATTTTGAATGATCACAACTGGCCACTGGAAAAGGAAGATCTAGCAACATTTGGCAGTGCTGAACTAATTGAACTCATCACAGATAGCCCTTTCTCTTCTCACTTCTCAGAACTTGATAAAGATTCTGCTATTGATGAGTGGGTGCAGCTGAAGTTATACCTTTCTCGATTCCAGACAAACCTCTCTTAACTATGTACCAGTTGGTATTACAAATGAAAATTGGTAAGCAATAGCCCCAGGCATCACGAAGGGCTATGCAGAAGCTTATTGAGATTCTGCTCACGATTTCCCTTCCACAGGTGAATGTGAAAAAGGATTTTTGAAAGCTAATTTCATTAAAAACAAGTTACGAACAACCCTGACCCAACAGTCTTTCGAGAACCAGCTGCTTATCATGACTACAGGACCATCCGTCTCTGAATTTGATCCATTGCCATCAATAAAGTACTGACTTGACAGTAGTCTGGGTACTATCCATTCCTCTGGTCACAAATGTCCATCAAAAGAAACAGAAGAAAATCAGCCTGAAGCAAGCTGCAGTACTATTGCTGTCTTATAATATTCTCTCTGCCTCTCTGTAACCTTTCTCTGACTGTCACTGGAGCATCCTAAAGGGGAAAAATAAAAATTATTTTTCTGTAATA
Source organism: Neoceratodus forsteri (assembly GCA_016271365.2). Lineage (NCBI taxonomy): Eukaryota > Metazoa > Chordata > Ceratodontiformes > Ceratodontidae > Neoceratodus > Neoceratodus forsteri. The sequence continues at coordinate 725,617,650 of CM057458.1, read as the reverse complement.
ATATGAAAAATGTAATGACTTACTGGATCCTGATATGGACTTACCCAAAAATGTACCATAAGTCCTGGACTTATGCATCTCCTAAAATTTTTCAACCCCAGATGTTATATTCATGCAACATACTGAACAGATACCTCCATGCCACCCTATCAAAGGTGTTTTCTGCATCCAGGAAGACCAACACAGCTTGTTGGTCATACTCAACAAATGCAGAAATAAGGTGGTACAGCTTGAGAAGGTCACACGATATCCTTCCTGCTATGAAGTGCACCTGCTCTAGCGCTTTAAGTGCATCTCATACCCTGCTCAGTCTAGCTGCTGGTACTTTCACCAGAATCTTTAAGTCAACATTAATAAGAGCTGTGGGCTGCTGGTTACTCAGCTGAGTGTCTTCTTTGCCTGGCTTTGGTATGATGGATATTCTGTTTCCAGTCAGCAAGTAGTCCCACAGCTCCTTTTCCTTACATATGGTTAAATACCTTCACCAGCAAGGAGGTCAAGTGACCTTTGAAATGCTTATAAGAATTAGAAGGAACCTGTCCAATCTAAGGCCTTGTCTAGACACGCTTTGTGAGCGACCTGAACCTCGTTCTTAATGATATGTCCATTTAAGAGTTACTGATGGGCTCAGCTGTGGTATAATTGAGTGTCTCCCAGATGATGTTGCAGGACCTGTTCCATATCTGTAATGTCAGTGTCATCAATGTAAAGGTCCTGATAATAGTTCCTAAACACTGCAACTACAGTATGTCTCCAGATTTAGTTATTGGTTCTTCTTCCTGTCCTTGTACTCTCAGGCTTTTTATGACCCTTTTGGCCTCTTGTTGCCAGAACCTACCTTTTCCCCTTGTCCCATGTAATCTACTTATGTCCTGAATATAGCCTGCTCTGCTTTTTCTTGAAGTAGCTCAGAATGCTGGGTTCTAATCTGGTGAAGCCTTGTCCATGTGGCCTCCTGGGTTGCTGACTTTGAGCTTTTCTCTATCTCTTGCAACTGGATCTGAACCTTTAGCAGAGAGGTTCTGGTCTAGTTTTACTGGCATACTGGATGAATCTTTAGACTTATCATCCTATTTAGAGCAGGGATCTAATTGCTAATGCTTAGAAGAACATCATCAACTTATCAGTTATCACAGACAGCCCATCTGCGGGCTTCTCAAGCTGCTCCTGTGGCCCGGCTCTCGAGCAGGCCACAGATGAACTCACCCTACTGCCCCCGGACAGATTCAGACAGCCCATCTGCGGGCTTCCCAAGCTGCTACTGTGGCCCTGGCTTCTCTCTGAGCAGACCACAGCTAACAGACCACCGACTGACCCCAGACAGATTCAGATAGCCCATCTGCGGGCTTCCCGAGGCTGCTCCTGTGGCCCTGGCTCTCTCCGAGCAGTCCACAGCTAACAGACCACCCGGCTGACCCCCAGACAGATTCAGACAGCCCATCTGTGGGCTCATGCTGCTCCTGTGGCCCTGGCTCTCTCTGAGCAGGCCACAGCTAACAGACCACCCGACTGACCCCCGGACAGATTCAGACAGCCAACCTGCAGGCTTCCCAAGCTGCTCCTGTGGCCCTGGCTCTCTCTGAGCAGACCACAGTTAACAGACCACCCGGCTGACCCCCGGACAGATTTAGACAGCCAATCTGCAGGCTTTCCAAGCTGCTCTTGTGGCACTGGCTCTCTCTGAGCAGGCCACAGCTAACAGACCACCCGACTGGTCCTCGGACAGATTCATACAGCCCGTCTGTGGGCTTCCCGAGCTGCTCCTGTGGTCCTGGCCTCCGAGCAGGCCACAGCCAACAGACCACCCGACTGACCCCCAGACAGATTCAGACAGCCCATCTGTGGGCTTCCTGTTGCTCCTGTAGCCCTGGCTCTCCTAAAGGCCACAGCTAACAGACCACCCGACTGACCCTGGACAGATTCAGACAGCTAATCTGCAGGCTTCCTAAGCTGCTCTTGTAGCTCTGGCTCTCTCTGAGCAGGCCACAGCTAACAGACCACCCGACTGACCCTCGGACAGATTCAGATAGCCCATCTGTGGGCTTCCCAAGCTGCTCCTGTGGCCCTGGCTCTCCAAGCAGGCCACAGCTAACAGACCACCTGACTGACCCTTGGACAGATTCAGACAGCCCATCTGCAGGCTTCCCAAGCAGCTCCTGTGGCCCTGGCTCTTTCCAAGCAAGCCACAGCTAAAAGACCATCCGACTGACCCCTGGACAGATTCAGACAGTCCATCTGTGGACTTCCCAAGCTGCTCCTGTGGCCCTGGCTCTCTCTGAGCAGGCCACAGCTAACAGACCACCCGACTGACCCCCGGATAGATTCAGGTATGCACCGGACCTCCGAAACCCGTGGTTTTGAATGCCACTGTTTTGACTGGATGCCCAGTGGAGGAGCCAGGCACTGATTGGCAGCTTTGCTCCTTGGCTGATTTTCCGTCGCCTGGCGCTTCCTGGTCTCAGGGAAATCTCTTTCAGCGGTTTGTGTTCTGGACTGAATTTTTGTTAATGTAATCTACATATGTTATGCATCTATTGGTCTTACGTTACCTGCCAGCTTAGCTAGTCTATTACAAGCCACTAGTCTAGCCTCTCAGTGTTACTTAGTGCTGGACAAACTGTACTGTATAGTAGCCGATGTTTGACTGCTTGACCTAGCTACTGAGCAAGACTGCTGCAGTTTTCCATTTCTGCCCTACTGACGAACTCTGCCCCTTCCCCACACTGGTCACTCTGCCAGTTATTAATTTCTCTGTCCCAGTTGTAATGCTGTCTCTCTAAACACCTTACTTTCTTTCTCTGCCTTGCCTACAAACCCTTCCCCCACTCCCCTGCTGCTGCTGTCCTCCTCAGACGTTCTGGTGCCAAAGCACAGACCCCCCCAATTAACTCCTCTACTAGCTCTAAATAATTGCCCTGCATTTACCACCTTTTTACCTCATGTTTTGTCCTTCCCCATTGCCTGCCCCCAACTGAGCTTGCTATTGTACTCTAGCTGTATTTAATCCTCTGTGTTTTCCTCCTTGTTCCACAGACAGCCCATCTGTGGGCTTCCCAAGCTGCTCCTGTTGCCCTGGCTCTCTCCGAGCAGACCACAGCAAACAGATCACCCGACTGACCCCCAGACAGATTCAGGTACGCACCGGACCTCTGAAACTCGTGGTTTTGAATGCTGCTGTTTTGACTGGACACCCAGTGGAGGAGCCAGGCACTGATTTGCTCCTTGGCTGATTTTCCAACACCTGGTGCTTCCTGATCGCAGGGAAATCTCTTTCTGTGCTGTGTTCTGGACTGTATTTTTTCACCAACCCCCATCCCCAACCTCCTCACAGTATTAAATAGACCCTAACTCTGCCCCTTTCCTCAGCCTAGCAGCTGATTGGTCACTCCACTGCTGCACATTTTTATGCTATTGGCCTCCCTGTCTTCAATACCTGACTTGACCCACTTTCTCACCGCCCCTTTTTCAAGCAGTCTCACCCTCAGGATCACACATTTTCTGTCAACTTTTTCTCCAACCACTTCCATCTAACTCTTCTCAATTACTGCTCTAACCTGTCCTATTGTTAGGGACCTCACCCTAATTCAACTATATACCCTTTCAACTATAAACCAGCTAGCAGTTAAGCAGGCCAGCAACACCAAACAAACTACCATGGGGTGCAACCACCTACTACTACTACTCCTCACTACCTCTTTTGGTATTGCTGGTACCATATACGAATTCGGACCCCTACCTCCCCACTCTGAATCCTCACTGGGTGCAAGCTGGCAGAAAAGCATACACATGGCCACTACCACTTCTGGTAACGATAGGCTCTTTATCCTCCCGCACCTCCCATACACAGTTATCGCCAAGCCAACCTCCCAAACTGTAACCTTAACAGTTAGCTTTCCAATTTAACACAGGCATATAGACACCTCCCACCTGAAGCACAGGCGATGGAAGACACGAGGAAGATAAACATCACCCTATCTGCCAGAAAGGTTATCTTCTGCTACTGCTACTCTCTGGCAATGTTCACCTAAACCTGGATCAACAACCCTGAGGAGCAGGGCGTCCATACAGTGAATGGCCTAAAGATAGCATCGCTAAACATCTGAAGCCTAACTGCCAATCGACCAGCTCCAGGCTGGATGACCATCCATGCACCTGACATACTCTGCCTAACTGAAACCTGGCTGTCGGGTAGGATCAAAGATGGTGAAGAGGCCATCAAATGATTTCAAGCATTTTGACTTGATTGAATAGGCAGGAATGGTGGCGGCTGCCTCCTATATGCCAGAAACTCACTGAGTTGCTCCATCCTCCCCATCTCCAAAGTTGTGGAGGATTATGAGCTACCAGTGGTAAAAATACAAGTCGGCCTAAAAGGCAAGACCCTTACCATCGTCACAACCTACCTGCCCCCCCAAAAAAACAAGGAAGGCCTTCCTCTTGTTATAGAACAAATTAGTGCACTCAGAAAGGGCTCAGAACTCATCTTGACCAGTGACTTTAATATTAACTGGTTATGTAAGGAGGCGACACCCTCCAGAGACCTAATCACCTCCCACAATCTCACGCAACTCGTAACTCACCCCACCAGGCAGAACTTCAAGGCTGGTACCAGCACTCTCATTGACTGGGTCTTAGCTAGCTCACCAACTCGATTCTCCGAACTCAGGCTTCTCCCGGACATGCTGAGTGACCACTCCCCAATCTCCTTTATATGGACCACTAAACTTGCCAAAAGCCCACCCTGCCTCATCGAGAGCAGGGTTCTGCAGAAAGGCAAACTTGGATCCCTCAAATTAGCCCTGTCTGCCTACAACTGGTCCCCCATCAACAGGGCACCTACACTGGACCAGGCCCTTAGTTTTTTTCACTGAGGGCTTCAATTCCATCTGTGATATCTGTGCCCCATGCACAAAATGGAAAATTCGGGGGGAGGTTAACGGCTGGATTGATGGCAAGCTCCTCTCCCTCCTAAAGGAAAGGGACTGCCTCTGGGAAAAAGCCTTAAACTCAGGCAGCAAGCATGACCTACAGTGCTTCAATGTGACTAGAAATCAATGCACCAAACTTATCAGGCTCGCAAAAGCCAATTTCCATAAGACCCAGCTTAACAACGCATGGGGAGATGGAAAGAGGTTTTGAGACAACATCAAGAACATCTGTGGTAAAGATCAAAAGCAGCACCCTAAGATGCTCAACATTAATAACTCATCCTCCTCAGATCCGCTAGCCATTGCTGATGCCTTTAATCAGGCCTTTACAGACCTGTCCTCAGTGCTGCCTCCAGACTACCTTCTGCCTGTGGAGGACCAAGGTTACACCAACCTGCTCATAACTAACCACCCAGCCTTCTACTTTAAGAAGGTGACGGTGAAGGAGGCCCTAACATTGGTCAGGAAAGTCCTAGGCAAAACCAGATCGGGAGTGACGGACTAGAAATGAAGTTACTATCTCTCACCCTTGATGTTCTTATCATGCCCATAACAATGCTATTTAATAAATCCTTGGCCCTAGCTCAATTTCCAGGGTATGGAAGCAAGCCCTGGTAACTCCAGTGCATAAGAATGGTGACAAGGCACTGGTGTCAAACTACAGGCCGATATTAATCTTCTCCCCACTATCCAAAGCTTTGGAAAAAATCATGGCAAGTCAACTCACAGAACACCTCAATAAGTACAATCTGCTCTGCCCAAACCAACATGGTTTCAGGCAAAACACAGTACCACAAATAAATGTGAATACCTTATGAACTGTAAGTGCTACACACAAAATCACAGAGTAGCAAAATTGTTCAGCACAAAATTATCTTTCCAACAGTGCTATGCAATTAATTATACAATTTCTTTTTTTTTTCTGTGCTAGTCCAAATAACAAAAAAAGTGTTTTTTGCAATAAAAAAGGCAAGGAAAATATGTAACATATCAACACCAAATTAAACATCCATACATTAGATTTAGGTACAAAGTAATTTTTTACTAAACAGCAATTTTTCTAATATAAAACATGTATCTTTCTCATTTTTTCAAGGTGCTTAGGTGAGGCTTGAGGGACAGATGTCAGCCATACACACCATATCATAAACAAATGCAAATAACTCCTTAACTATATGTGATACGCACAAAGTATCAGAGGCAAAGTTGTTCAGCACAAAATTACCTTTCTATTTGGTGCTATGCAGTCAATTCTAATTAATTTGGTTTGCAAGTAATACAGAGAAATAGTGCTGATGACCTGAGAAGTGTCTAGGGCAAACAGGAAGTCTTAAGCTGCTGACTGAAGTCATTGTGGAAGACAAAGGGGCTGATTTGTTTGCCAACTACAGGCATTTTCTGGAGGTAATTAGTTAACTGGTGCCCTGTACATAAAAGACTGCTGGAATTGGGAAGTTCTGCAGCGAGGGACATTGAAAGAGGCTTTGGAGGCACTTCTCATGTTCCTAGGAGTGTCTGCACATGTGATGAGTGACTGTGAGGAGGGTGGAGTGAGACAGAATGTAATTTTCTTTGCAAGAAGGCAGATCTGGTAGGTTAGCTTGCTCTTAAGGTTTAGCCAGTTAGTCTGTGCATAGAGGTCACATCTGTGGGTAAGTCTGTGGGATCCAGCAACTAGATGACATGCTTTGTTGAAGGCAATCTTTATTCTATTGAGAACTATATCCATGGCAGAGCCATATATAACAAGTCCGTAATCAATGATAGAGAGGATAGAGCTAGTTACAGCCAGCCTGATTGCGTCAGGGGTCATGCAGTGTCTATACCTGTAGAGTGACCCAATCCTAATATTAACCACTTTACAGACCTGATTGACATGCTCATGGAATGCTAAGGAGGAGTCAAGGGTAACTCCAAGATACTTAAATCTGCTGACTTATTCTAGTGGCTGGTGGTGGTTATTGAGGATGTTGAGGTGTGTCCCCTTGTGCTTGTTGTGGGGGTTAGCAAACACCATGACTTTAGTCTTTTTATAGTTTTCTATTAGTTTATGGTCAAAGAACCAGGATTCCGCTTCAGTGAAACACTTTGCGCCCTCAAGTGGAGCAAGGTCAGGGTGACTTGAGTAGATGACCGCATCATCTGAGTGAAGAAGGTTGCTGGAGCAGACAGGAGGAAGGCAGTTGAGGAACAGATTGAAGAAAAGAGGGCCCAGAATTGATCCTTGTGGGACTCCTAAATGGACAAGGTGGTTGGAGGAGAGGTTATCACAGATTTTGACATGCTGAATTCTATCACAAAGATAGAGAACCAGGTAGTGGCATCATGTGAGATACCAGCAGTGGGGAGGGTAGCAACTAGGAGGGTGTGGTTGGCTATGTCAAATGCTTTAGTGAGGTCTATGTACACAGACCCCACAAGGTGACAGCAATCAAGGGCTTTGTGGGTGAAGTCCATAAATTCATGAAGGGTGGAGGTACTATGTCCCTTCCTAAAACTGTGTTGCTGGTGGCATTAAAGGTTGTATTTAATGAGATAGTCTGATAATTGATTCGAGACAGTCCTTTCTAGAGCTTTTGAAAGTGGAGGGAGGAGGGAGGATTGATATTGGGCAGTAGTTATTACAGGAAGCCCTATCACCACTTTTGTGGATTGGAGTTACCACAGCAGCTTTCCACTGCTATGGGAACTGACTGAGGCAGAGTGACTGGTTAAATAGCCTGGTGAGGGGGAATAAGACTGCGTCAAGGGCCAGGTGCAGGAGTTTCAAGTCCAGCGTGTCACTGCTGTGTCTGGACTGTCCCAGGACATGCAGTAGGTAAGTTTTGGCTTCCTTGGGAGAGACTATCCTAAAGCAGAAGGGGGATATGTTGCCAGGATACTGAGCAGGTGGGGTGACATTAGTTAATGGGGTGCTAGAGAAAAAGTCAGGAGGGAGTATCCCACTGAGGTCTGTAAAGGTGGCGTTAAAAGTGTCAGCAATGAGCTGGTGGACTTGAGTGGTGGTGCCATTAATGTTTAGCAGGGTGGTGAGGGAGATATTAGGCATACCATTGAGGACTTTTAGGTTGTTCCAAAACTTTCTTCCATTCCCCTAGGAGGAGTAGAGTCTCTCTTGAAAGTGGGCAACTTCAGCTAGGTGAATCTCATGAGTACAAGAGTTATAGGCTGTCTTGTACCTCTGCCAGTCTGCTGGGTTTCCTTAGGCATGGGCTTTATGCCAAAGGTTGTCCCTCAAGGCCATGGATTTGAGAAGGGAAGAGGTGATCCAGGGATGGGAATGGCTTTTGATAGTTCTTTTGGAGTATAGGGTGAAAATATCGCAAGCTTTGTTAAAGGTGGAGATAAAGAGAGTAAGAGCTAGGTCAATGTTGGGGGCAGAGTCAATTAAGGGCCAGTCACTGTTGAGGAGGTAGGCCTGGAATTGATTTAGCATACCTTTTTTGAAGGAGCGGTGGATGATCTGTTTACCGGGGAGTTTGGGGAATGGTTTGACCAGTGGCATAAGACTGCAGAGTGATCACTAAGTGAGTCCGGCAGGACCATTATGCTAGAGAATCTCTCGGGATGGTTAGTTAGTATGAGCTCTATTAGGGAGCTATACCCAGTTCTATAATTGATTCTGGTTGGAGAGGAAACTAATTGGGGGAGGTCTAAGGTTGTGTCAGCATCTCTGAGTGGGGCAGAATCAGGGGCCAGCCAATTTACATTAAAGTTTCCCAATAAGACTACCTCAGAGCCATTTGGTAGGTTAGAGACCCAGTCAAGGATAGAATTGAAACCCAGTGCAGCATTACGAGGGGGAATATAGATTGAGAGGGTAATGAGTGATTTACCCATGTGCACAATTGCAGTTTTGATCGTAAAAGCCCAGTCATCATTCTCAGTTACAATAAGAGGGAGGACCAAACCTTGCAGAGAGTTACTTAGATACTGTAAATGGCACATCCCCCTTTCCACTGCCTGTCATTCCTAAATAGCATGTAGCCATCTAGGGCAACAGCAGAGTCAGGAGTTTTAGGGGAGAGCCAGGTCTCGACTACTGCAAGGACATCGGGATTATGCTGCTTGACCCAGACATGTAGTGGGTCAAGCTTTGTCAGGAGGCTGCGGATATTAAAGGAGGCAATTTTGAGACTACCCATGTTACTAGGGGAAGGAGAAAGTAATGAGACTGGGCCAGGGTTAGGGTAGATATTGCCAGAAAGCAGGAGTAGAAGAAGGCAATGCTGAATTAGAACAGACTGGAGAAGTTTAAGATTAGCCAAGGTTTATCAATGGGTGGGTTTGAAGCTATAGGCAGGAAGTGGCAGGGAATGGATAATAGGTTGCTAGTAGTGGTGAGGGGTAGATAGGCTGGTAGCTATTTGAGGCATGTAGAAACAGGAGGCAGGCAGAAAGTTAGGGGTGTTACTGGCAGTAACAGTGGACAGCACCTGTGAGGTAGCAAGGGCTTTAACATTGAAGTTTGCACTCAACTTTAACTGTACAGGTGCTATCGTGCCTATCTCTCACGCTCTCTCTCTCTCTCTCTCTCTATATATATATATATATATATACATTGCAAAACTACATTACTGCATCAGTTAGGTTTTATTAAAGTGTAAAAGCTGGGAAATTCGAGGTTAAGTTTACCAACCCTACCATCCCACCCCCACCCTCCACACACCAACAGGCATTGGGGTGTGCCTTGGGGTTGTTGTCCCTAACTCTACATAGATACATAGATACATAGACAGTGTCGGCAGATAAGGGCCTATGGCCCACCTAGTCTGCCCATTTGAGCTTGTAAGTTCAGTTTGTTTTCCTAGAAGTCTATTTCCCCTTACCCCTGACCTCTAGAATTCCTTTATGTCTATCCCATGCATTCTTAAATCCCGTGATTGTTTCAGCCCCCACCACTTCCTCTGGCAGGGTGTTCCACTTGTCCACCACCCGTTCTGTGAAGAAATTCTTTCTCATGTTTCCTCTGAACTCTCACCCCATTCCATGTGTAAACAAGATAAGATGTACAGTATAGGAGAATGGGGTGAGAGTTAGCCTAATGACTCCAAGGCACACCCCAACACCTATTGGTGTGTGGAGAGTGGGGGTGGGGTGGTAGAGTTGGTAACCCTAACGTTGAATTTCCTAGCTTTTTACGCTTTAATAAAACCCTAACTGATGCATTAACAAGTTGTTTGCAATGAATTTACCTTCTTTTGAGAAAGTGTAATGTAACTGGTATGTGGCTGTGAGAGTGCTGGCCCTCCAGGTCCTGCACCCCTCACACTACCCATTGTTGCATAATGATATGCATAAGTGGGTGTGTGGACCCTCTGGACCCTGCACTCCCACTTACACATAAGTACGGACATACCGCAGCCCTATAGTCATGAAAAGTAACCCTCGTAACACTAATTGGCAATATCTCAGTAACCGTAGCAACTATGAAAAAACTTCCACTGCAGTTGCAATCATGACTTCGAAACCTCCACGGGTGCACAACTACAGAGAGCGAAAAATCTATATCTTGAATCATTTTTGAGATATGGGTGCCACAATTCAATGGATGCACTTAACTTGGATATTTTCAGGATTTTTTCACCCAGTTTTCAACATGGCATTTTGGGGACCCCAGCTCATGAACAATGTCACTGTAATTTCATTAATCTGTCCCAGAAGTTGAGTTTGCACAGGAACGTGTTACTCCTGCTTACAGGCAGCGAAATCATGTTTTGGGCAGGTGTGAAAAATGACAGCTGTATACTGTTCATGAGGAGGTGTGGAAAAGGGTAATGTTGAAAAGCAGGAGTGAAAATATGAAAAACTAGTGGTTATAGCGCCGTAGAAACTGCACAACACACGCGCTCGTAATGTGGCCAGTTATGGGAATGTTTTAACTAAATTTTCACCATGGGCTTTTTGGGAAATCCTCTCATGAACACTGGCACTATGATTTTGTTACTCCACCCCAAACGTTGATTTTGCACAGCGACTGTGCCATTCTGCACTACAGGTGTGAAAACACATTTTGGGCAGGATGTGAGAAATGACAGCTGTACTGTCCATGAGGAAGCATGAACAAATGGCAATGTTGAAAATCTGGAGTGAAAATATTAAAAGTTGACAAAGTTACGAGCTTGCATAGAAACTGCGCAATGCATGCTTGTGACACAGCCGTTATTTGATTTATAATTACTTTTCAACATGAGCTTTTGGGATTTCCTCTCATGAACACTGGGACTGTCATTACATTAACAGGTCCCAAAGGTGATTCTGTGCAGTGAGCACGAAATCATCTTTTGGAACCGAGTAATGAGATGACAGTGACATTGTTCATGAGGTGGAGTCCCAAATACCCCATGATGAAAATTTGGTGCTAAACATCTAAAAAAATGGCAGCAATATCAACATAAGTTGACCCCCCCCCACTGACTGGCATTATATGACTTAGATTTGATTCTTCAGTCTGCGGTTTAGCTTTGAAGAGTGCAGGCATGTCCTGGTCCAGAGAAGATCGCTGCTTCTGATCTCTGGAGGTAAGCATGGGTAAGGGGGGAGGTGTGGGGAATTGGGTGCTCAGTGGGAGGGTATGGATGGGGAGGGGGGACTGGGGAAACGATGAGGGACTGTTTTCTTTTTTGCAGGTTTAAAAAAAATTAAAGGCGTCAGGGGATGTTTTTCTTTTTTTACAGGTATTTTTGTAAATAATACATATTTGGGCACACTGGGGTGGGTTCCCAGTGTGCCGGATATACTATGTGATCCCAAAACTCAGTATGCCGATGCTTGGCATACCGAGTAAAATGGCCCAAAATGAAAGGGCTTGAATCACTGACATGCCCAACATATGAATTTCAGGCATCTCAGTACATAAAGTGTAAAATGCAGTGGGCTTTGCCCCCTGCACCCCCCATGTAGGGGGAAGACCCCCCAGACCCTCTGTAATTAAATTATCCAACTCCGAGGGGGAGCAGACCTGAGAGTAAAATGATAAGTGTTATGGGGGTGCGTTGTGTGAAATGCTGTGACCCGGACCAGAACCTGGGTCACGCGCAGTATGCTGACCCAGCTACTGCTGGTATTCCCCTCCACACCACCTTTGCGGCTCAGCCAGCAACCCCATCCAGCCATCCCTTCTTGCGGATTACATGGGGCAAGGTAGCATTCTGTCACATCCGCTACCTTACCCCGTTGGGAGCAATAATGTTGGATGTGAAAGCATTGGGTTAGCGGATCTTTTGGGCAATGCTGACTGGGAATGTGTGTGTCGGAATCCAGAGTTTCTTCCTAATGTAAGTATGCCCAGTGTGCCATATTGGTGTGGTGGTGGGGGGGGTGCATACATGCCGACACAGGGATTGGGTATCCCATTGTTAGACAAGCTTTAAGTTTTGTAGTGGTTACTGCTGACATGGGGATTGGGCACCCTGTTGTCGGACATGCTTTATCTTTTATTGGGACTACTGCTGACATGGGGATTGGGCACCCCGTTGTCGGCCATGGTTGTTTCAGTTGGGAACACTGGGAGTGGGCTCCCCAGTGTCCCATATTGGTTGGGGGGGGGGCTCCTCTACTGCTGACATGGGGATCGGGAACCTCATGTCAGAAAAAAACGTTTTTTAATCATTTCATCCTATATTGGGCTCACGACCTAGGATCCTAGGTCATATCTCCTGCATACGAACTCGGATCCTAGGTCATATTACGTGGATATGAAATAGCATTTAAATGATTAAAGAAACACATTTTACAGGCAAATTTCCATTACTGTGTGCGTTTCCCTTACTGTTTGCATTACCATTAGTATTTGCGTTTACATTTGTGCTTGTGTTTCCATTACCGTTTGCATTATCATTTCCATTTGCATCACTGTGTGCATTACAGTTTGCACTTACATTTGCATTACTGTTGGTGCTGCTGTTTCCTTTTAAGTCACCGTTTGCATTACCGATACCATTTGTGTTTCTGGTACCGTTTTCATTAGCATTTTCATTTGCATCACTGTACATTTACCATTTGCATTTGTATTTGTGCTTGCATTTGTGTTTCTGTTTGCATTACCATTACCGTTTGCATTTTCGTTGCTATTTACGTTACCATCTGTGTTTGTGTTCACGTTTATGCTTGCATTTCCATTATCATTTGCATTACCGCTTGCTTTTGCGCTTCTGCATTTACATTGCTTCCATTTGTGTTACTGTTTCTTTTCGCTTCACCACTGGTGTTACTGCTTCTGCTTGCATTTGCGTAACTGTTACCATTTGCATTTTCGTCTACCATTTGTGTTACCATTTATGTGTGCATTTCTGTTACTGTTACTGTTCTCATTACTGTTACCATTAGCATTAGGCGTTCTGTTAGTGTTAATGTTCCCATTAGGATTACTGTTACCATTGTCATTACTGTCAGTGTTACGTTACTGTTGGGTTGTGGCCCCGCTCTCACCACCACATACCATTCACTATTTATAGAGCACATTCTCAAAGAAGGAAATTCATGGCAAAAATCTATTTAATGCATCAGTTAAGGTTGTTTCACAGCAACAAAAGTGAGGAAATTTGGTGTTAGGTTGCCACCTCATACACCCATGCCCACCCTGCCCCACTAACAGGCATTGGGCTGTGCGTTGTAGTTGTCAGGCCTAACTCTCATCCTACCTCCTATACTGCACCACCTCAGCTTATTTTATACATGGAATGGGGTGAGAGGAGGCCTAATGACCTCAATGTACACCCGATGCCTGTTGGTGGGGGCAGAGTGGGCATGGGAGTGCAAGGTGCAACCCTAACACCAAATTCCTTGCTATTGTCACTGTGGAACAACCCTAAATGATGCATTAAATTGAGTTTTTGCCATGAAAAAATATATATATATGTATATGTATATATATATATTGCAAATAACTTTGTTAATGCATCAGTTGAGGTTAAAGCGACGAAGGGACATGCCCACCCCACCTTGCACAGACAGAGAGGGATCAGGCATTGGGTTCATCAGCCCTAAGCTCACCCTATTTCATTAGAAAATAAACTGGTGGGGGTGGGAATTAGGGTCGGAAAACATAACACCATATTTCCCTACTTTTGTCACTTTAACCTAACTGATGCAATAACAACGCTTTTTGCAATTTATTTCCTTACTTTTGAGATGGTATAATTCCATCATAATTTGCTTGGTGTGTACATAATTACCATTTCTCCACAGATGCGTGCATACACATAGCAGCAGAAGTGGCCCTGCTTTTCCATTTATAGTTCAAGAGTGATGGAATTGTCACCGTAGCCATGTTATTACCGCACCTAATGTATGCACTACACAAAATATTAAAATCCCAGTTGAAACGTAATTCTGCACAACTTCAATGCCATTTCTGTGCCGTAGCTGCGAAAACACATTTTGGCCAGGGTTTGAAAACTGACATGTGTGACTTACATTTGGTGGGGTAATAACAAGTACATGTACAAGATTTTGGGTCAAAATATTTTTAACTGACAAAATTACGAGCGTGTGTAGTGCAGTTGCAATGAGCCATCATAACTCAGCCATTTCTTGACATGTTGACCCCAAATTTTTAACATGGCTGTTTGGGGACACCACCTTATGAAAAATATGACTGTCATTATGCAAATCCAACCTGAATGATGATTTCATCAACCAACCACGGAGGACCCTGTGCTCCTTTGTAACCATAACTGTAGAGACATTGTAATTTACCTTCATCTTCCTGTGAGCGCAGGGCCCAAACACCATCACTCCATAATAGTATCCTATATCTGGGAATGGCCCCACACTTCCATTTATTCAAAAGTGTACAGACATTGTAATGAACCCTCATCTCTCTGTGGGAGTGCAGGACCTAGAGTACTGCATAATGGAGGGCCCTGGTCTGCCATTGTTGCATAATGGTATGCATATGTGGCCTGCACTCCCATCTACCCATAAGTACAAGGACACAGCGCAGGCATACAGACATTCCAAGTAACCTTTGTGATGCAAATGGTGCAATATCTCAGTAACCATAGGAGGGAATATTCCACTGCAGTTGTAATCTTGGCCTGGCAACCTACATGCATATTTAGTGCACCTAAAGGTGTACTGAGCTGCGGCTAACGAAAAAATCATATCTCAAACCATTTTTGAGATAAAGGCACCAAAAGGTAACATGGCCACCAAAATGTTATCCTATGGGACATTTCTAAAAATACCATTCGAACTGTTTGAATGGTTTTTCTAATTGCCATTCGAACTGTATTTTCAAAATACAGTTTGAATGTTTTTTCTAATTACCGTTCGAACTGTATTTAAGAATGATTTGAATGTTTTTTTCCAAGCAAGAGACCCACAGAATAATCCAGACCACAAATCCAAATGTTTACCACTTAAATTAAAACATAATATTACATTAAACTGAGCACACACACTTCACCCAGTTACCACATGTCTACACTACTAATTACAAGCCTTATTAATAGCAGGAGAATATTTTAAATGGAATAGTAATTAAAAAAAAATCTGAACTGTATTTTCAAAATACAGTTCGAAGTGTTTTTCTAATTACTGTTCAAGCTGTATTTTCAAAATACAGTTTGAATGTTTTTCTAATTACCATTTGAACTATATTTACAAAATAGAGTTTGAATGTTTTTCTAAGCGAGAGACCCACAGAATAATCCAAACCACAAGTACAAAAATTTACCACTAAAATTAAAAGTTAATATTACATTAAACTGAACACTCCACTTCCCCAGTTCCCACATGTCTACATTACTAATTACAAGCCTTATTTACAGCAGAAGAACATTTTAAACTGAAAGGTAATTAAAAATACCATTTGGGGCTGGCCTGCCATTGTAGTGGTTGGATTTCCGTTTGTGATGCCAGCAACCCGGGTTTGGGAACGAGCCTGGGAGCTGGAGGGCTGGCCGGGGGGAGAAGGCTTGAGCGTCCCAAGAACTGCTCGTCTTCTCCAGGAGGGGGGAGCCAGAGCTCGGCTCTTGTCTGGCCCCAGGTGGAGACCCAAAGTACAGCAAGCCCGATGCTTAACAGGGGTTGATGTGCCAGACGTTGGCGCTCAAGTGCCTTGACATCAGGGGACACGGCACATCGAGAGAACACTGGAAAAACACCTCGCAGCACTCCCGGTAGACGGTGCACCAGGCCCCGATCCTCCATCCCCCTACCGGCCCTGTGACAGCATCCTGATGAAAGACAGACCTATCGGAGTGTAAGATCCCCCACCCTGTACCCACCTGGGGGGGGTATAACCACGGCTTCATGGGGGATGGACTGCACTGGTCACCAGGTAGGTGAGCGAGTACTGAAAAGGCTGTAGGTGTCTCCTGAAGAAGGGAGAGTTGCAGGAGGGGAGCAAAAATAAAACATTTGAACTGTATTTTCAAAATACATTTCTAATGGTTTTACTTAATTGCTGTTCAAACTGTGTTTATAAAATACAGTTCACACTGCCTGTCCTGCATCTATCACAGAAATTATTGTAATTCAAAAATGGTATTTTTTTACCAAACCAATCCAAAGGCACTCCTTGGCACACTCCCCTATCATCCATAAAGATTTCAGAGAAAAATTGCATTCTGTGTGTGCTGTAAATGAAGGCAAAAATACCATGTTATCCTATGGGAAAAATATACATTTTTAGATTTTTGACCACTTTATATCTCAAAACTGTGAAATATGCCATCATGAAACATTCCACATCTTGTGACACTGGCAACATGAGAGCACATACCGATTTTGGGGCAATTGTGTGGAAAAATGGCAAACTTATTAAGGAGCAAAACTTGAGAT
Source organism: Neoceratodus forsteri (assembly GCA_016271365.2). Lineage (NCBI taxonomy): Eukaryota > Metazoa > Chordata > Ceratodontiformes > Ceratodontidae > Neoceratodus > Neoceratodus forsteri. Next base: position 725,600,932 of record CM057458.1, on the reverse strand, counting down.
TTAACATTGAAAGGCTATACCAACCCTAACTATAGGGCACAAATGCACCATAAAGACACACACACACGCACACACCAACCAGACTACATGCTGTTGTTTAAAAGTCTCTAGCCTAACAGTTCCAGAGTTATGACATTTTAAAGAAGATATATTTTGAAAGGTCAGACTCTGGAACTGTTAGAGGCTATTCAAGTCTGGCTGCTAAGAAATGGTGTTGTTATATTGTTACTATGAAATAGTAATTATGTTATTAATATAGAAACTGGTAGTTTCTTTTAGCTATATCTACAGTATATATATTTGCATCACAGCATAAGTTATATTTTGTATAATAAATGTTATTGAAATACTTTTTCCATAATGATAAACTTTTTTAATATCAATATGAAAAATACCATGGCAGTTTTAAAAGATAACATTTAAAAAAAATACATTTTTTTGCACTTTTTCTGAATTTTGCTATTAATTCCCATAATTTAATTGGTGTCTTTATAAATGTAATACGCATAAACATTCATCTTATACCATAAATTGTGTTGTTAACAGTTCACTACCCCTCCAGCAGTACCAGTTCTTCCTAGGTTTTGCAGGCTTTGCCTGTGAAAGTGTCAGAAGATAATAAAATTAAATCAATATTCAAATGCATTTGGAAAGAATCATATACACTTCTTTACTGTACTTTAATTAAATTCATGCTACCAAATACATTACTTCAGTACCTTTTAAACAAATAACCTGAAATGAATATTCAAACAGACATTTTTTTTTTGTTTGTTTGTTTTTTAGTTCTTTAACCAGGACTAGCACACTAAGCTGAAAGCTTTTTTACAGGAGCGACCTGGGAGCACAGGGAAGTTAAGTGACTTGCTCAGGGTCGCACAGTATGCAAGCGGAAGCTGTGGGATTCAATCCCAGGTCTGGTCTGCTGGATGTCACCAGATTTGCAGCTCAGAGCCTTAAACCACTGCACTATACTGCCTCCCATCCTCAAGTCCTAGCCAGCCCCATAGTGGTCACACAGCAAATTCATGCTGTTCAAGCCATATTGTGCACTATTTATGAACAATAACTTTTTAAGCTGCCACATACAGTAATTACACAGCTCATTTTTTCCTATATGGTGACATACTCAGCTTAACGTCACTCATTATGTCGCTTTCTGTTCTCATACTGTGCACAGAAAATGTTATGCATACAAATTGTATATTAAGATACTGCATGTGGTTCTTGCTAAGCATGACGACAGGCCATGTCAGTGTCCAGGCATAATGTCCCCTACAGTGCCATAAAACTTTTAATATCCAGAATGGAAAATGGCTTACAATATCAGCATACTCATAGCACTCCTTATGCTTAATAAAACAGAATAGGGAACAGTATCTTGTCACACAGGGGCCCCTCATGCAGAATGAAGAAGAAGCTGTGGGATTACAGATCTCTGTGGGGACCCTCAAATGGTGTCCTCTGTACCCTCAGAATACAAGGTCCCTCATGCAGGAAGATTGAAATTCAGTGAAAACTGAGAGAGATATGGAGGAAGGACTGGGAGAAATTAGTTTGCTGGACTAGGAAGCATTAAAGAGGCAATATAGTGCAGTGGGTTTTGGGTTAAAGTGCTGAGCTGCAGACCTGGTTTGAATCCCACAGCCACCCTAGGTGCATGCTGTGGGATCCTGAGCAAGTCACTTAACTCATTGTGCTCCCAGGTCACATCTGGAAATAAGCTTCAGCTTAGTGTGCTACTCCTGGTTAAACAATGTTCCCTTTCACTTTCCCTATACCTCTCAGCTGTCTCTGATTTTCAGGGATGTCCCTGATTTTGCCTCAGAATTTTCCTCTGTCCCTCATAAAATTTCATTTTTTTGACTGAACAGTGGAGATTGTAAGCACAAAATAAGATTAATCATTAAAGTTACAGATTTGTTCTTCTTCAGAAAATGCTTCTTACATTAATCCTCTTATTCTAGCAGGTTTCTGCATGAATATTTTCAGTTTTTAATATTTGTCCCTGATTTTGGGTCTTTGTCCCTGACTTTTTTATGTCTTCTCCCTGATTTATGAGTTAAGAGGTTGAGAGGTATGCTAAGAAATGAACTAAGAAGTGCATGTAGTGTCCTAATAAGATGCTGTTTTTGGAGGTGAGAAGAACAAATGCACAAATAAAATCAGTTTCTGAACACCCCTCTTTAGAGAGCTGGAGTGAGAGCTTGAGGAACTCATAGGGGCTCCTTAAGTAATTACTGATGAGCTTTCTTGCTATTAGACCACCCAAGAGGGATGCGACCTCTTATATGTTGTCTTCCTTATGGGTAGCCACAATCTACCACCAAAACAAATCACCAGCCTGGAGTTCACCTCAGAGTCCCCTCACTCAACACCTGGCTGAATATAATTAATCAGATCTGTTATATGGAAAATAACCCATTTCTTAATGATAAGGAAGAACTGTTCACCTCTAGTGGAATGAATGGGTATTAGATATTATGGTTAGGGACCCGAACTTCATACCACAATTTCCCCAAGGAATAGACCCTAGTAGGCATGTGGTTCGCACTCCAGTTGCCCACATCGGAAGTGCATGGTAGTATCTGTTAAAATCTTAACTGATCTTTGGTTCTGCTTAAGATGTCAGTTTGCATAGTTTCAAGGTACTGGGTCTAGTCCCTACTCCACTTTGGTGGTGGAACCTCCCCACCTTTTGGGGCTCATCACAGATGTATAATATTGTTTGGGATAGTCTAACTGATATGTTGTAAACACCCATTGGCTGGAGACACCTCCCATATTCTGAGCAATGAGGGAGTTCCAAGCTTTGGGTAACAGTTTTCTGTTATGTTGCATTGTGATTGTATATAGTTAAATGAAAACTCAACACTATGATTGTATCATACAGCTTTTTCATTGTTTCTTGACTGTATGCACAGGAAGTTTAATAAAAATATGTTTACAAAAGAAAAAACTATGTCTGCTCAACTGTAAATTAGGGTTTTACCTGGGACATCCCCTCACCACAAGGTTTAATACTCAGAGGGCATTTGGGAGCAGCTGAAACAAACTCTAAATATGTTGGAACTTTCAGCAAAGAAAACCTGTGCTTTCTGAGAGAGAGAGAGAGAGAGAGAGAGAGAGAGAAATCCTGGGTACAAAAATGGTTAATGGATAGGTGACAGAGGGTGTTGGTAAATGGCACACAGTTTAATTAAGGGACAGAATGTCACGGGGCTCAGTACTTGGACCGATTCTCTTTACTGTCTTCATAAGGGATATTGTAGAAGAGCTGGAAGGGAAGGTATGCCTTTTTGCAGATGGCACCAAAATCTGTAATAGGGTGGATACTCAGGGGATGGTGGCGAAAAGGAGTCGGGTTCTTAGAAAATGTGAGGAGTGGTCAAAGATAGGGCAGCTGTGGGGTCCAATTCCAAAACATGTAAAATCCTGCACTTAGGGCATAGAAACCCAGGAGCTGAGTATAAAATGTATATGTGTGTGTGTGTGTGTGTGTGTGTGTGTGTGTGTGTGTGGTGTGGGGGTTACTGACAGCCACTAAGCAGGAAAGAGACCTTGGGATTATAATATCTGATAACTTTAAAGTGGTGGGCAGTCTGACAAGACAGTAGGCACGGCCAGTGGGATGCTGGGGTTCATTAGGAGAAGTATCACCAGTAGAGAGGAGGGGGTTGGTGTTACCACTGTATAGGTTGCTGGAGAGAGCTCACCTGGAGTTCTGTGTCCATTTCTGGTGGCTGTATCTCAGAAAGGGCAGGGTGGAGACAGTCCACAGGAGGACAATTAAAATAGTGCAGGGGTTGCACAAGAAGGCCTATGAGGAGAGGCTGAGAGATCTCAACATGTACACCCTGGAGGAGAAGAGGGACATGACAGGCACCTACAAGTACCTCATGGGGGTGAACAGGGTATGGGAGGAGGGTCTGTTTCAAATGAGAAGTGCACCAGAACAAGAGGGCATTCAATTAAGTTGTAAGGGGGGTTTAAGAGGTATGTGAGGGAAGTACTACTTCACAGAAAAAGTGGTAGATGCCTGGAACAGTCTGCCAGCAGAAGTAGTTGGGGCAAAACAGTGGGAGGCTTCAAGTATACATGGGATAGGGATGGGAAGCCTGGTAAATAGGCAGGGATGGTCCCTGAGACCTGGTAGTGTGTATTTATTTATTTATTTATTGAAAAGTTTCACCAGGAGTGCACACTGTATAACAAGTTGCTCATCTCACGTCGCAACCTGGGGAGTGGGGGAACATAGGATAGATGACAGAGATTGATACAGTATCACAAAATACACATTTGAAATAACATACAACCAAGAAACACATAGAACGTGTGAATAAATAATGACTATCAAGGGAAAAGTGAGCAAAAGGAGTAGCTAGAAGGCAGTGCATTAAATGGAATACAGCAGTTTGGTCTAAGGTGAGCTGGTATGCAAAAGCAGACAGTATAATCTTCAGTACAACAGAAGTGCAGATAAACTACAAGTTCAATGGAGATTTAGGGGCTATCAGTTTAGTACAGAGGAGTGCAGTGGAGGAGGAGGAGGAAGATGGAGGTGTAGAACAGGGGGAAGAAGGGGAGGGAAGGGAGGAGAGAGCATACAAGATCTGATCCTACAGGATGCTGAGAACCCTGCCAGGGGGTGGAACAAGGCAAAGACAGAGGTGAGGGAGAGAAGGTAATAGGAGGTGAGAGGCATACCAAGATCTGACCCCTTCAGGATGCTGGGAACCCTGCCAGGGGGTGGAACAAGGCAAAGTTAGAGGTGAGGGAGAGAAGATAATAGGTAGGGAGGTCAGGAGGGAGGTAGGAAGAGAGGGTAGGTAGCAGAGAAAGGGAATATAGGCAATGGGGATAACATTTAGAGGAATGGGAGATTTGGGGTGAATACACTGGAGCAGAATTATCGGAGGAAGTTAAAATGTATTAAAGCAGGAACAGCTAGAGGAGAGGTAGTTATGTAAGGCAGATCCAAGGGAGTAGGAGGAGGAGGAGGAGGTTACATATTTGAAGGAGGAGGAGTACCGGACTTTAGGAAGTGATAGGAAAGCCAGACTATCCGATGAGTGTGGCAGAGTGGGGGACCACCCAGATATGAGTGTCAGTAGATCTGAGGGAGTGGGGTGGGGTGGGGGTGGAGTTGAGAGAGAGAGATGTGGTGAGGTTAGGAGGAGTCACCCAGCCAGTATTTAGAGGTGAGTTTGGCACAATGGGAGAGGCACCTGTTAGCAAGCAGGGGAAAGGACAGGGCATGATAGAGATCACAATGATGAGTCTGGGAGGGAGCATCAAGAAGCGAAGTGACAGAAGAAGTTAAGAGAGGTTCAATCTGGTCAGGAGGACTTGGAAGCACCATAGACTATGTTGCAGTATGTCAAAATGGTGAGTATCATCTTCTGGGCAAGTTCATGACTGGCCATGAGGAGGGATGCAACTATGGTTCCTATAAGGCACCAAGCTTGGGGTGCAGTTTTTCCAGGATGGCCTCGACATAACCAGAGAAGTTGAGGTGTTGGTCCAACCAAACCCAAAAGTATCTGAATGAACTGGTGTCCTCAAGATTGTCCCATCCAGGGTGTGGAAAGAGGAAGGCCCAGGAGCCTGAGAGTCTCTGCTTAGTGCCAAAGGTCATGGAGACTGTCTTCTTGGTGTTTAGAAAGAACTGATGGGAGGCAAACCAGAGCTGAACCTGGTGGAAATCATACTGCAGGGTAGTTGCAACATCAGCTGGGCATTTGCCAGAGGTACACAAGACAGTATCATCAATGTACATGTGTATGGAGGAGAAGGGGGAGCAGACAGATGGCAGGTGGTTTGGGAATATGGAGAAAAGAATGGGACCAAGCACTGAGCCCTGAGGGACTCCTGTGGTGATAGGGAGGGGGAAATGGAATCCTGGACCTTGACAGATTGGGTTCTGCCTGTGAGGGAGCCCTAAACCAGGTAGAAGGCAGGTATAGACAGGCCGGCTGTCATGAGGCAGTCAGAAAGGAGTACATGGGAGACAGAGTTAAATCCCTTGGCGAGGGTCGACAAAGATGACTGGGGATGAGGCCTCATCCATCCCAGTAAGGATGGAGTCAGTGAGCCTGAATAGGGAATTGGTGGTGGAGTGATTTTTTTTTTTTAAACCAGATTGGAATGGGGGTGAAGAAGGAGGAGTCGGTTAGAAAGGATGTGTTGGGAGAGGACCAAGTGTTCTTGGAGTTTAGCGAGGGTAGGGAGGAGAGAGATAGGCAAAAGTTACCAGTAGAAGTAGGGTTACCACTCTTAGGAAGGGAGACCACAGTATGTTTCAGGATGAAGAGATATTTGAAGATGAGAAAGAGAGGCTGAGGATTAAGGAGGAGGATAGGCTATAGCTGCGGCTGAGAGATGGAGGAGCTTTGGGTCAATGTCATTGGGTGAGGAGCCTTTAGAAGGGTTAAGTGAAAGAGAGTGTTAGTGTTTCATCAGGGTTGACTGCTGAGAAGGAGAGAGGAGGAGATGGTAGGAGGGTTGGGTGCCTAGAGGGGGATGCAAGAGTGGGGAGGGAGGAAGGCCGAGGCATGAGGTATAATAGGAGTTAAATTCTTGGCCACTAGGCAGGGGTCGGATACATGGGTTGTTTATTTTAGCATGGGGAGAAGAGAGCTTGGACCACTTTCCCAAATTTGGAGGGGTGCTGATATTAGTGAGGGAAAGCTGATTTAAAATACTCGGACTTGGCTAGTCTGGTTGCTTTAGTGCAAGAATTTCTTAGCATACAGTACTTTGCATAATCAGTGGGGAGCTGGGATGCCTTTTGCTTCCTCCAGGCTTTGTTGCGTGCCCTGAGTCAGGCTGGCAATTCAGGGGTGATCCAGGGAAGATGGTTGCCGTGAACTCTAGTTTGTTTGAAAGGGGTAAATGTATTTCAGGTTGTAAGGAATGTTTAGAAGTTGACGGCAGATAAGGACCGCAAGGCCCATCCAGTCTGCCCATTTCTTTTTCTACCTTATAAATGTGCCATCGGCCTTTGCTCTGTCAGTGACCTATCTATTCATAGTCATTTGTATTGCTCCCTTATGCCTATCCCATGCCTGTTTGAAGCCCTGCACTGTATTCATAGCCACCACTTCTTGTGGTAAGCCATTCCATGCATCTACCACTCCTTTCTGTGAAAAAGAATTTCTCACATTCCCCTTAATCGGCCTCCCTCTAATCTCATGCTGTGTCCTCTTGTCCTGCTATTTTTCTTATATTTAAACATGTTAGACTCTTTCACCTTGTTTATGCCCTTAAGGTGTTTAAATGTCTCGATCATATCACCTCTCTCCTCCTTTGCTCAAGGGTATAATATTGAGCTCCTAATCTGTCCTCATATGTCTTCTGATGCAGTCCCTGCACCATTTGGTTGCCCTTCTCTGGACTGCCTCAATTTGGTTAATGTCCTTGTGAGGGTGTGGCCTCCAATACTGCATGGTACTCCAGATGGGGCCTAACCAATGTCTTGTACAGAGGGATTATTACCTCCCTCTTACGACTTGTGATACCCCTACTAATACACCCTAACACCCCTAGCCTTACCTACTGCTTTAGAGGTCTGCTTGGATGATTTTAGGTCATCAGTGATGATGATGCCCAAGTCTCTTTCTTCCTTTGTGACTGCTAGCAACTCCCTCCCAGCCTATAAGTGACTTCGGGGTTTCTCTTCCTATGTGCATGATTTTGCACTTCTTTGCATTAAATCCCAGTTGCCACTCTTCTGACCATTCTGCTAGTTTATCCAGATCTCTTCTCATTCGGCCCACCCCATCTGATCATCTACTCTGTTGCAGATCTTGGTGTCATCTGCAAACAGACAAGCCTTACCCTCTAGTCCATCTCTGAGGTCACTAATGAAGATGTTGAATAGGACTGGCCCCAGGACTGATCCCTGAGGTACCCCACTTGTGACTTGCATCTCTTCTGACTGTATACCATTTACCACCACTCTGCTTTTCTGCCAGTCAACCAGTTTGCCACCCAGTTGACCAACTTCTGACCCACCCCGAGCCTACCTAGCTTATTTATCAATCTTCTATGTGGAACAGTGTCAAAGCTTTGCTGAAGTCAAGGTAGGCGACATCAACTGCTCCCCCTTGGTCCACCACTCTGGTTACCCAGTCAAATAAATCTATGAGATTAGTTTGACAGGACCTTCCTTTGTAAACCCATGCTGTCTTGGATCCTGTGCCCTATGGATTTCAGGTGTTGCACTATCCTTTCCTTAAGAGTGCCTCCATAATCTTGCCCACTACTGAGGTAAGACTGACTGGTCTGTAGTTCCCGCCTCCTCCTGCTACCACTCTTGTGGAGTGGGATCACATGAGCCTTCTCCAGTCTTCTGGGACCTCTCCTGTGCTCAGAGACTTACTAAACAATTCTGCTAATGGCTCTGCTAGTTCCTCCTTTAGCTCTTAAGTACCCTGGGATGTATGCCATCAGGTCCCATTGCCTTATCCACCCTGAGCTTGCAAGCTCTTCTAGGACCCTTTCTTTGTGAAGGAGTAGTGCTCACCTCCCTCCCTCCCCTGTGTCCATGATGCTGAGCTGTGGGCCCTGCCCTACCTTCTCTTCAGTAAATACTGAGCAAAAGTATCTATTTAGGATAGATGCCTTTACAGGGTCCTCCTCCTCATGCTCCCTTTTCTCCATTAAGCTTAGCAATACCCCTCTGGACTTTCTCCTTTCACTAATGTATCTATAGAAAGTCTTGTCACCTTCTTTTACTGTTCGTGCTAGTGTTTCCTCAGTTTGGGACTTTGCCTGCCTTACTGCCTTACCTGCTTCCCTTAGGGCAGTTTGGTATGCCTCCCTATCTTCATCCGCTGTGTTCTTCCTTATATTTTCTGAAGGCCAGCCTTTTGGCTCTGACCTTTTCTGCTACTGTATTTGAGAACCAAAGTAGATGAGAGCAGGGTCAACAGGAGGCAGAGGTAACAGGGGCCCAATTGGAGGGCAAGATCTTGTAGGAGGTGGTCAAGGTCTAAAGAGTTCAAGGAACAAAGTTGCAGGATTTTATGTGGGGATTTGGTCCTGTGTACGTTTCTTACCAGGAAGATAGATAGGGTGTTGGTCACTGAGGGCATCTGATAGGATACCAGATTTAATGACTCTGTGGGGGTGGGAGGTGAGTGCCCAGTCTATCAAAGAATGGTTTTGTGTGTAATGATTCAGGCAAGTGGGTTCTTGGATGAGTTGGACAAGATTTTGAGCTGTTATGTCATTATGAGTCTTAGATGTAGAGGGAGTGTTATGTGTGAAAAGATCACACCTCAGGTTCTTGGATGGTAATGCTGGACAAAGAACATAACAACAAGTAGAATGTAATAAAACAGTTTATTACAAATACTCATGCCATTACAAGTGAAGCAAAGCAGTCGCAAGGGAGTTAGTTGCCCCAGCCCTCTGGTGTAGTCTCTCTCTCTCTCTCTCTCTCTCTCTCCGAGGAAGCTGGCTCTCTCTCTCTCCGAGGAAGCTGGCTCTGTAAGTAATTATATACTACTGATAACAAATACATTCTAGATACAGTAAACAGGCCCTACTGGCAAAAGTTGTAAATAAGGAGTCTCCTTGGGTCTAATCTTACACAGGAAAAATGTAGAGTTAGCAAGAAACTTAGAACAAAGAAAAGGCATTGTCAACTATGAACAAAGGGAGGGATAGTGAGGCTGAATAGAATTGACAGTGGGTGGGCAGAGAAAAACAGTGAAAAAGCAGGGATACTGAGCAATACTTCTGCTCAGTATTCACAAAACAGGAGGAGGAGAGGTGCTTAATCCAATTAACAGAAGCACTCTGGATATGGTGGTCAATCCAGTCCTTTCACAGAAGAAAGGGTTCTGAAAGAACTCCTAAAACTGAAGGTGGACAAAGCAATGGGGCCTGACAGAATTCACCCCAGAATTCTGAAAGAATTAAGTGGAGAACTAGTTACACCACTGACTATCCTTTTTAACAAATCATGGGAGGATGGGGTGGTACCTGAGGACTGGAGGAAGGCAGATGTGATTCCCCTTCACAAAAAAGGGAGCAAGACAGAGGCAGGAAACTACAGACCTGTCAGTTTGACCTCTGTGGTAGGGAAAGTGATGGAATCACTTCTGAAGGAAATAATTGTTGAGTACCTAGAGGCCAGTGGGGCACAGGACCCAAGGCAGCATGGGTTCACAGCGGGAAGGACATGTCAGACAGAATCTAATTGATTTCTTTGACTGGGTGACCAAAGTAGTAGACCAGGGAGGACTGTGGACATGGCCTACCTAGACTTTAGCAAGGCATTTGACACAGTCCCACACAAAAGATTAATAATCAAATTAACCAGCCTGGGAGTGAGTCCCAGGGTGGTAGCCTGGGTAAAACATTGGCTGGACAACAAGACACAGAAGGTAATTGCAAATGAGTCCACTCTGAAGAAAGTGGGGTTACTAGTGGGGTACCACAGGGTTCAGTACTGGGTCCAGTCCTTTTTAATGTCTTTGTAAGTGACATTGCAGAAGGACTGGAAGGAAAAGTATGCCTCTTTGCAGATGACACAAAGATCTGCAACAGGGTTGATACACAAGGAGGTGTGGAAAGGATGAGAAGGGACTTGGCAAGGTTGGAGGAATGGTCAGAAGTATGGCAGCTTGGATTCAATGCAAAGAAGTGCAAAATAATGCACTTGGTAAACAAAAACCCAGGGGAAGATTACACAGTGGGGGTGGGGGATGGGGAGAGGTAGTAACAACAACAAAATGGAAAGGGGCCTGGGGGTAATCATATCAGATGACCTTAAGGTTGGCAAGCAATGTGAGAAGGCAGTAGGGAGGGCTTGGGGGATACTGGGATGTATAGGGAGAGGCATCACCAGCAGAAAACAGGAAGTTGTTATCCCTCTTTACAGACAGTTGGTGAGTCCCTATCTGGAGTACTGCGTCCAGTTCTGGAGACCCCATCTCCACAAGGACATAGACAGGATGGAGGCAGTTCAGAGGAAGGCAACTAAAATGGTGCAGGGTCTGCAAGAGAAGCCATACAAGGAGAGACTAAAGGAGCTTAATATGTATACCCATGAGAAAAGGAGGGGGGGGGGGATATGATAGTTAAAATTTGTTATAATTGGTTACTACACAATACTCCCCATTTGAAGCAGAAGATACTTTAGCAGTAGGCACTCTCCATTTCCATAGTTGAACAGGACAAATCACAGTCTGGTTGACAAGTTGTGCAGTGAAGCGATGAACCTCTTCAAGGTAGCTCCGAGTTGCAGCACAAGAAATTTTAGGATGGTTATTATTAGTTCCAGGAAAGGATGATGAAGTGCCAGGTTGATCAGTTCCATTTATGGTACCATTCAAAAGAATGTCCGAGTCCAAAGTAAAAGACCAATCAAGACTGTCCGGGGAATATTATTTATTTATTAGCTTTTGGTAACCGGGTAAGTGCGCTAGGCAACAGACCTGCCTATTTTCAGGCACGACCCAGGAGAGCACAGGACATTGGTTACAATATGCAGAAATGCACAGACATAGTATAGGTGTACAGGAGCAAAACAAGATATACATTGGGTAGCACAGTAATAGTTACATAAGGGTACATTTTAGGCATAGATCATAATAAGGATGTAAAATAAAGCAATTCGGGTAACCATAAGACAGCTGAGGACAGTAAAGACATCAAGGTTCATAGCCACCTAGACAAGCATATTGCATGGGAGAACATTAGTGTAGTACTCAGGGGTCAGACCCGACAGCCTGCAGTGGGACAAAGCAAATTAAGAGCATTTGCATTGGCCAGAGGCTAGAAGGTGGGTGAACAGCGAGTTTTGAATTCCTCAATGGGAGGCTGAAGTTTTCAACCATAAGGGGAGTGAGTTCCAGAATTTGGGAGCAAATGGGCAAATGCCTGTTCACCCATTTTGTCATGCAAGGTCTAGTGGGGAGCATGGGGACAGAGGAAGACCTGAGGTGCAGGTGTGTGAGGCAGGAGTCAGGAGGTTGGCAAGATAGACAGGGCAGGAGGTCTCAGACAGGGAGTCGATAAAGCAGCCCAGGGAGTAGGCTGAATATCCTTAGGTGACAGACAATTTAAGCCAGCGTAAAGGAGACAATGATGGGTAAGGCATGGGGCAGTTAAGGTGAATCTACAGATGTTGTTGTAGACAGTGTCCCATTTGTGAAGTGTAGCAGAGTTTGCAGCAAAGAGGAGGGGCAGAGCATATTGGAGCTGGGGTAAGAGAATACCTCGCGCAACAGAAAGTCTAGTGGAAGGAGTGAGGGAGTGGCGCACCCGATAAGCTCCACCAATTTTAGCATTGACGGCACGGCACACCATATTGACATGTTGAGACAGGTCAAGTGTGGGATCCAAAGTGACCCCAAGGTACTTGAAGGACTCAGTGTTTAAGATGAGGGAGCCATCAAGGCATTTAACCCGGAGCCTGTTCACTGGGGTAGACAGTTTCTTAGAGGATCCGAATAGCATAGCACAGGTTTTTCTAGGTTCAGGACTTGGTGGTTGCTAGAGAGCCAGGTCTGCAGGAATTGGAAGTCATTAGTGAGAGTGGAGTTGATGGCAGCAACCGATTTTGACCCAGAGTAGAGAACAAGGTCATCTGCGTACAGAAGAGTGCAGCTATGCGGGACATGGTGGGAATATCATTTAGGAAGAGGGAGAAGAGTAGAGGTCCAAGAGTGGATCCCTGGGGAACTCCACGGGAGATGTTTAGGGGGGAGGATAGGGCCTTGTGAAATGCTACTGCCTGAGTCCGATTGTCAAGATACCTATGGAACCAGGAGAGGGCTTGGTCAGATGCTCCAATGGATTGGAGTTTCTTTAGCATGAGAGGATAGTGTACCGTGTCGAAGGCTTTAGACAGGTTGATAAAGATGGCCCCAGTGAGTAGGCCACGGTCCATATTATTTCTGATGTCATTTGTAAGTTGTGTAAGTGCAGAGGTGGTACTGTGACCGGGCCGGAAACCATGTTGGCATGGGGTTTGAAGATTAAACATGTCAAGGTGAGCAGCAAGCTGGCGGTGGACTATTTTTCCAAGCAGCTTACTGAAAGTGGGCAGAAGAGATATAGAGGCGGTAGTTGGACATGAGTTTGACATCGCCTTTTTGTGTATAGGGATGGTTCTGGCAGTTTTCCAGGTGGATGGGACAGTAGGCGTCTTAATTGAGAGGTTAAAAAGCCAGGTGATAGGTCTGGTCAGCCAAGTGCAGCCTGCTTAAGTATGCAAGGATGGATGCCCTCAGGCCCTTGACCCCCACGTGCGGAAGGGAGTTAAGTAAGCTACGAACTTCAAGGTATGTGTTGGAGCCAGAATGAAAGGGAGGGTGGAGGCGAGGGGAGGAGAAGAGGACAGTCAGGTTGTGGGCTAGTTAGGTAGCGACTGGTGGAGAAGAAAAAAGGGCATTGAAGGCGTTGGCAATGGTGTCATGGTTGGTGCAGTGAACACCTTGAATGTTCATGTCAGCTGGATTCTGTTGCTTGCCGTTGCTGAGAATGTCTTAATTTTGGACCAGTACCTCTTGCGGTTGTAGAGGATGTTATTAGTAGGTTTCCTATAGTAGGTGCTTTTGGCAATCAAGAATTTGTCTTTTCGCAGTTATTACGTAATGCGATAGTCTTCAAAGTCTGCAACGGAGTGTGTGGGATATCTTCCACCTGGACCCAAAGTTTGTCCCTAGATTTGAGAAGTTGAAGCAGGGGCAGTTAGCTTACTTGGTTGCCTTCCCTGCCATCCTAACGGTGGTGACTGGGATGTGAAGGTTTTGAAGAGAGAGGAGGACAGAGTTGAAATATTCTGTGGCTATGTTAATGTCCTCTGTTTGGTAGAGAGGGGACCAGTCAACCTGGTTAAGGTCAGTTAAGAAGTCCTCATGACTTAGGCGGAGAGATTAGGAAGGTTACAGTTTTAGCGGGAAGGGAGGAATGACAGTGTTCCAGACACAGTAGATGGGATAGTGGTCACTAATTGTGTCAGGTAGCTACACGGCTGAGGCAACATATTCCGTCCTGTTAGTAAGTATCCAGTCAAGAAGGTGTGCACAGTTGCCTCCACGTAGAGGACCCCTTGTGGGTTCATGTATGAGCTGGGATAGATTTGCCTTGCTAGCTAAGGAGGATAGGTTAGCTGAGTTTTCTCGGACCAGTCAAGGTTAAAATCACCAAGGCAGATAATGTCATTCTTGCCTGTAACTGTGAGCAGAAACCCTAGGAGTTCAGTGATGCCTTGTGTAGCATTTTTGGGGGATGTAAGTACAAAAATATGGAGTTTCTTTACACCCTCAAGAAGCAGTAGGGGAGTGCAGGATTTCACAGTTTGGTAGGAGGGGTCCTGCAGAAGGGTAATGTTTAGGTGAGTTTTGAAGTAGAGGCAGGCCACCTCCTTTTAGTGCCAGGATGGTCGATACGGAAGCATGCTGTATCCAGGAAAGTGGCACTGAGAGTCAGGCACTGTGGGCTTAAGCCAGGTTTCTGTGATGGCGAGGACGTCCGGGATGTTAGTATAGATCCAAGTCTGGAGGTCAGGGAGGTTGGCGTGGGCTCTAATAGCATTCAGGTGGGCGAAAGTTAGTCCATCGGTTTTAGGGAGAGATGATGGTTGGGGAGAAGGTTATGACAGGACATGCAGAGATGGACCAGGGTTGATCTCAATATCGCTGGATAGTATAAGATAGGGTTAGTAACCATAGCGGGGTGATGAGGTCGACCTGATAGACATGCAGGGTGGCGGCTTCAGATGAAGGTGAAGGTATCTGACTATTGGGCTAATACGCTGCTGATGAGAGCAGAGGGGGTAGAGGTAGTGGAGTGGCAGTAGCAAGCATGTTGGAGTAGTAGAAGTCAAACTGAGTATAAGTATTGGCAGAAGCTGTTGATGTGTTCAAGCAGTAAAGCTCAAAGAGGATAGGAAGGCAAAGTATTCCCATGAGGAGGCTAGGAGGGAGGAGGGACACTTTGACTAGAGAAAGGAGTGAGGTGAGAGAGAAGAGACAGCAGAGGCTCCTTTAAAATAAATCAACAAGTGAAAACAGCTACTAGAGAGCAGTAAATGTGACAAGTGAGGTATTGGGAGCAATTGTCAACTTAATCAGGCTCCTCTAGTGGCAAAACAATATAAGGAGCTAATAGAGACAGCAGCAAAATAACGCGAGGGCAGAGGCTATTTAACTAATACTAGCGAAGGTGGGGGATTTCAGATAGAACACAGGTCATGGAAGCACATGGTGACTCTAAGCTTTTAAATACAGTTACAGGCAAATGCAAATAGTTTTAGCTGGTTGGTTTTAAAACTTTCAAAATCACGACAAAAGTAACAGTTCTGCTCCGTTTGAGCCTGGCAGCAACTCGAGGTGCTACTCTGGCTGGGATTCATGCGCTGAGCAGAGACTTATGAGCCATTTCAGAAAAAGGCATGCAGATGGCCAGCGTGGTGGCAGCAGCCTGGATCAAGGTAGAATTACCTGTGTGTCTCGGGTTCGGGCTTCTGCGGGCAGGGAGGGCTTCAGGGCAGGCCCTCATGACCTCCGGTCTCCTCGGGGAGGGGTGGTCTCTGGTGTGTCTCTGGGTTCGGGGCTTCTGTGGGCAGGAGGGCTTCAGTGCAGGCCCTCGACCTCCGTCTCCTCGGGAGGGGTGGTCTCTGGTGTGTCTCGGGTTTGGGGCTTCTGCGGGCAGGGAGGGCTCCAGGGCAGGCCCTCGCGACCTCAGTCTCTCGGGGAGGGGTGGTCTCTGGTGTGTCTCGGGTTCGGGGCTTCTGCGGGCAGGGAGGGCTTCAGGGCAGGCCCACACACGGATTTGATCATATCAAAAATGTCACACCTACAGAGGTAATGGTAACCTTTCCATGAACAGCAGTCAGTATGTGGGGCTACCCAGGTGTCCAGGGCAGCATGAAAAACCAACGAAGGAGACTGTTCAAGTCTCTCCTGATAAATGTCCCCATCAAGATGTCCAATGGATTGAACGGAAGCCAAACGATCAAAAATGGCAGTCACTGGATCAAATTGTAGCAAGAGACAGTGAAAGTCACAAACATGGCTTCTTTAATGGTGCAAGAACAGATTTTGAAGCAGGGGCAGAGTTTAGATATGTAGTAACATAATCTAGATTCTAGGAGCATGGATATGTTGTTCATCCACTCTTTGGCATGTTCCGTTCCTATAAATCTCTGTGAATGTCTGCAGGCTGGCTCCTCCCACCACCCAGGTGGTAAATACCTCGGCTCTGCCCATGAAACAGATCTTTCTTTCCGCTGGAAGAATCAGGTTCCCTTGTGCTAACTCTAGCCATCATAGGCCCTGGATTCAATCATCAGTTTTTACAATTTATCTCTCAGACTCTTCAGAGTTTTGATTCTAGATAATAGCGTATCGGACATGGAGGACAAGTCATACCCGGATTTCACCAATTGTTCATGCCAGAAAATATTGCTTCCGATCCCACCTGCGTGTACTGCCCTAGGTATGGGTCATGACACCACCACCTGTACCTTTTGCCTGGCATTTCCATCCCAACGTCCTTGATGATTGCATGGTGTGCCTTAAGCTGGGAGACCAGAGAAAGGAACCTGCCGTTAAATCGAAAGAAGCAGGGTTGTGCCGCAGCTGTGGGATCCGCCGAACAGTTAGAGCAGATGAAGGCCTTGAAGAAGAAGCTGCCCAAGCTTGCCAGCAGAAGTTTCTTTGTGCCTCTCAAACTCGGTTCTTCCTTCACAGGTTCCTTCAGGGAGCTGTGCCAGTCTCTCCCACTAGGGTGAGGCACCCCGCTCGCACTCCTCCCACCTTCGAAAGAGGGACAAGGATCCAACGCTTCTAAAAGGAGACATTCCTTGGACCAAGAGAGGTCCGGTCCTAGAAACTGTGACCTTGACAGTCGAGATCGCTTCCTCGATCATGACTACGGATCTTCCATGTGCCCAGTCAGGGCAGAGGAATCAGCTGATCTGGCCGAGAATTGTTGAGCCGATCGAGCTGATTTGCCGACTCCAGTTGATGATTCTTTAGAAGGACACCGGTCCTTTCTTTCCTCGATGACGAGACACATCCTTCTGGTGTCTCCTTCAAGGGAATTGATCCGGAGCCTCGATTTTCCCTGAGCCCGGTTTCTCCCAATTCTGGCCGACACCATCGGTCTCAATCAAGGACTCGGTCACCTTCTTCAGTGGGAAAACCAAAGAAAGGCCACCGGCATTCAAAAAAGAGGTGCCGCCACAGGTCCTCATCTTCCTCGGACGAGGAGAGCCGATCAGAAACTCCGTCGCGCTATGAGGCTTATGTGGCAACAGCTGATTTTGCGGGCAGAAGCCGCTATACCGTCCACCTAGCCATTACTTGGCCTGTGCCTCAGGACCGATGCTGACCCCTTTGGACCGAAATCTTGGTTCCTTCTCCTGTGGGCTGACCATTGTTCAGATAAGCCCATGCCGGTCTCACCACCGATTAAGTGGAACCACTGCCTAAGCAGCCTCCCTCTGGGGCTCCCATGAAAGGGGACCGTCCAGACACCGGGCTTCCCCAATGCCTTTCCATCATGGTTACCCCTGACCACCCTCAGCATATCATGGGGGACATAGGCGGGAGACCGCTGTATCTCGACTATTCGGATTCAGATGCAACCGGTTTGCACTCCCATCCGGGTGATGAGGAGTCACTCTGGGCAGGCCTGGAGGAAGGTCCTTCCTCCTTTCAGGGCATCCTCCACCTCATTTACGATTCCACCGGAATGCCCCTGGAGTTTATCCAGAAAAAGGCAGAGTACCCCCTTACGGATATCCTGAAGAGAGGGGATACCCCGACGGAGGCCTTCCCAGTGGCTGAAGCCATTACTGGTCCAGCCCTTGAGCTTTGGCAGCATCCAGCCTCCTCCCCAGCACTGTCTGCTCATATGGCCCATAAGTACGCGGTGCCTATGGGATCCCTACCGGGATTCATGGAACATCACTCGGCTGAGAGCCTGGTGACTGCTTCCGTCTTTAGACGTACTGGTAGCTCGTCCGACACCGACTGATCTCTGGACAAGGAGTTCAAGAACATGGACCACTCTGCCTGTAAGGTCTACACAGCCTCTTCATTGGGCCTTCGTCAGGCCAGTTTGGCTGTTTTCATGGCATACTTCTCTCATGCCCTCCTAGGGTCACTGGATGAAGTACTTCCTCATCTTCCTGTGGACATGCAGGCCACGGTCAAGCAAGTCCATGATCAGGGCCGTGCTATCACCAAACAGCAGCTCCAGATGGCCCTAGACATTGGGGATTCTTGTGCCCGCTCTTTAGCAGCTGCAGTGGCCACTTGCTGCAGGGCTTGGCTGAGGTTATCCTCCTTTCTGGTGGATACCCAACACAAGTTAGCTGATGTGCCTTTCCTTGGTACCGACTTTTTTGGCCCAGGAGTGGCAGGACACCTTCAGTGTATTGAGCAGTCTAGTGCCACCTTGGATGCCACTCATGCTAAGGGTTCCTCTGGCAAGAACCAGCAGAAGAAGAAGAGGAAGACTTTTCAGCAGTCCTCCCCTGCGGTCAGGCAGCCCTCCTATCAAGGAGGTCAGCAGCACCAACAGCAGCAGCAGGCTCAAGCTTGGCACCCTAGGCCCAAGCAGGGCCCTCAACAGCCCCATAAAGGAGGCCAAGGTGCTGGTCCAGGAGCTTCCTTCTCCTCCTCCTCCTCCTCCTCTAAGTCTGCTCAGTGACGGGTTGGGGGTTGCCACCCCTACACCTGTCACGCCTGCCCTGGGTTCTCCTGTGGGGGGTCAGCTCCACCACTTTCTTTCCGCCTGGTCGATATCACCTTGGACAGGTGGGCTCTAGAAAGTGGTGGGCAGGGACTGCCTCTGGAATTCAAGCAGTACCCACCCAGCCGAGCCACGCCCCTCAGGAGGAAAGGATCTCAGCTTGCATGCAGTCAGCTCTTCGAGACAACATAGCTTAGCTCCTCCACAAGGAGGTGGTAGCGCCAGTGCTGGATCCACCTGTAGACCCGGGCTTCGTATCCAGGTACTTCCTGGTGCCCAACCCCCAGTTGGCGCCCCGTCCTAGATCTCCATGACCTGAATCAGTATCTCAGGTCTCGCACCTTCCGGATGGTAACTCTGAACCAGATCATACCATCCCTGGAGCAAAACATGTAGTTTTGTTCACTGGATCTACAGGATGCATTTTTTCATGTCCCAATCTGTCCGTCCCACCAGTGGTTCCTCTGCTTAAGGGATGAGGGGACCCTGTACAAGTTCTGAGCCATGCTGTTTGGCCTGTCATTGGCCCCGTAGATCTTCACCAAGTGCATTGCAGTGATGGCAGCCCATCTTTGGCATCGAGGAGTTCGAATCTACCCTTATCTCGATGACTGGCTTCTGGCGGGTTCCTCCCTTCAGGAGGTGGAGAGATTCAGGGATCTAGCTCTCATAACCTGCTCTCAGCTTGGCCTCCTGATCAATGAGGCCAAATCAGAATTAGTGCCGTCTCAGGTGATGGGCTTCATCGGGGCACAGCTCAACTCACGTTAAGCCAGAGCCCAGCTCCCGGCGGACAGGGTGGAGAGTCTTTCCTCCTTTGCCCGATCGTTTCTGGTTGGGCTCTTGCGCCCTGCCCGGGACTTTCTGTGCCTTCTGGGTTACATGGCGGCATGCACCTCAGTGGTCCATTGAGCCAGGTGGCGTCACGCCCCTCAATGGGAGCTGGCGCCCAGTGGACTCCAGTACCATGGTCAATTCGACCAGCTGGTCACAGTAACCCAGAAGATGTGGGATGCTCTCCAATGGTGGACCGTCCCAGAACGGTTGGAGGAAGGGATCCCGTTTGTCCGCCCTAAGCTGACGGTCGTCCTCATGACTGATGCCTCTCTCATGGGCTGGGAAGCCCACATGGGGTATGACAGGGCCCACGGGTTCTGGACCCCTGAGGAGTCCCGATGCCACATCAACCTGTTGGAGCTCACAGCAGTCAGACTGGCACTGTCAGCATTAGCTCCTCAGCTCCGAGGTCAAGTGGCTCAAGTCCAGATGGACAATACCACGACCATGTACTACCTCAACAAACAAGGTGGCATGCACTCCCATCTGCTGTGAAAGGAGGCACTCCACATCTGGACCCTCGTCAGCTGGTTGGAGGTGGATCTCCTAGCCATCCATGTGGCAGGAGTCTCGAACCAGCTGGCGGATGCTCTCAGCCGCCTAGGCCAGACATCCCACTAGTGGTCCCTCCATCCAGAGGTAGCTTACAGTCAGTGCTCCCACTGGGGCAAATAATTGGTGAACCTGTTTGCCTCCAGGGAGAATGCCAAGCTGAGTCTGTACCATGCCCGCCCCCCTCAGCAGGGCTCGCTGCAGGGGGATACCTTTTCCAGGCCATGGACCCCAGGCCTCCTCTACACCTTTCCTACATTTCCCTTGATCCACAAGGTGTTACTCAAGGTGAGGAGGGACAAGGCGAAGGTGACTCTGGTAGCCCCAGATTGGCCGCGCCAATTCTGGTACCCAGATCTCCTCAGCCTCAGCTGCAGGCCCCCGAAGCAGCTTTGCACACACGGACCTCATATCATTAAACCAGGAGAAGGTCTTCCATCCGGACCTTCAGTCCCTGCACCTCACAGCCTGGTACCTGAGCTGCTAGAGTTCCAGGCCCTGGGTCTTTCCGAGGATGTCTACACTGTGGTGGAGGCATCTCGCAAGGAATTGACCAGGAAATGTTATGCCTTCAAATGGAAGAGATTTTCCATTTGGTGTCAGGGTAAGAGTCTGGACCCCTTATCCTGCCCTGTGGCTAACATTCTAGACTACCTTTGGTCTCTCTCCAAAGGGGGTCTGCGGTCATTGACCCTTAGGGTGCACCTGGCAGCCATTTCTGCTTACCGGGCATGGGCCGGTCAGCCGACATTGGCATAGGTGACAGTGGTCAGGTGCTTCTTCAAAGGCCTGGATCACATATCCCCTCCGGTGCGTGAACCTCCACCTCCATGGGATCTCTTGCTGGTTTTGGCAAAACTCATGGGCAAGCCATTCAAACTAATGCACAAGTGTGAGCTGTCACACTTGTCATGGAAGACGGTCTTCCTGGTGGCTATCACGTCAGCCAGAAGGACAGGGGAGCTCCAAGCGCTTTCTGTGGACTCCCCTTATCTGGTCTTTCACAGGGACAAGGTTGTCATGTGCTCCCACCTGAAATTCCTTCCAAAGGTGGTCTCAGAGTTTCACCTTAATCAGGTGTTGACTCTGCTGGTATACTACCCTAACTACACCTCGGATGCAGTACAGGCTCCATACTCTGGACCTGAGGCGTGCTCTCTTCTATTATAAGGAAAGAATGGTGGAAGTTCATGGAGAGGTTTGCCAGCTGTTTGTCACCTACACTGAAGCTGCTTCTGGCAGATCTGCAGCCAAATGGACCATTGCAAGATGGATTACATCATGCATGGGTCTGTGCTGTGAGTTGGCGGGCAAGGAGCCTCCCAGAGGTTAAGACCTCATTCTACCCGCCATATTGCTGCATTGGTGGCTGCTTCCAGAGACATCCCTATCCAGGAAATCTGTCAGGCTGCTTCCTGGAAGTCTGCAAACACCTTTATTTCCCACTACTACATAATTTGAGTCACGCCGGGATGCTGGTTTTAGGGCCTTGGTTCTCCAATACCTGTTTCCTTAGTAGGTGTGCCTTGCCTCCCTCCTCCCAGAGAACTGCTTGGAGTCTGCCAAAGAGTGTGGATGAACAACATATCCACGCTCCTAGAAGAACAGGTTACTCACCTGTAACAATAGTTCTAGGAGTGGTTTATGTTGTTCATCCATACCTACCGACCTCCCGGCTTTAGGCGCATCGCATTGCTTCCAGTGGGCTAAAATCTGGCATCATGGGGTGGAGCCAAGGTATTTACCACCTGGGTGGGTGGGAGGAACCAGCTTGAAGACCTTCGGTGAGATTTAAAGGAAGGGACATGCCAAAGAGTGTGGATGAACAACATATACCACTCCTACAACTACTGTTACAGGTGAATAACCTGTTCTTTCTGGTTGTAGACAGAGGAATAGAAACTGAATGAGACATACACAAAGTATTGCATGCAGTAGAGCTACAGTGGTGGCAATACCCCCTAGCCATACGTCTATCCTGTATTAGATAAGGGACATGCCCTGATTCCAGGTCCCTGGAAGAGATTATTTACAGTAGTACGTACATAGCCATCGGCAGTGTATAAAACTTCCTTGGCTATATAATGCTTGTCTGCTTCTTTATTATTTTGTGCAATTAAATCATTAATTTTCTTTCTTGTCATCTCAAATCCTTGGCTATTTCCTGCATATTGTAAACAGTAAACGCTCTCTCTATCGAGGCCAACTACCCCATGTAAAAGGGGTGGTAAAATATTGTATTTGATACTATCTTGAAATTTACCAAAAAGGCCTGTAATGGTAATGCATAGAGCGTTTAGTTTTCTCAGCTTGTTTGTAAGGATCAGGTCATGGTCTAAAGACACCTCTATGTTCAGTACTATGGGCACCAGTGTAAGGGTCACTGGTACGTGTCTGGTATGCAGCAACAATATCAGTTAGTATACTTTGATGAAATTTGGAAATATTAGTTCTGGAACACAGACCAAATTCCTCCAGGTCTCAATAAGTGAGGTTCAAAACAACAGGTATGTGCATAAATTGCACATTATTTATTAATGCACCTGGAAGGGAAGTGGCGATCAAACCACTGTGTGGACCAGGTTCCTGTTTAGGACATTGTGAGCTCTTCTTTAGTGTCGGGCAAAACATTTAGAAAAAGAGTAGAAGTGGCCATATAATTATGGGAACAATATTGCCTAATGGATTTATCTCTAATTTTCACAGAAATTTGGATCAATCAAAGCTGTGAGGTTGTACAGACCAGAATGTGTGGCGTGTGTCTGGTAGATGGATAGAGTGCCATTAGGGGCAAGCTTGGTGTTAGGCCATCCTTGGAAAGTACCTTTAGCAAGGTGGGCCACTGGAATGGTTCTCCACTGTGATCTGTCTGCCACTCTATTTGAAGGCTTGATTGAGGTAGTGTGATTATCATATTATTCAGTATGGCTTGTTTGCCCTCCTGAATGGTGACCATTTGTTTTGGAACCTTAATTTGTACTCCTTTAACTCCTCCTAGATTGGGTGCTGGAGTGAGGTAATCGCATCAGCATGGTGTTGTTGGGCACAAGGGATCACCTTAAACACTGAGTAGGCTGGCCTTGTGGAAGGGCAAGAGATAAGGCTCCTAGGAGGAGGAGTAGATGCAAGGTAATCATCTTGCTCTTGTACCTAAAAGAAAAGAGAAGAAAAACATGGTTAGTTCAGTAATTCAGTACTATTCCACCCAATGGGGTAAGGAAAAATAATATTTAGTCACCTCTGTACAACTTCATCTGATTGGCATGCAGCCATTTATCAGTGAGTTTCTTGTTTTGGCAGTCTAACTTGTTGGACTGATGGACTGATCTTGTTCACAAAGGGATAGGATCCTTTCTATTTTGTTTTCAAAGGATGAATAGGATGAGCAAACCTTAGAAACATTACATGATCTCTAATCTGCCAATCTACATCATGTACAGTTTTGTCAAATTGTATCTTAGCCTGGCGTTTTGCTTGACTTAGACATTGTGCAGCAAACAGGTGTACCTGAACTATATCCTGTTTGAGTTTCCTCACATAGTTGTCTGCTGACACTCTGTGAGCAGTTAGAACACACAAGTCCAGAAGTAAATATTCTGGTCATCTCATGGACCTTCGGTCATGACCTCAAATAGAGATACACTGAGTACTCGTTGAGGGTGTAGCCCTTATTGCCATAAGAGCAAAGACACCAAGGAATCCCAGTCCTTGGAGTTCTCTTCAATGAATTTGCATAACATGAGCTTAATCTGTCTGTTCACCCTTTCCACCTGCCCTGATGATTGAGGGTGGTATGGAATGTGAAACTTTGGTGACTCTAACATAGTTTCCTTCATCAGGTCAGCTGTATAGCTGGATCCTGATCAGAGTCTACCTTCAGAGGAGACCCACCTGGTGAACAATTGTTCCACCAGGACTCTTGCAGTGACTTTGCAGTGTTATTCTTTGTAGGAAATGCCTGAACCCATTTCAAAAACAGGTCAGTAACCACTAGAGCATACTTATTGCTTCTACAAGTGGTTGGCAGTGGACCAATATAGTTGATTTGGATGGAGTTCAGGGCCTGAATTCCTCTGGGGTGACAGTTTGGCATTTTTCTTGGCTGGAGTAGGGTTGTTCTGCATGAGATCAGACAATTATTGATGTAGTGCTCTACATCTTCTTTCATAGTTGGCCACCTTCAAAATGTCGTCAGTCTGTCTAGAGTCTTTTGCACTCCTTGGTGTCCTCCAGTGGGAGTGTCATGTACTAGATGGATAAAGTCCATCCTCATATGTTCAGGAACTACCCACAGTTTCTCAGTATTCCTGCAGCTATGATACCATATGAGTAGATTATCACTAGACAAGTGAATAGGTCTTTTCTCCTTTATGTAGGGACTGTCTGCTGGAAGTTCTTCCTCAGTTCCTTTGTCAAGGAATCTGAACACTGCCCTCAAATTAGGGTCCTGCTTTTGTGCAGATGCTAGATCTAAAGGCACAAAAAGTACTTGGTTCTTTTCACAGCAGCAATAAATATAGTGGCAATGGTGGAGTTCTTCATTTCCACTTCTCCTCCTCGAGCACCAGCTTTACATGAAAGTCGGCATGGTCACTGAAAGAATGATAAGGATCACTCTTGGACTGTTCTCGAACCTTGTGAATATAAAGTTTGTACTTAAACTGTTGTGTCAATGTTGTAATATACACAAACAAGTCTCTGTATTTTACTGGTGTATCATCAGAAGATGTAAAGTTTGTTTTCTCCCCAAAAGGTAGAAATTCAGTTAGGGAGGAACAGACCCAATCAGAGTCTGTAAAGATGATTGTATCCAGTTGTGCCTTGTTTCAGTGGTTCCAGAGCACAGGCCCACAGCTAGTTCAGCATACTGTGAAGAAATGATGGTACAATGCCGAGCAATGCAAATTTTGTGACCACTCAGTTCCACGATGAGGACTTCCAATCCTGCAACCTGATCTCTGGATGACTATGAGGCTGAGCCATCAGTGAAAACAGGACACAGAGTAGGGTCATCAAGCACTTCCTGTGGTGCAGGAAGGAAAGTTCCTGGTTCGGGTAGGTCAGGAGGCTGGAGTGAACAATTATGGGTGTGGCCCTTGTATACAGGAAGCCATGAGACAGTAAAGATGGCACTTGGCAGGATGTACTGTGATATCACAATCCTACAAAACAGAGACTAGTGTGTAAGTCTGGTGTTATAGACAGAGCCATCTTTAACCCTGTCTGACAAAAGGAAATTAGTGGGCGTGTGATTGGTATGCAGAACAATAGGATCATAATCAATGATGTATATGTAAGCCCTACACCCCTGCCTTTTTGCAAATGACAGGTGGTATGCTGTTGAAGCTGACAGCAGTACCAGGTGGGGACTGGGTTTGGGGAGGACTAGGTTACTCGGCACAAGGGCTAGGTTTGGCTACTCTGCACAGGGGCACCCAAGTAAATCAGAACACAGGAAGCAATAACTGTAATGTCCAATACCAGGAATGAGATTCTAAAGTGTGGCTTTTAGTCACATCCAAACTGAACAGACAAAGCATAGATGGACCCCCACGGGGCTGCATTCCTGGTAATGCAGATAAGAGAAACAGAACACTTCTTCAACACTTCAGTCCTCAGGCTCCAGACCCACCAGGCACACAGCCCAGACTTGCACGCTGCTTCGGGTACACACAGCCGACTTGTACACTATTTGGATTTTTAGGCCCGGCTCCCTGCCATGTCCTCAGTTCCCTGTCCATATGGCAGTGGACACATTTTCGATGCTTCCTAAACCACCTTAGAGCCTTCGACTCCTTAAGAAATTTCCTTTCAATCCCATGTCTGGATACTTCCCTCAGCACTGGTCAAGTGCCTGGAGGCAAAGTAAAGAGGCCACAGAGCAAATCCGTGGAGGTGAACCTGGTTACTAAAGATGGGGGGGTTTCCCACCTCTAGCTTCCACAATCCATACCTGGCCATTTCTCTGGACATTAAACAACTCTTTTTGAAAAGCTTGGCAATGTAGATTAAAGGGTAAATGCATAGCACATTTCCTCTACATGTCTTGACTTTCCCCTTGTACTAGACTCAAACATACTTAAACATCTCTTTCTGAAAAGCTTGGCAGTGTAGATTAAAGAGTAAATGTATAGCACATTTCCTCTACATGTCTTGGCTTTCCCCTTGTGCTGGACTTGAACATACTTTTACTTTGGCTTAGCCTATTCCTCTAGGCCTCCCACTAATTCAGCAGTCCAATCCCCACTTTAACAACAGTTCAGGTGAAACATAGGCCCCATGGAAAGAGCAGAACTCACCCTTTGGTTGCAGGTGCCCCACAGGCGAATCTTGACAGCTTCTGGTGCCGCAACACAACTTAGAAAATAAGGCAGCTTCTTCCCTAGCCAGAACCAGGAGGTTGTCCCTGGAATAACAGGCAAACCTTTACCCCATCCCCTTAGGGATGAGGCAGAGACCAGTAACAGCGGTCTCCACCACTTCACGAACAGCTTACTGTGTTCCTCTTTTGGCGGAAACACACACCTTACCCTAAAAGTAGCTCCATATCAGAGCTTTAGGCTCTAAGAGCCTGTGCACAGACTGCTGTGCTCCTTTCTTCAAGACTGCTCACACACAACTGCTGCTGCACACTGTTCAAAAACTCCCAACATTCTAACCTAACTCCCATCTGCAGATTCCAATGTGGCTCATGCAGCTGCGATAGTTCTATGGTGATGTCATCCCTCTGTCTCAGCTGAGACTAAGAACTGAGTGAGACAGTGTGAAATCCATTTAACTGGAGTTTCACAAGCTGCCTTCCCTGCCTACCATTAGGTCTTACTGGGATTCTAGTAACCCCGGGTAACAGGGGGGTTACACATATAAAGTGTTTCACAGCCCAGTAGGTGACCAGAAGATTCCTTTCACAAAGGTTATACTTCTGTTCCACTGGGGATAGCATCTGTGATGCATAGGCGATGGGTCTAACATATCCGTTAGCCTTTGAGCCAAAACAGCTGACATGGCTATGTCTGATGCAGCTGTTTCAGATGAAAAGGTGATGACGGTTGGATTTACCAAAGCTGGAGCTGGCATGAAGCTTGTTTCAGACTGGTTACAGCTTTTCTCTGTGCTAGACCTTATGTTCAGTAACTCGTACAGGGTGCAGCCTTTTGTGCAAAATCACAGATGAAGTACCTGGAGTAATTTACCATACCAGGAAACATCTGAGTGTTGCCATACTAGTTGGTAATAGCAAATCTCTTGCAGTCCTTGAATCTTTTTCAAGGCTGGGCTTTTGCCATTTTGGTCATTTGGAGACCTAAGAATATAACCGCTGTTTGACACAGCTGTCGTTAGAGGGGTACACTTGAGATCTGCCCTCTGTAAGAGGTCAGCAGTTCATCAAGGAGAACTAAATGCTCTGCCTTTGTGACAGTGGTCAGGAGCAGATCATCCACGTACTGCAGAAGGCAATCTGGGGCTGAAAAGCCTTGCAATACATCTTTCATGTGTAAGTGAAAGAGGAGGGGCTGTTGTGATACCTCTGGGGGAGACAGGTCTATGTGTACTGACGACCTTCAAAGGTGAAGGCAAATTTGTATTGGCTTTCATGAGTCAGTGATAAGGACCAAAATCCATTGGAAACAGCCAATGCAGAGAATCATTTATGGTTAGGTGTTAACATCCTTAACACATCTGGTGCTGATGCCACAGTTGGGGCACAGCTAGGGGTAACTTAATTAAGTTTCCTATAATCAGTTGTGAGTCTCTAAGAATCATTTGCCTTCTTCACAGGCCAAGTGGGGGAGTTCACAGTTGAGACACATGGCCTGATCACACCCTCCTGGATTAGAGACTTAATAGTCTCTCTCAATGATGGTATGGCTCCTGCAGGAAAAGGGTATTGTCATTGTCTGACAGGATCTGATCCTGTAATTTGAATGGATGTCCACTTCCTGCCACAATCGTGTTTGATAGTTGCAAACACATCCCCGTTCGTTGTATGAGTCATGGTCATTAAAGATGCCTATGATGTCATACTCAGTGTTGTTGGAGACAGCAGCCACCACATGGGAGTCTGAAATCTTGACAGCATGGTATTGTCCTGGAATTTGAATCAGTAGCCTATTGGCTAAATTCACCACACAGCCGTTTAGTGCAAGGAAATCAATTCCCAGAATACTGGGATGATGATGTAATATCATTCGGTCAAAAGCAAACTTCATGGTGAGGTTCCCCACCATCACGGGAAGGGAGATAGACCTATAAGTATGCAATTTGGTACCATCTTCACCTTGGGCACTAGAGTGAAAATTCTGGATCTTCATCATGCAGTACTGACATGGCTGCACCTGTGTCGAGCAGCATCAGAAGTCAGTGGTCCCCAACCATGGCCTCTACACAAGGCCTTCCACATGTGTCAACAATCAAGTTGGATACAATGTGGACTGGGATCCCTAACTGTCATTGTGTTGCATTAATGCAGGTTCATACTGGTTCTGAAATTGTTGGCTTTGCAGAGTCTGCTTGGGCCTCTGCCAGTTCCTGAAATGGGTACAACCCCTGACTGGGTTGTCACAGCAGCAACTACAGGTGGAGGGGTGGAGGAAATGACAGGTCTGGAGGAGCACAAGGTACAGTAGCTGAAACACCTATGTCCTCCCCCCCACCGTGGTCTGTGATGTGGAAGTTATTGCAGCCATCGTGCATCCTGAATCAGTAGTGGTCTCACCTCTTACCTGATCCAGCATTTTTCTGAGATTGGCATTTTCCTCAGCAATCTGTCAGTATGGTGGCCCAGTCTGGTAATACTGGCTGCCTTGTTGATTACTGTTCTGATAAGCATTAGGGTTTTTATTCCAATTGCCCTGTTGATTTTTATTCTTCTTCCAGGTTTTATGATTGCCCTGATTGTTCTTATTATTGTTGTTAGATGTGGCCTGACTGTTCTGTACCCTCTCCACTGCATAGTGGGTCTCAATTCCAGATTGCTGCTGGATGGCAGCAACCTTGTTTTAGAACCGGAGGAGAGGGAATGGAGTAGACCTGCTAGGCCTTTCTACCACTCTCATAATCTTGGCAAATGTGTCTGAATCAGGGTAAACAGCACACTCAACCCTTTTTGAGGGCTGGAACATATTACAGAAGAATAAATCCTTGTACTCCACCTGTTCTGTTCTACATTTCTCTTTGGCTAGTGCCTTACCAGTATGGTAGGCCATCCAGAGATGCTGATGGTAGTTCTCTGGTGATTCTTTTGCACCCTATTTAATATTGTATGCCAGGCATGCACCAACTACTCCTGGGTACTGTGCAGTCATCAGCTGTGAACAAACATCATCAAAATCTGGTGATTCATCTCTCCTAACAGTCTCTGGGAGTTTTGACCAAGGCCAGGGTCAATAGTTAAACGTGAGTGCCTGGGCATATCCTTCCCTAGGAAGGCTAGACATCTCACAGTGAGAACCGACTTTCTCAAGGTGACAGCTCAAGTTGCCATTTGGCGTCATCCTGCCTATGCTGTCAGCAATCTGCTGTTGAATGTGCAGCCTCCATGGGTTTGCTTCACCTTTGGTGCATCATGTGGAAATGGTGGATTTAGAGTGCTTTGTACACCTCTAATTACAGCCTCTGCTGCCACTGCTTTTACAACGCTGTCCTGCTGACTAGCTTGTTTAAGTATTTCATCTATTGTCTGATGGATGGCTTTTCTCAGACCTTCAGTCATATCAGATTTGGATATAGCCTCATCAATCATACCTAAGATCTCTGTCCTATCAGCCTTTGTAAGGGCAGTGGTAGCAGGAGGGAATAAACATGAAGAATATCCTCCCAAATCCCACGATTGGCCATCTTGACTACAACTATGGGCAGCACCATCTTGCGAATGGCATGGCATTCCAACGTGATGACGTAGGCATCCACCATCTTGTGGGTGGCTTGGCTTTCCAATGTGATGATGGTGGCATTCACCATTTTGCAAATGGGTAGGCACAGTCACTGAGCGTGCCTGCTGCATGTCATTCAAGGGCACCCATCATCAGAGTTCTCCCCTGAAGAGGTGATGTCAATGGGCGTGTACTGAAACCACTCATAGTTTAACATGTCAGCAAGAACCTCTTGCTGATGGCACAGTTTCACCATCTTAGCTTTGCATTTATGTGAGTAGCCTTTATATTGTTTACATGCTCATCCTTCACAATCTCTTTCTGTAACAACTCTGTACATGGCACTCACTTTGGAATGATCCCAAAGCTGTCTACCAGCTCACTCTTACCTGATCCAACTCATGTCTTAACTTTTCATTCTCCTCATGCAACTTCTCATTAATATCAGCACAACACTTTCATATGCAAAACCTGCTTCCTGTCTAATCTTGCTTTCTCATTCCTCTCTCCAAGTCACTTCCTGATCGTTGCTCTGTGCTGCACAATGCAAACGTGACTCATTCTGCTGATGTAAGGTCTGGAGCTCATTCTCCAGTTTACATTCGCATCTGGATTCTCAGCAGCTTGTAAGCCCACATCTTTTTAAAACACTGACTTCTAGCTCCAAAGATTTTACTTTCCTTGGGAAGCTTCCAGAGCAGCAAAGGCTGTGACTAACAAGCCTTCACGTGATTGCTTTTGGCTGTAAGAACAAGTCTCTGTATACTGTGTGCAGATAGCAGGACATTTGTCAGACTTGCCATTTAAAGATAAGTCTTCCCAACCTCCATGGGAGGTAAGATAATTTGAGACATCTAGCCTCAACTCTGCGCAAATTTCTGACATGTCCATAAATGCAGGGGAAACCTGAAACCATTCTGTGGCTTTACTGCTGAGTATGTATCCACAGCAGTTAAGTAGACACAGATGGATGGTGTATGTTTGCTTCCGTGAAGAAAGTGCACACAACACAATGAGCAGCAGTCCATAAACATGGAGTCCCTAGCTGCCAAGTTCAACCCAGAAGAGGAACAGCAGTACGTGTACTTTCACTGGAGTCCCAAGCCACCAAGCTCATTGCTACTTGCCTCTGGGGAAGTCACATCCCAGAACTCAAATCACAAAGTAAAATGAGTGTTATTCTTTTCCAGTCAAAACCATTAATGCCATGGTCACCAATTGTTATGTGTGAAAAGATCACACCTCAGGTTCTTTGATGGTGATGCTGGACAAAGAATGTATCAACAAGTATTTGTAATAAACTATTTTATTACATTCTACTTGCTGTTACATTCTTTGTCCTTATCATCAAAATCTGAGGTGTGATCTTTACCTCTAACAGAGCCAACCAGTTAAAATTAAAATCACCCAGTAAATATAACTCCCCTATGTGAGAGAGGGAAGTTATGGATGTATCCAGTTCAAATGCAGTGGTGGCCTGATACCTGGGTGGCAGTAGATACCTGCTATGAAGACTGGGATGGAGAAGGGCAGAGCAATTCGAATTGCAAAGACTTCATAAGTAGCAAGGAGGAAGGCTGTGAAAATGGTGGAATATTTCAGTGAGGACAGGATGTACATAGCTACACCGCCACCTCTACTGGCCCTGTTCTGCCTTGAGATGGAGTAGCTGGGGATGGAGATAGAGTGGTTGGGGATCTAGTCGTTGAGCCAGGTTTCTGTTGTAATTAGAATATCTATTGCAAGTGAGGCAGCTACTGTTTGCAAGAGGTCAGTCTTTGAGACTGGGCTACAGATCTTCACATGTATGATTTTCAGTCCATTAGGGAGGGCAGGAGGGGCTTGAGAGTTTGGCACAAGAGGTGGAGGTGGCATAGGAGTTAGGGGCATTTGGGCCAGGGTTAGGATGACTGTTACCTGATTTGAGTAGGAGGAGGGCAATAATGAGGAAGCAGAGTTTAGGGCATTTGTGATGGTTGGAGTACTTAGGAGATGTTGGGGGGAGTGGGGGCTAGGTGTGTGGGTGACTAGAAGGCAAAGGAAGCAAAGTAGCTAGGTACAAGAGAATAGTAGCAGGTGGGAGGTGGGGAAAGTGAATCCAGAGTTCAAGAGGGGGAGCTGGGGTTATGGTGAGAATAGGGGTAGGAGATGGAAGAGATGGGGGGAGGGTGTAGCCAGGTTTCTAGGCTGGGTAGCTTGAAATGCAGGAGTAGATAAGGTGAGGATAAGAATCAGAAAGGGTGGGGTAAAGGAGACAGAAAAGGCAGGAAATATCTGGGCAGACTGGGTGAGCCATGCAGTCCTTTTCTGTGGACAAATCCTGTGTTTCTATTTCACTCGCTATATTTCCAAGGTAAGTTACACAAAGAGAGGAAAAAAACTCAAAAGTGCTAAAATGTCTAAAAACTCACAAGATGATGACAAATATTTTCTCCCTGTGAATGGGAAAAAGACTGCAGGGTCCATTAAACATCACCATATGTTGAGCTGCCTTAAGTACAGGGATCTGTTCTCATAGCACACTGAGCATTAGAGCAAGGCTGCTTTTAAGACGTCACTAAGCAGGGCGTGGTGCGGATGTGCCAGGGTTGTTGGGATGTGTGTGATGACGTTATCATCCCAGCTTGTCCCTCCACCAGCTTATGCAACCATTGCTAGGCAATGACATTGTGGCTTCTGGTCAATTCTGACATGGAGAGCTTTGTCTGACAAGAGAGCTGGGCTGCAACTCATAGAAGCATAGAATTTTTTTGTAGAAAAGGATCATTGGACTCACCCTGCCTGCTCAGATGTTCCCTGTCTCATCTGTCTCTGCAGACTATAATGGGTCTTCAGCAACCCTCTCTCCACCCTGCTTTTTCTCTAATATCCTCTATGTCCATCCCACAAATGCTTGAAGCTCCCTTCTATTTTTGCCTCCACCACTTCTGCTGCCACTTGGCCTACATAAGTGGCTGTGTGTATAAAAGTTACAAGAGGGTGGCCATATAGTTCTCATTCCAGTAGCACTGCAGAGGCTGGGAAAGCCATGTTAGGTTCTATTGTACACAAGTAGAATTAGTGAATGTTTGATGGGGCATGTATCCATAAAGTTGGAAAGAGGTCTGAGCTTTTTTTTTGTCTTAAATATTAGAAGAGTACTATACATAGATGCCTGAATGACCTAATTGTCATGAGTCTCAGCTCAATAAAATACAAAAAGTGCTGAAAGGCAATTCTGGAGCTCAGTCTGTTCCTGTCAGTGTGTATGTTCCACATTTTATAGAAAGATGCAATGTGCATGGTGTGTCCCTTGGAGTGGGTATATCCTGCTGCATAGCTACTAATAGTTAAGAGACTGACTGAAAAATCTGACGTAAACATCAGGGTAGGTTGCTTCTGTCCTTATACACAATAGGCAGTTGTGTGGTGAACCCTGTTTTGTTAGTTTTGTTCCATCAGATCTTGGCTGGGATTCGAAGTCCAAAGTGCACATATGATGCTTTTAGGGGTCCTACCTGTGTTGGCAGAGGGTTGAAGGGAGAGACATCACTTCTGTTGCATGGAGCCTGACAGGGCTACTGTTGTTCTAGTGTACCCTGGCCTTTCATAGGGTTTAGTCTACCTGGTCAGCATTTTAAGCACTCTGTACACCTTTAAAAGCCTTGGGTCAGCTGGTGCTGGCTAGAGGTTCTGGAAGGGGGACCAGCTACCTGGGTCTAAACAGCTCAGGAAGTTGCAAATCAACTGAGCCTTGCAAAGAGAAGGGAACAAACTTTATGTCAATGGAGACTGATTGTTCATGCTATGTGATTTTCCAGGAAATTCTTTTGGATCATTGTGACAGCCATCCTGCTCAACTACTCCCAGGGGGATGCCCCTGCAAAAGATGATCCTGAAGGACCGTAGCACTTAAACCCTGTTTACAAGGCTGCTATGCTTTTACCTACAGTCCATTCTGATCCTTCATCAATCTCATGCTCGGCATCACTGGCACATCTACACAACCTCTCTCAGCACCAAAGCAAGTCATGCTGAGAGGGCCATGATTTGAATGGGGTGGGTGTTCATGTCCAAATCATGCACATTTTCATCGAACCCCCCACCACCTCCCCACTTCCTTGCCGTCACTTGCTCTGTTTCAGTTCCCTGTCATCTGACATTGCTGGTAAAGGAAAATGGTCTGGAGAAACATAGAAACATAAATGCATAGACTTTGCGGCATATAAGGACTGCTTGACCCACCCAGTCTGCCCATTTCTCGACCTATTGGATAAGCTGCAGATCCTAGTTAACCAACAGCCTACTTCTTCCTAACCTCCACCAGAATTGCCTTATGTCTGTCCCATGCATGTGACATGTGAGAGAGTGTTAGGCTGCCCCAAAGTGAGCAATTGTATACTGTATAAGGCATCTGTTTACTGTATCCCATGCCCCTATGTCCAGTACAACCTAGCAGTTCCACATACTGCCTCTCCTCACACATCGGAATGAGTGATGCAGCCTGTCTATATGGCTGTTTACACCACTCGCTCCTAAACATGTCCCCTGCCGCTCAGGGAGAGGAGAAATGGACAGATTACTGTTATCGAGTAAACGTCCATGTGGCAAGATATGCCCTGCCAGTCAGATGGGCAGATGTGTGGTGTTATATTGTGTTTTATTTTGTATATGTTCATGTCATGAGAAGGCCAGTGTTAAAGACAGGCCTCATAGCATAGTGGGAGAGACTGGATTTTTAAATGTTTTGACCTTCCTCTGATCTGAGAGGAACCAACTTGCCTGCCAGGAAACTGCCAATTATTTGTTAAAGGCTTTGGAGGTAGCTGATCAAAGAGTATTTTCCTGGTTAACTAATTGAAAAAGCCAAGGCAATAAAACTCTTAAGGATATGTAGGAAGCTATTCCCTGTTGTAAAGTTCAAAGCCCAGAATGTGTTAAACAGGATTTGGGAAGCAGCCATTCTTTACAGGACACTGTGAATTAGCTTACAGGGTGTTATACTGAGACCTCAAAGTTTTAACTCTGAAGTCATGTTTATGGTTATTAATATCTGCAAGAATGTCTGATGTCAGAACCTTAGTAAACCTTTTGGACAGCGCAAGAATGACATCTACTGGCCTAAAAGTTAAGACTTATAGGATGCCTTGGACCTCAGGTATTTAAGATGTTCCACAGAGCAGTATGAGACACATTCTCCTCTGGATATGCTGCTTGACATACCTTTTCATCTGGACTTCTCCTGACACACAGCAAAACTGCTGAAACCCAGTGTGGCTACAATGACTTTGAAATCTTCATACTTAAGGCAGAGACTTAGTTAACCAGTTTTAGTGCATTTTATTCTGTATACTTTTCCAGTTTGTTTATTATATTGTAACCTAAATTAGTATATGTCCTCTTTTAGTTGTAACTGCATTTATTTAATTATTTTAGTAAACACTTTTGCTTTTCTAAAGAAATTCTGCCTGTGTGAGTTTCCTTATGTTGTTTGTGTGACTGTACAAGATTTATTAAAAATCTGTGTCAACTGTTAAATGCTTAGAGGGGTCACCAGTTGCAACCAAATTGAAAAAGGGTCTGAAAAAGGGAATCTGGAAGGATAGGGAAAATACCAGAGTCTCGTAGGAGTCTGCAGGTTTTGTGATTTGAACTAGGTTGTTGCATGTCCTGTAGGGTGAAGGCCAAATCAGGTAATGCGCTACTACGCCGAAGAGAGTGTGATACCTGGGTCTTGCTCCTTTGTGTAATAGCCAAGAAAAGTGTTCATGTTTGGCCACAAGACTCGAGACTGGTATTATGCCCTGATCCAAAGTAAAGAGGGATGCTCTGGGACCTCGTGGTGAGTGTTCCGTTGTAAACCCAATGAATACTCTGGAAGGACATGAGGAGGGTATCCCTGTTTTCCCCCTTCCTGTCATGGATTGCACTCGGGGGTGGGCACTGTGAGCTCAGCGAACCTTGACCCTCAGGAGTGGGTTTGTGACAGTCCACACTGCTATACTTGTACCACAGCAATTGGAGCACTTAGGTTGCTGTGGCGTAAGTGTGGCAGTGTACACAGAAACGAGAACACAGACTTGTACAAGTTTGAGGACTTTAAAGAGAAACAGCAGGAAGCACAGAACAACACAGCATCAGCACTCCTCTGTTGCATAAAGTGGGCTCCAGGATAGAATAAATGCTGCTTGCCATGACAGGATAAATTGCTGGTGCTTTATTAGTGCAATGAATAATTACTTACAAGCCCCTTTTACCAGAAGCCCTATTTGGTAGCTGCGGTTTCAACCCTCTTGCTCTGCTCTGTCTGCCCGCTGCTGTTTCCTTACACACAGCAGCCCTACAGCAATCTTGTGGCTCATTGGCATTTTTGTAGTCTTTCTACCTGGCGAGCTTCAGACTTGCCTGTTGTGCTTCATCGGTGTGAGCTCTGTGCTCGGATTACTCGGCAGCACTAGGCGGCGTAAACGAGAAAATGTAACGGTGAACCCAGGAAAGCAGGCTACACCAGGCCAGAGTACACTCCTAATGTGGTGTGTGGCTTGCCTGTAGATGACAACAAAGGTAATGCCCAGTTGCTCTGCACCGCTCACTGTGTGCAGAGCCCATCGCATAAAGGGGCTTTAGAAAGCCTGTCAAAGTAAAATGTAAAGGCAGATATGCTTCACAAATGGGAGCCTACAGATACAAACTACCCCACAGCCAGAATGCCAGATGCTTCTCTGTATTGGAGGTTCGTCAAGGGTGGGCTTCTGAAGTAAGACCATGTTTTATGGTACAGCTGGACCAGTCAGGGCTTATTTCTTTCATGGCTCAAATGGACCACATTTGTCGGTTCACATTAATTCATTTTAAGTGTTATGGTACCAGAATTAAGTGTTAACAATTGAAGGTGCCAAGTCCAGGTTCATACAAAGTGCTAACAGTGACGGATTAAATTTATACAATACATATGTAATACAAATAAATAGTTTTCTTTTCTAAAAGTCTGTCAGTCAGAGGTCATGCTGGATACAAACCTGTAGAGTTAAGTAGCTCCAAAATTGTTTCTCAAACTCTTATACATCTGACTGTAATACTACTCACAATTTTATACATAAAAATATCCAGTCCACTATTACAGTTAAAACCTTTGTTAGAAAACAGTTATCCTTGAAACTCAGCATATGATATCTTCCATGACATACTGGCTGGGGCTCTAAATAAGTATGCCCCCCTGGTAAAAATCCATGTGAGAAACAAAACATGTTGGTTCTCTGATGAGCTGAAAGCAGCATTGCTTGGAAGGGATAAGCTTTGGAAAAAGGCACGCAGAACTAAGCTAGACTCAGATTGGTGTCAGTTCAGAAAGGCATGCAACGCCTGTACTAAAATGGTTAGGGAAGCTAAGGCAGCATTTTAGCTCGATGAACTGGATTCTGCACCAAAGTGTATCTCTAAATCCTGGAAGACAATCAAGGACATGTCTGGACACATGCCTGGTAACTCCCTGCCACCAAAGATTATCTCAGGGAGTACTACTATCTGTGATAAATCTGGGATCCTTGATTCATTTAACAATCATTTTGCCACTGCTGGTCTAGTTCTTGACAACTCTCCTGCATCCCTGGTCTGCTCCCAGTTATGTGTACAATGCAGTGACTCTCCAGCCCCTGTACCTGGCTTCTCTTTCCAACCGGTGTCACTGAAAGAGGTCGAAGATTCTCTGCTGCAGTTGGATGTTAAGAAAAGTGCTGGTGCGATTCTCTGGATCCTATTTCTTTAAAATTGCCTATCATGTTCTAGCTGTTCTTATCACCCATCTATTCAACTTATCATTGTCCCAAGGATCATTCCCCGATTTGGAAAATTGCCATGTCATCCCCTTGTTCAAATCAGGGATACTTGCGACCTTAACAATTATAGACCGATTTCCCTCCTTCAATTTTGTTGAAACTCCTGGAAAGATAGTGAGCAACCAACTCAGGAACTATCTTGAATCCAAGAATCTATTAAACCTCATACAATTTGGTTTTAGAACTAAACACAGCGCTGTAGCGGCCCTTGCCAAAGTAACCAATGATTGGCAGTGAGAACTGGACAACAGAAACTTTGTCTGTGCTGTATTTCTAGACCTTAGCAAGGCCTTTGACACCGTGGATCATAGCCTGCTTCTCTCTTCCCTGAAGAGTACAAGTCTTGACTCAGTCTCAGTGCATTGGTTTACTGATTACCTTGTAGGACGGTGCCAGCAAATCAAGGCAGAGGTTGAGCTATCCCCACTCAAACCTCTTCTGAGGGGAGTGCAGCAAGGATTTATACTTGGCCCCTTACTATTTGCTATGTTAATACTATTGATGATAGCATTAACAAGGACAACATACACCTCTTCTCTGATGACACAGTCATATATATAAGTTGTCCGACACCTGAAGCTGCCTGTGCAGACTTCAGGAGGAATTTAACCAGTTGCAGAACCAGATTCTCCACAAAAAACTTTTAAATGAAAAAAAAAAAACAAAAGCAATGCTTTTCTCACCCTGTAGTTGCGTAGCGAACCTGGCCAGCACTGGAACGCTACTTCAGATCACCACAATTCTTGGAGAGAAACCAGAGTTTGTCTCAAAGTTTAAATACTTAGGAGTGTGGTTAGACCATAATCTCTTATTCACCGAGCACGTCAATGACTTATTAAAGAAACTGAAGCAGAGGCTGGGGCTATTCTTTAGAATGAACCAGTTCCTCTCTAGAGATAATGCCTTGTCCAAACTACCTTTCTCTTGCTGGTCGATTATGCAGACTTCCTATATAAAATACCCAAAACCTCTCTTGTTAAATTGGATATGCTCTACCACAAGGCCATCAGGTTTATCACTGGTCTCCCCTCTCTTCCCACCATTGTTCCTTGTACAAAGCCATAGGGTGGTCCTCACTTATGTTTAGGCATAATAGAAATGCTTCCCTTTGGACTTACAGAGTCGTCACAAAAAAGCTTCAGCAATATATAGTAGACTGTCTCCCTCTAAGTGAGCCAGGATCATATGCCTTAAGAAGTTTATCCTACATCACGTTATGTATTCCCAAAGTTTCCTCCCACTATGGCAGAGCAGCTATTAGCTTCATGTTGCCGTCCCTGTGGAATAAAGTGCAACAATTATTGAAACTGAGCTGTCTCATCAGTCTGAATTCCTTCAAGACCTTATATGCTCGGACTATGAGGGAGTCTTGCAACTGCTTCACCAGCCCTTAATCTGTCCTGAACCTTAGGTTACTGACCTCATCTCTCAGTAGAATATAAGATTGTTTTGTATCTCAGGTGACTTCAGTTCTGTGGAGCTACTTATGACCCTAAATATTTACTCTTGAAGGAACCCCAGAATTGCTCATTTGCTTCTTATGGCTGTCTTGACTCCTAGACACTCTGCTGCCTTTATATTTTGCCTGGCTATATACATTTGCCTGACCACCGGCTCCCTCCCCATACTCTGATCTAACAAACCTGTCCTTCTTCACCACCGTATCTCCTTCACACTATTATCTGCCCTGTCTTCTGAGATTCTTCACATCCCTTAATTTAGCCATTTCTTATGGCCAGGACATGTATTATTCAGTTTAACTTCTCTGCCATCTCCCCGTAGCTGCCAACCCATTACTCATCTCAAGATTCACGAAGCCACCTAATGCTTCACCTTTATATATTATAGTAGCACTCTGAGCTGTTTATGCTGCCTAGTTTATGACTGTTGTTACATTGAGTACTTACTTGATATTTATCTGTTGTCTGTTTATGTTATTTGTCCCTATTGTAATAATCTTTCATGTAATGTATTACTTGGCCAATTTAACCAGGTCCATCTTTGTAAATGAGCTTGCTCAACGATGTTTGCCTGGATAAAGATTTTGATTGATTGATTGACATGCCTCTAGTAAGACAAAAAGGATAGTTCAAAAAACTTCAAAGATTGCTGGGGAAGAATTGCTTTGCTCTCAAGGTTCACGGACAGCACACAACAAGGGTGTGTGAAAAAAACTCATAACACACCAGTCCCCATACATTATTCTCTATATAGAAACAAATAAGTCAGTTTTGAAAACATTTTGAAATACATTTCAAACTTCTGAATTCCTCTTCAGTTTATTTTATTGTAAGCATGTATTGATCAGCTGGCTCTCTATAGCCAAGCAGTTAAGGGGTCATCTGTTACATGCTGGAAATCTGGGGTTGTGCTCTGAGCCTGGGACATCAGGAGTGGAGGCCAGCTGGGAGGGTGAGTGAGGGGTCCATGTCGACAGTCTCCTCCCTGGGGGTGGGGGTGGAGGTGACTCAATGCTCCGCTCACCGAGCGACACATAGAGCTGGCATGGTAGAGGTGATATTGGTATCATGGATAAACACTTGCCACTGGACACTATTTATGGTAGGCATGAGCACACAGTACAAGGAGGTGGATGCATATTAAGTGGTAAAATCATCTTCTCATTGACACAGAATGATTGCCAGGCTTCAGAAATGACCCCTGCCTGAAGGTGCCTGAATATTGGCTCTTCTTCCCCATCACCACACTGCCACTAAATCCTACAACCTCCTGACTGCAGTCACCACAGAAGTACGGGAACCCTGCCTCTGGGGGTAATATAGGGGAGCTTGGCAGTAGTTTAGTATATCCAGATTTTTAGCAAAGCCTTTGATACGGTTCCACACAGAAGGCTAGCAAATAAATTTGAGCAAACAGGCGTAGGTCAGAAAGTGGTTAACTGGATGAAAAGCTGGCTGCAGGACAAGTCTCAGAGAGTTATGGTAAATGATACCTTGTCGCAGAAGAGGAGCGTAACCAGTGTGGTTCAACAGGGATCAGTGCCTGGCCCAATACTTTTCAAAATATTCATCAGCAACATTGCTGAGGGACTGAAAGGGAAAGTCTGCCCGTTCACAGATGATACAAAGCTCTGCAACAGGGTGGGCACACAGGAAGGGGTCCAAGGAATAGAGGCAGATCTAAGAAAGCTGGAAGAATGGTCCAAGAACTGGCAGTTGTGATTTAATGGCAAAAGGTGTAAAGTAATGCACTTGGGTAAGAGGAACCCAGGAAATAACTATGTTCTGGAAAGGCAGCAATTGGAAAAGACAAAGATGGAACAGGATCTAGGAGTTATGATATCAGATGATTTAAATGTAGGAAAGCAAAGTGAAAAGCAGCACTAAGGCAAGCTGCATCCTTGGATGCATAGGTAGGAGTATTACTAGCAGAAAACATGAGGTAATCATCCCACTCTGTTGGTCCTTGGTGAGGCCTCCCTTGGAGTATACAGTAGTGTGCAGTTCCGGAGGCCACACCTAAAAAAGGACATAGACCATCTGGAATCCGTGCAGAGGAGAGTCACCAAGATGGTGCAGGGACTGCACCACAAACCTTATGAAAACAGGCTCAGCCAGTTAAATCTAATCTCCTTTGAGCAGATTAGGAACAGAGGAGACATGATAGAAACATTTAAATTTGTTAAAGGGATAAACGCAGTACATACTGGTAACCTCTTTCAGGAAAATAGGACTGCACTTACAAGAGGGAACAACTTATGCCTGGTTGGGGGTAAATTCAGAACCAATGTTGGGAAGTACTTTTTCACAGAAAGGGTCATGGACCCTTGGAACAGCCTGCCACCTGAGGTGGTGGTAGCTAAGACTGTCAGAGAATTCAAATGGGCATGGGACAGTCAATGTAGTCACCTCAGTAAGAGCTGTAGATGGGGGTGGGAGGTAGACATCTTAGGCAAACAAGATGAACCGTATGGTCTCCTTCTGCTGGCAGAGCCTTATGTTCTTATGTCCTAGTGCAGATTGTGGTGACTGACTGAACTGTACTGAAGGCCACCTGGACAAGTACAATATTCAGGATCTAGGGTGAGAAACCACTGACAGAAGGAGCAAATGAGTTATCAAGTCTGTGAAGGGGTGAATAAATAATATAAAATAAATTGCACTGATGTATTCGTATCTTGATATATAGTATATCAGCGTGTATCAAAACCATGGTAACTGAATCAATAAGACTTACAGTATTCATATAATTTATTATCCAAGTTGCGGACTAGGCCTCTAGCCCTTTTGTCATCTGCACCTGGCAGTCAACGTGACTCCAAATTTAATTACAAAAAATGATTAGGAAAAACATTGTTTAAGTCCATGACAAGTAGTCATTGTGGTGCTTATTGTAGAAGCTCATTATGTTACACACACACACACACACACACACACACACACACACACCCCTCGCCTGTGGGCAAGCGCATGTTGGTAATTAGTCGTAGATGGATTATCCATACCTTTAATATTACAAAAATGCCCCTTACAGGCATTTGCACATCAAGAAAACAATGCCCTAGGCTCTCACTTCTTGCCTGCTTGCCGGGTGTATGAATGACATTGTGTGTCACCCACATATTCTTAACATTCACTTGGTGATTACTTGAATCCTACCTGAACATTAATCTGTTTATTCTAATCAATGTTTTGTTGTATTTCTGTATTTTTTTTCTGTCTTAGTCTTATGCTATCAGTTCTGCCTCTCAGCTGTCTGTACGTATGACTGTGATGTACCAAATGAATGCTCTCTCTCTCTCTCTCTCTCTCTCTCTCTACCTAATGTGTTTGAGACTGATCCCACACACAAATTGTTAACATGTGAAGTACTTGTAGTAGTGTCTCACAGACAAAGAGAAGATCTGAAAGGAGAGAGACTGCTACAATTTTTGAATGTCTGGAAGTGAGCTGTGTGTTGTGAATACATTCTGTTGAAAGAGTTTTTGTTTGTTTATTATGAGCGTAGAAAAAGCCAGCAGAAGAAGGCCATTGCTCTGCTCGAGTCTGCTCGATAAATGATGCAGGGTCCATGACTTACATCAATGACCCTGCCCCCTCTGTCATCCCTTCCTGCTACACCTCAATGGCTCCATGTGTATGCCA
Organism: Neoceratodus forsteri; assembly: GCA_016271365.2. Taxonomy (NCBI): domain Eukaryota; kingdom Metazoa; phylum Chordata; order Ceratodontiformes; family Ceratodontidae; genus Neoceratodus; species Neoceratodus forsteri. The sequence continues at coordinate 725,558,026 of CM057458.1, read as the reverse complement.
CCCACATGGGGATGGTGTACTAGTCAACTCTCCCTTTGTTTGGCCATAGTCCGGTATAGGCATTTTGTCCCACCCCTAGGTGTGTTGCAGGCATTGCCTTTGCCCAGGTTTATAAGGGGAGGTTTCCCTGGTCCGAGAGTCAGCGGAAATGTAGGGCAAGTGGAGTCGGGGCCTTGTGCTCTGGCCCAGGAGGTGCTAGCTTCAAGGTGTCGTGGCTGCATGGTCAGTGGGTTCTGATTGGGCGGCTGTGTAGGAGAAGTGGTGACTGTGGGCTCTGGGATCTCTTAAATCTGGTTGCAGGAGAGCATGGTTGGAAGGAGAGACTGGCTGGCCGGAGCAGGAGACCTGAGATCCTTAAGTATAGCAGTATGGCAGTGGGGCTGCCATGGTGGTGGCAGGGCCGCAGCAGGGCTTCCAGAGGTGGCAGGTCTGGTGGGGCTATACCCGGTGTGGCACACTGCTTGTAAGACTGAGGATGGGGGCATTCTGGGGATTCACCTTATTGGGTCTGCCGTGCCCGTGTCTGGGGCAGGACCCATGTGGACCCACTTTGACAGAATGCACAGTTGGACATTGCAACAGGAAGGAGGGATCTGGTTCATCCTCTTACTTTAATAAAATTAGACACCCAGTCCATTTGGCCAGAGGGTTTCAAAAGTATTGGGCAGGTTTAAAGGTTTTAGGATGGCCGCGGTGAAGGTTCTGGCTCGTCCCCAGTTTTATGATTGTCCAGGAGGAAGTAAGAACTCCCCATGGATACAAGGTTGTGCATCTCACCCTCTAGGGACCTAGTGGTTGTCTTGTTCAGGGTGGTTGTGTGGAAACTGCATTTGGTCTATGTTCTAGGCCTGTGAACCTTGGACAGAAGTTTAGCCAAAGTAATGTGATCTATTTGAACACCTTGGCACTGATTTGTGCTTCCTGTAATGATTGCCCTGCATGTTCCTGTCTTCTGGCTCCATGGAGCTGATTTATTTATTTTATTTTTATATGACAATTAGCATTAAATCTTTCTGCTTGTTTCTAATTCTGTAGTCCTGAGATTATTGAATGAACTGCTAGCTCCTCCCATTTTTAACAAGATTATGGGCCACTCTCCCTGGCCCGGTCCTAAACCTGCAGTTGGCTGGTGAAGGAAGAGTATATGAAGTAAGTGAGATTTGCACCATGCTACTGGATTGCACAAAGGTAAGGCCTTGTTTTTTCTATTTTTGTCTTTGCCTCACCAGGAAAGACTCTGGTTTGTATCCCCACCTTGTGCATAACATCGGGACCCCTAGACATAAATGTGGAGTGGAGGTATTACACATGGGTTCCCTTTGTGCTTGTCCCAGGCCCTCTTAAAGGCCCCCACTGTCTTTGCTGAGACCACCTCTTCTGGCAGTGTAGTCCATGTGGTCACCACCTTCTCCATAAAAAATGCTTCCTAACATCCTTCCTAAACCTCCCTCATCAACTTCAAGCTGTGCCCCTTATGGTTCTGTTGTCATTCAATTTAAGAGACCTTCTCTTTCTACTCTTTTATCCCTTCATGTATTTGAAGGTCTCTATCATATCCTCCATTCTCTTCTCTCCTCTCTTCCAGGGAGTACATCCATAGGGCTCCCAGCCTCTATTGAAGGACCTATTCTGCTGAATCATGATCATCTTGGTTGCTCTCCTTGGACCCTCTCGAGCAAGCTGATGTCTCTCTTGTGATATGGATATGCAGTACCTTACCACATAGTCTAAATGTGGTCTTACCATTGACCTGTACAAAGGCAAAATGATCATGTCTACCTACTACCGAATCCCCTGGCTATACACCCCAACCTCCTGTTGCCTTTGCAGCTGCCTTCTTGCATTGCATGGAGTGTTTCAGGTCTCTAGTAATTATCACCCAGATCCTTGTCTTCTTCTGACAACTACCTGGACCCCCTCCCCAGGTAATACTCCTTCCTAGGATTCCTGGCTGCAGTGTGCAAAACTTGGCATTTTTAACAACAGGTAACATCTTGGGAACACAGGAAACAAAGGAATATCCTGCTCAGTCAGGGGGTCCTCCTCCTCCAGCTGAGCCCACAAAAAAATCCTCCTCCGATTCTTTATCCAAACTCTCTGGCAGGGACCTCTCGAGCACCTGGCACCAGTTTCTGCCTCTCTGCATAGTAGCTGTGCCTCCAGCCATTGCTCACTCAGCCAGTGGATCGTCTTCATCAGGGTCTTCACCTCCTGGGTGTTGTCTTTACATCTCGGGTCTGCCTCAGACCCATGGTAGTTCCTCATCCCTTTGCATCTCTTCGTCGTCTTCAGGTCTGGCCTTCCTCCAAGCTCCCAGGTCCAGTACAGGTAGCAGCTTCTCTCCATCTGTCAGCCATGGTTCTGGTTGGAATCCCATAGACTCTTCTCTGGGTTCTCCTCTGGCAACTCCTGGTGCATCGGTCCACCTGGGATATCTGGGCGATATCCACCAGAAAACATTCCTCTTTGGCCAGTCCAGATACTTCCAGCAAGTTATCTCACTGCTGACACTAAGTTTGTGGAGGGGTTGTGGGATAACAGATGGACCAGACACTGAACTTCAGGTTCAATACAGAATTTCTATGTGCTGTCTAGTTAAAATACAGGAAATAAACTTCTGCAATGCCATATTCCTTCTTCAGTATGTCAGTTTGCAGCAATAGACTATTTATGTCCTTTCTCTGCATTTGCCAGCACCTACTGACGCAATCTCTAATCTAACCACTTTTCAGTGAAAACCTTCATCCCTATGTGGGCCCCCTTTGCTTGTGTAGTGGGGGCTCAAATAACCTCGTGTACAAGGACCTGAGAGGAAAGGAAAATTAAAGAGGACACTATAGCATAGTCAAGAAAGGAGAGAGGGGTGCCCATGGTGGCCAACCTTATGGACTAGAAATTGTAAAGGATAGAATAGACTAAGAAATAGAAGAACTGTTGCAACAGATTTAAGAAAAATCTGTTCTCAAAAGTGGCAGGAGCTCCCTGTCACACCTCCCAGAGTTTGATGTCATCCTGGACAGGCACATCTTGCTCTTAATGCCATCCCCAGTGTCGTTTATGAAGACAGTGAACAACACCGGCCCCAGCACCGATCCTTGCAGAACCCCCCTGGTGACCTCCTTGGTGCTGGATAACTCCCACCCCACCACTACTTTCTGGGTTCTGCCTCACAGCCAGCTGCCTACCCACCTTACCATTTTCTTCCCCACCCCTAAATCCACCCATTTCCTGATCAGTCTCCTATATGATACAGAATCAAAGGGCTTGCTGAAGTCCAGGTATATGATGTCAACTGCCTGGCCTCCATCCACCGCTCCAGTGATCTAGTCAAACAATTCAATCAGGTTCATTTGACATGATTTGCTTGCCACAAACCCATGCTGCCTCTCATCCTGAAGACCATTCTCTTCTATGTACTGTACCTCACCAGCCTTTGCAAGTATGATTTCCATGAGTTTACATACTATTGAGGTCAGACTGACTGGCCTATAGTTCTCTGGGTCATCCTTTGGCCCACTGTTGTGAGAGGCACCACATGTGCCATTCTCCAGTGCAGCACCATCAAGCCCGACTCCAGAGATCTATTAAAGAGATCTGCCACAAGCTACTATGTTAGCTCTTTTAGCACCCTAGGGTGTATGCCCTCTGGTCCTGGGATTTGACTGCCTTCAGTGTCTGTAGCCCCTCCCACTCTTTCAACCTCTATTACCACATCTGTCCTCCCATTCCCTCCTTCTTCCCCGGTGCTACTGATCTATCCTTTCCTTGTAAAGGCAGAGCAAAAGTATTCATTCAGTACTTCTGCTTAGCTCACTTCTTTCTCTATCCATCCATCATCCTTCCTTAGCCTAACTATTCTGTCCTTTTTGTTCTCCTTTCTGCTTATGAAGTGAAAGAAAGCCTTCTCCCCTTCTTGAGCCCTTCAGCTATTTGAAGTTCTTTCTGCGCCATAGCATGCTGTACTGCCCTTCTTGCCAATCTAACCAACCTCAGGTACCATTCCTTATCTTCTTTTCTTGCAGTTCTCCTGAATTTTCTGTAGGTCTCCCTCTTTTCCTTCACTGCTCTGGCTACCTCATAGTTAAAACACGTGAAATAAGGGCACCATCCACTGGTAAGGTTCCAAATGCTTATTTGTTTATTGCCAGGTAAAACAGCAAAATAAAACAAAAATAAAGTGAGTGCTGTGTAGTGCGAACCCTCTCCTCACCAGGCCCAACTGGTTTCACTCATACGTGCTTCCTCAGGGACGGCCCACACCTCAAGTGGATACACTTTTATAGTGTCATTATCTTAAAGTGACAATGTGCATACAACAAACACAAAACAAGAGGTAAAGGACAAATTAAAACTGATGCATTGACACTAGCAGATTACGTAATTTTACTGATATAGTTCAATTTAGAAGTTAATGCTATACCATAATTCATGTTTATTTATTTAAAAGTTTTACCAGCTATGTATAGTTTTATGGCTCGTTTACAATAACATCATAGTCAGCATATTAAATTTAGGCATTTGTGAATGAGCATTGGATTTCAAAAAACATAAGAAAAAGCATGAAAAGGTAATATGAAAATAAAAATAATATTAAAAATCCATAGTTAGAAAAAAACACACACAGGGAGCATCTCACCTAGGCAAGTAATGCTCTTACATTATTTCACTCTGGTATATTGTATTTTTACCCTCCAGAATGAGAAAATAACCTGTGATTGTAAGAGAGAAACAACTACATGAAAGGCTAAAAAAATAAAATAATAATAAGACGTGTATATTTATTTCATTTTTAGTTTGCTGGAAATTTTTGTAGAAAAAACAATATTTCAGCACAACTTATGTTTCATGACATAACAAAAGAGCCTACACCTTAAGCATTCTGAACTCCCCCCCCAAGCCATATTTACTTTCGAACAAGCTTGTCTCAATGACATTAATGCCCTCTATATGGAGCACAACCCCTTAAATTCTGTAACATCTCACAGTGTGAAAGAAACACCCTGACTGTATTAGAAAATAACATGGCCATTACAATTAAACTGGCTGGCAAAGAGGGCAGCATTGTTGTCATGAACTTTTTGGATTATATTTCAGAAGTTAAAAGACAACTTTCAAATTCAAAATTTTTATTTGCCTCTTACATCAAATCATACCCTGAACTTCAAAAGGGAAATTGACACCACCTTGCAACAAACTTTTTTTGATGGCATTATTTCCCAGAATACCCTTGACTACCTGCTGGTTGCCCATCCAGTACGTGCAACCATGTAAAGTACTTACTGCCCAAGGTCTGCAAAGATTTGCAGCTCCCCCCCAGTAGGCCAATTGTCTCAGGTATAGGTTCCCTAACTGAAGCATTATCACAGTACGTGGACTCCTGCATCCATGACCAGGTTATGTGCTTGCCCTCATACCTTGGGGATACAACTGAGATGCTTGGCCTACTGAAGAATCTGCAGCTTGAAGAAAAATTGGCTGGTGTCTCTTGACATCGAATCCCTTTATACTAATATACCTCATGATGGTGGCCTTGAGGTGTTTGCCTACATGGTTCCATGATACTTTGGATCTTGGAAGTGGGCAAATTGTTTTTAGTCAGACTAGCAGAGTATGTATTGAAATGTAATGTTTTTCTTCCAAGGGTTATATTATCACCAGGTAAGCGTGACAGCCATGGGGTCACTTTTGCCTGAACTATATCAAACTTTACATGGGGCAGTGGGAGAAAAATGTTGTCTATGACCAAAATAACAACCATTTCTTTAACAGGATTGACCTCTGGAGCCGCTATATAAAGGGACGTTCTGATGGTGTGGTGTGGAGCAGCTGCAGGATTAGAAGTTCACTGAATATCTCCAAAGTTCCAACTCAGATTTAACATTTTCTGTACAGTGGGATCCTTTACAGATCAATTTTGAGGATTTAACAATTACAAAAATGCGGATGGTACTATATCTACTGATCTCTTTAGAAAACCCACAGGCATGAACACTCTGCTACTGGCATCAAGCTGTTATCCATGCCACACCATTAAGAATATTCCTCGCCCCAGTTCCTTCAATAAAAGGAAACTGCTGTAATCAGTATGATTACCAGACTCCAGGAAATGTCTGCCAGATTTACCACCAGAGGATACAGTCAAACTGACATTAGCTCTGCCAGGCAGTTGCCCAAGACACCCCATACACTATACTCTTGGAATACAAAACAAAACCACCCTCTAACTTTGACCAAGTGAACTTCATCACTACATACGGCATTAATACAGTTAAGATACAAGCAGTGATACACAAACATTGGTCCATGCCTTCTACTGACCTAGCCCTAAAGACGTTTCATAATTGCCACCTAGAATTGTCTATCAAAGAGGGAAAAAGCTGTCCAATTTGCTAATACATTTATTGCAGCCTTTAGAAAGAAAGACTACATCATGGTTACCTCCACCCCCCCAAAGGGATGTTTTAATTGTGGCTACTGCAAATTTTGTGACGTCATCATGAAAAACAAAGCAATTCACTTCAGCCAACACTAACACTGACTACCACATCAGGGAATTTATTAACTTTTCTACATCAGCAGTTATATATGGCCACATGTTCCTGCCATGCTTTTTATATAGGCAAGACCTCACGTCCTCTAAAATTACTCATACGCTAACACCTTAGTGACATGCACTGTAAGGACTTTAAACATGCACTAGCAAAACATGTAGGAACAACAGTGGGGTTACATTCCTTTCACTTTTGTGGTATTGAAAAAGTCTCTGTTGGACTTAGATGGGGTGATCTAGAAAATAAGCTGCTACTGTATGTAGAGAAGCATTCTAGATTTTCCAGTTGGGGGCTCTGTTTTTCCCTGGTCTTAATGACCTTTTTGATATTACATCTTATTTAAAAATGAAGAACAGAAAAGGTCAGAGGAAATAATCTCTGGTGTGGAGATATAATTAATATATAAAAGAATGAAAAGTATGTGAACATAATATTATTCATAATGTGATGCACTGTGACCAAATAGGTCAGAATGCTTAATGTGTAGACTTTTTGTTATGCCATGAAGCATAAGTTGTGCTGAAATATTGTTTTTCTACAAAAACTTCCAGCAAACTAAAATGGCATATAAATATATATCGTATCTTATTATTATATATTTTTAGCCTTCCATGTACTTGTTTCTCTCTTACAATCACAGGTTATTTTCTCAGTCCGAAGGGTAAAAATACAATATACCAGAGTGAAATAATATAACAGCATTACTTGCCTAGGTGAGATGCTCACTGTGTGTGTTTTTTTCTAGCTATGGATTTTTTATATTATTTTTCTTTTCCTATTGCCTTTTCATGTTCTTTAATGTTTTTTGATATCCAATGCTCATTCACAAATGCCTGAATTTAATATGCTGACTATGATGTTATTGTAAACGAGATATAAAACTATATATAGCTGGTAAAACTTTTAAATAAATAAACATGAATTATGGTATAATATTAACTTCTAAACTGAACTATATCAGTAAAATTATGGTAATCTGCTAGTGTCAATGTATCAGTTTTAATTTGTCCTTTACCTCTTGTTTTTGTGTTTTTGTATGCACTGTCATGTTAAGATAATGACACTATAAAAATGTATACACTTGAGGTGTGGGCCATCCCTGAGAAACGTACATACCAGTTGGGCCTGGTGAAGAGAGGTTCACACTACACGGCACTTGCTTTATTTTGTTTCATTTGCTATTTTACCTGGCAATAAAAAATAAGCATTTGGAACCTTACTGGTGGATGGTGCCCTTATTTCATGTGTTTGAACTTTGTTTTGTATTTGTGGCACATTACCGTTGGAGCCTGCCTTCCTGTTCCTTTACCTCACAGTTAAACCAGATGGGTGATTTGGCTCAATTTCTTCCCTCCAAGCCTTATATAATCCACTGTGGCTGCTGGAATCACTGCTGTGATGATGGCCCATGTTTGGTCCACCCCAATGTCCTCTTTAATGCCTACTAAGTGTGACCTTAGTACCTCTTCCATCATCTTGAAATTAGCCCTCCTCAAATCCATTGTTTTGATCTTGATGGGAGTGTTATCCATGCCCATGTCCAGACTAAACCACACTGTACTGTGGTCGCTACCACCCAGAGGTTCCTTGACCTTAATCTCCTGTACGTGCTCACCATTGGTGAGCACCAGATCAAGTTGCCCCTCCTGATGGATTCAGTAACACCCTGGGTCATGAACCCTCCCTGTATCGCATTTAGTATCTCTTGACTTCTGTCTGACACAGGACATGGCTGGTATAGCCCAGTCCACCCTGGACAGATTAAACTATCCCATCACTACCACCTTCCTTTTCCTGCTGCTTTCAACATCTGCAAACATAGTTCTCTGTCCCTTTCTTTATCCTGGCTAGGCAGTCTGTAGACACCCCAGCCTGATCATCCTCCCCCTGTTAGTTTGTAGTTGGATCCATAGCGTTTCTACCTTCCCTCGTTCATTCTCTTCCCTCATGCATGTATCTCCTCCCTGATGTAAGCTGCTGCCCCCTCTTTGCCTAACTCTCTATCCCTTCTGTAGAGTTTGTTTCCTGTGATTGTGTGGTCCCAGTTGTGGTGTGCTGCAGCCCAGGTCTCGGTAACTGTTGCTACATCTACCTTCCCCTTCGCTAAAAGGGCCTGCATGTGTGTCACTTTGTTGCCGAGACTGTGAGCATTAAGTGACACCACCCTTCACCTTGACTCTGTACCTCCTTGCCTCTTTCTTGTATTTACTTTGTCATGCCCATCCCCATACTCTCTTCTTCACCCCCTTTCTTTTGTTGCCCCCCTTTTCTCCCTCCCCTTCCCACTTGATTGCCACTGCCTGTGTGTGTGTGTGTGTGTGTGTGTGTGTGTGTGTGTGTGTGTGGTGTCCACTGACCTCCCCATCGTGATGTTTTTGGGCCCTCTGGCCTACCCCTTAACCCCTTAGCAGTTTAAACCCAGATCTTTTTCTGTATACTTACCTAGTTTGTCCCGGAGTATTTTCGCTCTCTCCCAGTTAAGGTACAGTCTATTTGGGGAGTATAGCCCTTGTCTGACCATGTATCTTCCCATACCTCAATATAGTTGTGCCCTTCCACCTTGCACCAGTTCCTCGGGCTGTCACTGAATTCTGTTATTCTCCTTTTTCTTACTGTGCTGGCTCTGGTGGCTGGAATCGCTTCTGAAATGTCCAGCGAGCTCACAGATTCCTTGCATGATCTTGCTAACTCTCCGAATCTGTTTTACACCATCTCCTCCTCCTCCCCTGCCAGATCGCTGGTTCCCAGGTGGATGACCAAGTTAGGCTTTCCACCCATCTCACTTACCACTTCCTTGATCCTTGGTCCAGCTCTCCTTGCCTCCCTCCCTGCCTCCATTCCTGGCATACAAGCTACCACCCTTCTATTCTTTGGGTCCCCCTTTTCTCCAACATCCCACGCCCCAGCCCTTACTTACCCGCCAGGGGTCTGATGCTGTAATCCTTTCTTGACCACAGACACATCTTCACTCTTCAATGCCAGACTGTGAACTGAGAAAATTAGGTATGCGGTTCAATGTATTTCAACGGGGATTTGAACTTAGTGGCATAACTTGGCCATTTTTGAATATTTTTGCCTCATAGTTTTCAACATGCCTTTTTTGGGACCCCACCTCATGAACAATTGCAGTGATATTAGGCAAATCTGTCCTGAAATGTAATTTTGTGGTTGCTATGTGAAATCACCTTTCAGGCCGGAGCTGAAAATGTTCTCTGCTCTTGTTCATAAGGTGGGATCATAAGAAGGCTATGTTGAAAATCTGGTGTAAAAATATTATAAAACAACAAAGTTATGAGCGTACATTGAAGTTTGAGAATGCAGGCTCTTAACTTTGGTAATGTTCAATATTTTGACCTCAGATTTTTCAACATAGCCATTTCTTCACAGCACCTCATGAATGTGACAGCTGCCATGTTTCAAATCCTGGCCAAAATGTGTTTTCATACCTGTGGCGTGGAATGACGTTTCAGTGGCACGGAATGACGTTTTGGCGGGGATTTAAAAATCTTCACTTGCTGGGTCCATTAGGTGGGTTAATAAGAAGGCTATGCTGAAAATTTGGAGTACAAATACGGTAAAATGGCCGGGTTGAGACTGAATGTTACAATGTAATTTAGTGTTCACTCATAACTTCACTAATTTTCAATATTTTGACTCCAAACTTTCAACATAGCCATTATTCCACACCACGTCATAAACATGACATGTGCCATTTTTAAAATCCTGAATGAGATGTGTTTTCACACCTCTCGTGTGAAATGACATATTAGCCAATATACTATAAATGGTACGTACATGTCATGTCTATGAAGCTAATCCTACAAGTATCTTCAAAAGTTGGGGTCAAAATTAAAATGCAAAAACAACTTGTTTACCAAGCATCAAATGTCCAGCATTGACAAATGCTTGTTATTTCAGTTTTAAACACAGGTCAGCATTTGCCCCACATACAAAATAGTCACTTATCTGTGGTCAGGTCCTCTTCCTGTCACTCGGCTGTGATCCCTGATGAAAGTGCCCCTTCAAGGCTCAGAGCACCTGTACAATGAACACAATAAATAGATCCCATATAAATCACATAAATAACATAGAACCACCGTAGAAAACTACAATCACTCATTCATCTTCTTATACTAAAAACATTAAATGAACAAACCAGCAGCTAAGATAAACAACTCAGGTTACTCTAGAGCTCGAAAGAGTAGCTAATGTTTCAGTTTCTTCTTAAATGATATTACAGAATTGGCGGTGCATATCCCTTCAGGGAGTGAATTCCATAGGAACTTAAATCCCTCGATGGGACATACGAACATACGAAATTTGCCAGCAGATAAAGGCCTAGAGGTCTATCAAGTCTGCTCGACTGTGCAGCTAGCACCCCTTATTCTGCAGCTGCCCCTCCCTTCCACCCTTCCCCTTCATTAACCCTCCCCCTTGTCCTGTCCCATCCTCATTTGAAGCAGTCCACTGTTCTACTGCATACCACTTCAACAGGTAACGCATTCCAGCCAGCCACCACCCTCTCTGTAAAAAGTGTCTCCTCATCTCCTCCTGAACCTTCCTCGCTCCAGTCTCATATCATGGCCCTGGTGGCCCTTCCTCCCTTACTTTGAACAGCCCTCTGTACCTGTCTTGTTTATTCCTTTCATGTATTTAAAGGTTTCCAATCATGTCACCCTCTACTCTCCTCTCCTCCAGTGAGTACATGTTCAACTCCTTCAACCTCTCAGATGATAAGTCCCCAGCCCCTTGATCATCTTTGTTGCTCTGTGCTGCACCCTCCAGTAACTTAATGTCCCTCTTCAGATATGGACGCCAGTACTGCACGCAGTACTCCAGGTGTGGTCTAACTAATGACCTATACAGTGGCAGAATCACCTCCTCCCTCCTCGAGGATATACCCTTGCACATAACCCAGCATTCCGTTGGCCTTTGCAGCTGCCTTCCTACATTGTGCTGAGTTGTTCATTGACCCTATAATGAGCACACCCAGATCCTTCTCCTCCTCTGTCTGGGCTAGCTGCACTCCCCTAGCTGGTAACTCCTCCTTAGGTTCTTCATCCCAAAATGCAGCACCTTGCACTTTTGGCATTAAAGCCAATTGCCAGGTGTCTGACCAGGTTTCAAGCTTTGCCAGATCATCCTGCAACCCCTGCCATCCCCTAGGTCATCCACCACTGCGCCTACCTTGGTATCATCAGCAAACAGACTGATCTTGCTCTTGATGTCCCATGATATGTCTGCAATGAATATCCCAAACAACACTGGTCCCAACACCGAGCCCTGTGGAACACCGCTCGTCACTGCCCTTGGGTGTGAGAGCTCCCCACCCACCACCACCCTCTGTTGCCGTCCCTGCAGCCAGTTTCCTACCCATCTCACCAGCTTTGCACCGCCCCTGTGCCTACTAACTTCCTTCCCAGCCTTCCATGTGGCACTGAGTTGAATGCCTTACTGAAGTCCAGATACAGGACATCCACTGCATGGCCCCTGTCCAGTTGCCTAGTTACCCAGTCATAGAACTCGACCAAGTTGGTTTGGTAGGGTCTGCCACGTGTGAAACCATGCTGTCTGCTGTCCTGTAGTCCTTTGGCCTCTAGGAGGGCCACCAGCCTCTCCTTCAGGATAGTCTCCATTAGCTTACCCACAATGGATGTGAGGCTCACTGGTCTGTAGTTTTCAGGTTAATCCCTGGGGCCACTCTTGTGGAGGGGCACCACATGAGCCATCCTCCAGTCCTGAGGTACACACCCCGAATGTAGTGAGGCATTAAATAGGTCTGCCAAAGGTCCTGCAAGGACCTCTGCCAGCTCCTTCAGTACCCTGGGGGTGGATGCCATCTGGGCCTGGCGCCTTGTCCACCCTCAGTGCCTTCAAACCCTCTCAAACTCTGCTCTCCATGATTTCCCCATCTGTCACCACTTCCCCCCTGCTTCTGCCATTTCTCCCACCTTGGGTGTCACCCCCCTCTTCTCTTTAGTAAATACTGAGCAGAAGTACTCATTTAGTGCTTCCACCTTATCGCACCCTGCTTCCACCCAACCCCCCTCCTTCCTAATCCTTACTAATCCTGGGGAATCAGGAGAGCACTGAGGTATTGGGGAACCAGTCCATTCAAGGCTTTAAACATCACTAACATACCTGGAAATCAGTGCACCACCTAACAGGCAGCAAGCCCAGAACCCACAGTGAGGGAGTAATTTGCTCTGACATCTGAGCAGAGGTCAGAAGTCTCGCTGCAGCATTTTGAACAAGCTGCAGGTGACACAGCATACCCAGGTGTAAGCCTTTATACAGCACACAGTAGTAGTCAAGATGGGAGAAGACAAAAGCATTAACTTGAGTAGCTAGACCAGCAGAATCAAGCAGAGGTAATTTTGACAAAGTAAGATGGATCATCTGAGTGCATGGTGTGTGTGTGGTCCTCATTTGGCCGTCCCTGTTGACATTGTACAGAGGTGAAACCAATCTATAAGACTGTGACTAAAAATTGGGCATTTTTCTGCCACATTTGAAAAATGAAGTTTTGAAAATTGACATGACAGATGTTTTTGGTGCAGTATTAGCCACTGCTAAGCAGTTTAAATTGACAGTAAAAATTATATTACTGAATAGGTGATAGAGTATTTTGGTATACAGTATATAGTTTAAAACAGATGTGTTGAGAAAATGTGAAAATGACATACTAGTATTATATAAGATTATAGATATATAACATTAGTGGTTGGAAGATACTAGTGTCTGTTCCGTTAGGAACAAACTTACCTTCTCTAGCTGACATCTGTTTAAAAGCATCATTTAAAGTAAACTTCTACATCATATCCATTTTCTTTCTTTAACTTTTCACAGTATTTTCAGCATTACAGATTTTTAAGAAATTTCAAGAAAAACATATAATTTGTTGGCAGATAAGCACGCTTAGCACACAAGTCTGCCCATTTGTCACTGTTAAACTGTCAAAAAAAAAAGGAGAATGGGTTTTGGCTTTGCTGTGCTACAAAGCCTGCTCTCCTCTAAGGGGTTGGTCAGCTTCTCTGGCAACCACACAGTTAGAGTTGAGATTGCTAGCATTCATCCAATATATTATGATTCTGTGGAGATGTTTTTGAAGAAGATAGGTTAGTTACTTACCTGTAACATTAGCTCTTTGAGGGATCTTCACAGTCTCATAATTTCCTGCTCACCGTCCCCATAATGTGGCAGACCATTTCCTTTCAACTTCTTGGGATGGCAACATAGGCAATGAGGGGTACCCCTGTTTCGTCCCCCTGGTGTGTCTGATGTTTTCTGACAGTATTCCACTACAATAGACCTTTGCAATTAGGTTTTGGTATAGTAACTGAACTCACTTTAGAAAACCCTGTGGCATGTTCAGGGGATGAAAAATCCCGAAGTCCGAGGTCTGGGACTTAAAGAATCGGCACTCGGACTTGAACTGCACAGCCGTAGTCAGTCCGAGGGACTTGGCTGTGCAGTTCAATCAGGGGCACATGCGCAGTGACTCCTAGTGCTGGCTGAGTCCTTGATTCCCCTTCCCGGGAGCACGCTTACCTCCCATTGCACTTCAGCAGTCGCGCTCATGTTCAGCATTGCAGCCGTGGAGCTCGGAGCAGTTCGTGAAGTCCCGATTGAGATCGGGTGTCTCGTACACGCCCAGGACAGTTGGAAGTCTCGCGGAGTAACACAGGGTTGCGAGAACAGCCACCGGGAGATCACATGTGTATCCAAACGGTGATCATGTGGTGGCTGTTCTGCGCATGTCTGAGGCAATTTTCAGTGCGCCATCACTCCTGTGCAGACCGCCAGACTGAACGGACGTTCGCTTGGTACTGTCACTACTGCATAGCGCTATTTCGATCCCGCTCCAAGTTTAACAAATATTTCTCTGTGTGAAATCACTTGTTAGGAGTACCAGCGGGCAAAAAAATTAATATTTGAAATCTGGGGGCTATTTTTGGTTGGTACTAGTGAGCTACGATTGTCAGAGCTGAAATTTCCAGCCTACTGAGGCCTTTGAACTCAGGCTGCAGCTGCATTGTGTGGCTTGACAAAAAATACTTACTGGTTGCAAACTTTGGACTTGTGACTGAGACCCTCGAGGGCTGGGTACATATTCTGTCCAGACCCAATCTGTGCAGAGGGCTGGGAAGACAAAATCTGATAAGTCCTTTCAGAGCAGAGGGGACTAGTGTTGTAGGAATTAGAGCCAAAATACTTTATTTTGTTGCTGGAAGTAGCTGACAAATGAATAGTATCACCACCACCACCACTCAGTCATATTTTAATTGACTGAAGCAAATGAGTTTGCCTGCACACTGGTTTAGTGGTCTTGAAGCAGGTCAGCTAAAGTAAAGCCTGTAATTCAGGAGTTCCTGGCTTTTGAATTCAGCATTGCAACAGGGATTATTTGTAGTGTCTAAGAGACTGTCCTATTTAGTTTGAGACAGAATGACACAATAAAGACAAATACACAAAATATTTTTCTGGGCTGAACAAAACCTGCGTCTATTAGTTGTTTGAGTCAGTGAAGTCACGAAATATTTTTCTGGGCTGAAGCAAAACCTGCGTCTATTAGTTTGAGTCAGTGAAGTCACAAAATATTTTTCTGGGCTGAAGCAAAACCTGTCTATAATTAGTTTGAGAGAGAGAGGTCACTAGAGTCTTTTCTGGGCTGAAGCAAAGCCTGCGTCTATTAGTTTGAGTCACTGAAGTCACAATATTTTTCTGGGCTGAAGCAAAACCTGCGTCTTTTAGTTTGAGTCAGTGAAGTCACAAAATATTTTTCTGGGCTGAAGCAAAACCTGCATCTATTAGTTTGAGTCAGTGAAGTCACTAAATATTTTTCTGAAGTTATCAGTGTGTCACTAAAAAAGTTTGCAGAAGCACATCTGCCTTGTGACTGATAAATAAAACATTTCATAGTGTCACCGCCTTATCTCATGGTCAGTCATTTAGACATTTGTGTTCTGTCTGTCTGCCCTTACTTGCTAACCTAAGCTAATACTTCTGGGCCATAATAGTGCCTCACATGTATTTCCATCCTTGCTCATTGAAGTAAACATTTCTAAATTACAAAAACTTCTTCTAATCTTACCCAGAGCAGTTTCTCACAGCAAAATGAGCTTATTAAAATTTGGTTTCTCAAAATCTGGTGGAGCAAGTACTAGTAGTGCTACAACATCCAGTTCTGCTAAACGTAAAAGTTCTGACAATGGCCTTACCAAGGATCAAAGATATGACAGAGAAAAAAGGGTCAGGAATTTCCGTCCTGAATGGAAAAAAGAATTTCCAAGGCTGGATTACAGTGAAGAAAAATCTGTAATGTACTGCATATTTTGTAAAGCCTACCCCCAAATCTGTGATCCTAACTCTGCTATGGTAAAAGGTTCAGGAGATCTTAAGTTAGACCCCATAAAGAGGCATGATTTGACGAGGAACACATCACTTGCACAAAACATTACTTAAAGGATACTGCTAAAGTACCACCCATTCATCTGTCAGAAACTGCTCTGGGTCAGTCATTTCAAAAGACACATGACAACAAAAGTTAAGAAATACAAAATTTTATTTAACACTGCATACACCGTGGCAAAGAATGGGAAACCTTTTCTGATTTTGAAATCATTTGTGAGATCCAAGCGAAAAATGGTTTAAATGTTGTAACAACTACATGAATATAGCAGGTTGCCGCTTGTTTGTGGACAACATAGCTAAAACAATACGTTCAGCAATAATTGAAGAGGTAAAAATACCTCCTTTGTGAGTATTCTTGCAGATGGAAGTACAGACCACTCCATCGTTGAACAAGAAATTGTCTACCTGAGATATGTAGGTGCTAACTGTTTGCCGTCACACATCTAATATCTGTGTTACCACTTGAAACTGCAAGTGCTGAGGGTGTATTTAATGCTATTGAAAGCCTTACAATCAATGGGTTTGCCATTACCAGAACTGACAGGCAGTGCACATCCAGCACTTGTATGTGCTAATTTTGATGGTGCATCAGTTAATCTTGGTGAGCGGACAGGAGTCATTACTAGACTCAAATCACTTTTGCCAGACATTATAGGCATTCACTGTGTTGCTCACAAACTTGAGCTTGCCATTTTGGATGCAAATAAACATTTCAAATACATGGCCAAATTTGAAGAGTGTTTAAAGGCATTTTCAGTTTTTATTTTTGGTCTCCAAAGCGCAGGAGAGAACTTAAAGAAATTGCTGAAGTTCTCGATGAGCATCTTGCACATTTCACGGCTGTAAAGCAAGTCAGGTGGCTAGCAAGCAAAGAGAGAGCAGTTGTGGCATTAGAAAAAACCTGGACATTGTGACAATGCATCTGGAGCACAGATTTGTGGATGGCAACAGGGCAGACGATGCTAACAGAGCTAAGGGGTACCTCAAGGAACTGACCTCTATGCATTTCATTAAAGTTCTTTATTTCTTATTAGATTTTTTGCCAGTTGTTGCTAGATTATCAAAAACTTTCCAGTTGGCAGACTACTTAATTGTTCAGATACCAGAACATATAGAGAAAGCCATTCTGCAGCTAGAAGCACTTAAAAGTACTCCTGGAAAATATCTTACAAAATTCCAGGAACAGTATAGCATGAAGAGCGTATGTTTGGCAAAACAAAAGTTCACGGAGCACCTGGAAGTGAAGCTGAACTTCACACATTTATTACGATACTGTCACATACATCCAGCACAGGTTTGGTGTTCTCTCAGAGAAACCTTTGTCTTTACTTCAGATTTTGAATGATCACAACTGGCCACTGGAAAAGGAAGATCTAGCAACATTTGGCAGTGCTGAACTAATTGAACTCATCACAGATAGCCTTTCTCTTCTCACTTCTCAGAACTTGATAAAGATTCTGCTATTGATGAGTGGGTGCAGCTGAAGTTATACCTTTCTCGATTCCGAACCAAACCTCTCTTAACTATGTACCAGTTGGTGTTACAAATGAAAATTGGTAAACGTGGCCCAGACGCCACGAAGGGCCCTATGCAGAAGCTTATTGAGATTCTGCTCACGATTTCCCCTTCCACAGGTGAATGTGAAAAAGGATTTTTGAAAGCTAATTTCATTAAAAACAAGTTACGAACAACCCTGACCCAACAGTCTTTCGAGAACCAGCTGCTTATCATGACTACAGGACCATCCGTCTCTGAATTTGATCCATTGCCATCAATAAAGTACTGACTTGACAGTAGTCTGGGTACTATCCATTCCTCTGGTCACAAATGTCCATCAAAAGAAACAGAAGAAAATCAGCCTGAAGCAAGCTGCAGTACTATTGCTGTCTTATAATATTCTCTCTGCCTCTCTGTAACCTTTCTCTGACTGTCACTGGAGCATCCTAAAAGGGGGAAAAAATAAAAAATTATTTTTTCTCGTAATAATATGAAAAATGTCATGACTTACTGGATCCTGATATGGACTTACCCAAAAAATGTACCATAAGTCCTGGACTTATGCATCTCCTAAAAATTTTTCAACCCCAGATGTTATATTCATGCAACATACTGAACAGATACCTCCATGCCACCCTATCAAAGGTGTTTTCTGCATCCAGGAAGACCAACACAGCTTGTTGGTCATACTCAACAAATGCAGAAATAAGGTGGTACAGCTTTCTGAGAAGGTCACACGATATCCTTCCTGCTATGAAGTGCACCTGCTCTAGCGCTTTAAGTGCATCTCATACCCTGCTCAGTCTAGCTGCTGGTACTTTCACCAGAATCTTTAAGTCAACATTAATAAGAGCTGTGGGCTGCTGGTTACTCAGCTGAGTGTCTTCTTTGCCTGGCTTTGGTATGATGGATATTCTGTTTCCAGTCAGCAAGTAGTCCCACAGCTCCTTTTCATACATATGGTTAAATACCTTCACCAGCAAGGAGGTCAAGTGACCTTTGAAATGCTTATAAGAATTAGAAGGGAACCTGTCCACTCTAAGGCCTTGTCTAGACACGTTTTGTGTAGCGACCTGAACCTCGTTCTTAATGATATGTCCATTTAAGAGTTACTGATGGGCTCAGCTGTGGTATAATTGAGTGTCTCCCAGATGATGTTGCAGGACCTGTTCCATATCTGTAATGTCAGTGTCATCAATGTAAAGGTCCTGATAATAGTTCCTAAACACTGCAACTACAGTATGTCTCCAGATTTAGTTATTGGTTCTTCTTCCTGTCCTTGTACTCTCAGGCTTTTTATGACCCTTTTGGCCTCTTGTTGCCAGAACCTACCTTTTCCCCTTGTCCCATGTAATCTACTTATGTCCTGAATATAGCCTGCTCTGCTTTTTCTTGAAGTAGCTCAGAATGCTGGGTTCTAATCTGGTGAAGCCTTGTCCATGTGGCCTCCTGGGTTGCTGACTTTGAGCTTTTCTCTATCTCTTGCAACTGGATCTGAACCTTTAGCAGAGAGAGGTTCTGGTCTAGTTTTACTGGCATACTGGATGAATCTTTAGACTTATCATCCTATTTAGAGAGCAGGGATCTAATTGCTAATGCTTAGAAGAACATCATCAACTTATCAGTTATCACAGACAGCCCATCTGCGGGCTTCTCAAACTGCTCCTGTGGCCCTGGCTCTCTCCGAGCAGGCCACAGCTAACAGACCACCCTACTGACCCCCGGACAGATTCAGACAGCCCATCTGCGGGCTTCCCAAGCTGCTACTGTGGCCCTGGCTCTCTCTCTGAGCAGACCACAGCTAACAGACCACCGACTGACCCCAGACAGATTCAGATAGCCCATCTGCGGGCTTCCCGAGCTGCTCCTGTGGCCCTGGCTCTCTCCGAGCAGTCCACAGCTAACAGACCACCCGGCTGACCCCCAGACAGATTCAGACAGCCCATCTGTGGGCTTCTCAAGCTGCTCCTGTGGCCCTGGCTCTCTCTGAGCAGGCCACAGCTAACAGACCACCCGACTGACCCCCGGACAGATTCAGACAGCCAACCTGCAGGCTTCCCAAGCTGCTCCTGTGGCCCTGGCTCTCTCTGAGCAGACCACAGTTAACAGACCACCCGGCTGACCCCCGGACAGATTTAGACAGCCAATCTGCAGGCTTTCCAAGCTGCTCTTGTGGCACTGGCTCTCTCTGAGCAGGCCACAGCTAACAGACCACCCGACTGGTCCTCGGACAGATTCATACAGCCCGTCTGTGGGCTTCCCGAGCTGCTCCTGTGGTCCTGGCTCTCTCCGAGCAGGCCACAGCTAACAGACCACCCGACTGACCCCCAGACAGATTCAGACAGCCCATCTGTGGGCTTCCCAAGCTGCTCCTGTAGCCCTGGCTCTCTCCGAAAAGGCCACAGCTAACAGACCACCCGACTGACCCCTGGACAGATTCAGACAGCTAATCTGCAGGCTTCCTAAGCTGCTCTTGTAGCTCTGGCTCTCTCTGAGCAGGCCACAGCTAACAGACCACCCGACTGACCCTCGGACAGATTCAGATAGCCCATCTGTGGGCTTCCCAAGCTGCTCCTGTGGCCCTGGCTCTCTCCAAGCAGGCCACAGCTAACAGACCACCTGACTGACCCTTGGACAGATTCAGACAGCCCATCTGCAGGCTTCCCAAGCAGCTCCTGTGGCCCTGGCTCTTTCCAAGCAAGCCACAGCTAAAAGACCATCCGACTGACCCCTGGACAGATTCAGACAGTCCATCTGTGGACTTCCCAAGCTGCTCCTGTGGCCCTGGCTCTCTCTGAGCAGGCCACAGCTAACAGACCACCCGACTGACCCCCGGATAGATTCAGGTATGCACCGGACCTCCGAAACCCGTGGTTTTGAATGCCACTGTTTTGACTGGATGCCCAGTGGAGGGCCAGGCACTGATTGGCAGCTTTGCTCCTTGGCTGATTTTCCGTCGCCTGGCGCTTCCTGGTCTCAGGAAATCTCTTTCAGCGGTTTGTGTTCTGGACTGAATTTTTGTTAATGTAATCTACATATGTTATGCATCTATTGGTCTTACGTTACCTGCCAGCTTAGCTAGTCTATTACAAGCCACTAGTCTAGCCTCTCAGTGTTACTTAGTGCTGGACAAACTGTACTGTATAGTAGCCGATGTTTGACTGCTTGACCTAGCTACTGAGCAAGACTGCTGCAGTTTTCCATTTCTGCCCTACTGACGAACTCTGCCCCTTCCCCACACTGGTCACTCTGCCAGTTATTAATTTCTCTGTCCCAGTTGTAATGCTGTCTCTCTAAACACCTTACTTTCTTCTCTGCCTTGCCTACAAACCCTTCCCTTACACTCCCCTGCTGCTGCTGTCCTCCTCAGACGTTCTGGTGCCAAAGCACAGACCCCCCCCCAATTAACTCCTCTACTAGCTCTAAATAATTGCCCTGCATTTACCACCTTTTTACCTCATGTTTTGTCCTTCCCCATTGCCTGCCCCCAACTGAGCTTGCTATTGTACTCTAGCTGTATTTAATCCTCTGTGTTTTCCTCCTTGTTCCACAGACAGCCCATCTGTGGGCTTCCCAAGCTGCTCCTGTTGCCCTGGCTCTCTCCGAGCAGACCACAGCAAACAGATCACCCGACTGACCCCCAGACAGATTCAGGTACGCACCGGACCTCTGAAACTCGTGGTTTTGAATGCTGCTGTTTTGACTGGACACCCAGTGGAGGAGCCAGGCACTGATTTGCTCCTTGGCTGATTTTCCAACACCTGGTGCTTCCTGATCGCAGGGAAATCTCTTTCTGTGCTGTGTTCTGGACTGTATTTTTTCACCCAACCCCATCCCCAACCTCCTCACAGTATTAAATAGACCCTAACTCTGCCCTTTCCTCAGCCTAGCAGCTGATTGGTCACTCCACTGCTGCACATTTTTATGCTATTGGCCTCCCTGTCTTCAATACCTGACTTGACCCACTTTCTCACCGCCCCTTTTTCAAGCAGTCTCACCCTCAGGATCACACATTTTCTGTCAACTTTTTCTCCAACCACTTCCATCTAACTCTTCTCAATTACTGCTCTAACCTGTCCTATTGTTAGGGACCTCACCCTAATTCAACTATATACCCTTTCAACTATAAACCAGCTAGCAGTTAAGCAGGCCAGCAACACCAAACAAACTACCATGGGGTGCAACCACCTACTACTACTACTCCTCACTACCTCTTTTGGTATTGCTGGTACCATATACGAATTCGGACCCCTACCTCCCACTCTGAATCCTCACTGGGTGCAAGCTGGCGAAAAGCATACACATGGCCACTACCACTTCTGGTAACGATAGGCTCTTTATCCTCCCGCACCTCCCATACACAGTTATCGCCAAGCCAACCTCCCAAACTGTAACCTTAACAGTTAGCTTTCCCCCTAATTTAACACAGGCATATAGACACCTCTCCCACCTGAAGCACAGGCGATGGAAGACACGAGGGAAGATAAACATCACCCTATCTGCCAGAAAGGTTATCTTTCTGCTACTGCTACTCTCTGGCAATGTTCACCTAAACCCTGGATCAACAACCCTGAGGAGCAGGGCGTCCATACAGTGAATGGCCTAAAGATAGCATCGCTAAACATCTGAAGCCTAACTGCCAAATTCGACCAGCTCCAGGCTTGGATGACCATCCATGCACCTGACATACTCTGCCTAACTGAAACCTGGCTGTCGGGTAGGATCAAAGATGGTGAAGAGGCCATCAAATGATTTCAAGCATTTTGACTTGATTGAATAGGCAGGAATGGTGGCGGCTGCCTCCTATATGCCAGAAACTCACTGAGTTGCTCCATCCTCCCCATCTCCAAAGTTGTGGAGGATTATGAGCTACCAGTGGTAAAAATACAAGTCGGCCTAAAGGCAGAGACCCTTACCATCGTCACAACCTACCTGCCCCCCAAAAAACAAGGAAGGCCTTCCTCTTGTTATAGAACAAATTAGTGCACTCAGAAAGGGCTCAGAACTCATCTTGACCAGTGACTTTAATATTAACTGGTTATGTAAGGAGGCGACACCCTCCAGAGACCTAATCACCTCCACAATCTCCACGCTAAGTAACTCACCCCACCAGGCAGAACTTCAAGGCTGGTACCAGCACTCTCATTGACTGGGTCTTAGCTAGCTCACCAACTCGATTCTCCGAGACTCAGGCTTCTCCCGGACATGCTGGTGACCCTCCCCAATCTCTTTATGGACCACTAAACTTGCAAAGCCCACCCTGCCTCATCGAGAGCAGGGTTCTGCAAAGGCAAACTTGGATCCCTCAAATTAGCCCTGTCTGCCCACAACTGGTCCCCATCAACAGGGCACCTACACTGGACCAGGCCCTTAGTTTTTTCACTGAGGGCTTCAATTCCATCTGTGATATCTGTGCCCCATGCACAAAATGGAAAATTCGGGGAGGTTAACGGCTGGATTGATGGCAAGCTCCTCTCCCTCCTAAAGGAAAGGGACTGCCTCTGGGAAAAAGCCTTAAACTCAGGCAGCAAGCATGACCTACAGTGCTTCAATGTGACTAGAAATCAATGCACCAAACTTATCAGGCTCGAAAAAGCCAATTTCCATAAGACCCAGCTTAACAACGCATGGGGAGATGGAAAGAGGTTTTGAGACAACATCAAGAACATCTGTGGTAAAGATCAAAAGCAGCACCCTAAGATGCTCAACATTAATAACTCATCCTCCTCAGATCCGCTAGCCATTGCTGATGCCTTTAATCAGGCCTTTACAGACCTGTCCTCAGTGCTGCCTCCAGACTACCTTCTGCCTGTGGAGGACCAAGGTTACACCAACCTGCTCATAACTAACCACCCAGCCTTCTACTTTAAGAAGGTGGCGGTGAAGGAGGCCCTAACATTGGTCAGGAAAGTCCTAGGCAAAACCAGATCGGGTAGCGGACTAGAAATGAAGTTACTATCTCTCACCCTTGATGTTCTTATCATGCCCATAACAATGCTATTTAATAAATCCTTGGCCCTAGCTCAATTTCCAGGGTATGAAACAAGCCCTGGTAACTCCAGTGCATAAGAATGGTGACAAGGCACTGGTGTCAAACTACAGGCCGATATTAATCTTCTCCCCACTATCCAAAGCTTTGGAAAAAATCATGGCAAGTCAACTCACAGAACACCTCAATAAGTACAATCTGCTCTGCCCAAACCAACATGGTTTCAGGCAAAAACACAGTACCACCACGGCACTGCTGGAATACACTGACTATGCGCACAAGGCCCTAGATGAAGGCAAATTGGTTGGGTCCATCTTAACTGACCTCACCAAAGCCATCAACACTGTCAACCACCTTCTACTAGTACTCCAGCTCCAAAGATTGGGTGTGGCACCTAACGCCGTGAATTGGTTGACTACCTAACATACAGGAGCCAGCGAGTCAAAATCGGGCAGACGTTATCCAGCTCCAGAGATGTACTCCTAGGAGTCCCTCAAGGATCAGTTCTAGGGCCCCTGCTTTTCAGCCTCTTTGTAAATGACCTACCCACAGCCTGTGACACTAAACTTATTCTGTATGCGGACGATGCCGTGCTGCTGAGCAGTAGCACCTCTCAGGTTGCCCTACAAACAGAACTACAGAACTCTTTCAGAAAACTCAGGGACTGGTTCAGTAGGCAAAAGCTGCTACTAAATTACAAGAAAACCAAGGCCATGCTACAATCCAGCCCCTACAACAAACACAAGCATGCTCCCCTCGTAATCACCAATAAGGCTGGTGATCAGATTGAGCAGGTGCACTTGTTCAAGTACCTTGGAGTCACCATTGATGACTCTCTCACTTATGCACACCACATAGACTCCCTGGTCAGAGTGGTAAACACAAAGATCGGGGTCCTCTATAGGCATAAGAAATCCCTCACCCCGGAAGCACTCCAAATCTCAGTCTCCAGCTCCATACTCTCCACGATAGACCTCGGGCTGGTGGTCTGTGGAGCTGCTACTGATACAGTGCTCAAAATGGTCCGAATAGCACTCAATAAGGCATGCCGCCTCACCCTGTATGCAGATCACTACACTCATACTTGCACCCTGTATGAGCGTACAAACTGGCTTAACCTAAAAGTCAGGATCAAATACCAAACTTGCCTCCTGGGAAAGAAGGCACTCCTCAGAAAACCCCACCCTGTATAGGAAACCTGCTCAAGGCTTCTCTCTCAACACACATCACCAGACGGAGGAAGAATGGAGCACTGTCCATACCATTCCGCCGAACCTCACTAGGGCAGCACGCTTTCTCCTATCGGGCCCCCCTCTGGATAAATGAACTCCCGTTGAAAATACAAACAGACAACAGCCTGTCTCAATTCAAAGCAGGCCTCAAACAGCACCTAGTGTCTAGCTCAAAATGCACCTGCTTCTCAGGTCCCACTTGATAGACAGGCCTACTCTCAAGGTAGCACCCAGCAGGGCTACCTAGAGAACCCTGCCTCCATTCCAGCCTAGCCAAGGGCTTAAGTAAGCTATCAGTCCTCTTTAAATGCACTTGGTACTGCCACTCCCAACCCCCCCACACACACCATACTCGACAAAGCCCTCTGGAGCAGCTGTCCCCCATTTCACTATCCCCCCACCTCTCACTCTCTGAGGTAGGTTCAAACCCAATCCCCCTTGTTTCACTGTCATCCAGCCTCTCACCATCTGGGATAGTGTTAAACCCTATGCAGTTACTCTGCCATAGTCTATCGACAGATTTGGAGGTTTCCAGGAGTGTGCTACCTAGGGCAACCAATTAGAAATAGCTTAGTATTTGATTACAACTGCTCTGTTTTTTCTCCTAATTGTCATGTAATCGCTCTTTCTGCCTAATGATCAGACCAAGGGCGTGACGTGTTGTAGCCCTCCAGGGCTGATGTCCAATTGAGTTGGTATGGTCACTGGTGATGGATCTGTGCGTCATACTGGCCAGGGTGGGTTGGAGTGGTGGATGTGGGAAGGAGCCTCTAGGGCATTCACTTGTGCTCACACAGATGGTGCCAGATTCACGTAGCATATTGAGGTGCCAGAAAAATCACTGTTGCTCCTCAGGAACCCAAAATGAAGAATTGGGTCCGAGCTGCAGAAATACAAAGGGCTCAGAAGACACCGAAGTTCCTCCAGCATGGCTCTCCACCATTCCATACATACGGTCGAGCAAGAGCTGTACTACTCAGTGTGGCAGCAGTCTGAGCCTTCAGGAGATGGCATCACTGCAGTCCAGGTAAGACCTCTCTCCAAGGGAAGTTACATGTGTATAGATAGTACTTGAATAAGATACAGGAATTTTAGCAGTATTGACATTTTTAACACATTGGCTCCTATGCACTATTGGGGGCGGTCGTGGAATCTACACGTACTCTCCCGTGTGTGAGTACACCTGTGGACAGCTGTGCACGGCAGCAGTCACGACCACCAGCCACTGTCTGTGGCCCCATCCACCCAGCATGCAGGACTCTGCAGGGTGACCGGGGCAGGGCGCGGACCAGGGCTGGGGCACAGAGTGGATCAACTCTGAGGCAGGCGTGCATTGGCAGCGCACCTCATGGAAGACCAGCGGCCAGTGACTGAGGCAGTGAGAAGAGGCAGTTCTGCTGGCTCTGCCAAAATGGGGCCCCAGGGTGGGTTGCAGGGACAGGGTGGGGGATCCTTTGGCGGTGGGAGGCACAGTACCCCACAACATGCCTGGGTGGCCCAGGGTGGGGGTTGAACAGTTTGGGGGGGCAGCATCCATGAGCTGGTGCCCATGTTTGTATGGTGGAGGGGCGCCAGGTATAAGCGATGCACTGATGTGCGCTGGATGGTGCCGTGCGGCCATGAGGTGGTCTGCCTGGAATAGTAGGCTACCCGCCCCATCCGGGCATGTAGGGGACTTATGGTAGGGTTCTTCCTGTTGTACCATGTGTCCTCCTCCACACCCTCGTGGCTAGCACTACGTGCCTTAGTGCATTCGCATAGTGCCTGCCTGCCCCCGGCACGTTGCTCTTTGTGTGGCCACGGGACTGGGCACATAGGTGCTGTGCACCACCATTAGTACATCCCATGTGGGGGGCGCATAGAGTGCAGAGTGACTGCGTGCCCCAGATATGCGCGCATAGCCACTCTGCCCAATAGTGCATTGGGTCCAGTCTTCCTACCATACAATGATAATGATTGTTTCTGCCATCTTTCAAGTTCAGGTTGAACAAGCTGAAGCAATGGAGAATAATTAGCCTTAAACACATTCTTAATCTTTGAGGTCATATTCACCCCAAGTACCTAAAATCAGCCTGGGTCCACTGGAAGGGTAACTTTTCAATGTTGGAGTCATAGTAAATGGGTTAATAGGCATCATGATGGACTTTTCCCCCTTAATGTTATATCCAGAACCGTTCTCAAAGTTTTCCACTAATGACTCTCCTGGGTATGTAGTCTTCACTAATAAATGTTCTGTGTACATAAACACTGTCAGAAAAACTCCATTCATAGCTATCTCCTTTAATAGTGAACTGACTTTTACTGCCCATGCAAGTGGCTCAGTAGCCAAATTGAACAGTATAGGGGACAAGGGGCAGCCCTGACGAGTTCCTCTGTACAAAGTGAATGGTCTAGAAATCCAGCTGTTTGTTTGCACCATAGCTTGGGTTGTTATACATTACTTAAACCTTTTTTATAAAGGTTATCTCTTAGACCCATTACCTCCATAATCTTCCACAGATGCCCCACTCAGTGCATTCAAAAGCCTACTCTGTGTCAAGTGATACCACCATGGGATTGTCACCAGGGTTATCTGCATCCCAATCCAAAATTTTCAAGAGGATCCTGAGGTTATGAAATGTGTTCCGTTTACCTAAAAAACTGTCTGGTCAGTTGATACAAATCTGAGGCAAGAAAATCTCCAGTCTAGTTGCCAGCAGCCAGAAACAGATATTTAAATCTGCATTTAGCAGTAGTATGGGTCCATATGATGAAACTATATTACTTGGTTTACCTGGTTTGGGAAGCAACGCTATCCCTGCTTTTTATAAAGGAGGCTGACCCTCTTTCTGAACCTCTACCCATATTTCTCACAAGAGGTAATATTACTGGGGCCACCTTTTATACAAATCGACACCTTTTACATAAATCTATCAAAATTTGGGCCAGTGACCTTTCCAGAATATAATGACCCCATGTCCTTAAGGACTTCCTGTGGTGTAATAGGGTGATTTAAGGCTGCTTGGTCCACATCCTCCAATAATGGCAAATGAAGTCCAGTGGTAAGGGTGCAGTCAAGGCGGACGGTCCCACGTATTACCCTCCCCTGCAAATATAAAGTCCCATAATAAGAGACAAACTGCTCATTAATGCTGTTTTGTCCTGTGACTCCTCCCTTTTGTGGTGGCAAAATGAGCAATATGCTTCTGGGCTTCCTCCTATTTCAGTGAATCACCAACAAGTGTCTGCATTTATTACTGTTCCCATAGTATCTGGACCTTTGATATGTGCAGGCTCTTTCACTTGTTGTGAGTCCAAAGCATTATACAAGCATTATAATTTGGCACATCTTCCAATATAAATCTTGTTTCACAGTCTTTTATACTCAGTTTTAATTCCTTTAGCTCTTTTCCAATGTATCTAGCTGCAGTAAAGGCCCATTTTCAGCTTTCCTGTAAAGGCACTTGTCCTGCTCTGATGTACACTTTTAGTGAGTCCCAAAGACCCTGGATACTGCCACAGTTCTTTACTCCTTAATCTCAGGTCCAGATTGCTCTATAAATTGTTCTTTGTTTACTAATACTGGGTTCGGTGTCCATGGCCTTGTAGGGGGCTGCTCCACATCTGCTACCCCGAAATTTAAGAGGAGCATGATCAGAAATTAAATTAGGTTAATATGTCGCTGTCCCAGAGAGTGCATATCTCTGTAATGAGGTAAAATATGTCATTTGGAGGGTGGGACTGGTATACAGTGGAATAAAATGAATAGTTTTCATAGTTGGATGGTGTAACCTTCAAATCTCCTGCATTCCTATATCAGTTGTTTGCTATCATATGAGGGGCCAGATTTATTATGGTGATAAGACTTTATAGAGAAATGGTCCAAAATAGTCTCTATAATCAAGTTAATATCACCACCCCATTGAATGTTTCCCTTTACCTGTGACAGCTGCAACATTTGGTCCCAGAAGAAGTCAGTGTTTTCATAATTGGGTCCATAGGTTTTTAAAATGTGAATATCAGTATAATTCATTTGGCTGGGAAGCAGCACCCAGTGGCCAGAGGTGTTAGATTTGACAGTGGTTATCTGTTTGTGGAGATTTTCGTTAATCAGTATTGCAATACCTCTCCCATGACTGGTATAAGAGGAACAAATCTCCTGCAACCCAATCCCTCTTAAGTTTGCTATGTCTGTTATAAGTTAGGTGTGTTTTCTAGAAGACTACCCCACCTGGGTGTTCCTTTTATGTTTGCTTGCTCAAATGCACAAGCAAACTTCTTGGGACTACTCCTGGACAAAGTAGGGGACAGGGAGGTGTGTGCTCAACATGTGAACACCCAGTATTTACAAAGCTGCTGATGCCACTGGGTTGGGTGATGGGTGGAAACTTCTCACATATGAAAGGATACAGTCACACCTATTGCAGTGTGGCTGCATCCTTTCATATGCCCACATCAGCCAGCAAAGTAATGCCACCCTCCCACCCGAGCTTTTAAATAACAATGGAGGCAGGTGTGCAATACTGCTACCAGCATCTCCCTCCCAACTGAACCAGCTTTCCTAAATCTCTGGTGGTCAGGTGCCCAACCCCACCTCTGGACAAGACAAGAACCCCCATCCAGCAGTCAGGTGACCAACTCCACCACCAGCAACAACAACCCCTCAAATGCATTTCAGCATTTGAATACCCAACATACCACCAGAACAAACAGCTCACAGCACCCCAAAGTAACTCCAGTGGTCAAGTGCCCAACCCCATCACTGGAACAAACAGCCCACAGCAACTCCCCAGAGTAACTCTGGCAGATGGTCCCCAATTCTGCTACTGGACAGTGCTACCCCAGTAGCATGTGACACCAAGGTGCCCACCCCTGGTGTTGACAAACCAAATGCTGGCACTGGGGTGACCAATCCCCGGTGTTGGTCATTAAAAATTTTTAACATCTCTGTTACAAGCTGTCTAGGAAATAATGACCATAACCTAATCCCATGCAGCTTAATGGCCATGCAACCAATGTTCATTGGAAACACCATTTATAGGGACTATAACAGGGCACAATTCGACAAAACTAGAACTAGTTTGGTACCTATTAAATAGGACAAAGAACTGACCAATCTCTCTGTGGAAGTCTGTTGGGCCTTATTAAAAGAAAAAATGCTGTTTCTTGAACAACATTATGTTCCAACAAAAATTAAATACAATAGGAAAGGTAAAAGCCCAGTGTGGTTCACTACTAAGATAAAAAAAACAGATAAAAACAAACAAACAAAAAAAGGCATATACCAAATTCCAGAAGGTCCCCACAGAGATAAATGAGAACAAATACAGGACTGCAATCAAGCATCTGAAAACTATGATAAGGTCTGAAAAAATAAAAAATTGAATTTTGTATAGCACACACAGATGAAAACAATAAATCATTCTTCTCTTATATAAATAATAATAAAAATAGTTCAAGTACGATTGGGCCTGTTATGGATAATGGTAAATTGTTTAGCAATGATTTAGAGGTGGCCAATGTGTTTAATGAATATTTCTGCACTGTATATAGTGTAGAGGGTAAGAGCTTGGAAGTCAGAAATAACATCTTCTCGGGCATTTCGCATTTTGAGTTAGAAGAGGTGCTTACTGTATTGTCAGAAATCAAGGGCACACTTCCCCAGGTCCAGACAATATCCACCCTAGGTTTCTAAGATAACTGTCCTCAGTCCTAGCATACCCCCTTATGATTCTGTTTAATAAATCGCATGATATTGGGGTGGTGCCCTTGGACGGGAGTAGAACAATAGTCATTCCAATCCACATCAAGGGGTGTAAGGGAAATGTGGCAAACTATAGATCTATTATTTATTTTGTTTTTGTTGAGTGGGTAAGTGCACTAGACAAATTCTGCCTATTTTCAGGCATGACCCGGGGGAGGGGGATACAGATAAATGCCAACTGACTTTGAACCAGATTAAGCTGTTGGTGGTATTTTTAGTGAATTATTAGCGTGACATCTCTTTGTAGCAAGATGATGAAGAAACTAATAAAAAAAAAATGCCTCGATACGTAAGCAATATCTAAGGGGGTAGTCGACTTAAACCAAGATGGCATCAAAATAAGGTTATCGTGCACTACAAATCTAGTGACCTTTTATAACAATATCAGTATGAGTTTGGATAGGAGAACCCCAGTGGACGTGGTGGTGCTAGACTTTGGGAAAGCATTTGATACGGTACCCCATTGTGAGCTGGTGCAGAAGCTCAGGTTGTTTGGTTTTAACAAAGGCTTAATTAGGTGGGTAAATGACTGGATGGAAAATAGAACTCAGTGAGTCAGGGTGAATGGTTATTTATCAGAGGAGGGATGGGTCTCCAGTGGGGTCCCTCAGGGCTCTGTCTTGGGCCCCTCATTATTCGCCCTGTTTATATGTGATCTTGGAAGGAATCTGACTAACTCAATAGTCAAGTTCATTGATAACTCCAGGTTGGTTGGAGAGGTGGACACTCCATAGAATTATCTTTCTATGGTCCAGGACTTACAAAACATTGAGGCCCAGGCAATTAAAAACAAAATGAAATTTAATCAGGAGAAATGCACCGTTCTCCACTTTGGAAATGAAAAAAAAAAAACAATTATACCCCAATACCTTAAATAATATTCTGATACAAGCAGTGGATAAAGAAAGAGATCTGGGAATAATCATAAATAACAAGTTGTCCCCATCTGTCCAGTGCAGAAAAATAACCCACACTGCTAATAGATTACTAAAGGCAGTCCAAAAATCATTCATATCAAGAAGTGAACAATGCATTTTATCCCTTTATCAGACATACATAAGACCGCACCTGGATTATGGTTCCCCTTTTTGGAGCCCATACTTGAATCAGTATGTTGATTTGGTAAAGAAGGTTCAGAGAAGGGCTATCAGGTTGATACCTAGGCTAAGGCATGAAACATACAGGAAAAGGCTATCAGAAATTGGTTGTTTTCCTTAGAGAGAGAGAAAAATAAAGGGAGACCTATAGATACTATATAATATACTTTAAAACCCTGATTTAATGCATTAGTGTGGTTTATCTTGCAGTATTAGGGTATCAACCTGAGATGACATAATGAGCAACTCATGGCTCCCATGGTACATAAAAAAAAATAATTACTTTACATTAAGGGCAGCCAGAGCCTGGAATGAATGGTTCTATGTCATAACGGCAGTCATGGAATAGTGATCACCGTTACGGCAGTGTACATCACTGAAAAAAGGTGATGTACACTTGCAGCAACAAAAATAAGCGATCCCCTAAATATGGATTATTAACTCCGGGTGCATGTTGGGATGGGTGAAAATCTGGAACACGGAAAAATGAAGTGCCAAAAAAGAAAATACACAAACATTTGTAGCCCTACCGGTCCTGAACTCTGCACCTCCCACTATAGCCAGCTACCTCACCAGTATACCAATAGGCCAGCTCGGCAACCTCCTGCTGCACTACCCCTTAGATATCCTCCCTCCTCTTCTTGTCCCCCTTCCCTCTTTCCTGTCACCCTGCTGTAACCATTGCTACCCTTGCAGGGTAGCCCACATAATCGTCGCTACCTTTGCAGGGTAGCCCACATGACAAGCGTTGAAAGTGAGTCGCTCATATTCGAGTCGCTCACTTTCAGTCGCCCTTATGACAGGATACTGAAATGAATTGCCTCAAGACTTAGTTGACCTTCCTTTCATAAATAGTTTCAAAAAGGGGTTAGAAAGTTATTTACAGTCAAAAATATTGGGAAATATAATACCCAGTCAGAATAGGAGACAATCCTGAAGGGCTTTTAGCCTGCTATTGTCTTGTACTACGAAGTAACCAAGCAACTGTTCCTTATGGTTCTCTAACTTGTTTGTTATGTGTAAAAACAGAAAACAGTCCCTCAATGTTTTCTCTGCCCCGACCCTCTGACCCCCACATTGACCCCTCACTCAGCACCACACCTCCACCTCTCATTTATCTATCTTGTCCAGCTCTGAACTTCTCTCAAAAGCACTGCATGCCCTACTAACAGCTCTGACTGGGAACTTCAGCTGACTGAAAGCAGTGAGTTTGATTAATTGCTTTTAATGCATTTTAGCTTTACACAGAACTTTGTAAATTTTTACATTTGTTCACCAAATTCGCAACATAGCCTTTTTTTCAACACCATCTCATGAACAAGGGAGGTGTAATTTTTCAAATTCTCCGAAACATGTTTTATGCAGCTGCTCCTTGAAATCACCTTTTAGGTGGGATTTAAAAAATTCTGCCTGTGTTGATCGAAAGGTGAAGTCATAAAAAGACTTTATGGAAAATGTGGGGTCAAAATGTTAAACAACAATGAAGTTATGAAGAAGCATTGAAGTTTTTCAACATTTACTTGTAACTGTGTTATTTTTACAGATAGCATTCCATGATATCACTTTTTGGACAGGATTTAAAAAGTTCTTCCTGTCTTGATCATAAGGTGGTGTCATAACAAGACTATGTTAAAAAAAAGGCATCTGACTTGATAAGGACATAAGAAGATAAAATGATGTGAGGCAATTGCCCTGCTAGACTGTCCCCCTCTATTTCAATGATAAACTTGTGTATTACTGCTGTTCCTGAAATTTTTCAGGTCTTTCTTAAATTTATCAAGGGTAGTAGACATGACTACTTCCTCCGTAATTCATTCCACATGTCAACCACCCTCTGTGTGAAGAAATTTCTTCTCTTATCAGTCCTGAATAATTCCCTTGTAGTTGCATTTATGACCCCATGTTATTTTAACTCCTAGCTTCCTCACGAAGATTCAGTGCTGCCATTAAATATGCATTGTAAAGGCTTTGTATACAGTTATATCCACTCACTGGCCTTCTCTCACCTTCTTTTCAGAGTAAAGATACACTGTACAGTTTTCTTTTTACTTCTTTGGTAACTGGGTAAGACACAGACACAAGTACCTGTTTTCAGGAGTGAGGTTAAGTGACATGCTTAGAGTAACACAGTATGCAAGTGGGGGTTGTGGGAATCAAACCCAGGCCTGCTGGATATATCAAGCTTATTCACAGCTTGTTACTCTAACCTCTAGGCTATACTTTCAGCCTCAGATGGGACTGACAGTGATTCTACTCTCCCCATCTAATTTAAATGCCTGATATTTTTAATCAGTTTTCCTTTGTATGTTTTCTATCCTTCCTATGTTAGTTTTATTGTATAGTCCCCCCAGACTGTACTGAGTACTCCACATGGGGCCTAACCAGTGACCAATACAGAGAATCGACCTCCTTGGATCTATTGCTAATATTTCTTCTAATGCACGATATCATCTTGTTGCATTTACTAATTTGAGAATGACAT
Source organism: Neoceratodus forsteri (assembly GCA_016271365.2). Taxonomy (NCBI): domain Eukaryota; kingdom Metazoa; phylum Chordata; order Ceratodontiformes; family Ceratodontidae; genus Neoceratodus; species Neoceratodus forsteri. The sequence goes on along the minus strand of CM057458.1, from coordinate 725,524,021 downwards.
TGCTTTTTCATTGTAAGTTTTTTGTTTGTTATAACCCCAAGTCCTTTTCACTCTGTACCTGTTTAATTGGGCTATCATTCACATGTTATACAGTCCCCAAAACAGGCGCATCTGTGTAAGTGCATTCTGCCTGTTATATGGGGAGGGCACTGTAATGAAAGTCTATGTTTTTGTTTTAATCAGGACTCACTGATTACTGATACATCAAGTTAATGTAACATGAAATAAATGTTTATGAACATGTATTTCCTATTACAGTACTGAAATAAGATACAGATGCATAGTACAACCCCCAGTCCCAGGTTCCAAGAAAGACACGCACTGTACTGCAGTTTAAAATGCAAAATGTGATTCAGCATTGGTACTGTACTGCACTGAAGGGCAGAAATCTGGCCAATGACAGTGGAACATAAAGTAGAGGGAGGACTGTAAGCGGCGACCATGGCAAGGAAACAGTAGGGAAGGATCTGGTAGGAAAGGCAGGAGAAATAAAATAAAGTTCTGCAGCTAAAACTAGGTGTGTGATTCAGCTTAAATTGTACTGCAGTTTAAAAGTGCCGCCCACTGTTGGGACCCCCTCTCCCGCATCTCCAAAACTGACAGCCAACCACAGAGCCACAACCTAGTCCCAATGGCCAGGACTGAGGAAGTGAAACCCAACAACACTGCAGCCAATATACACATGAGACCGATAGGAACCAACATTTGAATCATTTGTGCTCCGCAAACTACATGCCAAAGTGTGAACTGACGCTAACTAGCAGCTAATCTGGGTAATCTGCCTGAAAGAGAAACTGGGCATAGAGCGCTATAACCAGTGTTTTTACATGATAGGCTATGGAATCGGAAAGTGGAAATACAATCTGCCCGGAAAAAACAACTGCTTGTTTAAACCGTGGATGCTACAAGTGGTGAGGACTGCATATGTTTTTGATTTTGCCTTCCTAAATGCATTACTGAACATTTGGTTATGCTAAAACTCATCTTTGAATTTATTGTCCATGCCACCATTTTATCTATGTCTTCAGTATAGTGCATTTCTTTGTTCTAAAGTATTCACTATGCTACCTATCTTGATCATAATGGGGGTCATAAAAGAGCCTATGTTGAAAATGTGGGTCAAAGTGTCATAAATTGGCAAAGTTATGAAAAGCAGTATATGTATAAAGGGTTATTTATTCTGATCACCATTTTTTCAGCTCTGTACCCCTAAGCCGTAGGAACTCAAAGTCCTTGAGGCAATGGTTATCGGGAATAAAAAAGTTTTGTCCATAGCCTCAAGATACTGTTGTTCTAACTTGTAACGGCATGCAAGCAAACATGTTCAGCGTTGAGAAATGCTTGATTAAATATGTTAACATGTTTCTGTTTTATAGGGTCCTTTGACAATCCATGTTATAATGTTTAGTGTGTTCTGCCATAGTCTCTGAGTTCTAAAGAGGCAGTAAATAAATTGCCCCATGGCTCATGGCACAGTATGCAACATAGATTAGTGACTGGAGACATTACTCATGGGAAAGCACAGGTTGTGAGACTGAATAACCCAAAAAAGTTCTAAACTTTCATAGACCATAACCATTCTAACAATACTTCAGCAAAGTTATATCATGCACCTACTGTTGTGTTCACCTTCACCCAGGCTGGTGCATTCCTAGTTAACAGTGGCACAAATGCCTGGCTGGTTAAACAAAGAACTTATTACCTGCTGCCTACTTAATACTGTTCACAGTCCCTTGTGTGGTGGTACTATGAGGATGTAAGCTTTGAGTCTGAGAACCAAAGGTCCCAGAGGTGTTACTCTGCTGCACACTTATACAAACCGAACTAGCCAGGTCCACCTTTATCCCTCAAATATTGGAAGTCGCTACAGTAAGTTCTTTATACTCCTGGGGCATCTCTGCACTACTCTCACATATTGTTCTATATACAGATGGCCTCTAGTCTTCCAAAATATGTGGCCATACCCCTTCATCCTGGGCAAGCCCCACAAAAGAGGAATTATTGTACTCAGATTCCAGGACCACCTGTACTAATATCATCACGCTCAAACCACCCCCCCCAAGTTTATCACACTGCTATGTGCCAACCTGGACTCAATTCCCACTCTCTTGCACATCAGATAAGGTGTCATTTATGAGACAATAAAAGAAACAGAAAAAAATAAGAAAGCGGAGTCCCCCCCCAACACCGGTGCATTTGTTAGTAGCCATACACATTTTTCAGTAATACGGTTCATCTGGCAAAATATCAAGATACACATTTTTCTTTTTGTTCTCTTTCATTCCTGAACCAAGATATGGGGTTTGAAGTTTTAAAAGTTCCCACACCCATGCTACAACTGTGCCACACTCACTATGAAAAAAATGTAATATTTTGTGCTGTTTAAGAAACGTGCGGAAGATTCATCCTAATACAACTACAGCATGACTCTAGCATGTACTTTCAACAAGTAACACCAGAGAAAGATATTTTTAAACATGGCAAAATGGTGGCCATCTATAATGATGTGAGTCATTAATTACAAAATCAGCTGTGAAAAACTTTTATCAACATCTGAGAAAACAAAACATATATTGAGCATGAATCTTAGGTTATCAGAAATATATTTTGCTAAAAAAAACTATATGATGAATTTTTTTGCCAACTAACAAATACTGCTGCTTTAAGAAAGGGACAAAAATTAGCCTGGCAGTACTGCCCTTTATATAGCAAGGGCACCTTAATTCCCTGCCTGTTTCTTAACACTTCCTACCATGAAGGGGCTGTTGGGACCAATATGACAGTCAGCAATAACATGATCAGACCCCAGTTGAGCCGAGGCTCATTTTCAGTGGGTACCACAGGCACAATAAACACTAAGTTGCTCGTACAAAGGCAACTGTGGTATGAAATGGTCAACAACAGCATTTACATATTCATTTTTAGTGTGAACCATAGGCACAAAAGCTAAGCTGCTCATACAAAGGAATCTGTGGTACAGAATGATCAACATCACTATCAGAATATACATTAGCATCACAAGTATTACAACTTAAGATATACTCTGAGAGGGTGGTACTAGCTCTGAGAGAAATATTAGGACCTTACATTAATCATAGCGAGAGACTGGCAAGCCATACACTGAATTGAATTATCCTTTGTCATAGTCCAGGCAACAAACAAACAGTTTCATGGCTTCCAGAGTTAACCACTTTTTGATAGTGCCAGGTCTTATTGGTTTTGTCTTCATTCTGAGCTGCATGGGCAGTTAATTCCAAGCTGAAGGGCTCCTGAATAGCAATGATGTCCTCCAGAGTTAGTTATCATCTGCCGAGTCCTGTATTCCACACCATCTGCGGATCTCAGAGCAGACCTGTTATTATTTTTTTGTTCCAGTTTCTCCAAAATATACCCTGGGAGCTGTTTGTTACATACTTTAGTTATTATGCTGTGGGAGATGCAAAGAATGGCTCGCAAGGGGGAGATTCTGCTGGTGGGAGACTTAAATCTCCCAGATATAGACTGAGATATCCCATTGGTAAGGTCATCTAGGAGTGGGGAGATTCTAGGGTCACTACAGGGTACCTTCCTGCAGCAGCTGGCCAGAGAGCCCACAAGGGAGGGAAACATACTTGACATGATCCTAATCAATGAAGATAGCTTGGAGGGAGTGGGGGTGGGGGCCAGCCTGGGAGTTAGTGACCACGACACAGTGGGTTTCAAGGTCAGAAGAGGGTATGAGGCTAGTCAAACCACCACAAAGGTCCTAGACTTCAGGTGTGCAGATTTTCCCAGGATGAGGGATATATTCTAGGAGGAAGTGGGGAGTGGGAGGGGATAGAGGGAGGGGTGGAGGAACTATGGAAAAAGATCAAGGGGGGCACTGTACAGCAACAGAGGGATGTGTAAGGAGGATGGGGAAGAACAAAAGAAGGAAGAGGCTGCTGTAGTTCAATAGGGAAGTGAGGGAGGCAATAAGAGAGAAGAAAAGGGCATTCAGGGCATTTAAGAGGATGCATGGGAGGGAGGCTAGGGAAACTTACAAAGAGAAGCTGAGGGTGGCAGAGCAGAGGATTAGGAAGGCTAAAGTAGAAACAGAGGAGAGAATTGCTAGGCAGGCCAAATGGGGGGACAAGACATTTTTTTGACACATATAAGAAAGGAGAAAGGTAAGGCATGGGATAGTAAGAATTAAGGGGGAAAGGGGATTCAAAGTGGAAGGGGATTTCAAGAAAGCTGAGGTGCTGAATGGATACTTCAGCATGGTTTTCATAACAAAGGGGAAAGGGGACCAGCGCTAAGTGAAAAGGGAAAGAGAGGGGTGGATCCTAGCCCAATCAGTGTGGAAGAGGTAAGAGAGGAATTAGATAAGCTGAGGGTGAACAAGGCCATGGGCCTGATGGCCTACACCCTAGGGTGCTCAGACAATTAAGGGAGGTACTGACAGAACCATTGGCAGGGTTTTTTTAATGTGTCCCTGGATACAGAGTGGGTACCAGAGGACTGGAAGAAGGCAGACATGGTGCTACTTCATAAAAGTGGCAGCAGAGAGAAGGCAGACAATTATCATCCATCAGTCTCACATCGGTGGTGGGTAAAGTAATGGAGACAATATTGAAACAAAGGGTGGTTAGCTATTTGAAAGAGGGGGCTGCAAGACATTCGGCAGCATGGCTTCACTCGGGGTTGGTCATGTTAGATGAACCTGATTGAATTCTTCAATGAGGTGATGAGGGTGGTTGATCAGGGTGGGGCAATGGATGTGGTCTACCTGGACTTCAGAAAAGCCTTCAACGTGGTGCTCCACAAAAGACTGGTTAATAAGTTTGGGGAGTCTAGGGGTGGGGCTGGCTGACGGGTAGAAGCGAAAGGGTCAGTGGGGTGCACTCTGGGGAGACAGGGGTGATGAGTTGGGTCCCCAAGGGGTTGGTGTTGGGGCCCATTCTGTTTAACATCTACATCACTGACATAGCAGAGCGGCTTAAGGGGAAGGTCTGTCTTTTCATGGATGACACAAAACTGAGCAACAGGGTAGTGGAGGCCATGAAGAATGATCTGAGATTACTGGAAGAGTGATCAAAAACATGGCAGCTAAAATTCAATGCCAGGAAATGCACAGTGATGCACCTGGGGAGGAAGAATCCAAATACCACACACACACACTGGAGGGGAGATAATGGCTGCAGCCATGCAGAAGAAGGATCCAGGAGTTATAATCACTGATGACTTTAGGGTGGGGACTCAGTGCAGCAAGACAGTGGGCAAAGCTAACAGGATGCTGGCGTGCATAGGGAGAGGGATAACCAGCAGAAGGAGGGAGGTGCTGATACCACTCTACAGTTCCATGGTTAGGCCTGGAGTATGGGGTAAAGTTCTGGTGGCCCCATGTATGAAAAGACATAGATGGCATAGAAAGGGTGCGGAGAAGCTAAGTGGGAAGACATATGAGGAGAGGTTGTAGGAGCTGGATTTGTATCCTCTGGAGACAAGAAGGGAGAGAGGGGACATGATCAAAACATTTAAGTATGTGAAGGGGATCAATAAGATGGGGGATAGCTTATTTTTTGAGGAAGGTAGATACAAGAACTGGGGGCATGGATTGAAAGTGGAGGGGGAAGGTTTAGGGGAAATGTTAGGAAGTATTACTTCACAGAGAGAGAGTGGTTGAGCCCTGGAATGGACTGTTAGAGATGGTGGTGAGGGCCAGTACAGTGGAGGGCTTCAAGAAGGCCTGGGACAAACAAAAGGGGTTGTCAAGGGGAGGAGGGGGGAATCTTGGAAAGGGGCACAAGTGGGGGAGGGGCAGACTCAATGGGCTGGGAAGATCCTTTTCTGCCAACACGTCTATGAATCTTTGAGGATTAGAGTGTGTAGCTTTCTCCTGATCTCCAATCTTGTCCATGATAATTCCCTGTGTAGTAAACAGTGGTACCTTGTGTGTGGATCCCCCATTATGCATCTTGCAAATGTATTATAAAGTATGTCAATTTTATTTAGTTTGGTACTAGATGCAGCCCCGTACAAGACGTCACTAGAATCTATAACAGGTAGTACCATTGTCTTTACTATCCTGACTCTGGCTTTTCTTGGTATTTCATTTTCAACTTGATAAAGTGCCCCTAATTTTTTATAAAGATTTTTAGTCATTTGTTCAACGTGGACATTCCATTTACAGTTTTCATCTATCCATATACATTATAGGCATTAACTACTTCTAGCTTATTTCCTGAATATATACAGTATCCAACTCTTCTGTGGTCCCTACTGTTTGATACTGGGGTCTGAAGAGGATAACTTTAAATTTTTTTTCAAATTGAGTACCAATTGTTGGCTGTATAGGAAGTTTTGCAGTGAATTAAAAGCCTCTTGCAGGGCTACCTTGATTTGGCCTGGAGACTTTCCTGATATGTATATAATAGTATCATATGCATACAGGTGGAGATCTGTTTAGGGGGCATGAAATGTCAGGGAGATCATATAAATGTTGAATAACATTGGTCCTAAAATAGAGCCTTGAGGGACCTCAGGACAGATGGCAACATGCTTGAACTGTATTTGTTCAGGGCGACCTGTTGGATTCTGTCACTGAGGCAGCTCCTGGACCAACTTAATGCCCTATCATTCAAACTTATCTCCTTAAGTTTTCCCACTAGGATGTCATGACTTAGGGTATTGAAAGCTTTACTCAGATCTACAAAGATTGCACCCACAGTTAGTCTTTTATCTAGTGCTTCTTGAACATCGATAAGTACTTTTATCAAAGCTGATGTTGTACTGTAGTTTGTCCTGGACACTGATTGATATAGGTGTTGCATGATAGGCCTATATCAATTTATGTGGGTTCATATTGTATATGCTGTAATGTACTTCAGAATGAAAACACTGTCTCTTTAAAAGGCTTTAGGAAGGGAATTACACACAAAAAAAGAATAGCCTTAATTGTTTTAATGGCTAGGGTGGATCTGGTACATGTCTCAAGATAAGGGAGACAGGTATATAGCCCAGGAAGGCATAACATATCCCACTGTGGCTTTCTGTGACACGGAAAGGTAATGTAGTGACCTAGGGGTCAGGGGTCAAATCAAATGCATGGACTAGATGTCACTGGGATCAACATCAAACTTGACATGGAACCACAGTGACACCTACAGGGAAAGGTAAACTGTTGCACCCTAATATCTGTATTGTCTTGGAATCATTAACCCCACCCCAGAGAAAAAATAAGGCGAGTGTGTCCTAAAATGACCCTCAAGTATATTATCAGACACACACTTCAAATGCAGAGCAGTTAAATAGTGTTTAGGTTGGAGTCAGGTTGTCTGGCCCAGCTGGCATATACTTTTATACCAGAAAGTATATGTGTAGGCCTGGAAAATCTCTAAAAGCAGACCTGAGTGTGTGGGAATTAGACTCTTCACATACTGAACAGAAAATTCTGATTTTTAATTCAGAATTCTGGAAACCAAGACTTTGCATCAAGGAAGCACCTGAAGACTTTTTAAAAAGGAAATTTCAGAGACTTGAATTAGAATACACACTTGCTACATAACTGTTGCTTAAGGACTTATCTCTATAAGAACATTTAAAATATAGTCTGGACTTTAGCATCAAAACAAGGTATAGTTTAGAATATAGTATCTATTGTTTTCTGTAAACCGTCCAGTTTTACTTTTGTTATTGTCTGCATTTCAAAGTTCTTCCAAACTGTAGACTTTTCTGTATTGCTTTTATTTTAAGTAAACTTTTATGATTTTCTTATCAACTCTGCCTGGGGTTTGGCTGTGTGATTTAACATTCTAAACAGAAGGGTTTTGAAAAGACTGTGTGCCTGAAAGATAGAACCACTCGGCTATTGTATAAAAACTACATAGGCAAGATGTAGCCAGTCGCCATGGTGAGATTCAAATACTGGAAGTAATGCAGAGTCAAGGGAGCTTGAAACTACAGAATCCACTCTCCTACTGGGAAAAGGAAGGTTGGGAAGTCTTCCTGAATCCTTAATCCTTCTCATGAGTTCTTAAGAAAGGGGATCCTCTCTGCAAACAGGAGGTCCTGTGGGGCTGCCCCAGGTTTGGGGGCCAGGGGCTCATGACAGATTTGGTGGCAGAGGTGGGATTTTGAATGGTCTTGCAAAACCATCACACAATCAAGGGCAGAATTTGAGAAAGGGAAAAAGAAATTTGCTTGCAGACAATAGACCCTATCCTGTTTGAATTTTTTTTTGAGCAGAGTAGTGTAGATAGAAGAATGTTTGTTCGGTACAGCAAGATGAACCTAGAACAACTGAGGAAGATCTGTGGGGAGAAGGGCATTCCTAGTGAAAACAAAAATAAAAGGCAACTCAAGGAGGTCCTTCTAGCAATTGAGATGGAGGATGCGCCACCCTACTTAGCGCCAGAGGTGGTGACTTCAGAGGTCCAGAGTCGGAGGAGAAGGAGCCATTTACAGACCAAGAACTGGAGCTGAGGAGGCTGTGGATGCAGGAGAAACAGCTTGAGAATGAGCAAAAAAGGTTTGAGATGTAAATGATGGAACAACAGCAACGGGGAGAGGCAGAAGAACGACAGTGCCAGGCTGAAGAAAGGCAGCACCAGGCAGAGGCTGATGAGCAACAGCGACAGAGAGAGGCTGAGGCCAAAAAATGACAGTGCGAGAGGGAACATGAGCTGAAAAAGGCTGATGCTCCAACTGATAACAGCCCTTGAGCTGGTAAATGGTGGAGTGAGTTTTGAATCTCCAGGACTGGGGTACAAGCTAAATTCAAAATAAATTGCTGAGTTTAAAGAGAGGGAGGATATGGACATGTTTTTAAATTCATTTGAAAAGCTCTTTATCCAGGCCAATCTGCCCAAAGAGACCTGGAGCTTTCACCTGTCTCCGCTACTTATTGACAAGGGGAGGGAAGCATTGGAGCAGATGGACAACGTTGAAAGTAAAGATTTTGACAAGTTAAAAACTGTTTTATTAGAAAAATATGATCTAAACCCTGATGCATACAGAGCAAAGTTACGGAAACTCTAAAAGTGGCCGGAAATTAACTTTGAGGGGGTAGCCACAAAACAGCATCAATATTTAAAGCTTTGGTGGGAGGGGAAGAAAGCAGATTCTGTTGAAGCTATTGAATGTGTGGTATTGCTTGAACAGTTTTATTGGATTTGCTCACCTGACTTAAAGCTTTGGCTAGAGAACCGAGATCCTAAGACTGCCAAAGAGGCTGCAGAACTGGCAGGTTGCTATGTTCACAGCAGGGCTGCTCCAAAAAGGAATGCAGTGGCGAAAGGGAAAAGTGGGCAGTTTGGCCAACCAAAAACCATGGCGTCGCTGCAAAAAGAAGGGAATCCACAGGTGCCCAAAAGGGAGGTTGATGGCAAGAAACATGATGAATGCTGGTATTATCACCAGATAGGCCATCTGTCTAGGCAGTGTCCTAAGAAAGTCGGCCCTCCTGAAGTCCAGCACTCTTGTGCCAGATTCCACTCCTTCCTTGCCCATATCCAATGTGAGCCATACTGAGTGGTGGTCACTCCTCACAGTGGTTCCTCCACTGCGAGAGAACCTACAGTGGAGGAACTCGCTGTCAGTGAGTGACCACTACTCAGTATGGCCCACATTGGATATGGCAAGGAAGGAGTGAATCTGGGCACAAGAGTGCTGGACTTCAGGAGGGCCGACTTTTGGGAGGATGGGGAAGTGGTAAAAGGGTACCTGGCCAGAATTCAATCTAGTATGGACACTAACCAGAGGTGGGAGCTCATAAAGCTGGGGATAGTGGAGGCAACCAAAACCTGTTGCAAAGCCCAGAGCAAGAAGGCTAGGGCTAAGAAACTGAGCTGGTTGAGCAAGGAGGTCATGGAAAAGGTAAGGACGAAAAGAGCTGCCTTTAGGAAGTACAAGAAAACAGGGAGGGAGGAGGACAGGGAGGAGTACTTGACAGAATCGAAGGAGGTGACAAGGGCAATAAGGGGAGCCAAAGCATCTACGGAACTCAGGCTGGCACAAGGCATTAAGAAGGGGGAGAAGGACTTCTTTAAGTACATCAGGGAGAAAAGGAGCTGTAAGGACCACATAGTAAGGATTAGGAAGGAGGGGATGGGTGGAAGCAGGGTGCGATAAGGCAGAAGCACTAAATGAGTACTTCTGCTCAGTATTTACTAAAGAAGAGGGGTGACACCCAAGGTGGGAGAAATGGCAGAAGCAGGGGGAAGTGGTGACAGATGGGAAATCATGGAGGGCAGAGTTCGAGAGGGTTTGAAGGCACTGGGGTGGACAAGGTGCCAGGCCCAGATGGCATCACACCCCAGGGTACTGAAGGAGTTGGCAGAGGTCCTTGCAGGACCTTTGGCAGACTCATTTAATGCCTCACTACATTCGGGTGTGTACCCAGACTGGAGGATGGCTCATGTGGTGTCCCTCCACAAGAGTGGCCCCAAGGATGAACCGGGAAACTACAGACCAGTGAGCCTCACATCCATCGGGTGGGTAAGCTAATGGAGACTATCCTGAAGGAGGCTGGTGGCCTCCCTAGAGGCGAAAGGACTACAGGACAGCAGACAACATGGCTTCATACGTGGCAGATCCTGCCAAACCAACCTGGTGGAGTTCTATGACTGGGTAACTGAGCAGCTGGACAGGGGCCATGCAGTGGATGTCCTGTCTGGACTTCAGTAAGGCATTCGACTCGGTGCCGCATGGAAGGCTGGGAAGGAAGTTAGTAGGCACAGGGACGGGTGCAAAACTGGTGAGCTGGGTAGGAAACTGGCTTCAGGGAAGGCAACAGAGGGTGGTGGTGGGTGGGGAGCTCTCACACCCATGGGCAGTGATGAGCGGTGTTCCACAGGGCTTGGTGTTGGGACCAGTGTTGTTTGGGATATTCATTGCAGACATATCATGGGACATCAAGAGCAAGATCAATCTGTTTGCTGATGACACCAAGGTAGGCGGTGGTGGATGACCTAGGGGGATGGCAGGGTTGCAGGATGATCTGGCAAAGCTTGAAACCTGGTCAGACACCTGGCAACTGGGGTTTAATGCCAAAAAGTGCAAGGTGCTGCATTTTGGGATGAAGAACAGGAGGAGTTACCAGCTGGGGAGTGCAGCTAGCCCAGACAGAGGAGGAGAAGGATCTGGGTGTGCTCATTACAGGGTCAATGAACAACTCAGCACAATGTAGGAAGGCAGCTGCAAAGGCCAACAAAATGCTGGGTTGTATTGCAAGGGGTATATCCTCGAGGAGGGAGGAGGTGATTCTGCCACTGTATAGGTCATTAGTTAGACCACACCTGGAGTACTGCATGCAGTACTGGCACCCGTATCTGAAGAGGGACATTAAGTTACTGGAGGGGGTACAACGCAGGGTGACAAAGATGATCAAGGGGCTGGGGGACTTATCATATGAGAGGAGGTTGAAGGAGTTGAACATGTACTCACTGGAGGAGAGGAGGGACAGGGGTGACATGATTGAAACCTTCAAATACATGAAAGGAATAAACAAGACTGGTACAGAGGGGCTGTTCAAAGTAAGGGAGGGGAGGGCCACCAAGGGCCATGATATGAGACTGGAGGGAGGAAGGTTCAGGAGGAGATGAGGAGACACTTTTTTACAGAGAGGGTGGTGGCTGGGTGGAATGCGTTACCTGCAGAAGTGGTATGCAGTAGAACAGTGGACTGCTTCAAAAGGGGATGGGACAGGACAAGGGGGAGGGTTAATGAAGGGGAAGGGTGGAAGGGAGGGGCAGCTGCACATTCAAGCAGACTTGATAGACCTCTAGGTCTTTATCTGCTGGCAAATTTCGTATGTTCGTAAGAAAGCCCAGAAGGTAAAAGGGCATGTGCAAATGGAGACAATAGCCCACTGTATAGCTGAGGTGCTTCCTGACAACATGAGGGGGCAGATTCACCCAGTCATGGTGAATGGGGTACAGACTAGGGGGCTAAGAGATGCAGGAGCATCTCTTACCCTGGTGAAAGGGGATTTGGTGGGGGCTGAACAAATACTGCCAAATCAGTTTGCCTCTGTGAGGGATTATACAGGGGAAAAAAAACTTACCCATTAGCCAGTGTTATTCTGGATTGGGGAGATGCAGGTAAAGGGATAAGGAAGGTGGCTGTAGCTGAAAAATTCATTATGGATGTTATTGTGAGGAATGATGTTCCACAGGGAGTGGTTTGTGCTATAACCAGGAGCCCCCCCAAAAAATAGAATCTCCTGTGATCCTCGGGACCCACAAAAATTCAGACAGAGGAGGTTAGGAGACAGGCCAGCCAACCTATAGCATGTGTAAAAGAGGGTAATAACAGGGAGATGGAACTTCCCATAGTGGCAGTTAACCCAACTGCTACTGAAGGTTGCTCTCAGGTGGGAGGGATGACACATAGTCCAAGGGAGGGGGAAGGTTTTGATACTGAGTCCCCTACTGCCACAGCTATGGACCTCAGCCTGGGAACTGATGGGGCATGCCCCATGCTCTGAGTAAGTTGAAAGACTTAGCAGCAGCACAACGGACACAGGGAGGTGATGGAAAACATTGGGTGTATTGGGAAAATGGACTGTTATACACACAGGACATCAGGACAGAGGGAGGGGTGATGGGCAGGCAGGTTGTTGTTCCCCAGGAGTATTGTAGGTTATTGCCCAAGGTAACTTATGATATTCCCATGTCAGGACATTTGGGCATTGTTCACACTACGCAATGCTTAGCCCACAATTTCTATTGGCCCAATATTACCAAGCAGGTGAAGGAATACTGCAAATCCTGTCTCCAGTGTCAAGAAATAGAGAAGGCCAGATGCAAAGCCAAGGCTACCCTGATTCCCTTAGCACTTGTGGAGGAGCCATTCCAGAAGGTTGGAATGGATATTGTGGGTCCTTTGAATACAAGTTCCTTGGAAAAAAGACGAACTGCTTGACAAACTGGGAGGGGTGACATATATATTGACAATTGCTGATTATACTACCCGCTATCCTGAAGCCATCACACTGTCCTCCACTAAGGCGGACAAGGTGGCAGATGCTTTGCTGGGGATTTTCTCCCATGTGGGGTTTCCACAGGAGGTTATCTCTGATTGAGGGGGTAACTTCATGTCGGACCTAATGAAGTGTTTGTGGGAGAAGTGTGGTGTCGTACAGAGGTGCACAATGCCTTACCACCCACAAGCCAGTGGTCTCATAGAGAGATTTAGTGGGACCCTAAAAGCTATGCTTATGGCATTTGCAGAACAGCATGGGTGGGACTAGGAGAATTACCTGTCCCACCTGCTGTTTGCCTTCAGGGAAATGCCACAAGAGTCAACTGGGTTTTCACCCTTCGAGCTGTTGTATGGATGCAGGGTGAGGGGGCCCCTTGATTTAATACGAGAGGACTAGGAAGGTAAGCATTCCACCCAGGGGACTCATATAATGGAGTGTGTGTTAAAATTCAGGGAAATGCTGAAGGAGCTTATGGGCATGGCCCAGGGCAACCTGGCAGCTGCCCTGCAAAAACAAAAGACCTGGTACAATCATGGAGCCAGAGCTCAGGTCGTATGGGGCAGGACAGGAGGTAATGGTTCTGATCCTGATCCAGAAGAACAGGCTGCAAGCTGAGTGGGCAGGGCCATACAAGGTAGTATGGCAAGCAAACAATGTTAATTACACTGTAGAGTTACCTGACCAAAAACACACTCAAAGGATGTATCATGTGAACATGATGAAGCCCTATTTTAATAGGACTGACATGGTACTTGTGGTTTGCAGTCCTAGAGAGGACCTAGGTGGGGAAGACCCCATTTTTGATTTGTTAGCCAAGAGCAAGGAGGTGTCATCTGTGGAGATCATCATGCTGTCACCCCAGTTGACACCTGGACAGGCTCAAGAATTGAGACCATTTTGGGAGACTTTGCCCCTTTATTTATGGCACAGCCTGGATGGACACTTAGCGGTGCATGACATAGACACAGGGGCCCCAGCACCCATATGTAGGACAGCTTACTGAGTGTCAGAGACAGTCCTCAAAGACATTAGGAGGGAAGTGGGGAGAGATACTGGATCTAGGGGTGATCCAGAAATCCCACAGCCCCTGGGCCTCACCTGTAGTCCTTGTACCAAAACCAGATGGAACTACATAGTTCTCCATAGATTATCATGGGCTTAACACCATCATGAAATCTGACGCTCACCCAATGCCACACACAGACAAACTGCTTGACAAACTGGGAGGTGCGACATACTTGACTACAGTAGACCTGACAAAGGGTACTGGCAGATGGAACCATACCTTTATGGGAGGCATTTTATGGTCCAAACAGACCACAACCTATTAATATGGTTGGGCCAAATGGGGAAAACAAATGGGCAACTTCTGAGATGGAGTATTGCCTTGCAGACTTATGACATGGAGAGTTCGCATAGGCCTGGATTCAAGAATGGGAACACAGTCGGCCTTTCCCACAAACTGGATCTATAACAGAACGGAGAAGAACTTCCTCCAACAGGGGAGTGTTCCCCCAGGTTATGTTTTAGGAGGGAGGAATTTTGCATGATAGGCCTATATCCATTTATGTGGGTTCATATTGTATATGCAGTAATGTACTTTAGAATGAAGACACTGTCTCTTTAAAAGGCTTTAGGAATGAAATTACAAAACAAAAAAAATAGCCTTAATAGTTTTAATGGCTAGGGTGGATCTGGTACATGCCTCAAGATAAGGAAGACAGGTATATAACTCAGGAAGGCATAAAATATCCCACAGTGGCTTTCCGTGACAGGGAAAGGTAATGTAGTGACCTAGGGATCAAGGGTCAAGCTAAATGCATGGACCAGATGTCACTGGCATGGAACCACAGTGAAACCTAAAGGCAAAGGTAAACTGTTGCACCCTAATATCTGTATTGGCTTGGAATCATTAACCCCACCGCAGAGAAGAAATAAGGTGGATGTGTCCTAAAATGACCCTCAAGTATATAATCAGTCACACACTTTGAATGCAGAGCAGTTGAACGGTGTTTAGGTTGGAGTCAGGTTGTCTGGCCCAGTTGGCATATATTTTTACACCAGAAAGTATATGTGTTTGCCTGGAAAAATCTCTAAAACCAGACCTGAGTGTGAATTAGACTCTTCACATACTGAGCAGAAAATTCTGATTTTTAAGTTAGATTTTGGAAACCAAGACTATGCACCAAGGAAGCGCCTGAAGACTTTTTAAAAAGGACATTTCAGAGACTTGGAATACACACTTGCTACATAACTTGCTTAAGGACTCATCTCTACAAGAACTTTTAAAATCTGGTCTGGACTCTAACATCAAAACATGGCACAGTTTAGAATATGGTATCTTGTAGGAGATCCACGCTACAGCTACTGAAAGTCCCTCACTGTCACACTTCACAGGGACAATGCTCTTTTGCTTATCGAGCGCTACTCTGGTTCAATGGCCTCAGCCCAACCATCTCCTCTGCCCCAACAATTGGTATGTTTAAAACTAGGCTCCGGGACTATCTCACTACCAACAGCTCCTGTGACTGCCCAACTTAACCTTGTTTCTCCACTTTCCTTTCTGCTCTAGTTGTCCCCCCTCCCCTCCTCACTGGATTCTACCCTCACATCTTGGTATACCCAATGCTGCACTTTTCACCCTCTCCCCACCCTTCCTACATTCCTTCTCCCCTCCTCCCCTCTTCCCTCTCCCTATGACTCTGGCACTTCTTATCTGTTGTCTATTTTCTCTGACAAATGCCACTGGCTGCCTTGTTACAATGCTACCCCTGAATTTTATTAAACTGTACTCTGTTTGCAATGTCCACATTGTTGTAATGTCTGTCTTGATGTTCCTCATAATTTTTATTTCTCTGACATGGAACCTTTGTAAAAGAGCCAAGACTCAAAGGTATTTGTAATCCTAGACTTGATAAATAAATAAAAATAAATAAATCTAGTGTTTTCTGTAAACCGTCCAGTTTTTCTTTTGTTATTGTCTGCATTTCAAAGTTCTTCCAAACTGTAAGCTTTTCTGTATTGCTTTTATTTTAAGTAAACTTTTATGATTTTCTTATTAACTCTGCCTGGGGTCTGGCTGTGTGATTTAACATTTTAAACAGAAGAGTTTTGAAAAGACTGCGTGCCTGAAAGATAGAACCGCTCAGCTGTCGCATAAAAACTACTTTGGCAAGACATAGCCTGTAGCCGAGGTGGGATTCAAATACTGAAAGCAGTGCAGAGTCAAGGGAGCTTGAAACTACAGAATCCACCCTCTCACTAGGAAAAGGAAGGTTAGGAAGTCTTCCTGAACCCTTGCTCCAGCTCACAAGTTCTTAAAAAGGGGGATCCTCTCTGCAAACAGGAGGTCCTGTGGGGCTGCTCGAGGTTAGGGGGCCAGGGGCTGGTGACAATGGGTTCCAAAGATTGCTATGTTCCATATGTAAGCATTAATGCATGACAGAAGAGGGCTGTACTATGGAATTAATGGCCAGTTGGGGGGTTCGGCTAAGTGCCTCCAACCACCAACCAGGCATTAATTCCCTTATAGAGACCAACTCTGGAGTGCATTATGCAATCCGACATTGCCGGACAACAAACATGGGTGACTATGGCTACATATAACATCATCGGGCACTTCTACTTTTCAGGTATTGACCCATTTGTGATTCTGTGGCTTTCAGTACATTTTTTGTATCTTCTGCAACTACTGATCTCATAGGACTGAATTGTCCGATAGCCGACCTGCTAGGAGTGAATGGTGACTGCTGGGCGGCTGGATGGAAGATAACTATTGCAACTGCTGCTCAACTGGTGATTTAGCTGTGGCCATGTACAGTACTGCAAAATGAAGCGGGCATTAATAGGGGATTAATACCTGCTTTATTTTGCATCATGGGTTATGTTTGAACCAATGGTTCTGCTGCTTTTCAGACATACAGATCATGCCATGTTACAAGGTAAGTTAGTTGTTTGCTAACCAACCTTTTAAACAGTTTAGAGACAATAGGTAGTAGTGAAATCAGTCTGTAGTTACCTATGTCTGATTTCACCCCAGATTTAAAGACTGGGATAACTTTGGATATTTTTCAGTTGGCTGGGAACTCTCTTGTCTGTAGAGACAGGTTAAAGATATAGGCCAGAGGTTTAACCAGCACTGGGGAGGTAAATTTTAGTAGGTTTGTGGGTAACCCATCAAGACCAATTGCTTTCCTTGTATTTAATTTGAGTAGTTCCTCTGGGACAAGTTCAGGGGTGATTTCTTGGAAGGCAAAATTGCCTGACCTGTTTACTTGCTCATCCGTGTTCTTTTCAGGGGTGTAGGGTGGTTTAGTTATTGATTCTAGGGCTTCTGCAGCCATGTTTAATATCCACTACTTCTTGCCCTAGAGGAACCACTAGTCTGTCTATCATGAATGAGCATGGAAGTTCTGTTTTATTCTGATTCTGTAGCTTATGCATGAGTCCCCAGAAATGATGGGGGTTGAACTGCCAAAGATAATAAACCGAGTACCCCTGCACATCCAAACATGCCAGTCCATGATATCAGACAGTAGCAATCTGCTTATGTTTCAGCATTGGATGTCTTTATCAGAGCAAGCTGGTTTTTCAGTTTGATACATTCCTATATATTGTTACTAACAGCCAGCATGCTATAAGGGAACTAGTTTCCAAGTTTGCAATGAAATTGTGGTAGCATTATATTTGCCACTGTTTACTGCCTGTGTATTTCTCTGCCACCCCTTCCTAGCAAAAGTCACAGTTTTGAAGTGCTGACTGATGAGATTTTCTTCTAAATGGATGTGTATTTTAGAGTGCTGTCACAGGCTACACATAAAATTGAACCACACTACAAGGTCTGATAAGACAATTTATTTTATTTCCCTGGCAACAGTGCTGACCTGCTTTCAACTTCTGTTGGACTCCATATGACTTGATATGTTGGTTACCTCTAAGTTAGAAAGAATTAGTGGCAAGTGAAAATTGTTGAGCACCATTTCATCATAAGTGGCACATCTCAGTCTACTGAGCCCCAAAACTTTCCTTCAACTGCATGAACTGGCAGCAATATTTCAACTGTCTGCACTACTAGCCCTTTACCAACTGCATTCCAATCAGAGCTACAGGCCACATGCAGTTGCAGAATTCTGTGGGGACCATTTTAGAAAGCTGACAGTTTCTATATTTTCTATGTTTCTATGTTACCTATGCTGCAAGATTAACAGTAGCTGAGACCAGCCCAGTCAGAATACTGCACTCAAGGAAAGGACATTTTCCCACAGTTAAACAAAAGTTGATTACTTTTGCAATCCTGTAAAAATATTAAATAGAACATACCCATTTGGGGAGCAAGAACCCAGGGGAGGATTACATGTTGGGGGGGGGGCAAACTGATGGTAACCAAGCAGGAAAGCGATTTGGGAGTAATTATATCTGATGGACTAAATGTGGCCAAACAATGTGCTAAGACTGTGGGGAGAGTCAGTGGGATGCTGGGGTGCATAGGGAGAGGTATCACCAGCAGAAGGAAGGTGGTGGTGATGCCACTGTACAGATTATTAGTGAAGCCTTATTTGGAATATTGTGTCCAGATCTGGAGGCTGCATCTCTGTAAGGACATAGACAGGGTGGAGGCAGTTCAAAGAAGGGCAACAAAGATGGTGCAGGGCCTGCACCAAAAGTCATATGCGGAGAGACTGGGAGACTAAGGTTCATACTAAGGTATTAGAGGAGCAAGAAGGCCAGATAGCCCATGGGTGTTCCTATACTAATCACAAATTATAATAGGAAAGATTGCACCCAGAGGTTATTAGATTTTCAGGTCGATGTTAAAATACACTTTTGGTTTCACTGATAACTACCTCAAGAGGTAATCTGTTCTAGGGATTAACAGTCCTTAGTGTGAAAAAGAATTTCCTACTTAAGTAGTTAAAAGGTTTTCCAGCCAGTTGTAGAGGGTGACCTCTAGTATTATAAGTATTATTTTTGAATACAAAACCAAGTTCAGCCATCAGATAAGGGTCTTAGATTATATCAAATAAAAGTAAAAGATCCCCTCTGAGGCGACGGGTGGCTAGGGTCATGAGATTTAAGGATCGGAGTCTCGTTTCATAGGTCTCATGTTGCAACCCCTGTATGTGCTTAGTGAACTTCCTTTGCACTTTCTCTAGAAAATCACATTCATTTTTTTTGAATGGGCACCAGAGCTGGATTGCAAACTCTAAATGTGGCCTAGCATAGGCCCTGAACAGAGGCATCATGACATTAGGATTTCTAGATTTGATGTTCCTCTTGATAGATCAGATTACTCAATTAGTTTTGTTTATGGAATCATGTATGCGTTTTGAGTAAGATAAATCATGTGAGATTACAATACCGAGATCCTTTTCATCAGTGGTTGTATTCAATAAGACTCCTCCTAGTGTATATAAGTAATTTGGAGTCTGGGGTCCGAGGTGCATAACCTTGCATTTAGTATTGTTAAGTTTCATACCCCATGTATTTACCCAGTTTGTGATTTTATCTAGATCCTGTTGTATGGTTGAAGCTTGATCTAGATTAGTACATGGACCACCAATTTTGATATCATCGGCATATTTAATGGAAGGTGTATAACAGTTTGTGGTCATGTCTGAAATAAATACTTGGAACAGACAGGGGCCCAGAACTGACCCTTGTGGGACACTGCTAATGACATTACCCAAGTTAGACAGGGTGCCATTAATTTGAACCCTTTGGGTTCTATTATGAAGTCAGTTACTGATCCATTTACACAGATTTCTATTAATATTGAGCATATGTAATTTTGTCATAAGTGTCCAATGGGGCAAGGCATCAAATGCCTTGCTAAAGTCAATAAATATGACATCACAAGGTGTCTGATTATCAAGATGAGAACTAATGTGCCCATAGAAACAGATTAAATTGGTGAGACAGCTTCTACCTTTTTTTGAACCCATGTTGTTCAGGGTATTGACTATCTAGAATAGGGGTAATTATATCTTTAATAAGGCTTTTAAGAATCTTGCATACAGATGATGTAAGACTGATTTTCTTATAGTTTTCCCAATTGTTTTTAGGCCCTTTTTTATGGATAGGGACATTTGCTTTTTCCAATCACTGGGGACAAAGTTTTTGAATATACAACCATCAAAAATCAGTTTAAGGGGACCGACTAGGCAATCAGCCAATAAATAGAGTAAATGCCTGGCAATATTATCTGGTTCTGGGCTATATTTGCCTTTTTGGGTCGGTAGTTGTTTGATTATTTGGTCTTCTGTGAGCCTGATACTGTGATCAATATTATCAGTATGAATCGATATGAATTGGTTTGAGGTGTTTTGTTGTGCTAAGTTTAAGATATTACAACATTTCTGATTACACACATCTGCCATGAGTTTAGGGTCATGAATCATTTGGTCATCCACTAATAGAGGACCCACTTGACAAACTATTTTTTTAAGGAGTTTATGTATAAGAAAACTAATTTACTATTAGTTTTGTTTGCTGATTTAGCTAGATTGGTTTCCCATCTTTGTTTAGATTTTTTAATTTTTTGTTTACATTTCTTCTGGATTATGAGGTAGGTGTCCAATTGGTGTTTGTTTTTGATTTGAGGTATGCACTATATACCTCCTCCAGCATATACATATTGAGACCTCAATATGTATACCCTGGAGGAGAGAAGAGGCAGGGGAGATGTGATAGAAACCTACAAATGTCTAAAAGGCATAAATAGGGTACTAGAGGGTAGCATCTTTCAGAAAAGGAGATGTCCAGGAACAAGTGGGCATGACACGAAGTTGGAAAGGGATAGACTAAGGGGTAGCATGAGAAAGTATTGCTTCACAGAAAAGGTGGTGGATGCATGGAATAGACTCCTAGTGGAGGTGGTGGGGGCAAACACAGTGGGGGAATTCAAGCATGCATGGGACAGGCATAGGTGAACCCTAGCAATGGAACAAGGAGGTAAAGCTGGAGATCAAGTAGGGTCTGTGACTTTTACAGGTGGCAGGGAAAATGGGCAGACTAGATGGGCCTTGCGGTCCTTATCTGCTGTCAATTTATATGTTTCTATGTTTCTAAATGCCTTCATTTGACCTGGGGAGAGAGGTAGTGCAGCTATGTAGGGGAGATTGACACACATTCAGAGAAGCTCACAGAGTCATTTTTCATCACTTAATTAGCAACAGTGTTCAGCATTCTTTCCTTCTGATTTGGTAGTCCATCCCCAATGTCCTTTACTTTGTGGGGAACCGTAATGAGCTGGAGCTTACCATCAATAATGAGACAAAGCTTTGCTGGTATATTGTAAGCAGAGCAAATGGCACCCTCTTCTTATGAAGGAGTTCTTTCACTTCATTGAATTCCCTATGCTTCATTTGTAGATTGGTGCTGATATATGCTGGCTCCATCACTTTTCAGAGCATGTGGCTGCCATCCACAAAAAACTCCACCCTAAACTCGCCACGTTATTGAGGAATAAAGGCTGCATCCCTTTTCCTGCTTGCTGAAGTATTATCCAGAAAATGATCCTTCCCACTTTCGACTATGGCGACATTGTCTACAGTGCTGCACCAAAGACTACCCTAGCCAGACTAGACCCTCTCTTTCACTCCTTCTGCTGCTTTGCTTTGGACTGTCCACCCCATAATCACCATTGCTCCTTATAGTCCTCACTCTCCTTCTCCTTACTTGAATCGAGACACCTTGCTCATTGTGCCTCTTTTGTCTCAAAATGTTGGCTGACCTCCCTCCCATCTTACCTTACCTCTCCCCTCTCTACTTGTCCACCTTCCTCCTACTCCCTCCACAACTCTAGCTGTCGCTCCTTCGCACTCCTTTCTTGGAAATCCCTCACTGGCCAGGCTGCTTTCTCCTACCGCTTCCCCAAACTTTGGAACTCTCTCCCCTAACCATTCACTCCTGTTCTTCTCAGCAGTCTCTCTCCTCTCTTCTCCATGACTTCACTGCTGCTCACTCCTGCAATTGCACCTGATTCATGTGCCTGCTCCACTTCCAAATACCCTCCCCTCCTTCTCTTTCACACTCTGAGCAATCTGGCCTTACACTGCTGCTGCAGTCTAAAGTGTTCCTGAACCCAAAGGGCAGCCTCCTACCTGTTCCTTTTGTAATTTGTACATATACAGTTGTCCCTCATTATAACGAATGCCATGGTAGCTTTGTTTGTTATAGCGAGTATTCGTTACAAATGAAAAATAAGACTAAATATAATAAATTTGCAATGACTTTAAGTACGCTTTTTCAGTAAATACTGTATCAAAATTTATTACAAGCAACATACAGAGCTGTAGTATACATTATTAATTTATTTAAAATAGCAGTCCATTGTTTTCTGGGTTAGACCGTTGTTAACCACATCCTTGTTACACAGCAATATGAGCTGTCTTAACTGTAGCAGCTGTAAGGAGAACACATAGGACTGCTGCTCCAGATACCACATCCCTGTCTCCAGTCCTGCTATTCCCTCGGCTGAGCTTACTTTGATTTCTTCAGTGCCTGTCACCCCTTCAACAGAATCTTCACTGTCTGATAGAGTGCGGTGCCCAGATTTCACTTCGGCCACAATGTCTTCGTCTGTTAGCATCCTGAGCAAACCACTGCTGAAGTTGATTGTGGGCATCAGGACCAGTCCCTTCAATAAGCCCTAATCGTGCAGCAATGGTGATATCCTCTCTGTCAATTTCATCACATTGAGTGGACACGGCAGGGGTAACAGTGGTACTGTCCTCGAATATTGGCCCGAGACCGTCGTGCCAGCAATTGGTCACTTTTTCAGCTGTAATTGAGTCCCATGCAGTACCGGCAACATACATCATATCCTTAATGTTGTATGCCTTTAGAAATTTTATCAGCTCTGTCCCGTTGGCGTGTGAAATAATCTCCCTTAACAGCTGCTTCCAGTAAAGTTTTTTCAGATTTGCTATTATACCCTTGTCCATCGGCTGGATGATTGATGTGGTGTTACTGGGCAGGTAAAGAACCTTTATTTTCCCATCTCTGCTCACCATTTCTTCAGCTTTTGGATAAGCAGGGCACTGATCTAGTAGGAGAATAGACTTAGTGTCCTTACCTTTCGATTGAAGGAATCTGCATACAGAATGTATAAATTCCTGATGGAACCACTGTCTAAAAATATCCCGGGTCATCCATGAGTTTGCACTGTAGTCATACAAAAAAGGGAGGGAATCTCTGTTTATGTGATGGAAACATCTTGGGTTCACAAAGCAACCGATGCGTAGTGGTTTTAACTTATGGTCGCCAGTTGCATTTGTACAAACAAGCACTGTCACCCGGTCCTTAAACATTTTGTATCCCTTTGAGGCATCTGTCTCAGTTTGTGCAGTGAGGGTTCTGTCTGGCAAACACTTGTAGAACAACCCTGTTTCATCAGTGTTGTACAGCTTGCAAGGTTCATAATCTCCCTCTTCTAAAATGACTTTCAATTTTGGCATGAGTTCAGCAGCAGCAGTATCATCTGCCGACCTCTGCTCACCTGCAATTTTAAGTTGTCTGATGCCATTTCGACGTTGGAATCACCAGAGCCAGCCAGGAGAGGATTTGAAATTGCATTCATCACCCATAAGCTGTTTTGCCAAAGAATCAGCCTTCTCTTTAAAAATGGCACCAGAGATCAGGACACCAACTGCATGCTGACTCTCAAACCATATTTTAACGGCTTGATCCACCTCAGCATTGCCAGCAAGCCTTAATTTTTTCACTTCATACCCTCCTTCTCTAAGCAGTTGTCCGTGAAAGCCCTCAGAGACTCCTCTTGTTTATGGAAGGTGCAAATCGTCGATTTGACAAGTGAAAATTCGGAGGCAAGTTTTGCGAGTCCCTCTCCATTTTTTAACCTTTGTATGATGGCCAGTTTGGTATTGACATCCAGTGCCTTCCTTTTTTTTTTTTATCTCAGCCATGAAGTTAGGACCTGGGTTGCTGTCAAGAGCTGCAGTGTGAATGAGCTTGTATGCCCCAAAAAGTGCATTCAATTGCTTAATAACTTGATTGCAATGATTGCAAAAGTCTGAAGTTAGTTACTGCTACTAGAGCTACAACTACACTTGATAGCTAATTAGTCAGAAATTAAAATTACAGCATGGAAAGCATACACATTGGGTATCTCATAAATAAATTAAAACCATCTTTGATTGTTAGCTCATTGCTCATTTATGAACTGACAGTTTGTCAATTTTCAAACGAGCAGATGAAATGAATGTATTGTAGCGGGAGCCATAAATTACATTTGTTTTAAGCGGGTTTCATTATGACGAGATTCGCTATAACGAGGGACAACTGTATTTATAAATTGCTTGTTGTGAATTGCTTTACCCTAGTACTGTATATTTTATCGTTTGACTGTTTTCTTGCACTCCCCCTTCCCCTGGACGCATCTGGGAACTAGCTGTTACCAGCTCAGTATGTCTTTCCTGGTGAAACTTTTGTAAATAAATAAATATTTGAGTGCACTAAAATCTTATTTCTTTGCTATTGGACACTGCCTCCCTTTTGGGCTTTATGCAAATTTGCCACTTTCTCAGTATATCGGGGGACTTAGACAAGGGCAGACTGTAGGCTGCAGACAAGCATCAGGTTGCAGCCGGGGAAAGAGGGTGCAGTGTGTCCTGTCAAGCTCAGTCTTCCTAACTCCATCCTACTATTCAATAAATGAATTAAAAAGCTCTGCAAAAGACAACTTTGAGTGCTGACCTTTTCAGTTCCAGCCCAGTACGTTTTAAATTTTGATGGGAATAATTTTCCATGTGACCTACATTGATTTGTTAAGGTTTTAGCAATCAGTCCTGCTTAGCAAGGGTAAGCTCTACATGTGGCAAACTATCCTTGTTAACTCCCAGTCACTATTTGGTTTGATCCAAGTGGTGTCCTGTCTCAGTGATTTTTAGAGTTTATTTTTATAAAATTATGTTGAATTACTTCAGATTTAGTGTTCAGGCCCAGGAAACCTTTTTCATCCCTAGAAGCCGGGGATTCATCATTGCTACTTGCTATTTTCATGCAGGCATATCTTGTTCTTTCTCAGGGGGCTGTTACCAGAGACTGTAGCTGCAGATCTCATTTCTGGCCTCACAACATTGGAAGTTGTTTCAGCTTTTCACAGTATTGTAAAATATTTCCAGCTGACTGTTTTTGCAATGATAAAGTAGCTTTGTCAGCTATATATATATATATATATATATATGTATGTACATAAAATACATGGATGGGAACGTTCCCCATAGAAAAGATGATCATTTATTTCCCTGTATACCTGTGACTAATCTATCAATTGAAAGTATATATATATATATATATATATATATATATACACACACACACTAATTAAACAATTACAGATATATATCTACACTAATTAAACAATTAAAAGTATATACCTGCACTAATAAAACATATACACTGCACTGCATTGAGCCCTATGGGGCATCACTTATAACACAATCAACATATCATTAGGAAGCAAGTCAAAACAATTAACAAGCTGCAAAAGAACCTGGAAAAAAGACACACAAAACCCTCTTAAATTGAGAAATCCCCCATACTCCTATCTGCACTGACTGCGCACCATTCCCTCCTTGCTGCAAGAGACCTTCAGGTACCCTAACATGATCACAAATGTGATCTCCATAACAGCTACCTTACTGTATTATATTCAACAAACAATGTGTAAGGGTGGAACACTCAGAAGTATACCCATCCCAGGGGCTAACTAGGACAATAAAGTCATTCACCTTCCGGACTTGGGGCCTTAAAACCATAATTAGCCCCCCTTGATGGGTACAGATCCTTGTATACCACTCTTACCCATTATGTATTATATATATATATATATATAAATATTATAGGGACATGGTGTTACACCTAGGTTATGCCCCCTATCATCCCACATACACCTCACACTGTATTCCTGGTCTATTATACTGTGATACTGCTATTTTGCACTAACATATAGATATAGGCACCTATCATATAAGCATGAGTGCCAAAAATGTGCTTTGCTGCTCATATATGCTAATGTTTACATCCTTTCATAGGATTAGATCACACATGCCTATTATACCTCATTGTAATGCATTATGTTTGTCTTTTACATATATTCCATATATAATCTACCTAAGCACCGATAAAATGACTCTGAGGGATCATCAGTGATTCTTGTATACTTATATTCTCATATAACTATATGTAGTGTGTGTTGTACACTCAGGCAGATATGCCACATGTAATAGAGCCCTGTCAGCACTTCTGTTTGTCTCTTTAGAGAGAAATCCTTTGTTATGTCTTATATTATACATAAGCAAGAAATGCGACATGTAATAGAGCCCAGTCAGCATTTCCTTTGTCTAAACTGTAATGCTAATGGAAGCATATTCTGTCTCATATGATACTCATTAGCAGTTCTGTCTCCTAAGTCATCATCCAATGGAGAATGACTTAGGACCAATACATATTGTTTCTCATATCTGTACCTATGAGGTACTCTCTGTTGCTATGCTGTTGTCTGTAGTATTTAGGCTACTGTAACCTAGTTTTACATGCAGAGAGAATGAGATCACAGAGAGAACAAGATCTTAGAGAACCTAAGATCTACAAATACAGGAGATTATGTACATTCTTCAGGAGAGTGGTGAGAAACCCATTTCCCTTGTGAATTTCTCTGTCACATGCTTGACGTAAGTAGTATAATAAACTTTATTAGTACTCCTTGCTTGTTTATGACTGTTTCTTGGCAGACTCCAAAGACACATGAATCTTTATTATTAGTATTATTATTATTTACTCTACTATCTGAGATTGTTTACGTAACATAAATGGCGACTGCGAGTGGAGTCTGGGTGTTTGCCAAATTGCATTTTAATTTCCTCTGTAAATTAAAACACTGGTTGAGAAATCTCCAGTAACAAGTAGCTGAGAGTGTCTTCTGTTTAACTTTTCAGTCTTTTGGGTGTATACACAGTGCAGAAAAACAATCTCTTGGCAGATATTCAATTTCTGTATAATGAGTTGTTTTATTTTTTTTTTCCCTATTCTTTCTCTGTGGGAACACACAGCTGTAAAGGGATCTGAACAGACAGATAGACTGCTTTCCTTTGTGGATTCAAATCCTAATGGGTATATACTCTTCTAGGAGTCCACATTACGCCAAATGTTTTTGTGTCCTTTCATGAACTTTGGTTGCAAACAAAGTTTTTGATCCACAGACAGCTAAGGATTTCTTATCTTATGACATGTCTAAAAATATCAGTTCTGAGTTGAGGCTTGATGCCTTAACATACCAAACTGCCTATGGTGGTTGGTGTGATTTTGCAGAGGTAGCATAATCCAATGGTAGCCCTTTCAGGGAAATCATTGCCCATTATGGGGAATTGAAAAATGGTACCAAAAGAGTTGATCCTGAAGGATTATTAATTGCAACATTGTTTAAATGTTTTGATGCTGTTCTAAATAAACTGTCTGTTTTTGAGTCTGAATATGTTTCCTGCAAAATGGAGTATGCTGCTTGCAAGCCGGAAATTAGTCTGAAAAAGGCTTCTCATAAAGAAAGGATGGATGGACTGCAGTCTCAGCTGCAGTCTGTCCATCAGGAAAATGAGTCTCTCTTTAATGAGAGAAGCAGCAAAGACCTGCATGCCTTAAGAGATAAAGCTGAAAAGACAAAACTTGTTAGAAAAAAAGGTTTTCAAATGTATGGTGTTCTGGCTAGTAACAGTGCTTCCTTGCATTTTGGAACAAGGAACTTAGGGATGATAAGTCTGAAGTAATTACTGAAAGAGTTAACGTGCTGGTATTTCAACACCAGACCTTGACTGAGCAGTGTGATTCAGTATGTTTTTAGTACCACAGTCTTGAAATGAATGTTTTGAATATAAACCGTGACACAGCTTCTGTTGATAATGGGCATGTTTTACAAGATGAGAATGTCTCACAATCTGAAAACAATGCACTTTACAGCATGCTAACTCCTGTATCTGAGTAGTTAGAATGTAGGAGTAAAAAGTCAGATATGGCGAACTTGCGCCATCAGCCAGAGGTATTGGCAGGGCATACTAACTTAATGCCCAAAGACCTTGCCTCTTGTCATGTTGAAGAGTTTGATTTTGAACACTCACAGTATGCTGTGGGGTGGACTAGAACAAAGGCCAGCCACTTGTTTTTCTGTGATTCTCAAAATGGAGAATTGTTAGAGTCTCAAAATGGTGGACACACGTCATCAGGTTGCATCCCCATACCATCCCCAAGATGGCCGCTCATGGTCATGTGATGATGGTCATAACACAGTAACGCAAGATGCCCATAAGGTAATCCAAAATGTTCAACCACCACATCACAGAGGTTGGATCATGCAGTCACAGGGACCTGTGATTGCTGCCATAACCAAGCAAAACAAACCAGAGTTTTTTTGGCATGATTAATAATGTCATCAGTAACACTAGTGTTTCTGAGGGACAGAAGATTCTCATTAAAAATGATGCTGACATACTTTTGAATAAGGCTGATATGCAGCTGGTCTTGAAGTCAGTGTCTGATGCTGCAGAAACAGCTCATGCTGTTAACAATGTTTACTATACTAGAATGAATTTGATTAAGGAACATATTGCAGTTAATTACATGAAATGTGATTCTTCCCTATGTAATTTAACATCAGCTTTCCCTGAGAAGACTAAATGTACTGCTTTTCCTATGCAGTGCATTAATACCATAAGCTGTAACATTAAAAACAATGTTGCTACCATCCAGCAACCTTCCAGTGGGGAAACCCACTTTACATTTGATGGGGGAGGGGACAACCCTGATTCTGAAAGCCCAGTGGCTGTGATATTTTCAACATCACAGGCCACGTTTGGGGGGGGGGGGTTACAGGTTTGATTTCTGAACCTGAGCTGACAGCTGTTTTAGTACTACTTTCTCCACCTCTGATGGCTACTGAACCACAATCCATAGCTAGAGAATTATGTGCAATTTGCACACCACTTTTCTCCACTGTGCAGGCACCACTGATAGTGCCAGCACTGCCAGCATATGATGCAGAACCCCCTCCATCAGTGACACCTGGATCATCCCATGCTGTGGCTGCAATAGCAGGCACAAGCCAGGAAAAGTCTGGGTTATTCCCAGCACATGCAATAACAAACACAAGTCAGAAACCATCTGGGTTATTCTCAGCACAGACGATAGCAGGTACCTCCGGTAGGAAAGTGCAAGGTCTCCTAATACTGACATCATTGTCTTTTCTTTTAGGATCACTAACCATGGACCCAGCATTGGTTAATCCTAACACAGCTTTAGGGCATTATTTTGAAACTGCCACATCAGATAAAGCAATCTCAGCAGTTTTAGCCCAAAAATACAATGGACACATCAGACCCATTGCTTATGCATCCCAGATGCTTGCCCCAGTGAAGCTGAAATACAACCTTTGTGAAAGGAATCTTTTGGCTACATACTGGGCAGTGAGATACTATCAAAACTTCATCCTTGTTGGCCCATGGCCTACAATTTACAGGAGAGACCCATAACTGTTCACTCCAACCCCCTAATCTACCTGTCCCTTGGCCCTTTCTGACAGAACCTCAGAAAGTGTTAAATGACACCACTGTGTCATGTTTTGACTGATGACTCATCCACACATACCAACAAAGGTCAGATAGCAGGGTTTGGAATTATTTTACATTCTGGTGATGACAGAGTGTGCATGGCTGTAATTGCATCATTGTATATGTATGATTCACAGGCAATGTTAAAACATGCCTGGCAAATAAAATAAAAATCAAGGAAGTGAGGAGCCTCCTAATTACCACAACTATTTGTGGATGGTTTAGAAAGCTGAAAAGTCCTTGAGGTAGACACAGCTTGTGTTAAGAGATTTTTCCTTATGTAAAATGATACCAGCACTCCATGAGACGGTTAAGTTCTGCCCGCTTCAAGAAATGTCCTTGAGATAATTACAGAAAGCACTGCAGATGCTATGTTTTTATTATAGATCCTAATTGGGTCTGTTTCTCCCTAAACTGAATTTCTTTGGAAGAAAAATAAAACTTCTGTTCCCAGTACTCTCTAGTATCACTGTGAAATACAGTGATTTATTTGTGTACAGCACTAACCTTACCAGTTTAAATCCATAAGAAAGACCCTTATTTGAGGGCAGTATATAGGTTCCTTAATAAAGGAACTGAGGAATATCTTCCAAAATAACTCTTATAAGAAAGTGAAAATGACATTCACCTATCCAGTGATGGCCTACTCATTTGGAACATCACTGCTGTAACACTCATGAAAAGTTACAGGTAATTCCTGAACACCTAAGAGTAGATTTTATCTAGTGTACCAAGTACATGATACTCCAACTGGTGGACACCAATGAGTCAGTAAAAACCCTAGACAGACTGACATCCTCTGTCTGGTGGCTACACATGAGAAATGACGTAGAACACTGCATCAGTAACTGTTTGATCTATGAACAGAACAATCCTATACCAGCTAGGAAAAATACATTGTTACTCCAGAGGCAATCAGGTCCCTGGAACAACATCCAGATTGACTTCATTGGCCCTATGCCAACCACTAACAACAACATCTAGTTTTTACTAGTGATCACCAACCTAATGGAGCAACACAGCCAAAGTGACTGAAAATGTCTTGGTAAACCAGCTTTTACCATGTGGAGGTTACCCCAAAGGTAAATTCTGATTACAGGGATCTGACTTTATAGCCAATGTAATGCCGGAAACTCTGGATTTGTTATTGGTAAAACAAAAGTTTCATATCCCTTACAACCCACAGTCATCAAGACAGGTGGAATGGGCTAACAGGCAGATCAAAGTTATGTTATTCAAACTTGTTCAGAAAAAAAAAAGGACTTGGGATTCATTATTGCCTTTACTTCTTATGGCAATAAGAGGGACAACCTCTGCAGGTGCACAACATACCCCATTTTTGAAATCATGACCAGATGGTCCATGAGACTCCCAGAACATTTAATTCTGGACCTGTGTACTGCCACTGCTGATGGAGCATCAGTAGATACATATGTTAAATAACTCAAACAAGACATTCAAAAGGTACACTTGTTTGCTTCACGATGTATGGGCAAGGCGCAACAACAGACCCTAACCCATTGTAAACAAATTCAGTCTTGCAGTCTACCAAGTTAGATTGCCTCACAATAACAGTCATTGATAAATGGCTAAATGACAATTAAATGAACCTGTTTAAAGGAGATTAAATTACTTTTCCATACCTCAATGGGTGGAATAGTACTAAACTAACTATATTTTTCTTTTTCTCTTTCCTTTTTGGTTCCAGAGAGAAAGAGATGCTTGCTTTTATGCTTATTATTCTTTTAGAAGTATGGGTCTTCTTAAAAGCCCAAACTGCACATTTTATTGCAGATAAGAACCAGTGATCTAAACCTAAACAGATTGTTGAGGCAGAGTACCTCACAAACCCACGTGATTTAATTGCATCCTGTGGAATTCACACTAAAGTCCTAAAAGACATGTACATCATCCAGAAGGGTAGTGAGGCCCTACTGAATGTTATGATCATTACTTTGGATCAATTCTAGAAGCTAGGCTAGATCTGGACTCCTGTTTAGATTTTATTGATAATCAGGAATTTTGCATCCAAAATTATATAGCAATAAAAGCCATTAGACCTTAAGGTTTTTTTACCCAATGATGCCCCATAATTTGTGACACTTAATACTAAGTGCCCAAAACAGAATCCTGGCCCACTCAGTGGTCTAACAACCACTTCTCAACCAGGCACCCTAGTTAGTAATGTGCAGTTCATGCATATCCCAGTGATTTCAAAGCTCACCTTTTAAACTTGGAATGATTCGTTTTATGTTTCACAACAAACATTTCTGTCATTTTTTTTAGTATTGATGTTATTGGATACCCAGGCAGCATATCAGGTACTCATTAATGACCCCCTATAGAGATGCTCATAGCACATATGCACCACATACACACACAGGATTTTCACATCCTGACTGCTAGTTGTACATCTCATGACTGTAAACCTACCCAAACGCACTAGGCATTTTTTTTTTCTTTAAAGCAACACAGGTTTAGACTCAGGCCTACTTGACTCTGACATATCTATTTTTATTTATTTTATTTTATTTATTTATTGCATATAATCGGAATTACAATCCTTGGAATCACAGACTCATTTGCAAAGGCTCCATGTCGGTTACAGGGGGTGGAGGGAGAACGAAATACAAGGATACATACGTAATAAAGCAGTATACAAGAAAACATACACACTCAAGCAATAAACACAAACAGTACTGACAGTGCAGTCCAGGCTTTATCTTAGTTCACCAGAGACAGTGGTAGGTAGCTTTCAGGGTATCATTTGTTAGAGATGGGGGGAAAGCATATTCATGGGGTCTATGGAGACCCTGTGTCAGTTATTAATGGGGTTAGGGAGCATACTAGGTGGGCAGAGCTAGCCACAGTCACAGGTTGCAGACTCAATTAGGTGGGCTTTGAGGCCTGCTTTGAATAGGGAGATGCTGAGTGTCTGAGAGATCTGAGGAGGTACAGCATTGAGCCAAAGGGGAGCACGGTAACAAAACAATCTTTGACCCAGTGATGTCCTACAGTGGGGGACCTGGAATGAGAAATTTGCAACGAGTTGAGTATTACGCCTGAAGGGGGCTGGGATGATTATGGGGAGAAGGCCAAAGGGGGCTATTTGAAGTTGTATTTTTTTTTGCCAGGATGCAGGTGTGGTACTGAAGTCTTTGTTGGAAGTTTAGCCAACCAGTCAGGGCGGTAAAGGTCACAGGTATGAATTAGACGGTCTCTGCCGGTGACTAGTCGGCAGGCTTTATTCAGGGCAGTGTTAATACTGTGTAGTGTGGTGGGTTCTGCTACTATTTTAAATAGTGCTGATATAGCCATTATTCAAGCACATATGTTAAAGGGTCATGATGGTATGAAATATAATATCATACCCCCTTCCCCCATTGCATGGTATACATGATTTGGTCATTAAAAGTAATATACATTTACAATATTAAGGATATTCTGAAGGGGTTTGACCTGACAAATGTTCATATTAATGAGTTATTTTCTGCTCACATTAAGGAAGCAGATGAGCCTCACATAGCTAGGAAAGTCCTTTGCACTGCCTATAGCTATTATGTTCTTACAACCCTTTGGTTATCTCTTCTGGGATCTGGAATTAGGACATATCCTTGATCTCATACATGACAGACATATGGGTCAGTGGCATTACCACATTATGTGCTTCTATTGCATGTGTTAACAACTGTTTATTTGAATCTAACTATTCCCTTGTCAATGGCAAGGAACCTTTGATATGTCACCACACACACCAGTATTGCTCCATGTTTCAAAACTTATTCCTGCCCAATCCAGGAAGCCATTTTTGTGACTCTAGCAGTGTCATTGCCTCATTTTCATCTGGCAGCATCCATCTCTGATCGTCTGGCAACCATCCATTCTATTGATCGCCTTGATGGGAACTTTTATAGTAAAAAGGTTGAAACTACCTTCTTTCCTTGTTTGCAATGAGGTCTTGGAATCATGACTGACTCTGAACATTGAATATCATACCTGAGAGGAATACCATCTTTTATGCAGATGTGACATCTTCCAACTTGTCTTACCAGCTTGTGAATACTGGCCCAATAACTGAAATTAGGCTTCCACTTGTGAACTTTCAAATAAACTGTATTCGGTCCAGCCAATTAAGATTCTATAATCAAGCTCATTGTTATGCATACTATGAAGCAAGTCTGGGATCGGGGCAATCCACTAACTTCAGCAAGAAGACTCTTCTGTTCTGTGCAAGAACAAGGGGGCACAATTTGAAGATGGGGGGGATGTCTCAGAGGTAATGTGAGGAAGTATTTTTTCACTGAGAGGGTTGTGGATGCATGGAACAGCCTCCCTGAGGAGGTTGTGGAGTCAAGAACAGTGGGGGACTTCAAGAATGCATGGGACAGGCATAAAGCAGTCCTAGTGGGGGGGTAGGAGGAAGTAAGCTGTTGGTTAACTAGGATCTGCAGCTTATCTGTTAGGTAGGAAAATGGGCAGACTAGGTGGGCCAAGCGGTCCTTATCTGCCGTCATATTCTATGTTTCCATGTTTCTTCATTTGATCTACAATCAAGAAATCCATTTTCTTTCACTGCTTGTTTTCCAAGCCTGACTGGCACCTCAAACAGACTGAGAACTGAGTAATGTTATAAACTGTTACACTTTGTGCAGCCATGTGATCATCTTCAACCGAACACTGTTGCTATTCCATTGTAAAACTCAATGTGCAATCTAATGCACCCCCTGCTGAGGCCTCTGAAAATATAGATGCCTTCTGAACATTTTGATCTACCTTTGGAAAATCTGAACACATTGAATTTGAACTATGAATCTTCATTTAACACTTGAAGAAACCCTGTATTTATCCCTGGAACTGTTCGTAGCTTATGCCTTGTGGACATTGACATTTCATGTCCTGTTCAAGTTACCAACTGAAAAATGCCATCCTCCAAGGTGGTATATTCTGCTGATATGGAACACTGTGTGGTGACCAACTGTACATTCTTCTGATATGGACTAAAAGTTATGCAAAACGAACTTTTCTAACTTCTATTTTTACTCCCTAAACAGGTAATAGGTTATACAGTAACACACATGTTCCCATCCCAGAACCAGATATCATTAAGTCTAGTCCTAACTATCTTGATGCTCTATCTCAATTTTTACTTATTTTTAATATCCATACAGTCAACTTAAGTTTGTCTCTTCAATTTCTTCTCAATAGGACAGATACACACCTGATACATATCAGTATTTACTGATTGTTTTGATACTGGAAAACCCCATTGTGAAGTTTTATTCAAAATGTTTCTAGTAATGCAAGGTTTACTAACATTTTCCCTTATAATTACATTTTGTAGTTTAAGGAAAACCCTGAAACACCACCATGACCAGTTAAACTTCCTCTATCAGGCTCGTGCCTCGGGCCTGTAGACAAATGGTGCCTAACCATCATCTTTTTGTTGTGTTGCCACTTTTGCAATTAGGACAACAAAGAGGGGACTGTTACACCTGGGTTATGCCCCATGTTGTCCCACATACACCTCACACTGTATTCCTGGTCTATTATACTGTGATACTGCTATTTTGCACTAACATGTAGATATAGGCACCTGTCATATAAGCACTAGTGGCAGAAATGCGCTTTGCTGCTCATATATGCTAATGTTTACATCCTTTCACAGGATTAGATCATGCATGCCTATTATACCTCATTATAATGCATTATATTTGTCTTTTACATATATTCCATATATATAATCTACCTAATCACTGATAAGATAACTCTGAGGGATCATCAGTGATTATTATATACTTATATTCTCATATAATTATATGTAAGTATGTGTTTTACACTCAGGCAGATAAGTCACATGTAATAGAGTCCTGTCAGCACTTCTCTTTGTCTCTTTAGGGAGAAATCCTTTGTTATGTCTTGTATTATAGCTAAGCAAGCAATGCAACATGTAATAGAGCCCAGTCAGCATTTCTTTTGTCTAAGCTATAATGCAAATGGAAGCATATTCTGTCTCATATAATACTTATTAGTAATTCTGTCTCCTAAGTCATCATCCAATGGAGAATGACAGGACCAATACATATTGTTTCTCATATCTGTAACTATGATGTAATCTCTGTTGCTATGCTGTTATCTTAGTATTTAGGCTTCTGTAACCTAGTTTTACATGCTGAGAGAATGAGATTGCAGAGAGTACAAGATCTTAGAGAAGCTAAGATCTACAAACACTGGAGATTATGTACATTCTTCAGGACAGCGATGAGAAACCCATCTCCCTTTTGAATTTCTCTGTCACATGCTTGGCGTAAGTAGTATAACAAACTTTATTAGTACTCCTTGCTTGTTTACGACTGTTTCTTGGCAGACTCCGAAGACACAAGAATCTGTATTATTAGTATTATTATTATTTACTCTACTATCTGAGATTGTTTACGTAACACCGGTAGTGCCCCTATAGTTAAGGTTGAGTAGGGTGCTCAATGTTAAACCCCTAACTTTTCAGTTTAATAACGTTGGTGGGGTTTGTCAGAATATCCCACAAATTTGCATTTTTCATTGATGTGCCATGTTGTGAAAACTTGGAGAGTTTCATGATGGCACCTTGTATGGTTTCCAAGATCTGGATACCCCTTATTTTGTAAAATTGTCCCATTTTTCCCTAAACGTAACATTTTTTTTGCATTTCTTTTGCTCTCATATACAGACTACATGGTGCTAAAGTTCTGCACAACACTTTCAGAGTACATGTAGTCTGTGCTGAGGTAGTGCCTTTCGAAGGTTTGGTGAAAAAATATTAAATGGTTCCCAAGTTATAAGGATTTTAAAAATAGATGCCC
The DNA here is from genome assembly GCA_016271365.2 of Neoceratodus forsteri. Classification (NCBI taxonomy): domain Eukaryota; kingdom Metazoa; phylum Chordata; order Ceratodontiformes; family Ceratodontidae; genus Neoceratodus; species Neoceratodus forsteri. Next base: position 725,487,623 of record CM057458.1, on the reverse strand, counting down.
CACATGAACCAGAAAATTCTGGTTCATGAGAGTGTTGTTTGGTTCACAAACCTGACATCACAAACACAAATTGGGTCTCATGAACCACTTTTTTTTTTATTTGTGATAGTCGTCATCTTGTTTCTTTATTTCTGTTACCACTGAAGTTGGAAAACAGTTGTAAAGGGGTAGTTTTAGCAAAACTAAAACATCCCTAATATACGATGCCCTAATCAAGATGTTATAGTCTGTTTATGGGGAAATTTTCCAATGTTTTATATTTCACACATTCACAATCTATCCCAAGTGACTTCTGGTTGAAACCACTTTGCTTGGTTCGAACAAAATTTTCTGGTTTGCAACTCAGGAAAAGTGATTTGAACCACTAATTCTAGTTTGGGAACCAGAAAATGTGGTTCTGACTTGCAAACAATAAAACTACATACAGATGATATATTTAAAAAAAAAAACACCTGGACCTAACTAAACTGGACCCATTTAGCTAGATTCTGGCGTTTGTGTTTTTCTAAAGTTGCCATGAATAAGTTTTCTGGGCACCCAAAATCCAGGGTGCCCATTAGCAAGAGAAACTGTTCACCCATGTTCTCTGTATGAGAACAGAAGGAGTTTCTTGACTTCTGCAGCCACAGCTGGAACTCATGCTGTTGATTGCAGTGAGAGCAGTGAGTTTCTGTTCCCCTGATCTCTACTGGCACTCCACCCTCCGATTGCCATCCTCATATTTATTTAGTCTTTCCCTGGTGTCTAGCAGCACCCCCCACCCTCCAGTTGCTATCCCTGTAATATTTAAATGTTTTCCTGGTGTCTAGTGCCACCCTTCCACCCTCTGATCACTGTTTCCATAATGTATGAGTCTTTTCCTGGTGTCTAGTGGCACCCCCCACCCTCTGATCACAGTCCTTGTAATATTTGAATTTTTCTCTGGTGTCTAGTGGCACCCCCACCCTCTGATCACCATCCCCAAAATGTTTATGTTTTTTCCTGATATCTAGTGGCATCCCTCCCCACCCTCCAATCACAATCCCCTTTAATGTTTCAGTCTTTCCATGGTGTCTAATGGCACCCCCAACCTTCAATCACCATCCCCGTAATGTTTGAGTCTTTCCCTGGTGTCTAGTGGCACCCTCCCCAGCCTCCTATTGCTGCTACTGTAATGCTTTAGTCTCTCCTTGGAAACAAGCTTTGGTTTAGTGTGCCTTTCCTGGTTAAACAATTTCCCCTTTCCTTGGTTTCTAGTTAATGCCCCACTCACTGATCACCATCCCAGACTGAAATAAATAAAACTGTCCCTCAATATTCTTTTCTTTTTTTCTTTTAAACCCACAAAAAACAAAATGGTCCCTCACCAATCTGATCCCCTACCCCACCTCCCTCTCAGCACCCACAACCCCACACCCCCCAGTATACCCCCCACATCTCCTCACTCACCTGAACAGGTCACAGGGCAGTATAGCACAGTGGTTTAACGCTCTGAGCTGCAAATCTGGAGACCTGGGTTTGAATCCCACAGACCCCACTTGCATATTGTGTGACCCTGAGCAAGTTACTTAACTTCCCTATGCTCCCAGGTTGCACCTGTAAACAAGCTTTTAGCTTAGTGTGTCTCCCTGGTTAAACAATTGGAAAAAATGAAGAATGGAAAAATGAAACCACTCTCCAATTGAAGACACATCTAGCTGCTGGAACCGCTGACTGCAATATGAGAAACTAAGAAAACTGTGGTTCAGTGTATTCGTGGAGTTTTGAATTTTGATGATAACTTTGTCATTTTGTCCATATTTTGACCCCAAATTTTCAACATGGCCTTTTTGGGACCCCACCTCATGACCAGTGGTGGTGGAATTATGCAAATCAAGCCTGAAAGGTGATTTCATTGTCACTTGGTAAAATCACCTTTTTGGCAGGATTTGAAAATTTGTACCACCTTTGTTCACGATGTGGTGTTATAAAAAGGCTATGTTTAAAATCTGGGGTCAAAATATGTAAAAATGGCAAAGTTCTGCACATATGTTAATATTTTAATATGCTCGCTCATAAGTTTGGTAATTATAAATATTCTGACCCCAAGTTTTCAACATAGCCATTTTTTACACCACCTCATGGACATGACTGCTGTCATTTTTCAAATCCTGACCAGAATGTGTTTTTGCACCTGTGGTGCAAAGTTACGTATCAATGCTGTGGAATGATGTTTCAGCAGGGATTTGAATATTTTCACGACTGGGTTCATGAGGTGGGGTGATAAGAAGGACGTGCTGACAATTTGGTTGCTGTTTTGGCACAAATGCAAGCACAGAGCCCTCTGGATCTTGCACTTCCACTGCAACATACAGTACATGTACTCATCTATGGAAGGATGGGAGCATAGGGCTCAGAGAACCCTGTGCTCCCACAGCCAAATGAGGATATGATTATACTGTTTCAAAAAGTAAGGACATTCTTTGCAAAAACACTGCATCAGTGCAACAGTTAGGGTTCAGCTTAAGCTGATAAAAGTAGGAAAATCTGATCATAGAAGGGAAATCTGATGTTAAGATTTCAAACACGAACACCCCTGCCCCACCCCTGAAGCAAATGAGGAGTGGACTCTTCCTTGGTGTTGTCAACCCTAACGCTCACCCAGTTCTATACACTCATGAAACATACACAACACATCTCAGCTTTTTTGTTACTACAGTGGGGTGAGTGTTATGGTTGACAACCCCAAGAAAGACTCCACCCCTCATTTGCTTCAGGGATAGGGCAGGGGTGTTAGGGTTTGAAACCCTAACATCGGATTTCCCTACTTTTGTTGGTTTCTATGTATACACACCACACACGAAGAAGAAACCCAAAATGGATGGTTTTATAGTCATTATAAATCTTTACATGAACAGATAAGAGCTCTTTCTAATCAGAAAAACAGGGACCCTGGCAACAACACACTAAAAGGTGAATATCACAGCACTTTAAAAAAAATGTATCACTTGCTAGACTAAAAAAACTTAACATTCTGGATATTTACCAGAAATACAGTATGAATGTCTAATTACACTAATTTATAGAAGTGACCATTCACTCAACCCAAATAACTACAGGGGGATTTATGTAAGTTGTAGCTTGAGGAAGTCATGTGGTATTACAAATCCAAAGCATACATTTTCTCAGAGATAAGATAATCTGTATAGAAGTCAAACAGGATTTCTTCCTAATCACATAACTGCACACCATATTTATCTATACCCTAAAACCCCTAATAAACCACTATACAGTGAATGCCAACAGAGAAAAAAAAATATTTGCCTGCGTTGTAGACTTCCAAAAGGCATTTGATTTGGCATTCAGGTATTTTTCTAAAACTCCTACAAAATGGAATAGATAGGAAGATATATGATATAAAAAAAGAAATGTACTCTGATTCCAAGTGCAGTGTAACACTAGACAGCATAAGAACAGAATTCTTCCAACAAAAATATAGAGTGAGGCAAGGGTGTTGTCTTAACCTGGTACTCCTGAGTTTGTCCATCAATGATCTATAGCAACAAAGTTAGAAGACTCTGAGGGTTCAGGGTTGACATCAGGAGATGCTAAAGGGAATTGCCCCTTTTATGCTGATGATTTGGTTCTTCTATTGCCAACAGAGTGGGATATGCAATAGAGCGTAAGTGTACTAGAAAAGTATAACAATCCACAGTCACTGTAATTAAACTTAACCAAAACTATGGCTTTCCAAATGAAAGTCAGAAATTATAGTAAGTACAACTTTAGTTTCAGTGATGTGGTCCTGGAACACACAACAAGTTATAATTACCTGGGTGTACTAATCAGTGCCTCATAAAGTTTTAACAAGGCAATAAAAGCCATGCAAGGAAAAGGCACTTTGTGTGTTTCATGCCATTAGAACTAAATTATGTAACGTGAATCTACCTGTTAAGCTCTGAATGAAATTATCTGACTGTGTTATTTATCTGATTCTTCTATATGGATGTGAAATCAGAGGTCCAACTTTGAGCCAGAACTACAGTAACAGGGACAGAGAGCCAGCTGAAATGATACATTTGTTGTTTTGTAAGCCTGTCAGTCTCATTGAAGTAAGTCATATAATGCCCATGGAGCAGACCTAGGGCATTACTCATTACTTCTAGCTATAAAGGAAAGGGCTATGAAATTTTAGCTACATTTAAATCAGATTAACGGACAATCCTACCAGTTTAAGTCCAAGAATAGTCAACAAAATGAAAAATATAAATCAATACACCACGTTGTGACAAAACTTTTACACTTAAGCAAAATTGAAATAAATAATTTCCAGGTAATGAACATTAATTTGCCAAATGAACTGGTGAATTCTAATTCAAGTGAATAAACGAATAATAATAATAATAATAATAATAATAACACATTATGCATTGGGAAACCCAGATCAAAATGCACAAAAAGCTAAAATGCTGTAGGTCATTAAACAGACATTTTAGTATGGTGGGGTATATATTAAATATTAAAATGTAAAACACAGGCAAATGATGACAAAACATTGAGCCATAACCTTGAAACAGAAAAAGGTGGACACAAAGAGAAAATAGAAAACCAGAAGAAAACTGACTATGTAGCCAGTGCCATCAGGATCAAATTGAAAATAAGATGTTTCTTCTGAATTGTGCCAAATACACAGACACCAGAGATCACTACTTTACAAAATTCTCTCAGAAATATATGTAATTTAACAAATTGAATGACAAGGCTAAGATGGATATTATTTTGGGTGAAAATGTGGAAACATCAAAGGTAGCTGCATGGTGCCTAAAAAATTTCACAATATTAGATGTTCTGAGGCAACATCCTGTCCCTTAGAGCTCAATAATATCAGGGTTGATACTGTATATACTGTATGCAAGTAACATGCAATTCTTGTATGTATTAATGTTATTAGTCTGTAATAAACAGACACGTCCAAAAAGACTGGAGCACACACACCCAGTTTTCAAATACCACTGAGGCTCTCCAATAATGCTAAAAATATACTTTATTACATATCAAATGACATGAATGCCTGATGCGTTTCGGATTGTAAAATCCTTTTTCAAAGGCTAAAAGCACAATGAAACCAACACGATTATATACAGACAAATAATGTCACAGTGACATCACTATGGATCTTTCAGAATCATTGGTTGATCAAAAATGATTATTCATCATGACAAGTGTAAATGTGCAACCCCTCAAAAACAAAATGCAAGAGTGATCCATAACTTAATAAAAGCGACAGTGTCTCGGGATCCCAGAGAAGTTGCATTCAAATTGCACTTAAATAAAAAGGCGCAAACTTCTAAAGTGCAAAGGTTTTTTTTATAAAACTTCTCTATAATGGTACTATAAACAGCTGAACTCTGTAACTATGTTAAACCATACTAAAGCAAAAAAGTGCAACAGTATCTCAGGATCCCTGAGAAATTAAGTTCAGATTGCACTTAATAAAAAGCTGCAAACTTCCAAAGTGCAAAGTTTTTTTTATAAAGCTTCTCTATAATGGTGACATACATAGCTGAACTCTGCATCTATGTTAAGCCACAATATAGCTTACATGAACAGTAAATTTATTTTACAGACACGATATCCTTAAGTAGTATACAGTTTAAAGATTCACTGTTCTTCCAAATAAGGCTTAAGTTCAATATCCACATTCAGACCTGGCTTCTTATTCGCATGCAGCCTAATGATCCACTCTGTTTCTTTTTTCAGAATTTTGTTCCTGAAATTACCACCTCAGGGATTTGGAAAAACCTTTTCAATACCTGTAAAGCTGAAAAAATGCTCGCAAGGGTTCAAGGAATTCGTAACCTGTTGTGCAGTGGCATATGAAGGGTCTTGCCTTTTTATTGCTCTTAAATGCTCACCAACCCTCATTTTAAACTGCCTTTCAGCTTTTCCAATATAAAATGCACCACAACAACTGTTGACTTTGTAAACAACCCCTGAAGTGCTACAGGTTATGAGCTGCCGTATTTCAAAAGTACTGTGGCTGGTTTGACATCTAAATTCTTTACTCTGATTCACAAACTCACAATTCACACAGGTTTTTACACTTAAAACACCCCTTTTAATTTTTTTAGCCATGTTTCCCTCTGTTTAGTTGTAAAATGGCTATGGGTTAGACTATCTTTAATGGCTGGTGCTCGATTATAAGACATAATGGTGGGAGGAACCAGTCACAGAGTGGAGTCCTCTGTCACTCGCTAGTACATTCCAATGTTTGTTGATTATGTTTGCTACCAAGCTCGCATGAGCTGAATAAGCGGTCACAAAAGGAAATCTGTTACCTTTTTCCTGGTTTCTCTCTCTCTAATTTGTAACAAATCAGCCCTACCTTCTGTGGCTGCTTTCTGGCAGGCATCCATGACTCTAGCTTGTGAGTGGCCTCATTCTAGCAGCCTATTGCTGAGTTCCTGTGCCCCCTTCTGGAAAAACTCTGCAGTATTGTAGTTTCTCCTCACCCTAAGAAACTAACCCTTAGGGGATATTATTAACTATATGTTGTGGATATACAAAATCACACATACCCCCATAGTGCAAAGCATCATGGGCTGTATATGCAAATCACCACAAAATATTGTGCAGTTTCAACTTTAAGCAGAAATGCATGGTGCCGAAAGGCCTCTTACACAGTCTGCAAAGGGTGCCAACAGAAGACACAGACACATGTTTCATCCTACCAGGACTCATCAGTGTGTCGTGGATGGCAGCTTGAAGAAAGAAGCAGTGTATTGCCATCCCACACAAAAGATTAATAGTCAAATTAACCAGCCTGTGAGTGGGTCCCAGGGTGATAGCCTGGGTAAAACATTGGCTGCACAACAGGACACAGAAGGTAATTGTAAATGGAGTCCACTCTGAAGAAAGAGGGATTACTAGTGGGGTACCGCAGGGTTCAGTATTGGGTCCAGTCCTTTTTAATGTCTTCATCAGTGACATTGCAGAGGGACTGGAAGGAAAAGTATGCCTTTTTGCAGATGACACAAAGATCTGTAACAGGGTTGATACACAAGGAGGCGTGGAAAGGATGAAAAGGGACTTGGCAAGGTTGGAGGAATGGTCAGAAGTATGGCAGCTAGGATTCAATGCAAAGAAGTGCAAAATAATGCACCTGGGAAACAAGAACCCAGGGGAAGAATACACAATGGGTGGGAGGTAGTAACAACAACAAAAAAGGAAAGGGACCTGGGGTAATCATATCAGATGACCTTAAGGTTAGCAAGCAATGTGAGAAGGCAGTAGGGAGGGCTGGGGGTATAGTGGGATGTATAGGGAGAGGCATCAGCTGCAGAAAACAGGAAGTTGTTATCCCTCTGTACAGACAGTTGGTGAGACCCCATCTGGAGTACTGCGTCCAGTTCTGGAGACCCCATCTCCACAAGGACATAGACAGGATAGAGGCAGTCCAGAGGAGGGCAACTAAAATGGTGCAGGGTCTGCAAGAGAAGCCATATGAGGAGAGACTAAAGGAGCTTAATATGTATACCCTTGAGGAAAGAAGGGAGAGGGGGACATGATAGAAACTTTTAAGTACCTCAGTGGAATCAACAAAGTCCAAGAGGGTAGCATCTTTCAGAAAAAGAGATGTGCAAGAACAAGGGGACACAATTTAAAGATAGAAGAGGGGCAGTTCAGGGGCAATGTGAGGAAGTATTATTTCACAGAGAGGGTAGTGGATGCATGGAACAGCCTTCCTGAGGAGGTTGTGGGGTCTAAAACTGTGGGAGAATTCAAGAATGCCTGGGACAGACATAAGGCAATTCTTGTGGGGGGTAGGAAGAAATAGGCTGTTGGTTAACTAGGATCTGCGGCCTATCCTGTAGGTAGGGAAATGGGCAGACTAGATGGGACAAGCGGTCCTTATCTGCCATCAAAGTCTATGTTTCTATGTTTCTATCCACGTTTTTCCTGTAAACTGCTGTATCAAACCTGCCACTTTCATTTCTAGTAAGTGTTAGATCTAGGCAATTGACATAGTCTGAGGGAATGCAGTGTAGCTAAATCTTAGCTGCTCAGTGGTAGTGTGCAAAAAAGTAATAGATTCATAAAGGCTCTCCTGATTTCCCTTCCAAATTAACATTATATCATCAATATAGTGCTTCCAAAGCTCTATGCTGTCTTTATATCTGTTCATTTCAGCATTGTAAATCACATCACTCTCCCATTTACCTCCGAAAAGGTTTGCTATGAAAGGAGCGCAGGTGGCCCCCATAGCCGTGCCCTTGCTTTGTATATACAGGTCATCATCAAAAGTAAAATCATTTTTAGTTAGCGCATGTTCCGGTAACTTTAATAAAAAGTTAATTGGTGGTTTTTCTCCCCCTTCTGTCTTGTTTAAATGATTGGCTGCAGCATCCAGAGCCCTTCCACGGGGAACATTAGTGTAAAGTGCTTCAATGTCTGGGGTTACCAGAAGGCAGTCATTATCTTCTTGTAATGTTTTCAACAGGTTTAAAACATCTTTGGTGTCCTTACGGTAGAAAGGTAGAGTGTTAACATGTGGTTTTTGGGACAAAGGTTCAGTCAGGTAGTCAATGCCACTAACAATTGGCCTCCCTGGTGGTTTTCCGTTGTTCTTGTGGGCTTTAGGTAACACATAGAAAGTAGTTCTGACTGGGTTTTCTGTTCTCAAACATTTCTTAGTTTCCTCTGTAATGATGTTATTCCTAAAGGCTTGTTCTGTTGTCTCATCTACTGCAAATTTAAAGTCCCACATTGGATCTGAATTTAACTTGGTATAGAAATCTGAGTTGCTCAGCAGCCTTAAAACTTCATCCTTGTAGTCCTTAACATCCAGCACAACAATACTACCCCCTTTGTCTGCCTGTTTGATTATTATGTTGGCGTTTTGTTGTAATGTGTGCAAGGCATCCCACTCTCCTTTGCTAAGATTGTTAAAGCCCAAATTTGGAAGGTCGTTAAAGAGTGTTTCTAAATCTTTTTCACAGAGGTCATGAAACACTACCACAGCTGGACAAAGGGGAGGATTGAGCACTGAATTTGTTTTAAATTCAGATGTAGTAATGGGTGGGGGGGGTCACTCATAGGCTCTCTTTTAGCAAAAAAAGATTTAGATTTAGCTTTCTACATGTCAAGTACAGGTCAATAATTGTGTTTTATTCAGGACTGCTGTAGGGCAAAAACTCAATCCCTTCTTTAACAATTGTGCTTCACCTTCAGTTAGGGTGTGGCTGGAGATGTTGATGACTTGTATAGTGGAGTCATTCATTTCTCCTGGTAAATTTACTTCCATCTCCCCCGTTGCCTCTTCTCTTATTGTATTGATTCCTGTACTGGGTGTATTGGTTGTTGCCTTGTTGACTGCGGTAGCTGGCACCTCTTCCCCCTCCTTGTTCTCTTTCTCCAAAACCTGTTTCTACCCCTTGTTGGTTGAACCTCGGGCTGTGCCTGGGTCCTGGAGCTGCTTGTATAGGAGGTTCTATTCCTGTCTGTCCCATCTGGCCCCTCACTAAAAAAGGCTCCCATCATGGTTCATCAATTTCTCTTTCAGAATCACTCCCCTCTGTGCTAAAATTAAAAGAGACATGCCTTGTCCTCTTCAAAATGCCCTTTTGTCCATTTTGCTTCCAGATGTAGACTCTATTGTTTTCATAGTCACCTTTGTCTCTTAAGAATTCTACTTGTTTAGCAGCTTTTAAATCTCTATCTACTTTGGCAATACAGTATTGTAACTTCTGGTTGAAAACATTAAAATCAGTGTGTGCTTTGAATTTTAAGACTTCTATTTCTTGTTTCTTTAGCGCCTTCTGTAGCTGTACTTCCCTTTCTTTGCTAAACTTAACAATTAGCTGCATCTGTTTAGTGCTTGCCTCACTCAGACTTTTCTCCCATTCTTGCATAAAAAGTTTGTTCTCACCTCCAAATGCTGAATCCTTCAGGAGTCTTAAGCCTCTTGGAATTCATTGTAGCTGGATATAGGCTTTTCTTCCAAGTCTATTGCCGACATCAGTCTTCATCTCTCCTTCACATTTCAGACCCTTCAATCCTGGTTCTTGTCCAACTACCAAGTCCTAAACATATCTAAGACCCAGGCCATGCTTTTTGGGTCCCACAGAAAGGTGCCCACCAAGTCCCCTAAATTCTTGGTGTGCAGCTGCGATGGGACTGCTGTATCAAATACTTCATCCTTCAAGTATCTAGGGATGATGCTGGACCCTGTACTTGACTGCTCGATGCATGTTAGCGAGGTGTGTTGCTTGGTTAATGCCAAAATTGGTGCAGCCTATAAGGTGCGCCACTCTCTCACCCTGGCTGCCAGGATCTCTGTTGCACGAGGGGTTTTATACCCACAACTGCTCTATGCCCTGCCAGTGCTTTCACAAGCTAACACAGGCGTCCTTTGCAAAAGGGACATGTCTTACAACAATATCTGTAGATTTGCCCTTTCTGCTCCCCACCTTACACATCACAGTCATCTCTATACTGCTTTAAAATGGCTGTCTCCTGATGCCCTTCATTCATACTCCGTAGGTTGTTTTGTTGGCTTCTTAACCAGAACACCTCATCCTGCTTCTCTGGGGGACATGTTTACCCTGGTCTCTCACTCTCACTCGCCCTCAGGTCCCTCACTCCCATTACTATCTACTCAGACTTGCTCCACGAAAATGGGAGAGCAAGCCTTCTCCTACTTTGCTCCTAGGTTGTGGAACTCTCTCCCATGCCATGTCAAGAACTCCTCATCTCACCTTACTTTTAAGCATGCCCTATTTTCCCACCTCCTTGTTTCTGGAACCTGTGACTGCACTTAACATCTTTTCTGCCTCTCCTCTTGTCACGTCTCTCGACTTGGACTACTTGTTTGTGACCTGCCCACCCCTCGGAATTGCCTTTTGTCTTAGAGTCTTTAACTGTCTGCCTCCCCCATCCCTAGGCCCGATGTAATGGGTCTATCATGCTATTTTGTGTATCTGTGCCTACTGGACTGCTCGCTCAGAGGTAGGCCTCCTGAATGATTGCCTACTGCCTTTTGTTATTAATGGATTGCTGCAATAACTTCACACTGTTTGCTGTTACACTGTTTGCTGTTATTCATGTTTTATATTATCCTCTATGGCAGTCCTCTGTCAATGTATTTTGTAGACAGTTCCACTGCACTTACCTGATTGTTCGTCACTGCTGTATTATGGCTTTGTACTCTGCTGTATTGATATATTGTACTCTCCCGGGTCGTGCCAGAAAATAGGCAGGTTATGTTGCCTAGCGCATTTACCCAGTTACCAAAAGCAAATAAATAAATAAATAAAATAAAATAAAATGTTGGAGGCATTCCAGTAAATTTTCCTCAGCTGGTGAGTCAGTCTCTCCAATCCTTTAAAAGCATCTCTTAAGGAAATGGCTTTTGTGGATAGCTGTGTCCCTCCATTCTCTTCCAAAAGAAAAGGGCTGGCTGTGCTCACTGTAGTAAAGAGGTGATCCACATATTGTAAAGGATGTTCCATTTGGGAAGTCCCAGGAAACTCAGATTTGGTGTAGTTTATAAAGACATAATGTCTTGCCAATGTAATCTACTTCTGGCCCACTACGTGGTAAAATAGGGGTTTTATGGAGTCAAATTGGAAACTCTGCAACGTGTGCGTTACCACTAAAGTATTGCTTCCAAAAAAGTATGCACAAGGTAATTGGTGCTCAAACAGTCAAACAGATAGCAGAAAAGTCCAAAAATACTGGAGCACATACACACATTTTCTAAATACCACTGAGGCTCTCCAATAATGCTAAAAATATACTTTATTACATATCAAATGACATGAATGCCTGACGCATTTCGGATTACCTTGTGTGCACTTTTTGGGGAGCAATAGTCTGTAATAAATTTGCCCATACTTGTATTATAGTCAAAACACTTTATTTATTTAAAAGTTTAGCCAAGGAATACATACTGAGCTTATAACAGCTCGTTTCCAGATGTGTCCTGGGGGAGAGGGGAGAAGGAGATGGCTAACAGTAAATTAATAAAACTACATGAAGTCAAATACAATTTACAATACAAATGCAATGATATAGAATTACAAGGAGAATCATAAATATCTAGGCAATTTAGTAATGAAATGCAAATTAGAGACAACAAAATATAATAATCTATATATGTAAAGAAGGGGAAAAGTAATGTAACAGTATGAACAGGGCAAACGCTAGATATGGGGAGTAAGAACAGGACAACCAGTACAACGTGACAAGGGAGCAAAAGAGGAAAGTGTCATAGGCAGTTGCAGGAAGGATAAAAAAAGTCATAAAGAAAAGACTTTAGGGGCCAGCCTGGTGTCGCTGAGGGTTGAGGCGCAGGACGCCACACCTTGCTCCACGCCGGTGACCCGGGTTCGGGAACGAGCCTGGGTTGTTGGGGGTCAGCAGGGGAGGGAGAGAATTGAGCATCCAGAGGACAGCTCTCCTCTCCTGTGAGGGAGGGGGGCATGGTCTCGGTGCTTGACTGACCTCTGGCAGAGGCCAGAGGTACAGCAAGTGTGCAGAGCAGACAAGGGGTAGGAGTGGTGGACGTCGGCAGGAACACCTTGACGTTGGACGCACACCACTCCCCAGAAAAGTGGAAAATCACCCACAGCGAAGCCTGGAGACAGGCCCCAGCATCACGAGACCAGGACCGGAGAGGGGTCGCACGAGTCTGGCCAACATTTGAATGAAGGATGGGAGGCTTGGGGTTGGTCTCCCACCCCACTTGGGGGGGGTAATCCGAGGACGATGACAGGGTGGACACGTGAAGGGCTCATATCCCGGCGACCTGGCAGGCATGATGCCTTGGGAGTCCCTGAGGGAAGGTAGGTGCTGTGGAGAAGGTGGGGGGGGGGAGAAAAATAGAAAGTAAAAAAAAAAAAGAAAAGACTTTAGGGAGGAAGGAGAAGAAGTGGAATAAATAGAAAGGGGAAGTGAGGACCAAAGTTTAGGAAAGCAGTAAGAAAAAGCAGATTGACCAATGGTAGATTTTCTAGAAGGAAGAGAGAGAGAAAATGGGAAGTAGTTTTGTGAAGAGGGTAGGAGGAAGAGGGAGGAGGGGATAAGAAGGATGTGAAATAAGAGGGAATGGTGCTGAACCAGCATTTGGATAAAAAAGAGACACAATCAGAAACATGCACAGTATCAAGAGAGGGGAGAGAAAGATCTGAGTAAAGAGAACAATGGTGAGCATGAGGTGAATAATCTAAAGCAAAATGATAAAAAGAATGAAAAAGGGGGTCTAGTCTGGTAAGGGAGGATTTAGGGGTACTACTGCAGACTAATTCACTGTAGTCAAATATAGGAAGGATCATGTCTAATACAGTGTCTCGGTGGTCAGGGAGCAGAATACTCACTTTATTCCTGTACAAAACACCAAGCTTAGGGTGAAGCTTATGGTGAATTGCATCAATATGCTCTGAAAAATCAAGAATCAGTATGCTGTCTTCCTTCTAGAAAATCTACTGTTGGTCAATCTACCTTTTCTTACTACTTTCCTAAATTTTGGTCCGCACTTCCCATCAATGTGCTCGGAGAAATCAAGATGCCAGTCAAGGCAGACCATGAGTTGCTTAAAGGAGAAGCATACGAAAAAATCTGGAGGGGATATTGTCAGACTGAAAAATGGGGAAGGAGGGTACATGGAGGATGATGGAGGATGATACACTCATGGCAGAAGTACTGAACAAATATTTCTGATCAATATTCACTGAGGAGGGGGAAGGGAACAACCCATCTTTAAAGGTGAGGGACACGAAGGGCAGGGAGGTGGACACTGGTCCGTTCTCAGAGGAAAGAATCCTCAGGGAACTAGCAGCTATAAAAATAGATAAGGCAATGGGTCCTGGTGGGGTACACCCTAGGGTGCTGAGGGAGCTGAGAGAGGTGCTAGTAGCACCACTGGCAGTTTTGTGCAGTCTATCATTAGAGACGGGAGGAGGTGCAGAGAACTGGAGGAGGGCAGATGTGGTCCCACTACATAAGAGTGGTAGTGAGAAAGAGGCAGGTAACTACAGGCCAGTAAGCTTGACCTCAGTGGCATGTAAATTAATGGAAAATCTACTGAAGGAAAGGATAGTGGACCACCTGGCAGTGAACGGTTTCCAAGACCCAAAAGCATGGTTTTACCCAAGGGAAGTGATGCCAAACTAATTTCATAGGGTTCTTCAACTGGTTGGCCAGGAAGGTGGATCAGGACAGAGCGGTGGATGTGGCATATCTGGATTTTAGCAGAGCCTTCAATACAGTGCCACACAGAAGGCTGCTAAGTAAACTAGGGAGCCTGGATGTAGGGGGTAAGATAATAAGATGGGTGGGAAACTGGTTAGGCATAGGACTCAGAGTGTGGTGGTAAATGGCACATGCTCTGCATAGGAAAGGATGGCCAGTGGAGTTTCACAGGGATCGGTGTTGGGCCTAGTCCTATTCCGTGTCATCAGTGAAATTGCTGAGGGACTGGAAGGGAAAGTTTGCCTGTTTACGGACAATACAAAAATCTGCAACAGGGTGGACACTCCTGACGGGGTGGATAAAATGCAAAGGGACCTAAAAAGATTGGAGAACTGGTCTAGGGAATGGCAGCTGGGGTTCAATGACACAAAAATGTAAAATTATGCATATGGGAAACAATAACGCAGGAGCAGTGTACAACCTAGGGGTGAGAACATTTCAAGCTCCAAGCAGTAGCAGAACCTGGGTTTCCTTATCTCAGATGACCTGAAGATGGGCAAACAATGTGACAAGGCATCAGCAAGAGCTAACGGGATGCTGGGTTGCATAGGCGGGGTAAAACCAGCAGAAGGCAGGAGGTCATACTTTCACTGTATAGATCACTGGTGAGGCCTCACCTCGAGTATTGCATCCAGTTCTGGAGAACTCATCTAGAGAAGGACATAAACAAATTAGAGGTGGTGCAGAGGAGAGCAACCAAGATGGTGAGAGGCCTACATAACAAACCCTATGGAGACAGGCTTAGGACGCTAAATATGTATTCGCTGGAGGAGAGGACGGGGGGGACGACATGACTGAGACCTATAAATATCTCACAGGAAGAAACAGAGTACAAGCTGATGAATTTTTCCAAAGAGAAATCTGCTTAAGGACTAGAGGCCACAACATGAAAATAGAGAAGTAGAGGCTCAGAGGAAAGGTGAGAAAGTACTTTTACATAGAGGATGGTGGATAGATAGAACAGTCTGCCAGTCAAGGTGATGGGGGCAGAAACAATTACAGGCTTCAAGAAGACTTGGGACAGGCATGTAGGAATCCTGAAATTGATAAGAGAGTGACCTTTAGGTGAATGATGGGATTCCCTGGGTCATGATAGCTATAAAACAGGGCTGACGCGGTGAGCCTGAGTACTCTTATCTGCTGTCAACTTCTATGTTTCTATCTTCAATGTTTGCACCATCGACCCCTGAGGGACACCTGAGCAAATGGAAAGTGAATGTGAAATGGATTTTTCTAGCTGGACTGCTTGAGACCTACATTCAATGTAAGAACAAAACTAGAGTCAGAGAGGCCTACTGCTTTTAATTTGTCCGAAGGAGGGGGAAGTATTGCCAAACCAATAAAACAACATTGAACTGAATTGAATTAAATTGAATTGGAAGAGACAGGAACAGAGAGAGATAGCTGCAAACTACATACTATCTTGCCACCAGCTTTGAAATACAACATGGATGTATTAATTCCCCCCCCCAATTCTTTTTATCGTGCTCCCTACCTGAACTCTCTCTGGAGATGTCTCACAGGGCCTGCCTTTATCCCACCCACCTGAAGCTCTCTTCCTCTTGCTTCTCCTGGGCCCGGCCCTCCTGACCATTACTCGGCCACCCAGCCTCCCGGCTCTGAGTACCCCGGGGTGGGACCAACAGATTACTCCTCCTGGCGCTCTGTCTAGAATTTAGATAAGCAACCAGGTATGGAGGAGAGCGGAGGAAATGAGACAAGAAGCCCGACATTGGGCATGGTTGGCTGGCCCCCATACCCTCCTTCGCCTATCAGGAGGCAGAGGGTATTTTTACTTGTTTTTCTTCCTGCCCTCCACCCTCCCATGGAGCCTGGACATGCAATGACAGCCAGCGTCCACCGAGCTCTGCCCCCAGTGCTATAGTGTTGCAGGATCCAGGCCACTCCTGACTAACACCAGAGGTCACTCAAGAGCGATGCAGAATCCTACTCCCTCCCCAGGAAGAGACAGCCATCCATCGGACGCTCAATCCCTCTCGCCTCTGCTGACCCCCGACAGCCCGAACCCCTGTCACTGGCATGGAGTGAGATGAGATGACTAGTGCCTTAACCCTCAGCGCCACTGGGCTGGCTTGGATGTATTAATTTTAAATGCATTGTAGTATGCTTTTATGTTATGTATAATTATATATATATATATATATATATATATATATATATTCTTAACCAAAATAACTCTGTTTAATGCATCAGTTAGGGTTGTTCCACAACAACAAAAGCAGGGAAATTCGATGTTAGGGTTGAAATTTACACCCCCACCCCACCCCCAACCCGGCATCAGGGTGTGCGTTGGTCACTATTCCTTCACCCCATTCAATGTGTAAACAAGCTGAGGTGGTGCAGTATAGGAGAATGGGGTGAGAGTTTGGACCAATGACCCCAATGCACAACCCAATGCCGGGTTAGTATGAGGTGGGGGTGCAAGGGGAGCTTAACCCTAACATCGAATTTCCTTTGCTTTTGCTGCTGTGGAACAACCCTAACTGATGCATTAAACAGAGTTTTTGCCATGAATTTCCTTCTTTGGAGAATGAGGACCACAAATAGTGAATGAAGTGGTAGGAGCGCGGGCCTTTTGGGCCCTGTGCTCCCACCACATGTTTTTTTGTCACATAGTAATGGTAAGTGCAATGCAAATGCAAGTGCAAATGGTTACACACATGGTGATGCAAACATAAATGGTAATAGAAACGCCAGCACAAAGTGATGCAAATGGAGACGCAAATGCAAGCACGTATGGAAACGCAAACCATAATACGCATGGTGATGGTACCGCAATTGTAAACACAAATGGTAATGGTAACAGCAACAATGCCAAAGGAAACAGAAACGTAAACGCAAGTGCATACGGAAGCGCAAACCGTAACGCGCACGGTCACAGTACCGCAGTTGGAAATGCAAATGGTAACGGTAACAGCAACAGTAACACCAAAGGAAACAGAACTGGAAATGCAAGCATGAACAGAAACTCAAACCATAATGTGCATGGTCATGGTAATGCAACTGGAAATGCAAATGATAACAGTAACAGCAACGATGATGCAAAACAAAAGACAAACGCACACGGAAGGGCAGTTGCAAACGCAAATGGTAATGTGCATGGTGACGCAAATTGAAACGCAAACAGAAACAGTAGTGGAGACGCAAATGGTAACAGTAACGCAAACACAAGCACAAACGAAAATGCAAAGGGTAATGCACACGGTGGTGTACATGGGAACACTAACGCAAATGGATACGGAAACGCAAGTGGAAGCGCTAAGTGTAACAGTAAGTGGAGTGCACACCCTGGTTTTCCCCAACAGCTGCATAGAGAAACACAGTGACTACAAAGAATGTATGCATAATAATGGGCCTCGGACCAGAAAATTACCACTTGGAATACTAAATTGCTTATATCCCAGGAACCGTACAACGTAGAAGAAAAATTTAAATTTCATATGATTCATGACTTTCCTGGCTAGTTTTGTTCTTAGGCCCCTAGCAAGGTGCTAAGTATTTTTCTGACGAAAAGTCCGTATCTCACACCGTTTCTGAGATACGGGCCCCTGAAAGGCGTGGCGGACGCTGCAATGTTAGTCTATGGGAAAAAGTGTCAACTTCGGAGTATCGTAACTTTGCATCCCTGCAATATTTTTTCACCAAACCACCAAAAGGCACATCTGTGGGATGTTGGCTTTCTTCCTTCCAAATTTCAGCCCAAAAGACCAAATTGTTCTTTTGCAGCAGGGTGGTGAACAACTCCTGTTATTTTGGCCATAGTGTTGCAAAGTAGTGTCGTAGCAAAAAAAATCATGAAAGTGTCACAAGTTCAACACTATTTTGTGACACTACAGATTACAAAAATTTGAAAAACATATTTCTGGGGTGTTTAACCTCCCAAAAAAGACATGGCTAGTATCCTCAGGGTTCGACTAGGTGAACACAAAAAGAATTGTGTTCCTAGAGGGTGCCAAATTTAAATGCCAAGCATTTCTGTGACCAGTAACTGAAAAAAATGGCTGACTCATGACACTACAGGTGTCATTTGTGACACTAAAAACTGCATTTGTGACACTGTTAAACTTTTTGTTAACTTTTGCCCTTGACTATAATGGGAAACTTGTTTTTTGAATAACTTTTGAACTGTTTAATATTTTTCCACGAAATCTTTGAATGGCACATTGGAGACCCTGGCTGCATGTTCCCTGAAGTTTTTGGACTGGTCGTGCAAACCGTGTGACCTGTAGGTGCAGCAAAGTATGCGTAAAAAAGTGTAAATGCACTACAGAATGTTGCTTAATAACTCTGCAACTGTACATCTGACTGGTAAAAAACTTGGAAGATCCCAAGATCTATGCTAACGCTCTGTGCCTGCCAAATTTCAGGCAAGTCTGTTGTATGGTGGCAAAGTCATTAAGGTACAAAGTTTCACCATTTAACCTTAAATAACCTTAAATGGAGTACTCAACCCTAGCTGTAGTGGCACTACCGTGCCACTATAATGTGTGTATATATATATATATATATATATATATAAGTTTTGGCAATACCTGTAAAGCTTGTCATGTCAGTAAAGTTGCTTAAACTGAAATTAATTAAGAGAGACAGGGAGAGAGAGAGAGAGAGAGAGCAAGAGAGCTCACAATAGACAAAGAGGCCATCCACCTCAAAGGCATTGTCTCCTGATGTTTTGAGCCTTGCTCTTAGTACAATCAAGAGGCCCACCTTGGAAGAGTGGAGCAAGCGCAAGGGCACAAAAGGGTGCAGGACATCTACCAGGTAGCCAGGACCCAATCCATGTAGGGCCTTATAAGCTAGTAACCTCACTTTGAAGGAGATACCACTGCATCAGTAACCAGTGCAGTTCACGCAGTACCAGGGGACATGCAACTTGTCCTTGAAAGGCCAGTCAGTGGCCTAGCCACTGCATTCTGCACCAGTTGTAGGTGTTGTAACATACTGCCACTGACCCCAAAGTATAGAGCATTGCAGTAGTCGAGCTGAGATGTCACAAACCTGTGCACTAGAGTCACCAGTCATGGGGGGGGATAAGGAATTTCATCTCGCTAATGTTCCTTAGATGGTAGAAGTCACTCAAGACTATGGCTGACACTTCAGCCTCAGATGTCAACACTGAAGTGTCAACCCTTCATCCAGAATGACACCCAGATTTTTCATCTTTGTGGCAGCCAACAGCTTCAATGGACCAAGCCAAAGCCCTGTCTCCTTCTCAGCAGCTATCACTGTCTCTCTACATACCAGATCAACTACTAGTATCTCAGCCTTGTCAGAGTTTTAACCAGCTCGATGACATCCAATACTGGCTCTCAGTCAAGCACTTATTAAGCACATCAACTGCACCTGGTGTCCAGTGTGCAAAACAGAGGTACAGCAGCATGTACACTGCAAACAACATGGACAAGAGGACTGAACCCTAGGAAACACCACAGGGCAGTGATGACAGGCATGTGGAGAAATTCCCAGCACTACCCACTGTGTCCTGTCCTTGAGGTAGGACTCAAACCAGCAGATGACTTTGCCAGTGAGCCCTATGTATTCCCTCAGCCAATCCAACAGCCCATGGTCCCCCATGGTCAACAGTGTCAAAAGCTGAGGAGGGATCGAGGAAAATTAGAATTGATGGCTCTCCTCTACCTCCCACCCCTAAAAGGTAATTTTGTATTCTGACCAGTGCAGTTTCAGTGCAGTGCTTATACCTAAATCTGGACTAGAAAGGCTCATAGATGTTGTAGACTAAGAGATACACCTTGAGCTGCAACAGAACCAGCTTCTCAGTAACCTCACTTAAAAATGGTATCGTTACAGGCAGGTTGGTAATTCACCAGGTTGGTTGGGTTCATCGAGGACTTCTTCAGAAGAGGCCTCACCACTGCATTTTTCAATGTAGCTGGGAAGAACCCCTCCAACAAGGAGTGCCGGACAATCCCATTGAACACCATACCCAGATATCCAGCACAGCTCACCAGAAGCCATGTTGGACCTGGATCCAGTTTGCAAAAGGGTGGTCATAGCAGAGAAATCACCTCCTCCTCCTCCTCCTCTGTTGCTGGTCTAAACTTCTCCCATGATAGCTGATAACTTAGATACATAGATACTGACAGCAGATAAGGGCCTTTGGCCCACCTAGTCTGCCCAATTGCGCATGTAATTTTGCCTCTTCCAAGCTTCTTTTGAACTGGGTTGTCCCTTTCCCCAACTGCTAGGATCAACCGATGCCTATCCCATGCATTCTTGAACCCGTAATCATTTCAGCCCCCACCACCTCCTCTGGCAGGGCATTTCACTTATTGGTCAACCTTTTCATGAAGAAATACTTCCTCATGTTACCTCTGAACTTCCTTCCCTCCAATCTCATCCCATGACCCCTAGTCCTGGAACATTTCTTCTTCTGAAAAATAGTATCTTCCTGCACCTTGTTCCTCCTCGTGAGGTACTTGTATGTCTCTATCATATCCCTCCTCTCCTCCAGGGAGTACATATTCAAGTCCCTCAGCCTGTCCTTGTAGGACTTGTGATGCAAACCCTGTACCATCTTGGTTGCCATCCTCTGAACTGTCTCCACCATCTCTATATCCTTACATAGGTAAGGCCTCCAGAACTGGATGCTACTCCAAGTGTGGCCTCACTAATGTCTTGCACAGTGGAATTATGACCTCCCCTCTCCTGCTGGTGATGCCCCTGCATATGCCTC
Source organism: Neoceratodus forsteri (assembly GCA_016271365.2). Lineage (NCBI taxonomy): Eukaryota > Metazoa > Chordata > Ceratodontiformes > Ceratodontidae > Neoceratodus > Neoceratodus forsteri. Next base: position 725,466,700 of record CM057458.1, on the reverse strand, counting down.
CCAGTATCCTATTTTCTTTTCTCACTGCCTTGTCGCACTGACTCCCAACTTTTAGATCATCAAGGATGATAACTCCTAGGTCTCTTTCCTGCTTGGAGCATGCTATATCCTTCCCTCCCCCCAGCTGATATGTTGTTCCAGGATTTTTGTGCCCCATGTGCATTATTCTCTACTTTTTTGCATTAAATTTCAACTGCCATATCCCTGACCATCCCTCAATCTTCTGCAGGTCTCTCCTCATTCTATCCACTCCCTCTGGCATGTCCACTCTGTTACAGAGTTTTGTGTCATCAGCAAACAGGAAAATTCACCCTTCTATGTTATCTTTAATGTCACTGATAAAGATGTTGAAAAGGACCGGACCCAGCACTGATCCCTGTGACACTCCACTGGTCACCCTTCCCTCTGTGGAGTGACAACCATTTACCACCACCCTCTGTGTCCTGCCATCCAGCCAATTCCCCACCCACTGCACTGCTGTTCTACCCACACCCATATTGCCTAGCTTGTTTAACAGCCTCCTATGGGGCACAGTGTCAGAGGCCTTACTAAAGTCCAGATAGGCCACGTCCACTGCTTCCCCCCCAAATCCACCTCCCTTGTCACCCAGTCAAAAAATTCAATGAGGTTAGTTTGACACGACCTCCCCCCAGTAAAACCATAGGTTCATAGTTGAGTACAAGTTCAGTAGGCCAGAGCCTTTTAATGAACTCACCACTTTTTGCTCCTAAAGGTGGTAGGGCTGTTTTATATTCCCACATAGTTATCTAGTCTATTTTTGAATGCTGACATACAGCATTATTACTGTTGACTATGTGCTGTGGCAAGTATTCCAAGTATTAATTATGCTCTGAATGTAGAATTTGCTTCTTTTATTTCTTACATTTATTTCTCCTATTAGTTCATGTTCATGAGACTTAGTTTTTTTATTAGCTTTCTGCTCCACTAGTCCTATTGTTACCACAGCAGATTTATCTTGGATGGCTTCATATGTTAAACAAAGATCACCTCTGATTTGTCTATATTTCATGGAGTATAATCCTAGATTTTTTTGTCTGTTTTTATAACTTAGGTTTTGATGTTTTTGATTTTCTTGGTTGCCTTTCGCTGTACTCCTTCTAGTTTTTTGCCTCTTATGGTATTAGGTGCACAGAATTGTGAACAGTATTCAAGATGTGGTCTAACCAAACTGGAGTATTTTTTTTTTATTTAACAATTTGATAACCGGGTAGGGACTCTGGACAATGTCCTTTTTCAGGTCCGACCCAGAACAAACTGCAAGCAAAAATAACAAGCAGTAACACACATCAACAATCACATTTAGACTTGCTCAACAAAAATGACTTAAACATATTCTTAAAACAACACGGAGACATAGTTTAGTGAAGAGCTGGGGGTAAGGCATTCCAAAGGGATGGGGCTGCAACAGAAAAGACCTCTGACCATTCTGAGTCTTAAAAACTGGAAGGTTTAGCAAGATCCCATTTGCAGATCTCAATTTGGGGAGGGTCTGATGAACTGTAACCATATCTACCAATGGAAATTTAGAGGAAAAAGAGACTTATAAAGCAAACACCTGGAAAAATAATGAATTATTTCCCTAGGTGATAACCAACCTAATTGTAAATACAATAAACAATGATGTGTTCTAAAGTGGACCGATAAAACAAACCTACAAATATTATTATAAGCCACAGACAAAACATTATATTCCTTAACATTCAAATTCTGATACAAATAATAAACATAATCAAAATGTGGTAATAATGAACCAACAGCAACTGATTTTCTGGTTTCAAAAGCAAAAAATGACCTAAACTTAAACAAAATAACCCAATTTCTGATTTATTATTTGACTAATATACTTAATATGTAACGAGAAAGTTAAACCATAGTTCAACCACAACCAAATATTTAAATCGGGTAATTTGATCTATTGCAGCACCATCCCCATCAGAAAGCAACAAACAAGGATCATCGTTCAACATAACCAGGGTCCCAAAAATCACTGATTTCATTTTTTTGAGTTTAGAATGATAGAATTTGTTACAAATCAATTACACAGATTCCTAAAGCCAACATCCAGAACATCTACCAACTCATCTTGTGATTTACCCTGACTATAAAGTATCAGATTGTCTGCATACATCATTGAGTCTCAAGGTCCACAATAAGCAGACAATTGATTAACAAATAAAGAGTACAGCAAAGGTCCTAATATGGACACCTGCAGAATGCCACACTCAATAAAAGCCATTTGGGAATCCTGTGACCCAATACGCACAAACTGTTAATGATTTACTAAAAAATCATTAACCCAGGGTAATGCATTTATAGAGAAACCAATAACTTTCAACTTACACAATAACAAACCATAATCAATTAAATCAAATGCCTTGGTCAAGTCCACAAACACCGCCCCAGTCATTAGGCCATTTTCAAGGCCCCTGATGACGGTGTCTGTGAATCTGACCAAGGTAGTACCAGTTCCATATCCCCATAGAAACCCATGCTGCTGTGGACTTAAGATGTTATAACAGTCCAAATAATCTTTCAATTGACTAGACACTACTTTCTCTAACAGTTTACACAAAGGATTTGAGATGGATATGGGCCTAAAATCATCTAAAACAACAGCATGGGCTTTTTTTGGGCTTGGAACAACTCTTGCACACTTCCAATCAAGTGGAAATTGACCCGAAGTCAAAGATACATTAAAAATATAGCACAATGGATCAGTAATATAAGCAAGCGCTAACTTCAGAAATCTAGCCCCAAGACCCCTACCACAGTCAGTACAATTGTCAGGCAAAGTACAAAGTAAATGGAACGTTTCATACGAATCAATTGCCCTAAACTGAAATTGTGACCCTGCCACTTGAAGAGTCTCCACACCCTGAACAACATCAGATAATCCTAACCTATAACTTGAATAGTCAGAGCACTTGATATTAAATAAATCTGCAATTTCAGATTGGTCAACAACTGTCTCATCATTCACTCACAATTGATACACATCACTACTAATCCTAGGAGACAATAAACAATTAACATTCTGCCAAAACTTTTTGAATCTGATAAATTAGTTGTAAATTGTGCATTATAGAAATCTCTTTTTTGCACTTTTCACCAATTCTGAAACCTTTTTTCTCAATTCACGATAACTAGCCAAAGAAACAGAAGAAGGGTTACATTTATAATGCACCCATGCACGATTCCTCTGTTTAATATAAAACTTAATATCATCCGAAAACCACTTATTTACCTTGCCTCGCAATCTGTTCACAGAGGAAAAAAGGCATTTTGAATAACGTAACTGACTTAAAAAATAATCCAAAGCACAGTCAACATCAGGTATTGCATAAAGATATGACCAATCAATAGCAGAAAAGGAGGCAGTAACTGCCTCAAGATCAATCCTACTAAAACGACAACGTTTCAAAATACGAGGTGGAATCCTTACAGTCCTAAAGCTCAGAATACAAAAAAATACCCTGATGGTCACTTACAGCATCTGGCAATACGCCAGAAGCAGTCACAATACTCTCATGATTAGTAATCACCCAGTCAAGAATTGAGTGATTAACTGAGTGAGGATTTAGATGGGTAGGATGAAATATTGTCTGCACTAGGCCATAAGATTGCAACAATGATTTCAAACCAAGACCATCCTTAAGCTCCCAATTCAAGTTTACATCTCCTACAGAACTACATCATTACGCAAACAAAATGGGGAGACAATATCCAAACAATCCTTTAAACCATTTATACCAATTTGAGGGGGGTTATAAAAACAACCTAAGACCAAATGTTTTTTCCCACCCAAAATACATTTCAAAAACAACCAATCACAACATTGGTCAGACTCCACACTAGAACCCAAAACAGTCACCCGAAGACGATCCTTGAGATAAATTGCTATCCCCCTCCTTTCTTTTTACCTTTACGATCAGTTCTCAGCAGATTATAACCTGCAATAAACATATTTTATCTGGAACATGGGGTTTCAACCGTCTCAGATATAGCCAAAACATCTGGTTGGTGATAAACAACAAAATATTCTAACTCACTTAACTTAGGAATCAAACTTCTGACATTAAAATGAACAACTTTAAACCCTTTACAAGGCAACAAATAAGGAACGCCCTGTCCACAAAACTCAATATTAGACTCAGGAGGACCGGGGGTTAGTCTCCACATCCCCAGATAACAAAAGTAAAACAAAATATTTAAATAATTTCACTATATTCTTAGTCCCACCCTGTTACAAACAAATAGGAATTTTACAAACTAAATGTCCACAATGTCGAATTTCATAGTTTTTCCTACTTAAAAAGAAACTGGTAGTAAACCGCATGTTACTGCCTACCAACAAATTGGACATGGAATAATCATTGACAGTATAACAACCCCTACTAACCCCATTTGATACTGCCTCTCTTACTATCACATTGCATATATACACACCACAAACAACTAACAAAACACACGCAATATTGGTCTTAGCCATTCTTACACCACACACCCCAGCCACGAATATACCTGGCCTCTCCCTCTCCCACACCTTCCATGGACTCCACTGACTCCCGAGCACTTAGCCGCAAACTGGCCGCTGCAGTAGATGTCGCCACATCTACCAGCTTGCCAATTTAAAACACCACAACCCCACCTTCATGGGCTGCCACCACCAATCGAGAGGGGAGGGGGTGCGGCTAACACATTACAAGCAGCAAAGATACCCTCAGTGACAATTCAGTCAAACGTGCAGCAATATAGCAATGGAAGCAGACCAGGCACAGACAACTAGGCTTAATGTCAGCAGCAGCAGCACAAATGAAGAGCACACAATAAGCAGCAAGTTCAGGCAGCAAATAACGTTTCATGCAATAAGCACATACAGATTAAAATGTCACGCAGCAGCTTGTAGTAAAAAACAGAACAGTTCAGTTCACAGCATCCACTTAATAAAACAGCAGCGATACAGTCATAGCAATTACATTAATGCTCACAATACTGCAGCAGTTTAATCCATGGCTTTGAATATGCAAGCTACGTCCCCACTTATGACCACCAGCCAGACTCCACTTGGCTAGGTCTCATCAACAATGCTGGTCTTCAGGACAGTACTTAATACGGCAGCAGCAGGAAGAGAGAGTTCAAATTCTCTCCGACTCCAACAGATGGCAATGGAGCAGTTAGACTGTATACAGGGGCGATGCTACCACAGGGGTCAGTGGGGTCTGCCACCCACTCACTGACTCCCGAGCACATTGCTGCACTCAGCCATGAACCGGCCACCACAGTAGATGCCGCCGCATCTACCGGCTTGCCAATTTAAAACACCACAACCCCACTTTCATGGGCTGCCATCACCAATCAGGAAGGGAGGGGGTGGAAGTACAGTGGAATAATAACATTTGATTCTCTGCTCTTAATATTACTCAAGATGCAACCTAATATTCTATAACATTTTTAAATGTAACTTTAGTATGTCTGTCGAATGAGAAGTCATCTGTAATTAATACTCCCAGATCTTTTTCCTCAGTAGTTGTTTGAAGAATGAAATATTTGAGTTTGTATGTTATCTTAGGATTTTTATGTCCCAAATGCATTACTTTACATTTTATTCTCATTGAAATTCATTTTATTATCCTTTGCTCATTGTGCTAGGTGATCAATGTTATTCTGAAATTGCTTTCCTTCCAAAGGGTTTCTAACCAGACCTCCAATTTTGCAGTCGTCTGCATATTTGCACGTCCATGCAGAACCTGAGGTTTGCATGGTTGAGACCACAATGTTAAATAAAGTAGGTCCCAATACTGACTCCTGGGGCACTCCACTAGACACATGTCCCCATGTGGAGAGGTAACCTTTTATAGCTACTCTTTGCTTTTGATTTTCCAACCAGGAAATAATCCAGTTTATAATATTTGGATGTAGGTTAATTTTGGTTAGTTGTTCTATCAAAATTTTATGAGATACAATACTGAATGCCTTCGAATAGTCCAGAAATAGAATATCTACTGGTATACCCTTATCCAAAGCGGCATTCACTGGTTCAAAGAAGTTCAATAGATTAGTAAGACAAGATCTGCCAAGGAAGAAACCATGTTGCAGATATCTACTAGCCCTTCCTGATTAACATGATCAATTATACGCTGTTGTAGAAGTCTCTCCATTAATTTACAAATGACTGAGGTCAAGCTGATGGGTCTATAGTTGACTACTTCCGACCATGCTGCCTTAGGTCCTGTAGACCGTTGGCCATAAGGTGTTCCACTAATCTTTCTTTCAGTAGTGCTTCCATAATCTTCCCCACTACTGAGGTGAGGCTTATCAGTCTGTAGTTTCCCACTTCCTTTCTGTTCCCACTCTTGTATAAGGGGACTACATCAGCTGTTCTCCAGTCTTCTGTGGAGTGTCAGCTCAGTGCTCCTGGGTTGCCATAGTCCACTTGGAGAGATTCTGGCCCGAATAAAGGACACTTTGTCTGAGAAGAACTGAGCAAACTCCTCTCATTTGGTGAGTGAAAACACTCTCATGGACTCCAAACATAGATACATAGATACATAGACAGTGTCGGCAGATAAGGGCCTATGGCCCACCCAGTCTGCCTATTTGAGCTTGTAAGTTCAGTTTATGTTTTCCAAGAAGTCTGTTGCCCCTTACCCCTGACCTCCAGAATTACTTTATGTCTATCCCATGCATTCTTAAATCCCGTGATTGTTTCAGCCCCCACCACTTCCTCTGGCAGGGTGTTCCACTTGTCCACCATCCGTTCTGTGAAGAAATTCTTCCTCACGTTTCCTCTGAATCGTCCTTCTTCCAACTTCATCCCATGCCCTCTAGTTCTGGAACATCTTTTTCACTTAAAAATAGTGTATTCCTGCACCCTGTTCCTCCCTGTAAGATACTTGTATGTCTCTATCATATCCCCTCTCTCCCTCCTCTCCTCCAGGGAGTACATGTTCAGTTCCTTCAACCTGTCCTCATAGGACTTGTGATGCAATCCATGAACCATCTTTGTTGCCCTCCTCTGAACCTTCTCTATCCTGTCTATGTCCTTACGTAAGTAAGGTCTCCAGAACTGTACAGTGTACTCCAGGTGGGGCCTCACTAGTGTCTTGTATAGTGGAATTATGACCTCCCTTTTCCTACTGGCGATGCCCCTGCCTATGCATCCCAGCATCCTATTTGCTTTACCTGCTGCCTTATTACACTGTTTCCCTGCCTTGAGGTCATCAGAGATGATAACCCCAAGATCCCTTTCCTGCTTGGTGCATGCTATATCCTCACCCCCCAACTGATATATTGTGCCAGGGTTTTTGTGCCCCATGTGCATTACCTTGCACTTCCTTGCATTGAATTTCAACTGCCAAACCCCTGACAGTTAGATGAAGCAATCTACCTACAGTCCAGAAGAGCTGAGCAGGTTATTCCTCTTGGCAGCAGTCTCCCTCAACAGAAACTCTACTTCTGCTGGGAGAGCACTCTTTGTTACTCACCAAAGTGGGTATCCAAAGTCAGTTTGTCCCCCTGGGCCCTGGATCTCCTTCAACAATTCTCCAATCTCTGCTCTCTTGCCTTCATCTCCCAAAGCTTGCTATCATACCATAGCAAGCCATGACATGACACAAAGGGGCTTACACGGATAGGTGTCACCTGTTCAAAGGCTGCTGTGACAGCTCTGTTATAAGCCACCACAGTCTCTTCTGACTCTGCAGCAAAAGCTGCCACCACACCCAAGATGTCTAGTACTGCCTGAAGTCCCTCTGGCTATAATCCTCTTTAAAAGTGATACCAGACCATATCCACAGGGGGTGGACTACAAAGGGGGGCTTGAAAGGAGAACTTGACAATGTAGCGATCTGATCAACTGACCAGATCAATCTTGAGCCATCTACCTCAATTCGCAGGGAGAATGCCAAGTCCAAGGCATGGTCATGTTGATGGGTTGTGAAAGTAATTACTTAAAAAGGGTACTGTGTCCAGTTCTGGAGGCCATATCTCTTGAAGAACATAGACAGGGTAGAGGCAATTCAGAGAAGGGCAACAAAAATGGTTCAGGGTCTGCACCGAAAGTCATATAAGGAGAGACTAGAGGACCTCAATATGTATTCCCTGGAAGAGAGGAGAGGGAGGAGGATATGATAGAGACCTTCAAATACCCCAAGGGCATAAATAAGGTACAAGAGGGTAGCATCTTTCAGAAAAAAATATGTTCAAGAACAAGGGATCATGATATGAGGCTGGAGGGGGTCGACTCAGGGGTAACATGAGGAAGTATTTTTTTCACAGAAAGGGTGGTGGGTGCATGGAACAGCCTCTCAGGGGAGGCAGTGGGGGTAAAATGGTAGGAGAATTCAAGAATGCATGGGATAGGCACAAGGGAACCCTAGCAATAGGAAATAGAGGGTAAAAGCCAGAGATCAAGTAGGATCTGCAGCATTGCAGTAGGTAAGGAAAATGGGCAGACTTTGTTGGCCAAACGGTCCTTATCTGCCATCAGTTTCTCTGTTTCTCTGTTTTTGTGTTATACAAGACCCAAGGAATCTGTCACTCAGAGGAAGTTTTTACCAAAATGTGAAAGTTCCTTGTTGACCCAGGCATTGAAATCACCCAGAATTAACCCCCTGAGAGACTCCAAAACCATGTCTGTGACAAAGTCTGTGATTTCCTGTAGGAACTGCCCCCTCATACCCCAGAGGCCAGTGTGATGCTTGGCCAGCTGGTTATGATTGCTGTATGATATTTGTAATATAAAAATATAGTATGTGAGTCTATGCTCCATGGGCACCCCCCCCAAGGTTTCAGTTACAGGAACTGACCAGGAAATCTCTGTAATGTAATTAACTTCTTTGAGAAGTTGCATTTTATGGCCTTTTTATGACCTCCTGCCTGTGTGGGCCCTAAAGAAGTTAGAGCCATATTTATATGGGCAGCATTTTGAAGTACAAACTGACCACAACCCCTTGATTTGGCTGAGCCAAATGGGAAAAACTAATGGTAGACTGTTAAGATGGAGTCTTGCCTTGCTAGGGTATGACATAATGATCTTACATAGGGCTAGAATGACCAGTCAGAACACAGATGGCTTGTCGTGTCCATATGAGGAGTGAACTGACTTGGGAAGCTCATCCCATGCAGGGGACAGAGCCCCCAAATTCAGTCTAGGTGGGGAGGATTGTGACACTTGACCAGCTGGTTATGATTGCTATATGAAATTTGTAATATAAAAATATGGTATGTCAGTCTATGCTCCACGGGTACCCCCCCAGGTTTCAGTTACAGGAACTGAACTGTTTTACAGCTGTGGTGGCATTATTATTTCACGCCTCCACTGCTCTCCTTCATTTGCTCTGTAGTCTGTGGTTGCTGTACGACATCCTGCCATGCCTGCCTCCCACCTGGACACCTGGCCTCTTTTGCATTCCTTCTACAAGGCTATGTGTGGTGTGGAGTTGCTGTTCTCTGCCAGTGGATGTGTGTCATGCTATTTTGGAAGCATCTCATCGCTTCTCGGGGACATCTTCGATCTGCTGCTTGCTATCTTTGGGACCTCTCCTCACCACCTGTGCTCCTCTGTGCCTCTCCTCCATCCTTCTCCTTGAATGTTCCTGACTCCCGATTCCTCCATGATGCAGCCTCCCTGTTAGCCGCTCTATTGTCCATCCTCCTACCTTTGTACCTGTTCATGTTCCAGTTCATTCCTGTCTCTTCTTATTCCCATTCCATTCTGTCCTTCATAGATTCACTTCTATCGAGGCCTGCACTCAATCTATATTTTTTGGGGGCCCTATCTATCATGCACTTTTATTGGTGCTGCCTTGGCTGATTCTGTCTGGCCAGCATTCAACATTTCTTTTTGGCCTACCTATCCTGAATGATCAGCCCCCTTTCCATGCTACCTCGACTAGTCCTGCTCTCCTTGGGTTCTATGCTACCCCTCACCCTCACCCTCTAGCTACATTCCTCTGCCTAGCGACTATTCTCATCTTGGCCATCATGGAGTCTGTACACTCATGGTGTCCCTCCTCTCTGTACATCACCCGATTTGGCTCTTCTTGATCGTCCATCTTGTGCATATCAGTCACGGACATGCTGGTCCATGATACCTCACTTTGATCTGCTCTGGTCCTCATTAACCATTTCTTATCTCATCAAACCTCCATTCAGGCTTCATTCCATCATCAGCCATCATGGATTCACTCCAGTCATGGTTTCACTTGGCCTCCAGGTCTCCTTTCTCCCATCGCTTAATCCAGCATCTGTGGCCTTCCTGCCTCTCAGGTTCATGATGCCACACCTTCCACTCCTTTATTTCACTTGCTCAATCGGTATACCTCGGCTGCCTCGTATGTCTCAGCTGCCTCCATCTGGCATGCATTCTATATTTCTTTTGGGCATACCTATCATTACTCATATGTCTCCTCATTGACCTGCGGCTCTCTGGCCGCCTGTATCAGGTTCAGGACTCTGGTCATCATTCACCACTTCACACCAGCCATCCAGGATTCACTCCAATAAAGGCTTCACTCCATCGTCGTCCATTGTCCATTTTGCTCCTATTGACCGCTTGATCCGAGCATACCCTCTGGTTCCAGGCATACCTTCTTGGCCTCGGAGTATAATTCCTCACATCGCTCAGTCACAGCACTCATCATCATCAGTCTTCTTCAGCCTCAGTCTTCTCACTAGCACATCTGGATATCCCTCGCTCATCTGACCTACGCATGGATCGACTCCTTCCTGTCGACTACTCGAGCATACCCTTCTAGGGTCCCTGCTGCATCATGTTCCTTCTTTGATCTGTGCTTTCTTTTGGGGTTTTTTCACTATCCAGTCATTTTCCCTACTCATATCCTTCTCTTTAATGGATCATTCTCTTTACCAACATACGTCCTCAAATCAATCGTCATCAGCCTGGAGGGAAGGTGACCTAGGCCTTGGATCCCCAGAGGTTTCCTCCTTAAAAGGGAGCTTTTCCTCTCCTCTTATGTCTTCTCAGAGTTCATTCATCATCCTTGTCTCTTCGACGCTTGACATCTTTGGGCATTCTTTTTGGGCTTCTTCCTAACCTACCTTTACTGTAGCTAACACAATCATTCCTGCGGCACCTGTAAGGGGGAACCCTCATCTAGGGTTCCTTGCTTCGTACCCCCACAGAGTGGTATATCTCATGGATAGAGAGGTGGAAAGCCACAAAGTAAATCAAGTTACACATGCATCTTATATCTCATCTGGTTGTGTAAGCACATCAAACATATTTTTATCCATTTTTAAGTAAAACTTTTATTCAAAAGACTGCCTGGGTGTCTGCAAGTTCTTTTTTTGCATGTGACATATAGATGGTTAAGTTTGGCAACTGTTTAAAACCTTGATGGTGCTACTAAACTGGGAAAAGATAAGAATATACTGAAGGTCTTTTATAGAGTTTTAAGGGTTCATTTTGGATATCTGGTTAGGTGCCCTTAGGTGAAAGATATATTGCATCCCCCAGAAGAGAATATTATCTAAGCCTGTACATTTGGGTATGCTAACATAAGGTTCACAGTTTGAATCCCCCCAGAACTTGGACTAAAGGTGATTCGGACCCACAAGCAGGCAGGAGGGTTACCCTGTCTGTTACCTGTTCATATTACTGTGCTCTGAGGTTGGCACTGTGGGAGCAGAGGGCCTGACCTGCAGAGGGTGGTTATGAAAGATTTGGTTAGCAGCAGTGTGATAAAATTGGTAACACAAGCTTTAACTGTTCAGTGTGTCAGCTTAATACTGTACAGCTCACTTGCAAAAAAGGCAGCGATTTATTTTTAAAAAGGAAACAGAACTATATCATTTTGCTTACAGTCAAGTTCCTGTTTTATTTTTTTTTTCTAAAGTGCAAGTTAGAGTAGCCGTAGTTAGGTAAGAAGATGGCTTCCAACTATAGTGGGTACACTGCAGACTACTTGAGGCAGTTGTGCCAGGACAGAGGAGTCCTGCATGAGGCGAGAGCCACCAAGCAGAACCTTGTGGATGCCCTGATGGCAGCAGATGCCCAGAGCATCGAGTCACAGACTATGACTGTAAAGGACCAAACCTTGGGCGTGGAGGGGCTGGAGGACTGTGCAGTGTCCCGAACCGGTGAGGAGGGCAGCAGGGCCAGGTCCATGGTTGGAGTGTCTCAAGTGACACAGATACCAGGTCCCATTCTTGACACTGGGGTAGGTGATGGTTGGCTATGGGGTGTATCGAATGTAATGATGGTATTTTTTCTGCCCCTCACAAGTTGACATTTATGAGAGCATCACATCCTCCTAGGTCTGCAGCCACTCAAGATAGAATCTGGAAATGGTGCCAGTGAGAGAGACCAGACTGTTTAATTTTGAGGATCACACTGTTGATTGCTGGGTAGCCGGTTTAAAAAGTGGAGGTACACCGTACCCAAGTACTGTCTCACTTTAACCTCTGCTGCCTTTCATCCATAACTTTTCTGAGTTTCATTTCATGGCAGCTGTGCTTTGTGTTGCAGGGAATTAAGTAATTTATTTTATTTTATTGAATTCTGTTAACCGGATAGGACCACTGGAACCCAAAGTCCCTTTAGCAGGGGTGACCCGGAGTTAATTACACAGATTGCCAAGCAATATAGATTTTTTTATATAGTTCTTTGTGGATTTTTCCTGGGTTTTCTCCCGTATACCCCCCAGGGCCCCGGCACATGGCCGTACATGCACATGGAGGTGTGCATGCACACTGGACGCCAGCTCAGCCTCTTCTTTCCACTCATACAGCTGTCACTGCCCACCTATGTTACCCCACTGGACCTCTGCCTGGTGGGGATGGGACCATGGGAGGGGTAACAACCCACCCCACCACCACCACCAGGAGGAGAAGAAAGCAGCCTGATGGCTTGTTGAATCCCACTCCTCCCAACCCCCCAATGCCAACACCCTGATGACCCGAGGTCATTCTGGAACCCGGGTTGCCGGCATAGCATGAGGTATGGCATCCAGCGCCTCAACCCTCAGCCTCACCTGGCTGGCTCAAGCAATATAGATTTTACAGAGTCAGACAATTCGTGGGGTAATGAACTAGTTGTACCATAACAAGAAAAAATATACACAAGGGTACAGGAGATTAGTTCACAGGCTGGAACATATTACACGTCAAGGCAGTAACATGGTAATAAATAAACAGCTTGGCTACCCCTTCCATAAGAAATGCAAAAAAGAGTACAGTGGAAAGGTCAAGTGCCACTATATGCACTGTCAATCAATCAATCAATCAATCAATCAATCAATCAATCAATCAATCAGTGTTTATTGGAAGGCAAATTGAAAGCAGAAGCTCTCTTTTACAATTGCGTCTAGTATACAAAGACATTAACAGCGAGGAACAATAAGTAATTAAATACAGTTGCATCACATAATTGCAGATGGTAAGAATTTGTTACAATAAGTGTACAAAGAAAATGATGGATCAACCATAACAGTCACAGTGGCTGTGCAGCAATCTATTTAAATGTGCCTTGAATTGGGTGATTGGTATAATGTTAGTTATCTATAATGTTTTCCAAATTGTCTCCCATGTGTGCGGGACCTTTGTTGCAATAGTGCACTCCCTAGCCTCCGTACAAAATCTCGGCAGTGCAAAATTTGTCAGTGAGACAGATCTGAGTTTGTAGGTGTTTAGTGATATAGGATTTATCTTGCTCAGTAAGTAGGATGGGATTGAATTTGTAATGAATTTATATACAAAGGTATACCAGTGCAATTGTCTCCGCAAGGCTAGAGAGGTTCGGCCCACAGCCTCATATAAGTGACAGTGATGGGTGTTCCATGGTAGACCTGTTATGAATCTCAAGGCACTATGATAGAGAGGGTCCAGTACTCCCAGGAGCAATTCTGAGACGTTTCTACAAATGCCATTCCAGTAGTTCAGTTTAGACAAAAATAATGAGTTGATCAGATTCTTTCTAACTGGTAGGCTAAAATGCCTTGTTTCTATAGAAGAAGGCTAGTAGGCATTTCAGTTTGATAGGTTCTAGACATGGGAGCTAAATGATAACTTCTCATCTAAGTAAATACCCAGGTATTTATAGATTGCTACTCTAGAAATGACATCTCCTACTGCATTTAGAGAAAATTGGGTAGAGTTAATAGCTTTCTTGCTGAACGTCATGCACTGTATTTTCTTTTGTTAAACAACAGTCTTAACTCTGAATTTTCTGTATTTTATAGAAATCAACTTGTATTGTGTTCATTGCAGCGGGGACATCCTTTTTGTGCGTATACAGGATAGTGTCATCTGCATACAGAAATAACTTTCTATCTTCAGAACTGTGTTGTGGAATACTATGGACATAAATCAAAAATAAGACGGGCTTTAGGACTGACCCCTGGGGTATCCAGTTGTTGATAGAGGCCAGATCAGAACAGTGATCCCCTGTTCCGACACACTGCTGTCTGAAACACAGAAAGGCTTAGAACCATAGCAGTGCCAGTAGTGCGTTGATGCCCAATCCAGAAGTTTTGAGCCTGTTTAGTAGAATATTGTGTTCAACAGTGTCAGAAGCTTTTGACAAGTCTAAAAGAATTGGAGGGGAAACTAGTCCATTATCAAAGACACCAAACATGTTGGTTACCCTGGACACTACGTACATTGTGTTGTGCCCTTTCCCAAAGCTGGACTGGTACTCAGTTAATACACTGAATGTAGTAAAGCAAGAGATTAGTGGTTTATGTACTAGTTTCTCAAATATTTTAAATATGGGGGCGAATATAGATGTAGGCCTGTAACACCCAGAGTCAGAGAGGTCACCCCTTTTGAAGACTGGGATTATGAAAGCAGTTTTCCAGTCATCAGGTATCTGGGAGGCTGTCGATAAGCTGAACAGGTGAGACAAGTGCTTTGCCAGAAGTGCTGCAGCAATTTTATAGAAAATGGGTTCTAATCTATCATAGCCAGCTCCTTGTTTTACATCCAGTTTAGCGAGCTCCTGCAGGATGTCATTCTCGCTACTGTTGCCGAAGACAAATGGGCCACTGGGAGACACTAGTAAAGTCCATATGTAATCAGGTTGGTAGCAAGTCAGGATTTTCATTTTCAAAGGCTAGGCCTGCCTCCATGAAAAATGTGTTGAATGCTGCTGCCTGATCCTTGGGGTTATGCAGTGTGCAGTGTGAGTGCAATGGCAATGTCGGATGCAATGAGGAGTGGCAGCAGCTCAAAGGTCAGCGACTGCAGGAATCCTCTAAGTGAGGTGCAATTTTGTAGAGAGGCCAGAAGCATGTTTCACGTAATAGGTGCTGAGCTGGGAAAGGATCTCCCTCCTGTGTTCAGCTTGACCCTGGGCACTTCTAGTGGAGTGCATCCTGTGGTCCTGCGCATGCTCCATTCTGCCTTGAGGGACAGGATACCTTGGAGGCAGGGTGGAGTTGGGCCTTTTAGGATTTTATAAGTGAGACGGAGGAGGGAGTACTCTTGTCTGCCCTCTAAAGATGGCCAGTTAAGAGAGAAGACAATGTTACAGTGATGTATCCTAAGAGGGGCTTCCAAGGCAAATCAACCAATTTTGTTATAAAGAATTCTAAGTTTATTGAGCTGTGTGTTTCTCACAGAGTGAAGAGTAGGGGGGTCCCATACTATAAGAGTGGGAGCAGCATACTCCTGGCAATAACTAGTTGAGATTCCTTGGTGTGTTCATTACCTAGACGGTACAGCAAACCAATTTTATGGTGTAGGGATTTCGTGAGAGAATCAATATTTGCTCTGAAGGAGACTTCCTGATCAAGGTAAACCCCTAGGTATTTTGTAGCCTCAGTCACCTCTATTTGGTAGATAGTGTGTTGCAGACATACAAGTATGTAGAGGCAATGACAAGCCTTTGAGCTTCCATGCATCTGTAAAAACAGAATTGTCACTGTTTACCTGCAACTCTTGAGACTGCAGCCTTTTCATTTTTGCACTGATGTTGATTTTGTATGTGATGTGAGAACCTGCCTGGACATTGGTGCACATTGTTCTTTTAGTACCCAACTCCTGATGAATGACCATTAATGACTGTGATATCTAACAAAAAATGAATAGAGGACTGAAAATCCGTTTGTCAGGGTTGTTTGAATCATGTGACCCGAGTGCTTTTCATAAAAACAGAATCCTCACGCCAGTGTCTTTGTAATTAAAATGTCAACAATGTGGTGTTGAACTGAAATATAGTATCTACAAACCTGATCTAATCCTGATTGTTGTAATGAATTATATACTTGGAACAGTTACACTCGCAGTCCTTTCAGGTATTTATTTCAAGCCTTTGAATAAAAAAGCACAAATGCCAATGTTATATGCTATAACCCTGTTCTACTTCTTTTTCCTGCCAGAGCTGGGATAATATGTTAAGTACCAGTATGTATTTATTTGTAAAAGGACTAAGCAAAAAGGCAACGTTACTAAAACTGCAGGGGAAATGCAGTCCGTAACCCTGGAATGCAGATGTTTTGCCAGTGACACTATCCACGTACTCCTCTGGTATAAGCAAACTGCAAGGGAGGGACTGATTTTCATTTCTAGAAAAAGCCTAGCTGGTGAAAACTTTGACCTAAATAAAGCGGGTGACTGATTTTCTTCTGTGCCAGACAAAGCTGAACAATACAGCACCCTAAGCATCAGAGACTTATAAATCAGTGACACTGGCCCATATCTCTATGGCATAGCAAGCACAGTCAATCAAAATATAAGGAGTCTTGCACAAATACTGCATGCTGCCTGGTCAGAAATCTCACTTATGCAGAATGCAACATAGGCTTACCATTTCATAGAATTCCCATTTCCATTATATTACAGTACCTTACTAATTTTGAATCATTTCTTTTGAATTTCCAAACAGCTACTTCTTGACAAAATCATGAACAATGGCAAGCACTGAACTCTTTGAAAAGATTGTTTTATGTTGGGTTTTTCTTTCTTAGGTTGAAAGGGGGTGCTTAAACAGAAACATGCAGTTCAGTACCAGGACTGGGGGTACAGGTGGGGCAAGTGCACGCCAAACAGGTCACTCCTTAAAACAAAACTCTGCTAGAAGGGGGTCCTGCAGATAACCATATGTAGCTGACACCATGCTCTTTCATAATGGGGGCACAGTATTGTGACATTAAATTTGGCATTTTCAAACTACAGCTGGGTAGATTTATGCAAATGAAAGGAACCAGCTGCTCTGTGAATGGAGCAGCTGACTCCTTCAACTGCAGGCAGTTTCCGCCCACCAAGCAGTGAGTAGTTTCTTGACCAGAGTGCCTGGTCATTTATCTGTCACTGGTGAGGCCATAGAAGCTTGAGCTGTAATGGGCTCGGCAGTGACACACCTCTGAAATGCCATTTTTTGCAAAAACATTTTTGCTCCGCATGCAAACGTACAAAGTGCTGGCAATCAGGACACAGCACACTAACTTACCAATTTTGTAAAACATTGCTGACTGCCTTTACAAACATTGCTGCCCCGTTTAGTCTCACTAAAATAGTCAGCTAGCCCTAAAATGAAAGCCCTTCAAAATATTAAAAAATATTAATTTATTTGCCTTCATAGTCTGCCTTCTCATACCGCTTCCCTCTTCTCTGGAATAATCTACCTTCTGACCTTTGTCTTGCTTCCTCTTTTTTGTCCCTCAAAAGACTCCTCAGACTCCTCACCTCCCCACAGTGCTCCCAATACTCCTAATCCCCCGTCCTTCTCGTCATCTACCTCTCACTCAGGAGCCATTTCCCTCACTATTCACCCGGGTGTAGTGTACTCTTCTTCCATTTATCACAACCTTGTTTTTATCATAACCCTCCCATTCTTTTGTTGTAGTTCTCTGACGGCCTGAGCTGGTTACCCTCTTGAATGCAAACTCAGCTCCTGCGTGCTCCAGGATCCTTAATATGGGGACGTTCAAGTATTCTAAAATTAACTGTAGTTATATTTATGTATTACAAACCTTAATATTATGTGTCTTATACTATGTAAATATTGTGCCTATTTCATATTATGCTCTTGTAAATTTTTGTCAGATACTTCTGTTGTTACAATGGCCATCTCCTATGTTTACCTTGTCCCCGGGTCGCACCTGGAAACAAGCCTCAGCTCAGTATGCCTTTCTCAGTCACTAATTTTAAATAAATAATCCCTTTTTTACACACATACACCAACTAAAAAATGAAGTACTACTCCTAGCTGTACTTTTCTGAGCTTCTTTCTTCAACATCAAAACCCCCCTTCCGAGCCTTACAGTACCTGCCTACCAGGGAATCACAGAATCACACAGAATCACAGAACTTGATGGCAGAAAAGGACCTCCTGGCCCATCCAGTCTGTCCTTTTTGTTACTTACTTTTACACCCCTCCTCCCAAAGTACCCCCCTTGCTCCCCTATAACCCCATGTGTCTGTCCCATGATCTCTTGAAACCCTCCACGGTCACAGACATCACCACCTTCTTTGAGAGCCCAATCCATCCCTCCACCACCCTTTCCGTGAAATATCACCCTCTCACATTACTCCTGAAATGGCCCCCCCCCCGTAATCTCCGACCATGGCCTCTAGTTTTGGCACCCTCCTTGCTGTTGAATAGTTCACCTGAGTCTGCTTTGTTTATCCCCCTGACATATTGAAAGGTCTCTATCATGTCCTCCCCTCTGCCTTCTGGTCTCTAACGAGTAGAGGCCCAGTTCCTTGCATCTCTGTTCATATGGTTTACCCTTCATCCCTTGCACCATCTTGGTCGCCCTTCTCTGTACCATCTCAATCGAATCTATATCCTTGCACAGGTGAGACCTCCAGAACTGTACTCCATACTCGAGGTGCAGTCTCACCAATGCTTGATACAGGGGTACCGGAACCCCTTCGTCTGCTTGAGACCCCCTGCCTATACTCGCCAGCATCCCATACGCCTTCCCCGCCACCCTTGTACACTGCCTCCCCACCTTGAGATCACTGAAGACTATTACCCTAAGATTCCTTTCCTGATCAGTAACCTTGATACTCTCCTCCCTGAGTGTGTATCCAGCCCTGTGGTTCCTGTGCTGCAGATGCATGACTGCACATTTCTCGATGTTGAATTTTAGTTGCCAGGTCTCTGTCCATCCCTCCTGCTTCCTCAGGTCATGGCTCATCTTGGCCCCTTCAGAGTCAACCCCTAGCTTCAGATTTTCGTGTCATCCGCGAAAAGGGCCACCTGACCCCTCAGCCCGTTTGCTAAATCTCCTATGAAGATACTAAAAAGAAGTGGTCCCGGCACTGACCCTTGAGAAACCCTATTCAATACCTGCCCCATTCTGGAGAGCACCCCATTTACTACTACGTTTTGACTTCTATTCTTCAGCCAATTTTCCACCCATTTTATTTTGTCCCCTGCTCCTGTGCTTTCCAGCTTGTTGATCAGTCTTCTGTGGGGTACAGTGTCAAAGGCCTTACTGAAGTCCAGATAGGCCATGTCCACCGCCCCCCTTGGTCAACTACCTGTGTCACCCAGTCAAAGAATTCAATTAAATTGGACTGGCATGACTTCCCCCTAGTGAAACTGTGTTGCCTCTCATCCAGTAGGCCATTATCCTCCAGGTGTTTTGTAGTGCCCCAGAATCCTGATGCCTTCCAAAAATGGGCATCCAGGTGCTCTAGGGCTGGCTAGGGGGTTAGAGGTGGCCAGGTTAGGTAGGTGCCCCCTGTTTTGTGCTCCAGTTAGGTGCCGCAGTTTAGGTAAGGAACACCCCCCCCAAATGTGAAGCCCCAGCTGGGCTTATGTAAAAAACAAAAATAGATTTGCTGCCCATTTGTTTTCCCTGCCTGCTTCTTCTTCTCAGAACCCCCCCCCAGTTACCTTGTGCCGGGCATCTGCCCTCATGTGCCTGGTCACGAGGGCAAGCAGGCAGAGATGGGCTTGAGAGGATTCTGACCGGAATCCTCAGCCCTTTTGAATGGCGACAGCCATTCATTCTGTTGTAGGAGTGAGGAGGAAAAGCAGCAGCATTGAGGGGAGCACTAGGCTGCCTGGGACTTGGCCAAAGGGGAGGGACTTACCTGATGTCCTGGGGTCCTTCCCAAGTCCCGGATGGTCCATTAGTGATCGCCCCCTCTCTGTTGTCAGCAGATGTAGTCCAAGGTATTTCCTGGTGCTGTGGCAGCAGTAAAACTTTGTTGGGAGAGGCGGCAGGTCCAGGTCGTCCCCTCCATTCCTCACCAGCCGCATAGTGGTTCTGTGGGGAGGGGTGGCAGCCACAGCAATAGGCTGACCCCTCCAGCTCCAGTCCTCAGCCCAGCAGATGTTTTTCGGTAGGGGCGGCAGGTCCAGGCAGTCCCCTCCATCAGCAGCAGCAACAGGAGGTGTTCCAGGAGGGGCAGCAGCAGAAGAGGTAGGCCATCCCCTCCACCTTCAGCCACAGCAGTTCTCCATGGAAGTTAGTGGGAGGAGGCAGGTCCAGGCCTCCCCATGCAGCCATCAGCAGTCCTGGCCCATGAAACAGATGGAGGGTGGCAAGGTGAGTGGCGGCAGAACTGCGGTAGGGTGCTGGCCGCCGGAAAAAGAAGAGAACTTTGTTTTTTAAATAAAATAAATAAACTCTATTTGCTTCCAGGCATCGGCAGCAGCCATTGGGCCATGAAAGGCCTCAGAGGGAAGGACCGTCCATGGAGCGGGTCAGAAAATGGCTCCGCAGAGCCAGAGAAATGTGGGGGTGGGCAAGGCCCCAGTGAAAGACCACCCACGGGGCAGAGCAAGGAGAAGACGCCCTTGAGCCTAATGACAGTGGGAGCAGGAAAACCCCTCCTCTGGACTACCCATGGGGCGGAACTACCCAAGACACAGCCCCATAGACAGTGAGTAAGGGGCAAGAACTGTATAAATAAATAAACAAACTGGATTAATGCCTGACAGCCAAATTTAAAGGGGCAGACACTATGCCCATGTTCAAACAAATAAGGATTTAAACCAGAAAGCAAAAGTCAAAAAGGAACTGTGACAGGGGCCAGAGTTGAAGATCCAAAGCACCCTCCAAAATAAACTGTTAGTATACAAATGTACATAACCTTTTTATTGCAATGCTTTTGGGGCCCCTGTGATGACATTGTCCCTTTGCCAGTATTTGTTTACCATCAGGAGATGACCACTAAGAGACATTGCCAATGTGATTTTATGTAATCTGATAACATGAATTGTTTTATTTTTTTATAAAATGCCCTAAGTAAATGCTTTTGCTACAAATAAAGACACCGACACCAGGTTTAGTAATAGAAATGTTTTATTTGTGCCACCACCCTCCTGCTTGCATGTGGTCCCAGGTGCCCCAACCCTGTGTTCCCCAGACCAGCTGTCCTGTCTGCCTGTTTGTCCTGATCTCCTGGCAGCCCACGGAGTGGCTGTGGCTGGGTGATGGAGGCAGACTAGTTCCTGGAGGGGTGATCAATTTTGGTGGTCCGGGTGACCTCAGCCAAAGATTTACCAGCCTCGGAATAGTCTTGGCCTGTGTTCTGTTCTGTGTTCTCTCCCTACCCTGGGCAGCTGGTTCCCCGTTTTCCTTACTTCTCTTCCCCATTTGGACATGCAAGGGTGGCTGGCTGAGGGTGTTCATGACTGATTTACAGTATAGGATGTAGTGTAATAACTTAGTGATATTATAGTTCTTTTATCTTTTAAAAGTTTAGATATTTAGTGTAATGTTATTATTTTGTTATGGTCAATAAACTTGTATATTGTTTTTATTCAAGTCAGCTTCATGTCTCTCCTTGTGTTCCCAGTTAGTAGCAATTGAACTTGGGCCCCCTTTCCCCAAAATTCCTCCGACACACACTGGCCGGGCGTCACAGGAAAATCCACCTCCGGGTGGTTGGTGTAGTTGGATTACCAGTGTTTTCCCTTCCAAGTTGTAGCTGGGGTGCACCTGTGCCCTGACTCGACCAGGCCATTTGGAGAGCGGTCGGCATCAGTGGCTTCCCTCGCCCATTACAGTTTTGTTACCCTTTCCCTGACCAGCCCCTCCATAACCTTCCCTGCCCCTGCAGTAAGGCTGACAGGGCAGTAGTTCTCCCTCAACTCTACAGTTTGTGTACATTTGTATTTCTTAAATGCTCTGCACCTTCCCCCTACTATTCTTGATACATCCCTGCTAAACCAGAATGGCCTCCTGCTTCTTGTACCCTTCCTAACTCTCCTTATGCACATGTGTGTGGCCTCCCTTACCCTGTCCCTGATAGCTACCCATAACTCTTCCACTTCGTTTATGTCCCCCAAACCCTCTGTCGCCTCCCTCACCAGCATCCTCAGTTTGTCAAAGTCTACTCACCTGAAATCCAGCACTGCTGTGCTGGTTCAGCTCAGCACCCTTCCTGCCCTTACCTTGGACCCGATGGTCCTGTGGTCACTGTTTCCTAGCTCCTCCCTCACCTCCACCTCCTCCACATTATTACCATTTATCATGACCACATCTAGCAGGTTGTTCCCCTGGTTGGCTCCTTAACCAACTGTTGTAGGAACATCCCCTGCAGCTCCTCTAGTACCTCCCTGCTCCTGGTGGAAGCTGCCACTGGGATGGTCCAATCAACGTCTGGGAGGTTTAGGTCCCCTACTAGTAATGCCTCCCCCTTTAGAGCTGTCCTCTGTCTCGATTTCCTGCAGCATTCCCCTGTCCTGCTCCTCCGCTTGTGTGGGTGGTCTGTGGACAACTTCCAGTCTTAGTGACTCCTCTGCCCTTCTGTCTAGTGTCACCCAAAGTAGCTCAGTCTCCCCTTCTCCCTCTTGCCCTTCCATTGCCTTTATGTTCTCCCTGACATACAGTGCCATCCCTCCACCCCTTTTGTCCCTCCTGTCTTTCCTAAATAATCTGAATCCTGGGATAGCATTCTCCCATTTGTGAGCTTCTGTCCACGAGGTCTCTGTGATCGCCACTAAGTCCAGCATATCATGTGCTATGATAGCTAGGGATGTAAGTTTGTCACGGGACAAAGTGACAAAAGTCATGTTTTGGTCACGGCCAGTTTTTAAAGAATTCATTGGACTGGTCGTGGACAAAAGTGCAAAATTCATGGCAAAGTCACGGGCACTTTTTAGTGATGTATCATGCTATTAAAGTCAGTTAAGACACAAAACAAGACATAAAACAATGTCTTAACAACAAATTATTGAATTTATTGCTTTTTCATAGTGTTTAACACTTTCTACTTGACAAACAAGGAAAGTGCTCACATTAAGTGCCTTTTGACCCAGGCCATACATCTTTTATGATATATTCTTGTTATAAAAAATGTATGTGTTGTTCTGGTTCACAGTCCAGAATTA
The DNA here is from genome assembly GCA_016271365.2 of Neoceratodus forsteri. Classification (NCBI taxonomy): domain Eukaryota; kingdom Metazoa; phylum Chordata; order Ceratodontiformes; family Ceratodontidae; genus Neoceratodus; species Neoceratodus forsteri. The sequence continues at coordinate 725,443,419 of CM057458.1, read as the reverse complement.
AAACATTTCATACATTGCATTACTTCTGTTCTGTACAGTCAAAATAAGATAAGGAACAAAAGTGCTAAAATCCAAAATGTTACCAGCCACAACTTGTGGGCAAAGTTCCAAACCAATCCCAACCTGGCTGCTGTGCCCCGAAATAACAGGAGGAACAACATTACCCACATATGAATATATTTGTTCCTTAAATTATTGTTCACAGAGAGGTCAATCAAATGAAAGTGGCGTGCTAGCTGTAGGGCACATCTCAAATGTCACTGTACAACACTCACAGTGTTGTATGAATGGACCAATGGTAAGGAATAAGGGTAGTAGCTGGGCAGTATATTTCTCTACGTCCGGGACCCTTCAGAATCAGTGAATCACAGCAGAGATGGATGGGATGGATCTGGTCCACAGTAGGCAGTTAATATATCACTGTAATGTAAGAGTCATTTTTTTACAACCACAACATACCAATTAATTGCATGTGACACATTCAAAGATTTGTTCCTGAGAGGAACAGTACAATCTAAGTGAATGCTTAACTTGTTGGAATCGATTCTAACCTGTATAACATGAACGGTGTGAAAGAAAACAAATGATTTAGACCCAGCTGCACTTTTTCTGGTAACAAAAGGCCAACTCTTAGCAAAATCTATGTAGTGTTTGTTAACTCACACAAGAACTTCTCAAACAATACAGCATATAGACAGGACTGTTGGAGATCCAGAGACAGGAAAGGCAGATCCCCAAAAAAGGTTAAGACCACCACCTAAGTATCGGCCAGACATCTGATTAGCTGCTGACCAACCACGTGTGCAGCCTGAGAAGATTGTTGGGCGTCAAAGCCGTGTCTTTCCTGTCTGCCTGCAGCCCAGGTGCCACAACCTAAACATTACTTCAGCAACTTCTTGTACCACAGATAGAACACATTGATGGCAATACAGACTGATAGAGTTCTGCTAATGAATTAATATGTTAATGTTGCAGTGTTTAACTTATTTACTGCACCCTCAACATGTTAATTCAGTGACAGAACTCCATCAGTCTGTATTACCTGAAATGTGTTCCCTCTGTGCTACAAGAAGTTGCTGAAACAAAGTTTAGGTTGTTGATACCTGGGTTGTAGACATGCAGGAAAGACACAGCTGTGACACCAAAGAAGTTTAACCTTGTTGTGCAATGTGAATGTCACTTTGTATAACATTATTTACTTAAATAAAAGTTCTGGTGGAAAATATTTTAACATTTTCAAAGGCACATCATTTCATGAAGTTGCAGTAGAATCAGCACATCAACTCTGTCTTCTAACATAGAAAATACTGTACACTACTTCCATAGTATTCCCAAAAATATATGAAATGTTAGAGAACAGGTGTGACACCAAACACATTACATTAGTAAGATATTTGCATGTCCAGACAGTACTTGACAGCATGACAACATACATGACTCAACTGAAATATTTGAGAATCCTGTCACATACAAGTTAACCTTGAACTGAAATGCTAACAGATCCACCACCATGAAATCATTTAATTATTCAATGAACTGAACGGAACTGGAATGGACCTGTCTTGCAGTGCCCCCTGCAACATCCCAACAATTACATAGTTTTTTGGACTGAGAAAACAGTCCAAGCAGACTTTTTGACAGCTTCTGAAGAATGATTCTGTGATTCATACTGCTGTCTTTCTCTTTATTCTTTTGCCACACTTCCCACTAACCTGCTGTTCCCAAGCACTGAAGCAGTAGTGTCCCACCAAATGCAGGTACACGTGACATACCCGTAGCACAACACGCAACATACATGTGCTGTTGCATGATGTTGGGACGTCCTTCTCAGCATCTTTATTTGCATGACAGTGTACCTGAAACGACATATGCTGAGATTGGCTGTGACACTGACGGAGAATAGACTAGTGCCAGCTGCATCTGTTAAGACAGTACTGTCTAAAGAAATCAAGAAATGAATGAATGAATGACTGACAAGACGACAACAACAACCAAATCTGCTTGTCTATAAAGTAAAAACTTTAGTACAGAAGCCCTGAGATCATCTAGGGAGAGAGAAAGTCCTGAAATGTCTGACACTAGCACTCTATGCTGCAGCAGCCAAAGCATTGTGAAGTGGGATGTCACTGTTAAGCACAGCATGGGACTTTATACAAGAAGAAGACGACAACTGAGAGCATGAGGTGCGTCTCACACAGTTTAGGTTCACAGGGGTGGCATTTCTTGCACGTGATGTGGTAGTAACCACATCACTTCAGTCCATGCCACTGGGTGGGTGCTCTGGATTAAGTCATTTATTTATTTTACTAAAGCTTTGGCACTGGCACTATGTGCTGCAGCAGCTGAAGCATTGTGTAGTGGGATGTCACTGTTATGCAGTCACTAAAAATACCACAAACAGCTTAATCTGGTTCAAGGTCACTTGGCATTCATCTGCATCCCCCTCCCCCGGGTCGTGCCTGAAAATAGGCAGGATTTGTCTAGTGCACTTTCCCGGTCAACAAAAAATAAATAAATAAATAAATGCACAGCACAGGGCTTTAAGCAAGAAGAAGACGATAACTGAGAGCACTGCATGAAGTGCCTCTCACACAGTTTAGGTTCACAGGGGTAGCATTCCATGCACCAGATGTGGCAGTGACCACATCATGTCAGTGCCACTGGCTAGGGACTTGGGATTAAGTCATTTAAACTTTGTTGCAGCAGCATATCCAGCATTTGGAGAAGCATTACAAAGCTGCTCCATCTCTTAGCACAAACAATCAACAGTAACCTAGAGAAAGCCACAACTTGACGTGCTCTGCCCAAACCTACATGTACATTGGGCAATATTCCAGTCCCACATATGTGTTACAGGCAAAATTGTTATTCCACCTGTCCCTTGCACATATTTTCTAGATCTGCAGGTAGCAACATGTCAACCAGTACTGACTTGTATTACCTGCACATTAAATTGAACTGGAATACCTGACTTCAAAAAAATAAAATTAAATGACAGGCACTGACAAGAGTGGGGCATATTTTGTTGTACAAAACAAATTTAGTGTCAGTGGCTCAGTAGGTAGCACACTCGCCTCTGAGGTTGGGAGATTAGAGGACTGTGGGTTCAGTTTCCACATCTGGCACTTGGGTTAATATCCCAGTACTGACACTGTAGTGCAGCATGAGAGGGGTGCTGCACTCCTGAGGTGCCATCTTTCGGATGAGACGTTAAACCGAGGTCCCATCTGCCTGGACTGGTGGTAGTTCAGGTGGATGTTAAAGATCCCATGGCACTTATCGAAAAGAGATTGGGAATTTCCCCAGTGTCCTGGCCAAATTTTCCTCATTCACTAAAAATACCACCAACAGCTTAATCTGGTTCGAGGTCAGTTGGCATTCATCTGTATCCCCCTCCCCGGGGTCGTGCCTGAAAATAGGCAGGATTTGTCTAGTGCACTTACCCGGTCAACAAAAACTAAAATATAAAAAATAAAAATAAATAAATAAAATTAGCCCCATATATGTTGAGAACAAAACAGTTACTGACTTACTTGGATTGTAGTCAGAGACATAGAAAACAACAAATAAATTTTATCATCATTTTGGAACAGCATGTTGTACATAGACAAGTTTGAAGAAGTAATTCATCTGCAGTTGTCCCGCAGTACATCACTATATGCTGAAAATGATCATTCAGCATCCACACTGTTTACTGGCACTGACAGGCAACGAAGTGCAATCTGGGACAAATCTGGAAATTGTTCAGACATACTTTTCCAAAAACTAATCATGTTGTCACAGTTAACCTCTGCTGAGAAATTTCTGTATGCACAAAATTCTATTCTTGCTTTAATGTTCTCCTTAAATAATGGTATGCCATCAAACACGCTATCTTCAGTCATATTGAACCATTTTGCTCTGCTAGGGTCAAACATACGACAAGCTCTAAAAAATGAAGCCACTGGCTGACAGAACCTGGAATGCGTATCTTCTGCAATGTATGACTTAATTTTATTTGCACATTCAGCTAAAGCTTTCTTTGCTAGTCTATGTGCACATTGCTCAGAACTAGTCTGTGCCCAAGTGTTTAAATCTGTTAAATCATCAGTTACTTTGTGAGCTAGAGGAACTGATGCTTCGTAACTTGTTAATGCCTGCATTATTCTAGGAGCATACTGCAGCATAATCTGCAGATCACCCTTCACTTCATCTGACTGTGCTAACTCAACAACTTCCTGAATAGCAGCACTTTCATCCGCATCTTCTCCAAAGAAATCCACATATTCCTGCAGATGTGAGCAATGATAAAAAGCAGCATTGAACCAGCTATTCCAATGAGTATTTACTGGAGCTGGTGGAATACAACCATTTTTACCACTGTTTACCAGAAACTGACGAAATCTCGCTTTACGAGCTGGACATGCTGTAAAAGTACGTTTGACAGCTGTAACAAAACTGTTAACCAGTTTAAAATTATTCCGCCAAATGTCACCAATTAAACTTAGCAAATGGGCAGTACAGGTGACATGTACCCCATTCAAAAACAAGCTCTTCAAACTATTGTTCCATGCTTTGTACGTATATGCAGCATTATCTGTCACAAAAGCTGAAACCTTATCAAAAGGAACTTCATACTTCTGAAGCACATCTATGACAGCCTGACTAACAGTTTTATACTTAGTTCTTTCCAGCACAACACAATCAAGTAAAACAGCTGTCAGCACTGTTTCACTTGAATTTGTTGTAGTGGAGCCGGAACTGTCACCTTCGTCAGAAGCTTTAACTGTTGGTACAACGAGAACATTGAACACATATCTATCTTCGGCGTCTGTGGTTTCATCACATACAATACTAAGTCCACAGCACAACTGAAGTTCTTCTTTTATTGCTAATTTGTGACCCTCAAACACTTTTGGTAGATACAGTTGTCTCAGCTAATGGGATGTGGGGATTATCCCAATGTATTTCAACCCATTTTCTAAGTAACCCTTCAGAGATGTATTGTCAAGCACGTGCAATGGAATATTGGCTGCTGTAAAAGCTTCGATTAATTTGTAAAGTTCAGTTCATCTATGTAACTGTTCTTCAGTTGAATTTCTAAACAGTTCAGTCACTGTTTTTTGTCTTTTTACACATTTCAGCTTTACTTGCTCTAAAGTTTTGCATTTCCTTTGATGCACTGTACTACCCAAATGTTTATCACAGCTTGCCTTTCTTGAAAAATCCACTGGCACATTGCAGGTGGAACAGAAGAGTTTGCCATCACTCACATGAAAAGCATTACTGGCATGCTGAGCACAGCGTTCATTTGCACTCATTTTTAAAATCTTAGATTTAATGTATTTATCTGAAGAAAAATGTGTTCTCCCTGGATTTTGTGCTGCTACTTCCATTTTCAAAAACTAGGTGACCCTGCTCCTGACAGAGGGATTCTATTTCATGTTGTAAATTAGTTTACAGTACTACTACTACTACTGTATTTTACAATGTTTAAATGCTCTAAACATTCTGCTGTTCACAGTACTCTACTACTACTACTACAACATGTCAGTGCCAGATGTGCACAATGTAACAAAAAGCTGGTGCTCTGTAACTTGACATATTTTTATACGCTGCCACAGTCTCAGAAAATAAAGATCTTTTTTTTCTGAAAATGTCTCTGTGTCACAGTATTTTTTTAAATAAGAGATGTGTCTCAAATAGCTGGTGGTACAGTTCACAAGATGATTGTGTACTGTCCAACTTATCTGATGTTGATCTTCTATTCAGTGTCCTCACTGAAGGATGATGGAGTCAGTCTTCTAGCTGAATGGATAGAGGGATGGAAGGACTGGTCACTTCAGGACAAGAACTGAACTTCTTCAGCTGATCTCGAACTCAGTCTGTGAACTTCACCCCAGACAAGGCTTGCTAGGTGGAAAAAAGACAAAGCAAAACATTAATAGGCTGCTTTGATAATGCAAAAATGGAAATATCAGCAGGAGGGCTGGCACAGAACTTCATGTCACGTGTGTGTGTGATGCGCAGTCTGCATCCAGCATTCGCAGCCTTTGCCCAACAAAACCCTCCCTGCCATGCATGTCAGATCAATTCACTGCCACTAAAATCTCTCCCTTTTAAGCTCACTGTTTAGGCAGCAGCATACACCCCCCCTACACATCACCATGGATCTAAGTGCGCCAGTCCAACTCTCTGCAAGCAGCTGCCCCACAGCAGGGTGTGAGCCAGTCTCAGATTTGTACTACCAAGGCAGAGGTTAGGCTGTGAAAAGCCCAGAAACAGAAAACCCAGCACAGTCACCTTGAGTTTCTGCCACTTAGCTCTCTGTCAATCTCAGTGACATGGCAGCACACCAACCCCTCTTTGGCAACTGGCTCAGACACAAAGCTAAGTGGCAGCGACACGAGGTGACAGTGTATGGTTACTGTTTTCTGGGCAGTTTCCCAACTCCTCCCTGAGTAGGACAAATCCAGCAGTGTAATTAAGATGCCATACAGGGAGGGTTTTGTTGGACTGCAGCATCCTAGAGCAACAAAACCCTCCCTGCCATGCATGACACCTCAATTTGCTGTCACTGACATCACTGACACCTCTCCCTTTTAAGCTGCACTGCATAGGCAGCACTGCAGCAGCATACAACAGGGGTCAAAACTGGCACCGGCCCACTAGCCAAATGCTGGTAGATTTTGTTTTGGGCTAGTAAGATTTTCATTTAACTAGCCCTGTGGGTTTGCACTGGTGAAGGCAGCACTTCAGTATGTACACCAACTGGGCCAGTGGAAATGTCTGTGGGGCCAGTGGATTTTGCCCAGTCACTAGCCCTGTTGGCTAGTGGCTTCAAAACCTAATCTCGACCCCTGATACAAACATCACCTCCACAAAACCATGGATCTGAGTGACTACAATTTGTCCCACTCAGGCAGGACTTCAGTTCAAGCATGCTGGGAAAGAGCCCCAAAACAGAATCATGAACTGCCAGCTTGTGTTGCTGCAACTTACCTGTATGTTAATCCCAGTGACAGGCCAGCACACCAACCCCTCTTGGGACTCTGGCTCAGCCAGTACAGTAAAGCATTTTCCCCACTATGCAATTTACAGTTGGTTAGCATGTAAGGAGTGGACAGGCTGGACAAATACAGCGGGATGAATTTATATGCTTTAAATATCCCATTAATGGAACAGTGCCCCACGACCCCCCCCCAAAGTTTTATAGAGAAGTGAGTCACAAGTTAACATACCATACATTCACTGTAGTCTGTAGATCTTCTCTCTTCTGTCTCCAGTCAGGTACCCTGGAAATGGGCTGGTTTCGGGTTCGGTAAATAGAGCTGCTTCAAGGCAGGTGAAGGGTTGCACAAGGTCCTCTCTTCACACTTCGTAGGATCAAATACACATGGTGGCTGTCTGTGGAAATCCTTTCACTTCTGGCTAAAAAGCAACTTAATCCAGAGCACCCACCCACTCAAGTGATGCTGTACTGGTTTCTGCAGTGCTTTCAATATATATATATATATATATATATATATATATATATATATATTTTAGTATGTTCATTCATTTATTTTCTCATTTTTCTGCACTTTTTATTTTGCAAAGGGGCTTCCTCAAATAGATAACTTTGACAAGTGCTGTCTGTAGTTCTTTCTATGTCACTTCTTTCTATAGTCCTCTTTGCTTTCTAATTGTTCCCAACATCTTTATCTCACTTGCATCAGCATTTCTCTTCTTTTCAGCTTGAAGGGCACCCCTCTCCAGTACCTTCTCCTCCAATCCTCCAACAGATCACTCAGAGCAGCCAGCTCCTTCTTTTCAACTCCCTTTGCCACCAGTTTTATGGGCCTGGCAGAAGCATCTTCATCCACAGCCCACAAGTTAACTCTCTCCCCCTCCCCAGTACAGCAATTTCATTTTCCTGCTGCCTTCCTCAGATCCAGACCCCTTCAACTTTGCCACCACTTCACTTCCTTCTGGGGATCTTATTCTCTTCTGTCCCCTTGCCGTTTGCCACAGAAAAGAATCAAGGGCAAGGCAGAAGCCCCCACATGCCCACAAGCTCACTCGCTACCTCTCCTCACATTGCAGCTGCTTTATTTTAAGTTTTACTTCCCCCTCCAAGCCTCCAACAAATGCTGACAGTCTGGGGATTGAAGCAATCGAACCGATTGCCTTTTAAGGCTTTTCTGCCTCTTGAGATAGTTCTATGCCTCCGATTTGCTTGCTGACCACGAGCCGAGGAGAAGGCGCCAATACTCATGCGCCTGTGTAAAGGTGCTTTTTTCATGAACTGGAGCATCGCACGACTCGCGCATGTGCATTTCAGTGCTCTGCCCTTCTGAAAATGGAGGATTTAAAGGGACAGCGCTACTGCGCATGTGCGAATGTTGAAACTGGCAATCTGGCAAAAATCACGGAGTCACCCGAAATTCATGGTTTCCGTGACCTCTGTGACCTCGTGACCTCCCTGACAAACTGATACCCTTAATGATAGCCATCAATTCATCAATCTTGTTTGCCAGGCTCCTAGCATTGACCATCAAGCCCTTCCACCAACTTCCCCCCACCCCTGCTACCCCCTTCCTTCCAGTACCTGTCCTTTCCATCCTGTCATGGGAGGAGATCTCAGGTCCCCTGTCTCAGCGGCAGTATGGTGTGACTTTATTTCCAGCCCCCCTACTTCCAGTTTAAATTGTACTCTTTTTCAAAGAACTCCCCCAGCCTATACCTCAGCATGGCTGTACCCTCTGTATTTAGATGTAACCTGTCCTCAGCAAAGGGGCTTTCGTCCTCCCAAGTTGTTCCATGCTCATTTATCAAGCCATACCACATCTGTGTACACCACTTTACTAGCCAGCTATTGAATTCCTGTATCTTCTGTTTTTTTGCCATACCTCAGTAGCTCTGGGTACCTGCAGCACCTCTGAGAAGGCCAAGGACTTGAAGCTGAGCCCCCCTGCAGAAGTTGGTCAGGGCCCTGAAACTAGCCTGCACCCTTTTGTTATTTTGTTGCTTAACCCTGCCCAGATAAAATGTAATCCCTGGCTTTACTGAGGCCTTCTGTTGTGTGTGTTTGTGTGGGGAGAGGTGACATTCTATCAGTAGACTTCCGAAGAAGTTTAAATTCCTGCATTGATAAACAATCTGTCTACTAAATGTGTGGCAAGACAGACGGTAGACAGGTGGGGTGAACTACTTCTTACTAGTTACTTTTAACAAAAGAAAACACCTGTTTTTACATTTTTTTTTAAATTGCATTTTTTTAAAGATATCTCCGTTTCCCAATTTTATAAGGGCAGCAAGACATATCAGAATGTGGGTAGTTATGTGATGAACACATTTCCAGGTGCTGAAGACACTCAGCTTAAACATCTTGTGCCTCACAATGCACCTGGGTGTACGTTTTTTCACATAACTACCTACACCCTGTTGTGTCTTATTGCTTACATTAAAAACAGGGAGAGGTTTAAATTTGGGAGAGATGGGGAATCTTATTTCTGAGACTTTGGGAGGGGTGTAAGTTGTGGGATTGAATCATGGTGTAAATTTTAGGAAGAGGAGCAGCATGCCTGCCTGGTGGTGCTAAAGGCTGAGGCGCTAGCGCCATACCTCACGCTACACCGGTGACACGTGTTCGGGAACGAGCACAGGCCATCGGGGGTCGGCAGGGGAGGAGAAGGATTGGGCGTCCGATGGACTACTCTCCTTCTCCGGGGAGGGGGGGTTCCTGCTGGTCGGCGCTTGCTCGCCCCCCCCAGCGGAGGCTGGAGGACAGGGCACCATACCACAAGCTGGGAGGAGTCAGGCCAGACACCTGAAGGAAGTGTGTGCAGAAGCGTGTGCGCCCCCTTCCGCTGGCGACATTGCACGGTCCCGACTCCTAGGAAGAAAAACTGGAGGAAAAATAGACTGGCATGCAGGATGGCGGAGGGCACCTCACAGGCTCTGCCCATGGCTAGCCATGGTGCTGGCCAACTATATACCGATTTTGGTGGGGGAGTTGGGGTCCCCCCCACTGACCCCACCGGGGGGCAAGCCCCGAGGGTGAGGTCAGCGTCGGCTGGTAGATGCCGGGGGACGGGGCTGGGGACGCCCTCCTGAGATAGCCGGCAGTGGGGAGAGTAAACTCATAACTAAAAAAAAAAGAAAGAAGAGCAGCATTTGTAAATTTTATAGGATATACTGTATACAGTAAGTACACAGAGCTGGTAGTTGGGTATAGTTTTTATTGATAACTTCTTTGCATTCCTAGTCAAATAAATTTGATGTACAGATATGTTTTTAGCCTTTTTAGACTGTTTGAGAGACCCGTGCACCTTAAAGACCCACTTAATGCTAAATATAGGGTAATTAAAAAAAAAAAACATTATCCACTTTGATGTACAGCATTGCCTCTGAAGATTTTTCTGCATCTGAATATGCAAGAGTCTGATACATGGTGCTCCCAGTAGCCGGAGGAGGGGGTAGCCATCCTAGCAAAACCCTTAGTTTTTCCATGTTTTGACATGATGTGCATAAGCTGTACTAATTGGCAGCATGTGCACATCCAGCAGGCTGGCACCTCATAGTACTGTCTAGTAGCAACTCTCTTTGCTCATTCCCAATACAGACATTTAATTATTCCGTCTGAGCCACCAGTGCCCAGGGGGACTGTTGCTGAGGCGGTTAGCTGTGGCATAAAAAGAGAATTTAAATAAACAACAATAAAAGTGAAAGCATTTGCAGGTGTGAGGTTTGGGTATATCAGACTTTCTGAACAGACTTTAAAAGGAAATGTAGGTGTTGCTAGATAAGCAGGAGATTTAATATTCTTCTCTAACCTTGCCAAGTGAAAAGGAAAGCTCTTTATCACTATGAAGGATTAGTTTGCTTCAGAGCATGGCATTACGGGTTACAGATGATGTATACTTTATCACTGAGTGAGATGATAGCCATACCTAATAATAAAGTGTGGGGAGATCTCTCCTTGTGTTATTAGCTTTTTGAAAATTATACTCACTAAGGGGGAAGAATCAGTTTTTGTTTCCACATCTGCCCAATCAGGGATGAGCCCATTCAATTTATCTGTATAATAATCTGTCTGAGGCCTGAGGCTGGATAATACATCCTCCCATTTGGCAGAATAAGACCACCTTTCACTTTGGCAGCCTATCTTTTTTAAAGTCACTCTTGGCTTCTTTTTATCCACACCACAAAAAAGCTTTAAGCAGTTTTCCTACTATATTAAATCCCTTCTATGTCACTGCTAATGTAAGTGCATTTTACTGTATATTGAATTTGAAGGTCAATACCAAGTGGTGTGAATTTTGTTTTGAGCTAATAAAGCAGAAAGCTGTTGAGCCAACTTCAGCAATCAATGCGGCACTGAACTTCATCCAACTATAAATGATGTTATTTCTACTAGGAATCAAGATTTGCGGGTGCAGCAAAGCACAGAATTCGGTTTTATTTATTTCACCCCCCAACACACAGCTGTGTATCAGTCAGGAATAAACAGGGAAGGCAGTAAAGCTTGGAGGTTAGAGCACAGACCTGTGATCAAGGGATCCCGGGCTCAAATCCCACTATAGCCGCTGGCTCTTTGCATGACCCTGAGCAAGTCCCTTGACTTCTCTGAGAGTATAGTTAGGGCAGAACAAAACCACATCATATATACAGAGGGAGCCTGCATGTTGTGAGGTGGAGCATGGCCTGGGCACCAGGAGGATCTTCCACAGCCACAGAGAGAGAGAGGCAGTGAGCTGCGAGGATGCCCCTCCGTTGCGGGAGAAGAAGGCTGCTGACTGTGACACAAAAGAAAGTGGGTGGGGTACAGGAAAAAAGATTCAAAAGTTCATCCACAGCAAGAAAGTGAGGGGGCAGCCTGTGTGTTAGGAAGTTTAGGAACCTAGTCCAAGGCAACCAAAGTTTCCCTCAAATGCAAGCTGAAAGCACAGCCTGGAGAATTGCACAGAGGGCTGGTGACTATGGCAGCTTCCCCACAATAGCCAACTAAGAAGGTTGAGAACACAGCAGACAGAGTCGGAAGTGCCTGAGAATCTTACACCTCTGTAGGCAGATGCCTCAGGGAGTGAACAGCAAGGCACAGAGAAATTTGTTGGGCTGGGCATTGCCTCCAGGTACAGTATATGATAATACAGGATCAGCAGAATGATCCAAATCTGAGAAAAGTAATGGAGCTAGCTGAAGCTCATAACAGCAGCGAGGCATCACCACAAACTGATTACCTGAAGGTGCAGGGTGGATTGTTGGTGAGGCAGTGATGTGTAAAAACAAGAGCAAGAAAGAACAAACGAACATGCATTAGATAAAGGCCTTATGGTCTGTCTAGTCTACTGGAGGGTGCAGTTCCCGTGGGTTTAGAGAGAGAACTGTCCCCCTCCCAGTTTCCCCCGAGATCCACCTCAAATACCCCCTCCCTCCACTCCCCTGCCTCTTCCTGCAACTTTCCCCTTCACTCTGTCTTATCCTGTCTTAAAGCTGTTGACCAGTTTCAGGGAGGTTTCTGGCAACTCACTCTACTTGGCCACCACAATCTCAGTGAAAAAGTGCCTCTTCACCCCCCCCCAGCTTTAGGCTATGCCCCGTCATGGACTTGTTCCCACTAAGGCTGAAGAGTCCTTCAGTGCTCACCCTGTTTATACCTTTAAGGTATTTGAAGGTCTCAGTCATGTTGGTCCTCTCCCTTCTGTCCTGAAAAGGTAGATGTTGAGCTCCCTGAGCCTCTCCTTGTAGGTGTTGCCCTGCTGGCCCTGGATCATCTTGGTTGCCCTTCTCTGGACTGTTTCTGCAAGTTGATATCCTTCTTAAGATGAGTGCACCAATACTGCACACTGTACTGTAGGTGCGGTCTCACCAGTGATCGGTACAGCGGCAGAATAACCTCCTCTTTCCTGCTGGTTATTCCCCTGGCTATGTAGCCCAGCATCCAGTTTGGTTTGCCTGCTGCTCTCCTGCACTGTGCTGAGTGTTTCAGGTCACTTGTGATGATTACTCCCAGGTCCTTTTCTTCCTTTGACCTAGTTACCTTCACGCCATTCAGCCAGTATTTGGTCCCTAGGCTATTTGTCCCCAAGTGCATAACCTTACACATTTTAGCATTGAACCCCAGTTGCTGAATACCAGACCACTTTTCTAGTCTAGTAAGGTCTTCCATGAGTTCCTCTCTCCCCTTCTTCATGTCCACCCTTCCACAGAGCTTAGAGTTGTCTGCAAACAGGCAGATTTTGCCCTTGATCCCATCTGCTGAGCACTGTGAGACTCCACTGGTAACAGGCCTAGGTTCTGAGATTACCACTCCACCCCCCACTACCAACTTTTGACTTCTGTCCTGCAACCAATTTTTGACCCATCTAGCAAACTATCCCCCACCCCCAAGTCTTCCAGCTTCCTGACCAGTCTCCTATGAGGCACAGCACAAAGGCCTTGATGAAGTCCAGATGCAGGACATCAATCACTTGGCCCTTGTTCACTGTCCTGGTCACCCAGTCAAAGAAGTTAATCAGGTTAGTCTGGCAGGACTCCCCAACACAGACCCAAACTGCCTCTCATTCTGGAGCCCATTTTCTTCTGCAAGCTCATCAGTCTTTCCTTCAGGATGGTCTCCATCAGCTTGCCCACTATTGAGGTTGGACCTACCGGCCTGGTTCAGCCCTTGGTCCACTTTTATGGAGAAGCACCACATATGCAGTTCTCCAATCTCGGGGCACACTCCCTGACTCCTTGACAGGTCTGTCAGGGGACCCACCATTTTCCTTAGGATCCTTGAGTACATGCCATCTGGAAATACATATATTTTATGTCATTGATCAGCATTTTTTTAATGTGATATTGTTACATTTTTAATTCTTTGGTGTATACACATACCATTCAATAAAGATTATTGCTTGTGCACCCTTGTATATACTCTAAATTTTTCACAGGGTTAATTTATTTGTACTTGTTTAGATCCTAAGTTGCATCCTAAAAAGACATACACAGTACGTTAGTGAACACAACGCTGCTAACAACTTGGAACAAGGTTTAACTACTGCCTGTAAGGCTTGTTCCCCATATTTCTTGGTTTGCAGCATACCTTATATATATTACTTAAAACTTCTTGTCTTTCTTGTAAAGAATAATTTTGGGCCTGTAATGACATAAACATAATTTTTTGTAAAGCTTTGCTGTTATTATGTTGTTTAATATTATAATGTGGCCACATTGTGGCTTCTATTTACTTATTTTGTTAACAGCAGTTCTTTGTAGTCTGTGAAAACATAATCATAGTATTCCCCTGTTGGCCTCATAGCCATCATTTTACTTTTATAATTAAAGGTTCTAATACCAACTTCTAAATATTCTTTAACATTTTAACTGCTTACCCTCACTCTTTCTGGCTCAAGTTTCTCGTTTTTGGTTAAGTTTCTCTGCATGTAAGCACTGAAGCCCAACAGGTGCGATCAACTGGGTGTGATGACGTGGTTAGTCACACCATGGGATCTCACAAAAATGGGTGAGAGTTTATCTGGAAGTAGCTACCATTAAAATTTGTTGGGCTTCAGTGCTTAGATGCAGAGGAACAATAGGGGAATAATATGATTATGTTTTCACAGACTACAAAGAACACTAATTCCACTCTAAGAAACTCACAGTCTCCTTTAAGGTATGCTGTTAACAAATAAGTAAATAGAAGCCACAATGTGGCCACATTATAATATACAATGGTGCACAAGCAATAATCTTTATTGAATGGTATGTGTATACACCAAAGAATTAAAAAATGTAACAATATCATATTAAAAAAATGCTGATCAATGACATAAAATAAATGCATTTACAGATGTGTAACAAAGAATAAACCCCATGAACAAGCTCCAAGTCGAGCGAAACGTAGGGGGAAGAGAAATAAAAAGAAAGATTGAAGAACAATAACTTGAGCGAAGAGTGTTTACTTCAAAGGGCCCCCCAACATTTCCTATATTTTTTCTTGAATTTGAAATCCTAGATTGGGGGCCGAAGAACCTGGAAGAGAACCATTACCCACTAAACAATATTTACATTACATGCCATCTTGGCCTGGGGATTTATCCACTTTCAGGGCCCTTAGGTCCTTATGCAACCTGTCCACTTGTATTACGTTGTCTGTGACTCCCACTTTCCCAAATACCACCCCCTGCTCCTTGTGGTACTGGTCTGTCCTTCTCCCTGGTGAAGACTGAGCAGAAGTACTTATTAAGTACCTCCACTTTCTCTTCATTACCCTCTGCCCAGTACCCCTCCTTTTTTAACCTGATGGTCTCATCTTTGATGTTCCTCTTCTCCCTTATATATTGGAAAAAGGCCTTCTTATCTGTTTTTACTCCCCATGCTAGCTGTATGTCTCTTCTAGCCTTTGCATCTCTAACTGCTTTGCTCAACTCTCTTGATTTAGCACAGTAATCCTCCCTATCCTCCTCCTTCTGAGTACGTTTGCACTTTTGAAAGGCTGCCTTCTTGCCTTTTACCACTTTTGCCACCTCCTTGCCGAACCAGCTGCGCTCTATAGCCTTAGATTTCTTTCTTTTGATTTTGGCACACTCACTAGTGGCCTCCCTCAGTCCCTCCTTTATTATGGCCCATTTCTGTCCCACTTTCATTTCCTTTCCGATCCCAGCAAGGTATCCTACTAGTATTTCTCCTATTGTACTAAAGTTTGCTCTCCTGAAGTCCAAAACCCTCATCTTGGTCCTGATCATCCCCCTACCCATGGGCAGGTGGAACCGTACCCCATGGTTGTAATTTCCTACAGCTGGCACTTCCACCTTTACATCCTGAACATGTGCACAGTTAGACAGTGCCACGTCTAGTATGGCCCTTTCCCGATGGGCTTCATGATACCTTGTGTTAGGAATCTGCTGTGGAACATATCCAGAAGTACTTGCCCCATAATGCAGGAGGTAACTGGGATGTTCCAGTCCACCCCAGGTAGATTGAAATCCCCCATTATTACTGCTTCCCTCTTACTGGACATTTCCATGATTTGGGACCCCACTACCTTGTCCAACTCCTCATCCTGGGGAGGTTGCCTGTAGACCACCCCCATCCTTAGTTTCCTCCCTTTAGTGGATTGTTCCTGCACTCACAACTAGAGGTGGGCAAGCCAGAGCAGGCTCAAGCCTGACTCGAGTTTAGTGCCTGGCTCGGCTCAGCTCGACCTCTATAAGCAACTGAGAGCCAAGGTCAAGCCAAGCCAGTCATGGTCAAAGTAAGCATGTTTGTCAGCCTGAGCAGTTATTATAGCAGCTGAAATGCTTTACTCCTTTGTAGAGAACAGCCTGCAGCAGCCAAAGCTTGGCTTGTGTTTTGACTGGTAGGGTCAAGCCAGACCCCTGGCTTGGCTGTGGCTTGGCTCTAGGTGAAAAATTCCTGGTTTGCCCACTGCTACTCACAATGCTTCTGTTGTTCCTTCTGTCTCTTCCTCTCTGGTACAGGTTATCCTCATCTTCATATACAGAGCCACTTGACCCCCTTCCCATCTCCTTAGCCTTCCTATACATTTTATATGCAGAAACTGTGAAGTCCAAACTGTGGTTTGGTGTAGTCCATGTCTCTACGATGGCTGCTATGTCCACCTCTCCCTCAGTCATCAGATGTGACTGCAGTTCAGGCATTTTGTTTCCCTGGCTTCTGTTTTTTTAAGTATGGTTTTTATTAATTTTATATCAGACAAAACACACATTACACAGTGTAGTTAAGTAAGTGTAGATACAACACTGTTTCCCATTAATGGTCACAAGACTTATACAAATTATAGATAATTGAGTCCATTCCTTACTAAGTTTGTATTGCATTCAGTAGACATCTGCACAGACCAATAAATATTATAAAGATGGGGGCTATTATGAACATCATTGCAAGCTTGGAGAACCCCCCCCTTCCTCCCAGTGAAAGCAGCGCCCCCCCAACCCCGTGACTGCCTAGTTCTAAGGGACAAATGATGCATCTATCTGCATCATCTGCATCACCCAATGTTGCAATTTGTTTGTAAACTTCATTATTTTTTCTTGTAAGCCCGCTGTTAATTTTCCCATTTGGTATATGGACTGTACTATTCTTCTCCACTCTTCAACTGACGGAATTCATTTAATCATCCACCTATGAGTAATGGCTTTTTTTGCCACCAGTAGGAAGATAGGCAATAAAGTGTGTCTCCAAGGTGGGTTATGGGAAGGCATGATTGAAAGAAGTATCATTTCAGCTGTTAACTCTATTTCTTCCCCTAAGCAGTCCTGGAGGATGAGTTGTAGAGTGCACCAGAAGGGAGTAAATAGAGGGTGTTCCCAAAAAACATTGCCCAAATCAGCTAGCTCACAGTTACAGCCCCACCAACATCTTCTGTAGCTTGGAGGTAAAAATTTAGCTAAAATTATCGGTGCTCTGAAAAATCTATACTGGCACTTCCATACGTATTCTCATCATATATGCGAGAGTGTGACTTAACTGCCGGTAAAGCATTGGCCTGCCATTCCTCAGGAGTTACAGATATTTGTAGGTCCGTATTCCATTTTTGTAGTACTGATATGGTATTATACCCTAGTGTCTCCCTCAGGATTTTGCATATACGGCCTATAATCCGATCTCCTAGGTTACCATCAAGAGCATCGATTATGCAGCTCATCAAATGTGGTCTAGGGTGGGGAAGTCTAGTTCAGTTAACAGTTTGTTTTTGTATGTAAGCTCTTAGTTGTAAGTAATGAAAATGGTCTCCTTGCAGAAGCTCAAATGTTGTCTGTAGTTCTGAAAATGAAAGATCCCTGTTTCATTTAGTACTTGGAAGGTATAGTGAATCCCTAGCTGCCTCCACCTGTTAAAGGCTGGGTCAAGAGATGATGGAGCAAATCTTTTGTCTTTTGATACTAGTTGCATAAAATGAAAAGCCTCTACAAATTTCAAATGATTTTTAATGGAGTGCCAAATGTGGAGAGATTTGCCGTCAATTTCAAGAAATTTCGAAAGGGAATGGATTTACCCTCAGAAGCAAATAATATAGATGCTATATCATATAGGTCATTAAGGGCATATTCTATGTCTTTCCATGGCACTGACTAAGTAGGAGCAATCCACTGAAGAATAATCTTGCGAAAAATGGTTTTGGAGTACCAGTCTAAGTTAGGTAAATTGACGCCCCCCCCCCGTGCTAGTGGTAATTGCAACAATGAATATTGGGCTCTCGGATGTTGCCCTTTCCATGTGAAGTTTGAGATAAATTTGTTCCAGGAGTTAAAATAGAAGTGAAATGGTTGGATTAACAAGTTTTGGAAGATATATAGCATACGAGACAGGACATTCATTCTTATCTCCACACGCTGGAAAAAAGTTAGATGTAATCTACCCCAAGAGTCAAGGTCTTGCTGTATTTTTAAAGTAAGAGGTTCATAATTCATCAAGTCAAGGTTATTTGTATTTTGTGTTATATTGATTCCTAGATATTTTAAGCTAATCCTTCTCCAACTCAGGAGTATTTTGTTTTTTAGGGATGCTGATGGGGTGAAATTGAATGCAAGGACCCCTGTCTTATTAACACTGAGTTTAAAACCCATTAATTGTTCATAATGTTTCAATGTTTCCCACAACCTGGGGGTTGACTGCTCTGGAGGTAAGAGAAGAAGTAGCACACCATCCACAAACAACACTATTTTCCACTGGTTCTTCCCTATGGGGACACCCGCCACCCCTTCTTCCCTGCAGATCATCATGGCTAAGGGCTCCATATATAGAGCAAACAGGAACGGGAAAGGGGGCAGCCTTGTCTGGTGCCTCACTGCAAAAGAATTGGGGGGGGGGGGTAGTGAACCATTTACTCTGATCTATGCCTTTGGTTGTGCATATATATTTTGCAACCGAGTCTGAAAGATCTCTGGGAAATTAAAGGCTGACAGGGTATCCCAGAGGAAGTCCCAGGACACCCTGTCAAAAGCCTTCTCTGCATCAAGGTTTAAAACAATGGCTGGGATCTTCCTGGTGTTAATATATTCAAGTAATAATAACATGCAGCGGATATTATCCGTCATACTTCTTGCTTTAATAAAGCCTGTTGGATTGGGATGTATAATTGTAGTCATAATGTTTTCTAATCTTGTTGCCCGTATAGCCATATATAATTTATAGTCCGAATTTAATACTGAAATAGGATGATACGAGGATGGAAGGGTTTTATCCTTGTCCGGCTTGGGGATAGCAGCTCATGCCGTGTAGTGCCACAATGGGTGGGGGGGAGTTCTCCCTCAGTGACCTCATGAAACAAGTAAGTCAGGAGTGGAAGTGTTTGTCCTATAAATTTTTTATACCATGATGCTGTGAACCCATCTGGCCCGGGGCATTTATATGGCTTGGCAGACTGGATATGATGAGCTATTTCCTCCAAAGTTATTGGTGCATCTCATCTTAATCTTTGCAACTCAGTTAAATGGGGGAGGTCTAGGGTTTTTAAGAATGTTTGCCTTGCTTCCTGATTACTTATGGTGTTTTCAGTATATAGGGTCTGATAATAGTTAACAAAGATTTGTTGTATACTTTCGGCTGTGTGTGTAATTTTGCGAGTAGTAGGGTCTCGCAGCTTCAGAATGGTAGCTGATCTGCATTGTGCACAGATCTTCCAGGCTAAATTTCTAGTTCCCCTGGCCACACCCTCATAGTTAGATTGTTTGAACTACATCAGGGTCTGCTGAACCCTATAATCCATTATTTTCAGTATTTTTTGTTTTTTGTCCCTTATTTTAAGTAGGAGTTCCTTGTCTCCTTCTCTTTAAAGTGTTATTTATTTATTTTGCTTTATTGAGTTCTTGGATAACACCTGTGAGTGGATGCTCTTTTGTAGGTTCCACATCAGTTGAACAGAAAATAGCAGAGAACAGCAATTTATACATTTACAGAGATGGTACAGTAAGTTACATAAAGGGTCACACAAGTAGACACTGCATATTATTTTCTTTTTTTAGTTGAATAGGCTATAATTTCCTCTTGCAATACCACTTTAAGGGTATCCCATAAAACTGAGGTACAGACTTGTTCGGAGTCATTGTCTTGGAGTACAGTCCGCTCCAAATATACTGACCGCAGTTAAATCGGGCAATCGGAAAATGCGGGCAAATAGTTAAAACCATTTGCCACTCAATAGATCCCCATTATAATGCCACCATTTACAGCGCATTATGTCCACCTGCTATATCGGGCAGTTGTCGGGCATTTTTCATTATATACTGACAGTTTTCACACCTGCTTAGCTGAGTGCTAATTAACCACAAACTGGTTTGATGGCGCACGTAAAAGAGGTGCTAACTCCAGATTGCAGTGCTCAGTTTGTTCCTGCATGTCCTGTAACAATGGCCAGCAAACGGAAAGCAATGTCCCTCTGCCAAAAAATTGATATCCTTAAACAGATTGACAAAATGCCCCAAATGAGCCAGAAGGACCTGGCTCAGCATGTTGCTCTGGCTAAATCCACTGTAGCAGATCTATTGAGACAAAATTGGGGCAATGAGAACTGACGTCGATGTAGATGCTGAGGAGGAGGAGGAACTAGAAGCAAGAATGGCAGAGGAGGAGGTGACAGTTACCGCTGTCAACATTTGTTTGTCCCTACTGACATTGCATCAGGACATGGAGCAGAATCCTGAACTTGAACCTAAGTGGGACATGCTACGGAAGACTGAAGAAACCTGGCACTGTATAGCAGAAAACAGACTGTCCAGACTCGAATAACTGAGTTCTCCCAGGGAACCAAGTAGGCATACCGCTACAGTTCTGTGGCACTACAGAGTTTAATTCGTTCAATATTAACTACAATTTTAATTAATTAAAAAAACACTTTAATAAAGTTATGAGCACAGTAACTGTAAGTATAAATAATGTAGATTTGCATCTGTTTTGCATCTAATTGATGTGCAGCGCTACCGGAACTCAAACTGATACAGTACTGAAAACTGCCATTTGGTTACACTGACCATCTCCTATATCAGGCATAATAGCTGAGCACACATATGTCTGGTATAGGTGGCCACTCTACTAGGGGAATCCTGTTTTGCATTAGGGATTTGAACTGAGAATCTCTGAGGAATGTGTCATTTAGTCGCCAAAACGTTTGCTTTGTTTATTTACCCAGATCTTTTTTCAAAAGTATGGGGTGATGGTCAGAAAGAAGACGTGGTCCACAGAACACATCATGGATCTGATGAAAATCTTCACATGAGACAAAGAAATAGTCTAACCTTAAATAGCTATGGAATCTCCCGGAGTAGTATGTGTATTCTTTTTGTGTGGGGTACATTTTCCTCCATGTATCCACTATTCCTAGTTACTCAAAAGAACCCCTGAGAAATTGCAAAGCATTTGTTACCCTATGGGCACATGGGTTTGTTGAATCCATGTCTACATTCCAAGTAATGTTAAAATCACCCCCTATAATCAATTTACCTTTTAGTAAGTCTAAGAGTTTATTCACAAATGTTTGGACTACAGGGGTTGAAGACTGAGGCGGAAAGTAGACACTGACCAATGTAACTTCCTGTGCATAGAGTATACCTTGCAGAATCATATACCTACCCTGTCCATCTATGTAACTATTCTTAATCTCAAGCGGGGTAGAACTGGGAACTAAATTCACCACCCCTTTTTGTCTACCGCTTGGATGAGAAGAAGCATGGATCCCATATCTACCCCCCCCATTTCAATTTAGTGTGTTCAATTTCAGACAAATGGCTTTCTTGATTATAGTATAGAGCCACTGGATTTTTCTGTAAATATTGTATGAACCTTGATCTCTTAATTGGATTTTTCAATCCATTGTTATTCTATGAAAATAGCTACAGGAGCTGTGGACATCATCGCAGTTGGACTAGAGGGTGCTGCTCCCACCAAGAGGTATCTCTCCCTCCCCTCCACAAGAAGACTGATGATGTCCTCAAGTGTATCAACTTCCACTACAGCCATCCCAAAGGATCCAAGGCAGTAGGCTGGAGGTAGAAGCTATCCAGAGGATGATGAGACCATCTCTCCAGGCATTTGAAACAGCTCCTGGTTTGTGTCTTAATAAAGTTGAGTCTGGACCCAAAACTGGTGTGTGTTTCTTGTTTGTTAAGGTAGTAAACTGTGGCATAGAACCATTTAGACCTAAATACAGCATATAACATTTCCCCTTTATGCTAGATTTCCAACAGAGAAACTCAGACCCTGAATCTCCCTCCCATAAAAAAATATATACACCCACAACATGGAAAATTATACTAGATTTACTAGAAAACAAAACCATGTTACAAAGTGACTTCCAAAAATGAGGTACAAACAAAACATTACCTCTAGTTATCCCAGGCAGTCGATTCATACCCCCACAAAGTAGAGTGCCAGTCCCACATTAATAGTGGGTGAGGCACCCTGTGGGACAGTTTGTTCCCAAATAATAGTAATGATCAACCAGGCTATAATGCCTGTAAAAGAAAAATAAAAAGTGGTGGTGTCGTTAGAGTCTCCTCTGAGAAGAGTCTCACTCCCTCAATCTGCCAAAGCTGTTACTTTACCATGGCTCTGTTAGGTTTAATAGGCATGGGGACATGGGCTTCACGCTCCTCTCCTCGACAAGGCTCTCTCCTAATTTAAAACTCAATCCATGGATCTCTATTATCCACTTAGTAAGGAGTGTCAGGATATCCATGTGGGCCATCCTCCCGTGCTTTCACCACAGAAGGTAGCTCCACAACCCCCCCCATCTTATTTTAGCAGTGCTAGTAGGGGGGGGGCGAGGGGGACCCACAGTCAATCTAAGATAGGCTCTGCTTTAGTAGATCCCACCCAAGAAAGTACCTAGTAAACTGGGGTTCTAAATAGCAACTCTGAAGCCCACAGGTCGCCCCGCACCAACGAGACTTATTGGTGACATTGACAGTCTGGGTACCACCCTCCCCCCACCGGGGCCAGCTGGGCAATCTTAAAAACTCGACTAGTCTCTTGTTAAGCTCCCTACAGCTGACTGGGGTTCTCCATTAGAGGGTGGGGCACCCCTCTCTGCCATCTCTGTCAGTTGCTGTGCCCTGAGGGAGTCCCTATAGTAACCGGGGTCATAAATAAAGCCTGGGCTGAAAGGGAGGAATTCTTATAGCACCCAGGACAGCCTAATATACACTGTGTGTTGGGTGAAAAAGTACCTCCAACAAGGAGGATTTATTGTATAAAGTGTACCAAACCTGGCCTGTTTAAGTCCCCCTTCCCCTGAACCACACAGATCAGGTATCCAGCACCATCAATGCTGGGCCATAATAACTAGCGTTTATTCAACCCCTATACTCTTAATCCCCCCTCCCCCACCTCCACCATAAACATTTGACAAAATAAATACAAGCCCAACTTACAGGGCTCCCTCCCAGTTATGCTTCTTTTGTTCCTATTTGAAACCTCAGTGCCACGTGTATCTATGGAGCGTCAGCCAACATGGTGTTAATCGAGACCTGCCCTGTTGACAACCAACTCCACCTAGGGGAGTTCAGAGTCAGTATTAAAAACATAGAAACATAGAAATTGTCAGCAGATAAGGACCGCTAGGCCCATCCAATCTGCCCATAGGCCCTATACATTGTATGTGGCCACTGACCCTATGTGATCAATAGCTTTTCATCACTCCCTTCCCTCTCAGGCTTCCCTTGTGCTTGTCCCAGGCATGCTTAAACCCCTCCACTGTGCTTGCCCCCACTACCACCTGTGGCAGACTATTCCAAGCGTCGACTACTCTTTCTGTGTAGAAAAACTTCCTCAGATTACCTCTTAATCTACCCCCTACCAATTTCATGTTGTGCCTCCTTGTTCTAGTACTTTTTCTACATCGGGAAAGGTCCCCCACCTGTACCTTGTTTATGCCCTTGAGGTACTTGAAAGTTTCAATCATGTTCCCCTGCTGTCTCCTGTCCTCCAGTGAGTACATATTGAAGTCTTGGTGTCATTGCAGTGTCAGTGGCTCAGTAGGTAGCACACTCGCCTCTGAGGCCGGGAGATCGGAGGGCTGTGGGTTCAGTTCCCACATCTGGCACTTGGGTTAATATCCCAGTACTGACACTGTAGTGCAGCATGAGATGGGTGCTGCACTTCTGAGGTGCCGTCTTTCGGATGAGACGTTAAACCGAGGTCCCATCTGCCTGGATGGTGGTAGTTCAGGTGGATGTTAAAGATCATGGCACTTATCGAAAAGGTAGGGGAACTTCCCCGGTGTCCTGGCCAAATTTCCCTCATTCACTAAGAAATACCACCAACAGCTTAATCTGGTTCAAGGTCAGTTGGCATTCATCTGTATCCCCCTCCCCCGGGTTGTGCCTGAAAATAGGCAGGATTTGTCTAGTGCACTTACCCGGTCAACAAAAGCTAAATAAATAAAAAAATAATAAATAAAAGTCCCTGAGTCTCTCCTCATAGGTTTTGTGGTGCAAGCCCTGCACCACCTTTGTTGCCCTTCTCTGGATAGTCTCCACCTTATCGATGTCCTTGTTGCAGGTGTGGCCTCTAGAACTGCACACAGTACTCCAGGTGAGGCCTTACCAATGTTTTATACAATGGCATCCCCACCTCCTGCTATTGATACCCCTGCCTCTGCACCCCAGCATGCCACTGGCCCTCCCTGCCACCTTTGTACACTGCTTTGATACCTTAAGATCATCAGAGATGATTACCCCTAGGTCCCTTTCCTCCTTGGTGACAGTCAGCTCCTCCTTCCAACCTGTAGCTCTCCCTAGGGTTCCCTCTACCCAGGTGCATTGTTTTGCACCTCTTTGCATTAAACCTCAGTTGCCACATCGCTGACCATCTTTCAAGCTTCTTCAGGTCCCTCTTCTGCATCCCTTTGGGACTATCCACCCTGTTGCAGATCTTGGTGTCATCTGCAAACATTATTGTCTGAGCGCGGAGGAGCCGTCCTTTCCACCCACCCCCCCCCCAATCAGCATTAGTGCAAACCATCCAAGTTGGGACCCATCTCAGCTTTCCTAGGCCTCTCCCTCCCTGCTATCAAACCAAAAGACCCACATGCCACTGCTAGGCTATCATGCCAGTGGACTGCCCTCATTATTAAAGGCAATGTTTTTTTTTTTGTTTTTTTTTTAATAAGCCATACAGTCTAGTCCCTTTTTTCCTTCCTCAGTGCTCAAGTAACATATTGTCTCTGTCAGTCTAGGATGGAGTTCTTTTTGAACCACTGCCTCAGCTGGCAGTTCAAATAATGGTTTCAGCCGCTGATTAAGTTAGTGGAAGACCAATAGACCCGGGGCCTCAACCTTGCTGGGCCATCCATAAGCAGTCTCAGTCCAAACCCATCCTTGCTTCTTTAAATTATTTGTGGGATTTCAATACAGTTTATTGCTGTGGCTTGGCAATTCTACCCCCAAGCTCCCATGGGGTAGTTAGTTTCAAGTGGAGCAATCAGGGTAGGCAACAAGGGGGGGGATGCATTGGCGTGAGGGGGTCCAATCCTGTCCACCCCCCCTCAGGCCAAACGCTGCACTCCCTGCCAGACTTAACAGCCCTACCACCTGGAGGAGCCAGAGAGAGGGGATGTAGATGTTTTGTATCTCCCTATCCCTTACGAATGGTGCAGCAGGGGAGCGTGCCACAGGCACTCAAGCCCTACCCCCAACCTCCGCACCACCACCACCTCCCCATGCACCATTAACCTGAATGTCAATAAGGTTTTGTTTTGTTGTTGCTTGGGCTGAGGATTCAAGCCAAACTAGGATACATGGGTAGCTGTTGTCGGTATTACTGAAGTTTCTTCATAAGTTCTGCCCATTGGGTTACGTGCCTCTTAAGCTGGGAGCCGAGGTCATCATTCAGAATAAAGGCCTCTAGCTTGAAGATCCTTTGCTGCCTCATCTGCTGTTCTGTAGGTCTGTGGCTCCCCCGGAAAGTGTACCACCAGCTTCACTGGGTAGGGCATTTGGAATTTTAAATTATTAATCCTCAGTGTTGGAAATAGTGGGATATAGTCCCAGTGAAGTTTTTGCATTAGTGGGGTGTAATCATCATCAATGATGATGCATTTTGAGCCATCTTTCTGCTCCATGCCTTCTGCAAAAGGTCATCTTTCATCACATAGTTTAAGAACCTGGCAACAATTGACCCGGGGCAAGTATCAGGACCAAGCTTTGTCCCCAACACCCTATGTGCCCATTCTATATCTATTAGGTAGACTGGGCCCAGCTCCAAAAGTTCCCACAAGAAACCATCAATGAAAGCTCTCCATATCGAGGCCCTCTTCACCATCAGGTACATCGTAAATGCGCAGATGTTTCCGTCTGCCATGGTTTTCTGCATCTTCTTATTTGGCTGCCTGTTGTAGCTATGTATGCGCTAATTCCACCATGGCAGACTCCAGGGACTCAAGCCGAGATGTATTAGTAGAAATCTGCTTGTCCGCCTCATCTGCCCTGGCCTGTAGCACCCACATGTCAGCACAGAGTTCTTTCAGTGAGTCCTGAATTTCTGAACAGAACTTGGATATTGCTTGCAGTATCATTTTAAGTTTCTCTGGGGTTTGATCCTTTGCTGCATCTTTCCCCTGAGACTTTTTATTGCTCCTCGCTTTTTTGTATTCATCATGCGGCATCACTCCCGGGTCCATGGCTGGTGCTGCCGCTGTCTCCCCGCCGTCAACTTTTGCCAATATCGCAAAACGATTTTGGGTATGTCTGGCCAGGATTACTTATTACCTGGTTCTTTAGGAGTTACTGTAGCTCATTTTTGGTGAGGTCTCAGTAGTTTAAATCACATTTTTGAGCCTCTTCTCAGCTGAATTTGGAGGTGCTCTTCTTCCACGCTGTTAACTACTCCATACCACCACCGGAAATCCTTCTTTCCCTGGCTTCTGGTGTTCAGAGATACCACCCCTCACTGTGACTGTAGTCCCCCTTTTCCCCTGACCTGCCCCTCCACCTTCAGTTCCTCCTTCCACCCCTCTCTTCTAGCTCCTCTTCATGCTGTCCTGATTGGAGGGGAAGGCCTATTGGCCTCCTCCACCAGGTAGTTAAGGGTGTTGTGCACCCTGCTGCCCCCCCCCATCAGTTTAAACTGATTTTTTCCCATGAATTCCTCCAGTTTACCCTTCAGGGCCCCAGTGTGCTTCTTGCTTAGATGTAGCTGATCCGGTGCATACAGGCTTTGTTATCCCAAGTCCCTCTCCAGCACCAACTAACTCATACCTTTGTGACTTGCACCACCCTTTAAGCCATAAGTTAAATTCCTGAACTCTTACTTTCCTTGCTGTACTAGCCCTTGTGACTGGCAGCACCTCTGAGAAGGCTACCAATCACCTTGCCTCATTGCAAATTTTCCCCACATCCCTGAACCTCTCTTGCACCACCCCCACCTCACATCTTGCAAGGTCGTTCATACCCTGGTGCACTATAATGTGAGTTTTTTCTCCCCCCTGACCCTGTACTATGCTATTAGAGATCCTGCTCTCCCAGCTGTCATCCCTGGCATACATTCTACCTTCCTACAGTTTGCCCTGAACTCTTCCCCCCATCTTGCCCCTTAATTATTGAATCCCCAAAGATCACCATTCTCTCTCTCTCCCTGCCATCCTAGGCCCTCCACCTCACTATCCACACTGTTGCCCACTCCTACTTGCCTTCTCCTTCCCCTCCTGTCCATCTTGTATCCACCTGACCCCCTCCACCAGCTATCCCCATCCCAGTCCCCTCCTTATGATCTCTTCACCCCTCTGGCACACCTCCTACCCTTCCCTTCCCTTCTGCTCACCTCTGACCTGCACCTTACCCTTCCTTTCTGCTCCTCCCCTGGCCTGTCCCCTTGCTCTCTCTTCCCCACAATTTCCTTCCATGCTCCATCTACCCTCTCCTTCTCACCTGAACCATCCTTCTCCTACCCCCTTACCTTACTTTCTCTGAAGTCCCATCCCATACTTCCTCCTTCCCTCTCATTCTCGCTGTCCCTTCCTTTTCCTCTTCCCCCTTGTCCAGTGGGAGGAATATGTTCCACACTGGCACCTCTGGAGATGCTCCCACCGGACCCATTACCATTATCCTTCTCTCTTGCTGAGGGAGGGGAACCCAGGGGACCTGACTAGTCACCTGTTCCTTCCTCCCCCTTGCCCCCCCACTTTGGTTCCACTTTTGCTGTGTCCCCCTTACCCGCTCCCAAGCCTTGTAGTCCCTCTGCCCCTTCATTACCCTATGAATCCCAGCCATTAGCACACCTATTTCTTGCTTCAGTTGCCCAATATTCCTACAGACCAGGCATCCCCCATCTCCCAGAGAACTTCCAGAAACACTGCTGCCCCATACCCCCTGTATCCCACTACTCTATCCACCTCCCCTTTCCCCCACTGCATGCCCCTTCTCCACATAAAAAAGTTCTAGGCCTTTCTTAATAATGTACACAGTGTAAGGAAGATTTTGGCGTGTCTGTGGAGGTACCAATTATAATAAAAATACAGGACACAATGATAGCAGTAAGCTTCCTTATGTTACAGTTGCATGCAGATAACATTACAAGGTTTTGGCACAGCATCTTTATATGAAACAAGCATTTGTCAATGCCGAATGTTTGCTTGCTGGCATTGGCAGTGGTAGTGTAGAAGTTACAGAGCTGCGTAATAGGAATGGCAGTGAAGTATTGAACTGAAGCCAACCCCACCACCACCCTGCAGAGAGTGACAGGCATTGGGGTGTGCGTTTGGGTTGTCAGGCATAACGGCCATGCCATTTCACCACACCCCACCCTGCAGACACTGACAAGTGTCACGGTGTTCCTTGGGGTCTTTGGCCCTTATCGCACCCCCATTTCGACTAGGAAATATGGTGAGATCGTGCGATATAGGAGAATGGGGTGAGGCGTTGGGGCGAAGAGTGCAAGGCATACCTCGATGCCTCTCACTGGCTGCAGGTGTGGAATGGTATGAGTATCACAGGCAAGAATCCCAAGTCACACCCTGATGCCTGTCATTCTCTACAGGGTTGGGCGTTATGGTTGGAAACCCTAATACCTCAGGCATTCATTGGTATTTTCACTCCAAATTTTCAACATGTTTTTTTGTGACCCCACCTCATGAACAGGGGAATAGCAGTTTGGTTGGCAGCTGCTTATGCACAGCGACTACTGACATTTCTTCCCTAAAGTGCAAAAACATTCCGAACAGGATGTAAAAAATGACAGCTGTACTGTTCATGGGGAGGTGTAAAAAATGGCAATGTTGCAAATCTGTAGTAAAAATATTTAAAAAAATGGTGAAGTCACGAGCGTACATAGAAACTGTGCAACGCACACCCGTAATATAATTAGGTTGGGGATTTTTTACAGCAGATTGTCAACTCAGGCATTTTGGTGCCTCCGATCATGAACAGTGTCACTGTGATTTTCTTTATCTGTGCCGAACAATGATTTCCCACAGCGACCACGCATTTCTGCGCTGAAAGTGTGAAAACACACTTCAAGCCACGTTATGAAAATGACAGCTGTACTGTTCATGAAATCGCGGAAAAATGCCACTGGTGAAAATCTGGACTGAAAATATGACAAAGTCATGAACTAACGAGGGTGCGTGGAAACTGCGCAATGCTCACTTGTAACACAGTCATTTTATGGACTTTTGTCACCAAATTTCCAACATAGCCATTTTAAGACCTCTGCTCATGAACAGTGTAACTGTGATTTTCTTAATCTGTCCTAAACATTGCTTTCGCACACCAACAGCACCATTGTACGCTACATGTGCGAAAACACATTTTGGGTGACATATGAAAAATTGCAGCTGTACTGTTCATAAGGAAGTGTAATAAAATGGTAATGTTGAAAATCTGGAGTGAAAATATTAAATTTGCAAACTTACGAGCATGCATAGGAACTGTGCAACGCACGCTCGTAACACAGTCATTTTTAGGAATTTTTTCACCAAATTTTCAACATAGCCATTTTAAGACCTCTGCTCATGAACAGTGTCACTGTGATTTTCTTAATTTGTCCCGTACATTGATTTCGCACACCGACTGCGCCATTGTGCGCTACATGGGCAGAAACACGTTTTGGGTGAGATGTGAAAAATGGCAACTGTACTACTCATAAGAAGGTGTGGCAAAATGGCAATGTTGGAAATCTGGAGTGAAAATATTGAAAATTCGCGAACTTACTAGCGTGCATAGGAACTGTACAAAGCACGCTAGTAAAACAGTCATTTTTTGGAATTTTTTCACCAAATTTTCAACATAGCCATTTTAAGACCTCTGCTCATGAACAGTGTCACTGTGATTTTCTTAATTTGTCCCGTACATTGATTTCGCACACTGACGCGCCATTGTGCGCTACATGGGTGGAAACACATTTTGGCTGAAATGTGAAAAATGACAGCTGTACTACTCATAAGAAGGTGTGGTAAAATGGCAATATTGAAAATCTGGAGTGAAAATATTGAAAATTCACGAACTTACGAGCCTGCGTAGGAACTGCACAACGCATGCTCGTAAAACAGTCATTTTTTGGAATTTTTCACCAAATTTTCAACATGGAGTTTTGGACCCTTCTCTCTGAATGATGTCACTGTCATGGCATTATTCAGGCCTGAAGGATGATTTCATGCAGGTGACTGCGAAATCACCTTTGGGCCCGAATAACGCTAATGACAGTGACATCATTCATGAGAAGGTCCCAAAACCCCATGTTGAAAATCTGGTGCAGAAATTCCCAAAATGCCTGAGATATGCAACAAAGTTGAAACCCCTATCTAGCCCATTATACAGCTTACCGGCATTTCCTCAGTTCGCGTCGGCTTTGAAGAGTGCAGGCGTGTTCCCGGTCACGAAGATCGTCACGCCGAGGTCTGGAAGTAAGTATGGGGTGAGGGTGTGGGGTGTGGGGAGGCAGGGTGTGCAGTGGGTGGAGTGCGGGTTGTGGGAGGGGCCAGGGAGACTCGTGGGACCGTTTTTCTTTACAGGTAAAAAAAAAAAAAAAAACGGACGCTGGAGATTGCCACGCTGGGTGGGCCTCCAGCGGGCACAAGGACGGTTGGGGGCGTCAGCCGATGGGATTGGGCACCCTGTCGGGCAAAGTATGGATTGCCATGCTGGGGTGGGCTCCCAGGCGTGGCGCATAATACTGGGGGGTGAGGACAGTGGAGCCGGCGAGTTGGGCACCCCGTCGGCTATATCGTTACCCACGCTGGGGTGGGCACCCAGCGTGGCATTTTCGAGCTTTGGGGGAGATGGGGAACGCAGCACAGCCAACGGGATTGGGCACCCCTGTCGGCTATTCAGTGTGTGCGTGCGTGCGGGGGGGGCAGGGGGCGCGCATGCCTGTGTGGCGTCTGTGTATGTGTGTGTGTGTGTGTGTGGGGGAGCTGCGCATGAGCAAGCGATATCTTATCGCTGCTCACTCAAGTGTAGCTCCCCCTTTGAACTGTATGCCACTGCATTTTGGAGCTTGTCATAGACCGCTCCAGAATGCATTGGCTTACAGGGGCCGCACCTGCCAACACACTGACTGAATTGGAGGAGGAGGTGACACACCTCCGAAATCTCCTATGATGGCACTATGTTTCTTGCACATGTGTGCAAGCAAACATAATAATAACTGTCTAGCAAACGGCTACAGAAGATTAGCAATCTTGTCATAGTTACCTTCTCTTCTGTGAGGCACAGGTACAGTTAGAGGATTTCTTCTTCTTCCCAAGTGAGGTCCCTGTCTCAGCTCCCTGTTGTTTGGAAGGGATTATTATATAAAACTTTATGTATAGTTACATGACGCATACAATGACTAAGGTGTCTTAGTTATCGGCCTTGCTTGCATGTGAGGTGAGCTTCACATTCGTTGGCACTACCCCTTATTAGTAATGTTCAGACTCTGAGTAGGCAGTTGGAATATGGTAAACAATCACGTCCATATCACAGTTGTCTTTAAGACAATCACTTGGCCCTGAATCAGTGCAACAGCATGGCTAGTTTGTGCTTAGCTAGGCTGCCATATCCCCTTGCACCTCATCTACCCAGAGAAGGACTTTGACTAACAGAAAATACAATTACTAAAATTCAGAATATTTCTTATAAGCAGTAGCACTAATAATATGCAATGGCTAATAATGGCAATAGTAATATATGCATGAGCTGTATTCCTACAGTTATAATAAGCTGCAAAAGTGCAAACAATATTAGTAATAATAATCCATTTCTCTCCCTACAGTCCCCACTATGACACTATGTATGCAAAAATGAAAAATAGTGTCACATAAAAGAAGTATGATGTCATGTAACTAATCTAATAAGCTGTTGAGCAGGATACACATCATTGCAAATGTGAATCAAATGTTAACTTTTGCGGTTGACCTTGGGAGAGTGAAGGAATATACACTTTCAAATTTGGAAGGCAATTGATGACATCATTTGGATGGCCCGGTTCACTATTGTTTCTTGTGAAGTGGTGTTGTTAGGATAATCATTTGAACAATGACAGTGCAAGCAGAAGGTGTGAAACAGATGTTAAGGGTGGCCACTGAGCATGTGTGTGTCCCATATGTGAAAAATGTATAGTTTGTAGTGAGACAGTACTGACTAGCCATATTGGGTGCCACTGTAGCCACAGGAAGGCGTTATTCGGTGAGCCTCACAGGGCATGTGCCATTGTGGGCAAACAGATAGCTGCTGCTGGAACCCACCACTATGACCGCAGACAGGCATAACCTGCCATTGTGCTGTGGTGGGGCTGTAAACGACCAAAGAGTGATTCTCAATCTGTTCCTTATAGATGTCACCTTCCAAGTGACACACAGAATGTACTGCAGCCAGTATGTCAAATAGATCCACATTAGGGTCAATTATAGGCTGAGAAACTGCCTTGGTTGGGATGCAGAATCACATAACCCAGGCTTCTGGCTGTCATGAAGGAAAACTTCTCACAGGCCTCAAGGCATCCTCCGTGGACATCTTGTGTTCTGGTTACACAGGCTGGGCAATACTGCTTGGCCAAACAGTTATCAGAGATTAGATCTGGAAAGCACCCTTGGTTCTGCATCTCATGAGCAAATTATAAATCATGGTGAGAACATATTTCCCATAGGCCGTGCATGTTACTCCATTACCTATATGTTTATGTCAGACCTTTAAAGATTGTGTTCCAGTAAACCAACATGTAATGCATACATATTGATATGCTATACGTATCATATGTACTTTTTTCTTTTGTGGTAGGCCTGCAATCCTATATATATATATATATATATATATATATATATATATATATATATAAATTTGGTGCATAATATTGATGGATATGTCTCTTTATGGTCTCCATGTCAGCCCTATTACATCTGGTCAAGCCAGATGCAAATAGGCCTGAGATGGTGCCAGTAAGTTTATCCAGGTCTTAAAGAGCTAGTGGAGGCCAAAACAGGCAGACAGAAAAATAATACAAATTTTAAGTAGTATTCAGTTGTAACTTTTTATTTCTGAAGTAGTTTTCTTTTTCCTTTTGCTCATCAGAAAGTATTCTATGTAATGGTATTGTGCTGGATGTGTGGAACAGCTCTTAGCCTAGCAGCTGACATATCTAACTCTACTGCCCTACACTACATCATCAGCATTATTA
Source organism: Neoceratodus forsteri (assembly GCA_016271365.2). Taxonomy (NCBI): domain Eukaryota; kingdom Metazoa; phylum Chordata; order Ceratodontiformes; family Ceratodontidae; genus Neoceratodus; species Neoceratodus forsteri. The sequence continues at coordinate 725,409,867 of CM057458.1, read as the reverse complement.
TCTCACTGACAGTGACATCACAGGTGAATGACATGGCAGTCACTCACTTGCTGTTCCTAAGTAGCAGTGATGTCACAGTCAGTGAGGTCACAATGCTGATGATGTAGTGTGGGGGTAGTAGAGCAAGATATGTCAGCTGCCAGGCTAAGAGCTGCTCCACACATCACACCTACTAACATCAGGAAAACAATCTTCTAATTAAACAAGGGGAAAATAAAAAAATACCTCAGATATAAAAGCTAATGGTTGGCTGCTTTTAAATCTAATATTAGTTTTAGGCAGTACACTAGCTCTTTAAATCTGTTAAGTGTGGAATACTCCATGTTGGGGTCTTTTGTATTGCATAGGTATGGGATTTTGACTAAGGTTCACTAATGTCAAACAAAGGAGCAGAAGGTGTAAGACATAGTCCATAATAGCTCCTGTCAAATTAGTTACTTCCTGCCAGTAACCAACTGTCAAGTCTATATTTAAAAGTGCACTGACGACTACTTTTAAAGGGAGGGAATTCCAAAGTTGTATTACTCTTAATGAAAAATAATTCCTCCGTTTAACTGTGTTAATAAACCTTGGTTTTGACAGCTGCAAAGGATGCCCTCAGGTATCCACAGTAATTTACCGAAAGTCCAAGCCAATATCAGACATGAGTTGTTGGTTTCTTAGGATATCCCAAAGAGTCAGTAAGTCTCCCCGAAGCCTTCTTGTTTCAAATGACATAAGTTTAAGGGATTGTAGTCTGTCATTATAATTCATGTTTCCCAACCCCTTCATATGGTTTGTCATTTTTTTTGTACCCTCCCGATCCTGTGTTTTTCATTAATGTGGTAGGGATTCCACAATTGTGAGCAGAAGTCGAGGTGTGGGTGAACATATGCTCTATATATTGCCTCTTCCCTGAATCATCACTTCACTAACCTAGACCCTTACAAGGCTGGGTTGCCCCCCTCATCACAGACCCCTGCACAAGGGTTCCCCCTGATCTTGACCACCCATCCTTTCATCTATGGCTGGTCAAGCCTAAAGAGGTCCTATCACAACTCAAAACTCTAAAAACCTCTGGTTCAGGAGGACCTGATGGGATTCACCCCAAGCTGCTGAAGAATGGGGCCTCAGCCCTGGCCAGACCCTGTCATGGCTCATCAACCACTCTGTGAAGGAGGGCACCATCCCTACACTCTGGAAACAGGCCCAAGTGGTCCTGATCCACAAGGGTGGCCACCAGGAGTCTATTGGCAACTACAGACCAATCTCCCTACTCCTCATCCTGTCAAAAATCCAGGAAAAGCTGATTTATGGACAACTCCGTGACTACCTGGAGGACCATAACATCCTGACACCCTCTCAACATGGCTTCAGAACCGGGCATGGGACAGACACAGCACTAACCAAATTTGCTACAGATGTACTCCGAGACCTGGACAAGGGTACCCCGACTGGCGCGATCTTCATAGACCTTTCCAAGGCCTTTGACCTGGTCCACCACAATCTCCTTCTCACTAAGCTGAGTAACATTGGCCTTGACTGCCACGCTCTTAAGTGGTTTGAGAGCTATCTGACTGGCCGCATGCAGAGGGTCAAGTGGAAGGACACCATATCAGGGCCACTCCCACTAACAGAGGGGGTACCTCAAGGGTCGATACTCGACCCCTCTTCTCTCCGTTCACTAATGAACTATCGGACCACTGTGGTGGAAGCTCTGTCATCCAGTACGCGAATGATGTAGTCATCTACCAGACCACTGCCACCATGGGAGGCTTTAGTCCCCTCACTACAAGATGACCTACAGTCACTGGAGCACTGGCTCTCCAAGAACAGAATGGTCCTCAACATGTCCAAAACTAAGACAATGCTGTTTGGCCCTAGATCCCTTGGTCAGGACATATCACAGCACCTACAACTCACAACTGTGTCTGGCAACAGCCTAGAAGTTGTGCCCTCCTTGAAATACCTCGGCCTAACCCTGGACCAGGGCTTCACTCTGAAGAACCACGTGGACTCAGTCACCAAAACCTTACATGGGAAACTAGGCATCCTATACCGGCTTAAAGACCAGCTCATACCCGAAGCCAGAACCTCAATCGCCACCAGTGTCCTCCTCATGACACTCACATGTGCTGCCCCAGTCATGCAGGGGTTGGGAAAGCTGGAGAGGAATGAACCCCAGGTGCTCTAAAATAAGGTGGCTCACTTCGCCTCCCAGGCCAATCCCAGGGATCACCACTGTGACTCCCTATCCTTCTTAAACTGGCCCTCAATAGAAGCGAGCCTCCAGTACCCACTGCTCTGCCTAGCGTACAAGCTAAGCGGCCCGACACCCCCCCAGCCTATCTGGCCTCGTTGCTCTAAAGGCCAATCACCGACAACTCTGCACAACTGGCAGAACTCTTCTAGACATCCCCAGGGTCAGAACCAAGGTGGGCGGTATGTCATTTGGACTCACTGCTCCCACACTGTGGAGCCTGCTCCCTCCTGCGGTGCAGGAAGCCCCTACTCTCAAAAACTTCTGCACTAGACTTAAGGCTCACATAGCAGTCACCAGCTCCTGCCATTGTACTGGCTCCTGATAGGTCCCCCGAGCTAAATTAATAACCAGGTTTTATCCTCCACCACTGCTTAAACTCCAAAGCTAAATTAATAACCAGGTTTTATCCTCCACCACTGCTTAACTCCAAGTCAAACTGCTAATTTTTGTACGGTGCTTAACACTGTTGATCAACCTATCTAATCCATTTGTACTTCTATGCTCATGATCTGCCATCATAACTGTGCTGTTGAGACTCCTGTAACCTGAACTAAAGCTGTACTTTATCTCTTGTTTTATGTATTCCCGGGTTGCCCCTGAAAAAGGGACCTCCAGGGCTCAGTGGGCTTACCCGGTCACCAAAATGTAATAAATAAAATAAATAAATATATAGGGGAAGTAAAATGGAGGGTTCTTTTGATTTAATGTTTCTTCTTATTGCCCACCATGTATTATTTGGCTTATTAATCATTTCTGATATCTGGCTCCCAAAAGTTAAATTACCATCAACAGTAACACCTAAGTCCCTTTCTTTGACTGATTTTTTCAGTTTCCCCTCCAAGGGTATAACTGTGCTTTGGATTTCTCAATCCAAAATGCAGCACACTACTTTTCTTATTATTGAAGGTCATTACCCAAGATTTCACTCATTGAGATAAAGTATCTAAATCTTCCTGAATATTGTCTATGTCTGATATAAAATTGCAGGGACCTCCTATTTTGCAGTCATCTGCATATTTTACTACCCAGCTGTGTAAATTGTTGGAGAGGTCAGCTATGACTAGTTGGAATACCATAGGTGCTAAAACTAAGCCTTGAGGGACTCCGCTGGTGACTGGCCTAGATGTTGAGTAGTGTCCATCCAGGACTATTCTTTGGGTGCGACCCACTAGCCAATTTTTTATCCAATTCCTTATCCTTCTGTGAATATTCATATTATCCATTTTTTTCACATAAGGCCCAATGAGGTACTGTATCAAAGGCCTTTAGGAAGTCCAGAAAGACAATGTCACATGAAGACCCTTGATCTAAACATTTGCTTATCTGTTCATAAAAGCTTGAGGTTTTGCTGTAACTGAACAGCCTTTGATGAAACCATGTTGATTTATATCTAAAGTGTTTTGTTCAACAAAGAACTTATCCTTTATCAAACTTTCCATGATTTTACCTAGTATTGGGGTTAGGCTTATGGGATGGTAATTATCTGCATAATTTTTTGGCCCCTTTTAAAAAAAAATAGTTATATTAGCTATTTTCCAGTCTTCTAGTGGTTGCGCTGCCTTGATACTTTCATCATAAATAATTTTTAAAGGTATTATTAAATGTTCTTTCATAAGGTTAATTATGCCTCCAGTAATCCCATCGGGCCCTGGTGATGAACTAATTTTATCTAAGTCCAATTTCTTTCCTACTTCTTCTAGTGAGAATGTTATGCCTGTGGCAACAGTGGTGACTTTAAGAATTTGTTTCAGTCTTTGCTCTGAGTAGCCCTTACAAAAGCATTCATTTAAAATACTAACCATTTCCTGGGGGAAGTAATTAATTCTCTGTTAATTAACAGAGGGCCCACTTTACACTGGGGCTTTTTTAAAGAATGTATATAGCCGAATAATTCTTTACAATTTGATTTAGTAGCATGTTCTGCAAGGGATTGTTCAAAGGTTATCTTTGCCTTTCTGATAGCTAATTTACAGTTCTTTTGAGTGTATTTGTAGGCTTCCCATCTGGATTCATTTTTTTATTTTCTGATATTTTTTTATGAAGCCTATTTTTCTTCCTTATCAATTTTCTTAAATTATTTGTTAGCCATTTAGGGGGTGGTCTGTTGTTTCTATGTTTCTTAATTTTAGGGATGAATTTATGTGCTGCCTGTAGAATTACTGATTTAAATATGTTCGATTTATCATTTACTGTGCCTTCTTTTAAGCAATCTTTCCAGACGATGTTAGATAATTCTTCCAGTAGTTTAACTTTATTAGCCCTCTTCTAGAGAACAATTTCTGTTTTGGATGTATGTTTTTATGGAGTTATTCATAACACATTTTACCACATTATGATTGCTATTACTGAGTGGAGTTTTGATTGTACAGCTTGATATTATAATATTTTCAGACCCCAAAATTATATTTAAGATATTGGAGGCACAAGTGGGATTTAATACAAACTGTTGCATACCCAATTCATCACAAAGTGTTAATAATTTCTTACTCCTTGAAGTGCTGGCTGAATGGAGCAGCCCAGTCAATGTCATTAAAATTAAGGTCTCCCATGATTAGAACTTCATTCAACTGAGCTATAGTTTCAGTTTCCTTAAAGATAACTTCAGTAACCTCCGTATTAGAATGTGGTGGTCTGTAGCACAGACCCACTGTAAGTATGGTTGATCTGTTAGTACTGATATTCACCCATAGAGATTCTGTGTGGGAAGATGATTTTATTTTATGAGTAATTTCGTTGGGCTGAAATTTTGAGTTCATATACGAGCTATATCCCCTCTCATTCTATCCAATCTATTTAGGTGAAAGAGATCAAATCTCTGTAGATTGTTGCCCCATAATTCATCTCCGTGCCACCAAGTTTCAGTAATGGCTATGATATTGGGCTTTTCCATGTTGCAGATAGTTCATAGCTCATCAAATGTATTGTTTAGACTGCAAGCATCAATTAGAAAGCCTTTAATATTTGTTCTTACTCTCCCTGCTATTTCTCTAAAGTCTGCTTTAGTTTTATTTGGTACTTGTTAAGCATTAGTGCCAGTTAGAAGGTGGCCATCTCTGATGAGACTACAGTAATCCCCCCATGAATTTAGTTTAAATTCAGGGCATTAAAGACTGACTGGAAATAAACACTTAATTGCTTTTCTCCCTGCTTGTTTAAATGAAGTCCATCCCTACCATATAAATGATAGTTATTAACAAAGGTGTCCCAATGGTCAAAGAATAGAATGCCATCTTTTTTACACCAGTCTGCCAAATAGGTGTTAATTATTTTAATTGTATTGTTCTTTTTTAGTGATGCTTTTGGAACTGGCAGAGTGGCCGAAATGGCAACCTTAATTTCTTTAGACCTGATATTCTTTCCCAATTCTAACACTTCATAACAAATGTATTTTTCATTAGTACTGCCTATGCTGTTTGTCTCTATGGATTCTGCAGAATGATTTTGTACTTTCTTCCAGTCACTAGTTTGTCAGTTATATCTTGTAGATCCTCAATTTTTACACCAGGGAAATAGTTTACTCTATTATGATAGTTATCGGTCTTGCATAAGTAAGAACTGGTAAAACAGACAGTAGAGTCACCCAGTACAATATGAAAACTGTTCAAAGGTGATTTATCATAAATACTTTCCTGAGAAACCTCTGGGTTTTCTTGGAGTGGGGAAGATCTGTTTTGTAAAAAGATATTTTCACTTGGTCTAGACAAATTGTGTACTGTATATATGCCCTTCTTCCTTTTTTTAGTGTTCTTGTCTGAACTAATTCCTAATCTGACTGGTCATTTGTCAGTTGTTCCCTTCTCTGGTCCTTTTACTGTGTAGTGTTACTGGTGTATTTCCTTCAGCAGGATTATTGTTGTTATTATTGGGCATTATTTGGGTGACATCATTGTTAGGGTAAACCATGTCTTTTTGTTCAGGGGAAATATTTCTGACCCTGTTATCTATGTAACATTCTAATTCACGTAGTTCTTTAATGCTGTCTAATTCCCTACTAGTGTATTGTAATTCTTCTTTGAGACCTTTAATGATTGAACAATTTTCACATGTTGTAAGATCTTGGTACCAGGCAAAAGAGGGCCCTTAATCTGAAGGTGGTTATGAACAGAACAAACATATAAACTACCACCGTTTGCTAATTCTGGTAGTTCTCACTCATTATGTTTTGCTAACACATCCATTACAAGATACATACAATGATATACACATGTATGTTTGTGTGCCTAGATCTGCTAGCAGCCTCACACAGTAAGAACTGTATATTCTCTTACTTTAATAACCATCTCTCTCTCAGATAATTAGCTATTGACAGCACACAGAAGAACACATAAACCTTAGCTTTCCCCTATAGTTTTGTAAATGGACTAGCAAAGTGGCCTGCCATTAAGGAACATTTCCTCCTAATGTCCCATGTGTCTCCATGTGTGTCGATGTGCATTTGTCCCGCTTGTGGTCGCCTCCCTTGCAGATGGTATAGGCTTTTAAGGCATGTGACCCAGAACTGAGATTACTGGTGTCATACTCAAAGTACTGCTAAAACAGAGTAAAAATAGCCTGTGGAGTTATATTGCAGCTGATGTAGCCCTTGTGAGCTGCCTGTTACTACAAACAGGGTGGAAATCAATATAGTAGGGAAACTGACATGCGCTGGCTAGTGCTCCTGTAGACCCATAACTGTTAACAAAAACTACACTCCCTACACTTCCTGCATGGTAGGTTCCAGTCTCTCTTCAACTGCTATTACAGCTTAATACTCCCACGTATTAAAAGTGCAGAAATGCAAATACTGATAGATCATAGTACACATCTAACAATTTCACAAAAAGCAGGGTTTTACGCTGTCACACAGCTTTTGACCATCACACAGCTCCTGTACTGTCCATCAATGTTGCCCTGCTCACAGAGGGGCTTGGCTTTTAAGGCGTGCAACCTAGAAGTGAGATTCCTGGCATCACAGTCGAAGTACTGCTAAAATAGAATAAATATAGCCTGTGGAGTTTTATTGCAGCTGATGTAGCCCATGTGAGCTGCCTGCTACTACAAACCAGGTGGAAATCAATATAGTAGGGAAACTGATACATGCTGGCTAGTGCTGCTGTAGTCCTATAGCTGTTAACAAACACTGCACTCCCCACACTTCCTGTATGGTAGGTTACTGTCCCCTTTTAGCTACTATTACAGCTTAATACTCCCATGTATTAAAAAGTGCATAAATTCAAATACTGATAAATCAGATTGTAGTACAAATTCAAAAATTGCAAAGAAAGCGGGGTTACATGCTGTCACACAGCTTTTGACCATCACACAGCTCCTGCACTGTCTGTCTATGTTGCCCCGCTCAAAGAGGGGCTTGGCTATTAAGGCCTGTGACCCAGAAGTGATATTCCCAGTGTTGTGTTCAAAGTACTGCTAAAACAGAGTAAGAATAGCCCATGGAGTTATATTGCAGGTGATGTAGCCTTGTGAGCTGCCTGTTACTACAAACAAGGTGGAAATTAATATAGTAGGGAAAGTGACACGCACTGGCTAATGCTCCTGTAGTCTTATAGCTGTTAACAAAAACTGCACTCGCCACATTTCCTGTATGGTAGGTTCCTGGCCCCCTTCAGCTACTATTACAGCTTAATACTCCCACGTATTGAAAGTGCATAAATTCAAATACTGATAAATCAGATCCTAGTACATTTCTAAAATTTGCAAAAAAAGCAGGGTTGCATGCTGTCACACAGCTTTTGGCCATCACACAGCTCCTGCACTGTCTGTCTATGTTGCCCCGCTCAAAGAGGGGCTTGGCTTTTAAGGCATGTGACCTGAAAGTGAGATTTCCGATGTCATGCTGAAAGTACTGCTAAAACAGAGTAAAAATAGCCCATTGAGTTATATTGCAGCTGATGTAGCCCTTGTGAGCTGTCTGTTACTACAAACAAAGTGGAATTCAATATAGTTGGGAAACTGACACACGTTGGCCAGTGCTCCTGCAGTCCTATAGCTGCTAACAAGAATTGCATTCCCCACACTTCCTGTATAGTAGGTTCCTGTCCCCCTTCAGCTACTATTACAGCTTAATGCTTCCATGTATTAAAAGTGCATGAATTCAAATACTGATAAATCAGATCACAGTACACGTCCAAAAATTGCAAAGAAAGCAGGATGCACACTGTCATGCAGCTTTTGGTTATCACACAGCTCCTGCACTGTCCGTCTCTTTTGGATCCTAGCATGATACAAAACTTCACATGAAAGAAAAGAAAAAAACATTTAAAGCATTAAGATCATGTAGCACAGGCTTTGTACCTTTTGCTTGTGTCTCTAAGTACCCAATATGTAACCTTATAGCCGTGTTTCAAGTTGACATCCCTTACCCAAATAGACGTAACACAGACCTAACAATTCTGTCCAGTCCTCGTAGACACCTAGAGTGGAATATGCCGTGCTGTGGGTAAACTTCTTGCCTGGCTACATGATCTTGTGTCATTTCCTGATAGGCAGTAATAACATCTATACATTTGTACCACATAGTATAAAGATACGTTAGGAGAGGCACAAGAATGACTATGTTTAGACATGTACTAAATGAGAAAACTTTCTAAATCACAGAAGTATGCATAAACTTTCATAGGACCAAACATTGTTTTCTTTTGTCTGATGAGTGGCAATCACATTTAAAAGCAAAGAAAATATGAAATAACACTGCATTTGTGTCCACACATCATAATAACAAATTCACATATTCATGCAACATGTGTAGGCATAAACAGTACAGTATACAATAAAGTTCTCAGGGGAACAATAGTCCACTGCATGGGCCCCATTCCACTATAGGTACAGGTGTTCAGGCACTTGTGGCACCAGTGGTGATGCATCATTAGGAAATGTCAGTCTGTTGTAAAGTGATGCTTTGCACCACCACAATTTTCACAATATTTGGATTGCCCTTCTATATGTCTTTAATTGTCTGTTTGCAAGTGTCTATATCTGAGCATTGCACTGGGTCGACCAAGAAGGATGCATTGTCCAGAAAAATATGAAGCAGAAACAATGTTGTCCAAATGTGTGCCTTCATGGCATGGATTGCATTTAAACAAAAATCTGAAATGTCTCTTAATGAGTCTCTGCAAAAGTTCATGAGGGCATGCTGTGAACAGCATGATGATGTAATAATTATTAGAAAGTCTCTGGAGATCACATGGGAGAAAGTGATTGAATTGCAGCAGTTAGCATCATCACTTGAAGTCCCAAAGTTTTGTGGCTACATGCCACAATGGAATTAGGATTAGCACAATCACCGATAACCACCTTTATATGTCTGAAAGATAAAAGAAAAATAAAGAGGAGGGCCTCAGAACCCTACCTTTTCGGTATGTTAGTGCTGACCTTTAAAATAATGATGCAATATTTTTTCAATAGGGCTGGTATCTCTTGAATACAAAATCTGCTGCCCTCCCAGCTGTGGCTGCCAGCCACACATTATTTGATTTCTGAAAAACAAAAGAAAACAAAAACAGAGAAGAGGGCATCCCTCCCTCACTGGTAGGTTAGTGTACCGTTTCAACTGATTTACATGAAATCACTTGTCTCTGTGATGTTTCCTTGCTATTCCCAGTAATGTTGATTTTATACACGGTGGGGCTGCACCAGTTTGTTACAGGGTAGTGCTCTCCTATGGTTTTGTGAAGGGTCCCTTTTTATCATAAATTATGATTAATACCATGTCTCCTGCCTTTAACTGTATTTCATGGCATTGTTCATCTATGAACATTTTATTTACATGTTGAGTCACACCAATGTTGGTAGGATAACCATTAATACCCACACCCACACTCCTCTGGTGAACTGTGAAAGAGTCTTTCACCAGAATGAGCATGTTGTTGTGGGAATGGTATTCATCTACCATTTCTAGGGTGTTAGCCTTAATTAGAACAGATTGGCATACATTAACAATGTAAATGATGTTCAAAAATGGTTGTGGACATGTCAGTATCAGGTTTCTCAGATCTACAGGGAAATTTCTCTCCTAGATTTGCATTGGTTGTACAGGATGACAAAGCAATTCAGCTTCCATAGGAAATAATGCAATCTATGGCAAACACATGAAAATTGCCCTGGAGTTACAGGAACAATTCCAAATCAATCTGGGAGTACTGCTGTATTTTCTTTTATGCTCTCTGTTGTTTTAAAACAGTTGTGTATCAGAGACTGCTGAAAAACAGTTTTTAATGGAGGTGGGGGTGTATGGAAGATCCAAGTCTCCCTCCCTTGAGCTCCTTGTTATGCAAGTAAAAAAAAAAAGTAAAACTGCCAAGGATGCTAAAAGAAACAAAATGCAATGGAAAGTAGGGTGTGGTATTCACAGCAGTGAAACCCCAGTATGGAGTAATTAATTAGTGGTTTGTGGTGATCCACCCCCGTACAAGAGCATGTCTATAAAATAGACCATGTACGTACAGTAACACTGGCAAGATATTTAGAAGAGAAGGATACTACTTTTTAATTCTGGACAAGAAGTTATAAACTTCGTTGTGTCTAATGAGCACTTCACAGTAAAATACTTTTCAATCAATCAATCAATCAATCAATCAATCAATCAATCTTTATTTAACCAGGCAGTTATATCATTGAGCAGTCTCATTTTCAAGATGGTCCTGGACACATAGGATATATTCAATAACAAGACATAACAGTTTGTGCATGACAAATAGTAATACTGTGTAAAAACAAGTCAAAAACAACTTTACATAGCTTAGGTGGTGAATTCATACATAGTCAAATTTCACATTTCAGAAACTAACCTCGTGCAGGGATGGGGAGGGGAGTCACAGGGAAGGTTGGTGGAAGTAACAAATAAGAGAGGGGAGGAGGGGTATCACTAAAAGGGAGGTGGCCCCCATGGGAGTTAACTAAGTACTGGGGTGGAAATGGGCCAAGGGGGAGTATATTGGCCCTAAAGGGATCTGGCCAAAAGGTGAGATAGAAGGGTCTGGTCCATTTGGGCTATGGGGATGGTTGATCAGCTGGGAATCTCTTTACCTCAGACAGTCACACACCATGTGCAAGCATCGGTTTAGCAGCTGCCTGAACATGTAAAAACTGGGCAGGATGGAGAGTTTAAGTGCTTTTTGTAAGCTGTTCCAGAGCGTTGGTAGGAATGAGCTAATGGCAGTGGAGCCAAGACATGTCCTGGTCTGAGGTATTTTAAAATTGATGAAACGGGAGTTCCATATACCACAGGTAGACATTGAGCACTCAAATAGTTTGCCGATATAGGGATGCAGGTTGTTGGACAGGGCCCGGAAGAACCACAAGAGTGCATTATTTTGTCTCCTCAGGGAGAGGGAAGGCCAGTCTAATGCTTGGTACAGTAAACAATGATGATTCTGTAGGGGTAGACCAAGCACAAATCTCACTGCATGGTGATAAAGAGTGTCCAGTTTTTGGAGCTCACGCTGAGGGCAGTGACTATAAAGAAAGTCGCCATAGTCAAGCAGGGGAAGGAAGGTTGTTTGAACCAGCCTCTTTCTAGCTTCCAGGGTGAGTAAGTGTCTAATACGGTACAAAATGCCAAGACGCTGCCTTAGTTTTTTAGATAACTCATTTAGGTGCACACTGAAGTTCAGTTTCTTGTCCAGCCATACTCCCAGGTATTTGAATTTGTCCACTATTTCTAGAGATTCACCAAGGAGGGTGGTAATCTGAATGGTATTGGAGGCCTTCATATTGAGGTTGGAGAATGGGGAGATAACCATGGCTTTTGTTTTTTTGGCATTTAGTAGAAGCTTCAGATTCAGCAGGTTGTATTGGAGTGTAGTAGTAGTAGTAGTAAATCATTTTTTATTCATAATGAATAAAAGGATACATGCAATTGAGCAAAGCTCATTTTCAGTGAAGTTCCATATCACAAATAAATTAAAATAAGGTTCCACATCAAAAAGACATGACATCAAATCACTAAAACCACATATAATTAACAACAATCACAATACAACAATAAATAAAAAATTTATATAAAAACAATCGATCACATTGCACAATAACATACCTAAGACACTAACAGTTAATGCATCTAGTAGTATTATGTAATACAGTAGTACACCAATTCCTTAATTCACTTTTATTATATCTAGTTCTATTTTTTCTCAATTCTAGGGGAGAATGATTCCATAATCTTATTCCTCTAGCAGGTACAGAAGATCTTCCAATACTCAGATTATATTTAGTTGAAACAAATTGAATTCCATCAGAGGCTCTCAAACATTCCTTTGTTTTCCTAACTTCAAAGAGGTCAATTACATATTTAGGTACTTCCCCATACAAAACCTTAATCATGAATTGTAACAAGTGTAAGTCTCTTCTCACAGCAGGTTTATGCCAATTCAATTTCTTAAAAAGTGTGCACCTATGGGTTCTATAAGGGGCATCCAGTTTAAAACAAGCTAGCCTACAAAAGACTAAATCCACTTTATCTGTATACTTTCCAATAGCCCCTCCATAGAGCAGATCACCATAATCAATCACCGGGAGTAGAAGAAAATTTACCACATTGAAACACATCTCTCTAGTCATAAACTTTTTATACTTATAAAGGGCAACCAATCTCCTATTTATATTTTTTATAAGGGAGTCAATATTAACTTCCCAACTCTAGCATGGATCTAACCAAACTCCCAAATACTTATATTAATCCACCTGCTTAATAGCTATACCTTCCTTGGTATTAATTTTGAAATATAGATTTTGTTTTTTATTATTATTTTTAAACAAGAGTGACTGTGTTTTATTAGCATTTAAGATAAGCTGGTTCAACTTTAAGAATTCCTGTACTTCATCAAAAGCCAATCGTAGCCACATATTAATCAATTCTAAAGTATCTCCCTCTACATATAATATGGTGTCATCTGCGTACATATGGCACCGGGCGACCGTTGATGTAATTTTAAGTTCATTCATATAAATATTAAATAACAGAGGCCCCAATATCGAACCCTGTGGTACACCCTTTTTCACCTCTAATACCCTAGATTTATAAGAATCCACTTCTACAAATTGGCTATGGCTCGTCAAGTAGGAAGAGAACCACTTTACAGATTGAGGGGAAAAGCCAATCCTGCAGAGTCTGGACAGGAGAACCTGATGGTTAAGGGTATCAAATGCCTTTGAAAGATCTATAAATAAGGCTCCAATCATTAACCTCCTGTCCAGACTCAGTGGGATATCACTTACAACCCTCGTCAAGGCTGTTTGTGTACTATGGCAAGTCCTAAAACCTGATTGAAAAGATGTCAATTTATTATTATCTTCAAGAAAGCTTCTCAATTGGCTATACACTATCTTCTCAAATATTTTAGAAATTTGGGACAAGAGCGATATAGGCTGGTAATTTGCCTAACTCACTCCTTCTACCAGATTTAAATATAGGTCTAACCTTTGCAGTCTTCCATCCATCAGGAAATTCCCCACTTTGAACAGATAGATTAAAAATATAAGCCAAGGGATATGCCACACAAGGAGCTGCATATTTCAGCAGTCTTGGTGGAATTTCATCTGATCCCTTCGCTTTACATATATCTAACTTCAGAAGTTCAGAACATACTTCTTCCCGGAGAAATATGGGAGAAATCAAAACCACCTATATCTCTATCTTCTATATTAGTATCTGTAGGATTAAGCTTCAAAGTCTCATTTTGTTCCCAATGAGTCCCATCTAAGGGACTTAGTAAAGCCACTCTTGAGAAATAATCATTAAAAGTGTCAACCATTCCTTTTCCTGGTGGTAACACAATATCATCCTTCTCTATTTTATTTATACAAATTTGTTTATTTTTCCCCATTAAGTTTGAAATAATTCCCCAGAATCTCCTTGAGTCTTTTTTTATGGTTGGCCTCCACTTTAGAATGGACAAACTGTTGTTTTGTTACCTTAATTTTAGTAGTGTATAATTTTCGAGCCTGCCTATAGAAAACCCAATCTTGATTTAACATTGTCTTTTTTGCTTTCTTCCATTTTTTATTCCTGTCCTTCCTAATTTTATGTAGCTCAGGAGTAAACCAAGCATTTCCTTCCTTTTTTAACAATCTTGATTTCAGAGGTACATGTTTATTACAAATGCACAAAAATTCACTTAAAAAGAATTCCCAAGCAACTGATGTTGTAGGGATCAATTCCAGTCTATTCCAGTTAACATTTTCTACATCAATCATGAAATTAACATAGTCAAACCTCCTAAAACATCTCCAGAATATTCTGGACTCAGCAACAGGTTTGACCACGCTATTTCTGATTGAATAAATAACTTGATGGTCGGAAAAAGATTCTGGAAGGATACCTGCTTTAGAGAACAAATAGGGAGAGTTTGTAAACATCATATCCAGAATTGTAGATCTCTTGGGGTCTCTATGATTAATTCTGGTTGGTTCCAGAATTAGTTGGGTCAATCCCAAAACAATCTGGAGATCAATCAATTCATGGTTCACATCAACATTCAACCAATCCACATTAAAATCTCCAGTTATGAATAGTTCATGAGAGTCCCTGAAGCCAAACAGAAACTCATGCAAATCCTGAAAAACTTGTACAGTAATCTTAGGTGGTTTATATAGCCCTATTAACAATAACGATTTTTGAAAAGGTATCTCTATTTCCAAAATCAACAATTCCAGTCCGTTATTGGAGAAGGGATAATTAACCTCATGAACAGTTAAATTATAATCTATATAAATAATTATTCCTCCCCCTTTTCTTGTCCTATCTCTTCTAAACAATTGGAAACTTTCTAAATCAATAGATGAATTCTGAATCCTATTATCAAGCCAAGTTTCTGTTAATACCAGAACCCCTGGCCTGACTTCTTTTACCCAGTCTCTAACTTCATCAAACTTGTTTCTCAAGCTCCTAACATTCAAATGAGTAATAGTCATAGATCCTTGTTTCATATTAATTACATTTTCACCATATATCATATTTAAGGGACCTGGATTTGGATGTACATCACCATAATTTAACAAACACATCACAAGTTTGATAAAAATATCCCCTAGGTCTGTTTTTCGTATTCCTTTGTAGTACAGTCCTTTATAAGGTCTATACCCCAAAAGAAACAAAGACTGTGAAGTTGTTTTCGACAGATACTTTCTAAATAGTGAATTAAAACATCCATTAGATAAGATTTCAGATGAAATGAAAATATTCTGAGAAGTATTCAAATCCCCTATTTCAATAGGAGGATGATACTGAAGATCAGTCAGTGTTCCTGTATAACTATCTGCAATTTGAAACACACTAAACACATTTATAACAAACAAACATAATAAAATATGTAAAACAATCATTTTAGGGGACCCTTTCATTTTGTTTCTTTTTATTTTCCAATTGCAAGGCTTTGCAATAACCAACGAGCAAACAGCAACCAGGAAAACAATCAATAAATACTTACAGTTTTTCCAGGGAGCTTCAATGCCCAGATTAATAAGCAAAGCACAATTATGATGCTCCTTTCTACATATAGTACCTAAAATACAACCCCCTATATATACTACATTCCTAAATGGGATCAATAGCCCTTCTCAAATTTCTCTAGCGAGTGGCGCTCGCGCTCGTTCTTGTGAGCAATACAGAATTTAAAGTTAGCGCCAACTCCTCCCTCAGAGATGACGTGCAGCTGCTAGCCCACCTCCAAGCCTCCACGCCAGCTGATTTATTTTAGCCCAAATTATTAAAGTGCAGGCACAAGAAGGCAAACAGTTAAAGTCATAAAGTACAATTTCAATGCAGGCAGGTAGTCAATGATGTAAAAGGCAAACAGTACTTGTAGATGCAGCTCTGCCACAGTAGTTCAAACAAACACCCAGCCGTCTGCTCTCATTTTCTGACTGATGTAGTAATCATGATGGAAATCTGTGATAAAGTCCTGTTGTAGTTTCTTGTGTGCAAGATCAAGGGAGGGGTTCATTGAATAGATGACAGTGTCGTCCGCAAAGAGGTGAATGTTCCCTGCTAGAAGGTCGGAGTCAATACAGTTGATACAAAGGTCAAAGAGGATCAGTTCTAGGATCGAACCTTGTGGGACACCGCATGGCAAGGTTTTTAGTGTAGAGAGCTTATCTTGGCTTTTGATTTGCTGACTCCTATTTGTAAGGTAACAGCGGAGCCACTGTACTGCAGTGGGGGTTACACCAATGCATCCTAAAATGTCAAGTAGTATAGAGTGATCAACCGTGTTGAATGCTTTACTAAGGTCGAAGAAGAGGGCGTAGATGTGTTGTTTATTGTCCAGGGCATGTAACCAGTCATTAGAGACTTTGGCTAGAGCTGACACTGTGCTATGTTTAGGTCTAAACCCTGACTGAACAGGGTTGAGGATGTTTTCATTATCCAACTTCTCCCTTAATTGAACGTTGACAACTGTTTTGAGTAGCTTGGATAAAACGGGAAGCAGTGAAACGGGCCTGTAGTTGTTCAAGTCTGTAGGGGCTCCTGATTTAAACAAGGGAATAATATGCACAATTTTCCAACTCTATGGCAATTCCCCTTGGACTAGTGAGCAATTAAAAAGGTGGGCAATTGGTGCTGTCAGATAGGAATAACCTGCTTTTAGAAAAAAAGGTTCTAATAAATCAGCACCCACACTCTTTTTAGTATCTAGTGAGAGGAGGAGGTCCTCCACCTGTTTGTAGGATACTGGGTGGAACTTGAACGGAGGGCTGTCATAGAAACATAGAATCTGACAGCAGATAAGGACTGCTTGGCCCATCTAGTCTGCCCATTTCCCTACCTAACAGATAAGCTGCAGATCCTAGTTAACCAACATCCTACTTCCTCCTACCTCCCTCTAGAATTGCCTTATGTCTGTCCCATGTATTCTTGAATTCCCCCACTGTTTTTGACTCTATGACATTCTCAGGAAGGCTGTTCCATGTATTCACAACCCTCTCTGTGAAGAAATACTTCCTCACATTACCTCTGAGCCGTCCCCCCTCTATCTTCAAATTGTGCCCCCTTGTTTTTGCACATCTCTTTTTCTGAAAGATGCTACCCTCTTGGACTTTGTTGATTCCCTTGAGGTATTTGAAGGTTTCTATCATGTTCCCCCTCTCCCTCCTTTCCTCGAGGCTATAAATCTTTAGTTTCTTTAGTCTTTCTTCATATGTCTTCTGATGCAGACCCTGCATCATTCTGGTTGCCCTCCTCTGGACAGCCTCCACCCTGTCTATGTCTTTGCGGAGATGGGGTCTCCAGAACTGTACACAGTACTCCAGATGTGGTCTTAACAACTGTCTGTACAGAGGGCCAACAACTTCCTGTTTTCCACTGGTGATGCCTGTCCCTGTGCATCGCAGTATCCCCCCAGCTCTCCTTACTGCCTTCTCACATTGCTGGCCCATCTTTAGGTCGTCTGATATGACTACCCCGAGGTCCCTTTACATTTCTGTTGTTGTCAGTTTCTCACCCCCACTGTGTACTCTTCCCCTTGGTTTTTGTTTCCCAGGTGCATTACTTTGCACTTCTTTGCATTGAATCTAAGCTGCCATACATTTGACCATTCCTCCAACCTTGCCAAGTCCCTTTTCATCCTTTCCATCCCACCTTGTGTATCAACCCTGTTGAAGATCTTTGTGTCATCTGCAAAGAGACATACTTTCCCTTCCAGTCCCTCTGCAATGTCACTTATAAAGACATTAAAAAGGACCGGCCCCAGTACTGAACCCTGTGGTACCCCACTAGTAACCCTCCTTTCTTCACTGTGGACTCCATTTACTATTACCCACTGTGTCCTGTTGTCCAACCAGTGTTTTACCCAGGCTACCACCCTAGGATCCACTCCCAGGCTGGCTAATTTGTTTATTAATCTTTTGTGTGGGACTGTGTCAAATGCCTTACTAAAGTCTAGGTAGGCCATGTCCACAGCCCCTCCCTGGTCTACTGCTTTGGTCACCCAGTCAAATCAATTAGATTTGTCTGTTGCATGACCTTTCCACTGTGAATCCATGCTGCCTTGGGTCCTGGCCACTGGCCTCTAGTACTCAACAATTCTTTCCTTCAGAAGTGATTCCATCATTTTCCCTACCACTGAGGTCAAACTGACAGGTCTGTAGTTTCCTGCCTCTGTCTTGCTCCCACTTTTGTGAAGGAGAATCACATCCACCCTCCTCCAGTCCTCAGGTACCACCCCATCCTCCCATGATTTATTAAAAAGGGTAGTCAGTGGTGTTACTAGTTCTTCCCTTAGTTCTCTTAAAATTCTGGGGTGAATCCCATCAGGCCCCATTGCTTTATCCACCTTCAGTTTTAAGAGTTCTTTCAGAACCCTTTCTTCTGTGAAAGGACTAATATCAACCCCCCTATCCAGAGTGCTTCTATTGACCAGATTAGGTATTTCCCCCTGCTTTTCCATTGTGAATACTGAGCAGAAGTATTCATTCAGTATCCCTGCTTTTTCACTGTCGCTCTCTGCCCAACCACCTTCCTCTTTGTTCAACCTCAGTATCCCTGCCTTAGTTTTTCTTTGCTCCCTAATGTACCTATAAAAGGTTTTATCCACCTTCTTAACCGAGTTGGCTATCTTTTCCTCAGTTTGGGCCTTTGCTGTTCTGACCGCCTTACCCGCTTCCTTCTGCTTTAACTGGTACAGTTCTCTGTCCTGCTCCTTCTGTGTTTCCTTATACTTCCTGAATGTCATCTTTTTTACCCTTACCTTCCCTGCCACTTCTTTTGAGAACCATAGTGTTTTTTTCTTTCATTTTGATTTGTTTATTTGCTTCACACAAAAACGTGTTGCCTCTGCGATGGCGGTTTTGATGTTTCCCCATTGTTGCTTCACCCTACCTTCTTGCCTGTTTGCTAGTGCTTTTCTGAGGCACTCTCCCATTTTGACAAAATCAACCTTCCTGAAGTCCAGTACCTTCACTTTTGTGTGGCTTGACTCTACAGCTAAGTTTATCATGAACCACACTGTTTGGTGGTTGCTTGTTCCCAGATGGCTACCCACTTCAAGATCAGAGATCCTCTCTCCATCCCCATTTGAGAGTACCAGGTCTAAGATTGCTCTCTCCCGAGTGGGTTCCAAAACTAGCTGTCTGAGGCATGCCCCCTGTAGGGCATCAAGAATGGCCCTGCTCTTGGATGTGGCTGCAGCAAAGGTGCTCCAGTCAACATCTGACATATTCAGGTCCCCGATCAGCAATATCTCCCATTTCTCTGCCATCCCAAGGATGCCTTCTGTCATTTCCTTGTCTGTTTCCTCCCCCTGAGATGGAGGTCTGTATACAACTCCTGTGCAGATTGTGGAGCCATTTCTAGTCTCCAGGGTGACCCACAGTGCCTTCTCTCCTCCCTGTTTACCCTTTAGTTCTGTTGCTTTTATCCCTTCCCTTACATAGAGAGCTACTCCTCTTGCTCTTCTTCCCTCCCTGTCCCTCCTATAGATTGTGTACCCTGGTATGTTGACATCCCAGTCATGGTTCTCTGTGTACCATGTTTCTGTGACTGCCACAATATCCAGGCGTCCCTCTTCCATCAAGGCCATTTCAGGGAGCTTTTTACCTTGACTACGGGCATTGGTACTCATTACTCTCCATTTTGTTATGGCTTTATTTCTTTTTGCCCCATCTCTGTCCCTACTGCCTTGTCAGACTCAGGGGCAGAGATCGGGCTAGGTGTTGATCTGGTGTAGCAAGTGATGCTTAGTTTACTAGCAGGCAATTTGTTAAAGGAGAGGCCTGCAGTTGCAAAGTGGTTATTGAGCTGTTCAATAATCTCAGCCATGGCTGTATATGTAATGTTATTAGCCACAATTTTGGGCAGAAGAGGAGTGGCAGGGGAGGGACCTTCAATCTCTCTTAGAACCTGCCAAATTTGACTGAACAGTTTTTGTTTTCTTCGAGGGCGGACTGGAAAAAGTGTGTTTTTTCTAACCTGACCATTTTGGTGCAGGCATTCCTGGCTACTTGGAAGGAGAGCCAGTCTGTGTCAGACTGTGATTTCCTAGCCTTTTTCCATAGGAAATCTCTGTGCCACAGTGCCCTCTTCAGTGCTGGGCTGAACCAATCAGGAGCACGTTTCCTTAACTTCATTTCCTTAAAGGTGCATTCATGTTAATGAACTTAAGTAGTAACTCCTGGAATATGCAGAAGGCTTCTGAAACAGTTGGTGCAAGGTAGAAATCCTGCCAGCGATGTTCCCAAGGTCAGCTAGAAAGGCATGGAGCACAACATTTTTCATGCTGCGCTTAATCTTGAAGGTGGAAGTGGAAGGAAGGTGAGGGGTGTACCTGACACAGGCGATTGCACAGTGGTCACTCAGTTCATTATGAAAGACCCCAGTATGTGAGATATTATGTGCTCTACTGACCAGAATAAGGTCCAGTAAGGAGCTTCAGTCAGGCTTTTTTTTATTTAGCTGAGTAATCTCGGGGGTAATCTGAGCTAGCCCATGTCGATCACAAAAATATTTGAGCCTGTTGGCGCTGGCATCGGTCCAGTTTAGGTTAAAGTCTCCCATTAAGATGCATTCTGAACTTACTTTTTCCAGGAGGGAATGCAGGTGGGTCAATATGCACAGACTGGCTGCAGGTGGCCTATAACATACAGTTACCAGTAAGGTAACTCCAGGTGCCAGAATAATTTTAAGGGAGAGGCATTCAAATTCTTTGGACAATGATGTATGGTCAAGGTTGGTAATTTGGAATTTGTCTTTGATATAAATGGTGATACCACCTCCTCTGGTAGGTTTGACACACCTGTATAGATTATAGCCAGGGATGCAGAGAAAATTATTGGGTACATTGCTCTTAAGCCGGGTTTCAGAACATTGCTACTTCAGGGGAGGCATGTAAAACCCTGGCTTGGGCCTGGTCAAATTTGCTGGCAAGGCTGCATATGTTCATATGAAGGAAGCTCAGGCCCTTTAACTGTGCGAGCTCCCTGGGAGCAGCTAACAGAAGGGGGGGCGGGCCCGGATTTAGTTCCATGCCACCTGCACAGAAAAGCAGTAGTACTAGTAATTTCCTAAGGCATCTAACCAAGAACCTCAGAAAAGCTTTATTAGGGTGCTTTTTCTGGTCACAGGCAATGTCTGTGGGGTTGGTGTTAGTGGGGCTCCAGTGATTGAATACAGCAATTAATATTATCCTCACAGAGAGGTTAAGAGAGGTCTGTTGGATTAGATTATTTTGGTCTGTTGGATTAGATTTCAGCAAATCACTTCTTCTCAAAGATAAGAGCTTGTGAAGTCAAGGTCATAAGATTAACCTATGAAGAAACTGTGTAATTTAAATGTGACTTCTAATAGAAGTGTCCCTCCCTCCCCAGGGAAGGAGAATTTATACCAATTGACTTCAAACTTCATATGCTTAACAAGCAATATAATACGAGAGGAAAAACTATTTGTTAGACAATAGGGGCATATCAAGAATCGGAACCCCCTTGAAAATGAGATGACACAAAATACCAATGTATTGTAAAAGCAACAAATGATTTTACAATAAATATTAGCAACAGAAGGGAATAACCTTCTTGTATTCTGTTTTACAATGGAATACTTATTTAAGTAAAGGCCCCCACACCCCCATCAGCTAGGTCCAAACGAATGAAAGCTGTGGCACACTGGCACCTGTCTCGATTTTGTCCCACTGAAGGTATGATTTTAGTAAGGGCATAGAGTGGGGGTTTAATTACATTAGTTTATACCACACCATAGTTATTGCCTTAAAACAGAACCATGTACATTTAAATAAGTGATATGCCTACACAGTTATGCACATAAGAAGGTAAAGACATTGAAATGTAATGTCATAACATATAAGAAATAACTTTAAACTGCAAACATTATTCCTGCACACACTATAGGATCTCTAAAAAAACTTGTCAGTACTGGCTTCGCAAAGCACTTAACCTTGGAGCATTCCTCTAATCAGAGAAGAAAAATCCCACTTCAAATTCATAGCACACAGAAATAAAACATCTGAGCATTTG
The DNA here is from genome assembly GCA_016271365.2 of Neoceratodus forsteri. Lineage (NCBI taxonomy): Eukaryota > Metazoa > Chordata > Ceratodontiformes > Ceratodontidae > Neoceratodus > Neoceratodus forsteri. The sequence goes on along the minus strand of CM057458.1, from coordinate 725,387,666 downwards.
TAAAATGCATTTAACAACACTAATAGCAAAAGCAGTTTTCTGCATTTTTTAAGCAGCCTGTGTGCTTGTTAAAAGAATTATAAACAGTACAGCAAATGATTTCTCCTCCCTTAGTGATCAAACCAGGAATAAGATGTGTAGTTACTTTAGTAGGAGAAACAGAAATTCGGCTGGGCAGCCAGAATACATAAGAAATTAGACAAGAAAAGGTAATCCAGTATATAGTAAAGTTAATCGCATTCATATCCATCAACAATTCATTCCATTTCCTAAAAGAATCACTTGCTACTGTGACACAGTTCACTCTAACTGAATCCAGATTAGGTCCCAGTGTCTTAATACATGCTACTGTTTGCCACTTTTTTGATTTGTCTTTCTATCACACTTCCACAATTCAAGTTGTTCAGTACAAGGATTCCAGGACTACAATGCCCTTGATGCATCTTTATAGAACCCATCTAGCTTATGTTTAGCTAAATGTTCTGCAATGATTGCTGTCGTGAGCTAGCCAACTGTCAATCATTATTTGCAATATATATTTCTGTTATATATTGTTTTATGGGATTTCTTTGTACTGTATGTCCATGCCAGTGTTAATTCAAGGCATAGGGAAAGACTAGATTTTTTTGAAGGGGTGACCTTGTGACTTGAAGGCCACCTGCTTACCAGGAAGGGGAGATTTTAATTCCTAGGTTCTTTTAAGCAGAGTTGTGCCAAAAGTCATTTACCTGCCATAAACAGGTACTACAGAAGCAGGTTGTTTTGATCTCAGAAACTATGATAGAATATCACATTTTATGAGGTAACAGGATGTTTGAGCCAGGAATTGGATGGCAGATGACCATTCTAGCAGTACTATGTGAAATTCTAACATGACACTGTGAATTAGCTTACAAGATGTTATATGGATACATCAAAGTTTTAACAGTGGCTGTCCTGTTATTAGTTAAATATGGAGGCAGAGTTTATGTTGAAGCTGAGTGACATCACAAGGTGGCCAGGAAATTGTGGGTCGCTGTTAGGAAAATAAACTTGTTTTCTCATGTCTGGAATATTGCTGACGCTGCAGCTCAGAAAAGATAGTTAAATCCTCAGCACAGTCACTCAGAGCCATTCTGGTTCTGGACTTCCTCCTGACACAACAGACCAGCTGCCAAGATGTTACACAGAAAAAGTACTTTGAACATTTTGATCTTTAAGATAGAGATGTAGTTAAACAGTTTTAAGGCGTGTATGCTTTCCCATTTGTTTCTTATGCTGTAATCTAAATGAATGCACATTCTCTTTTACTTGTAACTGCATTTATTTGTTTTACTAAAGACTTTTGCTTTTCTAAAGAATTCTGCCTGCGTGAGATTCCTTATATTGTATGTGTGACTGTAGAAGTTTTATTACAAATCTGTGACAACTGTTTGAACTGAGAAGGGTCACCAAATAGCAACCAAATTGAAAAGAGTCAGTAGGGGATCCAGCAGGATTAAGGAGAGTACCAGAGCCTCATACAAGTCTGCAGGGATTGTGAACTGGGCTACTGCATGTCCTGTAGGGCAAAGGCCAAATCACATTTTTGCACTGCTACCCTGAGGAGGGCGTACTTTCTTGGGCTTCCTCCTGTGTGTAATAGCCACAATAAAAGGTTCATTTTAGGCCACAAGACTGGAGACCAGTATTGTGCCCTTATTCAAAGTATAGAGGGATGCTCTAGGACTGTGTGGCAAGTGTTCTGTTATAAACCTAGCAAACACACTGGGCAGACACGAGGAGGGTATCCCTGTTTCCCCCCTTCCCTGTCACAGATTGAACTTAGGGGTGGGCACTGTGAGCTCAGTAGTCTGACCCTCATGAGTGGGTTCATGACAGTTGCCTCCAACTGTTAAAGCTGTTTGAGTTCAAAAGAACCACAAGCTGAGACACCTCAATTCTGGGGTTAAGCCTAGCTCTTAACCTAAATGCTGAGGTATGATTATTTTTATTTTTTTTATTTTTAGTCTTTGGTAACCAAGTAAGGTCCACTAGGCACAAGTGCCTGTTTTCAGGGGTGACCTGGAAGCACTTGGCGGTTAAGTGACTTGCTCAGAGTCACACAGTATGCAAGTGGAGGTTGTGAGAATCAAACCAAGGTCTGGTCTGATGAATGTACCAAGCTCGTTCACAGCTTGTTACTCTAACCTCTAGACTATACTGTCAGCCCAGGCATATATGACCCTTTTAAATACCAACAGTCTGCCTGACTGTTACTGGTATAAATGCATTTGGGTTTGAATCCCCCTTTTTATATTTTTGAGTGAGAACTCACCTGAGTCGCCATTTGTAAGGAAGATTTTGGGGTGTCTGTGGAGGTACCAATTATAATAAAAATACAGGACACAATGATAGCAGTAAGCTTCCTTAAATTACAGTTGCATGCAGATAAAATTACAAGGTTTCAGCAAAGCATCTCTACACAAAATATAACTGCCTAGTAAGTAGCTACAGAAGATTAGCAATTTTGTCAAGGTTACCTTCTCTTCGAGGAGGCACAGGCACAGTTAGAGCACTTCTTCTTCTCAAATGGGGTCCCTGTCTCCACTCCTTGTCTAGAAGGAATTATTATACCTAACTTTGTGTATAGTTACATGATGCATACAATGACTAAGGTGTCTTAGTTATTGGCCTTGCTTGCATGTGAGGTGAGCTTCACATGCATCAGCACTGTCCCTTATCAGTAATGTTCAGACTCTGGGTAGACACTTAGAATATGGTAAACAATCACGTTCTTATAACAATTGTCTGAAAAGCAATCACTTGTCCCTGAATCAGTGTGGCAGCATGGCTAGTTTGTGCTTAGCTAGGCTGCCATATCCCCTTGCACCTCATCTACCCAGAGAAGGCTCTGACTTACAGAAAATACAATTACTAAAAGGCAGAATATTTCTTATAAGCAGTAGCACTAATGGCAAGGCAAGGCAATTTTTATTTTAAAGGACGCCTAATCCTGGAGGGTCTGGGCACCATACAAAGTAAATAAACAAATAAGAGAGACAAGAAATCAGGATAAATAATGATAAACATCGAGCAATAAATTATGCATTAAAAATAAGATTTCCTAAGAAATTTAAAAACACATAATATGCAATGGCTAATAATGGCAACAGTAATATGTGCATGAGCTACTGTATATTCCTACAGTTATAATAAGCTACATAAATGCAAACAATAATAGTAATAATCCATTTATCTCCCTACAGTAGCTATCCCCTTACCTTTATGAAGCTTTTAACTAGGACTAAGTTGTAGGCCTGCCCTAGGTTTTCACTATATGCCTTCTTACTAAACATCCTGCCTGTTAACCCCCCCTGTAGGCTGATCCTAGATAGGGAATATTTGAGACCCCTAATAACACTGCTATCCATGCCTAGTTGAGAGATAGCTGCCCTTCTATGGAATACCCTTTTTGCTAGGCTAGTTGTAGGTCTACCCTTGATGGGGACTAGCTCCAGCTCTTAGTCGCTAGAGATAGCTGCCCTCCTATGGAGTATCCTGACTGCTAGGTTAGTTGAAGGCCTAATCTAGACAGGGACTAGCTACAGCCCCTACCAGCTGCCTCCTCCAGAGACTGTCCCTAAATAAGGAATAGCTGCTACTCTTATCTAATCCCTACCTAATTCTCCCTTACCCTTCTTGTCTTACAGTACCCCCCCCTCCTTTGAACAGCATGGCTTGCGGTCTGCGGTACTCCATATGGAAACCTCCAGATGCCATGTAGATAGACGCCACACTCCTGCTTCATGGTGCTCATTCCTCAGGGTTGCTAGGAACTCAGAATCTATATGGGATTACAGCCGTATGATTGGCTGGCTGCAGTCACTTGACCAGCACCCCCCCGACAACAATGGCACCCAGTTCGGCAGTCAAACTGCACTCCACCCCTCCTCCCACAGTGCTTACCTTTCTCTTCCCATTTGACCACTCAGTCATTTCCCACTGATATCACTTATCTGATCTAATGACTGCCCCCTTCAGAATTCGGCCTTCCTGCTGACAGTCACTGTATCTTGGCAGCTGCTTCATGCTGCACCCCCGAATAAGAAAAAAGAAGCTCAGATTCAACTTTTACAGTAACTCCTGGACTGATCTACATGACTGTACGGCTGCAATCACATGACCAGCAATCTCCACAACAATGGTACAAAGTTTGGCAGTCAAATTGCAGTCCACCCCTCCTCCCACATTGCTTACCTCCCTGCTCCTCCCTCCCGTTTTGTGACACAGCCATTTCCCACTGATATCACTTATCTGATTTAATGTCTGCCCTCTTCCAAATTTGGCCTTTCTGCCAACAATCACTGCAGCTCAGTGACTGCTTCACATTGCATCTCCTGAATGAGAAAAGAAAAGCTCAGATTCAACTTTTACACACAGATACACAGAAGGTGATGGTAGATAAGGATTGTATGGCTCGAGTCTGTCCCTTTTCCCTACCTAATGCTTTACTCCAGACCCTAGCTGATCTGCAGCTTACCATCTCTTTCCTATTGTTAGAGTACTCTTAGATAGATAGATAGATGCTTTACTGTATTTATAAAGCACTCCTTTCCAGAGATTCAGAGCACTGTACATTAAAAACAGATCATTACAGTAACAATAATAAAATTTCAACTTTCAAATTCCATATTTCACATTACAAATCAGCAAGAAATAGAAATTGCTAAAATGTATCTATCTGTATATAACTAAAATAAAATGCTGCATCCAGTATTACTGATTATGGGTAGAATGCCTGTTGAAAAAAGGTGTGTTTTCAGGCCTGTTTTAAAGGTTTCTGCTGAGGGTGTCTCCCATAAATATCTAGGTAGTGAGTTTCACAGGGTAGGCGTGACAACCGAGAATGCACGGCCCCCCGAATACCGCAGCCTAACCCTGAGAACCTCCAGGAAGGCACCCTTGGCAGAATGGAGAGCCCAAGTCAGCCAGAGAGGCACCAGGAGATCTTGCAGATAGACTAGTCCACGATCGTGCAGGGCTTTGTAGGCAAGGAGCCCTACCTTGAAGACAATCCTCCACCTGACTGGCAGCCAGTGCAGCTCACGGAGGACAGGGCTAATATATTCACTTCTTTTTTACCCCTGACAATAATCTCACTGCTGCATTCTGCACTAGCTGCAGTTGGTGAAGGTTACCTCTAGATAGCCGCAGATATAGGGCATTGCAATGGACATGACAAATGCATGTCCCAGTGTGGGCAGGTCCTGAGATGGAATCAAGGCCCGGATCCGCGCAATGTTCCTCAGGTGATAGTATCCACTTTTGATGACGGCCGACACCTGAGCATCTAGTGTTAGGCTGCTGTCTATGATCATGCCCAAATCCTTTGCCTGTGTGGATGGGGCGAGAGGAATCCCCCCCAGCACTAAGCTGGGGGGTCACTTCGATCACCCCCACCACCACGATGACCTGGATCCACCAGTAGCACCTCAGTCTTGTCTGGGTTAAGTCTCAGCCAGTTTTGAGACATTCAATTTTGGATTTCCTCTAGACCTCTGTTAAATATGGACGACGCCGTCTGGTTTCCAGGTGCACAGGACAGGTACAGCTGGGTATCATCTGCATAGCAGTGAAAACCCAGTCCATACCACCTGATAGTGTCTCCTAGTGGCAGCACATACACTGTGAACAGCAAGGGCAACATTACCGAACCCTGTGGCAAACCACATGACAAAGACGTTGGGCTAGATGTGGAAAGGCCCATCTTCACCCTCTGCACTCTAGCTGTGAGGTATGACCTGAACCAGTTGATGACATTTCCTGACAAGCCACATCAGTACCGCAGGCAGTTGAGTAGCACCTCATGATCCACAGTGTCAAACATTGCTGACAAGTCCAGGAGAACTAGGATGGTACGCTCTCTCCTGTCCCTTGCCATCAGGAGATCATTCACCACCTTCATCAGGGCAGTCTCCATACTATGCCTAGCCTGTAACCCAGACTGGAATATCTCATAAGTGGAAGAAGAGGCAAGATGATCTTCAAGCTGAATGGCCACTGCCACCGCTTTCTCAATAACCTTCCCTAAAAATGGGAGGTTTGAGACTGACCTGCAGTTGCTGAGACACTCTGGGTCCAGTGAGGGTTTTTTCAGCAAGGACCTAACCAATGCCTCTTTCAGGGCTGTCAGAAAGACCATGCTACTCAGAACTCCAGAAAATCTTGGCAACCACAGTCCCAATCAGGTCCAAACACTCCACTAAAAGGTGGGTAGGACCTGGGTCAAGATCACACTGGGTTGGCTGCAGCCTTGAGATCGTAGTCACCACCTCTTCCACTCCAACTGGCCCAAGCTCAGAACAGACAGGAGGAGTGGTCAGGCATGGCTCAGGGAGGACTTCACTATCCCTTCAAGAGACACTGGGGGACATCCCGGCACTGATGGAGGACACCTTGTTGGCAAAGAACAGAGCGAACTCAGCTCCTCCCACACAGAGACAGGCCAGATGTAATAACCTGTCTACAATGAAGAAGAGCTGAGCCGGCCTGTTCCTTGCCACAGCAGTCTCCCTAGACAGAAAATCTGCTTTCTTTTGGGAGATTGCACCCTGATAGTTCCAATAATGTGACCTCCGGGCCAATCTGTCCTCCAACCACCCTGACCTTCTTCAATGCCTCTCTAACCCATGGACTTTAACTCCCTGAGCTCCTCATCAAACCAGGGAGGTCTCTGGCAAGTAGACAGGGGTCAGACATGAACGGGTGCAACCAAATCAAAGGTGTCTGTGACTGCCCTTTTATAGGCAGCCTCCCCCTCCTCCATTCCAGTCACACATGCAGCCTCCACACCCAATAGTTCCAGCACCACCAACAGTCCAAATGAGGTCACTCCTCTCAAAGGTGGTACTGGACCATCTCAACAGGGGCAGGACCATTGGGGGAGCAAAAAACTTGAACCCCACTGTGCTGTGATCCGACCACGATACCAGGTCAATCTGTAGATCACTCACCTCTAGGCCAACTGAAAACACAAGGTCGAGTGTGTGGCCTCATGACTGGGTCGCTGATGTTGTGCCAGGCCCATAGCCTCCAAATTCCTCAGTAGATCTGCCCCAAATCCCTGAAGCTCATCGTCAGCCCAGGCATTGAAGTCCCTCAAAATAAGCCATCTGGGGGACTCCAGCACCAGGCCAGTGATGAGCTCGGCAATCTCCCTCAGGAACTCTCCATCCCTCCCTGGGGGACATAGATCAGGAGGACCCTGAAGCCCGCACCTAACCCACCTTGTGCACCCACCCCTCTTATGTTTATCTCATGCATTCTTGAATTCCCCTACTGTTTTTGCTCCCACCACCTCCGCAGGGAGGCTTTTCCAAGCATTCACTACTCTTTCTGTGAAAAAGTACTTCCTCACATTGTCCTTGAGACTACCTCCCTCTAGCCTCATACCATGCCCCCTTGTTCTTGTATGCCTTCTTTTCTGAAAGATGCTACCCACCTGTACCTTGTTTATACCCCTGATGCACTTGAATGTTTCTATCATGTCCCCCGCCTCCTCCAGGGAATACATATTGAGGTCATCTAGTCTTTCCTCATATGACTTTTGGTGCAGTCCTTGCACCATTTTTATTGCCCTACTCTGGACTGCCTCTATTTTGTGTATGTCCTTCTGGAGATGCATCCTCCAGAACTGGACACTCTATTCCAGATGAGGTCTCACTAGTGATCTATACAGTGGCATAACCACCTCCTTTTTTCTGATGGTGATACCTCTCCCTATACACCCTAGCATCCCACTGGCTCTCTCCACAACCTTCTCACATTGTTTGGTTACCTTTAGGTCATCACATATGATTACCTCCAGGTCTCTTTCTTAACTAGTGGCCTTCAGTACCCCCCCATCTTGTACTCCTCCCTTGGATTTCTGCACCCCAAGTGCATAATTTTATACTTCTTTGCATTGAATTTTAGCTGCCACACTCTTGACCACTCCTCAAGAATGTTTAGGTCTTTTCTCATTTTTTCCACCCCCCCCCGGAGTGTCAACCCTGTTGCAGATCTTGGTGTCATCTGCAAAGAGGCATACCTTCCCCTCAACGTCCTCTGCAATGTCACTTATGAAGACATTAAAAAGGACTGGCCCCAGTACAGATCCCTGTTGCACCCCACTGATTATCCCCCTCTCCTCGGATTGAACACCATTTACCACCACCCTCTGTGTCCTGTCACTCAACCAGTTTCTGACACAGTTTACCACTTTGGAGCCCACTCCCAGGCTGCCCAACTTATTTATCAACCTCCTATGTTGGATGGTGTTGAAGGTCTTGACAAAGTCTAGGTAGGCCAAATCCACTGCCCCTCCCCTATCTACCTCCCTTGTCACCCAGTTTAAGAAATCTATCAGATTTGTTTGACAAGACCTTCCCATTGTGAATCCATGCTGCCTTGGATCCTGTGCTGTACTGGATTCAAGAAATATCACAGTCCTTTCCTTTAGCGGTGACTCCATTAATTTTCCCACCACTGAGGTCAGGCTGATTGGCCTATAGTTGCTAGCCTCCTCGCTGTTCCCACTGTTGTGGAGAAGAACTAAATTTGCCCTCTTCCAGTCCCCTGGCACCACACCGTCTCTATTGATTTGTTCACTAGGGCTGTTATGGTGCTGCCAGCACCTCTGTAAGTTCTTTTAATATTCTGGGATGTATCCCATCGAGGCCCATAGCCTTGTCCCCTTTCAGATTCTTGAGTTCCTTTAGCACTCTTTCCTCCGTCAATGGGCCAGAGTCTACCTTTTCCACTGGTGCTCCTATTCCCCCAATAGTGGTCCTTCTCCTTCCCCTTCCCCTTCTTCTGTGAATACTGAACAAAAATATTCTTTCTCCTCGTTTTGCTTACTTGCCTAACACAAAGGCTTGTTGCCTCTGTTATGGCTCCCTTAAGGTTAGCCTATTGTTTCTCTACATTTCACCTTCTTTCCCTGCCAGGGCTTCCTTGAAACATTCCCATACTTTTGCAAAGTCAACCTATGGACTGCAGCCATGCAATTGACAGCTCCAGTTACATGACCCAGCACCCCTGTAACAATGGCACCAAGTTCAGCAGCCAAACTACACTCTACCCTTCCTACTGCAGTGCTTGCCTCCCTCCTCCCCCCTCCCATTTCACCACACAGCCATTTCCCACTGATATCACTTATCTGATTTAATGGCTGTCCTCTCCAGAATTTGGCCTTCCTGCGGATGATCACTGTATCTCAGCAGCTGCTTCACTCTGCAACCACTGAATGAGAGAAAAAGCTCAGATTCAACATTTAACTCACAGATTGTAGCTGCACAATTGGCTGGCTGCAGTTGGAAAGGGGAAAATATTTCAGTGGAAAAGGGGGAACATTTTAACAGATAGTTGTGCCAAAAGAATACAGCAGATAGCTGCTGTAACTGTCATATGACATTCTAGCTTCTGGGCATCTGGAGATACACAAGACTCAGTGTAGTCTTTTGCAGAACTTTTTCTGGCCCACTTCCCAGATGTGATCTAATACCACCAAACCTGTTTGGCATGACAGCAGACAGGAAAGTCAGGCGATAAGGCAAGCTTGCCCCTTATGCCATTGCCAGTCATAGATGAGTCATTTAAGTGTGTTTAGTTTATTTTTGATGTCTGGATAAATTGCATTGGCTCCAAAAAGCACCTTTTTTTAGGTGCAACCCAGTGTGCCATAGGCACAGTACATTCAGTTATGACAAAAGAATACAGTGTCTTTAACAATACAGAACTACAAATTTCAATCTACAATAAACATTGTTAAAAACAAACACTTATATTTAAACCTTTTAAATATTCATAAAGTTCATTTCGAAATGAATCAGCTGAACACAATGCATGAAGAGTAACAGGTAAACTGTTCCATAATGAAGTTGACTGGTGACCAAAAGCAGATTGGCCCATATTGGTGTGTGTGCGATGACTGGTGAGGTAATTACTTTCAGAGAGTCATAAATTGAAACAGCGAAGAATAGGTTTTAACAAATTTGCCATGCAGTGTAGATGCTGCTTATGTAAAGTTTTAAATGTAAATTTAGCAAGAAACAAGATACCCTGAGTTCTGAGAGCATCCAATTAACATTTTGTCAAATTAATATAATGGTATACAGGTACCTTGTTTCCTGAAGAAGAAGCAAATTTAGCTATTTTGTAGTAGAGCGCTTTCTTTTTATCAAAACTAGTTTTTGAGGCACCATCCATGACTAAAGAGCCAAAATCAATTATTGGTAGATTTTTTTGACTGGGTTACGATGGAGGTAAATCGGGGGAGCGGTGGACATTGCCTACCTTGATTTCAGCAAGGCCTTAGACACCATCCCATATCAAAAGCTGGTTAACAAGATGGGTAGTCTGGGCATGAGCCACAAGGTGGTAAACTGCGTTAGAAACTGGTTAATGGACAGGAGGCAGAGGGTGGTGGTAAATGGGATGCAGTCTGGGGAGAGGGGGGTGACTAGTAGAGTGCCTCATAGATCAGTTCTTGAGCCAGTCCTGTTTAATGCCTTCATCAGTAACATAGCAGAAGGGCTGGAGGGAAAGGTCTGCCTGTTTGCAGATGACACCAGGATCTGCAACAGGATTGATACTCCAGATGGGGTGGAGAAATTGAGGCGGGACCTGGGGAAGCTTGAAGGGTGGTCCAATGTGGCAGCTGAGGTTCAGTTCAAACAAGTGCAAAATAATGCACCTGTGATGAGGGAATCCTGGAGATCTACAGGATGGGGGAGTTGCTGACAGTCACCATGGAAGAAAGGGATCTAGGGGTTATAATTTTAGACAACCAAAAGGTGTCTAAGCAGAGTAAAAAGGCTGTAGGGAGGGCCAATAGCATGCTTGGGTGCATAGGCAGCGGTATCACTAGCACAATGAGGGAGGTGGTGATTTCATTGTATAAAACACTAGTAAGACCTCACCTAGAGTACTGTGTACAGTTCTGGAGGCCACATCTTCCTAAGGACAATGACAGGGTGGAGGCGGTCCAGAGAAGGGCGATGAAGATGGTACAGGGCTTGCACCTGAAAACATATAAGGAGAGATTAAAGGAGCTCAATATGTACTCGCTGGAGGAGAGGAGGGAGGGGGAGACATGATAGAAATCTTCATGTACCTTAAAGGCATAAACAAGGTGCGGGGGGGTGACATCTTCCAATATAGTAGGAGTACAAGAACAAGGGGGCACGATATGAAATTAGAAGGTGGCAGGATAAGGGGAAATGTGAGGACATTTTTCTTCATGGAAAGGGTGGTAGATGCATGGAATAGTCTGCCACAGGAGGTGGTGGGAGCAAGCACAGAGGAGGGATTTAAACATGCATGGGACAGGCATAAGGGAACCCCAGAAGTGGGAAGGAGAGGAGAAAGCCATTGATCAAGCAGGGTCAGAGGCCACAAACAAGGGTAGGGCTTACAGGCAGACTGGATGGTCTCAGTGGTCCTTATCTGCCAACAATTTCTATGTTTCTGAGTTTTTAACAGTCTATGAGTAGCAAGCTGCTTTCTAGAATCTGATGCTAGAAATTTATTGGTCCTATAAAGTTGACCCAACTTTTAATGCGGACAAGAACAAATGTGTTTAATGTGACATTCAAATGTCAGGCTCAAGTCAAGATGTAGACCCAGATATTTAAAAGAGTCGACAGTCTCAGGTGGGGTGTATTGATAGGTGTCAGTACACAAAGCCTGATTAAATTTTGTTATCTTTGCGGCAGAACTGAATAACATGCGTTTTACTGGTACTGAGTACCAAATTAAGTTTAACCATCTATGCAGACTGAAAATCGTAGCTCAGCACATTATTTCAGATATGTTCTTTGAATGGGCGAATAACACCATACCATCAGCATACAATAAAATATCTGATGAAATATGGATTTAGGAATGTCTTTCTTGAATAGTGAAATTAAAAGATACACAAGTACTGAACCCTGGGCACGCCACAGGGAACAATCAACTCATGTGAAAAAAAATTGATTCAACCTGACAACTTGTTTTCTATGCAATATATAGTCCTCAAACCACACCAGTGAACTATTTCCAAAGTCTAAACTATATAATTTTTTAATCAGATGTTTAAGATTAAATGCCTTAGTTAGGTCCACGTGCACAGCACCAGTCATGAGACCATTATGCATAGCATCCTATGCAGTATTCATGAACCTGACCAAGGCAGTATCCATCTCCTGATCCCATCTGAACCCCTGCAGCTCACTACACAGAACATTGTATTTTTCAAGATATTCAGTCAGTTGATTAGAAACAATCTTTTCTTGAAGTTTTGTTAGAGCTGACAATACCATCAGTCTATAGTTGTTGACCAAAGATGTTCTTCCTTTCTTGTGCAGTGGAGCAGCACGGGACATTTTCCAAAGATCTGAAACCTGCTGAGATTCAAAAGATAAAATTAATATTTTTACAATGGGAAATGCTATACTAGGTGCTGCTAATTTAAGAAATGTCAGAATAAGATCAGGAAAATTATCTGTGTTTAAACCTTTCAACAATGTATATGTTTGCAAACTAGTCCCCTTTTTATTTTTTAATAAAAGCTGGGGAAACAGGATTCTGAACTGAACAAATCGGGTGAATCCTGAGTATTATATGAGTGATGTTTTGGGCGATAATTTTCAATGTTACAGAAATGAGTATTAAAAAGATCAGCTATTGATTTTTGTTTATTTATTTCAATTCCTTTTGAATCAAACTTTAAGACTTTTGTTGCTGCAGAGGGCTGAAGCAGTTTCAATTCATTTTTATTTAGACGAAGGCCTTTAGACAAATATAGCCCTTTTTCAAAGGTGCCCATAGCCATGTAATACAAAACAACAATAAATACATACAGTTACAGAATAAACGTACACAGAATTATGGTGTTTCAGAAAAAAGTGCATATTTCTTAAGAGAAGAAACAAATGGCTTAAGCTTGTCAAAATCCCTTACATATTTTGGTAAAGAATTCCAAATGATCCAAGACGATAGTAAAAGGACAATTTCCCCACATTTTTCTTACATTTCGGCAATCTAAACTCTAAGGCCCCCATATTCAAAGGGGATGCATGATGCATCCCGGCAGAAAACGGAGATGTGCCGTGCATCCCAAACTATGTACTGCAGCATGATATTCAAAGGGCAGTGATGCGCCGACCAAAGTAGAATGGGCCATGGCCCACAGATAATGTAGACAGCACAAGATGAGGGAAAATTCCCATGAATGTGCCATGTAGGGGCATATTCATCAGGAATGCACCCCCCCAAGTGCCAGCACTGTGCCGTGCAAGAATAGGCTGGACAAAGCAGACCTAAATCTGCTGGCCACCCACAGGCAGGCTGTGGGAGTGCAATCATGTGCACAGCGGCCTGCCAGCCCTGATTGTTCGGTGAACCCCCCATCCCCAATGTGCAAAGGAAAGAGCAGACACCTTCCCCCATGTTCCCAGTGTAGAACCCCCAACCCCAATGCCCCATCTCTACATGATGATGGATTCCCCCAGTATATCCATAATGTAGTGTACCCCCCTCCCAGCCCTGAACAGGATAGACAGAAGTTGCTGTACCACTGCCAGCCCTGGTAGGCATGCAGTACCTCCCTCCCATCCCTGATCCCTGAAAGCAAGCACAACGAACCCCTAACAGAGTGCCATGGTGTAGTGCCCCCCGTCCTGTTCCCTGATTGCAATGCACAGAGCCATCCCACCCATTTACCACAGTTTAGAGCCCCCACCCTGTCCCATACCTCCAGTGCTGCACAACATTCTCCATCTCTGAAGATCCAGTGAGTGGAGCCTCCACTCACTCCGGTCCCCCGGTCCCCATTTGACCATTTTTCCCATGGTAGCCTAAGGTCCCCCCACTTTGTTGATGACACACAATGCCCACTCGATCGAGCATCCCAGTCTGCATTATACAGTACAATAACCATGCCTGCATACATTTCCATAGTAGTCCCCTCACTCTGGTGTAGGACATTTCTCCTGCACCTACCTTTCCTGTGAGCGATTGGCACAGCCTTCATTACCTCGCTGGCGACCAGCCACTGACTGAACAACTTCCAATGACACTGTACTGTACAGAGTAATGAGCACAGCCTTTGGGTTCTTACTTTGTACAGTGCGGTGCCATCAGGAGCATTTCAGTCGATGACTGGCCATGACAGAGTGTGGAGGGCTGTGCCAGTTGCTGGCATGTGTGGAGGGGGGTGCGGGGAGGGTGATCTGCCTACAGAGGTGGGGGGCCAATACACTAGGGAAATGTAATCGCCAGTGGGGTAGGTTACAGATTGGGATGGAGGGCTCCTAGGAATGGGACCAATGCTACAAATGGAGTTGGAGGAGTGTGATCACATGCAATATCTGGTACGGACAGGGTTGGTGGTGAAATGTCGTATGTGGAGCATTGAACCACTGCAGATTGTTGTTGGGGGACTGGGCGGGGGGACCCTACTCTGCGGAGAGGGGTGCAATTCCCATTGGGACAGGGACCAGTGTACCAGGATGGGGGGACACTGCACATTGGCACAGAGTGATGGCTGCATTGCATACGTGGACAGGACTCGGGATTGGAAGGGGTTCCACCGGACTGCAGAGCCTGGAAGGGGTTGGTCATGTTGGCTGTGAACGGGGCTGGGAAGGGTCTGCCTGGCGCATGGAGCTGGGCACAGCTATGTTAATGAGCCTATAATGGGCATGCATGAGGCCTGTTTGCACCATGCATGTCCAATGAGCTCATTAGCATATGCTAACTGAATATTGCCCTTGGGGGAACATTGCATCCAGGTATACGCCATGTATTCCCACACTGGCGGTGTTCAACCCCGGCCCTGGATGCACTGCACCCACCATGGCAGCCGAATGCTTTGTGCTGTGCATCCAGGGTACCATATTCAAACAGGATGTGTGATCTGTGCTGATCGCGTGTCCTGTTTGAATATTGCTACAGTGCCGGCTGGCTCATCTGTTTTGTGCGACACACTGTTATGCACTTGCAACCAGCTGGCACTATGTCCCCCTAAATCAATTGAGAATCTGGCAACATTCCAACAGTGCAAAGAGCAGAAAAAAAAAAAAAAAACAGGTGGCAAGCCGACAGACTAGCCAAGCTCCGAACGTAATCATACAACATAAAATAAAAGAACAATTTTTTAAGGCTACCACATATAAAACCAATAAATTGGTTGTCTGATTCATAAGTAGTTTAACTAAGAACAGCACTCACCCACAATGCCAAACATTTTCAAGCTACTCTCGCTCCTTCTCATGGCATGCTGGGAGGCTGAAACACCATTGCACAGTTTTTTTAATTATTTATTTTATTTATTCATTGAAATGTTTCATCAGGAAGGGCACACAGAACAACAAGTTGCTTGTCTCGTGGTACATCCTGGGGGGGATGGGTAAGGGGGAGGAACAAAAAGATACAAAATATACATCAAGCAGCATTGAACAAATTGGAACAGTACTAAAAACAATGTATGAACCAGTTAAACAGTGTAGAAAACATACACATTTCAGTACTAACATCAAGTAACATTAAACCTGATTTGAACAAATATACAGTGACATTCAGGATGACTCAGTGCAACACAGCAAGACTGTACATTGAAGTGCTGTAAAACAGAATACAGTTTCAATGATGCATACTGATGAAGGAAGTGCAACGATTAGGTGGACAGTAAGTTGAACAAGGGATAGACTGCAGAGTGCCATCTGTCACAGTGGGGAGGAGAGCCCTAGTCACAGGTGCAGTTTACAGCAAGAAAGTTTTGTAGGGCCAGAGAAGTGGAGGGGGGGGGTGGCAGAACTGGGGAGGGAGGGCATTCCATAACTTAGGGAAGTGAAACTTCCTGTTGCTAGCCTTGGTTGTAGAGTAGAAAGCAGCTAACTAAAAGAAGATACATTTTCTTATTAATTTAACACTTATATCTCAGCAGGAGTCAGTGTCTGTTGAGATTAAGCAAGATGGATACTTTATTAGAAGTAAAAGGGGTCTTATTTAGGGTTAAAAAAGAAAGAAAAGAAAGAAAGTCAGTGTGTGTTCTGTACTGTGAAGGGTACTGTATCAACTTACTTTGCTAAACCAGTAGGAGGAGAGAGCTTAATTGGGGGGGTGGCTTAGACACTATAAAATCAGGTGACTCAAATGACAACTTCCTGTTGCTAGCCTTTTTTCTTACTAATTGCCCTCCATCCCACCCACCCTAAACCAGTTCTACTTTTATAGCCACTGGATTTGACTGTCAACAGGAACTTCCTGTTTGGCAGTAGGAAGAGAAGGATCATAGAGAAACATTGGTTTTGTCAACCCTAAAGGAAAAAAGTAGCTCACTCTCCCCCCAGCTGGTGGTGGTCTGACACTGAGCAAGGAAGAAGGAGGCTACTGAAGAATATAGGAAGTTGCTGTCCCAGAACAGGAAGGGTGAGAGTTGTAAAGAGAGGAGAGAGTAAGCATACAGAGAAACAGGAGAGGGAACACAAAATAAGACATGATAGGAGTGGTGCAGTGCAATGGCTGTGGGGCAGCAGTGTTCCGGGAGACATTCTGGAGGCTGCAATGCTTCCCTAGTTGCAGGCACCTCTCTGGTCTGAGGAAAAAGGTTGCCCATCTCCAGGCTGACCTGGCTAGGATTCGTGAAACCTCCTCCCCCACCCAGGGACCACCAGGGCCAATGCCACTACCTCAGAGGTTGCCAAGAAAGAGGAGTGGCTGGACCAGGGTGGGCTCAGGGAGGGAGAGAGTGGTGGAACAGAGTTGCATCCCTCCAGCTGTACCTCTCCACAATTCATTCACTCTTCTGGTGGATAGTGGTTCCTCTATAGAGGCACCTGCAGCAGAGACCAAGGAGGATGCTGGAAACATTCACAAAGGAGACCCACAGGAGGGTGACATGGGACCCCACAGGGGAAGGAAACAACTCCTGGTGGGGGACTCAATCATTAGGGGGTAGAAATGGGGAGGAAGGAGGAGGTAAGGTGCCTGCCTGGCACCACGGTTGAGGGACAGGAAATGAATCCTCAGGATCGTGGAGCAGCTGCACGAGGGAGGGAGCTGGATGTCATTTTCCACCTAGGGACAAATGACCTGGCTAGAAATGGGATCAGAGCAGTGCAAGAGGAGTTTGTAGAGTTGGGGAGGGCCTTAGACAAGTACTTTATGCAGTAACCTTCTCGAGGTGCTGCCTTTCTATGGCAAGGGTGATGCTAGGGTACTCCTCACCAGGAATTCAATAAATGGTTGAAAACTGGTGTGGAGCTCGAGTTTTGGCTTCATTGGGGACTGGGAGCTCTTTGGAGGGATGCAGACCTATATTAATGCGAATGGTCTGCATCTGTCCAGGGGGAACCAGGATCCTAGGTGAGAGGTTTAAATGCTTTATTGGCAAGCATTTAAACTAGCCAAGGGGGGAGGCACTGAAAAGAAGCAGGGAAATCCCAGCCTCCCCTCACAAAACACAGTAATTAGTGAGGTAAACACCAAGGTAGAGAAGTCATTAGGGAGAAGGACAGAGGTAAATGTAAAAAAGGCGAAGGCAGTAAGGACAGGAATGGGGCTAAAAGGGGTAAGGCCATCAAAAAGTGGAGGGTGATGAGTACCAATGCCCATAGTCTGTGTAACAAGCTCCATGAACTAGTGGCCTTGATGGAAGATGGTTGCCTGGATATGGTGGCAGTCACAGAAACATGGTACATAGAGAACCATGGCTGGGATGTCGACATACCAGGATACACAATCTGCAGGAGGGACAGGGAGGGTTAAAGAGGAGGAGGAGTAGCTCTCTATGTGAAGGAAGGGATCAAAGCAACAGAACTAAAGAGTAAACAGGGAGCAGATGAGGCACTCTGGGTCACCCTGGAGACAGGAAATGGTACCATAATCCGCATGGGGGTTGCATACAGACCCCCATCTCAGGGGGAGGGAATGGACAAGGAAATGATAGAAGGCTTCCTTAGAATGGCAGAAAAAGGGGAGATATTGTTGATGGGGGGCCTGAATATGCCAGATGTTAAACTGGAGCACCTTTGCTGCAGGCACATCCAAGAGCATGGTCATTCTTGATGCCCTACAGGGGGCATGCCTCAGACAGCTAGTATTGGAACCCACTCGGGAGGGAGCAATCTTAGACCTGGTACTCTCAAATGGGGATGGAGCAAGAATCTCAGATTTAGAAGTGGGTAGCCATCTGGGAACAAGCGACCACCAAACAGTGTGGTTCACAATAAACACAGCCATACAATCAAGCCATACAAAAGCAAGAGTATTGAACTTTAGGAGGGCTGACTTTGGGAAAATGAGAGAGTGCCTCAGAAAAGCACTAGCAAACAGGCAAGAAAGAGTGGTGGAGGAACAATTGGGAGTAATCAAAACAGCCATCACAGAGGCAACAAGCCTTTGTGTAAAGCAAATCAACAAAACACAATGAAGGAAAAAAATGCTATGGTTCTCAAAAGAGGTGGTAGGGAAGGTTAAGGAGAAAAGGATGGCATTCAGGAAATATAAGGAAACACAGAAGGAGCAGGACAGAGAATTTTATCAGTTAAAGCAGAAAGAGGCTGGGAAGGCAGTCAGAATAGCAAAGGCCAAACTGAGGAAAGGATAGCCAACTCTGTTAAGAAGGGGGGATAAGACCTTTTATAGGTACATTAGGGAGCGAAGAAAGACCAAAGAAGGGATACTGATGCTTAATACAGGGGAGGGAATGTGGGTAGAGGGTGACAGTGAAAAAGCAGGGATACTGAATGAATATTTCTGCTCAGTATTCACAAAGGAAGAGGAGGGGGAGGTACCTAAACCAAACAAGAGAAACACTCTGAAGACAGGGGTCTATACCAGTCCATTTACAGAAGAAAGGATTCTGAAATACTAATAAAATTGAAGGTGGACAAAGCAATGGGGCCTGATGGGATTCACCCAAGAATTCTAAAGGAACTAAGGGTAGAACTAGTGACACCGCTGACTACTCTCTTTAACAAATCATGGGAGGATGGGGTGGTACCTGAGGACTGGAGGAGGGCAGATGTGATTCCCCTTCACAAAAGTGGGAGCAGTACAGAGGCAAGAAACTGTAGACCAGTTAGTTTGACCTCAGTGGTAGGGGAAAATGATGGAATCATTTCTGAAGGAAAGAATTGTTAAGTACCTAGAGGCCAGTGGGGCACAGGACCCAAGGCAGCATGGATTCATGATGGGAAGGTCGTGTCTGATGAATCTAACAGATTTCTTTGACTGGGTGACCAAAGTAGTAGACCAGGGAGGTCTGTGGACATGGCCTACCTAGATTTTAGCAAGGCATTTGATACAGTCTCACACAAAAGATTAATACACAAGTTAGCCAGCCTTGGAGTGGGTCCCAAGGTGGTAGCCTGGATAAAAAATTGGCTAGACAACAGGATGCAAAGGGTAGTAGTAAATGGAGTCCACAGTGAAGAAAGGAGGGTTACTAGCGGGGTACCACAGGGTTCAGTACTAGGACCGGTCCTTTTTAATGTCTTTATAAGTGACATTGCAGAGGAACTGGAAGGAAAAGTATGCCTCTTTGCAGACGACACAAAGATCTGCAACAGGGTTGATACACAGGATGGAGTGGAAAGGATGAGAAGGGACTTGGCAAGGTTGGAGGAATGGTCAAATGTATGGCAGCTCAGATTCAATACAAAGAAGTGCAGGTAATGCACCTGGGAAACAAAACCCAGGGAAGAGTACACAATGGGGGGTGAGATACTGACAACAGTAAAAATTGAAAGGGACCTGGGGGTAATTATATCAGATGACCTAAAGGTGGGCAAGCAATGTGAGAAGGCAGTAAGGAAGGCTGGGGGGATACTGGGATGCATAGGGAGAGGCATCAATAGTAGAAAACAGGAAGTTGTTATCCCTCTGTACAGACAGTTGGTGAGACCCCATCTGGAGTACTGTGTGCAGTTCTGGAGACCCCATCTCCACAAAGACATAGACCGAGTGGAGGCTGTCCAGAGGAAGGCAACCAAAATGGTGCAGGGTCTGCACCAGAAGACATGTGAAGAAAGACTAAAGAAGCTTAATATGTATACCCTTGAGGAAAGAAGGGAGAGAGGGGACATGATAGAAACTTTCAAGTACCTCAGGGGAATCAACAAAGTCCAAGAGGGTAGCATCTTTCAGAAAAAGAGATGTGCTAGAACAAGGGGGCACAATTGGAAGATAGAGGGGGAACGGCTCAGAGGTAATGTGAGGAAGTATTTTTTTTCACAGAGAGGGTTGTGGATGCATGGAACAGCCTCCCTGAGGAGGTCGTGGAGTCAAGAACAGTGGGGGAAGTCAAGAATGCATGGGCCAGACATAAGGCAGTCCTAGTGAGGGGTAGGAGGAAGTAAGCTGTTGGTTAACTGGGATCTGCAGCTTATCTGTTAGGTAGGAAAATGGGCAGACTAGGTGGGCCAAGCGGTCCTTATCTGCTGTCACATTCTATGTTTCTATGTTTCTATGATGTGAGAAGGCCATTTGCCCTACCATAGTAGACCTTTGAGGAACAACTAGTATCCTTGAATCATAAAACTTAAGTGAGTGGACTGATGGGGGAGAGAGTGGACCTAAGTGAGTGGACTGATGGAGAGGTGTGTGTGTATATCTATATATCTATCTATATATCTATATATATATATATATATATATATATATATATATATATGTGTTGCAAAAACTTTATTAATGCTCAGTTGAGGTCAAGCAACGAAGTTGGAATTAGGCATTAAGGCTTCCACTAATTCTTCCCAAACCAGCAGAGAGCAGGTGTGTGGTGTGGCTTGGGTTTCTCAAGCCTAACACTCACCCCATTCCTCTGTAACAAGGTCAGATGTGTAGACTTTATGAGAATGGGGTAAGCTTTAGGCTTGAGAAGCCAAAGGCACACCCCACACCTGCTCTCCTGCCTGGTTTGGGAGGGTGGGGTTTTAGGGTTGCAAACCTTAATGCCTCATTGCCCTACTTTTGTCACTTGGACCCTAATTGGAGCAGTAGCAAAGTTTTTTTTGCAACTTATTTCCTTACTTTTTAAGATAGTATAATAGTATCCTTATTTTACTGTGGGAGTGCTCCCATCCCTCCATAGATGCATATATATATATATATATATATATATATGTAGCTGTGTAAACACGAGCCCACTAGGCCCTGCACTTCCATTCATAGGACAACAGTAATTTGTCACCATAGCCATCTTATTACCCACTTTATGTACCCGGTACAGAAAATGCAATGCCATTCCACACCACAGGTGTGAAAACACATTTTGGGCAGGATTTTAAAAATGACAGCTGTGATATACATGAGATGGGGTTATAAGAAGGCTATGTTGAAAATCTTGGGTCAAAATATTTAAAGTGTTCAAAGTTATGAGCATACGTAGTGAAATTGCAACAAATGGTCATATCGTTGGCATTTTTTTCATATTTTACCCCAAATTTTCAACATAGTCATCTTATGACCCCACCTCATGAACAGGGGCAGAAAAAAATTTCCAAATCCCACCCAAAAGGTACATTCACCAAGTGAATGCAAAATCACCTTTTGGGGAGGAGTTGTGCAATGACAGTCCTATTGTTCATGAGATGGGGTCCCCAAAAGGCCATGTTAAAAATTTGGGGTCAAAATCTCAAAAGATGGCTAAGTTATGCTCAAAAGTTGAAACCCCCCATTGAAATACATTGAATCACATTTACAGTGTAGGACGATTGTTCCCTTGATGACCGGGCTGAGACCAGTTTCTGAGCAACCTGGCCTGGGACCAGCTTGGTTTGAGACAAAAGTTGCCTGGTCTTGGACCAGTTTCTATGCTAACTGGTCTGAGACCAGTTTCTCCTTCCAGCTGAACTGGTCTGGGATCACTTATTGTCACATATGTGTCTAACCACAGGCTTTCTAGGCAGCAGCCAGCACAGTGTACTGGTTAGTGCACTAGACTGTGATACTGAAAGTCTGGGTTTGAATCTCACTTTCCCCTAAGATTCTTTTGAACCCAAATTTCACTGGTGTGGTGATCCATTGAGACATGGAGTTGGTAATAGTAAATCTACACTAAAGGGAGTTAGTGCAAGAAAAAAAAACTAAGTATAACAAAGAAAGCTCCTGTACAGCTGTGAAACTGGCACCCAGACCAGGTAGTTCGAAAACTGGTCTCAGACCAGGTTGCATGGAAACTGGTCTCTGACCAGTAATCAGGGGGAACAAACCTTCTGCAGCTTTACCTTAGTTTCTCATATTGCAGTCACCGGTTCCAACAGCAAGATGTGTCTTCGATTGGAGAGTGGGTCTTGAACCTGCAACCCGTTCAGGTTAGTGAGGGTCTGTGGGGGTATACTGGGGGTATGGGGTGGTGGGTACTTAGTGGGAGGTGGGGATGGGGCTGATCAGCCAGGGACCTTTTTTTTACAGTAAAAAAAATTATAGAGGGACTGTTTTCTTCATTTCAGGTTCTGTTTGGGATGGGAGGGTGGAGGGGTGGCACTGGACACCAGGGGTGTAACATTTTAAAAGGGGAACGGTGATCAGTTGGTGGGGGGGTGCCACTAGACAACAGGGATCTAGTATTTTACAATGGGGATGGCGATCGGTGGGTGGGAGTGCCACTAGACACCAGGGATGTAACATTTTACAAGAGGGACAGCAATTGATGGGTGGGAGGTGCCACTAGATGCCAGGGATCTAACATTTTACAAGGAGGATGGTGATCAGTGGGTGGGAGGTGTCACTAGGTACCAGGGAAATGGGAAATGGTGATCATTGGGGGGGTGCCACTGGAACCAATGTTTTGTATTTTGTTTAAATATATGGGAATCAGAGGGTGGGGAGGCCACAAGACACCAAGAATGTATAAGAATAGGGAGATGGGAGGGAAGGGGTGCCACTGAACACCAATGAAATACTGTTTACTGTTTTTTTATATAAAAGGGGATGGCACAGTAAAATCATTTTCGCATTACAATTTCCTTTTCATGGAATGAAAAGGACTCATGAAAAGGGAAGTTAGCGAGTGTTGAAAAAGGATTTAAATAGTTTTAAAAACATTCAGGGGCCAAGGGAGCAATTAAAAATACACAGTGAAGCTCATCAGCTCCCGATGAGCAAGATACATGTTTGTATGTCTGTAGAAGACATCCCTGGGCAGAGTTATGACAGTTTGTTGTATGAAGAAAGAGAAAACAAGATGGCGGCTCATGAAAAAGGAATTTTTTTTCTGGCAAAAAAGGATTGGCCCCTCACAAAAAAGGATCCTTTTTCATGAGGCCAAATCCTTTTTTTAACTTACTCCCTATGTAGTGGAGAGTAATCTTCCCATTGAACATAATGGGGATTTAAAAATTGAATAACTTTGAAACAAATTAATATTTTTCCACCAAACAAACGCACGCTGTATCTACCATAAAATAATCACACCAAACTTCCACACTGTCTGGGCACATGGTGATGAGGAAAAAAATGCAAAAAGTGGTGACTTTTAAGGTTTTTGCACTATATGGATCTCAGAAATCTCACATTCAACCAGAACATAACTTGCCACATCAAGAGATCTACCCCACAGGACAGCGCATGCCAAATTTTGTGCAAATCCATTGATTGGTTGCAAAGTTATTAAAGTAAAAAATTTGAGGTTTAACATTAAACATGTTACTCAACCCTAACTATAGGGGGGGCAACCATGCCCCATTAATGAAATGACAGTGTCAGTGTTCATGAGGTGGGGTCCCAAAAAGGCCATGTGGAAAACTGGGTCAAAAAGTACCAAAAAAATGGCAAAGTTATGAACATAAATTTAAAACACCATTAAAATACATTATACGGCACTGACCTTGATTCCTCAGGTAATGGTTCAACTTTGAAGAATGCAGACGTGTCTTGGTCCACAGAAGATGACAGAATTTGACATTAGCTAGTAAGTATAGGGTAAGGGGGGGGAGGTGGGTGTTCAGTGGGAGGGTCCGGATGGGAGGAGGGGATAAGTGGCGATGACGACGATCCATTTTCCTTTTTTCAGGTTAAAAAAAAAACATTGGGATGGTTTTCCAATTGCAGATATGAAGAAGATCCACAATCCAACTTGGGACACTGGGGGCAGGCTCCTCAGTGTCCCACACTGCTGGGGGGGTCCTCTAAATGCCAACACGAGGTTTGGGCCCCCAGATTGTCAGCTACAGTGATTAAAACAATGGGTGGGGGGCATCCATCCTTGTTATGCTCTTCTTTAGAAATAAACAATTGCAGAAAACAATGTTTATACAAACGCACTACATGAATTACAAGGGTTGCTGAAGGAGAGAGGGAGGGGACAGCATTATCACTCAAGGAAGATGGAGTTTATAATGAAGTTTTAAGAATTAAGAATGGGACTTAAATAAGCATCAGACTGCAATAAAGCAGCAAAGTGTATGGGATGGGTGAATCCCGAACCTCCCCTACCCCCCCCTCCTCATTTTGAGCAAAGGTGGTTTTGAATTTAAGCTAATTTCTCTAGCTGGAGCATTTGGGATTGTTACAAAAAAAATCAGCTAAGGGGTGTGCTGCATCTGCCAGTCCCTCTGTTACTAGGGATTCCCTCTGATTAAGAATAGTACTCCAGTCTAAACTGATACCTGTTTGCATTACATGCTTATTTATCCCTGCTATTGATGCAGTGGACACACATGATGTATCTAGAGTTCCATACTATACTTGTTATTGTGAGAAATATTATCACCACATCAAACTGCAACTATGTATTTTGGGGCTGTATAGCTGTTCTTACTATGGAACTTATCCAGAGAAAGAGGACTGTAAAATGCAGCTGGGAGCAATAATAAGGGAAAGAAAAGGGATGCATAGTTGCATTACTGCAAATTAACCTGTCAAACCTACTGTCCAACATTGACGGCAATAACAGCACCAGAACTACAGCTCCCACTTCTTCAAACCATTGAAACTCCAGTAGCATGGGCAACAATGAATGGCATCATATGTCAAAAAAGTAGCTGTAGTTTGCAAAGTGGCATGGAATACATTCCATGGAGAAACTTCTGTGACTTAGAGCAGTCTCAGCAGCCAAACACTCACTTTCGAAGAAAAAAAATCATGATATCAAACTCTACATTGACTTTGATATCCATTTCTAAGCTGTGATTTTTTTTCCTGCCTAAAATTGTCCCTCAAGTCTTACATGCACATTCTTCGGGCTCACCAGTCAGTTGCATTGCTTCTCTGTACCACAGACAGAACCTCACTAAAACAAAATGATCCATCCCTGTTATGCTGTTCTTTGGAAATAAATGGAACAATTGCAGAAAGTGATGTTTATACAAATTCACTAAATGAATTGTGAGGTATGCTGAGGGAGAGAGGATGGGGACAGCATTACTTTATCACTCAAGGAAGGTAAAGTTTATAATGGCGTTTTAATAATTAAGAATGGGACTTAAATAAGCAGCAGAGTGCAACAAAACAGCAAAGTGTACAGAATGGGTGAATCCCCCAAACCCCCTTCCTCTGATTCTGTCTTAGCCTGGTCTGTCAAATAGCCTGAGGCACAAAAAGCAGGTCATACAATCCCCTTCCCCAAAAAATCAAGTCAGACTTCAATGTCTTATCTTTAGTTAGAAATGCTTAAAAAAAAAAGAAAGAAAGAAAAGGAGTTCAACTGAGGCTGCAGAACTTAATAAAATCTTTTTTTCTCATACAGAGAATGCAGCAGAAGGCTCCTCTAACTAAGCTGGGCACCCGGGATTTCGGGTGCCCAGACAAAGTTTTTCTGGCCTTAATTTTGAAAAACAAACATCAGAATCTAGCTAAATGGGGCCTGTTTAGCTAGGTTCTGGTGTTTGATTTGTAAAATGACAACATTTTAATGTATTTTCCAGACTTTTTATTTGCTGAAAAAACAAAACAAGGTGGCAGCTCACGAAAAAGGATTTTTCTCTCATGAAAAAGGAACTGATCTCATGAGAATGCATCCTTTTTTACGAGATCAAATCCTTTGTCGAACTTTCTACCTCTATCCTGGAAAGTGTTCTTCCCATAGGAAATAATGGAAACTTAAATACTGAATAACTTTATAACAGATTAATATTTTTTCACCAAACAAAGCATAACAGTTCTGTTACCCAAGTTCCTTCTAACATAAAAAAATCACACCAAAATTCCATACTGCCTGGGCACAAGGCGATCAAGGAAAAACTGTAAAAAGTGGTGACTTTTAAGGTTTTTGCACTATCCGGATCTCAGAATCTGTACATCCAACTGGAATGAAATGTCAAGAGATCTGCCTTATGGGACAGCGCATGCCAAATTTCATGCAAATCCATTGATCGGTTGCAATGTTCTTAAAGTGCAAAATCTTAGGTTTAACATTAAAGAGGTTACTGAACTCTAATTTATAGGGGCACGATTGTGCCATATATATATATATATATATATATATATATTATAGGGGCGCGGTCAGCACCCCTATAGTTAGGGTTATGAAGGCACATTATTGTTAAACTTGAAATTTTGCATGTTAATAACTTTGGACCCATTCAAGTGATTTGCATGAAATTTGGTAAGCATAGTGGGGCATAGTATATTTCTTGATCTGCCAAATTGCGTTGCAGTTGGACTTACGGTTGTTGTGCAGAGAATCACTGAAAAATGCACTTTTCACCAGTTTTGAGGGCAGTTTTTCGGATTTTGTCTGTGACGCTGCACGGCCATCATGTGGCATGCTGGTCTGAAGCTTGGCATGTAGAAAGAGCTTGGGTCATGGAATATGCCACTTTTTGTTTGGTAAAAAAATATTAATCTATTCAAAAGTTATTAAACTTTTTAGCTCCCATTATAAGTCTATGGAAAAATGTATATGGTTGTTTTGCGAAAGAAGAATGGGGTTTTGGCCATCTGGTCACTCCTCATGATCAAAGAATTTGCAGGCTCACGCTCAAAGAGTCTTTGATCATGAGAAATTTATCGATCGTGACGGCCACCATCTTGTTTTCAGTTTGGCATTGGAAAAAACAAATATCTCAGCCCAGAGATGACTTCTGAAGTAAAACTTGGATGGGTTTTGCTCGGGGGGGGGGGCTTCCCTCTATCGAGCCATGCCTGTGATTTAATGTAGTTGTGTCAAAAAATGGAGTTTTAAACTTTTAAATTCTTTGATCGCGACATGCTAATGATCTTCGATCGTGAGCCTGCAAATTCTTTGATCGCGATCTTCATTCATAAGGGAGGGACGAGATGGCCAGATTTTTGGGTTGGAAAAAAAAAATATCTCAGCCCAGGGGTGACTTGTGAAGTAAATCTAGGATGGGTTTTGCTCAGGGGGCTTCCCTCTATTGAGCCATGTCTGTGGTTTAATGCAGTTGTGTCAAAACATGGAGTTTTAATGTTTTTAAATTCTTTGATCGCAAGCCTGCAAATTCTTTGGTCACGAGATTTCTTTGATCGCGAGCTTTGTTCGTGAAGGCAGGACGAGATGGCCAGATGTTTGCTGGACCAGATGTCTCTGGGAGGGACCAGATAGCCCAAATTTCATGACCAGATGTCCCCTCACAATCAAAGATAATCTTTGATCGGAGGTTGTGACCGATTCTCACGATCAAAGAATTTTTAAAGGTTCAAAAACTTTAAAATTAAATATATTGGAAACGGTTTGGTCTTTTAACTTGAAATTTGGAGGGTATTGAGGGGATGTCCTGTAGATGTGACTTATGGTATTTAGGTTTCAAAAAAGGTATTTGCTGTGGAGATATTGTTTGAAGCAGTTTACATTTTGTGGATAGCATTCTGCATTGTGGTAGTGGCTTGAAATTTATAGGTTAGCTAGCCTTACTGCCACAGAGGTACTTTCCAGTAGTTAGGTGCATAAAATGTAAACAGGTGCAGATTATGCTACTCCGACAGATGAAAATCTAAAACTTTAGTATTATATATCTCGGAAACGGTTTGGTCTTTTAACCTCAAATTTGGAGGGTGTTGAGGGGATGTCCAGTAGATGTAAATTATAGTGTTTAGGTGTCAGAAAATGATTTTTTTTTAATTTAGTTATTTAACCAGGAGTAGCACACTAAGCTGAAAGCTTTTTTACAGGAGTGACCTGGGAGCACAGGGAAGTTAAGTGACTTACTCAGGGTCACACAGTATGCAAGTGGAAGCTGTGGGATTCAAACCTAGGTCTGGTCTGTTGCATGTCACCAGATTTGCAGCTCAGAGCCTTAAACCACTGTGCTATATTCCTGTGTAGATATTGTGTGACGCAGTTTACGTTTTGCAGATAGCATTCTGCATTGTGGTAGTGGCTTGACATTTATAGGGTAGCTAGCCTTACTGCCATGAAGGTAATTTTCAGTGGTTAGGTGTGTAAAATGTAAGCAGGTGCAGAATTATGCCACTCTAATGAATGAAAATTTGGTTTGTTTCAAGTTGGTGGGAGTGTGGGGCCTGAAGGCCACGCCCTCCCACCAATACATATGATAATCAGTACTTGTACTGTTATGCTAGGCAGAAATTTGCAAGCTGGTGGGAGCACGGGGCCTGAACCAACGTGCACGACATTGATGCAAAAACTGTGTTAATGCAACAGTTAGGGTTTTTACAGTGACAAAGTGAAGTGAATTAGCTGTT
This sequence comes from Neoceratodus forsteri, assembly GCA_016271365.2. Classification (NCBI taxonomy): domain Eukaryota; kingdom Metazoa; phylum Chordata; order Ceratodontiformes; family Ceratodontidae; genus Neoceratodus; species Neoceratodus forsteri. The sequence goes on along the minus strand of CM057458.1, from coordinate 725,359,070 downwards.
ACTACCTTGCACCCATTTACTCATTTCCCCACTGACAGCATTGGGTGTGCATTAGTCATTGGTCCCAACTCTCACCCACTTCTCCTATACTGCACCACCTCATCTTATTTACACATGGAATGGGGTAACATTTAGGACCGACGACCCCAATGCACACCCCGATATGTTGATGAAGTGGGGTCTGTAGGGAAGGGTAGGTAACTCTAACAGCGAATTTCCTCACTTTTGTAGCTGTAAAAAACTCTAACTGTTGCATTAACACAGTTTTTTGCAAAGAATATATATACATATACATATATATAGATAGATAGATAAATAGATATGTGTATGTATAGTGATATGTGTATATGTCTTAAAACTGTGTATATTTAACTAATGGTGTTTCAGCCTCCCAGCATGCCTTGAGAGAGAGCGAGTTTAGCTCAAAAATGTTTGGTGTGGTGGGTGAGTGCTGTTCACTGTTTTTGTTACAATAAAATTTTTTATGAATCAGACAACCAATGTATTGGTTTTATTTGCAGTAGCCTTAGCACGGTTCTTTTATTTCATGTTGTATGAAACATTCCAACATGTGTACAGTTCATTACTAGAGAATTTAATTTAATAGGGGCATCTTTATTTTTTCATTTCCAAGCCCAATAACCAAGCTAGTGACTAACATGCTCAGTCAAAGTTAACCACAATAAGACTTCATACAATTCATGAGTATGATTTTCCATGGACAAGTTAAATGTAAATCTGCAAGCCCCAATGAGCAATAATTCTACTCAGTGTAATAGAGACTGACAAGCAGAAGAGTAAATTATCAACCCATAATATATAGTGGGGAATATATAAAACAATACTAATCATTTCCAGGCTTCTGGGTTAGAGTAGATTAGATTAGAGTGGTTATGTAAAAGCAAACCAAACTTTTGATTAACAACTTTTACAAGATTCTCAATATGATCAGGATAATTTAATTTGTGATCAAGGATCAAACCAAGGAATGTGTTAAGTATAGAGATGGGCTGAAGTTTAATTTCCCAGGAGAAGTTCTCGTGAAATTGGCAATTTGCCACACAAAATATTTTGCTAAATTTGTGTGATCCATGAAATATTTAACTGGTGCGAAATTCCACCAGTGAAGTGTGGAATTTTGCCAGAAAACAGTGGAATTTCACCCCCGAGTGGCAAAATTCTGCTGTTTGCAGGCAAAATTCAGCCATCCTTGGGCGAAATGTCACACTTCATGGGTGAAATCTGTATTCGGTGGCAGGAATTTTGCATTTCGCATCCACAAAAAAATTCACAAAATGCATGAAATTTGCAACATTTTTCACGGAGTGGAGTTTGCCAACTTCACCCATCTCTAGTTAAGTATTTTTCTGCTCCATGGCTGCTCCACTGCAGATCATTATCTGTATAATTGAAGGGGTACTCTGGGATCTCTGAGAAAAGAAGACCATTGTTTTTGTCTTCTTTACGTTCATACACAGTTTGTTATGGATAAACTTTTTTTTTTCCCTCTGTCATGCACTGGGACCTGCTCCTCCTTCAAGCCAGCTAGTACCACCAGTGACCCCTTCTTGCAATTCCCCCAGAGCTGCCTACCTCAAATTGCAGCCTTCCTTCGGGTTAGCCTGGCATATCCCTTGCTGGGAGGGTCCCCTTCCTTCGAGAGGAAAGGCACTGGCTGGGGGATTCCAGTACACTATTTTCTTTCTTGCCCGGGTGCTGCTGAGGCAGATGCTACTCTGCTGGGATTGCTCGAGGGCATCGTTGGGGATGGCCGCCATCATCCTGCTGATCCCAGTGCAGTTTCCGCTTTTCTGGTGTTTTTCCCACATGGATGTCCCTCTGCCATTCTCCTGGTCTCCACTGGGGGCTGCTGCAGAGTGACATGCTGCCCAAACCCACCCCAGAAGAGGAGAGCAGCCCACTGGATGCTCAATCCTCTCCTTCCCCTGCCGACCCCCGGCATCCTTAGTCTGTTCCCGAACCCGGGTTGCTGGCGTGGTTTGAGGTAAGGCGCTAGTGCCTCAGCCCTCTATGCCACCGGGTGAATAAACTTTTAAATGTGTTTATTAATGCTGTTCCAAAATGTCTTTGGATCTGAAAGATTAGCAGTTTGCTCTTCCCTGGAAAATTTTACTTTTGCTTAATGTATAGATTTTGTACATAAATTATTGAGTGGCCTGTATTTTGGACAGTCACATGATGAGTTGTTTTAATTGGTTCCAAGCCGTATTTCTGGTTTTCATTTGTTTAAGTAGATCCCTAGTTAACCATTTAGAGTTAGAATTATTCCCACAAAACTGTCTCCTAGTTAGAGGGGCATGTTTATGAAGAAGTTCTAAGACTTCACCAATGAAAAAGTCCAGTGCAACATTTACATTAGGGGTATCATCCAAATAAATCCAAGATATGTTAGATAAATATTTAAGAAATTCAACGAGATTAAGTTTAAAACAACCAAAAACAGTTTTTTTTTCAACAGATTTTTGCTGCTGGGAGACACCCATGGTGGGTGGCTGTTGACATTTTGGGGTCCTTAAGTAACTCGAGTTGGGCAAGGAAAATATTTATTTTAGTGGTTGTTGATTTTGCAGATAGATGCCCTGAAGCAATCACCATGTCACCTATGGAAGCAGAAAAGAAGACAGAGGAGCTTCTAGTGATTTTTGGCCAAGTAGGATTCCCCAAGAAGGTTTTATCAGATAGGATTACAAACTTCATGTTCATGCTAATAGCTATGTTGTGGGCGAAGTGCTAGATAAGACAGATAAAAACTTTGCCATACCATCCACAGGGCAATGGCCTGTATGAATGTTGTAACGCTACTTAAAATGTACACTTGGCACCTTTGCAGACAAATACCGTAGAGGCTAGGACAATTATTTACGCCACTTACTATTTGCCAACAGGTAGATGCCACAGGAATCTTCAGGATTCTCATCCTCTGAGCTACTCTTTGAATGCGAGGTGAGGGATCTGTTGGATTGGTCAGGGAGCAATGGGCTGGGTAGTCCTCCACCAGCAAGAAGAGCGTTGTGCAGTATGTACTGAATTTTCACAAAATGTGCACAGCAGAATCTTCTATGAGCCCAGAACAAGCAGAAAACATGGTACAAAAGTTGATATTTCCATTTACAACCAGACAATGGCAAACTATGTGAAGCATGTCAGGTAGGTACTGACCAGACTTTGAATAGCAGGCCTTACCGTCAAGGCTGAAAAGTGTAATATAGGCACGTCAGAAGTGACATATCTAGGATATTGTGTTGGGAGTGGGCACATCAAACCGGAATCAGCAAAGTTGGAAGCCATTAGTAACTGGAACAGAACTACAGTACCACCAAGAAGAAAGTGAGAGCTTTCCTGGGGTTAGCTGGTTACTATCAGACGTTTGTAGTAAACTTCAGTGGTATGGCTGCAGAACTGAACTCATAGCTAAACAAGCACCTGAAAAAGTGATCTGGACTTAGAATTGCACAAAGGCATTTGATCAGCTCAAAAGGGCTTTATGCTAGGCCCCTGTTCTTGCTAATCCAGATTGTGAGTTGAAGTTTATAGTCAACACCGATGTATCAGATGGAAGCTGAGGCATAGTATTCAGCCACTGTGCAAGTGATGGAGAGAATCATCCCATTGCATATTTCAGATGGAAACTGAATGTCTGAGAAATGGGATCTGCTACAGCAGTGCATGTGTGCCATGGCATTCTGTGAATCTGTGATATCTTAACAAAATATATCTAGCTTTACTTTAGGGCTTTAGGGAGATGTGGCGATTAGGACACAGGTTAGAGAGGTGCTGGTGGAAATCCAGCTTAGATGCCGACCATCTTAGACTGCTAGAGCACTATCAACTCTATCAGTCAGCAATTGCTCTTAAGAAGGCAGTATTCCTGTCTGGGGAAATTGCTGCTGCTCAGAACTGACCGGCCCAGCTCTTTCTCAACCGTGGACAGACTGTGCAACCCAGCCTGTCTACAGGTTCGAGAGCTTTTCGCAATTACAGTGTGAGGAGCTTGTCGGTTCTTTTGCAGATAAGGTGGATGACATCAGGCGAGATCCGCCAAGAGCACTCTCACGGAATTGCCGAGACCAGCCCCCGGTCACATTCCCTCTTTTGTCCTGGAGTTCCTTCGAAAGGCCAGAAATCAAGGATGTTATGAGAATTGTCCAGGGTATGCGCACTACATGCTGTAGTTTAGATCCGGGTCCTACAGCCCTGATTATGGGCTGTGGGGAGATTATCATCCCAGTTCTGGCGAGGATAGTCTAGTGCTCCTTAGACTCTGGTGAGTACCCCTGCTTTCTGAAGGAGGCAGTGGAGACACCAGTGTTGAAGAAGGCTTCTTTGGACCCTGACTCCCTCGCAAACTACAGGCCTATCTCAAACCTTATCAAAGAATGCTGCGACTCGGCTCTGTCTAAACGGTGCTCACCAGATACAAGCAGCCAGCTCGTGATTTAAGACAAAATTCCAAAAAGAGGTGTCACTCGTGTAACTCCATGTAGAAAGTAACAGAAACTTCGTTGCAGTGTACCAAATATTTATTTCCACGGAGTACCAACAACACAGGAGTCCCTCACCCAGCGCTTCAACTTCAAACAAGTCTTCCTCAGGGGTGTGGCTATCATACAGAACGTCATCCATTAAATACACCTCATAATATATTATTCATGAACGAGTTCATTAAGTGCTTAAAGCAATAGAATACATAAAAAGAATATGTTATAATATTAAACAGAAACAACTATTTACAACAATTTATAAACAGTAGTAATTATTTACAAACAAAAGATCATTATTACTACAAGAATGTCACTCACTAATAGCTATTTTGAAACAAGTTACATTGTAACTGAAGGCTGCCTCCGGTGCTCTCCAAAAAACACCTTGTTTATGCTTGTTAGTGAAATACATTTATATGTAAAAACAGCGCCTCTATGTCTTGTGCCTTTCTTGTAGATGTAAATATATCTAGAAAGGAGAGAAAGAAAAATTATAATTATCTCCACAATACATCCCAAATTGTACAGTCATATTATCTCAAAAAGGGTTTAAGGTCCCATCTTTCATTTAGACCTGATGGTTTCACGCTGTTAAGTCTAAAAATCCAATAACTCTCTCTCTAATAATCGATTAGGCCTATCACCTCCATATGAAAAGGGCAATATCCACTCTATGCCCATAAATTTAACATCTTCTGTTCTAGAAGAATGATGTGTGAGGAAATGTTGACCTACTGGTGTATCCTGTCGTTTGTTAGATATGGATCTAATGTGTTCCTGAATTCTCTGTTTTACTGGGCGGATGGTTTTCCCAATATAGATCAAATTACAGGTGCACCAAAAGGCATAAACAACAAAACTAGTGTCACAGGTAATGAGTTGTTTTATGTCTATACTGACATCAAGTGTTATTGGATGCTGAAATGTTTTACCTGTGATACTGTATTTACAAATGTTACATCTGGAGCATCTGTAAAAACCTGTTGATCTACAAGGTAACCAAGTAGTTGTCATTTCCACTGGTATAGATTCTTGTCTACCATGAACTACAAAATCTCTAAGATTTTTTGCCCTACAAAAAGAGACACGGGGACTTGAACCCACAGCTGTACCTACTCCCTCATCTGACTGAAGAATGTGCCAATTCCGATAAATGATGTTACCAATCTTGCCTGCTTTATGATTATACTCTGTAATAAATGTGCAGGGTGTCACATTGGTGGATGATCTTTCAGACTTCATTTCTGTAATGAGTTTAGTATGTTCTAAACTACTTACTTTCTCTTTTAATGTCTTCAAGAGGGTAGGGTCATAGCCCCTTTTCAAAAATCTATGTGTTAATTCCTCAGCTTGTGTGTCAAACAGTTCGTCTGAGCTGCAATTTCTACAGATTCTTAGTAATTGGCTATATGGTATGGAGTCTTTGAGACTTTGTGGATGTGCATTATCTGCATGCAATACTGAATTTGTGGCTGTATCTTTATGAAAATTTGATGTATTCATTATTTTCTGATCATCACTTACTGTTAAAGTTAGGTCTAAAAAGTTCAATTCTTTCTTATTTGTTTCAAAAGTGAAACAAAGATTAAGATTGTTGGTACCTAGCCACTGCATAAATTGTGGTATTGATTCCATGCTACCTTGCCAGATGCATAATACATCTTCAATAAACCTGAACCAGTATTTAATGCATGAAAAAAAGGGGTTCAAATTCTCATCAAAAACAACTGTATGTTCCCAGTAACCCAGGAAAAGATAGGGGTAACTGGGTGCCATAGCTACACCCATTGCTGTCCCACATTTCTGTAAATAATACTGGTTTTCAAATTTAAAATAATTGTGTTTCAAAATAAATTCAAGAGCTTCTATTATGAATTCCCTGGGAATAGTGTCATCCTGAATGATTTTATCAAAAAAGTATTGCACTGCCAAAAGGCCTTGGTTATGTTCAATAGAAGTATATAATGACTCTACGTCTATACCCAACCATATTAAATTTCCCCAATGTAAATCTTTAATTTTATTTAACAGATCTTTAGTATCTTTAATGTAGGAGTCCAATTCTAAAACATAATACCGTAAAAAGAAATCAATAAATTTACCTAGATTTTGTGTTAAACTGTTAATCCCAGAGACTATAGGTCTGCCTGGAGGATTATCCTTATTTTTGTGTATTTTAGGCAGAATATAGAAGCTGGGAACAACAGGATATTCCATCCAAATATACTGGTACTCAGTTTCAGTGATATCCCCTTTATTTACATAATGCAATAGAAGCTGTTGTAACTTCTTCTAAAAACCCAATGTAGGATCTGATCCAAGTTTACTGTAATGAGTATCATTCGCCAATAATGAGGAAACGATATTGTTATACTTTTCTTTGCTAAGTATAACTATGTTTTCTCCCTAATCTGCCAGTTTTATCGCAATAGAAGTGTTTTCTGAAAGTGTATGAATAGCAGCCTGCTCTGCACGAGAAACGTTATGCTTAGGAAGCACATTTTCATTTAATACAGCCTTAACTTGTTGACACACTACTTTTTCAAAAGTGCTGATAGCTGCATTATAAATGTTAGGGCAAAATGATGACTTAGGTTTAAATAACGCCCTTATTAATTTCAACAAATGATTTTTTGCAGCAAAAATATCTCCACCTATATATTATTGGGAGGCTAAAAGGTCATGTTCAATACATTGCTCTTGTAACAGAGACTCAAGCGCGTCCATATCTAAAGCAAACTCATTACTATAATTAGTCTCAATTAACACAGTAGGAGTTTCTTCCTGAATAACAACAGCAGGATTTAAACTTACTAGATTCCCTTTATGTGTCTCGTTTATAGACACATGAATATTGTCCTGTGGATGTATGATCCTTGCAGTAGTCGTTTCTGATTCAATGAATGCTGAAACTTTGGATGTTTCTATAAATTTCCTAGATTCCATGATCCGTAAGGCATCAATTAATAAATCAAGGTCTTCCTGATGATCAGAAGACACCGCAAAGTTCTGATTCCCGCTGTTGTCAGTGTTTGATTCCTCAATTAGAGATGCTGCCGAATTCGGGGGGCGGGGGCACATCTCATCCAACTTGTCACTGGCTAATGCCTGATTTAGATTCCCTTTATGTGTCTCATTTATAGACATATGAATATTGTCCTGTGGATGTATAATCCTTGCAGTAGTCATTTCTGATTCAATGAATGCTGAAACTTTGGATGTTTCTATAAATTTCCTAGATTCCGTGACCCGTAAGGCATCAATTAATAAATCAAGGTCTTTATGATGATCAGAAGACACCGCAAAGTTCTGCTTCCCGCTGTTGTCAGTGTTTGATTCCTCAATTAGAGACGCTGCCGAATTCGGGGGGCGGGGTCACATCTCGTCCAACTTGTCACTGGCTAATGCCTGATTCTGAAAAAATAATTTGAGTCTGAGTTTTCTGAAAAACTTAAACTTTAAGTCTATAAAGATCTGAAAATCATTGATAGAGGGGGTAGGTACGAAGCTTAAACCTTTCTCCAAAACTTTGATCTGTTGTTGTGTGAGTCTGATGGAAGAAAGGTTAACAATCTGTAATTTGTCTATCTCTTTTTCTCTCTCAATGGATAAGCCCTCTTTTCTTTTGGACCTTTCTCCCCCGCGGTAACCTCTCCTTGTTTTCCTTTTCCTCCATTTTTTGATCCTTGTTTATTGATTGATGTTCCGGCTCCTTCAGAATCACTCATTTCTAATGGATCTTCCTGGATATTAATTTCTCTATTTCGACTTTTACTTTTGCTTTTGCTAAGATTCTTTGAATTGAATAGCACTCTAGACTGCCCCCTGCTGATTGAGTTTTCTCTTGTAGGTTTGCGCCAACTTATAATGTTACCCTTTTCATAATCTTTTGAATCCCTTAGTAATTTGCTAGCTTTACGTTCTGTGATAGTTGCTTCGTATTTTGAGAGTTTGTTTCTTAAACGTGAATCAAAGGCAGCATATTGTGTTTCATTCTTGAAGGATAAAACCTTTAATTCAGAGATGTTTATTTCCTCTAATAATGCTTCATATTGAAGAGTGTCTCTTTTAATGAGTAACTTAAGAAAAGAAGTGGAACATTCAGAAGCAGCTAGTAACCATTCATCTTTAAATGGGAATTCATCTATCCCACTTGATGGAGCTACAGTTATACTGAGCCCCCGCGGTATTTGACCTCTGCTTATGTATTCTTCTAATGTGGAGATATTATATGAGATGTCAATTTCTTTGGTTAATAGTTTTTCAAAATCATTAAACACCGTTTTGAGGTTATAATCAATTTCAGTATTTACCTCAGAACCATGCAAGCGTTCTCTCGCTGTCCGTCGATGATCATTAAAGAAGTCTGTATTCTCCCAAGCATATACCTCAGCTGTTTCTTTGTCCATAGCAATCTCTGTTTGGTGCATGTTATAAATTGCTGAAACTCTGAAGTTGGCACCCACAGCACTAACGGATACGAAATGACCGAATAAACTTGAGGTATAAGAAAGAGGGTAATCCAAAGTGTTGTAAGTCAGTAAAGACCAGCGCAGTGTGAGCTGCTAAACCGTCTGCAGCAATGGCGGCAAGTTCAAAGACTATATCAAAGAATGCTGCAACTCGGCTCTGTCTAAACGGTGCTCACCAGATACAAGCAGCCAGCTCGTGATTTAACATTGGTGGATGATCTTTCAGACTTCATTTCTGTAATGAGTTTAGTACGTTCTAAACTACTTACTTTCTCTTTTAATGTCTTCAAGAGGGTAGGGTCATAGCCCCTTTTCAAAAATCTATGTGTTAATTCCTCAGCCTGTGTGTCAAACAGTTCGTCTGAGCTGTAATTTCTACGGATTCTTAGTAATTGGCTATATGGTATGGAGTCTTTGAGACTTTGTGGATGTGCACTATCTGCATGTTACAATGTAACTTGTTTCAAAATAGCTATTAGTGAGTGACATGCCATTCTTGTAGTAATAATGATCTTTTGTTTGTAAATAATTACTACTGTTTATAAATTGTTGTAAATAGTTGTTTCTGTTTAATATTATAACATATTCTTTTTATGTATTCTATTGCTTTAAGCACTTAATGAACTCTTTCATGAATAATATATTATGAGGTGCATTTAATGGATGACGTTCTGTATGATAGCCACACCCCTGAGGAAGGCTTGTTTGAAGTCGAAGCGTTGGGTGAGGGACTCCTGTGTTGTTGGTACTCCGTGGAAATAAATATTTGGTACACTGCAACGAAGTGTCTGTTACTTTCTACATGGAGTTACACGAGTGACACCTCTTTTTGAAATTATATCTCAAACCTTCCCTTTGTGGGGAAGGTAATTGAGAAAGTAGTGGCTACTCAGTTGGACAACCATTTGATCATCCACAGCATCTATGATCCTCTTCAATCGGGTTTTTGAAATAGGCATAGCACCAAGACTGCACTGGTTTGGGTGCTCAATGATCTCTTGATGGCGAGAGACCAGAAAAAATGGTCCATTTTGGTCCTGTTGGATCTGTCATCAGCATTTGACACCATAGACCAGGGGGTGCTGCTTGAGCGCCTGAGAATCATCTGTGGGCTTTCATGTTTGGTCCGCAGATGGTTTACTTACTTCCTCTCTGGTAGAACTCAGAGGGTGGTGTCGGGGGTGTTTTCCTCCGATCCTACCTCTCTGACATGTGGGGTGCCCCTGGGCTCAGTGCTGTCTCCCATGTTGTTTGCGGTGTACATGCTTCCCCTCGGAGACATTGTAAGATGGTATGGGCTGGAGTTTCATTGTTATGCCAATGATACCCAGCTCTACCTGTCTTTTGCACCAGACCAGAATGAAGCACTCTCAGTGTTTAATAACTGCCTTGGTGAAATCCAAGGTTGGATGAGGTCCAGCTGGCTGAAGTTGAATTCTGAGAAGACGGAGGTGATGGTTGTGGATCCTGGTCACTGGATAGGGGTGGGGGCAAACCATCCACACAGGTTTATTCCTGGGGATGTTAGCTCCCTATCTCTGAACAGGTGCTGACCCAGGGTGATTCTTGACGATCAGCTGACACTACGTGGTCAGGTGTCAGCTGTCGTTAAGTTATCCTTTTACCATCTGAGGAACATCGCTAGGATCAAGCACCTTGTTCCATCTGGGGACCTACCTATATTGATCCACGCCTTTGTGACCTCGCATTTGGACTATTGCAATTCCTTTTACTTTGGGCTTCCAGGGGTTGACATCCGCTGCTTGCAGCTGGTGCAGAATTCCGCAGCCCGGTTGTTAACGGGGACGCCTCGTTCCTCCCATATTACACCGGTGCAGCGGGAACTGCACTGGCTGCCGGTTCAGTGGCGGATCACCTTTAAAGTTGGTTTACTGACTTATAAAGCCTCACATGGTTTGGGCCCTGACTACCTGAAAGAGCTTCTGGTTCCTTACATCCTGGAACGACCTCTCCGCTCTGCCACCGAGGGGTTGCTGGAGATTCCGAAGGTATTTTAAAATCTTCCGGTACCCGGGCTTTTATGTTCGTGTCGCTGACCCTCTGGAATTCTCTACCCCATTGGATTAGAGAGTGCATGACTGTGGGGGATTTTAAACAAGCACTGAAATCCTTTTTGTGGGTTAAGGCATTTGAGGGCGGTGCCGACTTGGTTTGATGTCATTTATCTTATTGTTTTTACTATGATGTTTGATGTTATTTATCTCATTGTTTTTATTATGATGTTTTACTCTGATTTGATTTTAACTATGTTCTGTGCCTTGATTTTTTAAAGGCGCACTATAAATAAAGATTATTGTTATTATTATTATTATTTACAAATGTTTCTTCCAGGTCTTCACAGATCCTAACCCAGTGAAGGGGCTCAGTCAAATGAGTTGTAAGAATGGCAGAGTTTTAAGATGAAGCTTTGCACTGCAAGCCTTTGCCTGGATAGTCAGCCTTCACTCAGGAAGGAAAATCCAAATGCAGATGTATTTTTCTGCAAAATAAATTAGGTGTCAGAACAGACCCCTTGATGCACACATGGATCAGAACAGAATTACATGAGTTGTAAGACTCAAGCCTTAGGAGAGATATGTAACAAGCTGTCACATGCACGGAGCAGACACTTAATCTTTTAACCCATGTAGTCTAGGTAGGTAAACAGCATAGGTATTTTATGAAAACATTTGCTTTCTGACTCTCATAGTATAAAGATCAACGGGTGGGCACAAACCATGAGACTCTAGAGGGACAATGTTTAGTGATTAACATTTACCTAAGCTTTTGGTTTGACCTCTGCTGTCACAATCAGAGTCATAAAAAGGGGTCATTAGAAAGCAGTCAGTTGCACACTCATGGAGTTGCACCTCAGATCTGAACTGTGTGAACCACTATCAGGTAAGATACTGCACCCTGTGCTGGTATGATCTTATGTGTACAGAGCTCACATTTTGTATACTTCATTGCTGGAATCAGCTTTTGTAAATAATCAGTAAAGAGATATTATTTTGCCTGTAAAATCTTGTGTGTGGAATGAATTCCACATACTAGGCAATGGCACCAATACCAAAGACACAACTACTGAGGACAGGCTGGTACAGCCTGAGGAGAGATGTTCTTGGACAGTGTGTGCAGCCTTAATACAAGTGAACCATATACTGGAGGATGCCCACATAAGGTGGCATATGGGAAACAGGTCAGAGAGGAAGTCTGTGACCCCAGGCCCCTGCTAATTGCTCCACGAGACTGACAGTGGAACTAGAATAAGCAGGACTGTCACACTTTGTTGCAGCAACTGACCTGCTCAGTTATTTCCAGGTATTTTGTGATATTGCCAAAGAGGTTCTCTCTGGTGGCCCTAAAGCAGTACTGCAGGCAGGCAGAAATTTCTCTAGAGATATTTCTGAAAGTTTGGGAAATATTTGGCCATGACAATGGTTGCAGCTGCAGAATGGAATAAAGTTTATTTGTACATATCACAGTTCATATATACAACATCTCAAAGTGCTTTATGTACCTGCTCATCATAGTACCACTCCTTTTTTGAGGTGCAAATATGATTGAAGGGTCTGGGTCACTAAACACCTATTGATCCAAGTTTAAAAATAGGTGGTGTGGTGCCAACTCCCATGTGATGTTAAATGGGCTAGGTGACTAGTGTAGTTCTGCCCATGAGAAACAAAACCAGCTCACTGTGGCCCCACAGGTTCAACCAAACCACTTCCTACACAGTGCAATACCTGCTAAACCTCAAATACAATTTGCACATAATAGACACACATGAACACAGTATCAAACTGTTCAAACCAAAAGGGATTTTATTGGGGAACAAGAACAAGAATCTTGTGGAAGGAAAGGGTTACGTTAGGCATGCAAATAAACAGTGAATAATAAACAGTAGTTTTCACCTCCTGTTAACGGTGAGTGCTTTAGGCCAATGTTCACCCCCACCCTTTACTTATATCACTGTTCAACTATACTGCACTTATCATCTCCTTGATCCCTTACTTATACCAGTATTAACCTCTAGTTTTTAAGGAGCTTCCCATGCTTCACTGGGTGCCTAGCCATTGAACATGTGTAGGTTCATTGATGGTTGCACTGCACATTATAGCTGGTGAATAAATAAAAATAAACTTGAGTGCTTATTTGTAATCCAAAGGCCTGGTGTCCTAGTTATTTGTTTTTGGTAGCCAGGTAAGCCCACTGGAACTAGAAGCCCCATTTCCAGGGTACGATCTAGGATTTGAGATAAATACATTCAGAAATTCTAACATCAAGGAAACAAAGAGCAATGCATAAGGCATCTGTGTAGATTTGTATACCAATAGACAAGACTTCAAGGGCAAACAATATATGACAGTCACCAAACATAATTTATGAGACAACAGTAGAAGTCTATCAGATAAGGACAGTCTTGTGATCCAAAGGATAAAATAAACAATGGTGCACAGTTAAGTCTTAAAGCCTCTGTGAAAACCTCAAACTAACTCTGCACATTTGCAAGGCCAGATTTCTGTCTGATTACTTACAACTCCTCAAACAAACAGTGCAGTACTGGCAGAATTTACTGGCCTTCAGCTCCACTGTCTCTGCATTGTTCTGTGGTCTCTCCATTGGTTGGTCTCTCATGGACTCTGGTGGAGCAGCATGGCTCTAGCTCTCTCTCTCCATTGGTTGATTACTCAATCCTGCATACAGTGCTTGCTAAGGAATGCCCACAACCCTTAACAATTTTACCCCAAGGCAACTTCTTCAGCACTGTGGGCTAGTTTCTAGGTTATAATGACTGGTAATTATGACTCCTCAGACAGGCTGTGGCAGTTTCTGAGTTTGCAGATCCATGGCAGTTTCTATGTTCGCAGATCCATGGTTCTGATCTGACACAAAGTCTCTGAGTACACACTTGAGCACAGATTGGATTACCCTCACAGAATGTCTTCTCCACTTGCTGGGATTCTTCTGTCTCTCTCTGCATTCAGGAATCTCCTCCTTGGCTGTGAAAGCACAAGTTTCCATCCAGTGTATCTCTGCAGGTTGGCTCAGACAGTGCAAATGGCAGGTCTGCCTCCTCACTCTCTCACATGCAGACTGAAAAGCTGCTGCAGAAAGTGTGGGACTCAACTCAAGATTCTTACCTTCTGATTTGTCAGGTCTGCTGTCAGTAGGATGACAGGCTGGCTGATTCTCAGTGTGTGGTTGGACTAAACACATGGACAAAAATAATGTTCTCCACAAGTCCATGAGCCCTCCTGGCTCTGTCACAGGCTGCAAAGAACCTGATTGACAGGTGATGCAGCCCTCTGACCCAGTTGTCTTGTCCTCAGGGGTCCTCAGGGGTCAAGAGTAGCAAAGGTGGAAACCTCTATAGTTTTGGGGCCAATAGCTCAATGGCTTTACTTTTTGAAAGGGGTCCTGTCCTAATTAACATTCTGTGCCCCCCAAATATGTGTGCCCAGGTCTGTGCTGATGCCTGGTCAGGTACGGGCTACTTTTGCTGCTGCCAGGGTGGCATTGGGGAAACACCCAGTTTCAAGTTGGTTGCACACTATCATTCATTGGCAGCAATGGAGCCATGATCCAGTGTGGCAACAGAATCATTTCCATGAATGGCACATAGTGCTGAAGATGCTAGGCTCCTCTTCACTCGCACCTCTGGCCCAACACCTACAACAGCGGTTGAGTCCTGGGGGCTGGAGGGGTAAGTATGCTGGCTGGTGGCAGGCTGAGTTCTGGAATGCTGATGAGGTAAGCCTCATCATTGGTGGTGGTTATATTTTTATATTATTGAATGAAATACTTGTAGTGCAAGGACTACCGGATGTAGATAAAATGCAGCAGCAGCTATTGAGGCACGCCACATTCACATACAACCATAGAAATTTTATTAGTGACTGCTTCATAGAGATTTCATGGAGATGTGGAATGTTGTAAGAACACAGATTATCCTCACTTCATTTTGAAAGTGCCATCAGCTCTGCTGCCACCTGGACTACCACTGAAAATAGGCAGAAGGGACGTTGGTTAGAAGTCTCAAACAAATGATGACAACATGAAGAGTGCAGCACTCCCTAGCACTGCACTGTAATGACAGCATTTGGTATTATCCTAAGTCCTCAGTGTGGGTCTTGAACCTTTGAGCCTTGAGGCCCAGAGGTGAGAGCACTTTCAAGTACACCACCCAGACACTGCTTGGATTTTCCTAATTGTATCTTTCTTTTTAAGTTTGGCTTTTCATGGAAATATTTCCAAGCTGATAACATACATAGTAACATAGGGTACAAGTTCAGTATTCATAGTAACATAGGAATTTAAGGCTGGAGGGGACAGTAGATGTATCAGTCCCACCACACACTTCATAAACAGTGATTAATAAAGGCAGTGCTGCACATCATTATGATACTCTCATCACAGTTACTTCCAGTGATATCTTGCAGGATCCTCCAAGAAAACAATGTCATCCAGTGGCAGTTAATTCAATTTTTTATGCAGGAAACTGGCATACTTGTCACAGAGTGCTTCTTCCCAATATGAAGCACTGTGTGCTGCTCAAACACATATTAATTTATGGGGATTCGGGATTCCCCACCGCCCCACCCTACTACCCAGGGTACCTTGAGATTCACTTGGTAAGCCAACAATTGTCCAGGCTTACCCTGAAGGCTTGTACTGTCTTCGTATCCACTGTCTCCACTGGTAGTCTGTTCCATAGATTCACCACCCTCTCAGGGAGAAGTGCCTCCAGATGTAACGCCAACATTTACAACATCTAAGCTTCATGAATTATGGTCATGGTATGTCACCACATCCTGATGTTGAAGAAAACAACCTCTAACAACAGCAATTACGTTTTTGCATAAGTAGATACCAGTTTGGGTTTTTGGATCTCAGTGTTCCTCTTATGCTGAATTATCCCCTTTGGGTTCCCTGAAATCATGTTATTAAAATAATTAGTATGGCAGAGTCTGGGTCATTAAAGATGCAAGCACTGTACTATTTCTGTAAACTTGCTTTAGTCTGACTTGATAAAGCAGATACATTACTTTTCTTTGATATTCCCCTTGCTTCTATAAATGCTTATTGGCTCATTTAAGGTCTGAGCAATGTTAATTTTAGCAACTTCAGTACAGATCTCTGCAGCCTGTAAGTTGTGTTTCTGTTACTGGATACCTGAAATAGTTAGGATCAAAGTCCCATTGCTATCTTTCAGCTGCTTTGTTTTATTTCCCCTTGGTCTCATTAGGACAGTTCAATGCAAACAGAACATTGCTTGTCCTCTGTTGTCAGAGTTTTGGGGAGCCATATCTATCTCTTTGATCAGACTTTGTAGAAAATGCACAATATTCTAAAAGCCGCAGTCCACATAAAAAAAAAAAACATGTAATTTTATCTTATAATGGAAATGATCAGTAACAGGGAACAGTGAGCAGTCATCGCTCCACACTGGATATATTTGCCAAGTACAAAAAAATAAACTTATCTGGCTTATTTGGGGCAGTGGGTGATGGAATTTTGAGCAGCTGGGAGTAAGGTACCATACATAGTCATGTCTTCCCCCTGTTTCATAAGGAGGTAGTAATTAGCATGCTGTGCAAAAATACAATATTTGAAGGGGATCCATACCCACCATACTATCCAAAGTATCCAGTAATTGCTTTGATAAGCAGACATTTCTCCAAGCTTAACATGCAGGCTTATAGTGTTTTCACATCCATAGAAACATAGAATTTGTTAGCAGATAAGAACCATTAGGCCATCTAGTCTGCCTACTGTCTTCATTGGTAGACTGTTCCATAGGTTCACCACCATTTTGGAAGAAGTGTTTCCTAATGTTGCCCATGAATTTACCAACTCTGAGTGCCAGGGCATAAGTTATAAGGTGCAGACGAGAAAGTTGGGAGATAGAAAAAAAAAACCACAATGAAACCCCACCTACATCAAGTGATAATCTCAGCCTATATATTCAAGGATGGCTACAGGTGGGAGGGTATTGGGGTGGGTGGGGAGCAACTGCGTAGTGGCTGTGGGGCAAGCAAGCTAGCATTCTGATTTGAGTAAAGTAGCACCAAATGAGCTAGCCTCCCAGAGTGATCTGAATTAGTACAGACTAAGGATAAAACTGCAGCTCAGCTCATAGACTAAGAATAAAACTGCAGATCAGGCAAGGAAAAAAGATTATAGGTTGAGCACAGCACAAATAGGAATTAATTAAGGCACAGGGTTCCAGAAGTGGAGATGCTGCAGCAGATTTCAGTGGGCTACGGCAACACCTTAATTAATATAAGCAGATGCTGCAGCAAAAAATCCTTAACTAATGTAAAAAGAGAGGGTCTGCATTGATAAGTAAAGTTAGAGGGCTTACAAGATGACATTTAGTTAAGAAAACCCTGTAAAGTTTCATAGCAGAAGTCAGCCAGGTTGCTAGTAGAAAAGGTGCCAAATTCAAAAAGTAGAACAAAGGAAGAAGCACAGTCTCTGTGGCATACAAAGCATATCTTAGAATATTCAATGAATAAGGGGAACAGCTCTGCAGGTGGTCCAGCCGAGGCAACTTAAGCATGTCAGAAGTGACATACCTAGGATATTGTGGTAGGGGGTGGGCACATCAAACCTGAATCAGCAAAGTTGGAGGCCATTTATAACTGGGAGAGAACTACAGTACCACCAAGAAGCAAGTGAGAGCTTTCCTCGGGTTAGCTGGTGACTATCAGAAGTGTGTGGCAAACTTCTGTCATATGACTGCAGAACTGAACTCCTAGCTAAACAAGCACCTGAAAATGTGATCTGTGTCACAAATTCACTCAGCCGGTCAGCCCTCTACTCCTAAAGTGCCAACCTCTGAGCGTATGATTTGTGGACAGTTAACAGTACAAGGTAACCCTCTTGTCTGTTTCATGGGTTCGAGTCTCCTTAGTCTCAAGTTCTGGAGGGATTCAAACTGATATCCTCTTGTTAGCATACCCAATTATCAGGCTCAGATAATTCTGTCTTTGGGGTGCCAGATATCTTTGCCTATGGGCACCTGACCAGGACTACAAAATGAACCCTTAGAACTCTATGGAAGACTTTAGAGAACTCTATCCATGTCCCAGTTTGGTATCAAAATAAGCTCTTACACAGTGTCAACTATAACCTTTAAAAGCTCCACTTAAATAAAAAGAAATGTCAAGGCATTCCAGGCAGTTTCCATTTTAAAATATATATCTTTACTTTAAAATAGGAAAACAGTAAAATTACAGAACAAAATATCCCAACACATAGAGCCTTAAAACAAACAGGTTTAAAGAGCAAATTCCTGCAAATAATAACTTCAGACTAATCTTGTCTAAGGTCCTTACTTCAGTGCTTTGATGGTGTCTCTTCTCTTAGTCAGATAATGAATGTGTGTCTGTCCAGGTTCTCTCGGCAATTAAAACCAGTCCTGAGCTGGCCTTCTCTGAGGTCACCAAACTCCACCTTGGTGTAACAAAATCTATATTTTTGATAACACCAAGATGGCCTACTAAGGTATTTAAAAAAAGTAAGAGATGACATAATAAATCTCCTCTTCTCACTGGTCTAAACCGGTTTGTGCTTTGCTTCACACACATTTCAAAAGTCTCTTTGATATGTCACTGTATTCAAAGCAAAAGTGTATTTGACTTCTTAATTCCATCTGGCCTTGGTACCTACACATCAAAGGTCTCTTTGATGAAATGCTGGTTTCCTGTGAGGATATTCATAACACTGGCCAGTGTCCCTTTTCTCAGGACATCTAGTGCAGATCAAAGGATGTCCCTGAGGATGTCATGAATGGCTAATTTCATTTCCTGGGATCAAAGCAAATTTAACATGCTAATTGAACCTCAGATATCTGCAGTATAACAATGTCCTGTCTTTTGAATTTATCCCTGGGGGGTTTGAAGTGTCAGCTTCAGCAGCCAGCACCTCCCTCTGCCACAGTCCATCATACATTAATTTCTTATATTTACAACAAAAAATTATACAGGAATCAGAACCAGTAGTCCAGGTGTGACAATTTGGACTTAGAATTGCACAATTGAGCAGCTCAAAAGGGCTTTATGCCAAGCCCCTGTTCTTGCTAATCCAGATTGTGAGATAAAATTTATAATTCACACCGATGCATCAGACAGAAGCTGAGGCATAGTACTCAGCCACTGTGCAAGTGATGGTAGGGAGCATTCCACTGCATATTTCAGCTGGAAGCTGAATGTCCAAGAAATAGGATATGCTACAGCAGTGCAAGTGTGCCTTGGCATTCTTTGAGTCTGTGGTATCTTAACAAAATATACCTACTTCCAGGTCTTCACAGATTATGATCCTCTGAAGGGGCTCAGTCAAATGAGTGGTACGAATGGCAGACTTTTAAGATGAAGTTTTGCACTGCAAGCCTTTGTCATGATTGGCAGCAATCACTTAGGAAGGGAAATCCAAATACAGATGCATTTTTCTGCAAAATACATTAGGTGCCCTGTAAAGTTTAGTAGCAGGACTCAGCCAGGTTGCTAGGTTGCTAGTAGAAAACTGCCAAATTCAAAAAGTAGAACAAAGGAAGAAGCACAATCTCTGTGGCATCCAAACTATATCTTAGCACACTCGGTTGATAGGGGGAGCAGCTCTGCGGGCGGTCCAGCCGAGGCAACTTAGGCATGTCAAAAGTGACATACCTAGGATATTGTGTTGGGGGGGTGGGCACATCAAACCTGAATCAGCAAAGTTGGAGGCCATTAATAACTGGGAAAGAACTACAGTACCACCAAGAAGAAAGTGAGAGCTTTCCTGGGGTTAGCTGGTGACTATCAGAAGTGTGTGGCAAACTTCAGTGATGTTTTTATTTATTTATAAAATCAAGGATTACAAGTACCTTTGAGTGCCAAGCAGCTCATTTACAAAGGTTCCATGTCAATGGGGTGCGAGGGTACGGATCCATAATGGAAGACAGACTGGTTTCACAAACAATTAAGCAATTTGTATTACAAAATACAGAATAAGAGAACAGCAAATAAATACACATTAGTTTACCACGTGATTCAAGGTAGGGAGCGAGAAGAGGAGGGAATTAGGAGGGGAGCCAGATCAAGGAAGGGGAGAGCAACCAGGCGGCATTGTCAAGTGGCAGCAAGGATAGTAAGGGACATAAAGCAAAGAAGGCAGTGGGGGAGGGAGGAAAAGAGGGGGAGATGGGAAGGCAGGAAGGGAGAGGAGAGTGAGAGGGCAAGACAAGTAGAGAGAACAGTGGAAGAACGGTGGGAGGGGTGAGGTCCCGGGAAGAGGAACAAGGATGTTAAGTGGTGCAATCACAGGAGTTTTCAGTTAGGATGTGCTGACGAAGTTTGAGTTTGAATTCACTGAGACTAGTAAGGTTAGTCAAACCATTGTGGAGGCCATTTAACCAGTATGGTGCTTTGATACAAAAGGAGTGTTGGTATTAGATGGCCTGGCACATCGGGGCTAGTAGGAGTGCAGAAGATGAGGTGTGCATATGTTGGGTCTTGGGGGATTTGTGAAGTAAGCATCCTAATCCCGAAGGCATGAGTCCAAGGAGAATCTTTTTGGCAAGTAAGCAGGTGTGGTATTTAATTCTTCCATGCAAGCTGAGCCACCCAGCCTGCATATAGATATCGCAGGTGTGAGTGAGGCATGGTGCACCAATTAGGAGTCTACAGGTCTTGTTTAGTGCCACAGTGAGCCTTTTGAGTGCAGTGGTGGAAGCAGTTCTGGAAATTACAAGGCCACAGTCAATTAAGGAGAGCACTGAGCTGTGGACAGCAAGATTTAGGGCTTCAGGTGTTAGAGACTTTCTCAGTCGATAGAGGAACCCAATCCTGGTATTGACAGCTCTGGCAACATTTTCGATGTGCAGTGAATAGATGAGGTGCCTATCAAGGGTAACCCCTAGGTACTTGAAGTGCTGTATTTGTTCAAGGGGGTCACCTTGGGAATTTTGGATGGTAAGAGCATGCTCTTTATGTCAGCTGTGGGCTGAGGAGAACAACATGACTTTTGTCTTCTTGTAGTTTAATTCTAGTTTATGGTTGCGGAATCAGTGCTCAACTTCCGTGAAGCCCTTTTGAAGGTTACTTTCAAGGAGGTAAGGGTCAGGGTGGCTTGCAAAAATGACAGCATCGTCTGCGTAGAGCAGTGTTCGCTGGAGCAAGGCAGTTGGTAGATTGATAAGGAAGATGCTGAAAAGGAGTGGACCCAGGATTGAGCCCTGGGGTACCCTGGACCGAACAGGCTTCAGGTCAGAGATAGCATTGGAAATCTTCACGCATTGAGATCTGTCCCTAAGATAGCTTCTAATCCAGGACAGTGTATCACGGGAGAGACCAGTTTGTGAGAGTTGTTTAAGGAGGAGTCGGTGATTAACCATGTTGAAGGCCTTGGTTAAGTCTATAAAGACTGCACTCACAAGACTGCTTTGGTCAATAGATTGCTGGACATAGCTGGTGAATTGTAAGAGTGCAGTGGTGGTGCTGTGCCCTTTCCGAAAGCCATGCTGTTGTTCACACAGTAGGGAGTATCTATTGAGGTAGGCCACAAGTTGGATGGCAATAATACGTTTGAGTATTTTAGAGAGGGGTGGGAGGATTGATATAGGCCTATAGTTGCTGTGTAGTGCACAGTCTCCAGATTTGTGAACTGGGGTAACAATGGCTGTTTTCCATACCTGTGGGAATTGCGAGAGAGTTGGAGAGAGGTTAAGTTATTTAGTTATAGGTGGAAGTACTTCCTCTGTGGTGAGTGCGATTAGCTTGAGGTCTAAAGAGTCACCACTGTGCCTGGACTTGCCTAGCACATTTTTTAGCAGTTTCCTGACCTGGGCCACTGCGGCTGCAGAGATGAACTCATAGCTAAACAAGTACCTGAAAAAGTGATCTGGACTTAGAATTGCACAAAGGCATTTGAGCAGCTCAAAAGGGCTTTAATGCAAACCCTTGTTCTTGATAATCCAGATTGTGAGATGAAATTTATAGTCCACACTGATGCATCAGACAGAAGCTGAAGCATAGTACTCAGCCACTGTGCAAGTGATTGTAAGGAGCATTCCACTGCATATTTTAGCTGGAAGCTGAATGTCCAAGAAATGGAATATTCTACAGAAGTGCATGCAAGCCTTGGCATTCTTTGAGTTTGTGGTATCTTAACAAAATATACCTACTTCCAGGTCTTCACAGATTATGATCCTCTGAAGGGGCTCTTAAGCTTTTAAGATAAAGCTTTGCACTGCAAGCCTTTGTCATGATTGGCAGCAATCACTTAGGAAGGGTGCCAGAACAGACCTTTAATACACACATGGATCAGAATAAAAGTACATGAGTTTTTCATCATCATCATCAAAACGTTTATTGTGTGGCTAAAAAGCCTTACAATGAAAAAGTACAACACATTCTAAAACAGTACATATACAAAAATATTATTAAGAGAACATTGATTTATAATTACAAAGATATAACAGTGCATACTAATGACTTATAAATGTATTTAAAAATCAGATAACCTACCTTCTTCATGTTATAGTTATCTCCCTTCTAATTTTATCTACTGCTAATAAGAAGTTGGCAAGACATTCAATAGATCAAGCATCTTCAGTATGAAACAAAATATTGGTTAATAATTTTTTGTCTGTTGGATACATAACATTTAGAAAAGGGCCTAACCGATATGCCCTTTGAACCTGATACCAGGTACAAACCATAATACATGTATAAGATGTTCCTCACCTCCCCAAGCACAGTCACAGTTCGCAGAGGTACATCCTTTTGTTTTGTATCGATAAAAGTAATACTTTGCTTTTTGCTTGTTCAAACTTGTAACTAGAGAATATGGTTCTCAACCTACTGTCTGTCAGAATTTCTAAATAATGTTTCAAACCAAAATAATAATTTTCTGAAAACCATTTTGAATATTGTGAACGTTTAATTAATTCTAAATCTTTTGTGATCCAGTTGTTTACAATTTTCTTTGTGATATATGCTTTGTATTTCAAGCTAAGCAAAATCCCTTTTCAAACAACATGAAGTCTTGCTGTATTCTGACTATTGCAGTTAGCCCCAGCACTTGAACTGCTCCGGAGAGGAAAGAGTTAAATTCTATGCAGGGCATAGAACGTTGAGCTCTCGCTCGGTTCAAACCTCTGTCTGCTGCACTTTGAATTGTAACTGTCAGATTCTTTACTTCGCCTAACTGAACAGTCACTCTGGAGATTTCTTCTCTGCTTATGGTTCTCGGTCAGTTAAAGTCTTCGGTTTTATTGATAAATTCTTTGTTTTTTCGGTTCAGATCTCTATCTGTGGTACAGTAAGTATATAGGTAGTGGGCTAGATTTGAAAAAACTTGCGGAAATTGCTAATTTATTATCCAACTGGTTTGGCTGCTGTGTAGGACTTGTGTTTTATTATTTTTTTCTGTCAATTTAGTGTGTGGTACAGGTCCTTATCAGTTTAAAAAAAATGGAGTTTTACATTTTTTTCAAATACCCGTGACATGGTTAGAAACCGATAAGGGAGTCTTGCCTGGAGGAAGCCATGTAAAGGGTAAGTTTTGTTGATGCAGGATGGCCACGTCTGAGAAACCCAAAAGAAAAACCAGACCCCAGTGTATGTGGGGAGATCTTTGCCAAGGCTGATCCCCACACCACTTGTGTTTATTGTCTGGGGTTTGACCATCTCGATTCAGACTGCTAAATTTGCAAGAATTTCCTTAAAGCCACCCTGGATAAAAGATTGGGCAGGCTTAGGGAAAAAGAGGCAGAGAAGTCTGCTGACCTGGATGGCCAGCCTGGTTCGGTTCTGACCGAACCAGAAGGAATGCCCTCTGACCAGGGCGAGACTCCTTTGGGCAAAAGGAGAGCCGATTCTGAGGGATCAGTTCTGTTGAAAAGAAAAAGAAAGGAAAAATCAGTCGGTTCGGATCCAGAACCACAGCATCAGACTGCCGAGGATATTGCCTGAGCAATTCACATGATGGAGTCGCTTCGTTCTGTTCAGACCGATTCGGCACCTTCTGGCAAGCGTTCGGTTCAGTCGGTTCCTCCGGTTCAAGATTATACCCGTAAAGATTTTTACGAACCGGACTTGGAGTGGGATGATGATTATGACGATGAGGAAGGTGATGATGATGATGATGGAATAGAAGATCTGGATGAGCCCATAGAACCGGACATGTCTCCAGACAGGCCTTCTGGTGTTTCCCCTCCTAGGCTCTCTGAGTCCCCTTCCCACTTTGTGTTCTACAGGAAAGTGGCAGAAACCCTCCAGCTCCCTATGGAAGAGGCTGTTGAGGAACAAGAGGAGCCTGACTATGTGGAGATGATGGACATCCAAGAGTCCAAAAGGTTGTCTATTGCCCTTCACAAGTCTTTTGGGAAACAGACACAAAAGTTGTTAAAAACTCAAAATTCTTTACCTCCTGTGGACAGATGGATGGACAGGAAGTACATGTTGTCAGGCTCAGGTACGGGGTAATTTTACCAGCAGTGCAGCCATGTTGGGGTCATGCAGGCTGTAGCCTGTGATAAGGCCAACTTTCCCTTGGCTTCACACCCCCCAGATAAAGACTCCAGGAAGTTGGATGCCATGGCAAAGAAGCAGTACGTGGCATCTTCTTTGGGACTCAGACAGGCTAATTATATGGCCTATGCAGCCAGGTACCAGAAGTCCAGGTGGGACACTTTTTCCTGGAACTGGCTAAGCAGGCCTCTCTCCAGCTGGTCAAGGAGCTGGGGGAGGTGACTGCTGATGGGATTGAGGCATCAAAAATCCAATTTCATGCTGCTGCTGCTGTAGACTCCAATGATGTATCATCTAGAGTCATGGCTACATCTGTGGCTCTTCGGAGACTAGCTTGGCTCAGGTGTACTAGCCTATATCAGGATACACAGGCTAAGGCTATGGATTTCCCTGTAGTTCCCAGTAGTTAATAATTCTCTGTTTGGGGAGCAGACAGAGAATTATATGAAGAAGATGGATGAATACAGGACCACTTACAGGAGTGCACAGGCCAAGGAAAGGCAGACAACTCCTCAAAGGCAGCAAGCTAGGGGCAGGGGCAGGTCTTTTCATAGGCCTTTGTACCAAGCACAGGCCTCCTCTCCTTTTTCACAGAGGGGGTTTTTCAGAGGGAGAGGCAGAAGGGGGATGAGCAGGACTGCATCCACCTCCCAGCCTAAGGCTGCTGCCAAGCAGACATCCTGATGTGTCAGCCCGGGTCGACTCCCCCATTCCTGTAGGAGGCAGGCTGGCTTACTACTTCCAGGACTGGAAGTCTGTTATCTCAGACAGGTGGGTCTTGGAGGTAGTAAGCTAGGGACTGGCTCTCAGCTTCAAAAAATTTCCAAAGCTGAGAGCCAGATCTTTTCCACCCGCAAACATCTCCGAAACCATTGCCCTAGAGGCACAGGTTTCATCTCTACTGGCCTTAAGGACCATAGAGAGGGTTCCTACAATTCACAGGGGCCAAAGTCTGTACTCCAGGTACTTCCTTACCCTGAAAAAAACAGGGGCGTGGCGGCCCATCCTAGACTTAAGATTCCTGAACAAACATCTGTTAAAGCCAAAGTTCAAAATGGTGACTCTGGGAATAATTCATCCCTCTCTAAAGCCAGGGGTCTGGCTAGCCTCCCTGGACCTAAAGGATGCCTACTTTCACATTCCCATCAGGTGCTCCCACAGAAAGTACCTCAGGTTCGAATTGCCTTCAGGCCATTACCAGTTCAGAGCAATGCCCTTTGGTCTAACATCAGCTCCATGGGTGTTTACAAAATGTCTCTATTTTTTGAAAGATGCTACCCTCTTGGACTTTGTTGATTACCTTGAGGTATAGAAACATAGTAGAACTAGACATTGTCAAAGCAAGAGCATTTCTCCCCCTGGTAAGGGTAAGGGCCATCATAGAATTGGCTTCTTCTTTCCACCTTCTGGTTTCTGGTTTCTCGACCAGCGAGACACTTCCTTCAGCTTTTGGGCCACATGGCAGCTTCCACTGCAATGGTCCAAGGTGCCAGATTTCAGATGAGGGACATTCAGTTTCACCTGAGGGCCTTTTGGTCTCAGAAAAAAGACCCTCTAACCAAACTTATTCCAGTGACTCAGACCCTGATCAAGGCTCTTCAATGGTGGTGGGATCAGGACAAACTCAGGCAAGGAGTCTCATTCATCAATCAATCTCATTCAGTGGTTCTAACCACAGATGCTTCTCTCCTGGGGGGAGGGAGCTCACCTGGGGACTCTCAATGCCCAGGGAGTGTGGTCCACTCAGTAGTCTCTTCTCCACATCAATCTCCTGGAGCTCAGGGCAGTTCTTCTGGCCCTGCAAGCCTTCTCAGAATCAGCACAGAACAAGGTGGCTCAAGTCAGAACAGACAACACCACTACTGTGTGGTATATCAACAAGCAAGGAGGCACTCAGTCTACAGCCCTGTGCATGGACGCCATGAAATTATGGTCCCTGGCTTATTCTCTACAGACCTCTCTGGTAGCAGTCCACCTTCCAGGGAAGGACAATGTGCTAGCAGATGCATTAAGCAGGATCTCCCAGGGCCATCACGAATGGTCCCTGGATCTCCTAGTGTTAAAAGTGATTTTTTTCAAGGTGGTGCACTCCAGAAATAGATTTCTTTGCAACCCAGACAATCACTAACTTCCTCTTTTCTGTTGCAGACCCCCAGTCTTGGGCTCAGTCCCTCTGGATGCTCTGGTTCTAGATTGGGAAGTGAAATTTCTGTATGCCTTCCCTCCTTTTCCTCTTCTGTCCGAGGTTCTGGTCAAGATAAGATCATAGTCTTGCAAAGTGATCCTCATTGTCCCGGATTGGGTCAGGCAGCCTTGGTATCCCCTGTTGCTGTCCCTAGCAGTCCATCTTCCCTGTCTCTTCCCAGGAATCTCAACTTGTTAACCTCCTCTCTGGGGAGGATTTGGTACCCCAACCTTCGGTCTCTTAATCTCAAGGCATGGCTCTTCTAAGAGTTAGAGTATGCAAATTTGTATCTGTCTCAAGGGGTTCTGGACATTCTCAAAGCTTCTCGAAAACCTGCCACCAGAAAAACTTATAACTCCAAATGGAAGAGATTCAGCATTTGGTGTTCCAAGAAACATATATCCCCAGATATTGCTGACTTGTCTACAGTTCTGTATTACATGGTTCATCTTAATTGCCTAGGCCTTAGATCCACTACCCTCAAGGTACACTTGTCAGCTGTTTCTGCCTTTCTGTCAGTGGGAAAGCCCTCTTCACTGGCATCTCATCCTGTTTTTTGTAAATTTTTCAAAGGATTGCTGCATACCAATTCCCCCTTTAGGGATCCTACTCCTGCTTGGGACCTAAATGTTTGCATTAACATACTAACATACTATTTGCCAGCAGATTAGGCCTTATGGTCTATCGAGTCTGCTCGAACCTCAGATCCTTAGTTGGGTGCCGAGGCCCTCCCATCCCTTGTGCTCCAGAAACCCCTATCATCCATCCCCACCCCCCGGGACAGGCCATCATCTGATACATCCACTTTCTGTGTCTGTCCCACCCTCTCTGAAGCCTTCCACTGTGGATCTCTGAACCAGCTCACCAGGCAGTGCATTCCAAGGATCCACCACCCTCTCAGTGAAAAACCTCCTCCTCTTTTCCCCCCTCACCCTTCCACCTTCCAACTTCAAACCATGCCCTCTGGTGATACCTCCCTGCTTTAGTCTAAAGATCCCCTCCATGTTTACCCTATTTATTCCCTTGAGGTACTTGAAGACCTCAATCATGTCCCCTGTCTCTCCTCTCCTCCAATGAAAACAGGCAGAGCTCCTCAAGTCTGTCCTCATACGTCAAATTCCCTAGCCCTCGTATCATCTTAGTTGCCCTCCTCTGTACCCTCTCCAGGGCTGTATGTCCCTCTTCAAGTGTGGTCTCCAGTACTGTCACAGTACTCAAGGTGTGGTCTAACCAGTCCATTGTACAGCGGCAGAATCACTTCCTTGCTCCTAGAGGTGATCCCCTACGATGCATCCCAACATCCTGTTTGCCTTGCTAGCTGCCTCCTGCATTGCTCAGAATTATTCATACATGCATCCACCATGACCCCTAGGTCTTTTTCCCTATTGAGGCCTCCAGTGCCTCCTCCCAGGGTGTACCTGTGTTTAGGAGTTTCCGACCAAGATGCAACACCTTGCACTTGGTGATATTGAAATTTAATTTCCACGTGAGCCCAGCTTCCAGGGTGTCCAGGTCCCTTGCAGGCCAACCTCCCTCTTTTCCCTTAACTACTGCTCCCATCTTGGAGTCATCCACGAAGAGACTCATTTCACACCTATACCCTCCTGATGTCTGATATGTATGCATTAAACAGGATTGGACCCAGGACCCCAGCCCTGCGGGTACCCCATCACCAACCTCTCTAGGGTTCGAGAGCTCCCCACAGACCACTACTCTCTGGGTGCATCCAGCTAGCCAGTTTTCAATCCATCTGACCATCAAAGGGCCTACTCCTAACCCCATCAGTTTCTCCACCAGACCATTGTGGGACAGAGTCAAACACCTTGCTGAAGTCCAAGAATAATACATCCACAGGCTTTCCTGTCCAGTTTGATGTTACCCATTCTAGAACTCCACAAGATTGGTTTGACATGATCTACCTGGCACAAACCCATGTTGCCGACTATCCAGACCTCCCACTTCCTCCAAGTACACCCCAATCGTTCCTTTAGTATACTCTCCATTAATTTTCCCACCACTGAGGTCAAACTGATGGGTCTATAGTTACCTGGTACTTCCTCACCCCTTATGGATTGGCACCACATGTGCCTCTCGCAATCCCTAGGTACCCTCCCTGTCTCAAGTGACCTGTTGAAGAGCTCTGCCAGGGGTGCAGCCAGTATGTCCACCAATTCCCATAGTACTCTCGGATGAATGCCATCCGGCCCAGGAGATTTGTCTTTCTTTAGGGCCTTGAGGGCTAACCACACTGTTTTGGCAGAGATAGCATCATCCGTCCCCTCCACCTTACTGGCCTTTTTATCCTTATCCAGATGTGACACCCCTGGAGTACCTCTCCCTCCCTCTTGCTCCATTTCTGTTGCTCCCCTGATCCCACTCACTGCCGCTTCTATCCCCTTTGTGCCTTGCTTTGTAGATATCCCATCCCCCTCCCTAGTGAACACAGAGGCAAAGTACTCAAGTAAATACCTCTGCCTGGTCCCTCGCCTCTTCCACCCACCCTCCTTCTGATCTCAATCTGCTGAGATGGCCTTAGTTTTCTCCGCCTCCCCAATGTACCGAAGAACCCTTTTCCCTCCATGTATTCCCTGTGCCAGCCACTGCTCTTTACTGACTTTGCTCCCTCACCATCCGGTGACTTTTCTAGATGCAAGATGGTACATTTCCTTATCCCTATCCCCTCTTGTTGTTTTATATTTTGTAGGCTGCCTTCTTTTCTCTGGACCGCTACCTGTACCTCACCAGACCACCAGCATGGTTTATGTGACCTTGCTCCCTTACGTTTCAACTTAGCGTAGATCCTGACTACCTCATGAAGTCCCCATTTTATGACCTTCCATCTCCTTTCCACACTTGTCATTGATGTAATCCCCTTCAAGTGATCCTTTAGAATATTTCCCATGCCCACAAAGTCTGCCCCCCTGAAGTCCACTGCCAGTGTCCTAGATCTCACCCCCCTCCCCCCATGCTTATTTGAAACCAGACAGTATTGTGGTCGCTCCCAGTCAGGGGTCCTGTACAACCAGGTCCCTTACCAGATCACCATCTGCCAGAACCACATCCAGGAAATGCCCCTCCCTTGTGGGCTCCATCACATGCTGTGTTAAGAACACATCCTGGAAGCCGTCCAGCAGCCTCTGCTCCTTGGCCACCTTAGAGGACATGGTTCCCCAGTTTGTACCTGGCATATTAAGGTCCCCCATCAACACCACTCCTTCCCTTTTGGTCCACACTGGGCAATGATGTTGTCCAGCAAACCATCCTCTAGAACATCACTCATCCCTGGGGGCCTATATACTACACCCAGCTTGACCTTATCTCCTGCTGGGGATCGTAAGGTGACCCATAAGGCCTCCACGTTTCCCTCTGCCTCTTCTACCCTAGCAATTTCTATGTCATGTCTAATGAACATAGCCACTCCACCCCCTCTGCCCTCCTTTCTATCCTTCCTAAGCACAGTGTACCCCCGTACGTTTAGGTCCCAGTCATGGATTTTGTTGTACGTCTCTGTACCGCCATACATCCACCCCCGAACAGCATGGCCTGGAACTCTGGCAACTTGTTTCCCAAGCTCCTGGCATTTACTAACACCAACCCCACCCTTATCCCTGATCCTCTTTGTCAAACCCCACCCAGATTCCTTACACTTCCATCCTCCCTCTGCTCCTCCTGAAACCTCCACCCCCAGTCTGTTTCCTCCCCTTGGGCTTGAAGGCTACTCCTCATCTGAGGAAAGGGCTTCGGTCAGCCCTCCCTTATCCCTTCCCCCCCTCACAAGTTTAAACCCCACCTTTCTTGAATGTAGTCAGCCATCCCCTGTTTAAGGACTTCCTTCCCTTGCATTGCTCAGCTTATGCAACCCCCTTTTGAGCCTTTGCCTTCAGCGGAGCTTAAGTACTTGACTTGGAAAACTGTGTACCTGGTAGCTATTACTTCTGCCAGACATATCAGTGAATTGCAAGCTCTGTCAGTGGAGCCTGATTTTGTCTCATTCCATAGAGATAAGATGGTCCTTAGAACCAATAGGAGGTTCTTATCTAAAATGGTTTCTGATTTTCATTTGAATCAAGCCATGTCTCTCCCTTTTTCTTCACTGATCTTTCTTCTTCAGGAGAGAGAAGATTACACAGTTTAGATGTTAAAAGGGCCCTTAGCTACTACATTGAGCGCGCTAAGGCACACAGGTTTGACTCCCTCCAGTTGTTCCTCACTTATGGGGAGGTGGGGAAGGGCAAACCTGCCACTAAGAGAACTATTGCCAGGTGGATTGTCTCTTGTATACAATTCTGCTATGAGAAGCTAGGCAAAATACCACCCTCAGGCCTGAGAGCTCATTCAACTAGAGGTAATAGCTGCTTTCCCTGGCTGCCGCCAGGATATTCCTTACTAAACATATGCAAGCAGCCACCCAGAAAACAGTCCATACATTCACCAAGCATTACTCTGGATATCCAGGCTAGGAGTGATGCTCAGTTTGGTACAGCAGTACTGCAGAACCTATTCCCAAAATAGGTTTGAATCCTCCTCCATGGAGGTACCGCTAGAATTCAATTAGTCAGAATACAGCAAGACTTCATGTTGTTTAAAGAAAAAATTACTCACCTTAGTAATTGTGTTTCTTCTAATGGAGTCTTGCTGTATTCTGACCTCCCTCCCTGCCTCCCCTCTCAGAACCTGTTTTTTGGGAAGTGGGCTGGCAGGTGCAGTGTTACACCCCAGGGCTGCATTTGGGCATTCCCTCTTTTTAGAGAGGGGGAGTGGGTTATGTTTATTTTAATAGTAATAAGTTGTTCACTACCTGGTTTTTGATTTTGGATTTCTCGACTTGAGTCTTTTGGGGATCCAAAATATTTGGTTGCCATTTGGCTAGTAAAACTTTACAATTTCCACATAGTGGGTTTAGTTAGTTAGTATTGGCTCATAAGACTCTGACAGTTACACTTCAAAGTGCAGCAGACAGAGGTTTGAACCGAGCACGAGCTCAATGTTTTATGCCCTGCATAGAATTTAACTCTTTCCTCTCTGGAACAGTTCCAGTGCTGGGGCTAACTGCAATAGTCAGAATACAGCAAGACTCCATTAGAAAAACACAATTACTAAGGTGAGTAATTTTTTCTTTCTGTTGCCCTATTAAGATTATTCAAATTATTTTCCTTCAATATTTTCATTAGATTTGTAAACCATAAATCCAATTTGATACCTATATTGTACCACTTTTCTTTCTCTTTTAAAGCTATACATGCTAAGGTTGTTTCTTCCTTTCTACTCAGGGCAATGCAATAGTTTACTTTCCTGGACTCTATTAAAGCTTCCAAATTGTTCAGTCCCAGTTCTGATCTCAAATAAACGGCGGGACGTGAGTGTCCTACCCGTAATACTGTATGTAAATATTTATACAAAGGAACAAGTACTTTATTTAAATTGCTTATGTCCCATACTTCAGTCCCATAAAGTAACTGAGAATCAAATTTTGCTTTTATAACTTGTATCAAGGGTTTCATGGTCATCTCGTCATATTTTATATTAAAACGCACTAGCCCCGCCATTGTATTTTCTAACTCATCTGTCAAAATTTGAGAATGTTGTGTCCAGTTAGTGTTTTCTTGAAAATATACTCCTAGATAAGTATACCCTTTAACCCTTTCCAATCTCTCCTCCCCAATGTCCAAAACATAGAATATTTCTTATATCCCGTTGAAAAATTTAGAACCTTTGTTTTAGTTACATTAATCTTTAGCTTTGTGTAGATGATTTTCTAAGATGTAGCCAAAGTTTTTTGTAATCCAGCCTTTGTTAACAAAAATAAAACTATGTTGTCTGCATACGGTAGTAGTGGACAATTATGAGAATGTATATTAGGTGTATCTATAAATTCTTTATCAGTGCCTTTTAGCATCTGATCAATATACAAGGGAAATAATAAAGGTGCAAGCACGCAGCCTTGTCTTGCACCTCTGTTTATTTTGAATGTGGCTGAGATACCTCCTTTCAAAAAACATGAAGTCTTGCTGTATTCTGACTATTGCAGTGATATCCAACCTTTGAACTGCCCCAGAGAGAAAAGAATTAACTTTCCATGCAAGGCATGGAACGCTGAGCTCGAGCTCGGTTGAGACTCTGTCTGTTGTTGTTTGAACCCAAACCGTCAGATTCTTTACTCCGCCTCACTGAACAGTCACTCTGGAGATTTCTCCTTTGCTCGGTTCAATTTAGTCGGTTAAAGTGTCGTTTTTCTCGGTTTCAACTGAATTTATTCCATCTAACCTGTCGGTTCAGTCTCTGTCTGTGGTACCGTGAGTACTAGATAGGTTTATTATTGTTTGCTTCTGTGTGGAACTTGTAAACGTTGAAACGGTTCGGTTTGAACCGATCAGGTTTGTTTAAAAAAAGTTTTTTCTACTTTTAGAGTGTGGTAACCGGTCCTTATTGGTTCTAAATAAAACGGATTTCTTTATGTTTTTTTCCACGACCCGTAACACGGTCAGGAACTGATAAGGGTGTCTTGCCTGGCGGATTGCCGAAAAAGGGTAAGTTTGGTTAGGACTGGCCATGTCTGAGAAACCCAAGAAAAAAACCGGGCCCACTGGGTTTCAACACTGTAGTGTGTGTGGGGAAGCCTTTGCTAAGGCTGACCCCCACACCACCTGTCTCTATTGTCTGGGGTTTGACCACCTCGATTCAGACTGCCAGATTTGCAAACATTTTCCCTCAGCTACCCTGGAGAAGAGACTAGGTTGGCTGAGGGAAAGGGAGACCAAAAAGTCCGCTGACCTGGATGGCCAGCCCGGTTCGGTTCCAACCAAACCAGAAGGAGTGCCCTCTGACCAGGGCGAAACTTCTTCAGGCAAAAGGAGAACTGACTCTGAGGAGTCACTTCCAGTTAAAAGAAAAAGAAGGGATAAGTCAGCCGGTTCGGATCCACAAGTTCTTTCTCTAACCGCTGATGAAATAGCCAAAGCGATAAGGATTGTTCAATCGCTAACCCCGGTTCCGGCCGAACCGGCACCATCGGTTAGGGGCTCGGTTCGGTCAGTTCCCTCGGTTCCGGATTATAATTTAAAGGATTTTTATGAACCGGAGGTGGAGGAGGAAGGAGAGTATGAGGATAGTGATGGTGATTATGAAAGTCTGAATGTGCCCATTGACCCAGACATCTCCCCAGACAGACCTTCAGGGGTTTCTCCTCCTAGGCTTTCTGAGTCCCCTTCCCATTTTATGTTTTACAAAAAAGTGGCTGAAACTCTTCAGCTTCCTATGAAAGAAGCTGTAGAGGATCAGGAGGAGCCTGATTATGTTGAGATGATGGATATCCCAGAGTCCAGGAGGCTGTCTATTCCCCTTCATAAGTCTTTTGGGAAACAGACAACAACAATTTTACAGACTCCTAATTCTATACCTCCTGTGGACAAGAGAATGGACAAGAGGTATACTCTTTCAGGCTCAGATACGGAGTTCCTTTCCTAGCAATGCAGCCATGTTGGGGTAGTGCAGGCTGCTGCCTGTGATAAGGCAAATATACCCTTGGCTTCACACCCCGCAGATAAGGACTCCAGGAGGATTGATACCATGGCAAAGAAACAGTACATGGCAGCATCTTTGGGACTCAGGCAGGCTAATTATATGGCCTACACAGCTAGATACCAGAAGTCTAGATTGGACACTGTAATGGCTCTAGCTAAACAGGTCCCTGGCCAGCTTGCCAAGGAGCTGGAGCAGGTGGCTGCAGATGGTACTGAGGCATCCAAGGTGAAATTTCATGCTGCAGTGGACTCCAATGATGTTTCGTCTAGAGTCATGACTACATCTGTGGCCCTTCGTAGTATGGCTTGGCTCAGATGTACTAGCCTGTCTCAGGATACCCAGACTAAGGCCACAGATTTTCCTGTTGTGGGTAATTCTCTGTTTGGGGAGCAAACAGAGAACTACATGAAGAAAATGGATGAATATAGGACCACCTATAGGAGTGCTCAGGCCAAGGAAAGGCAAGCCACTCCCCAGAGGCAGCATTCCATGGGCAGGCCTTTTCATAGCTCTTTCTACCAAGCCCAGGCCTCCTCTTCTGCCTTTGCCCACTGGGGGTTCTTCAGAGGGAGAGGCAGACAGGGTACAAGCAGGCCTGCTAACACCCCTCAGCCTAAAGCCCCTGCCAAACAGGCACCCTGATGGATTTGCCCGGGCCGATTCTCCACCACCAGTAGGGGACAGGCTGGCTTATTTTGTCCAGGACTGGATGTCTTTAACATCAGACAAATGGGTCCTGGAAGTAGTAAGCCAGGGACTGGTTCTCAGCTTCAAAAAATTTCCCAAGATGAGAACCAGATCCTTTCCACCTGCAAATCCTTCAGAGGCCTTGCCCTAGAGGCAGAGGTCTCTTCCCTCTTGGCTCTGAGTGTCATAGAAAGGGTTCCACCCCACACAAGGGAAAAGGATTGTACCCAGGTACTTCCTAACTCCCAAAAGACAGGAGAATGGCGGCCCATCCTGGATCTCAGATATTTAAACAAGTACCTTTTAAAGCCAATGTTCAAAATGGTGACTCTGGGAATAATTCTACTCTCTCTAAGGCCAGGAGACTGGCTAGTTTCCCTGGACCTCAAGGATGCCTATTTCCACATTCTCATCAGAAGTTCCCACAGAAAGTACCTCAGGTTCGAGCTGCCCTCAGGCCACTATCACTTCAGAGCAATGCCCTTTGGCCTAACTTCAGCGCCAAGGTTGTTCACAAAATGCCTGGCAGTAGTGGTTTCTTTCCTAAGGAGAAAAAAGATCTCCATCTTTCCATACCTGGACGACTGGCTCATAGTAGGTCAGTCTCCAGACCAAGTCAAGTTACACCTTTGGATAACTCAGCAACTGCTCACTTCTCTAGGATTCCTTCTGAATCTTCCAAAGTCAGTTTTGCAGCCAGTGCAGGTCCTCACCTTCATAGGGGCAGAGCTGGATACAATAAAGGCAAGAGCCTTCCTTCCCCTGGACAGGGCAAGGACCCTTGCTACACTGGCCTCTTCATTCACCCTCCAGGTGTCTCGACCAGTAAGGCATTTTCTGCAGCTCCTGGGCCACATGGCTGCCTCTACAGCAGTGGTCCAGGGAGCAAGATTTCAAATGAGGGACATTCAGTTCCACTTAAGAGCCTTCTGGTCCCAGAGAAAGGATTCTTTGACCAAGCTAATCCCAGTGACTCGAACTCTGATCCAGGCCTTGCAGTGGTGGCAGGATCAGGACAACCTAAGACAAGGAGTTCCCTTTGTCACTCAATCTCATTCGTTGATCCTTACCACAGATGCTTCCCTCCTGGGCTGGGGAGCCCACTTGGGGGATCTAACCACCCAAGGGTTGTGGTCATCTCAAGAATCTCTGCTTCACATCAATCTCTTGGAACTCAGAGCACTGTTTCTAGCACTTCAAGTTTTTTCCAAGTCTGTTCAGAACAAAGTAGTTCAGATCAGGACAGACAATACCACCACAATGTGGTACATCAACAAGCAGGGGGGCACTCGGTCTACAGCCTTGTGCACAAAGGCAATGAAGTTGTGGTCTCTGGCCTATTCTCTGAATACCTCTCTGATAGCAGTGCACCTCCCAGGGAAGGACAATGTCCTGGCAGA
This sequence comes from Neoceratodus forsteri, assembly GCA_016271365.2. Taxonomy (NCBI): domain Eukaryota; kingdom Metazoa; phylum Chordata; order Ceratodontiformes; family Ceratodontidae; genus Neoceratodus; species Neoceratodus forsteri. The sequence continues at coordinate 725,322,788 of CM057458.1, read as the reverse complement.
TGCTCTCAGCAGGATTTCCCATGGCCATCACGAATGGTCCCTAGATCTCCTGATTTTGAAAGTGATCTTTTCCAGATGGGGCACCCCACAGATAGATCTTTTTGCAGCCCCAGACAATCACCAACTTCCTCTTTTTTGCTGCAGGCCCCCAATGTTGGGCTCAGTCCCCCTGCATGCCCTAGTTCTCAATTGGGAAGGGAAGTTCCTGTATGATTCCCCCCCTTCCCTCTCCTGTTCAAGGTGCTAGTCAAAATCAGGTCTCATCCCTGCAAAGTGATTCTGATTGCTCCAGATTGGGCCAGACAGTCCTGGTACCCTCTCTTGTTGTCCTTAGCAGTCCACCTTCCCCTGTCTCTTCCCAGGAATTACAACCTGTTAACATGTTCACAGGGGAGGGTTTGGTATCCGAATCTCAAATCTCTCAATCTCAAGGCCTGGCTCTTGAAGAGTTAGAGTTTGCTGATTTGCATCTCTCTCAAGGTGTTCTGGATATTTTAAAGGCTTATCGAAAGCCTTCCACCAGAAAGACCTACAACTCCAAGTGGAAAAGATGTACTATATGGTGCTCTGGGAAGCATATTTCTCCAGAGTCTGCTGGCTTGCCCACAGTCCTTGACTATATGGTTCATCTCAATAGTTTGGGACTCAGACCAGCTACACTAAGAGTGCATCTGGCAGCTGTCTCTGCCTTCCTGTCAGCAGGCAAGCACTCTTCCCTTTCAGCTCATCCTGTATTCTGTAAATTTTCAAGGGATTGCTGCATACCAATCCTCCCTTCAGGGATCCTGGCCCTGCTTGGGACCTTAATGTTTGCATTGCTCAGCTTATGCAACCCCCTTTTGAGCCTTTGTCCTCAGCAGAGCTTAAGTTCTTGACTTGGAAAACTGTGTTCTTGGTAGCCATCACTTCTGCCAGATGCATAAGTGAGTTACAGGCCCTGTCAGTGGAGCCTGATTTTATCTCTTTTCACAGAGATAAGGTGGTCCTCAGGACTAACAGGAAGTTTTTGCCCAAGGTGGTTTCAGATTTCCACCTTAACCAGTCTATGTCTCTTCCTGCTTTCTTCACTGACCATTCCTCCTCTGGGGAGAGGAGGTTGCACAGCTTGGATATGAAAAGAGCCCTTAGCTACTTCATAGAACGCACCAAGGGTCACAGGTTTGACTCCCCCCAATTGTTCCTCACTTATGGTGAGGTTGGTAAGGGAAAACCTGCCACTAAGAGATCTATTGCCAGGTGGATTGTCTCTTGTATACAATTCTGCTATGAAAATTAGGTAGGATCTCACCCTCAGGCCTGAGGGCTCACTCTACCAGAGGTAGTTAGCTGCTTCCCTGCTGCCAGGGATATTCCTATCTTAGAGATTTGTCAAGCAGCCACCTGGAAAACAGTACATACTTTCACCAAGCATTACTCTCTGGATATCCAGGCTAGGAGTGATGCTCGGTTTGGCACAGCTGTGCTCCAGAGCCTATTTCCAAAGTAGGTTCTGTCCCTCCTCAATGGAGGTACTGCTTGGTAGTCTTCAATAGTCAGAATACAGCAAGACTTCATGTTGTTTGAAGAAAAAATTACTCACCTTAGTAATGTTGTTTCTTCTAATGGAGTCTTGCTGTATTCTGACTCCCCCGCTCCCTCTCAGAACCTGAGTTTTGGGATGTGGGGGCAGGAACAGTGTTGGCACCCTAGAGGTGCCCTCCACCCTTTTAATTTTTGGTATGTGTTGTGTTTTGTTTTTTGGGTTTCTGACTTGAGTCTTGCCTTGGAACCAAAAAACCTTTTTATTAGATTTAGTTGCCAGTTGGCTAGTGTAAGTTTACAGTTTCCACACAGGATGCCCAGTGAGTTTAGCTCGTAAAGATCTGATGGTTTGGGTTCAAACAACAACAGACAGAGTCTCAACCGAGCTTGAGCTCAGCGTTCCATGCCTTGCATGGAAAGTTAACTCTTTCCTCTCCAGGGCAGTTCAAAGGTTGGGTATCACTGCAATAGTCAGAATACAGCAAGACTCCATTAGAAGAAACAACATTACTAAAGTGAGTAATTTTTTCTTATTACCTAACCTGATGTTGGTTCAATTAGCAGAGTATAATTGTGAAATTATTGAGACCAAATTATATTCAATACCTCTTTCAAGGAGTGCTATCCAAAGTATTTCTCTTGATATAAGATTGAGTGCTGAAGAATAATCTACAAAACATACATACAAAGTGTGTCCCCTTATGTTTACGTATTTTTCTTTTAGGTGATGCAATACAAAACTAGTGTGGAAAGCCAAGGCATAAATCCAGCCTGATAGTTGGCCAGTCCTCCAGTTATTTCAACTTCTTTTTTCAATCTTTCTAGTATAACTCTAGAAAATATTTTTGAATTAACATCCAGGAGACTGATTGGTCTATACATGGTAGGATCTCTTGTACTACCCTTTTTGTGAATTGGGACAATGGTAGCTCCCTTCCAAGAGTCTGGCAAATTATTTGAAAAAATACATTTATTATAATAATCTGTTGGGAATCTACACCAGAGAGTGGGGGATGATAGAAATACCTCACTAGGGATACCATCCAGTCCTTTACAGACGTTTCTTCCAGGTCTTCACAGATCCTAACCCTCTGAAGGGGCTCAGTCAAAAGAGTGGTAAGAATGGCAGAGTTTAAAATGAAGCTTTGCACTGCAAGCCTTTGCCTGGATAGTCAGCCATCACTTAGGAAGGAAAATCCAAATGCAGATGTATTTTTCTGCAAAATACATTAGGTGTCAGAACAGACCTCTTGATGCACACATGGATCAGAATGGAATTACATGAGTTTTAAGACTCAAGCCTTAGGAGAGATATGTAACAAGCTGTCATATGCATGGAGTAGATACTTACTCTTTTAACCCATGTAGTCTAGGTAGGTAAACAGCATAGACATTTTTAAGAATAAACAGATGTGTATCGGGTTCCCTCTACCCTACTTCGAAAACAAAGATTAGTAAGGGCAGTGCCACACACCACTATGATACTCTCATCACAGTTTCTTCCAGTGATATCTTGCAGGATCCTGCAGGAAAACAGTGTCATCCAATGGCAGTTACTTCATTTTTTTATGCAGGAAACTGGCATCTTTTTTTACAGAGTGTGTCGTCCTAATGAAAAGTACTGTGTGCTGCACAGACACATATTAATTTATAGGGATTCCCAACCCCCCACCCTACTACCTAGGGTACCCTATGATTCACTTAACAAGCCAGAATTTGTCCAGGCTTACCTCAAAGGCTTTTACTGACTTTGTATCCGCTGTCTCCATTGGTAGTCTGTTCCATAGATTCACCAGCCTCTCAGGGAGAAGTGCCTCCAGATGTAACCTCAGAATTTACAACATCTAAGCTTCATGGTATGTCACCACATCCTGATGTCGAAGAAAGCAATCTCTAACAATAGCAATTATGTTGTTGCATAAAAAAGATACCAATTTGTCCTGAAAGAAGCTTTTTGGTTCTCAGTGTTTCTATTGTGCCGAATTGTCCCCCTTTGGGTTCCCTGGGATCATGTGATTAAAACAATTAGTATGGCTAACTCTGTGTCTTAAAGGATGTAAATACTGTATTATTTCTGTAAACTCACTTTAGTCTAACTTGAAAAAGCAAATATATTATATTTTCTTTAGTATTAAACTTGCTTCTATAAATGCTAATTTGCCCATTTGGGGTCTGAGAAATGCTAATTCTAGCAAATTCAGTACAGATCTCTGCAACCTGTAAGTTGTATTTCTGTTCATGGACACCTGAAATAGTTAGGATCAAAGTCCCATTGCTATCTTTCAGCTACTTTGTTTTATTTCTCCTCTTTCTCATTAGTATATTTCAATGCAAACAGAACATTGCTTGTCCTCTGTTGTCAGAGTTTTGGAAGCCATATCCATCTCTTTGGTCAGACGTCGTAGAAAAAGTATAACATTATTAGAGTTGCAGTCCACATTAAAAAACAAATCATTCATCTTATTATGCAAATGAGCAGTAACAGGGAAAAGTGAGCAGCCATCGTTCCACACTGAATATATTTGCCAAGTACGAGAAAAAAAATATCAAATTTATTTGGCTTATTTGGGGCAGTGGGTGATGGAATTTTGAGCAGCTGAGAGTAAGGTAGTGTAACCCCCCTACAAATGGGGGTTCCCAAAAAGTCTTCCTTGAGTTTGCCTAAATGCTCACTGCCAGGCTGGTGTCCTGTGTTTTAGCAGTTTAAATGTGATTACTAGAGCCTGTATAGCCTTTGTGTACTATCTCTTTAAGAGCTGCCTGATTCCAGCCTAAGTAATCTGAAAGGGAGCTCTGTTGAAAGATGAAACTATTTGCTGAAAATCATTTAGAGTGATAATGATAATGTAGTTTGTCTAACCTGCCTTCTTTATAGCAAGGACTGTTTTGTTTGTCTCCACTATCTTGATCCTGGACTGCAAATTGGACCAATCAGTTCTGGTGGGACCTAAAATGTAGCCGGACTACAGGAGCTGTCTGAAGTCAAAATCTGTAGGAATTGTAATTTTGAACTTTTTGCGCCTCTTTTGGCACTGAAGGGGGAGCTCTTGCTTTGACTGACAGCCAAATCAGCCAACCGAATATTTTGGATCCTGGGGAAGTCCCGGCTGCTAGTGGTTTTCAGTTAGTTCTGAGCTGGGAAGTGAAATGAGAAGAGATCAAGTGTGTTTTGGGCAGCAATCCTGAGTGGATTTGCATGGGAAAACTGTGAAAGGGCTGAGTTTTTGGCTTGCATGTCTGCCAGCTGCTCCTGAGATGGAGAGGAGAGAAGAGAATTATTTTGGACTAAATCCAAGTTTGTGTGACTAAAGTAAGCTACTGAAGTGGGCCAGGCCCAACCTGAAGAAGACCGAAGATTTTGCTAAATACGATCAGCCTGTCAGGAGTTCCAGCTACCCCTAAGCTCCCGGTGTGTGCAGAGACTTTGTGATTGTGACCGGGGAGTGCTTTGCCTGGTACAGTAGAATTCCCGTACATGTAAATGTGCTATGAGCTGCTAGTGGGTTGTGAGTTAGTTCCCCACTGTGTGAACTGTGTTCTGCTTGCTGGAAGCTGTATCCAGCCCAAAACTGACTGCATCCGAATTTGTCTCCATGCGGTCTGGGCCTTGCCTGACTGGTCCAGCTAGACTTCCCACTGCACAGAGAAGCCATCGACGAGAGACCTGCCTGGGGATCAGCCCCCTGCGCCACTCTTGAACAGGACTGACGCCTCTGCGACTTGTGTGGGCCCTGCTTCTCCTGGCATTCCACATCAACCACGTGCAGTCTCGATTTTCGTCCAGCCTGTGTCCAGTCTTGGGTATCGTGAGTAAATACCAGGGTAGCTCCCTGCAACAACAGCTTAATCTGAGTGTGTCATCTGATTGTCTTGTTGTTTCATTTCCTTTACGAACTGAGCCCTCTGGCTTTGGATTACAAATATTGTGCACTGTGCATGTTGTGTTTTCATCACAAGGCCCCAACCAGCTGCAAACCCGGGTAACATTCCTAGCTAGACCATCTCTTCTCCACCTGGGTACCCAGAGGTGTGACTGTGTGGGGGGACTCAAAGTGCATTCATAACTGCTTGATTGATATAACCTTTAAGCTAATTAACCTGATTTTGCCACTTCCTTGTTCAAGTCCCCTGAATAAATCAGATCTAACTTTTTCTGCATGTAATCTGACTGTGGTTCCAGTTTATGCTCAAAGTACTGTACTGTTGCTATTTGCTGTACATAACCTTGTTTTACAGGGGGTTCCCAGGGTCGAGCCAGAGGAATCAGCCCTGGTGGTAAGTGCAAACAGTGTGGGTACTTGTGTGGTGTACCAGGGGTATTGTGAAAGTGATTATTGTACAGTGTTCAGGCCACTAGAGGGGAAAGAGGGGGGTTACAGTGTCCTGGAGGGCTGTGCCCAGGTTAGCTTGACCACTACCAACCCTGACCTCTGGATGGAGGCCCCTGTTTCAGAACTCAGGCCCCTTAACCTGCTACTAGCCAAGCAGGCAGGGGTAGTAGCCCTTGGGATAGCGCCACCTAGGGGTTACAGTAGCATACACAGTCTTGTCTGCCCCCTGCCTCATAAGCAGGTAATTATTGGCATACTGTGCAAAAAATAACAGTATTTAAAGGGGATCCCTACCCACTGTACTATCCAAGGTATCAAGTAATTGCCTTGATAAGCAGACATTTCTCCAAGCTTAACATGAAGGCTTGTAGTGTCTTCACATCTGCTGTCTTTATTGGTAGACTGTTCCATAGATTTACCACCCTTTTGGAAGAAGGTTTTCCTAATGTTGCCCCTGAATTTACCAACTTTGAGCAGCAGGGCATGTCCTGGAGTCCGGCTAGAGGACAAACATCTCTGTTTGTTCAATCTTGTCAGTACCCTTGAGTATGAAGAAGACTGAAATGATATCTCCTCTAACCCCCCATCTCCAACATGAACATGTTAAAGCTACCGTCGTCTTCTCATAGCTTTTGTTTCCCACACCCTTGATTATTTTGGTGGCCCTGTATTGCACCCTCCCATTGCCTCTGTAACCCTCATGGGGCTACTGTACTTTTCAGACTCCCTTTGTTACCTGCCTATCAAACAGATTAGATGCAGTCATCAATGTGAGACAGCAGTGATAGTGACAGGTCTGGGAAAAGCCCAGTTGTTACACCAGATGAATCAGACATAAGCTTGCACCCATGCAGGATTGGTTCAGGGTGTTTACTAATGCTTAAACTGAGATGTCTATGTGAATAAGGACTTCTGTGGATAACTACCTGTAGACTACAACTTGAGAGCCATTTTTGTCACCTATACCTGCCCTGCCTTACAATAGGGTCAGAAGAGACTTGCCAACCAGTCTGATTAAGCTGCCTGTGGAGAGAACCACAAGAGCTCTTGGGCATAGCCAATGGAGATGGCAGACACCATGCCACCCTAGGGGCTGCCATAGCACTTATGTGCCCCTTTCTGCCCGGCTGTCTTTGCACAACTTGGGCCCGAATGGATCTCGCTTCACTAGCACTGAGCCCCAGGGGCATTGTTAAGAGGCTGGGGGGAGAGACTGGCATGAGCTGGTGCCACAGGCCACAACATGTGCGTCTCTGGTAGGGGATATAGTAGGCCGCAGATGACTGCCACCGGCTGTCTTATCCCATGGACCCCAGCACCGCACAGAGTTGGGGATCCCCTGCAGAGTTGACCCAGGCATCCAGTTAGATGCCTGAAGATCCTAGCAGGAATGCCCCTGGTGCCATCCACAGCTTCTGTGCAGGGGCTCCACACCAGTAGGGGCAGGGGTTGGGGGTGTGGATCCTTAGCTATAAAAGCTGTTTTAAAAAATACAAGAACATTTAAAATATATTATGGATGAATCTAAGGATGTCAGAAATACATTTGCTTTAAAAAAAAACAACTATATAATGGATTTTTTTGCTGACAGACAAATACTGCTGAGACCCAGTCCTGCCAGAGTCCCACCTGTTTTCTTCCTCCCCAAGTGCAGCTCCTTGCACTTAGCTACATTGAATCTGATACTCCAGGAGCAGGAGTGTAGCCAGGCATTTCAGATTTGTACACCAGCCTGCCACATTGCTACCCTCTCCCCCACTGTTGTTCATGCCTCCCCCCTAACAACTCGAGCCCAAGGTTCCTGGCTGCAATCATGATTCCCACACCAGACCTGCTGTCTGTCTGTGCTGCCACTGACTAAACCATGAGTCCAAGACCATGGCAGAAATGTCTTCTCTCTCCCCCGCAGGTAGGCAGATTCACTCCACTTGCCAGTCCACATGAGGTCTTCATTCTTTTAGCTGGCTCTGAGTCTGTTCTCCTGTCTGCTGCTCCTCAGTTCTTCTACTGCTTCTCCTGCTCCCAGTACAATTGAACTAATAGTATGGCTTCTAACTTTGCTGGGGCATTTAAACTTGCTGCCCCAGACCTGTCACACCCCCTATCAGATGACGCAGCCAATCACTATGCAGGCGGACCTTGCAGGCCTAATTGAGACCTTCAGCTTCAAAGTTCATGGTCCACTCTGCCACCCCCGAAAACAAAAAAGAAAGAGAAAAGAAAAAACCTGCAAAGCCAAACAAAGGAATTTAAATGCAATGGACTAGAGAGGGTAGAGCAATGCTGGCCAGCTTGTTTGCTACCCCCTGCTACTAAACTTGGTACGCCATGGCTTACTTGGAGTATCAGTAGCTACACCCTTGTCCAGGAGTCCAAAGAATTACTCACCTTGTTTAGGGCCTCCTGAAGTTTATCCTCATCCTTGAGAAAGCCCACCACTCTCACCGGCTTATTGTCATCCAGGGGCGTCATTTAGGGGTAGCCAGAGGTTGTAGTCTAGAGCTCTATGATTTCTTTGCAACCCCTGTGATGTCCCTTGCAACCCCTAGAAACCACTAAAATAAGGTTTCCCATGCCGGTATGTACATAAAGTTGGTGGTAGGAGGAGCTTTGCAACCCCTACAGTATAATTCTGTTGTAATGGAACTTCGGAACCCCTGTGATTCAGACAAAATGATACTACTGGTGTCATCTGCAAATACGAGCAGCCTGCTGAAGACCCCAGCTTCTAGATCATGGATGAGGTTGTTGAACTGCAGTAGCACAGCACGAATCCCCAAGAAATGTTGCTGAGTAGCCATCTCTAATCAAAGTAGAACTCATCCACCACAGTTCTCTGCTTCCTTCCCCAAGTCATTTGGTAATCAGCTCTGTGTGTGCCTCATGTATATTACACTGGTGTACAGTACTTTAACCAGGAGCTTGTCATGCACCAGAGAGTCAAAGCCCTTACTGACGTCCAGATAAACTACAGCATGTCTGTGGCCTGGCCCTGTATTTCTTTCTGTGCACTGCCACGGTAAAGGTGGTTAAGATGGTTAGGCATGAGCAGCCCTTCATAAAGGCATGGAAACAAAGATTAACAGAAAAGGACCGCAAGGCTCATCCAGTCTGCCCTAACCCTACCTATCCTGTGCAGTGGCAAGGAGCCCTATACAGCCCCCAGGTTCCCCACCCACCCTTTCTAGGGGAATTCTTCCTTTTCATGATACCCATGTGCCTGTTCTGCCCTAACTACCTCCCTTGGCAACCCATTCCATCTATCCACCTCCCTTTCTGTGAAGAAATGCTTTTTTACCTTTCCATGATTCTGTCCCCCCACTGACTTTTACTGAGTCTTATACTGAGTGTACAGAACAGAAGGCAATATGCCCCTGTAATCTGTCCTCCAATTTAATGGGTCCAACTTTTCCCCTCTTATTGACAAAATATACTTGTCTAGCTTGTTTCTGAAATCTCTAGGTTTCCTTCTTCATTACGTTACCTCTTTATAGAACATTTGTGCTGAATCTATAGCTCTCTACACTCCACCCTATTTATTCCCTAGAGGTATTTAAAGGTCTCAGCCATATCCCCCTGGCTCTCCTGTTTTCTAAGGTATATATATTGGGGCCCTTCACTCTTTACTGCTAAGGCTACCCTTGCTGCCCCTGTACCATCTTGGTTGCTCTCCTCTGCACAGCTTCTGCTCGGTCAATGTCTTTTCAAAAGTAAAGGTTCCAGGGGGTAGTTAGCAGCCTAGCATGCAGGATGTGTTTGCCTCGAGCTCCTGCCTCACAGAGCTTTTCAAAATATGAAATTCGAGTTTTTCTTAATAGAATTTGTTTTCATGCACAGTGAGTATATTAACATTAGTACTAAATGGCTTCTAAATCATGGAGAATGGGTCAACCCAGAAGTGCAAATAAAATGGAGCAGATTAAAGTGGGACCTTGCAAGCAGCCATTGTTGGCAGAGCCACTGGATACAGGGATCGATCAGCCAGCAGCTCTGGACTCTTTGCAGCACTCCATAATTCTGCTTACCCAAACTATCCAGAGATTAGCATAAGAGTTTGACTAACAAAATGAGCACTTTATTGTTGTTGAAAATGAGACAGACTCAATAGCAGGAGCAGTGACGAATTGGCCAGAGTTCCTGGGAAAGCACTGGCCACAAGCGTGACACTGATTAAAGAATGGAGTGCTATAAAAAACAGGGACGAGCAGCTCAAGAACCTCATTAAAGCATAGAAACATCAACTTTAATGGCAGATAAGGACCGCTTGGCCCACCTAGTCTGCCCATTTCCCTATCTACTGGATAAGCTGCAGATCCTAGTTAACCAACAGCCTATTTCTTCCTACCCCCCACAAGAATTGCCTTATGTCTGTCCCGTGCATTCTTGAATTCTCCCCACAGTTTTGGACCCCACAAGTCAGGAAGGCTATTCCATGAGTCCACAATCCTCTGTGAAAAAATACTTCCTCACATTGCCTCTGAGCCGTCCCCCCATTATCTTCAAATTGTGTCCCCTTGTTCTTGCACACCTCTTTTTCTGAAAGATGCTACCCTATGGACGTTGTTGATTCACTGAGGTACTTAAAAGTTTCTATCATGTCCCCCCCCCCTCCTTTCCGCAAGGGTATACATATTAAGCTCTTTTAGTCTCTCCTAGTATGGCTTCTCTTGCAGACCTGCACCATTTTAGTTGCCCTCCTCTTGACTGCCTCCATCCTGTCTATGTCCTTGTGGAGACGGGGTCTCTAGAACTGGACACAGTACTCCAGATGGGGTATCACCAACTGTTTGTACAGAAGGATAACAACTTCCTGTTTTCTGCTGGTGATGCCTCTCCCTATACATCCCAGTATCCCCCCAGCCCTCCCTACTGCCTTCTCTCATTGCTTGCCAACCTTAAGGTCATCTGATATGATTACCCCCAGGTCCCTTTCCATTTTTGTTGTTGTTACTACCCCCCCATTGTGTACTCTTCTCCTGGGTTTTTGTTTCCCAGGTGCATTATTTTGCACTTCTTTGCACTAAATCCAAACTGCCATACTTCTGACCAATCCTCCAACCTTGCCAAGTCCCTTCTCATCCTTTCCACGCCTCCTTGTGTATCAACCCTGTTGCTGATCTTTGTGTCATCTGCAAAGAGGAATACTCTTCCTTCTAGTCCCTCTACATTGTCACTTATAAGGACATTAAAAAGGACTGGACCCAGTACTGAACCCTGTGGTACCTCACTAGTAACCCCACTTTCTTTGGAATGGACTCTGTTTACTATTACCTTTTGTGTCCTGTTGTCCAATCAGTGTTTTACCCAGGCTACCACCCTGGGACCCACTCCCAGGATGGATAATTTGTTTATTAATATTTTGTGTGGGACTGTGTCAAATGCCTTGCTGAAGACTAGGTAGGCCATGTCCACAGCCCCTCCCTGGTCTACTACTTTGGTCACCCAGTCAAAGAAATCAATTATATTCATCTGACATAACCTTCCCACTGTGAACCCATGCTGCCTTGTGTCCTGTGCCCCACTGGTCTCTAGATACTCAACAGTTCTTTCCTTCAGAAGTGATTCCATCACTTTCCCTACCACAGAGGTCAAACTGACAGGTCTGTAGTTTCCTGCCTCTGTCTTGCTCCCACTTATGTGAAGGGGAATCACATCCATCTTCTTCCAGTCCTCAGGTACCACACCATCCTCCCATGATTTGTTAAAAAGTGTAGTCAGTGGTGTCACTAGTTCTACCCTTAATTCTTTTAGAATTCTGGGGTGAATCCCGTCAGGCCCCATTGCTTTGTCCATCTTCAATTTTAGGAGTTCTTTCAGAACCTTTTCTTCTGTGAAAGGACTGGGATCGACCCCCACTATCCAGAGTGCTTCTGTTAATTGGATTAGGTACCTCCCCCTCCTCCTCTTTTGTGAATACTGAGCAGAAGTATTGATTCAGTATCCCTGCTTTTTCACTGTCCCCATATGCCCACCCACCATCCATTCTATTCAGCCTCACTATCCCTCCCTTTGTCTTTCTACCCTCCCTGATGTACCTATAAAAGGTTTTATCCCCCTTCTTAACCAAGTTGACTATCTTTTCCTCAGTTTGAGCCTTTGCTATTCTGACTGTCTTCCCTGCTTCCTTCTGCCTTAACTGGTACAGTTCTCTGTCCTGCTTCTTTTGTGTTTCCTTATACTTCCTAAATGCTATCTTTTTCTCCCTAACCTTCCCCAACGCCTCTTTTGAGAACCATAGTGTCTTTTTATTTGAAATGAAATGAAATTAAACTTTATTGATATGGAGCCTTTCTTAAACCAAGGCGCCTTACAATAATTTAAACAGTGAACAATAAATAATAAACACAAATCCATAAATAATTTATATTACACTAAATCTGCGCTCCAAATCACAATCGATTAATTAAAATTAATCTTAGACCATAAATAGGTCTTGAGGGCCTTTTTAAACTCCTCCACGGTCGCACACTGATGAAGCAGATGGGGTAGAGAATTCCAGAGGATCAGAGCAACAAACATAAAAGCACGAGCACCTGATGACTTTAAAGAAACCCTCGGAATCTCTAGCAACCCCTCGTCTGCCGAGTGGAGAGATCGATTGAGAGATATTTAATTTTGATTTGTATATTTGCTTCACACAAAGGCTTGTTGCCTCTGTGATGGCAGTTTTGATGTTTCCCTATTGTTGCTCCACCCCTTCTTCTTGCCTGTTTGCTAGTGCTTTTCTAAGGCACTCTCCCATCTTGACAAAGTCAGCCCTCCTGAAGTCCAGTACCCACACTTTTATATGGCTTGACTCTGCAACTGAGTTTATCGTGAACCACACTGTTTGGTGATCTCTTGTTCCCAGATGGCTACCCACTTCTAGATCTGAGATCCTCTCACTGTCCCCATTTGAGAGTATGAGGTTTAAGATTGCTCCCTCCTGAGTGGGTTCCAACACTAGCTGTCTGAGGCATGCCACTTGTAGGGCATCGAGAATGGCCCTGCTCTTCAATGTGGCTGCCGCAAAGGTGCTCCAGTTAACATCTGGCATATTCAGGTCCCCCATCAACAGTATCTCCCCTTTCTTTTCCATCCTATGGGTGCCTTCTATCATATCCTTGTCCATTCCCTCCCCCTGAAATGGGGGTCTGTATACAACCCCTGTGCATATTGTGGTGCCATTTCCAGTCTCTAAGGTGACCCACAGTGCCTCCTCTCCTCCCTGTTTACTCTTTTGTTCCGTTGCTTTTATCCTTTCCCTTACATAGAGAGCTACTCCTCCCCCTCTTCTACCCTCCCTGTCTCTCCTGTAGGTTGTGTACCCTGGTATGTTAACATCCCAGTCATGTTTCTCTGTGTACCATGTTTCTGTGACCTGCCACGATATCCAGGCATCCCTTTTCCATCAAGGCCACCAGTTCAGGGAGCTTGTTGCCCAGACTCTGGGCATTAGTACTCGACTCAGACAAACACACTAACTCTTTTTTTTACCCTAAATTGAAGGTCTCAGTAGCAGAGTTCTTGTTCTTTAGTCCTAGTAGAGAAGCATAGTTGTAACAGCAGCTCCTTCCTCTTGCTGTTCTCTGCATGTTCTCTGCCAGAAGCTTCCTTCTAGCTAAGCCACTCCCCCTAATTTACAGCTCTTTCTACACCTAGTTAATTGCACAGGTAACAATTCTCTTCAGCCAACTCAGACAAACACCTAGATAACAGCAAAGATAACAATTCACTTCAGCCAACTCAGACAAACATACTAACTCTTTTTTTTTAACCCTAAATTGAAGGTCCCAGTAGTAGAGTTCTAGTTCTTTAGTCCCAGTGGAGTAGTATAGTTATAACAGCAGCTCCTTCCTGTTGCTGTTCTCTGCCTGTTCTCAGCAGCTAATATCAGATTGCCAGGTGTCCCAGAAGGGACAGAAGATGGTGACTTACCTTACCCACTTTTCTGGAGTGCTGACTGCTGAAGGCCTTGGCCTGAGCCACGCTGTAGCTGCACAAAAAGCCTACAGGATTACTCTGTGCAGTGTGATGATGACTACAGAGGGACCACTCACCGTATTGTTCACAGTGGCCTCTTCAGGAGAATGGGACATGATCCTTAGATCTGTGATAGAACAAGCTTCTGTAATGCTGGGGGAACAAAACGTCTTTTCTCTCCTGACTATTCTTATGCCACTCGCATGTGAAGAAGGGCTTTTGAAGGAGTGGCATCTTAGCTTAAGAAAGTTGGAGTGGCGTACCGTATTGCCTTCTCTGCTTGTCTGTGGTAAAAGACAAGCAATATAGCTTTGCTGCTCTTGGGTGGCTAGGGAGTTTATTGTGAAATTGCCTAAAATGGATTCTAATGGGCCTGAACAAGAAAGAGTCAGATGATGACAGTGTTAACTCCTGGGTACAGACTTTTTGTTAAATTTACCACTGATTGTGGCATGCCCTGCCTGGCAGAACTTTTTATAAACTAAACTTACTGACTCGTAGCTTTTATGATGTGATCCACTTCTTGGTCCCTATGATGGGGATGGGGGGTAACTGCATGAAGGATGGTGGGTATAAAATACCACAAATAATGATGTGTTTGCTTTGAATCCTATTTTAGATTTAACACAATAATTGCTTATACCACCAAGTTTTACTATAGCAGTAAATCTAGTTTTAGATTGGTAGTGTGGTTGGTAATCAGTGCAAAATGCAAAATGGCAACCTCCTTACGCTAGATTTTGCACCATGCATGTGTGGTGATTGATAGTGGGCATCTCTTCCTTTGGAGTAGCAGGTAACCGGTACGAATGGGGAGACACAACTGTGATGTCTGTCTCAGCCAGAATTAAGAAGCTTGCATGCTCATTAGAGTGCCCGGAATAAGAGTTTGCCTTTCATTAACACTGCCAAGCCAGATAGGGAGTATTAAACTTGATAAGATATCACTGTGTTCAGTGAAGTTAATCATTGTTAATTTTAATGTCTTTTACTGTGTAGAGCCATATGGTTGCATGGCTGCATAAACTATTGTTTCAGCTCAGTTTAGGCTATATGAGGCACAAGAAAATGCATACTTTATGTGAAACAATATATGTTATGACTAGTGGAAGAGGTCTAGAAGCTATAATGGCAGTATTATTAAGATGTGCATTTAAAATATTGGTACTTCACAAGAGCATTGGCTATAGGATGGATCTTAGTGGTGCTATCAGTTATCTGATCTGCTGTTTGATGGCTATATCCAGGCGTGTGTTGCACCAGTACTTTCTTAAATATGGTGCAAGATATGTACTGTATAACAGCTATACTGTTCCTAGAACGCATATTTTATGCTTGTATTTTCAGATAAAAATACAATAAACATAAAATTTTAAAAATGAAGGTCCAAGAACTACACACAGTATTGAAGGTGGAGGCAAACTAATGGCATGTACAGGGGGAGTATAACCTTCCTCCTTCTGCTTACTACCCCTCTCCCTTTGAAGCCCATCATCCTAGTTCTGTCCCCACCACCCTTGGACAGTGGGATGCTTTTTTTCAGATCAACTGTATTGATAACCCCAAGGTTCCTTTCCTTTGAGATACATGCCATGACCTCTCCTCCCATCTTGTACTCGGCACTGGGGCTTTTGTGTCCAGTGTGCGTGACTTGGCACTTTTTGGCATTGAATCTTAGTTGTCAAATGCTGGACTACTCTTCTAGCCTTTCCAGGTCCCTTCTTGTAGCCTCCACTCCTTCCTTTGTGCCCACTGTATTGCAGAGAGGGGTGGGTTTTTTTTCAGTTTACACATATATGGCAGATTGATTTGTGTTTCACAAGGTGAGAGAGGGGGCCTGAAGAGCTGTTGCACTAAACTGGATTATTTGGGCAGTATGTGGGTAGGTTATTAAACTGTTGGGTGTTGTTTTTTTCGTTTTTTTTAATTGTTGCAAAACACAAGATTCTTTTGTGTTACAGTGGGGCGTGGGAAGGGGGGACCTTTGGGAGTTTTTGTCCCATAGCTGAGACATTTGGAACAATGGCACAACCAACACTTCCTGATGTTACGATGAAGGAACATCATCTAAGGGGTCAGAGTTCCACATAAGCCAATCTCAGACCATACAAATATACAATATAAACAATAATACATATATTGTCAGCAAAAATCTGTTGAAATGTAACTCCCTAATATTCTCCTTTGATCACTGCCCCCCCAACTTGCTTCATAACTGTACGACATCACCCATCCTCAGATATCAGCTTCCACTCCCTCTAAACAACACTCATTCTGGCTATAAACCAGCATCTGAGAGCCAATGTAAGGCTACTTAAGCCACCTACAATTAAAAGATCTGCAGTTTTTCCCTCCCACAGATTGTTCCCCATGAGAGAATTGCCTGCCATCATGAGACCCAGGAACTTCCTGTCTCTGTGTGCAGATGCCAAGCTCTCAATGTACTGTAAGACCTTATAGTCGGGGATTGCTAAACCTGAGTATGTCTGCAGTGAGACACTGTCATGGCAGTGATTCAGGAAGGGCTGCAACTCTTGGGAACACTTCGACATACATACTGTTTCAACACAGTTCAACTTACAGTTTACATTTGTTCTATACTTCTCCCCTTTGTTATTCATAAGTAGAAACCTCTCACTGCAGTGGTGAGCCTCCCAAGGATGTTGAATTTAAAGGTGGTCATAGGAGCCGGGTTTGTAAAATTTTTTGGGGGGCCCAGGGGTCATGGGTCAAAGCTCCCAGCGGGGGTAATATGGGAGCAGAGACCCCCCATACTTGGGGGTCTGGTGGTTAAGTGCCTCATTTTTTGACAACTGTAATTCCCCTGCAGGCAGAGCTGACCTGAAGTGATAGTGTCCACTGCTGCTACCTGGAGTCTGCAGCAACAGTGAGTGCTTTTCAGAAGTTTTTGAGCTTTACATTCTCATTCTGATTATGTCACTAATTGTGCTCTGTGGGTGAAAGAGCCTGAGCAAAACATAATCAGGTTGGGCAGTGACTTCTGTTATGTCATTAAAATGGCAATTACTCAACAGGGTGCAGCCTAATGAAATAAAATGTCGAGAAGTCAGAAATAAGTTGGGTGTGTTTGGGCCCAGTACAACTGACTTGGCTGGGCAGGAATGGGGGAACAAAAGCATTAAGCCATCACTCCTATAGAAGCAATTCCCATGACAAATATCGAGACAAAAAAGTCCCACACACTTTTCCAGGTGTTGGAGCTGGTCCCCTATAGTGTAGGGGTACTGAAACTGCAATTACACTTTTTTCCACTCATTTGGAAATCTATATGCAATTAGACCCACAATAATAATAACGCAACTCTGCAGAGCTGCCTGGCACAGTGAAATAACCATTAGCACCCCCACCAGTACATCAGCATCTGCTGCCTTTTCCGAACTGACTGCTCCTGGGCTGTTAAATACTGCTACCACACTGGAAGGGGGGGATTGTTTAACCAGGTAAGGCACACTAAGCCGGAGCTTGTTTCCAGGTGCGACCTGGGAGCACAATGAAGTTAAGTGACTTGCTTGGAGTCACAGAGTATACAAGTGGGTGCTGATGGGATTCAAACCCATGTCTCCAGGCTTACAGCTCAGTGCCCTTAACCACTACACTATACTGCCTCCAAGGGGACTTCTGTGATCTTGGAGGGGATCACCCAAGACTCTGATACCCCCACTTTACCACCTAGACCTGCCACCCAGGCTACACACCCTGACCTGGCCAGGATACTTCCTCTCTGGAACAGTTCCAGTGCAAAATAGCTGAAAGATAGCAATGGGACTTTGATCCTAACTATTTCAGGTGTCCATGAACAGAAATACAACTTACAGGTTGCAGAGATCTGTACTGAATTTGCTAGAATTAGCATTTCTCAGACCCCAAATGGGCAAATTAGCATTTATAGAAGCAAGTTTAATACTAAAGAAAATATAATATATTTGCTTTTTCAAGTTAGACTAAAGTGAGTTTACAGAAATAGTACAGTATTTACATCCTTTAAGACCATCTGCAGCCACCTGCTCCAGCTCCTTGGCAAGCTGGCCAGGGACCTGTTTAGCCAGAGCCATTACAGTGTCCAATCTAGACTTCTGGTATCTAGCTGTGTAGGCCATATAATTAGCCTGCCTGAGTCCCAAAGATGCTGCCATGTACTGTTTCTTTGCCATGGTATCAATCCTCCTGGAGTCCTTATCTGCGGGGTGAGAAGCCAAGGGTATATTTGCCCTATCACAGGCAGCAGCCTGCACTACCCCAACATGGCTGCATTGCTAGGAAAGGAACCCGATCTGAGCCTGAAAGAGTATACCTCTTGTCCATTCTCTTGTCCACAGGAGGTATAGAATTAGGAGTCTGTAAAATTTTTGTTGTCTGTTTCCCAAAAGACTTATGAAGGGGAATAGACAGCCTCCTGGACTCTGGGATATCCATCATCTCAACATAATCAGGCTCCTCCTGATCCTCTACAGCTTCTTCCATAGGAAGCTGAAGAGTTTCAGCCACTTTTTTGTAAAACATAAAATGGGAAGGGGACTCAGAAAGCCTAGGAGGAGAAACCCCTGAAGGTCTGTCTGGGGAGATGTCCGGGTCAATGGGCACATCCAGACTTTCATAATCACCATCACTATCCTCATACTCTCCTTCCTCCTCCTCCGGTTCATAAAAATCCTCTAAATTATAATCCGGAACCGTGGGAACCGACTGAACCGAGCCCCTAACTCGATGGTGCCGTTCAGCTGAACCAAGAATCATTGAACAATCTTATCGCTTTGGCTATTTCATCAGCGGTTAGAGAAAGAACTTGTGGATCTGAACCGGCTGACTTATCCCTTCTTTTTCTTTTAACCGGAAGTGACTCCTCAGAGTCAGTTCTCCTTTTGCCTGAAGAAGTTTCGCCCTGGTCAGAGGGCACTCCTTCTGGTTTGGTTGGAACCGAACCAGGCTGGCCATCCGGGTCAGTGGACTTTTTGGCCTCCCTTTCCCTCAGCCAACCTACTCTCTTCTCCAGGATAGCTGAGGGAAAATGTTTGCAAATCTGGCAGTCTGAATCGAGGTGGTCAAACCCCAGACAATAAAGACAGGTGGTGTGGGGGTCAGCCTTAGCAAAGGCTTCCCCACACACACTACAGTGTTGAAACCCAGTGGGCCCGGTTTTTTTCTTGAGTTTCTCAGACATGGCCAGTCCTAACCAAACTTACCCTTTTTTCGGCAATCCGCCAGGCAAGACACCCTTATCGGTTCCTGACCGTGTTACGGTCGTGAAAAAATAAAAAACTGCGTTTTTAGAACTGATAAGGACCGGTTACACACTCTAAAAGTAGAAAAAACTTTTTAAAAAACCTGATCGGTTCAAACCGAACCGATTCAACGTTTACAAGTTCCACACAGAAGCAAACAATAATAAACCTATCTAGTACTCACGGTACCACAGACAGAGACTGAACCGACAGGTTAGATGGAATAAATTCAGTTGAAACTGAGAAAAAATAACACTTTAACCGACTAAATTGAACCGAGCAAAGGAGAAATCTCCAGAGTGACTGTTCAGTGAGGCGGAGTAAAGAATCTGACGGTTTGGGTTCAAACAACAACAGACAGAGTCTCAACCAAGCTCGAGCTCAGTGTTCCATGCCTTGCATGGAAAGTTAACTCTTTTCTCTCTGGGGCAGTTCAAAGGTTGGATATCACTGCAATAGTCAGAATACAGCAAGACTTCATGTTGTTTGAAAGGAGGTATCTCAGCCACATTCAAAATAAACAGAGGTGCAAGACAAGGCTGTGTGCTTGCACCTTTATTATTTCCCCTTGTATATTGATCAGATGCTAAAAGACACTGATAAAGAATTTATAGATACACCTAATTTACATTCTCATAATTGTCCACTACTACCATATGCAGACAACATAGTTTTATTTTTGTTAACAAAGGCTGGATTACAAAAAAACTATTGGCTACATCATAGAGAAATCATCTACACAAAAGCTAAAGATTAATGTAACTAAAACAAAGGTTCTAAATTTTTCAACGGGATATAAGAAATATTCTATGTTTTGGACATTGGGGAGGAGAGATTGGAAAGGGTTAAAGGGTATACTTATCTAGGAGTATATTTTCAAGAAAACACTAACTGGACACAACATTCTCAAATTTTGACAGATGAGTTAGAAAGTACAATGGCGGGGCTAGTGCGTTTTAATATAAAATATGACGAGATGACCATAAAACCCTTGATACAAGTTATAAAAGCAAAATTTGATTCTCAGTTACTTTATGGGTCTGAAGTATGGGACATAAGCAATTTAAATAAAGTACTTGTTCCTTTGTATAAATATTTACGTACAGTATTACGGGTAGGACACTCACGTCCCGCCGTTTATTTGAGATCAGAACTGGGACTGAACAATTTGGAAGCTTTAATAGAGTCCAGGAAAGTAAACTATTGCATTGCCCTGAGTAGAAAGGAAGAAACAACCTTAGCATGTATAGCTTTAAAAGAGAAAGAAAAGTGGTACAATATAGGTATCAAATTGGATTTATGGTTTACAAATCTAATGTAAATATTGAAGGAAAATAATTTGAATAATCTTAATAGGGCAACAGAAAGAAAAAAATTACTCACCTTAGTAATTGTGTTTTTTCTAATGGAATCTTGCTGTATTCTGACTATTGCAGTTAGCCCCAGCACTGGAAGGATACTGTGGAACAACCAAGACCTCGGTTTACAGTGGCCGACTTGTTCAAGTCTCATTCTGAGCCTGGCAGCTACCAGAACTTTGAAAAAGATTACTGAGTTTCTTTTTTACAATCTTTATACTTCTTTATTTGTTCAGGACACAATGCTATGGACACTGTCCTACATCCAGCAAGCTCAGAGGTTTTGTGTGTGTGTGTGTGTGTGTGTGTGTGTGTGTGTGTGTGTGTGTGTGCGCGCGCGCATGCATGCGTGCATGTGTGTGGTCTCTTTTTGGTCCCACGGAGACAAAGCCTGTTCAGGACTGAAGCCTGCTCAGGACTGGGGATATGTTTTAAAGATGTGATCCTTTCTGGTACGAACATTTTTGACATTATCCCCGGGGCAACTGCTTATCCTGGATACTACAGTTTCAAGTCAGTAACTTAGGTTGATAAATGCTTATGAATCCCCTCTTAATGAAAAGTAAAACAGATTGTGTTCTTTAAAGAAATTCAGCCCTTTCTTTGTACGGCCAGAAGAATTGTAAAGTGGGGCAACTTTAATGTCTCCCTTTCCCAAGCCCAAAATGCCCCAGGGTCTATACTTTATTGTGATACCCACTTCCTGCAGTCTATGATTTCCACAGCAGGTCTAATGGATGCTTATACAGTAATACACAGAAGAGGGGGGGTTGGGAGACCTTCTTTAAAGGATCTCCGGCCTCACATATAGATTACCTTTTTGTCTCCCAGTCCCTTCTGGTAAACTCAGCCAAAGTGATTCCCACCAAGACATCAGACCCTGCTCCAGCTGGTTGTCAGGTTGGTAAGCATGAGGCCAGGATAGGGGATACTGGTTTCTGGAAAATTAATAATGATGCGTTGCATTCTAGTGAGGGGAAGGAGTCCTTGATGAGATTCTTTTCAGACAAAGTCACTGCTAAGTGTATGGTTGACTCTACTTTAGCTTGATGGGAGGATGCAAAATCTGACCTTAAAATGTTCCTCCAGCGTTTCGGTAAGGATCTCGCCAAGGAGGGCTATTATGGATTGTTATCCTTTTGACATTGGCTCCATAAATTATTAAGCTGTGCATATGAAAAAGTGGTTAATCTGAACTAGCAAATGTCTAGGCTAAAAGCTAGCATGAGGGAATGTCAGTAATTACAATATCGATGGAGTGGATGTGCTGGGATAACCTCACGCCTGGGTGGTCGGGCACGAGGCTCAGCAGGCCGAGTGTGTCCAATGTCCCAGAAGTGAGGTTATCCGAGCACAACCCACACCCTGGAGTGCATTATTGCTATTATACAATGGCACATTGTTCTACAAAATAAAAAATATTTTAAAAATGTTTTTAGTAGATTTTTAGTGTGGCAGTATATCTCTGTTTCTGAAGAGAAGAGCAAACAATCATCCAACAAATCAATACAGTGAGGTTGTGCTGGATAACCTCACTGTGCCAGGGACACACTGACCAATCAGAGTCCAGGAAATTTTCTTGCCGTTGTATAATAGAGCATCATCCCTCCTAGCAAAGATACAGTACCCCGAGTAAACAACCATCTGAAGGATGTGCTAAACAGATCCAGCACAGGGTCATGTCCTCTACTGTCATGTGTTGGTGGGGCAGATTCTACAAACAAAAAACAACATCAGCACCAAAGTCAACAGACACATGAGGGCAGCAATACAGCGCAACACTAATGTCAATCCGAAAAATGTGGCCTTCTAGGAAAGATCATGCTGTCCCCAGGTTCCTGATAATTTGGGAGAGAAGTTGACTGAACCCATTTCAGCTGCAGAGATCATCCAATCTACAATTAAGGCCTTAACATGTAGCACATCCCCTGCTCTCCTGGGGTAGACATTACAGCTGAGCTGTAAGAAGAAATGTAAGCAAGACCAGATATGTACAGATTTGGCTGAGTTTTTTTTTTTAATTACTGCTTGACTCATAAATCCTTTTTCTTCCATCAGCAGGGAACCTGCATTAATGATTTTTCTATTTCAAAGGGTGACAAACAGCCTAGATCTTTGTAACTAGAGAAAGATAAGCCTTCTAACTGTTGATTTATGATCCTAATGAAAGTGCTACTACTAGGTGACAGGTCACAGGCTAAGTACAGATAAATAATTAGTGTACCATGGAGGTTGTCACAGGTTTGGTCCTCTTCCTCCTCAGGGGTTGATAGGCTCACCTTGTTGCCAGCATGAGTCACAATCATCATATGGTCACTCACACACCCAGCTGCTCATGGCCTACCAACACCCGACTGTCGACTACTCCAAGTGGTGGTGGTGGGGAGGGGCTCCCAAATGGCATTCCACAGCTGCACCTGTCCATGACCACCACTCAAACTTCTAACCTCAGCTGTCTCCAATCCATAGAAGTAAAAGGACTCCTCTCGCCATCCTCGCCTCATGACCCGCTGCGCCGTATGCTCCTTATTCAATGCCACTTACTGCCACCCGATTAGCCAGCTGTCTTTTGGCACATCACACTGGATTCTTAGCAAAGGTGCCAATATGAGAAATTTCCACCCAATAGGTGTAGGGGTGGGGATCACACTGCTCCCTTCACAGAGTTGGGGGAGGCACACGCAGCAGCAGTTCACAGGGGAAGCGCGCTGCAGTAGTGCATAACAAATGGGGGAAAAAAATTAAAATAGTGCCAATAAAAACAAAAACAAACGTGATGATACAGACAGTTATTGCTGGAGCTGGGCCAGCTTTATAAAATATTGCTGGGGCTTGGGTCCCACGGGCCCATATAACCCAGAACCTATGAAGTGGTTATGTTTATAAAATTATTTTGAAGTATACTCTTGTGTGTAGCCTGCCACTCTGCCCTGTGGTGGTTGAGCACGTGGGTGTGCTGGCCACCAGTCCCCAAATGTGTCCCACGGGGGCCACGACGCACCAGCACACCACACAGATGGCACACCACCACTGTGCTGTCTCCCCCGACAGAGTTAAAAAACTCCCACACTGGGGAGCTGCGGGCGGGGGGGAACCAGACACAGTCAATGCATGAGTCCCACCACCTACATTTTCCAGGGCTACCTCCTGTGGCTGTGGAGGAGGTGGTGGAGGTGGTGGAGGGGTGCTGCTGGATCCCCTACAGCTGCTACCGGTGGTGATGGTGGTAGTGGCGGAGAAGGTGGCTGCACAGCAGCCACCGGTGGCACTGGTGCTGCTGCTGCTCCTGTTGCTTCAACATGGGGGGAAGCAACACCCAGGAGCTGGGAGTGGGCCAGCATGACATGACCACCCCACCCCTCACGTGTCTGCACTCCCCTCCGACTGTGCCCATGGGCCAGCGACTTGCCTTCTCCTGGGTCCATTCTGACACAACAAGTCCCCAGGCCAACACACAGACACACTCTGACCCTCACTGACACATGCAGTCAGTCACACACACAAAAAAAACAAAACAAAACTTATAAAAGAAAATTCACTAACCAAAAAAAACACAAATACAATACAAAAACTAAATAAAGATATAGCTTTTAAAAAAGCTGTTGGTTTTCTTCAGTACTGAAATGCAAGCGGCAATCAAGCACTTTCACTCCTAGTCTCCTCTCACAAAGCTTTCTCTCTCTACGAATGCAAAGGAGAAAGTGAAACTGCTTCTCTGACTCACTTTCTTCCTGCCTGGCTAAAGCATGTGACTTACAGTACTGTAAGCCATGTGATGTGTTGGGGGCTGCCTATTCTGTTCTCACTTCGCCTTACTTCGTGTTAAGGCATAAAGGCAATGCGAAGTAGTAATAATAATAACGCAAAGTGAGCACTTTGCAGTGCCCACTTCACGTTGTGCTCCACTAACACGAAGTAGTCACTTCACGTCCACTTCACCGGCGGATTAAAATTTTGCTGCATCTCTAGGGGAGAGCAGTGTTTGGAGCATGGGTAAAGCAGTGTTTGGAGCATGAGGAGAACAGTGTTTGGAGCATAGGTAAAGCAGTGTTTGGAGCATGGGTAGAGCAGTGTTTGGAGCATGGGAAGGGCAGTGTTTGGAGCATGGGGAGAGTAGTGTTTGGAGCATGGGTAGGTCAGTGTTTAGAGCATGGGGAGAGCAGTGTTTGGAGCATGGGGAGAGCAGTGTTTGGAGCATGGGTAGAGCAGTGTTTGGAGCATGGGGAGGTCAGTGTTTGGAGCATGAGGAGAACAGTGTTTGGAGCATGGTGAGGGCAATGTTTGGAGCATGAGGAGAACAGTGTTTGGAGCATGGGGAGGGCAGTGTTTGGAGCATGGGTAGAGCAGTGTTTGGAGCATGAGAAGGGCAGTGTTTGGAGCATGGGGAGGGCAGTGTTTGGAGCATGGGTAGAGCAGTGTTTGGAGCATGGGGAGGGCAGTGTTTGGAGCATGGTTACAACAGTGTTTGGAGCATGGGGAGGTCAGTGTTTGGAGCATGGGAAGGGCAGTGTTTGGAGCATGGGGAGAGCAGTGTTTGGAGCATGGGTAGAGCAGTATTTGGAGCATGGGGAGGGCAGTGTTTGGAGCATGGTTACAACAGTGTTTGGAGCATGGGGAGGACAGTGTTTGGAGCATGGGTAGAGCAGTGTTTGGAGCATGGGTAGAGCAGTGTTTGGAGCATGGGAAGGGCAGTGTTTGGAGAATGGGGAAGGCAGTATTTGGAGCATGGTTACAACAGTGTTTGGAGCATGAGGAGGTCAGTGTTTGAAGCACGGGGAGAGCAATGTTTGGAGCATGGGGAGAGTAGTGTTTGGAGCATGGGGAGAGCAGCGCTTGACTATCCTGCCTATTCCACCTTCTGCTCACTGCTTTTGTTGCTGCTCCTTGTTATCTCAATTTGTTTTTTTATTTTATTTTTTTTACTTATTTTCTTTTCGTCTCCTTGGCTGGGGGGGTAGTCCTATTGTTTCCCATTTCAGTTGACTTTCCTCGGCTGCTGCCCTGGACCCAGTCAGAGCTCTGACATTTTTTGCCCTGCCATCCCAGGTCACTTCACAGCTGGGATTTATCCAATACACCACAGAGACCTGGAGGCCAGGGGCTGAAGGGGAGCTAACTTGAATGTGTCCACCGCAGCACCGATGGAGTCTGCCGTCATCATGCCGGAGGATTATTTTTGTCCCTTTGTACCCCCCATGGCATGATCATGCAGTAGCATCAAGGACATCCTGTGCATGCACTCAACCGCAGCACGTCCAACGCCTGCCCATGCCATCCTACACATTGATCCCCAAGCCTGCGCTAGCCCCCCCAGCTACTGCCAGGGGCCAGTGGCTTGGTGATCCTCCCCACCCTCCTTCCCCGAAGGAGGAGAGCAGTCTGTGGGATGCTCGATCCTCCTTCTCCCGGCCGATCCCCAATGTTCCAAGTCTGTTCCCAAACTCAGGTCGCTGGTGTGGCGCGAGGTGTGGCGTCCAGCGCCTCAACCCTCAGTGCCACCGGGCCGGCTTGTTATCTCAATTTAGCTTAGTACATGGGGCAGCTTGGAAATGGGACCCATCAGGTAGTTGGAGGGGAGGGGGCCAGAATTGTTTTATTCCCTGATGGGCCAGGTTGGCCACTGGACTGGTAAGATGGACAGTTTTTTTTTTTATTCCTTTTAATTCCCTGCCAGGTGGGGTTGGGTACTGGACCTGTTAGGTTGCTGGGGGGAGGGTCAGATTTTTTTTATTCTCTGATGAGCCTGGTTGAACACTGGACTTGTGGTTTGGGGGGAGGATTGTTTATTTATTTTTTTATTCCCTGACAAGCCAGGTTGGGCATCAGATCTCTCAGGTTGTTGAGGGAGGGGGCAGTTTTTTTTAAATTTCCAGATGGGCTAAGTAAAGTTGGGCGCTGGATCAGTCAGGCAGTTTGGGGAGTGGGACCGATTTTTTTATTCATTGATAGGCAACATTGGCACTGGATCCTTCAGATTGGGGGGGGCCCTATTTTTTGTTACTCAACAGATTTGGTTGCATACCAGACCCATCAGTTAATCTGGGAGAGAGGGATCTTTTTTAATTCCCTGATGGGCTGGATTGGGTATTGGACTAGTCAGGTAGTTGGAGGAGGAAGAGGGTCAGATTTATTTTTTTACTCCCCGATAGGTTGGGTTGGGCACCGGATCTGTCAGGTTGTTGGGGAAGGTGGACAGATGGGTTGGGTTGTTGGGCAGGAGGGCACTTTTCTTTTTTTAGTTCCTGAGCATTCAAGCTGCTCACTGGAGTCATATGATATTTGAGAGAGGTGGCCCATCTGTCGTGCCTCATTGGGCACCTGAAAATCTATTCTACTTATACATTCCCGGTGCTATCAGTATGGAACTCCTGTGCCTTGTAAAACACTTTGGGGTATAGTGTGCCTAAAAGTCATGTTGGCTAAGGGTTGTTTTGCAAATTGCCTAACCCTGGACCACCCATAGATTTCCCAGTCCATGGCCAGGCTATTCGGACTGATTGGAAACACAGCTGTTTTTTCATGGAAGGAAAACCACACTCTCATATCTTGCAAACTTTGTTTCTGTGTCAACAGACAACTCTTTTCATACAGCTGTTAAGAAATATACATGCTTGCTTTGGTTTATTTTCACTGTTCATACTAGCCCCTGTAACTATCCTGGGGGTCTCTCTTTTCTGGTCGTTGAAATCTCATTGACCCTGAGAGCTGCATTAGCATATGAGAACATGATGTGTCAGCACTCTTTATACTCCACAGTATGCCTGTCTGCTTAATTGGAATGCAACAAAACAAGTTGCAACAGGTGTGAAGTACCACATTTCCCCTCAGTTAGCTTTGCAAACTGTCTGAGTTGTAATACAGGGGTTTTCCCCTTAAACTGAATTTGGTTGGTGTGTCTCCAGAAAGATCTTTTTCAGGATATTTGTACTTTCAGCACAGAGGTGCATGGTGTAAATGGGAGCTGTGACATCATGTTCTCTTCTGCTAATGCAGCTCTCATGGAGGATGAGATTTCAACAACCATACAATGGAGACACCCAGGATAGTTACAGGGGACTAGCATGAACAGTGAAAACAAACTGAAGCAAACACATATATCCCTAACAGCTACAGGAAAAGGGTTGTCTGTTGACATGGAAACAAAATTTACAAGATATGAGGGTGTAGTTTTCCTTTAAACAGAGATGTAGGGAGCGATACTTCCTCTTAGTTCCTACAAGCATCAAACAGCATCACAGTTATTCTGTTCTTTGTCTTTTGCATTGCAATCATTTAGTAGCATGAAAACTCTTAGTTTTATATATGCAATTTTATTTTTTTCCAGAAGAAAATAAAGTTTAGATTTCTTTTCAGTAAGTTTTGCCAGCAGAGAGTTTACAAAGTTAGCAAAGCATTAGAGTCAGCTGCAAGGCGCAACAGCAAGACACAGCACTTGCATATTGACAGCCATATAAAGTCATGCCCCAGTCCCCCATTACATTCAAAGGGACAGCTGCTAAACACTTCCTGACTTTAGTCCCAGTAAGTACTGGTCTACTATGTGGATGTGCCCTAAAAACATCATGTTTTCAGTAGAAAAGAAAACAATAGTGCCAGTTTTAGTGTACTGTGTCTTCTTGTTATTTATATCTGCCAGTATGTGTCACTATTGCATCACGTGATTGCATGTTTTTGATGCAGAATGTAGATGTTATTTTTTTTATTCCTATTTCATTAATTTATCTTTTCTTCTACTTAACTTTTAGCCAGTGTTGGAGACAAGAGGCAGATCCTTGTGCACCCTTTCTCCACGATGATAATACACAATAACAATGAGAGGAAGGAAGGTAGGGAGGGAGGGAGGGAGGAAGGGAAGAGAAAGGAAAGGAAAGGAAAGGAAAGGAAAGGAAAGGAAGAGCTGTTTTGGATGCAGGAGCCCTGGTATCAGGGAATACAGCCTCAGTCTCCTCTTGGTCACCAGGAAAACATCACCAGAAGCCGTTGTAGCACCTCTCACAGGAACCCTGATCTGAGGCATGTGCCCCACTCATATATTAGATGCAGTGAGTTTATTACCGAGGCCTGAGAGAGAGAGAGAGAGAAAGAGAAAGCACTATGTGGTTGGCCACCTAGACAGTCAGTGAGCGCTGTGCGGTGGGTCACTGGGACAGTACGAATATGCATGGTGCATACTACCTTATAACATGGGTAAGAACCTTCTAGCCACCTGATTGGCTGAAAGTCATGTACAAGAATGCAATTATGTGGCCACAATTACACTCCTGTACTTGTTCAGCATGTGCACCAGGTTCAAATACAATATCAATACATCTTTACTGGAACTACTGTATGTTTTTGTCTTTTGCTCCTATTTCCAACAGAAAACAATATACAGGTATAACACAAACTTTAAATGCACATTTTAAGTAGAACCCATGTTATAAGTGCAATAAGACACTTCAGGGATATGGAATTATGGTCAATAATTGAAGCTTCCTTTTGTGTGTTTAAAGACATTTGGTGCAGGCACCTCATGCCTAACAACTCGTGGTGTGTGATTATTAACCCATAATTACACACTCCGGTGTGTCTTATTGCATACATAGTTACAGACGGTGATCAGTATCAGAGTTTTTCAGTTGCAGCATAAATACATATTAAAAGAACTAATTCAAGCCGGCCCATTGGCGCAGCGGTTGGATTTCCGCTTGCGATGCCAGCGACCCGGGTTCGGGAACGAGCACGGGATGCTGGAGGGTCGGCCGGGGTGGGGGAGGCAGCTTGAGCGCCCCTACCCACTGCTCGCTGTCTCCAGGGAGGGAAGGGATCGTGACCCGCGTTAGAGCGACCGCCGTGGAGGCCGGCGGTAATGCAGCATGTCAGGGCCATTAGGGGTGGTGCGTGACAGACGTCAGCTCTGGCCTTGACGTCTGGATGTCATGCACCCTAAGAAAGCCAGGAAAATAGCTCACTGGCCTTTGGATGATGGCTCTCTGCTCCTCAAGGGCCTCCAGTGCCTTCCCGGTGCCTCCTGTTCCCCAGCAGCGTCCCCGGGCCCTAGGAAAAAGTGTGCGCTGGGGCTATCCCTTCCCCCCCCGGTGCCTTCCCCTTCAGAGGAGAGGGACCCACCCGGTAAAGGGATATACCGGGATATCTCAGGGATCGGCTGCGATCTGGGGATCTGAGGAAGGCCGGGAAAGGTCAGAAGGGGTCAGAGGGAGCTTGACAGGGCCCGAAGGAGTGAAGGTCCAGCGAGCACGGGGGCGGAAAAACAGATTACTCAAAAAAAAAAAAGAACTAATTCAGAGTAGTGAGGCATGAAGGGTCAAGGAGTGAGCAGGAGGATGGGTTGGCAAGCAACCATCAGAACAGCTGGCAGAGCAATGAGGGGGGTGCAGGAGATACTGTGACTACTGCTGCTATGACATCACATGCCAGATCACTGCAGCAAATACAGATCGAGGATTCATGGGAATAATTTTACAACATAGCTAGACAAGGATAGAGAAAAGTGAGTGATTGCCCTGTAATAATTTATGGTGTATAGTGGAATGTGGTTGAGGATGGAATTCCATCCCTAGAATAGGGTTGTTGTGCTGCAGTAGCTACGTCACAATGTTGTTGTGCTGCACTAGCAATGTCACTACTGCAGTACAAGTTGAAATGCCACTGCGCGGCCGATGATCTCTAACTGCATCGGCGATTACTGGGGAAGATTTTTTTTCTCCCTGACATTAGCGCTGTCAAGCAGCCTTTTTGGCAGTTTCTGACAGTGCTAACAAAAAGGGAGAGATATCAGCTGGTGAAGCACAACATGGAAAAGAAAGACTGTTTTCTTTTTCTTTTTTTGCTTGATACAGAAAAAACCTGGGAGAAAACGTGCTGTCAGTTGGAGTGGCTGACATAGAGTCAAACACAATTAACACAAAGGGACTGGAAAATGTAAAAAAATGTGTCTTAGGTTTTTTCTTTTAATCTGTTATGCTTGCCTATACACTATATAAGATTGTGTATGACCAGTCAAGCACAGACAAGGCTGCATTTTAATCTCAGGGTTGGTAACAGAAGACCTCTCGAGCTGCAGTCTCGAGGTCTCCTGCTACCAAGAAAACCTCTTGACTCAAACTCAGCCTTTGGCTGTTGGTTAACTAGGATCTGAGGCCTATCCTGTAGGTAGGGAAATGGGCAGACTAGATAGGCCAAGCAGTCCTTATCTGCCGTCAAAGTCTATGTTTCTATGTTTCTATGTTTTGTATGACTGCTCCACACAGTCCTCTGTACAGTGTATAGTAGAGCATTGTTCAGTGTAGCATTTCATCCCTTTCAAAATGCTGTTGTACCACAGTTCAGAAGTCATGGAATGTGATTGTGCACTCCTGTGGTACAACAGCATTCTGAAATCATTAGATATTTATGGGAGGTAGGGACATCTAGGTGTGCTGCGTCCTGGTTGCTGACAAGGTTCCTGGACAGGTGGTTGTCACTCCTCAAGCACCTGGGTTCCGAACCTTCTCAGCCACTCAGGATGCTGCAAATTCCCTACTCATTTTACAACTGCCTTTATCAAACACTAAATAAACAATTTTTTTAAAGGAGGCCATTATTTGACAGTAATTGGTGACCTCCAGGGGCGCTGGGGGTCTGATTCAAATATGGTCACATTTAGCGGTACTGTATCTAGTGGGGGGCACCAAGGGGTTTGGGTCCAATTAAAAGATTTCTGCATAGATCAGCAGAAGAAGCAGTGGGTCTCTTGGGATCCAGGAACCGAATTTAAAGTTGACTGTATTTGCCTTCAGCATTAGCATTAGACCTCTCACAGAGCTAGGGCAGAAATCTACAGATGGCTGTATTTAATATTATAAAAAGAGCTGGTGAAGTAGAGTTTACTGATCAGCTGTAAGCATTCTATTAGGTCTACTGTATGTTAATTTTAGCTATCAAATGGACCATGAAAATATGGTAACCTCATTGGTCTAAACATGTCACATGACTGTTTATTATTTATGACAACTTTTTACCTCACCTGAACTACATATTTTTTTAATACCTAAAAGCTCAGTTTATAAGTGGGATAACACACTCCAGGGTGTATGGTCATAAAGGAATAATACACTTCTCGGGTGGTTGTGGCACTTGGCTATGCCTTGTGCCTGAGTTTAACAACCACTTGAGGCATGCATTATTCCTGCACAGTCATTTCTATGGCAAAAGTTTGTAATGTCATAACCAGCAAGACCTGGCTAAAGCTGAACATCCCCGACTCTATAACCAACTACAACCTTATCCATGCAGACAGGTCGCCCCCCCCCCCAAACGTGGTGGTGGTCCTCTCTTGTATTACAGGAACCACCTTAATATAACAGCACAGCCAAAACCTGCCATAAAGTCCCCTTGTGAAATTCTTCACTTCACCCTTCTCTTGTGGAAAGTAAAAAAAAAATCTTACTTGCCTCTACAACCCCCCCAAAATGGCACCTCTGGTCTAACTGCCCTCTCCAATATCATCTCCCCCAAGATCAGGCAAAATGAGGTTATAGCCATGGGTGACTTTAATGTTGACTGCCTGGGCCCCCAAAATAAATCCTACAATACCCTCACTAGCAAGTTTGACCTTTCACAGTTTATCTCTGACCCGACCTGCCTCTCACCCAGTAATCGGTGTGTGACAAATCCACCCAATCAGCACCCCTCTCGCAGATGGCTGCTGCAGACCTTCACCTGTGTTTGCCCTCACCGTGTCCTTGTACCCATACTTGACCCTCTGAAAAGGTGGTGCACCCCGGACATCTGAACCCTCTGAGCTCAGTCACCAGTTCCCTGGATCAAACCAAAGCCAACTGCCCGAACCCCAGGTGAAGTGTGGGTTCTGTCTTATCAAACTTCGTTCCACTCCTTTCCCTGTCTCAGGAAGGAATGTGTTTTTCAAATTGCTTAAACTAGATTTAGCGTGTTTCTGCGGAATGATGGTTACCCCACAAATTCACAAACTATACTCCTTTTATTAAAATGCACAACCAGTCTATATATTGTGCTAAACAAGAACTACTTTATTAACACAACATATTTACACATTGGCCAAAATACAATAAAAGTGCTTACAGCAGAAAACACAGAACATAATAGGGTTAAAACCATAAAAACATACTGAGATTTCCTACAGCTAGGTCAAACTTACAGGTTAAGATATGAAAATAGTACAATCTCTTGTCTTTGGAGAACTTCACCAGCATCAGAGTCCCCCCACTTCCAGTCTCATACTGGCGGTCAGACTGTTGCACTACACACTGACCCCCTTCTACCCTGGCTCACAACAATGTCCTCCTTTTATACAGAAAATTCCAATGTGCCTCAGTGCACTCTGTTTTTTTACCTTTTTCATTAGGATATGTTTCTTGCAAATAAAAATATTTTGTTTGTAAAAAGGATTATATAGGATTTTGCTCTAAACAGACCCTCACTGTGTTCCCATCATAAGGAAATTTTCCAGTTCCCATGTTTTAGCAATAAACAAATATACTCAGATAGGTTCCAGTTTGCTGTGCTTTTGGTACCGTTTGTCCACAGTTTCACTATCCCAGGGTGGCACCCTGCAAACAAACCCCCAGGAACAGATAAAGTATATTACCCAAATAACCTGCCTTGTAAACCCTGAGATGACCTCCCAGTATTTTCTGGGACATTTCAACCTGTCTGCCAATTCACTGTATTAAAACATTAGTATTAATGTATGCCATGGGGAGGCCTAATCTCCTGGATTGGATGCTATCTAATAAACCTGACAGAATTCTATCAGAGGGTATGCTGCCTGATGCACTGAGTGACCACTCTCCCACCTACTGCTATGGAGAGTCATAGCCCCCAAAGTACATCCCATACTACTTTCCCTGTGTGACCCATCTGGCCTTGAATCTCCCTCCCTCCCTCCCTCCTCCATGAACTGTCACTCTTTGACTGGCATCCAGTAGTCTTCTCCAGTGAGGTGAATTCTCCTCTTAGTGTCCTTCAGTCCTTCCTGCCTCAAATCCAAGACAAACTTGCACATATCGACGAGAGAAGGGCTAAAGAGATCTCCACCAGGTAGATTCACAGGGACTTCCTCTTCCTGTTCAGAACCATGAACAAAAGCTGGTTGACTTTCAAAACCTTTGGCAACCCAGCAGGCTGGCTTGCCTGCAGACATCTATGCAACCTATATAAAAGGGTCACTTGCTTTGTCAAGAGCCAGTACTAATTTAAACAAGTAATTGCTTCTGCTGGGAACCCTTGAGGGTTCTTGGGGCACATCAAGAGTCTCCTGGAATGCCCATCTAAGAGTCACACAAAGGACTTTCTAATTGATGGTGTCCACTGTAACAACCCTGAAACCATTGCCAATGCCTTTAACTCCCACTTCATGAATCCTTCACCCTCCATGATGGTCAATCCCTCCCAGCTCCCCTTATCACCACTCCTTCTGAACCCACCTTTCGTTTAAAGCAGATGTTCCCTGGGACAGTCATCAAGTTATTAATGTCCCTTCCTAATGGGGGCAGTACAGAACCTGATGGGATACTTCCAAGACTGCTTCGCCTGGGTTCTCCCATACTAACCTCCCCATTATGCACATTTTCAACTTATCTCTCTCTTCTGGCATAGTTCATGATGATTGGAAAAAATCAAAAATCATTCTGGTTCTAAAAAAGGAGACAACAAGCTTCTAAATAATTATAGGCCCACTGTGCTACTCCCAATAGTCAGTAAATTACTTGAAAGAGTTGTAACCTCCCAACTGACTGACTTTCATCAGGCAAACAACCATCTCATGCCCAGTCAGCAGGAGTTTAGAAAAGAACACAGCACTACCACCATCCTGACCTATCTTACAAATGACACCAAATGTGCCATTGATGGGAGCTGCCTTACTGGAGCCATTCTTGACCTATTCAAGACTTTTGACATCATTGCTCACATGTTGCTCCACTCCAGATTAATTTTTGTGGGCCTCTCCCTCCAAGTAGCGTCATGGTTCATGAGCTATCTTTCTGGGAGATAGCAAGACAGTATGTTCACTTTAATAGCACCATATCTGCCCTTGCCCCCATAAATCTCAGTGTCTTTCAGGATTCCATACTTGGACCCCTATTCTTCTCCATTTTTTATAAATGACCTTCCCTCAGTCTCCTCACACTTCTCATCAATCATGTATGCAGATGATATTATTTTGTATTTCGCCCTGCCTCCATCACCACTGTTAATTCTCAGTTTCAAGTGATTTCTCCCTGGTCCAGGCCTGGCTCATTAAACTGATCCTTAACTCTTCTAAGACCCAAGCTATGCTATTTGGGTCTCAGGTCGGACTCTGGTCCTGTACTGTACACCTTTCTATCCATTGTCAGGATGGGTCTCCCTTATCAACAGTGACAGACTTTAAATATTTCGGGATCACCCTGGACCCTGTCCTGGATTTCTTCTTCTGTATCTGCCTTGCTTGCAAGGCAGTTAACTCAAGGCTTGGCCTAGATTACTGTGCCAAACTCTCCCTCATACCCAAGGCCAGGCTTGCCATCATGCAGGGTGTCCTCCCCTGTCTTCAGTATGGACATCTTATTTTTTCAAATGCCTCCAAATCCACTCTAAGCAAGTGGGAGGTGTCCTACAATAACATTTGTTGCTTTTCCCTGTCCTCCCCATGACTCAGGTATCATAATGCCCTATATGCCTCCCGGGGATGGCGCTTGCCCTGTGCAGCACAATCCTGCTCTCTAGGATGCTTTATTAATGAACTACTACACCACACCTCCCATATATCTCCACCTGCACCATGTCAGGCCTACATGCTCAGATCTACAGGCACTGCCCTCCCTCCATGTTCCCAAGTGCTTATCTAAGATGGAGAAACAGGCTCTCCCAGTCTTTACACCAAAATCTTGGAACTCCTTTCCAACAGAGATTCGTAACCTCCCCTCGCATGGACTTTTCAAAGGTGTTCTCTTTAGGCATCTAACAGGATCAACCTCATGCCACTGTACTAAACAGCTCAAAATGTCCTCCCTGAACTTTGCAATTTAATTTGCTCATCCCCATGTCTTGGGGCAAGCCCCCTAACTACAGTGTGCTACTGCACCGCATCGTAGCCTGTACACTGTATAACCAATTGCATATTTATAGTTGCAAACCTCTGTATGTACATTTCTGGAACTGTTTATTGCTTCTGTTGTACTTTGCTTGCTTGACCACAGGCTATTTTTTTCTGTACTATGTACTATCTCGTGTTTATTATATAATCTGTTGTATACGCCTCGGTCATACCTGACAATAAGATTTACTTGTCTAGGTTCTACCCTACCCACTAAACAAAAACTAAATAAATGAAAAATAAATAGGGAATGAAAAAGCAGGAGCAGAGTAACTATACAGCAGAAGTGTACAGTTTTCATGCACATGTTCTTAGTAATGAAGAATGAGACAGATGTAAAATATATAGAGTAAATGATAGGCAACTGTGAGTTACAAAGTGACAAATCAATTGAAGGGTTTATGGAACATACTAATCCAAGAGGTTGAAAGCCGAGTGGATTGTAATGTTCCATAAACCCAAAGATTGAATTATCACATTGTAACTCAAAGTTTGGCTTTTTTTTATATTCTGTGTCTAATCCAGCAAGTGCAGGGAGAAAGTGTGTCAGGTGGCTCACTGTCTGCAGTGAAATCAGGAACTCTTAGTGCCGAAGAAAACTGCTGCTGTGTTTTGGTCTCCCTGCACTGGCTGCACTGTCCTAAGGAGTTGGGGGTTGTGAATAACCATGTGGCTCACCAGCCACATGTAAGGCAGAATCAGTGTCAGGAGATCGTGGCAATTTCCTTTATTCCTCTACTCCAATTTCAACAGTCCAAGGGGCCAGGAGAACAGTGACTACTGTGGCTTTAGTCACCAGCTCTTGGCAGTTTCTGGTGTTCCCTAGCTCTGATTTCAGTAGTCCATGGGGCTGGGAAAACAAGTTAAAGAAGCACAAGAAAAAGGACCATGTCTACTGCTGTGCATGAGGTTTCAATTATATTTTAATTTTTGATTGGCCGTTAAATCTAGTAATTCATGGATGCCAATAAATTACGAGGTTTAAGTATGAATTACGATGTCAGAAAGTGCTTGTTAAATGTGAGTTAATTGCCTTAGCCATGTACTGTATACTGTATACGGAATGATGCATATAGGGAGTGGTTTATAATGAGTTTTTTACACACTCGAGGTATGCACTGTAATGCCACTTAAACCCCAGGAGTAAAACTGGAATAGTTTAACTGGGCATCACACACTGATGGCGTAGAAAAAAGTGAGTTTCTGTACTGTACTCCTTTTTTCATGACAGTTGTTTTCAAAGTTGTGGAGCTACAGAATCAGTTTAAGGATTTGAAAGTGTGTACTGTCACTGTGTCATGAGGAGAAAACGTGTTTTCTGGTAAGAGGCTGCTACTGTTTCTTTCTCCATTATACACACTCATGTATAATGGGGAATTATAGCCTGTTTTTATTTTTCTCGACCTTCTGCTTATCCACCCTATATTTTCCTGCCAGTCCCTTTCCGATGTTGACCCCCAGCCCCATCACATACTATCCCCATATTTACCCCCAACCTCTTCTGACCACCATGGGTGACTGGGTGCCACAAGCAGTGGTACAGAGCCTGTGGGGTTGATTTCGCCACTTTGCTGGCCGAGGATTTGTTTCATTCCAGTTTTTGCCCCTTCCCAAGGTTGGCATGCATGCCAGGGTGTGGATGCACATCGTGAAGACAACACACACGCTCAGTGTCTGTGTATGACCTGCTGAGAGATGACCACTTCTGTGTCACCTAACGTCTGCTAGATGGCAGCCAAGCAGCGGCACATGCTGTCCCCCTCTTCAGAGAAGGACAGCTGTCTATGTAAGCCCAATTCAGCTTCCTCTGGCTGTCCCCAAGTGATCCTGGTCCATTCCTGAACTTGAGGTGTCTGAGCTTGCCTTGCCACTGGGCCGGCTCCAAAACCTAGTTTTCAGGCTGTAAAACCCTTAACCAGTAATTTTTGAGAAAGCATTATATTATGGTGGCATGGTAGCACCAGTATAGTTAGGGTTGAGCAGGGGTTTCTATGTTAAACCTCAAACTTTGCATTTTAATAGCTTCACAACCGTTCAACAGATTTATACAAATGTTTGCATGTGCAGTGTCAGGCAGTAATTCTTTTGACTTGTCAAGTTTCGTTCTGGTTGGATGTGTGGACTCTGAGATGCAGACAGTAAATAAAGTGAAAAAATCAGGGTTTTTTGCTGTTTTGTCGCTGATATTGAAGCGCTCTTCTTGCCTACCACCTTCTGATACTGAAGTGCTCCTCTTTCCTACCACCCTCATGACCTAGCACCCAGACAGTTTGGAATTTTCCTTGGAAATTTTCTGGGTAGAAAGGGCTTGGGCCAAAGTGGTGTCCTTTGCTGGTTTGGTGAAAACATATTAATCCAGTTCAAAGTTATTAAATTAAAAATTTCAGTCCTGAGCATGCTCAGTACATTCTTTTGGCTAGCTGCTTGGAATGAAAAGAATAATTTGGTCCATATGAAAAAGGATCCTTTTTCGTATGGAGGTAATCCTTTTTGCATCAGGAAAAAATCCTATTTTGCATGGCTGCCGTCTTGTTTCCTTTTTTTTAAATGTTTCAAAACCCACAAAAATGACATCTTGCACACACACCAACACAAGTATCTTGCTCATTGGGACCATGCTAGATGGATTCTGCACCTAGTTCTTGGAAGAAGTACCCTGAAATGTGGTTTGCTTTTTTTAAATTTTAAAATACTTTTTCATGACTCAATTTTCTTTTTTCGTATGGCCATATGAAAAAGGATCCCTTCACACAAAAAAAGAAAGATTTTGACTTAGTTTTTTTTTTTCCGGTTCTTTTTTCATATGAACACAACCTTTTTCACATAAATGAACAAAAAAATACATACAATAAAATGATCCTTTCATGCAAAAAAAAATCGGGGAAAAAAAGTCCAACTTCTTTTTTCATATGAAGGGATCCTTTTTCATATGCTTTTTCATTCATATGAAAAAGGATGCCTTCATATGAAAAAATATTTTGAACTTAGTATTTTTTCCAATTCTTTTTTCATATGAAGGAATCTTTTTTTGTATGCTTTTTTTGTTCATACGAAAAAGAATGCCCACATACAAAGAAAGATTTTGGACTTAGTTTCTCGCCAGTTCTTTTTTCTTATGAATAATTTCTTCTTTGTATGGGTTTTTTGTTCATATAAAAATAATGCCATCATACGAAGAAAGATTTTGGACTTAGTTTTTTTCCAGTTCTGTTTTTGTATGAAGGAATACTTTTTCATATAGGTCTTTCATTTAATAACAAAAAGGATCCCTTCATACGAAAAAAGATTTTGGGCTTAGTTTTTTTACCATATTTCAACTTCAACAAGGCATAACTCCCTCAATATTTGGAGTTAAGGGACAATGTAGATATCCAAAGAAAGGTCCTAATGAGTACTACAAGAATAATACATAATACCTCCAACAATTTAGGGAGCATATAAAAAATGTAAAACATGAAAATTCCCATAGGATAACTTTGGAAGTTGAGCAACCCATACAGCCAAGCAAATAAATTGTTCTGTGGCACAAATGGAAGTGCTGGGCTCAGAGGACCCTGTGCTTCCACACCAAAAGGGATGTATGCATCCATTCAGGGATGGAAGCACAGGGCTGGAGGGCCCTGCACTTCCACGGCCAAATGGATATGTTCAGAGGATACACAGATACACAGAAAGGTGATGGCAGAGTAAGGCACCACTGCCCATCTAGTCTGCCCAAAACCCTACCTCCCCCCTTCTGTTTTGCTTCCACCCTCTTTTCCCAACCCCTTAAATCTATCCAAAGCCCTCTTGAACCCCTCCACCATTTCAGCTGCCACTACCTCCTCTGGCAGCTTGTTCCAGGCCTTCACCACCCTCTCTGTGAAAAACTGCCCCCTGCCATTACCTCTGTATTGCCCACCTTCCAGTTTGAGGCTATGTCCCTCGTGTTCACTCTCTTCTTCAATTTGAACAAGCTGTTACCCTGTACCTTATGTATTCCCTTCAGATACTTAAAGGTCTCAATCATGTCCCCCCTCTCCCTCCTAGTCTCCAGAGGGTACAAAATCAGCCATCTCAATCTTCTCTCATAGGGTACATCCTGCATCCCTCGTACCATTTTGGTTGCCCTTCTCTGCACCCTCTCCATCAGCTCAACATCTCTTCATAGGTGAGGCCTCCAGAACTGCACCCCATTCTCCAGATGTGGCCTAACCATGGTTCTGTATAATGGCATTAGCACCTCCCTGTTCCTGCTATTAAAACCCCTCACAATGCAGGCCAACATTCCATTTGCCTTTCCCACCGCCCTGCTACACTGGCTGCCCACCTTGAGGTCATGCGATACCATAATCCCCAGGTCCCTTTCTGTTTCCTTCTTCTTAATCACCAGCCCCCCAAGGGAGTAAGTTTCCCTCCTATTCTTCCTCCCCAGGTGCATCAGCGAGCACTTTTGTGCATTAAACTTCAATTTCCAGATGTCAGACCAACTCTCCAGCCTCTCCAGGTCCCACCTCATGGCTTGCACCCCACTAGGTGAATCCACCCTATTGCAGACCTTTGTATCATCTGCAAACAGGCACACCCGTCCCTCCAGACCCTCCGCTAGGTCACTAACATAGATGTTAAAGAGTATTGGTCCTAGCACTGACCCCTGTGGCACCCCACTGGTCACCGCCTACTCCCTGGAATGTGTCCCATTTACCACCACCATCTGACTCCTTCCCTTCAACCAGTTTTCCACCCACCTAGTGATCCTGTTGTCCACCCCTAGTCTGTCCAGCTTATGTACCATTCCACCATGCGGAACGGTGTCAAAGGCCTTATTGAAATCCAGATAGGCCACGTCCACTGCTCCTCCCTGGTCTACTATCTGTGTCACCCCATCGAAAAACTCTATCAGGTTAGTCTGACAGGACCTTCCCTTGGTGAAGCCATGCTGCCTGTCATCCTGCATGCCATTCATCTCCAAGTATTCTATCAACCTGATCTTAAGTAATGTTTCCATTACTTTCCCCACCACCGAGGTAAGACTAATAGGATGGTAGTTTTTGACCTCATCCTTCTGCCCCCCCTTATGTAGTGAGACCACCTCTGCCCTCTTCCAGTCCATTGGCACCACCCCTGTGACCAAGGACAAGTTAAACAGCCGTGTTAGTTGCAGCACCAGTTCATCCTTCACCTTCTTGAGAACCCTTGGGTGTATTCCATCAGGCCCCATTGCCTTGTCTACCCTAAGTCTACCCAGCTCTTCCCTTACTCCTCCAGCAGTGAATTCTGCCACAGCCACCTGCCTGTGGCTGTCACCCTCCCTACTCCATTCAGGTCCCCTAACCTCCTTTTCCTCTATGAAGATTGAGGCGAAATAGCTGTTTAATGCCTCTGCTTTTTCAAAGTCTCCTTCCAGTATTGTTCCACTTCCCCCCTTATCCTTCCAATCCCATGCTGTGCCCTCCTCCTTTCTCCAATGTACCTAAAGAAGGTTTTGTCCCCCCTCCTTGCCTGCTTCACTATCCTCTCCTCAGTGGCCTCCTTAGCCCTCCTTATCTTTTGCCCAGCCTCCTTTCTATTTTCTCTGTGGGTTTCCCTGTCCTCATCCTTTTGTGTCCTCCTGTACCACTTGAATGGTCTAGTCTTCTCCTTGACCCCTAATGCCACCTCTCTAGTGAACCATAGAGGTCTTTTCTGTCTTCTATTCTTTCTTACTCTTCTTATACATGAGTCCATGGCTTTAAATACCCCTCTGTTGATGGTGGCCCATAATTCCTCCACCCCCTGCACATCCCCTATCCTCAACATTTCTTCCCCAACTACCTTCCTCATTCCATGAAAGTCAGCCTTTCTGAAATCCATTACCTTGGTTCTTGTCCTAACCCTCTCCCTGTCCACTCTCACCCTGAACCTGACAGCCCTGTGGTCACTGGTGCAAAGATCTTCCCCCACCTCCACCTCCTCCACACTGTCCCCATTTGTGAGGACCACGTCCAACAGGTTTACACCCCTAGTGGGCTCACTGACCCTTTGTTGCTGGAATATGCCCTGAAGAGCCTCTAAGATGCCCCTGCTCCTTGCGGAGATTGCTGTCTGAACCTCCCAGTTGATGTCCGGAAGGTTTAAGTCCCCAACTAGCACAATTTCCCCTTTCCATGCCATCCTCGCTACTGATTCTACAAAGTGTCTATCCCCTTCCTCCCCGTGCATAGGCCTATAGACTACCCCAACATGCAGGTTTTCTCCCTGTCTCCTGTCTAGGGTGACCCACATTATCTCTGTTTTCCCCTCCTCACCCTGCCCTTCCATGGCCCCAATCCCTTCCCTGATATATAATGCCACCCCCTCTTCTCCTCCCGATCTTTCCTAACAACCGATACCCTGGGATCACCGTCTCCCAGGCGTAGTGCTCATTTCACCAAGTCTCACTCACTGCTACAATATCTAGGTTCTTCTCCATCATGGTGGCCTCCAGTTCTCCCATTTTGTTCCCCAGGCTCCTGGCATTTGCAACCAAAGCCCTCCAATGTGTAACCCCATCCCGTCCTTCCCTGCTGCTAAGTGTTCCCTTGATGAGTGTTTTGACTTGGGGGGAGGCTGATAACCTCTCTGCTGTGCCTCACATAAGGCTGGTCCTGTCCTTACCCACCCCCCCTTATTTAGTTTAAATTGAACTTCCTTGCCATGAAGTCCCCCAGTTTACTGTTTAGTGCAGCTGCCCCTGAAGAGCTCAGGTACAGCCTGTCTTGGGCATACAGCCCCTCCTCCTCCCATGTAAAGCCTCAGTCACCTATCCAGCTGAACTTAATCCGACTGCACCAACCTTGTAGCCAATTGTTGAATGCCCTTATCTTCTCCTTTCTGGGTGTGCTTGCTCTTGGCACTGGCAACACCTCAGAGAAGGAAAAACAGTGTTGCTCCTACAGAACCTAGCAAGTTCCTCAAACCTTGCCTGCACCTCCATCAAACTGTTCCCTTCTAAGTCATTTGTGCCCAGGTGAAACACCAGATGTGTCCTTTCATCCTGCTGCTTACCCCAGGAAGGAATATGATGCCTCACCTCCAGCACCATCATCTCTAGCATGCACTGTACCCATACTGCATTGTTTTTTGTTCCCTTCCTTCCCCATTTTAGCCCCTTAATTATTGAGTCCCCCAAGAGTGCCACTCTACTGCCCCCTGCTTCCTGGGTGTCCTTTTGGCCTCTAGCTTTGTGTCGTGGGGTTTGGCTCCCTTTGGACTCCTCCTCATATTCCATCCTGACTTGGTTTCTGCCCCTGCTCATCTTTTGTTCCCCATCACCTAGCCTATCCTGATTTTTACCCACACCCAGCATCTGTGCCTCTTCACCCTGTCCCTTTAGCCTTTCATCAGACTCCCCCCTCCTGTACCTCTTCAACCCTTGTACTTCCATCTGGCTTCCTTCATCCCTGCAGGCCCCTCCTGCATCACTGCTTGAGCATGATCCAGTTTCACCTGATCCCCCTCTAACTGCTCCTGGCCTTCCCTCGTCTGCATCACTGTATGAGATTGTGCCAACTGTGCTTGATCCCCCTCCAACTGTTCCTGTCCTTCCCATCTTTGCAGAAGGTTTTGAGCACTGTACCCCACTTGGGAAAGTCTTTCTCCTTACCACCTGCCCTGTCTGCATATTTCCCCTGTCCTGCACCCTGCCTGGTGCATGCCCCAGTCTCCTACTGCAGCTCCTACCCTGCAGGGTTTCCTCCAGTTCATCTTCAGCCAGTTATACTATCTTTAAAAGTAAGGAAATGAATTGCAAAAAACATTGTTAATGCACTAGTTAGGGTTAAAGCGACAAACGTAGGGAAATATGGTGTTAGGGTTCCCAAACCTAACACCCCACCCCAACTCTGCATGCAGCAACAGGAAAACCCATTATGGTTTCACCTCCCCTGAGCCTTCGCAAATCAGGCATGGGGTGTATCTTGGGGTTGTCAACCCTAACACTCACCCCATTCTCATATACTCTACACATCTCAGCTTATTTACTGATGGAATGGGATGAGCATTAGGGAAGACAACCCCAAGGTACACTCCACACTTAATTTATGAAGACTCAGGAGAGGTGAAACCATAGCAGTTTTTCCTGTTGCTGCCATCAGGGTGGGGTGGGGTGTTAGAGTTGGGAACTCTAACACTACAGTTCCCTACATTTGTCACTTTAACCCTAACTGGTGCATTAACCAGTAGGGCCAGTATATTAGGGTTGCTCAGCCACTTCTATGTTAAACCCAAAAGTTTGCACTTTAATAACTT
Source organism: Neoceratodus forsteri (assembly GCA_016271365.2). Lineage (NCBI taxonomy): Eukaryota > Metazoa > Chordata > Ceratodontiformes > Ceratodontidae > Neoceratodus > Neoceratodus forsteri. Next base: position 725,279,032 of record CM057458.1, on the reverse strand, counting down.
TGCAACTGCTTGTTCGATTTGCTTGACATTTTGCATGCACAGTGTGGTACCACAGATCTCTGGATCTGGAATGTTTTGTTCTGGTTGGATCTGTGGTTGTGGAGCTGTGAAGCATGAAAAAGTGTGAAAAATCCTCAACTTTGTGAAATGCTTGTCTCCACAGCCAAAACGCTTTGTCTGTTTTGTCTGAAATTTATAGGGTATATGCAGACTGGATCAGGGAAGTGCCTTTTGAAGGTTTGGTGAAAAAATATTAATCCATTCAAAACTTATTAAACTTTTAAGTTCCCATTTTATCCTATGGGAGACATATATGTGCACCATGAAAGTATCCGTGAAATTACCGTGAAATTGCGCTAAAATCCCATTAATTAACATGGGCCACTTTCACGCAATTTCGCGCAAAAGTTACCCATGTTAACCAATGGGACTTTCATGCAGTTACTGCAAATTTCATGGAAAAACAGCCCCAAACAACCAGTTTCTTTGCCACTTCATAGCAAAAGAATGGATAGGGCTTTTGGGCCAAAATTTACAGGGTGGCAAGTCCTTACTCTACCGATGTGACTTTTGGTGGTTTGGTCAAAATATTTACAGTACACTGCTTCCATAGTTATGGCTCTCCAAAGTTGTGAAATTTCCCATAGGATAACATTGCGGTGCCCGTATCTTGAAGGTGGTTCGAGATGTGGATTTTTCGCTCTGGGTGGACTAAGCTTGTGTGGAGGTTTCCGAGTCATGATTACAACTGCAGTGGAATTTTTACTGTTACTGAGATATTGCCAAATTTATGTTAGAAGGGTTCCTTTTCATGTCTGTAGGCCTGTGGTATGTCTCTGTACTTATGTGTAAGTGGGAGCGCAGGACCCAGAGGGCCCACGCTCCCACATATGCATACCATTATGCTAAAATAGCAGTGGGGTGCATGCCATTATGCAGTGCTGGGACTGCAGGGCTCAAAGGGCCTTGAGCTCTTACAGGGACATGAGGGTTCCTTACAACGTCTCTACACTATGGATATAAGTTGCACAGGGCCCATAGGGCTCTGCACTCTAAGAAATGGATAACATTATGTATTTATGGCAGTATGGAGGGTGGGCCATGTGTTCCCATAACCACATACCACTTACATTACAATTTATCAAAAAGAAGGAAAATTCATTGTAAAAAACTGTGTTAATTCACCATTAAGGTTGCTACATCAAAAGTAGGGAAATTCAGCCTTAGAGTTTACCAGGTTAACACCTCACCCCCACTGTGCATGCAGGAACAGGCATCACTGATGTGTTCCCTAATGCTCACCCCATTCCATGAGTAACTTAAGATAAGTATAGTATAGGACAATGGGGTGAGCATTAGGGTTCAAAATGCAAAAACACATCCATGATGCTTGTTCCTGCATGTACAGTGGGGGTGAGGTGTTACCCTTGTTAACTCTAAGGTTGAATTTCCTACTTTGATGTAGCAACCCTAATAGTACATTAATGCATTTTTTGCAATGAAAAATATATAAATATATATATATATATATATATATATATAATATATATATATATATATATATATATATATATATACACACACACAGTATATGCTGATCTGTGCCTCCCTTTATGTTCTTCAAGGTACTCTCAGAGTTGTCAGTAACTCTTCAAATGGGAGGCAGTGGTAATTGGGCTGCTGATGCCACCTCCCAAAACACAGGTCTAATTGGGTCTGAGATAGATACATTTAGTCAATAAAATAGGTCCACGTAACCCAACCCCCAGGACGTACCTGAAAACAAGCTGTTACAGCCTGGTGTGCTTTTCCTGGCAAAAAAATTTGAAATTAATTAATTAATTAATCTGTTTTAAAATAGAAACCTGTTTACATGCAGTTAAAAGGCCAGGTCCCCACCTCAGCACTCCCCCCCGCCATGGGTCTAGACCTCCTCTATGACTACACTATTTAGCACTTAAGACAAAAGAACCGCTGCCCATCAACTTCTTGCCTCCTTGCCTATAGTATTAGTTAATTATTTCATAGACTATATCATCCTCTGGTCCCTACCTGATTTGCTCCATATCCTCTATATCCTCAAGTTGTTCACTGAAACTTCTTGTCAACCTAGCATGCTACAGTATAAACTACGTACTGTATCTGTATATTTATACTTATATAATCCCTGTTATTGTAATTATGTAACCTCTGCAACCTGATGTACTCATGATTTTCTAAGGCATGGAACCTCCTTGTATCTGCTTATGTACTTGTAACCATTGTAAATGATGTTATGCTCATGTATTACTACGACGTGGAACCTCTGTAAAAGAGCCTTTGGTTCAAAGGTGCTTCCTAGAAAGAAAGAAAGAAAGAAAAAAAGCAGTGTCAGGTAGACAGGGTGTTGTGTGTGTGTGTGTGTGTGTGTGTGTGTGTGTGTGTGTGTGTGTGTGTGTGTGTGTGTGTGTGTGTGTGTGTGTGTGTGTGTGTGTGTGTGTGTGTGTGTATAATAGAAGCCCTAGTGGTTACAGCACAGGACTGTGAACCTGAAGGCCCAGGTTTGAATCCCACCACTGCCACTTACTCCTTGTGTAACTGTAAGCTGACCACTTTACTCCCTGAGTTTAACAAGCAACTTTTCAGTAGCATTTTAAATAAATGCATTAAATCCTGCTCCTTGCATAATTCAAATAATCAATTGATTTTAATGTATTCTTTTTACCATATTTGCATATTTTGCAATTATATTTCAGCTGTACCTTCATGTTGCACTTCGTTGTCAGCTGCTGCATAATCCACCCGCGGTGCCCTCATAAATGCTCACGCACATTGCATGTGACGTATTTGTATGGGGCCATGCTGTCAGTGTGCATGCGCCTCATCGCATTGTGCAAAATTGAAGCCAATAGTATGAAGGGAGTGCTACTGGCATTATTTAATGGAGAATTGGAAAATTCAGACAGCATATCTACTGAGGGTGACAATTTTGTGGATGATAGTTATGTCCTTGGCACCCTCCCATATCAATTCAAGCTGTAGGTTCCTTGTACTCAAAGCAGTTCGAGTCAGCTTGCTGCAGTTGCTCTCTCTGATGTTGGTGGCCGCATGGAGGACAAAGAGCTGTCATGGTACTGTGTTGCTCTTTCTTTTCATGTATAGAGTTCAATTTTGTATGTTTATGAAAGCGCTGTGTTGACGCCCCCTCCTGCATCCCCCCCACTACCACCGTGTGCTGTTGCCCAACGCATCCCCCCCATACCAATCAATGATGCTGTCTGTAACAGTGTGTGATGGTGTGCATACATGGCAGTGATGGGTGCTACGCTGGCCAGCTTTTATATACTGTTGACTGGTGAATATCTCCCCGTCTGTCATCAGTGTATGTAATGGCCCCCATTTCTGATTATTTATGTCATGTGGATGTTACCACAACGTCTGGCTGGTATTGTGTGCACTTGGTGAGGAGCTGTCATGGATCATTAAGCACTGGCTAGTGATGCTGTCTCACTTGTTCTGCTGTATCATCGCATGCCTGTGTACTGTGGGTGACAGAGTTTGCTTCAAGTACCACTTATTATGACCATAGTTTACAGTCTGTGTTGGCAGTGTTTCTGCATGCTTTTATGGATGTGTCAGTAGCTGTCATGCATCATCATAGCCTGGTGAGTTTGTCACTTGCTGTCCCTCCATGTCTGTTTATTGTTCAGTATCACAATATTATATATTAGCATGTGATGTGAGAGGTCTGATGTGGAGTTTGAATTTACCTACTTCACCATGAACTGTAGCAATCAGACCATTGTATGAAGTGACACTACACTACCATCATGATCCCAGAGCCTTATTTATTTTTGTTTTGATTTCCGGTCCTCCAGAAAACTCCTCCAGCTCCTCCCAGCTGCCATAGCATGCTCAAGCTCACCACCCCTCCCCCCCGGGTGGGCCCGCTGAGTGTGCACCCCCTTCCGATGGAAACTGGTGGCATGACCAGACTTACCACCTAGGTTGGTGCCCGGAGTGCCCCCCCCAGTGGATACTGGTAGCCTAGTGTGGATGGAGGCATCATATGTGTCAGGCAGCTTTTGTAGTATTAAAGCCCCCATGTGTGTTAACGTGCAATGCTGACCAGCTTCTACCCTGCCCCCCTTCTTAATGGTGCTGGCCACTGTGGAACACCCAGGCCTCCACCAGGGGTCCCTAGTGTGCTGGACACTCAGGACCCCTCCCCCTGGAGAAGGATAGCTGTCCTCTGGATGTGCAATCCTTCTCCCTCTTGCTGGCACTCGGACTACTGGGTCCATTCCAGAACAATGGATGTCTAACCCGCAGATGAAAGCAATGACTCTGTGCTGTTGTGCCAACTGATCAGTGAGCCTTCTTTGTGTTCATTCAATGCTAAACAAATGACACACAACTCCTGCAGATGCATACTGATGTATTTTTGTTGCTGTATGCTCAAGTGGCTGGTATGAAGTTAGTTATGTGCTGGACTATTTGTAATGCGCTGTCTGTTATGAGGTGACAGTTTGCCTTAATAAAACAGTTTTTTCAGCTGCTGGTATGGGAACATAAAGAGAAACAGTGCTTGGATAAGCAACCAGGGCAATGTTCAATGTTGTCATGAAGATTTCATGATAGATAAGATGGTCTTGCAGCCTCACAAAGATGTTTGTTGCTCCAGTGTGGCCCAATGGCACAGTGACGTCAATTCTGCCTGAAAAGCTGAGGATCCATTTTTGATGACAGACCATGTACTTGTAGGGCCAGCATAGAGTGTTAGAGGATTGATTTTTCTATGGACTGCTCTCCTTTTCCATGGTGGGTGTAGTGGTCAAGTGGCCTGAGCATTGTGGACCTCTGGTGGAGGCTGGGAGTCCTGGAGTTCTGTGCCAGTAACTTAATTGTGCGTGTAACGCTGGTCGTCATTGCAGGTCCCCACCCACAGATTGCCCAAAACAACCCAAAAATATCACCCACATGACTCCCTGTTCAGTGACTGTCCACACTGCCACTAGTGTCTGGTGTGGTGTGCCATGCTACCTCGGTTCCCACCCTGGTGTTGAAGTCAGGGCAAGGTGCCAATGACTGTGGTTAGGTATCACCCACAGTGTGGTGAGCATGTGGATGTGGGGATGGCATGTGTGCATGGGCTGATCTCCGTTTGTTGAGCATAGGGTGATTGTGCAACTCCAAAAAATTATATTAAAAAAAAAACCTGCTTGGTGACGCCTGTTTTCATCTGTTGTGGACAGTACTGATTGTTACCAGTAAACAGTGTATTTTATGGGTACCCACACATACAGACAGACACACATACAACAGATGAAATTGCCATCAGACACAATCCATATGTTGCTGTTCCGTGATTGTATGTTCAGGATTTGCTCCATAAGTGTGGTCCACCCTACACCCACACTTTTTGTGACATAGTGACGCTGCCTTTCCCTCTTGAAAGTTACACACTTACATTTCAGTTTTTGTTACCCAATTTCACTTCCTCCTTTTTATTTGAACTTACATACCATGGATGTTCAGTTTATTTATGCCCTGCAGGCAGATGACGGAATGTATGATATCCCACTGTCCTTCAACCCTGTATTGAATGCAGATTGTGGTCCCTCAGTCTCTCCTCATCTGTTTTATCTGCCCATCGATGTCTCATTTACATTTTACTACACTGCACAACCTGCCTGACCTTGTTATTCTTTTCATGTACTCTCAGTGGTAATGCACGAAGATAATGGGGTACCCAATACTTCTGCACCTATCTGATTACCGTATTTCACCATTTAGAAGCCACGGCTTCTATTGCAATTTTCAGTTTTCAGCCACAGCTTCTAAATGGAGCAGCTTCTATACAGAGGCAGCTTTTATTAAGAAGCTACTTCCTAGGCAGATCAGTTTCCCAGTTATTGTCCTGGTACTCGCATTGTTGCCAGCCCTCATGCTCACAGCACATCTTGCATCTCTCCCAGTGTTATGTTTTCTCTCCTTCTAACTTAGAAGCTTTTAGTATGTTTTATTAAAATTACCAGAAATAGGGAATGGACTAAAATGAACACTGCTTGAACTTACTGTCTCTATTCTTACCGCATGCAGCATCACACTATCAGAATCTCTCTCTCTCCCCCAACCTAATCAGCATCTCTCTATCCCTCCATCACACTCAAAAGAGTTTATTTTCCACTGTGCCAAAGTACATCTTTTAGAACCTTTAAGGCTTTTTATTAATCAATTTATTAGGACTAGATTAAAATAAACATTTCTTTAGCTTACTGTCTTTCCTCACACCGTGCAGTTTACTACACACAGTGTGTCTCACTCTCTCTCTCTCTCTCTCTTTTGCCCCAGCTCAGTGTGTTTCTCTCCTCTTCCAAGAAGACCTGATGTATGTGCTTTCTGAAAACTGGGGATATCAGCATGGGGTAAAAATTAACTCTGCATATACTTGCATGTCACCATTTTGAAGCCATGGCTACAAAACGGGGGCGGCTTCTATTAACAACTTTATTTGGAGCCACGGTTTCTATTCATGGCCAGCTTGTAAACGGGGGTGGCTTCAGAATGGTGAAATATGGTATTTGTTATCCCATGCTAAGTATTGTCATACAAAACGTTTAACAGCATAGGTATCAATGGTTCCATGTGATAACGGCGATTGAGGAAAGGCGATTGCCGTTTGGGTGAGTGCACATCACTGAAAATCAATTTTGGCGATGTACACTCATGGCAAACTTCAAGAGGGCACCAGAGACTTAGATTTTTTTTTTTATGCAACGGGCTGTGTTCCCCGGACCCCTCTATGGGGTTCTTCACCACCCACACCACCCTACTAAAGGATTCTTAACTCCAGGGGTGCATGTCGGTGGGGGGGGGGCAAAAGAAGAAAAAAAAAAATTCCCGGACCTGGCACAATAAACGAGTGTGCCCAGAACCAAACCCGGCACCCTCCCAACTCTAGCTTGCCACCAACCCACCATGCCACACAGCCAGCTTGGCAGCTCTCCACCGCACTACACCTCACAAACCCTCCCTCTCTCCCTCCCCTTCCACCCATCTCACAGCGTGGTCCCTCCCACCCAGCCTGCATGCGTGTATACGAACAGCGACATCCTGTTGCTGTATTCGCTGAACCCCCTATCCGGTTGCCCTCCCTGCACAGTACCCCTGTGCACAGGCACTGTGATTGAGTCACCCTTTTTGAAAGTGCTCAAGTTGCATTGCCATCATCTCAGGCTACCATATCGATCACTGAGCTGTGTATTATACCAGCCTTTACTGCTCTTTGTTCATATATTTCAAGACACATTACTGTATTGTGAACTCCATCTGGCCCCTATTGCTAGTACACCTTCATGCCAACAATCCCCTATATCAGCCATGTCTTTTTAGCTCCATATCATAAGTTCCACTGCTCAACTCCAACACTGCCCATTGCCTTACGTTTGTGTTTGAATTGGTTTTGATTGCATGTTTTCAACATGTAATGCTTTTGCATGATAATGTTATATTCTGAGTAATGAGCACGATTGTGTTATTTAACAGTGTTTTTAAAAAATGTATTTCATTATTTTATTTTTTTTGGTGTTCCTGTGGAAACTGTCAGACCATGCCTATGGAACGGGAATGTCGATGCTGTAAAGAAATAAATGAAGTCATTAATACATTTGCAGAGTACAGACTGGAAGAAGGATGCATCACAGAACACTTTGGTTTCCTGGATGTGTGTCTTCGAATTCCTGTTCTAGAAACTGCCTATTATCAGTTTCGCCAGCTTGTTTTGTCCACAATTTACACACCTCTGGTGCATTAGGAAAGTGGAATAGACGAACACCACTTTTGTGGATGTTGCTGCATCCAGCAGCAACTCATGTAATAACTATGATAAAAATCTAGAAATGAAAAAGCACCAAACTAAATCACACCAACACAATGAAGAGCTAACAACACTGATATGAGTCTTTCCCTCCAAAATTAAAAGAGAAAGGGATGAACCAGGAAGTAATGCACACATGAACCAATACATACATACAATACAGTACAGTACATTTATTTGGCAACAGGAGAATGGAAATTATGATACAACAGCACATGAATGTAATAATACATGTTTGGGTCGGCCAAGTGGTGCTGAGGGTTGAGGCGCTGGACGCCACACCTCGCGCTATGCCGGCGACCTGGGTTCAGGAATGGATTCAGGTGGCCGGGGGTCTCCAGGGGAGAGGGAGGATCCCAGCGGATGCTCTTCTCCCTCAGGGGTGGGAGACCAAGAACGTGCTAGCATTCTGCATCCCTTCAAAGCCAGTGGAAGCACTGATAGTAGTAAGGGATGGAGGCGGCTCTGCTCTGCAGAGTCAGGGAGGGGAAACGTTGGATGGTGCATGAGAGGTAAGGTGGGCGTCAGCACGCCATCCCTCGGGACTTATGTCCCACGCACTGGATGTCTCAGAGGGTAAGGAAGTACAAGGGAGAAAAACGGAAAAACACCTCTTAGCAGCCCTAGATGAAAGCCGCTCCAGTTCCATCCAAGACCACCAAGAAGGGACAGACCCCACTGTGCAGAAGGTAAGAGAAGGAGGCACTCTAGGGGCAGATCCCAAGAAGGTGGGGTGGTGGAAATCAGCAGACGGAAGGAGTGGGCACCAAGAGGAGATAGGAGGAAAAAACACAAAGTAAAAAAAAAAAAATATATGCATGTTCGCAGGACACAGAATTAGTTATTCTGCTCTGCAGTTCCCAGAGCCACTACTCCCCCCTTTCTTTCCCATGCTGTCTTTTCTGAAAAGAGTATAGCCTGGTATGGCTATATCCCAGTCATGGTTTTCAGGGCACCATGACTCAGTAAAAGCAACAATGTCCAGGTCAGCCTCTGCCATGATGGCCTCTAGGTCCAATTTTGTTTACCAAACTTTGAACATTTGTACACATGGCCTTCCAGAATCTGCTACCACTCTTTTTGTCAACCTCCTCTGTCTCCTTTTGCCTTCTCTTCTTACCCCTCAGCACCCATTCCTATCTATCTTCATTTCTACCATTTTGTTTCTTTTGTTGTTTTGTACCCATGGGGATTTCTCTCCCTTAGGATTCTCTACTACCTAATTCAGTATGAGGAGGGGGACAGTTTATGTCTCCCTGTTTTCTTCCGCCACCCCCCTTGGCTAGAGAAATAAACTAGGGGCTCTATGTATTTTCTGGTGCCTTCCAAAAATGGAGGCTTCTGGCATATTCTGGACCTCAGAGGTCTAAACAAGCATGTGGTACACCAAAAGTATACATGGAATTCTGCATGCTGCCCTTAGGCTTCCTCTCCTGTCAGGGTAATTAGATGTGTACCCTTAATATGCAGGATGCCTGCTTGCCCGTCAGTTTATTTATTGAAAAGTTTCACCAGGAAAGACACACTGAACAATCGAAATTGCTCATCTCCTGGTGCATCCTGGAGGAGAGGGTAGAGTGCTAACATCAAACAGTATGAGTCATCAAGGAAGGCTACATTAAGTACATAAAATATAAAATTATACCATGTGTAATAAAATCTGATAACAGGTCAGATAATTGTGAAAGACATAAACATCATGAAAATTGTACAGATCAAATCCCAAATCATAAGAAGTGCTTTTAAAATATTGAGGTAATCAGGAGCACGGTTTTGTGCTACAGCATTGGTTTTCTGATGAGATTAAGACTAATAAGTGTGTACAGGATGGACCTGACAAGTGAAGAAATTTATGGTTGGTAACAAATTGAGTAGAGTTAGTAAACTCCTGAGGTGAAAGGGGTAAGAGATTGGATCAGCTAGGGGAAGGGAAGGGAAGGATTAGAACAGGGAGAAAGACAAATAGCTTGGATGGAGAAAGAATGTCTCAGGTTGGCTAATGGGGAGATAAGCAAAGTCAGGTGCAGGTACAATTTGGAGAGAGGAAGTTATGTAGGGATGAGGAGAGGGATGCAGTGGAAGAGGAGTGCCTTATCTGGTGGGGTAAGGAGTTTCAGATTTTAGGGAAGTGGTACAAGAATGCAGGATGCCCTATGGTGGTAGTTTTTTGAGGGACCGTTAAAGTGTGCAAATGGCTAGATCTGAGTGAGTGAGAGGGGGAGAGGGAATGGATAAAGAGGAGGGGAGAGTGCCAAACCAAAATTTAGAGATAAATTTGGCACTATCTGAGAGGCGTCTGTTGTCAAGAGCGGGAAATGCCAGAGAGTGGTACAGGTTGCAGTGATGGAGTTGGGGGGGGGGGGTCCAGAGCGAACCAACAGAAGGCATTGAAGAGGGTATCCAATCTGGTTAAGGAAGTCTTAGGAGCAGCACTACATACTATGTCACAGTAGCTGAAAATCAGTAATATCATTTTCTGGACAAGCTCACGCCTGGCCCGATAGAGGTTGACAACTATGGTTCCTGTGTAGGGCGCCAAAACTGGACAGAGTCAATGGTGGTTCCACCACTTATGCTTTGAATGGCAGCATTACCAATTTCAGGTCTTTTTTTTTTGGATTGTCGTCAGTGCCATGTGTCTTTACAAAAAGCTTTGCTGTGGTGCCTGCGGTGCAATGCCAGGGGAAACTCTAGGTCTTCCCATACTTGGACAACTAACTCCTGAGGGGAGCTTCAACTGCCAGGGTGGAATGCACTAGCACAGTATCAGGCACCTGTCAGACAGCATGGGGGGTGCTGTCAAATGTGGAAAAGTCTCTTCTGGTTCCTTGTTAAAGGCTCCAGTACATAAGGTCAGTCCTGGATACTATTTAGGTGAGGGTTTTTCTCCCCAAGGACAAGGCATCCACATTAGTGACCCAAGTAGCCTTGGTGTGACACAGCAAACAGGTTTCAACTCACGTTATGCTCACATCATGCTCTCCCTCCTGGCTCTGTAATGGCAGCCTCTATATTCATGGTTCCTTTGGCTTGCCTGTATATGAGGATTCCCCATTGGTTACTGCAAGCCCAGTGGTATCAGGTCTTACAGTCACTAGACCATCTGATTTCTGTTTGCCATCTCCTCAGTGATGCCCTACTGCTGTGGCAGGACAGGGATCACCTGCTCAGGGGTTCGCCTTTTCTACAACCTCAGCTGCAGATGATTCTCACCATGAACACCTCCATCATGGAACGGGACAGGCACTTAGTTCCACACTAGACCCAGGGTTCCTGTTCTCCGCTGGTACAAGACCTTCATGTAAACATGCTGGAAATGAGTTTAATGCTGTATGGTCACAGGCAGCATGGATTCATGGGGGTAAAGTCATGCCAAACTAATCTGATAGATTTCTTTGACTGGGTGACCAGCAAAATAGATCAGGGAGGGCAGTGGATTAGCCTATCTGGACATTAGCAAGACCTTTGACATAGTGCCACACAGGAGACTGATTAGGAAGTTGACCAGAGTATGGGTGAGATTCAGTGTGGTAAACTGGGTTAGAAACTGGTTAAAGGATAGGAGACAGAGGGTGGTGTTTAACCTCTAATGATGGGAGAGTGACCAGCTGGGTACCACAGGGCTCAGAATTGGGACCAGTCCTTTTCAATATCTTCATAGGGGTCATTGCAGAAGAGCTGGATGGGAAGGTATGGCTTTTGTAGCAGACACCAAAATTAGAAATAGGGTGGACACTCAAGAGGGGATGGAGAAAAATGTGTAGGGATCTCGGGACACTCAAAGCATGGTTAATGACATGTTAGTTGGGTTTCAATGTCAAAAAAGCGCAAAATCATGCACCTTGACCATAGGACCCCTAGCGCGGAGTATAGGACGGGGGTGGAGGGAGGTACTGACAGTTATTAGGCAGGGCAGGGACCTTAAGGTGGTAGGGCAGTGTGACAAGGCAGTGGGCAGGACTAGTGGGATGCTGGGGTGCATAGGGAGGGTTATCTGTAGTGGAGGTGGTAAGTGGTGGTGCTGATGTATTGCTCCCTGGTACACCCCCATCTGGAGTACTGTGTCTTGTTTTGGAGACCACATCTCAGAAAGGACACAGACAGGATGGAGGCAGTCCTAGCAACTAAATGGTGCAGGGTTTGCATGGGAAGCCCTATGAGGGGAGACTGAGAGATCTCAACATGTACACCCTGGAAAAGAGCGGCGAGAGAGAGAGAAAGACCTACAAGTACCTCACAGGAGTGAACAGGATGTAAGTGGGGAGTCTCTTTCAAAATAAGGATCAGCTCCAGAACCAGGAAGCATGCAATGAAGGGGGCAGAAGAGATGCAAGGAAATGCTTCTTCACTGAAAGGGTGGTAGATGCCTGGAACAGATTGCTAACAGAAGCCATGGAGGCTAGAATGCTGTGGGCTTCAAGTATGCATAGGATAAGCATAGTGGTATTTTAGAAAAGAGACAGGAAGTGAGGAGGGTCATCAGGTCCCTCCCATTTAGCTGGCTAGCCCCTCTGCAATGTCGGTAATGTAACCCCCCTGTCAGGGGCTTACCTGGAAGCCCCTGAAAAGAGGCTCGGTTCCCCAGGGTTTTTGGTCCACCCCCATTTTTTGGGGGGCAGGATCCCTGTTTCCTGGCTTGCCCCTGTGTTTTGATCCTCTCCTGCTGGCCCCCACATTGGTTTTAGAGAGACAGCAGGGCCGAAGGAGCAAGTTTGTGGAGCCGTCAGCTTTAGAAATGGCACTTCGGTGCTGCCAAGCTCCACACTTGTGCAGAAGCATGTTACTGAGTGACCGTTTTGGCGGCCTTTGGGGTTGCCTGTCCAGTGGTCTGGGTCCCAGGGAAATACAAGAGAGGGACCGGGGACCTTGGCTAAGGTGGAGAGGCAACCAGGAGAAAGAAAGTTGTTTTTGTGAGTGTCAATCGCGCTGGAGCTACAAGGATGCCACCTCATTATTATTCATGAGGCAGCATGAATAAAGATGAGTGGGAGCCCGTCTAGGGCTGGGGCACAGTTTAAGCACTAGCGACAGGCTGGAAAAGGGAATACATTGAATAAATATATAAAAGAGAGGTGTGCAAGTGAAATGGAAGGCTGCCAGTTTATGGGGAAATAAATAATTAAAATGTGTTCATGGACTGCATCCAGAGAGTAGGGCTATGTGTGTGAGCTGCCTTGGGGCTATAGAAAATGGCAGCAGTGACTGGGAATGTGGTGAACAGAAATATCAATAGATGCAGTTGCTTTACAGGGCATGGGGTGGCTACAGCTATGAGGTGGAAATGAATGAATGAAACTAAAGGGTTTGGCTGCACTTGAAACTTGGGACTCTGTGTAAACTGTGGACACTGTTTGCATCCAGCCACCATGTTGGGCAGCCATGTGACACCAGCCAGCCAACCACTGAGCCAGGATTCTTGCCAGGGACTCTGGGACTGATTGAAAGGTCTTTTGGGAGAAAATACTGGGGAAAGTTTAGGCGCACTTTTCTGCACCAATGAGGCATCGAGGGAGCCTCATGCATATTAATTTTTGCCTAAGGATAGTGTCTCCAGCCGATGGGGAGTGATTTAAAATGCTTCCTATAAAGGCAGGACTGTTGGGCTTTAAGTCAGTTCACTGGGAGCTCCTCCAGAGGGGGGGGAGGCTCCTGCCCCTGGAGAGAATTGAGCTGCGAGATGAGCCTGCCTGGGGGCTGCCAGCAATTTGTCCCCCAGGATAGGGAGTGTTTGCCCCTTCGGAGAAAAGAGAAAGGAGAAGCTGAAGAGAGAAAAGTTGTTAAAGCAGCATCTTTAGAGAGAAATAGAAAAGCTGCAGGAGAGAGAAGCGCAGCTCAAATGGAAAAGGGAAAGCTGCAGATTGCGAGAGAGTGTTCTGAGCCTGGAAAAAGAACGAAGGTTGCGTCTAAACTTGGGAAAAGATGGAATACAGATGATGAAAAACAAGAGAATATAAATGAGCTGAGGCAAGGATAAGGAAGAGTAAGCACCCAGGGCCAGGTGGGAACCTTGCTAACCCCCATCAAGTGGGGTCTGCCGCTGCAGGGGACCTCGGGTCTTGTACCGAGTGCTAGGGCGCTCTGATCGGAGGGAGCCGGGCTGCGGGGCCACTTCAGTCTGGGTCCCCTGTAGTTGGCAGGCCTTGCACACATGCTCTGCAAAGGGGCCTGTAATGGGCTGAAGGGGACAAGCTGCCAGATCTGCAAGCAAGATGAAAAGGAAGAGCAAGCTGCAGCCTCTGTGCCTCTGTTCATGCATTGGGGCCCAGTTCTGCCTGTGTTGCCACCAATCCCCAGGACTTCAGTGAGTTGTGCCATCAAGGACTGATTCTGCATAACTGTGAGTAAAAAACAGGAATTGCCCTGCACCTGGGGACTGTAAATATGTTTGCCCACTAAGGCAGGAGGTAGAGCTAAGGACTGGAGGGCAAGATAAAGGTTTAGCTCTAAATAAAAGAAAGGAATGTTAAAAGGTTGAAGTTTAATTCAAGTAAGTGCGCCAATGCCGGCCACCAGCTGCACTCTCAGGCCTGCAACTTAAGTCTGGGTACCCAGTGAAGGACTTTGGGGTTAAATGGACTGGGACCTTCGGGTCTGGGTTTGGGCAACTGCAGCAATTAGCTAGTTAGACAGAGATGATGGCTGCATTGATTGAAGCATGAGATTGGAACTGAAAAAGGGAAATATGATTTGGGAAATGAAAATTGAAATGCTTTCTTGAACGCTATTCCGCTTACTCCCCATGCCTAAACCCTTCCCCTGTAAATAAACCTTGGAGATATTGTTTGCAGCAGAGATGAATCCAGAGCCTAATTTTAGTGAGCATGCTATTGGCTGAGATGGAAAAGGTTAATGGTAACTGAATGTGGGGAGGTTAGAATCCTGGCAAGTCCATGGTAAGTCCATGTTGGAGTACCTGTTGGGGAGATAGGTTGGTATGACATCCCATGGGGTTGTACCACTGATAATCAGATCCACTAATTTGTACTGCTCTGCATGCAATCCCATCTCACATACCCCACCAGGTCTGCCTCTGCCACCAGGTCCACCTGCTTCATTAGATTTGACCATTCCACTAAACAGGTCTATTCCATCATAGGCCCAGCCTGGACCACTGCATGAACCTACCCCACTAAACTTGCCTGACCTTAGTGCCCCATGGTTGGGGGATTACCTAAGTTTACTTAATTCATTGCCACTGTCTGCCCCATTGCCCTTGGTAGAGGGAAGACATGCCCTCAAAACAAGAGAGCATGGTGGCTGATGGAATTATTGCAAACCTTCTACTCCCTGGGTTTTAACAAATTGTTTTTAGTCAGATCAAAATGATTACGCATTAGCCTGTTATTTTCTTACCAGTACTGGCTTGTTATTAATGACTATTGTCATCATATATCACTAATTAATAGTTGGCAATAAGAAACACGTGTGTTTTACCTTGTACTAATTAATTAACAACTTATAACTTAATAGTTACAATAGATGTGTTGGTTTTTGCTCTGATTGACTAACAACATATAACTTGATATTTACAAATAGTTTGTAGATTTATAGATTTATTTTACTTAAAAATATTTACTTTTTAATTCTTACTGTCAATGTTAGACAAGAATAGATCATTGAAGTTGCTTCTCCTGAGTTGATGAAAATTATGAGCATTGAGCATGGCTCTCTCAAGATCTTTGACATCTGTTGGCTGCTTTCCACTGCTAACCACAGACAGTGTATTTACAGCTACTCAGTCTAGGTTAACTGGTGGTCGGCCATGTCCTGACTGTAAAACAGACCACAATATGCAGTCAACCCTGTCTTGTGAAAAGCTCTAACTGGTTAATGTTACTTTTTGCATTATATGATATCCTTGCAGCCGAAACTCCAGGTTGCTTTTTATGTTACTGTGACAACCCACCTCTCCTTTTGGGCTAGAACAGCTTTTAGAGAGGTGTCTGTCCTCAGGTATTCACTGCCACCTGCTGGAAAGTCATCCAGCACCCCCCTTCAAGTCTACAAACTTGAATAATTAAACATGCAATTGCACAAGTCAAAGTCTGGCAGTGTGTCTGTCTCAGGCGGCAGGTGTTACACAGAGTTTACCTCAGCCAGTGGAAACCAAATATTACCTTAGAAAAATGACATCACAGTCACAACTGTTGAGCAAGTAAATAGCTTTTTACTTAACAGAAAGTGCACTGAGCCTTTACAGGATATATATATTTACAACACAAGAGAATAACACTGATACAGGAAAAGTAAACAAATGTTTTTAAATAGCAGATGGCAAAAGAAAAAGGCTATTACTGCAATATGCTAGTATTAAACTTACCCTTCCCTGTCCTTTCCAAAGAACACTGGACCCTATGCTAACTGCCAGCTCCCACGGACATAGCTAGAAGGGTAGGCCCCAATCTTAGATTCTCCTTCCAGCTTCAAAAGTAAGAAGAACACACTTTACTGTCTTTTCACATCTTATATACTCTCTTGAGAATAGGTCATTCCTATCCTCCCTTTGAATGCACCAACCGTCTAACATGTATGTATTTAATTGTCCCAATCAGACTGAACACCTATCAGTGACCAATTATATTCCCTTTTAACCTTACGTTTATATTTGAGTGAACCAATCCCTTTAAACTGGCCTGTGTGTGGACATGTCCACTTGAGATTTATGACCCAGCTTTTATCTAGCAGCTAGGGAGGATGGTGCGAATTCCAGCTTGAGTTGAGTGTTTTTTTACAGACGGCTAAAAAGATGTGTTTGGAAAATCCAAACATTAACTCCTTCCTTACCATTTCTGTCACATCCCCCCCCCCCCCAGATAATGAAGGCATGTCCCTTGGGCCACCCCAAGTGACACAGCCATTTATGCAGTTACTGGGAAGTGCCCAAAGTATCCTCCAGCCATGCCATTAGCCCTGTCTAGATAGCCCATCCGCATTTGCATTTTGTTTGCCACTGCGATGCTGGATGTCATGTTGTATGCCTGCAGTACCAAACTCCAATGTAGTCATTTTCCATTTTGCCCATTTGACCTATGAAGCCATATCAGGGGATTATGATCTGTGACCACAGTAAATTCTCTCCCATATAGGTAAAGCTACAGCTTCTGAAGGGCCCACACTATTCCCAAGCATTCCTTCTCGATTGTGTCATATGCCTCCTCTCTGTGCAAAAGCCCTGGGGTACACAACCGGGTGCTCCTCCCCCTGCTGGGTGACTTGGCTCCACACGGCCCCCCGGCCCATGATCTGAGGCATCTACATGGACCATAAACTTTAAACTATAATTGGGGCTAGCCAATAAAGCTGGGCCACTTAAGGCCTTCTTTAGCTCCTGAAAAGTGACCTCACAGCCTTCTGACCACTTCACTGTATCTGGCTTTCCCTTCTTGGTTAGGTTTGTCAGGGGCTTAGCCAGATCGCTATAGTGAGGAACAAACCTTCGGTAGTACCCTGCTGTCCCCAGAAATGCCCTGACCTGTTTCTTGGTGGTAGGAGTAGGCCAGGCCAGAATGGCATCAACCTTGGCAGGCTCCAGGCAGATATGTCCACTATGCACCCGGTGCCCAAGGTAGGATACTTCTGGCATACCTATCTGGCACTTTTCCATCTTGACTGTGAGACCTGCATTCTTCAGCCTCTGGAACACATCCCTTACATTCTTGATGTGCTCATCCTAGGTCTGGCTGTATATGGTTATATCATCCATATATGCCAATGCAAACTCACCTACCCCAGACAGAATGCGATCCACAAGCCGTTGAAAGGTTGAAGGGGTCAGAGAAACCTACCAATAGCCCTTTGTTAGGTCTACTGTGGTCAAATACTTGGCTCTCCCCAGTCGCTCCAGGGTCTCATCTGTTCTGGGCATGGGACAGGCATCAGACTCTGTGAGGCTATTCAGCTCTGGTAGTCAACACAGAATCGTGTGGTGCTGTCCCTTTTGGGTATCAATACCACAGGTGATGCCCAAGGGCTACTAGATTCCTGGATTACTCCAAGTTCCAGCATCTCTTTGAGCTCCTGTTTCACAGTCTGCTTAATGGGCTCAGGTACCCTGTATAGGAGACTGTTTCAGGGGAAACTGGGTCCCTGTATCCACATGGTACTCTGCCATCATGGTGTACCCCAGTTTCCCTGTGAGCATGTCCTCAAATTCTCTCAGCATACCCCTAATTTCTTGCACCTCGGCTGGTGTCAGCTGTTCAGAGAGGGTAAGGTTGTCCACAGAGGATGCAACCCTGGCCTCCCCAAGCAGGTCCACCAGTGGGTCTATCTTAGTTTCCTCCTCTGGGGCACTGCACACAGCAAGGACCAATTCCTCCCTGTCATGGTAGGGCTTCAGCATGTTAACATGATACACATTTCGTCTGCATCTCCTGTCCGGTAGCTCTATCATGTAATTGACATCACTAACCTTTTGGACAACGGAGAATGGGCCCTCCCATGCTGCCTGTAATTTATTCTGTCAGACAGGCATGAGTGCCATCACTCGCTGTCCCACCTCATATTCTCTGGCTCGGGCACCACGGTCAGACCAGACTTTCTGCCGCTGTTGTGCAGTGGCCAAGTGCTCCTGAGCAAGTCCCATGAGCTCCTTAAGGCAGGTCTTGAAGTTCAGGACATACTCCACAACAGACTCCACTTGGGAGGCACGGTCACCTTCCCATTCATCCTGAATCAAATCTAGGGTCCCCTGCACCCTATGACCAAACAGGAGCTCGAAGGGTGAGAACACTGTGGACTCCTGTAGGACTTCCCTGTATGCAAATAGGAGATGAGGCAAATATTTGTCCCAGTCCCTTTTATGCTGGTCTGAAAAAGTCCTCAGCATGGTCTTAAGGGTTGAATTAAATTGCTCCACCAGACCATTAGCTTGGGGATGGTATGGGGATGATTTGAGCTGCTTTACCCCACACTTCTCCCACAAACTACTCATTAACCCTGACATGAAATTGGCACCCCAATCTGACAGTATCTCCTGGGAAAGCCCATATGGCTAAATATTCCCAACAGTGCATCTGCCACGGGTTCCGCCTCCAAGGATGATAGGACCACTGCCTCTGGATATCTTGTGGCGTAGTCGACAACCACCAGGAGATACCACTTGCCAGTGTGACTTGGGGTGCTCAGTGGCCCCACTATGTCCATAGCAACCCTCTTAAAGGGTTCATCTATAATGGGCAGGGGCACCAAAGCTGCCTTGGCCTTGTCCTCCATTTTCCCCACCTGCTGGCACTGTGGACAAGTCCTGCAATAATTTGCCACATCCTTGCCATTACCAGGCCAGTAGAAATGGTTGGTCAGTCACATTTTTGTGTGCCTCACCCCCAAGTGGCCTGAAAATGGGATATCATGGGCAAGGGCCGAAAGCTGCTGATGGTGAACCTTAGGGACTACCAGCTGCTGGAGCACCTCACCATCTAGCCCTTCCTCTGTTGTACATTCTCTGTACAACAGTCCATTGTCCCAGTAAGTGGACTCTTTACCCCACCGAGGACCCTCAGCCCTATTAACACTTTCCCTCAATTTTTGCAAGGTAGGGTCCGTTCGCTGTGCAGCACTCAGCTGCCCTCGTCTGACCCTTTCCAGTGCCCCTTCAGAAGGAAGTCATGTGGGCTCCTCTATTTGTGACTGGGGTTCTGGACTGCTGCTTCTAGCTTCCCCTCCCCTGGGCTAGAAATGTCCTCAGCTACTTAGGGTGTGGCTGGACCACCCAGAGTCACCCCCTCTTCACCTTCAGAAGCTTGCCCTTGTGCCTGAGTATGAGTTACAACACACACCAGTTTCTTCCTGTGGTCAAAATCATTCCCCACAATCACATTTACAGAGAGGTTCTTTACAACCCCCATCCTCCTTTTCTCTGTGGCCCCCCCTCCCAGCTCAGGAAGAATCAAGCCATTGGTATTTGGACTGCTGGCCTTGTGAATGCCCGGACCCTGGAATATTTCCCAGGCACCATCTGCTCTGCCCAGATGAGACCCTGCCTCACCAGGGAGATGTCAGCACCTGTGTGCCTCAGTCCCTGTGTTACTGTTCCATTAACTGCAATGGGATGCAGGTTCTCATCAGAAGAGAGTGGTTCTTCAGGTTGGACACACCCCACAAACACACCCATCCTATTTTGCTCACCCCTCTCCCATACCTCTGCCCCTTAACCATTTTCTGAGGGCAGTTATATCTCAAGTGCCCCACTTGATTGCCAATATGACATTTCTTGGGTCCTGTCTCTTGAGATCCTTTAGAACCAGAGGGTTCTGCTTTGGGCTCAGGTGCAGGCTAGTTTCCTTTGGGCTGCCCCCCATGGGATCCCTTATAACCATGTTCTGCCCCCCCACCAAGAGACTTACGCTGTGAGTATGGCCGGCTAGACAGATACACGTCAGCGCTTGCTGCCGTCTCTTTTGAGGAAGTGCATGCCCTGTCTAGGAGCCATATTGTTCTCTCACCAACACTTCTTTGATTAGTTCCACAGTGTCTACTTTAGCCCCCTCCACCCACCTATCAAGGTAAGTACACAGCTGAACCTGCAGTTCGACATAAGTGTCTTCTGGGCTTTTTTTTAACTCCCTAAATTTCCTTCTATAAGCCTCAGGAGTTAATTCAAAATGTTTCAACAAGACTGTTTAAACTATATCATAATTAGCATAGTCTTCATTACTCATTTTAGAAAATGCATACAAAGCCCTCCCCGTAAGTAAAGGTGTGAGCTAAGTTGACCAGGAAGCCAGGAAGTCAATTGGAATTACTCACAGACTCTCTCAAATGACCTTAAAAATAGATCAAGGTCATCTCCCTCTTTAAACTGAGGGAACAATTTAGAATTAATTTTGGCTTCATGAGGTAAACTCACTCCACCGTTACTCACGGTTTGCTGGCTGCGCAGGGTCATCAACTCCTTCTCATGCTGTCATTCTCTTTCTCTTTCTTCTCGTTCCTTCTCTCTGTCTGTCAGTCTCTTTTCTTCCAGTTCTTTCTCTGCTTCCAGTCTTTTTTCTTCCAGTTCTTTCTGTGCTTCCAGTCTTTTTGTCTCTGTTTCCCATGTTTTTGTTTCTGCATCCAACCTTCTTGCTTCTGCTTCAGCATCCAGACTTTTCACCTCCAGTGCCTTGTCTTGCAGCAACAGCTGCAGTCGCAGTGCATCAAGCTGGTTCGGAGGGGTCTGGTACATCAGTTCCTGACTCCTCCCAGAGACTGCTTCTGGTCATGTGCCACGAGGGCAGCTATGAGGTCTGCCTTTTTCTTGTGTTTTAGACCTTCAGGCTGAATTCCCTTTTCCTGGCACTTTTCGCAAAGCTGTTGCACAGTAAGTGAGTCATACTCCGTGGAGCTCATGCTCTAATCCTACTCTATACTGTGCTAACTGGCAAAAGAAAAAAACAGTTGTACAAGTGTATTCCCTTATACTGTATATCCTGTTTTGCAATGCTAAGGTAACTGTTCCACTGGCAAACTTTGTATCTCAGTGTGCTACACAGTCCGCTATCATCACCCCACCACTGCCAACCAATTGTGACAACCCACTTCTCCCTTTGGGCTAGAACAGTTAAAAAAATGTGTTTGTAAAATCCAAACATTAACTCCTTCTTTACCATTTCTACCACAGTTACCTGAAGTTACTGCAAAAGTAATGATGTAACTAGCCTCAGTTTAACATAAAATACATGACTTTGAATCAAAATACAGCCCATATAAGTCCCTATATAAAGTAACTGCTTCCTAAAGTGACAACAGTCTGTCACAACCAATCAATAGTCAGGCTTGCTGAGATGTATGAACTATCCAGTTACATCTGTACCGGGACAAAACTATTTAAGTGTCCAAAAATCCAAGGTAAGATAGGAGTCTCAGGGGAAGAACCAAGAATCACCTCGACTCTTAGGACCCCAAAGGAACATCTGGTACTGGTCTGGTGAGTTACGTTACCTTTTCTTGGGTGTAGGACCCAAAATTGACAAGCCTGGCATTTGTTTTAAAATTTTTTTACTGCGACATATTTTTACTTGCGATTCAGGAATTATTTTCTGTTTGCACTGCTGTTCAGATAAAACTTATAACTGCCTTGCAACATTGTGACTAGAGTTAAGAACTGTATCTTGAATTGTCACTACTGTTTGTAACCCCTAGGTGGCACTATCCCAAGGACTGCTACCCCTGCCTGCTTGGCTAGTAGCAGGTTAGGGGGCCTGAGTTCTGAAACGGGTGCCTCCACCTGGAAGTTAGGGTTGGTAGTGGTCAAGCTATCCTGGGCACAGCCCTCCGGAACACTGTAACCCCCTTCTTTCCCCTCTAGTGGCCTGAACACTGTACAATAATCACTTTCACAATACCCCTGGTACACAACACAAGTACCCACACTGTTTGCACTTACCACTAGGGCTGGTTCCTCTGGCTTGACCCTGGGGACCCCCTGTAAAACAAGGTTATGCACAGCAAATAGCAACAGTACAGTACTTTGAGCACAAACTGGAACCACAGTCAGATTACATGCAGAAAAAGTTAGATCTGATGTATTCAGGGGACTTGAACAAGGAAGGGGCAAAATCAGGTTAATTAGCTTAACCCCTTCACACCTGAGAGACACATATGTGGCTCTTTTTCAGTTGACTTCTATTTAATTCGAGTAAGAAGGGGTTAAAGGTTATATCAATCAAGCAGTTATGCATGTGCTTTGAGTCCTCCCACACAGTCACACCTCTGGGTACTCAGGTGGAGAAGAGATGTGCTAGCCAGGACTGTTGCCCAGGGTTGGCCGGTGTTGCAGCTGGTTGGGGCCCTGTGATGGAAAACACAACATGCACAGTACACAATATTTGTAATCCAGAGCCAAAGGGCTCAGTTCGTAAAGGAAACGAAACAATAAGACAATCAGATGACACACTCAGATTAAGCTGTTGTTGCAGGGAGCTACCCTGGTATTTACTCACGATACCCAAGACAACACAGGCTGGATGAAAATCGAGACTGCAGGTGGTTGATCTGGAATGCCAGGAGAAGTAGGGCCCACATGAGTCGCAGAGGTGTCATTCCTGTTCAAGCATGGAGCAGGGGGCTGATCCCCAGGCAGGTCTGTCGTTGATGGCTTCTCTGTGCAGTGGGTAGTCTGGCTGGGCCAGTTTGGCAAGGCCCAGACTGCATGGAGACAAATTCAGATGCAGTCCATTTTGGGCTGGATACAGCTTCCAGCAAGCAGAACACAGTTCACACATTGGGAACTAACTCACAACCCACTAGCAGCTCAGAGCACATTTACATGTACGGAATTCTCTGTACCAAGCAAAGCGCCCCGGTCACAATCGCAAAGTTCTGACACACCAGGAGCTTGAGTAGCTGTAACCCTGACAGGCCGCTCGCATTCAACAAAATCTTCGGTCTTCTTCAGGTTGAGCCTGGCCCAATTCAGTAGCTTACTTTAGTCACACAAACTTGGATTTAGTCCAAAGTAATTCTCTTCTCTCCCTCTCAGGAGCAGCAGGCTGTCATGCAGGCCAAAATCTCAGCCCTTTCACAGTCTTCCCATGTAAATCCACTCAGGATTGCTGCCCAAAAACACTTCAACTCCTTCTTGTTCAGCTTCCAGCTTAGAACTAGCTGAAAACTGCAAGCAGCCCGGGACTTACTCAAGATCCAAAAGATTTGGTTGGCTGATTTGGCTGTCAGTCAAAGCAGGAGCTCCCCCTTCAGTTGCAAAAGAGGCACAAAAAGTTTAAACTACTCTTTTTAATAAATCATGGGAGGATGGTGTGGTACCTGAGGACTGGAGGAAGGCAGATGTGATTCCCTTCTAAAAGTGGGAGCAAGACAGAGGCAGGAAACTACAGACCTGTCAGTCTGACCTCTGTGGTAGGTAAAGTGATGGAGTCACTTCTGAAGGAAAGAATAGTTGAGTACCTAGAAGCCAGTGGGGCACAGGACCCAAGGCAGCATGGGTTCACAGAGGGAAGGTCATGTCAGGCGAAGCTAATAGATTTTTTTGACAGGGTGACCAAAGTAGTAGACCAGGGAGGGGCTGTGGACGTGGCCTACCTAGACTTTAGCAAAGCATTTGACACAGTCCCACACAAAAGATTAATAGTGAAATTAACCAGCCTGGGAGTGGGTCCCAGAAGGTAATTGTAAATGGAGTCCACTCTGAAGAAAGCGGGGTTACTAGTGGGGTACCGCAGGGTTCAGTATTGGGTCCAGTCCTTTTTAATGTCTTCATAAGTGACATTGCAGAGGGACTGGAAGGAAAAGTCTGCCTCTTTGCAGATGACACAAAGATCTGCAACAGGGTTGATAAACAAGGAGGCGTGGAAAGGATGAGAAGGGACTTGGCAAGGTTGGAGGAATGGTCAGAAGTATGGCAGCTAGGATTCAATGCAAAGAAGGGCAAAATAATGCACCTGGGAAACAAGAACCCAGGGGAAGAATACACAATGGGGAGGTAGTAACAACAACAAAAATGAAAGGGACCTGGGGTAGTCATATCAGATGACCTTAAGGTTAGCAAGCAATGTGAGAAGGCAGTTAGGAGGGCTGGGGGTATACTGGGATGCATAGGGAGAGGCATCACCAGCAGAAAACAGGAAGTTGTTATCCCTCTGTACAGACAATTGTTGAGACCCCATCTGGAGTACTACGTCCAGTTCTGGAGACCCCATCTCCGCAAGGACATAGACAGGATAGAGTCAGTCAAGAGGAGGGCAACTAAAATGGTGCAGGGTCTGCAAGAGAAGCCACATGAGGAGAGACTAAAGGAGCTTAATATGTATACCCTTGAGGAAAGAAGGGAGAGGGAGGACATGATAGAAACTTTTAAGTACCTCAGTGGAATCAACTAAGTCCAAGAGGGTAGCATCTTTCAGAAAAAGAGACATGCAAGAACAAGGGGACACAATTTAAAGATAGAGGGGGATGGTTCAGGGGCAATGTGAGGAAGTATTATTTCACAGAGAGGGTAATGGATGCATGGAACAGCCTTCTTGAGGAGATTGTGGGGTCTAAAACTGTGGGAGAATTCAAGAATGCATGGGACAGACATAAGGCAATTCTAGTGGGGGGTAGGAAGAAATAGGCTGTTGGTTAACTAGGATCTGCAGCCTATCCTGTAGGTAGGGAAATAGGCAGACTAGATGGTCCAAGCGGTCCTTATCTGCCGTCAAAGTCTATGTTTCTATGTTTCTACAGTTCCTACAGATTTTGAATTCAGACAGCTCCTGTAGTCTGGCTACATTTTAGGTCCCACCAGAACTGATTGGACCAATTTGCTGTCCAGGACCAAGATAGTGGAGACAAACAAAACAGTCCTTGCTACAAAGAAAGCAGGTTAGACAAACTACATTATCATTATCACTCTCAATGATTTTCAGTAAATAGTTATATCTTTCAACAGAGCTCCTTCTCAGATTATTTAAGCTGCAATCAGGCAGCTCTTAAAGAGACAGTACACAGAGGCTATACAGGCGCTGGTTATCACATTTAAACTGCTAAAACACAGGACACCAGTCTGGCAGTGAGCATTTAGGCAAGCTCAAGGAAGACTTTTTGGGAACCGCCATTTGTAGGGGGGGTTACATGTTTAAACTGTGACTGTCTATCCATTTTACTGTCAAAATTACTTTGTAAGTTTTGAACACTGATATCAAGAGTAAAAACATTTTTAACCATGAATCCTGACTTGAGTAATGCTTCTCAATTTAATATTATAAAACTTGGAACACTTAGTTTAGAAAATGATAACCTAAGAAGTTAGTAAGAGCTGGCCTGGTGGTGCTGAATGTTGAGGCGCTGAATGCCATACCTCACGCCACGCCGGCGACCCGGGTTCTGGAATGAGCCCGGACTGCGGGGTCAGCAGGGGAGGGAGAGGATTGAGCATCCGGAGGACTGCTCTCCTCTCCCTGGGGTGGGTTCGGGGATTCCTCAGCGCAGTAGTGACACCCGTGGGAGACTGGGTGTACTGCTTGTGCCTGGAATACAAGGGAGGAGCGCAGTGGATGCCTACGGCTTCTCCGTGCAGGTGTAACTGCATGTCCAGCTCCTGTGGGCTACTCAGTAACAAGGAAATACCCTCTGCGCCTGGATAGGCGACGGCTTCTCTTACAGCCACCGCCACACGCCACTACTGGGCCTTGCCTCTGCCTCTCTCTCTCCCCCCATCTCCTCGGCCAATGCTAGATTATAGGTAGAGCACAGGTTGGAGTTGCAGCCCTGCCTCAGGGGGGCTCAGAGCTGGGGGGTTCCTGGTCGAAGGTCAGAGGAGGGGTAGCACCTCTAAGGGGGCAAGGGATCAGGTCGGCTGTAGAGCGGCCGGCGTACAGAGGCAGCCTGAGAAAGTTTCAGGCGCTGGGTGAATAAACAGAATTTAAAAAAAAAAAAAAAGTAAGTCAGTACCCTTAAAATAACAGTTCCAGGTTATATTTATATAAGTAAATGTGCACATTTCGTATGCCCAAAATTACATAAATATTTGGGTTGGTGTATCAATGATTCTAGTAAAAGACACTGGTGTAAGATATATGACTGTCCCAGGCACAGAAAAATGATTTTAAAGTAAATACAGGAATATTTGAAGAACCAAAAAGGACTCATTGTCCACTAATAAAGTAAACATGCTGATAAGGGAATTTTAGATTTTAATGAACACACAGCCTTAATAGACCAAGGCCAAATAGTCTTGGTCAGTCAAGTGTCACATGAGATAATTGTGGCAGGTGGTCTAGAGCATAACTCACTTTTCCAACCGTCTGTGTTGTCATTCCTAACCTAGCCCAGTTAGTTGACAACTTGGAAAAACTGCCAGTCTCCGAAGGTCTCGGTGAAAGCCGTGTACATGAGACTGAGCAAGAAAGTATTATTGGAATGCCAAAAGGCTCCCCTTTTTAACTTACACTTTTCAGTACTCTGGGTGAAGGCACCACAATTTTATTGCATTCTTTTGAGAAAGGACCCCCGTAGGTCAGATTTGGGAACCCAGGCCCCTTACCCGTTGGTCTGGCCAGCAAGGCAGGGTTGGTGGCCCTCCCCAGGATGGTGCTGTAGAGGAGCTACACAAAGACATTAAAGAGGATCAGTCCCAGTACTGATCCCTGTTGTACCCTACTGGTCACCATACCTTCCTTGGAGTGAACTCTGTTTATCACCACTCTCTGTCTCCTGTCCCCCAACCAATTTTTTACCCAGTTTACCACCTTTAGACCCACTCCTAAGATTTCTAGCTTGTTTACAAGTCTATGTGGAATGGTGTTGAAGGCCTTACTGAACTCTAGGTAGGCCACATCCACCACTCAACCCTGATCAAATTCCCTGGTCACCAAGTCAAAGAAATCTATCAGATTTGTTTGACATGTTCTCCCCACAGTGAATCCATACTGCCTCGGATCTTGAAGGCAACTGGATTCAAGATATTCCACAATCCTCTCCTTGAGTAGTGATTTCATTTCCCCACCACTGTAGTCAGGCTGACTGTCCTGTAATTGCCAGCCTCCTCTTTGCTCCCACATTTGTGAAATGGGACTACATCCTCATTTGCCCTCCTCCAGTCCTCCAGAACCATTCCGGACTCCAGTGAGTTGTTGAACAGGTCTGTTAGAGGTGCAGCTATCTGTTCCCTGAGCTCCCTCAGTATCTTAGGATGCACCCTGTCTGGTCCCATTGCCTTGTCCACTTTCAGATTTGTGAGTTCCTTCATGACCCTCTCCTCTATAAATGGACTAGTGTCTACCTCCCTTCCTTTGATGCCCCTGGCCCTTATCTGTGGTCGCTCATCTTCACCTTTCTCAGTGAACACTGAACAAAAGTATTTGTTCAAGATGTCTGCTTTTTCCTGGTCCCCCTCTATGCCCTCCCCTCCTTTCCTCCTAAGCCTTACTATCCCTTCCCCGGTCTTTCTGTTTTCACTTACATACCTGAAAAATACCTTTCCCCTTTTTGTACTGCCTGGTCTATTTTCTCCTCCATTTACACCTTTGCACCCCTAATTACTTTCCCTGTCTCCTTCTGTTTTTTCCTGATGCACCTCTCTATCCTTTCCTCGCTCTGACTCTTTATATCTCCGAAATGCTAACTTTTTTGCCCTTATTTTCCCAGCCACCTCTTTTCAGAACCATAGTGATCTATTTTTCCTCCTGCTTTTGCCTACTTGCCACCCACTATGACATCTGCAACACTGTCCCCATTAGTGAGTACAAGGTTCAGTATTGTCCCCTCATGAGTGGGCTGTTTTACTAGTTGCCTAAGGAATGCCCCCTCGCAGGGAGTCCAGGATGTCCCTGCTCATAGCGTAGCTGCAGCTGGGATGCTCAAATCTACATCCAGCGGATTGAAGTCCGCCACCAGCAGCATCTCTCCCTTGTTTGCCATCTTTTGGATTGCTTCCACCAGAACCTTATTCAACTCCCCCCATGCTGGAGGTCTGTAGATCATGCCAATGTGAATAGTGTCTCCCTTCCCTGTTTCTAGGGTGTACCCACAGTACCTCTGCCCCTCCCTGTTTTTCCCATATCTCAGTAGTTTTTATGCTATCCTCAATTAAAGAGCCACTCATCCCCCTTTCTTTTCCATTGTGTGCAGGCAGACATACCAGGAACCTGATCTGACAGGAGACCTGTGCCACCCCCATAGTCAGGAACAGTACTGCCACACCCTGAGTCTGTCAAGTCTCCCTGGTCAGTCACAGCAAGTGCCAAGGGTATGCTTAAACTAGTGTTGCTCGGATAGTATCTGTCAGGCTTGAATACTGGTTGATACCCTTATTTTTTGCATTCGACAATGGATCCGATCTCCTCAGATCTCAAGAATGGATCCAATTAGAGCCATAGGATTTGATCAGATGGTCACTTTAGGGATTCGACAGTCAGAACACAACTATCCAAGAGTCAGATCAATTTATGCAACCCCCAGATCAAGACATCCAACCCCATCTAACCTCAAATCCTCAGCATCCAATTGGGGATGGCAGACAGGCTTAGTTGGATGGGAGTCGGATCCAGTGGACAGATAGTGGGGCTATCTGTCGGAGCGTGCTCAGATACTGCACAACCCTATCTAGAACTCCTATACCATTTCTACCGAGGGTCTTTATACCTCCTCCCCCAAGTGCAGTAAGTCACCATGATGCTAGAAACTTGGATGCCACTAGTAGCCCCAGCTTTTTTGTTAGGGAGTAACATTTTGTTCTCAGAAATATCTTCTTCCTTTTTGTCTAATTAGGCTGTTTCCTTTCCTGCTCTTTTACATTATGTCATTTACATTACCTCCTGTTCATTCAATTATCGATTTTATTTAGCTTGCCTGTTGTTTTTATTTGATACAGTCCTTTGTAAATGCCAGCTCTATTTTATGTTTATCTTACATACATTGGGATGGTGTGCTCTAACAGTAAAATGTACTTACTTATTAGCTACCCCCCTTCATTCTCATTTTCCTATCTGATTATATTATAAATCACATACTCATTTTGCTCTTCAGGGTTACTTATTTTTAAGCACACCAATACTTATTTTTTTAAGAGGATATCCCATGCTAGCAGCTTCAAAAGTTTGTATTTGTATGTTCAGCTGAAATGTTTCATTTCTCACACTGGGGGTGTGCCTTTTTCTGTGAAATGCTAAAAACAAGCATTTGTCAATGCCGAATGTTTGCTTGCTGGTACTGGCATTGGTAGTGCAGGAGTTAGAGAGATGCATTCATTATAGGAATGGCAGTGAAGTACTGAACTAACTCCAACCCCCACCTCTACCTTGCAGAGAGTGATAGGCACTGGGGAGTGCCTTTGGGTTGTCCATAACCCTCACGCCATTCCACCTCATGCCACCCTGTAGACAGTGACAGGTGTCATAGTGTGCCTTGAGGTCTTCAGCTCTTACGCTCACCCCATTCCATAAGAAAATAAGGTGAGATGGGTGCTGTATAGCAGAATGGGGTGAACATTAGGGCCAAAGACTCCAAGGCACACCTCAGTGCTGGTTAGTGGCTGCAGGGTGGGGGTGGAATGGTGTGAGCATTACGGCCGAGAACTCCAAGCCACACCCTCGATACCTGTCAGTCTGTACAGGGTGGGGCATTAACAGTTGAAAACCCTAATGCCCCAGGCGTTTGCTGGTATTTTCATTCAAAATTTTCAACATAGGCTTTTTGGGACCTCCCCTCATGAACAGTGGCACTGAGATTTCATTAATGTGTTTCAAAGCTTGAATTTGCACAGCCACTACACCATTCTGCGCCACAGGTGTGAAAACACTCTTTGGGCAAGATGTGAAAAAAAAAAAAAACAGTTGTACTGTTCATAAGGAGGTGTGCAAAATGGGCAATGTTGAAAATTTTGAGTGGCAATATTAAAAGTTGTAAAGTTACGAGTGTGTGTGGAAACTGCGCAATGCACTCTCATAATATAGTCACTTCATGGACTTTTGTCACCAAATTTTCAACATAGGCATTTTAGGACCTCTGCTCATGAACAGTCTCACTGTGATTTTCTTAATCTGTCCTGAACATTGATTTCCCTCAGCGACCGTGCTATTCTGCGCTGGAAGCGCAAAAACACATTTCAGCCAGGATGTGAACATGACAGCCATACTGTTCATAAGGAAACATAGAAACATAGACTTTGATGGCAGATAAGGACCGCTTGGCCCACCTAGTCTGCCCATTTTCCTACCTACAGGATAAGCCGCAGATCCTAGTTAACCAACTGCCTATTTCTTCCTACCCCCCACAAGAATTGCCTTATGTCTGTCCCATGTATTCTTGAATTCTCCCACAGTTTTAGACCCCACACCCTCCTCAGGAAGGCTGTTCCATGCATCCACTACCCTCTCTGTGAAAAATACCTTCCTCTCATTGCCCCTGAACTGCCCCCCCTCTATCTTTAAATTGTGTCCCCTTGTTCTCGCATGTCTCTTTTTCTGAAAGATGCTACCCTCTTGGACTTTGTTGATTCCACTGAGGTACTTAAACGTTTCTATCATGTCCCCCCTCTCCCTCCTTTCCTCAAGGAGGTGTGGAAAAATGCAAATGTCGAAAATCTGGAGTGAAAATACTGCAAATTCGCGAAGTTACGATGGTTTGTGGAAACGGCGCAATGCACGCTCGTAACAGTAAGTTTTTGCCATTTGTTTCACCAAATTTGCAACATAGGCTTTTTGAGAGCCCACCTCATGAACAGTGACACTGTCGTTTCGTTAATAGGTCCCAAAAGGTGATTCCGCGCAGTGACTACGAAATCACCTTTCAGGACCGAATAACGCCATGACAGTGACTGAATTCATGAGGAGGGGTCCCAAGAACCCCATGTTGAAAATTTGGTGCTAAAAATCAAAAAAATGGGCGCGATATCCACATTTTTTTTTTATTTTTTTTTATTTTTAGTTTTTGGTGGCCAGGTAAGTGCACTAGACAAATCCTGCCTATTTTCAGGCACGACCTGGGGGAAGGGGATACAGATGAATGCCAACTGACCTTGAACCAGATTAAAGCTGTTGGTGGTATTTTGTTAATGAATGAGGGAAATTTGGCCATGACACTGGGGAAATTCCCCTACTCTTTTCGATAAGTGCCATGGGATCTTTAACATCCTTCTGAACTACCACCAATCCAGGCAGATGGGACCTCGGTTTTAACATCTCATCTGAAAGATGGCACCTCAGAAGTGCAGCACACCTCTCATGCTGCACTACAGTGTCAGTACTGGGATATTAACCCAAGTGCCAGATGTGGGAACTGAACCCACAGCTCTCTGATCTCCCGGCCTCAGAGGCGAGTGTGCTACCTACTGAGCCACTGACACTGGCACATAAGTTGAAAACCCCCCATTTATGCTATTATACAACTTACCAGCATTTTTTCAATTCGTGGTCAGCTTTGAAGAGTGGAGATGTGTTCCCGGTCCACTGAAGATCATCTCACCAGTCTCTGGAGGTAAGTATGGGATGAGGGAGGGGTGTGGGGAGGTGGGGTGCACACAGGGTTGCTGCGGGTTGGGGGAAGGGGCATGAGAAACAGCGAGGGACCGTTTTCATTTTTTACAGGGTTTTAAAACAAAAAGAAGATGTGGGGGCTTTTGGCATGCTGGGGTGGGCTCCCAGCATGCCACCTGGATGTTTGTTGGCAGGGAGTGGAGCCGACGGGAATTGGGCATCCCCGTTGGCCATACAGTGTGCTGTGGGGGTGCACATGTGCACACTGGGGTGGGCTCCCAGCGTGCTACCTGGGTGTTTGTTGGGTGTGGGGGGAATTGAAGCCAATGGGAATTGGGCACCCCCATTGGCCATACAGTGTGCTTGGTGAGGGAGTGTGTATGAGCCGAGGGGGATTGGGCAGCCCCCTTGGCACACAGCAAATGGGGAGGGCACGTCATGCCGATGGGGATTGTGCTACCCCGGTGGTGAATGAACTGGGGAGGGGGCATGCTGACAGGGAGATTGTACACCCCCATCAGCTTTAACAGGGACTGGGAGAGGCAGGCGGTGGCTGTCCATTGGCTTTGTGGAACTGTGAGAGGCCGACAGAGAAGCTGTCGCCATGTTTATTGAAAGGCTAGATTTGAACAAAGCCTGCCTTAGCAAAACCTGCTTTCAGACCAGAAAATTACACAGGGAATGGAAAATTAGATTGGGGCCAGATCTGAACAAAAAGTGCTTTTCCAGTGCAGACCAGAGACCAGAAAATTAGACGGGGGGGGGGCAGATGTGAACAAAACCTGCTTTCTCACTGCAGAGCAGAGATACAACTAGCACTAGCCACTGTCCTGCACATATTCGGAGCTCGCTTGAACACGTAGTCTGTCACAGTTATCCTACATTCACCGCTGCAATCAGGAACGCCCCGGCATCAGACTGTTGAGAAACACAGCTGTTTGTTCAGTGACGAGGCGCTCCCTGATTACAGTGGTCAATTTCTCTGAGCATCGTGGCACTCTGATTAACTGCTGTCATCGACAGCATGCTCCTCTCTTGTCGCAGCAGAGACCAGCCCCAAAATGGACTGCTGCCATTCGCCACAACACTGCTGTGCTTCCACAACCCGCTACTCCAGCAAGCTGTCGCAATATGTTTCTTGCGCATGCGCACAAGCAAACATAAAAATTGATCTAGAGTTTTATTGAACAAGGTTGGTATAATATACCACTTCCAGCAAACAATCTAATAATAAACAGCAGTCTGCACTTTAAAAAGGGTCCATATAGTTAGCATACTGAACATATCCACTAATAATGGCAGCAAACAGCCCGACCATCCATGAGAGCTTGAAAAGAAATATAGGACACAGACCCCTGACTAAGTACTCCCTCCTTCCGTACCTGAAACTCTGACAGTTGGTGGGTCCCTTCCTCAGCCTCTGTTGATGATGCAAAATCCATCAAAGTTTATTTTTTTATTGAGATATACAGTATATGTATTATTACTGTGTCAGTTATGCTTGTAAGGGTGATGCTGTCTTTGTTATATTACTGTTTTATCTTTCTTTTCCTTTTTTGCATTATGTGGAATTGTCTAATTTAAGCATGTATGATCAATTTGTGTTACTTACGTTTCTAGATTTTCTGCTTGTTCTGTAGTCATGTGCAGAAGTTAGGTTTTTAGATAGAATTGTCAGATAGTGACACCTTATGGTAGAGTCAAGAAATGCAGCAGCAGAAAATGTTTGAAAAGACATTGGACTCCCTCTTCCCCCACACACAAAACCACCACCACCCCAGTCCCAGGCATCTGAATATAATGGCCTCTTTCAACATAGCGTACAGTGCTACTGGTCCCAAAAGGCATACACTGTACATTGAAAAGGATGGTACCACAATATACAGCTGTGTGTCTAGCATCTTTTATACAGTTGTGTCTCAGAAATCTTCGCAGTGAAAATAAAAACAGAATGAAAACTATGGAATGGAATAATATTATAGAATGTAATCTATATCTCTAACATACATTTTATATTATATATACAATATTCGATACAAGATATGTTCAGCATCATGGGATTTGATGGCAGTCAGACATTTAAATAAGAGTGAGAGACACAGAAAAGTGGAGATGGAATATAAAACTAAAAATACAGAGTGGGGCATTAATTACCCTTATCGGAGCAAAAATGTATACATTTCATGGTTTTTGCTCATCTATAAGAAAAGAAAATTACCAAATTTCACCAAACTTACCATATCAGTAGATTCTGGACATCAATTAACACTTTTGAAGTGTTCATGAAAAACCTGAGAAACGTCTGTACTATGAGTGGCTACAACTCATGATTTAACATTAAAGTGCCTACTCAGCCTTAACTATAGTGATGCTACCGTGCCACTATAACGTAATATTTAATATATTTATGTCTGCAATGTTTTAAAGAACTAACAGCACCAAACAATAACAGACAGAACATTTTAGTAATTTGTAAAAGTACTCCCTTATTACTTTTTATTCTTGAAGTGTTTTTGTTTTTCTATGTGCTCATTTGACATTTCTTTTACCTAATAGCACTGATTGTGATGTAAAAATCAGTGCTTTACCTAAAAGCAGACATATGGTTTTATTCCACCCACTACATCATCAGCATGCGAATGCAGTCATAAGTACATCAAAAGCCCTGCTGCCTGGTTGGTAACATGTGTCGCAGGTTACCAGTCATGCAGCAGGAAACCGGCTGTTCTTTGCTACTAGTGATGTCACAGTTAGTGAGCTCACAATGCTGATGATGTATAATGAGGAATAGATCTATGTCAGCTTCTAGGTAGAGTGCTCTTTCACACATCACACCTAGTACTGTCAGGTAAAACACTGCTAATTAGAAAAACAGAAGAAATCCATTATTATCTTCAGACAGTGCACTAGGTCTTTAATAAGTACAGATAATCTATTTTCTGAGCAAATCCATGATCCACCTCTTGAGAGATCACTACCAAGTTAAAAAGTAAACCTGAATCTGATACAGAGTCAGGGTAAGGTATACCTGGAGTGACGGGGGTCCTGTGTCCAAGAGGCCCTGCACTGTGTGGGTAAGAGTCTGACCTCATTCTTTATGAGAAGGAACCTGTGGTGGAATGCAAAGGCAGCAGCCCTTAGGGAGTTGTGGCCAGGTGGGTGGCAGCATAACTGAGTGAGCAGACTGGTTCAACACAGCTATTGGTGGTGTGACAAACTGTTGCCAGCAGGTGGGATTTTGTGTACTCCTTCCTGAATGGATGCCAAGCAGTTTCATTGGGAAGCAGAGATATCTGCGTGTGTGTGTGTGTGTGTGTGTGTGTGTGTGTGTGTGTGTGTATGTGTGCGCGTCTGTGTGTGTAAAGGTAAGTGATTACCTAGCACCCAAAGAAAATGATTGGCAGTAAAAATGATCTGGTCACACAGCAAGATATATGAAGGAGGATGCTTTATACATTGCTGTTTTTGAGAAGTACTCCACCATTGAAAAGTAATGCTTAGCAGCCGATGTGTAATAAAAGCTTTGAAGTGTTATCTGTTAGGTGCTGAATCTGTGCTGATGACAGACCCCAACCCTCTTTGATGGATTAACCAAATATAGGACAGAAATCCAAGAATCAGTCGTCCCAGTAGTGTGGAGGTTTGAAAGGCTGGCACCTTACCAGTCTAGCATTGCTTGTAAAGCGCTTTGGGATACTGTGTATGAAATGCGCTATATAAACACTGATTCTTCTTCTTCTTCTTCTTACCTGCCGCCCAGCCAGTGACCTGTGTTCAGGAATGAATGGATGAGAGGGGGCTGAGTGTCCAGAGGACAGCTTTCCTCTTTTGGGGTGGGTGGAACCTGTGTCCCACCACCTGACTGTTACCTGGCAGAGGCTGGGAGGCTGCATCAATGGGAGCAACAAAACATGGAGGGAAGTTGGCAGATGCTCCACATCATTGGACACCAGTGTCCCAGAGACAAAAAAAATGGAAAATGCCCCCAAGTCCACCAGTGATGAGGCTGGGAAGGGGTCACCATGCAGAGGGACATCAGGAGGCAAAGTAATGATGAAAAAAAAAACAAGAATCACTAGATGGTTCCTGGCATTGCAGTCATTCAAATTCAAGGTGGTCCACAGAGCAGAATCACAGCATGTAAATGCAGATTTTCTGCCAAGGTATGGTTCAGGGGTCGAGAATTCAGAAGACTTATTAAAAGTTGTTCATGCCTAACAAAATATCCCTTTTCCTGCTGGTGATGCCACTGCCTATGCATCCCAGCATCCTATTTGCTTTACCTGCTGCCTTGTCACACTGTTTCCCTACCTTGAGGTCATCAGAGATGATAACCCCAAGATCCCTTTCCTGCTTGGTGAATGCTATATCTTTACCGCCCCACAACTGATATATTGTGCCAGGGTTTTTGTGCCCCATATGCATTATAATTGCATAGTTTCATAGTGGGTTACAAGTTCAGTGAGCACATGGCCCTTTAGTGAACTTGCCACCAAATCATTGGTGGAAGTGAAATTTCTTATATTTCATATATTTGTCAAGGTTAACCTTGAAAGTACTCATGTTGGAACTATTTATGACATAGCTTGGCAGCTTGTTCCACTTTGTTATTACCCTTTGGGTGTAGTAGTTATTTCATTGAGTTGTGTTGTTTGATTCCCCCATTAATTGTAGCTTATGGGATCTAGTAGAGGTAATACCAGGATTCCTGCTTAACCCAAGGGTTTCTATCATATAAGGGTCTTGTAGGGTTTTGTATACTAAACATAAATCGCCCCTTTCTTGCCTATATTTAGTAGAATAAAGGTTTAATCTAAGCAACCTATTTCCATAACTCAAATTCTTAATGGATCTTACAGATTGGGTCATTTTTCTTTGTATATTTTCATATACTATCTGAGACCTCTTGGAGGAAGGGGCACAGAACTGAGAACAGTATTCCATATGGGGCCTTACCAATGCATTAGACAATGGGACC
The DNA here is from genome assembly GCA_016271365.2 of Neoceratodus forsteri. Taxonomy (NCBI): domain Eukaryota; kingdom Metazoa; phylum Chordata; order Ceratodontiformes; family Ceratodontidae; genus Neoceratodus; species Neoceratodus forsteri. Next base: position 725,242,305 of record CM057458.1, on the reverse strand, counting down.
ACCACCTCAACCTCTCTACTTTTAATATTACCCAAAATACATCCCATTAGTTTTTGGCATTTTTTAGCCGTGACTAATGCATGGGTTTCAAACTTCAAATCATCAGAAACAATTACTCCCAGGTCTTTTTTTTCTTTAACTGTTGACAACTTGATGCCGTTTATTTGATATGTGAACATGGGATTTTTTTTCCCTACATGCATCACTTTACATTTATCTAAATTAAAGTACATTTCATTCTCATCTGCCCAGTTTGCTATGTCTGTCAGAGTACTTTGTAAAGATCTTGCATCCTCATGATCTTTAATCAAGCATCCCAGCTTACAATCATCAGCAAAATTTCCACCCATACACTCTTAGAACAAGGCAGGGATCAAATCAAAATATTAGATAGTATTGGACCCAGCACTGATCCCTGTGGGACACCACTAGTAACACATCCCCAGGACGATGAAAATCCCTTAATAGTCACATGCTGAATCCTGTTACTCAACCATGAATGTATCCATTAAATTTCAACTGCCAAACCCCTGACTATTCTTCAACTTACTGCAGGTCCTTTCCCATTCTGTCTACACCCTCTGGTGTGTCTACTCTGTTACAGAGCTTTGTGTCATCAGCGAACAGGGAAATTCTGCCTTCTAGGTCCAGTGCAATGTCACTGATGAAGATTTTGAATAGGACCAGTTCCAGCACTGATCCCTGTGGTACCCCACTGGTCACTCTTCCCTCTGTGGAGTGACAGCCATTTACCACCACCCTCTGTGTCCTGCCACCCAGCCAGTTACCTACCCACCACACTACTGTCCTGCCCACACCCATATTCCCCCGTGTGTGTAATAGTCTTCTATGTGGCACCGTGTCAAAGGCCTTGTTGAAGTCCAGATAGGCCATGTCCACTGCCCTTCCCTGATCCACCTCCCTAGTCACCCAGTCAAAAAATTCAATGAGGTTGGTCTGACATGGTCCTCCCCCTGGTGAAACCATGCTGCCTTGGGTCCTGTAGTCCTTTGACAACCAGATGTTCCACCAATCTCTCCTTCAGTAGTGCTTCCATGATCTTCCCCACTACCAAGGTCAGGCTGACTGGTCTGTAGTTCCCTGCTTCCTCTTTGTTCCCAGTTTTGTATAAGGGGACTACATCTGCTGTCCTCCAGCCTTTGGGTACCTCTCCTGTTTCCAGTGATCGGCTAAACAGGATTGCCAGAAGTTCAGCCACCACCTCTCTTAGTTCTTTAAGGACCCTGGGGTGCACCTCATCTGGCCCCATTGCTTTATCAACTCTTATTACTTCCAGTTCCTTCAGGACCCTTTCTCGTGTAAAGGGACTTGTGTCCATTTCTGCACCATTCCCACCCCTTGTACTCCCTTCAGACCCATCATCCTCCTCTTCCTCAGTAAAGACTGAGGAGAAATACCTGTTCAGTATGTCAGCTTTACTGTTGTCCTCCCCCTTCAGCCTCACTATCCCTCCCTTTGCCTTTCTTTTTTCACTTATGTACCTGTAAAAGGTTTTGTCCCCTCTACCCACTGATTTTGCAATGTGTTCTTCTGTCTGAGCTTTGGCTTCCCTTACTGACCTCCCTGCCTCCCTTTGCTTCTCCTGGTACTTCTTCCTATCCCCTTCTGCCTGTGTCTTTTTGTATTGCCTGAATGCAATCTTTTTGGCTTTCATTTTCTCCGCTACCTCCTTGGAAAACCATAATGGCCTCCTCTTCCTTTTCCCCTTGCTAACCTGCTTAATGCATAATTCTATTGCTCTTGTAATCCCCATTTTAAATCCTGCCCACTGTTTCTCAACCCCTGATTCCTGCCCCATTCCCCTTAATGCCTCTGTCAAGCATCTCCCCATTTTCCCAAAGTCTGCCCCCCTAAAATCCAGGATATGTGTTTTTGTGTGCTTTGGTTCTGCTCCTTCTGTGATTTCAAACCACAATGACTGGTGGTTACTGTTCCCCAGGTGCTCCCCCATCACACTGTCCCTGTTTGTGAGCACTAGGTCCAGTATTGCCTTCTGCCGAGTTGGTTCCATGAACAGTTGCTTGAGGAAGGCACCCTGAAAGGAGTCCAGGATAAATCTGCTCCTAGTTGATGCTGCTGCTGGGATGCTCCAGTCCACATCTGGAATAATGAGGTCTCCAACCAGCACTACCTTACCCTTGTTATAGGCACTGAATTGCTTGTTCAAGGGAGTGACTGATGATAACTCCTAGATCTCATTCCTCATCTGTAGGGCTAAGTCTCTCTCCTCCCATCCAATACTCCGTCTAGTGGTTCTTTTTCCCTACATGTATTACCTTGCACTTTTTTACCATTGAATTTTAACTGCTAGACCTTTGACTACCCCTCAAACTTTTGCAGGTGCTTCTGCATATCCCTTATTCCTTCTTCACTATCCGCCCTCCCACATAGTTTTGTGTCATCTGCAAAGAGACACAACATGCCCTGGATTCCTTCACCAATGTCACTAATGAACATGTTGCAGAGGACCAGACCCATCACAGATCTCTGTGGAACCCCGCTTGTTACCTCCCCTCTCCTCTGATTTAATTCCATTGACCATCACCCTCTGTTGCCTCCCTGCTAGCCAATTACCCACCCCATTTACTAGAGTTTTAGCTGCACCAAAATCTTCCATTTTCTTAAGCAATCTCTTGTGCAGTACTGAATCAAAGGCCTTACTGAAGTCAAAGTACAGCAAGTCCACCGCGTGGCTCTTGTCTATCTCCTTTGTCACCCAGTCAAAGAAAACTATCAGGTTAGTCTGACAAGATCTTCTTGCCACAAAACCATGTTGTTTACTGTCCTGGAGTCCATTGCTCTCCACGTAATCTATGGGGTCCTGTTTGATCAGAGATTCCATCAGTTTCCCTATAATAGACATCAGGCCGACAGGCTGTAATTCCCTGGTTGCTCTTTATCCCTCCCCTTATGTTGTGGCACAGTATCTGTCATCTTTCAATCTCCTGAAACTTCCCAAAACCTGAATGAGTTATTGAACAGCCCAGTCAGTGGTTCAGCCAGCTCCACTGCTAACTCAGGTATTATCGGGTGCAACCCATCTGGACCTGGGGCCTTATCTATCTATCTTTTTTTTTTCTTTTTTTTTATATATCTCCTTCCTGCAGGATCCATGGGGCTATGACCCCCTCCCTCGGAGGGGGTACATCCTCCGGCCCGACCCCCAGCTGGTCTGCCCCCGAGGTTCCCCCAAGGACTGCCCCTCCGTGGCAGGGCCAGATGGAGGGCCGCCAGCAGTCCTCTGCCACCTGGTACAGCAAATCTGGTGGTGGGGACAGACTTTGCCAGAGTGGTCAGGCCATCATGAGTCTGTGGAGCCCCGTCCTTTTTCCGTTTTCTCCCTCCCTTCCCTCCGACATAAGCACATCAGCTTCTGAGCCTCCAGCCACCGCTAGAGGGAAGTCAGCGGGTGGGATGACTAGTCCCCTTTCCCGGACAGAGGAGACCAGTCTTCTGAATGCTCAATCCTCTCTCCCCCCTACCGATCCCCAGTGGCCCAGGCTCATTCCCAAACCCGGGTCACAGACGTGGCGTGAGGTGTGGTGTCCAGCGGGCCACTGGGCCTTAACTATCTTAAGGGCTGCTAGCCCTTTCCGGACCTTTTCACTAGTAACAATGGCTGACTTATTTCTAGGACTCTCTTTGTGGCCTGTTTGATGTTGCTCTCAGGCAGGGACCTGCAATCCTCTTTAGTGAATATTGAGCAAAAGTAGTCATTCAGGACAGCGGCCTTTTGCCCATCATCTTCTATCACCCTACTCCCCCTCCACTAGCTATGCGATCCCCCCTTTTTCCTTTTTTCACTAATATATCTAAAAAACTGCTGTTCTCCATTGTTCATCCCCTCCATGATGTGCAGCTCTGTGTCCACTTTCACCTCCCTACTTTTCTGAAGATATTCTTCCCATTCTGCGTCTCCCTGCTTTCCCTTATATTTATAAAAGGCACTCCTTTTGGCCCTTAGCACTTCCCTAACTCTAGCTGAGAACCATAGTGATCTCTTAGACCTATTTCTCCTTGTTACTGTTTTTATGCAGGCATTTGGTGCCTCAAGGCTAGCTCCCTAAATTGCCTTCCATTTCTTCTCCACCCTGCCTATGCCCTCCACCCCTGCTAACTTTTCCCTGACCAGTTTCCTCAACCTATTGAAGTTTGCCCTTGTAAAGTCAAGGACTTTGGTTCTCAAATGCAGCTAAATGGCCCCAAGGGCCAGTATAAACCACACAGAGTTGTGGTCACTATTCCCTAGCAGTCCCCCCCCACAGCGCCCGCCATCTCCATATTAGTGAGTTCCACATCAAGGAATGTGGATTGCCTGGGGGGGGTTCCTTAACCAGCTGTACCAGCAGAATGTCCTGGAAGGCATCTAGCAGTGACTGACTCCTGGTACTCTTGGCCACTGGAACATCCCAGTTGATGTCCGGCAGGTTTAAGTTTCCCACTACCACCACCTCCCCCTTTGCTACCCCTCTTATAAGATCCTCCCTGAGTTCTCTGTTCCTTCATCCCCTTGACCTGGAGGTCTACAGACTATCCCTAATCATATTTTCCTGCATGAGGCTGCTGTGAGTTGCACCCATTTAGACTCAGTTTCCCCATTATTACCCCAATGCCCCATCTTCAGTCACTTCAATGCCCTCCTTGACAAAGAAGGTGACTCCCCCACCAGTTCTTCGATCCCTCCTGAACCATGTATATCAAGGGAACACCATCTCCCAGTTATTTTCTGTGGCCCATGTTTCCATGATGGCCACAAGGTCCACCTCAGTGTGTGCCATCATCTCCAGGAGCTCACTAAGTTTATTCCCTAGGCTCCTGGCATTAAGGCATACCCCCTTCCACTTGACCCTTGCTCTAACTCTGCTACTGTCTGTCAGCTTTCCCTGTTTTCTCCCCACCTTTTAGTGCCATTGCCTTTAGTTTTTCCTCTCACAACTGTCCCTCCTATTGGTCCTGTATACCCTACAGTGTTCCCTGTACCCTTTTTTCTGCTACTGTCCCTGGGCTTGGGGGAGTACTATCTTGGATCCCCTTCTGCTCCCCCTCCATTGTGGATCCTCTAGTCCTGGACTTCCCTGCAGTCAATTTAAATGCCTGATATAGACATCAAACTTCTGGTCCACCACACTGGCCTCTCTTGTCAGGTGAAGCCCATCACCCTTGAAGACATGTCTGTCCCAAAAATTCCTCCAATCCCCTACAAAGTCCTGTCATCACCCTTTGAGCCAGCAATTGATCTCCGCTATCTCAGCATCCCTTATCCTATCCTGCCCATCCGCCCCTGGCTACACACAGGGAGGACTTCGGAAAAGGCCAGGCAAGCCAAGTGTGCCGCCAATCTGTGCCCCAGTCTATGGAAGTTATGCTTTACCATTTCCACTGACTGGATGGCCAGACCATTGGTACCCAAGTATACCAGCACCCCCAGCTACCCCCCTCCCTCCCCACTACCCTCCCTATTCTCTCTAGGTCCCGATTGGCTGATGTTCTAGGCAGGCATCAGACAAACCCCTGCCATCTGACCCCCCACCCAACACCCTATCTTTCCCTCTAACTCCTGACCACTAGGACCTTCCTTTCAATTTTAACACCCCTGGGTGCCAGTGTGCAGTCCTGCCCATCATCCTTGACTGACCCTGAGTCTCCCCTTACAGAGTCAGGAGCCGGAGCCGCCTCCAGGGGGTGCAGAATGATTCACTGTCTGGCTGTAACTGGGCTGGACAACCTCTTTATGGCTTTCCCTTCTCTCCCATCCGTGCTTCACCCCCCTCCACCCCTTCTGGACCAGTGGGTCTCTGAGGGAGTGGGGGTGAGGGGGGGGTCCTGCTGAGCTGAATGTGCAGCTAGGATAACTGCATCCTTGCTGCCACCAGCTGAGCATGGAGCGCTGCTATGGTCGTGCAGAAGGAGCAGTGCCCTCTGTCCCGGAGCACAACCCTGAGAAGAGTGCCCACAGTCTTTACAATGGAGCGCCTCATCCCTGAACCACATCCTACAAGGAAATGTATTGGTAACAGAGAAACTTGGGTAGTACCAACTAAAATTATAATGTATCCCACACCCAGGTGGGGTGAATCTAATAACAACCGGCTATTACAAGTGTATGGTGACAGTAATCCTTCAAGTGTACAAATACATCCAGGAGTTGTTAGGCACTCAGGCTAAACCACAACTACGGATATGAGACAACCGACACTGAAGAATGCCTCCCCAACAAAAATCAACCTCTCAAATACAGCAGAAGGAAATACCACAATACCACCCACTGCACAACTCTAAGATTTGACCTCCCACTACAGTGTATCCAGTGAAAACAACTTAATCACTGAAATGTCCCACCAAACAACAACAGAACAATTGTAGTAATTTCACACAACTGTGCAACCTCGAAAACAACTTTTGCAGTCAATTCCTACCACAATTTGACCCTCCAGGGATGATCTTACCATCATAATGCAACCTTTAATCTATATTTCATTTTTTTAAACTATATGTTTACTGTTTAGACAATTACATACAGTAAGCAAATATTGACATAGTATTTATTTATTTATTTCTGATCTCGGATTGAGCCATTTGAGTTCAGAGCTCTTTACGTAGGTTCCATGTCGGAACATTTCAGACAACAGGTATGAAATTATACAAAGGATCGCGGGTAGACAAGATAACAACAGGGTTGGATATCAAAACATTTCAGTACTTGTGAAATTATACAAAGGATTGCAAAATACAAGGTAACAAACAGGATTAGGTAATGTACACAGTCAGATTCACACCAGAAAACAGACAATTTACTGTGCCCATCAGTGAAACCTGCCAGTTGTCAGCAAACAAGAAGGTGTTAGAACGTTGCTAAGTGCTGAAGAAAGGGGTGGGGGGATGAGTCCCAAGTGCAGTGTGCAAAAGAGAGAGTAATATCAGTTCAGCAGTAGGGACATGGAGGGCGGTGACTAGTGTGGTGCTAGCGATGGCAGCCACATTGAGATTCACGAATTATAAGGTGCTTCAGGTTCACTTTGAAAGTACTCAGTGTGGGCAGGCAAGCAATGTTCTCCTGGAGGGAGCTGAACCACAGCGGAGCATGGTATGCAAAGGACCGTTGTCCTTGAGATGTTCAACATTTTGGAGCTAGGAAGGACTGGTGCTCAGAATTTCAGTGTGCCGTGGATTTATGCTGGGAATTAGAAGTTGCTGGACCCCAGGCGGTAGCTGACCAAGGCAAATCTTTTTGGCCAGGAGGCAGGATTGATATTTTAAATGGTCGTTGAGCATTTGCCAGTGTGCCTTGGCATAGAGATCACAGGTGTGAGTCAGTCAGTGCGCACCTAAGGTGAGCCAGCAGGCTTTGTTGAGTGCAGTTTTTATGTGTCGGAGGGCAGTGTCTGTGGCGGAACCATATATAGGCAGACCGTAGTCCACAAGGGAACCCACAGAACTGTGAACAGCTGTGCCGAGGGCTTCTGGAGTCAAGGTTTGCTTGTGATGATAAAGTAGCCCTATGCATTTGTTGATAGCTTTAGCTGTGTTGTCAATGTGGATGGCATGGGAGAGTGAGTTGTCAATAGTGATACCGAGGTATTTGAAGTGTTGAACACATTTAAGGGAAACACTACCGCTGTTGCATATTGATAGTGGGTAGTTTTTGTGCTTGTTTAGAGAGATGGTGAATAGCATGGTTTTTGTTTTCTTGTAGTTCATTGTCAATTTATGATTTTTGAACCATGTCTCTACACCATTGAAGTCACACTGTAGTTGCTGTTCCAAGGCAATGGGGTCAGAGCCATTTGAGAAAACAACCGCATCATCAGCGTAGAGGAGGATGAGGCCCTGACTGACTTGGGCGAGGCAATTCAAAAATAAGCTGAAGAGGAGGGGACCCAGTATTGACCCCTGTGGAACACCTGAGCAAACAGGTTTTGTGTCAGAGAGGACAGTACTTTTCCTAACTTGCTGGGATCGGCAGTGCAGGTAACTGCGAAACCAGGCAACAGCCTCTGGGGCAAGGCCTGTGGCAGTGAGCTGATCAGCTAGAAGGGCATGACTGACCGTATCAAAGACCTTTGTTAGATCGATAAAGATTGCCCCAGCAAGCAATCCAAGATCTAGAGATTTATGGATGAAGCCTGTGAATTCCAGGAGGGCTGTAGTGGTGCTGTGCCCAGCCCTAAAGCAGTGCTGCTCAGGGCATAGGAGCAGATACTTGTCCAGGTATTCGACAAGTTGGTCAGTGACAACTTGTTTCAGGGCCTTCGAGAGTGGAGGAAGTAAAGAGATGGATCTATAGTTCTCATGGGTGGCACGATCCCCGCTCTTGTACACTGGGGTAATGACTGCAGCTTTCCATTTTTGGGGGAATACTGCGAGTCAGAGCGAGAGGTTGAGGATATGGGTGAGGGGAGACTGGATTTCTTCAAGTGAGAACGCGATTAGTTTCAGATCAAGGTTATCTCCACTGTATCTCCCCTTCCCAAGCACCTTACTCAAGTACTGTATTTCCTAGCTTCTCCGATGGTGATAGTCTTGAAGCGAAAGGGGGGGGGGATGCACTGGGATTTGAGAGGGTGCAGCAGGGTAGGTGGGGGAGAAGAGGTTGGCAGGGAGGACACTGTGGAGGTCGGTGAAGGCAAGGTTGAAGGTGTTGGCTATAGATTTGGGATCAAGGATGGGGGAACCATCAGCGCTGAGCATGGTAGATAAAAATATGAAAAAAAAAACACTGAGGGCACCACTCTTCTTAATATTCACAATAGAAACAGCACTATGTCTATAAGATACATTATATTGGGGGATAAGATCCTATTTTAATGATAAGAAAATGAAAATTGTCCATATGAAAGCTGTGTTGTTGAATCCATGCATGGCATGGCATGGAATAAAAAGGGATATAACCAATGAAAGATTGTCCCAAGTCTTAGTTCTCCTACCTGAGGAGAAACTGTAGAAAGGTGTGCAATAACGAAGTTGTACACCAATGTGTAAAAAAACAAGATATAGTCACAAGCTAAACTTGATAGTCAAATTCTTTTTCATATACGTAGTGCTTTATCTATTTATGAACCAAACAGTGATTTTAAACAATAAACGCTATCACTCGCCACTAAGAACTAAAAACATAGCATTATCTAAAATAAGCATTAAAAGTCTGCTGATTGTCTGTAGAGGCCAATATTAAATGTAAAAGCAAACCCGAGGGTCAGTTTATAAATTCAGGTGTCTTTGTCCGAACAGGTAGCCCTGGTTTCCTCTGAGTCTGGACGTTGGACACCATTTTTCGGAACCCAGCATAGCACATCAGCAGGATCATTAAAGATAAAGACTCTGCCTCGATGGGCTATGCGAAGCCTGGCCAGGAACACCATACCTTGAGGGATTTCGGCCTCCTGAAGGATCGCTCTGATACCATCAAACTTTTTTTTTCTGTTGCCTTGTAGCATAGCTTAAATCATGAAAGATCCGTATTTGCATCCTATCCTGAAGTAGCACTTTCTTGTTTCGTGCTAATGTCAGTAGCCAATCCCTGGTTCCTACACCATCCAGAATCGCCATCACTGCTCGAAGGGCATCAGGGTTGTCATTTCTCCCTCTGGGGGTAATTCAGTAAGCCTTCTGAACGTTCACCTAGCCGCCAAGTTTCTCTTCCCCAAATTGCTGCCGGAACCACTCAACCAAGAACAACAGCATATGATCTTCTTTACAATCTTCAGGGAGATCAATAATTTGGAGGTTGGCCGACCAGGTTTGATTTTCCTGGGTCTCCAACCTGGAATGTAGGTGATGATTCTCTTTAATAATGTTAGTTACTGCTCCCATCGCCGAGTTGGATCTTTTTGTGGCCTCCGTGGTAACAAGCTGTATGGCATCCACATTGGTCTCCAAAGTCGACACATGATTATTCAGTGTATCAAACTTACCTGAAAGTCCAGACACCGATTTTATAAGGGTGTTTAATTTAGCACCCAGAGTTTGCAAAGTCTCTGTTTCAGGTTCTGTTACTTCTGATGCGGCTGCCCCGCAGCTCTGGGCCGACCTCGTGGTTGGTGCTGCGGGAGTAGTTTTACTCATGACTCCATCCTGATGTTGTTTATCCTTGTGAGACTTCCCCATGTTGCAGCAGAGGTTTTCCAACACCAAGGAAATGCTTTTTAACTGATCACAGAGTGTAGAAAGAAGGTTGCAAAGCAGAACTTCCAATGTTATATGTAGAGTTTGTAACCTAAGCAGCCATTTTGCTTGGCCTCCTCAATGCCCCTCCCCAATCTATATTTCAAAATTGATCTCCACCACAATGCACCCTCACACACTGCAAGTATACCTGGGATCCGATGAGCAGCCATCCACTTGGTCCTTACATGTCAGCCGGGGAGCAGAGTTGCTGGCTGCTGGCTGCCTCGTTGGGCTGACTCCTGTGGGCAGACTCTGATGTCCTTTTTGCGTTGGTCCCTCATGCGGGGGGGGGGATGCTGCTTGGTGGCCTGCTTCTTTAGTAGTGAATGGATGTAAAAGGGCAGAGCCCTGAATTGGCCTGCTTTGGTCTTGGGGCACAGTCTTGCTTCTGATTGGTTCTCCTTAGGAGCTGTTGACTTCCTGAAGCTCCACTTGGGCCTCGGCGGATCTGAGCAGGGGAGAGGGTCTCTTACACCAATCTCTGACCTATGGGAATGGCATCTGGTGGCAGCTGGCTCTTCTTATGCAGCAGAGGGCTCAAACCTCTGCTCAGGTTTTAAATCTGGTTTTACCGAAGCACACAAAAGGCAGAGCCCTGGATTGGCCCGGTCTGGTTTGGTGGGGGCACATTCTTGCTTCTGATTGGCTCCCCTTAGGACCCACAGACTTCCTGAAGCTCATTCTTGCCACCATGGATCCGAGCAGGTGGAACGGTCTCCTACACCAATCTCTGGCCTGTGGGATCAGCAAAAATGGTGTTCGGTGGCGGCTGGCTCTTCTTGTGCAGTGGAGGGCTCAGCTTCTGATTGGCTTCCCTTAGAGATCTCTCAGTAGCAGAAATGGTTTGAGGGTGCTATAGGATTACTGCTGAACAAATAAAACATTTGTTTTTGATGGAGCAGTTTCTCTGGACTGTGCCAGAAGAGTTGCAAGTGGAGTTGCTGGACTGAATACCTGACACCATTGAGGAGGAAGCTGAAAAGACTGATCAGTTTACATCCAACAGGTCACACATCCAGTGTAGACACAGTGGTGGAGGGACATCATGTAGATTTAATGGAACCTCTGGGGGGAGCCAAAGGTAAACCAGCCTTAACCTGAACCTGAAACCAACTATTGCTCCCAAACTTAAGAAGTCAGGGGTGGAGGTATTATATATTAGGATGTGCAAATGCCTTTTTCTGAATGTTCGGCCTGAATATTATATTCAGAGGCCCATATATTTACATATTCAGTTTTCAGCATTCTGTTTGGAGGGTGGAAAAAGTCTTTACCCCCTCACCCGGTGGCCAGGGCTAATCTCTTGGCCACCCTCCTGCTCTATTCCAGTCTTTTCCAAGGTGTACCACAGACATAAAAAATGTTTCAAATTGCTGCCTCCTGGCACTATGCCAGTGTAACCACTGGGTGGTGCTACACCCAGTGTTACACCCCTGCCTACTACTTACAAGCTGGGCTGAGGGGTTTGGGTTCGCTAACAGATAACAATTTTAAACCTTTGTGCAGTGCCTCCACTCAGAGTGCTTTACATGGGCAAGCTTTTACTAGGTATAACCCCCTGAGATGTTATGCCACCCACGATAACCATTTACCTTCCCCAGACATGCCCCTATAAACATTTCCCCACATTGCAAAACTTTACATTTAAAGACTCTCTCCAATAATATGCTCACGCTCAGAATTTCAAAAACAGTAACAATCAATTTCTTTAGGTGTAAAAGGAGTTAGGAATGGGGATGTGGAGTAGAGGTTATCTGATTACTATATACATATGTACAGGTCTGATTGGTGTTTTGCTGGTGAACCCTCCAGCTGGGTGGCTACATACTACTAGACAAAAAGCAATCACATTTCTCAGTACGACACACGATACCCAGAGCACTAGCTATCTAGCTGCTGACTAATCAGATGTTACATAAATGATTGTATTTTTCCCCACCCTGGTACCAGTTCCAGATACAGCAGAAACTCTGCAATCTCATACCATACTGGATACCCAGATACCACAGTTCTAGATGTTGCAGTCCTGGTGGATGCTGCAGCTGGTCGAGTTGGACGGCTTTTGATTCGAAGGGAGGGGCAAACTTGGAAGCATAGGTCACTACAATGGCTGTAGAGCTTAGGCAACAGAAAGGCAGGGATTGCCCTGCATTTGCAGAATTAGCAGGAATTGACCCTGCTGGTCACAAAGAGCTAGGGATTGCCCTGCACATCACAGAAGACAGGGATTGCCCTGCATTTACAGAAACCGAACATTCCAGGACAAGCTACATGGCTAGATCTTGGATTTTACATCCTGAACATTCAGCACAATAATTCAAAGTCCCATCCAGAGTAATTAGCAGGCGATACTTTTATCAAGCATCCAATATTCCTTTGAAATGAGGTCATATCCAGTACATTTAAATACCAAACAGGCATCCAAACAGTATAAACAGAAGGTGACACTTTTATCAAGCATCCATATTCGTTTGCATGAAGTCACATCCAGTACACTTAAATACCAAGTAAAGCATCTAAAGACAAAATCTCATCCAGCACATCTAGATACCACACACTTTTGGCAAGCTCTCTCAGACGAAATCCGGCCAAGGCAGAAACAGCTATCTTCAGAATAATTCACTATCAAATAAGCTCTAGGGCCTCCCACCCCATGAAGTGGCAAACACGACTTGGCTGTCAGCTCCACGAAGTCAGAAAACTAACCCATAGGGTAATGACAGATAACAACACATTTATATGATTCACTATTTGATATCCTGATGCACCTGCAAATTAGCCATTTGGGCAGCAGGCAAGATGCATCCACACTATTTTTGAACAAGGCAGTCTCTGAAGGGGCTTAGCAGCCCAGACTGATAGCTTCAAGATCTCATCACACAGCAGAAAATATCTGGTAGCGGGGCTTGAGGCCCCCAAGATTACTTTAAGGCTTCTCCCTTGTACCAGGGAGTACAAAGGTACTCACTCAGGTCCTCCACTGGTTGCATCCGCAATCAAAAGCATCCTGATGTTCTTCTTCAGTTCTCTCACAACTGAGGCATGGTTAGATGGTCATCTTTCCACATCTTTCCCCGATGTGGGAGGGAGGGCTTGTACCTGGAGGACATATCTAGCAACCTCCAGACTAGCAGTTGCAGAAAACTAAATTTAATTTAACTTTTAAACTTTAACTAGAAAATAACAACCATCTCCTGATGACTGGAGGGGCTTAGCTAAGTGGCCCAGGCCTGGAAGCATGGCAGGGGCCTGAGCCCCCCAACCCTGTGGTGGGCTCCTAGCAGGTTGGAGCCTGCTCTCCTCTTCTCTTCTCACCCTGGAAGATCTGAAGAAATGTTGGCAAACATTGTCTCTTATAGGGCTCTTTCTCGACTCCTGATTGGCAGAAAAGATGAGCTGACAGCTCTCCGAATGGTTGAGGGACTTGTCAGTCTGAATACTCGAGGCACATTTGGTTGGGTGAATTGCCACCTAAAATAATGTCCCTGTAAGTCCCCATGAGCACCTGGGGGTTTACCAATGAAGAGTAGTGAATGTTGCACAAGTCCTGGCTTTCTATTCCTGGCTTTCCAATTGGCTGTGGCTGCTTGCAATGGCTGCTTAACTCACTGTCCCTTATAGCAGATCAGATACAGTCCTGAATGATGTCCTGGTGCAGCCAGAAAGAAATAATTATTTGCCCCAATGACCCACAGTTTGGTATCCCAGATAGTGTGCTTGCAGTCACTACATAGATGAAGGGTGTGGCTCCACTGGTTTTCCTGTTGCTTCTGCTCATATGCAAGCACCCCCTGCAGTGGCTGACAGGCTGACACTTTGAGTCCCAAAGTTCTGGAATTTATTTATTTATTTAATTTAATTAGTATTTCAGAAAGACGTTTGAGCGTGAGCTCTTTTACAAAGGTTCCACATCAGGGTGGACAATAAGACAATACACATATTCAGTGGTTACAGAGGCCTGATCATTAGGCATTAAAGAGTGATTACATGACAATTAGACAAACAGAATTGCCAAGGAAAAGTATTTATTTTAATTTGAAACACTCTCCCCCACATGTACAGTACATCCCCCACATGCAGCAACAGTTTACAATATTTAAAACATTTGTTTTCTTCACTTTTCTGCCAAAGCTGATTATAGCTACCCTGGGGGCAGCCAGACACACATTATTCATTATACAGATGATGGGGGCCTGGCTCAGACATGTTTAAATTGAGCCCCAGTCAAACTCTTTGAATTTTCATCTGAGCGGCGTCCCCATCAGGCTGTCCCTGGTCACCGGTGGGTCCTAATTAGGTGGGAGGGATCCTGGGACCCACAACACAGTCCCCAAGGTGACTGCAAACCAAGCAGTTCAACGTCAAAGGCAGAGATACTAAACAAATATTTTTGCTCAGTATTTACAAATGAAGAGGGGGAGGTACCGAAAACAAACAATAGAAACACTCTGGATACAGAAGTTGATACCAGCCCATTTACAGAAGAAAGCGTTCTGAAAGAACTCTTAAAACTGAAGGTGGACAAAGCAATGGGGCCTGATGGGATTCATCCCAGAATTCTAAAAGAACTAAGGGTAGAACTAGTGACACCACTGACTACCCTCTTTAACAAATCATGGGAGGATGGGGTGGTACCTGAGGACTGGAGGAGGGCCGATGTGATTCCCCTTCACAAAAGTGGGAGCAGGGCAGAAGCGGGAAACTACAGACCAGTTAGTTTAACCTCAGTGATAGGGAAAATGATGGAATCACTTCTGAAGGAAAGAACTGTCGAGTACCTAGAGGCCAGAGGGCACAGGACCCAAGGCAGCATGAATTCACAGCAGGAAGGTCATGCCAGACAGAATCTAATAGATTTCTTTGACTGGGTGACCAAAGTAGTAGATCAGGAGGGCTGTGGCATGGCCTACCTAGACTTTAGCAAGGCATTTGACCCAGTCCCACACAAAAGATTAATATACAAGTTAGCCAGCCTGGGAGGGTCCCAAGATGATAGCCTGGGTAAAGAATTGGCTGGAGAATAGGACACAGAGGGTAATAGTAAATGCAGTCCACTTGAAGAAAGGGGTTACTAGTGGGTGCCGCAGGGTTCAGTATTAGACTGGTCCTCTTCAATGTCTTTATAAGTGACATTGCAGAGGGACTGGAAGGAAAAGTATGTCTCTTTGCAGATGACACAAAGATCTGCAACAGAGTTGATGCACAAGGTGGGGTGGAAAGGCTGAGAAGGGACTTGGCAAGGTTAGAGGAATGGTCAAATGTATGGCAGCTTAGATTTAATGCTAAGAAGTGCAAGGCAATGCACCTGGGAAACAAAAACACAGAGGAACAGTACACAATCGGGGGTGAGATACTAACAACAACAAAAATGGAAAGGGACCTGGGGGTAGTCATATCAGATGACTTAAAGGTGGGCAAGCAATGTGAGAGGGCAGTAAGGAGGGCTGGGGGGATACTGGGATGCATAGGGACAGGCATCACCAGTAGAAAACAGGAAGTTGTTATCCCTTTGTACAGACAGCTGGTGAGACCCCATCTGGAGTACTGTGTGCAGTTCTGGAGGTCCAATCTCCGCAAGGACATAGACAAGATGGAAGCTGTCCAGAGGAGGGCAACTAAAATGGTGCAGGGTCTGCACCAGAAGACATATGAGGAGAGACTAAAGGAGCTTAATGTGGATACCCTTGAGGAAAGGAGGGAGAGGGGGGACATGATAGAAACTTTCAAGTACCTCAAGGGAATCAACAAAGTCCAAGAGGGTAGCATCTTTCAAAAAAAGAGGTATGCAAGAACAAGGGGGTACAATTTGAAGACAGGGGGACAGTTCAGAGGTAATGTAAGGAAGTATTTTTTTCACAGAGAGGGTTGTGGATGCATGGAACGGCCTTCTGGAGGAGGTTGTGGAGTCAAAAGCAGTGATTGAATTCAAGCATGCATGGGACAGCCATGAGGCAGTTCAAGGGGGTGGGGGTAGAAAGAAGCAGGCTGCTGGTTAACTAGGATCTGCAGCTTATCCATTAGGTAGGGAAATGGGCAGACTGGGTGGGCCAAGCGGTCCTTATCTGCCATCAAATTCTATGTTTCTATGCCAGTGTGATTCCTACTGCCCTGGGGGCAGCACTTTTAACATGGCACTCGCGAGTGGCATTTTTAGGCCCTGACGGGCTGGATTTTTATTCAGACTGCAGCTGGGGCACACAGAAGAGCAAAACAGACCTGCGGGACCAGAAACTTGATGGCAGGTTTGGGAGAAGCCTGGGCGAGATGGCAAAAAGGAGACAGGGAAATGCAGGGCTAAGGTGGCAGGGGGGTTACACCAGGACCTGATAGTGTCTGTCCATGATACCCTCTATAGCCTGACTCCCCCCATTCCCCCAGATCTGAAAATCTACATCTGTGCCCCATCCCTTGATCCTTGATTTGGGGTGCTACTGCCAATGAAACCTCACAATTCATGTGCCCCCCCCACACACACTGTGCCCAGCCTGCTTTGCTCCACAGTGTGTTAGCTCAGCTTAATGAATGGAGCAAGTGAGCATGAGTGGATATGTAGTCACAAGGAAGGAAGGAAAGGGTGGAGCAGTACCATAATTAGTGATGCTAGACGACTGTAGGCAGCCTAAGTGGTCAGGCTCCTAGCATCACTGTTGGTGCTATTGCCCTGCCCCCGGTGATTGTGCTCCTGCTTATGGTCACGTGCTCCATTTCTGAAACTGAGCTAACACACTGTGCAGTGGAGCAGCCTGTGCATACTGCTGGGTGGGAGGACAACTGGTTAGCCTGGCTTTATTGGTACAAGCCCCTCAAATCGAGGATCAGTGTCAAGGTGGGCACAGAGGTAGCTTTTCTGATTTTGGGAATAGAGGGAGTCAGGCCTGGGATGTCATGGAAAAGATGCTGTTGGCTCCTGATATATAAGTCAATAAGCCTCTAAGGAGTGTCTCTTATGGTATAAGAGACTCCAAGCATGAAGTTTGGACAAGAGGACTGTGAAACAAAGCTGACCCCTTCTGTCTACCCAAACCTCAAGAGAGGAGGCAGTCTCTTATACCATAAGAGACACCCTTTGGAGACCCTATTAACTTCTTGTAAACCACTTGAGCTGGGTAGAGTGATTTATAATAATTTTTGTTTTTAATGTTTTACATTTTAAAAATGTCTATAGCTCCTCACCCCAGCTATGAAGTGGAGTGATTCACTTCTAACACTCCTGCATGAGAGACCACTGTATAGCAGGTAAGAGGTACAGTGGCTTTGTGCACTGATTGGCTGAAATCAAATATGTAGTTTATATAGGTGCTCGGAACCAGCAGTTTGAAACATTTGGGTGTGTGAGACACTGGGGAAGTGGGAGGTGGGTGGGAAAAGAAGGAGTGTGACCAGAAGACTAGCTTTGGCCATCTGGGGAGGAGGGACATTTTTAAAATTTCTTTTAATATTACTTTCCGAGTAACTGTGCCCAAAGAGTGAAAATCATTCATTATTCAGCTAAATATTCGGAAAGTCAGATCTGTGATATTCTGAAATGTACTGTATGAGCAAAGATTGCCCACCCCTATTATATATGCCAAAAACCAGTACATTATCATAAGATTGCCCAAGAACAGAAATAAGAGGCAGAGAGCAGAGAGAGGGAATAACCAGGCGGTGAGAAATTAGTGGACTGTGCTAAGAATGCAGTCACTGCTAATTCCACCTCTCATATGCACCATGTCTTTATTAATGGTAACACAGGGGTTAAGGGACACAAGTAATTCCATTTCTATGGTTAAGCAGAATGTAATACATGAGGAACAAATTCTGCAAGTCAGTTCTCCAAAATTTGAGGAGTGACTGGCCCTGTGGTCTCAGTGCCAATGAGCTGGGAAGGTGGCCAAGGTATATGGGGGGGTCGGGGGGGAGTAAGCACCAGGTTTCCCTGTTGTTGTGATTATGGGCAATTATTTTTAATAGCAGAGCAAACATTGTCTGTGTTACTACCCACAGTCAAGCAAAGAGACACATTACTGAAGAAAAAGACTACCTCAGTAGCAGAGGAAGTGGCCAAGTGGGCTGATGGACTAGCTGAGAGCAGCTGCTCTGGATCACAGATAGATGCAGTAGAGACCCCAGCTGGGAGCAGGGCTCCCACTGAGGAAGAACTTGCTTTAGGGAAGGGAAAGCATGAGGAGATTATCTGGCTCAGCAGGTTGACCTGTCCCTGCAGAAACTGAGAGAAATGGGATCCAGGGCTGACTGTGACTCTTGGAAAGAAGGTAAAAAGGAAGACTACTGGGAGACTGGGTTATCTTATAGAGAGTGGATGCATAAGGGAGGACCGGAGGAAGGGGGTGTACCAGCAGTTAGTGGATCCTTGGGCATGCAGGAATCAGACTCTGGCACTAACCCTTGATATTCCTTTTTCAGGACAACTGGGAGTGAGCTGAACAAAAAGATGGCTTATGAAAAACTTATTTTGGCCCACTATTTTAAAAGATGTGGCAGACTACTGCTGCACGTGTCTGCAGTGCCAGATGGTGGGAAGGGGTGGAGCAAAGCAAAGACAGTTTTGATTCCTCTGCCTATAACTGTGGAATGCTTTTAGAGGGTAGCTGTTGACATTTTGGGTCCACTGAGCACCCTGAGTCACATAAGCAACTGATATATGCCAGTGGTCATGGATGATGCAACCTGGTACCCAGAGGCTGTGGTCATGTCCTCCATAAAGGCGGAGAAGGTGGTTAACAAACACCCAAGAGTATTCTCTTAAGTTTTCCCCAGGAGATTCAGTCTGATGAGGAGACAGATTTGATGTTAGCCCTTTTGACCAGTCTGTGGGAGAAGTGTGGGCTGTGGTAGCTCAGGGCCTCTAAATAGCAACTTGAAACTAACAGCTTGGTCCAGCAATTCAGCTCCGTACCTAAGACAGTGCTGAGAGCATTCACTGATGACCAACATGAAAGGGACTGAGACAAATATTTTCCACATCTGTTATTTGTTTATAAGGAGTTTCTTAAGAGTTCATTGGGTTTTCCATCCTTTTAACTCCTGTTTGGTCATGGCCTCAGATCCATTAAGAGACAAATGGGAAGGTAAACCTGCTTCCCAAGGGGAATCTGCTGTGGAATACATCCTAAACAGCAAGTGAAAACTCAAGAAGCTCATGGGGCTCACCCAAGAATACCTTGTAGCTGCTGCACAACGGACACAAAAAATGTGGTATACCTATAGGGTCAGAACCCAGGAGTATGAGGTGGGACAACACATGATGATCACATCATGGTCCAACAAAATAAATTGGAGGGAGGGTCTATTCTTGGTAATAAGAAAGGCGAATGAGGTAAACTACATGGTGGTGCTGCCCAATAGGAGGTACAGAGCGTATACTAGGTATATATGAAGAAACCCTCCCATGACAGAGGAAATGGTTCTAGCAGTGTGTATTTACCCAGAGAGGAACACGGTGGATCCACTTGTAGATCTCACTGATGAGTCTTGGGGAGGATCCTCTGTTGATGTCATCACTCTTTCTGATCACCTGATGCCTAACCAAACAGCAGTGATGAGCAGAATGTGGCAGTCATTTAAAGAAATACTGGGATACCAGGGCACACCACACTGTCTAAGCACTATTTGTATATAAGGACCCAATCCACACTGTGACAGCCACCCTATTGGGTTTCAGAGGATAGGAAGCAGGCTATAGGTTCATAGATGTCTTCAGTTAGAAAGAAACTAAAGATTTTTTCAAGACCTACTGTGTCTTCTCAGCACTCATAACCAAAGATTTCCATCTCATTCATAAATGCATCTGGTTTTACTTTGAATTCATGAATATTATCACTGGTGACTACTTCTATTAGCAGAAAATTCCACACTGTTACCACTCTTTGAGTGAAGAAGTTCTTCCCCTTTATAGAGAAGGAACTTACACAGATGCTGGCTTTTAATGTCATACAGGAGTCCAGTAGTTCCTGAGCCTCTTCTGTTTTTCTGATTCCCAAAAAAGGATGGTACAAGGTTCTTTGTAGACTATTGCTGTACAGTGTCTGATGAATTAACATGTCCAGAACAGATGAGATCCCCGAGAAGTTAGGAGGGCCAAATTCTTAGCTACAGTCCACCTGGCAAAGGGATATTGGCAGGTACCCCTGACCTCTGATGCCAGGGAATGGTCAGCCTTCATCACCATGTTTGGTCTTTTCGAGCTTTGAGTGATGCCGCTTGGGATGAAGAATGCACTGTCTACGTTTCAGCAGCTTGTTAACAGCATTCTGCCTGAGGTGAGTGACATTGTGGTAGTGTACATGGATGATACTGCCATGTACAACCAGACTTGGGAGAAGCATGTCAAGCGTGACACTGAGCTGCTCCACAGACTGCAAGTCATGGTCTGACAGTTAAGGTGAAGAAATGACAAAAGTGGCATGGCAGAAGAGTCATATCTTGGTAGCAGGACAGTCAATAAACACATCCGACCTGAGTCAGCAAAGACTGAGGTCATCAAGAGGTGGCGCACATCAACCATTAAGAAACAGGTGAGGGCATTTATGGGGACTATACAGTAGTACCCCAGGTTTGTGGTGATCTATAGTGATATCGCAAAACCCCTGGGAGACCTCGTGAAGAAGAAAATTAATTTTTTTCCCTTTGGTAACCAGGTAAGGCCCACTAGACACAAATGCTTGTTTTCAGGGGCTACCTGGGAGCACTGGGGAGGTTAAGTGAGTTGCTCAGAGTCACACAGTATGCAGGTGGAGGTAGTGGTAATCAAACCCAGGTCTGCTGGATGTACTAACCTCATTCTCAACTCGCTACTCTAACCTGTAGCCTATACTGCCAGTCTGCAGAATGAAATAGTGCGATGATGTGAATGCTGCAGAACAGCACTCTGCCTGCTATTCATTTACGTTTATTGTGCATGTAGATGCATGTGGCTGTGGGGCGGGTGTTGTTCTGAACCAGGTTACACCAATAGTGGAAGAACACCTGATAACATATCTGAGCCAAAAACTACTGCCTAGGGAGGAAGCCTACACCAGAGTTAAAAAGGAATATTTGGGGATCATATGGGCACTGCAAAAACCGGATCCCAACTCCTTAACATGGCTCCATAGAATGAGTAGGTAGAATACCAAACTGCTACAATGAAGTCTGGTGCCACAGTCATATAATATAAATATTCAGCACCGCAGCAGATTACAACAAGCTAGCGCAGACAGCCTGTCTAGATAGCTGGCATCAAGGGTATTGTAAAATAGGAAAAATAGTGGGCATGAACACTCAAATTGAGTGAATCCTAGCAGGCATTATCGGACTGCCCACATGAAAGGCTTCTTTTCAATGTGCCAAGGAGATTTTATTCCATATTTGGAAGGGGGGCTGTAACAATGATGTAACATTTATGAAGCATAATGTATCTTAATTTCTCTTGTGTTTTATTTTCATAGCCTTTAAAGAACTACTGACACGTCAAAGAAAACTTTAAAAAACATAATATTTGTCGGCATGGTGGCACTGAGGGCTGTGGTGCTGGGTGCCACACCTCGCTGCACGCTGGCAACCCACGTTCTTGAATGAGCACGGGCTGCCGGGGGTCGGCAGGGAGGAGAAGGATTGAGCATCTGTAGGACAGCTCTCCTTCTCTGGGGAAGGGGTCTCTGGCAGTCAGAGCTTGCCTGGCCCTGAGCAGAGGCTGGGAGCAGGTGCACTGATGCTGCAACACGAGGGGCAGGGACAGATGCAGATGCTTGATGGTATCACACACGAGAGTGTGTGTGGCACTGTCACAGGTGTCATTGCACGCTGTACCCCGTGGGGAGAGAAAACCAAGGAAAATAGCTCCCGGCAGATGACGGGGGAGCTCGCAGGCCCAGCACCAGGCCAGCCATGGCGCAATACAGGATCTGGTCTCGGTGGAGGATGGCCCCCTCTGCCACCACACCGGGGGAGGTAAACCCTGGGAGCTTGCGCGCCGGTTGGTGGATGCTGGGGTACTGGGGCTCCCCCTGACTGTGAGGGTTGCAGGAGCGAGGAGCATAAATAGTAATAATAAAAAAAAACATAGGCTCAGATATTCAAAAGTGTTGTGCATGGCGCAACAGTGTTGCAGTATGCACAACCTACTGATACGCCCTGGCGTGATATTCAAAAGGGAAAAGTGCATGGCACAAATCCTGATGTGCCGGAGCGCATCAGTAATGTATGCAGGCACAGGTGGGGGGGGGGCGTGCCCATGCATATTCAGCCTGGGATGTGCAGAGCCATGCAAGCGCAACCCCTACCTGCGCCAGCACAAAGTTAAGCCAAAAAAAAAAGAAACAGCTGATGGCCACCCGCAGGTGAACTGCCACATTGCAGGGTGCAACACAGCAGCTGCCACCTGTGGGTGGCCACCCGAGTTCCAGCTGCACCTGGAGGCGCCCTCCCCATGCCCAATCGTGGGCATTTGTAAAAGAAGACGTCCTCCAATATCCCTGGTGGTCCAGTGGACCGCACTCTGCCCAATCACGGGCATGTGTTGTAATAAAAGAACCCCCTCCGTCCAATATCCCGCTTTCTGCCTGATCACGGGCATCTGTTGTAATAAAAGAAACCCCCCGTCCAATATCCCGCTTTCTGCCCGATCACGGGCATCTGTTGTAATAAAAGAAACCCCCCCCATCCAATATCCCTGGTGGTCAGTGGACTGCACTCTGCCCGATTGCGGGCATCTGTTGTAATAAAAGAAACCCCCATCCAATATCCCTGGTGGTCTAGTGGTACCCCCTCACCCACCCACTGAGCCCCACCACACCACTCCCCCGGTCAGCCGGTGGGTGGCAGCACCCCACCTGCTCAGCGTTCGCCGCTTCACTACCGCAGCACGACAGCGCTACTATTGTTCACAGCGTGAGCCATCGGCATGTAGCTATACCGATACATCCAGATATGTGGTTCACATATCTGAATGTGTAGTATTTATGGACTGCACGCCCATTGGCTCACGCCAGAACCAAT
The DNA here is from genome assembly GCA_016271365.2 of Neoceratodus forsteri. Classification (NCBI taxonomy): domain Eukaryota; kingdom Metazoa; phylum Chordata; order Ceratodontiformes; family Ceratodontidae; genus Neoceratodus; species Neoceratodus forsteri. Next base: position 725,219,142 of record CM057458.1, on the reverse strand, counting down.
GGGCGGCAGCCCTACCAAGCTGTCAGTCGGCAGGGCGGCAGGCGGGTGGGGTACTGCCACCGCAGGCTGACCGGGGAGGGGTGGTGGGCTCAGTGGGCGGGTGGGAGGGGTACCACTTGACCACCAGGGATATTGGACGGGGGTTCTTTTATTATAACAGATGCCCGCGATCAGGCAGAAAGCGGATATTGGACGGGGGGTTCTTTTATTACAACAGATGCCCGCAGTCGGGCAGAAAGTGGTCCACTGGACCACCAGGGATATGGGACGGGAATTTATTTTAAACATATGCCTGTGATCGGGCTGTGGGGCGGTCCCGATGGCTGCTGCTCTGGCGGGCCGCCAGGTGCAAGTCGTCAGATCGCACACTGCATGCAAATAGGATGCAATGGGGCCATAATGACATGCAATGGACCCATGTGCGCTTGCATAAATTGTCGCCAATTTGCATGTCACCTTTTGAATATCGCGGGTGCTGTGCATGGCGAATGGCACTTGTAAAGAAGATTTCTTGCTCCACTTCTGGCCACTTGCGTTGGAGCGCAGTGCCACTGCGCCCATGCACAGTGGGGTGGCTAGGTGCGACATTCAAAGCTGCTGAGCCATGGCCCAGCTCCTTTGAATATCACTTAGTCCACACCCCTGCGCATCCAAGTTGAGCTGCGCCCAAGCTTGCGCCACAGCCTGGCGCAGTTTGAATATCTGGGCCATAACATTTAGGCACAATTCTGCTTGCATTCCATTTATATTTTATATATTTCTCATCCCCATAATTTATTACTAATGAAATGTGTACGAATATATGACCGTTGTCCCTTAGAGTTTATTTTGAGTTCATCTGCCTCTATACCTTACTCCCTACTCCAAGTCATAATCCTCTGTTGTGACATCACAGTCTGTTCTTATGGGATTAAGGTCACAAGCAGAGTGCTATGACTTCAGATAGGGAGAAAGCAGCAGGAATAGATGACCTCTTCGGGAGCAGAAATCCTTTTTTCATACAGAAGACCTCAGTAATAAATAATGGGGAGGAGAAATACAGAACTAATGGGAAATACAACCTGGACTGTGTCTAAATATGTTTTGTTAAAGTTCGCCTGAACGTGTCACCGGCTCTTTAAATGACACAGTGTCACCTGTGTGTGGGCATGCTGTTAACAGGGACTGTGGTAACTGTTTGGTTTTCTACCAGAGTCCCCTTTATATGGGTTAATTCAGTCTTAAGTGGGATTATTCATTTAGGTACATCTCAGTGGTTAAGGCTGGAGAAACTAGGCCTGTGAGAGTATCACTAAACACATTATTGCTGTGTCTTATGCTAGCTCCCACAAAAGACAGAAGTAATGGATGTCAGCTAAACAGCCATTATCCAGTTGAGCATGCTAATTGGAAAGGCTTTGCCTGGAGTTTGATGGCCAAGCAGCCAGCCACTCCCATTTCCTGAGCTATATAAGAAGTTCCTCTCAGCCTCTTTGTGAAGCACTTTTTCTTTGCAGCTGAAGGCTCTTTTGGTCTGTCCTCTGAGCTGGTTGGGGCCTACCCCCCCCCCCACTCTGCTGCTCCTGCTTGTCTGCTGGATTTCTGTGTTTATTTCTTGCTTCTGGTTTGTATTTTGCCTTCGGCTGTGTGTGCTTCTCCTGTCTTTGTTCCCTGTTTTCTGTGTTTGTGTGTCTTTGGTTTTGTCTTTTTGGGGGGCTTTTGTTTCTAAGCTCCTAGCATATTGCTCCAGAGCTCCTACTATTTGCTCTGTTACTCACAACTCTCACATTACTGCAATGCAACTGCAATCATTATCTGTGTGTTTCAGCTCAACCATAGTTGCATGCTCAATTGTTTTCACCTGACTCAGATTTACTCTGAACCTAGCTATTCAGCCCAATCATGCTCTCATTCTATTTACCTCATTCCAGCAGCTTCATTGCACTGCCTGGTTACACCTGTTTTTGGAAGCATTACGTCTCCTTATTTATGTTCACTGCAGTTTTACAACTCAGTGTACTCCATTCAAATGTTGCTTCTATGTTTATTCACCCTGTTATACTCAGAGGTCAGCTACAAGCTACTGCTGTGGCTGTTAAACTAGCTTTAATATCTGCACGTGGTTCTCGGCCCTTCCATCACTTTCTTGTTTGTCCTACAGCACGGACTGGGAAGTGTTTGGGGAGTCATGGCCCCATGTGGCTAATTATTTCTGTTCTAAATCCTGCCTTCGCCGCCGAAAATCCTCAGAGTATTTGTCACCTTGAGTTGGCTTGTACATGCCTGGCTGGCTTGCCCTACTATTCAGTGCTGTTTCATTGCTACTATATTATGCAGACCTACATGCAGGTCCACTTATTACTACTCTGTTTACTGACCTACGTGCAAGTCCAAACTTGCTTATACAATTGTTGCTTATTGCTCACATAAATCATTGCTTTGTGCCTACTGCCATCTCCTTGGCTTTAGCCTCTGGGATTCTGCTGCACTCAATTTTGCATTCGACCTTGCAAGGTCTCAGCATTCACTGCTCATTATGATCTCAGCACGCCGTGCTTACTCAGCTGCACACCAGCTTTTCAGCTCTTATTCAGTTTTGGGGCATGCCAGCCATTCTTTTCTGGTGCAGGATTCCTGCAGCCGATGGTCTCTCTCTGCATTTAGTCCACATCTTGAGCGTGTCCATCTTGGGCCAGGATCCTTCTCACCTGGCCCATAGCTGGGAATGTCTTCTCCCCGGGCTTGGCTTTAGCTGCCTGCTACATGACAGCAACTCCTGGTGTAGAATTTAAGACTAGCAGTGAAGGGTGGTTACTTCGATCTCCTTTGGCTCCAGTGTTCTACTATAATGGTTATCCACTGGCTTTAGTGGTTTCCTTAGTGAGGCACCTTCACTGCAGTCTCCCTATGACTGCCTCAAGTTCACCTGGTTTGAGTTTAGGGTGGGTAGTCCTGGTGAATGCCTCAGCAGTCATTGCTCTCCTCCTCCCGCCTTGGTTGCACGTATTGTTGCAGAGTTATCTTGCAGCCTTCCTCGGTATTCCTGCTACAGGGTTTGAGTGAGAGCCTTCCTCCAAATTGGAATATTTTCCACCTTCCTTTAATTGGGTTTTTCAAATTGCAGCAGCAGAGCCGTTGCTAAATAAAATATCCCAAGCCTGAAGGGAAGGCGACCTAGGTCTTGGATCCCCAGAGATTTCCTCCTCAAAGGGTTTTTTTCTCTCCTCCGTTGCCTCAGGTCATAACTGTTTGTTAGCACAGTAGTGTCCCCTAGTTTCTTTAAGTAGGTTCCGCTGTTGGATGGAGGTGGATGGTGTCCCCTGCCGTTCCCTCTCTCCTTAGAGGATCCTCCTAATTCTCAATGTAAACCATCAGTATCATGCTACGCAACCTGGGCATTTCATTATATTATCAAACTGAGCATCTCATTATGTTATCAAACTGTCTATGCTTCTCTACTACTATGTCACAGTTACTGCTTGCTTATATGCATCATGTCACCTCATTCTTTTTGGGATATGCTCATACTACATTTCTTTTTGGGGATTCCTAAAGTACCTTTAGCCACAGGAATCGTCCCATGGCACCTCTAGGGATGGAACCCTCTCCTAGGGTTCCTTGCCTTTAGCACCCCTACAGGGTGGTAATTCCTCTGGAAATAGAGAGTGCGAACGGCCAAAACCAAACTAACACAGTTGCATAAGCATAACACTATACTGGCTGCTCAGGACATTGAGTAGCTTTTTTGGAGAAGCAGCTACCCTGGAATTCTGGGAAACAGAAAGATCCAAAGAGTTCTCAGAAATCAATTGGGTGTGACATGGGACACAATGGGTTGAGACAAACCCTGTTGAATGCTAGGAACTCTGGGCATGTATTTTTTTTAACCAAGGAATGTAACAAATTTCATTCTTATTCTCCTTCCCAATGTGGAAGGACAAAAACTGTTTTCTGTGTGTGCTCTACTACCAGAAGGGATGCAGAAGTGTTTTGCCACCTGTGCAAACGACCCAAGGCTGCTTGACTTCAATGATGGTTATGGAAAATGTGCATTCTAAAGCTTAGACTATTTGCTAGGTGTCCAGTGCCACTCATGTTGCCTCATTGGTCCACCTTTCAGGTTGCACCCTGGCTTGCCACCTCACCTATCTGAAGGCCCCATAGTGACCATAGATTTATAGCTGGTTACATAAATGTGACCGAGTGCCCCCTGCTAACTTCCAGAGGGTGGGCATGGCCCAGGGACTTTCTCTATCCAGACATATCTTTCTCATTAGCAAGGTCCCCCGCAATGACATTGGTATATACTCCTGGTTCTGACTCATACAAGGCCACATGATGCAATCTGAATTCTTAGCTCCTTATCGAGCACATCTCTTCCATTGGGTCACACCATTAGAACTGTAAGCCACTGGTATCAGGACTACACAGAAACATTTTCTGGCTGGTGTCTGCCCACAATTATGTGTGTCGTTAAAGCCTATAAAATGTGGGTGGCTCACTTGCTCCTCAGTTCTTTCGCCATCAAACACTCATCAGATCTGCAGAGAAACAACGTCATCAGATCTACAATTCATTTCTTTTTCTATTTAACTTACATTTATTTATTTATTAATTTTGTTGACCCAGTAAGCCCACTGGGCCTAGAAGTCCCTTTTTCAATGGCCACGGGAGGGAGGGGGATACAGATGGTAAGCAACTGAAATTGAACCAGATTAAGCTGTTTTCTCGACATTGCCCCTCTATGCTGCCATCAAAAGAACCTTTATTTAGATTTTGTACCTGCAGTTACAACATCTACAAGGAGGATGCTCACACTGTGTGTGTTTACTGCTTGGCTTGTCCAGCAATGTAAGGGAGTGCAAGATCTGCCAGGGAGTTAACCAGGTCACAAGGAGACACCATATGAAGGCTCTAGAAACCTTCATCAAGGTCACAGACCCAAATCAACTTCTCCTTCATGTCTGGCCATCTTCTGGAAAGATACTGCTCAGTGGTCAGAAATGCTATTGCCACCATGGTCAGCAAAACTTCTGAAGAAAAACAGAGAAAAGGACAAGGACAGATCCTCATCGAAACTTTCCTTTTCGTGCTGTCACCATAAGTATCGAGAGAAAACTGCTTCATCTGTGAGGTCAAAGTTTTCATTAAAGGTGGGGTAAGTCCTCATCATTGACTACTCCAGCAGCATTGACTATAGCCCCCTGACGCCAGGATTGGGGCTTGGCTCTGACACTGCTGTACCTATAATGGTATGCCCCTCTGTCATTGGGTTCTGTTCCAGAGATAATGGCATTCACAAATCCTCTAATGGGCAGAAACCATCTATCGGGTGTTGTTGACTCTCAGGCTGTATTGGCATTGTTTTCAGAGATATTACTTTGCCTGTTCTCATTACAGCCTCCATTGGTACCTACAGTCCCATCGACAGAGCCTTCCCTGCTGGTACCATTATCATCGACCGGACCTAAAAGCACACTCCTGTTCCCCCATCATGGCAGCTGCCTCCGTTGCCAGTCCCATCAATTAACCCTGTCTTCATTTAGGATGATGAGGAAGAAGAATATAGTCCTGATCTCCTAAACATGGAGGATGATTTTGAGGATGAGGATCTGGAGATGCATCTCTGTGAGGGAAGGCTCCCTTCCAGCTCTACCCTACTGTCTTGCAGTGAGGATTCTGTGGTCTATACACCCATAATTCCTCCTGAAGACCTCTTATTTCAGGTTTTGTTCAGACAAATCCTGGATATCATGGGCGTTGAGGGTGAAGAGGAAGACTCCAGTAAGAAAAATCTAATTGATTTTTTGGAGGTTACAGCTGCATTTACTACGATGGTACCTCCTGTATACCCTGCATTGGGGGATGCTAATTTTGCTGTATGGCATAGGCCTAACACATTACCTACATTCCCCAGAAAGGCTGATACAGTACCCTGCATAGTCTGTTAAGCCTTATTATGCTTCTCAGTCAGAAGATGATTCTATAGTAATCATGGTAATGATCGCTTTAGAGCCCCTAGAGTCATGAGTACCTTACCTCCTAACAAGGAATCTAGGAGACTGAATGTTATAAACAAACCTATGCCTCTGCATACTTGGACCTAAGACTTGCAAATTATTAGTCATGCATGATTAAATGTAAGAACTGTCTGTGGAAGTATGCCATGATTGCTGTTTAGTCTTTGCTTGATAGTTCTGTCAAGCCCGAACTGCTTAAAGCCACATCAGCTAGTCTTGAAACAGGAAAGCATCAGTTACTTTATTTTATTTATTTATTTACTGAATTATCGAATAAACCTTTGAACTGAAGTGCTTTACATAGGTTCCACATCAGTTTATGATGCCTTTGATGCATCTGCCAGGGCTGCTACTTCTGGCATCTGCCTCCGAAGATATTTCTGGCTCAGAGTGGCTGGTTTTGCTACTGATGTACAACAAACCATACTAAATACCATTTTTGGGGGCTCCAAACTATTTGGGACTGATGTTGATAATGCCCTTATGGAGCTTCAATCATCCAAAATGACATTAAGGTCTGTCAAATATCAGAACCATCAACCTGCCAGAGGACACAGTAGAGGTTCATTTCATAGACCAGATGGCTGTGGCTACAGTCAACATAGATACATAGCTACATAGACACTGTTGGCAAATAAGGGCCTATGGCCCACCCAGTCTGCCCATTTGAGCTTGTAAGTTCACTTAATGTTTCCTAGAGGTCTGTTGCCCCTTACCCCTAACCTCCAGAATTCCCTTATGTCTATCCCATGCATTCTTAAATCCCGTTATTGTTTCAGCTCCCAGCACTTCCTCTGGCAGGGTGTTCCACTTGTCCACCACCCGTTCTGTGAAGAAATTCTTTCTCATGTTTCCTCTGAATCACCCTCCCTCCATCTTCATCCCATGCCCTCTAGTCCTGTAACATCTGTTTTGCTAGAAAATAGTGTGTTCCTGCACCCTGTTCCTCCCTGTAAGGTACTTGTATGTCTCTATCATGTCCCCTCTCTCCCTTCTCTCCTCCAGGAAGTACATATTCAAGTCCTAAAACCTGTCCTCATAGGACTTGTGATGCAATCCCTGTACCATCTTTGTTGCCCTCCTCTGAACCTTCTCTGCCCTGTCTATGTCCTTACGTAGATAAGGTCTCCAGAACTGTACGCTGTACTCCAGGTAGGACCTCACTAGTGCCTTGTATAGTGTAATTATGACCTCCCTTTTCCTGCTGGTGATGCCCATGCATATGCATCTCAGCATCCTTTTTGCTTTACCTGCTGCCTTGTTGCACCATTTCCCTACCTTGAGGACATCAGAGATGATAACCCCAAGGTCTCTTTCCTGCTTGGTGCATGCTGTATCCTCACACCCCAACTGATATGTTGTTCCAGGGTTTTTGTGCTCCAAATGCATTATCTTGCACTTCTTTTCATTGAATTTCAACTGACAAACCCTTGACCATTTTTCAAGCTTCTGCAGGTCCCTCCTCATTCTATGTACACCCTCTGGCGTGTCCACTGTGTTGCAGAGCTTTGTGTCATCAGCGAACAGGGAAATTCTGCCTTCTAGATCCTGCACAATGTCACTGATGGAGATGTTGAATAGGACCAGTACCAGCACTGATCCCTATGGTATCCCACTGGTCACTCTTCCTTCTGTGGAATGACAGCCATTTACAACCACCCTCTGCGTCCTTCTGCCCATCCAATTACCCACCCACCACACTACTGTCCTGCCCACTCCCATATGCCCCAGTTTGTTTAATAGCCTTCTATGTGACACAGTGTCAAAGGCCTTGCTGAAGTCCAGATAGGCCACATCCACTGCCCTCCACTGATCCACCTCCCTTGTCACCCATTCAAAAAATTAAATGAGGTTGGTCTGACATGACCCCCCCCTCGGTGAAACCATGCTGCCTTGGGTCCTGTAGTCCATTGGCAACCAGACGTTCCACCAATCTCTCCTTCAGTAGTGCTTCCATGATCTTCCCCACTACCGAGGTCAGGCTGACTGGTCTGTTGTTCCCTACTTCCTCTTTGTTCCTGCTTTTGTATAAGGGGACTACATCTGCTGTCCTCCAGTCTTTGGGTACCTTCCGTTTCCAGTGATCAGCTAAATAGGATTGCCAGAGGTTTAGCCACCACCTCTCTTAGTTCCTTTAGGACCATGGGCTGCACCTTATCTGGCCCCATTGCTTTATCAACTCTTATTCCTTCCAGTTCCTTCAGGACCCTTTCCTGCGTAAAGGGACTTGTGTCCATCTCTGCGCCATTCCCACCCCTTGTACTACCTTCAGGCCCATTACCCTCCTCTTCCTCAGCAAAGGCTGAGCAGAAATACCTGTTCAGTATGTCAGCTTTACATTTGTCATCCTCCATGCGGCCTCCATCCTCTCCCTTCAGTCTCACTATCCCTCCCTTTGCCTTTTTTTTCACTTATGTACCTGTAAAAGGTTTTGTCCCCTCTACCCACTGATTTTGTGATGTGCTCTTCTGTCTGAACTTTGGCTTCCCTTACTGATCTCCTTGCCTCCCTTTGCTTCTCCTTGTACTTTTCCCTATTCGCTTCTGCCTGTGTCTTTTTGTATTGCCTGAATGCAATCTTTTTGGCTTTCACTTTCTCCGCTACCTCTTTGGAAAACCATAATGGCCTCCTCTTCCTTTTCCCTTTGCTAACCTGCTTAATGCATAATTCTGTTGCTCTTGTAATCCCCGTTTTAAATATTGCCCACTGTTCCTTAACCCCTGATTCCCGCCCCATTCCCATTAATGCCTCTTTCAAGAATCTCCCCATTTTCCCAAAGTCTGCCCTCCTAAAATCCAGGATATGTGTTTTTGTGTGGTTTGGTTCTACTCCTTCTGTGATTTCAAACCACAGTGACCGGTGGTCATTGTTCCCCAGGTGCTCCCCCACTGTTACCCCATCACACTGTCCCCGTTTGTGAGCATGAGGGCCAGTATTGCCTTCTGCTGAGTTGGTTCCATGACCAGTTGCTTGAGGAAGGCACCTTGAAGGATAAATTTGCTCCTGGTTAATGCTGCTGCTGAAAGGCTCCAGTCCACGTCTGGAATATTGAAGTCTCCAACTAGCACCACCTCACCCTTGTCTGCCATCCTTTGGATGGCTAGCATCAGCTCCTTATCTGTTTCTTCCTCCTGGGCTGGTAGTCTGTAGACCACCCCGTGAGGTTGACTGACCCTATTTTCCTTTCCAGCTTAACTCACAGTATCTCTCCCCCATTTTGTTCCTCCTGGATCTCTGTGTCCTTTATGTCATCTTTCACATAAAGAGCCACTCCTCCTCCCTTCCTGCATGCCCTGTCTCTTCTGAATATGTTGTAGCCATGTATGTCCATCTCCCAGTCATGGTTATCATTACATCAGGTCTCTGTGATGGCCACAATGTCCAGGTCTGACTGCACCATGACAGCCTCCAGATCCTCCATCTTGTTGCTAAGGCTCCTGGCATTGGCACACATGGATTTCCATGAACTCCCTAAACTGTTTAGCTGTTTTACTCCAGCCTCCTCCCTGGTTGTCCTTTACCCATGGTTCCCCATGCTGTCTGCCCTTCTGTTGAATTTTGCCCCCTTTCTACGTATCCACCTCTTGGGTGCTTATCTCCATCTTTTGCACACTGTTTTGCAGAGATATCCACTCCTCCTGTTCACTGGTTCTACTGCTAGCTGTGGGCGGGTAATTAGGTACCCTCCTTGCTGACCTGCCCCCCCCCCTCTTGGCTAGTTTAAATGCTTGTCCATGTAGCATTTAAACTTATCATTAGGTACTTGGATTCCCTTCCAGGACGGATGCGGGCTGTCAGGCTTGAACAAGCCTCCATCCCTCCAGGTGGGTCCCCAGTCACCAATGAATCCAAAACCTTCCTCACAGCACCAATTCTTCAACTGTGAGTTAAAGTTCCTGATGCATGTGCCCCTATGCTCTCCCATACCTCTCACAGGTAGTACTTCTAAGAAAGTGACAGAAGTAGCTACTTGCTTGAGACACCTGCCCAATTTCCTAAACTCTTCCTGAAGTTCCTTAGACTCCTCATTTGCCAGCTTATTAGTACCTAGGTGGATAATGACATCCAGTTCACCCTCCTGTCTTGCCTTCCCGGCAATCCCCAGGATATTACTCCCATCCTTCCATGCCGTGGCACCTGGTAGGCATCTCAGCTCCCTGTCCTCCCTCTCCTGTGTTCCTAGCTGGATCCCTCTTATGATAGAGTCTCCCACCAGTATTCACTTCCTCCACCTCTGGGGTCCACTGCTCTCCCCACTGAGGTCACCTCCTTAGTTGACCTCCACATCCTTCCCTTCCATTTCTCTGGGTACCTCTGTTTGATTGTCCCCATTTGCCAGTGTGGCATATGAGTTCTGGAGTGGAAAAGGATTTGGGATATGCCTCTGCCTGACAGCCCTAACTCTCCCCAAGCCCACTGTCACCCAAGTGCTCCTCGTTCTTGGCATCCTTTGAGGTAGCGGCATTGGACTGAGTGGTCTCTGGATAGGTGCAAAGGTACTCCTGACCCAGTTTACTTTCGCTCTGAGTCTGGCTACCTCATCCCACAGTCCAGAGAGATGCCTGCAGATAGGGCAACACCTCAGCATCCAGAAGGTCTGCCTGAATATGGCTGCCCCGCATCCACTGCTTTGCAGCACTCCCCACATTATACTGCACTTATACTGCTATTCCAGTACTTGTCTGTTACTGAAGCTCTTCTAGTTCCCTCTTTATTAATTTACTGTCTGAAAATCCTGCCATCAATCCTCAGAATCTTTTTTTTTTGGAGAAGGAAAACAAAAACAAAAACAAACAAAATGCTGAATGTTTGCTTGCTGGCACTGGCATTGGTAGTGTAGGAGTTAGAGAGCTGCATAATAGGAATTGCAGTGAAGTATTGAACTGAAGCCAACCCCACCACCACCCTGCAGAGACTGACAGGCATTGGGGTGTGCCTTTGGGTCGTCAGGCATAACGGCCATGCCATTTCACCACACCCTACCCTGCAGACACAGACAAGTGTCACGGTGTACCTTGGGGTCTTTGGCCATTATGCGCACCTCATTCCATCAGCAAATATGATGAGATGGGTCCTGTATAGGAGAGTGGGGTGAACTTTGGGGCCAAAGAGTCCAAGACACACCTCAATGCCTCTCACTGGCTGCAGGGTGTGGAATGGTATGAGCATTACAGGCGAGAATCCCAAATCACACCCCTGATGCCTCTCAATCTCTACAAGCTGGGGCGTTATGGTAGGAGACCCTAATGCCTCAGGCGTCCGTTGGCATTTTTACTTCAAATTTTCAACATTTTTTTTTGTGACCGCCACCTTATGAACAGTGGCAATATCAGTTTGTCAGCCGAAATCTGATTTCGCACAGTGACTATGCCATTTGGCACCACAGGTGCGAAAACACATTTCGAACAGGATGTGAAAAATGACAGCTGTACTGTTCATGGGGACGTGTAAAAAATGGCAATGTTGAAATTCTGCAGTGAAAATATTAAAAAACTGGTGAAGTCATGAGCGTGCGTAGGAAATGCACACCTGTAATGCAATTAGTTTGGGGATTTTTTTGCAGCAGATTGTCAACACAGGGATTTTGTAGCCTCTGATCATGAACAGTGTCACTGTGATTTTCTTAATCTGTCCCGAACAGTGATTTCCCACAGCGACCACACATTTCTGTGCTGGAAGTGCGAAAACACATTTCGGCCATGGTGTGAAAAATGACAGCAGTACTGTTCATAAGGAAGTGTGGAAAAATGCCAGTGGTGAAAATCTGGACTGAAAATATTAGAAATGCATGAAGTTACGAGGGTGCATGGAAACTGCACAATGGTCCCTCATAACACAGTCATTTTATGGACGTATTTCACAAAATTTTTAACATAGCCATTTTAACACCTCTGCTCACTAGCAGTGTCACTGTGATTTTCTTAATCTGTCCCGAACACTGATTTCGGCACCGACTGCGCCATTGTATGCTACATGGGTGGAAACACATTTTGGCTAAGATGTGAAAAATGACAGCTGTACTGCTCATAAGAAGGTGTAGTAAAATGGCAATGTTGAAAATCTGGAGTGAAAATATTGAAAATTCACAAACTTACGAGCGTGTGTAGGAACAGTGCAATGCATGCTCATAAAACAGTAATTTTTGGGAATTTTTTCACCAAATTTTTAAGATAGCCATTTTAACACCTTGGCTCATAAACAGTGTAACTGTGATTTTCTTAATCTGTCCCTAACATTGATTTCACACACTGACTGTGCCATTGTATGCTACATGCACGGAAACACATTTTGGGTGAGATGTGAGAAATGACAGCTGTACTGCTCATAAGGAGGTATGGTAAAATGGCAGTGTTGAAAATCTGGAGTGAACATATTGAAAATTCGCAAACTTATGAGCGTGCATAGGAACAGTGCAATGCATGCTCGTAAAACAGTCAGTTTTGGGAATTTTTTTACAAAATTTTCAACATAGGGTTTTTGGAGGTCTACCTCATGAACTGTGACACTGTTTTGTAAGCTGGTCCCGAAAGATGGTGCCATGCAGTGACCGCAAAATCACCTTTTGGAGCCGATTAACGCCATGACAGTGACAGAATTCATGAGGTGGAGTTCCAAAAACCCCATGTTGAAAATTTGGTGAATAAATTCTCCAAAATGCTCGAGATATGCAGTGAAGTTGAAAAAACCCTATTTATTCCATTATACAGCTTACCAGCATTTTCTCAGTTCGCGGTCAGCTTTGAAGAGTACAGACATGTTGTTCCCAGTCCATCGAAGATCGTTGCGCCGAGCTCCGGAGGTAAGTATGGGGTGAGGAGGGGGTGTAGAGAGGCAGCAAAGGAAACTAGCACCACTACAAGCACACCAAACTAGGTTTTAAATTTTCAGCAGCCCAAAAACAATTCTAAGTAAAGACAGCAAATAAATAACAGTATCACGAAAAGCCCACAAATCTGCGTTTAAAACAAAAACAGCAATGAGCAGTCACTGCACTGTACTGAAATGAATCTGGATCCTTCCCCCTTCTGGCTTCTTCTGAGAAACCAAAAATCAGCTTGCTACCTCAAGTCAAACTTAGCCCCACCTCCAGTTATCATGTAGCTGAAGTCAGAGGTCAGACAATTCACACCCCTTCCCCAAACTACAGGGCTAGACAGACAAGACAAAATTTGCAGCACGTAAAGATAGCAAAGGAAGCCAGCACCACTACAAATACACCAAATTAGGTTTTAAATTTTCAACAACCCAAAAATAACTCTAAGTAAAGACAGCAAATAAGTAACAGTACCACTAAAAGCCCACAAATCTAAGTGTAAAACAAAAACAGCAATGAGCAGTTACTGCAGTGAAATGAATCTGGATCCTTCCTCATCGTCATGGAGGTGGCCACTTTCTGGGTCCCTCAGCCTTCAGGGTCCCTCATTCTGGGTCCCTCAACTTCTATGAATACTAAGGGAGCCAAAGGTGTCTGTCAAGGTGACCTGCCATCTCCAGTACCTTCTGACTCCCCCTCCCCCTTCACTGTTACCTCCCAGAGTGCAAGTGGGAGGAAGGCTCTCTCTTCATCTGTAAAAATGGAGGGAGACCACCACAAATGACTGAGTCCTGGAGATAATAGAAAAAAGACATGCTCTGGAGTTATTTTCCCACCCTCCAGTTCATCCTTCTTCTCCTTCTCATTTTCCTCCAGGTAACTTGTCCCTTCTAAGAAAAGAAGTACAGTCCCTGATTCAAAAAAATGCAGTTGAACCTGTCCCTCCCAAGGAATGGAACAGGGGGTTCTAGTCCAGATACTGTCTAGTTCCCAAGTGGACAGGAGATCTGTGTCATGTACTCCCATGCCAAACCAGATTACTTCAGAAGCCATCCCATAGTAATCTGTTCATTGACTTTTTTTAGAAGTTGTCCCAGTGTTATCAGGCATCATCAAGACAAGAAGTAATCAGAAAATGCTAGAACAGATACCCCAATGACTGCTTGATGACCCCAGGATGACCTACATAATATCCATGTAGTTACTGTAAGATCATCCTAGACTCTTCTGTCATGATGACTTTTGATGGCAGAAACTCACATATAGTGCTCCCATGCAATAGGGAACCTTGCTATAACAAATCCCTGCATATAATGAATGCGGGTTGTGGCACCCAGCGCTCTAGATTGAAATTTAAAATGGCCTTGAAGACCTATTTGTAGTCAAAGATTTATTTTAATTAATTATTGTGATTTTAAGAGCTCAGATTATTGTTGAATTATGTTCTATTTATTATATTTGTAAGTACTGTAAGGCACCTTGAATTTGAGAAAGGCGCAATATAAATAAAGTTGTGTTATTATTATTATTAAACTGACAGATCAGCTGTTGCTGATGTGCACACAATCTGTCAATTTCTTTCACAAAATTTCAATGACATTTTCAGACATTGTTTTGCAGAGTAGTTTGTCCTTACTGGGGCTGGCAGTGTAGCCAAAAGGTTAGCGTAATGAGCTGTGAATGAGCAGACCTGGGTTTGTTACCCACAACATAAACTTGCATACTGTGTAACTGAGCAAATCACATAACCACCTCAAAGTTCCTGGGTCACCCCTGAATATAGGCACTTGTGCCTAGTGGGCCTTACCTGGTAAACAAAGAATAGCAAATAATAGCAACTGGAGAGCTCATCTCCAGCAAATGAAACTTCCAACATGAGGCGTTCTGCTGCTCAATCAGCACCCAACACATCCTCCTGAGAACAAGCATAGAACCAGACATAGCTGCATTAAAGCAACATTACTCCCCGAAGGCACAACTTCCATAATCCAATCCTTGGATGGATGGCATCATTGCCATGTTCAAGAAACATTATCAGAAGAGGCTACTCGGTGACCTGGTTGTGACTGAGACGCAGGTGGCTGACTTCCTACGATCCCTCAACCTAAGGAACGTAGCCATCCTTGCCAGTGAGGCATGATCTAATGTCACTGCAGCCAGAGTACATAACTGCTGGATCACAACCTCGGGACCTGCCTTTGATTCACTAATAGCTGACGATGAGGAAGAAGCAAATGATGTGGAGGTGATAGCCACGCTAGCCACTGACCTTAATTTCCTACTGAACACTGGCAACACAGGCACCACCATTGAAAATTGGCTGACAGATTATGAAAACCTTGACACTACTGAGCAGCTCACTGACACTGACATTATCCAAGCTATCATCGATGCAGAGTAGGAAGGAGAGGAGGGGAAGGAGCAAGCTGACACAGCTGAGGAGTCGGACAAGATTGAAGTGTTGACCTACCTCAAGGCAATCAAGGGATTATGGGGTGGGTTAGACTGGTTGCGATTGCAGGAAGCCAGTCTTGTCAAAGTTCTGCAACTTTGGCATCTTGTATTTTATGCCAAGGATTTAGCAGCAAAATCTGCAAAACAAGCTAAAATAATGGAGCACTTCAAGTTACAGTTGAGCAGCAATGAATGAGTGAGTACAAGACTACATACTGTTACAAGATGTAACTAATAGTTGAAATTAATTTGTTTTAAATCAAATGAGCCATAAATAATAAAGCACACATATTTAGTTAATTAATGTGTATGTGTTGTTCCATGAACTCACTTCAAATACACACGGTATTACCGATTGTGCTTCCCTCGATGTAATGAAAACGCTAATAAAACGAGTGTAGGTTATGGCTCCCAAAATATTCATTATAGTGAGGAAATACTGTACTTAGCTGCTTCTGTTTCCTGTTTAACTGACAAAACAAATCTTTTAAAAATCAGTTGGAGCAGAAATGGCTGGAGAGAGCTGCAGTGTGAAAGATCCAGGCAAGCTTGTTAGAGGTACTGTAAAGCTGGTATGTAAGGAGACAGGGTAACTTAAAACAGCAGAAAAGTCAATAGAATGTTAGAAAATGACTAAACGGATCCTAGCTTTTTGATTGGCTAGAACACCAATCTTGCTGGGCACGTATTTCTGAATACAGCCCGAAGAAAAGCAAGTTCCCATTTGGGGTGCCCCGTTACTTGAGATATTCTTGGGCACCCCAAATGTTCAAAACAAGCAGCCACCATGTTTTCCTCTCGCTAACCTGTGATGGAGCGATGACGACCCCCACCCCCGTGTCCATGTGGGAGAACTTGCTGCCCGCACATTTATTTTTTGATAAATAGACCTGAATTCAGCGCAGACACAACTCCCAAGCTATGATCCCCTGCCTGCTCTCACAGGTACCTGTAGCCAGCAGCACAACTCCCAACCTATGATCCCCCGCCTCCTTTTACACACATACAGCAGAAGCTTCCCTCAACTCCCACTCCTGCCTTCTGTCATTGAGCTGTGGAACCACACTCCTCCCTCAAAACTCCTGCATAGAATACCAGCAAATAAATACATTTATAAAGAAAAAGTGGCTCACTTACAGTGAAATGTGAGAATAAGTCACCCCGGAAAAAAATGGATCCGACTCCACCACTACTGACATCGGATTCCCAGTAAAAGGGCCTCGCATTCCTTCCACAGTTCAATCACAGAACTACAGTTAGTCACCCAGAATGTTCCTCTTCCACATAAAAAAAAAATTTGGACGACTCCACCACTACCTACTTCAGATTCCCACTACAAGGACCTCACATTCCTTCCACACCTCAATACCACGGAACTACAAGTCCCATGAAACCCTGCGGCTGCTATGCACAGTCTTCTAAACATCCTTCTAAACATCAACACCCTCTACTAGCAAGTACAGCACAGTACAGGGATTTCTTTATAAGAAACTCATATTCTGATTCTTTTTTTACACCTTATTACACTTGTTTTTACTACTTTAGTTTATTTTATTAAAACTGTTACAAATGGGCCACTTTTTAAGCGCAATAATACACTCCCAGGTGGGCGGTATTGGGAAATACCGGACCTTCCAGGGACTATAAGGCCCTCTACCTCCTGGCGTCGGGCCTCATTACGCCCCTGGGAGGTCCGGTATTTCCCAGTACCGCCCACCCTGTCAGATATTATTGCTTACATTAAATGTGTCACAAGGGACACCAATATACATGAAAGGGCATTTTTAAATGTAATTAAGAAATACTATTTGATAACCTTTTTATGTTGCTTGCACGCATGTGCAAGAAACATAGTGCCATCATCCGAGTTTTCGGAGGTGTGGCACCCGTCTTCCAATTCAGTCAGTGTGTTTGCAGGTGCGGCCGCAGTTCTCCAATGAATGCTGCAGCTGTCTATGATGGCAGTTGAAAATGCAGTGCCGTACAGTTGAAAGGGAGAGCTTCGCTTCAGTGAGCAGCGATAATATCGCTTGCTCATGCGTGCCTCCCACACACACATGTACATGCACCCTTCCCCATTCCAGTTAGCAACATCAGTGAGCCTGCTGCACTTAATATTGTCATTTATTCACACTATCCCATAAAATGTGTATTGCATGTGCCCACATAGTTCTCCAATGCAAAAATTTGTTTAAAGAGATGTGTTTCGTCTGGAGCTGGTTAGGAAGGTGTGAGTTGCCAACTCCCCGACTGTGGATTGCAGACTGCAACAGCAGCTTCTCTCATCGTTTAATCTGAAGATCAGAGATGGTTGCAGGCGGCAGGGCACAGTCTCCCGGCTGCACCAGTCATAACCCATCAACTTGCCTTTACACTTTGGACCCAGCTTTGATCTTGAAGATGCATATAAATGGAGAGCACAGGATGGCATGAGAGCAAAGTTCAGCCTCAGACCTTTTGGGAATCACCTCTGTGAGCAAGGAACCTCGCCAAAGCATGTCAGCAGCAGCCGCAGCAGCACTCGAGAAGAGGGCGTTTGCTGGGGACCACCTGAGGGATTTATATCAAACTAATCTCATAGATTTCTTTGACTGGGTAACCAGAGTGGTGGACCAAGGGGGAGCAGTTGATGTCACCTACCTTGACTTCAGCAAAGCTTTTGACACTGTTCCACATAGACGATTGATAAATAAGCTGGGTAGGCTCGGGGTGGGTCAGAAGTTGGTCAACTGGGTGGCAAACTGGTTGATGGGCAGAAAACAGAGAGTGGTGGTAAATGGTATACAGTCAGAAGAGATGCAAGTCACAAGTGGGGTACCTCAGGGATCAGTCCTGGGGCCAGTCCTCTTCAACATCTTCATTAGTGACCTTGCAGATGGACTAGAGGGTAAGGCTTGTCTGTTTGCAGATGACACCAAGATCTGCAACAGAGTAGATGATCCAGATGGGGTAGGCAGAATGAGAAGAGATCTGGATAAACTAGCAGAATGGTCAGAAGAGTGGCAACTGGCATTTAATGCAAAGAAGTGCAAAATCATGCACATAGGAAAGAGAAACCCTGAAGCCACCTATAGGCTGGGAGGGGAGTTTCTAGCAGTCACAAAGGAAGAAAGAGACTTGGGCATCATCATCACTGATGACCTAAAATCATCCAAGCAGACCTCTAAAGCAGTAGGTAAGGCTAGGGGGTGTTAGGGTATTAGTAGGGGTATCACAAGTCGAGAGGGAGGTAATAATCCTCTGTACAAGACACTGGTTAGGCCCCATCTGGAGTACTGTGTGCAGTATTGGAGGCCACACCTTCACAAGGACATTAACCAAATTGAGGCAGTCCAGAGAAGGGCAACCAAAATGGTGCAGGGACTGCATCAGAAGACATATGAGGACAGATTAACGGAGCTCAATATGTATACCCTTGAGCAAAGGAGGGAGAGAGGTGATATGATTGAGGCATTCAAACACCTTAAGGGCATAAACAAGGTGAAAGAGTCTAACATGTCTAAATATAAGAAAAATAGCAGGACAAGAGGACACAGCATGAGATTAGAGGGAGGCCGATTAAGGGGGAATGTGAGGAAATTCTTTTTCACAGAAAGGGTGGTGGATGCATGGAATGGCTTACCACAAGAAGTGGTGGCTATGAATACAGTGCAGGGCTTCAAACAGGCATGGGATAGGCATAAGGGAGCAATACAAATGACTATGAATAGATAGGCCACTGACAGAGCAAAGGCCGATGGCACATTTATAAGGTAGAAAAAGAAATGGGCAGACTGGATGGGCCTTGCGGTCCTTATCTGCCGTCAACTTCTGTGTTTCTGTGTTTCTGTGTATATTCAGTCTGTTCTAATGCTATGGGGTTGGAGGCTGCGAAAGGTTAATAAATTGTATCATGGATTCTACTTTTAGCAACGGAACCTATGGGGGATGGAAAATGTTTTATGGGTATCAAGTCTCGACTCACGCAGAACACTGAAGGAGTCACCCTCTTCGTTTTGGGACAGTCAGGAGGCGGAAACCGAGAAATACATACTTTACCAAGAACTTCAGAAGTCTTGTTAGCCTGCAATAAGGTCGACGACTTGTCATTTACTCAGAACTTACAGGCTGTTTGGGGATCATCCAGCCGACGTGACGTTGACATCTCTCTCTCTCTGTCTCTCTAATCAGTGACACATTAGATCCGCAAAAACATATGCCTGCTTTGCAAAGGGTGTTATTCTGGTGTTTGTTGTAGGTCCTGACATATTCTATTGTTCCAGTGTTTGTTGTAGGTCCTGACATATTCTATTCTGGTGAGTGCCTGCTACTCTATGTTTTTCTATGTTGCAATTTCGGTACTGCAGCCAGATCTCGGTTTGAGAGCCACAGTTGCTGGTTATATGGAAATGGGATCTCTGCTACCTAATTTTGCATTAGATTTAAAGCAGACCAGTGTGTTCTATGCTGGGGTGAGATATGTGCTTGACAAGTCTCACAAGTACTGGATTCGGTGTTTTTCTGCAAAGTCTTGTGTAGCCATACTCGGGTTTTTCCTTGACAAGTCTGTATGTCATCTCTACTGGATAGGGAGGGGATATTTTTACAAGTCTGTGTGCCACGGCTTCTGTGCTTGAGACACCTCTGCATCTATGTCAACAATGTGGTGTGCACGTCTGTACTGGTCTGTGTCCTTCAAAGTCTCTTTGTGTATGGGGGGCAAGTCTGTGCTGTACTGTATGTGCAGTTTTTAACATACATACTAGGTATACACGCACAGTCGGTAAATGCAGCATTATCAGTATACCCCATACTGGTAATGTGGTCACTGGAAAACACTGGTTTCTGGGAGCTGCCGTTTACATGCAGGTTTTGTTACTGGGATACATTAGATTATATCAGTTTCCAGGTAACCAAAACAGCACATAAGCTCAGTACAGTACTGACATAGTAGTGTGATGACTGAAGGGACTTAGGATCCATTATGGGGTACTTGTCAGGTCAATGACCACATCCATGCTGGCTGCACATCCTTATCATTTTTATGTTGTTGCATGCATGTGCAAGAAACATAGTGCCATCATCTGAGTTTTCGGAGGTGTGGCACCCATCTTCTAATTCAGTCAGTATGTTTGCAGGCACGGCCGCAGTTCTCCAATGAATGCTGCAGCTGTCTATGACGGCGGTTGAAAATGCAGTGCCATACAGTTGAAAGGGAGAGCTATGCTTCAGTAAGCAGTGATAACATCGCTTGCTCATGCGCGCCTCCCACACACGCATGCACACGCACACATATTGCATGCTCTTGCGCATCCCCCCACGCACACACTGTATAGCCGACGGGGGTGCCCAATCCCCTATCGACTGTGCTGCACTCCCCCCCAACAGAGTTCCATGTACCACGCCGGGAGCCCACCCCAGCATGGCAGCAGTTCATATGGCCGATGGAGGTGCCCAATCCCCCGCGGTTCCACTGTTCCCCCCCCGAGACTATCGGGTGCCATGCTGAGAGCCCACTCCAGTGTGGCAACAGTTCATATAGCCAACAGGGGTGTCCAATCTCCCGTCGGCTCCACTGCCCCACCCCCAAACAGCCGTCCAGCTGCCACACTGGGAGCCCACTCCAGCGTGGCACAAGTCCCACGTTATCCAAGTAAAAAAAAAAAAACCTCAAAGAAAAAAACCTTCCCTCACTGACTGTCCTGACCCCCTTCCCCCCACTCGCGCCCACCTTCTGTGCATTCACCTCCCCACACCCCCACCTCACCCCATACTTACCTCCGGAGTCTGGTGCGACGATCTTCGGTGTATCAGGAACATGTCTACACTCTTCAAAGCCGACCATGAACTGAGGAAATGCCAGTAAGCTGTATCATGGAATAAATAGGGTCTTTTTACCTTTACTGCATATCTCAGGCATTTTGGGGAACTTTTTTAACAAATTTTGAACATGGGGTTTTTGATACCCCAGCTCATGAATTCTGTCACTGTCATGGTGTTAATTGGCCCAGAAAGGTGATTTCGCAGTCACTGGGTGGAACCACCTTTCGGGAATGATTTATGAAACAACAGTGTCACAGTTCATGAGGTAGGCCCCCAAAAACCCTATGTTGAAAATTTGGTGAAAAATCTAAAATCTGTTTTACGAGCACGCGTTGCGCTGTTCCTATGTATGCTTGTAAGTTTGCAAATTTTCAATATGTTCACTCTAGATTTTCAACACTGCCATTTTACCACACCTCCTTATGAGCAGTACAGCTGTCATTTCTCACATCTTGCCCAAAATGTGTTTCCGCACATGTAGCGCATAATGGCGCAGTCAGTGTGCGAAATCAATGTTTGGGACAGATTAAGAAAATCACAGTGACATTGTTCATGAGCAGAGGTGTTAAAATGACTATGTTAAAAATCTGGTGAAAAAGAAATCCAAAAAATTACTGTTTTACGAGCATGCATTATGCTGTTCCTACACACGCTCGTAAGTTCGTGAATTTTCAATATTTTCACTCCAGATTTTCAACATTGCCATTTTACCACACCTCCTTATGAGCAGTACAGCTATCATTTTTCATATCTCACCCAAAACGTGTTTCTGCCCATGTAGCGCACAATGGCGCAGTTGGTGTGCGAAATCAATATATGGGATTCACTAAGAAAATCACAGACACACCATTCATGAGCAGAGGTCTTAAAATAGCTATGTTGAAAATGTGGTGAAAAAATTCCTAAAAATGACTGTTTTACGAGCGTGTGTACGCAGTTCTACACCTGTAAGTTCTTGAATTTTTATATATTTGCACTCAGATTTTCAACATTGCCATTTTACCACACCTCCTTGTGAGCAGTACAGCTGTCATTTTTCACGCCACCCAAAATGTGTTTCCGGTACATGTAGCTATTGCATGAGTCGGTGTGCACAATCAATGTTTGGGACAGATTAAGAAAATCACAGTGACACTGTTCATGAGCAGAAGTCTTAAAATAACTATGTTGAAAATTTGGTGAAAAAATTCCCTTCAGCCATTCTGCAATGTTACTAATGAAGACATTGAACAGGACTGGCCCCAGGACCGATCCCTGCAGCACCTCACTGATCACCCTCTTCCCCTAGACTGCACCCCATTTACCACCACTCTCTGCCTCCTGTCTGTTAGCCAGTTTCTAACCCAGTTTACCACCCTTTCCCCCATGCCCAGCCTACACAGCTAGTTTATCAGCCTCCTATGTGCGATGGTGTCAAAGGCTTTGCTGAAATCAAGGTAAACGTTGTCCACTGCCCCACTCTGATTCAGTTCCTTTGTCACCCAGTCAAAGAAATCAACCAGATTTGTCTGACATGATGTCCCTACTGTGAATCCATGTTGGCTATGGTCCTGGGCTCCGATGGCTTCTCGATGCCCCACTATCCTTTCTTTAAGCAATGTCTCCACGATCTTCCCCACTACTGAGGTGAGGCTGAACGGCCTATTGTCCCCCGCCTCCTCCCTGCTGCCAGACTTGTGTTGAGGGACCACATGTGCCCTCCTCCAATTCACTCTTCTTGAATGACTCAGTGAACATGGCTGCCAGAGGTACTGCTATCTCCCTTCGCAGTTCTCTTAATATCCTTGGGTGTATGCCATCTGGTTCCATCGCTTTGTCCACCTTCAGTTTAGTGAGCTCCTGCAGGACTCTTTTGCCTTTGAATGGACTATTGTCTGTCTCTTCACCCCCTTGTCAACTGCTGTACTGCTGTGGCCCTTGCCCCTCCCACTCTTCTGTGAATACTGAATAGAGAGACACAATGGATGTCTTGGGAGGAAGGCATGGAACTGTCACTTCCAAATACCTAAACAACACATACAAGCAAGCAACATTTGGCATTGACAAATGCTTTTTTTATTGAGCAGTATGGCCATGTGGTTCAAAATATGGCTGTCTCCTAAGTGCAGAGTAGAGGGAAACTACTTGACTGCCATTTTCTGGCTTAGATGATTTTGTTTTCCGGTTTATGCTAGCTGCCTTTTCTCAAACTATATAATGGCACAATTTCAATTATAATATTTAAAGTTTCCTATTTATATGCCAAAAGAAGAGGCATTTGTTAAATAGTTTTTTTGGAAATCTTTCTTTACATCCTATTTGCTGTGTGGCTACTGGCTATTAAGTCTTTTTTATTTCTTCAGGTTTACCCCTGACAGTGTAACAATTGGATGAAGGGTGAAGTGGCATATTGTGACTTTGTTTTATTTTTCACCTTTTACAGAGCAATTATTTTTTTTTAAATTATGTGCAATAAAATACGTTTTTAAAAGTGTGGGTCAGGGCTGGCAGGGTGGTGCTGCCTGATGGTGTGCTGCCCAAGAGACTCAGGATTGAGTCTTGATGTTAACTTCACCAATGTTAACCACCAATCCTGTATGTGGTAAATTGTTGATCTCATTTGTCCTCCTGTATCCTCAAAAAAAACTGTACACTGTTCTCTGTACCAAGTTGTTATCACTGTATTGTCCTCTATGTGACGAGGTACCTTTGTAAACGAGCCTCTGGCTCAAAGGTTGTAAACTGATGCTTAATAAATAAATAAATAAATAGATCCTGACTCTCATGCTCCAGGTAGGCAGCTCTCTGGGTATTCTGCAGTGTGTGGATTAGGGCTGATCCCTCCACAGTGCCCCGTCTAGATTGTGAGGAGCTGGGTGACCATACGAAGTCAGTACCTCCACCACAGGCCAGTGCAAGAGTGGCACAGCCTTGCTATGTTGTAAGGTGGAGAGGGAACCTACATAGGGAGGAATTAATATGAACATATGAACATACCATTGCCAGCAGAAACAGGCCTCCCAGTCTATCGAGTCTGCTTGAGTGTGCAGCTAGCACCTCATCTTGCAGCTGCTCCTCCCACCCCCCTCTTCCCAGTATCCCTTCCCCTTACCTGTCCCCAGCCCTTCTGAAACTGCCCACCATCTTACAGGACACTATGTCATCTGGTAAGGTGTTTCATTTGTCCACCACTCTTTCAGTGAAAAAATGTTTCCTCATCTCCCTCCTGAATCTTCCCCCCTCCAGTCTCAGTCCATGCCCTCTCGTGTCCCTCCCCCTTCTTATCTGGAAAATCCCTTCTGTGTTGTCCTTGTTTATCCCCTTCAGATACTTAAAGGTCTCGATCATATCCCCTGTATCCCTATTAAGCCCTACCATTAGCCTTATAGGGCCCTCCACTCCCTGTCCCTGGTACCGCACTACCCACATGCTTGCATGGCACAATTACCTCCTCATGTGATCCCTCAACCCACTGTCTGAGCCCTACCAGAGGGAGTAAGTTCCAGGACATTACCAGCTATTGGGGGTCTTGGTTTGAATGTTTTATGGTAGGTGGAGACCGATGACAAAATGTGGCAAGAGCGGCCTGAGAAAGCTGGTGGGTAGTCAGCACCAAGGTAGGGGGCAAAAAATAGTAAATGTATAAAAAGGGAAGTGTGGGCTAGCGTCAATGTCCCAATCATTATGAGACTGCTCCAGAATACAAACAATCTGGGTTTAGGCCCTGAGCTCAGGACAGAAGAAATGGAGGCTGGAAGGAGCACAAAAGAGCATTTAGAAGGAGGCACCTCCAATTTAGTGGTAAACTGCTCTGATGGTGATGTCCATTGGTGGCATGGTGGCAGTGCACTAAGCAGCACAGAAGACCATATGTGCCAAGCATGCCCCCCTTGTGAAAGTGTCGTGGCAGGTTTGCTCACAATCTGATCAGTTGATACTGTACCTTACTGGACAGAAAAGGAAAATAGTAATTTTTTTTACTGGACCTCTCCCCTCGCCAAGCATCCCAAACTTTTGGGCACAATAAGCTCTGCTTCCACAGACCCACTTGTCACTCACAATTTCCAGTCTCCCAGATTCCTGCTTGTGATGATGGCTCTCAGCTTTGAAGTTACCAGTCGTGGGGGGGGGGGATTGTCCTGCTGCAGTCAAGGGAGGATCAGCATCTTGGTAGGCGGAGAATTACGGTGATGGCATGGTGGCAGGGGCCATCATTCAGCATGCTCAGTCAGAGGCCATTTTTTCCTGTTCTGGTCCTGCTCCCTCCTACCACCCATGAGAGCATGGAAGTGTCCATGTCCTAGAAGGCACTGAATAGTGGCACGCTGTCACCCACACCATTTACATTAACACCACCATGCCACCACCAGGAGCAGCTCTTCAGTGTGTTGAAACAAGGTTAGAAAATGACATCAACTCACAAGCAAATGATAGTAGATTTTGCACTGGGCTTTTAAATGTTCCTTTGACTAGCTTTGCTGACTTGAACTGGAGGTGATAACATTGCAATAAGAACACAATTTGGGCCAGTGGAATGTGAATGGAGTCTGTGGCTTGTGGCTGCAAAACTTCATTTCAACTAGGGTTGCTCGGAATCCACCTGACGGAATCAGATACCTTGGGTTCCAAGCATTTTTTTGGACGACTGTATTCATGGCCAAAATTCCAAATTCCTGAATAACCTTTTGGATGTGGAATTGGAATCAAGCTTCTGATTCCGCATCTGAGCGTAACTGAAGGCCCACTTTTCCCTCCATTGACCCTTAACTGCTGCTGCTGCTGTAATTCGACTGTGTGCAAGAGGCCTGGTTCATGTGGCCACAGCAGAGGCTGCAGTCCTGACTCCTGACAACTGACGGCTTCCATCCTCCTGTTCCATCTTGGCTGACTAGTCCAAAACATTTTCTTTCACATCACCCCTCTCCCAGTCCCCAACATGGTCACCGGCCCCCTAGTCTGACTGGAAAACATCATCACTTGCCTCAGTCACTCTGACTCTTGTCCCTAGTCCTTAGACCCCTCCTCCCCCAACGATCATGTCTGAAAAAGCCCTCTATGCCCAGTGCACGATCTCCCATATGCCATTACCAGTATTGCATTGCCCACAGTTCACAGTCATTTTTCCCAAAGTTACTCAGAACATGGCCAACCTAAGCAAAGCCCTAGGACCAGGTTTGACAGGTGCCTTTATTATAAATCTGACAGAGGTCTGCTCCCAGGACTTTGCTTTGGTGGCCCACCTCCTGGTTGACTCTGGGAAAAACAAGTGACCTGTATGTGGGATAGTGCACAGTAGTGCCCTAGGGGAGATCATGCACCAGACATGGAGCTTCAGTTACATAAAGCACTTTAAAATTAACACATGACAGAAGAATTACATCCAATAGCCAAAGTCAATCGATCGCAGGGGGTAGTCGCATTCTAGGGCGGTAGGGCAGTGGAGCGAATGGTTGGGGGGGGGATCTTGCTGTCTTGCTGTGAAGACTAGAGGGTAGTTTGGAGGGGCAAGAGGAGAGACCCAGCTGGTGTGATGGATACCAGTGCCTAGGCTGGAATGTCAAGAAACCCGAAGCCACCTGAAACCAGACATTACCTGCAGTGCCAGTCCACCAGATAAGTTAAGGACTGGGAGGAGGAGGAGGGAGAGGAGAAATGCTTGTGCCTTGCCTTGTACTGATAGCCTGGCAGCACAAGGTGTGGAGTCAGAGTCGGATTTGGAACTTCCGATTCCATATCTATATAAATGGCAAGACCAGCCCAGAGGATTGACTCTGCAGCCTAGATATGCAGAAAGCATACCTTCATGTAAAAATCAGAAAATTCCACAGGCAGTGCCTCCACTTTATGCTGGGAGTCTACTATTATCAGTTTCAGGGCTTGCCTTTTGGCTTATCCTCAGCATCAAGAATATTTACCAATGCTTCACTGTTGTGGCAGCAGCCCTCTGGAGAGAAGAGCTTTATGTCTTCCCCTGTTTGGATTACTGGCTACCAAATGGTTTGTCCAGGGAAGTAGTTTAACACACATTGTCCAGAACACAGTTGTTCAAGGACCTGGGTGTTATGATAAGATATGGCTTTCTCTGCTATGGCATTTGGCAGTGGGGCATCCTCTTCAACTGCCCCTGTGCCATGATCTGCTGTCGCAGGACAGGGGATCACTGCTCCACCTGTACCTACATCTGCATGCATGACTCCTAAGGACATAGCCATTGCCCACTTTTGGGGTTTCTTCCCAGGTGGCAGATGTCTTACTAGTGGCTAGAATGCCTGCCACTAGACACACCTACTCAATAAAATGGAAATATTTCTCCATATGGTGTGCTTCCCATTCTGAAGACTCATTTACATGTCCAGTTAATATGGTGCTGGCTTACCTACTGTGTCTATGTGATCCTGGTCTCTAGTACCCCTCCATTAAGGTGCACTTGACTGCCATTTTGACTTTCTGTGCCCCTATTAATGGATGCGCAGTGACACAGCTAGACATCTCTTTGCACGCCTAATGGGTATTTTACACATGCGTCCCCCAATCCTTAAAGCAGTTCTGCCTTGGGACCATAATTTAATTCTGAAATGACTCAGGTTCCATTTGAGCCTGCTGCAACTTGTGAAATGTGTTTCCTTTCTTGGAAAACTCTATATTTGGTGGCTGTAACTTCTGCTCAGAAGATTTCTGACTTTAGGCTTTCATGCATAAGCCTTCCTACCTGATTTTCCACAAACTGGGTATATGCGTGTACTAATCCATGCTTTCTATCCAAGGTGGCCTGTGATTTCACATTGAATCAGACCATACACCTTCCCATGTATTATCCTGAGCATGCTAACAAGGGTGAGGCATTGTTCCATATACTTGATGTTCATAGAATGCTGTGTTTCTGTCTCGATGTGTCCTGTTTGCCCCTGGGAGAGAGGGTACATCTGTCATTAAACAGTGCCTGTCCAAATGGCTGGTTCACTGTACTGAGTTTTTTTTTTTTATTTTTGTTATGAGAAGTATGGTACGGAACTTCCTGGTACTGTGCGTGGCCATTCTACGTATGGTATGGCCACTTCTGTTGCTTCTTTTTAGCTACCACATGGATCACTGTGCATACTTCTACTAAGCACTACAGTCTAGACATCATCTCATGTAGTTTTGCTCGATTTGGTCTTGCTATTCTCCAAGGCCTTTTGTCCTGATTTCATATCAGACTTTGCCATCTTCCTCTGTACCTTGTGTACTACTTGTGAACCGTTCCAAAGGTCTGGCGAGTGGAGGAGATGTCCTTGATGAAGTCTAGAACAGTTACTCACTGTAATAGTAGATCTTCAAGACAATATTCTCCATTAGGCCACAGTGCACCCACCCTCCTTCTCCCTTTCTGAGATATAATCTGGCAGATTGCCCACTGTTTTGCCTGGGGGTGTCCATAAGTGCCTAATGTATACTCTATTTCCAGTCTTATGCTTCTTCTTGTGTGCCTGGTACTGGTTTCATCTCCTGGTCCCTCACAATAAAGAGGCCCCGAGAGCTTGTCTCTGACAGGGAACTCGGGAGCAATGGAGCCGCCCATATTGTATAGGTGCTGAGATTACACATCATTGTGGGCAGCCCCAGATGCAAATATTTCTGAGTGGTCCTGTTGACAGCAGCTTATTGGGGCCCAGTGGAGGGAGATTATCTTGAAGATCCACTGTTATGGTGAGTAACTGTTCTTTACTGCAGAAGTACATTACTGGCCTCTAATGTTTAGCACACAATATCCTGACTGAACATGAGTCTGTTGAAATTCATATGTAGAATCATTATGAGTCCTTGAATCTTATTTCAACCAGGTGGCCACTATGATAAATGCTTATGGGTTGTAGCATCAATAGTACCATTTACTCTAAGGACAAGGTGTGACAATGTTGGTGATCACATGGTGTCAGGAGCTCCACAGCTCCACAGGAAAATCTCCTTTTCTTGTTTTATACTTTATTAGCTCATGATAGCCATCTCATGCCAGAACAGTCTAATGCTGTAGTTAGTAGGTACCTACAAGTCCTAACCTTTACATGACTCTCAGACTGTCTTTCCATCTTCAAAACATATTTATTGATCGTATAGATCTGTATCTTGACTGTGAATCCCAGTGTGGTACACAACCATGAAGGCCCATCAAGATTTAACTGTTTACCATGCAACTAGGAAAAGCAGTTGTGGGCCACAGTGCCTTACTTACGGCGGCCTCCCACTGTCTCTTTTCTCAGGACATAGCCTGAGCCAACTGCTTAGCCTTTCTACAACACACAGGACAGTATATCTTTAAGCAGTAGGCATGGTTGCTCTTATGCTGTCATGGCCACTAGCCCCATGGGGCTATGTAGAGACTGCCTGCCTGGGGCCCCATTCTCTGGGGACACAGGCATCCTGGAAATGCAGTCTCTTCTACCTTTCATGCAGTACCTTTCTTTCTGGGCACTTCACATGGTATCTTCATGTGGTACTTTTGCAGTAGAGCATGAGCACCTTCTCATTTAAGACCCCCCCCTCCCCGCCGCCAGGGTCTCCTTCCAGATCTTCTGGGGGTACTATCATTATTCCAGTCAGCCACCAGGGTGCTTCCCTTGAAAGGAAGTGCCCACAGTCACCACACTCTTCAGGTGGTCTCACTTCATCCTTACTGTTTTTAAACTTTACTGCTTACTGCTAAATCGTCTAAAATTTGCTGTGGCTGAGCTATGTTTGTTATTTATTGTTAAATGTATGTTTTTGCTGTATTTGCACTGTATGTTCTGTAAATTTTATTGTGGAATTGTTACTTTTGTACAATGGGATCCCATTGAAAATAAGCTTTGGCTAAACTGGGCTATCCCTTTCTGATGTGTCTCAGAATAAAGTTTTTACTACTACTACTACTACTACTTAAAGGGGAACTAATAACATTTACAAAAAAATATATTTTGCAGAGTGTTTTGATTGTTAAGTGTATTCCTAATAAGTCCTTTCCTTTATTTGCTGATAGGATTTTTTTCTAAATTTGCTTGCTGGTTTTACGGCCCCAGGGATCTCCATGTTAGAATATTGTATTGCTGTTCTAGTTCCTATAGTGCCTATATTGTAGACATTACACACACTCCCTGTCATTGTATACAGCAGCTGGCTGAGGTGGTGAGAGGAGGGCTGTGCTGGTCACTGGATTGGATCAGCATGGCACCGACAGAGGGAAGGGCGGAGGCAGGGTGGTTTGCTTGGTGTGGGCAGTACGGGGGGACTGCTAGACCCAGAGATTATGGGATCTTAGCTTGGATGGGTGCTCGAGGATGAGGGGACCACTAGACACCAGGGAATAACATACTATTATGGGGACAGGGATCTGAGAGTGGGGGGGTGCCACCACCAGGGATGTCTTTATCACTATGGCAGCAGGTGATTGGAGGGTGGGGGCTTCCACTAGACACTAGAGCATGATACTACAGTAATGGTGACAGAGACTAGAGGGCAGGGGCTGCAACTAGACAGCAGAGCATACATAGATGCAATGTGCCGGTGTCGGGAGTGGGGGGGCAGACATCTGCACTACCTTTGCCCACCACCAGGCCTTTGCATTCCACTAAGTTGAGGTTTGCAAAGGCAGTAACTTGCACCCATTTGGGTGGCATTTATTGCCTGTGCAAATCTCTCAATATACTGTTGCACCCCCATTCAGGGGTGGACCCCGTCATCTGTATGGGCACAGCACTAACTCAGCACTCAGATGCTAACAGGTTTTGCCCATGCTGTTGGGGTGTCTGAATGGAGACCTCACCCACAAATCAGGTGCAAAACCTGGTTAGGCATGGGCAAACACCCTCTTATTGCTAGGGCTAAGTTTTGAATATCTGGTCCTAGCTGTTTCCTTGCAGAGTAGCCCACTCAATTATCCTGCAGGCATTTGCCATCTGTAAAGGTAGCCTTCATTAGAGCTCCCTGGAAAAAGAAAGTTACTTAACATCAGAGCTCTACTACTTTAAATTTGAGAAAAAAAAACAGCTTTTGTTGAATTAATAGTCCTGGGTATATCAGTGTCACATGGGAAAGAAGGCATTGTAGGAACAAGAAGAGCCATAAAAAAATGCTAACATGGAGATCTCCAGGGCCATAAAACCAGCAAGAAAAATAAAAAGAAAATATATACATATATATTTTCAGCAAACAGAAGAAGGACTCACTAGTAGTACACCAAGATATCAAAACACTCTGCAAAACATATTTTATTGAGTAAATTTTGACTTTAGTTTTCCTTTAAGGTGCAAAAAAAATTGGGTTTCTATATCCAGGCCTCTGGATCTCAGTATTGTGGGCTGCTCCTGCTGCTCTTTCTGTGAACTCCAGCCCCAGATTACATACAGTACACCCTGTTCTAGTCTGACCTGCTTCTGTCTTCTATGCTTTTCCCACGGGACTACACCACTCTAAGTCTGAGCCAGAATGCCAGTGTCAAGCTGGACACCTACTGATGAATGACCACTTCCCCCTCTTGGTGCGAGAGGGCTGTTACACAGGGCTCAGTAATGGTTTAGTAGCACATGCCCTGAACATGTTACTGAAAATTCATACCCTGAAATGCATTATTGTTATAGCCTAGAGACAGAGTACCAGGCTGCGAACATGGTGACCCAGCAAACAATGGCTTAAAATCTACAACTACCGCTTGAATACTGTGTGCCCCTCAGCTAATCATTTTACCCCCTTGTGCTTATGGGTCACACCTAGAAATTAGCTTTTTGCTCAGTGTACCTTTCCCATTAAAAAATTGTCAAATAACAAATGTGTGGGGCTTAAATTACAAAAACGTTCTTTACTCTTGGCAAGGTTAGAGGAATGGTCAAATATATGGCAGCTTAGATTCAATGCTAAGAAGTGCAAGGTAATGCACCTGGGAAACAAAAACCCAGGGGAAGAGTACACAATGGGGGGAGGGTGAGATACTAACAACAACAAAAATGGAAAGGGACCTGGAGGTAGTCATATCAGATGACCTAAAGGTGGGTAAGCAACGTAAGAGGGCAGCAAGGAGGGCTGGGGGGATACTGGGATGCATAGGGAGAGGCATCACCAGTAGAAAACAGGAAGTTATTATCCCTCTGTAAAGACAGCTGGTGAGACCCCATCTGGAGTACTGCGTGCAGTTCTGGAGACCCAATCTCCGCAAAGACTTAGACAGGATGGAAGCTGTCCAGAGGAGGGCAACTAAAATGGTGCAGGGTCTGCACTGGAAGACATATGAAGAGAGACTTAAGAAGCTTAATATGTATAGCCTCGAGAAAGGAGGAGAGGGGGACATGATAGAAACTTTCAAGTACCTCAAGGGAATCAACAAAGTCCAAGAGTGTAGCATCTTTCAAAAAGAGGTGTGCAAAAACAAAGGGCACAATTTGAAGATGGGGCGGCTCAGAGGTAATTTAAGTATTTTTTCACAGAGAGGGTTGTGAATGCATGGAGCGGCCTTCAGGAGGAGGTTGTGGAGTCAAAAACAGTGGTGGAATTCATGCATGCATGGGACAGTCATAAGGCAATTCTAGGGTGTGGGAGTAGAAAGAAGTAGGCTGCTGGTTAACTAGGATCTGCAGCTTATCCATTAGGTAGGGAAATGGGCAGACTGGGTGGGCCAAGCAGTCCTTATCTGCCATCAAATTCTATGTTTCTATGTTACTCCCTAGCTTTGAAGAAAACTTCTGTCTTCTTGGACAAGGAGTAATAAACACAACTCCCTGTAGAACAGAGAACTGTGAGATTTACTGCAGGTCATCATGCCCCTCAAAGTGTAGTTAGAGTCTACAGAAAGTTTCAGTACCACACAAGTCATGACTTAAAGAACTAGTCTACTGCTGAACACTAACATTATTTTTTATAGAGAGTCAACTATTCCTTTTTATAACTCAGGTATTTTTTTTTATCTTTTTTCTGATGTTAGTAGGTGTGATGTGTGGCAGCTAGCATATCTAGTCCTGTTACTCCCAGTACATCATCAGCATTTTGCCCTCATTGACTGTGACATCACAGCTGACCACTCAATAGCTGTCAGGTGAGTCACTTGTGATGTCACTATAAGTGAAGTCACAGCGCTGATGATGTAGTGGGAGGAACTGATCTAGATATCAGCTGCCAGGCAGAGTGTTATTCCACACATCCAGTATAGTACTGTCACATAGAAAACTTTCTAATGAGCAAAAGGAAAAAAAATATTTCAGTAATAAAAAGTTATAACTGATGACTTCTTAAAATGGGTAACATTTTACTGTCTGCTATTTTTGATTCTGCTGGCTCTTTAAATAAGGAGCCAATTATACAGTTATTTTCAGCAACCTTTTAATTGCACCAAGGATATAGCAGAGGAAGATAACATATCTTACAATGTTTTACCATGAACCTCCATGCACATCCCCACTTCCTTTAGAGTTAGGTGCTGTTGTCATGGACTCTGCCCTGTAGTTGTCATGGGCTCTATACTAGGTCCTGGTTCTGTCCCATACCTTTACATATTCTCCATAGGCTTTTTTCATTCTGAGTGCTTCATTAACACTATCTGTCTCTGTTTCTCAAAATTCCCACTGTTTTCTTTCTGTTTTCCTTTTAGTTGGGAAAGGAGTGCTATTTTTAAATAACACGGTATTGGCTTCCGTCAATTCAATACAAATAACTTTATTGGTATGACAAGATACACAGGTATTGTCAAAGTTTATACATCAAACTATTCACAAGACATGAAGATACTGCAATTAACTTTAATACATCTATGTTGCATTTTAAAGCTGGTGGCAGGATGCTATATAGTTTACAGCTATTTCTGCCGCATTCTTTTCCTCCAGAGGTATGCAAAGTTTAACTTCTCTATCCTGGTGTGGTTAATCATTTTCTGCAGCTTGTGGTTTTACCAGCAGAGGGCAACATTATACTACTGTTACAAAACATACATAGAATCAGCTTCTTCTTTTTTTTTTCCTGTTATTGCTTGGTCATGTAAAACTGTCACATAATTGTTACTGAGCATTTTTAATGCTTGGACAACTGGTTTATAAAAATGTGTTACAACCACCCAGTTATAATTATGCATTACAGCTAGGCAGTTTTATTCACTCCCTGTCAATCAAGCTCATGATCTACACGGTACGAGCACTAATCACACAGCTGCCACAATAATTAAAAATGTTCATTAGTAATTATAGAAAACAAGATATAGGTATGTGTTTTTAAACCAGAATTTTGCATAACCCTTGGTGTGGGATGCTTTTCACCCTTGGGGTTTATGTAGCGTCTCATACCT
This sequence comes from Neoceratodus forsteri, assembly GCA_016271365.2. Taxonomy (NCBI): domain Eukaryota; kingdom Metazoa; phylum Chordata; order Ceratodontiformes; family Ceratodontidae; genus Neoceratodus; species Neoceratodus forsteri. The sequence goes on along the minus strand of CM057458.1, from coordinate 725,184,821 downwards.
CTGGTGTGTATTCAGTTCTGGTTACAGTCACCCACGTATTATTCTCTATTTACTGCCTTTTGAATTTCATAAAGCCCTGTGGTTTGCATAATTTCCTAGATTTTGCTCCAGTCAGTAATCACCGAACACTTCATTCTGGCAGTACCCTTTAAAGCAGCAGTATTTGTTAGCTGGCAAAAAAATCTTTTCTTTATTTTAGCTGTAATGTATTTTGTATTTCTACCATCTGGATTGGAAACTTGTCTCCGGGCAGATGGTCATGAAGGAGGTACTCCCAGCTTCCCAAACTAACTTCCCTCCTAATCTTTGTCTCTCAGAATCTTTTTATTAAATATTTAGCAGCTGAAGTCAGTGCCATGGTATAGAGTAATGAGGCACCTGCTCAATATGCCGGGGACCCAGGGTCATGCCACGATCCCAGGGTGAATGGAATGGAGGTCTGCAGCAGGGTGACAGTATGGACACTTGTCTCTGTGGTGAGGAAGGGGGAAGGGTTTGCCAAACACCACTCCTAGAGAGGCTATGATTGGTGACTTGGCTGAGATGCCATAGGCGGTTTGGGTGACCATCCTGGTGCACATTCCCTTAGGATGTTGCAACATGCAGGGTCATGTGACTGGAGGGAGAGCAGCAGAAAAAGGCCTCCCCAACACTGGATGCACTTAATAAGGGTCCTCTGCCATCTCATGCCACCAGGCCTCACTGCACAACACCATGACCAACCCAGCCAACACATTCCCAGTCTGCCTATGCTTCTTCTCCCCTCTCAGATCTCAGATGAGGGCCAGGCTGACTACAGAAAGGGGGAATAGGAAACTGAGTGGTCATGGGTGACAGTGAGTGGTGAGTCCGGCAAGCAGTGGGGCTTGCGAGGACCAAAGTAGTTGGGTACCGGGCGGGGGGGGGGTTCTATAGGAAAGAACTAAAAAAATATGCATGCTGACCTGCTCTCATGCTTCCTGGATACATGGTCTGGCTGGCCTGCTTATGTTTCAAAGTGAATTTGTCTTTGCCAGCAGTACGCAACTTTATTTTCCTTCATTCCACACGTACCAAAAATGTGTCTGCCTGCCAGGTTACCAGGGATGCGTGCAGTTCACTTTGCCTTATCCAATTGATTCTGGAGCATCTGAAGATGAGGACAATCTCACTGATGGATGAGCTAGCCAGGAGGCATCCCGAGTTGGCCTGCTCAGGACAATGGATGATGATGACTGAACTGGTAAGAGGAGAGTGGGATAGAATCTGAGATTGTTCTATTACTGGGGTGTTAGCCTATAGCTCGGGATCAGCAAGCTTAGGGCACAGTTAAAGATATTTGTGGTTAGTGCAAGGGCAGTGGGGAAGTTTTCTGGGCTTAGGGGCTTCTTTAGCAACCAGGTAGGAGTTTTTAAATATTGTGAGTTTTTTTATATCTTCTGCTTAACAGGCCCCCATCCTCTAACTTGCTTCCTTCATCACCCCTCTGTGATCCCAGGCCCATTATCTGTCTTCTCAAGGACTTATCCCTTCTCCACTTCTTATAGGCCCCTAACTCTGGAATTCCATCCCAATCCATCTTAGATCAGTAGACAATAGATAAGTTTATTAGTTCGCACAGCATCAAAAAATGGCACCTAGAACAGCAAAAAAAAAAAAATAAACTTTGCCTTGTTGTCTGTTACCAGATATAGGATGATATAACCAATAGGTAAATTGATTAAAGTAAATTATAGTATTGTACCATTGCTTATGATAATATCTCTTAGTGTCTGTCCTGTTACAAAATTACTCTTTTTGTTCTCCATATGTGTAATACACTGTAAGAATTTCTGACAACTTTTGTAACTGTATTTACATTGTGTGGGTGTATGGAACCTCATTGAAAATGAGCTTTGCCCAACTGAGAGTCCTATTCATGTAAAGAATAAAATATTTTATTACTACTACTTCTTGCCACAGTCTTACTCCTCATGGTGGGGCTCTTTCACCATAGTCCTCAGGGGGAGTTTCGATCCCCTTGAGGCAGTTCCAACTAGCATTGGTGGTGCGGTGCTGCAGCTGATGATGTGGAGCTTGCTGGCCAAGGACAGGAGTCATCCTCCCTGGCTAAGGTAATTTACTTCATTTTCTCTTGCCCAAGATGTATGCACACAAAGAAGGCCAAAGGGAACATGCACACTGAGCTTGTGTGATGATCTGGCCTTCAGCTTGTGTTTCCCTTCTCCGGCACCCTTAGCTGCACTGCCACCTCTGTCACCCAGGTGGCAGTATTACAGTGAGGGTGGTGACCCTCCTTCCCTAGAGAAGAGGCGTATTCTTAGGGATGCTTGATCCTCCTTGCCCCCCGACTAGCCTTCAATGACTCAGGCTCATTCCTGAACCCAGGTCACCGGCATTGTGAGCAATAACGTTACCACTGCGCTGATGAGTGAGCTAAAATATTGTGAGGTTAAATGGTACTGAGCTTGCTAGACCTGCTTTCTGCCTGGTCCAGGACTGGCACTGGACCCAGGGTCCATAACTGCCCAGAACAAGTCTGATACTGCTCATCCCTACAACTAAATGGAAGGGGGTTGCATTGGGTAAAATTGAGAAATACCATTTTGTGTTCTGGGGTCCAGCCAGCTGGTGTGTTTCTTTAAGCTACCATTGTGGCTTAAATGGGAACTACAGTTAAAATTTACAGAAAAATATATTGTGCAAAGTGTCTTGATTTCTTGGTGTGGTCCTAGTGTCTCCTTTGTTTGTTTGCTGTAAGGAATTTATTCTAGATTTGCCTGCTACTTTTATAGCCCATGGGGATTTCCATGCTTGCCTTTTTCATTTTTCTTCTCTTAACTAAAATGTCTCCTGTCCCATGTGAAACTGATGCATGTTTGGACCATTAATTCAGCAACAGCTGGTTTTATGTCAAGTTTACAGCAGTAGAGCTGGAATTTTAAGTATGTCTCCTTATCCACTGGGCACTAATGCAGACTACATTTACAAATGTCAGACACACCGGAGGGATAATTAAGTGGGCTTCTCAGTAATGAAACAGCTAGAGTCTTCAGTAATTATATCATTGGTGACCTCGGGTGACTTGTGTACTTTTTTATGGGTAACCCCTAGATGGCGCTATCCCTAAAGTTACCATCCCTGCCTGTATTTCTGCCCACAGATTGAGGTGCCTTGATTCGGTATTAAGGTGCATCCACCCAGAGTAACAGTGTAAGGATATCTGTCTAATCTGTTATAGCCCTCTGGGAAGCTATAACCACCCACCAAGCCTCCTAGTGGCTTTGTACCTTTAACAGCAGTTAACACACAGTCAGCAAATAACATTAATAATGTGCACACACCCATCACACTTACCACCAGGATCTGGCCATCAGCAAATGCCCTGGAACCCCTGCAAAGGCAAAGTTAGCAAAGCAAATACTTTCAGTACTGTAACCCAACAAATAATATGCTCATAAACCAGGTTAAATGTAAAACAACAATCAGATTTATTGAGGGGTCATGAACAAGGAAAGGGAGTGAATTTTATTTATTGATTTAAAAGTTTTACCAGGAAGGCACACTGAGCAGAGTACTGCTCCATTCCATGTGCGTCCTGGAGGAGGGGGACAGTGGAGATACATATATAGAATATACAATCAGGACGATAAAACAAGGAACAGAACAGTTAAGTTGACACAGCAGTAATAGAAGGATATTGGGACACAATAGACAAATTAACAACAAAAATCAAATCACACTTCAAGAAAGAGGACTAGGCACTTATACATAACAGGAACTTAGCAGTGTCTGGCATACATTCAGCAAAGTCATTTGCCACAGGCACAGGTGGAGGAGCGCTTTGAGGAGAGGATTGAAGTGCTGAGTTGGGGGCATGAGCCAGATGGTAGCAGGGAGGGAGGGAGTTCCACAGTTTGGGCATATGATGTCTGAAGGCTGCACGACCATCAGAGGAGGACATGCATGGCACATCCAGGAAGCAGGAGTCAAAGTATCTGAGGGGTATGCTGGAGGGTTCTGGGCCATTAGGACAGAAGTGAGATAAGATGGCAAGGACTTGGACCAGAGCTTGGCCATGAGACTTGCGCAGTGGGACTATGATCCTGAAGCGAGGGGAGGTTGAGAGTCCGGTAGAGAGTGCAGTGGTATGTAGAAGGAGGACAATCAAAAACAAAATGGCAGAAAGAGTGAAAGGAGGTGTCCAGTCTGGCTAAAGTGGACTTGGGAGTGGCACTGTAGACTACGTCCCCCTAGTCGAGAACAGGGAGTATCATTTTCTGTACAAGTGTGCGGTGGGTTGGCAATGGGATGCAACCATGGTTGCAATATACTGTAGGGCACCCACCGTGGGGTGGAGCTTTTTGTGGATGGCATTGACATGTACAGAAAAGTGGAGGTGCTGGTTGAGCCAGACCTCGAGGTCCCTAAAGGAGGAGCAGTTCTCCAGAATGGTCCCATCCAGGGAGTGAAAGGAGGGGATGGTGGGAGGCCAAGAGAGTCTCTGCCTCACGCTGAAGGTAATTGAGACAGTCTTCTTGGCATTGAGAAAAAGTTGATTTACACAAAACCAGAGCTTTTCAGTTTAGTTGAATGATCACTGTACTGACTGAATTCAGGTCCTTGGCATGCTCATTTTGGTCCCAAATAATTAATCCTACAACACTGGGTACCTAGGATGGAATACTGGCTAGCCAGAGGCATTGCCCAGGGTGGTTGGTGTTGCAGCTGTTGTTGGGGCCCTTGCTGGAAAGAAAAGGCAGTTAGCATGCACAACAGAGACCTGATTATTTTTAATCCTGGCCAGTTGGCCCAGTCCAGGGTCGGACTGGCCCACCTGGATACCTGGAAATTTCCAGGTGGGCCCCCCTCAGTTGGGTAAGTGGTTACCTTCTGAACTCTGAAAACTTTTGCATTTATAATCTTTCTTCTAATTAAATGGGGTATCTGGGACACTGTTAATAAATGTAAGATACAAACACAGAGCTAGTGTATTAGATTGAAGTGGAATATTAATACAAGTGTGTCAACCTCAGCCCTCCTCTACTGATTTTCCAGGTGGGCCCTCTGTATCCCAGTCCGACCCTGGCCCAGTCTCTTTAAACCAGAACAAATAAAAGTCACTCCACGACTGGATGTGCACAGTTAAATAAGACCTAGGAAACTGAAGAAAAAATTAGTACCATCCACCAACACATAAAAAACAGGCTAATACCAACATTAGTGCATAAATATATTTATTAAAGGTATGTAGGCAAAATACCTCTCACAAGGAACACCAGCAGGAGCTCCTCACACTCAAAACCTCTGACTGGTTTCTCTCAGGGTATCATCAGGGAGTGGCAACACAGTGAGGTGTTACTTGTTTTAAAGTGCCTTCTTAAAGTGATACAAACATATTTATACATACATAAAAAGTGCAAAGTACTGTACATATAATACCTAGTGTTAAAACTCTGTATTCAAAAACAAACACCTTGTGTATGAAAAACGCGTGTGTGTGTGTGTGTCATAATTAAATCAGTCAGTAAGAACAAAAGAGGGAATATTGATCTAAGTGAGATGTAAATATATATATATATATATATATATATATATATATATATATACAAAATTATAATTAGGTAAATACACATATCTTTAACAGTTTTTTAGGGCTTTTTCCACTATAATGTATTGGAAATTAAAAGGTTAGGTTTTAGAAGTTGTTAGAATCAACAACTCAAATTGATCCAAAATTTAAATATTACAAATAAGGGAGTATGTGGTATTTTAAGGGGAAGAAGGTGAGGAGGAGAAGGAGAAATATTTACATATAAATACAAACACACTTAACCAAAAGACATGTGAAACATAGAAACACAGACAGAGACATGTGTATTCAATACATATCTTCCCCTTAAAAATAAATATTCCTCTCCTACAACATTTTTTACACAGTATCCCATAGATTTGTAATTCCCTTTTAGGGTTTGTCCTAGACATAGAAATATATTACTTTTGCAGAAATACTGATAAATCAATAGTATCATTAAAGGGGAACAGTCATCAACACGGTTTTTTAATGTCTGAAAGTCTATAAAAACGCTAATTTGAATGAGCCATTGTATTTATGTGTGAGCCTTTGCAGTCCAGAGTTATTCATATGTAAATCAGCCTGTAATTAAGGGCTGGGGGCAGCCATGTGTTTTAGGCTCCTGCCAGGAAATGATGTCACCAAGGAACTTGGCCCTCCATTTACTATAGGTTAAATATGAAATCATCTGTTTTATTAAGTGTGTTTTAAGGTGTTATTACAACACTTTCGACACTTAGAATAATTGTTTTGTATGTGCAATGAAACTAGTGAGTTATCACCTTTACATTTCAAACTGTTAGTAAAAATAATCCATCTTTAGGATTGCTTTAACCTCTAGGCTATACTGCCAGCTGACCATTAAAAACTACACATCTCAAGGCTGACTCTGTGGTGTCAACAGGTATTGGGGCACCATACTGTATCAGGATGTCTAAACCCTGGCTGTGTTCATGCCAGTGCAGATTTCTGGGGCTGACACAGCACTGACTTCTGTCTTATTCCATTCTCTCTCTTACAATTTTGGATGTGAACTCAGGTCTATAAGATGCAAATGTGGCTAATACCTACTGGCCTGGCATCATGGGGCCAGCCTTGAAATGTGTATTTTTTGATTAACAGCTGGCAGCATAGCCTAGAGGCTAAAGCAAAGAGCTGTGAACAAGCTATGTTCATTCAGCAGAATGGGGGTTGATTCCAAAATGCTGTACTTGTATACTGTGTGACCAAAGCAAGTCACTTATCCTCCCTGTGGTCCCAACACACACCCAGAAACAAGCTGTGCTGTAGTTGTGTACCTTTCCTGGACAAAGATAGTGAAAACAATCTGAGCATGTTGACTTAAAAAGAAAAAACTTAGGACACTATTAATTGTTTATTAATTGCAAATAGACGGACAACATTGTTAAAACATACATAACCTGAAATGCATTATTAAAAGAGCATTTAACTTTTTTTGATGAAGTTAAAAGTATAACAGTTTCCTACTGAAATACTTAGGATGGAATGGGAGTTTTTACTGTAAAGAAAACAATGAATCTGGTTGATTTTGCCGCTAATGCCCTTCGAACGTGTCTTACACATGGCAGCTCTGCCAGTGGACCGCAACTTTCCAGAATACCATTCCCATTATAATGTAAAAAAAGAAAGAAAAAAGGGAGAGACAGGCTCTGTGTGTGCTCACGCGTGTGCACATGTGTATGTGAAGTGTGTGCATGCGTGTGTGTGTGTCTATCTCTGAGAGAAGTGCTGCACTAACTGAAGTGTGCTGAAAGGGAAAAAATTATCACCATTAATTAAATAAAATAATATATGGGTGGGTGGGTGTAAAAAACAGAATTTTGCACACACCCTTGGTGTGGGATGTTTTAATAAACCCCTAGGACTTTGCCCTTGGGGTTAATGTAACATTCCATACCTTGCGTGTGTGTGTAGAGTTCTGGTTACTCATACCCACCCATATATTATTCTATATTTTAATAATGCAGTTCTGATTATGCATGTTTTAGCAATTTGTCCAGCTATGTGTTTTTGCATTTAATAAAGTATTAATGGTGTCCCATTTTTTTTCTTTTCAAGTCAAATCTGGATAGAATGAGCATAATATTTTCAGAATCATAACACATGCTCAGAGAGTTTTTACTGTCTATGTCCATGAAAGGCACACAACTACAGCTTATTTCTAGGTGTGTTTTGGGACCACAGGGAGGTTAAGTGACTTGTTCTGGTCTTATAGTGTATAAGAAGAGCATGTTGTTATAAAAACTCACTCTGCTGGATGAAAGAAGCTTGTTCACAGCTCTTGATTTTAACCCCTTGGCTGTACTGCCAGCTGTAAATCAAAAACTACACATTTCAAGGTTGGCCCCATGATGCCTGGCCAGTAGGTAAGTAGCAACATTTGCATCTTGTAGACCTGAGTTCACAAGCAAAATTGTAAGAGAAAAGGCTGTAAGAGAGGGAATGGAATAAGACTGAAGTCGGTGCTGTGGCAGCCCCAGAAATCTGTACTGACATGAACACAGCCAGGGTTTAGAAATCCTGATATGGATCCCCAATTCCTGTTGACACCATAGATCCAGCCTTGAGATACGTGTCATTTTTAATAATCAGCTGGCAGTATAGCCTAGAGGGTAAAGCAATCCTAAAAATGGATTATTACTACTAACAGTTTGAAATGTAAAGGTGAGAACTTAATAGTTTCAATGCACGTATGAAACAATTATTATAAATGTTGAAAGTGTTGTAATAACACCTTAAAACACACTTAATAAAACAGATGATTTCCTATTTAATCTGCAGTAAATGGAGGGCCAAGTTCCTCGGTGACATCATTTTCTGTCAGGAGCCTAAAACATATGGCTGCCCCCAGCCCTTAATTACAGGTTGATTTACATATGAACAACTCTGGACTGCAAAGATTCACACATAAATACAATGGCTCACTCAAATTAGCTTTTTATGGACTTTGAGACATGAAGAAACACTGTTGATGACAGTTCCCCTTTAAGTCCAGGAAACCTCAACCCCCCCAAGAGTATATATCCAGAATGTTTCCCTTCTGGATAATAATAAATCCAGGTTACCACCACAAGGACCCCTTGTAACTTTCTTCACTCCTGTAAATATAAAATTATGCTCACCCTCATTTCTCTGCCTTAGAATATGGTTATATAAAGCATTCCTTGAATCCATGTTGTATATCTCACTTCAGTGTTCACCAATTCTTGTTTTAAAAGAGCTGCTTGATTTCCCCACATAAAATGCATTGCATGGACAAGTTGCCAAATATACAACATAGCTAGTACTGCCGTTCACAAATTGATTAATATGGAAAATGTTAGTATTATTAACTGAATGAAATGTTTTTGTTTTATTTACATGTGCACAATGAATGCACCTTCCACAAGTGTAGCATCCCTTTGGAGCCACTGGTAGCCAACTAGGTGTTTTCTGTTTCTCCAGTGGCAAGTAACTATGTACTAATAACTCTCTCAGGTTGCTACCTCTCTTGTAGGTGACTTGAGGGGGAAGAAATGCAACAACATTTAAAGTTGGTTCTGCCTCCAAAATGTGCCACACCCTGTTTAAACACTCTTTGACCACATGACTCTTAGCAAAATACTGTATAATAAACATAACTGTATCCTGTTGTTCTATGTCCCTGTTTCTGTGTTGCAGCATATGTTCCCATGACATATTCTCAACTAGGCCCTTAGTTTGCTTTATAAGATTCCTACCATATCCCCTATTCCTGAAACAAGTTTCTAGTTCTCTGCTCCAGACTTCTTTGATGACCCTCCACACTCCAACACCTCTACTACTGATGCTCGCCCTCACTCAGCCCCTCCTTTTTACTTTAAGAAACTTACCACCTCACGAGTCAGGAAATACCTCCTCAAAGTGCTCGGGAAATCGAGACATAGTGCAGACACACTAGACCTCAAACTGGTTGCCCTTACTATTGATGAAGTTCTCCTTCCCATAACCAAGATCCTGAACATCTCGCTCTGCCACTCGCAATTTCCACAGCTGTGGAAATTGGCCATCATGACTCCTGTGTACAAAAATGGAGATAAGGTATTGCTGTCAAACTACAGGCCCATCTCAATTATGTCACTGCTTTCCAAAGTGCTAGAATGCATAGTGGCTGACCAGCTGGTCAAATATCTTGTAAAATACTCAATCCAATGCCCAGAGCAGCATGGCTTCCGTAAAGGTCACAGTACCTCTGTCACAAATTCGCTCAACTGGTCAGCCCTCTACTCCCAAAGTGCCAACCTCTGAGCATATGATTTGTGGACAGTGAACAGAACAAGGTAATCCTCTTGTCGTTTTGTAGGTTCGAGTCAGCTTAGTCTCAAGTTCTGGAGGGATTCAAACTGATAACCTCTTGTTAGCATACCCAATTATCAGGCTCAGATAATTCTGTCTACAGGGGGCCAGATATCTTTGCCTACGGGCACTAACCAGGTCTACAAAATGAACCCTTAGAACTCTATGCAAGACCCTCAGAGAACTCTATCCGTTTCCCAGTTTGGTATATCAATAAGCCCATCCACAGTGTTAACTGTAACCTTTAAAAACTTCACTTAAATAAAAATAAATGACAAGGCACTCCAGGCAGTTTCCGTTTTAAAATATATATCTTTACTTTAAAATAGGAAAACAGAAAATATTACAGAACAAAATATCCCAACACATACAGCCTTAAAACAAACAGGTTTAAAGTGCAAGTTTCTACAATACATACAGTACATTCAGACTGGTCTAATCTAATATATGCTTACTTTCTTTCAGTGCTGTGATGTTTCTTCCTCAGTCAGATAATATGAAAGTGTGTGTCTCTCAAGGTTTTGTCAGTATGTTTTAAAACCAGTCCTGAGCCGGCTTCTCTGAGGTCACCAAACTCTGCCTTGGTGTAACAAAATCTATATTTATTATAACACAGGATGTCTAAATAAAATATTTAAAAAAACATAATAGGTGACCTCACTGACTTTCCTATCCTCAGATTAACCAGACAAAATCAGTTTGTGCTCTGCTACACATACATATCAAAAGTTTCTTTGATATAAGTCACTGTATTCAAAGCAAAAGTGTATTTGACTCTTTAATCCCATCTGGACCTTGGTATCTACACATCAAAGGTCTCTCTGATGTAATTCAAGGGTTTCCCCAGGAATGGATATTGGACCTTCCAAATTCGTCTGGGTCCTGCTTGGCCCAGACATCAACTTCTTTGATGAAATAAGCTGGTTTCCTGGGCTGATACCAAAAGCACATGCATGCTCTTTCCATTTCATACCAAGAGCAAAATCAAAGGATTTCCCTGGGGATGCCATGAATGGCTAATTTCATTTCCTGGGATCAAAGCAAATTTAACATGCTAACTGAACCTCAGATCTCTGTAGTTTAAAATACCTCCTGTCCTTTGAACTTAAACATGTAGTTTTTTGATGTGTCAGTTCAGCAAGACTGTAGTTTCCTCAACCTGACCTTCCCATCACATATTTTATATGTAATAAAAAATTGATACAGCACTCAGAACTGGCTTACTACGTCATACTTCCTCCCCACCTAGACTGAATTTGGGGGCTCTATCCCCTACATTGGATGAGCGTCCCAAATCAGTTCAATCAATCAATCAATCAATCAATCAATCAATCAAAATCTTTATTTATTCAGGCGAGCATCATTGAGCATAGCTCATTTACAAGATGGACCTGATTGGTCTTAACAATATAAGGTTACAGTTTAACACAAAAGACATGGTACTGATTGAACACAAATACAAAGATTTATGAATGAAACAGGTATACAAATATTTACATGTGTACAAGGCAAAATTGACATTTGACCTAGATTATATTAAAAGGAAAGAAACAAACAGTATTGGAGGGATAAAGCTAGGGTAATGGGACTTGGGGGGTCATTTTTGTACGAAGTAGGTTGGAGAACAAACTAGAAAAACAGAAAATAGGGGGTAGTGTAAAAAGGGGTAGGGGAAAAGAGGGGGTGTGAGAGGACTAGGCCTTATGGAAGCAATTGCATGATTCTGGGAAGAGACTAGTGTACAGTTTTTTGAAGGATGTTAATGGAATGAGGGTATCCAATTTCAAGGTCTTTTGAAGAGAATTCCAGATAAGTGCTAGGGAATAGCCGATTGCAGCCCTTCCATACTGGTGCAGGTAATAGGAATCTTCAGCATGATGAGTTTATTGATCCTTAGGGTGTAAGGCCTGGATGTGATCTGGTTGAAACAATCTGAGATGTAGGAAGGGAGTTTGTTTGTCAGAGCTTTGTAGATCCAGAAAGCAGCATTTTGTTTCTTCTATGGTGTAGGGATGTCCAACTGACTGCATTGTAGAGAGAGCATTGATAGGTGCTGGAAGGAAGATCTGTAATGAATCTAATAGCTCTATGATACAAGGTGTCCAATTTATTTAAATGGGAGAGGAACAGTGACCATAAAGGAAGTCAAGCGTAATCAATGAGGGATAGGAATGATGCCAGGATTAACCTTTGTTTGGAATCTCTGGTTAGGTAGTGTTTGATCCTATAAAATAGGCCAAGTCTTTGTCTAAGCTTTTCAGGAGCTCTTCAATGTGGCTAGTATAGTCAAGTTTATTGTCAATCCAGACTCCAAGATATTTGAATTTGTCCACATATTCCAGATTTTCACCAAGGATGGTTGATAATTGTGGGAGGGTGAATGATGGGACAGCGGAAGAGAAGCTCTTGGTGGCAAAGAACATAGCTTTCATTTTCTTGGCATTTAGTAGTAGTTTCTTTCTAGTAAATTGTGCTGTAGGAGGAGAACTCAGACTGTAAAAGCTCACAGGCTTTTGATGGTGAGGATTACTGACATATAGTACAGTATCATCTGCAAAGAGGTGAATATTAGATTGTGAGAGATTGGAGTCAATATTGTTGATGTAATGGCAAAGAGGATGGGGCCCAGGATGGAACCTTGCGGTACACCTCTTAGGAGTGGTTTAGAGGTAGATAGGTCACCTTCATTTTACCAGTTGTATTCTCCCAGAGAGATAGCATCTGAACCATTTAAGAGAGTGAGTCAAGGCCTATGGAGTTCAGAGGAGATTAGTAGTTCATGGTCCACAGTGTCAAAGGCTTTGCTTAGATCCAGAAACACAGCACAGGTGTTACTCTTTTGTCTAAGGCAGTCTGCCAGTCATTTGTAACTTTTGCTAAGGCAGAGATGGTGCTGTGCATAGATCTAAACCCAGATTGAGCTGGGTTAAGGAGATTATTGGTGTCAAGGTAGGCACTTAACTGGATGTTCACTAACTTTTCAAGCATTTTGATAGTACTGGTAAGATGGAAATGGGCCTATAATTGTTGAGGTCCATGGGATCACCTGCCTTAAGTAGTGGAAACACTTGAGCTGTCTTCCATATTGAGGAATAGTACCAGTGGCTAGAGACAGATTGAAAAGGTGAGTGAGGGGGCAGCTATAGTGCAATGCTACTTTTAGAAAGTAGGGATCCAGAGAGTCTGCAGCTGCGCTTTTAGTTGTATCTAGTTGGAATAGTAGGTCTTCTACTTCTTTTAGAAGTATTGATTTGAAGGAGAATGTGGAAGCAGCCTTTTGTCCCTTAGTAGATTGTAAGTTTAGTGATGACCTCATTAGATTTGCAGGTGAGGAATCGAAAGCTAGGCCAGCTGTAGAGAAATGATCGTTGAAGGCATTTAAGATTTCTTGCTTGTCAGTGATTTCCACACTATTTAGGTGCACTTTGGGTGGTAAGACAGGGGTAGAAGCTTGACCTAGGATCCCCTTTATGGTACCCCAGAATCTGAAGGGTTGTGATAGGAGGCATCCAATTCAGCTGTGTAGAAGGCAGCCTTGGCATTTCTCACTTGTTTGTGTACAGGAGTTTCTGGCTTTTCTGAATTGAAGCCAGTCATTTGGATCCTTGGTCTTTCTTGCCCTTTTCAGAGTTTATCTCTGGCAAGCAGTGATTTAAGGTCAGCAGAGAACCAGCGACAAGATTTGAGTTTGGTTCTGACACTGGTGAGGGTGCATGTATATTGAGGGCACTTATGATAATATCATTTAAGACCTGTAGAGCTGTCTCTATTGAAGCTGTGAGATAGAATTCTTGCCAACGTGTGGTGTGGCACAGATCATGAAGATATCCTGTGATATTAAAGTTCTTTTTAGACCTTCTTGGGAGAAATTTTGCAGGGTTGGGTGGCTTGATTGTTGATCTTATGCCAGCTATGGGACAGTGATCACTTATGTCACTGAATAGTACTCCAGCATGAGAATACAGATGAGGCTTATTTACCAACATGATGTCCAGAAGTGTGCTGTTGAGTTTGTTCTTTGGATTATTCCTTGTTGGTTCTTTGATTAATTGAGTGAATCCATAAGTGTCACAAAGGTTACTAGGGTGCAGATGCATTGGCTCGCCAATTTAAATTCAGGTCACCTAAAATGATGGTGTCTTCAGGGCCTAGTTTAAGTGTAGATCCTAGGTGGGATAGGAGCTTGAGGCTTGCAGAGGGGCCTATAGCAGCCAATCAATTGAAAAGATGACATGTTGGGAAGGGTTATTTTAATTGATAAACATTCGAATTCCTTGGCTGTGATGTAGTATTGAGGCAGGATGCAGAGATGTTTGCTTTGACATAGATGGCTACCCCACCGCCCCTGGATGGACGGTCAGATCTGAAGAGCTGATAGTTGGGAAGATTTATTTCACTGTCTTTTGTTGCAGATTTGAGCCATGTTTCGGAGATAACCAGAAAGTCAGGTAAGGTGTGTGCAACCCAGGCCTGTATTAGTGAGAACTTTTTTAGGAGGCTGCAGTTCACTCCTCATAGACCCTAGACAGCCCATCTGAGTTCTGATTCTTGGCTCCAGCCCTATGTACAATTTTCAGATCATACCCTTGTAAAGCAAGACTCCATCTGAGCAGTCTGCCATTGTTTTTCCCCATCTGCGTCAGCCAGACCAGGGGGTTGTGGTCAGTCTGCACCACAAAAGGCTGACCATACAAGTATGGCTCCAATTTCATTAGGGCCCACACTAGGGCAAGATACTCCTTTTCCACCGTGGAGTATGCTTGTTCCCTTGGGAGCAGCTTCTAGCTCGGGTATGTGATAGGGTGTTCGGTCCCTTGGCCGGATAACTGACTCAGGACTGCCCCAATATCCACATCTGAGGCATCCGTCTGAACTATAAAAGGTTTGCTATAGTTGGGACTTGTCAAAACAGGAGCACTTCACAGTGCCTCCTTTAGTTTGGAAAAGGCATCCTCACAGGCTAGGCCTCAGGTGATTTTCTCTCCTTACCTTTTGTCATGTGATAGGGTGCAGCCAGGCACTGTAATTGACAAATCTCTTATAGCATCCGCCTGTCCCTAGAAAACTCCTGACCTGCTTCTGAGTTTCTGGTCTGGGCCATGCCTGGATTACTTCTATCTTGATTTGGTTAGGATGGAGCTGTCCTTGCTCACCACATGCCCGAGGTGTGCTACCTCTCCATGGCCACCTGGCACCTCTCGGTTTGACAGTGAGCCTGGCCTTGGTGTCTCTGCCCAGCACTTCCCAGTGACAGGGTTTCTCCCAGCTGGTAGTCTGAAGATGGCAATGTCATACAGGTATGTCACTTGGCGTACTCAGCACCATTTAACACGTGTTCACCAACCTTGAAAGTGGCTGAGGTTCTTCATTCTGAAAGGCACTGCTTTGAACCTCAAATAAGTCTATCGGAGGATGAAGACTGACTCTTCCCTAGTTCTGTTCCATCAATTCTACCTGCCAACAACCCTTGTCAGGTCAATGGTCATGGGTTGGTCGCCTCCAACTTGTCCAGGAGTTCGTCTGTCTGGGCATCGGGTGGTGCCTGACTCTTGTGATCTGCATCCTGGTCTGTGATAGTTCACACAGAAATGAGTAGAGTCATCATTGGTGGTCAAGGATAACCAGTGAGTCTAGGGACTGTAGGATCTCTGGATTACCCCTAAATCCAGCATCTCTCCACTTCTCCCAATGTCCTTTTTGGACAGCCTCTGACACTTGCATATGCTGTCTCACTGCATGGGCGCCTGTGTCCTGTCTCCACATCGTGTGTTTCTAAGGGGTTTGTCCAGGTTTGACGCTTAAACTAGTGGGGCAAAGTTCACAAACTCCCTCACTTTCTGATCTGGTCCGAGGTCAGCTGGGAGACAATTTTACTGCCACCGCAGAGGACTGCCTGCTTCCTTTCCAGCAAGTCCAGAAGTGGGTTCTTCATCCGTCCCTCCTTATGACTACACACTGCGAATAATTATGTCAGCCCTATTTGCATATGGCTTCAATATGTTGACATGGTACATCCTTTCTGTTCTGTTCACGTCAGGTAACCTACAATGTAGTTCATGTCATTTACCTTCCAAGAATTTGTACGGTCCTGCTCACTCAGCTGGTAGGCTTGTCTTTCCGGACCGGAATAAGGACCATGACCTCTGAGATCACTATGTATGAGCTAGCTCTGGCTCTTGTGGTCATACCATACTTTTGTTTCTGTTGGGCAGCTGCCAGGTTGCCCTGGGCCGTCCCCAGTAGCTCCACTGCCTTCTTAAACTTTAAGACACAATCCACTATGGAGTTCCTGGGTGGTGTTATCTCCCAGTCCTCCTGGATCAAGTCTAGCCCATTTGATCTAGCGCCCATATAGAGCTCGAGTGGGAAAATCCTGTCAACTCTTGGGCACCTCCTGTATGCGAACAACAGGTGGGGAAGGTATTTCTCCCAGTCCTTCCCATGCTGTTCAGCAAATGCCTGAGCATTGACTTTAGGCACCATTAATCGTTCCACAAGTCCATTACTTGTGGGTGATACGGTGTTGTGCATCTCTGCACCACCCTACACTTCTCCTATAAACATATTATTAGTCTGACATGAAGAAACCTTTGATCGTTGTGATTACCTCGCAGAAACCCAATATGGGAGAAAACTATGTGCGGTACTTCTTGTCTGTCTTCAGAGATAGGGCACTGCTTGGTATCAGTGGTATAATCCAGTCAGGATACCTGAGAGCTAGTATTTAAAGGTCTCACAACATCCATTTTCCCTCTGAATTCCCCACTAGGGGAGGGAATGGCTGTTTGGTTTTCTTGTCCCTTTTGCTTTGCACCGTGACAAGACCTGAATACTTTTCACTGTTGGTAAGAAGGTAGAAATTCTAACAACTGCTGTATAATTTGTGATCCAGATGACCAATGATGAATATCTTCCAACTTTGAACAACTGCCGTTATTCCTGGGAACTATTGGCTGCCTGGGCAACCCTCCTCTGTCTGTACTGCCTGTATACATAAGCCATTTTCCCAATAAACCTTATGTGTGTCCATCACCTCCTGTGTTCCATCAGAGTCTTTCCATGCCTCAGCTTCTAAACTAGGGTCACTTCTCTGAGCAGCTGCAAACCCTCACACAGTCCCAAGGCATGGGACAGGTCCCTCTCCATCATTAAACCAAGGTCCCTAGCACTAGCATCAGGTTGTCAGGATCACTGTCAATCCCAACCTCTGACAAGGGGTCACCTCCTCTTCAGAGTAACCCTCTGTAGCTGTGTGGGTACTTGCTACTGGGGAAATTTCTCCCCCTTTTATCAGTCTCCCTATCTGGAGACACAGGCTGGGAAACCAGCCTCTCAGTGGTTTCCACACTGATTTCCGTGGAATTCAGGGAACTACTATTTTCCCTTGCCACTTGGCTATGGGTAACTGCACATACCACCCTCTGTCGGAGATAGTTACCCAGGATCACATCCACTGCTAATGTGTTGGCTACAGCCACCTATTGCACAGTTCCCCCTGTTTCACCCCAGTCCAGGAGAACACTAGTGAGTGACAATGTTTTCTCTTCACCAGTAAACCCTTGTACAGTTACGTATTTATTGGGTATCAGCTGACCAGGCTGTACCAGATCCTCCTCTACCAATGTCAGGGATGCCCCTGTGTTCCTTAACCCCTGCATCTGTACACCATTTACTATGACTGGGTGCATGTGTTCCCTCATGTTCACTGGCATGCTCTCAGGGACACACAAACAACCCACTTCTTTTCTAGCACCCTGTTGTGTATTACGGCTTGCCTTTTTTGGGTACTGTCTGGCAATATGCCCAGTTTTCTTACACAGCCAGTAGGCATTTCTTACTTCAGATAAATCTTTTTGTTGAAACCTGGGGCTAACTGGTTTTGGTGGAGGCAGTGAGGGTTTTAGCTGCCCAGAAGGTGTGCTTTTCCCTTTCTGCACTGCCACACTTTCCCCATTCGCTCTCAGAGCAGGTCTGCTCTTGGCATAGCGGTCCGAGAGTTCAGCTGCCTCTTGCACTGTTTTTGGATCTCAGTCCTCTAGCCAGGTTTTTAGCTCTGCTGGGGAAGCCCAATAAAACTGTTCTAATAAAATCACATTTTCAATTTTATCAACAGAATTTGCCTCAATTCCTTCCCACCAAAGTTTTAAAAACTGACGTTGTTTTGTGGCTAGCTCCTCATAGCTCATAACAAGGCTTCTCCTGAGCTTACGGAATTTAGCTCTGTATGATTCAGCAGTTAATTCAAACTTTTGTAACAGTGCAGCTTTTAACTTGCTGTAATCATCTCTGTCCTCACTGTTCATTTGACCCAATACATCCCGAGCTTTCCCGGTAAGTAGCGGGGATAGCTGGTAGCTCCAGAACTCTCTAGAAATTTTAGCCTGAATACAAACTTTTTCAAAAGAATTTGAAAAGGCATCCATGTCCTCCCTTTCCTTAAACTCGGCTATTAATTTGGAGTTCAATTTGTAACTCAGTCCTGCAGTCCCAGTTAAACCCAAGCCACTTACCTGCCCTGGTGCTGCTGGTTGGAGTCGTAGCTTCGTCAGTTCGTGTTGCCACTGGCGCTCCTCTCTCTTTACAGCTCTGCATTCTTGCTCTGCTTCTCTGCGTTCTTGCTTTCTCTTCTCCTCTGCAGCTCGCTAGCGCTCACACTCCTCACGGTCTGCCTTCCTCTGTTGTCACTCTGCCTCCAATTCCATCCGGTGCAACTTAATTTGCAGCTTGAGTACCTCTGGATTCAGGATACTGGTGACCTTCCCCTGCTGCTGTGGCCCTTCACTGACAGTGGCCCTGCTGTCCTCTTCATTGGCTCAGGACCCCTCACTGGCCTCTAGTCCTGCCACACTCGAGGTCTGGTCCCTTTCAGTCATGGTTGGTGACTCGCTGCTGTGGGTATCTGCTACCATCAGGGCCTCTATGAGGTTCTGCTTTTTGGCTGTCACCTCGAACAGGACTCCTCTGTCCTCGCAAAACTGTTTTAACTGTCCTACAGTGTTGCTGCTGTAGTTGGACACCATCTTTCCTAACTACTGCTTATCTGACTAGCACTTCAGAAAAAAAAATAAAATGGGTAGGAACTTAACTGTAAGCCAAGGTATATAGTTCTGTTTCCTTTTGAAATAAACCACTGCCTTTCTTTTTTCCAAGTGAGCTGAACGGTCTCAAGCTGACACACTGAACAATGAAGCTTATGCCACCAAACTTTTTATGCCACCGCTGCCAACCAATCTGTCACAAATTCACTCAACCGGTCAGCCCTCTACTCTCAAAGTGCCAACCTCTGAGTGTAGGATTTGAGGACAGTGAACAGAACAAGTAACCCTCTTGTCTGTTTTGTGGGTCCGAGTTACGTTAGTCTCAAGTTCTGGAGGGATTCAAACTGATAACCTCTTGCTAGTGTACCCAGTTATCAGGCTCAGATAATTCTGTCTTCGGGGGGCCAGATATCTTTGCCTACAGGCACTAACCAGGTCTACAAAATGAACCCTTAGAACTCTATGCAAGACCCTCAGAGAACTCTATCCCTTTCCCAGTTCGGTATATCAATAAGTCCATCCACATTGTTAACTGTAACCTTTAAAAGCTTCACTTAAATAAAAAGAAATGTCAAGGCACTCCAGGCAGTTTCCGTTTTAAAATATATATCTTTACTTTAAAATAGGAAAACAGAAAATATAACAGAACAAAATATCCCAACACATACAGCCTTAAAACAAACAGGTTTAAAGTGCAAGTTTCTACAATACATACATTCAGACTGGTCTAATCTAATATATGCTTACTTTCTTTCAGTACTGTGATGTTTCTTCCTCAGTCAGATAATATGAAAGTGTGTGTCTCTCAAGGTTTTGTCAGTATGTTTTAAAACCAGTCCTGAGCCGGCCTTCTCTGAGGTCACCAAACTCCGCCTTGGTGTAACAAAATCTATATTTATTATAACACAGGATGTCTAAATAAAATATTTAAATAAACATAATAGGTGACCTCACTGACTTTTCTCTCCTCAGATTAACAAGACAAAACCAGTTTGTGCTCTGCTACACATACATATCAAAAGTTTCTTCGATATAAGTCACTGTATTCAAAGCAAAAGTGTATTTGACTCTTTAATCCTGTCTGGGCCTTGGTATCTACACATCAAAGGTCTCTCTGATGTAATTCAAAGGTTTCCCGGGAATGGATATTGGACTTTCCAAATTCGTCTGAGTCCTGCTTGGCCCAGACATCAACCTCTTTGATGAAATAAGCTGGTTTCCTGGGCTGATACCAAAAGCACATGCATGCTCTTTCCATTTTACACCTAGAGCAAAACCAAAGGATTTCCCTGGGGATGCCATGAATGGCTAATTTCATTTCCTGGGATCAAAGCAAATTTAACATGCTAATTGAACCTCAGATCTCTGTAGTTTAAAATACCTCCTGTCCTTTGAACTTATCCTTTGGGGATTTTGATGTGTCAGTTCAGCAAGACTGTAGTTTCTTCAAACTGACCTTCCCATCACATATTTTACATGTAATAAAAAAACTGATACAGCACTCAGAACTGGCTGTCTACATCACAACCTCCACAGCACTACTTGAACTCACTGGGTTTATTCACCGGTCCCTGGACCAAGTGACCCTAGCAGGGGCAGTATTCATTGACCTTTCAAAGGCCTGCTATACTGTCCACCACCCCCTCCTCTTAAACCAATTAACCTCCATTGGCTTCTCTGCAAAATCAACCCTCTGGTTCAAAAGCTACCTAGGACAACGTACACAAAGAGTGAAAATAAACAATGTCCTCTCTGATTATCTGCCTGTAAAATCTGGGGTCTCACAAGGCTCCATATAGGGACCGCTCCTTTTCAGCATCTTTCTCAACAATCTACCGTGCTGCTGCCCACAGCAGATGCTACTCTATGCAGATGATGCAGTAATCGTCTCAAACTGCCCAGACCCAGAGAATCTTGAGTGCATGCTGCAACATAGCTTTGGGATTGTTGAGGAATGGTTCCAGGACCACAAACTTATCCTAAACAGTTAAAAAACCAAAACCATGATGTTCTGCACCACTCGAAGCAAATATAAGTCATACGCTCTCAGCATTAGCACACGATCTGGAACTCTGCTCGAACATACCCATCACTTTAAATATCTTAGGGTCACACTTGACAGCAGCCTGGCCTACCATCAGCACATCAGCAATGTGGCTAGGACTGTCAACTACAAAATTGGTCTCCTCCACAGGCAAAAGCACTGTCTCACCTGGGACAATCTTAAACTAGCGATCAACAGCTCCGTCCTCTCTGTCATAGACTATGGTTTGGTCATCTATGGTGCTGCTAGTCCCACCACCCTCCGCAGAATATCGGTAGCACTAAACAAGACCTGCAGGCTGCTCACAGGAGCTGAGCTTCTCACTCATACCTGTGACCTCTATGTGCAAATGGGCTGGCTCCAACTTAGTGGGAGGTTACACTACGAAACCTGCCTGCTGGCAAAAAAGGTGTTACTTGGAATTCTGTCCCATGGCACAGCAAACCTACTTCAGCCACACAGCAGCAACACACAGTGGACAAGAAGTGCTAACACTCACCTCTACCATGTTCCTCGGCTTTGAACGATGCAGCGTCGGTGCTCTTTTGCCTACAGAGCACCCCTCTGGTTTTATGCCCTCAGTCAGGTCATCTCCGCTTAACCTACTCTGGGCCCCTTCAAGAGACTACTACTCCAGAAGCTTTACACATCCAGCACCTGTGACTATTATTACTAGTCCCTCTGCCTCAGGGCTCTGACCCACCTACACATGGCTCACACCATGGCATGCCCAGGCCATCTCTACCATGCCCTACATCCCCTCCCCTACCTCCACTTGGTGTCTCAAAAACTCTGTTTGGCCACCCACCTCATGCATCCATCCCTCACATCTCTCTTGACAAGGTCCATGACTGCAGAAACTCCACTTCCCACCCTACTTCCCCCCTCCCATCATCTCTTAGCCCCCTCTTCTCTACTGCCTACTTCTTCTCTCCACTAATCTACTGCCTCAGAGAACCGACTCCAACCTCCTTCTACCTGCAACTATCCTCTCCTATAACTTACTGTAAAGGCAACCATATGGGTGTCTTACCCTCTATAGTTTCTTTTTGTTAATATTAACTTGCTTGAATAATCCATTGTAATTAATGTAAATATTGTACGTTTTATACTCTATGTTGCTTGAACCCTTGTGATACTGTCTTCCCTCCTATTGACGTGGAACCTTTGTAAAAGAGCTCTCAGCTCAAAGGTATTTAATCCTAGATCCTAATATATAAATAAATAAAACATCTTTGGTTGCGAACAGTTCCTTTTGGTGTATATAAACTGCAATTTAGGGATATTGCTGATGGTGTGACGGAGGTGGCAACTACTCGTCAACAACAAACTATTATAATCTGTTGATTTTCTGTACAAATCAGTGACCACCGTACCATCTGTAATCTTTGTTATTTTTAAGATCAAAAAAATGAAATGATTCAAAGTTGTATTGCACAGTAAATTTCAGATTTGGATTTGTTTCTTCCAGATATGCAACAAAATCAAATAGAGCTGCCACATCCCCCCCCCCACACACACACAATCAGCACATCATCAATAAAATGCCACCAATAATCTATCAGGTCAAAATAGGGGTTGGTTTCCTGGTTATAAATAATTGATTTATTTATTAAATTTTGATGACCGGGTAGGCCCACTGAGCCCCGAAGGTCCCTTTTTCAGGGGCGACCCAGGATACAGTATAGTAACAGATAGGTGCACAGGTTACACAGAAGTACAGATGATAACAGGGTTACAATATAAGCAGTAATTCAGAATCAATAAAACATAAGTGCAGCGATTGAATTTCCCACAGGCCAAGGTACAAATTGGCATAAGTGGGGGCAAAAGTTGCCCCATTGCCATTTCCTTGACCTGCAGTAAAAAATGTCCTTAGAACACAGATGAGTTTTTTGTTAAAATGTGTTCTGACATTTCACAAATGAAGTCAATAAAACCTCACTCTATATAGTAGACCTGGACATACAATATCTCAATGCCTCAAGAGTCCCATCGTGAGGTATATTTGAATATAAAGATTGGACATCCATGGTCACTAACAACAAATCCGGTTTAAGTTGCATATCCCCCAGGATACCCAAAATATGAGTTGTATCCTTCACAAATGATCTCAATTCGTTTACCAAAGAATTAACATATTTATTCACAAGACATGAAAATGGTACCGTTAATGAACCTATCCCTGAAACAATTGCGCGTCCTGGGGATCTACCAGTGTCTTATGAATTTTTATCAAAATATAGATTGTTTGCCTTACTGGATGTGAAACAGTGAGAAACTCTAGTGCCTTGTGGTCAGTTAAACCCTTTGCATACGCTTCATTCAAAAATGTATCAATAGTGCCTTTAAACATCATAGTAGGGTCAGCTTCAAGACCTGCATAAAAAGTGGTGTCAGATAGTTGTTTAAATATTTCCTGCTTATATGTTTCTGTATCAAGAACAACTATTGATCCACCCTTATCAGCAGGCTTCAATACTATATGTGGGTTATCTCTAAGTTCTTTTATAGCTTTAAATTCAGCAGCACTAGTATTGACATAATCTAAGAACTTTAACTCATTTTGGTATGTTTCCAGTTCCGTGAACAATGATTTCTCAAAAGTGAGTACTGTTGTAGTGGAGTGGGGAATAAAAGTAGAAGGTCATCGTAAAGGGGCAATGATATACCAGTAGATATTGATTCAGAAATATTTTCAATACAGTAAATGTATCAGTCTCTGAGTCAGCCTGATGACTCTTTGCAAAACAAACTTTTAGGTTTAACTTGCATGTGAACTTAATGTCAACAAATAAATCAAAGTCATTATAGGAGCAGGTTGGAACAAAAGATAAACCTTTTTGTGTTTGCTTGCACGCATGTGCAAAAAACACATTGTGTCAGCTTTCTTCACAAGTGGGCTGTGGAGGCGCGGCAGTATCGTGGCCAACAGCAGTAGTCCATTTTTGGGCTGGTCTCTGCTGCACCAATAGAGCAGCATGCTGTCAATGATGACAGTTAACCTAGCAGGCCACTAGATCAAAGTAATTGAACCGCTGCAATCAGGGAGCACCCTGTCAGCGCACAATCAGCTGTTCGTACGCTCCCTGACTGCAGCGGCCAGTTACAAAGCTGCAAGCTGCCACCCCCCACTTCAGTGTGCCTTCCTGGTGAAAGAAACAGTTAAAAAAAAAATGTAGCCCACTCCTCCCCTGCACCTCTATGTGCCAACAGGGATGCCCAATCCCCCCATTGGCATGCCCCCTCATTCATGATTTGCCGACGGGGGAGCTCATTCCCCATCAGCATGATATTCACCCCCTCAAACTGTTTTTTGCTGTGGGGGTGCCCAATCCTCCTCGGCTCTTGTCTCCACTCACTACAATAGGTGCTGATGGGGGCGTCCAATCCCCTGTTGGCTACAGCACCCCCCAAACAGTCAGGTGGCACACTAGGAGCCCACCCCAGCATGCTCAAACAAAATGTCCCTATAAAAAAGGAAACCTTCCAGTGTTTTTTTTTTTAAATAAACCTGTAAAGTAGAAAATGGTCCCCCGTAGATTCCTCCCCCAACCTGTGCCCACCCTCTGCGTACCCCACCTTCCCACATACCCCCCCCATACTTATCCTCCGTGAGTCCGGGCACGACGATCTTTGGTGGACCAGGAACACGTCTGCACTCTTCAAAGCCAACCGCTAACTGAGGAAATGCCGGTAAGCTGTATAATGGGATAGATAGGGTTTTTCAACTTTGAAGATATCTCAGGCATTTTTGGGAGTTTTTTCACCAAATTTTCAACATGGGGATTTTGGGAACCCACCTCATGAATTCTGTCACTGTCATTTTGTTAATCAGCCCCCAAAGGTAATATCGCAGTCACTGCGCAGAACCACCTTTTGGGACCAATTTATGAAACAACAGTGTCACAGTTCATGAGGTAGGCCCCCAAAAACCTTATGTTGAAAATTTGGTGAAAAAATTCCCAAAAATGACTGTTTTACGAGCATGCATTGTGCTATTTCTACGCACGCTTGTAAGTTTGTGAATTTTCAATATTTTCACCCCAGTTTTCAACATTGCCATTTTACCATCTCTCAGTATGAGCAGTACAGCTGTCATTTTGTACATCTCACCCAAAATGTGTTTCTCCGCCTGTAGCGCACAATGGCGCAGTCGGTGTGCGAAATCAGTGTTCGGCGCACATTAAGAAAATCATAGTGACACTGTTCATGAGCAGAGGTGTTAAAATGGCTATGTTGAAAATTTGGCAAAAAAATTCTCCAAAATGACTTTTACGAGCGTACACTGTGCAGTTCCTATGCAGGCTCGTAACTTCGATCAGTTTTAATATTTCCACTCCAGATTTTCAGCGTTGCCATTTTACCACACCTCCTTATGAACAGTACAACTGTCATTTTTCACAATTCACCCGATATGTGTTTTCGCACATGTAGCATGTAATGGCACGGTCGGTGTGCAAAATCAATGTTTAGGACAGAGTAAGAATATCACAGTGACACTGTTCATGAGGTAGGCCCCCAAAACCCTATGTTGAAAATTTGATAAACAAATTCCCCCAAATGACTGTTTTATGGGCGTGTGTTATGCAGTTCGCTACACACGCTTGTAAAACAGTGATTTGGGGGAATTTGTTCACCAAATTTTCAACATAGGGTTTTAGTTTTTAATATTTTCTCTCCAAATTTTCAGCATTGACATTTTACCACACCTTCTTATGAACAGTGTAACTGTCATTTTTCACATTTCACCTGATATGTATTTTCAGACTTGTAGGCCGAGATATTCAGACTGTGCCCTGCTGTGGCGCAAGACTGGGCACAGTGCTACTAGGCTGTGCCAGGGTGAGAACCAGATGATATTCAGTGGTGTTGCACCATGGCTCAGCACCATTGAATATGGCACTGAGGGTGCAAGCATTGTGCGTGGTGCAGTGGCTCTCTGCCAGGCACAAGTGGCAGAATGGGGAAAGGGAATGCGCCAGCACAAGTGCACTTGTGCTAGGCGCATCAAAGTGGATATTCAGAACTGCACCTGCAAATGAGGCCATTATGCATGCAAGGCACAAATGGGGCCATTTGCATTTCATTATGACCCCATTTGCATGTGGTGCGCCGATCCCCAGCGAGTTGCGCCTGGCGTCCTGCGAGACTGGAGTCATCGGGGACCGACGTCCTGCAGTTCCCCTGCCTGTCCACCTGATCACGAGCATACATGAGCAATATATCTCTGGTGGTCCAGTGGACCCCCCTCACCCAATCGTGGGCAGAAGTATAAGACAGATCCCTGGTGGTCCAGTGGACCCCCTCGCCCATTCGCAGGCAGAAGTAAAATTAAAAATCCTTGGTAGCCCAGTGGATCCCCCCCTTGTCTGATCACAGGGATAAGTAAAATAAAAATCCCTGGTGGTGCAGTGGACCTCCCCCCTCTCGCCTGATTGCAGGCAGTAGTATAACATGATTCCATGGTGGTCCAGTGGAAACCCTCCCATCGCCAGATCACAGGCACAAACATATGGAAATACCCTGGTGGTCCAGTGGTACCCCCTCCCCCCAACCACTGCGGTACCCCACCACCCTGCACCCCCCAGTAAGCAGCGAGCAGTAGCACCCCGCCCACAAGCCACCCAGCCACCCGCTGGCTGACAGTGTACAGTTTGGTATGCGCCTGTTAGTCCACTGCATGGGCCAATGGGCATGAGTCCAAACTATACTACACAGTCCCAAACTGTGAATGAATACTATTCAGGACTATGTAGTACAGTTTGGACTGCATGCCCATTGGCCCACGCAGTGGACCAATAGGCATACAGCCAAACTGTATGCTGTCAGTCAGCGGGTAGCCAGGTGGCTTGCAGGCGGGGTGCTGCCACCCGCCGCTGACTGGGGGGTGCAGGGTGGCAGGGTACTGCAGTGGTTGGGTAGGAAGGGGGTACCACTGGGCCACCAGGGTATTTCCGTATGTTTGTGCCCATGATCAGGTGATGGGGGGGTGTTCCACTGGACCACCATGAAATCATTTTATACTACTGCCTGCAGTCGGGTGGTGGGGAGGTCCACTGGACCACCAGGGATCTGTCTCTTAGTTATGCCCGTGATTGGGCCGGGGGGTCCACTGGACCACCAGGGATCTGTCTTTTACTTCTGTCCATGATGGGCAAGAGGGGGGGCCGCTGGACCACTGGTGGGCTGTGTACCCTGATATGGTGTCTGGGGAGGTCGGGTGGCCACCCATGGCAGGCGGCTGCTGTGTTGCTCCGTGCAATACGGCAGCCCACTTGTGGGTGTCCCCGACTTGTTCCCTGTTTTTCAGGGATATCTTTGTGCCCCTCTCTGTATGGCACAATGGGGGAATGCATCGGCATATGCGCCACACATCCTGGGCTGAATATCGGGATGTGCCACATATGCATGGGCACACCCCCTGCCATTGTGCCGCATACATTAGGGTGGCACCCCAGTTCATCGGGATTTGGGCAGCTCAGCTTGTCCTTTGTGCATCTCTTTTGAATATCCCGACCATAGCGTACAATGGCGTGGTTGGTGTGCAAAATCAATTTTTGGGACAGATTAAGAAAATCACAGTGACACTGTTCATGAGCTGAGGTGTTAACATTGCTATGTTTAAAATTTGGTGACAAAAGTCCATAAAATGACTGTTACGAGCATGCATTGCACAATTTCCACACACCCTCATAAGTTCACAAATTTGTAATATTTTCAGTCCAGATTATCAGTATTGACATTTTTCCACACCTCCTTATGAACAGTACAGCAGTCATTTTTCACACCTGGACAAAATGTGTTTTCGCACTCCTGTTGCAGAATAGCACATTTGTTGTGGGAAATTAGTGTTCGGGACAGATTAAGAAAATCACAATGACACTGTTCATGAGCAGAGGTCCCAAAATGCCTATGTTGAAATTCTGCTGTAAAAAATCCCCAAACTAATTACATTATGGGTATACATTGTGCATTTTCTACGCACGCTCGTGACTTCACCAGTTTCTGCATATTTTCACTCCAGATTTTCAAAAATGCCATTTTTTACACCTCCTCATGAACAGTAAACCTGTCACTTTTCACATCCTGTTCAAAATCTGTCTTTGCACCTGTGGTGCCAAATGACGCAGTCGCTGTGCAAAATCACCTTTCGCCTAAAGAACTGATACTGTCACTGTTCATGCAATGGGGTCACAAAAAGCTCATGTGGAAAACTTGGAGAAAAAAAACAAGAAATGCCCAGGGCATTAGGGTTTTTGACCATAACACCCTATCCTGTAGGGACTGACAGGTGTCAGGGGTGTGACTTGGGATTGTCAACAGTAATGTTCATGCCATTCCACCCCCACCCCCACTGTGCAGCCAGTGCTAGGCATTGAGGTGCACCTGGGATCCTTTGCTGCAAGAGTTCACCCCCATTCTCCTATACTGCACCCATTTCAGCATATTTCCTTATGGAATGAGGTGAATGTAAAGCCCAAGCATTCCAAGGCACACCTCGACACTTGTCAGTGTTTGAGGGGTAGGGTGAGGTGAAATGTCATGACTGTCATGGGCGATGGCCCAGAGGCACACCCCAATGCCTGTCCATCTCTGCAGGGTGAGGGTAGAGTTGACATCAGTTCAATACTTCAATGCCATTCCTATACTGCATCTGTCTAACTCCTGCATTACCACTGCTAATGCCAGCAAGCAAATATTTGGCATTGACAAATGCTTGTTTAAGGACTGACTCTTGTTCTGTTGTCAGAGTAAAAGATGATAAATTAAATATCTTCATTTCTTGCCCCTGTATGATCTCTTGCCTTGATCACATTTTGAACTGACTGATTCTGAGTCTGATGTTGGTAGCTCCACGGCTGATTCGGTTTGGCTCTGGTTCAGATGGCCTCCATGTCGTTTGCCACCGCGTCTTGTTCTTTTAACTGTCCTTCCATAAGTTGAAATTGTACCGTGCGTGGACTGCGTCTCAGCATGTTGTTGTTGTTGTTCTGTACTGCTTGCATCACTGCCTCCTGCTCGTCCAGGTCTAAAAAATCTTTGAAAGAGTCCGTGGCCAATTCCGACATGAAATGGTCTCTGGTCATCTCATAGGCAGAGTTATCTGTCCCCGATGAAGTGGATTTCAACACTGAGCACCTGGTAACTACTGATGGGTCAGAGCTAACTGAGTCATTTGACACAATATTACTTTCCATGCTGGACTGGTTTTTATTGTTTTAATTCCATTTTTTCCAGTTCTTCTTCTTCTTCTTCTTATTATTATTACTTCTCCATTTATTGCCTCCTTCCTTTACCTTCCATATAAATTCATGATTCAGAAAACAGTCCTTTCGGTCTCACTTGAACCTAATTATTTTAAGGGCTTTAAGTCTCTGATCCTGTGCTGCAATTGCTTGCATAAGCTCCATTTCAAAATCTTTAAAATCCACATATGTTTTAAATGCAGATACTCTCTCCTCACAGTCCTTGACCTGTTGTTCCCGAGCTTCACGCTGTGCCACATAACCCCTTATTAAGCAGTGCACAAACAACATGGAATCCACTTGCATTTGTGCTTTCCAGTCCTGCATAAGTATAGGACAATCTTCCCCGTAGCCTTGCCATTTCAAAATTCTAAGGCCCCATGGTGCTCGGTCAACTTTAGCATAAGCTTCTAAAGTGATCGAGTGCCAGTAATTTCATCAGGCTCTCAGAGCTGCCATTTCTAACTGCTGGAAGGCAACTTCGATGTCAGATACTGCTGAATCCTATGTATTTATCTCAGTACCATCAGTTCCAAAACTTACTGTCAGAGTTTCAGCTAAGAACGGGTCTTCTCTCTCATATCTCCAAAAATCACGGCTGT
The DNA here is from genome assembly GCA_016271365.2 of Neoceratodus forsteri. NCBI lineage: Eukaryota > Metazoa > Chordata > Ceratodontiformes > Ceratodontidae > Neoceratodus > Neoceratodus forsteri. Next base: position 725,154,999 of record CM057458.1, on the reverse strand, counting down.
GAATGCCCCACCAGCATCCCCCAAATGGACATTTGCCAAATTAGCGGACATTCCAGCTCCCGTTGGTGATATAACAAAAAAAAAAAAAACAGGAGCTGAGGTATCAAGCCTAGAGAACAATTATATAGGGAGAAATCACTAAATCAGTGAAGTAAAATTCAGAAAACTCCCACCTGTTCAAATGTGTTGATTGTCGTGGGCTTGCTTAAAGAACATACAACCAGAACAAATAAAAGCCACCCCACAACTGGATGTCCAAAGTTTAATAAGACCTAGGAAACCAAAGAAAAAACTAGCACAGTCCACCAACATGTAAAAAAAACAGGCCAACACCAAAATTGGTGCATAAATATATTTATTAAAGTTCTGTAGGCAAAATACTTCTCACAAGGAACACCAGCAGGAGCTCCTCACACTCAAAACCTCCAACCAGTTTTGCTCAGGGCGTCATCAGGGAGTGGCAACATAATGAAGTGTTGCTTGTTTTAAAGTGCCTCTTAAAGTGATACAAACATGTAATACCTGTTGTTATTAAAAAATTGTATTCAAAAAAACACCTTGTTTATGAAAAAATGTGTGTGTGTGCGTGTGTGTGTGTGTGATAATGAAATCAGTCAGTAAGAACAAAAGAGGGAATATTTGTTGAAGTCACATGTAAATATATATATGACCTTTAATAAATATATTTATCCACCAATTTTGGTGTTAGCCTGTTTTTTTATGTGTTGGTGGATGGTGCTAATTTTTTCTTCAGTTTTTCAGTCTCTTGAAACCAGAAAATTAATAAAGAAATCAGGTGGTATCACAGATAACTAAGTGACTTGTTGCAGGGAGGTACCCTGGGTTTACTCACACTACCAGTTGGCTGTGATGGTTCTGGCGATATGGAGACCTCATGTAGCTCACTGATGGGCATGGGGAAATGAGGCCGTCATGACATACTTTCTCTTCATGGCCTTTCCCTCTAGGTGGCCGCAACCTGTGAGTTGTCTCTGTGCAGGAGCTGGATCCCCAAAGCCAGTCTCTCAACAAGGACAGTCTCCGGTGCAAGGCAGTCAGTCTGGGCCAGGTTGGCAAAGGCCCAGGCATGATGAACACTGGCAAAGTTTGGTTCATTTTGCTGGTGAAGCCTCCAGCTGGCGTAATGATCTGGTCGTGGGCAGGCAGGCCTCGACCCAAGATGGACATTCAGTACATTTAACAAGAACAGCATTAACTTCTTCTAACAGATCAGATACAATCCTATTGCTATTGCAGTTGATTTACTGAGCAAACCTCTCGATCCAATATCAATCTCTTCACTATCTCTGGGCCGATTGCTTCACAGGAGCCTAACTTCTGTCCAAATCTCAAGCAGTGCTTTCAAACATTTCCGGGGCTTCTGCCGCAGTTTCAGTCACAATTTGGATTAGTCTGATCACTGCAATTGGGCAGTCCAATGCAGGAGAACAGTGGTAGGGAGGGAGGCAGATCAGGCCTCTTCCTGCCAATTTCCCATAGCTCTGTATGGGAACAGTTCCTCGAGAGCGGGAGCTGCTCACTCTTCAAACTCTAACTCCAACTGACTCACTGTCTCTAACAGTTCTGGGGATTTCCCTTGAATTCCTATGTTCTGGTTGGCTGGGGGAGCTGTCAGTCACAGTTCAGGGGCCCCTTCAGTTCAGTTCAGGCGCCAACCTAAAAATTACAAAAAGTACAGCTTTTCCTTCCCACGAGGCACTTGGGCTAGGGACCCTTTTAGGTCCCCTGAGTCCTATTGGTCCACTTACTGGAAGTCTCATACCAAACATGGTGGTCTCCATTCTGAGAGGCAAAGTTGCAAGGAAAGCAGGTTCAACAAACTCTCTAATCTAAATATATCAGTATGTTAGAGGTAAATAAGTACAGTTCCAGTTCAGGCTCTCTCAGCTCTATTATCGACTGCAGAGTGGAGCAAATCAAAGTGGTGTCTGGTTGGTCGCAAGCTTTAAAGCACTTGGACCTAGCCCAGACCATTCACTCATACTGGTTAGATTCTTAAAAGGACAGGCACAGAGGCACAGCAGGGCACTCATGCGTAAATCAATAGAAGCAGACAGATAACTTGTGATCTATTACCGCTACAGGATGTCAGCCTGGCAGTGGGCATGGAAGGAGCTCAGGAAGACATTAAGATAAACCCCAAATTGGTAGGGGGGGTTACATATGGCTATGTGTAGTTTGATTAAATGAAAAGCTTTAAAAACAAAACATTCACTTCTGCTGGTTAGACCTAGACATACCTAGAAAACAAAAACATTTTGATTAGGAAGAGTTATTCAGTTGAGGCCAGAATGTCAAACTCCTAGATTGCTGCTACAGCAGCTATCACTCACTGAATCAGTGGTACTGGACACATCACTGTCACCATACCTCTTGACTGTCACACATTATGAGAGACGTCACTGATTTTATCCCTCAGAAACCCTCTGTCCCACATTGAGAAGGTGACATTCCACACTGACCACTGAGACTTTTAAGCAGAAATGTATAATAATATAAGATGCTAGGTTATCAGCAAACATTATAAATATTAATGCACTTATTTCCACAGTATTCTGAGCTTGCAATGTCATGTTTGATGATGTGTCACATATTTTGTCCAGTTGTCACACATCTTGTCACACATTTGGGTGATAAAAGGTTGAGAGGTATGACTGTCACAAGGGACAGGAGGCATTGTAGGAAAAAGAACAATAAAATATTCAAGCATGGAGATTCCCTTGGGCTGTAAAACTAGCAGAAAAATTTAGAGAAAAAAACTCCAAACAGCAAACAAAGGGAAGAATACACTAGGACTACAAACAAATCAAAACACTGCATAAAATATGTGTCTGCAAATTTTGATTGGCATTCTAGTTTAAGAATAGAAACCCCCAACCCCTCAGCCTGTTACACCTATTCACACCTCTCAACATCATTGTTCCCCAGCCAAGGTGTTTACAAATATCCATTTACAATCTCCAGCTTTATTAAAATGTGTTCCAGCTAGCATAATGATCCACTGTCAGGCACCCTCCTCATTTATCTTCATGTAAGGCCTTTGTAGTGCAGTGGTGGGGATTCCAGAACTGGACACAATGTTCCAGGTGGGGCCTCACCAGTGATCTATAGAGTGTTATAATTACCTCTCCTTTTGCTATCAAAACCCATCCCAATACATGCCTACATTTTGGTTGCCTTGCTGTAGGCTTTATAGCACTGACTGGATTGTTTAAGGGAGTCGCTTAAGATGACTCCCAAGTCCCTTTCCTCTAAAGTAGTGTAACTGGGTCACCATGCAGATAGAAACATATAATTTGACAGCAGATAAGGACTGCTTGGCCCACCTAGTCTGCCCATGTTCCCTACCTAGTGTCACACCATAGACCTTACTTTATGTCTGCCCCCCCCTTGCTTCCCTTTTACTTATCCCATGCCTTCTTAAATCGCATGACAGTTTTTGAACCCACCATCTCCTCAGAGAGGCTGTTCCAGACATTCACCACCTTTTCTGTGAAGAATTGTTTCCGTACATTTCTCCTGTTTCTACCCCCTCCAGCTTCTTTGCATGACTCCTTGTTCTTGCACATCCATTTCTCTGAAAAAGACTTCCCTCTTGAACCACATATCCCCCCCCCTCCCTCCTTTCCTCCAGTATGTACATTAAACCATCTTAGGATGTACTCACTGGAGAGGAGAAGAGACAGGGGAGACATGATAGAGACATTTGAATACTTCAAAAGTATTGTAAGGTATGCATTGTGTTTGCAAAAGAAATTCTCTCCAGCCTTCAGATTTCTTGTAAGAGTTTATTGCGGTTATTCAGTTTCACATGCATGTTCATTCTCTTCATCATTATGTTGGAGCTGCTTATTCAATTTACATACAGATATAAAGAATTATTATCTTGAAAAATGCCAACACCCCATTATAAGCCAATCATATAACAAAATAACATATTAATCTTAGGGTGTGGTGAATTTCAGTCAAAACATAGGTATCACTTCATTTCTTGCACAACCTCATAGGTGTTTACTACATTTCTTGCACAAGTACACTCTATCTTATAGAAGGTTCTTTGTTGCACACCTTCTTTAACAGGTGTATACCATCCTAATAAGGGCACACCATCCTGATAAGTTTATATTAGGACATTTGATGTTAAATGTTGTGAAATATAAAGTACTGTGAAATTATAAGGTTAGCACAAGACATTTGGTTAAATATTATAATAGGTTACACTTAAGTAAAAATTATACTTCAGTAAAATGTTACACTACCATCCTTCCTTTGTGACTCTCTATAATTGGAGATCACACAAGACGGCGTTGCCATTGTAACATTTGTATTTGTCTAATCATGCATCTCATCTTACGATACAATAACACTTGTATAATAACAAGAACACAGATTACTGCAATACTGTATGCTACCACTATTAGGGTTCGATTAGTACCCAAAACAGCTGAGCCCCAATCCCACCAGGATATAATAGGGATATAAGATGACTGTTTCTCTACCTCTTTAGCAGAGGCGTTTTGTGAGAAAATAAGTCCTTCAGTTTGTTGACAATACAACAAGACACCAAGTGTCATTTTACTAATTTTGGGTAATTTGAAATGAGGTGGAGTTACCAAATCAGTGAGTAAATCCAAGGCCATACTGGAACCATCGATATGTGTAACATTCATTCAGCTATAGGCCGGACATTCCCGGAGGGTCCAGTTTGCAACCGGCCAGGTCTTGTCACTACACCTTCATACATTCCAAGGTTGACCTATGATTACACATTATGATTGGTTCCATCTCATAGCTTGGTGGTATTCATTTGCAGACATTAGGGTAAATTTACATTGATCAGAAAACCATAGGGTGGTAGATGTCTCTTCCCTACATATCAAGGTTCCATGTTCTTGTACATACTGTTGCTTAGGTAAGACAACATATTTATTGTGCACTGTGATAATAGTATCACCTGGTATTTGGAGTCTCATGATTTGGTCATGTATTAATACTCCCAAATTACTGATTTGCCATGATATTTTCGGTGGTTCAAAACATACAGGTATTATCACTAGTATGGGAATCACATGTCGCAGTACTTGTGCATATTGATTTGATAAGTTCCATACCTTTACCATAGCTAAGGGTGGTAAAAATACAGTGGGATGATCCAATAATTTAGTCACCTTGGTCTCACTTATTCCTAAAGGTAACCTATTTGTTTCAATTCTGTTTAACTCATTGACTAGATAAGCATGTGCTTCAGCAGCTACAGTAATTGAGAGCAAGCCAGTTCTATATAGCTTTCTTTTGACATACTAGAAAGTGAGTTATAAAAACTGGCTATTATTTGAGCAATCATTTTAAAATTCTGTAAGGTTTCTCTAAATGCAAACCAATCAATTTCTTCATTATCAGCTGCTAATCTCAGAGTAGTCGATAATGGTCCAGTAGCCATACTCTTTAAAGTCGTTTCCAAAGAACAAATATGACCCTTTATAACCATAGAATCAATACCATTAACAATTCCTAATCCTGAGCCTAACCAGCCCCACATGTCTCTTTTATGACGGAATAAGGCTGGTGTTGCTGCTGCAGGAATTTGAAATGACCACATTCTGTGTTTATCATGGTATTGGTTTAAAGTATTATTATAATACTGTTGCCACACTATTACCGAAGCCCGATCCCTACATTGAGGCAGTAATTGTGGAAAAGGCAAATGTAGCAAAACATTATAATACTCCAACTTACATGGATAATATAGAGGATATATATTTTGCGTCAAGATAATACCATCTGATGGGGGCAAGAAGTTTTGCCCTGATATACCTTGTTTTTGAAACACCATCTTTTATGCTGCAAAATTATCCCATGATGTTAAATTAAAATTACAGGCCATTCCCTGCCATTGTGCACTTGAGGTATATGTTAACAAGGGATATTTATTCGTTAATGGCAATACTGTGAAAAAAATGCTTTAGCCCTACTATATAGTTCACTACAATAGATGTATTATATAAAAATGCCACATTTTACACTGTGATAAACCAGTATATGATGCATTTAACAACGTAATATTAGGTGGATAGTGTAACATGTCCTTTAGTTTTATTCAAAATAAATCTTGTTCTTCTTTGGTCAAATTCGTAGTATCCTCCAAAGTGGAGCAAATATAGATCCCTTTGTGGGCTGTTGTGTTCACTACACACCTTGCCATGCCAGGCCAGGCTTCTGGCGAGCATCCTCATGTCACATTTTGACATTGTCCATAGCAAATAAAGTACCATTTGATAAGAAGATAACCAATGTGCTCATGTTGCTCTCCCAACATCACTGGGAGACCCCACACTGTACAACTGGCATATGTCCAACTATATAAACTGTTCCATGTATACCCTGGGCATCCATGCTGGTCAGTAGTTACCAAAATCAGTAAGGTACTACACAGTAGAAGTACAGGATACATCATTGTACTTCACCAATTGGGAGAAACAGAGAGGTATCAGTTGTTATAATTTAAAGGCTGATACAATTCACATTGGTCCACATGGACCCATTTGGTCTCTGTAGACCCTTGTCGAATTCGCCAGACCTGAATAACCCATGGCCCCAAAACATCAATGACGGTATAGGGCACCATCCAATTAGCATCCCATGTTCCCTTTTGACCAAAATTTTTCACAATGACATGATGACCCCTTTCAATGGGCTGCATCACTTTTTCATCTTGTCACTGTTTGTTTTTCCAATGGGTCTGTGCCATATGTCTGGCAGCATGGGGCAAATATCCGATGGATAATAAAGCTGCATATCCCATCCAGTCATCAATTGGTATGGGCAATAGCCAGTACTCTTATTTTCCGTACCTCTAATACCCAGTAGGATTCCTGGTAAGTACGCCACCAACCCTTTACCAGTATCCAACACTGCCTTTTTCAGTGCATTTTTCACAGTGCAATTTAACCTTTCTACTATTCCTGAAGATTGTGGATGGTAGGGTAAATGCAAGCGTTGAGTAATACCTAAGATATCACACAAGGCTGTCATTATTTTTGCTGTAAAGTGAGTCCCTCTATCACTTTCAAGGACTCTGGGAAAACTCCAGCATAAGAACACTTGTTCCCATAATGCTTTTGCAGTAGCTTGTGCGCTATGATTTCTAACTGGTAGTGCTTCTACCCATTTGGAAAATATATCAACAATGACTAGTAAATATCAGAACCCCCCCTTTTGCAGTAGGCAAGGGCCCCACATAATCAATTTGTAAGCTGGACCAAGGACTGTCCACCAGGGGTATACACCTTAATGGAACCCTGTTACCAGGCACTGGAGGATTCATCTGTGTACAGATGAGACAAGCCTCCAAGCATTGTTTGTCATATTTTCCCATTTTTGGCCACCAATATTTTTGTGCCAACATTTTATATATTTTTTGGAGTCCACAATAACCTCCAATTCAATGATTATCCATGATAATATCTTTTTGAAATGAAGTGGGTGGTATTCACTTCCTAAACCCTGGCTGTTGTTCCCATATTACCATATCTTCCCATATAGTAACCTGTTTGGTGGTACACTGCCCTGTATCTTTCCATTGGTTCCGACAACCAAGAAGACAAGCATCAGTATCTTGGATTCACCCCAAACTAGGGACTTGTGATAATGCTGATATCCACTTTGGATGATTTTTTATCATGCTCTTCAGCTTCCAACAATTGTGCAGAGTCACCTCCTAGAGGGTCTACCCATAAGTTTGACTGTGTTGTGGCTATTTTAACCAAGTTATCCACCAGATTATTGTTCAATTTGTGGCTATCCTTTGGATCTTTTTGATGAGCTTGAACTTTACAAATTGCAATTCTCAGTGGCTTTTGAGCTCCTATATCCCATATATGTTGTAATATGGTGGCAAAAGCCACAGGTTCAGTGGTGGCTGTTCACATTCCTCTTTTCGTCCTAATAGGAAGAAAATCTAACAAGGAATTTACAACAAAAGCACAGTCCGAAAAGATATTAATGACTTCCTGTGGATACATCAGAATAGCTCTGCGGACTGCCTCCTATTCCGCTCGAGGGGTGGAGAATGAGGACTGACAGCGTACTAATATCTCCTGATTTATTCCAGGGGTCCAAATAGCATACCCGGTATGGAAATGGCCATTATCCCAAAAGCAGGAGCCATCTACATACCTATAAAATTAGGTTCTGCAGCAAAAATTGGTTTGTATTCAATACTCATGACTTTTCCACAGTCATGCGCATCTCCCTCCCATGTCATTAGTTCTACTAACATAGGGGAGGTACATTTTTCCACAGCAATATTTTTCCCTTGTAGGGCCAATGCCCATTTTACCAGTCTCTGAGAGGATACTCCCCTTACATCCCTGTCGAAGAGAAATTTCACAGGTGTATGTGAGGTTTGCAAAACAATATGATTAAACCCCACAATATGTTTGTAGCTTGTACTGCTCAATATACAACTAATAAGTGTTTTATATATTCTTCATAGGTTTCTTCTACTGAAGTTAACACCCAAGAAAAATATCCCACTGGATGTAAAGTCCCTGACTGCTTTTGTAACAGTACTGCGTTGATTACTTGATCAGTTGCATGTACCTGTATAACAAAATCTGATGACTCAGAAGGACTACTGAGGGCTGAAGCCATCATTAGTGCTTGTTTAAAAGCCATAAAAGACTGCTGAAGCTCTGGTTCCCACTGGAGGATATCTGGCTCTTTTCCTCCTTTTAATAAATTGTACAGCAGTTTTGTCATACTAGAAAATGCTTCGATAAAATATCTACTGAAGCCTACCATTCCTAAAAACTGTCGAAGTGCTGTTTTCGTTTTAGGTCTGAGTAACTGTTGTATGACCAGATTCTTAGCTGGGTCTACAGTACGCCCTTTCTGATTAATACAAATCCCTAAAAAGGTGACTTGTGATTGCCCAATTTGAGCTTTGCTCAGGTTAAGTTTTAACCCTCCTTTCTGTAATACAGTTAACAGCTCATTTAATAAACTGACATGTTCCTGGTATGTGTCAATCTGTAACAATATGTCATCCACATATTGAATTATTGCCTCAGGGTGAGAAAATCCTAACAATATCTCAACTAGACATTGATGGAATAAAGTTGGTGAGGAATGAAAATCCTGGGGTAAACACTGAAAAGTGTACTGTTTATCATCAAAAATAAAGGTAAATTTATACTGACTGTCAGGATAGACAGGGATGGACTAAACGCCATTTGACACATCTAGTTCAGTATAAACTGTAACTGTAGGAGACAGCCAAGCTATCAAGTCAGGAAGCCTCAATACCAGGGGTGACCAAGGGTGTAACCTTATTCAGCACCCTATAGTCCACCGTTAATCGCCAAGTACCATTGGGTTTGCGTACTGGCTAAAGAGGGGAGTTCACTGTTGAACATATACAGGTAGGTCCAATGATCTTTTGTGACTGTAACTGTCTCAATATCACACATATTTCTTCATAAGCTTCTTTAGGAAAAGCATATTGTTTTTGTGGAGGGGGTCTGGTCCTTCAATTTGGACCTCCATATTAGACACCCTGCCACACTCTGTAGCATTTTAGCCCAAATTGTTTCATGTTTTTTTAACCACAAATACTATCCATTGAGGTATGTGTTTCCATAATTCCTCTACATGGTAGATTTCCAAAGATTTTACAGTATATATACTATGTGAATCATCCATATTTGGTCCTGGTTTAGTAGTACTTCCTTTCCCTAAAATCATGTTACTGAGATCTACTACCAAACCATGCTGTGCTAAATGTCCATACCCATGATGGTACCTTCATGTGCATTATATTTCCAAAACATACATTTTAATTGCTGTTCTCCAATCTGGACTATAACTGGTTTTATTAAGTATGCTGTTAACACCTTCCCTGAGAAGTCCTGCAAACTTATTTGCTGCTTCTCATGGGTTGTTAAGAGTATAACTCTATCTGGAATGCTAACTGTAGCTCTAGAGTTGACCAATATCACAGTCTGTCAGCCCTGACCATAGCTGATCAGTAGAATGATCCTCCCAGTCCTCTATTAATTTACCTAGGACTTGGAAGGTGGGGGCTTCATCCTGTTATTGATCTAATTGTATCAGATCTTCTTCATCAGGTTCCCTTTTAATGGCTGCCACAGCCTTGGTATTGACCAAAATACTGAGCATTTTAATGCATTTTGTAAGTCTGCCTTACCACCTGGTTTAGTATCATTACCAAGAGCTTGTGCTCGTCTTCTTTCCATTAGCTAGTTTTGTTTTCCCTCCATATCTCCACCTTTTGCCCAACAATCTTGTTTGTAGTGTCCTCCTTTGTTACAATTATTAGATATATCTACTCTTGCATTCTGTTTTGACAATAGCAGCTACTCTCCGCTTGTCCTTTCCCTTTTCCTGGCTTTGATCATCCTGTTGCATTCATCACCAGTCTGTCAGCAACTCTTCTTTTTCTGCACATGTAAGTGCTCGCTTACACAACATGCATATTGATGCAGGGACTAAAGTAGTCTGCCGATCTATCAAACTAAGAAATGACTCTTTAACTTTACTAGGGTTGACCACACCTTCATAGCTGGCATATGCAGCATATAATCGGTTAATAAACGTAACCAGGATTCCTCAGGAAGTCATTGTACTTCATAAATCTTTCCCCAACCTGTGTGGGACACACCATGCATTGACTATAAAGCAGCTTGGATCTCATCTACAGTTGCCCATGTCCCATCACTGTCTGGATTAACCTGGGTTCCAACCATTTTTGCTGGGAGACTTTGCAATAAAACAGCAGGTAGGGACAATGTTACTACTTTGCATGCATCTTTATTGGGTAAATTAAAATTTACTACCAATGTTTTCAACTTTGCACAGTAGGGTACTGGATTTTGTCTAGGTTCCCATTTACCTAACTGGTCCACTAATTGCATTGACTCCTGTATAGTCAAATTTCTTCGGGAAAACTTTTGGACGCACTCCATTTCTTCACTAGCCTTTTATATGGCTGCTTCCTCCTCCCGGGCTACACGATCTTCTTTTATTTGTTGTTCCAATCTATCCTTAGATTTTTCATATACACCTATTTTGGCCTCAATCTCTTTTTTTGCACTTTCATTGGTCGCCTCTCCCAGTTTCTCTGATAGGGTTCTATTTTTTGTTTAGCCAAATTAATTTCTGTCAGTATTTTTTCTCTGTTTTTTTCTGTCAGTTTACTCAGACGTGTACTTTTACGAGGTACATTTGCTCCTTCTCCTTTAGTTTTAACACAGAAGGGAGTCATTTTTCCTCACCTCTTACTACGTGGTTCTTCCTCGCTCTCAGAACTACTGAAGCTCAAAGAACCGTCTGTAACCATTTTGCAGCTACAACAATGTTTTGGCTGAAAGGGGTGTTTAACCTGCATAGGTGCCATTTTATATTTTTGGACATCTTCACCCAATAAGGTAAATCTGATGTCTTAATTCTAAGGAGATTTGGCACAGCAGCTGTGCCTCTGCTTGTAATATACATAAGGACTATTCCTTATATGAGAGGTCTTGGGCATATTCTTGATTTACATGGTCTAATCTGTCTGTTATTTGCTGCAATTGTCTAGTCAGTTCATTAATTTGAGCCTGACTCTTTTTATACATTTAAGATTATCTTCTAACTGATTATTCTTAATTTTTAACCCACAAACCTCCACTTGTGCCACATTTAATTTATACTCCATTTCTTTGGTATCAGTGGCACATTTTTGTGATTCCTTTTCTTGAAAAGCTAAACTTTTATTACATTTCTCTTCATTTTCTAACATCTGCTTCTTCATATTATACATTCTAGCTGTTATTTCATTCCGGTATTGTACATACATTTGACAGATGTTGGCTAACTTAGTTCTGTCTATTTTAACCTTCTCATTTCTGTCCATACATTGCTTAGTAAAACATAAGTACGCATCTTCCTGTTGTTCAGGAGAGCAGTACGGCCCTTTCTTTAAATTCGTTTCTAAAAATTTTTGTAAAATGGTATCCATACTTATGTCTATCTTGTGGCTGGAAAATCATGTGTGACTTCACACCAGTCCTCCTGAGTCCCTTGTTTGACTCCCTTCTGTACTTGATTGATCAGAACAGGTGCAGTAAGGCGTTCCCCGCAGCTTGGCCCCTTCGGTCTGTTTGATGTTGTCAGCAACCATATAGACTGTCTTCAGACATTCAAGTCATGGCACCAATTGTAAAGTATGTGTTGTGTTTGCAAAAGAAATTCACTCGAGCCTTCAGATTTCTTCTAAGAGTTTATTGTGGTTATTCAGCTTCACACGCATGTTTATTCTATTATTTTTTATATTTATGTTATTATATGAGAAGAAGCCAGAAGGGGAAGGAAGGAAACATATTCAATTCAGTGCTTTAGAGTAACTGGTAATTGCTATTTTTCCTTTAAACGTAGATTGTGGGCTTTTAGTGACACTATACTTTCTTTGTTGTCTTTACTTATAATTGTTTTTGGGCTGTTGAAAATTTAAAACATAGTGGTAGTGTAATTCTGTGCTGTCTTTAATTGCTGCAAATTTTCACCCCCCCTTCCCACAACTCTTAATTATATGCCCTGTTAAATCTGATTGACAGGAGCTAAACACAGGGTATAGTAAGGGGTGTGAAGTAGGAGGGGCATAAGGGGGAAGAAGCCCACCCTCAGCATGACAAGTGTTTTGACTCATTTATTTATTTATTGGTTTCTTTTTCTTTAAAAAAAATATCTGAGGATCAGTGGCAGGATTTTTAGTACAGTAAATTAATAAAAAGGGAACTAGGAGAGCTTCAGTAGCAGACAAGTAGTGGAATTGCAGTATAATGTGGGGAGTGGTGCAATGCAGTGGCTGTGGGGCAGCCATATTCAGGTAGACCTTCTGGACACTGAGGTGCTGCTCTATCTGCATGCATCTCTCTGGACTGCGGGATGAGGTAGCCAGAATCAGAGTGGAAGTAAACTGGGTCAGGAGTACCATCACCCCTATCCAGGGACTACCCAGTCCAATGCAACTGCCTCAAAGGATGCCAAGAACGAGGAGCACTTGGATGACAGTGGGCTCAGAGAGGGTTAGAGCAGTCAGGCAGAGGCACATCCCAGATCCTATTCCACTCAAGAACTCATATGCCACACTGGCAAATGAGGACAACCAAATAGAGGTACCCAGAGAAGTGGAAGGAAAGGATGTGGAGGTTAGCCAAGGAGATGACCTCAGCGGGGAAAGCAGTGGACCCCAGAGGAGGAGGAAGCGAATCCTGGTGGGGGACTCCATCATAAGAGGGATCCAGCTAGGAACACAGGAGGGGGAGAACAGGGAGGTGAGGTGCCTACCAGGTGCCATGGCATGGAGGGATGGAAGGAAGATCCTGGGGATCACTGGGAAGGCAAGACGGGAGGGTGAGCTGGATGTCATTATCCACCTAGGTACTAATGACCTGGCAAATGGGGAGCCAAAGGAAGTTCATTAAGAGTTTAGGAAACTGGGGAGGGGTCTCAAGCAAGTAGCTACTTCTGTCACTTTCTCAGAAGTACTACCTGTGAGAGGCAAGGGAGAGCATAGGAGTGCATGCACCAGGAACTTTAACTCATGGTTGAAGATCTGGTGCTGTGAGGAAGGGTTTGGATTCATTGGTGACTGGGGACCCACCTGGAGGATGGAGGTTTGTTCAAGCCTGACAGCCTGCATCCATCCTGGAGGAATCCAAGCACTCAATGATAAGTTTAAATGCTACATTGACAAGCATTTAAACTAGCAAAGGGGTGGCAGGCCAGCAAGGAGGGTACCTACTTGCTCACCCCCACAGCTAGCAGTGGAACCAGTGAGAACCAGAGGAGTGGCTATCTCTGCAAAGCAGTGTGCAAAAGATGGAGATTAGTGCCCAAGAGGTGGATAAGCAGAAAAGGGGCAAAATTCAGCAGAAGGGCAGACGGCAAGGAGAACCAGGGATAAATGACAACCAAGGAAGGGGCTGGAGTAGAACAGTGAAATAGTCTAGGGAGGTCAAATCATGGAAAGCCATGTATGCAAATGTCAGAAGCCTTAGCAACAAGAAGGAAGATCTGGAGGCTGTCATGGTACAGTTAGACCTGGACATTGTGGCCATCGCTGAACCCTGGTGTAATGATAACCACGACTGGGAGATGGCCATACCTGGCTACAACATATTCAGAAGAGACAGAGCAGGCAGGAAGGGAGGAGGAGGAGGAGTGGCACTGTATGTGAAAAATGACATAAGGGCCACAGAGATCCAGGAGGAACAAAATGGGGGAGAGATACTGTGGGTTAAGCTGGAAAGGAAAATGGGGACAGCCATCCGCACAGGTCTGGTCTATAGACCACCAGCCCAGGAGGAAGAAACAGATAGGGAGCTGATGCTAGCCATCCAAAGAATGGCAGACAAGGGTGAGGTAGTACTGGTTGGAGACTTCAATATTCCAGATGTGGACTGGAGCATCCCAGCAGCATCAACTAGGAGCAGATTTATCCTGGACTCCTTCAGGTGCCTTCCTCAAGCAACTGGTCATGGAACCAACTCGGCAGAAGGCAATACTGGACCTTGTGCTCACAAACAGAGACAGTGTGATGGGGTAACAGTGGGGAGCACCTGGAAAACAGTGACCACCAGTCATTGTGGTTTGAAATCACAGAAAGAACAGAACCAAACCACACAAAAACACGTATCCTGGATTTTAGGGGGGCAGACTTTGGGAAAATGGGGAGATACTTGAAAGAGGCATTAAGGGGAATGGGACAGGAATCAGGGGTTGAGGAACAGTGGGCAGTATTTAAAATGGGGATTACAAGGACAACAGAATTATGCATTTATCAGGTTAGCAAGAGGAAAGGAAGAGGAGACCATTATGGTTTTCAAAGAGGTAGCAAAGAAAGTGAAAGCCAAAAGATTGCATTCAGGCAATACAAAAGACACAGGCAGAAGGGGATAGGAGAAGTACCAGGAGAAGCAAAGGGAGGCAGGGAGGTCAGTAAGGAAGCCAAAGCTCAGACAGAAGAACACATTGCAAAATCAGTGGGTAGAGGGGACAAAACCTTTTACAGGTACATAAGTGAAAAAAGAAAGACAAAGGGAGGGATAGTGAGACTGAAGGGGGAGGATGGGGGCCACGTGGAGGATGACAACAGTAAAGCTGACATATTGAACAGGCATTTCTGCTCAGTCTTTACTGAGGAAGAGGAGGGTAATGGGTCTGAAGGGAGCACAAGGGGTGAGAATGGTGCAGAAATGGACACAAGTCCCTTTACACGAGAAAGGGTCCTGAAGGAACTGGAAGTAATAAGAGTTGATAAAGCAATGGGGCCAGATGGGGTGCACCCCAGGGTCCTTAAAGAACTAAGAGAGGTGGTGGCTGAACCTCTGGCTATCCTGTTTAGCCGATCACTGGAAACAGGGGAGGTACCCAAAGACTGGAGGACAGCAGATGTAGTCCCCTTATACAAAAGTGGGAACAAAGAGGAAGAGGGAACTACAGACCAGTCAGCCTCACCTCAGTAGTGGGAAAGATCATGGAAGCACTACTGAAGGAGAGATTGGTGGAACATCTGGTTGTCAATGGACTACAGGACCCAAGGCAGCATGATTTCACCAGGGGGAGGACCATGTCAGACCAACCTCGTTGAATTTTTTGACTGGGTGACTAGGGAGGTGGATCAGGGGAGGGCAGTAGACATGGCCTATCTGGACTTCAGCAAGGCCTTTGACACTGTGCCACATAGAAGACTATTACACAAACTGGGGAATATGGGTGTGGGCAGGACAGTAGTGTGGTGGGTAGGTAACTGGCTGGGCGGCAGGACACAGAGGGTGATGGTAAATGGCTGTCACTCCACAGAGGGAAGAGTGACCAGTGGGGTACCACAGGGATCAGTGCTGGGACCGGTCCTATTCAACATCTTCATCAGTGACATTGCGCAGGACCTAGAAGGCAGAATTTCACTGTTCGCTGATGATACAAAGCTCTGTAACAGAGTAGACACATCAGAGGGTGGAGACAGAATGAGAAGCGACCTGCAGAAACTTGAAGAATGGTCAGGGGTTTGGCAGTTGAAATTCAATGCAAAGAAGTGCAAGATAATGCATATGGGGCACAAAAACCCTGGCACAATATATCAGTTGGGGGGTGAGGATATAGCATGCACCAAGCAGGAAAGGGATCTTGGGGTTGTCATCTCTGATGACCTCAAGGTAGGGAAACAGTGTGACAAGGCAGCAGGTAAAGCAAATAGGATGCTGGGATGTATAGGCAGGGGCATCACCAGCAGGAAAAGGGAGGTCATAATTCCCTATACAAGACACTAGTGAGCCCCACCTGGAGTACAGTGTACAGTTCTGGAGACCATACCTACGTAAGGACATAGACAGGGTAGAGAAGGTTCAGAGGAGGGCAACAAAGATGGTGCATGGATTGCGTCACAAGTCCTATGAAGACAGGTTGAAGGAACTGAACATGTACTCCCTGGAGAAGAGGAGGGAGAGAGGGGATATGATAGAGACATACAAGTATCTTACAGGGAGGAACAGGGTGCAGGAAAACACTATTTTTAAGAGAAAAAGATGTTCCAGGACTAAAGGGCATGGGATGAAGTTGGAGGGAGGATGATTCAGAGGAAACATGAGAAAGAATTTCTTCACAGAATGGGTGGTGGACAAGTGGAACACCCTGCCAGAGGAAGTGGTGGGGGCTGAAACAATCATGGGATTTAAGAATGCATGGGATAGACATAAAGGAATTCTGGAGGTCAGGGGTAAGGGGCAACAGACTTCTAGGAAAACAAACAACTTACAAGCTCAAATGGGCAGACTGGGTGGGCCATAGGCCCTTATCTGCCGACACTGTCTATGTATCTATGTATTCTTTTCATCAGTATGTTGGAGCTGCTTATTCAATTTACATACAGTGTTTATATATAGAATTGTTATCTTGGAAAATGGCAACACCCCATTATAAGCCAATCATATAACAAAATAACATATTAATCTTAGGGTGTGGTGAATTTCAGTCAAAACATAGGTATTACTTCATTTCTTGCACAACCTCGTAGGTGTTTACTACATTTCTTGCACAAGTACACTCTATCCTACAGAAGGTTCTTTGTTGCACACCTTCCTTAGCAGATGTATACCATCCTAATAATGGCACACCATCCTGATAAGTTTATCATAGGACATTTGATGTTAAATGCTGTGAAATATAAAGTATTGTGAAATTATAAGGTTAGCACAAGACATTTGTTTAAATACTATAATAGGTTACACTTAAGTAAAAATTATACTTCAGTAAAATGTTACATTACAAATAACAACTCAGTACAAACACAGGATCGCTTCAGGGAAAACATGAATACACTGACAAGGGTGCCCAACATGCGCCTGAAGGGAGGTAGTTTAAAAACAAACAGCAGGCAGTTTTTCTTCATAGAAAAGGTAGTGGATCCCTGGAACAGTCTGCCCTCAGAGGCTGTAGCAGCGAAGGCAGTGGGGGAGTTCAAGCTAGCATGGGACAGGCACTGTGGAAAACTAAGGCAGTAAAGAAACTGGGAGGGGGTAGCTTTCATGGGTAGACTAGATCGATCACACAGTCCCCTTCTGCTGGCACTTTCTCATGTTCTTATGTTTTTACATATTAAGGTCCTGTAGTCTGTCCTCGTAGGGCCTTTTTTTTTTTAATTTCATTTTTATTAAGCTTTCTTTTATATATGCTGAATACATGCAGTATTAGATTTCGTATATTGACAAACAGCACCATATTAGCACCCGGATTTTACAATCTAATACATTCGTTACCACATTTGGGGGATATCCGTATGTATATTTAAACTTTTACACTGTACTTCGGTTATGCTCACCAAGCCATGACATGTGGAATAACACTACAGTTATAGTTTCCAAAAGAAGCTTAATTATTTAAGTCATTACATCCACTTCCACAATCTCATATTAAGGAGTACTTGTTTTGCCATCACTCCCCCTCAGAATCCCCCACACCTTATACCCATCACATATCTGATTATACCCAACAAATTTACACAATAAATTGTACGCCATCGAATATACAGCTCAAGGCAGTTCCCCCATTTAGAGCAATCCCCATAATCAAAACACCGTTTTGGCGAATCAGTTTGGCTATCAGAGGACTCTTAACTGCCATAACATTCCTGTCCCCCTGGGGTTACCAACTAGCCAACATGTAAATGTCCTGCTTATAAGCTATAGGTTTATTAACTAGGAGCAGTCTCTACTATAATTTCTGGGCTAGGAGTTTCAGTTAGCAGCCACGATTACAAGGGGGCATGTTTAAAAAATGTGTCACTTTATTTTCAAGAGTCTGATTCTGAGTCCAAACCTTCCCTGGGATCTGGAGCTGCCTCGCAAAATTCAGTAGCAATTTTCTCTACTCTTTTCTTTGCCTCCTTAGGATCCGTAAACTGGAACGATTTCCTGCCGTAAGTAATCCGGAGTCTTGCCGGCGCTAGAAGCAAGTGAGCAACTCCTAGGGCCCTCAGTTGTTGCCTTAGGGGGTCAAATAACTTCCTTCGATTTCTTGTAGCGAAGGACCAGTCGGGAAACAGCTGAATGTCAGAACCCTCACATTGAAGAGGGTGATTTAACTTGGCCCAATTCAGCAGCCGATCTCTAACTTCCACTCCCGATGTCACAATCAGAATAGTGCGCGGGGTCCCCTGATTCAGTTGGCAAATTCGGAAATTCACTCGGTAGGCTTTCTTTATATCATTAAAATCCGCTTCTACCTCTTCAGGCAGTACCTCTGTAAGCCAATGTCTCAAGAAGGTTAACAAGTTATGACCTTCTGTACCTTCAGGCAGGCCAACCAAGTGAATGTTCACGGCCCTGGCCGAGTTCTCTAGGGTTTCCAAGCGACTCCGAAGATGGGAGTTTTCCGTCACCAGTTGGGCCACCGTTGCTTGAGATCTCATAGAACGATCGTCCGCTTCCTTGGCAGTGGTTACAGCCAACTCAATTTTGGCATCTTGCGTACCCAGGCGATCAAGGATGTTGTCCATCTTCTTATCAAGGTCTCCGACTGCTTTTAAGACTCTTTCCCAAGGTAAGGAGTTCATAGTTGGGTCGGCCTGGTTCAAGGCCGGTTGCTGCGTAGTTGACTGATTAGTTGATGCCCCTTTAGAACTTTGTCCTCCTGTAGCTCCCTTCAGATGTCCCATTGTCGGGTCTAGTATTTATCTGTTGTACAGACTTTGCTGTGTACAAATCTGTGGTCAAAGCAAACTTATAATTTCAAATTTTTGCGTTAGTTGGGGAAAAGCTGAGGTTTTTTGCTGGAGCTGATGCAAAATTCAGCCTGTCTGAAGCTTGGCTCTCTAGCACCCCCACCCCCCGTATGGCTTTTGATGTAGATCCTGCATCATTCTAGTTGCCATCCTCTGGACTGCCTCAGCTCTGTCTATGTCCTTTTGGAGATGAGGACTACAGAACTATACACAGTACTCTAGGTGGGGTCTCACCTGAGATTGATACAGAGGTATCACCACCTTCCTCTTTCTGTTGGTGATACCCTCCCTATGCACCCTAGCATCCCACTGGCTCTCCCCACTGCATTGTCACACTCTTTGGCCACCTTTAGGTTATCAGATATGATAACACCCTGGTATCTTTCCTGTTTGGTGGTCATCTGTACAAATTCCCCCTATTTTGTACTCTGACCCTAGGTTTCTATGCACTAAGTGCTTGATTTCACATTTTATTGTGTTGAAACTTAGTTGCCACTTTCTATACCACTCCTCAAGCTTACCTAGATCTCAGTTCTTTCCCCCCTGAAGTGTTCATTCTATTGCAGATTTTTGTGTCATCTGCAAAAAGACATACCGTCCTTTGTAGACCCTCTGCAATGTCGCTTATAAAGATATTAAAGAGGACTGGTCCCAGTACTGATCTTTGTGGCACCCCTCTAGTCACACTCCCTTCCTTGGAATGAACTCTGTTTACCACTACCCTCTGTCACCTATCCTCCTACCAATTTCTTACCCAGTTTACCAGTTTTAGTCCCCACTCCTAGGCTGCCCAGCTTGTTTATGGGTCTCCTATGTGTAATGCAGATCATACTCATCATTTGAAGGCTTTAATAACTGCAAGTTACAGAGAGAATTTATATGGTTTTAGAGCTGCCTCCTTGATATTGTGTGGCCCAGGGTAAAAAATAGATTTGGTGACTTAACTTTGATTACTAATTCAGCATGGACATGGAATGGGATTCCAAAGCTACAGATAGAGCACTCCAGCAAGACACGACTGATTTTTACTGCAAAGGAAGCAAGTGTTGAGCTAATGCTTATACTATTGTAGTCCCTTCTGTATGCTCCTTGTCTATGTTTAATGTGTCAAGTGAATGTTAATATGAATGTTATGACTGGAGTTTTTCTGCCACTTGTACAGGGCATGATTTGTAAACAGGGCTTCATCCCTAAATTGTGTTTCCTGGATAAAAATAAAAATGTTATCTATCTGTCTTTCTTTCTATTTAGCTGTCTGTCTGTCTGCCTGTCTGTCTGTCTGTCTGTCTGTCTGTCTGTCTGTCTGTCTGTCTGTCTGTCTATCTATCTATCTATCTATCTATCTATCTATCTATCTATCTAAACAGTGTTGAAGCCTTACGGAAATCTAGGTAGGCCACATCCACCACTCCACTCTGATCTACTTTTCTGGTTACCCAGTCAAAGAAATCTATAAGATTAGTTTGCCATGACCTCCCCTTAGTGAACACATGCTGCCTCAGACCTTGTAAGATATTCCACAATCCTTTCTTTCAGCAGCGATTCCATTAATTTCCCCACCACTGAAGTCAGGCTGAATGGTCTGTAACTGCCAGCCTCCTCCCTGCTCCCACTTTTGTGAAGTGGTACTACATCTGCCTTCCTCCAGTCCTCTGGGACCACTCCCATTTCCAGTTGCAATACCAAGATGTTACAGATGGTATAGTACTACCCCTGCCTTGTGCTAATGGACTCCAAGCAAGGTTGAAGGGCCTGGGTCATTAAACTCCTCAAGTGGGAGGTTTGGTTCAGAAAGGGAACAAAGGGAATAGCCCAGTGCCTTCACCCAGGGAAGGAAACAGTGGGCCAGATCAAAAGTACAATACAGCCCCCTTGGATGCAGTAGCAACTCACCTCCCCAGTGAATATTGGACACCCCCCCTGAGACCAATAAGTACTTACAAGTTAACTTAAACCAAATGCACTTTTGTACCAATTACTGTAGATCACTAATAATGTATTAACCCAGCAATATTTAAGAGATTAACAACAGGACTTTATTAATCTCTGGAACAGGTCCTGTAAGAGAACAGGGGTTATGCAATATAGCAATTAACTAATTACTTCAGCAAGAATGGCAAAACTCAACAATCCAAATGGTAGACAATGCTATGCCCTTAGCATGCAGCCTCTGGATGTGTCAGAGCTCTCCCCTGAGATTTTTATACAAGCTCTTCCTGCACTCACAAACAATAGCCCAAGCATGGCCTACTGTAGTATCAGACTTGCCAACTACCCACAGTAGCAAATCCCCACAATTTTGCAAAACATTTTCAGTGCTTTACTTTGGGCTGCCACTTACTGAAAATACTGTGTATCAAGGTGAAACACACTGTTGCAGGCCTGATGTCATTGTGCCTGGAATCTTGCATTGATGCACTTAAATAAAATGCAAGCTTGCAGTTTACCCATATGACTGACTTCATTTGGCCAGTGATTTCACAACAGCTAATTTGTATTCCAAAAACAAGGAACCTGATTTCAACACTCAATTGTAATCTAACAGGAAAACTGGGCTGCAACACTCTGGCTGGCTAGGTCAATACTCATGCATCCATGGACAAGTGTGGAAGCAGCTGTAGCAGAATTTTAAGCAAATGGTCACACAGGCCTCTGGTGCAGTCTAGCAGCAACAATTAGAGGCAGTGGGCAGATGGACTGAATGCAGACCTAGGCTGGGCTTGTCCACTCTCACCTTGTGGCTCTTCCTCTCTCTCTGCAGCAATGCAGCAGTGTGGCAAATGCTGAAGTGGCCAAGACCAAAGAGCTTCCCGCCTCACCCCTGTGGGTATTCTCTTGTTCAAGGGCACCAGGTTCCTGGAGATGAACTCCTGATCACCTCTTCCCTCAGTAACACCAAGCAGAACAAAACAGGCTAGTATCTGCCTCTGATCATAGCAGTTCTTTTCCAAAGGCACACAGTTCCCTTGCATATGGCACCACAAGTCAGTTCTGTAGCTTTGCAGGATTCACCAGCACAACAGTTCAGATGGAACTCTAGCAGCTTTAAACAGGATACAGCCAGACTGTCTGGCTCTGAGGCTGGCTAGGTCCTCAGCTCTCCTCATCAGGATGTCTTTTTCTCTATTGCCAGAGAAGGAGCGACTGAAACTCCTCCTTACTGGGGGAAGGCGCTCAGCTACAGTTCAGCTCCTCACAGGATAGCCTACTTGTGAGTCACTTTCCTGGCTCTCCCAGTGGTGGAAAAAGGACTCCAAGCACTTTACTCACAGATTTCTGCCTTTGGTTTCCTGCAGTACTCCATGGATTCTGGTTGGCTGATCATGGGGTTAAAGTCTGTTAAAATGGCAATGTCAACCTATTTATATTTTCTCTGTACCAGCTGCTGCTTGCACACAATTTTCTTGAGCTTGATGCTGCATTATTTTACGTTTGCAAAATAGCCAGTTGGAATTGTAATCTGGTTCATGGCGATGGTGTCAGTGGCAATTTCTCTGGTTCACTTTGGGTGCACAGGCACCCCTTTCATTAGTGGCATGTGTTAAGAAAAGTTACAAGCTAAAACTCCTCTTCACCTAGCTTCCAACATCAGTTTCAGCCAGAGGTCACAAGCATCACACATGGCCCCACTCTAAGCTTCCAGCAGCTGATAAGGTAAGCACTGCCTTTTGAGGGTTACACTTTCCCCCTGCTTACTTATTGATGTCCCCATCAATCCAAGGTTGTGGTGACGCCCAAATGAGTCCATATATGCACACATATACTTACAATTTGTCTGTACACCTGATTCCTGACTCAGCAAATCACATACTGCATGTACTGTACATGATATATACAACAGGCCCTCTCTAGACAATTATCATCAAGACTTGATAATCTGCACTGCAGTTTCACAATCTGTTCTAGACAAATGCATGCTATCTAAGCATAGTTTGAAATCTCCGCATTGCAAATTTGTTGCACCAGTTTACCCCTGGGCATTATTGAAGGTGATTTCGAGAAAATACTGGGGGTGATGAATATATCCCTGTATTCTGCCATGCATTGACAAATCAGTGGACACATCAGTGGCATCAAATATCAAAGTTTCAGAATTGGCTTGACAGGTCTTTCTGAAGGCCTGAGCTACAAAGCCATTCCTTTCTTGTGAGGTTGAGGGGTGCAGTCGGAGACTGCAGAGGATGATTGGGAAAAAGTAGATATCCTGAACAAATACTTCTGCTGTATCTTTACAGTGAAGGGGCTGGACCACATATAGGCTACAGAATCACTGGAGGGAGAGTAGACACAAGTCCATTCGAAGAGTAAAGAGTCCTGAAGGCACCTGCGAATCTAAGAGTGGATAAGGCTATAGTGCCAGATAGGGTACATCCAAAGGATTGAAGGAGCTCAGGGAGGTACAGGCTGCACCTCTGATAGCCCTATTCAATAACTGACTAGATACAGAGGTGGTCCCAGAGGATTGCAGAAGGGCGTATGTAGTTCTGCTCCATAACAGTGGCAGAAGGGAAGAGGCTGCAAACTGCAGGCTGGTCAGTCTGACATCAGTAGTGGGGAAGCTATTAGACTCAATTTTAAATGAAGGACTGGCAGATTACCTTGCATCTGGTGGGTTGCAGGACCCAATGCAGCACTATTTCATGGGAGGGAGATCAAGTCAGACAGACCTGACAGATTTCTTTGACTGGGTGATCAGAGAAACAGATCAGGGGGAGTGGTGGACATGGCCTACTTAGACTGCAGCAATGCCCTCTACACTGTGTCACATATGAGGCTCATGATAAACTGGGAAGCTTGGGGGTGGGAACCAAGATGGCTGAAGTCCCTATCAGTTCAAGGTTGAGGTGAAGCCCAAATGGGTCCATACTGTATATACAGAGGGACCCTATGGGTATGGAAATGGATTAGCGACTGAGGGTGGTGGTTAACAGCACTCACTTTTGGGAAGGGAAAGTGACCAGTGGGGTTCCTCAGGGCTCAGTACTGGGTTCAGTCCTCTTTAATGTCTTTATAAGTGACATAGCAGAAGAACTGGAAAGAAAAGTGTGCCTCTTTGCAGAAGGCACCAAGATCTGTAATAGGATGGACACACAGGAGGCAGTGGAAAGAATGGAGATCTGAAAAAGTTCAAGGTGTGGTCAAGAATATGGCAGCTGGGTTTCAGTGCAGAACAGTTCAAGATCATGCATCTTGGGCACAGAAAGCCAGAGACAGAGTATAGAATGGGGAGGAAGTATTGATGGTCACTGAACTGAAAAAGGGACATGGGGTAATCACAACAGATATAACAGATGACCTTACAGTGGCAAGGAAATGTAACAAAGCAGTAGGGGAAGGCAGTGGGATGCTGGGGTGCAGAGAGCGGTATAACCAGCAGAAGGAGGGAGGTAGTGTTGCCACTGTATCGGTCATTGATAAGACTGCACCTGGAGTACTGTGTTCAGTTCTGGAGACTTTACCTCAGAAAGTGTGTTTTAGCTAGACCATAGCTGCTTCCATGCTGCATACTCAATTGTTTTCACCTAACTCAGACTTACTCTGAACCTAGCTATGCAGCTCAATTGTGCTCTCTCATTCTACTTACCTCATTGCAGCAGTTTCATGCACTGCCTGGTTACACCTGCTTTCAGAGAATTGTGTCTTTTTTATTTATGTTTATTGCAGCTTTACAAATCAGTATACTCATTACAGATTCTCTATGTTCATACATCCTGTTATACTCAGAACTCAGCTAAAGCTACTGCTGAGACTGTTACTTAGTTTCAAATCTTGTCGCCGCCAATGACAAATCTTCTGAGTATGTGTCACCTCTATTGGTTTTGGATGCCTGGCTGGCTTGCCCCACTATTCATAGTGCTGTTTCATGGCTACTATGTTATGCAGACCTATGTGCAGGTCCACCTATCACTACTATTGTTTACCGACCTACGTGCAGGTCCACTCTTACTTATGCAGTCATTGCTTCATGCCTACTGTATCCCCTCAGCTTCAGCCTCTGGGATGTCTGCTGCACTCAATCTGCATTCGACCTGCAAGGTTTCAGCACTCACCACTCATTGCGTTTCAGCATACCAGTGCTCATTCTGCTGATCAACAGCTTTTCAACTCTCTATCAGTTTTGTGGCATGCCAGCCATACCATTCTGGTGCATGTTCCCTGCAGCTGATGGTCTCGCTCTGCATTTAGTCTGCATCTCAAGTGTGTCCGACCTGGGGTGGGGTCCTTCTCTCCTGGTCCATAGCTGGGAATGTCCTTGCTCTGGGCTTGGCTTTAGCTTCAGCAGCTCCTGATGCAGAATTTAGGACTGGCTGTGAAGGGTGGAAAAAGTTACCTCCTTTGGCTCTAGTGTTCCACTATAATGGTTATTCATTGGCTTTAGGTTTCCCTAGCAAGGCACCTTCACCGCATTCTCCCTACGACTGCCTCTGGTTCACCTGGTTTGAGTTTAGGGCAAGTAGGCCAGGTGAGTGCCTCAGCAGTCATTGCTCTCCTCCTCCTCCCACCTTAGTTGTCCATTCGTGTTGCAGAGAATGCTTGCAACCTTCTACGGTATTCCCGCTAGAG
Organism: Neoceratodus forsteri; assembly: GCA_016271365.2. Taxonomy (NCBI): domain Eukaryota; kingdom Metazoa; phylum Chordata; order Ceratodontiformes; family Ceratodontidae; genus Neoceratodus; species Neoceratodus forsteri. The sequence goes on along the minus strand of CM057458.1, from coordinate 725,129,135 downwards.
GGATTGAGTGAGAGCCTTCCTCCAAATTGGAATATTTCCCACCTCCCTTTAATTGGGTTTTTCAAATTGCAGCTGCAGAGCTGTCACTAAATAAACATCCCAAGCCTGGAGAGAAGGTGACCTAGGCCTTGGATCCCCAGTGATTTCCTCCTCATAGGGTTTTTTTTCTCTCCTCCGTTGCCTCAGGTCATAACTGTTAGTTAGCATAGTAATGTCCCCTAGTTTCTTTAGGTAGGTTCCGCTGTTAGATGGAGGTGGATGGTGTCCCTGCTGTTCCCTCTCTCCATAGAGGATCCCCTAATTCTCAAAGCAAGCCATCAGAATCATGCCACAAAACCTGGGCTTTTCATCATGTTATCAATCTGAGCATCTCATTACGTTATCAAACTGTCTGATGCTTATCTACTACTATATCACAGTTACTGCTTGCTTATGCTTCATACTTCATTCTTTCTGGGATTCTTCCTAAGGTACCTTTAGCCACGGGAATCATCCCGTGGCACCTCTAGGGGTGGAACCCTCTTTGAGGGTTCCTTGCTTTTGGTACCCCTACAGGGTGGTAATAGAGAGTAAGAATGGCCAAAACCAAACTAACACAGTTGCACAAGCATAACACTATACTGGCTGCGTAGGCGACTGAATTGGAAGGCTTGCCTGGAGTTCAATGGACAAGCAGCCAGCCACTCCCACTTTCTGAGCTATATAAGCAGTTTCTCACAGCTTTCTTCTGAAGCACCTTTTTCTTTTCTCCACCATCCTCCCCTCCTCCTCCAGCGGCAGCACTTCTCTCCTTAGGATCCTTCCTAAGGTACCTTTAGCTATGGGAATCATCCCATGGCACCTATAGGAGTGGAACCCTCTTCGAGGATTCTTTGCCTTTGGTACCCCTACATGGTGGTAATTCCTCTGGAATAGATAGTGCAAATGGCCAAAACCAAACTAACACAGTTGCACAAGCATAACACTATACTGGCTACGCAGGACATTGAATTGGAAAGGCTTTGCCTGTAGTTTGATGTCCAAGCAGCCAGCCACTCCCACTTCCTGCACTATATAAGCAGTTCCTCTCAGCCTCATTGTGAAGCACTTTTTCTTTGCCCCATCATCCTCCCCTCCTCCTCCAGTGGCAGCACTTTTCTCCTTAGGATCCTTCCTAAGGTACCTTTAGCCACAGGAATCATTCCGTGACACCTATAGGGGTGGAATCCTCTTCGAGGGTTCCTTGCCTTTGGTACCCCTACAGGGTGGTAATTCCTCTGGAATAGAGAGTATGAATGGCCAAAACCAAACTAACACAGTTACACAAGCATAACACTATACTGGCTGCATAGTCCACTGAACTATATACAGTGGCGTGAAAAAGTATTTGGCCCCTTCCTGATTTTCTCTATTATTGCATATTTGTCACACTGGATGTTTTCAGGTCTTTAGACAAAATGTAATATTAGATAAAGGGAACCTGAGTGAACAAATAACACTTGTTTTTTTTTTATTTCACTTATTTAATGAAAAAAAGTTAACCAACACCAATTGGCACTGTGTGAAAAAGTAATTGCCCCCTTACACTTAATAACTGGTTACGCCACATTTAGCTGCAATGACTGCAACCAAACACTTCCTATAATTCAATATCAGTCTTTCACATCGCTGTGGAGGAATTTTAACCCACTCTTCCTCGCAGAACTGCTTTAATTCAGTAACATCTGGTAGGCTTTCGAGCATGAACTGCTCGTTTCAGGTCCTGCCACAGCATCTCTGTTGGGTTTAAGTCTGGACTTTGACTAGGCCACTCTAAAACTTTAATTTTACTTCTTTTTAGCCATTCTGATGTGGACTTGCTTTTGTGTTTTGGATCATTGTCTTGCTGCATGACCCAACTACGCTTCAGCTTCAGCTGACGGAAGGATGACTGGACATTCTCCTTAAGAATTTTCTGGTACAGAGCAGAATTCATGGTTCCTTTAATTATGGCAAGTCATCCAGGTCCTTAGGCAGCAAAACATCCCACACCATCACACTACCACCACCATGTTTGACTGTTGGTATGGTGTTCTTACTGTGGAATGCTGTGTTTGCTTTACTGGAGACATTATGGGATCCATGTTGTCCAAAAAGTTCCACTTTGGACTCATCTGTCCATAGAACATTTTCCCAAAAGGCTTGTGGATCATCCAGGTGCTTCTTGGCAAATGAGAGCGAGCATTTATGTTCTTCTTGGTTAGCAGTGGTTTCCATGCTACTCTCACATGAAGCCCATTTTGCCCAGTCTCTTTCTGATTGTGGAGTCATGAACACTGACCTTAGCTGAGGCAGAGAAGCCTGCAGTTCTTTGGATGTTGTTTAGGATCCTTTGAGACTTCTTGGATGATTTTACACTACGCCCTTGGAGTAATTTTGGCAGGCGCCCACTCCTGGGAAGGGTCACTACTGTTCCAAGTGTTCTCCATTTGGAGATTATGGCTCACTGTGGTTCGATGGAGTCCCAGAGCCTTAGAAATAGCTTTGTAACCCTTTCCAGACTGATAGAGGGCAACAAAATGTTTTCTGATCTTTTCAGGAACTTCCTTTGATCATGGCATAATGTGCTTGTTGAATCTTTGTGCTGGCAATGTGACTCTGATGGTAAGGGCCAAAATAAGTGAGGTTTATATTGAGCAGGGCCTGGCTGTAATCAAGCCTGGCTGTGTTCAATCAGCTGATTCTAATTATCCCTTTAATTGGTTGATTTAACTGGGGGCAATTACTTTTCACACAGTGCCAGTTGGTGTTGGTTAACTTTTTATTAAATAAATGAAATAAGTAAAAAAAAAAGTGTTATTTGTCCACTCAGGTTCCCTTTATCTAATATTATATTTTGTCTAAAGACCTGAAAACATCCAGTGTGACAAATATGCAATAATAGAGAAAATCAGGAAGGGGCAAATACTTTTTCACGCCACTGTGCGTGCATGAGGGTGCTTACTTGATGGCTTCTTTTTACTTTTATTTAGGATCTAGAGTCATAAGCATATTTAAAAGAGTCCTTTTAAGCTGTTCTGGCTGTGGGTCACCTTGTGGGTGATACAGAGTTGTTCCTGACTTATGAATTCCCATGGAGCAAAAATTATTTTACTTGTTTGCTTTCACAGTCTTTGTCTTGATCCAAGTGAGTATTCTGAGGTGCACCATAGTGAACAATGAACTTCTCCATCAGGACTTTAACTACTGTTGATGTTTTTTTATCTTTGGTTGGAAAGGTCTGCACATATCACAAGATGTGATCTGTCACAACTAGTATATTGGCCACATTATTGCTGTTTCTGGACTGAGAATGTCAATGCAGACAATTTCCAGTGGAGCACTAGTTGTAATATTAAAAGTGGCATTGCATGCTTTGGCAATGTCTTTCTTTGTATGCAATGAATGCACTGTTGACAGTATCTTTCAATTTCTACTCCTGCCCTGGACCATTACAATCTGTGTTAAATCAGATCCAGAGTTCGAGCAAACCCTAAATGTTCCATTTCATTATGCAAGGCTCTCATGACGTGTTCACAACATTTGGCAGGTAGCAATTGGCATTTCTGGTGCTATGTACCTTTGAACTCTGTACACAAGTTCACAGAAAAATTTCAACTTTGGCTTTTCTCTCAGTAACAATGGGGTATCTTGATGCATAACAGTCACTTGTTCCACCAACTCCCCTCTTTGCAGCACAGACATGATGCCTCTGAAGCATGGGTCTTGACTCTGTTCTTTCTGGAATTATTTCTGGTTCAAGCATGGCAATGAAAATGTGTAAAGAGCAGTGAAACTGTAATAGGCTACAAGCAAACATTGAGCAGTGGCACCCAAACTATCAATAAGGCGATTTGGTTTTGCTGGTGATGTTTGCTCATCAGTGTCATACTTTTTACACAAGGCTTGCACAGAGGCTTCAGGAATTCTGATTTGGTCCTCATTCTGGGTGTGACCATGTAGGTATCTTGATAGAGCATCAGCATCAGTGTGTCTCGGTCCACAGTGATATTCTACACAGTAATCATGTGGATAGTACTGAAAGCCAGTGGTGACCAGCAGTGTCCATTTTGACTGTTGTTTTGACATAAGTCAATGGATTGTTATCAGTTCTTACTGTGATGTGGGCTCCATGCAGGTGTTCATGAAATTGGCTCACAATTGCCCATTCCAGTGTCAAGATTTCCAGTCTGTGTACTGGATAGTTCTGTTCAGATGGTGTCAGATTACTGCTTGCAAAGGCCACGGTCTCAGCCCTTCTGCGTAGGACTGATAACTGCTCAAACTCCTTGAAAACCTGCATCCATATTTATTTATTTATTTCATTTATTGAATTTTTGTTAACAAGCTAAGCCCAGTGAGACAAACGTCCCTTTTTCAGGGGTGACCCAAAATTAATTACATTAATGTGAACATACAATTTAAGAGCCATGGAACAGATACAGCAGTGGTTACACATAGGAAACAGTACAATTTTAGTTAGTTACTGATGGGATTTACAAAGACAGTTTTGCAGGTATTTCATCAAGCAGGCAAAGGAAATGGAATTTTGTAAACAAATAATGCAAGTAATACATCATATAGGCAAAGTGGATATGAGAAGAAAGCTTCAAACATAATAACAAGTGTAGAAAGTTGCAAGAGGAAGGTTAGATTTGAGGTGGTTTTTAAATGATCCAATAGAGGGACATTGGTGTAGGGGCAGCTTGTTTGGGTCTGCATATGCCAAGACAGGTGAACTTTTCAGTTGTTTGATAATGTCCTCAAAAGCTTTTTCATAGTTGACATCACACCTGGATCCAAACGGTTAGCTGATCCGGTAGTAACTCTTAGGAGCAGGCTCATTCCCGGGTGCTTTGTGCTTTTTATTTGCTGGTGAATATCTGCGTGAGATGTAACAGTGGTTGAACAATTCTGGCGTTGTCCTTTATGAGTCCTCTATGGTATTAGTATCCACATAATCCAATAAATCTTTGCAGTTCCTTAAACTGAGTTGGTTTCAGCCAGGTGGTCAGAGCTTGTACCTTGTTATGGTCAATGCAAATTCCTTCATGAGAAACAATGTGTCACAGATACTTTACTGAACTTCTAAAGAATTGACACTTATCCACAATATAATTTCAGTCCAAACTTCTTTAGTCAATCCAGCATTTTTAGAGACAGTTCTCATGCTCTTCCAACACCTTTCTGAATATGATATTATCCAGGTAGACAAGAAACTCAGGCAGATTTATGTCACCAATAACTTGCTCCATGAGTCACTGGAAAGTGTCTGGTGCTTACATTATTCCTTGGGGCATCCTAAAGAATTTGAAAAGCCTAATGGATAGATAAGGGTTGTTTTCTCCCAGTCTGACTTTGCCATGTGTATCTGGTAACACTCACCCCTCTGGTCCAATACAGAGAACCACTAGCTTCCATTTAAACAGTCCACAGCATCTTGGATTCTAGGCATGGTGTACTGGTCAGGGATTGTATGCTTGTTCAGGGTTGATAATCTACACACATCCTCATAGTGCTGTTCTTCCATACTACCATGATGGGCAAGGTGTACAGGCTGCAAGACTCCCAGATGATACCAGCTGCCAGCATTTCTTGCAGGTGTCTCCTGCTGTCGTCAGTGTCAACAGGTACCAGGCATCTTGATGTCTCTCTCTTAAAGGCTCTCATCACGCAGACAAATTCTGTACTGCTCTACCTTCATACCACTGATGTCTCACTCACTCATGGAAAAGACCTGGGTTCTCTGGGCCAGTTTCTGTCTCATGCAGTCTTGCCCATGGGCACTGGAGAGTCTTTAAAGTCAAACAAGTTCAGGTTAATTCCAGTCCCATTGGTTGTGGGGCATACCAAAGCACAGATCTCAACTGGTTCTTCAGCTCCAGTCAAGTTTTAAAAAAATGTGATCCAGATCGGGATGACTCCTAGCTATGGATAAGTTTCAGCATTAAGGCCTGACACAGTCCTTCAAGAGGCTCCAATGACATGTGACTCAGAATCCTGTCATAGTGATCCTTGAAAACAATAGTGACTTGTGAGCCACTATGCAGCAATGTTCAGGTAGGCTTTCCTTCAATCTTTACCTTTATTTCGGATGAGGGTCCAACTATTTTTTCCCTGATTGTCACTTTCTTTACAGTTTGATTTGTTTGAAGTGCAGTTGTCCTTGCATGGGAAAGTCTTGCTTCTGAGGCAGTGCACTCCCTTACTAGCCCCACTGGAGTTTACCTGCTGTCCTCATTTGAGTAGCAGTAGGTTTACCCTCCTAAGATCTTCAGGGTTGTGACATTCTCCCCTCAGCTGTCCCATGTCACCACGTCTATAGCAAAATATATCCTCATGCCACCTTGGTGTTCAGTGACAGCCTCTTGGCCGAAACTCTCTCCAGTGAGTCTTGTCAGCTGGCCACATGGTTTCTGCTGAATGGGCCACTCTGGTGTCAGTAGTTTCTTGTGCAGCTTTCTGGTGTCCATTACCAATTGCTTTGGTTTGTAAGTACATTCAAGCAGCTCCTTATGCCTAGTACCTGTCAGAGTAGTCACAGGGCAGTCCCAGTTGCTCATTTGGGGGTTATAGCTGTTACGATTGGCAAGTCTTTCCTTTTGCCCTTGCACTTCTCCCATAAGTTCATCATAGAGTGACAGCTTGTCGATTTGGTCTCTTAAATGAATATTCAGCAAGATTTAATTAGATTACACGGCTCCATCTATCATCTGGGTAGCATGGCACAGTTCATCATGTCAGGCATCAAGCATCCTTTCCCATAAGACCAATAAACAGTTTTCTCCAGCCTCACCTAAAGGTAAGATAATTGTTCTTCTTCTTTCTGCTTGGTCAATGACAACATTGTGTAAGTGCCCTCTGGGTGCTTACTAGTTAATTCTGGTTGCTATGTGTAGCTAGGAAGAAAAATAGAGCTTGGTGCCACTAGGTCTGGGATGTGGGACCTGTTTGCTAGCAGCAGGGGGCCCCATCAGAGGGCCACAGCAGGGCTGGGGTGGGTTGCATGCCACCCCGGCCCTCCTCCCTCGAAGATCCATGTATGAGAAGTGTGGCAGTTTGGTCCCTGAAAGTAAAGTGGGTGAAGTTGGAGCTGAAGGTTCTGGGCCCATCGGTGCATTTGGGAGCCAAAGCCCAGGGAGAAGAAAGAAATATGAAGGCCTGCCAAGTGAACTTTGGCACCTTGGTAGGGTAAGCATCGATGGGGCCCTTATAACTGAAGTAGTCTTGCCCGTGGGCGAGTGGAGATCGGTGTCAGAGTGTGTCCTGTGTGTGGGCATGCTATTGCAAATTGGGCCTGGGGCATTGTCCAGAGGTGGCAGCACAACCCCTTTCCACTTGCCAGTGGCCGCCGTATAGTTGGGACTCCTGAGCTGAGCAGCCTGTGGAGGCAGGAAAAGGTCCATGTGGGGAATGGTTGGTTGGGACCACAGCAGGGGGGCAGCCTGTCTGGGTGCTCCATATGGCATGGCAATTAGTCCCCTGGTAAAGACAGTCCCGAAAGTGGAATCACTGCAGGAGCAGAAGTGTGCTGGTTTTCAGATCAGGATACAGAGTTCCCTGGGAACCAGTTTAAACACATGGCCTCAGTGACTGGGTGTCCAGAAGGTCTTCAGTGGTTCTGTGCTTGCTAAAGAACACCAGTTTGACTGATTTAAGATCGTAAAGGGAAGGAAATGCTCCATAAAGTGTAAGGCACCCCTTGGTGAAGAAAGTGTATGGGAAGGCCAGGTTAGGAAGAGGGATTGGAGTAGTAGAAATGGCTTGTGCTGTCATAGTCCCTGTTAAGTGCCTAATGCTTGAGAATTGAGGAATGGAAAGTGAGCCAGAGAGGCTTGAGTAAGGACTTGAACAGGAAGAAGGGAATTGAAATGGAAGTGCTCCTAAGTATGAGCTACCTCTAGGTGTGGCCTGTTTCGGGCCACTGTATTGCTGCTGCCAGGAATGTAGCCTTGATGGCTTGAGGAATTACTGCATGAAATAATTCAGTCTGTTGGCAAAAGAGACTTGCAGGAAAACGAAGGTGTCCACCTGTGAATGCCCCCACCTAATATGTTACTCCTATGCTCCATGGAGTGGTTCATTAACTTTCTTGTTCATTAAACCTGTTTGTTACATTTTGATTCCAGAGTGGACAGTGGATTTAATCAATTTGAACTGTGCATTTTGTGCCTGTTAATCACCATTGCCCCCTGTAGCTCACCATCGGCATCTAAGAAGTATTCCTGCTCCTCTACAAGCGAGGTCCACTCACCATCAGAAGAATCAGGTAGTGAGCACATTTCTATTGTATTTGGACTGTGTTGCTGGGTTATACATTGCCCCAGCCTACCAATTTGTCATCCAGATACCCCTAGATTGGGAGGAGGGGCTTATAATGTGAGAGTTCTTCCGGGATTTGAAAGAGTGTTTCAGGGAGCAAGCTTTGGCCTGGACTAATGTTTAGGAACTGCAAGGGGGCTATTACATCAAATATGCAGGCAAGCAAGTGCTCCTTGCTGGAAGGTGTCACCATTTGTCTGAACTGCTGTCTTGCTCCCTGGGATGGCACATGGACTTTCATGTGACTAAACTTTTTGGTCAGTAAAGGCATTGCTGTGATTGGTTCATTAAACCTGAGGTACCAATGTGCAAAAGTTTTTGGCACAGAGCTGCAGCCATCTTAACCTCAGCTTGTAGAGAAGGAGTTTGCAAAGAAAGCCACTGCTCAAAATAAAATCAGCATCATGCAGGGAGCACCGAGAGAGCACATGGTAACCATTCTGGTGTCATTGCTGGCTTGGACTTGGGACATGATGGAGAGAAGTTCCACCATGGACTGTTGTGTGGTGTGCCACACCATTGAAGAGTGGATAATGCAGCTGCTCATGTGTTTAGCATGTGCCGATGGAGTGGTGCCGTATCCTAGTGATCAGCTGTTGCCCTATTTAGAGAGTTGGGGCTGGCAAGAAAATACTTCCTGTAGAGACAGGCTGAAGACCCTAGTTGGAGCAATGGCCTGGGGAGAAATGAGGTGAGCTTTGGAGGAGGTTGCTGGTGAATTGGTGGGAAATGGAACTAGATGTCTGCCCAGCCATTTTCCCTAAGTGGACCCCATGTCTCCCAGTGGCAGCAGGAGAGGTCTTTGAGGGGAACAGCCACCAGCCAGTACTGTGTCAGCTCGTCCTGATAGCCCCTCCTTAGCAGTGGAGTCCAAACGGTCAGAGACTTATGACAGTATTACCTCATAGCCTGACCTTCCATATGAAGATTCAACTGATCTGTGCACCTCTGGCTTGGACAATGGAGCTGTGGCTTCTGCTTCAACACTCAGCCCTCAAGTGTTCTCATTTCTTAATCCCTGCATCGAGAGGGACATTCCCAAGCCCCATCATCTATTATCTGAAGACCTGGATGTTGGTCCCCTGCATTTGCCTGACCTTTGCAGATGCAAACAGTGCTGAATAGAAGCCCTAGACCCAAAACACCCGTGGGTGGTAGACTATTTGTTTGGACACTGGTTGCAGAAAGGTACTACTGAAGGAGCTGGTGAATCCAATACAATTGAGTGGTCCAGTACTGAATGCTGGATGAAGGAGCGTGTTCAAAAGGAGTACCCTGGTACTGAGTACCCCTATATGCTTGAGAGAATCTGGGATGCCATCGAGGACCATAGGGAGTCACGGATGTTCCAGGCAGCAGCAAACCAAATGATGGCCTGCACGAACTCTGATTATGAACTTTCCAAACAAGTGTGAAATCAGATTTGTCGGAGAGCATGAAAGATGCATGATTTTTCCATCTGGACCAGAGTTACACTTTTCAAAACTTTTGTCTTGAGGCAGGAAAAGGAAGGCCCAAGAATTAAGTATTACATCATTTCCAAGGACTCCACTGGTGAAGCGGTCACTAAACTAGACCCAAAATATTATTATCCCTTGTTGATTCCCAGACCTGATTCATTCCCTCGACTGTACTGCAAGCCACTGCGAAAAGGTCTGGGACCCCCTGAGGAAAGACTGATGTCACAAACTCCCACTGCTAATTATTGGGTGAGATTAACCCCTTGGTTACTGCCTACTGTTTAAAATCATGAGAAGTTTGTTCTTTAGCTGCATAATAACTAATAGTGCCTTGCATAATTTTCTAACAAATAATGGTTATAGTTTTCAAATTTTGATGTATACTGAGAGGTGGCTGGACTGGAATATGCTCCACTAAAGGGGTTTGCTGTGATTTGGTGTACATACTGTACATAGTTAGCGTAACTAGAGAAAGAGAAAAAAAAGTAGAGTGATAGCACAGTAAGATTTTATGTAAATTTGGGAGTGTAACTGAAAATAATTGATCGGTGGCTGCTTGCGTGTTTTTAAATTTCTTATAATGTTATGTGATAAAGTAAGTGATACTGTAGTGTTATTAGCTTGAAATGGATATGGGTCGGCTGTTGTAAAGTATCTACTGTTACGATGTTCACATTTCTAACTGCCAAATACAGGGGGGACAGTGGGTAATTATTTTCCTATTCCTGGCAGCAACATTCTTTTGGAAAGTTAGTTTTGTAGCAAGTTAGTATAGTGGGGGGAGTGACACCTCAGCTGTAGTAGCTGGCAGTTGACTATGGGGATCGCCAGGTGGATCGCTATAGTGCCTCAGTCTTAGGATAGTAGAGTGTAGAAGGAGTTAAAGTTTAGTCTGAGGAATATGTAGGTCCATCATTCCAGTGGTGAAACCAGCGGAGTACCCCAACCCTTTGGATGAGGGAGAGATTGCCATATCTCTCCTCTGGGGTGTCAGCGGTATGGCCTGGTTAGACATTCACCAGGGGTGAACATTTTGTGTGGGGGGGAGTGTGCTTACTAGTTAATTCTGGTTGCTGGATGTAGATAGGAAGAGAAAGAGAGCTTGGTGCCACTAGGTCTGGGAGGTAGGGCCTGTTTGCTAGCAGCAGAGGGCTCCGTACTCAGGTGTATATAGAGAGAGACTGAGTTTTGCACCAAGGGGAGAGAGACCCGGGGAAAGAGAGAAGAGTCCGGGGGGGGGGTCAGTCCGCAGGTTTGGCTGGAGGGCTGCGCCGGGGCTTGGCTCCCTGGCCCTCCTCCCTCGAAGATTTGCGTATGAGAAGTGTGGTGGTTCGGGCACAGAAAGTGAAGGGGTGAAGCTGGAGCTGAAGGTTCAGGGCTTGTCAGTGCATTTGGGAGCCAAAGCCCACGGAGAAGAAAAAATTATGGATGCCCGCCAAGTGAACTTTGGCACCTTGGTAGGGCCTTGTAATTAAAGTAGTATTTTTTTCGTGGTTGAGTGCAGATCGTGGAGTCAGAGTGTGTCCTGTGGGCGGGCCTCCTATGGCAAATTAGGCCTGGAGCATGGTCTGGAGGTGGCAGCCTGGGCTAGTGTGGGCATAGTGGTGGCAGCACGATCCCTTTTCCCCTGGCCACTGCAGAGTTGGGACTCCAGAGCTGAGCAGCCTGTGGAGGCAGGGAAAGGTCCATGTGGGGAATGGTTGGTTGGGACCCTGGCTGGGTGGAAGCCTGTCCATGTGCTCCATGTGGCACGTCAATTAGTCCCCCGGGTGTAGGCAGTCCTGAAATTGGAATCGCTGCAGGAGCAGAAGTGCACTGGTTTCCGGATCAGGATGCAGACTTCCCTGGAAAGCCAGTTTGAGCACATGGCCTCAGTGATTGGGTGTCCAGAAGATCTTCAGTTGTTCTGTTCTTAGTAAAGAGCACCAGTTTGACTGATTTAAGACCTTAATGGGAAGGAAATGCTCCATAAAGTGTAAGGCACCCCCCCAGGGAGAAAGTGTATGGGAAGGCCAGGTTTGGAAGAGGGATTGGGGCAGTAGAAACATCTCATGCTGTCATACTCCCTAGTGAGTGCCTAGTGTTTGAGAATTAAGGAATAGAAAGTGAGCCAGAGAGGCCTGAGAAAGAATTTGAATGAAAAGAAGGGAATTGAAATGGAAGTGCTGCTAAGTACCAGCTACCTTTTGGTGTGGCCTGTTTTGGCCCACTGTATTGTGCTGCCACGAATGTAGCCTTGAATGCTTGAGGGATTACTGTATGAAAGTCTGTTGGCAAAAGAAACTATTGCAGGAAAATGAAGGTGTCTGCCTGTGGATGCCCCCACTGAATGTGTTACTCCCATGTTCCATGGAGTGGTTCATTAACTTTCTTGTTCATTAAACCTGCTTATTGCATTTTGATTCCAGAGTGGACAGTGGATTCAATCAATTTGAGCTGTGCATTTTGTGCCTGCTAATAACCATTGCACCCTACAGCTCACCATCGGCATCTAAGAAGTATTCCTGCTCCTCTATAAGCGAAGTCCATCAGAAGAACCAGGTAATGAGCACATTTCTACTGTCTTTGGACTGTGTTGCTGGGTTGTACAGTGCCCCTTCCCACCAATTTACCATCCGGATACCCCTAGACAGGGAGCAGAGGGGGCTTACAATTGTAAGGAGAGTTCCAGGCTTTTTAAAATGACCAAACATCCATTAAAGTGCCCCAAGCACCCACAATTTTTGTATTTGTATTTTTATGTTTTAGTCCCATAGTGGGTGACTGGCACAATCCGGCCATATCCTCGGCCGGTCCACCATCTTTATTTTTTCCACTTGTCCCTCTCCATCCTTACAGCATCCTGATCCCACACTGCTCCCCAGCACTCAATTTCTGTTTCATAAGGCAACTGGAACAACTTGCCCTCTTCCACAGTCAGCCATCTTCTGATGAATTAAAGCACTTGTGCGCTTGCTCTTTGTAAAAATAAAACCAACTATTATGGGTGCTGAGGGTGGAATCAGAGTGCAGAGCAGTAATATGCTGGGGGGGGGACTCTCACAGGCTTTATATAGAGGGCTGTTAAATTTGTCCACCATTAAAATGAATGGGATATGAGGGGCAGAGATCCAGTTGTTAAACTTGCAGAGCTGATTATTAATGATCTGGCATCACATCACTGGTGCAGACAGAGGTAAGAGGTGTGGAGAGTCACATTTTTACTATGTTTGGGCTAGGTGAGGAAGGTGAGATACTGAAAAACAAGCAAGGGTGGGGGGAAGAGAGTTAAAATAAAAGAACGTAGGAATAATGAATACCAAATACACAAATATTTGGTTTCCCAATACTGAATATTTGGCCGAATATTTGGGAAAAGGTATTTTCACAGTCTTACTAGTTACCTAGTCAAAGAATACTATCAGGTTGGTCTGACAAGAGCTCCCTGACTCAAACTGGTGCTGCTTACTATCCTGGAGTCTGTTTGTCAGGGTGGCTCTATAAGTCCTTCTTGACTAGTGTCTTTATCAGCTTACACACAATGCACACAACAGAAGTAAGACTGACAGTCCTGTAGTTACCTGGTTGCTCCTGGTCCCTCCCTTGTGAAGAGAAACCACATCTACTGCCCTCCAGTCCTTCGGAACTATCCATTCTGATGTGAACTATTAATTATACAGTATGGTCCCGAAATACAGTAACTTGATTGGTCAGCTTAGGTCTTTGCCCTGGGGTAAATCCCAGCATAAGAGGATTGGTGGTGCCCCTATACATTCCCTGTAGATGATCAGTCATCCTTATTTACATACATATACTGTACCTCTGCAGTTTTAATGGTAGTTGGAACCTGCACAGATGTATATTCATGCTCACTTCAGTTGCAACAGGGATCACTACAGTACAATTGGGAGTGCTGAAGCATGGTCTCTGTCAGTGGTGGCTAGTGCCTTTGATGTGAAAGTACAAAGGAGCCTTAATGGTAAGGTCTCCATGTTGGGGGGAGAACAAACTGACAACATGTCCTCCCTTTTTGAGAGCTGTGAAGGAACTCTCCTGTCTACCTAATGAAGTGCTGACCACACACACACACACACACACACACACACACTCGTAACCACCCCCAACTGGGAAGTGTATACACACACACACACACACACACACACACACACACACACACAGCCACCCCCACCCAGTAAGTGTGCTGTCTAAGCCTGGAGATGGTAAAGGGCAAAGTCTGTTATGCCTTCGGCTGAATGCTACCTGGGTTTGTGATTAGAAATTAGCTTGAAAAGTGGCATAGTGCCTCAACCTATGAGGATCCTTTTGACAGAGTGCTGCCAGGGCAGGAAATTAACACAGCTGCCACTCTCTTTGACAGGGAACACACTAACACACTCCCCTCCCCATTTATCACTCTAAGCATGCAAATAAACAGCAAGGCAATAATGGCAAAATACATCAGCAGTTGCAAATAAATAACCAATGGGTTTATTTGGAGGTTGGAGAACAAGGTAGGGAACAAGGACAACAAAGGTAAAATAAACTAAGACAGCAGTTTGCATTCACCCCCATTGTAAGGCACGTCTCAGCACATCTTCCACCACTGGTGCATCAACTAACCCCACAGTCCCTCTGGGAGCTCCCAGTTACATTTTGAGTGTGCACACAGATGCAGAATTGCAGGTCTGTGACACTTGGACCTTGGTGTGGTACTGTGTAGATCTGGTTGTTGATTGCAGCTGCTGACAGGCAAATTACACAGTTGGATGGACAGTAAAACAGTTACTCTTGACTGTAAGCTGTAGCTGTGGGCTTAGAAACATAGAGGTTGGTGGCAGATAAGGACCACTTGGCCTACCTAGTCTGCATAAAATTCCCTACCTGTAGTTCCACAAGAGACCCTACTTGGCCTCTGGCTTACACACCCCCCCCCCCTTGCAACTAAGATTCCCTTGCGTCTATCCCATGCATTCTTAAATCCTGTGACTGTTTTAGCCCCCACCACTTCCTCTGGAAGGTTGTTCCAAGTGTCCACTACCATCTCTGTGAAGAAGTATTTTTTCATGTTACACCCTGAGCCTTCCCCTCCAGCTTCATATTGTGTCCCCTTGTCCTCGAGCATCTTGTCTTTTGGACAATGCTCCCTTCCTGTACCCTGTTTATCTGTTTAGGTACTTGAATGCCTCTATCATATCCCCCCTGTCCCTCCTGTCTTCCAGGGAGTATATACAGTATTTAAATCTTTGAGTCTCTTTTCATAGGGATTCTGATGAAGGGATTGCACCATTTTGGTTGCCCTCCTTTGCACCGCCTCCACCCTATCTATGTCCTTTCTGAGATGGGGCCTCCGGAACTGAACACAGTACTCGAGGTGGGGTCTCACCAGTGATCTATACAGGGGCAATATTACATCCTTCCTTCCAATATTACATCCATTCAAGCATTCCACTAGCTTTTCCCACTGCCTTGTCACACTGTCTAGCTACCTTTAGGTCATCAGAAATGATCACTCTCAGGTCCCTTTCCTGCTTTGCGACTGTTAGTACTTCTCCCTTATGGTATGTTGCCCCTTGGTTCCTGTGCCCCATATGCATGACTTTGCACTTTCTTGTGTTAAACCCCAGCTGCCAGACCTGTGTCCATTCTTCCAGTTTTTTTTAAGTCATCTTTCATTCTATCTCCCCCCCATCCCCAGTGTGTCCCCTCTGTTGCAGAGCTTCATTTCATCCGAAAACTGGTACACCTTTTCTTCCAGTCCCTTTACAACATCACTTATAAAGACACTGAAGAGGACCAGCCCCAGCACCGACCCCTGTGGCACCCCACTAGTCACATTGCCTACTTCAGAGCAGGTGCCATACACCACTCCCCTTTGACTCCTATTACTCAGCCAACTTTGCACCCATTTTACCACTTTGGGCCCTACCCCTAGGCTCTTCAGCTTGCTTATCAGCATCCTATGCAGAACGGTGTCGAAGGCATTGCTGAAATCCAGGTAGGCCATGTCCACTGCCCCTCCCTGATCCACCTCCTTGGTCACCTAATCAAAGAACACAATTAGGTTTGTCTGGCAAGACCTCCCTGTGTGAAACCATGCTGTCTCAGATCCTGCAATCCATTGGCAACAAGGTGTTCCCCAATGTTTTCCTTCAGTAGCAGTTCCATTACCTTGCCCACCACTGACATCAGGCTGACAGGCCTGTAATTTCCTTCCTCCTTCCTAATGCCACTTTTGTGCAGTGGGACTACATCTGTCCTCCTCCAGTCCCACAACACCTCCTCCATTTCCAATGACATATTGAAGAGGGTCGTTAGATGTGTAGCAAGCATCTTGATTCTAAGGTTATGCAGAAATGCTCAGAAAGTATCTAGGTAGCTAAACAATAGGAATGATATGTTCTGTGGGTAAAACCCAGTACTCATGATTTTTAGATAACAGGCTGGCACTGTTTCCATGTGGATGTCTCCCATGCTTAGGCAGATGATGGCCAGATTGTCTTTTCTGCAGGCTAGAAACAGGTGTGGTGGACCTAATGTTCTCCCAGTGGTGAGGGCAGCATGTTCTGATGACTTTAAATGATGGGAGCTATGTTCTGTAAACTGGTTACAGGTGCGGTGGACCCAATGCGCTTCTGATGGTGAAGGATATAGGCCATGATGGTCAAAATGATGATGATCCTTTGGGCTTGCCTTCACCCACTCCGACAGGTGGGCAGTCACTCAGGACCTCAGCTGGTTTGATCCCCTGTCAGGATAACATCCTAGCACCAGCAGAAGGCAGTGGCTTACCACTTTTCCAGAAGCAGAGCAGCTTTAAGGCAACCTCTGCTCATAATTCAGATCTAGACTTCGGGCTTGTAACTGTAGCTGCATCAGTCCCCTTTTCCAAGGGTCTCAACTATGTTTTGCATAAACTTTTTAGTCAAACAAGAATAACAATTGGGAACTATTCACAAATGATGTCCCCTCCTCAGAGATTTCTCTCAGACAAGTCTGCTCTGTTGCACATATCCTTCGCTTGTGCAGACATACAGGGATCAAATATCAGTGGCTAGCATGTCATATATTATTCATTATGCTAAACCCCTGCATCTCAGTGGCTGTCAGTTACAGAGTAAAAGCATGCATACACATCCTGAGCCAGCTTGCAGTTCAGAGCTGTTTTGCACAGCAGAGCTCCAAACTGATGTCAGTTTCACAGGGACAGGAAGTACTAATTTAGTTGTTTTGCAGAGCTGAACTAGTCTCCAAAGTTCATGCTTCTAGGGGAGGAGCAGTTTTACACTTTGTGCAGCTTTCAGAGTTGCTTGAAACTGAAAAACCTCCCTACTGTGGGCTCACCGACCCTTAAAGCAGTCTAGGGGCCAGTAGAGTGAAGAGAGGTGGTGTCGTGCTGGTGACAGTGAGAAGGGCACTGAAGAAGCCCGCAGAACAAGTGACAGTGTCCAGTCCAGCCCCAGCTCCTGCAGCTGCAATCTGGACTGGAACCGGGGAGAAGGAGCACTGCAGGGGAAGGTGGCAGCAGTGCTCCAAAGAGAACTAAAGGTAAGCTTCCTTTTAGGAGGGTTTTGCATCCTGCACTTACTGAAATCCTTGACGTTCTCATTAATGTCTGGAAAAAAACTTGCTAAACAGAACAGTCTGTCTAGTATCTCTAATTCCTATCTAAACATTTCTAACTAATGCACCTGCATCGGGGAGGATGAGCGGGTCCTCCATAATGGAGCCCCAAGGGTGGGCGGCAGGGGATCCCTGAAGAGGAGGAAGCAAAACCTAGTGGGGGACTCCTTTTCATGGGAATAGATTTGGGGACAGGTAGCGAAGGGGAGAGGGAGGTAAGGTGCCTATCTGGAGGCACGGCTCGGAGGGATGGAAAGTGGATTGTTAGGATTGCCAGGGCAGTAGTGAGGAAGGGGGATCTGGATGTCATTGTCCATGTGGGAGCAAATGACCTGGTAAGGGAAGAGGCAGGGATAGGAACAGTGCAGGAGGAATTTAGAGAGTTAAGGAGGGGATCTTGGGCAGGTAGTATGCTCTGTGACCTTCTCAGAGATACTGACTGTCTTTGGCAAGGGGAAGGCAGGGAACACCACATCAGGGATTTCAACACATGGCTGAAGGAATGGTGTGGTGAGCAGGGGTTTGGCTTCATTGGGGACTGGGGTCCCACCTGGAGGATGAGGGCCTGTACAAAGGTGATGGCCTGCATCCAGCCAGAGGGGGAACCATGGTCCTCAGTGAGCGTTTAAATGCTTCATTGGCAAGCATTCAAACTAATCAAGGGGTGAGGTGGAAGGAGGCAGGAAACCAAACACTGTGCCCCCACAAGCTCATGAGACAAAAAATATCCTGAGGGAGAGAATACCCGAAATGGGGCAAAAAACAATGAATGCCATGGGATACGAGGTATGAATAAAACTGAAAAACATAGTGGACACAATAAGGGAGGGCAAGAGGGAAAAGGTGTAGAGGGTGGCAACATGGCTTGGAGAGCAACGTGTGCAAATGTGAGAAGTCTGAACAACAAGGTTACAGACCTAGAGGCTACCATGGAGGAAGCAGACCTAGACTTAGTTGCTGTCATGGAGACCTGGTGCAATACAAACCAGGACTGGAAAGTAGCCATACCAGGATATACACTGTTCAGAAGGGACAGGGTAGGTAGAAATGTGGGAGAAGTGGCTCTTTCTATAAGGTATAACATAAAAGCCACAGAAATACAGGGAGAGCAGGGAGGAGAGGAGAGGAGATACTGTGGATCACTCTGACGAGAAGGAAAGGAGTGATCTACAGACCTCCAGCACAGGGAGAAGAGGTGAATAAAGAAATGAGGGAAGCAATCCTAAAGATGGCTTGCAAGGGGGAGGTACTGCTAGTAGGAGACTTCAGTCTTCCAGATGTAGATTGGAGCTTCCTCGCTGTAACTACAACCAGGAGTAGGTACATTCTGGACACCATGCAAGGGGTGTTCCTCAAGCAACTCACATTGGAACTCACTCGTGAGGAGGCACTATTGGACCTAGAGCTGACAAATGGGGACGGTGTGACTAACTTCAGAATGAGGGATCACCTGGGGACCAGTGACCACCGTACAGTGTGGGTCAGAATCGAAGCACACAAGGATGAGGGTCCTGGACTTCAGGAAAGCTGATTTTAAGAAAATGGGAGAATGCCTCAGGGAAAGGAGAATTGGGGGGAGTAGAGGAACAGTGGGCAAACATAAAAGAGGGCATTGAACAAGCTACAAACCTCGTTGTCAGGTGGGTTAGCAAGGGTAAGAGAAAAAGGAGACCACTATGGTTCTCTAAGGAGATAGTGGGAAAGTTAAGAGCCAAAAAAAGGGCATTTAGAAAGTACAAGCAAACACAGAAGGAAGGAGATAGGGAGACTTACCAAGAGAAACAAAGGGAGGCAGGCAAGGCAATCAGAAGCGCAAAGGCACAAACAGAGGAAAAGATTGCCAAATCAGTGACAAAGGGAGATAAAACAGTTTTTTAGATACATAAGTGATAAGAAAAAGATAAAGGGAGGGATAGTAAAACTGAAAGGGGAAGGAGGGTGCAGTGTAGAAGAGGACCACCAAAAAGATATATTGAACAAATACTTCTGTTCAGTATTTACGGAGAAGAAGGAGGAGGAAGGAAATGAGCCAAGGATAAAGTACAAGGGTATAAAGGGATGTGAAGTGGACACAAACCCTTTTACAGAAGAGAGAGTGCGTAAGGAACTAACAAAGGTAAAAGCAGACAAAGTAATGGGGCCAGACGGGGTGTACTCCAGGATACTGGAGGAACTGAAAGAGGAACTGGCTGCACTCCTGACAGCCCTTTTCAACCTGTCATTAAAAACAGATGAGGTAAGCCGGTCCGGTGGTGCTGAGGGTTGAGTCTCTGGACACCACACCTCGCACCATGCTGGTGAACCGGGTTGGGGCACGGACTCAGGTATTTGGGGGTCATCAGGGGGAAGGAGGATTGCATGTCCCAACAGATGCTCTGCTACTTCAGGGTGGGTTAGCAGGGGTGCTGTATGCACCTGATGTCCCTGGGTGCTGGTGGGAGCACCGGCGCTCACGGGGCATTGGCGGCTCTAGAGGGCTGGAGTCGGGGAGGGGAGGACGTTGTTAGGCACTTGGCAGGAGTAGCCAAAGTGACCAGTAGAGTGCAACAAGGATCAGTACTAGGGCCAGTCCTCTTCGATATCTTCATTAGAGGCATTACAAAAGGGCTAAAGGGAAAGTATGCTTGTTCACAGGCGACACAAAACTTTGCAACAGAGTGGACACACCAGGAGGAATGGAAAGAATAAGGAACTATCTAAAAAAAACTGGAAAAATGGTCAAGAGCTTGGCAGTTGTGTTTTAACGCAAAGAAGTGTGAAACAATGCACATGGGACACAAGAACCCAGGGGCAATATACCAACTGGGAAGAGAGGTATTAACAGTCACAAAGCAGGAAAGGGATGTGGGGGTGATAATTTCTGATGACCTGAAGGTAGCAAAGCATTCCAACAAGGCAGGTGGGAAGGCTGATGGGATGCTGGGTTGCACTGGCAGATCACCAGTGAGACCTCACCTCAAGTACTGTGTACGGTACTGGAGGCCCCACCTCCGCAAGGACATAGAGAGGGTGGAGATAGTATAAAGAAGGGCAACCAAAATGGTGCATGGCCTGCATCAAAAGTCCTAGGGGGAAAGGCTCAAGGAATTAAATATGTACTCCCCGGTGGAAAGGAGGCAAAGGGGGGATATGACAGAAACATTCAAATACCTCACAGGTAAAAACAAGGTACAAGAAGGAAGCATATTCCAAAGAAAAATATGCTCAAGGACAAGGGTCACACTATGAAGACAGAAGGGGAGGCTCAGAGGAAATGGGAGGAAGTACTTCTTCATGGAGAGGATGGTGGGTGCATGGAAAAAGCCTCCCAGTGGAGGTGGTGGGGGCTGAAATGGTTACAGGATTCACGAATGCATGGGACAGACACAGAGGGATCTCAGAGATAAGATGGGGGGGGTCTGGAAACTGAGTAAGATCTGTGGTGTCATTATAGGTAGGGAATATAGGGAAGATCAGGTGGGCCAGTAGGTCCTTATCTGCTGACAGAGTCTATTTTTCTAAGTAAAGACAGAGGGGACACCTGGGAAATCATAAGTGAGTTTAACTGGGTGTTTGATTTCTCTTCCAGAATGGCAGGGTGCTACACGTTCCTCTGCAATGATTTGATCAGGATCGTTGATGGATTCTGTGTCCTCTGCCAGATGGGGTTCAAGTCTTTAAATGTCCCAAGGTGGTTCTATTATTGGGATCCCAACATCCTCTGTGAGGGGGCGAAGTCCATGACTGTGGGCCCAAATTCAGTCAGAACAAAAGGTGCTGCTGTCAGATTCAGTGGTCTGAAATGGCTCACATTACTTCCTTCAGGTGCTGGGGAATGGAGCAGGCAGATATGCACTTCATACTGGACAACTGTAGGGTTCTTAATCATCAGAGCTACTGTAGACCACATCAGACTGAGTCACTAGAGGAGCAACAGGCATTTAAATGGAGGTGCACAATTCCTCCTTGTCCAGGTCTTATTCCTGGTGACAAGTCTTCTTGGCAGTGAGAGAGATCCTGGGTTAAATGGTTCAGGAAACAGATGACCACTTGACAAAAGGTGATTCTGATGCTAAGTTTTGACGACATCTCCTCTTCCCATTCTCAGACAATAGACTGGCAGGTTTGGAAGCTGTTCCACAAATAAATAGGGATCAGGATTTCATTGGTCCTTAATCTTATGTAGCCTGAGATCCCCAAGTTCTGGATAAGTATCAATTCCCCACCTGGAGAGCTTGCTCTCTGATTCTTTTGTCTTATCTGGTCTTGTTGGATAGGTTGGACTTACTAGCTGCTTCATGGGCCATCCTGGCCACTTTCAGTTGACTATGTAACCTCTTGGTGTAGTCAAGGTATGTCTCTGACAAGGTGCCATCAGCTGATACCCCGAAACATAAGTCTACCAGAAGTCTGGCTTCCCACCCAAACATTAGGAAGTAGGGTGAGAATCCTGTTGAGTCATTTATGGTACAGTTGTAGACATTGACTACAAAAAGGTACTTTCTGGAGTCAGTATGGCTTTTGTATGATCCAGTGTCCCCAGCATATTAAGCAGCGTTCTATTGAACCTCTTTGGCTGAGGGTCGCCCTGTGGATGATAAGGAGTGGTACAGAACTTATTGATATCCATAATGCTGGTAAGTTCTTTGATAAGATGACTCTCAAAGTCTCTCCCTTGATCACAGTGAAGACAGCTGGGAAAGCCAGAATGCACAAAGTACTTTACACACAAAACTTTAGCCACAGTGGTTTCTTTCTTGTTTTTTGTGGGGAATGCCTGTGCATACTAGCTGTTGAGGTCGATCACCACCAGAATGTTACTGATTTCTTTCTAGTCAGGTTTATTGGAAAGGAAGTCCATGCAGACCAGGTCCATTTGTCCAATACTGGTGATGTTTATGAGTGGAGCTGCCCTTTTGGATAGTCTTAGAGGTGATGCACCAGTTGCAGCATTTACAATGCCTCTCTACTTCAGTAGTCATGCACGGCTAGTAAAATTGGTCCCTGGACAATGCCCAGAGTTTTATCGATCCCCAGGTATCCCATGTCCTCATGAAGTGATCGCAAAACCATTTTTAGACACTTGTTGGGAAGAATCAGTTGCTTTTTGGGGAAAGGTGTTTGTATTTTTGTGATTTGATGCAACAGTCCATTCCTTAGTGAGAGTCTGTCCCACTCCTTGAGGAGAAGTGGCACATCTGAAAAATTTGATTTTACATGAGCAGAAGCCAAGCCCTTGTCTTTGGCTAGAATGATATCCTGCAGACTGGGATCTGTCCACTGTGCACATCTTACATCTGCAGGTCTGAGGTGAAGCAAAGAAGTATTATGCAGTGTATTGAAGCAGGGGTACACCTTCGGTACAGCATCAGATGCACTCCAAGAAAATCTGCAGTCCTGTCAGAGTTGGTTGGAGCAGGCTGGTCATCAGGCACCATTAGCTGGCAGACTGATTTCACTCTATTTTCAGATATACATAGGTCCATGTACCCTCTATAGGTGGAGTATGATGTGTTCATCTGGACTGGGCATCTGCATCTATGTTGTTCCATCCTAGACAGTATTGCAAGTGGAAGTTGTAAGCAGATAGAGCTAAGATCCATTTATGCCCATGACGTCAAGCTTGGCAGTCATTAACACATAAGTCAGTGGGTTATTGTCTGTCAATACAAGGAATCTGGCTCCATAAAGACATTCATGAATTGATCAGTCACTGCCCACTTCAGCACAAGGAACGGCAACTTATGGACTGGATAGTTCTTTTCAGATAGACTTGGGCTGTGACTGGCATAGGCAACTGGTCTCATACCATTTTCATGCTCTTGGTAAAGTACAGCGATCAGTCCATCAATGCTGGCATCAATGTGAAGGGTATACGCTTGGTATAGTCAGCATACACCAATACAATGGCCCCTGTCAGGTATCGAACAATCTCTTGAAAAGCGTTCAGCCCACAGTCCATATGTCCCTGAAAGGTTCATCGGTCCTGTAATATTTTCATGGTAGTTTCTGTTTGGTCCCCAAACCTTTGGTCTTTTGATTTGGAGGATACCCCTGAGTCAAGTTGCTCAATGGCCTCACAATTGAACAGTAGTCCTTCATGAATCTCCTATAGTATTCACAGAACCCCAGGAAAGACTGAAGCATTTTTAAATTGTTGGGTCTCGGCCAGGCTGTGAGGGCTTCCACTTTTGCTAGGTCAGTGCCGATTCCTTGCTCCGGATCTATGTGTCCAGCATATTTGATAGCAGTCTCACAGATCTGACACTTGTTCAGAGAAAGCTTTAGACCATGTTCCTTCAGCCAGTCCAGCACCTTTAGTAATCGGGCTTCATGTTCTTCCAGTATCCTCCCAAACACTATGAGGTCATCCAGGTGGACTAAGACCTCTAGGAGATTCATATGCCTCCACCACCTTCTCCATTAGGCATTGGAAGGTTGTTGGGGCACCATATATCCCTTGCAGCATTTGCTTAAATTGATAAAAACCAAGAGGACAGATAAAGGTGGTCTTCTCTTTGTCTTCCTTAGCTATCAGTATTTGATACTATCCACTGTGTAAGTCCAGCATAGATAACCACCTACCCCCTGTGAGGCTGTCCAGGGTGTCTTGCACTTGAGACATAGTGTATTGATTGTCCACGGTCCTTTGATTAAGGGTATGATAGTCAATGCACAATCTTAAGGTGCCAGTCTTCTTTCAGGCCACCACTATAGATGAAGCATAGGGGCTCCAAGATTCTCTTGTGATACCTGCCACCAAGAGTTCTTGCAGGTGTCCTCTGATATCTTCAGTGTCAGCAGCTGGCTGTCTCCATGATTCTTCTCTAAATAGGTGGTTGTTATGTAGTTGTATACAGTGTTCTTTCCCTTTGGAACATCCCATGTCCCACTCATTGCTTGAGAAGACAACTGAAAGGTCAGCCAATTCCCGTTGCAGTTGTTTCTTTCAGTAGGGGGAAGGAGGTAGTTGGAATGGGAGATGAACCAAAATGGAAAACTTCTTCATCCAATCGAAGGATCCTGTCCTGATGGGATGGTGCCATTATCACCTCAGCAGTCTATATGCTGACTAGTACTGCACCAGAATGCACTGTCAAATCCATATGTGTTTTGTTCTTTAATTTAATGTTGATCCTCTTGATCATTATGTCAGTACCAGGTAGTACTGCTCACTGAACCATCAGACTGCTTGGCAAACCTTTTATGAGGGACTCTACAGTGATGATCTGGTCTGAAAAGGCTTCATGACAGTCCACAGCTCTTTCTACTTGGCCATCATTCCCAGGGGGCATAATTAAAAGCTCTTTACCTTCTTTCTTTATGACTCCTACAATTCCCTCAGGGTTGATGCAGGCCTTGGCTTCTTTGCCAGGTAAGCAGTATGCACAGTGACGTAGATTGGCAATGTGTGCCTGGGAAGCATCACAAGTTAAGGCCTGACCCTTTGGGCAGATGAAGGATTCAGTGGACGTCCACAACCAGGTGACAGGGAGTTGACTTGTGGCTGAGATGCCTGCACCGTCTGTAAGGCTTGCTGAGTATAAATATCAGGGGCATCACTTTGCTCTCTGACTGTGAACTTGTGGCTGCAGAGGTATGGCTTTCCCTGTGGGTACCCATAGTGAACTGCCAATGGCTTTTTGCGCTTTTCTTACCTTACTTCATCCAGTAGCTGTTGGAAGTTTTGGGGATCTGCTCTGCATTCTTTGACCTTGAGAGAAATCAGTGTCCAGCGGGAATATACAGCTTCTCACAAAATCTGGTCCAGTCTCATCTGTGCAGTCTCTGCAAGGGTAACTCTTCTAGCTTCCACAGTTTTTTTTGAATCACAGTCTCCACTTGGGTTATGTAATGAGACAAGTTTTCTCCCTTTCTTGCATGGTGGCTCCCAGTTTTGAAAATGAGGTCCTCCCTCCACTCAACTGTAACAGATGTACACTTAAGCATAGCAAGGTGGTCACTTGCAGTGCAGTTCGACTGGCTGGCACATAGAGAAGAGTGTATGTCCAAAGCTATACTTCTCAGGCTCGCCACAATTCTTTGAACACTTCCACACTTTCTCCATATGTGTGGTTTGGCTCATCCAACTTTCATAGTCCTTCCCAGGAGGAGTGGAGCTGGCTCCAGAGAAAGTATGCAGTCTCCTGTACTGTTCATAGGGCATGACCAAGTGAGGGTTTAGGTCTGTTCCCCAACTCAGAGTCCATTGGATGGCATGGTCTGCACTGGATCCTCTTCCTTGAAGAATGCTCTCACATCTTACAGTCTTTCCTTCAGCTACCAAAAAGAATTGCAACTCCTGTTCAAATTTACTTTGCTCTTTAGGGTCTTCAGGGGAAGGGTTTTGGCTCGCATGAGTCATTATGAACCAGAAGGTGGGGTCTCCATCAGTGTGGAGCTGGCTGGGTACCCTTGAGGAATCAACATCCTCTCAGTACTCCATCAGAACACATAATGTCTATCAAGCCGAATTGTAAACTCTCCCATGAACAGTCACTTTTCCCAAACTATTTATGCTACCTATGACACTTTCAAGATGGTCCCTAGAGGTTCCTTTAGGGATCATGTGCACTAAAATGCCTTTTTTCGGACCCTTGACCAAGCCTAACAATGTGTTGCAATCCATCATGACGTTGAAAATTGACGGGGGTACCAATCTCTGTTCCTGCCCCAGGATAAGGTGTTGCAGAAATGTTCCACAAAAGCCAGCCCACCGGTGCAGCGGTTGGATTTCCGCTTGTGATGCCGGTGACCCAGGTTCGGGAACGGACCCAAGTCATCGGAGGGCCGGCCGGGGGGAGAAGGATGGAATGTCCCCAGGACAGCTCTCCTTCTCTGGGGAGGGTGGGGTGAATGCCGGTGCATGACAGACCCCTGGCAGAGCCTGGGGGTATCGCTGCAACCAGCTTCCAGCATGTTCGGTGGGTGGTTCAGACGCATGGCTTCATTGCATGTATCTGCCCTCCCCCCGGAAAACCCCAGAAAAAACACTGCAGCCAGCACCTAGATGACGCTCGCCCTGCCGCCTCATACCCAGCTCCCAGGCTGACTCCCCCAACCTAATCCCACATTCGTGGCATTCAGGTTGGTGCCATAACCCCACCCTGGGGGACAAGCCAAGGGGTATCGGGGAGAGTAGAGACTCATGTGGGAGTGTGGGAAGGCAGTGAGGACCGTGACCGGGCAGATGGTTCCGGTGGCTGGCGTAAGTGGCAAAAAAAGTATAAATAAAAAAAAAAAAAGAAATGTTCCACAAATCCCACGCTTTCTCCAAATTTGTAACCATCTCCAACTGCAAGATGTGCTGACTAAGCCTGGAAATGGTAAAGGGCAAAGTCTGTTATGTCTTCAGGTGAATGGCAATGGTTCAACAAGGAATGTGGGGTGGGGCACATAAAATTTCATTCAAAACCCTTAAGATTCTATTTTTCAGCTCTTTATGTTAAGCAATTCAAACAGACATACAGTTCTTCTTTTACGTTTCACCCAGAATTTATGGGCTTCCTCAGAAGGATGCCTAAAATTCTAATATAGAAATAACAATATTTAGAAAGCCTTTCTTGTTTCACATTCACTTAGAGCCTTCATAGTTAGATATATTAGCCTTTTTGTCAAGCCACTTCTCTGTTTCACTGTTCATAATGACCATAAATCTTCTCCTGATAAGTTAGTTTCATGACACTTCCTACAAAAAAATATAACTACAATGTTTATCACAGTCTTAATAGGTATACTTTATTCAAGCAATGTGGACCCTCATCTCCCCACCACCACAGGCAAACCCACCTCACAGTGCCCAATGTGCAAACACTCAGAATTTCAAATACCTGACTTCCTCAACTCCGAATACCAACGACACATTTACCCAGGTTTTTTTTTCTTTATATTATCTTTTTCATACCCTTTTTGTCCCTTGTTTTCTCCCCATCCCCTATGTCGGCCATGTGTGCTTGTGGAGCCACACACTCTGCGGTACCAAGATGACCTGCCACTGCTTGCCACCCACCTGCACTGCCCTCAGACCTCCACCCAGGGGCAGTGGAACTACAGTGGGTGACAGGGTTCCTCCCCAGGAGAGGAGAGCTACCTTTCGGCTGCTCGATCCTGCTCCCCCCCCCCCGCCAGTTCTCTGATGACCCTGGTTTGTTCCTGATCCCAGGTCGCCAGAGCAATGCGAGGTAAGGTGTCTAGTGCCTCAGCACCACTGGACCACTTACTCATGTTTTTAAATTCCTAAAGGAGAACCAAATACAATTCTTGTATGATTCCACCTTCTTGCAACTTATTTCTAGCATTTGTTTCAAATTAAAGACATCATTTACTGACATATCTCGTATGTCTTTTAGGTTTCCATGTGTTTTCCTATTTGAAGAGCTGAAAAGATTTGTGAGCTTGTACTGAACGACAGCTGCTTATTCGTGCTAATTTTAACAGCTCAATTAACCTCTGTGTATTTTATGCCACTTCATTAGCTCTCAAAGTTGCCAAGCTACCAGTTTGTGCTGAAATCATTTAATCATTCTTATTTCAGACAACTCCCTTGATGTTGCCTAGCTACCATAAACAATACTCTTGATTTTTTACATACTGTCAGTACACTCATTTATGTATTTGTATGTTCTTATCTAATTATTCGATTTCAAAACTCTCAGATATTCTACACTGTAGGTGCTCAACTGCTCTCTATAAATCTCAAAGGTATGTCAGTGTCAAACTGGCAAATGTGTAGCAGCTAGCTTTGGGTTTGGAGTGAACCTGGAAGTTTGGGCACTGTAAAAAACTTGTTACTGCATGTAATTACTTGTGTCTGATGTATTTTATAATGCCTTACTGATTTTGTTGATCCAATACTGTTTAATTAAATTAGTACATTCTGCCATGTATCTCAAATATCATACCACATCGTTGCAGGTAATAGGATGTTATAGACCTCCATCCACTGATCTCCAACTATTAACACACCTAGGCGATACAATCGGGAAGGGGTCCCTAGACCTCTATTATTTTAGGTGATCTTTTTTACCAATTATATTTACCAGGTGAGACACACTAAGCTGAAGGCTTGTTTGCAGGTGCAACCTGGGAGCACAAGGAAGTTAAGTGACTTGCTCAGGGTCACACAGTATGCACCTAGGGGGCTGTGGGATTCAAACCCAGGTCTCCAGATTTGCAGCTCAGAGCCTGAACCCACTGCGCCATACTGCCTCCAATCCAATCCAATCTTAATCTAGATTAGCCTTCCAAGGCTGCTACACATGTTTTGTCGTTCTGTGATACACATGGCTTAACACAGCTCATCAACAATTCCACCAGAATTAATAAAAGAACCCAAGAAATAGTACTCTTCTGGACGTTATCCTTGTGAGCAAACCACATCTAGTCTCCCATGTCGCAGTTCTCTTCAGTGATAACAGTGACCACTGTTTCATTGCCAGTATAACAGCAACCAATAAACCCACATCCCCTTCAAAGCTCTCATTTAGAAGATCAAGGTGAAATTTTGACCATCATGCATATCTGCAAGATCTGAGGTACTCCACATGCTGGCAAGACTTCTACCTATCAAAAACAGTAGACTCAGCCTACGAAGTTCTTAACGATATAATACTAGGAGCTCTAAACAAATATGCCCTGTTACTTAAAGTACGGGTAAGAAACAAACTTTGTTGGTGGTTCACTCCAGACCTCAAAACTGCACTCCTAGAGAGGGACAATCTATGGAAAAAAGTGCATAAAACAAAGACACCATCAGATTGGTGTCAGTTTAAAAAGGCTAGGAACATATGTACCAGGAAGATTAGAGATGCAAAGGCTGCTTACTATCGTACTGAACTGGACTTTTCTATCCAGAACCCAGCTAAATTCTGGAACACCATCAATGACCTATCTGCCCACACGCCAAGCAATTTGTTCCCAGCCAAGATCATTTCCGGGAACAATATCATTAACGACAGAATGGATGTCCCAGAGTCATTCAATAATCATTTCATGACTGCAGGCTTAGCATTTGACAACTCTCCTGCAAA
Source organism: Neoceratodus forsteri (assembly GCA_016271365.2). NCBI lineage: Eukaryota > Metazoa > Chordata > Ceratodontiformes > Ceratodontidae > Neoceratodus > Neoceratodus forsteri. The sequence continues at coordinate 725,099,749 of CM057458.1, read as the reverse complement.
CTCAATGCGATCCAAGTTAGGCACTCAACATACCGAAACCCTTGTGACAGACTCAATATTCTCGCTGCAACCAGCTACGCTGAAACAGGTGGAAAATTTACTATGCCATCTGGACATAAAGAAAAGTGCTGGTGTGGACTCCCTCAACCTCTACTTCCTGAAGATTGCCTCTCATGTACTAGCAGTACCAATAACACACTTATTCAACCTTTCATTGTCCCAAGGGACAATCCCTTCGATTTGGAAAACAGTGCAGGCCATTCCTCTGTTTAAGTCAGGGGACCCTGACGATCTCAACAACTATAGGCCAATTTCCATTCTTCCTGTACTATCTAAACTGCTAGAAAAAAGTATACAACTGAGATCTTACCATGAATCAACAAATCTTCTAAACCCTGCACAATCTGGCTTCAGAGCCAAACATAGCACCATTACAGCCCTAGCAAAAGTAACCAATGATTGGCAGTCAGAATTGGATAACAGGAACTTTATCTGTGCTGTGTTCCTGGATCTAAGTAAGGCATTTGACACAGTTGATCATGAGCTGCTCCTCTTATCCTTGAAATCTACAGGGCTGGATTCACTCTCCCTGCGGTGGTTTACTAACTACCTTACTGGATGTCTCCAGCAGGTTAAGGCTGAAGGCGAACTGTCACCCCTTAAACCACTGCTAAGAGGCGTACCCCAGGGATCCATTCTTGGTCCTATTCTTTTCACCATCTATATCAACAACATTGATGATAATATCACCAAGGCCACTGTACATCTATTTGCTGACGATACGGTGCTCTATGTCAGTCACCCATCACCAGAAGCAGCTGGCAGTGATTTACAAACAGAATTCAGTCTACTCCAACATCAACTCCTGAACAAAAAACTCCTGCTCAATGCAAAGAAAACAAAAGCAATGTTTTTCTCTCCCTTCATATATGCGGTATATCCAGCCAGTTTAGGTGCGCTCCCACATATATCCACAATGCTGGGTGAATACCTAGAATTTGTCTCAAAATTCAAGTACCTGGGAGTTTGGCTTGACAACAGGCTTTCCTTCATAGAACACATGGAAGAATTACTAAAAAAAACTATGTCAGAGACTCAGTCTTTACTTTAGGATCAAACACTTTCTCACAAGTAATGCTAAGTTAAGGTTGGTCCTGGCCACATTTCTTTCTGTAGTCGACTACGCTGATTTCCTATACAGTCGCTGCCCCACCTCCTACCTTGCAAAATTGGATACGCTCTACCATAGGGCACTGAGGTTTATTACCGGACTTCCGCTCGCCACTCATCATTGCTCCCTATATGCAGCAGTGGGATGGACTTCGCTTCAGTTTAGGAAGGACAGAAACACTGCTCAATGGACATTCAGAGCCATATCCAAAAAATTACTGCAATATGTCTCAGACTGCTTCCAGCAAAACACTATAAGTAAGTATACTCTAAGAAGCTACTGTTCCACCCTGTTTAAAGTGCCCAAAGTCAATTCTCATTTTGGAAGGACAGCCACAAGCTTTACGTTGCCCTCCCTATGGAACAAGCTGCAAGAAACATTAAAACTGAGTATACCTATATCTACTACTTCCTTTAAATCCCTCTACTCAGGGCTTATCAAGGAACAGTGCAATTGTTTTTGGCATCATTAGTCCGAATTATTCCCTCTGTATCACCTCTACGCATGTCTCATTCTTGTAACCTTGGCGTATGACTCTGTAACATTCCCTCCGCTACTCTCCTTCCTTCTCTATTAATCTCTTTATATGTTCCACAATCTTACTCTTAATATTACAGGTTTCCTTACCCTGATAGTTGTGCTATGCCCATCGCCCCTTCCTATGCTTCTCATATATAGCACTTCCTAATTTCACCCTTCTCTCCCTTCTATCCCGTCCCTCCCTCCCTTTTTTAATTCCCCTCTTTTTCTAAAGCTCCCCCACCCATTACCTGGCCACACCCACTGTCATCCTCTCCCACCCCCCTCTGACAAATTCCTTAGAATTCACTTGCGTAAGTTAATCAGCTACCTACATATACTCCTCACCTGAATTCATAATCCTTTATTGTTTCTATACACATGCAAATATATGAAATCTTGTAAATGTATTATACCTATCCTCACATATGTTATGTGTTGGCATCCTTAATGAGTTGTATTACCTCAGCTTTTATTGTTTTCCTTGTATTGTCCATTGTTTATGTAAATTACCTTGTCCTAACCAGGTCCATCTTGCAGATGAGCACTGCTTAATGATGTTCGCCTGGATAAATAAAGATTTTGATTGATTGATGAATGTTTGGAAGCACCACTGTGACCAGACATTCACAAAACCATGTGAATGTGTGGGCTTACTAAGCAACCATACACAGATGTCATTGAAAGGACGTTGCCCTGGGTCACGGCAGTGCCCCCAAAGTTGTATTGCATGGTGCGTTTTGCCCAAAGAGTGCTGGCCATGTCCCAAGGCCACACTTTTACGATGTCTTCTGCAAAGGGAACCAGGTGGTCACAAAATATGCCACTCCTGCCAACTGTTACCTTATGTTAAAAACACATCTCCAAGAATTATGCTGTTAGAAAGACAGTACACAAGCGATAAGATTTGCATGGCAAAAGACTTTTAGAATAATATACTTCAAACAGGTCTCTAGAAAAAATAATTTATAAAGAACAAGGTGTACTATATGTGAACCTCATACTACTCATATTTGGAAATAATCAATAATTAAATGAATAATAATATCCATGTAGATGCAGGTTTTCCAGGCTACACATTGTAGATATTAAATCGCCATATTTATATAGTGCATGAACTGCAATTCACAATAATGTCAATTGTAACATAAATTGCAGTTAGTGGGCCAGATATTCAGAAATGCGCCAAAGGCCGGCGCAAGTCTGGCACAGTGCAAAACCGATGCACCATGGTGCAATGAGTGCCATATTCAGAGGATGCACATGCCGAACTGCGCCAGTGCAACACGGCTGAATATGACACAGTTGCACTATGGCGCAACCATGGATGCGCATGGCACAGCCGTGGATGTGCCATGGCACAACCCCAGGTGCACCATGGAGCAACCACAGGTGCACCATGGGGCAACCACAGGTGCACCATGGGCAGACACAGAAGCCCCAGGGCAACCGTGGGAGCAGAGCACCAAAGCAACTGGGGGGCATGGCACATAGCAGAGACCCAGGGACAGAGCCAGGGCAGTGGAGTGACAGGCCACAGGAGGCCACCACCAGCAGGGCATAGCAGGGTGCACACAGGCACCCATACCCCCACCCCAGAACATAACAGTGGCACAGACAGGAGGCAATAAGGGGTGCCAATGGGGGATGGAGGGCCACCAAGGGGGCCCCCCCACAGGCAGCAGGCCCTCCCCCCTGCGCAACCAGACCAGGCCAGGCCATGCCACACCCAGGACTATGCAGCCAAGAAGACACACCTGCCACACCACCGTGACAGCCACCCCAAGGGCACCCCAAGGCACAGTCAGCAACCGAGGGGAAGAACACCACCACTGTGGAACATGCAGCAGCACACAGCAGTGATCCACAGAAGCACAACACGCACCCCAACACATGCACACCACATGGACAGGAACTGGGCCACTGCAGTATGGCTCCTCATGCCACCTGCAAAGCAGACACAGACACAGACACAGGCAGGTAAGGCAAAATAGAAATGTATTCAAAATAACTATATACAGTAACAAGGAGGTGAGAAAGGGTAGGATAGTGAGGGAACAGACAACTATATACTACAGATAACAGCATACCAAAATAGATTACCTCATAGTTACAGATATGAGAAACAATATGTATTGGTCCTAAGTCATTCTCCATTGGAGAATGACTTAGGAGACAGAATTACTAATGAGTATCATATGAGACAGAATATGCTTCCATTAACATGATAGCTTAGACAAAAGAAATGCTGACTGGTTCAACCTACATGTGTCATTTCTTGCTTATGTATAATATAAGACATAACAAAGGCTTTCTCTCTCTGTCAGCTTGCTTAGACAAAGAGAACTGCGGACAGGTCCCTATTACATGTGGCATATCTGCCTGAGTGTGAAATACACATTACATATAATTATATGAGAATATAAGTATACAATAATCACTGATGATCCCTCAGAGTCATCATATCAGTAATTAGATAAATTATATATGGAATATATTGGGAGGCAGTATAGTGCAGTGATTTAAGGCTCTGAGCTGCAAATCTGGAGACCTGGGTTTGAATCCCACAGCCCCCACTTGCATACTGTGTGACCCTGAGCAAGTCACTTAACTTCCCTGTGCTCCCAGATTGCACCTGCAAACAAACTTTCAGCTTAGTGTGTCTCACCTGGTTAAAGAATTGGAAAAAAATATATATATGAAAGACAAACTAATCTAGATTAATGTATTATAGTGAGGTATAATGAATCATGCATGATCAATATTAACATATCTTAGCAGCAAAGCACATTCCTGGCACTTATGCTTATATGATGGGTGCCTGAAATCTACAGTACGTTAATGCAAAATAGCAGTATCACAGAACAATAGACCAGGAATACAATGTGAGGTATATTTGAGGTGTATGTGGGACGATAGGGGCATAACCCAGGTATAACACTGTGGTCCCTGTCCCTCCCCTTCCACTGTGAAGACTAAGTAGAAATATTTCTTTAGGATTGAAGCCTTATCCTGATCACCCTCTATGCTCTCTCCCTTATCCCTTCTGATCTTAACAATTCCTCCCATGGACTTTCTTCCCTCACTAATGTACCTGCAGAATGTCTTGTCCCCTGCCTTCACTGATTGAGCTATTTGCACCTTTGCACTCCTTACAGCTTTTCCTGCCTCTTTCAGACACTTCTGGTACTCCTCCCTATCTTCATCCCTTTGTGTCTCCTTGTATTTTCTGAAGGCCACCTTCTTGGTGCTTACCTTTTCTGCCACAACCTTGGCCAACCAAAGTTGTTTCCTCCTCCTTCTCCCTTTGCTCCTCATCTTAACACATTGTTCTGTGACCCCAATAATGGTTTCTTTAATGTATGCCCATTGCTCCCCCACCCCCTCCTTCCTTTCTGTGTTCCAAGGTTTGTTTAACACTTCTTCCCATCTTGCAGAAGTTAGCTCCCCTGAAATCTAAGATGTTTACCTTTGTATTACATGACTGTATCCCTGTGTTGAATTTGAACTGTACCATGTAGTAGTAGTAGTAGTAAAAAATATTTATTTTTAGACAGGGTAGTACTTTAGGTCCAAGGACCTATTTACAAAGTAATCCTGTTTCACATTCATCCAAAGTTACAAAGCATTCATAATCCAGTGATAGACATAAACAGATATCATACAAAATTATAAAACTTCCTATCATTAATCATAATAAACGAAAGTTATCTATAATACAATTCATCATTCATGTCAAATAGGTAGACATAAACAAACAAACAAATTAAAATTGTCAATACACATACCAAAATGGAGCAAACAGTGGATTAACATTCTCCCCTTAAATTAGAAATACTTCTAACATGTACATTCTGTAGGATAAGTTTCATCCAAACTGGATTTAAATGTGAATAATTTTACAAGGTTTCTTATCTGTGGTGGAATCCCATTCCAAGTTTTAGCAGCCCAAACTTGTAACATCATACTTTCATATCTAGTATTTATTTTTGGAAAATTCAACCCCCTAAATTTTACTTCTCTGAGTAAGTGTTGATCAGTCTCACAACCGAACTTGATGTCCATGTGCCCCTTAATTAATCAATTTTTAACTTTAAAAATGAAAATAGAAAATTGTTTTTCATATTAGGAAGACAAGCTGTCCCAATTTAACTCTCTGTACATGGAACAGTGATGTGTTGTATACTTACAGTTCAGAATATACCTTGCTAACCAATTATATGATTTAACTAATTGATCGAGGTGTTTTTGTTCAGCTAGATTATAAACTAAATTTCCTTATTCTAACACAGGTAATATAAATTGAATAGCAATTATTTTTCATGTCTGAGTATTTAATATTTGAGAAGACCTGCGTAATGCACCCATTTTATTGTTTACCTTTTTGGACACATTATCTATACGATCAGAAAAAGTAAGGGAACTATCAATTAGTACTCCCAGGTACTTATATTGTTTTGTAATTGTTAATTGTTTCCCACTTCTTGTTACTATTCCCTTAACAATGTTAATTTTATTGTTAACTCTAATTTGTTTTTACTAAAGTACATTATCTGTGTTTTCTTTTCATTAAGAACTAATTTAGAAACCAAAAACCAGTCTTGAAGGACATCAGAATCGGTTTGTAACCTTTCCAATATTTCTTCTTGGGTTTTTGCTGATGCCAAAAGTACAGTATCATCTGCATAAAGGCGTATATGAGTGTTTTTTATCTGTAGTGGCAGGTCATTCACATGTATTAAAAACATCAGTGGCCCCAGGATTGATCCCTTGGGCGCACCTCTTATTACTTTACCAATTTCCGAATATTGATTATCTATTACGACTTGCTGTTTTCTATCACTTAGATAAGACTCAAACCATTTCAAGGTCTTGGGAGTGATTCCGATCCTCCCCATCCTCTCAAACAGCAAATGGTGGTCTACTAAATCAAAAGCTTTGGACAGGTCGACGAACACGGTCACTCGTCCCCAGGTGCCCCTCCACTTGGAGATCCTCTGTTCTGTCCCTATTGGCCAGTACCAGATCCAGGATTGCCCCTTCTCTGGTTGGCTTACGTACCAGCTGTCTGAAGCCTGACCCTCTAGTGAGTCCACAATATCTCAGGTCCTGGCAGTAGTACTCTCTTCTAAACACAATCATAAAATTCCACAAATAAGAGAAATATTGAATTCTCATTGGAACATTCTTAAAGATTTCCCACTCAATGGTAGAGTGTTTCAGCAACCTCCTTTGGTGGCAATTAAAATGGTTACCACAGTCAAAGACAAATTATTGCAAACAGATTACTATTAGCAAAGAAAACCACAGGACAATGACTTTTAGGCCCATTAAGGCCTGGAATAGTACCCTGCGACCATTGTTCTTCATGTGGGCACACTAGTAAGAAATCTACCTAGAGACATCTATTTACAAACAAAGATTATCCAGTAAGACAACACATCACTTGTGAATCTATTGGGGTGGTGTATTTATTACAGTGCCAGTGTGATAAAATATATATAGGGAAACTACCAGACAACTGAAGGTTTGGATGCAGGAACTTAAAAGCAATATTAGGAATTGATTGCAGACTCCAGTGGCAGAACACTTTAATTCAGTGGGACATTCAGGAGCCTCACTAAGATTATGGGGCCTTGAACTGGTCACACCATCCCCCAGAGGGGGAGATTTTGATAAGATTCTTGAAAAAAATGAGATGCTGTGGATCTTTGAAATGGATGTACTCAACCCAGATATAGCCATGAATAGGGATACAACATGGACTGTGTGTTGGTAATGGGTGTTCTGTCCCATTATGATGATATAATGGGACATACAATATGTATTATATTTTATAGTGGAATGCAAATTGTTAAGTGCATCCAGTTCTGGAGACCCCATCTCCACAAGGACATAGACAGGATAGAGGCAGTCCAGAGGAGGGCAACTAAAATGGTGCAGGGTCTGCAAGAGAAGCCGTATGAGGAGAGACTAAAGGAGCTTAATATGTATACCCTTGAGGAAAGAAGGGAGAGGAGGGACATGATAGAAACTTTTAAGTACCTCAGTGGAATCAACAAAGTCCAAGAGTGTAGCATCTTTCAGAAAAAGAGACATGCAAGAACAAGGGGACACAATTTAAAGATAGAGGGGCGGTTCAGGGGCAATGTGAGGAAGTATTATTTCACAGAGGGTAATGGATGCATGGAACAGCCTTCTTGAGGAGGTTGTGGGGTCTAAAACTGTGGGAGAATTCAAGAATGCATGGGCCAGACATAAGGCAATTCTTGTGGGGGGTAGGAAGAAATAGGCTGTTGGTTAACTAGGATCTGCGGCCTATCCTGTAGGTAGGGAAATGGGCAGACTAGATGGGCCAAGCGGTCCTTATCTGCCGTCAAAGTCTATGTTTCTATGTTTCTATGTAAGTGACAGTCAATTACAACAAAAGTCACACCTTTCCTATTATCTTTAGCAGTATCTGTTTTGCAAAAAGACTTAAACAAGGTGATGAATGAAAGGGGGCCACATGTTGAACTTTTCCTGTAACTTCATTATACAGCTGTTTAATAGTCCATTTCCATTCACGGTATGTGAGAGTCACTATCATTTTTTTCATTAGCATCCTTAATTCCGCCTGTGACTCTATGCCCCCTTCAAAAAATGTAAAGTCAATGGACTATGCAGCCCCTGGCTCTCTGCTGAACTGCTTGCTCAACTAAAAGCCAGGGACTGTCTCTGGATGAAGGCTTGGGCTTCAGGAATGCAAGTTCACATCAAGAACTACAAACATGCCTGAAATGCCTGCACAAAACCAATTCAACTAACGAAAAGCCGCTATTATAATGACGCTCTCACAAATACCTGGGGGCATGGCAAATCTTTCTGGAACAGTATAAAAGAAGTTACTGGGAAACAGCATAAAACTTCCCCCATGATGCTGAATATTGATGGGGCAACTATCCTGGACCCCTTAACTATAGAAAATACCTTCAACACAGCCTTCACAGACCTCAGCAGTGTTCTCCCCCAGACTTTTTCAACAATGATGACGCCACTGCACATACCACCAGCCCACCCCCTCCTTCTAAATACCTACCCTTCTACTTCAAGGCAGTCAAGATGAATGATGTACACACATACATTAGAAAAGCAATTGCCAAGACCCAAATAAGTTGGGACACACTTGACCTTAAACTGCTGTCCCTTACTCTTGAAGAAGTTCTACCCCCTCTAACTAAAATCTTCAACCTCTCCCTCAGCCTCAGTCAGTTCCCAGATAGATGGAAAACTGCAACTGTTATCCCCATTCACAAAAGTGGAGACCGGGCCCTCCACATGAACTACTGGCCTATCTCCATTTTACCTCCCCTCTCAAAGGCAATTGAAAGGATTGTATTAGACCAACTCAAGGATTACCTGGATAAATATAATATCTTGTGCCCTTAGCAGCATGGGTTCAGAAAGGGCCACAGCACCACCTCAGCCCTACTGGAGTACACCGGAGCAATTCACAGTTCCCTGGATAATGGTCTACTAACTGACACTGTCTACATTGACTTAACTAAGGCCTTTGACACTGTCCATCACTGCCTTCTGATTGACCAGCTGCTAAATGTCAGGCTCTCACCCATAGCGACGACATGGTTTAAAAGTTACCTTGAAAACCGATCCCAAAGAGTCAAAATTGGTGACGTCCTCTCTGTTGCTAGACCAGTTCACTCTGGAGTCCCTCAGGAATCCATCCTAGGTCCTCTTCTTTTCAGTCTCTTTCTGAATAGCCTCTCTCAGTCCTGCCCTGAGCAAATACTACTCTATGCCGACGCCGCCGTAATCCACTCCACCCACAAGGAACTCCATCCCTACAGTGCAAACTACAGCTTGGCTTCTCTTCAGTTGAAAACTGGTTCACCAATAATAATAATAATAATTTTTATTTATATGGTGCCTTTCTGATTTCAAGGCGCCGTACAATTTAAAACAATTAAAACCACCATTATAAAATTCCATAATGCTTGATACAGTTAAAAGTCAAATCAAATAAACAAATCAACTCTCCAAGAAGGCTTTTTGCCAAAGAAAAGTTTTCAATCCATTCTTAAATTCCTCCACAGAAGTGCACCCCTGTAATCAAGGTAGAGAATTCCAAAGGGTGGGAGCAGCATAACAAAAAGCTCTAGCACCAGATTACTTCAAATTCACCCTTGGAATCTCTAGCAGCCCCTCATCAGTTGAGCGGAGTGATCTCTCCAGGTAGTAAGGAACCAGAAGTTCTTTTAGATAGACTGGACCCTGACCGTGTAGGGCTTTGAAAGTCAGTAAACCGACTTTAAAGGTGATCTGCCACCGTATTGGCAGCCAGTGCAGTTCATGCAGCACCAGAGTAATATGGCAGGATCTACTCGAGCCCGCCAAAAGCCAGGCTGTAGCGTTCTGCACTAGCTGCAGGTGATGGATTTCAACCCCCGAAAGCCCTAGATACAGGGAGTTGCAGTAGTCCAGGCACGAGGACACAAAGGCATGGACCAAAGTTGGAAGGTCGTCAGATGGAACCAAATGCCTAATCCTGGTGATGTTCCTGAGATGGTAGAAGGAAGTCTTGACGACAGCCAACACCTGCGACTGCAGTGTCAGTCTACCATCAAGAACCAGCCCCAAGTTACGCATCCATTCGGAGGTCGGGAGAGAAATGCTGCCAAGAATAATTCCAGAAGGCGCACCAACACCCGAGCCCCCTGTCTGGAGACCCGGGTCCACAACCAATATCTCTGTCTTTTCTGAGTTCAACCTCAGCCAGCTAGAATCCATCCACACCTGGATTTCTTTCAGACAGTTGTTAAAAACCGAGAGAGCTCCATCCTGGTCGGGTGCAAAAGAAAGGTATAGCTGGGTATCATCTGCGTAACAGTGAAACCTCAGGCCGTACCTTCTTACACTGTTTCTGATGGGTAGCATATACACCGCGGATAACATGAGTGACAGTACTGAACCCTGAGGCACTCCACACAACAAAGCAGTTGGGTCCATGGAAAGACCCCGAACACAACTCTTTGTGATCTCCCCGTGAGGAATGAGGTGAACCATTTTAAGACAGTTCCCGATATTCCACATATATGCCTCAGGTGTTCTATCAACACCACGTGATCCATGGTGTCAAAGGCTGAGGAGAGACTGAGAAGAACTAAGATGGAATGGCTCTTCCAATCTCTCGCCATCAGGAGATCATTGAGCACTCAAACCAACGCTGTCTCTGTACTATGTCTTTTACAAAAACTGGACTGAAGGGGTTCATAGATGTCATGGATGGTCAAATGGTCCTCCAGTTGAGCTGCTACTACTTTCTCAATCACCTTCCCAACAAAGGGAAGGTTAGAGATAGGTCCGTAGTTTGTGAAACAGTCTGGGTCCAAGGTTGCTTTCTTCAAGAGTGGTGTCACCACTGCCTCTTTCAGGGAGCTAGAAAGTCACCCGATTCCAAGGAGCACCAGACTATCTGCACAATGACCAGACCGATGATACTACAACCCAAAATTAGGGAGGTCAGTCCAGGGTCCAAATTACAGCACGTAGGGCGCACACTCTGGATAATCCTCATGACGTCCATGAACTCTGGTTGCCTGAAGGAACTCCAGGAAAATTGAGGCACAGTGATAGCGCACCGTTCCACAGTAACCCCCCTAGAGTGTGCTGGTTGCAAATCCGCCCTGATGTCAGCCACCTTATTTGCAAAGAATCGAGCAAGCTCATTGCACTCTAACTGCGAGAAAGCTTTCTGAACTTGCAGACAGGCTAAGTTGCACAGTCTGTCCACAGTTCGAAATAGCTGAGCAACCGCAATCTCTCTGGACAGGAATTCTGCCTTCTTACAGGAGGTTTCAGATTGATAGACCGAATAATGGTCCATGAATCTAAGGTGGTCGGCATTAAGGGCGGACTTTCACCAGCAACGCTGTAACCTTCACCCCGTCTCTGCAGCTCCCTCAATGTCCCATCAAACCAAGGGGACTTGGGGCGAAGGGAGAGGGGGTGCACACGGACTGGAGCAATAGAATCCAGAGCTACTGTAACAGCTGTATTATAAACTGACACAAGAGTCTCTGGATCATTGCTTGCCAACGTAGGGGATGATAGGTCAAGAGCCACCGCAAGGCCTTGGAAATTTATATCCCATAAAGGGTGGTATCTAACCATCTCCTTAGGGGTAGGCCTTCTAGGGGGGGTACAAAAACTAAACCCACGGTGTAGTGATCTGACCACCCGACTGGTTCCACCCCTACATTGGAGGTTTCAATCCCTAGAAGAAAGATTAAGTCCAATGAGTGTCCAAGTTTATGTGTGGCAGTGGAAACCACCTGTGTAAGGCCCAGAGATGTCATTAACTGGAGGAAGTGTTGACCAAATTGCGAGAGTTCGTCACCGACCCAGACACTGAAATTGCCCAGAACCATCAATCTGGGTGATTCAAATGCCATGTCGACAACGAAGTCTGCCACTTCCTGAAGGAATTGCTTCCCATCACCGGGTGGATGGTAAATGAGAGTGATTCGAAAGCCTACACCTGCTACTACTGTACACTCAAAGGACTCAACCTCCTCAACTACCACCTCCATGAGGCCTAGTTCGGTCTTGAAACAGACCGCAACCCCCCATCCCCTGCGATCCAATCTCGGGCAATGTATCACCGAGTACCCGGCTGGAGTCATAGCCTTCAAAATGGGACCAGAGTTACCATCCAACCAGGTCTTGGTGATGCAAGCCAGGTCCACCATACCAACAAGATCAGCAATAATTGTAGTCTTATTCTTAATGGACCTGGTATTGCACAACACCACCTGAGTTGGACGAGCCTCGTGGGCCACCCAGACCATCTGCCTACCATACTCAGTAGTACCCTTGGGTATGGGCACCAGACATGGCGAACCACAATCTGGATTCCATTTCACCCCAGGGTGCCTTCTAGATCCAACCACCCTGATACGGTGGCCCCCCTCATCCATCCTCTCCTGTTCGTAACCCCTCGCCCTTCTTCCTCTCCTATGCATAATGCCCAGTGCTCTACAGCGCTGGTAGATCTCAAATTGGAGAGGGGGAGAATAAAAAGGGCAAAGGGCATGAAGAGAAGAGGATGAATAGCGGGGTTAAAGACCAGCACATGCTGCAGCTATACTCAAATAATAAATACAATAAAACAAACCCAATGTAACACAATTTAAAACACCACCCTGAACCTAGTTAACTAGATCAGTTTGTACCTAAATCTAAAGACAACTGTAGACCCCCCACATACATACATATAAAAAAGAAAATAAAAATGTAGGTTCTCTCATCACCCAAACAAAAAATAAATAAAACAAGTATGAGATAAAGTTTTCCTCACCCCAAGTCCTCACACAACCAGGGAAAGAGGATAATATGGCACTCTCACTGCCACAATTAATAAATTGCAATAAGAAAAGCTAAAAATGAAATGACATACAAAATATAATTTAAAAATTCTCACATCAGTAAAACAAAGCATGAAGTTCCTCCCCCCCACTGCCAAAAAAGTCATATACTGTAAATTAAAAACACAAAACTGTAACATAAATAAATAAATTAAATATATGGATACAGGGTCCTCTCACCATCCAGTTGCCCAAAAAAGAAAAAGTTTTAAATCCAAAAGGGGAAATCAGGAGTCTTTGGAGAAAAGTACAAAGATCACAGCACCAATAATCCACTAGAAAGTCAAATCCATAAAATCCTAGGAATAAGGAATAACGCAGGGCATAAAGTAAAAATAAAAGGAAATCCACAAAATAATGCCACTGGGCATAAAAAACTTCTAATCCAAAATCCACTGTGGCCAGGTCTTGCTAGGAGAATCTCTATGGGACTCTACGGCCCCATAACTCCCAGCCAACTGTAATCCTGGGAAAATATTGACACCCCAGGAAGGAGCCCAAGATAGGCTGCGATTGCTGCTGTATCTGCGCATCCAAGGGAGCGCAGTACCCCAGCCAACTCCCTGGCTAGGTGAATACTCCAGCCCCCCCATGGGGCAGCAAATCCCAAGGGAAAACACCTGCCGGAGCTGGGCCTCCCACAGTCACCAAGCACCAAATACAGTTTCCAGTCACTTCACTGCCACAATTACCACAGTGAAAACATCAGCCAGTGAAATCCTTTACCGTCCCTTGACTACCCATGTATTCTCATCCAGACTCAGTTCACAAGAGGAGTCCTGTCTCCTTTCCACACTCAGGCTCCACTAACTCTCCACAGCCCCTCGCCCTCCACAGACCGACAAAATTCTTCCAGGGCAAGGAAGTGAGGATCAATTAACCACTGCAACAAAGAAGTCTTTGGGCTCTATAAAACTTTGTGAAAGCCCAACGATGGTAATGGGAGGAGGAACAAACAATACAAGAGTTCCTCCGGCTTCTCACCGCAATCACTAGTCTGCAGAAGGCACTCCGTACCGATAAAACCGGTAAATAACAGTAGGGTTCAAAAATGAAATAAAATAAAACGAATAACCAATAACATAAAATAAAACTAAAATAAGACTAAAAACTAAAAAATCCAAGAGAACAGCAGCAGCGCACCCAGCCTGGCGGCCATCTTGCTAAGGGTCAAACACAAACACAAGCTAGTCCTCAACTATAAAAAAACAAAGTCAATTCTGTTCTGCGGCACTCACAACAAGTACAGGCACCATCCCTTGACCATCTCTAACTGCAATGGTACTGCCCTCGAACAGGTACACTCCTTTAAATATCTTGGAGTCACAATTGACAGTCACCTATCCTATGGTCCACACATCCATCAACAACGTTGCTAAAGCTGCTAATAATCATATCGGACTTCTCTACAGGCACAGACAATGCCTTACTCCTGAAGCCTTAAGGGTTGCAGTTCAGAGCTCTGTGGTCTCACTGATTGCCTATGGCCTTATCAGATGGCTCTGCCACTGACACTGCACTATGACGCATTGCTACGGCCCTCAACAAAGCCTGTCGTCTCATCTCTGGTGCCCACCATCTCACCCATACGTATGACCTCTACACCGAAACTGGCTAGCTACAACTCTCTAACCACATAAAATACAAAATCTGCTTATTGGCCAAGAAGACAACCCTGGACTTTTCTCCTCCTGGTGTCCAAGCTCTCATTTCTCCTGCTCATAACTCATGCCATACTAGGGGCACTGACTCTCAACTTCTTCTGATCCCTCACTGCCATTCCTCTCAGGGGCAAAGAGCTTTCACCTACAGGGCACCACTCTGGTTGAATGGTCTCAGTAGTGACATCTCCCCCCTTCCCAAGCTTGGCCCCTTCAAATCCAGGCTGCATCTATCCCTCTCAGCCTCCAGCACCTGCGACTGTTTTCCTTGAACAGCCATCCTGTCCCTCTACCTTCCTCGGCTGCCCCTGCCCCTTACTTCAGCACTTACTTTCTCCCCTACCTATTCCCCCTCCCCCTCCCCCCTTGTCCACCCATCTCCCCACTCTCCTCTGCACTTCCAATGTGCTGCTGACAAAGTCCCTGGCTGCTGCTCCCTATTGTATGCTACCTAGTACTGTCCCAGTATGTATGTTTGCATTGAAAAAATTTGTTAAGCCTCCATGTTTTGTGTAACCCAATGTTTATTACAAATCCTGTATTTATTGACCTGTGTTACATTGTATCCCTCCTGACATGGAACCTTTGTAAAAGAGCCTCTGCTCAAAGGATCTTGTAATCCTAGATTCAAATAAACAAATAAACTATCAGATTTAATGGTGTGATCAATTCTTAAGAAAGACATGGCAAACCTCATACTACTCAATTGGTACATTTAGCTAGATTAGTATTCCCTAACTGTAATTTATGTTACAATTCACATTATTGTGAAATGTAATTCATGCACTATATAAATATAGTGATATAATATCTACAATTTACAGTCCGGAAAACCAGCATCTACTTGGACATTATTATTCATTTAATTATTCGTTTATTTAATAAATATTTCCAAATATGAGTAGTACAGGGTTCAGATATAATACACTTTGTTCTTTATAAATTATTATTTCTAGAGACTAGGACTGTGGGAATACCTTTTTTGAATATTCGGCCAAATATTCGGTATTCGGTTCCCAGATATTCGTTATTCAGTATTCGTTATTCATTATTCAGCTAGCAAAAATGCCTTCATATGGAATTGGCATACAAGTCCTTTAAATGGCTTCATGGAGAGTAGGATGAGCTGTCATGGCACTTTGACTTGTACACTGGTACCACAGGCTGTGGTTTGGTATTGCTGCTTCAATAGGAGGATGCAGAGGTCACAGCACTTTGGATTGTACCCTGGTGCTACAGAGTACAGGCTGCCTTGTCCTGCTGCTGCTTCAGGAGGAGGATGCAGAGGTCATGGCGCTTTGGCTTGTACACTGGTGCCGCTGCCACACAGGCTGTCTTGTGCTGCTGATGCTTCAGGAGGAGGATGCAGATGTCATGGCACCTTGGCTTGTACACTGGTGTCACAGGCTGCCTTGCCCCACCACTGTTTCAGGAGGATAATGCAGATGTCATGACACTTTATCTTGTACACTGGTGCTACATGCTGCCTTGACCCATTGCTGCTTCTGGAGGAGTATGCAGATGTTATGTCACTTTGGCTTGTACACTGGTGCCACTGCCACACAGGCTGTCTTGTGCTGCTGAGGCTTCAGAAGGAGGATGCAGAATCCATGGCACTTTGGCTTATACACTGGTGCCACAGGCTGTCTTGTTGGGTACAGTTCTGTTGTGGAGGAGGATGCAGATGTCGTGGCACCTAGGCTTGTACACTAGTGCCACAGGCTGTGTCATGCTGCTGATGCTTCAGGAGGAAGACGCAGGTTTCACGGCACTTTGGCTTGTACACTGGTACCACAGGCTGTCTTGTTGGGTATGGTTTGGTTCTGTTGTGGAGGAGGATGCAGATGTCATGGCACCTTGGCTTGTACACCGGTGCCACAGGCTGTCTTGTTGGGTATGTTTCTGTTGTTGAGAAGGATGTAGATGTTGTGTCCCCTTGGCTTGTAGACTGGTGCCACAGGCTGTGTTGTGCTGCTGATGCTTCAGGAGGAATATGCAGATGTCATGGCACTTTGGCTTGTACACAGGTGCCACAGGCTGTCTTGTTGGGTATGGTTCTGTTGTGGAGGAGGATGCAGATGTTGTGGCACCTTGGCTTGTACTCTCATGCCACAGGCTGTCTTGTTGGATATGGTTCTGTTGTGGAGGAGGATGCAGATGTCATGACACCTTGGTTTGTACACTGGTGCCACAGGCTGTCTTGTTAGGTACAGTTTTGTTGTGGAGAAGGATGCAGATGTCAAGGCACATTGGCTTGTACACTGGTGCCACAGGCTATCTTGTTGGGTATGGTTCTGTTGTGGAAGAGGGTGCAGATGTTGTGGCACCTTGGGTTGTACACTTGTGCCACAGGCTGTGTTCTGCTGCTGATGCTTCAGGAGGAAGATGCATATGTCACAGCATTTTGGCTTGTACACTGGTACCACTGCCAAAGGCTGTCTTGTGCTGCTGATTCTTCAGGAGGAGGATGCAGATGTCATGTCACTTTGGCTTGTTCACTGGTACAGGAGGGCAGGCTACCATGTCCCACTGCTGTTTCTGGAGCAGGATGCACAGGATCTAGAGGAGGATGCACAGGAAAATAGTTGATCATGGGCATTCCGTTCAGTTTTCCATAGGTTTCAACTGGAAGTATAAGAAGACATAACTGTCATTTATTGTACTTGAGTGAAAAAAACAATGTGTACTACAAGAATAAAATATGGCACATCCTCAAGAAAACCAATTAATACAACATAATTATGCCTTTAGGACAACAGTATAACTTCAATAGGCTTAACTCAGTCAATACTGGTATTTAATTGACAATCTACATATGGGCACACTCCTCTTAATGGCATTGGGTATTAAAAGAAGCACACATGACAGATCCTTAACTATTCTGTCCTTAAAAAAAACTAATAAAACATAATTATGCCCATAGAACACTATAACTTTACTTCATCAGGCTAACATACAAATTCAAATCTTACCTTCGTAGCTGAAATGGACATCTGTGAGGACGGCACTCTTGCATGACGCCTATTCTGCCCATCATGTGTGGCCACAAAGATGCCTTTTATGAATGCTACCTGTTAGGGACACATAATGAAATGAAGTGCTCCCAAATGGCCTGTACACATCCATGAAGTCTTCCTTCTCATGTGGCCATCAGATGATTCAAAATCAGTGGTCACTGGTCAGACAGCTCTATTTCTTCCTCTTTTATTATGTATTGCTTTTTTGTTTTTTCTCCCATCCCATGCCCTGCCCGCATACCCCTGCTGTTACATGCACATGTGGAGACATGTGCATGCATGCCTTGTGGGACACCCCCACCCTAAAAGTCACCAGGTTCCACCTACGCTTGTTACTGGGCCTTCACACGGCTATGGCAGGACTACGGATGGGCACCCTCCCACCCGGGAGAGGAGAGCAGGTGCTCATTCCTACTACCACCCCCTTCGGCCCAGCACCCTGTGGTGACCATAGGGTGTTCCTGAACCCATGTCACCTGTGCAGTGCAAGGTAAGGTGTCCACGCCTCAGCCCTCAGTGACACTGGGCCAGCCTACACTGTTTTATTTCAGTAATTCTCACACAAATACCACCAAACAGAAAGACAACAATGAAATGACTGAATACCTACCTTCGCAAGTCATACACACAGTGTTTTTCAAAGAGTCCATCAGACTCGTGATAAAATTCCTGCAAGGTAAAAAAAAATAAATAAAATAAACATGATTAATTTCCATCCAGGATACAGAATTACAGAAATACAGATGCACTGTTTAATCATAATCCCCAAACCCCTTCACCCAAACATAAAACAATTAAAAGATTTAATACAATTTACTTACTTTTGCTGGAGGCACACAATGTGGTACTTGAAGATGAGCAACATCACTCTGGCTTGGGTGGTCATCATTATCCAGACTTCTTCTTCTTCATAATTATTGGTGATTTGACATGATAAATGAATACTGGAGTGGAGACTGGTGAGGCCACACTGGTATCTGACATATTTTAGTCATGGGGAATACTGGAGAGCAAATCTCAGGCATGGTCAATACTGGACACTGGTGATGCCACATTGGTATCTGGCAAATTTCAGGCATGATCAATACTGGAGACTGGTGATGCTACATTGGTATCTGGCAAATTTCAGGTATGATCAATACTGGAGACTGATGATGCCACATTGGTATCTGGCAAATTTCAGGCATGGGCAATACTGGAGAATGGAGACTGATGATGACAAACCAAATATTACACTTGGCTGGTGCTACTGTAACCAGCTACTTAGAATATTTATTCAAAATTATGCTGAGCACCCACCACCTCAGATTTCATGGACGCCATAAATGGTTTACAAATTCATGTGATTATTAAAAAAGAACAATGCCTGACGCATTTCAGATCCCAAAAGATCCTTTTTCAAAGGCAGTTACAGCAAGACTGAACACTATTATATAGACATGTGTTGTAGCATCACAGTGACATCATACTGTACTACAAACAACCTTCAAATTCATAGGATGTAATACACCCTGACCACATGATGTACCCATATGAAACATCCATTACCCACCCTTAGGTGCTGCATATTGTTAAACAGACAATTCCAAAGGTAATACAACACAGTGTTACTAAACTGCAGTGCATAACCATTGAAAGTGCAGATGTTGAAAACATGTAATATCGTATATCTACCCAACAGCATAGTCAAATCACCTATATCATAATGTACAGAAAAGCAGTGGAAGGGAAAGGAGGGGAATAAAAGAAGTAAGTAGGGGAAAAAAAGACCAAAACAAAAAATTAAACATGGAGAAAATAAAGGGGGAAGGGGAAGGGGAATTTAAGATTTTCACTGTCAGAATCCAAAAGTAATGTAGGAGCAGCAAGCAAGTCATCAATGTATAACACTTAATTTCTGTTTTATTTTCTGCAAATATGGTCCAAGATCAAGACCATAATTTAAGCCAGGAAACTTATTATCTGCCAAAGTTACAATCAAAAACGTTTCTTTATTCAGCAGCACTACAGTGACACAGAACAGCCACCAAGAATGTCATGCAGAAGAGCTAAAACACTGAAGGACATTTATTACAGTACACATCGATAGTGTATAGTAGACCCTTATTGTGCATGGAAACCAGAGGTTCTAAATATGTTGTTCTGCTGCAGTTCAAAAGGTCATGGAATGTGATTGTACCCTGCTGCAGCAGAACAACATTTTGAAAACCTCTAGAGGTTCCATGCATTTACTCACTTATCTTTACTCGGCAGAAACGGCAAGCTCAACACTCCCGGCGGCGGCGGTAGAAGTAGTCACATCACAGCCTCAAAACATGCAGGATCAACCAGATGTTTTGAAATGCAGGAACAACCAGATATTTTGAGTTTAAAAAAAGAAAACAAGCGATCCCCAAATGAACTCTCTCTCGCATAGCGAGAACTACAACCGCCATTTTATTTTTCTTGGAAATCCCTCCCACACTGGAATGACAGCCAATAGAAGGCTGCTCATTAAACAAGGACACATCTGTTCTCTAGCAACCACGCACACCTCCTAGCAAGCAGTCCTAACTTGAAGAGCATGATGGAGCAACAAACTTTTTTTTTTTTGTATTTTAAAAATTAAAACCCTAATTGAAAATGGGGACTATACACTATAAAAAATAATGCATGGACAACCTCATGTGTAACCAGCCTATTGTGCCACCTCAGAGTTCTGATTACCTTGAACCTCTCGAGCTTCACTCTAGAGGTCTGAGGTAATCAGAACCCCTCTGTGTCACAACAGGCTGAATGCGCAAGGTTGCCCATATACTAGTCTCTATATTACACTGAACCCAAGTTTAAAAAAACTTGATTAAATCAGCAAATGAATTGCTGTGTACGGTGCAAAAGATGTGTCCATCGCTAAAATGTTGCAGTTGGTAAAAAATTCACCAGCTGTAATGTTCTAAGGGAATATTCAGTAAGACAGTTGCTTATCTCTTGACACCTCAGGGGGTTATTTACCTGGCAACATGTTCAGTCCCGGCCTTCTATGGGAGTAAAACAACCTGGTGCCTAACAACTAGAATTTCAGGGCATCAAGAAGGTGTTTCACCCTTTGAGAACAGTTCATTAATACAGTAATCAATCAATCAATCAATCAATCAATCAAAGTCTTTATTTAACCAGGCGATCACTGTTGAGCAAGATCATTTTCGAGGTGGACCTGGATTTGTTAACAAGGAACAAGGGACAATATACATGGGATGCAACACACAAGAAAATAGTAATAATACAAATAAAGTGATATACAATAATACAGTATATAAAGTTTCAGCAGGTAGCATTGATGGTAGTATATGTTTGGAACAGAAGATACAGCTAGTTTTGGGTACGACACAATTTTTCATAAAAGTAAAGAAATATACATATCAGGTGCAACGAACACAAATAAAACATAATATAAAAAGATATATAGTGATACGGTATGGAGAATTTAGAGCTGGAACCAGGGTCAAAGGAATGTGGAAGGGACAGATATGAGGGTAGAAAAAGGGGAGAAGGAAGAGTCGATAATAGATGTGATCAGTCTTTTAACTGTAGTAATTAGAGTGTGCTTGGACTTATAGGAGTCACTATTTAGGGTAGATAGGCACAGGACTCCTTATTATGATGTAGATATAGAGATTTAAAAGCTGCTAGGCTGATGGGGTGAGTTAATTTCAAAGTTTTTGCAGCTTGTTCCACAGTTGAGGGAGCACAAAGCTGATGGCTGCTCTGCCAATGCAAGATTTTGCTTTGTAAACATAAAGGTAGATATATGAGGTGCTTCTCAGGGCATACTTCCCCAGAGTGCAAAAAGGTAAACAGACAGAGACATACCTGGCATTTTATTTGAGATAGCTTTGTATGTCCAAACCACAGCATTTTTTTGCCTTCTGTAAGCAAGGGATGGCCATCCCACTGCCATGTACAATGCACAGTGGTGGGCTGAGTATTGAAGACCCATGATAAATCTTATGGCTTTGTGATGAAGCATATAAAGTTTGGCAAGGGTACCTGCAGGTCCCTGACTATATAGAAAGTCTGCGTAATCCAATAGGGAAAGAAAGGTAATTTGAACCAGTTTCAGTTTAGCGTCTCTTGTGAGGAGATTATTAATCCTAAAGAACAGACCAAGTCTTTGTCTACGTTTCTTTGCCAGTTCTTCTAAGTGATCTGTGAAAGTAAGTCTATGGTCTAACCAGACCCCCAGGTACTTGAACTTTGGTACGTAGTTCAACTGCTCACCTAGAATGGTAGTGATCTGTGGGAGTGTCCCAGCAATTGCAGAATTGATTGCATTTTGAAGGGGTGAGAGGAACATTGCTTTGTTTTTGTTTTTTTTTGCATTTAAGAGCAGTTTCTGGTTTATAAGCTGATGTTACAGCAGATTAAATTCATAGATACATAGACAGTGTCGGCAGATAAGGGCCTATGGACCACCCAGTCTGCCCATTTGAGCTTGTAAGTTCAGTTTGTTTTCCTAGAAGTCTGTTGCCCCTTACCCCTGACCTCCAGAATTCCTTTATGTCTATCCCATGCAGGATTCATTTTGAAGGGCTTTACAGACTGCTTCAGGTGTGGGGCTACTAGCATAGAGTACCGTATCATCCACGAATAGGTGTATTTGTGCTTCTTTGATGGGGCATCTACGTTGTTAATATAAATGGTGAAGAGCAAGGGACCAAGAATGGAACCTTGCGGTACACCCCTTAATAAGGGTTTTGGTGGAGAAACTTCCCCTTCTGCCTTTACATAGAAACATAGAATTTGATGGCAGATAAAGACCGCTTGCCCCACCCAGTCTGCCCATTTCCCTATCTAAAGGATGAGCTGCAGATCCTAGTTAACCAGCAGCCTACTTCTTCCTACCCCCAACCCCTAGAACTGCCTTCTGACTGTCCCATGCATGCTTGAATTCAACCACTGTTTTTGACTCCACAACCTCCTCCGGAAGGCCGTTCCATGCACCAACAACCCACTCTATGAAAAAATACTTCCTTACATTACCTCTGAGCCGCCCCCCCTCTATCTTCAAATTATTCCCCCTTGTTCTTGCACACCTCTTTTTTTGAAATATGCTGCCCTCTTGGACTTTGTTGATTCCCTTGAGGTACTTGAAAGTTTCTATCATGTCCCCCCTCTCCCTCCTTTCCTTGAGGCTATACATATTAAGCTCCTTTAGTCTCTCTTCATATGCCTTCGGGTGCAGACCCTGCACCATTTTAGTTGCCCTCCTCTGTACACCTTCCATCTTGTCTATGTCCTTGCAGAGATTGGGTCTCCAGAACTGCACACAGTACTCCAGATGGGTTCTCACCAGCTGTCTGTACAAAGGGATAACAACTTCCTGTTTTCTACTGGTGATGCCTCTCCCTATGCATCCCATTATCCCCCAGCCCTCCTTACTGCCCTCTCACATTGCTTGCCCACCTTTGAGTCATCTGATGTGACTACCCCCAGGTCCCTTTCCATTTTTGTTGTTGTTAGTATCTCACCCCCCATTGTGTACTCTTCCCCTGGGTTTTTGTTTCCCAGGTGTATCACCTTGCACTTCTTAGCATTGAATCTAAGCTGCCATACATTTGACCATTCCTCTAACCTTGCCAAGTCCCTTCTCATCCTTTCCACCCCACCTTGTGCATCAACTCTGTTGCAGATCTTTGTGTCATCTGAAAAGAGACATACTTTTCCTTCCAGTCCTTCTGCAATGTCACTTATAAAGACATTGAAGAGGACCAGTCCTAATACTGAACCCTGCGGTACCCCACTAGTAACCCCTTTCATCAGAGTGGACTCCATTTACTATTACCCTCTATGTCCTATTCTCCAGCCAATTCTTTACCCAGGCTATCATCTTGGGACCCACTCCCAGGCTGGCTAACTTGTATTTTAATCTTTTGTGTGGTACTGTGTCAAATGCCTTGCTAAAATCTAGGTAGGCCATGTCCACAGCCCCTCCCCGATCTACTACTTTAGTCACCCAGTCAAAGAAATCTATTAGCTTCATCTGGCATGACCTCCCCACTGTGAACCCATGCTGCCTTGGGTCCTGTGCCCCTCTGGCCTCTAGGTACTCGACAATTCTTTCCTTCAGAAATGATTCCATAATTTTCCCTATCACTGAGGTTAAACTAACAGGTCTGTAGTTTACTTGTTGAAGTCATCCTGAGAGGTAGTTGGAGAACCATTTAAGGGATAGGGAATCCAAACCAATGTTCTGGAGGGACGGCAGAAGCAGTCTGTGATCAACGGTATCGAACGCCTTGCTTAGGTCCAAGAAAACTGTGCAGTCAAAGTTTTTTTTGTCTACTTCAAGCTGCCTGTCGTTTGTCACCTTGGCTAGAGCAGAGATTGTACTGTGCTGTGCTCTAAAAATGGATTGTAACGGGCTGAGCAATTTTTCTGATTCCAGGTACTTCCAAAGCTGGGAGTTCACTATTTTCTCCAGCATCTTTGACAGGATTGGAAGTAGGGAGATTGGCCTGTAGTTATTGAGGTCACTAGGATCTCCTGACTTAAACAAAGGGACCACAAGTGCATTGATATAGTGCTGCTGAATAAAGCAAAGTTTTGGATTGTAACATTAGAAGATAATAAGTTTCCTGGCTGAAAGTATGGGCTTGATCTCGGACCATCGAGGAAAAGAAACTGGAAATGAAGTGTTACACATTGATGGGTTGCTGGCTGCTGCTACAATACTTTTGGATTCTGACAGTGAAAATCTTAAATTTCCCCCTCCCCTTCCCCCTTTATTTTCTCCATTTATAATTTTTGTTTTGGTCTTTTTTGTCCTTCTTACTTATTTTATTCCCCTCCTTTCCTTTTCACTGCTTTTCTGTACATTATGATATAGGTGATTATTTGGCTATGCTGTTGTATATATACAATATTATGTTTTCAACATCTGCACTTTCAATGGTTATGCACTGCAGTTTAATAACACTGTGTTGCATTACCTTTGGAATTGCCTGTTTAACAATATGTAGTGCCTAAGGGTGGGTAATGGATGTTTCACATAGGCACATCATGTGGTCAGGATCTATTACATCTTATGAATTTGAAGGTTATTTGTATTATGATGTCACTGTGATGTCACAACACTTATGTCTATATAATAGTGCTCAGTCTTGCTCAGTCTTGCACAATTGCCTTTGAAAAAGGATCTTTTAGGATCTGAAATGCGTCAGGTGTTGTGCTTTTTTAATAATCACATGAATTTGTAAACCACTTATGGTGTCCCTGAAATGTGAGGTGGTGGGTGCTCAGCATAATTTTGCAACAAAGGATAGCATCACCAGTCATGTTTTTTTTTTTTTGTAAAAAGAGCAATATATTGAGTGTCATTGACATAATACCAGATGGGGTGTTGGTGCACATAATCCACAAGTTGGCCCAGGCCAGCAGCACAAGTACAGGTGGCGTGTGTCACATAAAAATAGCATTGTTATTAAAGTGCTGTGAAATTCAATTATTCAAGACTTGTACTTGTAATCGAGATGTGGTAAATTGAGCTTGATGAACACAAGTTGCTCAGCATGTTCAAGGTCTAATGAGGATCTGTGAGGCTCCACCACATCCCCTGCTGTGCTAAACAACCTCTCTGATGGCACACTGGTTGGGGGGCAGCTCAGGTATTTTATGGCCAGCTGTGCAAAGTGAGGGGATGATTTCAACTTTTTGGTCCAGTACTCCTGTGATCAACTGAGATGGGTTCAAGAGCTTCTGCTAAGAAGCAATTCAAAACATTGCTGGCCATGAGTGGGTGCTGCTTGTTTTGCTTTCTTTGCTCTGCCTACAGGGATGAACTGAGTTGTGTCCAGCAGTCTTCTTCTTCCATTTCTGGGACATCCTCCACCTGCTGTTCTTGTTCTTCCAGGGCTACTTCGGTAGGCATCACATCCTTGGCACACATTGTAAAGGTGAGCTCTGAGCACAGCTGCTGATGAAACTCTTTGACACGGTGGGCAGGCATTTCAAAATGTGGTATCTCGCACTTAAACCTCGGGTCCAGCATCGTTGAAAAAATATATGGCTTAGTGGCACAAATATCTGTGAACCTGTTCCCTAATTCAGTTGTTAGATTGTGTACAAGGGCCATCACTGCAGATGCAAGATCAGCATGGGTGGAAAATCTCTGCAGCGACTTCTTCAGTATCTGGACTGCAGGGATGACCTGACTCAGTAGTGCAGATTCTGCACTCATGTCACGTGTGGCTTCTTTCAAAAGAACCAAGCACCTTTACTGTTCCTTCAATAACAGACCAGTCCTGGCGGCTGAGACTTCCCACAATATATGTCTCCATACTCATTTCATGAAGAACTCGCTTCTGCTCCAGTAGCCTTTGCAACATGTAGAATGTCAAATTCCACCGTGTTTACAAATCCTGTATCAGCCTGTGCTGTGCTATCTGAATGCGCTCTTGCACCTGCTGCAGTTGGTTTGTGGCTTTAACCGAGTGATGGAAATGGGCACAAATTATTCTTGCTGTCTTAAGTGTTTGATCGACCTCTGTTGTCTTGCAGATGGACTTTGTCACCACCCGATTCAAAGTGTGAGCATAACAACGGATGCCTTTAAAGTGCCCATCAGACAAGGCCTTTGTCATATTTGCTGCATTGTCAGTCACAATGAAAGCAACACGCAGCAACGTACCTTCAGTCCACGCATGTAGCATGTCTTGCAAGAAGACCAAAATGTTGGTAGACCGGTGATCCACAGGCATAACGGACACATTCAGAAGTGCAAACCTGCTATGAGACATTGTGGAGCCTACACCAGGGGAATGACAGGAAGTATGTAGACCTGCACCTTCACTGCCTGTACCAGTTGGGTCTGCTGCACACCAATGTGCAGTCAGCGACATGTATGCATGGTTGGAGTTTGTGCTACTCCATATGTCTGTTGTGCAGTGGAACACATCCCCAACTGCATTTGACAGTCGCTGCAGGACTGCCTTGTGCACATCCTCATAAATGTTGGGCACAATGGTACGGGAGAATGTTGTGCGAGATGGTATCTGATACTGTGGGTGCAAATGTTGCATCAGCTGCCTAAAGCCAATGTTTTCTACCATTGAAAATGGCTGAAGATCAAGTGCAATCATTTCCACAATTAACTGGGTGATCTGTTGTGCACATGGCTGTGATGGGTGATATTTAGTCGTTGCACGAAAGGACCGCATAATGGGTGCAAAAGAAGTCTGGGACTGTAATGGGGTCTGATGCCTTTCAATGGGAGGTGTTGTAGACTGTGCAGCAGATGAATCATCAAGAGGCAGAGGCAGCCACAGTTTGTCTTGACACAATTTTGTGACAGACTGTCACTGGTGTGGATGGGCACGAAGAAACTGTGTCAGACTCGCTGACATGATGACAATCACCACCACTTTGTGACTGGGAATCATCAACATGATCTGGACCCCCACCAGTGCCACAAGAGGGTGTTGTTGGTGTACTGTGGGGCAACACACTAGATCCCTGCAGTGCACTGGCATGCTTTAGCTTCAAATGATTATTCATTGCCATGGTAGTTAGGTTAGAGACATTTTTTCCCCTGCTAATTACGGTGTGACACAGCCCACATACTGCCTTAGTTGGATCATTTTTGGATAAGCTAAAATGAAGCCACACAGCGCTTCTTACAGTCTTACTTGAGCCAGCACTTTTCGCACCAATAGGGTGGTCATGGGTACTCCTTTTTGTACCACTTTTACCACCAGCTGAACAATGTGCTGCAACATCACCTTGATCTTCCCCCACAACAGCTGTCTGACTTTCTTGATTAAAACATTCCCTGTCTTGTGTGGATGGAGGTGACACAACCCTGCTGAAGCTTAGTGTGGACTGCTTCGTTTTTTTGACAGATGGAGGTTTAATGCCTTGCTTGCTCTGCTGACCATGCCTATACTCACTTTGCTCAGTATTCCTAGCACCTTTCCTCAATTTGTCTGCAGACTGTGCAGCTGTTAGTGTTTTACTAGTCAGATATGAGGCATATTCTGACTCATCCCCAAAGTCACTTATGTGGGTGTCTGTGTCATTGCAGATGCTGATGCTGATGGTAGCTCACTAGGGTCCAGAATATATTTGGAGCCAGAAGACTGGTCTGCAAACTCTGCATCCTCCTCATGTAATACATCATCAACCACCTGAGCAGCATGACTGCTGCGTTTGGATTGCATCCTAGGGGTAGGGGTACTTGTTGTCACAGGCATTGTGGAAATATCTGTTGGTGCAGTATCCAGGGTCATGGCAGTAGCCACACTTTCAGTGACTGCACTGGTAGTGGTTACAGTACTAGTAGCCATGGGTTTGACATTGTCACTGGAGACACTTGTTGAAGCAGTGGGGGTGGTGACTATAGTGGGGGACAGGGTTACAGTGACAGGGACAGCAAAAGTGGTACTGGTGGCACTGGCTGATGTGCTTGTGCTACAGTTGGTCATAGGGACTGGCAGTATGCTAGTGGTGGGAAAGGGTGAAACATCAGTAAGAGTGGCAGAAGCTATAGGGTAACTCAAGACAGTGGCTGTGGCTGCTACTTTCTCACTTGGAGCTCTGCTAAGCTGTAATGCCCTCCTACTACTGCCATAGAAGGCCGGGACAGAAAATGGGTGACTGCTACTGGTGGTGGTAACAGTGCTATTAATTAGGTTACTACTACTAGAGCTTCTTTCAGCACCCAACGTACTATGTGAGCTTACCGCCTTGCTAGGTGAAAAAAATATTTTGGGACGCCGAATGCGTCCAGATGAATGTACAGTACCTTCTGATTCGGTATCACTGCTGCTTGCCGTGCTTGATACAGGCAGGGCTGTGGACTTACTGGGGCTAGACCAAGTTCTTTTACAAGTTTGCTTATCACCAGACATGGTAAATGATACTGCTGTTGGTTAATGTTACAATCAGTAGAAGTACTATGATTAATTAACAACACAGGCAAATATTTTTATTAACGTTATGATATGCAACTATGTGTAACTGTGGGTGTAATATATGCAGCTTGCAAATAAGCCCGCAACAGAACCATACACAACAGGCCCCACACACACACACACACAATTCACTGTGCCACACCTGACACACTGAAAGGCCCCAGAAGAAACTGATGGACAGATGTGTGACTCACTCTGCACTTACACTCAGACGCAGTGGGGAGGGGAGACTAGGTGTCAAAATGCTTTCTTTTTCTAAACAAAATCAGATTGTAATTAATTTTCAGTTACATCACAGGCAGCAGCCTGTTA
The DNA here is from genome assembly GCA_016271365.2 of Neoceratodus forsteri. NCBI lineage: Eukaryota > Metazoa > Chordata > Ceratodontiformes > Ceratodontidae > Neoceratodus > Neoceratodus forsteri. The sequence continues at coordinate 725,070,700 of CM057458.1, read as the reverse complement.
CACTCAAAGTACTATATTTTGCGTGGATTGGAATGTTAACCACTAGGGTTTGGGGGGCCACTAAGCGGCAATGCTTATCAAACAAAACAACCCTCTGTGAATGACTGTTACTGAGCCCAGAAACAGTTCCCCAAATTATATATATCTTTTCTAAATACTATAATTCTGTCACACTAGACAGAAAACTTAAGCCCGACTTTATTGAGCAAAAGTGTTTTTTCTGACACAAAGTAAATCTCTTTGAATGAAAAAAATTCACACACTGTAAGAGCAGACAGGTGTGTGACTTGCTCTGCACTTGCAGCACACAGACGCAGTGGGGTGGGGGAGACTAGGTGTCAGACTAATTTATTTTCTAAACAAAATCAGATTGTCATTAATTTTCAGTTGCATCACAGGCAGCAGCCTGTCACACTCACACTACTATATTTTTTTGTGTGGTTCTAACTTTAACACTGGAGGTGTGGGCTGGGGGCCACTAAGCACCGATGCGACGACGCTGCTTAGCAAACAACGCTCTGTGAACAACTGTTACTGAGTCCAGAAACACTTCCTCAAAGTTATATATATATATATTTTATAATACATATTAACTTTACTGAGATTTCACCAAGATTTGATGTGGACTGGAACTTTAAAGTTAAACCGGGGGGGGGAGGGGAGACTACGCACAATATGCACTGGCAGTGGCAGCAATTACTGCAGTAAAACCCTCTCTGAATTACTGTTTACTGAGCCCAGAAACAGTCAGTTACCCTAAATTATAGTATTATGCTATATAATTCTTTCACACTAGACAGAAAACTAAAGCCTGACCTTTACTGAGAGCAACAACAAAAGCCTCTGCTGCCACAAAATAAAAAATATCTAAACCAAACCAAATCACACACTAAAGCAGTGTGGAATGGATGAATACAGTGGGGGAGGTGGATGCAGACACAAACAACAGTCTTCCCTCTCTCCTAGGCTAGGCTGCTACTCCCTGTGTAACTTAACAAAAGCACAAAAAAAATCAGTCACATAAAAGTCTCTCTAAAACTTAAGGATCACACTCCAGCAAAAAAAAAACTAGTTCAACAACAATATTCTGCAGTTAGAGAAGCCCTGAGACTGAAGCATGATCTATCCTCTGAGAATGCTGTCTCACAGCGAGGAGATTACATGATCTGCAGAGCTGAGAATCCTTTGATTGGCCAAGGAAGCTCTTCGAGACTAGGAAATCTCATTCCCCGAATACCTTTCCCGAATACCAAATAGTCAGGTATTCGGAATGACCATCCGAATATTTGGAATGGCCACTATTCGTGGTATTCGGGAAATAATATTCGGGGTGTGCACAGCCCTACTAGAGACTTGTTTGAAGCGTATTTTTCCAAAAGTCTTTTGCAATGTGAAGCTTATCGCTTGTGTACTATCTTTCTAACAGCATAATTCTTGAAGATGTGTTTTGAACATAATGTAACAGTTGGCAGGAGTGGCATATTATGTGACCACCCGGTTCACTTTGCAGAGGGCATCATAAAAGTGCGGACATGGGACATGGCTATGCTCTGTGGGCAAAACGCACCATGCAATACAACTTTGGGGGCACCTCTGTGACCTGGGATGCTGTCCTTTCGACAATGTCTGTGTATGGTTGCTTAGCAACCCCACACATTCACATGGTTTTGTGAACATCAGGTCCTGGCCGTTCTTCAAAACATTTAATTGAGATAAGTGGAAGAATGTACAAATATATTTCAACTATACTGGATCAACAAAATCAGTAAGGTGTTATAAAATACATTAGACACAAGTAACTACACGCAGTAACAAGTTTTTTGCAGTGTCCAAACTTCCGGCAGCACTCCGAACCCAAAGCTAGCTACTACACATTTGCCAGTTAGACACTGACATATCCGAGATTTATAAAGAGCAGTTGAGCACATACAGTGCAGAATATCTAAGAGTTTTAAAATCGAATAGTTAGATGAAAGCATATCTTCCCATAAATGAGTGTACTGACAGTTATGTATTAAAATCAAGAGCATTGTTTATGGTAGCTAGGCAACACTGAGGGTCTGAAATAAGCACAAGTAAATGGCTTTCAGCACAAGCAGATAGCTAGGCATCACTGAGAGCTAATGAAGTTATAAAATGCATAGAGGTTAATTGAGCTGTTAAAATTAGCACGAGTAAGCAGTTGGCATTCAGTACAAGCTCACAGATCTTTTCAGCTCTTTGGATAGGAAAACGCACACAAACTTAAGACATATGAAATATGTAAGTAAGTAAGTGATGTCTTAATTTTAAACAAATGCTAGAAATAAGTTGTAAGCAGGTGGAATCACTCAAAAATCATATTTGATTCTCTTTCAAGAATTTTAAAACATGAGCAAGTGTAGCGTTGGTATTCAGAATTCAGGAAGTCAGGTATTTGAAATTCTGAGTGTTTGCACAGTAGGCACAGTGAGATGTGTTTGCCTGTGGTGGCGGGGAAATGTTGAGAGTCAACACTGCTTGAATAAAGTATACCTAATAAGATCGTGGTAAACATTGTAGTTATATTTGTCGAAGGAAGTATCATGATATGAACTTATCTAGAGAAGAGTTATGGTCATTTTGAACAGTGAAACAGTGAACTGTGAGTAGGTTTGACAAAAATATTAATATTTCTTAAAATGAAATCTCTAAATGAATGTGAAATAAGAAAGGTTTTCTAAATATTGTTATGTCTGTATTACATGTTTAAGCATTCTCCTGAGGAAACCCATAAATTCGGGATGAAACGTAGGGGAAGAACTGCATGCCTGTTTGAACTTCATAAATAAAGAGCTGAAAAGAAGAAGCCTAAGGGTTTCGAATGAAAATTTTTGTGCCCTCCCTACACACACACACACACACACACACACACACACACTTAAGCAATAAGGCATGACAGGGGGTGTGTTATGGTGAGATAACGGCCCACCTCAGGTGGACTGAAGCATAAGGTGTAGACGAGTTCTTCCACCACCTGTAAAGGGCCATTAGCCCACCATAACACACCCCCTGGAGCGCCTTATTGCGATTATGAAATGGGTAATATTTAGTAAATTTTATGCCTTTTTTAAACGTATTACTTTTAGCTGAGCTACTGTGCTGGGATAACGGCCCAGCTGAAAGCTGCTCTTGGCCAACCAGGAGCCAGCATTCTTTCTACCCATTTCATAATTTTTGTTGAACTATTGATATACAGCATCTGGGTGTAGCAGCAATCTATTCAAGTGCAAAAGACAGTGCCCATGGACTTCCCCATTTCTTTGGGGAACATTTTGGATTTAGGTGAATGGCACCAGGGTTTGTGGTTAGAAATGGGCTTGAGGGACTTTCTGTTCTGGCTCTGCTCAATGAAAATGTGAACTCTCATAACTCCCTCTAGCCACTGGGATCTTTAAATCTGTCTAAATACACTTGATCATACCACCAACAGCCACAGATCATCTGTTTAAAAGTGGCTGATAGTCTTGAATTCCAGAAAAAGGAACTGTTCTTCACTTCCAGCAGATCAGTGACAATCTCAAGCAGCACCAGATCTTTCTGTGAACTCTTCCACATCCCAGTCAACTGATAACAACTCTGCCATGTAAGAGATAATTCCGTTGGACTGAACCCAAAAAGGATCCATGCAGCCTTTTTCGCCATGGAAGCCTCATGTGGTTCTGCAAACAATGGCACCATCTTGCTGACATGACGTCTGATGTGTTTGGATTCCCTATATATAGGGAATTTTTTTTCTGCTGACTGCATAATTAATGGTGTCTATGTTTGATTCTGTTATACTGTAGCTTGAATGTTAATTGGATAGGGTAAGGATCCAAATATTTACAGTTGGGGGAAGGGTAGGCATGAGGTCTTATCAGGATCATTAGCTTCCATCTCGTAGGTGGGGTGGGAATAAGTCCCCCTGTTTTTTTCTTATGGCTCTTTTCCCCTGCCTAGGTTACAAAGTTATTGGCAGATCACCCCCAGCCCGCCCACCATCAGTATTCAGATAAGTGGTACTTGGTGATATCATGTTGAAAGGAAGGCCTGTTAGATGCAGTGATCAGAGTTAGGGATGCCCCCCCCAGCTGATTTAGGTAACCTCCAGAGCATAAATCCATACGAGCACACAGACAGAGCATCCACCTATCCCTCCTCTTCAAGCGCTGAGCTACCGCAATGTCCGGAGAGAAGTCCTTGCCCTCCTGACTTCTTATGCCAGACCTGAGGTAAGACAAACCCTTCCTACCTATGAGTTGGCTGGTCACTGCTAGGCCTTGACTATGCTGGTCAGATCTCCATAGTCCGATCTGAGGGGAGAGGGAGAGAGACTGGTGGCCTGGTTGACTTGGGGGCTGGGTTGGTCACTGTGGCAGAGGCCCGCTGGATGAACAAGGCTTCACCAGTCCTCGGGCTTTCAGCAGCTTTTCGTCTTGCATGAGAGGAGGTGGCTTTCTGATGTTGGACCCCGACCTTGACTGGCAGGCATGACGCAATTCTGAGGGTCTGAGGAAGGTGAGGTGGCTCTGAAATTTAGCTAATGGCAGTTGAACAATAGATTATGTAGTTTCATGATATGGAAGGGGAGAGGGCCCCCAATGATCAGGATGATTCCAAGATAACTCCACAGGAGCAGGTCACTGTCTCCACAGGAGCAGGTCACCAGAGTTCCCACCTGTCCCTCCCCTCAAGCACCATATGACACCATCCCCCTAAAGAGTAACATTTGCCCCCCTATTACCTCATGACAGACCTGAGGTATGGCACAGATCTCCCTACCGCTGATGTGACTGTTGAATGCTAGGTCCCGACTAGGCTGGTCAGGTATGGATACTCCTGTTGTGGGGGGAGGAGGAGGAGGCAGCCTCAATGATATGGTTGTTGGACAGGTCACACTTGTAATGGACCACTAGCCATCCTAGACCTTGGAAGCCCTTCAGCTTTCAGCATCTATTCCCTTCTCAGATGAGACTAGGGCACCCCATGATGAGACCCCTATCTATACTGATGGGCACTGCTCGTTCTGGTGTGACAGAGGAGGGTTGGGCAGCATAGAGATAGAGCAGCTGGTAGTCAAGCAATAAAGTACATGGTTTTATGGTCTGGAAAGGGAGAGGGTTCCATTTGATCAAGGGGGTCATCAGTAGGGTACTGTTTTACTGATAACTAAATCATGAGGCAGTATTCCCACAATCATGTCTTCAAAGGGTATATTATAAAAGATAATCATTTTATGGGTCCTATTTGAATGGCTGAGAGAGAGACTCAGAACTAAAAGAGTGCTTGACAAGGATAAGCAAGTCGGAAGCCCCTCTTTGATCAGAAGTTGAACATTTCTCTCTTCATAGCAAGAAAATCGCTTCAGGTGAAATAAGACTTGAAATAAGTATTGTAGTCAAAAATGGTATGCTAGGAAACTCACATTACAACTTAATTGTGTTTTTTGCTGCTTACAGTATAATTTCTATAGTGCATTCCGCATAACCCTTCGGAGGCTTACTTGGGTTTTTACCCATGCATCAGAGAATACATATGGTTCTCAGATTCAGTGGCATAGCACCATCTAAGGGGCCTGTCGAGTACATCACACTCCCAGGAAAAAAGAAAAGAATACTGTGTTCAATGTATAGTTTTTTTTTTCCTTTCTGGAACAGTGCCATAAATATGAATATTCTATATAAGGTTAATTGAATCTCATCAGACTGTTGGGAGAGGGGAAGGGGTTGCACTATTAACAGTTGCTCTGTTACTAGCAGTGTCTTTAATAACACTGCTTTTCAAGGTTTGTTGCTGAGGTTCAGTGCTGTTAAGGTTGGCCTGTAAACTTTAATGCCTTAATTCTGAATGCCACTATGCGAAGTGCTGTGAGGTAGGTTCTAAAAAAGAAGCATGAATGTCAACCACTTGTGGGTTCTAACCCCAGGATCTGAGGCAAGAGTTCAGCTGGGAATGCATTGAAACCTGGTACCTGGGACCTCAAAGTCACAGCAAATGGTCTGGGAAGGGATGGGGTCACGTGAGGGAGTTGTCAACTTGCTTGCCTTAGGGTAAGACATGTTTGCTTGAAATTAGCATACCATTTAATTGACCTGGGGGATGAGGTTATACAAAATACCTCCAATCTGAGGACCCAATAGATGGCCCGAGCCTCACCCTGACTATATACTTTCTGGGGAGGTTGAACTATGAGCAAAAAAGTTAACACTTTTCGGTGAATTCACACCTATAAGAATAGAGAGTGCTGGAAATGAAGAAAGAGAGGAAATTTCCTCCCAGATTTGCCAGGTGGGAAGATTATGAGTGGGGCAATTCACAAGCGCAAGTTTAGTGCAAGGTCCCTGCAAAGGGGACCCGTCACATGACAAGAGGCAGATTGGCAGGGTGTACTGTATCTTTTGGAAGTATTACAAAGTTCTGCATTGTTTGTTTTACTGGTTTTGTTACTGTGCTGTTATGTAGTCGAGGATTACTGTTACTGACAACCTCAAGAATTATATTTTTGTTTGCAAGATGATGGCTGCAGGTTCTATAATCACATATAATGTTTGACTCCTTAATAGTCCAGTCAAAAGAACAAGAGTTCTCAATGAGTTAAAGAGGCAAAAGGCTGAGGTGGCATTCCTACAAGAGACACACCTAACTCCTGCTGAGAGTGCTAAATTAAAGTGGTCATGGGCGGGACAAGTGTATTATTCGAACTACCAAACTCATCCTCACAGGAGAGGGGTAGCTAGCCTGATTCATAAATACTGTCCCTTCGAGGTTCAGGATCTGCAACAGAACCCAGAGGGAAGGTACTTTTTATTAAAGGGATTGTACAGGGTTACCCCCTGTACCCTGCTAAACCTCTATGCCCCAAATCAAGATAAGGAGAATACTATTTTCATGAGAAGCATTATTTTGAAGGCTGCACCTCCTCCGGGTAATCTATTCGTTATGGGAGGGGGACTTCAACATGGTCATGAACCCCTCCCTGGATAGGTCTGGAGACAAGGTCGAACCACTCTCTAGAGTATCAAAATGTTTGGGTAAGGTAGTGTAGGTGTTAGGCCTAGCTGAGGTGTGTCGTCACACTAATCCTAGAGTTAGGGATTACACTTGTAACCCCACTACAAATGAGGGTTCCTAAAAGCTTTCCCAGAGCTTGTTTAAATGCTCCATGGCTGGCTGGTGTTCGGTGTAAAGCCGCTTAAATGTTGTTGCCAATGAGTGCTTTTAAAGCCTCCGTGTACTGTCTTTTTAAGGGCTGCCTGTTTGCAGTCATAATTAGTTGAAATGGGGGGTTTGAGTGTTGTTATGCTCGAGTCCCACCCGGGGTGCTGGAAATAGCTCCATTCTGCCATCGCTAAGTATGCAGAGGGAGCTCTACTACAGGATGTAACTATTTGCTGGAAATAGCTTAGGATAATAATGATAATGTAGTTGTTTTAACCTGCCTTCTTTGCAGCAAAGACTGTTCTGACTATCTCCTCCATTTTGGTCCCGAACTGTCTAATTGGACCAGTCAGTACATTGGGACTCTAGTAGAGCCAGCTGACCAATGAGGACTTGCTTAGTAATCCTGGGAAGGGAAGTATGACCCAAGGCGCCTTTTTGCACCAATGGAGACAGGTCTTATAGCCTGGTGTTCTATAGCCCACCTATGGGAGTGGGTGGTGCGCGAGTGAGAAGGTTGGCCGCAACTGCCAGAAGGGCAGAGATGTAGTGGCTGAGAGTGGGGAAGGAGCCTCTTGCTCCTGTGGCGTTAAGTATTCACGCGGGAAGCGCGTGAAAGGCCTTAGGTGGCCGTTAGCATAGCAGACAGCATCGGACTAAATCTGCTGGGGAAAGCGGTCAGAGGAGGCTGTGAGTCGCACAGCTAACTACCAGGCTCACCCTGTAGAGGACTGGAGAATCTGCTGAATCGCACTCGGTCTATCAGGACAGTGAGGATGCAGTGAGATGCCCGCATAGCTGTGAGTTTGTTCGGCCCCGGAAGCAGCTGCCTGGTTTGGTACCCCTCTGTTGTTTTTTCCATATAAATGTGTGAGGAGGCCGTTGAATCTCAGGCTCAGCCCTGCAAGTGGTGAAAGCGTGGTCCTCTGTTGGAGGTTGTGAGTACCAAATCAGGATAGTTCCCTGCTAAGGTTGCCAACCAAGACACAGTCATTTTGTTGTGCTGCAGATTGTATCAATTGAGTTTTTGGCTCCCTCTATCCTTCGTAGGAATTGAATGCTCCTTTGTGCCAGGGCCCCAACCAGCTGCATCGAGGAACTAGCCATTAGGGCTTGGGTACCCATAGACAGTAACTGATAGATTTAGGCCTGTGCACAGAGCCTTAGGTAGTTCAATATATTTTATAGTGGTAAGTCAATAACCCTGATTTCCCCCGGTCCTTGTTACCTCCCCTCAAATAAATCCGATTGTTTGTTTTGCAACTGTACCCTGGCTGGTTTGTGTCTTACTAGGGATATACTGCACAGTGAATATTTGATAACTGTACCTTACTTTCCAGGTGGTCCCCAGAGTGAGCTGAGTGGTTCGAGCCGGGGAGTAAGTGTTCAGGGGAACAGCCTTGTAATAAATCCGTGTGAGCCACTAGTGGGAAGAAGGGGGGGTTGCAGTAACCCAGAAGGCTGTGACCGAGTCAGCTTTGACCGTTTTAACCCCGACCTCTGGGTGGAGGCACCCGTCAATGGATCTGGGCCCCTTTTCCTGTCACAGCTGAGACGAGCAGGGGTGGTAGCCCTTAGGATAGCGCCCCCTTGGGGTTACAAACTGGAGGCACCGCTAGGATCAGCGTCCCCTAGTGGCCAAGTGAGGGAAGTGCATAAAAATGGAAAGGCTGACAGGAAACTGGAAGGGGATATTATGGCAAAAATTAAGCTGGACCCTGTTAAGACAATGGTACACAAACTGATGGGGTGGGGTGAAGCCGAAGAGCTGGACTCTCAGAGAATTGTGTTACTATTAGATGTGACTCTGGGAACCCCGACGGCTGACATTATTTCAACCACAGAACGTGTTAAATGTTTGGGCAAAGTGGAGGTGAAGGGGGGCATGGCTGACCTGCTCGATCAGACCCTGCAGGTGCTACTTTTGTGCAGTGTGGCCATCGACCCCGAGAGGGTGCCTCCAGTGATTTACCCGGAGGGTGCATCACAGGGGTGGAGGCTTGTTCATTTTCGGAGAGGGTCAGTCACTCCTGGGGGATCCCCCCAGACTAATAGTTTCAAAGATAAATTGCTTAAATTGCTGGCTGTGGAGGGGAGGACTACCCAAGAATTGCTGCAAGCATTGGACCTGTCTAGTGACGCTACCCCCCCAGGTCTCCCCGGGTACCTCCCCCTGTCCCCCCAAGAGTTCTATTTTGGCTCCACTGCCCTTAGTGGTCCCCCCTATACAGCTCGATTCCTACTGTAGGCTAAAATGTTTTTCTGGCACAGTGCCAGTGCCTTCAGGGAAGGATGACTTGGAGGCCTGAATGGACTGCACCACCCCCTTAGTTCAGGAGTGGCAGTGCTCTGAGGGTGAGAAAAGAAAGCGACTGATGGAGAGTCTGCGGGGCCCCGCTTTAGAAGCCATTAGGTTCTTGCGGGCCACTAACCTGGAAGCTACCGCAGCAGAGTATCTTTCTGCTTTGGAGGGAGTGTTTGGGAGTACAGAGACTGGGGAAGACTTATTATTGAAATTCAGGTCTGCCAAGCAATGGAGAAATGAGAAACTGTCCGCCTGTGTTACTAGGGTGGAGCGGGCCTTGCTAAAGGCCTATAGAAAAGGGGGGGATCACAGCCACGGCCTTGAACCAGGTCAGGTTGGAACATGTTTTGAAGTCTGCTAGATTTTCTAGTGTGATATTGCTAAACTTAAGTTGCATGATAGACGGGCCACCCCGGCTGAATACTGTCAATTGATGAGGGAAATTAGAGAAGTGGAGACTGATGAGGAGGGGTGGGAACCCTATGTGGGGGCTGTGAACCCAAGCGGGACCCCTGAGTCTAGTACCCCCGAAGAGACCCACCTTTCAGGAAGGCCTGATGGACCTCCAGATTTTCCAGGTGATGTGGAGGTGTGAGCTATTTCCTCCGATCCCCAAATAGAGAATGAGTTGAGGGCTGAGGTCAGAAATTTACGAGAACTGGTGAGGGACTTGAAGTGATCTACCACCTACTCTGGTAGGTCTGGGGAGCCTGAGTTACCCAGAAACCCATTCCCTGGCCCAGGGGAGCCCTTTCATCCCTCACAGGGCCCCCAGCAGACAAGGTGCCCCCCTCCCAATATAGACCCCCGGGACCCCAAGTTCTGTTATCATTGTGGGGAGGATGGACACTTTCAGCCTGAGTGCCAGATGCCAGAGAATTTAAGGAAAGTCAACAGCAAACTGATCACTTGGCATCACATGGCCCACGTCCGACCCCCTCAGGAAAAGCTTTGTGACCCGGGCCAATGCCCAAGCAACTATCAATGCTGCACCCCCCGAATGGTCTGATGTGGTCGGGCCCTCGATGGAGGCTCCAGTGCGAGTAAATGGGATTCCTAACCGAGCTGTATTAGACAGTGACTCTCAGGTAACCATCATGTTTCAGGACTGGTATCAGACACACCTACCTGAGGTGCCCCTACAACCCTTGGATGGTCTATATGTGTGGGGGTTGAGTGATAAGGCTTATCCGTATTTGGGGTATATCCGGGTCTGGTTGTCATTTCCTACTTCTGTGGCTGGAGTGGACGAACAGGTGGAAACCTTAGCTTTAGTCTGCCCCCCCACTGGACTGTATGATGGGATACCCCTGTTGATTGGGACAAATGCTCATATGTTTGGACGACTAGCCCAGTTGTGTTCAGAAAAGCAAGCATTCAGAATCGGGCGAGCCCTGATAATACCCGCTGAGATCCAAAGGCCATTGAAACTGCAGAAGAAGGCTAGCCAGGAGGAACCTGAAGGCCCGGTGGGTGAATGGGAGAAAGGATCCGCACCTGGTGACACTTGCCCCAATGCTCAATGTTCTGCATGGGGAAGTATGACTGAAAACAGATGTTAAGAATAAGTTGTTGATGTTGGATGCACCTGGGGAGGGAAGATTACCTGAGGGACTGTTGGTCAAACCCAGTATCTTGCTGGCTAGAGCTCATGCTTACGTTAAGAGGGTGATGGTTCAAGTGCATAATATGTCCGACAAAGATATTCGAATAAGAAGAGGGTGCACCATGACAAGTGTACATTGTGCAGATACTGCAGTGCTGCCCAATAACAAGGGTTCCAGGAAAGATGACAGAGTTACTCCTGACTTGTTTGATTTCGGTGACTCCCCGTTGCCTGCTGAACAGAAAATGAGGATCAGTGAGAAGCTTGCCAAAAGAGACCAAGTTTTCTCCCTGAAAGAATGGGATGTGGGATGTGTGCAAGGGGCTGAGCACCACATCCGACTGCACGATGAGAGGCCTTTCCGAGAGAGATCCCGGCGCCTGGCCCCGGCTGACATAGACGATGTGAGGCGGCATCTGCAAGAGATGCTTGCTGCTGGTGTGATACAAGAGTCCAGGAGCCCCTATGCCTCCCCCAATGTAGTAGTGAGAAAAAAGAATGGGGCGGTTCGGATGTGTGTAGATTACTGCACCTTGAATCGGCGGACCATCCCAGACCAGTATACCATGCCACGCATACAGGACGCATTGGATTGTTTAAATGGCAGTAAGTGGTTTTCTGTGTTGGACCTCTGCAGCGGGTACTACCAGATCCCGATGGCCCCCCGAGGACCAAGAGAAAACCGCGTTTATTTGCCCCCTAGGTTTCTATGAGTTTATTCGGATGCCACAAGGGATTTCGGGTGCCCCAGCCACCTTTCAGCGCCTGATGGAACGTGCTGTGGGAGACATGAATTTGCTTGAGTGTTTGGTTTACTTATATGATGTCATAGTGTTTGGCCGCTCATTGGAAGAACATGAGCAACGATTGTTCAAGGTCCTGGATCGGCTGGAGGATTTCAGCCTCAAGCTGTCTATAGACAAGTATCAATTCTTCCGAATTTCTGTGAAATATGTGGGCCACATAGTATCCACTGAAGGTATAGAGACTGACCCTAGCAAAGTGGAGGCTTTGACCACTTGGCCTCAGCCCCGGAATTTGAAAGAGCTGCAATGGTTCCTGGGGTTTTGTGGATATTATAGGTGGTTTGTCAAAGATTATTCTCGAGTGATTCGCCCCCTCCTCAACCTCACTCAGGGGTACCCTCCCACGTACAAAAAGTATAAGAAAGTGGTGCATTCTGAGACAGAGAAGAGGTATTTTCGGCCGAGTGATGTGTTTGGGGACCACTGGACTGCTGAGTGTGAGGCGGCTTTCTATGACACCATATATCAACTTACCCATGCTCCAGTGCTGGCCTATGCTGACCTGGCCAAGCCATACATTCTCCATACTGATGCCAGTCTACAAGGATTGGGGGCTGTGTTATATCAGGAGCACTCTAACGGTCTGAGACCTGTAGCTTTTGCCAGCAGAAGTCTGACTCCTTCAGAAAAAAATTATCCAGTGCACAAACTAGAGTTCCTGGCTCTGAAGTGGGCCATTGTTGATCAGTTTCATGACAATTTGTACAGTGCCAAGATATTGGTAAAGACTGATAATAATCCTCTGACCTATGTACAGACCTCAGCCAAGTTGGATGCCACTGGGCATAGGTGGCTCTCTGCCTTACCCACCTACGACTATGCTGTTGAGTATAGAGCAGGTCTAAACCATATAGATGCAGATGCTGTCTCTCAGAGACCTGTGCCACAAACTGATTGAGTCAGGTTGTCAGAGCCTGACATAAGAGCCCTTTGCCAGAAATTTGACAAGGAGGAACAGGTGTCCCCTGATGCTGTGGACTGTATGGTAGATTGCTTGGGGCCATCCGAAAACTGCATACCTGCTGCCTACTGTCATTTTTCTGCATTAGACACTAGTTCCTTGCCCCAATTTAACAATGATAGTCTCCAACTGGCTCAATCCCGAGACTCTATGATAAAAACGGTTGTGGAGGCTTTGCAGGCTGGGAGGGACGTGTCCAAGTTGAGTTCCACTGACTTGAGAACTGCCTTGTTATATAAAGAAGGGCCTAAATTAAAGCTGATTAACCCACTACTATACAGAGAGGCTGTGGATAAGGAGGGCCGGGTAGACAAACAACAACTGGTGCTGCTCTCAGCATTTAGAGAACTGGTCCTGAGGTCCTTGCACAACCACATGAGGCATCTTGGCATAGACCGAACTCTCGATCTGGTACGGACCCGATTCTACTGGCCAAAAATGAGTACAGATGTAGAGCATTATGTCAAGACCTGTGGTCGCTGTTTGCAAAGAAAAGCCCTACCTCAGAGAGCTGCCCCCATGGTCAATATCACCACTAGTGCCCCTATGGAACTGGTCTGCATTGATTTCCTGAGTTTAGAACCAGATCTGAAAAATATCTGTAACATATTGGTAGTCATTGATCATTTTACCCGGTATGCACAGGCCTTCCTACTAAGGATCAGAAGCAACTATGGTGGCTAAAGTACTGTGGAGAATTTCTTTTGTCCACTATGGGGCCCCCAGAGGATCCACTCCCGACCAGGAGGGACTTTGAGAGTCGGCTAATCAAAGAGATGTTATCTTTGTGGGAGTACGAAAATCAGAACCACCCCATACCATCCCAGGGAGATCCCAACCTGAAAGATTTAACGCACTTTGCTTGATATGTTGGGCACACTGCAACCCAAAGACAAGCCTAGATGGAGCCAGCAGATTAGCACCCTGGTTCATGCTTATAACTGCACCAAAAGTGATGCCACTGGATTTTCCCCGTACAGGCTGATGTTTGGGAGAGAGGCTAGACTGCCAGTGGATGTGTGTTTCGGGGTTTCCCCTGATGGGGTGCAAGCAGAAAATCATCTACAGTATGTACAGAAGTTGAAGGCCCAATTGAACCATGCATACCAACTGGCCCAGACTATGGCTGCTAAACGAAACCTGGCCAAAAAGGAGAGGTATGATAAGAAAGTGAAAACAATGGAACTGACAGAAGGGGATAGAGTGCTATTGAGGAATCTGGGACTGCATGGCAAACATAAAATTGCTGACAGATGGCATCACCTCCCTCATATCGTTGTGGGAAAACTAGCAGATTTACCTGTATATAAAGTGCAGCCTGAAAACAATTCAAAAGATGTGAAAACTATACACAGAAATCATCTGCTGCCAATCGGGCAAATCCTGATTGAAGCTGAACCTCCCAATGCCCCCCTCTCCAGGCCTATGACTAGATCTGCTGCCAAGAAAAAAAACAGACCAATTGATTCTTCAGCAAGCCAACTAGGAGGGCTTTGTCCAAACCCCTCTGATGAAGATGATCGCCAATCTGTGTCTGAAGACAATGAAAATAATATTGAATACTATCCCTCTTACAAACTGAGCCAACCATTTCGGGGCAATCCCCTTGTTAACTCTGGAGATGAGGTTGGGCCTTCTGGACTATTTGAGCCCCCTGCTTTGTCTACGGACCCAATGCTTCCAGAGGATGAACTGGGTAGCAGCAAAGCCCAAGGGGTGGGGTCCTTGAGCCTGGCTGAACTGTCTGGCCTGGCTGAACTATCTGACTTTTCAGAAGAAGAAAGTGATGTGGGGGAACAAGCCAGTGATATGCCAGAACCTGAAGACTATTTTGAATGCCCTGATGGTTCCTTACTAGTGTCTGAACAGTCCCCAGCTGAGCCAAGTAGTGTGGGTCCTGATATAGAGGGTCAGGCCCCCGAAAGTACTATGAGCACTGGGTCCCCTTCCCCTGTGGAGATTCCCCCTACTAATCTCAATGAGGCCGAAAAGAAATCGGGGCCTGTAGCCAGGTTTTCCAAGACCCCTAGACACTCCAGCCAAGAAGTACGGCCTGTAGTAAAGTTGAGTTATGAGTCTCTGGGTCAGCTTGTGGACCTGCCCTTAAATGTGGTCCATAAAGGGATGTATGTGTCCCCGAGCTCCTTGCCTAAGTTAGCCTTGGGGGATAACTCCAGCCTGTTAGTGTTGCCCTTTGAGTGTGGTACCCCTACCCCAGTTAGCCCGCCAGTAGCTGATAGGGAAGGGCCCCCCTCTTTCCAGGTGTCATGGGCAGAGAATAATAACCTGACTTAAAAGAGGAAAGGGTTATCTGTTTGTAATGTTGGATAATTAAGCAATAATACCCGAGAGGGTGGGCCGTAGTGGGCAATACCGGACCGCCCAGGCGTAATGAGGCCCGGCCGTACACGGAGGGCCTTATACCCTGGAAGGTCCGGTATTGCCCATACCGCCACCTCTCGGAGTATTATTGCATTTAGAAAATGGGCACTGTAAAAAAAAAAAAAAAAAAAAGAAATTAATAAAAATGACTTTTAGTAGATTTTGAAATAAAATAGTTCCTCCGCCTGCTTTATTACAATGCCAATGTGAATAGTTAGTTGAGACACACACACACACACACACACACACACACACACACACTGTCTCCTAACTGTCAAAAGCGCGATCAGTAAAATCAGCGATCCATGAAGTGAGGATTCTGGGCAGGGAGCGCTGATAAGCAGGCAGTGGCTTTCTTTTTTTTACCGGCTGCTGTCAGTGGATCGCAATTTGTTTTGTTTCCTAAAAGCGGCTGTCGTGCGATCGATTTGAGTTGCTTTGTCATGCCCCCCCGCCCCGTGACAGGGAAGATTCGGCAGACTGCTATTTTTATTTTTTTATGACGTTCAGTCTTGCCATTTATTTTAATGTGACGGGAGATTTGCAGCACCGGAAGCGGACACCAGCGATGCGTAACGAGCAGGACATGAACAGCGGCATCGAGAACGTATAAAGCAGTCTGCTGCAGGAAAGCAAGTTGTAAAGGCAGAAATTGTATTTTTTATTCGGTGGAAATTGTGTGAGGTTTTATCCGAAGTTGGCAGCACTGACCACTTTCTTTCGCTAAGTGACAGAACGGCAGTTGGCAGCACTGAACTATTGAGTTATGAGGGCACTTTCTTTCGCTAAGCAACAGAAAAAAAAAAATGGTGGCGATTTGAAAGTCAATTAGGTGCTTTCGGCCAATCGGAAAGCAGGATGGGCACAGAGATATCACTGTGGGTAAAGGGGCACTGGGGATGGCACTTTTAATTTCCTGGTCGTCTGTTGAAAGTTAATGTACCCCTCTGGCAGGGGTACCAGCCAATCAGAGACCAGGAAATTAAAAGCCCATTTTCTAAACAGTAATAATCTGGGAATATAGTAACAATGCATATGATCTAAAGTGTGATATAATGTTAATTAAGCTGTTTGCCTTAAAGTGGTTTAAGGGTAACTACTTGACTTGGACGCCAAGTTCTTTCCAGGCCAGGAAGGGTGTAACCCCCTTACAAATGAGGGTTCCTAAAAGCTTTCCCGGAGCTTGTTTAAATGCACCATGCCTGGCTGGTGTTCGGAGTAAAGCTGCTTAAATGTTGTTGCCAGTGAGTGCTTTTAAAGCCTCCATGTACTGTCTTTTTCAGGGCTGCCTGTTTGCAGTCATAATTAGTTGAAATGGGGGGGTTGAGTGTTGTTATGCTTGAGTCCCACCCGGGGTGCTGGAAATAGCTCCATTCTGCCATCGCTAAATATGCAGAGGGAGCTCTACTACAGGATGTAACTATTTGCTGGAAATAGCTTAGGGTAATAATGATAATGTAGTTGTTTTAACCTGCCTTCTTTGCAGCATCGACTGTTCTGACTATCTCCTCCATTTTGGTCCCGAACTGTCGAATTGAAACAATCAGTACATCGGGACTCTAGTAGAGCCAGCTGACCAATGAGGACTTGCTTAGTAATCCTGGGAAGGGAAGTATGACCCAAGGCGCCTTTTTGACCAATGGAGACAGGTCTTATAGCCTGGTGTTCTACAGCCCACCTATGGGAGTGGGTGGTGCGGGAGTGAGAAGGTTGGCCCCAACTGCCAGAAGGGCAGAGATGTAGTGGATGAGAGTGGGGAAGGAGCCTCTTGCTCCTGCAGCGTTAAGTATTTGCACAGGAAGCGCGTGAAAGGCCTTAGGTGGCCGTTAGCATAGCGGACATCATCGTACTAAATCTGCTGGGGAAAGCGGTCAGAGGAGGCTGTGAGTCGCATAGCTACCTACCAGGCTCACCCTGTAGAGGACTGGAGAATCTGCTGAATCGCACTTGGTCGGTCAGGACAGTGAGGCTGCAGTGAGACGCCCGCATAGCTGTGAGTTCGGTCGGACCCCGGAAGCAGCTGCCTGGTATGGTACCCCTCTGTTGTTTTTTCCATATAAATGTGTGAGGAGGCCGTTGAATCTCAGGCTCAGCCCTGCAAGTGGTGAAAGCGTGGTCCTCTGTTGGAGGTTGTGAGTACTAAATCAGGGTAGTTCCCTGCTAAGGTTGCCAACCAAGACACAGTCATTTTGTTGTGCTGTAGACTGTACCAATTGAGTTTTTGGTTCCATCTATCCTTCGTAGGAATTGAATGCTCCTTTGTGCCAGAGCCCCAACCAGCTGCATCGAGGAACTAGCTATTAGGCTTGAAATTGGCATAGACAGTAACTGATAGGTTTAGGCCTGTGCACAGAGCCTTAGGTAGTTCAATATATTTTATAGTGGTAAGTCAATCACCCTGATTTCCCCCGGTCCTTGTTACCTCCCCTCAAATAAATCCGATTGTTTGTTTTGCAACTGTACCCTGGCTGGTTTGTGTCTTACTGGGGATATACTGCACAGTGAATATTTGATAACTGTACCTTACTTTCCAGGTGGTCCCCAGAGTGAGCTGAGTGGTTCGAGCCGGGGGGTAAGTGTTCAGGGGAACAGCCTTGTAATAAATCCATGTGAGCCACTAGTGGGAAGAAGGGGGAGTTGCAGTAACCCAGAGGGCTGTGACCGAGTCAGCTTTGACCGTTTTAACCCCGACCTCTGGGTGGAGGCACCCGTCAACAGATCTGGGCCCCTTTCCCTGTCACAGCTGAGACAGGCAGGGGTGGTAGTCCTTAGGATAGAGCCCCCTTGGGGTTACACACTTATTGGTCGGCATCCTATTAGGCCTACTCTAGACTAGATTTGTTCTTCATATCAGTTGACTGGCACCATAAAGTGGAAACTTCAATAATTATACCCAGAATGCTTTCAGACCATAGTATGGTACGGATGAGCATATCCATGACCCTGACAGCTAAGAAATCCTCTTGGAGACTTAACATATCATTTCTAAATAGAGAGGACTATAAGATCCTGGTCAGAGAGTGCCTTAGGGAATACACGCCTCCTAACCCTCCTCAACACACCTCTGTAGCCATGTGGTGGGATGGTTTCAAGGCAGTGGTCACTGGTAGAACCATTAGCTATGCCTTCAGTCTTAAAAAGACCAAGCAGAAAGAACAGAGGGAGCTGGAAACACAGCTCTTTGACTTAGAGGCAGAACATAAGATAATTCTGAATGAGGAGATATGGGGACAGTTAGAAGACTGCAGAAAAAAGCTTACTAGGTTGCTAGAGGACAGGATTGAGGGACAGTTGAGAATAATATTCAAGGGAAAGATTTTATGAAGCTGGAAACAGGGCGGGGAGACTATTAGCCTGGCAGCTTTGCAAAGAGGTGACCAATGAAATCTAACCAGTATACCTCAGATCCCCTACATATAACACAGGAATTTAGAGACTTTTATAAACAGTTATACCTAGAAGAGCAGGTAGTGAACTATCAAGAAAAATTTGACATGTTTTTTAATAGAATTAGAGTCAATAAACTCTCGCAGGAAAATTTGGAGGCTATGGATGCGTCCATAACCCAGGAGGAGATTGGAGCAGCACCTGTGGGGCTTAAAACGAGGAAAGCACTGTGCCCCAATAGGCTACTGGCTGAATTTTACAAAACACTTAGAGAGGAGCTGTTGTCCCTCCTGGGTGGGGTGTTTGGAGAGATTCAGGAAGGAGAGGGGGCACCTCCATCCTGCAGTATACCCAAATATCAGTAATTCACAAACAACACGGATCCCACACTCTGCGGCTCATATAGACTGATTTCCTTTTTTTTTTGTCGACTTTGTTTATCACCCTTACTACGTTGGACTCTCTCCAGCTGAGCTTTGGGGCTTACCTCTGCTGTTCCCATCTGCCTGAAGCCCTGGCTGCTGCTCTGGAGTCCTCTTGCTTTTCCTCCTGGCTGATCCCAGTGTCCCTCTGGATCTAAGTCCCCCAGAGGCAAGGACCACCAGCGCGTTATCTGAAAGTGTCAGGCCCGGACAGGTGCACGAAGAACCCCTGAGAGAACAGCCATTACCCGGCACTGGACGTGGTGCCACAGCACCACTAAGCCCACCTTCGCCTACCAGTGAGAAGGTTTTTTTTTGTGTTTATTTCCCCTATTGGCTGGGTTGTGCAATGCACTCCAGCACGCTGTGCGCTCGTTCCTGAGTGCGCCCAAAGAAGTTCCTCTGAGCCAATCCCCTGACTAGATGGCTTCCAACTGCTAGCAACCCCTGGAACCACCAAAGGCCACTAAATGGCCAGAGCAGGAATACCACCCTTCCACAGGGAGGGAGAACTGACCTCCGGATGCTCAATCCCTCCCTCTTCTGCTGACAGCCTGGGTGCATTCCCGAACCTGGGTCACCAGTGTGGCACGAGGTGTGGCATCCAGCACCTCAACCCTCAGTGCCACTGGGCTGGCCTTGATTTCCCTCTTGAATGTGGGCCAAAAAAATGTACACATGCATCCTAGCCCATAGGCTCCAGGGCTGTGTGGGGACACTAGTCCACCCAGGTCAAACTGGATTTATTAATGGTAGGCTAATTCATGATAATATATGGTGCCTCCTTAACCTCATTTGGTGGCAACAGTAGTTGACTGACCTGGCATTGGCAATTTGTATGGATGCCGAGAAGACACTTGACATGGAGGACTGGAAGTTCCTACGCAGAACCCTGGAAGAGATGGATCTGGGACCTAAGTTTAGGGAAAGTTTGGATGCACTTTATGCCTCTTTCCAGGCAACAGTAAGGATCAGTGGGGTTGCTGTTACTCCATTCCATTTGACTTGAGGGACTAGAGAAGGATGTCCCCTATCCCCTTTGCTATTTGCCCACTGTGTCGAGCCATTGGCTATAGGTATTAGGAACAATGAGAATATCAAGGGGATACTCACGAGGGATAGATTGCATAAGATCTTCCTCTGTGCAGATGATTCTCTTTTCTTCCTTACATCCCCAAACATCAGTACCAGTCCAGTTACAAGAGCTAGAGGAATATGTCTTAATCTCAGGCTATAAAAATTAACCTGGAGAAATCGGAGGCAATCAGACTGGGAGGTCTCCTTTTAAGAGACCCTCTGCAGAACTTTCCCTTCAAATGGGCCACCAATAATACTGTTGTAACCCCTTCATTCCCAGGGGTTACTAGAATCCCAGTTAGAATGAGTGGTAGGCAGGGAAGGCAGCTAGTGAAATGCCAGTTAAATGGGTTTCAATATGTCTCTGTCTTTTCTCGGTCTCTGCTGAGCTCTGGGGGGATGATGACATATAGAACTGTCGCAGCAGCATGAGCCACACTGGCCAGCTGCTAGGGAGCTAGTTTTAGAATGTTCATGAGTCTGTAGTTGCAGTTTGGTGGAGGAGGATGCAGTGTTAGGCAGCTCCTCATTCAGCTCTGTCAGAGAGCTATCAGTTTGTGTTTTTTAAGTTCTCACCCTAGTGGTTGACAACTGTACCAGTTCTGGAAGTGGTGGAGACCTTGTTCTATGGTTTTCCCAGTGCCCTATCCCTTCAGCTTCAGGATGCAGGGGCATTCCTCTGGTCCTTTTTGGACTCTTGAAGCTGCCTTGTGACAACTGCTCTGTGAGTACCTTGTTTGTTTTCTGAGTAAAATCCAGGAGTACCTGCAATGCCTGTGAGGTGATTTTCTCTGACAAAGG
Organism: Neoceratodus forsteri; assembly: GCA_016271365.2. NCBI lineage: Eukaryota > Metazoa > Chordata > Ceratodontiformes > Ceratodontidae > Neoceratodus > Neoceratodus forsteri. The sequence goes on along the minus strand of CM057458.1, from coordinate 725,049,795 downwards.
GACCCTGTCACCTAAACTTTGGTTTAAAAGCTTTCTGCCTACGTTGGAGTCCTGTATGTGACTGTCCAAGTACAGAACTTTTAATTCTGACACCTGAGGGTGTGTGTAGTATGTTAAGTGTGATAAACATATAAACATTTAAGACAACAGCTGCAGTTTTCTACAGTTGTGTGGTGTTATTAACCGAATGAATGGCCGAGTATAAGCCTGGAAGCAAAAGGTGGGAGATCCCCCCCCATCTGAAGTAACTAGTTACCTCTACGGGTTCTGAAGGGCACTTTTACTTTTTCTTCAGTGCAATTGGCCAATGCCTGAGAAGAGTGTTTACCCCGTGTATGTTGGTTGTTTTCTTTCCGTTTACCCCAGTATAGTGGGTTCCGAAAGTTCTGAGCCTGTATGTGCTCTTTGGTGGTCATGTGTACCACCTCTACGCCTGTGAAATATGGGAACAGTACCAGTATCTGGCCGAATGTGCCAATTTCCAGTAGGAACCAGCATGTTCACCAGTGTGTGTTTTCTTCATCCTATGCTAAATGAGAATTCAGGAATGTCTGTACATCAGAAATCTGCATTACCAGTATGTGTAGCCCTATGGGGGTCCATCTTCACTTTGTTATTATTCCTACTCTGTTACGTGAATAAAAGCCACACTCTAGAATCCCAACTTGGTTTGGACAGTAATGTTATTGCTTCCTTGTGTCTGGAGTTACTTGGGTGTTCTGTCCAGAAGTGCAAACCTATCGTAGTCCTAAGCAAACATTTTCTCCCAGGGACCCGGGTTGTTGGCCATGGCAATTGGTCCCTACCAGGTGTCTGTCAGGTAGTTGCCACACTTGGTTGTCTGTGTTGTATAACAGACTAGTCCACCTTGTATATGGTGGCTATTGTAGCTGCATAGAGTGCATGTGTAGATAGATTTTACGATGTAAACCCCCACCCCTCTCTTTACCCTCCTAGACTTTGAGGTGAGAGGAGAAGCCATGCTAGTTAAACAAGGGGGAGCCAGTGGGGGGGGGGGTTACACTGTGAAATACTATGGTGTTAAAATTACCCCCACCTGTCCTCTATTTTCAAGTTCAACTATGACAAACTGTGGTCAGAAGTGAGGGAGGACCTTTTTCACTGGAAGATTCTCCCCCTCTCCCTGGGAGGTAGGATCACCACTCTCAAAATGAATGTGCAGTATTACCCTGCTTTTTGTTTCTATTTCAGGCTCTCCCCATTAACATCCTGGTATTCTTTATAGCCTTTGTCTGGCAGAAGGGCAGACACAGAACCAAAAAATGGCTGTTGACCAAGCCATGCGAGAAGGGAGGTCTAGCCGTACCTGATTTGAAACTATACTATCTCACAGTGCAACTGGCCCCAGTAATATCATGGGTTAAACAAAGAGGAGACATGGGCTGAAGGGAGATCGAAGCGCACCACTTGGGATTGCTTCCAATTTTTCTCTCCCACATGTCCCCCTCACTGAAGGGAGGTTGTTAACTCATGGATCCGGCATACTTTAAAAATTCTGGGCAAAGTCAGCTCACACAGACCCCCACTGAGGTGGGTTCTCTCATTTCAATTGTTGGAGACCCCAACTTCCACACGTTGTGGAAGGACTCAGGTTTCGCCTGGTGGAATTGGCTCTCGCTTACTAGATATCAATCCTTAATTTAAAATAATACTATTCTCTCCTTCAGAGAGTTACAAGAAAAATGTGGATTACCTCAAGCAGATTTTCACAGATTCCTACTGGTTCATCACTACCTCTAATCCAATAACCGTATCCCTAAAATTAATAGAGATGATACTGCTTTAGAAAATTTTCTACACTGGGGGGTCAGACTGACCAATAGAGGCAAACCAGTGTCGAGCACTTACAAAATGTTACTAGGGAATGACAACCCAGACCTTAATAAACTAAGGGAGAGGTGGGAGGCAGAGACAGGTCCCCTATACCAGAAGAGCAATGGAGACAGACCTTGGAGACAGGCTGGAGGGTTATGGCCTCTCCAGGATGGAAAGAATTAAAATGGAAGTGCATGGTCAGGTTTTTCCACTCCCCAGTCATCACTGAACACTTCAAATAGAAGAACTCAGATTTGTGTTGGGGGGGTGTGGTCGGACCGGATCACACTTCCACATTTTTTGGGTGTGTGTCCAGTGATCCTGGGCTTTTGGTCTAGCATTAGTGAAGAAATTAATAAAATCAGGCAGAATCAGATATCCTTTTAATAGCATGATCTTAGGGTTTAGGGTGGCAGAAACTGGGAACCTTAAACAGCAGAGGCCTTTAAGGACCCAGTGCCTTGCTGCACAGAAAGAAATCACAGGCAACTGGTTACAACTCCACCCTCCTTCAAGTCATGGGTCTCCAGGGTGGAAAACATCAAAAGAATGGAGGAGCTGATGGCCCAGCTGAGGATCACTCCAGAAAAACATTTGGACATCTGGGGCAGATGGGACTCAAGAGACAGTCAGATCTCTTTACAGGTTGGTGGGGAAGAGGGAGACCTGGTTCTACAAGATCCAGTGGATGGATAGAGGGGATGGGAGGGTACACAGTCACACTGAACTGCTTGGTGAACCTGCAGCCATCTTCAGAGTTTTCTTAACAAACAAGAAAAGTATTTTTCTTAGAGTTTTCAAAGCCTTAAGTTCTCTGCATCTGAATCACAAAACTTAGAGAGCTAATACAATAGTGTGACTGTACCCCCGGCAGTTGTTACAGTGTTTGAACTTTCAAGTTGCTTTAGGTTTTTCTTTTCTATATGCTGACTATCACAGTGTAACCCCCCTATGTCATAGGGGCTTATCTGTTGCCCTGTGGGGGCTGCTGTGTCCCCAATCTCTGGTGCCCCTCTTTTCCCATTTCCCCCTATTGTCCCCATTTGTGTCCCAGTCCTGCTGTGACCCAAGTAGTCCCTGTTAGTGTCCTGGGTTCTCCATACAGCCCCTGCATTTTTCGCTTTGATGAGCAGGCACAATCAGGGCTGGAGGAGCTAAAGCCTGGAGCTGCCAGTTGGATATGCACTGCGAGTACATTCCTGAACTCAGCACATGCACAGAAGCGCATTTCATTTTCAGATGTTCTGTGGCCATTTGAATTGCCTCTCCGGTGGTCCCGGTCCCAGTATTGAACAAGAGTGGGACCAGAGACCCAGAGGAGGAAAAGGAAGAGCATAAAAAGTGTTTTTTTGGAGCGCCAATGGCGCTCCAGAATGGAGAGCCACCTTATGAATATTAATGTGGTGGCTTCCAGTCCAAAGAGCTAAGCCTGTCTAGCGCCTGGGGCAAAGGTTTTCGGCACTAGCGGCCGGCAGGAAAATAAATAGAAATAATAAATAGTGTAACGGTGTGCAAGGACAAGGGGGTGGCAACCGAACTGTGGGACAGTGACCAAATAAAGTTATGTTTTATTTTGGCTGCAGCAAGATGTAAAGTGGGACAGAGTATGAACTGTACTGGAATTAGGTATGGGCTTGCCTCGGGGACAGTTGGAAATGGCAGCAGTGAACAACAAGGAGGGAAATAAAAATGTTAAAGGCTGCCAGTATTCAACAGGACACAGTGGCTGCTACAATGATGTGGGACAATAAATGAATAAAAGCTCACTGATTAGCTGCAGGGACATTTTAATGTTAAGACACTTTATGGACGGCAGTGGAAAGTTTGCTACAGTGGCCATGATTGCAACCATGTGACTTCTGTACAGATAATCAGAGGGCCAGGATTTATCAGGAGGACTGTGGGATGGCTGAAAGGACTGTTGTGGGAAAAGATTGGGGAAAGTGTAGGCGCTGTTTTCTATGGCCAATCAGGCATTGAGGGGCCCTCATACATATTAATTTTTGAGAGAGGCAGTGGCTCCAGCCAATGGGGAGTTACTAGAAAGCTCCCAAAAGAGAAGGACTTTTGGATTCTGAGTCAGTTTGGCAGGAGGCCTTTGGGGGGGGGGTGCTCCAGCCTCTGTGCAGAGAATGGGGCTACAAGGCTGGGAAAGGGCCTGCCTTGGGGCTGCCAGCGATTTGTCCCCAGCACTGGTCATGTCTTTCCCCATTTAGAAGTGAGCTGATAAAGAATGTTCAGGCAGTTATCCTGAGAAAGAAAGAAAGTTGCAGGATCCCGCTCAGGCTGCTGTGGTAAGAAGTGGAACCACAGCAGTGAAAGTGTTCAGCGAAAAGGATGACTGAAATTGGAAAATGGATTACGGAAATGGACTGCTTTTGTGTGAAGAGGAAAAGGAAACAACAGTGATGAGAGATCTATAGTGGTGTCCCCCAGGATGAAAGCCACTTTTAAAGCACTCTGCAGTATGCTGCAGCAGACCTACTGAATAAAGCAATGTAATTTCAATGGCAATTAGTTCCTTTTGTCATGCAGGAAACTGTGGCATTCACTTCATTCTGGCACTGTCACATTTTCCTGAATGACAAAAGGGACTAACTGCCATTGAAATTACAGTGCTTTATTCAGTAGGTCTGCTGCAGGATTCTGCAGAGTGCTGCAAAATGCTGCAGAACTGGGTTTCATCCTGGGGGACACCTGTGTATGTGAAAGAACTGTGAAAAGAACAAAGGTTCTGTCTGACCCTGGAGAAGACAAAGCGTTTAGAGAAAAAAGGGAAGGTTACAAGGTTTACTGACTGGTTTTGGCACTGGAAAATGGATAATGGAAACTGGACTGGAATCTGGTTCTGAGAAATTGAAGAAAATCCATCTTCGGTGTTCTTCTGCACCTGACGGTGAGAGCAAAGAGTTTATGTCATGCCTTAGAGGGACTGAGAGAAACCCTGAACCTGAGAGTCATAGTTGCGGGAACTGTGTGTGAGCCAGAGCAAGAGTGGCTGCTGCAGGGAGATAGCCAGGTGCCTTCCGGGCCAGGGACCTACTGTCTGCTCTTGAAATACTGCTGAGGAAAGAAACTGTTGTTGTGACATTGGAATTTCAGACTCTATTGCCTCGGGGTCTGGAAGATAGAAAAGCAGAGGAAAACTGCTCTGGTTGCACATCGGAGGGCGAACCACCAGAAGAGAGAAGAAAGATCTGAAGTTTCCCCCTTAACCCAGAGCCAGGTGGGGAATTCACTAGCCCCCACCAAGTGGGGTCTGCTGGCTGCAGGGGATTATGGATTTATGCTCGAGTGCTAGGGCACTTTGACCTGTGAGCGAGCTGGGTTGTGGAGCTACTCCTAGGTCTGGGTCTCCTGTAGTTGGTGGCTCTTGCACAGTAGCTCTGCACGGGGCCTTAACAGGCTGAAGGGGACAAACTGTGAGACCTTCAATCAAGCTGAAGATCCAAGCTGCAGCATCCTGTGCCCTTCTCAATTTGTTCCTGCAAATGATGACAAGGTTTTGCTAGTCCATCAACCCCAGGACTCCAGTCACAGTGCCACCAGAGGACTGATGTCGCAGAACCATGAGTAAAAGCAGGAAATGCTTTGCACCTGGGGGAATGTACTGTATATAGTTCTCTGTGTTGAAATTACGCCTGCTGGCATAGAAGGTAAAGCTTAAAGTTAAAGAAATTAAGAGAACGCCAAAGCAATGTTATTTTTCTCAAACGCGTCAACACCGGCCGACCAGCTGCACCACAGGCCTGCAATTAGAGGGCTGGGTTCCAGGGACATATTTCTGGGGGGGTTGTCTGAACTGGTACCAGTTGGGGGTCTGCAAAAGTTAATACCTGCAGCAGTTAGCTAGATAGAGAGTTGGTGGCTGTGATAATTAAAGGTGGGTTTAAATCAAAGGGAAAATGGTTGTTTAAAAAGGCCAATCTCTAAATGCAATTGAACAAATGTTTTGCTTAACCTCTAATGCATTCTCCCCTTCCTAACCCTTCCCATGTAAATAAATATGGTGTTACTGTTTTGGAAACATCTTGACTCAAGAGCCTGGTTTAGTGAGCATATTATTACCTGAAACTGAAAATGCCAAATGCTGAATTTTTGGGGGGGGTTCAGATCTGGTAAGTCCATGTGTGTGGGTGACTGTATGGGGAGGTGGGTTGGTACAGCATCCCAGGGGGTTGTAGTGGTAAAAATCATACCCACTTAAATTGTACTCTGGGTGGAGGCACCACCATTTTATTTTAATTCTTGGGAAAGGATCCCTGGTAACATCAAAAGGCTCTATGATGCCGATTCAACAACAGTTTTGTCAACTGGCATCACAGTGAAGGAATTTATGTCGACCACAAGTTGCAGTTGACATAAATCCCGAAGGACTTCAGGTCTCTTTTTTTATTGAGGTGCTTTGCCCCCAAACCACCCATGTGGGGGTTCTGCCCCGCACCCTGTTCTAATATAATCAACTCTGAGTTGGAGTTGATTCAAGGAGGGGGTGCAGGACCAGGAGACAGTGTGGCTGGGTCTCTGACACCAATACAGTGAACTGTCGATGTTGTCGGCATTGACGTAGTTCACTGTATTGGTGTCGCTGTCGGGGAGGTATACCACATCAAAATAGGAACCCAGTCGCCTTATCCTTGGTCTGGCCAGTAAGGCAGGGGTAGTAGCCCTCTGGTCAGATGGCACGAGGGCTACACAAATGGAGGCACTGCTGGGATCTCCTGTGCCAGTCATGCCCAGCATGGAACCCCCCCCCAGCTCACTAAAACGGTGGGGACCCTTGCAAATGGTGAAAAGTCTATAGATAGTACTACAGAGGTATTCTGGCACCAAATCTGTCTTGGGCTGTCTTCATTGCTGGTCAATCAAAAATGTAGAGGGGATGCCCCTAGTGGCCAAAGGGAGAAATTGTGCTAAAATTTGTGCCATTTGAAAATCTCTAATGCCAAGGTTCCTGGGGAGAGTTAACACATTTTGCAGCTCTGAGTCTGTGGAAAAATGGTTATGAATCTATAGCTAGATGGTCATTGTCTAGAATAGGGTGTGTTTGGTATTGTTTGCTAGAATAGGTAACCATGTGTATAGAGCAGGATGTTAAATGTGTTGATAATGTGGTTACATGTAACAGTGGGGAGTCGCATAGGCTTGACGTGGATGCCAAGCGTTTAAGGGGAGGGGGAGCTTATCTGTTACCCCGTGAGGGCTGCTATGTCCCCAATCTGGTGCTCCGTTTCTCCCTTCTCCCGTTTCCTGTATTATTGCCGTTTGTGTCCCAGTCCTGCTGTGCCCAAGTAGTCCCCATTAGTGTCCTGGGTCTTCCATCTGGCCCCTGCATTTTTTGCATTGAATAGCAGGCAGAATCTGGGCCAGAGGAGCTGAAACCCAAACACACTGGTTGGATATGCACCGTGAATGCATGCCGGTGCTCCGTGCATGTGAAGAAGTGCATTTTAGTTTCAGCCATTCTGCAGCCATCTGAATCATCTCTCTGGTGGTCCTGGTCCTAGTGTTGAACAAGAGGGGGACCAGAGACCCAGAGCAGGAAAAGGAGGAAAAAGAAGAGCAGAAAAAGTGTTTTTTGGGGAGCACCAATGGCGCTGCAGAATGGAAAGTCACCTCATGAATATTAATGGACGGCTTCCAGTTCAGTGAGCTAAACCTGTCTAGTACTTGGGGGCAATGGTTTTTGGCTCAAGCGACAGGCAGGAAAATAAATGAAAATAATAAATAGTGTAATGGTGTGCAAGGACAAGAGGGTGGCAACCGAACTGTGGAACAGTGACCAAATAATGATATGTTTTATTTTGGCTGCAGCAAGATGTAAATGGGACAGAGCATGAACTGTATTGGAATTAGGTATGGGCTTGCCTAGAGGGCAGTTGGAAATGGCAGCAGCGACCAGCAAGAAGGGAAATAAAAATGTTAAAGGCTGCCAGTGTTCAACAGGGTACAGGGGCTGCTACAATTCTGTGGGACAATAAATGAATAAAAGCTTACTGTTTGGCTGCAGGGATATTTTAAAGTTAAGACACTATATGGATGGCAGTGGAAAGTTTGCTACAGCAGTCATGATTGCAACCATGTGACCTCTGTACAGGCAATCATAGAGCCAGGATTTGCCAGAAGGACTGTGGGACTACTGAAAGGACTGTTGGGGGGGAAAAGACTGGGGAAAGTTTAGGCACCTTTTTCAATGGCCAATCAGGCATTGAGGAGGCCTCATACATATTAATTGTTGAGAAAGACAGTAGCTCCAGCCAATGGGGAGTTGCCAGAAAGCTCCCAAAAGAGAAGACTTTTGGATTCTGAGTCAGTTCGGCAGGATCCCCTCCCTGAGAATGGGGCTGCAAGGCTGGGAAAGGGCCTGCCTGGGGGCTGCCAGCAACTTGTTCCCCAGCGCTGGTCATGCCTTTCCCCATTTGGAAGAGTGTGCTGATGAAGATTGCTCAGGCAGTTTTCCTGAGAGAAAGAGAAAGCTGCATGATCCTGCTTCAGGCTGCTGTAGTAAGAAGTGGCACCACAGCGGGTGAAGGTGTACAGAGTGTTGGAAAACAGATTACGGAAATGGACAGGTTTTGTGTGAAGAGGAAAAGGAGAAAACCTTTTCAGTTTTTGTCTGCACCTCAGCAGCGAGACACCGGTGATGAGAAAGCTGTGTGAGAGAATTGTGAAAAGGAAAAAGGTTCTGTCCGACCCTGGAGAAGACAAAGCATCTAGAGAGAAAAGGGAAACACACAAGGTTTACGGACTGGTTTTGGAATTGGAAAATGGATAATTGAAACTAGACTGGAATCTGGTTCTGAGAAATTGAAGAGAGATCTTCTTCAGTGTTCTTTGAGAGCAAAGAGTTTCTGTAGTGCATTAGTGGGACTGAGAGAAACTCTAAACCTGAGAGTCAGATTTGCTGGAACTGTGTGTGAGCCAGAGCAAGAGTGGCTGCTGTTTTGAAGTAGATAGACTGTAAAAGCAGAGAGATTGACAGGTGCCTTCCGGGCCAGGGACCAGCTGTCTGCTCTTGAAATACTGCGGAGAAAAGAAACTGTTGTGATGTTAGAGTTTCAGACTCTACTGCCTCAGGGTCTGGAAGACAGAAAAGCAGAGGAAAACTGCTCTGGTTGCACATTGGGGCTGGCCAGCAGAAGAAAGAAGAAATATCCGAAGTTTCCACCTCAATCCAGAGCCAGGTGGGGAACTCACAAACCCCAACCAAGTGGGGTCTGCTGGCTGCAGGGGATCACTGGTTTATATCCGAGTGCTAGGGCACTCTGATCTGTGTGGGAGCCGGGCTGTGGAGCCAGTCCTAGGTCTGGGTTCCCTGTAGTTGGTGGTCCTTACGCAGTAGCTCTGCAAGGAGCCTTAACAGGCCAAAGGGGGCAAGCTGCGAGACCTTCAATTAAGCTGAAGATCCAAGCTGCAGCATCCTGTGCCCCTTCTAAATTTGTTCAAGCAAATGATGCCAAGGTTCTGCTAGTCCACCAACCCCAGGACTCCAGACACAGTGCCACCAGAGGACTGATGTCACAGAACCATGAGTAAAAGCAGGAAATGCTCTGCACCTAGGGGGATGTATATAGTTTTCTGTGTTCATGTTATGCTTGCTGGCATAGAAGGTAATGTTTAAAGTTAAAGAAATTAAGAGAAAGCCAAAGCAAAGTTATTTTCATCAAGCGTGCCAACGATGGCCAACCAGCTGCACCACAGGCCTGCAACTTGAGGGCTGGGTTCTTGGGCAGGTTTCTGGGGGGTTATCTGAACTGGTACTAATTGGGAGTCTGTACAAGTTAATACCTGTAGCAGTTAGCTAGATAGAGTGTTGGTGGCTGTGATAATTAAAGGTGGGTTTAAATCAAAGGAAAAATGGTTGTTTAAAAAGGCCAATCTCTAAATACAATTGAACAAATGTTTTGCTCAACCTCTAATCCATTCTCCCCTTCCTAACTTTCCCCATGTAAATAAAGATGGTGTTACTGTTTTGGAAATGTCTTGACTCAAGATCCTGGTTTAGTGAGCATATTATTACCTGAAACTGAAAATGCCAAATGCTGAATTTTGGGGGTTTGGATCTGGTAAGTCCATGTGTGTGGGTGACTGTATGGGGAGGTGGGTTGGTACAGCATCCCAGGGGGTTGTAGTGGTAAAAATCATGCCCACTTATATTGTACTCTGGGTGGAGGCACCACCATTTTATTTTCATTGTTGGGAAAGGACCCCCGGTAACATCAAAATAGGAATCCAGGCCCCTTAACCTTAGTCTGGCCAGCAAGGCAGGGGTAATAGCCCACTGGTTAGACGGCGCCAGGGCTACACAATTATTGAATAGCAAGATAGCTTAACGGATTGTTAAAGAACTCAGTATAATGCTTCATTACATACAATTATTGCACCTGACTGGAATGGCACCTCCATTTAGTAGTGTACTTAATTAAGTTGATATGCCTCCTTATTCATGAGAGTGATGTGTTACTGAATGTGATACCAAGCTCTTATTTATGCTGCACCGTAATGATAATCTAACTTACAATGAAGATGAGTTAAAAAAAAAAAGAAATGGCCTTCAAAAGTGGTATGGTGCCCCCACCTATGGTGATCCTTTTGACTGATCGCTGCCAGAGTTTTCCCAACAGGAAATAAATACAACCCCATCCTCTGTGACAGGGAACACACTAACACACTCCCCTACCCATTTATCACTCTAAGCATGCAAATAATCAGCAAGGCAATAATGACAAAACACATCAGCAGTTGCAAATAAATAACCAGTGGATTTATGTTGGGGTTGGAAAACAAGGTAGGGAATAGGGCTGGATGGACTGTTCTGTCTGAAATCCGGACCTCCAGATTGAACCCTTAATACACGGACCTGTATAAATATAGCTTTCGCCACTGAAGTCTGGGTCCATGGAAAACAGGGCTTTTTTTCTGCATGCCATTGCCTGGTGCCCCAATGGGGGGAAGCAACAATATTAATAGGTTGGAATTTTATTTCTCTTCCTGCCTTGGGCACTTCCTGCCCTGGGCACCCCCCAAGTTGCATGCCACTGCCTATTCAGTTCTAGTTGGAGGAACGGACGGTGCCAGGTGAACCAAAGACTGAGGAGAGGAGGGTGGAGTCAAGCCCAGGAGCCAGAGGACTACAGTCACTGTCACATGGTGGGGCAATCTGAGCACTGGCTGCAGCTGCTGTGGTTGGTCAGTGACTCTCGGGTCAGCTGTGTCATTGGTCTTGTTGTTCTCTCTGTGGATTTTTTTCATCGACAGTAGCAGAGTGGAGATCAACTTAGAAAGTAATAAAGAGGGGGAGAGGAGAGTTGTTTGTGAACAGGGCAAAGACATGCTAGAAAAATAAATGCTGACTTGTGCTATCCAGAGGAGAAAGAGAGAGACTAGACTACTGAGGGCCAAAGAGAAATGTTATAGTCACAGAAATCACAAATAAAGTGTATTCTTGGTTTCATTGTGGCTGTCTGTGTACAGGCCCAGAGCATGGACATGATGGCAAAATAAATGTTGACTTGTACCATCCAGAGGAGGAAAGAGGAAAGAGAGAGAGAGAGAGAGAGAGAGAGACAGAGACAGAGACAGAGGCAGAGACAGAGACAGAGACAGAGACAGAGACAGACACACACTAGACTAGACAGACAGAGACAGAGACAGACACACACTAGACTAGACTACTGGGGAGCAAAGAGAAATGTTATAGTCACAAAAATCAAAAAGTGTATTCTAGGTTTCATTGTGGCTGTCTGTGTACAGGCCCAGGGCATGGGCAGACTGGCAAAATAAATGCTTACTTGTGCCATCCGGAGGAGAAAGAGACTAGACTACTGGAGGCCAAAGAGAAATGTTATAGTCAGAGAAATCACAAATAAAGTGTATTCTTGGTTTGATTGTGGCTGTCTGTGTACAGGCCCAGGGAATGAGGATGCTGGCAAAATAAGTGTTGACTGACCACTGCCATCCAGAGGAAGAAGAGAGAGAAAGAGAGACTAGACTACTGGGGGTCAAAAAGAAATGTTATAGTCACAGAAATCACAAATAAAGTGTATTCTTGGTTTCATTGTAGCTGTCTGTGTACAGGCCTAGGGCATGGGCAGGCTGGCAAAATGAATGTTGACTTGTGCCATCCAGAAGAGCAAGAGAGAGAGAGACTAGACTACTGGGAGCCAAAGAGAAATGTTATAGTCACAGAAATCACAAATAAAGTGTATTCTTGCTGGTCTCATTGTGGCTGTTTGTGTACAGGGCAATGGTATGCTGGCAAAATCAATGCTGACTTGTGTCATCCAGAGAAGAAAGAGAGAGAGACTAGACTCCTGGAGGCCAAAGAGAGATGTTATAGTCACAGAAATCACAAATAAAGTGTATTCTTGCTGGTCTTGTGGCTGTCTGTGTATATACCCTGGGCAATGGCATGCTGGCAAAAATAAATGTTGATTTGTGCCATCCAGAGGAGAAAGAGAGAGGGAGACCACTGGGGTCATAGAGAAATGTTCTAGTCACAGAAATCACAAATAAAGTGTATTCTTGGTTACATTGTAGCTGTCTGTGTACAGGCCCAAGGCATGGGCATGCTGGCAAAATAAATGTTGACTTGTGCCATCCAGAGGTGAAATAGAAAGAGACAGAAAGAGAGAGACTAGACTACTGGGGGCCAAAGAGAAATGTTATAGTCATAGAAATAATGAATAAAATGTATTCTTTGTTTGATTGGGCTGTCTGTGTACGTGCCCAGGGCATGGGCATGATGGCAAAATAAATGTTGACACTGATTTGTGCCATCCAAAGGAGAAAAAGAGAGGAGAGAGAGACTAGACTACTGGGGGCCAAAAATAAATATTTTAGTTACAGAAATCACAAATAAAGTGTATTCTTGGTTTCATTGTAGCTGTCTGTGTACAGGCCCTGAGCATGGGCAGGCTGGCAAAATAAATGTTGACTTGTGCCATCCAGAGGACCAGGAGAGAGAGAGAGATTAGACTACTGAGAGCTAAAGAGAAGCATTATAGTCACAGAAATCGCAAATAAAGTGTATTCTTGCTGGTCTCATTGTGGCAGTCTGTACACAGGGCAAGGGCACGCTGGCAAAAATAAATGTTGATTTGTGCCATCCAGAGGAGACAGAGAGAGACAGAGAGAGAGAGAGAGAGAGAGAGAGACTACTGGGGACCAAAGAGAAATGTTACAGTCACAGAAATCACAAATAAAGTGTATTCTTGGTTTCATTGTAGCTGCCTGTGTACAGGCCCAGGGAATGAGCATGCTGGCAAAATAAGTGTTGACTTGTGCCATCCAGAGGTGGAAGAGAGAGAGAAAGAGAGAGAAAGAGAAAGATTAGACTACAGAAGGCCAAAGAGAAATGTTATAGTCACAGAAATAAAAAATAAAGTGTATTCTTGGTTTCTTTTTGGCTGTCTGTGTACAGGTCCAGGGCATGGGCAGACTGGCAAAATAAATGCTTACTTGTGCCATCCAGAGGAGAAAGAGAGAGCGAGAGAGAGAGACTAGACTACTGGGGGCCAAAAAGAAATGTTATAGTCACAGAAATCACAACCAAGAATCTGCCTCTTGCTGTGAAGGCATGAGTGAGAGTATGTATGGAGTTGGAGTGACTGCGGTGAATGTGTGTGGAGAAATTGAGTTTCTAATATGTTAATATTCAAGTTAGATAGCTTTGACATCATTACTGTGCAGGTACAGCTCCACAGGGTGGTTTGTTGAAGTAGGCCCGGGGGGGGGGTGCATTTTGGACTTGCTGGTATACCCTGGAAAGGGGCTACTGGGTGGGAAGTGTGCATACCTGTTCTGGTGGGCAGCTTCATGGGCTGGCTAGATGCCCCATTTCCAGGATAAAATGGGTTTAAGGAGGGGGGAACTGTAAGCCACCCCTCTTGGGACAGGCTTACTACACCATGCTGTTCCCCGTTGGTTAGGGTTCTAGCTTTGGTGCTTCCTGTGTTCCGCCAACAGGAAGGGCATTGCTCCGGTATAAAAATGGAGGAGGTTTCCTTTGTAGGAGGAGCTGACGGGCAGGATGTAGGGCAAGTCGGGTTGGAGCTTAAAACCCCCCGGCCTAGGAGGTACCGGCCTTGTGAGTGTTGATGCTATATATTGTAAAACTAATTTCTGAAGGGAAGGGTGGCAGGAGTGCAGCGAATATGGAGGACTGGGATCCAGGAGCTCAGCAGTGGGGAGGACAGCAGTTGGAGGAAGGCCTGATCATGTCTGGGTTCAGGAGGCCTGGTGCTCCAACAGAAAAGGTATGGCAGTGGGGCTGTTGTGGTGGCAGCAGGGCCATGGCAGGGATTTTTGGAGATTGCAGCTCCAAGGGGTCAGAACCCAGTGTGGCATGCTGCTACAGGTCACCTGGTGGGTGTATTCCAGGGATTCGTTTTTATTGGGCCTGCCATGCCCATGTCTGGGGCAGGTCCTGTGTTAGACCCAGTAACAGAATGCACATGGTGAGGGCAACTGGAAAGGAGGGAGTGATGTCATCCATTTCTTCTGTTTAAATCTGGCATCTTTTCCTAGCAGGAAATAGGGTGGAAAACTGGTTGGGCTACAGGCACGGTTTTCAGGGTGGCTCCGGTATGGGTTAAGGGCTGCATGCCCGGTATTTCAGTTAATTCGGGGAGGGGGAGTAAGGCAGTTCCCTGGGTAATGGTCGTAACATGGATTCACACCCTTTAAGGTCCTGAGCTTTGATATGGCTTTGGGTATCTGTGTGGAGTCTTCGACCTGTCTGATTATTCTTAGGCCTGTTACAAGCACTTGCATTATCTGATACTATTTAGTGCCCTCCGATACTGCCTTACATCTGTCTTTGTCTCCCAGTTCCATGGAGCTGAGCAATTTATTTATTTATTAATGTTTTAATATGTGAATCAGAATTAAATTTCTTTTTGTTTCTGCTTCATATGTGCTGAGATTATTGAATGAACTAACTGATTCCTTTGTCGGATGAAGCACACTGGTCAGTGCCTTTTTTTCCCCCTGGCCCGGCCTGAAGCTGCAGTGAGTGGTAAGATGAGGTTTGGTGGAGAAGGCATAATCTGCACCGTGCTGCCAGAACCAAGTTGGAGGTAAGGCCTTGTTTGTCTTATATATGCTAGCTTTACCTCCCTGGAAGGTTTTCAGTCTGTACCTACCCCCTTGCTTACCATCAGGACCCCTAGACATAGTGGGGTGGTAGGTGTGTTATATAGTTGTTTGCAGAACTGCACTAGTCTCCAAAGTTTATGCTCCCAGGGGAGGAGCGATTTTGCACTTTGTGCGGCTTTGAGAGCTGCTCAAAACTGAGCAACCTGTTTGCTGTGGGCTTCCTGACCCTGGAAGCAGTCTAGGGGCTGGCTGAGCAAAGAGAGGTGGCAGTGTGCCATCCACGATGAGGGAGGGCACCGAACAAGCCCATAGAACAAATGAAAGTGTCCAGTCCAACCCCAAGTCCCGCAGCTGCAGTCTGGACCAGGACTGGAGTGAAGGAGAAGTGCAGGGGAAGGTGTCAGAAAGAGCCAAAGGTGAGCCCCCTTCTAAGAGGAGGTTATACACATACACACACACACACACACACACACAGTCTAGGCTCTTAACTGTAACTGGCTCAGATTCCCAGAGAATGTTTGCACTGTCCTTGCAAAGGCATGCTGCCTGAATGCTCTGCAAAAGTCCAGCTCCTTATTGGTTGTTTGGTTCCTCTAAAAAGACAATGTAGTATCTGACCCCTTTCCCTGATTCCTGTAGGGTCAAAGTGCAGTTCAGGCATGGGTTCCATTTGTATCCTTTTCAGCTTTTGCTGTTGCTGCTGAGCACCCTGGGCTACTGATCAGGTTCTGTTCAGGCACCGCTGCCTGCCCTGGGGCCAGCAATGTATTAATGTGTGTGGTTACCCTAATCACTGCTTCTTTCTTCTAGTGGCAATGTAGCTGCCCTGGAAATAGTGCTGCAGTGTATCGAATGTGCCAGCTATGCCAACACTCCCCAAGCATAACTGGGCTGGAGATCTGTGCAGTTGTGTCTCCTTCTGCCTCCCCTCTAGGTTCACTGTCTGTAGTTTATGGGGACTGGGGGAAAGACAACAGTGCCTGCTGATGTTATGGGAAAGACTGTAGGGACCAACATGGTAAGCCCTAGAATTAAGGGGAGGCCCTCATATATATACCTTTACAAATTATATAACAACTTAATTAATGGAAGGAGAAATGTTGCTCAGGCCCTGATTCTGGGGTCTCAGGTAAGCATGTTCAGGTGTCCCATAATTGGGGTAATGGCAGGAAATTTGGTATTTTCCTTGGCAGGGCACAAAAGGGGGCTCCAGTTGTTTAGGTTGGGTTCTAAAATGGAGTCTTAGAGTGAGTGAGAGCAGGAGTTGTAAGGAGCAGTGGCTTAGCCATGCCGGTTGCGTACCCTTGAACTGAGCTGGAGTGTGCAGCATGCCTATTTTCTCTGCAACCTGGCTGGTGAGTTTATTTTCAAATGGGATGCACACTGAAGGTCACCAATGGAGAAGTGAGTGGGTTCTGCTATGCACCCTGCACACCCAACATACATCCAAGATACATTGAGTGGAATGGGATTTCAGGGTTAAAGGTTTGCACCAGAAAGTTTGCTACCATCCTAGTCCTCCCTTTCATAGTTCCATCAAGGGACTGAGGGACTCAACATAAGAACTTTGGTCTGGTCACTTTCATGCATTTGGAGAGTCCCTCTGAGGGTTTGGGTTACAGAAAAACAAATACAGTAGACTGGGCTTTTTTAATGGCGTTGGGTGGCACTGGGTATTATGACCAGGAAGTCATTTGATGTATTTGACAGGAAGAAATTTGGTGTGTTTGTGTGTGTGGAGAGATACATGGCTAAAACAAACCCCAGCAATTAGAACTGGATAAAAGCTATCAGTATGGGACACCCACTGTACTATATGCCTAGATATTTCAAAACAGGATATTCCCCAGGAGGTGATTAAAACTTATGATGATATTTATTATAATTACAGCACTAACACTCCAATCTGGTGCTCTTTCAGCTACCACCAAGAAGAAACAGCTAGCCTGTTCTACAGTAGGTACTGTTCACCACAGCGATCAGGAACTAGAGGTAATATGAGCTCCTGTTAAACCCACTCTATTGCAGGGACAAAAGAATGATTAGCCAGAAACTGAAATATTCTGTGTTGCTAGCAGCAATCCAAAGCAAGTAAAGTAATGATGCAAACTGCATGTTTTGTAGACTAGGTGGGCCCAAGCGGTCCTTATCTGCCATCAAAGTCTGTGTTTTGAATTTGTTTGGAAGAGAAGCAGGCTTATGAATGTGAATAGTTCCTCATCACAACTCTGATCCAACTTATCGGAACCAGAGGACTTATGTTATGGAAAGAGGGCATCAATAGTTCCTCCACATTACCACCTTAGAATTCCCTGCATTTGTTTTGTCCAGAATCCCCATCTCCCCAACTACGATCATATAGCTTAATGTTCTTCGTTTGATGTGACCCTGCTTTGTTAGCTTGCTTAGCTTACTGCTTTAGCTTAACAGTTTTTCTTTTCTATAGAAACACAGAATTTGACAGCAGATAAGGACCGCTTGGCCCACCCAGTCTGCCCATTTCCCTGCCTAATGGATAAGCTGCAGATCCTAGTTAACCAGCAGCCTACTTCTTCCTACCCCCAACCCCTAGAATTGCCTTATGACTGTCCCATGCATGCTTGAATTCCACCACTGTTTTTGACTCCACAGCCTCCTCCGGAAGGCCGTTCCATGCATCCACAACCCTCTCTGTGAAAAAATACTTCCTTACATTACCTTTGAGCCGCCCCACCCATCTTCAAATTATGCCCCCTTGTTCTTGCACACCTCTTTTTTTGAAAGATGCTACCCTCTTGGACTTTGTTGATTCCCTTGAGGTACTTAAAAGTTTCTATCATGTCCCCCCTCTTCCTCCTTTCCTCGAGACTATACATATTTTAGTCTGTAAATAACTATTCCTGCTGGATTATTTTAACCTGCTGACTGCTGCTAGCATCCCAGGGACCCCTATGAAAATGAGATGCTGCATCTCATGTATGTCTTTCTAGTGAAGGAACTAGGTGGAGACTATAGGTGCATAACTATGAATTTCCACAGGTGCTGCTAACAGGATCCTATTACTGCATTTACATGCACCATGATTTGTAACTTAAAATTGTTTGGGGTAGCGAAATGCCATGTATCATCCCCTTATTAGCGCGCTCAGCTGACAGCAAAGGGCTTAGATCCTGTACTGAATTACTTACCAGACAATCTGTGACAGTGTCTGTCTACTTTGTTACAGCTAGTGGCAGTAAAAGGAAGACAGATTGTGTTTAGAATGCAAGAGTAATAATTGAAAATTGATTTTGATGGAGCTTTTGGCTGCTTTCCATTGTACTTTTACTGCTGACTGGAAGCAACATTTCCTCATAAGCTGTTTGATAAAAGTGTAACATAGAAACATAGAATGTGATGGCAGATAAGGGCTGCTAGGCCATCCAGTCTGCCCATTTTTGTTAACCTTCGTTTTTTGCTGCAGACCCAACTTGATCTTACCGCACCATCTCTTCCCCTCCCCTTTTTACCCCTACAATTCCCTTGTGCCTATCCGGGGCATTTTTGAACCCCATCACTGTTTTTGCCCCCGCTACCTCCACTGGAAGACTGTTCCAGGCATCCACCACCTTTTCTGTGAAGTATTTCCTCACATCCCTCCTAAGTTTACCCTCCTCCAGCTTCGTAGCATGCCTTCTTGTTCCAGAGCACCTTTTTCTCTAAAACAAAAACCCCATCCTGTACCTTATTAACCCCCATGAGGTATTTAAATGCCTCTATTATATTCCCCCTCTCCTCCAGGGTGTACATATTTAGCTATTTAAACCTCTCCTCATAGGGCTTTTGATGCAGATCCTGCACCCTTTTGGTAGCCCTCATCTGGACCGCCTCCACTCTGTCTGTGTCCTTCCTGAAATGTGGTCTGCAGAACTGGACACAGTGCTCAAGGTACGGTCTTACCTGTGACCTATATAGGGGCAGCACCACCTCCCCCTTCCTGCTGGTGATACCCCTTCCTATGCAACCCAGCATCCCAATAGCCCTTCCGAATGCCTTGTCACATTGGCTGGCAACCTTTAGGTATCTCTTCTGTTACTGCTTTATTTTTCTCTGTAGCAAAGTGTTTCTTACAGGGTATATCTTCTGTGAAATTATTACAGGTAGTGCTTAAATTTTTGTGACTTTTTATCATTAGGCTAAGCAAAATTACTGTTTGCCCCTATTTTATTTAATTCTTTTTTGCTGAAAAGGTTTTTTTTGTCTCAGAGGTGTTGCAGTCTCCTTCTCACATTGAAGACAGGGAGAGTTAGAAAGCAGCCACAGCTTCCTTGAATCAAGGAGGTTATTTTCTAGACTACACTGAACTGAATTATTACTTTTCGGACCTGTGTAAGTAACTAGTATTGATTCTGTTTTTGGGGTGGACCTTTCTTAGTTTTAACTTTAATTTGCCTGGGAGGAACTGTAGCTGGGAGATATTTCCAGTCATTTGTGACTAGACCTGTTACTTAGCCTTTGTGAAATAGGTGTCTGAAAGGAAGGAAGGCGCTCCCCGGGGTGGAGGGTAAGAGTTATAGGCGATTCCTTCTGGACAGCATAGGTTTACTCCCACCCACCCTTCCTCTCACCCCACCCATCCCAAGCACATAACTTCCTTTATAGCAGGGTCTCTGACATCACTTCCTCAAAACTGCTAACAAGATACACCTGTTCATATCCTTATAGGCACAGCACACTGACTAGGGGATAGAGACACTCACAAGCTTGCACACACTAAAACAAGAACAAAAAAAAAAAGCATATGTAACAGGAAGGGACACCGACATGTGGGGAGTGGTGCAATGCACTGGCTGTGGAGCAGCAGTCTTCCAGGAGACATTCTGGAAACTGCATTGCTGCCCTATTTGCAGGCACCTCTCTGGTCTGAGGGAGGAGGTTGTTCGTCTCCATGCTGACCTGGCAAGGATTCAGGAAACCTGCTCCCCCACCCAGGGACCACCCAGGCCACTGCCACTACCTCAAAGGTTGTCAAGAAAGAGGAGTGGTTGGACCACGGTCGGCTCAGGGAGGGTGAGGGTGGTGGAACAGAGGCACATCCCTCCAGTTGTGCCTTTCCACAATTCATTCACCACTCTGGTGAAGCATGGTTCCTCTATGGAGGCACCTGCAGTGGAGACCAAGGAGGATGCTGGGAACCTCCACAATGGAGACCCACAGGAGGGTGGCCCAGGACCCCACAGGGGAAGGAAACAACTCCTGGTGGTGGACTCAATTGTTAGGGGGATAGAACTGGGGGAGGGAGGGGAAAGGGAGGTAAGGTGCCTGCCCAGTGCCAAGGCTTGGAGGGACAGGAAACTAATCCTCAGGATCATGGGAGCAGCGGCAAGGGGGAGGGAGCTGGATGTCATTATCCACCTAGGGATGAATGACCTGGCTGAGAATGGGATCAGAGCAGTGCAACAGGAGTTTGTGGAGTTGGGGAGGGGCCTTAGACAAGTAGCACACACAGTAACTTTTTCAGCAGTGCTACCTGTCTATGGCATGGATGAGGCTAGGGCACTCCGCACCAAGGGATTCAATGACTGGTTGAAAAGCTGGTGCAGAGCTCAGGGATTTGGCTTCATTGGGGACTGGTACTCCACCTGGAGGGATGCAGGCCTATACAGGCACGATGGTCTGCATCTATTCTGGAGGGGAACCAGGATCCTAGGTTATAGGTTTAAATGCTTCAGTGGCAAGCATTTAAACTAGCCAAGAGGGGAGGCACTGAAGAGGAGAAGGGAAATCCTAGCCTCCCCAAAATCAGGGTAATTAGTGAGGTAAACACCAAAATAGAGCAGTCGATAGGGAGAAGGGCAAGGGTAAATGGAGAAAAAGACAAAGGCAGTAGGGACAGGGAAGGAGAAAAAAGAAATAAAGCTATGAAAAATGGAGGGTAATGAGTACCAATGCCCGTAGTCTAGGTAAAAAGCTCCCTGAAATGGTGGCCTTGATGAAAGAGGGATGCCTGGATATTGTGGAAGTCACAGAAACATAGTACACAGAGAACCATGACTGGGATGTCAACATATCAGGGTACACAATCTACAGGAGGGACAGGGAGGAAGAAGAGGAGGAGAGTAGCTCTCTATGTAAGGGAAGGGATAAAAGCAACAGAACTAAAGGGTAAACAGGGAGGAGAGGAGGCACTGTGGGTCACCCTGGAGACTGGAAATGGCTCCACAATCTGCACAGGGGTTGTATACAGACTCCCATCTCAGAGGGAAGAAATGGACAAGAAAATGATAGAAGGAATCCTTGGGATGGCAGAGAAAGGGGAGATATTGCTGATGGGGGACCTGAATATGCCAGATGTTGACTGGAGCACCTTTGCTGCAGCCACATCCAAGAGCAGGGCCATTCTCAATGCCCTACATGGGGCATGTCTCAGACAGCTTGTTTTGGAACCCACTCAGGAGAGAGCAATCTTAGACCTGGTACTCTCAAATGGGGATGGAGAGAGGATCTCTGATCTTGAAGTGGGTAGCCATCTGGGAACAAGCGATCACCAAACAGTGTGGTTCACAATAAACTTAGCTGTAGAGTCAAGCCACACAAAAGTGAAGGTACTGGACTTCAGGAGGGCTGATTTTGTCAAAATGGGAGAGTGCCTCAGAAAAGCACTAGCAAACAGGCAAGAAAGTGGTGTGGAGCAACAGTGGGGAAACATCAAAACCGCCATCATAGAGGCAACAAGTCTTTGTGTGAAGCAAATAAACAAATCAAAACGAAAGAAAAAAAACACTGTGGTTCTCAAAAGAAGTAGCGGGGAAGGTAAGGAAAAAGATAGCATTCAGGAAGTATAAGGAAACACAGAAGGAGCAGGACAGAGAACTGTACCAGTTAAAGCAGAAGGAAGCAGGTAAGGCAGTCAGAATAGCAAAGGCCCAAACCGAGGAAAAGATAGCCAACTTGGTTAAGAAGGGGGATAATACCTTTTATAGGTACATTAGGGAGCAAAGAAAGACTAAGGCAGGGATACTGGGGCTGAACAAAGAGGAAGGTGGTTGGGCAGAGAGTGACAGTGAAAAAGCAGGGATACTGAACGAATACTTCTGCTCAGTATTCACAATGGAAAAGCAGGGGGAAATACCTAATCTGGTCAATAGAAGTACTCTGGATGGTGGGGGGTTAATATTAGTCCTTTCACAGAAGAAAGGGTTCTGAAAGAACTCTTAAAACTGAAGGTGGATAAAGCAATGGGACCTGATGGGATTCACCCCAGAATTTTGAAAGAACTAAGGGAAGAACTAGTAACACCACTGACTACCCTTTTTAATAAATCATGGGAGGATGGGGTGGTACCTGAGGACTGGAGGAGGGTGGATGTGATTCCCCTTCACAAAAGTGGGAGTAAGACAGAGGCAGGAAACTACAGACCTGTCAGTTTGACCTCAGTGGTAGGGAAAATGATGGAATCACTTCTGATGGAAAGAATTGTTGAGTACCTAGAGGTCAGTGGGGCACAGGACCCGAGGCAGCATGGGTTCACAGCGGGAAGGTCATGTCAGACAAATCTAATTGATTTCTTTGACTGGGTGACCAAAGCAGTAGACCAGGGAGGGGCTGTGGACATGGCCTATCTAGACTTTAGCAAGGCATTTGACACAGTCCCGCACAAAAGATTAATAAATTAGCCAGCCTGGGAGTGGGTCCTAGGGTGGTAGCCTGGGTAAAACACTGGTTGGACAACAGGACACAGTGGGTAATAGTAAATGGAGTCCTCAGTGAAGAAAAGAGGGTTACTAGTGGGGTACCGCAGGGTTCAGTACTGGGGCCGGTCCTTTTTAATGTCTTTATAAGTGACATTGCAGAAGGACTGGAAGGGAAAGTATGTCTCTTTGCAGATGACACAAAGATCTGCAACAGGGTTGATACACAACGTGGGGTGGAAAGGATGAAAAGGAACTTGGCAAAGTTGGAGGAATGGTCAAGTGTATGGCAGCTTAGATTCAATGCAAAAAAATGCAAAGTAATGCACCTGGGAAACAAAAACCCAGGGGAAGAGTACACAATGGGGGTGAGATACTGACAACAACAAAAATGGAAAGGGACCTGGGGGTAGTCATATCAGATGACCTAAAGGAGGGCCAACAATGTGAGAAGGCAGTAAGGAGGGCTGGGGGGATACTGGGATGCATAAGGAGAAGCATCATCAGTAGAAAACAGGAAGTTGTTGGCCCTCTGTACAGACAGTTGGTAAGACCACATCTGGAGTATTGTGTACAGTTCTGGAGACCCGATCTCCACAAAGACATAGACAGGGTGGAGGCTGTCCAAAGGAGGGCAACCAAAATGATGCAGGGTCTGCATCAGAAGACATATGAAGAAAGACTAAAGGAACTAAAGATGTATAGCCTCGAGGAAAGGAGGGAGAGGGGGACATGATAGAAACTTTCAAATACCTCAAGGGAATCAACAAAGTCCAAGAGGGTAGCAACTTTCAGAAAAAGAGATGTGCAAAAACAAGGGGGCACAATTTGAAGATAGAGGGGGGATGGCTCAGAGGTAATGCGAGGAAGTATTTCTTCACAGAGAGGGTTGTGGATACATGGAACAGCCTTTCCAAGGAGGTCGTAGAGTCAAAAACAGTGGGGGAATTCAAGAATGCATGGGACAGACATAAGGCAATTCTAGTGGGGGGTAGGAGGAAGTAGGCTGTTGGTTAACTAGGATCTGCAGCTTATCCATTAGGTAGGGAAATGGGCAGACTAGGTGGGCCTAGCGGTCCTTATCTGCCATCAAATTCTATGTTTCTATTACTTCTAGGTTTCTTATCTGCAAGGTTGTTGTCAATATCACTCCGCCCATTTTGTACTCTGCTCTTGGTTTTCTATGACCCAAGTGCATTATTTTGCACTTTTATAAACCCAGCTGCCATATCCTTGACCACTCCTCCAGTCTTTTCACACCCCTATCCATCCTTTCCACCCCCCACCGGAGTTTCCTCTCTGTTGCAGATCTTGGTGTCATCCGCAAAGAGGCAGACCTTCCCTTCCAGTTCCTCCACTGTGTGTCTTATAATGACATTGAAGGAGACCGATCCCAACACTGATCCCTGAGGTACCCAACTGGTCACCCTCCCTTCCTTGGAGCAAACTCTGTTTACCACTACTCTCTGGGTCCTCTAACCAGTTTTCTTACCCAGGTTGCCACCCTATTACCCACCCCCAAGATCCCCAACTTGCTTACCAACCTCCTATGTGGAACAGTGTCGAAAGCCTTACTGAAAACCAGGTAAGCCACACCCATCGCTCCTCTCTGATCCAACTCCTTGGTCACCCAGTCAAAGAAATCTATCACATTTTGTTTGTCATAACCTTCCCTCTGTGAAACAATGCCACCTCGGATCCTGGAATCCATTGGATACAAGATATTCCACAATCTTTTCCTTTAGTAGTGTGGGGGTAAGGAGGAGCCTCCATGGAGGAGGACGGCCAAATGACCAACATTTTGAACAAATGCTTCCTTTCGGTCTTTACAGAGGAGGAGGTAGGACATGGGCCTGAAATACACAGCAGGGGCATGATGGTTAGGGAAAGGGACACTAGTCCCTTCACTGCAGACAGGGCTCTAAGGGAATTGTCCAAACTAACAGTGGACAAGGCCACTGGCCCTGATGCAGTGCACCCCAGGCTGCTGCGTGAGCTAAGAGAGGTACTGGCTGAGCCCCTGGCCTCCCTGTTCAACCTGTTTCTGGAGACTGGAGAGGTGCTGGGGGACTGGAAGAGGGCTGAAGTCACACTCCACAAAGGGGGTAGTAGGGAGGAGCCAGGAAATTACAGGCTGGTCAGTCTGACGTCAGTGGCTGGCAAGGTAATGGAATTGCTCCAAAAGGAGAGACTTGGAAAATACCCCTAGGCCAGTGGATTACAAGACCAAAGACAGCATGGGTTCACTGAGGGGAGGTCCTGTCAGACCAAACTGATAGAGTCCTATGACAAAGTAACCAGAGTAGTGGACCAGGGTGGGGTGGTGGATTTGGCCTTTCTAGATTTCAGCAAGGCCTTCAACACTGTCCCACACACTGCAAAAGGTTGGTACTGAAACTGAGCAGGCTAGGGGTGGGGCCTAAAATCGTAAAATGGGTGGAAAACTGGCTGAAGTATAGGAACCAAAGAGTGGTGGTAAATGGGGTACATTCCACGGAGGGGAGGGTGACTAGCGGGGTACCACAGGGGTCGGTGCTGTGCCCTGTACTCTTCAACATCTATGTTAGTGATGTAACAGAAGGACTGGGAGTGAGGGCATGCCTGTTTGCAGATGACAAAAAGATCTGCAACAAGGTGGATACACAGGGAGGGGTGGAAAGGATGAGGGAAAACCTAGAAAAGTTAGAAGAGTGGTCAGGACGGTGGCAGTTATGATTCAATGCAAAGAAGTGCAAAATGATGCACTTGGGGCACAAGAAACTGGGGGGTAGTGTACACACTTGGGGGAGAGGTACTGGTTGTCACAAGGAAAGAGAAGGACCTGGGAGTCATCATTACTGATGACCTGAAGGTGACAAAGTAGTGTGGGAAGGAAGTGGGAAAGGCAAACCAAACGCTTGGATGCATTGGGAGAGGTATCGCCAGTAGAAGGAGGGAGGTAATACTTCCTCTGTACACTTCACCGGTGAGGCCACACTTCAAGTACTGTGTGCAGTTCTGGAGGCCACATCTTTGAAAGGACAGGGACAGGATAGAGACGGTGCAGAGGAGAGCAACAAAAATGGTGCAGGGCCTGCATGTGGGGACCTTTGAGGAGAGGCTTAAAGAATTAAACTTGTACTCTCATAGAGACATTCAAATATCTCAAGGGAATAAACAAGGTGCAGGAGGAGAGTATATTCCAGAGGAAAATATGTTCTAGGACTAGGGGTCCCAATATGAGGTTGGGGGGAGGGGGTAGGATCAGGCGTAACATGAGGAAGTTCTTCTTCACAGAAAAGGTGGTAGATGACTGGAACAGCCTCCCAGTGGAGGTGGTGGGGGTAGACACAGTCACAGGTTTTAGAGGGCATGTGATCAACACATGGGTATCTTGGCTAAAGGTGTGGGGGGTAGATGATTGCCCCCAGTAGTGGCTTGGGTAGCACTATTGGGGGGAATTTTCAGGCAGATTAGGTGAGTTAATCAGTTCTTATCTGCTGACAGAATCTATGAATCTACGAACTTACCCACCACTGCTGTCAGGCTGACAGGCCTATAATTGCCCGCCTCTTCCTTATTGCTATTTTTGTGATGTGGGACTTCCTTTGCCCTTCTCCAGTCCCATGGGACCACGCCGGTCTCCAGTGATCTGTTAAATAGGTTTGTGAGAGGTACACCCAGTATCTTCCTGAGCACCCTCGACACCCTTGGATGTACCCGATCTGGCCCCATAGCTTTGTCCACCTTCAGGTTAGTAAGTGCTTTCTGGACTTTCTCCTCAGAAAACAGACTAGTGTCCATGTCCCTCCCATCAAAGCTCCTGGTGCCTTTTTTGTGGCCCCTCCCCTTCCCCTTTTACTGTAAATACTGAGCAGAAGTATTTGTTCAAAATGTTTGCATTTTCTTGAACCCCACCATACAGTCACCCCCACTTTAACCATACAATCCCTCCCTTTGTCTTCCTTTTCTCACTAACATACTTAAAAATGTCTTGTCCCCTTTTGATACTCTCTGAGCTATTCTTTCCTCAATTTGTGACTTTGCACACCTTACTGCTTTGCTTGCCTCCCTGTGTTTTCCAAGATACACTTCCCTATCCTCCTCTCTCTAGGTCTTCTTACACCTTCTGAATGCTAGTTTTTTAGCCTTTCCCTTTTCTGCTACTTCTTTTGAGAACCATAGTGGTCTCCTCCTTCTTTTATTCTCACTAATCTGCTTGACACAGAGGTTTGTTGCCTTCACTATGCACTCTTTAAGTTTGGCCCACTTTTCCTCCACCCCCCCAGTCCTCTCCCCTGCCTAGTCATTCACCTATTTTTGAAAAATTAGCCTTTCTGAAGTCTAGGACTCGTGCCACTGTGTGGTTGGATTCCACAGCTGGACTTGTGTTGAATCACACAGTATTATGATCACTGGTCCCCAGATGACTTCCCACCTTGATGTCTGCAATATTCTTCCCTTTAGTAAGCACCAGATCCAGTATTGTCCCATCACAAGTGGGTTTAATGACTAGCTGCCTGAGGAACACCCCCTGCAGGGAGTCCAGGATGCCTCTGCTTCTAGCTGAAGCTGCTGCAGAGAGGCTCCACTCTACGTCCGGAAGATTGAAGACCCCCACATGCAACAATTCTCCCTTTTCAGCTATTTTGCCAGTTGCTTCTAGCATTTCCTTATCTAAGTTCTTCCCTTGGGCCAGAGGCCTGTAGATCACACCTGTCCTCATAGTAGCTGTGTTTCCCAACTCGAGAGTGATCCACAGCACATCTGCCTCCCCCAAATTCCCTAAATTTCTGTTGCTTTTATGCTTTCCTTCACATAAAGCACCACTCTCCCTCCTTTTCCTTCCTACTCTGTCTCTTCTGAACATCACGTAGCCTGGTATGACCATGTCCCAGTCATGGTTGTCAGTGTACCATGACACGGTAATGGCCATAATATCTAAGTTGGCTTCTGCCATGAGATCTTATTTCCCAGAACAACAGTCTCCAGGATAGTAAACAGCATGGATTAGTGATTGGGAGGTCTTGTCAGACTAACCTGATAGTTTTCTTTGACTGGCTGATGAGGGAATTGGATATGAGTTCCACTATGGATTTGCTCTACTTTGACTTCCGCAAGGCTTTTGACTTGGTACCTCACAGATGCTTGCTGAAGAAGATGGAGGATCTGGGTGCATATAAGGACATAGTAAACTGGATAGGTAACTAGCTAAATGGGAGGCAGCAGAGAGTTGTGGTCACTGGGGCTAAATCAAAAGAGAGGGATGTGATGAGTGGAGTGTCATGGGATCTGTCCTGGGTCTGGTTCTCTTTAGTATGTTTATCAACAACATTGGTGAGGGAATCTGGGACAGGTTATGTCTCTTTGCAGATGACATTAAGTTCTGTGTGAGGGTGGATAGTAATGAAGGAATTAAGGGAATGCAGAGTAACTTACAAAAGCTAGAGGGTGGTGTAAGTTTTGGCAGTTGAAATTCAATGTCAAAAATGCAAGGTAATGCACCAAGGAGGGCAGAGTACTGGATAGGTGGGGTGAGACTTAGTACTATGGCTGAGGAGCAGGTCCTTGAAGTTATCATTAGTGGCTCCCTAAAACAATCAAGTCAGTGCAACAAGGCATACAACAAGGTGAGTAGGATGCTGGGATCCATCAGGAGGAGTGTTGATAGCAGAAAGGTAGAGGTAATACAGTACGTCTCCTGTATAGATCATTAGTGAGGCCACACCTGGAGTACTGCACCCTGTACTGGTGTCCTCACCTCAGGTAGGCTGGAGACAGTGCAGTGGAGGGCAACAAAAATGATTTAGGGCCAACAGAGCAGGTCTTATAAGGAGTGCCTCACTGAACATGCACTCACTGGAAACCATACAGGAGAGGGGAGATATGACAGAGACCTTCAAGTTCCTAAAAGGAATTAATGAGGTAAACTGCAGGGAACATTTTACTTTGAATATTAGCTCATGGTCACATGGAGATGAGTGAAAACTGACTGGGGAGGGGGTTCAGGAGTGACATGAGAAAGTATTATTTTATAGAAACATGGTGGAGCCAAGGAATAGTCCTCCTGCTGAGGTGGTGGGTGCTAAAACTGTTGCTGGTTTCACATAGGGTTGGGGCAGAATGAAGGGTATATAGTGGTTGCTTCAGGTGGCAGAAATTGGGAAATGACATTACACAGATGTGACAAATTACTGTCAGACTTGTCCAAAGTGGCAGTGGGTTGGAAAGGTTGGGGACAAGGCTAAGGCAGCTTTGGTGCCCCTGCCTATTATCGATGAACCCTTTAAGAGGGTAGCCATGCACATAGTGGGGCCCCTAAGTACACCAAGTCACACAGGCAAATGATACATTCTGGTTGAGGTGGATTATGCAACCAGGTACCCCAAGGCAGTGGCAATGTCCTCTATTGAGGCAGAAAAGGTGGCTGATGAGCTCCTGGGAATCTTTAGCAAGTGGGATTTCCACAGGAAATTTTATCAGACCAGGAGATGAATTTCATGTTGTCCTTGATGACCAGTTTGTGGGAGAAGTGCAGGGTGAAACAGCTCTGTGCTTTGCTCTTTCACCCCAAGACAAACGGCCACGTCGAGCGGTTCAATGGGACTCTTAAAACTATGCTCAGGGCATTTGCTGACCAGCACTAAAGGGACTGGGACAAATATTTGCCCCACCTCCTGTTTGCATACAGGGAAGTCCCACAGGAGTCCTTAGGATTCTCACCCTTCGAGCAACTGTTTGGTCACAGGGTGAGGGGGCCCCTAGATTTAGTCAGGGATGAATGGGAAGGTAACCATGCCTCAAAAGGGGAGTTTGTTGTGCAGTACATCCTAAATTTTAGGGCCAGGCTTAAGGAGCTCATGGGGCTTGCCCAGGAACACTTAGCTACTGCACAACAGCAACAGAAAGCCTGGTACGAGTGTGGGGCCAGAGCCTGGGAGTACGAAGTCAGACAGCGAGTGATGGTACTTGTCCCAGTTTGGCACAATAAACTGCAGGCAGCATGGGAAGGCCCATTCTCCATAATCAGGAAGCTGAGTGATGTTAACTTTAAAGTAGGGCTTCCTGACAGAAGGCGCAGGCAGAGGGCATATCATGTGAGCATGATAAAGCCCTACTATAATAGGGGGGAAATTATCCTGGTGGTGTGCAGCGCGCCAGAGCAGGGGAATGAAGCTGATCCACTGGTGGACCTCCTTGGGAAGCCTGGGAGGGATCCTCAGTGAATAACCTCACCCACTCGAGGCAGCTTACACTGGCCCAGGCTGAGGAGATTTGGGGGGGATGCTGTGAGAATTTGGGGACATGTTCATGGGGAATCTGGGGGTACAACATAATCATTGAACACCACATGGACACTGAGGCCCAAGTTCCGCTGAGGCACACCTCCTACAGGGTACCCGAGCGGATAATAAGATCACGTTGGAGGAACTCAGGGAGATGCTGGCTGTTGGAGTGATCCCGGAGTCCATTAGCCCCTGGGCTTCCCCTGTGGTTCTGATCCCCAAGAAGGATGGTACCACACTATTCTGTGTTGACTATGGGAGGCTCAACAGCTGTACAGAATGTGATGCCTACCCTATGCCCAGAATGGATGAGACCTTGGAATGGCTGGGGAGAGCCCAGCTCCTGACTACGATAGAGCTGGCAGGTGCCATTAACCCCCATAACCAGGGAGAGGTCTGCTTTCATTACCCCATGTGGCATATTCAAATTCAGAGTAATATAATTTGGGATGAAGAATCCACCTGCAACCTTTGAGAGGCTTGTGGATCACATCCTGGCTGGGGCAGGTGAATATGCACTAGCTTACATGGATGACATCACCATTTACAGCCAGACATGGGAGTGTTACCCCCTTACAAATGGAGGTCTCCGAAAAGTCTTCCTTGAACTTGCTTAAATGTTCACTGCCAGACTGGTGTCCTGCATTTTAGCAGTTTAAATGTATTGCCAGAGAGTCTGTATAGCCTCTGTGTACTGTCTCTTTAAGAGCTGCCTGGATTGCAGTCATAATTAATCTGAGAGGGAGCTCCATTAGAAGATGTACTTGTTTGCTGATCAGAGTAGTAATAATATTGCAGTTTATTCTAACCTGCCTTCTTTGCAGCATGGACAGTTCTCTTTGTTTCCATCATCTTGGTCCTGGACTGCAGAATGGGCCAATCAGTACATTTGGGACTCTAAAATGAAGCCTACCTACAGGGGCTTGGTGGGGCCAAAACTTGTAGGAATTGTAGTTTGGGGCTTTTGGTGCCTAAAATAACCTGGAGGACCTGGAGGGGAGCCCTCATTGTGACTGACAGACAGATCAGCCAACCGAACCTTTTGGATCTTGGGGAAAGTCCCACACTGCCTGCAGTTTCAGTTAGATCTGAGTTGGGAAGTGAAGAAGTAACAGCTCGAGATAGTTCAAACAGCAATCCATAGTGGATTCACGTGGGAGAACTGTGGAAAGGCCTGAGTTTGGCCTGCATGCCTGCCTGCTGTTCCTGAGAGGGAACTTGTGCTTTTTTCAGACTGAATCTGAATTTGGAGAGTCGAATTAAGCAACTGAATTGTGACCAGGCTTTAACCTGAAGAAGGCTGGAGATTTATTAAATGCAATTGGCCTGTCAGGACTTCCAGCTACCTCTGAATTCCTGGATTGTGCAGAGACTCTGTAATTGTGACTGGAGAGCCATTTGCCTGGTACAGTGGAATTTCCTTACATGTGAATGTGCTGTGTTCTTATAATGGGTCGTGATTTGGTTCCCCACTGTGTGTCTGAACTGTGTTTTGCTTGCTGGAGGCTGTATCCAGCTCCATGGACTGAATCCATATCCATTTCTCTTTGCCTGTGCCCTGCTACACTGGCCCAGCCAGAATACCTGCTACACAAAGAAAGTCATTGACGAGAGATCGGCCTGGAATCAGCCCCCTGCTCAATGCCTTGACCAGAAATGACACCTCGGTGATTTGTGTGGGCCCTGCTTCTCCGGGCACTCCAGCTCAACAGCCTGCAGTCTCGATTTCATCCTGCCTGTGTCCAGTATTGGATATCATGAGTAAATATCAGGGTTGCTCCCAGCAACAACAGCTAAATCTAAAAGTATTGTCATCTGATTGCCTTGTTGCCTTTTCTTTCATGAACTGAGCCCTCCGGCTCTGGATTACAAATAGTGTGTGTTGTGCATGTTGCTTTCTTCCATCACAGGCCCCAACCAGCTGCAATGTTCCTGGTTAGCCCACCGTTTTCCTACCTGGGTACCCAGAGTGTGTGACTGTGTAGGGACTCTGAACTGCATGCATAACTGTCTGATTAATATAGCTTTTAAGCAAATCAACCTGATTACGCCCCTCCCTTGTTCAAGTCCCCTGAATAAATCATATTTAACTTTGTTTGCATTTAACCTGACTGTGGTTCCAGTTTGTGCCAAAAGTATTGTACTGTTGCTATTTGCTGTGCTTAACCTTGTTTTACAGGGGGTCCCCAGGGTCAAGCAAGAGGAACCCGCCCTGGTGGTAAGTGCAAACAGTGTGGGTAATTTTCTGGTGAATAAGGGTCATTGTGAAAGTAATTATTGTATATTGTTCAGGCCATTAGAAGGGAAAGGGAGGGGTTACAGTGTCCCGGAGGGCTGTGCCAAGGTTAGCTTGACCACTAACAACCCTGATCTCTGGGTGAAAGCACCCATTTCATTACCCAGGCCCCTTAACCTGCTACTAGCCAAGCAAGCAGGGGTAGTAGCCCTTGGGATAGTGCCACCTAGGGGTTACAGGAGGATAGCATCAGACACGTGGGGGAGGTGTTCCGCAGACTGAAGGCTGCAGGGCTGACAGTTAAGGTGGGAAAATACCAAATAGGCATGGTGGAAGTGTCCTACCTTGGGCACTGGGTGGGCAGTGGATGCATCCATCTAGAGCCAGTGAAGGTTGATGCCATCCAGGCTTGGCCCACCCCTGCCACAAAGAAACAGGTAAGGGCATTTCTGAGAATAGCTGAGTACTACAGGAGGTTTGTCCCTCACTACAGTGATGTGGCCAAGCCCCTGACAGACCTGACAAAAAAGAGAATGCCTGAAAAAGTTCTCTTAACAGAGGACTGTGAGTCTGCCGTCTGATGGTTCAGAGAGGCATTATGTGGCTCATCAGTGCTTGCTAGCCCCAAATTATGACTTAAAGTTTGTAGTACATGCAGATGCCTTGGACCATGGGCTGGGTGCTGTCCTGAGCCAGGTAACACCGCAGGGGGAGGAGCACCCCATAGTGTATCTGAGCTGGAAGCTTCTGCCCAGGGAAGAGTCATATGCCACAGTGGAGAGGGAATGTCTGGGGATTGTGTGGGCCCTTCAGAAGCTGCAGCCATATCTGTACGGGAGGGAGTTCACTGTGGCCACAGATCATAACCCCTTGACATGGCTCCATAGGACTAGTGGGCAAAACACAAAGTTACTACACTGGAGTTTGGCACTATAGTCATATAATATGATCATTCAGCACTGAAGTAGGGCGCAGAATGTTAATGCAGATGGACTGTCAAGGCAGGGCTGAGTGTATGACATGTTCCTTTAGGGGTTCCCCAAGCCCTACATGAATGGCAGTGTCTCTTGGGGGTCACCCAAAAGACATACGTCTTCATTTCCCATGGGGGGGAGATGTGACGGACATGTGACCAGATTAATGTAGTAATTGCTTTTTGTTAATGTAATAATGTTGCTGTCATAAGTGGGCACAAAACATGACTCTGATGTCGCATGGCCAAACAGGTCTTATGGGAAACATTGGCCAAAAGTTGATCAATAGAATGCTCCTTTGGGAACATTGAGCCTCAGATTCTGTAAGGCAGATTGAAGAGTGTCAGTCTGAACACATCGGTCAGCTTATAAAGCAGGAAGCATGGGGTTACACACCTTGGATATTCTTCAAAACAGAATCATAAAAGTGGACAGAGCAGGGGTGGGTGTGGAGTGAGCCAGCTGGCTTGAATGATGTTGTCCATCCATCCACACTTACAAAACACACACACACACACACACACACACACACACACACACAGAGAACTGACACTCAAAGGGGTTGAGATCCCTCCCCACAGTGAATAAGAAATAAATTGAGGTGCTGTAAGAAAGCACTTCCTTTTGCACTTGGAACATCTGAAACCCCAGAGCCCTGCAGCTAGAGGTCTTGTAAGAAAGATAGCTTAGGGAATAAGTATTTTCTTCAGACAGCAAAAAGTAAATGAATAGGTTTTAAAGTGAGAATAGCTCAGAATTCTGCTGTACATCAACTGTCTGTTCAACTTGTTTTATTTTTTGCTTCTTAGTAAATGTGCAACTCTTTTGTTTTCCTGTAAATACATCCTGTTATAAATACTTGTAGTTTTTTAGTAAAAAATCATATTTTTGCTGGCCCAGTGATGCTGAGGGTTGAGGTGCTGGATGCCACACCTCGCGCCATGCCAGTGACCTGGGTTCAGAAGCGGACTCCAGTTGTCGGGGGTTGGCAGGGGAGGGAGGGGATTGAGTGTCCAGAGGACTGCTCTCCCCTCCTGGGGTGGGTATTGGGGCATGCCTTGCTCCTCAGTGACCCCTGATGGAGATCTGGGGACCCTGCGGGAAGTGATGTCACAGTGGCGTTGGGAGCGGACGTCTGCACGCAAGGTGCGCCGATGTCATTGCACATCTGCACTCTGAGGGGACAGCAACACAAATCTGAAAACCTCTGAGGACCAGGAAGGTGATGAGAGTCCGGGAACTGGTGCCCACATCCCACCGCTGGACCAGCCCTCCACTGGCCCTGATCCAGGACCGCTCCTTTAATCTCAGACAGGCCGCCAGGTAGGTGGGATGGACCCTCCCCCCGGGGGGTGGTCTGGGGAGTGCTGAATGAGTCTACTATTTCTGCTGGACTCCCACAGTTATTGTGTTTGACCTTCCTAATCTTGTGCAAAGGAAGAGGTAGGAAAGAGGTTTCCCTGGGTCCTGTTGGTAAAAGCCCATGGTGGTGGCAATGAACTTGAAGTCCCTGGTGTGGGATTTTTGTCACATGGATCATAAAGATTCCTATCTTGCACTGCTTGACATAAGAAACACTCCCATAGAAGGCCTGGGGTTGCTTGCAAATTGTTATTGGGACATCGCACCAGGACACCGAGTCCAACAACACACGAGCTACTTAAACCAAAATTGGTAGAGGCTGATATCCAGACTGTTTTAGAGAAAGCAAAAGTACTATTATTTTTTTTTTATTTGTATTTTATTGTTATTTTCAGCCATACATCAAATGACATGGCACAGTAATCAGAATAACGTGAGTGCCCATACAGGCAATAATACAAGCATAGAAAATATAGTGACATGTCCCCACCCTTATGACCCCCAGCTGTTTACCTTCTCCCCACCACCTTAAAACAATCCTCTCCCTCCCTCCCAACCCACCCCTCGGTTGGATGTATATTCACTCCATTTTACCTTAAAACCTGAAGGACAACAAGGAAATGTATTGGATTGATGTCTTGGATAGAAAATGACCATCCACTACTATAAGAACAGCTCAAAACCTCAGAGCACATTGAGCCAAGGGAACTCCAACTTGTAACATATAAACAGTGTGCATCCCGGCCCATATCTTTTTATATCTGAAGGGGGAGTGGCCCGGAGATGTTCTAAATTGTTCCACCTGCAGATTAAACAAAAGGTCTTGGAGCCATTCTATATAAGAAAGATTTTGGACATCAATCCAATGCCTTAAGACAAGCTTCTTAAGTGTTAAGAAGATCATTGCCATATGATATACTGTATACGCGTTCTAACCTGTACCTTGGAATAATTCCCTATGAGACAAATCTCTGGTATAAACAAATCCTCTAGTCCTAACAAAGGGTCAGCTTTCTGTCGGATTTCTGTCCAGAGGTCCTGGACAGAGGGACAGTCCCAGAACATATGACGGAGGGAACCTTCTTCCAGTTTGCACCTAGTACAAGTTGGGGTTGTGGATTTACCTATCTTAAAATGTTTGAGGGGTGTCCAATACAAGTTATGTAGAAATTGAAACTGCGTAAGTCTCAACCTGTCTTGAGATAGGTAAATGTATGTATCGTCTCAGATTTTGCTTTAGTTAATGCTAGGATCTGGGAATTGTCTAACCCAGTATTTTGGGCCTCCTTCTTGAGTAATAGGTGCCTGCACCAAAAGGGAACCATACACCTGAGCTATTGCATGGGGAAGATGTACCACTTCTGCTAAGGAGGTAAAGAATTCACAAAACTTGTCCTCTGTAACCAGTTGTCTACTTAGCCAGTTCAGGAGATGATATATTTGCTATGTGCTGAACATTTGTCCCCTGTTTAATGAATATTTGTTAAAGATATCAATTGCCGGGATACATTTCCCCTTTGGGTCTAGGAAGTCTTTTAATTGTGTGTGCTGGAACTGAGGAATCCAAAGTTTGGGAATTGTCTTGTTTCCTATCGTGATGTTTGGGTTCTCTACTAATGGCTGGTTCCAGTCCTGAGTGTGTTTATACTTTAAAAAATTACATAGCTGGGTATGGGATCTTAGCGACACCCCTATGGGAGAGAGGGAGATATTAACCGGTAGGTTTTTAATTGTGCTATATAACAACATAGATATAGGTAGATGTGCTTCAGCTAACATTGTTTTCCCAAGTATTAACCATGGTGGGACATATGGCAGGTTAGCTAATGTTACATCGTTGGTCATCCATTTCATATATTTAGAGACCTGACTAGCCCAATAGTAACCCCCTAAATGAGGTAATCTCAAACCGCCTCCAGCCTTGGGCGCAGTCAACTTCTGGTAAGCTCTTCTTGGGGGCTTAGCAGCCCATATGAAGGAAGAGATGATAGAATGGGCTTTCCTGAACCATTTAATAGGCAGCCAGACATTAAGCATATGTAACGGGTAGAAGATCCTTGGCACAACATTCATTTTGACTATATTAATGCACTCCTAAAGAGAGATAGAAAGGGATGACCATCTAACGAAATCTTGTATAGCAGACAGAGTATCGTCGAGATTTAGTTTCTTAGTGAGGGAGTCTGATCTAG
The DNA here is from genome assembly GCA_016271365.2 of Neoceratodus forsteri. Lineage (NCBI taxonomy): Eukaryota > Metazoa > Chordata > Ceratodontiformes > Ceratodontidae > Neoceratodus > Neoceratodus forsteri. The sequence goes on along the minus strand of CM057458.1, from coordinate 725,013,183 downwards.
TGAGATAAATGCCCAGATATTTTAAGTGTTTAGGGGAAGCAAGAATACTATTATAACCAAGGAGTGCATCCCTTGTCTGATTGGACTCCAGGACAACAAGTGCAGTTGTGTACCACTGAGAAGGAATGGACCCCTGCAGTTGTTCTATCGCCTGCACAAACATCACAATCATATATGGTTGAAGTCAATGGAAAGCAGTATTGCAGAAACTGAAGAGATCTCCTTGGACCTCCAGTGCCACAGTTGAGTTCACCATGGAGGGAGCCAGAGGGTGAGCTGGAGGAGAGTGAGAGAGAGAGCCTGAGTCAGCAGCAGAGGAGAGAGAAATGTCCAATGGGAGAGAAGCGGCTTTGGTGGCACAGCAACTTTGGGACCCAAGTGAGGACCCGTCACTAACATCAGCAGCATCAGCCGCTCCACGGAGCATGTCCAGCCAGATGGAAAGTCTGACCTGTGTGAACCAAGTGAGCAGCTGCACAATAAGAAAGCCTACGAGATACAGGACTTAACTCTGCATCAAGTAAAATACAGACTGAAGAACTGTAAAGTACAGTAGAAAGCACTTTATTTAAAGTTATTAATAATGTTTTGTATGAAAGATCTTACTAAAGGGGGAGAAGTAAGGACATGAATAGTACAGTAATGGGATCATGAATATTAATGATGCACACATTGCATGACATCAGTTTGAATGCTTGCTATAAATAAGTGTTGACGAGCTGTAACCCACCAAAACTGAGTCTGATATGAGCTAGTCTGCATCAGTATGTTCCTTTTGGCAATACTGAGTAAACGTGTGCAAACAAATCTTACCTGCAGCCACGCTTTATTACATGTTTAACTGATCTCTATGTCAGTTCCATGTGCGAGGAATAATGGGGGAGTGGTTGAGAGAAAAATGAACTGCACACTCCAGGTGGGGGCCCTCTCATTCTGGTATAGACTGGGTCTAAAACAGCACAGGATAGAGATTGGGGGACATAGTCATAGTCAAAAATCAGTAGGTAAAGCAGAGTGGGGAGGGGTCTGGGTGATAGAAGGGGAAACAAATGAGGAGGGACGATAACATGCGAGACATAGTTGCTGATTGCTGCATCTTGACTGGGTATTCATGATGCTGTGCACATATGTACCATAACAGGATTGGTAGAGCATTCACCTCTACTCTGAGAAGAAGTGCATGCATGTGCAACCCATACACAGAAAGGTGCATCACAGAGTGGAAAACAACCATGGAGTGTTTGTCATTGAGAGGACTGGTGCCATTACTAATAGTATTCTCTACTCCAGCCAGTTACACATTTTTAAACAGACTAGCCCAAGTCCCACTGTCATGCTTATAGTGTTAGCAGGAATCTTTTAGCCCCTAATACAGCACGGCACTACAGAACAAACTGGAGGCTCTGCCGCGTACAAGATTATAATAATTTAGGAGACATATGAGGGACTATGTATTTTAAAAGGGCAGCAAAATAATAGCCCCAAATAGATGGAAGGTGGATATACTCCCAGAGATACCCCAGTGATTGTCTACTTATGAATGACTAGCAATCTATGAATTTTCAGCCACCTCGGGGATGGTTATTATGCCATGCAAATTTAACCAGCAGATATTGCTGCCTCTAGATCTTTAGCCTGTACCTGACTTTGCACCTCTTCTAATCTCTGACCTCACCATGACTGGATGCTTGCTGAAGGGGTACAGTCTTGTTATATCTCTCTCCTATCTGACCCACCTATACTACTTTGCCTTCCTAACAGCTGGATGCTCATTCTCTAATATCCGTCTTCCTCCTGCAATTCAGTCCTCCTAGGTGGAAGTTCCATGGATATGCCCACACTCCCTCCACCAGAAGATTCAACATTCCCCAACATTATGTTTTAAACAGAGACCTTACACTAATATTAGCCATAGTAAGGAGGACTTACCATACAATGTACCCTCTCACAGGAATTAACTGAGAGACAGACGATACCAGAAGGACTATAAGATGATTAAAGAAACAAGGGAAGGGGGGAGGAAACAGGAAAGAAAAGATACAGAAGCAGATACCACTCCCTCTTCTGCACCACATTAGAACCAGGAAGACCCACTAACTGCATTTATATATATAATTGCCCCACCATATTCATAACAAAAGACATTGGGGAAGGGACCTCATCCCACCCTAACTCCCAGCCCTATCATCAGGCTGCTGTGGGGTTCCTGTGCTCTACCAATATCACTGAACTAGTCTCAGCCCACATGCCATCCCTATAAGCATGTTGGGGGACTGGTCACACTGTTAGTAACATCAGACTCCCTCCCGCTACCTATCCCTGCCCACCTGGTCGTAGATAGTCCATGGTTGACACAGCTGTCATCACTACAGCAATTACCTCCAGCTGACAAGGAGTAAATCTACTCCTCCATTGGCATATAGGGGATAAATACTTTTAAGCCCTTTACCTAGGAAGCCAGCTCTCTCTCCCATAATGGGGACTGTTGCCCCCCTTCCCGAAATTTCTTGTTACGCTGATGTTCTTTGTTATTTTGCACTTTACTATAGTAGATATAGTTCTTCCACCACAGGGTGGTGTCAGAACTGGTTAATTGTTGTAAAGTTTACACTGTTAATGTTACACAAGGATAAGTCAAGTCAATTTGCCAACATGGATGTTCTCACAAACATGTTCTTAAATTACAAAATGGTGACAAACGGCGAGGTTGGGTTTCGCCACTGTTGCATCGGTGGACCTATGTGACATATTTGCTCACTTACCATGACCTCTAAGCAGATCCCTATTAAAATATACTCCCATAATGTTAATGGCTTCAATAATCCAATAAAACATAAAAAACCTTTCTCTTATGTAAAAAACACCACCCCGATGTGTTACTATTACAGGAAACTCACCTTAATGCAGCCAGGCACCAACTCCTAAAAAAGTTTGGATACTCTTGGATTTACACCTCCTCTTATAACCATGGCAAGCCCCAAGGAATGGCCATTCTATTCCCAACAAACACTCCTTTCATGATTAACTAGCAGATAACGGATTAACAAGGCAGATTTACTTTGGTGACTGGTACTCTGTTGTCTACATGGTACCGGGTCACATTGGTTAGTATATATCTCCCTTCTCCCAGTTCAGATTCTTCAGATGTATGCCTAATTAGTGACAAGATATTAGTGAATACTAAAGTGGTACTGTTCATGGGAGGAGACCTTAATTTTATTTTACATCCACATTTGGATACCACTAATCCCTCCCCTGGCAAGCAGCCATCTTTTACGAAATATTGGAAACAATGCACCACCAAAATTGGATGAACAGGTATTACGAGAACTCTCCATCACACTCAGAAAGACTACGCACACTATTCATCAGATGGTACATATGCTCGAATAGGTTACCACTATACACGGCAAGAAAACATTGATAAAATACTAGAATGCAATATAGGGTGAATCAAACTTTCTGATCACACACTACTTCTTCTACATCTCCAAATGGGAGTGAAAGAGAGAAAAAATACATACTGGTGCCTAAATACTATATACTTATAAGACCCAGAGTTTTAACAACTGATTAAAGCCAGAATCCCACAAATTTTGAAAGATAGCAAAAAAACAGGAATTTCCCCAACACTTCTGTGGGACACCCTAAAATCTGTCCTATGAGGCAAAATAATCACAAGCACAGCCTGGCAGAAAATAAACCGAAAAGAGAAATACACCGGACTTATGCAACAGCTGCACACACTCCAAACCAATCACAAAGCAGGCTGTAGAAGGGTCTTCTCCACTCTACATTGGTTTCAACGGGGAATTACAATGCCTTCAAATATAAAAGGTAGAACTTACGCAAACATATTTGAAACAACAATATTATGAAGGCAGACCCTGAACCACCAGGCTATTAGCTCACTGGTTACAGAAGAAACAAATGCAAACACATATAGTAAAAATCTATGACAATAAAAGACAACAGTTAGTGTATAAATCTAGTGAAGCCCTCAGCACCTTAAAATATTATTATGAGCAACGCTTTTCCAGTGTCGATTACGACTCAAACCCCCCCACCTCATAGCTAATTTTTTCTATTCTATGAAATTACCCAAAGTCAAGCCAGCCCGCCGACACAGTGGTAAGGCGTCTGCTTCCAACACTGTTGCATCAGGTTCAGGAATGGACCTGGGGGTAGGAGGGCTCGGCAGGGAGTGGAGGATGGAGCATCCCACAGACTGCACTCCTTCTCTGGGGGAAGGTTGGGACTGTGTTCTGCACACAGGCATCCATGAGCAGAGGCTGGGGGAATGAACGGCTGCCAACGCCATTGAGTTGGGGGGCAGGCTAACATCGCACTGTGGCACCCACGTCCTCGCATGTCATGTCCCCTGAGGGCATAGTAGCAAAAAATAGTTGACACTGCCCCTCCATGTTGCCTTGACTCACTGGCACCATGCCACCCACCCACCGTGAATCCCAACTGGCAACATAGCCACTGCAGCCCATTGGTTTGGTCAGCTCCATGGCCCCACCTTGGAGGGCAAGCCAGGGGGCTCTCTCGGTGGTTCACTGCCAATGGGACACTGATCGTGTTCCACGGAGCTGACCAGCCTGATGGTTCCATCCGGGGGGGGTAAGGCTGGATCGATCACCACTTCAGTAAGTCGGGGGTGGGCGGTAGTCCCAGCAGGTTGTGGTTAGAGCTTTGGGATATGGCAACACACACACACACAAAAAGAAATTACCCAAAGTCCCGGAGCAGGATGCTCAACTTCTCACAGCCCCTACAATGGAGAGAGAAATAGTAATTGCCCTAACTAGATGCAAATCAAATAAGAGCCCAGGGGCAAATAGCTATGTTTCAGAGTTTTATTTATTTATTTATTTAAATTTTGATGACCGGGTAGGCCCACTGAGATAAGCATGTCCCTTTTTCATGGGTGACCTGGGGAACAGAAACTTTCCACAAATACATCACTATATAAAGGAAGCCAGGGGCAACTGTACAGGTACAATGGATAGCAATAAAGTCAGCTGGGTGAGGATAGTGAATTACAAACAGTATATCAACAACTTCATAGCATTTAGTCATAGGGAGATAGAATTAGGTGTGAGTTTGTAGCTAGATTAACCAGGTAGCAGTTTCAGAGAAAAATATTACCTATATTACATATATACATACATACAGTGAGGTGGAGAATAGGTGGAATCAAGAGAGAGGGAGATGCGGAGAAGAACATGGATCTATTAGGAACAGGTGGGAGAGAGCAGGGCCAGATTTACATAGCCTTGGGCCCTATGCACAACACTCTGAATGGGCCCCCCCTCGCCCCCATGGTTGCCACCTGTAAAGTACAAAAAATCCAGACATCGAAGACATGAAGGCTGGGGATCTGGGGGCCACTAGGTCCCCAGAAGCTCTGGGGGTTTAGATGTTCTGTGGTTAGTTTTGGGGCTTTTAAGGTAAAACACACTTTTGTTATGTCTTCCCTACCACTAATTCCAGGTGAACGTTTTTTTCCCCCGGAGTTAGAGGTATGGGAGCCATGCACAATCAGCCTGTGCTGCCACAGAAGGGTTCAGATTACATTAGGCCTAGAGAGCAAAGCTCGATTAGCAGTATGATGTAATCATAAGCCAGAGGTGGCAGCACAGGCTGGTTGGGCATATGGTTGCTCAACCAGTATTTTTATAGTGTATATAGTTGTTTTTTTTAGTTTAGTTTAGTTTTTATTTTATTTTTTTTAAATGTGTTTTCGAAGAGCTCCCGCAGCCTTAGTGAATATGCTGGTGGTTTCAGTTCAGAACTTGAAGTGATTGCTGTGCATGTGGCAGCACTATAAAAAACAGCAGCTGCTTTAAGGATTTCTAATTAGCAGGAACCTTGTTATACCACAGAAGGGTACAACAGTGTTCCATGACCTTTCAACTGTGGTACAATAAAGTTCCAGCTAGCATGGAAATTCATGTACAACAAACCCTCAGTGTACACTATATTAGCCTACATATAAATGTTTGAATTTTTACATGCCTACATTTTAAACAAGATACCCCAAATGAATAGAGCAAATTGAACAGTCATGCACATAATTCATCCCAGGAGAGTTTCTTAGGGTTTGTGGTGTCTACTTCAGGTATGCAAAAAGAGTAAGGCAAGGTAAATCAACATATTACCTTTCACTGGATTACAACCCAATATACAACAGCCTGCAAAAAAACATTTAATAACTGTTTACATGTAGTCAATCACACATCCAAAATGGCACCATTAACATGACTCAACCTCTCCATTCCCATCTTCTGAAACACATTTTTTTGTTCCTTCTGAACCAAACAAATTTTAATTACTGAAAAAAAAGATTTGTACCCTTTGACAAGAGTAGTATAAGTTCATATATCTCGTCAAATGTTCAATTTCAGCCAATCAGCGCATGCCACGTCATTTGACAGGTGGGCATGTCCTAAAATGGACCAATCAGAATCGTCCCTTGTTAAACCGGAAGTCCCTCCCTAAAATGTGCTAGCCCCGCCCACTTCCGGCAGAAGTGATGCAACCTTGAACCCGTGTCCTGCCCCTTGCACAGGAAATGACATGCATTCGAACCTGTGTCCCGCCCCTTGCACAGGAAATGAACCACACTGAAACCCTGGAAGTGACATAACACCACCATTTTGTAAGCATCTTACACCCCTCGTTCTCGTACACTCCTCGAACCCCTGCCACCCACCATTTTGTAAGCATCCTGCACCCCTCATTCTCGTACACTCCTCGAACCCCTGCCACCCACCGTTTTTTAAGCATCCTACGCCCCTCCTTCTTGTACACTCCTCGAACCCCTGCCATGCCATCCTGGCTGGAACCCGAGTCCCACCATGCTAGCTTGAACTCCTGTCCCCCTCCTTTCTCCTGCACCCCCACCATCCTGGCTTGAACCCCTGTCCCTCTTCACCACTGTGCTCCACCCACCCCAAAAATCAATTAGGGTTTATGTAGTGTTATGTGCCTCCTGTAGGCTTGGGGGGGTATAACTGTAGGGGCATGTGTGTGTTTTTTATTAGGATATTTTCAGAAAGAAGTATCTAGGAGGCAACCTGATCATGCAGAGGTTTCACAGATCTGTGTGGAGAACCCCCCGAGGGAAATTCATCTGCCTGTGTGAGTACCCCTTTTTCTGTTTTTTATAACAATATACAAAATAATTTAACATGCATCTGTAGGACTGTGTCAAACTTACATCAAAAGGATACCTTTATGTATATGCATGTAACATTTATAAGCTAAAATAGGGGACCTCTGTGTAAATAAGATGGTTCAGCAGTTTTCTCTGGATAGCATTGCAACATGCTGGCTGTGTGTGTGTGTGTGTGTGATTTTATAGCAATCACAAAACTAATTATTTATACTCCATCATGAATTAAAAGAATAAAATATATCAGCAAAAAGGAATACACATACCTATAGTTCACCCCTCAGCTTTGTGTAGTATCAAGGAAAAGGCTGAATGAAATGTGAGTGATGTTTTAACAGGGATCTGTAAAAATGTAGCTTTATGCTTTTGTTACAAAATAAATGTCTATAGTTACATTATCAAAAAATTAAAAAGTCATGTAGTACTAAATAGGAAAATAAATAATATGTTACAAAGAAAAGACAGAATGTAAAATGATAATGTTTCTCTTTCAGAATAATTTTAAAGCACACAGTCTTCTTAAAATGTATCTACAGCTTTGTTTAGAGTAATGCAAAAGAATACACACTTTGTGTGTGTGTGTGCTATGTTACACTAAATTACTGATTTAAAGGTTGCAGCTGTTTAAGAAAAAGAATTTCCATTTTGACTTTTAAAAACATAACTTAAGCTGACACTCAACTGCCGTTATTATAAGCTGTGCCTCTTTGTGTTTTAAGATTGATAAAAAGCATCTGTTTTAATTAGACTGTGACCAAAATTTTAGCAGAAAGTATTACTTTTTTCTAAACTCTCCTACTGTGTAAATGAGAAAAACAGGTGATTCTCATGATTAACTTTTTAACAAAATAAGGTTTATCTTCTGATTAGTGGTATGCAAGCTGTTTTACTGAATTACTAATTTAAAGGACACAGCTGTTTAAAAAAAGATAAGATTTTCATTATACATTTTAAAAGCTAACTAAGCCATAAGCTTATTTGGACTTAAAGAAGCAGTCTGCATACCTTTTAATTAGACTGTGACCAAAAGTTTGTAGCAGAAAGACATTTCTCTAATGCCTTCCAGCTGTCGCAGGAAGTGAAAAACAAAAGCCTACATTGAGTAGTTTAGGACTTATATATTCCCCCATGGAGAAGGGGTGGGGGGGTTTGATGGACAGTACCAGATGTTCAGATGTTTTTTCACTACTAGCTACGTACTTGGGTGTGGTCTGAGTCATTTTTATATAAGCATTTCAAGATACTGGAAGCTAAAGACAAAAGAACAGAGTGAGACTGCCAAAACTACTTCTTGAGCTAAAAGAATTTTTAAAAGCATTTAACAAGCAACAGTGAAGCCATGGGTTGTAAATGAGGACCTTATCCAAACGTTTGAAGAGCTGACTAATCCACAGTTTACCACTACAGAAGGTGTGTATTTTTTATTTTTAACTAGAAATAGTAGATGCTGCAGGTTTTAGAGTTTAAATTTTGTCTTATGAAAGTTTAAAATACTGAAAGTAGTGGCAGGGGTGTATTTTCTGTTTTTAAACAGCAGCACAGCAACCCCCTGCAGGAGAGAGAGGGAAAAAGAGACCATTACAAGAATGTGATGCTTTTCAAAGGCACTCAAGAGTTTCTGCTGGTGTGAGTAATGAACAAAATATACCTTGCTTGACTGTAAATGATGTACAGCCATCTACAAGCAGTGGCTCAAGAGTTTTTGCTGGTGTGAGTAATGAACAAAATAGACCTTGCTTGACTGTAAATGCCATACAGCCATCTACAAGCAGCAGCACAAGAGTTTCTGACAAAGAGTTATTGAACCAAAGGTTTCAAGAAAGGGACATTGACATGCTCAATGTTGGGAAAGCCTATATTATTAAAACAATTGATAGTTTGTTTAATGGCTTGGCAATTGAGGGCAGATTATCTAGTGAGGATTACAATCATCAGATGTTTAAATCTGAGTTTTTTTAAAAGTACAGGTACTTTATTGAGCAGTGTGCTTGCTTTAGTGTGTGCATCCAAGTTCTCATGCAAAGAGCTGAAAATGATGGCAAGTGCTGCCCACATGTACGAAAAGTACAGGGGCTTGGAGGAAACAGTGGCCAAATACAAAAATAAAATTACAAAGTGAAAGCACAGAAGCTCTCACAAGCTGAGTACAAAGGGTGGCAGCACTAACAAAATGAAAAAAAATAACAAATGGGGTCAAAAAAGAAAAATCTGGGTAAAAAATAAAACAATCCAAGAAAATTTGATAAGAAGAGTAAAACTTGCCAGGAAAATATTACAATGTAGGTTGTTACAGCATGTTGCTAATGTTCAGCAGTCTGAATTAGAAAACCATCATGATGATGAACTGGCAAACAGGTCGCCCCCTACAGTATTTTTAGAATCTGTGCAGCAATATGAACGCATTTTAAAAAAATTTAATGCTACAGAATTTCATCAACGATATAAGTTTATAAATCTAGATAAAATAAAATCTTTTACAGAGGCTATTGCTGCAATGCACCAGGCTATACAAAATTTGTTAGACAGTGTGACAAGAGAAACTCAGCCTGGTGACTTTATACAGGTAAGATTAAATGCTGCTTCTTTAAATCAACCCTTGTTCTCAAGGAAAACGCACCCTAATGAGTTAAATGCTGCCACCTTCTTAGATCAGATAGCTGATATGCTACAGAACAATACAGAAATCATTACTGATGACACTATACATCTCGTGGTAGCTACTATCAGGAATCACCAGGGTTCAGGGGTGGGGGGAGATGGACACTGAGCTCCATCTTGTATAGCAGGATTTTACAAAAAAGAGACGATACTTGATTGATTTAAATAACAGAGATAATAGTTTGTGTTTTGGTGGCTTCATTCTCGCACTCTTAAATCCACATATGAGTGACAGTCAGTTGTTGAATAAGGCTAAAATATTGCACACTGAGCTAGGTTTGTCAGACCAAACCCCTGTCACTTTCAGTGATGTGTCCCAGTTTGAACGTTTTTTAGGAGTCAAAATTAAGATTTTATATCATAATGAAGGAAACTGGCAAACATTTTCAACAGGTCCAGAAAGACTTCCTAAAACACTGTTTGTATTATTACACGATGGGCATTTCTATGGTATAACAAATGTAAAAAAAATTCATCGGTGCACGGTACCTCTGAGAATATTGTGAGGTAGCCTATAGCCATAAGGGAAATCATATCTGTGCACAACAGTGCAAAGTTTGCTTTGACCCCAGTTGTCTTGAACAGGAAACTGACACAGCATCATGCCCCAAGTGTAAAAAGATTTGTAGGTCTTTAGCATGCCTAGAAAGACATTTAGCTAGAGCTCATGGGAGTACAGGGTCTTGTAAATCCATGAAACTGTGTGAACAATGTTTTGTCTTTTACAAGGGATCTCATACATGTAAATTGATTCAGTGTAACAGATGTGGTTCTTTCATGACAGCAGACAAGCATCTGTGTTACATGTCACCACTCACAAATGTAAAAAATCTCTGAGAAATATATAGTGTTTGATTTTGAAGCCACACAAGAAACGGGTGTGCACATACCAAATTTTGAGTACGCTAAGCAATTAGATGGGGAGAGGTCCTGGGAATTCGAAGGGGGGAAGATTGTATAAAAGATTTTGTATGACATTTTATTGATGCACCATTTAGACATTACACATTTATAGCACACAATGCCAAAGGCTATGACAGTTATTTTATCATTAGCCAGCTAGTCAAGGAAAGAATTGATATTAAATTGCTCACACAAGGAGAAAAATTACTCTGTGTCACAGTGACATCCCTACACATCAGATTTATTGACAGCCATTGTTTTCTTCCTTTTAAACTAGCAAAAATCCCTGCAGCCCTTGGATTTGAGAATGAGATTGCTAAAGGTTACTTCCCCCAATTTTTTAACACCAAGGCTAATGAAAAGTATGTAGGCCCCCTGCCCAATGCTCAGTTTTATGGTTCTGAATATATGCTGCCTGCAGAAAAGCAAGAGTTTTTGCAATGGTACCTTGCTAACCAACATAGAGAATTCGATCTGAAAAGAGAGCTTTGCTACTATTGTCAGTTAGATATTGAAATTCTTCGAAAAGCCTGTGTCAAATTTAGGAAAGAAGTGATAAACATGACAGCCAAAAGTGTATTAAAACAGTCAGACGGTGATACAGTGGAGTATGAAACAATATCCTTAGACCCCTTCCAGTACGTCATGATAGCCTCAGTCTACATGGCCATGTACAGATTTTTATTTTTGAAAGAATGCACTGTTGCTGTTCTCCCCCCAGACGACTACCACAGACAATTGAAGAGATACTCCACACCTGCTATTCAGTGGCTTATGTACATATCTGAGAAAGAAAACATTTCTATTCAGCATGCGCTAAGGGGTGGTGAATTTAAGGTGGGTCCGTACTTTTTGAATGGCTGTTCTGTCATAAATGGAATACCCACCGCATTTGAATTTAATGTTTTTTTTTTTTTTCACGGCTGCAACATCTGTTACTGTGAGAAAGATAGAAACCACATGACAGGGACTAGTTTTGGACAATTATTCAATAGGACCATGCACAAATTTCATTTTCTAAAAAGCAAGGGTTTTGCCATTAGAGTATTGTGGGAACATGAATGGAAAGCAATGCTGACTACAGATCAGGGTTTGAATAATTTCTTGAGGGACAGGCAGCTACCACAGCCACTTGAACCTAGGCAGTCACTGTTTGGGGGGAGAACAAATGCCATTTGTCTGTACTATAAGATGCAGCCTGATGAGAAAATACACTATTATGATTTTACCAGCCTCTACCCTTTTGTTAACAAAACCAAACAGTATCCAGTCAGTCATCCTGACATCATTTATGACAATTTTGATGACCTCACTCAGTACTTTGGTTTAGCAAAAGTAAAAGTCTTAGCCCCAGAGGCCTTTTCTTTCCAGTGCTGCCATCCAGGATTGGTAAAAAAATTGTGTTTACATTATGTTGTGCATGCACTGAAAATAGACTTCAAACAACATCATGCGCACATGAAGATGAGCAAAGGTCACTTACAGGTACCTACTGTACTGTAGAACTAAACCTGGCACTGGAAAAAGGCTACAAAATCATTAACATTTATGAAGTTTGGCATTTTAAAGAGTCATGCAGAGAGCTTTTTGGAGACTACATCAAGCTGCATCTAAAAGGCAAGCAAGAGGCATCTGGTTTCCCTTCATGGGTAAAAAATGAAGCGGATAAAGTCAGGTACATACAGCAGTATTTTGAAAGGGAAAATGTACATTTAAATCCTGCATTCATAGCTGTTAACCCCGCAAGGAGACAGATATCTAAACTGTTTTTAAATTCTCTTTGGGGCAAATTTGGGCAGAGAGCTAATTTGCCGACCACGAGCATAGTAACCGACCCAGAGAAATTGTTTCAGTATGTTTTCGCACCTTATCACAATGTCGCTTCATACATACATAGATACATAGACAGTGTCGGCAGATAAGGGCCTATGGCCCACCCAGTCTGCCCATTTGAGCTTGTAAGTTCAGTTTATGTTTTCCAAGAAGTCTGTTGCCCCTTACCCCTGACCTCCAGAATTCCTTTATGTCTATCCCATGCATTCTTAAATCCCATGATTGTTTCAGCCCCCACCACTTCCTCTGGCTTAAGCTTGTTTAAGTTGGAAATATACCAGCGATCATTACCCAAATTCCAATAATATCAACATATTTATAGCTAGTTTTACAACAGCATATGCCAAAGTGGAACTCTACAACCTGCTAGATAGGTTACAGGACAGGTGCCTTTACCATGACACAGACTCTGTCATTTTTGTGTCCAGACTGGGTGACTGGGCCCCACCTCTGGGCGATTATTTAGGGGAGCTGACCAGTGAAGTTCCTGCAGATGAACACATTACAGAGTTCATTTCCACAGGCCCAAAAACTTACGGCTACAGGCTGTCCAGTGGAGAGGTTGCTCTTAAAGTGAAAGGGTTTACCCTTAATGTAGCCAGCAGTAAACATATTAATTTTGAAAGTCTGAAGGACCTGGTCTTTGACTATACAGGGTCACAGATCTCTAAAGAAATTAGTCAACCCAGCATTGTTAGGAATAAAAAGCAGTGGTCCCTTGAAACAAAAAAGCTGTCCAAGACCCAGAGAGTAGTTTATGACAAGCGAGTTTTACAAGACAATTTTAAAACACTTCCTTACGGATACTGATTGTGAAAAATGGATATCAGGTTGCAGCATCTCTTTACTTGTCTGTTGGCTGGCCCCTCTAATAGTGGGAAGAGCTTCTTTATAAAACAGTTGTTGGAACATGCTGATGCCACTTTATCACACAAACCTGAAAATATTGTCTGGTTCTACAGCTGTTGGCAACCTTTGTATACTGAATTGCTGTTAAAGTTCCCTCAGATTAAATTTGTGGAGGGGCTACCAATGTCACTAGCTGACAATGATCTCTTACCCCCTGGAAAGGTAAATTTTGTTGTTATAGATGATTTGATGGACTCTGCCTGTCAAAATAGTGAAGTGGAGTATGGGTTTACCAAGTACAGTCATCATAAACAGTTGACAATATTTTTAATTGTCCAGAATGTGTTCTGTCAAGGTAAAAAAAGCAGGACCATCACACTAAATGCTAAATACATGATTTTGTTTAAAAAACCCAGAGACAAGCTGCAGATCATAACTCTGGCTAGGCAGATGTATCCTGGTCAGACAAAATTTTTCTTAGAAGCTTTTGAAGATGCCACAAGAAAGCCTCATGGCTATTTACTGGTTGATTTAAGATCCAGTACACCAGACGAATATAGATTGCGTAGTGGGATGTTTCCCTCTGACTGGCCTGTGGCATATGTCATGAAAAAACACATTCTGCTTCTAAAAATATTTGATACTGTATTGTCATTATGTCTAAAAGACTGCAGAGAAATCTGTCTGTTTTAAAGTTACTAGTAAAAGGCCTCTGAGCTTAAGAAAAGCTATTTTATGTTCAGCCTCTGATGTTCTGATATCAGCTATAGCTGAGATAGCCTTAAACACTCTCAAAGGAAATATTCCACTGTCAGCAAAACAGTTAGGTTTGCTGAAAAAAAAACAGAGAGTCATTAAAACTTTAAGCGATAAACAAATAACCTTAAAAAGGAAAAAGAAAATAGTTAATCAGACATGTGGTTTTATAGGAACGCTGCTAGGAATTGCCATCCCTTTGATCACCGGCCTGCTGGCTAACAGATAATGGATTTTACTCAGAAAATGTATTTGGTACCTCAGCAACAGATGGATCACATTAAAAATAATTACCCTGATCAGGATATGAGATATGAGAAAAGTTGCAACTAACAGTTTGGACTCTGACATGAGAGCTATACTGTCCCGGACTGATTTATCAGACTATGACAAAGCCAAAATGTACTCTGCTGTGTTACAGCGCTATCTGACTTTGCTAAGACAAGGAGAACAAGCTAAAACCAGTTTTACATTACTCATGCCTGAAAATGAATCAATGTCTGACCCCCCTGTGGACACGGCAGAGACAGCTTCTGTACCTAGTACTATGGAAAAAGACATTTTAAGTAGTGTTTCTCATCGGTCTAAAACCAATGCTGAACTTTTGTTAAAGCATATGGCAAAGAACAAGGTATTGTGTTTTGGAGTAATAAGGGGGAATTAATGTAGAAAGGTACTGTTGTTTCTGGGTCTCACATGGTCGATTTGGTAAGAGCGGCTACAGCCACTCACACAATCCCTGACCACAGAAAGCCAAAGGGCTGGGATGTTTTTGTCAAAGCAATGGCTGAGTCTAACATACCCACCTCAGTGTTTGCTCACTCAGCAAACAGGAGCTAAGTGGAAAGGCTGAAATCGGCAGCTGGTGCAAAACAGCCACAGCCATCTCCAGTTAACCAATGGTCAGTGATGCCCAAAAGACAAGTATTTTAAGAAACCTATGTGGCTCACTATGTAAAACTTAAATGCAATCTCTATGTATGAATGTTAGATACCTCAGTGACTGTTGTGTACATCCTATGTTAAACATTTACTTCATATTAAATATGTAATCCTACCTCAGTGACTGCTGTGTACAACCTATTAAAGCCATTTACCTCATATTGAATATGTAATCCTGTTTTTGCAAAAAAGTGTTTATATTGATGCGTGTTAGCCTACCTCATAATTAAATATGTTAACATGTTTTTAGAAAGAGGTGCTTATCATAATTCTACCTCAGTGCTATGGTATATATAGTGTGCATTTTTTAACAGGAGATGCTTTTGTTTAGTATATCTTATCCATGATGTTACCACTGATGTATGTTGTATTTTATTGGCATTTCTTATTGCAATAAATACCTTTATATTTTATATATTTTTGTCATTATTGAAGACATTGCATGTCTGAAAATTTTAAACACAGGTGCCCCCCCAAGTTTAAACACAGGTGCCCCCCAAGTTTAAACACAGGTGCCCCCCCAAGTTTGAACACAGAAAACACAGAGACACACAATTATGAGTGTTTATATATGATTTTATAAGTGACTGGTTTTGAATAAAATTATAAGCGGTTGCATATTTTAGATTCATTACAAGACAAACAAGTCTGAACATGTTGCCACCTCACTGATACGTGCCCTGACATGTTTAGATGTCTGAAAAGATGACGTACAAAACTAGTTACCATGGCATCATTTTTCAGCAAATCATTAGAGTACATTTTTAAAATTTGATCATAAGAAAGTCCTTTACATCTGTGGTGTAAGAAAAAGATGCAGTGAAATCCACAGGTGGTAGAAAAGGTATCTTGTAACTGTGTGTTTTGGTACAAAATGTTTTTTGCATTTCTGTTTAAAAAAAAACAATCGTTTGTGCATGATTGTCAGGATGAAAACTGTAGCAGTCAAAGAACTCCCCAGTCCCATTTTCTGAAATGTATACAGCTAACCAGTGCTGTCCAGGGAGGTCATGGGGGTCAGTGTTGATGACTAGTGCTGCGGGAAGGTTTTTCAGTCTCTCCTTGGGTAGCAGATCACAGGGAAACACGCCCAGAAACCAGTCACGGATGTGGGAGTCATTGGTTACAATTTTTTCCAGCTGCTTTGTGTTCATTTTTATGGTTTATCACATATAATCAAAAATTACATTTCTTCTCTGGTTTATTTCTATGACATTATCAAACGCAGCATAGATAATAAGATTAACTGTTCGTGGAAGGGCTTCTGCAAATCTGATCTCAGCTCTGAGGTTCCCAGTTTTAATTAGAGAATAATGATCAGCACATTCTTGGTCCGGAGTGAGATCAAAGGCAAACAGGGTGTACCCTTGGGTAAATTCCTGACGGTTAACTACTAGCGGGCGATCTTTCATAGTTTTCCCTGCTGCTAGTACTAGATTAAAATATTCTCTCACAGCATTCCCATTTCTAAAATCGGGCTGCAGAGATTTAGAGGGGATTTGTTCACCGTCCAGATACAGAGCCACAAAATCAATGTTATAATGATTAAAGTTAAAGGGGTTTTTAGTGTAGGAACCGCTAAAAGCATCATTGTCAACAAATCCCATGACCATCATTTTTGATAACTGTCCCAAAAACAAATTATCTTGGTTGCAGACCCTGCTGCCTGCAGGGAGGCTGAACACTTTCATACCCACTCTGTCTATAGGGTATTTAGCGTTGGAGGTCAGCAGGGCTTCTGAGTGTCTCAGACGAACTCCGGGGGTCACTTTAACCCTTTTGACAAACAGAGAGGCGGCCATGACTTTTAGCTTATAAGGCTCAGCATCTCCACTCATCAGGCAAAAGCTGTCCCTGTTATGTGTCAGTGTAATTTTAATATCCACTCCATTCAGCATCTAGTTTCTCTTGAAAAAACAAGTCTCTGTGCAAGTGTCCCAGCAGCTCTACCCCTCTACTGAGATGTGTGAAGGAGCTTCTTTTATTAAAACCTACATTGTCACCATCTCTGTCTGTGATTTCATGTTTCCCCGAGGTGTCTTTGTAAAATAACCCTGCAGCAAATTGGGTAGAAAGGGTCTCTTCACTGAAGTTCAACACAGATTCTATGACAGTCCTGTAGGGGTAACAGTTATTGCCCTGACTGATGAGCCGATCACCGACAATCACATCCAGCTCATTGAAAATGGTGGCCACTGGGTAGTTTATAAGACCCACTTTGGCCACTGCAGGTATATCACTACCATCTGCTTCAGTGATTTTGCAAACCAGGTAAAGAAGCGTGTTGTTTAGATCCAAATAGTCTTCACCATTCCCTGCTATATAAAATTAAATCGGTGAGTTTTCTGAAAGGGCAGCCAGAGGGGGTATCTCTATATAAATGCTTTTTTCAATGCTTGTCTGTGTGGGAGAAACGGAAAACAAGTCAAGTTTTGATTTTGTGCATTCTTCAGAACCACAGTGCACGAAAGCCATGTTTTTTAGAACAGGTCTCTGCTTTTTTTATGACCCCTCGAACATCCTTTTGCCTTTGAACATTTTCTTTTATGTGAAGTTTTGCATTTTGAAAGACTTCTTTTAAAGTAGCCGGGGGGGGGGCAATGAGAAGCAAAGGGTGTACTCTGCACTTTCTCTTTTTACCTCTCTTGAATACAATCAACCCTGAGCCACCCTGAATAGGCTTATCACCCCGTGACATCTTTTGAGTGACAGCACTAGTCACATGCCCCACAACATCCTTTGCAACATTTTTAGCAGCTGTCTGTAGATGTGGTTTTGCATTCAAACCCCTTCTTAAAATGGAACTGCTTTTCTGAACAGACTAAAGTATCCCTCCTATACCAGAACCATACATAGTAGGAAGTCCATGAAAGCTGGGAAGACCATATCCTTACTGTGCCTTGTAATAGCTTCTGTACAAGGCAGGGTCCCCATAATGTCGAACGATCACCATCCTTGTTTAAATTTTAGAGCACTCTCTGGGGGCCAAAATGCAACTTCACGATCACCTTTCCAAATCGAAATGGTACAGGTTCATTTTGATCATTCTTTATTTCAATAGTGACTGTATCAATCCGATGTTTACTGACTGTTTGATAATGGGGTTTATCGTAGGTCACGGTCACTATCTCATTGTCTTGGCCCCTGACGGGTACGCATCTCAGCCAAGGCACTAGACTGTCACCCACTATTTCATGCGTGATAATGTCAGTGTAGATATATAATGTGTAAAACCCCCCATTAATATCTGTAGGGTTCTTTGTTAGATTCTTTCCTACACCTACCTCGAGTCTGCTAAAACCCAAAAGGTACTATAACTACCCGTGCATAAACAAAATGCATTTGATGTCACTGTCAATGATTATTTTTCTCCCGACGGCTTGTTGTTTCAAAACCACTGGCAGTTCATTTACTTCAAATATGCTTTTATTAATTTGAGAAATAACACCAGCCATGTTAGGATAATAGCCCAATGGAATTTTAAATGCTGCTGACTCAGTAAAGGGTCCAGTTGGTGGTGTTTTACTGTGGGCTACGCTTAGAGGCTGATAGAGCATACTGAACCTGTTTTTCTGTGCAGGCACATTGTCCCAGGTATGAGGGTACTGAATTTCTGCTAAGCCCACTTCCCATTCACCAGGTAGTTCAAGTGTTTGTGGTAACTTTACTGTAAAAGTGGATATAGTATTGTTGGGGAAAATGTTGTGTGAGGTGTTGCTGGGCAATGTGATGTAAAATCCATTTTTGAACATTTTAAGCCTTATCTGCTTCTAATGTCCCGAACCTGTGTTGCCTCAACCCAGCTATTAAATTTATCGGGTTACCCTCTCCACTTTACCAGATACCAAGTTTTTCTGCCACGCTTTTTCTCTGCCAGGATTTTCTGCACCCTGTACACATGGTCCTCATCAGGTTCAATTTTTTGTAGCTCCTCAGCATAAAAAGTACCTTTAATGTCTTCCCCCGATAGTCTTTTAGCTTATAGGTGGGCCTCTGTGTCTTTAAGACCTCCATCCCAATAAATATCTCATCTGTGTACGTCTGTTCATATCCCTTTTCAAACACCCCTTTTAGCTTAGATAGTCTCACATGATCATCTTTCTGAAGGGTACCTTTTGTTTTTGCCAAGAACAGAATTACGTAGAGGATCTTCCATACACCAGGGCATTGGAAGGTTAACATCCACAGGTCTGTGTTTAATGCTTCTGTGATAAGTATGGTTATAGCTGTGCACCAGGTCTGACAACACATTTGTATATTTCCAAGTATTCTGGGCTGTAAAGTAACACCACATGCGTGACTTCAGTGTCCTATTAAATCTTTCTACATTACTGGCCTTAACTTCATTATTCATCACAAAATGGTGTATTTTATTTTGTTTTAATAGGTTCTTTAAGGAAGCATTTAGAAACTCTTTACCCTGATCAGTCTGCAACTTCTGAGGTGTGCATCCACTTTTAAAAATAGTTTTAAAGGCTATCACTGCCTTGCCTGATTTGTCTTTTAAAGTCACTACCCAGGCATACTTGGACAACTCATCGATGCGTCAGTATGTACTTAAACCCATTATTGTACTTTGCATATTGACTCATATCCACTAAATCAGCTTGCCATTGTCTGTCTATGTCAGAAACAATGACAGGTTTCTCTTAAATCGGACTCTGGCTGCTTTGTGTAATGAATAGGGATCCTGCTTCGCAAGCCATTCTGCAACACCTTTTCTGGTGACATCTTTATCAAGTTTTTTTGCAGCCTTATACAGCTGAGCCACCCCTGTGAAACTACCCACTTTTTTTGCATTAAAATATATATTCTGGAACAGGTGATCATTCATCTTCTTTTTTCAACCCCCGATACATCTGTTAGCAACAAAACTCTTGTCACCAGTAAAATAAAGCATGTGCTCTTTCTATTCTTTTAAAAACACTATGACAACCACAAAGTGCAATGCATGATTATATTTTATTTATAAATACACACGTCATAACAGTATTTGAAGATTTACTTTATATACTTTATAATACATAAACAAATGCATATAGCTGCTACATACAAAAGGCATTACACATGGCAAGCATGCAATGATTATATACTATCTTGTTTTTTCTACTCTACCATTTTTACACGCTTCACAATACCCAGAAACAATAACTTTTGAGCTGCATGAATTACACAAGCATTGGCATCATCCACTTCCCCCTTAGTGATGAGGTGGGCACAATACATACACACATATGCCATACACCACTCAAAATAACAAGCCTGATTTTTAAGACAATCTGTTACATCTAAAATGTCGTTCACCTTGCATACTGCTCTATGGTTACTGTTTTCCATTACGTCAACACAGAGTCTCCATACAAGGGGTGGCAACTCTTTAATCAGGGTAGTGTGTTTTCTGCCAGTGAAGCAGCAGCATCTTCAGAGCAGACATTTAATGCAGGCTGCTTTCCAAGGTATATAGGTTCCTTTAAAATGTCCTTTATCACACGGTACATTGTAGACATCAAGCTGTCTGGAATATTGGGAGCATGCCAGTACGTTCCATCTGAAAGTACATTATAATACACTATTTAGGAAAAGCATATGCTAAATCTGGTTTATGAAACACAACAAAAGCAATAAAAGAAGCAAAATTTATGATGACAGACTCCCCGTTCTGCAAACTAAACACTAAAAAGTCCACAGTGATACAGATAAAACCACAAAAGTGTATCACATCATAAGGATTATGCATAAATTCTATAGCAATTTTAAACATTGCTTCCTCAAGAGTAGCCCCCTCATCCTTAAAATAATCCACAGTTTCCTTTTGGGGTCCCTCTGGGAGACCATTAAAAAGACCTTGGCATGTCTCTAAAAGTACAGATGGTGCTTGTCCTGTAGGTAGATTTAAACCAGGTTGTTTAGCTCTGTATCTGACTAGTTGGTAAATAAGCCTCTGGACACACTGACAGGGTGTTTCCCATCATTGTATACGCTGGAAAAAAAACATACAGCACTATGTTTTAGTGACCTCTCACTGCATGGGGTGGTTTAGCAAGCGAAAAAAGCCAGGGTAACAATATGAACAATATTAAAATGGTAACAAGTGACAGTTTTGGGGGGGGGTAAATGTTTTTTAACAACATAAACAGGGTTCCTGAATTTCATTATATAATTTTTTTTAAAGAGCCCTTTTTTGACCAGTGGATCATTTCAGCAAGCAGAAAAGCCAGGTTAACAACACATACAATATCACAAGTTTTTTTCTGCTTTGTAGTACACACACACATGACTATGATGATCATGATATAAAGTCCACAAAGACATTCATCGTCTTCCACGAATATATCGGCAAACACTTTAACATTTTCTACAAGTGGCAACACCGATTCATTTATATATTTATTTGTATCCTCCCATACTTCTGGAAGGGCACACATTATCAGTTCAGAGGCTGCATGTATCTCACAAAGGCAAATGTCATATTGAGGTGAACCAAACAGTGATGGATGGCAGTAATGGCTTAGGATCAGATACATAAGCCTTTGGATTCTCTCTGTACTTGCATCCCGCATGATTATCTGTAAAAATAAAATATGACACGTTTTGGTACTGAAATGTTTACATGTAGTAATTTGGGGTGGGGCGGGGTGAGGTAATTTTTAAAAAAATATATAAACAGGGTTCCTGAATTTCTTTTTAGAAATTTTTTATAGGAACCTTTGCTGACCAGACGGCAGGCATCTTTTTTAATTTCACTGTCTGTCTGCTGTAACATTTGCATAACTAACCACATGGGGTCGTCGGAATTCCTCACATCATTTAAAATGTGACTTATAGTTTCCAGGGTACAATTGGTCATATTTAACCCCTGATGCTTCATAGCGATTGCCAAGATCACGGGTGTGAGCTGCCCTATATGTATGGCTTCAGAAACATTTCTGTATGCTTCTTTAGACATTAAGTCATCAAGGATACATGAATGGTTTTTCTGACTCGGATCATCTATCTCACACCCAGGACAGGAATCGACCAATTCACAATGTATCACCCTCTGTATCACTGAGGCAATTACGCCACAGATGGTATGATACATAAGGTACTTACAATACATATCGTGGTCAGTTTTGGGGGGTTTGCTACTGAGGCCTGGTTTTTCACATGAGATCCCCTGTCTAATTTCAGTAGAAGAAGAAGAAGAGGGTTGGGTAGTGATCACAGCCTGTTCTGTGACATTTTGAAACATGCTATCACTCTCTGTATTTTTAACATACTGGTTCTCACACATCTCATTAACAAACACATTTGTATCTTTCACACAGCAAAGACAGTCGAGCAGTAGATTTGTGGAAAGTCGTGAATCCATGCTGTCTGAATATGACTGCTGCTCCATCGCAAATCCTTCAGTCTATTAAAGTAAAAACAGAAAACAGCATTGGTCCTCTGACTCATTATACAGTAGGTAAGATTTAGTTCTACTGCTAACTCATCTCCCTCAGTTACACCATGTACGCATGTCACCACTCACATTTTTTTAAAATGTTAAAATGCATTTACCTCATCAAGGCAACTGTTTTCTTCTTCTTCTTCTTCTTCTTCATTTTTCTTATCGTTCTCTTTCTTAGCCTGGGCTTGACTGCTTGTGGCTGCATTATCATCATCCCCCTCTTGGTCAGAGGCACCTCTTGGCTGTGTCTTGGATTTCTTTTTCACAACTTTCTCTGATTCTTTTTTTGGCAGTGTCTCACTGACCATCTTCTCTGGCTCCCCCTTCTTGTCACTCTCTGTTTTGGGTTTCATAGTGACTTCTTTTTCTGAATCAGATTCACACCCCAGCAACTCTTCAAGGTCTTGCAGTGGTGTCTCTTCAGAAGGACAGCCAGATTTAGGATTTTCTGATTCACCAAACTGTTCAGCGAGTTTCTTATTTATGTCAGACACTCTTCCACTCAACAAGACTTGTGTGGGACATTCTTTTTCACACCTCATGTAGTACACATACGTTGGCTTGGGTTCTGGGGCCCCGACAGCCATCTTCTTGCTTGCCTTTTCATCTCCAGACTTTTCACTAGGTGGTGTGACAATCTGGCCTGTTGCAGGGAGGTTGAATTGACAAGCACTGTGCTGTGCCATCTTCTTCTTGCTTGGTTTTTCATCTCCAGACTTTTCATTCGGTAGTGTGCCAGTCTGGCCTGTTGCTGGGAGGCTGAATTGAGAAGTGCTGCACTGTACCATCTTCTTGCTTGATGTTTTTGATAATCTGCTCCAAGTCTATAAAACAGAATCTGAGGAATCTCTCAAAAAGCTGTGCCTTCTGGCTTCAAATGCAGGGTTTATATAACGCTTTGCAAGATGGACTGCCCCTTGGTAAAACCATCACCACACCCCATCATACTATACATGGTAACATGTGTCAGAGGCACATCTGTTGTAGCCCCACCCCTTTTTAAAACATTATAAATATCACTCACATTTCATTCAGCCTTCTCCTTGATACTACACAGAGCTGAGGGTGAACTATAGGTATGTGTATTCCTTTTTTCTGATATATTTTGTTCTTTTAATTCATGATGGAGTATAAATAATTAGTTTTGTGATTGCTATAAAATCACACACACACACAGCCAGCATGTTGCAATGCTATCCAGAGAAAACTGCTGAACCATCTTATTTACACAGAGGTCCCCCATTTTAGCTTATAAATGTTACATGCATATACATAAAGGTATCCTTTTGACGTAAGTTTGACACAGTCCTACAGAT
Source organism: Neoceratodus forsteri (assembly GCA_016271365.2). Taxonomy (NCBI): domain Eukaryota; kingdom Metazoa; phylum Chordata; order Ceratodontiformes; family Ceratodontidae; genus Neoceratodus; species Neoceratodus forsteri. The sequence continues at coordinate 724,989,311 of CM057458.1, read as the reverse complement.
GCATGTTAAATTATTTTGTATATTGTTATAAAAACAGAAAAAGGGGTACTCACACAGGCAGATGAATTTCCCTTGGGGGGGTCTCCACACAGATCTGTGAAACCTCTGCATGATCAGGTTGCCTCCTAGATACTTCTTTCTGAAAATATCCTAATAAAAAACACACATGCCCTGCAGTTATACCCCCCAAGCCTACAGGGGGCACATAACACTACATAAACCCTAACTGATTTTTGGGGTGGGTGGAGCACGATGGTAAAGAGGGATGGGGGTTCAAGCCAGGATGGTGGGGGGTGCAGGAGAAAGGAGGGGGACAGGAGTTCAAGCTAGCATGGTAGGACTCAGGTTCCAGCCAGGATGGCATGGCAGGGGTTCGAGGAGTGCACGAGAAGGAGGGGCATAGGATGCTTACAAAATGGTGGGTGGCAGGGGTTCGAGGAGTGTATGAGAACGAGGGGCACAGGACGCTTACAAAATGGTGGGTGGCAGGGGTTCGAGGAGTGTACGAGAACGAGGGTCATAAGATGCTTACAAAATGGTGGTGTTATGTCACTTCCAGGATTTCAGTGTGGGTCATTTCCTGCGCAAGGGGTGGGACATGGGTTCGAACGCATGTCATTTCCTGTGCAAGGGGCGGGACATGGGTTCGAGGTTGCGTAACTTCTGCCAGAAGTGGGCGGGGCTAGCACATTTTAGGGAGGGACTTCCGGTTTAACAAGGGGCGATTCTGATTGGTCCATTTTAGGACACGCCCACCTGTCAAATGATGTGACACGCACTGATTGGCTGAAATTTAATATTTGATGAGATATATGAACTTATACTACTGACAAGGCAGGTACTGGAGGTACAAAACCTATGCATTGCCTAAATGTATAAAACAGATGTATTTTTTTACTGCCCCCACACACAGTGTGAATTCAGACATAATACAGAAATGCATGTCCCCATTTTATTTTTTGATGCATTAGTTGTTACCCCCCAAACACACACATTGCAACTGTTCAAACCCCAGAATCCTGCCAAAAGCTCCTGTCCTCTCAGTCGCAGTGCCAAGCCAAAATACTTGTATCCACAAACAAAGCCCTCATTGCACTTACCCCCAAATTCTACTTCCAGTCTGAGTCTTAGCATGCTCTGATCTATTCCACAGGTTTGTGGAGGGATTGGAGCTGCTAATTTCATCTGCTTCCACATAAATTTGCTCTGTTCAGCTGCTGTTCCTTATGCCCCTAAGACTCTGATTTATTGCCAGCAGAATCCTGCCCGAGGCCAACCTTCCCTCTGGGACCATCACCATCACCCAGCCACAACACTGCTTTCCCCAAACAAAGCCCTTGTTGCACTTTGCCTCTCATGTTTGAGACTGCATGCTCTGATCCATCCAATTCAAAAGCCTGTGGAAGGAAAACAGTAGCCCTCTGCTCCTTACAAAATTTGCTTTCTTGGGCTAGGCTGCTGTTCTTTCTGTCTCTTATCCTCTCACCAAAATTCTGGACAAAGCAAACACAGACCAGCAGTGTGGGGTTGGTCAAGGCAGGAATGAAGAATTAATTAATTTTAAGCACTCAAAGTCTATGTCTGTTACTCCACCTCCACTTTTTCTGCATCCCCCTCACCCCCCAGCCTTTTTCACTTGACCAGAATATTTACTCAGACAGGCAGCAGGTGGGAATAATGAAAGCCCCCCAACCCCTTACCTTGACAGTGGCAACTTCACAGACTCTCCCTCTCTCCTCCTCCTCCTCCTCCTCATTACAGCAGCAGTCCAGCAGATTATGCAGATGGCAACTCCGGTCCTCATGGCAGCTTCACCGACCGCCCTCTCAGCAGCACCATGGAATGGTCCCCCCTCACTCTTTCTCTCCCTGCAGTTTAATAGATGGTGCCATTGCCTGTGCTAACTGTGCTCCCCCCTGGGCTCACGGGTGGACCTGTGTCACCTCCTCATCAATTTCACACATGGGACTTGCCCCCTTCAGTGCTGCAGAACCTGCGCCATCACTGACCGCATGGCTCCGTTGACAGGGAGGTGGACAAAAAGTTTCAAAGGCACACGCTAGTCTGCTTCCACCCTCCATGCATGCTCCCCTGCACCTAGGTATGGAATGACAGTCTGGCATCCAGACCACCTCTCGTAACAAGTAGTCAGCTCATCATAGGTTGGACTCAGCATCGGTCAGGACGTCGGGTGAGGGAAAAGGCAAGACATGTGTGCTCACTTGTGGCTGAGGCTCAGAATATTAGTGGGAAGTGGCAAGCTGGCTGGGTGGGGACTTGGGATGGGAAGTTGGATTGGAGAACTGCCAGAGATGGGCAGAGTCTAACAGCGACTGGGGAAAAAAGATTTAAAGTGGCAGCACGGCATTGTTAGCTGGTGCCATGGGATGGGAATCGGGCCCCTTAACAGCTTGGGCCCTACGCACAGGTGTACTTGGTGTTGTGGTAAATCTGGCCCTGGCAGAGGGAGAGAGAGAGAGATAGATAGGGAGTGAGGGGAGGAGGGGGAGAGAGGAGACACAGTATTGACTGTAGAGGGTTAATTGTGGGTACAGTTGCAAATTGAAGGTGGGAAGAAAGTTTCTTTAAAGTGTTTTCTAAACTGGGGAAGAAACGTACATGATAGTAATGTCTTTGGGAGTTTATTCCATTTTTGAGGTGTTGCAGAAGAGAAGAATCTCCTACCTACAGCTAAATGAGTTTTGGATACAATTAGGAGAGGGAGGTTGGAGGATCTGAAGGTCCTAGGGAAGGACTTCAGCATGAGCAGATTGGAGAGGATGGGTGGTGAAGGAAGATGGATAAGTTTGTAGATGGTGATGCGCACAGGGAAATCCAGCTTGGCCTCATAGGATGGCCAGCTTAACATGTTGAGCACTTCACAGTGGTGGGCCCAAGCTGGAGCCATGGCAGCAAAATGAGCAATTCTGTGATAGGCCTGTTTAAGTTTAACCAGAATATGGGGCTTAGAAGAGTGAATTATTGGGGTCCCATAGAAGAGGCCTGGAGAAGGGTGGCTGAGGCGGTAGTCTTCTTAGCATCTGGTGTGAGGTAGGAGGCAGTACAGTATAAGAGGCCAAGTTTTTGTTGCCTTAATAATATTAGTTGTATGCGTTTCAAAGCAGAGATGTTTGTCAAGTGTCAGGCCCAGGTATTTGAAGGAGCACACTCCTTCTAAAGGCATACCAGAGGAGGTGTTGACTACTGGGGTGGCTGAAAAGTTGAGTTGAAGGAGGTATGATGGAATAACATAGTTTTTGTTTTCTTAGTATTCAGAACCATTAGGTTCTCCTTGAACCAGGTTTCCAGCAGCTGGAAGTCTCTCTCCAGGTCTGTATTAATACAGGAAACATCTTTGGAGGATCTATAGAGTATGGCATTATCAGCATAGAGCTGAACTGATGACCCACCACAGTTAAGTGGCAGTTCATTGATGAAGACAGAGAACAATAGAGTCCTAAGGATTGAACCCTTGGGGACCCCATCGGAGATGGGAGCTGGGGAAAATAAGGCACCCACCCATTTGACACACTGAAACCATTTTGATAAATAGTTAGTGACCCATAAGAGAGAGTTGACGTCAAGGCAAGTCGATGGAGCTTGTTAATAAGGAGTGGGTGGCTGACGAGGTTGAAAGCCTTCGTGAGAGCTATGAAAACAGCCCCAGTGGCACAAACTTGATCCATGGCTTGAAAGATGTCTGAGGTGATGCGCAGAAGAGCAGATTCCGTTACATGCGATTTCCGGAAACCAGGCTGATGGATGGTGAGTGCATTGGTCTGTTCTAGGAAGATGTAAAGCTGATTGTACAGAATTCTTTCTTGAATTTTTGCAATTGAACATAAAATGGATATGGGTCTGTAGTTTTCAGCAACGTTAGTCAGGCCAATTTTGTGAACCGGGATGACAATTGCAGTTTTCAATTTGTCAGAAATTTTGTGCATGAGGAAGGATCTATTAATCAGCAGTGCGATCAGGTGACCAAGCACAGGTGCTCCTAGCCTGAGGAATTTAGGCGGCAGGGAGTTGAATCCTGGAGAGCTATTGGGGTTAAGATCCATTAATAGCTCTAGGACCTCTTTCTTCTAAGTGTTTTTTTTTCTTTTTAATTTCTATTTATCCTCCCCCTCACGTCAGAGCCCCTCTCCATCAGGAGGTGCACATGTGTCTGCCCCACTTCAACGCCCTACCAGACTTCCACAGTGGACCCCCATGGAGCCGTGACTATACCCCACAGGCAGGTATGAGGTGGGGTCCTTACACCTCGAGACACTTCTTGTTTCGTCGGATCCCTGGTGGATCAGGCAGGTGGGAGCTATCAGGGTCTGCACTTCGGTGCTCCTTCCTCTTTGCACTCCAGCGCTGTTTTTCCCTGTTCTGGGGGTGTGGCATGCGCCCTTACATCAAAGCGTTTATTGCTGATGTCCACCATGCCCCAGCCCCCCCTCTGCTCCTTGCTTGCTGTGCCTCTGGCTTCCACCAGAGGCCAGTCAAGCACTGAGCTTGGACCCCCTTTCCTCCCAGGGAAGGTGAGCTGTTCTACAGATACTCAAGCTGTCTCCTCCCAGCCCGCCCTTCACCTTCCTGTGCTCATTCCTGAACCTGGGTTGATGGCGTTGCAAGTGGTAGCACTACCACTGTGCTGGAGGGCCAGCCCTCAAAGTGTTTTTTAAATGGAAAAGGGGATGGGGGACTTGTGAGTGAGGAACAAGTTGTTCAGGGTGAACTGCATGGAGGCCTGCCTTGTATATATCAAGGTCTGTGAAGAAGAGATTTAATCTAGTGACTATCTCTGGGGGTGTGGATAGCATAGAGCCTTTAAGGGTCATATTTTGAGGGATGATCCATTCATTGCCTTTGAGTAGGGCATTGATATGTGTCCAGAAGCATATGGGGTTAGCAAGGTGCGTTGCTTGCAGGGATTTTAGGCAATCCCACTTTGTTTTGTAGATTTCGGTTTTGCAGGTATTCCACAGCTGGTGATATGATAGCCAGTCTGAGTGAAACCCAATCCTTTTGAAGGGTTTCCAGGCTCTGTCTTGGGAGCGCATAAGGTGCCTTAACTCCTGTGAAAGCCAAGGGGAGTGGATACCTTTGACTCTTCTTAATTTGATGGGGGCATGGGAGTCAAGGATGGATGTGAAGGTGTTGATAAGATATTCTAATGTCTGATTTATGTCAGGAAGAGAGGTAATAGGGGACCAGTCAATGGAAACAAGATTTTGCTGGAAAGCTATAGTATTAAAATTGGTTAAATCCCTGGATTTAATCATTCTTGGGGGGTGAGGAAAGTTGTTCTTCCAGATACAGAACGTAGGGGAGTGATCACTCAGAGCATCAGGGAGAGTTCCCACTGCTTTGATGAAGGTTTTGGTTGTTAGCATCCAGTACAGAAGGCTATGGTTACTCATCTTCATGTTAAGTCCAGTGGGTTGGTCAAGTAATTGCTCTAGTTTAGCATCCAATAGAGCTACTTGGTACAAAGCTCTGTTGCTATCCAACCAGTCAAGGTTGAAGTCTCCACAGAGTATAATATCTCTGTGAGGGAGGATGTCTAGGCTGGTGAATAGTTCAACATAGGAGGAGGAAGCCACTTTAGGGGGTAAGTAGATGCAGCCTATGGTTAGCTGCTTAACTTGGGCATGGGCAATTGTGATGAAAAGCTGTTTGGTGCCAGGGCTAGTTCCTAAGCCTGCGAGCTCACAGAATGCAAGCCCTATTCTAGTGCAGACCAGTACCCTCCACCTCTCTTATGTGTCCAATCACGTCAGTAGAAGGAGAAGTAGGGAAGAAAAATGTTGTGGGAATGGATGGAGGGCTTTAAACAGGTCTTTGTTATGCATAGAACATCCAGCTTATAATGTCAGGCCCAAATTTCTAATTCTGCCATTTTACTCCTAATACTTTGTATGTTCATATGGGCTATCTTGAGCCCTTTAGTATCAGACCAAGTAGGGCATGGGGTTAGGGAGGTTAGGCTTGGTTCTCCTGTTGGGTCCAGCTTGATGTCACCTGACAGAAGAAGAAAACACAAACGGAAGTGGATAGAGGGGGGTGGAGAAACTGTGACTTATGTTTATTCTTGGTCCGTGATATAAGTAGAATTGCTTTATTACGCTGGGCCAAGGCCAGTAGACCAAGGTGAGGGGGGACTCTCTTGAGGTACTAAGCAGGTAGTAATGTTGTTGGGACAGAGAGAGACCATGGGGGAGGGGAGATTTTAACACACTGATGGTGTGAGGCTCTTCTAGCTGGAGATAGGCTAAGAAGGAACAGCAAATAGGTAAGCCCTTTATAAAGTATAGTAACATCTTGAGGTATTTCAGTGGTCTTAAAGGAGGAGGAGGATGGAAAGTTAGTAAGGGGACTGAAGCATAGATTCAACCAAATGAGTGCACTGGTGAGCGTGAGGCTACAGGTCAAAGTTTAGCTGAGGAGGGATGCTGAGTCTTTGTGAGTACAAGTATATGAAGCCCTGCAGCAATCAGGGAGATAATGAGTTATATAATGCTGCTCTCTAGTGGTGATATCATATAATATGCAGATGGAAAAGTGGGGAGATAGGAAAATTTCCCTCCTAACAACAATGCATGCATCAATAATCTTCTTGTTATATAAGGAAGGCAACCAAAGTGTGGGAGTGGTAACAACGTATGCGTCAAGAATCCTCTTGCTATATAAGGAAGGCCACCAAAGGGTGGGAGTGGTGGTGGGAGGATGGGGAGCCACTGTGTAGCAGCAGCGAGAAGAGTCCGAGGTATAGATGCGCAGGCTGAAATGGGCAGCTGCCCTGAATTAAGTGGTTCCTGCTCTGCAGAGCTGCGTGGAGCTTCACTCACAATTAATTAAAAGCTGAGAGAAGCTCATTGCTGAGTGATCCCAATGCAGATCAAAAATATTACTCTAATGTAGGGAGAGCAGGTAGTGGGCTCGAACACCAAGCAATGAAGCAGACATGAACCGAGAAGCAGATTCAGATACTCAGAGGGAGACCCGCTTGAGCTACCTCCAAGTTTGAACAGGGAAGGTAGTTTGAACATTAGTGAGGGGGCATCCACAACTGTGCTGGCTAAGCAACAGGTACTAAATGTTATCGTGGAGGCACAATGATGTTTTGTACTAGGTAAGGCTGCTCAGAGACCTGGGGAACTTCTTTACCGAAATTAGAATGGTATTGAACTAGGCGGCAGCTTCAAACTTTGGAGGGAGCCCCGAATTAAAAGTAAAATTATGAGTTCCTCACTCAAATGTTCTACATGGGTCTCCTTGATGAGGGAGACTCAGTAGCAGACATGCCATGAGGAAACAGTAATTTTTAGCTTATTGAGTCATTAAGAATTTAAATTAACTAAGGATTAAGCAAAGGTTGAAATTAAGCAATTTAAATTAACAAAGGATTAAGTGAAGGTTGAACTTGAACAAATATACTACATAAAGCAATGCCCTAGAAAGTACAACATGGTCTACAAAAAATAAAAAAAGAAACACTCTCCTCATTACAAGTGATGTTCTGTGATGTAAAAAAAATGGGCAAAATACCAAATTCTTGGCGATATGCATCTACATCTACTATTTTAAAACCCAACAAAGACTCCACCCATCCAAACTCCTACAGACTGATATCTGTCCTAAATATGGATTATAAATTGTTCACCTTGATACTGGCCCACAGACTGGATGTAATACTCCCCACCCTGATTGCCGAAGATCAGACTGGGTTTGTGTATTTGAGACAGTGCAAGTCAATCATAACAAAATGTAAAAATTTACATTTTATACAGCACATGACACAAAGTAATCAGCCTTTTCTCATCCTAGTTTGCATGCAGAAAAGCTTTTGAGAGGGTGGCCTAACCTTTCCTATACCAACCGCTTACTCAATTTGACTTTCCCCTAGAGTTTTGTACCACTATAGAAGCCATATACACAAAGTGGCAAGTGTAAAGGCAAATGGTCAGTACTCTCAAAACTTCCTGTTAAAAAGAGGAACTCATCAGGATTGTCCACTATCTCCACTGCTGTTCGCATCATACAGTATATTGAACCACTAGCAGAAGCAATACAGGCATACCCAGAGGTGACCGGAATCTCACTCTGACATATTCAACAAAAACTTGCCCTATATGCAGATGACTTAATGTCTGGCAAAACCAGAAACCTCTTTAGACCACCTTTGGCAAACACTTGAAAACTTTGGAAAAGTAGCTGAATACCTGTTTAATCAGAATAAAACAGAAACTCTAGCAATTCACTATGCACCATTGGAAATTATTAGTAAACGTTACCCCTTCAGATGAGAACTAAACTCCTTTAAGTATCTTGGAGTGAAAATATCAGCAGATCCCCAGCAAATGCATCCCCTATTATTAGACAAATACAACAAGACTTACAGTCCTGGGACCCCCTCCCTTTGGGACTCACTCAAAGACTAGGAGTAAGAATGAACACATTCCCAAAACTATTAGATCGCTGTCAAATGTTCCCCATTCCGTTACCCCCAAAAGATTTTTTGATCTGGGACAGAGCAAACTCCTGATTCATTTGGCAGGGCAAGAGGCCAAGAGTGAACTATAACATTTTGCAACTTCCCTTTACATCCCAAAAATAAGGGATGGTTTGCTCTTCCTAACCTTCAACTATATTACCATGCTGTACAACTCTGCACAGCCATATGCTAGCTCTCACCTACACATGAAAGTGACTGGAAAGAGACAGAGCTTTTATCAGACTGCCTTCATCATTTAAATCAACAACTTTTTTCACTGCCCTTTCCACCCCCGCCTTCACAGCAGGAATACCCCTACCCTTTCTCCACCTTAGATAGTTGGGCAAAAGCTTTGTATCTATACTGACTTAGCCCAAGCCTAGCTCTAAATACTGCTATTGTGCACAATTACTTTTTCTCCTCCCCAAACTAGATACTGGATATTGAAAATGGGAGAGGACTGGACTAGTTCTTTTCTCACAAGCAGGACACCTACTCCCTTTTAATATGCTTAGAATGAGATATCAGTCTCAACCTGCCGATCTTTATCACTACTTACAGGTCACTCACTAGATCCAAATGCTAACTACTAAACTACAAAACAATGACACTCCCCCTTCCCAGCTTCTGCAAGTACTTCAGCAAACACAGAAGGGTGATCTCCCCCAACATGCTACTGTGGTTCAGTCCTGTATCAAATCTTACTAGAACACCAAGCCACACCCCTCATCAAGAGGCTAGCAAAATGGTCCCAAGAACTCCATATCCAGCCTTTGGACACACAGTGGGTCAAAGCTCTAAGAGAATTCAGCAGAATCTCCTCCCCCCTAGCCTTAAGGGAATTTTTTTGGAAAATACAAATGCGGTATTTCAAAACACCTGATAAACAGGCCAAGTATCAAACAGGTATTGCGCCCTCCTGCTGGAGAGATTGTGGAGTACAAACAACACACCACATGTACTCTAGTCCTGTCCAAAGCTCCAACCTTATAGGACTGGGATACATCAAATAATCATGGAAGTATCTTCTGCTCCCCTTGTATATGAGGGACAGACATACCATCTGTTCTTCCCCCAACACTTAAGAGTCCTAGCCTAAAATATTTACTTTGAATATTAATAACTATGACTTGTAAAGCTGTTACAAAAGCATGGCTCCAACCATCCTCACCTACCATAAGCACCTGGCGATCTCTTGTAAACCAGATATAGACCATGGAAAAAATCATACATAGCCACAATGACAAAAAAACTTTGGGCGGGACTTTCAAAACTCCAAGAATGCTGCAAGCACCCTGGTGCACTGAACATATGGCGCCACAGGGCTAGCGGCATTCTCCTGGCTGTCAATCAGGATTTTCTATCCTGTACACCAGTTGTCACAAGTTAGATCAACTTTTTGTGGTCTAGCTTGCGGCACTCCCGATTTCTCTAAAATTGAAGGCTCAGTTATTGCCTGTGTTGTTTCATCGGGTTAAATCTTACTCTGCGTCCAGAGAAGTTACCCTCTTATATCTGGCAAATGCATCCTTACCTTCTATGTTACCTACCCGTTCCCCCTTCCCCAAATCTAACTCTAACTTCCTATCCTATCCTAACTCTCTTTCTAACCTATTCCCTCCTCCCTTTAAATCTTCCCTTTTTATCTTTGGGTTTTTATATTTTTTGTTCTGTTATCAAGGTTTGAATTGGAGCCCATATTTTGTCAAATATGTGCATTTGATTTTGACTGAAGAAGTGGATTTTTTCCAATTGCATACATTCTGGGTGTGCATCTTTCCACTGTCTAGTGATACATCTCCTGACATTCACTAGAGCCATATTTATTATTTTTCTTAGAGGTCCTTCTTTTATCATTTGTTTTGATGATGTACCTAATACACATAGTTCTGCTTCATATTTTAAGTTGATTCCAGGAATTTTATTAAGTGTTTCAAATACCTTTTTCTGCGGTTGTTTTATATATTTACATGTTGTGACCACATGTGTAAAGTTTCCTTGGTATGTTCAACATCTGTTGCAGAGTGGTGATATGGATTCATTTTGTTCAGGAGATGTGGGGTAAAATATACCCTATGGAATATATTAAATGAAATTTGATTCATTCTGTTACTAATTGCACATTTTTTCTTTATTTTTATTTCTTTCTATTTATCTTCAGTCAAATCATTTATTTATTAAATTTTGATGACCAGGTAGACCCGCTGGGCCCCGAAAGTCCCTTTTTCAGGGGTGACCTGGAGAGACATTACATGGAGAGGTACAGGCAGTGGCAAGGTAACAGTGTACATACAGGTTCAATAAATACAGTTTTTGACATACATGTAGAGCCATAATGGGATTCTATCCTTAAATTCGATTTGAATAATTCCTTTTGAACCCCAGACCCTATGGATTTCCTTGCTTTACTTCTGCTTTCTATCTTTAGTCTTATTGGATTTGTATATTAATTCTTACATTTTCTTTTGTGGTTTAATGATCATTTTACCATGTTCTAATAGTTGCTTGTGTGCATGGATTACTAATAAGCTTGATTTCCTTTTCATTTCTATATTGGTGTAACAGATTCTGGGCCAGATATTCAAAACTTTGCCCAGGGCTAAATTAGCACTGCCCAGTGGGCAAACTTAGCCCGGAGCACAGAGCAAGCTATATTGAAATGGAAATAGTCCGGTGCTTATCCTGCTAAATACTGCAGTCTAAGAAAGCCGGGCAAACTGGTCTGGGAGTGCAGGGCAAAAATAGCCCGGGAATAAGACAGCACTGAATAAGGCAACCAGGAAGTGCAACCCACAACAACAACACAGTGCACAGCAACATGAGGGCAGGTACAGATGAACTATATGGCCAATGTGTGTGCCAGCAAATGCATGGCCTCAGTACAGCTGCAGGAAGCAGCAGATGTGAAAGAACAGTGATCTAAACTGTATATTATTCCCCGTACCATTAGCGCCGTGCTAAGCATTAGCGCGGAGCTAAGCAGTTAGCCCAGTGCAAACACGCTTGCCTGGAGCTAAAATGTGCCATATTCAAAAGAGCCATGCAAATGAGCCTACTTAGGTAGTCTCTGGGCAAACAACCGGATTAGTATCTCATTATACCCTGATTTGCATGCAGTTTGCCCAGCATTACTGCAGGGTCCCACAGAGCCACCTGTAGGTCAGTCTGGAAGTACAGGGGCTCACCAGGTCCAACCGCAGCTCCACCTGTAGGTCAGTCTGGCAGTGCACAATGATAGCTGCAGTCTACATGTAAACAGTACAGCATAGCATAGCATATTGTACCCCAGGGGACAAGACAGCATAGGCACAGGTGGTGGTGGTGCTGCATGCAACTGTCACACTGTAGGGCATGGTACAGTGCCCAGAAGACACTACAGTAGCAAGGGGGCCAGTAGTGTGAGGGACACAGCACTGCCTATGGTGTGTAGGGCAGTGATGATGACTGCACTGTACACAGTGACAGGCCCAACCTGCAGGTGTTTACTAACAGTGGACATTACTGTTACACTGTTGTGTGACCCACAGATGCTGTACCTGTGGCATGGGATGCTCACAGTGACATGTACATTTCTGGCTTTGTCTGCTGTGGCAGTTGTACAGCTGTGCGGTATGTGGCCGGGGGGGGGCATATATTATCCGAAAGGCACACTAGTGTTGGGGTATTCCCAATACTGGCCCATGTGCACTGCATGATGTGTCCCAGCCTTGTGGCCACACCCTGGTCTGTGGCACAGCCTCGCCACCCATACACGCTCTCCTCAACATCCTCCATGCCCACAGTGCTGCATGTGTGTGTGCTGGCATCTGTTCATGTCCACAGATGTGTGGTCCGCAGGTGTGTGCTGTATGGCCACACTGCCATGCTGTCCACTGACGGCAGAGTCACCACTTACTGCCTGACATGGCTGGGACTGGTGGCAGATGATGGCATCATTGTGATGCCATCGGTTAGCAGCATGCTTCCTCTATGTTTGGCTTTATCTATGTGTCATATTTATTTGTTAGGGTCGCGCTAAACCTGCACAAAGCCAAAGTGTCACGCAAAGCTGACTGCCCAGGGTTAAGACAAGCTTTTCCTGGGCGGTAATTTGCACCGCACTAAGTGTCGCGCTAAGTCGCGCAAAACCACTTAGCGCGGCGCTAGTCGCTGACTATAGCATTGCACCTGTATTCATGTCAATTTGCCCCTTGCATATATTATAGTTTTGCCCAGTGCTAATGCAGTTTGCCCATGCTATTTGGCCTTTTCAATATAGCAGACCTGCGCTAAACCTGCGCAAACGGTTTTTGCCTGGCACAAAGTTTTGAATATCTGGCCCTCTATTTTTATCATAGGGTTTATTTCCTGTATTTTGTGTAAATTCTGCTTCTACCCACCAAGGTGGATCTTCTTCATAATATTCTATATTTTGGTTTATTATAGCTGTTTGTTAGTAGTAGTTAAAATTGGGGGGGGGGCAGATATTCAAAACTTTGCCCCAGGGCTAAATAGCACTGCCCGGTGTACTAAATTAGACTGGAAAAAATAGCCTGCCATATTGAAAAGGATTAGTCCTGGTGCTAAATCTGATGAATATGGTGTGCTAAGGAAGCTGAGTAAACTGTGCTGGGTGTGCAGTGCTAAATTAGCCCAGGAATAAGACAGCACTGAATACAGCAAGAGGGAAGTGCAAACCGCAACAGCAGCTCAGTAGACCCTGGAGCAAGCCAGTGTTGCAGGTGGAGAACATTGTGTGTAATTGCACAGAGATGTCTCACATCAACTGCAAACAACAATGCAGGCAACACACTGTAGAACTGTGCTATGCTGAAAAGAGGTTTGCCCGGGGCTAACTTGATTGCACAGTGCTAACACTATAGCCCAGTGCAAACTGGTTAGCCCGGGGCAAACGTGTGCTATATTCAAAGCTTCCATGCAAATGAGCCTACTTAGGTAATCCATAGGCAAACAGGCACATTTGCATCCCATTATGTGCTGCTTAGCATACATTACCATGCAGTTTGCCCAATGCTACTGCATGGAGCACACAGCTCCACCTTTTGGTCGGAATGGAAGTACAGGCTGGACGCTGCAGGCCAAGGCATGCCCACAACATCCCCTGTTGGTCAGAATGGATGTACAGGCTGGATGCTGCAGGATATGGGTGCTGGCAGGCACAAGTGGTGCATACACCTCACCCGTTCAGCACTGCAAGTAGTATAGACCACTATAGTCATATATATATATATATATATATATATATATATATATATATATATATATAGAAATACATACTGCCGGAGTCCAAACATGCCCTGGAGTACAGCTCCCCCCACCCCCCTACACTAACAGTGGCACCCCACAGCAGTTTTGGTTGCAGTAACAGTGGGGTGAGACAAGAATGCATGGGACAGGCATGAGGCAAGGGAGGGGGGGAGGACATAGGCTGTAGGCATACTAGGTCCAACAGCAACTCCATACAGCAGAGAACTGGGTACACTAGGTGGGCCAAGCAGTCCATCTCGGCTGTCAAGGCCACTGTTCCCATATGGGAGATACAGTCCCTGGTAGTCTAGGTCCCCCCCATCATGATCCTTGATTCCTGTAGCTGCAGGCACTGCACAATAGCCATGGTAGTCTAGTGGTCCCCCTCATTGTGATCCCCGACCCCCACAGCCACTAGAAGCATGTGTTCTCCATGGTGGTCTAGTGCCCCCCACCACCAGCACGATCCCTAACCCCATACCTGCTAGAATATGTCAATTTACATGGTGAGCTAGTGCTCCCCCTCCACCAGCATGATACCTGATTCCACATCACTGAAATACCTGGTGGTCTAGCGGTCCCCCACCTGGCAGTGATGGCTCCTGCTTCCCCCCGTAAACATCCTATGTACGAATCCAGCGACCAGCTCAGCCCTCCTCTCACCACCACAGCTGGCCACTGACTGCAGTATGACTGAGCATCACTGAAATGAATGAGCACATTCTCACGCGAGGATGCGCTCATTCATTTCAGTAGCACTCAGTCATACCACAGTCGGCGGCCAGCAGTGGTGGTGAGAGGAAGGCTAAGCCAGTCACCAGCTCTGTTCATAGGATGTTTACAGGGGGGGGAATGGGAGCCATCACTGCCAGGTGGGGGCCACCAGACCACCAGGTATTTCAGTGATGTGGGGTCGGGATCTGCTGGGGATGGGGACCACTAGCCACCATGGAAATTGAAAACATTCTAGCTACTGGGGTCGGGGATCATGCTGGGGGTGGAGGACCATTAGACTACCATGGAAATTTAAATATTGTAGCAGCTATGGGGGTCGGGGTTCATGATGGGGGGCACTCCCGCATTACTGCGGGCTTTTTGTAGGCAGTATTTAGCACTGCGCTACAGGTGGCGCTAATGCCTGTAGCACAGTGCTATATGTTTGAATATGCCGGCTGTGCTGACATTCCTGGCTACTCCCCTACCCCCACCCCTGCATACATTATCATTTAGCATTGGCGCTACCCTACAGCACTGGCACTCTTTGAGCTTTTGAATATTGCAGCCCGTTGCAAATCCAGTGCTATACCAGTGCTACGGATTTGCGCCGGGTGCAAGGCTTGAGTATGTGGCCCGGGGAGGTTTAATCCTACTTGGTCATATTTAACATACTAACATACTATTTGCCAGCAGATTAGGCCTTACGGTCTATCGAGTCTGTTCGAACTTTAGATCCTTAGTTGGGTGCCGAGACCCTCCCATCCCTTGTGCTCCAGGAACCCGTATCATCCATCCCCACCCCCCTTGGACAGGACATCATCTGATACATCCACTTTCTGTGTCTGTCCCATCCTCTCTTGAAGCCCTCCACTGTGGATCTCTGAGCTAGCTCACCAGGCAGTGCATTCCAAGGGTCCACCACCCGCTCAGTGAAAAACCTCCTCCTCTTTTCCTCCCTTACCCTTCCACCTTCCAACTTCAAACCATGCCCTCTGGTGATGCCTCCCTGCTTTAGTCTAAAGATCCCCTCCATGTTTACCCTACGTATTCCCTTGAGGTACTTGAAGAGCTTTTAATTTTTCTAGCGATAGTCTAGCTTTACTTCCCTTCCATATACATTTCCTAATTACTGTATTTAGTTCTGTAAACTTTTGTTTTTCTATAATTAATGATAAGGATCAATAAACGTACAATAGCTTAAGTAACACATTCATCTTGATAACTTGAATGCTTCCTAATAGTACCAGTGGTCCCATTTATGTAGATCCTGTTTCATTTTATGTATTAGTGGGTTACAATTTATCTCCATAAGTTTATTTAGATTATTCGTTAAGAGTATCCCTAAATATATATATATTTTCTTGTGGGTATTGTTTCTCCTGGGGCTTCCAGTTGGCCAATCTGACCTCGCATCCCTTTCTCCAGCTGCCATCTGACTCGTACCGGTCTTCTGTGGAGGGTGACCACCCAATTGCCCCATGGCTTACCCCCCCCCGTGGCGAGGAGGTAGGGGGCGGCCAATTCTACAACCTGAACATTTACCAAAATCTGAGACAATATTTATTACTTTAGTTATGGCTATATCAGGGTTTAAAATGTATAACAGAATATCCTCAGTGTATATTGATATTTTTATCTCATACAATCCTATTTTAATTCCTTTTATTTCTGTTTTTTCTCATATTATATTTGCTAAAGGCTCAGTTTGTGGCACTCCTGAGGGCCTTTTTTACAGAGCCTGTGCCAGATATGTGGCGCAAGTTGCCATAAATCTTGGAAACTGTCACAATTGTGCCCGAGATTGTAAAATCAGGCACAGTTGCAGCAAAGGGAGTTGGTGCATCACCAGAATCTAAGTGTTGTGGCGCAGGGCTTGACACAAATCCTGCACCACGCTTTGAAAATCCGGCCCTTTATTTCTGGCAAAGTGGACAAGATGGATCCATTAAATTATGTAAGTAGATAACACTTTCATACCATAATCAAACAGCTTTAACTCTAGGCAAGAAGCTCAAAATGAAATAATTAGGTAGTAGAAGTGGTCAATCCAAATTCCTCAAAAAGCTAGCAGTGGGCACACTTGACATCACCCTGTCATGCACTTCCTGAAAATAAGAACATAATTACAATGTGAGCAACACATAGTGAAAACTGCTGAAATTTTCATATTTAACAAGAATTAGATTGTGACTACCTCGCGTAAGGCCCCTCCCCCATAGGATCCCCCTAGCATTTATTCTAAGTTTCTTATCCCTACCTGACTACCCCTTAGATGTGTCTGTTGTATAGGCAAATAAAGAAAGATACAGTATATATATATATTAGAGGCAAAAAACTCCATTAATGCATTAGTTAGGGGTTTTCCACAGCGGCAAAAGTGAGGAAATTAAGCTGTTGGGTTGAAAACCCCATAGACCCCAACCAGCATTGGGGTGCGATTGGGATCACTCAGCCTAACTCTCACCCATGACATGTGTAAAGCAGCAGAAGTATAGGAGAATGGGGTGAGAGTTAGGACCCACGATCCCAATGCGCACCCCAATGCCGGTTGGGGGTGGAGGGGTCTAAGGGGGGTTTTCAACCCTAACAGCGAATTTCCTCACTTTTGTCACTGTGGAACAACCCTAACTAATGCATTAAACGGAGTTTTTTGCCTCTAATTTCCCTTCTTTTTGAGAATGATAACGAGAAATAGTGAATGTAATGCAGAAGGGCCCCGCGCTCCTGCTGCATAATGCGATGGCGGGAGCCCGCCACATGATGTGTTGTGGCATACTAACAGGGACAGCAACGCAAACGGAAATGCTAACAGTGGCGCACATGGTAACACAAGCACGAATGAGAACAGAAAGGGTAACGCACATGGTGGCGTAGACGGGAATGGTCTGCCACGTGATGTGTTGTCACATAGTAACAGGGTGCCTGCAAACAGAAATGTCAATGGGCATGGTGATGTAAAGTAAAACAGTAAGATAAACAGTACTGTAGACAGAAATGGCAAAAAAATAACAGAAAGCATAGCGCAAATGAAAGCACAAAAGGATAGCACATGGTGGCGCAGGCGTCAATAGTAAGTAAAGCAGTACGGATCGCAAGCGGAAAGGGCAACAGTAACAGTAATGTAAGCGCACAGGCTGGTTTTCCCCAAAACCTGCATTGAGAAAGTCAGTGAGTACAAATAATGTATGCAAAATAATGAGTATCGGCGCAGAAAATGAGATCTTGGAATACTAAATACATTATATCTCAGAAACCGTATGACGTAGAAAAATAATTTAAAAGTCATATCATTTACAACTGTCCTGGCTGGGGGCTAAGAAGTTTTCCGACGAAAAGTCCGTATCTCGCACCGTTTCCGAGATACGGGCCCTGAAAGACGAGGCGAACGCCGTAATGTTATCCTATGGGAAAAAAAGAAAAGTTCGGAGCGCCATAACTTTGCCTCCCTGTAATATTTTTCACCAAACTACTGAAAGGCACATCTGTGGGCTGTTGGCTGTCTTCCCTCCAAATTTCAGGAAAAAAGACCAAACCGATATTTTGCAGCAGGGCTCCAAATGATTTCTGTTAAGTGTCGGGCGCCGTAATGTTATCCTATGGGAAAAACCGTCAATTTTGGAGTGCCATAACTTTGCCGCCATGTGATATTTTTCCACCAAACTACTGAAAGGCACATCTGTGTATTGTTGGCTGTCTTCCCTCCAAATTTCAGGAAAAAAGACCAAACCGTTATTTTGCAGCAGGGTGCCAAAGGATTCCTGTAATGCTTCGGGCGCTGTAATGTTATCCTATGGGAAAAACTGTAAACTTTGGAGTGCCATAACTTTGCCGCCATGTAATATTTTTCAATACAACACTGAAAGCACATCTGTGAGATGTCGCTGCGTTCCTCAAATTTCAGCCCAAAACTCCCAACGGTTATTTTGCAGTGCAGTGCCAAAGAATTGCTGTCATTTTCCCACAGACTTCGAAAATTACTGTCACAACTTACTTGCTTTTAGCAAGAAATTTGCAACACTTTACGTGAGCACGAAAGTAATTTGCAAAGTACTTTTCAGAAATTTGAAAAACATATTTCTGGGGTGTTTCTACAAAATAAAGACATGACAAGCATCCTCAGGGCCCGACTAGGTGAATACAAAAAAAATAGGTTGCTAGAGGTCCCAAATTTAAATGCCAACCATTTTCTGATCACCAACGAAAAGAAATGGCCGATTTGCGAAAGTAACAGGCCCATTTGCGAAAGTAAAAATGCATTTGCGAAAGTGTTGAACTTTTTGTTAACTTTTCCATTGACTTATAATGGGAAACTGTTTTTTGAATAACTTTTGAACCGTTTAATATTTTTTCATGAAATCTTCGAAAGGCACATCGGGGACCCTGGCTGCACGTTTCCTGAAGATTTTGGGCTGGTCACGCAAACCATACGACCTGTAGGCGTGACCACAGAATTCCAGAAAAGTGTAAACGCGTGCACAGATCACACTTAATAACTCCACAGCCGTATATCTGATCAGTACGAAACTTGGCAGATCCCAAGGCCTATGGTTCTTGATCATCAATTCCAAATTTCAGGCAAATCCATCAAACAGTTGCAAAGTTATTAAGGTGCAAAGTTTTGGGGTTTAACATAGAAATGGCTCCTCTACCATATATATATATATATATATATTCTTTGCAAAAACTTTGTTAATGCATCAGTTAAGGTTGTTTCCACACTGACAAAAGTGTGGAAATTCCGATTAGTTAACCTCCTACCACCCCCCACCCCGCCCTCCACACACCAACAGGCATTGGGGTGTGTGTTGAGAATCGTCTGCCTAACTCTCACCCCATTCCATGTGTAAAGAAGCTATGGTGGTGCAGTATAGGAGAATGGGGTGAGAGTTAGGCATGACCACCCCAACACACACCCTAATGCCTGTTGGTGTGTGGAGGGTGGTGGGGTGGTGGTGGGGGATGGTAGGGGTGTTAACCCTAACGTGGAATTTCCACACTTTTGTCAGTGTGGAAACAAACCCTAACTGATGCATTAATGAAGTTTTTGCAAAGAATTTCCTTTCTTTTTTAAAAAGTGCAATGTAAGTAGTAAATGGAATGTGTTGGTCCCCGTGCTCCCACCAAGCTGCCCATTTGTGCATAATGATATGTGTCTGTGGGAGTGCGGGCCCTTTGATAAGTATAGAGCCATACAGCAGCCCTGTAAGGCAAGGAGCCCTTATAAGACTAATTTGCCCATATCTTGGGAACCGTAGCAGCTAGGAAAAAAATTCAAGTGTCGATGTAAGCATGACAATAAGCACTGCTTGAGACAGAAGTTGACCGAATCCATATCTTGCATCATTTATGAGATACGGGCACTGAAAAGGAATGTGAGTGCTAACTGTCAGGGCATAATACTGGCCTACAGCCATGAAAATGAGCAACTGGAACACTAATTTGCAAATATCTGAGGAACCATACAAGCTAGAAAGAAAATTCAAATGTCATGGTTTTCATGGCTTTTTGACCAACTTCTGTACTTAGTCCCCTTTTAGGGGGTACTAAGAAATTTTGCTATGAAAAGTCAGTATCTTGAACCATTTTTGAGATATGGGCCCCCGGAAGGCATCATGGGCGCAGCAATGTTATCCTATGGGAAAATTTCAGAACTTTGGAATGCTGTAACTATGGCCCTGTTCAATGTTTCAGTACCAAGCCACCAAAAGGCACATCTGTGACAGTAGGGCTTGCCACTTTGAAAATTTTAGGCCAATAGCACAATCCACGTTGCTACAATGAAGTGACAAAGAAAACAACAGCCGCATCGTTATCCTATGGGGAAAATTAGGTATTCTGGAATGCTGTAAGTAGGGGCGTGTTGAATGTTTGTGAACTAACCTACTGAAAAGCACATATGTGTCACTAGGGCTTGCGACCCTGAAAATTTCATGCCAATATCACAATCCAACTTGCCACAAACAAGTGACAAACAAAACAGCATTTAGCAAAATTTGATTGTGCAGTGCCAGTGTGATTACATTCATGTTTGTGTGATTCTCCTATCTTTATAATGGGAATGTTAGTGCATGCAAAAAATGTTAGTACGGTCAGTTTTTGGATTAGAGCGATTGTTTTCGCACAAAGAAAATGTCAGCGCAGCCCAAGAAATGCAACATTTTTTTAAAAACATATTTCCGTGCTACCTGGTGGAAAACTAATGCCATAGGCATGTTCCTCAGGGCCCGATTAGGTAAACCCAATGGTTGGTGTGTTGAAAAGTGCAGTATTTTTTCTGTTATAGCAATTTTTTTCTCTCTCGCTAACTGAAGACAAAATGGCAGCAGCACGACAACATTTTAGGGCAAGCTCAATCAAAAAATGTGATTGTGATTGTTTTCGCAGTGCACATATAAATTTTCCCATCGGCTATAATGGACAGAAAAAATGCTATAACTTTTGAATGGAGCAATATTTTTTCACCAAATCTTCAAAAGGCACCACTGCTAGCCAGGACATATTCAGACAACCCAATTTGAACCAGCTGAAATACATTCTTCAGTGCATTATGGGTGGACAAAGAAATCGCAACTTTGGGGAATTTTCACTTTCTGAGCGCTACGGTTCCAGAACCGTACATCTGACCAACACAAAAAGTTCCATATTCAGAGATCTATGGTAGATCTTTTTACATGCCAAATTCTAGGTAAATCAGACAAATGGTTCAAAAGTTATTAAAGTGCAAAATTAGAGGTTTAACATAGAAATGGCTATGCAACCCTAACTATAGTGGCACTACCGTGCCACAATAATATATATATATATATATATATATAGTTGATACTACATCTTATTGAAAGATGTAGTGTATAGATGGCAGTTTAATAAAATTTGGAGAATTCAAACTGTAATTAACGTAGTAACTATAACTAGTACTATAACTAATAATTAACGTACTAATTAACGTACATCAAAAAGACGCAGGCAGAAGGGGATAGGGAGAAGTACCAGGAGAAGCAAAGGGAGGCAGGGAGGTCAGTAAGGGAAGCCAAAGCTCAGACAGAAGAGTGCATCGCAAAATCAGTGGGTAGAAGGGACAACACCTTTTACAGGTACATAAGTGAAAAAAGAAGGGCAAGGGGAGGGATAGTGAGGCTGAAGGGGAGGATGGGAGCTGCGTGGAGGATGACAACAGTAAAGCTGATATACTGAACAGATATTTCTGCTCAGTCTTTACTGAGGAAGAGGAGGGTACTGGGTCTGAAGAGAGTACAAGTGGTGGGAATGGCACAGAAATGGACACAAGTCCCTTTACATTGGAAAGGGTCCTAAAGGAACTGGAAGGAACAAGAGCTGATAAGGCAATAGAGCCAGATGGGGTGCACCCCAGGGTCCTAAAGGAACCAAGAGAGGTGGTAGCTGAATCTCTGGCAATCCTGTTTAGCCAATCACTGGAAACAGGGGAGGTACCCAATGACTGGAAGACAGCAGATATAGTCCCCTTATACAAAAGTGGGAACAAAGAGGAAGTGGGGAACTACAGATCAGTCAGCCTGACCTCGGTAGTGGGGAAGATCATGGAAGCACTACTGAAGGAGAGATTGGTGGAACATCTGGTTGCCAACAGACTACAGGACCCAAGGCAGCATGGTTTCACTGGGGGGAGGTCATGCAATACCAACCTCATTAAATTTTACGACTGGGTGACAAGGGAGGTGGATCAGAAGACGGCAGTGGACATGGCCTATCTAGACTTCAGCAAGGCCTTTGACACTGTGCCACATAGAAGGCTATTAAACAAACTGGGGAATATGGGAGTGGGCAGGACAGTAGTGCAGTGGGTGGGTGGGTAATTGGCTGGGCAGCAGTACACAGAGGGTGGTGGTGAATGGTTGTTACTCCACAGAGGGAAGAGTGACCAGTGGAGTACCACAGGGATCAGTGCTTGGACCAGTTCTATTCAGTGTCTTCATCAGTGACATTGCACAGGACCTAGAAGGCAGAATTTCCCTGTTCACTGATGACACAAAGCTCTGCAACAGAGTGGACATGCCAGAGGGTGTAGACAGAATGAGGAGTGACCTGCAGAAGCTTGAAGAATGGTTATGGGTCTGGCAGTTGAAATTCAATGCAAAGAAGTGCAAGATAATGCATATGGGGCACAAAAACCCTGGAACAACATATCAGTTGGGGGGGTGGGGATATAGCATGCACCAAGCAGGAAAGGGACATTGGGGTTATTATCTCTAATGACCTCAAGATAGGGAAGCAGTGCGACAAGGCAGCAGGTAAAGCAAATAGGATGCTGGGATGCATAGGCAGGGGCATCACCAGCAGGAAAAGGGAGGTCATAATTCCACTATACAAGACACTAGTGAGGCCCCACCTGGAGTACAGTGTACAGTTCTGGAGACCTTACCTTTGTAAGGACATAGACAGAGTAGAGAAGGTTCAGTGGAGGGCAACAAAAATGATAGTTCAGGGATTGCATCACAAGTCCTATAAGGACAGGCTGAAGGACTAGAATATGTACTCCCTGGAGGAGAGGAAGGAGAGAGGGGATATGATAGAGACATATAGTACCTGACAGGGAAGAACAGGGTGCAGGAATACACTATTTTCCAGCGAAAAAGATGTTCCAGGACTAGAGGGCGTGGGATGAAGTTGGAGGAAGGGCGATTCAGAGGAAACATGAAGAAGAATTTCTTCACAGAAAGGGTGGTGGACAAGTGAAACACCCTGCCAGAGGAAGTGGTGGTGGCTGAAACAATCATGGGATTTAAGAATGCGTGGGATAGACATAAGGGAATTCTGGAGGTCAGGGGTAAGGGGCAACAGACTTTTAGAAAAACATAAAGTGAACTTTCAAGTTCAAATGGGCAGACTGGGTGGGCCATAGGCCCTTATCTGCCAACAGTGTCTATGTATCTACTAATAGCAATGGAATATAATACTGTATGGACTTCGGTAAAGGATGTAGAATTGAAACTCCAAGGAGTGGATTTCCACTCTGGTGAGGCATGCACTAATGTATGGAACTGAAAAACAAAGTACTGAAATTTTAATAACAGCACCTTACAGTTTTCCTCCTGTGATGGCAAGGTCCACAGATTCCCCTGACAGATGACCCCATTCATGTGCTCCCTTCCTAAGCATCCCCTCAGCCCAAGCCCTTACCACCTTACAGTGGCGGGTGAGTCAGTTAACCTCCTAAACTCTAGAGTTCCAGTTCCTTGATGAGACAGCGGTCCTTTTAATGAAACACTGCCACTTCTTAACATCCGGTTCAACTGCACTCCGGTGTCATCCCCAGCTCCCCAGACAGATAGGCTTTCTTAGGGAATCACTAAGCGTACAAGGTGATACTATTGTCAAAGCACACT
This sequence comes from Neoceratodus forsteri, assembly GCA_016271365.2. Classification (NCBI taxonomy): domain Eukaryota; kingdom Metazoa; phylum Chordata; order Ceratodontiformes; family Ceratodontidae; genus Neoceratodus; species Neoceratodus forsteri. The sequence goes on along the minus strand of CM057458.1, from coordinate 724,965,500 downwards.
AAACATCATAGGTGATTCCCTTTGCTCACAGGTAGTATTCCAATATACAGGAGCCTTACAACCCCCTTCCATCAGGCATGAAACAGGGACACAAGAAGCTGTAGCCTCCAGGAAATGCCTCCTTTTCCCCACTCTGCCTCTGGCTGGTCTGACCACCCTATGAAGCTTTCTCCTTCTTCCTCCTAGGACATGGAACCAGGCCTGCAAGGCCTTACTGAATATGAGAATCCCTTGAGGTTATCACCGCGCTCCCACAGGTACATTCTGCTCAGTGGCAATGGTGGGATCCCAACAGGTATCCTGAATTAGTGCTTTCTTTCTCTCCGTCTCTCTGTCTCTCTATCTCTCTCACTCTCCAGGCCTCATGCAGGAAACCTGCCCCATAGCCTGCTCTCTTCCTGTATTCTTTCTAGCTCCTCTGCAACAACAACAACCTACTGAAATGGTTCCTCCCCCTTTTATAATGCATTCTCATCACATGACAGGGAAGTCTACATTCACAGGGATTAACCCTTTGTTGGCACATACTGACTGCAGTAACTACCCCCTTGTTGAGAGGGTGTTAAATACTACCCCCCCATCTGAAATGCTTGCTGCCCTCAGCAGGCGGGAACATAGGGGGCACAAGGGCTTACCCACTGGTGTACTGAATCCCATCCATGACCATCAAAGACAATGATGCAGTCGGCATCAGACCACCAGGCATCTAATGGAGTAACCCCTGGAGACAGGACTAGAAGTGTGGACAGATGGGAGCCCTAGGATGAGAGACTCAAAGATAATACCCACTAGCCAAAGAAAATATACAGAGATCTCCAATGGGTGACTGACATGGCTAAACCCCCCCAACTCAGTCCTCTTTAACCTTCCTGCAGTGACATTTGTCAAGTTAATCATGAATACATGTTATAGGCACTTTGTCTTACTAATCCTCATGCTGTGCCTTTTTGTGTTCTGTATGGTTTTTCACAAAGGCACCAGTCCACTGAGTGAGCATGTTACAGTCTGTACAGCAATAACTCAGTCTCCAACTTAAATATTTTACCTACTGACTCTTGCTTAAAGAGCAACTATCGTGCTCTTTCACAGTACCTCCCCCCAGAAGCATAAAAGTCCCTTACTGGGCTCCGAGTCTGCTGGTGCCAAAATTTTAAATTTGCTGTGCCCCCATTTAGGAAGGGAAGGGACCGTAATTTGGCTCCGTGAAGCCGAGCCACACTGATCCCTTCCACTTCTGTGTATCACTTTAGGCTGTGGCCTGCCCCCGCTCCACCCCCGCACTATGTAGATTTCTGACATCATTATTTGTAGAGCACTGGGGTGTGCTCCATGTACTGTAATGGGGCCTTTTTTTTTAAGTAAAATGTGTGTACTTTACATTGCCAGTAGGAACTAATCATGGCAACCGCTTAACTAACAAGTCCTTGTTAGTTAAGCAGTAGCTATGATTAGCTCCTACTGGTAATGTAAAGTACATAACTTTTACTTTTAAAAAAGGCATCATTACGGTATATGGAGAGCGCCCCCATGTTCTACAAATAATGATGTCAGAAAATGACGTAGCGCGTGGGCGGGCCGCAGCCTGAAGTGATACTCGGAAGTGGAAGGGATCAGCGCAGCTTGGCTCCACAGAGCCAAATTATGATCCCTTCCCTTCCTAAATGGGGGTACAGAAAGTTAAAAATGTTGGCACTAGTGGACTCGGAGCTCGGTAAGGGATTTTTATGCTTCTGGGGGTAGGTACTTGAAAAAGTTGCTCTTTAAGAATAGTACCATATATTAAATGGGGCTTTCCTTTGGCTCTCTCCGGAACACTGCTGCTGCTTTCCCCTGCACCGATCCTTCTTCCTGGTCCAAACTGAAGCTGAAGGACCCAAGGTTACACTGTCCTTTTTTCTGCTGGGTTGTTCATCACCCTTCTCACTGTGGCTGGTGCACCGCCACCTCTCTTCACTCAACTGGCCCCCGGACTGTCTCCAGGGATGGGAACCTCACAGCAAGGATATTGCTTAGTTTCAAGCAGCTCTCAAAGCTGCACAAAGTGAAAAAAACACTCCTCCCCTGGGAGCACAAACTTTAGGGACACTCAGTGGTGCTCCCTGACCACCATTTCAACCCCCAGTCCCACCAGAGGGCAACAGGGACTGGGACATATTGATCCTGGTGGCCAGAAGTCACACCAAGAAACAGAAACATGAACTAGAAGATAAAATGAAAGACTACAAAAGCAGCCTAGTTTGTAGTTTCTCTAGCCACAGGACTACTGAAAAGAGGTCAAGATGACACACAACCTAACTGAGAATGCTGAGTGTTCGTGAAGCTCAGCTCTGCAAAATAGCAAAATTACAAACTGGCTCAGGACTTGCCTGTATGCTTTTCCCCAGGGACTGAAAGCAACTGTGAGCTGGGGGTTTAGCATAATGAATAATGCATGAGATGCTAGCCACTGATATTTGATCTCTGGATTTCTGCACAAGGGAGGGGGACATGTGAATAGAGCAAATTTGTCTTGGAGACTTGAGGAGAAAGACTTGTGAGAAACGTCAGTAGTCACCCACAAGGTTAGAAGAAAGCTGTTTAAAGAATTTTTGCAAAAAGATTTCTGTTTCCTGCAGGAACAACACCAAAGCTCCTGCCTAGACTTTGTGAGCTATGAGGACTTATTCTGACAGAGGATCTAAGTCGCCTGAGGCCCTGAATGATTGCCTACTCCTGGGGGCGAGGTGGGTGAAAGCAAGTCCCTTGTGGAGTGAAGATGACATCAAAGACCAATATGGCCCACACCTCTTGCCGCCCGGTAGCGTGTTCAGTTTGCTGCACATGTACCATTGGCTGCATCTGCAACCCTGAAGGAAACATTCTGACAGAGCCAGCCTGTAGAGTCTGCTAAGGCCGTGAGTACTGGGTCAATACCTATCGAATTCTTCTGCTATTCAGAAACAGGTAACAGTAATTGGCAGTACAAGTTAAGTGAAGAAGCACGTGAATATGTCAGCAAGCATATAACAGACATACACTGGCAGACATGTAACCCCCCTCCATGCCTCTATCTAGGGGCATAAACTTCTTTCGCAGATGGTCTGGGGCGATAGAGGAGGAGCACCCTCAAGTGCTAACATATGAGACCAGTGCACATCAAAATAAGGTAGGGAAAGTTAAATCCTACCTGTCCGGTCGGTGTCTTCAGTACCTGTGCACGCTCACCTTCACCCTTGAATTCTGGTGTCCCCCCCCCCCCGAAGGCCACTCACTGGACCAGGAGCTCCAGACTGTACCTCTGCTGTCTCTGGAGGCCCCCTGAGCCCCTCGGGCCCACCGCTGGCAGGATGACACCTTAACTGGAATGCAACTCATGAGAAATTAATCTGACTGAATATAAAGGGGAAAAGAAGGATTTCATTTCATTTGCTTCTCCCTCTCAGTTTAATTAAAGCACTGCACTACTATTTCCTTCCAAACTGTCTTCTTTATTTTTGCTCCTGCACTGCCAATGATTCCCAGCAATGCAGGGGTCAGACACTTCATCTTAAATGAATAAAACAGCTCCATGGGGCTAATTAACTTTTCACACACTGGCTGGACATTTTAAGGAAGCAGAATCGATGAGTATTAAAGCAGTCACAAGCAAGGATTCTCCCTCTCTCTCTCTCAACTCTTTAACTCAAATATCTGCAGTCTCCTGTCTTCTCTGGATCTGGTAAGCCAACCCTTTTTCCTTCCTTACTCCCAGGTTACCCATTAGTTTCACTGGCACTGGTCATCCCCCAAAACCCTGATGCGGGAAAACTAGCTACCTCCCATACCTGGACCCCGAGGTGCTGCCCATGTCACAGGGGAATACCAGGACTTTTTCTGGTGACCCAGACCCTATAACCCACAGCTTGGCACTGTACCTGTGCTACTTTAGCATCTGCCAAACTTCACTCATCTCAGCCTCTCCTCAGCCCCACTGGTGCAACAGCCCCAAAACCTGGCCCCGTTCCAGTAATACTGGCCGCATGCTATGGGTTGTACTGCCTCCTACTGAAGACCCAAATGCATTCCGGTCTCTGCTGTTCATCTTCCTACAGGGATCCTAGCCAGGCCTACATCCCCTGTACACTTCCAGGGCTTGTGTTAAGCCCTAGCATGAGGGCTGCCCTCCAAGGTCTGCCACATGGCCTGTGACCCACCTGGACCTCAATGTACCGGTGCCCCAGGACCTGCCCCTCCAAGCAGGTCCCGTATTCTGGGTGAAGGGCCCCCTGGCTCCCTCTGCTTTCAGTTCACCCTGCCACACCGGGTATGAGGGGAGCCACTGCCACCGACTTCCCTCCTGTGGGGGCCCTGCCACTGCCCTCACAGTCCTGGTGACCTGGGATATACCTTGAAGGGGTCCCTGGGGTTCCTAACTCTTCCTGACCTACAAGTCACCTACATTCCCTGCCCCCAAGTGACGCAGGACCTGGCTACACATTCCTCCCTCTGTGGAGCTCCATACCCCCACTCCTTGTCGACCACGGCGCTGACCAAGGCCATCCTGATTCTGCTTTGGGGGGGTCTCCCACTGGCCCTCCTGGACCGCCGAGCTCCCTCGCTTGCCCACCTTACTCTGCTCCCTACTCTGCACTTCCAGCCCCAGGCCTAATGCCCGGGCTGGAAAGGCCTTGATGCTTCAGCATGGGGTCATAATGTCGTAAGACATTATGTCATAGCAATATACCGCACTGTCAATATAGTGCGATATATTGCAAATGGCATAATTCTTGTTTTTGCGGGGGGCTTTGCCCACTGCACACCCCCATTACAGGGGGGCTGTGCCCACCAAATCCCCCCCAACTAATATAACTAACTCGGGGGAAGGGGGTTATCACTTAATATTACACAAAGTGCGAAAAAAGATAAAACATTCCATGCGTCTGGGACCAGGAATCGAATCCCAGTCCCAAACACAGTGCTTGCCTCCCTTTCTGCCAGTGGCTTATCCCATCGAGCCACAGCAGCTGCTTGGAGGACCCCTGTCCCAGCAGGATTCTTATCCTGCACTGGTAAGAGTGAGAGGGTGCACTACCGCGCATACTTCCTTTCACGGTTTTGTATCCTGTCGCTGTTGCTTACCACGCTGTTCCTACCTCGCAGTCATGTTGTGCGCGCTGTAGAGCGTGCAACATTTTGACCCGGTAGGCGATACTTCCTGTCTGCTCCCTTATATACTATCTCAAAACCTACTCTCTGCTGCCACCTTGAGGCGTCCAGCAGCCAATTTCCCCCTGAGCACTTACCCATTCCCTAGCTCGGGGGGAGGGGGAAAGGGATGCCTAAGATGGGAATATAAGCCCCTCTTTTAAAGGAGGCTTACAGAAAAGATACAACTGAACAACTGGGCAGGTAGGCAAGTCCTACATTTGATATTGTCCATGAGAACTAAAGTCCCTTCCCCCTCAGATGGAATTTGACCCTGGGCTCTGCCTCCTTGCAGACTCTTCAGCTGGACAGGGATTGTCTTTCTTCTTTCCTTCAGTTATGCCCCTGCTTCCTGGACCTCCTGGAACCTGAAAAATTGTTAGTACTTGGTGGCAGATTGTCACACATTGCGCTCCAGGTCAGGTTTCTGAACCCAGATACCATACGACATGGCTCATGGGATGCTGTAAGTGTGCTGGAATATCAATGGATTTGTGTTCTGTCCTGTCAGTCATTGATTACGGGCTCATAGTCTACAGGGCAGGTTCCAGTATGGCTCTAAAGAGGATTAGGATGGCACTTAACAAAGCTTGTAGGCTGGTCCTAGATGCCCATTGTCTAACTCACACCTGTGAGCTCTATGCCCACTTAGGATGGTTGAGTCTGGATAAAAGGATCCAATACCAGGTCTGTCTACTTGGCAAAAAGACCACTCTTGGCCTCAGCCCTCCTGGGGTGCAGCAACTCCTTAGCTTATCCTCTAACCTAAAACAAACAAGAGGAACCCGCACCAGGATGATCCTTATCCCCTTCCACCGAATGTCGCTAGGCCAACGATCATTTGCCTTCAGGGCACCTAAGTGGCTCAACTCTCTTAATGCTGACCTGCAATCTGGATCAAAACTGGGGCCTTTCAGAAGTCAGCTTTGGGCACATCTTGCCACCACCAGCATGTGTGACTCCTTCACCTAGCACCTCAACCCCTCAATGGCTTCCTCTCTCTATGCAGCACTTCACCTTAGCCCCCTCTCACTAGTTCCCCTACCTTCCCCTTTGCCCCTTCCACCTCTCCCTGCTTTTTTGCTCTACTTCAGCCTGCTAACCCCTTACTGCTGATAATCTGTAAATCCCTGACTCCTGCCCACTCAGTCCTGATAACTTTATAATTACCCCCTTTAATTCCCCTCTTATCTGACAAGGTCTATTTGGGCTGCCCCTCCCCATCCCCTTGTTCCCACCCCTTGGCCTCTTATGCCCCGGATCCCTTCTCTACCCCTATGCTCCCTGTCGACCATTCTTGCTAGTTTCTCTTCTCCCATACACCTCCCCTACCCTATTTCATTAGCTACTACTTTGTGTTGATTAACCATTTTTGCATTTGATGCGCTTGCGAACCAAACGCTTTGGGACAATAACAGGAAATGAGAGGTGTGTCACTGTCACCCAATGCAATGGATGCTTTACTGGGCGCATCCCGCAGCCACCAATCAACAGGGAAGCTGCCAATGACAGCAGCTTCAAAGAGAGCCAAGGAGTTAAAAGAAACCTACCACTGCAATCACAAACAGTTTGGTCATTGCAGCGGCACCTTCCCCCCCCTCACAACTAGGTCAGCTCCTGCTGCCGAACACGTTGTCCCCAAGCCTTGTTCCATGAGCAACTTGTTTGCTCAGTGTGCCTTTCCTGATGAAACATTTCAATAAAGAAATGAGTGGGTGGCGGCTTCTGATGCCCACCACACACCTCCAAGAAAGTCAACATCAGGGTGCCCAATCCCCATGTCAGCATGTATCCCCCCTCCCCCCATTGATGTGGCACACAGGGAGCCCACCCCAGTGTGCCCAAGTAGTGTTTATTTTTCCCAACACCAGGATGCCCACTCTCCCAGTGTCAGATGTGCCTCCTCCAAAACCTGTCGGTAATATTTGCCGACATCGGGGTGCCAAATCCCCGTGTTGGCATGCCCCCCCATACACACACTACTGTATTGTGGCACACTGGGAGCCCACCCCAGTGTGCCTAAATGTATTTTATTTATTTTTTTGCTGACATTGGAGTGCCCAATCCTTGTGTTGGTGTGCCCCCCTATTGCAGCACACTGGGAGCCCACCCCAGTGTACCTAAATGTATATATTTTGTTACCTGTAAAATAAAGGAAACGGTCCAAAGTCTTTTTTTTCCTTTTTCTCCCTGTATAGAAGAAAACTGTTCACTGTCGTCTCCCTAGTCCCCCTTCCCCATCCTCACCCTCCCACTGAGCACCCACCTCCCCCCACCCCCCTCACCCCATACTTACCTCCAAAGGTCGGGAGCAGTGATCTTCTGTGGAGTGGAACACGTCTGCACTCTTCAAAGGTGCCCGACAAACTGAAGGTTTCAAGGTAAGCTGTATAATGGGAGTCAATGGGGGTTTCAACTTAGGTTGATATCGCAGCTGTTTTAAAGAATTTTGGCCCAAAATTTTCAACATGGAGTTCTTGGGACCCCACCTCATGAACATATCACTGTCATTTTGTTACTCGGTCCCAAAAAGTGATTTTGCAGTCGCTGCATTTCGGGACCGATTAACAAAATGACAGTGCCACTGTTCATGAGGGGAGGTCCCAAAAATCCCATGTTGAAAATTTGGTGAAAAAATTCCAAATAATTACTGTGTTACAAGTTTCTACGCACCCCCGTAACTCCGCCAGTTTTTAATATTTTCACTCCAGATTTTCAACATTGCCATTTTCTCACATCTCCTCATGAACAGTGAAGCTGTCAGTTTTTCACATCCTGCCCAAAATGTGTTTTCGCACCTGTGGAGCCGAATGGTGCGGTCGCTGTGCAAAATCACCTTTCAGGATTGAGTAACAAAATGATAGTGCCACTGTTCATGAGGTGGGGTCCCAAAAAGCCCATGTTGAAAATTTGGTGAAAAATACTTACAAATGCCTAGGGTGTTAGCCAAAATCAGAATGCCCAATCCCCACCCTATAGAGACTGATAGGTGTCGGGGTGTGACTTGGGGTCATCTGCCATAATGCTCATGACATTCCACCCCCACCCTGCAGCCAGTGGCAGGCATCGAGGTGTACCTTGGGGTCTTCAGCCCTAATGTTCACCCCATGCTCTTATGCTGCACCCATCTCAGCTTATTTCCTTATGGAATGGGGTAAGCGTAATGGCCAAAGATCCCAAGACACACCGCGATGCCTGTCGGTATTTGCAGGGTGGGATGAGGTGGAATGGCATGAGCGTTATGGCCGGCAACCCAAAGACACCCCCCAATGCCTACCAGTCTCTGTAGGGTGGGGGTTGGGGGTTGGCGTTAGGATTGGAAACCCTAATGCCTCAGTAAAGAAGTAAATCAGGGAGGGGCAGTGGAAGTCACCTTCCTTGATTTCGGGAAAGCCTTCGACACCAACTAACATAGAAGGCTGATTAACAAGATGGGTAGTCTGACACAGAGCACAAAATGTTCAAGTACCTCAAGGACGTAAACAAGGTGCAGGAGCAGACATCTTCCAAAGCATCAAACGTTCAGCATTGACAAATGCTTGTTAAACGTATTGTGTGTCCCAGGGACATGTAATACTTTGCTGCAGTATAGTTACTAGTTTATGTTGCTCAACCATTTTTGTTTTTTTGTTTTTTCAATTTCCATGCTTCTCAGGCAAATGTAATACTTTAATGTTGTACAGTATATAACTATGTTAACTTGTATCATATTCTGTTTGTAACTATGAACACTGTTCAGCGTTGAACCTTTGTAAATGAGCTTTCAGCTTAAAGGTCTTAATCCAAGATGCTAATAAATAATAAATAAATAAAATAGAAGTGCACCACTATGTGCATACAGATGCTGTGGCTCAGCTGCCAGCTGTTGATGATTTAATTCACTCTGGACTGCACTATGGGTGAATCCAGGGAAGGGTAATGACTTGGCCCCCCTGCGTCAGGATCCTATACATCTGATAAGTCAACCACTCTTTTTAGTGCTCCTAGATTATCTTGCTAGCCCACTTTGAAAAGTACAGGAAGTCATAGTTCCACATGGCTTACACAGTCCTCTTGATCTTACAGTCCTTTGAAGAGCTGACTGCATGGATGTCCAGTGCACAGCCAGATCACCTCCCTGGTGGGCTCATATTGTGACTGGGCTCTGGCAGAATCCCTCCATCCTTATAGCTGACATTCTAAATGGACCATCTGACTATAATCCCAGTGAACGCCTCCTCTGTGGCAGTATCTGCTTGACTCCTCCTCCACCATGATTTCCATACTGTTGTCCACCTGGCACCCAAGTCAATGCTGTGCTTAGTCTCCTTCTTGGAGACTCCTGGCTTATGCCTCTGGCTCTGGGTACCCTACACAGCTGACTCTTCTGCCAGGATGATGGTACCTAGAACATCAGGCCCTGGAGAGGCAGGCTAGGATGATAAGGATGTCTGCTGTGGGAGGCAAGAGCTGGATGTAAGAGAAGTTCATCTTTTTGAGGAAAGATACTGACACCATGGAACAGCTACCAAGGACAGTAACCCATGTAACTCCCCTTACAATTTGGGGTTTACTGAAATGTCTTCCTGGGCTCCCTAAATGCCCACTGTCAGGCTGGAATCCTGTTTGCAGTAGTTCTATTTGCATGCGTGAGAGTGCCCTGGCGAGCCTCCGCACCTGTCTCTTTAAGAGCTTAGCTAAGCTGTGCTAGAAATTAGACTGGGCTGGGTCCGAGTGATTTAAGGCTTGTGACCAGCCAGACAGTCTGTTATTCTGCTCCATTCTACAGTCGCTATTTGCGCAGAGGGAGCCCTTTTAGGAACTGTAATTGTTTATTGCTAAATTGCTGTTGTAGTAAAGATAGAGACGTTTGTCTAACCTGCTTTTATTGCAGCACGAACATTTGGATGTGAGCCATCATGTTAGATTCTGAACTTCCAGCATTTGGACCAATCGAACCACTGGGGGACCTAAAATGGAGACTGTCCCCTGGGGTCTTGTGGGAAAGAATTCTGTAGATTTTGTAGTTTTAACTGTAGGTGCCTAAACTGGCCTGGAGGAGGAGCCCATTCTGAGACTGACAGTTCCCTCAGCCAACCGAACCTTTTGGATCACAAAGGATATAGTCAGAACTGTCTGAAATAGTGGATCAGTTAGTGTTGGAGGTTGAAGAGTGAACAGCTCGAACTTTCGAGCAGCTGCTTCCAGAAGGAGCGTAGGGGAATTGGCAGGAAGGCTTTGATGGCCTGCCTGCCACATTCTCCTGCCAGTGAACTTCCTTTTACAGAAGTCGGATTAGGTTCTGATTTCCATGTTTGAAATCTGCAGCAGAAGAAGGAAGAAGTTTGTTATTACGACTCAGGATTTGGACCGAAGACTTGCTCCAGAAGTGATCGGTCTGCCTGATGACAGAATTTGCCTCGGATTGGAAGGTTTGCACAGTGAAGCTGTAATTGGCAACCAGACTGTATCCGAATTGTGGCATAGAGAAATAATTGATTTAAATGTGCTGAATGTGTTTTGTGGGTCGCGAGTTGGTTCCCCATGGCAGAATCTTGTACACCAACTGGTGGCTTCACCAGCAGAGAATCACGAACTGTTGCAGAGCCGTTCATCCTGCCTGGGCCCTGCCATCTCGGCCTAGGCCACTACTCCCACTTCAGAGACCATCTCAGCGAAAGACCAGCTTGAGGATTCGTCCCCCTGCTCAACACCTTCGAACAGGTAGTGACCACCAGGAGGTGAGTCGTGTTGGCCTTGCTTTCCCTGGCCTGCCAGATCATCACCACAAGGTCTTCACCTTGCCTGTCCTGCATCCAGGTTCTGGGTAGCGTGAGTACAAATCAAGGTAGCTCCCTGCAACAACAGCAACAAATTATTGTGTACCATCTAATTGTTTGTTCTGGGTTATTGCAAAGAACTGAGCCATCCGGCTCGAGTTACAAATATTTGGGTTGTATGCATGCTGTTTTCTTTCCTAAGGGCCCCAATGTCAGCTGCAACACCAGACACCCTGGGCAAAATGCTTCAGGCTAGGCTGCATGACATACTGTGTACCCAGGGTTGTGGAACTGTTTGAAAGGGACTTACAGTGCATGTTTAACCAACCTGAATTTCATCAGAGTGCTAATCATTCTTCTAGATTCATGTCCGTCCCTTGTTCATTTCCCCTAAATAAACTGGATTGTCTGTTTTCACATTTAAGCTGGCTTGTGTGCATATTACTAGTTGGGTTACAGTGGTAATATTGCATGGTTGCATTACTGATCTTATTTTCCAGGGGGTCTCCAGGGCAGTTGCAGCAGATCCAGCTCTGGTGGTAAGTGAAAGGAGTGTGAGCATATTATTACTGCTATTCAGTGAATGTGAATGTACCATAGTGTTACTTTTTAGGCCACTAGAAGGGTTGGTGGGTGGTTATAGTGTCCTGGAGGGCTATACCAGAGCAGTTAAGCTACCCCAATACCATTCCTCAGGGTGGAGGCACCCATTCACAGAACTCAGACCCTTCAATTTGTGTATTGCCATACAGGCAGGGGTAGTAGCCCTTAGAATAGCACCACCTAGGGGTTACATCTTGGAGGCACTGCTGGGATTAGCACCCTCTAGTGGTCAAAAGTTAAAATTGCAGACAAGTGCAAAATTGAGACCGGTATTGAAATGGAAATGCTTACTATGCCCAAATGGAAAATCCTCAAACCCCCCCCCAAGCTGGTTGTGCACCAGATGATGGGGTGGAGTGACGCCAAAGGGGTAGACCCACACCATGCCCTATAACTACTTGATATACCTGTGGGGACCACTAATGAAACTATTGAAGAAACAGTGGGGAAGGTTAAATGTCTGGAAAAGGTTTAAGTACAGGTTGGGACTCAGATCTATTTAATCAGACCTTGGTGGCCCTCCTCTCTTGTAGCCTCCTTATAGACCCTAAAATGGTACCCCCTGTTATCATGCTGGAAAGATCCCAGAAGGGGTGGAGAGTTATTCATTTGCATAGTGACTCGTCTATCCCTGTGGGGGTCCCTGAGGGTGGAGGGGTTCAATGACAAGTTGTTAAGGCTGCTAGCTGCTGAAGGCTGGACAGCTAAGGAATTGTTAAAAGTTTTGGAGGATTTGGAGGAGGCCACTCCAGTATGATCTTCTCTGGCCTCTCTGTCCACCCCCCAGGGCATCCCCTATTGTAACGTCCCCCATGGTGATACCTTCTGTACACCTGGACTTACCACAGGCTCAGATTGTTCTCTGGTACAGTTCCTATACCGGTGGGGTAGGATGACTTAGAGACATGGATGGACTATGCTACTCCACTGGTCCAAGAGTGGCAGTGCTCCGAGGGGAAGAAGAGAAAGAAGATTATGGAAAGCTGAAGAGGCCCTGCACTGGAAGCTATTCGGTTCCTGTGATCCACAAACCCAGAGGCCACTGCAGCTGAGTATCTCTCTACTTTAGAAAGGGTGTTTGGCAGCACCGAATCTGGGTAAGACTTAATGTGGCAGTTCAAGTCTGCTAAACAGTGGAAGAATGAAAAGTTGTCTGCTTTTGTCACACAAATTGAACGGGCCCTGCAGAGAGCTCATAGAAAGGGGGGTGTCCCAGCTAGTGAACAGAATCATATCAGGCTGGAGCACATCCTAAAATATGCACATTACTCTAGTGAGCTTATGCTAAAACTGAAGTTTTAAGACAGGAAAGCTAACCCTCCCAGATACTGCTGGCTGATGAAGGAGATTCAAGAGGCTGAGAATGATGAGGATGGGTGGGAACCCTATGCTAGGTTTGCATGCACCAACCCCACTCCAGACCAACCCGAAGAGAAAGAGGAAGCTTTTGAGATGCAGAAGGTCCGAGTGTTTTTAAAGGAGATGTGAGCCAGCCAAAAAGCCACAGCTGAAGTGGCCAGAAGCTCTAACCCTTGCCCGCCTAAGACTGAGGCTAGAAGTGAGGCTCCACCTGTGGGTGTTGGGGCTCATGTTATTGCCCCTGAACCTCGAGCTGAGTCCAAGCTAGTGGAAGAAATGAGAGAGCTGTGACCTTTAGTGGGGGACCTCATACACATCACCTGAACTTCTGCCACTGGGAAAATCTGCGGAGACAGGGAACCTGAGCTCAAGCCAAAAGAGGACCTCTAATAGAGCTCCCTCCTCCGACTGCTATAAGTTTCATGTAAAACCAACCCACCCTAGTGATCACCGAGAGAGGGTGTTCTGTTATAGGTTTGGAGAAGATGGGCATAACCAACAAAGTTGCAATTCTCCTGAGGATCTGTGGAAGGTCACTGCTAAACTGCTCAATCTGGTTTGACAGAGCAATATAAAACCTCAGCCAGGCCTGCTACAAAAATTTTTTCCTCCAAGACTGCTGTGAGCCAGTCTGTAAAACAGACATCCCCGGATTGGTCCAAGATGGTGGGTCCCTCTATGGAGACTACAGTAACAGTTAATACATTTCCACTCGAGCTGTGCTGGATAGTGACTCACAGGTCACCATTATATTTCAAGATTGGTGCAACCAGCACTTATCTGACCTCCCACTCCTGCCCCTAGAGGGACTGCATGTATGGGGGTTGAGTGAAAAATCCTATCCTTACCAGGGGTATGTGCAAATTTGGTTGTCTTTCCCTACTGCTGTTGCTGGCATAGATGAACAAGTGGAGACCCTGGCCCTGGTGTGCCCGCCGACTGGACTGTATGATGGTGTCCCTTTGTTGATTGCTACCAACGCCCATGTGTTCGGCCGTCTAGCCCCGCTCTGTCAAGAGAAACAAGCCAAGTGGACTGGAAGGGCCCTACACATTCCAGCCTTGGTGCTCTGAGCCTATGATTTACAGATACAAACCCAAGAGATTGAGAAAGATGAACCAGTGGGAGTAGTATTGAAAAAAGACCTGGACTCACTTGTATTACCTCCAAATGCTCAGTGTACCATTAGTGGTGAAGTGTGCCTAAGAAAGGATGTCAAAAACAAGATTCTTATGCTGGATGCCCCAGAAGAGGGGAAACTGCCTGAGGGACTATTGGTCAAGCCTAGCATTCTACCTGCCCGGGCCCATGCCTACATTGGGCGAGTAGTGTTGCAAGTTCAGAATATGTCAGATTGGGAGGTGCAAGTAAATCGAGGGTGCACCCTAGCTACTATATATTGTGCAGATATTGCTGTGCTCCCAGCAAAAAGTGCCCTGGAGAGGATGACGAAGTGACCCCTGACCTGTTTGACTTTGGAGAGTCCCCTCTTCCTGCAGAATGGAAAGCTAAGATCAGCCAGAAATTGGCTCAGAGAAGCAAAGTGTTCTCATTGAAAGAATGGGATGTAGGCTGCATCACAGGTGCTGAACACTACATTAGAGTTCATGATGGGAGGCTGTTCCGAGAGAGGTCCCATCGCCTTGCGCCTGCTGACATTTATGATGTTTGATGCCATCTCCAGGAGATGCTGGCAGTGGGAATCATTCAAGAGTCCCAAAGGCTATATGCCTCTCCAACTGTGATAGTCTGGAAGAGAACTGGATCAGTGAGGATGTGCGTAGACTACCGGATGTTAAATCGAAGAACTGTCACTGACCAATACACCATGCCCCACATCCTGGATGCCCTCAACTGCCTCAACGGAAGCCAGTGGTTCTCTGTGCTAGATTTTCGGAGTGGGTATTATCAAATCCAAAGTGTTCTCATTGAAAGAATGGGATGTAGGTTGCGTCACAGGAGCTGAACACTACATTAGAGTTCATGATGGGAGGCTGTTCCGAGAGAGGTCCCATCACCTTGCACCTGCTGACGTTGATGATGTTTGACGCCATCTCCAGGAGACGCTGGCAGTGGGAATCATTCAAGAGTCCCAAAGGCTATATACCTCTCCGACTGTGATAGTCTGGAAGAAAAATGGATCAGTGAGGATGTGCGTAGACTACCGGATGTTAAATCGAAGAACTGTCCCTGACCAATACACCATGCCCCACATCCTGGATGCCCTCAACTGCCTCAAGAGAAGCCAGTGGTTCTCTGTACTAGATCTTCGGAGCGGGTATTATCAAATCCAAATGGCCCCGGAAGGCGGAGAGAAAACAGCCTTCATTTATCCCCTGGGTCTCTATGAGTTTCTACACATGCCTCAAGGTATTTCGGGGGTATCTGCCACTTTCCAGTGGTTGATGGAGTGAGCAGTGGGAGACATGAACTCACTAGAATGCCTGGTCTATCTAAATGACATCATTGTGTTTGGCCGGACCCTTGAGGAACATGAAGCTCGTCTGTTTAAGGTTCTTGACCGACTGGAGAACTTTGGACTAAAATTATTGATAGACAAGTGTCAATTCTTCTAAAAGTCTGTGAAATATGTTGGTCACATAGTGTCAGCTGATGGGATCCCGACAGACCCGAGCAAAGTAGAGTCTTTGACCACTTTGCCCCAGCCTAACAATCTGAAAGAACTGCAGAGATTCTTGAGATTCTGTGGCTATTATTGCTGGTTCATGAAAGATTACACCTAGGTCATTCGCCCTTTACTTAGTTTAACTCAAGGTTACCCACCTAGAAACAAGAAATACAAGAAAAGTGCAGTTAAAGAGGAGGAAAAGGTTTACTTTCGGACACATGAATCTTTTGGAGCCAGGTGGACTCCCAAGTGTGAGGTGGCCTTCTATGATATCATTCATCAACTCACCCATGCTCCTGTGCTTGCATATGCAGACCCTGCCAGACCCTATGTGTTGCACACTGACACCATCTTACAGGGACTTGGTGCTGTTCTATATCAAGAATATGAGGAAGATTTATGTCTGGTGGCATTTGCTAGCTGGAGTCTAACCTCATCTGAAAGGAACTACCCAGTGCACAAACTGGAATTTCTTGCATTGAAATGGGCTGTGGTAGACCAGTTTCATGAATATCTTTATGGTGCAAAGGTTCTAGTGAAAACTGACAATAATCCCCTATGTACAGACTTCAGCTAAGTTGGATGCCACTGGGCATCGCTGGTTATCTGCACTTTCCACTTAGGATTATTCAGTAGAATATAGACCGGGCTTGAACCACATTGATGTTGACGCCCTCTCCAGAAGACCTGACTCTAGTGCAAACTGAGTGAGAATCTATTAACAGTCTGTCAAAGCTCTCTGTCAGAAATTCAACAAAGATGAGCATCCCTCTTCTGAAACAGTTGACTACCTGGTGGACTGCTTAGGCCCTCCTGATACTTGTGTTCCTGTGGATACTGTCACTTTGCAGTTTTGGATCGCAGCATGTTGCCCCAACTCACCCCTGATAACATACAGTGGGCTCAGAATCAAGACCGCATTATCAAGCCAGTGCTGGGTGCTGGTTTTACTATAGCGCTGCAACAGCGCTCTCACCGACATCTCCCACAGCGACAGACACAATGCTGAGTGTTGGCATCGTGCCATCTGGGATGTTGGTGTGTGTCTATAGGGAGACTGCATCCCCCAAAACCCCCCATGTGAGGGGCTCTGCCCCCACAACCCCAGTCTCTAAATATCTAACTCCAAGTCAGAGTTGGACCGGGGGGGTGCATCACCGGGAAGTACACTGCCAGTGTCTTCCTTGCACCAGCACAGCTACTCGCCACAGACAGGTGATTTCTGTCACTGTGCCGGTGTTCATGGTGGTGGTGTTGACTTTGTGTCGGCACACCCTGGATGCCATCCATGCAAAAAAAAAAGTGTCCAAACTTCGTTCTTCAGATTCCCGAACTGTCCTGTTGTTTAGGGAGGGGCCCACACTAAAGTTGCATAACCAATTACTTTACAGAGAGACCACAGATTGACAAGGGCGAATTATCAAGCAGCAACTAGTGTTCTCTACAGCTTTCAAACATCAACTAGTGTTACCTACAGCTTTCATACATGTGGTGCTACATGCCCTTCATGACCAAATAGGGCATCTAGGCTGTGATCGAACTACTGACTTGGCTTGTGCTCATTTCTACTGGCCAAAGATGGGAGCGGACATGGAGACTCACATTAAAACTTATGGTCTGTGCCTACAGAGGAAAACTCATCCCCAGAGGGCTGCACCCTTAGTGAATATATCTACCAGTGCACCCATGGAGCTTGTGTACATTGACTTCTTGTGTCTTGAACCAGTTCAGAAGAATATTGGCAATGTGCTAGTGGTGACTGATCATTTTACTCGTTATGCCCAGGCTTATCCAACTAAAGACCAGAAAGCATCCACAGTGGCAAAGGTCCTAATTGAAAAGTTCTTTGTCCATTATGGTGCCCCCCAGAGAATTCACTCTGATCAAGGGAGAGACTTTGAAAGCCACTTGATCAAGGAGATGCTCTCACTCTGGGGGGTGCAAAAGTCCAGAACTACCCCTATCACCCCCAGGAGGATCCACAGCCTGAAAGGTTTAACCAAATTTTACTAGATATGCTGGGCACCCTCCATACTTGGGACAAGTCCAAATGGAGCCAACAGATAAGCACCTTAGTCCACTTATATAATTGCACTAGGAGTGATGCCACTGGGTTCTCTCCATACCGCCTAATGTTTGGTCGAGAAGCCAGGTTGCCAGTAGACATTTGCTTTGGAGTGTCCCCTGATGAAGTCAGACCTGAAAATTACCTTCAGTATGTTAAAAAGTTAAAGGCCCAGTTAAACCATGCTTACCAATTAGCACACACCATGGCAGCAAAGAGGAACTTAGCAAATAAAGAAAGGCATGACAAGCGTGTCAAGGCCCAAAAACTGCAACCTGGAGACAGAGTTTTGTTACAAAATTTGGGATTGCATGGAAACCACAAAATTGTCGATAGGTGGCACCATGCCCCCTACATTGTTGTCAGCAAGCTGGAGGATCTGCCAGTCTATAAAGTGTGTCCTGAAAATGACCCACGAGCTGTCAAGGCAATGCACAGAAATCATTTGCTGCTAATTGGTCAAATTATCATTGAGTCTGCACCCCAAGACATTGCCCCTCCTCGGTCTGTAACCAGAGCTGCTGCCAAGAAGAGACAATTAAACCACCCTTAAGTTGTCAAAGATTCAAGGCCTTCTATCAGTCACACTCCGAATAAAGTTGATTGCCAATCAGAGTCTGATGACAATGAGAGTGAAGCCTCCTATTATCCATCTTATGAACTCAGTCAGTTGTTTCAAGGTAACCCCATGTACAATTTCTGAGATGAAGCTGGACCTTCAGGACTGTCTAACCCTGCAGCCTTCTCCACAGCCCCTGTGCCCCCTGAAAGTGAGGAGCAAAGAGTGACTTCTGATGCAGCTGACTCTCTGTGTCTGGTAGAACTAGCTGAATTCCCAGAAGGAGAACCAGAGACAGAAAGCACAACTGGTTGCATACCAGTAAGTACAAAAATAATTGCACACAATGAATCTGACAATGCTATGGAAAATGCTGTTGATGAAGTTAATGACTCTGAAAGTATTAGTCAAGTATTGCATGATTTGAATTCCATGAAATTTCCTCTAGATGACAAACCTGGAATTTCTTCAACACCAAGTAATGAAAGTAATGTTGTTGAACCAGAACTAACAGAACAAGAAGCTGACAATGCTTCCAGTGCAGAACAGACAGTCAGTGCAGAGGAGCCTCTTTCTTCAGAAGCAGACTTATTGACAAACAATGAGTCGGGACTGAGAGACCCAAATGCAGCTGTTGAAAGAACTGAACCTATGCCTGCCCCTCCCAGAAAGTCTGGAAAAGTCTCAGAGCCAGTGATATGCCTCAGTTATGACTCCCCAGGAAGGCCTGTAGATCTTCCATTACATGTAGTCCACAAAGGGGTGTCTATCTCTGAAAGTTCTCTGCCAAAACTGAGTTATTCTGCCACCTCCAAGTTACTAGTAAGGCCCTCAGGCCAGTGTACTAATGCCCTTGCCCATTGCAGCTGAGAGGGATAGGCTCCAAGCCATGTGGGTTAGTGTACAGGAGGTGACCCAGACCAGAACTGTAAGGGTAATGTGTATGAATACTTGCACATGTTAAACTGTTTTGTGAAATGTTATGGGAAATGTGTCCTTATGGGACTGGCATTTGCTAAAATGAACAATATAGCAGTACTGCTGTTATGACATATTTGTCTTACTGATGCATCAGCTTTTATGTTATAGTATGCTAACAGAACATGCATGTATTTTTGTACAATGTCTTTATAGATAGACTCTTGTAGTAAGTGCAGACTTGATGCAGATGCCAGATTTTTCCAGGCAGGGAAGAGTGTAACCCTCCCTACAAATTTCAATTAACTATAATGTCTTCCTGGGCTCCCTAAATGCCCACTGTCAGCTGGTGTCCTGTCTGCAGTAGTTCTGTTTGCCTGCGTGAGAGTGCCCTAGCGAGCCTCCGTGACTGTCTCTTTAAGAGCTTAGCTAAGTTGTGTTAGAAATTAGTCCGGGCTGGGTCTGAGTGATTTAAGGCTTGCGACCAGCCAGGTAGTCCATTATTCTGCTCCATTCTGCAGTCATTATTTGCACAGAGGGAGCCCTCTTAGGAACTGTAATTGTTTATTGCTAAATTGCTGTTATAGTAAAGATAGAGAAGTTTGTCTAACCTACTTTTATTGTAGCTCGAACATTTGGATGGAAGCCACCATGTTAGGTTCTGGACTTCCAGCATTTGGACCAATTGAACCACTGGGGGACCTAAAATAGAGACTGTCCCCTGGGGTCTTGTGGGAAAGAATTCTGCAGTTTTTGTAGTTTTAACTGTTGGTGCCTAAACTGGCCTGGAGGGGGAGCCCATTCTGTGACTGACAGTTCCCTCAGCCAACTGAACCTTTAGGATCACAAAGGAAATAATCAGAACTGCTTGAAGCAGTGGATCAGTTAGAGTTGGAGGTTGAAGAGTGAACAGCTCAAGCTTTTGAGCAGCTGCTCCCAGAAGGAGTGTAGGGGAATCGGCGGGAAGGCTCTACTGGCCTGTCTGCCACATTCTCCTGCCAGTGAACTGCCTTTTGCAGAAGTCAGATTAGGTTCCAATTTCCACATTTGGAATCTGCAGCAAAAGAAGAAAGAAGTTTGTTACTGCGACTCAGGATTTGGACTGAAGACTTGCTCCAGAAGTGATCGGCCTACTTGATGACAGAATTTGCCTTGGATTGGAAGGTTTACACAGTGAAGCTGTAACTGGCAACCAGACTGTGTTTGAATTGTGGCCTAAATAAATAATTGATTTAAATGTGCTGAATGTGTTTCGTGGGTCGCGATTTTTTCCCCATGGCAGAATCTTGGACGCCAGCTGGAGGCTTCACCAGCAGAGAATCACAAACTGTTGCAGAACCGTTCCTCCTGCCTGGGCCCTACCAACTCAGCCTAGGCTGCTACTCCTGCTTCAGAGACCATCTCGGCGAAAGACCAGCTTGGGGATTCAGTCCCCTGCTCAACACCATCGAACAGGTAGCGACCACCAAGAGGTGAGTCGTGTCGGCCCTGCTTCCCCTGGCCCACCAGATCATCACCATGAGGGCTTCATCTTGCCTGTCCTGCATCCAGGTTCTGGGTAGCATGAGTACAAATCAGGGTAACTCCCTGCAACAACAGCAACAAATCATTGTGTACCATCTAATTGTTTGTTCTGGGTTATTGCAAAGGACTGAGCCATCCGGCTCGGGATTACAAATATTTTGGTTGTGTGCATGCTAGCTGTTTTCTTTTCTAAGGGCCACAACATCAGCTGCAATGCCAGTCACCCCGGGCAACGCTTCAGGCTAGCCCGCATGACATACTTGGCACCCAGGGTTGTGGAACTGTTTGAAAAGGACTTACAGTGTATGTTTAACCAACCTGAATTTAATCAGAGTGCTAATCATTCTTCTAGATTCACGCCCCACCCTTGTTCACTTCCCCTAAATAAACCGGATTGTCTGTTTTCATGTTTAGCCTGGCTTGTGTGCATATTATTAGTTGGGTTGCAGTGGTAATATTGCACTGTTGCATTACTGATCTTATTTTCCAGGGGGTCTCCAGGGAAGTTGCAACAGATCCAACTCTGGAGGTAAGTGAAAGGGGTGTGAGCATATTATTACTGCTATTCAGTGAATGTAAATGTACCATAGTGTTACTGTTTAGGCCACTAGAAAGGTTGGTGGGTGGTTATAGCATCCTGGAGGGCTATACCAGAGCAGTTAAGCTACCCCAATACCATTGCTCCAGGTGGAGGCACCCCTTCACATAACTCAGGCCCCTCAACCTGTGTATTGCCATACAGGCAGGGGTAGTAGTCCTTGAATAGCCCCACCTAGAGGTTACAATCCAGATTACTGAAGGCTTGGAAAACATGGGCTATGGGTATCGACAGGCAGAACTGAGACTGTTCTCTATGGAAAAGAGAAGGATTAAGCGAGACATCATTACAATATTCAAGTATCAAACTGGAATGAAAGGACACCATGACAATCAAAGTCATTAAAAGGAAGAAGACTGAAGAGTAACATCAGGTAGAATTACTTTACAGAACACCTGGAATAGACAGACAGAGCACATGATATTAGCTAATACTGTAGTGACCTTCAAAGCCTGACACAACAAGCACCTTGAAGAAAAAAAGGTGATAAGAGTATTCCCAATGAACTCATGGGAGATAGGAATTCTGTGGACCAAAGGTTATCTCTGCTCCTTAAATATGTATGTACAATATGTGGCTGGCCTGATATCACAGCAGCTGGGGAAATGCTTGCCATGCCAGCAACCTGGAGTCATACCCTGAGCATAAGTCACCAGTGCAGGCCAGTGAAAGGTTGATGAGGCATCCACACAGAAGCCCCCAGCCACTGGGGAGGGAGGGAAGTACTGCCAACTCTGTGACTATTCCTGGTGGATGCAGAGATTCAGTACAGGCAAGGAATGTTCAAACACAGTGGAGAGTGTTATCCTCCTGATATCGCTGTGCCTTGATGTGCATACATATATGGGGCCCTGATTGATGTTGTCCGGGGTTGGGGGTAGAGTCAGTGTTGGCAATGTCAGCAATGGTATGCTAGGACCTGGGTGCAC
Organism: Neoceratodus forsteri; assembly: GCA_016271365.2. Classification (NCBI taxonomy): domain Eukaryota; kingdom Metazoa; phylum Chordata; order Ceratodontiformes; family Ceratodontidae; genus Neoceratodus; species Neoceratodus forsteri. The sequence continues at coordinate 724,943,394 of CM057458.1, read as the reverse complement.
TGTCTGCCAACAGACTTCATAGTGCTCCGGCAGGGAAGGGAGGATGACTGCCTCTCTGTGACCCCACCACAGGGGAGGAAGCTGTGGGGGACACTGGAGCACAGTGGTGGGTAATGGGCCTTAGCAGTCATAGTGAGGCCAGACAGCTTGATGACCGACTCTAGGGGGAAAAATACAGGACTGAAGAAAAAAATTATATATGTATAATAATTTTCTTTCCATTCCATTCATAGTATCCCTATAGATCATTACATTCCTGATGGTGGTATGTCACAAGAGTAGGGCCACAAAAATATAGGTTAGAAAAAATCTTGATGGTGATCAATAAGAAATTACTGACTGCAGAACTTTATGGCTGAAGGCTGCCTCAGTGGAACTACAGACATCCAGTCAATACTGTTGCAAAAATATGCGGATTACATTGTTGCTGCTTTGAATAACTCTGCAACAGATGTCTGGGCCAATTCTGCCCATGAAGCAGTCACTGCTCTTACTTAATATTCAGGACGTAGCTAGCCTGCAGTCTGGTGCACTTCTTAATGAAATATTTAACAAACTAGGCACTCTCAGCCTCTCTGGACACTGATACAAAGCACTACAAGCTTTAAAAAAATACCACAAGGATCACAAAAAAGTAGCCAACCTGACATGTTTAATAGCCAGAGCTGGAATTGCAGGAGGGGGGCTTGCCAGGACACGGGCCCCTAGCTTTGAAGTGAGCCCTGGTAGTTCACGTATCGCTGTCATTGACTTATAATGGGAAGGGGGGCTAAATTTAAAGTTAGGGTCCTTATGGGCCCCCCTAGCTCCCAAAGCTTACGAAGTGTAATTCAAACACTGTTAATAGTAAACACTTTCTCAAAGGTGGTGGTGCCCTCTGATGGAAGTCCATATACTTCAGAACAAAAGGAATAGGGCAGAAGTATTGCCTTTACAAAGAGGGCCCACCTTGGCTACCATAAAAGACTGTATGGTGCAAAACAAAACAATAAATAGAGAATACTGGATGGGCAACTATGCACAATCTGTGAGTTCTGCCACAGAGGGGTTCTGATTCTCTGTGTCCTAGAGAGTGAAGCTCGAGGGATCAATGGGAATCAGAACCCCGAGGTGGCAGAACACACTGGTTGTGCATAAAGCTGCACATCCTGTATTTTTTACATATATGTATAATATTGTGTGAAGTGTGTGCATTGTGGTTCTTTTGCTTTCAGAACGAAACTGATTTGTGCAGTCTCTAGAGGTTTCAGAATGCTGTTGTACTACAGAAGGGTACAGACTCATTCCATGACCTTTGAACTGTGGTGCAACAGCATTTTGAAAGGAATGGAATTCTATACAGAACATTGCTCTACTATACACTATAAATAAATGTTAAGTCTAATAATACAGTTATAGCCACATGATTAATGGGATACTTTAATTTCCCCCCAATTAGTTGGTCAACTCTTACTGGGAAAACTAAACAAGATTACTGATTCATTGAATTAACCCTTCAGCGTAACTTAGAACAACTTGTTATTGAACCCACTGGGAAGGAAAATATTCTTGATCTTATTCTTACAAACATACCTAATTTGAAGGAATCACCAAAAGTAATTGAACCCTTAGGAGACAGTGATCATAAAATGGTTTTATGGAGTGTTAAAAATTGTATAACAATAAATCGTGGTATCACCAAGATAATAAACTTCCATAAAGCCAATTATGAAGCTATTAAAAATTATCTTACTGAATGGAACTGGAAATCGGATTTAAAAAATAAAAACAGTTAGCAAATATGGTCAGTAGTAAAAAACCAAAATTGATCATTGCATACATACTTGGGTACATGAGAATAAAAAATAGAACAATAAGAAAAAAAGAGTGCCTTCTTGGTTAAATGGGAAAATTAAACGTTTAATTAGGAAAAAGGAAAAAGCATATAATAAGTATAAAAAAAGACTCTTCTGCAGAAAAAAGACATAGATTTATGAAGATATCTAATCAATGTAAAAAAACTATTAGGACAGCTAAAAAAGAACTGGAACTAAAACTAGCGACCATGACCAAAGACAATAAGAAACAGTTTTATAATTATCTTGGTTCAATAAGAGGAAAGGTGCCTATTATCGGTCCATTGATTAAAGATGATGTGCCACTAACAAATGAGTCAGACATGGGTAGAGAATTTAATGATTATTTCCTAAGTGTCTTTAAAACCAAGGATGTTGCAAGTCTAGAAAATGTTGTTCCTAGTCAAAATTATTCAGTCATTACCCGGGAGGAAGTTAAAATAGCTATACAGGCAACTAAAGCTAACTCCTCAGCTGGGCCTGATGATATTCCATCTGAATTCATAAAAGAATTAGTTCACAAACTAGTTGATTTACTCACTCTACTATTTAACACATCTCTACTTGAAGATTATGCTATAAGAGATTGGACCATAGCCACCATTGTCCCTCTATATAAAGGTGGAAATAAGCAGACAGCAAACAACTATAGGCTGATAAGCCTTACCTCTTGCATAGGTAAAACTATGGCAAGAATTCTAAAGCAAAAGATGTTGGATCACTTACTAATCATAAATTTTCAGGATAGTACCCAATATGGCTTTGTACAGGGCAGATCTTGCCAACTTTATCTCATAAATTTCTTTGAACCAGCAAGTATGGCATTAGATCAAGGTTTGTCTGTGGATGTAATTTTTCTGGATTTTGAAAAAGCGTTTGGTTCCGTTCCTCACGGAACTTTGATTAAGGAATTGATAGGTTATGGCTTTAATCTAAATATTGTTAGTTGGATTAACTCATGGCTTAATAATAGGAAAAAACAAGTTAGCATCAAAGGGTTTCTGTCTGAATGGGGAGATGTAAGTAGCGGTGTTCCATAGGGCTCTGTCTTGGGCCCCTTGCTATTTAATTTAATTTCCAGTATGCAAACCACAGATGATGTGCAGATACTTAAATATGCTAATGCCAGCAAATTGGGCTGCATCGTTAACAAACTAGACTCAGTCGGGTCCTTACAATCTAATCTTGATGGTTTATTTAGTTGGTCTGTAAAAAACAAAATGACCTTTAACCCTGTTTAGTGTAAAGTGATGCACTTCGGAAAACGCAACAGGAATGCATCCTATTATATAAATAATCATAAACTACAATCTATTACACATGAAAAAGATTTAGGAATAACTATTTCAAATGATTTAAAGTTTGTTACACACAATAATAACATTATAAAAAAAATGTCATGGTATAATTTCATGTATCCTTAAACATATAAACAGTAGAGAACCAGAAGTATTGATCCCACTATATTCAAGTCTAGTTAGATCACAAATTGCTTATTGTGCTTCCTTTTGTGCTCCTACTTCCACGGGTGGAATAGCCTCGACTGAAAAGGTCCAAAGACGACTTACAAAAAAAGTAAAGGGCCTTTCTAACCTAGACTATAATACGAGACTCTTAACTCTGGGACTGTTCTCCCTGGAATATAAAGTGTGTAGTGTCGATCTTTGCATAGTATACAAATCGGTACATGATTATGCTTTATGTGAGGCCCTTTGTCTCCAAAAAATTGAAACAGTTTACACAACTAGAACACACAATCTTAAATGTAAAATTGATCTTAACAATACCTCAAAAAAAATAAATTTTTCACACAGAGGTTACCTCCAATCTGGAATTCTTTGCCGTTATAAGTTGTTTCTAGTAGTAATTTGACCCAGTTTAAGCATGAACTAGATAAGTACATGGGAGAAAAGACATTTGAATATTGCCATTAGGTGATGAGTTCAAATTGGGCAAGTCCCCATAACTCGTATCACACCTATGAACCTATGTCTTTCAGCTATATAGATGCTGTTCAGCCTGAAAATGAGTTTTCATTCCTCAGCGCATTCTGCAAGAATAAATAAGCAAGCAATAATACCTGACAGAGTGGGTGGTATTGGGCAATACTGGACTGCTCAGGGGTGTAATGAGGCCTGCTGCTGCAGGCAGAGGGCATTATAGCCCCTGGAAAGTCCGGTATTTCCCAATACCACCCACCCTGGAGGACTGCACTTAGAAAACGGGCTACATGCATCATTTTTATTAGGATTACAAAAAAATGTAAGTAATGCTGTAAAAAATGATCACAAATGAATTCTTAGTGGGTTTTTTGTAAAGTAGTTCTTGTACTTCTGTGTTAGCCACTAGAGAGCACTGTAGTGTTTGGTATGTGTGTGTTTTTTTCCTTTTAGGTTTCTTGTCTGTTGTTGTTTCCTGGTAATGCTGACCGTGATATTTCTGGTCTGTTTCTGTACTGCTGGCTCCACAACTACACCAGTGGTACATTCTCCATTTCCACTCCGGCAGATTGAAGCTCTGTACTGTCTTGCCATGCAGTGGACAGTGGTCAGGCATCCAGAGGACAGGGAGAGTATTTATGAATGTTGAAGAGGAGGCTGAAAGGGTGGGCGACCAGCCGTAGGTCACTTTTTCTCATATCAGAGCAGTTCAGGTGAGTGTGATGACGGAGCACTGACTTTAGAGTGTTAAGTTCACTTACTTTGTTTCTGAAGTTAATTTTCAGCATTTCTGTTTTGGGGATGTATTTATTATTTGCATCAACATTGTGAGTGGCAAGCTGTGGGGAATTAGTGAGGTGCAACCTCCCATGGCAGCATGCAAGGACTGAGTAGAGTGCTCCATTTCAGTTTGGTGCTTCTTTTGTGGGTAATTGTGGTAGTGGTTGTTATTTGTATAGATATCTGTTTAAATATGGTCTTTGTTTCCTCAGAGTGCATGGTTTTGAGTCAGTCATGGAAGGAGAGAGAGTGCAGCAGGCATCACATGTGATAGATGGAGCATGAGCGGGTGAGGAATCGTGGCTGAGAAATTTCCCTCACGATTAAGTGAGGGAAAATACATGTATTTACAAAAATGTGCTTTTTGTGTTTTAGAGTTGTTTAAAAGTGAAACAGTTAACACTTGAAAGAATCAACCAGGGGGCTTCCCTTGCTTGTTAACTGACCCAAAAAAATGGCTGACAACTGACTTTGAAAATTTGACATGCCCATTGATATGTTCTTCTGGGTTATGTGGCACTGCCAACTGGCACTTTTTATTTCCTGGACATCTATTGAAAGTTATTGTACCCCCTGGATGAGAGTTAGCCAATCAGAGCCCAAGAAATAAAAAGCCCATTTCTAAATAATAATTGTGTAACCCCCTATAGAAGGGCATGGGTTACTATACAGTTCATTCCTGTCTCGTAGCTTGGACCTATAAAATGCAAGCGCAACCTCCCCCTCCCCAATCAAGCAGACTCGAAAGACCACACAACCTTCTTCTACTAGCATATTTCTATATTTATGTATCTGCTCTAAGGGTTTGGGGCAAACAGAATAATGGTTGCTCTTTCTGCTCTTACCTTTAGGAGAATTATTTGCAATAGAGGAAAAGGTGGGAATCATAAAGAAACCTGCCCTTCCCAATATGGTTCAGGACATTCTCTGTCAGTGTGCCCTAGCATGGGGCTCTACAACAGAATACTGTTAGTTTCTTGTTCTGCCATGAGGCAAACTGATCCACCCCTGGTGTTATTTGGTCACACCTCTCTTTTCATTTAATTTCTGTGACCCCTAGGTCACTGTGTCATGGTTCATTCCCCTGCTGATGGTACAGGGCTCACCTGGTAGAGGGGTTAGGTCATTCCCAAGTTCATCCCATAACAAAAAAGAAATAATGAAGTGGGCCAGAAGTGTGCAGTACCACCTCCTGGAATGCAGTACCGACCCACCTCCTTATACCAGACTTGACCACCCTCTGGGGACCAACATAACAGTTGTTACTGTCACCAATAAACAACATAAATAAGTTACACAAAATGGGTGCACACGCAAAAGTAAAGTTCAACCAGTTCTCACTTTCTTTATTGTGCAACACAGGTCTGGAAGCTGGAATGAAAGATGGGGTTAGACAATTGCAGGTCACTTTCAGCACTTCTACTCTATACCAATACTCCAGGAGAGCCACTGTAGTGTGGGTCACTATCATCCTCTCAGATCCTGCTCAATCGCTGTAGTCACCCACCCACTCAAGGGGCATGATACAATAACCTACACTACTCAGGCTGCAGTATACTTTTTTAGCTGGTAGCAGTATTAGAACTATACTTGCAAGTATGAAATTGCAATAAATAACTCTGGGTACTCAGGAGTTACACTAAGCCCCCCAGCAGGCTTGGTTGCTACATTGCCTGGGTTCTTTTCATGGTACACTTGATGACAATTAGCAAGCTTACCTTTTACCCCCCCCCAACAGGCCATGATGTGCTAGCACAATTAATGAAACTAAGATACCAAATGGGAATTGCTTGAAAATCAACTTTGCAACACAAACAGCAAAAATAGAAAGGACCCCAGCCAGCAATCCCAGCACTCATGTGCCTTAAGGATTTAGCAGCTCAGTCAAGGGGACCAGTACATAGCAGCAGACAGGGCAGCATTCAGGATTAGGCTCTAGTGGCCCGGAGATGAAGCACTTTGAATTCGCTCTCAAGTGACTCTCAGCAGCACAGTCCTTCTGGCTCAGCTCTCACAGCACAGTCACAGGAGCACTACACAGCAGTTTCACAGTTCCCAAGGAGTGCAGACAGAGATCAAGAGTGCCCAAATACTCAGGGCATGCACCCTGTGACTCTCCGTTCCCAGTTCACCCCACTTAATAAGGGCTGGCAGGCTCCCCTACATCGCTCTGCAGCAGCCTGTCTTAGATCCAGGTCTCTGTCTCTGATTTCACAGCTCAGCAGCTTTCTATGAAGGAGTCTGTCACCAGGCTTTCTCATACAGCAACTTCAGTCTGCAGACATGTATCACAGGCACAGACTCTTGGTGACTTTAATCAGCAGGTGCCCTTCAAGAACAGTTCACAGCAAGATGAACCTGGGATAAGGCTCACAGTATTTTGGAAGGGTGAGCCCAGTAGAGGGCTCACAAGATTTAGGCCTGGCTAGGTCTCCAGCTCTCTCATGCTGCAGCAGGTTTGCTCACTTCAGTGTCTCCCTCTCCAGACTACCGTAAGAACCCAGGAATGTCTTTCTTCCATCAAGTGTTTGATTGTCCAGGAAGGACTGTCTGTCTGTCTGTCCTTTTGCCCTGTCCTGGATTTTAATTCTTCCTCTTGCTCACCAGTACAGCAGGAAGGTGCATTGATGTCATTTGTCCAATAAGCATTTTCTGGCTGCTACTGGGCTTTCTAGGCTTCTAACTGGCTGGCTTGCAGGATTTAGAGATTGCCATGATTGCTCCGACCATGTCTCAGTGAAAGCCTTGGCTCCAGGGCCTTTATTTTTAATTATTTCTTTGCCCCATAGTGTACTGGCCCCAGGGACTTTGTTGCAACCCTCCTGGGCTGTTATCCGTTCATGCCTGTTGTGGCTGTGAGTGCAGTGGGTCCCTGCCATAGCTAGCCAGAATCAGTGGAGCCAGAAGCGCTGGGGAAGAGCACCTTGCACATGTGCTTCCACTTGAAATTAGGGCACTGTAGCTGCATGGTGCTTGAGACACTGAACATGTGTTGCCCCTGGTTTACCTCTGGTCCCCTCTGCTAGGATAGGGGGACCAGGAGTGAAAAATGTGGCCACAGCTGCTGTAAAAAGAAGCTGGAAGCACCAAAGTTGGTAGATGTACTGTCCACAGTGCTCTCTCTCTCTCTTGCTTTCTTTCTCTCTCTCTCTCTTCTCTCTCTCTCTCTCTCTCTCTCTCGCAGCACCACATGTGTGGGTGAGCAGGACAGAGTCAGTAGCTGCAGCAAAGTAGTTTGGAATGGCAGTAGGCAAGTGGTCCAAGTAAGCCCCCTCCCAATGAGGAGATTACATTTCATTTTATTTCATGTATTGATTTATTTTTATTTTTGTTACCAGAAAGTGAACTTGGGCAATGCCCTTTTCATAGATGACAGCAAAATATGACTATTGGTCTATCTAGCCAGCCCAAAATACCCTATCCTACCACTGAGATCTGGGGATGGACTTCTGAAGAGTCGAGATTGCCACAAGCCCTGGGTGTGCCAAAGATACTGTATAGCGCACCAGGCTTGTGGCAATCTAAAGGAATTTTCTATCCTTGCGGCAATGCTAACTAGACCATCTTTTTGTGGTCTAGCTTGTGTCAATAATGGACCATTTTTACAGAGCTTGTGCCTGAGATTTGGTGCAGACTGCCATGAATCATGTCAATTGTCACAACTGTGCCTGAGATTATAAAATTGGGTGCAGTTGCAACAATCAGCAATACCACAGCTGTCGTAGCACAAGAGTTTGACGCAGGTTGGACACAAGCCCTGCATCAACCTTCTAAAATCCAGTTCCTTCTGTATAAACAGGGTTTATGGCCCACCAACCATCCCCTGGTTCCATACCTTGCTGCTACCCCAATGGATAACTATTATAGAAACATAAGTCGGCCATATATGACAGAGAAGTACAACAATTAAGTATAGCAATAATACAAAACAACTTAAACTCCCACAGCTTGCATTATTTGAATGCAATAAAATCACAGAACATCTTCGGGTACCATTTGTGGGTAACATGACCTATTCTGCTCGGTGAATCTGACAGGACACTATTCTTGCCTTCTGCATGGAGTGCAGTTTTCTGGACCTGTAAAGTGTATGCCCGGTCCCAAATTCTCAGTGCCTCATTGTGCAGTTAGAATGACCTGGCAGCCCCTACTTGTTCACTGTATATAGTACATTCTTGTTGTATTGTCTGTCTGGACTTGATTCCCCACTTGTTCTGAAAAATATTTTAGGAAAAGAAACACTGCTCTGAGCTCAAACAGATGTTTGTATTCCTGTAGCTCCCCTTGGGACCAAACAGCTTTCACTGTATTCTGTGAGATCTGTCCTGTACAACCATAAGTGATGCATCTGTTGTCACAACCACTGAGTGCAGCTTCTTTTGAAAAGGTACTCCTTTTCATAGGTTCTGTGCTTGTTACCACTGGATGGAGATGATTAACCTTTCTTGTATAGGTGTTAAGGAAAACAGAGGCCGTCTTGAATTGAGACAAAAAACTGTTTTAGGTACCACTGTACTAGCCTCAGGTGCTTCCTTGTGGCTCTACGTTGCCGGTTTGACAACACTTTTGTCGACTGGCATCACAGCGACGGGAATTATGTCGACTGCAAGTTACAGTTGACATAATTCCTGAATGTCTCCCAGTCCTTGTTTCTCCGAGTCAGAGTTGATTCGGGTTGGGGTCGCAGGACCGGGAGACAGTGTGCTCCTGTTTCAGGTGCATCACCACAGTGACTAGTGGTGGGCGAAGTGGGCTCAAGTGGAGGAAAGACGGATTCGCAGAGTGCTCCGCAACGCGAAGCGGAGTACTTCGCGTTATAATGAGGAACGCGAAGTCCATTGGAAACAATGACTTTGCATTACTCCGCCTCTCCAGACCACTACTCTGCCAAATTTAAGGTGAAGTGCATTGCAGGCATTGCACTTCACCTCACTTCACCTTGTTTTAGAGCTCCAAAGGCGAATTTTGAAGTGATTCATGGGATTTCAGGTCACATGGGCTCTACATTGATCTGCACAGCCTCAGTTCAGGGTAGTATGAGTAGGAAGGAGTAGGAGACAGTGTGCTCTGATAACTGTCTGTGATAGGAATTTTGTAAAAGCTGTTCAAAAAGCATTTTTGCGTTTTTTGAGGGGGATCCAACTTTGTTCATCGATTTGTAGGAAACCCTCCTGTGCTGATATCATCGAGCGTTTTTTGTTTTTGTGTCGATTTTGAATGTTAATTTATGACATTGAGTGTGTGTGGTGAAAGACAGTGAAAGTGTGCTTTGGGGAGGGGTGTGTCTGTGGTGTAGGTAGATTTAAGTTGGAGAAATAGTGATTTCTTTGTTTTTTGGTTATATTTTTGTTATATAACTGACTGTGTTAATGTACACACAGTAATATTGTCAGTAATAGTAGAAATGTTCTTGCTGTTTGTTGTGTGGATGTGGTGCAGCAGTTCATAAGTTCAGGTTGTTTACATTACAAATTTGCAATACGTAACGTGGCATAGTACTGAACTTTTGCATTTGCTACGCATTCCTCATTCAGCATTGTACACAAACTGTTCTGTGTGTGTGTGTGCAGTGTTGCATGCATGAAATAATACACCTTTTGTTGTGCCACAGACTAGTGTAATTGCAGCCTTTGCAGGCGCAGCAGTGTGAACCTGCTATCCACTGCAGCTGCCTGATTCTGTGCTGCGATCGTGGTATCTGTTCTTAGTTTTGCTGCTTGTAGTGCCGTAAAAATCTGCACTGTCTGCATTCAGTGCCCCCCCCCCACGTTCAAAAGATATTTTTTACCAGATTGGATTGTTTTTGTGACCTCATCAGTGGCACCACTGGTTACTGAAGTCATTTTAATTCCATGACAGCCTCAGAGTAGTCTCTTATCTGTTGCTGAAGCCACAGTTGTTTATTTGGCTTCCCATCCAGCGTGCCTCCAATCAGAGAGTGAACGTATCAAAATCTGAATTTGCTTATAATATTGTGGTTGATGTGCAAGCAAAGCTGTTTCTTGCCATGGCAATGATGGCAGTAAGATGGTCTGTGGGCGTGGTAGTAGTACGCAGACGCAGAAGTGCATTGCTGATGTGAGGAAAGGTATTTCTCCTGGAATGTTTTTTACGGCCCAATCAGTAACTTCACTCATAGTTGGAGGAGATGATGTTTTCTCAGCCGGTGGCGTTAGTGTTACTGGTGTTAGTGGTGGTGGAGGTAGTATTAGTATTGTTGCATCAAGTTCTAATTCCGGCCAGTGTACCGTATCCAAAAATATTGAGTGTGAAGCAGTGCAAGTGAGTGGCAGTGTAGATGATGTCATACTTCCCAGTAACATCCCAGTAACTGAACCTGAGGATTCTGATAATCATGTCAATGATAGCATACAATGTGATATTCCCATCCACCGTGGCACTAAACGTCACACATTTTCCATGCAGTGATTCACAGTGTGGTGAAAAATATCAGGTGATGGTGGTGTAGATGCTGATGATGAATGTGATGATGATGATGATGATGATGATGTTGCTGTTGTTGCAACATGCAGTCCACATGCTAACATCCAAGCAGAAGATGTTGATGTGTGTGACGTTAATGAATATGATGATGTAATTGACCCCAGTTGGGAACCGGAGAAAAAGAAATTCAAAGTGGCTGTGTCTGAGTCTGTTTGCAGGAAACCCCCCCATAAAAACTTGTGATCTACTGGTTTTAGTTGATGATGATGACCCAGTAATCAATATGATAGGTAGTCGTGGTGGTCAGTTGCAGTCCAGGTGTGCAGTGCCTGAAACATCAGGCCCCCCCACTTCAGTGCTTAAAATAACAGACTTAAATATGCCACATCACGGACATGTTAAAAGCAGAGCATCACAATCCCTTGTTTGGGATTTTTTTGTTCAAGATGCAAATGATGATTCTGTTGCAATCTGTCAGGTTTGCCATGTGCGTGTGAGTCAAGGTAAAAAGGGGAGCCATCTGGGTACAGGAGGACAGCACATGCATCTTAAGAATAGGCACTTTGTACTGTGGACCCAGCACAAGCTGGCAGCTAATACCACAGTGGGGTGTTCACCCGTGTCACCGGCAACCATAGCCAGCATGTTATCCCCTACCATGACTGTTAAGCCCAGTAGGAAATTAAACACGTGCAGTAGTGTGGTAATAAGAGCAGAGGATTACTACAAGCATGATGAGGTGGAGGACCATAATGACTTTGAAATGTTTTCCAGTGCTGGTGAGTGTAGCAGTTTTTGTGGTGATGGTGGTGAATGCAGTATGTCTAGTGCAAGTGGTACATCAACCCCGGTTGGCAAATCTGGTAAAATAACAGCATTTCTGAGTTTGTCATCATCATCTGTGCAACTGTCTTCATCAAATGTCCACACTCCACCCCCTGCCAATGCCATTCATCACAGAGCACAACCATTTGTGATCAACACACCCCGTGTAAAACGTTTAAGTCAGCCCATGTTACAGAGTGTTTTTGTGCATAAACTGAAGTACTCACCGAATCATACAGTGTCACGTGAACTCAATGCTGCTGTAGCGGAAATGCTGGCAATTGATCTTTTGCCCTTCTCCTTTGTAGAGAATTCAGGGTTCTGGTGGTTTGCTGCATGTGCCTGTCCAAAATGGAAAGTCCCATCCAGGAAATACTTTTCTACCCGTGCTGTCCCTGAGTTGTTCCGCTCTGTGTCCGACTCAGTAAGACATACCCTTCACCATTCCTCCTCTCCATTCATCCATTTAAGTATGGATATGTTGACAAGTGGCAAAACAGCGGGGAGTTCATATTTGTGTATAACTGCACACTGGTCACAGGTGCCGGGGGTTGTTTGTGATATTGGTAGTGTGAATAATCAGTGCAGTAAGGTGAATTGTTGCGGTAGAGATCTTCCAGGAATTCGACAGCATGCAACAATTGCTATGCACAATGTGACCTGTTCACACACTGGTGAGAACATGTTGGATGTGGTACTGACTGAAATTGACAGATGGCTAAACCCTCTACCCCTGAGAGCTGGGTTCATAGCAAGTGACAATGGGTCAAATGTGGTGAATCGCATCATGAATGGTGTTTTTTTTTGTGTTCCATGCATGGCCCACTGTTTAAATCTTGTGGTTTAGGAGTTTCTGCAGCACCCTGATATAAAGGAAATGCTGACTGTTGCATGACGTATCTGCTCTCACTTTTCAAGATCTGGAAAAGCCCATGACCAACTGCGGCAGCTGCAGATACAAAACAGCCTGCCTCAGCACTGCTTGAAGCTGGAAGTTGTCACCTGATGGAACTCCACGTTATACATGGCAGAGAGGTTGTATGAACAATACAAAGCCATCTCAGAATATTGTATTATGCACACTAGCCGTGACAGTTCCGGGGCCTCCATGTCAATGACGACTGAAAAGTGGCACCTCATGGACTCTGTAATAATAATTTTGCAGTCTTTTGAACATGCCATACAGGCAGTGAATGGCGAGTCTGCCTCCATAAGCCAATCAATTCCACTGCTGCGGGTGCTGAGGCAGACTTTGGTGAATGTACAGCATAGCCTTGATCTTGCTGGAGACGGTAATAGTATGTTGCTGCAACTCATGCTGACAGTATTTGACCTGAATCATCACGTTGTGAGCATTCAGCGTAGGGACAACTTTGTCATAGCAACAGTGCTGGACCCACAATACAAATGTGGAATTGCATCAGTACTGGAGTGAAGGCCTGAAGAGGTAAAAAATATCAGTGGTCAACTGGTGCACTTGGTTCATGGGGCACAGAAGTCACGTGCCAAGGTCAGCAAACTTCAGCAGCATAATCTGGCTGAAGGTGTACCTGGAAGACCATCAAGTATATCTTGCAAGGCGAAGGTGACTGCAGTTCCAGGTGGTCTGTCATCCAAAGTGGCTGGTGTCAACCTGCTTTGGGAGGCTTTGTCCCAAGTGGGTATTTGTGAAATAAATGATTCGAGAGAACAGGGTGATGTATCAATAACTGGACTTAGTGCAGCACAGAGAATGGTTGAGTCATATTTGTCTGAAAACAGGTATCTGACAATAACTGAAGATCCTCTTTTGTACTGGAGTGGAAAGGTCGGTGAATGGCCAGAGCTGACTGCAGTGGCACTGAAGTACCTCACATACCCACCCTCCAGTGTAAGTGTTGAGAGGGTATTCAGCTCAGCAGGTGCAATAGTCAGGGATCATCGGACAAACCTGTCTCCTGCAAATGTTAATTTGCTAACATTCATTAAAATTAATGAGAGGCACATACCAGCAAAGACTGCAACCTTGTTATTCGTACCCCAGCCTAGTCACGGTGGTCTTGCTGATGTGAAAATGGAGCATCCTGGTGGCACTGGCAGTGGCTGCCTGAAATGGCCCACCACTGACGTAGATGATGACATAATGGAGAAAGAATTTCCCAGCAGTCAGACTTCAGACATCGATGACTGTGAGGGCAGCTTTCTTTATGAGGATGATGATGTGGTTAATGTTGTCAGGTTTTAAATGAAGTTTTTAAAAGGCGGTGTGCCCTCACGGACCACCACCACCAAGACTGATGTTAGCCACTGCCACCATGAGTCTGTCTGCCACCCAGATCACCACTGCCGGGACTGATGTTAGCCACTGCCACCATGAGTCTGTCTGACCCCAGGACCACCACCACCAAGACTGATGTTAGCCACTGCCACCACTGAGCCTGAGTCTGTCTGCCCCCTGGACCACCACCACTGGGACTGATGTAAGCCACTGCCACAACGAGTCTGTCTGCCCCCGGACCACCACCACCGAGACTGATGTTAGCCACTGCCACCACCGCCACCATGAGTCTGTCTGCCCCCTGGACCACCACTGCCAGGACTGATGTTAGCCACTGCCACCACTGAGTCTGAGTCTGTCTGCCTCCCGGACCATCACCACCGGAACTGATGTTAGCCACTGCCACCACTGAGCCTGAGTCTGTCTGCCCCAGACCACCACCACCGGGACTGATGTTAGCCACTGCCACCACTGAGTCTGAGTCTGTCTGCTCCCCGGACCACCACCACCAGGACTGATGTAAGCCATTGCCACCACTGCCACCATGAGTCTGCCTGCCCCGCGGACCACCACCACCAGGACTGATGTTAGCCACTGCCACCACTCAGCCTGAGTCTGTCTGGACCACCACATCCATCAGCCACAGACACAAATCTTCTTAATATTTAAACCATAAAGTGAGTATGTGTACTCATGTTTGTTATGCTGCTTCACTTCCTTTAGTTGTATGTGTTGTTTTCTGTAGCTTTGCAGAGCCGCAATGGTAAAACACATACGGTACACTTCTTTTGTTTCTTTTACAGTGTAACAAAAAAAGGCTCCATCGCTAAAACTCGTTGGGAATGGTACTGTAGCTGTACCGTACAGAGAGGAAGCAATGTAATATCCATGTGAAATCCATTCTGGTAAGTATGAAGATTTTATTTCATCCGTTTCATTGTTTTGGAAAGATTGCAGCAAATATTGAGCACAGGTTGTGTTAGTTGATAAGATGTGGGTTTGAAATGTAACTTGACTTTAGATTGAGATTTAAGAACCAGGATGGGACACATAACAATTAAGTTGTAAGAAGTCATTCATTTCTTTTTTTTAGGAAACTTCCAGATGCTTTGTTGTTCTGTCAAAGTGGCCTTATCCAAAAAAGTTCTTCAACATCAGGCACCCCCTCCCCTTAGCTTGGGCACACATGCAACACGCAGAAGTCATTTCATTAGATGACCATGACCATCCTAACAGCCGGACTCCAGAAGGATGCTGATGAAATCTGTGAAGAAGTAATAAAATAAGAAACCATTAGAGACAAACCTGCAAATATGATTTCCCCACCCCCCCAAAAAAGATACTTACCTTCATGTGCTTGAGAGTTATCCGTTTCCAATTTCAGCGCAACAAATTCTCATTGAGCACTGGAATGTTCACACCAACAGTTTCTGTGTGACCTGTGATGCAGAACAATACCATGAGTACATGTCCATGTCAATCCCCCTCCTCACCTACAAAATGCACAACCATATATCTAGATCTACTCTCTCTCTCTCTCTCTCTATATATATATATATATATATATATATATATATATACTCACCAAGGCTACTATTAGTGTACAGCCAAAGGGCACCCTTCAATCCAGTTGAGATGATCACATTGCATTTGCTCGAATCGTCTCACAGAACACATTGGACCAGCAACACGACGCTCACAGTCATCATTTTATACTGGGGTATGTGCTGAAAGACTCTCATGCCACTGTGTTAACACTTGTCAATTTTCTGCACACAAGGAGGATGCAATTTAGGCCTATAGAAAAAATCTGGGACTCTGTGCCACCACTGCGCGCATGACTGAGTGCGCCATTAAATCTGGGGGACTTTGTATGTGCTGAAGCACTCTCATTCCACTGTGTTAACACTTGTCAATTTTCTGTACACAAGCAGGATGCATTTGGGGCCTACAGAAAAAATCTGGGACTCTGTGCCACCACTACACGCATGACTGAGTGCGCCATTAATTCTGGGGGACTTTGTATGTGCTGAAACACTCTCATGCCACTGTTTTAACACTTGTCAATTTTCTGCACACAAGCAGGATGCATTTTGGGCCTGCAGAAAAAATCTGGGGACTCTGTGCCACTTTTGTGTGTTCTGTGACTGTTGCTGTGAGCTCATGATGTCATATTGACATTTTTACAATTAAAGTAGCATTGCAAGAATGTCCTGAGTCTTCTGACAGTTTTGAACTGTACTTTTTTATGCTACTTTACATCACCACAGCCACCACTAGTTACCTCCGAGTCGTGACTTGAATGATACACTTCTTTTCACAATTTATGTCTGCTTTACTTACTTGTCTACTTTTTTTCATGTATGAAAAAAAATGAGCATGCCTTCCAATATTGTTTGGATCAGGTTTGTATTTATTTGCAGCTGCTTTTCAATAACTATTGTTCTGTGGTGTCATAAAACACTGCCTGCTGCATAACTGTTAATTAACAACAGAAGTGATATATAACAACTAATTGATGTGATGGAGAAAAGCAGAGGGAAACAATGACAAAGACCTTGTCAGCACCAATTTAAAAGGAATGCTCCTTTCATTATTTCATACATGAAAAAAGGTAGTACAGCAGACGCAACTACTGCAAATTCACGTATCATTCCAGTCAGTCAGGATGTCAGTAAAGAAAGTTGTAACATAGCATTAAAAAATACAGGTCAGAGTTCTCAACAGATTGTTGCGCTGCTGCCTTACAGAGATTCACCACATTACATAGTTGTGGTGATGCACATAAACTAATATGTGGGGGCATTACTCCTACTGGAATATTTTTGCTCCACAGAGTGCAATATATTTCTGAGAAAACGCCTATAATTTCATTACAGTGTGTCATGTGATGGAGTAATTACTGATCAGAAATCACCATTATTCTGCCTCCTTTCTCAGCAACATTAGGATGTGATGCCAGGGGAGCACAGGTGCATGATCCACTATAGTGAAGTCCGGGTAGTTATCCCATGTTTCCTTATGTTATAAGGTTGACTTTGTGGTGAAATGTGGGAATGTTTCCACTAACAAGGCTCTTCTTACTGGAAACGTGCCCACACGTTTCACCACAAACTGACCATTATAACATAAAGAAACATTCGGAAAGCTGCCGGACAATCGGATATTCACTGTAAGAAGCACGCACACGTGCTTTCCCTGGCATCACGTCCTAACGTTGCTGAGAAGGGAGGCAGAATGTGGGCACATTTTCAGAACAGGAATTCCTCTGTCACATGACACACTGTAATGAAATTATGGGTGGTTTTCACACAAATGTATTACACTATGTGGTGCAAGAAAGATTCCCCTGGAAAGGAAAATATGTATGATTAAACAACAACAAAGAAAAAACACACAAAAACAGTACAACATAGTAGTGGAGTGGGGTGGGGGTGGGGGGCAGAAAACAATCCCCAACTTACTGTGGCCATGGGATGCCGTGGTGGTCCAGCAGCAGGTGCAGCATTGAAACTATTTGCTGCTGCTGTTGTTCTAGTCTGTTCACCTGCTGCTGCAAAGCACCGAACTGCTCATTATTTTCTTCAAGAGCTACCCACACCAGGGCGATGTCTGACTGTGTTGCAGGGAATGTGCTGGGGTCCACTGCAGCAGAGAATCCAGGTAGTGGTGGTGGTGGTGGAGAAGGTGGTGGTGGTGGCTGTGGTGGCAGTGGTGGTGGTGGAGGAGCAGCTGCTGTACTAGCCCTCCTCCTGCTGCGGCGGTGATGAGGCACAACTCCCACCCCAGCAGCACCCTTGGCCACTGCCACAGAAGGGCCAGCAGGTGGACACCTGGTCCCTTCCATGGCAGCCTGCCACTCTTCCCTGTGGTGGTTCAGCATGTGGGTGCACTGGCCACCGGTCCCCAAATGTGTCCCATGGGGCCACAGCGAAGCACCACACCACACAGATGGCACACCACCACTGTGCTGTCTTCCCCCACAGAATTAAAAAACTCCTACACTGGGGAGCTGCGGGGGCGGACCAGACACAGTCCTCACACGAGTCCCACCAGTGTTTTTCAGGACCATCTCCTGTGGCTGTGGAGGTGGTGCTGCTGGAGCCCTTACAGCTGCTGCTTCTGGTGGTGGTGGTAGTGGTGGAGAAGTGCAGCCATGGGTGGCACTGGTGCTGCTGCTGCTGCAGCTGCTGCTGCTCCTGTTGCTTGAACATGGGGGGAAGCAAAACCCAAGGAGTCGGGAGCGGTCCAGCATGACATGACTGCCCTGCCTCCACGGGTCCGCACTGCCCTCCGACTGCGCCCACGGTCCAGTGACTTGCCTTCTCCAGGGTCCACGTCCATCCCTCCCACACAAGTCCCTGGCAAACACACATTCACACACAGTCACTCACACATACACAAAACAAAACAACACTTATAAAAAAAAAATGAACTACCAAAATAAAATCACAAACACAATACAAAAACTAAATAAAGACAGCTTTTAAAAAAGCTGTTGTTTTACAAAGGCAATGAGCATTTTGTCACTGACTCCTACACTGCTCTCTCACATGCCTTCTCCCTCTGCGAATGCAAAGGAGAAAGTGAAACTGCTTCTCTGACTCACTTCCTTCCTGCCTGGCTAAAGCATGTGACTTACAGTACTGTAAGCCATGTGATGTGTGGGGGGCTGCCTATTCTCCTCTCACTTCACCTTACTTTGCGTTAAGGCATAATGGAAATGCGAAGTGGTAATAATAATGACATGAAGTGAGCACCTTGCAGTGCCCACTTCACGTTGTGCTCCATGTACGCGAAGTGGCCACTTCACCGGCGGATTAAAAATTTGCTGCATCTCTAACAGTGACCTGTCGGCAAACTGTTGATTTAATCAACAGCGATGTAGGTTGCTGTGTTGGTGTTGCTGTACAGGGTGTATACCCTTCCTTACCCACAGAACCACAGAGGTAGTGGGTGACAGATAGTACAGTATAGTTTGGCATTAGCAGAAGGGGCACATGCATGGCCAGGACCTGAATGGCTGCCTAAGAGTTTCACTCCATCGAGCCACTTTAAAATCTGTTACTCTTGCATACTTATTAGCCTCTGTGCACTTACTATGGCTGAAACTTTGAATTGGACCATTAATTACTTCTGTTTGACAAATTTCTGGAGCTCTGGGATTTATTTTGGGTCATTTGTACTGGGCTGCATCACCAGCATGTACAGACTCATACCTGGAAGGCTATGGCAACTCCTGCGACCCATGTGGTGGTGGGTCTGGTGGACCTCTCTGACATAAGATCTATGCTGCAATCTTTGGTGCAAGATATACCCAACATTAAAGCATCTATTGCACAACTAGATACAAAATTAGAGACTGCTGAACAATGGATCGCAGACACACAACTTTTATCGCTAAAGGTGGAATTCAACACAGCTAGACACGGTGATAAGATTGCCATGCTAGAGCAAAAGATTCAATCCCTCTGGGCAAAGCTGGAGGACTTGGAGAACAGAGGAAGACACAATAATCTAAGGATTATAGTGGTACTGGAGGGGGCAGAAGGGCCCAATATGTGTGAGGTCTTACGGCAGCTCATTTGCTTCACTCCTTTGGACGTAGAACAAGCCCATAGATCTTTGGGGCCAAGACTGGCCAGAGGCATGCACCCCCAGCCTATTATTGCATATTTTTATGGTTCTCTGTAAAAGAACAAATTCTGTGCTTGGCTCATGAGAGGGGTCCTCTAAAACTGAACGGTCACACCATCCACATGTTTCAAGATTTACTACAAGGGTCAAAAAAAGTGAGCACTGGGGAGGTGGTGCTCTCAATAAGCATCAAATCCATTCACAAAAGAATCGGGCACTCACCAGCAAAATGCAAACAGACTCGACTAGATGAAGAAAAAACCTTTATTTACACAAAATAGAAAAACACTGTGCGATACTTGCTTTACATGTTTCAGAACCACTTGGTTCCTTTCTCAAAAGCTGCTGTACCACAAAACACAAACCCTTAAATACTTAAAAACTTCAATCAGCATCAATGACATCATAAGTGACACCATATGAACATTAGTGCAAACCCATGACATGTAAAACAAATCAAATATAACTTAATTGTTTTATCTATCAGCTCATAAACAAATACTTGAGCATCCCATATTAATGATGATTCTTAAAAATACATCCATGTAAAATACATCTGAATGCATTTAAACACATTTAAAAAGTGGAGGGGGAGATAGGAAAAATATAAACAGGGAACGAGATACATATAGAGTGCTATATACATAGGTGTGCAAATAACATATCCATTAGTAGTAGAAAATTTTTATTTTTATATAGGAATAATACATGTCATTTGGATAAAATAATCCAGTTTTCAAGACAGTCCTGTGCAAGTTTTCCAAGTTTCATATAATCACACCAATTTCAAACAATCAATACAAATTATAAAACACAAAATCACAAAACACACACATCTAGACAATATTAAAAATTAAATCAAACACATTCACAAAAATATACATAATACATCTTTAACCCCTTAAGAAATTTTTTTTCAATTTTCTCTAATCGCAATGAAGGAGGAAGTGTATTCCAACACATTGCTGCTTGTGACGCCAAGGTTCTGTCCCCAAATTTATTCTTATGCTTATCTGGATCTATTCTATTTTGATACAAAGCCCTAACTGAATGTTTCCTAAGAGCAGAATCTTTATCTGCCAATATTTTTGATATATTATGATTCAAATGAATTGTCCTATATTTATATATAAATAAGGACCAACTATACCTATATTCTAGGTCAAGAGGTAACCAGTTTAACTTAGTCAACAATTCACAATGATGAGCCCTAAAATTACAATGTAAGACATATCTTGCCACCCTATACTGCAATTTATCCAATTTAATCAAAAATTGTTTAGGTGCAGCCCTATAAATAACTTCTCCATATTTTATTACTGGAAGTATAAGCTGTTCAGCAATCCGTTTTCTATCTTGCAGTTTTAAGGACTTAGATGTTCTCTTCAGAGCTCCCAATTTTTTATGTGTTTTTGTAATAACAGACTCTATGTGACTCTTAAAGGTCAATAAAGAGTCAATATTAACTCCTAAATAACAATAATTCGAAACTTGTTCTATCAAAGTTTGATTCAATGATGTGATCTGTACATCTGAGACACCCTGTTTTTTAGTACCAAAACACATTAATTTTATCTTATTTACATTCATAATCAATTGTGACTTGGTGAACCACTCCTGGACCCTAGTGAAGTCAGCCTGTAGGTCTCTCTGGAGATCCACCAAACCGTTACCAGAGGCCACCAAAACCGTATCATCTGCATACATTCTAATAGCTGTATGCCGGATCACTGATGGTAAATCATTGTTGAATATCAAAAATAACAAGGGTCCCAAAATGGACCCCTGTGGAACTCCCCTTTTAATAATCCTAGGTTGCGAAAGATGGTTCTCTAGCTGTACTCTCTGGAATCGGTCCGTCAGATATGACTTAAACCATACCAGTGGATCACCAGAGAAACCCAAACAGACCAACCTCTCAGACAAAATGGAGTGGCTCACCAAGTCAAATGCTTTTGACAAATCAATATAGATGGCTGCTGTATCCTTACCTTTGTTCAAAGATGTACATATCAGATCATTAAATTCGACCAAAGTCGATGTAGTTGAAAAACCCTTCCTAAAACCTGATTGATATCTTGTTAATAAATCATATTTTTCTAAATAAACTCCCATTTGTTGGTTTACCAACCTTTCTAAACATTTGGATAATACAGGTAAGATAGTAATTGGACGATAATTGTTAGGAGATGTCTTATCTCCAGTTTTATAAATAGGTACTATCTTCCCTGTCTTCCATGAAGTAGGAAAATGTCCCTCTTGTAAACTCCAATTAAATATAGCTAGAATCGTATGTGCTATATATGGGGCAGCTATTTTTAAAAAACGTCCTTCTAAATTATCCAGACCTGCAGATTTATATGGGTTTATTCTAGACAATTCCTTAGTAACTTCCCGTAATGTTGACCGTTTGAATCTAAAGGGAGGATGTTGATTTGGGTAATGTTCTTTACACCTAATGTCAGTTACTATTGGAGTATCTCCTATTAATCCTAAATTGGGTAAATCAACAAAATAACCATTTAAAATATTTGATACCTCCCCTGGGTCTTCTATTATATCTTCATTTGTTCTCAATTTTAATTTTATTTGTCCATTTTGCCCTCCAGGATTTGACAAGTTTTTATAATTGTCCAGAATTTTTAGGATTCATATTGTAATTTAATTTACTACATAGTAAATTATTTTTGCCCTTTTGTTAATTTTGACACTCATTTCTTTTAATTCTAAATAAATCCCAGTCACAGCTTTCTTTTGTCTTTTGGCTTTCTTCCAGATTCTATTTTTAACTCTAATCATTTTTGCAATTTTTCTGTTATCCATGGAAATCTTGGCAAATTTCTATGTTTTTGTTATTATAGGTGCATGAAAATCACAAATGTTTTGAAAAGTATTGGTAAAATATTCAATGCTAAGATCCAATTCTGGTATTAATAAACACCTCTCCCATCTTTCTAATCTAATACTCTAAAATTTAAACTCTGAAAATGTCTCATGTCACGAGACCAATTTTGTTTCGAAACTCTCCAAGTCCTCCCTTAGGATGTATAATAAGAGTAGTCCAAACAGGATTATGATCACTAAAATGAGGGATAAAATTCTCGATCTTTTACTTGAAGAGTTTGAGAAACAAAATTAGATCCAATATTGATCCATTTTTGTAGTATTTATATATCTTGTGGGTAGATTAATCAATTGAATAAGTCCCATTTCAGTTGTGATTTCTTTAGTTTTTTCCTCTATCATTAGCCCAGTCACAATTAAAATCGCCCATTAATACAACAGGTTTACCTTTTATACAATCCCCTATTTTTTGTAAAACCCCATCTATAGTTTTTAATTTTGTTCGAGGGGGAGAATAAATCACAGCTACTACTAAATTTCGGTGAACAATAGAGATGACTATATAATCTATATTTCCTTCATTTCCTGCCATCATTATTTCAGCATACCCCAAAGCATTTTTAATAAAACACATTACCCCTTCCCCTTTACCTTTTCTATCTTGCCTAAAAGTCTGATATGCTGGCACACCCAATTCAGTTGTACTTATTTTATCATTTAACCAAGTTTCACTCAAACCCAATATACATGGATTATGTGAGTCTATAATGGTTGCCAGCAGATCAGTCTTATTAGAAATACTACGAGCATTGTCATGTAAAACAGTAATTTCATTTTCAACATTAGGTCCTGGATTCATCTCAACATCACCCCCCAAGATCAAAACCAAATAACATGCATCCATAAAAGTATCAGGTGACTTATTGAAACTTGGAGGTAAGCCCTTTAACTTAATACCTGCTCGCAAGTACTTATTCCAACAATTAGTAAAAACATTTCTTCTATTTAAAAGTAAATACCCTTCTAAATTGGGATGGGTCTTTACAACAAATGGCCAAACTGTTTTAATTATTCCTAATTCAGATTCACTAAATATTGCACCTGTAAAAGTCAGTCCCAAAATAAGGTAACCTAACATTTTTACTAAATACATTTTTTTAATTTATTAAAAAGGAACAACAGTATTCCCGGCAATATTTGAAATCCTTTAGCAGGCAGAAAACCACCACCACCTTATTTACTACCTTTTTGCACCTACCTGCAAAAACCAGGCAAATATACCAGGGAGCTGTGTTCCATTTACAATTTACCAGAACAAATCCTTTTACTACTTAATTTTAACTTCGAGTGGCACTCGCACATTCACACACGCCATGTGACTACACGTCATGGTGAATAGTGCTGTGCAACTTTTAAACCTCAGGTCCCACCTCTGCAACTCTCTGATAGGTTCCCCCAGCAGTCCATCAAGGTTTTCAATCAGCTGTGCCTTGGTAAATTTCAGCGCGTAGATGTTCTTAGCGTTTGCAGTCCACAAAGCAGAATTCAAATAAAAAGAGCTGCTGTGCATTCAGTAAGAGGGAATAAGCTGGAAATATTTACCACTTTGATGGTATTCAGTGCTCTCAAACAGCGCGAACTTTTAAACCTCAGGTCCCACCTCTGCAACTCTCTGATAGGTTCCCCCAGCAGTCCATCAAGGTTTTCAATCAGCTGTGCCTTGGTAAATTTCAGAGCGTAGATGTTCTTAGCGTTTGCAGTCCACAAAGCAGAATTCAAATAAAAAGAGCTGCTGTGCATTCAGTAAGAGGGAATAAGCTGGAAATATTCACCTCTTTGATGGTTCTTACAATATAATTCTTACAATATAAAAAAACCCTTTTTACAACAAAATTCAAGCATTAGTAGATTTCTGATCAAAGTACAGCATAAATGACATTCTGAAAAACCCATTACTTCCTTAGCAGATAAGGCTTCAAATTAAACCCTGTTTTTAAATTTGGTGATTTCGTAGCCTGTAATTTAATAATCCAAAACATCTCTCTTTTTAACAACAAATTATCAAAATTACCACCTCTGGGTTTTTATAGACTTTATCAATAATGGTAAACACCATCCTGTGGCTATCTTGGTCAGTTACGGAGTTCAGATGTACTGCAATGGCATAGAGCTGATCATTTCATTCTATCACCTTCATGTGTTCCCCCAGCCTCTGTTTAAATTGCCTTCTCATTTTGCCAATGCAAAAAGCTAAACATGTACACTGCGCCAAATAAATTACACCACTTTTATTGCAGGTAGCAAACTGTCTCATACAGAACTCTTTATCAGAACTGACACTTGAAAAAGTGCTACAGCTCTTAACATTGTCACATATAGGCAATTCTTACATTTAAAAAAATTTTGATTATTAAGCCAAGTTTGCTCCTTTTTTCTATTAAGTGACTATGTACTAGTCTATCCTTTAGAGTTGGAGCTTTTCTATAGGACATACGTGGAACTGTTTTCACCAGATCTTTAAGGGCCAGATCTCCCTTCAAAACATTCCAATGTTTACAAAGAATCTCACTCACTTCATTAGCCTGAGTAGAATATGTAGTGACAACATTGAAAATTGAGGTGCTGGGGGTATTTTTTCTACCCTTTCAATAGTCAGAAGATCCTTTCTTTCTATATTATTGGCTAAAACTCTCACTGCCTGTATATTGTCTGAGCTATAGCCTATTTCTTCCTGTCTTTTAACCAGAACAGCAGCTTCCTGTCGAAATGCTGCATCAGTGCTGCAATTACACTGACTTCCTAAAAATTGTCCCTTGGAGATATTTCTTCTCACATGTGGAGGGTGGCAACTTGAAGAAATTAGGAGTGCATTACCATGTATTTATTTTCTGTATAGTTTAGTGTCTACTCATCCTTCCTCATTTTTACTTAGGGTCACATCTAAATAGTTAACCTCCTTAAAGTTGCTGATAAATGTAAATCTTAAATAATCCATAGTACTATGCAAATACTGAATAAAACTCTCTAATTCTGTGTTATTGCCTTT
Source organism: Neoceratodus forsteri (assembly GCA_016271365.2). NCBI lineage: Eukaryota > Metazoa > Chordata > Ceratodontiformes > Ceratodontidae > Neoceratodus > Neoceratodus forsteri. The sequence continues at coordinate 724,917,786 of CM057458.1, read as the reverse complement.
CCGGAGTAATAAAATATCATCTATATAACATCCCCAGAACACAATTTTGTCTTTGTATACATTGATAGCTTTGTAAATAAAAAACTGTTCCCACTGTCCTACAAACAAATTAGCCACTGAGGGAGCACAGGTTGCCCCCATTGCGGTACCCATTACCTGTAAAAAAAACTTTCTGTGAAAGATTCGCCACCGATTGTTCTATAGCCTCCTGTTCCTCCGTTCTTATTGATTCCAAGGATGGCTCGAACCCCTCCTCCCCTCATGTTGTTCCGGAAACTGAAATATCAGTATTGAAAAAAGGTCTTAAATTTGCCCTAACTAACCCTATTAATGAAATAGATACGATAGTAGATTTACATCTGGCTTGCAGGAAATTAAATCTAAAATATTTTTTCCACAAGAAGTCTATGGAAACTGATAGTGGTTTGCATGAACAGACTTTGAAACCTAGTTCTACTTTTTGCCCTCCATATGGTCCATCAGTAAGTCTTTAAAAACTTGGTGGAACAAGACCTAACATCATTATTTTTGAAGCCCCCCCCGAGCCACTTTCAGTAGCATCTCTAAAGTAGAAAACAAAGATTTGAAAAGCTTGCAACAAGATGCAAAAATTATTATAAAGCAAGCAGACGGGGGGATTCAGGATGTTAAAGCCTATACAGTAAAAATAAATAGACAGCTTAGCAACACCAGATTTTATAAAAAAAACTGATGGTTGATCCAACTGTGGATTTCAAATTTGCTATAGATGAGACTGTAAACGAGACACATAAAAAAGGACTTATAACAACTAAAACGAGAGACTTTTTAATTACTGAATATCCCACAAAAGCAATATTTTACACTATCTCTAAGATTCCTAAGAACTTGGAAACACCACCGGGATGCCCAATAGTGAGCGGTATAGGTTCCTTAATTGAATCATTGTCGAAGTTTGTGGACATGTTTTTAAAACCATTGGTGGAAAAATTGCCGTAGTTTATTCAAGACACTAAACATTTATTGAATGTGTGCAATAATCTACAGTTGGACAATAATATGATGTTTGTTACCTTAGACAATGATGCGCTTTATACTAATGTCCCCCATGAGGGGGCACTGGATGATGCTGCTGCTGTTGCTTTTTTGACTTAGGATATAGCTACTGACAATATACCTGTTGAATTTGTTTTAAAATTATTGGAATTTGTATTGAAATACAATTTCTTCATGTTTGATAATTATCTTTTTTTACAGGTAATGGGAACAGCAATGAGGGCAACCTGTGCTCCCTCACTGGCTAATTTGTTTATAATGTATGGTAGAACATTGTTATAGGTAGAAATCTACCATTTTACAACGTTTTACCATCGATGTGACGTTACGATGTTGTTAACCTATTGATGGTACGTCACATCGATGGGTTAACAACCAGAAATAGTCTGGGCATGCGCGCAAATGGATCAGACGGCCTTGAAATGGCTGCAGCGGTGAGGGCAGAGCAGCGGAAACATAAAAAAAACTGCAGTAAGGAACTGCTTTCTTTTGTATAAAACCTAAATTGTACTATACACTATAAAATATAATGTATGGTACATTGATGGGTAACCGTTTTGTTAACTCATCTTGAGGTTGCCATGGTGACCTAAACCTCTCGAGCTTCACTCTCGAGGTTTACATGGTCGCCCTGCCAACCTCTCGATGGTTAACAAACTGGTTAACCATCGATGACCATACATTATCCTCTATGTAGGACAGTGGGAATAGTCTTTTATTTACAATACTGACAATATGTAGAAAGACACAATTGTGTTCTTGGGACATTATATACAGTATATAATTTATTTGGCACAATGTACATGTTCAGCTTTTTACATCAGCAACACAAGAAGACAATTTAAACAGAGGCTGGGGGAACATATGAGAGTGGCAGAACAAAATGATCAGCTCTATACCATTGCAGTACATCTAAACTCGGTACTGACCAAGATAGCCACAGGATGGTGTTCACCATTATTGATAAAGTCTGTAAAAACCCCAGAGGTAGTAATTTTGATAATTTGCTGTTAAAAAGAGAGATATTTTGGATTATTAAATTAAGAGGCTACTAAATCACCAGGATTAAATTCAGGATTTAATTTGAAGCCTTATCTGCTAAGGAAGTAATTGGGGTTTTTAGAATGTCATTCATGTTGTACTTTAGTCAGAAATCTACTAATACTTGAGATTTGTTGTAAAAAAAAGGTTTTTTATATTGTAAGAATTTATTACTGGATATATTATTTGCACACCTATGTATATCACACTCTATATTTATCTCATTCCCTTTTTATATTTTTCCTATCCCCCCACCACTTCTTTCTCTGGTCTCCGCTTTTTAAATGTGTTTAAATGTGTTCAAATGTATTTTACATGGATGTATTTTTAAGAATCATCATTGATGTGGGATGCTCAAGTATTTGTTTATGAGCTGATAGATAAAACAATTAAGTTATATTCGATTTGTTTTACATGTGATGGGTTTGCACTAATGTTCATGTGGTGTCACTTATGATGTCATTGATGCTGATTGAAGTTTTTAAGTATTTAAGGGTTGGTGTTTTGTGGTACAACAGCTTCTGAGAAAGGAACCAATGGATTCTGAAATGTGTAAAGTGAGTACCACATGGTGTTTTTCTATTTTGCGTCAATAAAATATTTTCTTTATCTGGTCAAGTCCATTTGCATTTTGCTGGTGAATGCCTGATTTTTTGTGAATGGACATGTTTCAAGATTTTTCTAAGGAAGTTGCCTCGCGGAGGAAATCATTTGCCCTTATTCATAAGAAGCTGGCCCAGAGGAGGATACAATATGCCATGTGATATCCGACAATCCTGGCTGTGTTATGGGAGGGCCACTGGCTCCGCTTTGATACCCCACAGGATGCGCAGCATTTTCTTACCAGCATAAAGCAAGCTACATGGACATCATCCCAGGATACTGTAGGCAACCTCAGTTCCACCAGGTGAGCCTGGCCAGTGCAACAGTTCCTTACTAAAGAGGCTACCCTCCTCTACTTCTTCGGCAAGAAAGGGCAATCATCCTGTCAGGAGTCTGGGTCAGCCAGCAATTCATCATCTAAGGAAGACAGTAACCAGCCTCACAAACCTAAAAGGCACAGAGATATACACCAGAGTAATGACTTACAGCATCCCTCATCTGTTCAACCTAGTGATCCTGCACTATCTGGGGTGTGCTCGGCAATGTCCCCGCCATCCCAAGCCTTAAGCCCCCTGGTCTGGTCACCGGACCCTGATCCCAAACATCCTCGGCAGTCCCCGACCCCATCTTCGGAGAAACCTCTGGCTACAGGGATGGAATGGGCAGATTATGTAGAGGAAGAGTTGACTGCATTCCTGCCATCAGATTCTGCCATCCTAGATATGCTAACGTCAGATCCACATTCTAAAAATGTCAGCACCACTGAAGCAAGATCATTGGAGCTGGAATCACCTTCTTCTACTATTGCAGTAAAGACGAGGCTAGAGCCCTCCCAGGACTTGTAATGGAAATATGGACTGTTTGGTTTTGGTAAACTCACTGGGTCAGATATTCAAAACTTTGCGCCGTGCAGAAACCATTTGCGCAGGTTTAGCACGGGATTAGCGTGGGTCTGCTATATTCAAAAGGCCAAATAGCGCGGGCAAACTGCATTAGCACCAGGCAAAATTATAATGTATGCAAGGGTCAAACTGACATGAATACAGGCACAATGCTATATTCAGCGACTAGCGCTGCGCTAAGTGGTTTTGTGCGACTTAGTGCGACACTTAACGTGGTGCACATTACCGCCCAGGGAAAGCTTGTCTCAATCCTGGGTAATCAGCTTTGTGCGACACTATGGCTTTGCACAGTGTTTGCGCGGGTTTAGTGCGGGTTTTGCGTGACCCTAACAAATAAATATGACACATAGATAAAGCCAAACATAGAGGAAGCATGCTGCTAACTGATGGCATCACAATGATGCAATCATCTGCCACCAGTCCCAGCCATGCCAGGCAGTAAGTGGTGACCCTGCCAGCAGTGGACAGCATGGCAGTGTGGCCATACAGCACACACCTGTGGACTGCACTTCTGTGGACACCAACAGATGCCAGCACACACATGCAGCACTGTGGGCATGGAGGATGTTGAGGGGAGCATGTATGCGTGGCGAGGCTGTGCTACAGACCAGGTGTGGCCACAAGGCTGGGACACATCATGCAGTGTACATGGGCCAGTATTGGGAATACCCCAACACCAGTGTGCCTTTCAGATAATATATGCCCCCCCCGGCCACATACCTCACAGCTGTACAACTGCCATAGCACACAAAGCCAGGAATGTACATGTCACTGTGAGCATCCATGCCACAGGTGCAGCATCTGTGGGTCACACAACAGTGTAACAGTAATGTCCACTGTCAGTAAACATCCGCAGGTTGGGCCTCTCACTGTGTATTGTGCAGTCATCATCACTGCCCTACACACCATAGGCATTGCTGTGTCCACACACTACTGGCCCCCTTGCTACTGTAGTTTCTGCTGTGCACTGTAGCATGCCCTACAGTGTGACAGTTGCATGCAGCACCACCACCACCTGTGCCTATGCTGTCTTGTCCCTTGGGGTACAATATGCTATGCTATGCTGTACTGTTTACATGTAGCCTGCAGCTATCATCGTGCACTGCCAGACTGACCTACAGGTGGAGCTGCGGTTGGACCTGGTGAGCCCCTGTACTTCCAGACTGACCTACAGGTGGCTCTGTGAGACCCTGCAGTAACGCTGGGCAAACTGGATGCAAATCAGGGTATAATGAGATACTAATCTGGTTGTTTGCCCAGAGACTACCTAAGTAGGCTCATTTGCATGGCACTTTTGAATATGGCACATTTTAGCTCCGGGCAAACGTATTTGCTCTGGGCTAACTGCTTAGCTCCACGCTAATGCCGCGCTAATGTGTTAGTGCGGCGCTAACGGTACGGGGAATATTATACAGTTTTGATCACTGTTCTTTCACATCTGCTGCTTCCTGCAGCTGTACTGAGTCCATGCATTTGCTGGCACACACATTGGCCACGTAGTTCGTCTGTACCTGCCCTCACATTGCTGTGTACTGTGTTGTTGTTGTGGGTTGCACTTCCTGGTTGCTTTATTCAGTGCTGTCTTATTCCAGGGCTATGTTTGCCCTGCACTCCCAGCCCAGTTTGCATGGCCTCATTACCATGCTATATTCAAAAGCTATTTGCCCTGGGCTATTCCTTTTGAATATAGCTTGCTCTGTGCTCCGGGCTAAGTTTGCCCACCGGGCAGTGCTAATTTTGCCCCGGGGCAAAGTTTTGAATATCTGGCCCACTGTGTTTTAATTCCTAAGCAGCAAGAATATTTGTAGTCCGTTTTGGCTATAGGGAAGGGGAGGGGCAATGCAGATGATTATGCAAGCTCACTGGGGGAGAGCTTTAGCTAAGTTAATTACAGTTTGTGTAATCATTGGTTTTGCATAGGGTTGGTGTTTGTCAGGCAGTTTTTCTTTTTCTTGTCATGTATACCCTCCCCCTTGTCCCCACATTAGTCCCCTTTTTGTGGTAGATGCAAGATTGGGAGATGAATCTAGATTATCATCCCACATGATCTTGAATAACCTGGTGGTCTAGTGGTTATAGTGGATCTAGGATGCTACAATGGGGGTGCTGGGGTGGTGTGCATGCTTAATATGTACTTTACAACATTTTTATTAAACCTTTATGTTTTCTCCTATTATTCTTTTCTAGTAGTTTTTGACAGAACCTACAAATGTAATCCATAGTTTGAATGTAAACATTTGTACAATCAATAAATCAGACTTCTTCAACAAAGTGAAATGCAGCAGCCTCTGCAAGCAAGTACATTACTCTGTGGGGGGGGGGGGGTTGCAGCCACAACCTTCACAACCCCCTAGAGCCACCACTTTTCTGTAGCAAAGTTCTTGTGCAGTACAATGTTAGAGTTCATATTTTCTCAAAACTCAAATATATGCTTGCCTTGTCCTCTTTCTCCATGGGAAATAATAACAATAATAAGAATAAGAATCAGCATTTATATACTGGTTTTCATACACACTGTATCCCAAAGTGCTTTACAAGCAATACTAGACTGATAGTGAAGTGACTGAACATGCAGTGGCAGCTGTTCCATACATTAATATCCACACACAGCCTTGGACAATTGCATGCACTGGTTTTATAGGAAGGGGAATGTTGGCCAGGACAATGGGGTCAGGTAGTGATCAAGGTTCTGGCAGCCCCACATCTTATTTCTCACAGTAATCTGCTCATATATCTCTCCTTCTGTCTTCCTCTTCCCTGAATATAGCAGTATCTTGCAAGAGTGGCCTTCTCAGTCCCCCTCTGGTATTCATTCTTCACTATTCCTCCTCACACCGAAAACTGGTGAGCTCATCACCCTTCTGCATAATGAATGCAAGTAGTATAGTTCCTGTTTTATTTTGACATATCAAATATAAAAATATCTTTCCAGTAAGTCAGGCTCATATCAGCAGGGAACAAGGGGAATGATGGGCTTTTCTATCTAAAAGATCTAGGCTACCTTTGATTAGGCACTATTAAATGACAGGTGTGTACATCATTATGCATGTCATTTAATAGTGCCTAAACCTAGGTGGCTTAGATCTTATATGAGTAGGAAAGCCTCTTTTTCCACTTGTGCCATGCTGCTATCAGCCTGGCTTACCAGAAGATCATGTTCATTATTAATATGTAACTATGACATGGGAGACTGTACTCACCACATTCATGATGCGGAAGGGTAGTGAACTTACCAGTTTTTGGTGTGGGGAGCAGGTGAGAAGAATGAATGCCAGAGAGGAACTGAAGAGGCCATTCCAGCAGGATACAGCTGTATTCAGGTTAGTTGAAGACATGAAGGAGGACGCTGAGCAGATCACTGTGAGATCTGAAATGTGGGGCTACCAGCATTGTGCTCACTACCTGACTGTGGATGAGAGTAGCCAGCAATGACAAATATTCAGAGTGGCAGGGCTGCACCTAAACTGTTACTTGACTTCAGTGTAGGGAGACCATGGGGGGGGATGTTGACATTTGTTAGGACAGTATTGAGGGAGTTGTGTATAGCTCATTCAAGATTTGGTAGGGTGGTAGCCAGCCAACTTGCACTGTGGAGTAGAGCAAAGAAAGTACTGGAGAAGAATTGCTGGGAAGGTGAGGAAAAAACACAACAGGGAACTGTACATACTACCATCACTGTGCAGAAGGGTGGTGATCCACTTAATATTTACTGAGGGAGCAGAAGTCTGACATTGAGAATGTGAACTGGAGAGTGATTTGGGAGGCATGTTTTAACAGAGCCAGCTTATGATGTGTATCAGTATAGGTGTGCATAAATCCCTCTGACGTACAAGATTACAATCTGATGTTTGATAATTCTCTTCATGAGATCGCAAGCTCATATGCGTCCCCAGGCAGTACTAAGAACAGGGTATGGATGTTGAGGTGTTCAACAGAAGGCAGGCTAGGCTCAAGGGGTTCAGGTGGAAACAGAACGTCTTATTTGTGGATTAACAAGAGAGCATGAGCTTTGGAACTGAAGAAGACCGGTACTTTGCTGTGTGACCCTGAGCAAGTCACTAAAATTCCTTGTGCTCCTAGGCCACACCTGTAAACAAGCTGTCAGCTTAGTGTGTCTCTCCTGGTTAACAAAAAAAAAAATTCAGTGCATCATATAACCACTAGATCATCAGGTATTTGAAGTGTTGTACTGTAACGCAGTCTGCCAAAGTAAAAATCAGCTGGCTTGCAAGACATCACATTTTCTGCAAGTTAAAGTAAATAAAATGAACAGAATCATAGCCTAACATGTGTACAGATCAAAATAATCCATGAGGTAATACATGGTGTTGATCATTGTGGTACAACAATTCAAAATAAAAAGGGAAAGAAGAACTACTTAACACTATAGAAATATATGTTGACCACTGTCTCTGGCTCAAATGATGTCATCATGACTCATCACTTAACACACTTGGCAGACATCTTAAGGAGAAGCCAAGGCTGTTTTTTGAATGTGAAAGGCTAATGTTTACATTTTTCAAAAGCTATGAAACTGCATTTATGTTATTTACATAAATGCAGTTTTAGCATATGTGTAAACAGCAGCCTTTACTTTACCTTCATATGAAGCCATATTTTGGAGTTTGCAGTTTTAAAAAACTGCTTGTTTAGGTACCCTTTAAGGGCATTAACAAGGTGAAAGAGTCTAACATGTTTCAATACAAGAAAAATAGCAGGACAAGAGGACACAGCATGAGATTAAAGGGAGGCCGACTAAGGGGTAATGTGAGGAAGTTTTTTTTTCAAAGAAAGGGTGGTGGAGGCATAGAATGGCCTACCTCAGGAAGTGGTGGATATAAATACAGTGCATGGCTACAGACAGGCATGGGATAGGCATAAGGGAGCAATACAGATGAGTATGAATAGATAGGCCACTGACAGAGTAAAGGCCAATGGCACATTTATAAGGTAGAAAAAGAAATGGGCAGACTGGATGGGCCTTGCGGTCCTTATTTACTGTCAACTTCTATGTTTCTATGTTTCCATGATTCTCTTAGATCTGGTCAATATAGCTATACTCCCTATAACCATTTCAGATCATGCCCCAGTGAGTATGGTGTGGGTGCCCAAGGGTAGCATTGCTAAATCCCCTTGCTGGTGCTTTAACCCCACTCTCCTCTGTTCTGAGTTCAAATGGTGGTTACAAGTGAAAACAGTTTTTTATTTTGATACCAATGCTGCCCCAGATATATCAGTTTTCACACTTTGGGAGGCTTTCAAGGCCTTTGTCAGAGGCTGTATCATTTCTTATGCCTCTAACGTGAACAAACTTGGGAGGCAAGAAAATTGTGGATCTCACCCGTCAAATTAAACTACTGGAGGAAGCCATATATAAGCAGCCATCGACTCAAGAGTCTCAGATTCAGAAGGCTCTGACCCTTCTCAGATTCAGAAGGTTCTCACCCTTAAATACAGGTTAAATACTATTTATCATCAGCAAGCCACCAGAGCCTTGTTCTTTATGCAGCAATCTTACTGGAAATCAGGAGACAAGAGGGGAAACTTCTTGCTTACAGGTCAAAGCAGAAATCAATGGAAACTCAGATCTCATATTTTAAATCAGAAGGGGCTCTTTTTATTACAGACCTGACACAAACAGCTAGTCAGTTTTGAGATTATTATGCAGCCCTTTATAATTCCTTCATTTCTCCATCTATGGATAATTATGACTCCTCCTTTTGCTAAAATAACCATGCCCCACTTATCCCTGGAGTTTGTTCAGGCACTAGAGAAGGACATCACCCTGTCAGAAATCCAACTAGCGATCGCTAATTTGGTCTCTGGTAAAGCCCCAGGACCAGATGGACTCAGGAGTGTAGCCAGGCATTTCAGATTTGTACACCAGCCTGCCACATTGCTACCCTCTCCCCCACTGTTGTTCATGCCTCCCCCCTAACAACTCGAGCCCAAGGTTCCTGGCTGCAATCATGATTCCCACACCAGACCTGCTGTCTGTCTGTGCTGCCACTGACTGAACCATGAGTCCAAGACCATGGCAGAAATGTCTTCTCTCTCCCCCGCAGGTAGGCAGATTCACTCCACTTGCCAGTCCACATGAGGTCTTCATTCTTTTAGCTGGCTCTGAGTCTGTTCTCCTGTCTGCTGCTCCTCAGTTCTTCTACTGCTTCTCCTACTCCCAGTACAATTGAACTAATAGTATGGCTTCTAACTTTGCTGGGGCATTTAAACTTGCTGCCCCAGACCTGTCACACCCCCTATCAGATGACGCAGCCAATCACTATGCAGGCGGACCTTGCAGGCCCAATTGAGACCTTCTTCAGCCAAAGTTCATGGTCCACTCTGCCACCCCCGAAAACAAAAAAGAAAGAGAAAAGAAAAAACCTGCAAAGCCAAACAAAGGAATTTAAATGCAATGGACTAGAGAGGGTAGAGCAATGCTGGCCAGCTTGTTTGCTACCCCCTGCTACTAAACTTGGTACGCCATGGCTTACTTGGAGTATCAGTAGCTACACCCTTGGATGGACTTAGTACAGATTTTTAACAGGTATTTGAGTCACTTCTTTCTCCTTGGCTTCTGGAGTTTTTCCAGTCCATTAAGGAAACCAGAATCATGCCCCCTACTATGCAAGAGGCAAATTTCACTGTCCTATTGAAAACCAATAAAGACCCTACCATTAGTTTGGACTATTGGCCTATTTCTTTGCTCAATGTGGATTGCAAGATTTTGGCCAAAATATTAGCATCTCAGTTAGAAAAGGTTTTGCCTATAATTATACATAAATCACAGGCTAGCTTTATGAGGGGTAGGCAGGGCAATGATAACCTTCAAGCTGTGCTCAATTTAGTGCAAATCACCACCAGTGGCCCAGACTCTGCAGTCCTGGTTGTGCTAGATGCTGAAAAGGTATTTGATTCAATTGAATTGAATTATCTATATACTTTCTACGGTAGGCATTGGCCCAGCTTTTCAAAGGTGGATCCAGTCTCTATTCCACACCAAGAGCAAGAATGATGGCTAATGGGGTTTTATCTGAGCCCTTCTCCTTGTTTCGTGGAATGAGGCAAGGTTATCCGTTGAGTCCCCCTTTGTTTTTATTTGCCATGGAGCTGCTTAATACAGCATTATGCTGGCACCTGTACATCCATGGCATTTCAGTTAGAGGTCGGTCCTTCTCAACCCTGCTTTACTTTGATGACTTACTCCTATTATTGTCCAAAGTGGAAGTTTCTCTGCCAAATACATGGGAGGTCATTGACTCCTTTAGTGCAGTTTCTGGTCTGAAAGTAAACTGGGCTAAAATTGAAACACTGCCACTTCGGAATGTTGACCCCAATAGGGCATGTAAGCAACCACAAAAATTAAAGTGGTCATAGAAATGTAGAAACATAGAGTTTGATGGCAGATAAGGACCACTTGGCCCACCCAGTCTGTCCATTTCCCTACTTATTGGATAAGCTGCAGATTCTAGTTAACCAACAGCCTACTTCCTGCAACCCCCACTATAACTACCTTATGTTTGTCCCATGCATGTTTGAATTTCCTCACTGTTTTAGACCCCACAACCTCTCCAGGAAGGTGGCTCCATGCGTCCACCACTCTCTCTGTGAAAAATAATTTCCTCACATTACCCCTGAGCCGTCCCCCCTCTAACTTTAAATTGTGTCCCCTTGTTCTTACACATCTCTTTTTCTGAAAGATGCTACCCTTCTGGACTTTGTTGATTCCCTTGAGGTACTTGAAAGTTTCTATCATGTCGCCCTATCCCTCCTTTCATCAAGGGTATACATATTAATCTCTCTCAGTCTCTCTTCATATGGTTTCTGATGTAGACATATCTGGGTATGTATATCTCCAGAAAGTCACAGGAGATGCGCTATAAAAACATACAGGATTTGCCTGCAGTTATACATGTGGATATGAATAGATGGGAAAAACTCCACCTGTTTCTTCCTGGTAAGACTGCTGCAATTAAATTGATGTTATTGTTTAGGTAATCTGGCTATGCCCATACCCCTGGGCTTGTGGAATAAAATTATGTTGCTTTTGAATTTTATCTGGAATGAGAAAGGCCCCCATTTTGGTAGGAAGGTTTTAAGAGTACCAGGCACACAGGGCGGCTGGAATATGCCTTGGTCCTGGGCCTATCATGCATGTCATGGCCTCAAACAAACAATACACTAACTACATTCCATATCCACTAATATGTGGGTAGAAATAGAACAATCTATTATTGGTGATATTCCTTTGGTTATGGCTCTACAGGATCTCCCCCCCTCCCCAATCCCAGGTCAATTGACGTTCCCTATTCAATTTGCTAGGCAGAATCGGAAGAAACTCCTTAAAATGTTCAGCTGGAATTCTAGTTACTTGGGCCCTTACGAACCCCTGTGTAATAATTCTAGGAAACAGATAGGAGGTTTCCAGATACACTGGGCCACCTGGGCCTCTAACGGTATTCACTCAGTGGGAGACTTACATGATAGGGAGAGTGGATTTCTCCAGTCATTTTATCAATTACAAAATGAATACGGGTTATCAGCTTGTGACCTTTGGAGATATTTTCCATTGCTCCATGCTGTCACACCATATTACAAACAGAATTAACAAAGCAATTATATAAATGTTTTATGTTATCCAAAGGCCATACGAGTGCGATTTACAAGCTCTTACAAAAAACAGCCTTCCGGATTGGGAGCCTCACTGATTCAAATGGGCTGCTGATCTACAGGAGCCATTGGAGGCCAATAATTGATCCAGCTGTTGGGTTGAAGCACACTGGGCCTCTCCTAACCAGAAGTTACAACTTATTCAAAATAAGGTTTTGAGCAGATGGTACTAGATGCTAGACAAATTAATCAATATGGGCCTCTCCACTTCACATGAGTGTTGTAGATGTGGTAAAGATTTGGGCACTCTGTATCATATACTGTACTCTGGAGATGTGCTCTATTGGGGGACTGGTGGTCTGACATTATAACTACCCTAGAACAAATGTAAAAAATCTCCTTACCTTGCTTTCCCTGATTTTGGATCCTGGGTGACCCATTGTTCTTAGATTTGCAATCCTTACAGTTCAGAGCAGTCCTATATACAGCAGCATTGAAGGCTAAATGGCTTCTTCTTCTCCAGTGGAGGACTTCTAATCTTCCTTTTAAACTCAATGGTTGCAAGTGATATCCAGAACAGCCTCCTATCAGCAAGTGTTCTTCTGGAGAAGAAAGGCCCTTTTTAAATTCCATAGGACTTGGTATCCCTGGCTACGTCAATTCCGGGTGATGACAAATTAAATTCAGCAACTCATAGACTTGTACTAGGGTTTCAGTAGACATTCTATAAAATGCCAGTCTATTACAGGACTGGTTTAGTAACCATCCCTAAGGGTAGAGGATAGGAAGATGTTGCTGTAATAGATTAGTGAATTTTGTGAATTAGGCATTTGCTTTGGGAAGTTACAGAGTTATTCTGGAAGACTCACAGTTTGCATAAGCATGTTTGTAAACTGATGCTTCTCAATCTATGAAGTATTACTGTAAGACTGTTGATTTTGGATATAATTCATTCCTATTGTTTTTATTCTTTGGAAAGTACAATAAAATGTTTATACACAAAAAAAGTATAGTTTAGCAATTTGAGGAAATGCTGAACAGATCTTTTTTTTTTCTCTTTTGGAATGTGGCTGCAAAATTTGTAACGATGATCACCCTCTCCCATGGGAGAGAGGCTCTGGCATTGATTGTGCCCAGTTCTGCCCAATGAAATACAGATTTTCTACTGTCTTCGAAGTGTATTTTTAAATGTTTAACACAAAAACCCGCTTAAGCATCATTTTAATGACTTTCTGTAGAGACTATCTGCTGTGCTTCTTTGTGTTCCCACATATTAACCAGTTGTCTAAGGATAGATAGACTGTGACTACATTATTTTGAAGTGCTGCTGCTCCCCCAGCTATACACTTTGTGAACACTCTTGGTGCTGAGGTCAGTCCAAAAGGCATTGTTTAGAACTGGCACTGATCCATGCCTACTTTGAACCTCTGTGACTTTTTCTGATTGGGATGTAGAAATATGCATCTTTTAGATCCAGTGATCAAAGCTGTTTTTCGGATGAGACGTTAAACTGAGGTCCCATCTGCCTGTGCCGGTGGTAGTTCAGGTGGATGTTAAAAATCCCATGGCACTTCTCGAAAAGAGTAGGGGATATTTTTATTAGTAATCAAAAATAATCCTGGTTACATATATCATCTAAGCAAAGTTTCAAAAACAGAACAATACAAAATGCAAACACACAAAAAAATCATACAATAGGGATAAGCTAAGAAAATGAATATCACAAAAAAAAAACAATCTCAGTATACTGTCCTATTCCAGTTCTTATTATCTGGTTTTTACCCCACCCAAGCATTTTCTTTCCATAATTCTGCACTCCTTGTATGTCCAAATACGTTTTCCTCATATCTATATGCACCATCTCATTCAACTTGTATTTTAAATAATATATCCTGTATAGTTACTGCTTCTCCTTTTAAAAAATGCTGACATCTAGCATGCCAAGTTACCCACTTTATGCATGCTAATATCACTATCACCATACTTTTATTCCATTTTAACCACTGCCCCTCTTCTTGTCCATAAATCAATACTTCATAGTTCATGTATTTAAAATAGTATTCCAAAATGCATCCAAGAGCTCCCTTATCCCTTGAATGTGCTGTATGGGCACTCAAAAAATAGATGTTGCACTGTTTCAGTCTGATCTCCACATCCTCTTTCTAAACACACTCTTTCATCCTTCAGTTTGTGTTTATGATTTCCCCTAACATTTAGCTTTTCATAACCACAGATCCACATTGTGTCTTTCATTTTTGGTGTTATCCTTTGTTCCAACATACTATCCAATAACAAGGTACTATTTATTCTTGTGTCTACTAAAAACTGGCTCTTCATAATAACATTTTTCTAGTATGCTAGAATAAAACTGTTTTCTGTTTACTGTACTAATCCATCTTAATTCAATCTTCCAACACCTTATGTACTTTAGACAAATTTGAACATACTTCGGTAGCACTTTTTCTGTATTGTGCCACTTTCTCCTTCCCCATGCCATGAAAAAAGCCTGTTTCCAATGCTGTATTTCCCCACAAACCAAACTAGCCTCACCTAACATCAGTGGTTTAACATTAAAATAAAAAGAAATTTCCAAACAAATACACTAAAGGCTCACTCATGTCTAAGCCTCCTTGCTTCCAAGACCGATATGTACAGTATGACATCTTTTGACAGGATTTAAACAACTACCCCACAATAAACTAAAACATAAACCCATTATCTTGGTATGCATATTAAATGCTAGTGGATACACATGTGAAATATACAAGAATATTGGTAGTATATAGACTTTAAAAGAAATACCCTTTTTTTTCTTGTCATCTTCCATGACTTCCAACTTTGCACCTTTATATAAGCTTCTTCATATGCAGAGTCCCAATTCTTTTTTTCCACTTCTTTTGTACCATAATACACTCCTAAAATCTTAATCTCTCCTTTTGTCACATACAAATGAAAATCTTTCCTTACTGGGGCTTTACTCAGTGCCAAAATCGTACTTTTACCTCTGTTAATTTTTATACCAGTTTCACACAAAATGCCTTCAAAAATGTCCAACATCCTAAAACCTGATTCCAAAGTGGCAGTAGTTATTACACAGTCATCAGCATATGCAATCACTTTACTGTATGCTTCTGCCTCATTTCTAATGGGCAATATTTCAACATCTTTTTCTATCCTTTGTAATACCGGATCTAATCCAAAAACATACAATAACGGTCTGAATGGACACTCCAGCCTCACCCCATTATGCAGATACTGTACACCGGGATTCATAAATGTCCATTAATCATGGGCTATACCTGTGCTTCTTTATGAAATACATTTATCAGATTTCTAAAGGGTTCTGGGATACCATACTTTTCTAATACCATCCACAAATAATCATGTTTAATTACATCATATGCCATTTCTTGATCAATTGTTATGGCATATTCATTTAGTCTCATGTCCAAATCTTGCTATATAATTTCCCTGAGAAAGATCACATTTTGGGTACTTTTTGTCCCATGTACAGAGCTTGTCTGTACTTCTGAAATACATTTTTTTGCCACTTCTGCTAGTCTAACTACCATAATTTTAGCTAGAATTTTATAATCAGAAGTAAGCAAACTCAAAGGGCGTCAATTTTTAATATCCATTTCATCTCATGATTTATACAGAAAAATCATTACTCCTTCTGTCATACTTTTCCCGCTTTCCCCTTTTTCAAAATATCCATAAAGACTTCTCTTAACATTGGAGCCACTTGCTCAATAAATTATTTATAGAATTCATTAGAATTCCATCTTTCCAGGGTTCATGTTCTTTGATAAGGATTTAATAGCTGCTTCTATTTCTTCTACTGTAAAGGGTTCCAGAGTACTTCCTGTCTTCTATTGTTCAAGCATGGTACCTCTATAGTATCCAAAATGACTTTCCCTCCTCCTCCTTTCTGAAATTTCTCTTTATGTATGTGTCTGTATAACCTGTTGTAATTCAAATCTATTAGTTGTAAGGGTCCCATCAGGCTTTTTTAAGGAAGATACATTTTTTCATGGCTTCCCCACCATAATTTGCCTCCTCTTTGGTACCCCAATGTTAAATTTCTGTTGTACTGCTGCTATAAATTGTGTCTGTTCTTTCTGAAATGTTAACATTTGTTGTTTCATTCCTGCTATCTGTGAGATTAAATCTACTCCCATTTCCCTCATCTTAATGAGTAACTGCAAAAATTTTGCCCTTCATCCCAAATACTGTATGTGTTTAAATTTTGCTCATTTTCCTGAGATATAAATGAGTAATTCCTTAATTTCTCTTTTAATGTCTTCCCACCATTCTGTTGGGTCCTCATATAAAAACCTATATCCTGTCTAGCTTCTAGGAGTGCCCTTATTTCTAATTTGTACCCCACACCTTCTAGTAGTGAGGTGTTCATCTTCCAATAACCTTTCCCTATCCATAGGTCCTGTTCTCTTCCTAACACTGCCTTCACTGCAACATGATCTGAAGATTCTAAAGGGACTGTCCCTAATTCTCTAGCTCTAGTTATTTTGGCTACAAACAAGAAATCATTCCTTGTAGATAATCTACCTTTATAGAAGGTATGAACTGGTTCTCAACCCAAAAGATCATAAACATCTATAATCTCATATTTGTTGAGCATTTGTTAAGTAAATTTGTGTCACAATAGACTTTCCCTGTTTTTCTTCCCCAATCTCTGTCTTTTAAACCACAGTTGAAATCCCCAACCCACACAATCATCTTGGAGGTATTTAGAAAAGGCCCAATCTGGCTAAATAGCACTGTTCTATCTGCTTTCCCCCATGGAGCATACACATTTATCAATCTAAATGCCACTTGGTCTATGACAACATCTAACAACATTGCCCTACCAGACCATAAATCTTATACTTTAAGTACAGATACCAGTATGCCATTAAACAGTATTCCTAGTCCTGTACACAGATCTTCCCCTATGGACCACACAGAATGTCCCCATCTCCATTCCATTTGGGCTTGCTTAATTTCAATAATAGTGTGCGATTGGGTATCCTGCAAAAAATGAACATTTTCTCCTGCTACACTTAGACTTGCAAACGTGACTTATCTCCTAATATCATTCTTAATACTATTTACATTTGCAGTAATTATTGAAAGATCAGTCATGCCTAAGTGCTGTTTAAGTGCAGATTTGACACATATTGACACTTCAGTTCTCATCTCTTTTTTGTGTCTCATTTTCTCTTCTTTCTTTTCTTTGGCTTTGGCTTAACCACCTGACCTTGGTCTCTGTTACTTTTTGCTTGAGTAGAAGTAATGGAAGGACTATTTGAATCATCCCCCGTGTCAGTCTCCTCTGGATCCATCAGTACAGCATAGGAATTCTGTGTTGTGACCCCTTCTGCTGTTTCCTTTATTGCTGATGAAACCATATGTTTTACATTAGTTTTGGACTTTGTAACCCTCTGAAAAGTACTTTCTCCAGTTATTGCCGGGGGGCCCATTTCCTGCCCTTCAGTTCGTAGTACCACTGGTGCCTGTGTGTTATGTCCTAACACTATGTTATCTATCACCTCTTCTTCATCCTCATCCTGTGCTTTGGGGGCCTTAGAGGTCAAGTCTGATGTTTGTACTGCTACGTCACTCTCAATGCTAGTTCCAGGGGTGCATTCCCCCTTGCTTACCTCTATGCATGATCCATCAACGTTCCCACTGTCTTCCTTCCTTTCTATTACTGTATCTTAGAACGTACCACCCTCTGAGGTTTGGGTCTTGAGTGTCTGTGTGATTCATTAGTTCCTCAAATTTCATCCTTTCTTTTTGAGTTGCAGCTACATATGCATCCTGCTGTTCTTGAGGTACAGTGTCCAGACTATTGTGAGAATTCAATATACAGGTTCTGAAAGTATGCTCTGACTCCTCACACAAATTACACTTCATGGGATGTGCACATTATGCACTTATGTGGCCCACTTCTCCACACAAACCACATTTTTGTTTCACACAGACATTACTTAAGTGCCCTACTTCCCCACACCTGTAATATGCTCGGGGCTGGCCTGCATATAAGATCACTCCTCTGTCTCTCCCCAAGGAAAAACAATTTGAAAGGTGCTGTATCCCCCCATTACTTTGTTTCAAAATAATTTTATATCTCCATCCCCCTGTTCACAGCTGTTCCTCATCCATAATTGGTTCAGGAGACCCATTGACTGTACAGTGTTAACAAAATAGTAAAAGAGCTGCACCAGATGCAGGGTGCTCTATGACAAATAACTGTCAGAAAATAATCACAGTCATGGCACACCTACACAAAGAGAATAAAAAAGGCAAAGAAAACAAGTCTAGTACTTAACCAGTATTCCAATTTATTGCTACCACAATAGTGTGTAGGCCTGGAGTACTTTCCAACACAGCTTCTAACGTTTCAACCAATTGTGAACTTTAATGAAGATAGTGCCCCCTTGTGAACATTCTGTTTAAATCCATTTTCAAAAATTGATCACATGATTTGTGCAAACCAATAAAGTGCTTTCAGGCAGACCTTCTGGACACTGAGGTGCTGCCCTATCTGCATGCATCTCTCTGGACTGTGGAATGAGGTAGCCAGACTCAGAGCGGAAGTAAACTGGGTCAGGAGTACCATCACCCCTATCCAGAGACCACCCAGTCCAATGCAACTGCCTCAAAGGATGCCGAGAATGAGGAGCACTTGGATTACAGTGGGCTCAGGGAGGGTTAGAGCGGTCAGGCAGAGGCACATCCCAGATCCTATTCCACTCAAGAACTCATGTGCCACACTGGCAAATGAGGACAACCAAATAGAGGTACCCAGAGAAGTGGAAGGAAAGGATGTGGAGGTTAGCCAAGGAGGTGACCTCAGCGGGGAAAGCAATGGACCCCAGAGGAGGAGGAGGTGAATCATGGTGGGGGCTTGATGTGTATATATATATATATATACATGCGTTGTGTTGATTATTGTCACTCCATTTTGTATGATGCTTAATGCTTAATCATAGTTATATAAGATGTTTTGTACAAGATGTTATGAGAATAAAACATTAATACAGAGACAAATCCAAACTGTAATAATTGCTGACCGAATGGTCGAATTAGGATACAAATCGTTCTAACAATAATCAAAGGACCGAATGATATGTATATATGTATATATTGTATTGATTATTGTTATCCCATTTTGTATAGTATAGTAATCAAAGAATATAATGCAACTTATTTTTGTGCAGGATTTGATACAATAATCAAAGGCTGGATGTTAATCAAAGGAATGTGTAGGACTGTATTTGCTAAGTTTGCAATGTTCTGGGCACTCGCCAAGTGTCCGGGATGTTGCCTCTTAGCAAATATGTGAGAAATATCTAGATAACAAATGTTTGTACTGGGATTGCATGATTCTGGGCACCTGGCCAGTGTGCAGACATGACAATCTAGGTGCTTGCAGATGTTGCTGGATGTTTCTAGAAGAATAATAAAAGGTATTAATACTGGGAAAATCCTGTCGTCTGGTTAGAAGCCCTGCATATGCAGAGTGGGCAGCATTGCTGCAGGAAGCTGTTCCCAATTCCTGAGACTCTAGCCAGGCTGAAAGGGGCTTCCCAGCCATTGGAACAGGCTTGGATGTAGCTTTTGGAATCGGTGATGTATTAAGTTTTGTGGTTGGAAGCCTCTTCTGCAGGGTGGACATCGTCGCTGTGGGGCCAGTTCCCGGTTCGTGAGACTCCTAGCCAGGCTGACAAGGGGGCTTCCCAGCCATTGGAAGAGGGCGTGGATGATGCTTTGTTGAATCAGTGATGTATAACCTTTTGTATTATATTTTGTTATAATAAAGCTTTGGCTTGCTGTACTTATTGTGCTGTTATTGTGTGCATGTGAGTGTGAATGGTAAATAGCTGCCTGGTTTGAGTTGGCAGAACAGGGCTCCATCATAAGAGGGATCCAGCTAGGAACACAGGAGGGGGAGGACAGGGAGGTGAGGTGCCTATCAGGTGCCACGGCATGGAGGGATGGAAGGAAGATCCTGAGGATCACTGGGAAGGCAAGATGGGAGGGTGAGTTGGATCTCATTATCCACCTAGGTACTAATGACCTGTCAAATGGGGAGCCAAAGGAAGTTCAGGAAGAGTTTAGGAAATTGGGGAAGGGTCTCAAGCATGCAGCTACTTCTGTCACTTTCTCAGAAGTACTACCTCATGAGCAAGGGAGAGACAGGAGTGCATGCACCAGGAACTTTAACTCATGGTTGAAGAACTGGTGCTGTGAGGAAGGGTTTGATTCATTGGTGACTGGGGACCCACCTGGAGGGATGGAGGTTGTCAGCCTCGACGGCCTGCATCCATCCTGAGGGAATCCAAGCACTCAATGATAAGTTTAAATGCTACATTGACAAGTATTTAGACCAGCAAAGGGTATGAGGCCAGCAAGTAGGGTACCTACTTGCTCAACCCCACAGCTAGCAGTGGAACCAGTGAACCAGAGGAGTGGCTATCTCTACAAAGCAGTGTGCAAAAGATGGAGATTAGTGCCCAAGAGGTGGATAGGCAGAAAAGGGCAAAATTCAGCAGAAGGGCAGACAGCAAGGAGAACCAGGGATAAAGGAAAACCAAGGAAGGGGCTGAGTAGAACAGAAAACAGTCTAGGAGGTCAAATCATGGAAAGTCATGTGTGCAAATGCCAGGAGCCTTAGCAACAAGATGGAAGATCTGAGGCTGTAATGGTGTAGTCAGGCTGGACATTGTGGCCATCACTGAACCCTGGTGTAATGATAACCATGACTGGGAGATGGCCATACCTGGCTACAACATATTCAGAAGAGACAGAGCAGGCAGGAAGGGAGGAGGAGTGGCACTGTATGTGAAAAATGACATAAGGGCTGCAGAGATCCAGGAGGAACAAAATGGGGGAGAGATACTGTGGGTTAAGCTGGAAAGGAAAATGGGGACAGCCATCCACACAGGTGTGGTCTATAGACCACCAGCCCAGGAGGAAGAAACAGATAGGGAGCTGATGCTAGCCATCCAAAGGATGGCAGACAAGGGTGAGGTAGTACTGGTTGGAGACTAGATAGTCCAGATGTGGACTGGAGCATCCCAGCAGCAGCAGCATCTAGGAGCATATTTATCCTGGACTTCCTTCAGGGTGCCTTCCTCAAGCAACTGGTCATGGAACCAACTCGGCAGAAGGCAATACTGGACCTTGTGCTCACAAACAGGGACAGTGTGATGGGGGTAACAGTGGGGGAGCACCAGGGGAACAGTGACCACCAGTCATTGTGGTTTGAAATCACAGAAAGAGCAGAACCAAACCACACAAAAACACATATCCTGGATTTTAGGGGCAGACTTTGGGAAAATGGGGAGATACTTGAAAGAAGCATTAAGGGAATGGGACAGAAATCAGGGTTGAGGAACAGTGGGCAGTATTTAAAATGGGGATTACAAGAACAACAGAATTATGCATTAAGCTGGTTAGCAAGAGGAAAAGGAGGAGACCATTATGGTTTTCCAAGAGGTAGCAAAGAAAGTGAAAGCCAAAAGATTGCATTCAGGCAATACAAAAAGACACAGGCAGAAGGGGATAGGGAGAAGTACCAGGAGAAGCAAGGGAGGCAGGGAGGTCAGTAAGGAAACCAAAGCTCAGACAGAAGAACACATTGCAAAATCAGTGGGTAGAGGGACAAAACCTTTTACAGGTACATAAGTGAAAAAGAAAGACAAGGAGGTATAGTGAGACTGAAGGGGAGGATGGGGCATGATGGAGGTTGACAACAGTAAAGCTGACATATTGAACAGGTATTTATGCTCAGTCTTTACTGAGGAAGAGGAGGGTAATGGGTCTGAAGGAGTACAAGGGAGAGAGAATGGTGCAGAATTGACACAAGTCCCTTTACACAAGAAAGGGTCCTGAAGGAACTGGAAGTAATAAGAGTTGATAAAGCAATTGGACCAGATGGGCACCCAGGGTCCTTAAAGAACTAAGAGAGGTGGTGGCTGAACTTGGCTATCCTGTTTAGCTGAACACTGAAACAGGGAGGTACCCAAAGACTGGAGGACAGCAGATGTAGTCCCCTTATACAAAAGTGGGAACAAAGAGGAAGCAGGGAACTACAGACCAGTCAGCCTCACCTCGGTAGTGGGGAAGATCATGGAAGCACTACTGAAGGAGAGATTGGTGGAACATCTGGTTGTCAGTGGACTACAGGACCCAAGACAGCATGGTTTCACCGGGGGGGGTCATGTCAGGCCAACCTCATTGAATTTTTTGACTGGGTGACAAGGGAGGTGGATCAGGGGAGGGCAGTGGACATGGCCTATCTGGACTTCAACAAGGCCTTTGACACTGTGCCATGTAGAAGACTATTATACAAACTGGGGAATATGGGTGTGGGCAGGACAGTAGTGTGGTGGGTAGGTAACTGGCTGGGAGGCAGGACACAGAGGGTGGTGGTAAATGGCTGTCACTCCACAGAGGGAAGAGTGACCAGTGGGGTACCACAGGGATCAGTGCTGGGACAGGTCCTATTCAACATCTTCATCAGTGACATTGCGCAGGACCTAGAAGGCAGAATTTCACTGTTCGCTGATGACACAAAGCTCTGTAACAGAGTAGACACACCAGAGGGTGTAGACAGAATGAGAAGGACCTGCAGAAACTTGAAGAATGGTCAGGGTTTGGCAGTTGAAATTCAATGCAAAGAAGTTCAAGATAATGCATATAGGGCTACAAAAACCCTGGCACAATATATCAGTTGGGGGTGAGGATATAGCATGCACCAAGCAGGAAAGGGATCTTGGGGTTATCATCTCTGATGACCTCAAGATAGGGAAACAGTGACAAGGCAGCAGGTAAAGCAAATAGGATGCTGGGATGTAAGGCAGGGACATCACCAGCAGGAAAAGGAGGTCATAATTCCGCTATACAAGACACTAGTGAGGCCCCACCTGGAGTACAGTGTACAGTTCTGGAGACCATACCTATGTAAGGACATAGACAGGGTAGAGAAGGTTCAGAGGAGGACAACAAAGATGGTGCATGGATTGCATCACAAGTCCTATGAAGACAGGTTGAAGGAACTGAACATGTACTCCTGGAGGAAGAGGAGGAGAGAGGGATATGATAGAGACATACAAGTATCTTACAGGGAGGAACAGGGTGCAGGAATACACTATTTTTAAGTGAAAAAGATGTTCCAGGACTAGAGGGCATGGGATGAAGTTGGAGGGAGGACGATTCAGAGGAAACATGAGGAAGAATTTCTTCATAGAACGGGTGGTGGACAAGTGGAACACCCTGCCAGAGGAAGTGGTGGGGGCTGAAACAATCACTGGATTTAAGAATGCATGGGATAGACATAAAGGAATTCTGGAGGTCAGGGGTAAGGGGCAACAGACTTCCAGGAAAACATAAACTGAATCTTACAAGCTCAAATGGGCAGACTGGGTGGGCCATAGGCCCTTATCTGCCGACACTGTCTATGTATGTATCTATGTATCATATATTAAAACCCACAGCATGTGTTACAAATAATTCCATAAATACAGAGTATATACATAACACAAACAAGACACAACATCATCCGTACATCTAGTTTCACACTAATTTGCCTAAATGGCATTTTCAATCTTACATAGACTATAATAACTATAAAGCACATTTAAATCAAAGTTAAAAGATAGAATAAATATCCTTCGATTTAAATGTGCTTTATAGTCATTATAGCCTATGTAAGATTGAAAATGCCATTTAGACAAATTAGTGTGAAAGCACTTTATTGGTTTGCACAAATCATGTGATCAGTTTTTAAAAATGGATTTAAGCGGAGTGTTCACAAGGGGGCACTATCTTTGTTAAAGACCAAGATTGGTTGAAACATTAGAAGCTGTGTTGGAAAGTTCTCCAGGCCTTCACACTATTGTGGTGGCAATAAATTGGAATACTGGTTAAGTACTGGACTTGTTTTATGCCTTTTGTTAATGCAGGTTGGCCAAAAGGAAAAATCATTACCTGAGTTTTGTAGAAAAAAACAGTGCTGCTTCTCTGTGCAGGCTTTGGAGTACAGGGATTTTCCCTAAGGGTGGGGCACCCTCTAATGTCCCTGTTTTATAGGACAGTCTGATTGATAACTGCCAATCTTACAGCAACCAGTAACAGTAACCTCAGGGTTGCTAGGCAATTAATGTCCTAGTTACTGCAATTTCCTAAATAATAACAGTTCCACTATAGTATAGTGTGAAATAGGGGTTGTTATGGAAAAGATAGAAGGTGTTGAAACAATAAGGACCCTTTATATTGTTTAAATCTTCTCCACAGAGCAGGAAATATACTTATTTTGTTAAGGGTCTGGATCATGTGACCATGACCCAGGGGTATAAATGTCCCCCTCTCCTGGACATTAGGCAGTTGAGCCCGGGAAGTGACAAGGAGAGGTCAACTGAGTGAGTAGACACAGAGGTATTGAGAGTTGTAGCAGTTCTACAAAGTCTAAGACTGTATTGAATAACTGAAGGTGCAAGAAACCACTGAAGGGACAAGTGGTCGTTATATTGCTGAATATTTTGTTTTACCTGATTTTAAGGTTATTATTTTGGTTTTCTTATTTTCTGGTTTATTTTCTTCCTTTGGGTAAATAAGTTATTTGTTAATAAATATCACACAACTGTGCGTTTTAAATCTTAAAACATTGTCCTGTCTGCTTATTTCCCACCATCTGTGGTTGTAACAGGTTGTAAAACCAGCCACTTGTATAAAGTACTGCATTTTATGACCTATTAGGTGAAAAACAACTTCTGACAAGATACCTGTTACATTTCTCATCACTAGGAGAAATATCTGCCAGGAAGTTCCCCTGAAGATCAAAGGGGTAATTCTGACCTGCCATAAAGCAGGCTCACTAATTAAAATGAAAATATGTAATTTTTTTTTATGGTATGCTTAGCAACAACACAGATGCATGGGACTACCATTTGGTATACAGGAAATGTGAGTGACCTCGCAGCCAGCATCACCACTGAGCTGTGACTTCACAAGCTGGGTGGGACCCTTTTTCCCTTTAGATTGGCAACACTCAGGGAAAATTGTGCTTTTTATCTCTGGAACTCCTGAAAGACACACTCTCAAGAGCACTTCTACTACATTTGGTAACTCAACCTCCATTATTTAGCAGTGTCAGTGGCTCAGTAGGTAGCACACTCGCCTCTAAGGCCGGGAGATCAGAGGGCTGTGGGTTCAGTTCCCACATCTCTCACTTGGGTTAATATCCCAGTACTGACACTGTAATGCAGCATGAGAGGGGTGCTGCATTTCTGAGGTGCCGCCTTCGATGAGACGTTAAACCGAGGTCCCATCTGCCTGGATTGGTGGTAGTTCAGGTGGATGTTAAAGATCCCATGGCACTTATCGAAAAGAGTAGGGGAATTTCCCCGGTGTCCTGGCCAAATTTCCCTCATTCTAAAAATACCACCAACAGCTTAATCTGGTTCAAGGTCAGTTGGCATTCATCTGTATCCCCCTCCCCCGGGTCGTGCCTGAAAATAGGCAGGATTTATCTAGTGCACTTACCCGGTCAACAAAAGCTAAATAAAAATAAATAAAATAAATAAATTATTTGCCAATTGAAACTAGGGTAGGATTAGTTACTCAGTAATGAGGCAGCTGTGTTTAAATTGTCTATTTAATTTGTATGACTGTACACTCAATGTTATATGTTCTGTGTTTTGCATTTTATCCACTATTTTTAATTTCAGTAAACTTTGTTTTCCTTGAAATCCTGCCTGGGTCTTTTCCTCATTTTGAATGTGAATGCTGGGACTGTGTTGATAATGCTTACAGAACTGTTAAGCACTTACAGTGCATTACCATATGCACCAAGATAAGAAAAGTACCTAGGTCTCAATTGAGTCAAAAGGGGGACTGTGAACCAGGTTGGGTGTCCTCTGGGTTAAGTATTGCACTGCATTTCCCCAAAGAGAGTGTGATATTTGAACCTGTTAACTGGGTGTGCTAGCAAAAAGGGTTCATATTTGACCCCAGGACTCGAGACTGGTAGTTGTTCGGACCCAAAACAGACAGGAGGGTTACCCTGTTTGTCTCCTGTTCATACATTGTAATTCAAGGTTTGGCACTGTGGGATGAGAGGGCCTGACCCTTGGGGTGCGTTTGTGACATCCCCTACCGAAAAGAGTAGGGCAATTTCCCCAGTGCCCTGGCCAAATTCCCCCCCATTCACTAAAATACCACCAACAGCTTAATCTGGTTCAAGATCAGTTGGCTTTCATCTGTATCCCAACCCCCGAGTCATGCCCAAAAACAGGCAGGATTTGCCTAGTGCACTTACCCGACAACAAAAAACTAAAATAAAAAATAAGAAAAAGTCAGTCTCCATTTTGGGGAGATGATATCACTATCAGTAAAGTGACCACCTTGAATGTCTCCTTTTTTATTGCCTGTTCAGATATCTTAGGTTGAGGTAGGCCACCACCAACCTGATTTATTATTTTGTCAGAAAGTCCATTAAGAAAAATCCTTTTTCCAAGTCCTTTGCTGGTACTCTGTACTGCATGCACAGCTAACAGCATTTGAACTTCCAGTTTTCATTGCTTTAGCTCTTTTATGAATTTTTCTTGAAGTCTTTTATCTTTTCTTGTTTAGGAACCATGGCAAAAGATAGGATGAGGCCCTCTCCCTCACTACCTCCAACACCCACTTATCTGTAACAACAGACTCCCAGTGTGGAGGTGATGTGAGATATGGCCTCCCACAAGGTATTGAAAAGTGGTGACCTGTAACTCATCAGGAATTAGTTTTAACCTGTAGGGGGTTAGTTGGTGCTGCTTGTCTAGTGCCACAGTAACTGCTACCTCTATTAGAGCTTCTTGGAGCATTATAGTACTGTTGGTGGTACTGTCTACCATACTAATTCCCTTTGCATACGTTGCCTTCCATAGGGTCTGTAGAACCCTCTGGTTTTCTTATCCTTCTCTGCCAGAGTGTAAAAAATTGTTTTATTCTTACCAACTTTGTCCATGCAACTCCCTGTCGGACCTCCAAAAAATGAGGTCTCCTCAAAGAGGAAGTCAGCAACTTTGTTCTGCAAGTCTGTAGACAATAGGGATGTTTGGAATCACAGAATCAAAATCATATTCCTCAGATCCATCTTGTTTTTTGGTATCCAGATTTTTGTAATCTATGGTTGAAAATCTGAATACTGAAAATAACATGCAATAACTGGGCCAGTCAAATTAAAACCACATCCCATCAGTCCCTGCCCCAATAGCCATCAAAAAACATTCATTGTCCCCAAGAGCTGCCAAAATAGCAGTGTCAGTGGTTCAGTAGGTAGCACACTCGCCTCTGAGGCCAGAAGATCAAAGGGCTGTGGGTTCAGTTCCCACATCTGGCACTTGGGTTAATATCCAAGTACTGACACTGTAGTGCAGCATGAGAGGGGTGCTGCACTTCTGAGGTGCCGTCTTTAGGATGAGATGTTAAACCAAGGTCTCATCTGCCTGAATTGGTGGTAGTTCAGGTGGATGTTAAAGATCCCACGGCACTTATTGAAAAGAGTAGGGGAAGTTTATTGAGAAAAAAAAAACACAACATCACCAGAAATCAAATAAACAATGGAAACAGACAAAAACAGCAATAATAGGGAATTACAGGAGGACAAAAATTGAGAATAACATAATCAAAAAAAAAGAAATTATTCCATAATGAATGAAACTTAACATCTGTAAATCTCTGTCTATCTTTAGATTTAACAATCAGTAAACCTTCCTCAACTTGAGACAGTATAGTAGAAGATAAAACAGTTTGTTGTTGAAATATAAATTGGCATCTGGCTTGCCATAAATAAAATTGAAGTAGACCAAAAAAAACATTCAAAGTACTGGGGTGATATAGTTTCCAGGCCCCTACATAATCCCCTAAAAGTAAAACAGTATAGGTAACATTTGACAATATAGGCACGCCCCAATGGACAGCAGCATCCGACCAAAAACTGGTAACATTGGAACAAGAAATAAAAAAGAGAAAGACTTTCTTTCACAGTAGTACATAGAGTCTCGGGACAAAATCTATCCACTACTGGTTTATATTTAAGGTTCCTATGTACCCCAAGTCTACCTTGAGCAGACATCCAAACCACATCCCATACAAAGACAGGAAGCCGAAAATCAGTTAATTTATTGAGAACAAACATCATCCTAGATGGAGTACACTCAGGATAAAGTAGAAGGACGCTGTGTATTTCAAAAACAATATAATTATAAAAAGTTTTCCGAGAATGGGATAATAAAGTAGACAATGATAACTTCCAGTGATGGCACTTCTTTAAAGTAGGGATCCCATAAACTGGTAACTGATCCCGTGGTAAGATTTGGGTGGGCAAAGTAGTCAATTTTTGAAAAAATTAAGCCCAAACAAAGTGCAACCACACCTGCCAAGAGAAGGTTATCTGATTCCATAAAAAACTAAAGGAATTAAACAAAAAAATAGAATGATAAAAAACAATTGGGTTAATCATGGCCAATCCACCCTTTTTAACTGGTAGATAGGTAACTTCTCTGCACACAGGGTTCAGTCTATTGCCCCAAACCATTTGGAAAAAATACACTATACAGTCGGTTTCCAAATGAACCGGAGGTGGGTATAGATAGCTTAAATACAAAAAGACAGGAATCAAAACTTTTAACTATAAAAACACGTTTCTTCTTCCCAAACTTCCAATGCTTCCATAAGTTGACTTTAGCTTCACCTATACTCAACTGATTCTCCCAGTTAAAGGTAGCCAAATCACCAGGTCCAAACCAAACCCCCAAAATTTTGTGAGGTGTGGAAACAAGAGGAATGCCACATGTGTCAGAAAGATGCACTGGAGCAGAGTGTAAAGAGAAAATAAAACTCTTAGCGTGTTGATTTCAGCCCCCGAATAACGTCCCCACAGCTGAAAACACTGTGAGGCAAGTCGAAGGGAGGCCTCATCACGCATTAACAGAGTTACATCATCTGCGTACGCAGTAATTTTCTCCATAGGTAGAGAAATATCTGGGGCAATCCCATAAATACCATCATGTTCATGTACATATCTAATAATGGGATCTAACGCATAAGTATACAGGAGAGGGCTTAAGGGACAACCCTGCCGCACTCTCCTGACTACCTGGATGTCAGACCCCATTAGTCCATTCACTAGTGGAAGTACTGTAGCATTGGAATATAGCATGGAAATCCATTGTACAAAGGGACGTGGGATATTATAGGAGAGTAACAGATTAAACAAATAATGGCGACTCACCCTGTCAAAAGCTTTAACCTGATCCAGCGCCACAATAAAACCAGACCCCTTCCCCCTATTACTACTCTCAAATAATTCCCGTAATAAATATAAATTGTGCTGAATCTTGCGTTGAGAAATAGCACAAGTTTGAGCTGGATGGATAAGGGAATCCGAGATTAGTGCTAACCTGTTAGTGCGAATTTTGGCAAAAATCTTATAATCACTATTAAGGAGGCTAATATTTTTTTTTTATTTTTATTTATTAAATTCTCAGATTACAAATACCTTTGAGCAGAAACTGCTCATTTACAAAGGTTCCACGTCAAAGGATGAGGGTCAACATACATACAGAGGTAGTAAAAGAATGCACAATAAACAACCAAAACAACTAAAAGAAAAAATAATGATACTCAGTTATAACATACATTGTGATAATATTCATAAAACGAGCAGCTTGAGTAGGCAGCTGGCTGCGGTAACAATAAGAGATAGAGGGCACCATAGGCAGTTAGTATTGCAGGCATGCGACCGGGAGAGGAAGTTGGCAGGCTAATGGGCCACTGTCTGATGGTGGTGGAAAATGTCTTGTACCAGTGGAGATGTGAAGCAGGAAAGGCTTCCAATTGGTCAGTAAGGTAGAATCACCTTTCTTATAAATAAATTTCAATAAAGAAACACTAAACTCCGGAAAGCCCAAGTCAGATGTCAACATAAAATTAAATACTATAGGTAAAAAAAAACACATAACTGGAAGGGATTTCTTATAGAATTCATTAGGAATACCATCTAATCCAGGGGACGTTTTAGAATTCAGAGATTTTATAACACCTTCCACTTCTAGGGGTGAAATAGGCCTTAATAAAGTAGTCCTAAACTTAACATCCATAACAGGAAGAGAGGCTAAAAATTCAGGGGGTTAAGTATCAGAGGGACTAGAGTCCTCACCAAAAGAGTTGGAGACAAAGTCTTATACCACATTCAGCATTTCTAAATCTGAGGTCACCACATTACCCAGAGGGATAACAACCCTGTCATCAATGTTTTATCAAGGCGTTGCTTACAAGCCTTATAAGGATCAGAGGCAGGCTGTGAGTGCAACCTATATCTGAATTCATCTCCAAAGATTTAGCCCTATCGTATCGATAAAGAGACATTTGCTTCTTTATTTCAGTGAGCTGTGATTGAAAGGCGATCCTATCACGAGGGGAATGGACATTAGTCTATACAGCTGATTCCAAAGTTTAAATAAGTGAGATATCGCGAATTAGCTTTAGATTTCTGTGGAAAGGAAAAGACCTGAGCTCCGATTTAGTATCCATCCACCATAAAAAGGTTATCATATAAACATATAGTGGAAAACCGGCAGCAAACAGTAGTTCTAAACCATCCACACTATCATCAGCCTCCAAGAGGGATATGTTCAAGCGCCATCTAGGACCAGTCGAAAATACTTTAGGAGGTACCCCTGCTAAATTAACAAAACCCATTAAAATATGATGATCCGAAAACTCAGTCGGCTGAACCTTAGAAAAAAAAGGAGTCAAATATTTAGAAACAAAAAGAAGATCAATACGGGAGGAAAAAATATGCCTATGATAAGAAGCGCCTCCAGTAGCATGCAGGGTTCTAAATACGTCAATAAGTCCCGCATCCTGAACCATCTGTTTCAAAGAAATAGAGTCGCAATACATTTTTTTTTGAGAATCACCCTTAAATTTAAGGTCAATATCACAGTTAAAGTCCCCCCAAATCACATGTCGTCTGGTATAGAGAAAGGGTTTAATGTCATCGAATAATGATATCTGGGCTGACTTTATTTGAGGGGCGTAGATATTAATCAAACGAAAATCATAATCTCGAAAACAAAAATCAAGAAGCAAAGCCCGACCAGGACAAATATCCACTAATTTCGAAATCCGAAATAGGGTGGAAGTAAAAAGTATCCCAATTCCATCAGCCACATCAGGCCCAAAGGTCCAAAAAGACGGCCCCAAACCCGTCTCTTCTTGGCTTGTTCAATTTCAGCCAGAGAAGACAATCTGGTTTCCTGAAGGAGAATAACATCAACCTGCAAAGTACTAAAAAAGAAAAATAGAAAGCCTCTTTTAAAGTTTTTAATACTGCAGACATTAAAGGAAACTATTTTAAGTGTAGCCATGATGAAAAGGTTAGAATCAAGGCCCAGTCTTCTGACTAAAGCTTGCCTTCCGTTTTTACCTTTCTACCCTTTTTCTCCTTGGCCAGTTCAGTAGACCTGCTATCCTCATCCTCAGAAAGCATTTCAGAACGATGAGAGGTATCAGATTCAAAATCAGATTCCTCCCTTCACCCTGCAAAGGAGGAAAAATTTCTATAGGAACAGGAGAAATGGTAGAAAGTTTAAGAGAGGCTCTGGTGAACCGTCTAGGTTTAACAATTTCAAAGGGGGCATAGAAGGAGATGCCTGCTGGGGAGCAGAGATGGGATCCGTAACACTATTGAGACTGAAGATACAGACACTGAGTTCACAGAATCAGAAACCAGGGGAACACTGTCCTCAGTAGCAGGTTGAGGCTCTGATATATTCTTCCCTGGAATATCCTCAGCTACCGTAGAGGGGTTGGGGGGACCATCAGATCTACTGGCCTGAGCTTTGTGGACTAAATCTTCCTGAACCCAACCTCCCGACTTATTGTGCGTAGCCCAAGGGCATTGATGAAAGGCATGGCCCTTTTCATCGCACAAGTTACATTGAAAAATATTGACACATCTATCCACTGAATGTCCATACCCCCCACAGAGGGCGCATTTCAACAGATCACATGAACTGCTAATATGGGTTTTAGCACCACATTTATAACACGCACGAGGCTGACCGCCATAAAAACAAACCCCTCTATCCTTCCCCAAAAAGAAACTGTTTGGTAAATGCACCACCTCCCCATTAACTTGAAACAGTTTAACTTTAAACTTCCAACTACCCATCCAGATCCCTTCTAAATCCAAATAGCCTCAGGAGGGCCTAAAATATCGCACCTCTTTTGAAGCCAGTGATGTATATTACTAACATTAACCCCTTCATTCCGAAACGTAATAGTAATGTGTCTAATCTGGGGTTTCGTAAGAGGGAGGGCATAAAAGGGGACCCAAAGAGGGGTGGACTTAAGTGTGGAGTATTTATCCCAAAATTTCTCCAAATTACGAGAAGTTTTAAAGCTGACATCAAAAGAATCCTCTCCAGAAACATGTATTAAGGCAAAAATATCAGCAGGAAAAAAATTCATGGACCCCTTCAATAAAGTGTTAGCAACATAATATCTATCAGGGTGGACCTGCAACCCACCCCGATATCTCAGTCTAACTGCATTCCTTCTTGGGGCCTGCTCTAATTTATTTTTAAACAATTCAGACATTGGAACTCTAGAAGTAGAGGGGCCTGACACAATAGGTAAAGAAGGAGAAGCAGACCCCTTCTGTAAAGCAGAAACAGTGTTAGTGAGATTACCTACGCCTTAGGCCCCTCAAGAGGCCAAAGAACGTTTGAATGCTGCGCAGCTTCAATAGGGGCCCCCCAGAATTTTCACTGTAGTCCATACCTGAACTCAGGGTAGTAGCAACGGTGGCATGCAACGAGGAAGCAGAAGAAGCATCGGAGGGTCTGTCCAATTAGGGTCAGGAATCCATTGTCCAGTAGCAGTCTGGGTCCAACCTGAGTCGCCCAAACCATATCAGCCGCACCAGTCCATAGTGGGATAAGACAATTTTCTTTGAGGCAGTCCAAACTGTCGCTTAACAGCCTGGCGAGCATCAAGACTCAGGATGATCCAGAGAACCGACATCCTGTAGAGCCGCAGAATCAGAACCCGGAAGTCCCACAGTATGAAGATCCCGAGTCTGTTCCTGCACAGAACAACGTCCGTCTTCCCGAGGAGCAGCCGACTGTTGCAATAATGGTTCCGCAGACAAACTTGAGGAGCCAACAAGTCGCCTGCTAGCGTAACAGAAGAATCCAGAATTTCCACAAAAACAGACTGAGGAACGGTCGGAGAAGACTCCGGTAAGCAAGCAGCATTATCCTGCAGAACTGCGTCCGAAACTGCCAAGGGCTCCATAGCAGGCTCAGAGGAGCCGAAACCCACGTCCTCCTTCTCCATCAGAAACAGAAAGCACACTGAGCAGCCCAAACGGCTGCGAACAGCGCCCTTTGCTGGCTGCAGAGCACAGCAGAGTAGGGGAATTTCCTCGATGTCCTGGCCAAATTTCCCTCATTCACTAAAAATACCACCAACAGCTTAATTTGGTTCAAGGTCAGTTGGCATTCATCTGTATCCCCCTCTACCGGGTCGTGCCTGAAAATAGGCAGGACTTGTCTAGTGCACTTACCTGGTCAGCAAAAACTAAATAAATTAAAAAATTAAAAATCCTGACCCCAGATCCTCCTGATTCTCCCCACACACACTATCCTCTCATAGAACTGACCTATGACCTGAGACATTGTGTCAGGCAGGATTGAGCCATGCAGTCCACTCCATGCATGTCTGAATTGGCATCTGGCACTGTCGCTCATGGCTAACCTCAGTGGGAAGGCAGTGGCATGGGGCTGGGTCCAGGAGCAAGGCAGATGCACAGATTATGGCTAGGCACTGACATTCTCCATTCCACAGTCCCACGGTCCCACAGCCTAGTATGCAGGACTGTGGACATAGACAGGAGACCTTTGGTTTTCAGGGAGTCATTGTTGGAAGGATACTCGTATACAAGGCAAGACTACAGTCAGTGACTCAGCACAGGAACCTGGAGGATGGAGACAGGATATGTGCCAAGACATTACGTAAGCCCAGCTCAGGGTGGGGGGAGAAATGTGTGAGTTTTCCAAGCAGGCACTTGAGAGGAACAACAATTGCCTGTTGATTTGTTGTCATTTGTTAGTGACTGGAAGGATTGTGTGCTGAGTGTGTGCTGGGTCAGCATGGCCAGCATCGGAGATGATATCATTTTTTCAAAATTTTCCGTTCCAGTTTCCAAGCGCTAAACAGAATTAGAGTTTAATCGGACTCATAACCAGACATTCTTAAAAGTCCATCAGATGCACAACAGAATGGAATCTTCTGATACCTGGCATCCCTAATAAACAACCCAGTGGTTCTTAACCGTGCATATTAAGGGGTTGCTACAGCATTCACCAGTGCCCTCATGGCTGTATCATTAATATCAACTTCCATTTGAAGCTCATTCTTGGCTGTGTCCAACCCAGCTTTAACCAACCGCATTAACTGTGCCCTATCATCAGAGACCATGCCATCTCAAAAGGTAGCACTGCATTTCACTGTGCTTCCTGATAATGTGTCATACAGCTTAGAAAATCTGCCTCTCTTATGAGTGATGAGGCTGAGAAAAATGATGTCTCGATAAAGCATCTATCTTTCAAGAGTTCTTGTCAGTAGGGACCATTGAGAGTATTGGCATTCCTTTTATTACAAGCAGCCATCTGCATAAGGCTTTCTGGGCTAGGATAGTGATAAAGGTACTCAGAAGCTGAAACAGTCTTGGTCTCTGGGTATTTTTCTTCACTTTCTTGTCAACTGCTGTGGCTGAAGCTGGCAACTGCAGTATTGTTTTCAAACACCTTTTTAAATGTGTCACATATTAGGATGCTGACACTTTTAGTTGAGGTCAGCCCTAGCTTACTTAAGAAATTTGACTCACCTATATCAGTTTCAGTTTCTACAACAGAAATATTAATCATTTCTGCCATTTCCCAAGGAAAGCAGCATATGATGTAAAATCTTCTAATGAGTGAGGTGGAGTCCTATTTCCTCATTCCCAGTTACTTCAAGAGTAATGGATTCTCACCTCTCTCTTCATAGTAATACTCCTCTGTGACCCTAGCATCTTAGTCACCTTAATATTTCAACACTTTAGTACACTTAAATCTGAGCACTTTTCAATAGTACCAGCATTGAACACTAAGGGGCTTAATTAATATTTATTAATGTTACTATTTAAGCCAGGTATACTGTTTTAAGCACTACCCCTGATTAAGCCTGCTTAGAGGATACACTGGGGAGTTTCATCTGGAGAACCTAGCACTTTAATAATGTCTCACAGTGGAATCAAGTCTTGCATGTGCACCATTTCTTATTGGTTTTTGTAGTCCTAGTTTAATCAGTAGCACCTTTAGGGGAATGGCATGCACGTCTTGTGTTTGGAGACATGAGGCTCAATGGAGCCATTGGTAGCAGCACCTAATACTGTGATACACAATGTCATTTACCACTGTACTTCATACCAGACGCTGGTGCTAATTTTCAATTGATGAGCCATTTAGCAAAATATTAATGGCCATAAGCAGAGAAGCCTCAGGTTGTGAAGAAGGAGACAACTGTTATCCTGGAAGAGCATTTAATGCAAGGACCTCTAGCCTGTCAAACTAATCTCATAGATTTCTTTGACTGGGTAACCAGAGTAGTGGACCAATGGGGAGCAGTTGATGTCACCTACCTTGACTTCAGCAAAGCTTTTTGACACTATTCCACATAGAAGATTGATAAATAAGCTGGGTAGGCTCGGGGTGGGTCAGAAGTTGGTCAACTGGGTGGCAAACTGGTTGACGGGCAGAAAACAGAGAGTGGTGGTAAATGGTATACAGTCAGAAGAGATGCAAGTCAAAAATGGGGTACCTCAGGGATCAGTTCTGGGGCCAGTCCTCTTCAATATCTTCATTAGTGACATTGCAGATGACTAGAGGGTAAGGCTTGTCTGTTTGCAGATGACACCAAGATCTGCAACAGAGTAGATGATCCAGATGGGGTGGGCAGAATGAGAAGAGATCTGGATAAACTAGCAAAATGGTCAGAAGAGTGGCAACTGGGATTTAATGCAAAGAAGTGCAAGATCATGCACATAGGGAAGAGAAACCCTGAAGCCACCTATAGGCTGGGAGGGGGGGGAGTTGCTGGCAGTCACAAGGGAAGAAAGAGACTTAGGCATCATCATCATCACTGATGACCTGAAATCATCCAAGCAGACCTCTAAAGCAGTAGGTAAGGCTAGGGGGATGTTAGGGTGCATTAGTAGGGGTATCACAAGTCATAAGAGGGAGGTAATAATCCGTCTTTACAAGAC
Organism: Neoceratodus forsteri; assembly: GCA_016271365.2. Lineage (NCBI taxonomy): Eukaryota > Metazoa > Chordata > Ceratodontiformes > Ceratodontidae > Neoceratodus > Neoceratodus forsteri. The sequence goes on along the minus strand of CM057458.1, from coordinate 724,881,222 downwards.
ACTGGTTAGGCCCCATCTGGAGTACTGCGTGCAGTACTGGAGGCCACACCTTCACAAGGACATTAACCAAACTGAGGCAGTCCAGAGAAGGGCAACCAAAATGGTGCAGGGACTGCATTAGAATACATATGAGGAGAGATTAACGGAGCTCAATATGTATACCCTTGAGCAAAGGAGGGAGAGAGGTGATATGATCGAGACATTCAAACACCTTAAGGGCATTAACAAGGTGAAAGAGTCTAACATGTTTAAATATAAGAAAAATAGCAGGACAAGAGGACACAGCATGAGATTAGAGGGAGACCGATTAAGGGGGGAATGTGAGGAAATTCTTTTTCACAGAAAGGGTGGTGGATGCATGGAATGGCCTACTTCAGGAAGTGGTGGCTTTGAATACAGTGCAGGGCTTCAAACAGGCATGGGTTAGGCATAAGGGAGCAATACAGATGAGTATGAATAGAGAGACCACTGACAGAGCAAAGGCCGCTGGAACATTTATAAGGCAGAAAAAGAAATGGGCAGACTGGATGGGCCTTGCGGTCCTTATCTGCCATCAACTTCTATGTTTCTATGTAGCAGAGTTGCATTTCATTTCCAGGATGCTGCAGGAAGTGTACAACACATTACTAGCAAGTGTAGTATCAGTTCATCCTACTCCTCAGACTATCCTACCCTCATCAACTGTGCATAGGTATTATAACACATGCACAGCTATGACCACTGAGGGTAGGACAGGGTGAGCATCTTTTTCCCTGATTAACAACTTTGAAGAAGTTAAACCAGTCTCTCTCTCTCTCTCTCTCTCTCTCTGGGTCTCACCTTCATTTATTGACTATGGAGGTTATTTGCTGACACCCCCCCCCCTCCATACCTCTCAAGTGTTCCCTGACTACAAGGGATGTCCCTCATTTTACCCCTCAAAACTGATCTATCCTTCATCCATCCCTCATGGAAGAGGTGCTGCCCACAAGAAAAAAGTGCTGTAAATTAAGATTTTAAAGTCGAAATGTGAAATATTCTTAAATGCTGAAACAAAAACAAACTCTGTACAAATAAACACAGTGGTTTCCATACTATTCTATACTTGTATCTTCATGTTTAAGGGTGTGTTCTTCGTGAGGGTCAGTGGCCCTCATTTTAGGTGCCCATGTCCCTCATTTTAGTGACAAAAGGATGAGAGGTGTATGACCACACCAGAAAAAAAAAAAGAATAAGAATGACTAGGTCCCTCGGCATTCTGAGAAAGGCTGTCTTGCAGGCGAGGCTGCAGACATTCTGTTTGGGTCTAATTTTGTTTGTACATCTGATCTTTGTGCAAATTTATTATGGACAAAGCAACTATCTCACAGCTGAAACTGATAAAACATCATTTTTTGTCAGATTCAGTGGTCAGCTTGTCTCTCTGCCTGTAATTAATTTACACAGCCATTGTTTAACTGATGTTATATACAGTATATAATTCTGGCAGTTGATATGATCTCAAGAAAATAACAAGCATTTCTTACAAATTACCTTCCCACCCACCCTAAGTCAGTTCTACTTTTATAGCCACTGGATTTGACTGCCAACAGGAACTTCCTGTTTGGCAGTAGGAAGGGAAGGATCACTGAGACACATTAGTTTCATCAACCCTGAAGGAAACAAATAAAATTGCTCTTTCTGTCCCTCTGGCTGCTGGAGGTCTCAATCCGAGCAAGAAAGGAGGGGACTACTGAAGACTACAGGAAGTTCCTGTCCCAGAACAGGAAGGGCGAGAGTTGTAAGGGCACATAGGCAGTAGGAAAGTAGGTATAAAAATACATAGAGGGAGGAGAGAGAGTAAGCATACAAAGCAGCAGGAGAGGGGACACAAAATAAGTCATGATGGGAGTGGTGCAGTGCAATGGCTGTGGGGTGGCAGTGTTCCGGGAGACATTCTGGAGGCTGTGATGCTGCCCTATTTTCAGGCACCTCTCTGGTCTGAGGGAGGAGAAGGCCCATCTCCAGGCTGACCTGGCTAGGATTCGTGAAACCTCTTTCCCCACCCAGGGACCACCAGGGCCACTGCCACTACCTCAGAGGTTGCCAAGAACGAGAAATGGTTGGACCAAGGTGGGCTCAGAGAGGGAGAAGGTGGTGGTTGAACAGAGGTGCATCCCTCCAGTTGTACCTCTCCACAGTTCATATGCTGTTCTGGTGAAGAGTGGTTCCTTTATGGAGGCACCTGCAGTGGAGACCAAGGAGGATGCTGGGAACCTCCACAAAGGAGGCCTACAGGAGGGAGGCACAAGACCCCACAGGGGAAGGAAACAACTCCTGGTGGGTGACTCAATCATTAGGGGGGTAGTAGTGGGGGAGGTAGGGGAAAGGGAGGTAAGGTGCCTGCCTGGTGCCACGGCTCAGAGGGACAGGAAGCAAATCCTCAGGATGGTGGGAGCAGCTGCATGAGAGAGGGAGCTGGATGTCATTGTCCACCTAGGAACAAATGACCTGGCTGCGAATGGTATCAGAGCAGTACAAGAGGAGTTTGTAGAGCTGGGGAAGGGCCTTAGACAAGTAGCAGGTACGGTAACCTTCTTGGAGGTGCTGCCTGTTTATGGCAATGATGATGCTAGGGTACTCCCACCATGGGATTCAATAAATGGTTGAAAAACTGGTGTGGAGCTCAGGGTTTTGGCTTCACTGGGGACTGGGGAGCCACCTGGAGGGATGCAGGCCTACACTGGTGCGATGGTCTGCATCTGTCTGGGGGTGACCAGGATCCTAGGTGACAGGTTTAAATGCTTCATTGGCAAGCATTTAAACTAGCCAAGGGAGGAGACACTGAAAAGGAGCAGAGAAATACCATTATCCCCCCACAAAACATAGTAGTTAGAGAGGTAAACACCAAGGTAGAGAAGTCAGTAGGGAGCAGAACGGGTAAATGCAGAAAAAGGCAGTAAGGACAGAGATGGGGCTAAAAGGGGTAAGGCCATCAAAAAAATGGAGGGTGATGAGTATCAATGCCGAAAGTCTATGTAACAAGCTCCCTGAACTAGTGGTCTTGATGGAAGAGGGATGCCTGGATATTATGGCAGTCACTGAAACAAGGTACACAGAGAACCATGACTGGGATGTCAACATACCAGGACACACAATCTACAGAAGGGACAGAGTGGGTAAAAGAGGAGGAGGAGGAGTAGCTCTCTATATAAGGGAAGGAATTAAAGCAACAAAACTAAAGGGTAAACAGAAAGTTGATGAGTCACTATGAGTCACCCTGGAGAAAGGAAATGTCACCACAATCCCTATGGGAGTTGTGTACAGACCCCCATCTCAGGGGAGGAAATGGACAAGGAAATGACAGAAGGCATCCTTAAAATGTCAGAAAAAGGGATATATTGTTGATGGGGGACCCGAATATGCCAGATGTTAACTGTAGCACCTTTGCTGCAGGCACATCCAAGAGCAGGATCATCCTTGATGCCCACAGGGGACATGCCTCAGACAGCTAGTATTGGAACCCACTCAGGAGGGAGCAATCTTAGACCTGGTACTCTTAAATGGGGATGGAGAAAGGATCTCAGATTTAGAAGTGGATAGCCATCTGGGAACAAGTGACTACCAAACAGTGTGGTTCACAACAAACACAGTCATAGAGTCAAGCCATACAAAAACAAGAGTATTGGACTTTAGGAGGGCTGACTTTAGGAAAATGAGAGAGTGCCTCAGAAAAGCACTAGCTAACAGGCAAGAAGGAGGGGTGGAGGAACAATGGGGAATAATCACAACAGCCATCACAGAGGCAACAAGCCTTTGTGTGAAGCAAATCAACAAAACAAAATGAAGGGAAAAAAATACTGTGATTCTCAAAAGAGGTGGAAGGGAAGGTTAAGGAGAAAAAGATAGCATTCAGGAAATAGAAGGAAACACAGAAGGAGCAGGATACAGAGCTTTTATCAGTTAAAGCAGAAGGAGGCAGGGAAGGCAGTCAGAATAGCAAAGGCCCCAACTGAGGAAAAGATAGCCAACTTTGTTAAGATGGGGGATAAAACCTTTTTATAGGTACATTAGGGAGTGAAGGAAGACAAAGGAAGGGATACAGAGGCTTAATAAAGGGGAGGGAATGTGGGCAGAGGGTGACAGTGAAAAAGCAGGGATACTGAATGAATATTTCTGCTAAGTATTCACAACGGAAGAGAAGGGGGAGGTACCTAAACCAAACAAGAGAAACATTCTGGATAGGGGGGGGGTTGATACCAGTCCATTCACAGAAGAAAGGGTTTTGAAAGAACTCTTGAAACTTGAGGGTGGACAAAGCAATGGGGCCTGATGGGATTCACCCCAGAATTCTAAAAGAACAAAGGGTAGAACTAGTAACACCACTGACTACTCTCTTTAACAAATCATGGGAGGATGGGGTGGTACCTGAGGACTGGAGGAGGGCAGATGTGATTCCACTTCACAAAAGTGGGAGCAGGGCAGAGGCAGGAAACTACAGACCAGTTAGTTTGACCTCAGTGGTAGGGAAAATAATGGAATCACTTCTAAAGGAAAGAATTGTTGAGTACCTAGAGGCCAGTGGGGCACAGGACCCAATGCAGCATGGTTTCACAGCAGGAAGGTCATGTCAGACGAACCTAATAGGTTTCTTTGACTGGGTGACCAAAGTAGTAGACCAGGAAGGGGCTGTGGATATAACCTACATAGATTTTAGCAAGGCATTTGACACAGTCTCACACAAAAGATTAATATACAAGTTGGCCAGCCTTGGAGTGGGTCCCAGGGTGGTAGCCTGAATAAAAAAATGGCTGGACAACAGGACGCAAAGGGTAATAGTAAACAGAGTCCACAGTGAAGAAAGGAGGGTAACTAGTGGATTACCGCAGAGTTCGGTACTGGGACCGGTCCTCTGTAATGTCTTTATAAGTGACATTGGAGAGTACCTGGAAGGAAAAGTATGTCTCTTTGCAGATGACTCAAAGATCTGCAACAGGGCTGATACACAAGGTGTGGTGGAAAAGATGAAAAGGGACTTGGAAAAGTTGGAGGAATGGTCAAATATATGACAGCTCAGATTCAATGCAAAGAAGTGCAAAGTAATGCACCTGGGAACAAAAACCAGTGGAAGAGTACACAATGGGAGGTGAGATCATAACAACAACAAAAATCGAAAGAGACCTAGGAGTAATTATATCAGATGACCTAAAGGTGGGCAAGCAATGTGAGAAGGCAGTAAGGAGGGCTGGGGGGATACTGGGATGCATAGAGAGAGAGGCATCAACAGTAGAAAACAGGAAGTTGTTATCCCTCTGTACAGACAGTTGGTGAGATCCCATCTGGAGTACTGCATGCAATTCTGGAGACCCCATCTCTGCAAAACGGAGACAGAGTGAAGGCTGTTAAGAGGAGGGCAACCAAAATGGTGCAGGGTCTGCACCAGAAGACATATGAGGAGAGACTAAAGCTGCTTAATATGTATACCCTTGAGGAAAGGAGGGAGATGGGGGACATAGAAACATAGAATTTGATGGCAGATAAGGACCGCTTGGCCCACCCAGTCTGCCCATTTCCCTACCTAATGGATAAGCTGCAGATCCCAGTTAACCAACAGCCTACTTCTTCCTACCCCCACTCCCTAGAATTGCCTTATGACTGTCCCATGCATTCTTGAATTCCTCAACAGTTTCTGACTCCACAACCTCCTCAGGAAGGCTTTTCCATGCATCCACAACCCTCTCCTTGAAAAAATACTCCTCACATTACCTCTGAGCCGTCTCCCCTCTATCTTCAAATTGTGCCCCCTTGTTCTTGCACACCTCTTTTTCTGAAAGATGCTACCCTCTTGGACTTTGTTGATTCCCTTGAGGTATTTGAAAGTTTCTATTATGTCACCCCCCCCACTCCTTTCCTCAAGGCTATACATATTAAGCTCCTTAAGACTCTCTTCATATGTCTTCTGGTGCAGACCCTGCACCATTTTAGTTGCTCTCCTCTGCACTGCTTCCATCTAGTCTATGTTGTTGCGGAGACTGGGTCTCCAGAACTGCACACAGTACTCCAGATGGGGTCTCACCAGCTGTCTGTACAGAGGGATAACAACTTCCTGTTTTCTACTGGTGATGCCTCTCCCTATGCATTGCAGTATCCCTCCAGCCCTCCTTACTTCCCTCTGACATTGCTTGCCCACCTTTAGGTCATCTGATATGACTACCCCCAGGTCCCTTTCTATTTTTGTTGTTAGTATCTCACCCCCCATTGTGTACTCTTCCCCTGGGTTTTTGTTTCCCAGTTGCATTACTTTACACTTCTTAGCATTGAATCTAAGCTGCTATACATTTGACCATTCCTCCAACCTTGCTAAGTCCCTTCTCATCCTTTCCACCCTACCTTGTGTATCAACTCTGTTGCAGATTTTTGTGTCATCTGCAAAGAGACATACTTTTCCTTCCAGTCTCTGCTGTGTCACTTATAAAGACGTTTCTAGGGACTGAACCCTGCGGTACCACAGTATTAACCACCCTTTCTTCAGAGTGGACTCCGTTTACTATTAGCCTATGTGTACTATTCTCTAGCCAATTATTTACCCAGGTTACCATCTTTGGACCCACTCTCAGGCTGGCCAACTTGTACATTATTTTTTTGTGTGGGACTGTGTCAAATGCCTTGCTAAAGTCTAGGTAGGGCATGTCCACATCCCCTCCCTGATCTACTACTTTGGTCAACCAGTCAAAGAAATCTATTAGATTCATCTGACATGACCCTCCCACTATGATTCCATGCTGCCTTGGGTCCTTCGTCCCTCTGACCTCTAGGTACTCAACAATTCTTTCCTTCAGAAGTGATTCCATCATTTTCCCAATCACTGAGGTTAAACTAACAGGTCTGTAGTTTCCTGCTTCTGCCCTGCTCCCACTGTTGTGAAGTGTAATAACATCTGCCCTCCTCCAGTCCTCAGGTACCACCCCATCCTCCCATTATTTGTTAAAATCATAAAAACTTTCAAGTATCTCAAGGGAATTAACAAAGTACAAGAGGATAGCATCTTTCAGTAGAAGAGATGTTTATGTTTATGTTTATTTTTATGTTTATTGGAGATTCAGAAATACCTTTGAGTCAAAGACTCCTTTACAAAGGTTCCACATCACAAATATTACAAACAGAGAAAGACAGGTTACATATCAGTACAGCAATACATAGTCAGGTAGTTACAGTAGCAGTAGTTACAGTAGCATTTGTGAGGCTAGCAGAGAAAAAAACGAGGGCAAGGTAGCGCAAATATACAAAACAAATGGCACATACTGTATGTGCAGAGCTAGACTAGTGGGACATAGATAGTGGCAGGGATATGAGGGGGAATCTGGCCGCAGTCTATGCCAGTCAGTAAAGTGTAAGATAATTCAGAGGCAGTCACAGTGGTTCGAAGACTGTAGGAGGGCTCTGAGGGTGGTTTTGTACGATCCAAGTCTGTTCTCTTTTGCAAGTGGAGTGTGCAGATTGTTCATCCAGGATGGGGCTCTGTAGCTGAAGAACCTCTGGTATAGGGATGTACGCCAATGGGGGACAGAGAGGAGGTGCTTACCATAGCTATGAGTGTGCTTGAGTGACAGGGCCGGTCTTATTAGTGGAGTGAGTCCTGTTGGACAGAGGCCTAGGGCAATTTTTTTTGCCATGAGGCATGTGTGGAATCTAATCCTGCTGTCAAGGTTCAGCCAGTTGGTATCATTGTATAGAGTGCATGTGTGAGTTAGTTGGTCACAGCCCAAGGTGATGCAAGATCAAAGTGGCACAATTTGAAGATAGAAGGGGGACGGCTCAGAGGTAATGTTAGAAAGTATTTTTTCACAGAGAGGGTTCTGGATGCATGAAACAGCCTTCCTGAGGAGGTTGTGGAGTCGGGAACAGTGGGAGCATTCAAGAATGCATGGGACAGACATAATGCAATTCTAGTGGGGGGGTAGGAGGAAGTAAGCTGTTGATTAACTAGAATCTGCTTCTTATCCATCAGGTAGGGAAATGGGCAGACTAGGTGGGCCAAGCGGTCCTTATCTGCCATCAAATTCTATGTTTCTATGTTGCAATGCTGAATGTTGTCTTGCTGGCATTGGCATTGGTAGTGCAGGAGTTAGAGAGATGCATAATAGGAATGGCAGTGAAGTATTGAACTCATGCCAACCTCACCCCCACCCTGCAGAGACTGACAGGCGTTGGGGTGTGCCTTTGGGTCCTCAACCATAACACTCATGCCATTTCATCTCACCCTACCTTGCAGACTCCGACAAGTGTAGCGTTGTGTCTTGGGGTCATCGGGCTTTACACTCACCCCATTCCATAAGGAAATGCATTCAGACAGGTGCAGTAAAGAAGAATGGGGTGAACTTTGGGGTTGAAGACTCCAAGACACACCTCAATGCCTGTCACTGGCTGCAAGGTGGGGATGGAATGGCATGAGTATTACAGCTGACAATCCCAAGTCACACCCTTGACGCCTGTCAGTCTCTACATGGTGGGACATTATGGTTGAAAACCCTAACGCCCTGGCTTTTTTTGTATTTTCACTCCAAATTTTCAACATGGGCTATCTGTGACCCCACCTCATGAACAGAGGCATTATCAGTTTGTTAGCCAAAAGGTGATTTTGCACAGCGACTGTGCCATTTGGTGCCATGGGTGCGAAAACACATTTTGGGCAGAATGTGAAAAATGACAGCTGTACTATACATGAGGAGGTGTAAAAAAATGGCAATGTTGAAAATCTGGAGTGAAAAAATAGAAAATTGATGAAATCACGAGTGTGCGTAAAAACTGTGCAACACACACCCATAATGCAATTATTCTGAGAATTTTTTTAACCAGATTTTCAACATAGGCATTTTGGGACCTCTGCGCATGAACAGTGTCACTGTGATTTTGTTAATCAGTCCCGAACGTTGATTTCCCACAGTGACCACACCATTGTGCGCCACATGTGTGAAAACACATTTGGGGCAGGATGTGAAAAATGACAGCCATACTGTTCATAAGGGGGTGTAAAAAAATGGCAATGTTAAAAATCTGGAGTGAAAATATTAAAAATTGGTGAAGTCACAAGCATGCGTAGAAACTGTGCAACGCACACCCGTAAAGCATTTATTTTGGGGATGATTTTAACCAAATTTTCAACACAGGCATTTTGGGACCTCTGCACATGAACAGTGTCACTGTGATTTTATTAATCTGTCCTGAATGCTTATTTCCCACAGTGACCACACCATTGTGTGCCACATGTGCAAAAATACATTTCAGGCAGGATGTGAAAAGTGACAGCTGTACTGTTCATAAGGAGGTGGGAAAAAGTGGCAATGTTGAAAATCTGGAGTGAAAATATAAAAAATTGTCGAAGTTACGAGCGTGCATGGAAACTGCGCAATGCACGCTCATAACAAAATCATTTTTTGGAATTCTTTCACCAAATTTTCAACATATGCTTTTTGGGACCCCACCTCATGAACAGCAGCACTGTCATCTCATTAATTTTTCCAAAAAGGTGATTCCACGTAATGACCTTTAAATTACCTTTCTGGACCGAAAAACAAGATGACAGTGCATGTGTTCATGAGGTGGGGTCCCAAGAACCCTGTGTTGAAAATTTGGAGCCAAAATTCAAAAAAATGACTGAGCTATCCACCTAATTTTAAACCCCCCATTATATAACTTACCGGCATTTCTTCAGTTCGCGGTCGGCTTTGAAGAGTGCAGACGTGTTCCCGCTCAACCAAAGATCACAGCGCCGACCTCCAAAGGTAAGTATGGGGTGAGGGGTGTGTGGGGAGGTGGTGTGTGCACAGTGTGGGTGCAGGTTGGGGGAGGGGCGATGCTGCGGAGAATGGACCATTTTCTTTTTTTCAGGTACACAAAAAAAGAATTGTACCTTATAGGACCGTTTTCTTTCTTTACAAGTGAATTAAAACAAATGTTAGGCACACTGGGGTGGGCTTCCAGTGTGCCACGGAATGGAGGTGGAGGGGAAGGAAGATGCCGACATGGTCGGCTTTCTTTTGCGGCAGCACACTGGGATGGGCTCGCAGTGTGCCACACAGTGGCTGGGGGGTGGACATGTCGACATGGGGATTGCACCCTCAATGTTGGCCTTCTTTTAGATTGTGTGGCAGTGGCAGGACCCGCTGCCATGTTTATTGAAATGTTTCACCAGAAAAGGCACGTAGGGAGGTGTGTCATCTGTGCCGTTGTATGACAAGCTTGTCTCTAATTGCAGCAGCACATTTGTTTCAGGTTGGTGACACTTTGCATAAACTTGTGTCAGTGCTAGCATGCTGGCTAACTGGTGAATGAGGGACGCACCTACTAAAGCATGCCCTGCACTCTCCAACACTGGCACACCTCTGCATTTCTCCTACTACCACAAAATGTTGCTTGCACAGGTGCAAGACAACATAAAAAAACATTCAGATTCTTCCATCTGGGTGCTGACACTCTGCAACTGGTGGCAGTAACTCTGTCTCCCCACTATCTGTGTGTGTCTCATTAATCTATAAGCTCAACTTCTTACTTAAAAAAATCTTGCTTCCTGGATTTATTTACTGACCCTCAAAAAAGAATTAGAATGGCTAGGTTAGACCCTTGGCATTCAGAGAAAGGCTGAATGCACATTTCAAGCTTTGAACATTGTATTTGTGTTTAATTTTGTTTGTATAGCCAGACTCCTTGTCTGTGTTTATTTATTATGGGTAAAGCAACTATTTGGCAGCAGAAACTTGACAACACTTTTTTTGATACTTTTAGCTGTCAGCTAGTTTGTGTCCCTGTCATTCAACACTTGCTTCTTCTAATCCTTGTAATCCCCCCCCCATTCCAATACTTTCTGTAGGTCTCTGCACTGCAGCTTTGCTGTCTACACCAGCAGTGGATTCCTATGGGGCTGATCAATAAGGCTGGCCAGGATACGCTTGGATCAAGCATAACCTGGCTGCAACACTGCCGCCCCCATGTCTGTCCACACCAGATGGCATCCTCATTCCCTGGTCTCTGGGTTCCGCTACTGCAGAGTCATGTGGAAAGACAGGGGCGGGTGGAGCGGTCCAGACAACAGGCATGTAATCAGATTCCTATGTCAGTCCACAACTGAATCCTCTGCCTGTGTGGGGGGCAGAGCATACCGGGTGTGGCAGTCCTCCAGAACTGCCATATCACCACCAAAAATGAAACTATATTGTAATAAATACCTGGTGTCAGACTATGTGACCAGGTAGGATAATCAGAACAGTAGGATAATCTGTGCAGTAGGATGATATATTACAGTGGTGGTGACCAGCATAGGAAGAATACTTTAGTCTACCTGTGCATTCAGTGTGATTGCAATTGTCAGAAACCCAACTGTCATAGAGAAATTGCATTAGTTGCAAGGTTTATGGAGCTGTCAGAAACTGACAAAGCACTTTTGAAAATGTTCAGCTCTTCTTTCCTAATTTCAGTCCTTAATATAGTGCTTATGGAAGGCATTGAAAGGTCAGTTGTCAGGAAGATAGTACTGGGCACTGTAGATAGTGACCTCAGTCCCCGTCATCAGTCTTTGTGCATGGTGCCCAGTTCCATTATCCCCTCATAAACCCTCCAATGCCTCCCATTATTGCTATAACAATCAGTGACTGTGATCCATGTATAAAGGTGTGCAAGTGTTGAACTTGGCTTCCTGATCAGTATCATTGGAGGACCTGAGCTATTTTTACATGTCAGTCATCAGCTTCTAGGATTTCTTGGGCTGTACCTAGTGGGCTGTTCACTTACTGTGTAATCAAGAGCTGACTACACAGGCTTGTTTACTTGCCACCTGATTTGTTGAATTTCAGGTTCACTGCTGGCCCTGCATATTGGGAGGGTGCTGAGTGCACTCTACTTTTTTGTTTGCATTCATTTTTATGGCCGCATGGTGATGTCATCATGCTGACGTACTGATATGACTAGAAGAGAGAGAGAGAGAGAAGGGACTCTGGAAGCACGTGACAGGATACCTAGACAGTCAGCTTCCACTGAGTGCTTGGCATGGAACTGAACTACATCTGTCCATCTCCATAGTGGTGTTCCTTTGTCTCCCCCTGCCCACCCCTCCCCTACCACTGCACTAGCCGCACTATTTCCTTGCTCCCAACTTGAACTCCTGAGCCTACAAATGGTCACTGTCAGTGTTTTAAAGGGGACATCAATATGTATCTAGCACTTAGATAATTTACAGATGTTCCCCAAGTTTGTTCTGATCATGGCATAGTTATTCATGTTTGTTTTGGGCACAATTAAATAAGAAATGAAGTTTCTATTATTTCACATCTTTCTTTCAACTATGGCATTTACTGGAGATCTGTTCAGCTGAGGTAAGTTCAGCTTGGCAAAGGCAGTGACATTGCAGCATGCTTTTTTCCTTGAATGTTAATCCTTCAGCTACCAGCACCACAGTGCTATCAGCTGTGATAGCATCTTGTTGCAGTCAAGGGGTAATTGTTTAAAAATATTTTAAGTACTAGCCTAGTAAATAATTAATTTACCTAGTAAGGATGATATGGTATGCTTTTGATTTAGTAATGCACTCGGCATCCAGAGTATGTAAGTGCATTCAGTTTCCAAAGTTAAAAGGGTATGGAGGCTTGCTGCGGTCTTTATTTCATCAGTGCGAGAGTTAAAAAAAAGTTTGAGTGTCAATGGGCCAACTGTGTTTTGTTTAAATCTTAACCCCTCTCCCACCTTCAGCAGCAGTGCAAAGTGAATCTGGACACCCAGCGGTTCCATTTAATTTATAGCAATGGTGACATCACACTTCCTGACAGAGTGAGTTTTAGTTGCACTGAGCCCATCTGCTGTTACTATAAGAATGAAGGAACAGAAAATAAACATTTTCTTTGGTGTCTGGTACATCTTTATTAAACATAGAAACATAGACTTTGACGGCAGATAAGGACTGCTTGGCCCACCTAGTCTGCCCATTTCCCTACCTATAGGATAAGCTGCAGATCCTAGTTAACCAATAGCCTATTTCTTCATATGCCCCACAAGAATTGCCTTATGTCTGTCCCATGCATTCTTGAATTCTCCCACAGTTTTGGACCCTACAGCCTCCTCAGGCAGGCTGTTCCATGTGTCCAGCACCCTCTCTGTGAAAAAATACTTCCTCACATTGCCCGTGAGCTGTCCCCCCATCTTCAAATTGTGTCCCCTTTGTCTTGCACATCTCTTTTTCTGAAAGATGCTACCCTCTTGGACTTCGTTGATTCCACTGAGGTACTTAAAAGTTTCTATCATGTCCCTCCTCTCCCTCCTTTCCTCAAGGATATACATATTAGGCTCCTTTAGTTTCTCCTCGTATGGCTTCTGTTGCAGACCATGTACCATTTTAGTTGCCCTCCTCTGGACTGCCTCCATCCTGTCTATGTCCTTGCAGAGATGGGGTCTCCAGAACTGGATGCAGTACTCCAGATGGGGTCTCACCAACTGTCTGTACAGAGGGATAACAACTTCCAGTTTTCTACTGTTGATGCCTCTTCCTATATATCCCAGTATCCCCCCAGCCCTCCCTACTGCCTTCTCACATTGCTTGCTAACCTTAATGTCATCTGATATGATTACCCCCAGGTCCCTTTCCATTTTTGTTGTTGTTACTATCTTCCCCCCATTGTGTAATCTTCCCCTGGGTTTTTGTTTCCCAGGTGCATTATTTTGCACCTCTTTGCATTGAATCCAAGCTGCCATACTTCTGACCATTCCTCCAACCTTGCCAAGTCCCTTCTCATCATTTCCATGCCTCCTTGTGTATCAACCCTGTTGCAGATCTTTGTGTCATCTGCAAAGAGGCATACTTTTCCTTCCAGTCCCTCTGCAATGTCACTTATAAAGACATTAAAAAGGACTGGACCCAGTACTGAACCTCCTGGGTACCCCACTAGTAACCTCTTCTTCAGAGTGGACTCCATTTACAATTACCTTCTGTGTCCTGTTGTCCAGCCAATGTTTTTCCCAGGCTACCACCCTGGGACCCACTCCTAGACTGGTTAATTTGATTATTAATTTTTTGTGTGGGACTGTGTCAAATGCCTTGCTAAAGTCTAGGTAGGCCATGTCCACAGCCCTTCCCTGGTCTACTACTTTGGTCACCCAGTCAAAGAAATCAATTAGATCTGTCTGACATGACCTTCCTGCTGTGAACCCATGCTGCCTTGGGTCCTGCGCCCCACTGGCCTCTAAGTTCTCAACAATTCTTTCCTTCAGAAGTGATTCCATCACTTTCCCCACCACAGAGGTCAAACTGACAGATCTGTAGTTTCCTGCCTCTGTCTTGCTCCCACTTGTGAGAAGGGGAATCACATCCGCCTTCCTCCGGTCCTCAGGTACCACATCATCCTCCCATGATTTGTTAAAAAGGGTAGTCAGTGGTGTCACTAGTTCTCCCCTTAATTCTTTTAGAATTCTGGGGTGAATTCCATCTGGCCCCATTGCTTTATCCACCTTCAGTTTTAGGAGTTCTTTCAGAACCCTTTCTTCTGTGAAAGGACTGGGATCGACCCCCCTATCCAGAGTGCTTCTGTTAATTGGATTAGGCACCTCCCCCTCCTCCTGTTTGGTGAATACTGAGCAGAAGTATTCATTCAGTATCCCTGCTTTTTCACTGTCCCTCTCTGCCTACCCTCCGTCCTTTCTATTCAGCCTCACTATCCCTCCCTTTGTCTTTCTATGCTCCCTGATGTACCTATAAAATGTTTTATCCCCCTTCTTAACCGAGTTGGCTATCTTTTCCTCAGTTTGAGCCTTTGCTATTCTGACTTCCTTCCCTGCTTCCTTCTGCCTTAATTGGTACAGTTCTCCATCCTGCTCCTTCTGTGTTTTCTTATACTTCCTAAATGCTTTCTTTTTCTGCCTAACCTTCCCCATCACCTCTTTTGAGAACCACAGTGGCTTTTTCTTCTGTTTTGATTTGTTTATTTGCTTCACACAAAGGCTTGTTGCCTCCGTGGTGGCAGTTTTGATATTTCCTCATTGTTGCTCCGCCCCTCCTTCTAGCCTGTTTGCTAGTGCTTTTCTAAGGCACTCTCCCATCTTGCCAAAGTCATCCCTCCTGAAGTCCAGTACCCTCACTTTGTATGGCTTGACTCTGTAGCTGAGTTTATCATGAACTACACTGTTTGGTGGTCACTTGTTTCCAGATGGCTACCCACTTCTAGATCTGAGATCCTCTCACTGTCCCCATTTGAAAGTACGAGGTCTAAGATTGTTCCCTCATGGGTGGGTTGCAAAACTAGCTGTCTGAGGCATGCCACCTGTAGGGCATCGAGAATTACCCTACTCTTGGATGTGGCTGCAGCAAAGGTGCTCCATTTAATATCTGGCATATTCAGGTCCCCTATCAACAGTATCTCCCCTTTCTCTCCCATCCTAAGGATGCCTACTATCATATCCTTGTCCATTCTCTCTACCTGACATGGGGGTCTGTATACAACCCCTGTGCAGCTTGTGGTGCCATTTCCAGTCTCTAAGGTGACCCACAGTGCCTCCTCTCCTCCTTGTTCACTCTTTTGTTCCATTGCTTTAATCCCTTCCCTTACATAGAGATCTACTCCTCTGCCCCTTCTACCCTCCCTGTCTCTCCTGTAGGTTGTGTACCCTGGTATGTTAACATCCCAGCCATGGTTCTTTGTGTACCATGTTTCTGTGACTGCTACGATATCCAGGCATCCCTCTTCCATCAAGGCCACAAGTTCAGGGAGCTTGTTGCCCAAACTACAGGCATTGGTACTCATTACCCTCCATTTCTTGATGGCCTTACCCCTTTTTGCCCCATCTCTGTCCTTACTGCCTTTGTCATTTTCTCCATTTACCCCTGCCCTTCTCCCCATCAACATCTCTATTTTGGTGTTTACCTCACTTACTACCCTGATTTTTTGGAGGTGGGCTAGGATTTCCCTGCTTCTTTCCAGTCATCCCCCCTTGGCTAGTTTAAATGCTTGCCAATGAAGCATTTAAACCTATCACCTAGGATGCTGGTTCCCCTCCTGGACAGATGCAGACCATCACACCAGTATAGGCCTGCATCACTCCAGGTGGACCCCAGTCCCAAATGAAGCCAAATCCCTGAGCTCTGCACCAGTTTTTCATCCACTGGTTGAATCCCATGGTGTGGAGCACCCTCGCCTCATCCATTCCATAGACAGGCAGCACCTCCGAGAAGGTTACCATGCGTGCTATTTGTCTAAGGCCCCTCCCCAACTCCACAAACTCTTCCTGCACTGCTCTGATCCCTTTCTCAGCCAGGTCATTTGTCTCTAGATGGACAATGACATCCAGCTCCCTCCCCCGTGCAGCTGCTCCAGTGATCCTGAGGAATCGCTCCCTGTCTCTCCAAGCCATGGCACCAGGCAGGCATCTTACCTCCCTCTCTCCTTCCTCCCCCAGTTCTACCCCCTAACAATGGAGTCCCCCACCAGGAGTTGTTTCCTTCCCCTGTGGGGTCCCATGCCACCCTCCTGTGGGTCTCCTTTGTGGAGGTTCCCAGCATCCTCCTTGGTCTCCACTGCAGGTGCCTCCATAGAGGAACCACATTTTGCCAGAATGGCATATGAATTGAGGAGAGGTACAACTGGAGGGATGCACCTCTGTTCCACCACCCTCACCCTCCCTGAGCCCACTGTGGTCCAACCACTCCTCTTTCTTGGCAACCTCTGAGGCAATGGCAGTGGCCATGGTGGTCCCTGGGTGGGAGAGGAGGTCCCCCAAATCCTGGCCAACTAAGCCTGGAGATGAGCAACCTCCTCCCTCAGCCCAGAGATGTGCCTGCAGATGGGACAACACCGCATCCTCTAGAACATCTCCCAGAAGACTGCTGCTCCACAGCCACTGCATTGCACTGCACCACTCCCATCATGTCTTATTTCTGGCCCCTTAACTGTTGTTTAGAATACTTACTCTTTCCTCTGTTTATTTTATTTTTTTTTCTCCCTACTTACTTACTTACTGCCTCTGTGCCCTTTAATATAATCCCAGTAGAGAAGTATAGTTATAACAGTAGCTCCTTCTTCTTGGTGTTCTCTGCCTGTTCTTTGGCAGAAGCTGTCTAGGGCAGTTTTTAAATCCGGCTTTAAGCTGACTTTCTTCTAGCTAAGCCACTCCCCCTACTTCACAGCTCTTTCTACACTTAGTTAATTGCACAGATAACAATTCCCTTCAGCCACCTGAGACAAACAGATAGATAACTGCATAGATAACAATTCACTTCAGCCAACTCAGACAAACATAGTTTTTTTTGTTTTGTTTTGTTTTTACCCTAAATTGAAGGTACCAGTAGTACAGTTCTAGTTATTTAGTCCCAGTAGAAAAGTATATCTAGATACACCTAGTATTTTTTAGTTTTCAGATCAGAAAGAAGTTCATATGTCTGAATTTAGTTATTCAGTCACTATATAGTATCATGAAATTTAACTGCCACAATCAGAATAACAGTTTGGAACAATATTCCTTCTTCAGAGTTAAGAAGTCTTTAGTTTGGAAAATAAATGAAGGAAAATAGCATGAAAGTGACTGCTAAAAGTTTTTTTTCATTTCCTGAAATTCAAGCAAGAATAATATCTTATTTTCAGGTATTCCCAAGAGAAAGAACTGACCTGTTTAGATACTGAGTTATAAATGGGAAATTATAATGGGGAAGCAGATCCAGTGATATATGACTTCTATGAAATCCTTCAAAATAAAACAAAAATTTAACCTGAAAAGTATCCTTTGTTATTTTATTGCAGGATGTTTAATTTAATGCACTCTGTAGCCATTTATTTTATAGCTGAGGTTATGTATTCAGCAGCCATTTAGTTTATAGCTGAGTTCCTGTATCAGTTTTAACAGAAGTCCAACAGTTCAAAATAACAATTAGCCAGTAAATATTAATCTTCCTTTACCTGATTTTTTTAAAACTACTCTTTTATATGTGCTCACTCTTAAAAGCGTAAATTCCAGTAGCTCTGCTTTTTCAGTATTAAAGTCTCTGCTAGGAAATAGAAAAGAATGCTCATGAGTATTGTATACATGTCAATGTTTTCTCTATAATGCTGCTAGTCCAGGAGTTTAAGAAATTATTTAAAAAGAAAACTGCATACTTTATTCAAGAGTCATTATATATTTTTTTCTTTTCCATGGTTTCAAATGCCATTCTTTTGCACAGTAAATTTGCATGTTTCCTCTTATTAGTGGCAATGCAAAGGGCTGGGTAGCATTATGTCGTGTGCTGTGCTAGCCTTCCTGGTCTCAAGCTGGAGAAACTACAATACTTGCCAAGGCAGGTCTGCTGCTGAGTGACTAGTAGCTCCTTCAGGTCTGATAGTTTCTGTACATATAAAATCTACAGTATGAAGCATCTCAAAACTTTTAAACATGACTGTGAAAACAATTGAGAGAAATGAAAGCACCCATCGCCCCACCACAGAGACTCTAGACCTCTCAGTTCTTTCAGTGGACTTTTTTATACACAACACCATCAGGTACAAATCCAGCAGGGAACACACAAAAAAAGACTGACGTTTCACTTAGTATGCTACTAAGCTTCCTCAGAGTAAAGAAGCTTGTGCACTAGGTGTTCCTTAAATACTATAGGTCATGTGACATATACACCAATCACCTGTGTCTTAACTCAATGTCTCTGTTCAATATCTAAATTACATTTTATGAACACATTACCCAATCTATACAAAACAATACATATATACTTATTGTGCATATCACTACACACATCTCTCAACATAATCATTCTATATGTATATATAATTTTTATTGCCAATACTGTAATTTCAATTAATTTTTTTTTATATTTTTTTATTAATTATTAAAAATATTAATAACTTGGGTACTTTTCAGTACACGGTTATTCAACTTGAGTACTTCTGATTTATGTTTTCTTATACAAAAGTAAACCATAATATTCCCAGGCACCACCTTCACTTTCTATCAAGCATTCTTAAACAGGCTTCTGAAATTTTCATATTCCTTAACTTTATTATCTGTCCAATAACACGCTCCCCATTATGGCTATTACAGTTGTAAAATACATATAATGTCTTAGTTATAACCAGCACATGGCTAAATCATTTAGTTCCATTTTATCCTTTTCCTTTGGTGTGTTCCACAAGTGCATGTAAAATAAATGGTAACATATGGCTAAACCACTTAGTTCCATTTTCTCCTATTTCTTTTGTGTGTCCCACAAGTACGTGTAAAATCTATATTATTATTTACCTGTTCAAGGCATCTTAAATGTAATTTTTTAATTTTTTACTTTTTTGCACCTTTTTCCATAACGTCAGTCTTTTTTTGTGTGATCCCTGCTAGATTTGTACCTGATGGTGTTGTATATAAAAAAGTCCACTGAAGGAACTGAGTGGTCCAGAGTCTCTGGTGGGGTGATGGGTGCTTTCATTTCTCTTAATTATTTCCTTTGTTGTACAGCACCGTTGCCATGATCCCAGTGCTCCACTTTGAGTGCTTTTAAACATGACTGTGAAAAGAAGCCTGAACAGCTGAGATCTTGAAAACCTTCAATGTGGACTAACAAATTACTTTGTTCCATCTACTTCTCGTTTTTTTGCTGTCATACATGATCATGTTTTGAATTATTATGATCATTTTTTGCCATTTTGTCTCTTAAAATATATACCTGAACTACAATTCAAATATTTCTCCAACCAGCTGGTTCCCAGTGCACAAATCTCTCACTTGAATTTTTTATAGAGGGCCATAGCTGACTTGGACAAAGTTTTGCACAGTTGTGCATTTAGCATTACCTTCCACATCCAGCTTTGTACTTTTTACAGGTAGAAGCTTCTGAGCATTTGGCTACTTTCCTTTTTAAACCTTTACTGGTCCCCTTTCTATTACCCACAACCAATTCTTCTTTCTGTTGCATGGCAGTGCAGAGTGTTGCACAAGTTAATAAGAGAATATTTTATGTTATGATTTTTTTTTTGCGCCTCCCCTTCTCCCTGGCTGCCCACTCCTTCGGGTCTCTTAATGTCCCTCCCGACTGCCTGCCATGACTCCCATACCAGCTATCACCTCATATCTAGTCCCCCTGGGGTAACCCAGCGTAACCCTTCACCGGGTGGGTCCCCCACCTCCAAGGGGGAAGGCACTGGTGGGGGTGGCCAGCGCACATTTCCATTGGCCCGGGGTACTGCTGAGGCGTGCTGGTCATGGGATCGGCAGCAGCGGAGCACAGAGAGACCATCACCCGGCCAGCCAGGAAGCATTTTCCTGGTTTTCAGTGGGGAGTGACGTCCTGACGTCAAGGCATACACCAGACGTCTGTCACTCCCCCTTGAACTTCACACCAGGCATCACTACTGTGCTCCCAGCCTCCGCCAGGAGTCAGCATGCGCCAGTGCGCATCCCCACCCTCCCCCCAGAGAAGGAGAGCTGTCCCCAGATGCTCCATCCTTCTGCCCCGCCGACCCTCTGGCGACCTGAGTCCATTCCCGAACCTGGGTCACCAGCGTCGCAGACGGAAATCCAACCGCTACGCCGACAGGCCGTCATGATTTTTTTAATATAAATGTTGCACATGGAATTCTGTTGCAAGATTTGTTAAATTTATATAGTTGGGCTCCACTGCTTCTATTGCCACCACAACCACTTGAATGCGAACATACGAACATATGAAATTTGCCAGCAGATAAAGGCCTAGAGGTCTATCAAGTCTGCTCGAATGTGCAGCTAGCACCCCTTATTCTGCAGCTGCCCCTCCCTTCCACCCTTCCCCTTCATTAACCCTCCCCCTTGTCCTGTCCCATCCTCGTTTGAAGCAGTCCACTGTTCTACTGCATACCACCTCAGCAGGTAACACATTCCACCCAGCCACCACCCTCTCTGTAAAAAAGAGTCTCCTCATCTCCCTCCTGAACCTTACTCCCTCTAGTCTCATATCATGGCCCCTGGTGTCCCTTCCCTCCCTTACTTTGAACAGCCCCTCTGTACCAGTCTTGTTTATTCCTTTCATGTACTTAAAGGTTTCAATCATGTCTCCCTGTCCCTCTTCTCCTCCAGTGAGTACATGTTCAGCTCCCTCAGCCTCCTCTCATATGATAAGTCACCCAGCCCCTTGATCATCTTTGTCACCTTGCGCTGCACCCCCTCCAGTAACTTAATGTCCCTCTTCAGATATGGGCACCAGTAATGCACGCAGTACTCTAGGTGTGGTCTAACTAATGACCTATACAGTGGCAGAATCACCTCCTCCCTCCTCGAGGATATACCCCTTGCAATACAACCCAGCATTTAGTTGGCCTTTGCAGCTGCCTTCCTACATTGTGCCGAGCTGTTCATTGACCCTGTAATGAGCACTCCCAGATCCTTCTCCTCTTCTGTCTGGGCTAGCTGCACTCCCCCCAGCTGGTAACTCCTCCTTGGGTTCTTCATCCCAAAATGCAGCACCTTGCACTTTTTGGCATTAAAGCCCAGTTGCCAGGTGTCTGACCAGGTTTCAAGCTTTGCCAGATCATCCTGCAACCCCTGCCATCCCCTAGGTCATCCACCACTGCTCCTACCTTGGTATCATCAGCAAACAGACTGATCTTGCTCTTGATGTCCAATGATATGTCTGCAATGAATATCCCAAACAACACTGGTCCCAACACCGAGCCCTGTGGAACACTGCTCGTCACTACCCTTGGGTATGAGAGCTCCCCACCCACCACCACCCTCTGTTGCCTTCCCTGAAGCCCGTTCCCTACCCATCTCACCAGCTTTGCACCTGCCTCTGTGCCTACTAACTTACTTCCCAGCCTTCCATGAGGCACCAAGTCGAATGCCTTACTGAAGTCCAGATACAGGACATAGCTACATAAATAATTGCAAAAAAAAAAAAAAAATCAGACACTGGTTGATCCCCTAGTGCAATGCAGCTGCATGTAGTTTAGGGTAGATTGCAGAACAAGAAGGGAAACTGCTCATTTCCATCTGCTTCTCCTATTTTTGCTCTCATATATGATCATGTTTTGAGGTATCATGATTCTGCTATTTTTGCCATTTTGCTTCTTATAATATTGTATATGTACCCCGATTCCAGTATCTCTCTGACCAGCTGATCCCCTGTGCACAAATCTCTCACTTAAATTTTTTCCTGCCAGGCAGACTGCAGTCCTTGATGTGGTACTTACTAAGTCAGAGATGATGGGAGCAGTGGGAGTAGGGGAGGTGCTGGGGAACAGCAACCATAAATTTGTTTGGTTTTAATCAGCTCGCAGGGCCATCCAGCCACAATCAAGAACTGAAGTCCTTGACTTTAGAAGGGCTGACTTCAACAGGATGAGGGAACTGGTGGCCAGGAATAAGGTAGGAGTGCAGGACATACTGCAGGTGGGGTAGATGAGAGATGGGGGGAACGAAAAGGGCCATCCTCAAGATATCTAAAGTATGAATAAGAGCAGAAACAAAGAAAAATAGGTTTAATAGACCACTGTGGTTCTCAGCAAGGGTCAGGGAAGCGGTAAAGGCCAAAAAGAAGGCCTTCTATAAATACAAGGAAAAGCAGGGGGAGGTGGAATGGGAGGATTATCTACAGAAAAATAGTGTGGCAAAGAGGGCCTTTAGGGGGGCCAAAGAAGACACAGAGTTGCATATCGCAGAGGGGTTCAGGAATGGAGAAAAACAGTTTTTCAGATATAGATGTATTAGTAAAAAAGGTGAGGTACTGTAATCATAAGGTTAGTTGAGGGGGGTTAGGGTGATAGAGGAGGATGGGCAAAAGTCTGCCACCCTAAATTACTACTTTTGGTCAGTTTTCACTAAGGAGGACAGCCAGAGAGTTGCATCAAAGCAGCAACTAAGGGAATCCCCGAAATGAGAGAGCCATTGTTCACTAGTAAAAGGGTTCTGAAAGGGCTGGCTGCCCTTAAGATAGGTAAAGCCTAAGGACCAGATGGGCTGCATCTGAGGATACTCAGGGAATTAACAGTGGAGCTGGCGGAACCACTGTTATGTACGTTCAACAGCACACTTAGGTTTGGGGAAGTTCCAAGGGACTGGAAGGTGGCAGACATTGTATTGCTTTATAAAGGGGGGATAAGGAGCAGCCAGGGAACTACAGGCCTGCCAGTCTAACCTCTATCGTATGGAAGCTGATGGAGTCCCCGATTAAACATGACCTCTTAGACTACCTGGAAAGCAACAGGCTCCAGGATAGTAAACAGCATGTTTTCATGGCAGGAAGATCTTATTAGACTAACCAGATAGTTTTTGAGTGGGTAACAAAAGAATTAGACAAGGGCAATGCTGTGAATCTGCTCTACTTTGACTTCGGCAAGGCTTTTGACTCGGTACCTCACAAACGATTGCACAATAAGATGGAAGATCAGGGTGCAGCTAAAGCCATAGTGAACTGGATGGATAACTGGCTAGAGGGGAGGCAGCAGAAGGTGGTAGTTCCTAGGGTTAAACAGAAAAGAGAGGAAGGTTATGAGTGGGGTTGCACAGGGATCAGTCCTGGATTTGGTGCTGTTCAACATGTTCATTAGTGTTATTGGTGAGGGAATTCAGGGCAGGCAGTGTCTCTTTGCAGATGACACAAAACTATGTGGGAGTGTGGATAGTGATGAAGGGAATAAGGGAAATACAGAGAGACCTAGAAAAGCTAGAGGGGTGGTCAAAGGTCTGGCAGTTAAAATTCAATGCTAAAAGTGCAAGGTAATGCACCTAGGGAAAAAGAACTCCAAGACAGAGTACTGGATGGGAGGAAAGAGACTTAGCACTACACATGAGGAATGGGATCTGGGAGTTATCACTGGCAACTCATTGAAGCAATCGAGTCAGTGTAACAAGGCCTATAAAAAGGCTAACAGGATGCTGGGATGTATCGGGAGGGATATTGATAGCAGAAGAAAAGAGGAAATACTTCCCCTCTACAAATCACTGGTGAGGCCTCCCCTAAAGTACTGTGCCCAGTTCTGGAGTCCTCACCTCAGAAAGGATAAGGATAGGTTGAAGAAAGTGCAGTGTAGAGTGAAAAAAATGAATCAGGGCCAGCAGGGTAGATCCTATGAGGAGTGCCTCAAGGCATTAAATATGTACTCACTGGAGATCAGAAGGAAGAGGGGAGATATGACAGAGCTCTTCAAGTTCCTTTAAGGAATTAACTAAGTGAACTGTGGGGAACTATTTGGCCTGAATACCAATTCTCGGTCACATGGACACAAATGGAAATTAACAAGAGGTAGGTTCAGAAGGGATGTGAGAAAGTACTACTTTATGGAAAGGTTGGTGAAACATAGAAACATAGATTTTGACAGCAGATAAGGACCGCTTGGCCCACCTAGTCTGCCCATTTCCCTACTTATTGGATAAGCTGCAGATCCCAGCTAACCACAGCCTACTTCTTCCTACCCTGCATCAGAATTGCCTTATGCCTGTCCCATGCATTCTTGAATTCCTCCACTGTGTTTGACCCCATGACCTCCTCAGGAAGGCCGTTCCATGCATCCACCACCCTCTCTGTGAAAAAATACTTTCTCATATTGCCCCTGAGCCCCCCCCCCAACTTCAGACTTTGTCCCCTTGTTCTTGCACCTCTCTTTTTCTGAAAGATGCTACCCTCTTGGACTTTGTTGATTCCCTTGAGGTACTTAAAAGTTTCTATCATGTAAACCTCTCCATCCTTTTCTCAAGGGTAAACATATTACGCTCCTGTAGTCTCTCTTCATATGGCTTCTGTTGCAGACCCTGCACCATTTTAGTTGCACTCCTCTGGAATGCCTCCTTCCTGTTTATGTCCTCGCAGAGATGGGGACTCCAGAACTGCACGCAGTACTCCAGATGGGGTCTCACCAACTGTCTGTACAGAGGGATAACAACTTCCTGTTTTCTACTGATGATGCCTCTCCCTATACATCCCAGTGTCCCCTCAGTCATCCTTACTGCCTTCTCACATGGCTTGCTTACCATTAGGTTATCTAATATGACCACCCTCAGGTCCCTTTCCATTTTTGTTGTTGTTAATACCCCCCCCACATTGTGTGCTC
Organism: Neoceratodus forsteri; assembly: GCA_016271365.2. NCBI lineage: Eukaryota > Metazoa > Chordata > Ceratodontiformes > Ceratodontidae > Neoceratodus > Neoceratodus forsteri. The sequence continues at coordinate 724,856,242 of CM057458.1, read as the reverse complement.
TTCCCCAGGGTTTTTGTTTCCCAGGTGCATTACTTTGCACTTATTTGCATTGAATCTAAGCTGCCATACTTTTTACCATTCCTCCAACCTTGCCAAGTCCCTTCTCATCCTTTCAACCCCCCTCCCCCGTGTATCAACCATGTTGCAGGTCTTTGTGTCATCTACAAAGAGGTATACATTTCCTTCCAGTCCCTCTGCAATGTCACTTATAAAGACATTAAAAAGGACTGGACCCAGTACTGAACCCTGCGGTACCCCGCTAGTAACCCCCCTTTCTTTGGAGTGGACTCCATTTACTATTACTCTCTGTGTCCTGTTGTCCAGCCAATTTTTTACGCAGGCTACCATCCTGGGACCCACTCCCAGACTGGCTAATTTGTTTATTAATCTTTTGTGTGGGACTGAGTCAAATGCCTTGCTAAAGTCTAGGTAAGCCACAGCCCCTCCCTGGTCTACTACTTTGGTCACTCAGTCAAAGAAATCTATTAGATTCACCTGACATGACCTTCCCACTGTGAATCCATGTTGCCTTGGGTCCTGTGCCCCACTGTCCTCTAGGTACTTAACAATTCTTTCTTTTAGAAGTGATTCCATCATTTTCCCTACCACTGAAGTAAAGCTAACAGGTCTATAGTTTCCTGCTTCTGCTTTGCTCCCAGTTTTGTGAAGGAGAATCACATTCACCCTCCTCCAGTCCTTAGGTACCACACCATCCTCCCATGATTTGTTAAAAAGGCTAGTCAATGGTGTCACTAGTTCTCACCTTAGTTCATTTAGAATTCTTGGGTGAATCCTGTCAGGCTCCATTGCTTTATCCACCTTCAGTTTTAGGAGTTCTTTCAGAACCCTTTCCTCTGTGAAAGGACTGGTATCGACCGCCCTATCCAGAGTGCTTCTATTGATTGGATTAGGTGCCTCCCCCTTCTCTTCTTTTGTGAATACTGAGCAGAAGTATTCATTCAGTATCCCTGCTTTTTCATTGTCCCTTTCTGACCACCCACCTTCCCCTTTATTAAGCCTCACTATCCCTTCCTTTGTCTTTCTTTGCTCCCTAATGTACCTATAAAAGTTTTATCTCCCTTCTTAACCAAGTTGGCTATCTTTTCCTTGGTTTGGGCCTTTGCTATTCAGACTGCCTTCCCTGCTTCCTTCTGCTTTAACTGGTACAGTTCTCTGTCCTGCTCCTTATGTGTTTCCTTATACTTCCTGAATGCCATCTTTTTCTCGCTAACCTTCCCCGCCACCTCTTTTGAGAACTACGGTGGTTTTCTCTTTCATTTTGATTTATTTGCTTCACACAAAGGCTTGTTGCCTTGGATTGGCTTGGAACCTTGGAACAGTCTGTCGGCTAAGGTTTTGCATGCAAAAACAGTCAGGGGATTCAAACAGGATTGGGACATGACGAAGGGAATAGTGGTGACTGGGGGTGACAGAACCAGGGAGGAGAGTAGAGAGATGATGGGGAGGGTTAGTACCCTGGAGGAACAGTAGGTTCTAGGGATTATAAAGAACTTGGGCATACTGGATGTACCTCTGGTCCTTTTCTGCCATCATTGTCTATGTTTCTATGTTTCTATATATGGGACATTGTTGACTTGGAGAGAGTTTTGTACAGGTTTGTGTTTAGCATTAGCTTCACTTCTAACTTGGTAATTTTTATTATGGCTGCATAGCAGAGCTATGCTGATGTAGTGCTATCACATAGTAGAAGTGGAAAAGGGGGCTCTGGAATGTCTGGAATGTTTCCAAATGCAGTAATTGAAAAAGGTGATTTGGTAGCACTTGACTGCCAACACAACACTGCTCTGGACAGCTATGTCCTTCCACCAGAGTGGAATCTCTCTCTTTGTCCTCTCTGTTCAGTAAAGTGTGGCTGCTTCCTCCTCACACCCAACTCCCCACTGCACTGTTTAATTGCTCTGGGTCTGACCATTCATCATCTCTGAAGAGAGGGACAGACCAAGATGCTGTCCGTGATCTCTGTGGAGAGGGATGGGCTACTCATGGTGGTATATGTGGCCAACAGTATGACAGTCTCCATCTTCCTTACTTCATGAAGCTTGCAGCTCAGCAGCAACTCAAGCCAGATCTTCTTACAATGGATGCAAAACAGAAAAGGGATTGTAAGTCCAACTTTATTGAGAAGCCTGGCACAACAGCCATACCACATAATAGGCAGGTGGGAAGCAGTGCAGGAGAGTTATGTGCTTATTGCTCATTTGATACTGGAAACCAAAAACAAAATAATTGACCAAATATTTTTTATTTAAAAAAAGACCTATAAAAACATAATTACTGAGTGTGCATTAAAGTGTTGCAATGCACATTCATAACTTTGGTAATTTTAAGTGGACAATGTACCTTTAAATCAGTATAGCAGCTGTGTTGGCTCTGACCAGAGTTTGTTTAGGGTTTCTATATCTTTTTGTTTGTATTCATTTTTAGTTGTGCTATGCGTTTGTGTTTGCATTCATGTTTTAGTTGCAGTATGTTTTGTTTGCATTCTTTTTTCAGTGTTGCTTTGGTGTTTGCACTCAGTTTTTTAGTTGTAGTGTACTTTTGTGTAGTCATTGTTGGTGTGCTATACATTTTGTTTGCATTCATTTTAGCTGTGCTTTTTTGTTGACATTTATTTTTTGTTGCTCTATACTTTTTGTTTGTAGTCAATATTTTGTTGCACTATACCTTTTTGGTAGCATTATTTTTTTACATGTGTGTTACTGTTTTTCATTTGTATTTGATTTTTGTTTGGTTCTCATACTTTAACATTGACTTTGTTGTGTTTTTTTTTATTTACATTCATTTTTTTGGTTGTTGCTTTATTTTTCTGTTTGTTTTTGCACTTCAGGGGCACTGTACATGGCACTAATGAGGCTAATAATTTGTTTAGCAAACACTGTCAGCATCTAGTACCTAAGGTTCACTGTTGCAAACTGCAAAGGGAAGGTGAACTTGGATGAATGTCTGCAGCTGTAAGAACTGCTCTACAGTACAGTGTGCTTGCTCAGTCTATATCATGATTAAACACAATCAGAGTGGCTTTGATTACCAAAGCACTACAAGTGACTACCTTTGCAAATGTGTTTCAGTAATTAATGGCACTTTTGACTTGTTTGTAATACAATATGCACATACAAGCACAAGAACATGATATGTGACCTGGTCTGTGGTGGTTAGTACTACTCTTAATATGTTCATACTAGAATGTATGCCTGATGGGATTCTTTATAAGGGTGCCATAACCCTGCCAACTAAGTACATGTTCTTACCTCTATATACCCACTCATGAACATAACAGACAAGTAAGCCCTCAACAGAAGAATGAAAATGTTCCTGTTTTAAGTAGCCCATGATTCTACTGTCCCCTTTATTCCAACTTCTTACTTCTCCCTCACTGTGTATTCTTCATCTGGCAAATTAGCCCCGCTACACACACACACACCCCACTACACCTCGACTCCCTCCTTACCTGCCCCTTTCTTACTTTCTGTAACTCTGACCTGGTCTTCCTTCCTGCTTATTGCAAAATGAGTGCCTTACTAGTTCTTTCACCATACTGGTGTAATGTCAAACCATCATACTCCTCAGACTATTCTACCTTCTTAGGTTGTGCATGCCTATTTCTGTCACTCATGCGAAGTTAGGAACTTGGAAGGCAGCACAGTTTGAGGGTCTTTTTTCTCAGTAATCTGCTTCATAGTTGTAAGAGTTTACAATCTTTGGGTGGCAGTCAGAACGTTTTTTGACAACAACAAAATTAACAATACTACATCTACAATTCCTTAGGCTTAAGATTTTCTCAAAACTTGTCATGGTCATCTCAAATAAAACTAATGACACAAAAACTTGAGAGTTCTTTGAATGCCGTCAAAAGATTTTGCATGAAATTTGGACAAGGTTTGATCAAAGGTCTTTTAAACATTATAAATGCTAAAATAAAGACCTGAATATTATATGCAGCAGAAATTTGGACCCCAGCCAACATAAAACCTCTGGAAATTGAAATGAACAAAATGTACAGATATATTTTAAGAGTACAAGAGTCAGTCCAACAGAAATTCTAAGAAAGGAACTAGGACAATATCCCCTGGAAACAATGGCACTTGAAAGAAAAATATTATTCTTATGTAACCCCTAGGTGGCACTATCCCAAGGGCTACTACCCCTGCCTGCCTGGCTAGTAGCAGGTTAAGGGGCCTGGGTACTGAAATGGGTCCCTCCACTGGGAGGTCAGGGGTGTCTCTTTCCCTTCTAGTGGCCTGAACAATATACAAATAACCACTTTCACAATGACCCTTATTCACCATACATTTATCCACACTGTTTGCACTTACCACCAGGGCTGGTTCCTCTAGCTCGACCCTGGGGACCCCCTGTAAAACAAGGTTATGCACAGAAAATAGCAACAATACAGTACTTTTGGCACAAACTGGAACCACAGTCAGGTTAAATGTAAAAAGAGTTAGATCTGATTTTTTCAGGGGACATGAACAAGACAGGTGCATAATCAGGTTGATTTGCTTAAAGGCTATATCAATCAGACAGTTATGCATGCACTTCAGAGTCCCTACACAGTCACACACTCTGGGTACTCAGGTAGGAAAATGGTGGGCTAGCCAGGAACTTCCCCTCGGATAGGCTGGCGTTGCAGCTGGTTGGGGCCCCGTGATGGAAGAAAGCAACATGCACAACACACACTATTTGTAATCCGGAGCTGGAGGGCTCTGTTCATGACATAAAAGACAACAAGGCAATCAGATGACAACACTTTACATTTAGCTGTTGCTGCAGGGAGCTACCCTGATGTTTACTCATGATACCCAATACAGGCCACAGGCAGGATGAAATAGAGACAGCAGGTCATTGAACTGGAGTGCCAGGAGAAGCTGGGCCCACATGAATCACCGAGGTGTCATTCCTGTGAAAGGCGTTAAGCAGGGGAATGATCCCCAGGCAGGTCTCTTGTCAATGACTTTCTCTGTGTAGTGGGTATTCTGGCTGGGATAGTGTGGCAAAGGCCCAGACCAAATGGAGATGAATACGGATTCAGTCCATGGGAGCTGGATGCAGCCTCCAGCAAGCAGAACACAGTTCAGAACACAGTGGGGAACCAAATCATGACCCACTAACAGTACACAGCACATTCACATGTAAGAAATTCTACTGTACCAGGCAGATTGCTATCCGGTCACAATTACAGAGTCTCTGAACAAATCGGGCATTCAGAGGTGGCTGGAAATCCTGACAGGCTGATCGCATTCAACAAATCTTCTGTCTTCTTCAGATTAAAGCCTAGTCACAGTCCAGTGGCTTAATTCATTCTCACAACCTGGGTTCAGTCCGAATCAACTCTGTTTTCCTTCTCAGGGATAGCAGGCAGACAGGCAGGCCAAAACTCAGTCCTTTCACAGTTCTGCTGCCGAATCCACACAGGATTGCTGCTCGACTATCTCGAGCTATTTCTCCTTCACTTCCCAACTCAGATCCGACTGAAACTGCAAGCAGTCTGGGATTTTCCCCAGGATCCAAGAGGTTCGGTTAGCTGATTCCTCTGTCAGTCACAACAAGGCTCCCCCTCCAGGTTCATTTAGGCGCCAAAAGCCCAAAACTACAATTCCTGCAGTTTTGCCCCCACAAAGCCCTTGGGGACAGGCTCCATTTTAGAGTCCCCAAAGATACTGATTGGCCCATTTCAGCAGTCCAGGACCAAGATGGTGGAGATAAACAGAAATGTCCATGCTGCAAAGAAGGCAGGTTAGACAAGCTGCAATATTATTATTATTCTAATAAATGATCAGCAAACAAGTATATCTTCTAACAGAGCTCCCTCTGTGCTAATAGCGATGGCAGAATAAAGTGATTATTTGACAGCCTGGGCAGGACTCGAGCATAGAAACATTCAGCCCCCTCCCAGATTAATTATGACTGAAATCCAGGCAGCTCTTAAAGAGACAGTACGCAGAGTCTAGACAGGCACTCTCTGGCAATACATTTAAACTACTAAAACGCAGGACACCAGCCTGGTAGTGAGCATTTAGGCAAGCTCAAGGAAGATTTTTGGGAACCCCATTTGTAGGGGGGTTACACTTATTAAACTTGTTCCATCTCCCAGAGCACAGACTTCCGAGGATGTGCCTTTAAGAAGAGATTAGGTACTATCACACAAATTCTACTTCAGATCTGATCCAAACAATCAGGCATCATATTTTTAAGAAAGCATTGGATCATATATTATATGAACTGTATACCAATCCTTAGTTTTGCACTGTCCTTTGTACAAACTAAAATGGAAAAGATGGCTGGGTTCAATATTGGCTTCCCTTGGTTTTCCTTCTCAGGAATTACTAAGCTCTTTGTTTAACTCGAATGATGTTTTTATACTTAACGTGCTGTATAAATTTCTGTACTCTTTAAGACTGTAATAATTAACTCTGTAGTTAAAATGACAGAGCAGCAATTTTGGTCCTTATGCAATACAAGAGCCTTGAAGTGAAATGTTGGAATTGATCTTAAAAACTAAAAACTAATTAATTGCGTATTGTAAAGTATTATTTATATTTTTAGGTATACTGCATTTGTAAATGAAAGTTTTGAAGATTGTAAAGTCAAAATGTCGACCAATAAACTTGTACCTACCTACCTAAAAGTTTTGGAGCTGCCAAGATTCTGTGAACCAGTTTTTAACATTTATAATAATGGAGCAAATATAGCTTGTAAATAAACCATTAAAATATGCTTAGAAATATATAAATCACCATGCCCTCTTAGTCCATTTATAGCCAGCATTCATTTTCACGGTTTTCAGTAAAGTTTAAAAATAGTGGACTTGGAGTCTTTTCAAGTTTACTAAAGACACTGCAATAATACATATATACAGTACATTAGACTAATAAGTGCATTTTGTTAATAATATGTTGGCAATTTGGCATTTATTGTTGTTTTTCCCATTTCCAACACGGAACCCCAGAACACATACCCATTTCAACAGAAGCACAGTACCTAACCCATAGGGTTTCGCATAAAGAGACAGAATATATATGATGTAATATATGATGTAATATAAGCTGTTATTTTATTTAGGAATCCAGGGGGAAAATCCCCAACCATTATATATATATTTTTGTGTACAGTATGCTTTTTCTGCACTCGGTCGCCTGGTGCCTCAGCCCGGTCATGGACCCTCACTTCTGCTCCCACATCGGTAGCACTTCATTGATACCCCCTGGCTTACCCCCCAGGGTGGGGTTGTGACACTTGCCCTGGAATGCCACAACGTTAAGATAGATCAACAGGCCAGCCTGGGAGCTAATGAAGCCGAGGGTGGGCTTCATTCAGGGTGGCCAGCGACATTTTTTTTCCTGGTGTGTGGGGACGGGGACTTGCAATGATGACCAGCATCTGCCCTACCCCGTGAACAACTGGAGTCAGCATGCTTCAGTACACCCAGCCTCCGCTAGTTGTCTATGTTGCATCGAACACTCTACCCCCTCCACCCCAGAGAAGGAGAGCAGTCCTTGAATTCTCAGTCCTTCTCCCCCGGCCTGCCCTCTGATGTCCCAAGTCTGTTCCTGAACCCGGGTCGCCAGCGTCGCAGATAGGCAACCTGTCCCTGCACCAGCAGGCTGGCTCTTATATTTTAAGTACATTAGCATGTCTATGATATAAGGCTTTTTAACAATAACAAATATTTTCAATCGGAGGGCTAAAAGCTCAAAGTTCAATGAGAGTAAATAGCTCCTTCCAAATCCCTTACTTAGCATTAGCACTTCTGATGCTCAGCTTCGAGCATTTTGAAATCGGCTTCTTGGCAGCGTAGCTGGTTCAGATGGAGGCTTCTTTCCTTTCCCTTCTTCTCTCTTTTTCTCTTTCATGGGTCTCCCCCCTCATTGTTTGGTTCGTGTTCTGCCTTGTTTCCTCATTTTGTCTCTCCTCTCTCCATTGTCTGTCCCCCCCCGGCCTTTCCTCTTATCCCCATTATGCTTCTTCCCTGTCCATTTTTCTCCCTGCTCCTGCCTTTCTGGCCCCCGTACCTCATTCCTCCATTGTCCTCCATCTTCCCCTTTCTCCCTTTTGGGATGATTTCTCCTTTCCCTTGCCAGCCATTGCGCTGTTCTGTGCTGGTGCCTCTGGGTGTGCCATCGTCTGCCCTGCTGGATCACCTTCCCTGCAGCTGTTTCTGCTCTCCTGCCCATTGCAGCTTACCGGACGATTCCAGTGCCAGGATCCCTGCACCGACTTCACAAAATGCTGGTCTGTGCAGCACTGCCTCTGCTTTCCAGTGCCACCCCTTGCTCACTTCTTATCTACACTACAGGTTCCGCATGCTATCCTGTCTTCTGAACCCAACATGGACACAACAACCTTCACTCCTTGTGCCTTGCATTGCAGCCTGCCTTCAGCGGACCTGCTACAGCCAGCTTAGTAGCTCACTGACCTGGAATGCCACCAGGTTACCATGTGGACACCTCCATTTTTTCAGGTGGGACTATGTGCTAATCTGTGTCTTCACCAGCCCATCTCAGGAATGACATTTTCTGCATGTATTTGGAAATCGAGTTATACGTGGTATGTCTCCATGATTTCATTATTCTTTTCATTTTTCTATGCCTTACGTGTGCATTATTTTGGTGAGGAACTTTACGTGCCTGGGTAGCTGATATAACTTGACTGCTGAGTCTATGATGAAATCACGGCCACTTGCATGGCTTCTTTCTCATCAAATCTGTTAGAACGGACTGCAAATGTCCTCCCTGAGTAAACGCCATCTTTCTGCTATTGCTGATGATCACATTAAGGGGACCTCTTTTCATAATAACGTACAATGCAATGCAATGTGCTGCAATCCAAGTATCTCCTACAAAGGTCATCTTTGTTTTTGTTTCTCTGACAGCATCAAACAAATTAGCTCCTACAATGATGGACAACATATCATTGAACAGCAGAATATTACAAGAGTTTTTTGTTTTTTTTTATCTTGCATTTCTCCCCCTCCCGACTGGCCTGGTACCAGATTTCTCGGGCCACATGAGGGCCTGGATTTACTGCTTGAACTTTCCAGACAACTCTCCTTATCTCACCTTAGAGGGGAAAGTCTGAGGTGATGGAAGACCGGGGATGTGGCAGAGAAGGTATGGATGGGACTGGGAGGCCTGGACTGTGCCAAAGGGGGCAGCTGTGTGGAAGGACCAAAGAAAAATCCCTGGTTATCAGCAACTCACCAGAGGAAGAGTGGGAGCAGATAGAGGAGATTAGTTCCATGACTGAAGCAGGGGATAAGCCAGGGCAACAGTACACAATGAGAAGGAAGAACAATCAACCTGGAATTGGCCCTTAAGCTCAGTTTGGGTAGTGAGCGCTGAGATACATAAACACCTTTATGAACCACATTGACAGGCAAATCCACTGGCCTCCTGGGAGAATCATAGCTGAAGCGCAATACTGGCTTGACAGCTTGGCCAGTCTTTGTGGGGGGAACAACCACAGTCTCTATATTTTCAGCACTAGCCTTGGAGCTTTCATCACTCATGAGGGGTGCCTCTGCATGGATGGGAATGTCCAAACTGGGAGCACTGTCAGCTCCTTGCTCTGTAGGCTCTGGTTCCACAATACTTTGCTCATTATCTTCTGATGAGGGCCCAGCTGGCTCATTTTGAGAAGGTTCTGGCACAGTTAGGCTCTGTGGCACTGAAGGAGGGCTGTCAGCACTCTCATATTGTTCTTCAAGTTCTGGTGTGTCACCAGAGAGACTCAGACCATCAGCCCCTTCTTCGGGCAAGTCACACAGTTCCACAAAACACAGGGAGTCCGCAGCCTCAGACGTAATACTTTGCATTTCGGTTTCAGGGAGCATTGACTCCAAGGACGAAGCTGGGGGATTAGGCAGTACAGAAGGCCCAGATTCATCCTCACAATTAGTCATAGGGTTACTCCGAAACAGTTGACTCAATTCATAGGAGGGGTAACAGGCATTGTCACACTCACTATCATCAGAGGTGGACTGACAGTCACTATCATTCTGGGCCTGCTGCAGGGGAAACCTTGAATTTGTAACCACTTGGGTAGGTTGACTCTGTCTCTTTTTTGCAGCAGCATGAGTCACCAGCCCAGGGGAGGCAATGTCTGCTGGCTCAGCTTCGATAATAACTTGGCCGATAGGCAGCAAGTGGTTATGGTGCAAGGTCTTGACAGCTTTGGAATTATCCTCTGGGCATACCTTACGCTGGTAGATCATTCAACTTTTCAACTACTACATGAGGAAGATGGTGCTACCTATCAGCAATTTTGTGCTTGCCATGTAGAAACATAGAAACATAGAATTTGGCGGCAGATAAGGACCGCTTGGCCCACCTAGTCTGCCCATTTCCCTACCTGATGGACAAGCTGCAGATTCTAGTTAATCAACAGCTTACTTCCTCCTACCCCCCACTAAAATTGTCTTATGTCTGTCCCATGCATTCTTGAATTCTCCCACTGTTCCTGGCTCCACAACCTCCTCAGGAAGGCTGTTCCATGCATCCACAACCCTCTCTGTGAAACAATACTTTCTAACATTACCTCTGAGCCACCCCCATCTTCAAATTGTGCCACCTTGTTCTTGCACATCTCTTCTTCTGAAAGATGCTACCCTCTTGTACTTTGTTAATTCCCTTGAGATACTTGAAAGTTTCTATCATGTCCCCAATCTCCCTCCTTTCTCCAAGAGTATACATATTAAGCTGCTTTAGTCTCTCCTCGTATGTCTTCTGGGGCAGACACTGCACCATTTTGGTTGCCTTCCTCTGAACAGATTCTACTCTGTCTATGTCTTTGCAGAAATGGGGTCTCCAGAATTGCACGCAATACTCCAGATGGGGTCTTACCAACTGTCTGTACAGAGGGATAAAACTTCCTGTTTTCTACTGTTGATGCCTCTCCCTATGCATCCCAGTATCCCCCAGCCCTCCTTACTGCCTTCTCACATTGCTTGCCCACCTTTAGGTCATCTGATATAATTACTCCTAGGTCTCTTTCGATTTTTGTTGCTGTCATTAACTCACCCCCGATTGTGTACTCCTCCCCTGGGTTTTTGTTTCCCATATGCATTACCTTGCACTTCTTTGCATTGAATCTGAACTGCCATATATTTGGCCATTCCTCCAACCTTGCCAAGTCCCTTTTCATCCTTTCCACCCCACCTTGTGTATCAACCCTGTTGCAGATCTTTGTGTCATCTGCAAAGAGACATACTTTCCTTCCAGGTACTCTCCAATGTCACTTATAAAGACATTAATGAGGACCGGTCCCAGTACCGACCCCTGCGGTACCCCGCTAGTTACCCTCCTTTCTTCACTGTGGACTCTGTTTAGTATTGCCCTTTGCGTCCTGTTGTCCAGTCAGTTTTTTATCCATGATACCACCTTGGGACCAACTCCAAGGCTGGCTAACTTGTATATTAATCTTTTGTGTGAGACTGTGTCAAATGCCTTGCTAAAATCGAGGTAGGCCATATCCACAGCCCCTCCCTGGTCTACTACTTTGGTCACCCAGTCAAAGAAATCTATTAGGTTCATCTGACATGACCTTCCTGCTGTGAAACCATGCTGCCTTGGGTCCTGTGCCCCACTGGCCTCTAGATACTCAACAATTCTTTCCTTCAGAAGTGATTCCATCATTTTCCCTACCACTGAGGTCAAACTAACTGGTCTGTAGTTTCCTGCCTCTGCCCTGCTCCCATTTTATGAAGAAGAATCACATTTGCCCTCCTCCAGTCCTCAGGTACCACCCCATCCTCCCATGATTTGTTAAAAAGAGTAGTCAGTGGCGTTACTAGTTCTACCCTTAGTTCTTTTAGAATTCTGGGGTGAATCCCATCAGGCCCCATTGCTTTGTCCACCCTCAGTTTCAAGAGTTCTTTCAAAACCCTTTCTTCTGAGAATGGACTGGTACCAACCCCTATTCAGAGTGTTTCTCTTGTTTGGTTAAGTTACCTCCCCATCTCTTCTGTTGTGAATACTGAGCAGAAATATTCGTTCAGTATTCCTGCTTTTTTACTGTCATCCTCTGCCCACGTTCCCTCCCCTTTATTAAGTCTCTATATCCCTCCCTTGGTCTTTCTTCGCTCCCTAATGTACCTATAAAAGGTTTTATCTCCCTTCTTAACAGAGTTGGCTATCTTTTCCTCAGTTTGTGCCTTTGGTATTCTGACTGCCTTCCCTGCCTCCTTCTGCTTTAACTGATAAAGTTCTCTGTCCTGCTCCCTCTGTGTTTCCTTGTATTTCCTGAATGCTATCCTTTTCTCCTTAACCTTCCCTTCCACCTCTTTTGAGAATCATAGTATTTTTTTTTCCTTCATTTTGTTTTGCTGATTTGCTTCACACAAAGGCTTGTTGCCTCTGCGATGACTGTTTTGATTATTCCCCATTGTTCCTCCACCCCTCCTTCTTGCCTGTTTGCTAGTTATTTTCTGAGGCACTCTCTCATTTTCCCAAAGTCAGCCTTCCTTAAGTCAAATACTCTTGTTTTTGTATGGCTTGATTCTATGGCTGTGTTTATTGTGAACCACACTGTTTGGTGGTCACTTGTTCCCAGATGGCTACCCACTTCTAAATCTGAGATCCTTTCTCCTTCCCAATTTGAGAATACCAGGTCTAAGATTGCTCCCTCCCGAGTGGGTTCCAACACTAACTGTCTGAGGCATGCCCCCTGTAGGGCATCAAGAACGACCCTGCTCTTGGATGTGCCTGCAGCAAAGGTACTCCAGTTAACATCTGGCATATTCAGGTCCCCCATCAACAATCTCTCCCCTTTTTCTGCCATTTTAAGGATGCCTTCTATCATTTCCTTATCCATTTCCTCCCCCTTAGATGGGAGTCTGTACACAACCCCCATGTGGATTGTGGTGCCATTTCCTTTCTCCAGGGTGACCCACAGTGACTCATCACCTTCCTGTTTACTCTTTAGTTCTGTTGCTTTAATCCCTTCCATTATATAGAGAGTTACTCCTCCTCCTCTTTTACCCACCCTGTCCCTCCTGTAGATTGTGCATCCTGGTATGTTGACATCCCAGTCATGGTTCTCTGTGTATAATGTTTCAGTGACTGCCACAATATCCAGACATCCCTCTTCCGTCAAGGCCAGTAGTTCAGGGAGCTTGTTACACAGACTGCGAGCATTGGTACTCATCATCTTCCTTTTTTTTTTTTTATGGCCTTACCCCTTTTAGCCCCAACCCTGTTCTTACTGCCTTTTTCTGCATTTACCCCAGTTCTGCTCCCTACAGACTTCTCTACCTTGGTGTTTACCTCACTAACTACTGTGTTTTGTGGGGGGAGGCTGGGATTTCCCTGCTCCTTTTCAGTGCCTCCCCCCCCTTGGCTAGTTTAAATGCTTGCCAATGAAGCATTTAAACCTATCACCTAGGATTCTGGTCCCACCCCCCCCGGAAAAGAGATGCAGACCATCATTCCAGTATAGGCCTGCATCCCTCCAAGTGGCTCCCCAGTCCCCAATGAAGCCAAAACCCTGAGCTTCACACCAGTTTTCCAACCATTCATTGAATCCCATGGTGTGGAATACCCTAGCATCATCCTTATCATAGACAAGCAGCACCTCCGAGAAGGTTACCGTACCTGCTACTTGTCTAAGGCCCCTCCCCAACTCTACAAACTTCTCTTGCACCGCTCTGATCCCATTCACAGCCAGGTCATTTGTCCCTAGATGGACAATGACATCCAGCTCCCTCCTCCATGCAGCTGCTCTTGTGATCCTGTGGATTCGCTTCCTGTCACTCTGAGCCATGGTGCCAGGCAGGCACCTTACTTCCCTATCCCCTTCCTCCCCCACTTCTACCCCCTAATGATCGAGTCCCCCACCAGGAGTTGTTTCCTTCCCCTGTGGTGTCTTGTGCCACCCTCCTGTGGGTCTCCTTTGTGGAGGTTCCCAGCATCCTTCTTGGTCTCCACTGCAGGTGCCTCCATAGAGGAACCCCTCTTTGCCAGAACAGCATATGAATTGTAGAGAGGTACAACTGGAGGGATGCACCTCTGTTCCACCACTCTCTCCCTCCCTGAGCCCACCTTGATCCAACCGCTCCTCTATCTTGGCAACCTCTGAGGTAGCAGTGGTGGTCCTGGTGGTCCATGGGTGGGGGATGAGGTTTCACGAATCCTAGTCAGGTCAGCCTGGAGATGGGGAACCTCCTCTATCAGACCAGAGAGGTGCCTGCAAACAGGGCAGCATCGCAGCCTCCAGAATGTCTCCCGAAACACTGCTGCCCCACTCACTGCACCACTCCCACCTTGACTTATTTTGTGTCCCCCTCTCCTGTTGCTTTGTATGCTTACTGTCTCCTCCCCTCTATGTATTTTTACACTTACTTTCCTACTGCCTATGTGCCCTTACAATTCACGCCTTTCCTGTTCTGGGACAGGAACTTCTGTAGTTTTCTTCTTCCGTGCTTGGATTCTGACCTCCAGCAGCCAGGGGGGAAGAAAGAGCTATTTTTTAGGTTCCTTCAAGGTTGGTGAAACTAATGTGTCTCAGTGATCCTTCCCTTCCTACTGTCAAACAGGAAGTTCCTGTTTTCAATCAAATCCAATGGCTATAAAAGTAGAACTGGTTTTGGGTGGGAGGGTGGAGGGGTGAGAAGGAGGGCAATTAGTAAAAGAGCTATAGTTCTAGACTGCCATTACTTGCTCTGACAGCAATGTTCTCTGTCAAAAACAGCAGAAAGCTGTAATTGGAGACACCTGCATTTGTTCTCCTAAACTCCTAAGCCACACCCCCAATTAGCCTCAGCCTTTGCTCCCGACTCAGTAAATTAAGCTGATACAGCTCCCTTCCTCAGAGAAACACACAGTGACTATCTTCTTTTTTTTACTTAAATGAGACCCCCTTCTTCTAATAAAGTATCTGTTTGCTTAATCCAAACAGGCACTGCTGAGATAGAAGTGATTTATCTGTAAAAGAGCTGTAGTTCTAGACTGCTGTTACTTGCTCTGACAGCAAAGTTCTCTGTCAAAAACAGCAGGAAGCTGTAATTGGAGACACTTGCTTTTGTACTCCGAAGCTCCTAAGCCACACCCCCAATTAGCCTCAGCCTCTGCTCCTGACTCAGTAAATTAAGCTGATACAGCCTCCTTCCTCAGAGAAATGTAGTCCCAAATTGTGTAACAACACACAGTCTCCGGGCCGTAGCTCTTGAGCCTTTACTTTCTTATCGTGCCTCTCTTTGTTGGTGAGATTTCACTTGGTGGCCATTGTCTGGGCCAGTTGATATGCATGGTTCAACTGAGCTTTCAGTTTCTGTACATACTGCAGGTAGTTTTTGGCCCAGTCCCCGACTGGAGAGACCCCAAAACAGACATCAACTGGCAGTCGGGCCTCCCTTCCGAACATGAGATGGTAGGAGAAGAACCAAGTAGCAACATTTTTGGTGCAATTGTATGCGTGTACCAAGGTGCTAATCTGCTGGCTTCATTTATGCTTGTCTTTTGGATGGAGGGTGCCCAGCATGTCTAGAAGGGTGCAGTTAAAACATTCTGGTTAAGAGTCCCACTACGGGTGATAGGGAGTGGTTCTTGACTTCTGCACCCCCCCACAGAGGGAGCATTTCTTTGATTAGCCTACTTTCAAAGTCTCTGCCCTGGTCAGAGTGGATCTGCTAGGGGGCACCATAGTGGACGAAGAATATTTCCACTAGCACTTTGGCTACGGTAGAGGCATTTTGATCTTTAGTTGGAAAAGCTTGTGCATACCATGTGAAATGATCTGTAACCACTAACACATTGCCAATATTCTGTTGATCAGGTTCTAAACAGAAAAAATCTATACAGACCAGTTCCATGGGGGCGCTGGTAGTGATATTGACAAGGGGGGCAGCCCTCTGAGGCAGGGCTTTTCTTTGGAGGCAATGACTACAGGTCTTTACATGGTGCTCAATATCGGCCCCCACCTTGGGCCAGTAGAATCAAGATCATACCAGGTTGAAAGTCCTGTCAATACTGAGGTGCCCCATGTGATTGTGGAGGGACCTCAGTACCAAGTGTTTAAAGGCCATGGGCAGGACCAATTGTTGCTTGTCTACTTGACCACTACGATCCACTGTCTCTCATGACTGTCTGTCATAACAACTGATTGAGTAACTTCAACCTGGGGCCTTCTTTAAACAAGCTCTGGCAGAGCCACTACGACTGTGAATGCATTAACTAGATAATGGTGTTTCATGGGCTTAAACATAAACATGAATTGCTGTTGCATACACTAACTGAATCTAAGTACAGTGCATTGAGAAAGGGCATATTTAAAAATAATGCCACCATCTGTATTACAGCTACCTATATGTTTCACATTTTATTCTATGCACTGTTATAGCAATTAACTCAACAGAACCGGGCCATCATATACGTGAAGGTACTGTACCTTAACTGCAAACACTGCTGAGACAACTATATGTTGTGACAAGGTGGAAGATAAACACAATGTTGAGACATGTTTTTGAAGACATTTGATGTGTTTAGTTGGTTTTTTTAGAGATTGCTATACAGTTCACACACATAATTCATATAATATAAAAGTGCATATACCCAAATGTCAATGTAAATCCTACACATTTCATTATAAGCTGTTCTCTTGAAGGAAGATATTACTGTATAAGGCCTAAAAATGGGCATCTGGTAAAAGTAAACTGGGGTAGGAGTGTTATTCAGGGTATTGCATAGCTTATCTTTTATTGCTGCTCCTCTGGAGCAGCAATATCTGCAGAAACTATGCCCAGTCCAGATTTTACAGCTCTGGCATGGGTCTGCTGATCTGGGTTTTACCCATACCCCACTGAATGTGGCTTAGTGATATACTGTACAGATGGCTACAAAGTCTAGCCTATTGAAAGTTGAAGTTTCAGAAAACCATTATATAAACATACCAAGACTCACTCCCTCACCCCCCAACAAGTTACAATTAATCCTCTACCAAAGTCATGCTTAAATACTGGTGCCACTAGAGCCACACCACTAAGCTTTTAATGCCAACATGCCTCTTCTGCTGCTATGAGCTCCCCCATCCATGAAGTCCCATTCTGCTTGTGACTGTGGCAACCCCCCATCCCCAAATCAGGTAATTTCCCAGGGAGCAGCTCTTTACACCATATTATTTATTTATTTTTTTATTTTACTTATTTATTTATTCACAATTCAGATTTACAACTTTTGAGTCAAAGACTCATTTACAAAGGCACCTCGTCACAGGGAGGGGAGACAACATATTGGTGGAGCAAGACAGTGGAGAACAATACAGGTGAGATACAAAAGAGCATACAAAGCAAGGCATTTCAGTGAACAATATAGGTGAGATACAGAAGAGCATACAAAATGAAGCAATTTCAGTGACACAGTAGAGCACGCAGGTTACAGTGCGTAGTGTACAGACTACAAGAAGCTATTCTAAGTAAACTAGTACATACATAATACTATAAGAGACTAGGAGTAAGTACTAGGTGGTGGTTATGTGGGGGGGGTCTATGTTTGCAGATTGGTTCAGAACGGAGCTCTTGGTAAGGCCCTATAGTGGGCATTTACAGCTCCGAGTGTCAGTGAGGTGTTTGCGTAGGGCGATTTTGAAGGGGCCGATTTTGGAGATGTTAGTAATGTGCGTGGGGAGGGAGTTATACCAGGAAGGTGCTCTGTAGTGGAAAGACCTTTGGGTGAGCGAGGTCCTAGCTCTCGGCACCTGGAAGGTGGCTTTGGTTGTATTTTGGGTGACGACCGAATGGGAGGCCCGTTGAAGGGATGTGGCGACTCCTGGAGGGGAGAGCCCAAGTAGAGTCTTTTTTGCCAGTATACAGGTGTGGTATTGCAGGCGTTCTTCAAAAGTGAGTAGGTTCGAGGTGGAGTAGAGCGAGCATGTGTGAGTTCTGCTGGGGGCACCAGTCAGGAGCCTGCAGGCTTTGTTGATAGAGGTCTGGACTTTGATGAGAGCAATGGGGTCAGCAGCTGCATAGGTAGGGAGTCCATAATCAACCAATGACAGGATGGAGGAAGTGATAGCCAGCCGTAGGACAAACTCAGGGAGGCAGTCTTTGTGATGGTAGAGGAGTCCAATCCGGGCATTCATGGCAGAGAACAGAGAGTTAAGATGGGCATGGAAGGAGAAAGCCGAGTTGATGGTGATGCCCAGGTATTTGTATGTTGATACCTGTTCAAGGGGGTGTAGGGTGCTGGGGATGATGCGAAGGGGAGCATTTCTGGAGTTACTTTGGCAGTGTGCAAAAATCATAGATTTTGTCTTCTTGCGGTTCAGAACCAGATGATGGTCGAGGAACCACTTTTCAGCTTGGCTGAAAGTGAGTTGCAAGGAGCTCTGGAGTGTGAGTGGGTCGGAGTATGAGGTGACGAGGACTGCGTCTTCGGTGTATAGAAGCATTTTGCCCAAGCAGGAGCTGGGGAGGGTGTTTAGAAAGAGACTGAACAATGTGGGGCCCAGGATGGAGCCTTGTGGGATCCCAGAGCATAGACGTAGGGCAGTTGATAGGATACGATTTATTTTGATCCATTCGGATCTGTCATGGAGGTAGCTGGAGAACCAGACCAGAGGGCCAGATGAGAAACCAAGCTGATGGAGGGAGTCAAGCAATAGTGGGTGACACACAGTGTCAAAGGCCTTGGATAGGTCAATGAATACTGCCCCTGCGATCTCCCTGGCATCAAGTGCAGAGTGTATTTGGTGGGAGAACTCCAATAGGGCTGTAGTGGTGCTGTGACCAGGGCAGAAGCCATGCTGCTCTGGGCATAGTATGTTGTGCTTGGATAGATAATCCACAAGTTGGGTGGCTACTACTTTCTTCAGGGCTTTGGTGGGGGGATGGAGATAGGCCTGTAGTTGTTTGGTAATGTGTGATCTCCATTTTTATGGATGGGGTAATTTCAGCCAATTTCCATGCGCTCGAGAATTGGCCGAGGCATAGAGATTGGTTAAGAAGGTCAGTAAGGGGGGCTAACATGACATCAAGTGTTAGGCGGAGAATCCTGGAATCAAGGGGGTCACAACTAGGGTTGTGGGAGGAGAGGGCTTTTAGGAGGAGTGGCTTGGTGTCATGGGGAGAGATGGTCCGGAAGAGAAATGGGGGTTGAGAAATAGCAGGGCGGTTGGATGCATGGATAGGATCAAAGAAGTGGGCAGGAAGGACTGCACTTAGGTCAGAAACTGTTGTATTGAGGCAGTCAGCAACACGTGGTAGTTCAGTATTAATTGTGCCGTTAATAACCATCTGAGAAGGGGGGGAAAGTGGGTTTTCCCATTAAGCTCCTTAATGTTATCCCAGAAAGCTCAGGCAGAGCCCCAGGATGAGGCCAAGGTGGTTTGATAGTATCTGGCCTTGGCTTGCCTTATGGCCCAGGTGCATTGGTTGTGAGCAGCATTATAGGCTTGTCTGTCAGCTGTCCTTCCAGACTCAACAGCAATATGCCACAGGTTATCCAGCTGCTTAAACTCCTTATTTTTAAAAATGTTGTTGAGAAATGTTTGTTGTAATATAGCCATGGTCAGGAAAAATGAATTTGTAAAAGAAACCAAAATCCCCATTTATCAGTTCATTGAATCACAATAAAGCATGTTATGAACTTATCAGATTCTATGTGTAACCTACAGTAAGTCAAACAGAAATTAGACCAACAAATGCCTACCTATTTGCAAGTGAAGCAAATGTGGTTGCTATCATTCAGTTGTAAACGGCTATAGCCACAAACTGCAAGTTAAGAAGATTCAGTAGAATGTAAACAGTAGCCCAGAACTGTCTGCCTGAGAATGAAGTTGATATATTATTTAGAAAAAGACAAGGCTGGGTCTCTTGCTATGCAATGTCCTGCAAACTAGCACACTGACTGCTCTTAGGATGGTGGTGTCAAATGGCTTGATGAGGTGTTGTGAGGTGCCCAGGGGAACTTGTTGTGCAGATAGTTTCAGGAAGTGTTTAACCCATTCTACTTCCAATAGTTTTCTATGATGTCTGTACTATCCATTGGTAATCTGACACAGAATGACTCCCAGAAGATAATGAGACAACTTTCTGTGGGCTCAATTAACTCCTCAAGCCAGAGGAAAAATAGTGCTCTAAAGCTTCCTATATACACACAGGCAGCGTAGTAATGAGGCTTCAGCAGACAAATCTATTTTTAACACGCTATCATGTTGTTTGGTAGCAAAGATGACATCAGCCCTTTTCTGAATGCAATACTCCTGTTGGCTCTGCCCACAGTCATAACAATAGGGCAGTTTGCGAGCCAGGGGAACGTAACTTAGACACATCTTTCCCCGCACACAGGGCATCAAGTGCGGGTTGAATCATAGGATCTCCCTCCTCCCAACTCTGGCCAAACTCCAGGAACACCTATCCCTCTTTCAACTCACACAATTCCTTGATGCCACCTCCTTCTTCACCCCCTTCCAGTCTGGTTTTTGCAAATCACACTCCACCATCACTGCGCTACTAAGACTCACTAACGATACTGCCACAGCCATGGACAAAGGTTTCCTTACCTTGGCCATATTCATTGACTTGGCCAAGGCTTTTGATACTGTCTCCCACCCCAAACTCATCACAAAACTGCACAACGCTGGGCTATCTGAATTAGCCATCAGCTGGTTCCATGTCTACTTATCAGACAGGAAACAAGCAGTAAAAATTGGCTCATACGTATCCCCCCGTGCTCCCGGTCACCATGGGGGTCCCCCAAGGGTCTGTCCTTAGCCTCCTTCTCTTTTCTATATTTCTATATTTCTAAATGACCTCCCATTGTCCTGCCAAAACTCAGCCATACAAATGTATGCTGACGATACCGTTCTATACACCTCCGGCCCCGCAAGTGAGACTCTAAACTCTGCCTTACAGCAGGATTTCCATGCTGTTCAATCCTGGCTAAACTCTAACCGACTTGTCTTAAATGCAAAAAGAAACATATACATAACCCTCGGTACACAGCCCAGACTCTCCCGACTAGATGCTCCACCCACTTTCTACACACTGGTCGGCACCTCCCTGGTTTCCTGCAACTCCTTTCATTACCTAGGAGTATGGCTCGATCACCACTTAGATTTCTCCGTCCATATTGACCACCTTCAGAAAAAACTTCACCCAAAGCTAGGTGCACTTTACCGTAACAAAGGTTGCCTACCCACCTCGGTCAGGCGGGAACTAGTGCACAAAATGATTCTCCCAATTTTTGACTACGGAGATGTGGTCTACAGTGGTGCCCCTCTATCCACCCTGGCCAGCCTCAACCCCCTTTTTCATTCCTTCCTTCTGTCGGCTCATCCTGGAATGCCCACCTTCCACCCACCACTGCAACCTGTATAGTGCACTTGCTCTCCCCTCGCTGCACTCCAGGCACCAGCTTCACTGTGCAAATCTCATAGCAAAGTACTGGTCTAACTCTCTCCCTTCTTATCTCAGCTCTGTCCTGGCAACCCAACCCCCGGCCTACTCCTTGAGAGGCGCCGACTCTAAACTCTTACAAATCCCTTTTATGCGCACCACAAAGGGGCAATCTGCTTTCATATACAGACTGCCCAAACTCTGGAATGACCTGCCGGCCGAAATCAGGCTGTCCTCTACCCAAAGGTCCCAAAAAACTCTCCTACAGGATCACTTCTCTGACATATGTAACTGCAACCTGCAGCCCAGATCAGTTATCACAAGGCATCGAAATGTGCCTTAAACAGGTCCACTGTTCCAACAACTGATTCGTTGTTTGTAATGTTGTTTCCTCAAATGTCTCTGTCTGGTATGTACTGGGGCCATAACCCCCAACTACTGTCCAGTTACTCAATCCACGCTGCACTGCTATTCAACTATAAACTACCTAACAAATGCCTAGCCCAGCCTGTTCCTCTCTGGACCTGCTGTTTTATTGCTGTCTTCTTCTCCCTTATGTACTAGGGTGTTACCTGTCCTTTGCACCTTTGCCTATGCATCTGTTATATTGCATTGTATGTGTTGATCTATGTATTTATGTATGCAAATCCCAGGTTGCATCTGGAAACAAGCGGTTTTTCCGCTCTGTATGCCTATCTGGTAAATCTCGTAAATAAATAAATAAATCTTGGGATTGAGCCCACTGAACACTGTCATTGTCAAGTTGAGATAGTGCACTAATATCTACAGCAGAGAAATGGCAATAGGCAGCCGGTATCCAGGTCTCAGGAGGGCCCAAGCAATTTACTAAACAGTCCACTGTGTCTGCAGACATGTGTTCATCTCTGTCAAACTTTTGGCACAATGCTCAGATGTCAGGTTCAGACAGCCTGACCCAATCACTCTTGGATGTGGGCCTTCATGACAGGGCGTCAGCATCAATATGGTTTAGTCCCGGTTTATACTCAACTGCATAATCTTAAGTTGACAATGCTTAAAGCCACCGGTGCTCAGTGGCATCTAACTTAGCTGAGGTCTGTACATAGGTTAATGGGTTATTGTCAGTCTTCACCAATATCTTTGCCCCATAGAAGTACTCTTAAAACTGGTCAACGATGGCCCATTTTAGGGCAAGGAACTCCAGCTTGTGCATAGGATAGTTTCGCTCTGATGGAGTCAAGCTCCTTCTGGTGAATGCTACTGGTCTCAAACCATCCTTATGGTCTTGATACAGCACAGCTCCTAGACCCGTCAGACTAGCATCCGTTTGCAGCACATAGGACTTGGTAGGGTCAACATAGGCGAGGATGGAGGCATGGGTGAGCTGGTATATGACTTTGTGGAAGGTTGCTTCACATTCAGGTGTCCAGCAGGGCCCAAAAGGTTCACCTGTTTGGAAGTACACTTTCTCAGGTTCTTTGACAGCCCCTTTTTTTGTATTTATGGTTGGTAGGGGGGTAACCCTGAGTAAGATTCAGGAGCAGGTGAATCACCTTGGAATAGTCTTTTATGAACCTGCAGTAGTAACCACAGAACCCCAGAAAACATTGTAGTTCTTTCAAGTTATGAGGCTGTGGCCAAGTAGTCAGTGACTCAACCTTATTGGGATCAGTCTCTATCCCTTCTGCAGATATTATGTGCCCCGCATACTTCACGGAGGTTTGAAAAAACTGTCACTTGTCGATGGACAGCTTGAGGCTGAAGGCTTCAAATCAGTCCAGAACTTTAAACAGTCGGGTCTCATGCTCCTCTAATGTGTGTCCAAACACAATGACATCATCTAGGTACACTAGACATTCCAGCAAGTTCCTATCTCCCACCGCATGTTCCATGAGTCACTGAAAGGTGGCCGGGGTGCCTGAAATCCCCTGTGGCATTCTCAGGAATTCATAGAACCCCAAAGGACAGATGAAGGCTGTTTTCTCACGGTCCTCCGGAGTCATCGGAATCTTGTAATATCCACTGCGATGATCCAATACCGAGAACCATTTGCTCCAATTCAAGCAATCCAGGGCATCTTGTATACGAAGCATGGTCTATTGATCTGGGATGGTCCGCCTGTTCATGGTTCAATAATCAACACACATCCTCATGGACCAATTCTTCTTATGCACAGCCACAATGGGAGAGGCATATGGGCTCCTTGATTCTTGTATAACGCCAGCAGCGAGTATTTCCTGCAGGTGCTTCCTAACATCATCTATGTCCACTGGGGTGAGGCATCAGGATCTCTCCTGAAACGGCCGGTCATCATACAGGCGTATGTGATGCTCTGCACCCCGGACACACCCCATGTCCCATTCTTTTAATGAAAACACTTGGTCTCTCTGGGCGAGTTTTCTTTCTAATCCTATCCTTCCATTCAGCTGGCAACGGGGAATCACCAAAGTCAAATAAGTCCGGGGTCACTCTCTCCTTTTCACCAGTGTACTTGTTGCGGGGCAATACAGCAGTGTCTGTGCAGTGTACTGTAGCTAGGGTGCACCCTCTGTTCACCCAAATCTCCCAATCTGACACATTCTGAATCTGAACCATCACTCGTTATGCATAGGCATGGACATGGGCAGGCAAGATGCTGGGTTTGACCAACAATCCCTCTGGCAACTTTTCATTGCCTGGTGCATCCAACATTAATATTTTGTTCTTGACATCTTTCCGGAGGTGAATCTCCCCGTGAATGGTACACTGGGCATTGGGTGCCTGTACCAGAGATTCGGGATCCTTCTTCCACACGATCCCCACAGCTTCATCTTGGTCTACTTTCTCAGGTTTCCATTGCAAATCGTACGCCCTTTTCTTAGGGCCCGCCCATTCCGTTGCCTTTGCTTCTTGTGACAGAGTTGTGCCAGTCTCCCAAAACATGTGGGCGTTTGTCCCAATTAATAGAGGAACCCCATCATACAGTCCGGTAGGGGGACACACTAAGGCAAGTGTCTCAACTTGTTCATCTACTCCAGCCACTGAGGTGAGGAAAGACAGCCAGATCCAAAGATATCCTGAATACGGATAAGACTTCTCACTCAACCTCCACACATGTAAACCTTCCAAGGGTTGTAGGGGCACATCCTGCAGATGCTTTTGATTCCAGTCTTGGAACACTATGGTCACTTGAGACCCACTGTCAAGCACGGCCCGGGTGGATACACCGTTCACCTTCACTGTAGTCTCCATTGAGGGACCCCCACCTCGGACCACTCAAGCGATGCAGACTTGGATGTCAACTTGGCAGCGACCTTGGACGAATAACTCTTCCATGCGGTTCCACCTTGCGGCTGGTTATTGCTCCATCACAGCCAGGCTAGTAGCCAAATAGTAACCTTTCTCAAGTTCTCCGGTGAGCAACAGGTGAACCCGGTGTGCCCGTCCTCCCACAGTGGTATTAAAAAATTGGGTTCTCAGAGTCTCTGAGTGGTTGCGTGCCATCTCCCTGCTTGAGTACATCAGGGGCACCTCGTGGCCCTTTTTTGACTTGTGACTTGCATTCTTGATCTTCTGGACTTCCACCAAGTTTGGGGGTTTGTGTGGCTCATAGTAGGTCCCCCACCAGGGCTCTCAATTCTTGTACTTCTTCCAGTAGGTTACCCTCAGTCTGGGTTTCTGAGGAGACAACGTGCACCCTTACTCCACCAGGCGGGACCTCGCCCCTTGACTCAGGAGGTGCCTGATAGAGGTCAGTATCTATGGCCACCTCAGCGGCTTGTTGACTGACTCTCAGCTCTGTCAATTCTTTGATCAGTTCTCTCATTTGCTGCACCTCAGCCTCATCACATCCCTCAGGAGTCTGGCAGGTAAGAACAACCCCAACATAGGGCTCCCATCCCTCTTCATCATTCTTTGCTTCACGAATCTCTTTCATGAGATAACAATACTCAGGAGGATTAGACCTCCTGTCTTGCAACTTGAGTTTTAGCATCATCACACTAGAGTACCTGGCTGACTTGAGAATATGGTACAATCTGACCCGTTTCAGTTCATTAGCAGACACCCCTCCTTTTCTGTGAGTCCTCTGCAGAGCCCTCTCAATTCTGGTAACAAACATGGACAACTTCTCATTCTTCCATTGCCTGGTGGATTTAAATTTCCACAGTAAATCGTCCCCTGACTCAGTACTTCCAAAAACCCCTTCCAATGCAGAGAGGTATACAGCCGCAGTAGCCTCTGAGCTAGTGGCTCATAGGAAGCGTATGGCCTCCAGTGCAGGGCCCCTCAAACTCTCCATAAGTCTCTTTCTTTTCTCCTCCTCAGAGCACTGCCATTCCTGGACCAGGGGGGTAGCATAGTCCATCCACATTTCCAGGTTACCCTTCCCTACAGGCACTGGGACTGTACCCGAAAAAAATCTAAGTCTACGGTACGAATCCAGATGCACAGATGGAATTACTATGGGGGAGGTGACCACAGGAGAGACCCTAGGGGAGGCAGGAGATGCTGCCAGGGACTGCAATGGCATGGGTTCTTCAGAAAGGTCTAGCACCTTCACTAACTCTTGGGTGGTTCGCCCCTCAGAAACTAACAAATTAAGCAGCTTGTCCTTGAACCCCCTCTATGCTGGGGACCCTCCAGGGGTAGCCGGATCACTGTGCAAATGGATGACCCTCCATCCCTTCTGGGACCCTTCTGACAGAATCATGGGGGGTACTTTCTCTGGATCTATAGGGGAGCTGCAGGAAAGGATGACCACCATGGTCTGGTCAAACAGGTCCGAATCACTCCCCTCCACTTCACCCTTCCCCAAACACTTAGCTTGCTCAACAGTCTCTACAATAACAGCATTAGTGGTCCCTAATGGGACATCCATTAACAGGATGGCCTGTTGGGGGTCTACCCCCTGTGCCTCGCTCCACCCCATCATTCAATGCACTAACAGCTTGTGGGGGGCAATCTTGAGTTTAGAGGTAGCAAGCTCCTCCATTTTGTCAGCAGTTCTAAACATACTGGGGTGATTCCTACCTCCAGCCACTAGAAGGCACAAAATCCCAGCGGTGAGCCTCCAAGATGTAACACCTAGGTGGCGCTATCCCAAGGGCTACTACCCCTGCCTGCCTGGCTAGTAGCAGGTTAAGCAGCCTGGGTACTGAAGTAGGTGCCTCCACCTGGAGGTCAGGGTTGTTAGTGGTCATGCTAACCTGGGCACAGCACTCTGGGACACTGTAACCTCCCTCTTTTCCTTCTAGTAGCCTGAACAATATACAATAATCACTTTCACAATGACCCTTATTCACCATGCAATTACCCATACTGTTTGCACTTACCACCAGGGCTGGATCCTCTAGCTTGACCCTGGGGACCCCCTGTAAAACAAGGTTATGCACAGCAAATAGCAACAGTACAGTACTTTTGGCACAAACTGGAACCACAGTCAGGTTAAATGTAAAAAGAGTTAGATCTGATTTTTTCAGGGGACTTGAACAAGGGAGGGGCATATACAGGTTGATTTGCTTAAAGGCTATATCAATCAGACAGTTATGCATGCACTTCAGAGTCTCTACACAGTCACACACTCTTTGTACCCAGGTAAGAAAATGGTGGGCTAGTCAGGGGACATTGCCCGGGGTAGGCCGACGTCGCAGCTAATTGGGGCCCTGTGATGGAAGAAAGCAACATGCACAACACACACTATTTGTAATCCAGAGTCAGAGGGCTCAATTCATGACAGAAAAGACAACAAGATGACAACACTTTAGATTTAACTGTTGTTGCAGGGAGCTCCCCTGATGTTTACTCACGATGCCCAATACAGGCCACAGGCAGGACGAAATCGAGACAGCAGGTTGTTGAACTGGAGTGCCAGGAGAAGCTGGTCCCACACGAATTACTGAGGCGTCATTCCTGTTCAAGGCATTGAGCAGGGGGCTGATCCCCAGGCAGGTCTGTTGTCGATGACTTTCTCTGTGTAGCGGGTATTCTGGCTGGGCCAGTGTGGCAAGCCTAGGCCAAATGGAGATGAATACGGATTCAGTCCGTGGGAACTGGATGCAGCCTCCAGCAAGCAGAACACAGTTCAGAACATGGTGGGGAACCAAATCATGACCCACTAACAGCACACAGCACATTTACACATAAGAAATTCTTCTGTACCAGGCAGATTGCTACCCGGTCACAATTACAGAGTCTTTGCACAAACTGGGTGTTCAGATGTGGCTGGAAATCGTGACAGGCTGATCGCATTCAACAAATCTTCTGTCTTCTTCAGGTTAAAGCCTGGTCACAGTCCAGTGGCTTAAATCATTCTCACAACTCAGATTCAGTCCGAATCAACTCTATTTTCCCTCTCAAGGATAGCAGGCAGGCAGACAGGCAGACCAAAACTCAGCCCTTTCACAGTTCTCCCACACGAATCCACACAGGATTGCTGCTCGACTATCTCAAGCTGTTACTCCTTCACTTTCCAACTCAGATCTGACTGAAACTGCAAGCAGTCTGGGACTTTCCCCAGGATCCAAAAGGTTTGGTTGACTGATTCCTCTGTCAGTCACAAGGGCTCCCCCTTCAGGTTCATTTAGGCGCCAAGAGCCCCAAACTACAATTCCTACAAAATTTTGCTCCCACAAAGCCCCTTGGGACAAGCTCCATTTTAGAGTCCCCAAAGGTACTGATTGGCCCATTTAAGCAGTCCAGGACC
Source organism: Neoceratodus forsteri (assembly GCA_016271365.2). Lineage (NCBI taxonomy): Eukaryota > Metazoa > Chordata > Ceratodontiformes > Ceratodontidae > Neoceratodus > Neoceratodus forsteri. Next base: position 724,828,238 of record CM057458.1, on the reverse strand, counting down.
AAGATGGTGGAGATAAACAGAAATGTCCATGCTGCAAAGAAGGCAGGTTAGACAAACTGCAATATTATTACGATTCTAAAAAATGATCAGCAAACAAGTACATCTTCTAACAGAGCTCCCTATGCACTAATAGCAATGGCAGAACGGAGTGATTATTTGGCAGCCCGGGTGGGACTTGAGCATGGAAACACTCAGCCCCTTCCCAGATTAATTATGACTGCAATCCAGGCAGCTCTTAAAAAGACAGTACACAGAGGCTATAGAGGCACTCTCTGGCAATATATTTAAACTGCTAAAACGTAGGACACCAGATTGGTAGTGAGCATTTAGGTAAGCTCAAGGAAGACTTTTTGGGAACCCCCATTTGTAGGGGGGTTACACTTGTTAAACTTGTTCCATCTCCCAGAGCACAGACCTCCGAGGATGTGCCTTGAAGAAGAGATTAAGTACTATCACACAAATGTTACTTCAGATCTGATCCAAACAATCAGGCATCATATTTTTAAGAAAGCATTAAATCATATATTATATGAACTGTATACCAATCCTTTTCGGGAAATAGTAAATCAGGTGAAAAGGAGGTTAAGAGGCATCTCACTTATGCATGACCAAGAAAAAATAAATAGGTTGAAACATTGTAAGTGGTTTAGAATGATAAAAAAGAAACATACTCTAGAACCATACCTCTTTCTACTATCTAATCCTTATGAAAGAAGAATTATCAGATTTCATTTTGAACTGTCTACTGCTAATTACATTCTTTATGAACCGAATAGGTTAGGAATTGATGAACCAACATGCAGATGCAACTGTGATATAGATGATCTTAAACACATAGTTTTGCACTGTTCTTTATACAAACTAAAGTGGAAAAGATGGCTGGGTCCAACATTGGCTTCCCTTGGTTTCCGTTCTCAGGAATTACTAAGCTCTTTGTTTAACTCGAATGATGTTTTTATACTTAACGTGCTGTATAAATTTCTGTACTCTTTAAGACTGTAATAATTAACTCTGTAGTTAAAATCACAGAGCAGCAATTTTGTCCTTATGCAATAGGAGATCCTTGAAGTGAAATGTTGGAATTGATCTTAAAAACTAAAAACTAGGTAACTGCGTATTGTAAAGTACTATTTATATTTTTATGTATACTGTATTTGTAAATGAAAGTTTTGAAGACTGTAAAGTCAATATGTCGATTAATAAACTTGTACCTACCGACCTAAACGTTTTGGAACTGCCAAGATTCTGTGAACCAATTTTTAACATTTATAATAATGGAGGAATTTTAGCTTGTAAATAAACCATTAAAATATGCTTAGAAATATATAAATCACCATGCCCTCTTAGTCCATTTATAGCCAGCATTCATTTTCACGGTTTTCAGTAAAGTTTAAAAATAGTGGGCTTGGAGTCATTTCAAGTTTACTAAAGACACTGGAATAATACATATATACATTAGACTAACAAGTGCATTTTGTTAATAATATGTTGGCAATTTGGCATTTGTTGGTCTTTTTCCCATTTCCAACATGGAACCCCAGAACATATACCCATTTCAACAGAAGCACAGTACCTAACCCATTGGGTTTAGCATAAAGAGACAGAATATATATGATGTAATATAAGCTGTTATTTTATTTCGGAATCCAGGGCAAAAATCCCCAACCCTTATATATATATTTTTTTATTCAGTATGCTTTTTCTGCCCTCAGCCGCCCGGTTCCTCAGCCCGGTCATGGACCCTCACTTCTGTTCCCACATTGGTCGCACTTCATTGATACCTCCTGGCTTACCCCCCAGGGTGGGGTCGTGACACCGGCCCTGGAGTGCCGCAATGTCAGGATAGATCAACAGGCCAGCCTTGGAGCTATTGAAGTCGAGAATGGGCTTCATTCAGGGTGGCCGGCGACATTTTTCCCCCTGGTGTGTGGGGATGGGGACTTGCAATAATGACCAGCATCTGCTCTACCCCGTGAACAACTGGAGTCGGCATGCTTCGGTACACCCAGCCTCCACTAGGTGTCCATGTTGTGCCGAACACTCTACCCCTCTCCCCCCCCAGAGAAGGAGAGCAGTCCTCAGATGCTCTATCCTTCTCCCCCGGCCTGCCTTCTGATGTCCCGAGTCTGTTCCTGATCCCGGGTCACCAGCATCGCAGATAGGCAACCTGTCCCTGCGCCAGCAGGCTGGCTCTTATATTTTAAGTACATTAGTATGTCTATGATATAAGACTTTTTAACAATAAAAATTATTTTTAATGGGAAGGCTAAAAGCCAGAAGTTCAATGGGGTAAATAGCTCCTTCCAAATCCCCTACTTAGCATTAGCACTTCTGACGCTCAGCTGTGAGCATTTTGAAATCGGCTTCTTGGCTGCGTAGCTGATTCAGCTGGGGGCTTCTTTCCTTTCCCTTCTTCTCTCTGTTTGTCTTTCATAGGTCTCCCCCTCCCTCATTTTTTGGTTTGTGTTTTGCCTTGTTTCCTCATTTTGTCTCTCCTTTCTCCTTTCTCCATTGTCTGTCACCACCCTGCCTTTCCTCTTATCCCCATTATGCTCCTTCCCTGTCCATTTTTATCCCTGCTCCTGCCTTTCTGACCTCCGTACCTCATTCCTCCATTTTCCTCCATCTTCCCCTTTCTCCCTTTTGGGGTGATTTCTCCTTTCCCACCATGCTGTTCTGTGCTGGTGCATCTGGGTGTGCCATTGTCCGCCCTGCTGGATCGCCTTCCCTGCAGCTGTTTCTGCTCTCCTGCCCATTGCAGCTTACCGGATGATTCCAGCACCAGGTTCCCTGCACTGACTTCATAAAATGCTGGTCTGTGCAGCACTACCTCTGCTTTCCAGTGCCACCCCTCACTCACTTCTTGTCTACACTACAGGTCCTGCCTACCCTGCCTTCTGAACTCCACATAGACGCAGCAACCTTCACTCCTTGTGCCTCGCATTGCAGCCTGCTTTCAGCGGACCTGCCACAACCAGCTTAGTAGCTCACCGACCTGGAATGCCACCAGGTTACTGTGCGGATGCCTCCATTTTTTCAAGTGGGACTATGTGCTCATCTGTGTCTTCACCGGCCCGTCTCAGGAATGACATTTCCTGCATGTATTTGGAAATCGAGTTATACGTGGTATGTCTCCATGATTTCATTATTCTTTTCATTTTCCTATGCCTTACATGTGCATTGTTTTGATGAGGAACTTTACATGCCCGGGTAGCTGATATAACTTGACTACCAAGTCTATGATTAAATCACAGCCACTCGCGTGGCTTCTTTCTCATCAAATCTGTTAGAACGGACTGCAAAAGTCCTCCCTGAGTATGTGCCACCTTTCTGCTATTGCTGATGACCACATTAAGGGGACCTCTTTTCGTAATAATGTACAATGCAATGCAATGCACTGCAATCCAAGTAACCACTACAAAGGTCATCTTTGTTTTTGTTTCTCTGAAAGCATCAAACAAATTAGCTCCTACAATGATGGACAACATGTCACTGAACAGCAGAATCTTGCCAGAGTTTTTTTTTTTATCTTGTATTTCTCCTCCTCCCGACCGGCCTGGCCTCAGATTTCTCAGTCCAAGTGAGGGTCTGGATTTACTGCTTGAACATTCCAGACAACTCTCCTCATCTCACCCTGGAGGGGAAAGTTTGTGGTGATGGAAGACCGCGGACGTGGCAGAGAAGGTATGGATGGGACTGGGAGGCCAGGACTGTGCCGAAGGAGGCAGCTGTGGGAAGGACCAAAAAAATCCCTGATTATCAGCAACTCACCAGAGGAATAGTGGGAGCAGATAAAGGAGAGTAGTTCCATGACTGAAGCAGGGGATAAGCCAGGGCAGCAGTACACTTCTGCAATAAGAAGTGGGACTGTGGGGGGGGGGAGAGTTTGAGGAGGAGCAGCTCATGGGCAGAAGAGAAAGCAACAGATAGCACAGGCACAGACTGGATGCTAGAAGAGAAGTAGATTGAAACATCTCCATCTTTCTTGGGGTGATCCTGCCTAGCAATGGAGTAAGATGATACTGACAGTGCAGAGCCTTGGACCTTGTAGGAGAGCCAATATGCCCAGATTATGAGAGTATCTGGCTGAAGTTTGACCATGAGGGTCTGCAACATATCCAGCTTTGTAACATTATATATTATACAATGGCAAGAAAAAATCCTGGACTCTGATTGGTCAGTCTTGGGCTGGAACCGTGATGTTATCCCAGTACATCACTGGTCTAGTCTCAGCCTCACTGTGAACCTGTAGATGAGCATTTTATGGAACTTTTGATTGATTGTTTCATCTTCTCTTAAAAAACAAAAATATTTTTCCACACAAAAATATCTTTAAAATTATTTTTTTTATTCTGTATAACAACAAGCCATTGTATAATAGCAATAATGCCCTCCAGGGTGTGTGTCATTTGGGATAACGTCACGCCTCAGTCATTGGACACACTCGGCCTGCGGCCTCGTGCCCAACCACTTGAGGCGTGACGTTATCCAAGCACAACACACACCCTGTCAGGCATTATTGCTTAATTATATATTATATATACAGCTGTGCACCACACTCGTTAATCATTACACAAGATGGCTGTATACTGAGGGAAATGGTATTTCTTAACAAAACAATCTATAAAATATTGTATGTATTACTGCACTTTAGCAAACTTTAAAAATTCATTAACTGTTTTAGTAATTGATTCACAAGTTCAGTGTTGCTTTTCTCGGTTTTGCCGTTACACCAAAAACACTACATCAGACATTTTACTTTTCTGCCGCTGCCGCACTACAATAATTAAAATTAGCTGCTCCGCTAACTGTGAACTTAGGTTGAATGGATTAATACCCTACATTTGTGCAGGCAAATTACTTGCTGATCATAGCGGACTGCTTTCAGTTTTGTCGTCGGTGACTTTTGCACTGCTTTCCTTTGCCTTGGACGTGTGAGCAGCTAGTGACTTTCTCTCCAGACATTTAAAATTGCTGGCTACCTGTGTGGGGTAAGATGTTGACATTGCTACAGTTCTTCTTTTTGCCTGTCTGACTATTGATTTGTGAAACAGTGCAATTCTGTTCCACTTCAGCAGACCATGATGCTTCTTGTGTTCTTCCTCAGCTGGTGACTTAATAGAGCCAGGTAACCGAGTTAGCAGAGGGACAAAAAGTCACATCGTGAGAGGGTAATGCAGTCGCTGATCTTCGGTTGCGGAGACTACATTTGCTCCACGACCATTTCTACTGGTGACTGCCTTTGATATCAACATTTTGTCTGGCACGTTTTGTCCGAGGCAATTATCACCGCAACGTTTTGTCCGTATGCCTTGGCAGGAGGCTATAGATGTTAAAGTGGGTAAACTGCAGTCCTTTGGGAAACTGTATAGGTGAGCTGAGTGAGGACCAGGCTTAATCTCAGTTTCCCATGCACCCAGTAGTAGCAAGAGCACAAGAAGCTTAATGGAGCCTTGGAGCTGCTTAGAAGGAGGGGATGGGGTGGCAATGGTGGGAGCGGGAGGTAGGGGGAAGGAGATGCCAGGGAGCTTCCACTTGAAGTCAAGGAGCAGGTACATTGCAGCAAACAGGGTACTGGGGTAGTGGGCAAGGGAGGCAAGAGATAAGGATGGACAGGTGGGGGTGGGAGAGGGTTGCATGGAGTAGGAGAGAAGAATGGCGGGGGCAGTGGAGGGAGGAGGGGTAGGATAGCTAGGATCTAGGATGTGGAATAACATGGTGGATGAATCTCGCAGTGTGGGAAACATCAGGGGCAAGAGGAGGACCAGTCTGACTAGATAGGGAATCAAAGAAGAGTGGAGGCCTCACACAGAAGGGAAGGCTTACAGCTTCACCCACATAAAGAGGAAGCCTGGATAAACCACTAGGGGGTTGTGGGCTTCACCCAGATAGGGGGAAAGTCTAACTGACCAATTTAGGGGGGATGCGGGCTTCATCCAGACAGGGTGGAGCCACAGTAATAATTTGAGGGGGGATATGGGCTTCACCCAGATAGGATGGAAACCACAATAATAATTTGGGGGGGAGGATGCATACATCGCCCAGAAAGGAGGGAGCTGATCTGAACAAATTAGGGGGTTGCAGGCTGCACCCATAAGGACCAGAAACCTAAGTTTTGCAAAAGGTATATGTGTGTGTAGGATAACCATTAACTAGGTAGGACAGGGCAGCATTACAGGAGGTGGGAGCAGTACAATAGTAAATTGTCAGTGCAAGCAGTGTATGGTAGACAACTTAACTCTGGCTAGCTAGCAATGATAGCAGTTACAGTTCCTGAGAAAAGCAAAAGTATGATGCATGGTAGCCCCTAGTAAACAGGATAAGGTGAGCAAAGTAGCCAAGTAGACCCTGTTTAGAGGCAGTAAACAATAGGTGCTGCAGCTTCCTACCTAGTAGAAGAAGCAACAAATTAGAGTTTCTAACTATAACTAACTATAGTTATAACAACAGCTTAATCTGATTCAAGGTCAGTTGGCATCCATCTGTATCCCCCTTCCCCGGGCTGAGCCTGAAAATAGGCAGGATTTGTCTAGTGCACTTACCTGGTCAACAAAAACTAAATAAATAAAATAACAAAAAATATGTAACAGTAACACAACATTGCATGGTGGAAGCTGGGAAGTATCTTGATGTCTTCCTCTGGTTACTCCCCTTAAGGAATTCCACTTATGGTGTGCCACTCCTGCTGGGACTGTGTAGAGGCACAGGCATTAAGATGAGCTAGATAGAGGGGGATGGCTCAGGAGCAATGTGAGGAAGTATTTTTTCACAGAGAGGGTGGTGGATGCATGGAATAGCCTTCCTAAGGAGGTTGTGGGGTCTAAAACTGTGGGAGAATTCAAGAATGCATGGGACAGACATAAGGCAATTCTTGTGGGGGGTATGAAGAAATAGGCTGTTGGTTAACTAGGATCTACAGCTTATCCTGTAGGTAGGGAAATGGGCAGACTAGGAGAGCCAAGCGGTCCTTATCTGCCATCAAAGTCTATGTTTATAAGTTTCTAAGTTTCTATGAGTGCTAAGAGCGCTGACTGATGGCAAACAGAAAGTCTTTTAAAACCAGATGCTGTTGCTTTCAGGGACAGGTAGCTGGTGATTGGGCAAAATAGAGGTAGGGTCACATGAACAGGTTGACTCACAGCCCCCCAGGTGGTGAGATGGTGTCCTGTTTATGGTGACTGCTCAGCAGCTGAAGCTGACTTCAGTAGCCTTTGGCTCTGTCCCTCCTACAGAACTGCTAAGAGCGCTGATTGGTGGCAGACATCAAGTTTTTTAAAAGCTGCTTCTGCTGCTGTCAGGGACAGGTGACTGGCAATTGGGCAAAATGCAGGGGGAGTCATAGGAACAGGTTGACTCATGGCCCCTCAAGGGAGAAGATGGCATCCTCCTTGTGTCAACTGCTCAGTGGCTGAAACTGGCTGCAATAGTTATTGGCTTGGTCCCTCCTCCTACAGAAATGCTATGAGCACTGATTGGTGGCATACAGAAAGTATTTTAAAAGCAGCCCCTGGTGGTCCCAGCCCATTGGCTGTATGGATATGCTAACAGCACCTCCCAGGTGCCACATCACTCCCTTTTATGCCTGCTGTCTCACTGATGCTCCCTATGAAACCCCCATACCCCTTCTGCCCCCAATAGCCCCTTTTCAGACCCCACCCTGTTCACCACAGTAGTGTGTGGCACCGTCTCACATCTCTTAGACCACATCCTGGCTGGTCTTCAAACTTGCCAAAAAAGTGGATGCTGCAGCCCTGCCATGACACAAGCCCCCTTGTGACCTGGCACACCTCAGTTTAGGTTACATGGCTGGCATAGTGCCACTTTTCAATGCAGAATGGTTCAAAAATGGGGATTGCAGCATCTTTTGATGCAAAGTGCCACTTGCATCAATTATGTTTGACTCAGGCACCTTGTGTCATACTCTGGGCTTTGAAAATCAAGCCCATGGAATCCATTGAGAGAAAAGGTAACTCTAGAGTCCCTGCAGTGCATCAGTTAAATTCATGTAGCACGAGTGGTATAAACCTTGCACACACATGCAATATCAGATACTGAAGCCAAAAATACCAGCATGACCGGCTTCTTCATTTGCAGTAAATAGCAGACACCAGACAAGCACAACTAAAACCTCATCATTTTGTGCACTCTTTGTCAAGAGATACCACTCTTCCTGGTGTCCATGGCCCTGATATTCAGACTGCGCCAGGCAGGGGAGCAAGCCTGGGTGCAGCGCAACTGGAATGCGCCAGGGTATGGTCTGTGCGATATTCAACGGTGCTGTGCCATGGCTCAGCACCGTTGACTATGGCACTGTGGCCACCTGCACTGCGCCAGCACAAGTGGCAAGTGAGGAGCAGGGGGATGTGCCAGTGCAAGTGTGGTTGCGCTAGGTGCAGGAACCACGATATTCAGCAGTGTGTATGCAAACTGGTCAATTATGCATGCAAGGCGTAAATGGGGCCATTTGCATGTCATTATTTCCCCATTTGCATGCAGGTGCGCCGATCCCAGGCGACTTGCACCTGGTGCCCTGCCAAGCTGCAGCCGTCGGGGACTGACGCTCCCTGCCCCTCGGTGGTAAAGCACCCCAATACCCGATTGTGGGCTTGGTAAATGTTGTACATTCCCTGGTGGTCCAGTGGACCTGCTCCTCAGCCTGATCGTGGGCTTTGTAAAAATATTAGTATCCCTGGTGGTCCAGTGGACTGAACCCAGCCTGATCGTGGACTGTTAAATAATAATCCCTGGTGGTCCAGTTGACCTGCTGCCAAGCCCGATCACGGGCTTTGTAGAAGAAAACATCCCTGGTGGTCCAGCAGTAGCCCTCTCCCCACCAACCCACTCAGACCTGCCACCCCGCTCTCCCCTTGGTCAGTGGCAGGTGGCAGCTTCCTACCCGCAAGCCACCCGGCCACCCGCCGACTGACAGCATACAGCATGGCTGTCGCCCATTAGTCCACAGTGTGGGCCAATAGGCGTGCGAACAGATTCGATGCTGTATACTCCGGCGGATATGAATGAACACATTCACACGGGACCGTAGTAAGCACAGTCTGCATGTCTATTGTCCCACACTGTAGACCAATGGGTGTACAGCCGTGCTGTACGCTGTCAGTCAGCGGGCAACTGGGCGGCTTGTGGATGGGAAGCTGCCGCCTGCCACTGACCGGGGGGGATCAGGGTGGTGGGTTTGAGTGGGCAGGTGGGGAGGGGGCTACTGCTTGACCACCAGAGATGTTTTCTTCTACAAAGCCCATGATCAGACTTGACAGCGGGTCTACTGGACCACCAGGGATTATTATTTAACAAAGCCCGCGATCGGGCTGGGTTCGGTCCACTGGACCACCAGGGGTACTATTATTTTTACAAAGACCACGATCGGGCTGGGTAGAAGGTCCACTGGACCACCAGGGAATGACTTTATGTACTTTCACCCATGATCAGGCTGGGGAGCAGGTCCACTGGACCACCAGGGAATGTATTTATTTACCTATGCCCGAGATCGGGGGAGGGGGTAGGGTCCACTTGACCACCAGGGATATTTTACATTTACAATGTCCGCAATCGGGCATGGGGGGCCCTACGCCTGTCTGTGTCTTGGGGGTCGGGTGGTCACCCACAGCGGGCAGCTGCTGTGTTGCGCCCAGCAATACGGCGGCTGGCCTGTGGGTTCCCGACATATTTTTTTGGGCATCTTTCGCCCCCTGCAGTGCAAGGTGGGTGTGCATACATATGTGCCGCACATCAGGGCTGAATATCGGGATGTGCTGAATATGCATGGGCATGCCCCCGGCACTTGCGCCACATACATTACTGGTGCACCCTGGCGCATCGGGATTTGTGCAGCGTAACATCCCCTTTTGAATATCACGCCAGGATGCATCAGTGGGTTGCGCATGGCACACTACTTTTGCGCCATGTGCAACCCCTTTGAATATTCTGGCCCATGAATTTATGCAAAATGTTTTAAGCGTGACATGGCAAGATTAGCAAGTATACAGTGTAATTACATAAAGATATCCTTATTCACACAACTTTATGAACAGACTCTGTATTCTGAAAAAAATATTTCATGTTATAGAGGGAAAATATAATCACATTGGCAGTTTAAACAAGCATTTGTCAATGCTGGATGTTAGCCACTGGTATAGAAGCCCTGGGGCACTAGATGCTTTGTGTGACAGTGTGATGTGAATGGTAGTAAAGGACATGCTGGAAGAGGGTTAAAATAAGGCATCTCATGTTAAAAAAAAAGTATGTAAACTGCGTTTTTTTAACTTCAGATTATTTAGATATCTGTAAAGAAAGCCACGGACTATAGAGAGAGGAGAGTGTGTGAGTTCTGTTGTTGTTGTAGTGTAGTGCAACTGAGCAGTGTTAATGGTAATAAAGAACATGCTGCCAGAGGTTTAAAATTGGTCATCTTCTGTCAAAAAAGGATATAAACTCCTTTTTTTAAATTAAGATTAGTTAGATAGCTAACAGAAGCTGCAGACTGTAGACCAGTGCTTCTGTAGCCAAGGGTACACATGCACACTTGAATACCACCTGGGAATTGCAGGACAAAATTCCCAAAGGATCACATTGTAAATTGTAAGTAAGGAATAACATATGACAGGGTGTGTAGCAATGCTAAATTACTGCATGCCCCAGGTGTGCTGTGAGGCATGAGAAGCAGCTGAGTACCTTCAAGCACCTGGGAACGCAGTATATGATTCTCATAGGATCACATTGTAAATTGTAAGTAAGCAAAAACATGCAACATAGAGTGTGGTAATGCTAACTTATTGCACACCCCAGATGGGTTGTGAGGTGGTTTGTGAGGCATGAGGTGCAGTTGAGTGCCATCAACCACCTGAGAAGTGCGGATGTCTTCACTTGGGTGCCAAAGGCACCTATGCTGCCATGGAAGTGCATACTAAGGACATGGGAGATTCAGCAGGTGGTTCCTCTGAGCAGCACCAGGCCCTTGCTTCTTCACCTGGAAACAGACATAACTTTCCAACTTAAATGGCACACAGCTGAATGACAAAATGACACCAAAAAAGGGAAATCGCAGCAGCGTGAGATGTAGCTCTGGGTAGTATGGAGAAGGCAGTTTTCATGTGCACTGATTAAATGTAAGGAAGAAAAGGAAGTGTCTGTGGGTGGCTGCATGAGAAAGGCAGCATGCCCTAGACCACTTTGCCTGAAAACGTAAAGCGGGAATACAAGTATCTGTGGTTCATACTGCCACGTCGAGGTAGCACTGACAGAACAGGGGAAAATAGAAATGGAAACATTAAGCCTACAACAGTTTTGCAGCCTCCTCCCCTCATTTGGAAGGCAGGTGGTGGGAACTATTTGAAAAGCAAATTGCAGTTTGGTTAATTGGAGGAAAGGGATCCTCAGATTGTTTCTGACACCTGTGCATAACAAACTAGGAACAGTGGAGAGTATACACACATGAGCAATTGCCATAGCTACATTACACTTACAAAATAGGAATTGCCGAGATGAGGCAGGGTTATTATGCATCTCAGCAGGGGACAACATGGAAATATCAGTCAGATTGAGACAGCCTGGAAACAGGGTTGGGACATTTTCATGAAACTCTGGGGAAATGGCTAATGCTGTGACAGGAGCACAGTCCCATAACTAGACAGGCTTGGTCAGATTAGATGGGGCATGGGAGGTTAGCTGGTGCATTGGAAACTGCCTCTCAGTTCCATCAGGTTGTAGGTGCAACTTGTACAGGAGCACGGGTGTCAGAAACAATCTGAGGATCCCTCTCCTCCAATTAATAAAACTGCAGTTTGCTTTTAAACAGCTCCCACCTCCCACCTTCTGAATGGGGGAGGGGGGTGCAAAACTGTTGTATGCTTAACGTTTCCATTTCTATGTTCCCCTGCTCTGTTAATGCTGCCTCACTGTGACAGTATGAGCAACAGATTGTGAATTTCCCGCCATTTTTTGCTGATTACAAAAAATCTGAAAGGCATTTATAAATGAAACACAACTCATTTGGTAGATACTTTTTGTGCTGAACAACTTTTGTGTTCAAAGTTCCTTGCCATCATTTTTCGTTTTAAAGCAGTTTGCATTTGTTTGAAAAAAAAAAGAAATGTTCTGCATTTTTTTTTGCTAATTATAAAAAACCAAAGAGTATATATAAATGAAACAGTACTCATTTGGTAGATATTTTTGTGCTGAACAAAAGTCGTGGTCACAGTCTCCTGCTATTATTTTTTGTTTTGAAGTTATTAACATTTGTTGAAAAAGTGAAAAAAAAATTAATATTCTGCAGGTTTTTTTTACTAATTATAAAAACCTAAATGGTATCTATAAATGAAACACCATTCATTTTGTTGATATTTTTGTGCTGAACAACTTTCATGCTCACGGTACCATGCTATCATTTTTTGTTTTAAAGTTATTTGCATTTGAATACTGTTAGAACAGCTAGTATACATCTGCTGAGCAGGGCATTGAGAGTAACACACACACACACACACACACACACACACACACACAGCTTTTTTCTGTTACTGCTGTTCTATGCCCCTGTATGTTTGAAATTCCAGGCTGATGAGACAAATCTGCTCTGCTACATAGATCAAAGGAAAGAGCTGACCCAGGATTGGGTCAGCTGTTTCTTTTCAAGATCATGCCGTCTCCACCCAGCAAGCCAAAACTCTATTATTATCAGCCTGAATGATGATTACTGGGGCACTGACTTGCCCCTTAAACACTGTTCTGCATTGGACAGACAGTGTCACACCCCTCAAAAGGCACTGTCATAGCAAGGTGTTCGCTGCATGCACATGCACATGTCAGACATAAAAATGCTGTCACTACAGCTTATTTAGTCTGCCTTAATTGATTCATAAAAAGGGTGACAGCTTGATTTTACCATTAAGGTCTTGCCTTTGGTTGCTTTGAGCCTAGAAATCCAATAATCCTCTCTTCTGCATAGCAGGTTTACTGCATCCCCTTGCCTTGGTCCCAACATTACTTTCTCATTCCCTGTAAAAGACCACACATGATCAATCAGGTTTGGAGATTGTTTTACATGGACAGCTGTAGCATACCTAGTGTTGCCTTGTGATATGGCCCTAACATGGTCCCTCACCCTTTCTTTTAATTTTCTCTGTGTTTGTCCCACACAAACACTAGAACACTTGCACCTTGCTAAATATACCACATTAGTGGTATCACAGTTAATAAAGCACTGAATCTTATGCTTCTCTCCTGTGCTGGGATTTGTGAATTCTTTAGTCATTGTGATGTTAATACAAACTTTGCATCCCCCGCACTGGTGGCAACTGGCTGGGGGTGGAGGCAACCAAGCAATGATATGTGAGTAATTTGCAGATTATGAGTCACCCTGTTATGCTAAATGTGGTCACAAAAGACAGCAAGACAAAAGACGTAATTTTGTGACCACATTTAACACACAGGGCAGTGCCATTGAACAGATTTTGCTAAAAAATTGGAGACTTTTGCAAGCAGAATCCAGATTTAATGAGTGGACCAAAAGTCCCCCATGTATGTTGTATAAGTGACCCCAAAACTTAGGAGACATGGTGACTCACAGTCTGCAAGTTATTAGCCAAAATATCAGCATTGGGAATAAACTTAGTCCTTCCCGACTTGATACAAATGGACCAGGTAGAGTTTGTGCCACAGACGCATGGGGCAGACAACATTAGCAAGCTGATAAATCTGATGTGGGCATAGAAAGGGGTAAATACTCTGATTGGGGCCCTCTACCGGGGTGCTGAACAAGCATATGTTTGGGTTTGTGAAGGAGCTCCTTAGTTGAATAGACACTCTATACTTTGCCCCCAGGGTAGCTGTCCTGTCCAATGACATAGTCTTGGAGTCTTTCATCCCGGAAAGGGGCACCCAACAAGGCTGCCCTCTTTCCCCAGCTCTATTTGTACTAGCACTTGAGCCTTTCCTACAATGCATCAGGGAGCGCCCCTCCATCCCAGGAATCAAAATAAATTACTTGGAATATAAAATGTTAGCCTATGCAGACAATTTGCTTGTGAGAGCTGCAGATCTAAAAGTAACACTGTCATCCCTATACTGGAGCTCACACAGTTTGCGAGTCTCTGCTTACATATAAACTGGGCAAAGTCGAAGTTGCTCCCTATAGTGAAACTTGGCACTAAGACAATATTTGCCCACCTCCTAGTCAAATGAGCAGCCCAGGACTTAATTTATCCAAGGCTTATTATCCCAGCCAGAATGTCATGGATAGCACAAATAAATACTGCCCCCTGTTAAAAGAATTTGAAACAGACACCTTGCGATGGAAAGTCCTAAACCTTTCACTGTGGGGAAAAATCAGTGCGCTAAAGATGATGAGCCTCTTTAAGATGCTTTACATCCTAGCTAACCTCCCAGTCCCAATCTCACATAGGTACTTACCTACACTTAGAAAGAATTATCAAGCAATTCCTTTGGGAAGAAAAGCGCCAAAGGTTCAAAGAGCTGGTGACACATTTAGGAAAGCTTTAACAAAACCTAATGCTTAGACACAGTCCAGCTTGTATTTCCCATTAGTGCTGTATTCCTCCTCCCCATTATTTATTACTGAGGTCATTTGTATAAAAACAGGATCTTTGCTCCTGAAGAGTTTGTCTATTCCTACTGCTTTTCCCCTACCTAAAGTCACAGAGCACTGCTTGTGATATCACGTTACTCCTATGGCAATAGATTGTCATGTCACAACAGAGGATTATAGCTTGAAGTAGGGAGTAATCTATACAGGCAGATGGATTCTCAAGGAACTCAAAGAGATAAAGATAATATATTCATGCACATTTCCATAGTAATAAATGATTGGGAGGAGAAATATATAGAATATAAATGGAATGAAGGCCATATTGTACCTAATTATTATGCTTTTTTAAGTTTTCTTAGAGGCATCAGTAGCTCTTTAAGCCCACTAGGCTAAGAGCCCACTGGTCCAATGGCAGATTTGGCCTCCATGGATCAGGAGGTATGCCCTGGCAGTATCCCTATACCAATTAAAAAGCTGGTTACTGTTACCCAGATAACCTGAAGCTCCATAGTGATGTCAGCTAGAGATAGAACAGGTTAAACCCAGACTGCTGTCATACCTTCTATACACTTCTCTGCCAGAACACTTACAGGAACACCCATCAGTTTTGACAACAGCCCAGGGATGGAGAGTACAAGATTATTGACAAAACCTCCTCCCTGGCCTCCTCTGCCTACCCTCCCCATCTCCCCTTTCTCCTTCTCTCCCATATCACCTGCTAACACTCTCAAGTCCCTCCTAGCCCTAAACCTTCTCAAGGGCAGGTGCCCTGAGGGGCTTGACCCTAAATTCTTCCCTCTATCTGCCCCAGCTATTGCTCTACCACTCTCCTCCCTTCTAAACCTCTGCTGCTGTGCTGCTGTCCCTGATGCATGGAAACATGCTATTGTCGTACTCCTTCCCAAAAGAAGTGCCACCTCCAGTCCTGGCAATTAACACCCTATCATCCTGCTCCCCACCCTTGCTAAACTTCAAGAGCACCTAGTACTTTTTCAGCTCTTTCCCTTCCTTGAGTCATGCTACTTCTTCACCCCTTTCAAGTCTTGCTTCCATAAATCCCACACCATGTTCTCCTCCCTTCTCCGGCTTACTGACTCCATTATCTCAGGCACGTATCAGGGGCTTTCCACCACCACCATCTTTTTCGACTTGGCAAAAGCTTTTGACACTGTAGCCCACCCCCATCTTCTTGACAAACTTACAGCAGTGGGGTTTTCCACATCTGTTGCTAACTGGTTCTGCTCCTACCTGGTGGTAGGACTCAATCGATTAGAATTTGAGATTCCTTATCTCCTCCACTCCCTATCACCACTGGTATCCTCTAAGGTTCCATCCTTTGCCCAGTTCTCTTTTTAGTTTTCCTGAACAACCTCCCCGCTACCTGCATCTCTGCATCCATCCGTATGTTCCCAGATGATACAGTTCTTTACTCCTCTGGTTCCTTCCCCGTGATCTGATGGCCAAGCTCTAGCTGGACTTTGACAATGTCCAGCACTGGTTCTGATCAAATCAACTACCCATCAATGCAAAAAAAAAAAAAATGGCCTCAGTGACCTTTGACCTTTGGCAATAGGCAGAAGCTCTCTAGCCTTACTGATTTCCTTTCCTTCCACACCCTTGATGGGACCATGATCGATCATGTTCCCACCTTTAAATGCCGCCGGGTCTGGCTTGATTGACACCTTGACTTTTCTGGGCATGTGGATGCCATCTACAAAACACTTCACCCTAAACTAGGTGCATTATACAGGAATCACAGTTGCATCCCCCTGCAATAGAGTCATCGTCCAGCAAATGAGTCTCCCCATTTTTGACTATGGAGACGTTGTCTACAGTGGTGCTCTTATGTCCACACAGACCAGACTGGATTCCCTCCTTGTGACAGGGTTGAATAAGACCCTGCCCCATTTGTTATACAGAAAGAGTTCAAATGCAAGGGTCTGTTCTGTCCTCTCCTTTTCTGTCTCTTGTCTGTCTGGTTGCGCAACAAACTTTTCTTTTGAGACCTAGGAACTGATCCCTCTGGTGGTTTTTCAATTCTCCGCCTCTTGCTATCTCTCTGCCTTCACTTGCTGTTCTGTATTTTCTTCCCCTTGCATATCTGCGGGTATAAAAAATATATGTGAATCTTTATGTGGAAATGTCACTGATACTGGGATCCCTTTGTTTAAAACTGTATATAGTTATACTGCTGAAATGATTGCAAAGCTATTTGGAACTCAAGGGTTTAACCTGAGATGCAGTTTTTAAACCTTTTGCAGAGCTGTAAACAAGAGGTCAGTTCTGGGACACCATGTATTGTTTTGCTGCACCTGCAAGGAATGAAACTGACTAGAACATTCTGTAAACTTACAAGAACATTCTGTGAGAAACAGGTTCTCTTAATAAGTTCCCAGACAAAGACTTATAAAATGAGTGGCAATGCTTTTGATAGAGAGACAAGGAGAGTGAGAGACTGAGAGACTGAAACTTGGAATTAAGAGATACCCTCAGAAGAAGGACTTAGTTTTCTTTGTTTGTACTGCCTTTGTAAATATACTGAATGACTTTTATTTTTTATTTTGCTGTTATTGAGAAAAATAAAATGCTATTTGCAAATTTTGAAACTGCTCCTAGTTTTCCTGTGCTTCCTGACCTGTGCCTCGATGACACTACTCCACTCCTTCTGTCACTTTACTTTGGACTGTCTGCCCTGCACCCACCACTGCTCCTTTATACCTCCCTCTCCCTTCCTTCCCTTGAAGAGGGGCACCCCTTTCCTTGTACTTCCTTTGTCACTAAATTCTGTCTTGGTTCTCTCCCCTCTTACCTCACGTCTCTCTTCTCCCTCCCTCCCCACTACACCCTTCGTAACTCTGGCTTCTGCTCCCTAACTCCCTACTAAGTTATCCTCAAACAGCCAGGATGCCTACTCCAACCGCTTCCCCAAATTATGGAATTCTCACCCCCTCTCCATCTGCTCTGCCTCTTCTCTATGCTCTCTCACCTCTCTTCTTCTCAATTTGTTTTCTCACTCCTACAACTGTACCTGACCCCCCTTGTACCTCTCTTCCCCTCCTACCACTCCCTCCACCTCTCCCACCCCTTGTCTTCTTCACCCTCTAACTCTAACTCCTCACCTTAGCTCCTGTTGCCAACCACTGTTTCCCCCTCTTCAAATAGACTCTTTTTTAATAGCTACTGGTTAGCTTTGCTACCACCTGTCTGCATTATCTGCACTTTGCACTTACTTGCATACTCTTGTTGTCCTCGGGTTGCATCCTGCTATATCCATGTCAATGTTCATATTTTGCTTAATTTTCTTCATTGTTGCTTTTTATATGATGCTTAGTTATGTTTTTATTTTACCTGAATATGTAAATACTGTTCTATTTGTTATTCATGACCCTCCTATACCCCTTACTCCCAAGACACATCTGGAAACTAGATGTTACCAGCTCAGTATGTCTTTCCTGGTGAAACATTTGGAATAAATAAATAAATAAAACACCTAAGCAAATTTACTCCACTGTTAGCCAACCTATACATAAGAGTAGACAAAAACACCTTGGTAAGAGGGCTGTGGAAAAGACAGGGAATCCATTTTTTAGGCCAATACTTGAATGGGGTCAAAAAGGTGTGTGAAGAGACATCATAGAAAATAATTCCCTAGAACCCCCAATTAGACATACTAGGTGATTTCAGTAAAGTCACGGGTCTGGGGGAAATAAATCTAAAATGGCTATGGGGTCCCTCCTGTGTAGCAAAAGATTGATTCTATCCAGGCAGAGGCAGCCTCTAGCTCCAAATCTTTTACAATGGACCCACTGAAAGCTCGATCTCTCCAACTGACCTAACCTCCATAAATGGATTGAGTTTTCTTCACTTCAATGCCTGCAGTCTCCTAAAAAAGTTCTCATCAATACAGGCCTGGGTTGCACACACCCTACCGGACTGTCTGGTTATATCTGAAACATGGCTCAAATCTGCAACAAAAGATAGTGAAATAAACCTTCCCAACTATCAGCTCTTCAGATCTGACCGTCTATCCAGAGGCGGTGGGGTAGCCATCTATGTCAAAGCAAATATCTCTGCATCCTGCCTCAATTCTACATCTCAACCAAAGGAATTGAATGCTTGTCTATTAAAATAACCTTTCCCAACACATCTTCCTTTCAACTGGTTGGTTGCTATAGGCCCCCCTCTGCAGGCCTCAAACTCCTATCCCATTTAGGATCCATACTTAATCTGGGCCCTGAAGACACCATCATCTTAGGAGACATGAACTTAAATTGGCTGACTAATGCATCTGCACCCTGGTAACCTTCTGTGACACCTATGGATTCTCTAATTAATCAAAGAACCAACAAGGATCAACCCAAAGAATACTCTCAACAGCACACTCCTGGATATTATATTGGTAAATAAACCTCATCATTATCCCTATGCAGGAGTACTTCTCAGTGACATAAGTGACCACTGTCCCATAGCTGCCATTAGATCAACAATCAAGCCACCAATCCTGCAAAATTCCTCCACGAAGGTCAAAAAGAACTTTAATATTACAGGATATCTCCATGATCTGTGCCACACCACACGTTGGCAAGAATTCTATCTCACAGCCTCAATAGAGTCAGCTCTTCAAATCCTAAATGATATAATCATAAGTGCCCTCAATTCACATGCACCCTCACCAGTGTCAGAACCAAACTCAAATCCTGTCGCTGGTTATCTTTCCACCTTTAACCAAGACTGCTTGCCAGAGACAAACTCTGAAAAGGGCAAGAAAGACAAGGACCCAAATGACTGGCTCCAATTCAGAAAAGCCAGAAACTCCTGCACAAAACAAGTAAGAAAAGCCAAGGCAACCTTCTACACAGCTGAACTAGATGCCTCCTATAACAACCCTTCCAGGTTCTGGGGTACCATAAAGGGCATCCTAGGTCAAACCTCTACCCCTGTCTTACCATCCAAAATTCAATTAAATAATATTGAAATCACCAACAAGCAAAATATCTTGAATGCCTTCAATGACCATTTCACTACAGCTGGTCTGGCTTCGACTCTCTCCTGCAAACCTATTAAGATCATCTCTAAACCTACAATCTACTGAGAGTCAAAGGTTGCTTCCACATTCTCATTCAAACCAATATTGTTCAAAGAAGTAGAAGACCTCCTACTCCAACTAGATACCACCAAAAGTGCAGGTGCAGACTCCCTGGATCCCTACTTTCTAAAAGTAGCACTGTATGCCTTAACCGCCCCCCTCACCCACCTCTTCAATCTATCACTTGTCACTGGTACTATCCCCTCAATATGGAAAACAGCTCAAGTGTTTCCATTACTTAAGGCAGGTGATCCCATGGATCTCAATAATTATAGGCCCATCTCCATCTTACCAATACTATCCAAGATGCTTGAGAAGCTGGTAAACTCTCAGTTAACTGCCTACCTTGATACCAACAATCTCCTAAATCCAGCTCAATCTGGGTTTAGATCTATACATAACACCATCTCTGCACTAGCAAAGTCACAAATGACTGGCAGACTGCCCTAGACAAAAGAATAATACCTGTGCTGTGTTTCTGGATCTAAGCAAAGCCTTTGACACTGTGGATCATGATCTTCTAATCACCTCACTAAACTCCATAGGCCTTGACTCACTCTCTATTAAATGGTTCAGATGCTATCTCTCTGGAAGGCTACAACTGGTAAAGAATGATGGTGATCTATCTACCCCTAAGCCACTCCTAAGAGGTGTACCGCAAGGCTCCATCCTGGGTCCCATCCTTTTTGCCATTTACATCAACAATATTGACTCCAATCTCTCTTTCTAATATCCACCTTTTGCAGATGACACTGTACTTTATGTGAGCGATCCTCACCATCAAAAGCCTGTGAGCTCCTACAGTCTCAATTCTCCTCCTCCAGCATAACCTATTAAAAGAAATTATTACTAAATGCTAAGAAAACCAAAGCTATGTTCTTTGCCCACAAGAACTGTTCTTCCACTATCCCATCATTCACCCTCCCACAACTCTCTACCATCCTTGGTGAAAATCTGGAATATGTTGACAAATTCAAATACCTAGGAGTATGGGTAGACAATAAACTAGACTATACTACCCACGTTGAAGAGCTCCTGAAAAAGCTAAGACAAAGACTTGGTCTATTCTATAGAATCAAACACTACCTGACCAAAGATTCCAAACAAAGATTAATCCTTGCATCATTCATGTCCTCATTGATTATGCTGACTTCCTCTATGGTCATTGCTCCCTCTCCCATCTAAACAAACTAGACACCCTGTATCATAGAGCTATTAGATTCATTACTGACCTTCCCTCTAGCACCCATCATTGTCTCTCTACAATGCAGTCAGCTGGACATCCTTGCAACATAGAAGAAGAAAAATGCTGCTACCTGGATCTACAAAGCTCTGACAAACAAACTCCCTTCCTACATCTCAGACTGCTTCAACCAGATCACATCCAGGCCCTACACCTTGAGGATCAACAAACTGATCCTGCTGAAGATTCCTATCACCTGCACCGGTATGGAAGAGCTGCAATCAGTTATTCCTGGCACTTATCTGGAATTCTATCCAAAAGACATTGAAAATGGAAACACTGATCCCCTTACATCCTTCAAAAGCTGTACACCAGCCTAATCCCAGATTCATGCAATTGCTTCCACAAGGCCTAGTCCTCCCACACCCCACACCCCACACCCTCTCTCCCCCACCCCCTTCTAAAGCTCCTCCCTATTCTTCTATCATTCCTCTGGTCCTTTCCACATCAAACCTCAAACATATATGCCCACCCATGTACCATTATCAAGCCTTATCCCTACCAGACTGTTGTTTCTCACCTTTAATAGGTTTGGTTTACTGTCCTTTGCCTTGTATATATGTAAATAATTGTACATCTATCTCACTCATAAATGTTTGTATTTGTGCTATTTCAATATCATGTTTTTGTATACACTCTGTAACCTTTTTTTGTTATGACCACTCAGGTCCATCTTGTAAATGAGCTATGCTCAATGATGTTCGCCTGAATAAATAAAGATTTTGATTGATTGATTGATTGATTGACAATGGATTAGAAATATGGCTAGACTGGCAGCAAATGAGAGGTTGTCCAAATATGAACTCAATGGGCTGGAAGTATTTGATCAAATTTGGGAATCTTTCTTGAGAACCCCCTCAGTGCAGTGGAGAGACGGAGATGATTCATTCCACAGTCAGATACATACAACCCTAAGACTGAAGCCCCCATGGGGAGTGCAACTCCAGCCCCACACAGTAAAATCATGGCTGAAATGGACCTCAGTAATGTAATGCACATGAGTCTGAAGGTATAGTTTATTATACAGCTTCTGAATTTGTACTGCCAACAAGAATGATACAGTAACTGGCTAATGTTTGTTGTCTTTCTTCTTCCTTTCAATGCCTTGCTCTTCTCTATGTCCAGCTGCCCTCAGAATGAGCACAACACTACTTAGTGGTCTCTTATCCTGGTGGAAGGGCAGTTTCCATCTCTCTCTCTTCTGGGGACTCAATGTAAGTAGCTCACAGTTCCAGTACCTGAAGAAATATGTACATGGGAATAATTATAATTACTGATGTTGGAACTGTTATTGATTATGGATTTCTATGAGACACCCTCTTGTTGTGATGTTGTTGTAAAAAAAGTGTTTTTTTTAAATAAATAAAATACTGCAAAAAAGTGCTGAAGGCTTTGGCCAGGTCAACAAAGTCAGCAGATGTGAGCATACCCATATCCATCCCTTTTCCCCAAGAAAAGAAGAAAAATGGAGTGAGTTTTTCTGAAGCCAGACTAGTAGGGAGAGAGGAAGTAGAGTTGAGAAAGGGGGGAAGTTGAGAGAGCACCTGTATTTCCAAAGGTTTGGCCATTGCAGGGGAGAGGAAGATAGAAGTTACCAGGGGCAGAGGAGTCAACACCCTAAGAGTACAGAGGAAGAGATTAAGCAGGGGGAGATTGATGGGGGTGGGGCAGATGTAGAGAAGGTGGAAAAGTTTGGATCAAGCCCATCAGGACTGTTAGCTTTAATGCGGTCAAGGGCCAGTAAAGCAGAGAGGACAGTGACTGTAAGGGGGTAGACAGAGAATGTGTAGAAATGTAGGAGAGGGGAGAAGGGATGGTGGAGGTTATAACAAATGGAAGTTAATAATCAGATTATCTCAGTTGAGCAGGGACCATGTTTTCTTTTAACATTTTTCTCAACTGGCCCTTGCTGAAAGTCACCTGTTAGGGACATTGCTTGAGGATGTCACTGATGATAACGCCTAGGTCCATTTCTCAGCCTTAGTGTTAAGTCTTACACTACCCATTCAATACTCTGTCCTGGGGTTCTTGTTCCCATCCTAGGTGTATCACATTGCAGTTTTTGGCTTTGAATTTCAACTGCCAAACCTTAGACCACCTCTCCAACCTTTGCACATCACTCTGCATTTCCCTGATTCCCTTGTCACTATGAACCTCCCAGAGAGCCTAGTGTCATCTGCAAAGAGTGACAGCCTACCCGGAATTCTTCTCCAATGTCGCTGATGAACTTACTGAAGAGGACTAGGCCCAGGACAGATCCCTGTAGTACCCAGCTTGTGACCTCTCTCTCTTCGGATTTGACCCCTTTAACTACAACCCTGTACTGTCTCTCCTTTAGCCAGTTACCTACTCCTCATTCTATGTTCTTAGCGGCACATAGATCCTCCATCTTTAGCAGGTGTCTGTGATGCACTGAGTTGAAAGTCTTGCTGAAGTCAAAGCAGAGTACATCCACAGCATGGCCCCTATCCAATGCCCTTGTCACCCAGTCAGGTTAGTCTGACAAGGGCCTGCCTGCCACAGATCCATGCTGTTTACTATCCTGGAGACCACTGCTCTCCAGGTAGTTCATGAGGTCCTCTTTTACCAGTGACTCCATTAGCTTCCCTGCAACTCAGTTCTCTGGAACTGATGGTAACCAATTGAAAAGCATGAAAATAACAAATTTTGCACTAAAACAGAGATCTGGGGGTATGTTTATACTAAATGTATCATTATTACATAAATTAACTATTGTATAAAAAACAATTAATCAAAGACTTAGCTGTCAAAATGACTGCAGCACCATCCAAGATGATGGCTATCTTCAGCGGATACTAAAGATCTGTTAAAGGAATGCTAGAAGCTTGAGACCAGCACAGAGGAGAGACTTTTCATTTAAAAAAGATTGAGTTCCAGGCCATCATTCTTTCACACAGATATGATGCACAAAGTTTGTTTGTTTGTTTGTATGTTTGTTTGTACATTTATTTATTTCAAAAGTTTTACCTGGAAAGACAAACAACTAAAATAACTCATTTCCAGTGTGCCCTGGGGTTAAGGGATGTGGAGAACAGTAATGTAAACAACAATGTGCAAAAATAAATAAAACACATATGAAATAATATACATCATACAATGGCAAGAAAGAATACTACTCCCTGATTGGTCAGACTGGGACTGGACCTGGGATGTTATCCGAGCATAACATCCCATCTCTAGTCCCAGTACACTCACCACCACATTAAATGTTAAAACCAGATCGCTCCATGGCTGTCCCTACAAGCAGCTTTAGTGGTCTCGCTTTACTTGGAATTGGCACTCTCCCCACCAGAATCTGCTCTCCGTCAAGCTCAGAATCAGCACCTTCCCACCCCAACACAAAATATACCCATTACTTCCACAAACCCTTTGCCACTTCATTTTTCTAAAAAAGAAAAAAAAAGAAAAACACGAGCTAAGTGAAAGCCATGTTTGGCTTCACAGCAGTCCCCCGCTATAATGACAGTCCCCCATGGGTAGTTGAGTGTGTGAGCTGAGTGCAAGCATAATCCCATGCTTCATTTCCTTACCCTTTTGCCATTTTCTGCCTTCAGTCCTTTCTCCCAGTAATGATAAAAGCTCTACCGGGAGAAGACACAGCTTCAACAGTGAGATGGGATTCAGGAGCTGTTTCTCCAACTGCCACATAACAAAGCAGAAACAGGTGGCTGCATTCTGAAAGGGAGGGGAGATGACCTATCACTTCCGCATGGCAGCCAAAACAGCAAAGCAGGTGAAAGAGAGGGAAATAAACAAAAATTATACATTTAGACTGGGGGAAAATGAAGAGCAACACACACAAACGGTGGGGAGTGCAGACCCACAGTAACAGCAGCTCCAACACGCTCCACCCATTAGTCAAAACAGTAAATAAGCACTATTTTTTTTTTAAAGTAAACCTATGCATTAAATAAATGGCAAAAAAGATACTTTTAGGCCGGCCCGGTGGAGCTGGGGGCTGAGGCGCTGGACACCACACCTCGCGCCATGCTGGCGACTCGGGTTCAGACGCAAGCCCGGGCCACCAGGGGTCAAGAGGGAAGGGATAGGATCAAGCATCCAGAGGACTGCTCTTCTATTCTGGGGAGGGATCCAGGGAACCACTGCTCTGTAGTGGCCCCTGGTGATGACCAGGAGCACTACCAGACCAGTGCCAATGTAAGGGGGAGGAATGCAGCAAGACGTCGGCACGTCAGTGCCCAGAGGTTATTGCACGCCACATTCCAGGGGCTGAAAAACATGGAGGAAAATATGGGGGACGATCTCTGTGGCTGATGGCTGCACCCTGTGTCCCCGGACCTGAGAGAGGCGCCTGTCCAGGGTATGGCGCGATGTTGGCCCATCCCTGTATTCCATGGGTTCATGTGGCCCACACGCATGACTGGGTCCAGGTGGCACAGGTACGGTGGCTGGAGATCGTGGGGCTCACTCCACTGAGTAGGTGGATAAATAGAAAAAAAAAAGATACCTTTAAGTGTATTTATTAAAATCTTTTAATTTTTTTTTACGCTCACGAGCCATTGTAAAATAGGAATAATGCACTCCAGGGTGGGAGGTGTGCTGGGATAACATCCCTTCTTTGGTGTTGGATGCCCTTGGCCTGCGGCCTTGGGCCCAACCACCAAAAGGCAGGATGTTATCCCAGCACTGACTACTGTCATGCGTGTCCTTTAAGTAACTATAGAGGGTAATGTATGGTCCTTGGTTATAACCACGCTGTAAACACTTCAAGAGGGTGCCATGACATCATTGTAAACCTCGAGAGCGTAGCTCAAGAGGTTTGTCAGATGTCATGGCAACCTTGAGAAGTGTTTTCAGCTAGGTTGTTAACCAAAGACCATACATTATATTTTATAGTGTATGGGCTACCAAGCTTGTGTAATCGTGGATTGAATTACTTTTCTGAGCATTCCGTTTTGTTGTACCATTGATATGACATACTCAAGAAGGGTTAACAACAGAATGACATCACATCGATGGCATAACAAGGTTGTAATCTGCTGGATTTCAGTTAGTAATTAAGGATCCTCATACATTATAAAAGTGAGATATAGTTGATAGACAAGTCTAATATACAACAAAAAAATAGGCATTAACTAAACCAAGTGGAAAATGATACAGGCCATATGCAAAAACCCAGATGGGATGAAGCCTAGAAGGGAAGTTGAAGGGGTTTGAGATGCCAGGACACAGTGCAGTCAAGGGCAGGTACAGGAGCAAGTACAGAAGTCATAAAGAATGGATTTGAGGGAGAACCAGGATGAGGCTGAGAGGATAATGGAAGGAAGTGAAGACCAAAGCTTATTTGTTTATTATTTATTTATTGCAATTGTTTCACCAGGAAAGGCACACTGAGCAGCAAGATGCTCGTCTCCCGGTGCGACCAGGGGGGGGGGTACACATGGATAACAGTTAACAGAAGCAAATAAAAAGCAGCATAAGGATACACGGTTGCATGAATATACAAGCAGCGCACATTGAATGCTTAGGATATTATAGTATCAAATAACAATTTTTGTGACAAGAAGCAGCAGACAAGGTAACCTGTAGAAGAAAGCAGCTTGGTCTGCAGAAGATTTCATGAAAAGAACAAGAGATCTAGTATCAGTTATGGGGGGTAGGGTGTGTGTGACAGGAGGGAAGTAAAGTAGAGCAGGAAGGAACCAAGCCAGAATTTGGAGATAAAGAAAGCTCAGTGAGAGTGATGCCTGACTTCAAGGGAGGGGAGGGAGAGGGAGGAATAGAGGGATCAATGGTGGGTACAAGGGGGACAGTCCAATGTAAAGCAATGGAAACAGTGAAAGAGGGTGTCCAGTCTTGCCAGAATGGATTTAGGAAAAGCACTATAAAAAATGTCACTATAGTATAAAACTGGGAGGATCATTTTCAAAAGGAGTTCTCTTCCTGCAGGAAATGGAATGCAAGCTTTGTTCCTGTAAAGAGCTCTTAAGTCTGGGGTGAAGCTTCTTATGGATGGTGTCCACATACACAGAGAAGGTAAAATATCGGTCCAACCACACCTCTCTGTATTTGAAGCATGGGACATCCTTGATCACCACGCCATCAAGGTTATGAAGGAGGGGTCAGTCTGGTCAATCTCTGCCAGGTGACAAAGGTCATAAAGACCATGTGTTTTTGCATTAAGGGTCAGTTTATTATCCCAGAACCATTGCTGGATCATGGAGAAATCCATTTGAAGCCGAGTAACCAGATCAAAAGTAGAGGTGCCAGAGGCATAGATTACTGTGCCATCTGCGTACATTTGAATTGCTGCAGAGGTCCATGCATTTTGTAGATCATTTGGGAAAATAGAGGGAAAAAAATCAGTCCCAAGACAGAACCTTGAGAAACACCTGTGGGGATCGGAAGTGGAGGGGAAAGAGAGTCTCCAGTGCAGACTGCTTGGGACCTGCTTTCAAGGTAGGATCAGAACCAACTTACCTTAAGGTCGGACAGCCCTGCCCATTTGAGCTTGCTCAGAAGAAGAGAGTTGACAAAGATTGTGGATGTAATCAGGTCCCAATTCAAGCCACATAGGATGGAGGTGGAGATGGAATGAGACTTAAAGAAACCGAACTGGAAAGAGGTGAAGAAAGAAAAGGATTCAGGGAAAGAGGAGTGTTGGGAGAGGACAAGGTATTCCTGGAGTTTGGACAGGATAGGAAGAAGGGAATTAGGCTGATAATTCCCAGGAGAGGAGGGATCATCCCTCTTTGGGAAGGGGAATGACTGTTGCACATTTCCAGATGTCAGGGATGGCAGCCAAAGCAAAAGAGGTGGAGGACTGAAGTGACAGGTAAAGCAAAAGCAGGAGCAGAGAGATGGAGGGGCTTAGGGTCGAGACCATCAGGGCTCAGAGCTTAGAGGGGATTAAGAATAAGAAGGGCCTTGAGAGCGGCATCAGGAGCGGCGGTGAAGAAAGAGTAGAATAGAGAAGGGTTTGGAGGGGAGGAAAAATAGAAGCAATAAAGGGGAGAGGAGGAGATGAGGGAGCTAGCATTGGATGTAAAAAAATAATTGAGGGAGGAGGCAACAGCAAGAGGATCAGAGATGGGGCAATCGGCCAATGTGAGGACAGGAGAGGTGGACTGAGTTGGAGGAAAAAATGGGGAGTGAATATCCTTCCAGAACTTGGAGGGATGGCTAAGATTATTTTGGAGAGTAGATGCAAGTACTTAACCTTCACAAGTCTAGTAGCTCTAGAACAGGCACTGCAAAGGGCCTGATAAATGTTCAGGACAGCAGGGGAGCCAGTGGCCTTGTGAACCCTCCAGGCTTGATGTCTGGCATAGAGGCAGGCAAGGAGCTCAGCTGAGATCCAAGGGGGATAGGACCACCCAGTGGTGCTGGATGCCATACATTGCACCACATTGGCGACCTGGGTTTGGATGCAGATTAGAGTCATCAGGGGTCGGCTGGGTGGAAGAGAATAGGGTGTCTGGAAGACCATTCTCCTCTCCTGGGGAGGGAGGGAGGGTTATAGTGCCCAGTGTTTGCTTGGCCCCTAGCATTGGCTGGGGGTTAGGCAGCTGGGACTGTTCTGATAGAGGGAGGAGTGGTGGCTGCCAAAGTCCCATATACATAAACATGTGTGGTAATAGCTGGGTGGCATTGCATTTACACTCTTCTGGAGCACAGAAAAATGGGAAAATGGGGGACTCCTGAATGGCTGCTGAAATAAAGCCACCCAGTAACCCTGCACCTGATGAATACACAGGCCACACTGCTTTGCATGAAGGTAAGCCCAGGAGGAACATCACAGTAATGGGGATGGGGTGACTGGCTTCTGGTGTGCTGCCTGCATCCAGAGGGAGAAACAGCACTAACTGCAAAAAATGAGATCCAAGGGAGATGGAAACCTTGGACTCTGTTTTCAACTGTCTCAGACAGCCTGAATTTAGAGTTAAAAAATTGGAGTGTGGAAATAATGTTCGCTGCTGCTGAGATGAGAGCTCAGTTAGTACAGAGGAGGTCAGCATTAAGAAAGAGGACAAATCAAGTTACCTAAATGAACAGACTTGTAGAAATTTGGGGAGAACTTTCTGCACACAGTAAACCATACAGTGTCAGTTAGGGTGCAAGGGAGAATATCCCCTTTTATAATTCAATGAGGGTGGAAGGACAGGACTCAGTTCAGGAGGAAGTGGTTACGAGTTTTAAAATTGAGACAGGTAGGGTCAGAGATCAGCTAGCCGAGCTGCAGAAATGTTACATTTTGGCATAATTTTTGGAAGGTAAGGGGAGAGCAAGTTGATGTTAAAATCTCCAAAGATGAGTAACTGTCCTGAGGAGGAGTGGGAGGAGACAAAGAAGAATACAAGAGATATACCAGAGCAGAAGTTGACACCTGTATCAAAGATAGGGAAATTGAAGGGAATGGAGATTTTTAGAACTAGCAGCTCATAAACCGAGGAAAAGGAGATTGCCTCAAACTAGAATCTAATAGAGGTTTAGCTTGCAACACCACCACTCTTTGCATGATCCTGGCAGGTAACAGAGAAACCAAGGACTGCAACTGAGGTTATTAGGGATCTTAGCAGACAGCCATGATTCTGAGATAATTAAAACATCAGGATCAAGGTTTAGTATATATGGTCGCAGTAGACCCATCTTATGGAGGAGACTGCGTATGTTAAGATGGGTCACATGCAACCCTTTAGAAAGATGCATTGGAATAGGAAATGCAGGGCCAGGATTAAGCTTGACATTACCCGCCACCATAAGCAGCAAGGAGATGAGGGGGCTTAAGAATGCCTAAGAGCCACTTGGAAGGATGCAAAGGGGACAAAAGAGAGGGCATAAGGGGGCAGAGAGGAAGGGAGAAAACATCAGAGAGCTTCTAGGTGGAGCCAAGGAAAAGGAATAAGGTGGCATCCAGAATGGCAGGGGAAAGGAGGGAGGGAAGCAAAGAGGATGGGAGAGTGGGAGAAGGTGAAAGAGGGAGAGAACAGAAAGGAGGCAGACAAGGGAAAGAAGAAGGAGGAAAGGAGGAGAAAGAAAGCAGTACAACTACAAGGATGTGCAGCAGACTATGAAATTGGGGGTGGGGGGGAGACATGCACAAGAGGAAGAAAACTAACCAGTATCAGCAGTAAAGAGAAGGAAATAAAAAGGGGGAGAAGGCCGCGTTTTTGAAAAAGTGTGACTAAGCATCAGCAATAGCAAAGAAGTAAGCAGACATCAACAGATAAGAGTGGCATCAGTATCAAAGAACAAGGTTATAGGTAGCCTCACCCAGATAGACTGCAAGGAATGCCGTCAATTTAAGGAAGCAATAGAGAATGCCTGATACAGATAGAGTGCAAATAATTAGGTAAAAACAATGGAATAGACCTCACCCAGCAGGGAAAGCAGCCAAATACAGTAGGTAGAAGCAAACATGATAGCTTCACTCAGACAGAGGCAGGCAATTAACTAAAAACAAGTGGGGTAGATCTCCCCCATACTGAGGAGGCAGTCAATTAAGTAAACACAATTGGGGCAGGCTCACCTAGATAGCTAGCACTAACAAACACCTTTGTACAATTGAAATCTAGAAACCATGCCTATTGTAAATTAACAGTATGCCTAAAAATAGTTGCAACCTCAAATTGCAAGCAGGTAATAAACCTACAAATACATATTACACAAAATAATACATTAGAAATGCACCCTCAGTACTTACAATATTGTGCTGAGGAGCTTTACAACCATACACCTTTACTTATATAGTTTTCTTCCAATGCTTGCTTGATGTCAGAGGAAGAACACTTAGACACTTAACGTGTCACACTAGGGACGCAGCATCTCCTGTTGACTATGCCACATGTTTGCACCAGCAGTGTGATGCTCTTAGGCTACTCCCCTTGTGCAATAAACTGTACTGCAGAGGACCACTAGAATGCAGCCTTGCAAATATGTGCTAAGAAAGCAATGCCCCCTCTACTGAAACCACTCCCAACTGGAGTGCACACACACTGCAGGACAGAACCCAGTTACCCCCAATTGTGCCGCCTTTCTACTTACGAGTCCTTACACCGGAGACTGTGAAACCCTACCTTATTAAAGCTTTAAACAAAAACCGCTACAACCATGACTCCCTAGACCATAGACTTCTCCGCATCACCCTCCAGGAAGTCCTGACCCCTCTCACCCACATTCTAAACTTCTCCCTCTGCCAAGGGAAATTCCCCACCCACTGGAAATCTGCCTATATCACACCTATCCATAAAAGTGGTGACCGAACATCCACAAATAACTACCGCCCCATCTCTATCCTACCCCCCCGTCAAAGGCACTTGAACGCATAGTCGCCGACCAACTCTCTGAACGCCTAAATAAATATAATCTTCTATCCAGGCAGCAACATGGTTTTCGTAAGGGCCACAGCACCACTACCGCCCTTCTTGAATTTACTTCACATGTCCACTCAGCCCTGGACCATGGCCACCTCACGGGTGCCATCTTCGTGGACCTATCTAAAGCATTTGACACAGTAAACCATGCCCTCTTACTAAACACCCTGGCCTACATGGGTTTCTCTGATGACACCCTAAAATGGTTCTCCAGCTATCTCTCTGATAGGACGCAGATAGTCAAGGTAGGCCCTGTCCTATCACCGTGCTTCCCTATCCGATCCGGTGTCCCACAGGGCTCCATATTTGGCCCCCTACTTTTCAGCATATACCTCAACTCCCTCCCATCCGCATGCCCTGGAAACCTGCTCCTTTATGCGGATGATGCAGTCCTGTTCACCTCTGACTGGGCCACCCTTAAACTCCACCAAACCCTCCAGCACTCCTTCCATGAAATCGAAGACTGGCTCACCACCCAGCGTCTTAATATCAGCTATAATAAGACAAAAGTCATGATATTCGCCCACCCTCAGAACCATCTCAAAAACTTGTGCCCCAAATTTCTCACTACAAATCAGACCCCTCTAGAACAAGTATACAACTTTAAATACTTAGGGATCACACTAGACCCCACCCTCAGCTTTAATCAACATATCCTACACCTAACAACTGCCCTTAGCTCCAGACTTGGAGTACTCTACCAGTACAAACACTGCCTCACCACTGAAGCATTACAGCTTACTGTTAACTCCTCGATCCTCTCCCTCCTAGACTACGGCATCCTAATATACAGTGCCACGCCCTCCACAAACCTAAGTAGACTCCGGCTTGTGCTCAACAAAGCCTGCTGCCTCATCCTAGGATGTGATCACTTCACCCACTCCTGCTCCCTCTACAGCAGCACAAACTGGCTAAACCTGGATAGCAGAATCAGATACCACACCTGCCTTATGACCAAAAAGGTATTACTGGCCTCACCCCACCCTCCCTGCACCAAATTATCCTCCGACTCCACCAGGCAAAACAACCCATAGCACAAGCAAGCAGCTACTATAGGTGCCCGTGGCGGACCTCCCAATACCAATGTACTTTCAATTTCAGGGCCCTGTCCTGGACAAACTCCCTCCCTCCCTATCCATATTACTGATGAAAGAAGGCTGGGCCCATACAAATCAAAGCTAAAAGAATACCTGCAGGCTTCAAATACATGTGACTGCCCTTGATACCTGATCTGCCACTGCCTCCTCATAAACTATCCATTTAGCAGGTCAATGTACAAAAAAACAAAACAATGCAGTTACGAAACATGACAATCAGCCTCCAACAGAATTCTTTTTTTTTTTTCCTTTCCTCCTGGCTGTGCTAAAGTACCTAAATCTCTGTTAAACCTACATGAATCAACCTTGTAAGCTGTGTCTTTTTTTTAATTTTTATTATTATTATTATTTGTTACTTTGTTATGTACTGTATTTTGTTCTTCTCTGTATCATAAGTCCTGTCCTGTTCAATCTATGTATGACGTGGAACCTTTGTAAATGAGTCCCTGACTCAAAGATCTTTCTGAATATTTACAATAAACAAAAAACAAATTCCACAGTGTCAGATTCCAAGCACCAAGGTCCAGTTCAGTCACTGACAGGCTGGCCCAACTGGCCCAACAGACCCCTCCATGCACACAGGTTGATAGCAGCAAAGTAAAATCCAAGGAAGCTCAAGGGTTGTTTCAAAATATGTTAAGTAAGCCATGCCCCCCTCTGTTGAAACTGCTCTGGACTGGGACACACACACACACCAGCCTGCAGGACAGAGCTCAGTCACAAAGTCCACAGTAGTCAAAGAATTACATTTTTATTCACACAATGGTGCATTGTGTATAGATATGAACCCGCAAAAAACAGAAGAGATAAAAAATAAGTGCCTTAGCTGGGATTTGAACCCAGGCTTCCCAGTATACTGTTCAGTTGTGCTATCAACTGTGCATCAAGGTCACTAGAAAAGTGGGACTCCCAGAAGCACCTTATTCTTTTACTAATGCACAACCTGGCACTGCACAGATAATTAAAATTAAATTTTATTCATGCAAGGGTACAGTGTGCATATATATGAAACCCAAACATATAGAAGAGAGTTTAGGCACTTACTTTATGTTGGAGTCCCAGGTATGTTGGAGTCCCAGGTTTTCAGTTGCATGTGTATTAAATTCAGCCCTGAATAAATCTCATATCAACTGTATATGCTCTCCAAAACTGATAGGGACTTAAAACTGTGCCTATAGATCTTATAGATGCTGAAACAGCTTAATCTGATTCAAGATCAGTTGGCATTCATCTGTATCCTCCTCCCATGGGTCGTGCCTGAAAATAGGCAGGATTTGTCTAGTGCACTTACCCAGTAAACAAAACCTAAAAAAATTAACAATTTTAGCCATACGTCTTGAAAAGGTATTGGGATGCCTGGGGGGGACCTTATCAAACTGGGTTTATGACAGGCAAACCGGCTGCAAATAATGTGAGGAAACCTTTTCATCTGATGAGTGTGGAAGAATTACCCTTTTATTCACACAAGGGTGCAGTGTGCATACAAACATACATATGAACATACAAATTATTCACACAAGGATGCGGTGTGCATACAAACATACATACAAACATACAAATTATTCACACAAGGGTGCAGTGTGCATACACACATACATATGAACGTACAAATGTGCCAGCCGATAAATGCCATATGGTCTAGCCAGTCTGCTCAAGTGTGCAGTTCCCACCATGTTTACAGGTGGAGCTGCCCTCCCTCCCCATATACTCCCTGACCCCTCTCAAGTACCCCCTCTCCCCTCTATCTGCAACATTCCCCCTCACTTTGTCCCACCCATTCTTGAAGCTGTTTACCTTTTTTAAGGGTACCACCTCCTCCAGCAACTCATTCCAATTAGCCACCACCCTCGCAGTGAAAAAGTGCCTCCTCATCTCCCTCCTCAATCTTCCCACAACCAGATTTAGGATGTTACCTAGTGATTTTGTTTCCTCTAAGACTGAAGAAGCCCTCATTGCTCATTCTGTTTATTCTACTAAGGGTACCTGTCTTTCTTAAGATAAGGGCATCAATATTGCACACTGTACTCTACGTGTGGTCTCATAAGAGAGCTGTACAACAGTAGTATGATCTCCATCTTCCTGCTGGTAATTCCCCTGGCTATGCAACCCAGCATCTGATTTACTTTGGCTGCAGCTTTCCTGCAGTGTGCCAAGTGTTCATGGCAAAAGACAGAAGGTGCATCTCTGGAACCTCCATGGGTGCCTGATATGAGGGGGCTTACCTTTGTGAATAGCAGCACTGTACAAAAGATATCAGGCTCTCCAATGGTAGAATAAGGTACAAACTCCAGGCTTCTTCTCAAAGGTTTATTGCAAATTCAGACAAACGCACATGGAAGACTGTGCAGTCCCCAGCACTTCGACCCCACAATTGGGCCTTCATCATGGGGTGTGCCTGTTCATATTGCCCATCACCCTTATATTGTGAGCATTTAAAGTGGTACACCACTAATTCCACACGTTAATACAAATCTCAAAATTCATTTTCTGTTGCACTCAAGTCTCTTAGTAACTCAACCCTTATGATAATGAAATTTTGTAATTTTTTAATCAGGGGAGGCACAGAAAAGGAAAAAAATTAAAAAATTAAATTTTTTAGACGTTTTTAAAAACTTGGTGGGGGGGTTTAGGGGGAATCTTAGTGTAGGATTATAACGAGGGGGTAAATAGACTGGCAATAGTTTAACTTGTCAGGTTATCCTTTCTCTATAGGGTAGATTATTAAAAGGGGTAAACGAAAACAAAACAATAAAAGGTCCACTCCGGGATTTCTGTTTCTTATTTTTATATTTGTACCAAGATGTCATATGTAGGAAATCTATTAATGTCATAGTTTTCGCCATTGTAATCCTCCATTGAAACACTATGTGAGTGCCCCTTATCACTTCTCTGTTTGAAGAGATGTTAGGGTTCAAACAGAGGTCTTGGTCAGAAATCAGGGGTACCTGTAGGAGAAAGCATATATATGTTTAGTCAGGACACCCTTTTTAAAAAGTAAAACAGTCAAAAATTACCATGTGTGCTGAGTGTTTCAGGCCACTCGTGATAATTACACTCATGTCCTTTTCTTCTTATGACCTGGTTACCTGCACACAATCCATCCAGTAACTGGTCCCTGGATTTTTTGCCCCATGTGCATAAATTTACACTTTTTAGCATGGAACCCCAGTTGCCAAATGCCCAACCATTACTCCAGCCTAGCCAGGTCTTTCTTAAGTTCCTATCTTCTCTCCTCCACGTCCACCCTTCCACAGAGCTTTGTGTCATCTGCAAACAGGCAGATCTTACCCTTAAGCCCATCTGTGATGTCACTGATGAATATGTTAAACAACACCAGATTGAGCACAGAGTCCTGTGGGACCCCACTGCTTACAGTCCTAGCTTCTGAGACTCCCCCCTCCGACCACCACCTTTTGGCTTCTGTCCTGCAGCTAAGGTCTGACCCACACAACAGTCACAGCCCCCACCCCCAGGTATTCCAGCTTCCTGTTCAGTCTCCTGTGAGGCAGTCTAGAGTCTTGCTGAAGTCCAGATCCAGGACATGAACCACTTGACTCTTGTCCACTGTCCTGGTGACCCAGTCAAAGAAGTCAATTAAGTTAGTCTGGCAGGACTTCTTTGACATAAACCCATGCTGCCTCACATCCTAGAGCCCATTATCCTCTAGGAAGGTCACTAATCTCTCTTACAGGATGGTGTCCATCAAGTTGCCCACTATTGACATCGGGCTCACTGGCCTGTAGTTTCCTGGTTCATCCCTCAAGCCACTTTTATGGAGAAGCACCACCAGAAGCCCTCTCCTACAGATGAGGGGAGTAGCCTTCAAGCCCAAGGGGGGGAAGGGGAAACAGACTGGGGGTGGAGGTTTCAGGAGGAGCAAAGGGAGGATGGAAGTATAAGGAATCTGGGTGGGGTTCGACAAAGAGGATCAGGGATAAGGGGTGGGGGTTGATGTTAGTAAATGCCAGGAGCTTGGGAAACAAGTTGCCAGAGTTCCAGGCCATGCTGTTCGGGGGGGGGGTGGATGTGGTGGCAGTCATGCAGACGTGGGCCAACAAAAACCATGACTGGGACCTAAACAAACGGGGGTACACTATGCTTAGGAAGGATAGAAAGGAGGGCAGAGGGGGTGGAGTGGCTATGTTCATTAGAGATGACATAGAAATTGCTAGGGTAGAAGAGGCAGAGGGAAACGTGGAGGCCTTATGGGTCACCTTACGATCCCTAGGAGGAGATAAGGTCAAGCTGGGTGTAGTATATAGGCCCCCCGGGATGAGTGATGTTCTAGAGGATGGTTTGCTGGACAACATCATTTCCCAGTGTGGACCAAAAGGGGAAGGAGTGGTATTGATGGGGGACCTTAATATGCCAGGTACAAACTGGGGAACCATGTCCTCTAAGGTGGCCAAGGAGCAGAGGCTGCTGGACGGCTTCCAGGATGTGTTCTTAACACAGCATGTGATGGACCCCACAAGGGAGGGGCATGTCCTGGATGTGGTTCTGGCAGATGGGGATCTGGTAAGGGACCTGGTTGTACAGGACCCCCTGACTGGGAGCGACCACAATACTGTCTGGTTTCAAATAAGCATGGGGGAGGGGGAGATCTAGGACACTGGCAGAGGACTTCAGGGGGGCAGACTTTGAGGGCATGGGAAATATTCTCAAGGATCATTTGAAGGGGATTACATCAATGACAAGTGTGGAAAGGAGATGGGAGGTCATAAAACGGGGACTTCATGAGGCAGTCAGGATCTGCGCTAAGTTGAAACGTAAGGGAGCAAGGTCACATAAACCATGCTGGTGGTCCAGTGAGGTAGAGGTAGCAGTCAGAGAAAAGAAGGCAGCCTACAAAAAATATAAAACAACAAGAGGGGATAGGGATAAGGAAATGTACCATCTTGCATCTAGAAAAGTCACCCGTATGGTGAGGGGAGCAAAGTCCAGTAAAGAGCAGTGGCTGGCACAGGGGATACAAGGAGGGGAAAAGGGGTTCTTCCAGTGCATTGGGGAGTGGAGAAAAACTAAGGGCCATCTCAGCAGATTGAGATCAGAAGGAGGGTGGGTGGAAGAGGCGAGGGACCAGGCAGAGGTATTTAACGAGTACTTTGCCTCTGTGTTCACTAGTGAGGGGGATGGAATATCTATAAAGCAAGGCATGAAGGGGATAGAAGCGGCAGTGAGTGGGATCAGGGGAGCAACAGAAATGGAGCATGAGGGAAGGAGAGGTACCCCAGGGTGTCACATCTGGATAAGGATAAAAAGGCCAGTAAGGTGGAGGGGACGGATGATGCTATCTCCACCAAAAGGGTGTGGTTAGCCCTCAAGGCCCTAAAGAAAGACAAATCTCCTGGGCCGGATGGCATTCATCCGAGAGTACTATGGGAATTGGGCGGACATACTGGCTGCACCCCTGGCAGAGCTCTTCAACAGGTCACCTGAGACAGGGAGGGTACCTAGGGATTGGCGAGAGGCACATGTGGTGCCAATCCATAAAGGGGGGTCGAGGGAAGTACCAGGTAACTATAGACCCATCAGTTTGACCTCGGTGGTAGGAAAATTAATGGAGAGTATACTAAAGGAACGACTGGGGGTGTGGGAGGTCTGGATAGTCAGCAACATGGGTTGTGCCAGGTAGATCATGTCAAACCAATCTTGTGGAGTTCTATGAATGGGTAACATCAGAACTGGACAGGGGGAAAGCCTGTGGATGTATTATTCTTGGACTTCAGCAAGGCGTTTGACTCTGTCCCCCACAATG
Organism: Neoceratodus forsteri; assembly: GCA_016271365.2. NCBI lineage: Eukaryota > Metazoa > Chordata > Ceratodontiformes > Ceratodontidae > Neoceratodus > Neoceratodus forsteri. The sequence goes on along the minus strand of CM057458.1, from coordinate 724,790,145 downwards.
GTCTGGTGGAGAAACTGATGGGGTTAGGAGTAGGCCCTTTGATGGTCAGATGGATTGAAAACTGGCTAGCTGGATGCACCCAGAGAGTAGTGGTCTGTGGGGAGTTCTCGAACCCTAGAGAGGTTGGTAGTGGGGTACCCCAGGGCTCGGTCCTGGGTCCAATCCTGTTTAATGCATACATATCGGACATCAGGGACGGTATAGAGTGTAAAATGAGTCTCTTCGAGGATGACTCCAAGGTGGGAGCAGTAGTTGAGGGAGAAGAGGGGAGGTTGGCCCTGCAAGGGGACCTGGACACCCTGGAAAGCTGGGCTCACACATGGAAATTAAATTTCAATATCACCAAGTGCAAGGTGTTGCATCTTGGTTGGGGAAACCCTAAACACAGGTACACCCTGGGAGAGGAGGCACTGGAGGCCTCAATAGGGGAAAAAGACCTAGGGGTCATGGTGGATGCATGTATGAATAACTCTGAGCAGTGCAGGAGAGCGGCTAGCAAGGCAAACAGGATATTGGGATGCATCATAAGGGGGATCACCTCTAGGAGCAAGGAAGTGATTCTGCCGCTGTACAATGGACTGGTTAGACCACACCTTGAGTACTGTGTACAGTACTGGAGACCACACTTGAAGAGGGACATACAGCTCCTGCAGAGGGTACAGAGGAGGGCAACTAAGATGATACGAGGGCTAGGGGATTTGACATATGAGGACAGACTTGAGGAGCTCTGCCTGTTTTCATTGGAGGAGAGGAGAGGGGGGGACATGATTGAGGTCTCTCAAGTACCTCAAGGAATAAATAGGGTAAACATGGAGGGATCTTTAGACTAAAGCAGGAAGGTATCACCAGAGGCATGGTTTGAAGTTGGAAGGTGGAAGGATGAGGGGGGAAAGAGGAGGTTTTTCACTGAGAGAGTGGTGGACCCTTGGAATGCACTGCCTGGTGAGCTGGTTCAGAGATCCACAGTGGAGGGCTTCAAGAGAGGGTGGGACAGACACAGAAAGTGGATGTATCAGATGATGGCCTGTCCCGGGGGGTGGGGATGGATGATAGGGGTTTCTGGAGCACAAGGGCTGGGAGGGCCTCGGCACCCAACTAAGGATCTAAGGTTTGAGCAGACTCGATAGACCGTAAGGCCTAATCTGCTGGCAAATAGTATGTTAGTATGTGCAGTTCTCCAGTCCCTGGGCATGATTCCTGACTCCAGAGAGGTGTTACGCAGGTCTGCCAGGGGACCTGCCAGAGCCTCCACCAGTTCCCTTACGATCCTTGGATGCAAACTGTAGTGGAGTTGGTAAATATCCCTCAGATGTCACCAATTGTCCCTTACCTTCACTGGTTCGCTTCACTGGTCCCCTTCTTTTTTCCAAACTTTTGTTTTTGTCCTCCTTTTTCCACTTATCTATGTTTCAAGCTTACCTATACATTTGCTTCACTTGTTTTTATGCTTCAAGCCTACCTCACATTATCTTCCCCTTTTTTGCTCTCTGTGCCCCACACCCCAGGTTTTCACTAAATTACATGTAAATGCTATGTTACTCTAGGTACCCACCTGTGTTTTTCAGAATTATACTGTCCTCTGTATAATGACCAAAATGTTCTTATTTTTCTGAATACTGATGTGAGCATTATTTTGCCCTTTATATAATAATGTATATAGTGTGTACTTATTTAGTATATTTCTTATGTTTAGTGGGTGTTCAATCTACTCTATGTACAGAACATAAATGTGTATATACTGTTTATATATCGTCTTTATGTTTATTGTGTATCGAATATGTATGTTGTTCAAGTCCACCTCGAAAATTAGTTCTTTCTCAATGGTGTTTCGCCTGATTAAATACAGATTTGATTGATTGATTGAAAGTATCTGGCCCTGGGGATTTATCTACCTTCAGGCCCTTATGCCCTTTAGTAACCTGTCAACTTGAATGACACTGACCATAACTTCCTCCCTCCCAGTTCCAACCCCCTACTCCTTTGTGGCACTAATCTGTTCTTCTCTCTGGTGAAGATTGAACAGAACTACTTGTCAACCATCTCCGCTTTCTCTTCACTACTACCTGCAAACCACCCTCCTTTCTTAATCTAGCTCATCTTTTATGTTCCTTTTGTTGGATTATAGATTTATAATATTAGAATTATTTTAGTTACCAATGAGAATCTTACAGCCTGTAAAACTTATAACAAAATCCAATTTTATTACAGAGCTTCAGACAAAACAAGACACGGATGTTCAATATAACATTTCTTTTTCCATAGACCATTATATTGTAAGCACAAAAACGCAGAGTATAACATACATTTTATATTTATATTATAAAAGTATCCTATCACCTTGTCTAGGTGTTGCTAAGTAGACTAAAAATAGTCATACTCACATCAACAGGGTTTCACAGATGGAAGTTCATGATGCCATCATGTCGGACCGTGTAACAACTGCTAGAAATCTCCACTCTTATATACAGTTTTTGGTACCAAGTATTACCCAACTTCTGCTAACTCCAAATATTTTCAAGGTAGGATAATGTGTTTTTCACTTAGGTCTGTATGACCTCGTACTAGTCTATGTAGCTTTTGGTCCTATCTCTTCTTTGTACAGAAAAACACATTCCTTTACAAGGAGGTACCTGGGCCTAATCTTTAAGGCTAAACTAGACAGTTTGTCAGCAGAAGTTATAGTCAAAATGATATATAGGAAAAGATAAACATGTGTTTGAGTTCCCACAACAACCATGAGCCAGAGCCTAATGAGGTTATTCAATTAGAAGTATTTTCTAACTACTTTGTATTAAACCCTTAGTGGTGCTATAATGTGCCTAACCTACAGCTATGGTATAAAGCAATGTGTGTCCACATAATATGCATGCTTATAATTAACATAACACTGTGAATGACATATTGTGTATGCATACAATCTTACTATTGATATAGTAATATACTGTTCATGAATGAGTACAGTGCAAATAATAATATGCTCATCCCAACACTTTTTCTACTTTATATAATGGAAAAGGCCTTTTCCCCTGTTTTACCTCCTGTGCTAGCTACTCTTCCCTTATAGCCTTTGTTACTGTAATCACTCTGCGTATCACCTTTGAATTAGCAGTTAGTAATCTACCATCCTTCTCCTTCTGAGTACATTTGTACTTCCAGAAGGCTGTCCTCTTGTTACCTACAGCTTTTGCCTTCTCCTCGCTGAACCAGCAGAAATTTTTGGCCTTAGCTTTCTAACTTTTAATTTTGGCACACTCACTAGTGGCCTCCGTCAGTCCCTCCTTTATTATTGCCCATTTCTGTTCCATGTCCATTTCCATTCTGATCCAGACAAGGTGTCCTACTAGAATGTCATCCATCCTGTCAGACTCAGCCCTCTGAAAGTCCATAACCCTTGTCCTGGTCCCGACTACCCTCCTGCCCATGTCTAGGTACAACCACACCATGTGGTGGTTGTCCCAAATCCACTCTGGGGGTCAGGCCCTCTGCTCCAACAGTGCCCAACCTTGAAGTGTGATTCATGCTCAGGGGACAAACAAGAACATCCTCCTGTTTGTTTTGGGTCCAAGCAAACTACCAGTCTCAAGCCCTGGGGTCAATTCTGAACCCTTTTTAGCTAGCACACCCAGGTAACAGGTCCAAATATCACACTCTCTTCAGGGCAAGCAGCGCAATACTTGACCCAGTGGGCATACAACCAACCTGGTCCACAACCCCCTGCCAACTCAATTGAGGTGCTGGTATTTTCTTACCTTGCTGGATCTTTACACAGATCCTTGTTAGCGTGGCTGTATATGGTGACACTCAAAGCAATTTAACAGCTTTGTCAGAATTATTAATACTGTCCCATCATTGACACTCAAAATGAGAAAGTTCCCAGTCAGGTTTAAGGAAAAACAAGGTTTACTAAAATTAAAATAGTAAATAAATACAGAACATATATACACTATGGTTACAGTCAGAAAATAAATGGACAAATACAAAACAAAGTGCCTTGTAAGTGATTTTGCTAATTCTACCTCAAGTTTTCAGTTGGCAAATGATTTGGACTGATACCTATCTTGGCAGAAGTGTCCCTTAGAAGTCCAGAAACAAAGATGACTCTTAGAAGTCCAGAAAAGAGTGTCAGTCCTTTCAGCCAAGCTTCACCAATATCAGGGAGGCCATAATGTCCCTCCCTCCCTCCTTGTGGTGTCACAGCTCTGAGCTGCTAATGGGAGGTCACACTCACTCCTGCATACAATAATGTGTAACATACAGCTATATAGGCAAACAGGTCAGACTACTGCTTGATTGGAATCTGCAAATTCAACAATATTTTTAATTATAACAAGACAGTCTGTCTTCTTCAGAGTATGGTTTACAACACCCTTTGATGTTGCAAAAATATCCCATAAGGTTAATTCACATATGCTTTCCAAAATCTATCTTCCTCCTGTTATCCTATAAAATGTAACCTTTTATGGCAGTCTTCCTAAGTTCAAAGCAGTTGTTTTTTTATAACCTGGTTGTATAACAGCTACACAGGTTTTGGCAGGTAGGTGTTAAATCAAGAAAGGAGGCTCTAGCCAACTTATCCTCTAGGTCAGCGAGATGGCAGACCATTTTTTTTTCTTCTGTTTTAAAATCCAATGTCCCATGAGGCTCTGCTGCTTGGCCTGTTTCCTAAGCAGGACTGCCATACAAAACATAGATTTATAACAAAATTACATACACATAACTGGCTGATGGCTATTCCCATTACAGTGGTCCCTACAGGAAAGTGGCACTTCCACTTTCACATCTTGAACTTGCTCACAGTTGGACAGGACCAGCTCCAGTACAGCTCTCTCCCTAGTGGGTTCCATGACACCTTGGCCCTGGAAATCATTCTGAAATGTATCCAGCAGTACTTGTTTCCTTGTGCAGGAGGTAGCTGGGATTATCCAGTTCACCCCAGGTAGATTGAAATCCCCCATTATTACTATCTCTCACTTACTGAACATGTCAATGACTTGGATCCCCAGTACACTGTGCAACTCCTTGTCCTGGAACCCCAAAAAACAGAAGAGAGAAAAAAAGAATAAGTGCCTTAGATGGAATTGGAACCCAGGCTGCCCAGAATACTGTTCAGTTATGCTACCAGCTGTGCCACCAAGGTCACTAAAATACTAGGACTCCCAGAAGCATCATACTCTTTCACTAAGGCACAACATGGTGCTGCAGAGGTAATTACATTTTTATTCATACAAGGGTACAGTGTGCATATATATGAAACCAAAACAAAAAAAAAGAGAGCTAAGGCACTTACTTTTTGTTGGAATCCCAGGTTTCCAGTTGCACATGATGCAAACTGTATATTCAAACAACATGAAGTCTTGCTGTGTTCTGACTAAGGCAGTATGACCAACCTGTTCAGCTGCCCTGGAGAACAAAGCATTAACCTCAATGCAAATACATAAAACATTGAGCTCGAGCTCGGTTTTCAAACCACCATGTTCGGTACATTCTAGTAATTGATCAGATTCTTTACTCCGCCTGCCAGTGAAGATGCCTTGGAGATTGCTCTTCTTCTTCTCAATTAAATAGAGTAAAAATTGTCAGTTTTACCATCCATTATTATTTGTTTTCAGTGTTCTTTAAACCTCTGTTCTCGGTATAGCGATAGTGTTACCGGTTGGGTAAGTGGTTCAGTTTCTGATCGGTTCTGCGACCGTGAGGAAATTGAACAGCATTTTATCTTTTAAAAGTTAGTTTTTTCTCTTGTTTAAAGGTACTGGTGTGGGTTCTTGACTAAACTGAGTTTTTTCTCGTGTTTTTCTACCGGCACTAAACGCCTGTCGTCAGGTCTTATTCTCCTCTTTACCTGGCCTGACTAAGCCACCAGGGGTAAATACATTTTTGTTTTATCTGGGCTTGAATAAGCCACTTCAAATAATTAAATTGTGTTTGGGCATAGCTTAACCAGCCTAGCTAAGCCCCCGAGTTAAGCGTTAAATTAAAGGGTATGTCACTGAAACCCAAGAGAAAAAACGGTCCTACTGGGTTTCAACGTTGCACAGAGTGTGGTGAACATTTTGCTAAGGCCGTCCCACACTTAATTTGTCTCTACTGCTTGGGTTTTTTTTTTTCTCCTCCCCTCTCCCCTGCAGTCCCCCTCTCTTCGGGAGACACTCTACGGCCTTTTCAGCCCTCGCTCACCTGCCTGTAGACCAGAGCAGTCCATCCCCCACCAGACCTTGGTTTACCCCCAGAAGTGCAGGTGGGGGCCCTACACCCGAGACTACAGAATTTTCATCGGGATGCTGTCTCTGGGCAGGCAGGGGCTTTGAGGGTCAGGGCCCTAGTGCTCCGTCTACCGGGGACTGCAAGGTGCTTTTCGGTGTTCTTACTCACGGCTGCCATGTCCCTGATGTCAAGGTGCTGAGCACGCGGCGTCTGGCACGTCGCCCTTCTTCCTGCCATCGGCCTTGCTGCACCTCAGGTCTCCACCTGGGAGTCAAGCGCCCGGGCTCTGTTCCCCTCCCCCAGAGGGCCAGGCAGTCCCTGGGGCGCTCAAGCCCTCTCCCCAGCGGCCCTCCAGCTTCCCGGGCTCGTTCCCGAACCCAGGTCGCTGGCGTCGCAAGCGGAAATCCAACCGCTGCGCCAGCGGGCAGGCTCTACTGCTTGGGTTTTGATCACCTGCAAGCAGATTGTGACATTTGCAAAGACTTTCCTCAATCTACCCTCAACAGGAGACTGGGTAAGTTAATGGAAATGATGGAAAAATCAGCCCTGGATGTTGGGCCCAGTTCAACCGAACCAGCCGATCTGGTCTCAGATCCTTTGGATGAGGGCGAACCTTCATCCTCCAAAAGATGGTCAGATTCAACCCTGGATACCACTCCGTCTAATAAATCCAAAACAATCTGGATCAGAACCTCACAAACCGCTGGTTTCAGTTCCAAATGCATATGCGATTGCCAAGGCTATAAGAATTGTTCAGTCCCTGCAGCCCAGTTTCAGTGAAATGGCTCAGAGACCAGTTGGGCAGTCACCAGTTCGGGTCACTGCCGGTTCAGCTCCTTCTGGTCCCTTAGACCTTGAGGAGTATTATGAATCAGAGCATGAGTATGAGGAAGATGAGGATGAATGGGAACCGATTGAACCTGAGGTTTTCCCTGAGCATCCTCAGTATGAGTCTCCTCCTAGGGCCCCTCTGAAGCCACTTCCCATTTTTTCTTCATGAGGCAGGTGGCAGAGACCCTACAACTCCCTGTCCAGGATACCAGACAGGATGAGGATGAGGAGGAAGATTACAGAGAGATGATGGACCTCCCTGCTTCTTCTCAGGGTCTCTCCATCCCCATACACAAGTCTTTAAAAAGACAAACCCTTAAAGTCCTGCAGACCCCCTTCTCTGTCCCTCCTTCAGACAAAAAGATGGACAGGAAGTATGCTCTGGCTGGAAATGGCACGGAATTTTTATCTTCCCATTGCAGCCATGTGGGGGTTGTACAGACTGCAGCCTGTGAGAAGGCTGGTGTTCCCCTGGCTTCCCATCCTCTGGACAAGGATTCCAGGAGAATTGACTCACTAGCCAAAAATACATATTTGGCTTCCTCACTGCATATAAGGCAGGCCTCTCACATGGCCTATGCCTCCAAATACCAGAAGACACTCTGGGAATCTGTGCAGCAGTTAGCCCAGAAAGCGTCTCCTGAGTTGGCAGCTGACCTTCAGGAGATTGTTAACAAGGAAATTCAGGAATCTAAGGCACAGTTCCATATGGCTGTGGACTCGAATGATGCAGCCTCCAGGGCTATAGCTCCTGCCATTTCCCTCGAGGCGGTTCTCCTGGTTAAGATGTACCAGCCTCTCCCAGGATACCCAGAACAATGTTCTGGACTTTTCCCTGACACAGAACTCACTGTTTGGGGAACAGACAGAAGCATACATGAAAAAGATGAACGATTATAGGGTGGCATACAAGAGTGCTTCTGCTAAAGAGAGAGCAGCCACCCCACAGAAAAAACAGGCCAGAGGGGGTAGGGGCAGACCTTACCCTAGGACCTTCTATCAGCCTATGGCTTTCCCTTCATTTCAGCAATCCAGTTGTTCTTCAGGGGTCGAGGAAGGAGGGGTGCACGCCGTGCAGCTCCCATCCCACTTCCCTCCACTCCTGCCAAGCAGACTCCCTGAGAAGTCTGCTTGGGCCACCTTCCCTGCCCCTGTAGGGGGAGGAAGGCTGACCCACTATTTTCAGGCTTGGCAAGCCATCACCTCAGACAGATGGGTCCTGGAGACAGTGGGTCAGGGTCTTGCCCTCTTTTTCAAATCCTTCCCCAGATTGGGGGCAAGACCCATCAGGCCTTGCTCTTCCTCAGAAACAGATCTGCTAGAAGCAGAGGTCTCAACTCTCCTGCTCTCCAGGGCAGTGGACCCAGTGCCACTACTACACAGGGGAAAGGGGATGTACTCGAGGTACTTCCTTGCCTTAAAGAAAAATGGAGAGTGGCGGACCATTCTGGATCTCAGATACCTAAACAGGCATCTGGCAAAGCCAAAGTTCAAAATGACAACTCTGGCTATGATTTTACCCATTCTGCAGAAAGAAGACTGGTTGGCATCCCTGGACCTCAAGGATGCCTACTTCCACATGCCTATTGGAGAATCTCACAGAAGGTACCTCAGGTTTAGATTACCTCCAGGCCACTACCAGTTCAGGGCCATGCCTTTCAGATTGACCTCTGCCCCAAGGGTGTTTACAAAATGCCTAGCAGTGGTGGTGGCTTTTCTCAGAAGGCAAGGAGTTTCAGTTTACCCCTATCTGGATGACTGGCTCCTAGTAGGCCAGTCCTGTCTGTAGGTTCAACAGTCACTGGAACTCACTCAAGGAACCCTTCAATCTCTGGGATTCCTAATAAACCTGAAAAAGTCTGTGCTGACCCCTGTTCAAGTCTTGGACTTCACAGGGGCAGAGCTGGACACAGTCAGGGCAAGGGTTTTCCTGCCCCTAGGAAGGGCTCAGGCACTCATACAGTTGGCAGATTCCTTTCAATTCAGAGTTCCTCACCCAGCAAGGCATTTTCTGCAACTCCTGGGCCACATGGCATCCGCTACTGCTGTGGTCCCAGGGGCAAGGTTTCAGATGAGGGACATTCAGTTCCACCTTAGGTCCTTCTGGTCCCAGAGAAGGGACTCAATGTCCAAACTCATTCCAATATTATCCACTCTCCTACAAGCTCTCCAGTGGTGGCAGGAGATGGACTATATCAGGGTGGGAGTTCCCCTCCTTCCAGAAGTACCCTTCCTAGTTCTGACCACAGATGCCTCCCTCTTGGGGTGGGGGGCACATCTGGGAGAGCACACAGCTCATGGAACTTGGCTTCCTCAGGAGTACCTGTCACACATCAACCTCCTGGAGCACAGAGCAGCGTTCCTAGCTATTCAGGCATTTACCATTCATCTCAAGGGACAGGTGGTTCAGGTCAGGGCCAACAACACCACCACACTATACTATATCAACAAGCAGGGGAGGAACAAGGTCCTCCCTCCTCTGTACGGAGTAAATGAAAATTTTGTCTTTGGCCTACTCCCTTGGGATTTCCCTGCCAGCAGTTCACCTACCAGGGAAGGACAATATCCTTGCAGATGCTCTCAGCAGAATAAGTCAGGGCCATCACGAATAAGTCAAGACCATCACAATACATTACATTGACAAAGGAGTAGCGAATAGCTATATACAGGTAATTCAGCAACAGTGTCCCACGGTGCAGTATAACACAAAAGAGATGTCAGGAGAAATAGCATTACAAGGATTAAATTAGCAGTCATACAATGTTAAACAAAATATTTGCAAAGGTGCAATAGTACAGTGTTGCAAGAATTAGACACATCACATCGTTTGTGCAAGTACCAAGAATTTGAGACAAAGAAAAGAAAAATAAATAGCACAGAACAGGAGCTACTTGGTGAAAAAATGTGAGTGGAAAATGGGGGGGAGCCTGTGGGGAGGTGGCTACTGTGGGAAGAGTTGGGGGAGCTGAGAAGGGGGATGACAGAGGAAGAAAGGGGACCTGGGAGACAGGGGGACCGGACAGGTGAGGGGACAATAGGGGGTTAGAGGAGGAGCAACCCAGGGTGTATTGTCGGTGCTGTGAGAAGAGGAGGAGATCAGTGTAGCTGGAGAGATGGTAATGAGATGTAAACTAGAGCAAAAGGAGATGGGTCAGACGAGAGGCTGGCCTATAGAGCTAGTCGCACAGGAATTAGGGGTTGGGCATGAGTAGTTGTAGGATGTAGAGGCTAAAAGCGGAAACTAGGAAAGTACAGGGGAGCAAAGGAGGGGAATGGAATGAAGTGAAGCAGATATGGCTGACTAGACATGGCCAAAAACAACCCTAGGAAGTGGGGTCATAGTCACACTTGCTGCACGAGATAAGATGTGTGCGCAGTTGACACTTGATGGGGCCAAGCTTTGGTTCAGAAATGAAGGCAGTACCAAGAGAATTAAGCCAGAAAGGTCTTCATTTTAGTCTCATTATACTCTGTTTGCATTTTCTTTTCTCACTAATGTACCTAAAAAAAACCTTTTGTCCCCCCCGGCCTCCCTCGCTAATCTCTTCTCTGTCTCTGACTTTGCCTTCCTGACTGTTTGCCCTGCCACCCAAAGGTTTTCCTTGTATGCTTCCCTTTCCTCCCTTCCCTGAGTATCTTTGTATGCCTAGAAGGCTTTCTTTTACCTCTTATTGCACCTGCTACCTCTTTAGTGAAACAAAGTGGCCTTCCTCCACATTTTTTCTTGTCCACCTTCCTAATACACTGCTCTGTTGCCCTCAAGAGTCCCCCTTTTATTGCCTCCCACATTTCCTCGATGTCCTCTAGGTTCTCCTTCCCTTCCATCTCCCTCCTGAAAATTCCCTTCATTATCTTAAAATCTGCCCTCTGGAAGTCCATTACCTTGGTGGTGGTACAACTTTCTTCCATCCCTGCCCTAATATTAAACCTGACTGTTCTGTGTTCGCTATCTCCTAGATTTTCACACACCTCAACCTCTTCTATACTGTCCCCATTAGTCATTATTAAGTCCAGTGTGGCCTCTCCTCTAGTTGGTTCCCTGACAAGTTGCTGAAGGAATGCCTCCTGCATGGACTCCAGCATCACCCTACTCCTTTCTGATGCTGCTGTTGGGATCTCCTAATTCATGCCAGGGAGATTTAAATCCCCCGCCAAGAGAAATCCCCCCTTCTTTGTCATCCTTTGTATTGCCTTGAACATCTCCCTGTCAACCTTCTCCTCCTGACTTAGTGGTCTGTACACCACCCCCATGCATATTGCCTCCCCGTCCTCTTGGTTAATGTGACCCAGAGTATCTCTGCTGGACCCTGATCTTCCTGACCAACCACTGCCTTTATCCCCTCTTTTAAATATAATGCCACCCCCCCTTTTCCCTTTCTTATCTTTCCTAAAGGGATTGTAGCCCGGCACAACCACCTCCCAATTGTGACTTTCTGTCCACCATGCTAATATAACAGCCATACGTCTTGAAAAGATACTGGCATACTTTGTGGAACCTTGTCAAACTAGATTTGTGATACACCAAATGGCTGCAGACAATATGAGGAAACCTTTTCCTTTAGTGAGTATAGAACAGAGCTCCAAAAATCCAATGGCTCTATTATCAGTTGACCCAAAAAGTCCTTTGATAGGGTTTCATGGACGTATTTATTCAAGACACTAGGACTGTATGGCATCCCTGATACATTCATTAAATAGGTAAAAATCTTATATAAAAATACTAATGTGGTAATAATTAATGTCACAGTATTTTGATATCAAAAGAGACAAAACAAGGCTTCACTTTATCATCTTTATTATTTCAATTAGCAAAAGATCCACTTTTATATAGATTATATAGATTATCAAATCAGTAAAATGTCAAGGGGACAGATATACTGTACAAGGGAAGGGAGTTGTCTGTTCACCTTATGCAGATGATATCTTATTAAAAATAACTAGTGACCCCCTTTAATACACTGATTATCAGTGTGATCAAACACCATAATAACTGGGTATGATGTCATACCCAGTTATTATGCTATTTGGAGCACTGCACTCGTGCTTCACCTTCCCTGTTGGGAAACTTGTATTTTGTGTTCAAGTCCCTTGTCCCTGCACCAGTTATTATAAAAAATGAAACATAAGTGGCTGCATGTTTAAATTTGTTTTACATACCCTCAGTGTGTGATGACAACATAAACCTCTCCAGCTTCACTCTCGAGGATTATGGATCATCACATACCTTAGGTGTGTAACAACTTTGTAACACACAGTCAACTATACATTATAAAAAGGGTATGATAAATGGAGCTTTCTGATTGGCTGTAAACATTCTAACAGCCTTATGTTAATCTTTTTTAACATACATCTAGAGCTTAACCATATGTTGACCATGGTTTAACACTTTAAAGAAAAACATTGTTATTGTAACACCAATAAGGCACTCCCAGGGGTTATGTTAATGTTCAGTTAATCACCCTCTAGGGGAATGTGGCACTCAACTATGCCTCGTGCCACATTACACCCCTAGAGGGTGATTAACAGACCATTAAAATAACCCTTGGTCATGCCTTATTGCTTAATTATTTTCCATACCTAATCCTCTACAGTCAATTCCCTGGGCATTAAAGATAATTGAGGGGTTTAGGGCCTTCTCAAGGTTCAAAGCAAATAAAAGAGAAAACAAAAATATTATCTCTGAATGGTAAATGCATCAAAAGTGACTTGCATGTCGTGGACCTTGGATGGGTGGAAGAAGAAATTGAGTATCGAGAGTTGAAAATTAGGAAGAATCTTAATGACACAGTAAACAAACATTTAAAGGATATGAAATGTAAAATAAAGATTGAGAAAGATGGGATAAACCACTTCTAAATCTTTGGGCTAGGTCGATGCAATGAAAATGAATATACTCCCCAGAAATCTCTACATTTTATCTGTGATACCAAAATGCATTCCGAAATGATGGTTTACAGCTTTATAAAATCTTATAAATAAATTCCTTTGAAATTATAAGAAACCAAGGCAAGCAAATTGGCACCTCTCCACGACAAAGGAGCAGGGATGACTGAAAACGCCAAACTTCTTTTTACATCATACGACACAATGGTATATGAAATGGGTTACACCAATAGATAAAGATGCATACTTATCAACATGGTTACAAATTGAAACAGAGATGTTGAAAGCAAAGGGTTGGGACATAAAAACTATTTTAATTTGTAAGAAGATAAGAGGTTCAATAATCTCAGGCTCAGCAAAACAAATACTATATACATCCAAATTATTACAATTAAAAGTTATGGGAATCAGAACTTCTACCTTTATGGAGAAATCCCAACCTCAACATTTCATGGAAAACAAGTCTAACTGAAAACTGGGGAAAATTGGGCATTACTACTATCGTGCTGTAGGTAACCACTTTCTGGGTCAAAAACTGCTTCCTTGTATTAACCCTAAAAAGGCTGATGAATGTCATGAAGTTTATATAACATTTAGCATTACAGATATAGGCAAGAGGGTTTTCAGAAGATAGAAAGAGGAAGTTAGTGCACCAACTCTTCAAACAGAAGGTGTTGCCCAGACAAATGAATTAACAACCATGTTTGGTCTATCATAGTTAAGCAATAAGACTTGACAAGGTATGTGCTGTGGTGAAATAATGACATGCCCCAGGTATGTTGTGAGGCACAAGGCATTGCCAAGTGCCTTCAAACACCTGAGAAGTGCTGTTATCCCACCACAAAGCACACACTGGAGTGTCTTACTGTGATTATAAAATGGGTCTGAGATTTATTTAGGGGGTGGAGTAAAAAATGTACAAAACAAAATAATGTTAAACATTTTAATTACTATTAAAAAAGTTTATTCACCCCACCAAATAGTCCAAACACAGCCCAGCATTGGCATTCCATCTTAGTTTCAACTATTATGCACAGCAAAATACCTTAAACCCTATATTTTCCCCAACTCAGCACATGTACTTGTTTCCCCACCTTTCCTCCTTCTTCTTTATAGTTTTTCTTCCCTTTTCCTCAGTATTTCTTTTCTGTCTTTCCTACATTCAGTGGATGGAATGATTTCTATAGATGGAACACAATAATTCAAATCTCTTCTAGGTTCTATTGACGTAATGATTACCCCCACACTCACACAACAGAAGGCCTCAGATGGAATCAGGGCTTCTGATTTATCTGTAGCAGGTTAAACTGCACAGATTTCCCTGGTAAACAGGTGAGGATAGGAGGGGGATTTTTCATGGTCAGCAAAGAAACACCAGAAATTACAACTGTGAATACTGTAGTACTTCATTTTTTAATTTTAGAATGTGTGTGTGTAAGAAGAAGATTATGAGACAAACAACATTCAATATTTTTGTTTTTTTTAATTTAGTGCATCTTTATTTATAGTATAAGAATTATGAAATGGTATTAAAAAAATCTTTACCCATGCTATCATCTCAGCATGGTATACCATCAAAACAGCAAAAGCAATACAGCGAAGACCATTACAGTGACAAAATTGGAGTGGTCACTGTAATGGTCCCGCTGTACACTGACACTTCTTCACCTGGTGTTTTGACCTCTCTCCAAATCAACTTTTACTCGGAGTTGGTTATTTTAGAAATTGGGGTGCAGGGGGCACAGCCCCCTTAAAAACATTGTTTTTCTGACAGCACAATGCCAACTGTTGGCATTGTACCTGTCGATGTAATGGATTCTGACAACTTCATTGTCGAAGCGGCTTAGTGGAACCTCTCAGCACAACAGCACTGTATAAAGATCAAGCAGCCTCTTTACAACAAAATCGTACTAACCACACATCCCTGACTGTCATCACAAACATGGCTACCACCTTTACTTAACTAAAAACCTTCAACTACACCCTAAAAATAAAACTATCTTAAATGAAAAAAGAATAATAATTAAATGCTGAGTGCCCTCATGATCTTATTACACAGTCATAAATAAATTCAGAAATGAAGTACCACAGTACTTATAGGTTTAGTTTGGGGTGTTTCTTTGCTGACTATGAAAAATCCCCGTCCTATCCTCACCTGCTTTTGAGGGAAATCTTTGCTTTTTAACCTGCTACAGTTACGGCAGCAGCTGTTACTGGCTGATACAACAGACCATCAGCAGCACACGCAGCGGTAGCCATAGCCACAGCCAATAATCAGTAGCTGGCAGGCAGAATGACCATGTGACACAGCTCAGCAGTATAAATACTGCTGAACTGTACAAAAGACTCAGACAGGACAGTGAGAGTGGCAGTACGGGTATAGTGTGACAAGAGTGGTGAGAGAAGGATAGAGGACAGAGAGGGAGTGGGGGGACTGACTACTAAAGAAATGGGAAACCTGCTAAAAAATAATAAATAATAAAAAGAAAATGACAATAGGGTTCTGAATGGTTACTGAAAGGAAGCAGTAGCAGAGAAAGAGAGAGATACAGGGGATACAGATCCATGGACGGGAGGGATAGGTTGCAAAAAAACAAACAAAAAAACCCAAGGCAGACTACTTAGTTGCAATTTAAAAAGAGGACTTCTTGTAACTGCCAAGGATGAAGCTGGAGAGAGAGAAAGACAGAGGAGAAGACAATACTGGGGGAGAGGGTCAATGGGGCCAAAATGCAAGCAAACAAAAGTTGCTATTTATTTTACAAAATACCCGTTAACATCAAAACAAGAAAACTTACCATATTACAATGGAAAAATACCCCTTATCATATGTAACCCCCCCCCCGATAATCCCACTCACCTGGGCTGCTCCGGTGGTCTCGGGGGCCCAGCAGTACCTCTCCGAGGGCCGGGCCTGAGTCCTTGCCAGTAGTTTCTGTGGCGCTTTAGTGCCTCCACCTGGGGCCCTTGCATTGCCTCCTGTGGGTAGAACAGGTTAGAACGTTTCCCCAGGATAAGTAATGGTCTTCTCTCTAACGACTGACCGTGATGACCCCCGCAGACCCACAATCACTCCCCACAATGGTTTTACACACACAGCAGATGAAACAGATGAACAATAAATATCCAGTTTATTACTACAAGCTAATATAAAGGAGGTGGGGGCTACTCCTCCAAAACCTCCTGGTTACCAAACACTCACTCATCCCCACTTCCCCCCTTTCACCTGGGTGCACCCAGACCAGTCACAGTTAGTGGGTACCTCACGGTCCCTTAGTCTGCAGGCCTACTGTTTACCATTGGGGCCCTTACACACACACAAGTTCCAAGAAAAACAAAGATAAACTGGTGTAGAGGATGGTTCCCTCCTGACCCTCCTGGCAAAGAAAACAATGGTCTCCCCTGAGCTGCAGCTCGGGGTACTCACAGTGCCCAGAGAGGCCAACGATCCCTGCAGTCCACAGCACGTCATCTTCCACGAAATGGGTGGCATAGTTCTTCACCTGTCTGGCCTTTCCAGCTTTGCCCGCTGGCCTTCGTATATGACTTTCACCAGGCAGGCCTGTTCCTCCTTCTCTCCACGGTTCCTCTGATCTTTGCAATGGGGGGGCACAGCAGTTCAACTCCCCCGGTGCCTTTTAAGTCTCCCCAGCTTCTCCCCTGGCAGGAAGATCTGTCCCTGATGCATCAACCTCCCAGACACCCCAGGCTGGAGGTCGCAGTACCTTCAGGCCAAACAGTCTGCCCCAGTACTTTTGAGCAATAACCCTGAGGGGCCCTCCTGCACAGCTCCAGTGGCTGTCTGGCTCCTTCCTGTTCCTTATGCTTGAAAGGGGGTGAGAGAGGGGGTGGAGAGGGATGCAGCCCCAGAGCCTTTGCCAGGCAAAACCACCAAAACAGCCCTCTGGTTTCCTTTGGGGAGCCTGGGAACCCCTTTCCTCCTGCTCCTCCACCCTGCTCTCTCCCCCAAAACTCTCTCTCTCTCAAAACTCTCTCTCTCTCTCACTCCCACCAACTCTGCCTTTCTCCACCCCTTTCTTCTTCCTGCTGTGGGGGAAGGGTAGCCAAAGCCTCCCTACAGGCAATCTTCCTCCTCTCTTGCTTTCTGGAGGGGGAAAAGGGTAGAGCTGCCTTTTCTCTTTGTAGGAACCCATAACAAGTAGCATGCACTTTTCTAGCTAGACACCTGGTTCCTAACTAGCACCAACAATAATCACATTCACAGCTAGGCTTGCATCAGGTCCAGCCACATCAATGGACTATATACTGTTAAGAGAGGGTGTGCACCTACACTTCCCCACAACCTCCCTAGGGCAACAGAATTGGGGATAGAGAACAGGAACCAGTGACATGTGGATGGCATGGATGGGCAGGTTTGTGGACTCACCCAGCGTGTTGTACGTGAGCTGTATAGTTGGCCGTTGAGGTCGGCCTGATCATCTAGGCAGGGCATTGGGCACTGGCACCGATTCACTGGTGGGGTTTTTTCCCTTAGGTTCATAGTCTACCGCCCCCCCCCGGGGCTGACCCAGTACCTCTATGCTATCTGGGGTTAGATCAGAAAAAGGGGTGGGGGCTGGAGCTACAGCTAACTCACTGTCTGGTGGAGCAGGGCATGCCAGGTGGCATCTTTGACTATCCAAAATACTGCCTAGATTGGGCCCCAACACAGGAACAGTGGGACGGGCTCCTGGGACAAAAGGCTGGGCCTCAGGGTTCAAGTAGAATGCAGGATTTGGGAGCTGGTACTGAGCCCCTGAGTGGGGTCACCAGGCAGTACCATAGGACAGTGGAGCCCCCGCCCACCCTGTAAGCGCCGGGCTGGAGTGGGGCTTACACATAAATTCAAGAAATTTACCATTTTACAAGAATGCAAACACCCCTCATCCTAAGAACAAGAAAATTTACCATTTTACAAGAACACAAACACCCCTCATCCTAAGAATAAGAACATTTACCATTCTACAAGAACACAAATACCCCTTTTCATAAGCACAAGACAATTTATCATTTTAAGAGAAAAGAAGGCCCTTTTTCATAAGAACAAGAAAATTTGCAATTTTACAAGAAAAAACTCTTTACAAAACAAAAGATGCTATTTAAAAATATCCCTCCCATAACTTCTGGCTGCTCAGGGAGGATAGAGTTGGGGAGACAGAGATAGAGATGGAGGAGATTGTGATGGGGTTATAAAAAACTAAAATACCCCATCCTGAAGACCTCAACATAAAAGTGGCTTCTGGCTATTGAGGGAGGACAGAGTTAATGAGAAAAAGAGATGGAGGAGACTGTGGTGGGGGGCTTCAGAAAAATAAAATACCCCATCCCCAAGACAACATAAAAGTGGCTCCTGACTGCTGAGGGAGGACAGAGTTGAAAAGAGACAGACAAAGGAAACTGGGGGGTCCAAAAAAATAAAATACCCGGTTACCAAGACCCCAACATAGAAGTGGCTTAAAAAAAATGAAGGAAACTAGAGAGAGAGTTAACATATATACAGTACATACTCATCTCATTCCTTTCCTGACCTGACTTGTATCAAACTATTTTTATGGCTGTGGGTGGAGTCTACAGCCATCTTGCTGTCTGTAGCTGGGAAAATGGGATATCATGGCACACATTTTTGTAGTTTTTAATGTATCCTTCCACAACTACAAATCATTATGACAGTTAAATAAAATATGCCCTTCTCTCTGTGAGTAGACCACTATTTTTCAGCTTGTTTATTATTGCAATCTGACTTGCTATCTTTGGAGACTAATAGTTTACTGACATGACTTCCGAGAGAGGCATCTAACTGCAGAGCAGTTTCCAATTACATTCTAGGTCATCTCTTCCAATGTGTATATGTGTGTAGCAATGATTTACAGTATTTCCTCTGAAGAGTTGATTTATATTAAGCCTTGCAGGACCTATCTAATTAGTGGCATTGGAACTCTCATGGTTTTATATTTGTAGGAAGGGTAAATTCTAGGCAGCTAATGTTTTAGGGGTTTCCAGAGGTTGCAAGGAGTATCATAGGGGATTACAAATAAATCATAGTGGTGTCAACTACAGTGTTCTCAGATTGAACAAAGCATTTGCCTGTAGGGCATCCTTATTTTCCCTAAATTTTCCATGTAAAACTGGGACAAAACTTCTGTACATTTTCCTTTATGAGAAATCAATACATGTACACAACTGACTTCATTATGCCTGGCAGTAAAATCACTATAACAAATGTTAAGGTTGTTTTATGTGCTCTTATTTATTTTAAATGGTAAAACTCACCTGCAACATATCACAGAGGCTCTGGAAAAATGTTGGATCTCTCAAGCTTTGCTCCCAAGGTTCACATGTCCCAGAACTGCTTGATAGTATAATAGCCATGTTACAATGTACTGACACAAGATAGTCTGGCTGAGATACAGTATCTCCTATTCAGTGGGGTCATGCTTTTATCCATTTTAGCAATGTACTGACACTGGATAGCTTTGCTAAGATACAGTTTCTCATTTTTAGGGGGGGGGGCCCTAATTTTACCCATTTTTACAATGTACTGATACAAGTTAGCCTGGCTGAGATGCAGTATTTGATTTTCAGTGGGGTCTTACTTTTACCCATGTTTATGTCTGCATGCAAAGTACTGACACAGAACAGCTTTGCTGAGATGCTGACAGCCGCTATGTGCAACATGGCAGTGCTGACTTAAACTGTGCATATGTGAGTATGGCGTATACGTAATCCTGTCAGCGACACCATGTTGCGCACGGCTGACTCTGGGGCAAACTGCACATGTGCGAGAATCACACATGCGCAGTACTGTAACTGCTACAGTACCAGTTACGGCTGACTCCCGTGTGGCAAGATCACTGCATATTCTTTCCAAAGCTCTTGCAACTCCTAAAAGCTCTCCACAGCTGTATCGGCTCTGACCAGAGTTTTTTTTTAATTTTTGTTAAAGCAAAGAAGGAGAAAATGACAGGCCTGGTATTTTTGACATTCATTAATTTATTGAGTTGAGACTTGAAAGTGGACTCCCGCAACTGTAGATAACACTTGTGCCTGCCTGCTTAAGTACAAAGAAGTGCCATCATCAATCATCATCATCCCGATTTCCTAGTCTCCTTATTTTCATCATCCTCTCCTTGCCAGTGTGCCCCCCCATAAAATCATAAGTAAACGTCTACATCTCCAATTGAAAGTACAAGGCCATTAGCAGCATTCCATTGTTGAGCTGCTGAATACAGTCACCGAACAGTAACACTAGGAGCTTGATTTTCAAAGGGCAGGGACTGATGCAAAGGTGCTTGCATCAAAAAGTATCATAAGTCAATAGCTTTCACCAAGAAGTCTCGCTGAAAAAAAAAAAGTGACACAAGGGACACACTGTGCCAGACCTTACATCTGTTCTGATTTTCAAACACAGCTTGCGTCCCCTGCCTGTGCCAGACCAGCATGCACCAGGCTTATGTTGAGCCACAAGTTACACCATGGCACACAGGGACACTACGGCACAGCTGCAACATCCCCTGCCATGGGATTTTTTAAGGCCCCCAAGGCCGCAAGTCACGTCAGTGTTTAGACCAGTCAAGTGCTGTATGCACAAACACAGATGTCCATGGCTCACAGGCTGGCCAGTACCACAGCTGCACAGAGTACAATTCATCCCCTGGAACCTGTACAGCATGGCCCCCTGGAGCACGTCCCCTTTCACATGTGGATGTGTGGTGGGTCACTGCACATGAGATGGTGCAGCTCAGTGGTGCTGTCTCAGGTACCTGAGGAATGCCTACACAGTCGGAGGGCACCATAACAGCCATGTCATACCGCAGCGTGGTGTGCAGCTCATAACATGCACTGTTGTCATCATACGATCATGTTGGACAATGACTTTAATCATACTCTGTCACTCTTTCGCATGCCGCAACCTGTATGCCAGTTGTGCTAAGCGGTGTTGGGCTAGACCATCCCTCCCCACACATGTGCAGACTTCCCTGACCAGATTGCCCTGTACTACCTACAACCTGCTGCCCTCTACTACAGCCCTATATGTGTACTGACCTTGTCCTGTGTGGAAGTATCTCATTTGAATTGCTCATACAGTGTCTCCTAGGGCATACACCTGGCTGTTGGAGACACTGGGATAGTCAGGGCCACCTGGATCTGCTTGGCATTACAGCAGCCAGTAATATACTGTATGATCAAGTGACAGTCTCATGTTATTGCTCCTGACCCTATCGGGAGGTTAGGCACCTGCCTAGCATGTCATGTTCACTGATGGTCCCATGGGTCACAGGACACTAGCCCATTCAATGCATCCATGGGGCTTTATGCCTCTCCACTGGTGTTGTCATGTCCTTTGGTGACTGCTTGTGTCTACATCTTGGTCCTTATGCTTCCCTCAGTACATGCTATTGGCCACTGTATGCAGTGGTAATGGTGGGGTCCCCGTTATAGGGGTACTGTCCAACCATAGTCCAGGGGCTGCCCACAGCCTCTGTCAATCCCCTTCCATATGCTATTTTTTGTTTGGTGCAGGGGAGCGGTTGCAGCTGCTTTGGGAACTTTGGTGCCAAGACCCCCCCTGTACAAAAATGAAGTGCAGGGTCCCTGGTGCACTGGGCTTTAACACAAACTGCGGCAAACAGCAGCTTGCATCGATCTACTGGACTGTTTGAAAACTGAGCCCAAGGAATTACTCTTCTGTCTTCTGGTGAAGGAAGTGGTGGAGGTCATCATAATTTCTGTGTGGCTAGCTGTGCTGTGTACAAATTGGGCCCTCTAAGGACAGAAGAGGGAGTCAAGATGCTAGGGACTGGGTTTGGATATTTTTAGAAAATAAAATATATCAGAAAATGAAAGTGTAACTCCCTTGTTCCTCGGGGTTACTAGAATCCCACTTAGAATCAGTGGCAGGCAGGGAAAGGCAGCTTGTGAGATGCCAGTTAAATGGGTTTCACACTATCACACTCTGTTTTCAGTTTCTGCTGAGCTGGAGTGATGGTGTCACCTTAGAATTCTCACAGCAGCATAAGCCACAATGGAATGCTAGCTGCAGGGGTTAGCAGTAGAATGTTGAGAGATTCAAGTCAGTCTGCTGTAGTAAATTTCAAGAGAGACTCAGGAGAGTGAGGAGTGCTGCAGAGTGCAGCTCCTCAGAGCCTAGCTCTGATAGAAAGCTACCTCAGAAGAAGGGGTTGTGTGTTCTCACCCTAGAGAGGAACACAGAAGACTAATTGTGAAGTGGTAGAGACTGTTTCCTGGGAAGTTGTTCCAGTGCCCCATCCCCAGAGGGATGGGGGGAATTCCAGGAATTCAGGGGCAATCCCCTGGTCCAGCCTGGAGAGGGAGAAGCTGCCTGAGAGTCATTTTGTTTTGTGAGAACCAGAGATTGTGTTGTGGGAAAGAAGCCCTGGGGCACCTGCATACCATGGTGAGTTTTGCTCTGACAAAGAGACTTTGTTCACCGAGACAGTGTTTTCAGTAAAAGTATCTGCCTACTGTGGGTCATAGAAAGACTTGCCAAGTACAGAACTTTTAGACTGTGTATGATTTAAAAGCATCTGCAACAGTGGGGGTCTAGGGTAAAGCCATAGCCACATACAGAACTTTTAAAGTAAGGACACCTCCAGTTAAAAGTACAATGTTAAATGTGTAAAACATTTCATGAGAGCATCTACAAACAGAGTTTCAGAGAAAGGTGTTGTAACCAAATGAATGGCCGAGTACAGATTTGGGAGCAAAAGGTGGGAGACCCCCCATCTGGAGTAACCCGGTTTACCTCTCTGGGTTCAGTTTGGGCACCTATGTTTTCTCTTGGCACATTTGGCCAATGCCTGAGGAAAGCACCTGGACGTGGGATTTTGGATCTTTTCCCCGAGAGCCGGAAGGTGCTCGTGGGTGGTTTAGGGAGCCACCATCAACCTCCATGTAATATGGAAAAGTGTCCTATTACTGGCCGGGGTGCCATGTCAAGGAAAAGAAGAGAAGAGAAGTGTACTAGTTTGGGCCATATGTGCCCACATTTGTTTAGAATCTGAGGGTTCATAGTGGGAAAGTGTGCTTTGTACCTCAGTAATCTGCATTACCAATGAGAGTAGCCCTGTGGGGGTCCATCTTTGCTTTCTCATTCTCTGTATTATGTGAATAAAAGCCACACTCTAGAATCACGACCTGGTTTGGACACTACAGTTATTACTTCCAATGTCCAGATTTACTTGGGTGCCACTGACTAGAAATACAAACCTACAATAAGGCTGAGCAAACATTTTCTCCCAGGGACCCAGGTTGTTGGCCATGCTAAATGATCCCCCAAGGTATGCGCCAGGAAGTTGTTATACTTGGTTTGCCTGTCTATGGATGGCAGGCTCAGAAGTAGAAGTAATGGGTCCACAGAGTTTTGTAGAGAATATTTGTAGTGACTACCCCCATCCCTCTCGGTGGTGTCTAGATATGAGAGGAGCAGCCCTGTTAGTAGAAACAAGGGGGACTGGTGGAGGGAGGTTACAAAATGGAGGCACCGCTGAGGATTTGTTTGGAATCTGGCAGAAAGTAAGAAATGTTTGCTCAGATTACGGCTAGCATTTTGTCTGTCCGGCAGTTGGTAGCCCAAAAAATTAGAAGCTTTGTGCATAAGGGATTGACCAGAGAAGTGCCATCCGTATGTGCCGCTGTGTGCCGGCTGTTCATGTGCTGCTGTGATTGTGCCAACATTTACCAAGCAGCTGTAAAGCCAGGTTGTGTATGCCCCTTGTCCTGCATCAAAAAATTACGTTTGCCAGCTTTTAATTTTCATGTTGTGGCAAGAAAAAGTATGGAAAACTGTGGGAAACAGTAACATTTGTGCCCTGAGAGTTTGAAATGCTTGCTGTGTGGACTGGGGGAGTCGCTAAGGAAATTGCCATGAAAACTGGTTAAAATGGTGCTCCCGCCATGGAGTTACAGTTGAAAAAAAAAAAGGTTGCTTTGCAGTTTAAATTTTGACTGCTCGATGATCGCCATGGAGGAGAAGAGCATGAGAAGCGAGAGAGGCTTATTTGTATGGCGTCGAGTGATTGGTGAGACTGCAATCAGTCCCATCCCCAAGCCAGCTTCAGAGTGCTGCCCAGTTTTTGAGAGGGACAGAGCGAGTGCTGTGCGAACTGGCTTGCCAGGAGGAGCGTCGCAGTGACTGTAAACATTATAAAAAGTAAAATATCAGACTTTTCTGTTTAAAATCGGGCTCAACCCGCATTCTGATCATCTGGGGAGAAAGCGTGGTGTTCGCAAGGACAATCGGCAGGACCGCCAGCCCATTTCAACCCAGAGGCCTCCAGAATCGGCTGTAGGCTGAAATTTCTATAGAAAAGCCAGCTACTGAGTCAGTGAGTACCATTCAGAAAACAGTTCAAACTGTGTGTGATTTTTCTAAAGCCAGCTGGATCTGTGTGTAAACAGTGTGATTGTTTTGCAAGGAAGAACTGTGTAAAGTAAATCAAACCTAAGCAAGAATTCTGAGCATTAGACTGTGAGCATGATTATGGATTCAGCAACAGTGTAATTTTCTGAGCAAAGTGAGAGACTCTGGGTTGTATAAGAGATGCAATAAAACCGGCAATCCTGTTCCTGAAATACTGTGGCTTTAGTGACTTTAAGCAAGAACAAGTGATTAAAAGTGAATGTAAAGTCCTAGGAAAATCATATAGATGTGCTGAGAGAGCAAAACAGTGCAGTCTGTGCAGTTTGAGTGAACTTTATCAGTATGCAGTAAATCGGATGCGTAGTGGCTTGAGTCAGTCACTGAATGTTGATGCGTCAGGAGTGCTGCCGCCACCATTACAGGGTGGGGTAGTAATGTAAACACAGCAGCAGGGGAGTCATTTTGTGAGACTTTTCCAACCAAAGTGAGATCTGAGATAACAGTGAACTTTTTTTTTTCTGCAGTCATGGCTTTGGGGTTATCCTGCTACCCGGATCATGCCTGGGCTATGACTACCGACGTGCAGCCTTTGCAAAAGAGTCTGTGACTCAAAGGATTGTAATTCCGATTGTATTCAATAAATAAAAAAATAAATAAATGATAGTGCAAGAGGTGAACAAGCTGAAAGAAATGTTTCTACGGTGGACATTTGCCTCCTCGTGTAGTGATTCCCGGATATCAGAGAGAGTATGTGTAATGTGCCTCAAGGTTGGAAGGGACGTCTTCATGATCCCTCACTGTTCTGGGTACGTAGAAAAGCAAGGCCTAACTAATGCACCCAAGATTCGTTTGGCTCCCACATGGACAAAGCTTCAAGATCCTGCAAGTGGCAGCACACAACACCATGTGGAGCATGTTGGGGGAAGCCCAGCAGAGTGTGGCACAAAGGAAGAGGGTGTGGATGTACTGGCAGAGCAGAGTAGTGATGATGTCTCCATCTCCGAGTCACAGATGGACAGTGCGGAGGGAGCATCAGTGGAACCATGGAGAGAGGGACCAAGCCCTAATCTCATAGGAGAAGATGAGATGCAAGAGACCCTAGACTGGGAGGTGTCGACCTCCGTGCCCAGTGAAGAGTGGACAGTCTCAGGAGTGAGGACGACTGCTCACTCCTGGGCTCAGATCCTCAGCGAGGAAGAGGAGGAGGGGGAAACTATGTATCCTTATGATGAAGGTGCTGGTCCACAGCCTCAGGCTTTTGCCTCAGAGGAACCAGAAGAAGAGACTGGTGACTCCTCAGCCCTGTCCCCACAAGGAGGAGTCAGAGAGCCATTTTACATAGCATCAAGCATGCAACACTGGCAGAACCAGGAATGGCCACCCCCAAGCCAGGCCAGTGGTCTTTAACTGACCAAGAGTAGTAAGGAGGAAAGACTGGTTCATAGGAAGGCAAATTAAATCTATGGGATGTCCTTTCCTACATTTCCTCTGAGAGTCTGGGAGGAGATTGAGAAAAACAGGAGAGCCTGGATAGTGGATGAGGCAACTAAAGACCTGCATCCAGGTGCAACTCGATTTGTCAGAGACAAAGACATCAGAGACAGATTCAAGTATTGGAAAGTGGGCAGGACACTGTTCATAGACACTGTACGTATTGTGGAAGGAAAGGGCAATGAGACTTTCCATAACGTGAATTATGAGCGCCCAGATGGGGTAATAATTCTTGCACCTGACCCATTGTGGTACTATCCTCAATGCAACCAACTTTCTGCGAATGTGCCCATGCCTACCAAGTGTAAAGCAGAGCAGTGGTAGCCAGTGCTGCCATCCAGCCGTTGATGTACCCATGTTGTTCGACCAGTTTGGTGTTCCAGGATCCAAAGGTGCATTCAGATTCATCAGCCTTGCAGTGTGCCTTCCAGTTCCATCAACTGGCCTTCCAGATGACATAATCCAGAGAGGACATCAACCCAGCTGATTCCTGATTCATCACCTGGGATTTCGGATGACTTCAGACCAGCTGTTCTTTTCCTGTTCCAAGGTTTCATCTCCAGATTACATTAATCCAGCAGTTTACAGATGTGCCATCCTGTCATTTCTGGAAGATTTCCACCCAGCTGTATCTCAAACATGCTACCAGGGAGAGTCTTCGACTGGAGATCCAGGTGCTGTTCCATTTTTGTTCTTCAAGGGACTGGTAAGTCCAGACTTTTCTTATCTTATATTACCTTATAGTCTTACCGTATTGCAATACACATCTTACACCTGGCAGACTACAGACTGTTTGATCTATCCACAAAGACTCTCCCCTTTGAGACTACAGACCTACAAGAACTGTGCTTGACCGGGCTCCGGCCCAGGAGAGACTCTTTCATGGACCTTGCCTTTGGGCACTGTTGTCACTAGTTGGGACATTTAGGGCATTCCATCCCCCAAAAGGTGTATTGTATATAATGTTGGTGTGTTTCTACTGTTTTCTACTATTTTTTACTTTTCTAAAAAATATTTTTTGGGATTCTCCAGTGTTTTGATGGGAAGGGTTATGGTCATGTACTGTGTTGGCAGATTAGGGGTGTGTTTTTGTCTTTTCTCTTTCAGGTGGTTCCTGATGAAGACAGAAGAGAAGACAAGAAGAGGAGCAGAGGCACTCATCAGAGTTCCTCATTGTGCTTTAAACAGTTGTGTTTAAAGTACAGTGTAGTTGTTAACATGTGTTAACATTTTCTTCCACAGGTGTAGTTGTGGGGGAGTGTGGGAGTGTAATGCTTAAGCGTAGTGTTAGCTCCTTGGGATTGGTTAACAGGTGTCCAGGGATGGGGGGAAGTTCCCCTGTTTTTGGGTAGTTTTGTTTCTGGTCAGATAGGTTTTCCCTAGAGGGCTAGAGGGATAGACAGGCTGTGGTCCTGACCGGCCGTAGGGGCCACAGTGCTAGTCTAATAGGGCTATGCTCTGGACAGTTCTTCTAGGGCCACTGGTTACCATAGTAAGATCGTAGTGTAGGGGCTGATGCATCAGCCAATGGCCTCTGGGCCCTTAGTGTTGCCTGCCTGTGCCTGGCAGATGGTAGGAGAGGGTCTGATCACCCCTCTCCGTAGGTGGCACATAGGGTAGGATGGCCTGGTGCCGGGTAGGTAATGACTGCGGACAGTCATTTTCCTGGTTGAGGGTGGGTGTAATCCCCTTGTTCCCTGGGGGGTTACTAGAATTCCACTTAGAATCAGTGGCAGGCAGGGAAAGGCAGCTTGTGAGATGCCAGTTAAATGGGTTTCACACTGTCACACTCTGTTTTCAGTTTCTGCTGAGCTGGAGTGAGGATGTCACCTTAGAATTCTCACAGCAGCATAAGCCACAATGAAATGCTAGCTGCAGGGGTTAGCAGTAGAACATTGGGAGATTCAAGTCAGTCTGCTGTAGTAAGTTTCAAGAGAGACTCAGGAGAGTGAGGAGTGCTGCAGAGTGCAGCTTCTCAGAGCTTAGCTCTGATAGAGAACTACCGCAGAAGAAGGGATTGTGTGTTCTCACCCTAGAGAAGAACACAGAAGACCAGTTGTGAAAGGGTAGAGACCGTTTGCTGGGAAGTTGTTCCAGTGCCCCATCCCCAGAGGGATGGGGGGAATTCCAGGAATTCAGGGGCAATCCCCTGGTCCAGCCTGGAGAGGGAGAAGCTGCCAGAGAGTCATTTTGTTCTGTGAGAACCAGAGATTGTATTGTGGGAAAGAAGCCCTGGGGCACCTGCATAACATGGTGAGTTTTGCTCTGACAAAGAGACTTTGTTCACCGAGACAGTGTTTTCAGTAAAAGTATCTGCCTACTGTGGGGTTGTGGAGAGACTTGCCAAGTACAGAACTTTTAGACTGTGTATAATTTTATAGCATCTGCAACAGTGGGGGTCTAGGGTAAAGCCATAGCCACATACAGAACTTTTAAAGTAAGGACACCTCCAGTGAAAAGTAGAATGTTAAATGTGTGAAACATTTCAAGAGAGCATCTACAAACAGAGTTTCAGAGAAAGGTGTTGTAACCAAATGAATGGCCGAGTATAGATTTGGGAGCAAAAGGTGGGAGACCCCCCATCTGGAGTAACCAGGTTTACCTCTCCAGGTTCAGTTTGGGCACCTATGTTTTCTCTTGGCACATTTGGCCAATGCCTGAGGAAAGCACCCAGACATGGGATTTTGGATGTTTTACCTGAGAGACGGAACGTGCTTGTGGGTGGTTTAGGGAGCCACCATCAACCTCCATGCCATATGGAAAAGTATCCTATTACTGGCCGGGGCACCATATCAAGGAAAAGAAAAGAAGTGTACCATTTTGGGCTGTGTGTACCCTCATTCATTTAGAATCTGAGGGTTCATAGTGGGAAAGTGTGCTCTGTACCTCAGTAATCTGCATTACCAGTGAGAGTAGCCCTGTGGGGGTCCATCTTTGCTTTGTCATTCTCTGTGTTATGTGAATAAAAGCCACACTCTAGAATCCCAACCTGGTTTGGACATTACAGTTATTGCTTCCAGTGTCCAGATTTACTTGGGTGCCACTGACCAGAAGTACAAACCTAGCATAAGGCTGAGCAAATGTTTTCTACCAGGGACCCAGGTTGTTGGCCATGCTAAATGGTCCACCCAGGTGTGTGCCAGGTAGTTGCCACACTTACTTTGCCTGTCTATGGATGGCAGGCTCAGAAGTAGAAGAAATGGGTCCTCAGAGTTTTGTAAGATATTTGTAGTGACTACCCCACCCCTCTCGGTGGCTCCTAGATGTGAGAAGAGCAGCTCTGCTGGTAGAAACAAGGCAGGGCTGGTGGGGGGAGGTTACAAAAGAATGGATCAAAATGTTCAATCAGACTAGTTCTGAGTCTCAATTAGACTCTGCAGCTTCAGGCAACCAAAAGGGAGTGTCAAGGGCCAGGCTGAGCAATCAGCCTCCTGCACAGGACAAACAAAATCTAACCCCAAAAAGTGATTCTGGTAACTCTAAAGTGTCCTCTTCCAAGTGAATGCTGAATCCCCCTCCAAAAAATGTTCTTTAGTTAAAACTATAGGGTTCGTGGGTACCATCAGCAGAGGCACTCCCAGGTCTGGAACAACTGCATACTCTGCTAATGTTAGCCCCCACAGACTACATCCGATTCCTCTGAGGCTGAACCCGATGAAGATAAAGACAGCGCTCAGGTGGAAGGTGAACCAGCAGAGGATAAAGGGATGTGTTCAAAAGCCCCCCTCCTTCAAGGAGACAGTTTACTATCTCCAACATATATGAGCATAAAGACAAATATCCCTCGACCCACCTTGTGGCTTTTACAATATCAAAGGAAATTTCAGTGATGATAGCAGTATATTTGGTGCCATATAACATGGTAGAACATATAGGATTTAGACGACTGCTAGAGTACCTTGAACCTCAGTATAATATACCATTGAGAAAATATTTCTCCTCTTCATGGATTCCAGATCTCTACAATGTCATATGTAAAAAAAACTCAGGAGAGTTTTGGCAAATGCTGTTGGGAGGGTGATGCAACGATTATCCAGACTAGCTGTCAGCCTGAACCCTTCATGTCTGTCTTTGCAGATTGGGCATGTTTTGCTGATAATTCTGGTGGGGCCAGTGAAATGCTGTTTGCTATTCTAAGAATGTTTTATTTTTCAGCTGAACACAATTCCTACAACATCACTATGGAGCTCAAGCAACCAATACGGCAATGGCTCACATCTCAGGGACTGTCATTTGGCTTTATAATTACAGATGATGGGCCTGATTCACAAAGAGCAGTTAGATGAATGAAATTTGCGTCAAGCAGGCAGTTTTCAGTAAATCAGTTGTATCAAACAGGATGTGCCTGAGCCAGGAAAATTTGCAAATTGCATTTAATTTTCCTGAAATGACGCAAGCCGCAGGCTGCATCATAAAAGGTAGCGCAATGAGAGGAACTGATGCAAGGTGTGGCAAAATATGTCAGAGCAAGAAATGGTGCAGCAAAGTGGCAAAAGTTCAATGAAGGGAACAGTTGGTAGACAGTGCAAAAAAAAGTTACTGTTGAGGAGACAGATATCCTCACTGAGGAGGCTGATGCCCACATCAACCTCCTGCTGTCCTGAGGAAGGGATAATGAGCTCAGGGACGGTTGGAAACAAGTATGTGATGGGGTTTCCACCAGTGTTAATGCCATAGGCTCTGTGAGGCAGTCCATCAGGGAGTTACAGAAGCGGTACAGTGATATCAGGTGGTGGTCCAAAGAGAAGCTGGCCCATAACAGCCGGTGCACAACAACAACTGGTGTTGGTCCAAGTCAGCAGATTCTCTTGAACAGTCAGCAGGAGCGTAAGGTGGCATACCTTAGCAACTGTACCATTGAGGGCAACAGCGACCTGAACCTCGTTCAGCTACAGACTTTGGCAGGTGTGCAGGAGGGCACTGCACCTGAAATGGTGGGGAGGGATGAGATCATGCATGCAATGATGCACAACATGTGTGGTAACAACACAAGGGCAGCACATGTCTACAGAACAGCACACATTCCCCACAGATGAGCACATATGTCATGTATATGTGTCACACACAGCAGGTACAGATGTAGCACTGTCCTTGAGCGGAAGGGATACAAGCCCCGACCCGTGACATGTACACTGCATGACACTGTCAACTGGCACACATGAAATCCACCGTAGGGATGTGTTGCCTGTGGCACAACAAGTGTGCAGGATTAACAGAGAGGCAGCTGTATGCAGCTGTGTATATCACCTTGCTGCCTGTCTCCAGAGGTTGGAACAGATGCAGGCCATAGGTGCATCCCCATGCATGATTGCACACCATACCCAGGGTAGTAGGGCAGGTAGACAACATATGACAGTGGACATGGTGTGCCATGCCACACCCGCATGCTGTGGAGGTGCAGGGCCTTGATAGAGTGGTAGATAGATAGATAGATAGATAGATAGATAGATAGATAGATAGATAGACACTTTATTTGAAAAAGAGTCTATTTCCTGAGACTCTGGGCACTGCACAATACGTACATCATAATTATAAAAACATACAAATCATGTAGCACAGAAACATACTAAATCCACCAAGAGCATATTTAAAATTCTATCTATCTCAATAAAATCACAATAAAATCAAAAGCATTAATACAATTAATTTATAAATGCTATGTGCCCAGTGCAATGACAGGCAGTGCACACAGTAGACAAGAACACATTGACATGGCTGTATGATACAGCAGCTAACAATAGATATGTTTCCTCTCACAGAATCCACTGGGGACCAGCCAGACAGTGCAACACCCACCACAAGCAGCACCACAGCATAGTCATGACCACCAGGGGAGGGGCCCACTGACAGACACAGGGAACATGGATGCTATGCGGTTCCTGGGGCTTGATGATGGGATGGAGCAGGAGAGCCCGGGCCAGATGGACATGGCTGCACTGACACAGGCCCATACTGACATACTGTACTTGTTGCTACACAGGGTGCAGAGGCTGACACTGAAGGGTTGGAGACAGACATGGCAAAGTCCATCCCTTAGAACACTGCACAGCACCTCAGTCTTATATCAGAAGAAGTGGAGACCACCATACAACAGGCTGCACAGGACATACCCACTGAACCACTGGAGGATGGGGACTTTGGCTGGTACTGCCATATGGTACTTGACACCCTGGAGGCACAGACATGTGAGATAACTGCAGTCAGAGCTATCCTGGATGCGTGCTTGAGATGCACGGTCTACACCATGGCTAGGGTACTGGATGCTATGGAGACAGGACTATGCCGGAGTGCAGCCAGGCAAGCAGATACCATGGCAGTACCAGAAAGGCTCAAGGTCTGCACAGAGTGACACATTGCTGCAGTGGAGAACCTGACCACTGGGCTGGAGATGACCATCCCAATCCAACAGCAGCAGACCACCACCCTCATGGCTGTCCTGCAAGATATTACCGAGACACTATGGCAGAGGGAAGGCAGCCATACAACAGGGACACACCACAATGCATACACTGTCTACATGCTCAGGAAGAGCAGTGCACAAGGCAGCCAATACCAAGCTAGCCACAGCAGCCACCAGCACATTCGGTACATACCTCAGGCAACCAGTGCCAACCAAGAATGGGGGAAACAGACAGTGCACCAGAAGACACTGGCTCTAGTGTATATGGGCAAAAAGGAAATGTCAGTACTAGGGAAAACAGTGGACAAGGTCACAGTGGTGACAGCATGGAGTAGTCCACATCATCCCCAACACTGCAGCAGACCATGCAGCAGCAGCAGTTAGTCCCACACCACCAAGGTGCAACAGGCCCACAGTGTACTGCAGGACCTGGACACAGTACCAGTCACAATGGAGTCCGGCAGTGTAGTAAAGGCAACTGTACAACAAAGCAACATAACCCAGGCACCAATCACACAGCTGGCAAAGCAAGAGTACCGGTGTCACACAACCAACCAGTCCCATACAAGTGTTACAACATAGGTTGAGCAGCACCCACACCACCTGCACACCACAATCTGTGACTGTCACTGAGAGCACATGGCATACCCATGGAACCCAGCACTCAGCAGTAGTTGAGCTTGCCACACAACAGGCCAAGAGCATAACAGAGCCTGACACAATCAGCCGGTGAAGAACTATGGCCACCAGGGGTTCAGTGCCACAGGACATCAGTGGCACAGATGTCAATACAGGCATGTGTGCATCCCCCAGGAAATGGAGATGGAAGAGAAATTACACAGGCATGCAGGATACACAGCATGCTTCCACATGCAGTGGAACAGGGCCTGCAACACACAGGTAGCAGCGGACAGTAGTCCACCACACACGTGATGCAGAAGGGTTACTTAGCTTGAGTAGCTCAGCAGAGGGCAGTCAACAACAACCAAAACAACAGAGGCAGCCAAGGAAAAAACAGATGCCCTAAAGGCTGAGGAGGGGTATACCACCTAGACATCACAGCATCTTTTGTGTGCAGGGTGGACCACTGTGCCATGCAGACAAGGCAGGGCATGATGGACATGTGCCCGAGGGGTAACTGAGACATGAGACAATGACATGTCCTACAGCACTCAGGGGTGGCGGGTCCAGGAACAGCCCCAGAGTATGTGGGAGTAGCCAGGAGACAGATTTGTGCACACCCTGTTGTACGTCTAGGTTTACACAGCACAGCATGGATGGTGGGTAATTGTGCACATAGTAGACATGTCATATTCACAACGATATGTACAAATAAAGTTACAACCATGCAAGCATATGTGTGTGTGTGTGTGTGTATGTGTGTCTCAAGTTCTGCAACATGACAGTGGTCAATCCAGACAGAACTATGAGGGCCACACAGTGGTAACAACCAGCATATGGCAGACAGTGGCTAGGGGGGCCATGTGGCAGGATCATAATAATGGGAGTTTGAGCAACCATCAGAAAGCACACAGGTCCGTACCTAAACATGCAGACACCCCTGTGACCCTGGGCTGCCAGGGCACAACAGTGCCTTGCATATCTGGGGGAGGCAGAAATTGACCTAGTATTGCAAGGACCCAGGAACAGGCAGGATGTCGAACTGTGAATGTACACCATGAAGCCCTGGACTGGACCTGGCGGCAGATGCCCCAGGATGACGATGATGTGATACGGCACATCCCAGATCTTTTGGGTCCACAGTGTGGATGGCATCATGCAGTACATGTGATTATCATTAACCACAGTAGTAAGGGGTATGCCCCCCCCACCACCACCAAGGTCAGTGTGGCACACACAGCAAGTCACTGTAGGAGTGACTTTTGATGCTACATCCAGCTGGATATGCAGACCTTCTGTGGCTGCTAGACAACGTCATGCAGTGTTGCGGGGCATGATACCCCTGGATCCATACACACATGTGGCCCACTGTCCAGCACAGTGGTGCAGGCAGCCACCCCACCAAGGTGGTGTCCCCTTTCATACAGAGAAGAGCTGGAGCACTGGACTGGCCAGTGCACTGTGTGCCGAGCAATCCATTGCAGAATGTAAAACAATAAGTAATGGACACTCACGCCAGAGCACTTCAATCAAAAATATTTATTAATTAATGCCAAAATGGCATGGGTAGGGACGACAGGTCAAACAGGGATAAGGGAAGGTAACAGGTGACTATGGTGGTAGAAGAAGCATAAAACACAAAAGTGAAAATAAAACAACAGGACATGGGCACACACCGGCTGCAAGTCAAATGCCATTGCAATGTATCTCAGTAGTCTACATCATTAAATGTCCCTATGACATCCAATAATAATAATAATAATTCTAGAGCAATATCAAGGAACTCTGTGGGAAACCTGTTTCCCCTACCCCAGCCCAGATCACAGTAAATGGGGTTACTACCCAGGACCCTACTGCTATCTCTGATGCCCTCAACACCTTCTTCTCTGACCTCTCTCACATTCTCCCACCCGACTTCTTTGACCCCACCACCTACCCCCCCGTTCCCCCAGACTCCAACCTCTCCGCACCCTTTAGACTAAAAGTCATCTCTTGTAATGAGACCAAGCACTACCTCACCAAAGCCCTGGCAAACTCTCGCTATAGCAGTGACTCCCTGGACCTCAAACTCATTCAGCTGTCCCTGGATGTGACACTACCTCATCTCACCAAAATCCTCAACCTGTCCTTATGCCTCAGCCAATTCCCTGTGGCCTGGAAAAGAGCAACAATAACCCCTATACTAAAGAATGGCGACCCCTCTGAAGCAAGCAATTATAGACCAGTTTCTATCCTGCCACCCCTCTCTAAGGCCCTTGAAAGAATAGTATCAGATCAACTTACTGAATACGTATCCAAACACGACCTGCTCTGCCACGAACAGCACGGTTTCCAGAAAGGTCACAGCACCTCCACCACCCTCATTGAACTCATTTCTTTTATTCATGAGGCCCTAGAACAAGGATCAGTGGCGGGGACTATCTATATTGACCTAATCAAGGCATTTGATACCGTCAGTCACGAGCTATTACTCCTTACCCTTCCATCCCTTAACCTTGCACCAGAGGTTACTGCCCATTTCAAAGATTACCTCTCAGGTCGGACCCAACAAGTCAAAATTAATACAACTATCTCCACATTCCAGCCGGTTCGCACAGGGGTCCCACAGGGGTCAATACTTGGGCTCCTTACTTTTCACTCTCTTCTTAAACTCCTTCCCTAAATCCTGTAGTGGACGCATGCTACTTTATGCTGATGATGCGGTAGTATTCTGGAAACACCCTCACCCAAATTCTCTTCAGCTAGCCCTGCAGGGCTACTTTAGGGAGCTAGAAACCTGGTTCACTGACCACCATCTTATTATCAACAACAAGAAAACAAAGTCCATGATTTTTGCTCACCGCCAAAGCCCCCAAAGTCATGCACCACTAGTTGTGAAAAAACACTCATGGCGAAGCGCTGGAGCAGGTCCCATGTTTTAAATATCTCGGCATCACCTTAGACACCTACCTCACCCACATACAACAGGTCTCCTCCTCCATTAACACTAGACTAGGGATCCTCTACAGGCATAAGCACTGCCTGCCCCCCCAGGTCATGCACCTCGCTGTGTCCACATCTATCCTATCCTTGGTAGACTATGGTATAATTATATATGGGGCAGCTAATCAAACTGCCCTGCGCAGCATCAACCTTGCCATTAACAAAGCTTGCCGTCTGGTCTCAGGATGTGACAAATTAACTCACACATGCGAGCTCTATAAGCATACTGGCTGGCTTAACTTCCAAGGCAGGCTTAAGTGCTTTACCTGCCTCCTTGCCAAGAAGATACAACTTAAGCAAGCCCCAAACAGCCTCCACCCTCTTATCCGCATAGCCCCCCATAGGCGGACTCAAAGGCACACAGCTAACCATACCCTTCTCATCCCCCCACTGTAGGACATCTCTTGGACAAAGATCCTTCTGCTATTGGACCCCCCTATGGCTAAACAGCTTACTATCCTCCATCTCCTCGACCCATAGTCTCAGTCTATTTAAGTCAGGTCTCAAAACCCTACTACTTGACGCCACCACCTGTGACTGTTACTAACCCTCCCTCTCTTTACTCTCTTCTCGCCCGCCCCCTGCCCTCCCTTCCAAGGACAATGTTTTCAGGAATCTAATTTGTCTCAGTAATTTCTTTTTCCTGTAGCTCTTGGTTAGATTGTTGCTAGCCTCCCTCCCCCTTGCTCTCCAACATCCCCCTTCCCCCTACCCTGGTATTATGACTCTGGGTCCCTCAAGACCCTATGATACTGTTCTTTATCTTAGCACTGACCAGAGACCTCCCGTATGTTCCCAGTTAAGGTAACCGACAACATAAACTTAAGCCAAGAATGTCTAACCCTGTATCATACATTGTTACTCTATGTATTTTTTTTTATCTGTTGTATGTATATTTTTTCTGTACTCTTACTTTATTTGTACCTTTACTTTTATCTGATGTGGAGCTTTTGCAAAAGAGTCTATGACTCAAAGGATTGTAATTCTGATTCTACTCAAATAAAATAAACAAACAAATAATAATAATAATATCTTCATTTATAAAGTGCCTTTCAATTGTCAAGGTGCTGAACAGTAAGAATAAATAACACAGTAAAATCACAATTCAGATAAATACAAAGCTAAAATCAATTTGGGTTAGCTTGGTGCCACAGGTGAGTCTTAAGGGCCTTCTTACAGCCCTCCATGATCGTGGACTCCCATAACTGATGGGGTAAGGAATTCCACAGGGCTGGGGCGCGTACATGAATGCATGGGCCCCCAATGTCTTCAAAGATGCCCTGGGAATCTCCAGCAACCCCTCGTCAGCTGAGCGGAGCAGTCACTCATGTCCATGACCACCTGCAGGGAGTCTTACAGGCAACTCAGGTCAGCCATCACAGCCTGGAGTTCTGTGTGGACTGTGCCAAGGAAGGAAGGCATGCTGCCTGTCCCTCAGGGGTGGGTCACTCTCTGCTGCAGCCTCCTCCTCATCTGCCTGGACATTGGCGGCAGGCGTGCGGATGTTCAATGGTGAGACCAACTGGGCGGGGGCCTCTGGTGGCTCAGCATTCTCGGTTACAACAGCCTCCTAAGGGACCATGGTCTCATCAGCCTCCTTGTTGGCAGCCTGTGTCATGTCCAGTGACTGCCACCGCAACACTTTCCTCAGCTGTGCTCAACTGCTGATACTGATTGTCTTAGGCGGCAGCCAAGCGATCCTCACGCTGGAATCACTGGGTGCACCCCTAGTACACTTTGGCCTCTTGGCACTTCTAGTGGTGCATGGCAGATTCTGATGTTCTACATCATGGTGTGGGGGTGGGTGTTGTTCTGGCTGCACCCTGGGCAGTATCTGCAACTACAAATGGTACACTACATCAGTGGTGGCAGCATGGCAGCCCTGTACAGGCACATTTGTCATGCATGTAACAGTACATAGTAAATGGGATCTGACAATGTGGAACAGACAGTGTGTGTCAAGGGAACACACTGGGGGTGCCACCCGTTACAGTGGCACCTGTGAAACACAAGCCACTGTCACAGCAGGAGGGTAGACCATGCACACATGGTGTACACCAGCGCCACTGGCACTCATGACACAGATCCAGGGAGTAGGATACAGCCTGCTGCACCCAGTCCCACTGGACAGTAAAACAGGCCCACATGTTGCAACACACATTCCACATGGTGACAGGGCCATGGTATGAGGTGTACCCTCAGGCGTCCGTACGGTGTGCAGGAGGGGCCTTATCGGCAGGGGGGGAGCCTCCCACAGACAGGTGTCAATCACAGAGGCTGGGTTGGCTGCATGACATATATGCTGTGCACAGCTGCATGTCCCACTTAGTGGCATGGCACCACCACAGAGGGGATGCAAGGCAGTGCCCCACAGGGGACCAGCATCAGCTGTGGAATGGGTGGTGCATGAGTACGGCCCTTGCCACGACTGGTGCCCATGCTGCCGTGTTCTACAGTGGGATGTGGTATGCCACAGAAGCCCGAGGGCCACTGTGTTCCATCCTGATGGCAGTACATATGCCTGTGCTGGCAACAGGGACCATGTTGGGCTACATTTCCCTGTGCTGGCCTGATGAGCATACCAGGCCACTACAGTGGTGACAGCTGCCATGCATCACACAGTGTGGTCTACATGATGAACACTGTGTACCAGGGTCGCGGGACACCAGTTACATCGGGAGGGTGTCTAGGAGTACTTGGGATAGTGCACTACCATGGTAACACATATGACTGTGGTGCACCTTGGGGGCAGCCTCAGTGTGCTGGGAACACCTGTTCAAGGTGGCACCCAGAGGTATGCTTTGTACGTGGGAGTGTGTCTACATCTTGGGGGTGGGTAGTGTGACAACAGCAGTCCAACAGTGGCAATTGGAGCCACCAAGCAGAGGCCAGTGACACTGCAACATGGTGTGGCCTGGACACCAGCCCACAGCACACAGACACATCAGCAGCAACAAGGGCTCCTGCACCACGTCACCGTTTGTCATGTGGCATGTGGGCCTTGTCACATGCATGTATGCTGACCACAGTGTCAGGGGTCCATGTGACAGGCTCCCTTGCATGAGGGAGAATGGCCACAGTGGACACAGGCATTTCCCCTGTACGGCCATTATCTTCTATCTGTGTGGCACCAGTGCATGGGGCCATGTTGCACATGATCATGTGGTGCACAGTGGTGGGTGGGATGGTTACTCAGTTGATTGTCACACCACAGACTGATGCCATCCCCACTCCCACACAGATACATGATAGTGAGAGTGGTAAGGTGCCCTGCCATGCAAGCCTGTCCTGGATGTGGCTGGTGCATGTCATATGCCACATGCACACTGGCACATAGGGTGCATTCCATGGCCATGTATGCTAGGACCCCCGAGGCCCCCTCAGGGCGACCCTCATGTCCAGACCTGTGGGTTACTCCATGTGTGTCACCATGAGCCACGGTGAGACACAGGGGAATGTGGACATGGTGGCTTATGTCAGTAGTACACCTGGAACTGCGCAGCTCTGACCAGTTGCCACACATACAGTGAGGCCCGCCAGGATGAAGCGCAGTGTCACAGGTTTCCTGCATGACACAAGGGATTAACTCCCATTGAAACTGCATTGTTTGCTGCAGTAAATACTGCAGAATTCTGCAGAGTTGGGCTTCATCCTGGTGGGCTTCACTGTACATGCCACAAATGGTGACATGCACTGCTGTAGTACATGCCCCTGCCGTGACGTAGGCCAACACAGGTGGAGTTGCAGCATGACCAATTGGCCCCCCCAACTGCTGCAGTCAGAAAATATGGCCCTGTGTACATGGCTGCTACAGGTGTGAGTCTTATCCCCCTTGGAAAGCACAAGCCCCCCACCCCCCTGGTCAAACATACCTTGTACTGGACCCACTGTCCTGTTTTATGGCTGAACAACATGAAAGGTAACACAGATCCCAGAGCTATGGCCCACCATCCATGTCCCCCCAGGGAGACACTGGGTGGCATATGTGTGCTGGGCACCACCCACACACCAGCCCCATGCCTCCCAGTCCAGTGTGGTTACATGACGCCCATGTGTGTGTGACCCAGTGCCTGATCCTGGCATACACCCAATGGTATTTGGACCTGTTGCAACAGCCACACAGCCAGCCTCCATGACACACCGCAGCCCTGAAGGCCATGCAAATGCTGCTACATCATTTGGTGTACTGTGGTCCACATAGCAATATGCCATCCCAGGCCATCTGGGTGTTACTGTGTGCACAATGACCAGTGCTACATAGCTGGGGGGCAGTCCATCATGTGCCACCACATGACCAGTTTCCACCAGTACTATGTTGCATCTGTATACACAGCTTCCCTGTTGGGCCAGGCACCATGTGGCACACCACAATGTGCTGTTATCACTGTTTCCATGGGTGGTGTGGGATGCAGCATTGGCATAGTTTGTGTTGCTGTATGTGCACACTCATGGGCTGCTCCCTAGTATATGCATGGTGTGCCTATGGCAGCATCTCCCATCCCTGTGGTGTGGTGGCACCTGTGTGTGTGTTATGCGAGACAGTCTCCGTACGGCATCTGGACATTGCCATGTATGTATGAATCGTCCTCACTCTGGCTGGTTTGTGGCACTCTCACAGTGCAGCCAACCCACAGATAGCAGCATGAACCAGCACAGAGTGTGCCTACACCATATGGCCATTTGTCCCCACCTGTGTCTCTGTTCCTGTCACGGGCTAGCTATGCACCCAGGGCCATGTGTGTACACAGTGAGACACTGTGCCCCCCCATGTGGGGGTGTTCTGTGCAGTGCACAGCATGACACCTCCACAGGGGTCTGTAACAGGGCACCCCTGTTATGCATAATAAAATAGGGTAACATTCCACTTTAAAATAAAAACAAATTCTGTTTCACTCTTTTCTGTATTCTTTTACTTATTCCAAACAATTCTGTTTCTTTTCTTGTCAGGGTGGCCAACCTGACAAACACATCTCTTTTTGCTTTGCTATCCCTTTAAATGCCCCTTTTGCATAAAACAAAATCAAACTGTCTTGCTGATTTAAAAAAAACAGTTCCTAATAGAAGCTGCTGTATTTATCCTGTTTTAAAATGCATTTGTCCCCAAAAGTAGACTACAATGCTGCAGAGTTGTTAAAGAATAGTGGTACCTACAGAACAGAGTCCTTGCTGATCCAAGAAAAGCTGTTTTCTCTTGTTAGTGAGCCCTGTAAACAGTGGAAGGCAGAGGAAGGTAAAAAGCTGCAATTTCAGCTGTCTGAAATAAACCAAACAGGCAGAAAGAGTTAAAAAAAACTCTATATGGTAGCCAATGAATTATAATTTGAATTAAAATGACTCTCTGAGGTACAGAGAACTGTTTTTCTTTCTGTTGTCTTAGACTGTTTTAAAAGAACAAAACAGAGTATTTCTGACAGAATTGTTTTGCTATTATTTAAAGACAAACTTTCTTCTACTTCTTAAAGCTGTACAACACAATATATAACCTCCTATTTGATTGGCTAGGGAGAGAAGATGTGGAGGAGTGTTCAGTAGGGTTCTGGACACTGAGCAAGAAGGAGCTTGTTCAAGGAAAGCTATAGCTGTTAAAGAAGGAAGACAGACCAAGAAGAAGAAGTGATTCCTGTTTGAAGTGTGCTGGACTTAACACTTTATATTTCTTTCTGTGAAGTAACAGTGCTTTCTTTATTGTTGTTGTTGTTGTTTTGAACAATTTATTTTGGACATTTATTTCTGATTTAAGAAATAAAATGATAAATGCAGTAATTTGCATTTGTTATGCTCCAAAGTTCTGTCTGTGTGTCTGTCAATGATCCTACGCTTCCACAGGGGACCATGCCCCAACCACACTCAGGGGATGCCCTCGCAGGACTCTGTGCATGCTAACCCCCGGTATGGTACTGGGGCATCAGCTCCATGGTGGCATCCCAGTCTGCTAGTGGATCACCCACTTCCCCCCATCAACATCAGTGGCTTGGCCTCGAGTCAAGGTATGTGTACCCTGCTGGGAAATACCTCACATGCCACATGCTACTCACTGGGAGGGCTGTTACTGGAACATCCATGAATCTTGGCAGTGCAGCACATATGCCATATACACCACATCAGGTTGCATTTTGGTGGGTGCCCATGCCCCATTACTGTGATGGACTCACCCATGTTCCATAACCTTGGCCATGTTCCATTCATCCGTGCAGCACTACAGTGGACCCTGCACTGTACACCATCTGCTACTTGTGACCTACCTGTGCCGCTGCGTCCCAGGGCAGTATTGTCAGGTGTCCCTGCATTCCCTGCTGCAGTGTGGTTAGAAGCTGCTGAGCTGAGCTACAATTGGGGGTACATACTGCCTGCCATGTTTATGGGGATATATGCCTGTACATACCTGTGTGTCACCAATGTCCACCACACATGGTGACATCAGCCTCATGGCCATTTCCCTAAGACTCTGC
This sequence comes from Neoceratodus forsteri, assembly GCA_016271365.2. NCBI lineage: Eukaryota > Metazoa > Chordata > Ceratodontiformes > Ceratodontidae > Neoceratodus > Neoceratodus forsteri. The sequence continues at coordinate 724,747,904 of CM057458.1, read as the reverse complement.
AGGGTGTGCGCTTCCCACAGAGAGTGGTCACTTTACCGATGCTTGGAATGCCATGTGGTCCTCATGATCCCTGAGAGGTGCTGCATCTCTGAGGCAATGCCCGTCCAGATGCTGTCCCAGAATCAGGGTGTGTGCCTACTGCTATCAGGTGGCAGCAACACCTGTGCCACTTGCTCCACAGAGTTGATCAGCAGGGCTGTCTCCTCTGTGAATTTTGTGGCTCTGTTCATGGCAACCATATTACTTCACACAGGTCTGTGGTTTTCTACTGGGCTGTTCTGTAGCCTGTCTCATTCTATAGCAGAATGTGTGGTAGACGTGAGCCTAATATGGCTGACTGCTGCATGCCACTGTCACACAGGGGATGTTTTACACAACTTGCAGCACTTTCATCACAGTCGGTAAGTTGTGTCAAATCGCCATACAAAACTGCTGCAACTTGCGGCAAAACCTCCCAGCGCTACAGCGCCATTGGGCTTCTCATTCTTGCAAATAAAAGCCCTTGGGGGAGTCACCTAATGTATGCCACTACCCCACCTATGACCTCTACAGACACCCACAACTGGCCTGACCGCAGCCACCCCACCTGGGGCCCCCACCCAGGACCACTACAGCTGTCTACAGACCCCTGTCACCCACCAGCCACATACTGTTGGGTGGGATATGGTGCACGCTTGTATCATGGCCCTCGGTCACCAATCCATGTGGCTCCTGCAGCAAGGTTGTCATGGCCAGCACATCCATGTCTACCATGTATTTTGGAACATGGCTATGCCATTGACACACAGGCATGAAGGCTGACTACGGAGTGCCTCTGGGTGCGCAGTCCATGCTGTACACTCAAGTCAGAATGCCACTGCCAAATGTAAGTCATTCATGCCACCACCATGGTATGGACATGCGCAACGTACTGCAAGGTGGCATGTGCATCTTGGGGGCCTTGTCCTGCCCCATCCTGTAGGCTACTGGCAGCTGGGGGCTGGTCTGTGCCCCTGCAGAGACTAATGGGGGCACGTCCCATGCTACACCGACCATAAACACAACTACCTGTGGCTATATGTCTCATATGCACAGCCACCCATCAGTGGCCGATGACAGGCCACCCCCCCACACCACCTGCACCTCATGCAGACCAGAGTTTGTCTCCACACCTGCAGTGTACATCCCTCTTGCGACCATGTATGCCTCCAACATTTATTTATTTATTTATTTTTTGTTGACCGGGTAAGTGCACTAGACAAATCCTGCCTATTTTCAGGCACGACCCGGGGGAAGGGATACAGAAGAATGCCAACTTACCTTGAACCAGATTAAGCTGTTGGTGGTATTGTTAGTGAATGAAGGACACCGGGGAAATTCCCCTACTCTTTTTTCGATAAGTGCCATGGGATCTTTAACATCCACCTGAACTACCACCAATCCAAGCAGATGGGACCTCGGTTTAACGTCTCATCCGAAAGGTGGCACCTCAGAAGTGCAGCACCCCTCTCATGCTGCACTACAGTGTCAGTACTGGGATATTAACCCAAGTGCCATATGTGGGAACTGAACCCACAACCCTCTGATCTCCCGGCCTCAGAGGCGAGTGTGCTACCTACTGAGCCACTGACACATGGATAGTTTGGTTATATTTTGTCCCACCCCCACCATCCCCTCCCAGGCCTCCTTCAAATAGGCTTGTCACCCCTCCCACTCTGTGTGCTGCCCTCCCATTGGATTAGCTATTCCTGTTCCTTACCACTCATCCTCCTCAGCTGTACATTACTCTGTGGTCCGCCTATCTGCTACTTCCTGTTCTAATCCTACCCTTTTTAGCAAACCCCCACTCCCATCCTTGATCTCCCTCGGACTCTGATCCTTCCTCTGACCGAATACTGCTTATCCAGGTGTTTTTACTGGCTATGTGCTTTATGCCCTGTTACATTTACATGGGGAGCAACCCAAAACGATCTCATCCTCATCATGCACCCCTCTATGCCCTGCACAATAACCTTGGCATGACCACAGGGATATATATCATGGATAGTTTTAACCCCTGCTCCCCTCTATGGCACTTTGGCTACCTTCTGATACTAACTGCACATTGCCCACCGATTATCCCCCTGACCATGTTTGTACACCACAACCTATCCAAACAGTGGTGGCACTGTAGCGACAGAAGGCATAGGAGCAAAACAAACTGGCAAATTTACAATATGCTGAAATCCTTTTTCCTACAAATTCTCCTTATGCTGCTCCTGCTCTCAGGAAATGTTCATCTCAACCCAGGACCACCTGGGCAGCCAGCAGAGGCACCCAGTAGGAGGGCAGGGACACTCACCCTGGCATCTATCCATGCCTGCAGCATCCTCAACAAACTTGATTCCCTCCAAACGTGGATCCTAGAGCACAACCCTGATGTCATCTCAGTTGTTGAAACATGGCTAAACCCTAAAATCCCTGATACCTCAGTCTCTATCCCTGGCTACTGCATATTCAGGCTAGACAGGATTGCTAAATGGGGTAGGGGCTGCGCCATCTATCTTAAGGATACCCTTACGGGTCACATCATCCCATCCCCTAGCCTGGGCAACCCTCAGGTCTTCACAATCAAAATTCTCCTTGGTGCACATAACAAGGAACTCACTCCTATCTCAGTTTACCTGCCCCCAAGAGACGAGGCCGCTGGCTTCCATAGCATCATGGAATATCTAAGGGTCCAGCAACATAACTCCGAAACCATAATCATGGGTGATCTTAACATTAACTGGCTCTCCCCTGAAGCTTCTACCTATAAGGATGCAGCTGTGGCGCATCATCTCACTCAGTTGGTCAATGCCCCCACTAGGTGTAACTATAGGACAGGCTCCCTTACGCTCCTAGACTGGATTCTGTCTAACCACCCTGAACATATTTCCAATGTTTCTGTACTCCCTGATACAATAAGTGACCACTCGCCTGTCATCTGCTCCTGGTCTAACAAATTCCACAAGCCCCCTTCCAAGCTAATCTATGCCAGGGTTATCAAACGGGGCACCTTCAGCTGCTAAAATCCCATCAAACCAGACTGAACTGGGCAGTGCTTGACACCCTCAGTGTCACCAACAAAGCATTGGACCTATTTATCAAATGTTTCAACGAAGCCTGTGACATCTATGCACTGGTGAAAAAGATGACGGTCAAAGGACAGACCAACCCCTAGGTTACTACTGACCTTTTAACTCAACTCAAACACAGAGACCACTTCTGGCATTGTGCTCGTGCAACTCCAACACAAGTAAACATACAAAAATACAAAGCAGCCAGAAATTACTGCAACCGGAAAATACGGAATGCTAAACGCATCTATTACAAAAAGGCTCTGACCAACTCTTGGGGCCAGGGGAAAAACTTCTGGAACAACCTGAAAGAACTCACAGGCAAGGATCCTAAAGCACCACCCACTATGCTCAACCTTCACGGCACTCCTATACTTGACCTAGGTACCATCACCAGCACTTTTAATAATGCATTTACAAACCTGGACAGTGTCCTTCAACCTAATTTTTTCGACGGCCTCCCCTCCAGCTCCTCCCACGTGACCCCCCCAACTTGATTGTACAACCCCACAGTTTTTTTTTAAGGAGGTCCCATCACAAGTAACTAGAAACTAGATTCAAAAGGCCATTGGCAAACAAGGGTACAGTGGTGACTCCCTTGACCTGAAACTGCTGGCACAAGTCCTTGATGAAATCCTAGACCCACTAACAAAGATCTTCAATCTCTCACTCAAATTGGGCCATTTCCCCTCTCTCTGGAAGAAAGTCACTGTCACACCGGTTCACAAAAGTGGTGACAGGACGCTCCACACCAATTACAGACCTATCTCAATCCTCCCCCATTACCTAAAGCGCTGGAGCAAATAGTGTCGGACCAACTAGTTGAATTCCTGGATAAGTACAAAGTCCAGTGCCCAGAACAGCATGGCTTCAGAAAAGGGCACAGCACCACCACTGCACTACTGGAATTTGCCACTTTCATCCACACCATGCTTGACAAAGGGAACTGTGGGGGGGCAGTATTTATAGACCTGACCAAGGCCTTCGACACAGTTAATCACCCCCTACTGCTCAGGCAACTGTCCTCCATTGGGATCTCCAGCAATGCCCTCCCATGGTTTACCAGCTACCTTGATAATCAGATCCAATGCATAAGGATTGCAGGGATCTCATCGGATGAAAAATCAGTCCTCTCCGGAGTCCCCCAGGGGTCTATTCTGGGCCCTTTACTCTTCTCTCTCTTCATCAACAATCTCCCTAGTGTCTGCCACCAAAAAATATTAGTATACGCGGACGATGCAGTCCTGTTTTCCAGCCGCCATGACATTACAGTCCTTGAATCATAACTGCAGCTCAACTTCAAGCGCATCGAAGACTGGTTCAACTCTCATAAACTTGTCCTGAACCACAGCAAGACCAAAGCCATGTCCTTCTGTAACTGACAGAGCAGGCACAACTCTCTATCCCTCACCATCAAGAACCACACTGGGAACCCACTCGAACATGTCAAGGAGTTCATGTACCTTGGTATTATGCTGGATAGTACCCTTTCCTACACTCGGCATATTGACACTGTAGTCAAGGCCGCCAATATATGGATTGGACTGCTACACAAACATAAGCACTGTATGCCTGCGGATGCCCTTAAACTAGCCATCTGCAGCTCTGTCACATCTATCATTGACTACAACCTTGCCATCTACGGCTCTGCCTCAACAAGTGCCCTCCACAGGATCTCAGTTTCTCTCAACAAAGCCTGTAGACTATTAACGGGTGCTGCCTGACAAACTCACACCTGTGAACTCTATGCACAGACCAGCTAGCTACCCCTACTCAGCAGAATATAATACCAGACCTGCTTACTTACCAAAAAGATTCTCCTTGGTCTCATGCCACCTGGTGTTAGCACACTTTTTACTACCTTCAGTGGCAGTCAGCAAATGCATGGTGCCCAAACTCTAACCTTTCAGGTACCCAGATGTCATACCTCCATGGGTCAGCGGTCCTTTTTCTATAGAGCTCCTCTATGGTTCAATTCCCTCAATAAAGAAGCACTTTCCCCTACTACACTTGGACCCTTCAAAAGGAATCTCAGACTTTACCTCACCTCTTCCACTCAATGTGACTGTTTCACTGAATAGAGTTCTCTCTAAAACACCTCCCAGTTCACTCGTATCCCAGAGCCTGCCCTTTCCCTAGTTACATTCTCTCTGGCACTGGACCTTCTTTGTGAGTCCCTTCCTGCTTCCCTTCTCCACTGGTATAAGACATCTTCCCCACCTACTGACAGTGGCCCATTAGCCTGCCTACTCCTGTCCCACCACCCCACCCGGTCGCATGCCTACAATTTTTATTGCTTCTTGTGCCCACTATCTCTTATTGTTACCTCAGCCAGCTGCCTATTCAAGCTGCTCGTTGTATGCATATTATCTCAAAGTGTGTTGTTACTGTATATTTTTTTTTGTTTATTGTGCATTCTTTTACTACCTCTGTGTGTAAGTTGCCCCTCATCCTCTGACGTGGAACCTTTGTAAACGAGCAGTTTCTGCTCAAAGGTATTTGTAATCCGAGAATTTGATAAAGAAAAAAATAAAGAAAAAAAGAAAAAAGCTGCAGAACCGTTTTCTTAAGTAAATAAATGAACAAGCCCCCATTTTTTTCAACATGGCTATGCTGTGTGTGTGGGGGGCAGACTTGTTTCCTGGTGCAACTTTTAAATGACTAAATAACCTGGAGGAGATGGACCCTTTTTATGTTTCACTAGTCTTTGACCATGCTTGCTAGTACCAGTGCCACTGCCTACTGTTATAAGAAACTAAGGAGAGAGAAAGGAGGGACAGGCAGGGACAAGACAGACATAGAAAAACAGTGGACACACACAAAACGAGGTGGTCCCTGCTTACTTTAAACAGAGCAAGAAAGTGTGTTTTAAGTTTAATGACTGATATTATTTGACTGTGACCGTACATTAGTGGTGGTCTTCTGGATAATGGTCTGTCATCAACCACACTTACTCTGTTTAAACAGTCATTTCAACATTCTTGCCTGCTGATTAATGTGTAAGATAAATAATATGAAGCATGCAACACCTCACTTTTTGTGTGTTCACTGTTTTTCCTTAGCCACTCTCTTCTCGTCTCTCTCTCTCTCTCTCTCTCTCTCTCTCTTCCCTCCCCCCACAGATGGAAATGCTTCACTCACTTTGGATTTTATGAGTTTTTATTGGGTTAACACATAAAATGAAATAAAAAACCTATAAACAAAACGTTTCTGTTCTGTCAGATGTAAGTATATTCCACTACAATGGCAGTTTTTTTACCAGTGTGTATTACATCACAAAAGCAGTTTTTTAACAGTGTCATACAAGATGCGTTTTAACTTCTGTAGCTGAAATAACAAGTAGACTGTATAGCAGTTAGCTTTTCCTGCTCTGTCTCTGATATTGGTTTTCCTGGGATAATATTGTTTATAGTGGTTCCAAGTGATACTTTGGCCAGGACATTGGGGCCTGCACAGCAGTACAAGGCTTGTCTACTTCAGCTGTGTGATAAACATCTCGTCTGTAAGTTATGCTGCTTTTGTTTAGGAGCCTAAATGTGAAGCAGTCTAACTTTCCTGCTGCTCTGTGTGGGATGCAGAAAGGTTTCCTGTCATATTCTTCATAATGGGTCCTGCTGTTAGTTCAGGAAATTGAGAAGCAGTTTATCTGTGGCATGCATAGTGTAATTATTGCTTGTGGAGCAGCAGTGGGTAGCATCCTATGGGGAGCTTCCTTAATTAAAGAGCAACTTTTCTCTCTTTTTTTTTTGCTTTCCACTGTTGTTGGTTTACTAAATATTGCAGATAAAGCAGCAGTTATTGCCCTGTGACAAAATGTATCTTTCTGTCCCCTGCTAACCACATAATTAATGTTTGCCATCTTTCTGTTGTCGTTAGTACTACAATGCCGTAAACAAACCCACTGTGAGGTTAACAAGGGAGAGTCACATGTTTAGATGGAGCACCAAGACGTGCTGTGAATTTTGTAAAGGAATGCTGAAAATTCAATATTGTTGTCAACCCCTTCCCCATCATATTTTAAACATAGATGCATAGAAGTTGGCAGCAGAAAAAGTCAATTCTTGTTCTGCAGTGGTCAGGTTTTCCAGCCTGGTTCAGGTCTTGCCTACTTTTGCAACATTTTGTCATTTAATTGTATCCGCCGCATTTCCAGGTCACAAACATTTTTTTAGCGCTTTCTTTGTGAAAAGCAGTTAACCTGGGGGTTTTAATGAGCCCATCAGCTAAGGGTCCATAGCACACCATTAAGGACTTTAGCAGATGCTTAGCCTAATCTTCCACACTGAAGAAGCAAAACAAAAAGTGTGACCCTGTTTTTTGTTACAGTGAAGTGCAATATTCAGTTAAGTTTCATTTGCTACTAAGCTTTTTAATCTCTAATAGAATTCAAGCATTTTCAAATGGTAACACATCCTTTTGTATTTCCATATTTTGGATATCCATTCATTGTATATGCTTGAGTGCTTTCATATATACTTCAATAAAAGGATAAAGTACACATGGTAACAAATAGTGTTTTAAATTTATTTTCTCTTGGGAGTGGGGAAAAAGGTATTATCACTTCTAAATAGTACTGCAGTCATCCAGAAACAAACTTAATTACACATTTTAGGAAATTATTTTGTTATCTCATTGCATATCACTGTAGAATATTTACAGCATGTCTCTTGTAAGGCCCACTAGATCATATCTGTAACATAGAAACTTAAAATTTGACAGCAAAAAAGGACTGCCTGGCACACCTAGTCTGCCTATTTCCCTACCTACTGTATAAACTTAAGATCCTACTTGATCTGAAGCCTACTTCTGCCTTCTCGCTTCTGGCGTTGCCTTCTGCCGGTCCCATGCATTCTTGAATTCACCTACCATTGTTGCCCCCACAACCTCCTCATGGAGGCTGTTCCATGTATACACCCTCCTTTCTGTTAAACAATACTTCCTCATGTTGCCCCTGGGTCTTCCACCTCCAGCCTCATATTGTAACCCTTTGTTCTTGCACATATTCTTTTCTGAGAGATGCTGCCCTCTTCAGGGGTCGAAACTGGCACTGGCCCACCAGCCAAATGCTGGTATATTTTATATCAGGCTACTAAGATTTTCATTTAACTAGCCCTTTGGGCTTGTAGTGGAGAAGGCAGCACTTCAGTATGTACACCAACTGGGCCAGTGGAAATGTCTGGGGGGGGGTCAGTGGATTTTCAGTCACTAGCCCTGGTGGCTAGTGGCTGCAAAACTTAATTTCAAACCTAGCCTCTTGAACTCTATTGATCCCCTTGAGGTATTTGAATGTCTCTGTCATATCCCCTACACCATTTTTGTTACCCTTCTCTGGACTGCTTCCACCCTGTCAATGTCCTTTTGGAGATGAGGTCTCTAGAACTGCACACAGTACTCCAGATGAGGCCTCAACAACTGCCTAACCAACTACCTGTACAGCGTCATCACCACCTCCTGTTTCCTACTCGTGATACCTCTCACTATGCACTCCAGTACCCCCCCCCCCGCTTTCCTCACTGGCTGCTCAGATTGTTTGGCTACTTTTAGATCATCAGTTGTGTTATGACTACCCCAGGTCTCTTTCCAGTTTGGCTAATACAGTACTGAACCCTATGGCACACCCTCTGGTTATTCTCCTTTCTTCAGACTGATATCCTTTTACCATCACCCTCTGTGCTGTTGCTAAGCCAGTTTCTAACCTAGTTTACCACCTTGTGTCCCAACCAAAAAAAATAAGGGGAGCATTGATGAAAAGCAGTGCCACTACATCAAAGTTCTCCCCTGTGGGCACTGTTTTGAAAGGAATGGTAAGGCAGTCATTTCAGGCTTAGTGGGGGGTTGGGTGTGTCTGTGTGCTGAAAGCTTGCTGAAGCCATGCGCTTGCAGGTTTCACAATGCAAGGGGGTGGTGTCTGTGGTATCTGTGCTGGAGTTAGTGATGGGTGAAGTGGCCCCAACTCGCTCCACGAAGTGATTCGCAGAGTGCTCCACAACACGAAGCGGAGTACTTCGCATTATAATGGGTACTGCGAAGTCCATTGAAAGCAATGACCTTGCGTTACTCCGCCTTCCACTTCGCCTCACTTCGCCTTGTTTTTAAGCTTCAAAGACAAATTTTGCAGTGATTCATGGGATTTCAGGTCACATGGGCTCTAGATTGTTCTGCACAGCCACAGTTCGGGGTAGTGTGTAGGAAGTTATAGGAGACAATCTGCTCTGAGAGCTCTCTGCGATTTAAACCTTCAAAAAGCTGTTAAAAAAGCCTTTTTGAGTCATTTTATTTTGCTGAAACTTTAGTTCATCGATTATAGGAAACCCTCCTGTGCTCATATCATTGAGCGTTTATTGTTTGTGTATGGATTTTGAATGTTAATGTACAACATTCAGTCTGTGTACTGAGAGACAGTGGAAGTGTGCTTTGGGGGAGGGGCGTATCTGTGATGTAGCTAGATTAACTTGGAGAAAAAGACAGTACTTTCTGTTTTGCTGATATTTTTCTTGTATAACTGTTAATGTACACACAGTAATATTTTCAATATTTCTTGCCATTTTTTTGCTGATTGTTGTGGAGCAGCAGTGCATAATTTTATTTAAAATATGTGGTTATATTACTGAAGTTTTCAATTTGCTATGCATTACTTAGTGTGTGTGAGTATGTGTGTGATGCATGTCATCAAATCAGACACCTTTTATTGCGCCACATAATTTCAGCAATGTGAACCTGCTATCCACTGCAGCTGTGTGATTTTTGTACTTCTTTGTGGTATCTTTACTGGTACTAGTACTAGTGACTGTTACTGTCGCAGTGCATAATTTTAGTTTGTTTAAAATATGTAGTTATATTACTGAAGTTTTCAATTTGCTATGCATTACTTAGTGTGTGTGTGAGTATGTGTGTGACGCGTGTCATCAAATCAAACACCTTTTATTGTGCCACATAATAATTTCAGCAATGTGAAGCTGCTATCCACTGCAGTTGTGTGATTTTTGTACTTCTTTGTGGTATCTTTATTGGTACTAGTACTAGTGACTGTTACTGCAGCAGTGCAGTACACTGCCTCCATGGCCCGCCCCAACCGGCAAAGGTATTCTTTTCCAGATTTGAATTTCTGATGGTGAGCACTGGTTAGGTGGTGTGCCTTTGTGTCCGCATCTCTTCAGTGCACAGTGCAATCTTAATCTGTCTGTGCATTTGCATCTCTTTAGGGCCCAATCTCTATCTGTAACTTAAGTCACAGTTGTTTCTTTGGCTTCCCTTCAGAGTACTGGACAGATGTGGTGCTTAATTCTGCATGAACATTGTACTTATTAATATGTGTTTTTAAGTCAGGACCATCATCACGAGTCACTCGTGATACAAATCACGTTCTTCATCATCACAGACACAAATGCAGTCACAAATCACGATTCACGATCATTCACGTCACGAATCACAACATACATTTTTTTTCTAGTTACTTGGATGTATTGTAAGCCTGTTTTGTAGTATCTCTCCATGCTTCACCACCCCACCATTGTACTCATTAATGTTTGTTTTTAAGTTGGGGAGTTTTGTGCCACCTCATTGGGGCCTGGGAAGTACAGCCGTAGGTATTCATTTTCATCATCACGGTCACAAATGCAGTCACAAATCATGATTTACTTATCACGCCACTAATCACAACATTAATTTTTTTTAATAGTTACTTGGATGTATTATAAGCCTGTTTTGTAGTATCTCTCCATGCTTCACCACCCCACCATTGTACTCATTAATGTTTGTTTTTAAGTCAGGGAGTTGGACAGTGTCTGCAGTACATACAGAGAATGGAAAAAAGACTGACTGCACACATGCAATTTAGCACAGTATACTTGCACTGCTCAGAATACAAAGTGTCACACATACGGAAGACAACAAAAAAGGGCATAATTACATACAAGGGTCAGGGATGGTGGAGAAATAGATTTTATAACACAGCAAGGAAGGTGTGGGGGGGCACATGGTGTGAGGAAAAATAAAACTAATGTGGGATTCCATGGTGATCCAGCAGCAGTTCCAGCACTGACATAATTTGCAACTGATGTCCTTCTATGTGATCCAGCTGCTGTTCCACAGCACTCACCCTCTCATTATCCTTGACAGCACTCCAGAGAACTGCCAAGTCAGCCTGTGTTACATGCAGTTCTCTGGGGTCCACACTTTCTACAGCTGACCTGCTGGTGGTGGTGGTGATGGTGGTGCTGGTGGAGCAGCAGGTGCTGCTGTGGCCCTCCTCTTCTTAGGGATGCCGCAATGTACAGCTGCACCCTCTGCCACAGAATGGCCAGCAGGTGCAGGCATGGTCTTTTCTGTGGCAGCCTGCCACTCCAACTGCTGGTGATTGAGCATATGGGTGTGCTGGCCCCCAGTCCACAGGTGAGTCCCCTGGGGGCCATGGCACACCTCCATCTCACATAGGCAGCACTTGACCACACTGCTGTTCCCCTCGACACAGTCAAAAAACTGCCAAACAATGGAGGTGCGGGAGAACCCGGCACCGGCAGGGGATAGCCAGATGAACTGGCAGCCAGCTGGTCATGGTGCTGAACAGGGATAGGATCCACACCTGGGCCTGTGGGAACAGGCACATCCTGCTCCAGAGGACCTGGTGCTGGACTAGGTGGTGGTGGTTCAACTGCCTCAGAGTCAGGACAGGAGGTGGTGCTAGTCCTGCTTCTGGGGGGGGTTCTCACAAGTTTTGAGCGGTCCAAGAAGAATGGGTGCCCATGCCCTCCACACATGTGCACAGTACGATGCTTACCACTACCATGCTCTCCCAGAGCTGCCCCCACCGCAGACATTCCCTCACCCTGGTCCATCTCTCCTACTGAGCTCCCTCAGTCTGAGCAATCACTACTCACACTGTCACACAACACACACACACAGTCACACAGACACAGACAAACAACTAACTACTTATAAAGGTAAGAAAAATAAAAATTTACAGAAAGAACAAATTAAGTAAAAAAGAGTAAAGAAAAGACAAAAAAATTTAGCTTTTAAAAAAGCTGTTGGGTCTAAATCAAAGTTTAAATCTCCTCCTTGCTCTGATCTCAAAGTATCAGCAGTCACAAAACACACCACTCTCTCCATCTGCACAGGAGAAAGTAAAAGTGTCTGCTTGTATGACTCACTTTCTTCCTGCCTAGCTAAAGTGCATGTGACTTACAGTACTGTAAGCCCTGTGATGTGTGTGTGGGGGGGGGGCTGCCAAATCTGAAACACCAAGTGGATCACTTAGAATCATAATGAGGAACGCGAAGTCCATTAAAAACAATGATTTCACCTTACTTTGCATTGCCATTCCACCTTAATGTGAAGTGGTAATGGCAAGGTGGAGTGAGCACTTTGCACTGCCCACTCCATGTAGCAGAGTGGCAACGCGAAGTGCCCACTTCGCGTTCACTTCGCTGGCAGAATTTAAATTCGCTGCATCTCTAGCTGGAGTTGGGGGCAGTCATTACAGGTAAACATGAGACAGATTTCATAGTACAGTGCATAACCTTTTCACAATGTTTGAATGTGTTGTGCAGAAAGCTGATGACTCGTTAGCAGCTATGTAAAGTGTGGTAGGCAAAGTTCCTCAAATAATAGGTGTTGCATTGATGCCAGAAAGTGCTAACTGGCACTGTGCCTCACTGCAAATGTACTGTTTTGACACAGTCACTTAACTGGAATGTCATATATTTTTATATAGTTCTACTTCTACTCCTCATGTTTAAACTGCCATTGTGTGGTGCGTTGTCTTGTATCAACCTTGTTGGCTGGTTCCGAAATGTGTATGGTGCACTTCGTTTGGCCCAAAAAATGTAAGCTGGCATAATCAAAGTAAGTTGGAATAATTTTTTTCCCATGAATTTTCAGTTTTCAGCCTTCAGTATTGCTAATTATTTTCGTCCTTCTTGCAAAGCATGGAGTTCTCAGTGAAGATAAAGCAAGTGTCTGGGGCCCAGCAGGGGAAAGCAAAACATGCTAGACAGGAAGAGACACAGCAACTGTCCAGAGTTATGGCTTCTTTCCTAAGTCGGTATGTAAAAATATCTTCTTGAGACATGATTAAAGTATAAAAATACATTTTTCATAATGCTTAAAGTTTGTTTAGTTGCTGTTCTGCAACTGTTTTTTTTTTCCCTTTTACTGCACGAACTGTATGCCCATTTTTACACCCGGAATTCTTTTTTTGATCAAACTGTAGATTTGTGTAATAACTTGCAAAACTGTTACTGACCGATGGCAAAATGTAATGGCCGATTGAACTCGTGAATCTAACCTGTGAATAATGTTTTGTGTTTTCTTGATAACTGTTTATTTCTAATAGTACACTTGTCATTTTTTAGGCCTGTTGCTGAGAAACCTGCTCCTGTTGTGTCTCAAGATCTCCTAGAGGAACCATTCATGATTCAGTAAGCATACACCTTTGTTTTTGTAAAGTTTTGTATATTGGCTTTTTGCTAACTGGGACACTGGGTGAGACAATGACAATACAATGTATTCCAGCCTCAACCAGGGGAAGAGGAGCTGATAGGGGAGGCAGATGAGCTTGAACAAGATTTGGCTGTAGGTGGTATTTCTTAACTGAAACCTTTCCAACTACATATCCCACTGTATGCTTCTAATACAAACAAAATGTTTACAATGGTAATTCAGGCTCAGTAACAGTGTTTTGTTTTAGTATAGGAACTTTGATGCCAAAGTTATACTAGGAGCATGTTCTTATTGCTACTGGTATTGGTATATTTGTAAAATATTAAATCTGTTAAGCTATAATTTGTATGTTGCTTTATTCATGATAATGTTACTCTAACAAGGTATTTTTTCTCTCCCTGCTCTCTCTCTCTCTCTCTCTTTTTCTCACCTTTTAGGAATATGACCACCTCAGATGTATCAGTCTCGCTGTGTGAAGAACCAGATACTATGTCATGCAGCAACCATACTGTCGTGGATACATCCGAGTCATGTCATGAAGAACCGATTACTATTCCTTGCACCAACTACATGGAGTGTGAAGAGCCAGCTGCTCCTCAAAGCAGCAGAACAAATGAGGACCATGACACCCCACAGCAGAATGGCAGTGACATCGGTTTATATAAACACATGAACTTGACTGAGAGAGAAACAAAAACAATCCTAACACAGTGGCAACCGTCTCCAGATTTCCAGTTCCCAAAATGACTGATGGGATGCGCTGACAGCCAACAGTACAGAAGATTCAATCCACAGCTTCTTCACAAATGTAGGTTTGCACATTACTCCCACAAATTAGATGCTGTCTTCTGTGGCCCCGGCTTCGTGTTCAACACTTGTAAAGAAGTTGTTTTGGTCTCTATGTCCATGACTGACTGGTCTAATGGAAAGAAGATATTGGAGTGACACAGCAAGTCGAAGGAACATGGGAATGCAGTTGTACAGGCTGAGGCATTTGTTGAAGTCTGTGGTGGCAGAATGAAGACAGCATACCAGTCCATTGTGCAACAGGACAAAAAACTGACTGAATGCACCAGGCATGCCCTGAGACAGATTGTGAAAACAATCATTCTATGTGGAAGACAAAATTTTACATTGCATAGAAAAAAACACATTACAGGAAATTTCAAGGCTTTGCTGGACTATACCACAGAACTGGACCCAGTATTTGAAGAACGTTTGAAGGAAGCACCACAAAATGCACAGTACATCTCAGCACAAATCCAGAATGAGCTGATTCAGCTCAACAGGTTGCAGATTCAATGGAAAATTCTCAACAGAGTCAAAGATGCAAAATTTTTCATTTTAATAGTGGATGGAACAACTGATATTTCGCACAAGGAGCAGATCACCCTGGCTTTGCGTTATGGACACAGAAGTGAAGATGGGAATGTGGAACATGGTGGAGACTTTATCAAATTTGTGGAAACCTTTGACACCACTGGAAAAGGCCTTTTAGATCTTCTTCTACAGTGACTGAGAGCCTAGGGTACTGAAACGGAATACTTGAGAGGACAAGCTTATGACAGAGGAAGTAATATGAGTGATCATTTCAATGGGGTGCAGGCAAGAATTCGGACTGTACTTCTAGAAGCAATGTATAGTGCTTGCAAGGCACATAACCTTAACACAGATATTGTTCATTCATGTGCAACACGTCACGTGTCTAACATGTTTGATACATGCCAAAAAGTTATTTCTTCATTAAAGACTTCAGTGAAGTGTCACAATGTGTATTTATCAGAACTGAAAGAATTTGCAAGTTTGCCAAGTGACTATGAAGACACCGAGGAGGACAGAAGTACATCCTTACGGGCACCTGGCAACACATGTTGGATGAGTCAAGCTGATTCACTTCACAGTTTCAAAAATAAATATGTTGTGTTAGCCAACACCTTGGAGAAGATTGTGGGGTTTGGTGGTGATGCAGAACGATTTTTATTCTCCATGAGGAAGTTTGATTTTATTGTTACTTTGGTGTGTGTGGAATCTGTGCTTGCAATAACAAAGCCACTTCATTTATAACTTCAGTGCGAACATACTGACCTAATTCAGGCATCAGAGGAAGCAAATGTTGTCACTGAGACACTGAAAAGCATGAGAGATGATGCAGAAATCAGTTTTGCAAGCCTGTATGAAGAGGTGAAGCAGCTAGCAGATAGTACCCTAGTCGAAGAATCTGTTCCCAGAATCTGTGGGAGGCAGACTCAAAGGAGCAACATCACTGCAGCAGATCCAGAGGAGTACTACTGCCGGCACACTTTCATACCATTCTCGGATCATGTAATATCCGAACTAAGGGTGCAACTCATTGAATGCCCCACGTTTCCTGGCACAATATTTGGTGCCCAGTGCCCTGCATGTTCTTCAGGATGACAGTAAGGTGACTGCACTGTATGAAGCTTACAAGACTGATCTTTCTAGCCTAACAAACCTGAAATGGGATCTACAGAGATGGACAGCAAAATGGAAAATGGTCTTCAGGGAAGAGTGGCCAACTATGATCCTTGATACTCTACAGAAATTAAACCCTGCATTCTATCCAGAAATCAGCACTGCTTTATGCATTTTGGCTATCATGCCAGTCAGTGTTGCATCCGCAGAGAGGTCATTCAGTGCATTCAGAAGATTGAAGACCTGACTAAGTACACCATGAGTGAAATGCGATTAACTGATCTGGCTCTGCTACACATCCATCAAGATATCGAAGTTGATGTTGTTCAAGTGTTAAAAGATTGATCCATGCAACAATCACCGCATACACTTTATTTCAAGGTGATGTATTGCAGAATCCTTTTTTCATTACTTTTTTCATGATGGTGTCTTCGGTTGTTTCATAATTGCTAAATTGTGGTGAACTGTTGGCATACCGTAGGTTGGATGGTTTGTGGCTATTTGGTGCAGAGTGGTTTAAGTGGTTATGTTGACCAGATCCAAACCTGAGCACTATGTAGCTTAGATCAGCACTTTGTTGTTGCTGTTATTCTAGTCATTTCAAAGTTCATTTTGTTGCCACTATGTCTAAGTTAACATACTTTTTAATTTGGGCTCCTGTGTGCTGTTGGTTTCTTATATAGTCACTGTAAATTTAAGGCAATTAATCAGTAACTGTACACTGTTGGTGGGTACTGTACATTACAATTTTATGCTGTTGACTGAGTGATTTCGGGTACTATGTGTATGGGTGACTATGTGAATGATTTCTGCCAACTGGGGTTGCTCAACTTTCCTGAGATAGCAAAGAGCATGTGAGCACAAGTACTGCTGTAATGTGCTTCAATGTGTATATCACAGTATTATTACTTTTTTTCTTTGCTCACTCACTGCAGCAACATTCGTCGGGCACAGGTTCAATTCTCAATTGCCCAATACCTTTTATTTAGAAGAATATATAGACTGCAATCAGAGGGCACCTCCACCAATGAGAAAGCATCTGTTTAGTGACACAAAATGTCAGATTGGCTTCTTTCTTTTCAGTATTATGGTAGTTTTCACTGCTTGTATCAAACCGTTTTTTGATTCTGACAAGTGTATCTTGTCTTGTTCTAAACAGGCTGAGAGTGCCCAGTTTGTTCAATATTTTATTTTGCTGATTTGTAACTGTGAGCATGTCGTATCCCATGTGGTCACTCTTTTTTCTTTATTATTTTTTGTAACACCTTTTTCAGGAATGACCCAGGCCTAGGTAAGCAAAGAAAATTTTGGAGATAAGATAAGATAAGCTGGAAAATACATGTTCAAGAGTAACCGAAGGTATATGATAAAAACAATGTAAAAAATATTTGGATACAATTTCAACACAGTGGCATAAAAAAACTGAGTTAAACTATTTGTTTTGTAAGAATGCAAAACTGGTGTTAATATACTGTAATGTAGTGAGTACAAGGGGTGTTAACCTGACAGGGATAGTGTGGCAGATGTCAAGGTGGGAGGCCACTTGGGGATCAGTGATCATCGTACATGTGGTTCAATATACTGTATGGAAAGCTGCAGAATCGGACCACACGAATGAGGGCCCTGGACTTCAGGAGGGCAGATTTTATAATGACACGTTAATGTCTCAGAGATGACCTGGTGGTGGGGATGACCAGGGGGAGGATGGAGGAACAGTGGGTAAAGTAAAAAGGGGGGCATAGTAAAGGCTACAAACCTTTGTGTCAAGTAAATGAGCAAAAGCAAGAGGAAAAAGAGACCACCATGGTTCTCGAAGGAGGCACAATTTGAAGATAGAGAGGGGATGGCCCAGAGGTAATGTGAGGAAGTATTTTTTCATGGAGAGGGTTGTGGATGCAATGAACAGCCTTCCTGAGGAGGTTGTGGAGTCAAAAACAGTAGGGGAATTCAAGAATGCATGGGACAGACATCAGCCAGTTCTAGTGGGGGGGGTAGGAGGTAGTAGGCTGTTGACTAACTAGGATCTGCAGCTTATCCATTAGATAGGGCAATGGGCAGACTGGGTGGGCTAAGCAGTCTTTATCTGCTGTTGAATTCTGTGTTTCTATGTTTTGAAAGAGGTGGTGGAAAAGATAAAGGCTTAAAGGGGTGAATTCAGATGGTACAAGGAGAAGCAGAGGAAGGAGGATAGAAGGTGTACAAGGGGAAGCAGGGAAAGCAGAAGGAGCACAAGGGCACAGACTGAAGAGAATATAACCCATGTGGTAACAAAAGGGGACAAGATGTTTTCTAGATATGTAAGTAAAAAGAGGAAGACCAAAGGAGGGATTGTTAGGTTCAAAATGGAAGGGGGACCATGCAGAGGGGACCAAGAAAAGCCAGACATATTGAACAAATACTTCTGCTCAGTGTTCACAGGCAAATACTTCTGCTCCGTGTTCGCAGAGCAGAGGGAAGGGGAAGGACCACACAAACGTAACAGGAGCCTTGGGGGGGGGCAGTCCTGAAGGTACTCACTAATCTGAAAGTGGAAAAAGCAATTGGGCCAGACGTGATGCATCTGAGAATGTTGTGGGAGCTCAGAGAGGTACCGGCTACACCTTTGATGGTCCTGTTTAACAGATCACTGGAAACTTTAGTGGCTCCAGAGGACTGAAAGGAGTCTGATGTAGTCCAACTTCATAAAAGTGATAGCAGGGAAGAGGCTGGTAATTATAGGACAGTCAGCCTGACATTGGTGGTGGGAAAGTTAATGGAAACACTGCTGTAGGAAAGGACTGTGGAATATATTGAATCCAATGGTTTATAAGACCCAAGACTTCATGGATTCATGGGGGGAGGGTAATTTCAAATGAATCTGATAGATTCCTTTGACTGGCTGATCAGGGTAGGTGTGTGTTGGCTGTGAGATGGCTGTTTGAATACACAAGTTAAGTATTTTCTCCAGCTGGTGTGTGCACCACTTCCTTCCATCTGACCAAGGAATTATATCAGGGTGGAGTGGTGGACACAGTACACCTAGATTTCAGTGAGGCTTTTGACACTGTTTCACAAAGGAGACTAGTAAACAAACTAGGTAGCGGAGTAGTGGGACCAAAGGTGGTAATCTGGGTAAGGAACTGGTTTGGGGATAGGCAGCAGAGGAGGGTGGTAAACAGAGTTCACTCCAAGGAAGCGAGGGTGACCAGTGGGGTGCCTCAGGGATCAGTGCTGGGAATGTCCTAGTCAATGTCTTTATAAGTGACATTGCAGAGGAGCTGCAAGGGAAGGTCTGCCTATTTGCAGATGGCACCAAGGTCTACAACAGGGTGGACACTCTTGGTAGTGAAAAGGATGAGCAGAGACCTTTGAAAACTTGAAGAGTGGTCAAAGATATGCCAGCTGGGTTTCAATTTGAAAAAGTCAAAAATAATGCAGTTAGGTTACAGAAACCTGGTTGGCGGGGGGGGGGGGAGTACAAAACAGGTGGAGTGTTATTGATGACAACCAAGCAGGAAAGAGACCAAGGGGTAATCATATCAGATGACCTAAAGGTGGCCAGGTAGTGCAACAAGGCAGCTGGGAGAGCTAGTGGGATGCTGGGGTGCATTGGGAGGGGTATTGCAAGCAGAAAGTAGCGGGGTACTGCAGGGTTCAGTACTGGGTCCAGCCTTCTTTAATGTCTTTATAAGTGACATTGCAAAGGGACTGGAAAGAAAAGTAGGCCTCTTTTCAGATGACACAAAGATCTGCAACAGGGTTGATACACAAGGTGGGGGGGTGGAAAGGATCAGAAGGGACTTGGCAAGGTTGGAGGAATGGTCAAAAGTATGGCAGCTTAGATTCAATGCAAAGAAGTGCAAAGTAATGTACCTGGGAAACAAAAAACCAGGGGAAGTGTACACAATGGGGGGGGGTATTAACAACAACAACAATGGAAAGGGACCTGGGAGTAGTCATATCAGATTACCTAAAGGTAAGCAGGCAAGCAACACGAGAAGGCAGTAAGGATGGCTGGGGGGATACTGGGATGTATAGGGAGAGGCATCACCAGTAGAAAACAAGAAGTTGCCATCCCTCTGTACAGACAGTTGGTGAGATCCCATCTGGAGTACTGCATGTAGTTCTGGAAAACCCATCTCCGCAAGGACATAGACAGGATGGAGGCAGTCCAGAGGAGGGCAACTAAAATGCTGCAGGATCTGCACCAGAAGCCATATGAAGAGAGACTAGAGGAGCTTAATATGTATACCCTTGAGGAAAGGGGGGGGGGATATAATAGAAACTTTCAAGTATCTCAAGGGAATCAACAAAGTCCAAGTGGGTAGCATCTTTCATAAAAAGAGATGTACAAGAACAAGGGGACACAATTTGAAGATAGAGGGGGGATGGCTCGAGGCAATATGAGGAAGTTTTTTTTCACAGAGAGGGTGGTGGACATATGGATCGGCCTTCATGAGGAAGTCGTGGGGTCAAAAACAGTGGGGGAATTCAAAAATGCATGGGACAGACATAAGGCAATTCTGGTGGGGGATAGGAAGAAGTAGGCTGTTGGTTAACTAGATCTGCAGCTTATCCAATAGGTAGGGAAATGGGCTGACCAGGTGGGCCCAGCGGTCCTTATCTGCCATCAAAGTCTATGTTTCTATGTTTCTAAAGAGGGAGGTGGCATTGCCCCTGTGTAGATTACTGGTAAGACCCCACCTTGAGTACTGTGTCCAGTTCTGGAGACCCCATCTCTGGAAGGACATAGAGTGAAAGCAGTCCAGTGGAGGGCAACTAAAATGGTGTAGGGTCTGGGTCAAAAGCCCTACAAGGAGATACTAAAGTACCTCAGTATGTACACCCTGAACGAGAGGAAAGGGGGTATGAAAGAGCCCTTTAAATAAATCATGGGGGTAAATAACATACAGGAGGGAAGTATTTTTCAGAAAAAAAGGAGCTCAAGGACAAGTGGACATGAAGCTGGAACGGATGGGGAGTAGATTCAGAAGAGATGTGAGGAAGTACTTCTTCACAGAAAGAGTGGTGGATTCCTGGAACAGCCTTCCAATGGAGGTGGGGGAGCAAAGAAAGTGCAGGGGAGGGGCTCAAGATTGTATGGGGTGAGCATAAAGATATCTTAGTGGAAAGAAAAGGGGGAGAAAGAAAGAGCTGGAGATCGATCAGGGTCTGTGCTATTACTGTAGGTAGGGAAAAATGGACAGACTAGGTGGACCAAGCAGTCCTTATCTACCGTAGTATTCTCTGTTTCTATGTAATCTGTAGCATAGTGAGTACAAGTAGTGCTAACATACACATATAAATCGACAGGACGGTAGCTAGTATCTTAGGCTGCACAAATGCAGTGGGATGCACTCAGTAGGCAACCCAATGAGTTATATGGAGTGTCTTCCGGCCCTCCAATATAACTTCCTTGCTCAGTCTCGTGTACACAGCTTTCACGAGACCTTCGGAGACTGGCAGTCTTTCCAAGTCATCCACTAATTGGGCTAGGTTAGGAGTGACAACACAGAGGGTTGGAAGTGTGACCCCTGTGTTATGCTGTAGACCACCTGCCACCATTATCCTATCTGACACCTAACTGACCAAGACTATTTGGTCTCGGTCTATGCAGGCTGTGTGTTCATTGAAATCTAAGGTTCCCTTATGAGCATGGTTGTTTGTCATTGGACAATGAGTCCTTCTTAGTTCTTCAAATATTCTTATATTTATTTTAAAACCATCTGTTTGTCTGTGCTTGGGGCTGTCATATATTTTACACCAGTGTCTTTTACTAGAATTGATACACCAAGCCAAGTATTTATCTACATAAAATAATTTGGGGAATAAGAAATCTGTACATCAAATCATATGAATATAACCTGGAACTGTTATCTTAAGAGTACTGACTTACTTCTTAGGTTATCATTTTCTAAACTTAGTGCTCTAAGTTTTATAATATTAAATTGAGAAAAAATACCAAAGTCAGGATTCATGATTAAAAAATGTTTACTTTTGATATGGATGTTTAAAGTTTACAAGGCAGTTTTGGCACTAATATGAATAGACTGTCACAATTAAAAATGCATTTACAATTTAAAAATGCAGTTATAATTTTATCTGAACAGCAGTGCAAAGCAGAAAATAATTTCTTTGACGCAGACCAAAAAAGTCGCAAACAAAAATAAAAACAATTGCCAGGCTGTCAGCCTCAGGTCCTATGCCTAAAGTGGAGGTAACAACTCACCAACCAGTACCAGCTGATGTGCTCATTAGATCCTGGGAGTTGAGGTGACTCTTGGTTCTGCCTCTGAGATTCCTTACCTTGGCTGGGGCTGTTGAGGACTTAAATACTTCTTGCCAAGGCAGAAAATAGGAGGGTCTATTATCTGGGCTGTAACCTTGGTCTGACGTCAAGGTGTCTTGCATCAGAGATGGCCAGGGGACTTTTCCAGATATTTTAAAAATTATTGTGCTCTCAAGCGAGACACCCAGCTTGACACTTTGGACAGGTGGACATAGGTGCGAACAGCTGGCCACTTGTTGCGTTTGAGGTGTGAACAGTTAATCCCTCGTTGTGGCTGAGGTGTGAACAGCTGACCCTCATTGTGGTTAGTTGTTTACTTGGCAGGACAAGGTTGGCTGCCCATGTGGTCAGTTATTCACCTAACAAGACTGGGTTGACTGGTTGTGATTGCTCATGTGGCCAGGTATTATACCAATAGGACAGGGTTGACCGCTTGCTAACCCCTTGTGGTTAGACTGAGCAGGTAAAAATAAATTGCCTGTGGTTACCAGTGGAAAGTATCCAACAGGTGTCAGAAGTTTGAGAGGTCATGCTCAGTGCTCATAAGGACACAGCATGCCTGGAAAATTACAAGCCTACCCTCCGTACTTAAATCTGCTTGAAGTTATGAGAAAAATAAAAAAATAAAAAATAAAAACTAAGTACAAGAGTTTCAAACATGCAGGAGTAATCTATGTAGCAATATACTGACAGGGTGGTAGTTGGCAACACTGACCGCCTAGGGCATAATGAGGCCCGACGCTGCAGGTGGAGGGCCTTATAGCCCTGGAAGGTCCGGTATTGCCCATACCGCCCACCCTGGAGGGTATTATTGTGCTTAGAAAATGGGCTAGATGTGTAACTTTTTATAGAATCATAAAAAAAATTAATTCTACAAAAAATGACTACAAATGTATTTTTGTCCTTTTATTTGATAAAGTAGTCCCTGTATCTACTGTATTAGCCAGTAGAGGGATGTGTAGTGGTTGCTGCATATTTTTCTGGTTCCTATCCCCCTCCCTCACACACACTTTTAGATTTGCAATCTTTTCACAAGTAAGGAAATGAGAAGTGGCAAGGTTTCTTTTATATTTTCTTTTGGGGGGTTTTAAAGGCAGAGATTTATGTTGAGCCATTCTGTTCTGGACTCTGACAGCATTGTTGCACTTGGTTGATGGATCGGCATGTAAGTGTGTCTGCCGCTGAGGCGAGAGGTTAGAGTGATGCACTTACTGTAAAAGATTTTTAATCTCCAACAGCCAGACTATGACAGGGTTAGGAGACAGCAGGGGAAATGATTTTAGAAGGGGAGAGATTGCTACAGAGCATGAGAGCGCAGTCAGAAGAGTGCTATCTGTGTAAATGGCTGCTGCTCAGCTGTGAGAAGTGATTAATTGTTTGTAAAGTCAGAGTCAGAGATTTATGTTGAGTAGCAGCTGGTTGAAACATCAGCAAGAATAAGTTTTTTTGTTTAAATCTCCAAGTTACAGCTGGACAATGACAGTGTTAGGGGACAGCGGGGAAACCGTTTTAGAAGGGGAGAGATTGGTACACAGCATGAGAGCGCAGTCGGGAGAGTGCTGTCATCTTTGCAAATGACTGCGGCTGTGAGAAATTAAAAAATCTCTCTCTCTGAATGTAAAAATGCATTCTGGATTGTGTTTCTTTATTTCTTTTTTTTACATGAATAACAGCCAGCTTTGAGAGGACAGGGTAGGAAGTGGGTGTACCAGGTCGCTAAGTGAAAGACAACAATGTGGCGGCAGCTAGTACTTAAAAACTGTATGGGCACAAGGAATCAGGATATCTGACTGGGAAAGTGGCGGGTCATGGGAGGAGAGAGCGATGTAAATTAAAAAAAATGTAGACAAAAATAAGCACAACAGAGGATAATGTGCAGTTTTGCCAGGCAGTTGGCACTGGACTACGGAGCTTTGGGGAGACCTTATCTCTCGCTAAGCGAGCCAAAAAAATGCCAGCGATTTTAAATTGAAATTACCTGGTTTTAGCCAATTAGGAAGCAGGGCGGGCACTAAGATACTTTAGTGGGTGAGGGGGCACTATAGGCTGGTACTTTTTATTTCCTGGGCATCTATTGAAAGTTAATGTACCCCCCTGGCAGAGGAACTAGCCAATCAGATGCCAGGAAATAAAATGCCCATTTTTCTAACAGATTATAAATTTCTAATTGATTAATACAGAATCAATACACACTGAATCAGGTTATAAATTGTTGATCGATGCAAGGAGGAAGTAGGATGTTGGTTAACTAGGATCTGCAGCTTATCCATCAGGTAGGGAAATGGGCAGACTAGGTGGGCCAAGCGGTCCTTATCTGCCGTCAAAGTCTATGTTTCTATGATCAATACAGAATTATGCACACCAAAATCCATTACTGATTATTAATTGGAAAATAAAAAGCAGGTGCACAAGCCTTGCTGGTTTGGTTATATTGTTAGCGTCTGCTGGGTGGAATGTCAGCAGCAATCCCTCTGGTCACTATACCCTCAACCTCTGGGTCCAGTTCCTCAATCACTGGGGATAACGGGGTAGGTAAAGCCCATGGAGCAAGTAGTCTGAGCAATGGAACAGTGAGTGTCAATAATGGGGCAGACAGTTCCTGCCAAGAGGCATGAAAGTTCAATGGAATAGGTAATTTTGATAGAACAGGCAAATTCAGTGGGGCAGGCAGTTAATGCAGTGGGCCAGGCAAGACCAGACCCAGCAGTGGGCGAGCCTGAGGTGGCAGGACCTGTGATGGGATAGACCCGTTTAGTGGGATGGTCAAATCTAATGGAGCAAGTGAACCTGGTGGCAGAGGCAGACCTGGTGGGGTCTGCGAAATGGGATTGCATGCAGAGCACCAGAAGCTATGATTTAAAGAGTGGGTGGGGGGGCAGTTCTAATTCCCACTGGAGGGACATTCCACAGGTATGGGCCAGCAGAGGAGAAAGACATTTTGTCCATCTTAGAATTTACCCACGGTACTTCAAGCTGAAGATGATCAAAAGAGTGCAGGTACTGTGGATTTGTTTTGTGTCTTAGGAACCTTGACAAGGGAGAAAGGTTAGGGGGGGCTTAGTGACTTATTAATCAGGCAGCAGAGGGTGCAGTCCCTGTGTACCTGTGGGGACAGCTAGTCAAGGTTACTGTAAAGGTCACCTCAGTGAGTTCTAAAAAGGACCAGTGAGGCTAATGGGCATATGGAGTTGTACATTGTGCTAAACTGAGAGATGACTTTCTCTTTTATGCAAGTGTATGCCCTCACCCCCGCATCTAGGGGTATGTTGTAGGTAGTGGATAAAACGCGGGGAGCAAATACTAAAACTAGCTCACTTACTTGACCTGCAAGCTGCTGGTGATCTCATAGTATTCCAGGACACGCTCAGCGCATACAAACTGCAATGCAAGGGGAGGGTTAGAACACAGAACACTTTTCCAGACAAAGGGGAATGTCCAAACTTGGATTAAACTTTAAAACAAGATCCTTTTATTAAGTGTTGCTCATGATTAGAGTATTCATTTTCTCCTGAGGGCAGGCTACAGATTGTCACAGTTTTTTGCATTATTGTAGTCTCTAAATCCCCCAGACCAAGGGTGGCAGTAAAGGCATTTTATAAGGTAGCAAAGTCCAGTTGATAAATATCTGGGGTCATTCCAACAACCCCAAAAGGCACATGGGTACTTTTTAAGCAGGTTATCGCTCAGCAAGATTCACATAGGCATCATCATTCAGAACTACCCAGGATCTGTATTATGTGCTACATTCCCTGTAGCATGAACCCCTAAAGGCTCCTAATAACAGTCTCCATATTTACAAAGACATCATAGGCTCCCTATTTACAACACTGGGAGCACTCCGGATCCATATTTATACTTTCACAAGCCTCCTGCTTCACTGCAGTCCTTCTTCACACTGACAGGGGTATTGCACTCCATATTGCTACCCAGGGAATAGGGCAGGCTTTTCCTGAACCCTGTACTAGGCACAGCCTAGAGCTTCACAGGCTTTGTCCCCACCTGAAGTGATCACAATTTAGGAGCAAGGAGAGGTGGACACCCCCTGGGGTCCGAGGTTGTCACACCTGCCACCTCTTAACCCTCTCCCAAGAACTTATCCTCATGAGCAGAGGGTCCTAGACTAAATTAAAGCTACAGGGATATACTCTAAACCTCCTGCCTAATGCAGAGAGTGGGGACACCACTGGGTGCCATGTGCTGGCCTGGTAAACACAGTTTGTTGGATCACCTTCCATCTCTGGACTGCAGCAACACATATGTAACCCCCCCCTCTTGGGGCTTACCAGAATTGCCTCTTCTTTTCCCATTTTCCCTCCTTTCCCATTGTCTATGTGTGCTCCCCGGTACGTCCCAAGTTCCGCGCACAGTCCAGTGTCTTGTTTCAGCCCAGTTTCAGGCTTACAGCTTGCTTGCGATCTGCTGCTATTTGTTTTGCTCCTTGGAGCAAGCGGGGATTGCGCAAGCTCACAGTGGCATTTTTCATGTGCTGACTGCTGGTTTTGTGGTCAGCCAAGGAGTGTCTCAGTGGTCCCGGTGCCCCTCTTAAGCTTAATGGGGACCAGTGACCTTGGGGAGGCTGGACAAGAGTCGCAGCAGACTTTAAAAATAGAGTTTAAAATGGGGTCTATCTCGAGGGGTTCATGAATATTAATGAGCCCTCACATAATAATGAGTTGCTGCCTACCATCTAGGAGTACTGTGTTATGGCAACAGGGGATCTGCTGGGCACGGATGTATGAGAGTGAACTTGTATAAAAGGGCACAAAAGAGGCTACATGCCCAGGGGGGTAATTGTAAATAAAGAATAACTGTACTGGCTGCAACAGGACTCTGAACTTGTGGGACTGCATGAACTGCCATTGAACTGAATGGGAGCAGCCATGCTGTAGATCCTTCATTTATTTATTTTATTTATTTAGTTTTTGTTGACTGGGTAAGTGCACTAGACAAATTCTGCCTATTTTCAGGCATGACCCGGGGGAGGGGAACACAGATGAATGCCAATTGACCTTGAACCAGATTAAGCTGTTGGTTGTATTTTTAGTGAATGGGTGAAATTTGACCAGGGCACCAGGGAAGTTCCCCTACTCTCCTGTAGGGGGAACCTCTGTCTCACAGTCCAGAGATGGACATTCAGAACAAGATAGCTGAGAGGATGGATGTCTTTGAGGAAGGTGAGCAATTCTCCTCACCTGTCCTGAATACCTCAGAGGCCGTAGAGAAAGCAATGTTGGAACAGGAGTTTGGGATTGAAGATGTGGACAATACTACTGTGGCACTAACAGTAAGTGGGCTTTCTAATGTTACTTCATGTATGGGAGAAGAACAGAATAAAGAACAGCCTGAAGAGAATGTTATGTTGAGAAAGACATCAGATTTTAGCCCTGTAAAAACTCCTGGAATATCCTCGTTGCCTGGCGCTACGCAGGAATGTACTGTTCAGTCGCTAACAACCCTCCCGGCTGATTCTGACAATCAGCTGAAAGAGGGCTTTACCTCAGTGGCGCTGACTCATATAGGAAACTTGCAGGCACCTTCCACAGCAGAGGGGAGTACGCTTCACTAGAATGCGGCTGGCAGTAAATCCGGAATTTCCTTCAGGTGCCTAAAGCCACGCATACTCCCCCAGAGGACTCCTCCAGTGGCAGCAGCACATTGATGATTAAGCCCAGGATTGTATCCGACTAACAGAGCAACAGCACAGCTCAAGGGAACTTCAGTTGAGCCGATGAATCAGGCTCCCGATCACAGTAAGCCCTCGGTGGAACAAGTCTTTTTCTTTATGGACCATACACAGAAACATAATGAAACAGACTATCCACAACTGGGTTGGTTCCCTGAAAATGCATTAGGAGGGGCTGGCTGGATCCAAACACCTGCAGGTAAATGGATCCCAGATCCCTCAGACATTAAAAGTGATAATGACGCGAAGTCTCTTATGCAGGTACATACTAATACTTCTGATTTACAGAAGAATGCCAAACCTGCACTTTCAGATGACTTGCATCAAGATTTACTTTTTTCTCAGCAACCAAATGAATCAGTAGCGATTATACAGGGTGCACTCTCAACAAGTAAACCTATAATGATGGGCCCCAGTGATTCTGTACTTAATGATCCTGAGAAGAATGCTTGGTTAACACCAATGTTTAAACTGGCTGATTTATTTCATTCATCAGGAGAACCTGTGCCCAGAAAGAATGCTGTTCGACTCCTTTATAAAGGAGGAATGGAGGAAACTCCAGACAGACTATTTATTGCTAAAACTTTATTGAAGAGTTCATTGGGATTTTTTTCTAGTGAAATTTTTCCTCATTTCATATTGGAAATGGGAACTTTGATATCAGCTTTAAACTCCTTTCAAATTTAGATATATTTTGGACACAGTATCATAAATTGAAGCACATTCCTTTATGGGTACCTTTTTTGGCCATTCCCCTAACAAAGCCTGCAGTAAAAGTGATCACTGTTATGTTTAAAAACAAAGGTGTCAATATAGAAGACATCTTGTTTTGGCTCGGGCAATGGTGTGAAGTACTGGATAGGCCCTCCCCCATTCTAGATAGTAAACAGATATGGAATGGGGGATGGAAAATCAAGATAAAATTGTTTTCATCAAATCATGGGACAGCACATTTGCCTAATTTTTTTCTTTTCAGGGAAAGACAGGGGTTCCTTGTTTTACACAGGCCAACCTAAGGTCTGCTTTAAATGTGGTGCACGTAATCATTTGAGCTCAGCTTGTGACTCCATTAAATGTAGTCACTGTTTTGAATATGGTCATGTTGCTGCTAACTGCCTTAATTTGTTTTGGTGCAATCTTTGAGAGAAAACTGGACATGGCTATAGTAGATGCCCATGGGCCTCTCACAACAGAGATGGCTGTCCTTCTCATGAAGGCCTTATTAGTCAGGCTCAGCAGGCCCAAGCAAAGAAAATAGCCCAAATGGAAGAGAAGGAAGGTACATCACTCAATAGTGCAGAGATGCCCAATGTAGAACAAAAACCTGCTCCAGGTTTCCATAATTCTTCTACAACTGTTCCCCCTGTTGAGGCAATTAGTTCTCCGCCCTCTATTTCGGATCCACAAGTACTAGGCCTGGATCAGCCTACTGGTTTAGCCTCTGAAGTACAAGAAGAAATGCTCCCCCCTCCACCTCCAGGGGATGCTCCCTTTATTATAGTATCCTCTAAGAAGAGAAGTAGGGCACGCATAAATCCTAAATTGGATAAGAATGGTGGGAAAGAAGAAGGGAAAAAATGTTAAAGGGAAAATGCCTCTGTCGAAGTTTTCTGGGAATAGATATGCTTCTCTTCCAGTAGATAAAGATTGGGGGGATTCAGATGAGGAAGATTCAGACATCACCTCCGTGGCTTCCTCTACTACTGATGATATGGAGGATGGGTGGGGTTGGGGGTGGGGATCTATTGCTAAGCGTAACAGGCAGCAAAGAAATGCAAAAATGTCTTAAATAAATGTTGAGTAGGGTGTTTTTTCCTGGGTTACATTGTTTCAGAAGCAGCCCTTTGCCATTTCTCTTTTATTTCATGACATCTTT
This sequence comes from Neoceratodus forsteri, assembly GCA_016271365.2. Classification (NCBI taxonomy): domain Eukaryota; kingdom Metazoa; phylum Chordata; order Ceratodontiformes; family Ceratodontidae; genus Neoceratodus; species Neoceratodus forsteri. Next base: position 724,718,127 of record CM057458.1, on the reverse strand, counting down.
AAAGCTGCACTGTCAGCCTGTGTCCACCGTTTTCGTAAGGTTACTGTATCTTTTAAATAAAGAACATTTCAGAAAGTGCGCCCACCCTTACCTTAACATGTCTTCATTTGCTTTATTAGGTTTCGAATTTTCTTATTTTCACCCATTTTGTGTATCTCCTCGGGTCCCCAAATAAACCTTCCATTCTGTAGTTACACCCCCTACACAGTGGCGTCACACTCTCACGCTGTAACTGACATATAACTTATTTTGACACCTGTGCCCAAGTGTTTCCATCTCCTTTATGTTGCCGGTGCTGCAGCAATCACTATACCTCTAGGTTCCTAACTGATTGTGTGGAAGGTGAGTTCCTACCAATGCAGTTATTTATTGCTGACTGACTATACTTTTGGCATGTTTTATATACAGTTCAATCAGACTCTCTCTGTCTAACAAACCTGCGCTGTGTCCCCCGCTTGAAATTGGCTGTCAAGTCTGCTACCTTGCGGTTGGTGTTAATTGGTTACAAATCTTACATTAGCAGTGGGCTAAAATGTAAAACTAGTTTTGTTTGACTTGCATTAGAAATATCGCTGACTCTCGCCAGATCCTCCAACTGTACCCTTTTTTACCGGTACATTACCTCATTTCTAACACAGATACCTAATCCTGGATAGTTCTTGCTATTATACTTATGTCCAAACAACTGCATCTCCTATCTCGATCTCGCAGTCAAGCAGCTCAGGCACATGACAATTCGCTCCGATAATTCTCCCCGCGACTACTCACTCCCAGCAATTCGCTCCACTGACGGCACACTCCTATAACAACTCACTCATTGCCAACACGCTTCCGCTCAAGTCACAAAACTCAGAGCATAGCCTGAGAACTGCACTGCTGTTAGTTTACCTGCTTCATACAATTTAGTACATAATTGAGATTAAATCAGGACTGCTTCCTGCAACAGTGTGCTTCCTCTGTGTTTTTATAAGGAAGAGACTTGTATACACCAGCGAGAAAAGGAGTTCTTTATGCTGCTAACGGGAGTGCTCCTATCTCTCACTCTATCTCTATTATAGAAACATCCCTTTAGGAAAAGGTTATGCTCCTGGTGCCCTAGTAAATAACTGTTAAAGGAATTAAAAATGTTAGACGATTCCCGGCATTTAATTAGCTTCCAGCTGCATTGGGTGATTTTGTAATTATTTGTTTAAACTACCTTGGGGGATACAAGTTGAGTGTTGCATTTGGCGAACTGATAGCAGTGACTAAATAACTTTAAAAAACACAGTAAACGTTAGTTACTAATGCTTAGTGTTTTTTTACACAGTTATTTAGTTACTGCAATCAGACATCAAGGATAGCTGAACTTTATCTTATTCCCGCAACCCAATGATCAACATTTGTGAGAGACAGTGCAGCAACCAAGTAAAGAGCTGTAAAAAGAGAGTGAGAGAGAGAGAGAGAGCGAGAGCGTGCTTACATTCCTGCACACAGATTATGTCCCCCAATAGACCCAATGTCCCCTCCTGGATGCAGCAGCAGCTCACGGTGCAGCACAGAAAGAGCACCCTATTTCTGTGCCCTGCTCTCCAGAAGTGCCTCTCACAACAAGGTTGTTGCTTCACTGTGTGGGGAGAGGGATGCTATGCTGGGAGAGAAACATCACCACAAAAAGAGGCAGGAGTGAAAGCATGGAGTGTCCAAGGGCATCAGGACCAATCTGTTCTACTTTATCTGAAGCAAGTCAAAGAGAAAAATGTTTTGTTTTTCTGTAGGAAAAGCGGGTGGGGGGGGGATCAAATCCACATAGTGGTGCTGGTGAAAAAAACAGCATTTAATTGGAGAAGAAAGTGCATCAGACATTGAATAGTAGTCCCACAAAATAAGAAAGTTAAATTTTCGTGCAAATGTAAACAAACAGTTAAATATCCAGTCTGGCTACCTCTTGAACTGCAGATAGTACCAATAAAAATGTCTGACCACTAAAACAGGGAAGAAACAGTGCGGATCTATTACGTTGCCCTTTCCCCCACAAACACACACACAGACACACAAAGAAGCTGTCAACAACTATTGTGGGTCGGAAGTCAAGTCCAGACCACAATAGTTATATGTTTAGTTTTTGTTGACCTGAAGTAAATAATGAACACGGTCAGGATTTCTTCACTATGTGCATGCGGGAGGGTTCTATGTGGGCAAGGGAACAGCATGCCATTTCTAGACAGTCTGTTGCACGAGTTGTCCAGGTACAGAAGTGATTTGTGGTACATCGACTGGGGCATTTGAGAATGGCATGTCTTACATTTACGGCACTTGTTTCTTATAAAGCAAATATGTTAGTTTTCTCTCTCAGTTACTTGCCCCTATGACGCGCTAGTTCCACAGTGCAGTATTCTGCTCTTTGCTTGCTTTTCGTTATAAGGTGCCACAGAAAGCAATGTAACAAATTATGTGCCATTCTCCAGTAATTCCCTTGATCTGATTCCAGTGATCTCGGCCCAGCATAAGACTCGCTGCATTTTCTTCATCCGTTTTTAATAATGCTACACACAGTCTCACTGCCCAGACTCATTCCATGGCAGCAGAAATAGTACATGCCATTATGGGCGTCCAACAAATTTTGTTCCGTTTTTTATTTAGTTAATTTATTAATGTTTTATTTACTTATTTTTTTTTAATTTATTTAGTCTTGTAGCTGCAATCTATACATAACATGTTGCAACCCCATCCCCAGCCCAACGGCCTATCCCCCATCCACTGTCCAACACATCGAAATGAGACTGGATGCACAGTTCTGTGCACTTTCGGATTTGGGTTATTTACCATTTCCCTGTTGCAGTAAGACATGTTGTGGCAGTAGTAGATGATTACCTGCCTTGCTGAAAGTCTCCGATTAGTCCATATGTATTCAACAACCCATTTACAGTATGCATGTACTGAGGATCCGTGTTTATTCTTTGTTCTCCCGTGGCTCCCAAAGTTTTAATTTAATTTACTGAAAACAAATGCAAATGAAATGATGCTCCCTATGAAGATTATTAATTTTTAGGGGGTGGTTTGTGTGTGGTGGGGAATGGGTGGTTGTTTATTTCAACTTCTAAACTAACTGTATTGAAACTGTCACTACTCGTGGGACACTGGCAAGTTCATATAGGTAGTGTGAACCCATAATGCTTTTAGCATTCTCAAATGTTGCACCCGACACTGTAGTGAATTGGTCTCTCCCCGAATGACCCGCAGTTTTTGTGCATCAGTTGTCTGTAGTTTTAGGGTGTGATGTTGGGGCAGTTGTGTGTGTTTGTGGGTTTCGGGGGTTAGCGACCTCACGCTAAACCATGCTACAGACTGACATCTCCCAGTGTGGCCCATGACACTTCTTGAGCTTGACAGTGGAAATTGCAGTGCAGAATCACCATTGCATAACCCCAAGAACAACTGAAGGAACTTTAAGGGGATTTTCAGACTTTGTGTGTGTGTGTGTGTGCGTGCGTGCATCTTTGTTTTAAGCACATTAATATGGCTAGTCTTCCCTATGACTATGCAGCCCAAAAAATGCCTGGATTGAGTTGAACTTGTTCAGCAAGTGGTTTACCACACATGTTGTTTAACAAGTAATGAGACATCCAAGTGCACAGAAACTGCCCATTTGTGCTTTACTACTGTTGAACAATTTGCCGGCTCACCTTGCGAGCCAGCCAATGCAGACTCTTAATGGTAGTATAAAATATATTTTCCTGCCATCCAACACAACCTCTAAAATCCAGCCTTGTGACCAGGGCATACTGGAGGTTTTTAAAATAAACTATCGCAAGCATTTGTTGCAACATGTGTTGTCCAAGGAAAACGTACAAATCCCCTTGACTGCCACAATACAAAAATCTCACTCTCACTCAAGGATTTTATCTACATGACAACTGACGCATGGCACAACCTTCATAGTGAGACTATGCAAAAGACATGGTAGAGATCTTGTTACTTGTGGAGAGTGTCCTGTGTGCTCTGTTTTATTTTGCTAAGTGTCTCCACTACATGGAGTTGCAGTCTGCCTGCGATCCAGTTGAACTTATGCTTCTTTGAAACCAGCAAACCCATGCCAGCAGGGAGTGCTTCTCCAGTCTGAGGAAAAAGCAGGTTACAGACTGTTTATTACCAGTTTTATTACCAAAAAATAAAATGCACTGTTGTTAAATGCCACAGCAACATTCGTAACTGAATGTAGCATCTGATTTAGCACTGATTTTCAAATTGTTTTAACATTTCATGTGTTATTTATTTGCTGTATTTGTTAAACTTCATGTGTGTTTTTCATCTTCTGATGTATGTACAATAAAGCACTTCACATTTTCTGCAGTGTTAACTGCATTTCTATGCAGTCAGATGGGAATCGCGATGATCTGGGCTTCCGATTGTGCAAACTTTTCCAATGTCCTCTCAAGCAGTTCAGATTATCGTAGTTGTACTGTACTTACCATAAATCAGGAAATCAATTCCTGCCAGCTGTCAGTTTCTGACAGCTTCACACGCACTTGTGTGAGTGAGCTCATGGAACCATAAATGGTCAGTCACCATTTAGCTGCCTCGCTCACTTTCCCGAAGTCACAACAGGAATCATGAAACAAATGGCTACATAAACAGCCATATTTGCTTTTCCCATTGACTGACAACATAAACAATATAAAAAACACACTATCACCATTGGGGAAAAGACAAACACATACACTAATTAATAAATATAACCATGACACTAATCACAGTATGCAAGTGGGGGCTGTGGGATGGGATTCAAACCCAGGTCTTCAGGTTTAAACCACGCGTCTCTGCCTCCTTCTCCTATTACTAACTTTCCCTGTAAAGAAGCTGCAAAATCAGATATTGTGTGTAGACAACATTATTTTCATACAGATATCCTCAGAAATTGAGAAGTTGGGGCAGTATAGCGCAGTGCTTTAAGGCTGTAAGTTGCAAATCTGGGTTTGAATGCCGCTGCCCCCACTTGTATACTGTGTGACCCTGAGCAAGTCGCAACTTCCTTGTGCTCCCAAGTTGCACCTGCAAACGAGCCCCAGCTTAGTGTGTCTTTCCTGGTTAAACAATTCCTCCCCCGCCATTTGTTTATGTAGGAACCACTTTAGCGTCTGGTGTCAGGTGTGTTCTCCCGGGCCTTTCACCTGTCTGATCCAGAATGTTGTGGAGTATCTTCTCTTCCTGTCCCAGTCAGAGATGCAGTACTCCTCTGTGAAAGTACTTCTGCCAACCTTCTCAGCCTATCATGCACCTATAGACAGGAAATCTGTGGCTCAACTGGAGAGTTCCCTCAGATTTCTCAATGGTATTTTGCACAGGCACCCCCTTGTCTGTAAGTCCTGGTTCTGGAATTTTTGATCAAGCCTCCGTTCAAACCTGTTACCTCCTGTAATCTCGGGTTTCGGCCTTGGAAGACCCCATCTTTGGTTGCAATCACATAATCACATCGGGTATTTGAGCATCAAGCTCAGTGGCGTAGCTAGGGGGGCTGGGGGGCAGTTGCTCCTCCTGGCTGCCCCAGTGTGAGTAGTGGTGCACCATTACCATCTTTATTCAGTGTGTAGTGCCCATTGTGGAACCCATGATTGACTGAATGGCTCCCCCAGGCTCTCAAATGCTCCCAAACCTGGCTCCGCCACTGATCAAGCTATGGTAGTTGAACCCTTTATCTAACCTTTCATCTAGATAGGCTACCCTTTAGGACTCATCCTAAGACTGTGCCTCAGATGATGTCTAAATTCACTTTGAATCAGACCATCGACCTGCCTGTATTCTTTCGGAATCTGCAAACCCACTTGAGTTGCACCTGTACTCCTTGCACATCCACAGGGTAAACCACTTTTTAAATGTCAGTTTATCCTTCCTCACCAGTCCCTGCCTGCCCCAGATTCCTTCTACCACCAGCCAACCCTCTCCTTACCTCGACTCTGCTTTTGCCCCCATGGAGCCTTGGATATCCCTCCAAGATTATGTATGGGTTGGGGATATACCTTACTGAGCAATGTATTGGACAGCAGGTCACAAAGGTAGAGCTGTCCCAAGTGTACAAGGCCTCATAGGGAGCCAAGACCAGGGCCAGTTTCCAGTTTTCTCCCAGATCCCAGATTATGTCAGTGCACGTGGGGACCAGTGCACATGCAGAAGTTGTGCGTGCAAAACATGGGTCTCTGGCCAACATCATCCCCTCCCATACTACTTCCTCTGCTGCATTGCCACCTGTGATCAGCCAGCGAGCAGTAAACTAATGGGGAAAGTTTTCCTCCCCAGAGGAGGAGGAGGAGGAGAAGGAGCAGGAGCATGTCCCCTGGGATGCTTGATCCTCTTTACTCTGGCAGTCCCCGATGTTCCTGGCTCATTCCCAAACCAGGGTCACTGGCATCATGAGCGGCAGCACCACTGCTGCACTGACGGACTGGCTTGGCCACTCCACTGTTATCTGAACTGCACCAAGGATGTCTGGCAGTCCCCTTAGTTTGTGCCCTTTACCCAGTGTATGCTGGGCATAATGCTGGTAACTAAGTGCCTCTCATGGTGGATAGCTTCCTGCATTTCACTCTGTTACCAGAAGGCTGTCAAAACTATTCCTTATAAGCTGGGCCAGTGGTGCAGAGGCTGAAGCAGCGAGTGTCACACGACCCACCACATCGGCAATCACGGTTCGCAAACAGGCCAGGATCACTGTGGGTCAGCTGGGGGAAGGAGGATTGTGCGTCCACAGGCAGCTCTCCTCCTTTGGGGGAAGGGAACACAGCATATCTGCTACTTGCCTGCCACCCACTGGAGGCAAGAAATGCTTCCTGGAGGATCAAAAGGGCACACCCATGCCATGATATGCCATCAATGCCCAACCTCGGGGACGGGTAAAAGAGGAAACACCCTGATCGGCAGGATGATGGCCTGTGACCCTGCTCTGCTCCACTCTCCCTATGGCACACAGTCACCCAACGAGGTAAGCAAGTAGTTGGGGTAAGGCCCAGGATAGCGAGAGATGGGTCCGGGTTTGCCATCATAAGGGAGGCTACTCTAGGAGAATGGGACAAATAAATGATGGGAGGGGGAAGCATTCCTGACGCAGTTACTGGGCACACCACTAGTGGCACTGTAGCCCTTATGGCTTGTTTCAGGTCAGGCTGTGCATTCAAAATTTGCTTGGCTGCTACCTGGAGATGGAGTAAGAGCCATTTGTTCACTAAACATTACAGTCTGTACCTGCTCTCTTGTAGGAGACTTGACCTTGGCCTGGCTGTACTGCAAGGCTGTTCTCCCTTGGGTGAGGGTGTAGTGTGACCTGCTGCTTGCCTGCACCTGGAACTGTCCTGATGGTAGCACAGTTCATGCACACTAAGACATACCACACACAGGCACTTGAAGACGTCTCCATGGATGTGGAGTTCATTCATTATGCCACTGCATGGGGGTGACTACTGGAAGGGTTACAAAATAGCAGGAGAAAAAACCCTCTGGCCGCAGAATGACATCCAGCATCATAGGCCACCGCACTGGCAACCAGGCACCCTGCCATGCTAAGCTATTAATGGTGAGTTCTCGGGTGGTTGAGTGATGGGGCTTGGAGGACAGTGAAGAAGTGGTCCACCAGAGGCGCATGAAGATAAAGTACATATGAAAAAAAGCTAGCTGGATGATCACTTTTCATGACCTACTAATGCACCCTATGCCTGCGCTACACCATGTTATGACATCTGTATAGGGAGAGCATGAGCTGTTTGCCATTGAAGTCTATAAAGCATAATTTTCTAACACTGTTTTTGTCAGTTTAAGTGGAAATTACTTAAAACTGGACCAAACAGTCAACTAACAAGAGCCCTGTTAGTTGACCAATGGCTCCGATTTTACAAAATGTTCATTTAGACAGCTAAAACAGTGCCTGAAACTGACAGTCCCTGGACTTCAATGGACTGCTTCCCCTATTCAGAGATCATAAAACAGAGCATGGAGGCAGTACCGTCTGGTAGAAAGGGATTGTGTGGCTAGCTCCTTGGGGGCAAATTATGATCCCTTCCCTTCCCTTCCCTTCCCTTCCTTGGGGGGGGTGGCTGTTTAAAAAAATGAAGTGCCACAGAGGTACTCCAATTGAAGTAATCAAGCTTTAATTATTATTTTTCTTTTTTTTAGCGTTTATACAGTATATAATGAACAGAGAAAGGATCTTTGTTTTTATTTCCTTGCAGTATGTTATTTGCAATTAAGTGTGTGTGTGTATTTTTTCCCAGCCGAAGGACGACTGTCTGATTCCCCGCCATCCTCCTCGCCTTACTGTCTCCTCTGCCAGTTCATTGTCACACACACACACATAGTTGCTTAGTGGAAGGGCAGTGTGACGAAGTGGGTATGGCTAGTGGGATGTTAGAAAGTTATCAGTGAGGGGAGAGAGGTGGTGTTGGCACTGTATTGCTCACTGATAAGGCTTCACCCTGAGTACTGGCTTGCAGTGGAGCCTGCCACCGGGTGGTGGTGGTGGTCAGGAAGCATGCTGCTAAGGCTATGTGGGCCTCAGGATCCACCGCACAGTCATTTGCATAGAAACAAACAGAATTTGATGGCTGCTAGGGACCGCTCGGCCAACCTAGTCTGCCCGTTTTCTCTACCTGATTCATATACCGCAGATTCTAAATGATCTGCGTCTTACCCTCTCTTTCTTATCGCTAGAGTTCCTTTATGTCTGTCCAATGTGGTTTTCCAATTTCCCTACCGTTTTTGCCCTTAATCCTCTGCTGGGAGGCTGCTCCATTGCACCCTTTCCATGAAAAATTACTTTCTCACATTACCCCTAAGTATACCCCCTCTATTTTTATGTCATGGCCCCTTGTTCTTGGAATACCCTTTTTTTTTTTTTATCGATACTACCTTCTTGTACCTTATTTACACCCATGAGGTATTTGAAAGTCTCTATCATATCCCCCTCTCTCTCTCCTCTCCTCCAGGGAATACATATAAAGATCCTCGAGTCTCCCTCCATATAACTTTTGATGCAGCCCCAGCACCATTTTTGTTGCCCTTCTCTGAACCGCTTCTACTCTGTCTGTGGAAGAAATCGGCTGTCGGTTAAATAGTATCTGCTGTTTTTCCTCTAGGTAGGGAAATGGTCAGACTAGGTGGGCCAAGTGGTCCTTATCTGCCATCAAAGTCTATGTTTCTATGTGTCCTTCTTGAGATGTGACCTCCAGATCTAGGACTAGACCTTTGAGTCAGATACTCTTTTACAGAGGTTTCACGTCAAAACAGATTACAGCAGTCAAGAACAGTATTACAATGATACAAAACAAAGATTAGATAATGGATAAAAGACAGCCGGCCTGGTGGCACTGAGTGTAGAGGCACTGGATGCCACGTCTGGTGCCATGCTGGCAACCTGGGTTTGGGAACGAGCCTTGGCCACCAGGGGTCCGCAGGGGTCAGAGAGGATCGAACATCTGGAGGACTGCTTTCCTCTCTCGGTGGGTGTGGGGGATCCAGGGTTAAGCCCAGCACCGCATCTACCTCTGGTGGACACCAGAGGCACTGCAATGCTCAGGGTTCAAAGAAGTGGGATGTAGAGTCGCGACAGAAATCCCTGGCATAATTGCATGCTCGGGCTGTGCAAGGGAAGGGAGAGGAAGAAGGTGTAAAATCCAAGGAAAAACCCTGGCTTGCTGAGGAGGCATCGAGGGCCCCAGGGACCTCCCTCACATTCCCAATTCCGGGCAGGCCACACCGGGGATCCACAGCTGACTTCACGAGAGGGATGGACCCTCTAATTTGAGACAGAAGTCACCAAGGGAGGGCAGTCCCTGCCCTAGGGGTGATCTGGGGTGCTGGGAAGTCTAAGTGATGAGAGTTGGGATCTGGTAGGGGTTGACAAGAGCGAAGAAGGGTGGATAGGAGAGTAAGGGGTAGGATGAGAATGGGGAAAAATGGATAAGAACTTCCAGAGGCATGCAGCTGCCAACTACTGAGTGGTAGTTAAAGTGCTTGAGAGGGGTGTAGGTGAAAGCAGGAAGGAGAACAGGGAAGGGCCCAAATATATACAAGTGAGGGGAAGATAGGGGTAAGTAACCGAGGAGAGATTAAAAGAGAGGAAACTAAATATTGCTGAAGTGAGAAGGGGAGTTAGGAGTCAGGAGTTATGATGCAAATGGGGCAGCAGCATGTGCTCAGGGTACTGCTGCCGGGGCTGGGGGATGGCACAGGATACTGCTTGTATGGTGTTGGGGGGGGGTGCCAGAGGAGGTGATGTCAGGACAGAGGAAAGGGTTCAGGAGCCTGAGGACATGGCAAGTGTGGCTAAGGAGTAGGATGACATGGAAGTCTGGGTTTAGATGTCTGTGTGCAGGGCAGTGGAGCCCTGGAGTCTGCTGTCAGGGCTGAAGGAGTACCAAACACTGCTCCTGCTACTCTTCTCGGTCCACCTTTCCCTTGACAACATGTCACCAGGCCCACTGAGCTGCCTTCTTCACCAAATACTGGTCTGAGTACTTACGCTCTTATCTCTCTTCCTTACTATCCCCTGCTCCATGATCTTCTTATTCACTTTGCTCCACAGATTCCCACACTGACATTCCCCTCCCTTACTCCTCTGCTGGCCATGTGGCCTTCTGCTACCACCTTGCATCCATCTGAAATCTGTTCCCCTTCCCCTCCAGCTTTCCCTTCTTATGTCCCTAGAAACACAGGCTACTCACCTGTAACAGTAGTTCTAGGAGTGGTATATGTTGTTCATCCACACAGACTGGATGCAGTACTCTAGGTTGTGCCTCACCGTTGATCTGCACAGGGGTAACACCTCCTCCCTCTTTCTGTTTGTAGTACCCCTTCCCTTGCATTTCAGCATTCTGCTATCCTTACCCACTGCCTCATCACACTGCTTTGCTACCTTCAGGTTCTCAGATATGATTACCCACAGGTCCCGTTCCTGTTTTGTGGTTGCCAACACCTCCACTCCCAACTTGTATGTTGCCCTCAGGTTTCTGTGCATTATGAGCATAATTTTGCACTTTTTTGGCATTGAGCCTAAATTGCCATACCATGGACCAGTCTTCCAGCTTTTTATCAGGTCCTCCCCCATTATTTCCACCTCCTAAGTCTGTCCACTCTGTAGATTTGTGTGTTATCCAATCTGGCATACCTTCCCTTCCAGCCCCCTCTGTTATGTCACCAGTAAAGGCATTGAAAAGGACCGGTCCTAGTACTGACCCCTGTGGCATCCCACTGGTGACCCTGCCTTCTTCTGATAAAATCCCATTTACCACAACCCTCTGACTATTGTTACTCAGTCAACTTTGTACCCAATTATACTGCTTTTGGATCCACTCCCAGGCTGTCCAGCTTGTTTACCAGTCTTCTATGTGGAACTATGTCAGAGGCCTTACTGAAATCCAGGGACGCCACATCCACTACTCCACCCTAATCTAACTCCCTGGTCACCCAGATGAAGAACTCAATCAGGTTTGTTTAGCAAGATGTCCCACCTGTTAACCCATGCTGCCTCGGATCTTGCAAGCCACTGGTTACAAGGTAGTCCATGATCCTTTCTTTTAGTAGTATTTCCATAACCTTGCCCACAAACAAAGTCGGAGTAACAGGTCTGTAGTTTGCTACCTCCTCCTTGTTCCCACTTTTATGAAGTGGGACCACATCTGCACTCCTGCAGTGCCCTGAATCTTCCCGTTCCCCAGTGCAGGCTGAACAGGGTCATCACATGTGCTGTCAGCTTCTCCCCTAAGTTCTCTCACTATCGTGTGGTGCACCCCATCTGGCCACACTGTCTTGCCCATCTTTAGTTCTGCTGATTCATTAAGGACTGTCCCCTCTGTAATTGGCTATTGTCCACCTTCCTTCCTTTGCCACCTTTATCCCCCATCTGTGGCCTATCTTCAGCCCCATCTTTGTACATATTGAATAACAGAATGCCTGAACGTCCAAAGTTTTAAGATCATATTAAAATCACACCTCTTTAGCCTAGGTTTTAATGATGATATTTAATATTATTTAATTTTAGCCTTCATTTGTTATTGTGCAAATCTCTAGATTATATAGGTTGGATTTTATAAATTTTATGGTTCTTATGTGGTTTTATGTACAGGCGCCGTGAATTGTAGTAAGGTGCCTTTTATAAATAAAATTGCATTGAATTGAAAAGTATGTGTTCTCCTTTTGTCTTACTATCCCTGCCTTGCTCTTTCTCTCTTCTGTCTTTATCCATTTTTTACTGAGTTGACAATGTTCTCCACCGTTTGTGCCTTGGTGCACACCAAGACAAGCCAAATACAGGTGTTTGATAATGCCCGGAGGTGTAGCTTGTTCATTTTGCCATTGAATGTGGGTGGCTACTGAAGGGGCAACAAAAAAGCAGGAGAAAGACCTCCTTTGGCTGCGGGATGACATCTAGCCTCTTAACCCCTGCACCAGTGACCAGGCACCCTGACATTCTAAGGCATGAACAGTAAGTCCCGGGGGATGGGTGGGGTGACTGGGCTGAGAAGACCGCCGGTTATAAACATGGAAACTTTAACAGCAGATAAGGACCACTTGGCCCACCCATTCTGCCCATTTTCCTTCCTTTTGGATAAGCTGCAGGTCCTAGCTAACCAACAGCTTACTTCCTCCTACCCCCTACTAGAACTGCCTTATGTGCATCTCATATATTCTTAAATTCTTCCATTGTTTTTGAACCCACTACTTCCTCTGGAAGGCTGTTCCATGTATCCACTACCCTCTCCGTGAAAAAATATTTCCTCACATAGCCCCTGAGCCGTGACCCCTCTATCTTCAAATTGTGCCCCCTTGTTCTTGTACATATGTTTTTCTGAAAGATGCTACCATCTTGGACTTTCTTGATTCACTAGAGGTACTTGAATGTTTCTATCTTGTCTCCCCCACCCCTTTCCTCTAGGGTATGAACTGGAGTACTGTGTGTTGTTCTGGAGACCCCATCTCCACAAGGACATGGACAGGATGGAGGCTGTCCAGAGGAAGGCAACTAAAATGGTGAAGAGTCTGCACCAGAAGACATACGAAGAGAGATTAAAGGAGCTTAACATGTATACCCTCGAGGAGAGGAGGGAGAGGGGGACATGATAGAAACTTTCAAGTACATCAAGGGAATCAACAGAATCCAAGAGGGTAGCATCTTTCAGAAAAAGAGATGTGCAAGAACAAGTGGGTACAATTTGGAGATGGAGGGTGGATGGCTCAGAGGTAATGTGAGGAAGTATTTTTTCATGGAGAGGGTTGTGGATACATGGAACAGCCTTCCTGATGTGGTAGTGGAGTCAAAAACAGTCGGAGAATTCAAGAATGCATGGGACAGACATAAGGCAATTCTAGTCGGGGGTAGGAGGAAGTAGGCTGTTGGTTAACTAGGATGTGCAGCTTATTCATTAGTTAGGGAAATGTGCAGACTAGATGGGCCAAGCGGTCCTTATCTGCCGTCAAATTCTATGTTTCTATGTATACATATTAAGCTCCTGTAGTCTCTTTTCATATGATTTCTGTTGCAGACCCTGCACCATATTAGTTGCCCTCCTCTGGACTGCCTCCATCCTGTCTGTCCTTTCGGAGATGGGGTCTCCAGAACTGCATGTAGTACTCTAGATGGGGTGTCCTCTTCCCTTGTGTTTTGTTTCCTAGGTGCATTACTTTGCACTTCTTTGCATTGAATCTAAGCTGTCATACTTTGACCATTCCTCCAACCTTGCCAAGTCCCTTCTCATTTTATGTAGTTTTCCAGAAAATGTGCTAGTTCAACATTAGATATGAATGTATGAAGAAGCCAGCAGAAGAAGGCCATTTGGTCACTCTAGCCTGCTCGTATTGTAGGGTCCACAGCTTGAGCTACTGACCCTGCCCCCCTCCACACATCCTCCCTACCATTATCCCTGCCTTCCCCGATACCTGTACCAGCCGCTCTTAAATCTGTCCACTGTCTTCAATGAGATGACTTCTTCAGGCAACACATTTCAAGTGTCCACCACCCTCTCTTTGAAGAAGTGCAGAAGCGCTTCCTGACCTCCCACACTCCAACTTAAGACTGTGCCCTTCGTGTTATGGTCACCACTCAGCTTAAGAGACCCTCCTTATCCACCTTATTTATTCAAGTACTTGATGGTCCCAATCATGCCTTCTCCCTCTCTCCCCCATTATCCTCCTTGGAGTACATGTTCAGTACCCTCAGCCTCTCTTCATATGCCTTTACCCTGCTGACCTGCAATTATTTTTGTATCCTTCCCTTGTACCTTCACTAGCAGGTTAATGTCCTTTTTGAGGTTTGTGCACCAATATCAAACTCCATACCCTAGACGTGGCCTTAACAGTGACTTGTACAAGGACAGTATAACCTCCTCTCTCCAACTACTGTCCCCCCTCCCAGCTATGCATCCCAGCATCTTGTGTGACCCTGTTGCTGTTTTCTTGCACTGTGTGGAGTGCTTCTGGTCACTAGTGATCATCACTCCCAGGTCCTTCTCCTCCTCTAATGCAGATACTCGGATTGCACCCAGGTGGTACTCTGTCCTGGGATTCTTGGCTCCAATATGCATAGCATTGCATTTCTTGGCACTGAAGCCAAGCTGCCAGATCTTGACCCACTTCTCCAGCTTTTCCAGATAATCCTGTTGGTCCACTATCCCTTCAGCTGTGTCCACTCTTACATAGAGCCTGGTGTCATCTGCAAATAGACACATTTTGCCATTAATGCCATCCCCAATGTCATTGATGAAGTCATTGAATAACACCAATTCTAGCACTGAGCCCTGTGGGATCCCAGTGGTTACCTCTCTGGTGCCAGATAACTCTTCCCCCCCACACAACCACTCTCTCTGTTCTGTCCCTCAGCCAGTTTTCCACCCATCTGGTCATCTTATCTCCAACCCCAAATCCACCAGCTTCCTGATCAACCTTTTGCGGGCCACAGAGTCAAAGGCCTTGCTGAAATCCAGATAGGGGATGTCTACCGCTTGGCCCCTGGTGACTGTCTTAGTGACGCAGTCAAAGAAGTGAACCAGGTTCATTTGGCACAATTCTCCCACCCCCCAAATAAACACATGCTGCCTCGCATCCTGGAGACCATGCTCCTCTAGATATTCTGCCAACTTTTTCTTTAGTATGGTCTCCATGAGCTTGCCCCGAATTGAGGTCAGACTGACCTGTCTGTAATTCCCTGGGACTGCTTTTGTTTTCTTAACAATTATGTTCTGGCATTAACATAGTTTTCTAGAAAACACTATAGGCATAATACTTGAGAAAATGGTATTAGGCTTGAACATATTTGAAAAATGGGGCACACCTGAAAATAGCATGCAAAATGTTTTAGGGTATTGGTGACACATGCGGCAAATGAGATACTGTGGTGATTATTTCTGCAACTGTTGTTACAGATTATGGAAAGTACTCACGTATCTACATTATGTTGCAAGTTCTATTGACCAGGGCTGCAAAGCAACCCAAAGAAACTATTCAATTTATGTATTGGTATTTTGTCATTTTGTAATCACCTCTGTACAGTATATCACTATGTAATGATACATGTTATCTTGCATAACCTGTTTGTCTGCCCAGATGTGGAGCCTTTGTAAAGAAGTCTCTGACTCAAAGGTTGTAATTCCAAAACTTTAAATAAATAAATAAATGGGGCTTTGATGGTACATTATTTGAATAATCAAAATTGTATACTTTTTGAAAAAATTACAGAAATATTTCTTAACTTAAAAAAATGCATATTTTTAGAGAACAGTGGCTGCATGTGCATGTCAGTCTGGATATCACAAAGGAAATATTATATTTTTTTTAATGAGGGAGAAACAGCTTTGTGTGAGAAATAGCAAGCTCAACAAAGTGCAACATCAAATGACAAATGAGTGACCCAATGGTCCTTAACAATTTATGGGGTACTGATATTTCAGTGTTATGCTGTCTAAACTGAGACCCCTTGGGATGTCACCACTCGCGCTGAAACCCAGGTACTACTGATCACGCGTATACATGACTGGAGTTACCAGATAACCAAAGCGTTATCCCGGCAACTTTACCGGGTAAGCTGATGCCCGGATACTTCCTGACGTTGTGTTTACATGCAGCTAGCGTTACTGAGTTATGCTCGGAGATCTCTGTTCCAAGCAAAGTTACCCAGTAACCCACCTGCATGTAAACGTAGTGTATGTCGTAGGAGCGAGTAGCCGTGGGAATGAGGCGTTGGGAGTGAACTGACGCTGTTTGAATAGTCGGGAGCGAGTTGTCGTGTTCCCAAGCAGCTCTACTTTAATTCTGAGTGGCACCGGTTAAAAAATTGACAGACTTAGCTGAAGTGACACTCACTGAGAATCTCCGGAGATGCTGGTCGGGTCTGGATGGATCCACTCTACGTGGATGGAGACATCGATCATCAGTGCAGTGCACTGTCAGAACCCAGCTAACAAACAGTAGTTCTACATTATTTAAGAGCTGCAAACTATTTAAGTTCAGACCTTCCCCCGGCTATTTTTTCAATACAGATGGCCCCCCCCCCCACTTGCCACACACACTGTCTAGACGTGAAAAAAAAAATTCTCCGGGACCGTCTGACTCCATCCAGCATTTAACCCCCCAAGATTACTCACAGTGGATGTCGGGTGGGTCAGACCTGCAGTGCAGTGCTGTTTCTCTCCCCTGCGGCAGCTGTTGTACTTTTCATTAAATGTCCAGAGTGGAAGGCTGGAGGCAGGGCATGCCATAGACTGATGGATAAGTGCCCCACCTCCCATCCGCCAAGAACACATGAGGACCCTTGGTTCTGCATCACAGGACTGCATTTGGATTCGTCATGTGATGCAGAGATGCTGAGAAGATGTGCAGAGTGCACAGAAGCGCCACTTTCCCACTGCAGGCTGAGGTGACTAGTTACTTCGGCTGGTCTAGGAGAAGTGCTGCTTGAGAACCCGAGGCTCTGCATTTTTGCCAGTGGCACTACAGGTAGCCAAACCCCATTGTGCAGCACTAGTCTGGGTGCATTTGGGACATAGTGTGGGTGGAGGACTGAGTCAGCGCGTTGGTGGGGGGGAGAGCCTGAGCTGCAGCTAAAAGCAGAGCAGAGAAGAGGCTCAGATCTCTGTTGCCTGAGCCACTGACTAAGTGTAGGCAAACCAGGAGGCAGCCAGGCCAAGTTGGGAAGATCATCAAAGTAGCAACTGCAGGCATGGCCAGCAATTATAGGGGCAACCCCCCTCAATGAAAATGATGGGGGAAATAAAGGACAAATTCTGGAGTTCGACTCCCCTGGCTCAATTAGGCCCAATCATCTGGCAATGGGAATATAATCTCAGATTCACAGACTTTAATGATCTCAATGTCAGAACAACTGGGCTGATGTCTGATTGAGTATGGCCATAGTGTGGAAAAAAACGGAGGCTCTCATGAATTGATTTATTAAGCCTGGTGACCCGCTTAGCTAGTATTTTTTCTGGTCACAGTTTGATGAGACTGATTTAAAAAAAACAACAGTCAAGGGAGCTGATGATGAACTGTGATGGATTAATTATGATGTAAATTTATTTAAAAGCTCTAAGTGAAAAACAAAAAAATTAGTATTTTCTATCTGCTCAGTAATGAATTAGCCACTCAATTATTGCCTAAAATTCACAAAACTGCACCATGTAACACCTACATTTTCAACATTTTCCAGGAGGGCATGACCCCGGACCCCCCTAGAAGTGTTTGGGAAACCCCCCACAACCAAATCCTGGTTATGCCCCTGTTTAACTAATGATTTTACACAAGGTGTACACTAATACCCCTACCTCACTCTCTCTCCATGTCCACACTACACTGTAATTCTACTTGTTCAGCAATTTCATCTGCAGGGACAGTAGAAGAGAACAAATTCTGTACAAGGCTGCTGACTGATTGCTATATATCAGTCCACACAGTTTTTGCCACTCAAGCACGTTCGACGAGCAGCATCTGCTTGATTTAACAAAGTTTATGGCCAGCAGCCTCTGCAATACACGGAAAGATGGAAAAGAAAAAAAGACAAATTCCTGGCTACCTAACTACCCAATAAATAATATCAGTACACATCGTTATTCTGTTAGCGGAGGACTAGATTTTTGGGGGGGCCGATGCGATGACTGTGATATATAAATATGGAGACTATCACTAGGTATTGTTCGAATCTGGTCCCTTCAGCAGAGGCAGGTTAATGAAAAAATGAAATAAAGATGTTTCTTCACTGTGATAATGCAGCCAAATGAAACAACTTGCCTAACATTGTGGTGCACACATCAAAACTCTTCCGAATTATCTTTGCTACACCCAGAAATATCTTTTAAAATATGTTTTAAATTACGCATTCACTTAACAGCTTGTCGGTATTATGTCAAGCAGTCTTTTTTCATCCTGGGATATGAACCTGTCATAGACGGTAAAGTGTCAATCGTACTGATCCCCACTTTACTGCAATCTGCTGATAATGCATTATCTTTCCGCTCTGATATGGATTAGGCTGCTGTTTCTTTAATTATTTTCTTTCTGCCTGGTATTATGCCCCTTTCCTGATGCCACATGCAGCTTATTTATTAAATGTGTGCCCAAGCCCCGACTCCTATTCCCTGTTGTTGTCAGCTGCTAACAGTTGTAGTGTAATATCCCTCCACAATGTCGGATGTAGCCCGTTCCAAACTTTCTATTGCAGCACCCATCCACGATGTTCTAATCATCTGTTAATAATGTACTCCATGATTCTGATGCAGCCGTTGCTAATATTTTGGAGAAATCACACTCCCAAGTGCACAAAGAAGTCCTTTTTTGAAATTATTTTCTGTTGTTCTGATTGAGTTATGCCGAGCCATAAGTGTGAAATTAAAATCAGGACTGTTATCTGTGTTTTCTGTGTAAGCTGCATGTGGCATCAGGGAAGGGGGATGATACCAGGCAGAAACAAAATTATTAAGAGACAGCAGCCTAATCCATATGACAGTGGAAAGAGTATGTTGCACAATAGTGATACACTTGTTTTTGAACTGAAAGGCTACTACTGTACAGTGGTCCAAAACTTTATGCTGCTGTGCGACATACGAATATTGAAGTTGGTTATAGAAATATGCAAGCTGTTCCTGTACTGGCTGCCTCCCGTGGGACAGTTTGGTTTGCGCCCCTAACACCTGTTCACTGTTTCATTTTTTAACATTAAAATGGTAGTGTACCCGCCAGGCTGAGCGCTTTTCATTTTTCTGTGTAAGCACAATGGAAGGTCCACCTTTCCTTTTCGAAAACCCCTGTTCCCTATGAGTGCTGGTTTACCCACCCCTGTTTTCATTCTAGAGATGGCCCGATGGCATGCTGAAAATGGAACTTGTGAGGGAAGAAATTCACAGCTGATGACAGCCTGCATGGTTTGATAACATGACCACAAAGTGAGGGACCAATGGCAAGACCAAGGGACAGAGTAGCCAATTTTGTCTCAGAAAAGGAAGTGCCTTGTAGCAACCAGTCTTACAAGCTCTGTATTGGCAAGAAACAGCCACCACTGCTATGATCCTCATAAAAATCCTTACTATGTATAGTTAACCTCTGGCCCTAGTTACTTGCTAATTACAATGTCAAAATAAATATTTTGGCTGTCCAACGCACTCTTCAAGTACCCTCTTTTCAGTTCCACAAAGAACCATTTGTAAGGTCAACATTCACAATTTCTGATATAAAAGAAGCAATTGAGCTCTCTGAGGTCCAGAACCATGCCTTGCGAGTCACAAGAAAGGAGCCAGCATGGCCCCATGGTAAAAGCACAGAACTGTCCCCCAGGAGACCCTAGATTTGAATCCTTACAGTCACTGACTTGTCGTGTTACCTTGAGCAAGTTACCTGACCTCCCTACACTCGATTCCTTCCAGCTGTAAAACTGGGTTTTTGCAGAGCAACACTGTCAACAACATTGCACATCTCAGCCTGGGATAAACTGCGTAAAGAAACTGTAACATAAACCAAATATTTGTTTTCAATAGAAGCTCTCCAACTAAGCTCCCTGGGAACTACTCCTATGGCCTCCTTGGAGAAGATCCTTTATTTTTTCCAGAAGTACTCTCCTTGTTGCCAGATCTTTTGGACAAGAGAGAAAAAGACAGACAGACACAGATGGAGAGAAGGGAAAAACCAGATAACAAGCCTGTCTAAAACATAAATTTACACGGATACAGTAAATAAAACATAAAGTGTGTGCACTACCCAGGAGTCCCAAATCTTTCAGTCTTCAGCCAAACTCAAAAACAAAGACCCTATTTACAGTTCCAAGTCAACTAAATTTGAGCATTCCAGATCACATGACTGAATGTAGGCCAGACAACGACCTGAAAATGGCAAGAGGGCATCATGCCCAAAACAAAAATAGCGCAGCAATGTACCGCGCTGTCAGTACAGCAAGCACTTTCCAGCGCGCGCCGATAACGGTGAAAAACAACATCGGCGAAAATGGCAGTCAACTCTGTCATCCCCCATTCATATAATCAACTTGGGGGGGAGACGCAGTATGCTACAGGGATGGGCAGAAACATGGGTGGGGCAAATAAAGTCACACAAAGTAAAAAATAAAAAAAAATAAAATAAAATCAACCAGCACCAGTGATCTGGGACCAGGATTTGATCCCTGGTCCACAGACACACAGCATCCCTCTACTGCCGATGTCTTATCCCTTGGCGCCACGGCAGCTGCTCAGTGGGCCACCTCCCCAGCAGAGGTCTTATCTTCTGCATAACTGCCTATCAGTCATGTGCGACAGGGTACAAAACCACCCTTGCAACATTTCTTCCTTCTAGGTGTGTTCAAATCAAAACTTTTAGGACTTTCCCAAGCATGACTGTAGCTTAATTTTCACTTGCCCCTATTCATTATAATGAAATTAGCTCTCTTTTTGGACTCGTCCTTCCATGAAATTTTCTTGCCTCAAACAGGCAGCAATAGGATTCGCACACCCCTGCTTCCTTGCATTGTTTTGTACACTGTCACTCTATTCCCCCGCACTGTGTGTGGTGCAGAGATTTGAATACTCCATACTGCATACGGAAGATTGACCCAGTACCCCTGAAAATCTGCAACATCCCCCAATGACAACAGTCTTTCCACCCCAAGTCATTTAATTAAGACTCCCTCTAAAATAAAGTCTCAGATGGATGGAGTCAAGACTTTTTTGGGGGTGAAGTTGTGTTTCCTGGGGACTTACTCCCTATTCCAACAGGACTGACTAAGTTTCTCCCTCCAGTACTAAGTAATGATAGTAGAAAGTTCTGCATTTTATGGGGCACTAAGCCTGGTTGGCCCCATATATCATTGTGGCACTCAGGTCACCTTACATTCTGATCTTGCTAGCCTTTCCCCTTGTGAACCCACCCACCTCCTTCACCTGATCATGACCCTCACACGCCAAATCTGTGCCAGTGCAAGATGTCTCAAGGCTACTCATGACATCAGGCCTACCCTTGATCCCATAAAAGAGGCGTTAACACAGAGGTACAAGAAGCACTCACCTTCTGTATCATTGTTCCCTTTGCAGTATTCCCGTACTTTTGGCCTGGAGTATGAGTCAGCACAACAGAGAGAACCCAAGTCTTCCACAGAAATGTATGAGTACTTTCCTAGTGCCACAGGAGGGCACCCTGAGCCGAGACTTGTTTCCAGGTGCAACCTGGGTTGGGGGGGGGGAATACAGCAATAAATATACATACATACACATTATATAAAACACACATATATATATATATATATATATGTATATATGTATGTAATAGATAAACCATTCTGAGGTGTGCGGTTGCGCTTTGATATACATATGCCTTGGTGTGCGTTGTTACGCATAAGTCCATAGGCCGAGTGCATCAACCACCCAAGGCGTGCGTATATCAAAGTGACTGCACACCTTAGATTGGTTTATCTAGCTTATAAAATGTCAAAATTGTTTTGAAGGGGGTTAAAGTGCAGGTTTGCGTTCGCGTTCTGATAGACACAGGGTCATGTGATGCTGTTCAGCTAATGATATTGCTGCAATTTCCCTACCCATTTTCTAAAGGCACACACACACGTAAGTAAAACATATTACATAGCAGTAAACCGGAGGAAGGGGAAGTGGGAAAATACAGCAGCAAAATATATATAAACAGAAAGTACAAATACACATTCCAAAATCCAGCAGTAATAGCGGAATAGAGATTCGTAAGCAGTATGCAGTGATATGAATTTGTATAAGCGTAAATATATAAAGGCATTACAATTACAGCAATATAACATCCTTAGCTGAAGATGCGGATTAGTGAATTAGAGAACAGTATACAGTCAACAAGTTGGGACAAGTGTGAAAGGAGAGAAGGGAGTGATTAGCTGGTACGAGTAACTTGGAAGTAAGGTCACCCCCACAGAGAGGGAGGGAGAACTTAGGGTAGGATTTAGAGGGTGGTTAATCAGATGTGAATTATTTACTTAATTAACTTACTGTTGCTATGCTCACCATTCTGTATTGGAGCTTAGCCGTCAAAGCCCTGCTGCCAAAATCCACATTTTGATGATGCAAAATAGGGCACTGTGCTTTCAATAGCATGCCAGCACAATCCGGAGGAGCATCTGCCTTAATTCAAAAGCCTATGATTTTGCCGGCCAGGGTGCATGTTATGGTGGTAGTATTACATTTCTATAACCCCCCCCCTTAACAAGTACAACTGCCTGCAAAGTTAAAGAATTCTATGTTAAGGCAGAGACACTTTCCTGATCATGCTGGCATTCTTAAAAAGCACCACAGCCCCGTACCCATCTTATGGCATCAAAATGCTAATTTTAAGGTCAGGGCTTTTGCATTCCTCAGTGGCTAAGCTTCAAAATGGAACTGAGATTGTAACAATAGTAAGTTTAATAAAAGATACTTACCTGTAACCACAGACCCCCTTCTCAGGGGAGGAAATGGACAAGGAAATGATAGAAAGAATACTTAGAATGGCAGAAAAAGGGGAGATATTGCTGATGGGTGATCTGAATATGCCAGATGTTAACTGGAGTGCAGTTGCAGCAGCCACTTCAAAGAGTGGGGTTATTCTAGATGCCCTACAGAGGGCATGCCTTAGACAACTAGTATTGGAGCCCACAGAGGGAGCAATCTAGACCTGGTTCTCTCAAATGGAGATGAAGAGAGGATCACAGATGTAGAAGTGGGTAGCCATCTGGGAACTAGCGACCATCGAACAGTATGGTTCACAATAAACACAGCAATAGAGTCAAGCCATACAAAGGCAAAAGTACTGGACTTTAGGAGGGCTGACTTTGCCAAAATGGGTGAGTGCCTAAGGAATGCACTAGCAAATGGGCAGGAAGGAGGGGTGGAAGAACAATGGGGAATTATAAAAACTGCCATCACAGAGGTAACAAGCCTTTGTGTGAAGCAAATTAACAAAATGAAACGATGTAAGAAACCACTATGGTTCTCAAAGGAAGTGGCAGTGAAGGTTCAAGAGAAAAAGCATTCAGGAAGTACAAGGAATCACAGAAGGAGCAGGACAGAGAACTGTATCAGTTAAAGCAAAGGAAGCTGGAAGGCAGTCAGAACAGCAAAGGCCCAAACAGAGGAAAAGATAGCCAACTCAGTTAAGAAGGGGGATAAAACCTTTTATAGGTACATCAGGGAGCGAAGGAAGACCAAGGGAGGGTTAGTGAGGCTTAATAAAGAGGAGGAAGGGTGGGCAGAGGGTGACTGTGAAAAGGCAGAGATACTAAACAAATATTTTTGCTCAGTATTTACAAAGGAAGTGGGAGGTACCTAAAACAAACAGTAGAAACACTCTGGATACAGAAGTTGATACCAGCCCATTTACAGAAGAAAGGGTTCTGAAAGAACTCTTAAAACTGAAGGTGGACAAAGCAATGGGCCTGATGGGATTCATCCCAGAATTCTAAAAGAACTAAGGGTAGAACTAGTGACACCACTGACTACCCTCTTTAACAAATCATGGGAAGATGGGATGGTACCTGAGGCCTGGAGAAGGGCACATGTGATTCCCCTTCACAAAAGTGGGAGCAAGGCAGAAGCAGAAAACTACAGACCTGTTACTTTAACCTCAGTGGTAGGGAAAATGATGGAATCACTTCTGAAGGAAAGAATTGTTGAGTATCTAGAGGCCAGAGGGCTCAGGACCCAAGGCAGCATGGATTCACAGCGGAAGGTCATGCCAGACAAATCTGATAGATTTCTTTGACTGGGTGACCAAAGTAGTAGATCAGGGAGGGGCTGTGGACATGGCCTACCTAGACTTTAGAAGGCGTTTGACACAGTCCCACACAAGATTAATATACAAGTTAGCCAGCCTGGGAGGGTCCCAAGATGACAGCCTGGATAAAGAATTGGCTGGAGAATAGGACACAGAGAGTCATAGTAAATGGAGTCCACTCTGAAGAAAGGGGTTACTAGTGGGGTACCACAGGGTTCAGTATTAGACCTGGTCCTCTTCAATGTCTTTATAAGCAACATTGCAGAGGGACTGGAAGGAAAAGTATGTCTCTTTGCAGATGACACAAAGATCTGCAACAGAGTTGATGCACATGGTGGGTGGAAAGGATGAGAAGGGACTTGGCAAGGTTAGAGGAATGGTCAAATGTATGGCAGCTTAGATTCAATGCTAAGAAGTAGGTAATGCACCTGGGAAACAAAAACCCAGGGAAGAGTACAAATGGGGATGAAATACTAACAACAACAAAATGGAAAGGGACCTGGGGTAGTGATATCAGATGACCTAAAGGTGGGCAAGCAATGTGAGAGGGCAGCAGGAGGGCTGGGGGATACTGGAATGCATAGGGAGAGGCACCACCAGTAGAAAACAGGAAGTTATTATCCTCTGTACAGACAGTTGGTGAGATCCCATCTGAGTACTCGTGCAGTTCTGAGACCCAATCTCCACAAAGACATAGACAGGGTGGAGGCAGTCAAGAGGAGGGCAACTAAAATGGTGCAGGGTCTGCCAGAAGACATATGAAGAGAGACTTAAGGAGCTGAATATGTACAGCCCGAGGAAAGGAGGGAGAGGGGGACATGATAGAAACTTTCAAGTATCTCAAGGAATCAACAAAGTCCAAGAGGTAGCATCTTTCAAAAAGAGATGTGCAAGAACAAGGGGCACAATTTGAAGATAGAAGGGGGGCGCTCAGAGGTAGTTTAAGGAAGTATTTTTTCACAGAGAGGGTTGTGGATGCATGGAGCGGCCTTCCGGAGGAGGTTGTGCAGTCAAAAACAGTGGTGGAATTCAAGCATGCATGGGACAGTCATAATGCAATTCTAGGGGGTTGGGGTAGGAAGAAGTAGGATTCTGGTTAACTAGGATCTGCAGCTTATCCATTAGGTAGGGAAATGGGCAGACTGGGTGGGCCAAGCGGCCCTTATCTGCTTTCAAAATCTATGTTTCTATGTTATTGGTATTCAGTTCACATCCACACTTAGGCAGAAACTACTGGGCATAGCTCAGCCACAGGATGTCTTCAAGCTTGGCTCCTCCTGGCTTGCCCATCACCACAGTGGTAGCACTACCACTTGCAACACCAGCGACTGGGGGGGATCTGATGCTGGGGATACATGGAGGCAGACTGCAGTAGGGAACCAGGGATACACACAGCCAGGCACCTTGAGGGACTGTGGAGGCAGTGGTGTCAAAGGTGCATAGAGAGAGCACAGTAACCAAAAAGCTTGGCTCCTTCGATCACCCATGGTGTCAGCTTGCAGCTCTGACAGACCATTGGTCCCTCACTTGTCAGACTTTGAGATGGAATGGGTCAATGTCGAATAGGAGTACAATTCTGACTTTATGCTCTCTGAAGAAGAAGAGGAGGAGGAGGAACCTGTTTCCTCAGACAGGGCTACTGCTTCTTCAGTGAACAAGGACTCTGTTAAGCATGCTCCCAGGTCCCCTCCTGAAGATCCTGCCTTTTTCAATATTATGAAGCAGCTGTCTACAGCTGTTGGCTTCTACACTGAGGAAGACGATGCCACCAGGAGAGACCTGGTGGATTTTTGAGATGCCAGAACCTCCTTAAAGTCATTCCTCTGTTTTGCCAGCTATGAGCAGTGCCACCACTGTTGCGTGGCACCACCCTGACATGGTTCCTTCCATGTCTCGGAGGGCAGATAAGCTCTATCATGCCCCCCCAGGGCCTGCTCTGTTATGCTGCCCAACCTGAGACTGACTCTTTGGTTATCAAAGTGGCACATGACAGGTCCAAGGTGGCCAAACACCTTAGCTCCCTCCCCCCTTACAGGGAATCCAGACCGATGGACCTTTGTTGTATGAGGGTTTATGCCTCATCCACTCTGGGACTCTGGATTGCTAATTATTTATCACATGTGGTCAAGTGCCAGAACACCATCTGGAAGAAGGGCAAGGTGGCTGCCCAGCCCCTCCCTGAGTGTTTCCAGAAACAGGAGGTCCTTAAGTCCTTACAGGCTACCGATGATATCTGTAAACACATCCTTGGGGCCTTACATGATATTGATGATACTGGTGCCTGGGGCTGCTGCTACAGATATTTGCCTTTGTAGACATGCCTGGCTGAGAGTTTTGGGCTTCTTGGCAGATGTTCTGCAAAAAGTGCCTAATGCTCCCTTCAGTGATATGAAGCTCTTTGTGCTGGATGTCCAGGACATTATTAATGACTTACAGGGCGCTGGTAGGGCTATTAAATCTGTCCATTCGCTCTACCATACCCAACCCAGGAGCAGAGAGTGCCCATCCTTTTGTAAAGGGTTCCACAAGTCCAGTGCAGGCTCCTGTCCCCAGGGTAAAAGGAAAGACCGGTCTGCCTTGCCTATCCCCTCCTTCTCAGGTCCTGCCATGAAACGACCCAGAGGTGATGGTTTAGCCCAGACCACGACACATGCACCTGTACCCATTGCCAGGTCTGCAACATCCTAACCAGGATCCACAGGCATAAGTCTCTTCAGGCCTTTTAGTGAAAAAATGTTTGGTCCAGATGCAGCATGAGATGTCCTCCGGGCCGGAATCTTGTTCACCATCTCTACCCAGGAATCACCGAAAGGAGAGGCACCATCACTTAGACCAGGATAACTTGCCCTCCAGGCCCAGGTCATCCCAGCTGCCAGTACGCTGGTTGCTCCCGCTCCTCCAGTCATGAGGTACGGCTTACCTCCCTCAAGCCTCCAGCTTCAGCTTCTCTCGCTAAGGGACCCTCCATACAACCTACCAAGATCAGGTCCCCGGACTCCAGTTCTGTAGCATCTCAAAGACACTCTGACTCTAGTTCCACAGCAAAAAGGCCCTCGGACTCCAGCTCCTCAGCCCACAAAAAGGCCCACTGACACCAGCTCTGCAGTGGCTACAAGTAAGTCATCCTCCAGATTGGCCTCTGTTGATCCCCGGGAGGCCAAACAGGCTTCAGGGCACTCAGCTTCCAGGGCTTCTTCTCTGATGCTGAAGTCCCAGACCGACTGGTGTCAGTCTGTGGACTCAGAAAAACAGCACTCAGACAAGCCCCATAAGTCTTCTGATAGGCCAGCCAAGGCCTGTTTGTGTTCCGACCATCCACACACGTCTCCGGCCAAGTGACGCCCGTCAGACGAGGCCTCTGGCACGATACTGGAGAAACCTTCTGTTCCTCCTCCTGCACTGTTTCAGACCACCGTACCGCAGCCGTTGTCATTACCTTTGATGTCACCTGTCGGCAGCCCTGACATCTCTCCTCTGGACCATATGCTGGTCCACCTGACGCCAGAACCCGATGATGGTACTACGGAGGCATTACCGACGTTGCCCATTCCACGGATGCTGGACCCAACTGACGCCAGTGTGGGAGCCAGCCTCCTGACATCTCCTCCTAAACCTGAGTCCCCCAAGCTGGATATGTCGCAGGTAAAGGAGCTCTTCACCTATTGGTGGAAAACCGTCAAGCAAGACTTGGTCTCCCCTCCTACTCCTACTCCTCAGCCTCCTCCAGTCCCTGATCCAGATGTTCAGGTTACTCCTGTCTGATCTGGGAACAAGGGGGATAAGACTCCTGCTAGCTCCAAGAAGGACACAGACAAGTGCAAGAGGACTAGCTCTCCTTCCTCTTCCCACTCTCCTTCTCCCAGAAGGCCCAGACACAAGAAGAGCAGACGACGCTCCTCCTCCTCTTCCTCAGATGCTTATGAAGAATCACAGCCTTCCCTTCCTGATTCCGACCCTGGCTCGATTCCTGGTGACACAGAGGAACAGCCTAAGTCTCCACCCAATGACCCCAGCTTTATGGAGGTCATGTGACACATACATGAGAATATGGGATGGGATACCGAGGCACTGGACCCCGAACGCTTGCATCCAGCAAAGTATCTATGTGAGAAAGACCCCAAGCCAGTGGTTATCCCCCCATTAGTGGATACCTTCCAAGATGTCACCTTGGCCACTTGGAGACATCCACACGCTTCCTCTGCGGTGCCCAAAAAGGCCATTCGCTTGTACCGGGCCCGCAAGGACCACTCCTACCTAGCTGAACATCCCACAGCTGATTCCATGGTTATATCGGCTGCACATGATCATTCACAGAGGCAAAAACACCTGAGTACCTAGCCGCTGGACAGGGAGTCTAATTAGCTGGATTCCTTAGGTCGCAGGGTGTCCTCGTCTGCCACCTGCAGCATATAAGGCCTCAGTTTTTTTGACGCACATGGTCCAATTCCAAAATGCCCTTTGTGAGCAAGGACTGGACATCCTGCAAGGTGTGCCTGACTACCCTTCAAAGGCGGAGCTTGCAAAGTTTTTACAAACAGGCGCGGATGTGGGTACCCACGTCCTCCGAGCAGCATACGACTCTGCGGACACCTCAGCCATGGTGGCTGCAAATGGAATTTGCCTTCGGCACCACTCCTGGGTCTGGGTCTCAGGGTTTGACCCAGAGGTTCAAATGACTCTTCTGGATGCCCCTTTCAGAGGCTCTGTGCTCTTCGTGGAAGATGCAGAGAAAGTCATAGTCAAACTGCAGGATTCCAGATAGGCCATCCGTTCCATGCAGTCTGTGTACCACCCGAAATGGGAGCTTTTTCACAAGCCCTGTTTTCATGGCAGAGGTGGACATCAGCTTCAACAGCCCTGTGTTCAGTCTCACACACAGCAGAGAGGCTTTGGTCGACGGGGTCCAGAGGTGCTGCCTCTACCCACTCTAGGCAGGCTAGACCCTCTGCCGCCACCCTCTCTCCCTCCCCCTCCTTCAACCTGACTATTCAGGTGACCCTCCTTTCCCAGACCTGTCATCGGGAGAGCCGGTGGGAGGTTGTTTTTCTCTTTACACCCAAGCCTGGAGAGAAGTGACCTCCAACCAGTGGGTCCTCGACTTCATGGAGTTCAGGCACTCCATTGAATTGGAGTCCTTACCTCTGGACACACCACCACCCTAGTCTTATTATCCAATAGACCACAGGGCTCCTATCAGACAGGAGATCCATTCTCTCCTAGATAAGGATGCCATAGAGTGCGTTCCAAAGGCAGAGGTAGACTCTGGTTTCTACTCCCGCATCTTCCTGGTTCCCAAGAAGTCATGGGACCTAAGGCCTATCCTAGATCTTAGCGACCTCAACCGGTGGGTCTCCTATCAGAGATTCCACATAGTGTCACTTCCAAATCTCCTCCCCTTCTTGACAGTCATGGATTGGCTGGTGTCATTGGACATGTAGGAAGCATATCTTCATATTCCCATATGCCATAATCATCTGAGATTCCTGCGGTTAAGGTTTGAGGGTCAGTCATACCAATTCAAGGTCCTCCCTTTTGGCCTCTCCTCTGCCCCCAGGGTCTTTACAAATTGCCTTGCCATCATTGCAGCAGCTCTGCGCAGAGACAGGCACTTCCTTTTCCCCTATGTAGACTAGTGGCTTCTTCTGGCCTCGTCTCTGGGAGACCATACTGGATACTCTCTCCCTCTGTCGATGTCTGGGAATCACAATGAACCCAGAAAAGTCACAGCTCCTTCCCTCTCAACATCTCCAATTTATAGGAGCTCTTTTGGATACTTTCCTGGGGAAGGCCTTCCTACCTTCTGACAGAGCAGAGCGCCTCAGGGCATTGGCAATCCAAACCTGTTCAGCATCTGTCATTCCCACCCGATCCATTCTCAGGATTTTGGGCCACATGGCAGCCACCATAGTTTTTGTCTCCTTCACCAGGTTGCACATGCACACTTTTCAGTGGATGCTTCACGTCCATTGGGACCAACCAGGGATGACTTGGATTTGCCCATCAGGATCATGGAGCCAATCTGTCAGGAACTCTGCTGGTGTGGGTCCCCTCAGGATCTCTGCCAAGGTCTCCTTTTCCAGCCAGGCACTCCTACCCAGACTCTCACTACAGATGCATCTGGAATGGAATGGGAGGCTCATCTGGTGATCCATAGGACTCAAGCACTGTGGTCCCCCTTAGAGGAGAACCTGCATATCAGTGTGCTCAAGCTAAGAGCTGTCTAGTACACCTTACCAGCATTGGCTCCATTCCTTCTTCCCGGTCACCTTCATGTTGAGATGGACAACACCTCGGTGGTGTTCTACGTCAACAAGCAAGATGGCACGCACTCTTATCCCCTTTGCCAGGCAGCTATGAGAGTGTGGGACTAGGTGATGGACCATCAACTCAATCTTTCGCCAGTTCACGTTCCAGGTTCCTTGAACTGGTTGCAGACACTCTCAGCCAGGCCAAACCACTCTCTCATGAGTGATCCCTGCTACAGTCTGTAGCAGATACACTATTTGCAAGATGAGGGATGCCAGAGTTGGATCTCTTTGCGTCTCAATGCAACGCAAAACTGCCCAATTTCTGCTTGCTCAGTCCCGAGCCTGGAGCTTTTTGGCAAAACCCATTGTCCCTATCCTAGAAAGTGATGTTCCTTTACGCATTTCCTCCCTTCCCCCTCTTGCAGCTGGTTCTTCTCAAAGCCCAATCAGAGAGGGTGATCATGATCCTGATAACCCCTCTGTGGCCCAGACAGATTTGGTTCCCACTGCTCAGGCGTCTGATGGTGGAGTTTCCGTGGCCCTTCCACTTTCGGGTCAGTTACTCTCTCAGCAACAGGGAGCTCTGGTCCATCCCAATGAACACTCCCTCCACCTGCATGTTTTGCTCCTTTGGACCTAGCTAAGCTTAGATTTGGAGTATCTGACGAAATAGCCCAAATCTTGGTTGAGGTGCAGAAGTCCACTACCAGGGCCACTTACACCATGAAATGGAAATGCTTTTGGCTTTGGAGCACAGCCAGGAGATTGGACCCTCTGGTCTGTTCGGTCAGCTCTATCCTACAATACCTGTTACCCCTTTCAGAGTCACGTCTCAGCTACTCCTCCATCAAGGTACACCTGGCCACTGTTTCTGACTATCACTGCATCTAGGACAGTACAGTGACTCAATTGGAGGTGGTCAAAACCTTTCTTGAGGGGATCCTGCATCTTCGTCTGCCTGTCTGGGACCCTGTTCCTCCTTGGGACTTATTGTTTGTTCTGGGAAGGTTTACACTTCCCCCTTTTGAACCAGCCATGAGTTGTGAGCTTCGCTACTTCTACTGGAAGATGTTGCTCTTGGTAGCAGTCACCTCTGCTAGATGCATTTTGAAGCTTCATGCCTTGATGTGTAGAGAATCTTATCTTATTTATCAGAAGGATAGGGTGTATCTACGTACCAATCCAAAATTCCTTCCTAAGGTTGTCTCTGAGCTCACTCATAATCTGGCGGTTCCACTTCTGGTTTATTACCCGGAACATTCAAGCAGGGGTGAGGTGCTTTTGTACACCCTAGATGTGCATTGTGCTTTGCGCTGTTACCTGTCCAGAACTAAGTAGGTCAGGCATTCGTATCAGCTTTTCATGTCCTTTGCGGGCAGGTCTTTGGGGTGCCCAGTCACCAAACAAACGCTTTTGCGTTGATTGGTCAACTGCATATCCTTCTATTATGAAACACGTGGGAAAACCCTTCCAGGTGCGATCAGGGCGCATTCCACCAGCAGGTATGATTTTCCCTTCCTCCTTCCCCCGGGAGTAAGACTCTCTGCTCTGAGCCAAAGTTTAGCCTTCCGTTGCAGGCCTCATTTTGCCCTGAATTCTTTGTGGAGTAGTTTTATTCACAGCTGTTAGTTTTGGCCTGTCATTGGCGTATAAGAACTTGAGCACGTGGGGACCACCTACTGCCTTTATATGTGGTGACTTTGTTGTGCGGAGCTGACTCGAGGTGTGTGGTCCCATGTCTGTACTGCAAGAGAAAAGAATTGCCGAGAGATCTGCCGCCAGGTGGTGTCAGTCTTTCGCGTGTTACCTGCTACAAGAGCTTCTCTCGAAGATTTACTGTTACAGTAAGTACTTGCGTAACTGTCCTGTTCTATTCCAGGTGTTTCCTGGTTCCCAAAAGAACCAGAGACCTGAGGCCTATTCTAGATCTCAAAGACCGCAATCTTTACATCC
Organism: Neoceratodus forsteri; assembly: GCA_016271365.2. Taxonomy (NCBI): domain Eukaryota; kingdom Metazoa; phylum Chordata; order Ceratodontiformes; family Ceratodontidae; genus Neoceratodus; species Neoceratodus forsteri. The sequence goes on along the minus strand of CM057458.1, from coordinate 724,685,719 downwards.
AATGCAAAAACATTTTGTATGATCACTCTCCCAGGGCTGCTGCCCCTGGTCAAAAGGGGAAGGAGTGGCTATGCTACCTTGATATGTCAGATGCTTGCCTGCATATTTCAATGTGCACACCGCACAGGTAGTTTCTCTAGTTTATTTTTCAGGGTGAACATTACCAATTTAGAGTCTTGCCCTTTGGGTTATCCTCTGTGCTGCAGGTCTTTAAAAAATCCTTAGCAACAGTGGCTGCTGCTCTCCAGCAAGAAGGTCTGTATGTCTTCCCCTGCCTGGATGACTGGTTCCTCAAAGCCCCATCCAGGGAACAGCTTCTCTGAACTCTGGAGAGGACCCTCCAGTTGTTCCAATCCCTGGACATCACTGTCAACCTGCTCAAGTCCATTTTGATCCTGTCCCAGCAGCTGCAGTTATATAGGGGCAGTTATGGACTCAGTGCAGGGCAAGGCTCTCCTGGACATCTCATCAGATTCCAAAAACCATCAAAGCTGATCTGAGGCAGACAAACCAAAAGCTCACAGATATTTCGGCCAGTACCTCTTCTCTGGAAGCATGGCAAAGTCATGTGGATTTGGAGCTTGTATCGCATAAACTCTCTAAGATGTAACTAAAGGAGGGAAGAGAGAGGCTTGGGATTTGAAATGTGTACTAAATTGCGGATAAAGTTAACAACTTCAGCTGTAACCAACATAACTGACTAAGTTTAGTTGCTAGTTCTTTATCCCAGTCCCATTCCATGGTGACTGCCTCCTTTCTTGCTTAGTTTAGTAGCCTGGCTATGTAAAGTCAATTCTTTATTAGTGTCTGTCTGTTCCCTTTCCCTCCCATTTTTGAATACCTGTACTACCACAAAATAAACACACCACACAGTGACTTTACAGAATAGATTTTATTAGCAACACAAAACAGTAAATCCATCCATCCATACATACATACATACATAGTAATACACCATTTGGAGTACTGTGTACAGTTCTAGAGACCACATCTCTGCAAAGACATAGACAGGGTGGATGCTGTCCAGTGGAGGCAAACCACAATAATGGAGGGTTTGCATCTGAAAACATGAAGACAGACTAAATGAACTAACGATGTATAGCCTCGGTGAAAAGAGGGAGAGGGGGTACCTGATCGAAACTTTCAATTACCTCAAGTGAATCAACAAAGTCCAAGAGGGGAGCATCTTTCTGAAAAATAGATGTGCAAAAAACAAGGGTGCTTTTGAAGATAGAGGGGAGACGGCTCAGAGGAAATGTGAGGTAGTATTTCTTCACAGTAATGGTTGTGGATACATGGAACATCCTTCCTGAGGAGATTGTAGAGTCAAAAACAGTGGGGTAATTCAATAACGCATAGTACAGACATATGGCAATTCTAGTGGAGGGTAGTAGGTAGTAGGCTGTTGGTTAACTAGGATCTGCAACTTATCTGTTAGGTAGGGAACTGGGCAGACTCGGTGGCACATGCGGTCCTTATCTGCTATTAAATTCTATGTTCCTATGTTTCTTTACCTGCTGCCATTATGCAATTTTCTGCCGGTCCCTTCCCATTCTGTCTACACCCTCTGGTGTGTCGACTCTGTTACAGAGGTTTGTGTCATCAGCAAACAGGCAATTTATGCCTTCTAGGTCCTGTGCAATGTCACTAATGAAGATGTTGAATCGGACTGGCCCCAGCAATGATCCATGTGGTACCCCACAGGTCACTCTTCCCTCTGTGGAGTAACAGCCATTTACCACTACCCTCTGTGTCCGGCCGCACAGCCTGTTAGCTACCCAGCACACTGCTGTCCAGCCCACACCCATATTCCCCAGTTTGTATAGTAGTCTTCTATGTGACACAGTGTCAAAGGGCTTGACGAAGTCCCAGTAGTTCATGTCCACTGCTCTCCCCCCATCAACCTCCCTAGGTACCCAGTCGAAACATGAAAATAGTTTGGCCTGTCATGACCTCCCCCTAGTGACACCATGCTGCCTTGGGTTCTGTAGTACAATGACAACCAGATGTTTCACCAATCTCTCCTTTAGTAGTGCTGCCATGATCTGCCCCACTACCGAGTTGATGCTGAGTGGTCTGTAGTTCTCTGCTCCCTCTTTGTTCCCACTTTTGTATAAGGGGACTGCATCAGCTGTCCTCCAGTTTATGGGTACCTCCCCTGTTTCCAGTAATTGTCCAAACTGAATTGCCAGCGGTTCGCCCACAACCGCTCTTAGTTCGTTAAGGACCCTGAGGTATAGCCCATCTTTACCCATTGCTTCATCAACTCTTAATACTTCCTGTTGCTGAAGGACCCTTCTTCGTGTAAAGGGACCTGTGTCCGTTTTTGCTGCTCAAATCCCACTCCTTGTACTGCCTTCAGACCCATTCCCCTCCTCTTCCTCAGTAAAGACTGTGAAATATGTGAAGTATCTCTCCACCACTTTGTTCCACCTTGATCTCTGTGGCCCTTGTGTCATTTTATATATCCAGTACCACTCCTCATCCCTTCCTACCCACCCTGTCTCTTCTGAAAGCACTAGCAAACAGGCTAGAAGGAGGTGTGGAGCAACAATGGGAAATCATCAAAACTGCCATCACAGAGGCAACAAGCCTTTGTGTGAAGCAAATAAACAAATCAAAATGAAAGAAAAAGCCAATATGGTTCTCAAAAGAGGTGGCTGTGAAAGTCAGGAAGAAAAGATAGCATTCGGAGTATAAGGAAACACAGAAGGAGCAGGTCAGAGAGCTGTACCAGTTAAGGCAGAAAGAAGCAGGAGGGAAGTCAGAATAGCAAAGGCCCAAACTGAGGAAAAGATAGCCAACTCAGTTAAGAAGGGGATAAAACCTTTTATAGGTACATGTGAGCGTAGAAAGACAAAGGAGGGATAGAGGCTGAATAGAATGAACAGTGGGTGGGCAGGGGACAGTGAAAAGCAGGGATACTGAATGAATATTTCTGCTCAGTATTCACAAAGAGGAGGGGAAGTGCCTAATCCAATTAACAGAAGCACCCTTGATAGGGGTCGATCCCAGTCCTTTTACAGAAGAAAGGTTCTGCAAGAACTCCTAAAACTGAAGGTGGACAAAGTAATGGGTCCTGATGGAATTCACCCAGAATTCTAAAAGAATTAAGGAGGAACTAGTGAAACCACTGGCTACTCTTTTTAATAAATCATGGGAGGATGGTGTGGTACCCGAGGGACTGGAGGAAGGCGGATGTGATTCCCCTTCACAAAGTGGGACTAAGACAGAGGCAGGAAACTACAGACCTGTCAGTCTGACACCTCTGTGGTAGGAAAGTGATGGAGTCACTTCTGAAGGAAAGAATAGTTGAGTACCTAGAGGCCAGTGGAGCACAGGACCCAAGGCAGCATGGATTCACAGCGGAAGGTCATGTCAGGCGAATCTAATAGATTTCTTTGACTGGGTGACCAAAGTAGTAGACCAGGGAGGGCTGTGGACATGGCCTACCTAGACTTTGCAAGGCATTTGGACACAGTCCCACAAAAGATTAATAGTCAAATTAACCAGCCTGGGAGTGGGTCCCAGGGTGGTAGCCTGGGTAAAACATTAGCTGCACAACAGGACACAGAAGGTAATTGTAAATGGAGTCCACTCTGAAGAAAGAGAGGTTACTAGTGGGTCCCGCGAGGGTTCAGTATTGGTCCAGTCCTTTTAATGTCTTCATCAGTGACATTGCAGAGGGACTGTAGGAAAGTATAACTTTTGCAGATGACACAAAGATCTGCAACAGGGTTGATACACAAGGAGGCGTGGAAAGGATGAAAGGGACTTGGCATGGTTGGAGGAATGGTCAAGTATAGCTAGGATTCATTGCAAAAAAGTGCAAAATAATGCACCTGGAAACAAGAACCCAGGGAAGAATACACAATGGGTGGGGAGGTAGTAACAACAACAAAAAGGAAAGGGACCTGGGGTAATCATATCAGATGACCTTAAGGTTAGCAAGCAATGTGAGAAGGCAGTAGGAGGGCTGGGGTATACTGGGATGTATAGGAGAGGCATCAGCAGCAGAAAACAGGAAGTTGTTATCCGCTGTACAGACAGTTGGTGAGACCCCATCTGAGTACTGTGTCCAGTTCTGGAGACCCCATCTCCTTGAGGACATAGACAGGATAGAGGTAGTCCAGAGGAGGGCAACTAAAATGGTGCAGGGTCTGCAAGAGAAGCCGTATGAGGAGAGACTAAAGGAGCTTAATATGTATACCTTGAGGAAAGAAGGAGAGGGGAAATGATAGAAACTTTAGTACCTCAGTGGAATCAACAAAGTCCAAGAGGTAGCATCTTTCAGAAAAAGAGACTTGCAAGAACTAGGGACACAATTTAAAGATAGAAGGAGGCGGTTCAGGGCAATGTGGAAGTATTATTTCACAGAGAGGGTAGTGGATGCATGGAACAGCCTTCCTGAGGAGGTTGTGGGGTCTAAAACTGTGGGAGAATTCAAGAATGCATGGGGCAGACATAAGGCAATTCTTGTGGGGGGTAGGAAGAAATAGGCTGTTAACTAGGATCTACGGCCTATCCTGTAGGTAGGAAAATGGGCAGACTAGATGGGCCAAGCGGTCCTTATCTGCCGTCAAAGTCTATGTTTCTATGAATATGTTGTAGCCAGATATGGCCAACACCCAGGCGAATGTTCTTTTCTTTGAGAGTCATATTGTTACAGTACATGCAGCAATCATTGTAGGTCAATTACTTTTTTAAAAGCAGTTTCAGATCTGTGCAGAGAGCATATTACAAATCATAAAGTCACTTATCTATGCATCAGTGCTGCCATCCACATATAGTAACCAAGTTACAACATTTAGTCATTCACTGACCGAAGAGGACAGCGGCATTCATAGTAACAAAGTTACAACATTTAGTCATTCACTGACCTAAGAGGACAGCAGCATACATATCAAGCCAGACTGGCTGTTGTCATAACTTGATGGCTGGAGACAGCTTGGTGAAATAGAGTTCATGCTGTCTTCATTTGGTTATTGTCTTTTTCTAATTGCTTGCAGTTACCAACACATCTGGGAAAGCACCTCGTTGTCAGGTAATATGATTACCCTGTGACTTGATGTTAGGTACTATTATCTATCGAAAGGCAATCAGATTTTTTGATGCAACATCATCTATCCTCCTTTCTTTGTGAGACAAAGTGTGAAGCACATCATTTAAAGGTGAAGGGATTAGGCCTTGCCTTGATGCTGTGTACTTTCAGTCTGCTGAAATCAAATAACAGTTATTGAGACAACATCATCTATTCTACCTTCTTTGGTAATTTATGTTCTTAGCTGAAAGAAATACAAATCAATATTTTTTTTAATTCAATGCCTCACTTACATGGACCATTCTGCATCCCTTATCCACTAGCCGAAAACATTTACATGACCTATCCATGAATGTGTCTCCTTACTGCACATTATTATCATCTGCAATGTGATTATGAACTGCATTTTTCATATGAACAGGTGTATGTTGTTAGCAGTTTTGGGGCAATGACGTCACAATGCCTGCTATGAAGCATGAGTGTTTACACAGTTGTTTGGCAGTCGATAGAAGTATGATCTGTGGCTGTGGCTTGTGTGGAAAAAATTTTATTTTTTATATAGCAGATTTCATACAGACTGCATTCGTGAGTGCTTTACAATCCAAAGAGGGAGGAAGATGGCCTCCCTGATGTGAGGCAGCATGGGTTTGTTTCAGGGGAAGTATTGTCAAACCAACCTGATACAATATTATGACTGGGTGACAGGTGAGATGGCTAAGGCTCATGCGGTGTACGTTCTTTAATTGGACTTCAGCTAGACCTTCGATTCTGGGCCTCATGGGTGGCTTGGGTGGAAGCTAACTGGTCTCGGGGTAGGGCCACAAATAGGAATTGGATTACAAGATGGCGGAGTTCGAGACTACAACGTGTGGCGGGGAGTGGGTAGCTCTGAAATCCAAGGGCATTGACGAGTGGGGTGCCACAGGGATCAGTGTTGCGGCCAGTATCGATCGGGCTCTTAATAGCACACCGTTCACATGCAGTGGTGAGCAAGACAAGCCTGTTCACTGACGACACCAAAATCAAAGCAGTGGTGAATGGAGAGGAGGGATGGAAGCAGCAGCAGCAGGGGGACCAAAACTGGCTAGATGAGTGGTCAGAGAGGTGGCAGCTGGGGCTCAATGCAAAGAAGTGTCATGTTATGTAGTTTAGGGTTAAGAACCCCAGGAGAGAATACTGGCTAGGTGGAGTTACGCTGTTGAACACTCAGGAGTAGAAGGACCTAGGGGTAATGAAACGTGGACCATGGACAACACTGCCCAGTGCAGGACAGCAGCTGCAAAAGCGAACAAACTGCTTGGGTGCATAGCAGGGGGTGTTTTCGTCTAGGCTAAAAGAGTTGATCTTTCCCGTCTACAGATCGCTGGCAAGGCCGCACTAAGAGGACTATGTGCAGTTTTGGAGGCCATACCTAAAGCATGATATCAGGCTACTGGAGGGGGTGCAGAGGATGGCAACAAAGATGAAATGTGGAATGGAAGGGACAGACTATGACAGCAGGCTGAGAGACCAGAATATGTACACCCTGGAAGATAGAAGGACAGGGGTGTCATGATAAATACATTCAAGTATATGAGGTCAATCAATAAGGATGGTGCAGATGTGGTCTTTAAGTTAAGGAAGAGTGGGTGGTGTTACTAAATGCAGTCATGACATTCGCTAATGTGACTTGCAACAGATAAAGGTCACATAAACTCGCGTTTGTCTGCCATTGAAACTCAGGTAGCTGTCAGGAAGAAGAAGACTGCATACACAACATAATAAACAATTAGAGTGCAAAGGGCAATATTTACTAAGCAAGGCACGAGGGTGATAGAATCTCAGAATGTTTTCATGAGAGGAGCGGATAGGCCGGGTGGACATGATTACAGGCTTGACGTAACTCAAGGAAATAAATTAGGTAACCTCGGAGTGGATCTTTATGTAACCCCCTGGTGGCGCTAGCCCAAGGGCTACTACCCCTGCCTGTGTAACAGCTAACAGATTGAGGGGCCCAGGTCCAGTGGCGGGTGGCTCCACCCAGAGGTTGGGGTTAAGACAGTCTGGAATGACTTAGTCACAGCCCTCTGGGTCACTGCAAGGCCCTTTTCTTCCCACTAGTGGCCTATACACATATTACCCACAGTACCTTGACAATAAACACTTACCCCCATGATTGATCGATCAGCTTGACTTTGGGGACCCCCAGTAAAGTAAGATGCAGTAATGCAGTAGCCACTATACAGTATTTTTGCACAAACACGCAGTTCAGACATTATTCTTTGCAAAACAATCAAATCTGATTTATTCAGGGGGGCAATAACAAGGGCAGGGGGAATCTAGTTAATTAGCATAACACTCTACAGTTTTGGAGCACTGTGCACAGGCTAATTTCCCTATGAATTACTCTCACTGGGTACACAGGCAATAAGGGGGATAGCATAGTTCGATGAAGCTGGTTGGGGCCCTGAAGATGAAAACAGCTATACAACACCAAAATTTGTAATCCAGGGCCAGCAGGCCCAGTTCGTGTAGCCAGTGATGAAAACAGACCAAACTTGCACTCAACAGATCCGCTGACAGGGAGCTACCCTGCGTTTTACTCATCACTCTTGTAGCAGAATGCCTCTCACACCACCCCAGGACACAGGCCTGTGATCAGAACACTTCTCCACACATTTATATGTGCAGCACAGAGGGGTACCATACCATGCATCTGCTGTAAATACCAACTGATCTCACTGCTCACCCGGCGAAATGCAATGCAGCTTCACTTTTACTGACAGCCAGAGCACAATGAAGCAGATTCTCCAGTCCTCCACAGGGTGAGCATGGTAGGTAGCTGCAACATGTACAGCCTCCTCTGCCTGCAAACCGCAGCGGATTCTGTCCGACTACGTTAGCGGTACAATTGCCCGACTCGTTTGCATTCCACACGTGCATCACGAGCGAAGACTCTACAGCGCAGGTGCCCGCAGCTCCTTCCTCTCTCACAACCACAACGACTATGCCTTCTCAGTTGTTAGGAAGAGAATCACAATTTGGGCGCCACCCGATCCTATTGGAGGGCTTGATGTGCCAGTCTTCACCGTCGCCTACGAGTGGTGCGAAAAGGCGCCACACTCCTGGACTTCACTTCCCAGAGTCACTGGCCATACTGTCTATTGGCAGACAGCTCCCAAAAGAGTCCCAGTCCTATTTGGCTGCCTAATACACTATGTGAAGTGCCCCCCTTCCTGATTAGATACAACAGGCAGTTCTGATCCAAAAGGGAGGGGAAAAACACACAAAGTCCCAGCTTCAAGGGAAACAGGTTAGATAACATACATTTTCCAATACTATTCAACATATGTTACATAGAAACAGAGAAACATAGAAACATATAATTTGACGGCAGATAAGGACCGCTTGGCCCACCCAGTCTGCCCATTTCCCTACCTACTGGATAAGCTGCAGATCCTAGTTAACCAGCAGCCTACTTCTTCCTACCCCCACCCCCCAGAATTGCCTTATGACTATCCCATGCATGCTTGAATTCCACCACTGATTTTGACTCCACAACCTCCTCCGAGGCCATTCCATGCATCCACAACCCTCTCTGTGAAAAAATACTCCTTAAATTACCTCTGAGCCGCCCCCTCTATCTTCAAATTGTGCCCTCTTGTTCTTGCACACCTCTTTTGAAAGATGCTACCCTCTTGGACTTTGTTGATTCCCTTGAGGTACTTGAAGTTTCTATCATGTCCCCTCTCCCTCCTTTCCTCAAGGCTATACATATTAAGCTCCTTAAGTCTCTCTTCATATGTCCTCCGGTGCAGACCCTGCACCATTTTAGTTGCCCTCCTCTGGACAGCTTCCATCCTGTCTATGTCTTTGCGAGATTGGGTCTCCAGAACTGCACACAGTACTCCAGATGGGGTCTCACCAGCTGTCTGTACAGAGGGATAATAACTTCCTGTTTTCTACTGGTGATGCCTCTCCCTATGCATCCCAGTATCCCCAGCCCTCCTTGCTGCCTTCTCACATTGCTTGCTCACCTTTAGGTCATCTGATATGATACCCCCAGGTCCATTTCCATTTTTGTTGTTGTTAGTATCTCACCCCCATTGTGTACTCTTCCCTGGGTTTTGTTTCCCAGGTGCATTACCTGCACTTCTTAGCATTGAATCTAAGCTGCCATACATTTGACCATTCCTCTAACCTTGCCAAGTCCCTTCTCATCCTTTCCACCCACCCTGTGCATCAACTCTGTTGCAGATCTTAGTGTCATCTGCAAAGAGACATCTTTTCCTTCCAGTCCTTCTGCAATGTCGACATAAAGACATGAAGAGGACTGGTCCTAACTCTGAACCCTACGGTGCCCGCTGGTAACCCTCCTTTCTTCTGAGTGGACTCCATTTACTATTACTCTCTGTGTCCTATTCTCCAGCCAATTCTTTACCCAGGCTGTCATCTTGGGACCCACTCCCAGGCTGGCTAACTTATATATTAATCTTTTGTGTGGGACTGTGTCAAATGCCTTGCTAAAGTCTAGGTAGGCCATGTCCACAGCCCCTCCCTGATCTACTACTTTGGTCACCCAGTCAAAGAAATCTATCAGATTCGTCTGGCATGACCTTCCCCGCTGTGAATCCATGCTGCCTAGGGTCCTGTGCCCTTCTGGCCTCTAGATACGCGACAATTCTTTCCTTTAGAAGTGATTCCATCATTTTCCCTATCAACAGTACAACCCAACAAAGGTGCCTGCTTTGCCTGCTTATTGCCGGCAAGCTTGAGGCACATTATCAGTGTCTCGAGTTGGTACTCGAGCATGAGAATCCACGATCCCCATTTTCTTTTAGCAGACTAATGGGGTCTGCAAACTGGCAGATCTTAAAGAGACAGACTAGAGGCATTTTAGTAAAACACCATTTGTAATGGGGATTTCATTTAGACTAAAGACTAAAGGAGGGAGGTATCAACAGAGGGCTGGATTTGAAGTCGGAAGGAGGAGGACGGACGAGGGGTGGAAGAGGGGGGTGGATGCGTTAAATGTCCTTTCTGCACAGGTAATGGTGTCAAAAACAGTGGTATAATTTTAGAATGCATGGCACAGACATAGAGTGATTCTGGAGGGGGTGGAGGAAGTTGCAGTCTGCATGTCAGATAAGTAGGAATTGGCCATACTGTGTGATCCACGCTGTCTATATATGCCATCCAAGTCTGTGGGACCGACTGTAGGATGCCATACGAGTCTCACAAGGTTAATTATGGCAAATCCTAAGGCTTAAATTGCACTGAGCCCTATGTGATATGCCACTCCTAATTCAAAGATGCTGCTTGTGACTACTGTTGCCCCTTCCTGCACACTATGCCTGTAATCAGCAGTGTCATGGTGCCAAGGTGGGTTACGGCAGCATGTGATAACCTGTTCTCTATTCATAAATGGCTGTCATAGAACAAATTTCTGTGATGACAAGACACACACTGGAGCTGTGGGTTACACCACCATGGAGGAGGTCTAATGTAAGAGGTATCCAGCATGGCAAAAAGACGGATGCACAATATTAAAAGATACATGGAAGACACATAGCCATGCCACGGGATCACACCAAAGAAAGTTATGCCCACCCGCATCCCCCGAGTACACAATGCTACCAGTTTGTCTTTGCCCTATTATCACTGTTTGCCTGTGACACCCATGCCCCCCCCTAATTCCAAGAGGTGATTGCAGCAATGTTCTGTTGTGTGTGGTTCACCGGGTGTGGCAGTTACTTGCGGCTATGTGACTTGCAAAAGGAAGGTTCATTGAGATATTCTTGTGGCGCGAACATACGAAATTTGTCAGCAGATAAAGGCCTAGAGGTCAATCAAGTCTGCTCGAATGAGCAGCTATCACACCTTATTCTGCAGCTGCCCCTCACTACCACCATTCCCCTTCATTGACCCTCCCCCTTGTCCTGTCCCATCCACTTATGAAGAGGTTCACTTTTCTAGCGGATACCAATTCCGCTGCTACCGCATAACACCCAGCCACCACCCTCTCTTAAAAAAAGTGTCTCCTCAGCTCACTCCTGAACCTTCCTCCATCCAGTCTCATATCATGGACCTTGGTGTCACTCACCTCCCTTACTTTGAACAGCCCCCTGCACCTGTATTTTTTATTCCTTTCATGTACTTAAAGGTTTCACTCATGTCCCCCCTGGCCCTCCTCTCCTCCAGTGCGTACTTGTTCAACTCCATCAGCCTCCTCTCGTATGATAAGTCCCCCAGCCCCTTTATCAACTTTGTTTCCCTGCGCTGCACACCCTCCAGTAACTTAATGTCCCTCTTCAGATACGGGCACCAGTACTGCGTGCAGTACTCCAGGTGTGGTCGGAATAATGACCTATATAGTGGCAGAATCACCTCCTCCCTCCTCGAGCATATAGCCCTTGCAATACAACCCAGAATTTTGTTGGCCTTTGCAGCTGCCTTCGTACAGTGTGCTGAGTTGTTCATTGACCCTGTAATGAGCACCCACAGATCCTTCTCCTCCTCTGTCTGGGCTAGCTGCACTCATCCCATCTGGTAACTCCTCCTTGGGTTCTACATCCCAAAATGCAGAACCAAACACTTTTTGGAATTAAACCACAGTTGCCAGGTGTCTGACCAGGTTTGAAGCTTTGCCAGATCATCCTGTAACCCCTGTCATAGCCCTAGGTCATACACCACAGCTCCTACCTTGGTAACATCAGTAAGCAGACCGATCTTACTCTTGATGTCCAATGATATGTCTGCAATGAATATGCCAAACAACACTGGCCCCAACCCCGAGCCCTGTGCAACACCGCTTGTCACTACCCTAGGGTGTGAGAACTACCCACCCACAACTACCCTCTGTTGCCTTCACTGAAGACAGTTCCATAACCATCGGACCAGCTTAGCACCTGCCCCTGTGCCTAACTTACTTACTTCACAGCCTTCCATGCATCACTGAGTCAAATGACTTGGTGAAGTCCAGATATAGCACACGCACTGCATGGCCCCTGTCCATTTGCCTAGTTATCCAGGCATAGAACTCCACCAGGTTTGTTTGGCAGGATCTGCACCATATGAAGACATGCTTTCAGCTGTCCTGTAGTCCTTTCCTTCAGGTTAGTCTACAGCACCTAACCCACAATGGATGTGAAGCTCAGTGGTCTGTAGTTTCCCGGTTCATCCTTGGGGCCACTCTTGCGGTGGGGCACTACATGAGCCATCCTCCAGTCCTCAAGTACACACCCTGAATGTAGTGAGGCATTAAATAGGTCTGGCAAAGGTCCTGCAAGGACCTCTGCCAACTTCTTCAGTACCCTGTGGTGGATGGCATCTGGGCCTTGTGCCATATCCACCCTCAGTGCATTCAAACCCTCCAAAAACTCTGCCCTCGATGCTTTGCCCATCTGTCACACCCTCCCCCCCGGGTTCAGGCATTTCTCCATCCTTTGGTGTCACCCCCCTCTTCTCTTTAGTAAATACTGAGCAGAAGTACTCTTTTAGTGCTTCTGCCTCATCGGCACCCTGCTTCCAACCAATCCCCCTTCTTCCTAATCCTTACTATGTGGTCCTTCCAGCTCCTTTTCTCCCTGATGTACCTAAACAAGTCCTTCTACCACTTCTTAATGCCTTGTGCCAGCCTGAGTTACGTAGATGCCTTGGCTCCCCTTACTGGCCTTGTCACCTCCTTCGATTCTGTCAAGTACTCCTCCCTGTTATTCCCTTCTCCTTGTTTTATTGTACTTCCTAAAGGCAGCTCTTTTTCTCTGAACCTTTTCCATGACCTCCTTGCTCAACTAGCTCTGTTTCTTAGCCCTAACCTTCTTGCTCGGGGCCTTGCAGCAGGTTTTGTTTGCCTCCACTGTCCCCAGCTTTATGAGCTCCCACCTCTGGTTAGCGTCCATACTAGATTGGATTCTTGATAGGTACCCTTTTGCCACTTCACCCATCCTACCAAAGTTGGCCCTCCTGAAGTCCACCAATCTTGTGCCAGCTTCCACCCCTTCCTTGCCCATATACAATGTGAGCCATACTGAGCGGTGGCCACTCCCTGACAGCGGTTCCTCCACTATAAGTTCACTCACAAAGTATCCATTTGCCAAGAACAAGGTCAAGGGTATTCCCTAACCTTGTCGGTTCACTGACCATTTGCAGCAGGAAGCTGTGCTGGAAAGCAACCAGCAGTACATGCTCCCTTCTATACCTGGTTGTTGGGGTACTCCAGTCTACTCCGGGCATGTTGAAGTCCCCCACAATCACCATACTATGCTTCTCACAGCTCCTCCTGATCGGTCCCGCTAGGTCTCTGTCTAACTCCTCAGTCTGAGATGGCGGCCTGTACACCACTCCCATTATAAGAGCGATATTCTTAGAATCCTGGATTTGCATCCAAATTGACTCCGTACCACCCTCCTCCCCTTTCTCCGTTACACACTTCAGTCATTATGCCATCCATACGTAGTAAGGAAATTACAACAGGTATTCATTGAGTTCTCTCACATTACAGCTGCAGACATGAAAAGCCAGACTATCTGCTTTCATAGCTTGATAGATGGAGACAGTTTAGTGAAAGACAGTTCATGCTGTCTTCTTTTGGTTTTTGTCTTTTTCTAATTGCTTGCAATTACCAAGACATCTGGGAAAGCACCTCGTTGTCAGATAATCTGATAACCCAGTGGGTACTCTAATCCTTAGAAAGAGCATTAAGAAGTTTTTGAGGCCACATTATCTATACTCCTTTCTTTGTGAGACTAGGTGTGAAGAACATCATTGTAAAGTAAAGTGATTAGGCATTGACTTGATGCTGTGTACTCTCCATCTGCTGAAATGCATTAACAGTTATTGAGACAACATCATCTATTTTACCTTGTTTGGTGACTTATGTTCTTAGCTGAAAATAAAATCTATAAAACTATAAGCCAATGATTATCTTACATGGACCATTCAGGGTCCATTATCCACTGCATGTACCCATTCTTATGACCTATCCATGTATGTGTCTAGTTACTGCAACTTATCAATATCTGATATGTGCATCTGAAATGCTCTTTTGAAGCAGAATACTCTTTGACTGTTGCCATCCTTAAAGTATGCTTATACTGTGCTTTGCTCTGAATCCTGACATAACTGTGTTTAATAGGCTTCTGGATTCTAGGTATACCCATAGCTGGCCACACACTAATTTTTCTATTAATTTAGACAGAAAGGGGAGTAGGGGGATCGGTCTGTAATGATGTTGATGGCTGTGGTCACCTGCTTTTAATAGAGTGATGTCATGGGCTATTTTCCATTGAGGGGGGAGTCTAACCTGGGAGAGTGACATGTTGAATAGGTGGGTGATTGGCACCGCAAGCACATTATAGGCACATTTCAGATAGAACACCATCCTTTACTGACACTGAACATGTCATTATTCAGTAAGACACTAATCAAAGGCTGTATGAATCATTGTAACTGTATTTCTTGTTGACAGGCTAACAGAAACATAGAATCATAGAAGCATAGGCTTTGCAGGCAGATACGGAGCATTTGGCCTACCTATTCAGCACTTTTGCTTACCTAGTTGATAAGCTGCAAATCCTATTTAACCAAAAACCTATTTATTAATACCCCCCACAATTGCCATATTTCTGTCCCATGCATTATTGTATTCCCCCACAGTTTTAGAACCCCACAGCATCCCCTGGAAGGTTGTTCCATGTGTGCACCATCCTGGCTGTGAAAAATCTTTACATTGCCCATGATCAAGTCACCCACTCTTTGTTCAAATTGTGCCCCCCTTGTTCTTGCACATCTATTTTTCTTAAAGATGCTACCCGCTTGTACTTTGTTGATTACAATGAGGAACTTGCAAGTTTCTCTCATGTCCACCCTCTCCCTCTCTCTCCTTTCCTCAAGGGTATACATATTAAGCTCCTTTACTCTCTCCTCATATGGATTCTCTTGCAGACCGTGCACCATTTTAGTTGCCCTCCTCTAGACTGCCTTCATCCTGTCTATGTCCCTGCATAGATGGGGTATCCAGAACTGGATGCAGTACTCCTGATGGGGTCACACCAACTGTTTCTATATAGGGATAACAAATTCCTGTTTTCAGCTGGTGATGCCTCTTTCAATACATATCAGTTACTCCCTACACCCAGCACTCCCTACTGCCTTTTCACATTGCTTTCTAAAGTAACATAGAAGCATAGAAACACAGAGGTTGACGGCAGATAAGGAGCACAAGGCACATCCAGTCTGCCCATTTCTTTTTCTACCTTATAAATGTGCCATTGGCTTTTGCTCTGTCAGTGGCCTATCTATTCATACTCATCTGTATTGCTCACTTATGCCTATCCCATGCCTGTTGAAATCCCGGCACAGTATTCATAGCCACCAGTTCCAGCTGTAGGCTGTTCCATGCATACATGACTCTGTCTGTGAAAAAGAATTTCCTCACATCACCACTTAATTGGCCTACCTCTAATCACAAGCTGAGTCCTCTTGTCCTGCTATTTTTCTTATATCTAAACATGTTAGACTCTTTCACCTTGTTAATGCCCCAAAAGTGTTTGAATGTTTCGATCATATCACCTCTCTCCCTCCTTTGCCCAAGGGTATACATATTGAGCTCTGTTAATCTGTCCTCATATGTCTTCTGATATAGTCCATGCACCATTTTGGTTGCCATTCTCTGGACTGCCTCAATTTGCTTAATGTCCTTATGAATGTGTGGCCTCCAGTACAGCATGCAGTACTCCAGATGGTGGCTAACTAGTGTCTTGTAAATAGGGATTATTACCTACCTCTTACAACTTGTGATACCCCTACTAATACACCCTAACATCACCTTAGGTTTACCTAGTGGTTTAGAGGTCTGCTTGGATGAGTTCAGGTCATCGGTGATGATGATGCCCAAGTGCCTTTCTTCCGTTGTGACTGTCATTTTGCTAGTGTATCCTGTTCTCTTCTCATGCAGCGCTCCACATCAGGATGATCTACTGTTTTGCAGATCTTGGTGTAAGCTGCAAGCAGACAAGACTTACCCTCTAGTCCATCTGCTATGTCACTAATGAAGAAATTGAAGAGGACTTGCCCCAGGACTGATCCCTGAGGTACCACAATTGTGAATTGCATCTCTTCTGACTGAATACCATTGACCACCACTCTCTGTCTTCTGCTTGTCAACCAGTTTGCCACTCAGTTGACCAACCTCTGACCCAATGTGAGCCTACCAATGCTTATTTATCAATCTTCTATGTTGAACAGTGTCGGAAGCTTTGCTGAAGTCAAGGTAGGTGACATCAACTGCTCCCCCTTGTTCCACCACTCTTGTTACCCAGTCAAAGAAATCTATGAAATTAGTTTGACAGGACCTTCCTTTCCTGTGCTCAGAGACTCACTAAACAGTTCTGCAAATGGCTCTGCTAATTCCACCCTTAGCTCCTTAAGTACCCTGGGATATATGGGATCAGGTCCCATTGCCTTGTCCACCCTGAGCTTGGCAAGCTGTTGTAGGACCATTTCATTTGTGAACGGAGTAGTGCTCACCAACCTCCCCCCAGTGTCCATGGTGCTGAGCTGTGGGCCCTGCCCTACCTTCTCTCCAGTAAATACTGAGCAAAAGTATCTATTTAGGATAAATGCTTTTAAAGGGTCCTCCTCCTCTGCACATGCACCCGTTTTCTCCCTTGAGCTGTGCAATCCCCCCTCTGGACTTTCTCCTTTCACTAATGTATCTATAGAAAGTCTTATCACCTTCTTTTACTGTTCGTGCTAGTGTTTCCTCAGTTTGTGAGTTTGCCTGCCTTACTGCCTTCCCTGCGTCCCTTAGTACATTTTTGTATGCCTCCCTAACTTCTTCCTGCTGTGTTACCTTATATTTACTGAAGGCCAGCCTTTAGGCTCTGACCTTTTCTGCTACCTTGAGGTCATCCGATATGATTACACACAGGTATATTTCCATGGCTCCCACTTTTGTGAAGGGGAATCACATCCGCCTTCCTCCAGTCCTCAGGTACAACACCATCCTCCCATGATTTGTCAAAAAAGGTAGTCCGTGGTGTCCCTAGTTCTCTCCCTAATTCTTTTAGAATGCTTGGATGAATTCCATCAGGCACCATTGCTTCGGTTTTATGACTTCTTTCTGCACCTGCTCTTCTGTAAAAGTACTGCAGTATCGCCCCACTAGCCAAAGTGCTGATGGAAAGTATATTAGGCACCTCAACACATTCTATTTTTTGGCAAATACTGAGCAGAAGTTTTCTTTCAGTGTCCCTGCTTTTTCACTGTTCATCTCTGCCCACCCACTGCAAATTCTATGCAATTTCACTGTCCCTTCCTTTGTTTTTCTACACTCCATGATATACCTATAAAAGGTATGATCCTACTTCAAGTTTGGGCCTTTGCTATTCTGACTACCCTCACGGCTTTCTTCTGCCTTAACTGGTACAGTTGTCTGGCCGTCTTTTTCGGTGTGTCCTTATACTTCTTAAATGCTATATTTTTTGCCATAAACATCTCGGTTACCTCCTTTGTGAACAATAATGACTGTTTTGTTCATTTTGATCGGTTAGTTTGCTTCACACAAATCCTTGTTTGCTCTGTGATGGCAGTTTTGATGTCTAAGAGTACTCCCTCCTGAGTGGATTCAAAAAGTAGCTGTCTGAGGCATGTCCCCTACAAAGGTGCAACAGTTAACATCTCGCATATCCGGGTCTCCTATTAACAGTATTGACCCTTTCACTGCCATTCTAAGGATGTCTTCTATCATATCCTTATCCATTCCCTCCACCTGACATGGGGTCTATATACAACACCTGTGCCGACTGTAGTGTCAGTTCCAGTCTCAAAGGTTGCCCATACTGACTCCTCTCCTCCCTGTTTACATGGAAACATAGACAGTGTCGGCAGATAAGGGCCTATGGCCCACCCAGTCTGCCCATTTGTGCTTGTAAGTTCAGTTTATGTTTTCCTAGAAGTCTGTTGCCCCTTACCCCTGACCTCCAGAATTCCTTTATGTCTATCCCATGCATTCTTAAATCCCGTGATTGTTTCAGCCCCCACCACTTCCTCTGGCCGGGTGTTCAACTTGTCCACCACCCATTCTGTGAAGAAATTCTTCCTCACGTTTCCTCTGAATCATCCTCCCTCCAACTTCATCCCATGTCCTCTAGTCCTGGAACGTCTTTTTCACTTAAAAATACTGTATTCCCACACCCTGTTCCTCCCTGTAAGATACTTGTATGTCTCTATCACATCCCCTCTCTCCCTCCTCTCCTCCAGGGAGTACATGTTCAGTTCCTTCAACCTGTCCTCATAGGACTTGTGATGCAATCCATGCACCATCTTTGTTGCCCTCCTCTGAACCTTCTCTACCCTGTCTATGTCCTTACGGTAGGGTTCTCCAGAACTGCACACTGTACTCTGGGTGGGGCCTCACTAGTGTCTTGTATAGTGGAATTATGACCTCCCTTTTCCTGCTGGTGATGCCTGCCTATGCATCCCAGCATCCTATTTGCTTTACCTGCTGCCTTGTCACACTGTTTCCTACCTTGAGGTCATCAGAGATGATAACCCCAAGATCCCGTTCCTACTTGGTGCATGCTATATTCTCACCTCTAACTGATATATTGTTAGGGTGTTTGTGCCCATATGCATTATCTTGCACCTTCTTTCACTGAATTTCAACTGCCAAACCCTGACCATTCTTCAAGTTTCTACAGGTCCCTTCTCATTCTGTCTACACCGTCTATTGTGTCTACTCTGTTACAGAGCTTTTGAATCATCAGCGAACAGTGAAATTCTGCCTTCTAGGTCCTGCATGAGTGTCACTGATGAAGATGTTGAATAGGACCGGTCCCAGCACTGATCCCTGTGGTACCCCACTGGTCACTCTTCCCTCTGTGGAGTGACAGCCATTTACCACCACCCTCTGTGTTCTGCGGTCAAGCCAGTTACCTACCCACCACACTACTGCCCTGCCCACAACCATATTCCCCAGTTTGTGTAATAGTCTTCTATGTGGCATAGTGTCAAAGGCCTTGCTGAAGTCCAGATAGGCCATGTCCACTGCCCTCCCCTGATCCACCTCCCTAGTCACCCAGTCAAAAAATTCAACAAGGTTGGTCTGACATGACCTCCCCCTGGTGAAACCATGCTGCCTTGGGTCCTGTAGTCCATTGACAACCAGATGTTCCACCAATCTCTCCTTCAGTAGTGCTTCCATGATCTTTCCGACTACCGAGGTGAGGCTGACTGGTCTGTAGTTCCCTGCTTCCTCTTTGTTCCCACTTTTGTATAAGGGGACTACATCTGCTATCCTCCAGTCTTTGGGTACCTCCCCTGTTTCCAGTGATCGGCTAAACAGTATAGACAGAGGTTCAGCCACCACCTATCTTAGTTCTGTAAGGACCCTGGGGTGCACCCCATCTGGCCCCATTGCTTTATGAACTCTTATTACTTCCAGTTCCTTCAGGACCCTTTCTCTTGTAAAGGGACTTGTGTCCATTTCTGCACCATTCTCACCCCTTGTACTCCCTTCAGACCCATTACCTCCTTCTTCCTCAGTAAAGACTGAGCAGAAATACCTGTTCAATATGTCAGCTTTACTGTTGTCATCCTCCATGCGGCCCCCATCCTCCCCCTTCAGTCTCACTATCCCTCCCTTTGCCTTTCTTTTTTCACTTATGTACCTGTAAAAGGTTTTGTCCCTCTACCCACTGATTTTGCAATGTGTTCTTCTGTCTGAGCTTTGGCTTCCCTTACAGCTCCCTGCCTCCTTTGCTTCTCTGGTACTTCTCCTATCCCCTTCTGCCTGTATCTTTTGTATTGCCTGAATGCAATCTTTTGTCTTTCACTTTCTGTGCTACCTCTTGGAAACCATAATGGTCTCCTCTCTTTTCCTTTTGCTAACCTGCTTAATGCATAATTCTGTTGCTCTTATAATCCCCTTTTAAATACTGTCCACTGTTCCTCAACCTGATTCCTGCCCCATTCCCTTAATGCCTCTTTCAAGTATCTCCCCATTTTCACAAAGTCTGCCCCCTAAAATCCAGGATACATGTTTTTGTGTGGTTTGGTTCTGCTCTTTCTGTGATTTCAAACCACAATGACTGGTGGTCACTGTTCCCCAGGTGCTCCCCCACTGTTACCCTCATCACATTGTCCATGTTTATGAGCACAGGGTCCAGTATTGCCTTCTGATGAGTTGGTTCCATGACCAGTTGTTTGAGAAAGGCACCCTGAAGGAGTCCAGGATAAATCTGCTTCTAGTTGATGCTGCTGCTGGATGCTCCAGTTCACGTCTGGAATATTAAGTCTCCAACCAGTACTCATCATTCTTTGTCTGCCATCCTTGGATGGCTAGCATCAGCATCTTATCTGTTTCTTCCTCCTGGGCTGGTGGTCTATAGACCACACCTGTGCGGATGGCTGGCCCCATTTTCCTTTCCAGCTTAACCCACAGTATCTCTCTCCCATTTTGTTCCTCCTGGATCTCTGTGGCCCTTATGTCATTTTTCACATACAGTGCCACTCCTCCTCCTCCTCCTCCTCCTCCTCCTCCCTGCCTGCCCTGTCTCTTCTGAATATGTTGTAGCCAGGTATGGCCATCTCCCAGTCATGGTTATCATTATACCAGGCTTCTGTGATGGCCACAATGTCCAGGTCTGACTGCACCATGGCAGCCTCCAGATCTTCCATCTTGTTGCTAAGGCTCCTGGCATTTGCAGACATGGCTTTCCATGATTTGACCGCCCTAGACTGCTTCACTTTTGTACTCCAGCCCCTTCCTTGGTTGTCCTTTATCCCTGGTTCTCCTTGCTGTCTGCCCTTCTGCTGAATTTTGCCCCTTTTCTGCCTATCCACCTCTTGGGTGCTAATCTCCATCTTTTGCACACTGCTTTGTAGAGATAGCCACTCCTCTGGTTCACTGGTTCCACTGCTAGCTGTGGGGGGTGAGCAAGTAGGTACCCTCCTTGCTGGCCTGCCACCCCCTTTGCTAGTTTAAATGCTTGTCAATGTAGCATTTAAACTTATCATTGAGTGCTTGGATTCCCCTCCAGGATGGATGCAGGCTGTCAGGCTTGAACAAACCTCCATCCCTCCAGGTGGGTCCCCAGTCACCAATGAATCAAACCCTTCCTCACAGCACCAGTTCTTCAACCATGAGTTAAAGTTCCTGGTGCATGCACTATACTTTCCTTGCCTCTCAAGTAGTACTTCTGAAAGTGACAGAAGTAGCTACTTGCTTGAGACCCTCCCAATTTCCTAAACTCTTCCTAAACTTCCTTTGGCTCCCCATTTGCCAGGTCATTAGTACCTAGGTGGATAATGACATCTAGCTCACCCTCCCATCTTGCCTTCCCAGTGATCCCCAGGATCTTACTTCCATCCCTCCATGCTGTGGCACCTGGTAGGCACCTCACCTCCCTGTCCTCGCCCTCCTGTGTTCCTAGCTGGATCCCTCTTATGATAGAGCCCTCCCACCAGGATTCACTTCCTTCTTCTCTGGGGTCCACTGCTTTCTCCACTGAGGTCACCTTCTTGGCTAACCTCCACATCCTTTCCTTCCATTTCTCTGGGTACCTCTATTTGGTTGTCCCCATTTGCCAGTGTGGCATATGGGTTCTTGAGTGGAATAGGATCTGGGATGTGCCTCTGCCTGACCCCTCTAACCCTCCCTGAGCCCACTGTCATCCAAGTGCTCCTCGTTCTCAGCATCCTTTGAGGCAGTTGCACTGGACTTGGTGGTCTCTGGATAGGGGTAATGGTACTCCTGACCCAGTTTACTTCTGCTCTGAGTCTGGCTACCTCATCCCACAGTCCAGAGAGATGCATGCAGATAGGGCAGCACCTCAGTGTCCAGTGTTTACTCTTTTGTTCAGTTGCTTTTATTCCTTCCCTTACATAGAGAGCTAATTGGCCTCCTATTCTACCTCCTTGTGTCTGCTGTAGTTTGTATACCCTCATATGTTAACATCCCAGTCATGGATATCTGTGTACCATGTTTCTGCGATTGCTATAATATCCAGGCATCCATAGCATAGCACAAAACAAGAAGCTACTATTTCATATTTGCAGTAATAAGAATGGTTTATTTAATAACCATACCTCATTCCACCATGTACTTATTGGTGGATGCTCAGGAATATTTCAAATGACATGTACCTCAGTAGCTGTGCATGTTATGTACTGTGTATTTCTGTGATGAACAGACGTAATAAAATCATGGTACAAACATTGTATGGTCAAACTTGTCATGCAAAGTATACATACATTGAGCATCACAAACGGACACTTGAGCAGTTGAAAGAATACATTTACTGCAGAGTGCAGAAAGTAGAGCTCAACAAAGTATAACTGATGCATACTAAATGCAGCAGAGGACTCAAAAGGGACAGTACATTTTTAAACATGTGTCTACTAAATTAAGCGATCTGGATGGAAACCGGTATACCGTCCAGATGGGTCAGGGTACACATCTCTAATTCTCCACATGCAGCAGATGGGCACTGGAACATGAATGCATTGTCCAAGACGTCCCAGACGCCATAATATCTATTGATGGAATGCCGAATGCCTCCGAGATCGGTTGGTGTCTGCATCAGGGGGCAAAGAAAAAAAATACTGCCGATAGCTTGCTGACAAAGTTAATACAGCGGGGTCCAATACTAGATGATCCATCTCCTGAAAGAAAGGAAATAATGATAAATTACAACAGATGCACATTGAAAGGCACAAATATCAGTGGCAGAGCATGACCAATTTTAGTGTAAGTCTTCGCATGAACAACAGGTAACAGAACAATCATTACTGCTAAATTAATCTTAGATGCCATGCTTAAAAAATTGGTTTGAGACTGCACTAGTTCATTGGTCATACATAGCCGGAAATGGAAGAAGTGAGCACAGCATAATGCAGGAATGAACTGTTTGAAAGGGGAGAGATCACACAGTACTCACACAGGAAAGGCATTCACAGGTTTCCATATGCAATCAATGTAATGATGAACATATAACATATGCAATACTGTATATTGAATTATACAATGGCATGTGACTATCCTGTAACTGCATTGATCAACGCATGTCACATGTCCGTGGGTAAATTAAGCAATAATGCCCAACAGGGTGTGTGTCGTGCTGGGATAACGTCACGCCTCAGGTGGTTGGGCACGAGGCCGCAGGCCGGGTGCATCCAACAACTGAGGCGTGACGTTATCCCAAACGACACACACCCTGGAGGGCATTATTGCTATTATACAATGGCTCATTGTTATACAGAAAAAAAAATAATTTTAAAGATGTTTTTGTGTGGAAAAATATTTTTGGTTTTTAAGAGCAGATGAAACAATCAAGCAAATGCTCAGCATGCTCATGCTCATGAGCAGGTTCACAGTGAGGCTGAGACTAGACCCGTGATGTTGTACTGATTAACATCACACCCGTGATGTTGTACTGATTAACATCACGGGTCCAGCCCAAGACTGACCAATCAGAGTCCAGGATTTTTTCTTGCCATTGTATAATCATGCATAACCCGTGGCTGACAAAATGCACTTATAAAACAACATAATTAAACACATCTAACAGATGGGTCCATTGTATAATTGCAGTAAGGCACTCAAGGGTGGGAGTTATTGAGGATGTACCCAATTCCTGTGTGCTGAAGTCATTCAGCTGCGCATTTGTCACCCACACACCGAAATGCACATTGGAATTAAATGAACATCACCACAGCACATCTTGTGTACTAGACTGGGTTCATTTGTGTACATGCTTGCACACGTTTGGCCGTGTTGATCAATAAATTAATAGGTGAAGTCACATCACATTGAGGCACGAGCAGTGCATGCAAAGACACAGCTTATTTATTAGGATAAATATTATAAACAGTTAGATGCATGTGGCAACACATTGGTAGCATAACAGTGACAGTGCACAGGTTAGGCAGGAGTAAAGAAGCAGGCACTGGATGCAGTACAATGTACCAGTAATTCTGAAATGCAGTCTCCAGGACATAATCCACTGCAGACTCTCTCAGCTTGCAATGACATTAACCCGGCACTTTTGGCACACACCACTCTGGTGAATCACTGGTTGGCTGAGACTGTGACTGTGACTGTGATAAAACATGATGTCTGCATTCCAGTATGTTGAATGCTAATCCATGGCTGTGAAAGCGATCTCTACAGAAAAATCAACAAGCGCCTCCATTGGAGGAAGGCGAGAGGGAGGTAAGGTCCCAGCATGGTGCAATAGCTTCGACGTGACAGGGAGAAAATATTGAGGATCCCTGGAGCACCTGCATGGTGGAGGGATGTTGATGTCATTGTCCACATATGGACAAAGTAATTGACGGTGAAAGGGATAAGAGCAATGCTGATAGAGTTTGGGGATTTGTCGCTGATCTTTAATCAGGCAGCACACATGGTAACAGTATGGGAGGTGTGGCCTGTCCATGGCATGAGTGAGGCTAATGTGCTCCACAACATGGGATTCAATCAGTGATTGAAAAAGTTGAGCCGAGATACTGTGTTTGGCTTCATTCGGTACTGGTGGTAGACCTGGAGTGATTAGAAACTATATTTTCATGATGGTTGGCATCTGTCCAAAAGGGGAAAACAGGACACTAGGTGATAGGTTGAAATGCTTCCTTGGCAAGCATTTGTACTAGCCACGGTTGGAGACACGGACAAGGTGTAGGGAAGTCCAAGCACCCCCCACCCAAAGAAATAATGGTTATTAGTTCGGTAAATACCAATATAGAGATGTTGATCTGGAGAAGGGAATGGGTAAACTGAGAAAATGACAAAAGGCAATAAGGACAGGGTTGGGGAAAGGGGATAAGGACATAAAGAAATGGAGGCTAATAAGTAAGAATGCATGTAGTCAGGGCAACAAGGGACCTGAACTGGTGGACTTGATGGAAGGAGGATGCACGGATCTCGTGGCAGTCACAGAGAAACATGTTACACAGAGAACAAAGACTGTGACGGTAACATACCAGGCTACACAACACCCAGGAGGGACATGCCATGCAGAAGAGGGAGAGGAGTAGCTCTATGTGAAAGGGATGGGATAAAGGCAGTGGAATAAAATAGTAAAAAGGGATGAGAGTAGGCACTGTGGGGCACCTTATAGAAAATGGAAATCCCACCACAGTCCACAAAGGTTTTGTATACATACTCCCCTCTCTGACCTGTCAGTTTGAAATCGGTGATAGGGAAAATGATGAAATCACGTCAGAAGAAAATAAATGTTGAGTACCTATAGGCTAGTGGATGACAGGACATGATGCTGCATGGATTCACAGCAGGAGGGTCCTGTCAGACGAAACAAATGGATTTCTTTTACGGGGTGAGTGAAGTAGTAGAAAAGGGATGCTCCGTTGACATTGCCTACCTAGACTTTCGTAAGCCATTTGATACAGTACCCCCAAAAAGAGTAATAAACACTTTAGACATCATTGACATGCCATGCTCCTGTCTGCAGTACAGCAGCCTGCATGTGGACACCCACTTACGCCTACTTGTTGTCGGCATATCTTTTGGAGTTGCATCTATGGTATAACTGGCTAAGACTCAACGCTGACAAGACTGAGGTGCTGGTGGTGGATCAGAGTGGTCGTGGTGTGGCAGGGGCTCATTGGGATAACCACTGTCTTGTACTGGGGGAATACCATTTCTCCGTACAGAATGGATAACGAATCTGGGTGTGATACTTGATGATGGCTTGACATTTGATTCTCAGGTGGTGTTAGCATAACCTGCTCACATTTTATCTTTCCATGTACATTTTCAATAGTGGATTCTGAAAATGGACTGGTGTCATGGGGCCTGCAGGTATTGACCATGGCAATGAAAGTTTGTGTCAGCAATGGCCCAATTCTATTCATGACTGATATTTTGGGTTCAGCATGTATGCACCACACACCTAATACTTTTAAACATAGCAAAGTAACAGGTGACATCAGATAAGGACACAGTGACCAAAATAGTATACTCATGTACATTAACTTCAGTTTGCTTCTGCAGACCATCCTTAATGACAGGGTGATGCTATTAATGCATCCCGCAATGGCAACCTAATGCCAATCAAATGCATAGTTACATTTCACTACATGTCTCGGTAATGGCAGCTATGTCCACATCCCCCTCTGCCATGAATGCCTGAAACTCAGCAGTATTGCAGAAGGAGGGAAGTGATACTCCCCCTGTACAACTGCTTTGTGAGGCCCCACCTCAAGTACTGCGTGCAGTTTTGGAGGCCACACCTAAAGAGAGACATTGAACTCCTGGAGAGGGTCCAGAGTAGGGCAACCAAAATGATTTGGAAGAGCTAAATATGTACACATTGGCAGACAGAAGGGACTGGGGGGACCTGATAGAGGTTTTCAGGTACATGAATGGTGTAAATAGGGCAGGAGCAGTTAGGGTGCTGCGAAGGAAGGGGGGCAACTAGAGGGCATGGCTGGAAGATGGAGGGGGAGAGATTGAGGGGAGAAAGGAGGAGGTGCTATTTCACTGAGAGGGTGGTGGAGCTATAGAAGGCGCTGCCCAGGGGGATGGTGGAGGCAGAGAAAGTGGAAGGGTTCAAGAGAGGGTTGGACAGGTACAGGGGAAGGGTTCTGGAAGCAAAGTCCAGTGCATGAAAAAATCCAGGACTGGTAAAGGAGAAGCAAGATAGGGCAATGGGGGAAGCAAGATCAGCTACCAGGGTTTTGGATGACCAAACGAGCAGACACAAAAGACCATTAGGCCTATTCTGCTGCCATTTTAGTATGTTAGTATCTTGTTTCCAATGCTAGTAGCTTTTTATGATACCACTCTCAACCCTGATCCTCTCCTTCAAGCCTCCTTACACACCCCTCTATCAAAACCCCAAGTCAATTTTGGCACTGTTCTGGGTGTGGGGGTAGGTCATCTGGACCCCTATCCAGCTTCTTTCAACCTCCATTGCCTATGCAACAGCTAGTTTTAATTATACCTCACAGAGATAAATTACATCAGTCTGCTTCAACAACTGTAAACCTTCATTACTGAGATGTAGACTATCAACTGAATATGGATCTGTGTGCTCACATGAGCTAAAATTTAAAATTTGTTCTTGCTGTTAATAACCTTTAGCTGACTGACGCCAGTCACCCCGCTATGAGGCTGACATCCCTGCTCTTACCCTGCCACCCATTCACCCATTTGTTTCGTTGCCTGCTACATGCTGTATTGTGCGACTCCATGGGTTCCACCAACACTAGCATGCATCCCTATGTTGACCACCACCCCACAAGGCTGCAGCTCCCTATTCAAACACACAATGTACTCCATAAGCCAAAACAGCAGACAGCAGAACATGAAGCCCCCCCGCACTACATGCCACTAAGAGAAAAATGGCAGCTCCACAAACTTGGGGAGCATACAAAACTTACTTGCCACTGACATTGGTGGCTGACTGAGACCAGCCTCCCCCAGCCATGGATGGGTGCTGCACCACTCCCTGTGTCCAGTATCCAGCCTTTGACTCTTCCTATATATGCTGCACATGTGTGGACCACCAGGTGCAGGCTACACAATCTCGACCACAGTTGCTTGCTGCCTGCTGTGTTCCATACTAGCCTCCTGAAGACACAACATGAGATGCAACACTACTGCATCTGGGCAGTCATGCAAAAAGGGTGCATACAAAGAGATGTGTAAGAACAAAGGGGGCACAATGTGAAGACAGAAGTCAAATAACTCAGGGCCAATGTAATGTGAGCAAGTATGTTGTCACTGTGACTGTTGCAGACATCTGGAATGGCATTCCCGATGGGGTGGTGGGGTCAAAAGAAGGATAGGAATTTACGAATGCATGGGACAGACATAAGGCAATTCGAGAGGGGTGTAGCAAGAATAAGGCTGTTGACAGAAAAGGATCTGTAACCAATAGATAGGGACTTATGCAGACTCCTCATTCATTATTAGGGGTATAGCAAGCCATGGGTTGTGCTGTGCATCAGCTGGAGTACTGGGTGCTGTACTGCAGACCACACTGCACAAAGACATTAACCAAATTGAGGCAGTCCAGATAAGGGATACCCAAATTGGTGCAGGGGCTGCATCAGAAAAAAATGAGGACAGCTTAACAGAGCTCAATATGTATAATACAGACCAGAGCAGAGACAGCAGTGATATGATGAAAACAGTAGAAAAGGCCATCACTAGGTCAAAGACTGTAGCATGTTTCAATATAAACAAAATAGCCAGACAAGAGGACACAGCATGAGATTAGAAGGAAGAAAGATTCAGAGGTAATGATAGGAGGTTTGTTTTTTCACTGACAGAGTTGAGGATGCTTGGAGATGCAAACCGCATGTAGTGGTGGATGTCTCAGAACTGGGAGTGCTAGCGGACATGGAAGAAGCAAGACAGACAGTCCAGAGGGACCAGGATACCCTAGAGTGGTGGTCAAAGAGGTGGCGATTGACTTTAAATGCAGGGAAGCATAGGGTGATGCAATGGGGGGGTCAGAAACCAAGGACATGTATCCACCGCGGGGGGTGGTGGCATCAATGAAAGCCACATGAAGCGAGAGGTACCTAGGAGTGGTGGTAGATGTCAAAATGAATATTACAGAAAATTGCAGAAGAACTGTGGCAAAAGCAAACTGGATACTGGGCTGCATAGCCAGGGGGATTACATCCAGGAGGAGGGAGGAGAGCCTCCCTCTGTATAACGCCCTGGTTAGATCACATCTCGTGTATTGTGTAGAATGCATCAAGCATTACAACAACCAATAAATGGTATGTAAGAGTGTGTTTGGATAACAGTTCTAAAATACAACACACCAAAAAGGAAAAAGTGATGCTGTCAAGTTGTAAGCCATGGGTATTGAAAGACATGACGCAGCCTTATAGAAGTGGTCTTGGAAAAACATGACAAAAAAAAAATGCTTTCTTCCCGAGTTTGTAGAGATGGTGCCATACTCATTGCTGGGTCATACTCACACAGCAAAAATAAAAACATGTTCAAAATTTTAATTTAATGCATGGATAACTCCATCCAGCTGTTGTAACTCTATGTCCATGTATATAAAGACACCGTGTGACTTTTTTTAGATGGCAGTCAAAATAACAGTAGCAACGTGTGCAGAGAAAGCACAAGGGACAAGAGCTTATTATCAATTGCAATGCTGCATGCACAATTTAGAGTCAAAAATTAAACCAGAAAATATGCCACAAAACATGAAGCCAGACAATGGAAATGTACAGTGTGCGCTAGGCAATACTCATGCTCAGTTAGCTAGAACTAAATGTTACTATTGCTTCAAAGGACATTATAGAGTATTGTACAAGGAAATACATTTTAGACAGAAGGGTGCATGAACAAACAAAATTGAGAGGGAAATTATTTTCAAGTCTGATGACCGAGTGAATTGCATCCACATGTAGGTGGAATCAGTGGGGTTTTGCGGACAAGTGCAGCGCTAGACAGTGAAAAGGAGAAACAAACTTCAGGGTCGTGTGCAAATATGAGGGGACAGTGAAAGACAGGGACTGTGTCTGTGTACTAGCACCCCACAACACACCAGCACATAGCGCTCTAGGTGTAGGCTTTTGTTCCTGGCAAACAAAAAAAATGCAAAATTGGGGCATAGAAGGGAAAACAATGAAACACATGGACTGGTTCACTATACTAACCCCAACATGTAGTGATCTTGGTGTAGGTCAAAAAAAAATTTGTTTGGTTTTGTTCCTAACAAACAAAAAAAAAATGCAAAATTGGGGCATAACATGGAAAAGAATGAAACACATGTACTGGGTCACCATAATAGCCCCCCACACACCACATAGTGATTTTGTTCTAGGTCAACCCAAAAATATGTTTTCATTTGGTTTTGTTCCTGGCAAATGAAAAAAATGCAAAATTGGGGCCTATAAGGGAAAACAATGAAAGACATGGACTGGGTCACCATACTAGCACCCCCCCCACACCACATAGTGATCTTGGTGTAGGTCAGCAAAACAATATTTTTTTGTTTGGTTTTGTTCCTAACAAATGAAAAAAATGCAAAATTGGGGCACAGAAGGGAAAACAATGAAAGACATGGACTGGGTCACCATACTAGCCCCCCCACACCACATAGTGATCTTGGTCTAGGTCAACAGAAAAATATTATTCCGATTTTTTTTTGTTCCTGGCAAATGAAAAAAATGCAAAATTGGGGCATAGAAGGGAAAACAATAAAAGACATGGACTGGGTCGCTATACTAGCCCCCACCACATTGTGATCTTGGTCTAGGTCAACAAAACAATATTTTTTCAATTTAGTTTTGTTCCTAACAAACGAAAAAAATGCAAAACTGGGGCATATAAGGGAAAACAATTAAAGACATGGAACGGGTCAACATACTAGCCCCCCCCACACCACATAGTGATCTTGTTTTAGGTCAACCCAAAAATACTTTTTCATTTGGTTTTGTTCCTGGCAAATGAAAAAACATGCAAAATGGGGGCATAAAAGGGAAAACAATGACAGACATGGACTGGGTCACCATGCTAGCCCCCCCTCACACACACCGCATAGTGATCTTGGTCTAGGTCAACAGAACAATATTTCTCGCTTTTTTTTTTTGTTCCTGGCAAAGAAAAAAAAATGCTAAATTGGGGCATAGAAGGGAAAACAATAAAAGACATGGACTGGGTCGCTATACTACCCCCCCACCACCACCACATAGTGATCTTGGTCTAGGTCAACCGAAAAATATTTTTTCTTTTGGTTTTGTTGCTGGCAAACAAAAAAAATTCTAAATTGGGGCAGAGAAGGGAACACAATGAAACACATGGACTGGGAAGCTATATTAGCCCCCCCCCCACACCCTCCACATAATGATCTTGGTCTAGGTCAACAAAAACATATGTTTTTGTTTGGTTTTGTTGCTGGCAAATGGAAAAATTCTAAATTAGGGCAGAGAAGGGAAAACAATGAAAGACATGGACTGGGAAGCTATACTAGCCCCCACCCCACCACCATATAGTGATCTTGGTCTAGGTCAACAAAAAAAAAATTCCATTTGGTTTTGTTACTGGCAAATGAAAAAAATGCTGAACTGGGGCAGAGAAGGGAAAACAACGAAAGACATGGACTGCGAAGCTATACTAGCCCCACCACCACATAGTGATCTTGGTGTAGGTCAACAAAAACATAATTTTTCGTTCGGTTTTGTTGCTG
Organism: Neoceratodus forsteri; assembly: GCA_016271365.2. NCBI lineage: Eukaryota > Metazoa > Chordata > Ceratodontiformes > Ceratodontidae > Neoceratodus > Neoceratodus forsteri. The sequence goes on along the minus strand of CM057458.1, from coordinate 724,654,510 downwards.
GCAAATGAAAAAAATGCTGATTTGTGGAAGATAAGGGAAAAAATGAATAACATGCTTTTTTAAAACGAAGAATCAGTTCTCCGTCTGAGGAAAGCATACACTACCCACAAATGTCCTACAGGTAAAAAAAAAAGCAGTGATAATATGTTTACATTGAGCTTCATCCAATGGAAATTAAAATTTGATAAATTTGAGGAGTGAACACTAGAGCCACATGACTAAATTGGTTGTTTTGCTTCGCGGCTGAGTTATATGTCCTCTATGGCAGTTAGAAAGTAATGTCAAATCTGTCAGGGAAGGCTGCAGCAGCGCTGCTACTGCTGAGGGGTTAGTGTGGTTAGCGAAAGAATTCGGTACAGAACCAGCCAGAACGGTACATTTGGAGGGTATGGCTACACCTAGTGTATGTCCCTCTCACTCACTCTAGGCAGACGGATGGTGCGCCTGCATAGTAAAACAATTCCCCTAGCACTAATCATAAGGCACCATATCTGGTTGATTTGAGGAAGATAGCATGGCCTAATGATTGGAGTACAGTGATTTTTAATTACAGAACACCAGTCCCAGCATCAGCACAGTTACTGACTCACTCGGGGAACATGAGCGAGTCACTTGATCTCCTTGTTCATCAGTTTTCCTGCATGGAACTGAGCAGAAGCAAGACTTACACCCAAAACTACAGGATGGGTTATAGCACAGCTGTCATACCCCGGGTAAATCATTGTATCAACAATTCAATCTGCAAGACAGTCATTTCTGTGGAAGTTGCTTTTTTTTTTAACACTGGTTCCTGTTCGCCTCTTTCCCTGCCTTTTAGTAAATGCTAGTCAGTGAAATTGCATGGATCCAGTACTGGACCGGCCAGAACAGCTAATAGTGGAAGGCTGTCACTCTCACTCTCTGTAGCCAGACCGATTGCACGCCAGCTCCAGCCTTTGTACATGGAGGGTTGCTGTTAGATTAGAGTAGTGCAGCATATATGAACACACTGATGACGGGGCTCAATAGGTCAGATAATGAAGCGTACATGTGTGAGAAACAGCACAAAAATATACCAGATGCAGCACCTACGATAGGCACTTACAAAACAGCAGAAGCAGCAATAGGATGGGAGCAGCAGGAACGAGCAGCACACAGCACCTGTTTCCAAGCCAGCAGGAAAGAATGACTGGAATGCGCAATCACAAGCACACTGATCGCAGGGGTGCATGAGACCTGGGTGGTTACTAGCATGCTGTGCGTGGTGGGAGGTCCACCCCAAAGATGGACATTAAGTCGGACCACAGGGAAGGTCGATTATGGATTATAAAATTAAATATGCACTTTGGCTGCCCACCAGAAAGGTAAACGAATTATTGTAGCCTCATAATGAATGCTAATCTTACAGAAGTTCGCGTTTTGAGAAACACTGAAATCAACAGGTACTAAGGCTGACAGTGTCCCTTTAAATCCAGAAGCAAATGATTTGATACCTTTTAATGGACCAACACAGATGTAACAACAAGAACAAAGTGCTCTAGCTTTCGGACCAACCAGTCCTTCTTCAGAAGCTCATGGCAGTTGTTTAGAAAATACAATGCTTATAACAGCTAGATAATGCAGAGAAAAACAGAAAAAAAAATCCCAATTGGTTTAAAATACTCATTTAAAAAAAAAAAAAAAAGAAGATGATGTCAGAGAAGTTTAGCAGTACCATACTGCCTTCAGCCAGAAGCAACCTTGGGTTAAACGTGCTTGGGGGAACACACATACAAAGAATCCTACTGCATATAAATTTAATTGACATAAGATAACACTGCTGATGCAGATAACTCCTAAATCAAGCTATGAGTGTCACAGTTAGTATAAGGATGTGATTACTGAAAGGAAACCCCACCCAGATTAAAGACAAACTAAGATTGTTATAGGGCTCATGAAGTTTCAATGTCTGCATTATAGACAAGAATTTACCAGTAAAGTTGTCTTAAAGACATCAGTGCACACTGTGTGATGTGTAAAACCTAGCTGGACCTGTCACCCAGCTGTACTCTCAAGCTAGATATAAGGCTCAAGAAATTTCAAAAACCTCAGGACTCTATAAATGATAATTTAAATATAAATTGATAATATTAGTGTCAAACAAAAAACTTTAGTCAAGGAACCTCAAGGAATTAAGACCTTGTAGCCTGTTATGTACTGATGACAACTTTACTGGTAAATTCTTGTCTATAATGCAGACACTGAAACTTCATGAGCCCTATAACAATCTTAGTTTGTCTTTAATCTGGGTGGGGGTTGCCTTTCAGTAATCACATCCTTATACTAACTGTGACACTCATAGCTTGATTTAGAGTTATCTGCTTCAGCAGTGTTATCCTATGTCAATTAAATGTATATGCAGTAGGATTCTTTGTATGCGTGTTCCACCAAGCACGTTTAACCCAAGGTTGCTTCTGGCTGAAGGCAGTATGGTACTGTTAAACTTCTCTGACATCATCTTCTGTTTTTTTTTTTTTTAATAAGTATTTTAAACCAATGGGGATTTTTTTCTGTTTTTCTCTGCATTATCTAGCTGTTATAAGTATTGTGTATTCTAAACAACTGCCACAAGCTTCTGAAGAAGGACTGGTTGGTCCGAAAGCTAGAGCACTTTGTTCTTGTTGTTACATCCATGTTGGTCCATTAAAAGGTATCAAATCATTTGCTTCTGGATCTATTCTTGCAAGGACCAATACGGCAACTACTAAATCTAGAGTCCCTTTAAGTAATACTGTTCCCAGATGTGTAGTGGAGCACCCATCCCATAATGTAGCGCCAAAACACCCTGCTCCCCCTCCCATCATGCGCCAGTGACCGGCACATTCCTTCGCTATCCATCATGGCCTGCCACCAACCGAGTTGTACTACCTGCTGTTATAGTATGCTCTTACTGACAGCTCAGTCAGCACCCTGCAGCACCCTCCATCTCTTCTTGTTCAGTTTCTCACCTGTGCTGCCACTCAGTATCCATTCCTGGATACTCCCACTTAAGGCAAGATAGAGCAGGCAGGGGGAAGTGGTGTGGCCATGTACATTCCTACCTCCCTCCAATTCTCAACAGTTTACTCCTCCTCTAACTCAGTGACCCGTGATGCTTTAGCAAGTTCATGTGTCCATTCCATTTACTCTCCCTATCTTTGTAGCTGGTATCTACTGCTGTCCTACCATCCAGCCCTCTATTATTCTTGACCTCCTAACTTCCATCATTTCTTTCTCTAGCTCTGTGGAGCTCTACATCCTCCCCTTCCCCAAAGGCAGTGTCCCTTCCTCCTCTGGTAACCACCACTCTGTCTATCCTTCACATGCTACCAAAACTTTAAGAACACATAGTCATCTCACAGCTTACCTCATATCTGACACCTCCTAATTCACCCCTTCCCAATCTGGTTTCAGGAACAAATGCTTCATTGCCACCTCCTTACTTCAGCTCAGTGACTATATCCTGACAGGGATGGCCAATGGCCAAATCACCTCATCAATTTTGGTCATCCTGGTTAAGGCCTTCAACACTGAGTCCCACTCCCTTCTCTTAGACTACCTCTCAACAGCTGGTTTGTTTCCCTCAGCCACAAACTTGCTCAAAGCAAACCTCACTGGTAGAACACAACCAGTCAAGATTTCTGATGCCATTTCCCCTCACATCCAGATTCAAACTGGTGTCTCGCAGGGCTCAGTGTTAGGGCTCTTATTATTCTATATCTTTCTAAATGACCTTCCATCCGATCTGCTCACCCTCCACCATACACATGTACGCTGCTGATACGGTTCTTATACAACTGTCTCAACCCTGTCGAGGTTCCATCCAACTTGCAGCATGACTTTGACAACGTTCTTCTCTGGTTTGCTAACCATCCACTGTTTCTTAATGCCAAGAAGACTGTGTCAATGACCTTTGTCACAATGCAGAGACTCTATAGGCTTGCCTCCATGCCCACTTTCCTCAACCTTAATGATAATCTACTTGAGTACACATCCTCCTTCAGGTACTTGGGTGCTTGGCTGGACCAACATCGAAACTTCTCCAGACATATCAACACCATCCTTAAAAAAGGGTGCCCCAAGCTTGGTGCCCTATTCAGGAACTATAGTTGCATCCTTCCTCCTATTTATTTAGAAAATTTTCAAAAGTGCGGAAAAGGTCTGTGAGTGAAATAAGGACACCAGCAGGACCACAGAACCACTGATAGATTATGTGGTTCATCAGGGAATCAAGGTGTTACATAAATTAAAGTAACGCTATAACACCATGAGCAATGTTACAATCAAAAGGTCCATCATTCTGCCCCTTGCTGGATCTTACTTCGATGGATGGGGGCGACTTGGCCTGGCAGCTGAAAATGAAGGAGCTAGAATTCAGCTTATCTTCATGAAAACGATGATGCGTGGTTCCCCACCACCTTCCATACACAACTATCAATATGCTGCTGTACCCTATCTGCTGTCATGTCAGGCATGCACTCTACCCAGACGCTGCTTGTCCTTTCCCCGTTCACCACTACCATATGATCCCCTTTACTATAGAGTCCTCCAGAATTATGACTGACTCCTTTATGGGCTCTCTCCCTCTCTCTGCCTCTCTCTCTCACTTGCTCTCCCTCTCTCTTTCCCTCTATCTCCCTGTCTCTCCCTCCCTCTCTTTTTCTGCGATGTCTTTTCACTGCCTCAAAAAAGCTCCCTTTCCCCAAGCCCCCCAGCTAGTCACCCCTTCTGCCTCCTCTGGTCTGTGTCCTGACTTCTTCCCTTGCCAACAATGGCTGGTGCATCAGCTTCACTTACTAAACCAACATGGATTGACGGCGCAGTGCGAGGTGTGGCATACAGCGCCTAAACCAACAGTGCCACCGGGATGGTGGAACATAGATATATCGACCACTGTGGATAATTTCCCAGTGCTCATCCCCAGCAGAATTGTGTGTCATAGTACAAACAAATAGGCCATGAAGAAACACAGATATGTCTGACAGCGTGACTGCCAATCTGATGTCAAAGACACTGTTATGTGCTCAATTCATGGTGTTTTGCAGTGTGGTCAAACTACTACATTTAGCTTGATGACCCAATTGTCTGTGTGATGGTGCTGTACTCAAACACATAAACTGAAGCACATTACCAAGGGTAAGCAGGTGAGAATAGACCCTGATTGAGACTCAGTGGGAGTCATAATGAGTGCAGTCAACTGCCATCAAGTGATGCATTTATACACAATGGGACTGTTGAACTACCAAATGCCCCCCCCACACACACACACCCAAAGCAGAAGAAGAGAAAATAAGTATAATTATGTTGTAGCAAGGGAATACCATGGAGGGAAAAACAAATATCAGTGTCTGTTTTTTTTTTTTAATTTTGGGTGGACAGTAAAAGCACTCGGAGTGGACGCGCACCACAAAGTGTGACACAGGGTACATACATAGCACAAGAGGAAAACTGGAACCAGCACACACGGAATGATGACACAAACAAATATAGAAAAATGGATATTCGTGACAGACAAAGACTACTAGGCCATTCCCGTCTGCCAGCAGGCCCTATACAGGTAAGCATCTGTTCACCCTAAGTGATCCATGTCTCGTCATAACTCACGTCAGCCCAGCTGGAGTCCTGGATTAGAGGCATACATCCCTGTTGCAATGAAGTAGCCACTCCTGGTTCCCCCCCTCACTGTTCATCACCTCCCAGCTTCACTGAAAGTCCTCTGGTGGCCACCGGCTCTCCTGGTGGCTGTTCTGGTGTCCTGGGCAGTCAAGGAGTCACCCAAGAGCAGCACTCTCACTGCCTCATTATCCCTGTTACCACTGGCTACCTGTGGGTCCCCCCTCCCCCTACATTAGCCTGCGTGTCTCCTCTACCCTCCCTCTTGCTCGAACCATGTCCATCCCCAGGCCCGAACCAATATCTCCTTTGTACTGATCCTCCTTGGATCCATTACATCCTGCTGGATCACTGTGGACAATGTCAGTTTGTACACCCGGAGCAAGGCCACACCACCTGTCCCATCTACAGAGCTTTCTCCCCACTGAGCTGCCACCCTGAGTCTCCTTTCTTTTGCCAGTGATGCTTCTGGGCAACACAGTATCTCCTACTGGAGCATTGCCCCCCCAACCCCCAGCTCATTTCCCCTCCGTCTTGACCAATGCCACCCCTTTTCTTGCTTTACTTGTGCCTCCTCCAGGTGGCCCCCCCCGAAAAAAAATATTTTCTTTCTTGTTTTGGTGAAATTTCAATGCTCCCAAGAGAAGTTCCCCCATGTCTCCCAGACTGTGTGCCCCGGAACCATCCTCCGAGGGAGTGTCTCCTTTCCTCCTTGCTGCTGCTTGTTCCTCTAATGGTTCCTATCAGTTGCTTCCTTCCCCTGTCAGTGTGACAAGGGATGCATAACTGTGTTCGGCTGTAGATCCAGGCTTGTCCTTACATGTTTGTTGTGGCCACATCTGAAGTCTGGTACACATCAAATGCAGCTTCCTTCTTTTTTCCTGAACCTACTGTCTTCCACCCTCCTGAGCTGTATGTGCCTCAATGCCTCCGATCTCCTGATGTGTCCTCTGCTGTGTTACTGTCCTGCCTGGTTTGTACCTGCACAGCTGTAATAGTTCCCTGTCTTAATATCAATGATATGTCATCATCATTTGCATCCTCCCATCCACCGCTCACCTCTTATACCAATGGGTGTAGCAGGTTTACACGACTGGAGAGACTTAGCACACCAACCAATGCCCACCCCCCTCCCCACCACCCCTCGAGGCTCCCCCTGGACACCTCTGGTCACTTTCCTAGTGCTGTGGCAATGTCTACCTGCCATAGTTGCTCACTTCCTGTTGAATGAAAGTTGTCCCGGTCTCGCACCAACAATTACAACTTGTCCATCATTTCACCTCCCACTGTCTTTCATCACCCGCCCCAACGGTCACGGTTGCATGCTAAGCCAGTTTACCTCTCCAATGGTCTGCAAGAGCTGACTGCACAGTCAGCAACCTTCCTACCAAAAATCTCCATTTAGTATTATCACCACCCCACAGCCAGTGTGGCCTACACTCCATCACAATACGCATGCCCTGTTGGCTGGAGGACACCACAATTGTCCTTCTCCATAAACATTGGGACGTTCCCCCCTTGGCCTGGTGTCCTCCCCCCCGGGGTACCAACCCTCACCCTTCTCCAAGTTGCCAAACTGGGTTGGTGCATGATGAAGACTTTCATCCCCTTTTCAGGTGTAGTAGATAACACACAGCTCTCGTAACCAGTTCCTAATCCGGGTAAAGACTTTAGCAACTAAACACATCTACGAGGTTATCACAGTTTACCATAGCATTTAGCCAGAAGAAACTGCACCAGCCTTTGTTTTGAGCATGTATTGCATCAGTTTCCACTCAATTGTGCTCAGCCTTGCCAGTCTATAGTTTCCGGGATCATCCTGGCCCACTGTTGTGGAGAGGTACCACATGTGGCTACTTCCACTCTCTGGGCACACATCCTGTATTTAGCGCAGTGTTTAACAGATCCACCAGTGGCTATGCCAGGACCCCTGCCAGCTCCCTAAGCATGCTGGGATGTAACCCATCTGGCCAAGGTGCCTTGTGTACCTACAGGGACCTAAGGCCCCCCAGCAGCCTTTCCACCATGATGACCCCATCTGTAGCTCTCTTCCCCCCCCATGCACACCCTTTCCCTGCAGGAATGGCCCAATCCCAATCCCTCTCCCTTGTGAACCATGAAAAGAAGTGCTCCTTAAGTACTTCAGCCTTCCTGGACCCACTCACTGCCTGTCCTGATGCTAAGGCCTGTGATCCAAACACTTCTCTACACATTTATATGTAGGAAAGAGGGGTACCATACCAGGCAGCTTCTTTAAACTCCCGAATGTTTTGACTGCACGAACCGGGTAATGCAATGCAGCTTCACTTTTCCTGACAGACCGAGTGCGATTGAAGCAGATTCTCCAGTTCTCTACAGGGGGGACCTGGTAGGTAGCTGTCAAGTATACAGCCTCCTGTGCCGGCACACCACAGAGGATCTTGCCCAGCACTTTATGGCGATACCATAGCACGACTACTTGGCCTTCCACACATGCTACCCGTGCAAAGACTTTACAGCGCAGGAGCCCAGAGCTCCTTCTCTCATCATGGCCACAACGACTCTGCTCCATCAGCCATTAAGCAGGGGGTCCTCATTCGGGTGTGACCCAACACTATTGGAGAGAGCTCCCACTGCCAATCCCCTCTACCTCCTTCTATTGGTGCAAAAAATTTGCCATCTTCTGGACTTTAGTTCACAGATCAAGGGCCATACCTCCCATTGGCAGCTGGCTCCCAAAAGAGTCCCAGCCATAACTGGCTGCTCAATGCTCCATTTTAAGTGCCCTTGGATCCTCACTCGACCCCACAGACAGTCGGGGTCAAAAATGGAGGGGCAAAACGCACAAAATCCCAGCTGCAAGGGAAAACAGGTTAGACAAACTACATTCCTTAATACTCAGTCAACATATAATACAGTCAGACCTGGTTAATCCATAAGCATTTGTGTTAGCTCATTTTCTTACGTAATAAAAATCTACGTAGTAACCAGACAAGTACAACACGAGCAATTTTTTCAAAAAGATTTATTACTGTACAGTGTTGTTACAATGCAGTACTGTGAAGATTCTCACTTTTTAAAATACAGTGCAAAACATGTGTACTGAACATTACTTTGCCTCAGTTACATTTTAGTCACTTTTTAACAATTCAGTTACATTTAAAATAATCCAAGATTCCCTTTTGTTTAGCACTCCCTGCACCTTTTGCATTTACAAATTTTTTCATATCAAGAGCATAGTCCACAAATTTCTGTGTTTCATCCGATGGGTTTTGCTCCAGGTAGCAGATAATGAAATCTAAGCATTTTTTTGTCTATAATGAAAAAAGGTGATGTGAAATGATACAGGATACTGTACTGTACTGTAAAATCTCATTCATATGCTTTTAATCGGCATGCTCAGTTTAAAGATGAAATTAACTAAAATCCCCCAATTTTTTTTTTTTAAATTGGTCATCTTGGTCTGAGAAAACAGTAAGCTAAAACACACTGAAGGGAGCAAAAAAGAGATTGTGAGCTATTAAATTGTATGGGCAAAAAAGGAGCTTTTAAACTGTATGGGCAAAAAAGGAGCTTCTAAACTGTATGGGCAAAACAGTAAGCTAAAACACACTGAAGGGAGCAAAAAAGAGATCGGGAGCACAACGGGAGAAGGACACAATGAGAGAAGGCAGGGTCTGGACCAGGAGCAAAAAAGAGATCGGGAGCTGAGAGGTTGGGGGGGGGACTTGTGCACTTTTTGTGTCTCAGAATCGGCGCCTTTGCCGTTTGTTTTGGGCTCTGAGGAGAAAGGTTGTCTCAGAGGTGAAGTTATGTGGGGGTGCAGTGTAGCACGAGCTAACAGTGCGAGGGAAGGTAGACGCAGAGCTTGTCACATTACTGTACATCTTGGAGATTCGGACAAGCTTTGAGGTGTTTATTTTGCTTTTGTTTTTCTTTTTTGTGACTTGGGATCTATACTTGGTTACTGCAGCAGGAGAGAGAGGTTTCCTTTTGGTATACTGCTCGTTTGTGTGTTTTTCCAGTCTGAGTCAGGCTGTCCATTTTATTTTTTTTTGTACGAGCCTGTGGAAGGAAGTGCAAGGTAAGAGAGCTGGGCAGCTTCTTATTTTACAGGACTGTTTTGGAGGTTCATTTGTATTTTTGGAGCAAGTTTGATTTGGTGTTTGTTGAGGATTGTGCTGTGCATGGTCAGAACAGGACTGGTAGCTGACGAGTGTGGCATGTTAACCGGAGATGAGAGGGTGAAACGGGAGAAGGACACAACGGGAGAAGGCAGGGTCTGGACCAGGAGCAAACCAGGAGCAAAAAAGAGATCGGGAGCTGAGAGGTTGGAAGGGGGACTTGTGCAGCCCAATATCGTGGCGTGCTGAAAGGTCACAACCAGAGATGAGAGGGCACAACAGGAGAAGGACACAACAGGAGAAGGCAGGGTCTGGACCAGGAGCTAAAAAGAGATCAGGAGCTGAGAGGTTGGGGGGGGGAACTTTTGCAGCCCGATATCGCGGCGTGCTGAATGGTCACAACCGGAGATGAGAGGGTACAATCGATGATCATTTTACTGTAACAACAAAGAAAGCAGAGCTTCACTAACCTAGTCAGGAGGAGAAATCAGACGAGATGCCAGTAGATGAGACGGCAGTGGAATCTGTTAGGGAATCACAGCTGAAAAGTAAGAGAGAAGGGTCATTATCGAAAACATTAAGTTAACAGTTTGCTAAAAAGGGTATTCGATGAAATATGAAGCTTTACACTTACCTAGCCAGCGGCAGGAGAACAGTCTATAGAAGTTAAGTGGGAATGTCGCATTCAACACTGTATCAGGCAATGGTAACACACCAAAGCATTAGCAGGGATTATAAAGCACCAGCAATTATCACTCAGTTAAGGCTGTTAACACCTCCACCTGAGCTCACTAAAAACGGATTATAGAGGTCAAATGCAATGTGAACTAAGGAGCCTGTTTAAAATAACTGCAAACGGATTCGGATTCTCAGTTTTCCATATTAAAGAGGTCATTAACCTGAGATGAAATCCATTTGCATTGATTCTCATTCGTAATGTGAGACATACGGACTAATGAGGCACGGATTAAACAGGTCTGACTGTACATAAATACTACAGCCCAATAAGGGGCCTGCTTTGCCTACTTAGCAATGGCAACAATAGAGCACCTACCCCGTGGCTCAGGTGGGACTCGAGCAAGAGAACTCACAGTCCCCTCCCTTCTTAGTAAACTGACTGGGTCAGCAAGCTGGCAGCTCTTAAAGAGACCACTAGAGGCATTCTAGTAAACCCCAATTTATAAGGGGGCTACACTTAGGAAAATGAGAATATGCACCAAGCAGCAGCAATAGTTTAATTTGTGAATCTCATTCTCACCATGCTGTGTCAGAGGTGGTAGAACATGTTGAAATGCATTGCCTGTAAACAAAGGAGATAAGTGACGCAACACTATTCAATGCATCTTTACATTGCACAGATAGTTGAATTTAGGCAATGTCATTCACAAACTGGTATGGAAAATCTTCGTGTTCCTGAGCCCACCAACACCAACAAAAAAAAAATGTATACAGTAATACAAATTCTAAACACAACAAATTAACGGTGATCTAGTGCAACCACCCTCACACCACCTCACAACACTTACTACAACAGAACCCTAAAGGAGGTGCAGGCAGCATATCATCCTCTCACCACCACCACGAGCTGACGACTGACTTTCAGTGAGTGGGAATGTACAGTGCATTAACCATATAGTGAACTTCAACAGTACACATGCACGGCATAGTCACCAAACAGAGGTCTTGGTGATGGGGCAATGTGTCAAGGTGATGGCATGGGGTTTCGTGGAAGGTGGTGGGTACATCGTGCATGATAGCAGGTGGTTCAGTCAAGTAGACCACAGAACATGTGCTTTTGTTGGGGGGGTATACATGGCACATGAACTGGCAGCCTCGGACGTAGGGGAGGGTGATCTCAAAGAAGTGCAAGTCAGCATCATGGAAAGGGAACATGGATTTATAATAAACATCTTTATCACAAACATCAGCAAGGAGCAGAACACTATAGTGTGGTTGGAGATGCCGGACATTGAGGAGAGTGATTGCATATCAATATTAGTAAGCACTAAATCAGGGTGCTGAAATGTGGGATTTATTACAATCAAGGAAACAATTAAGACTCTGAGGAGGGAGATAGCATAAATGCAAAAAATATTAAGTGCTGCATTAGGGAACATGACATAGGAGTGCATTACAAAAAGTATAAATAGGCTGTGTTACAAGGCAATGTTACAAAAAATGTGTGTCTCATCATCAGTGCACTTGTACACACCTAAAGCTCATGGGGTGCTCACTGACACACTGATAACTAATAAATACAATGTGTGAAAAGTGCAGCAGGCTACAGTACAACAGAAATGATAGATAAATAAAGCTATACATAATAGGTTTCGTTGTGCATTAGATAATTTGTAATTACCAATTCTCTAGCCATTCTGTGGTGAAATTGCAGGACTTCGGGGAAGCTTGTAGGCAGGATGACACTAGCTGTCATGCAAAAGGAGAATGGGACAGAAATGGGGAAGTAAATATAGAGGGACTGAAAGAGGAAGGAAGTAGGCTCGAGTTACTGATAGTGGCTGCACACCTCCCCCACCTGCTTTAGACATTGTTAGAAGTGTAGGCAGAGCAAAGGGCAGGTTCTTATCAAACCAAATGCGGGGTCTCACACAGCAGAGAATGCCAAAGTTATATTTGGATTTCTTACAAAAGCACAAGGAAGAAAAACAAACAAATGGTTGTGTCTTGATGGATGAAATATGGAGCACCGCAGAGCCTAAATTCAGAATGGTGAGTGAGATTACAGATTCTTGAAAAAATCTGACAGTGCAGCTTTAACTTTGTCTATTATTAATATTAACAGCATTAAAAACAGTAGAAAAAGAGCTAGAGTTTTGTTCTCTTTACAAAATTTTCAGACTGATATTTAGTGTCTTCAGGACACAAGACTTAAAACTCATTTTGATCTCAGGCAAGCCTCACTGAGTTGGTTTTTAGGTCTCTCCTTTTGGTCAGTAGGAGAGAAGAGTTGTGACGGGGTGGGGATACTGTTTGCCAAACCAGGGATAGCTGTCTCAAAGCTGTTAAACATTTCCCCAGGTAGGGCTCTCATGTTAGATTTTACTCATAGTCAGGAGAGATTTCGTCTGATAACAATGTATGCTCCCCACATTAGAGCCCAACAAATTTCTCTTTTTAAAACAGTTTTGCCTTATCTCTTTATTGCTAGAATTCTTATATGGGCAAGAGACTTTAACTGTTGACTGGAATTAGCAGACAGAGGGCTCAAAACTAATAACATATTCTGTGATTCCCTTGCACTAAAAAGCATTATTTCTGATACAGGCATGATTGCTGCTTATAGATGTCTTTACCTAATGGGAGGACGTACGTTTTTTAAGGGTGCATTGTCCACATGTATAGATTTTATTTTTTTGTCCCAGATAATTAAGGTGGCAAAAGTTATTACTTTAGCCTGGGAATTTTCAGATCATAAATCAGTTTCAGTAAAGATAGACTGGGGTTCTTCTCCCAGATGCAAAAAGAATACGTGGCGATTTAATGAATCATTATTGGAAAACACCAAAAATAAAGGCAGCTTGGGTTAAGAGTTGGGGTGCACGTCTTTCATTTATTGCTTGCTATACTGATTTAGTTTCATGGTGGGAAGACACAAAGTTAGAATGGGAAAATTTTTTTCAAACTAAATCAGTAGAAATGGCAAACTCGGTATATCTAACCTATTTACAGTTACAAGGACAGTTACAATCCCTTATTTCTTTCTCTGAAATTCAGAAGAGAGATATAAGTTCCCAGATAAAGACTCTTAAACTCCAAATGAAAGATCATCAGTATAATAGGGCTAAGTCACTGAATCAGGAATTGAGGTTTAACACTAAGCTACAGAAGGGTTCTTTGAATCCTCTTAAGGAGTGTAGTTCCAGGACTAACCATAGATTAATTATGGGTTTAAAATATTCAGATGGACAATTATGTCTTGATTCATGGGATATGGTACATATTGTTGAAAATTATCTAGAGTTAGTATTCAAAGTAGATCCTATAAATCACAGTGATAAGGTTTTCCTTTCAAGCTTAAATCTTCCTCAGTTAGTGCAAGAAGATAAAGGTTTATTAGAGACAGAGATTACAGTAGATGAGGTGCATCAGGTGATTGGGTTGTTATGGAAGGATGCATCCCCAGGGTCTGATGGGTTTGGCACAGGGATATACAAGACTTTTGTAGATTTGTGGCCTCTGTATTAGGGATTCCATTTAATTATATGTTAGCACATAATACATTATCTCCTTCGATGTCCGAGGCCATTCCGATCCAATTATTTAAAAAAGGAGACAAAACACTATTAGAGAATTGGAGACCACTGAGCCTTTTGAATGCAGACCTAAAAATTTTAAGCAAAATCTTATTAAACAGATTGGGTAAGATAGCAGATAAACTAATTCATCCTGCACAAACTTGTGCTGTTTCTGGGAGGCGTCAAACTGACAATTTAATTATTTTAAGAGAATTCTTTAATAGAGGGAACAATGGGAAGCTCAAAGGATTTGTTCTCAGCCTTGATCAAGAAAAGGCATTTGATAAAATCAATTATGTATTTTTGTTTGCTGTTCTTTAAGCTTATGGTATTCCAGATAAATTTGTTTCTTGGATTTCTATTTTATATGCAAATGCTACATTAATACCACATATAAATGGATAGATGGGTAGGAAAGTTAGGGTGAAGCATGGGGTTAGACAGGGGTGCCCCCTAAGTCCCCTATTATATGTCTTTGGGATAGATATTCTTATTAGGTATGTCTCCATTCATAAGGATATAAGAGGTTTACAACCCTCTCCCTTACATGAGCCTATCAAGATTTTGGCATATGCTGATGATTTAGTCTTACTCTTACACACAGATACATCAGAAAATGACTTAACTAAAGCTTTGAAATAATATGGACAGTTTTGGGGAGCAAAACTTAACTATAATAAAAGTTTGGGTACAGTATTGGAAAACATGAGTATGGCCACGGGAGTTTTTGCTGGATTTTCTGTTTCATTACCCCAATTAAAAATACTAGGTATATAATTTGGGATGGGAGATGCTGCTAAAAGAAATTTGGATATTTGTTTAGGGAGGGCAGCTAGGTTAGTATCTGGATGGAAGGGGCAATAGATTTTAAAAAAAAGAGTCACATTGATTCTTTCATTTCTTATTCCAGTATTTTTATACATTAGTTATGTATTTCCTATTCCCCAAAAATTAGTAACCTCCATTTTAAGTGTATTTTTTCAAGCCTTTTGGGGGAGCAGACTGAATCCCATAAAGCGTGAATTTTCTTATAGCCCAATCTCTGAGGGTGGAGTTAATATGGTGCATCCCATTGCCTTTTTTTCTAGTCTGTTTATTGAACATAATTTGGGCTTGCTTTGAAGCCAGGTAATAAATCTTGGAAACATTTGGTGACAGAATGGTTAATTCCCAACTTGCCTTTCTGGTTCCCAAATAAGACCAGAAATTTATGGAATACTGAGTCTATTTCCCCTGGAGGTGTGGATTTTATTAAAGCATTGGTAAGATGGAAATTAACTCCAGATCTTTTTCTTACACAAAATAGGAAAGTTATCTATAGAACCATACTTAAGGCAGAGGGTAAGGCAACACTTGTATTTCCCAATTGCCCTGACTCTGTTTAAAAACTCTTTGCAGTTTTTAAATAATAAAAGGTTACCAGTGTATACATGGGATATAGTATGGCTAAGTTCCTATGATAGACTAGGAGTTAAAAGCAATAATAAACATAAGCCATTATCTGAAAGGAATTGTTTAAGATCCACTTGTTCTCAAGTGTTAGAAACACAAAAACATTTATTTAAAGAATGTCCTTATGCGAATCAGTTTTGGGTTGATTTAGCCAAACAGTGGCATGAGCCTATATTTAAAACATTAACATATGTTGAAATTTATGTTTGGTGCTACCTCCAAAAGATGGGGTAGCTATCATTTTGAGACTATCTTAGTCATTTTTGCTATCATTAAATATTTCTTGTGGCAGTCAAGATGTGTATGGTTGACACAGCAAAGAATGGTTTCATATTCTGAATAGTTGGATAATATTTATACTGCTGTATGTCAACTTAAACTATCAGATGCTAGTGTCTATTCTAAAGAAAGATACACACTATTACGGGTTAATAGTGAAAAATGGGATCCTGGGTGAAAAGTTTATTATGTATTTCTCATATTGTGTGGGTATTAGTAATTACTGTTTTGTTTCCTTTGTATAATAAGATGATAAGTGGTGTATGAATTTTATTTTTGTATATATTTCTGTTTGTAATTTGTACTGTAGTCCTTCTTTTCAGTAAAATTCCCCTACCCTTTTTGAGAAGTGCCATGGGATCTTTAACATTCACCTGAACTACCACCAGAACAGGCAGATGGGACCTCGGTTTAATGTCTCATCCGAAAGACAGCACCTCCAGAGTGCAGCAACCCCCTCATGCTGCACTACAGTGTTAGAATTGAGAAATTAACCTAAGTGCCTGGTGTGGGGATAGAACCCACAGCCTTCTGATCTCCTGGCCTCAGAGGCAAGTGTGCTACCTGCTGAGCTGCAAATAATAGCCAGTTAAATAACTGGGCTCCCAAAACTGTGAAAAAAGACTTCTGGGAGAAGGTGGTGACTAATTCAGGTGCACAGATCATGCTCCAATGAACAATTAAGAAGTATTGATCCCTATAGTTATTGATGATTGATTGGCTTGAACAGCCAATCAGGAGGATGGATTTCTGAGAGAAAACACAAGGACTTTCTGGAGTTTCTTCAGTCTTTTCCAGGGCTCTTCTTGAGCTAGGAGGATTCTGTGTGAGAGAAATTGGACTGGCAGAGGCCTTGCTCAGGTCTCAGTTGTGGATTGTGCTGTAGAAAGTGAGTTAAAGAAGAAGGAGAGTGAGAGACTGGACTGGATTACGAAACTCTCCAAGTACTGTGAATTGTGCTACTTTAAGTAGAGAAGATATCTGTTGCAGAGACTCTGCACTGGCAATCTGACTGCTACTGGACCTGCATTGTCCCATTCTCAGAAGTTAATCAGTTGCTGCAAAGGACGTGCTTTGCAGACTGGGACTCTAAACGTGATTCTGAAGAGGCAAATCATCTCAGGTCAGGGTACTAGCCAGGTTTTATAGGTACATTAGGGAGCAAAGAAAGACTAAGGCAGGGACATGGGGCTGAATAAAGAGGAGGGTGGTTGGGCAGAGAGTGACAGTGAAAAAGCAGGGATACTGAATGAATACTTCTGCTCAGTATTCACAATGGAAGATCAGGGGGAGATAACTAATCCAGTCAATAAAAGCACTCTGGAAAGGGGGGTTGATATTAGTCCTTTCACAGAAGAAAGGGTTCTGAAAAAAACTCCTAAACTGAAGGTGGACAAAGCAATGGAGCCTGATGGAATTCACCCCAGAATTCTAAAAGAATTAAGGGGAGAACTAGTGACACCACTGACTACTCTTTTTAACAAATCATGGGAGGATGATGTGGTACCTGAGGACTGGAGGAAGATGGATGTGATTCCCCTTCACAAAAGTGGGAGCAAGACAGATGCAGGAAACTACAGACCTGTCAGTTTGACCTTAGTGGTAGGGAAAATGATGGAATTACTTCTGAAGGAAAGAACTGTTGAGTACCTAGAGGTCAGCGGGGCACAGGACCCAAGGCAGCATAGATTCACTGCAGGAAGGTTATGTCAGACAAATCTAATTGATTTCTTTGACTGGGTGACCAAAGTAGTAGACCAGGGAGGGGCTGTGGATATGGCCTACCTAGACTTTAGCAAGACATTTGACACAGTCCTGCACAAAAGATTAATAAACAAATTAGCCAGCCTGGGAGTGGGTCCCAGTGTTCTTGCCTGGGTAAAACATTGGCTGGACAACAGGACACAGAGGGTAATAGTAAATGGAGTCCGCAGTGAAGAAAAGGAGGTAACTAGTGTGGTACCGCAGGGTTCAGTACTGGGGCCGGTCCTTTTTAATGTCTTTATAAGTGACATTGCAGAGGGACTGGAAGGAAAAGTATGTCTCTTTGCAGATGACACAAAGATCTGCAACAGGGTTGATAAGCAAGATGGGGTGGAAAGGATGAAAAGGGACTTGGAAAGGTTGGAGGAATGGTCAAATGTATGGCAGCTTAGATTTAATGCAAAGAAGAGCAAAGTAATGCACCTGGGAAACAAAAACCCAGGGGAAGAGTACACAGTGGGGGCGCAATACTGACAACAACAAAAATGGAAAGAGACCTGGGGGGTAGTCATATCAGATGACCTAAAGGTAGGCAAACAATGTGAGAAGGCAGTAAGGAGGGCTGGGGGGATACTGGGATGCATTGGGAGAGGCATCATAAGTAGAAAACAGGAAGTTGTTGTCCCTCTGTACAGACAGTTGGTAAGACCACATCTGGAGTACTGTGTACAGTTCTGGGGACCCCATCTCTGCAAAGACACACACAGGGTGGAAGCTTTCCAGAGGAGGGTAACCAAAATGGTGCAGGGTCTGCACCAGAAGACATATGAAGAAAGACTAAAGGAGCTTAAGATGTATTGTCTCGAGGAAAGGAGGGAGAGGGGGGACATGATAGAAACTTTCAAATACCTCAAGGGAATCAACAAAGTCCAAGAGGGAAGCATATTTCAGAAAAAGAGATGTGCAAGAACAAGGGGGCACAATTTGAAGTTAGAGGAGGAACGGCTCAGAGGTAATGTGAGGAAGTATTTCTTCACAGAGAGGGTTGTAGATGCATGCAACAGCCTTCCTGAAGAGGCTGTAGAGTCAAAAACAGTGCAGTGGCTGGTTGGGGAGGTGGGGAGGTGCAGTATCCCAGGGGGCTGTACCATTCAGCCACCTGACCCACTTACAACTTACTCTGGGTGGAGGCACTGTGCTATTATTCATAACTTTGGGAAAGAACCCCCAACTGTCACTGTAGCAGGACCCAGGCCCTTAACCTGTACCAGGGTCAACAGGCAGTGGTAGTAGCACACGGCACCTGGGCTACACATAGTTTAAAGATTCTGCTATTCTCTCCACCTCTAACTTGAGACAAACAGATGATCCCCCTCCTGGGGATCCTTCTCAGTGGTAGCCACCACGAATCAGCAAGTTCTTATTGGGTCCTTCACACTGGAACAGAGGTATCGGCTCCCAGGATAGGCATGCTTGCCTGTCATACACCTCCCAGACACACAAACTCCACTTAACTTCCTGCAGCTCGTACACCTCCCAGACACACTAACTCCACTCAACTTCCTGCAGCTCATTTCACCACAGCAAGCTGTTTCCTCCCCTTAGGTAACTGAAGCAGACCAGCGGAGCCTACCCTTCTGAGACACCAGGGAATTTATCCCCTTAGAGTATTTTAACTAGGCCATCCAGACATCTACATGGTTTTTAGCTGTCATGGTGACCCACATAAGGGCTGAGCCCCTCATGGGAGCTACACAAGATTTTATCTGGCTATGGTATCCTAATCCGGTTACCTGGCTTTGTTTGTTAACTGTCTCTCTGCAATGCTCTTCCCTCCACACTATGGGTCAGTGAGCAGAGGGAGAAGTATATTTGCATAGTGCCAAAGAACCTTTAGTACTGTAGTATTTCTTTAAGTCCATAGCCACTGCATAATAACTGAAACAATTTGTTTCTGACGACATATTTAGGATCCTTGTGCCATGTCAACACTTTTGCATGCCAAGCCTTGTCAATTTGTTAGAAACGGGCACTGGCATACTTGCTGAAACAAGCAGTAACAATGCTCATTTTATTAACTTTTAAACATGTCAGTAGTAGCCAAAAAATTATACAGCAGCCTGGAACGTTGGAGATCTTCCATTCGAAAAGCAGCACATAACAATTTATTGCACTTTCAGACTTGGCTGACACCAGCTAACTAAAAAAAACACAACAAATCTGCTGAGTACAGCAAACCCTTAAAAATGAAATTAAATATTACCTTGCCTTGCTTGTCTAGGCCCTTCAGCATTGCTAACTTTCTCACACTTTCACTACCTTTTTCTCTCCTTTTGTCTGTCTGTCTCTCTCTCTCTGTTCCTTGTTATGCCTGAACTGGATGAGAAAAAAACAATTGAGTGTTTCTGCTATGATGACAAAAAGACATAACTTTTTTAGTTCACAGATAAGCCAATTGAATGGGAAATATAGTGTATCTCAAGCATTTTACTATCCAGGAATAGCTGGCAGCAGCCATTAGATGTTCAAAGAGTGGGAGGCTTACTGTATATCATTTTTATTTACACGGGATTATCCTGGATAGTCAACAGCAGTTTGTATAGACCTGTTTTACCAAAGGGTCCTGGAACAAGAGAGATACTTTGAGGTAGAAGACTAGGTTTTCTGGCAAAGGCACCTAGCTTCACCTTTTATTCTAGGTTTGCTTATAAGGACAGAGCAAGGAACAAGATTAAGGTTTCCTTTTGCTAGGCAGATTTACTGTGTGTTACTATTTTCTTTTGTGATTACAGGTTTTGTTACTGTTTTTTGCTTACATTTTGCTGCTTTATTGTTCTCTGATTCAAATGGCTGTTGCAGGATATACTTTCTGCTGCTATTACAGGGTGTGCCTACAGGTTTGTTACTGTTTTGTGCTTACAGGTTACTGCTGTAATCTTCTCTGATTCAAATTGTTTTTTGCAAGGTATATCTTCTGTCACTGCTTTATTTTTCTCTGTAGCAAAGTGTTTTTTACAGGGTATATCTACTGTGAAATTATTACAGGTGCTGCTTACAGGGTTTACAGTTTTATCTATCATTAGGCTAAGCTTTCAGGGCTACTGCATTTGTTGTTGGTTGATTGTTTCTGCTCTTACCTCCTTGTTTCTTTCCTCTGTGGTTCTTCCTTTTTGGCAGGGGAAGGGCCCAACCACCACCCAATCCCCAACCACCCCACGCTACACTCCTTTTATAGAGTAGCACAGTTGTGACATTTCCTGTAGCAAAGCAGGATGGGGAGGATCAGATGGGTATAAACACAGTGACCTCACTTACAGAGGCACAAGCAATTTAACTTATTATAAAAAGGAATACAAAAACAAACAAAACAAACAAACAAAATATATATATAATCAAACTTTTGCTTTCATTTTCCTTCTAATTACTCAGATCAGGTTATAAACTCAGCAGCTGCACAGACCCAGCCATCAGCTGCTTTCTCAGCATAAGGAGCAGTTGGAACACTTACCCAGAATTCCTGGCTGCTGTATGTAAATCAGCATTTGTACAGCTGTACCACTGCTGAAATAGTGGTCAACTAATAGAAAGCTCTCAGCTGGAAGCAACAGCTCAGACCGCTCAGGACAACAGATTCTCTTCCTCTTAATTTGATTAATTTTGTACTATTTTGTTCCATCCACTGGCACGCACATGGATATCACTGGCTGCCAACACTGCAGGACACTCTTTAATGGTCATTTCACCCTGAGGGAGGGCTGCTGTCCCATATGCTGGGAGATACGTCACCTCAGGGCTCAGCTTCATGAGGCATAGGGTGACATCAGCCTCCTACGTAACCACCTACAGGGAAACATTTCTCATAGGAGAGCACCTCCACATTGCCAACACAAAATCAGCACAGCTCTCCCCCAGAGAATGACCAAACCTGAGGGATGGAAACTGGTTACAGGAAAAGGGGGCAGTACTCGGGTAACTCTGCCAAACAAACAAAGCACTCAAAACACAGGAAACAGGTACACATCTGTTACATCCGTACCATCCGACAGGACAGAGGATGTTTTGGACCAGCAAAAAGCTGAATGCAACAGGACAACAAAACAACATCATAAACAACATCTCAAGAACAACAGGAAAAAACTCATAATCATAGTGGACGTCATGATTCGCAGTGTGGACCCCCACCTAAGACAAAACGAACATGTAGACATGCACAGGGTTGGACTGGGGTACAGAGGGCCCACCTGGAAAGAAGATACAAGGGCCCACCTGGAAAATCAATAGAGGAGGGCCCAAGTTGACACACTCATATCAATATTCCACTTCAATCTGATATACTAGCTCTGTGTTTGCATCTTACATTTATCAACAGTGTGCCAGATACCCCATTTAATTAGAAAAAAGAAGATAAATGCAAAAGTATTCAGAGTTCAGAAGGTAACCACTTACCCAACTGAGGGGGGCCCACCTGGAAATTTCCAGGTATCCGGGTGGGCCAGTCCAACCCTGGACATGCAAGTTAGATGTCTCCCAGGAGCATCTGCTTGGAGGAACACCGACTGAATATTCAGTCAACATAGTTAAGAGGGAAGAAGTGTGCTCAAACATCCTGGTCCACCTAGGGACCAATGACCTTGCTAGCTGGCCAGTCGAGGAGTTTAAGGAGCACATTGTGCAGCTCAGCAAGACATTGGTTTCATTTTTGTCCAGCATTACATTCTCTGAAATTCTGCCTGTTTGGGAAAAGGGAAAGAACAGGCAGAAAATCAGAGAGAATGAGATAAGTGAGCTCAATACATAGCTGAAGGACTGGTGCCACACAAAGGGGCATCACTTCATTAGAAACTGGGGCAACTTCTGGGAAAGGGAGTTCTTCAAATTCGACGGCCTCCAGATGACTAAGGAGGGAGTCAGGGTGCTGGACCAGAAATTTAACATCCATGTGGGACATTTAAACTAGTAGGAGGGGAGATGATGGTAGCTCTAGGTTGGAGAAGCACACATAAAGCCGGCCGTCTCTCCCCCTCCAGCTAGCACCATGTCTACATACTCCAGGACAGCAAAAGCAGATAGCAGGAAACATGAAGCCCTTTCTGACTCTGCAGATGACCAAAGCAAAGGAAAGAGAGGAAACAAAAACATAAAAAAAGGCAAACGGACAAACAATACAATCAAGGGGGGCATGACAAACAAAGTGACACATCAAGAATGGTCAGCGCTATGCCTCAATGCACGTAGTCTGGCTAACAAGATGACTGACCTCACTGCCACAATAGCTAAGGCAGGACTAGACTGGGTTGCCGTGACTGAAACATGGTTCACAAACAATCAAGGTTGGGATGTGACTATCCCAGGGTATAACTTGTTCAGGAGAGATAGGACTGGGGAAAAAGGGATGGGGGTAGCTATTTATGTTAAGAATACCATCAATGCTACAGAAATGCAGCAGGCACAAGGGGAAACAGAGGATCTATGGATCACAATCGGGGTTGGAAGATGGAAACCCATTTGGGTAGGAATAATCTACAGACCCCCAAATCAGGAAGAAGCTAGGGATAAGAAAATCCTGGAAACCATCCTCCAGATGTCAGGCAAAGGGGACATGGTACTGGTAGGGGATTTCAATCTACCAGATATAGATTGGAGTACCCACACGACGGCATCAAAAAAAGCAGGGAATTCCTAGTCACACTAGAGGAAGCAGGTCTAAGTCAACTAGTGACATCACCCACAAGGGGTAAAGTGATTCTAGATCTGATATTCACAAATAGCAATTGGGTTCTGGGCGTCGAAGTAGGGAACCACCTGGGCAACACTGACCATAACACGGTATGGTTCAGGGTAAAAAGGACTGAAGACTCCGCACACTCCAAACTGAAGGTCCTTGATTTCAGGAGGGCAGACTTCACAAAAATGAAGACCTGCCTGAGGGACAACCTTAGTAACACAACAGAAGGGAGGGTAGAGGAATGTTGGACAAGGTTGAAGGATACAATAATTATGGTCACATCACAGTGTGCTTGTCAGGTTGGTAAGAACAAAAGGAGTAAAAATCCACTATGGTTTTCCAACGAAGTGGCAACCATGGTGAAAGAGAAGCACATAGCCTTCAGAAAGTACAAGGAGTCAGGGAATGAGGTGGACAAAACAGAATACAAACAGAAACTAAAAGAGACAGGAAAAGTGATAAGAAATGCAAAGGCTCAGACAGAGGTTAGGATAGCTCAGGAAATAAAAAAATGATAACAAAAACCTTCTACAAGTACATACGAGAAAAAAGAAGACCAATGGGGGCATTGTTAGAATCACAAAAAAGGATGGACAACCCACAGAGCAAGATGGGGAGAAGGCAGAGGCACTCAATAAGTACTTCTGCTTAGTCTTCACACAGGAAGCAGATGGAAATGGACCAACAATAGGCATAAAGAAGTGTCCAATTGAAAGAATAGACCCAGGTCCCTTCACAGAGGAAAGGGTCCTAGAGGAAATAGACAAGTTAAAGGTAGATAAAATTATGAGGCCAGATGGGATACACCCAAGAATACTTAAAGAACTTGGGAGAGTACTGTCAGACCCTTTAGCAGAGCTCTTTAACAAATTGTTGAGGAATGGGGAGGTGCCAGAGGATTGGAAGAGAGCAACAGTAGTACCACTCCACTAGAGTGGAAGCAAGGAACAGCCAGGAAACTACTGCCTGGTTAGTCTAACGTCAGTTGTGGGAAAACTGATGGAGTCCCTGCTGGAGGAAAGAATTGTAGCTTTTTTGGAGCAAACTGGTCAGCTCGACAAAAATCAACATGGTTTCATGGCAGGGAGGTCCTGCCAGACAAACCTGGTTGATTTTTTCAATTGGGTCACCAAAACAGTGGCTCAGGGTGGGGCAGTGGATGTGGTTTACTTGGACTTCAGCAAAGCTTTTGACTCTGATCCACACAGGAGACTAGTCACAAAACTGGAGCACATGGGAGTCGGGCCTGAGGTAACAAACTGGATCAGAAACTAGTTACATGGGAGAACTCGGAGAGCATTAGTGAATGGCACTCTGTCAGAAGAGGGGAGGGTGACTAGCGGGGTCCCACAGGGCTCGGTTCTGGGGCCAATCCTCTTCAACACATTCATCAACGACATTGCAGAGGGACTGAAGGGAAAGGTGTGCCTGTTTGCAGATGACACCAAAATAGGCAACAGGGTGGACACACTAGAGGGACAGTATAGCATGAAAGCTGATCTCCGAAAACTGGAGGAGTTGTCCAGGACCTGGCAATTGAAATTCAATGCCAAAAAAATGCAAGGTCATGCACATGGGAAAACTTAACCCAAGGAAGCTGTACTCAATGGGAGGAGAGCAGTTCATGACTACTAGGCAGGAGCAAGACCTGGGGGTGATCATATCTGATGAACTCAAGGTCAGTAAACAATGTGAAAAGGCAGCACTAAAAGCTAGTGGCATCCTGGGAAGCACAGGGAGGGGCATCACAAGCAGAAGGCATGAAGTAATCATGCCCCTGTATCAGTCCCTGGTAAGACCTCACCTGGAGTACTGTGTCCACTTCAGGAGGCCACACCTCAGGAAGGACATAGATAGGCTGGAGACAGTACAGAGAAGACCAACAAAGATGGTGCAGGGCTTGCATCAGAAACCGTACAAGGCAAGATGACCTAGATGACCTCAAATTATACTCCCTAGAGCAACGCAGGAATCATGGGGACATGATCGAAACATTTAAATACCTTAAAGGCAACAACAGGGTGCATGTGCAGAACCTCTTTCAGTTAAAAGACTACAACAGGACTAGAGGGCATGACCTTAGACTTAAAGCAGGAAAGCAATAAAAATGAAGTACCACACGTAATTAACTTATGGAACAGAGATATGGGACAGTACTAATAGAAATAAACTGCTGGTTCCTGTCTATAAGATGCTGAGGAAAGTTCTTGCAGTGGGGTATTCTTTCCCAGCCATATATATAAGCACGGAGCTGGGTTTAGACAATGTAAATGCCTTGTTTGATATCAGAAAGCTGAGCTTCTGTTTGAGATTAACCAGACTTCTCCAATATAGACTGGCAAAGAAATGTTTACAAGAGGAAGAACAATGGGTAGACAGAAAGTGCTTCGTTTCAAAGTGGTATAAGAGTATTAGAGTGGCTTTAGGGAAATATGACTCACTTCACCTTTTGGAGTGCCATAAACCAAACATAGTTCTGAATAAACAGTATTTACCTTCTATCACAAAAAGGGTAAAAGATTAGTGGATAGATTTAGAGAAAAGAATATTAAAGTCATTAGATAGTTGAAATGGTATGCCAATAACATGGAAAGTTATGGATTTCAGTATTACTTAGATGTATTATCAGGCCCAAAGATTAGGGCAACATTTACAAGATATAAGTTTGAGATACAAAAAAGCAATTTGTTATTAGCTAAATTTGCTGCAACAAGACAAACAACACCTAAATGTGATTGTGGTAGTGGAGAGCTGGAGGACTTACTACATGTCCTATGGACCTGCAATTGCTATAATTCTAATCGTATAAAATTTTTGACCAAAACATTTACATGTTCTAGGCAGGAAGACATTGGAATGTGGAAGGAAATGTTAACACAAATTCTCTTTTTTACAAAAGATGAATTTACTATTAGATGTTTTGGAAGTTTTATAATGAGCATTGTGGTAGTGTGGGTCCCAATAAACAGATCATACAACCAGATAGGATGCATAAAAAATGCATATGTCTGCATTTATCATTTTATTCAAAAAGAAAAAAAATAAATAAATAAAATACTAAATTTAATATATACAGAAAGGAAAAATAAATGGTGTTAATCGTCACACCTCTTCAAACATCAGGAGATAATTCTTGCAAAATAAACAATTACAGAATTCTGAGTTCTTTCCCTCTCTCAAACAATGTGGAAACTTGTACAATTTCTTCTTAGAACCTTCTCTCTCCTTGGCCAGAACCTTACTGACCACCTATCTCTCTTGGTTATCCTAGAGGAACCTTTTTTTAATGCCACAGGGTGACCTCATCAATCATGTGATATCTTAATTAAGATGAACAATGGCATTTTCAAGTTTATATATATAAAAATATATATATATTAAACCAACTAGTATCATTCTAGCACTTCAAGGATTTACCCCCAAAAAACATTTATTTCCTCACAAGGTCCTAAAACAAAAATATAAACTTAATTATAGGACTATGATGTCAGAGCGTTAGCTTAGCTCCTCCCCCTTCTGACATCACTCCTCCTTGAGACCATATAAGCTGCCGTTTCATGAGTTACCTGCCCTATAGAAGGACCTCTGCAACTAACATGGGCACTCAGATAACAGTTTATTTTAGTACAATACCTTTTTTTTTTCCAGTTTCCCTTAGTTTTACAGTCACTGCTTCTTAACTTACTAGCTGAAGTTGCAGCAGGTACTTGTTTCACAACTCAGCCCTCTGCTGTTTAGAGGCTCTTTTGTTTACAAATGAAACAGCTCCTTCTTGACATTTGTTTTGGGACACTGAGCTTGTTGGACTGCTTCTCCCAGTAGCCACTGAAGTTTTGTTGAGCAAGATGCAATTAATTAATGACAGAAAAAAAAAGGACAGTAAAGAATAGATAGAAGATTGCCAGGTTGGCCACCCTGACAAGAAAGTATAGGATAGATATTGAAATATAATAGAGGATAGGAAAGAGTGAAAAGAAATAATGGGGGGTTATTGCATCTTTAAGTGATTGGTTATACTTCACAACAGGACCCCCTGTTACACTCCTCCCACCACAAGAAGGCAACATAATGTTTGTTGTGTTGACTGAAACCCCTCACCCTGTGAAGGGTTGGAACTTCCGCCCACCCACTCCAGAAGTTCCCCCCCAGGGACCCTTAAAAATAAACAGGATTCAAAACACTACTCAAAATCAGACAATACTGTTTACAAGTCATGCTTTTCCCTGGGGTTGTGCCATCTTGGCATCTTGTGATACACATACAACTCCATTATCTATATCTGGAACAGAGTTACTAGCTGGATCAGCACCAAAGCGTGATAAAAAATCAGCGTTCTGATGCTGAGAACCAACTCTATGTCGTACAGTGAACTTATAAGGTTTGTAATGATAAATACCACCTTAAAATGCAGCCATTTTTATCTTTCATCAAATTTAGCCAGCATAAGGGATTATGATCTGTTATAATCGTAAACTGATTTCCCCAAAGATAATATCTCAGGGCTTCTACTGCCCACTTGATGGCCAGACATTCTTTCTCCACTGTTTCTGGTTGTTGCATCTGCTAGGGTATTTTCAGTGCAACACCCCCTCTGGAGTACCTTTTGACACCCCAGAGGTTGGAATCCCACTTCTGACACCAGTTGTGGTAGTGTGGGTCCCAATAAACAGATCATACAACCAGATAGGATGCATAAAAAATGCATATGTCTGCATTTATTATTTTATTCAAAAAGAAAAAAAAATAAATAAAATACAAATTTAATATATACAGAAAGGAAAAATAAATGGTGTTAATCCATCACACCTCTTCAAACATCAGGAGATAATTCTTGCAAAATAAAACAATTACAGAATTCCTGAGTTCTTTCCCTTCTCTCAAACAATGTGGAAACTTGCATAATTTCTTCTTAGAACCTTCTCTCTCCTTGGCCAGAACCTTACTGACCACCTACCTCTCTTGGTTATCCTAGAGGAACCTTTTATAATGCCACAGGGTGACCTCATCAATCATGTGATATCTTAATTAAGATGAACAATGGCATTTTCAAGTTTATATATATAAAAATATATATATATTAAACCAACTAGTATCATTCTAGCACTTCAAGGATTTACCCCAAAAAAACATTTATTTCCTCACAAGTTCCTAAAACAAAAATATAAACTTAATTATAGGACTATGATGTCAGAGCATTAGCTTAGCTCCTCCCCCTTCTGACATCACTCCTCCTTGAGACCATATAAGCTGCTGCGTTTCATGAGTTACCTGCCCTATAGAAGGACCTCTGCAACTAACATGGGCACTCAGGTAACAGTTTATTTTAGTACAATACCTTTTTTTTTCCAGTTTCCCTTAGTTTTACAGTCACTGCTTCTTAACTTACTAGCTGAAGTTGCAGCAGGTACTTATTTCACAACTCAGCCCTCTGCTGTTTAGAGGCTCTTTTGTTTACAAATGAAACAGCTCCTTCTTGACATTTGTTTTGGGACACTGAGCTTGTTGGACTGCTTCTCCCAGTAGCCACTGAAGTTTTGTTGAGCAAGATGCAATTAATTAATGACACAAAAAAAAAAGGACAGTAAAGGATAGATAGAAGATTGCCAGGTTGGCCACCCTGACAAGAAAGTATAGGATAGATATTGAAATATAATAGAGGATAGGAAAGAGTGAAAAGAAATAATGGGGGGGGGGGGAGGTTGTTGCATCTTTAAGTGATTGGTTATACTTCACAACAGGACCCCCTGTTACAAGCATAGCCAAAGAAAAGAAGAAAATAAATTAATAAAAGGGTTGTTGGATAGATGGAAAAAGAGCTTGTTAGACAACCAGGGATAGTAAATGAATTAATGAGTTTTGCACTGCACTTTATGAAGATTTTGTCTTGTCTTAATTGTATTATTGAATGTATTACGCGACAAAGAAAAGTTGTGCAATAATATTGATATATGGTTTTGGTGTATTCTTTGACAAGGAACAGTTTGTGCAATATTACGTATTTCCTTTTTAACCATGTTTTGTAAAAATTTTTATGCATTGTAATAACACTGTGTGTTGAACAATTAAACATTTACTTACATACACCACACTAGTAAAACATTCATTCCATAACATCACATATGCAATAATTTAAATGGCCACATTTAAAGTTAACTACAGAGACAAAAACAAAGAGACTGAAGAGGTTTAGTATAGGAAGGTGAAGTGGCTTGCTCAAGGTCACAAAGTATGTGTCTGTGACGGTACTCAAACCTGGACCTCTATGTTTATAGCTCTGTGCTCTAGCCACTGGACTACACAGCCTCCATTCTCCTAAAAAGTGTCAAACATTAATATAAGTCGAATTAGAATTGTGGTCACAAATTTAATTTGGGTTTCCACCCCAAATGGCTACTATTTAGAGCCCTAATTTTCATTTATTTAGTTATTGATTTAAAATTGTTTTACCAGACATACTATACAAAGAACATCAGTCTTATTTAGAGAAGCAGCCTGGGAGAGGGAAATGGTAGAAAAGCAATGGAGGAATACAGGCATAAAATAAGAAAAGACAGCAGTGGCAACAACTTAATCAACAATATCCATCAAAACATCAGACCCAAGACGTTTACGTTACATTATTTAGCAAAAGCACCAGTTATCTTGAACAACCACAAGAGGAAATAAAACGCTGTTTTGTTTTTTTTGCCAGGATGGCGCATGCCGCTGGAGCAATAACTGGCACTGTTGCATCTCCACTAAAGGAAAACCTACATGCAGTGCAACCCAGTCCATTAATGTCAGTGGGTGCCTCTATGTGCACATGTGAAAGGAAAGTATTGATAGAGGGATAAGGGATAAACACACATATATTTTCATGGGACTGCCCCCCCACACACACACATATACTGATGTGCCTGGAAGTGTTTTGCAAAGGGTGGGGGCCAAGGCTTATGGTCAAGCCTAGAGCATCAGCTGCTCTGGTGGCCTAGTGGTTAGGTACTCACTTTCTCACAGGGGACCTTGGTTCTATGTCCTCGACCCACACCAACTGGCTGCAGCAGGAGGCAAAGAGAAAGACCCATGGGTGTGCTCCCAGGTGGGAGTCCTAGACTCCTTGCAGAATAGCTACCCCCTCGGGGCCTGGTGGGGCATTTCTATTTTTCTGGCATTTTTCAGCAACAGTAGGTAAGAGGATCCATTGGCAAGAGGGGATGGAGGTGCCAGCCTTGGATTCTAGCCCCCCTTTTGTCTGAAACATGGTACACACATAGGATAGAAACATAGAAACATAGAGGTTGACGGCAGATAAGGACCGCAAGGCCCATCCAGTCTCATGGGATTTCAGCTGTGGTAGGAAATAACCCCCTTGGAGGCAGCAGAAGAGGGGGAACCTGGGTTGGATCAGGAGACAAAATACAGAAATCCAGAAAGATTTATAAATATAGATATTTTATATAAAACATCTGTTTGTGTCCATCAGTGGACACAGTGCCATGGGCCAGTAAAGTGCAGCATCAGACTGCAGAGGAAATGGGGAAGGCAGATACTGCTTATCTACATGGCTCTTGTGGAATCTAACAAAGGTTGTAACACTAGCAGCATTTTCCCTTCCTGCTGCTACCAGTTAAGAGAATGGTGAAAAAAATGAAACTCAAGTTCCACAGATAAGTTTTTTTAAACTTATTCACCTGATTAAAGGCTCTTTGTAGCATGAAAGCTTGTGTTTTGTTAATCTCTTGTTAGTCCAATAACAAGTATCAAATCAGCACTTTGTTCACTCATAAATTTATTCAGTAACATTCAAAAGGCCATTGCCATCCAAGTGTTTCACGGAGCCCACTTAATCTAGGTTAGTGATTCTTATTACTGCATTTTCATATTGTCCTATGTAAGGTTTCATGAGAAAACTGAATGCCTCCAATACCATCTATACATGGGACAAATCTCCCTACTTCTTAAAAGATGAAAACATAAACCCAACGTGATGTCAGCATAAACAGATGATAATATTTTCTTTAAAACTTGAATAGGTGGCTGAGTAGTTGCAATTCTGCCCCTCATACCTGCAATCCAAGTTCAGGAACAGACAAGGGTCACTCTGTGGGCCAGCAAGGTGAAGATGGATTGGGCATCTGATAGTTTCTCTCCTTCCTCAGCAAGGGGGGGGGGTACACCAGTTCCTGTTGCATAGACTGCCACCCAGCAGAGGACAGGTATCAGCACTGGGAGTGCATGCAAGTAAGGGCTAAGTCTGGAACATGATGTGCTAGTGCACATGTCCTGATACTCCAGTCCATGGGAGAAAACTGGAAGAAAAAGATGCAGTTCCTGGCTGGCACCCCCTGCAGGTTCTCACACAACTGACACAGCTGGCCACCCACCCAATGGGTTCTGTGCAAGTGGTGGATAACCAGTA
Organism: Neoceratodus forsteri; assembly: GCA_016271365.2. Classification (NCBI taxonomy): domain Eukaryota; kingdom Metazoa; phylum Chordata; order Ceratodontiformes; family Ceratodontidae; genus Neoceratodus; species Neoceratodus forsteri. The sequence goes on along the minus strand of CM057458.1, from coordinate 724,622,983 downwards.
AGTCTGTGAGAAGGTCAGTGATGGGGGGCTGGAAGGGTGTCATCAGACAGACTTGGATGAAGGACAAAATACTGATTGAAAAAATATAAACTTAAATAGGGCAACATGAAAATACAGCAATAAGGACTACCACTTGTGATTATGCGGTCTCCACAAAATGTTAGGATGATAGTGGCATTTAAATATTGCTGAATAAACTGAAATAAGTTATCTATGGAGATAGAGTTTCATCTTTTTCACCATTCTCTTCTGAACTTAGAACTTAGATAGGAACTCTCCCATAAGGAAAATGTTCTGCTTCCGAAGGAGGCATCCTGGTAATTAAGCATGGATGTTGCTGCCTGCTAGAAACGTGTACAGGCTTGGTGCTCTTCTCCTCTTTGGGGATTCTGCTCCTTGTAATATGTGACCTGCCTGGCTTGTCAAAGGATGACAGTGTCAGTTTAGCTGGCCCACTGGTGCAGTAGTTGGATTTCTGCTTGCGATGTCGACAGCCTGAGTTTGGGAATGGACCCTGGGAGTTGGAGGCCTGGCTGGGGAAGAATGACTGAGCATTCTATGGACTGCTCTTGTTCTCTGGGGGGAAGGATGGGTAGAGTGTCTGTTGCTCTATGGACCATTGGTGGAGGCCGGGGGATCTGCGGTCGACCAGCGCCAGTACGTTGAGAGGCGGGGTGGGCTCTGGATGTCATTGCACGTCCCTGCCCCGGGGCAGCACACTCAAAAAATTGCTGGCCACCAAGGATGAAGCCCACACATTACCTGGCCTCTATGGTTCCCTGCCTTCCTGACAACCAATTCCAGCTCTGCAGCATCACCTGCCCTGAACCTCACCCTGGTGGGGAAGCCAGGGAGGCAATGTCGGTGGCTCCTGCCGACAACTTCTCCCATCATAGATGGGCTGGATCGGTGCCATAGCCCTGCCTGGGGAGTCAGCCAGGGGGTATCTGCAGGAGTATGGCAATTAGGCAACAAGGCAGGTAGGTCCGGGGCTGGTGCAGAATAGTAGGGTGGCTGGCAGCCCCCCCCAAAAAAAGAAAGTGTCAGTTTGACTGTCTGTTAGATGTTCTGCTGTAGCTGACTTTAAATGCAACAGATGCATGCATCCAGTGTTCAGTGCATGCTACTTGAAACCTCATCCGATTGTTGCAGCTGAATAGGGTGCTGGAAACCATGTCCATTGAGCCTAGACAGGTGTTGGATGCAGTAGGGGCTTCTGAGTATGGGTGCATCTTGTAGATGTACCTGCATATAAGTATTCAGAAATCTGGCTCAGGATATTGTCATGAGGTATAAACATATTTCACTTTGTAGAAGACATTTTTTATGAGTCTGAGATTATTGGGCACAGCAAAAAGGCACAGGAACAGAAGGTTAAGGCCTTCATTTTGGTGCAGTTAAACTAGTAGAGAGGGGAGACTAGGACCGGGGACATCCACAGAGTACAACTTGGGGAGACCTAGAAAGCACTCCCCTATCTAAACAGGTCAGTTAGGGGACTGGGGGTATCACAGAATGGGAAAAGGGCAGGGCCACACACCCGAGAGTGAGTACCAAAACTGATACAGGTGAAGGTTCAGTTAAACATTTATCAGAGAGAACTACCAAACTAGGACCAAGCAGGGAGCAGAGGATGGATGGCATGGAGGGTTCAGGGAGGCTGGTGTGCTTAAATGCCAAAAGCCTTTGAAATAAAATGAGTGAGCTTCAGAAAATGGCATCAGATAGCAACTCTGACATAATGGCAATGACAGAAATGTGGGCATCACCCAACAATGACTGGGTCATTACTGTCCAAGCTAAGTACTATTCAGTAGGAACAGGGTAAAGGGGAGAGGAGGGGTTGCACATTGTGTCAGTGAAGATATCAGAGTGATAGAAGATAAGGAGAGAAGAAGTTGGCATGTGGTAGAATCACTGTGATGCAGCTTACGGTTGAAGAGGGAGTTTTGTCCGCTTGGGAGTGAGCTATTGTCCCCCTAATTAGGCAGAAGAGACAGAAGGAGTTCTAGATGAAGAGATCAGGAAGACAGAAGCTGGAGGGGAAGACATCCTGTTAAGAGACTTCAACATGCCAGACACTAACTGAAGCATCCCAATGGCATGGTTCACCAGAAAACAGGCGTTGGGTGACATCTTGAATAAACAAAAAATTCCAGCACTCCAGACTCATCCAAAAATTCAGAGAGGATTTATTTATTGAATAAATAAAATAAACACTTACAAAATAAAAGTGTAAGAATAAACGCTATATTTAGTGAAAAACCTCCACCCATGTCCAGCCTCCTTCTTGGGTGACATCTTCCAGGATCCGGACCATTCTCAACCTAGTTCTGAGCAACCAAGACAGGATCAGGCAGTTAACAGTGGAAGAGTCACTAGGGTCTAGAGACCACAACACAGTGTGGTTTGACATAGCCCTGAAATTACAGAGGCAGTTGAGCTACACCATGATCATAGACTTTAGGTGGGCTAACTTTGGAAGGATGGTGGAAAAACCAACAGGGCGGTTCATTGGGTACATACAGTTGAATGGTGCAGAAGGCAAGTGGGAGTACATTTAGAAAGGATTCTAGCTGTAACTAAAGGTTGCCTCAGACAAGTGGGCAAGAGGATGAGACATAAGAGGCCAATGTGGTTTTCCAGAGAGGTTGGGATAGCAGTGAGGGGAAAAAAGATGGCCTTCAAAGTGCACAAGGTCAAACAGATAGGTGAGTATGGAACTCTGTCTTAAGCTAGTAAGGCAGTGTGGAAGGCCAAGGTAGAGGCAGAGCTAAAAATTGCAGACTGAGTGAGGAAAAATAACAAGGCTTTTTCTATCACTACTAAAGGAGAGATTGGTGGAACATCTGGTTGCCAACACACTACAGGACCCAAGGCAGCATGGTTTCACTGGGGAGAGGTCATGCCAGACCAACGTCATTGAATTTTTCTACTGGGTGACAAGGGAGGTGGAACAGGGGAGGATAGTAGACGTGGCCTATCTGGACTTCAGCATGGCCTTTGACACTGTGCCACATAGAAGGCTATTAAACAAACTGGAGAATATGGGAGTGGGCAGGACCATAGTGCAGTGGGTGGATAATTGGCTTGGTGGCAGGACACAGGGGGTGGTGGTAAATGGCTGTCACTCCACAGAGGGAAGAGTGACGAGTGGGGTACCACAGGGATCAGTGCTGGGAGAGGTCATATTCAACGTCTTCATCAGTGACATTGTGCAGGACCTAGAAGGCAGAATTTTCCTGTTCACTGATGAAATGAAGCTCTGTAACAGAGTGGACACACCAGAGGGTGTAGACAGAATGAGGAGGGACCTGCAGAAGCTTGAAGAATGGTCAAGGGTTTGGCAGTTGAAATTCAACACAAAGAAGTGCAAGATAATGCATATGGGGCACAAAAACTCTGGAACAACATATCAGTTGGGGGATGAGGATATAACGTGCACCAAGCAGGATGGGACCTTGGGGTTATCATCTCTGATGACCTCAAGGTAGGGAAACAGTGTGACAAGGCAGCAGGTAAAGCAAATAGGATGCTGGGATGCAGGGGCTTCACCAGCAGGAAAAGGGAGGTCATAATTCCGCTGTACAAGACACTAGTGAGGCCTCACCTGGAGTACAGTGTACAGTTCTGGAGGCCTTACCTATGCAAGGACATAGACAGGGTAGAGAAGGTTCAGAGGAGGGCAACAAAGATGGTATAGGGATTGCACCACAAGTCCAATGAGGACAGGCCTAAGGACTTGAATATGTACTCCCTGGAGAAGAGGAAGGAGAGGGGATATGATAGAAACATACAAGTACCTTACAGGGAGGAACAGGGTGCAGGAATACACAATTTCCCAGCGAAAAAGATGTTCCAGGACTAGAGGTCATGGGATGAAGTTGGAGGAGGGTGATTCAGAGGAAACATGAGGAAGAACTTTTTCACAGAAAGGGTGGTGGACAAGTGGAACACCCTGCCAGAGGAAGTGGTAGGGGCTGAAACAGTCATTGGATTTAAGAATGCATGGGATAGACATAAGGGAATTCTGGAGGTCGGGGTAAGGGGCAACAGACTTTTAGAAAAACATAAAGTGAACTTACAAGCTCAAATGAGCAGACTGGGTGGGCCAAAGGCCCTTATCTGCCAACAGTGTCTATGTATCTATGTATGTCAGGGAAAGGAGAAAAACAAGGTTGGAACTGAGAAAATGAGAAAGCGCAAAGTAGGGGCAGAGGGACATGGGCTGAAAGTTGATATTCTGAATGCATGTGTCTGCTCAGTGTTCACAGTCAAGGAAGGGGGGGGATGGCATTGCCAAAGTACAGCATCCAGGTATGGCAGGGAACAAATACAGAAATGACTAGTATCATAGAGGAAAGGGTGCTAAAGGGGCTGAAGTGGTTGCAGGTTGTTCTGTCCCTGGGACTGGACAGTTTACACCCATGAATACTCAGGGAGCCAAGACAGGCTCTGGAAGCACCCTTGACAAATATATTCAACTGCTTGAGGGAGATGGGCATAATTACCAGGGACTGGAGGATAGCTGATGTCATCCACCTGCAGAAGAGTGGGGACAGGGGGACACAGGAAATTACAGATCAGTAAACCTGACTTCTATTGTTGGGAAGCTCCATGAAACTACAATCAAGGAGCAGCTGGTCAACTTCCCATAGTGCCATGGGCTCCAGTACAGCAAGCAGCAAGACTTTGTGAAGGAAGGTCCTGTTAGAATAACTTTGTGGAGTTCTTTAATGCTGTGTCACAAGTGTTGGATAAGGGCCAGCCACTGGATGTCCTTTATCTAGACTTTAACAATGCCTTTACCCTGTATCCCGCAACAGGCTGGTAAAGAAATTGGGGAATGTAGGTGTTGGGGGAGAAAAATCACTAGATGTGTGGAGAATTGGCAAGGGGGAAGAACCCAAAGAGTAGTACTAAATGGTACATACTTCTAGGTTGGGGTTCATAAGCAGGGTCCCACAGGAGCCAGTCCTGAGCCTGGTGCTCTTCAATGTGCTCATTAGTGACATTGTAAAAGGGATCCGGGGCAAGATGTGTCTATTTGTGGATGACGCATAGATATGTGGCAGGGAGTAATAGTGTGGAGCATAGAAGGGATTTGAAAGGGGACCTGAACGAATTGGGAATGTGGTCCAAGGTTTGGCAATGTAAATTCAGTGCCAAAAAGTACAAGGTAATGTACTTGAGGTGGGGGAATCTAAGGACCAAATATTGGATGAAGGGGGTATAACTGATACAAACCTCAGAAGAGAAGGATCTGGGGTTATAATTAGTGAAAGCTTTGAGACCTCAGCTCAGTGTAACGAGGCATATGAGAAAGCTAGCAGGATAGTGGGGTTCACATATAGGGCCTTGTCAAACAGACAATAGAAAGTGATCCTGGCCCTGCGCAGGTCCTTGGTAAGGTTGTGTCTGAAGTAATATGTGCAGCTGTGGAAAAAAAAAGACAAGCACCACCTGGAGTTCATCTAAAGGAGAGTGACTAACATTATTCATGACCTGCCAAGAAGGGTTTAGGAGGAAAGACTGACTGATCTCAATATGTTTTCACTGTAGGTCAGGAGAGAGATGGGAGACAAGATTAAAACCTTCACATACTGTACCTGAAGGGAATAAACAGGATGAACGGCCAGATACGTGTACGTGAGGAAATACTTTTTCATGGAGAGTATGGTAGAAAACGAACTGTCTGCCAGTGGACCTGGTCAGTGTTCACACAGTGGCAAACTTTAAGAGGGGATGGGGTGGGCACAAGAGACAGTTGAGGTTGACAAGGGAGCAAATGGGGAGGGGGTTAGTTCAAGCAGAACCAATGGATGATGGCGATAGTAGAGAACATCGGACCACCGCTGCTTGTGGAAGAAAGTGCCTAAGCGGAACGTGTGACATGCACGAGACATTGGCGCCTGAATCAAACTCTGTGCTAGTTCTCATGATTGCATTCAGTAGCACTCCTATTGTTAGAGTTGGGGGGTCTTTGCTCCCCAACCCACCCTTTATGTCTGTTAGTATTCTTTCAGGTGGGGGGCTTCACTCCCCCAAACCCCTCCACCTGTGTGTGTTTGATGACAAAAAAATGTAATATAACACAAAGCAAAGCAGTACAAGTCACCCCCTTCCCTCAATAAAAGAAGAAATCCTGCAAGACAACGAAAATGTGCCTCCAGTTTAAGTAAGTCTATCGGTGTGGAATTAGGTAGTGAAAATCTATTGGGGTGTGTGGGGGGCAAAGCCCCCCAATTACAGCATAACCAAATGACACCGCATTCTCAGATGCTATCTTTCAGCACGCTCTTACGCTACTACGGTCCGCAACTATGTCACAAGATTGGTATTCTCAAAAAAAATACGTACTGTGGTCCGATGTTCTCCACTATCACCCAGATGATTGATCCACTAGAAGCCTAGCCAGTGCTAAACTGTTGAGGGCCTAAGTAGAAACCTGGCAGACTAGATGGACCATGAGTCTTCTGTCCAAAAATTAAGTAATAATGACCGAGAAGCTGGTAATTTCGTTAGGATTAATGGCTGGTTTGTGGAGAGGGGTGGCACAAGAAGCAGCCAAGGGCCACCACCCTCCAACCGGTCACTAATCTAAGGAAATGACTGGCTTCAAGGTTGTCATTGCAATTATAAGTCTAATCACAGTAATAACTTTTGTTTTTGTGTGTTTTTTTTTTACTTACCTTTACATTTTAGCTATGTGGCATGAGTAGTGTGTGTCACACAGCGCTAGTTGGCAGCTTGCTCTGTCACTTCAGAGATGTTAATGATTGATTCAGTAGCCAAACAGGAGCCTCACTAGACTCATGAATAATTAATTAGATGTACAACATCTTGTAAGTGGGATAAAAAGATACTCAGATGCCACACTACAGGATACACAGCATAGGGGATTATTCACATTAAAACAGCAAATTCTTCAAAAGGTTTTTATATGTAGCATGTGTTTCACAGCATCTGCATAGCATTTCCATTGTGTTTTAGCTAGACCTTAGCCTGTTACTGTGGAGTACTATTAGAGAGCATGTTTTTGGAGATCTCTGTGCTACTTACCTGACTTGGATCCAGCGTCGTTTCTGGCATCCCCTCACCATCTTGCCTATTAACCTGCGCATGCGTAGTAGGGTCTCTGTCCCGATTCAGAGCCCAACACTTGGCGCATGCGCAGTAGTATTCATATCACAAGCAGTGACCTTCCCGCTGCATACTAATACTACCCTTTGTCTCTTCTCTACTTATAGGCCTCTGAAACGCCCCCCTCCCATAGACAGCAGCCCACACAGAACGCTTCTCTCCTGGGAACAGAACTCCGAGAGGTACCAAGAAGTAACTACCTGCCTCAAGCTTGTTTGTTGGAAGTGTTAACCCATCGACTGCCCCACCCACCCACCCCAGCCACCCTCCCACCCAAGCCAGACCTTCAACTTATAGCCACTCCCTGTCACATGACTTCCTGCTGCTAATTTTTCTAACTCTCCACTTCTCCACTTATAAACTTCCTACTTCTCCACTTGCAGCTTATACTGGGTGCTCACTAGAGGGAGGTTTTCTGCCTAACCCACCCTTATCCTATCTTTACCCTCACTACACTCCTCTGCACTCCAACACTCCTACCTACACTGAAACTCCACTACCTAGCTCTCCTTTCCTAGCTCCTACACCTATTTATGGCTCACCCCCTCCTCCACCCTGGATTCTACCTCCTCTTCCTCCAATCCTAACTGAACTCACATCCCCCCCATACCTGTACCATCCTCAGCTCACCACTAGGAGTCTCTACCGTACCCCTGATCTGCCTCCTTACATCACCTACCCGGACCACCTCCTCTGTACCATGCCCCCCTCAGGCCTATATTTTTTTTCTGCCTTCTGGCATCGGGATTTGAACTTGGTACCTTTGGCACCAAAGTCCAGCACCCTACCACTACTCCATAGTGGCAATCTCGCTCATGACCTGTATGTTGCAACACTTATCATCCTCAATGCATCGATGATAAAGTTCAATGGTACTGTCCATGATCCTCCTCCTGCTTCCTACACCAGCCCCACCGCACATAGGGCCATCACCCTGTACCCATAGTACCCCCTTCCCACTTATCTACAACACCTCTACCAGACCCCCGACACTTGACCACCTCCCCCACCTTGTGTCCCCCCACTTCCACCCCTGCTGATTCTTGCTTCCCACTCATACCCTGGTCTCTTCTCTTCTATGCCTTTTCCAACCTTCATACTCTACCTACCCCTTGCACCCCAGCATCAGGCTCCGTGCACACTTGCAAGGCGAGGTGCCACAGTCACTACCATGCCTTGGTGCATCTAATCACCCTCCTGTTGCTCCTATCAGGTAACATTCATCCAAACCCTGGTCCCATGCCCCAATCTTATGAACAAGCCTGCCCAGGCTCAAGGACTCTGTATAGCTTCCATGAATATTTGCAGCCTCCTTAAGAAGGCTGCTGCATTCCAATGCTGGATTACTCAGTACCAACTGGACATTGTCACACTCATTGAAACCTGGTTATCCAAATCCACCCCTGACTCCTTTGTCTCCCTCCCTGGTTATACCCTCTTCAGAGAAGATCAGGTGGGTAAGCGTGGTGGTGGTTGTGCTGTCTACATGCATGACTCCTTCCTAGGACATGCACTTCCACCACCTAAACTGGATAACGGGGCACAAGACCTAAGGCTAAAAATCTCCCCCAGCCCTGCAAAGGGCCCACTCTTTCTCACCATTGCCTATATTTCCCCCAGAAAGCAAGACCTCACCATTCAGGTGCTTGCTGACTACCTCACTAGCTTACTTCCCAAAGTGGCCCAGATAATTGTTGGTGACCTGAACATCAACTGGTCCTCTGCCATGGCCTCTCAAACCAGAGATATTGTTGCCGCTCTTGACATGTCTCAGCTTGTCACTACCCCAACTAGATTCAACCCTTCTACTGGCAACAGCACCCTCCTGGACATAACTATTACCAACCGCCCCCCAGAGGCTGCTCGATATCAATGTACTTCCCAACTCACTTAGTGACCACTCTCCAGTCGTATTCTCCTGGTCCACTACCAACAGTAAACCACCCAACGACATTGCTGCCTCCCAGGCAGCCTGCGTCACCTTAAACTGTACCTCTCACAATTGGATTGGTCCCCCATCAGGCTTGCATCATCCATAGATGAAGCACTGGACTTTTTCACACATATCTTTAACGCTGCCTGTGCCCTCTATGCCCCCTTCACTAGAAATTGCACCAAAAAGCAAGGCACGCCCTGAGTCACCCCCCTCCCTCCTTTACAAACTTAAAGTGAGAGACAACCTATGGCACATTGTCATGGAATCTGGCAAGCCAGCTTATAGGCAGGGGTACAATGCCGAGCGCAATAAGTGTACATGGGCCATTCGACAGGCCAAAGCCCAGTGCTACCAATCTGCTCTTGTCTCCTCCTGGGGGTTGGCTAGGAACTTTTGGGATAATGTAAAAGATCTGAATGGGAAATCCCAATCTCACCCTCCCTCTCAACTCTCCGTTAATGGAACTGTCTGCTCTGACCCCATTGGCATTGCAGACTGCCTAAACCACACCTTCTCGGACCTGAGTTCAGTCCTGCCCAGTAACTTCTTTGACACCATTCCAGCAACTCCCCTGCCCACTCTCCAGTGACCACCTTTCTATCTATGTACCATCTCCCTGCTGGAGGCCAGACCCTTTCTGCAAAAAGCCATCAGTAGTAACAACCCTAGCACCGACCTGTTGGATACTAGACTACTTCATCTGACTTTGAATGCTATCCTGGTCCCACTTACCAAACTGCTCAACCACTCCCTGTGCCTTGGGCAGTTTCCTAGTGCCTGGAAAACCACCATCATCACACCCATCTTAAAGAGCAGCAATCAGTCCACCCTGGGTAACTATCATCCCATCTCCATCCTCCCCCCACTCTCTAAGGCCCTGGAAAAAATTGTAGCCAACCAACTTACCAAATACCTGGCCTTGCTCAGTATCCTGTGCCCCAAGCAGCATGGCTTTTGTACAGGTCACAGCACTACAACTGCTGTCCTAGAATTCTCCAACTTCCTGCACTCTGCTCTTGACACCAGAAGTCCTGCCAGTGCCGTGTTCTGACCTCTCCAAGGCCTTTGACATGGTTTGCCATCCCCTCCTGCTTGACTCCCTCAGATGCCTTGGTTTCTCCCCCAGCCCCCTTGCATGGTTCACCAGCTACCTCTCGGCCACAGCTCAATGCATAAAAATCAACAGCACCCTATCTGACACACGACCTGTCCACTCTGGGGTGCCCCAGGGCTCCATTTTAGGCCCTCTCCTCTTCAGTCTCTATCTTAACTCACTCCCCTTGGCCTGCCCATGTAAGATCCTCCTCTACGCGGATGATGCTGTGCTCTTCACCTCAGACCACAACCCCAGCACTCTCCAGACAACCCTCCAACAAACTTTTCATAGAACTGAGCATTGGTTCACATCATGAAGGCTAGTCCTGAACCTAAAAAAGACCAAAGCCATGCTCTTCTTGCAACGCCAAAGCAAAGCCAGTGGTGCCCCCCTCGTGATAATACCTAGCACACTAAACCCCATTGAGCAGGTTTCCTCCTACAAGTATCTGGGCATTACCTTTGATTCAGTACTCTCCTTCCATTCCCATATCAATGCCCTTTCTGCTACAACCAATGTCAGGATTGGGCTGTTATACCACCATAAGGACTGCCTACCACAAGAGGCCCTCAAATTAGCAATCACCTCCTCTGTCCTGTCGCTAGTAGACTATGGGCTGCCCATCTATGCTGCTGCTGACAACACTGTGCTTGCAAAAATCCAGCTCTCTATAAACAAGGCCTGCAGGCTAATGTTGGGTGCCCCTAGGCACACCCACTCGTGTCTGCTGTACTCTGCCACCAATTTGCTCAACCTGGAAGAAAGACTCCGCTTCCAAACCTGCCTTCTTATAAAAAAGACCCTGCTAGGGCTCTCCCCCCAGGATCACCACCTCCCTACAGTGGGTCTCCCCCCAGTTACCACCCGCAGCACTGTCTAAACCTCCCTTACTGTCCCTAGGGTAAGGACCTCTATGGCCCAGAGATCCTTTTGTTATAGGGCTCCCACCTGGTTCAGTTCCCTCCCAGCTCACATAGCTGATTCCATTAAGCTTGGTCCTTTCAAACTCTCCCTCAGAAGCCATCTGACAAACACCCGCTGCTGCAACTGCACATAATCCCCCCCACCTGGCCCTTACTCTCACCTTAGGCTGGGTATGTCCTGTTTATTTTTGCTGTAATTGCCTGGGGTCTCAGGCTTCATCTGTTGACTAATGTAATAAAAATATCTCTGGTGGCTACCTGACGTGGTACTGGTGTGCTTATATTTTGTCTGCTGTGACCTATCTAATACCAAGCTTGTACCACCAGTGAATTTCTGTAACACGGGTTGCTCTTGTAAATTAATTTCTATGTACTGTATCATTGTACTGTATTGTTGCTGTGATGTATTGCTCTCTTGATGAGGTACCTTTGTAAATGAGTCTTTGACTCAAAGGTCTGTAAACCAATGATCTAATAAATAAATAAAATAAAATACAACTAACTAGTGACCAATTAGGTTAACACTAATGGAACTGCCTTTGTCTGTGCTCTGATTACAATATTTTGTTGGGCCACCTTGAGACTTGTATGGGAGTTGAAAGTCCATACATTTTCACTCATCCCTCAAAAATATGTGAAAAAGTAATAACAAAAAAAAAAGGCACACCAATAATAATAGTCGCAATGACCGCACACAAACCATATTTAATTAATAACAATAAATAACACACCACAAAAGAGTGCATGCATTATAACACACAATAAGTACAAATGATACAAAAGGTGTGAGAAAAACTAACCAGCAGAACCCTTTGATGGAATGACAGCCTCATGACATATGATTTCCCATCTGGAATCCTTTGTTACAGAGTACCTCAAACTGTTTATATTTTTACCGCTTAGACGTTGGATTTGGAAGTTTAATGTGGATCATCACTTTTTGTTGCCGACTAAACACAGCTGTCTCTTTTGAATCATTTAAAGATAATGCAGCTAGTACGCTTTTGGCCTGTCTAAATTACATTCACTCTTGACTGAAAGCTAAATTTCTTCAGCGTGATGTTTCCAAATCTGACAGTTTTTTTTTTCACTAAGTAAAGAATATTAAAGTGGAACACATTTTGTGTATTGATTAAACCCTTCCATCTTGTGATTGGAAGTGGGTTGTATTAAACATTAAAAATGATAATAGGATAAGTGTCTATAATTCCTATGTTGATTATCACTTGTACTTCCTTGGCTGCATGCACTGGGGTTGTTTGTAATAAAATAATGAGCTTAAGGGCTACAGGGTGCCCCCCGAGGTACCTAATGAAGGGTTGTCCTTCATTATTCCTTTGTAAGTGTATATATAAAATTGTGAAGTATTATTGTGCTATCCTCCTGTGGATCAAATGTTTTTAAGTTTTGCTTGCAAAGTCTAATAAACATAAAATTAAAAAGAAACAACACTTTGTGGTCTTGTTTGACACCATACCAATATTTTAATCAGTTGGGAGTGCAGCAGAGTGACACATATAGACATCTATACACACATGCTACATCGGCATACAGAGATATATCTATACTGTAAATACACATACATAGACATACACACATCCATCCATCCATGCACATGTACACAGATTTACATCCACACACTCTTACCTTAATGCTCTGCACCCTCTAGAAACTCTCCCCATGCTTTTCCGGGAACTTGAATTAACCTCTTGATTAGAACCTGGGCTGTTTTGCTAAATTTTTAAGTATTAAAATCAAAAGAATAGCCACTCCATCACAAGAGAAATGGCGGTACTACTTGAATGCAAAAAATCAGGAAGACAAACCAATTGCAGTGCACCCGCCGCCTCCAACATCTAACATGCACTGTTAAGGAAAACAGTCTTCATAGTCTGGAATTGTCTCATAAAAATTTATTCCACATATAAAGTGAAGTAATACAGAGCTTTGAGGTACCCCTGTGTCATTAGGGTGCAACGTCAGTTCCAGTATGCCATGCTTTGGTGTAGCTCCAACAATATGGACTGCACTTTGTGACTTTTATAGCATGATTTGCACTTATTTTGTTGTGCCATCATCAGCTAAATGTGTGTATTACCTCACTTTATATGTGTAATAAATTTGTATGAAACAATGCAAGAGTGAGAAGGTTGTTTTTCTTAACAGTGCACACAATGCATGTTAGAAAGGGGAGGGTGTGGTACTTTATGTGAGGGAGAGCATAAACAAGGAATACGGGGGGGCAGAGGTACTGTGGGCTACCCTAGAGATGGAGAATGAAGCCTCTATTCACACTGGCATGATCTACAGACCTCCAGCACAGGGGAAGGAGTTAGATAAGGTACTTATGAAAGCCATTGGCAAGATGGCAGAAAAGAGGGAAATGCTGCTGGTGGGAACGTCAGTCTGCCAGATGTAGATGGGAGCCTTCTAGCTGTAGCTTTAGCTAGAAGCAGGAGCATGCTGGACTCCCTGCAGGGTGATTTCTTCAGGCAGCTAGTCAGTGAACCCACTCATGATGGGGCAATACTGTACCGGGTATTCACTGACAGGGACAGTGTTGCTGACATCAAGGTGGGGGGCCACCTGAGGACCAGTGATCACTGTGGAGTATGGTTCAATATAAGGATGGCTGCAAAATCTAGCCAGACAAATGTGTGGGTCCTGGACTTCAGGCGGGCACATTTTAAAAAGATGGGTGAATACCTCTGAGATGACAAGGTGGGGATGACCTGGTGGGGCATGGAGGAACAGTGGGAGAAACTAAAAAGGGTGATGGTGAAGACAAGAAACCCTCTGCATCAAGCAAATGAACAGAAGCAGGAGGAAAAAGACAGCTGTGGCACTCAAAAAAGGTGGTAGAAACAGTAAAAGCTAAGAGGGTAGCATTCAGAAGGTACAAGGAGACACAGAGGAAAGAGGATAGGGAGGCATAGCAGGGGAAGCAGAGGGAAGCAGGGAGAGCAGTAAGGAGCACAAAGTTGCAAACTGAAGAGAGAATAGCCAAAATGGCAACGAAAGGGGACAATACATTTAGGTAGGTAAGTAAGCAAAAAGAGAAAGACTAGGGGTAGAATTGTAAGGTTAAAAAGGGAAAGTGGGGGGGGGGAATAATGCTGAGGGAGAACAGGAAAATGCAGACATCCTGAACAAATACTTTTGTTCAGTGTTCACAGAGGAGAGAGATGGGGAGGGGCCACAAAAATGTAACAGGAGAACTGGAAGGAGGGAGGAGGACACTAGTCCATTTTCAGAGGAGCGAGCCCCGAAGCGAATTACAAATCAAAGCAATGGGGCCAGCCAGGGTCCACCCAAGGGTATTGAGGGAGCTCAGGGAGGTATTGACTGCACCTCTGATGGTCCTGTTTAACAGCTCATTGGAAACAGGAGTGATTCCAGAGGATTGCAGGAGGGCAGATGTAGCCCCACTTCACAAAAGTAGTAGCAGGGAGGCTGGCAATTATAGGCCAGTCAGACTGACTTTGGTGGTGGGAAAGGTAAAGGAGACACTGCTGAAAGAAAGGATTGTGGAATATCTTAAATCCAGTAGGTTACAAGACCCCAGGCAGCATGGGTTCACGGGGGGAGGGGGGGCCATGTCAAACAAATCTGATAGATTTTTTTGACTGGGTGACCGAGGAACTACAGTAGATCAGGGTGGAGCAGTGGACATAGCCTACTAAGATTTCAGGAAGGCGTTCAACACTGCTCCTCAAAGGGAACTAGTAAGAAAACATGGTAGCTTATGAGTTGATCCAAAGGTGATAAACTGGGAAAAACATTGGTTAGGGGATAGGCATCAGAAGGTGGTGGTGAATGGAGTTCACTCTGAGGAAGGGAGGGTGACCAGTGGGCTGCCTCAGGGATTAGTGCTGGGATCAGTTCGACATTGCTGAGGAGCTGGAAGGGAAGGCCTGTTTCTTTGTGGATGACACCAAACTCTGCAATAGGGTGTACATTCCGGGTGGAGCATGGTAAGGATGAGCAGTGGCCTGAGAAAACTTGAGGTGTGGTCAAGGGTATGGCAGTTAGGTTTCAATGTGAAAACGTGCAAAATAATGTACTTGAGGCACAGAAACCCAGGGGTGGAGTACAAAATGGATGGGGTGGTACTGACAACCACCAAGCAAGAAAGAGACCTGGGGGTGATCATATCGGATGACATAGAGGTGTTCTGGCAATGCAATAAGGCAGTTGGTAGGGCTAGTATGATGCTGGGTGCATATGGAGGAGTATCACTAGCAGAAAGAGGGAGGTGGTGTTTCTGTATATATTGCTGGTAACACCGCGCCCCCCAGAGTACTGTGTCCAGTTCTGGAGACCCCATCTCAGGAAGGACATAGACAGAGTCCAGGTGGTCCAGAGGAGGGTAACTAAAATGGTGCAGGGTCTACATCAGAAGCCCTATGAGGAGAAACTGAAGGACCTAAATATTGACACCCTAGAAGAGAGGAGGGAGAGGGGGCATATGATTGAGACCTTTAAATTTCTCATGGGGGGTAAACAATGTACATTTTCAGAAAAAAAGGTGCTTAAGAACAAGGGTGCATGTTACGAAGCTGGTGTGGGGTAGATTAAGGAGAAATGGAAAGAAATACTTCACAGAAAGAGTGGCGGATTCCTGGAACAGCCTTTCACTGGAGGTATGATATTTGAGGCGATAACTGTGGTGGGGCTCAAGAATGCATGGGATAAGCATAATAGAATCTTAAGGGAAAGGAAGGTTGGGCTGGAGAACAAATGGGATCTGTGGAGATACTGAAGGTAGGGAAAAATGGGCAAAGTAGGTGGGCCAAGTGGTCCTTATCTGCCCGTAAATTTTATGTTTCTGTGTGGATGTTGAGGGAGGTGAGTGCACTGCACTTGGTTTCTCTTCCTGTATATTTAAGTATGTGTTTTTGTCTCAGTGTATTAATGCTGTAAATTTTGATTTCTATTTATGTATAATGACTTTATTTTCCTCTTTTTTTTGTACTGTACTGCACCTAGGGTTTAAGAAAGGGGAATTTAATTAGAAGGCTATGCCTGTAGTTCAGTGGGGCAAATAGCCGGCCACAACCCCTTCTTGAGCTATATGAGCAGTACCTCCCAACCTCTCTCTGAAGCATTTTTTCTTTGCAGCCGGTCTGTCTTTTCTCCTGGAACCTGCTGGGGCCTTGCCCCCATGTTGCTGTGCTTGGACTTTGCTTGGTTTGTGCTGGATTTCTGTTGTTTGTGTTATCCTGCTTCTATTTTGTATTATTGTACCACCGGCTGTGCTGTGTGCTTCCTTGTGTGCTTGTATTTCTGTTCTCCTGTGTCTGTGTTTTCTCTTGCAACTCTTTTGGGGTTTTTAGTTTTCCTACTATCTTGTTGTCCTTTGTTTGTTCTGTGTTCATCTGCCTGTGTTCCAGGCTCCTACCAAACCTCAGTTTTCTTGCACTCGTTATTGTATGTTTCAGCTCACTCTGCAGTTTGCTGCCTCCTGCTCCACTTAGGTTCTGTCCACACTAGTGGTTTTGTAACATTACAGGTAGTCTGTAACATTACAAAAACTGCAAACACGGTTCGCGTCCACACTACAGCACGGTCTTACCATGCTCTGAACAGTTCTAAGAAACCGTGCTTGACACCTGATTGGAGCAGGTTTCGAGCACGGTTTCAGCGCAACACGGTTGCCTTAAACTATTTTAAAAGTAGCGTGGATGCAAACCATACTGTGAAACGGTTTAAGGCAACTTCGTTGGACTTTCCAAGAAAAATTTTTGCCTCCCAAAAGAAAGGGGGATATTGTTACTTACATTCCCGGTCTCACCTTAAGATCCTGAATCGATCGGTGCTTTTTTTATTCCAATCGGTTAACTTGCCTGTTCCCGTGTATCCTGGCATGCATTGGGTGCCCACGGTATTGTTGCAAGTATGCATGGGAACTCCCAACTGGCAACCTCGGTGTCAGATGCTAGTATGGACGCACCAACAACCGTTCTGAAAACTGTTACACAAAATGGTTTTCAAAATGTTTAGCAAAAGTGCTGGTAATGTGGACAGGGCCTTAATTGATTACACCTGGTTCATGGCTCTGCTGCCTTGCTAGTAACTACTCTCTATTTTACTGTCTTACAATACCCTAACTCTGCCTTAAAGGCATTTATGGTATCATGACTCTTATTCAATTCATTATTCCTGCTGAAACCATAGCAATCATCTGCTAAACCTCATCAATTATGCTTAAGCAATAAGGCACGGCAAGGTGTGTGTTATAGTGTAATAACGTCACTCCTGGGGTGGGTCAAAGCACGAGGCAAAGCTGAATGCTTCCACCACCCCAGGAGTGACATTATTACACAATAACACACACATTGGAGTGCCTTATTGCAATTATACAATGGCTCAATGTTATACAAAAAAAAATGTTTTTAGTAGATTTTTAGTGAGGCAGTATAGCTTTGTTTCTTAAGAGATAGCAAAGGCTAAAGTAGCTCATCAATACAGTGATGTTATTGTGTAATAACATCACTGTCTCAGGCATACACTGACCAATCAGAGTCCAGGATTCTTTCTTGTCATTGTATAATAAATCTCAATTGCTGGCATTCTAGTCTCATTGCTTCAGCCACTGGCATCACAGCCTCTCACTGCCTACATGCCTACCTTCTGTGTCACTGACTTGGTGGAACTCAAACCTGAGTCTCCTGCATTTCTTTATACTCTCCATGGGATTCAAACCTGCTTACATGCACTTATACCAAGCAATTGCTGTTGTTTTCAAAGCATTGCCTTTCCTTACACTTCCTATACTCTGGAGGTCAGCGCAGCTACAGCAGTCACTGTAAACTAGTTTTTTTTTTATTTATTATGCTTTTTGCCTCCGCTACCTGTGACCCGGCACCTCAGCCTGGTCATGGACCCTAATCTCCACCTCCACATTAGACTCTACCCCTCGGAAACCCCCTGGCTTGCCTCCCAGGGTGGGGTGCGGCACCGACTCCCTTACGGGACTAGGTCTGAGGGTTGGTCCTGGAGGCTGATGAAGGCCAGGGCAGGCTTCATCTAGGGCCACAGACAGGGAGTGTTTTTTTGGTGCTGGACGTGGTGGGCGGGAACGTGCAATGATGTCCAGTGTCCGTCTCGCCCCTCCGACTGCATTCAGATGTCAGTTGCTGTGGTACCCCCGGCCTCTGCTAGGGATCCGTAAAGCACCAGACATACACCCTGCCCTCCCCCCCTGAAGGAGAGCTGTCTCTAGGATGCTCGATCCTTCTCCCCCCGGCCGGCCCTCCGATGACTTGGGTCCATTCCCAAACCCAGGTCACCGGCGTCACAAGCGGAAATCCAACTGCTGCGCCGATGGGCCTGTAACACTGTAAACTAGTTTTAAAATCTGCATGCGGGTCACGGCGCTTTACTGAGGCTTCTTTGTTTTTCCTATGGCAGGGGACTGGGGGGTTGTGGTGGAGAGTCGTGGCCCCATGTGATTTTAAATACCTCATGTTCAAATACTGTCTTCACTGCTAAAATCCTCAGAGTATTTATGTCCCCATTAATTTGGCTCCGTAACGAATTTGGTTGGCTTGCTTTCACTGACTTTGCTTATATCAATCATTTTCAACTTTCCTTCCATCATGAACATTCCCATCCATCAATTTTATCAGCCATTCGTATCAATCCATGGTATGAATCAAATCATCTCAGACAATCATGCCATATACCAATGCCTAACTGGTGGCTGCTGGCTTCACCCAGCTCCTCATATTAGCACTTCCTAGTTATCCCTATTCTCTCCTTTACAAATCAGAGGCTTGCCAACCATGACCATTACCTTCTTTGGCTCATGCCTCTTGCAGCCAACTGTCTCGTTCTGCACTGAAGTCTGCATCCTGAGCATGTGAAACCAGGGGTAGGGTCCTTCTCTTCTGGTCCATAGTGGGAATGTCCTTGCTCCTGGAGTAGCTTTAGCCATTCTGATGGTGGCTCCTGATGTAGTATTTATGACCACCTGCGAAGGGTGGTTAAATGCCATCTCTTTTGGCTGTAGTATTAATTTACTACCATCGGCACCTTCAATGTATTCTTCCTATGACTGCTTTTGGTTCGCTTGATTTGGGATAGTCAGTAGGTCAAGCAGTGCCTCAGCAGTTGTTCTCTCCTCCTCCTCCCGCCTTTGCTGAACTTGTTGCAGACTTGCCTTGCAACCTTCAAAGGCATTCCCATTACAGAGAATGAGTGAGAGCTTCCTCTAAATTGGAATATTTTCCACTTCCCTATCTATTCAATCTCTAAATTGCAGCAGCCAAGCCATCACTAAATAAAATACCCCAAGCCTGGAGGGAAGGCAACCTAGGCCTTGGATCCCCAGAGATTTCCTCCTCATAGGGTTTTTTTTCTCTCCTCCAAGCCAAATATCACAAACTTAGTTAGTTTTCAATGGTATTCCCTAGTTCACGTAGATAGGTTCGGCTGTTGGCCTGAGGTAGATAGTGACCCTACTAGCAATTTCCTCTCTCCTTAGGAAGCCTTTATGTCATCAGTACAATCCTGATAACATGTGTATCTCATTTGTATTCTCAGTCTGTATTGTTGCTGACCACATGCTTTTCAACCTCGTAGTGAATGTATAACTGCTCAATGCTCCTTTTTGGGGCTCCTTCCTAAGGTACCTTTAGCCAAGGGAATCTTTCTCTGGCACCTCTAGGGGTGGAACCCTCTTTGAGGGTTCTTTGCCTTTGGTACCCCTACAAGGTAGTAATTCCCCATGGAACAGAGAGTGCGAATGTCCAAACAGTTATTACAGTTGCACAAGCATAACACTACTCTGGTTGTGAAGGCCCACGAAAATAAAAATCTGTTCTGTCTCTTTTTGCATGTTTCACTTTTGTCAGTGGCCTCTCTCTTTTTGCATGTTTCATGTGTCAGTGGGCGTGGGCTGTTAAGTCAACTCTGTGATGGGCTCTGCAGGTGCCATGGTGGGGGAGGGGCAAGGTGACAGGTGGTAGCTCCAAGATGTGCACTGGAGCCATCACGATGAAATGTGAAGGGGAAATGCAGCAGTAGGTAACAAATCTGGGGTGGAATCACCCTTAAAATGACCAGACTTAATACCTGCTATCAGTGTTATGTGGCTATGGCTCGGAACAGAGGACCTAATCTATTATGGCTCTTCTTCACTGGCAGGCCAGATGGAGCCTGTCGGCAGCAGCCAGAGCACTCTTTTCACCTATGCTGGAGGTCAGATGAGTGCAAGAGCACTCTTGAAGGGTGGGGAGGCAGCATGTGAACCTGCTCTGGTGAAACACCGCTGGCCTGCTGGGAGGGAAGGTGACTCTCCCTACCCTAGACTGCTGGGTCTCATGTTAAGTGCATTTGGAGGGGGGCTACAGCAAACCAGAGTACCACAGCTCCTCCTCAATGGTATAAGTGCAGTGCTACTCTGAAATGGATGCTTTCCTGTCAACGTGGTAAATTTAATACCCTACTGTTTGCACACTGCTTAATTTTTGTGATTTTTTTTCAATGACTGTATTTTGATGTGACGTATTAACTTTCTTTGATGCAATGTATCTTGGTTTGCACCTGTTGTTACATGCTATGTTGTCTCAGTTTTACATTTTAAGATATATTAGCATTAGCTCCACTGTTAACACCATTTTAATCTGCTGTTATTAACCTGATTTAGTAATGTGCTATTTAATGACATGAATGATGTTGAATCATGTTAGTAAGGAGAGAATGAGTAAGTAATAAGCCATGACAGGGTGTGCATTATAGGATTTTAATGCACGTCCCAGGGGTGCAGTAAGGCACGAGGCCGAAAATCCTATGGTGCACTCCCTGGAGTGGCTTATTACACTTATAAAATGTCCCCAAGTAGGTTTTTGGGAGGAAAATGAAATTCTGCACCTGACCATGCCTTTCTAAAGATTTAATGCATGGTCAGGTGACGTCTCCCGGATAATGAAATTTCTAGATTTCTTCTTGCCATTTTATTTATTTTTTATCACTACTCTTATTTTTCACCTACTGTGGCTCGACCGGCCGGGGCATCCAGCTGCCAGCTCACACAGCACAGAGGGCAGCAGGCTCACTCGCATGATGGGGTCTGGTGCAGCTGCCTCCCAACCCGCTGAGGGGCCCCCCTAAGCCTCCCTGTGCCGGGCTGGGACCAGACCCCCAGTACGATTCCACGACAGTCCTCTGGGCAGTGCAAGCATGGCTAGCAAGCTGCACGATCCCACCCAGCCATTTTCCTCTGTTTCTTCCCTTGGAGTACGGACATGCAGTGACGTCGGGGCACTACATGCTGATGTCTGGCACACTCCACCCTCTAGTGCACTACTTTTGCAGCACACCCGATCTCCATTGGGGGCCGCTGCAGAGCAGTGGCAACCCCAGTCCCTCCCCAGTGATAGGAGAGCAGTCCTCTGGACACTCAGTCCTATCCCTCCCTGCCGAGCCCTGGCAACCCAGGTGAGTTCCCAAACCTGGGTCACCAGTGTGGCGTGAGGTGTGGCATCCAGCGCCTCAACCCTCATCGCCACTGGGCCGGCTACTTCTTGCCATTTTATAAGGTGGCATTGTCTTTGAGGCACAGGTTAGAAAGCATAGGAAAACCAGGAGTAGTTGTAGAATTCACCAAAAATATTTATTTACAGTAGCAGTTACATAAATAAACGTGTTCAGTATAACTATTTACAAAGGCTAAATAAAATAAAGTTTTCTTTCAGTCTCTGTGTCCCTTGTTCTCCTAATCATATATATTTGCAGTTGCAGCTTAGCTCTTTTATAAATCTTTTCAACCCCCATTCTTAGCAAACATCCTGCATTTGTAAGTGTTCTGTTCTTGTAAGTTTCAGGAGCTACTAGAACACAGTGTGCTTCTTGAGGCCTGCACAGCTTTTGCAAAAGGCTCAATATTTGCACTCAAGTAACCTCTAGAGTTTACAAAGCTTTTTGCAATCATCTCAAATTATAAATATATACATTTCAACAGTAACACTGTATGTTTTCTAAACAAAAGTGATCCCATTATCAGTTCATTTCCATACAATGATTTGCATATATTTTTATATCAGCAAATATGCAAGGGAGGAAAAACAGACAGCAAGAGAAAACTGAGAGACAGTGAGAGGCAAAGAATTGCGAGATTGTTCGGGTTGATCATATCCAAAGTCTTACAGGAAAATTTGGCTGCACAACCGGACAGACAGGACAGGACAAGAAAGAACAGATCCTTGCATTTAAACACTTTCTCCATAACAAATGGGATGGGGTCCTATTCCACCCTGTCACATACACCCCCCCCAAGAGGGAACCTGTTTTATTAAACAGGTTTCCAAAACTTTTTATTAATTCTCTACTAACATTTGCTGCTTTCAGACATTAAGCACAGGTGCATCATCAGTTTTTGTATAACAGTACAGCACACAGTAAAATTCAAACCCACACATTTGTTTTTCAGTCTTCAGAACAGTTAATTCCTGATCCATATCTTGACAGAAAATCACAATCAGTTATCAATTTAGTTTCAGCATTTTCATATATTAACCCTTCATGTCCATCAATCATTTGTTGCCATAGTTTCTTCAGGCATCATCTTTCTTTCTTGGATTTCTGTATCTTGGAGCTGTGCTCAAACAAGTCCAAATCAAAATCACTGAAAGGAAAAGTGTCCCCACCGTCTGAAATTTTCTTTCCCTTAGTTCTTGTCACCACAGCTGCTGAAACATCAGGATTTACTCCCTCTTTGATCAATTCAGTAAATCCTGGAAAGTCGTTTCCAATAATCACAGGTACAGGTAACTTAGGTACTACCCCCACTTTCATTTGGTGTGACACACCCTTAATGGCCAGAGTCACTTGGGTGGTGGGATAGTATTGAGTATCCCCATGGATGCAGATGACACCAGTACCTGGTCCCTTTGCACAGTGTTTTCCCGGCACTTTAACATGCACTAGGATCTGTCTGCTTCCTAAATCAATGAGTCCCTTCACAGTCTTATCCCCCACCTTCACATCTGTTAAGTACTTGCCCCAATTTGCCAAGGACAAATCTGCTCCACTGCCACTCTCCTTACTATGGCAGTTTCTTGCAAAATGGCCTGGCTTATTACAGTTATAACAGATAACATCTTTGGACACAGATTTGTTACCCTCATCGGAGTTCTTATTAGGCTTGGAGTTTAAATTGGAAAAAGAGTGTCTTACCAGTGCTTGGCTGTTACCTCACTGCTGTGGCATCTGTCTGGCCATTTGGTAGTCCTTGACCAAGGAAACAGCCTTTCCCCACTCTCTGGTCGGTGTTCCTTTACCCACAGCTGCACATCTGTAGGCAAGATGTTGATAAATTGCTCCATGGCAAATGTGTCGATGATCTGTGGGACTGTTTTCCTCTCTGGATGGATCCATTTTATCAGGAGTTCTCTGAGTCGGGTGAAGGCTTCTCGAAGAGTGTCGACTGAGTTGTACTTCAGAGATCGAAATCTCTGCCTGTAGGTCTCTCCGGAGATGTCATACCTTTTCAGGATTTTCTTTTCATCAAGTCATAGTTTTCTGACTGTGCAGTGTCCATACTGCTGTAGGCAAGTTGGGCTTCCCCTGTCAGGTAGGGTACCAGTCTGATTGTCCATTGCTGCTTTGGCCATTGGCAGGCTGTGGCAACTGTTTCAAAAGTTGTCAGGTATGCCTCAATATCATCTGAGGGACATAACTTTGTAAGTTTGATGGCTTTTAAGATGCTTGCATTTTTCTGCTCATCTGGATCTGTGCCAAATCCTCTGCCTTTGATAGCTTGCAAGGCATCCAGCCATTGCTGCTCCTGTCACTGCAGCTCTTCTTTGCTCTGCTGCCCCTGTCACTGCATCTCTTCTCTCCTCTGTGCTTCTAAATTTTGAATCTCTTTTTCTCTGCTTCTCCATCTCTTTTTGTTGTATAGCCCACCATTTGAAAAAGTCCATCAGGCTTTTAGGTTCTGTCACTGCCTGTTCTTTTTCCATAACTTGTGCTGGCTGTACAATCTCAGACTGTACTTTTGTCTCTGCTAATTTGGCTGCCATTCTCCTGGTAACCACTCCTGGACTTGCTGCTGCAGAATCCATACGTTCCTCTGTGCTTCCCTGGTACTAGGTCCAGTACCCACGCACAAAACTCCTGTGTTAGGGTATGCATGGTGTAAATCCCACTTAGGCTGACACCATCTGTTGTCGAGGCACAGGTTAGGAAGCATAGGAAAACCAGGAGTAGTTGTAGAATTAATCAAAAATATTTATTTACAGTAGCAGTTACATAAATAAACTTGTTCAGCATAATCATTTACAAAGGCAAAATAAAATAAAGTTTTCTTTCAGCCTCTGTGTCCTTTGTTCTAATCATATATCTTTGCAGTTGTAGCTTAGCTCTTTTATAAGTCTTTTCAACCCCCATTCTTAGCAAACATCCTGTCCTTGTAAGTGTTCTGTTCTTGTAAGTTTCAGGAGCTGCTAGAATGCAGTGTGCTTCTTGAGGCCTGCACAGCTTTTGCAAAAGGCTCAACATTTGCACTCAAGTAACCTCTAGAGTTTACAGTAGCTTTCTGCAATCATCTCAAATTATAAATATATACATTTCAACAGTAACACTATATATTTTCTAAACAAAAGTGATCCCATTATCAGTTCATTTCCATACAATGATTTGCATATATTTTTATATCAGCAAATATGCAAGGGAGGAAAAACAGACAGCAAGAGAAAACTGAGAGACAGCGAGAGGCAAAGAATTGCAAGATTGTTCGGGGTGATCAAATCCGAAGTCTCACGGGAAAATTTGGTTGTGCAACTGGACAGACAGGACAGGAAAAGAAAGAACAGATCCTTGCATTTAAACACTTTCTCCACAACAAATGGCACAGGGTCCTATTCCACCCTGTCACAGGCATTAACACAGTAGTTAAAGGGACACTGTCAGCTCCTATGCCTCATATTATCTCTAGATCAAAAACATATTTTATATATTTTTATTCTTTGGTTACTGAGAAAGGCCCATTTACAGGGGTGACCTGTAAACACAGGGAATTTAATTGAATAGCTCAGGGTCACACAGTATGCAAATGGGGTAGTTAAACCCAGGTCTACTAAATGTACCAAGCTCATTTACAGCTCGTTGCTCTAACATCTTCTGGGTTATACTGCCAGCCAGCATGATTGCTCACCTTCCTAGAATGCTGATGTAGCTGACTATTTTGGATCTGCTTCCTTTACTTATTAAAAGTGAAAATAAAAACAGCTATTAGTATAATCTTATCAAACTTGTTTTGTTTCCAATCCTTCTCTTTATCTTTTCTGAATTTTAGGAAAGCCAACACACAGTCCAACTACTCATCATGATGCAAAAGTCTGCTCCCTCTCATGAGGGGCTATACTGTGGGGTAGGCATTTTACAAGTTTCAGGAAGTATGCAGTGTGAGTAGTTTAGAGGCTACAGACAAACAGGTTTTGTGTGGTCACAGTATCATGGTGGACATACAGTTTTTCACTTTAATTAAGATAAAGAATGCAGATGCTGTACAAATCAATCGGCTACATAAGTGAATTCCAGAGAAGGTAAGCAATCATAAAATATATTTTTTTAGGGCTGTGGTGGAGCCTACAGCTGTTTTGCAAGAGCTTTCTAGCTCTGAAAAATGGCCGATCTCACAACCTCTTCCATTGGACTTTTGGAAGTATCCTTCCAAAAGCCCAATGGAGCTGAAAACCCTCCACCATGATCATCATACGGAATAACAGCCACACTATTTTGGCTGTTACTTCCGCATTCCGATGTGTGCACTGCACATGTGCATGAGTCACACGCATGTGCAGTGCTGCGGTGCCAGCATGTTGCGAATGGCACTATGCCATTCTGTATTTTGTGTCCTCCTCCCCAAGTCACAATATCGCAACACTGGGAGCCCACCCCAGTGTGTGAAATTGTTTGTTTGTCTGAAAATTAGAAAATGGTCCCTCATCAGTATTGTTGTGTCTGGTGCCCCCTGGCAATGTTATGCCCAACATGGGGTGCCCAATCCCCATGTCAGCATTCATGTGGCACACTGGGAGCCCACCCCAGTGTGCCAAAATGTTTTGTTTCCCGTTGCCCCCCGCCCACGTTATGCCCGACATGGGGTGCCCAATCCCCATGTCTGCATTTGTGTGGCACACTGGGAGCCCACCCCAGTGTGCCAAAATGTGTTGTTTCTGTGTCCCGTTGTTCATATGCTGTAAAACTGAAAATGGTCCCTCGCTGTCGCTTTTGTTTTTCTGTAAAAGTAAAAATGGTCCCTCATCATCGCTGCAGTCTCCCTCTTCCCTCCCCACCCTCCAACTGCGCACCCACCTTCCTACACCCCCCCACCCCATACTTACCTCCGGAGGTCAGTGCTGACATTTTCTCTGGTCTGGGACAGGTCTGCACTCTCCAAAGCCCAACCATGAACTGAAGAATTAAAGGTAAGCGTGCTATACAGCCATTCAATGGGGTTTTCAACTTATGCTGATATCTCAGCCATTTTTGGAATTTTTGTCCCATATTTTCAAAATGGGCTTCTTAGGACTCCTCCTCATGAACACTGTCACTGTCATTTTGTTATTTAGTCTCAAAAAGGTGATTTCACGGTCACTTTCATTAGGAATCACCTTTTAGAGACTATTCAAAAAATGACAGTGCCACTGTTCATGAGGTGAATCCGAAAACACCCATGTTGCAAATTTGGTGAACAAATTCCAAAAACTGACTGTGTTACGTGCATGCATTGTGCAGTTTCTATGCACACTCCTAACACCGCTAATTTTTCATATTTTCACTCCACATTTTTAACATTGCCATTTTTGCACACCTCCTTCACAACAGTACAGCTGTCATTTTCCACAACCTGCCCGAAACATGTTTTCACACCTGTGTCACAGAATAGCATGTTTGCTCTGCGCAATCACCTTTCGGGAAAATTAAACAAAATGGAACTGCCACTGTTCATGAGGAGGGGTCCAACAAAGGCCATGTTGGAAATCTGGTGAAACAATTCCAAAAATTGACTGCGTTACGAGCGTGAGCTGCGCAGTTTCTATGCACGCTCCTAACATCACTAATTTTTAATATTTTCACTTCACATTTTTAACATAGTCATTTTTGTATACCTCCTTCACAACTATACAGCTGTAATTTTCCACAACCTGCCCGAACTGTAATTGTGCACCTGTAGTGCAGAACAGCGTGTTTGGTCTGCACAATCACCTTTCGGGACAATTGAACAAAATGACACTGGCACTGTTCATGAAGAGGGGTCCAAAAATGTCATGTTGAAAATCAGGTGCCCACCTCCAGCATATGGCCAAGTTACATCTGGGCATTGAATAATTTCTACACATCTGTAACTTTTGTCACTTGGTAGCATTTCACAGCCCTATTGGCTCTGGCCAGAGTTTGTTAAACTAGATCACAGCCCCTAGTTCTTTGCAGCACATGCCCTGATTTCTCTGGCAGCATTCCTAGGCTTCTGCAGCAGCATTTGTGCATTCCTGTGGCACAAATGATTCATTTATGTGGCAGAATGCAGTCCTGCTATTGACTAAAATATGGTAGGATGTCATCAATGATATCACATGCTGATAACAGAGGAGTGGCTTCAGAATAAACAAGAAGTGTATGGAAAAACTGAAAATTTGATTAAAAAAAACAAGACTAATGAATTCCATGCCAGAAGATATATTCTGCAGTAGGATGCAAGTTCTGGGGAAAATTCTGTGACCATAAAAACAAAGACTTCCAAGGGCCTTGAACTAGGGGTAATACATCTCTCCCATCCTCATAGGGAGTACTTGTGTTTCTACTTGTTTATCTTGAGGGGGATCCTCCCTGTTGTCCCCAACATACTCCCCATCTAAGGAAAATCTCTCAAAGTAACCCCCAGATCCCCGGTCCCTTTGATTTGTTCCTGGTGCCAGAGGTCCCTCTCTGGCTGGCTACCAAGGTCTCAATAGATACCACCATCAACGCCCTTGACTCCTGGAGGTGTCTTGGACCTCGGCCACAATCAGAGCCCTGAAGACACCTGGCACCCTCCTTCTCCATTTCCTGCTTCATGCCTATCACTCTCTGGCAGGAGCCCAAACTTATATGCCATCTGTGCTAATGGCATGCCCACGCAGCGCCAAAGAAAGCAGCAAAATCCTTAGCTCCACACGCAGTCGCATCACAGTATAAAGTAGCAAGATCATACAGGTAATGGAATTACTTGATCAGCCGACATAAAATAGCGTGCAGGTAGAGGATGCCGTATTGGTCTCACACTAACTGTATGTCATCAGGAGGATCCTCCTGCACAGTTAGTGTGAAACCGGTCAAGGTTTGTGCTCCTGTACTACAGGGCGACTCTATTTTTTATATCACTTTGATTAAAATTCATTTCCATTACCTGTAGTGCCTTGTTTTTTTTTGCTTTGCCACTCAGCAGCCAGCAGTCACCCAAGACAGAACTTGGGCACCACTCTAATGGGCACCAAGGCATGCCTGGCTCCATAAAGTGAAAATGGCATCAGTGACTCAGGGCACTAAGGTGTGCCTGGCACAAGGGCACCCTAATTATCTACTCTATTAATTCTTCCCCCATCTATAACCTCAAAATAATTACACAGCATCAGTCCCCACTGTCTCACTTTGGTGAACAAACACATTGCACTGTTGTAAGGATGTGATTGTTATAAGAAAGCGTGCCTCCCAATGTTGCTGCTCAATTTACCCCTTCTGAGCTTCAGTACATCCCTGTGTCCTGCTGAAGGACACCATATCAAATATCTCTGTCTTTTAGAGCTTGACAATTTCCTTGATAATGCAGAAGAATAAATCATGACACCTTTCTGCTCGTCTTCTTCAGTATGAACATATTAAATGCAGCCAGTCTCTCATCATAGTTTTTGTCCTCTTTTTTACCGTGATCATTTTGTTTGCACTGTATTGCACCTTGTCGACTGCCTCAAAATCTTTTATTATCAAAAAGACTAGAACTACAAACAGCACTCCAGGTAAGGCCTGACCAGGATTTCAATGGGCCTGCTGGTGTCTCCTCTTTTGATGTACCCTAGCATTCTGCCAGCCCTCTTAGCAGCTGCAAAATGCTTATCATACTGCAACAGCTTGTTTATTATGACCCCCAGGTCCTTCCCCTTCTTCACTACAGCAAACATAAAAACATTTACACTGTCAGCAGAAAAAGACCACAGGTCCATCCTGTCTGTCCTAATCTTGTTTCCCAACCATACCTCATAACCTACTGTCTAGACCGGGTTTTTATACACACACACACACACACACACACGATACCTTATTAATTCCTATTGGTGTAACTATCAGATGCCTTACTCTGTCCCAGACATGCATAAACCATTAATGGTCTTAGCTCCTCCATTTCTGCCAATAGGCTGGTCTATAGCTCAACCATCTTCTCCATGAAGTAAAATTTCTGAACCTCCCTCCAGCCAGACTCCATTCATGTCCCCTTGTTACTGACTCCTGATTCCTATTGAATGTCTCCTCACTGTTCATCTTGTTTATTCCTTTCAGTAACTTTTTTTTTTATATGCACTTTATGGATTTTTCCCTTTTTCTCCCTGACCCGGGACCCCTGCAGATACATATGTGCGCGTGCATGGAGGTGCATGCCGGGTACCGGCTTGGCTCCTTCTGCCCCACCCCTGGCTATCACCACTGCCCCCTCACATCTACGCTTCCTACTGGACCTCCACCTGGTGGGAGCAGAACTACAGAGGGTGCGGGCATCCACCCCGGGAGGGGAGAGGTGCCTTGTGGCTGCTCAATCCTGCTCCCTCCCTCCCCTCCCCCCCACACCGGCTCCCCAATGACCCGAGGTCATTCCCAAACCCAGATTGCTGGCATAGTATGAGGTAAGGTGTCCAGCACCTCAGCCCTCAGCGCCATTGGGCCATCTTCCTTTCAGGGACTTGAAGGTTTCTGTCATGTCTCCCCTCTCCCCTCAAGTGAGTACATGTTCAGTGCCTCCACCCGTTCCTGATAGGATCTGTTCATTTGACCCTGAGTCATTTTGGTGAAACTCTGCTTAACCAATTCCAGCCCACCCCTGTCTTTTTCTGGGCGGGTTCTCCAAAACTGGGAACAGTACTCCAGATGGGGCCTCACCAATGATCTATACAGTGGCAACATCACCTCCTACTTAGAGGGTTGTGGATGCATGGAACGGCCTTCCGGAGGAGGCTGTGGAGTCAAAAACAGTGGTGGAATTCAAGCATGCATGGGACAGTCATAAGGCAATTCTAGGGGGTGGGGGTAGGAAGAAGTAGGCTGCTGGTTAACTAGGATCTGCAGCTTATCCAGTAGGTAGGGAAATAGGCAGACTGGGTGGGCCAAGCGGTCCTTATCTGCCATCAAATTCTATGTTTCTGTGTTTCCCAAACCACCCCAACATTCTGGTTGACTTTCTGTGGCCTTATTGCCTTGACTGGTCTGTTTGAGGGAGTCACTTGTGATGATCCCCAGGTCCCTTTCTTTGGAAGTAGCGGCCAACCTGCACCCCCCCATCCAGTATTCTATCCTAGAATTCCTCACTCATGTGTGCATACCTTGCACTTTTTGGCACTGAATCTCAGCAGCCAAACCTTAGACCACCTTTCTAAGGTCCCTTTGCCTCACCCCCTCTTTGCCGTCCACCTTGCTGCAAAGCCTTGTGTTGAGTATCTCCACACAGTGGAACCCTACACAGTATGTATGTTTATATCTGTTTTTCCTCCCCAAGTGTAGCATCTTTAGATCTGATACTCTGAGACTCTGACCAATTGCCCAGCTTGTTCAGGTCCTCCTGACATTTGTTTCCACTATCAAAGCAGTCCACCACCCTGGCCACCATAGTGTCTCACAAATTTAAGCAACTTCCTGGAAACCCCAGCTTCCAGATCACTGACAAAACTGTTAAACAGTAGTGGCCTCTGCACCCATCCCTGAGGAATGCTGCTGAGTACTCCCTCTCCACTTGGATTAGTGCCTACCTCCACAACCCTCTGCTTCTAGCTCACAAGCCAATTAGCAGTCCACCTTGTGTAGGCCTTATGTATACCCGAATGGTGTACTTTACCCAGAAACTTGTCACGTACTGCAGTGCCAAAGGCCTTACTCATGTCAAGGTAGACTATGTCTCTGTCCACCTTCCTGGTCATCCACTCAAAGACGGTGATCATGATGGTTTGGCATGATCTGCCTGTCATAAAACCATGCTGAGATGGGTCAAGAATCTTGATCTCAACCATGTGATCTATTATTCTGTCCTTGATAATGTCTTCCTAGACTTTGCCCAGCATTGATAGGCCAGTTGTTGCTTGGGTTCAATCATGCCACCTTCTTGAAGATGGGGACTTCTGTGGCTACTTTCCAGTCCTTTGGCACCACACCTGTAGTGTCCACACAGTCTCATGAATGATTGCTGCAAATGACCCTGCCAATTAGTGCTTTAGCTCTGCTTTAACCCAGGAGGGTATATTGTCCACTCCTTGGACTTGCCTGGCTTGATCTTCATCAGGTAATCAGCTACCAGTGTAAGTGTGATGTCCACAGGCTATATCATGTCTATCCCTGATGCCATAGGCCCTCCAAATGAGCACCCTTCCTCCTCAGGGGCCCTTTGGTGAACATTCTAAGGAAGTATTCATTCAGCATGTCTGCAGTCAGCCCTGTGTTTCTCCCTCTTCCCTTTTTTTCAGGGGCCTAATTCTCTTCATCTTTCTCCTTCCATTTATATAGTGGAAGAAGGTTTTGGTGTTTTTCACTACTCCTAATGTTATCCTGGCTTCCTGCCCTTCCTTGGCTTTCCTAAGGCTAATCTTGCAGTTCCTCAGTGCTTTTCTATACTTCTCTCTTGCTTGGAAGTTACCCATCTGTTTCCAGCAGTCAAATACATTATTTTTAGCAATGATCAGTTACCTTAGAATCCTGTTGGGGGGCATGTCTTGGTCCTTTTCCCCTGATTACTCATAGGGAAGCAGCCCTCTGGGTATACTTATGTTAAATGAAAACTGAGGATCCCGACACACAGTATCCCAATCAGCATTGCCCGATACAGGCAATAACCTGATGTGTGTACACCCGATGCAATTGATTCCGACGGGGTTAGGTAGCATATATGACGGAATGCTACCTTACCCCGTGTGATCCGAGAGAAAGGATGACTGGATAGGTTTGCTGGCTGAGCTGCCCTGGTGGTGTGAAGGGCAATACCACTGGTAGCTTGGCCAGCATACAGAGCGTGACCTGGGTTCTGGACCGAGTCATGGCATTTTACACACTGCACCCCCGTAATTAGTAACGTTTTACTCAGGGGTCCGCTCCCCTTGGACTTGGATAATTTAGTTATATGTATGGGATGTAGAAATTGCAGAATAACCTAATTATTTTACACTTTGTTTTCTGACATGCCCGTCATTCGTTTATTGGGCATGTCAGTGATTTGGGCCTTGGCATTTCGGGCTGTTTTACTCGGTATGCCAAGCGTCAGCATACCGAATTTCAGGATAACATAGTATATCCGACCTCTGCAACTGCTTTGAGCACTTCTTCAATTAACCCCACATTTGCTCTGTATTACTATTCTTCATCTCATCAAAGTTTGCCCTTCTGAAGTTCTGGGTCCTGGTGGTTGAGGCCTGGCTAATCTTCCCTTTCACCAGGGAGAAGGTTACCTAGTTTTTGTCACTGCCTTCCATCGTTTCTTGATGTTTTTGATAGGGATGACCCCACCCCCACTACATAGAACAAGGTCAATGGTGGCCTCAGAATGAATTGTTGGACATGCTGCTCTTGGATGCAGTCCTTGAAGGTGAACACGAACTCTAAGCAATTCAGTGTCTTGAAAAGACTGGGGTATTTTGGAGTCAATGAGTATGTTTACCACCAAAGGTCTCTGAGACTGTTTTTAACACTAAGAGAAAGTTGTTTAAATTGGAATCAGCTTTGAATCATGTTGGAATACTGATGCTGATTTGGTGGATGAAGAACTGGAAGCACTAACAGCCAAAGCCTGATGTCACTCACTTAATAGTTTGAAAATCATGACACAGTCATTCCAGAATTATACAGCAACACTCTCATCAGTAGGACAGGCAGATTTTAGAATAAAAGAAATAAAATAGAAAATCTTTGTTATTTTTTCACTTTCTGAGCAAATGATCATCTCCTGATAGTGATTCCAGCACTAAGCAATTCTGTTATCACCCCCTCTTTCTCTCTCTCCCCCCCTTCTCTCTCGCTCTCTCTCTCTCTCTCTCTCTCTGTCTCATGTTTGAATCTCCTTCTGTACATAATGGTAGTTACTGTACATTATATTCTCACTGTCTCCTGCACTGTAAATCATTTACGGATACAGTTGTTATGAAAGGTGCTATATGGAGGGAAATTGCTTTTATTTCTCTATTTGTATGCAGTGAAGGAAAAGTACTGCCTCTGTACATTTCTTCTCTTTGGAACTACCACTTATATCCTTCACATTTCTCTGCCACTGTCAGCATATTAATCAGCTGGAGTAGCATCACATTTTGCATCCCCATCAGATCTTCCGATAAATAGCAAAATCTAATGCTGTTTTTGTTCACCTGTCCTTGAGAAGCTCCTTCCCTGTCAGAATTTTCTACCAGTAGTAAAAGCTGATGCTGCCTTGGACTCTGTTTAGTGTAGATTTATGATTTTAACTCTACACTGCCAGAGACTGTGGTGAAATAAGCAGATACCCTGGGGGGATGCGCACGCACAGGGATAACTGATCTGAACCCCAAAATAGCATGGCTCAGTTCTGGTTTTCCTTTTGTAGCATAAGAACCAGAATGTATCCAGAACAGGGTTTCTGAACTGAAATGAACCCAGAACAGGGGTTCTGGACTCAGAATGCACATGAAACAATACCATAACCTCACAGAATGTAACCTATTCCAATCTATTTCATTTCCATGCAGTTTTGGATTGATTCCATTTTAACAAAGTACCAATGTGCAGACCCATTAGAGAAGCAAAATCTGATGGTAGTAGCATAATGTGACAATACACTGTACTCAAAATCATATATAAATATTTTATTATCATTCTAGGTTTTCCCCAACCTCTGCAGTGCTCCAGCTCCTACCTTCATAGAATCATAGAATTTGTTGGAAGAAGTGGACCAGTAGGTCCATTAAGTTTTTTCCATTTTTACTGCCTATTACCATTCCCTGGTCACAGTTTGGTCACAGGTGTTCCTTTCTCCTCCCTTTGCTATAGTTCAAGTTGGCTTCAAGTCCCAGATGAGGCACTTACTTCTTTCTCTTTTCTGTTTGTATGTGTTCTGTAAGTAAGCAATAACTCACCACAGTGTGTGCTGTTATTGGGGATTGACACACACCCGAGTGCAACATGGGTACTGAAAAGGGAGGTAGGTGACTGGTAGAGTGCCATCAGGTACAGTGCATTAATGCACATTATCAGCACAGTTAGGGTGAAGGGGTCCCCAACATAGTGAATCCATCGGGCAGAACCGCTCTTCTTTTCTGCCTGATGGACTCAACGTCAAAAGCAGCCATTGTTTCAGTCACTAAGCAAGTCATCGCCCTGTCACCTACCTCCCTTTTCAGTACCCATGTTAGAAGTTCTGTTAGAGCTGACTCCGTGGTGATGAGCAAAGGGGTTTGCTCGGCACACTGGTGACCCGGGTTCGTACACCGAGCCCGGGTGCCAGGAGCAGAGACTGGCAGGGAGGGGTTCCAGAGCATCCATTGGATGCTTCCCTCCCAGGGTGGTGGGCAGGGCCTTGACATCTGCAGGCAGATTGGAGATGGGCTAGGGGACATGTAGCCTCGACACCCCCCCACACGTCCCTGCCACAGGTTGCCATTCCCACAGCCCCAATCAGGGCTGCATGGGCATACCAGAAGAAGTGAAAATGCCTCCTGGCTGATCAGATGATGGCCACCAGTCCCCAGTATACAACGAAGCCTGGGATAGCCCTGTGCTGACCACCCCACTGATGATCCCAGGGCTAAGTAGTCGTGCCTCTGGGCACTTCTCCCACGAGGGGGCATCCAATGAAGGGTTATATCAGATCACCTGGGGGATCACTAGGTGGTTGCGAGGGCAGCAGAATGGTGACTGGTGGAGGAGGATGGCCATGGGGCCTAGGTGGCCTGAAGGAGTGGCCAGCCAGGAAGGCCATGGAAGGAGCAAAAAAAAAAAAGAAGTTCTATTAACCCTCGTATTCTCTTACCCCATAAGCTACTCCATGTTATCAGTAGTGACAGTGCAACATAACATATGACTGTGTCCAGCAACACAACATACGCTGCTACATGATTTCCCACCCACATGCCCTGCGGATCTCCTACTTTCCCTGTGGTATCTCCTCTCCAGGCGGCAACAACATATGACTGTGTCCAGCAACACAACATACACCATTACATGATTTGACCCTGTCATGAGTTAGTGCTTACTTATTCTTGATATGGTTGGGACCCTCTTTGGAACATTAACTTAGACTCATATTTACAGTTTTTTGGTGACCTGGCCATCCTGACTGGCTGAGCAGGGTGTCTGCATCACACCTGACTTCAGAAATGAAACAGAGACATTCTCTGATGGAAACATGGATTTTGCAACATAACACCCTCAAGCAAATCCTGGCAAATGGAGATGGTTCAAGTTTACAATTTGCCACATACCATCATTAGAGGCCCTAGAATCAGTTATGAATATACTCTATAAAAACCTATTGGGTCTCTCTCGGGGGGCTTCCTGAAATATGTTGAGATTAAAATTAGGGCAATTACTAGTGAAATGTAATGCAGCACAAAGATAAGCTGTGCTTTGGATAAAAACTTATAAATTGTCTGGGACTAGATTGCCTTGGGCATATTTAGATGAAGCCATTGAGTATATTAGTAGAGGGTTTTCCTTCCTGTGTATTGAGATAATTGATAAAATAATAAAACCTTATGGGTTATTAAATTGTTTAACAAAAGTATAATATTGCCTATAGAGGAAGTAGAAATTAAAGTTAAAAACAGAATTAAAGAAATATCAATACATAAAGAATTACATTTAGGCACAAATAGCAAAATAAGCAATTGGCTAGCAGACAATAAATGAAATTTTGATTTGGCACCTTATTTAATCAAATTAACCAATAAATCCAAAAGGAGAACCTTAGCAAGGTTCAGATTTGAATACTATGAGAGTCAAAGACTCAGAGGATTTTATGACAAAAACATTCCGCAAAAATGCAGATGTCAACAAAGGAAGGACAGCCAACTGCACTTGCTGTTACTTTGCCCATTGTATGCCAGAGAAAGAAAATGTTACTTGGGGAATATCTTGGGTTCTTTAAGTATGGATCCTAAATACCAATGAAATACCCTCTTAAACTCAGATAATCCTGAAATTATGGGAAAAAGTCATACAATTCTGTAAAAAAATGGAACAGAAGAAGTTACATTTGATTTAAATAGGCTGGATCACTGGGAAAAAGTAGGAGATTGTGCAATAAAATTTGATCTAGATAATAGATAATTGGGCAATAATTAAATGAAGTATAATTGATTATTAAAATACTGTCTTGAATAGTAATATTTTACACTAATAATGTATTAAATAGTTTATGTGATTTTTATAAATGTAATGTATGGATTTTTGTTGTAATTATATTGCTGTTTTCTGATACAGTTGTAACGACAATTTTGACTTGTCCATCTGTAATAAAGAACTGAACACACATCATCACGTAGAGGGTTAAGGGATCAGATTTCAAAGATCAAAACTTACAACAGTCTTGGATGAGGACCGGTATCAAATTCCAGGCCCATTGCTAGGATTTTTGCAAGGGGGTGGGGTTCTGTTCTTGCAGTTTATGACTTCTCCGAAAGCCAGGAGTCTGGGGACTGCTAGGTCCCCATAAGCCCTGGTGTACTAAATGCTCTGTGATGCATTTTTGAGGCTTATTTTGAAGTTAAATAACTCATTTCTGAGCTGTACTCTACTATTATCTGGCTGGTTGGCTGGCTGGAGGGTGACTACATATACATATTCAGTACCTGAGGCTAGGAAGATATTGATAATAAGTGTACCTCACACTTACATGCTGATAATAAGTGTACACTAACTAAGGTCCATACAACCAGCCAACCACATCTGCTCCTTTCTGCTGTGCCAACTGACCTCTAGGCAGCCCTGGTGTACTAGATGTTCTGTTGTGCATTTTTGTGTGTGTTTTTTAAGCTAACTAGTAAATAATTCATCTTTGAGTTCTCCTCCACCCCTTGCTGTAAGGAAAATTATTACTATCTGGTTGGCTGTAGGTTGAACATATATATATATATATATATATATATATATACACACATATATTATAGTGGCATGGTAGTGCCACTATAGTTAGGGTTGAGGAGCCATTTACATGTTAAACCCAAAATTTTTCACCTTAATAACTTTGCAACCGTTTGATGGATTTGCCTGAAATTTGGAATATATGATCAAGACCCATATGCCTTGGGATCTGCCAAGTTTTGTACTGGTCGCATTTACAGCTGCAGAGTTATTAAGTGTGATCTGTGCGCACATTTACACTTTTCTGGAATTTTGCTGTCACGCCTACAGGTCGCACAGTTTGCTCGACCAGTCCAAAATCTTCAGGGAACGTGCAGTCGGGGTCCCCGATGTGCCTTTTGAAGATTTCATGAAAAAATATTAAACGGTTGAAAAGTTATTCAAAAAACAATTTCCCATTATAAGTCAATGGGAAAAGTTAACAAAGTTAACAAAAAGTTCAACAGTGTCACAAATGCACTTTTTAGTGTCGTAAATGGCCCTTTTACTGTTGCAAATCCCCCATTTTGTTTTCAGTTAGTGATCAGAAAAATGCTTGGCATTTAAAATTGGGACCCTCTAGCAACCCAATTCTTTTTGTATTCACCTAGTCGGGCCCTGAGGATGCTAGCCATGTCTTTATTTTGGGGTAAAACACTCCAGAAATATGTTTTTCAAATTTCTGGAAAAAGTGCATTTGCAAAGTACTGTCGCACTTGCGACACTGTCGAATGAAGATGTGCCTTTCAGTGTTTTGTTGATAAAATATTACACGGCAGCAAAGTTACAGCACTCCACAGCTGATGCTTTTTCCCATAGGATAACATTACGATGTCCGATGCATTGCAGCAATCCTTTGGCGCCCTGCTACAAAATAACGATTTGGTCTTTTGGGCTGAAATTTGGAGGGAAGACAGCCAACATCCTACAGATGTGCCTTTTAGTGGTTTGGTGAAAAAATATTACAGGAAGCCAAAGTTATGGCACTCTGAACTTTTTTTTCCCCATAGGATAACATTACGCTGTTCGACGCGCCTTTCAGGGTCCGATCTCGGAAGCGGTGTGAGATATGGACTTTTTGTCAGAAAAAGGCTTGGGGGCTAAGTGCAAAACTAGCCAGGAAAGTCATAAATCATATGACTTTAACATTTTTTTCTACGTCGTACGGTTCCTGAAATATAAGCAATTTAGTATTCCAACTCCTCATTTTCTGCTCCGAGACCCATTATTATGCATACATTTTTTATACTCACTGTCTTTCTCTATGAAGCCTTTTGCAAAAACCAGCCTATGCGCTTACATTACTGTTACCGTTGCCCTTTCCGCTTGCGGTTCCATACCCATTTCACTTACGGTTCACATCTACGCCACCATGTGCGTTATCCTTTGCGTTTTCATTTGCGCTTGTGTTTCCATTATTTTTTACCATTTGTTTCTACAGTACTGTTTCTTTTTCTGTTTTGCTTTGCGTCACCATGCCCATTGCCATTTGCGTTTGCGGCCACCATGTTACTATGTGACAAGACATCACGTGGCGGACCGTTCCCGTCTACACCACCGTGTATGTTACCCTTTCTGTTCTTATTCGCACTTGCGTTACCATATGCACCACTGTTAGTGCTTCTGTTTGCATTGCTGTTCCTGTTACTATGTCACAAGACATCCGCGTGAGGCGGGGCGTGGGGGCTAAAGGTCCCAGCTCTCCGCCCTTCTGCATCCCATTCACTATTTCTCGTTATCATTCTCAAAGAAGGGTAATTAGAGGCAAAAACTACATTTTATTGCATCAGTTAGGGTTGTTCCACAGCAACAAAAGTGAGGAATTTGGTGTTAGGTTGAAAACCCCCTGGACCCCAGCCCACCCCCAACCAGCATTGGGGTGCGCATTGGGTCTTTGGTCTAACTCACCCCTTTCTCCTATACCTCTGCTTCTTTACACATGTGATGGGTGAGAGTTGAGGCTGATGACCCCATGCGCACCTCAATGTCAGTTGGGGGGTGGCTGGGAGCCCCAAGGAGGTTTTCAACCCTAACACCGAATTTCCTCACTTTTGTCGTGGAAACAACCCTAACTGATGCATTAAATGGAGTTTTTTGCTCTAATATATATATATATATATATATATATATATATATATTTATTAACTACCTGAGGCTAGCAAGATGATGATAATGTACTGTACCTGAGGCAGAGTCTGCAGCTTACTCTACTAACTTGCTGCTGTGCCTGCTTGCTTCAAGCCGGGAGTATGGGGAAGTCAGACCCCAGAAGCTTTGTGGTACTAGATGCTCTATGGTGCATTTTGTGGCTTATTTGGAGTTAAATAACTCATCAGCCTGAGCTGTCTGCCACCCCTTGCTCCAAGAAAAAATTATATTATCTAGCTGGGTGCAGGGTGAATGCATACTGTATATACAGTATGTATTCAGTACCTGATGCTAGCAAGATGCTGATAATGTACTGTACATGAGGCATAGTACTGTACTCACTACCGCCTACCTCCAGTGACTACCACCATTTCTTTAGTTAACTTGTGGCGAACAATGTTCCTAACCCTAAATAGCCATCAAAGATTATGCACAATCATTTTTAAAAGGGAACAATTAGCCCCACATCTATGTCTGAAGCTGGTCCCAATTTGCAGTTTGTGTGCAAAAAACTTGTTTTTTTGCATTTATTGTTTACTGCAGTATGAAAGATTGTATCAGGCTAATTTCATTGCCTTCCAGGGGCATAATTTAGGGGTAGCCAGATGTTGCAGTTGAGACCCTATGATTTCTTTGCAACCCCTATGATATCCATTGTGACCCCTAAAATGAAGTTTTCCTAGCATTTACTTATATAAAACTTGATGGGTAGAGTAAGATTCACAACTCTTATGAGTCTACTAAAATAGGCTTTTGGAATCCGTATTATTCTGGTAAAATGACACTACTGTTGCCTTCCAAACTGACATTTGCTGTAACCAGAAATCCCAGAGTCCCCACCATCTGGCATCAGGTCAAGGCTGCAGCAGTGCGAGATTCAATAGCTTGCAGTGCATTTTAGAAATTTTATAAGCTCAGATCAGATGTCTACTGGTCTTGCTGTTCTCTCAGAGCTGAGTACAGTCTTTTGTGACTGTACGTAGCCCTGAGAGGATAGCAGGACTAGTTAGTAAACAATAGCTTATAAAAACTCAAACATGTACTGCAGATTATTGAATCTCCTACTGCAGCAGCACTGCATTGTCAAATTGTAGATTCTGGAGTTTAAGGGGCACAGCAAATCTGTCAGCTTGGAAGGCAATAAAATTAGTCTGATACATTCTACTATACTGCTGTAAACAGCAAATAAGAAAAATGTTTTTGCACACAAAGTGCAAACTGGTACCAGCAACCATACAGTTGGGTGTGGGGCTCTTTCTGCTGACTGTTCATCTTTTAAGCTCCTATGCTCATCGCGACACCTGAGTGACAACTTACCAACACATGAGTAAATGTCTTGTTTGTTTCTCTGGCCTTTGACTGTTGATGATATTTTAAATTCTTTCCACACAAAACACTCCAGTGTTTTGGAGTTATTTTAAGGCAGCAGTGTTAGTTAGACACAACCACTTTTTCTTGGCCCTTTTAAGTGTCCCTTTTCCGATTTGCAATAACCTGCATTTTTTTCCTTTCCTTTCCTTTTCCATTGTTTTGTGACCTAAATCCATCTTTTCTGCAGGTCTTGTTTGTTTACTTCTGGCCTCAGCATATCATGCCTCACACTCATAAAGACATTCAATACCATGGATTTAGCATGACATAAATGTCCCTCCTGTTCTGCATTTCAGTGCACATTCATTATCAGGTAGTATCCAAGAACGTGCTGCGCAAACACAAAGGGGGTGCTGGTAGCAGGCAGCCAGCCCCAAAACACAAACAGAACTTCAAGAAACCAGCACTCCAGCTGAAACAAGAGTCAATACACAGTAAATCCAAGAAATCTC
The DNA here is from genome assembly GCA_016271365.2 of Neoceratodus forsteri. Taxonomy (NCBI): domain Eukaryota; kingdom Metazoa; phylum Chordata; order Ceratodontiformes; family Ceratodontidae; genus Neoceratodus; species Neoceratodus forsteri. Next base: position 724,581,595 of record CM057458.1, on the reverse strand, counting down.
AGTGTTTAGTGATGAGACTACACCTTCACCTGTTACCCCAGTGCTTCGGCTGCTAGTCTGTCCTCAGGGGGGTGTGGCCAGAAGTAATCATGTTACCACATATATAGTTACATCACAGTGACATCACAAAGTGCAGTGTGCAAACATCAGTTACGTGATGTAACAGCAACATCATAAATAATTGCATTTTACATATAACTATCTCCTCAGTGTAGTCATAGCCTCTTTCCAATAATATATCCTTCTCTTTCCTTCCCCCACCCCCACCCCTTTCTCCCTAACAATCACTTCCTTCTGTCTCCATCTTTATTTATTTGCTTCTACTATATAATATTAGTCAGGTTTTGCTATGTTTTGATGCTCTAATTAATAGAATCAGGAGAATGAATTTTGATTAGTAATATAAATATTGAAAAGTAAAAATTACATAGCTGCAATAAATCTGACTTTAATATAGTGTTGTAATTAGTTATTTAGAATGTAGATAGAGATTTTGATACTAATTTGATACTATTTAAATTTTCTATGTGATTTAATGTGAGGGTATAACATTTATTTATGATGTTGCTGTTAAATTATGTAACTGATTTTTGGAAACTGCACTTTCTGATGTCACTGTGATGTAACTATATATGTGGTAACATGACTGCTTCTGACCACACCCCCTGAGGAAGACCTAGCAGCCGAAGTGCTGGGGTAGCAGGTGAAGGTGTAGTCTCACCATTAAACACTGAGATTTCTTGGATTTATTGTATATTGACTCTATTTCTGCTGGAGTGCTGGTTTCTGTTCACATTCATTATCAGCAGGCTTAGTGTGTTATTCATCATCAATGCAGGCCACAGCATGGGCTCATAAAGCCATTCCTTTCCTGTTCCCTGGTGTCCAATGCCCCTTCCCCATACTGTTGCCAACCCCCTAAAACTGCCTGGCTCTGGTGGTACCCCTCATCCCTGATCACCATGATAATACTCACCCCCACCCCAACAGAATGTGTGGCTAATCCTCCTGTCCCATATAATCACCCCTCCCCCATGGTCCTCAGTCACACAATTATACTGCACTGTGAAACTGAAGTTAGCTGGCAAAACAACTACACTCACCACCACACAGCTGGCCTCCGTGTAATAACAGGGAGGTCACTGCCTGTTATTCAGATGGGGCTGGCCATGGTGGTGAGCAGAGTGGTTTTGCCAGTCCCCGACAGTGGCACAGTGCAGTATAAATGTGTGACCATGGACCACAGGTGCTAGTTGGGGAGGGGGAGTGATCAATTGGAATGGGAGGTTAGCCGCACATTCTGTCAGGTGTGGGTGTGGGGATCATCAGGGTAATCAAGGATGAGTGGTACCTCTAGAGCCAGGCAGTTTTAGGGGTTTGGCAACAGCAGGATCAGCAACTGGGGAGAGGGGCACTGGATAACAGGGAATGAGAGCTGATAGTCTAGGGTTAGTGTTTACTATCACTTTGGCATAGTAGTAAGGAGGGGATAGTGAGTAACTAGTGAAATGGGAAGGTAGCAGGGAATAAAAGTAAAAACCAAAAGAATGCAGACTAGATACAACTTAAAAAAAACACTAGTATTAGGAAGTATTCTGCTTTAGCACCCAGGGCAGGATTTTGGAAGCTTGGCACAGGGCTTGTGTCCATCCCAGCACCACCACACTTTGGTTCTGGCCACGCACCAAACCCTTCATTGCAACTGCACCCGATTTTCTAATCTTGGGCACAGTTGTGACAGTTTCCACAAGTTATGGCAGCTTGTGCCAAATATCTGGCGCAAGCTCCGTAACATTAGCCACTAGGATTGCAACAAGGTAGACTAGAGAAAGTTGATCTACCTTGAGGCAATTGGTGCATGGGATAGAAAATCCTGTTAGATCGCCACAAGCCCCATGCGCCATATTGTCAGTGCACCGGGGCTTGCGGTGATCTAACAGTTTTAATAATCCTGCCCTAATGCTCTAAAAAAATCAGTCTGCATCTATACTCACACAGAACCTTCTCAGCTACAGAAATTGTTTACTGAGAAAACTATGGGCACTGATTTGTAGCTTCTTTACATAAAGTAATATTTAATTGGCCACGTGACAGTTGAGGGCCTCAGCATCATGCATGTCTCAGACTCTCTAGTCTTATAGTTCAGGTAACATGGCAGTCAGAGGAGGGCCTCACAGCCTGCAGAACTGTTTCCACTCCAGTCTCCATTTATATGCCACCACAAGCAAGCCTCAGCGTGCTCCACACTCTCCATTATTTTTATTAACTTTTTATTCAATTCAGACACCGCTCTACCCATCACCAACCTTCCTGCTGTAATTATCTCTCCCAGCAGCGAAGAATGAATGGCTTTAATTAACTACAGTGTAGTCTATTCACTGTAATGTGGTGCAGCTAGGTGAGGGATAGAGCCTTTAATTACCTGCCAGCCCCTGAATATCTGCTGTGCCTTTTCCCTCTCTGCGCCTCATCTCAGCCACACACTTTATTTTCTCCTCATGACTCCTTTCCTCTGTGGGATACTGCACTCATCTAGGGGCAGTCTGAGTGATTGCAGTGCTTGCTGGTTCAGGCTGATGTCATGAGTCATGCTAACTGGCAGTTGATCATGGGGAGAGGGTACATTGGAAAGCCAGAAGGCGCAGAAAATGCACTAGCAGGGATTTAACAGGACAGATAAAAAATGCAAACAAAAAAAGGGGGATTCAAAAAGGGGGGTTTGTTTGAACCCGATGAACCCCATCTGGCAACAGGCCTGAATTCACAGAACTGCTCCTTACAGGTATAGTCCTCCTTGTAAAGGTAGGACAAGAACAGATGCAAATGAAGGGTGGCCTCGTGCATACAAGGCACAGAGACAGACTGGAAGCAAAAGTGCATTAGCAAACTATAGTACCTTTTTCTCCTCCTCTCTATAATGAGGAATGCTGAAAGCATGCTTTAACCATTTACAAACAACTACAGAGCCCTTACCAGCATAATCTGTGTCCTATAAAAGGTGTGTGTACAGAAAGTGTTGCATGCACACACCATGGCCTACTATGGCACTCTCCCAAGGCTCTGTGGGCTAGTGAAAATGGAGATCACTGATGCAATTCCCATCAGAGCCAAACACTCACTGTGTGACCTTGTGCAGCTCATTTAGCCTCCCCATGCATGAGGGCAGTCATCAGCAGTACTGGGTACAAGCTGTACCACACTGTAAATGAGCTTGTTTAAGTCAGCTGGGTCATACTGGGTAATTATATTCTAAGTTACAAATGTGCACAGTAAAGTTATCACATACAAACTAAATTAAGGACAAATACTGTATAGTACGAGAACAGTTTGCCAGTTCATCTGCACCATTTGAGAACTGCATCTGCACTGTGGCTGCTTGTACAAAGATATTGGTAGCCATGTACAGACATGCTTATCAAACTGCTGTGTGGTTGGTGGTGGCCTAAACGCTGCCACACAACATTTTCCAGCACTGCATTACTGCCACTTCACATCCCTGTATTGTTTGGTATGTTTCTCTAGACTGCGTATATGAATACCCTGTTGCTGTGAGAACTGACAGAGAGCAGACAAGAAGCTTTTAGAGCAGTACAGGCACCTGTTTCATTCTGTTGGGTCTCCTCAGTGTACTGCAGTCATTGTCTCAGCCATCCATGATGCCTTGCTACACTGGCAGCATCAGTTCATAACTGCTCCAGCATGGATGCAGGGGTTGTTACCTCTGAGGATGAGGCTCTCCAGCACAGACCAGGCAGTGGGCAGAGTGTCAGCATGCACTGGGGGACAAGAAGCATGTCACAGTAGTAGAGGACTCTATATTTAGAGAAACAGGGAGGATAGTTTGCCACTGAGGCTGGGTGGAGAGAAAGAGAGAGAGATACAGATCATATCTATGTTTCTGAGGGGTGACTGCATATAAAGTGACACCCCATCTGGAGACAGTGTTTCGCGGGGAGGGGGAAATACCAGGTGTTGTGCTACATCTTGGTACCATCACCTGGCAAACTACAGTATACAAGATGTAGAAAAGTCTATGATAGGCACAGATCCTGCTCAGTGGTTCTGCTTGTCCCACACTCACACTCACACTCTACAAAGTAGACCATGGGCTCAATTTTCAGAGCCTTCAGAATGCCACAAGCCCCCTTGTGTGGCGATCATTTGGCAAAAGGGGCTTGCGGCATTCTCCCGGCTGCCCATCAGGAATTTCAATTCAGAGTGCCAAATGCCACAAGTTAGACCAGGTTTTCCCTTGCCGAACTTGTGTCATTTGGGGAACTCTTTTACGGGGCTTGCACCAAATATTTGGCGCAAGCTACTGTAATGTGTGAAAACTGTCGTAACTGCACTTGATGTAGTAAAATTGGCTGCAGTTGCACGAAGAAGTTTGGCACAGCTGCAGCAAAGAACAGGGTTGATGTAGGGCCTGATGCACGTCCTACATCAGCCTCTGAAAATCGAGCCCCATGTGTCTCAATAGATGATGGGATGAGGAGAGGTAATTAAAAAAAATATATAAACAGTATGTTTATCGGTGCAAAAAGCAGCATAGATGGACATTTGGTACTGAAGTAGACATGGCTCATCAGAAATATAGCAAGATGGCTATTATCAACCAATGCAGGGCAATAGTCAAACCTCAGATCTTATCTATTACTGAGACCAGTTAACTCAGTGAGGGATGAATACATGAGGGACTATTGGTCATAAACATTAATGAATATCGATTTCCTATAGCCCGTATCCTGCACAGATGTGATTATGACAACCTAGGGTACAAAAGTGTCGGCAAATATCCTTGTGAAAGTCACCCAGCTTTACCATCTAGACTGAAACTGGATTAGTCTATTATGGAGAGAAGCTGTTATGCTCTCCATAGCATATATTTCCTGAACTATGGCACACCAGAGGTCTACTGTTGGCAGAATGGACTGTATCTAAAGCCCAGTGATGGCCTTCTCTGCTGTTAATATATACAAGTAGGCCATAGAGCAACAAGCTGGGCAGAGACTGTGGGGGGGGGGGAGTTGACATTAATAGCATAGTTGGAGAAATCAGCTCTGGAGAAAGGGACACTTCTTCAAACTGTTTGGCAATGCCTTGGCAGAATTCTAAAAGAACTGGACAGTGCCAGAAAACATAGAAATGATCCGCATGGATTTTACTGCACTGTTGTCAAACTGGCCAAATTTGCCAGAGTTTTGAAAAACCTATATTGACAATTACAGGAAAACTTCCTCCACTGTGTGGAGGATGTAACTCTTAAGGATGGCAGGGAATATTTCAACCACAGTTTATAGAAAATATCAGTGCCCAATTCTCAATTCCATTTTTCTAGTGTTGTCCTTGTGGAATTGCCCAGTAGATTCTGAAGCCTTCAACATAAGTAACCAATCAAGTGATCACACAGGGGCCCCTGGATAGCACTCATAAATAATTTAAAAAGTAAGTGTACTGGATCTGGTGGACAAGACCGTTCATTTGCTTTATGTAGAAGATATGTTATAACTTGAAAGTACCTAAAATGTTCACGGCCTCTGAGACCAAATTTCAGTTGTAATTCTTCAAATGTCGTGCCTGAAAATAGTCATTACTATGGCTAGTGTGCTTAACCGGTAAACAAAAACTAACTAAATAAATAAATGGCACTACCATTGTATTACCTAACTGGAAATATATAAATAAGGCCCAATTGATGCTGAAATGTATGATCAATGTGAACGGGAAGAAATTCAGCATTAGTAGTTAAAGCTATGCAATAATAAAATATCTAAGCCAATTCAGTATGGTGCTGTGACTTAAGCCAAATAAAGTCTGGGCAATACATTTAGTATAGTCACCCAGGGATAGTGGTGGTGCTGTAGTGAAAAAGAAAAGGTCCAATATTGAACATATCATTGGTTATAAATTCAGTATTTTCCGTGGGGGGGGATCTGAGAGCAAAGGCAATGATATACTACACAAAGGTGGGAGGCCCTTGTGTAGTTAAGTAGGTTAGATAAACTAACTCTGTCTTTGGAGATGGGTTATTACAGCAAGGAATACTGGATCGTGGGTGATGCCCTCCCCAGATAAAGCATAAGACAAGTTTGTTCCAAGAAGTAAAGTTACAATAGAGAGGGAAAAATAGGGAGCAGAATATTCATATGCATTATTTCATGTTGAGAGAAAAAGGGGAGTGGTAGCTGACTCAAACAAGAGATTTCTGTTATGGTGTTGGTCAGAAGTTCATCATCAATAGCACCAAGTTACCTGAGTAATTAGCAAGTTGCACTCCCAGGTATTTAAATTTTGTGCCTCTCCAATGTAAGGGAAGAGCCCTCTGGAGAGAAAGAGAAGGGACATAATGTAGTAAGAGAACTTCATTTTTTTCAAAGATTTAATGAACATTCAGAAACCTGACCAAATACAGTACAGACCAAGCAGCTGGAATGGAGAATCTGGGTCCAAAGGAGAAAGAAAACCATCATTTGCACAGAGTGCAGTTTTTTATTCTACACCACCCAAAAGGATTCCTTCCACTGCTGGCTCCATCCGAAGCACCTCAGCCAGTGGCTCTATATAGAGTGCAAATAAAGGGGCAATAAGGGGCACCCTTATTGTGTTCTCTGCTGGAGAATGATAGGGGAAGCATAGGTGCCATTAACATGGACAAAAGTCTGGAGTCCTAAATAAATATTCCAAACCCAAGTAAAGAAGTAATTAGAGGAGCCAAAGGCTGACACGGTGCCTCAGAGAAAATTCCAGGACATCCTGTCAAGTGCCTTCTTGGTATCCAAACATAATACAGCTATCGGTATGGATCTCTGGGCAGTGTAGAGTAGGAGGAAGTAGGCTGTTGGTTAACTAGGATCTGCAACTTATCCGTTAGGTAGGGAAATGGGCAGACTAGGTGGGCCAAGCGGACCTTATCTGCCATCAGATTCTATGTTTCTGTGTCTATGTATTCCAGCAGAAGCAGTGTTCGTCAGATATTGTCCATAGTCTGGCATCACTTAATAAAACCCACCCGATCAGGGTTTATTAACGTTGGGAGAATATTATCTAATCTGTGCACCCAGGTCACAATATACAATTTGTAGCCTATGTTTAATATGGAAATCAGGTGGTATGAAGAGGGGCAAGTGAGATCCTTTCCAGGTTTAGGAATGGCAGAGAGAGTTACAGTTCTCTGGGGGGGTTGGGGTTGCCCCATCACTGATTGAAAGAAAGGCCTGGTGTGGATAGGAAGTTAAAAGATCCAAAAAGGGCTTGTACTATTCATGGCCATCAGAGCCATGACATTTCTGAGATTTGGCATCAGTCTGCAGAGAGTGATTTTCCTCTTTTTGTACTGGAGTCGATACGACTGTCTTTTGAGAGTCTGAAAGAACAGGTTGTGAGACACTTGACAGATAGGACAATATGTCAGAAACAGCCAATGGGACAGGATTAGCATAAAGATCTTGGTACTAGCCCCAGAAGAGAGGGATTCTACTTTTCTGGGAACTCAGGAATCTTTTCTAAAGATAGCAAGCTGTTCACTAAGGACAGTTGTTGTAGAGGCATAGGTCAGGCAGCAAAGACAGACAGGAGAAGTAACAAAATTTGCAAGTAATGTTTTATTATTATTAATAACAATAAAATTCTAAAAACTGTACACGATAGTGCATCATACAGGCAGTACAAAGTCCTATGTCTGAGACTGTCTCTCAAGTTAAATCTCAATCTCTCTATCTCCCTCAACAAAACATGGTCTCTTTTTATAAGATATCTTTTTCCTGGCAGTATAAACTCTGCATCCTCATTGCTGTAAGTTGCATCTCCTGTTTCTCACAAAATGTATCAGAACTTTGTCAGTTTCATTCCTGAGGCCAGCCTGAAGAACACATGCAGTCCCAAGTCCCAACAGCTGCAAAAAAAAAAAATCAGTCCCATGGCTGGTCTCCTGTTTACAATTCTGTAAACAAGCTTGTGGAGGTCAAAATACATCTGAAGGTTAACCCCTGTGTTACCAACTGTTATTTTTTTAAGAAGCCCAAATAGTTTTCTACAATCATTTCAACAATGTAATTATATACACTTGCAAACCAAGGGATCCCAGTTTCACATAATGATTCACATGTGTTCTTCAACCACAGAGAAGCAAGGGAGGAAGAAAGAATAGAACCAGCAAGCGAAGGAAAGGAGGTAACAGGAGGAAATTGTGGGACCAGTGGAATGGCCAGTTTCTATGTGCCAGAAGGAAAATTGATTGTGCAGACAGGTGGCAAAATAGGAGAGGACAAAATAGATCCTTGCTTTTAACTTTCGCTGCATAACAAATGAGTATGTGTAATGTACTGTCAGAAGAAGTGGTCTCATTGAAAACAGTAGGCAGCTTCAAGAGAGGCTGGGACTGACACAGGGGGAAGTAAGTGTCATGGAAGGGACAGATGGAAAGGATGGGAGGATTGGGGGTCAGGGTCAGTCAAGCTGAGGACTCTGCAATACAAGCAGACTAGATAGATTTAATGGCCTTATTCTGATGGCTTCTTTACATGCTGGTATGTCTGTATGTTTTGGGATACCAGCCTTCTGGTCTCCTCCGTGAAGTTAATTGTGTTCTTGTCTAAGAGTCACAGTCTCTGTTATGTTCAGTGTAGAACAACATGCTGTCCAGTGTTAATCCTTGATATTTAAACCTTGGGACATGCTCAATTTTTGTGGTGTCCATGGAGCTAATATAACAAATTAGAAAATGGGCATACATTTTCCCAGACTCTGATTGGCTGGGCCCCTTGGCAAGGTAGAGATCTATCAGACAACAGAGTCCAGGTAAAACTAGTGCCAGTGCCAACTGCCTTATCACAGGAATTACAGTGTCTCTCATAATTTTCAGATGCAACCTGCCACCATTTTTTTGTCTCACTTACCAAGCAAGATAATACACCCCCTGAGTCTGACTCACTTTTATCTAAAAAAAAAAGAAAACAGCAATCCTAACTTTTTATTAGTGAAAACAAAATTAAATTACTTCATACCTCAATAGACTTTGCCAGCCTATTGCCAGGGATGTTTGACTTGAGTGCTACTCGCACTCCCCTCATCTGGATGCCTGCATGTTTTCATTACTACCACAAGCCGGCAGTGCATCTCCATATGTGGGAGATGAAACCAAAAAAGTACTGCTCTTGTTATCGTCTAAAAAAAGCTACATGCTCACTCTCACTCTTCCCCTGCTCCACCCTAGCTCTGCTATCTTGTAACTGGGTTGAATAAGGGAAAGGGAACATTGTTTAACCAGGAGTAGCACACTAAGCTGACGCTTGTTTACAGATGCGACCTGGGAGCAAAAGGAAGTTAAGTGACTTGCTCAGGGTCGCACAGTATGCACCTAGGAAGCTGTGGGATTCAAACCCAGGTCTCCAGAGCTGCAGCTCAGAGCCTTAACCCACTGCACTATTCTGACTCCTTAAGGTCTCAATAAGGCCCTGCCCCATTTGTTATGCAGAAAGAGGTTAAATGCAAGGATCTGTTCTATCCTCTCCTTTTCTGTCTCTTCTCTGTCTGGTTGTGCAGCCAAATTTTCTGGTGAGACCTGGGAACTGATCACTCTGACAGTTTCGCAATTTTCCGCCTTTCGCTATCTCTCTGCATTCCATTGCTATTTCTGTTTTTTCTTCCCCCTTGCACATCTGCGGGTATAAAAATATATGTGAAGCTTTATGTGGAAATGTCACCGATACTTTGTTTAAAACTGTATACAGTTATACTGTTGAAATGATTGCAAAAAGCTATTTGGAACTTAAGGGGTTAACCTGAGATGCAGTTTTTAAGACTTTTACAGAACTGTAAACAAGAGGCCAGTTCTGGGTCACCATGTTCTTTTTGTTGCACCTGCAAGGAATGAAATTTACCAGAACATTCTGTGAACTTACAAAAACATTCTGTGAGAAGCAGGCTCTCTTAATGAGTTTCCAGACAAAGGGCCTGATTCTCAGAAGGTCAGGCCTGGTGGAACATGACTTGCACCAAAATAAATGGCACAAGTAGCAAGTTACGCTAGCAGTTGCGACATACAGTATTCAGCAAAGCAGCCTGCGACATGTGCCAAAGTGGACATACGCCACCAGTTACGCCCTAAACCCCCTGCGACATGGTGCTTGGGGGTTTATGGCAGCAGCTGCACCCTATTCTGGAAGGGCAGAAACCAAGTCCCCCAGGGAGCTATTCTCAAACAACGCCTGGAGGACTTCCACCAAAGTACAGTTACACCAGCTTTGAGCTGTTGTAAGTGTAATTACACCCTCCAGGGGTTGTGCAAATATGCCGCTGGCCCATCCTCAATGACATGTCACCCTTCCCCAATACTCTGATCCCCTTAGGTGGCCTGTTAAGCCCCTGTTATGTCCCCCTATGCCCTGAACTCTGACTGGGCTAAGTACATGCTCCACAGGGCTAGTCATGCCCCCCACAATACCCTGACCCACAAATTGTTGAAGTAAAGCCTTGAAGGGCTAATATTGCCCACCACCTAATGCCCTGAGCTGCAAAACATATTAAAACCCTGCAGGGCTACTCATGGCCCCCCAAGCCCCAATCCCTGATGCCAGCCACCCGCAAATAGCACATCCTGTAAAAATAGAAATAAAAATTAAAATACAAAACCCTAACCCATAATCCCTGGTAGTCTCGTGGCCTCCCACACCCCCCCTACCAGTGCCAGACCACCCTGCATCCCACCCAGCCAGCGACTGGCACAGCTCACCTCTCACCACTGCAGCCAGCCACCGACTGAGCTCCATCTGTGTGCCTACTGTATATGGTACGCACTCAATGCATGAGTGACAGTTCATTCATTGAGCACATACTATATGAAGGAGTACGCACTCAGACGATGCTCAGTGGGTAGCTGGCCACAGTGGTGAGAGCTGGGCCAGCCAGTGGGCCAGCGGTAGGGGTGGATGGGGGTCTGGCACTGGGTGGGGCCACTAGACTACCAGGATTATGGGTTAGGTTTTGTATTTTTATTTCTATTTCTACAGGATGTGCCTTTTGAGGGTGGCTGGCATTGGGGATCAGGGCTTGGGGGGCATGAGTAGCTCTGCAGGGCTTTAAATATCACAATTTGGGGATCAGGGCTTGGAGGGGGCAGTGAGTAGCTCTGCGGGGCTTTAAATATCACAGTTTGGGGATTGGGGCTTGGGGGGCTGTGAGTAACCCTGCGTGGCTTTAAATATTGCAACTTGGGGGATCGGGACTTGGGGGGCCATGAGTACCCTGCAGGGCTTTAAATATCACAATTTGGGGATCAGAACTGGGGGGGAACTTGCATCATAGAAACATAGAAACATAGAAACATAGACTTTGACGGCAGATAAGGACCGCTAGGCCCATCTAGTCTGCCCATTTCCCTACCTACAGGATAGGCCGCAGATCCTAGTTAACCAACAGCGTTTATCTTCCTGCCCCCCACAAGAATTGCCTTATGTCTGTCCCATGCATTCTTGAATTCTCCCACAGTTTTAGACCCCACAACTTCCTCAGGAAGGCTGTTCCATGCATCCACTACCCTCTTTGTGAAATAATACTTCCTCCATTGCCCCTGAACCGCCCCTCCTTCTATCTTTTAAATTGTGTCCCCTTGTTCTTGCAAGTCTCTTTTTCTGAAAGATGCTACCCTCTTGGACTTTGTTGATTCCCTTGAGGTACTTGAAAGTTTCTATCATGTCCCCTCTCCTTCTTTCCTCAAGGGTATACATATTAAGCTCCTTTAGTCTCTCCTCACAGGCTTCTCTTGCAGACCCTGCACCATTTTAGTTGCCCTCCTCTGGACTGCCTCTATCCTGTCTATGTCCTTGTGGAGATGGGGTCTCCAGAACTGGACACAGTATTCCAGATGGGGTCTCACCAACTGTCTGTACAGAGGGATAACAACTTCCTGTTTTCTGCTGCTGATGCCTCTCCCTATACATCCCAGTGTACCCCCGGCCCTCCCTACTGCCTTCTCACATTGCTTGCTAACCTTAAGGTCATCTGATATGATTACCCCCAGGTCCCTTTCCTGTTTTGTTGTTGTTACTAGCTCCCCACCCATTGTGTATTCTTCCCCAGTTCTTGTTTCCCAGGTGCATTATTTTGCACTTTTTGCATTGAATCCTAGCTGCCATACATCTGACCATTCCTCCAACCTTGCTAAGTCCCTTTTCATCCTTTCCACACCTCCTTGTGTATCAACCCTGTTGCAGATCTTTGTGTCATCTGCAAAAAGGCATACTTTTCCTTCCAGTCCCTCTGCAATGTCACTGATGAAGACATTAAAAAGGACTGGACCCAATACTGAACCCTGCGGTACCCCACTAGTAACCGCCCTTTCTTCAGAGTGGACTCCATTTACAATAACCTTCTGTGTCCTGTTCTTCCAGCCAATGTTTTACCCAGGCTACCACCCTGGGACCCACTCCCAGGCTGGTTAATTTGACTATCAATCTTTTGTGTGGGACTGTGTCAAATGCCTTGCTAAAGTCTAGGTAGGCCATGTCCACAGCCCCTCCCTGGTCTACTACTTTGGTCACCCAGTCAAAGAAATCTATTAGATTCGTCTGACATGACCTTCCCACTGTGAACCCATGCTGCCTTGGATCCTGTGCTCCACTGACCTCTAGGTACTCAACTATTCTTTCCTTCAGAAGTGACTCCATCACTTTCCCTACCACAGAGGTCAGACTGACAGGTCAGTATCCTGACAGCATCCATCACATCCAGAGTTGCAGCTTGCAACAAGTCCTTCAGATATGCCCTTCATTTGGCGTACCTGTGGGATTGTTGCAAGTTGCAGGACTTAGCCATGGGGAACCTGCCCCTTACAGAATTGGGCGCAGGGTCCCTGTTGCAATTGCACCCCTTGCATGTTGCAACTTGTGACATGCGTAGGGAAGCTTCTAGAATCAGGCCCAATGACTATAAAAAGAGCAGCAATGCTTTTGCTAGAGAGATAAGGAGAGTGAGAGACTGAAAGACTAAAACTTGGAATTAAGAGAAGAAACGCTCAGAAGAAGGACTTTGTTTTCTCTCTTTGCACTGCCTTTGCAAATATTTATACTGAATAATTTTTTATTTTTGTTTTTCTGTCATTGAGAAAAATGAAATGCTATTTGCGAATTTTGAAATTGCTCCTGGTTTTCCTATGCTTCCTGGCCTGTACCTCTACGACATACCTGTACTGCTGAAAAGCTGCTTTTAGAATCATAACATTTAATAGTAAGGTTTTGGGGAAATCTAAAAGCTAATGACAGTTGTTTAGCTGGTGGTGGTGGTGATGGTGGTGGCTGTGGGGGTTAGTACAGTACAGTGTCTATTTGTGTGTGGGGGTTGAGGTACCCAGAGGTAACAGCTGACAAGTGGAGGGACTACTTTTATCAAAAAAGTGCTTTATTTATTAACAATGTTCATTTTTAAAAATGATTTAATAACATTTTTAAATGTAGACAAATGACCCATTTTCAAAGTGCAATAATACCTTCCAGGGTGGGCGGTATGGGCTATACAAGACCTTCCAGTGGTCACAGTAAGACTGTTACTATCAAGGTTGTACTAATGTGTACAGATGGGTACCATTTTTCTTGCATGATTACCTGCTAATTGCTTATATAGTAATTTTTCATTACTATATGTTGTACAATATGTTATTTTATTTAAGCAGCTTATGTTGCTTAAATAAAATGCCGAATGAATAGTTGAATGTTCTTTCTATTGAGTGACATACCACGGTTAATTATAATCCTTTCCTGTCTGATGAAACTTACAGCATTGTGGGATTCATATGAGGCCTTATAACTGGGAGTAGGGTTTGCTCTTGAGCTAGTATAACATAAATCAGGTTGCCTCCCACACATTTGGCTATCAAGTTTGGTTTGGGGTTGTGACGCTCTGCCATCTACTTGTCATTATGTTGTATAATATTCGTGATACAAATATACGTTATGTGAATGTCTGCTTAAGTAATAGCAGCTAACAGTTTGAAAAGGGGCATGACCTTTGACCCCAACATAGTCACTGCAGTAGCAGATGGCTAGTTTTCTTTTCTGTTGACACACAGGGCTTCCTTCCAAATGCCAGGTTATGGCACATCGTAAAATATTCCTACTTTGATCTGCTGGGGACAAGGTATGCATTTTATAACCCCTGAGGAAAAGGACATTTTAACAGATTCCTGTTAACTTGTAAACTGGCAATCATTTTGTAGGCCAGGAGGCTGGTAGAGAGATAAAACAGACTGTCATATTTTAATATTGCTATCTTGCAGATTTCCAGCCAGCAATAAAATAACATCCTTTTGGATATTCTTATTCAGGTTACAAATTAATTACGGGCTAACAGTGACCTTATGAGCTGTGACCTCACAGGATAGGAGGGACAATTTTGGATTATTATTATCCTTCTGACTGAAAGGAGTGAGATACTTTATCTCTGAACTCCAAAAAGGCACTTCTGTTAAAAATATGTAACACCCAACTGGAACTTAGCTAGGCTAGAAATTTAAGTATCAGGTGTTTTGTTTCAATAAAATTCCAGTTTAGTTCTGACTATAAGTACCTTGGTTATATTTCTATGTTTTGTATGTATTTACTATTTTTTTAATTTTAGTAAACCTTTTGATTTCCTTAATCTTGTTTGAATCTTTTCTTTTGCATGTGGAGGCTGAAACAGAATTGGGAAATTCTGACAAGAACTGTTAATGGCTTAAAAAGTGCATGTTCCTGGCTTGCAAGGAAAGAATATACCTAGGTCTCACACTGAGTCATAAGGGTGGACTTGTGAACCTGGCTGGTTGCCCACTGGGTGAAGTATTGTACTGCATCCCCTGAAGAGGGTACATATCTGAGCCTGTTAATTGGGTGTGCTAGCAGAAAGGTTCACATTTGACCCCAGGACTCAAGACTAGTAGCTGATTTGGACCCAAAACAGACAGGAGGGTTACCCTGTTTGTCTCCTGTTAACATATTGCACTTTGAGGTTTGGCACTGTAGGAGCAGAGGGCCTGACCTGCAGGGTGCGTTTGTGACAGGGATAATTAAAACTGGGTCATTCCACTCACAAGATTGTGGCATGTGACGTTGGGCCTTAATATGCTCCTATGCAGCACTGTATAGCCTAATACTGCCCACCCTGTGAGGTATTATTCCTTATATGTTTAAGATGAACATAACTTTCCACTGCTACAAAAGGCCATTGTTTTAGTTTTCTGTACATTAAGCACTAGTTTTATTTAGTTTATTAATTGTCCAGCTTAATTGTTAAGCATTTACAATATATTCACAGCATAAAAGCATAAAAAACAAATAAATACATTTACAATTTTGTGCATTCAAGACATAAAGTGCAAAACATTGTTAGTAAAAACAAAACCTATAATGACATGGAAATGGGACACTTTCATTAAGGAGACAGATCCAAAAGCAAATGGTTTGATACCTTTTATTTGACTGACACAGACAAGAAAACAGTGCCTAAGCTCTCGGAAGGACTTGGTTGGTCCGAAAGCTTAGGCACTGTTTTCTTTTTGTTGCATCTATGTTGGTCCAATAAAAGGTATCAAAACATTTGCTTCTGGATCTGTTCTTACAAGGACCAATATGGCAACTAAACTAATTTTGTATATCATTAAGGAGACAGGACAGAGTCATTAACAGATGCCAAGAACTATGTCCTTTAGCATGTCAAAAGGTTAAAAGTTTAAGACTTGGGTCCTGATATCTACATTCCAAAAAATTGTACCAATAACTAAAGGTGTGCGAAGTTGGGAAAATTCACTCAATGTAAAAATGAGCAGATTTCTACTTTTCCACCAAGTTTCCATGCTGCAAAGTAGGACTTCAAAGACTATTGGCAGATTCATGAAATTTGGAAGTCGAAAACTTCAATTCACATTAAAGTTAATAGTAGAAGTGTTCCAGATACATGAAGCTGGAACTTCGCTATCAAAGTTCAGCATAAGAAGCAAAGTTTACAATGTACCATGGGATATGAGCTCATATGTTGCTGAACAGCCAATGAGAAGCTAGTTTGGTCATTCTGTGAGTGTAGTGTGTTGGAGTGAGACTTAGAGATCAGAGCTTGTGCTTGTAGTTTAAAGTCAAAATCTAAAAACATTATATAAATGAGCATTTTGGTGGTCTAATTGCTTCAAAACTATGTCTGTGAGTGCCCTTTGCACACAGTACTTTTTTGTGTTGATTTCTCTTGTATTCTTTACTTGAAGTTTTTAGATTTCTGTTGATATGAACATACGAACATACAAATTGGCAGCAGATACAGGCCACAAGGTCTATCGAGTCTGCTCGATCAGCAGCTATCCCTCAGCATGCAGATGCCCCACCCATCCCTCCCTCCTCACTGACCTTCCCCCTCACTCTGCCTCAACTCCTCTTGAAGGTGCCCACTGTCCTACAGAAAATCACCTCCTCAGGTAACGTTTTCCACTTGGTTATCACCCTCTCTGTGAAATAATGTCTCCTGATTTCCCTCCTGAATTTACCCCCTCCAGCCTCAGTTGATGCCCTCTAGTATTCCTCCCTCTTCTGATCTGGAATATCTCACCTGTATTAGTCTGGTTTATCCCTTTCAGGTATTTAAAGGCCTCAATCATATCTCCCCTGTTCCTCCTCTCCTCCAGCAAATACATGTTAAGCTTCTTCAGCCTTTCTTCATATGAATTCCCCCCTTCCCAAACCCTGGATCATCTTTGTCGCTCTGTGCTGCACCCCCTCCAACAGTCTGATGTCCTTCTTCAGAAATGGGCCCCAGTACTGCACGCAGTATTCCAGGTGTGGTCTGACCAGTGACCTGTACAAGGGAAGGATCACCTCACTACATCTAGAGGAAATCCCCCTTGCTATACAGCTCTGCATCTTTTTGGTTTTCACTGCTGCCCTCCTGCACTGAGCTGAGTTGTTCATATTCCCCATTATAATTACCCCCAGGTCCTTTTCCTCCTCTGTGCTCCCCAACTGTACCCCTCCCAGCTGATAGCTCCTCCTCTGGTTCTTAGCTCCGAAGTGCATTACCTTGCACTTCTTGGCATTGAACCTCAACTGCCATGTTTCTGACCACTCCTGTAGTTTGGTCAGGTCCCCCTGAAGTCCGCTCCACCCCACGATGTCACCCACCACAGCTCCTATCTTGGTATCATATGCAAACAGACTGATCTTACTCTGGGTCCCGTTCAAGATATCTGCTATGTATATCCCAAACAGCACTGGCCCCAGTACCAATCCCTGTGGCACCCCACTTGTTACTGCACTTGGTGATGAGTTCCCTCTCCACCACCACACTTTGCTGCCTGCCCCTCAGCCAGTTTGTGATCCATCTGACCATCTTTGTATCCACCTCTACATCTTCCAGCTTCCTCCCCCCCAGTCTCCCATGTGGCATGAAATTGAAGGCCTTGCTGAAGTTCAAGTACAGGACACCCGCTGCATGGCCCTTTTCCAGTTCCCTGGTCACCCAATCAAAGTACTCAATCAGTTTGTCTGGCAGGACCTGCCCAAGACAAACCCGTGTTGCTGCCTGTCTTGAGGGCATGCCCAGTTGTAAGTTCAAAAACAGGATATTAGAACACAAATCCTGTGTGAGACTGGGTAAAACTGAAAATGCACTGACATTACATATACAGAAAGAAGGTAGTAGACATTTTTTCAAGTTTAGGGGCCTGGAAGAGTGACATTGGGCCCAAGAGGTGGTGACCTCAATAATAAGCTGCTATGCCGTGAGACTTTTTGGCAGTATAAACTCTGTACAGGTACTTATCCAGGATCTAATGACACCTTTCAACTGTCACCTGTCATCAGTCCTCTTTAAACACACTTGGTACTGCCCCTCCCAACCCCCCACACACACACCATACTCGACAAAGCCCTCTGAGCTGCTCCCCTATCACAGCCTCCCCGCTTCACTATCCCCCACTCTCGCTCTCTGCAGTTGGTTTCAAACCCAGTCCCCTTGTTTCACTGTTACCCAGCCTCTCACCATCTGGGTTAGCATTAAACCCTATGCAGTTACTCTGCCATAGTCTATCAACGGATTTGGCGGTTTCCAGGGGTGTGCTACCTAGGGCAACTGATTAGAAATAGCTTAGTATTCAATTACAACTGCTCAGTTTTTTTTCTCCTATTTGTCTAATTGTCATGTAATCGCTCTTTAATGCCTAATGCTCAGGCCTCTGTAACCACTGAATATGTGTATTGTCTTATTGTCCGTCCTGACGTAGAACCTTTGTAAAAGAGCTCACGCTCAAAGGTCTTTCCGAAATACTAATTAAACTAAATTAAAATAAAAAAAAACCTTTTCTGAAATATCAGAGATGAACATGCTATAGTCATATGTATTAGTGATTGCTTTGCTTCTATATATTTAGTGTTTGAAGTAATTTGTGTAACACTTTAGAATAGGTGCGATATGTTTTTTCTATTTAACAGGGACTGCATTAGCTGTATAAATTAATATTTAATATTTAGTAATATGAGTGAATATGTGCAATATTGTATCTTGGGCTTACTGTGCTGAGATTGTTGTCATTCCATGTCACAACTGTTTTTTATTGCTCCTCTTCATTTCTTATTTATCTTCCCTTTCTTCCTCATCTTCCCTCTTCTCTTCTCTTCTCTTCTCTTCTCTTCTCTTCTCTTTCCTATTTCTATTACAAATGTCACTATTTGTGACATTGACATATTGATTGTTAACTAGATGTATTAATTTGGGTTTATTTGGGGTGATTTTTGTTAACAGTGAATTGAGTGTGTATAACTTTAAATGTGTTTTGAGGTGCATATCATGATGTATAAATAGAGACCCATTTTGTCTGTTGCTGACGTCTTGATAAAGTGCCAGTAAGCGTGAAATGTTGATATGCTTTTGCCAGGGGATGCTACACTATTTTATATAATAAATGTATATTTTTTATCATGACTGAATGTGAGGTCATATGTTCTTGCTCACCGTTGAGCCTTCTTGTCTTCATTTTTGTCTTTCTCATTGTGGTTGGCGGGGCTCCGGTGATTTTTCCTTTGAGCTGCATGTAGCGTTCAGCACACTTTGTTTCTCATGCCTATCCTGGAGACCATTGTCCTCCAAAAATGTCACCAGTCTCTCTTTAAGGATGGCCTCCATGAGCTTACCCACAATTGATGTGAGGCTCACTGGTCTGTAGTTACCTGGATCATCCCTTGGTCCACCTTTGTGAATAGGCACCACATGGGCCAATCTCCAGTCTTGTGGTACACATCCTGTCTGCAGAGAAGTATTGAACAGGTCAGTCAGTGGTCCAGCCAGGCTCCCTGCCAGTTCCTTGAGTACCCTAGGTGAATGCCATCAAGTCCCGGTGCCTTGTTCACCCGCAGTGCCCTCAGCCCTTCCAGTACTCTTTCCTCTGTAATCTCTCCATCTGTCACCCCTTCCCCTCCACCACTCCCATGAGGTATCTGCCCCCTTCAACCATGAATACAGAGCAGAAGTACTCATTCAGTGTCTCTGCCTGATCCTCCCCCTTTTCTACCCACCCCCTCATCCTTCTTGATTTTCACTATCTGGTCCCTGTTCTTCCTTCTTTCACCAATGTAGCTGAAGAAGCCCTTCTCTCCCTCTTTAATGCCCTGTGCCAGCCTCAGCTCTCTGGATGCCTTGGCAGCTCTGACTAGTTTTGTAACCTCCCTGGACTTCTTTGTATACTCCTCCCAGTCTTCCCCCCTCCCTGATCTGTTGGATCTTTGGAAAGCTCCCCTCTTGGCTCTCACTCCCTCCACTACCTCCTAGGTCAGCCAACTGGGCTCCTTTGCTCTTTCTTCTTGCTCTGTACCCTAGCACATGTCCCACTATCCTCTGTCAGCCCTGCCCTAATAATATTCCATTTTTGATTGTCATCCATGGTGGGTTGGATTCCCTCCAGATGCCTTATCAGGATTTCCCCCATCTTGTTGAAGTCTTCCCCCTGAAGTCATTCACCCTGGCACCTGAACAACCAGTTTGCTTCCCCATTCTGAGTGTGAATCACACTGAGTGATGATCACTCTCAGCAAGAGGGTCCTCCACCTCCAGGTCCCTTACGGCTTCCCCGTTTGATAGGACAAGGTCCAGAGTTCTACCCAACCTAGTTGGCTCACACACCATCTGCACTAGGAAGCTATCCTGGAATGCCCCCAGTTTTACCTGCTCCCTAGCACATCTGGTGGTTGGTGTGCTCCAGTCCACCCCAGGTAGGTTGAAGTCCCCCACAACTACCACTAATAGAGAAGCAGTGGTTTGGTGGCTTGTGTGGGGAAGGGTAGGAGCAATTTAGAAGGCACGCTTGTCTTCTGAATCAAATCGGAGGGCCAGTGCCCTGTCTTTTCAAAAGAAAACAAATCATTATCCTCCTGACTGTGATTTAACCAGAGTGATTGTTGTGTCCTGGCCAGCACACCTTTATTTAGAAAAAAAAAATCACTGTCCTCCTGACTGCGATTAAACAGAGTGATTGTTGTGTGTCCCTGCATGAACAACTGTACTAGGAAAAAAATCACTGTCCTCCTGACTGCGAATTTAACCAGAGTGATTGTTGTGTGTCCCTGTGTGCATACCTGTGCTAGAAAACAAATCAATGTCCTCCTGACTGCAGTTTAACCAGAGTGATTGCTGGTTGACCCTGCGTGCACACCTGTGCTAGGAAAAAAACCCACTGTCTTCCTGACCGTGATTTAACCAGAATGATTGTTATGTCCCTAACGGCACACCTTTATTTAGAAAAAAAGATCCCACCCCAGTGATAACTAATAAACTAAAGCAATTTCTGAAGATCTTCAAACTACAATTGAAGTCCTAAAATTACTTAATCCACCACAGTCTTTAATTGATGTTGATGATTTTGGTGAATTTCCTGGTGAATCTGGGCAAGTAACCAGGGAATCTAGGGAGCAATCCCTTCAGGAAGATAACATGGTTTATTTTGGAGATAATATTAAATACCCTACATTCCTAAGTAGAGATTTAACTCAAATGCTCAAAACAACTTTTTCAGTAAATGTTCTCATTATGGAACAATTAGTGGCAATTAGAGAGGAAATAGGAATGGTCAAAGCTGGTATATTTAACAACCAGATTAAGATCGAGGAAATAAATGATAAGTTAGGGAAAAAAATACCACCCTCAGAGAAATCTGACTCTATTGTACTAGTCTTAGAAGATGAGGGAACAATTGTCTACACTAATTATACTGGACTCACCTAAACCACTAAGAAAAAAAAACACACTAAAAAAAAGTGGAGACTGTGTTCCCTTAGTCACTGGGAATGACTCGCTGGGTAAAACAGGATCCATACAGGACAGTTTGGTGTATACTGACTTTGTAAAAGATCACAAACAAGATGATGTAGTGGTTAATGAAAAAAAGAGATAATTGGCTTATTCTGGAATATCCCCTAGAATCTTGTTTAGACACTATAACTGTTAGTGACAAGTTGGAATGTAATTTGGGAGCCAAATTGAATGTTCTTAAAAAAGAAATCAGGAGCTTAATAGCTGAATGGTCATCGGCTATGAAGGATCCAAATATGATTCCAGATATCACTGAAGAACATTCCACACAGATGGATAAACAATTCAGAACCAGAAGAAAGGTAGAAGGATTACCACAAAATATGGTGGTCACTCATGGAATAGGAACAGGAACATGTAGGGAAAAAAAAAAGAACCATGGAATTCAATCTCCCTAGGATTAGACTTAAAGGGCCACCTTTCTGGATTCAAGGTACTGAGATGGAACTTAAAAAGCAACTAGTTTTGCTTTTAGGATTAACATGGGGATACTTATGGCTGAATCTGATATACAAAAGAGTAGAGCTCTGTATTGATACAGATGGAAATTCTTTCTGTAACATTGTTCTACACTCGCCTAGATTGACAAATTATAGTTGGTATAATGATGAAATATTGAATGACTTTAGAATATCTTTGAATTTTGAGAACAGGAATCACTTTACCAAAGGAGTATGTGACATGTTAAATTCAAAACTAAAAAACAAACGGATACAGGTTGGTTAAGTATATTTGGCATCCCCAAAATTTATAATGAGAGTAACAGAAAATTAAAGGGTGTTCTGTGTAATTATTTTAGTAACTTACTGGGAATATCTTTAGGTAGGGGTGGTATCCTAGAAGTGATTAGATGTCCAGATGGAAGTCAAATCGATCTATTAATTAAAAATCCACAAATTGCCGATATGATGCAATGTAAAGAAGGTATATTGGATGCCATGGGCTTCCATATAGTAAAGATGGATGGTATTTGGGTTGATCATCCATTAAATAGAGTAAAAGAGCTCAATACTTCGGAAAATTGTCAAGTGGAAACCTTTAATAAATTTCAAACTTTGGAAGGTCTCTCGGATTGACTTCAAACTGAGGTACATGGTTCTCCTGAAAAAAGTGATTCCATTCCTGATGTGGCAGGGAACTTCTTAATTCTCTCATGGAATATTGCAGGATGGTTCACAAAGATAGTAGATAGTACTTGGATTAGCTATGTTACACAATTTGAAATGTTATGTTTTCAGGAAACGTGGCATGGGATAGATGATTTAATTAATATTAATGGGTATGCAACATTTGCACATTATGGACATAGGGAAGCTAATTATGGTAGGAATTCAGCTGGTCTTGTGGTACTCTGCAGAGTTTCTTCTGACTTAAAGGTGACTGCTCTGTGTATTATGCAGAATTTTATTACTGTGTATGTGGAGAAACTGAATCAAAGATTAATTATTGTTAATGTATACATTCCACCTAATGGTTCTGTGCACTATAGTGATGAAATATGGTCCATATTAAAAAATGAGATAAATAAATATAATTAAACTTTTCCCAATATTGACATCTTAGTGATTAGTGATTACAATGCCAAAATAGGTACTTAAGATGGATTTGTAGATAAATCTTTCTTTGCATATAACTCCAGTCATCCTCCCATAATACGATCTTCTCAAGATCTGGTTGTTAATAAATCGGGTAAGATCTTGATTGAATTAATGTCTGAATTTGATCTATACCCCTTAAATGGTTGAATTCTGGGAGATAAGACGGGAAATTATACTTATGTTAAAGTCCATCATAAATCATTACTGGATTTGGCCTTATGGTCAGAATATATACATGTTTGGTCTTCCCTATATATTCCAACCAGGGCAGAAAGTGACCATTTTCCATTATTACTAAACACTGAACAATGGGATAGGGAGGATAAAAATACATCTTCTGTGGTCCCTCTTGAATGTAGAGTTAATAAACATATTAGTTGAGAGGGTTGGTTAGAAAACAGAGTGATAGACCAGATTTCATTATATGATAATTTATTGAACAGAGATATATAGTTGACTCAGGATGTAGAGAGAATATGGGAGTTTGTATAAAAACGTTTTAAGGAATTGAGGACGCAGTTGTATAAAGATGTATTTTTTAGTAAATATAAAGAAAAACAAACCTGGTTTGACCAGGAATGTATTCTATTTAAAAATGATCTAAGGAAATTAATAAGACAAGTGAGAGCACAAAAAAAAAACAACAATTATCAAAGCAAGTTAAGGTAAAAAGATGAAATATAAACAAATGTTAAAAAATAAGAAAAGAGACTTTCAAAACATGAAATGGGTGCAAATGATGGCTATAATTAAAAGAAAGAATGATAAAGGATTTTGGCAGCTTGTGGCTAAGGGTTCATTAAATAGTAAAACTAATGCTGATTGTTATATAACAGAGTCACGATGGGTAGAACATTTTGAGAAGATTTTTTTTGACCCATCCACCGAGGAGCCTGAGTTAGTTGTGCCCAGTAAATACAGTTCTTATAAAATTGCTATTAAAGATGTTTATCAATAAAACCTATGAAATCGAACAAGGCTCATGGCCCAGATAAAATCCCAGTGGAAGTATGTAAATGTAATACTTCTTTTTGGAGCCAAATCTTGTGTTTCTTTTTTAATAAAATAGATTGAAACATCTTCTTTTCCTCCTTCTTGGAAAGGTGCAGAAATTATCCCAATAAATAAAAAGGGAGATACTGGAGATCCAGCTATGTATCGCCCATCAGCCTAATAGATGTTCGTCTTAAAATTTTCTCACATATTATTTTGGAACACTTAGAAAAATTCAAATACAATTTGCAGGAGGGATAAGTGTGGTTCAGTCAGGCTTCTGTAGTGGGACATCAACAATAGATAATTGTTGTATTTTTAACCATTTAATTCATAAATATGTTAAAATAAGGTAGCAAAAATTATATACAGCATTTATTGATTTGTCTGCTGCCTTTGATGTGGTTTGTAGAGCACAATTACGGGAAATCCGGTATAACGGAGGAATCAATCAGGCCTTCATTTCAATAATTTCTGCATTGTACAGCAATACCTGGGCTAAGATTAGGTTTTTTATTGCTGGGGAGACAACTACACCTTTTAGAATTAACCAGGGTGTAAGACAAGGTTGTATATTAGCCCCCACTTTGTTTAATTTATATATGGATCCTCTTATTAGGAAGCTTGAACAAAGTGATAAAGACGCACCAAAGATTGATTCGAGGCAGACAGTTATTTTAGCATATGCTGATGATTTAGTTTTGATCTCTCAAACTAAAAGTGGCCTTCAAAGGCAACTGGATACTCTAAAAATGGGCACTCATCTTTTAAAGTTAAAAATAAATTTATCTAAGACAAAAACTTTAACTTTTGACACCAGCTCTGCTGAATCTCTTTTTAAACTAGACGATCATAGAATAGAAGCTGTCAAACAATATATATATTTGGGATTAACATATACAAATAACAATAAGTGGAAACAACAGCAATATATGGTATGTGGTAAAATTTAAAAAACAATGAATGGTTTGAAGAAATGTAATTATTCTTATGGAGGCTTTTCATTAAACCCTTACTTAGAGCTATCAAAGCTAAATGTTGGGCACAAATGATGTATGCAACTGAAGTATGGAACTTAAATGATGCTGAAATATGCATGACTTCAGTTTATAAAGCCTTATGAGCTGAATTACAGGTTACTCCATCTTGCCCATCTGTTTACTTGCAAGCTGAACTTGGATTAATAAATGTTAATGCACTTAGTGTGGGAAGGAAACTTAAATATTGGTTGTACTTAACCAGATTAGATAAAGATAAGTTACCAAAGAAATGTTTCCTGGAACAGCTTTTTTGGATTAAAAATGATTGTGGGGAGAAATATTGGTTGCAAGATATACATAGCAAATTGGATCTATATGGTCTATCAAGTATTAAATTCATATCTTATAAGGAACATTAAGATTAGCCCTAATTATAAGGCATACATTCAAAAAAAAGTTAATGAATATTGGATTAATCAGGATCTGGAGAAAATCCGACTATCTAGATTTTCTAGATGGTATGCAGAAAATACTGATAGTTTTGAGTATAGGGGTTATTGGGATACATTGGAGAATAGGATACTTAGAAATACTTTTCTTAAAGCTAAATTAGAGCTTTTTGAGAATAATATGTTGAAAACTAGATATCATAATCTCTCCAAGGAGCATGAAATATGTGATTGTAAAAATTGGAATAGGGAGGATCTCACTCATGTTTTATGGCAATGTCCTTGGTGTAATAGAATACAACAGTACTGGTTGGGACCATTTGCTAATTGGCCTGATATATCAAGAAGTGAAATTACATCTATTATTATGAATACAAATGACGAAAATACTATTAAGAGAAGTGCTAATTATTTTATGTATGTTGCTAAAATTAGAAAGAAAAATCAGAGCAATGGTATTGTTTATACTGTATGTTAGATCACAAACTGATATGACTTGTTGCTCAGATTTATTAGTACCAGAATTGATAACGTATAAGAAATAATTAGGATATGTTTTTACTAAATGTAGGACAATTATATCCACATTTTTGTATACTTCTGCTGACCTGTTATGATCTTTCTTTTAAATATGAATTGTGTTCTAAGTGAGTGATATAGGAGAAGATAATGTTTAGGTCATTAATATACAATAGACTGCTCCCTTGATGTTCTCTAAGATATTGAATCTACACTGAGTCCCTATACGTATTATATTTATTAAGTGAGGAATTTGTGAAATATGTGTCTTTTATATCCTCTTTTTATATTCATGTTTTTGAATGGGATTTGACCCAAGATAAATATAATTCAAATGTATGTGAATATGTGTTCTATTTATATTGTATGTCTGTATACTGTTTGTAAAGGCCTTGTATGGCTAAACAATAAACTATTTACTATTACTACACTGACCTCCTGACTGCAATTTAACCAGAGTGATTGTTGTGTGTTCCTGGGTGCACACCTGTGTTAGGAAAAAAAATCACTGTCCTCCTGACTGTGAATTTAACCAGAGTGATTTCTGTGTGTCCCTGCATGCACATCTGTGCTAGAAAAAAAAAACACTGTCCTCCTGACTGCAAATTTAATCAGAGTGCTTGTTGTGTCCCTGCCGGCACAACTTTTTCTAGAAAAAAATCACTGACCTTCTAACTGTGAATTAACCAGAATGATTATTGTGTGCCCCTTCGTGCACACATGTGCTAGAAAAAATCACTGTCCTCCTGACTGCAAATTTAACTAGAGTGCTTGTTGTGTGTCTCTGCGTCCATGCCTGTGCTAGGAAAAAAAAATTACTGCCCTCCAGACTACGATTTAATCAGAGTGATTGTTGTGTCCCTGCTGGCACAACTTTTTTTAGAAAAAAAATCACTGTCTTTCTGACAGAAAATTTAACAAGAGTGATTGTTGTGTGTCCCTGTGTGCATACCTGTGCTAGAAAAAAAATCACAGTCCTCCTGACTATGATTTAATCAGAGTAATTGTGGTGTGCCCCTGTGGCACACTTGTGCTAGGAAAAAAATTACTGTCCTGCTGACTGCGAATTTAACCAGAGTGATTGTTGTATGTCCCTTCATGCACACCAGTACTAGGGAAAAAAAAATCGCTGTACTGCTGCCTGCAAATGCAACCAGAGTGATTGTTGTGCATCCCTGCATGCACAACTGTGCTAGTAAAAAAATTACTATCCTCCTAACTGTGATTTAACTGGAGCGATAGTCTCTCAAGGTATGGCAGTGCACTCGTAAGAAGAAAGATCAATGTCAGCCCACGTTAGATTTAAGGCTTTTAATTCTCCAAACTTGGAATAAATAGCCCCAGTGCTTGGATCGCAAGGTCTTCCACAGGAGGCTGTCCTCCTGACTGTGAATTTAAACAGGATTTTAATTCTCCAAACTTGGAAGATGCTGAAAAAATAGCCCCAGCACTTCGACTGCAAGGTGTTCCTCAGGGAGCTGACCTCCTGACTGTGAATTTAACCAGAGTGATTATTTTGTTCCTGCCAGCCCAACTTTATTCAGAAAAAAAAATCACTGTCCTCCTGACTACGATTGTAGTGACCCTGCCAGCAAACCTTTTCCTAGAAAAAAAAAATCACTGTCCCCCTGACTGCAATTTAACCATCGTGATTGTGGTGAGTCATTGCTTGGACACTTGTGCTAGGAAAACAATCACTGTGCTCCTGGCTGCAATTTAACCAGAGTGATTGTTGTGTCCCTGCTGGACACCTTTTTTTAGAAAAAAAAATCACTGTGTTTCTGACTGTGATTTAACTTGAGAGTCTGTTGTGTGTCCCTGTGTGCACACCTGTGCTAAAAAAAATCACTCTCCTCCCGACCGTGTATTTAACCAAAGTGATTGTTTTGTGTCCCTGCATGCACACCTGTGCTAAAAAAAACATTGTCCTTCTGAATACAAATTTAGCCAGAGTGATTGTTGTATCCATGCTGGAACACTTTTTTTAGAAAAAAAAAATCACTGTCCTTCTGACTGTGATTATACCAAAGTGAGTGTTGCGCATCCCTCTGTGCACACCAGTGCTAGGAAAAAAAATCATTGTCCTCCTGAATGTAATTTAACCAAATAGATTGTTGTGTCCCTGCCAGCATTACTTTGTTTACAAAAAAAAATGACTGTCCTCCTGACTGCGATTTAACCAGTGTGATTGTTGTGTGTCCCTGCATGCTCACCTGTGCCACGAAAAAAACTGTTGTCTTCCTGACTGAAAATTTAACTGGAGTGATTGTTGTGTGTCCCTGTGTGCATACATGTGCCAGGAAAAAAAATCACTATCCTCCTGACTGCAATTTAACCAGAGTGATTGTTGTGTGTCCCTGCATGCACAACTTTATTCAAAAAAAAAATCACTGTCACCCTGATTGCGATTTAACCAGAGTGATTGTTGTGTGTCCCGGCGTGCACACCTGTGCTGGGAAAAAAATTACTGTCCTCCTGATGGCGAATTTAACCAGAGTGATTGCTGTGTGTCCCTGTGTGCATACCTGTGCTAGGAAAAAAAATCACTGTCCTCCTGACTGCGATTTAATCAGAGTAATTGTTGTGTGTCCCTGTGGCACACTTGTGCTAGGAAAAAAATTACTGTACTGCTCCCTGCAAATTTAATCAGAGTGATTGTTGTGTATCCCTGCAGGCACAACTGTGGTAGGAAAAAAATTACTATCCTCATAACTGTAATTTAACTGGAGCGATAGTCTCTCAAGGTATGGCAGTGCACTCTGGACAGGGGCAGTTGGTGCACACAAAGGTAGCTAGCCCAAAATTGCATAAATCATGTGGTATGTGCACTCATATGAAGAAAGACCACTGTCAGCCCACATTAGATTTAAGGCTTTTAATTCTCCAAACTTGGAATAAATAGCCCCAGTGCTTGGATCGTAAGGTCTTTCTCAGGAGGCTGTCCTCCTGACTGTGAATTTAAACAGAGTAATTGTTATATTCTTGCCGACACACTTTTATTCAGAAAAAAAATCACTGTCCTCCTGACTATGATTTAACCAGAATGATTGTTGTGGGTCCCTGCGTGCACACCTGTGCTAGAAGAAACAATATCTGTCCTTCTGGCTGCGAATTTAACCAGAATGATTGTTGAGTTCCTGCTGGCACAACTTTATTTTGAAAAAAATCACTGTCCTCCTGATTGTGATTTAACCAGAGATATTGTTTTGTGTCCCTGCGTGCAAAGCTGTGCTAGGAAAAAAATTACTGGCCTCCTGATTGCAACTTAACCAGAGAGATTGTTGTGTGTTCCTTCATGCACACCTGTGCTAAGAAAAAAATCACTGTCCTGCAGACTGCAAATTTAACCAGAGTAATTGTTGTGCATCTCTGCGTGCACAACTGGGCTAGACAAAAAAATCACTGTCCTCCTGACTGCAATTTAACCAGAGTGATTGTTGTGTGTCTCTCAAGGTATGGCAGTGCACTTTGGACAAGGGCAGGTGGTGCACACAAAGGTAGCTAACCCAAAATTGCATAAATCGTGTGGTGTGTGCACTCGTAGGAAGAAAGACCAATGTCACCCCACATTAGATTTAAGGCTTTTAATTCTCCAAACTTGGAAGATGCTGAAAAAATAGCCCTAGCACTTCAGACTGCAAGGTGTTCCTCAGGAGGCTGTCCTCCTGACTGTGAATTTAGCCCGGGTGATTGTTTTGTTCTTGCCAGCCCAACTTTATTCAGAAAAAAAATCACAGTCCTCCTGACTACGATTTAACCAGAGTGATTGTTGTGTGTCCCTGTGCACACACCTGTGTTATGAACAAAATCTCTGTCCTCCTTACTGCAAATTTAACCAGAGTGATTGTTGTGTCCCTGCCGGAAAACCTTTTCCTAGAAAAAAAAAATCACTGTCTCCCTTACTGCCATTTAACCAGAGTGATTGAGGTATGTCATTGCATGGACACTTGTGCTAGGAAAAAAATCACTGTGCTCCTGACTGTGATTTAACCAGAGTGATTGTTGTATTCCTGCTCGTACAAATCACTGTGCTTCTGACTGTGATTTAACTTGAGAATCTGTTGTGTGTCCCCATGTGCACACCTCTGTTAGGAAAAAAATCATTGTCCTCCTGACTGTGAATTTAATGAGAGTGATTGTTTTGTGTTCCTGTATGCACACCTGTGCTAAAAAAAGGAAAATTACTGTCCTCCTGACTGCATATTTAACCTAAGTGATTGTGTTGTGTCCCTTCGTGCATGCCTGTGCTAAAAAAAAAAAAGCATTGTCCTTCTGAATACAAATTTAACCAGAGTGATAGTTGTGTCCGTGCTGGCACATATTTTTTTTAGAAAAAAAAATCACTGTCCTTCTGACTGCGATTTAACCAGCGTGATTGTTGTGTGTTCCTGCGTGCACAGCTGTACCACGAAAAACATCACTGTCCTTCTGACTGCTAATTTAACCAGAGTGATTGTGTGTCCCTGCATGCATACCTGTTCTAGGAAATAAATCAGTGTCCTTCTGACTTCAATTTAACCAGAGTGATTGTTGTGTCCTTGCTGGCACAACTTTACTTAGGAAAAAAAATCAGGCTTCTGACTGCGATTTAACCAGAGTGATTGTTGTGTGTCCCTGCATGCACACCTTTATTTAGAAAAAAAATCACTGTCCTCCTGACTGCGAATTTAACCAGAGTGATTGTTATGTTCCTGCCGGCACACCTTTATTCTGAAAAAAATGTCACTGTCCTCCTGACTGCGATTTAACCAGAGTGATTGTTCTGTGTCCATGCATGCACACTTGTGCTAGGAAAAAAAATCACTGTCCTTCTGACTGTGAATTTAACCAATGTGATTGTTTTGTGTCCCTCCATGCCCAACTGTGCTAGGAAAAAAATCACTCTTCTTCTGACTGCAATTTAACCAGACTGATTGTTGTGAGTCTCTCAAGGTGTGGCAGTGCACTCTGGACACTGGCACTCAGTGCATACAAAGGTAGATAGCCCAAAATTGAGTAAATCGTGTGGTGTGTGCACTCGTAGGAAGAAAGATGACTGTCAGCTCACATTAGATTTAAGGCTTTTAATTCCCCAAAGTTGGAAAAAAATCACTGTCCTCCTCACTGCGATTTAATAGGAGTAATTGTGGTGTGTCCCTGTGGCACACTTGTGCTAGGAAAAAAATTACTGTCCTGCTGACTGCAAATTTAACCAGAGTGATTTTTGTGCATCCCTGCATGCACAACTGTGCTAGGAAAAAAATTACTATCCTCCTAACTGTGATTTAACTGGAGTGATAGTCTCTCAAGGTATGGCAGTGCACTCTGGACAAGGGCAGTTGGTGCACACAAAGGTAGCTAGCCCAAAATTGCATAAATCGTGTAGTATGTGCACTCATAAGAAGAAAGACCACTGTCATCCCACATTAGATTTAAGGCTTTTAATTCTCTAAGCTTGGAATAAATAGCCCCAGTGCTTGGACCAAAAAGGACTTCCTCAGGAGGCTGTCCTCCTGACTGTGAATTTAAACCGAGTGATTGTTGTGTTCTTGCCGGCCCACTTTTATTCAGAAAAAAAATCACTGTCCTCCTGACTGCAATTTAACCAAAGTGATTGTTGTCGGTCCCTGCGTGCACACCTGTGCTAGAAAAAAAAATTATCTGTCCTCCTGACTGCGAATTTAACCAGCATGTTTGCTGAGTTCTTGCTGGCACAACTTTATTTGGAAAAAAAATCACTGTCCTCCTGACTGTGATTTAACCAGAGATATTGTTTTGTGCCCCTGCATGCAAAGCTGTGCTAGGGAAAAAATTACTGTCCTCCTGATTGTGACTTAACCAGAGAGATTGTTGTGTGTCCCTTCGTGCACACCTGTACTAGGAAAAAAATCACTGTCCTCCTGACTGCAATTTAACCAGAGTGATTGTTGTGTGTCTCTCAAGGTATGGCAGTGCACTCTGGACAAGAGCAGTTGGTGCACACAAAGGTAGCTAACCCAAAATTGCATAAATTGTGTGGTGTGTGCACTCATAGGAAGAAAGACCACTGTCAGACCACACTAGATTTAAGGCTTTTAATTCTCCAAACTTGAAAGATGCTGAAAAAATAGCCCCAGCACTTCGACTGCAAGGTGTTCCTCAGGGGGCTGTCCTCCTGAATGTGGATTTAACCAGAGTGATTGTTTTGTTCCTGCCAGCCAAACTTTATTCAGAAAAAAATTCACTGTCCTCCTGACTGCAATTTAACCACAGTGATTGTTTTGTGTCCCTGTATGTACACCTGTGTTATGAACAACATCGCTGTCCTCCTGATGCAAATTTAGCCAGAGCGATTGTTGTGTCTCTGTCGGCACACCTTTTCCTAGAAATAAAAATCACTGTCCCCCTGACTGCGATTTAACCAGAGTGATTGTGGTGTGTCATTGCATGGACACTTGTGCTAGAATAAAAGTCACTGTGCTCCTGACTATGATTTAACCAGAGTGATTGTTGTGTCCCTGCTGGCACACCTTTTTTTAGAAAAAAAAATCACTGTGCTTCTGACTGTGATTTAACTTGAGAGTCTGTTGTGTGTCCCTGTGTGCACACCTGTGTTAGGAAAAAATCACTGTCCTTCTGACCGTGAATTTAACGACAGTGATTGTTTTGTGTCCCTGCATGCACACCTGTGCTAAAAAAAAATCACTGTCCTCCTGACTGTGTATTTAACCAAAGTGATTGTTTTGTGTCCCTGCATGCACGCCTGTGCTAAAAAACAAAAACATTGTCCTTATGAATACAAATTTAACCAGAGTGATTGTTCTGTCCATGCCGGAACACTTTTTTTTTAGAAAATAAATTCACTGTTCTTCTGACTGTGATTTAACCATAGTGATTGTTGTGTGTCCCTGCATGCACAGCTGTACTAGGAAAAAAATCACTGTCCTTCTGACTGCGAATTTAACCAGAGTGATTCTTGTGTGTCCCTGCATGCATACCTGTTCTAGGAAACAAATCAGTTCCTTCTGACTTCGATTTAACCAGAGTGATTGTTGTGTGTCCGTGCATGCACACCTTTATTTAGAAAAAAAATCACTGTCCTCCTGACTGTGAATTTAACCAGTGATTGTTGCGTATCCCTGTGTGCACACCTGTGTTATGAAAAAAATCACTGTCGTCTTGACTGCAAATTTAACCAGAGTGATTGTTGTGTCCCTGCCAGCACACCTTTTCCTAGAAAAAAAAACTGTCCCCCTAACTGCGATTTAACCAGAGTGATTGTGTTGTGTCATTGCATGGACACTTGTGCTAGGAAAAACATCACTGTGCTCCTGACTGTGATTTAACCAGAGTGATTGCTGTGTCCCTGTGTGCACACCTTTATTTAGAAAAAAAATCACTGTCCTCCTGACTGCAAATTTAACCAGAGTGATTGTTACATGGCCCTGTGTGCACCCCTGTGTTATGAAAAATATCACTGTCATCTTGACTGCAAATTTAACCAGAGTGAATGTTGTGTCCCTGCCGGCACACCTTTTCCTAGAAAAAAAAACTGTCTCCCTGACTGCGATTTAACCAGAGTGATTGTTTTGTGTCATTGCATGGACACTTGTGCTAGGAAAAAAATCACTGTGCTCCTGACTGCGATTTAACCAGAGTGATTTTTGTGTCCCTGCTGGTGCACCTTTTTTTAGAAAACAAAAATCACTGTACTTCTGACTACGATTTAACTTGAGAGTCTGTTAAGGGTCCCTGTGTGCACACCAGTGTTAGAAAAAATCACTGTCCTCCTGACTGTGAATTTAACCGTGATTGTTTTGTGTCCCTCTGTGCACAACTGTGCTAGGAAAAAAAATCACTGTGTCTCTCAAGGTGCGGCAGTGCGCTCTGGACATGGGCAGTCGATGCATACAAAGGTAGCTAGCCCAAAATCGTGTAAATCATATGTGCACTCGTAGGAAGAAAGACGACTGTCTGTCCACATTAGATTTAATGCTTTAATTCTCCAAAGTTGGAAGATGCTGAACAAGTAGCCTCAGCACTTTGACTGCAATGTGTTTCTCAGGGGGCTGTCCTCCTGACTGTGAATTTAACCAGAGTGATTGTTGTGTGTCCCTGCATGCACTGACTGCGTATTTAACCAGAGTGATTGTTTTGTGTCCCTGCGTGTGTGCCTGTGGTAAAAAAAAAGCATTGTCCTTCTGAGTACAGATTTAACCAGAGTGATTTTTGTGTCCATGCTAGCAAATTTTTTCTTTAGAAAAAAAAATCACTGTCCTTCTGACTGCGATTTAACCAGAGTGATTGTTGTGTGTCCCTGCGTGCACAGCTGTGCTAGGAAAAACATCACTGTCCTTCTGACTGCGAATTTAACCAGAGTAATGGTGTGTCCCTGCATGCATACCTGTTCTAGGAAAAAAAATCAGTGTCCTTCTGACTTCGATTTAACCAGAGTGATTGTTGTTTCCTTGCTGGCACAACTTTACTTAGGAAAAAAAATCAGTGTCCTTCTGACTGTGAATTTAACCAGAGTGATTGCTGTGTTCCTGCCGGCACACCTTTATTCTGAAAAGAAAATCACTATCCTCCTGACTGCAATTTAACCAGAGTGATTGTTCTGTGTCCCTGCATGCACACCTGTGCTAGGAAAAAAAAATTACTGTCCTCCTGACTGTGAATTTAACCAACGAGATTGTTTTGTGTCCCTCCGTGCACAACTGTGCTAGGAAAAAAATCACTCTTGTCCTGACTGCGATTTAACCAGACTGATTGTTGTGTGTCTCTAAAGGTGTGGCAGTGCGCTCTGGACACTGGCAGCCGGTGCATACAAAGGTAACTAGCCCAAAATTGCATAAATCATGTGCTGTGTGCACTTGTAGGAAGAAAGACGACTGTCAGCCCACATTAGATTTAAGGCTTTTAATTCTCCAAAGTTGGAAGACGTTGAACAAATAGCCCCAACACTTCAACTGCAAGGTGTTTCTCAGGGGCTCTCCTCCTGACTGCAGATTTAACCAGAGTGGCTGTTGTGTTCTTGCCGGCTCGCCTTTATTTAGAAAAAAAAATCACTGTCCTTCTGACTGATTTAACCAGAGTGATTGTTGTCTGTCCCTGTGTACACACCAGTGTTAGGAATAAAAATCACTGTACTCCTGATTGCTAATTTAACCAGAGTGATTGTTGTCTTCCTACCATCACACCTTTTTTAGAAAAAAAGATCACGCTCCTCCTGACTGTGATTTAACCAGAGAGATTATTGTGCATCCCTGTGTGCATACCTGTGGTAAAAAAAAAAAATTGTCCTCCTGACTGTGATTTAACCAGAGAGATTGTTGTGTGTCCCTGCATGCTCACCTGTGCTAGGAAAATAATTGCTGTCTTCCTGACTGTGATCTAACCAGAGGGATTGTTGTGTGTCCCTGCATGCACACCTGTGGTAAAAAAAAAAATAATTCTCCTCCTGACAGTGAATTTAATGGGAGTGATTGTTTTGTGTCCCTACATGCACACCTGTGCAAAAAAAAAAAGCCTGGTCCTTTTGACTACAAATTTAACCAGAGTGATTGTTGTGTCCATACCGGCACACTTTTTTTTTAGAAAAAACAATCACTCTCCTTCTGACTGCAATTTAACCAGAGTGATTGTTGTGTGTCCCTGCATGCACAGCTGTGCTAGGAAAAAAATCAGTGTTCTTCTGACTTTGATTTAACCAGAGTGATTGTTGTGTCCTTGCTGGCACAACTTTATTGATGAAATAATCACTGTCCTCCTGACTGCAATTTAACCAGAGTGATTGTTGTGTGTCCGTGCATGCACATCTTTCTTCTGAAAAAAAAATCACTGTCCTCCTGACTGCAATTTAACCAGAGTGATTGTGTGTCCTAGCATGCACACCTGTTCTATGAAAAAAATAAATGTCCTTCTGACTGTGATTTAACCAGAGTGATTGTTGTGTGTCACTGCGTACACACCTTTGGTAGGAAAAAATCAAAATCACTGTCATCCTGACTGCGAACTTAACCAGAGTGTTTGTTGTGTGTTCTTGTGTGCATACCTGTTTTAAGAAAAAATCACTGTCCTCCTAACTACAGTTTAACCAGAGTCATTGTTGTGTGTCCCTGCATGCACATATTTGCTAGGAAAAGGAATCATTGTCCTAGTGACTGCGACTGGACCAATCTCAATCTCAATCTTTATTTATTTAAGGCGCCTTTCTAAAAACCAAGGCGCCTGTACAGTACTAGATAAAACAATTACAAATACAATAAACAACAATATTAAAAATCATTATATGCTTTACTAAAGAGGTGAGTCTTTAAAGATTCTTTAAAACTATGGACAGTAGGGCTTTCCCGCACCTGACGAGGTAGAGAATTCCACAGGGTAGGCCATAAAACTAAATGATCTTGCCCTGAAGTTTTTAACGAACCCTGGGAATCTCTAGCAATCCCTCATCAGTGGATCGAGGAGAGCGGGAGGGACAGTAGGTATGAAGGAGATCTTTCAGGTAAACTGGTCCCTGATCATGTAGGGCCTTATGGGTCAGCAAACCGACCTTGAAAGTGATTAGCCAGCAAACTGGCAACGAGTACAGACCGGAGCACAGGCGTTATATGACTGGCCCTAGATGAGCCCGTCAACAGCCTGGCTGCCGCGTTCTGCACCTAGCTGCGTGGCGAATCTCAATCCAGGAAGCCCTAGGTAGAAGCGGTTGCAGTAGTCAAGGCGGGAGGTAACGAAGGCGTGGACCAAAATAGGCAGATCGTCAGGGGGAACCAGGTGTTTCACCCGGGCGATGTTCCTCAGATGGTAAAAAGAGGTTTTGACAACCGCTGACACCTGAGATTTAAATGTCAAGCGGTCATTAAATACAACGCCTAGATTCCACACTCGGTCTGAGGTAATTAGCGGGATATCCCCGAGCCATAAACCCGAGGGTAATCCAACCAATAAACCCGCCTCCCGGCGATCCTGGCCCACAACCAACACCTCAGTTTTATCAGGGTTCAACCTCAGCCAACTCACATTCATCCAGTCCTGGATTTCAGCAAGACAGTTATTAAAGACCGAAAAGGCAGCATCTTGACCGGGCGCAAAGGACATGTACAGCTGAGTATCATCTGCATAGCAGTGAAAACTCAGACCATACCGCCTAATAATCGCTCCTAATGGCAGCATATATACTGCAAACAACATGGGTGCCAAAATGGAACCCTGCGGTACCCCACAGGATAGGGAGAATGATGCTGAGGAA
This sequence comes from Neoceratodus forsteri, assembly GCA_016271365.2. NCBI lineage: Eukaryota > Metazoa > Chordata > Ceratodontiformes > Ceratodontidae > Neoceratodus > Neoceratodus forsteri. Next base: position 724,544,538 of record CM057458.1, on the reverse strand, counting down.
AAATCCAGACACCACTTTCTCTGAGTCCTACCCTCGAGGTAGGACTCGAACCAACTGAGGACTGTACCAGACAGTCCACAGATAGACCACAGGCGTTCCAATAGCACACCATGGTCTACAGAATCAAATGCTGCAGAGAGATCAAGAAGGACCAGAATGGAGCGAGATCTTCGATCTCTCGCTATTAGGAGGTCATTTAGCACCCTAATCAGAACTGTCTCGGTACTATGTCTTTTCTAAATCCGGACTGGAGAATCAGAGATTGTGGCTGGTCAAATGATCATTTAACTGCAAAGCAACCACCTTCTCAATAACTTTACCAACAAAGGGTAAGTTAGAGACAGGCCTGTAGTTTGCCAGGCAGTCCGGGTCAAGGAGGATTTCTTAAGGAGGGCTGGACCACCGCCTCCTTTAGAGGATTTGGAAAAATCCCCATCTCCATGGACCTACAGACTATCTCAGCTAGGATGGGGCCGATTTTATCCACACACCCCACTAAGAGACATGTGGGGCCCGGATCCAAACTACAGTTGGTCGGATGCAATAATTGTATGATCATCACAATTTCTTCAACCAGAGTGATTGTTGTGTGTCCCTTCATGCACACCTGTGCTAGGAAAAACATAACTGTCCTCCTGATTGCGACTTAACCAGAGAGATTGTTGTGTGTCCCTTCGTGCACACCTGTGCTAGGAAAAAAAATCACTGTCCTCCTGACTGCAATTTAACCGGGGAAGGTGATTGTTGTGTGTCTCTCAAGGTATGGCAGTGCACTCTGGACAAGGGCAGTTTGTGCACACAAAGGTATCTAACCCAAAATTGCATAAATCATGTGGTGTGTGCACTCGTAGGAAGAAAGACCACTGTCTGCCCACATTAGATTTAAGGCTTTTAATTCTCAAATTTGGAAGATGCTAAATGATCAGCCCCAGTGCTTGGACTGCAAGGTCTTCCTCAGGGGCTGTCCTCCTGACTGTGAATTTAACCAGAGTGATTGTTTTGTTCCTTCCAGCCCAACTTTATTCAGAAAAAAATTCACTGTCCTCCTGACTACGATTTAACCAGAGTGATTGTTGTGTGTCCCTGTGTTATGAAAAAAATCGCTGTCCTCCTGACTGCAAATTTAGCCAGAGTGATTGTTGTGTCTCTGCCGGCACACCTTTTTCTAGAAAAAAAAAATCACTGTCCCCCTGACTGCGATTTAACCAGAGTGATTGTGGTGTGTCATTGCATGGACACTTGTGCTAGGAAAAAAAATCACTGTGCTCCTGACTGCGATTTAACCAGAGTGATTGTTGTGTCCCTGCTGACACACCTTTTCTTAGGAACAAAAAAATCACTGTGCTTCTGACTATGATTTAACTTGAGAGTCTGTTGTGCATCCCTGTGTGCACACCTGTGTTTGGAATAAAATCTCTGTCCTCTTGACTGTGAATTTAATGAGAGTGATTGTTTTGTGTCCCTGCATGCACACCTGTGCTAAAAAAAAAATCACTGTCCTCCTGACTGCGTATTTAACCAAAGTGATTGTTTTGTGTCCCTGCGTGCACACCTGTGCTAAAAAACAAAAACATTGTCCTTCTGAATACAAATTTAACCAGAGTGATTGTTGTGTCCATGCCGGAACACTTTTTTTTTTTAGAAAAAAAAATAACTGTCCCTCTGACTGTGATTTAACCAGAGTGATTGCTGTGTGTTCCTGCATGCACAGCTGTGCTAGGAAAAAAATCTCTGTCCTCCAGATTGCAATTTAACCAGAGTGATTGTTGTGTGTCCCTGCATGCACACCTGTTCCAGGAAAAAAATCAGTGTCCTTCTGACTGCGATTTAACCAGAGTGATTGTTGTGTGTCAGTGCATGCACACCTTTATTTAGAAAAAAAATCACTGTCCTCCTGACTGCAAATTTAACCAGAGTGAAAGCTGCGTGTCCCTGTGTGCACACCTGTGTTATGAAAAAAAATCGCTGTCGTCTTGACTGCAAATTTAACTAGAGTGATTGTTGTGTCCCTGCTGGCACACCTTTTCCTAGAAAAAAAACTGTCCCCCTAACTGCGATTTAACCAGAGTGACTGTGTTGTGTCATTGCATGGACACTTGTGCTAGGAAAAAAATCACTGTGCTCCTAACTGCGATTTAACCAGAGTGATTGTTGTGTCTCTGCTGGCACACCTTTTTTAGAAAACAAAAATCACTGTGCTTCGGACTGTGATTTAACTTGAGAGTCTGTTGAGGGTCCCTGTGTGCACACCTGTGTTAGAAAAAATCACTGTCCTTCTGACAGCAAATTTAACCAAATAGATTGTTGTGTCCCTGCCAGCATTACTTTGTTTACAAAAAAAAAATGACTGTCCTCCTAACTGCGATTTAACCAGTGTGATTGTTGTGTGTTCCTGCATGCTCACCTGTGCCTGGAAAAAAAATCATTGTCTTCCTGACTGCAAATTTAACTGGAGTGATTGTTGCATGTCCCTGCATGCACACCTGTTCTAGGAAAAAAATCAGTGTCCATCCAACTGCAATTTAGCCAGAGTGATTGTTGTGTGTCCGTGCGTGCACACCTTTATTTAGAAAAAAAATCACTGTCCTCCTGACTGGGAATTTAACCAGAGTGATTGTTGTGTTCCTGTCAGCACACCTTTATTTTGAAAAAAAATCACTGTTCTCCAGACTGCGATTTAACCAGAGTGATTGTTCAATGGCCCTGTGTGCACACCTGTGCTAGGAAAAAAATCACTGTCCTCCTGACAGCAATTTAACCGGACTGATAGTTGTGTGTCTCTCAAGGTGTGGCAGTGCGCTCTGGACATGTGCAGTCAGTGCATACAAAGGTAGCTAGCCCAAAATCGTGTAAATCGTGTGTGCACTCGTAGGAAGAAAGACGACTGTCGGTCCACATTAGATTTAAGGTTTTTAATTCTCCAAAGTTGGAAGATGCTAAACAAATAGCCTCAGCACTTCAACTGCAAGGTGTTTCTCAGGGAGCTGTCCTCCTGACTGCGAATTTAACCAGAGTGATTGTTTTGTGTCCCTGCATGCATGCCTGTTCTAAAAAAAAAATATAATTTTCCTTCTGAATACAAATTTAACCAGAGTGATTGTTGTGTCTGCGCTGGCACATTTTGTTTTTTAGAAAAAAAAATCACAGTCCTTCTGACTGCACTTTAACCAGAGTGAGTGTTGTGTGTCCTTGCGTGCACAGTTGTGCTAGGAAAAACATCACTGTCCTTCTGACTGCAAATTTAACCAGAGTGATTGTGTGTCCCTGCATGAATACCTGTTCTGGGAAAAAAATCAGTGTCCTTCTGACTTCAATTTAACCAGAGTGATTGTTGTGTCCTTGCTGGCACAACTTTACTTGGAAAAAATCATTGTCCTGCTAACTGTGATTTAACCAGAGTGATTGTTGTGTGTCCCTGCGTGCACACCTTTATTTAGAAAAAAAAATCACTGTCCTCCTGACTGCGATTTAACCAGAGTGATTGTTCTGTGTCCCTGCATGCACACTTGTGCTAGGAAAAAAAAAATCACTGTCCTCCTGACTGTGAATTTAACCAACGTGATTGTTTTGTGTCCCTCTGTGCACAACTGTGCTTGGAAAAAAATCACTCTTCTCCTGACTGCAATTTAACCAGACTGATTTCTGTGTGTCTCTCAAGGTGTGGCAGTGCACTCTGGGCACTGGCAGTCGGTGCATACAAAGGTAGCTAGCCCAAAATTGCGTAAATTGTGTGCTGTGTGCACTCATAGAAGAAAGACGACTGTCGAGCCACATTAGATTTAAGGTTTTTAATTCTCCAAAGTTGGAAGACGCTGAACAAATAGCCCCAGCACTTTGACTGCAAGGTGTTCCTCAGGGGGCTGTCCTCCTGACTGCGAATTTAACCAGAGTGATTGTTGTGTTCTTGCCTGCTCACCTTTATTTAGAAAAAAAAATCACTGTCCTCCTGACTGTGATTTAACCAGAGTGATTGCTGAGTTCATGCTGGTACAACTTTATTTAGAAAAAAAATCCCTGTCCTCCAGATTGCGATTTAACCAGACTGATTGTTCTGTGTCCCTACATGCACACCTCTGCAAGGAAAAAAATCACTGTCCACCCGACTGGGAATTTAACCAGAGCGATTGTTGTGTGCACCTGTGCTAGGAAAAAAAATCACTGTCCTGCTGACTGCGATTTAACCAGAGTGAATGTTGTATCCCTGCTGGCACACTTTTATTTAGAAAAAAACACAATCCTCCTGACTGCGATTTAATCAGAGTGATTGTTGTTTGTGACAAACCAAGTTCCAAATGCACCATAACTGCACTCATGCTTAAGAGGAGTTCACTAAGGGTAACCCTCAAAAACTCCAGTATATCTCCAAATTGTAGCGCTCAAAAACCACAGCAAGATAAATACAACCAGTTGTTGTCTTTATTCCACCAATTGTGAGAGCCCCTAGCGCCTGGGCTGAGTGCCTTCAAGGGGGTATAATATCACAACAAGGCTTAAGTGTCTTTAAATACCTTTTGTCATAAGTGACATCATATTGTGTTAAACCAATCCAGACATAACATTATGCGCACCAATCACAAATTAGAAGCAACAATTAAAGAGATAGACGTAAAAAAATATAATGGGAAAATCAAGAGTAGGGGGAAGGCAGGGAAGGGGGAATTGGAAAAAGAAAAAAGGGGGGTAGAAATTATCTCAAACCACAAAAATTAGAAATGTAGTTAATTTTAAACTAACATAAACCTTAAAATTAAAGATTTAATTTCCACATCTTTCTACTTGCAGTCTAAATACCAAATTTTTTGGATATACCTTGTGTTAAATTTCAGCATTATTAATATGCTAGACAGTTTATATTTATTGTCTTCGGGTTCTCCTAAAAACTAGGGACACACCACCTTGACGGACATAATTTGTATGCTAGAAAAATACTATCCAGCTAAGATTATATTTTTTTTTATTTAAGCTGTTTAGGAAAATTAAATTAAAAAAATATTTTTTGGTAAAAGAACAGAACTTAGTGCAAGTGAAGAAATGGGTTATCTGGAAAGTAAAAAACCAACAAAGGGACTTTAGATGAAACATTGGACTTTCTTCTAGCAGAGATTGAGAAGAATGAAGACCTAAGAGAAAATGAGATGCAGACATACCAAAGAGATTCTGGAGATGGGGAAAGCAATAAAGAGATGAATATTCTGGAAGATATAAGTCCAATAGAATTAGAAGGACTTCCTATACCTTCTAATTTAGAACTTCTTGAAAACAAGAAATATGATGTTTAAAAACAATTCGGTTTTCTGTCCTTTTGTTATCAATAGCAATGTGACTTCTTGAAAACAAGAAATATGATGTTTAAAAACAATTCAGTTTTCTGTCCTTTTGTTATCAATAGCAATGTGACTGCGTTTGAAAATATGGTGCTATATAAGGTAAGAGAGCTACTGAATAATACTGAATAATAATAACTATAATAAGATTAGTTCAAATTTAACTACAATTGAAAAGGAAGCATTAAAGGAACTAACTACCAATTCAGCAGTACTGATTAAAAAGGCAGACAAAGGTGGCAACATTGTGTTGATGGACAGAGAAAAATATAAAGAAATGGTGGAAGTATTATTATTTGATGTGAATAATTATTAAAACTCTCACAGAATCCAACACAGGTATTCAGAAGACAGTTATGTGAATTACTAGATGAAGCTGTAATTGCTTCTAATTTGTGACTGGTGCACATAATGTTATGTCTGGATTGGTTTAACACAGTATGATGTCACTTATGACAAAAGGTATTTAAAGACACTTAAGCCTTGTTGTGATATTATACCCCCTTGAAGGCACTCAGCCGAGGTGCTAGGGGTTCTCACAATTGGTGGAATTAAGACAACAACTGGTTATACTTAATCATCATTTTGCTGTGGTTTTTGAGTGCTACAATTTGGAGATATACTGGAGTTTTTGAGGGTTACCCTTAGTAGCGAACTCCTCTTAAGCATGAGTGCAGGTATGGTGCATTTGGAACTTGGTTTGTCATTTACTTGATTACCTGCACACTGCCAGACGGTTATAGTCTGTGGAGGATACCTTCAGTGAAACGAACTGGAAACACCAAAATAGTTTGTGACAATCAAGATAAATATCATAAAAGGACGTGTGTGTATATATTCTGTGTTCACTCTGATAACAAGCTTTTGGCAGAGTTCACGTTATTTGAACTGTGAAATAATGACTGAAATTGACGTAGTGATGTCAAAAGAACCAGGATGTGGTAACCAGGAAGCTGAAATACATGTTGAAGACATCTGAGCAGCAAGTTTCTGTTTAACAAACATCAGTTCATTGCAGTCACGGAGACTCAAATTAAAAGCAGCTCTAGAGGGAGAGGATATAATTGGAGCAGAAGAACAACTAGAAAATACGCAAGGTAACATCAAGGCAATTTTTTTAAAACTGGAGCGACTGTTAATGAAGGAAGTTAACTTAAGCTATAACATTTTGTCTTTAGAAACATATAGAGACAAAAAGCAAGTAACAAGGGGTTTACAGGTTCAAAAAATACCGTCCTGTGGTTTGGAATCATTTAAATGCAAAGTTGAATGGTTGAAAATTTCAGAAAAGGCATCGCTAGCATACATTGATTTGATTATTGAGGAAGATAATGAAAACTATAAAAAATTGTCAGAAGAAATCAAACTTGTGAAAGAAGAGGTTGGACATTTCAAGGAACATAGTCAATTTTCCAATTTAGATAAAACGTTAAAAAATAAAATTGAGAAGCATGAGAAAGAGGTGCTAGAAAGGAAACAATTTAAACATAATAGAGATGCCACTGCCTACCTAGCAGGAACTGCATATATTCCTAAAAAGAGTGGTAAGGAGAGATCAATAAGCAGAGGTCGCTCAAGAAGTAGAAAGTACCAAAAGAATAACAGTGATGGAGAGTTAAAAGAATTGAGAACTGGACAAAGATCTGTATCTATTAATCCAATTCCTACGGCTTTTTTAGTAAAAAGAGGGGAAGACAAAGCCGAAAATGAAAAACCAGAAGAGGAACAAGAGGGGGTAAGCGGAGGAGTTTTAACCAACAGAAAACATCTTTTGAGAAATCAGAAGACACCGAAAAGCAAATAATTAACCTCAGTTCACTCATATTGAGCAGTAAACATTTAAGTTTACTTCAAAAGGGACTCAACTTCGTTCTGACTCCACCAGTAGACAAGTTTAATATCTTTGTGGATTTATTTAAGCTGTTTAGGAAAATTAAACTAAAAATATTTTTTGGTAAAAGAACAGAACTTAGTGCAAGTGAAGAAATGGGTTATCTGGTCTATCTCTTTAATTGTTGCTTCTAATTTGTGATTGGTGCACATAATGTTATGTCTGGATTGGTTTAACACAGTATGATGTCACTTATGACAAAAGGTATTTAAAGACACTTAAGCCTTGTTGTGATATTATACCCCCTTGAAGGCACTCAGCTGAGGTGCTAGGAGTTCTCACAATTGGTGGAATAAAGACAACAAATGGTTGTATTTAATCATCGTTTTGCTGTGGTTTTTGAGCGCTACAATTTGGAGATATGATTGTTGTTTGTCCCTGCTTGCTCAGCTGTGCTAGGAAAAAAAATCACTGTCCTCCTGACTGTGTATTTAACTGGAGAAATTGTTGTGTGTCCCTGCATGCACACCTGTCCTAGGAAAAAAAAACACTGTCTTCCTGACTGTGAATTTAACCAGAGTGATTGTTGTGTCCCTGCCAGCACACCTTTATTTAGAAAAACAAAATGTTACTGTGCTCCTGACTGCGATTTAACCAGAGTGATTGTTGTGTGTCCCTGCATGCACATCAGTACTAGGAAAAAAATCACTGGCCTCCTGACTGCAAAACTAACCAGAGTGATTGTTGTGTCCCTGCCGGCAGACCTTTTTTTAGAAAAAAAATTACTGTCTTTCTGATTGCGATTTAACCAGAGAGTTTGTTTTGCATCCCTGTGTGCATACTTGTGTTAGGAAAAGCATCACTGTCCTCCTGACTGTGAATTTAATGAGAGTGATTGTTTTGTGTCCCTGCGTGCACACCTGTGTTAAGAAAGAAAATCATTGTCCTCCTAACTGCAAACGCAACCAGAGTGACTGTTGTGACCCTGCCAGCACGCCTTTTATATAAAAAAAATCACTGTCCTTCTGACTGTGACTTAATTAGAATGATTGTTGTGTGTCCCTGTGTGCACAACTGTGCTAGGAAAAAAATCACCGTCCTTCTGACTGCAAATTTAACCTGAGTGATTGGTGTGTGCCCATGCATGCATACCTGTTCAAGGAAAAAAATCAGTGTCATACTAACTTCAGTTTAACCAGAGTGATTGTTGTGTGTCCCTGAGTGCACACCTTTGTTTAGAAAAAAAATCACTGTCCTCCTGACTGCGAATTTAACCAGAGTGATTTCTGCGTATCACTGTGTGCACACCTGTGGTAGGAAAAAGTCACTGTAGTCCTGACTGCGAATTTAACCAGAGTGATTGTTGAGTTCCTGCTGACATAACTTTATTTAGAAAAAAAATCACTGTCCTTCTGACTGTGATTTAACCAGAGTGATTGTTGTGTGTCCCTGCGTGCACACCTGTGCAAGGAAAAAAGTCACTGTCCACCTAACTGTGAATTAACCAGAGCGATTGTTGTGTCCCTGCCAGCCCACCTTCATTTAGAAAAAAAATCACAGTCTTCCTGACTGCGATTTAACAAGAGTGACTAGTGTGTCCCTGCCGGCACACCTCTATTTAGAAAAGAAAACTCTGTCCTCCTGTCTGTGATTTAATCAGAGTAATTGTTGTGTGTCCCTGCGTGCTCACCTGTGCTAGGAAATAAATCACTGTCCTCCTGACTGTGAATTTAACCAGAGTGATTGTTAAAGCGCCCCCATGCATCTGCAGGAAAAAAATCACTGTCCTCCTGATCATGATTTAACCAGAGTGATTGTTTTTTCCCTACTGGCACATCTTTATTTAAACAAAATCACTGTTCTCCTGGCTGTAATTTAATCAGAGTTATTACTGTGTGTCCCTGCGTGCACACCTGTGCTAGGAAAAAAATCACTGTCCTCCTCACCATGAATTTAACCAGAGTGATTGTTGTGTGCCCCTGTACACACATTTGTGCTAGGAAAAAAGACACTGTCCTCCAGACTGTGAATTTAACCAGAGTGATTGTTGTGTCCCTGCTGGCACACTTTTATTTAGAAAAAAAATCACTGTGCTCCTGACTGTGATTTAACCAGAGAGTTTGTATTGTGTCCCTGGGTGCACACCTGTGTTAGGAAAAAAATCACTGTCCTCCTGACTGTGAATTTAATGAGAGTGATTGTTTTATGTCCCTCCATGCACACCTGTGATAAGAAAAAAATCACTGTCCTCCTGACTGCAGATTTAACCAGAGTGATTGTTGTGTCCCTGCCAACACACCTTTTTTTTAGAAAAAAAATCACTGCCCTCATGTGATTTAACCAGAGTGATTGTTGTGCCTCCCTGCGTGCATATGTGTTCGAGAAAAAAAATCACTGTCCTCCTGACTGCAATTTAACCATAGTGATTGTTGTGTCCCCCCACGGGCACACCTGTTCTAGGAAAACAATCAGTGTCCTCCTGAGTGCGATTTAACCAGAATGATTGTTGTGTGTCCCTGTGTGCACACCTTTATTTAGAAAAAAAATCACTGTCCTGCTGACTACAAATTTAACCAGAGTGATTGTTGAGTTCCTGCCGGCACATCTTTATTCAGAAAAAAATCACTGTCCTCTTGAGTGTGATTCAACCAGAGTGATTGTTGTGGGTCCCTGTGTGCACACCTGTGCTGGGAAAAAAATCACTGTTCTGCTGAGTGTGAATTTAACCAGTGATTTCTTCGTGTCCCTGCGTGCACACCTGTGATTGGAAAAAAATCACTGTCCTCGTGACTGCAAATTTAACCAGAGTGATTGTTGCATTCCTGCTGGCATAACTTTATTTAGAAAATAAATCACTGTCCTCCTGACTGCGATTTAACCAGACTGATTGTTGTGTGTCCCTGCATGCACACCTGTGCAAGGAAAAAAATCTTTGTCCACCTGACTGCGAATTTAACCAGAGTGATTGTTGTGTGTCCCTGCATGGGCACCTGTGCTAGGAAAGAAAATCACTGTCCTCCTGACTGCGATTTAACCAGAGTGATTGTTGTGTCCCTGCCAGCACACCTCTATTTATAAAAGAAAACCCTGTCCTCCTGTCTGCGATTTAATCAGAGTAATTGTTGTGTGTCCCTGCGTGCTCACCTGTGCTAGGAAAAAAATCACTGTCCTCCTGACTGCAATTTAACTGGAGTGATTGTTTTCTCCCTGCTGGCATACCTTTATTTAGAAAAAAAATCACTGTCCTCCTGACTGCAATTTAATCAGTGTGATTGTTGTGTGTCCCTGTGTGCACACCTGTGCTAGGAAAAAAAAATCACTGTCCTCCTGACTGTGATTTAATCCATGTTGACAGTTGTGTCCCTGCGTGCACTGAAGAATGACTGGGAAGAAAAGGGCAACTAAATGGAGATGCCGTGGAGCAGCCACAAGGAACATTGCTCAAGTTCCGGTCCCTAATAGTGGCGCAGGAACCAAAAACGTGTCAGTGGGAGCAGAGGGATAGCATTCAGATGACTCTGTGGCAGGCAGTAGCAGTAGTAGCAATGTATTTTGCCCTGACATTGGCTATCCTGCCTCTAAGCATTTCTCTGCCAAATCTGTAGCAGACATGGTGACGGATGTGTCAATGTCAAGTGACAAGGTGACATGAAGCAGCAGTACGACCACCAAACAAACAACTGTGGGCCTGGAGGTGGTTGGTTTTGAATTGCAATTTGAAAGTGGTACTGTTGGTGATGGTGGGTCAGAGGCAGAGCCTGATATTGTGTGACCAGTGGCAGTGGGTGAGGGTGAGGTGGTACACATGGAGCAACATGAGGACGCCAGTCATGAAGAGGAGGTGCCTGTGCCTGTCACAGAGAATGTTGCTGCTGAGGAGGACAGACCTGCAGAGGATGATGAGAATGCCAGCTTTTTTACAGACTATGATGTAGATTATGTGTCAGACAACACGGATCCCTCATGGAAGCCTGAAAAGAAAAGGCCAAAACAGGGTGTCACAGAACATGTCTTTCCTGTTGCCTTAACTGCTATAACCACCATGGGAAAGGACCCCCCTGGCACTGTTTCTCCCATTTTTCCATTTTTCCAGTCACCCCACAACATAAGAAAGAACAAATCTTCTCCTTTGCTATCCTAGTCATATTGGCACCAAGTAAATACAAGGCCCCATAATCCCTTGTGTGAGATTTCTATGTACTGGACCCATCTGATGAGACAATGCAATTTGCCATCTGTGTCAAACCTGAGTAAGTAGGGGTAAGAAGCGTAGCCACCTTGGTACAGGTGGGCAACATACACACCTTATAAACAGGCAACCAATTAGATGGTGTCAACACCAGAATGCAACCAGCCCCAGTGGTTCAGGTCCATCCAAATCAGCAGGCAATGTAAACCAAATACACCCGGCACTACATGAGTGAGATGGAGGTGCAGGTGAGGAGAAGGACATGTATGTGGTACTGGATGAGGAGGACTCTGGAAGTGGGTCAGGTATTGGTCCTAGCAGCAGGACTACCCCAGTCATGAAAAACAAAACAGGTACTGAGGTGTGTCGTGCAGCGCCTGTTAGTACCATTGGCAATCCCCGGTCAAGGAGTACCCCATTAATGGCACAACAATGAAGCAAGCTGTTTGGCACAACACCAGGTGCATTACCAGCAGCAATATCAAGAAAAGTTCCGCTGGCACTGCATTCCATTTTGAATCGACAAACTAAATTTACACCTACTCATGGTACAGCACAGGAGTTGAATGCAGTATGTGCAGAAATGCTTGCTCTGGATTTTTTGCCATACTCATTTGTTGAGAATGTGGGATTTAGGTGGTTCGTGGCCCGTGTCTTGCCTAAATTGTAGGTGCCATCACGTACATACTTCTCAAAGCGTGCCATCCTGGAACTATACAGTGATGTATGTGACATGATATGTCATGCCCTGCAGCATTCCTCAGCACAGTATGTACATCTGAGCATGGACATGTGGACCACTGGAAAAACAGCAGGGAGCTCTTACCTTTGCATTACAGTACACTGGGCACAGGTATCTGGGATAGCAGCTGACTGGGAAAGAGGCAAGAATTGCACTAGGACAAACTGTGGTGGTAGCAACATGTCTGGTGTTAGGCAACATGCAACACTGACCATGAAGAGTATCCCACAGTCACACACACTGGAGAAAAGATGCTGGAAGTGGTCCTAACAGAGACTGATAAGTGGCTCCACCCCCATGCACTGATAGCTGGATTCGGCGCCAGTGATAATGGATCAAATGTGCGGAAATGCATCACTGATGGGGGATTTGTTAGGGTACCATGCTTGGCACACTGCCTTAACCTTGTTGTGCAGACCTTCATCAACCATCCAGATATACAAGAAGTTTTGACTCTGGCCTGACGCATCTGTGCCCACTTTGCACATTCAGCAAAAGCACATGCCCATCTATGTGCTCTGCAGGTAAAGAACAAGCTGCTTCAGCATCGGTTAAAACTTGATGTTGTCACCCAGTGGAACTCCACCTTGTACATTGTGGAGCATCTGTACCAGCAGTACAAGGCAATTTTTGAGTATCTGCATCTTCATGCGAGTCATGACAACAGTTAGGCATCCATGTGTCTCACAACAGAGCAGTGGCACCTAATGAATGGGCTCATCTCGATTGTAAGTCCCTTCGAGCATGCAACTCAGGCAGTGAGTGGGGACACTGCCTGTATCAGTGAGTTCATCCCTCTGCTATGGGTACTGAGGCAGACACTGCTGAACATGCAGCAACAGCTGGAGGCAAGTGGTGACAGAGCAATTTGCTCATTGATGGAACACATGCTGTCCACATTAGACTCCAACACCCACATAAACTGTATTCTGCAATCTGAGGAGTTTGGGATTGCCACAATGCTTGACCCACATTATAAACATGGGCTGGCAAATGTGGGCTGGCAGCCATATTACAAAGTGAGCATCAGGAGCTGCAGAGACTGACAGAACTACTCAATCAGAGGGTAAGTGGTACACAGTTGCTACTATGGGCACAAGGTTCAAAGCCACATGAAGATACTGCACAGTGAGCCAGTGTTCTTCCCACCTACTCCTCATCATCCCAGGGGTGTCAAACTGCACAAAAAACATGCAACTTAAAGGAACCTATGCTGAATCCCATTTGGGCCACCCTCAGTCAGGTGGGAGTTGCAGACATGGAGGAAACTGAGTAGGAGGAGGAGGATGATCATGCTGCATGTCTTTGAGTGGCAAAATGCATGGTAGATGCATATTTTGCAGATACAAAGAACCTCGCCATTGGAGAAGAGCCACTGCTACACTGGGGCACTAAGATCAATGACTGACCTGCACTGACAGCGGTTGCCCTAAAATATCTGAGCTGTCTGTCTTCCAGTGGCAGCGTTGAGCAGGTGTTCAGTTCAGCGGGTGCAATTGTGCTTGACAGGTGCACCAATCTCTCTCCCAAAAATGTTGGCATGCTGACATTTATCAAAATGAATGAGGCTCACATTCCATCAAGAACAGTAATGTCCCTTGTCACACTACTGTTTGACAGTAATGATGAGAAGGAAAGTGCTTTTGGCAGACAGGGATGTACCTCATCATTGTCTCGCAGCATTGAAGTGGGTGAAGCAATGATGAAGAGGGAGTTCCCCTATGGTGAAAATTCCAGTCTTGAAGACTGTGAGGGATGCTTCACGGATGACGTGGAAGAATAAAAAACTCTCCAATTTATTTTCTCCTTCTCCCTTCCCACCCATTCCCAACCATATAATCCTGGATCACAACTATTAATTAGTGATGCTTTTTAATTGTGTTAAATAGAACACCAGTAAACAATGAACACCCGCTCTAGCTAGCAAGACACACTGCGGCTGTGCAGCAGTGACCTCAACATCTCAACCTTCTCCTCCTATCATCTCATGTGTGTAGTCACCTTCATTGTACCAACACAGGCAGAAACAGCATGGCACAGCACTTGCAACACCACAGTGGTATCTACTAGCCAGTGTAGCGATTCATCAGGATAGTGAATGTGTAAAACATGCAAGGCACAGACGGCATGCGGCAGTCACCCAAATATGACAAAGAGAACCACCTCCTCTAACTCCTCTGTACTCCCTGTGCTGCTTCAGCTACGTTCTCCTCCTCCTCACAGCAAGTATGAAACAGCATTGGCTACCACTTCCACCAGTGTAATGATGATTCTAACCCCATTTATTCTTCTATATTCATAACTGTATGCAGTCTGCCTCCTAAGTAGAACTGCCAGGAGAGAATTGGAACTACATGCAAATGATAGAACCTATCATTGCTCGATACGCACATTCAAACTGCTGCCCTCATCTACTGCAACATTCCATCAACGTCTCAGATTTCTCACTCTGCCTGACAAGTCAGATGCCTGGAGATCTTCCTCTCATCAGTTTGAGCTGATTAGAGTTTTATAAGTATTATCTAGCATAATATTTAAACTGCTGCCTTTGTTTATTGTTCAATTTAGTCATATTATTTATAAAAGTTAAGTTTCTTTAGTTTAGCAGTAAAATTTTATTATTTCTCGGTTCCTCACGGTTCAGTATAACCGCTGAGGAACCAGTGCTTTTATAGTTAATTTGGCATTTTTTGCCTTAGTTTTAGTCATAAAATTTGTATATTTCATTAATGTCTGTGTTTTAAACTCATTTTGTGTAACTGAGCGGTCGGTTCTTCTGAACCGATACACCAGGTTCCTGTAAACTGCTGACCCGGTTCAATATCTAAGTTATCGGTTCTTTCCTCAGATCCTTAACCGGTTCCTGAACCGACAAAAAAAAAAAAAAAGTTCATTTGAATACTAGTAAGCGGTTGCTGGTTTTTCTCCTGGAAATGGAAACACAAGAAAAACCAAAGAAAAAAAACCGGTCCCCCATGTTTCAAAAATTGTACAAAATGTGGGGAAGTGTTTGCAAAAGCTGACAAACATGACCTTTGTTTAGTCTGCTTGGGACCTGATCATTTTTCAGCAGACTGTGCCATTTGTAAATCCTTCCCGCCTAAAACAATTGAAAAAAGGATGGAAGGGCTGAAGAAAAAAGTGGACAGTGGACCATTGGGTTCTAACCAGCCACCAAAAACTGATGGTGAAACCACCTTATCTACTGTTATCACCCCTGAGAAAGGTGTTTCTGGCACTTTAAAAAGGGAGAGTGGTCCAGCTGACTCTCCAGCCCCTTCCAAAAAATCTAAGAAAACGAAACACATATAACCCCAGGCCTCTGTTCCTCAAAGGGTCTCTACTGTGTCTCACAGCCTGCCTTCTGCAGAGGAGATAGCTCAGGCTATGAGGGTTCTGCAGGCTTTACAGGGGATTCTGCCTGCTCACCCTACTCAAACTGCTCCTCCTAAGGCTGCTGCCACAGTTCCTCCCCCTGAGTCACAGGAACTGGAATATGATGACTGTTGTGAGATGGATCCTGAACAGGATGAACCTACAGAACCCGAAATCTCACCTGAGCAGGAGTTTGGTTCTCCCCCTTGACCTGAGAATGTTTCTTCTCACTTTTCTTTTGTGAGAAAGATAGTGAATGCTCTGGACTTAGCTACCACTGAAGTGGTCGTTGATGAAGAGGAGGCCGAATACCTTGAGATGATGGGTTTAACCCCCACAAAAAAGGTATATTTACCAATCAACAAGTTCTTTACAAAAGACTTGTTTAAAATTTTACAGACTCCTAACTCTATCCCTCCTATAGATAGGAAGTCTGACAAGAAATATCACCTGGACAGGGAAGGAGCAGAATCTTTATACTCTCACCCTGATCACAAAGGTATAGTTCAGCAGGCAGCCTGTGAAGAGGCGAGAGTTCCTCTCTCTTCCCATCCCTCTGAGAAGGAATCCAGGAAATTAGACGGTATGTGTAAGAAAGGGTACCTAGCTGCCTCCCTAGGTGTGAGGCAGGCAAATTACCAGGCATATGCAGCACAGTATCAGAAAATACTGTGGCAATCAGTACCGGCTATGTCACAGAAGGCTCCCTTGCCCCTCTCTGACCACATGGCAGAAACAGCTAGATTTGGTCTGGAAGCTGCTAAATACCAGTCCCAGATGGCAGCTGATGCTAATGATAATGTTGCCAGGTACATGGCTCTGTCGGTGGCCCTATGAAGACTGGCATGGCTTAGGGCCACTAATCTCACCCAGGATACCCAGACAAAGGCCATGGATTTTCCTGTAGAGAATAATTCCCTGTTTGGCAAACACACTGAGGAATACATGAAAAAGGTGGATGAATACAAGGCCACCTACAAGAGTAATTCCTCCAGGGATAGGCCTACCCCTTCTTATAGGCCTTATGGAAGGGTGAGCAGGGGAAGGTCATCTTATAGGAGGCCTTTTTATCAGGTTTGAGCTGCTTTTCAGCAACAACCCTACCCACAGCAGACTGGGTATTTTAGACCTAGGGGCAGGAGGGGTTCCAGAAGGGGCTCCCAATCTGCCCAGGCTCAGGCACCCCCAAAACAAAACCCCTGACCAGTTGGTCCAGGTTGCCTCCCCACTGCCAGTAGGAGGCAAGCTGACATACTTCCTCCAGAACTGGTTCTCCATCACCACAGACAGGTGGGTTCTGGAGGTGGTAAGTCAGGGTTTGTCCCTATGATTCAAATCCCTTCCCCCTCGGAAGTCAAGAGTTTTCAAACCAGCTACCCTCTTGGAGGGCAAGCTCTTGCGAAAGGAGGTGCAGAAGTTGCTCCACATGAGAGCAGTGGAGCATGTACCAGCTCATCTTAGAGGAAGGGGCTTCTACTCCTGCTACTTACTGACCAAAAAGAAAAATGGGGACTGGCGATCCATTCTGGACCTATCCAGCAGGGAGATTGGTTAGCATCTCTGGATCTAAAAGATGCCTATTTTCACATCCCAATAAGGCAATCACACAGAAAGTATTTCAGGTTGAGACTCCTTTCAGGACATTATCAGTTCACTTCCCTTCCCTTCAGTCTGACCTCAGCACCCAGGGTATTCACAAAGTGCCTAGCTGTAGTGGTGGCACACTTAAGGAAGTCTGGCATCCTAGTCTTCCCTTACCTGGACGACTGGCTGTTTGTGGGAAAATCCCCACAACAGGTCTCAAACCATCTGCAATCAGCAGTTCATCTCCTACAGTCCTTGGGATTCCTGATAAATCAGGAGAAGTCTGTTCTTACTCCTGTTCAGCTGCTTCAGTTTATAGGAGCAGAACTGGATACTGTTCAGGAAAGGGCTTTCCTCCCTCAAGACAGAGTGCAGGTTTTTTTTGACCTGGCTGCCTCTTTCAAGCTAAACCAGCCATGTCAAGCAAGGCACTATCTGCAGATTCTGGGCCATATAGCTGCAGCAACAGGTACAGTTTCAGGGGCAAGATACAGAATGAGAGACTTGCAATCTCATCTCAGGTCCCATTGGTTGCAGTGAAGGGACAAGATGTCAAAGCTCATCCCAGTAACAGAGGTTGTTATTCAAGCCTTAGAGTGGTGGAAAAATTCAGACAACTTAAGGCAAGGTGTCCCTTTCCAGAAGAAGAACCCTTCTTTTGTTCTCAAAACAGATGCTTCTCTACTGGGATGGACGCCCACATGGGGGAACACACCATCCATGGTACTTGGTCCAGGGCAGACTCCCTTCTGCACATAAATCTCTTGGAGCTCCAAGCTGTATTCCTAGCTCTAAAAGCTTTTGTTCATTTGGTACCAGGAAGTGTGATACAGGTCAGAACAGACAATACCACAACAATGTACAATATAAACAAGCTAGGGGGCACAAGGTCCAACCCTCTATACTCAGAGACCATGAAACTGTGGGATCCTGCATACTCTATAAAAGTAACTCTACAAGCAGTCCATGTCCCAGGGAAGGACAACATTTTAGCAGATGCCCTCAGCAGAATCAGTCAGGGCCATCATGAGTAGTCATTAGACACACAGGTGGCCAATTCAGTATTCAGAAGGTGGGATACCCCGGAGGTGGACCTCTTTGCCTCTCCAGAGAACCACAAACTACCACTGTTTTGTTGCAGACCTCCACTCAGGGGCACAGTCCCAGTGGATGCCATGGTACTGGATTGGTCACGGAGAAGCCTATACGCCTTCCCTCCTTTTCATCTCATCCTCAGAGTCCTGATCAAGCTCAGGTCCCAGTCTGCCTCAGTGATTCTCATTGCCCCAGACTGGCCCAGACAACATTTGTATCCTCTCCTACTATCCATGCTGGTATCCATACCAATACATCTTCCCCCGAGGCACAACCTGTTCACCTCCCACCAAGGGAAAATAGGATATCTCAGTCTCGGCTCTCTCTGTCTCAAGGCTTGGCTCTTGAAGACATAGAATTTGCAAACCTAAACCTCTCCCAAGCAGTTTTACACATACTTAGGGGATATAGAAAACCCTCCACTAAGAAAACCTATTCAGCCAAATTGAAAAGATTTCTCTCTTGGTGCACCCTGCACAGCATCGAACCTGCCTCAGCAGGGATTCCAACCCTACTTGAGTACCTCACTTTCTTACATGATCAGGGCCTTAAGCATACTTCACTAAGGGTCCACTTAGCAGCTATCTCTACTCATATTTCAGTGGGACGTCCTACTTCCATTGCATCTGACCCTATTTTTAAAAAGGTTTTCAAGGGTCTATGTCTTACATATCCACCCATTAGGGAACCTGTCCCTGGATGGGATTTGAACATTTGTATTGCTCAGCTTATGAGGCCACCTTTTGAACTCATGTCCTCAGCCCACCTACAGTTTGTCACATGGAAAACTATATTCCTAGTAGCTATTACTTCTGCTAGAAGGATAAATGAGCTTCAGGCTCTATCTGTGGAAAAGGACTATTTGTCTTTCTATAATGATAAAGTGGTACTCAGAACCAATAGAAAATTTCTCCCTAAGGTGGTGTCAGATTTTCATTTGAACCAGTCCATTACATTACCAGTGTTCTTCACCGAACACTCTACTTCAGGTGAGCGTAGACTTCACAGTCTGGATGTGAAAAGAGCTCTAAGTTACTACATATCTCATACTAAGGATCACAAGCAGGATAATCAACAGTTATTCCTTACCTGTGGGGATATAAAAAAAGGTACATCAGCTACCAAGAGATCAATCTCTTGCTGGATAGTTAGCTGTATACAGTTCTGCTATCTAAAAGCAGGCAAACAGGCCCCATTAAGACTTAGGGCCCATTCAACCGGGGTGGGGGATAGCTGCTTCTATAGCAGCTTCAAGGGATGGCCCCCTACTGGACATATGCAAAGCTGCCCATGGAGGACAGTACATACTTTCACTAAGCATTACAGCCTGGACATACTGTCCAGAGGTGATGCCAAATTTGGAACAGCAGTCCTGCAGAGCCTCTTTCCTAAGTAGGTTCTCTGCCCACCTCCAAAGGTACTGCTTTGAAGTCTGCATACAGTTATGAATATAGAAGAATACATGGGGTTAGAAGAAAAAATTACTCACCTTAGTAATCTTATTTCTTCCGGTATATTCTTCTATATTCCCTTCCCTGCCTCCCTACTAGTACCAGAGCCTCAGCATGCCTACTGATGTTATCTTGGATTTTCTACAAGCATGTACAGTGGCGTGAAAAAGTATTTGGCCCCTTCCTGATTTTCTCTATTATTGCATATTTGTCACACTGGATGTTTTCAGGTCTTTAGACAAAATATAATATTAGATAAAGGGAACCTGAGTGGACAAATAACACTTTTTTTTTTTTACTTGTTTCATTTATTTAATGAAAAAGTTAACCACACCAACTGGCACTGTGTGAAAAAGTAATTGCCCCTAGTTAAATCAACCCAATTAAAGGGATAATTAGAGTCAGCTGATTGAACACAGCCAGGCTTGATTACAGCCAGCCCTGCTCAATATAAACCTCACTTATTTTGGCCCTTACCATCAGAGTCACATTGCCAGGACAAAGATTCAACAAGCACATTATGCCATGATCAAAGGAAGTTCCTGAAAAGATCAGAAAAACATTTTATTGCCCTCATCAGTCTGGAAAGGGTTAAACGTATTTCTAGGCTCTGGGACTCCATCGAACCACAGTGAGAGCCATAATCTCCAAATGGAGAACACTTGAACAGTAGTGAACCTTCCTAGGAGTGGGCTGGCCTGCCAAAATTACTCCAGGCGCAGTGTAAAATCATCCAAGAAGTCTCAAAGGATCCTAAAACAACAACCAAAGAACTGCAGGCTTCTCTTGCCTCAGCTAAGGTCAGTGTTCATGACTCCACAATCAGAAAGAGACTGGGCAAAATGGGCTTCATGTGAGAGTAGCAAGGCGAAACCACTGCTAACCAAGAAGGACATAAATGCTCGTCTCTCATTTGCCAAGAAGCACCTGGATGATCCACAAGCCTTTTGGAAAATGTTCTATGGACAGATGAGTCCAAAGTGGAACTTTTGGACAACATGGATCCCATAATGTCTCGCGTAAAGCAAACACAGCATTCCACAGTAAGAACACCATGCCAACAGTCAAACATGGTGGTGGTAGTGTGATGGTGTGGGATGCTTTTGCTGCCTAAGGACCTGGATGACTTGCCATAATTAAAGGAACCATGAATTCTGCTCTGTGCCAGAAAATTCTTAAGGAGAATGTCCAGTCATCCTTCCATCAGCTGAAGCTGAAGCGTAGTTGGGTCATGCAGCAAGACAATGATCCAAAACACAAAAGCAAGTCCACATCAGAATGGCGAAAAGAAGTAAAATTAAAGTTTTGGAGTGGCCTAGTCAAAGTCCAGACTTAAACCCAATAGAGATGCTGTGGCAGGACCTGAAGCGAGCAGTTCATGCTGAAAACCTACCAAGTATTGCTGAATTAAAAGCAGTTCTGCGAGGAAGAGTGGGTTAAAATTCCTCCACAGCGATGTAGAAGACTGATATTGAATTATAGGAAGTGTTTGGTTGCAGTCATTGCTAAATGTGGCGTAACCAGTTATTAAGTGTAAGGGCAATTACTTTTTACACAGTGCCAATTGGTGTTGGTTAACTTTTTCATTAAATAAGTGAAATAATAAAAAAAAACAAGTGTTATTTGTTTACTCAGGTTCCCTTTATCTAATATTACATTTTGTCTAAAGACCTGAAAACATCCAGTGTGACAAATATGCAATAATAGAGAAAATCAGGAAGGGGGCAAATACTTTTTCACACCACTGTACACCCCATTGGGATACACTTTACTTGGACAGGATTCCTCCTTCTTCTTTGGTTACCTAAATTTCCAGGATAAAACTTATGTTTCGGTTCTAGTGAAATAGTCACTAGGGTATATACTTGGTTATGGGGGTTATCCTCTTTTTAGGCATGTATAGATAGTTTTAGATAGGTATTTTGTATTTCTGCCTTGTAGGCTATTTTTGAAATCTGAGACGTTGATGGAATGTCACAGTAGACGAGGGCAGCAGTTTGAATGTGTGTCTCGGGCAATGATAAGTTCTATCATTTGCATATAGTTCCAGTTCTCTCTGGGCAGTTCTACTTAGGGGGCAGACTGCATACAGTTATGAATATAGAAGAATACACTGGAAGAAATAAGATTACTAAGGTGAGTAATTTTTCTTCATTGCCACCAATGTGATAAATAGAACCGCCTCCTGTACCTCCTCAAAACTCCTCATGCCAGATTCATCTTGGTCCTTCTCACCAGAATTATCATACAGCATGCCACAACACTGCAACTGTTAGCCCAAGGAAGTGATGGTCCTACAGTCTATAGCAAGCAACTGACTGAAGCCGGCAAGAAGTCATCATGCAGAACTACACTGCCGCAAGGATTTTCTTCATTGGTTGTGATGGTAAGACATCTGCACTGTTTTTCAGAAACTGTAGCCCTTCTATCAGCCTACTAGAGGTAGAAAATCAGTCCACGACACTCAGTGTGGCATTAAAATGTTTTCATGTCATTTCTTCTTCATACAGGTTTTGCTGGTTCTAATACACACAGACACCAAAATACACCATTGCACAGCCAGCAGTAGTACTCTGACAGTAAGTATCATTATGACTTAATGTTTTTCCTTTCCTTTCCTTTCCTTTCCTTTCCTTTCCTTTCTTGTCTTCACAGGTGCTATCTGGACTGAAATCCAAATGAAATGGTGCATGAAGAGATCCTGCAGATAAGCAAGTGAAGCCATCTCTATCTTCACAGTTAAGTAATTTCATTTCATTTATTTTTTGTATTTGTATGCATAATGAGCATATCTGCCCATATTCATATGCGACAAGTGCACACATAAACATACACATAAAAAATATTACAAAAACAAGATAAACATACAAAAAAACAGTACAATAGTAAGAGTCAATCAATAAACACCACAGGATCACTATGTCACAAAACAATTACATTCCTCCTTATCATAAAATCATCTCCATGGCCGGCCCAGTGGTGCTGAGGGATGAGGTGCTGGACGCCTTACCTCGAGCTACACCGACGACCCCTGTTGGCAGGGTTGGAGAAGAATTGAGCATCCAAAGGACTTCTCTCCTTCTCCGGGGAGGGGGGACAATAGTGGTCGGCACTTCACTGGCCCCCGATGGAGACTGGGGGACAGTGCACTGATGCTGCAGAATGGGGCGGAGTTGGGGCAGATGCCTGGAGTGCATATGGACACATGCACGCTCCCTCCACTGGTGTCATTGCACACCCCTTCCCACAGGGGAGAAAATAGAAACATCCCTCAGACAGCGCCGCCATGATCGCGCCCAAGTTAGCTCCCTCCTGGGTCTGCCCTCCAGGTCTCCACGGTGGTGGGGTAAGTACCTGCTGTGATGCAACCTGGGGGGCTGTGGCAGGGAGGTGTGAGCTCTGGCCACAATTGGGGCAGCAGCAATGAAGGCTGGCAGGAAAAAGTGGGGGAACCAAAGGCACAACCCCCCCAGTTGAAAGAGATAAATAAATAAAGTAAAAAAAAATAAAACCATCTCCATAAAAGTTTCTTAAAAGTAAAAAAGGAAGTACACTTAACAAGGTGGAAAGGGAGAGAATTAAAAACAATGGAGCTGTAAATAAGAAAGACCTCTGCCCAATTGATTTCCTACACAGTGGGTGCAAAGGTTAACTTACTCTGGGACAGAGTCCCACATTCATTTAGTGCCCTTGGAAATAATGAGAAAATAAAATTAGTTAACAGACCAACTATACCCTTAAATAAGAATTGGGCTGATTTAAAAATGAACCCTATTATGAAAAGAAATACAGCCTGAAAGCCTAAGTAAATCACAAGAATGGGTACAGGGGTGGGCAGCACCTGTTAAAAATCTAAGAACTGAATTAAATGATACCTTTAGTCAGCTCAGGATATTATCTGTGGTACTAGTGTAAATATTGATACCATAATCTAACAGACTAAAGAGAAAACTGTGGGTCAGAAGTTTCCTAGATCCACGGGTTAAAAAGGGGTGCACCCTTTATAGCATTCCTAATCTCTGATGAAGGGATTTACATAAGAAATTTACATGTGATTCAAAGGTCAAATGAGAATCAAGATAAATGCCCAGGTATTTAAATGTTTAAACTTTCTCTATGGTAACACCCTTTAAATCAACCACAGAAGGCAGGTGGGGGGGGGGGTCACCCTGGGCCCAGTGAAAACCATCAACTTGGTCTTTTTTGAATTGTGCACCATATGCCTAGAGAACAGATGAGCCATTTCTGAAAATGAGAGAAATCATCCTGAACATTCTTCAGTGACAGGGAATAATCATCATCAATACAGTATGATACAGCATCATCTGTGTAAAGAGACAGAGTAAAATGGGTGCAACTAGTAGGAGCCGCATTAATAAAAAATGAGAATATCAATGGGCCCAGGATGGAGCCCTGAGGAATCCCACACAGGTTATCATGAAGGCTTGAAGAGATACCATCTATTATGGTACAGTGGTACCTATTTTGTAAGTAATTTGAGAGACAGCTAATAACATTTTGAGAAAAATTAAATTCTGAAAAAATAGATGGTAATAAATCATGTTCAACTAAATCAAAGGCCTTGGTGAAGTCCACAAAAAGTCAATACAAGTATATCGCAGCGCATACACAATCTGAAAAGTACTGTACCTGAAATGATAACAACAGCAACAGGAAATATTGAGTATTGAATCCTATACAATTGCAAATGAAAACGCCCACACTCTCGAAAAGGAAAATGAAAAAATTATCACCTTGAAAGGTGCGTGCAATACCAGGGTTCAAGCTTGATAGAAGTTAGTAGTCAGCATGTACCCCGGCCTGGGGTCACTCAGTCAACATCATTTGCTTGGTGAATCAAGTCCATCACTGGAAAAAATACAGGCACAAGGAATACCTGTAAGGAAGAACAGCAGAGACAGTGATTAACAAGTACAATTAATGTATCAGTTATAGAAGCAAGTTCCCCCCCCAAACAAAAAAATACTTACCTTCGTGGTTGGCCAGTGTTGTGCTACTTGTGCATGACAACAACATCTATGTTGTAGCTGTCCAGCAGTATGATGCCATAATAACTGAAAATGAATGAAAGAGCAGTACGAATATATTAGACTTTAAACGGTAGCAATAAACCCCCCTCCCTTACAATGAAAAGAAATCAAAGGTACTGTGCAATATGTCTATGTGCCATCATGAATCCAGTATGAGCAAGAGGCCATTTCTCCAACTCTGGAACATCAGCAGTAGCAAAGCACCCTCTCCTTAATCTGTTTACTCTATTCTCAATGTAAAAAACACAGCCACTTGATATTTCTCTCTCTGGGGACACAACTTCACATTTCTGGCAAAGTGCTGGCTGGTGGTGAAGTAGCAGGCCCAAAAATGCTTAGTACCATAAATATGTTTACGTTCTCTTGCAAGTTTCACATTTGCTTTGCACCACCTTCTCATGTGTGTGTGGCAACAGCATTTGACTGAAGGGAAGCATTTTTCTCTCTGGGGACACAACTTCACATTTCTGCAAAGTGCTAGACGGTGGTGGTGGGGTGGCAGGCCCAAAAATGCTGAGTACTGTAAATATGTGTAAGTTCTCTTGCAGATTTCACATGTGGTTTGCACCACCTACTCAGGTGTGTGTGGCAACAGTATTAGACTGAAGGGAAGCATTTTTCTCTCTGGGGACACAACTTCACATTTCTGACAACGTGCTGGCTGTAGTGGTGGGGTGGCAGGCTCAAAGATGCTTAGTACCATAATTATGTTTAAATTCTCTTGCAAGTTTCACATGTAGTTTAATCCGCCTACTCAGGTGCGTGAGGCAACTGTATTTGATAGAAGGGAAGCATTTTCTCTCTGGGGACACAACTTGACATTTCTGGCAGACACAGTAAACATGTTAACTGCTTAAAACAGATTTATGTTGAACTTCTCAGGAGAATGCTCTTATTTGTGTTATGGCTTTGCACTTCTTTGGGTGGTTGGCAGTTGCACATAATTACCAGTCACACACCATCACATAGCATCAGGAAACAATTTATTTAATGTGGCAAATACTTGACATTTGTGGATAACAGGAGTACACATGAAACAGTAACAAAAACAAAAGGAATGAAAGTGGTTCTTCATGTTTGAAGATTAAAGAACAGAATGGCATAGGCAAGGGACATCTAAAAGAATGAGACAATACTAAAAAAGAGAATAGAGAAAGAAGAGATGAAAACTACAGAAAAATATATATTTTTTTACTTTTTATAACTTTTTATATATATATTTTTTTTACTTTTATTGGGGGACTAGATGGTGGAGAAATTAAGAACACAGATTACAGAAAGACTAAACATAAAATAAACAGTTTCTGGCAACCACTCAGATGACCCCACCAGCACTGCTAGAAGCTGAGCCATGCCCACCACCACCAAGCAGCTCGGCAAGGAGAGTGGGGAGCCTCTCCTGGCTGGACTTGAAATTATCCAGTCGATCCATCACTCCCTGCCGTAAGTTGTTGAAATCCTGCCGCAGCGTGTGCAGCTCATCCCATACAACTGCCACATCGCCCTGTATGGCAGGTGCCATTGGGTCATTGCCATAACATGATGGTGCAGGCTGCTGTCTGGGAGGTACAGGCCGAGTACTACTGTGGTCCTTCCTATGGCTGCCACGCTGACTCGCAGCAGCACTACAGTTGACCTCCCACTGCTCCACAACATTGTCCCCAGGGCCATCACCACTACCATCACCACGTGCTGCAACCATCTCATGATCCTTGTCCCTCCACTCATTCAGATGGTGGATGAGGAGGTGCATCCTCTGGCCGCCAGTCCCAAGGCAGATCCCTTTTTTCCCCCACCTCACACAGCGCCCATAGACCTTGCAGATTGCCAGCGTCCCATCTGCAGGGTCCATATCAAAAATGTCCCACACTACAGAATGCTGTGGGAGGGGTGGAGCAGCAGATGATGAGGCAGCTGGCTCCTCCTGTGGTGGGGGACCTTGTAGGTGCTGCTTCTGCTGCTATTCCTGCTGCTGCAGTTCCGGCTGCTGTGGCTGTGGTTCCTGCTGCTGCAGTTGCTGCTGTTTCAGGTCAGGCATGGGGTCATAATGTTGCAAGACATTATGCTGCAGCAATATACTGCACTGCCAATACAGTGAAATATATTGCCAGCGGCATAAGTCTTTGTTTTGCTGGGGACTCCACCCCCCAAGCCCCCCAACTAAAATAACTAACTCGGTGGGGGGGTGGCTACAGTTGAAATCACACAAAGTGCAAAAAAATAACAAAAATCATGCATCAGGGACCGGGAATTGAAACCAGGTCCCAAACGCACTGCCTGCCTCCCTTGCTGCCAGTGGCTTATCCCGTCAAGCCACAGCAGCTGCTTGCTAGCCCAATGTCCCAGCAGAGGTCTTGTCCTCTGCCTGGTAGAGTGAGAGGGTGCACTACCGCATCTACACCCTTTTGCGGTTTTGTACCCTCTCGCTCTTCCCTACCATGCTGTTCCTCAGACGTGGTTATGTTGTGCACTATTATTGACCAGGTAGGTCCGGTTCATGCTGCTGTATTGCGGTAGCAGAAATCCCTTCCTGATCTGGGGGCAGCAGTGCCTCGGATTTAAGCACACCTGTCGATGCGAATAACTGCTGCCCGAGCCCCACCCTTTCTGGATTCCTGATGCTGCCCCTCCATTACCCCAAAAATTTGAAATAAAGAAAAGGAGAGAAAGAGATTCAGAAGAACTCAGAAACACACACACACACACACCTCTAGAAAAAACTACAAAAAACAAAAGGATGCATGAACAAAATTTATAAATGCAGAAAATAAAGTAAAGAAAGATAAGGATTAGAACTCAGAAAGGTGGAAAACATTAAACTCTAAAGATATATTGCTATTGTAGATGCTCTCTGACTGCCTATGAGACCGTCTCCTTCAGCTACAACTGACAAAATGAAAGTGAAACATTCACTTTCTGCCTGCCTGGAATCTCCCATGTGACCTGCAGTAAGTGAATCATGTGACAAACCACGTTTTTCAGTAACTTCAAAGTTACTAACAAAAGTTAAAGTTTTCTTGGAAGTTTTCAAAGTTTACCGGCGAAGTTTTGTAACCAGAAGCCAATTTCACAAAGTTTCACAGTGCGAAGCTGGTGACATTGCAGGGAATTCGCAGGCGGAGTAAAACTTTGCAACATCTCTACCAATAGCTCAGAATCCCAATTTCAGACTGATGCTCAAAAGACCTTAAATTGAGTTAGTTTTATCTCCTTATTACAAAATATCGTCATTTAAATACATTCCAATTATAAGACCAATATTTAAAAGGAAACATCCACCTCTTAAATGCCCCACATCTCAATTTAGGGCACCCCTACTACCCATTTTACAAAAAGATTTAAATTTTTTACCTGCTAGGTTTTAAGTTTATCAGTTTGATCCTGCCATCCCTCCCACCGGAATTTTGAGAATAGTGCCACTAGTGACACATCCTACAACCTCCCCACGGCTGTTCGGATGCTGATATCAGAGCCAAGGAGCAGAGGTGGAGTGTGTATAGCAAGTCTCTATAGAGAGGTATTAAACAGCATCTTTACTGCTCTTTTTGCAATTGCCCAATAAAAAACAGCAAGGACCCTTACCTGCCCCCAAACCCACTGGTGCTACTGTACAATTCCAATTTACAGATGCCCTGATTTTGGATGGGAAGGGATCATATTTTGGCTCCATGGAACTGAGCTGCTGATCCCTTCCACTTTCTGATACTGAGAGCCGCCCCCGCACTAGGATGTTTTGTGGTGTCCTTATATGGAGAGCATGGGGCCCACTCCATAGACCTCAATGGGGCCATTTTCTTTAGTCCATTTATCGTATTTTAGATTACCATTTGGAACAAATCAAGACCACTGCTCAACTAGCAAGATCCTTGTTCCCAGTTACCCATTTCTAACTGACTGACTGACTGACTGTCGGACAATTTTCCCAGCAATGATCCATGTCTACAAGATCAAAAGCCTCTATTAAAGAGCTAGTGCACTGCCTAAAACTAATATTAGTTTCTAAAAGCAATCAGCCATTACCTTTTATATCTGAGATACTTTTTCTTTTCCCTTTGTTTAATTAGAAGATTGTTTACCTGATGTTAGTTCTGTGTGATGTGTGGGACAGCACTCTGACTGGCAGCTGACATATCTATCTCTATTCCCTCCCAAGACACCATCAGCACTGTGACCTTGCTGACTGTGACATCACTGCTACTTAAGAATGTGCAGCTGCCAGGTCAGTCACCCGTGATGTCACCATAGATAAGTCAGCTACCAGTTCTAAGAGCTGCTCCACACATCCAGCACAATATTATCACATAGAAGAATTTCTAATGAGCAAAAGGAAAAAGGAAAATACTTCAGAAATAAAGTTACAACTGACTGCTTCTTAATATTTGTATTACTCTCCTGTCTGCCTGTTTTGGCTACACTACAGTAGCTCTTTAAGCCCCACAAGATCAAAAGCCATATACCTCCACCCCCCATAATTACCCTCATCAATCACCCTTTCTGCAGGTAGTCTGTTAGTTGTGTCATTGGTGTTACGGCCATAAATCTTATAACCATAAGAGATGTCAGTACTGTACATATCAGCATTTAGAAGAGATGTTATTGTCATACATATAACAGAGGCATTGCTAGGGTGACAAAAGAACCGGGGCCCAAGCCCTTGGGCCATGAATGCACTGGCAGACAGTGTTCTTTAAAAAGAACTAATTTCAGCTGTAACATTCAATAAAGGTTAGGGCCTATATTAGTAGTAGTAGCTTTATTTATACGGCTCCCTTCCCTGAAGGCTCAGGGCACCGTACAATAGTGACAGCCAATAAATAAATAAAGACAGACACGAATAACTGAGTTAATACTCTGAAAGGCATATAATTAGTAGCTAAAAAAAAAGGAAACAAAAGTATTTTAGTCCCAAAAGGCCTGGATAAACATATACATTTTTAATCCCCTTTTAAAGGCCTCTACTAAGGGGGTCTCCCTCAGTCCCTTAGGAAGAGTATTCCACAACAGAGGGCTGGCTACTTCAAATGTACTGTACAATCTCCTGCTGACTTTAGCATGGCCCTCAGGACTGAGAGGAGGCACTCCTCAGAGGAGCAGAGAGGGTGCAAGGACTGGACAGGGTGCAAGAACTCTACCAGGTAGTCAGGGCCCAACTCATGTAGGGCTTTATAGATTAGAAGACCAATCTTGAAGGTAACATGCCACTTCACTGGCAGCCAGTGCAGATCCTACATCACTGGTGTCACATGGCTAGACCTTGAAAGGCCAGTCAGCAACTTGGGAGCTGCGTTCTGCACCAGCCGTAAGCGTTGTAGAGTACCCCCACTCATCCCGAGGTACAGCATGTTACAGTAGTTGACCGTAGACATTTTGAATGCATGTACAAAAGTCAGCAGGTCTTCAGCTGGGATAAGGGGCTTAATCTGGTTCATATTCCTCAGATGGTAAAATCAACTATTGACTACAGCTGACACATGAGCCTCCATTGTCTACTGTTCATCAAGAATGACCCCCAGATTTTTTCACCATAGCAGAGGCCAACAACCTGAATGACTTGAACCAAAGCCTCATCTCTTCCATGGCTACCTCTGCTACCCACTTCCGACCTGGCTTGATCACCAGCACCTCAGTCTTATCAGGGTTTAGACTCAGTCAACTAGATTCCATCCATTTCTGGATTTCAGCTAGGCACAAATTAAGCACCATGACAGCGCCAGGTGTCTCAGTTGCAAAGGACAGCTACAACTGAGTATCATCTGTGTAGCAGTGAAAACCCAAATTGTACTGTCGAATGATTCCTCCTGGGGCAGCATGTACACTGCGAACAACATGGATGAGAGAACCAAACCTTGGGGCATGCCACTTAGCAGGGGCATTGGAGATGATAAGAAAGTACCCATTACCACCCCCCTGTGCATTCTCTCCCTAAGATAGGACTTGAACTAGTGGATGACAGTGCCAGTGAGTCCAATATACTCCCTCACATGATGCAACAGTAACCCATGGTCCATGGTGTCAAATGCTGAGGAGAGATCAAGGAGAATGGGAATTGACTGTTCATCCCTTTCTCTTGCCCTGAGGTCATTATGCACTCTGACTAATGCCGTCTCAGTATTATGCCCAGACCCGAAACCAGATTGGAGGGGCTCATAGATGTCATGAGATGAGTGGTGCACCTCAAGTTGCAGTGCCACAACCTTATCAATAACCTTACCTATGAAAGGTAGGTTAGAGACAGGATGATAATTCGCTAGAATATCTGGGTTCAAAGCTGGATTTTTCAAGAGGGATTGAACCAGTACATCTTTCAACACAACTGGAAAGACTCCCTCAAAAAGGGGGCACCACACTATTCTGGCAAACAGTGACTCAAGAGACCCCACATAGCTCATTAGTGGATGCGAGGGGCCTGGGTCTACTCCACAAAAGGTGGGCTGCAGCTCCAAAATCACCTCACAGATCTCATCCATTCAGACTGGCTGAAATTCCATCCAGTACCACTGAATGTATTTGTCAGATCCCTACACAACTATTTATTTATTTAATTTTGTTCACTGGTTAGGCCCACTGGGTCCAAGAGGTCCCTTTTTCAGGGGCAATCCAGAATTAGTTACAGAGAATTTTTGGGTACAGGACATTTCAAATACATGACAGTTTTAGGTACAATCACAATACATGGCAGACAAAAATACAGCAATACAATGCAAGTTCTTGACAGCTTTGAGGTACAATCAAAGTACATTGCAGACAAAATGCAGCAAGACAATGAGTAGACTCATATTAAGGGGCATACATAGACTTTTTATGGGACAAAAATATATTTTATTGTATTAACAGATTCAGGGCTGAAGTCTCTGACATCTGGGTCTAAAATCACAAAAGTAACTCAGCCCAAGATATTCCAAGTCTGCCAACTCTCAATAATTAGTGCAGGAGACAGCAGTTCTGTAATGTTTCTCCGCTACTCCAAATTGTAGTGGCAATTTGCCCGGCTGCTGGCAGAATACATATTCAGTGCTTTCTAATTTTGCCAGCAGTTTGCGCTTGATACATTTATAACTCTGGTGTAATATTTTCTCATTGCTGCCACAATC
Organism: Neoceratodus forsteri; assembly: GCA_016271365.2. Taxonomy (NCBI): domain Eukaryota; kingdom Metazoa; phylum Chordata; order Ceratodontiformes; family Ceratodontidae; genus Neoceratodus; species Neoceratodus forsteri. The sequence continues at coordinate 724,512,805 of CM057458.1, read as the reverse complement.
ACTGCAGTAAAAATAGCTTCGTTATTAATTCTGCTGTAGTTCCCATAACCATTTGCTGCAGTTCCATTGGGCACTGCATACAGTTGCTCCATGTTTACTTCCTTGTTAAGTGAAAAGTAGTGTATGTGGTATAAGACTGTAAAACAAAGGCAGTTAAGAAAATAAGTTTACCAGCTGATTTGGACTACAATACCAAGCATCTAAGGCATATGACTGCATCAACCTGATGCTGCTAACCACTGCCAGTCATCTTTAATGGAATAATGGACTGGATTTTTTAAGAGTAACAATTCTCAATTTTAAATAAACATAACGTTCAAAATAATGCTGTTTCATATGTTTTTAAATAATTTGACCCATTATATTCTATGTACAGTATTTTGTATTTTCAGATGTTTTGTAAGTTTTCATTCTGTATTTACTCCATTTCCCCCTCCCCCCGGTCACACCTGGAAACGAGCCTCATCTCAGCGTGCCTTTCCCAGTTACTAATTTTAAAATAAATAAATACATACTTTTCTATTGTTTTAAGGCACTTGGCAGCACCTCATGCTTCACAATGCATTGTGTGTGCATACAGTATTAGAGTCCAACCACACACATCATTTCATTTTATATTGGAAAGGCATGTGGGCAAAATGTTCATTTTCTCAAGCGCCCAGATATAACAAGTAACATAGGTGGGTATATACATAGTTACAGGACATAAAATGTTCACAGGAATAACAATACACAGGTGGATATATACGCAGTTAGCAAATAACAGATATTACAGTAATATGTTTTTCACGCACTCTGCTGTATTATCTATGGCCAGACACATGTACAAGAGGATACTGGTGGAAAGTAATATTTTGCTATTAAGACTGTATTCAAAGCCCAGATCAGGTGCACAGGTGTAGCACTACTGTGTGTCCTGGCAGTTGAAAAGTAGCCAGGTCAGACGCCCGAGTACAGTAGGTGGTTTGCAGCCCAGCTACAGACTGGGACACCCATTCATAGTTGACTGGCTGAAACTCTTCCCAAAGCGTTAGAGTAAGTGAGATGCCTCTGCTCCAGCCAATACCCAACAAAACTTGACTGCCTGACAGTATCGCAGTACTAATGATCAATGCCCTAATGAGGAAGTTATTTATTTATTGCATTTTGTTGACCAGGTAGGCCCACTGAGACCTAAAGTCCCTTTTTCTGGGGTGACCCATTAATAACCTGACATACTCTTACCAGTTCACTACATCCAGTGCTGTTGCAGTCTGCAGACAGTCTAGATCCAGCAATCTGTCTACGACGCAGCAGAGCTGGATCAGTCTGTTGTTCCCCACAGCGATCACCCCTGGCAAAAAGTCTGTCTTCCTTGCAGTAACTGCCCTCTAATACTCATAGTAATGAATCCTATGAGTCATTCTGTCAGACTAATGGTGAGATCTCTTCCAGAAATGCTTCATTCTCCACACTAGAAGCGTCAACTGCCTCAACTTAATTTATTATTATAAGCTTTGGTAGGAGGCTGCAGGATGAAAATAAACCGGCAATTTAATCTATGGTGATCCCAGTAGCAATATTACAGCTGGCAACCACTTTCTTGACTCCCTCCCTTCAAGCAGCCACCAAGTTTGCAGTGTCACCCTGTCTTTATCAGTCTCAAGGTTATGCTTTGGTTGCTAATGGATCATTTCCACAGGAGGGCAGCTAAAAATGGGGGGCCCAAAACCAAAAATGTACTGCATGAACATTCAACCAAGTTACTGCATCAATCTGATACCCCTGATACCCAGCTTGATGGTGAGGACCAGTTCCAAGATGTGGCCTGATTCATGGGTGGCAGAGACAACTCTTTGTGCCAGGTCCAGCAATCACATAAACAGAAGGACTTCCTGTGGAGAAGATGTAAACCCATCATTAACCCAGGCAAGGAAGTCACAAAGGGCAAATAGTTTCAGCTACTCCAATGCCATGTCAGTGACAAAGTCCATAAACACCTGTAACAGTGCCGCTTTGCCCCTAGTTGAATGATAGATGAGGAAGATCCAGCATCCTGTTTCTGTCCCACATTTTACATTGAATGACCTGATCTCACCCAGGCAAATCTTGGCAGAACGGAGTCAGATCGACACCGCCACAGTGACACAAGAACAGCGGCAGCCGATATCACGACTGCAGCAAAGCTGACCTGCCACAGCAGCTGATACACTCCCCACAGTGGCAGCAGGTGCTCCGGCAGCAACCACACAGATGACCGCCGCACCTGCAGACCCATTCCCAAAGCAACAGGGGACATATCGGCCACAGTTGAGGACAGTGTCAAGGGGCACAAGCTGCTGGTGGAGCCGAGCACACCAACTAGCAGGAGTGGATCCGAGGTGAGCGCCGTGCCTGTGTCACCCCCTGTGGACAGTAGCGGCTATGCACCAGTCCTGTAGCCCAGCACTGGTGTCCCCGGGGAGCCGAGAGTGCTAGGTGGTCCACCTAGTCCTGCTGTGTCAGTGCCACTACTACCGCCGTGCTGTGCCTGATGCCATGTCTGGCGCATGGGTCTTGCGTCCAGCTGCGTAGGGGGTGTCCCATGTGTGTGTGACTGTGTCAGCATCCCTGCATGGTGCATCTCCACCATGCCTACTGGAGACCCCCACCCACAACCCCGCATGTCGCTCTGCTGGCCGACGGGCATCCATGGCTGGGGGAGAGGGGAGTGCATGCCATCGGATCCTTACCTGCAGCGTCCATCGGTGCTGGTGCTGTTGCGTTCAGTGGCCAGTCACACCTCTGTGCGTCGGGGTGTCCACTGCTGCTGCCGCATTGGTTTGCCAGTTGTCAGCATGCACTGCATCAAGCTCATTGGCGACAGTTTCCAGGCATCGCTGTGGGGGATGTCGGCACCTTGGTGTCGATCATCTGTGGTGCTTCCCAGATTGCCATGATGCGTACAAGGTCAACAAAGTAACCTGTAATAAAATCCAATTTTAATGCATTTATGGAGACCATGAGGTGTTTTGACCTTCCCCCAGGGTGAAGTGTGGCATTGGACAGCAATAAGAACACTTACACAGGTACAAAAGTGCCTGAAATTGGGCAAGACATCACAGCTTCATCCACATAACATGCCCCAGTGTGTCAGTCCCTCATCTTCCCAGTCACCTCTCCAGATGAGGATGATCCCAGGAACACTTGGTGTGTTGGGGCCCACTTTTGTGGTAGCACATCATGCAGCTCAACTGGGAAAGGAGTGCTGGTTGACCAAGTGACAGTGAACAGGGATAATTGGAGGCAGGGCAGAAAAGAAAGACCCCCCCCAAAAAAAAAAGAGAATATGTTTTCAAAAGTGCCATTTAGCAGGTGCTTTACTGAGTTGAGGTGCTCTTGGGAAAGGAGGGGGCAGGCCATTCAACAGTCATACACTACCGGCTGGCCAGTTACAGAGCAACAACAAGGCAGCTGCTTACCCACCATCCCAGTTGGAGGAAGGGTGCTGCTAGGTGGCAGCAATCTTTAGAGTGAGAGAATGGGTGAATATAAATGTGGTCCCCTTGCTACTAGTGGCCCCTTCATGAGACCACCTCAAGGTGCCATTATGAGCCACTCTTCATAGCCCCAACCCCAGGAGGAGAGCATGTCATGGACCCCCCCCCCCCACAAACCTCTCACCCAGAAAATAAATTGACCTAATCTCTTTCAGCTAATCACTGAGCCGACTTGACTGAATCACACTCTGTGAATCCTTCCTTATCAATTATCTTCTCCTCTCACCCTCACAACATCATCTCAACTGGCACACTACTAGACATTCTCAGTGACTATTTACTTTATTTATTTATTAATATCTTGAATTGCAATACCTTTCAGATGGGAGCTCTTTTACAAAGGTTCCACGTTGGGGAGAACACAGTATACAATACATAGGCAACTGAATATGACATAGTGCTATTATACATTTTAACAGGTAATATACATGATACACATATGTCACAAGGGGCTTGTTTAACAATTAGTCCAAAAAAAAATTCAGACAAGGCAGTTGAGTACATATAGTTGACAATGAGAATCAGCCAAGATGTCTTTGTCAAATGGTAGGGTAGGTGGGAGGAGGGGGACAGGTGGGCAGGGGGGGATCGGGGAGGCGAGGAGGTGGGGTAGGAGAAATTTGGAGAGGGTGAAGCATGGTGGATTTTGAGGGGGGGGAGAATCTAATATCTATCTCACAATCTACTGTGTACGTGAAATTTAGAGCCCCAGAGTCTTTGCATAATACAGCTGGGCTAGGTCTTTCAGGTGCCTCAGCTTGCCTTCCTTCCCAGATGACCGTTGGTAAGTTGAGTATTCCCTCTCACTACATCCATAGATATCTGATTTTCTCTTTTCCCTTCAGTTTGCTCTTCAGGCTCTAAAAGGCATTTTAGCAACATATACTGCTGTCTGATCGTTCTGGTTTCAGTTGGCCTGGATTTGTCTTGATAAAGACAGGAGCACACTCCACGAATCATTTCTGGGGTGGGCCTTCTCCCTTTTACAGGGTTCTGACAACTGACTTGAGTGATGGTATGGAGATCAGTTGTGTGTTTCTACCTCTGTCCCTACCCTATTATTGTGCCTAGGCCATTGTGAACATTTCTCTTGGAGATACTTCCAAGAGATTTTTGACTTAGATGTTTTCCATCCGTAAAGGTTCATGCACTTCCCAGGCAATTCTGGTTCTTCAGCACCTTATTCCTTGATATTTAGAAGGCAAACTCAATGTTATCATGAATAGCACAGTGCTGACTGGGCACAGTGTGTCCACACAGGCAGGGGTATATTCAAAGGGTCCCAGTGAATGGTGCTCAGTGGATAGTGCAAACACCTTAAATACATAACTGCATCCATGCAAATGAGGGAAGCCTCTTGTATACAAGGCACAGTGGTATACAGCATTTAGCAGATTTTGGACACAGTAAAAGGTTGCCATGGCAGTGCTATTTACTGCTTTCTGAACCCTACCCATGACAATGTGCACAGTGGTGCATGACCTCCTGCCCCCCCCCCAGCATCAGTGCCAATGACACCCTCCCCTCCTGTCCCATCCTCTTTAAGTAAAGTAAGAGCTCCCTGATAGCCTAGTGATATCCTGCTCCCTCCTGATCCCCAAGTATAATGTGCAATTTGCAAGTTTAGTGGTACTCCCACTCTCCCAATCCCTGAGCAGAATTTAACTTTCCTTTGTTGTTTAGTGGTACCCCTTCCCTATACCCGAGTAGAATATTTTTCTTCCTTGTAGTTTAGCAGTACCCCCCACACACACACATGAACTTCTGATCTCTCAGTAGAATATAATTTTCCCTCACAGTCTAATGAGACCAACCTCTCCCTTGATCCCCATTATAGAATTTGAAAATCCCCAAGCCCCTTTCCAGCCACACACTTAATGCCCTCCCTCCCCCTATATTCCTCTCCCTGATCTACCCATCCAGAGAACTTCGTGTTGCTGGCAATGCTGGAGCTGGCAACCAGCACAGACCCTCTACTTACCTCCTCAGCCAGTAGCAGTCTGAATGACAAGGAGTGAGCATGGACATACTTTTTTAAAAATGTTTGACCTCATTTGCGTCACATGTTTGGTAAACTTTTTTCTCTGTTTTATAAATCATTGTTTTACCTGTAGTATATATTGTAATTTGAAAAATTACAATACCCTGCAAAGTAGTACTGCCTACTGAATTTTTAACTTTACAGATGGTTGAGTCCGCATCCTGCTGGAGAGCATGGCCAGGCTTCAGTAAGCCTGCCGTGCTGAACATAATTGATACACATTTGTCTAGTGGATATTTTTTTTTTTAAACCATCCACACATAGCCCGGAACCCGGGGTGCACAGTCCCAAAACTGGCCGTGCCAACTATATACATCAAACTATATACAAATGCAGAGGAATCGTCACCCCTCCTCATCCCGTTGGTCAAAGGGGGAATATAAAAATGAAAAAAGGAAAAACAAGGAAACCCTTCTCTGGCTGAATTTGAAGCTTATAAACTACCTGTTCCTTTACCTCCTATTCTATACTTATTCAGGTTCTCTACATCTTCATGACATTCCACCTCAACCCCACCTACCCCAGCGTTAGCCCAGGTGGGAGTGCGTTCCCTCTGCATCCCCCAGAAGAGAGAGAGAGAGTCCCTTGGTCATCCATAAGCTAGGCAGACCCTTATCTGTGTCACCCACTAAGCCCTACCCGCTACGCCCTCTATCAGTTGATATCCATCCTAGTCTTATTCAAGAGATTAAATACCTTCTAGTCAAATCTACTTAATTACTTCACCTAGTCACTGCCCAAGAGACAGACCTGTGTAGAGCTCTCTAGTTCTTGTAGAGAGTATATTGCCTCTAAGGCTGCCCATCTTTTGGTGTATACCTCTACTTTCCCTTCTGCATATAGATGTCTCTTAATTCTAGCTAGCATCCCGGTAAGATCTCTTAACCATTGACCATACCCATATATCTGACTGTCCTTCCAATGCTGGACCACATAAGATTTGACTACTCCTGCAATCAGGGATATGTGATACTTAGCAACAGTTCCAGCTACTAGTGACAAGTCCCCTAATATGCAGATCTCCGGTTTTATAAAGTCTGAGTAGTCCATCAATGGATCCATTCGCCTCTTTATCTCATCCCATACCAGAGATATTTTGGTACATCTCCACAATATGTATATCAAATCACCCCTCTCTATACCACACCTAAAACACAGGTCTGTCTGTTGTAGGCCTCTCTTACATAGCTTCTGTAGTGATAGTATAATATGTTGATTATTGTCACTCCATTTTGTATGCTATTTCATGTAATGTATGTCATTTTATACTCCATTTTGTATTGTGTGACTCCATTTTACATGCTGCTTCATTTAATTGGTGTTTTGCTCTTTAGATAGCCTCATTATTATGTTTTGCTTCAGACAGTGTATTTTGCTGACTTGAAGGTCGCATATTATCAGGCAACCTGTTTTTGTAGTTTTGTTTAAACTTCTGCTTAGCTCATAGTGTTCTAGGCACCTGGCCAGTGTTTGGAGCACAGGGACCTAGCAGGTGGGGGAATTCTGAGCAGTCCTTATCGGTGAATTTGCAACGTCCTGGGAGCCCGCCAGCTTCTAGAATGTAGTAAAATAACACAATGAAGGCTGCACGGTTATTTTAGCATAGAATAAGATATAAATGTAGCTTTCTCAATGCCTGGTTGGAAGCCTCATCTGCAGGGTGGGCGATCGCTGTGGAACTTTCTCCCGGTTCAAAACTCCTGGCCAGGCTGTGAGATGATTTAGGGCTTCCCAGCTACTGGGAAAAGGCTTGGATGATGCTTTATTGAATCGGTGATGTATCATGTTTTGCTAATTGAAGTATATATTAATGCTGATAGTATATTGCTAATGAATGAATGCTAAAGTGTAATCATTAATGCTGATAGTGACATTGCTGTTACATGAAGTGTAATTATCTTTTGCTTGCAATAAATTGTGCTGATGTGTGAATGCCAAGTGTGATTATTCCTTTGTGACTCTTCGATTAGGCAAGACAATTTTGGCGTAGTCGGCAGGATTCATAAAGGAAGGTACACACTAAGGTGAAGTAAAAATGTTTAAAAGAAAAGAGTCTAATGTTGCATGTGCACAAGTGGAAATTCCTGGTTGGGAAAACCAACCTTATGCTGATTTAGCCACTGAGTGGTCATGTTGTGCAGGGTTGAGTGAACACTGGGAATCCTGTTTAAAGGATTCTGAGCCTGCAGATGTTGTTACATGTATGAAAAGAGTGCCTGTGGCAAAGGGAAAGAATGTGCTGCTCAGGGCAGGGGTGGATTTTATTGTCTGCCTATAGGAAGATGCATGAAAAGGTAGTGGGACTTCTTAGTGAAAAGGCAGAGTTGGAACGAAAGGTTTGTGATTTGGAAAGTAAAGCTGTGATGTTACAATGTCAAAATCATTTGCTGAGTGATAAATTGGATACCTATCGGACAGTTGCAGAAAATGCAGCTGTCCGAGTGGCACAGTACAAGTATAAAAAGAGGAGGGCAGAGTTAGTAGGAAAAGGTAAGCTAGCAATAGCTAGGCAGGAGCCCACTGGGATCCTGAAACATGGGATGGAGATATTTGGTTTTACAGATGAGGAAAGGTCAGCCTCAGATAAAGAAGAAAAGGCTGAGGGACGTAAGGTTCCAATATTGCATGCACAGCCAGTGTCTAGAAGACGTACTGAAGTGTTGGATCAGGGAAATCCTAGGAATCGAGATGTAGTGGAGGATTTTTCTCAACAGGAGGTATCAGACCTCCTGGAGCGGTACACCGGGGGGAGAGTTTGTTGAGATGGCTGGTGAGGTTGTATGACACAGGGGCGGATGGAGTAAGCTTAGATGAAACTGATGCCCCTAGGTTTCTGTCACTAAGCTATGACCCTGTGGTGAAGGAGGCATTTCGGACCCTCCAAATACAGGGGCAGGGCTATGCCACAATGCTGGACGTGGTGGCTATGGCTTGCAAACACAAGTATCCAACGGTGAGTGACTGGCCGGAGGATAGTAAACCATGGTTTACCTTAAAGGACTGTATACAAAACATTAAAATGGAAATGATGAAAGTTGCGGTCTCCACAGAAGACCATGCTGATTTAATGAGTGTTATCTTCTCTGAAATTATTACAGGTGGTGCTTTACAGGTTTTACAGTTTTATCTAACATTAGGATAAGCTTTCAGGGTTACTGCATTTGTTGTTGACTGATTGTTTCTGCTCTTACCTCCTTGTTCTTTCGTCCGTGGTTCTTCTTTTTTGGCAGGGGAAGGGCCCAGCCACCAACCCCCATCCCCAACCACCCCACACTACACCTCTTTATAGGGTACCACAGTTGTAACATTTCCTGTGGCAGAACAGGAAGGGGCGGATCAGTGGGGCCTCCACAAGGTGATCTCATTTACAGGGCACTAGTAATTTAACTTGTTATAACAAGTTAAACAAAGCACAATTAAACCATTACTTGCATTTTTTTCCTTCTAATTACTCTGACTAGGTTACAAACCCAGCAACTTATTTGAATGGATTTCATTAACTGTAGGTACTAGGAACAATTTTCAGAAGGACAGTCTTACAGGATTTAGGACTGTCTCACATGCTGGGCCTTTGGAGATCTTAGGTCTCAGCTCCGGGCAGCATGGGCAGAGATTGCACGCCTCAAATTTCATATTGAAGAGGAAATACATTATAAGAACCACCCGCCATTTCCCCAGCATCCAACAGAAAAACCTCGACCGCAGAGGGTAGTTGGTCCAGGAGGTTGGCAGGTGGTTAGGAGGAGCAAATCAGGTGCCCCATCACTCTCTGCTCTCCAACACATTACCTCCAAAAACCATATAAACACTACAAACAGGTATCTGCCTCTATCTCTGAAATCAAATAAAGAGGCAGAAGACACTGCAGAGCAGGACACTGCGCACAGGAGCTAGCACAACAATACTCACCCAAATCAGGAACCAAAACTAAACAAGCAGAAAGGAACTAAAAAACTTGATCATAGGAGACTCCATGATTGGGGAGTTGATACCCATCTCCAGCTAGGGTGATGGTCAGATGTCTCCCAGGTACATCAGCATGGAGAGACACTGACCGCATTCTAAATTGTTCACAAAGCAGGAGAAAACATTGATGTCCTAGTACACATAGGGACTATCGATCTCGCCAGCCGGTCAGTTGTGGAGACCAAGGAACACCTGACTAGGCTGGGTGACAAACTATCATCTATTTTCGTCCGGCATCTCCTTCTCTGAGATCCTGCCAGTCTGGGAGAAGGGAGCAGATGGACGGAAGGTCAGAGAAGGGAGATAGGGAGCTAAACACGTGGCTCAAGGACTGGTGCCAGGAAAAGGACACAGATTTGTAGGAACTGGCAGCAGTTCTGGGAGCGAGAGTTCTTTAAATTTGATGGACTGCATTCTGACTAAAGAGGAGTCAGTGCATTGGGCAGAAGTTTGACGTCTTTGCAGAATATTTAAACTAGCAATGGGAGAGGGTGCAGCACTCCATCTGTCGAATGGGAAGAACACCCTCCCTCAGCTAGTGGTCAAACAGGAATTCAGCGTGTTTGCCATTCATTTGCATCACCAGGTAAGAAAAAAGGTTTGTCTCCCCATACGATGCACAGGGTAATGCCAAACTTCACCCAACAACTAACACACCAAAATCTGGCCAATGGAAAAATCATGGTCACAATGCTCACAGCCTGGGAAATAAGATCCCAGACCTGCAGGCAATAATGTCAGAGGCTAAACTGGACATAGTAGCACTTAGTGAGACGTGGTTTACACAGTAACCACACTTGGGGAGACTTCAGTACCTGGATATGTATTGTCTAGAAGAGACCCGAGGTGCAAAAGGGGAGGGTGGCCCTGTATGTTAATGAAAATATCAAAGCTACAGAAATTCAGAATACACATAAGGAGCCAGAAGAACTGTGGGTCACCCTGGAAACAGGTAATGGGACAGCCATAAGAACTGGGGTTGTCTACAGGCCCCAGACCAGAGGGAGGACATAGACACATTACTGTTAGAAGATATACAAAAACATGACAGCTAAAGGGAGGTTCTGATAATGGGAGACTTCAACATGCCAGATACAGATTGGTCAATACCAGCAGGAACATCTGCCAGAACTAGACTCATAGTGGATTCCCTGCAGGGGGAGGGCCTCAAACAACTGGTACAGCAACCCACAAGAGACAGGGCTATCCTAGATCTAGTACTGACTAACAAAGAAGGGATCACAGATCTCCAGGTAGAAGGTCACCTGGGGCCAGTGACCATCACATGGTATGGTTCAATTTGGCTACTACATCTAAATCATCCCATTCCAAGGCAAAAATATGGGACTTCAGAGGAGCTGACTTTGATAAGATGGCCAACAGAGTTAGCTAGCCCTGGCAAAAAGAAACACAGGTGAGGAGGTACAGGCAAAGTGGCAAGCATTAAGGATACAATACTTGAAGCAACATCCCATTGTGTTAGACAGAAAAGGAAGTGCAAAGAAGAAGGAAACCACTTTGGTTCTCAAATATAGTAGCAGAAAAGGTCAGAGCCAAAAGGCTGGCCTTCAGAAAAATATAAGGAACACAGCGGATGAAGATAGGGAGGCATACCAAACTGTCCTAAGGGAAGCAGGTAAGGCAGTAAGGCAGGCAAAGTCCCAAACTGAGGAAACACTAGTACGAACAGTAAAGAAGGTGACAAGACTTTCTATAGATACATTAGTGAAAGGAGAAAGTCCAGAGGGGTATTGCTGCTTAATGGAGAAAGGGAGCATGGAGGAGGAGGACCCTGTAAAGGCATCTATCCTAAATAGATACTTTTGCTCAGTATTTACTGAAGAGAAGGTAGGCAGGGCCCACAGCTCAGCATCATGGACACAGGGGAGGGAGGTGAGCACTACTCCCTTCACAAAAGAAAGGGTCCCACAAGAGCCATAAGCTCAGGGTGGATAAGGCAATGGGACCTGATGGCATACATCCCAGGGTACTATGGAGCTAAAGGAGGAACTAGCAGAGCCATTAGCAGAATTGTTTAGTGAGTCTCTGAGCACAGGAGAGGTCCCAGAAGACTGGAGAAAGGCTCATGTGATCCCACTCACAAGAGTGGTAGGAGGAGGCGGGAACTACAGACCGGTCAGTCTTACCTCAGTAGTGGGCAAGATTATGGAGGCACTTAAGGAAAGGATAGTGCAACACCTGGAATCCATAGGGGCACAGGATCCAAGACAGCATGGGTTTACAAAGGAAGGTCCTGTCAAACTAATCTCATAGATTTCTTTGACTGGGTAACCAGAGTGGTGGACCAAGGGGAGCAGTTGATGTCGCCTACCTTGACTTCAGCAAAGCTTTGACACTGTTCCACATAGAAGATTGATAAATAAGCTAGGTAGGCTCAGGGTGGGTCAGTTGGTCAACTGGGTGGCAAACTGGTTGACTGTGAAAACAGAGAGTGGTGGTAAATGGTATACAGTCAGAAGAGATGCAAGTCCTAGTGGGGTACCTCAGGGATCAGTCCTGGGCCAGTCCTATTCAACATCTTCATTAGTGACCTCGAGATGGACTAGAGGTAAGGCTTGTCTGTTTGCAGATGACACCAAGATCTGCAACAGAGTAGATGATCCAGATGGGGTGGGCAGAATGAGAAGAGATCTGGATAAACTAGCAGAATGGTCAGAAGAGTGGCAACTGGGATTTAATGCAAAGAAGTGCAAAATCATGCACATAGGGAAGAGAAACCCTGAAGCCACTTATAGGCTGGGAGGAGTTGCTAGCAGTCACAAAGGAAGAAAGAGACTTGGGCATCATCATCACTGATGACCTAAAATCATCCAAGCAGACTCCTAAAGCAGTAGGTAAGGCTAGGGGTGTTAGGGTGTATTAGTAGGGGTATCACAAGTCGTGAAGAGGGAGGTAATAATCCCTCTGTACAAGACATTGATTGTTAGCCCCATCTGGAGTACTGCGTGCAGTATTGAGGCCACACCTTCACAAGGACATTAACTGTATTGAGGCAGTCCAGAGAAGGGCAACCAAAATGGTGCAGGGACTGCATCAGAAGACATATAAGGACAGATTAACGGAGCTCAATATGTATACCCTTGAGCAAAGGAGGGAGAGGTGATATGATCGAGACATTTAAACACCTTAAGGGCATAAACAAGGTGAAAGAGTCTCAATATGTTTAAATATAAGAAAAATAGCAGGACAAGAGGACACAGTATGAGATTAGAGGGAGGCTGATTAAGGGGAATGGAGGAAATTTTTCACAGAAAGGGTGTAGATGCATGGAATGGCTTACCACAAGAAGTGGTGGCTAGTGAATACAGTGCAGGGCTTCAAACAGGCATGGATAGGCATATGAGCAATACAAATGACTATGAATAGATAGGTCACTGACAGAGCAAAGGTCATGGACATTTATAAGGTAGAAAGAAATGGGCAGACTGGATGGGCCTTGCTGTCCTTATCTGCCGAAAACTTCTATGTTTCTATGTTTGTTGTGCCAGTGTCTGTACGTAATAAGATTATCAAAAGTGCACCACCTGCATATAAGGCAGTAATGATGACTTTGTTGATTAATCAGACGGGGAAAACAGTAGGTGTAGTGCTAGAGGCAATACGGCAGTTAGGGGAACTGGGAGATTGGGGCCCAAAGGGGTCTAGTTTATATGATTCTTCAGGACAGGATAAACAGCGGTCCAATCCTGAGGGTCGAGTTTCTAGGAGAGATATGTTCCTGGCTCTCTTAAAGGATGGGGTGGAGGAAAACATTGATGGGATCAGCACCTGATATGTAGGAAATGTACAAAAAGAGGGGATTGAACACTAAGAAGCGAGTAAATAAGCAGACCAATTCAAAGTTAAAGACAGATGTACATGTCTCTTCAGGGGAGTCTGTAAGTCCAACTGCTCCCCCGGCAGAGTTTGATGATGAAAGTATATCCCGGGGTGGGGGGGGCTCCCACTCAGGGATTCATTGAGTCACCCCGACCGGAGCAGGAATATGCAGATCTGTATCCTAGTGATTTGTACCCGGTTAGGGAGTTGCAGCAACTGAAAACCTAAAATATGACTGAAATGAAGGCCAAGCCCCAGTAGAAGGGTGGGCTAGGAGGGATTTTAGACCTCATATAGAATTGAAATTAATTGGAAAAGTGGCTCACCCCAAAAGTGCGAGCTTTAATTGACACACTGGGCGGAGGCCTCATTAATTTATGGGAACCAGCAAAACACAAAGGTCAGCGAGTGGTAATTACAGGATTAGGAGGTAAACAAATTGAAGCAGTACAGACCATTTTGGAACTGAAAATAGGTCAGCTGCCCCGGAGAAAATATTGTGTAATGATTGTTAACTGTGGCAGGAAATATGGACTATGGTGCAAAATACTCAGACCACTGTATTTCATGTTGATGCTCATTGTGCTTCAGATACACTAGAACGATGGTATAATTCTATTGCAGATGAAAGAGCTAAGATTCTTCCAGTGGATATTGAAGAAACTCAAAGTCAGCAGTTATCAGGGCTGGCAAAATGGGCACATCAAAAATGTGAACATTTGGGAGAGAAAGCCACTTACAGGTGGGCATATAGTAGGGGTGTACCCCTAACATTGGATTTGGTTAAAACTGTTATTGCTCAGTGTCCTATATGCCAACATGGGCAACAAAGACCAATCCCTCATATTGTGAAAGGACAATTGGGGAGGGGAAAATTACCGGGACAAATTTGGCAAATTGATTACATTGGACCTCTACCCCTTAGTGGAGGATGTCGATATGCTTGAACAGTTGTAGATACATATTCAGGGTATTTATTGGCATACCCTTGTAAACAAGCTACACAGAAAAACACCATTAAGGCATTTGACTTAATTATGTTATACTATGGAATACCCTTGCAAATACAAAGTGACAATGGTTCCCATTTTAGGGGGAAAATGGTACAAGCTTATGCTCAAGCCCATAACATACAGTGGGTATTTCACATCCCTTATTACCCGCAGGCAGCAGGGTTAGTGAGAGAATGAATGGATTGCTGAAAGAACAGTTTAGGAAATTGGGAGAGCCTACTAAAATGGAAAGAGAATTTGCATGAAGCATTACAGATTTTAAATAATAGACCAATTGGAGAATCTGAGACCCCTTAATGCTAATGATAACTCCCTAATTTGCAAGTGCAGGCTTACTCAACTACAGAAACAGTGTTATATTGGGAAATTACACTAGGAGTTCTGTCTCTTGCAGGGCAACCCCAGAAGCTGCTGGACTTGATTTACATGCCCTTCAAGAATACAGAATAAACAGCAGAAACATTCAAGTGATAGAAACTGGTATTGGAATACAAATTCCACCGAGACATTTTGGTTGGATAGCACCTAAATCAGAACTAGCCCTCAAGGGAATACAAATTTTGGGAGGGGTGATTGATTGTGATTACCAAGGAGAAGTGAAAGTAATTTTGTTGAATAGTGGAGAACAAAATCTGTTAATTCAACAGTATGACAGAGTGGCTCAATTGTTAATTATTCCAGTTAACAAAGTGACCCCTATAAAGGGACAAGCCCCCACACTCTTAACAGCAAGGGGGGATAAAGGTTTTAGATCTACAGGAGGTTTTAACAATGGTGCCAAAATATGGGTTACAAACCCAAATGGCCCTCCTGAACCAGCTGAGGTGATAGCCACCGGACGAGACAACACAGTGTTAATTATCAGGTCAGGAAAGAGAGATGGGATATGTACCAGCGAACACATGTTATCTTCGAGAATAATCAGTCTTGTATTTTCTAGGTTCTTCAATGGATTCTAAAAGGAATAACACTCTCTCTCACGGTCCATTCGGTAAAAGCCTATTACCCTGGTGGAAGAATATTGAAGCTTGACGACCCACTTGTACAATGGGGTTGAAATCTTCCACCAGTTTACGGGTGCAAGACAACTTTACTTGCCCTGAAAACCAAGGATGTCCTATAGTGAACATTACTTTTCACCAGATGTGAACATTTGGAAACCAGTTGAGACAATGGCAGGACGATTATATGTCCAACCTATGCAGGACACAAATTGGATTAAATTACAGAACCAGACTGCTATTAGATGCTGCAACTCATCAATAGTTGCATGGTGACTGTACAACATAGACTTGATTGCTGCATGAATCAAACAGACATTTTCAATGCAAGTATTACTTGATTGACATAGACACATTATTCTGCATGAATGCTACTGCAATAACTAATAGAACTACTTGGCAGATCACATTACAGTGTTGAAAAATCATCCTGTAATTAGCAATGATAGTATAGTTAAGGTTCCATCTACATGAACATCAGTAGCAAAGCGGTATCAGAAAAATGTAATCCATTTTAACATAACGTTTATGTTTAGTAGAAAATGCAAATATAAAAGAGCTTGGTATGATACGCTATTAGGTGGAGCAGGGGCAGGCATGGGAATTTTAAATAGTGTTGATATAGAAACACTGACTAACAGGCTTCAGGCAGTAGGAATTGATGTATTTAGCTTAATTAACATACAAGCTCAATGGATGCCAACTGTTTTCTTACCCCAAAGATTAACTTTGAATTATGATTTTGAGTTCTTGCAGTTATTTAATGCTTCACAGGTATGGGGAATGGGAGTAGCAGAAAATATTTCGCGATTTATTGATTGGACATATGTATTCTATAATGCAAAGAAATAAGGCCCAGAGTGATTTAATGAGTAATAATGAATAGTGTGGAGGACCGTGTTACAGGATGGTCTCCATCAGCTACAAAAGTGTTAAATATTCTGATAATCATTGCTGTAGTGACAATTATCTTGCTTATTTGGACTTGTTACTTATCATGTTATATTCGTAGTAATTTTGCTATGGTACCAATATCATACAAATCGTATTTACAATAATCAAAGGACCCAATGTAGTGATAGTATAATATGTTGATTATTGTCACTCCATTTTGTATGCTATTTCATGTAATGTATGTCATTTTATACTCCATTTTGTATTGTGTGACTCCATTTTACATGCTGCTTCATTTAATTGTGTTTTTGCTCTTTAGATAGCCTCATTATTATGTTTTGCTTCAGACAGTGTATTTTGCTTGACTTGAAGGTCGATATTATCAGGCAACCTGTTTTTGTAGTTTTGTTTAAACTTCTGCTTAGCTCATAGTGTTCTAGGCACCCAGCCAGTGTTTGGAGCACAGTGACCTAGCAGGTGGGGAATTTGAGCAGTCCTTATCGTGGTGAATTTGCAACGCCCTGGGAGCCCGCCAGCTTCTAGAATGTAGTAAAATAACACAATGAAGGCTGCACGGTTTTAGCATAGAATAAGATATAAATGTAGCTTCTCAATGCCTGGTTGGAAGCCTCATCTGCAGGGTGGACGATCGCTGTGGAACTTTCTCCCGGTTCAAAACTCCTGGCCAGGCTGTGAGATGATTTAGGGCTTCCCAGCTACTGGGAAAAGGCTTGGATGATGCTTTATTGAATCGGTGATGTATCATGTTTTGCTTAATTGAAGTATATATTAATGCTGATAGTAATATTGCTAATGAATGAATGCTAAAGTGTAATCATTAATGCTGATAGTGACATTGCTGTTACATGAAGTGTAATTATCTTTTGCTTGCAATAAATTGTGCTGATGTGTGAATGCCAAGTGTGATTATTCCTTTGTGACTCTTCGATTAGGCAAGACAGCTTCGCAGGGGTATAGTATATATTTGAGACAATAAACAAGTGCAGGTTTTTATACTTTGGAATCACATTATACTTAGTGTTTCTCCATACACTAGCCCAATCAATTCCTATTGGGGCTAAAGCTCTGTCCCAATAGTTCACTGTCGAAGGTACTCTCGGACCCATGAAACTAAGAATGGTTTTATAGACCTGTGATAAGGTCCTTGAGCTTGGATCAACCCCCTCCAGATCATCCCAACTAAAAGACTCTTCTGCGGACCCCCCAAGCCTTCTTAACTCTCCCTCCAACATACTTGTGAGTTGTAATCTGGGAAAATAAGCCATATTATAACATTGTGGTGGAAGAACCACTTTGGAGTCTCGGATTACATTTTCTATTCTCAGACCTGAAACCCAATTAGCCCAGTTCCCTTTTAAGTACCCTATTCCCTATAAGCAAGTTGGGATTACCCAATAGAGGCTGTTTTATGGCCCTCTTTTGATCTCTTTTCTGGATCCTGGACAAACTCGACCACCAAGCTTCTACTGTTTTCACTACCGGATTTTCCCTATTCCGCTTAAAATATTTAGCTATATCAGCATACAGCGGGATCTCCAGGGAAAGTCCTTCCTCCTTCATCATTTGGATCTCCAACTGGAGCCATTCCGGGCTGTAAACCTCCCCCTGTTCCCCTTTATTCCATCGAGTCATGAGACCCAACTGACCCGCCACATAATACAAGTGGAGATCCGGCAACTTAATCCCCCCATGTGTATCGGGTAGGCACAGGGCTTTATATTTTCTCCTGGGCGGTTTTCTGTTCCATAGAAAATCTGAAATTAGCTTTTTTAACCTTGTTAAACCATTTTTTGGGGATATAGTATGGAGCAAGATAAACCGGGTATAGCAGTCTTGGCAGTAAATTCATCTTAATTAGCCCAAGTCTAGCCATAAAATTCAACGACTGCTTATTCCACCTTGTGATGTCCCCATTGATTCCTGATAAAGTCTCTTCCATATTCACTTCTGCCCCTATCTCAGGGTTTCTAGTAATCCAAATACCAAGTATTTGATCTTATCAGGCATCCATTGGATTTGGAGCTGAGCAAAGTCAGCCTTATATACATAAAGAGGACAGTGGGAGAATTTGGGTTTTAGTTAGATTCAAGGCGAGTTAGATACCTAGCAAAATGCCTATTAGCTCCCTTACCCTCTCCAACCCGTCTGCCAGGTCCCTCAAGTGTAAAAGCACATCATCAGCAAAGACTGATAGTTTTAATTCCACCAATATCTCAACCCCTAACATATCTATCATTGTTGATTATCCTCAATAAGGGTTCCAGATAAATGTTAAACAGTATTGGGAGAGGGCTGCCTAGCGGGTCCCATTTTCAGTTGAATTTCTTGGGATATGTAACCATTGCACAAGACTCTAGCAGAGGGTTAGCATACAATTTTTATTCTCTAAGCAACCTTTGAGGAAATCCCATCCTTCCATTGTAGCAAACAGAAAAGCATAGGAGACCCTATCAAAGGCCTTTTCTGCATCTAAAGATATCAAAGCTAGAGGATTTTACAATCTGATGCGTAGTGTATGATATGATGCAATTTCCTCAAGCATCATGGGCTCCCCTCCTGGCATAAAGCCTACTTGTTCTCTACTAATCAACCCTGCCACAGTATGCCATATTCTATTAGCTAAAATTTTGTAAGAATCTTGATGTCTTGGTTCATTAATGCTATCTGCCTGTAGCTAGACACTACGTTCTTAGGTTTATTTGGTTTCGGAATTAAAGTAATATAAGCCTGATAAAGAGGGAGATAATGAACACCCTCTCTCATTACCTTATTATAAAATTCTTGGAGGAGAGGCAGCAGGATATGTATATACGTTTGGTAAAACTTGGCTGTAAGGCCATCTGGTCCTGGCGTTTTACCCACCGGTAAAGATTTAACAACCTCCAGTATTTCCGATGCCCCAATAGGTGCCTCCAACTCTGCGGCTTGTACAGCTTCCAATGCTGGCAAGGGTATTCCCTCTAAAAATGCATTAATTTCCTCATCCCCTACATTGTTTTCCAACTGATATAGATCCTTGAAGTACATTGCAAACGTATCTGCAATTTCTTGAGGATCTATGATGTGCCTCCCTCCCTGATTAATTACAGTTATTGTCCTGCTAGCCTCCCACTCCCTGACTCTGGCTGCTAGCAGTCGCCCTGGAACATCACCCTTTAGGAGGTATTTAGCATTGATTTTAGCTAACCAAAAGTCTACCTTACCATAAACAATATCTTCTACTTCCCTTCTTAGGCTATTAAGTTCCCGGTCAATTTCATCAGATGAACCCTCCAATGGAGCCAAAGAGCTAATAGCCCCCAGAATAAAGTCCTCCTTAGCCCGTCTGAGTCTGTTATTTCGAGCTGTCCAATCTTGGGCTTTACCCGCAAATAATACTTTACACGTTGGCCAAGCTAATTTTTTATCGGATAATGTAGGTAGTTGCTGATGTATGATTTCTATTAGAGCGCCTTCTAAACTATCCTTAGCTGTAACGTCGGACAAGAGCGCATCGCTCAGCCTCCATCTAAAGGGCCTGGGGGGTCCTGATATCAATTCCCATAGTAACACAACTGGGGAATGATCAGAGAAGGTTCTATCCTCTACTGATACTCCCTTCACTCCCAGCAACACCTCCCTATTGACTAAAAAAGAGTCAATCCGAGAATAGGTCTTGTGTACTGCTGAGTAGAAGGTCATCGTGTTATTTCCTATGAGGTGAGACACCTCGGGTCCACCAAGGCCATAACCTCTAACAACTTATTCAGGGCCACCTGGGCTTTCGTTAAGGGTCTATTTGTAGCTGGGGACCTATCCTCTATATTATCCACAGTTATATTCCAGTCCCCTGCCAAAATAAGAGAATGTCCCATAAAACCAGCAATATCCCTCTCTATAGAGGCAAAGAATTCTGGCTTAGAAGGGGTAGGTCCGTATATAGAGGCTATCGAGACGACCCTCCCATGTATAAGGCCCAAAATAAAGATAGCTCTACCATCCTCTCTTACAGAAACCTGCTCTACAACAAAGGGGTATGTCTTTCTAATTAAGATCACAACCCCAACCGAAGCCCTCTCTTTCCCTATGCAAAAACCTGCCCCACCCACAATCGCCTAGACTATTCAATTCCTCTGCCAGTAGGTGCGTTTCTGCAGGGCGTGATTTGGGCCCCATATGATCCAGTTGTCTCAATATAACCATTCTTTTACGTCTACCCTGAGTCCTTTATCGTTCCACGAGATTATTTTAACATTTGCCATGAACCTAATCTAGAATTCACTTTAGGGCATTTAATCACCAGAATCGGTCTAACTCTGCCCGTTTACTCCCGCCAAGGGAACTCTCTCTTCCCATAACCCTATCCTCCCCTTGCCCTCTGCGATCCCTAGATCGCCCTCCTCTATCTGTCGGATCTTGATGAGCTCCTGTTCTGATGCTCCCTACCCCTCTAAAACTATCACGGCTTTCGAGAGGACCCTACTCTAGCCTAAAGATAATTCCTCTATGTCATCCTTAGGTAAACCCCTATAACACTCTAAATTCAACATCAATTAGCCTTATCCGTCAAATCAATATCCCCAACCAAATACACAGCAATCTTATATACCCCATGTATTGCCACTCCAAATTTTCAACTTGCCAGGGTAACAATAATAACTAAGTCTCTCTCTTTTTCAATGGATCATCCCCCCCCCCGGTAGCAATTTCTCTTTATAACCAGCACTTCCTAGGTCCCCACCTCCCAGACTATTCCCAAATCCTTCAGTGGCCTTTTTTGCCTTTGAGATCTATTCCAGACCATTTCTGGTCTGGGCTCCAGGAGTATGAATGATTAGCCCAGGGGAGGCCTAGCTAAAACACCGAATACCAGATACTAAAAAGGCACTCGTGGGCTTAACAAGAAACGTTCCAACCAGAGACCTGCAACCCTCCATTCTCACTGCCAGTTCCCCTAAGTATCGCTTCTCCTGATGCTGCTACTGTTAGGAGAGTAATGTTTTACCATTTTCTTTTTATGTGCCCACCTAAAAGTCCTTGTTTCAGGTCGTTTCTCAAGTCGCCATGGAGCCCAAATAACATTCCAATAGTGGCCCCCTCCCTTGTCTTGATCAATTTTTCAAGCTTTCCCACATCCCGTAGTTATAAAAGTAAGTCTGAAACCCCAACAATTGAGAAGGTACCCCACCCTGAGCAAGTCCCCAAGAGTCCAAGTTGGTCCACATCACAGCTTGCCCTTAAGCTCAATTTCTTCTCAGCTCGGTGCTCTAAATAGCTCAGGGAGATCCATCCGTAGCCCTTCCAGAGCCTCCTTCACGGTAAGAAAGCGCTTTTCCTGCACCACCAAATGGCAGGGGTGCCAACTAGATTAAACTTAATTCCAGCTAGATATAACTTCTTTTAATATCGAGGTATTCTTTCTGCTTTTCTCTTACGGAAGGTGTTTGGTCTTGAAATAACCAACAAGGTGGCTCCATTCCACTGCAAAGGCTTCTTCTGTCTCGCAGCAGTTAAAACATACATCTTTTCCTTATAGTTGAGAAACGCATGATAATTACCCTTGGTCTTGCTCCTGGTGGGGAACCTCTTAATGCTCTATGTGCCCTTTCAGGTTATAGGCATCTCCGTAAGGTGTGGGGCCAAACATTTTAAGCAGCATTTCTTGAATATAGGAAATGCAATCTGACCCTTCGGCTCTCTGGCAACCTGCCAAAATTAAATTATTCTTCCTACTTCTTGACTCTTGATCTTCAATTCTCCTCCAACTTTTGATTTGCTTTTGGCCACTACCAACTCTTGTTCTGCAGTGAGAGTTTCCTTTCTGGGATGCCAGTCGGGCTGCTGCACGCCCATCCTCTGAGCTAGCATTTGCAGCGTGGGCTTCACTTCAGCAAAGTCTATAATTAGCCCCTTTAAGAGCTGCTTTATTTCCTGGATATCTCCTCCATTTGGGCTAGCACTCCCTTCAATGTTTTCAGTTTCTTCCTGCTCTCCTGGAGTTGAGAGCTGCAATTTGGGCCGCTTGGAGGCTGGGGGCCTTCCAGCCAAAGATTCAGCCATATCCGGGTCCATTTCACTCTAAAGCCATGGTTCTGGTTTGCCGTCGGCCGCTCGCCGCGAGTCAAGCGCTAATTAATAGATTGCGAATCGCTACTTGCCAAACCCATGACCGGACACCTTAACAGATCTGAAGAGCCCCTTCTGTAAGGTTAGATCAAGTTTGCAGTGCTGCGAGGGGTATTTTAAAACTGAGAGGCCCGGGAGCAGCGTGAGGGATGTCTTAGTCGACCAAGCTCATCATGTGATGTCCCGTCTAGTGGATATTTTAACTTAATATCCCATTCTCTGCATTTGGCATTTGCTCACCTTTTGTCAGTTTCATAAAACATTGGTAAGAATTAAATCATAAAGCTTTTAACTCTTGCCTCTCACCTGAGCTTGGATTCGACCTCTGTCTCTTCTGTCTGGAGCAGTTGACACTGGTGCAGTGGTAAAGCAGGATCATGAGCTGAGGGTAGACATGGGTTGATTCTTGGATGTCTTTTACTGCCAGCACAGCAGACCAGAACATTGGTGGCATGTGGTTGAGGCCGGGAGTGATGTTCAAGGACTGGCAGTGAAAAGAGTCAAACATACATTTTATCATGGACCCCTTTCAGCAGTGAGGTTAGTTGGAGGTGTGATAGCCTACTTTGTAACCATCTGTGTGGTCAAGATTTGCTCCCTTCCATTCCCTTGGCCTACATTAAGAAAGCATGACCAAGGGTGGTCTGGGTCAGTGACTAAGGTAAGAGTCTTGCAGTGGACCATTTTCTTTAGACTGCATCCTTGTATGCTTTGGTCCCAGGATCTTCGATGCCAGCTAGTTTTCCAACTGAAGTATCCAATGTGACTACTAATTCCTAGAACTATGATGGGCAGATTGCTAATTCCATTAGAATGCTGTTGATGTTGTTGCTCTTGGAACTGTATATGCTTCACCTGGCAGAAGCCGTTGTAGTATAACACCACGTTATACTATTGCAATTTGTGAAGTTAACTACAGTATGTCACTTGCTACTGTTGACTTGTGTAGGACCCATCTTTCTTTTCTCCTCCCTTCTTTTTAATTTTTCATTTTACTGTTCAAGCTCCAGGAAATCTTTACTGTATTCTGACTTATGCAGTTAGCCTTCACCATTCAACTGCCCCAGAGAAGAGAGAGTTAAAGAATCTATGCAAATAGTGGAACGTTGATAGGCTCGAGCTTGGTTTTCAAACTACTGTACTGTCCCTGGTGCATTCTATGCAACTGTCATATTCTTTACTCCACCTGCCATAGTAAGACACCGCAGAGATCTCTCCTTCAGCTTCTTAAAGAAAGTTTCTTATTTTACCGGTTTTCAAGTTACCGTTTTATTTCTTTTATTTTTCAAGGTACTGTCCTTGGTTTACAGGTAGATTAGTCTAGGTTTAGCTTCATTTTGGTAAGTTTTCGTGGTTCCTTGTCGATTTTCGCAACCGGTAAGGAACTGACATTTTTTACTATATTCTGAGGTAAAGTTTACTTTGTTTTAGCTTTATTCTTTAATGTTTTGATAGCTTGTTTCTGATTCTATTAATTTAAACTGGGATTTCTCTGGGTTTTTTTCGGTCACTGAACCGACCGTGAAAAAAAAAAAAAACTTAAAGCCTAACCACTTTATTATTGTTATTTTGGTTACTATACAGAAAAGGTATATTTTGGGGCTTGTAGGTTATGCCACAGAAGCCCAAAAAGAGAACCAACCCTACTGGTTTCCAGCACTGCACTGAGTGTGGTGGGCCATTTGCCAAGGCTGATTCTCACATAGTGTGTGTTTCCTGCCTAGGGTCTGAACACCTAAAAGCAGAGTGTGAGATTTGTAAAAACTTCCCTCAGTCGACGCTTGACAGGCATTTAAACTGGCTGAAAGAGAAAATGTCTGAAAAGCTGCTGACACAGCTTCAGGACAGATGGTTCCTCCTTCGAAAGAAAAACCAAAGGAGCTGGAGGGAAGGCCCTCTGACAAGGGAAAAACATCCTCGACAACTAAAAGGAGTGCAGAACCAGCCATGGAACTGGTTCCTGCCTTTAAGAAAAAGAAAAAAAGAAAAGAATATAGCACCAGAACTGGCTGCAACAGTTCCAACCGCTGAAGAGACTGTGAATGCATTCCACATTATACAGTTGTTGCAGGCTGGATCCCCAACCCTGGTTTGTCAGCAAACTCCTCAGCAGCCTCCTGTTCAAACACCAGTTGCTTCCACAGTTGCCGGATCCTTTGAGCTGGATTTTTATTATAAGGATGATGATAAAGAGGAGGAAGAAGATCTTGATTATCCCATTGAACCTGAGGTCTCCCCAGAACAGCAGGAGTTCGAGTCCCCCCCTCACATTGAGGAGGAGGAGGAGGAACCAGACTACATGGAGATGATGGATATGCCAGCAACCAAAAGGTTGCTGATCCCTGTCCACAAGTCCCTAACAAGGCAAGTGCTCAATATATTGCAGACCCCCACTTCTGTCCCTCATGTGGACAAAAAAGTGGAGAGGAAATACCTACTGGCCAAAGGTGGAGCTGAGTTCCTTTTCACCTGCCTCAGCCATGAAGGGGTGGTGCAGGCAGCTGCCTGTGATAAAGCAAATATACCTTTAGCTTCTCATCCACCTGAAAAAGACTCGAGGAGAATTGATTCCATGGCCAAAAAAGG
This sequence comes from Neoceratodus forsteri, assembly GCA_016271365.2. Taxonomy (NCBI): domain Eukaryota; kingdom Metazoa; phylum Chordata; order Ceratodontiformes; family Ceratodontidae; genus Neoceratodus; species Neoceratodus forsteri. The sequence goes on along the minus strand of CM057458.1, from coordinate 724,487,820 downwards.
ATATTTAGGGGCTTCTCTGGTTATCAGGCAAGCCTCATATATGGTGTATGTCTCCAGATACCAGAAAAATCTCTGGAATTCTGTTTTACAACTGGCTAGCAAAGCTCATCCTGCACTGGCAGCTGATCTGGCAGAGACTGCCAAATGTGGCATTGAATCATCCAAGTATCAGTTCCACAAGGCAGTGGATACTAATGAAAATACTGCCAGGCTAATGGCAAACACAATGTCCCATAGGAGGTTTGCCTGACTTAGGGCCACTAACCTCTCTCAGGACACTCAGACCAAGGCCTTGGACTTCCCTTGTGAGCAGAACTCCTTGTTTGGTGAGCAAGCAGAAGCTTACATGAAGAAGATGGATGAATACAAGGCTGCCTACAAGAGTTCTTCTGCTAAAGAGAAGCACTCCTCAGAAGCACCAAGGTAAGGGAGCTGGAGGAAGGCCCTATTCCAGACCCTTTTATCAGTCCCAGGCTTTCCCAGTATACCAGCAGCAGTGAGGATACTTTACAGGCAGGGGTAGAAGGAGCAGCAACCGTTCTAGCCCCAGTCCTCAGTCCAGGACACCTGTAAAACAAACCCCCTGACATGCTTCTCAGGGCCTCCTACCCAGTTCCAGTAGGGGGTAGACTGGCTTACTATTTCCAGGCATGGCAAGCCATCACCACAGACAAGTGGGTCCTGGAGGTAGCAAGTCAGGGTCTTGCTCTCAGCTTCAATACCATTCCAAAATTGAGAGCAAGGCTGTTCAGACCTGCAACCCCAATAGAAAAAGCCTTACTGGAATCAGAAGTAGCCAGCCTTCTGCTAGAAAGGGCAGTGGACCCTGTCCCCCTCCCTTAGAGGGGGAAAGGCCTGTACTCACAGTATTTCCTAACTCTAAAGAAAACTGGGGAGTGGGGACCCATACTGGATCTCCAAAAATTAAACAGGCATCTAATAAAGCCAAAGTTCAAAATGGTCACTGGCAATGATTCTACCCACTGTCAGGGAGGGAGACTGGTTGTCATCCCTAGACCTCAAAGATGCCTACTTCCACATTCCTATCAGGCAATCCCACAGAAAGTATCTCAGGTTCAGATTGCCATCAGGCCATTATCAGTTCAGAGCCCTGCCTTTTGGTCTCACCTGTGCCCCAAGGGTGTTCATAAAGTGCCTTGCTGTGGTAGTGGCACATTTGAGGAGGCAGGAGGTGAGAGTGTTTCCTTACCTAGATGACTGGCTAGTCATGGGACAGTCCCCTCAACAGGTAATGGATTCCCTAGCTCTCACACAGGTTACCCTGCAGTCTGAGGGGTTCCTAATGAATTTGAAAAAGTCAGTCTGGCAACCGGTCCAGCTCTAGGATTTCATAGGAGCAGAGTTGGACATACTAAGGGGGAAAGCATTCTTTCCTCAAGGAAGGGTGAACAGTCTGATACAGTTAGTAAGCTCCTTCCAGCTCCACACCTCCAGACCAGCAAGACATTTCCTGCAACTGTTAGGCCACATGGTAGCCTCAACAGCAACAGTGCCAGGGGCAAGATTCCAAATGAGAGACATCCAGTTCCACCACAGGTCCCATTGGTCTCAGAGAAGAGATTCCCTGCCAGACCTGGTACTAGTCACAGGGACCCTTCTTCAGGCACTTCAACGGTGGCAGGAAAGGGACAACCTCAGAGAAGGAGTACCATTCCCGCAGCAGTCCCCAACAGTAGTGTTGACAACTGATTCCTCCCTCTTGGGATGGGGTGCCCACCTAGGAGAGCGCACTGCACCCGGCACATGGCTCCAGCGGGCGTCTTTGATGCACATAAACCTGTTGGGGCTCCAGGCAGTTTTTCTGTCCCTCCAATCCTTTGCCACAATGCTCCAGGGCAAAGTGGTGCAAGTCAGAACAGACAACCTCGCTCCCTGATGCTGTATCTTTTTATTGCTTGCTGCTCATATTGGAGCTGTATTATTTGAGCCGTAACTTAAAGACCTCTGTACCCCTCCTTTCTTTTTTTCATTCTCGCTCATTCGCCCTCCCTGTAACTTGCTCCCCACCCCCTTCTGTAAACCCTTCCCACCATTTTGCTGTAAAACCTCCTCACTGATTTAGAATTCCTTTTAATCCCCTTCCCTCCTCTTCCCCTAGGCTGCCAGCAGCCCCTGAACAGGCTCACTGTGAGAACCGTGCTGCTGCGGCCTCGTGTAAACAGCCACCACCCATTCTGTGCAACTAGCTGCCTGCCCGCTCATCTGCCCCTGGAGTGATTCAGCCAGCCAGGTACGCAGAGTGCCCCACCAGTGATTTGCGCCAGCTCCCCACCTGCCCCCTCCCCCACCCTATCTGAACAATCACTTATATACTTACTGAAAGTCACATGACTTCATAGAATCATCACAGAATCATAGAACTTGACAGCAGAAAAGAACCCTATGGTCCATCCAATCTGCTCCTTACCCCCTTACTACACTATCCACCTCCCTCCTTGAGTACCCACCCCACCTCTCAGTAACCCTTTATACCTGTCCCACACCCTCTTGAAACCACACACTGTCTCCACCCCCACAACCTCCTCTGGAAGCCTGCTCCAGGCATCCACCACCCTTTCTGTAAAGAATCGCCCTCTCACATTTCCTCTGAAGTGCACCCCCTGCAGCCTCAGGCCATGCCCCCTCATAGTAGTAGTGTCATTTTTCACTTGGAACAAGCACCATGGGCCTACTTTGTTTATCCCTTTTAATGTATTTGAAGGTATCTATCATGTCCCCTCTCTCTCTTCTGGTCTCTAGCTTGTACAGCGCCAGCTCGTTGCATCTCTCTTCATATGACTTGCCCTTCATCCCTTGCACCATCATGGTCGCTCTTCACTGAATCCTTTCAATCAGGTCTATGTCCTTGTGCAAGTGAGGCCTCCAGAACTGGACTCCATACTCTAGGTGCAGTCTCACCATTGCTTGGTACAGGGGCACCAGGACTTCTCTCCTCCTGCTAGTGATTCCCCTGTCTATACTTGCCAGCATCCCATACACCTTCCCCACCACCCTTGTACACCATTTCCCCACCTTAAGGTCACTGGAGACTACTATACATAGATTCTTCTCCTGCTTCGTAGCCCTGATTTCCTCCCCTCTCATTTTGTAACCTGTCCTCGGGTTTCTGCGTTCCAGGTGCATAACTGCACATTTCTTGATGTTGAATTTTTGTTGCCAGGTCTCTGCCCATTTCTCCAGTGCCCTCACGTCTTGTTTCATGTCTTCCACCCCTCCTTCAGTGTCTACCCTATTGCAGATTTTCATGTCATCCGCAAAGAGTGCCACATGTCCCTTCAGTCCATCTGCTATGTCGCATATCTAGATACTGAAGAGGAGTGGTCCCAGAATCGACCCCTGGGGTACTCCACTTGTCACCCACCCCGTCCAAGAGTGCACCCCATTTACTACACCCCTCTGGGTCCTGTCCACTAGTCAGCTTTCCACCCATTTAGTTATCTTGGCCCCCACCCCCATACTTCCCAGTTTGTTGACCAACATTCTGTGGGGTACGGTGTCGAAGACCTTGCTGAAATCCAGGTAGGCCACGTCCACCACCACCCCCAGGTCAATTACCTGCATCACCCTATCAAAGAATTCTATTAGATTGCACTGGCATGATTTCCCCCTTGTGAACCTGTGCTGGTTGTCACTCAGCAATCTGTTCACCTCCAGGTACTCTGTTACCCTTTCCCTGAGTGCCTCCATGACCTTCCCCACCACTGCGATGAGGCTGACTGGATGATAGTTCTCTTTTGCCTCTCTGCTTCTGCCCTTGTGTATTGGCATGACTGTATCTCTCCTCCAGTCCTCCGGCACCTTTCCAGTGTCCAAGGACAGGTTGAATAGCCTTGCCAGTGGGGTATCCAACTCCTCTCTTAGCTTGCAGATCACCCTCGGATGCAGTCTATCTGTTTCCATGGCCTTGTCCATCCTCATCCTGCCCAGTTCCTCCCTGACTTGCTCTATGCTAAAGGGACTCATTTCCCCCCCTGCACCCCCCCTCATCCTCAACGCTGGTTCCCTACCCTCCTCTCCTCTGTAAAAATCAAGCAGAAGTACCTCTTTAGCTCTTCTGCTTTCTTGCAGTCATCCTCTAGTGGCTTCTTCCCTCCCCCCTAAGTCTTGTGATCCCTTGACCAGTCTTCCTCTTATCCCTCATGTATCTGAAAATGTCTTTTTAACCCCTTTGGCCTGCTTCAGTATCTGTTCCTCTGTGTCAGCCTTTGCCCTCCTAATCACCTTCCTTGCTAGCCACCTCATTTCCCTGTAGGCTTCCCTGTCATCCTCCTTCTGTGTTTCCTTATATTTCCTAAATGCCCTCCATCTGCCCCCTACTACCCTTGCTGCATTCTTCAAGTTTGAAAGAATAGTGGCACACACCAACAAATAAGGCAAAATAGCAAACGTTTGCAAGTGTAACCCACCCCCACAGGTCCCCCTTGGTCAACTAGCAGGGCTGCTGCTCTCACACATGGCGCCATCAACAGGGATGGGGATTGTCACTGTAGTAGTTCAGTTTACCAATACATCTACTTCGGAGCCTGCCATCCTCAGACAGGCAAACTAAGTGTGGCCACTACCTGGCTCACACCTGGGGGGACCATTTACCATGGCCAACAACCTGGGTCCCTAGGAGAAAACGTTTGCTCACAGTTATGCTAGGTTTGTACTTCTGGTCAGGGGCATCCAAGTAAATCCAGACACAGTGGAAGCAGTATCAGTACTGTCCAAACCAGGCTGGGATTCTAGAGTGTGGCTTTTATTCACATACACAGAGAATAATCACAAAGTGAATATGGACCCCCACAGGGCTACTCCCACTGGTAATGCAGATTATGGAGGTACAGAGCATACACACACAGTGAACCCTCAGGTTCTGAATGGAACAGCAAACACTCTCTGGTTCTGAATTACACAGCGAACTCTCTGGTTCTGAATTACACAGCGAACTCTCTGGTTCTGAATGGAGATTGGCACACAACACAGCGAACTCTCTGGTTCTGAATGGAGATTGGCACACACATCCAGATCTGGTACATTTCCCTTGACTAGGCACCCTTGGCCAGTACTAGGAGACGTTCCCATATTTCATGAGGAATTACTGGTGGCACCCTTGACCACCAAAGAGCACATACAGGCTCACAGAAAATCCAACCCACATCTGGCTAAACTTTTTTCTTCAGGCACTGGCCAAATGCACTGAGAGAAAACAAAGGTGCCCAAACGGAACCTGGAGAGGTAAACATGGTTACTCCAGATGGGGGGTCTCCCACCTTTTGCTTCCAAATTTATACTCGGCCATTCATCTGGTTAATAACACCCTCACAGAAAACTTGTAGATGCTATTTTGAAATGTCTGTCACATTTAACATACTACATTACACACCTCTGAGGCACCCTGAAGTTAAAAGTTCTGTAATTGGCAATGTCTCCTCACTAGACCCCAACTTTAGCAGGCACTTTTAGATCAGACACAAACTAAACATTCTGTACTTGGCAAGTCTCTCTCTGGACCCCATAGTAGGCAGACACTTTTAAACAGAAAACAGTCTTGGTGACAAAGTCCCCTTGTCAGAGGAAAACTCACCACAGGAATGCAGGTGCCCCAGGGCTTTTCCACACAAACGTCTCAGGTACTCACAGAGCAGATGAATCTCAGGCAGCTTCCACACAGTCCAGGCATGGACCAGGGGATTGTCCCTGACTACTGGAATCCCCCCATCCCTCCAGGGATGGGGCACCGGAAAACCCTCTTGGAACGGTTTCCACCAATTCACTCTCTGTCTTCTATGTTCCTCTTCTAGGGTGAGAACAAACTACCCAAATGACAGAAGTAGCTGTCTACAGAACTAAAAATGGAGGAGCTGCCTACTGCAGCACTACTTCTCGAACTCCACTCTAAAGACTACTGAACTGTAACCCAACGTTCTATCCCTCTCTCCCCAGCTGGCATTCCAATGTGGCTTATGCTGCTGCAAAAATTCTAAAGTGACATCATCACTCCAGCTCAGCTGAGACTGAAAACAGAGTGTGACAGTGTGAAATCCATTTAACTGGCATTTCACAAGTTGCCTCTCCCTGCCTGTCGCTGATTCTAAGTGGGATTCTAGTAACCCCTAGGAACAAGGGGGTTACATAAGTAAAAAGTTATACCATGTATTTTGCTAACAAAATAGTCAAAACTCAGCTGTCTACAACAGAAATCCCTGTGCTTTAACTGTTAGGTCTTCCTAAGGGGGCAATTTCTGACAATGAATGCCTTGCTTAAATAGCCCCAAATAAAATGATGTCATAGGTCATATGACCGCTATAGTTAATTAATGCAAATCATTTTGCTATGACTAGAATCTTGTCATACAAGGAAAAAACTTTTAAAGCAACCTTTTAAGCACCAAACATTCAAAATCAACTATAGAGATCTATAAAACAATGTAGTAATAGTAACAACATTTTGAAAATACATAACGAGCATACATGGATTGCAAGAGATAATTTCGACATTATCAGACTTTGAATAAACATTTTTAAGCTTAAATTCATTTAAGACCCTTGTAATTACAGCTGTTAAACTAGCTGAATTCTTAAATAAATAACATAAATTTATAGCAAGCAAGAATCATTATAATAAAGAACACAGTTCAAAACACTTCAGAAGGGGGAGGAAAGGGGGGCAGGGAGAGAAGAGAAAGAGAGAGATGGGGGTGGATAGATGTTTGAAATGGGGAAGGGGGAGGGGGAGGGTAGCCTGGAGATGGAATGTATAGGGAGTTAAATCCTTATAGTATGTTTCATTACAAAGAAGCAGTAAAGTAGGCTGCGCTCACCACAACACATCAGCACCTAAAGGGAGAACCAAGAAAAAATAATAAAATAAGTTATTTCCGAAAAAATATTTCAGAAAATTATAAAGAATTATTATACACCACATTCTTTTTTCTTTTTTCACAGGTACGGTCTTATGTCAGTTTCATTGTTTAAACCCACTGGATTTAAACTATGTAAGCTAAAAATACAGAAGGTTTCTTGTTGCAGAAGCTTGTTCACTCTGTTACCCCCTCTGGTACCTAGGTTTACCTGTTCAATTCCCATTAAGTGGAAACTGACAGGATTGCCACCTTGACACTCTCAAAAATGTTCTGCCACAGTGTTAGTCAAATCCATGTTGTTGATATCCTGGATATGTTCTTGTATCCTTTGTTTTAGGAATCTAATAGTTCGTCCAACATATAATTTGTTACAGCCACACCAAATGACATGAACAACATAGGTGGAGACACAGGAAATGAAATGTTTTATTTTGACAACTTTACTGCTGCCTGGCAATGAAAAAGTATTGTGTTGTACACAGTACTTGCAAATATTGCAATTTTATTTATTTATTGAGTCTTGGAATTAAGACCTTTGAGCCAGGGGCTCATTTACAAAGGCTCCACATCAAACAGTTTGGATAATACATAGGAATGAGTAACAAGCACAAGTATTTTGGGTAAAATTAAACAACCGTGGTGGGATACAACAAGCCAGAATAATAGTAACATAATCAAAGTACCTCTGCCCATCCCCTGCTCCCCTATGGCCTCCCCCTCTTCTAGGCGTAACTTCCAAGGAGCTCTACTGCTACCACCCCCTACTCAGAATCATGGTTATACTATTGCTCCTCTCTGGTAATGTCCACCCTAACCCAGACCCTACTCCCACCAGCCCCACGACCCCATCCACAGGACTCCACATTGCCTCTTTAAACATTTGCAGCCTGCTGAAAAAATTTGCTGCCCTCCAGAGCTGGGCCATTCTGCACCAACCGGACATAATAGCCCTAGTAGAGACCTGGCTTTCCAAGTCCACCCCTGACTCATTTGTCTTTCTTCCTGGCTACACCCTATACTGGGAGAATCGAGCAGGTAAACATGGTGGTAGCTGTGCGTTCTTTATTCGTGACATCATTGTTGCCCACGCGCCCTCTACCCCCAAACTAGATAATGGTGCCCAGGCCCTCACCCTCAAACTCACCCCTGACCCCTCCAGGGGATCGCTCTATCTCACAGTTTCCTATATTCCCCCAAGGCACCAGATCCCAGCAATCTCATCACTCGCAGACTATCTCACCACCATCCCTCACAAAGAGAGCTAATCCTAGTTGGGGACCTCAACGTAAATTGGTTCAGTACCTCCACCTCCCAAATAAGGGACGTCCTCGCTGCCCTTGACCTGACCCAACTTGTCTCCCAGCCCACCAGACTTAACCCAACTAGAGGAACCTCCACCCTCCTTGACATCATTGTCACCAACCGTCACCACAAAATCCGGGACATACAAAGCCTCCCAGACTCTTTAAGTGACCACTCCCCGATACTATTCCTCTGGTCTACCCCCACTCCCTAAACCTGTAGCCCAAACCACTCTCTGCAGGCACCTCCGCCCAGGTGGACTAAATAAACTCAAACAGTACTTCGCCCAGATTGATTGGTCCCCCATCAACCATGCACCCAGCATTGATGCTGCCCTTGACCTCTTCACACAGACCTTTAACAAGGCCTGTGATTTCTACATGCTAGTAACCAGACTCCGATCCAAAAAGCAAAATGCACCCTAGGTCACCCTGCCCTACTCCAAAAACTAAGAGAAAGGGATAACCTCTGGCACCTAGCCAATGAGTCCAGCAGGACGGTTGACAGACAATCCTACAATGCTTCTCAGAATAGATGCACGTGGGTTATCTGAAAAGCTAAGGCAGATCACTATCAGGCCACCCTCACCTTCTCATGGTGCTCTGCCTGGACCTTTTGAGACAATATTAAAGAACTAAACGGGAAATTTCACCCCCTGTCCCAGCTTACTATCGACAGCTCAATTTCCACAGACCCCACCAGCATTGCCAACTGCCTTAACTCCTCCTTTACAGATCTCAGCTCTGTCCTCCCCAGTAATTTCTTCGACCCAGCCCCTGACTCACAGCCCCATGCTCCCAATGCCCCTGGTTCTACCTATGCAAAATAACTACCCGTGAAGCCAGACCGCTCCTCTTAAAAGCTCTAGGCAGCAACAGCCCTAGCAACGACTCCCTTGACTCCAAAATATTACAGCTGGTCCTGGATGACAGCCTTATCCCACTCACGGGCTTACTAAACCATTCCCTCTCCCTGGGGCAATTTCCCACTGCCTGGAAAACAGCTATTGTGACACCTATTCATAAAGTGGGGGGGGGGCAGGTCTACCTCCAGCAACTATCGACCAATCTCCATCCTTCCCCCACTCTCCAAAGCCATAGAAAAAGTGGTGGCTACTCAACTAATGGAGAATCTGACTAAACATGCCATTCTGCACCCAGAGCAGCATGGCGTCTGTGCAGGCCATAGCACTGGTACAGCCTTATTGGAATTCTCTAACTTTTTGCACTCCTCTCTGGACCTCTCTGGTAATCTAGCTGGAGCAGTGTTCATTGACCTCTCAAAGGCCTTTAACACTGTCTCCCACTCCCTCCTACTTGACATCCTCTATCATATTGGCTTCTCTGCTGGCCCCCCTCGCCTGGTGTATGAGCTACCTATCAGCTCACTCCCAGTGTGTCAAAATCAATGGGACACTCTCGGAAACCCATCCTATCCACTCAGGGGTTCCCCAGGGTTCCCTGCTCTTTAGTCTGTATATAAACACCCTGCCCAGTGCTTGTTCTGGCAAAATTCTTATGTACGCGGATTATGCCATCCTTTATGCCACCCACCGTAACTCTACCTCCCTCCAGGACTCTCTCCAGCACACCTTCAATGAAGCAGAAAGCTGGTTTAAGGAGCACAGACCTATCATTAACCTCAAAAAGACCAAATCAATGCTCTTCTCCCACCACCAAAACAAAGCCAGAAAAAAAAGCCCTCCTCATCCTCCCTAGCACACTACACCCCCTTGATCATGGGCAGACTAGGTGGGCCAAGTGGTCCTTATCTGCCATCACATTCTATGTTTCTATGAACAAGAGCACACCTACAAATACCTTGGCATTACTTTTGATGCTGCTCTCAGCTTTCATGACCACATCACCACCCTTGCATCAACCACAAACACCCGGATTGACCTTCTATACCACCATAGGGACTGCCTCCCACCTGATGCTCTCCGACTGGCCATCACCTCCTCAGTGCTGTCCCTAGTAGATTATGGCCTTCTAGTATATGGTGTTGCTGATCATACAGCACTCAATAAGGTCCATCTCACTCTTAACAAAGCCTGTAGACTACTGACCAGTGCCCCCAGACTCACCCATACCTGTCAACTCTATTCCATGGCCAGGTTCCTTAACCTGGATGAACGTCTCCACTACCAAACCTGCCTGCTAGCTAGGAACATTCTGCTATGGCTCGCCCCCCCCAGAGTAACTGTCTCCCTCCAACATAACCCCCCTACAGTTGCCACCCACAGCTCAGATAAGGCCACCCTTCTGTTACCAAGAACTAGGACCTCCCTGGTTCAGAGGTCCTTTTGCTACAGGGCCCCTTCCCGGTTCAACTCTCTCCCTGCAACCGTCACAAACTCCCCCAAAATTGCTTCATTTAAAACTGCTCTTTGGAACCAACTGTTTAACACCCGCTGCTGTTCCTGTCTCTAACAGGTGGCCCGCTGCTCTCCAAATGCACTTGATGAAGTCCTCCAAACTGACTCCTCCTCCTCTCTCCCCCCCACCAGGTTCCTTTCCCCTCTGCCAGGTGCCTGTAGGTACTCAACTAATATCCTGAAATGTACAAACTTTTGTTATATTGTATATATGCTACTGCATGTAAAATCTATTTAAAATCTATGTAAAATCTATGTGTACCTGTATGTCTGACTGCTGTAAATCTGTAACAATGTTGTCCTCTCTGTGACGAGGTACCTTTTTAAACAAGCCTCTGGCTCAAAGGTTGCAAATCTGATTTTAACAAATAAATAAAATAAATAAATAAATAAAAACATACTAAAACAATCACATGCTAAAATAATGGATACGTGCTAGCCATACGAGCAAATTAAGAATGTTATCAGGTGAGCCTAGTTGGAAAGAAGGCCAGATAAGTGGTAGACTTGGATAGGGAAGACAGAAAAGGTGATTATGCAATAGATGGAGTTAGAGGAGAGGAAGTAGAGTAGGGGTGGCATATTCCTGCGGACAGGGATCATATAGACGGTGACCCAGAAAGAAGTAGGTAGAGTTAAGGAGATCCATGGACTCAGTGGTCACACAGAATAGCAGCCCATAGGGCATTGTCAACAAACAGGTGGGTAGATTCTAACAGCAGATCATTAAAATTAAGTGTGGCAGTCACAGCTGCTGAGGTTGGCTAGGTGTTGGAGAAGACAGTTTTTGAAAGGACCTGTGTCAGTAGTGGATTGGATATGTGCAGGGAGGTTGTTAAACCAGCTAGGGGCTCTATACATAAAAGCTCTTTGCCCTTGGGAAGTCCGGCATAATGGTACCTGGAAGGCTTGGCTAGGTGCACTTCCTGTGCAGCATGAATTTACAGGGGTCTTCTTAGTAGTGCCCGAATTGGGGGCTAGCCTAGGGAGATCTTTTGGCCACAAGGCAGGTGTAGTAAGAGATTCTGTTTTGGAGGTTGAGCCAGTTGGCTCATGTGTAGAGGGCACAGGTGTGTGTATCATGGCTTGCACCAGTAAGTAGCCTGCAAGCTTTGTTAAGGGTGATACCGATCCTTCTGACAGCAGTGGCAGAGGCAGAGCCATAGAAAGCAATGCCATAGTCAATGATAGACAAGATGGAGCTGGTCACAGCAAGACACAGAGCCTCTTGGGTCATACAGTGCCAATGTCTATAGAGAAGGCCTAGTCTAATATTAGTAGTTTTAGAGATGTTTGAGATGTGTTCCTGGTAGGAGAGCGTGCTGTCCAGGATAATGCCCAAGTACTTAAAACTAGCTATCTGTTCAAGTGGTGAGCCAGTGTTGTTGGTGATGGTTAATCGGGCTGCTTTAAACTTATTATGTGGTCTGGCAAAGACCATGGATTTGATCTTTTTATAGTTCATGATTAATTTCTGTTCAGAGAACCATGTTTCAATGGAGGTAAAGCTCTGTTGCAGGTCATAGGTAAGGGGTGCAGGGTCAGGTTGGCTTGAGTAAATCACAGCATCATCTGCATACAGGAGAAGGTTGTTAAGGCAGGCTAGGGGGAGGGTATTAAGATAGAGGTTAAATAGGAGGGGGCCCCAGGATTGATCTCTGAGGAACACTGGATTGTACTGGTCAGCTCGTAGAGAGTGAGTCAGAGATTTTTACACACTGGGATCTGCCGCCTAGGTAACTTTTGAACCAGGTGATAATGTCATTAGAGAGTCCTAGGGAAGGTAGGGTCAGGAGCAGTAAGGAGTGATGGACCGTATCAAAGGCCTTTGTAAGGTCTATACAGACAGACCCTACAAAGTGGCCATGATCAACGACTTTGTGAATAAAGTCTATATATGAGAGCAGGGCAGTGGAAGTACTATGATCCTTCCTAAACCCATGTTGCTGAGGACATTGGATATCATGGGCAGAGAGATATTCTGTTAACTGTTTGGCAACAATGTGCTCAAGGGCTTTTGAGAGGGGTGGTTATATTGAGATGGGGCGGTAGTTGGCTTGGTTTGTTCTGTCACCACTCTTGTGAATAGATGTCACAACTGCAGCTTTCCAGACAGTGGGAAACTGACCGAGGTGTAGGGATAGATTCAGGATCCAGGTGAGAGGGGCCAGGACAGCATCTATGGAGAGGAGAAGTACTTTGAGGTCAAGGGTATCAGAGCTGTGCCTAGACTTAACAAGCACTTTCAAAAGGTGTTTCTTGGCAGCTGACGGGGATATCGACCTGAAATAGACTTGGGGGATGTTAGGAGGGGCAGGTCTGTGGCGGGCATTGTCAGCAGGGGATAGTTCATCGAAGACGCTGGGGGGAGGACTCCACTCAGGTCAGTGAATGAGGTATTGAGAATATTAGCAATTTCTCTTGGGTCTTGAACAGTGAGGCCATTATGATTGAGTAGGATTGAGTGTGGGGTTGATTGGGTTTTCCTACAAGGTTTTTAATATTGTCCCAGAATTTTTTACTGTTATCCCAGGAGTTAGCAAACATGCCTTGATAGTATGAGGCCTTTGCATGCCGAATGGCCCAGGTGCAATTATTTTTAGTGGCCCTATAACATTGCCAGTCACTCTGTTTGCCAGTGGCATGTGCCACCTTCCACAGGTGGTCACGAGTGGCCATAAGGTGCAGGGCAAAGGGTGTAATCCATGGGTTGGAGACCCCTTTCACCTTGCGCTTCCTGAGGGGGGAAATATATTACAGGCCGAGTTGAATCGAGTGATAAAGTGGCTTAGTGCCTCATCTACATTAACTGCGAGGAAGACTGTGGACCAGTCACAGTTGTAAAGGTATTTTAGGAGAGGCTCCTGATTTCCCTTCTTGAGGACCCACCGATAGGTTCTTATACCCCCAGAGCTACTGTTTAAGCCAGAAATTAGGGTGAACGTTATCTGACATGAGAATTAGTAGCAGGAGTTGTCTGGCCAGAAAGTATTTGAGGAGTTTACATTTTGGCATGAGCAGATGCTTGGTGGCTTTGGGGGAGACAGTGGAGATCATTATAGCGGTGAGATGGAGGGATATATAGTATGCCTGGTGGGGTGGCAGATAATTATTGTGGTAAGTAGTTCTGGCTGGCTTCTGTGCCAAATCAGGAAAATTGGATATGGTGCCAACAGTTGTGTGGCTCCTGGGAGTGGAATACATGACTGGAGTGGGTATAGAGTTATTGTTTGATGAGAGTGGCCAGGATAATGTTAGCATTGCACTGAGGAGGATGTAGTGGCAAGGTGCCATAATCAACCAGTGCAGGGTGGTCTCTGACTAAGGAGGGACTTACCAGTCGTGGGGGTTGGGGGATGTGTCAGTGTGTGATAACAGGTTTCAGTAACACCAAGTAAGGATAGTAGGAGTCTTGCTAGTAGTAGAAAACCCAGTGTAGTGTAGTGATCTAAAATTGGTGTGCAGGGCAGTCCATGACTAAAGGACTTATAGGTGTTGGGGAGGGGTATAAGACAGTGTGTAGTGAAGATGTTCAGTATCACCAGAATAAGGATAGCAAGAACCCTGCTAGCAATAGTACACCCAGTGTAGCATAGTGGTTAGAGTGCTTGCCTCTGTTGTATAGGGTCATAGGTTCAAAACTCAGCAGTCCAGAGGGTTGGAATGGAAGGGGATACTATCAGAAATGGTGAAAGTCGGGAAGCTGATGGACCAAATGAGGTAATGAACAGGCAGGGTGGGTAGTCATAGAATTCAGTGGTATGGGTGGAATCAGAATGCTCAGGAGAGACTCCTAGGGGTGATGTAGTATAACAGACTAGTGGGGAAGTGGGGACTTAGTTTCTATTGGCATCAGGTCACGTGATCAGTCACGTGACCATAGTGAAGTGTAAATCAAATGCTGAGCTGAGGAGGGCGGGGCAGTAGACACAAAGCATTGATGGGCTAACACAGGTAGTGACTGAGCTCCAGCTGGGGAGAATTCAGTTTTCAATACCTTGCTGCTTGTGTTGCTTGCTGCGTTTCAGGCTGCTCCTGGCATGTGTACGTTGTTCACTCCATTGGGAGTGTGTGTGCAAAAAGATGGAGGAGCTTGTTAAGAAGGAAAAGAAGAAAGACGTAGCTGGGGAAAACAAAAGGAGACAAGGCGGGAGTATGAAAGGGAGATGGTAGCTAGAGTTGCGCATGCAGAGTAGCTCATGAGAGCGAGTGTGGAGGTAGAATTCAGATGAGCAGAAAAGGGCAAAAAAACTGTGGAAATAGGCAATAAGGATGCTGTAAGCAGATTATGAAACAATTAAGTCTAACAGGTAATTTCAAACATCAAATACAGGCTAGCAGTTGGTAGAAATATGAATAGTTGACAATACTTAGAGAAATGAGGACATGCTCTGCAATATGCTCAATTAAAGTAACACCAGATAAAACGATCAGACTACTGCAGGTTAAACAGTGTTTCAAAGTACAAAATCAATCTAAATTGGTCCGTCGACCGCAAAAGCCCTAAAGCTAACACAGGTAGCGACTGAGCTCCAGCTGGGGAGCACTCGGTTTTCAGTATCTTGTTACTTGCTGCTTGCTGCATTTTAGGCTGCTCCTTGTGTGCGTACATTGTTCACTCCATCGGGATTGAGTGTGTAAAAAGATGGCTGAGCCTTGCTACTTGCTGCTTGCTGCATTTCAGGCTGCTCCTGGCGTGTGTACGTTGTTCACTCCATTGGGAGTGTGTGTAGAAAAAGATGGAGGAGCCTTGCTACTTGCTGCTTGCTGCATTTCAGGCAATTGCCACAACGATACATACCAGATGGCCGAGATGGTAACCAGGTGGTCCTTGTCTCCTTAGGTTCAGTAAAACAATTACTAACAAGATGATCCCTTGATGTTTGTCCCCTTTTAAAGGTTATTCTTGCTACATCCCTGCTGAATCACAGCAGCCTCCTGCTTCTTTCTCCCTTCCTTACCCTCCTTATACCTGCATGTGTGGCCTCCCTGACCAAGTCTCTAATAGCCCCACATAGCTCCTCCTCTTCATTTATTTCCCCCATACCCTCCATCGCTTCCCTCACTAACCTTCGCATCTTATTAAAGTCTGCTTTCCTGAAGTTCAGCACCATTGTACTGGTTTGGTCCACTTCTCTCCCCGCCCTTACCTTAAACCGGATGGCCCTATGGTCACTATTTCCCAGCTCCTCTCTCACCATCACCTCTTCTATGTTTTCCCCATTTGTCAGGACCATGTCCAGCAGGTTGTTCCCCCTAGTTGGTTTTCTGACTAGCTGCTGAAGGAACACCCCCTGCAACACCTCCAGAATTTCCCCACTTCTGGTCAAAGCTGCATATGGGATGGTCCAGTCAATGTCTGGGAGGTTTAGGTTGCCCACCAATAGCATTTTCCCTTTTAGAGCTATCCTTGCTATATCCTGTGTCATCTTCCTGTCCTGCTTTTCCCCTTAGGTGGGTTGTCTGTACACCACTCCAAGTCTCAAGAATTCCCCTGTCCTTCTGCTTATTGTTGCCCAGAGTAATTCAGCTTCCCCAAAACCCTATCTACCTTATTTTCCATTGCTCTTTGCACCTGTTATCCTCTAGGGGCATCAAAGCAAGTTTGGTTCAGTTTATTAGATTATCATGTTAATAGCAGTCATTCTTGCATAAAACCCTAAGCAGTGTCCATTGTCCACCTAATACCTTGTTTTTATAGCTAAAGTAACACCACTGACCTGTCGCCTTGTCTTTACTATAACAGATTTTTAGCAAAACCTATCACTCAGCCTATATCCAGGCACATTATCACAGTTAGCTCCCACTGAGGCACTGTACCTTTACCTTTATTATATCAAACCTTCACAAAAACTAACACTCAACTTATACTCAGTGCCGGCTGCAACTTCTCCACTGCCTCCCTTATCCAAAGGGGTAAATAATGTTTCTTGCCTATCTTTATTTCCACCCATCCCTACCACAGATGGAATGTCTAACTCTTATGGCCATATATATAATCTAATGTCAAACCTCTTCATTGACTATAATACACATCCTCTATGGGACCATCCCACCGGGGCTTATGCTTTAAAACTGGTCTCTGGTAGCTTCCCAGTATTCCGTGCCATTATATCTGCATCATCTGCACTGCCAATTCCTAAACAATAAAAATTGGTCAGCTCACTGTACCACTGGCAAGAGCCGCGACGTAAGGGGAACGGTATCTCTATGAGACTCTGGATATGACAAGTAACACTTATGCTCCTCCTCTGCTCAAGCAACATAGAGCTCAACCCAGGCCAGGACCTAGCTCTCCATTAGCATCAACTACTGATTTTGCCTCTGCCAAGGGCCTTAAAATAATGCTTGTTAACATCTGTATTCTCCTAAAGAAAATAACTGACACAAGCTTGGGTATCCCATACCACCCCAGATGTCTTGGTACTGACAGAGACCTGGATGAAGAGTTCCACCTCAGACCAAGCCATAAACCTTCCATCCTATTCCTTATTTCATTCAGACAGAGCTATGGGGAGGGGGGGCATCTACATCAATGATAGGTTATCTACCACAGTACCTCATGCCATCTCCAAGCCTTAGGAATATGAATGCCTAGCATTAAAACAGCCCATCTCACCCGCAGAATCAATTAACATTTTAGGATGCTATAGACCACCTTCTGGAGGTCTGGACATCTTGTCCCACCTGCAGAGCTTCATGGACACCAGTACAAATGAATCAATAATTCTTGGTGACCTGAAACTCGAATGGAACAGCCCAAAATTAAATCCACTAAAGAACATCTGCAACGAAACAGGTCTGACTCATATAATAACAAATACTAAAAGACTAAATCATAAAAATCATCTAGATGGCTCTATTGTAGAACTAGTCATTACAAATCGACCACACAAGATAGTACAAGAAGTTGTTTTCCGTAATGATCTCAGCAACCACAATATAGTAGTGTGTGTTAGGAATATATTAAAACCTACCCCCACTGGCAGATTTATTTCCAAAAGGAGCTTTAGGAAGTTTAACTGCAACAATATCCTAGCTGACCTAAGGGATATCAATTGGCAAAACTTCTAAATTGCGCCTACTGCTAATGAGGCCATGCATGTGTTTAACGCCATCCTTACTAGTGTTATAAATAAACACGCCCTGATAATTAGTTGTAGAGTAAAAAAAGCTTTGTGTTTATAGTTTAATGGAGATATTAAAAAAGGACTGCAAAAAAGAGACAAGCTCTGGGCAACTGCAAGATGCAGTAAAGCTCCTAAGGACTAGACTGCTTTTAGGGCTTGCCGCTGTGTCTGCACTAAATTGGTAAGACACACAAAAGAAAATTATTACCTGAACTTTCTTGAATCAGCAAAAGGGAACCCTGCAAAAATCTGGCTTACCTTTATTAAATCAGTGGAAGGTCGTAAAGAGCCTCCAACCCTGCCTGACAAAATTAATTTCCAGGGCTCCTCCATCACCGATACAACTGCAATGCTTGATAAACTTAATGACCACTTTGCAACTGCAGGCCTCGCTTTTGACTCCTCCCAGGCAAACACACTGTACCCTTTAATTATACAACAGTGACAGCAACCAGTCCCTTCACAAATGCCACCTTCACCTTTTCTACCATCACGCTTAAACAAGTCAAGGATCAATTACTTAAACTAGACACCAAAAAGAGTGCTGGAGCAGACGGTATCGATCCATTCTTCCTGAAACTAGGTCACCATTATCTGACAGCCCCTATTACCCACTTATTCAATCTGTCTCTTACACAGAGAATTGTACCTCAGGAACTGAAGGGAGCCCATACAGTACCCCTATTCAAATCTGTAGATCCCAGTGATTTAAATAACTCAGGTCTATCTCAATCTTACCAGTACTCTACAAACTCTTTATTTTTATTTTATTGAAATCTAGGATTACAAATACCTTTAAGCAGGAACTGCTCATTTACAAAGGTTCCACGTCGAAGGAATGGGGGTTATACATACACACAAAGATCAACATAATAATACATAGTTACACAATAAAAAGAAGTAAGAGACTGAGGCTTAAGAAATTCCAATAATTCAAAACTTGCCAAATGTTAGGTAGCATGACATACCAGCCAAGGGCAATCTTAGAAATAAGCGTTGCAGGTTAGAGAGGGATATGCAGGCAGGAAGGCCATTGTCAGAGGGTAGAGGGTGAGGTAGAGCTCTAAAGGGAGGGCAGGGAGGATAAAAGTCAGGAAATGCCCAGGGGGAGGAAAGGGAGAGGCAAGGGGGTAGGTAGGTAGAAGGGGGCAAGGCTGGGAGAGGTAGCTGTCAAGACTGAAGTGGAGGGCAGTGAGCAGTGGGCCCCTGATTAGGCGAGGCAGTCACAACAACTAGTTGAAATGAGATGAAGTCGGAGTTGTCTCTTAAAAGGGCTCTAAGAAAAATTGGTTAGCACACAGGCCAAGGATTTCCTGGCAAACCACCAACTGATCAATCCCTTACAATCTGGTTTTAGACATCCACATAGCACCACATCTGCCTTATCAAAAGTAACAAATGACTGGTTGGAGGCAATAGATAATAAACAAATAACAGGGGCTGTATTTCTGGACCTTAGTAAGGTCCTCGATGCAGTCGATCATGGCCTCCTCCTTGACAACCTCATGGACCATGGGTTTGAAAGTTCAGTCCTAAAATGGTTCGCCAGCTATCTGGAGGAAAGGCAGCAACCAATCGAGGCTAATGGTACATTCTCCACTCCACTCCCCCTAGCAAGATGGGTTCCACAAGGTTCTCTCTTTGGCCCCCTGCACTTGCTCTACATTAATAACCTAAGCTGTAATATTGTAGATTCAAAAATCCATCTCTTTGCTGATGATACTGTGCTTTATATTTCCAAACCATCATCCACGCAAGTATGCTCTTCCATCCAGTCTGACTTCAACCAGCTTCAGAACAATCTAATATGATCAAAGCTACTACTGAATGCCAAGAAAATAAAAGTAATGTTTTTCCACCTACCAAACTCTTCAAGCGCTAACCCCAACTCTTGTCCTCCTGTGCCTATTACTACCCTTCTTGGCGACACTCTCGAAGTAGTGGATAGGTTCAAATACTTGGGACTCCTGCTTGATTCTCACCTATCCTTTGAACTTCGCCTCGAGGCACTAATCAAGAAATTGAAACTGATCTTGGTTTCTTTTTCAGATAAATCTTTTTTCATGGTCCTCTAGAATCAGATTAGTCCAAGCTACTGTACCTTGAAATCACTATGGTTCTCAAAGGAAGTGGCAGAGAAGGTTCAAGAGAAAAAGAAAGCATTCAGGAAGTACAAGGAATCACAGAAGGAACAGGACAGAGAACTGTATCAGTTAAAGCAAAAGGAAGCTGGAAAGGCAGTCAGAACAGCAAAGGCCCAAACCGAGGAAAAGATAGCCAAATCAGTTAAGAAGGGGATAAAACCTTTATAGGTACATCAGGAGTCAAGGAAGACCAAGGAGGGATAGTGAGGTTTAATAAAGGGGAGGGAGGGTGGGCAGAGGGTGACTGTGAAAAGGCAGAGATACTAAACAAATATTTTTGCTCAGTATTTACAAAGGAAGAGGGGGAGGTACCTAAAACAAACAATAGAAACACTCTGGATACAGAAGTTGATACCAGCCCATTTACAGAAGAAAGGGTTACATAGATACATAGATACATAGACAATGGCCCACCCAGTCTGCCCATTTGAGCTTGTAAGTTCAGTTTGTTTTCCTAGAAGTCTGTTGCCCCTTACCACTGACCTCTAGAATTCCTTTATGTCTATCCCATGCATTCTTAAATCCCGTGATTGTTTCAGCCCCCACCACTTCCTCTGGCAGGGTGTTCCACTTGTCCACCACCCGTTCTGTGAAGAAATTCTTTCTCATGTTTCCTCTGAATCGTCCTCCCTCAACTTCATCCATGCCCTCTAGTCCTGGAACATCTTTTTCGCTTAAAAATAGTGTTTTCCTGCACCCTGTTCCTCCTGTAAGATACTTGTATGTCTCTATCATATCCCCTCTCCCTCCTCTCCTCCAGGAGTACATGTTCAGTTCCTTCAACCTGTCTTCATAGGACTTGTGATGCAATCCATGCACCATCTTTGTTGCCCTCCTCTGAACCTTCTCTACCTGTCTGTGTCCTTACGTAGGTATGGTCTCAGAACTGTACACTGTACTCCAGGTGGGGCCTCACTAGTGTCTTGTATAGCGGAATTATGACCTCCTTTTCCTGCTGGTGATGCCCTGCCTATACATCCCAGCATCCTATTTGCTTTACCTGCTGCCTTGTCACACTGTTTCCCTACCTTGAGGTCATCAGAGATGACAACCCCCAAGATCCTTTCCTGCTTGGTGCATGCTATATCCTCACCCCCTATATTGTGCCAGGGTTTTTGTGCCCCATATGCATTATCTTGCACTTCTTTGCATTGAATTTCAACTGCCAAACCCTTGACCATTCTTCAAGTTTTGCAGGTCGCTTCTCATTCTGTCTACACCCTCTGGTGTGTCTACTTTGGTACAGAGCTTTCGTCATCAGCGAACAGTGAAATTCTGCCTTCTAGATCCCGCGAATGTCACTGATGAAAATGTTGAATAGGACCGGTCCCAGCACTGATCCCTGTGGTACCCCACTGGTCACTCTTCCCTCTGTGGAGTGACAGCCATTTACCACCACCCTTTGTGTCCTGCCACCCAGCCAGTTACCTACCCACCACACTACTGTCCTGCCCACACCCATATTCCCCAGTTTGTGTAATAGTCTTCTATGTGGCACAGTGTCAAAGGCCTTTCTGAAGTCCAGATAGGCCATGTATACTGCCCTCCCCTGATCCACCTCCCTAGTCACCCAGTCAAAAAATTCAACGAGGTTGGTCTGACATGACCTTCCCCTGGTGAAACCATGCTGCCTTGGGTCCTGAGGTCCATTGACAACCAGATGTTCCACCAATCTCTCCTTCAGTAGTGCTTCCATGATCTTCCCACTACCGAGGTGAGGCTGACTGGTCTGTAGTTCCCTGCTTCCTCTTTGTTCACACTTTTGTATAAGGGACTACATCTGCTGTCCTCCAGTCTTTGGGTACCTCCTGTTTCCAGTGATCGGCTAAACAGGATAGCCAGAGGTTCAGCCACCACCTCTCTTAGTTCTTTAAGGACCTGGGGTGCACCGTCTGGCCCCATTGCTTTATCAACTCTTATTACTTCCAGTTCCTTCAGGACCCTTTCTGTGTAAAGGGACTTGTGTCCATTTCTGCACCATTCTCACCCTTGTACCCTTCAGACCCATTACCCCTGTTCCTCAGTAAAGACTGAGCAGAAATACCTGTTCAATATGTCAGCTTTACTGTTGTCATCCTCCACGCGTTCCCATCCTCCCCTTCAGTCTCACTATCCCTCCTTTGTCTTTCTTTTTTCACTTATGTACCTGTAAAAGGTTTTGTCCTCTACCACTGATTTTTGCAATGTGCTCTTCTGACTGAGCTTTGGCTTCCATTACTGACCTCCCTGCCTCCCTTTGCTTCTCCTGGTACTTCTCCCTATCCCCTTCTGCCTGTGTCTTTTTGTATTGCCTGAATGCAATCTTTTTGGCTTTCACTTTCTTTGCTACCTCTTTGGAAAACCATAATGGTCTCCTCTTCCTTTTCCTCTTGCTAACCTGCTTAATGCATAATTCTGTTGTTCTTGTAATCCCCATTTTAAATACTGCCCACTGTTCTTCAACCCCTGATTCCTGTCCCATTCCCCTTAATGCCTCTTTCAAGTATCTCCCCATTTTCCCAAAGTCTGCCCCCCTAAAATCCAGGATACGTGTTTTTGTGTGGTTTGGGTCTGCTCTTTCTGTGATTTCAAACCACAATGACTGGTGGTCACTGTTACCCAGGTGCTCCCCCACTGTTACCCCATCACACTGTCCCTGTTTGTGAGCACAAGGTCCAGTATTGCCTTCTGCCGAGTTGGTTCCATGACCAGTTGCTTGAGGAAGGCACCCTGAAGGGAGTCCAGGATAAATCTGCTCCTAGTTGATGCTGCTGCTGGGATGCTCCAGTCCACGTCTGGAATATTGAAGTCTCCAACCAGTACTACCTCACCCTTGTCTGCCATCCTTTGGATGGCTAGCATCAGCTCCCTATCTGTTTCTTCCTCCGGGGCTGGTGGTCTATAGACCACACCTGTGCAGATGGCTGTCCTCATTTTCCTTTCCAGCTTAACCCACAGTATCTCTCCCCCATTTTGTTCCTCCTGGATCTCTGTGGCCCTTATGTCATTTTTCACATACAGTGCCACTCCTCCTCCCTTCCTGCCTGCTCTGTCTCTTCTGAATATGTTGTAGCCAGGTATGGACATCTCCCAGTCATGGTTATCATTACACCAGGTTTCAGTGATGGCCACAATGTCCAGGTCTGACTGTACCATGACAGCCTCCAGATCTTCCATCATGTTGCTAAGGCTCCTGGCATTTGCACATGGCTTTCCATGATTTGACCTCCCTAGA
This sequence comes from Neoceratodus forsteri, assembly GCA_016271365.2. Taxonomy (NCBI): domain Eukaryota; kingdom Metazoa; phylum Chordata; order Ceratodontiformes; family Ceratodontidae; genus Neoceratodus; species Neoceratodus forsteri. The sequence continues at coordinate 724,464,784 of CM057458.1, read as the reverse complement.
CTGCTTCACTGTTCTACTCCAGCCCCTTCCTTGATTGTCATTTATCCATGGTTCTCCTTGCTGTCTGCCCTTCTGCTGAATTTTTCCTTTTCTGCTTATCCACCTCTTGGGCACTAATCTCCATCTTTTGCACACTGCTTTGCAGAGATAGCCACTCCTCTGGTTCACTGGTTCCACTGCTAGCTGTGGGGGGTGAGCAAGTAGGTACCCTCCTTGCTGGCCTGCCACCCCCTTTGCTAGTTTAAATGCTTGTCAATGTAGCATTTAAACTTATCATTGAGTGTTTGATTCCCTCCAGGATGGATGCAGGCCGTCAGGCTTGAACAAACCTCCATCCCTCCAGGTGGGTCCCCAGTCACCAATGAATCAAACCCTTCCTCACAGCACCAGTTCTTCAACCATGAGTTAAAGTTCCTGGTGCATGCACTCCTATGCTCTCCTTGCCTCTCACAGGTAGTACTTGAGAAAGTGACAGAAGTAGCTACTTGCTTGAGACCCCTCCCAGTTTCCTAAACTCTTCCTGAACTTCCTTTGGCTCCCCATTTGCCAGGTAATTAGTACCCTAGGTGGATAATGACATCCAGCTCACCCTCCCGTCTTGCCTTCCCAGTGATCCCCAGGATCTTCCTTCCATCCCTCCATGCCGTAGCACCTGGTAGGCACCTCACCTCCCTGTCCTCCCCCTCCTGTGTTCCTAGCTGGATCCCTCTTACGATGGAGTCCCCCACCAGGATTCACTTCCTCCTCCTCTGGGGTCCACTGCTTTCCCCGCTGAGGTCACCTCCTTGGCTAACCTCCACATCCTTTCCTTCCACTTCTCTGGGTACCTCTATTTGGTTGTCCTCGTTTGCCAGTGTGGCATATGAGTTCTTGAGTGGAATAGGATCTGGATGTGCCTCTGCCTGACTGCTCTAACCCTCCCTGAGCCCACTGTCATCCAAGTGCTCCTTGTTCTCGGCATCCTTGAGGCAGCTGCATTGGACTGGGTGGTCCCTGGATAGGGGTGATGGTACTCCTGACCCAGTTTACTTGCCTCTGAGTCTGGCTACCTCATCCGCAGTCCAGAGAGATGCATGCAGATAGGGCAGCACCTCAGTGTCCAGAAGGTCTGCCTGAATATGGCTGCCCCACAGCCACTGCATTGCACCACTCCCACATTATACTGCAATTCCACTACGTGTCTGCTACTGAAGCTCTCCTAGTTCTCTTTTTATTAATTTACTGTACTAAAAATCCTGTCACTAATCCTCAGATCTTTTTTTTTTTAAGGAAAAAGAAACCAATAAATAAATAAATGAGTCAAAACACTTGTGCTGAGGGTGGGCTTCTTCCCCCTTATGCCCCTCCTACTTCACACCCCTTACTATTCCCTGTGTTTAGCTCCTGTCAATCAGATTTATCAGGGCATATAGTTAAGAGTTGGGGGAAGGGGGGGCGAAAATTTGCAGCAATTAAAGACAGCACAGAATTACACCACCACTATGTTTTAAATTGTCAACAGCCCAAAAACAATTATAAGTAAAGACAACAAAGAAAGTATAGTGTCACTAAATGCCCACAATCTAAGTTTAAAAGAAAATAGCAATTACCAGTTACTCTAAAGCACTGAATTGAATATGTTTCCTTCCTTCCCCTTCTGGCTTCTTCTGAGAAAATAAACTCTGCTTGCTACTTTAACTCTGACTAAGCCCCACCTCCAGTTAACACGTAGCTGAGGTCAGAGGCCAGACAATTAACACCCTTCACCCAACTACAGGGCAGTCAGACAAGCCATGATCAAATTTGCAGCAATTAAAGACAGCACAGAATTACACCACCACTATGTTTTAAATTTTCAACAGCCCAAAAACAATTATAAGTAAAGACAACAAAGAAAGTATAGTGTCACTAAACGCCCACAATCTAAGTTTAAAAGAAAAATAGCAATTACCAGTTACTCTAAAGCACTGAATTGAATATGTTTCCTTCCTTCCCCTTCTGGCTTCTTCTGAGAAAATAAACCTCTGCTTGCTACTTTAACTCTGACTAAGCTCCACCTCCAGTTATCACGTAGCTGAGGTCAGAGGCCAGACAATTAACACCCTTCACCCAACTACAGGGCAGTCAGACAAGCCAAGATAAAATTTGCAGCAATTAAAGACAGCACAGAATTACACCACCACTATGTTTTAAATTTTCAACAGCACAAAAACAATTATAAGTAAAGACAACAAAGAAAGTATAGTATCACTAAATGCCCACAATCTAAGTTTAAAAGAAAAATAGCAATTACCAGTTACTCTAAAGCACTGAATTGAATATGTTTCCTTCCTTCCCCTTCTGGCTTCTTCTGAAAGAGCTCTTAAAACTGAAGGTGGACAAAGCAATGGGGCCTGATGGGATTCATCCCAGAATTCTAAAAGAACTAAGGGTAGAACTAGTGACACCACTGACTACCCTCTTTAACAAATTATGGGAGGATGGGGTGGTACCTGAGGACTGGAGGAGAGCAGATGTGATTCCCCTTCACAAAAGTGGGAGCAAGGCAGAAGCAGGAAACTACAGACCTGTTAGTTTAACCTCAGTGGTAGGGAAAATGATGGAATCACTTCTGAAGGAAAGAATTGTTGAGTATCTAGAGGCCAGAGGGGCACAGGACCCAAGGCAGCATGGATTCACAGTGGGAAGGTCATGCCAGACAAATCTGATAGATTTCTTTGACTGGGTGACCAAAGTAGTTGATCAGGGAGGGACTGTGGACATGGCCTACCTAGACTTTAGCAAGGCATTTGACACAGTCCCACACAAAAGATTAATATACAAGTTAGCCAGCCTGGGAGTGGGTCCCAAGATGACAGCCTGGGTAAAGAATTGGCTGGAGAATAGGACACAGAGAGTAATAGTAAATGGAGTCCACTCTGAAAAGGGGGTTAGTAGTGGGGCACCGCGAGGGTTCAGTATTAGACGGTCCTCTTCAATGTCTTTATAAGCTACATTGCAGAGGGACTGGAAGGAAAAGTATGTCTCTTTGCAGATGTCACAAAGATCTGCAACAGAGTTGATGCACAAGGTGGGGTGGAAAGGATGAGAAGGGACTTGGCAAGGTTAGAGGAATGGTCAAATGTATGGCAGCTTAGATTCAATGCTAAGAAGTGCAGGCAATGCACCTGGGAAGCAAAACCCAGGGAAGAGTACACAATGGGGTGAGATACTAACAACAACAAAAATGGAAAGGGACCTGGGGTAGTCATATCAGATGACCTAAAGGTGGGCAATAATGAGAGGGCAGCAAGGAGGGTTGGGGAATACTGGGATGCATAGGAGAGGCATCACCAGTAGAAAACAAGAAGTTATTATCCCTCTGTACAGACAGCTGGTGAGACCACATCTGGAGTACTGCGTGAGTTCTGGAGACCCAGTCTCCGAAAGACATAGACTGGATGGAAGCTGTCCAGAGGAGGGCACTAAAATGGTGCAGGGTCTGCACCAGAAGACATATGAAGAGAGACTTAAGGAGCTTAATATGTATAGCCTCGAGGAAAGGAGGGAGAGGGGGACATGATAGAAACTTTCAAGTACCTCAAGGGAATCAACAAAGTCCAAGAGGGTAGCATCTTTCAAAAAAAGAGGTGTGCAAGAACAAGGGGGCACAATTTGAAGATAGAAGGGGGGCGGCTCAGAGGTAATTTAAGGAAGTATTTTTTCACAGAGAGGGTTGTGGATGTATGGAACGGCCTTCCAGAGGAGGTTGTGGAGTCAAAAACAGTGGTGGAATTCAAGCATGCATGGGACAGTCATAAGGCAATTCTAGGGGGTGGGGTGTAGGAAGAAGTAGGCTGCTGGTTAACTAGGATCTGCAACTTATCCATCAGGTTGGGAAATGGGCAGACTGGGTGGGCCAAGCGGTCCTTATCTGCCCTCAAATTCTATGTTTCTATGTTTTGTCTCTCCTAGATTATGCAGATACATTATAAAAAAACTGTGCAATCATCTACATTAGCAAATTGGACACACTCTACCACCATGCCATCTGTTTTATTACCAATGCTCCATCAAGAATGCATCACTGTGCCCTGTATAATGAGGTGAGATGGACTTCCCTGGCTACTAGAAGACTTGTACATACCTACATTTGGGTTTACAAAGCACTCTCAAACAAACTGCCTTCTTATATTTCTACCTTCCTCCATTGCTCGCACAGCTTGTACTCGTTAAGGAAGAATGCATATATTTCCTTAGAGGTACCTAAAATTTGTACTCGCTACGGCAAACAGCCACAAGTTATGCTCTCCCCACAGTATGGAATAAACTCCAAGCTACACTAAAGCTCCATACCATAATCCCTCTTAATGCATTCAAAACCCTTAAGAAAATCACCTACGATACCTGCCATTGTTATTAATCTCTAATTATAACCCCGACTCACCTCCTCTGTTCTGTCTCTCTCCCTACATCTAGACCAAATGGATTCCTGTGATTCCCACGGTGAACAATTGTTTTTGCCTGTATACTACACTGTAGTCTATTATTGTATGTACTATAAATACAACTATTGTAAATACTTTTTTTATAACTGTTATTTCTTCTCTCCTTGAATTGCTCAAGTGTTGTATTTGTTATATGTATTGTCTTGTAATTGTCTTCATTGCTTGTATAAGGGACTTCCTTCTAAATGAGCTTGTTCAACAGATTTATCCCTTCACAAAAAACTTGAGCTTGAACTTGAACAACACAACCACCATGTACTACATAAACAAGCAAGGTGGCACAAAGTCCACCTTGCTGTGCACAGAGGCTATGAAAATCTGGAGTTTAGCTTACTTCCGCAAGGTCTCCCTCTCAGCCGTTCACCTTCCAGGGAAAGACAGCATCCTGGCAGATGCTCTGAGCAGGATCAATCAGAACCACCACAAGTGGTCACTGAACAGGCAGGTCCTGCAAACTGTATTCAGGAGGTGGGGCACCCCAGAGATAGATCTCGTTGCCGCTCCAGACGATCACCAGTTGCCACAGTTTGGTTGCAGGCCTCCTGCAGTGAGTACAGTGCCACTGGATGCACTATTGCTAGATTGGACAGGGAAGTTCTTGTATGCCTTCCCTCCATTCCCTCTGTTGCCCAGGGTAGTGAACAAGTTCAGGACTCAGTCGGCAACAATGCTACTCATTGCTCCAGACTGCCAGGCAGCCTTGTTACTCACTGCTCCTGTCTCTGTCACTCTCCAGTCCAATTTGCCTCCCCAGGAGGCTCAACCTGCTGACATCCTCCCAGGGGAGAATCCTTTACCCCAACCTCAAGCCCCTTAGGTTCATGGCCTGGCTCTTGAGGAACTAGAGTATGCGAATCTGCACCTCTCTGAGGAGGTCCTGGAAGTCCTTAGCGTTTCTAGCAAGCCCTCTACCAGGAAGATCTATACTTCCAAATGAAAGCAATTTTCCTTTTTGTGTCAGCAGAAGGCGATGGACCCTCACCAGGTTGGTCTGCCAGTCCTGCTGGACTACTTGGCTCATCTTCATTCTCTTGGCCTTAAGCCATCTACCCTCAGGGTACATCTGGCAGCTGTCTCTGCTTATCTCTCAGCAGGCAAGGGCTCTTCCTTATCTTCCAATATGATTTTCAGGAAGTTCTTCGAAGGTTTACTTCACTTGCATCCCCCACACAGGGAACCAGTTCCCTCCTGGGACCTGAACATATGCATTGCACAACTAATGCAAACCCCATTTGAGCCAATGTCCTCTGCAGATCTCAAGAATTTGACATGGAAAACAGTCTTCCTGGTAGCAATTACTTCAGCCAGAAGGATTAGTGAACTCCAGGCTTTGTCCACAGAGCCTAATTACATTTCACTCCATAGGGACAAGGTAGTCCTCAGAACCAATAGGACGTTCCTCCCCAAAGTGTGTTCTGACTTCCACCTCAATCAGTCTATTACTCTGCCTATCTTTTTCACTGATCATTCCAGTTCAGGGGAATGTAGGCTGCAAAGCCTTGATGTCAAGAGGGCTATCAGCTATTATTTGGACCACACAAAAGGCCATAAGCAGGATAATACCAAGCTCTTCCTGACCTATGGAGAAGTGGGAAAGATAAATTAGCTTCAAGGAGGACTACTGCATGCTGGATTGTTGACTGTATTCAGTTTTGCTACAGCATAGGCAAGGAACCCCCAGTGGGCCTCAGGGTCCACGCTGCTAGAGGTACATCTGCTTCTATAGCAGCTGCAAGAGACATTTCTTTGCTGGAAATTTGTAAAGTAGCCACCTGGAAAACTGTTCACACCTTTATTAAACACTATAACCTGGACACTCAGGCTAGAAGTGATGCCAGGTTTGGCACAGCAGTACTGTAGATCTTGTTTCCTAACTAGGTTAAGGTACTTTCCTAAGGTACTTGTAATCCTAGAATTAAATAAATAAAATAAATAAATAGGTTCTATGCCCATCTCCAAAGGTACTGCTTAGTAGTCTTCATAAGTCAGAATACAGTAAAGATTTCCTGGGGCTTGAAGAAAAAATTACTTACCATAGTAATCTTGTTTCTTTCAAGGGAATCTTTACTGTATTCTGAGCTCCCACACTACCTCCCCTACTAGAACCTGGGGGGCACTGCTCTCCAGCTGTTCATGCTGTTGTTGAAATTTGTTTGAGTAAGTTTTCCTTGGGATCTGTGACTTGAGTCTTTTCAGATGTCCTTATTCAAAGGGAGGATTGTTCGTTAGTGGATAAATTAGTTGGTTAGGATAGCATAGATAGAATCTATTTTTGTGCATGCTTTGTAAAAATCTGACAGTTGCATAGAATGCACCAGGGACAGACTTGAAAACCAATATCAAGTCCATCAACATTCCACTATTTGCATAGGTTCTTTAACTCTCTCTTCTCCGGGGCAATTGAATGGTTAAGGCTAACTGCATAAGTCAGAATACAGTAAAGATCCCCTTGGAAGAAACAAGATTACTATGGTAAGCAATTTTTTCTTTTATGCTAGTGTGATTATGTGACATGGCTGAGATAATACCCTGTCCCATTTGTTATGCAGAGAGAGTTAAAACAAGGCTCTATTCTGTCCTCTCCTTTTCTGTCACTTGTCTATCTCTTGTCCGTCTGATTGCATAATCAAATTTTCCTTTTGGTACCTAGGAATTGGCCACTCCGATGGTTCCACAATTTCTTCCATTATCTCCCTTCCTTCACTCGCTGTTTCTGTTCTTTCTTTCTCCCCTTGCTTCTCTGTAGTTAAAAAATATATATGAAAGGCTGACCGGTGGCGTGGAGGACTGAGGCATCATGCCTTACCTCCTGCCATGCCAGCGACCCATGTTCACAGTGCGAACAGGTCACCAGAGGTCAACTGGGGTGGGAGAGGATCAAGCGTCTGGAGGACAGCTCTCCTCTCCCAGGGAGGATGAGACATGGAGTTCGGCGTATGTTTGACACCTAGTGGTGGCTGGGTGTCGGAGCACCTGGGTCCCATATGTGATGGGTGAAGGTGGAGCAGTCGGTCAGCATGCTGTGGGCAGAAGTTCACACAGCTTTGCCATTGCCGATGCCACATTGCTACTCCTCTGTGGAGGGGAGAAAACAGGAAGAGAAAACATCCTGGGCGATTGGATGACTGCCGAGCCACACAGGCACTTCTCCAGATGAAGCAGGCCCTCCAGAACTGGAACCTTGTTGGCAGATTGAGGGATCTCTGCTGCCTGCCATGGGGGGTGAGCCATGGGGGAAGAAAGAAGGTGGTGCTGCAGGATTGGGTGGATGGGCTAGGGGGTCAGCAAGAACATGGGCCACCCAGGACGGGGACAAAAATACATTTAATATATATACATATATATATATATATATATATATAGAGAGAGAGAGAGAGATAGATATACATGTAATAGATAAACCACTCTGAGGTGTGGTCGCGTCGATATATCGCAAGAGCCTTGGCGCAGGCAGCACGCACGAGGCTGCAGGTTGCGGTGTCAACCACCTGCTGTGTGTGCATATATCAGAGCATGACCACACACCTCAGAGTGGTTTATTTATCTTATAAAATAGCAAAATTGTTTTGGAGGGGGTAAAATTGCAGGTGTGGGGTTGCGCTCTGATATACGCAAGGTCATGTGAAGTGTTTTATACAAGCAGAACATTGGATTTGGACCATTTATGTTTACCCATTTTATAAATATATATATATATTTATAAAATGGGTAGGGAAATTGCTGCTCATTTATTGGATGATGAGCATCTCATGACAGTGCGTATATCAGAGCATGACTGCACATCTGCACTTTTACCCCCTCCAAAACAATTTTGCCATTTTATAAGATAGATAACCACTCTGAGGTGTGCAGTCATGCTCTGATATATGCATGCCTTGGGTGGTTGTAGCAACACACACCAAGGCATCCATATATCAGAGCGTTACTGCACACCTTAGAGTGGGTTATCTATTGCATATATATATCTTTATGTGAAACTGAGATCCCTTAGTTTGTGAATGTATATAATTATATTGTTGAAATGAATGCAGACAGCTACTTGGGTTTGTTTGAAAAGTTAGCAATTTGGAACACAGGGGGATGACCCTGAGAAACCATTTGGCCTTCCATAAGCTTGTTAACAGAACTGTCAGGAGAAAATCAGCCCTGGGTTGGCTGCACCTGTTAAGAAGACTAATGTGCTCTTCAGGCTGGTCACAGGAAGGTCAATGAAAAAAGTCTTGTTGCATTGTGTGAAAACAGGAGATATAGCGTAACAAGGACAGGACACAGAATTTCATTGTCAGGAAAAATATCTTCTGAAAGGAGAGTATTGTTGAGATAAAGACAGAGATTGAGATTTAAATTGAAAAGAGACTCTCAAATGAAGGACTTTGATTTTTTGTTTGTACTGCCTTTGTGAAGCACTATCCTGTATAGCTTTATCTTTTTATTTTATTGTTGTTAATAACAAAATAATAAAATGCTAATTGTGCATTTTTTAACATCTCCTGGTCTGCCTATGCTTCCTGACTTATGAATCTATGAAAGCTGGTATCAGGCAAAGTGGGATTTACACTGTGCCTACTCTAAGCCAGGATCTTTGTGCATGGGTACTAGACCTGGCACCAGGGAAACATAGAAGAAAAGTATGGATCCTGCAACAGCAAGACCAAGAGTGATTATTAGAAGAATGCCAGCCAAACTAGAAGCAGAAACAAATTTAAAACTGAAACTGTATAGCTGGCACAAGTGATGGAAGAAGAAGAACAGGCAGGGACAGAACCTGAAAGCATGTTTGCCTTTTTCAAATGGTGGGCTATACAATAAAGAGAGACTGAGAAGCAGAGAACAATAGCAGCACAGAAGAGAAGAGATGCAGCAACAGAGAAGAGGGGAGCGGCAGTACCAGAAGCAGCGATGGCTGGATGCCATGCAAGCTATCAAAATGGGAGGCTCTAGTACAGGTCCAGCAGATCAACAAAACACAAAAAATTTAAAAGGTATTAAACTTACAAAGCTGTGTCCATCAGATGATAGTGGAGCATACTTGTAAACTTTTGAAAGGGCAGCCAGACCCTGCCAATGGCCAAAACAGCTATGGGCAATCAGGCTGGTACCTTATCTGATGGGTGAAGTGCAACTTACCTAAAGTAATATGGACACTGCACAGTCAGAAAACTATGACGTTGTGAAAAGAGAAATCATTAAAAGATATGATATATCAGGAGCACCCTACAGTCAGAGATTCTGGTCCATCAAATACCACTCATTCGACAGTCCTTCACCTGACTCAGAGAACTCCTTATCAAATGGCTCCAACTAGAGTACAAGACAGTCCCACAGATCATCGACATATTTGCAATGGAGCATCCTTCCTATAAATGTGCAGCTTTGAGTAAAAGAACATAATCGAAAAGTGAGGAAATGCCTCTTCTTTGGCCGAGGACTATGAGATGGCCAGACAGACACTGCAGCAGCAAAGTAACAACCAAGGAATGGTAAGACCCTCTTTTTCCTGATATATAACTCCAGATCAGATATCTCAGATGGGAGTAACAAATCTGAACTCAAAGACTTTATTTGCTATAACTGTAATAAGCCATGCCATACTGCAAGAAACTGCCATAAAAATAAGAAGAGTAAAAGTGGAGCAAATTTGGCTTTAGCAAACTAAGGCAAATATATTTAACAGATGTCAAGGTGGGAGGTGAGACTGTGAAGGGACTTACTGTATAGATTCAGGAAGCAGACAGACACTGGCATGTGTTGAAGTGCTGGGGAAAGCTGTGTAAAAGGACTAGGTACTGGGGGCATCTCCATCCACGGGGACACTCAACATTATCCTATCACTCCAATGACTCAGAATATTAATGGAGTGTCACACCAAATGAAAGTGGGGGTAATACCAAAGTTACCTGTATCAGTCATTATTGGAAATAATGTTCCAGGATTTGTTAATTTAATCACAGAAGGATTACATCCTGTTGTTTCAGCAGCTGTGATAACAAGAGCTCAAGCAAAGAAAATCTCAGAAGTTGGGACTCTTTTCCTTTTGGCGACTTTGATTTAGACCTGTCTGAGCCCAACTCCAAGATCTGAAAGCCTAGGAAAGAAAGAAGACACTTGAAAAACAGTGCAACAAAAGACTGATGGACATAAGTGGTTGGTATATGAAAATGTTCAAACCAAACTGATAACTGATTGCTATTTTGGTTCTGAGCAAACTAATGATGTTTCTTTCAGATGGTATTTTAAGTAGCGGGGGGGTAACAAAAACAGTGTTAACCAATGTTTAAAAACTGTAATGGGTTACTGTATAGAGTATGGGTTAATCCTCGGATGCAGGAACAGACAAAACAATTGGTCATACCAAAGAATTTGGAACTGACTTGTTGTGGATAGCACATGATAGTCATATGGCTGGTCACTCGGGGAGGGACCACACCCTTGCCAGACTTGTACAGATTTTGCTGGCCTAGAATTCATGAGGTTGTTGCAACATATTGTAGTTCTCATGTGGAATGTCAGAAAGTAGTCACACTAACTAAAAAATATAAGGTGCCCCAGTGCCCCTACACTTGATAGATGTGCTTTTTAAGAGAATTGCAATGGATGTGGTTGTCCCCTTAGACAAAACTAAAAAGGCTACTCATTTAATTTTGGTAGTACATAACACGATCTGCACTGGCTGCCAAGACAGTGGCAGATCACCTTTACAGTAAGTCTTTTAACCTACAAAGCCCTGCATGGACTTGGCCCTGAGTACTTGAAAGAGCTTCTGATTCCCTACACCCTGTATGACAGCTCTGTTCAGCTGATGAGGGGTTGCTGGAGGTTCTGAGGGTTACTTTAAAATCTTCTGGGGCCTGGGCTTTTATGTCAATTGCCCCAACCCTCTGGAATTCTCTGCCCTGCCAGCTTCGGGAATGCACGACCGTGGGGAGCTTTAAGCGGGAACTTAAGACCCATCTGTGGAGACAAGCTTTTATGGGTTGATGTTCATATTATTATTATTTTTATTTATGTATATATTTCTGTGATTTTATTGTTCATCTGTACAGCGCCTTGGTGCTTGAAAGGCACTTAATAAATAGTTTTATTATTATTATTTATAACTGTGCTACTCAATACCCAAAGACAATTTCAATGCCTACTGCCGCAGCCCCAAAAGTGGCAGCAGAGGCTGCCAACATTTTCAGTAGGGTGGGCATACCTAAACAGATTGCTGATCAGGGTAGCAATTTTGGTGCTGCATTACAGAAGGAGCTATACCAACTACTAGTTATCATTGTCTTTAGAGCCTCCCCTTATCACCCTCAGCCAGATGGTTTTGTTAAGCATTTTAATCAAGCCCTAAAATGCATGTTAAAAAAAGGTTTGTGATTAGTGAAGGGAAAGATTGGGACCAATACTTACTTTATCTGCTTTATGCCTTTAGAAAAGTGCCACAAGCATCAACAGGTTTTTCACCCTTTGACATGTTGTATGGTAGACATAGACAACCTAGAGGGCCACTAGATGTAATAAAAAAACATGGGGAGATCACCCCTCTTAGAAAACATCTATTATATTTTATATGCATGCACTAAGAAAGAAATTGGAAAAATATGTTGAAATTGCTCTCAAGCATCAGGAATGAGACCCCAAACAGCAGAAGGTGTATTATGAACATGGGGTGAAAGAAAAAGTATATAAGCCGGGTAAAAAGGTTTAATTATGGTTACCCGGTACAGAAAACAAACTGTTAATGAAGCAGCAAGAGCCTTATACAATGTTTAAACATACTGGTACAGTTAACGATGAGACTGAGACCACTGATAGGAAGATCCTACCAACCTCCTGACGAAATGAGTTGAAAAAACACCAAAGGTTGCTTTGTTAGTCTTACCAGGAACTGCTACAGAAGAGATCAGTCTAGAACAAACTGTAACTTCTGATGCTGAGAAGGTGATGCTGTAAAGATGAAAGTTTCCTTACCCACAGACAAACTGCAGAAGTCCATAACTTGGTAAAGGCATTTAAAAGTATTTTAATCACAGTGCCAAAAAAGGGTTGAGCATGTAACAGTGACAGAGGGTGCTTGCCCTATCAGACAAAAGAAATACAGATTACCAGAGTTGCTAAAAGCAGATGTGGTTAAGGAAATACAAAAATCAAAAAGTTTGGTATCATTGAAGAAGTAAGAAGTGCTTGGTCATCACCTATGGTGATTATAAATACTGTAACAAAGAAGGTGGTGTAAGAATCTGCCTTGATTTTAGAAAACTTAATCAAGTGTCAGTATTTGACAGCTATCCTATGCCTAGGATAGATGATTTGGTGGTCAAACTGGGAAGTGCCAAGCACATTAGTACCCTTAATCGCACCAGGGATTCTGGCAAATTCCCTTAGCTAAAGGTTCCAGAGACAAAATTGCATTTTGCACTCTTAGTAGATTCTGTCAGTTCACACCATGCCATTTGGTTCACATGGCACATCTGCTACATTCCTGCAGTACTTGGATATAATGCTAGCCCCTCACACTGATTGTTGTGCTGCTTACCTGGACAATATTGTGGTATACAGTCCAGACTAAAAAAGTCACCTGGAACACCTACGAGCAGTTATCCAATCTATCAAAATTGTAGGTCTGACCATTAATCCTATCAAGTATGCATTGGGCATGCAGGAAATCAGATATTTGGGTTACATTTTGGGAAATGGGGAAGTAAAGCCAGAGATTTCCAAGACAGATGTTATAGATAACAGTTCTGTCCTTAAAACAAAGAAACGTCAGGTCATTTTTAGGGCTTTGGTTACTACTGGAGATTTGTTCCCATCTTGGCCCAGTTAGCTACTTCCCTCACTGAGCTCATAAAAAAATGGTACCCGAATAATGTGAAATGGTCCCAGAGTATGCTAAATCTTTTTGGGTCATTGAGGCTGTATTACATTTAGCCCCTGTTTTAACAAGTCCAGACTTTGAGAAACAATATATGTTACAGACAGATGTTTTGGAGGTAGGCCTAGGTGCAGTCCTTAGTCAGAATATAGATGGAAAGAACATCCTATTCTGTATATTAGTAGGAAATTACACAACAGAGAGAAAAGGTATGCCACTGTTGAAAAAGAATGCCTTGCTGTGAAATGGGCAATGGAGTCCCTTAAGTTTTATTTACTAGGAGCTGACTTAGTACTTATAATGGATCACAGTCCTCTCTGTTGGTCTAACCAAATGAAAGATAAAAATTCCAGAATTGCAAGGTGGTACCTGGCACTACAGCCATTTAAAAAGCTGCTGATGCCTCAAAGAAAAATTTAAAAACATTTTTTAAGTATAATTCAGCTTGCATTAAATATATATTCTGTAGGTTTCTTCTCCACATCATTTATTACTGAGAAAATGTGCATGAATACATGATCTATATACCTTAGAGTTCATTCGCCTCTTTAGCTTACTCCCTACTTCAAGCCATAATCCTCTGTTGTGACATCACAATCTGTTGAAATGGAAGCATCTGATGTTATAAGCAGTGCGTTACAACCTCAGGTAGCGGGAAAGCAACAGGAATAGATGAACTCTTCAGAAGCAAAGATCTTGTGTTCATGCAAATTACACCAGTAATAAGTAATGGGGAGCAGAAATATAGATCTAATGTAAAATACAAGCTGATCTGTGTCTAAATATTATGTTTTGTTAAACTTCTCCTGAAAGCATCAGCTGCTCTTTAAATTCATAGTGATGCACGATACTGGAAAAGAAAATGTCAATGCTGATTTTCTGTCAAGATATGGTTCAGGAATTGAGAATTCAGAATAAGGTTAATAAAATGTGTGTGCTTAACTGAAATGTTTGCTGTAACAAAGATACTGCATATGCAAGGAAATGTAAATGTTATAAGGTAATGTTAAAAGAAATATATGAGAAGGTTTTACAAAATCTGTTTTTTAAATGAAAAAAACAAACACAAACAAAACAGGTTCCATCTTAAGGAGGTGGGGTATGTGACAGGGTTGGGATAAGACCTTGTCCCATTTGTTATGCAGAGAGAGTTACAAGCAAGGATCTATGTATGGGAGGTATGGAGTAGCCAGGGGCACCTACCTGCATTATTAATGGGAATGTGCCACATTGCAACTATTTTAGGCGGCGGTTAGGGCACAGATAGAGCAGAGAGTACGCATGCTAGTACAGGAGTCACCCCTTTCTGTGCTGCTTGGGATTGACCACTCAGAAGGTGCAGAGTGGGACCCTCATCCCAGGATCATTAGGGTTCTGCTGGTACTGGCCCAGAAATATATACAGACTACGTGGGTCTCCAGCCAGCCACCAAACATTGGAATGTGGCTTACGCTAACAACCAAAACTCTGCCTTTAGAAATAACAACATACAAGCTAAAAGAAAAGGCTGTTTGAGAAGGTGTGGGAGACATTTATGGATTCATTTCCATCTATGGAGGCAGCCATGCTCCAAATGAGTACCACTGTTTAGTCTTAAAAGGTAGAGAACTGCTAAGCTTCTGCAATGAAGTTTAAATACTTACATTTGTATTGATATGTTGAATCATCTGGATTCATTTTATGAAATATATTGCGAGGAAATGTGATGGTATATCCAGCAAAGTTCCTGAGTGTGATACTTTTTTTTAAAGTTTATTGTTTGTCAGCTGTATGTTGTTATGCTGGAGGTTCCCAAGGAGTGCATTTGAAGCTATGAAATATTTTAAACATTGTGTCTGTTTATTTTACACTATTATACTGTGCACAATTGCATTGTGAGCCCTGATATTCTAGATAGGAAGCAGGAAGAGAAGCAGTAGTTCAGCAAGGAAGCTCCTTGAACTACAACTGCTTATACCAGTCGGGATTTTTGCTAAATATCACCCTGGAACATTTCTCTGTAAATATAAACCTAATTTTACTGCATATAACGTGCTTTTGTACACATTTGCTTAATTTTAACTGAAGGGCAGGTCGTGACCGAAGACCAGCACTTCCGGGTCACTTTACCACTCAAAAGTGTGGCCTGTAGTGAGCAGGGCGAGTGCAGTATCGGCATGTGCAAAGACGCACATCTGTACATGTTTTGCATGTTTAGAGGGTATGGAGGGAAACAGGAAGCTTATAAACTAAAACAGCTCTGTACATTTTCTACAATGACATTCTTATTACAACTGACGGTACAGTTATGCACAGGTGTACTGTGTGTGCCATGTATAGTACAGAACCTGTTGTGGGTCAGAATAAAAGCTTTAAATGTAATAAATGTGCACAAAATGAAGACATGACCCAAGAAATAAATCTGTTTAATGACAGACTGACAGCCTTGGAGAAAAGTTATGCAGATACCATTGCCCAAATAAACAGGTCCAACTTGCAAACGGAAATATCTGCATTTATTAACAGTGCTAACTCAATACCTATAGTTAATATAGGAAATCTTGGGGGACATACACAAGAAAAAAATCCTTCCATCCTATAAATACCCCACATAGAAAGCAAGCTAGGGAAGAGGAGGACCCTTTAGATAGTGAGGATTTATGGTACCAGGTCCAGAGTAATAAAGTGACCAAAAAAGAAAGGAAAGCGGCTCTATTTGATATACTGTACCTATTCAGAATAGCTTTGATCCCCTAATAAACTTACAAGACCAAGACAGCCCTCCGACCTCATGTGGTACTCCCCTAGTACACTTACTGTTGTCAGTGATCAAGTAACAACAGACCTGTCAGATCTATGTAATGTGAACATACCGGTCAATTCTGAAAACTTAATGGATTTGTATGGGGCAGAGTCTGTTAACATCATGGACATTACTTAAAAAACTGAAGTTGAGACCAGACAAATTTACCTGTTGGATGACTCAATTATTAAAAACTTGGTGAGGTGGGCCCGGTGGTATCGAGGGCTGAGGCACTGGACACCTTACCTCAGGCCATGCTGGTGACCCATGTTCAGGAACGAGCATGGGTCATTGGGGGTTGGTGGGGAGGAGAAGGATCGAGCATCCATTGGACTGCTGTCCTTCTCTGGGGTGGGGAGACATTAGCTGGTGGTGCTCCACTGGCCCCTAATGGCTGCTGGGGGGGCGTGCTTGATGCTACAGCCAAAGGGGAGGAGACAGGGCAGACGTTTGGTGAGAGCACATGTGGAAGTGTGTGCGTTCTCACCACAGGTGTCATTACATGCCCTGCCTCCACACAAGGGGAGAAAAGCAGAAAAAACAACCCCAGCAGAATGAAGCAGTCCCTGCAGTGCCACCTCCGAAAAGGCACCTCCCTGGCATGGATCTATTTGGAGTGGGGTGAGTCACTCCCCACCACCCTACCATGAAAGGTAAGTCATGGGATGCACAAGGGAGGGGGTCTAACCTTTGGGACTGTGCTGGGGGACAACTGAAGGCAGGCTTACAAGCTGGGAGCTCTGGAAGAAATAATACACCAAAAAAAACTTGGAGAGGACTATATGTGACTAGAACAAAATAAACAGGACTGTCTCTAGTTTTAGAGGAGCCAACATCCTTGATATCTCAAAAATGACCAGAAAAATTTAGAAAGATGGGGGGAAAAGCCACTGGTTATAATTCATGCTTTGGTAAATAATGTTTTCAATCAAGATGTTTAAAGTATTAAAGAAGAATTTGTGGGGATACATAACCTTTTAATTGATCTTGACTGTCAGATAGTTTTTTCAGAAGTTCCCCCATCCCAAGGGCTACCAGCTACATAAACAGAAAAATCAAATAACTAAATAATTGGCTTTGTAGTTGGTGCCTTAAACAAAAAAATACACTGTCTCACCCATTGGGAAGAATTTGCAAATAACTCAGACTATAGTACATATGCAGGGATGGCCTACATTTAAACACATTTTTGGCAACAGAATGCTGGGAAAACAAATCAATGACATTATTTTGTCTGCTTTAAACTAAATTTAGGGGTGGGTGGGAAAAAGATTACTCCAGCTTTGTCATTTACAGAAAAAAATACCAATACTTCTAGGGTCAGTATTCCCAAAGTACCCATTTTGATTTTTTAAATAACACCATAAATTATGGAAGTAAAAATCTAAATATATTACTGATTAATGCTAGAAGCCTAAATAATAAATTAGATGAGATAAAATGTATTTTGTGAAGAGACAATACTGACATATGTACAGTCACGGAGACTTGGTTTACAGACTCAAACTGGGGTACTGAAATCCCAGGCTATTCAGTATACTTTAAGAATCATCAAAATTCCAAAGGAGGTGGAGTAGCCTTGTTTGTAAATAAGTGCTTCATTAGTAAACAAATTCCAATATATGCCAGCACAACAAATGATACTGACATAATACTTGTTCAAATACATTCCGACAGACTTTTAACAATCGGGTTAAGTTATCACTCCCCAAACATGGATACTAATAGCAATGACATATTCTTACAAACTATTGAACAATTGGAAAACTATGAAAATCTAATGTTAATGGGTGATTTCAACTTACCTACTATTTGCTGGCCAACTCTTACCGGTAAAACTAAGCTAGACCACAGATTTATTGATCTTCTAACCCGTCAGCATAATTTGGACCAACTTGTATCTGAACCCACCAGAAAGGAAAATATCCTACATCTTATCCTCACTAACATAACTAATACAGAGGAATTACCAAGAGTAATTGAACCTCTTGGAGACAGTGATCACAATAAGGTTTTCTGGAGTATTAAATACTACACAACTACAAACTGCGGTGTCACCAAAACAAGAAATTTCCAGAAAGCCGACTATGAGGCCATTAAAAATTACCTTGCTAAGTGGAATTGGAAACCAGAATTAAAAAATAAAAATAGTGAGCAGATATGGTCAGCTGTAACAAATAAAATTGATTTTTGCATCCATACCTGGGTCCCAGAGAATAACAAATATAATCATAATAATAATAATAAATGGCAAAATCAAAAGATTAATAAGAAAAAAGCTTATAACAAATACAAAAAATATTCCTCGGCAGAGAAATGGCTAAAATTCGCCAATTTATCTAATCAATATAAAAAAAAACAATAAGGGCAGCCAAGAAAAATTTGGAATTAAAACTTGCTACAGTGTCTAAAGACAATAAAATACAGTTTTATAATTATATTTGATCAATAAGAGGAAAGGTACCCGCCATCGGCCTATTAATTAAAGATAATGTACCATTTATAAATGATTTGGACATGGCCAAAGAATTTAATTATTATTTTCTTAATGTTTTTAAAACCAAAGATGTTGCATGTTTAGAAAATGTAATACCCAATGAACAATATCCATTGATTACCCCTAAGGAAGTTAAAACCACTATATAGGCCACTAAAGCTGACTCTTCAGCTGGTCCTGATGGTATACCAGCAAAATTCATTATAGAAATGGTTACTGAATTAGTGGACCTACTTACTCTACTGTTTAGTGTATTACTTAATGAAGGCTATGCATTGAAGGAATGAACAGTAGCCACTGTAGTGCCTATATACAAGGGTGGAAATAAACATCTAGCTAGTAATTATAGACCGATTAGCCTTACCTCATGCATAGGAAAAATAATGGAAAGGATTTTAAAGGAAAAAATGTTAGAACATTTACATAATATAAACTTTCAGGATATTAGTCAGTATGGCTTTGTACAGGGTCGATCATGCCAACTCAACCTTATAAATTTTTTTGAACCAGTGAGTATGGCACTAGACTCCCAGTTGATGTAATTTTTTTGGATTTTGAAAAGGCTTTCAATTCCGTTCCCCATGGAATTTTGATTAATGAATTGTTAGGTTATGGCTTTAATCCAAATATAGTCAGATGGATCAACTCCTGCCTTAGTAATAGGAAACAATGGGTCAGCATTAAAGGGCTTCTGTCCAAATGGGGAGTAGTGAGTAGGGGTGTCCCGCAAGGATCTGTACTAGGCCCCTTGCTGTTTCACTTATTAATTGCTAGCATGCAAACCTCAAATTATGTTTGGATACATAAATACACAGATGACATCAAGCTTGGCTGCATTGTTAATAATTACATTTCAGTTAGATCTCTACAATCAAACCTTGACAACCTAATTGCTTGGTCAGAAAAAAATAAAATGACCTTCAATCCTGTCTAGTGTGAGGTGATGCACTTGGGTAAAAACAACATGCAAGCATCTTATCATATAAATAATTACAATTTACAGTCAATTACAACTGAAAAGGATTTAGAAATTACCATTTCAAATTATCTAAAGTTTACCACACATAACAATAACATTGTTAAAAAATGTCATGGTGCACTTTCTTGTATCCTTAAACATATTAAGGGCAGAGACCCAGACATATTGATCCCATTATCAATCATTTGGGAAAATGAGAGAGTGCCTCAGAAAAGCACTAGCAAAGAGGCAAGAAAAAGGGGTGGAGGAACAATAGAAAGTAATCAAAACAGCCATCACAGAGGCAACAAGCCTTTGTGTAAAGCAAATCAACAAAAACCTGTGAAGAGCAGCTATGGTTTCAAAGAAAGTGGCAGGCGTATAGGGAGAAAAGGATAGCATTCAGGAAATATAAGGAAACACAGAAGAAGCAGGACAGAGAACTTTATCAGTTAAAGCAGAAAGTGGCTGGGAAGGCATTCAGAATAGCAAAGGCCCAAACTGAGGAAAGGATAGCCAACTCTGTTAAGAAGGGGGATAAGACCTTTTATAGGTACATTAGGGAGTGAAGAAAGACCAAAGGAGGGATACTGAGGCTTAATAAAGGGGAGGGAATGTGGGTAGAGGGTGACAATGAAAAGCAGGGATACTGAACAAATATTTCTGCTCAGTATTCACAAAGGAAGAGGAGGGGGGGGTACCTAAACCAAACAAGAGAAACACTCTGAAGACGGGGTCTATACCAGTCCATTTACAGAAGAAAGGGTTCTGAAAGAACTAATAAAATTGAAGGTGGACAAAGCAATGGGGCCTGATGGGATTCACCCAAGAATTCTAAAGGAACTAAGGGTAGAACTAGTGACACTGCTGACTACTCTTTTTAACAAATCATGGGAGGATGGGTTGACACCTGAGGACTGGAGGAGGGCGGATGTGATTCCTCTTCACAAAAGTGGGTGCAGGACAGAGGCAGGAAACTACAGACCAGTTAGTTTGACCTCAGTGGTAGTGAAAATGATGGAATCACTTCTGAAGAAAAGAATTGTTGAGTGCCTAGAGGCCAGTGGGGCAAAGGACCCAAGGCAGCATGGATTCACAATGGGAAAGTCGTGTCAGACGAATCTAATAGATTTCTTTGACTGGGTGACCAAAGTAGTAGACCAGGGAGGGGCTGTGGACATGGCCTACCTATATTTTAGCAAGGCATTTGATACATTCCCACACAAAAGAATAATAGACAAGTTAGCCAGCCTTGGAGTGGGTGTCAAGGTGGTAGCCTGGATAAAAAATTGGATAGACAACAGGACGCAAAAGGTAGTAGTAAATGGAGTCCACAGAGAAGAAAAGAGGGTTACTAGCCGGGTACTGCAGGGTTCAGTACTAGGACTGGTCCTTTTTAATGTCTTTATAAGTGACATTGCAGAGGAACTGGAAGGAAAAGCATGTCTCTTTGCAGACAACACAAAGATCTGCAACAGGATTGATACACAAGATGGAGTGGAATGGATGAGAAGGGACTTGGCAAGGTTGGAGGAATGGTCAGATGTACGGCAGCTCAGATTCAATGCAAAGAAATGCAAGGTAATGCACCTGGGAAACAAAAACCCAGGGGAAGAGTACACAATGTGGCGTGAGATACTCACAACAGTAAAAATGGAAAGGGACCTATATCAGATGACCTAAAGGTAGGCAAGCAATGTGAGAAGGCAGTAAGGAAGGCTGGGGAGATACTGGGATGCATAGGAGAGGCATCAATAGTAGAAAACAGGAAGTTGTTATCCCTCTGTACAGACAGTTGGTGAGACCCCATCTGGAGTACTTGTGTGCTGGAGATCCCATCTCCAGAAAGACATAGACAGAGTGGAGGCTGTCCAGAGGAGGGTAACCAAAATGGTGCAGGGTCTGCACCAGAAGACATATGAAGAAAGACTAAAGGAGCTTAATATGTATACCCTTGAGGAAAGAAGGGAGAGAGGGGACATGATAGAAACGTTCAAGTACCTCAAGGAAATTGACAAAGTCCAAGAGGGTAGCATCTTTCAGAAAAAGAGATGTGCAAGAACAAGGGGGCACAATTTGAAGATAGAGGGGGGACGGCTCAGAGGTAATGTGAGGAAGTATTTTTTCACAGAGAGAGTTGTGGATGCATGGAACAGCCTCTCTGAGGAGGTCGTGGAGTCAAGAACAGTGGGGGAATTCAAGAATTCATGGGACAGACATAAGGCAGTCCTAGTTGGGGGTAGGAGAAAGTAAGCTGTTGGTTAACTAGGATCTGCAGCTTATCTGTTAGGTAGGAAAATGGGCAGACTAGGTGTTCCAAGCAGTCCTTATCTGCTATCACATTCTATGTTTCTATGTCTATTATAAGTTTAGTAAGATCACAATTTGATTACTGTGCTTCCTTCTGTACTCCAACATCGGTGGGAGGTTTAGCATCGATAGAAAAAATCCAAAGAAATAGGGGTGATCTGTGTATTGCATATAGATCAGTTCATTATTCAGCCTTACGTGAGGCTTTTTGTCTCCAAAAAACTGGAATAGGTTATAACACCAGAACACACAACTTAAAATTTTAAACTGAATTAAATAACACCTCAAAAAGGAATACATTTTTCACACAGAGGCTACCTCCTGTATGGAATTTGTTGCCAACAGAAGTTGTTACCAGTAACAATTTGACCCAGTTCAAATATGAACTGGATAAATATATGGGAGATAAGATACTTGTATATCGACACTAGGCAACGAGTTCATAATGGGCTTGCCTCCTGAACTCGTATCATACCTATGAACCTATGAACCTATGATATGAGTTACAGCTGTAAAATTATGGGTTGTGAGTGTTCTTGTGAGAATGTATAAGGATAGTTACAGGGCTTATGAGTTTTATCAGCAGTAAGTATCGGTACTATGTTATAGTGTATGATCGAGTGTGGTTCTGTATAGAAAACCATACACCGTAAAAAGTTGTTCTGCTGCAGTTGTGATGTAGCTACTAATGCAGAATGACTTTTCATTCTGCATTAGAAGCTATGTCACAATACAGGCATCCCTATGGGAGCTGTTTGGCACTGGCTGGCAGTTGAATGATCACGCAGTGGTCGGCATCTGGCCATGAATTATGAGAGGAGGATGGCAGACGCTGATGGTTCCCATCAAAGAAAGTAAGCAATTTTGTTTATTTGGGACCATACACTACAGAATAGTGTATGGTAGCCCAAATACACAACATCGCTACTCTCACACCTTGTGTTTTCCCTGACGACAGAGGGGCCTCTCAAGTTTCGTTCTCGAGGTCCTTGTCGTCAGGGAAAATAGTCGGTGTTAGAATGGTGTTGCTGTATATGGGCAACAATACACTATCCTAAATGTTTTGTATGTGTCTGTAACTTTGGAAACTCAATAAAAAGATTTTTTTCAACAAAAAAAAAGACATGGCTCTTCTATCTTCTCCTATTCTGTCACTTGTCTGTCTAATTGTACAATTACATTTTCCTTGTGGCATCTATACTTGAAGATAAGACAGAAAAAGGCAAAAGCCCATCCAGTCTGTCTCCCACCTCAATGGGGCCATTTTGAATGATCTGTGTTTAACAGATGTGTCCAGTTTCCTCTTAAAAGTCCCCAAAGAGTCAGCTTCCACCCCGTCTTTTGGCAGGATGTTCCATATTTTAACTGCTTTTGGGGTAAAGAAACTTCCTCTCATGTTTTTCTTTGGGAGTTGTAACCTAATTTGTTTACTGTGACTCCTAAGGTTAATGTCTCACACATTAAATTCCAAATCCAAACTAATCAACAGCTCCTCATCACCTATGATTTTGTTCGTCTGAAGCAGATCCCTCCAATCCTCCTGGTAGCTCTATTTATTTATTTATTTAGTTTTTGTTGACCGGGTAAGTGCGCTAGCCAACATGTGACTATTTTCAGGCACGACCCGGGAGGTACAGTTACAGAACACAGTAATACATAAAAAAAAATTACACAAAGCAAGATACATTGGCAAAGGACAAAGTCACACAGTGTAGTCAAAGCATAACAATTAAGGATAAACTTACACGTATTCATTGTTGATAATTAGGGGGTGAGGTGGTAGGGGACAGGTGGATGGGTAAGGCATGAGAGAGGGAGAAAGGGGGAGTAGAGCAAATAGTGAGAAAAGGGGAGGGCATGAGGGAAGGTTAAGGCGGCAAGTGCGGCATTAGCGGGAGAAGGTTACCACCTGCAGTCGGGTCGGTGGAACCGGAGTCGGCAGGAGAGCGGAGAGGTCTGGGAGCAGGGAGAGTAACTATGGGTGCAGAAAATAGGAGAGGGTGATGTGCAGGAGAGGACGGTGGGAGGACCAGGTGCAGGGTGTAGAGGGATTTGAACTAAGGGATGGGGAGGACAGGAAGGTAGGGGCAGGGCAGGGTGGGAAGTGCAGGGGTATATATGGAATAGGGATGATGGGGCATGGAATAAATTGGGAAACAGTGAGGGAGGTTAGATGGAGTGCTCCTAGTAAGAGCGAAGGCACAGAAGGAGGAGAAGAACAAGAATTAAAGGCGGAATACGGCATTGGCAGTGTAGAGTAGCAACCTGGTGCTGCCGTGGAACTAGAGATGGCAGGAGAAGAGGGGAGATCGGGAAGTCACGGTCGGACGAGACAGGTGGGCGGTAGATAAATAGAGAGGGAGGGGGTGATGACAGAACAAAGGGAGAAGAGGGAAAGAATGAAAGAAGGAGGGGAATTGATGGCAGGGAGAGGGGCAGAAAGGTGAAAGGAGGGTAAGAAAGTGACGGCGAAGTACGGCATTGGCGGTACAAGGTTGCAACCTGCAGCCGGACCGGTGGAACTGAAAGACGGTGGAGAGGGGAGTAGAGGGCGGCTAGAGGGGGAGTGTAGCGACAGAGAGCAGGAGGATGGAAGGGCAGGAAAAGGGGGAGGGTAAGGACAGAAAAGGTACTGGAGGAATGGCTAAAGTGGGAAGGGAAGAGAGGAGAGGCGAGGATGGTTAGGGTTACAAGACCAGAGGGTGAGGGTTAGGAAGGAAGGATGGTAGGGGAAATAGGCTCAGGGGACGAGGGCGAGCTAAGTGACTAGGCAGAAGTAGAGAACTTACAACAGGATGTTACAGTTACATCAGCATATCAGGGGTATGAGTACAGGGCATCAGAACACACGATTATACAGCATCATCAA
Source organism: Neoceratodus forsteri (assembly GCA_016271365.2). Classification (NCBI taxonomy): domain Eukaryota; kingdom Metazoa; phylum Chordata; order Ceratodontiformes; family Ceratodontidae; genus Neoceratodus; species Neoceratodus forsteri. The sequence goes on along the minus strand of CM057458.1, from coordinate 724,440,039 downwards.
ACATAAAAGAAAACAAGTGCAAGTGCATATCATACAAAATAGAGGAGGGGAGGAGATCTGGTTAGGAACATGGGATTCAAGAGGGATCAAAACAAACACATTTGTCCATCGAGGCAAGGAAAGTTCTGAGACTGTGCTTAAATGCAGCATGGGAAGGAGCATTTCTAGTTCCAGGGCAACAAGTTCCAGAAGTGAGGCAGCATAACTGAAGGATCCAGAACCCTTGTTTGTATGGCAGAGAGGAATATTTAGTAAGGACTTGTCAGAAGATCTAAGGTCCGTGAAGGTATTGCCGGCTGGAGCAGTTTTGAGAGATCAGCTGGCTTGGACACTCTGATGATGGTGTCAGAAAGGCTGCAAAGGTAATATTGCCTGGTGGAGGAGGAGACAGCCAGCCTAGGTCTTTGTACAACTGACAATGGTGTTTCAGGCATGGTGCTTTAGCCGCATACCTACAAACATTGTTAAAGGTGGTGTCCCATTGATGCAGGGCAGTTTTGTTGGCTATGGTTAGATGGGAGCAATCAGGTGAGGGTTGGTAATAGGATTCTCTGACAATTGCCAGTTTGGCGGTGGGGGTAAGCAGGTAGTTAGTCCTGTAAGCGCCCCTAGCTACAATTGACAGATTTACAGGTTTCCTGGATATGCTGTTTTAAGTCAAGATTTTGATCTAGATGGATGCCCAAATAGCGAAAAGAGCTAACCGACTCAGAGGGATACCATTAACATCAGGCACAGAGAGTGGAGAAGAGCAGGTTCTTATTTTGTGTGGTGATCCAGATAGCATAGCTTTGGTTTTATTTGAGTTGAGGACAAGGCGTTGAGGTGTAGCCAGTGCTGCACCAAGTGGAAGTCAGTGATAAGGGCATCATTCAGGTTGATTATATTGTCAGAGGGGCATAGATGACCAGGTCATCAGCATAAAGTAGTGAGTGGCAGAGGTTATTACGTCAGGGAGATTGTTTATAAATAGTGAGAAGAGGAGAGGACCGAGTATGGAGCCCTGAGGGACACCAATATTGATTACTGCACTGTCAGAGATAGCCGAGTTGAATTTCACTGCTTGAGACCTGTTGGCAAGGTAGCTGCTGAACCAAGTAGCGACAGGGTAAGAGAAACCAGGTTTCTGAGGAGGCAAGTAGTAATGGGTGGTCAACAAGGTCGAATGCTTTAGTAAGGTCGATGAAAATAGCCCCTGTTAGCTGCCCTTTGTCCATGTTGGTGAGAATGTCAGAGGAGAATTTTGCTAGTGCAGTCATGGTGCTGTGGTGTTTTCTGAAGCCATGCTGTGGCACAGAGTAAACTGGAATTTTCAATGAATTCGTAACTTGAATAGAGACTAATTTCTCAAGAATCTTGCTAAGGACTGATAGTATAGCAATTGGTCTGTAGTTGGACGTATCATTCTTGCTCCTTTTTAAACACAGGAGTAATGCGGCCTTCCAGATTTCGGGACAGAGCCATTGGAGAGGGATAGGGTGAAGATTCTAGCTATAGGTCTGGATATGAGGTGAGCAGCTATCTTTAATAGATGAGGTTCCATTGCATCAGAGCCAGGGCTGGTATTGTCAGAGATAGTTTTGAGCAGTTTGAAGACTTGATGCCAAGTGACCGCCTTGAAGTAAAATGGTTTAGCCGAGGCAGATGAAGTGCCAGAGAATGTTGAGGTTAGTTGTGTGGCTGGAGATTGAAGGGAGGCTGTGTAGGCAGATAGGTCAGAAAACTGCCGGTTAAATGCGTTTGCTATAGTGAGGGAGTCATTACAGTGGACACCTTGTAGGATCATTTCAGAGGGAGTGACAGCTTGTGTGGATCCTAAGAAGGTTTTAATGTGGCTCCAAAATTTTCGAGGATCGTTGGAGGAGTTAGTCAGCAAGTTTTGACAGTACCTGCTTTTAGCCTGCCTGATGAGCTTTTTACAATCATTTCTATGCTGTTTGTATAGGATGAGATCCCGGGGGAGCCCAGAATTCTTAAATTGTTTCCATTGCTTGTCTCTGGCTTTTAGTTTACATAGAAGTTCTTTATTTAGCCATCTTGATTGCTGACCTCTGACCCTTCTTTTTACCTTTGGGAGGTGTTTCTTTTGTACTTCGCCAAACTTGGTAAGGAATATGTCAAGGGCAGTGTCAACACTGGATGTGGAGAAGACGTCAGACCAGTCTATGTCAGATAGAAAGGCTTGTACATCCAGGGCAGCATAGTTCATGAAAGTAATCAGGCGTGATCGAGGAGCAGGCGGTGGGCAGGAGCGCCAATGACAGATCGTTGGTGAGTGATCTGTAAGTGAGTCAGCCAGGACAGCAGCTTTAGAAACATGATCCGGTCTGTTGGTAAGGATCCAGTCCAGTAACGTACCTGATAGTGAATTAGTGATTCTAGTGCATTCAGTTATAAGTTGGTGAAAATTGTGCTTCTGGATCAGTGAGGCAAGGAGACTGTGATGTGGGCCCAACCAGTTCAGGTTCAAGTCACCTAGGAGGAGGGTTTCATTTACTTTTACAGTTTGAGAAATGTACTGCAGTAGATTCTGGAGACCGCTCAGCCCACTGGTGGGCGGGTTATACACGCATACGATGTGCAGGTATTTCGACCCAAGTGTCAAAGTCGCATGCAGCGTTTCACATTGCATGAGGGAATCAGGGTTAGGCAAGATGCTAAGAGACAGATGATTTTTATAGTATAGGCTATCCACCCCCTCTTGGAACCAGATCGGTCTCATCAAAAATATTATACCCAGGCAGAGAGCAAGAAGTATCAGATACATTTGGTTTCAACCACATTTGGTGCATAGTATGTCAGGATTCACCAACTTAGCCCAGGCTTCAAGTTCAGCAAGGTGACTCAGGAGGCTTCTAATGTTCATGTGGGCTAGTACCAGGCCTTTTTGTGTTAGTTGAGTTAGACAGGTGGGGTTAAGTTTGGGACCAGGGTTAGATTCAATATCACCTGATAGCATGAGGAGCCTCAGATAAGGTGTATAAACATGTCTCTAGGGAACATGCCTAGTTTACGCTTAGGTTTGTGACTGCCTTGGAGATAGAAACGGAGGGATAGGTAGGTACACCCCCTTTTGAGTAGTATAAGGTGGGTGATGGGTAGATGAGCATGAGAGGAAAGGAGAAGATTGGAAAATCTAAAGTCATTTGTAGACTAAGTGTAGCATTCCTCGGTAGTGGAGAAAGACACAGTGATCCAGTTCAGACCAAATAGGAGAAATAGGCAGATGATGGGGACTAGTTTAGGATGGCTAATAGTACAGAGCAGATTCATCGTGGAGTGACCGGAGTGAGGGGACATTCCAGCAAGTAGGGTGGAGAACAGAGGCGGGTTAGGCAGGGTGTGAGGGGTCGGGATAAAGTTGGGATCCTGTAGTACACGTATAGCCAGTTTCAGGTTACGACGTAGCACTGCAGGACAAGCTAGTTAGCGCTGAAGCATGGCGGGGATAGGATGCTGCCCCTGGTGGGAGAGGAATATAAGGAGCCAATGGAAAAGTAGACACTTAGTCATACTGACAGACAGGAGACTATATAGCTAAAGGGTCGACCAGGGTGGGTGAGGTGGGGAGGGTGAGGGAGCGCCAAAGCTCCGCGGAAGAATGCTATGGAGGAGCTGTATCACGAAGCCGCGGCGGCAACGCTCACAGTCCTCGGGGGTTCCAAAGTGGAAGCTAACTTCAGAAAAAGGAAGCGAGTACAGCCGCTTTCTGTGTGGAATGGTACTGGTTAAAGTCCCGACCCAGCAGAAGAGAGCCGGCTGCAGGGAGGATGAATGAACGTACCTTGCGGGCTTTGCGCCTTCAGTGGCACAAGGCACCAGGGAGCGGCCAAGCTCCTGGTTCCCTTTCTCGGCTTTTAACGGGTTTGATGCGGCCCTTGGCAACAGGTGAACTGGAGGAGCGCGGCTTTTCTTTTGGAGGCGCCGCTTTAGGAGCGGAGACCCCAGCGGTTGTCTTGGCGGTGGTCCGAAGGTTCCTGGTCCTGGAGGAGGGGGATCCGAAGCCCCGGCAGGCTCGGGAGAGTCCTGAGGAGGTAGGAAGGAGAGGTGATTAAGTACAGGCTTAGAACAATAGGAGAAGGTGGAGGTGAGAAAGAGGAGGAGAGCAATTTAGCAGGAGGTAAACTTTAGTAGAGTAAGGCAGGTAAGGAATACAGAGTTAGTACACAATTGCAGTTAAAATTTTAAACAGAAAAGCCGGGAAGGCGGGAATCTTAGGAGGGCAGTTGTAAGCAGTTCCAGAGACTATGCAGGCAGAATTTAACTTTAGTTAGAGAGAAAACACAAGTACAGGTTTCTAGTGAGTAGACTATGGAATGATAAAGTACTTTACAATTGCTATGGAGGAGCTGTATCACGAGGCCGCGGAGGCAACGCTCACAGTTCCCGAGGGTTCCAAAGTGGAAGCTAACTTCAGAAAAAGGAAGCGAGAACAGACGCTTTCTGTGTGGAATGGTACTGGTTAAAGTCCCGACCCAGCAGAAGAGAGCTGGCGGCAGGGAGGATGAATGAACGTACCTTGCGGGCTTTGCGCCTTCAGCAGCACAAGGTATCAGGGAGCGGCCGAGCTCCTGGTTCCCTTCCTTGGCTTTAGCGGTTTGATGCGGCCCCTGGCAACAGGTGAACTGGAGGAGCACGGCTTTTCTTTTGGAGGCGCCGCTTTAGGAGCGGAGACCCCGGCGGTTGTCTTGGTGGTGGTCCGAAGGATCCTGGTCCTGGAGGAGGGGGATCCAGCCCCGTGGCTCGAGAGTCCTTGCGGCTTTGTGCCTCAGCGCACAAGGTACCAGGGAGCGGCCGAGCTCCTGGTTCCCTTCCTCGGCTTTAGCGGTTTGATGCGGCCCCTGGCAACAGGTGAACTGGAGGAGTGCAAACCTTCTCAAGATTGACTATGTCCCTCCTTAGATAGGGGCTCCACAATGGGGGTACAATAATCAAGGTGGGGCCTGATGTACAGTATGTTTTACACACAAGCATCACACAGCCCCTACTCCTACTGTACATAGGAAAGCCCAACAGATGTAACTCAAAATCCTGTATTTTTTTATTACCTCTGTACAGTGTTTACTAAAACTAAAATCATATTGACTAAAATACCTAGGTCTCTTGTGTTTTCAACAGTTTTTAAAGTGACGCCATTTAACTTTTATTTGGTACTGATTTTTTTTGCCTAAGTTCATGACAACACACTTTAGTGCTAAAGCACATTTCATTCTTATTTGCCCAGAGTTCAATAATTTGCAGATCACATTCCAGTTGGTCTATTTGCTTCCTTGAACTTACTACTGCTCCCATATTTACGTCATCCGTGAACTTCACCACCCAACTTTTTGTCAACTTATTTAAGTCTGTTATAAAGAATGTGAACAGGACTGGCCCCAACACTGATCCCTGTGGGACTCCACTCACCACCTTGACTGAATTGGACATGATAACTCTTATCCTTACCTTTTGAGTTCTCCCATCCAACCAATTTATTATCCACTTTGTCAATTTATAATCAATTCCTGTATTGCATAGTTTGTTTATGAGTGTGTTGTGAGGCTCCTTGTCTAAAGCTTTTTGGAAGCTAAGGTACAGTAGAATATTTCCACTGGGCTATTTTGTTTTGAGAGCTTGGCTCACCTTTTAATAAAATGCCAAGGTGTTCATTAGCCAAGATCTGTTCTTGTGAAATCCATGTTGTGTCAGATAGAAACATAGAATTTGATGACAGATAAGGACCACTAGCCCACCTAGTCTGCCCATGTTCCCTACCTACTGTCACACTGTAGACCCTACATGATTTCTGGCTTTACCCTCTTTTCCGTGCTTCTAAGGTTCCCTTATACTTATTACCATCATCCATCACCCTTTCTGTGAAGAAGTGTTTTCTGACATTTCCCCTGAGTCTACCCACCTTCAGCTTCATCGCAATACCCCTTGTTCTTGTGCATCCTTTTCTCTGAAAAAGGCTTCCTTCTTGAACCTTATTTATACCCTTGAGGTATTTGAACGTCTCTATTGTGTCCCCTCGCCCTCCTTTCTTTCAGTCTGTACATACTGAGGTTCTTCAGTCTCATCCTCATAGGGCTTTTGTTGCAGATCCTGTACCATTTTATTTACCCTTCTCTGGACTGCCTCAGCTTGATGTCCTTTTGGAGATGAGGACTCCAGATATTTTTTGACTTTATATCGTCTTCAAATCTCTACTTTATAATGGTTTCCATAACTTTGCCTAAAATTGCTGTCAGGCTTATCAGCCTGTAATTAAATGTTTTAGATCTATTTTCTTTCTTAAATATTGGGACCACGGTCACCTTCCTTAAGTCATCTGGCACCTACCCAGTTTTGAGAGACCTACTGAACAAAAAGGTAAAGGGCCCCACCAGCCACATTCCAATTTCCCTGAGTAACATAGGATGTAATCCATCTGGCCCTGATGATTTATGTTTATTTTGTCTAACAATTTCACAACTTTCTCTTTAGTTATACCTTTAATAGTAACACTATTCTTGTTTGCCACTTTGTTTTCAACTGAAGCATTTAAGCCTATCTTTCTATCACCCGGTTTGTTGTAGATTGAGTAAAAATAGTTGTTAAAATATCAGCCATTTGTTGTTCTGTAATTTCTCATGAACCATTGAGTATTGGCCACATGGATCTGTCACCTGATTTATTGTTGACACATGCATAGAAGGTTTTCACATTGTCATTCATGTGGGCTATTTTAAACTCAAGTTTTTTTTTCTCAAGTCTAATAATTGTTTTCCTCTAAGTTCTTTCTAGCATTTCTCAATGTTATATGACCTGTTTTCCCCTTTTCATAGCTTTAAATGCTGTTCTTTTTATGTTTCCGTGCACTTGTGCAAAAAATATTTTGCTTCAGAGAACATTTCAGAGGTGTGTCATGGACTAGCCCAATGCAGAGCAATCTACAGTGGGCTCGTCCCTGACAGACCAATGACCACGCAAGCAGAGTATGATGGTGGTCACAGTTTCATGGCCGTAAACTTTGTGTACTTGAAAGGACTGAAGCACTCCAATGAGAAGGCACTTCAGTACTTTCATTTGCATAATTCCAGCCAACCGGCAAGCAGCTGAGCAGCTTAATGTACATCACAACGCTCACAGGCACTGGAATTGTAGGGCTGCCTCCCAAAAAACCTACACCCCATCTGAGGTCAGAAAGAGGACAGCAGCAACCTCTGTATGGATGTGATCAGGTCAGAATTACACTGTTGGCATTAGTCAGCCCAGTATGAGGCACTGCACTGTTTACAGTAGGTTACATTACAGCAGCTCACAAAGGTGGCCTGAAACATGATGCCCCTAACCCTTTTGTCCCTCAGACATGCCTCTCACCAACAGAAAGCAGTATAACATCCAAGAAGCTTGGAGCTCCATTCATAATGCCCCTGTTTACTGGGTGTGGCTAAGATCAGCGGTAAACAGTGGAGAAGTTACATGTGGCTGATGATGCAAAAGAAAAAAAGGCGGTATGGTGAAGCAAGTCGTAAGGGAATATACAACAAGCCAGAAAATCAAGTTCACACACAGCACTGAAAACCAAACCAAACTTATAGGTGAAAGTCAAAAAAATTACTTTTATTAAGAATTACTGATAAAAGTCACATAAGGTAGCGGTAAAAAAGCGCCCTTCTGACAAAATGACCTCATTCTGCCACAGTGCCCCTTCCTTTGGGAGACATTCCAGCAGATGGAGCACTCCAGAGTGTTTCTAGCAGTTGGGAGCATGTAAGTAAGTCATGTGGGCATTCTGATGGGTTGGATTGTGCCATTCCCATAGGTCGGCGGGAGGTCACTGACTGGATGAACCCTTGGTCTTTATCTCCGATCACATTCTATGATTCAGGAGGATCATTCTGGCAGGTCGATGGTTGGGTTAAAAGGACAAATGAAATTGTTATGGTTATGGGTGCATTCCTGTTCTGGTTATTACAGTCTGATTTTTACATAGTCAACTCAAACTTTAAAATTGCATTGTTTCCCCTTTCTGGGAGAGGGAGCATATCTTCCAAAACCTGAGGACTGTCATGAGGGAGGGTTGGAGGGATGACAGCAGAATTATTGGACTGTAATGCATTTATCGTAGCATCTTGGGGGATCCTATTAATATATATAGGATAAGTGCTTGAAAATGAGGGAGACTTGAATGGCATGGGGGAGGGGCTCTACACAGCTGGTGGTGGTTTTCACAAACAGCTCTGGTAAGAGAAGTCAGTAAAATGACACATTCTAGAACAAACATTTGCAAGAATGCTGCACTCTAACCTATTTCACACACCCCCCTCTCACACACACACCCACACACACACACTACTTGCTAATATGCAATTAAAAAAGGCTGTTTTGCTGTATAGCCATAATACTCAGGATTTTATTAATTGAAAATGTATTTTCCCATGATACCAGAATTCTCTGGAACTAAATAGCTAATACAACTTACTGCATATCTAACATAATAAAGGTCCAGCTATGTTCTACATTACCGTTATATTTGGACACTACCATTTTAGTTCCGTTTTGCTTGTCCATCAACGACAGGTGGTTTAAATATTCAGTGATGCCAGTTTCAGAGTAGAATCCAGTTGTTGGTCTCGCATGCCCCCTCATGGCACAACAGCTCAAATAAATCCCTTGCGCAAAACTACTGAACTAAAAACAGCATGTACCGTTGGTCTTGTCAGTCACAAGCAGGAATAGTTTGGCAGTCCAGAAGTAGATATATTGCATGCTCCTATATTGTGTGCTGGTTAAATAAGACACCTGTACTACTACAAAGGAATCACGCAAATTAGACTTTTATTTTTGTTTACCTGGAAAGCCTGGGCCCATAGGAAATATTTAATATTTTCATGCATGGGGGAGAAGTTATTGCTCTGCACTTCAGTCTGCATTGATTCTGAAAATGGTAGCCTGGAGAAGCTTGCTAAGCTGAAGCTCATTTCCAAGCATGTGTATTAGGAGGAAGGGGTCAATGTTGAATTATAGGGTTGCATAGGCTCTGCCCCCCAGCATTGAAGAGAGCCTTGTGGCCTACAAATCACTGCCATTTACTTATAATGTTAAAGGGAGGCTCAATTTAAATATATGACACTTATGGGTGCCCCCTCCCAGCTCCCAAACTCTTAAAGCTTAATTCCAACACTGGAAGGGGGTGTAGCATGGGAGTGGACAATAACAATACTACTTCTAGCTGAATACAGTACATTTGGTGACCCTTAGGTACTTTGACCATTTTTATGTTTCTTTGCACATGTGCAAGAAACATTTTGCTTCAGAGAATGACATTTCAGGGGTGTATCATGGACTAGCCCAATGCCGAGCAGTCTATGTTGGGCTTGTTCCTGACAGACCAGTGACCATGCAAGCAGAGTATGATAGTGATCACAGTTTCATAGGCATAAACTTTGTGTACTTGAAAGGACTGAAGCACTCCAATGAGAGAGCTCTTCAGTACTTTCATGTGCATAAAGCCAGCTGGCAAGCAGATGAGCGGCTTTATGTACATCACTCAGAGGCGCAGGAACCGTAAGGTGAGTGGAGGTGCTGGCCCCATCATTATTTTTGGCTCTACTCAATTGCTCTTTTTGTTGCTCTTTGTCTGCCACACCCCATAGGCTGTCACAGCTAAAGCCCTCCTGCTTCCTTGCTCTGTGTGCTGTCCCACCCCCAATCCTCAGTTCCCTGTCCCATTCATCTTGCTATATGAGAGTTTTGTATTTCTAAAATACCAACAGTCCCCTAAACATAGCAAGCTATCTTACCAGTGAAAACGAGCACTCAAACACAGAGAAATGTAGAGTTGAAAACTGAAGCAGTGGCTTTGAGTCTGCCCAGAGTCATAGCTTTAGTTTTCAGCTCTACATTTCTGTACGTTTGAGTGCTTGTTTTCACTGGTGAGATAGTTTACTATGTTCAGGGGACTGTTGGCATTTTAGAACTACAAAAATCTCACATAGTATGGTAAATGAAATGCTCATGCTTACACTCAGCAAGGTGTAATCAGGCTTTTTTTCACAAAAATTCAAGTGTTAAAAAGGGCTATTCACAGAGGTACAGATACACAAGTTATTTTACCAGGAGGCTTTTTCAAATATGGTAAAAATGGTACAGCAGCTGCTTCCAATTGGAAGCCCAATACCCTGTTTCTTCTTCTTGCATACTCCTTCCACATCTCAAAATGTACACACTTTCCCTGCTTCTATAATGGCACATTACCCTGCTACAAATTTAATCCCCTCTTTTTCCTGAAATCTGCCCATCAAACATACCCCTCATGAAGTTTGTACCCTATTCTTCCCGAATTTACATTAAACAATAACACCCTACTATACACCAGCATGGGGTCATGTTGGCATACAAAAACAGTGCAACACTATATCGTGCTGTCAAAACACTGACCAAATATAAAAACACTAAAACACTTGTTTTCTGCAGAGGGCTCTGCCCCCTGTACCACCCATTACAGGGTGCTGTGCCCACTACCCCCCATTAAAATAACCTCCTCGGGGGGTGCAACTCAGGGACAGAGTGAAACTTGGGGGCAAACCACACAAAAAACAAGAAAAAAAATTAACTAACCTAATATGGGACCAGGAATAAAACTGGCTGCTCCACTGTCCTCCAGCACCGATGGCTCTACTCCCTGAGCCACAGCGACTGCTCAGCAGACCCCCTTCCAGCAGAACTCATAACCTCTGCACCAGAGTCTTCCAGAAACAGCAACATGGTCACTGCTACCACTCCACACTATTTGTATTATGCGGCATTGTGTACCCTGTTGCTGTTCTTCCCCGAGCTGTTACTGTTGCATGGTTTTTGCCCTGTGGCATTCTCCATACAACATATTGACCCAGTATGCTGTATACCCATTACAAATTCACACCACTCCAGAACATTATACACTAAAAACATTCTAAAATAGTCATCCTTCTCCCAACATTTCCATACAAACCTACTAATGGACTTTACATCCCAACCCCCTAACAAAGTTGGTACCAGCACATCTTTTCTGCACCTTGTATTCAGCCTTAAAAAAAAAAAAAAGGTCACCACTTTTAAGCAGTCTGTCATTACTTTGTGCTAAGTATTTGTTTTAGATGACAAAAATTTCTAATTTCCAATCCCCACATCAATAGTTTGAAGCACTTTCTAGTAATATCATGTGTCCAAGATTTTGGCATTGGTATAAAATGTTTTTATGCCAAGCAGCTAAAATGCTATGACATTTTAAATTCCTTTTGGAGTAACCCACAACTATCACTCCCAAATTGTTTGCCTGAACCGTACAATTCATACCCCACTCAAGTTTCTAAAATGCACACCCCCATACCTGCTTCCAAATGATGACCTCACTGCTTTTTTTTTCTATTATCTGTTTTTGCACCTGGGAGCCTGGCAGGTGGCTCCAGTACTTCCCTCAAAGGGACTCAGTCTCTAGCTCTGCATTCCCCACCCAACCTCCTGTACATCCCCCATGGGATTCTGCCCCCATGACAGGGCAGAGGTAAAGGAGAGCTGGCTTCCCTGACCCCAGAGCGAAATCATGATTGACGGGGAAGCCAGGACAGGTGCAGGAGAGCCATCATGGAGCCTGTCAGTTCCATTTTCCACCACCCCTTCCCCACTGAAGTCGCATGTCAGCAATGTGCCTCCCGACTTGCATCTCTCTTGGCACCACCAGAGGGAGACCGACATGCGGGACAGCAATCCCTCCTTCCCCAAGAGAGGAGAGCAGTCCTCTGGAAGCTTGAACCTGGGTTGCCAGTGTAGCACAAGGTGTGGCATCCAGTGCCTCAACCCTCAGCACCACTGGGCCGGCAACCTCACCACTTTTAACATTTACGCTTTATCCTTCCAAAAGTTCCAAGACCCAGTCAAGCCAGGTGGGTGGTTTGCTTGTCAGAGAGATGTGACTGGGGAATGACAAATTGTGAACCAATCTATTATTAAAAAGTGAAAAAGTTTAGCCAGCCCGGTGGCGTTGAGGGCTGAGGCACTGGACACCTTACCTCAAGCCACACCGGCGACCCATGTTTGGGAACGAGCACAGGCCATCAGGAGTTGGCAGGGAGGAGAAGGACTGAGTGTCCGTGGGACTGCTCTCCTTCTCTGGGGTAGGGGGATTTCAGTTTTTGGCATTCCACCAGACACTAGCGGCTGCTGGGGGGCAGTGCAGTGACACTGCAGCTAAGGGGAGGAGATGGGGCTGATGCTTCGAGAGACTGCGCGTGGAGGCGTCCACAGGTGTCATTGCATGCCCCACCTCCACACAAGGGACTAAAGCAGAAAATAGCCCTGGAAGAATTAAGTTGTCCCCACAGCACCACCCCTGGGAAGCACCTCCCTGGCACTGATCCGTTGGGGTGGGTCGAGTCACTCCCGGCCACCCCACCATGAAGAGTAAGTCATGGGTGCACAAGGCAGGGGGTCTGACCTTCGGGGGTTGGCACTGGGGTGACAGCTGATGGCAGTCTTGCAGGCGGGAGCTCCGGAAGAAATACCATACAAAAAAAAAGTGAAAAAAGTCTGTGGATATTCTGATCCTCAAGTTTGAAAAAGACAAAAAAAAAAAAAAATACACCAGTTACTGAAAACATAAATGCCCCTTGTTAACGTTTGTAATGAATGTTGCCAAACTATGTAAGTTCCTGCCTGCATATCCCTGTGCTTGAGACTCTGTAAATAGCTAGCTGGCCACACTGTAGGACAGCCAAATTGGCAAAAAGTTAATTAAAACAAGATATGCACACTTTCGGTGGCAAGAGGTAGTTAAAACCTCCCACTGCCACTTTCTGTGTGCTGTCCCACCCCCAGTCCTCCATTCCCTGTCTTTTTTTTTTTAAGTACTGTCCCCCTTCCTCTCAGCAACCCCCATAAATGTACCGTAACAGTGACACTAGGGGTGCCCAATCCTCCAGTGTTAGCACCTGCAATATAGAAAACTGTCCACAGAACTGCACTCCACTACTCCTCTTAGTGCTCTCCATCTGATGATGGAGATTTACTCTCTGAAACATCAGCGCATTAGAATGTGATTGCTATCGCCAAATTGAGGAAGCACCGAGGAGGCTGGCTGGTCCAAATGAGAAAGAAGGAGTAATGGCACAGGAAGCCAAACACAAGAAGTAAGCAGAATGCTGAGCATTTGTGGACAACAGCAGGCTCTCTAAATTTCAAGTAATGGATACAAATGAAAGGTGCAATCACGGTAAAATAAAAGAAAGAAAATGAATATAGAGAGAGTTTGGAATAGGCAATAGAGCCACGAAGAGGAAACAGCTTGCTATAAATGAAGTATGGTAAAGTACATGTGTTAAAAACACTTTTGCAATCAAGCACAAATGAAGAGATTTTAAGTGACATATAAATACAAATTGTTTTCAGTAATGACTGTAATATAATTATCTTTGGACTTTTAACGTTTAAACAAAAGAAGTTTTTTTTTAAACACGTTAGTTTTAAGAACGTGCTAATGAAAAATAAAACTACTAATCACTACCCAATGAGTGATGTTTTCCTAAAAAGGAGAAAAAAAGAAGCAAACTACATTAGAAGAGGAGTGCAGGTCGAAAGCCCTAAGAGAAGTAGTGGAGTACAATTCTGTAGATATAATTTCCCTGCCACATATGCACCCCAAAAACCTTTAACTGTGAAAAGAAAGGGTAATATATCAACACTAACACGGGAATGTGGTTATAGAAAACTGTCCCTCATTGTTTTGTTGTTGTTGTTGGTTTTTTTTTCAATCCTGTAAAGCAGAAAACCATCCATCATTGTCTGTTGAGCCATTAGTCCCCTCCAACCAGATCCTCTGACTCAGCACCCCCCCAACCCTTTACTTACCCATCTGGGGGCCAATGCCGTCATTTTCTCCACACCACAGAAATGTCTTCACTCTTCAATACCGGACCATGAACTGAGAAATTCAGGTATGTGGCTCAATGTATTTCAATGGGGTTTTGAACTTACTAGCATAACTTGCGCATTTTTTCAATATGTTTGCCCCAAATTTTAAACATACCTTTTTGGGACACCACCTCATGAACAATGTAGATGACCTTAGGTAAATCTGTCCTGAAAGGTGATTTCGTGGTCGCTGATTGAAATCACATTTTGGGCAGGAGTTGAAAAGCTTTTCACCATTCATGACATGAGGTCATAAAAAAGGATATGTTGAAAATTTGACATAAAAATATTAAACAGCAATAAAGTTATGAGGCTACATTGAAGTTTGTCAATGCAGGCTCATAACTTTGGTAATTTTCAAAATTTTGACCTCAGATTTTCAACAAAGCCATTTCTGCACAGCACGTCATGAATATGACATCTGTCATTTTTCAAATCCTGGCCAAAATGTGTTCTCGCATCCCAAAAGGTGATTTCGCAATTGCTGCTTTGCGAAGTTTGCAAACGCAGGCTCATAACTTTAATACACCCCTGACACATACACCATGCAAAGAAACATTCAGCATTGACAAATGCTTCTTATATTCAGTTGTCTGCTAATTTTATGCATACACTACTGAGGCACCTTTCCCCTTCTATTGTAAAGTGCTTTATCAGGTATGTTTTCGCCTAACTCAAGTAATCTGTTTTTAAGCTCTGTCCAAAATCTATCCACACTGTGGGTTCTCCCTGTTTCTTCCCAATTTCACTCCTGCAGAGCCTCTTTAATGACTTTAAAGTTGGCCCTATTGTAGTTTATTGTTACTGTTTCACCCATAATTATTTTGGTCTGGTTCTGCATTTTAAATATAACCATATTATGATTACTATTTCTGAGGTATTCAGTGAGTTCTACATTTTGTATTTCATCATTCCTATCAGTTACAATCAAGTCCAGGATATTGTTTGTCCTAGTTGGTTCATCAACTATCTGATATAGTCCATTTTTTAATAAGATATCAATGAACATCTGCTCACCTGGATTTGACACAGTAAGGTCATCCCAGTTAATACCAGGTAGATTAAAATCTCCGAACAGTATTTCCTTACATTGTGTGATGTTTGACATGTTCTTCAGTAAAGCGGAATGATCTACTACATTTCTGTCTGGTGGCCTATAGCACACCCCTACTGTTAACTTTTTATTATGTTGTCTGGTGATTTCAACCCATCATATCTCACTATTTGTGCCAGGATATATGAAATTGGTTAGGTCATTACATAAGATGTTCTTCCTTGCATACAGGGCCTATCCTTCACCCCCTCTATCTACTCTGTCCTTGTAGAATAGTTTGTATCCCTCTATATTCCTATTCCCAAGGTTCCCTAGGAACTGGCCACTCTGCTGGTCCCACAATTTTCTCATGTTGTCTCCCTTCATTCACTTGTTGTTTCCATTCTTTCTCCCTCCCCTTGCTTTTCTGTGGTTGAAAAAATATATGTGAATCTTTGTGTGAAACTGAGATCCTTATGTTTGCAAATGCATATAATTATATTGTTCAAATTAATGCAGACAGATACTTGGGTTTGTTTGAAAAGTTAGCAATTTGGAACACAGTGGTCGACCTTGAGAAAACTGACCTTTGAGAAGCTTGTTTACAGAACTGTCAACAGGAAATCAGCCCTCGGACAAGATGTCTTAATTGGATGCATCTGTTAAGAAGACTAATGTGCTCTTCAGGCTGGTCACAGGAAGGTCAATGAAAAAAAGTCTTCTTACATAGTGGGAAAAAATGAGATAAAGCTTAATGAAAACAGGATGCAGAACTTGTCAGGGAAAAACCTCTTATAAAAGGAGAGCAAATGTTTAGTTATTTAGAGGGAGGAGGGAGGGAGGAGAGAGAGAGAGAGAGAGAGAGAATTTAAATTGAAAAGAGCTTCTTAGATGAAGGACTTTTTTATTTTGTTTGTGCTGCCTTTGAAGCACTATCCTGTACAACTGTATTTTTTAATTAATTGTTATTAATAATTAAAAAAAACACTTGCAAGTTTTATATCTTCTCCTTGTCTGCTTATGCTTCCAGACTTATGCCTCTATGACAAGTTAAAGAGTGATTGGTAGGGTTTGTTAATTACTGTATTGATTAAGTCAGGGTATATGACAGAAGGAAGGTAAATGAAATGAATTAAAAAACTTATAAAATGGAAAGGGACAGTTCTTGAAGCTGATTGTCTGGGACACAGCTCCAGCCATGCTGTTTATTTGGAATATACCATAAGGAAAAAATAGTCCCAGTACAAGTTGCCTATTTACAAATCAGAATCCATAAGCCACAGATCCAAGTCAAAAAGCTCATCTGGCAACCATTTTTTTCATCACGACAAACCAACAGTTTCCTCTGTTCAGGTAAGAAAGACATGGAAATACATTGCAATGCAAGTGAATTTTTTTTTAAATTATTTTAGAAACTCTGTGTCATTGTCGCTCCTGTCCCACAGACCTCACCTTCTTGTCCCTGACTTTCCAGTGCTCTCTCACTTTCACTATCAACCTGCAAAGAGTGAGAAAGATTGAACTTTCTCAAAATTCACTACTGTAGATGGTAGTGTGCTGCAGGCAAGACTAAAAAAAAAAAAATTGCAGTCTTGGCAGAAGTCTAGCCTGGCAATCCTGAAGGTCAGGTACAGACACATTGGTACAACACAACCACCCTAGTGACAAGTGGGTAACACAGTAGCATGGTGGCAAGCTGAATGACTATTTACAACACAATTAGGCATTTTGTGTAACAAATTATACATTTTTAAAACTATACCATGTTTATAAACATACACCCATTAGATAAGTGCAATAATTTGTCTAGACCACCAGTGTTGTAGAAATAAACATGTTAAACATGTTGAAAATTGGTGCCAGAGTGGGTATCCTTTATTGGAACAAGGACAGTTTAACTCCAGATATGATCCAGAAAATTGTTCCGATTCAATTTGTTCCAACAGTTGATTATGTAGGTTTACTTTATTAACATGCTTCTAATGGCTGGCTCCTAAAAATTAGATGTACTGTATAATTGTAGGGTAAGATTAATACTAGCCTGTCCTTGTGAAATTGATGACTCTGTAGGAAATGTGCACAATCAAGACCAAGGTCTGTTGATGGAATAAAGGGTAGCTGGCCCAATACTCAGAACAACAATACTGTTATTGCAGTCGTAGCAATAGACACCCAGCAAAGTAAGCTTATATGAACATTTATTCCAGTGGCAAAGAGGACACTGTTAACAGCCCCAGCACTTTGACTGCAAGGTCTTCCTCACGGTGTGTGTCATAGTTAGGGGGAAGTACCCATCTTATAGACGTCAAAAATCACGATATTACAAAACTCAGACAAATCAACATTCACAAAAAAGCTCAGTTATGAATTACAAATAAAGAATCATAAATAAATTAAAGAACATTATATATCTACATCTCATGTATTTGAGATACAAGGATAAAGGTAGCTTCATCAATAAGATCAGAAATTACAAAGGATTACAAAACATTAATTAGTTCAGTCAGATTTAGACTTTAAAAGTTATATAGTCATTTTTCTCAGATAGTCATTCTTCACAAAAAGTCTGATTTTGTGAATTAAATATCATATGAGAAAGAAACAAATCATTTTGCTTTATCCATTTATTGCACTGATTTCATTCTAGAGCACACATGGGATGTAAATAATGGGTAAAGCTTTTTGTAGGTGCCCTTCGTGTTACTAAAATCTTCTCATTTCAGACCTGAAACATCCTACATTCTTATAATTGAGTTATCAAGTTTTTTATTTATTCAAACTCACATCTTAATGGAGGAATAAGTAGAAAATTCCCTTAGAAGAGAAAGGAAAAACAGAATAGTTGAGAGTGGGAGTGGGAACAAAAGAGAGAACTATGCAGAGTTTTTTTTGTGGGAGAAGGGGAAGGGAATCTGGTCAGAAGGACGTTCGGTGAAAATAACAAAAACATAAGGATACGTAGTGAGAGCCTTCAGTAGAAGGGAATTGGAGGAATATGTGATACGTATATAAAATTCAGTTGGTTCAAGATTCAAAAGGGAAGATGTCCAGAAGTATATGTGAGGAATGGGGAGAGGTGAAAAATGGGATAAGTGTTGTACCAAAACAGTTATACCTAAGAACTGAACAGTTATGGGTTAAATTTAAAACAAGAAGAAAACTATTACTGTACAGAGCCCCGAATCTGATGGATGAGGAAAACAGTGAGTTTATGAACGAACTGGAATTCTTAATTGCTGATGAAAACTGTGTCTTAATGGGAGATTTCAACTTCTCGACAATTTATTGAGACCATACATGTGGCATCAACAGACAGGAACACAGATTTATTGAAATTTGCTTAGAGAAGGGATTGAACCAATATGTGACAAAGGGTACAACACAAAATAATAGTCTGGATTTATTATTTTGCAATATAGAAGGGGGTATACATAGTGTCACCATAACTCAGCCACTGACGGACAGTGACCACACCATAGTCTTCTGTTCACTATTGGAAGATACACATAGAATAAAAGGAAAGACTACAGTATGGAACTTTGAAAACACAGATTATAAATCAATAAGTGAAACCCTAAGAATGTGGGACTGGAGGAAAGACTTGGAAAACAAAACTTTGAATAAAATGTGGCTAAAAATAAAAAGTAAAATAAATCAGTGCATGGAAAGTTATGTCCTTTTAAAAGAAAAATGTAATGGTCATGGAAGGATGCCTTGTTGGTACACAAAAAAATCTAACAATTATTGAAATCAAGGGATACAACCTAAAACAAATTTAAACTCAAACCTACAGATGATAAGAAGGTTATGGTACAAATTATTAGTAAGGGAATATAACGGAGTGATTAAAAATGCTAAAGTAACAGTGGAACTGAATTTAGTAAAGGATACATGGGATAACTACAAAAAAACTCTACAATTATATAGGAAGCATTAAAAAAGGCAACTGGCAGATATCAATTATAAAAGATGGTGTGGAAGTAATAGATAATGAAACTAAAATGGCAACAACATGTATTGATTATTTTCTAAGTATTTACCAGAAAGACGATGTTGTTACACACATCACAATTACAAACAAAAGGGTGGATAGAGGATATATAATTTTAGAAACACAAGTCTACAAAAACTTAAAAACACTTAAAAACAATCAACTGGCCCTGATGGGATATATCCACACTTCCTAAATACAATGGCTAAAGAATTGATGGGTCCACTCACTGCATTATTTAATAAATTGATGGAAACAGGAGAAACATTAAAGGAATGGAGAATGGCTGACATCACCCCTATTTATAAAACTGGGGATAAATGGTTGGTAGAAAATTACTGATTGATTAGTACAACATTTATAGTGGGTAAAATAATGGAAAGCTTTGTTAAAAATATTATTGAAGCTGACTTAAAGCATCTGGGAATCATGGATACAGTATATCCCAACATGGGTTTGAGAGAGGAAAGTCTTGTATTAGCAATCTTTTAGATTTTTTTTTAATATGTCAGTCAGACCCTGGACCAGGGGTTACCAGTCGATGTCATATACCTGGATTATGCAATGCCCTTTGACTCTGTTTCACACTCAAAATTATTAGATATACTTCAAAATATGGAGGTAGATCTAGCTTTACTTAGATGGGTGCAGTCATGGCTTACGTGCTGCTTGCAGAGGGTACAGATTAGAGGCCATATCTCCATTTGGGGTAGTGTGACAAGTGAAGTGCCGGAGGGGTCAATCCTCTGGCCACTGCTGTTCTCCACTTTGGTCTGAAACATACAATGTCAGGTGGGGCGTGGATTAAAAAGTATGCTGATGACACCAAAGTGGGGGCAATTGTAAATGATATGGAAGCTATTCAGCACCTACAAACCCAATTAGAGGAACTGAAAGTATGGGCACATAATTATAACCTTAAGTTTGATGAGAACAAATGCAAAGTGATGCACTTTGGTGTAAACAACCTGCATGCTGTAGATACAATAAATAATAGAGCTGTAACTAGCACAGAGAGTGAAAAGGATTTGGGAGTGTGGATCACTAGTAATCTCCAGTACGATACACATAACAAAGATGCCATAAAAAAGGCTAAAATAATGATGGGGAATACATTTAGAAATATAAAAAGTAGGAACAGGGATGTGCTGCTCACCTTATACAGATCACTGGTGAGACCAGTCCTGGAATACGGGTCACCTCTAACTACTCCACAAGAACTGGGAATCCATAAACTTAGAGAGTGCAAAGAAGGTTTACAAAAGGAATAAAGGGTATGAACAATGAGGAATATGGTGAGAGACTAAGGCGGCTGGGACTGTTCTCACTCTCATGTAAGAATATTAGAAAATACCTTTGTTTTGTTTATAAGGCATACGAAGATGGAGTTTTGTGGGAATCTGCTGGGTTACAACAAAGAGTTGTCAATGAAACAGAAACAAGGTCACATAATAAACAATTAAAAGGAGAACAGTATAAGACTACCAGGTGAGAACATTGGTTCAGTCAGAGAGTGGTTGGTATTTGGAACAACTTGCCTTCCACAGTTGTGGAGGCACCTAGTATGTGAGTTTTAAAAAATCATCTAGATAATTCTATGGGTGAAAGAGCTAGAAAGTATCCCCACTGACATGGGACAAGTCTCATATGACTCCTAGGCCGCTTGACTTGAAAACCTACCTATGAACCTATGAACTTAGACACACAATTTTGGTCATGCTATAAGAGGACTCGGTATAGTAACACTTTTTTGAAGAGTTTTATTATAAAGGTTCAATCTTCTCATTTATATCACTGAGGAAAGGCTGAAAAAGAAGAAAAAGAGAAAAAATATGGAAAATGAAAACTTACTCATACAACTTAATTAGAGGTGCTCACCTAACTTTTGTTCTAGATATTTTTTCTCTCAATAGTCTTACTCATGTATCTTTTAGAAATGGTCTGTAGTCTATTTCTTCATTCATGCCTTCTGAATTTAAGGCCCCTAGTGTTGAAATCCATCTGCTTTCCTTGTTTTGTAACAAATTGAGGCAATCACCCCCTCTAAATAAATGTGGCAACTGTTACAGTGCCATGAACTTCAAACCCACAGGGTTAGAGTGATGTGTTACTGCATAGTGAGCCCCTATTGCATTGTTATAGTTCTTATTGACTGTGGCCGTAACGTGTTCCTGCTCACTGGCATTCAGCATTCTAGTAGTCATCCCTATATACTGTAGTCCATAGATGCACCATATAGTGTGAACTACATAAGTGCTCCTGCATGACATGAATTGTCTGATTTTCATGTTTTTATTATGTTTAAGGGGGTGTTTGTATACATTTCCCACAGATACATATCTGCAAACATTGCAAGTACCACACCTGTGGAAACCTTCAGGTATATGGATGCCAGCTACTAGCCACATTTTCATCTGTTTTTGTTATTTGAAAGTGACTGTAAGTATGTCACCTAAATTTCTCCCTTTTCAAAATATGACCTATGGTTTTACCCTGATTTCAGAACTGAGAGCTTTGTCACTTAGCAGGAGTAGGCAGTATTTGTGTATTGTTCCACCTATTTCTCCTGCTACTGGGCTGTAGTCAATGCTGAAGGTACATGGGATCTCCTCATCTATTTTATGTTTGATTATTAATAGGTTCTCCCTATTTTGCATTCTAACCCTTTCTAATGCCTCTAATAATTGAGTTTGCCCTTTAAGGGGCAGACCAGGTTGTCCTGGTGCACTCCCTCCCTCCTGCATAGAATGGTTGTGCTCAGAAGGGGAGGGGAGAAGGAAGGGGAGGGGCTAAGGGTTAGGACAATGGGCAGGTAGCAGGAAGAGGAGGGGTGAAGGGAGGTACATAAGGGACAGCACAAGGGGGCCTCAGCCACTTTTTGCTGAAGTTTTGATCTACATCAACTGCAGCACGTCAGATTGGCTAATTCTTTAAGGTTTGTGCACCAGGAGTGAGAGGTAAGAAACAAACAAGTGCTATTGCAGGAAGATAAGCTAATTAAAAAAAAAGAGAAAGAGAGAAAGAGAGGAAGAATATACACAGTATTAAGATAATACATGTTACAGTATACAACTGAGAACTGTGAGGGATCTTGAGTAGTCAGAATGTTGGATAAGAAAGCAACCCAGAACCATGTGGGGTGACTTATACGCCTCGTGGGGGTCTTTTGAAAAGATTTATTTTCTTTGATTATTGTGATGCTGAATTGTAGGCCTAAAAAGGCCCTGAGCAGGGTGCATGAGCAGGGAGCATAAGGCATGACATCACGCATTTTGTTTGGGGGAGTTTGTAACAAAGCAGGCCCATGGATGTGCATTTGGTGGCAAGCTATCCTTTGTGTGGCTGCATGGTCTGATTAGAGGGCCCAGAAGAGGCCGTTGAGATGGTGGGGAGTGAGCGCGAATCGAGACCACGTGGCATGACATCACACGCTGCATGTTAGGCTGAAAAAAAACCTTTTTGTACTTCTGGAGCCCTGGTAACAGTTTTTGATGGCTTGGCTAAAGACTAGAAAGGAAGGGGAGGCCCAGAAGAGGCCCTGAGGTTATGGTTGGCGTGGGGTGGCATCACACGCCACGTAAAGGGTGGTAGAAACTCCCTTGTAGTCTTTTCTTGGAGCTTGGGTAGCCATGGGGTGGCCTTTCTGGCCCTGAGGAGGAATGGGGGCCTGGAAGAGGCCCTGAGCCTACGGGCAGCATGGCGTCTGTCACACACCACGGGGGGCGTTGCTGGGCAGGCATTGCCATGGTTCCCACAGTTAAGGTGGCAGGGGAGGTTTGTTTGGACAGACAATTAAGAGTATTGAGGCCTGGAAGACACTGGAAAAACCGGGCAGGGCGAGCGCGATCTTGGGACCGCATGGCGAGCGTCCTGGGGCCTTGTTTTGTGCGCTGGTGGTGGTTTGGCAGGGGGGATGTTTAAAGAAGGCCCACCTGGCCGCTCAGTTGCATGGGATGGAAGGTAGGTGGGAAAGAGGCCCCAACGCCGTACCACGTGGCTCGCAGCACATGCCAGGTGGGGCTGCAGAAAAGTATACTCGCCGGGTTTTTCTTTTGGTGGCTACTGGGGTGGGGTGAGTCATTTATGGGGCAGAATAAAGAGAGCAGGCTCGGACAAGGGAGAACGAGTAGACAGGGGACCATGTGGGTGACGTCACATGCCGCTGGGGAGGTTTCTGGAGTGTGAAGGGTGCCCAGGTGATAGGGCGATTTCCATGGGCCTAGGGAGTCCCTCCCCTGTTGGGGAGACATGCTGGGGGGAGAAATACAGGGCCTGGGAGAGCCCAGGGGGCAGAATGAAGGTGATCATGACCCACAGCCTTGTCGGCGACATCCCACGTGGCGATTGGGTCGCATTGAAAGTGGTGCCCTCACTGGTTGGGGGCTGATAGCGGATTCAGCCTTTTTTTCCTCATTTTTGGTACTGCAATGACAAAGAAGCCAGCACACGCAGGTATAGGAGGGCAGGGGCCAAATTATGGGACCACGCGGTGCATCCGTTTCCTATAGAGGGGGAATAAGGATGCTGACAGTGGGTACCTTGGGTCAGCCCAGGCAGGCGGGGATGCCGAAAAATGACAATAAAAGGGAGGGAGCTCCTGGTGGGGGCAGCACAGTGCAGCCTTGGCTGAGGGGTGGCTGGATGCTGTTAGGGGCGCAAGGCTCAATTATCAATAAGGGAGGCACTTGAGTGGGAGACAGGGTGGGTGCCGGGTTATTCACAATGTGGCTGGGTAGGGCACAGCTGAGAACAGCCAAGGGACCCGGCGACCTGTCAAGCAGGATGGGGGCCTTCGTGGGTAGCCCGGTCCTGTAGTAAGGTGCGATGGACAGGGTGAAGGCATACAAGGAGGTACTGACATACGAATAACCCTGTTTTTCTTTTCCTGTAGTTGTCTTCACATAGCAAAGATAAGACGGACAAGGCAACTGAGAAGAGCAGGCTATCAAAGGAAGAGGCTTACAAGGCTATAATTGAATTGGCAGAAAAAGCAAACAGAATGTGGGAAATGATGGTGGAGGGGGAGGAACCAGTGAAACCTGGGGAGAAGAGAAAAGTGGGTCTCGGTAAAGGGAGCAGGGGGAAACAATCGGCCGAAGGGCTATGTAGTCCCGCTAGGGTAACACTAGTGATAGCAGGGCCCGCCAGGGCAGTTGATCCAGTACCCCTGTGGCCGGTGGACATGGTGATGCCAGTACCCACCCCAGATCAAGGAGGGATCTCCCCGGTGGAACCCAGACATGATGCCCTGAATGGGATGTTTCCTCTGCAGACCCCAGTAGTTCACCCTCCACCTCCACCTCAACCGTAGGGAGAAGCAAGGGGAACTTTGGAGGACTCCAGGCAGCTCAGCCTGGACAAGGTTACAGGTAACACATCCAGCAAAGTGGGTGACAGTATAAAAGAATATATAGGGTAAATTGTGGCGGCACTGGGGACAGGAGGGGCAGATGGAATTGGCTGTGGCGGAGATTAGGATGGAGAAAGAGGTACTGGAAAATAAGGAAAAGGGAGCAGAAAAAGAAGGAAAAGGTACAAGAGAGATAGGTGCACCTGGGATGAGAATAGGGGAGCATGTGCCACTGGCCACAAAGGAAAAAATATGGAAAGGAGATTATGTGGATATATTCACTTTGGTGAGCTGGGAGGCAGCAGCAAAATACGAGGAAACTGAGGGCATAGGTAAGAGTGAGATGGCAGCAGCCACAGTGCTTTTAGGGAAAAAAGAGGATGACAAGTTCACGAAAGGAAAGACTTGGGATGGGTGGTTCCTAGGTTTTGCCACTTTTTCAGCCATCGTTCTGGAAAAAGGCTGGAGCTAGGCATCCTGCTCATTACCTACTCATTGATAATACAGAGAGCAAAAGCAAAGGGCAGGGTGGGGTGGTTATACTACTATGAACGTTTTTGGCAGAGAATGGCAACATTTGGGGACGTAAGATGGGACACCAAGCAGATAGATTTGTGGACGGATTATGTAATAGATCAGTCCACACCTAAAGGTGAGTGGGGCAAAAAGGGGTTTACGGCCCAGAGAGGCTGCTGGGCTTATAACAGGGCTTTCTGCTTGTGGCCTCAGTGTCGTTTTCGGCATGCCTGTTCAAAATGCGGAAGAGGGCACCCGGCAAGCAAATGCAGAACAACATGGGCCCAGGGAGCACAAGGGCATGGGGGGCAAGGATCAGGCCAAAAGTTTTTCAAGATAGCAAAGGATTTAAGGGGCAAACATGGAACAAGGAGGGAGGGTAGGGGAACGGAATAGAGAAGGCAGAACCACTGAAGGAAGGAAGGTCAGACAAAAGAGAGGGGGGGTCGGAGAGGAGGGGCAGGGAGCACAATGGGGAGCATTTTGAGATGGCTAGAACCCCCGTCAACCTGGAGGCATGGACAGTATGCCTGGACAGATATCCGGACATGAGCATGCGGGATATGATTCTAAGCAGTTTTAACACAGGGTTTTCCTTGCAGTGTAGGGGACCCAGGCAAGCGAGGGAGGCGAACAACCTGGGATCAGTAAAGGGAAAGGAGGAAATGCTAAGGCGGAAGACTGAGAAAGAAAAGGCAGCAGGTACAGTAGAGGGCCTATTTAACACCCCCCTATTGCCAAACATGCGGATATCGCCATTGGGTTTGGTACCCAAGAAACAAGAAGGGGAATACAGGGTGATCCACCACCTGTCCTATCCAGAAGGGGAGTCTGTGAATGACTTCATCAGTGAGGAACATAGTAAGGTGACATATGTGACACTAGAGGACACAGTCCGGATAATCTGGGCCACAGAAGATGCGTGGATTGCAAAAACGGACATTGAGTCTGCTTTCAGACTGCTTCCGGTCAGGAGGGAGGACTGGGATCTATTGGGTTTTAAAAGTGGGGGACAGTACTATTTCAACAAAGCAATGCCAATGGGGTGTTCCACAGCATGTGCTACATTTGAGGCATTCAGCACATGTTAGCAGTGGATATTCCAAGAAAAAATGGGTTATAGGACAGTCATCCATTACCTGGATGATTTTCTTTTCATTGGGAAAGGCAAAAGGTAAAAGCAGAGGATGCTAGGTAAGTTTCAGGAATTGTGCTGGGAGCTGGGGGTCCCATTGGAACCAGAAAAAAACAGAGGGGCCCAACAGGGTTATGGAATTTCTGGGGATCGAGATAGATGCCCCAAGTGAAGTATTTAGACTACCAGACAAAAAAGTAAAGATATTGAAGGAACCAATCCAGGTACATACCAGTAGGAGACGGGTACAACTAAAGTTGGTGCAGCAGGTACTGGGGCACCTGAACTTCGCATGCAGGGCCATCGGACCAGGAAGAGCATTTACGAAGAGGTTAGCTAGGGCTACAGCAAGGGTCAACAGACCACACCACTGGGTAGATTTGACACGGGGTGTCAGGGAGGATTTTAAAATCTGGAAAGAATTCCTCAGGGAGCACAGTGGGTGCTCTTTCTGGCAAGAGGAGTGGCTATACAACACGGACCTTGACTTCTTCACAGACGCGGCTGGGGGGCTAGACATGGAAGGGTACCTGAGGGTAGATGGTTCGCAGAACCCTGGCCTGCCAGTTCGGTGAAGGAGGGTAAATAAAAGATATAACATTACTAGAGATCATGCCCATATGGGCGTATACCTTGGTCTGGGGAGAAGAATTACGGGATCAGAAAGTGACATTTTGGTGCAATAATAGAGCAGTGGTGGATATGCTGAACAACAGGGGAGCCAGGTCAGGCACAGTAATGCAGGTATTACGACTTTTAGTATTAAGGGCATTGCAGCTGGACACGTCTTTTAGAGGACAACACATAGAAGAGGTACACAATACCCTGGCTGGCAGCCTTTCCCGTCTGCAGCTGGACCATTTTCGGAGGCTGGCACCAACAGCGGAAGAAATAAAAACACCCATACCAACGAACATCTGGGATGTTGGCAAGAAGGAGCAGAATTGCAGTTTCGCAGCTCATGGGCACCCCGGACTCTGAGGGCCTACGATGGGGCCTGGTGAGTTTTTCAAACATTCAGGGCAGAGCACCAGATGGAGGTAAGTAGGCCACTCACAGAGGAACAGTTGGGCATGTTTACCATGGAACAGTGGAAAAAAGGCATAGCCCACACCACTATGGGAGTCTATCTGGCAGGGATTAGTGTTATCTGCAGTTTAAAGGGGTGGAAGGACCTGACAAAATCATTACTCATTAGAAGAATGATGCAAGGATGGAGCAGGTTGAAACAAGGGCTAACAGATAATAGAAGGCCGATAGGGAAGCAGTGGCTAATAAGGCTGCAGGACGTGCTCCCGGCAATATGCAGATCAAAGGCCGAGGCCCAACTGTTTCACACAATTTATGTGGTAAAGTTCACAGGGGCTATGACAGTAAGCGAGGTGGTAGGCCATGGGAGAGAAGACAAGGAAGGGGGGTTGGAATGTGAGGATGTGAACTGGGGGGTAACAGAGATACAGATCATGATAAGAAGGCCAAAAACTGATCAGAAGGGACACAGTTGCATAGTGACGCTGAAAGGGCAAGCAGAAGGTGCAATATGCCCAGTACAGGCTCTGTGGACTTTCGCCGCACAGCATGGGAACAGGACAGGGAAATTATTTGTACATGGTGATGGAAAAAGGGTCACTGGCTACCAAGTCACAGCATTACTCAAAAAGGGCATGCAATTCATGGGGGAAGACCCAGCAAATTACTCATCCCATTCTTTGAGGATTGGGACTGCCTCACAGTGGGCAGCAGCAGGGGAGACGGTGAATAAGATATTGGAAAAGGGACGCTGGTGATCGGACAGTTATAGAAGATACATCTGAGCATTGAAGTAAAAAAAAAAAAGAAAGACAATATGTTGTTTGGAGGTGGTGCTCTTGGGTGGTGTTAAAAAAAAAGGGGGAATAAGGAGGAGTGAAAATACAGGTGTGACACTATGAGCATGTGTAAAATAATGAATTTTGCTTCTTGAACCCCATAGGTAGAGGGAGGAGCATGGAAGTTTGGATCTACGGCCATTCCTATATTTATTAGGCTGGGAAAAGAGGAGAGAAGAAGGCTGGGGGAAGACAGCTGTACCAGGATGCAAGACAGCGTAGGTTGGTCTGGCAGGGCATACGGGGGATGAGATGGGCACAGCTGCTTCCAACCTTAAATGAACTCAAGGGATGGTGACCCAGCCCAGACCTCCTTATTATATACACCTAGGCGACAACGACCTGGCAGGCAGACCTTGGGTAGACACATACTTACAAATAAAATGGGATTTAAGGGCAATACAACAGTGGTGGCCATGATTGTGCATTGCCTGGTCAGACATGATACCACGGAGGGTGTGGAGGCAGAAGCACAGCCACAGAGCAGTACAGCAGGCTAGGAGAAGAATGAATAGGAGAGCTGGGATGTTGGTAAGGCAGATGGGAGGACAGGGTGATACTGGGGGTAGAAGAATGAGTAGAAGATTTCTACAGGGCAGATGGTATGCACCTGTTGGACCTAGCCATAGATATGTTTAATACGGAAACAATGAGCTTCATAGAAGCATGGAGAAAACATGCAAAAGATGGAATATAAAAAAAAAGGGTGAGGCAAGCAAGAAGGAATAAAAAGGATATTCCCTGAGGTAAGGGAAATTGGTACCCTAGTATGAGGGGAAGCCAGCCATCCAACGCAAGCTGGGGAAAAGGGGGAGGGAGGGAACAAAAAAGGAATAACACAAGAAGAGGAAGAAGATGAAGGAGAAAGCGGTCTCGGTTTTCAGCATTACCTAACGGAAAAGGAGAAGAAGAAGGCACCCAGGTTTTCACCTGGGGAAAGGATAATCAGAGAATGATATGTGGATGGAAATTAAAGAAATTTTGGAAATGATAATAAAGAAATGGAAATGGAATATGGAATTATGAATATAAATAAATTGCCAATCTGAGCACAACAAACAATGGTCTCTGTCTTTTGTGAGGGAAAAGGTGGGTAATCCAGGACAATGGAGTTTGCCCTTTAAGGGGCAGACCAGGTTGTCCTGGTGCACCCCCTTCCTCCTGCATAGAATGGTTGTGCTCAGAAGGGGAAGGGGGAAGGAAGGGGAGGGGCTAAGGGTTAGAACAATGGGCAGGTAGCAGGAAGAGAAGGGACGAAGGGAGGTACATAAAGGACAGCACAAGGGGGCCTCAGCCACTTTTTGCTGAAGTTTTGATTCCTCCCACCCACCCTACTAGGCAGAGCAAGAGGGGAAGACAGTCAAGATGGGACTGTATGGTGGGTCTGTCAGGATGGATGACAGACGTGTCCGGTTGGACAGTTTGGACTGCCAAAGGTGGATGGCATGTGATAATATGGTTATGGACTGCCAAAGGTGGATGGCAGGAGAAAAAAGGGGGGAAAGTGGGGGAGGAGGGGAAGGGGAACAAAAAAGGAGTAACACAAGAAGAGGAAGAAGACGAAGGAGAAAGCGGTCTTAGTTTTCACCGTTAACTAACGGAAAAGGAGAAGAAGAAGGCACCCAGGTTTTCACCTGGGGGAAGGATAATCAGAGATTGATATGTGGATGGAAATAAAAGAAATTTTGGAAATGATAAAGAAATGGAAATGAAATATGGAATTATGAACATAAATAAATGAATTGCCAATCTGAGCACAACAACAAACAATGGTCTCTGTCTTTTGTGAGGGAAAGGGGGGTAATCCAGGACAAATTAGGCTTGTCATAACCTCTGGCTAGTAGTGTCTCTATTAGTTCCCCAGCTTGGTTTTCAAATAGGTCCTCACTAGCACAGTTCCTTTGAATTCTTATGTACTGTGCATATGGGATGGAACTGACCAGTTTCTGTGGATGGAAACTATGGTTATGCCAAATGCAATTAGCTGCATTCATTTTCCTGAACCCTTTGCTTGTAATTGTATTGTCTTTATGAGCTGAAAGAGTCTCATCAGGAAAACTGATTTCAGTCTCTGCTACTGTAGATGTGAAGTGAAGATTAAAGTCATTCAAATTAAGAAATTCCATAAATTCAGAAAATTCCTGGTCACTTCCATTCCATATGTACAGCATGTCGTCAATAAATCTATACCAGCACACTATTTTGTCACAAAATCTATTTCTGTTAACATCATAGATGTACTGATGTTCCCATTGTCCCATAGAGATGTTAACATATGAGGGGCAAATGCCATCCCCATAGCCGTGCCACATAGCTGCAGGTAGAATTCTCTATCAAAAGGGAATTTCTGAATTTGAATTATTTTAATCGTCACTTCTTATCTGCATTAGCAGAAACTGAAATCAATTTTCTTGACATGACTCTTTTAGCTTGTTAAGACAATACAATTACAAACGAAGGGTTCATGAAAATGAAGCTGCTAATAACCTTTTGCATAACTATCGTTTCCATCCATGAAAACTGGTCAGTTCCATCCCATATGCAAAGTACTTGAAAATGTGAAGGAATTGTACTAGTGAGTACACATTTAAAAAACAAGCATTTGTCAATGCCAAATGTTGATTGTTTTGCTCCGTTGAACTTGCTCAGTCCCCCTCCCTCACCCATTCATTCTTTTTATCCCAGCGCTGCAGGCTACTATTTTGTACCGGGCTCCTGCCTGCATTGGTGCCTTTTTCTGCCCATAAAGAAATCTGCAGCAGTCCCGACAGAGCTCAGTTGAGCTCGGTCACTCCCCCTCTCTCATTTGCTTGATCCTGATCTGTCCCAAATACTGATTTCCGAAAGTGACTGCGGTATTCTGCACCAGAAATGTGAAAACACATTTCAGCCAGGATGTGAAAAATGACAGCTGTACTGTTCATAAGGAGGTGTGAGAAAATGCCAGTGTTGAAAATCTGGTGTGAAAGTATTACTAATTTGCAGAGTTACAAGGGTGCGTGGAAACTGCACAAGCACGCTAGTAACACAGTCATTTTATGGAGTTTCATCACAAAATTTTCAACATAGGAATTTTAGGACCTCTGCTCCTGAACAGTGTTACTGTGATTTTCCTAATGGATCCCAAACACCAGTTACTCACAGTGCCCGCACTATTCTGCGCTGGAAGTAGGAAAACATATTTTGGCCAGGATGTGAAAAATGACAGCTGCACTGTTCATAAGGAGGTGTGGAACAATGGCAATGTTGAAAATCTGGAGTGAAAACATTGCAAATTGGCAAAGTTACGAGTGTGTGTGGAAACTGCGCAATGCATGCTCATAACACAGTCATTTTATGGACTTTTATCACCAAATTTTCAACATAGTCATTTTAGGACCTCTGCTAATGAACAGTGTCACTGTGATTTTCGTAATGTGTCCCAAACACTGATTTCCCACAGCGACCACACTATTCTGCACCAGAAGTGTGTAAACACATTTTGGCCAGGATGTGGAAAATGACAGATGTACTCTTTATAAGGAGGTGCAGGAAAATGGCAATGTTGAAAATCTGGAGTGAAAATATTGCAAATTTGTGAAGTTATGAGCATGCGTAGTAAATGGGCAATGCATGCTCGTAAAACAGTCATTTATCGAATTTTTCCCACCAAATTTGCAACATAGACTTTTTGAGAGCCCACCTCATGAACACTGGCACAGTCGTTTCATTAATCAGTCCTGAAAGGTGATTCTGCCCAGTGACCATGAAAACACCTTTCAGGGATGAATAAGGCCATGACAGTCGCTGAATTCATGAGGAGGGGTCCCAAATACCCCATGTTGAAACTTTGGTGGCAAAATTCAAAAAAAATGCCTGAGATATGCATCAAAGTTGAAAAAAAAATATGTATGCCATTATACAGCTTACTGTCATTTCCTCAGTTCACGGTCCGTTTTGAAGAGTGTAGACGTGTTCCAGGTCCACCAAAGATCATCGTGCTGAACTCCACAGGTAAGTATAGGGTGAAGGGTGTGTGTGGGGAGGCAGGGTGTGCAGAGGGTGGGCACGGGTTGTGGGAGGGGGCAGGGAGACAGCCAGGGGCAGTTTATTTTTTTACAGCTTACTAAATACAAAAACAAATTGCAGGACTTTTTTTTTTTTTTTTAACAGGACCATTTGGCTTGCTGGGGTGGGCTCCCAGTATGCCAACACAGTGTTTTTCTTGGGGGGGGGCAGCTCTAGCTGACGAGGGATGGGGCACCCACATCAGCACAAAAGGGTGTATGCAAGAGCCGAGGGGGATTGGGCACCCCCTTGGCACAACTGCACTGCATGTTTGGCGGGGGATTATGCCGACGGGGAGTGGGTTCCTCTGTTGGCAAATGAAACTGTGTGGGGGGACATAATGCTGATGGGGAGTGGGCTCCCCCCATCGGCAACATGAAAGTTATTGTTAAGGGCACTGAAGCCAATGGGGAATGGAGCCCCCATCAGCACACAAACACTGTGGTGGGGGGCACATGCTGCCGAGAGGGATTGGGCACCCCCTCGGCATGTGGGGATCACTAATATTGTTTGTGAACATGGTGCCAAGCCACTGCCATGTTCACAAACAATATCACAGTACCAATGTTCTGCCCAGCAATGATGGATTGCTCCCTCATAGCAGCGGAATGGCTTACACTGCAATAACAAGGCAGCCCCTGATTGCAGTGGCTAAAATCTTACAAAATTGTGGCACGCTGGCTGAACTAGTGTCAGCAGCAGCATGCCACCCCATTGGCAAAAGCGGGCCAAGCCTCCAAAGGCTGTGTGGGCACTGGCCACAACAGTGCCATGCCTCCAGAACCTGCTTCTGCAGCAAGCTGCCGCAAAATATTTCTTGCACATGAGCACAATCAACATAACAAGCTGGGGTACTGATAGAGAAACTACTAGCCAGAGGTTATGATAAGCCCAATTTATTAGAGACATTAGAAAGGGCTAGAATGCAAAATAGGGAGACCCTATTAACAGACAAAAATAAAATAGATGAGGAGATCCCCTGTGCCTTCAGCACTGACTACAGCCCAATAGCAGGAGAAATAGGTGGCACAATACACAAATACTGGCCAGTCCTGCTAAGTGACAAAACACTCAGTTCTGTAATCAGGGAAAAATCATGGGTCATATTTCAAAAAGGGAGAAATTTAGGTGACATACTTACAGTCACTTTCAAAGAACAAAAACAAATGAAAATATGGCTAGTAGCTTGCATCCATATAGATCTGAAGGTTTCCACAGATGTGGTACTTGCAATGTTTGCAGATATGTATCTGTGGGAAATGTATACAAACACCCCCTTAAACATAATAAAAACATGAAAATCAGACAATTCATGTCATGCAGGAGCAGTTATGTAGTTCACACTATATAGTGCACCTGTGGACTACAGTATATAGGGATGATGACTACTAGAATGCTGAATGCCAGTGAGTAGGAACACGTTAGGACCACAGTCAATAAGAACTATGACAATGCAGTGGGGCTCACTATGCAGTAACACATCACTCTAGCCCTGTGGGTTTAAAGTTCATGGCACTGGAAAAGTTGCCACATTTATTTAGAGGGAGTGATTGCCTCAGTTTGTCACAAAAGAAAGAAAGCAGATGGATTTCAACACTAGGGACCTTAAAACCAGAAGGCATGCATGAAGAAATAGACTACAGACCATTTCTAAAAGATACATGAGTCAGATTATTGAGAGAAAAAATCTCTAGAGCAAAAGATAGGTAAATATTTTGAATTAAGTTGTATGAGTAAGTCTTCATTTTCTGTATTTTCTCTTTTTCTTCTTTTTCACTCTTCCCTCAATGATATACTATACATGAGAAGATTGGACCTTTATAATAGGATACTTCAAAACAGTGCAACTATGCCAAGTCCTCTTATAGCATGACCAAAATTGTGTGTATAACTGCTTTGGTACACCCCTTTCCCATTTTTCACCTCCCCCATTCCACACATATGCTTCTGGACAAATTCCCTTTTGAATCCTGGACCAACTGAATGTTATTTATGTATCACATATTCCTCCAATTTCCTTCTACTGACGGATCTTACTAGCCAGCCTTATGGTTTTATTATTTTGACCTAACATCCTTCTGACCAGATTCCCTTCCCCTTCCCCCTTTCCTTTCCCCCAAAAAAACTCTCTATAGTTCTCTCTTTCATCCTCCTCCACCCTCAGCTATTCTGTTTTTCGTTCTGTTCTAGAGGAAATTTCTACTTTTTCCTCCACTGAGATGTGTGTTTGAAAAATTAAAATTAAAAACTCAGTTATAAGAATGTAGGATGTTTCAAGTCTGAAATGAGATGTTATTAACACGAAGGGCACCTAAAAAAAGCATCACTAATTATTTATATCCCATGAGTGTTCTAGAATGGATTCAATGTAATAAATGGATATACTGTAGCAAAGACGATTTGCTTTCTTACAGGATATTTGAATCACAAAATCAGACTTTTTTGTGATGAATAACTGAGAAAAATTACTATATAACTTTTAAAGTCCAAATCTAACTGAACTAATTTTTTTTTGATATCCTTTGTAATGTCTGATCTTATTGGTGAAGCTACCTTAATCCCTGCACTTCAAACACTAGAAAATGATTTCTGTAGAAATTGAGTTTTCTTTAATTTATGATTCTTTATTTGTAATTCACAAAGGTTTTTTTTTTTTTGTGAATGTTGATTTGTCTGAGGTTTGTAACATGTAATTTATGATGTGTATAAGAGAGGTACTCCCCTTAACTGTGACACATCCCCTGAGGAGAACCTTACAGTGGAAGTGTTGGGGCTGTTAACAGCATCCTCTTTGCCACTAGAATAAATGTTCATATAAACTTATTTTGCTTGGTGTCTATACCTGCAAGTGTGATAACATTATTGCTAGTTGTGAAACTCATCACTGTGACCTCTATAAGAGATTGGGTTAGAACTCATTGGCAAACAGGAGGAAACACCATAAACTTATATTTGTATATAAAAGTATTTTGGAGCAGGCCCCAGATATTTGGTGGCACATATTAAAGTTAGGAAGGTCAACTCATTCCTGTGTAATGGCCATCTTTGTGAGCTTGTTAAACCTTGTGCTAAGACCATTAGGTCTGAATACTTTTTTTAGCCATTTTGTTCCCATGATTTAGACCATTTCCACCTATCAGACACTAATGGTCCCTCAATCTCTACTCTGTGACTTAGTAGTTGTAACTTTTTTTTTCCAACTAAGATAACCTGATTATGGCTACTTAACAAAAGTTAATGTATGATTATACTGTGTGTAATATTTATATTATTTATTCTTTATATGCTGTGTACTTGCACATGATTTTTGTGCAACTTGTCTTGTTTTATACATAAAGGTGGTCCCCCATTGCAAATGAGCTTTAGCTCAATGGGTTTAACCTCTGAATAAAATGAAATGAAACAACACATTCCAAGGTGGGTTAGTCTGGATAAACACACTTTTAGGGGCAATAAGGGCACTCAGTCTGCAGGCTTGTGCCTCAATACGCCTCAGGTGTGTGTTTATCCAGGGTAACCGACACCCCGATGTGTGTTACTGCTTACATATACAGCACTACACAAACTACTGTCTACTCAACCATAAACAATAGGTTGATTTTTTTGTCAGTAACATTTTATTAAAAGTTTTAACATCACAAAATACATACAGTTTATAACTAAACTTATAAATAACACATCATACTGTATACCATATGTTAATTATGTTCTACATATTTAAAAGTGAGCTTATCATTACTAACCAATGTTCAATCAAAATATATTTACTGTACAACTTGTAATCATATAACTTTCCCCCTTTTCTATTGTAGATGCAGATCGAGTTAACCAGAGACAGAAGGGTAGATGATAGAAGAAAGAAAATACTTTGTGTGAGAGATGTTTTGTGTTTTATTTTAATGTCACACCATAAGTAAAGAATATTAATAAAGGAGAGATTTATAGCACATTTTCCCGATATAGTCACTGTTGCTTGTTGTGAGGGAAATAGAATCCATTTGTGCTTACCTTAATTATGTGTATATACTGTACCAGTGGCCCAACATCTTATCTTGAAAACAGGTTACAGCATAGACTGTACCCCACTTAGATCAAACATTTCTTTGCAAAAACTGCTTGGTTAAAAGAGAAACTGAAATTTGAAACCCAAATCTTTGGACCATTCTGATAATACAATAAGTTGAATTGGACAAAAGTACATAGATACTCAATTGCACTAATAGGAGCTTTAGTTAAGGACTCAATATTAAAAGTTTGGACTGAAGACAGTGTGCTCACATTCAATAAATTTATGCACAAATGCTTTAAAATACTAAAAGTAACAAGCAATTGTTTTCATCTCAAGGTGAGATTACATCATAGAGACTGCTGGTGTTTCACTCTAGCCGTCTCTGATGTCATCTAACCCCTTGAGGGAAACACAGCCTTGTATATGACTTCCCATATGTTAGTTTATTTAAAACATTCTGCCAGAAACGACATGCTGAACTTGTAACAACTCATTTCCAGATGTGTCCTGTGGGAGAGGGAAGAGGAGAGAACAGTGCAAATACAAAGTAGAATGATCAAAAAATGCAATAATGGAAATAAGTCTAACAAAATGAGCAATTACAGGCAATGCATTGGAGTATGGCCTATGCAATTCAAAACACTGCATAATAAGGACGATATGCAGTAAGGAACAATGCAATATTAAGAGGGGAGGGTCAGTGGCTGAAAACCATGGGAGAGGGGGCTATTTTATTGACAGTGAGTCCATATTTAATTAGACAATTATTACACATCTATTAGCTATTCGATCTTATCACAGGTCATCAGAACTGAATAGGAATATATACTTGGCATCGATTCCCATAGGGATCACAATGCTGATTTACAAAATATTCCACAAATAGAAGAAATATTACTACAGAACTGGCAAGGATGCTGTCACCTAGGAACAGTATCAAGCAATAGATTCAATTGCATGTCAACTGTGATTTCCAATTGATGTAACTGACAAAAACAATTACTGAATTAATGCAGCGTTTATGTAAACATTACATGTGTAACACAACAGATTACAAATTAGTGACGTCAGTGAACATGCACGTCCAATCGAATTCTGCGATAGGGGTGGGTGATAAGCGCGGTACAGGCACTATAGTAACCGCAGCAAGATGCTGAGCATCAGAGCTCGTTCCTAGACTGCATCCCTGCAGCGGCAAGACAAGTTATTGGCAGTTTGTGTGCCGCGTCCTAGCCACTCCCGGCTAACGGTCGGCTGCGCGTGTCTTCCTAAACCGAGTCGCGGGTCTCGTCCTCTGGCACCATGGAGAGCAAGCGCTGCTTCGTGAATCCTTTCGACGACTACCGGGGCAGCCTACTGGCAGGGCACGCCGGCAAGGAGGCAGTGGTGCCCTTGGTCGCCTCTATGGTAGAAAAGCTACTGAAGGACATGCCCCCACTCACCGAGCGCAGCAGGTGCTACGAGGGGGGTCTGTACGGCGGTGTGGCCGGGGTAGCGTACATGTTGTACCACCTCTCTGAATGCCCGCTCTTTGCTCCCCACCGGGACGAGTACCTGCGCCTTGCCAGGCAGATGATTGAAGTGTGCGTGTGCTACGCGGACAGGGAGCACGACCCCGATATGCGAGCCGCCTTCCTTCTCGGAGGGGCGGGGGTGTACGCGGTGGCTGCAATGATCTATAAGAGGCTCGGGTTGCCAGAGTTTGTGAAACCCTTAAACAAGTTCCGGGAACTGTGGGAGGTATGCGCTCCCATCACCTTCTTGGACTGCGGCTCGGATGAGCTGTTCGTGGGGCGAGCTGGCTTCCTATGTGCCACGCTGGTGCTGAAGCAGAAGCTGGCCATGGAGGTAAGAAATGGAATTTGGGGATGCTCAGTTCAAAAGTGCAGCATACATACATCCTGATTACGTGACGCACATCGGGGAGAAGCAAACGCATAGTAAGTCCTGGTGAAAGCTGGGGCATCACCAAACCTGATAAAACTGTTAAAACAGTGTGTATTTTAAAAAAAAAATCTCAAGGAGAGCTTAACTGTAACTCGCAAGTGCATGATATTGTTGACTCTTCAGTGACTGAATTAACAAAGCTGAAGATAGAGACATGTATAATCAGCCTTTATATTTTTTCAGTTTTAGGTTGTGCTTTTTTCCTTGTCCTTTAAGATGCTTTTTTAACCCTTAATTCAAGTCTTCTTTTTCTCCACTTCAGCTTCAGGTCTGCTTTCCTTTAGCTCTGGCAACCACCCAGTCTCA
Organism: Neoceratodus forsteri; assembly: GCA_016271365.2. Taxonomy (NCBI): domain Eukaryota; kingdom Metazoa; phylum Chordata; order Ceratodontiformes; family Ceratodontidae; genus Neoceratodus; species Neoceratodus forsteri. The sequence goes on along the minus strand of CM057458.1, from coordinate 724,401,926 downwards.
TATCCCACTAAGCTTGGTACTGCATGTCACCATCTTCACCTGCAGATTTCTCCTTTATGGCTGGATTTTAGGAGGGAGACACCTCCCTTCCCAGAAGAGCTGAGGGTGCAGTTAGGTGAACTGACACCAGGTCTCTTGTTGTGAGGCTATGGAGTATGATTGCCTGTCATTGAGACAAAATCATGGATTACTTTTTCTCTTGCTTTTCTGTCACTCCCTCCACCCACTAGAAGGCACCACTGCCTTCCTAGTGGCATTGGATGCTGCAGCACACATGCTGTGGGAAAGCAACTTCCCTATCCCATCACAGGGGTTGCAGCAGTCCTGAACTGACACTCTCTTCCCTCCCTGGGAATTGCTTCCGTTGGCATCACCATTTCCCAGCAGCAGCTGCCTACTCGAGTGCTCGTGTTTGCTCTGAACCTGGGTCAGTGGACAGCAGTGTGTCAACTGGCAGCCAATATTCAGTCTGCTTTAGAATTTTTTATGAATGTATTAAAAGGAGTGCTCCTTTTAATATGGCTATCCACAGAACTGCATCCATATTTTCAAGAGTTTTTGAATGCCAGTTGCTTAAAAGCATTTTTTTTTGTCATCTACCATGTTCTCAGGTGCCTCAGGCCCTCACATCGTGCCACTCTTCTGCCCAATGGACTCATTCACATTGGCTTCATCCAGTAATAGATCCCAGTATGTCATGCTGGTGCCCAGGTTAGTTCTCCCTCTGGCATAGGAGGGGAGGGGAGGGATTATATGCTGCTAAAGCCAAGGGCCTGGCACAAAGGGCTGGGTAATGGGTGTGCTGCTGTTGAGCATCTAGTGGCTTGGGGGAGTGCACGAGGAGGCTGTCATCCAGGACTGCTGTGGCTGGACATTTCTCCCTGTTCTCAATGCCTCCCACACACAGCGTCCGCATGTTGGGAGTGGGACCTGCTTGAGTGTGGTCACCCTTGACAGCAGTGGGCCCATGCTTCCTTCAGGTGCCACTATCCAATCAGTGCACATTATCTCCCTTCCCTAGGAGGAGAGCAGCCACATGGGTACACTTTTTCCCTCTTTGTTGATCTCCGCTCCTGACATCCTAGACTCGGGATGTGAACCTGGGTTGCTGGCATGCCAGAGCGGTTCACTTTCGCTGAATGCCATGGATCTGGCAGTAAACCCCCCTTTTTTATGCTTAACGTGAGCTGGCTTGCAAAAAACTTCTGCGTATTCAATTTAAGGGATAGGTGTTCAAAAACAGTTGAGAATACTGATGAAGACCTGGGGTTAGGCATATTAAAAAGGAGAGTTAATTTTAATTATTTCAACTAAAAACATGCTGAAGTAGGTTCTAAATAGAAGAAAAAGGCATCTTACAAGACAGGGAAAGGGCAATCTAAAATATAATTTATTTAAAAATCGATGACTGGGATCTAGGTATGCTGAGCTCATTTCCAGGTGTGACCATGGGGAGGGGATGCAAGAGGGTGTAAAACAACAATAGAATATGTAATGACAACAGATGTGTTTACAGGAACAATGAAAATGCAAAGTCCAAGTAATAAATTCCAGAAATATAAAAACAATGCAAAAGTCTGCAAAATACACAGGTTCCTGGGAAGGATGAGAGCTAGGGGGAGTGTGAAGCCTCTGATAAGAAGATGTGTGTAATAAAAATACAGAATTGCCAAGTACAATGAATTTTAAGCAGTTATGCAAGTGACAAATTGGGTAAAAGAGAGAGGGTTAAATGAAGCAGTTGTAAAGTTTGCGAAGTGGAGCTGGCTAGCTGCAGTTGCATGGTTTTGAGAAGTAAGCTAGTGAGAGTGGTTTGAGAGAGTGAGCAGAGAGGATGGAAGATGAATATGGACAGGAATGTTATTACACAATGGTGGAAGGTGGACAGAGTAAGCAGACTGTCCTGCTACAGATTTATAGTAAGAGACATGAAAGGAATGTGCGTCAGATGGAGCAGGAAGATGGGATGGTGGTGGTGGAGAGAGAGAGAGAAGAAGTAGGTGGAAACTGTTATAAGCCAGTATTTGGCCAGAAAGGAGAAACTGTGTGAGAGACGACTGACCTCGGGATTTCCATAAAACAAAAAGGAAAAAGTTTAGGTCAAATGTTCACCATAACATGCACTGTTATTTGAAAAATGGTTACTGGACAAAGCATAGCAGGAATTTAAGTATATTAGGAACACATAGCTGTTAAACAGTATGGTGCAAGATGTTCCCAGCTATAAAATAAACTGTGGCCGAAGACATTATTGGTGTAGAATATGAGGTGTCTTTGATAATCAGCAGTGGCAGTTGATGTATACCAAAACAAAAACAGCACACACACACGCACATGCACAGGCACACAGGGGGCCTGATCCCGTATCTCTCATTGCTGTGGCTGAGATGAGACTTTGTTACAATAAATTACACTTTTGCACTTAAAATTTGACATTTCTGTTTGTGCATATTTGTGGCCGTGGCTGTGTTCTATTTCTGGTAGCTTTACATAGAAACACAGAAACATAGAATTGACGGCGGATAAGGACCGATTGGCCCACCCAGTCTGCCCATTTCCCTACCTACTGGATAAGCTGCAGATCCTAGTTAACCAGTAGCCTACTTCTTCCTACTCCCACCCCCCACTACAATTGCCTTGTGTCTGTCCCATGCGTGCTTGAATTCCACCACTGTTTGGGGTGCCCACAGGCCGTACTGTAGCACCCTTTTCTCAGCAGCATAGCATGCTCCTTTATCTTTGATATTGCATTTGAGAGGTTGCCTGTGTTTTTCTCTGGATCCCTTCCACTTCACTGGGTATAGCTAACTAGCACGCTCATCCTTAACAATAAGCAGTAATTGAGCAGTATAATGATGATTACAGTATCAGATTATGGGCCATCTGGACAGATTCTAGCTGTTAAACTATATGTGTTTATGTGTACAGTTGCTGTGTCTGTCACAGGTATAAGAGTGCATTCTCGAATTCTGTTTTCTATGCTTTTCTACAAAACAGAGGGCACATTAACATGTTGTTAACAAGAAATTGTCTTAAAATGGACATGTTTGCTGAAAATTGGTCTCAAAATGGAGGGGTTTGTCCAAAAAGTGGGGTTTTGTGCATGATAAAGTGGTGCAAAATGGCAAATTGTGTTTTTTCCTAGAGTTTTTCATTGAAAATGGAACATCATTGCCCCTTTTTATAATGGTTAAAAGAGTACCTTGAGTGTTTAGATGTTTAATAAGAATGGGGGTCATTAAGGGCTATCGTGGCAGTCTAACCTATTGGCATTTTTGAGGGGGTAACAATGCAGCTAGGAATGGAAAAGGGTTATTTTTGTAATTCTGAAAGGCATTATACACGGTTGATATGAAAAGTTGGTTTTGAAGTTGGGGAAATTTGGAATACTGGAATTTAGTACAACTGGAGAGAGAGAGAGAGAGCTTTAAGTCAGACTGCTTTTCTTCATACATTCAAAACTCCATTAAAGAGCAGCGAACACCATCAAGGAAAATTAAGACAAGCATAATAGTTAGACAGCCTATAAGTTATACTAAAATGTTTTGAGCAGGGATCTCATCCCTTGCTCTTAGTTGTATAGGGTTTTGGAATGAAAACAGTCATTGAACTTAAAGTTCATTTACTTCTGTTGCTCATTTTCTGATTGAAGTTATAATTCTCTCTTTGTGACACCACAGTCAGCTGTAAGGGAAGCAGCTGTGACATTACAGAGGATTATGACTTCTGGTGGGGAATAAGCAGCCACAGTTGAAGATGTCTAAGGGGCAAACATCCTGTTTATGAGCAAATATTCTTATTAAAAAAGAAAAAGAGATGGAGAAATATAGATAATATAAACTATAAACTGAGTTTTTGTTTTAAAAAATTTCCCTGGGATGTTTATTACACTTTAACTTTCCCTCTAAATTCTGTAAGGTAAGCCACTCCCTTTTTGACTCCCCCGTCCTCAGACTTGGAAGCTTCAATATCTCTGACCCCCTTGAGGATCCACCTTTTTCAACACTTATTTCACCTCCTATGCCTAGGCTGTGTTCCCCCATCACCACTTTCCACTCATCATCTCCCCATTTTCCCACATTTCCTCCTCTTCCTCCCTCTCCTTTTCAGCTGGCCCTTTTCCTTCCCTTCCCTTCCCTCTCTGACCCCATCTCCTACCCTCACCTTTTCACTGTCCTCCCAACAGCTAGTGTTACTGACCTGTTCTTTCTCATCTCCTCTAGGAGTAAAAGTTCTGGGGAGCTTGCTGCTTAGCATATCTGTCTTTCTACTCTTGCTGTTGCTGATGTTATCTCGGCCCTCTTTAACCTCTTTTTTTTTTTCTCCTAGTCAGGGCGGCTACTTTTTTGTGGAAGAGTACCATAGTCCTCCCTCTGCCTAAAGGTGGTAATCCTTTCATACCACTGAACTACCTCCCTTACCCTCACTTACTCCTGCAGGTTCAGATAATACTAGTGCTCTCTCATCTCTACTTTTTTTTTTTTTGTTTAATTTCTCCCCTTCCTTTGCCCCTTCCAGTCTGGATTCCATAAGACCCACTCCACTGTCTTTTCCCTCCCTCTCAACCCACTCCTTCTTCTATAGGGGATGGACCAGGGCCTACTCACCTTTGAAGTCCTTGTTGATGCTGCCAGTTGCCAGAGCTTTCAACTCTGTTGCACACCCCACCAACATATTAGTTGAGTTAAGCCTTTGCAACCTCTCGGTCATCTGTTTTTTTCCTCATATCTGTCTGACCAATACCAATCTGTGTACGTGATACCACCTCCCATACTCTCCTGAATGAGGAAAGCTCCCAGAAGTGGGAATTAGAGGGAGACTGAGTGACAGTGACCTACTAAGCCATTAATTGTCATCCTTGTTGACAGAAGGTAACTTCTCTGGGCTTTAATTTGTTCACCCAGTTTACGTGAACAAAGTAGAAGTTTTTCATCTTTACTAGGGGTTTCTTATTTCATTATGAAAGGCTGCTACGTAAGGCTGTCTGATTTGATACTATTTAGGGCATATAGATCCTAAAATGAAACTAGTAGAGCAACAGGGCCATAAAGATGCCCCATTAGTGCATGATTTCAAGATGCATAGACAGTGAGAAGGAGAATCAAGACAGCAGATGAAAGGAGTTGACATGAGACTGTATCTAGTGAGAGCAGTGTTCCAGATAACCATGGCATTCAAGATGTACTCACCATTTTTAACATTAGATGAGTAAAACTTAATTTTGATGCATAAAATGGCTTTAAACTTGGAAACACAGCTCCTTTTGAAGTATTTATAGAGCATTTTCAAGGGTTGGGATGAGTATCTGTACACATCAGCATTTTGTTAAAGAGTATTTCTTAAAATTTGGTGAGTAAAATAGGCCAGTACTGACCTTATCTGGAGCACTGAGTGAGACAGTGACACAATATTGAAGATATTTTGAGAGAAGCAGCACTTGCTCAAATAGTGTCTCTTGCAAACAGTGAAAAGGACAGTGTTTTGAAAGGCCCCAATTAGGTGCATCTTTCCAAGCACAAAACAAGCATTTGTCAATGCTGAATGTTTGCTTGCTGGTATTACATTGGAAATGCAGGAGTTAGAGAGATGCAGAATAGGAATGGCAGTGAAGTATTGAACTTCACGCAAACCCCACCTTCACCCTGCAGAGATGGACAGGTGTTGGGGTATGTGTTTGGGTAGTTGCCCATAACATTCATGCCATTTCACTTCACCCTATCCAGAAGACACCAACACGTGTTGAGGTATGCCTTGAGGTGTTCGTCTTTACAGTCACCCCATTCCATAAGGGCATATGCTAAAATGGGTGCAGTATAGGAAAATGGGGTGAACTCTAGGGCGAAGAGTCCAAGGCACACCTTGATGCCTGTCACTGGCTGCAGGGTTGTGGGGGGGGTGGAATGGCATGAGCGTTACAGTTGGCAATCCAAAGGCACACCCCTGATACCTGTCAGTCTGTACAGGGTGAAACGTTATGGTTAGAAACCCTAATGCCCTTGGTGTTTGTTGGTATTTGCACTGCAGATTTTCAACATGGCCATTTTGTGACCCCCACCTCATGAAAGCATTTGGGACCTCTTCTCATAAACAGTGGCACTGTGATTTTGTCAATGTGCCTAGGACTTTGAGTTTCCACAGCGACCGTGCCATTGTGCGCCAGATGTACGAAAACACAGATCAGGCAGGATGTGAAGAATGACAGCTGTACCATTCATAGGGAGATGTGAAGAGATGGCAATGTTGAAAATCTGTAGTGAAAATATTAAAAATGCTCAAACTTCCGTATGTGGGAACTGCGCAACACATGCACATAACACAGTCATTTAGTGGAATTATTTCACCAAATTTCCAACATAGGCATTTTGTGACCTCTGCTCATAAAGACTGTCACTATGATTTTCTTAATCTGTCCCGAACATTGATTTCCCACAGCAACCGCGCTATTTTGTGCCAGATGTGTAAACGCATATTTGGGGCATGATGTGAAAAATGACAGCTGTACTCTTCATAAGGAGGTCTGAAAAAATGCCAGTGTTGAAAGTCTGAAGTGAAAATACTATAAATTTGTGAAGTTACGAAGGTGTGTGTATACTGCACAATGCATGCTCGTAACACAGTCATTGTATGGACATTTGTCACCAAATTTTCAACATAGGCATTTTAGGACCTCTGCTCATGAACAGAGTCACTGTGATTTTACATATTAACATACACACGAACTTACAAATCTGCTAGCAGAACACACCAATTGGTCTATGTAAGTCTGCCCAAGTGTGCAGCTAGCACCCTAGATTACAGCTGTGCCAGCCTCCTCCCCCCCTCAGTTCCTCCCCCGCTTGTCCCAGCCCCTGCCCCCCTGACTTTTCCTCTTGCTTTATCCCACTCCTTCTTAAAGCTATTGACTGTCCTACATGTTACCACCCCCTCTGGCAGCACATTCCAACTAGACACCACCCTCTCAGAGAAGTAGTGCCTCGTCATTTCCCTCTTGAAACGCCCCCCTTCCAGCCTTATTCTGTGCCCCCTCACCTCTCTTCCACTTCTCAGTTTAAACACCCCTCGGTGGTAGGTCTGTTTACCCCCTCAGGTATTTAAATGCTTCAGTCATATTCCCCCATCCCTCCACTCCTCCAGTGTGTACATGTTCAGCTCCTTCAGCCTAGCTTCATATTCCTTTCCTTCCATCCCCTTTAACATTTTTGTTGCCCTCCTTTGCACTTCCTCCAGTAACTTTATATCTCTCCTCAGGTATGGCCTCCAGTATTGCACACAGTACTCTAGGTGCGGTCTGACCAATGATCTGTAGAGAGGTAGGATCACATTCCTGTGTCTGGCTGAGAACCCCCTTGCGATGCACTGCAGCATCCTGTTTGCCTTTGCAGCTGCTCTTCAGCAGTGGGCCAAGTTGTTCATGCTCCTAGTTACCAACACCCCTAGATGATCCTCCTCCTCTGTGATCCCCAACCAATAGTCCCTCTTCTGGTTCTTAGCCCTGAAGTGCATCACCTTACACTTCTTTGCGTTGAATCCTAGCTACCACTCCACTGACCATGTCTCTAGTTTGGTTAAGTCCCCCTGCAGTTTTTCCCATCCATCCTCTTCATCCACCACTACCCCCAATTTGGTATAATCTACGAACAGACTAACTCTGCTCCCCACTCTGTGTGCTGTATCAGAGATAAAGAGCCCAAATTGCACTGGGCCCAGCACTGACCCCTGTGGCACCCTGCTTGTCACTGCTCTGGGTCCAGAGAGCTCCCCCTCCACCACCACCCTCTGTACCCTCCCCTGTAACCAGTTCTCTATCCATTTAGTCAGCTTTTTTCCCACCCCCACTGCCGTCAGCTTACCCACCAATCTCCCATGAGGCACTATATCGAAGGGTGTACCGTCACCGCAGTGAAACCCAGATGGTGAACACCACCACAGCGGCAGGAATCAGGCAAAATCTGCCTGTCGCTGTGGTGGTCAGTGTGCCGATCGGGACTGCCTTGCTGGGTGATTGCTCCCCCCCCCCCCGGTCGAACTCTGACTCAGAGTTAGAATCCTAGAGACCGGGGGTGTGGGGGAGTTCGGGGGCATAGCTCCCCAATTGTGAGTGCTGACATCCTGTAGCTACAATGCCGAAGGTTGGCATTGTAGCTGTCATTGTAGGGGATGCTGGTGCTAGTGCTGTCGAAGCGCTATAGGTAAACCATATCGAAGGCCTTACTGCAGTCCAAGTATAGGACATGTACCGCATGGCCCCTGTCCAACTCCCTTGTCACCCAGTCATAATACTGTATTAGGTTGGTTTGACAAGACCTCCCTGAGATGAAACCGTGTTGCTGCCCATCTTGGAGGTCATTATTCTCTAGGAAGACCACCAGCCTCTCCTTCAGTATCGCCGCCATAAGCTTACCCACTATGGATGTGAGAGTTACCGGCCAATAATTTTCTGGCTTCTCCCTATGCCGACTCTTGTGTATGGGCACCACATGGGTCACCCTCCAGTCATGGGGGCACACACCCCATTTTCAGGGAGGTGTTGAACAGATCTGCCAGCGGCTTAGCCAACAGCTCCATCTCCCTCAGCACCCTGGGGTGGATGCCATCGGGACTTGGTGCCTTGTCCACCCTTACTGCCCTCAGCCCCTCTAGCACCCTACTCCCTGTGATCACTTTGTCCGTCACCTCCTCCCCCCCCTTTTCCCCACCACCCCAGCCCATTCTGGTAGTGGACCATCCCTCTCCCTCTTTTCCACCCTCCCACTTTATCCTCACAATATATTCCTTGTACTTCCTCTTTTCCCTGACATACCTAAAAAGTCCTTTCCCCTTCCTTTGTGCCCTGTGTGGACCTTAATTGCCTGGAGGCCTTAGTTTTTTTTCACCCTCCTGGCAACCTCCCTTGACCAATTCCTGAAAGCCTCCTTATCCTCTCCCTTCCTTGTTCTCCTGTATGCAGCTGTCTTTGCTTTCAACCTTGCAGCACTGCCTTGTTCAGCCAGCATGGTTTCTTGGCTCTGCTGTTCTTACCCCTGGCCCTGGTGCAGGCTACTGTGGCCTCTGTTAGCCCAGTCTTTATGACTCTCCACTTTTGTTCTGCATCTATCCCCAGCCTTGTATCTTGGAGTCTCTCTTGCAGTATTGCTCCCATCCTCCCAAAGTCCACCATAATAAAGTCCTCCACCTTAGTGCCCATGCCTTCTGTCTCCCTGCCCAGCACTACAACGAGCCACACTGTTTGGTGGTCGCTACCTGCTAGTGGGTCCTGCACCTTTACCTCCCTCACCGCCTCCCCATTTGCCAGTACTAGGTCTAGAGTGCTACCAAGCCTTGTAGGCCCACTTATCAATTGTGTCAGAAGGCCATCCTGGAATGCATCAGGGAGCACCTGCTCCCTGGTACTGCTAGTGGCTGGGGGGGGGGCTCCATTCAACCCATGGTAGGTTAAAATCCCCACTATCACCACACTCCTCCTTCTACACACCCTCTTATCTGCTCTGCCAATGCTCCATCCAGGTCCCCAGATTGGGCTGGTAGTCTGTACACCACTCCCAGCCTAGCTTTCTGCTCTTGGAGTCCAGGAGCTGCATCCAAAGTGCCTCTGTCCTCTCCTCTTCTTCCTCATCCTTTATGCATTTAATCCGTTCCCTCACATAGAGTGCAACCACCCCCCCTTCCAACCACTCGGTCCCTGCGGTATATCCTGTATTCCGGGATTGCCAAGTCCCAATCATAGTACTCTGTGGCCCAAGTCTCTGCCTGTCCACCTTCCCCTCTGAAAAGAGTGCCTGAAGTTCTGCAGTTTTGTTCCCCTGGCTTCTTGTGTTGAGAGACACCACCTTCCACCCATATCCCTCCTTCTCCTCACTGTTCTCCTCCTTGGCCTGCGTACCTCCTCCTGGTAGTCCGTACGCTTTCTCCTCCTTATTCTTACCGGGTGGTGGTGCCTTCTATATTACACTCAGACCACTCTTTCCGCCCCCTTCCAGGGTTACTATGCCTCTGCCTTTATCTATATCTAGGGGGGGTGAGCTCATTAGGCTCCCCTCTCCGAACCTTTCTACCAACCTCAGTCTTTTGGCCACCCCCCACTAGTTTAAATCCACCTTAGCAGAGATATACCCCTCTAATCCTGCCTTTAATACTCCCTTCCCCTTCCTGCTCAAGTGTAACCTGCCCCCCACATACAGGTCACTATTCCCCCAGTCCCTACCCCAGTTAGTCACTAACCCATAATTTTTGGTGTGGCACCAATCCCTCAGCCACTCGTTGAACTCCTCAATCCTCCCCTTCCTCCCCATGCTTGCTCATGGTACCAGGAATACCTCCGAGAATGCCACCGACTCCCCCAACCCCTCACATTGCCTGCCCAACTACTCAAACCTCCCCCCTTACTGTTTCCATAGTCTCCCCTGCCAAGTCATTTGTACTCACATGCAACATTAAATGAGGTTTCTTCCTCCCCTTGCTGCACACTTGAGCAGTGCCTGCCCTGTCCTGCCCCTCCTGCAGTCAACCTGGGGATAGCTTCAACCCAAATATGGCTGTGCCTTTCCCCGCTTCTGCCTCATCTCACCTCTTTCAGTATGGAATCCCCCAGGATGAGTGCCCCCCCTGTTCCTTACCCCCTTTCCCTTCTAATGCCCCTTCCACCACCCCAGTATTCATTCTTCCCTGCCCCTTATCCCGCCAGCTGCACTCTGTGACTTCTGTATCAGTACCCCTACATCTGCCTCACCCTTTTCTCTGCCTTATTCCTCCCATCCCCCTCGTACCCCTTCCCAGCCTGACTACTTCCTACTGGGCTTCCCATGTCGACCTCCCCTCCTCCCCTGCTGATTTCCAGCCCTTCTCCTATCCCCGCTGTTGTCAATTTACAGCCCCCATTCCCTTCTACCCTGATAATGATGCCCCTCCCATCCTTCCCCCTTCCCATAGCCATCTCTCCTCCAGTCACCACCCTCCTTCTAGCCCCTTCTACCCTTTCATCCTCGCTATCTCTTCCCCTACCTGTTGCCATCCCTCTCATGCCCGCTTATCCTCCCCCCCTTCAATATGTTCCTGCTCCACCTCTGTCTCTCCCATAGCAGAGGCGCAAATCTATTCCTAATTGATACCCGTCCTACATCTCTTCCCCCTATTAGTTCCCCCCTCCTACTTATTCCGCTCTGAGCCACTCCTGGTTCCACCCCTGGTCCCTCCCTACCTGCAGCCATTTGCTCTCTCCCCTGGTACTCCTCATGGTCTCTTCCTCCCCCATCAGGAGGCCTCCCCCTCACCTCGGGCACCCCCTTCCTTCTCCTCTCTTTTCTGCTAGTGCCTCTGATACTGGGGTCGGTTTCAGTCCATGGTTGTTGTTCTTCTGTCCCCCCTTGCCATCCCCTACTCCCAGCCAGGATGCCTCACCATACTCATCTGCCCTGCCACTTAGACTCCTCCCTAACCTCCGCAGTTCCTACCTCAAACTAGCCAGTCATGTACAGACCATACACCCCCCCATCCTCCAAGCCCAGTCCAGGATCTTGGAGGATCCGCACCCTGTACACCCCACCACCCTTCCAAAGATGCCCACCATATTGACATGTGGCACCTGCCCCATTTTGGCCCCATCTCATGTTACGGGCTCTTACTCCCAGTTTCTGTACCCTACTTTAACTGTTAAGCCCCTATTTACTCAAATTCCTGGTCCCCCCCAACACTAGTCCTCCTACTGCCCGGTGGCCGTCCGGGTTAATTCAGTCTCAAATCTCATCCATGAGATACTGTATTACAGTATCAATCCTAAAGCCTCCTTGTCTGTTTTTCACCCCTCAGCTACCATATTTTTTGTTCTCAGCTCTCGTATAGTTTCACTTAGCCCAGTTAGAAATCCTATTGCACTCCAAATATTACTCAGCTTTGTTAGAGAAATAAACAGAACAAATAAATATGTATTATTACAGCAATCCAAACAGTATAGCTCAGTACTTAGCTCAGTTAGAGAAAGAAACAGAATAACTAAATCTGTATTATTACAGCAATCCTAAAAGTATCCAGTCATTGCTTTGTCTCCACTCCGGAGACTCTGCTGTAATAAAGGACCACAGAGGACCCTGGATGGGAAAGTGGGAAACTCTAAAATCCCGGCAGAGCTCCTTTGAGCTTGTTCACTCCCCCTCTCTCACTTGCTCATTCTATTTCTCCCGGCGCTGCAGGCTGCCCTTTTGTACTGGGCTCCTGCCTGCGTTGACGCCTTTTTCTGCCCACAAAGAAATCTGCAGCAGTCCCGACAGAGCTCTGTTGAGCTCGCTCACTCCCCCTCTCTCACTCGCAGATTCTGTTTCTCCCGGCGCTGCAGGCTGCCTTTGTACTGGGCTCCTGCCTCTGTTGGCGCCTTTTCTGCCCACAAAGAAATCCACAGCAGTCCCAACAGAGCTCCATTGAGCTCATTCACTCCCCCCCCCCCCACTCGCTCATTCTGTTTCTCCCGGCGCTGCAGGCTGCCTTTTTGTACTGGGCTTCTGCCTGCATTGGCGCCTTTTTCTGCCCACAAAGAAATCTGCAGCTGTCCCGACAGAGCTCAGTTAAGCTTGCTAACTTACTCTCTCTCACTTGCTCTATCTTAATCTGTCCCAAGCACTGAATTCCCACAGCGACCATGCTATTCTACGCCAGAAGTGCAAAAACACATTTTGGCCAGGATGTGAAAAATGACAGCTGTACTGTTCATAAGAAGGTGTGAAAAAATGCCAGTGTTGAAAATCTGGTGTGAAAATATTACAGATTCGCAAAGTTATGAGTGTGCATGGAAACTGCGCAATGCATGCTCGTAAACCATTCGTTGTTTGGATTTTCATCAAGTTTGCAACACAGGCTTTTGAGAGCCCACTCACACACGGCACTGTCATTTGGCATTTCCGGTCATGAAAGGTGATTCCACGCAGTGACTGCAAAATTACCTTTCAGGACCGAATAACACCATGACAGTGGCTGAATTCATGAGGAGGGGTCCTAATAACCCTATGTTGCAAATCTGGAATTCCCCAAAATGCCTGAGATATGCACCAAAGTTGAAAAATATCTGCTTATGCCATTATATAGCTTAAGGGCATTTCTTCAGTTCGCAGTCAGCTTTGAAGAGTGCAGACGTGTTCCCGGCATACCTCTCAACTGTACCACATTATGAGGAACGTTCCTCATTTTACTTCACAAAAGCTCTCTGTTCCACATTGTGAGAACTTGTTCCACATTCAGTATTAACATTTTAAAGCACAAAAAATTAGTAAATGATGCAAAAAATATATTATTCAAGTAACAACAGACTTTCTGAACATAAATGCAAACATTTTAACAGTGTTCTGAGCCTCCTGGGCAAAGATTTGATCAAGTGTTCCACATTTTGCTCATTTGTTCCACATTTTGAGAGGCAATGTTCCACATTTGAGGGACAAAAGGTTGAGAGGTATGGTTCCCGGTCCACCGAAGATCGCCGTGCTGGGCTCCGGAGGTAAGTATGAGGTGAGGGGTGGGGAGGCAGGGTGCACAGAGGGTGGGCACGGGTTGGGGAGGGACCACCGACTCAATGAGGGACCGCTTTCTGTTTTATAGGGTTAAAAAAACATTGCGGATTGTTTTTTTTTCAGGATACTTGGCACGCTGGGGTAGGCTCCCAGCGTGCCACCTGAGTGTTTTTTGGGGGCTGTAGCCGACGGGGATTGGGCACTGCTGCACATACCGAGTGGGGGTGAGGGGATTGGGCACCTCCTCGGAGAGACAACAGATTGGGGACATAATGCCGACGGGAGTGGCTCCCCATCTGCAAATTGAACTGGGAAGGGGACTGAAGCCCACGGGAATTGGGCACCCCGCTGGCAAAGAAAGACTGTTGGGGGGTATGATACTCATGGGAATGGGCACCCCGTACACAAATAGAAGCTTGGTAGGGGACAGTATGCCGTATGGGGACTGGGCTCCCGTCAGCAAAGAACTGGGTCGGGGGCTTGTGGACGGCAAGGTACCTCCCTGCAATGACAGATCGCTCCCTTATTGCAGCGGAATGGCTGATGCAATGATGAGGCGGCCCCTGATTGCAGCGGCGAAAATGTTTCTAGGTGGTGGCACGCTGGCTGAACTAGTGTCAGCAGCAGCATGCCACCGCATTGGGGAAAGTGGGCCAAGCCTCAAAAGGCACTTGGGCCATTGGCCCCCACAGTGTCGCACCTCCAAAACCCCACTTCTCTCCTAAGCTGTGACAAAGTGTTTCTTGCACATGCGCAGGCAAAAATTAAAAGTATGGGACATGGTAGCTGCTAAGCTGCAGGTCAGAACAGGAATACCATGGTCAGTGCCCCAAATTCAGCATGTTTAGGATGACCTGAAACATTGGCAGCCAAAGGAGCTGGATAGTCTGCTGAGCACAGTGTTGAAAAATAAGAGAAAAGAGGAAGAGCCAGAACAACAGCCTCTGGGGAATGATGGAATACAGCCCCAGGTGTGGTAAGGATATCCTTTATAAGGAGTGGAGAGATAGTGAGGAAGAGTTTTTGTTGTTAATTGAACTGAATTTTATAGGAAAGTTCTGAGCTGCGTCCCTATGATGTTTTCAATGGAGAGAAGATGAGCTTGGCACACGTGGTATTGCCGGTTTTACTGTGCAGGAGCAAGGAACATGCACATTTTAAAGAGCTAGTGGAACCAAAACAGACAGACAGGAAAATTTAGCAAATTTTAAGTAGTAGTCCATTGTAACTTTTTATTTCTGAAGTATTTTTCCTTTCCTTTTGCTCATTAGAAAGTTTTTTTTAAATGTGATACTGTTGTGTTGGATGTGTGGAATAGCTCTCAGCCTGGCACCTGACATATATATCTCTAGTCCCCCAACTACATCATCAGCATTGTGATCTCATTGACATCACAGGTGACTGACTTGGCAGCTGCTGAGTGGCTGTTCCTGAGCAGCAGTGATGTCACAATTGGTGAGGTGACAGAACCAGGTATGGCAGTAGCCAGAAAGAATGCTGTTCGACACAGCACACCTACAAACATTAGGTAAACAATCTTCTAATTAACCAAAGGGAAAATAAAAAGTACCTGATGTAAAAGATAATGGTCGATTGCTTTTTTAAAAAAAAAAAATTAGACAGTACACTGTCTCTTTAAAAGTTAAAACTCTTGTATTTTCGTACCAGTCATCTACTTGCCATGACTAGTCATGTACTAGCTATTGTAGAGAAGGCATTATGTCCCAGTTGGAGGAGGTGGGGTCATGTTAGCAGTCTTTTTGAGGGAATTTTTGAGCTATGCCCTTTTGCTCTAACATGGGATTTCAGAAAGTACTTATCAAGAGACTTCTCTATTTGGAACAATTGGGACACTTACGTTATCTCAGAACAGGCTTAAAGCTCTGAATGTGACCTTAAAATATGTATGTGCCTCACTAGTTAAATAATTAGTTGTAAGTCTAAAATGTGATTAGTGGAGTGGGGTGTATTTTAACATATTGATCGTATTCATGTCTTAATTTTATGTTGCCGTATATTTTCACAGTTAATTTTGAGGCCTTATAACTTTACAAGCAATGTTACATAAATATGGGCATTCCACTTAATGTGTATCATTTTAGCATATATTTCTATTTGCAAAGATTGTTCTAATAAACAAGTGGAGATTTCTTGGTAAATGACTGGAATACTTAATCCAGGAACCCACTTCAGGGATATAATGCTAGGTGGCGATGGGGTTGCTCTCTGGTTAAGCACATCAGCATTAATTATGGACTACTTTAGCCTGGCAGATTTTTGATTAAACATGGAACAATACAGGATGCAGGGTGTTAGCAGGAAAATAACTAGGAGCTGAAATGTATACTGATGCCCAGAGACCATTGTCCAGGTATGGTTCTCCCGAACATTAGGCATTCAGTTGCTGTAATATAAAAGAGGGGGGTGGAGGCTGAGACACCACGCATCACTTATCAGAGAGCTAGAAACATATGGGATGCAGTGGTGCACAGTGTGCAGCCAAGGGAGAAAAATGCTGGATGTTTTCCTCCCCCGAACTTGGGGTGCAAACGCTGTGGCCACTGTAAGTATTGTTGCGTGGTGCCCAATACACAAGTATTCCTAGGCCCTAAGGATGGGAGGAAATATAAGATACTTAGTTTGATAACTTGCGATACTTGTGATGTCATTTATCTGGCGATTTGCAGAGGCATTTTTTTTTTTTTTTTTTTTTAAGTAGGAAGAACCAAATATAGGTTTAAAGACCGTGTTGGAGAACACATGCGGGCAATTACTAATAGGAGTGACAAATATGCATTAGATATGCACATTAATGAATCGGGGGTGGGGAGGCACACTGTTCTGTTTTTATAGGGATTGAGAGAGTGATGTTATGTTATAGAGGGGGAGATATTGAAAGGTTGTTGGCAAAAAGAGAGAGGCATATTGGATTTATCAACTTGGTGCACTGGAGTGGCCAGGTGTTACTGATCAAATTGAATTGGTCAAGCTTTTATAAATAGAGTGTTTACATTTTCTACTCCAGTTACACTGAAGCCAATATGCACAAAGAAATAGTTTGGACAATTATTTTCTCCACCCCCCCACCACATTGACAGTGCATACAAACCCCTCATTTTTGTACTTCTGCTCCCCCTTTAACAAACGATTTGTGATCTGTGATATTTATTATTTGATATTTTATATGGCTTTATGTGTATGTTTTATCTGTTGGTTATAAGTGGTACTCCAGCAGTTTATTGTTATGCTTAAGCAGGGTCCAGGGCAATACAATGCCAACAAAAATGCGGTCAGTTCTCATGCAGACAAAAACACCAACAGCAAAAACTGCACATTGGCACATTGCATTTAATGGATGGCCACGCATCCGTGGTGGGCAGAAAGTTGGGGAGATGTACTTTTACAAACTCCAGGAGGACACACTTGGGGAGGGGAGAAAGTTGGTGGGGTTTACTGTTACAAACTCGGGGGAGACAGAACTCAGGGGTGACAGTTGGGGGTGGGGCTTATTAGTACTAACCCCCAGGAGGGTGACAGTCAGGGGGGTGCAGTAACATCCCGACACTCTTTTGTCCCATTAGCTGTATTTCCTGACGCAATTTTAATGGCATGGATTTTGCGGCACGATTATTCCCACGCTAAGTTGACTGGATACCGCTGAAACATATATTCAATTAGCTTAAAACTAGCCAGTACAAGATTTTAACTGGCAAGTATAGTTTTTGCTAATATTAAATATGTAGGAGCATGGGGCTAGTCTACTGGCATATGTTCATCTCTAATAGAAGGATTGATAAAGGGTTCTTTACAAAAAAGAAATTGTCTGACTTTACCTTGGGACCCTCCTCTACAACTGAATTGCCAGGGTCTGACCTGATTTAGTGGAAGGACTAATTAATTTTAGTGACATCCTCACATTTTTACAATTTTTTTAAACATTTTTCACTGTGTGATGTGTATATAAGGGTATATTCTAGGGGGCGCACTTTGCCTTGAAAAAGCACTTGTGAATTGAGTGTGACATATTAGCCCTGTGGGTAGCCTCACTGGGCTACACCGGCTAGCTGCATAACACCTAGCTTCAGATTGTTGGAAACTACAATAAAAAAAAAGTTGTGAGCACTGGGATACAGTGTTTCGAGAGCTTTTTTAAAGTGCACTGAGTGCTGAGTCTGACATTGTTGTCAATCAGCATAGGTAGGAGCTCGCCAGCTTAAAAACTTTCTTTGAAACTTTTTTCCCCCACTGTTAACTCAGCAGAGAATTCTGTTTGTTTTACACCCAGAATTTCTAAATTTTAATCATGCCACTTGTTTATTTGCTTAATTGGCTGCAGCTTTAACCCCAAATTCCTCATGGGAGGCATGTGTTTTGCTGTTCTGTCTGAACAGTTTCTGAATTCTTTAGAGGGTATAAGCTAGTGTTTAAGATCTTGCTAATGTGGTCTGAGTTTAGCTTGATGCTGAGGCAAGTTCTTCTTTATGCTGATTGCACGCGTGCGCAAGAAACCTATTGCAGCAGGTTTCTAGAAGCAGATTGTGGAGGCGTGGCACTGTTGTGGCCAATGCCCTCACAGCCTTGGCCGGCTTTCCCCAGTGCCGTGGCACGCTGCTGCTGACACTAGTTCAGCCAGCATGCCACAACCTTGAAAAGTTTCAGCTGCTGCAATCAGGGGCTGCCTCGTCATTGCAGCGTCAGCCATTTGCTATAGCGAGGGAGCGACCAGTCATTGCTGGGCGGAAGTTTCCAGGTGCAGGATTGTTTGTGAACATGGCGGCAGCTTGCTACTGTGGTTCACAACAATATTAAGTAACCCCCAGTGCCGAGGGTATGCCCAAGCAGCATGCGCCCCCCCACAACAGGTTTTGTTTGCTGACAGGGGCCTCAATCCCGTTGGCTTCAGTGGGCCTGCCCTTTGATGTTGCCAATGGGGGAGCCCACTCCCCATCGGCATTATGCCCCCCCCCAGTTTCATGTGCCGACGGGGGAGCCCACTCCCGGTTGGCATAATGCCCCCCCCAAACACCCAGAACGTTTGTGCCGAGAGGGTACCCAATCCCCACTGGCTTTTGGCCGCCTTTTAGTGCCGACAGGGTGCCCAATTCCTCGCCGGCATGACGGGCCTCCTCCTTTGTTGTGTGACGACGGGGGTGCCCAATCCCACGTCAACTACAGCTGCCCCCCCAAGAACGAGTCTGTTGGCATGCTGGGAACCCACCCCAGCATGCCACCTGCCCCAGAAAACAAAAAACCGTCCCGCAATGTCTTTTTTTTCCCCTTTGTCCTGTGAAAAAAGGAAACAGTTCCTCAGGGGTCTCCCTGCCCCTCCCGCAACTCCACGCCCACCCACTGCGCACTCCTGCCTCCCTCATTCCCTCACCCCATTCTTACATCCGAGTCTGACGACGACTCGTTGGACTGGAACACGCCTACACTTTCAAAGCCGAAGTACGTAACTGAGGAAATTCCGGTAAGCTGTATAATGGGATAAATAGTTTTTTTTCAACTTTGATGCATATCTCAGTCACTTTTTGGAATTTTGGCACCAAATTTTCAACAAGGGGTTTTCTCCTCATGAATTCTGGCACTGTCATGGCGTTAATCGGCCCCGAAAGGTGATCTCGCGGTCACTGCGCAGAATCTTCTTTCAGGGCTGATTAATGAAACGACAGTGCTAGTGTTCATGAGGTGGGCTCTCATAAAGCCTATTTTGTAAATTTGGTGGAAAAAAATCCAATAAATGACTGTTTTATGAGCGTGTGTTGCGCAGTTGCTATGCATGCTCGTAACTTCACGAATTTGCAATATTTTCACGTCAGATTTTCAAAATTGTAATTTTTTCACACCTCCTTGTGAACGGTACAGCGTTCATTGTTCACATCCTGGCCGAAATGTGTTTTCACACTTCCGGCACAGAGTAGTGCGGTCACTGTGGGAAATCAGTGTTTGGGACAGATTAAGAAAATAACAGTGACACTTTTCATGACAAGAGGTCCTAAAATGCCTATGTTGAAAATTTGGTGATGATACTCCATAAATCGACTGTGTTACAAACGTGCGTTGCACAGTTTGCACGCATGCTCGTAAGTTCACGAATTTGTAATATTTTCACTCCAGATTTTCAACATTGCCATTTTACCACACCTACTTATGAACAGTACAGCTGTCGTTTTTCCCATCTTGGCCAAAATGTGGTTTCGCACTTCTGGCGCAGAATAGCGCAGTTGCTATGGGAATTCACTGTTTGAGACAGATTAAGAAAATAACAGTGATCCTGTTCATGAACAGAGGTCCTAAAATGCCTATGTTGAAAATTTGGTGATGATAGCCCTTCAAATGACTGTGATACAGGTGTGAATTGTGCACTTTCCATGCACCCTTGTAACTTCGCAGATGTGCAATATTGTCACACCAGATTTTCAACCGTGGCATTTTTTCACACCTCCTTATGAGCAGTACAGCTGTCATTTTTCGCATCCTGACAGAAATTTGTTTTCGCACTTCTGGCGCAGAATAATGCTATCGCTGTGGGAAATCAGTGTTCAGGATAGATTCAGAAAATGACAGTGGCACTGTTCATGAGCAGAGGTCCTAAAATCCCTATGTTGAAAATTTGGTGAAGAAACTCCATAACATGACTGTGTTACAAGTGTGCGTTGAACTGTTTCCACGCACCCTTCTAACTTTGTAAATTTGTAATATTTTCACCCCACATTTTCAAAACTGCCATTTTTCACATCTCATTATGAAAGGTACAGCTGTCATTTTTCACATCCTAGCTAAAATATGTTTTTGCACTCCTTCCGGAGAATAGCACGGTCGCTGTGGGAAATCAGTGTTTGGGACAGATTAAGATCGAGTGAGTTGGGGTGACCGAGCTCAACTGAGCTCTGTCGGGACTGCTGTGGATTTCTTTGTGGTTAGAAAAAGGCCCCAATGCAAGAGCCCAGTACAAAAGAGAAGCCTGCAGCACTGGGAGAAACAGAACGAGAGAGCGAATGAGGGAGGGGGAGTGAGCGAACTCACCGGAACGCTGTCAGAACTGCTGCGGATTTCTTTGTGGGCAGAAAAAGATGTCAGTGCAGGCAGGGGCCCAGTACAAAAGGCCAGCATGCAGCGGTGGGAGAAACAGTACAAGCGAGTGAGACAGGGGACTGAGTGAGCTCAACGGAGCTCTATCAGGACTGCTGTAGATTTCTTTGTGGGCAGAAAAAGGCGGCAATGCAGGCAGGAGCCCCGTACAAAACGGGCAGCGGCAACGCCAGGACAAACAGAATGAGCGTGAGAGAGGGAGACTGAGCAACCTCAATGGAGCTCTGTCAGGACAGCTGCAGATTTCTTTGTGGGCAGACAAAGGTGCCAACGCAGTCAGGAGCCCCGTACAAAAGCGCATCCTGCAGTGCCAAGAGAAACAGAACGAGCGAGTGAAAGAGCAGGAGTGAGTGAGCTCAACGGAGCTCTATCGTGACTGCTGTGGATTTCTTTGTGAGCAAAAAAAGGTGACAGTGCAGGCAGTAGCCCAGTACAAAAGGCCAGCCTGCAGCGCCGGCAGAAATGGAGAGGGGGAGTGAGCGAACTCAACGGAGCTGTGTCGGGACTGCTGCAGATTTCTTTGTGGCCTGAAAAAGCCGCCAGTGCAGGCAGGAGCCCAGTACAAAAGGGCAGTCTGCAGCGGTGGGAGACACAGAATGAGTGAGTGAGGGAGAGGGAGTGAATGAGCTCAACGGAGCTGTGTTGGGACTGCTGCGGATTTGTTTGTGGGCAGAAAAAGGCAGCAATGCACGCAGGGGCCCAGTACAAAAGGGAAGCCTGCAGCGGTGGGAGAAACAGAATGAGCAAGTGAGAGATGGGAGAGTGAGTGAGCTCAGTGGAGCTCTATTGTGACCACTGCAAATTTCTTTAGTGGGCAGAAGAAGGCGGCAACGCAGGCAGGAGCCCAGTACAAAAGGGCAGCCTGCAGCACCGGCCGAAACGGAATGATCGAGTAGAGAAGGGGTGTGAGTGAGCTCAATGGAGCTCTGTCGGGACTGCTGCAGATTTCTTTGTGGGCGGAAAAAGGCACGAACAGAGGCAGGAGCCCAGTACAAAAGGGCAGTCTGCAGCAGTGGGAGACACAGAATGAGCGAGTGAGGGAGAGGGAGTGAATGAGCTCAACGGAGCTGTGTTGGGACTGCTGCGGATTTGTTTGTGGGCAAAAAAGGTGACAGTGCAGGCAGTAGCCCAGTACAAAAGGCCAGCCTGCAGCGCTGGCAGAAACGGAGAGGGGGAGTGAGCGAACTCAACGGAGCTGTGTCTGGACTGCTGCAGATTTCTTTGTGGCCTGAAAAAGCCACCAGTGCAATCAGAAGCCCAGTACAAAAGGGCAGTCTGCAGCGGTGGGAGACACAGAATGAGCGAGTGAGGGAGAGGGAGTGAATGAGCTCAACGGAGCTGTGTTGGGACTGCTACGGATTTGTTTGTGGGCAGAAAAAGGCAGGAATGTACGCAGGGGCCCAGTACAAAAGGGCAGCCTGCAGCGGCGGGAGAAACAGAATGAGCAACTGAGAGATGGGGGGGAGTGAGTGAGCTCAGTGGAGCTCTATTGTGACCACTGCAAATTTCTTTGGGCAGAAGAAGGCGGCAACGCAGGCAGGAGCCCAGTACAAAAGGGCAGCCTGCAGCACCGACGGAAATGGAATGAGCGAGTAGAGAAGGGGTGTGAGTGAGCTCAATGGAGCTCTGTCGGGACTGCTGCAGATTTCTTTGTGGGCAGAAAAAGGTGCCAACAGAGGCAGGAGCCCAGCACAAAAGGGCAGCCTGCAGCGCCAGGGAGAAACAGAATGAGCGAGTGAGACAAGGGGAGTGAGTGACCTCAACGGTGCTCTGTTGGGACAGGTGCAGATTTCTTTGTGGGCAGAAAAAGATGCCAATGCAGGCAGGGGCCCAGTACAAAAGGGCAGCCTGCAGCGCCGGGAGAAACACAATGAGTGAGTGGGGGGGGGGCGAGTTGAATGGAGCTCTATCGTGACTGCTGCGGATTTCTTTGTTGGGAGAAAAAGGTGGTAACATAGGCAGGAGCCCAGTACAAAAGGCCAGCCTGCAGCACCGGCAGAAACGGAATGAGTGAGTGAGAGAGGGGGAGTGAGCAGGCTTAATGGACCTGTGTTGGGACTGCTGCAGATTTCTTTGTGGGCAGAAAAAGCCACCAACAGAGGCAGGAGCCCAGTACAAAAGGGCAGCCTGCAGCGCCAGGAGAAACAGAATGAGCGAGTGAGACGGGGAGTGAGCCACCTCAACGAAGCTCTGTTGGGACAGCTGCAGATTTCTTAGTGGGCAGAAAAAGGTGCCAATGCAGGCAGGAGCCCAGTACAAAAGAGCAGCCTATAGCACCGGGAGAAACAGACTGAGCGAGTGACAGAGGGGCAGTGAGCGAGGTCAACAGACCTTCGCAATCAACATTCGGTGTTGACAAATGCTTGTTTTCTTGTAGTTTTTCATAGGTTCATAGATTTCAAGGAATAAATTAGTGTTGGAGAGTTGATTAGCAGCCTTTGCTAATCAAAATAAAAAATGATTAGCAGTCAGCCAATATTGATTATCAGTTTTATAAAATGGATATTTTTACTTTAAACCATTTAATTATTACTTATTGTTGTATATATTGATAAAACAAACATCGTATATGTAGTTCTGAAACTAAATTTGCCATTTTGACCAAATTGTCTGCATAGCCTTTCTTATTACCTCACCTCAGGTACCTTGTACAGAAAGTTTTCCAGTCCCCACTAAATCGTAATTCTGTGCAACGGTAGTGCCATTCCGCGCCACAGGTGCGAAATCACATTTTGGCCAGGATTTGAAAAATGACAGCTATGACATACATGAGGTGGGTTATTAAGAATGCGGTGTTGAAAATCTGGGCTCAAAATATTTAAAAATTCCAAAGTTACATGGGTGCTTAGCAAAATTGCAATGAATGGTCATAACTTTGCAATTGTTTTCATATTTTGACTCAAAATTTTCAACATAGCCTTCTTAAGATCCCTCCTCAAGAACACTATGACTGTCATTACGCAAATCCTGCCCAAAAGGTGAATTCGCCAGGCAACTGCAAAATCATCTTTTGGGCAGGAGTTGTTTAATGACAGTTATAATGTTGATGAGGTAGGGTCCCCAAAAGACTATGTTGAAAATTTGGGGTCAGTATTTCAAAAAATGACTTGAGTTATGCACCAAAGTTGAAACCCCCATTGAATACATAGGACCGCATTTACCTTAGTTCTCATACTGCAGTCATCAGTTCAAGCAGCAAGATGTGTCCTCGATCGGGAGCATGGATCTCAAACCTGGGACCTGTTCAGGTGAGTGACGGCTTGTGGGGGTGGCAAGGGGGTGTGGGTAGGTGGGTGCACAGTGGGTGGTCAGGTGGGTGTACAGGAGTGATCGTCGATGGACAGTTTTTTTTTTTCAGGTTCAAATAAAAAAAACATCGAGGGGCAAAACGGACAGTGATGAGATGGGGGGGGTGCCACTAGACACTAGGGAACGTAGAAGAATAATGGGGACATCGATCGGAATGGGGGTCCACCAGGCACAAGGGATAAAATGGCATTACAGGGATGGTGATCAGTAGAGGTAGGGGGCACTAGATTTCACCAGGGAAACAAAGGGCTGGCAAGTGGAGGGTGGGGGGGTGCCACTAAACACCAGGGAAAGTAAAAAAAAAATTAAAAATATGGAGATAGCCAGCCTTTATGATTAGAAACCATTGCTAATCAAGCTGGAAATTGACTCGCATTTCCCGATTCTTGGGTCACAAATCGTGATACAAACTCACTTATTTTATGCCTTGGATCTGTATGAGTTTATAAGGTCATAGACCTTTAAGAAAACTCACCACCATTAATGGTGGAACATTTGCATTGTGCTACCCATAAATTCATCTAATCTTTTTTTGAATAGTGCCATAGTCTCACTCTTAACTATGTTTTGGGGAAGTGTGTTCCAAATTGTAATTATTCTTTGTGTGTACCAATTACTTCTTTTAGCAGTTTTGTTTATTTCTCAGCTTAACTTATATTCATGTGACCTTGTGTTTTTTATTAACATTTTGCCTGACCAATCCAATTGTTTCCATAATAGATTCATTCTGTCATAGCGTTATATGTTAAACAAAAATCACCCCAATGCTTCTATACTCCAGTGAGTATTGCCCAGGTTCACCCAGCCTTTCCTCATACTTTAGGTTTTGCATACTTTTGACCCTTTTGGGAGCTCTTCTTTGTACTTTCTCAATCATTTTCTGCCCTCCTATGGTTTGAGGTGCACAAAAAGGGAGCAGTACTCTAGATGAGGCCTCACTAGGCTTGAATATAGGGGGTAATTGCTTCTGGTTCTCTACTTTTGATGTTTTTAAGTATACAACCTAATATTTTATGACATTTTTTTACTATAATTTTTGTGTGTGTGTCAAATGATAGGTTGTCTGAGACAGTTACACCTAGAGCTCTCTCATTCGAGGTTAAGATTGTCTGAGACAGTTACACCTAGATCTGTCTTATTCGAGGTTACCTGTAGAACCATGGTATTTAATCTGTATGTCATTCTTGGATTATTGTATCCGAGATGCATAACTTTGCATTTTTTTGTCATTAAATGTCATTTTGTTTTCTATAGCCCATTTTTCTAAGTTTGTTATATTTTTCTGAAATTTTTGCCCTGCTGATTGATCATTGACTACACCGCCAATTTTACAATCATCTGCATATTTACACAACCATGCATTACAAGTTGTAAAGTTCAACTCAGCAACATCAGAACAAACAGTCACTGCTATTGGAGTACCACAGGGATCGATTCTGGGTCCTTTTCTCTTCTTTTCTTGATCTTCATTAATAATATAATGCAAAATACCTCCTCCTGTTCGTCCTTACTTTATGCTGATGACTTGGTACTCTATACCAGCTACAATGACATGCTTAGTCTTAACCATGATCTATCTGTGGCTTTCCTCAGTGTTCAGTCCTGGATTACCAGTCAATGGCTTGTTCTCAATGTCAACAAAATGCAGTCCATGCTCTTTGGCACTGCTGCCAGTCTAAAAAACTGTTGAGACCTTTTTAGAATCACCTGTGCTGATGGTACCCCGCTGGAGGTAGTGAGCACCTTCAAATACTTGGGGATCATCATTGAAGAATCACTTAATTTTGATTCCCATATTACCATCACATGTAAGGCAGTAAATGCTAAACTAGGGATAGCCTACAAAATGAGCCATGGTCTTATCCCCTAAGCTAGACTGGCTATAGCCAGGGGTATCCTACTTCCATCGCTTACTTACGAGTCTGTCATATACAGCAATGCATCCAAAGCTTCCCTACATAGATGGGATATGACCTATAATAATATATGCTGTTTTGCTTCTGCGTCCCCTAGGCTAAAACATCACTGCCTGCTATATGCTGAACATAACTGGCCCTCCCCGATGGCCCACCCTCTCATCTCTTGTGGGTCTCTATTTGACAGTATATTAAGATCTAACATGCCAAGTTCCCTTGTCTCCCTGCTTACCCCCCCCAGTCCACCTCCTACGACCTCCGATTTGCTGACCTGTCCCTACTTCACATTCAAACATTCAAAGGCACTTCAGGTTTCTCCTGTGTGGGTCCCTGGACTGAGCCCTGTGGCACTCCACTTGTAAACGGACCCCATGATTATATATGTCGCCTTATCCCTACTCTTTGTTTCCTGTCTTCCAGCCATGAATTAACCCGAGCTATTATATTAGTGTAACCCCTAGATGGCGCTATCCCAGGGGCTACTACCCCTGCCTGATTTGCCACTAACAGGTTGAGGGGCCTGGATCCAATAGCGGGTGCCTCCACCCAGAGGTCAGGGTTTGCAGTAGTTAAACTTACTTGGTCACAGCCCTCTGGGACACTGCAACCCCCCTTTCTTCCCACTAGTGGCCCACACAATATATCAGAATTACCTTCACAGTATACACTTACCCCAAGGGCTGGTTCAGGCACTGGGACCTCCTGTAAAATAAGATACAGTGCAACAATCACAGTACAATACTTTAACATAGACAAATACCTCAGGCAGTATAACTTTGCTGAAACAAGCAGCTCGGATTTATTTAGGGGGAATATAACAAGGACAGGGGAAATCAGGTTAATTAGCTTATCACTTTACTCATCTACCTATGGCTCTGTGCAAGGCCTATCCCTACCAGTTACTGTCCCTGGGTACCCAAGCCCTAGTGGCTAGTCCAAACCGTGGCAGCTGGTAGGGCCCTTTCCCACAGAGAAAAGAAAATTAGTTTAAACAGTCAGCAGTACAGTGATTCCATTTGAATTCAATGTGGCAATTCAACAGGGAGCGACCCTGAATTAGTACTCACGACCTCCAAACAAGATAGGGTCCTTCAATGTCAGCAGGGCTACCTTGAGCTCCACGAGACTCCTCACACATTTATATGGCAAACTGCAACAGGCAAAGTCCTTTAATGGCAGCAGGATTCACTTGAGCTAACCAAGCCTCCTCACACATTTATATGGTGAACAGTAACAGGCAAAAGTCCTTTAATGGCAGCAGGATCACTTGAGGTACAAGCCTTCTTCACACATTTATATGGTAAAACAGAAAGTACTATACCAGGCAGGCTGCTTCTCTATCCGAATCGCAATTACTGCACAATACCCGGGAGAACACACAGCAGATTCAGTTCCTGACAGACCGAGTGCAATTCAGCAATTTCTCCAGTCTTCTACAGGGTGAGCCTGGTTTCTACTCTTCAGATATCCTTTGATTCTCTTCACAGGACGGATTCAGCCCTAACAAGCAGTTACACAAGCTGCAGACCGGAACTCTGGGCCTTACACACGTTTCCCGACTAAAACTGCACACTGAAAAAGCACAGGGCTCCTTCCTTCTTCACTGCCAGAGCTCAACTGAAACTCCAACAGACAAAACTGGCACTTCCTTTGAGTTCCTCCCAGTTCTTGACTGGATTGGCTGTCACTCACAATAGACTGCTCCTGTTGGTCCAGAAAGGCGCCGAAGTCTAAACTACATCTCCCAGAGTCACTGCCCATACAATCCTCTTGTGGCTGGCTCAGATTATGAGTCCAAGTTCTGATTCGTCCAAGGCACCATTTTAGAGCTAGCTTACCCCACACTGATTGGTCCAGTTCAGCAGTTCAAAACCAGAATGGGGAACTAGGCAGACACAGTTCTGACTGCAAAGAAAGCAGGTTAGACAAACTGTAATTTCATTATTACTCTAAATGATTTCTGGCAAACAGTTACATCTTTCAGATAGGTTCCTTTGCACTCCTAGTGACTGCAAAATGGAGTGAATTGGCAGCAGCTCGAGTGGTACTCAATCAAAGAAACACACAGTCCCCATACAAACTAATTATGTCTGCAAGCAGACAGCTCTTAAAAGAGACAGTACCAGAGGCTCTAAAAACACTCACTGATAAATGGCTTAAATGCCAAACACCATTCAGGCTTGGAGCATTCAAGCAAGCTCCTGGAAGTCTTTTGGGAACCCCCATTTGCAGGGGGGTTACATTAGGATGAAGTTGTATTTTGATCAGTTGTTCTACTAATACATTGTGTGACAGTGTCAAATGCCTTGGAGTAGTCTAAAAAGACGATGTCCGCTATCATGCCTTTATCCAGGGCTGCACCAAATAGCTCACAAAAGTGCAACAAATTAGTCAGACATGAATGTCCTGGGTAAAAGCCATGTTGTGTGATATCAGTCAGGCCTTTTTATGTTGTCTTGCGCGCAGGCACAAGCAACATCTTGCGGTAGTAGTACACAGTGAGAGGTGTGTCAGTGTTGGCCAATGCAGGGCATGCTTTAGTAGGTGCGTCCCTCATTCCGCAATTGGCCAGCATGCTGGTGCTGATGCAAAAATGATGTAAAGTGCCACCAACTTGAAAGCAGTTTGCCACTGCAATCAGAAACAAGTTCGTCATGCAGCGGCAGAGATGACACGCCTCCCGCATGTGCCTTTCCTAGTGAAACATTTCAGTAATCGAATATATCATGGGCGCAGGTGTGGGGTGCAGGATTCTTCTCATCTACTGTCCATCTAGGGGCAAGAAGCAATTCCTGTAGGAAGTCGCGGACTTCATCATCGACATGGTGTTGGAGTCCCTCAGATGGATGGTTCTGGGGCACTTCAGTGCCTGGGTCAACGATGAACTATCGCAGTTTGGTCAAGACTTCCTCCAGTTGTTGAATTAATTGGGCTTCACACAGGTGATTACCTCTGCAACCCATAATTACGGTCATTCCTTGGATCTGGTCTTCCTACTGGGTATGGAGACTTCTGACCTGGTGGTGGAGTCAGTCAACTGGTCTGACCATCACACCATAAGATTCAATTTCCAGGCTCCCCCCTATAGGCCTGACCCTACAGAGATGGTCTGGTACAACCCTTTAAAGGAAAACTCCATGTTAAAATCAGAAAAAGATATGTAGTAGTCTTTTTTTTCTGTGTTCTAACCAGTTCCCAGTGTTTTCTTTTCCTCTGGCTGTGAGAGATGTTTTTCTAACTTTCCCTAACTGTTTTATTGTCCTTGGAGGTTGCCATTCTGGTTTCTTTTATGGCCTCTAGTCTTCCTAGAATGCCCTTTGGTGTGATGTCTAATTGCTCCTGCAGGAAGCCAGTGTCTTGTTACAGGGTCTGTCACAGCTCAGCCACAGAGAAAATACTTCTTCCAGAGAAGACACACTACTAGATTTTGGGTGAGTGTAATCATTATTATTTTTTGATATCAGTGCCTTGTCCTGCTATGTTCTGCTGTGTGTGTGTGTGTGTGTGTGTGTGTGTGTGTGTGTGTGTGTGTGTGTTTGAATCATGTCACTGTTTACTCTATTCCTCTCAGTCACTTTCAGTTTTTGCACCAGTACTAAGTAGTAATAATTGAACATCACCTTATAGGTTGTAACATAGCAGGACAAGGTACTACTGTCAAAAAATGATTACACTCACCCAAAATCTAGCAGTGTGACTTTTCTGAAAGAAGTATTATCTTTGTGGCTGAGCTGTGACAGACCCTGCTAAATCTAAGGGCATAGCTACATCACTGTCACATGAGCCAAGGTGCAGCACAGGAGAAAGAAAGCCAATAAACCTATTTGTGATGGAGATCCCCAGGGGTCGTAAAACTACCATACAGCTAGCAGGCTAATTTAGGAAAAACTCCTAATAGCAGACAAAGGGAAGGACACACTAGGATTTAACATACATATCAAAACACACTACATAACATATGTTTTTGCACATTCTGGTTGGACTTCTCCTTTAAGGGGTTTGACCCCCAATGGCCTTGCGGCGGTACTGGACCTATCGGGTCTCCCGAGGACTAGTGGGGATCCAGATAATCTGATACAGAACTATAATAGTGCTGTGTCTTAGGCTCTGGATCTACTCGCTTCTGTTCATGTTCACCCCCTCACTCAGCATCCTCAGTCCCCTTGGTTTGATGGGACTTTGAGGGAGCTGAGAAGAGTGGGATGAAGGATGGAGCATTGGTGACGGAAATCAGGCCTTGATGTCGACAGACTTAGATTGATGGCCCATTACAAGGACTATCAATTGGCTATCTCCCGTAAGAAGGCAGAGTTACTTTCCAGAGAGATTGCTGCAGCACAGAATCGACCAGCTCAGCTCTTTCAGACTGTGGTCAGACTGTGCAATCCAGCCTGTCTGCAGACATGGAGAGTGTTGTCTCAAGAGAAATGTGATGAGTTTGCTTGATTCTTTGCTGATAAGGTTGCCAATATCAGGCCCGAGATCCATACAGCTCGCTCCAGTTTGGATGGTGGTGGTCAGTGGGAGGTTGCAGCCCCTTGGTCTGTCTGGTCAGACTTTGGCTGGTCGGCGATTAAGGATGTTGTGAGGATTATCCAGAGTATGCAGCTGACCTGCTGTGGTTTGGACACGGGGCCCAACGTACCTCCTTATAGGGTGTGTTGAGGTCATCGGCCTGGTCCTAGCTGAGATTGTCTGCTGTTCATTAGAGACAGGTGTGTTTCCGGACACCCTGAAGGAGGCGGTGGTAACCCCTGTCCTTAAAAAATCCTTTCTTGACCAAGATTGTCTTGCAAATTACAGACCTGTCATTAACCTTCCCTTTGTGGGTAAGGTTATTGAGAAGGTGGTCATGCTGCAGGTGAAGGATTACTTCACCATCCATGACATCTATGATCCTTTCCAGTCTGGATTTTGGAAAAGGCACGGCATCAAGATGGCCCTTGTACATGTTCTCAGTGATCTTCTGATAGCGAGAAATTGGAACAGCTGTTCCATCTTGGTTCTTCTCAATCTCTCTGCGGCATTTGATACCAAGAACCATGGTGTGTTGGTAGAGTGCCAGCAGCTGATCTGTGGACTATCAGGTACTGTCCTCAAATGGTTTCAATCTTTCCTCACTGGCAGGTTTCAGAGAATTGTACTCCTCTGACAAGTTCTCCCTGTCGTGTGGGGTGCCACAAGGCTTGGTGCTATCTCCCATGTTGTTCGCGGTGTATATGCTGCCATTGGGAGACATTGTAAGGTGGTATGGGCTGAGTTTTCACTGCTATGCAGATGATACTCAGCTCTGTTTGTCCTTGGTGCCCAATTAGGTGGGAGCCATCTCGAGCTTTAACAACTGCCTTTCTGAGATTCAAGACTGGATGAGTGCTAACTGGCTGAGGTTGAACCTGAACAAGACAGAGGTTCTGGTGGTGGACCCAGGTTGTTGGGTAGAGGGGTCATTGGTCGGGCGACCATCTGGGCTTTGGCTTGTGGGCTGCTAGCTGATGACCTCCGAACAGGTGCAAGATCTGGGTGTGATTCTTAATGAGGGACTGACACTCAAATCTCGGGTATCGTCCATTGTCAAGACTGTCTTTTACCATCTGAGGAACATTGCTTGGATCAAACACCTAGTTCCGCCTGATGACCTGCCAACTCTGGTCCTCGCCTTTGTGACCACTCACCTTGATTACTGTAATTCCCTCTACCTAGGGCTGTCGGGGGTTGATATCCGCCACTTGCAGCTGGTGCAGAATGCAGCAGCTAGGCTGTTGACTGGGCTACCTCGACGTCGCCTTGTCATGCCTGTGCTGCGTGATCTACACTGGCTGCCTATTCAGTGATGGATCACCGTCAAGTTCAGCTTTCTGACATATAAGGCCCTACACAGACAGGGAGCCGAGTTATCTGCAAGAGCTTCTTCACCCCTACTGCCCCCGCCGCCCACTCCACTCCACTGACAAGGGATTGCTAAAGATTCCCAAGGCCTGAGCATTTGAATTTGTGGCCCTTACTCTGTGGAATTTTCTACCT
Source organism: Neoceratodus forsteri (assembly GCA_016271365.2). Lineage (NCBI taxonomy): Eukaryota > Metazoa > Chordata > Ceratodontiformes > Ceratodontidae > Neoceratodus > Neoceratodus forsteri. The sequence continues at coordinate 724,370,101 of CM057458.1, read as the reverse complement.
CGTTGGATAAGAGAGTGCCTGACCGTGGGGAGTTTTAAATCTGCACTGAAAACTCACCTGTTTCATCTTGCTTTCTCTGATGTGATGTGAGTTTGATACTTAATAGTGATGAATGGAATTTTTAGCTGTGATTTTATGATTTTATTATTTTATTATTTTATTATTTATTGTACTAGCGCTATGGTCCTTTATGGTGAATAGCGCTATTTATAAATAGAGTTGCCTATGTTTATGCTGAGCCGCCACACAATTCCCAAACAAAGCCAACATCGTGGGTGCAGTCCCCGTGTTGGCATGTCCCCACCCTATTGTGTGGCACACTGGGAGCCCACCCAGTGTGCTGTCGTCACACAAAGTCGATATGTTAACATGTTTCCCCCCCCCATTGTGTGGCATACTAGGAGCCCACCCCAGTGCCCAGCATTCCTCCAAAACTCATGGGTACACTGGAAGCCCACCCCAGTGTGCCCAACATCCCCCTGAAAGTCATGGGACACACTGGAGCCCACCCAGTGTGCCCAACAAACCTTCCCACAATATCGGGTTCCGTTTTGTTTTTTTACCTGAAAAAGCGGTCCTCATGTCGGCGTCTCCCCCCAACCCGCACCCACCCTCTGTGCACTCCACCTCCCCACACCCTCCCTCACCCCATACTTACCTCTGGAGGTCTGGTGCTGCGATCATCGGTGGAGCAGGAACACGTCTGGACTCTTCAAAGCTGAACTGCAAAATAAAGAAATGCTGGTAAGCTATATAATGGGATCAAAGGGAGGAGTTCAACTTAGGTGGATAGCTCGGCCATTTTTTAATTTTGGCTTCAAATTTTCAACAATGGGTTCTTGGGACCCCACCTCATGAACACATCGATGGACAAACATGTATTGCAGACTGCCTTAATAAAACTTTCACGGACTTAAGCGCAGTTCTCCCTGCCCAATTCTTTGACCTGGTTCCCACGCCCACCCACTCTCACACCTCCAGGCCGCAATTCCACTTCCAGACGATCTCACCCCATGATGCCGAACCTTTTCTTCTAAAATCCCTCGCCTCTCATAACCCAAGTAATGACCCTCTTGACTCCAGGATGCTCCACCTCACGCTGGATGTCATGCTAATCCCCCTCACGCTTGCCATAAATAAATCCTTATGCCTAGGCCAATTCCCGGAAGCATGGAAACAGGCTGAAGTAACCCCCATCCTTAAGTCTGGGGACTGAACACTACCAAATGACTACAGGCCCATCTCCATCCTCCCCCCCTCTCCAAAGCCTTGGAAAAAATAGTATCCACTCAGCTCATAGAATACCTATCAAAATATGACATCCTATGTCCTGAGCAGCATGGGTTTCGTCCAGGCCACAGTATGTCCACTGCCCTTCTGGAATTCTCCCACCACATACACTCTGCGCTTGACAGTGGTCAACTTGCAGGGGCAGTTTTCATCGACCTATCCAAGGCCTTTGACACTGTGTGCCACCCCCTGCTGTTAAACTCCCTAAGCCAACTGGGATTCTCATCCGGCCCCCTGAATTGGTTCTCAAGCTACCTGCACAACAGGTCCCAAAGAGTTAAGCTAAATAGGACCCTCTCCACCAACCTACCAATACTCTCACGGGTCCCGCAAGGCTCCATCCTTGGACTCACCCTTTTCAGTCTATTCCTAAACACCCTCCCAAGCTCCTGTTCCCACAAAATACTGCTCTATGCTGATGATGCAGTGATCCTAGCATCACACTCAGACCCACTCCTACTCCAGTGCACGCTGCAAAGCACCTTCCTCCAAGCTGAAAAATGGTTCAGTAACCATCGACTAGTCCTGAACCTGAAAAAAAACAAAGTCAATGCTGTTCTCACATCGGCAAAACAGCGCCAAGGATACTCCCCTTCACATCACCACCAGCATGCTCCTCCCACTAGAACAGGTAACAACATATAAGTACCTGGGCATCACCTTTGACCCAGGCCTTACATTCCACGCCCACCTAAAAGCCCTGTCATCAGCCATGAACTCCAGGATTGGGCTCCTGTACCGCCATAAAGATTGCCTCCCAGAATCTGCCTTAAAATTAGCCATCACCTCATCTGTGTTGTCCCTGGCCGACTACGGACTTCCAATATCCTCAGCGGCTGACCCCACCTCCCTGTCAAAAGTCCAGACCTCTATCAACAAAGCCTGTAGGCTCCTGACCGGTGCCCACAGCAGAACACACACCTGTCTGCTATACTCCACCACCAACATACTCACTCTTGAGGAGCGACTGAAATATCACACCTGCCAACTGGCCAAAAAATCCCTGTCTGGGTTATGCCCACCAGGGGTCTCTGCATCCCTGCAACTGGCTGTCTGGCCTACGCTGACCCGTAACTCCACCAAAGCCACCTTCCTAATACCCAGGGCAAGGATCTCTCTCTGCCAAAGATCCTTTCATCATAAAGCTCCGGCCTGGTTTAACTCCCTTCCTGAGGCAATCACAAAGATCCCCGGGATTGGCCGGTTTAAAATAGCCCTCCGTCAGCACATTATTGACAGCCGATGTTGTAAATGCCTGTAGTGGACCATAACCCTGTCTCGTATAGCCCTATGCCCTCTGGGTCCCATAGATGACTGGGTACTGGTACAATTGTACAGCTGTAACAACGGTGTTTATATAATGATGCGTGTAACTCAACAAATGTATATACTTATATAACGACGCCTGTAACTCTGAAACGTGTGTATTTTATGTATCTCACCTGTATGTACAGTAACCACTGTCCTAAACCTCACTTAATTGTTGTCTCCCCATGACAAGGTGTCTTTGTAAACGAGTCCCTGACTCAAAGGTTGTAAAACTGATTATTTCAATAAATAAATAAATAAATAAAACATGCACTGTCATCTCATTATTAATGAAACGACAGTGCCACTGTTCATGAGGTGGGGTTCCAAAAAGCCTGAGTTGTAAATTTGGTGAAAATGTTCAAAAAAATGACTGTTTTACAAGCGTACATTGCTCAGTTTTCACGCACACTCATAACTTCGACAATTTTTAATATTTTCCCTCCAGATTTTCAACATTGCCATTTTTTCACACCTCCTTATGAACAGTACAGCTGTCATTTTTCACATGTCTGGTGCACAATAGCTCAGTAGCTGTGGGAAATGAACTTTTGGGATATATTAACAAAATCACAATGCCACTGTTCATGAGCAGAGGCCCCAAAATGCCTATGTTGAAAATGTGGTTAAAAAATCCCCAAAGAATCACGCTGCGTGCATGCGTTGTGCAATTTCTCACATCGTCACGACTTTGCCAAGATTTTCATATTTTCACCCAGATTTCAACATTGCCATTTTTACACCTCATGAACAGTACAGCTGTCACTTTTCACATCCTACCTGAAATGTGTTTTTGCACCTGTGGTGCTGAATGGCGCAGTTGCTGTGCAAAATCACTTTTCGGCTAACAAACTGATAGTGCCACTGTTCATGAGGTGGGGCCACAAAAAGCACATGTTGAAAATTTGGAGTGAAAATACCAACAAACATCCAGGGTGTTAGGGTTTCCAACCGCAATGCCCTACCCTGTAGAAACTGGTAGGCATCAGGGGTGTGACTTGTAATTGACGGCTGTGATGCTCACGCCATTCCACCCCCACCCACACCCTGCAGCCAGTGACAGGCATTGAGGTGTGCCTTGGACTCTTCGGCCCTAAAGTTCACCCCATGCTCCTATACTGCACCCATTTCAGCATATTTCCTTATGGAATGGAGTGAGCATAAGGCCTGAAGACCCCAAGGCACACCGTGACACTTGTTGGTGTCTGCAGGGTAGGGTGAGGTGAAATGGCATGAGCATTATGGCCGACGACCCAAAGGCACACCCCAATGCCTGTCAGTCTCTACAGGATGGGAGTGGCATTGGCATCAGTTCAGTACTTCACTGCCATTCCTATTACGCATCTCTCTAACTCCTGCACTACCAATGCCAATGCCAGCAAGACAACACTCAGCATTGACAACTCGTTGTTTTATGTGAGATGTTATACACTCTTGTAACAGCCTTTCTTGAATTTACCCATAACTGATGCCAGGTTTATTGGTCTGTAGTTCTGTACATCATTTTTACTACTGCTTTTGTATATTGGAGAAACTACAGCTTCTTTTTCGTTCTGGTAATGTTTTACCTTCTTTTAGGGAAGCATTGAATGAGAGTGTGATTGGTCCCAGAAGTTCCCTGGATAGTTGTTTAAGTAATTTTGGATGGATACCATCTGGTCCTACTGAGCTGTTTTGTTTTATTGAATTAATTATCTGCAATACTTCTGTTTTGAAAGGTATGAATTCATCTGTGCAAAAGATGCTAGTAATATTCAGTTCTTCAGGTTTATATATACTTAAGAAATAATTATTAAGTTCTGTGGCCATCTCAGATTCATAGCTTACTACCGCTCTTTGTGTTTCAAGAGGACCAACGCCCTTGTGATTTCCTTTCATGGATCCCACATAATTATATAATGTTTTATTTTTTTTTTTGTTGATGTTACAAATTTCCAGTTTTTATTTTGATTTTTTGATGGTGTATTTAGCTTTATTAACTGCTTTTTTTGTACTGCTGGTAATTGCTTTCAGTAGGATTTTTTTATACTTTGTGTATAGTCTTTTCTTTTTTCTAATACTCCTTTTAACATTATTGTTCCACCACGGTGGTACCCTCCGCTTATTATTTTACTTTGCTATTTCTGGGACTTAACTCTCAATACACTGGTTTAGTTTTTGTTTTAATTTCTCCCAAATTTTACTCATGCATAGGTTGCTTAGTTCTGTTTTCCAAACCGATTTTGTTAAAAATTGCCTCATTTTGTTATAATCTGCTTTGTAGTAGTTTCTGATCTTAGTATTGCCATTTATGGGCTCGCTATATAATGTTATCTCTACTTGTACAGTTCTTTTTTTTTATATGTAATTTCTGGGTTTTTGTGGATTTTGTTCCCGACCCCCACACCCACGCATTCCCGATGTAGCATGTGCGTATGAAGGCATGCGCGTGCACACCATACTGGATGCTCCTCCCCTCCCTTCCAGTTGTGCCATTGACCGCCTGCACTGGCACCAAATCTCCATTCAGTGACGGATGGACTACGGGCAGGCGAACTCACTCCTTACCCAGGGGAGGGGAGCCAATGCTCGATCCTGCTCCCCCCTCCCCCATGCCGCTGGGCTAGCATGAGGTGTGGCGTCCAGCGCCTCAAACCTCCGTGCCACTGGGCTGGCTACTTATACAGTTCTATGATCACTGTCTCCTATAAACATTGATAACTTAGGCTAATTAGCACCCATGTTGCAGAATACTAAATCTAATATGTTATTTTCCCTGGTACTCTCCTTTACTATCTGTTCCAAGTTATTTTGAATAGTGATATCTTTAAATCTATTTTCCAAGTGCCCTGTTCCCTTTAATATTGTCCAGTTTATTGATGTAAAGTTAAAGTCCCCCATTAGCATGTAGTCTCCTTCAATACACATGTTCTATATCTCGCAGAGAAATTTGTTATTCTTTTCAATATCTAAACTAGGCAAGTGGTAACCAACACCAGCAGTGAGTTTCTAGCTGGTAGCTGTAGTTGGGCCCATATTAATTCATTCTCATTATCTTTTTTTTTCTGTCTGTTTTTTGATTTCTTTTCCATATATAGTGCTATGCCTCCACCTCATCTCTCTTTATGGTTTTTAGATATCTTGGTATAGCCTGATATTTCTGTACACCAATCATCGTCTCTGAACCATGTCTCAGTGACTGCACATATGGCAATATTGTTTGTGGATAATCTCTTTTTTTAATTCGTCAATCTTATTTCATAAACTATGTGCATTTACTAGCATGATCTTCAGGCTACAAGTCATTTTTTTTAGGTTGTATATTTCATTGATATTTCTCACCCTTCTTAATAGATGCAGAATGTATGGCTTTCTTATGTGCTACGTTGTTTTGGTTTGAATTATTGCTTAAGGCGGTTAGCAATTCCTGTCCCTCCCCCCTTATATGTAGTTTAAATGTTTATTGATTTGTTTGAGAATATGCTTTCCGAGGAGAGTACTGCCTCTTCTACTTAGGTGCAGTCCATCCCAACAAAACAGTTAATTTCTATCAGCAAATTCCTCCCAATGTGTGATGCAGGGGACACCTTGCTTTAAGCACCATTTCCTTAGCCATTCATTTATGGCTTTTATTTTATTAGTACGATGTTCCAATTGTCTTGGAACAGGGAGAATTTCTGAAAGGGCAATATCGCATCCCAGGTCTATGAGTTTATTTGTTGATGTAACATAGTCTCATTTGAGTTTCTGAACAGAATCATGAGTAATATTATTGTTCCCTGCATATATGAACACCAGTAGTCTCTCCCCAGCATTGTGTATAATATCTTTATCCAAAAGGGTGATGTCTGAAACCCTAGCCCCTCTAAAGCTTGAAAGAGTCCTGTTTGATTTATCTGAGTTGCATATAGCCCAATCTAGATGTTTTACAATAGAGTCCCCAAGACAAAAACTTCTCAGGATCTGGTAGTGTTAGTGTTACCAGTATCCATAGACTCATCTCTAGTCATTTCAGTATTGGGGCTGACTAAGTCAAGGTTAAATTGTGGAGCCATACAGGGTGCTGTGTTACTAATTAGAGGGGCATCTAGATTTGGGATAGGAAAGCTAGGATTGTTCAGATGACCATTACAAACAGAAAGAGGATTTACAGTAGACTAGAAATTAGAGGGCTTTTGTTGTTGGAGGAACCATTACGAGAAGGCTCAGTATGTGGGATAATGGTGTCAGCATTATCATATTGAAGCTGATGCAGATGTTACAGAAGGTATTGTTATTAATGAACTTTGGGAGGTGGAGGAATTCTTCTACCAGCATACTGATAGGATCAAAGCAGTTAAAAGTTCGCAAACTAAACTGGTTAGCTGTGTGACCTTTCTTTGCAACTTTAGAGGTTTGTACAAGGTACCAATCTTCATCAGACCCTTCCATATTGTCAACTTCCCTTGTTCTTTTTTGTGTTTGGTGTACCTGAGGCATCTTTATTTAATGTATTTAGTACTGAAGAAGAGGGTAACCAAGTAGGTGGGGCTGGGGGACCTGAGGATGTATCCTTTATACTGGTCACATTATTCACTGGCTGACACTTGTTGTCGGTTAACACGGGATGATTTATATTATTTTCTGTTGGACTACTACTAACCTGCAGCCTAACAGCCATTGCCTTCTGGCTAGATCCACAGGCAGCCAAGTCTGGTATTGAAAAAACTGATTTCTTTTAACATATACTTGTTTTTTTGTTACATTTTTTACACATAAAGAATTTGTTCATAGGTATTTTTGATGTTATGGAGTACATTAAACAACAAATGCATTTTACTCCCACCTCACCATCAAGGGTCATTATTGTTTCAGCCAGTTTGAGAAGATATTAAACAATTTAGAGTGCCAGGACATATGTAACTAAATAACAAAATAGTTCCACTGCACAGAGGGTGCGTGCAACAATTGAAATACTAGTGGAAAAAAACGAGAAGCCGCACTCCTCATCCTTAATGTGAAATGTATATAATTTATTTTGAAAAAAGCAAAAATGCTTAAAATATCATGCCGCACAGGAGTGCACAGGACCATGTAGTTACCCCAACCGGTTTCGTACTCACTACATCATCAGGGGGTGGTTCTTTGCTTTCACAGTGCTGGCTAAATAGGTATATATTTAAAGTGACAATGCTTTGTACAAAAAAATCAACTGTACAATTTGTGCTCCCCAGTCAGTCCTCAGACAAAGAGCTAGTTCAAATAAATATAAGCAATAAATACCATTTCCTATACATCACCTAATAAACGTATAACATCTTTAGAATACTTATAACATCATAACCATCCAGTAAGTAAAAACAGCAGTTTAAAAACAGAGAACCACAGCAGGACTTATTTCAAACTATTACAGTATCTCATTAATTATTATAACTGTAGTAGACAAAAAGACTACAGCTTTAATGAAAAGACCAGTACTTATTATTAGAAAGCATCCATTAAAGGTAACTGGTGGCAGCAAGGCAATTCCATCCAGTCCTAAAAGAGGAAAAAAAAATTGTAAATCTCCAATTCCAACAAGAAGACATTTATCTAAACAGTATAATGCCTAGTAATCTATAAATTAACAGTTAAGCATTATAAATAAGGCAAGACTATATTACAAATTACAGCATACTGGAAACTGGAGTTGCAGAATTATTTCTTAAGGCAGAGCATGAGGTCTATTTTGTCATTAAGTTCTGGCAGATGCAAAGTACCCAACATGAATATCCAGTAAGTCTATCTCTCCCTCTCTCTCTCTGATCATTAATTCTCTAAACAGCCACCAAGGACCAAGTTTTACTTTTTCCAGACCACAAAATGTGAATGGGTGAGTAACATGTCTCAGTCTACTATTCTGGCAGTGAATGGCCAGAGCACTTCTTGTGTTGTTATGAGCTATGAGCTGTAGACCTCAAGTGCTCCCCCACTCTGTTTTTCAAGGGCCTAGTGGTCATACCCACATAAAACGCTCAACATTGGCAAGTGGCCATATAGACCACAGACTCAGACACACAATTTATAAAGTCCCTTGTCTCAAAATTCCTGTCACTATTGCAACTAGTGAAGGTGCTACACCTAATCAGGGAATTGCAAAACTTTCAGTTTCCACATGAATGGGTGCCATGAGGTATGGGATTTTCCGCCTGTACATCATTGGGAGGAATAGGTGGCTGCTAGCTGTGTAAAAGCCTGTCTCTTACGTTCCGGCCCCGTGTGTATACCATCCAATAGGAGCCAACTGTAAACATACCAGTTTGAGCCTCCTTTAACGATGGTGTGTGAAACCAGACACAGAATTAGTATACTTATCTCTAAATATACCTGATGGCTTAGTATCTTATAGTAAAAACTGGCTGAATGTTGTTTCCGATGCACAGTTAAGTTTAGATATTTTAAACCAGACTCAAGGCAGCCCACATACAATTATTGTGGTTTCCAGAGGCCTACCTTATATGATCTATGAATTTACCAGTGAACCCCTCCTCCCCTTTCCCTCTCACAGCAGCCTCCTTCCTCAGAACACATTCATATCTGCCACAGCATTTGGGTGGAAAGGATGTTCTTCCAGATTTTAATGCATCCCCAGACCTATCCTGGCAAAGAACCACCTCTTATATAAATGGCTTGAAAGGCTACCAAGGTGATACTTAGCTACTGCAGTACATGCACAAGGTCCTCTGGTACCCTCTTTGTCTTTCCAGTTACAGAAACACATCCGTTCAGGGGCTTTCAGCAGGCAGGACACAATGCAGCATTGTTAAGGTTTTGTGGAAATGGGATATGTTGGCAAACCCACATGGGATGGCGATTAAGGGAAGGCACTGGGGGGATAAGAAATGTACCCGATCACTGGGGAGATGAGAAATGTACCAAATTTATATTTTTGATTTGTTTAAACAAGGATGTTGCCATGAATAAGTAGGAAAACTGGCAGCCCACTGGTAACCTCTTCTCATGACCAGTATCTATTTTAGTAGTTCCATTTGTAGTAGAATGGTCAGAGAATGAAACCCATGGATATATCTTAAATATAAGAGAATAAGAAACTCATTTACCTGTAACATTTCCCCCTTCCCTAACCCCACCAAATTACAGCCTACAATAATGGGTCCATAGGGGTTGAAACTTTTTCTTCCATTAGCGGGCATGGCTAGTGACTGGAAAAATCTACTGGCCTGACTGGATTTTCACTAGCCCAGAACAAAAATTTCCAAGAATTTGTCTCCCCCCTCCCAAATTTTATTGCAGGTACCAACAATATCATTAAATACTGGGTGGCCTGTGTTCAGATCACAGCTAAGGCACTTATTTCTTACTCTCTTCTGTTTGTTAATTGAGTTCTATATAATTGTATGCACATTGCACCCTTGTAATCAGAAAGGGAAGGGAAAGGAAGCAAAGGGGAGTGTTGCAAGAAGAGGCCGGAGAGGGACCAGCATCCACGGAGAGGAAGGGCGGAGAGGGATAGGAGTGGAATAGGTGAGGGTGGAGGAACCTGGGGGGGGGGATGAGGCTGGGGGTCTCCAGACTGGGCAGGGGAACAGAGGGACAGGGAAAGGAGAGGTGGAAGGTGTACATGGGGAAGCTGGGAGGAATGGGAGAACTAGCCAGGCAGGTTAGGCAATGGCAGCCTTGGGGGCAGCACATGGAAAATCAGTGATAGTGTATGGGGACTCCATTATTAAAGGGATCCACTGGTTAAGGAAGGGTGTAGCCTTCAAAGGGAGGTCGGTTTTCTGTGAGCCAGGGATGGAAGCAAGCAGGGCACTCCCAAGAATTAAGGAATGCATTAGGCTTGTTGGGGAGAACCTAACCTGTTTGTACACCTTGGACCAAATTATTTGGACGGAGAAGAGGTCTAAGAGTTACAGAGGAGATTTATGGAACTAGCCAGGGGTGCAAGGGAATAGTAGACTCCATCGCCTTCTCAGAGGTCCTCCCAGTTCACTGCACCAGTACAGCGAGATAATTGAGAATCAAAGATTTTAATCACTGGCTGAGGGCAGTGGTGCAGGAGGGAGGGCTACGAATATATAGGGGATTGGGGAGATACATGGATAGACCAACATTTGTATGTGTGAGGTAGGGTGCAAATAAATTATGAGGGGGCCAGGATTTTGAGGGGGAAGCTACAGGGGTATATAGATAAAATACTAGAGATGGAATTAAACTAGGAGCAGGGGAAGGGAGGGCAGAGCTAGGTGTAGCCCAGCAAGAGGAAGGAGAGTATCAGGCCTAACTAGCTCTCACCCACAGATGAGGGCAAGAGAAAGTGACAAGGGGGGGAGAAAGGGAAAAGGAAGGGCTGGTGGAGGGGTTTGCTGACCAACACCAGGAGTTTGGGTAATAAATTGGGAGAACTGCAGGTGATAGTGGCAGAGGGTGACCTGGACCTGGTGGCAGTCACGAAGACCTGGTGGACTGAGAACCATACCTGGGAAGTGGAAATACCTGGGTACATACTGTACAGGAGAGACTGGATAGGAAAAAGGGGGAGGGTAGCTCTTTATGTAAAGGAGGGTATAAGGGCATTGTTGTGCGGGGGGGGGATGGATCTGCGGAGACCCTATGAGTGTCCTTAAGCAGAGCAGAGGTGAAGGCAGTGAAGGTAGGGGTGGTCTACAGGCCACCAAATCAAGAAGAGATTGACAAGCGGATGGTTAAAGAAATACAGGACATGGCCAGCAGGGGGGAAATCGAGGTACTGGGAGACCTAAATCTACCTGTTGTAGACTGGATTATCCTGGCAGCAGCCACAGTAAGGAGTAGAGGGGTGCTGGAAGCCTTGCAGGAGGTATTCATCAGCCAGCTGGTGATGGAACCTACTCGAGAAGGCCATACTTGACCTGGTTTTGACAAATGGGGACAGTGTCGAGGGGTGGGGATTGGGGAAAATTTGGGTGGCAGTGCCCAAAGGATGGTGAAATTTAGGATCTACAGGGGTCAGGTCAAGGACAACTTGAGCACTAGGGTGCTTGACGTTAGCAAGGCAGCCTTTGGGAGGATGAGAGTAAAGATACAGGAGGAGCTGGAGGTGATGGAAGACCTAGAAGACATGGAGGAACTATGGGGGAAATTAAAAGAGGACTACTGAAGGTGACAGAGCTTTGCATTAGGATGGTGAGCAAGGAAAAAGAGGGGTAGGAAACTGCTTTGGCTCACTATTATAGTGAAGAAAGCAGTCAGGGAGAAGAGGAGGGCATTCGGGGTATATAAGGCAACACAAAGGGAGGTAGGTAAGGGGGTGTATAGGGATAAACTGAGGGAAGCAGGGAAAGTGATCAAGTGGGCCAAGGCTGAAACAGAAGAATGTATAGCGGGGGGTGAAAAAGAGGGACAAGAGTTTTTTTAGATATGTAGGTGACCGGAAAAAGGGGAAGAGAGGGATAGTGAGGCTCAAAGGGAGAGGTAGTGGTGGAGGGAGACACAGAAATAGCCGATGTCTTAAACAGATACTTTGCATCAGTCTTTACGGTGGAGGAGGGAGGGGGGCCAAACTAGAAAATGGGAGGAGGGGTAGGGAGATGGACTCCAGTCCCTTCACAGCAGCAAGGAGGAGGAATTAAGCAAGCTGCAGACCGATAATGTGATGAGGCTAGACGGGATTCACTCGAGGATGCTTAAAGGATTGAAACAGGAATTTGTGACACCACTCACAAGGCTATTCAGCTTGTCACTGCACAAAGGTAAGGTTCCTCAGGACTGGAAAAAGGCTGAGGTAGTACCACTACAAAAGGGGGGGTGAGAGGGAAGAGCCAGGAAGCTACCGCCTGATAAGCCTGACCTCTGTGGTCGGCAAGCTGATAGAGGTACTGATTAAGGAAAGACTGGTTACGCATCTAGGGGGAGAGGGCCTTCTGAATGATAGTCAGCATGGATTCACAGGTGGCAGGTCTTGCCAGACCAACCTGATTGAATTCTTCAACAGATGATGGAGATATGGGACCAGGGAGGGGCGGTGGACGTGGCGTACCTGGACTTCAGGAAGGCATTCGACACCATCCCCCATGGGAGAGTTATAGACAAAGTGGAAAGCTTGGGGGTGGGAAACAAGCTCACTAGATGGGTGGAACATTGGTTGGCGGGGAGGACTCAGGGGATCATAGTTAATGGGGTGCACTCGAAGGAGGAAAGAGTGATGAGAGGGGTTCCACAGGGTTCTGTGTTGGGACTCATACTTTTCAACATATACATAGGGGACATCACGGAGAGTCTGTGCGGGAAGGTGTGTCTGTCTGTGGATGACATGAAAATCTGTAGTGGCAGGGTGGATACAGTGGAAGGGGGGTAGGAGGATATGAGGGATGATTTGGCCAGATTGGAGGAGTTTTCATGAAGGTGTCAATTATGATTCAACACAAAAAAGTGCAGAATTATGCAGACAGGGCATAACAACCCAGGGTTTTAAGTAATTGATTAGCAGTGTTTTTCTTGGGACAATACTAACTGTGCAGAAAGCATTTATATAAGTTTTCTAGAAGTGTTATGTTTTTAAACACAGTGAGGCAAGTGCTATGCATTTTCTCAATGTTTTAGAACTCTTACGAGCAAAACGCTAATGAAGTTTTAGAGTTAAATAAAACCCTGCAACCCAAAGGCAAAATACAGACTGGGGGGTAGAGGGTGTAGCTTGAGGAGACAGAGCAGGAAAGAGACCTAGGGATAACCATCTTGGACAATCTGAAGGTCTGGAGTCAGTATGACAGAGGAGCAGGAAAGGCACTAGATATGCTGGCATGCATTGGGATGGGTTTCACAAGCAGGAGGAGTGAGGTGATCCTGCCATTGTACAAAGCCATGGTCAGACCACACATTGAATATGGGATTCAGTTCTGGAGGCCATACCGGTAAGGGGACAAGGATCAGCTAGAAAGGGTCCAGAGAAGAGCGACTAAAATGGTGTGGGGAATGCAGTGGAGGACATATGAGGAAAAGCTGGGGAAATTGGTCCTGTACTTGCTGGAGGAGAGGAGGGAGAGTGGGGATATGGTGGAGACATTCAAATACATGAAGGGCATAAACCGGGTGAGAGTCGACAGCATATTCAAATTGAGAAGAACAATTCCACTAGGGGACATACCCTCAAACTGGAAGAGGGAAGGTTCAGAGGGGACATCAGGGGGAGGTTCTCCACCAAGAGGGTGGTACAGTCATGGAACAGGCTGCCGGAGTGGGTGGTGGGGGTGGATATAGTGGAGAGTTTTAAGAGGGCCTGGGGCATGCACATGGAACTGGTGGGCAGAGTGCAGGCTGCAAAGGGATGGAGGGAATCTTCCTGGGGGAGGTTATGGACAGACTGGATGGGCCCAGGGGTCCTTTTCTGATGGTAGCTTTTTATGATTCTGTGAATCTGATATCATGATCTGCTGCTATGGTATGCCTTTCCTCTCATGGATTGTCCTGAAATAAATGCTTACTTACATACATTTGTCAGTTTGACAGATAAATAAAATTACTGCCCTGAATTGCCACCAACCTCAAACAAGCTTACTTGATTCTTTGCCAGACATGTTTGAGCACATTTCAGGATATAGTGTGTGTGTATGTGGGGGGGGGGGCATCTTTTATTACAGCAGATGCCCAGAAACATCTGCATGTGAAAGCCTCTTGGATTCATCAGCAAACCCATAGACCACAGTCTCTGTGTACTGCATAATGCTCGAGTAATCAAGTTGTGCAGATGTTCAGGTATTACATATACACAAATATTAGGAGTGAAAAGAATTGAGTGCCACCCCCATACAGCTCTAAATGTTTTTGATTTAATCTTAATATTTTTTTTCTCTATGTAATGCATTTAGAGCTTGGGGGGGCACTAAATCCTCTTCACACCTAATAATTTGTATGGGACCTGAAAGTCTTTACATCTTGTCTTACCCGGGCGTTATGCAGGTGCTCATGTAATGCTAGGTCAGCAATTGAGGTGCAGACAAGACAATATATAGCCTCTGCATACTTAATGCATGAATAATCAAGATCTGTGCAGACTTTCAGATCTTACACAGATCATTAGGCGTGAAGAGGATTTTGTGCCTCCCCTAGTTCTAAATGCATTATATAGACAAGAACATCAAGATTAAATCAAAAGCATTTAGAGCTCTATTGGGGGGAAGGGGGAGTACTAACTTCTCTTAACTCCTAATAATTTGTATGGCACCTGAAAGTCTTGATTTATTCAGCAGTCATTGCAGCAGGTGTTTATTTTACTTTGTAACACAGCTCAGTCTCGCGCGCTGTAATGGAGCGCCAGGATTCGCCGAACGGCCACAGCTGACTGAAACCGAGCGGGTATTAAGCCACAGGTAATGCCCGCTCGGTCAGTATCAGCTGTGGCCATGGAGACACCAGAGGGCACCCGCCCGCTCCATCACCACCGCGAGGCGTCAGCGGCGGCGCTACAGAGCCGCCAAGCCCCGCTGGCCCCTGCGTCAGCACCAAGCACCCGACCCGAACTGCATAGTGTTGTGCAGATCGGGAGAGCAGTGGAACAACCGACCAAGTAGACGGGAAGTGTTAGGCGAGACGAGAAGCGGAGCATGGTAGCCGAGGTATGGACCGGTGCACTGCAACCTTTGCACTCTGTGGAGTGCGGGGCATCTCTCGAAGGGTGGCCGATGAGTTTGGGGAGGAGGCACCTGCGTGCAGCAGTAGACCAGCTGCTACACCTGTCGCTGCAGTCCCGAGAGCTATGAGCAGCAGCACAGAGGAACACAGCCTGTGGCTGGAGGAGCTGCTCTGGAAACAGAGTCGCATGGTACCCCACCAGACAGTACTCCTCTTCTCAGCAGCAGATGGTGGCAGATCAGAGAGGGTGGCCACAGAAGGTTGGGCTGTGGAGGAGACCTGTGGACAGTGCTGCCCACTCACTCCAGCCAGACCACCAGGGACCCAGGAGACTGCCAGCGGCAGTAGGAGTGTGGCAGGATGTGCACAGGAGGAGGTGACCATCCCGCTGACAGGCACCGTGGTGAGGAGGAGCCAGAGGTGCAGGCTGGCATCCGCAGAGCAGAGCAGGCGACCCCGAGCCGAGCACCACCTGCAGCGGCTGGAGTGTGAGAGGCACAGTCATGTGGAGCGCTAGCAGCAATGCGCAGACATGCCACGCCACTCTTACCGATGAGGAGCTGGATGGGCTGGAGATCCAATGCGTAGAGGCCAACACCCACAAGAATACGGCATGGGCCTCCAACGTGCTCCTAGACTGGCTGAGAGGAGCAGGCCCCCAGGTGGACCTCAAGACTGTGCCCTCATCTGAGTTGGCAGGCCTCCTACGCCAGTTTTATGCATCAGTGCGCACAGAGCAGAGAACCCAGTACAGCCTGAGCTCCTTCGTGGGGCTGCGTGCAGGCCTGCAACAGTATCTGACTGGTGCGCCGAACCACAGAGTCCTGAACATCATCACGGACACTGAGTTTGTCACAGCAAACAACGTCTTTGTGGCTGTGCTCAAGGACTACCGGCGAGCAGGGCAGGACAGAGCTGCCCACCACCCCAGCATCTCGCCCAGTGACCTTGCAAAAATTCAGAACGGTGAGAAGCTGAGCCCTGAGACCCCCTACGGGCTGGTGTGCAGGGTGTGGTTTGAGGTGCAGCTTGGTCTTGCTCGGAGGGGCAGAGAGGGACAGAGAGAGCTGCACCAGGACTCCCTAACCATCCAGACAGATGAGGAGGGCAATGAGTTCCTGGCGCTGTCCTTCAACGAGCAGATGAAGAACCACGGACTGCTGGGCGAACCAACACGGCAGAGTCTGAGGGGGGTGCTGTATGGCAGCCCTAGCAGCAGGGACTGCGTTGTCGGACTTTTCTGGGAGTACATCCAGCGGTGTCCACCAAACGCTCCTGCCCTCTACCTGCACCCATGGAAAGTAGACCACCTGGCCCCTGCAGAGCGTGACTACTCAGACACGTGCCAGCCAATGGGGAAGAACTATCTTGGGGCACTCATGCCCCAAATCTCCGACGATGCCTAGCTGTCAATGCGCTACACCAACCACAGCATCAGGAGCATAGCTGTCACCATGCTGGCTGAGGCTGGGCTTGCGAGCAGGGAAATCATGTCAGTGACAGGACATCGCTGCGAGACAAGCCTGAGCAGCTACTGGTCTCCCTCCACCGCAGACCGCAAGAGGTGGTCCACCGTCCTCTCTAGTGGCACACCTGCACAGAGCGCCCCCTCTGCCCCAACCCGAGCCACCACCACCTCCTGCCAGCTGGCATGCCAGCCCTGCAGCGCCAGACCGGAAGTCAGCAGCCAACAGACAGGAGGCTCTCGCCCCCCTCCTCCACCACAGCCAGGAAGAACCACAGGGCAGGCAGCAGCCGAACAGGCCAGCACAGCCAGCGGTCTCACGTTGGGGGGGGCACAGACAGACACCCGACAGAGCCACAGGTGGTGCAGAAACTACCTCCTCAGGACCGAGCACTGCAGCTCCACCCACCCCCCACTGGCATGGTGCAGCCCAGGACACCACAGTGCAGCCGCCAGGTAGTCAGCGCCCCCCCCCCCGCCGAGCCTGATCAGATGCCTGCAGGCCAGCCGAACGCCAGACAGAGCTCCTCTCTATGCCAGTCCTGCAAGCCCCCGGAGCTAAGCAGCGCACCTCCTGTCCAACAGCCGCAGGAGCCTCACAGCCAGGCCACGACCAGAGCATGGGCATCGAGGCAGGGGCGCGCCTGCCAGACCTTCCAGATACACAGCATGGTCGTCCATGGCCAGGTGACCTTCTCCTGTGTCCCGCAGGGCAAGCCAGCTGAGTAGGATACCAGGAAGTGCGACATCATCCACTGTGCGACGCCGCCCTCCACGCCCCCCCCCCCACTTGCACACAGTCAGGATTGCCACCTCCTGGACCCGGCACAGGGCCACAATCATTGAGCCCTCCACTGTCCGGACTGCCAGCACCGAGGCCACCTGACCAATATGAATCAGCACCAGCGGAGCACCGCAATCATCGACCAGTGCTCCATCGAGCAATGTAGCTTCCTCACCTGTCTGCTGTGCCTGTAAGTCTAATAAAAAAAGTTTACTGCACGATCTGTGTCCCGTCTCTTCTGTCCATAGGGGTGCCACCTGACCATACAGCTCGCCGGAGGTGAGCACTGTAACAGAGACTCATTGCCACCGCGGCGAGCCTATGTTACAAGCGCATTAATCACCTTCAGCGTCGGGCTCTGCCGTGGATTAATGCCTGCTGGGCGGTTGGACCCCTCGGGCTACGCCCTCGGGCACCAACCCCCCCCAGCGGGCATTAATCCACCGGCAGAGCCTTCCTCTGGCGGTGATTAATGCTTATGTAATGCCTGGTCATTGGAAATCTGTTTGCTTAGACCACTAATAAGCCATGGACCAGAAAGTAACTTCACTAAATGGATTTACAATTTCTTGGAGTCTCAGTCTCCTTATTATTGCAGAATAATCTTGCAGGCAGGTCTTTGGCTGCAGCTCTTATTTGTGGCTAATCTCCTGACCTGAACGCTCAGTGAAGACTCCCTCATAATGGCGACATTAAGATCAACACTGTTCCCTCCTTAATGCTGGCAAATGTGCTCGGTGGCTGTGCTCTGGTGTACTCCCACCCCAGCTTCCCCTCGTTATCATCTCCTCCTCATATCTCCTGGTGGTCTGGTGGTTTTTGTGAGCATTTGGAGCTCAGCATGACAGATTCCGCTGGCTGTGTTCTAGTGACAGTACCGAAACTGCAGCAGTAGCTTAAATAACAAAACAAAACAGAAAACAAAATATAAAGTTCTAGCTCAGATAAGGCACCCAGCGGGTGCTCTGTTATTGTAATTTTAGTCACCCAACCTGAAATCGCATGCATTTGGTGGTGGTGGTGAGGGCAATTTCAAATTCCAGAGATTTATCTATACTGTAAGGGTTTGTATCCGAATATGATTGTACTAGGTTGCTATGAGAATAGTACTCCGTTTTTATGCACAGAGGGCCTTAGTATGAACTGTCCCTCATATATTTATTATCTGAACTTCCTACCACCTTGTCAGTAATCCCTTTTTTTAACCTGTAGCCTGTATATTTATACCTTTTTTCAAATTTCTTTATTAAGATGGACATAAGAGTAGCAGTACATGTACTGTGTATGGATTGAGAAGATACATCATTTTGTTCTAAGTGAGAAATTGATAGTTCCTGATGTGTAATCCTAGGTCTGCAAATACTAACAGTTGTGGTCCATGCTTCTGATACTTTCTATTAGGGTCAGGGATGGGCCCCTGACCTATGAAAATGTTCAGAATCAACCAAAGTAATCAAATTTCATAACTGTATAGAATTATAAATGAACAGTAAAAATAACTGTTATAATTATTATATGAATTATAACCAGATTAGGCCTGTTCAAATCAAAGCTCCAATCCCTCCTGGCATTAGCCAGTAGCTGTGATTGTAACGACTAGCCTAATAAACTGAATATGCTCATCTGCACTTGCTGGGATACCTTCAGCCCACCCATACCGTCACTCATATTTTCCGTCCTTACAAGTCTCTACCAACCGTCCCACTCACCCCTTAATCCGGTGGCCCCACACCTCTGCAAGACCATCCCACTCCACTGTTATCCAGTGGCCCACACCACTGCAAGTCCAGCACCTATGACTACCCACACTAGCCAGCTCATTCCTCAATCCAAGCCTCTTCCCGTTCCAACTTCTTTAGCTAGTCTACACTCCGCCACCACTATTTACACAACCTACCCCTACACCTCACCCCCAGCCAAAACAGTCTCTGTGTTGCATCACACCCTCTTGTCCCCTCCTAGTCTATTCTGGGCTCTTTACTGTCCCCTCTGGCTCTCCTCTCTGCTCTCTCCTACCACCTTCTAGTCACCTTTGTCTCTCCCACCATTTTTAGCCATCGTTCACCTCCCCCTCCAGGGTCTGGTCCAAACCCCAGTCACTATTAAAACTGTCCAACACTTATGACAAGAACTGTCCTTTGACATGTTCGCTGTATCTCCACCTTCTCCTGTTTTCCCTACTTAGTGCAAGACTATGAACATCTACCGTTTGTATATGCTATGACTAATTGTTCTGTGTCTATGTTAAGGAATTTGTTTTTTATGGCAGCATGTATTGCGTCTCCTCATCTTAAATTTTATGTATTTTATCCATTCATCTTTAAGCTTTATGTATTCTCTAACCAACGTGGAACCTTTGAAAATGAGCCCCTGGCTCAAAGGTACTCTTTGTAATCCAAGATTTCTATAAGTATATAAATAAACAAATAGAATAAAATATGAGGCAGGCATTAGAGTCAATTGTAATTTAAAATATTAAATATCATAGCTAGGTCTGGTTCTCATCTGGGTGCTAACTATATAAGAAATGTGTGAGCCCCAGTGGTTAATATTCCTGTGCTTGTTGGGTTAGAATCGAGATACCCTCAAGTGCTTCAATCAGTGGCAAGAAAGGGAGCCAGGCACCTTTGAACCTTTCCGTTTGCAGTCGTAGATCGGCGGTCAACTTCCCCTTACGATATATCTTTTTAATAAGGGCTAATCAACTCTGATAGAGAAGGTGGGTCTGGATGTAGCCATCTCTTTGTGATGGCTTTACCAACTGCTGCCCACAGTATTCCTAAGAATGATTTTTGGCAGTTGTTTCATTTTCCCTTGGGCATAAGTCCAAAAATCAGGTGTACAAAATCTGGGTCTTCCTGCATATCTGCCATCTTTTTATACCTCTGTCCCAACTCCGTCCAGAAAGAGTGTTGGATAGGGCAACTCCAAAAGATACAATAGGGAGTGCCCTCCTCCACACACCCTCGCCAGCATCCATCTGACTGGTGCTGTGTATAATGTCTTGTTCGGGTGGTGGTAAAAAAGAAGTGGCTAACCAGCTTCCAATGGAATTCCCTCCAATTGTTCAAAGCCAAAGTGTTGAAAACCCTATACCATACCATAGCTGTTTCATTCCTGTGAGGTAAGATTCCTACCGGATTCCTGTTCCCAGGCTTGTTGAAAGTGTGGCAGGAGTTATTTTTTTGTTAACTGAGTATGGAGATATATTTTTTATTAATTGTACCCCTTGCCGCTTTGAAAATCATTAAGGGAAGAGGATGTGGATCCTTTTGGGCCTCTCTAACCTGTATATTTATACTTATAAATAATTATCTTGTAAACCTTTATGCAGGCTCACATACCCCAAGAGAAATAGCCATTACAACCCTGGATGTCCATAACACCAAGGACTGTTTGCATGCTCATTTTCATATAAGCAGGATTGATTGATGATGAATAGCAAGCTGGTACTGGCAGCCGAAAACAGGCGCTGCAAGTTTTCAGCAGCCACAGCGTTGTGTGACGGTTGCCAGACAACAACGCGAAGCACATCCTGGCATGCATGCAGATATCATGACATCATCATGGCTGTCTGCTATGTTGTAATGTCACACGCAAGCATCTCTCAGGCTGCGGTATAAGGTAGAATGTAGAAGCTGTCAGTCTCTACAGGAAGACTGGGCAGGAGGAGGTATGGCAAGCACATGCTCATTGCTTTCTGTACTCTACATTTTATTTTAAAATGATCTTAATAGTGATTTGCTCTGCTTGCTTTGGTAACAAAAGTGAGTTTACAATAATCAAAGAACATAAATTGAAAGGTGGTTTTAGCACAAGAAAAGCTGTTATTAATGAGACTCCATTATGACATTTATTTTTAGACGTAGTTGAAATATACAGTACTGTAGTAGCACCAGCAGCCAAACGTAAGTAACGTGTATCATTATGAATTAACCTTTACCACACTATTTGTTGAACGCTGTGTGTTTTGAACAAAAGTTTATATATTATCCCTTATTTTTTGATTACTTTATAGGTAATCCCAAACCTGGAGATCAAGGTGTAAGGTTTTTCTTTCTTTTTGGTGTCATACAACCAATAAGGCAGTAAGAACCAGATTAAAATGAATATTATATATAATCACTCCCATTTGAATGCCTGTGCACTGTAAATCATGTTTCTAGGGGACATGGATATGTTGTTCAACCACACTGTCTGGCAGGTTCCTTGCTGCTTTAAATCTTGCCGGAAGGTCTTCAAGCTGGCTCCTCCCACCCACCCGGGTGGTAAAACTCTCGGCTTTGCCCCATGACTCCAGATCTTCCTTACCGCTTGGAAGCTCAGGTTCCCTCCTTAACGCTCTGCGTATAGACTGGATCCTAATTCTTCAGTTCGCCCAAAACTAATTCTTAAGTTTTCAAGACTTCGGTCTAATTACTTCCTCGTGGCTGCGATGGACAAATCGACTCCCGGATTTCGGCGGTGCCCATGTAGGCAGAAAATATCCAGGACGGATCCGCACTCCACGTGCGTCTACTGCCTCAGCCTAGATCATGACCGCAGGCCTGTGAGTTATGCCATTCATTTTCAGCCAACGTCCTAGAAGACCACGCTGCCTGGTTACAGCTTGGGCGCCCCGAGAAGAAGCGCTACCCACCGATGAAGTCTAAGGAGGCCCGTTGGGCGGTGTCCGCGGTGGCGGGCTCGGCTGAGCAACTCGAGCAGATGATTGCCCTCAAGGAGGAGGTGGCCCAGGCCGCATCTTCATCTTCCTTGGTCGCGGCATTTATTCCGCTCTCTCTGGGATCTTCCAACACAGCTTCCTTTAAGGAGCTTTGCCAATCCCTTTCCACGAAGGGAGAGGGGCCATCAGGACACTCTTCTCGGTCCAAAAAGAAGGACTCGAAAGGTAAGTCCCACCGTCAGCATTTGTGGGAGTAGGAGAGGTCCCCTTTCCTGGACAGTCGACACTCAACTTCGGTCGAGGTTGCGGCTAAGGCCTCTGGCTTCACGGTGTCCCCATCAGGTCAGCCGGCCAAGACACCCATCGACGCGGTCGAGATTTTTCTCGACTCCTCGGACAGGCTGTCGACTGGTGAAGCCGACAACCCTTCTTCACCGGTTCCCCCGGTGGAGACCGAGGACTTGCCTGCACCTCCTGTGCCGGAGTCCCTGGTCAAGGCTCCCAAGCTGAGGGAAGAGCAGGTGTCCCCCGCCCCTTCCCAGACCCCCCTCGGAAACACAGAGGGTCTCAGACCTCGTCTCGGTCCAGCCAATCCCGCCGACATCGGCATTCTCGGTCTCAGCACCGAAGTAAGCGGCGGCGCCGCTCATCCTCGTCTTCCTCCTCGGAAGAGGAGAGGCTTCGGTGCAAATTGCGTCGATGCTACGAGGACCTAATGTGGCAGCAGTTACTTCTGTCCAGGAACAAGCCGATGCCATCGCCTTCCCCGGCCATCAAGTGGCTGTCACCCAAATGGCCGAAACAACCCCCCGCGGTAGTCGATGTGCCCAAGCCTGGGCCGGTTGTTCGGCCGAAGCCAGCTGCCCCACCGATTGTGGTGGAACCTCCGCCTCCACAACCGAAATCGGGGGCGCCGACCAAGGACTTTCGGTTGGGTCAGGTCTGCCCCACAGGTTGTCGGTCACCCTCACTCCTGACCGTCCTCGGCAGGTGGAGGGTGGCTCAGGCCCCAGGCAGCTCTTCATGGACTCCTCGGAGTTCGACGATGACTTCTCCCTGTTTTCCAGGCCCCTTGACCTGGAGTCCTCGGAGGGGCAGTCGATGGACGAGAGCCCATCGTCTTTTATGAGTTTGCTTTGGCTCATCTCAGAGTCCACCGGGATGCAGCTCGAGCCTGTATCTAAATGGGCCAAGTATCCCATGACGCAGATACTGGCCTGAGGGGATTCGCCTACGGAGGCCTTTCAGGTGGCTGAATCCATTGTTGGCCCAGCCTTGGAGCTCTGGCAGCAGCCGGCTTCCTGTCCTGCGCCTTCGGCCGGATGGCCAGGAAGTATGCGGTCCCTACCGGCTCTTTGTCTGTTTTTTCAGAGCACCCCTCTGCGGAGGGGTTAGTCACCGACAGCATTTTCTGGCGTTCTGGGAATGCTAGGGATGTGGATAAGCCCCCGACAAGGAGTCCAAAAAGCTGGACTATGCTGGGTACAAAGTGTATGCTGCGTCCTCCCTAGGCCTCCGCCAGACCAGCTCGGCCGTGCTGATGGCACACTTCTCCCACGCCCTCATGGGCTCCCTGGATGAGGTGATCCCTCATCTCCTGGCCGACCTGCAGACCACGGTCAAACAGGTGCAGGATCAGGGAAGGGCGGTGGCAGAACAGCAGCTCCAAATGGCTCTGGACATTGGAGACTCCTGTGCCAGATCAGTAGCGGCCGCAGTGGCCATGCGCCGCAGAACATGGTTGAGGGTAGCCACCTTCACAGTGGATACCCAGCATAAATTGGTGGACGTCCCCTTCTTGGGGACTGACCTGTTCAGCCCTGGAGTGGATGGCCACCTCCAGCAGATCGAAAAGTTCAGTGCTACCCTGGACTCGGTCACCTCCGCCCAGAAGGACAAGTGCCGTCGTCAACAACATAAGTCCTTTCGCCCTTCTGCGCCTGCGGCACATCCGGCCCAACAACACCAGCATCAAGGTCTGCAGGCTTGCGCTTGGCATCCCAAAGCCAAGCCTGCGGCTTCCTCTAACAGGAAGCAGGGAGGAAAAGGCTCAGGAGGTCCCTCGGCCAGCCCCTCCTCCAAGCCTGCCCAGTGACGGGTTGAGGAGTGTCGCCCCCAGCCTCGTCACCCCCACCCCTTGGTTCCCCCCATGGGGGACGGCTCCACCACTTCCTTTCCACCTGGTCCACTATCACCACAGACTGCTGGGTGTTGGAGGTGGTAGAAGGCCTGCCTCTGGAGTTCGAGGCAGGCCCCGCCCTTCGAGCCGTCGCCCCTCGGGGAGGCACAGGGTCCGCAGCCTCTCTGTCGGCTCGCCGAGCCGACATTGCCCTGCTCCTCGAAAAAGAGATGATCAGGAAGGTGGCGGATCCTCCACCAGACCCAGGATTTGTGTCCAGGTACTTCCTGGTCCCAAAACGGATGGGGGACTGGCGCCCAGTTCTAGACCTGCATGACCTGAACAGGTTCCTAATGTCTCAAACCTTCAGGATGGTCACTCTGACTCAGATCACTCCATCCTTGGAATGAGGCATGTGGTTCTATTCTCAGGACCTCCAGGATGCGTTCTTTCACGTCCCAATCCGTCCGTCCCATCAGAGATTCCTCCGCTTCAGGGCAGAGGGATCCCTCTACGAGTTCCGGGCCATGCCCTTCAGCCTTTGCTTTGCTCCCAGGGTCTTCACCAAATGCATGGCAGTGGTGACAGCATTCCTGCAGCCCCGAAGGGTCCTGGTGTACCCCTACCTGGACGACTGGCTGATTGCAGCCTCCTCCAGAAGGGAGGTGGAGCGGTCCAGGGATCTGGCCCTTCAGGTTTGCTCTCAGGTTGGCCTCCTTATCAACGAAGCCAAGTCAGAACTCATGCCAAAGCAGGTGATACAATTCATCGGGGCAGAGCTCGACTCTCTTCGAGCCAGAGCACGGCTCCCAGTGGACAGAGTCGAGGTTCTTTCCTCCTTTGCCCAGTCATTTCAGATTGGGCAATTGCGCCCTGCCCGGGACTTCCTGTGCCTCCTCAGCCTCATGGCGGCCTGCACCAGCATGGTCCGTTGGGCCCGTTGGCACATGCGTCCCCTATAATGGGGGCTGGCCGGCCAATGGTCACAGCACTCCGATCCCTTGGATCAGCTAGTGACAGTGACCCAAGGGATGTGGAACGCCCTTCAGTGGTGGACCATTCCAGCACATCTGCAGGAAGGCATCCCATTCGTCCGCCCCAAGCCGACGGTCTCTCTATCGACCGATGCCTCTCTGACAGGTTGGGATGCCGATCTGGGGGAGCACAGAGCACACGGCCTCTGGTCCCCTCGGGAGTCCTGATGCCACATCAACCTGCTGGAGCTTCGAGTGGTTCGTCTAGCCCTCACCGCTTTCGCTCCGTTTGTACGTGGTCAGATGGTCCAGGTCCAGACGGACAATACCACGACCATGTACTACCTAAACCACCAGGGCGGGA
The DNA here is from genome assembly GCA_016271365.2 of Neoceratodus forsteri. Classification (NCBI taxonomy): domain Eukaryota; kingdom Metazoa; phylum Chordata; order Ceratodontiformes; family Ceratodontidae; genus Neoceratodus; species Neoceratodus forsteri. The sequence continues at coordinate 724,344,564 of CM057458.1, read as the reverse complement.
TGCGCTCCATGCCTCTGTGCAGGAAAGCTCTCTCCGCATTTGGTTTCTCATGCGCAGCCTGGAGGCGGATCTCCTTGCCATCCATGTGGCAGGAGCCTCCAATATTCTGGCCGATGCCCTAAGTCAGATAGGGGCTGCGTCCCACGAGTGGTCTCTCCTGCCGGAGGTAGTACAAGATCTGTTCTTACACTGGGGCATACCTCAGGTGGACCTGTTTGCCTCCAAGGAGAATGCGAAGCTGAGACTGTTTCATGCCCGCCCCCCTCAGCAGGGCTCGCTGCAGGGGGATGCCTTCTCGAGGCCATGGACCCCTGGCCTCTTCTACGCCTTTCCCCCATTTCCCTTGATCCACAAGGTGCTTCTCAAGGCGAGGAGGGACAAGGAGCAAGTGATTCTGGTAGCCCCAGACTGGCCCCGCCAGTTCTGGTATCCAGGTCTCCTCAGTCTCAGCTCCAGGCTCCTGAGGCGGCTTCCAGCCCGCCCAGACCTGATCTCAGTCAATCAGAGGAAGGTATTCCATCCAGACCTTCAGTCCCTGCACCTGACGGCCTGGTTCCTGAGCGGCTAGAGTTCCAGGCCTTGAGTCTTTCTGATGAGGTCCTCAACGTTGTTGAGGCATCCCGTAAGGAGTCGACCAGGAAATGCTACGCCTTTAAATGGAAGAGATTCTCCATTTGGTGTCAGGGCAAGGGTCTGGACCCTTCCTCCTGTTCCTTGGCAAGCATTTTGGACTACCTGTGGTCCCTTTCTCAGCAAGGGCTTCAGTTGACGACCCTTAAGGTGCAGCTGGCAGCCATCTCTGCTTACTGGGCGGCAGGAAGCAGTCTGTGGTGCAGGAGAAGGTGGTCGGGCTCTTTTTCAAAGGCCTTGATCACATATCCCCTCTGGTGCGAGAACCTCCACCTCCATGGCATCTACTGCTGGTATTAGCTAAGCTCATGGTCAAGCCATTCGAACTGATGCACAGGTGTGATATCTCTCACCTGTCATGGAAGACCACCTTCTTGGAGGCTATCACGTCAGCCAGAAGGATGGGAGAGCTTCAGGCGCTTTCCATCGAGTCTCCTTATCTGGTCTTCCACAGGGACAAGGTTGTCCTGCACCCCCACCTGAAATTCCTTCCGAAGGTGGTGTCGGAGTTTCACCTTAACCAGGTGTTGACTCTGCCAGTGTTCTAACCCAATCACACCTCGGAGGCCGAATATAGGCTCCATACTTTGGACCCTAGAAGAGCTCGCTATTACAAGGAGCGGATGGCTTGAAGTTCGGGGAGGTGTTAGCCAGCTGTTTGTCACCTACGCTGAAGCCGCACCTGGCAGACCTGCAGCCAAGCAGATGATAGGCAGGTGGGTGCCTCCTCATAGATCTCTGCTATAGGTTGGTGGGCATGGGCCTCCCAGAGGGATAAGAGCTCATTCTACCCGCCGTACCACTGCATCGGTGGCTGCTTCCAGGGATGTCCCTATCCAGGAAATCTGCAGGGCTGCTACCTGGAAGTCAGCACACACCTTCATTACCCACTACCACATCGACCTTGAGTCACACCGGGATGCTGGTTTTGGGGTCTCGGTTCTCCAGTCATTATTCCCTAAGTAGGGGGTGTGCGCCTTGCCTCCCTCCTCCCAGAGAACTGCTAGGAGTCTGCCAGACAGTGTGGATGAACAACATATCCATGTCCCTAGAAATACAGGTTACTCACCTGTAACAGGAGTTCTAGGAATGGTATATGTTGTTCATTCTCACGACCCACCGACCTCCCCGGCTTCGACGCACAACCTGGTTTCCAGCGGGCTAGATCTGGCGTCATGGGTCGGAGCCGAGAGTTTTACCACCTGGGTGGGTGGGAGGAGCCAGCTTGAAGACCTTCCAGCAAGATTTAAAGCGGCAAGGAACCTGCCAGATAGTGTGGATGAACAACATATACCATTCCTAGAACTCCTGTTACAGGTGAGTAACCTGTATTTTCTCACCATGCAGGTGCGTAACAATCCCAGAAGAGGCTCTTCCTTGAGCTTCTCAGAATATGGATCCCCATCCAATTTCCAGTAGTCATTCTTCCATGCTGCATTCAGTCCTAAAACCTGTATCTTCCCCTCATCTCCTTAGATGCTTTGTCTATGCCAGGGTCAGACAGGTCCTTTTTCATTTTCCATACTTTCACACAACTTTTCATTCACTTCTCAGATCACTCATGTCTGATTGTGGAGGTGCAGACAAATACCGGGAGACTGTCTCCTCCTCAGGATCAGTTCATTTTCCTAATCCCTTTTTCCTTTCCAAATATCCTTCCTTTTATGCCTTCACCACTGTGGTGCAGCTTCCTACCACAGCATCATAATCATGTAGCTCTCCTTCTCTACAGAGCTGCCTGCACATTCTCCTCCCACTCTCCTCAGATGTGGGAAGGCAGACTCTCAGCCCTGGGGGACAGGTTGCTGGCAGAACCCAGTCAGGCCTTCTCCCAGCCTTGCAGCCCCATTCTCTGCATAGGGGCTGGAGTCCCCCTCCCTGTGGAGGGGCTCCACCGAACTGGCCCAGAGTCCAAATGTTCTTGTCTTTTGGGAGCTTTCTGGCAGCTTCCTAGTGGCTGGAGCCACTGTCCTGAAAGAAAATTAATATGTATGAAGCTCCCTCGATGCCTCCTTGGCTGCCCAAAATGGCACCAGAATATTCCCTGGTATTCTTCCCCAAGAGTCCTTTCATAAGTTCCATAATCCTCCTGGCACATCCTGGCCAATTGTTTGGTTGTGCTGGCATCACATGGTTGTAGGACATGGCTGCTGGAAAACAGTACTTTGGGGCAAACATCTAGACAATTGAAGTAAGACTTAACGAACACCGTAGTGACTTAAGATGAGGTGATCATGACTCTGTAGTAGCAAAACACTTTATAGAATGCAGACAGTGTCGCAATGTTTCGATTGGTTGGCCTTGAATGAGTAGAGATTCCCCCAGGAGGAGGAAATATACAGAATATCTTGCTCAAAAGAGAGGCATTCTGGATCAATAGATTTGGGACCCTCGATAAAAGATATGGCATAAATGAAGAAATATTTTGGTCAAAGTTTGTTGAATGATAACATTTTTTCCAATGCACTTCATGTATTTTTTCCTATATATTTTATGTATTTTTGGAAAATTTTATATCAAGAGAATTTCATATCCTACTTTCCCTTAAAATAGGCTGACTACATGGGTAGGCATCTCTGCATGCCCGTATGGCCACCATTATTGGTGGGTCAGGACCCAGGGCCACATACCAGATGGCCCTGTTTGTCCCGATTCAGCCTCTATGCTGTGTGCTAAGTTCAGCTGAATGTATAAATATATAAGAATATAAACGTTGTCATGCGCACCACGCCGAGTGGGTACTTGTCGTCCGCTGTGCCGGGAGGTGCACTTTGCAACTGTATGGTGGTGCTTCTCTCTGGTGCTTTTCCTCTGTACCTTGTTCCTTCCTCCTCTTCACCATGCCCCCCTCTTGGGCTTCTCTTTCCCTTCCCCGCTTCATTTCTAATCCAGTGCTCCCAGTGTCTACAGTTGTCCCCTAGCCCTCAACCTGCCCCACATCTTCTTACCTCTCCTCGCTACCCATTTCACTCAAACCTGGACCATTCATTGCTGTGCATTTGTATGCTCCGTATGCTCTTACTGGAATGCTGCCTCTCCAATTTCGTTGTTCTAATTTGGGTAGCACCCTAAGCTGCACCTCGCTAGATTGTTTGAAGTGCAGTATCCATTGTTGTATTTTCTTCAAGATTTTGCTCTTCTTTTCCCCTTCATGCTGGCCTAGAATCGTCTTCTATCACCTCAGTGTTTTGCACATTAATGCACTTCATTTATCTTGATGTTTCAGAGCTGTCTGGTGCCTGGTTTGTGGTGCTCCAGCATCCTGGATGACCTCTCTAGTGGATCTGTTGGTTCGCATCGCTGCCAGTATGTCATATTTTCCCTTCTAGCTATTACCAGCCTGTTCTGGCTGCCTACTCTTCTCCAACTGCACAGCCTGCTCCATTCCTCTTCCCCTCTCCCATCGCTCACCTTTAGCCCTGGCTTTCACCACTCCTTGCTCTTGGTTCCACCATGATGCACTTCCTTATTGTCATACTTCCTGTGCTTCCCCATGGTGGGCGCTCGCCCTCCTCCTTCCATTCCCTCCGCCCTCCTTTCCTCTCCTTCTTTGACTTCTGCTTTCTTTTGGGGGATTCCCTATCCTGCTGTCCCACTGTTCCTTCCTGCTACCACCATACCCAACTCATTCACATTGCCTAATATTCCCTCCTGCATATCGCCTGCCTACTCATCTCCTCCTCTGACCCCATTCCCTCATTCTAGTCAAACCTATTCAGATGTCCTCCTGGCACTGCCTACCTCACTGTTGGCTTCCGGGTTCACCCAACCGCTCTCGCTCCTACCTTCATGCAATTCTGTCCATTCCTAATTTAGCTCTCAATGGACCCGGTTGGCATGCACTCCCATAGTTACCAGTCACGGGTAGCTTCCTCATGACACAAGTCTGGTTCTCCTTTGCTCAGTCTGACCTCAGGGTCTACTCATTTATATCGATTAGTCGAGCATACCTCTCATTGGGTCTTATGCTACCTCATCGAACTGCTGCAATCCTGTGGTTATTATCACCATCAGTCTTCTCATAACCACATCTGGGTCTCCCTCGCGCATCTGACCTCTCTGTGTGTCTACTCCTTCACATCGACTACTTGAGCATAACCTTCTTGGGTCCATGCTACCTCAACTTGACCTGCTTTCCACTTGGAGACATGCCTTCCATGTCTATTGCTCCCCTGCTTGGGGCTGGCTGCATTGGCCTCTCATCAACAGGGCCCCTTTAGCTGCCCAAGCAGGTTTGCAGTCACCCTCTATGTCATTCTCTGTCTGACCACCTCTGGTTCAACTTGTCTGTTTCATAGGCTCGTATAGGCCAGCTGTGTGCCTTAGCAGTCATCTCTCTCCTCTCTTGCTTTTGAGCATCTAGTTGCAGAGACATCACTCGCAACCTTCAACAGCTGTCCTTTTAAAAGGACAGAGCTAGAGCTTCCTCTAAATTGGAATATTTTCCTCCTCCCTTGATCTCAACTCTAAATTACACTAGCTGAGCCATCACTAATCAAAATGTCCTTCAGCCTGGAGAGAAGGTGACCCAGGCCTTGAATCCCCAGAGGTTTCCTCCTCAAAGGTTTTTTTTCTCCTCCATGCCAATGGTCTAACATAGATAGTTGAGATAGGGTTCGTAGTTTAGTTCCCTGTTGGATGGAGTTGATGGTCCCAGCTGTTCCTCTCTCCTTAGGAAGTCCCATCCTTCTTCATCATGTCAGATTCCATTCTACTACATACTTCTTGTCGCCTCCCCTCTCTCTCTCATCTTACCCATCAATATATCTCGATAATCGTCCATTCTCGAGATTATTTCAACTTCTCGCCTCTTGCTCGATGCCCTTTCCGGTATTCTTTTTGGGCTCCCTCCTAAGTTACCTTTAGCCATGGGAATTATTCCCGTGGCACCTATGGGGGGGACCCTCCTCTAGGGTTCCTTGCATCATACCCCTACAGGGTGGTATATCCCACTGATAGCGAGGCAAACGGCCACAATGTATAGTAGTCACATAAGCATACATCTCATCCAGTTGCGCAAGGCCATTGAAATTAATGGCCAAGGGCTGACCGGAGTTCAGTGGGCAGAGCAACAAACCACTCCACTTCCCCAACCAGGCCTTAAAAGTCCCTCCTCTGGGCCAGCCCTCATTTATTTTCCTCATTGCCCCACCATCCACCCCTCCTCTTCCAGCAGCTCGTCTCTCTTTCCCGTGAGCTGCTTCCTAAGCTGCCTTTAGCCATGGGAATTATTCCTGCAGCACCTATGGTGGGAACCCTCCTCTAGGGTTCCTTGTGTCATACCCCTACAGGGCGGTATATCCCATGGATAGAGAGGCAAACAGCCACAACGTATCAAAGCCACATAAGCATACATCTCATCCAGTTGCACAAGCCCATTGAAACATGTTTATTTTCCCCAATGTCCCACAAACAGGTAGCAGCTTTTGGGCTCAGTTAAACCATTTCACCCGTTATCATTTTTGTTTCATTTTTTGCCTGTCGCTAGCACTGAAGCATTTCCCCAGTGCCAGACAGGCTCAGCCTCATGCATTATTCATGCTGCCTCATGAATACTAATGAGGCAGCATCTGAATGCTACAGCATGATTGGTGCTCACTAAAATTCTTTTCCCTGCTCCTCTGCTGTCTCTCCGGTCCTGAGAGACAGACCAAAAGACCGCCAAAACAGGATCACGAAATTGTGCTTTTGCACATGCGTGGAGTGCCGGCCCTGCACCGAAATGCAAGATATGGATGGCTGCTCCACACTGTAGTTCCATTGGCCCCGCTTTCTCAAAACAATTATGCGGGTGCTGGGGCCTAGGGACACCAGAGGGAACAGCCAGGAACCAGGGAAACTGTTGGGAAAAGCCGGGGCAAAACCGGAGCAACCTCAGGGGCTAACAGGTAAGCCCCCAGACAGGGGTGTTACACTCCCCCTCCCCTCAAATGCTTGGTGACCCTGCCAAGCCCAACATGACCTGGCTACATCTTTAAACAGTAATTACCTTTTCCCTTAACCACATTATCATCACATTTAGCATCCTACTCTATACACATAATTACCTATTCCAACAAACAGCATTAAATCACATCCTGTATTAAACAATTACCATCTACCTCTACATTTACACACATTTCCCCATAGACTCAGAGCTTTAAATGGTGTTAACCCTCTCCTGGGACCCTTGATATTGAAAGTCTCCAGGTGGCACAACTTTAGTGCAATTTCCGTCTTTGACCACTTGGGGCAATCACTCCCCTAAAACTTTCGTTGACCAGCAATGAAGTCATCCCAAGCCAGATTTGGCACCAAAACACTTCTCCAGAACCTTCCATAGACTTTCCACCATTTTAAGGGTCCCCACCATTTTAGTAAGCTTGGGGGATCCGAGCTGGGCTTGACTGGCACATGAGATCCCAATAGGGCCTCCATTTGTGTAGCCCCTCTCTGGCACCATCCTAGAGAGGTCCACTACACCTGCCTTGCCGGCCAATACAAGGTTAAGTGGCATGGGTTCCTTAACTGATATTACATGGGGGGTCCTTTCCCAAGAATAAAATAAAATGGTGGTGTCTCCACCCAGAGTGCAGTTAGTGGGTCTGATCTATACAGTACAACCCCCTGGGATGTTATATCAATCCACCTCCCCAGACAGTTACCCCAGACATGGATTTACCAGACTCGAACATCCCCATATTTCGAACAGTTGGCATTTTCAAACTCGACAACTGACATGCTCACTAAAAGTAGGCTCTTGAGTCAGCACTTTTCTGAAACAAAAACATCATCATTTATTTACATACGGAGGGTTAGGATGGGATAATGGAATAGAGGTTGTGCAGACATTTGTTACTTTGCATTTTGAAAATCTGGCAAGCCCAGGAGTGATTACCAAAATGGCAGCCAAATTAGAAGCAGAATCAGTAGTCCAAACTGAGACTGTAGAGCCGGCACCAGTGATGAAAGAAGTTGAACAGGCAGGGACAAAGCCTGACCGCATGTCTGCCTTCTTCAAATGGTGGGCTAGTCAACAAAGAAAGGTTGAGAAACGGAGAAGAGATGCAGCAACAGGAGCAGCGATGGCTGGATGCCTTGCACGTTGTCAGTGCTGGAGGATCTGGTACAGGTCCAGCAGATCATCAAAACCAATCCAACTTAAAAGACATTAAACATACAAAGCTATGTCCCTCAGGTGATATTGAAGCATACCTGACAATTTTTGAGAGGGTCACCAGGGTCTGCCATTGGTCAAAACAGCAATGGGCAATCAGACTGGTACCTTATCTGACAAGTAAAGCCCAACTTGCCTCTGGCAGTATGGACACTGCATAGTCAGAAAACTATGTCCTTGTGAAAAGAGAAATCCTTAAAAGATATGACCTCTCAAGAGAGACCTACAGGCAGAGATTCTGGTCCCTGAAGTACCACTCAGTTAACAATCTTTGAGAAGCCCTCACACGACTCCGAGACCTCCTCATTAAATGACTCCAATTAAAGGGCAGAACGGTTCCACAGATTGACATATTTGCAATGGAACTGTTCACCAACATCCTTCTTACAGGCATGTAGCTTTGGGTAAAAGAACACCAACCAGAAAGTGGGGAAGAGGTCATATCTTTAGCTGAGGACTCTCAGATGGACAGACAGACACCACAGCAGTGAAGTAACAGACCAGGAAAGGTAAGACCATTTTTTCCCTCAATTTAACTCCACATCAGGTAAGAACTCTGGTGCGGGTAACAAATCTGCACCCAAATACTTTATTTGCTCTAACTATAATAAGTCAGGCCATACTGCAAGAAACTGCCATAAAAATAAGGAGGGTAACACTGGAGTAAATTTAGCCTTAGCAGATTGGGGCAGGTATTAACAGATGTCAAAGTGGGAGATAAGACTGTGATGGGACCTACAGATGCGGGCAGCAGACAGACCCTTGTGCATGTTGAAGTGCTGGGAAAAGACTGTGCAAAAGGATGACGTACTGGGGTCATGTGCATCCACTGGGACACTCAGTAGTGTCCCAACACCCAAGTGACTTTGGAAATTTATGGGATGTTGCAGAAAATGAAAGTGGGGGTAGTACCAAAGTTACCTGTACCTGATTATTAGAAATTACTTTCCAGGATTTGCTAAGTTAATCACAGAGGGAGTAAAATCTCAGATGGGACTCTTTTCCTTTTGGTGACTTTGATGTGGACTTATTTGAGCCCAGCTCCAAGATCCAGAATCCCAGGAAAGAAAGAAGATGCCTGAAAAAGGTGGCAGAAAATGACTGATGACTGATTGACAGAAGGGGTTGATATGTGAAAATGGTGAAACGAAACTGACGGCTGACTGCGATTTTGTTTGAGCAAACTAACAATATTTCTCTCCAAGGTTGTTAATCCTCAGATGCAGGAACAGATAGAGCAATTGGTCATACCAAAGAAGTACAGAACTAAGTTATTACAGATAGCACATGATAGTCCTATGCCTGGTCACTCTGGCAAGGACTGCACCCTTTAAAGATTCTTGTACAGATTTTACTGGCCTGGGATTCATGAAGATGTTGCTACCTATTATAGTTCTTGTGCCGAACTTCAGAAAGTAGCCCCAGTGACTAAAAAAGACAAGGGGCTCTTGGTGCCCCTACCCTTGACAGATGTGCCTTTTGAGGGAATTGCAATGGATGTGATTGACCCCTTAGACAAAAGTAAAAAGGGTAATCAATTCATTCTGATAGTATGTCACTATGCTACTCGATACCCAGAGGCAGTTCGAGAGCGTACTGTTACAGCCCGAAAAGTGGCAGCAGAGCTTGCACAATTTTCAGCAGCGTGGGCATACCTAAAGAGATTAATCTAACCCGAAAATGCATGTTAAAAAGGTTTGTAAAAGGTGACGGAAAAAGATTGGGATCAATACTTACATTACCTGCTTGTTGCATACTAAGAAGTGCCAGAAGCATCGACAGGTTTTTCACCCTTAGAAATGTTGTATGGTAGACAACCTGGGGAACACTAGATATAATAAACGAAACATGGAAAGATGACCCTACTCAGAAAGGATCTATCACATCATATTTGTGCACACTAAGAAAGAAATTGGCAAAATGTGTTGAAATTGCCCACAGTAATCAGGAAAAAGTCCCAAAACAACAGAAGGTGTATTTATGACCATGGGGTAAAAGAAAATGTTTTTGAGCCAGGTGAAAAGGTCTTGTTACTGTTACCCACTACAGAAAACAAACTGTCAATGAAGTGGCAAGGGCCTTATAAATTTGTTGGATGCGCTGGAACAGTTAACTATGAGGTGGAAAATCCTACCAAGATATACCATGCTAACCTCCTGAAGAAATGGGTAGAAAAAAACACCAAAGGTTCCTTTGTTATAGTATTACCAGAAACGACTCCGAGAGATATCTATATAGCTTATGACAGCCTGGAACAACTAACTTCTGATTCTGTAAAAGTGACTATCTTCTTAGCCATAGAACAAACTGCAGGAATGTGTAACTTGCTAAAGACATTTTAAAGTACTTTTAGCACATTGCAAGGCTGAGCATAAGGGGTTGAGCATGTAATAGTGATAGAGAATGCTCACCCTATCAGACAAAAGACATACAGATTACCAGAGCAGTTAAGGACAGACGTGGTTGAGGAAATAAAAAAAATGAAAGTTGGATATCATAGAAGAGTTGAGAAGTGCTTGGTCATCACCAGTGGTGATTGCAAATAAAGAAGGGGGTGCAAGTATCTGCCTTGATTTTTAGGAAACTTACTCAAGTGTCTGTATTTGTCTGCTATCCTGTGCCCAGAACAGATGATTTGGTGGGCAGACTGGGAAGTGCCAAGTACATTAGTACCCTTGATCTCACCAAGGGTTACTAGCAAATTCCCTTAGCTAAAGAATCCAGAGACAAAACTGCATTTTCCACTCCAGATGAATTTTATCAGTCCACCACCATGCATTTGGTTTACATGGTGCACCCGCTACAGTCCAGTGGTACGTGAATGTAATTCTAGCCACTCACACTGGTTATTGTGCTTCTCACCTGGATGATGTTATGGTGTACAGTCCAGACTAGAAAAGCCACCTGGAACACATACAAGCAGTTATCCAGTCTATCGGAAATGCAGGTCTGATCAGTAATCATACCAAATGTGCATTAAGCAAGCAGGAAACCAGATATTTCTTTAATATTTTGGGAACTGGAGAAGTAAAGCCAGATATTTCCAAGATGGAAGCTGTAGCTAACAGTCCTGTCCTGTCCCTAAAACAAAGAAACGTGTCAGGTCATTTTTAGGACTGTCTGATTACTGCTGAAGATTTATTCTCTACTTTATTCCCAACTTTGCCCAGTTAGCTTCTCCCCTCACTGAACTCACGAAAAAATGATGCCCAAATAATAATCCCAATCTTTGACTATGCCGACATCATTTATAGCACTGCCACAACCTCCTTACTCGCCTGCCTTGACACCCTACTAAATTCCTTCTGCTGCTTTGCCTCTAACTCCCCCACAAGACTCACCACTGCCAAATCTACTCCTCCCTAGGCTTTGCACCTCTATCACATAGGCGCACTATCCACTCCCTCTCTCTTGTAACCAAATACTGATTCAGCTTTCTTCTACCCTACCTATCAGACATACTTTCCCCAGTAGCCACTTCCCCCAACAGTCTGCATGACAGAGATGCCCACACTTTCTCCCTCCCCACCCCCTCATTCTCTGCAGGCAAAGCTACCTTCTCCTACTGGCTCCCACCTGTTTGGAACCTACCTTCTCACTCCTCCATCAAACAGCACTTGTGCCTCCCCCCCCGCTCATGTCCCTAATCATCCCATTTCCAAACAGCATGTTTTCCTGGGTATTTTATAACAATATCACCATGACCCAAATCATCTAACAGCTATGTTGTAAATATACACTTTGACTCTTCCTTGAACTGTGTCTACCCTGTACAGCTGCCTGTAACCTACCAAGACTGTTTTTGCTATGTAAAATTTGTATTCCTGTATAGTGTTTATTTTATATTGTACTGGCAAGGCAAGGCAAAGTTTATTTAAAAGACGCCCAATCCCAGAGGCTCTGGGCGCCGTACAAACATTAAAACAAACATTTTAAGCATAATAGGTATATAACTTACACATAATAAATACAAATCTAACAAAAAACCAAACCTTAACTATAAATATTTATCTAAACATTAAATGCTTTAGAAAAGAAAAAGGCCTTAAGCTGGGCCTTAAAAACATCCACTGACGAAGCTTCTCTGACCATAGTTGGTAAGGAGTTCCACAGAACAGGGGCCGCGGCGCTAAATGCTCTGTCGCCAGCGGATTTCAACCTAGTTCTGGGAATGGTCAGGAAGCATTCACTGGAGGAACGAAGAGGGCGCGAGGAGAAGGCAGGTGACAGAAGGTCTAACAGGTAACCAGGGCCCTGCCCGTGTAGGGCCTTATAGGTGAGAAGACCCACCTTAAAGAGGACTCTCCACCTGACTGGCAGCCAGTGCAATTCACGCAAAACTGGTGTAATATGACAGAACTTTTGCTGCTCGGTCAACAACCGGGCAGCTGCATTTTGCACCAGCTGCAATCTGAGGAGAGAGATCCTCCCATGACCCCGAGATAGAGCACATCACAGTAATCAAGCCTAGATGTGACTAAGGCATGTATCAAAGTAGGGAGGTCCAGAGGCGGAACAAGGGGCTTAATCCTGGCAATGTTTCTAAGATGATAAAAACAGGTACGAATCACGGAGGATATTTGGGCCTCCTTGGTTAAATCTCTGTCCAGAATCACGCCAAGATTTCGCACCCAAGAGGAGGCTTTCAATGGCACAGATCCAAGGACAAGCCCAGTTTCTGTGTCAGAGGCCATCCTATCACGAACTCTGTTCGACTTCACTACTAATACCTCCGTCTTATCGGGGTTCAGCCGCAACCAGCTGGAGGCCATCCAGTCGTTTATCTCGGTCAGACAGATATTAAGCACATCCACTGCATTTGATGTTCCTGGGGAAGGAAAAGTACAGCTGAGTATCATCGGCATAGCAATGAAAACTCAAGCCATACTTCTAATGATCCCACCCAGAGGCAGCATGTACACTGCAACAACATTGGAGCCAATACTGATCCCTGAGGAACTCCGCAAAGAAGTAGGCTGGGTATAGATGAGAAATTTCCCATCATAACCCTCTGCCTCCTGTTGGTAAGAAAGGACTCAAACCATTTGATGACATTACCAGTGAGTCCACATAGGTCCCCAAGGCGAGCAAGCAGCACACAATGGTCCACAGTGTCAAATGCTAAGGAGAGATCGAGGAGAACAAGAATTGTCTTGTCTCCCTGGTCTCTAGCCCTGAGGAGATCATTCTGCACCCAAACAAGTGCAGTTTCAGTGCTATGTCTGGCACGAAAAGTCGACTGGAAGGGTTCGTACAACTCATGAGATATGAGATGCTCTTCCAACTGAAGCGCTACCACCTTCTCAATAACCTTTCCCAAAAATGGAAGGTTAGAGATTGGACGGTAATTTGCCTTGATCTCTGGGTCCAAAGATGGCTTCTTTAAGAGGGGTCTCACCAGAGCCTCCTTCAAGGCATCTGGAAAGGCACCCTCAGAAAGGGAACACCGTACAATCAAGGCAAACACCGGGCCTACAGAGTCAACGCATCTCATTAAAAAACACGTTGGCACCGGGTCCAGTTCACAAAAGGTATGCTTCAGATTGGTTGCTACCTCAATAACCTCACTAACCTCCACTGGTCTAAACTCTCCCTAGCCAGATGGAGTGCACTCGGAACACATCAGGCGATCACTGCCAGCTATGTCATTGCTGGCTGAAGGAGCCGCCTGCCGGATTGCGGACACCCTGTCCGAAAAGAACCGAGTGAAATCCTCACAATCAAAGTTGGAAAAACCCCTCCTGAGCCATAGACAGACAGGATGTAAAAGTCTATCGACAGTTCGGAAAAGTGAGGCCGGTCGGTTCCTTCCGGCAGCAATTTCCTTGGACAAAAACACTGTCTTCTTACGGTTGATTGCCTCCTGGTACCCAACATAGTGGGCACGCAGGGCCAGTTTGTCCACGTCCAGACGGGATCTCCTCCAGCAGCGCTCCAATCTCCGACCCATCTTCTTCATCTCCTTGAGCTCGCCATCAAACCATGGCGACCTCAGGTACAAAGTTCTGGGTCGTACACGGACAGGTGCAAGGGAGCTAATGGTGTCGGATAACACCCCATTATAGGCGTTCATCCCGACAACAACACCTCCCGCGCATGCATCACCCACTCTAGACAAATTCGCTGCCGCCAAAAAACCCTCAGGGGTCAAACCTCGTAAAGGGCGACAGCAAATCATCTCAACAGGGGAAGGGCTTATGGTGGGAGCGCCAAGCGTGAACTGCACCGTGCAATGATCGGACCAAAGGACCGGATTGATCTTAAGATCATTAATATCAAGTCCCAGTGAGAACACCAGGTCCAACATGTGGCCATCCTGATGAGTTGGTGCAGTAACTGCCTGCATCAGACCCAAGGAGGACATAATCTGAAAAAATTTGCAGCTATATCTGTGATTCACATCGTCGAACCAAACATTGAAATCCCCAGAAAAACATCTGGGGGATTCCAATGATGCAACGGCAACGAAATCTGCGATCTCCTGCAGAAAATTTCCCATCGACCCAGGAGGGCGATAAATGAGAAAAATCCTGCAGCCCGCATCAGGTCCTCCCCGGATGGCCACACATTCAAAGGAACCCGGGGCTGTCACCGGGTGCACGGTGAAGGTCAGGCTGGATCTAAAACAGATGGCTACACCACCACCCCTGCATTCCACTTTGGGGCAGTGCAACACGGTATACCGGGGACTCGCGGCCTCAAAGTGGTCCTGTATCGTCTCCTGCCAAGTCTCCGTGATAAAGCCAGATCGACCAATGAAATCAAGGCAGCAATAATTGCTGTCTTATTTCTGATCGATCTGGCATTACAAAGCACTGCCGTCAGAGGATTTGGGGGTGATGCAGCCCCACAGGTTACCTGGCCATTCGGTCTAATAGGCTCCCTGGGGATGGACACCAAGCACGTCTGACCTCTCCCACATGTCCATCGCAACCCGGGGTGCCTTCTGGACCTGACAACTTCAATTCTCCCATAACCCAAACTAAGGCTTCTTGATGGTGCATGACCGACACCATCCTTTCCAATCCCCATCTCCCAACAACGTCTGATAGTAACATCAGAGACTGGAAGGGGGATGAAAGGGCCTAGGTCGCGCAGCATCAAACTATCATAGGCAATTCTAGCCCCCTTTAGTCCTCCCATATAGCCCATATACATCTAAGGCACAGCAAATTCTGAAATATCTAAATATAAATAATAAACAAGTTAAATTTAAAAAATAACTTGCCAAGCCTAACTTCTAAAATATAGCAAAACTACTAATAGCTGTGCCCTCAAATTAACTGGTTCTCAACCTCACATAATAATAGGCTATTTAACTATAACATTTCTTTCAAATACACATAATAAAAACATAGCCTAACCCTCCTGTGTCAGCTGAACATTTTCCAATACCGGGTGGCATACTCTGCCTTCACACTCTGCTTGAGCGTGCGATGTTTTATCAGGAAGTCACACCTCAGGACGTGCAGGTCCTAACTCCCCCAGATCACTTCTGGCAGAATGGAAAAAACGCGTACAGACCTGCTTGCAGCCTCTCACACTGCACAGCCTCTCACTCTGTGTTTTCTCCTTATGTAACCCCAACCCCAGGTTGCACCTGGAAATGAGCCTCAGCTCAGTGTGCCTTTCCCAGTAAGCAAAATTCTAAATAAAATAAATAATTAAATAACATGAAATGGTCCCCGGAGTGTGATAAGACTTTTTGGAACCATTAAGACTGCATTATCTTCAGCCCCTGTTTTAAGAAGTCTAGCCTTCAAGAAACCGTTTCTGTTACAGATAGATGCATCAGAGGTAGGCCTAGGTGCAGTCCTGAGTCTGAATATACGGTAGATGGGAAAGAACATCCCATTCTGTATATCAGCAGAAAGCTGCATGACATAGATAAGAAAATACTCCACTATTGAAAAAGAATGCCTTGCTGTGAAATGAGCAATGGAGTCCCTTAAATTTTATCTGCTAGCAGTTATCTTTGTACTCAACAGATCACAGTCCTCTCCACTGTCTAAAAATCACACTCACAAGGTGGTACCTCATACTAAAGCCATTTAAATTCAAAGTGGTGCACACATGCGTAAAAGAGAATGTCAGTCCTGACTTTCTGTCAAAATGTGGTTCAGTAATTGAGAATTTAGAAGGTTGAAAAAATGTGTGTGCTGAACTGAAATATATGTTGTAAAAGGTGTTATGAAAATGGGGATACTGCATATGCAAAGAACTGTAAGTGTTATTAGGTAATGTTAAAAGGGAAATAAAAGAAGGTTTTGGAAACCTGTTTAAAAAAAAAAAAAAAACAGGTTCCATCTTAATGCCAGGTGTGTGTGACAGGGTTGTGCAGGACTCTGTTCCATTTATTATGCAGAGACATTGAAAGCAATAATTTGTTTTGTCTTCTCCTATTCTGCCACGTGTCTGTGTCTTGCCTGTCTGATTATGCAGTCAAAGTTTCTTGTGACACCTAGTGATTGGCCACTCCGATGGTGCCACAATTTCCCATTATCTCCCTTCCTTCACTTACTGTTTCTATTCTTTTTTTCCTCCCTCAGCTTCTCTGTTAAAAAAATATATTAATGCGCCACTATAGTATAGGGGTGAGCAAGGGTTTCCATGTTAAACATTAAACTTTGCACTTGAATGGTTGTGAAGATATTAAACGGATTTGTACATAAAGTTACATGCACAGTCTTGGGGAGTAGATCTTTTGTCATGCCAAGTTTAGTTACAGTTGGATGTACAGATTCGAATTTGTAGCTAGTGAAAAAATTTAAAAAAAATCAGTTTTTTTTTTTTGGTCATCACCTACTGCCCAGACAGTTTGGAATTTTGGTTTGAAATTTCACTGGCTTGGTGAAAATAAATATGAATCTGTTCAAAAGTTATTCAATTTTGAAAAATATTGGTTCTGAGCATGCTAGTCAGTCTTTTGGAAAGCTTCTTGGAATGAAAAAAGGGTTTGATCCATACAAAAAAGGATTCTTTTTCATATGGGGTAATCCTTTTTTCGTATGACTGCCATGTTTCCATTAAAAAAAAAAATCAAAACCCACAAAAATGACATCCTGGAGAGACAACAACACATGTATCTTGGTCATTGGAACCTTGTTAGGTGGATTCTGCACTTAGGTGTTGGAAAATTACCTCCAAATGTTTTTTTTTTTTTTATTATTTTGAAATATTTTTCGTAACTCACTTCTGTTTTTTTGTATGGCCATATAAAAAAAGAAGTTGGCTATATAAAAAGGATCCCTTCATACGAAAAAAGAATTTTGAGGGGGAACCAAGTCTAAATTATTTTTTCTATATGGGAGCATCCTTTTAGTATGAATGAAAAAAGCTCACAAAAAGGATCCTTTCATATGAAAAAGAATCTAGAAAAAACTAAATCCAAGTTTGTTTGTTTTCTGTATGAGGGAATCCTTTTTCGTATGAATGAAAAAAGCTCACAAAAAAGGATCTCTTCATATGAAAAAAGTGGGACTTAGTTTTCTTCCAATTTTTTTTTGTATGTAGGGATCCTTTTTGTAGAGCTTTTCATTCTATATGAAAAGGATGCCCTCATAACAAAAAAGTTGGACTTTTTAGTATGTCTTTTCATTCATATGAAAAACTATTTCCTCATACGAGAAATGAATTTGGACATAGTTTTTTTTTCTTTCCTTTTTCATGTGGGTTTTCATTTCATACGGAAAAGGATTCCTTCATACTAAAAAGGATTTGGGGATTCGTTTTTTTTTCACGCATTTGAACTTCAACAAGCCACAACTCCCTTAATATTTGGACTTAAGGGACAGTCTATAAATGAAAGTAAAAATCTTAGTGAGTACTTCAGGTATAACACATAATCCTCCCCCAAAATATTAGGGACCACATAAAAAACATAAAAAAATTAAAATTTGGGTGGGGCGCTGCTGAACAGCCAACAGGAAGCAGCATTTCACTTCGTGCTTCTGTGAGAAATCTTTTAATCATTAAAATTAAAACTCTTATTGGGCACTGTCTACACTTCAAAACTTATTGTATCAGTTGAACAGTGCAGAGAGTAAGATGGGGAAGTCTAAGGGGGCTGCAGCAGCATCTGCAGACTTTCTCCAGCTGAAAGTATGACAGTAAGAAGGGCAGCCTGTACAGCAGACTAAAGCAGTGACTTTGGGTGACATGGCAGAAGAAGTGATGTTGGCCACTGTCAGTGCTGCTCTGGGCCAACTCATTAAAACAATTCAGGCTTTGGACAAAAAGTTAAATTCTCTTCACCCAAGGATTTTGTCCATCGAGACCAAAATGGATGTTTTGGAACAGGCTGTGGGGAAGGTAGAGATTGTCAGTATTAAAAGCACAGATGTGGCAACCAAACTAATTAAAGAAAATACTTTGCTGTGTCAAACACTTGAGACGTTTGAAAATCAATCTCGAGAATGGAACATCAGTCATCGGCCTGCCAAAAGGAGGGAGATGATTGCCTGGGTTTTGCATGAATGCTGATTCCCATGTTTTTGGGCTTTGCAGAGTCTGAGCCACCTCTTTCATTTGAAAAAGACTATCGAATAACGCTGCGTCGGGTAGCAGCCATGCAAGAAGCACCAAGAACTTGCTTAATCATATGTACCGGTGTGGCGGACAGGGATGAGGTACAGTATGTACAACAGCTAAATGATGTTGTCAACTCCGTTATGGAGAGGCAGACATCCTTACTGTTTCCAGACTTGTCCTGTAGTACCCAACCATGCAAGAAGATATTTGATGGGGTCAGGAGTCATATGCTGCAGCCGGCAAAGCTACATCTTGTCTGGCATGGGCAGACTTTTTTGTACAGTGGGCCTAGAGATGCTGAGAAGATGGTTAGTAAAATTGAACAGGAGGGTGGTTTAAGACGTCGGAGAAGAGAACGCATCTGAGGGTGACTGAATGGACTTTTGTCTAGCTATGTTTATTTGAGTACTCCAGGACAATGCATGAACAGGGTCTATCATAAATTATGGGTAAGGTATAGAGATTGTTTTGCTGTTTTGTTCTTATGTGTAAGACAAGCATAATCCACGACAAAGGAGGGTTCTACTAGCGAATTAATGCCTAGTTGGGGGTTGGGGTACGAGGCCACAGGCATTAATTCCCTAGTACAGCCCGACTTTGGAGTGGATTAATGTGCTTGTAACATGGCAAGCACAAGGTCAGTTCTGGTACAAGTCAATTACATGTGGGATAGAAAGTAACAGCAAAGTCACAATATTGCTCAATACAACATTATGTGCTCTTGAAGTCTGCACTTTTGCATGACTACGTAGGCTAACTACATGTCCGATGGTGCGCATGCACGTTGACTGCTCAATCTCTCTTAACATTGTGACTGCTGTTTTTCTATACATCTGAACATGATATTTTCAATAAAATTACAGAAAAACATTCAAAAACAGTTTCCTTTATGTTTTACTATACTGTTCTCTTCACTCATTTTCTTTGTTTTTATTTCTAATTTAGTAATGCATTGTGGGGAAAGTAGGAATATTTGCATATCAGGCATCTCACTTGCTTGTATGCCAACATATGCAAATCTTTCTACTGTGCCCAAAATGCTTTGTTAGGTGGAAATAAGTAACGAGGCTTATGCTCAGTACACTGCAGTATTGAAATGGAGAGTAAGACTGAGAAAGAGACAGAGGCCGGGATATTCAGACTGCACCAGGCAGTGGCGCAAGCCTGGGTGCAGCGCAACTGTGATGCGCCAGGGCTAGGGCCAGGTCCAGGTCCAGGTGATATTCAGCGGTGCTGCACCATGGCGCAGCACCATTGAATATGGCACGGTCAACGACAACTATGTGATGGTGCAGTGGTGCACCGCGCTGACGCAAGCTACCGATGGGGAAATACAGTGTGCACCAGTGCAAGTGCAGTTGCGCTAGGCGCATAACCCATGATATTCAGCAGGGGACATGCAAATGAGGCCATCATGTATGCAAGGTGCAAATGGGATCATTTGCATGTCATTATGGCCCGATTTGCCTGCCTCGCGCAGGGCAGGCCGGTGACTTGCGCCTGGCGCCCTGCACAGTGTGATGTGTGCTGTGTGGATCCCGGGGCATCCCTCGCCCCATAGCCACAATTGTGCAGTATATGTTAATAAAGTAATCCCTGGTAGTCTAGTGGTCCCCCCGGTCCCTGATTCCCCGATGAGTATGAACATGACCATCCCTGGTGGTCTAGTGGTCCCCCCTCCCACCTGAGTCCCCAATTCCCTGATAAATGACAATATGATGTCCCTGGTGGTCTAGTGTAAACCCCCCCCCACCCGTTGCTGCGATCATGGTAAATTCCCATATTGAAATGCCCTGGTGGTACAGTGGCATCCCCCCCCACCCCACCCACCCACACAGGACCCCTGTGCAAGGAAGCTCTCAGCACTTGGTCCCTCGCGCGCAGGCTGGGGGAGGATCTCCTAGCCATCCATGTGGCAGGAGCCTCCAACACTCTGGCTGATGCCGTAAGCTGGATAGGGGCTATGTCTCACGAGTGGTCTCTCCTGCTGGAGGTAGTACAAGATCTGTTCTCCCACTGGGGCATGCCTCAGGTGGACTTGTTTGCCTCCAGGGAGAATGCGAAGCTGAGGCTGTTTCATGCCCGCCCCCCTCAGCAGGGCTCGCTGCAGGGGGATGCCTTCTCGAGGCCGTGGACCCCGGGCCTCTTCTGCTCCTTTCCCCCATTTCCCTTGATCCACAAGGTGCTTCTCAAAGCGAGGAGAGACAAGGCGCAGGCGATTCTGGTAGCTCCAGACTGGCCCCGCCAGTTCTGGTATCCAGATCTCCTCAGCCTCAGCTCCAGGCTCCCGAGGTGGCTCCCAGCCCGTCCGGACCTGATCTCAGTCAGCCAGGGGAAGGTTCTCCACCCGGACCTTCAATCCCTGCACCTGACGGCCTGGTTCCTGAGCGGCTAGAGTTCCAGGCCTTGGGTCTTTCCGACAAGGTCCTCAACGTTGTTGAGGCATCCCGTAAGGAGTCAACCAGGAAATGCTATGCCTGTCAAATGGAAGAGATTCTCCATTTGGTGTCAGGGCAAGGGGTTGGACCCTTCCCCTGTTCCTTGGCAAGCATTCTGGACTACCTGTGGTCCCTGTCTCAGCTAGGGCTTCGGTAGTCGACCCTTAAGGTGCACCTGGCAGCCATCTCTGCTTACTGGGCGCGGGCCGGGAAGCAGTCAGTGGCGCAGGAGAAGGTGGTCAGGCGCTTTTTCAAAGGCTTTGATCACATATCCCCTCTGGTGCGAGAACCTCCACCTCCATGGAAGCTACTGCTGGTATTGGCTAAGCTTATGGGCAAGCCATTCGAACAAATGCACAGGTGTGACATCTCTCACCTGTTGTGGAAGACCGCCTTCTTGGTGGCTAGCACGTCACCCAGAAGGATGGGAGAGCTCCAGTCGCTTTCCATCGAGCCTCCCTCCCTGGTCTTCCACAGGGACAAGGTTGTCCTATGCCCCTACCCGAAATTCCTTCTGAAGGTGGTGTAGGGGTTTCACCTTAACCAGGTGTTGACTCTGCCGGTGTTCTACCGCAGTCACACCTCGGAGGCCGAGTATAGGCTCCATACTTTGGACCCTAGACGAGCGCTCGCTTACTATAAGAAGCGGACGGCTGAAGTTCGGGGAGAGGTTCACCAGCTGTTTGTCACCTACGCTGAAGCCGCATCTGGCAGACCTGCAGCAAAGCGGACGATAGGCAGGTGGATCACCTCCTGCATAGAGCTCTGCTACAGGTTAGTGGGCATGGAGCCTCCCAGAGGGATAAGAGCTCATTCTACCCGCCATACCGCTGCATCAGTAGCTGCTTCCAGGGACGTCCCTATCCAGGATATCTGCAGGGCTGCTACCTGGAAGTCGGCACATACCTTTATTACCCACTACCACATCGACCTCGAGTCACACCGGATGCTGGTTTTGGGGCCTCGGCTCTCTCCAGTCTCTTCCCAAGTAAGTATCGGGGGTGCGCTTTGCCTCCTCCTCCGGAGAACTGCTAGGAGTCTGCCAGAGAGTGTGGATGAACAACATATCCATGTCCCTAGAAATACAGGTTACTCACCTGTAACAGGAGTTCTAGGAATGGTATATGTTGTTCATCCACCGACTCCCGACCTCCTCGGCCGCGATGCACAACCTGAGCTTCCAGCGGGCCAGATCTGGCGTCATGGGGCGGAGCCAAGAGTTTTACCACCCGGGTGGGTGGGAGGAGCCAGCTTGAAGACCTTCTGGCAAGAATTAAAGCGGCAAGGATACCTGCCAGAGAGTGTGGATGAACAACATATACCATTCCTAGAACTCCTGTTACAGGTGAGTAACCTGTATTTACTCACCTGTAACAGGAGTTCTAGGAATGGTATATGTTGTTCATCCACACAACCCACCCGACCTCCCTGGCTTTGACGCACAACCTGGCTTCCAGCGGGCTAGATCTGGCGTCATGGGGCGGAGCCAAGAGTTTTACCACCCGGTGGGTGGGTGGGAGGAGCCAGCTTGAAGACCTTCCGGCAAGATTTAAAGCCGCAAGGAACCTGCCAGACAGTGTGGATGAACAACATATACCATTCCTAGAACTCCTGTTACAGGTGAGTAACCTGTATTTCCCACTGACCCTGTGGCTCGGCGGGTTGAGGCATCCATGCCTCTCTGGTTCCACACTGGCAACCTAGGTTTGGGAACAGACTCAGATCACTTAGGGGTCTGGCTGGGAGAGGGAAGTTTGAGCGCCTGTAGGACAGCTCTCTTCCCTCAGGGAGAGGTGTCCCATAACTCTTCACTCAACTGCCACCTGGCGGAAGCCAGGCAGTGGAATGTGTGAGCCCTGTAACTAGGGGAAAGGCAGGCATACAGCAAGCTTGGCACACCTCCTTGGAGGTGGAGTGTGCTTGTGCATGCATTGGATGTACACCTTTCCGCTGGGAGAAAACCTGGAGGAAACCTGGAGACTGGGCTTTATGAAGCCCTCCATGCTAGCACCGGTGGCCCACCCGATCTCAGAAGATGGATAGAGACCTGAAACAGCAGCAGTGCACTGGGACAGGGCTGATGCAGCCACCCAGCCTGCCATGGAGCAAATGAGAGAAAAAAAAAATTCCCATTGGATAACATTGGAACTTGAACAAGCTAACTTGAACAAGCTATAACTCCCTCAACATTTGAACTTACTGGACAATCTATATCAAAACAAAGGTCTTAGTAAGTATTACAACAATAATACCCCCAAAAACATTTAGGGGCAAGATAAAAGAATAAATTAAAAATGAACATTCCCCTAGGATAATGTTGGAACTTCAACAAGCCATAACTTCCTTAATATTTGGACTTAAGGGGTTATCTGTATATCAAAACAAATATCTTAATGAGACTACATGACATATTCTCCCCAAAACATTTAGGGAAATATAAAAAAAAATAAAGATAAAAAATGCAAATTCCAATAGGATAACATTGGAACTTAAACAAGGCATACAACAAAGGACAGAAATGGATGTTTTGGCTGGGCCCTGCGCTTCACATGAACATAGATGTAAGATGTATGCATCTGTGGAGGGATAGAAGCGCATGGCCTCCCACAGGCAAATGAGGATACGAATATACTTTCTCAAAAATAAGGAAATTCATTGTAAAAACACTTTGTTAATGCACTAGTTAGGGTTAAACCAAGAAAAGTTGGGGAAATGTGGCATTAGGATTTCCAACCCTAACACCCCACCCCCACCCTGCAGGCAACAGCAGGAAAAAACATTATGGTTTGACATCTCCTGGGTCTTCACAAATTAGGTGTGGGGTGTGCCTTGGGGTTCTCAACCCTCTCACCCTATTCTCATATACTGTACACATTTTAGCTTCTTTGCTGATGGAATGGGGTGAGTGTTAGGGTTGACAGTGAACATACTGAAAAGGACTGGTCCCAGGACTGACCCCTGTGATACCCACTCGTGACCTTCTCTAATTTCTTCAACAAGCTCCTGGGTGGTGCTGAGTCAAATGCCTTGCTGAAGTTGAAATAGTGTAAATCTACTGCTTGTCCCGTACCCACACGCTTGTTGCCCAGTCATAGAATACTATCAAGTTGATATTTTGAGACCTTCCTGCCACAAACCTGAACTCATGCTGCTTACTGTCCTGGAGCTCATTCCACTCCAGGTAGTCAACTAGGTCCTTTTTGACTAGTGTCTACATCAGTTTGCCTACAATGAAGGTAAAACTGATGGGCCTTTAATTTCCAGGTTCCTTCCTGTCCCCACCCTTGTGGAATGGTACCACGCCCACTATCCTCCAATGTCTTGAAACTACCCTTTGACTGTAGTGAGCTATTGAATAGCCCTGCCAGGGGTTCAGACAGTTGTGATGCAGATTCCCTGAGGAGCCCCCTTGGTTACATCCATTGTGGCCCTAGAGTCTTGTCTATTGTTAGGGCTGCAAGTACTTTTCTTACCCTTTCTCCTGTAATTACCACCTGTCTCATTTCTGGGATTCCCTTTGCAGAAGCCTTTATGCCACTTTCCAGCAGATGCCTGCTGTCCTTCTCTGTAAATACGAGCAGAAAAAGTCATTCAGGATGACTGCCTTCTGCTCGTCCTTCTCTAGTACCTGCCCCACTCTGTCACCCTAACAGTTCCCCCTCTCACCTTCCTTTTTCCCCGATGTACCTGAAGAACTCTTTTTCCCCTCCTTTGATCCCCTCTGCAGCAGAAGCATGAAGCTCTGTGTCTGCTTTCATGTCTCTTCCTCTTTTCTTGGAATTTGCTCCATTCCTCATCCCTGTTTCGAGCTGTAGCCAGTGAAGGCCCTTTTTTGGCCCTCACTCATCCCTGATCTTCTTAGAGGACCAGATTGGTCTCTTGTGCCTATTACCCTTGTTAACCATTCTTGAGTGTTGTTTGGTTCCTTTGAGAATGGTCCCTTTAATTTCTCCCCCACCTCTCCTCACTAGCTAACTTGCCCTTGACTAATTCCCTCATGTGATCAAAGTCTGTTCACCTGAAATCCAGAACCACAGCTTTTGACAAGGGTGCACTGATACCCATGGCCAGTTCAAACCATATGGTGTTATGATCACTGAACCCCAATAGTTCCCCAACTCACGCTCCATTTACATTTCCGAGTTGTTGGCAGTCTGTCTGATAGGTTTCCTGACCAGCTGTACCAGCAGGCAGTTCTGCAACGTATCTAGCAGGTTCTAACTTCTGGTGCTGTTAGCTGCTAGAGTATCCTAATATGTCTGGAAGACTGGGATCCCCCACAACCACTACCTCTTCCTTTGTGGTCCCCTTCCTCAATTTCTGCCCCTTGTTCTCTGTCCACCTCTTCTCTCTAATCTGGTGGTCTGTAGACCACCCCATGTGGAACTTCTTTCCTGACGCTGTTGTGAGCTGCAGGCCTCGAAATAAGGTTTTGTAAATAGGCAGCCAAGAGTAGCTCCTGGTTATCGGCAATTTTCCACCGACCAAGAGCTACTCCTACTGACCCAGAAGATAATGCCATATATGTGTGGAAAAAAATAATACACACGAAAAAAATGCTGGCACCAAGTAATTTATTTTTATTTAATTTTTAGACAGGGAAGACAGCTGAGACACAACACACATACAGGAAGCAAAGCTGAGTGAGAGGAGAGGCCAGAAAGAGACTACAGATACCAGCAGCCTGCAGAAATAGAAGACGGAACATGCCAGCAAACAGGAGTTTTACTACAGAATATTTATGGACTCGATTATTTTAATTAGTCAGAAGGACTCTAGCTGCAGCTGCGAAATAAACAAGCATTTGTCAATGTCAAATGTTGTCTCGCTGGCATTGGCAGTGCAGGAGTTAGAGCTGCATAATGGGAATGGCAGTGAAGTATTGAACTAACGCCAACCTCAGCCCCACCCTGAAGACACATTTTCAACATAGGCATTTTGGGACCTTGTTAATGTGTCCCAAAAGTTGATTTCCCACAGTGACAACACCATTCTGCGCCACAAGTTCGAAAACACATTTTGGGCAGGATGTGAAAAATGACAGCTGTACTGTTCATAAGGAGGTATGAAAAAATGGCAGTGTTGAAAATCTGGCATGAAAATATTGCAGAAGTTGCAAGGGTGCATGGAAACTGCGCAACACATGCTTATAACACAGTCATTTTATGGACTTTCATCACCAGATTTTCAACATACACATTTTAGGACCTCTGCTCATGAACATTGTCACTGTCATTTTCTTAAATTGTCCCGAAAATTGATTTCGCAAAGCGACTGCTCTATTCTTCGCCGGAAGTGCAAAAACACATTTTGGCCAGTATATGTAAAATGACAGCTGTACTGTTCATAAAGAGATGTGGAAAAATGCCAATGTTGAAAATCTGGAGTGAAAATATTACAGATTCACGAAGTTACAAGCATTCATGGAAACTGCCAACACACGCTCGTAAAATAGTCATTTTTTTGGATTTATTTTTTTTTTACCAAATTTACAGCATAGGCTTTTGAGAGGCCATCTCATGAACAGTGGCACTGTCATTTAGTTATTCGGTCCCGAAAGGTGATTCCACTCGGTGACTGTGAAATCACCTTTTGGGACCGAATAACGCCATAACCGTGACTGAATTCATGAGGAGGGGCCCCAATAACCCCATGTTGAAAATTTGGTGCCAAAATTCAAAAAAAATGCCCAAGATATGCACCCAAGTTGAAAAAATCCTATTTATGCCATTATACAGCTTACCTGCATTTCTTCAGTTTGCGTTCGGCTTTGAAGAGTTCAAACATGTTCCCAGTCCACCGAAGCTCATCGGCTGGACTCTGGAGGTAAGTATGGGGTGAGGGGGTATGTGGGGAGGCAGGGTGCACAGAGGGTGGGCGCAGGTTGTGGAAGGGAGCAGGACAGACCGCAAGGGACCATTTTCTTCTTTTACAGGTTAAACAAGACAAAAAAACATTGCGGGATGGTTGTTTTTTTATTTTTTTTTACAGGGGCATTTTGCACGCTGGGGTGGGCTCCCAGTGTGCCACCTGAGTGTTTGGGGGGGCTAGTCAATGGGGGATTGGGCACCCCCCTCGGCACATACCGATGGGAGGGCTAGAGCTGAGGGGGATTGGGCACCCCCCTTGGCACACCTCAAATGGAGAGGGCATTATGCCGATGGGGAGTGGGCTCCCCCATCGGCACATGAACTGGGTCAGGGCATGGTGACAGGGGGATTGGGCACCCCAGAAGTCGGCACTGTGGCAGGTGGTGGCGGGCAGTCACTGCCGCGGTGTTTACTAGAATGCTTCACCAGGAAATGCATGTCAGGAGGTGCTGCTGCATGATGAGCTTGGCTCTTATTGCAACGGGCCTTTTCTTAGATGTGCTTGCAACATTACGTGTTGCTGGTGTGGTGCCTGCCTGCTGCCTTATTGGAGAATGAGGGACACACCTATTAATGTGTGCCCTGCATTCGCCCACAGTGACTGCACCTCCAAATCTGCTACTAATGCAATATGTTGGCTGGCGCACTAGCACGAGCCAACATAATAATCAGCGTGCAGACTGTGTAAACTGAATGTACTGTAATAAAAAATATAGTATTGTATACAGCCAGGCAGCACTAGAAGATAGTTGAGTTCCTTAGTATCAGAAGCAAGCTAGCACCATGATGTTTGGCAGTCATAGTCTCAATGTTTTACTCTTTGACTTCTGAATCTTGGTCTGTGCCCTAAGGACTCAGGACATGTTCTGGATCTTTAGTCTCACTTTCAGATGTAATCTGAATTTCCTCCAACATTGGCACATGTGTAATTTGTGATCCTTGGGGTTTAGCTCCCAGCCTGCGCTTTGTTTTTAAGAACCAGTCTTTCACTGCTGGTGTGTTACAAAAGTCTTCAGGTTCCGGATCCTCCATAGAGATCAGAAGAAAGTCCTATAGGGTGCTAGTTTTCAAGCTAGCTCTCCAATCAGAGAAAAATTATTTTCATTGCTGAAAATGCTCTTACAAGAGTTGCATTTGATATGGGGTAAACAAGTAGTATAGCAATAAGATGCAGAATGTTTTTGAAGTAATGAGCTTTTCTTTGAAAGACTGCTTGCCACTCTTCATGAAAGGAGAGTTGCCTATGATACTTGTTGCCGTTTTGCATCCGCTCTGTTATTGCACTGTCTAGGTCACAGCCATTCTGTAACAGGACAGGTGAAAAATGGTTTAGCAGAAAATGCACTTCTTCATTTCCCAGTTCTGCAAGATCTTGTTCATTGTCAGGCCAATTAACTGTGTCAATAACATATATGTTTTTACTAAGAGGGGGTCTTCTTTGAAGCCTGAGAAGAGCTGGTTTATGCACTCCATAATGCAGTTAACAATTCGTTCATGTTCGCTTGTCAGTGCTTCACTGGCATTGAGTAAACCTTTTAGCTCGTAACCTGTGAAAGAAGCTGTATCAGCCTCCAGATATGTGACTGCCTCTCTTTTGAACTGCGCAAGTCTGGAACCATCTCTTTCTACAAGATGTTCTAATTCAGCTAATACAGTCGTGACAGTGTCCGTGACCATTGGAAGAGGAAGATGAGCATCTTGAAAAGTGTGAGAAACTGATGACAGGCCAGTTAGAATGTTGAGATTAAAATGTGAAAACAGCAAGAATTTCACATTACAGCTTGTGGGATATCCCGCCTAGTATCACAGACAAATTTTTTCCAGTGACTCAAGAGTGAAGTAGTTTTGCAGTACAGCAAGCAGGGAATCTTTTTTATGCGTCACTCATCTTGTTCCATGAGCCTTTTTAAACTTGATGAGTGTGGACTGCTGTACTTCTGCAACTCTTTTTAGCTCTTGGTACTGCTTGGGGGAGTTCTCGTAAAAGTAAAATATAGAAATCAGGATATTGTCAATAAGTTGAGCAAAATATGGATTTCTGAACGCATCTTTTGCTGCCAGTTCCAGCCTGTATGCAACACAATGAATCGTGATAAGCCAAGTGCAATCCTGTTTTAGCTTTGCCATCATTCCTTTGTTTCTATTAAAATTCACACGGGCACCATCAGGTCCTGCACCAGTATAGGACAGTTCATTTAAATCAATGTTATCATGACCCAAAACCTGTTTGTATGCTAACATCAGAGCTGGCTTTAGCCCATTTGCATCGGCAGACTCTGCATCCATTAATGACAGGAATTTCATTTTTGGCAGACCATCTTAAAGAATTTTAACGTAAACTATTTCTTTTTCCATGACTGTTCTGTCTGTTGTGCCATCCATAAATACAGGACAGTATCTGTAAGTTATTGTGTCTCCCTGCAAATGACTGACAATGGGTTGCCTTAAATGGCTCGCAATAAAAGAAATAAATGTCGAACAAGCTTTGTCATTGGCATACGCCTCTCCAAGCTCAACTCCTTGACTTTTCTCAAGTGCTACAAGCTTCCCAAATTTATGAAAAGGGTCCTTTTCTTTAGCCAGGAAGTACGCAATGTCGAACAGTTTTTCCATTTTATGAAGAGATTTTTTTGTTCATTTTTAAAATGCATTTCTCTATCTCTGGTCTATTCTCTCTGCTAGAACACTTTATTTTGCCTGTTTATGACCTTTGGACAATGCGTGTCTTTCACAGTTTTTTTTTTTGCATTGCTTGTGCCTGAGTTATGAGAAACCACATTAGCCATTTTCCCTACTTTGGTGGCCCACCTATGAAAGATGCCTGGTTTGACTTTGCAAAACTTGCACCAAATTTCAGTCACAATATCGTCTACTGATCAGACTGTAACCAGGACCAATCTAAGTTTGACAGCTGGCACTGCCACGATTTTACAGTGGAAACGTGGCAGGAATGTGCCTATTTTTTCTTTGGCTTAGGTGAGCTTGTTGTATCAGGCTGGGCAGAAGATGTGGGTGCACTATTTTCCTCTGATGTGGGATTTACAGTCGCAGCGTGTGTACATTTTTTTTACTAAATCCAAAATGTAGTAATGACATATTTAGTATCTAGCAAGAAAGGGACAAGAATTACAAGGCAGTGTTTCAACCCAGCTGTTGTACAGCCCTTGGCAGTCTCTGGAGTTTGTACTGCGTGAAATTACAAAAAAAAAAATTGACATATGACTGAGACTTGTCTGTCATTATTTAGAACAGAGAGGATGATTTTGTCAGAACATAAGACTCGGATAAACACCACAGGCTCGGGGGGGGGGGTTAAAATGGAAGAAGAGGCTGGCTCAGTGTCAGCTGAGCTTGTAACTGAGCAGTCTAGTGATGGCTTTTATGTTAAGAATTTCTCTGCCAAACACAGGCACAAGATTAGTCTCAAAAGTTTTGTCCCTAAATAAAATTGTGCTTGGTGCAGATACACAGTATTATTTGGCTCTTTGCACTTAAATGAGCAGGGAGGGATGCTTATAAAGAAATGGGCCCAGATATTCAAAGGGATTGCACCTGGCGCAACAGTGTTGCACCAGTGCAACCCTGCATTGTGCCCTGGTATGATATTAAGAAGGCTGCCTGGTGCAGTGTAAGTCCTGATGTACCTGGCGCAATGATAATGTATGTGGCACAGATGCAGGGCGTGCTTATGCATATCTTTGACACTTCCTGATATACAGCCAGGATGTGCGGTACATATGTGGCGCACCCTGCACTGCACCATGGGGGCTCAAAGTTGAGCCTGTGCAGTAGAACACCCTGGCCACCCACAGGCGGGTGCTGCATTGCGAGCGTAACACATAGCAGCCCAGCCATGGTAGCCACCCACCCACACAGAACACCATCCACAAGCAGACACATCGCCCTGGTAGTCCAGTGGTCCCCTCCCTGCCCACAGCCGCAATCGAGGTAAATGGCAAATGAAACAGTCCCTCATAGTCTAGTGGCCCCTCCCTCCCTCCCGAGTCCCCAATAAATGCCATAACCGCTCCCCATAGTCTAGTGGTCCTCTCTGCCGAGTCCCCGAGCAATGTCAGCAATGACCCTCACTAGTGGTGAAATGGGCCCCCACCCATTGCCGTGATCGCGAACACCGTAAAATATTTCCCTGGTGATCCAGTGGTCCCCCTCATCTCTTCCACATTATACCTTTGCCCACTTCTCTCTATCATCGGCGGTGGATGCACTCACCACATACTCACCTGGCTGCCCGATTTAATGACAGGTACAGTATAGTCAGAAGCCCATTGGTCCCCAGTGTGGACCAATGGGCTTGCAGGACATATTGTACTAGACAGTCCCAAATATGTGAATGAAGTCATTCAGTGGGCAGCCGTGTAGTATGCGGGAGGGTTGCAGCTTCCCGCCGATGACGGTGGGGAGCGGGGTGGGC
This sequence comes from Neoceratodus forsteri, assembly GCA_016271365.2. Lineage (NCBI taxonomy): Eukaryota > Metazoa > Chordata > Ceratodontiformes > Ceratodontidae > Neoceratodus > Neoceratodus forsteri. Next base: position 724,313,508 of record CM057458.1, on the reverse strand, counting down.
AAGGGATTCGGTGTGGGTGGGGGGTACCACTGGACCACCAGGGTTGTATTTTACGGTGATGTTCTGCGATCACAGCAATGGGTGGGGGGTCCACATCCCTACCAGGGAGGGTCGCTAATGACATTTCTTGGGGACCCAGGGAATCAGGAGGGGGGTCCACTAGACTATTGGGGGAGCATTTATGGCATTTATCAGGGACTCTGGAGGGAGGGAAGGAGGGGGGACCACTAGACTACCAGGGGCTGTTTTGTTTGACATATACCGCGATCGCAGTTATGGGGTGAGGGATGCCCCGGGATCCCCACTGCACATGTCATGCTGTGCAGGGCACCAGTCGCAAGTCGCTGGGCTGCCCTGAGCAAGGCATGCAAATTGGGCCATAATGACATGCAAATGGCCCTGTTTGTACCTTGCAGATATTATGGCCTTATTTGCATGCCCTTTGCTGAATATCGCGGATGATGCACCTAGCGCAACTGCAGTTGTGCTGGCGCATCCCCGTGCTCCCTATCTGTGGCTTGTGCCGGCACAGTGCCACTGCGCCATGCGCAGTATGTGCACTGACCTTGCCATATTCAGTGGTGCTGCACTATGGCGCATCACCATTGAATATCACCTGACCCTAGCCCCAGCGCATCCCAGTTGATCTGTGCCCAGGCTTGCGCCACTGCCTGGTGCAGTCTGAATTTCCTTCCCCTTGTGTATAAGTTCTGCCAATAGGGCAGAGAAAAAAGATGTGAAGAGACTCAAAGGTTTTATCTTTTTTTTTTTTGTATTAAAAATATTGTGCTTGGTGAGTACAGGTAAAATGGCCCTTGCACTGAGCAGTGATAATCAAAAGACCTGTTGTAGTTCTTGGAAACCATCAGGGCAGAGAGTGTGAAGTCTGAAGTTTGTGCTTGGAGGTACACACATATACACACACTCTGGTCCTTTGGGCTTAGTACACTGAGCAGTCAGTGTAGCATATAACTGCAGTTCTGCCAAACAAGGCAGAGTAAAATTAAATTTATGTGAAAAGTCTCACTTATTATTAATAAAATAAATTGTGTGACCATGAAACAGTCACTTATTTGGTGCTTTGCACCACACTAAGCAGTCAGCTAATTGCAGCTTTGCCAAACAGGGTCGAGTAAAATTAAATGTATGTGGAAAGTCTCATTTATTTTTCACTAAAATAATTCTGGTGGTAGGTAGTAAGTCACATTGGTCATTTGCACTTAGAATAAGTTGACTGAGAAGTAGCGACTATAAACTGCAGTTCTGCCAAACAGGACAGAGAAAAAGAAAAGTGTCTCTGAGTTATTTATGTTTTATAATAAAATAGTTGCTTGTTACAGTTGGGTCCTTTACACTAAAGTATACAGTCAGTTAGTAATGAGCAACTATAAACAGCAGTTCTGCCAAACAGGGCAGAGATTTGTATGTGAAAAGTCTCAAAAAGTTTAAATTTTATTTAATAAATCAAATATCCCTCTCAGTATTAACCCCTTCTTTGCACTCTGGATTGGATCTGATGCTTATATAAATCAATAAACGTCTTGTATCTGGCAAACGGATGAAGTCTCCAAAATAAATTATATTTACTGTATTGTAGTTTCCTTGGTACAGTTGTTTGCACCATTGTGCTAATAAAAATAAAGAGCTTGTAAGACTCTGCCAAACAGGCACAAAAAAGCAAATGAAGTCTCAAGCTATCGCAAATAACTTTTGTGCTGGGTTATTTGCCCCTTTGTGCTATTAAAATCAAAGAATACTGACTAGTTTCTGCCAAACACAGGCAGAGTATGTTAAGGATCTCCCCAAAAAACTTGCTTCACTGCTTGCTATATTATATAAATTGAACTTGGCTTGACTAGTAAAGAAATAAATCACTCTGCCAACAGTCTCCAGGCAGAGAAAAGTCAGATTTAGTATAAAATAATTGAGCAACGTATGCTCTAAAAGCAAACAGATTTCTGCCTTGCCAAAGTCTGATGGTCTAGTATAGGAGGCAGAAAAATAATTTAAATCAAAAGTTTGACTGCTCTTTGTTAAAATAATAGCCCTCTAACTCTTAGCCACAGCAGGCACAGAAAAGGCTAAATTCAAACATGAAGTCTTGCTGCATTCTGACATATGCAGTTAACTCCAGCACTTGAGCTGCCCCGGAGAGGAAAGAGTTAACTCTATGCAGAAAGCATAGAACACTGAGCTCGAGCTCGGTTTCAAACCTCTGTCTATAGTGCTTCAAAGTGTAACCATCAGATTCTTTACTCAGCCTAACTGTTCAGTCGCTTCAGTGATTGCTCCTTCGCTACAGTCGGTTCAGTTCAGAATCCGACGGTTTATTCAACTGATTTGTTGTTTTTCCGTTTCAGATCCCTGTCTATGGTGCAGTAAGTATTAGTAGGTAGTGGACTATACTTGTTTTAAAAAAATATATTTCTGTGTGGAAATTGTAAACCTGTCGATCGGTCCGGTTCTGTTGAAATGCAAAAGGAAACTGGCTGGTTCAGATCCAGAACCGCATACTCCAACCGCCGAAGAAATAGCCAGAGCGATAAGTATAGTGGAATCGCTTAGTTCGGTTCTGTCTGATCCGGCGCCTCTCGGTAGGCACTCAGTTCGGTCAGTTCCCCCAGTTCCGGGATATGTTCCAGATGAATTTTATGAACCGGAGGGAGAGGAAGAACAAGATGATGATGGAGGAGGAGGAGGACTTCCCCTAGACAGGCCTTCCAATGTTTCTGAGTCCCCATCCCACTATTTGTTCTACAAGAAGGTGTCTGATACCCTCCAGCTTCCCTTGGTTGAAGCTGTCGAGAAACAAGAGGAGCCTAACTTTGTGGAGATGACGGGCATCCCAGAGCCCAAGAGGTTGTCTATTGCCATCCATAAATCTTTGGGGAAACTGACACAAAAAATTCTGCAAACTCCAAATTCTTTACCTCCTGTGGATAAAAGAATGGACAGGAGGTATATGCTTTCAGGCTCAGGTACAGAGTTTTTGTTCCTGCAATGCAGCCATGTTGGGGTAGTGCAGGCTGCAGCCTGTGACAAGGCTAACATACCTTTGGCTTCACACCCTCAGATAAAGACTCTAGGAAGGTTGAAATACAGTACTTGGCATCATCCTTGGGACTCGGGCAGGCTAATTATATGGCCTACACAGCCAGTTAACAGAAGTCTAGATGGGATACTGTTCTGGAGCTGGCTAAACAGGCTTCCCCCAGCTAGTCAAGGAGCTGGAGGAAGTGGCTGCTGATGAGATTGAGGCATCCAAAATGCAATTCCATGCTGCTGTGGACTCAAATGATATGGCATCATGAGTCACGGCTACATCTATGTCTCTTAGGAGGTTTGCTTCCCTGTACTAGCCTCTCACAGGACACTCCGGCTAAGGCCATGGATTTCCCTGTGGTGGGTAATTCTCTGGGGAGCAGACAGAGAATTCCATGAAGAAAATGGACGAATATTGGACCACCTACAGGAGTGCACAGGCCAAGGAAAGGCAGGCAACTCCTCAGAAGCAGCAGTCTAGGGGTAGGGTCAGGCCCTTTCACAGGCCTTTCTATTAAGCTCAGGCCTCCTCTTCCTTTCCACAGAGGGGGTTCTTTAGAGGGAGAGGTAGGAGGAGGATGAGCAGGGCTGCATCCTTCTCCCAGTCCAAGGCTCCTGCCAAGCAGACACCCTGATGTGTCAGCTCGAGTCAACTCCCCAATCCTAGTAGGAGGTAGGCTGGCTTACTACTTCCAAGCCTAGAAGTCTGTTACTTCCGACAAGTGGGTCCTGGAGGTACTAAGCCAGGGGTTGGCCCTCAGTTTTACAAAGTTCCCAAAATTGAGGGCCAGATTCTTTCCACCTGCAAACCTTTCCGAGACCACTGCTCTAGAAGCAGAGGTTTCCTCTCTGCTAACCCTCAGGGCTGTAGAGAGAGTTCCTACTCAGCACAGGGGCAAAGGTCTATATTCCAGATACAGCATTTCCTTACCCCAAAAAAGATGGGAAGAAGAAGAATCAGCATTTATATAGCGCTTTTCATACATCCAAAGCGCTTTACAAGCAATGCTAGACTGTTAGTGAAGTGACTGAAATGTGTGGTGGCAGCCATATCGCACATCATCACCCACACACAGCCTGAATAATTGCATGAACTGGTTTTATGGGAAGGGGAATGTTGGCCAGGACACCGGGAATGTTCCCTACTCTTTGCAAAGAGTGCCCTGGGTTCTTTTACTTCCACCTGGACACCCACCAGGATGGGTAGAAGGGACCTCGGTTTAACGTCTCATCCGAAGGACGGCACACCCCAGCAGTACAGCACCCCCCAATACTGCACTCAGATGCCAGCGATTTTTAGGTGCAAGTCCAATCCCGGTGTGAGATGAGAACCCACGACCCTCTGGTCCAGAGGTGGATGTGCTACCAACTGAGCCACGCTGACACCTTGTGGCTTGGCAGCCCATCCTAGACCTAAGATATCTAAACAGGCACATCTTAAAACTAAAGTTCAAAATGGTGTCTCTGGGAGTAATTCTTCCCTCTCTAAGGCCAGGGGATTGGCTAGCTTCCCTGGACCTCAAGGATGCCTATTTTCACATCCCAGTCAGGTGCTCCCACAGAAAGTACCTCAGGTTTAAGTTGCCTTCAGGCCATTATCAGTTCAGAGCAATGCCCTTCAGCCTAACATCAGCTCCAAGAGTGTTCACAAAGTGCCTAGCAGTAGTAGTGGCCTTCCTCATGAGGGAGGGGATCTCTATATTCCCATACCTGGACGACTGGCTCATTGTGGGGCAGTCTCCAGACCAGGTCAAATCAGATCAACAAGTTACTCAACAGCTGCTCACTTCTCTAGGTTTTCTTTGCAATCTGCCAACGTGAGTTCTTGAACCAGTGCAACTCCTCACCTTCATAGGGGTAGAGTTGAATACTGTGCAGGCAAAGGCCTTTCTCCCCTTGGCAAGGGTGAGGGACCTTACAGATCTTACTTCTTCTTTTCGCCTTCTGGTGTCTTGACCAGCAAGACACTTTCTCAAGCTCCTGGGCCACATGGCAGCTTCCACTGTGGTGGTACAGGAGGCAGATTTCAAATGAGGGACATTCAGTTCCACCTGAGGTCCTTTTGGTCCCAGAAAAAAGATCCTCTAACCAAATTGATTCCAGTGACTCAGACTCCGGTCCAAGCTCTCCAATGGTGGTTGGATCAGGACAGTCTCAGACAAGGAGTCCCATTCATCAGTCAGACTCATTGAGTGGTACTAACTGCAGATGCCTCTCTCTTGGGCTGGGGAGCCCACCTGGGAACCCTTACAGCACAAGGTGTCTGGTCTCCCCAGGAGTCTCTACTTCATATCAATCTTCTGGATCTCAGGGCAGTATTCCTGGCCCTCCAAGCTTTCTCGGACTCAGTGAGGAACAAAGTGGTTCTGGTCAGGGCAGACAATACCACCACCATATGGTACATCAGCAAGCAGCGAGGCACTTTTGTCTACGGCCTTGTGCACGGAAGCCATGAAGATATGATCTCTGGCTTATGCCCGGCAAGCATCCCTGGTAACAGTCCATCTACCAGGGAAGGACAATGTACTAGTAGATGCCCTGAGCAGAATATCTTGGGGCCACTGCGAATGGGCCCTAGACCCCTTCATACTGAAAGAAATCTTCTCCAGGTGTGGCACTCCAGAGATAGATCTCTGACAGCCCTGGACAATCATCAACTGCCTCTCTTCTGTTGCAGGCCTCCAGTCCTGGGCACAGTTCCCCTGGATGCTCTTGTTCTGGATTGGGGGGCAAATTCCTTTATGCCTTTCCTCCCTTTCCCCTGTTATTCAAGGTCCTGGTCAAGATCAAGACGCAACTGTGCAGGGTTATCCTGATTGCTCTAGACTGGGCCAAACAGCCTTGATATCCTCTGTTGTCCCTAGCAGTACATCTTCCCCTGTCTCTCCCCAGGAGGCACAATCTGCTGACCTCCTCTCAGGAAAGAATCTGGTACCCCAACCTCCAGTCTCTCAACCTCAAGGTCTGGTTATTGAAGAGTTAGAGTATGCAGGCCTGCACCTGTCTCAGGGGGTGTTGGATATTCTTAAGGCCTCTCAAAAACCTACCACCAGAAAAACTTATTATTCCAAATGGAAGAGATTCAGCATTTGGTGTTCCCCATAATGATATTTTACCGAGACTGCTGATCTGGCTACAGTTCTGCACTGCATGGTTCATCTTAATGGCCTAGGCCTCAGACCAGCCACTTTAAAAGTTAATTTAGCAGCTGCATCTGCATTTCTGTCAGCAGGGAAGGCTTCTTCTCTGGCATCTCACCCCTTAGGTTCTTGAAAGGTTTGGTTCATACCAACCTGCCCTTTAGGGACCCTTCCCCTGCTTGGGATCTTAATGTTTGCATTGCTCAGCTCATGCAACCCCCTTTCGAGCCTCTGGCTTCAGCTGAACTCAAGTATTTGACCTGGAAGACTGTGTTCATGGTAGCTATCACTTCTGCCAGGTGTATTAGTGAATTTGCAAGCCCTGTCAGTGGAGCCACATTTTATCTCATTCCATAGAGATAAGGTGATCCTCAGAACCTATAGGAGGTTCCTTCCCAAGGTGGACTCAGCTTTTCATCTGAACCAGTCCATGTCTCTTCCTGTATTCTTCACTGATCACTCTTCTTCAGGGGAAAGAAGATTACACAGTCTAGATGTTAAGAGGGCACTTAGCTATTACACAGAGCACACTAAAGCACATAGGAAGGAATGTATTCAATTGTTCCTCACTTACGGTGAAGTGGGGAAGAGTAGACCTGCCACTAAGAGAACTACTGCCAGGTAGATTGTCTCCTGTATACAATTCTGCTATACTAAGCTAGGTAAAATGCCTCCCTCAGGCCTGAGGGCTCACTCGATTAGGGGTATAGCTGCTTCCCTGGCTGCTGCCAGGGATATACCTTTACTAGATAGATGCACAGCAGCCACCTGGAAAACCTGTCCATACTTTCAGCAAGCATTACTCTCTGGATATCCAGGCTAGGAGTGACACTCTGTTTGGAGCAGCAGTACTGCAGAGCCTATTCCCAAAATAGGTTCGGTACCCCCCCTCCATGGCGGTACTGCTTGGTAGTCTGCATATAGTCAGAATACAACAAGACTTCATGTTTGAAGAAAAAATTACTCACCTTAGTAATGTTTCTTCTAATGGAGCCTTGCTGTATTCTGACCTCCCTCCCTGCCTTCCCTCTCAGAACCTGGTTTTTGGGAAGTGGGCTGGCAGATACAGTGTTGCACCTCAGGGTGTACTTGGCACCCCTCCTTTCTAGAAGGGGGTCAGGTTATCGTTATGCTGTTTTTTATAGTTATATTTTGGTTTACCACCTGTTTTTTTTTTTTTTGTCTTGGATTCTCGACTTGAGTCTTTGTGGGACCCAATCTGTTGCCTTTTGGCTTATGTTCCTTTATAATTTCCACTATAGAAGTGTAGTTAGTTAGTAGTAGCTCGTAAGAATCTGACGGTTACACTGTGATGCACTACAGACAGAAGTTTGAAACCGAACTTGAACTCAACGTTCCATGCTTACTGCATAGAGTTAACTCTTTCCTTTCCGGGGCAGTTCAAGTGCTGGGGCTAACTGCATGTGTCAGAATACAGCAAGACTCCATTAGAAGAAACACAGTTACTTAGATGAGTAATTTATTCTTTTCTGCCCAGGAATTTTTCAGCAAGGTCTATCTGTCGAGTGTCACCTACCAAATAAAATGTCCTTCCCTCTAGTTTTTTCCTCTACACACACACATACACACACACACACACACACACACACACACTAAAAATGTTTCCCTTATTCGGGAAAGTGAGCTTTTTTTTTTTTTGTGTGTGTGTGTTTTTTTCAGACGCGATTAAGCCCAGATTCTCCTCTCTTAACTGCTGAATTGTAAGTGTGCCACAAGTCCGTTGTCTCCTGAGATTACCTCCACAACTCCCACCCTCAGAAGGCTCTCATTGGCTGGAAGCCAGTGTGTGACTACTAGTATTCTCCAATCAGATTGCACATGCTGTCTTCAGCCACAGAACTTACTCCTGATTTGTCGGAACAGTCCGTGGGTCATGTGACCTGTCCTTCATGCTTCCTGTCCCATCCTGAATATTAAATTAAATGGGCCAATAGTACAAAGCCCTGGCTTCTCCTCTGACCACCCCCACCCGACAGAACGACTCGCACCCAGCAACTCCTCCTCTTCTTCCACCCTCTGCTCATATTTCCTTGAGTCCACGATCCCTCCTACTGCAACTGGATCCCTCCCTCGCTTTTCCTATTCCCCCACGCTCTGCTTCACATTTCCCCATGTCCATGATCCCTCCCACTACAGCTAGATCCCTCCCTCCCTCCCTCTCATGAAGCACACACTGGCGCGGCAGGCTGGGCAAGTCCAGCCTTTCAAAACTACCGCTCCGCTCCTACGTGGCATTGATTGACAGCCGCCTGATCCCTGCTGACACAGCACTACATGGAGTGCTCCTGCATTGTGCTGGCCAGTCTAGGCAGGCACTATTTCAACACTGAGGGGAGTGAATTGGCGCCCAGTGCACCCTTATTTCGATCCTTGAGCTGTACCCAAAGCAATTCTTTCTCCCTGTGTCCTCCCTTGATGGACCCATACTGTATGGTCTCTATGCCTTCTTTCAAAAAACAAGAATGGGTCTCCATCTCAGTACTCATTTTCTTTATTTCATGTAATAGGCCTCCGTGCTACGTTTTGCCACAAAATTGCTTAATCATGCATGGTCCTTATGTGGTTCATGGATACTTCTTTCAAATTTTGATCAAGTTACAGAGTTTTAAATTTTTTACAGGCATTTGAAATGCTTTGCCTGGCTATCGGTATCATGCCCACATGCTCCGGTGAGAGGGAGGACATCACACCAATAGTTTGTTTTCATATTCCCTCCTTCCTTTTGACCTCCCTTAACCATGATTAATCTAAATGTTAAAAAAAGTTATATGCATCTCTAAATATACAAAAAACGCCTATTAAACAATAATGAATGATGGGGGTTACAACAGTGTTCCAGTTAATCACCCCATGGGGGTGTGGTGTAACACGAGGTGCAGTCATGTGCCATACTGCCCCCAGGGGGTGATTAACTTGAACATTAATATAACCCCTGTCGTTCATTACTGCTATTGTAAAAATGGGTTTAAAAAAAGCATTGCACATTTTGCTTAAATACTTTAAATTTGATTTTACCTAGTTTTTTTATTCTACATAGTCCCTCCGCACAACTGTGGAGTATTGTGTTCTCTGGGTTCCACATGAGTGCAGCCACTGCAGCATGCTGTATTGAGCTCTGTGTGAGTGCTGTTTTTATGCCAAATGATTTATAGAACTGAAAGACAGACTAATGTCCTTGTCAGATCCAGTCAAATATTCAAGTCCAGTAAAGGGAGACGTGCCATGACACACGTTAGCAGTTTTTTGCATGCGTTTGTTTGATTGCCATTGCCGTGCTGATGAAGAACTCGAGATACACAGTGGTTAGCATCTGAAACTGATTATTCGGCAGAATAGATTTTCATTCTAAATAATAGTGGAACCACTGTGTACAGAACTAATGTGAGTGTTGTGTTTGCTTTAAATGTGGACCAGCAGGGAAAAGGTAAATCAGGAGCATAGCGGGGGGACACCCAGTGCTGGGGTGGCCATCAGCCAGGAGTACCTGAGTGAAAGTCTGTATGGCGGTGCTGCCTCTTGCACACCAGCTGAACTGACACTGCGGTATCATGTAGTATGTAAGAAATGTGTGACCCTAAAGCTCATAGTAAGGAGTATGATCTGGTAAATTCAGTGATAGAGTAGGAAAGGCTCTGTCCTGAGGTATAACCTCACCCATTGGTGAATTGTTATGAGTAAGAGTCCTGGGGCTCCTTAGAGTTTAATCTTAACTAATGGACCCGGGGGACTGTCTGTGTGTGTGTGTGTGTGTGTGTGTGTGTGTGGTGTGTGTTGTGTATGTGTGTAGTAACTGTAAATATATTGGAAAATGTGACAATACCTAAACACCCTGCAGTGTGATTTATTGTTCTGTTAGAAAGTAAAGGAAGACAGAGCAGGGTGTACTTGCGAGCTCTGTTTGGAAAAAAAATTAAGAAGTTAACATGTTAAAGTAAAACTTTGAACAGTACATGAGCTGTTGAATCTGCTGCTTGCCTAACTTTTCTAAGGTGACCTCCAAGAGCGATTACATTTGATTTGACTTTTTGTAATCAATAACTACAAAGCATCTTGGGGAATTCTTTTCTATTTAAGAAGACAGTACACAATGTCCTACAGCACTATAGTATAGCGGTTGGATGCCCTGTCAGTTTGGATTAAATGCACTTTTTAGTCTAACCTTTAGGATGATAAACAGTTTTTTTTTCTGGAACTTGCAGAGGAAAAACACACTGTTTTGGCTCTGTGTTAACAATCACCTGATACCCAGGCAGGCAACTCCTGCCAATAGCTGCCTACCTGAGGAGTTAAACAAGTCATAATTAGAATTTTTTTCAAAGCATTTTGTTTTTAATGATAGCTAAGATCTCACTTCCAAGACTGTGTAAACTGCCAAGGACTGTTGTAGCCCCACAACCAAAATCATTTTTTGATGATGTGAAGGAACAGGGCAGCTGTGTTACCAATGAAGTGTCAGAGTGATCGGGGGCTGTACGTGCCTTTACATGCATTTCTTTAATTTTGCTGGGAATTGTATATATTAGTGGGGTATATAAATGTAATACTACTCTCTTAACATGTACATCTGACTGCAATATGCAGGTGAATAACTGAAGTCTGTCCAGTATTGATGCCACACTGCCACTATTTTATGGAACCATGTGATGTCATGCAGGAAGAATGCGTGCTTAACTACATGTAGTTAGGCATAGCATGTCCCTGCATGACACCACAATTTTGGAGGTGGCGGTACTGGCTAGGTACTCTGTTATATACACCCTGAGGAAGGATCGTAGAGGCAGTGGTGTGGCCATTTGTTTTAAAGCTAGCCTGGGCCTCACAGTGTTACCAGTGGGTTCTACCATGTCATTTTAGAGTGTTGCCATGCGGGGGGGTCTCCTGGCGCAGGCTACATGATCCTTCAGGTTACTGCCCACCAGGCGCTGAGAGGGATTCCCTGCGGAAGTCTGGAGATTTCGTCGCTGGCCTGGTGTTGGTGTCCCTCAGATGGTTGATTCTGGGGGACTTCAACGCCTGGGTCGATGACGGACTCTCATCCATTGGATGCGATCTTCAGCAGAGTATGGAAGCTCTGGGCCTGTGGCAGATTGTCACCTCAGTGACCCACTCACACGGTCACATATGGGACCTGGTGTTCACTCTGGGTCTTGGGGTCGATGACTTCAAGATTGATCCAGTCGTCTGGTTGGATCATAGCACCATGGGGATCACATTTGGCCCCCCTCCCAAGGGTCTATCCTCTGTGGAGATGGTCCGGTACTGCCATTTACAGGCATTGTCCCCAACAGGACTACAGGCAGTGCTGGACCTATCGAGTGTGGAGACTGTGTGTGCAGCTGGGGCCAGAGGAAGCAGCGGCAGCCTATAATAGGGCTATCAGTGAGGCCTTCAACTTGATCACCCCTGTCCATGTCCGACCTTTGTCTGCTCACCTAAGACCCACACAGTTTGATGGGAACTTAGGGAATTGAAGAAAAAGGGTCAGAGGTTGGAGCGACGCTGGAGGAAATCTGGCCTGATGGGGGACAAATTGGCCCTGAGGTTGCATTATGGTGACTGTCAGGGGAAATCTCCCATAAGAAGGCAGATTTTCCATCAAAGGAGATTGCTGCAGTAGGAAACAGACCAGCTTAGCTCTTTCAGACGGATAGGCTATTACATCCAACCTGTTTCCATGTGGTAGGAGCAGGCTCAAGCACAAGGGGCAAAGAGTTTGCTGTGTTCTTTGCTGACAAAGTGTCCTCTATCAGGGCCGAGATCTCTTACACTGCTGTCGAAAGGGACTGCAAGGTTTGACCTGGGCATGTTAGGGCACCCCACTTGCGTGAGCAGAGATTGATCCAGTTGGAGTGGAGGAGGTGGACTAACATAGTCTTGAGGTTGTGACCAACATGTTGCAATCTGGACCCAGGACCAACCCGATCTTTGGTTGGATGTGTAGACCTGATAGGACCTGTGGTTGCTGGGATTGTTTGGAGTTCCCTTGAGAGTGGGGTCTTTCCTGTTGCATTGAAGGAGGCCTTGGTTAGACCCCTATTGTAAAAACCCTCAATGGACCCGGAGTGTCTCAGCAACTACAGACTGGTTTGAACCTCCAATTTTTAGGAAAGGTTCTAGAGAAAGTGGCTGTCATCCAGCTCAAGACAGGTCTTGCCTCCTCTCCCACTTATGCGTGCTTCCAGTCTGGGTTTAGATCTGGGCATAGCATGGAGATCGCTCTGATGAGGTGCTTAATGATGATCTAATGGCGAGAGATAGGGGAGAGCGTACCATCTTGATTCGGGTCTAGTACGCTGTCCTGACAACAAACATCCTGACTGCAAAAGTCCTGTCTTTTATATCCTGAATTTAACCTTTCCACTATTACTGTATTACCGACAAACTTCCTCCCGACAGACATGTTGTCTCACTATGTTACTCCAATGCATGTGGCTGAACCACGTCCCTCTGGGCTGCTGATACAACTGATAAATACAAAAATATAGGGGAGAAAAACTATGAAGACCTGTAAGGCTTTATAATTAAACATTGATTGTGAACAGTTACTTTTCTATGCCTTTTATAAGCCTAGTACAAAGCAGTTATGATATCAGTAACCAAGTTCATAAAATTTTAACAAAATATTCTGGACTGTTTCCTATGCAATATCTCAATAACTTACTGCCCATACTAGCATTCTGTTTGTACTCCAAATGTACTCCCATCTCTGCCTGAGTAAAAATAGATACGTGGCTATGATAGCCATTAATTGCTGGCTATTGGCTTGGTGTTAGCTGCTTAGCTGCTGGCTATGCTGCTTGCTGCTATATGCCGTTTATTCTAGAGAATGCCAGCACCAGCACAAATTATACTTCTGTTGTCACGTGACAAAAAGGCATGAAGATTTTTAAACTTTTTAATTAATTTAAATACATGAAATGATTAAAATGTATTTAGCAAACTAGCAGATTTTACTTGAAGTAATGTATAATATCCAGACTAATAAATTACCCAACTATAACCCTGTACAAATATGTAGTACACAGTTAAGTATGCACTTATATAAATTATATTTAAATTCACTTTACTATACCCCCCGTATGTTAGTAAGTTCATTTGTTGCAGAACCATGACGGTATAATAGTTGTCAGTAAGTTCACTGTCAGTCAGTTGTTATTGTTGGCAAATAAATGATGATAATTTACACGTCGGGAAGTTAGTATTCGGGCAATGGTACTGATCTCCTTGATCTCTCAGTGGCGTTTGACACCGTTGACCATGGGGTGCTGCTGGACTGACTGCAGAACTTTTGTGGACTAACCGGAACTGTCATCAACTGGTTTAGGTCTTTCCCCATGGACAGAGTGCAGAGGGTGATGATAGGGTTAGCCTCATCTAGCCCATTACCTCTGTTGTGTGGAGTTCCACTGGGATTGGTCCTGTCTCACTTGTTGTTCACAGTGTGCAGGTTGCCACTGGGAGACATTATCAGGTGGTATGGACTGGGTTTTCATTGCTATGCTGATGATACCCAGCTACTGTATACTTGTCCTGTGCACCTGGTAACCAGAGGCAGCCTCTGTAATTAACACACGCCTGGCAGAGATCCAGAACTGGATGACTCACAACTGGCTATGTCTTAGCCCAAACAAGATGGAGGTACTAGTGGTGGATCCAGGTCATCGAGGTGGACAGGGGGACACCCCTGGACTTGTACTGGGGGGTGTTCCTCTGGTCCCCTTCGTCCGGGTTAAAGATTTGGGTGTGTTCCTTGACGATGGCCTGACACTAGATGCACAGGTGTCGGCCATCATCAGAAGTGGTTTTTACTATCTGAAGAACATTTCCCGTATCCGAGCCTTGATACCATCTGATGATCTTACCACCCTGGTGCACACCTTCGTCACATCCAGGTTGGACTACTGCAATGCCCTGTACCTGGAGCTATCTGGGGGCAATCTCCATCGACTACAGCTGGTGCAGAATGCAACGGCTAGGCTGTTGACTTGTGTCTTGAGATCTGACCACCTCACACCTGTCCTCTGCGAATTGCACTGGCTGCTGGTGAGGTGGAGGATTGCCTTCAAGGTCGGTTTGCTGACCTATAAAGCCCTGCATGGGTGGGGAACCAGCCTACCTGCCAGGTCTCCCAGTTCCTCATTGCCTTTCTCGGACTCTCTGTTCCACTGAGGGTTGTCTCCTTGTGGTTCCCAGGGCTAGGTTGTGGCATTCCGTGGATGGGGCTTTCTTGGTTGCTGCACCAACCTTGTGGAACTTGCTACCAAGACATCTCAGGGAGGCACCCTTGGTGGAAACCTTTAAACGAGCAGTAAAAATGCTTTGAACTAATGCTGGAATGATCTCGGCCACTCCTGGGTTTCAATCTACAGTGTGCCATGTGATTCCCTCCCCTTCCCTGAAGAAGGAGAGCTGTCTATGGATGCTCAATCCTTCCTTGTCCAACTGACCTCCGAGCAACCCGAGTCCACTCCTGAACTTGGGTTGCTGGCGTGGTGCTAGGTGTGGCATCCAGCGCCCCAACCCTCAGTGCCTCTAGGCCGGACATTTTTATTGTTTTCTTGTTCAGTAATGAGTTGTTATATGATAGATAGAATTTTACATAGATCTCTGCACTATGTTAAAAAAGTATCTGATATGTCATGGATTTTTTAAATTTTGTTACGTGCTCTGAACCTTTGGGAAGGAGCGCTATATAACTAAAGTATCTATCTGTCTACAATGCAGGAGACACAAGCAGAGGTACTGTGACAGAGTGAGTGAACTCTTGCAGTTCAAAATGATACCATGACCCTGGAGAGTCTCAGGAGCCTTTTGAAAGTCTGATGATGCTTCCTCAAAATGATCTGGCACAAAGGAGGCAGTCCAGATCATGGTGTATTTTCATGCCTTTCTCCCTGAGTCAGGCTGTCATGATCAGTATGATCCTGGTGAAAATTCAAGGACCTGAGGCAAGGTCAAATGGGAACACAGTCTATTGACAATGCAGCTTCCCACTGCAGATCTGAGGAATTTCCAGCGGTGAGGTGCTGTTGGGATATGGAGATGTCCACCATATAAAGGGACTCCCCCAGATGCACTGCCTGAATTATGGACCTCAGTGTTTCTGTGTGTAACCACTTTTTGGTGACCCTTTTTTTCAGGTACTTGACATCCCAAACTGATTTAAGTCCTCCCCCAACTTCTTTGGTACAGAGGAAGACTGAATACACCCCCAATATATCTCCGTGTGGTTGAGTATTTTGTTTGCTCCCAAGTTCAAAAGTCTGCAGAATACCTTGAACATGTGGTCTCCCTCACGCACCTGTCTATAGTTGTTGCAGCACACTGTTGAGTGAAATGCTAAATGCAGCCACCCAGTAGTCCTGCCCAGAAGGGAGTCAGCTGACCTTCCCAATCTTGATTTATTGCTCTGGGCAGTGCTTCAGATAACATTGGCATTCAAGAGTAATGTAGTCACCATTTTGACATTAGATGAGTAAAACATCATTTTTATTGCTAATAAAATGTTTAAGGATCTGTTTATTAAGGATCTGTGCAACACATGGTACAAGCTGTCGAGCAGTGCAGTCAGTGATACAGTAAAGGAGCCAATAACATTTCACATACAATTACCCAGCCTCTCTAGTCCACCAAAAGTATATTTCTCTGGGAGTTGGGGCTCCCCACTTAGGTACAGAATGAGGGGAACCAGTCCATGACTCTGTATTAAATCATTTTCAGAGAGTGAGTCTATGTGCTGAAGATCTCATGCACCAGACTCCCAGATAGACAAAAATGGGGGGTGGGGTGGAACGGGACACCGCAGGGAAGGAAAGAACCAGCAACTCTGCCAGGTTGAAGAGTTCACACCAAGGGACTCCAGGATCCACAGAGGGGCTGTAAGAGGTAAAGCCTCTTTTCTTCCAGCTTACTTTCTGCAGGGGCATTGGCCCTGTTGGCACTGTGCACTGACTGCCCCAATCACCCACCCAAGCAAGCAAGCTCAGCTCTACATTTATAGCTCCATATTGGTCATATGACCACACCCTCTGATTTTTGCCATTTGCAGCTTATATTTTCTCAACACTAGGAGTGTGCTTCCTATGCCTTCCTCACACCACTCTGTTTTCCCACCTAATCTCCACTCCTCCTCACTTTCCTACTATTTATACCCCTATTTTAACCCCTTTTTCCTCATTCTTGCTACTGTCCCCCAGTAGGTCTAGAAACCTGCACCTTTAACACCAAAGTCAGCAGCCCTATCACTAAGCCAACCAGTCAGGCTAATTTCATTCAGGTTTTCAACACTCTTATACCCTTCGACTCCCCAAAAAAAAACTACCCTGTGCTCATTATGACCATGCTTACTACTACTAGCCCTACCATGTGGCTTGCACTGCTAACACTAGCCCCCTTCCTTTTATTTGGGAATACTCCTCGTATCTCCCAACATTGTAAGCCAGAACCATCTCTTTTCAGGCTTCTCACCTTAGCCCCCCCATCTATCAGTGTACCATCACACTCTCTATCGACAGACCATGCTCACCCCACCCATATCTCTCCCTATGGGTTTTGCCATGGTACCACGGTGGACACTACTCTGCCTTGCCTCTACCTCCTTACGGGACCTACCCATTCCCATCTCCATGCACTGCTTTTCCCCTCACTATTGGTGCCTAAACTGATAAAGCAGCAGCTAAAACTGGCATCCTTGCACATCCTCCTGCTCCTGCTCCTCCTCTCAGGAGATGTCCACCCCAATCCAGGTCCAACTCCCACAAGCCCACCCAAGACTTCATCCTCTGGGTGCCTCATTGCCTCCCTGAACATCTGCAGCTTGCTAAAAAAATCTGCTGTGCTCCAATACTGGGTCATCCAACACCAACCTGACATTATTGCACTAGTGGAGACGTGGCTCTCCAAATCTACCCCCGATTCCTTCGTCTCACTCCCTGGGTACACCCTCTGTCAGGAAGATCGATTAGGCAAACAAGGGGACAGATGTGCTGTTTACTTACCTGACACCATTATTGGTCATGCACTCCCTGCTCCCAAGCTCAACAACGGATCCCAGGCCCTCACCCTCAAAATCATCCCTGATCCTACCAGGGGTCTGCTGTACATCACGGTTTCCTACGGGCCTCCTAGGAACCAAAACCCAGCTATCCTGTCACTCACAGAGTATCTCTCAATTCTCCCTTGCAAAGCTGAACAAGTCTTATTAGGGGACCTTAATGTCAATTGGCTCGGTACCTCGGCTTCACATGCGAGGGATTCCTTTGCTGCCCTTGACATGGCCCAGTTAGTCTCCCAGCCCACTGGACTCAACCCCACTAGAGGAACCAACACTCTCCTGAATGTCATAGTCTCCAACTGCCCCCAAAAAGTCCAGGATATTAAAATCCTTTCGGACTCCTTAAGTGACCACTCCCCATTCTCTTCCTCTGGTCCTCCACCACCCCCAAACCAGTAACTCAGTCCTCTCTTCGTAGGCGCCTCTACCCAGGTGGCCTTAAAAAACGTGGGTACTGTTTCGCTCAGATTGACCGGTCCCCCATCAACCATACCCCAAGCATTAACGCCGCGCTCGACCTCTTCACACAGGCTTTCAACAAGGCCTGTGATCTCTACGCACCGCTCACCAGACTTCACTCAAAAAAATAAAATGCGCCTTGTATCACCCCAACCCTGCTCCAAAAACTCCAGAAGAATTACAACCTCTGGCTTATTGCTGCGGAGTCAGGCAAAGTGTTGGATAGGCAAGCCTACAATGCTGCATGTAATCAGTGCACATGGGCTATCCGCAAGGCCAAAGTGGAGCACTACCAGGCCACCCTTACCTCCTCCTGGGGCTCAGCCCGGACTTTCTGGGATAATATTAAAGAGCTGAATGGGAAAACACGTCCCCCCCCCATCCCAGCTTTTTATTAACAGCTCTATTACCATGGACCCCCTCAACATAGCTAACTGCCTTAATACCATCTTCACTGACCTAAGTTCTGTCCTCCCCAGTAGTTTCTTTGACCCCATGTTGGAATCCCAACCATCTGCCCTACAATGGCCTCACTTTCACCTATGCAAGCTTTCCACCCAAGAAGCCAGACCGTACCTACAAAAAGCTCTGGGCAGCAATAGCCCAAGCAACGACACTCTGGACACCAGGATCCTGCGACGAGTACTTGATGATGTCCTTGTCCCGCTGACTGACTTACTGAATTGATCCCTCTGTCTAGGTCAATTCCCCAGTG
Source organism: Neoceratodus forsteri (assembly GCA_016271365.2). Lineage (NCBI taxonomy): Eukaryota > Metazoa > Chordata > Ceratodontiformes > Ceratodontidae > Neoceratodus > Neoceratodus forsteri. The sequence goes on along the minus strand of CM057458.1, from coordinate 724,295,078 downwards.
TCTGTAAAACAGCTGTCGTCACACCCATACACAAAAGTGGTGATGAGTCCTTCCCAAACAACTATAGGCCAATCTCCATACTCCCCCCTCTTTCCAAAGCTATCGAAAAAGTGGTGACCACTCAGCTCACCTAGTACCTGACCAAATACGACATAGTATGCCCTGAGCAGCATGAATTCTGCACAGGACATAGTACCACCACAGCCCTGTCTTGAATTCTCCAACTATCTGCATTCCTTCCTAGACTCTGGCAGTCTTGCTGGTGCAGTGTTCATTGACCTCTCCAAGGCCTTCAACACTGTTTGCCATCCCCTCCTGCTTGACTTCCTCTACCAAATCGGTTTCTCCACTGGTCCTCTCGCCTGGTGCTCCAGCTACCTCTCGCTCTCTCCCAGTGTGTAAAAATCAATGGGACCTTATCCAGCACCCGACCAGTTCACTCCGGGGTTCCCCAGGGCTCTATCCTGGGTCCCCTCTTTTTCAGCCTCTACCTCAACACCCTGCCCAGTGCCTGCTCCAGCAAAATTCTCCTTTATGCAGATGATGCCGTTCTCTGCCTCTCACCATAAACCTGCCTCACTCCAGGTCTCTCTCCAGCTCACCTTTAACCAAGCTGAAAAATGGTTCAAGGATCATAGACTTGTTATCAATCTAAAAAAGACCAAGTCTATGCTAGTCACCCACCACCAAAACAAGTCCAGAAATGCCTCCCTCCTAATCCTCCCCAGCACACAGCACCCCTTAGAGCAAGTGTCCACATATAAATACCTAGGGATTACCTTTGATACTGCTCTCACTTTTCACCACCACATAAATGCCCTCTCAGCAGCCACCAGCTCTCGGTTAGGCCTTCTCTACTGGCACAAGGACTACCTTCCTCCCCCCTGTGCTCCAGCTGGCCATCACATCCTCTGTCATGTCCCTAGTGGATTATAGCCTGCCTATATACAGTGCTGCTGATAACACTGCTATCAGTAAAATCCAAATCTCTATAAACAAGGCCTGCGGGCTCCTGACCGGGGCACCCATACTCACCCATACCTGCCTACCCTATGCCACCACAAACCTCCTAAACCTTGAAGAAAGACTTCACTACCAAACCTGCCTACTATCTAAGAAAATTCTTCTCAGGCTCCCCCCTCAGGGGTGGCTGCATCCCTTCAACTCGCCACCCCAATTGTGGCCACTTGCAGCTCAGATAAGGCCACCCTAAGGGTGCCCAAGACCAGGACTTCCCTAGCCCAGTGCTTCTTCTGCTACAGGGCTCTATCCTGGTTCAACTCCCTCCCACTTGACATCACCAACATGCCCAAAATTTGTCCCTTTAAAATCTCTCTTCGTGACCACCTTTTCAACTCATGCTGCTGTAAATGCTACTAACTAAATCCCTGCACCTTCCTCGAGCCTCCATAGACTCATGCTATCTTGCTCACTCCAACCTTGACAAAGTCCTCTGGACTGCTTACCCCCCCACCCCCCCCAGCTGCTCCTACCTGAAAATATGTCTCCGGCCTCATTGTTACTGCATTGCAGGGACTTATATCTCCCATCTGTATCACTTGTTACCTATGTAATTTGACTGTACATAATGCTCTGTATCACTGTAAGAATACTTTTATCACTGTTATCTATGTATTTTATGTATTCACTGTCTGTATTTAGAACTTTGTATTGTTTTGTCCTCACTGTGACGAGGTGCCTTTGTAAACGAGTCTCTGACTCAAAGGTTGTAAATCCGATTGTACAAATAAATAAATAAACTCTGCATTTGGTTTTAGATACCCGACCCCTTGAGCAGGGTTGGGTATCCAGGACAGGTCCCACTAGACCTACAAGCCCAGTTATTCCTTTGGCCGAATCACCCCTGCCCCATGCCAAGCCTTTCCCTTTGTTTTAGGGTACAAAGTTTGGATCTCCTTCTATCATATGTAGGAGTGATGAAGTTCAGAGGGAATTAAAAAGCTCTGTGAGGTCATTAAGGGAGTGAGTGATCCACTCCATCTTGTAGATCTGGCAAACGATGCCTCTTCACAGTGCGAGGTCTGGCAACTCTTTTGAGAGCCACAGTATGGTGATTGCTTTTTTAGTTGCTAGGATCAGGATACTTAGGAGGTATTTTGTATGTGGGTCCTGGAAACCCCTGGGGATTTGCAGCAGCAGGTATAATTCAGGTGTTGGGGGAGGTATTTGGAATACAGTGATTCCAGATTAGCCTTTATGGCTGTCTAGAAAGGCCGTAAAGGCTGTACAACTCCATATCACACGGGTGTGATCCGCCTCAAGTTCTCTGCAGCATCTTCAGCAGTAGTCATCCTGAATGGAGTAGTGTACCATGAACACCGGAGTCCAGAAGATCCTGATCAATTGCTTCCAGGCATATTCCCTCCAGATATGTGAATTGGTAACACGGGAGGTTGCCTAACAGGCTGACGCCTAGGTTTCTGCAGCTATGGGAGAACCTATCTCTTCCATCCAACACCCTGCAATTTCTTGTGTGGAATTCTCTACTGAGAATATGGGAGCTCCCCATATTTATGAAAGTAAGTGCTCAATGCTGCCAGATTGTAGAACTAGAAGGAAAAAGGGTATGATTGCAGGATAGGAGTCTGGGGTGTGTACCCCATTAAAAGAGAGTGGAGGTAGTGTCGTAAATGAAGGTACCTAAAAAATAAAATCCAGTTTATCGTAGGTCATACAGAGTGTGCAGTTCGGCAGGTGACTTGTGGCTGAGGGTGGGGCCATCCAAGAGCTGGTATAGATATTGGAACCCATAACATGCTCAGTTATGGTAACCAGGATTCAGTCAAGGAAGTGGGAAGTTATCCAGGAGCGGCAGAGGATGGAGCAGTGATAAGAAGTGGGTAAGATATAATTGTTTTCTGATATGTGCCCAAACCTGCAATTCTGCCCCAAGCCTCGGATTCTGGGTGACCACTGAAGGAGTAGGTGGTGCTGCATGGTACAGTGCAAGTATACACTCTCGGGAGGCAGCTCTCTTTCAGTTTCCTGCCACTGTTTCCCAACACTGCCCGGGTGCATATATAGGAGAAACCGTAAGTGTGCTGTCCAGAAGTCTAGCTTCAAGCTTGGCAAGACCACTCCCTTAGAATGCCGTGGCAGAGTCTGAATCTGCTGCCTGACTCTTGGGCACTGCATTGCCCAGACATAACAGGCATTCTGATGACATTAAAGGAGCTCTATCCCCACCCCCACCAAACCACAAGTCAGGATGAGTTCTTATGGATTTATGTCAAAATACCCAAGACAAGTCTTGAATAAATCTATCAAGAGTATCCCTGAACAGTAGGAAACTGATAAAGAGTAGTTGGGTGAGCTGACCATTTTGATGATTGGTCAGTTGACCATGGTCCAGCCAGATGTTTCTTCTGTCCAAAAATGGCAAGTGACACATCTGCTAGATAGCATGACTGAGTTCAATGCTTTATCCATCAGGAATGTGTTAGCATTTTCCATATAGGTCTTGTTCACTACCCAGTCCTTTTTGGACTTGTCCAGGGCTGGGCATAGGTCTTGTATCCAAAACTCTGATGCACATGCCATGTACTGTAGGTTATTTTGATAGCCACTCGCAGGGTCATGACTGCAATATAGTGCGCCCTTCTAAAGAAGTGAGTAGATTGTTTTGTTCTACTGGTCCATGGGGCAGTGTGGACTTCTATCTGGAGGGCAGACCTTTGAACCAGTGATTAGACTACAACTGGGCAGGGTTTAGGCCATGAACAAAACATTAAGGTAGTCTTGCTTGACGTTCTGCAGTTTTATGAGGACCCTAGGATAGAGGTGGTCTTCTTCAAACTTCAGGGAGTACAGGAACATATGTGTGTTCAACTCCTAATTAATTATAGCGGTATTTTTATTAATTCCACCGAAATGTCACTGAAGTTTCATATTACCACTTCCTTAGTGCAAGGCATGGTGGTGACTTCAAGGTTAAACCTTAGAGTTTACTTCAGTATGTACTGGGGCACTTTTTCTGACTGTCCTTATGTCACTTACTGGCTTTCTCAGCCGTCTCTAGGTCCTGCTGTCATTTAAAATATTTATTTTTACTCTTTCTTCCTGCTTGTTCACCATGCTTTCTTATGTGTTCAGAGTTTTTCTGGCATCCATCCTCTCTTATGCTAGTAGAAAACCATTTATTAAAGGAGGCTGGTGATGTTATCCATAAATACATCAGATCAAACTCATGCATTTGCAGCAGCTCTTAGATCAGGATTTGCAAAGCTCTTAAAGACACCACAGTACCTCTATTCACATCCTGTGGATCTGACGGAAAATTACATTAAGCACACTCTTACTCTTGACTATATTTTTTCCTCAAACAAAAGTTCTGCAAGTGGAATAAGACACTGCAGAGTGGGTGTGCTAACATCCCTCGTTGTGGTAAAATCCTGAGGCATCCCTTCACTTGAATGTTAACTGGGTGTAACAGCCATTATGTCATGTCACTTCAGTTCTGCTTTTCATTCTCCTTGTGGCCTTATCAGTATAAGCGTATACTAGAGGCCTGCACCCTCTTGCTTTGCCAGAACCACTAGCTGCAGAAGCCACTTTGCTTGCACAACAACATGACTGTCAGGGTAAAATGGTTGCTGTTTTTTTGTCTAGTTGTCCCCAGCATCATAAAGCATGCTTCAAGTGCGGTGGGGAAGGGGGTAGAATCACCTCTTACATGAAAGCACTCTTATCAACAGTCCAGTAAAGAGGTAAAGCGGTTCCTAGCTGTGAACTGTAGAGTCCCAATGACACCCCAGTAGTGAGAAAAATGAAGATCACCCTGTAGTCCGTTTCTGAGAATCCCTCAGTCTGTTTGAAAGCAGGAAATGGAAACAAATAAATAAAATGAGAATATATGGATGTGCACACTGAAATCCAATTTGCACTGGAGGTATTACAGTTGAAAAATTAGCTGAAAATGCTCTCAAAAGCATTTTCTGCTTGTGTGTAGGATAGAATGGTTAGTGAGTTATAGTCTCTGCCTGCAGTGCAGACCTTTAAGCCTGCCCTTTGCCTCTGCATTGCATTTCAGTCTGCTTTTTAAGAGCAGCAGGCAACAAGCCTTATAATTTAGTCATTTAATTATTATTATATTGGTGACTGGGAGGGCACACTGAGTCATGGCTCATTTCCAGATATGACCTGGAGGAAGGGTACAAAAGGTAAAAATAGAGATAGCATAAAACAGTAAAGCAACAATATTGTACAAAACAAATAGATATGTACAGTTAGCAAGCAGTGTAAGACTAATAAAACAAAAGTGCAATAAATTGATATATTGTAATAAATGATCGGAATTGATATTAATAAAAAAAAGTGCTGGTTGGAGGAGACTGAGTAGAGGAGGCTCCGCATGAGTGGGAAGATAAGGGGGGAAGGCAAGGGTCACAAAATTTGGCTGATCGGCAGTTGCTCTGTTCTGACTGCAGGAAAAAAAAATCATACAGCAGGTAACTGTATTGCAAGAGAATTTAAAATGTCGCTCAGCTGAAAACAGTTAAAAAATATTTCAAATGTAACCAGGTCTCCATGGATGTTGATGGTTACTACCGATTGTGTGTGTGTGTGTGTGTGTGTGTGTGTGTTCAAAGTTTACATTAAATGCACAGTGCCTCCTCCCAGAGTAAGGTTTTAAGTGGGTCTGGTGTAAGTGTTGTAAAACCACCTTGGATGCAGTGCCTATTCACCCTCCCACAGGACTGGCCCAGCAGTGAACCCACACAGTGCAACGACTGTTTCCCACAAATTGCAGCACTATGACATGAGATACTTCCGGGCAGTAAATACAAAACAAACAAATAGCAAGGGTCTTGATTTTCAAAGGATGACTCAGGGCGTGCATCAAGCCTTGGGTCAACTCCCCCCTCCCTTTTTTGTTTGGTACAGCTACTCCTTTGACGTAACTGCTCCCGATTGTAGTTATCAGGCACAGTTGCGACAGTTTCTTCTATTTATGACAGCTTGTGCCACAGATTTGGCACAAGTCCTGTAAAAGGGTCCATCAAATGGCGCAACTTAAACCAGGGAAAAGTTGGTCTAACTTGTGGTATTTGACACTCGGGACTGAAAATCCCGATTCCCAGCCAAGAGAATGCCGCAAGCCCTGTGTGCCGAATGATCATTGCATCAGGGGCTTGCTGCATTCACGGGGCTTTAAAAATTGAGCCCAAGGGCTTTATTTGGGTACAGGAACAGGTGTTACAGGAAAAGAAAGGGCAATAGCAATTTGAAGTAGTGATATATAATCCACAGTCATGTTTCAGTCTTGGAACATCTGGAAAATGTTCCTAGTGATGATGATGATGGTGGTGGTGGTGCCAAAGCAGGGGTACCTTTAAAATGAGTAGAGAAAGTCCAGGCTGTTAAGTCTGTCTTCATGCTCCAAGATTTCTTGCCAATACTGAAAAATCTCTTGCTTTGATTTTCAAAAGGATGTCACTATTAATATGGGAAGTCCCACAGCTTATTGAGACCTGCCTGTTCCAGTTGATGGAATTCAAAGCAAAGCTGGGAACATTCATTATGGTCTTTCTAAACCAACACAAACACGGAGAGAAATGTACAGACTTTGTAGTCGGTAAGAGAGGCAGTGAGGAAAAGACCTTTTCTTTCCTCTTTTGAGGCAGATGTTGAGAAATAAATTGCACAACACATGCATACTGTTAACTGCAGAGTTGAGCAGATTTAGTTAAAACATACTGTACGTAGATCAGAAAGTTCAAACATTTTCGGAGGTGTCACTGAAATGGTTCACTTGTCTGTATTTCAAACACTTTGAACTGCCAAGAGCAGAACTTGCACAGTTTTGTGACCAGTGATTTGAATAATTTGCTTGAATACTTTAACAGCTTTTTTCAGTGACGAGCAGCAGGAAAGTATAACAAAACTGTGTTCATAGCCAAACACCTGCTAAACATTTGGCCAGAAGCATCCTTATGGGCTGTTAGCTACCTTAGGAACAGCAGTGTAAACCTTTCTTTGGGAGAATCAAGAGCTGGGATGTTTATTTACACTGCTGTCAAAGGAGTCGAAATTATGTTTTGCAGCCACTAGCTGGCAGGGCCAGTGGCTCGGAAAATCTACTAGCCTCTCAGAGTTTCCACTAGCCCATCTGATATACTGTATGTATTGAAATGATGCAACTCTAATGCAAGCCAGCAAGGCTAGTTAAAGAAAAAAGGTTTGTGAGAGGTTGCACATGGAAGGGGTGATAAAGGAGATATTCCGAAACACGTCAGGACTCTGCACCTGGCACCAATAAAATGAAGCACTTTTGAGATAATGTGAGCAGTCCTTTCATTATTGGGTCGGTGAGTGCAGGATGTTTTACTAATTCTAGTTAAAGAAAAATTTCACCAGCCTGATACAAAATCTACCAGCATTTGGATTGTGGGTGGTGGCAGTTTCTACCCCCGCCGTCGCTAAGGGGGTCAACAGACTATAGGGATGCTTAAGGCCAGTGAACAAAAAGAAGCAAGGCTGTAGGCCAGTCCAGCTTTTGCTTTTTTCTTTATATCAGATTAATGCATAGCAGTCATGTTGACACTAACCAGAGGTTATTTATTATTGATATTTTTATTAAAGCAGAATCTTTTTCCCCTGAGATTTTAAGTGTTAAAGTTGTTTATGGCTACCATGAAGTTGCCAGGGGAGTGACTTAACCCCTTCCCTCAGCCTGGGTCTCATTCAACAGAAGGGTGGGGGTTGTGGTTGACAGCTTACTTAACTAGCAAAGTTTATAAGTAGGGTAAACCGTGGGGTTGGAGAAAACACAGAGGGAGGGACCGGGAGTTTTTTTTTTTTTTGTGCACTGTGGGCTGGGAACAAGAGTGGAGGTTGGAGAATATGCAGAGGAAGGGATTGGGAGAGTTTTTTTCTTTACACTGTGGGGCTGAGAATGCAGGGTGAGGGCTGGAGTGTATGTAGAGGGATAGAGTAGGAGGGTTTTTTCTTTACACTGTGGGGTTTAGAATTGAGGGTAAGGTTTGGAGAACGTGCAGAGGGAGGGCTAGTAAGGGTTTTTTCTTTAAACTATGGGGCTGAGATCAGAGGGTGAAGGTTGGAGAACATTGAGAAAGTGGAAAAAGGATTTTTTTTCTTACACTGGGGAACTGGCAATGGAAGATGGGGGTTGGAGAGCACACAGATGAGAGTGGGAGTTTTTTTTTCTACGCCCTTCGGGGTCAAGAAAAGAGGAGAGGATGCCATGGGGGTGGTAGATGGCAGGGATTGTGATCAGGGCAAACTGCAGTGGGAAGAAAAAAGTGCCCCAGAGAAAAAGACAAAGGCACACATAAAGAGCAGTGATCTCATCCAGTGTAGTGATGTGATAAGATTCCACTGTGACAGCAGAAGGTAATCTGTGATGGATCTGGTTACACACTTCCTTACCCTACTGCCTGTCCTCCTCTGTTGGCAATATGTGAACATAGCTCTCGCCATGCAGCCGTAAAAATGTTCAGTTCATGTGAGGCTGAGGTGCTCTGTCTCATGTCAGTTGATTACTTTTGCTGCCCCACAGACCAACTCATGATAACATTCAGATTGTATCTCATGGCCCAATTATTGACCAGAATTCAATAGCATGATTGAATGCCTATAGTATAGATATATTTGAGAACTGGTTCTGAAAAATAGACTGTTCTATCAAAAACCGCTTGGTATTTAATGGTCTACATTCATGAAAATATAAAAATACTTGTGGCTCAAGTACAGTTAGGTCTTGCTTCGAGAGGGCTCTTGCAGTAGGTAATTACATATAGGACTGATGTCGGCAGGTAGCAGGACCCCACGGAAAAATTTCTAGCTAGCAGTCCCTGGCGAGAGACCGCCCCCATGTCAGGTGACCAGCATCAGGAGACATCAGTATAAAGGGGCGGTCCCAGACGCCCGCCTTCCAGTTCTTTCCTGCCGTTAGCTCGTGCAACGCCTCATGGAAAAGTTTGCTGCTTCATCAGCCTTCCTTCATCATTTTTTACTGAATAATTCTGCCTTTTTTTGACATTCGTCAGTTCATTGTCAGTGTATGTCATCCCCTACACCCTCCGAGCACAAAAATAAGTGTGACTCATGCGGCGCCCAACTTCTGCACAAGGACGGCCATTCCCTGTGCCTGTTCTGCCTAGGCCCTGATCACCCGGTCGAGAAGTGCCAGCACTGCCTCAGCTTCAACGCAGCTACCCGGAAAAGATGGAAGCAATCCCTGGAAGCCCACATCTTGAAGAAAAAGATGAGTTCGATGGAGAAGGAGCTCAAAAAACTGAGGCAGGCGTCCACTTCCCCCGAAGACCATCGGAAGAAGAAAGACAAGGAGAGGCACCGGGACAAGGGCTCCTCCATCGCGTCTCCTTCGGGAGTCGCCGGGACTCAGGTAATGTCCCCTCAGGGCGACCGCTTCCCGACGGCCTCCGAGGCGCGCCGCCCACCCGCTTGCTCGGGCCAGGCCTTTCAGGCGCCCGGTACTGAGGCCTCCGCCCCAGTTCAGCCAGAAGCCGTGCCTACTGGCAGGGCGACCCGTAGTCAGACATCGGCTCCTCCGACATCCGCGGAGGAAGCCGGGTAAGGCGCACGACCCTTCGGGGTGGCGCGCGCTCCTCCTCCACGCGGACCAGGCCGATCCTTCATTTCAGTCTGCCTCCAGCGAAGGGTCCCATAAGCCAGACACCGGCTCCTCCGAGCCTGCTGGGATCTCGCTATAAACTGCCGTCAGCTTATCTGGCGATCGAGTGGTGAAAACCCAGGGCGGCGGCCCCATGTCCGTGTCCCAGTTCTCCACAGACTGCCTGGGGACCCTGAGTCTCAGCGTCCACCCTCGATTTTTCCTCCATCCCCAGACGACGCTGGGGTTCCTCCTCCATCAGACAATCCTCCTTTAGATGCACTGGATCTGACGTCGGTTCCCCGGACACCGGCCCCGATGCCGGTACCTCTGACGCCAGCCCTGATGCTGGTTTTACCGACTCCGGATGACATCCTGCTCCCGGATGTCACCCCAACACCGGGCCCTCAGCCCTCCAGGCCCTCCAATCTGGACCTGCCCATGAGGCAACCGGCTGGGCCGTCTGCTCCGGCAGCTCCTCCAGCTCCCGGATACCCTCCGTCCTATCCAACGTCATCGTATCTGGGACCACGGTATCCAGCGCCACAGTACCCGATGCTGGTCTTTCTGACGCCGCAGTACCCAACACCACAATACCCGACACCTGGTTTTGCGCCACCTGGTTTTGGATACTCCCCATATGGATATAATCAATTCCCTTATCCCCCTTTCCTCCTCGTCCACCGCCCCCACAGCCACTGGTGGATTTGCAGGAGACTCTGGCCTCCTGGTGGGCTGAAGCCAGGGCTCGGCTCACCAGGGAGATGGAGAGCCACCTACTGATGATGGTGCCATCCCAGGTTCCCGTATGTCCACGGCGGCACACTCCCTCACCACCTCTGGACACCAGGGCTCTCCCCTCTGGGTCCAAAGAGGGGTAGGATATGCTTCCTTGGGTGCTTCCCAAGGGGTCCATTCCTCCCCCGGGTTGGGAAAGGGAGTCTTTTTCCTCTTCCTCTTCTTCTTCCCCCTCAGACTCCTCGGATTCCTCTGATGGTTGCTCCGAAAGGGACGATGAGCCACGCTTTCCGTCGAAGCCCAGGCCAAGGACTCCTCCGAAGTCTTCTCCGGAAGATCCTTCCTTTACAGAGTTGCTACGAAAAATCCAGGAGGTTCATCAGTGGTACTCTTTGGAACCAGACTCTCAGCGGTTGAAACTCGCTGAGCATCTGGATCTGCCCGTGTCAGCTCCCACTTTGGTGCCACCCTGGATAGAGCCTCTCGCCGACCTCATTACCACCATCTGGAAGCAGCTGTCGGCTCTAGCCCCACTTCTGCGGAAGTCGAATAGGCTATACCAGGCTCCCGAGGGTGTTTATTTTCTAGATTCTCATCCTCGTGCTGACTCGGTAGTGATTAGCGCCGCTCACGGCCGGTCGGCTAACCCAAAACATCTTAGCGCGTCGCCACCTGACAAAGAATCCTGCCTACTGGACCAGTATGGTAAGAAGATCTTCGCTTCTTCCACGCTGGGGATTAGGGCCCTGAACTATGTCGGTCATATGGGGGATTACCAGAAGGCCATTCTCACTGAGGTGGAAACCAAACTACACTCCCTGCCGGACTCACAGGTCAAGCAGGAGTTGGCTGATCTTGTCCGCTCTGCACGCTCGGCCAGTCGACACATGCTTCGTGCAACCTACGATGCAGTGGACACTGCTGGATGGAGCTCAGCTTTCGCTGTAGGCTTACGTCATCATGCTTGATCAAGGACATCATCACCGATTTGCAGGAGAAGGGGATGGCACTAAAGTCCGTTGACTGCATGTTCCATTCCCACCAGCCGCAGCGCTGTCCCTTTCACAGATGGAATCAGCCCAAGGCGAAACCCCAGGGAAAGCGAGCCACAAAATGTTGGGCCCCCACAGTTGCTAAGCCCCCCCCCGCCCAAAAAAGCAGCGGGTGCTTCAGCTGCGGCACTGCCCCACACCACCTGACTCCTCTCCTCTCCCACAGCCTCCGGACTACCCGGAGGAACTGGTAGGAGGGAGGTTTTCCCTCCACCTTCCAGGCTGGGAGAGGATAACATCAGATTCTTGGGTGCTCCAGCTGATCGCAGAAGGACACTCAATAGAGTTTCTACAGAAACCACCTCGCCACCCCCCCCCAAAATGTCGTCATATTCACGGGAACATCTTCTCTTGGTCCAGGAAGAGATTTCAGCTCTGCTACTGAAAGAAGCAATAGAACCTGTCCCATTTCATCTTCAAGGTACGGGTTACTATTCCCACTTCTTCCTGGTCCTAAAGAAGACAGGAGCTCTCAGACCCATTCTAGATCTCAGTTCCCTGAATCTTTTTGTGGAATACAAAAGGTTCAAAATGCTCTCGTTGCAGAGCCTTCTGCCCCTCCTTTGGTCGGGGCAATGGCTGTGTGCTCTGGATAGGCAGGATGCTTACCTGCACATTTCCATTTGCCCATCTCATCACAGATATCTTCGTTTTGTGTTCCAGGGGGACCACTACCAGTTCAAGGCACTTCCGTTTGGCCTATCCTCGGCTCCCTGAGTATTTACCAAATGCCTAGCGGTGGTGGCAGCCTACCTGCGTACTCTAGGGGTGCAGGTTTTCCCGTACCTGGACGATTGGCTCCTGGTGGCCTCATCCGGGGAGGAACTCTTGTGCTGCCTCGCCCTTACCCAGCAGGTTTTTGCCTGCCTGGGTATTACCATCAACCATTCCAAGTCTCACTTGATCCCATCTCAGAGACTACAGTTTATAGGGGCAGTTCTAGATACGACCATTGGCAGGGCCTTACTGCCACCCGACCGGGCATCCACCCTCCAGACTCAAATAAGTCTGCTCATGGCAGCTGCTATCCTGACAGTCCCTTGCGCTCGGCTTCACATGAGAGCTTCTCAGTGGACTTTCCGCTCCCAATGGGATCAGTTAGTGGACGACTTAGATCACCCAGTTCTAGTCTCCTCACCAATGCTCCGAGACTTGCAGTGGTGGATGGTTCAAGAGAACCTGCTTCCGGGAGTTCCTTTCTTTCGTCCTCCCCCCTCCCAGACTCTAACCACAGACGCCTCGGACGAAGGTTGGGGAGCCCATCTAGGTCACACCGGACCCAGGGCTCTTGGTCCAAGCTCGAACAGGCACTCCACATCAATGTGCTCGAGTTTCGGGCAGTGTTGTATGCTCTCCAAGCCCTTCACCCATACATTCTTCCCGGCCACCTAGCCATTCAGACGGATAATATGTGCGTGGTTTGGTACATCAGCAAACAAGGGGGGACTCGGTCTTACCCTCTTTGCAGAGAAGCTATGAGAGTTTGGGATTGGGCAACACAAAACGACCTTCACCTCACGGCAATTCGTGTTCCGGGAGTCCAACACCTTGACATACAAGCTAAGTCGCTCGTCTGCTCCGGCTCATGAGTGGGAACTGGACCAAGGGGTCCTAGAAGGTATCTTCCGACTCTGGGGAACACCACAGGTTGACCTGTTTGCATCTCCTCTAAACGCAAAGCCTCCCATCTTCTGCTCGCTCGTTCCAGAGCAAGGCATTTTCTGGAGAGACGCTCTGTCTCTAGACTGGAAGGACAGATTCGTCTATGCCTTCCCCCAGTTCTGCTTATCCCACGAGTCTTTCAGAAACTAGCTTCAGAAGGAGCACGAATGATTCTGATTACTCCTTTCTGGCCCAGGCAAGTTTGGTTCTCTCTTCTACAACAATACTCAGAGGATCCTCCTCTTCCTCTTACTCTATCATGAGGTTTGCTGACCCAGGATCAGGGGACCCTGGTCTATCCAGGCCTCAAATCTCTTCAGCTGCATGCATGGCTCCTGCAGACTTAGCTCAATCCCTCTTTGGGGTTTCTCCCTAAATGGCGGAGATTTTGATGGAGGCTAGAAAACCCTCTACTAGATCTACTTATGGCATGAAGTAGAAAAGGTTCACTCTCTGGGCTGCCTCTAAGGACGTGGAACCCTTTTCCTGTTCAGCGGGGCTTCTGCTGGAGTACCTACGCCATCTTTTTGACCTGGGTCTTAGTCATTCTTCTCTGAAAGTCAAGATGGCAGCCATCTCGGCCTATCATGTCCCCTTTGTAGACAAGATATTTGCTCAATTGGAGGTCTCTAAGACTTTCCTTAGAGGGGTCCTCCATCTGAGACCTCCCATATGTACTCCTGCTCCCCCTTGGGATTTGAACTTTGTTCTCGAGAAACTTACTCTGCCTCCTTTTGAGCCGGCAGCTTCCGCAGACTTGAAGTTCCTTTCATGGAAGACTCTTCCTGGTGGCCATTACTTCTGCTCACAGAATTTCCAAGCACCAGGCCTTGATGTGTAAAATTCCATACTTGATTTTTCACAAGGAACATGTGGCTCTGCTCACTAACCCTAAGTTTCTTCCTAAGGTAGTTGTGGAGTCTACTCTAAACCAGTCCACAGAGTTACCCATGTTTTTTTACGCAGTACTCGAATCAAGGGGAGTATTTACTCCATGCTATGGACGGTCACCGGATTCTGAGATACTACACTAACAGGACTAAAGATCTCAGGAAGACCGATCAATTGTTCGTCTCTTTTGCACCCAAAAGAGAAGGCAGTGCCATTTCTAAACAATGCCTGTCCAAATGGTTGGCTCATTGCATTACTTTCTGTTATGACAAGTACAACAAGACTCTGCCGGGTCAAGTAAGAGGCCACTCCACCAGGGGAGCTGCTGCTGCCTCAGCGGCTTGTTTCAAGAATGTGTCAGTGGCAGACATCTGTGCTGCCGCCACCTGGACCTCCGTCCATACCTTTTCAAAACACTACAGTTTGGATATTGCCTCTCGGCGTAGAGCAGGCTTCGGGCTGGCTGTCCGGCAAGGCCTCCTATCTTAAGGCTTGCACAGCTAGAGGTTCTACTTGGAGTAGTTTTCGTCCCCCCCCCCCCCGGTGCTTCTCCTTGTTCCAGACTGCTTGGGACTCAGTCCTATATGTAATTACCTACTGCAAGAGCCCTCTCGAAGTAAGATAGTACAGTTACGTAAGAACTTACCGTAACAGTAGATCTTCGAGAGAGGCTCTTGCAGTAGGTAATACTTTCCCGCCTTCCATCCCCCTAAGCTTTTTCAGCTCCTTTTCCATTGAGGGAAATATCCACTCCTCTCTTGTCCGGCCCCTTTTGGCCTGTGGTGGGAAAGAACTGGAAGGTGGGTGTCCGGGACCGCCCCTTTATACCGATGCTTCCTGATGCCAGTCACCTGACGTGAGGGTGGTGCCTCGCCAGGAACTGCTAGCTAGAAATTTTTCCGTGGGGTCCTGCCGCCTGCTGACGTCAGTCCTATATGTAATTACCTACTGCAAGAGCCTCTCTCAAAGATCTACTGTTACGGTAAGTTCTTACGTAACTGTACTTTTTGTTATTCATTCATGAAAGGTACCCGACTGTCAACTGACGTCAAGTTTATTTAGCTCTACTAATGTAATGGTAAGGTGCTTATTTGTAAAAAGCTGCCCATCGATTACAGTTCACAAGTTAGTTCTCTGTTTATTTGCATGACGGGTATGACATGCCATGGTAGTCTACTGAGCCATGCAGTTTCACTTTTTTATTTAGTGTAATAAAATACTGTGTTACTGTTTGACATTTCTCTTAATCTGAATTACTCATCGGGCAATTATTTGCAGTCAAATTGTTGAGATATCAGGCTGGCACGGTGACGCAGAGGGTTGAAGTGCTGGATGCTACACCTCGCACCACACTGGTGACCTGGGTTCGGGAGCGAGTTTGGGTTACCAGGGGTTGGCCTGGGGGGGAGGGGCGAGGAGTCAGGATTGAGCAGCCACCAGGCAACTCACTTCTCTGGGGAGGGTCGTGAGGTTTTCCCAGCTCTTGACTGCCACCCGGTGGAGGCTAGGTGGCAGTGTCAGGCCAGGGAAAACCTAAGCGCTAGGCTGGGAGGGAGGATGGGGGTTTCCCGACTCTTGACTGCCACCCGGTGGAGGCTAGGTGGCAGTGTCAGGCCAGGGAAAACCTAAGCGCTAGGCTGGGAGGGAGGATGGGGCAGTCACTGGAGCCACGAGGCGCATGCACACCTGCATGCATGACCGCGTACTAGGGTCCCAGGAATAAGGGGAGAAAATGGAAATACCATGTCACCCCTGTTGCCAGTAAGGCAGGAGGGGCAACAAGGGAGCACCAAGCTAAATAAAAGAAAAAGAAAAATCGTTGAGATATCTAAGCATTCATTATTTGCATAAACCCAACATCTTATTAGGCTTTCTAAACTTTTGTGAATGGCTATTAGGGAAAACGGTACTTTAAATAATTGCAGTAAAGTAACATATGACTACTTTATAGGAAATGTACTATTAATGTTTTAACCATTACTGCCACCCAGGCAGATTGTTTTTATAATTATTCTTAGCATCACCTTGATTTTCATAGGGACACCATATTTGGGTAAGCCGAAAACCAGATGCAGAACCACACCCCAAACTCTGCCTCTGGCTCCACCCCTATTTTACGGCTGTTGAGTATATTGCTCCTCCAAAGTCATTTGAAATGTCAGAATAGACTTTAAAAGTGATATAAAATTGTTTTTATACTTTTGTTTTATATTTCTTTCTTTCTTTATCTACTTTATTCTTTGATGTCTAGGTAACTCCCATTGGCCACCAGGCCCATGTATAGGGGTGACCCTCCAGGGCACAGGGAGGTTAAGTGACTTGCTGAGGGTCACACAATATGCAAATGGGGACTGTGGGAATCAAACCCAGGTCTGCCGGATGTACCAAGCTTATACACAGCTTGTTGCTTTAACATGTGTTAAACAGTCTCCCAGTTTCCTTTCCATGTCAGTCATGTATACTGATATGCTTTGACCAATTTTTGATAAACTTATCAATGTTAGTAGTACCCTGAGTTCTGTATTGTGTTCTCTTTACCTCAGCAGCTACTGCTGTTTCTTTTCATATTTCCAAGACAGTCATTCCACAGTTTCACACACACCATTCCATGCAGTGCATATGTATGACCTGTAATGGCGTAGCTAATATCAAGGAATGTTCCAGTAATAAAATAAAAAAAACAGGATGAAGAAAGTAGGCAATACAGTAATACCTTATAATGAACTCTGAGCTGAGTGGCTGTGTTCGAGAAGAGCTCCCAAAGCTAAGTGCTTTTTGCTATAATTTTCAGTTTAAAAATTGTTTTGTTTTATGTAAATTTAGGTAATTGTGAAAGACAACCCCGTAGGCTCCAGGAAGATATAAAATTTGAGTGGTAGATATTCGTTGGAAGTCAGAAGGATCAACACATTTATTTAGTGTGATCTTTCTACTCTGATGTGGTTAATTTTAATACTATAGTTTATACCCTTTCTGTGTGCCTTTGGTGGTGTCTGATATTGAGAACCTAAGTGTCATTTGTGGGTATTCTGTCTGTTTTGGTAGGTACTTTATTTTCCCTGTTAAACAACTGAGTATACTATTGCCTAATACTTTATAGTACATT
This sequence comes from Neoceratodus forsteri, assembly GCA_016271365.2. Classification (NCBI taxonomy): domain Eukaryota; kingdom Metazoa; phylum Chordata; order Ceratodontiformes; family Ceratodontidae; genus Neoceratodus; species Neoceratodus forsteri. The sequence goes on along the minus strand of CM057458.1, from coordinate 724,278,013 downwards.
GTATCTTTTTGTGCAGTCTCTGATTTTTTCTTCTTTCTCCAATGTTTTAGAACTGTTTAGTTTTTGTGGCAGAGGTGTGGTACTGTGTTCTTTCTTGTAGTTCAAGGTGCTTTTGGGACTGCTGATTTCTATTGGTTTAAAAGATTACATTTTTTTCTATTTTAAAAAAAGCTACATCAACTTGGTATGTTGTCACCTGCTTGTTGTTGCTAAGCAGCAGATGTTTTTGCATTGTGCTCTGGTTCTGTGATAGAATCTGTATTAGTAGAAGGTAGATTATTGGGATTGTAGTTACCTTTTGATGGTAAGGTAAAGAGCTGAGATAGAAATGTATGTATTTTTGAATGTTATAGAAGCCAGAAGGGGAAGGAAGTATATTCAATTCAATGCTAAAGTTTACAGTAACTGGTAACTGCTGTTTTTCTTTTAGACTTGGATTGTGGGCTTTTGGTGACACTGTACTTTCTTTGTTGTCTTTACTTAGAATTGTTTTTGGGCTGTTGAGGATTTAAAACATAGTGGTGGTGTATTCTTTGCTGTCTTTGGTTGCTGCAAATTTTCGCCCCCCCTTCCCCCAACTCTTGATTATATGCCCTGCTAAATCTGATTGACAGGAGCTAAACACTGGGTATAGTAAGGAGTGTGAAGTAGGAGGGGCATACCAGGAAAGGAACAGCAGCAAGTGAAGAGGTGACTGCTCTCTCACTGGAAGGGAAGTAAATGCAAATCTAGGAGCTTTCATTATTACTTCTTTGCATTGATATTGCATTGGGGAAAGGAGGAGTAGGAGTTTGAAGAAGGTTGTGCAATGGCTACTTAAAGTCTGTTTTGAGTGTGGATAGGAAGGATAGGAATATAAAAGCAGTTGCTCAATGTATCTAAGCATGTGCAACAAAGGAGGTAAGGGAAATAAAGAAAATGTTTGCACTGATAGAGGAGGAGAGGGAGACTTGGGGGAGTGTTTGGTATCCTGCATCTGGAAGGGTGGGGGTTGCTGGTGGGCAACGACAGCAATGAGTAGGGTGGTAGGCTGCAACAACTGCAGTGCACCAATCTTTCTAAAAATTGCCTGGAGTGTGGGAGGATGTTTAGTGTGCAACCACATAGAAAAACTTGAAAGGAGATTGAGGGTCTGCAGGAGGAACTAAGACAGGCAAGGCAGATTGGGGTGGGTTTAGCCCAATACTGGAGGGAGGAAGAAGGAGATGAGGGAGGGCGATTTAAGGCCAACAGTGGTGAGGAGAGGGTCAGAAGAAGGAAGCAGAGAACAAGGGCCCAGGCCAGGAAGAACAATTGCCAGGAAACCAGGTCAGGAGACAAAAGACAAATGGAAGGAGGAGATAGGGACTTGTGAGGAGGTGAAGAAGTGGCAAAAGTCATGGAGTGGAAAGGAGAGAACAGGTTACTATGAAGAGAGAGGGAGTGGGCATTTGTGAAGGGCCTTCAGAAAATAGTTGTGCACTGCTAGAGAGGAAGAAGGTGGAGGAGGGAAATGATGAAATTAGAGGAGTAATTGATAAATGCCTGGACCAAACTGGAGCGGGGAGGAAGTTCTGCTGGGAGAATTGCAACAGGGTTAAAAGGGGGAAATAATGTGCAGGAGGAAGAAGAGGAGCTGGAAATGAGAGAGGGAGATGAATGGAAGCAAGCAGGGAGTAAGAGGGGTGGAATCTTAGTGCTGGGGGACTCAATACCAAGAGGAGTTAGGTGGGGTAGCAAGGGAAGAGGCTAGTCGCATTTAGGTGGAGGCCATGCCAGGAATGACAGCGGAAAGGTGGGACAGTCTGTTCTGAAATATGCTAGAAGGGGTAGGGACAAGCCTCATTTAATTATACATCTTGGGACAAACGACATGGCTGACAAGACAGTAGATGCAGTCCAGAGGAGGTTTGAGGAACTAGCACAATTATGTGAGGGGGCAGGAAGATCAGTAACTTTTTCCGAGATACTTCCGGTGCCAAAGGCAAGCACAACAAAGCTGAGAATAAAGGAATTTAACGGATGGCTAAGAACCTGGTGTTGTGCTAAAGGGTGTGTGCTGTTGGGGGTGGGGGTGGGGAGGGACCTGGGAGGACAGTAGTCTCTATGCCAAGGACAGACTACACTTGAGTGAGGAGGGAAAGAAAGTGTTGAAACAGAAGATGGAAGAATATATAGAGGAAGTTGGGAATTTAAACTAGGAGTGGGGTGGCAGTTGGGAAGAAATATGCAGAGACCACAGGTTGGGAAACCATATGAGCTACCCCCATAACAGTGACAAAGGACAAATGGCAAGTACTGTTGGTGATGCTAGGAAAGGAGGGCAGGATGGGGGAGGTGGAAGGTGGTTACCCTTAATGCTAGGAGCCTTGGGAGGAAAACTGCAGAGTTACAGGTTCTCATGGCAGAGGAGAGGTGGACATTGCAGCCATCACGGAAACATGGGGCACCCAATACAATGACTGGGACCTGTCTGTACCAGGGTACAGGTTATTTCATAGGGACAGGGTGATTGGGAAAGGGGGTGGCACTATATGTGAAGGAAGGACTGAAGTGTGTAAGGGAGGAAGGGGAGGAGGGTAGTATGGAGTCACTTTGGATGCAAATCCAGGATTCCAAGAATAGGATTCTTAGAATGGGAGTGATGTACAGGCCACCATCTCAGACGGAGGAGTTAGACAGGGAACTAGAGGACAGATCAGGAGGACCTGCGAGAAGGGTAGTGTGGTGATTGTGGGGGACTTCAACATGCCAGAAGTGGACTGGAGCACCCCAACAACCAGGAACAGAAGGGAGCAGGTACTGCTGGATGCCTTCCAGGACAGCTTCCTGATGCAAATGGTCAGTGAACCAACCAGGTTAGGGAATACCCTTGACCTTGTGCTGGCAAATGGGGACTTTGTGAGAACTTACAGTGGAGGAACCACTGTCAGGGAGTGACCACCACTCAGTATGGCTCACATTGGATATGGGCAAGGAAGGAGTGGAATCTGGCACAATAGTGCTGGACTTCAGGAGGGCCGACTTTGGGAGGATGAGGGAAGTGGTAAAAGGGTACCTGGTCAGAATTCAATCTAGTATGGACACTAACCAGAGGTGGGAGCTCATAAAGCTGGGAATAGTGGAGGCAACCAAAACCTGCTGCAAAGCCCAGAGCAAGAAGGCTAGGGCTAAGAAACCAATCTGGTTGAGCAAGGAGGTCATGGAAAAGGTAAGGAGGAAAAGAGCTGCCTTTGAAGTACAAGAAAACAGGGAGGGAGGACGAGGAGGTATGACAGAATCGAAGAGGTGACAAGGCAGTAAGGGAGCCAAAGCATCTACGGAACTCAGGCTGGCACAAGGCATTAAGATGGGGGAGAAGGACTTCTTTAAGTACATCAGGGAGAAAAGGAGCTGTAATGACCACATATTAAGGATTAGGAAGGAGGGGGGTTGGGTGGAAGCAGGGTGCGATAAGGCGGAAGCACTAAATGAGTACTTCTGCTCAGTATTTACTAAAGAGAAGAGGGGGGTGACACCCAAGGTGGAAGAAATGGCAGAAGCAGGGTGGGAAGTGGTGACAGATGGGGAAATCATGGAGAGCAGAGTTCGAGAGGGTTTGAAGGCACTGAGGGTGGACACGGCGCCAGGCCCAGATGGCATCCACCCCAGGGTACTGAAGGAGCAGGCTGAGGTCCTTGCAGGACCTTTGGCAGACCTATTTAATGCCTCACCACATTCAGGGTGTGTACCTCAGGACTGGAGGATGGCTCATGTGGTGCCCCTCCACAAGAGTGGCCCCAAGGATGAACCAGGAAACTACAGACCAGTGAGCCTCACATCCATCGTGGGTAAGCTAATGGAGACTATCCTGAAGGAGAGGCTGGTAGCCCTCCTAGAGGCCAAAGGACTACAGAACAGCAGACAGCATGGCTTCATACGTGGCAGATCCTGCCAAACCAACCTTGTCAAGTTCTATGACTGGGTAACTAGGCAACTGGACAGGGGCCATGCAGTGGATGTCCTGTATCTGGACTTCAGTAAAGCATTCGAGTCAGTGCCACAAGGAAGGCTGGGAAGGAAGTTAGTAGGCACTGGGGCGGGTGCAAAGCTGGTGAGATGGGTAGGAAACTGGCTGCAGGGAAGGCAACAGAGGGTGTTGGTGGGTGGGGAGCTCTCACACCCAAGGGCAGTGACGAGCGGTGTTCCACAGGGCTCGGTGTTGGGACCAGTGTTGTTTGGGATATTCATTGCAGACATATCATGGGACATCAAGAGCAAGATCGGTCTGTTTGCTGATGATACCAAGGTAGGCGCGGTGGTGGATGACCTAGGGGGATGGCAGGGGTTGCAGGATGATCTGGCAAAGCTTGAAACCTGGTCAGACACCTGGCAACTGGGCTTTAATGCCAAAAAGTGCAAGGTGCTGCATTTTGGGATGAAGAAACCAAGGAGGAGTTACCAGCTAGGGGAGTGCAGCTAGCCCAGACAGAGGAGGAGAAGGATCTGGGTGTGCTCATTACAGGGTCAATGAACAACTTGGCACAATGTAGGAAGGCAGCTGCAAAGGCCAACAAAATGCTGGGTTGTATTGCAAGGGGTATATCCTCGAGGAGGGAGGAGGTGATTCTGCCACTGTATAGGTCATTAGTTAGACCACACCTGGAGTACTGCATGCAGTACTGGCGTCCGTATCTGAAGAGGGACGTTAAGTTACTGGAGGGGGTGCAGAGGCACAAAGATGATCAAGGGCTGGGGACTTATCATACGAGAGGAGGTTGAAGGAGTTGAACATGTACTCACTGGAGAGGAGAGGAGAGACAGGGTGACATGATTGAAATCTTTAAATACATGAAAGGAATAAACAAGACAGGTACAGAGGGCTGTTCAAAGTAAGGGAGGGAGGGACCCAGGGCCATGATATGAGACTGGAGCGAGGAAGGTTCAGGAGGGAGATGAGGAGACACTTTTTACAGAGAGGGTAGTGGCTGGGTGGAATGCGTTACCTGCTGAAGTGCATGCAGTAGAACAGTGGACTGCTTCAAACGAGGATGGGACAGGACAAGGGGAAGGGTGGAAGGGAGGGGCAGCTGCAGAATAGGGGTGCTGGCTGCACATTCGAGCAGACTTGATAGACCTCTAGGCCTTTATCTGTTGGCAAATTTCATATGTTCGTATGTAATATGAAAAATGAGGCAGGTAGTTGCTGAGGACTCGGGAGAGAGGTAATCAGGGTAGCGATAAAGGCACTAGAAATTTATTTATTTATTGAATTTTGTTTACTAGGTAGGCCCACTGAGACTGAGTCCCTTTTTCAGTGGTGACCCAGAATTAGTCACATTCAGAGGTACATCTTGGCAAAACAATACAGGATATATACAAAGGCAGGGGAGAAGAGGGGGAGGAGTAGCTCTCTATGTAAATGAAGGGATAAAGGCAACTGAACAAAAGAGTAAACAGGGAGGAGAGGAGAGGAGGCACTGTGGGTCACCTTGGACACTGGAAAGGGCACCACAGTCCGCACAGGGGTTGTGTACAGACCCCCATGTCAGGGGGAAGGAATGGACAAGGATATGATAGAAGGCATTCTTAGAATGGCAGAGAAAGGAGAGATACTGTTGATGGGAGACCTGAATATGCCAGATGTTAACTGGAGCACATTTACTGCAGCCACATCCAAGAGCAGGGCCATTCTTGATGCCCTACAGGTGGCAGGCCTCAGACAGCTAGTTTCGGAACCCACTCGTGAGGGAGCAATCTTAGACCTCGTGATCTCAAACGGGGCAGTGAGAGGATCTCAGATCTAGAAGTGGGTTGCCATCTGGAGACAAGTGACCATCAAACAGTGTGGTTCACGTTAAACTCAGCTACAGAGTCAAGCCATACAAAAGTGAGGGTACTGACTTTAGGAGGCTGACTTTGGCAAGATGGGAGAGTGCCTCAGAAAAGCACTAGCAAACAGGCTAGAAGGAGGTGTGGAGCAACAATGGGGAATCATCAAAACTGCCATCACAGAGGCAACAAGCCTTTGTGTGAAGCAAATAAACAAATCAAAATGAAAGAAAAAGCTACTATGGTTCTTAAAAGAGGTGGCTGTGAAAGTCAGGAAGAAAAAGATAGCATTCTGGAAGTATAAGGAAACACAGAAGGAGCAGGACAGAGAGCTGTACCAGTTAAGGCAGAAGGAAGCAGGGAGGGAAGTCAGAATAGCAAAGGCCCAAACTGAGGAAAAGATAGCCAACTCAGTTAAGAAGTGGGATAAAACCTTTTATAGGTACATCAGCGAGCGTAGAAAGACAAAGGGAGGGATAGTGAGGCTGAATAGAATGAACGGTGGGTGGGCAGAGGGGGACAGTGAAAAAGCAGGGATACTGAATGAATATTTCTGCTCAGTATTCACAAAAGAGGAGGGGGAAGTGCCTAATCCAATTAACAGAAGCACTCTTGATAGGGGGGTCGATCCCAGTCCTTTCACAGAAGAAAGGGTTCTGCAAGAACTCCTAAAACTGAAGGTGGACAAAGCAATGGGTCCTGATGGAATTCACCCCAGAATTCTAAAAGAATTAAGGGAGGAACTAATGAAACCACTGGCTACTCTTTTTAATAAATCATGGGAGGATGGTGTGGTACCCGAGGACTGGAGGAAGGCGGATGTGATTCCCCTTCACAAAAGTGGGACCAAGACAGAGGCAGGAAACTACAGACCTGTCAGTCTGACCTCTGTGGTAGGGAAAGTGATGGAGTCACTTCTGAAGGAAAGAATATTTGAGTACCTAGAGGCCAGTGGAGCACAGGACCCAAGGCAGCATGGGTTCACAGCGGGAAGGTCATGTCAGACAAATCTAATAGATTTCTTTGACTGGGTAACCAAAGTAGTAGACCAGGGAGGGGCTGTGGACATGGCCTACCTAGACTTTAGCAAGGCATTTGACACAGTCCCACACAAAAGATTAATAGTCAAATTAACCTGCCTGGGAGTGGTCCCAGGGTGGTAGCCTAGGTAAACATTGGCTGCACAACAGGACACAGAAGGTAATTGTAAATGGAGTCCACTCTGAAGAAAAAGGGTTACTAGTGGGTACCACAGGGTTCAGTATTGGGTCCAGTCCTTTTAATGTCTTCATCAGTGACATTGCAGAGGGACTGGAAGGAAAAGTATGCCTTTTGCAGATGACACAAGATCTGCAACAGGGTTGATACACCAGGAGTGCGTGGAAAGGATGAAAAGGGACTTGGCAAGGTTGGAGGAATGATCGAAGTATGGCAGCTAGGATTCAGTGCAAAGAAGTGCAAAATAATGCACCAGGGAAACAAGAACCCAGGGGAGGAATACACAATGGGTGGGGAGGTAGTAACAACAACAAAAAAGGAAAGGGACCTGGGGGTAATCATATCAGATGACCTTAAGGTTAGCAAGCAATGTGAGAAGGCAGTAGGGAGGGCTGGGGGTATACTGGGATGTATAGGGAGAGGCATCAGCAGCAGAAAGCAGAAAGTTGTTATCCCTCTGTACAGACAGTTGGTGAGACCCCATCTGGAGTACTGTGTCCAGTTCTGGAGACCCCATCTCCGCAAGGACATAGACAGGATAGAGGTAGTCCAGAGGAGGGCAGCTAAAATGGTGCAGGGTCTGCAAGAGAAGCCGTATGAGGAGAGACTAAAGGAGATTAATATGTATACCCTTGAGGAAAGAAGGAGAGGGGGGACATGATAGAAACTTTTAAGTACCTCAGTGGAATCAACAAAGTCCAAGAGGGTAGCATCTTTCAGAAAAAGAGACATACAAGAACAAGGGGACACAATTTGAAGATAGAAGGAGGGCGGTTCAGGGGCAATGTGAGGAAGTATTATTTCACAGAGAGGGTAGTGGATGCATGGAACAGCCTTCCTGAGGAGGTTGTGGGGTCTAAAACTGTGGGAGAATTCAAGAATGCATGGGACAGACATAAGGCAATTCTTGTGGGGGGTAGGAAGAAATAGGCTGTTGGTTATCTAGGATCTGCGGCCTATCCTGTAGGTAGGGAAATGAGCAGACTAGATGAGCCAAGCGGTCCTTATCTGCCATCAAAGTCTATGTTTCTATGTACATTACGCTGATATTAATGACGACAACAGCAATAGTAATAGGGTCACATGAATTAACAAGAGTCATCTGGGAGAGAGCAATTTACAGTAGTGTTTTAGACCATAGATCAGCAGGTACATATAGTTGGACAGTAATACTTAGGCGAAGTGCAGAGTTTCTGAGCAGGTAAGCAATGTTTAATGGTTACAGGTGCAAAGACCACACTTCAGGAGGAAAGCTTTGAGACCTTTTTTAAAATCACTTAGGGAGGAGCAATTGGGAGAGGCTGGGAGGACATTCTATTTGGAGGTTGCAGTGCAGGCAAAAGAGCCTATGCCCATACTAGATCTTGCCCTTGGAGTGACAAGCTAGTTGCTGGAGGATGAACAGTGTATTCTGCTAGTGGTTTTAATGGCCAAAACATCAAGGAGGATGGGGGCAGCACTTTTAGCAAGCTTGAATGCAAGGCAAAGATGGGGGTAGCTGAATCTCCCTTCAAGAGAGGGTCAATTCAAGGAACAAAGGATGTCACAGTGGTGCATCTTGAAGGGGGTGCTAGCAGAAAAACAACCAATTCTATTGTAGAGAACCATTGGTCTATTTATATTGAAGCGTCATAGGGATTTTAGAATTGGAGCACCATATAGTAAAACTGGGAGCATTGTAGTAGTAGCAATGGTGAGCCAAGACTTCTTAGTCAGATACTGTAGCTATTTAGGTGTTACAGAAGACCAGTTTTCTGGTGTAGGGACCAGAAGATGTGGTCAGCATGGAGACTGAGAGACATCCTGGTCAAGGAGTGAGTGGAACAGCAAAGGAGTAAAATGGGTAACTAGTATTGTAAGCATTGACAGGAGTCAGCAGAAGAAAGCAGAGAAGTGGGGGACTCTGCCGGTCGACTAGGGCAACGAACCTGTTCACTTCTGTATAACAGTCACTGCTGGGAAGGGTGGAAGGTCAAAGGTAGCTCTAAATTGGGAATAGAAGATACACACTATCTAGGTTAGGATTGTAGAAAGATTTAAACAAGGCACATGGGAGCACAAATAGAAGTAAAAAAGGGGAAGCTAGAAACACCCCATGAGGGGTAAGGGTACAAAAGTATGTCCAGGTAACACAGGGAGAATAGAGGTTGAGAATGCTGGGAGTGGTATAGTGCAGTGGCTGTGGAATGGCAGTTTTCAGAAATTACTACAGGGCTTGGGGCTGGGGAGGGGGGGGCCACTAGACTACCAAGGACGTGGTGATTTTTACCTATCACTCAGATCGGAACTCAGGGAGGTGGGCCACGAGACTACCAGGGATAAGGGTGCTTTTTTATTACACAGGGATCGGAGATCGGGGAAGGGGACCACTAGACTACCAGGGATTTGGGTGATTTTTTTTTATTACTTTAGGGATTGCGGCTTGGGGAGAGGAGACCACTGGACTACCAGGTATGTGGGGCTTTTTTTATTATCACACAGATTGGGGTTTAGGGAAGGGGAACCACTAGATTACCAGGGATAAGGGTGATTTTTTTCTTGATACACGGATTGGGGTGGGGGAGCCTGGCCCAGTGCACTCCATGGCAGCGCTGGCATGCAGATGAGCCCATAATAGGCATGCAAATGGCCTGCTAGTGCCGTGCATGCCCAATGGGCTCATCTGCATGTTTGGGTTGAATATCACCCATGGGGTAGTGGCGCTATCCATTTTGTGCCATGCTTTACCCCATGGGAGGTCTTCAGTCCCGTCCTCTGGTAGCGCTGTGCCAAACATGGTGACTGCTTGCTGTGGGCCATGCTATCACACACCATTATTCAAACAGCGCGATCGGAACGGACTACGCTATCTGTTTGAATATGGGGCCAGAGCCAGCTGGCCCTATTCTTGCGTGCGGCATATCTGCTTGCATGCCCAGCTGGCCGGCTCTGAATATGGGGGACAGTTTCCTGTTGCAGAAACAGTGGTCCAGGATTATCAGCACCAGCACTAGCTTTTTCCTTAAGGTCAACGTTTTGGAGCAACCATTCCACTTTCATAAAGGAGAAGGGTTGAAACTGAAAGGAGGCCTTACTTCTGGATGCAGAATTAGTCTGCACCAGAATAGGTAATGGAATAGAGTCATCAGGGGACTTTTTCAAGGCTATTCCTGCAGAGGCGAAGTGGGAGTTTAGCTCCTCCACAATCAGTTGTTTGAATGTTATTGTCTTGTTGTTGATTTGAAACTATTTTGGCAGGGATGAGGAAGCTACCCTTCCTCCTAAGGATTTAATAGCCTTCCAAAACTTAGAGGAATCATTTCTATTTTCTTTTAGTAAGTTCAGATGGAAATTAGCTTCAGCATACCAAATTAATTTTGTATAGTAGTTTCTTTTTTGCCTAAAAATGACCCAGTCATTTGACAGTTTACTAGACCTAACTTTGGCCAAATGCATGTCTTTGTCCCTTAGAGCTTGTTTTATCTCATAACTGAACCGTGGAGACCTTTTCTTTTTTGTCCTACACTTTATGAGGGGGGCATGCTGATTTATAACTTTAATGGGAAATTTCTCATCAGAACAAAGCAAAAAGGGACTGCTCCTAGTACCGCGGATCTCGGTACTCAAGTATGAACAAAACAACATACCAGACTCTGGGTTTGGTTTTTTAAAAACAAAACAGTCTTGCTAAGTACTTAAATAAAGATAAAAACTTACAGAGCTGCACACCGGGGGTTAATAACCTGACCTTTCAAGCCTTCCACCAGCAGCATGAGGTGTTGTTCTCTGTGGAGTTGCTGAAGGTTCTTTACTGTTCCTGATGTTATTTTGTCAACAGGCAGCTGCACACGACAAACGTATGTTTGTTTCACGCAAATCACGAGACCTAAAACCTATTTTTAATTGAAAATTACTGTCCAGGAGAGGCACATTGAGCTGTTTCTGGGTGAGACATAGAATTTGGCGGCAGATTAGGACCGCTTGGCCCACCCAGTCTGCTCATTTCCCTACCTAATGGATAAGCTGCAGATCCTAGTTAACCAGCAGCCTTTGGAGGAAGGGATAAGAAAAAGAAACCACAGAAGAGTACAAATAAAAAAAAAAAAAAAATTACTTACCATAGTAATCTTTCTTCCCAGTGATGCTCAGATATTCATAACTTTATGCAGTAAGCCTGAGGGGTTGGACTTCCCGGAGAGATAGAACACATGCAAATGATGGAACACTTTGTACGTGAGTATCTTTCAAACACTGCCTCTGCTAACTGCCTGTGTTCTAACCTCTTCAGATTTTATAAAAGGAGCCTGGAAAGGTAGGCACAAAATAATATAGTACTATAATTTTATTATTAAAATTGGGGTTTTCCCAACAATATGAATTTGAAAAACAAACCTCCAACTGGAGGAACGAACAATTCAACAGAGTTAGAACAAAATGCCAGAGAAATACCAAAACAGTTAAAACACAATGAACCCTGTTCACCTTAACTATTAGCAGGTGCAGAGTGAAAAACACTCCAAGGGTGTATAGTGATATGGTGGCACCAGCATGTGGAATGCAGAGGCTGAAGTTCTGGAAGGCGAGGTAGGGAGGGAAGTTATGAATATCTGAGCATCACTGGGAAGAAAGAAGATTACTATGGTAAGTAATATTTTCTTCTAACCCCAGTAATACTCAGAATATTCCTAACTTTATGCAGACTACTAAGCAGTACCACTGGAGGTGGGCACATAACTTTATTTTGGAAACAAACTTTGCAGGACTGTTGTGCCAAATCTAGCATCACCCCTGGACAGAATATCCAGGTTGTAGTGTTTTGTAAAAGTGTGTACTGTTTTCCAGGTAGCTGCTTTACAGATATCCACCAGCGGAACATCCCTGGCAGCTGCTAAAGTGACAGCTGTTCCTCTTGTGGAATGGGCCCTCAATCCTGATGGGGGCTCCTTACTGGCTTTAGTGTAACAGAACTGGATACACTGGACTATCCACCGAGAAATGGACCTTTGGGTTGCAAACCAGAGGAATGTAAATGGGAGAGATAATCCAAGACAATTGGAACTCCAGCTTGGCCTAGTATCAGAGATTTACTTGAGAACCAAATAGAAAAACTTTTCCATTTAGAAGAATAGGATCTTACTTTGAGAGGGTTCCTTCAGTAGGTCATCACACAAAGCACTGGCACCACCTGGCGTCTGGCTGCATGGCAGACTTTTCTAGCAATACCTGATGGGGGACCGCCCACCCGATGTCACGTGACCGACATCAGCATGACTGTATATAGTGGGTGGTCCCCACGCCTGCCCTCCAATTCTTTCTCGCCATTGCCTCGTGTCAGTCGCTTTGCAGACTTCCATTAGCGATCGTCGTGAAAGTTTCTTGTGCGGTTTTTCCTCGCTTTTTTGCTTATTCCTTGATGTCTTCACCCAAGAAGAAGTCCTCGTCTTGTGGCACACACATCCCGCACAAAGACAGTCACCTCAAGTGCGTCCTCTTTTTAGGCCTGGACCATCCTGTTTCCTCCTGCCCTGAGTGCCAGACCTTCAATCAGGCCACATAGAAAAGGAGACAGCAGGCTTTGGAGACCCATATTTTAAAAGTCCACCTGACTTCCCCTTGAAAAGAAGCTGGACTGGTTAAGAGAGTCCTCGGCTGAAAAATCTTCTCCTTCCAAGAAGTATAAGGAGAAATCTGGGGAGCAGGAGTGCTTCATGGATGACACGTGGCCCACAACAAGCAAGGCCCAGCCGCCCGCCCAGAAAATCAGACGGTAAGTCTGGTAAGACTGCAGCGGGTCAGCTGGTAGTCGGCTTCTCCGATGACCGCACTGCCTCGCCGATTAAGTCGGCCCCAGTCACCTCTGGGGATCGTGCGGCAGCTGGTAAGTCGACTACCCAGGCTATGGGTACTTGCCTGGCACCAGTCGATAAGCCAGTCGGGGGCTCCTCCCCTGCCCGCCTGACTCCACCCACTAAGATGGCCGTCCCTGATGGTCGCACGGGGACGGTTCCCCCGTCGGAGCCTAACGGCGCCTCACCCGACGTCTGGCGGAACCAGAGAGAGAAATCCCCTCTCCCTTCTCTTCCTTCGCCTGTACCCTCCACTTCTCCAGTGGGTACTTCTTGCTATGATAGCGGAGAACCCCTCGACATTGTCGATGGTTCGGAGTCAGCTCCGCGTTCCCCTCTTGGGGTCAAGGAGAAGGAGGCTCCTCCTCAGCCAGCAGTCCTTACCATGGATGCCCCTCCTCTGCCTTCGGGTGGGATTCCGGTGCCCCCTCCGACGCTGGCCATCCCAATGACAGTCCCACAGCCTGGACCGGTTGACCGGCCTCAGCCTTTGGCCCTGACGCCGGATCAGGTCCCGCCACCAGGGCCCCTTAGTCTGGCCCCGACACCAGCCCCTCCAACGCCGGATCCCCCTTCTGGCACTGGATCAGGTGGTGCCAGTCTTGACGTCAGTTCCCCTGATGTGGGCTGTCCCGACGCTGGACCCCCAGTCGATATATATATATACTACGGCGGGTCCGACATGAGTACCCCCGCCACCGGATCTGATGATGGGGATATACTCTAGACCCCGAACTGTCCCACATTACCCGCAGAGGGTTCCTGGAGACCACTTCCCAGAGGGTCCCTCTGGACTGGAGTCATTTTGGACAGTTCTACTCTGGGTTTCATCCCTACTCTACTTAACAGGGATTCCAGGGTTACTACCCTCCACCAGTCATTCCTTCTCCTCCTCCTTCTCCCCCTCAGCCTCTGCCTACTCCACCCCCCCCGGTTGCTCCGGATTTCAAGTCTCTAATTCAGTTTTGGTGGCAGGGGGCATGGTTGGAGTTGGTCTCGGACATGGAGACTAGGGTCCCCTTCCCCGAGCAGTTCCTCTATTGCTACTGTCCATGTCTCAGGGAAGACTCGTCAGGAGGTTTCCCTTCCCAATACCTGACACCGTCCTGTCAAGGAGGTGGACGATGACAATAGCTCAGAGGGGGCTGACGACTCTTCAGAGGAGGTCCTGGAGGAGCCTGAGGGCCCAAAAGGCAAGGTTTCCCCAAAATCTCCACCAGAGGACCCTGCCTTTTCGGACCTTCTGAGGTCCATGAAGGATTACCTCGACTGGGAGTCTGAGGATCAGGACCCCATGAGACAGAGGCTCATGAAACATCTCGACCTAGAGTCTCTGTCCCCGGTCCCCATTCCTCCTTGGATGGCACCTCACCAAGACCTCACCACTACCATCTGGCAGATGCCTCATTCCCTCCCAGCTGTCCCCAAACAGGCGGACAGGCTTTACCGGGCACCAAAGGATGCCCAGTTTCTGAAGGCTCATCCCAAGGCTGACTCTGTGGTCATCTCTGCGGCTCATGATCACTCCTCAGCACCAAAGCACATGGGCACCTCTCCTCCGGATAAAGAGTCTAGGCAGACGGACCAATTTGGGAGAAAGATTTATTTGTCGGCCACATGCGCCCTCTGGTCCCTTAACTATGTGGCCCACACGGTGTCCCACCAAAAGCTACCTTCGCCAGGCTGGAAATGCTAGTCCAGTCCATGGACCCCTGACCTTTAAAGGAGGAACTTGCCAAGGATCTTCACCTCTCCATAGTCTTGTGTAGGCACGCCTTACCCGCTACTCGCCAACAAGGTCCAGTCGGTGATTCAGGATGCCCCCTTTAGGGACTCGGGGCTCTTTGGTGGGCACACCAAAGACATTAACATAGACCTATAGGACATGGGCCTTGCCCTTAGGTCTGTGAGGTCAATGTACTGATTGGACTGCCAGCAACAGCAGCCCTTTCGGAAAAGGACCTGGAGGCAGAGAAAGAACACACCAGTGCACTGCCAGGGGAAGTGTAAGGCCACTAGTACAGCCACCCGTCCTGTCTCCATAAATCAGAGACATTCAGGGTGTCCTCCCTCTGAACACCCTGCCACTTCTTGACTCCTCATCCCCACTGCCTCCTTAGTCTCTCAACGGGGAGCAGGTGGGGGGGAGGTTTGTCTGCCACACGCAGGAATGGAGGGCAGTCACCTCCGACAAATAGGTCCTGCAACTATTGTACATCAGACACACAATAGTTTCTGGAAATTCTCCCAGAAACTCCACCAAAGAAGCCCTCTTACTCATGGGACCAGGCCCTCCTCATTTGCGAAGAGGTAAACTCGCTCTTACTCAAGGAAGCAATAGAGCATGTTCCCCTCTGGCAAAGGGGAAAGGGGTTTTACTCCCACTTTTTCCTGGTTCCAAAAAAGACAGGGGACTTCACACCCATACTTGACTTAAGCCAGCTAAATCAGTTTGTCGAGTTCAAAAAATTTCTGACGCTGACCCTCCAGAGCCTTCTCCCACCCTTATGGAGAACCACTGGCTCTGTGTTCTGGATATGCAGGATGCCTGCCTGCACATCCCCATCTTCCCCAGCCACCGCCAGTTACTATGCTTTTGCTTCTAGGGGGAGCATTTTCAGCTTCGAGCGCTCCCTTTTGGTCTGTCTTCAGCACCACGGGTCTTTACCAAGTGCCTGGTGGTGGTCGTGGCCTTTTTACGCTGCAGGGGTATTGCAGTTTTCCCTTACTTGGACGACTGGCTGATTTCAGCCCTGTCCAGGGATTCTTTACTAGAGGGTCTTGCCTTCATCCTGGACCTCTTCAACAGACTAGGGATCACAGTCAGTGTCCCCAAGTCCTCTCTCATCCCTGCCCAGAAACTTCAGTTTATTGGGGCAGTCCTCGATATGGTCCAATGCAGAGCCTTTCTTCCTCCAGACAGGGTGGAGACCCTTCTCTGTCAGGTCTCCAAAGTGGCTTCTCTCAGGACCATCCCGGCTCGGGAGGTCCTGCGCCTTCTGGGCCTGATGGTTGCCTCCATCATGACCGTTCCCCTAGCAAGGCTTCACATGAAGGTCACTCTGGTCCTTGCGGGTGCAGTGGGATCAGCTCTTGGACGACCTGGATCATTCAGTACTGGTCTCCTCAGCGGTTCAGAAAGAGTTGCATTGGTGGATGGATTCTCGCAATCTTTCCTTGGGGCTTCCCTTTATGGAGCCCAGCACCCTTAGCTTCCCTCACCATGGATGCCTCGAATATGGGGTGGGGAGGACATTTAGGGGAGCACCACGCCCAGGGACTATGGTCCAGCTTGGAGACTTCTTTGCATATCAATGTTCTGGAGATGAGGGTAGTCCTGTATGCTCTACAGGCCTTTCAGTCCCTCCTTCTCAAGGGATCACTGCTAATCCAAATAGAAACATGTCGGTGGTTTGGTATATCAACAAACAAGGGGGAACCCGGTCGTACCCCCTGTGCCGGGAGGTGATGCGGGTGTGGAACAGGGCAGTCCAGCACCATCTGGTCCTTGTGGCCATGCACGTTCCAGGCATTTTTAAAACGTCTTGCCGGACAGTCTCAGCAGGTCTTGGACACTAGCACACGAGTGGGAACTGCATCAGGAAGTGACAGAATCCATCTTCCTACATTGGGGGCATCTGGAAATCGACCTCTTCGCCTCCGAATCCAACGCAAAGCTTCCCAGTTTTTGCTCACTCGTTCCAGGGCACGGTGCTTTTTGGAACGATGCATTGTTTCTCTCTTGGACAGGGAAATTTTTGTACGCCTTCCCTCTATTTCCCATTCTACAGTGGGTCCTTCTCAAGCTTCAGGCGGAGAGAGCAAAGATGATCCTCATCGCTCCTCTCTGGCCGAGACAGATGTGGTTCCCGCTGCTGCAGTAGCTATCCATGGAACCACCGGTTCCACTTTCAGTGACTCACGACCTCCTGACCCAGGATCAGGGTAGATTGTTACATCCGGGGTTCAGGACCCTGCATCTTCATGCATGGCTCCTGCAGACATAGCGATTTCTCGCTTCGGGCTCTCCTCCTGGGTTGCTCAAGTCCTCAATGAGGCCAGAAAACCCTCTACTCATTCCACTTATGCCATGAAGTGGAAACGGTTTTCCATCTGGGTGACAGCTAAGGGTTGGAACCCCTTTTTTTGTTCTGCCCCGCAAGTCATGGAATACCTCCTTCACTTGTCAGACTCTGGTCTTTTGTACTCTTCTTTGAAGGTCCATATTTCAGCTATCTCGGCGCACCACGAGCTGGTGGATGGTAAACCCATGGCTCAGTTGGAGGTCTCAAAAATCTTTCTGAAAGGGATTCTCCATCTGAAACCCCCCATCCGCAGCCCAACTCCTCCTTGGGACTTGAACTTCGTCTTGGAAAAGCTCACCCTTCCTCCTTTTGAGCCGGCTATGAGCTGTGATTTGCACTTCCTTTCCTGGAAGGCGCTATTTCTTGTGGCTGTCACATCAGCCCAAAGGATTTTGGAGCTTCACGCTCTAGTCTGCAAGGAGCCCCATCTGATTTTTCATAGGGACCGGGCGGTCCTCTGAATGTATCCGAAGTTTCTTCCCAAGGTGGTGTCAGAAGCCTCGCTGAATCAATCAGTAGAGCTTCCTGTGTATTACCCGCCCTCCCCTAACAGCAGTGAGGCACTCCTTCATATGATGGATGTTCATCAGATTCTCCAGTGTTACACTCACCCGGACCAAAGAATTCCGTACCTGCGACCAGCTGTTCATTTCCTTTGCCCCTAGATCGAAG
This sequence comes from Neoceratodus forsteri, assembly GCA_016271365.2. NCBI lineage: Eukaryota > Metazoa > Chordata > Ceratodontiformes > Ceratodontidae > Neoceratodus > Neoceratodus forsteri. The sequence goes on along the minus strand of CM057458.1, from coordinate 724,260,423 downwards.
GGCAAACCGGTTTCTAAGCAGGGCCTGTCCAAATGGTTAGGCAACTGCATTAGATTCCATTACCAGAGGTATGAAAAGCCTCTGCCGGGTCCCAATAGAGGTCATTCTACTAGGGGTATGGCTGCCTCCGCGGCCTTCTTGCGTAACATTTCTGTGGCTGACATTTGTGCCGCTGCTACTTGGAGTTCTGTCCATATCTTGTCCAAACATTACAGTCTGGACACCACTTTCTAGGTGGAGGGCTGGCTTCGGCCTAGCCGTCTTGCAGCGCCTTCTGTCCTAGGCTGGGTCCATTCTGGATTCCAGTTTTTTCTGTTGGAGTTAGTTCTCCTCCCCTAGTTTCTCTCTGCCTCTCCTTGGAGGGACTGCTTGAGACTCTGTCCTACATGTGATGACCTACTGAAGGAACCCTCTCGAAGTAAGATGGTACTGTTACATAGGAACTTACCGTAATAGTAGATCTTCGAGAGAGGTTCCTTCAGTAGGTCATATTTTTCCCTCCCTTCTTCCTCTCATTTTGTGTTTTACAGGGACTCCAAATCCTGTTTGCTCCTGCTGTCAGGCCTCTTCCTGGCTCCGGCGGGAGAACTGGAGGGTGGGCGTGGGGACCGCCCACTATATACAGTCATGCTGACGTCGGTCACGTGACATCTGGTGGGCAGTCCCCCATCAGGTATTGCTAGAAAAGTTTGCCGTGCAGCCCGACGCCAGGTGGTGCCAGTCCTATATGTGATGACCTACTGAAGGAACCCCTCTTGAAGATCTACTGTTACGGTAAGTTCCTACGTAACTGATCTTTTTTGTAGTAGGTTTCGGTAAGCTCTTCAGGTGCTTATGTAACACCCCCCCCCACAAATGGGGGTTCCCAAAAAGTCTTCCTTGAGCTTGCCTAAATGCTCACTGCCAGGCTGGTGTCCTGCATTTTAGCAGTTTAAACATTATTGCCAGAGAGTGTCTGTATGGCTCCTGTGTACGGTCCCTTTGAGAGCTGCCTAGATTGCAGTTATAATTAATCTGGGAGGGGGCTGAGTGTTTCTATGCTCGAGTTCTGCCCGGGCTGTCAGATAATTGCTCCGTTTTGCCATCACTACTTCCGCAGAGGGAGCTCTGTTAGACGATGTACTTGTTTGCTGAATATCTATTAGAGTGGTAATGATAATTGTAGTTTGTCTAACCTGCCTTCTTTGCAACATGGACATTTCTGTTTATCTCCACCATCTTGGTCCTGAACTGCTGAAATGGGCCAGTCAGTATCTTTGGAGACTTTAAAATGGAGCCTGTCCCCAGGGGCTTTGTGGGAGCAAAATTCTGTAGGAATTGTACTTTTGGGCTTTTGGCACCTAAATGAACCTGGAGGGGGAGCCCTTGTTGTGACTGACAGACAGATCAGCCAACCAAACCTTTTGGATCTCTGGAAAAGTCCCAGACTGCTTGCAGTTTCTGTCAGATCTGAGTTGGGAAGTGAAGGAGTAACAGCTCGAGATAGTTGAGCAGCAAGTCCTGCGTGGATTCGCACGGGAGAACTGCGAAAGGGCTGAGTTTTGGCCTGCCTGCCTGTCTGCCTGCTGTCCCTGAAAGGGAAAATAGAGTTGATTTGGACTGAATCCAAGTTGTGAGAACGATTTAAACCACTGGACTGTGACCAGGCTTTAACCTGAAGAAGACCGAAGATTTGCTGAATGCGATCGGCCTGTCAGGATTTCAGCCACCTCTGAACTCCCGGTTTGTGCAGAGACTTGGTAATTGCGACCGGATAGCAATCTGCCTGGTAAGTAGAATTTCTTACATGTAAATGTGCTGTGTGCTATTAGTGGGTCGTGATTTGGTTCCCCACTGTAGGCTGAACTGTGTTCTGCTTGCTGGAGGTTGCGTCTAGCTCCCACGGACTGAATCCATATTCATCTCCATTGGGCCTGGGCCTTGCCACACTGGCCCAGCCAGACTACCTGCTGCACAGAGAAAGCCATCAATGAGAGACCTGCCTGGGGATCAGTCCCCTGCTCACACTTTGAACAGGAACGACGCCTCGGTCTTTCGTGTGGGCCCTGCTTCTCCTGGCACTCCAGTTCAACAACCTGCTGTCTTGATTTCATCCTGCCTGTGTCCTGTATTGGATATCATAAGTAAACATCAGGGTAGCTCCCTGCAACAACAGCTAAATCTAAAGTGTTGTCATCTGATCACTTTATTGTCTTTTCTGTCATGAACTGAGCCCTCTGGCTCTGGATTACAAATAGTGTGTGTTGTGCATGTTGCTTTCTTCCATCACAGTTGCCTAACCAGCTGCTATGCCGGCCTATCCCGGGCAACATTCCTGGCTAGCCCACCGTCTTCCTACCTGGGTACCCAGTGTGTGTGATTGTGTAGGGACCCTGAAGTGCATGCATAACTGATTGAATTAGCCTTTAAGCAAATCAACCTGATTACGTCCCTCCCTTGTTCAAGTCCCCTGAATAAATCAGATGTAACTCTTTTTGCATTTAACCTGCCTGTGGTTCCAGTTTGTGCCAAAAGTACTGTAGCTATTTGCTGTGCTTAACCTTCTTTTACAGGGGGTCTCCAGGGTTGAGCTACAGGAACCAGCCTTGGTGGTAAGTGCAAACAGTGTGGGTAATTGCCTGGTGAATAAGGGTCATTGTGAAAGTGATTATTGTGTATTGTTCAGGCCAGTAGAAGGGAAAGAGGGGGGGGTTACAGTGTCCCGGAGAGCTGTGCCCAGGTAAGCTTGACCACTAACAACCCTGACCTCCAAGTGGAGGCACCCGTTTCAGTACCCAGGCCCCTTAACCTGCTAGTAGCCAGGCAGGCAGGGGTAGTAGCCCTTGGGATAGCGCCACCTAGGGGTTACACTTAACACAGATTCAGAGAGGTTCAATTTAGCATATTCTATGTCCTCAAAAGCCAAGCCTTTAGGTTGAGGGACTTGAGATTCGGATACAACAGAGTTCCCTGGATGGAAGTCAGTAGGTTGTGCCTTCGAGGGAGGTGTATTGGTTTTGTGACAGACATGGAGAGCAGAAGAGAGTACCATGGCTGCTTTGGCCAATCTGGAGCTATCATGATCAGTGATGCTGCATGGGACCTGAGCTTGAGCAATACCTTGTGAACCAGAGGAAAAGGAGGAAATGCATACAGGAACCTTCCTGACCAATCCAGGGTCAGGGCATCCAGAGGGAGTGTGCCCTTTTCTGGTGGTTTGCAACAATACTGAGGCAGGGGGTGGTTCTGGTGCGATGCTAACAAGTATATCTGTGGAGTACCCCACCTTCTGAAAATAACCTGTACTACCTGTCTGTTTAGGGTCCATTCATGATGGGCCTGGTTAATTCGACTCAAGGCATCTGCCAGGATGTTCTTTCCCTGGCAAGTGGATTGCCTGCAGTGATATTTCCAAAGAGTAAGCTAGAGTCCAGATTCGTATGGCTTCTGTGTAAAGGAGGCCTGACCTGGTGCCTCCCTGCTTGTTTATGTAATACATTGTGGTGGTATTGTCTGTTCTGATCTGTACCACCTTGCCTTGTACTAGGGAAGAGAAAGCTCTTAGAGCTAGAAAAACTGCTCTGAGTTCCAGCGAGTTTATGTGCTGAAGGGACTCTGCAACTGACCAGGTACCCTGGGTGGTGTGCTGCCCTAGATGGGTGCCCAGCCCAAGAGGGATGCATCTGTTAGAACTACTGAGGGGTTCTCTTTCTGAAAAGGGATTCCCTTTCTTAAGTTGGATTCCTTTTACAACCACAAGAGGGCCTGTAACAATGCCCTTGTTACTGGAATGAGTTTTGAAAAAGGGTCTTTTTTTCTGACAGCAGTGAGACCTGAGGTGGAACTGGATGTCTCATGTGGAACCTGGAACTTGGAACCCAGCACTGTGCCTATGGAAGCAGCCATGTGGCCCAGTACCTGAAGAAACTGTCTTGCAGTTCTTGGTTTGTGTAATCTGAAGAAATTTGCTACTGACTGAAGACTTTTTACTCTTTCCAGAGGCAGGTAGGCTCTCGCTTGTAAGGTATTTATTTCTGCTCCTATGAACTGCAACACCTCTGCAGGAGTGAAGACAGACTTTTTGTGATTGATCAGAAACCTCAGAGACTCTAGAAGGTCCTGGGTGACTTTCAAATCCTGCTGTATTTGCAGTGGGGATTTTCCCACCACTAACCAGTCATCCAGATAAGGGAATACAGTGATTCCCTGTCTTTAAAGATGTGCTACTACAGCAGCAAGACATTTTGTGAATACTCTTGGGGCCGAAGAAAGGCCAAAAGGCAGGGTTGAAAACTGGTAGTGACCTGAAGGGAGTCTGAATCTGAGATATCTCCGGTAAGAATCCCTTATGGGGATGTGGTAATAGGCATCCTTTAAATCCAGTGATGCCAGCCAATCTCCCTTTTGGAGCATTGGCAAATCACAGCTAGACGTACAATTTTGAACTTTTGTTTCTTCAGGTGCTTGTTTAAAGCTCTCCGATCCAGTATAGGCTGCCACTCCCCACTTTTCTTTGTTGTTAGGAAGTATCTGGTATAAAAATCCCTTCCTCTCAGAGATTTTGGAACTGGTTCTACTGCTCTTAGCTGTAGCAGAATTTAAACCTATGCCTATAGCAGTGTTTTTTTCTGCTAGGGAAGGAGAACTGAAAACTCTGATCTTTTGACAAGGAGGGGATTTGAATTCCAGAGACAGACTCATACTCACTACCTCCAGAACCCACTTGTCTGTGGTGATGTTCAGCCAGGCATGGAGGAAGTGATAGTGTCTCCCACATGTGGGGAGGAAGCGGCCTGTGGCTCAGGGGTTCTGTTTAGATTGTGGCTGAGGCTGAGCTTGGGATCCTTGCCTTGAGCCCCTTCTACCCCTGTCCCTGGAGTATCCCTGCTGTGGATACTGCTGGTACTGGGGTAAGGCCACTGGCTAGAAGAAGGACCTGGTATAAAAGGACCTGCCTCGGCCTCCCCTTCCATAAGGCCTGGTGGATGGAGAAGCTCTCTCTTTGGCAGAGTTGCTTCTGTAAGTGGCCTTATACTCATACACCTTCTTCATATAGACCACAGTGGAGTCCCCAAAAAGGGAATTTCCCTACAAAGGAAAATCTAAAGCCTTGGACTGGGTATCCTGAGTAAGGTTTGTGGTCCTGAGCCATGCAAACCTTCTCTGTGCCACCGTATTCGCCATCCATCTGGCTGCAGTGTGATTTGTGTCAGCAGTCATTTGAAATTGGTACTTAGCTGCCTCTAACCCAAACCTGGCAGTTTCAGCCAGGTCATCTGACAAAGGCGAGGGAGCTTTTTGAGGCATAGCCAGGACTGACTGCCACAGTGACTTCTGATACTGGGCAGCATATGCCTGGAAGGTAGCCTGACGCATAGCCAAAGAAGCTGACAGGTACCCTTTTTTGGCTATACTGTCAATCTTTTTGGAATCCTTATCCAGAGTATGTGAGGACAGAGGGACCCTAGCTTTGTCGCAAGCAGCTTGCTGAAAAACTCCCTGGTGGTCTGGATGGGAGAAGAAAAAATCAGCTCTCTCCCTCTCCAGTTGGTACTTTCTGTCCATCCTCCTGTCTATGGGAGGAATGGAATTAGGTGTCTGTAAAATCTTTAAGGCCTCCTTCTTAAAGAATTTGTACACAGGAAGGTGGAGAGCCTTTGTGGGTGTCAGCCCAATCATCTCCAAATACTCCACCTCCTCTTCATCCTCAATTTGCTCAGTAGTGAAGAGGTCCAATGCAACAGCCATCTTCCAGATGAAAGTAAAATTGGATGGAAAATTCTCGGTCACCCTTGGAGGAGAACCAAAGTCCTGTTTAGGGGACACTTTGGTTCGACTGGTCCCTCCTCTTCACTATAATCATCATCATCTTCACCAAACTGATCCCCTCTGTCTTGAGGGGGTGGATGCACATTGCTGCCAACCTGGGGACCCTGAGAAGGGCAGGAGGCTGCTGAGGAGGAACTATTGCCTGTAAGGTTTTAATTATTTAGAATGCCTGAGCAATTTCTTGGGCTGTAGGTACAGGCGTAGCAGGTACAGAAGTCCCCAGTTTGGCAGGTGAAGGTTCTGTATGCTTTAATTTTTTACTTTTCTTAGAAGGAACTGGGGAGTCAGCTGGTTCATTTGTTCTTTTAGTGCCCTTTTACCCATCTCAGGGGCAGGCACAGAAGCAGATGTGGGTTCAGCCACAATATCTTGGGGTATCGGCTGGTCAGAGCCAGAGGGACACTTTGGAAATTTCTTCTTAAGCCTTTCAAGGTGTTTTTTAATGTCTTGTTTGGGAATGTTTTGCAAACTTCACATTCCTTTTTCAGATGGTCAAAACTCAAACAAACCACACAAAGTGTGTTCATCTGCTTTTGCAAATACTTCTGCACATTGAGAACAGTTTTTGAATCCTGGTTCACCGGTTCTCTTTTTGGGTTTCTCAGACATGATGTTAAAAAGAGAACCATAACTGCTAAACAGTAAACCTTTTTTTTTTTTTAAATGGTCGGTTCCGTAACCGAAAATGAACTGATGGAACCGAACCGATATAAAGGTATGGAATTGGGTCAGCGGTTCTAGTAACCGAGGATTATCAGTTACACAATTTTAAATAATATATCAGGTTTAAAGAGATTAACTAAGGCTGTTCTTTAATCAGAGAACCCCAATTTTAACAAAAACTAACTCGGTTCCCCCACGGTTATACCGAACTGAGAGGAACCGGGAAAAATAACAGATTTAAATGTAACTAGATTAATAATACAAAACAATTAGTAGAGGCAGTAAATGAAAACAAAATACACTTATATTTTAGTATTTGAAGTTTTCTTCACGCAGGAGAAAGTGGATGAACGGCACTCTGAACGACCAGACTTTTCAGGCAGAGAGAAAAATCTGAAGAGGTTAGAACACAGGCAGTTAGTAGAGGCAGTGTTTGAAAGTGGTTACGTGCAAAGTGTTCCATCATTTGCATGTGTTCTAGCTCTCCGGGCAGTCCAACCCCTCAGGCTTACTGCATAAAGTTAGGAATATTCTGAGCATTACTGGGGTTAGAACTAGTATATAGACTCAGCAAGGCATGTAACTTCTAGTATTTCTCAATGAGCAAGTGCTGAAGTACTGTATCAGTACAATAATAAAATAGTACAGAACATTACTCAATATGAGTAAGATGGCTGGGAGAGTGGGAATTGGAGAAAAAACCCAAGATGAACAAATGTATAAAATCAGTCAGTTTTATTTTTTTTAATATCTGGTCACCACTGAGGTCTTCATTGAAAATTGTGCTGGCCATAAAGCCACTTTTTCAAGGCCTGGAAGTTCCAAGGATTCATAATATGTATGCATGTACTATATGCAATGAGTTTGATTTTATAATGGATTGTTACACGTTTAGATACTGTAGTTCTCTGTAAATAAGCAAAAAGTAGAACACCTACCTTTTTTTTTAAAATATCCTATTTTTGACTTGGTTATTCTATTAATCATGTAAACAGTTCTATGTCTTATTTAATCACAAGAATTTAACAGTCAGTAACATATGCATCTTTTTTAATGTGCTAAAATTCTTATTTCTTATATTGTAAGTGAAGTATCAGACTGCTGGAAAAAACAAACCACTGACATTTTTTCAGAGCAGATTCTGTTTAGCGATGATTTTTTTTTATCTGTACTGTATCCTCCTGCACTGCTCCCATTATCTCCCTTCTGCTACTGCCCCCAGCCACATCACCCCCACTTTCAGGACTTACCTCATCTACTTCCTTACCTCGATGGGTGAGTGGGTGGCATCGATGGTGGGTGCAGCACTTGCAGGGTCGTAGAATCATCCTGCTGATGAGGGGGGTATTTCCTCTGTTTCTCCCCTGGTTTGGGGCTGGTGGCGTGCAAAGGCGCACACTGACTGAGTGTTCAGACACTGCAGGCCGTCAATGCCTGCCTTCAGCCTTCAATTCTGTAGACTTGCTGCTATGTCACTTAGCATCCACTAGTGGCAGAACACACAGTCCCTCACTACGCTGAAGGAGAAGAGCTGTCAATGGACACTACCCTCCTTCCCCTGGTCGGCCCCTGAGTGATCCTTGTCCATTTGCAAACCGGGGTCAGTGCTCAGCCATCTGTGCCATCGGGCAGCTGGATTCGTGTGTAAATACCCGCAAGACCACTCTTACGGTTGTAAGAGTGGTGTCATGTACATTATTAGGGTATGGGAACTGCACACTGAAGGTGAAAGGTTCTGGTACTCTTAGGATGCAAGTGAGATCATCTCAGTGGCAATATTAATAAATTATTAATTGTGCTTGATCAATAATGTATTAGTTTTTAAAGACCTGCCTTGAACATGCCTGTTTCCACCCTGCTGCTCACCCTCTCTTCCCCGGAGTTGACTTTGTTTACTACCACCTTCTGCAAAATGAAATTGTTTTTCTACTCTCTAGTGTGACTGTACTTAGCTAAGGGAGAAAAGCTGACCCAGAAAATGTCTGATCGGCGATTATAAAAGCTCTAACATGCACTGCAGGCTACTGAATCTCTTACTGCTGCCTACTGCTCTCATGTCAGTTGCAGGGAATTCTGGATTTAGGATTAGATGTCAGACTAGAACTAAGCTAAATGAATCTGATATGGTCTACTATCCTGTATTAAACAGTAAGGAAACCAAAATGTTTTGGCACACAAAGTGCACTTTGGGACAAGTCACACACATGGGTGTGGGGCCCTTGGTGCTGATTGAGCCCCTTTAAAGCTGCCTGAACTACTGAACATTGTACAACAATGTAAATCAGAGCTACCCTGTTCATTCTACTCCATGATGCTGCTTATGAAGACTATGCACGTAAACGTAACTTGTAGTGACTTCCTTCTTTACGAAAGTTTCTTCCCCATGAAAATGCTATTGAGTTGACCAAAACATGGTACAATGATGACGGTTAATTTATAAATGCTGTATATTCTATAGAAATTGTCCTTCTCAGATTATCTCTTTATTCATGTATTTAGTTATTTCAAATTTTCATGCCAGAAAAATCTGTGCCAAAGCCAGTGGACCATCTTTGTTTTCTGAATCAGCAACATCGGTCATATAGTTTCAACTCAATATATTAAAAATATATACAAAAATCTAAAAAGCTTTTAAACCCATTTATAAGATATACAATATTTAGATTCAAAAACTTTTTGTTACAGGAGTTGTCAAAGAAAGGAAGGCCGACCCTAGGGGCATAGTGCTGCCTCTTGCAGTGTCTAGGACCTGGCTTCAGGAATTAGCCCTGTATGTTACAGGACCATCTGGAAGCGGAGGATTAGGTATTCCAGAGAATGTTCTCCTCCTCCAGTGAGGGTAGTCGTTGGCTTCTACTGTACTGCCACCACCTGTGAACAAAGAGGTGGCAGTGTGGCTTGCAGTTTGCTTTGTGGGATGCAGGATATTGGCCTAACTCTGCATGCTAGCATACTTCAGTGTGCTTGCATTGGAGACCCTGGTGAAGGTGTCCAAATTGGAGGACAGGTCAAGTAGTGAAAAGAATGAAGGACCCGGAAGGCAGTCTCTGACCCTGTGCCCCCACTGCCAACAGCTGGTGACACAGATTTGATAGAACCCCCAAACACCTCTGATACAACCATGGGGAGAGGGTGAGCTGTGGGGGTTCTCTGACAGGGACAGGGTTGGCAGGGTTAGGAGGTTACTGCAAAGTAGGGAGTCTGTATAGGGACAGCCTTGGTGAGAGCTTGAGAGTGCATGAAAACAGCTCTGATTATATACTGTACATAAAAAAGTAGTCCTGAATGGTTTTATATTGCTTATGCGTTTACAAGGTTATGGTAGGGTTATAGTAATTTTTATCCACAGCTACATAACTACAATATCTTCCTGTGTATGCTGATGTAGGGCTGCCTGAGCAGAATTGTGCTAAAAATAACCCTTGTTTTTTCCTTGGCCCCCAGTGCTAGTACTGCTTATAGTGCAGCTGTTTACTAAATTGCCAGCATCACTTGGAAACTGACTAACATGCTAGACTGTTTATTGTGTAAAGCTCAGAGCATCCAATAATGTTATAGTAAGATCACTCCCCTTTTTGACAACCCCCTAACCTTTCTGCTTTTCTTTGCTGCATCAGCAGCTCATAAATTCAAGCAGAAGCCCTCCCCACCTCACCTTCTCATATCCATGGCCAATATTTACTGATTTGTATGGCATAACGTTCTGACGCACATCACAAAGAAAGTGGCAACCCTCAATGCCTGTGGTTATTATCCTGGTACCGTACTTGCTGTGGAAGTAATTGTGCTCTGCTTTTGTCATGAACTATCTTAAAGCAGTTACTGGCATTTGTGTAGCCTTTTGGCCATAGCATTTGTGATCCTGTTGTACTGAACTGTAAACAAAGCAATTTTTGCACCCTTATTTGCCAAGGGACCCCACCCCGAAAAGGAGATACTGCATGTCATGGAGCCATCCTGCTATCTACGTGATGTTAAATTTTACTGTAACCCCCCTGCAAATGGGGGTTCCCAAAAGACTTCCAGGAGCTTGCTTGAATGCTCCAAGCCTGAATGGTGTTTGGCGTTTAAGCCATTTATCAGTGAGTGTTTTTAGAGCCTCTGGTACTGTCTCTTTAAGAGCTGTCTGCTTGCAGACATAATTAGTTTGTATGGGGGGACTGTGTGCTTCTCTGTTTGAGTACCACTCGAGCTGCTGCAATTCACTCCATTTTGCAGTCACTAGGGTACAAAGGAACCTATCTGAAAGATGTAACTGTTTGCCAGAAATAATTTAGAGTAATAATGAAAATACAGTTTGTCTAACCTGCTTTCTTTACAGTCAGAACTGTGTTTGCCTAGTTCCCCATTCTTGTTTTGAACTGCTGAACTGGACCAATCAGTGTGGGGTAAGCTAGCTCTAAAATGGTGCCTTGGACGAATCAGAACTTGGACTCATAATCTGAGCCAGCCACAAGAGGATTGTATGGGCAGTGACTCTGGGAGATGTAGTTTAGACTTGCGCCTTTTGGACCAACAGCAGCAGTCTATTGTGAGTGACAGCCAATCCAGTCAAGAACTTTGAGGAACTCAAAGGAAGTGCCAGTTTGTCTGTTGGAGTTTCAGTTTAGATCTGGCAGTGAAGGGAAAAGAAACCTGTGCTCTTTCAGTGCACAGTTTCAGTCAAAAACGTGTGTAAGGCCCAGAGTTCGGTCTGCAGCTTGTGTAACTGCTTGTTAGGACTGAATCCGTCCTGTGAAAAGAATCAAAGGATCTCTGAAGAGTAGAAACCAGGCTCACCCTGTGAAGACTGGAGAAATTGTTGAATTGCACTCGGTCTGTCAGGAACTGAATCTGCTGTGTGTTCTCCGGGTATTGTGCAGTAATTGCGATCGGGATGAAGCAGCCTGCCTGGTATAGTACTTTCTTTTTTACCATATAAATGTGTGAAGAGTCTCGTGGAGCTCAAGAGTAGCCCTGCTGACGTTGAAGGACCCTATCTTGTTTGGAGGTCGTGAGTACTAATTCAGGGTCGCTCCTGTTGAATTGCCACATTAAATCCAAATGGAATCACTGTACTGCTGACTGTTTAAACTAATTTTTCTTTTCACTGTGTGAAAGGCCCCTACCAGCTGCCACGGTTTGGACTAGCCACTGGGCTTGGTACCCAGGGACAGTAACTGGTGAGGGATAGGCCTATGCACAGAGCCATAGGTAGATAGTAAAGTGATAAGCTAATTAACTGATTTCCCCTGTCCTTGTTATATCCACTAAATAAATCCGAGCTGCTTGTTTCAGCAAAGTTATACTGCCTGAGGTATTTGTCTATGTTAAAGTACTGTACTGTGATTGTTGCACTGTATCTTATTTCACAGGAGGTCCCAGTGCCGGAACTAGTCCTGGGGGTAAGTGTATACTGTAAAGGTAATTCTGATATATTGTGTGGGCCACTAGTGGGAAGAAAGGGGGGTTGCAGTGTCCCAGAGGGCTGTGACCAAGTAAGTTTAACTATTGCAAACCCTGACCTCTGGGTGGAGGCACCCGCCATTGGATCCATGTCCCTCAGCCTGTTAGTGGCAATTCAGGCACGGGTAGTAGCCCCTGGGATAGCGCCATCTAGGGGTTACATCTTGGAGGCACCGCTGGGATTGTGTGTCCTCTAGTGGCCATATTTACGAACCACTGTTAAGGAAAAAATGGGTACCCCGACAGAAGTGGCTGTGCACCGGCTGGTGGAGTGGTGTACTGGGGAGGAGATTGACCCCCAAAATGCTATGCTTATCCTGGACATCCCCCTGGGTATCAATACGGACACTGTACAGGGAGTACTTTCCAAGGTGGAAGGTTTACAAAACCCTGTGGTGGTGGGTTGGCATGCTAATCTGCTCACCCACACTTTCCTGGCCCTAGTAGAGTTTAAGGATCCCATAGATAGCTCCAAAGTGCCACAGACCATTACCCCAGAGGGAGCCCTCACTGCCTGGAGAGTGATAACTAAGTACAGTAAAGACCCGGGGGGGAATGAGCCCCCACCACTGTCTGAAACTTTTGAGGAGAAATTTGCTAAATGGTTGCTGGGGGAAGGAAAATTGTGGAGGACTTGAAGAAACTATTCTTGCCACCTGGGGTGTTCCTCCCCAACACCCTCTCCCGCTCCAGTACCCGTAATGGTGGCTGAACCAATGCAGACTCCTATTTCTGCACCTGCCATTAGTCACGACTCTTACCGAGGTTGAGGATCTTCTCTGGCACCCTCCCACCCCCCAAGGGAGGATGACTGGGAGACCTGGATAGACTATGTTGCCCCCAAGTGCTAGAATGGCAATGCTCGGGAAGCCGGCGAAGAGGGTTAGTGAGAGCCTCCGAGGTCCTGCCCTGGCTACCATCCGTGCTAAACGGACAGTAACCCTGAGTGACTGCACAGGCCTATCTTGAGGCCTTGGAGAATGTGTATGGGAGCCCAGATTCTGATGAGGATCTATGGTGGAGAGTAAGAAATGCACAACAGTACCAAGGGAGTTGTTGTCTGTGTATGTATCTCGGCTGGAAAAATTGTTGCAAGAATGCCTCAGAAAGGGTAGTTTGCCAGCGATTGAACTGGACCGAACCAGGCTGGACAGGATCCTTAAGTCTGCCCTTCTCAGAACTGCTGTTGCTTCAGTTACCTTGGCAAATCGACTGAACCCCACCCTCCTATGATGAGTTAGTGAGAGAAATTCGAGGAGTTGAAAAAGGCGACTCGGGAGGGACCTGCACCAATAGCTGCGGCTATGACCCGAGTGACTGAGGGTGGCCCATCAAGTGAAGTTCAGGGCAGAGGTTGGCAGTCAATGAGTGCTCTGATAAGGAAAAGATATGCCACAATGGGACTAACTGTTGAGAGAGATCCGGGAATTCAAAACAGTCCTTTATGAAGGCCACGCCTGCAAGTACGGGCCCCGACCTATATCCGACTGCATCTGCTATGGGGGTGGGGATACCCACCCATGTATCTCCTGCTGATAACAGCTCCGAACTTGATTCCTTGACCATGGAAGTGGAGAAACTGACCAGATGTCTCCAAATACTTATCACGCCGCAGACAGAGATGGCCCCAAGGTTTCCAGTTAGTAATACCCCCGCCCTGGCTCCCAGTGTGGTGCCTCGGCCAGCTCAAACTCCAGAAAGTATGTTTTGCTATAATTGTGGGAAGGATGGGCACATGAAAAGGGAATGCCGGTCCCCAAAAGACACTAACAAAGTTGCATATAAGCTACAAGGAGAGCTTCGGAGAACAAATCAGTGGTTAAGAGGTGCACGAAATGATCCCAGTGAGGGCACCAAAAATGCTAACTCACGTCCTTTTGTGGCGAGGTCAGTTGCCCAGGCCCCACTACCGCCTCTCCAGACTGGTCCAGAATAGTGGGTCCTCCATGGAGACCACTGTAAAGGTGAATGGAGTGTCTGCAAGAGCTGTATTAGACAGTGGCTCCCAAGTGACAATTATGTTCCAAGATTGGTATCAGAAGCATTTGTCAGACGTACCCTTACAACCATTAGAAGGACTGCATGTATGGGGGTTAAGTGAGAAGGCCTACCCTATTCGGTACATCTGAATTTGGCTGTCTTTCCCCACCTCCGTGGCTGGAGTGGCCAACAAGTAGAGACCCTAGCCTTAGTGTGTCCCCCACTGGACTGTATGATGGTGTCCCTTTGTTGATTGGAACAAATGCTCATATGTTCGGAAGGCTGGCACAGTTGTGTTATGAAAAACAGGGGTCAAAGACTAGTAGAGCTTTAAGAGTTCCGGCTTTAATTAAGAAGGCCTATGAGGCACAGAGAGATGCTGAAAAATAGAACCAGAGGAACCGGTCGGAATTGTATGGAAGAAGGATCCTGAGTCTCTGATCCTGGCGCCAAATGCCCAGTGTACCTTACAGGGAGAGGTCCGTATCAGAAAGGATGTTAAGAATAAAATATTAATGTTGGATGCACCAAGCGATGGAAAATTGCCAGAGGGACTGCTGGTCAAGCCTAGTATTTTGCCGCTAGAGCCCATGCTTATGCCAGAAGGATAATGGTCCAAGTTCATAATGTGTCTGAAAGAGACATTCGAGTAAATAGAGGTTGCATCTGGCTAATGTGCATTGTGCAGACACTGCAGTGCTACCCAGCAGCAGAGTTCAAGGAAGAATGACAGAGTAACGCCTGACTTGTTTGATTTCAGCGACTCCCGCTGCCAGCTGAATGGAAAGTGAGGATCAGTGAGAAGCTTGCCCAGAGAGACCAGGTGTTTCTTAAAGGAATGGGACGTGAGGATGCGTGCAAGGAGCTGAGCACAATATTCGCTGCATGACGAAGACCATTTCGTGAGAGGTCTCGACGCCTGGCACCTGCTGACATAGACGATGTGAGACGGCATCTGCAAGAGATGTTAGCTGCTGGTGTAATACAAGAATCCAGAAACCCTTATGCTTCCCCATTGTGGTAGTGAGGAAAAGAATGGGACAGTAAGGATGTGCGTGGATTATCGCATCTATAAACGCGGACTATACCTGATCAGTACACAATGCCCGCATTCAGGATGCTTTGACTGCCTAACGGGAGCAAGTGGTTCTCTGTGCTGGATCTCCGCAGGGTACTATCTAGATCCCGATGGCCCCAGAGGACCATGAGAAGACAGCCTTTATCTGTCCGCTTGGCTTCTATGAATTCATGAGGATGCCTCAAGGATTTCAAGTGCCCCAGCCACTTTTCAACGATTGATGGAGCGTGCAGTGGGGACATGAACTTACTAGAGTGCCTGGTATACCTAGATGATGTTATTGTGTTTGGCAGCTCACTGGAGGAACATGAGAGCAGATTATTTAAGGTATTGGACCGACTGGAGGACTTTGGCCTTAAACTGTCCATTGATAAGTGTCAATTCTTTCAAACATCAGTAAAGTATGTGGGACACATAGTATCCACCGAGGAATAGAGACCCACCCAAGTAAAGTTGAGGCCTTGACCTACCTGGCCACAGCCCAAAAATCTAAAAGAACTGCAAAGATTCCTGGATTCTGTGGTTATTATCGGTGTTTCATCAAGGACTATTCAAGAGTGATCCGCCTTTACTTAACCTTACTCAAGGGTATCCCCAACCCACAAAAATACCTAAAGTCAGCGTCCCTCAAGACTGAAAGAGTGTATTTCGTCCGAGTGAAGTATTTGGGGCCCGCTGGACTCCTGATTGTGAGACTGCTTTTCATGAGATCATATATCAACTTACCCATGCTCCAGTGCTGGCCTATGCCGATCCAAGAAAACCTTACGCCCTGCACACTGATGCTAGTTTGCAAGGGTTGGGGCTGTGTTGTACCAAGAGCACGAGAATGGCCTGAGACCAGTGGCCTTTGCCAGTAGAAGCCTGACCCCATCCGAAAAGAACTATCCTGTACATAAGTTAGAGTTCCTAGCTTTGAAGTGGGCTATGTTGACCAATTCCATGAGTACTTGTATGGGGCTAAAATACTAGTAAAACTGACAATCAATCCGTTGACCTATGTGCAGACCTCAGCATGTTGGATGCCACTGGCCATAGGTGGCTTTCTGCATTATCTACATATGACTATGCTCTCAATACCGAGCAGGTCTGAACCACATAGATGCTGATGCTCTCCCGGAGGCCTGTTCCCCAGAATGATTGGGTCCGATTGGCAGAACCTGACATTCGGGCACTCTGCCAGAAGTTTGACAGGGAGGAACAAATGTCCACGGACGAGTGGACTGCATGGTGGATTGCTTGGGACCTCTGAGAATTGCATACCTGCTGCTTATTGCCACTTTTCTGCAATAGACATTGGTGCACTGCCTCAGCTGGACAATGACAGTATTCAAGGGCTCAACTCGCCGATCCCATGATCAAAGCAGCTTAGAAGCCCTCTATGCAGGAAAAGATGTGTCCAAATTACGCCCACTGATTTGAGAACTGCACTGTTTATACAAAGAAGGTCCTAAGTTGAAACTGATCAATAAACTGTTATACAGAGAAACAGTAGACAGAGGGGGACAAGTAGACAAACAACAACTAGTGCTGCCTACTGCCTTCGAGACTCTAGTACTGATGTCCTTGCACAACCACATGGGGCACCTGGTATAGACAGAACACTTGACTTGGTGAGATCCAGATTCTATTGGCCTAAGATGGGGCTGATGTGGAGCAACACATTCGAACATAGTAGTACGTTACAGAGGAAAGCTTTGCCCCAGAGGGCTGCCCCTTGTTAACATCACCACCAGTGCACCCATGGAGCTGGTCTGTATTGATTTTCTGAGTTTGAGGCAGATCAAAGAAATATCAGTAATGTGCTGGTGGTCACAGACCATTTCACGAGATATGCCCAAGCTTTCCCACCAAAGACCAGAAAGCATCCACTGTGGCCAAAGTACTTGTAGAAAACTTTTTGTTCACTATGGGGCTCCACAAAGAATCCATTCTGATCAAGGGAGAGACTTTGAGAGTCGCCTGATCAAAGAGATGCTTTCTGTGGGGAGTGCGAAAGTCCAGAACCACTCCTCACCACCCCAGGGGACCCACAGCCTGAACGTTTCACACGCACTTTGCTAGATATGCTAGGCACCCTGCACCCAAAGGACAAGCCTAGATGGAGCCAACAAATTAGCACCCTGGTACATGCTTATAACTGCACCAAAAGTGATGCCACTGGTTCTCCCCACCGCCTGATGTTTGGAAGAGAAGCTCGATCACCGTAGATGTGTTTTGGGGTCTCTCCTGATGGGGTTCAAGCTGACAACTATTTACAGTATGTGTAAAAGTTAAAGGCCCAGCTAACTCATGCGTACTAACTGGCTCAAACCATGGCTGCCAAAAGAAATCTGGCCAACAAAGAAAGGTATGATAAAAGGTGAAAGCACAGGAACTCCAGGAGGGAGATCGGGTATTGCTAAGAAATCTGGGACTGCATGGCAAACACAAGATTGCTGACAGATGGCACCATCTCCTCTCACATTGTAGTGGGCAAACTAGATGATCTGCCAGTGTACAAAGTAAGGCCTGAGAACAATTCAAAAGATGTAAAAACAATGCATAGAAATCATTTACTGCCCATTGACAAATCCTGATTGAGTCTGAGCCCCAGAAGATCCCCTCTGACCAGTGACTAGAGCTGCTGCTAAGAAAAGATCAAGAAAGCCTGCACCTACAAAAGCAAGTTAAAGTGTTCCTCCACAAGTCCCAGTTGAGCATGACTGTCAGTCCATATCAGAAGAAAGTGAGAGTGACTTTGAATACTATCCTTCTTACGAACTGAGTCAATTGTTTCGGGGCAATCCCCTAGTCAATACTGGAGATGAAGCTGGGCCTTCTGGACTGTCTAAGCCCCCAGCTTCGTCCCTGGAGCCAATGCTCCCAGAAAGTGAGGTGCAAAGCATCAGATCAGATGAAATGGAATCATTGTGCATGGTTGAACTGTTTGAGCTTTCAGGGAGGAAATGATGGATTGGGGCAGACTGGTGATACACCCAAACAAGAAGAGTATTTTGAGTGCCCTGACAGTCCACTGCCAGTGTCCGAAAGCTTCCATGCGAGCCAAATGTTGTGGACTCAGAAACTGTAACTCCTGGAGCTGAAAGTGCCCCAAGTACTAGCCTCTCTACCCCCATGGAGACCCCCCTGACAAGTGAGGACAATGCTGAAAATGAGGCTCAGAGTGCAGAGACTGTAGCAGTTCCCACTAGAAAGACTGGTCGAGCTGTAAAGCCTGTAGTGCACCTCAGTTATGATTCACTTGGGAGGCCTGTGGACTTGCCTCTCAATGTTGTCCATAAAGGAGTGTATGTGTCCCCGAGCTCATTGCCCAAACTAAGCGGCCAGTGCTAACTCCAAGTTACTTGTGTTGCCCTCTAACTAATGGTGCCCTTGCCCCGTCCGCCCCAAGGTAACTGATAGGAAGGGCCCCTCTCAGGTTTCATGTACAAGAGGTAATAACTTGAGTTATGGTTCAATGTGTGTAATACGTGTAAAGAGTGACGGCTGCAATGTTTCAGAAATGTGTTCTTGGTAAAATGATATATTGACTGATGATTACATGTGTGAGCCTAATGCAAATGTATATGGTTGCAGTTAAACTTATGGTACTTGCTTGACGCGGACGCAAGCTTTCCCAGGCCAGGAAGGGTGTAACCCCTGCAAATGGGGTTCCCAAAAGACTTCCAGGAGCTTGCTTGAATGCTCCAAGCCTGAATGGTGTTTGGCGCTTAAGCCATTTATCAGTGAGTGTTTTAGAGCCTCTGGTACTGTCTCTTTAAGAGCTGTCTGCTTGCAGACATAATTAGTTTGTATGGGGGACTGTGTGCTTCTCTGTTTGAGTACCACCGAGCTGCTGCCAATTCACTCCATTTTTGCAGTCACTAGGAGTACAAAGGAACCTATCTGAAAGATGTAACTGTTTGCCAGAAATAATTTAGAGTAATAATGAAAATACAGTTTGTCTAACCTGCTTTCTTTACAGTCAGAACTGTGTTTGCCTAGTTCCCATTCTTGTTTTGAACTGCTGAACTGGACCAATCAGTGTGGGGTAAGCTAGCTCTAAAATGGTGCCTTGGACGAATCAGAACTTGGACTCATAATCTGAGCCAGCCACAAGAGGATTGTATGGGCAGTGACTCTGGGAGATGTAGGTTTAGACTTCGGCGCCTTTTTGGACCAACAGCAGCAGTCTATTGTGAGTGACAGCCAATCCAGTCAAGAACTGGGAGGAACTCAAAGGAAGTGCCCGGTTTTGTCTGTTGGAGTTTCAGTTTAGATCTGGCAGTGAAGGGAAAAGAAACCCTGTGCTCCTTCAGTGCACAGTTTCAGTCAAAAAACGTGTGTAAGGCCCAGAGTTCCGGTCTGCAGCTTGTGTAACTGCTTGTTAGGACTGAATCCGTCCTGTGAAAAGAATCAAAGGATCTCTGAAGAGTAGAAACCAGGCTCACCCTGTAGAAGACTGGAGAAATTGTTGAATTGCACTCGGTCTGTCAGGAACTGAATCTGCTGTGTGTTCTCCCGGTATTGTGCAGTAATTGCATCGGGATAGAGAAGCAGCCTGCCTGGTATAGTACTTTCTTTTTACCATATATAAATGTGTGAAGAGTCTCGTGGAGCCTAAGAGTAGCCCTGCTGACATTGAAGGACCCTATCTTGTTTGGAGGTCGGAGTACTAATTCAGGGTCGCTCCCTGTTGAATTGCCACATTAAATCCAAATGGAGTCACTGTACTGCTGACTGTTTAAACTAATTTTCTTTCACGGTGTGAAAGGGCCCCTACCAGCTGCCACGGTTTGACTCAGCCACTAGGCTTGGGTACCCAGGGACAGTAACTGGTAGGATAGGCCTGTGCACAGAGCCATAGGTAGATAGTAAAGTGATAAGCTAATTAACCTGATTTCCCCTGTCCTTATATCCCCTAAATAAACCGAGCTGCTTGTTTCAGCAAAGTTATACTGCCTGAGGTATTTGTCTCATGTTAAAGTACTGTACTGTGATTGTTGCACTGTATCTTATTTCACAGGAGGTCCCAGTGCCGGAACTAGTCCTGGGGTAAGTGTATACTGTAAAGGTAATTTTGATATATTGTCTGGGCCACTAGTGGGAAGAAAGGGTTGCAGTGTCCCAGAGGGCTGTGACCAAGTAAGTTTAACTATTGCAAACCCTGACCTCTGGGTGGAGGCACCCGCCATTGGATCCATGCCCCTCAGCCTGTTAGTGGCAATTCAGACAGGGGTAGTAGCCCCTGGGATAGCGCCATCTAGGGGTTACATTACTGCCTAGTATCTGCTTTCCTTTCACATGTAAATAGAACCCTGATCCTATGGCTGGGTAGGGAGTGGGAGTGGTGTGTACTGTGCTGTTAGTGTGAACAGTACAAAAGGAAATTCAGCACTCGTAGAGACCAGAATGTGGTTGATAAACAGGTGTGTAGCCAGGAATTTTAAACTTGTACTCGACACTGATGCACTGTTGCCCACCTTCGGTTATGTAAACATAACCAAATTATGCACTGCCGCAGCAACACCAACAATAAGCCTGCCCCACCCCATTTGCCATGTCTGAGTTCAAGTAATCAGTTTCTTCCTGTAATCCTCCTTCTTTTGTTTTTCTGCCTGCCTGGTAAGTTGTTCTTGTTTGTGTATTTGGCTGGTGGCATCAGTACCCCATAGCGAACAACAAAGGTAAAAGGGCTCAGCGTGACACAGACGCAAGGTGACTCACAATGTCCTTACTTTCTTATTTTTGTTGCCCCTACCTGATTTGTTTACTGTACTCTGCTGAGTACATTGTATATGCCTGCCGACACCCCTTGATAAACTTAGTAGTTTATTGTGGCTGTGTTGCCCAGACATCCCTTGGGGAAGACTGTTGCTGTCTGGACAACACAGCCACAATAAAGTACTAAGTTTAATCAACCACATTCTGGTCTCTACAAGTGCTGAATTTCCTTTTGTACAGTTTATGTGGGCTGGCAGCCTGCTGTCAGCACCGCCTGGTTTCCAGAGCGCACCTTATTCTTGTACTTGCTGTTAGTGTGAAGATGATGATTCCAAGTCATTTATGGGTCTTACAGGTGGACAGGGGCTGCTGGGAAGCACAGGAGGGGGATTTTGTTAATGTTGGCTGGACAGGGAGTACTATTTCCTCTCGAAGAAGAACTTGGCAAAGTAGCAAATTGCACTTACAGAAGAACAACCATTCTGGTCCCTAAATGTTAGCAACATTGGGGCACTGAAAGAGATTGCTGAACATCATGAAATTTGTGACATTTGGCACTCATTCTTCTTAGAAACATAGATTTTGGTGGCATGTAACCCCCCCCTGCAAATGGGGGTTCCCAGAAGTTTTCCAGGAGCTTGCGTAAGTGCTCCAAGTCTGGGTGACATCCAGCGGCACAGCCGTTTTAAACGGCGTTGTAGCGAGTGCTTTTGGAGTCTCTGTGCACTGTCTCTTTAAGAGCTGTCTTCTTGCAGACATAATTAGTTTGTATCGGGGGGACTGTGTGTATTTGAGCCTGAGTCCAGCCCGGGCTGCTGCCTAAGTGCTCTGTTTCTGCTGTGCAACAAGTGCAGAGGGAGCCCTTCTAAAAGCTGTAACCAGTTGTGGAAAAAAAAGTGCTTAGTAATAGTAAGAATGTTTGTCTAACCTGCCTTTCTTGTAGCAGGGACTGTTTTTGATCTGCTTCACCATTTTGGTCCCGGACTGCTGAATTGGACCAATTGGATTAGGGGGACACTAAGATGGAGCAGGCTGTGGGCCAGTCAGGACTGGATCTCTGGAGTGGAGCCTGCTGAAATGGGGCTGTGTGAAGAGTCTCTGGGAATTGTAGTTTCTGGCCTGTTGGCGTCTTTTTGCACCTATAGAGGGAGACTGCTGTGGCTGACAACTGAATCGACCAACCAAACTCTATGGATCTGTGTGAAAGCCCCAGAGCTGTTTGTTGGCAAGCCAGATTCAAGTTAAGATTCAGAGAGAGAAGGAGCTCTGAGTGTGCGAGCGGCCGGTTTGCTGTGTAGTTTAAGCGGGAGAACCGTGGAAGGCCTGATTTCTGGCCTACTTGCCTGATTTCTGCCCTGAGAGGGAGAAGAGGATGTTTTTGAACTGAATCCGAAGTTTTGTGAAGAAAAAGCAAGCTGCTGCTATTGTGAGACCAGGCTTACCCTGTAGAAGACCGAAGATTTTGCTGAAAGCGATTGGCCTGTCAGGAATTTAGTTACCGTAGTGCTCCCGGGTAATTGCAGTGTTCTTTGCGATCGGGACCGAGGAATCACCTGCCTGGTATAGGAAACTTTCTTTTACGTATAAATGTGCTATGTGCTGGAAGGGGATCGCGATTTGGTTTCCCCCTTTGCTGTAAACTGTGTGCTAGTGCTGGAAGTAGTTTTTCCAGCCAGAATCCAACTGAATCCGTGCTGCCTGATGCAGATAGGCCCTGCCACGAGTGTCTTGCCTCACTACCTTGCTGCACAGAAAGATCCATCATCAAGGGGCCAAGCTTCTTCTGGTAAACCAGCAAGTCAGCCATCAGCCCTCCTGTGTTTAGCCTGGGTATCGTGAGTAGTTATCGGGGTAGCTCCCTGCAACTCTTGTTTAATCAAAATGTGCCATCTGATTGTTTGTGCATGTTCTTTTTTCCATCACAGGGCCCCAACCAGCTGCAGCGGACCTGGCTAGCCCCTTTATCCATCCTGGGTACCCAGTGTGTGAATATATGGGACTCTGAGTGCATGCACAGTACTGTGATTATTATTGTGTTTATACCAATTAACCTGATTTTCCCCCCTCCTTGTTACAGCTCCCCTGAATAAATCAGATCTGTTTGTTTCTGCAAATTTACATTGACTGTGGTGTCAGTTTATGTTAAAGGTATTGCACTGTTGCTGTTGTACTGCATCGCCTTGTTTTACAGGGGGTCACCAGAGCCAAGCTGAAGGAACCAGTCCTGGGGGTAAGTGCCAAGTACAAGTGTATGTGGTTTGCATATCTGGGGTATTGGGGAAGTTACTGTTGTGTACTGTGTGGGCCACTAGTGGGAGAAAAGGGGGGGTCGCAGTGTCTCAGGGGGCTGTGACCTGGTTAGACTAGCCACAACCAACCCTGACCTTTGGGTGGAGGCACCCATTTTAGAACTCAGGCCCCTCAACCTTTTAGTAGCCAAGCAGGCAGGGGTAGTAGCCCAAGGGATAGCGCTACCTAAGGGTTACAGGCAGATTAGGACCACCTAACACAGTCTGCCTATTTCCCTACCTACCTACTTAAACTCCAGATCCTAAATGATCAGCAGCTTACCCTCTCTTTCCTATCACTAGGGTTGCCTTCTGTCTAATCCATGCATTCTTGAAATCACCAGTTGTTTTAGCCTTTACAATCTCCACTGGGAGGCTGTTCCACGAATCCACCACCCTTTCTGTGAAAAAATAATTCCTTACATTACCCCAGAAGCCCCCCCAGCCTCATGTTGTGACCCCTTCTTCTTGCACATCTCCTTTTTTGGAAAATGCTGCCCTCCTGGACCTTTGTTGATTCCCCTGAGGTGCCTGAATGTCTCTATCATATTCCCCTCTCTCCTTTCCTCCAGGATATACATATTGAGGTCTTTCAGTCTTTCCTTATATGTTTTCTGGTGCATTCCTTTCATTATTTTTGTGGCCCTTCTGGACTGCCTCCATTCTGTCAATATTCTTCCAGAGATGCGGTCTCCAGAACCGAACACAGTATTCCAGATGTAGTCTGACCAATTGTCTGTACAGTGGTATCACCACACCCTGTTTTCTAACATACTAACATACTAAAATGCCAGCAGAATAGGCCTAATGGTCTTTCGTGTCTGCTCGTTTGGTCAGCCCCCACCCTGGGTGCTGACCTTGCTGTCCCCCTCGCCTTCTCTGGCTTCTCCCTTCCCAGTTCTGGATATTCTTGCTGCATTGGATTTTGCTTCCTGAACCCTTCCCTTCTACTGGTGATGCCCCTCCCTATGCACCCTAGCATCCCTCTGACCCTCCCCACTGCCTTTTCACATTGCTTGGCCACCTTTAATTAGTGCGTTATGTTTATCCCCAGCCCCTTTCCATTTTTGTTGTCAGTATCTCTCCCCCAATTTTTATCCCTCTCCAGGATTCCTGTGGCCCAAGTGCATGACTTTGCACTTTTTTTGTATTGAATTTAAGCTGCCACACTCTTGACCACTCCTCCAATTTGCCTACGTCTCTTTTCATTTTTTCCACCCCGTCTGGAGTGTCTACCCTATTGCAGATCTTGGTGTCATCCACAAAGAGGCACACCTTCCCTTCCTGCCACTCCGCAATGTCACTAATAAAGACATTGAAGAGAACCGGACCCAGACCCAAGCTCTGTGGCACACCACTTGTCACCCCCCATTCCTGGGATTGAACTCCATTTACCAGCACCCTCTGTGTCCTGTTGCTCAGCCAATTTCAGACCCAGTGTACCACCTTGGGACCTACTCCCAGATTACTCAACTTGTTTACTAGCCTCCTGTCTGGGACGGTGTCAAATGCCTTGCTAAAATCTAGGTGGACCATGTCCACCATCCCTCCCTGATCTACCGCTCGGGTTGCCCAGTCAAAGAAATCTATCAGATTTGTTTGACAAGATCTCCCTGCTGTGAATTCATGTTGTCTCAGGTCTGGTGCCCCACTAGCCTCCAGGTATGCCACAGTCCTTTCCTTTAACATGGATTCCATAATTTTCCCCACCACTGAGGTCAAGCTGACTGGCCTGTAATTTCCAGCCTCCACCTTGCTCCCACTTTGTGTGGTGGTACCACATTCGCCCTCCTCCAGTCCTTTGGTACCACTTCCTCCTCTAGTGATTTGGTAAATAGGGCTGTCAGTGGTGCCCCTAGTACCTCCCTGAGTTTTTTCAGTATTCTGGGATCCATCCCACCCAGTCCCATTGCCTTGTCCACTTTTAGTTTTGAGAGTTCCTTTAGGACTCTCTCCTCTGTGAATGGACTGGTGTCCACCTCCCCCAAACTTGTTTCTGTCTGTACCCCTTTATTTATTTGCGAATTGGCGACTGGGAGAGACACACTGAGCCGAGGCTCATTTCCAGGTGCAAGCTGGGTAAAGGGAATAGGGGATACAAAATACCACAGACAGACATAGTTTGCAGTTACAGTAAGTGCAGTTAGAGAACATGATTAACACAGGAGTAAGTGCAAAATGAGAAAACAAGGCAGGAGCACCAAATTGGGCATTTCAGCCACACTTACACGTAGTTGCAAGGGGAACAGTCAAGGAAAGAGAAAACAGGCCTGGGGTGGGGGTGATAATATGGACACTAGCTCCCATGGATAGAATCATAGAAAGTAGAGAAAAAAAGATGCAGAAGTTGGGAGCTCAGTCTGCTGCCACCAAAATATTCTTAGGTTCTAACTGTGCCAATGAAAGCGTAGAGGTGAAATCACTGTAAATAATGCCATGACATTAACTGCCTAACTTACATCAACATACAGTGCATTGCAGTTGGACTCCACAGAAATAGCAAACAAGGAAC
The DNA here is from genome assembly GCA_016271365.2 of Neoceratodus forsteri. Lineage (NCBI taxonomy): Eukaryota > Metazoa > Chordata > Ceratodontiformes > Ceratodontidae > Neoceratodus > Neoceratodus forsteri. The sequence continues at coordinate 724,234,943 of CM057458.1, read as the reverse complement.
TAGAAGGGGACAGGATCAGTTGTGTTCCAGTACAGTAGCTGCTTCTTGTTGTTTCTACAGGGTTTCTTGTGGATTTTACTTGGTAGAAGGTTATTTCCTTTCTTTCTTACTTCTAAGGGGCCAGCAGGGTATTGTTTTTGGGGCTGTTGGCAGTTTGAAAACTGGTTTGGTGGCTGTAAGTGGGCTCATTTGTTGCATGTTTCACTGTGTAACAGGAGGCATATTTCTTCTGATTTAAAACCTATTTGGTGGGATTTGCTTGGGGCTGGTTACTTGAATTGGAGACCTATATCTGTTAATTTCAAGCCAATTTTGATGTGTTGTTAGTGAAGCTGATTGAATTGGAGACCTGTTTCCTTTGGCAACAAACATATTTTGGGGGCTTTGAGTTGAATTTTGATTCCTTTTTGCTCAGTTCACTAGCTGAAAAGGTTAGTGAATAGTGGGGGAAGGGTGTTAATGGTCTGGCCAGGTCTCACTCAGCTAATTGACTGGAGGCAGAGCTGAATCAGGTTTGTGGTGTCAGTTGCTTTGGCTTCTCAGAAGGAACTAGAAGGGGACAGGATCAGTTGTGTTCCAGCACAGTAGCTGCTTCTTGTTGTTTCCACAGGGTTTCTTGTGGATTTTACTTGGTAGAAGGTTATTTCTTTTCTTTCTTACTTCTAAGGGGCTAGCAGGGTATTGTTTTGGGGGCTGTTGGAAGTTTGAAAACTGGTTTGGTGGCTGTAAGTGGGCTCATTTGTTGGAAGTTTCACTTTGTAACAGGCTGCGCTGGTGGAAGCCTATTTTTTCTGATTTAAAACCTATTTGGTGGGATTTGCTTGGGGCTGGTTCTTTGGTTGCAGGGCTTGGAGGGGAAGACACAGGGCTGATACACTCTCTCAAGAGTCGGGTGTAGGCCCTATTCCCACCCTCCCCCACCCCCCTCCCCAGAGCTCGGCTTATTTATAGGGGAACACCTGCCCTGCAGTTGGAGGAAAAGGCTGCAGGTGCAGCTCATGTAGTTCTAGCCACTGGGGGTTGGATTTAAAGGCTGGGAGAGGGGAGCTTAGGGAGTTGTTCACTTCCCTTATAAGTTTACTGTGTTGTACTGCACCTAGTAACAGGGTTACTGGTTTACTGTGGGACTGTAACTAGGATTAGTGGGTGACCTGATTAGTCAGTAGGGGTGTATCTTGGACTAGTGGGGGAACCTGGTGGCTCACCCAAGGAAACCTACTTGGAGGGGGGTGGGACCACACGTCATTAGGGCCAGCATCTTTGGGAGGGTGGTGGGGTGCACAGGGTGTTGGGCAGCCATGATAGTGGACTGGGCTTGGAAGTTCGGTGGTTGCCCAGTGTGCTACCAGGTGGCACAGCTTAGGGAGAAGGTTGCAGGGATTAGGAGACAGCTGGGGGAAGGGGGGGAGGTATGGTTGGGGAAGAGGGCAGGGGATCTCCCACGGGGTTGCACCAAGCACTAGGGGTGGGGGCATAGGGAAAGGAGTGCAGGAGAATAAAAATAGGAGTGGTGTATAGACCCCCTGCGCTGGCGGAGGAGCTGGAGGAGAGTCTGATGGCAGATGTTGGGAAACACTGCAGATTGGGCAGGGGGAAGGGTGGTGGTGTTGGGGGGACTTAAATATGCCAGTAACAGACTGGGAGACTATGACATCCTCGGTGGCCAGGGAACAGAGGTTGTTGGATGTCTTTCAAGACACATTCCTAGCTCAGCAGGTGGGGGAACCGACCAGTGAAGCGCGGGTACTGGATGTGGTCCTGGCAGACAGTGACCAGATTGGGGGCCTGGAGGTAAGGGACCTGTTGGCGGGGAGTGACCATGCCATGGTCTGGTTCTGCCTGGACCTAGGAGGGGTAGAAGGCTGCACAAAGATGGAGGTAACTGACTTCAGGGGGGTGGATTTTAAGGAAATGGGAAGGATCCTTAAGGAGCATTTGGATGTGATTGGGTCAGACATGGGTGCTGACAGGTGGGAAATCATCAGGAGAGGGGTGCAGGATGCTACCAGCACCTGTGCAAGAGTAAGATGAAAATGCGGTAGGGCCCGAAAACCCTGCTTGTGGACCAGGGAGGTCCAGGGGGTGGTGTGGGGAAAGAAGGCAGCCTATAGGCAATTCAATTACTCACGGAGTGAAAGAGATCGAGGGGAGTACGAGCTGATGGCTAGAAGGGCCATTAGGGTGGTGAGGGTGGCTAAGGCAAGGAAGGAGCAGAACCTGGCCAGGAAATTAGGAGAGGAAATCAAGGGTTCTTATATATATTGGGGAAAATGAAGGAAGGAGCAGATTAGCAGGATTAAACAGGGAGAGATGGACACAAGACCCGGGGCTGAGGTACTAAATGAGTACTTCACCTCAGTTTTCATCAAGGAAAATGGGGATGCTGCATCATACATGGAGAGACAGTGATACTGGGGGGGCCCTCACCGATCAGCAGGTCTGGGGAGATGGGGAGGCATCACTGGCAGGAGGGGGAAGGCTAGCAGGGGACGAGGTAGCAGAGGTAGAAATCACAGCAGAGAGTGAGGGAAGCCTCAGGTCCCTTAAGACGGAGAAAGCACAGGGCTGGATAAATTACATCCCAGAGTGCTGAAGGAACTTTCGGATGTCCTGCATAAACCCCGGGGCGGAGCTTTTCACCATCTCTCTGAGGACAGGTGGGTGCCAGAACTGAAGGTGGTGAGTAGTGCCGATCCACAAGGGGGATCAAGGAGGTGGTAGGGAACTACAGGCCTGTCAGCCTGACATCAGTGGTGGCAAGTGATGGAGGCATTGTCAAGGAGAAGCTGGGGACCTGGAAAAGTCAGGTTGCCTGGACAATAGACAGCATGGATTCATCCAGGGAAATTGTCAGACAAACCTTGTGGAGTTCTACGACTGGGTGACGAAAAGCCTTGACCTTGGTAGACCAGTGGACATCCTCTTTCTAGACTTCAGCAAGGCATTTGACTCTGTTCCTCATGAGGGCCTGTTGGATAAGCTGGGAGATATGGGGGTGGGGAACCAGATGATCAGATGGATAGGCAATTGGCTCCAGGACCGGATCCAGAGGGTTGTAGTTGGTGGGATAGTCTCATCCCCAAGGAGGGTCATTAGTGGAGTCCCACAGGGATCAGTCCTTGGGCCTCTTCTGTTCAACGCCTACATCTCTGACATAAGGACAGGTATCAGGAGTGAGATGAGTCTCTCTAGGATGACTCAAAACTGGGGCAGTGGTGGATGGGGATGAGGAGGTGGCCCACAGGGGACCTGAGGCTCTGGAAAGATGGTCTAGAAAGTGGAAGCTGAAGTTCAATGCAGGGAAATGCAAGGTACTACACCTGGGGGCCAGAAACCCGGGCCAAGTGCACACCCTGGGGGGGGGGAAATGCTACAAGTCTCGATGGCTGAGAGGGACCTGGGGGTGGTGGTGGATGTCAAGATGAACAACTTGGAGACTTGTAGGAGGATAGCAGCCAAGACCAACAGGATTCTGGGATGCATCGCTAGGGGGATCACCTCCAGAAGGAGGGAAGTGATACTCCTCTGCATAAGCAGCTTGGTGAGGTCACACCGAATACTGCATGCAGTTTTGAGGCCACACTTAAAGAGGGACATTAAACCCCGGGAGAGGGTCCAGAGGAGGGCAACCAAAATGATTTGGGGCTTGGGGGATAGGACCTATGGGGAGAGGCTCGAAGAGCTAAATATGTACACATTGGAAGAGAGAAAGGACTGGGGGCACGTGATAGAGGTTTTCAGGTACATGAAAGGGGTAAATGGGGAGGAGCAGTTAGGGTGCTTTGAAGGAAGGAGGAGGGGGCAACTAGAGGGCATGGGTGGAAGCTGGAGGGGGAAGATTCAGGGGAGAAAGGAGGAGGTGCTACTTCATTGAGATGGTGGTGGAGCCATGGAAAGCGCTGCCCAGAGGGCTGGTGGAGGCAGAGATGGTGGAGGGGTTCAAGAGGGGGTTGGACAGGTACAGGGGAAGGGTTCCGGAAGCAAAATCCAATGTAGCGAGAATATCCGGAACTGGAAGGAGAAGCCAGAGAAGGCAAGGGGGTGAGCAAGGTCAGCTCCCAGGGTGGGGGCTGACCAAACGAGCAGACGCGAAAGACCGTTAGGCCTATTCTGCTGACATTTTAGTATGTTAGTATGACACATCTGGAGCAAATGGGAAGAAAGACAGCCAGACCTTTGTTACTATTCAGAAATGGCTTTGCGCTCTTATGATACTATAAGAGACCAAAATAATTGGGTTTATACTTTTAGGACTGCATATTGTCCAGTATTAGCCAGCAGGGGATCACTAGCAAGTGTCAACGAGAAACCCATAACTGAGAGACTGTTGAAGGGTCTTTAAGCACTGAACATGAATATATCAGTGGCCCAGATGGGTTGCACCCATGGTGTTATGGGAGTCGGGGCAGGTCCTGGGAGGTCTGCTAATTGATCTGTTTAGCTACTTTTTAGAGACAGAAGAGGTACTGGAGGATTGGGAGGACAGTGAATGTGGTCCCCTTACGTAAGTGGAGTCGGTACTCCGAGCCATATAAGTATAGCCCAGTAAGTGTGACATCTATAGTGGGGAAACTACTTGAGTCTAAAATTAAGGAAAGGATAGTGGAGTTCCTGGAGGCCAAGGGCTTGCAGATTTCCATACAGCATTAATTTACCAGTTGAAGGTCATGCCAAACAACCCTTATTGAATTTTTTGAGAGGGTGACAAAGGCCATGGATAGAGGCAGTTGTCTTGAATCTAGACTTCAACGAAGCCTTTGACTCAGTCCCATACAAGAGATTGATAAAAATGTTGGGTCACCTGGGATAGGGGACAGGATTATAGGGTGGGTAAGGTGGGTGGAGTCAGTGCTTTGGCTTCTCAGAAGGAACTAGAAGGGGGACAGGATCAGATCTACAGTACAGTAGCTTCTTGTTTTACATTGTTTTTCATGGATTCTACTTAGTAGAATGTTTCTTTTCTTTCTTACTACTAAGGGGCTAGCAGGGTATTGTTTGGGGCTGTTGGAATTTTGAAACCTGTTTTGGTAGCTATAAGTGGGCTCATTTGTTTGGTTCACTGTGTGGCAGGCTGCATTTGTAGAGGCCTATTTCTTCTGTTTTAAACATAATTGGTGTAATTTAACTGGGTCTGTTTCTTTGAATTGGAGACCTATATGTTCTAATTCCAAGCCTATTTTGATGTATTGTTGGTGAAGCTGTTTGAATTGGTGTCCTGTTTCTTTGGGTAGCAAACCTATTTTGGGGGCTTTGAGTAGAATTGATTCATTGTTGCTGGCTTCACTAGCTGCAAACTTTGAGTGCATAGTGGGGGAAGGGTGCTAAGGGTCTGACTAGAGGCCTCAGCTACCTGATTGTTTCTGGAAGACTTGGGCTGGTCCCACCCACCCAAACCCCTCACCCCACCCACCCCCTGGTCCATTATTTCCTTTTATGCTAGGGGTTCTGACATCACTTCAAACAGGCAAAGGATATGCACTGTCATAGCAGAAGCAGACATCCAGAAAGAAACAGCAGCAAGTGAAGAGGTGACTGCTCTTAGTGGAAGGGAAGTAATGCAAATCTAGGAGCTTTCTATTACTTATTCACATTGATATTGCAGTGGGAAAAGGAGTAGGAGTTTAAGAATGTTGTGCAATGGCTACTTAAAGTCTATTTTTGAGTGTGGATAGGAAGGATAGGAATATAAAAGCAGTTGCTCAATATATCTAAATGTGTGCAACAAAGGGGTAAGGGAAATAAAGAAAATGTTTTGCACTGATAGGGGAGGGGAGACTTGGGGAGTGTTTGGTATCCTGCATCTGGAAGGGTGGGGTCGCCAGGGCAACAACAGCAATGGGTAGGGTGGTAGACTGCAACAACTGTGGTGCACCAATCTTTCTAAAACTGCCTGGAGTGTGGGAGGATGTTTAGTGGGCAACCACATAGAAAAACTTAGAAAGGAGATTGAGGGTCTGCAGGAGGAACTAAGACAGGCAAGGCAGATTGGGGTGGGTAGCCTAATCACTGGAGGGAGGAAGAAGGGGAGATGAGGGAGGGCGATTTAAGCCAACAGTGGTGAGGAGAGGGTCAGAAGAAGGGAAGCAGAGACAAATGGGCCCAGGCCAGGAAGAACGATTGCCGGGGAAACCAGGTCAGGAGACAAAAGTCAAATGGAAGGAGGTGATAGGGACTTGTGAGGGGAGACGAAGAAGTGGCAAAAGTCGTGGAGTGGAAAGGAGAGAACAGGTTACTATGAAAAGAGAGGGAGCGGGCATTTGTGAAGGGTCTTCAGAAAACAGCTCTGCACTGCTAGAGAGGAAGAAAGTGGAGGAGGGAAATGATGAAATTAGAGGAGTAATTGATAAATGCCTGGACCAAACTGGAGCAGGGGGAAGTTCTACTGGGAGAACTGCAACAGGAGTAAAAGGGGGAAATAATGTGCAGGAGGAAGAAGAGGAGCTGGAAATGAGGGAGGGAGGGAGATGAATGGAAGCAAGCAGGGAGTAAGAGGGGTGGAATCTTAGTGCTGGGGGACTCAATACTAAGAGGAGTTAGGTGGGGTAGCAAGGGGGAGAGGCATAGTCGCATTTGGGTGGAGGCCATGCCAGAAATGACAGCGGAAAGGGTGGGACAGTCTGTCCCAAGATGTATAATTAAATGAGGCTTGTCTCTACCCCTTCTAGCATATTTCAGAACAAACGACCTGGCTGACAAGACAGTAGATATAGTCCAGAGGAGGTTTGAGGAACTAGCACAATTATGTGAGGGGCAGGAAGATCAGTAACTTTTTCCGAGATACTTCCGGTGCCAAAGGCAAGCACAACAAGAAAGCTGAGAATAGAGGAATTTAATGGATGGCTAAGAACCTGGTGTTGTGCTAAAGGGTATGGGCTGTTGGGGTGGTGGGGAGGGACCTGGGAGGACAGTAGCCTCTATGCCAAGGACAGACTACACTTGAGTGAGGAGGGAAAGAAAGTGTTGAAACAGAGGATGGAAGAATATATAGAGGAAGTTGGGAATTTAAACTAGGAGTGTGGGGTGGCAGTTGGGGAAGAGATATGCAGAGACCACAGGTTGGGAAATCATATGAGCTTACCCCCCATAACAGTGACAAAGGACAAATGGCAAGTACTATTGGTGATGCTAGGAAAGGAGGGCAGGATGGGAGGGGGAAAGGGTGGAAGGTGGTTACCCTTAATGCTAGGAGCCTTGGGAGGAAAACTGCAGAGTTACAGGTCCTCATGGCAGAGGAGAGGTGGACATTGCAGCCATCATGGAAACATGGGCCACCCAATATAATGACTGGGACCTGTCTGTACCAGAGGTACAGGTTATTTCGTAGGGACAGGGTGACTGGGAAAGGAGGGGGTGGCACACTATATGTGAAGGAAGGACTGAAGTGTGTAAGGGAGGAAGGGAGGAGGGTAGTACAGAGTCACTTTGGGTACAAACCAGGATTCCAAGAATAGGATTCTTAGAATGGGAGTGGTGTACAGGCCACCATCTCAGATGGAGGAGTTAGACAGGGAACTAGTGGGACAGATCAGGAGGACCTGCGAGAAGGGTAGTGTGGTGATTGTGGGGACTTCAACATGCCAGGAGTGGACTGGAGCAACCCACAAACCAGGAACAGAAGGGAGCAGGTACTGCTGGATGCCTCCAGGACAGCTCTCCTGCTGCAAATGGTCAGTGAACCAACCAGGTTAGGGAATACCTTGACCTTGTGCTGGCAAATGGGGACTTTGTGAGAAAACTTACAGTGGAGGAACCGCTGTCAAGGAGTGACCACCACTCAGTATGGCTCACATTGGATATGGGCAAGGAAGGAGTGGAATCTGGCACAAGAGTGCTGGACTTCAATCAATCAATCAATCAAGTCTTTATTTAAGCAGGCGTTCATCGTTGAGCAGAAGCTCATTTGCAAGATGGACCTGGGTGGAGCATGAACAATTGTATATACAGGTCAACACAGGTATTTACAAGGCAATACAGATAATACTCTTTACAGAGAGGAAGAAAAAGAAGTTCTATATGTACATAGAATTATACAGATATTGTACAGATTACACGGTATTTACATACATAGAAGTGTCTATAGGAAGATAAAGCAGGTTATCTAAGGTTGCAGGAGGAAGTAACGGAAGAAAAAAATAAAAATAAAAATATACACCAGGTAGAGGTGAAGGTAGGGGGGAAGAGAGGGAGGGAAGTGGGGAGAAAGGCTAGGAGGGCACGGTGCACAGAAAGTTGGTAAAGCTGGATGTAGAGAAGGTGGATGGAGAAAATGAGTATGTGTGAGCCCCGGGATTGAATGCTATAAAGTACGGGGCATGGTAGGATGTCACAACTCAGGGTAGTGAGCTCCTATCCGAGGTTGGGAAAGGAAGAATAAGGGGATGGATGGGCCTAGTGTTGATAAGACAGGGGGATAAGAGAGAGAACAATTAGGCTGGTGAGGAGCAAGCTGGGGGGGTCAGTACTTAAAATTGGGTCTAGGCATGGCTATATACCAGTGCAGACACCGGTACTGGGTCTGAGTGGGTGAAGCAGTTACATACTTCTCTGATTGTATGGAAATAAAGCATCTTGAAAGCATTTATACCGATTAGAGTCGCGAATTTGAGGGGTTTTCGAGATCGCTCCCATAAGGTAGGTAGCACGGAATTATGGCTGTCTCTGCAGAGCGCGGATTTTGCTTTGGGTACTTTAAGTGTAATAGCTGAGTAACTTCTTAATGCGTATTCCCAATTATACTCGGGGAAGACAGCAGGAGATATAGTAAGGCAGCTTATTGAGATGGCTCTATAGGTCCAGAGAGCGGCGTTCTGTGGCGCCTGAACTTTAGTGATGTCCATCCCACTGCCGCATATAGGGTGCAGTGATGTGTGTTGAAGGGGAGTCCCGTTATAAACCTCAGTGCTCAATGGTAGAGTGTGTCCAGTTTAGCCATGTAAGAGTTGGGGCACTGGCTGTAGAGGAAGTCAGCGTAATCAACCAATGATAGGAAAATGGATTGGACCAGTTGTTTCTTGGCATCTGGTGAGAAATGGCTGATTCTAAAACAGTCCAAGCCTTTGCCGAAGTCGTTTTAGCAAGTCCTCGATATGTTCAATGAAGGAGAGTCTTTGGTCTATCAACTCCCAGATACTTGAATTTTGTAACAAATTCTAGTTTTCACCTAGAACTGTGGTAATTTGGGGAACTGTCCCACTGGACACAGGGTTAGCTGTATGGATGAAAGGAGAGAGGACCATCGCTTTAGTTTTTTGGCATTAAGGAGTAGCTTTTTTGGAGGAGTTGGCTTGCAAAGGTTGAATTCTGACTGTAGGATCAGGCAGCTTCAGGTGTTGGCGACTCAATGAGAAACTGTATCATCTGCAAACAGATGGATGTTGGCTTCTTTATACAGTAGTCAATGTTATTAATGTAGATTGCAAAAAGTAAGGGCCTAATATAGAACCTTGAGGTACCCCTCTTTGCAGAGTTTTAAGGGGGACAGGCCTCCTTAGAAGCACAGCTTTGAAGGCGCCCTGTAAGATAGTCAGTGAACCAACGCAGAGAGGAGGTCCCACACCTATGGTTTGAAGGGCGGAGAGGAGCAGACTATGGTCGACGGTGTCGAAAGCCTTGCTTAGATCAAGGAAAACAGCACAAATAAAGTTTTGCTCTCAAGATTACGCTGCCAGTCATTAGTAACTTTGGCGAGGGCTGAGATAGTGCTATGTTTAGCTCTGAATCCAGACTGCATAGGATTTAGCAGTTCCCTAGACTCAAGGTGAGTCCTCAGCTGTGCATTTACAATTTTCTCTAGGAGCTTGGACAGGACCGGAAGGAGGGAGTTGGCCTGTAGTTATTGAGATCGCCACGGTCACCTGATTTGAACAGTGGTATGACATGTGCTGTTTTCCATATAGGTGATGGTGCCCTGAGACAGGGATAAGTTAAAAAGGTGGGTGGCGGGTATGCTAGTCACGTGGTGAGCAATTTTTTAGGAAGTAAGGGTCAGGAAGCTAACACTTTTCTAGTATCAACTGAAGCAAGAGGTCCTCTACCTCTTTCAGTGTGGCAGGTTGAAGTGAGAAAGGTGGCGAAGCTGCATCGGAGTTTCAGGCAGTTGGCTGGCAGTCTGGGAGCAGAAGTATGTTTGCAGGGGAGTTATCAAATGCCATGCCTGCAGTAGCAAAGTGGTTATTGAATCGTCAAGTATATCCATCTTTCGGTTATAGTCAAGTTGCCAGAGTAATCTTAGTGGGAGTGATACCTGGGGAGTGGCTCTAGCAGATCACTGATTGTGTTCCAGAGCTTGATTGGGCTCTTTGTGGCAGAGTCGAGTTCGGATTGAAGAGTGGCCTTCAATTCTCTGATTGTTTTGGTACATAAATTTCTTAGTCTCCTGAACTGGTTCCAATCCTCTGCAGTGTTCAGTCTAGTGCTTTTTCCAGAGCTTATCTCTTTCTAGAAGCAAGGACTTGATCTGAGGGTGAAGCATTTACAGGTTTTGGTCCTAGTTCGAACTTTAATAAGGGACCATACTTATTAAGGGCCCTTGATAGAATGTTGTGGAAGATATTGTAGCTGGCGTATTCGTTTAGCCAGGTAGAAATTTGCCCTCAGGGGAGTACTTAAGCTCATTTAGGTAGGCATGTTCATTGAAGTTGCGCCTGGATCTCTTCATAGAGAACTTGCTGATGGGTGCTGGGTTGTTGGTGGATCTTACTCCCGCAATAAAACAATGGTCACTGGCATCTGAGAAGAAGACATCAGCGTGGGAGAAGAGATGAGGTTTGCTCACCATTAGCACATCCAAAAGTGTACTTTTACTGGGGTTCTTCACGTTTGGGCATGTTGGTTCAGTAATAAGTTGCGTCAGCCCATGTTCATCACAGAAGGATGGGGAGCGCTGTGTTAGAGAGCCAGTCAAAGTTGAGGTCTCCTAAAATAGTTTCTGGCAGCCCTCGTCCCAACTTGTCACTTAGATATGACACAAGTTGTAGGCCAGCAGACGGTGGTCTGTAGCATCCTATTACGCAGAGTGCAGTAGTCTGTGTAATTTCCACTTTGAGAATTAGGCATTGGATCGCTGAGCGGATGCCGAGGATAAGCAGGAGGCAGAAAATTTGTCTTTAACGTGAGATAGCTACCCTCCTCTCTGGCATGCCTGTCAGCTCTGAACAAGGCATAGTTGGGTATGTTTACTTCTCTATCAGTGGTGCTGAGTCTAAGCCAAGATTCGGAAATCACAAGTATGTCAGGAGAGGTATGATTTACCAGGTTTGTATTAGGTTATCTTTTAAGGAGGCTACATAATTAATATGCAAGAAGCTTATTCCTTTTAAATTTGCTAGTTCTGCTGGCAAAGCAATAGCTTCTGAGGGGCCAGGGTTGAGTTCTACGTTGCCTGAACAAAGCAGGAGGATAAGTAGGATTTTCTAAGAGCGCTAATTATAAGCATAATTCCTGCCTTTCTCCCGTCCTAGTAGATCTGATGTTTTTAGGGACTGGAAAGTAGCCACCATAGAAGAGCTGATCTGTTGTAGCAAGAGCTAGTACCCCTACCACAATAGGCGGGGAGGAGATAGAAGTCTGCGTGGTGGGAGGTGGGACTTCAGGAGGGCAGGCTTTGGGATGATGGGGGAAGTGGTAAAAGGGTACCTGGCCAGAATTCAATCTAGTATGGATACTAACCAGAGATGGGAGCTCATAAAGCTGGGGATAGTGGAGGCAACCAAAACCTGCTGCAAAGCCCAGAGCAAGAAGGCTAGGTCTAAGAAACCGAGCTGGTTGAGCAAGGAGGTAGTGGAAAGGTAAGGAGGAAAAGAGCTGCCTTTAGGAGTACAAGAAAACAGGGAGGGGAGGACAGGAGGAGTACTTGACAGAATCGAAGGAGGTGACAAGGGCAGTAAGGGAGCCAAAGCATCTACAGAACTCAGGCTGGCACAAGGCATTAAGAAGGGGAGAAGGACTTCTTTAAGAACATCAGGGAGAAAAGGCTGCCAGGACCACATAGTAAGGATTAGGAAGGAGGGTTGGGTGGAAGCAGATGGCGATAAAGGCGGAAGCACTAAAATGAGTACTTCTGCTCAGTATTTCCTAAAGAGAAGAGGGGTGACACCCAAGGTGGGAGAAATGGCAGACACAGGGGGAAGTGGTGACAGATGGGGAAATCATGGAGGCAGAGTTGAGAGGGGTTGAAGGCACTGAGGGTGGACAAGGCACCAGGCCCAGATGGCATCCACCCTAGGGTACTGAAGGAGCTGGCAGAGGTCCTTGCAGGACCTTGCAGACTCCATTTAATGCCTCACCACATCTGGGTGTGTGCCTCAGGACTGAAGGATGGCTCATGTGGTGCCCCTCCACAAGAGTGGCCCCAAGGATGAACCGGAAACTACAGACCAGTGAGCCTCACATCCATCGTGGGTAAGCTAATGGAGACTATCCTGAAGGGAGGCTGGTGGCCTCCTAGAGGCCAAAGGACTACAGGACAGCAGACAGCATGGCTTCATACGTGGCAGATCCTGCCAAACCAACCTGGTCGAGTTCTATGACTGGGTAACTGGGCAACTGGACAGGGGCCATGCAGTGGATGTCCTGTATCTGGACTTCAGTAGGGCATTCAACTCGGTGCCACATGGAAGGATGGGAAGGAAGTTAGTAGGCACAGGGGTGGGTGCAAAGCTGGGTAGATGGGTAGGAAACTGGCTGCAGGGAAGGCAACAGAGGGTGTTGGTGGGTGGGGAGCTCTCACACCCAAGGGCAATGACGAGCGGTGTCCCACAGGGCTCAGTGTTGGGACCAGTGTTGTTTGGGATATTCATTGCAGACATATCGTGGGACATCAAGAGCAAGATCAGTCTGTTTGCTGATGATACCAAGGTTGGCGTGGTGGTGGATGACCTAGGAGGGTGGCAGGGGTTGCAGGATGATCTGGCAAAGCTTGAAACCTGGTCAGACACCTGGCAACTGGGCTAATGCCAAAAAGTGCAAGGTGCTGCATTTTGGGATGAAGAACCAGGAGGACTTACCAGCTAGAAGTGCAGCTACCCAGACAGAGGAGGAGAAGGGTCTGGGTGTGCTCATTACAGGATCAATGAACAACTTGGCACAGTGTAGGAAGGCAGCTGCAAAGGCCAACAAAATGCTGGGTTGTATTGCAAGGGGTATATCCTCGAGGAGGGAAGAGGTGATTCTGCCACTGTATAGGTCATTAGTTAGACCACACCTGGAGTACTGCGTGCAGTACTGGCGTCTGTATCTGAAGAGGGACATTAAGTTACTGGAATGGGTGCAGCGCAGGGCGACAAAGATGATCAAGGGTCTGGGGGACTTATCATACGAGAGGAGGTTGAAGGAGTTGAACATGTACTCACTGGAGGAGAGGAGAGACGGGTGACATGATTGAAACCTTTAAATACATGAAAGGAATAAACAAGACAGGTACAGAGGGGCTGTTCAAAGTAAGGGAGGGGAGGGCCAACAGGGGCCATGATATGAGACTGGAGCGAGGAAGGTTCAGGAGGGAGATGAGGAACACTTTTTACAGAGAGGGTGGTGGCTGGGTGGAATGCGTTACCTGCAGAAGCGGTATGCAGTAGAACAGTGGACTGCTTCAAACGAGGATGGAACAGGACAAGGGGGAGGGTTAATGAAGGGGAAGGGTGGAAGGGAGGGGCAGCTGCAGAATTAGGGGTGCTAGCTGCACATTCGAGCAGACTTGATAGACCTCTAGGACTTTATCTGCTGGCAAATTTCGTGTGTTCGTATGTTTATAAATTGGCTCTCTGGGAGTACCTGAAGGGTGATCCTAAATGGAGAACCCTTGGGGGAAAGGGAAGTCATTGTGGTACTCCAGGGATTGGTTCTAGGACCAGTTTTCTTGAACGTATTTGTGATATAGGTGAGAGGATTCAGGGAAAAATATGCCTCTTCACAGATGACACTGAGGAGGGGATAAGGGCTATAAAAACAAATCTGGAAAATTTAAAGAGGCGGTTGAGGGTGTGTCAGGTGAAATTTAATGCAATAAAAATTGGAAGGCAATGCACATACAGTATGTTCCAAGAACCCAAGAATGGAGTACAGGGTGAATGGGATGTAGTGCAGAGTACACCAGAGGAAATGAACTGGATGTGTAAATAATTGAGAACATGAAGGTAGCTGCACTATGCAGTAGGGCCTGTGGGCACAGCTGATAAAATGCTGGGGTGCATAGAGTGAGATCACTAGCAGAAGAGAGGTAATGCACTGTTTTCACTACTATGCTGATGATACTCAGCTACTGTAACCTGTCTTTTGCGTCTGAACAGCAAGTTGCAGTCTCTGTGTTCAGTCAGTGCTTTGCTGAAATCCAGTTGCATCGACATGATGGATAGTCCTCCAGTCAACAGGGAACATGGAGACACACCCATTGTAATTGATTGGCAGGCCAGGGCACCCCCTAGCATGCTTTTCGTCAGCAGGTCACTTGTTTTGCCTCAGTGGGAACAGCAGATCTTACTTCGAGTTGGAGCTCTTGCAGCAGACTACACCATAAGGACTATGCCACCAGGCACTAGGACCCCACGGAAAAAACTTAGCTAGCACTACTCAACAGGGACCACCCCTGATGTTGGACTGCCTCCGACATCCATCAGTGGTATATAGGGAGTGGTCCCCAGCCACACCTAATTTATTTTCCTGCCATCGACCCGCACACATCGACTCCATGGACACCCTCTACTACCAGTCAACCACCATTTTCTTCATTGATTCTACAGTGTCTTCGAACAGTTTCATCTGTGTATGTCTTCACCATCCTCCGCCTCTCAGTGACGGAAGTCCAAGTGTGCGTGCAGGAAGCAGATCCAGGATAGGGTGGTCTCTCGGCTTGCCTCATCTATCTGCGGCCTACCCACAACAACAAATCCTGCCTGCACTGCCGTGGCTTCAACCACCGGACCCGCATTCGTTATCTGAAAATGCTGACAAGCTATCTCTTGGAACAACAGCTGGCCACCATGCAATGGACCCCGTAAGGGTGTTTCTCTGCCAGTACTGTTTCTCCTGATCCTGCTTGCACTCAGGTGCCCCTGAACTGAGAGATTTCCCCTATGAAACGTGGAGTGCAGTGTGAGAGACTGTTATTCTTTATTACATCTGCTTGTAGAAGGCTTGGGGGGGGGCTGATTGCCGTCAGCTGAAGAGGGGGACTGTGGGGCTGTATACTGTAGCGCCGCTTGAAAGTGGCTGGATGTGTTTTTCCCAATGCTGCTTGCACTCAGGTGCCCCTGAACCAAGAGACTTCCCCTACGAAACGTGGAGTCGCAGTGTTAGACTGTTATTCTTTATTATCTGCTTGTAGGAGGCTCGGGGGGCAGCTGATTGCCGTCAGCTGAAGAGGCGGGGACTATGGGACTATATACTGTAGCACCGCTCGTGAGCGACTGGATGTGTTTCTCTGCCAGTACTGTTTTTTCCCTGATGCTGCTTGCACTCAGGTGCCCCTGAACCGAGAGATTTCCCCTACGAAACGTGGAGTCGCAGTGTGAGAGACTGTTATTCTTTATTACATCTGCTTGTAGGAGGCTTGGGGGGGGGAGCTGATTGCCGTCAGCTGAAGAGGCGGGGACTGTGGGGCTATATACTGTAGCGCCGCTCGCAAATGCGAGCCTGTTGAGTGGCGCGAGCACCACTCGGTGTAGGAAAAGTAGTGGAGGGTAAGTTACTGTTTAAAACATAGTAGGTAATAATAGAGGCTCCGCAGTCTCATTTGTCTTGGTGTTTAGCACCTGAGTTTGTATTGCTGGGGGAAAGCTTAGCTGTCCTAATATTATTGTGAGGTAGTCCTATATATTAGTTTGTTTATATAATTATAATTTAAATGAGATTCATTTGTCTATAAATTGCCACATCCAGCTGTCGAGTGTAGTGTTGTTTGGAAGTGGTTGGTTATGTTTTGTTTGCTTATATGATTAGGCTAGGTAGGTTTTAGATGCATTTAATTGTTTATGAGTAGTGCTGTAACTTATTCTACTTTATTTAAGTTTGATTTTCAGTGTGGGATTGTCTAGGGGCTAATTGTTTGGATTAGTTAATTATTAACTTAACTTTGTGGTTCTAATATATAGTGATGTGTCAAAGTTATCTGGGGGGTCCTGGGGGGGCCAGGATAATGTATGAGGGTTTCCTGCTGCGTCATTTGCAGCCCTTTATCCCCCTCCCAGTTTCAGACACCACGGCGAGACGCTGTTGGGAAGTGGGGATTAGGAGGGTCTGGGTTGATCATGGGCAGTGGGGCATCCCATGCATAGCGGAGGGTGGTAAGATAGGGGTTGTTGGTTCCAGAAGGTGCCCTGGGTTACAACGGGTACTTGGGAGAGGCCAGGCGTGTTTGGTGCCTGTCTCCAGGGAATCCACCAGATCGAGTGGTCAGGTAACCCGAGGGGCTGCATCACCCACCAATCCCCTGACAGCGGTGCTATGCAATGCCAGATCGATTAGGAATAAGACTCCATATTGCGGACTTAATTTCCTCAGTCGATCTGGTTTGCATTACGGAGACTTGGGCTGGGGATGATGCGGGCCCAGATCTTACTTCGAGAGGGCTCTTGCAGTAGGTAATTACATAAAGGACTGAAGCTGGCAGTCATCAGGACGCCACGGAAAAATTTCTATCTAGCAGTCTCTGGCGGGGGACCGCCCCCACATCAGGTGACCGACGTCATGCGATGTCAGTATAAAGGGGTGGTCCCCCACGCCTGCCTTCCAGTTCTTTCCCACCGTTGGCTCATGTCAGAGCCTCGCGGCAAAGTTCAACGCTTGCCAGCCTGTCATCGGTAGTTCTACTGTTGTTTTTTTCTCTATTTAATTCGATAAATAGTTACTTTTTTAGGTGGTGTATGTTATTCCCTACACCCTCCGAGCACAAGAATAAGTGCGACTCATGCAGCGCCTAACTCCCGCACAAGGACGGTCATTCCCAGTGTCTCTTCTGTCTGGTCCTGGACCATCAGGTGGAGAAGTGCCAGCATTGCCTGAAATTCATCGCCGCCACCTGCAGACGGAAGCAGCAGTCCCTGGAGGCCCACATCCTTAAAAAGAAAATGACCTTCATGGAGAAGGAGTTGAAAAAGCTCCGTCAGACTTCTACTTCCCAGAAGGCCATCGTAAGAAGGACAAGGAGAAGCATCAGGACCGGGGCTTCTCATCCACCGCGACTTCGGCTGGAGTCGCCGTGTTACAGGTAACGTCCCCCCGGAGGACCGTTCCATGACGGCTGTCTTAGAGGCTTCCAGTATGGCGTTGGCCCGCCCGTCTGGCTAGTGCTTGGGCCATTTGGGCGCCTCAGGGCTATTGGTGGCCCCCATTCTTAGTAAGGCCGCCACTGTGCGGCCAACTGGTGCGAGTGGCTCCAGTAAGCCAGACATCATTTCCTCTGATGCCCGCCCGGAATCGGCCGCTAAGTCACTTTACCCTGCGGGGCGGTGCACGGCCCCTGTTCCGCCCGACCAGACTGCCCCTCCTTCGCGGTCTGCCTCGGGCGAAGGGTCCGCTAAGTTGGACGTCGGCTTCTCCCACGTTCGCCCAGACTCCGCCGATAAGTTGGACATCAGGCTGCCCGACGACCGGGCGGCGGCCGAGCCGACGCCAGACCCTATTCTGTCCGCCGTTCCCGGCTCCCCTGGGTCTCCTCAGCTTGACCCCGGGGATTTTTCTCCTCATTCCCCGGGCATTGCCAAGGATCTTTCTGCACCCATCAGGTCTCCCTCCCGCTGGGCCGGACGACCTGATGTCAGTTCCCCGGACGCCAGCCCCGACGCTGGTCCCCCTCCTGGATGCCGCTCCCATGCCAGGCCTGCCACCTGCTGGGCCTCCGGTTCCAGGCCTGCCTGCTGGGCATCCTGCCGGGCCATCTGCCCCGGCAGACCTCCCTGTTCCAGGGTATCCGATGCCGTCATACCCTGGTCTACAGTATCCAGTGCCCCAGTACCCGACGCCGGCCTATCCAACGCCGCAGTACACGGTGCCTCATTACCCGACGCCAGGTTACCTACCGTCCGGTTATGGATACGTGCCTTACAAATACAGTCAGTATCCTTATCCCCCTCCTCCTCCTCCTCCTCCACCACCCCTACAGCTGCCGGTGGATTTGAAGGAGACTCTGGCTTCCTGGTGGGCAGAGGCCAAGGCTCAGCTCATCAGGGAGGCGGAGAGTCCTCTTCTGACACTGATCCCGGTTCCAGACCCCCTACGTCAGAGACAAGAGACTCCCTTCCCTACTCCGGATACCAGAGGTGAACCCTCCAGTTCCAAAGCAGGGTTGGATACGCTTCCCCGAGGGCTTCCCAAGGGTTCCGTTCCTCCGCCGTGTCAGGAGGTGGAGTCTTCCTCTTCTTCATCCTCCTTGGAGCCTTCGGATGACTCTGATGGGTGCTCCGACTTGGACGACGAGCCCCGCTCTCCAAATAAGCCCAGACCAAGGACTCCTCCAAAGTCTCGGGAGGATCCTTCCTTTACGAAATTGCTGTGCCAAATCCAGGCTATCCAACAGTGGCACTCTTTGGAGCCGGACCCAGAGCGGCAGAAGCTAGCTGCCCATTTCTATTTGCCCAAGGTCGCTCCTACCTTGGTTCCACCCTGGATCAAGCCTCACACGGACCTTGTTTCCACTATCTGGAAGCAACCCTCCACCTAACCCCCCTTCCGAGGAAGGCGGACAGGCTATATCAGGCTCCTGAGGGTGCTGAGTTTCTTACCTCTCACCCCAAGGCTGACTTGGTTGTGATCAGCGCAGCCCACAGCCGGAGAGCCAATGCTAAGCATTTGAGCTTGTCACCACCCGATAAGGAATCCCACCTTCTGGACCAGTATGGGAAGAAGGTCTTCACTTCTTCCACTCTGGGTATTAGGGCCTTGAACTAGGTTGCCCATATGGGGGATTACCAGAAGGCCGTCCTTAGCGAGGTGGAAGCTAAACTGGACTCCCTTCCTGAGTCAGACCAAACAGGAAGTGGCAGACCTAGTCTGATCTGCTCATTCGGCCAGTAGGCACATGCTTCGCGCATCGTACGATGCAATGGACACTGCTGGTAGGAGTTCAGCATTCGCCGTAGGTTTGCAGCATCACGCCTGGCTCCGAGTGTCGGGTTTGGTCCCTGAAGTTCAGTCTACGATCCAGGACATGCCCTTCAGGGGTTTGGTGCTGTTCGGTGGTGTTGTCAAGGATATCATCACCGGACTGCATGAGAAGGGCACTTCTCTCAAGGAGGTCGACTTGTACAGAGCCCTCAACCACAGCACCATCCCTTTTGCAGCGGCACGGCCAAGGCAAAACCACAAGGCGGGCAATAAGCGCGGGCCGCTCAGGCTGCGAAAGCCCCGCCCAAGCAGTGGCGGGGCTCAGCCGCAGTGCTGCCTCCACCACCTGACTCTTTCCTCCCACAGCCTCTGGCTTTTCAGAGGAACCAGTAGGGGGGAGGTTCTCCGTGCATCTACCGGGTTGGGAGAGGATCACGTCAGACGTTTGGATGCTCCAGCTGATAGCGGAAGAATACTCAATAGAGTTTTTTCAGAAACCTCTCAGAAAACCCCCTCCAAGGTCGTCTTACACCGTCTTCTGGTTTGGGAAGAAATATCTGCCCTTCTCCAGAAGGCGGTGATAGAGCCCATCCCCCTCCATCTCAGGGGTACAGGTTACTATTCTCATGTCTTCCAGGTTCCGAAGAAGTCAAGCGAAGTGAGGCCAGTTCTGGACCTCAGTTCCCTGAACTTGTTCGTGGAGTACAAGAGGTTCTGAATGTTCTCTCTGCAGAGCCTTCTGCCCCTCCTTCGGCTGGGACAGTGGCTATGCACCCTGGACATGCAGGATGCCTACCTGCATATCCCTATCCGCTCGTCCCACCGCAAATACCTCCAGTTTTCTTTTCAGGGGGACCATTACCAGTTCAGGGCCCTCTCATTTGGTCTCTCCTCTGCCCCTCCCCCCCTCAGTAGTTACCAAATGCCTTTCTGTGGTGGCGGCCCACCTGCATACACAGGGGGTTCAGGTTTTCCCTTACCTGGATGATTGGCTTCTGGCGGCTCCGTCCAGGGAGGATATCCTGCGCTCCCTTTCCCTTACCCTGCAGGTTCTCACTAGCTTGCGTATTACCATCAACCAGGCCAAGTGCCATTTGATTCCATCTCAAAGACTCCAGTTTATCGAGGCGATCCTGGATATGACTTCTGGTATGGCCTTCCTACCTCTGGACAGGGCGGCCACCCTTCAGGCTCAGGCCAGTCTTTTGTCCAGCCACATATGGGTCATTGCCAGGTCAGTCCTTCACCTCCTCGGGCTCATGGCGGCTGCCATCCCAGCGAGTGCCTCGCGCTCGGCTCCACATGAGAATCTCTCAGTGGACGCTTTGGTTTCAGTGGGATCAATTAATGGATGACTTGGATCGCGAGATCCTGGTCTCCTCTCCAGTGGTTCAGGACTTGCAATGGTGGATGGTTCAGGAGAACCTTTGCCGGGGAGTTCCCTTCTGTCTTTCTCCCCCCTCCCAAATCCTAACAGACACCTTGGGCGAGGGTTGGGGAGCCCACCTGGGATCTCAGCGGACCCAGGGTTCTTGGTCCAGGCTCGAGCAGACTCTTCACATCAATGTACTCGAGCTGAGGGCCGTTCTGTACACCTTATAAGCTCTGCATCTGTATCTGCTTCCCGGTCATCTGGCTGTTCAGACCGACAACATGTGCATAGTGTGGTACATCAACAAACAGGGAGGAACCTGTTCCTACCCTCTTTGCAGGGAAGCGATGCGGGTTTGTGATTGGGCGATACTTCACAACCTTCACCTTACGGCAGTTCATGTTCCGGGGGTCGAGAACACTTTGGCAGACCACCTCAGCTGGTCGTCCGACGAAGCGCATGAATGGGAACTGGATCAGGGGGTTGTAGAAGACGTTTTCCTACGCTGGGGAACCCCTCAGGTAGACCTGTTTGCCTCTCCTCTCAATGCAAAACTTCCCATCTTCTGCTCGCTTGCTCCAGGGCTCGGAGTTTCTTGGAGAGACGCTCTGTCTCTAAACTGGAAGGGCAGATTCGTCTATGCTTTCCCCCCCGATACCATTGATTCCAAGGGTCCTACACAAACTCTATGCATAAGGAGCATGCATGATTATCATCGCTCTATTCTGGCCCAGGCAAGTTTGATTCTCTCTTCCGCAACAGTACTCAGAGGAACCTCCTTTTCCTCTTCCTCTGTCGCAACTCTTGTTGACCCAGGATCAGGGGACCCTGGTCCATCCAGGACTCAAATCCCTTCAGCTGCATGCGTGACTCCTGCAGACGTGATTCAAACCTGATTCGGGGTTTCGTTGCAGGTGGCAGAGATTCTAGTGGAGGCCAGAAAGCCCTCCTCGATTCCACTTACGCCATGAAATGGAAAAGGTTCTCTATTTGGGCCTCTTCCAGAGCTTTCGAGACATTCTCCTGCTCTGATGGGAGGCTCCTGGATTACATTCGTCACCTCTTCGACTTGGGTCTCAGTCACTTCTCCTTGAAGGTTCGCATGGTGGCTATTTCCATTTACCATGTTCTCTTTGGAGACAGGTCTTTTGCGCAGCTGGAAGTTGCTAAGACTTTCCTTAGAGGGGTCCTCCACTTGAGACCCCCCCATTCGCGCACCTGCCCCTCCTTGGGACTTGAATTTCATTCTCAAAGCTTACACTGCCTCCTTTTGAGCCGGCAGCATCTGCAGACCTTAAGTTCTTTTCCTGGAAGGCTCTCTTCCTGGTGGCCATTACCTCTGCTCGACCAATTTCCGAGCTTCAGGCCTTAATGTGCAAAATCCCAAACTTGATTTTCCACAAGGAACATGTGGCTCTGCGTACCAATCCTAAGTTTCTCCCTAAGGTGGCAGTGGAATCCACGCTGAATCAGTCCATGGAACTGCCTGCGTTCTTTACACAACATTCCAATCAAGGGGAGTACCTCTTGCATACTCTGGATGTTCTCCAGATTCTGAGATACTATACCAACAGGACAAAGGATCTCAGAAAGACTGATCAACTGTTTGTCTCTTTTGCTCGCAAGAGAGAGAGGGCAGCGCTGTCTCCAAGCAATGCCTTTCGAAATGGTTGGCTCATTGTATCACTTTCTGTTATGACAAGTATCACAAGGCCTTGCCAGGTCAAGTCAGAGGTCACTCCACTAGGGGTGTAGCTGCCTCTGCTGCTTGTTTCAAGAATGTGTCGGTGGCTGACATTTGTGCAGCCGCAACTTGGACTTCTGTCCATACCTTCACGAAACATTACAGTTTGGACATTGCCTCTTGCTGCAGAGCTGGCATCGGGTTGGTTGTTCTGCAAGGTCTCCTTTCTTAAGACCTTCATAGCCAGAGGATCTATGTATCAGTAGTTTCCTCCTCCCATGAGTTTCTCTTTGTTACAGACTGCTTGGGACTCAGTCCTATATGTCATTACCTACTGCAAGAGCCCTGTCAAAGTAAGATTGTACAGTTACGTAAGAACTTACCGTAACTAGATCTTCGAGAGAGGCTCTTGCAGTAAATATCTACCATCCCTCCATCTCCCTTAGCTTTTTCAGCTCCTTTTCGGGAAAATATCCGCTCTCTCGTCGCCTTTTGGCGGGGAAAGAACTGGAAGGCGGACGTGGGGAACCGCCTTTTATACTGATCATCGCATGGCGTGCGGTCATGGCAATGAGGCAGTCCCCACCAGAGATTACTAGCTAGAGTTTTCCGTTGGGTCCTGATGCCTGCTGGCTTCAGTCCTATATGTAATTACCTACTGCAAGAGCCTCTCTCGAAGATCTACTGTTACGGTAAGTTCTTACATAACTGTACTTTTTTGAGGCTGCAGTCCCGCCAGGGTATACTGTAGTGCACTGCCCTAGAGTGGAATGTAGGGGCGGTGGTGTAGCCATCTGTTTTAGATCCAACTTCGCCTTCACTGTGCACCCAGTGGGAACTCCAGGTTCATTTGAATGTGTGGCTGTTCGTGGGGGTTCAGGTGCAGGCTGCAGGATTTTCCTTATCTATCGTCCTCCTGGGGCAGTGGGGAACTTCCTGCAGGAGGCTGTTGAATTTGCCGTCGGCGAAACATTGGAAGCCCCCAGATGTATTTTTCTGTGGGATTTCAATGTTTGGGCTGACAACGAAAATTCTAGGTGTAGTTACAACATCCTCCAGAGTATGTCTTCTCTGGGCCTTACACAAGTCGTTACTGCTGTGACACATCAGGACAGCCACATGTTGGACCTGCTGTTCTCACTGGGGCTTGAGATTGATAATCTCAGGATTGATCGAGTACCTTGGTCTGATCATTGCACGGTGCAGTTCATGTTTGGGGCTCCTGCCGGATCCCCTGTCCCTACTGAGATGATGAGCTGTCGCCCTTTATGGGGTTTGACCCCTGAGGGTTTTTAGCAGCAGCGCAGTTATCTAGTGTGGGTGATGCATGCGTTGGAGGCATTGGTGCTGGAGTTGATATCTATAATAGGGTGTTATCTGACACCATTGACTCCCTCGCACCTGTCCGTGTACGACCCAGATCTTCTTACCTGAGGTCCCTGTGGTTTGATGGGGCTCTCGGGGAAATGAAGAGGAAGGGTTGGAGGTTAGAGCGCTGCTGGAGGAGATCCGGCTAGAGAGGGACAAACTGGCCCTTTGTGTGCATTATAAGGCATACCAGGGAGCAATCAACCATAAGAAGGCAGTGTTCCTGTCCAGGGAGATTGCTGCCGGGAAGAACTGACCAGCTATACTTTTTTGGACTGTGGACAGGCTACTCCATCCTGCCTGTCTACAGCCCAAGAAGACTTTTTCTAATGCTGAGTGTGAAGAGTTTGCTGGGTTCTTCTCGGACAGAGTGTCCGCTATCCGGCAGGTGGCTTCCTCAGCCAGCAATGTCGTAGCTGGCAGTGGTCACCTAAAGTGTTCTGAGTGCACTTCGCCTGGTTGGGGGGAGTTTAGACCGGTGGAGGTAAGTGAGGTCATTGAGGTGGCAACCAATCTGAAGCACACCTTTTGTGAGCTGGACCCAGTGCCGATGCGTTTCTTAATGAGATGCATTGACACCGTTGGCCCGGTGTTTGCTCCGATTGTCCGGTGCTCCTTATCTGGGGTGGATCTTCCCTGATACCTTGAAGGAGGCACTAGTGAGACCCCTATTAAAGAAACCATCTTTGGACCTGGACGTCAGGGCAAATTAGCAACCTATTTCCAAGCTTCCCTTTTTGGCAAAGGTAGTTGAGAAGGTGGTGGCACTTCAGTTGGAAGAGCACTTTGTGACTCATGAGTTGTACAAACATTTTCAGTCGGGATTTCGGGCTAGGCATAGCACAGAAACCATGCTTGTTCGGGTGCAGAATGATCTCCTCAGGGCCAGAGATCGTGGGGATAAGACAATTCTTGTTCCCCTCAATCTCTCCTCATCGTTTGACACTGTGGACCATTGTGTGTTGCTTGACCACCTTAGGGAGCTCTGTGGACTCACCAGTACTGCCATCCACTGGTTTGAGTCCTTCTTTACTAACAGGAGGCAACGGGTTGTGATGGGGAATTTTTCCTCCACTCCTAGCCTCCTATCTTGCGAAGTTCCTCAAGGGTCGGTATCGGCCCCAATGTTGTTTGCAGTGTACATGCTACCCCTGGGAGGGATCATTAGGAAGTATGGTTTGGGTTTTCATTGTTATGCCGATGATCCCCAGCTACATTTTTCCTTTGTCCCAGGATCATCCAACGTGGCAGACGTGCTAAATATTTGCCTTGCTGAGATCAACGACTGGATGGCCTCCAATTGGTTGAGACTGAACCCCGATAAGATGGAGGTACTGGTGGTGGAGTCGAACAGAGTACGTGATAGGATGGCCTCTGACTCAGCAACTGGACTTGTTCTGGGAGCTGTCTCATTGAAGGCCTACTCTTGGGTGTGAAATCTTGGTGTTATTTTGGACAGGAATGTGACTGTGGAGGTGCAAATCTCCTCCACGGTCCGTTCCTGTTTTTTCCATCTTAGAAATATCGCCAGGATAAAGCCCCTTGTTCCATCTCTGGACCTCCCTATCTTGATACATGCCTTAGTTACATCAAGGCTTGACTACTGCAATGCACTGTACCTTGGGGTCACAGGAGTATCTTCCTGTAGGCTGAATCTGGTGCAAAATGCAGCTGCTCGGTTACTTACTGCTGGGCAAAAAATGTCCACATACACGGTGCTGCGTGGTGCACTGGCTGCCGGTAAGATGGAGGATCCTCTTTAAGGTGGTCTCCTCACCTGTAAGGCCCTACACAGGCATGGCCCTGGTTGTCTGTTAGACCTTCTTGCACCTGCTCTCTCTGTCCGCCCCCTCTGCTCTTCCAGCAGGGGCCCCCTGGCGATCCCTAGAGCGAAGTTCAGATCTGCTGGCGACAGAGCTTTCAGTGTTGCAGCTCCCATTCTTTGGAATTCGCTGCCACCTGGGGTCAGAGGAGCCCCTACTGTAGATATTTTTAAGGTCCACCTGAAGGCCCTCCTATTTTCCCAAGCATTTTGGGATTGAATTATGGAATTTAGCAGAATATAACTGTATGTTGGGTTATAAGTCTTATTTTATGTATTTTAAATTTGTGATGTATTTTGTATTTTTTGATGCTGTATCTATTTATTTTGTACAGCGCCCAGAACCTCCGGGATTGGGCGTTTCTTAAAGGACACCTAAATAGGCCAAATTTTAAAATGTTATTTTTAACATCATTATGACTCCACTTTGTGGGCAATCCATGTTTTAGCAGTATCTACCTGCTGTTTAGTCCTGGCATTAAATACGTGTTACAGGATCACATTTGTAAAATAACCCCTTCATGCTGAAATAAGCGTCTCAAGCTTCCATCTGTACTTGTGTGCGTGTGCGGATAATGTGCCGCGATGCAGATTGATAATGTAATCGAGTCATAATCGTGACGAGGAACTGCTTCTGTATGCACTACTATCTCTATATAATTGTACATGATTGCCATACTGTAAAGTTTTGTGCTATCATCATATATAGCTGTAACCCAGAGACCGATTCCTGAAAATGAGCTATGCTCAACAATCCCGTGTCTGTATAAAATAAATATGTGGTGCCGTGATCAGCTAGCCGAGCAAACATGTACTCTAGGCTCCATCCCTTTCTGCTAATAATCCAGATCAGTATGCGGTTCTGTAAAATCATGTCACTGAGCCCACATTATATGTTTTGAATAAAAATGCAGAGTTGAATGTATTGCTGATCTATTTTTCCCTCATGTCATGGCAATATATTTTATTTAGTTGCAAAAACCCTTGGCAGAAATGCATGGTTTGAGTGGATAATGTTTTACTGGATGCTGCTGAGACTGCTCACATTGGCGTTTATTCTGTTAGTGCCAGTGTGGGTTTGGAGGGCAATGTTCCATTGTTTCATATGGACAATTTTATAAATATATTTCTGCAGATCACTTATGGGCTTAGGCATAAGATATTTTACATTGGCGTTATACTCATTTCCTGTTCACTGCAGTGTGTGGCTGCTGTTTGTGGGAGGAGTCATGAAGTACTGAAGTAAAGTACTAATCATTTTTTGAATTTATTATGTCAGCAGTATGTAAATCAATAAAATATATTTTTAGAAAACTTCCTGTTGTTTGTTGTCTTTTTTTAACATGTTAAATGTTTTGTTACATTTCTCAATAGTAAACCAATGGACAATTTGGAGGGAAATACATCACATGTTGATAGTTTCACTGTTGCTCCATTTGATGTTATATTTGCTGAAAGATTTGTAGTATGTGCTGTATATATATGCTGATAAAGTGACAACTATTGAAGTGTTATTCACTTCCTATATTTAAGTACAGTACTTTTATACTGTCAATTGAATTAATTTTGCTTAAAAATGCCATATTGTGGTATATGGCTGCAAAATAAAAAACAGAAAGGGCTGTGGTCTTCATTTCTTTTTTTTCAAAGGAAGCCAAAGGCTAGGAGGCTTGGGTGCATTTCTGCCAATAGTAAAAATGTTAAGCCTTCACAATATAGAGATTTGCTCATCTCACTTTGAAGCGTTCTGCATGTGATCGTGATCCGATCAAATTAGCAGCACTGGGCTGGGACAATGCCAAACCAAAACGAAGATCGATGCAGCATATCCATCTTCCAACAATCTAGCCAGTTGGAGTCAAGTACAAACCACTGCAGCGCTCTGCAGAGCTGAAGAAGTCAAATACAGGTATAGAATTGTTATTTAATTGTAAACTGTAATCTTTAGAGTTGGCATTTGGTGATCTGCTTTACCACTGTCAATAGCTGATAATCAAGCGATGTGTGCCTGGTGGTGGCTGGGTCAATATTAACAGGTTTGAACGACATAGATACTACGCCAATGGTTTTGGAATACATAGGTACAGAACACCAGAATAACATTTGAGCATATTAAATGACTTTATAACTGTGTAGCTATAAAATGGCTGAATAAATTGTTGTAGTTTGATCTACTGAATACAGTGAAGATCACAGGCAGAACTGGTTTGGCAAACTATAACGAAGTTAAAGTTAAGTACAGGTGCAGTACAGATTGTGGTTCATCCATACCTCTGGCTACGTCACGGGGAGTAGGGAAATTGACAGACAGGTAGGTGGTGGATGCATGGAATGGCCTACTTGCAGGATGATGGCTATGAATACAGTGCAGAGCTTCAAACAGGCATGGGATAGGCATAAGGAGCAATGCAGATGAGTATGAATAGATAGGCCACTGACAGAGCAAGGCAGATGGCACATTCATAAGGTAGAAAAGAAATGGGCAGAGTGGATGGGCCTTCACGGTCATATCTGCCATCAACCTATGTTTCTATGTTTCTTATGTCACTAGGCAGAAGTAGAGGGTAGGTACAAGATGATGGAATGAGTAGGCAAAGGAAGATGTGAGAGGAGAAAGGTCTGGTGGTGCCTCACCCTTAAAAGTATGCTGATAACCCTGCCTTCAGAGGCAGGGGTCAAGCTAACAGAGAAGAAAGCAGGTTGTGGCAGCAGCTCGAGCACAGTGTGAGGAAGCAGGTTGTAGGCAGCAAAGGTGAATGTGCTGTTGAAGAACAGAACAAGAGACAGTGAAGTTGATAGAGAACAGAGCATGGATAACATCACTTCAGGATCTGTAGAAGTTGAGGGGAACTGTTTGTTAATTGTGTAATGATAGTGTGGTATTGACCCTTGCTACAACTTTGGATGATAAAATCACAGTAACCAAATAATATGAGTCTGAGATGGAATGAATTCGAGGAAGGGAAGGAATGCTGATTTGTAGGAGGGTGTTGGTGGAGCAGCATCAGGGGCATTGCAAGTGTACTGAGAGGGGTAGGGTTCCTCACTGGCTTACAGGGTGGAGTTATGGAGGGTTGTAGAAGGAACAGACAGGTGTATGGAAGATTTTAGGGGCAGAGCTGATAGAGCAGTAGGAGGATGAGTCACAAATTTAGGAGGGGATGATGGATTGGCAAGAGGCACATGTGG
This sequence comes from Neoceratodus forsteri, assembly GCA_016271365.2. Classification (NCBI taxonomy): domain Eukaryota; kingdom Metazoa; phylum Chordata; order Ceratodontiformes; family Ceratodontidae; genus Neoceratodus; species Neoceratodus forsteri. The sequence continues at coordinate 724,206,473 of CM057458.1, read as the reverse complement.
TGCCAATCCATAAAGTGGGGTTGAGGGAAGTACCACATAACTGTACACGCATCAGTTTCACCTTGGTGCTGGGAAAATTAATGGACAGCATACTAAAGGAACGATTGGGGGTTTACTTGGATGAGGTGGGAGGTCTGGATAGTCTGCAACATGGGTGTGTGCCAGGTAGATCATGTAAAACCAGTGTTGTGGAGTTCTACGAATGGGTAACATCAGAACTGGACAGGGGAAAGGTTGTGGATGTATTATTTTTTGAATTCAGCAAGGCGTTTCGCTTTGTCCACCACAATGGTCTTGTGGAGAAACTGGCAGGGTTGGGAGTAGTCCCTTTGATGGTCAGATGGATTGAAAACTGGGTACCTGACGCAGTCAGAGAGTAGTGGTCGGTGGGTATCTCTCAACCCCTAGAGAGGTCGGTACTGGGTACCGGAGAGCTCATTCCTGGGTCCGATCATGTTGAATGCTTTCATATCGGACACGAGGGAGGTACAGGGTGTGAAATGAGTCTGTGCGCTGACAATCTCCTAGATGGGAGCAGTAGTTGAGGGTGAAGAGTGGAGGTTGGCCCTCAGTGGACCTGGACACCATGGAAGCTGGGCTCCACACATGGAAATTAAATTTTAATATCACCAAGTGCAAGGCATTACATCTTGGGCGGAAACCTAAACACATGTACACCCTGGGAGGGAGGTGTTGTAGGCCTCAACAGGGGAAAAACCTATGGGTCATGGTGAATGCATGCAAGGAATAACTCGAGCAGTAGAGAGCTGCTAGCAAGGCAAACAGGATGTTGGATGATCAACACAAGGGTGATCACCTGTAGCACTAGGAATGTGGTCCCTCTGCATGGGGGAGGGAGGTAGAAGTGGAAGTTACAGGCCCCTGAGCTTTACATCAGTGGTAGGCAAGGTCATGGAGAATCTAGTGAAAGGCAGGATCACCAGCTACCTGCAGACAAATGGCCTGATGAATCCAAGACAACATGTTTTTACTAGCAGATCCTGTCAAACAAATTTGATAGAGGTTTGTGATGGCATCAGGTGAAATAGATCAAGGTACACTGAACATGTAGCTTATTTGGATTTCAGAAAGGTGTTTTACTCAGTGATTCATGGGGCTGCTGTGTAAATGGCAGGACTGTGGATGGGGCAGACAGGTAGTGAAAGGGGTGAAATTGGCTGGGAAAAAGGATGCAGATGGTCATAATACAATGGGGTGGCAACTGGGAAGACAAGTTCACGAGCGTGGTCCCCAGAGATCAGTGGCTGGGGCCCTACTGTTCAATATAGTCTAGGAGACATCGTAGGGCATTGAGGGGGTGTGAGTATGTTTGCGGATGATATCAAAATCTACACAAGTGGACACAGAGGAAGGGGTGGAACAAATGCAGAGACATTTGGGGAGACTTGAGACATGGTCAAAAAGTTGGCAGCTTCAATTCAATGCAGAAAAATGTAAAATAAAATCATGTATCTGGGCTACAGAAATCAGAAGGCAGGATACCGTATGGGGGCAGAGAGCTGGAGGAGAAGGAGCAAGAAAGGGCATCATAATATCTGTGGACCTGAAGGTGGAAGGGCAGTGTGGGATGGCAGTGGCCAGGGGGAGTGGAATGCTGGGATGCTCACCCTGCCACCATCAGGTTGACCAGCATCACTGTTGCACTTAATCCTTTATTGCATTATTTTATGACTTAATTTTTTTGTTTAATGTCATATTAATAAAAATATTTTTATCTGTGCACAGGCATTACATGAAGTCCTTTCAAAGATCCCACATATCACAGAACAAACCAATAGACACCGCTTCAACATCTTATGCCGTCCCCATGTCACCATCATTTCATTCAGTGGACAACACTGTGAATATGGTACAATGTGACAATACAGTTGATGAACTGCACAGTATTGTCGATGTTCCAGATGTTTGCAGTCCTCAATTGCCGATAAATATGATTCGTGCAGTACCGGAGCAGGACGCACCACTTGACTTGTCTGTCCTGCAAGCTATGTTACGTAGATGCAACGTCTGTTGATGAAACTATTATGTGAATATGTCACTTTAGACCTTCATGAAGTTAGTGTTGAAGACATTGGTACAGGTTCTCTTAATGTTTCAGCAGTTTCTATAACAGATCCACAAGAGCCACAGTTTGTAGACGACATCACACCTGCATCAACCAGGAGCGTCAAGTGCCTAGGAAATCTGAAAATGAAGTGTCGCTCATGTGGCACACAAACAGACAAGTTTAAAACAAAATGCTTCTGTGCCCCTACATTCATACAAACATATGATGCGGCAATTCATTGTAATCTGGATGCAGAAATGGGCACAAATTCAAGTGATGGAAGCCTAACTTTTGATGATCCTTTCCTTAGTAGTGATGACAGCTTATCTTTAAACGATGACATTGTCTTCGACAGTGATTCAGATTATATGCCTAATATACATCTGACACGTCGATCGACTGAGACACCATCTGCATCAGTATTGTGTTCAGAGTCTGTTCATCCAGCTAAATAGAAATATTTCATAGTGTCCGAGCGTAACCTAGCAACACTGTTGCAACGGTGTCGCAGATGCTTCTTGAACATAACACCCAAAGTGAAGCAAATTGTGGGGACAATGATAATTATATCATGCGAGTGTCAAGGGACATAAATTTGAATGGCAAAGTCAATATTGTAGTGGAACAATGCCATGGGGAACATCATAATGTACTTGCCATTTTTTGCAGTGGTATAACTCCATCCAAGGCTCTTTGACTGCTGAAGTTTCTCAATATGCCGGATCTATCATTAGGTCACTGCATTACAAGATTCAGCATTCATACATTATTCCCGCGGTCAACAATGTATGGAAACATGAACAGGATAAGATGCTGACTGAGCTTCAGAGAAAAAAACTAATTTTGGGTGGTGATGGGCGCTGCGATTCACCCGGCCATTCAGCTAAATATGGACTTTATACATTAATGGATCTGGAAAGCACAAAAGTTCTTTCCATCGAGCTGGTCCAGGTTAGTATCCATAACTTATTAATATCCAAGCCATGGTCTCTGTATGGTATACTGTGTCATCATCATGGTGTTATTTTTTGTTCCAGAGTTCACATGTTAAAAATTCCACTGCCATGGAGCTGGAAGGACCTAAGCGTGGCATTGAATTTCTACATGATCGTGCTGTCAATGAGCAGTCTATCACGGACCGCCATGAACAGGTAAAATCCTTCATGAAGAAGAACCATTCAGCAATCAGTCACCAGTTTGACATCTGGCATATGGCCAAGGGTACTAATATCACAGATTTCATCCCAATACTGTTGTGGTCATTGAGCAGAAGAGTAATGTATTTCCATGCTTTTTGACTTTGTAGCACTTATGTAAACACATTTTTGACAGTGGTGTTTCACACCCTGTAGTGCCCAGTGCTTCACTGTGCAAATTGCAGAAACTGTTCCCGACAGTGTGTGTGTGTCTGTGTGTGTGTGTGTGTGTGTGTGTGTGTGTGTGTCTCACCATCCGAGTACTGCTGTCCTTCTCGGGAGGTGGTACTGTCCTGTACAACACTGACATTTAGCAGAGTCAGGTTGTACCAAACCCAGCGATGCAAATTTGTCAGTGGGGCATGGAGGACAATGGTTTATACTCCTGAGGCAAGATATTCACAGTGCGCCAGGCATTGTCACAAGCCTTGGCACAGCACATCTGATTTGATCCAGTGCATAGTCCAGGCGATATTCAACGGTGAGGCGCCATGGCTCAGCACTGTTGAATATGCCACTGGGGGTGCACACACAGGCATGGCACAGTGGCACTGTGCCAGTGCATGTGGCAGGTGAGGCAGGGTGATGCTCAAGCCGCCAACTGCTAGTGCACCACACGCATCGACCGCGATATTCAGCGCTGGGAATGCAAATAGGCCATTATGCATGCAAGGTGGAAGTGGGCCATTGCATGTCATTATGTCTCCATTGCATGCTGTGTGCCAATTCCGGTGACTTGTGCCTCGCCTGCCATGCCGCAATGTCAGGGACCAACACTCGCCCTCGGGCAACATGCCCCATTGCCCGATCATGGGCATATGTTTAAAATATCCGTGTTGGTCCAGTGAACCCCATCCCCTGCCCCATCATGGGAAAATATAATAATGTCCCTGGTGGTCCAGCGGTGTTCCTTCCCACCCAGCCAGTGAGCCCCGCCACCCGCAACCCCCACACTGAAGCGGCGTGGTGGCAGCTCCCCACTCGTAAGCTACCGAGCTGCCCACTGACTGACAGCATACAGTGCATTTTGGGACTGTGTAATACAGTACATTCTAAACGTCCATTGGCCCATGCATTGGCCCGTGACTGGGCAGAGACGGTCATCACAAACAGAAAAAAACAATTAATCTGTATGGCATGGCAGGGTGTGTGTAGTGGTTGGCTTCTGGCAGTCTGGGGGAGTGTGTCATGAGGCATTACTGAGTGCCTTCACTTCAACAGCACGAGAAGTGGCGTTACCCCACCACAATGTACACCACCTGTTGTCACCACGCTTGTAAAATGTCAACAACATTTTATTTTGTGGATGGGGTTGATTAAATGCCCAAAATCAACAAAGTCCAAAAGGTAGCATCTTTCAGCAAAAATAGATGTACAATAACAAGTGGATGCAATATGAACATATGGGGTGGACGGCTCATGGGCAATGTGAGTAACTATTTTTTAACAGAGGGAGGTGGATTACGGGAACGCCCTTCCTGAGGAGGTCGTGGTGGTCAAACAGTCAGGGAGTTCAAGAATGCATGGGGGTACACATAATGCAAATCTTTTGGGGTACCAACAAGGACGCTGTTGGCTAACTAGGATCTGCAGGTTATCCAATCTGGGGGTAAGTGGGCAGAGTAGGTCCTTAAGGTAATTATGTGTCATCAAAGTATATGTTGCTATGTTTCCAATTATTTATTGAGTTGTGATTTTACTATGTACTTTGCTTTCCACACAGAGAGTTGGAAAAAACTGGAAAATCATTCAAAGAAAAAAACTGTGGAGACATACGATTGTGGATCAAGTCCATAACAAACCACATGTTCTGGTGTGCTACAACAAGTGGAGGTGACTCAGCTATTGTTATTTAAAAATGGGAGAGTGTACTAAATCACATCTCTGGCGTGCATATCGGACATGGGCATCTATTTCCATCATGCTTGCACGGTCCTCTAGAAGAGGACAAAGAATGGATTAGACAAGGTAAATAAGCAGCTAAACAAATTAACAATGTTAATCATTGTGGTGTGCATTCATTGCTTCCCAGCGCATCATCTGGCTGTACATTCACTTCAATAAACCACTTTTGTAGTGGCACATTTGATGATATTGTGACCCATTATCAAATGGTTACAAATGGCGTGAACTTTAGCTGGCGCCACAATATAGCGCAAGCATCAAGCATGTCAATTATTTAAGTAATTACAGCATTCTGTAAAGCAGCCGTGGTATAAAGCCACAGTGCACATGCACCAGTTACAACCTCACCCACCCACCTGACAGTGTAAGATCACCCAATAGTACCCACCCCTACACAACCATCGAGTGCCACAGCCCACCTATCAGCAACGTGTCCAGCTGCCAAATGTGATCCATCCAAGCATGTAATGTCCATAGCATGTGCTCAATGAATGAATGACAGTCCATTAATTGAGCACGTCCTATTGTATGTACTGCACAATAAGACCTTGGTCAGTCCGCAGCTGCACACAGTGGTGACAGATGTGGTGTGCCAGTCATGAGCTGTGTATGGATGGTGGGTGGGTTTGTGTAGTGCTGCCAGGGGGGGATGTGGTACTGCACTAGTATACCATGGAAACAATTCCATATGTTCAACATGTGTGCATACGAGGGTGTGGGATAGCAAGGTGTGCAGAGTGTGAAGTATGTGGTATCACCTCACATACTAGTACTTTGAATGATCATATTATGTTTTTATAAAATGCATAGACAGTTTTTATTCACACTTATTCATTGGAGGTAGCAGGCCACACAAGTTGATGAGTGAGGTGGTGTCCAGCTCCTACCTACTGCGTGACCTGAGACAGGTGTCACCGATTTATCAAACTTATGCTCTTGAAGTATTCCACAGCGTAGTTTGTCACTTTGCCAAGTTTTCTCACTATTTTTTCCCTGCAATTAACGCTCGGTAAGGAATTTATTTCAAAAAGAAACACATTTCATGCTTGGCAACATATTTCTGTGATTACTGATGTTGATGAGTATTCATTAGTGATGAGGAATATCTCTACAACCATTGAAGATGACATAGGTTGATCATGGGGGTATATGTATGCAATAAGGCATGAAAGGGTTGATGTAAACAATAATTTGCTGCATGCCCAGTGGTGTACAAATGTACAAGGCCAAAGGGTGACTGAACTCAGCCACTGTCCGTGCTGTTAAATTTACAGTCACTTCTGACAGCCTTATTGGAGTTATAGAATTGCCTCTTTTTTTTTTTAATATACAGTACTGTGAAAAGCATTTTTATATGTAGAGGACATAGATTTGCTTGTGTCAGTACTATCGTGTTGCTACATGCTATTGACACCACTCACATTTGTCATACCAAACATGATGTAGGCCAACTCTATTTCTTATTATACCAAACAGACACATGACAGCTGCCTACATTTTAATGAAAATGTAACCGCGGGCAGGCATTGACCTCTGAAGGTGATCTTCGGTTCAAAAACGATTTCAAAGGCCAAGAAAGGGAGGAGGCAGTAATCAAACCAGTTAAAAGTGCAACAACATATGGTAAGTTTAGCAGAATTGTGAAATGTGATGTCAAGTTCATAACAGATCACATCACTTCTGTTACCGTGATTAACAACACAGTTATGCATATTACTCAGGGTTGATAATTTTATGAATGTACTTCTAGAACACCGGGCACTTGACTTAAATCTGAATAGTGATACGGTAGTACAGCATGAGGATGTGCTGCTCTCCTGAGTTGCCATCTCTCACATAACATGTTACGCTGACTTCCCATCTGTGGGTTATGGTGGTAGATCGGGTGGCACCCAAGCCCCGATGCCAGCACCACCACTGTGATGTATTACAAAGGCTAGCCTGCTCGGCGGTCCTGGACGCCACATCGGTGACCCTGGTTCGGGACAGAGCTCAGGGAGTCGGGGGCTGGTGGTGGAGGGACAGGAATGTCCCTGTAAATGAATAAAACATTCACATGTATACTTTTAACACGTTCCACCCCCCCATCCTCCCATTCCTATGCTGTGCCCTCCTCCTTTCTGCAAAATACGTAAAGAAGGTTTTTTCACACTCGTAGCCTGATACGCTATCCTCTCCTCAGTGGCCTCCTTATCCCTTCTAATGTTTTTCCCTGCCTGCTTTCTTTTTTCCCCTGTAGTCTTCTCCTTGACCCCTAATGCCACCTCTCCAGTGAACATACAGGTCTTTTCTGTCTTCCATTCTTTCTTACCCTTGTTATACATGAGTCCATGCCTTTAAATACCCCTCTCTTGGTGGCTGCCCATAATTCCTCCACCCCTTGCATGTCCGTTCTCCTCAACATTTCTTCCATGACTACCTTCATCATTCCATGACAGTCAGCCTTCCTGAAGTCTATTATTTTGGTTGTGGTCCTCACCCTCACCCTGCACACTGTCACCCTGAACCTGACAGCCTGTGGTCACTGTTGCCAAGGTCTTGACCCATCTCCCCCTCCTCTACACTGTCCCCATTTGCAAGGAGCACATCCAACAGGCTCACACCCATAGTGGTCTCACTGACCCTTTGCTGCATGAATATGCACTGAACAGCATGTAAGATGACCCTGTCTGCCAAAGTCTGAAAAATGGTAGTAATTGCTTCTACTGACTGAATGATTTTTAAAGCAACATTTTCTGTCACAGGATATGTTCACAGTATTTTACATGAGGTGGTCACCCTACGACAGCAGTTCCCTTCATATGCAAAGGCTAAAACACTGTTTGAGAACATGGACATTCCATCACCTGTCACTTCTCAGTTCAACCACCCAAACAAAACAGAACTGTTGCAGAAACATCGTTCACATTTCTCACTGAAGGCATCATGCAGTGATGCTAACCATCAATTGGGAAATTAATTTGTGGTAATAAAAGACAGCTGCAATGATCTGTGAGTGATGAAGACAGCTTATTGCTGAAATATAATCAGACTTTGTGATATTATCAATTTTCTTATCATTTTGAACTACACAATTCAAGTTGTACAATTACTTTTACTGCGCTAACAATTGTGATGATCTGCTCATGGAAAACAGTCACCAGCCTGACGCATTTGTGTTCAGTTTATTGTACACTGAAGCTGTTCATTCGGTTCAGTAATGTCAGTTGATCTGGCGAGGTGGTACGGACCAGGCGAAGACCTTGGGGGAAATGGTGCCGGGACATGGCTAATGCATGTCTTGTTCCCATACCCAAGGGCACACCACATGATGATGGTCAGGAGTGTAGGTCTTCCCCAGCATCTCATACAAGGGCAGTGGGAAGTGGTCCACACCTCGTCTGTCTGGACGGATTACAACAAACAGGAATGCATGGACATTGTGAAGATTGTGTAGACCCTGCGCCCAACCCGTTGTACTTTTCATCTGTGCCCTAAGTCAGTTTTACAGCCCCTCCTTGGTATACTGATTGGATCACCCAGTCAAGTAAACGTATACCATTTGTGTGACACGAACTTCCAGATGTGAATCCATGCTGTAGTGGCACATGTGCACAAAGCCCTCATGAAGTCAACAGTTGTTCTTTATAAGTCATTCAACCATTTTCTCCTATTGTTGACTTCAGACTAACAGGTCTGTACTGTCCTGCTCTTCTTGCTGCTGCTGTTCTGAAGGGTACTGACATCCACCCTATTCCACCCTCAGGTACCACACCATCCTCGCATGATTTCTTGTACTATACAAAGAACACAAGGGTGACTAACTGTGACTGACGTGATCATACCATTTATTGGTTTCTTTACTGAGAGAATTAACAACAGTATGCTAATGTGGTAGTGACAGAAAACCTTCATTTCAGGAATAGCCAGGCACTAATACATGAGTATCATGTCATGGTTTTAAAGACTGCTGTAGGTAGCCATGTATCATCATTTGGTACATTGTTTTGTTATATTAAAGAAGTATAAGTAAACAGGTTTCTCTGTTATCTGTCTGGTTACAAATTGTTTTATAGAGTACAAAAGCAGAAGCACATTCATGTGGTGTTACTTTATAATGGGAGGATGACTATTACTTTACTGCTGAGAAAAATACACTTACTCTGAGGACATGCAAGACTTACAGTGCTGCCTTAGCTGACTTACCAATGTGTAAATCATTTGCTATATATGGTATAAAAAATGACATAGTCATCCAGCCAGACTGCTCCTAAAAATGTGTTTACCGTGTCTTGCTTACTTCACGGTACATACACCTGCCAACTCCGAGCAAGCTCCAAACAACACCTGCAGTGACCCATGTACTCTGTGGCATTGCATCACACAACATGGCTGTGTACCGCCTCGGTGGTGCTGAGGGTTGAGGTGCTGAACGCCACACCTCATGCCACACCAGTGACCCGGGTTTGGGAACGAGCCGGGAGTTGCAGGGGGTCGGTGGGGGGGGAAGAGATACAGCGTCCAGAGGACTGCGCTCTCTTCCCGGGAGGGTGGGGGTGCTGCTTGCTCACTGAGCGACCTCTGGTGGTGGCCAGGTGTGCGCTGATCCAGCAGCACGGTGAGCGCCGGGGTAGGCAGAGTCATGGCATCATGTTTCCTTGCTAGCCGTGCTCCAGAGGGATGGGAAGGGAAAACAGAATTTAATTGTCCAACCTGGAGATAGAGAAAGGCACCACGGCATTCACTGCCCATACTCCCAAATCCGGACCATCTCCCTTCTCCTTGCCGAGTGCGCTGAGCACTTTGCCATTCCAGATAGAGCACCCTGGGCACATGTGGCGGCCCTACCTCTGCAGGGTTCAGACCAGGAGGTGTTGCGCGGCAGCACGCGGAGAGGGAATGGTCACAGCGGTAGGTAGAGGTGGGTAGCCTGCAGTCGCTGGAAGGAGTTCTCCAAGACTTGGACACCAAAAAAAAAAAAAAAAAGAAAACACGGCTGCGTACATGGTAAGGTAGTTGGTGGCTGTATGTAGAAGTAGTGAGCAAGACCCATGTAACACAATTCTACAGGTATTGTTACATGTATTCACAAGCCTATCTGTAAATATGAGTCAATTAAACGAAGATGGGTAATTGCAGCATGATACTGTTCATAAACATCATCAGAAACATGAAACTGTGTAATCAATAATAATGTTTTTTTGACTTTGAAAAGAAAGGTGAAATTTTTTATTGGGGGGGTGACTGTAAAGTACAAAAGGATTCCATTAAACATGATGCTAATGTTCGTGTCGATGCTGCTTTTGTACTTGTTGATGTCCTGGTGCCGGGCGAAAGCCTGTGTAGTTGTCTGATGAAAATGCGTTTCTAATGGCCATTACAACACATGATGGCAAAATCTTCCGATTCCAGCATCCAAGACGTTTCCAAATCCAGCGAACAAAGTGCCTATATGCAGCATGATGATAGGACCTGAGATAAAGATGCAGGAAGAAGATATTAGTTGATGCATTAGTTATGAGTCATTGTACTCTATGTCACTGTGAATTAAAGTATGAAATCGAGGTTCAGGGAAGTACCAGGTAACTAGGGGTCAAGGGAAGTACTAGGTAACTATAGACCCATCAGTTAGGGGTCAAAGGAAGTACCAGAGGGCACAGAGAAGGGAAACCAAGATGATACGAGGACTAGGGGATTTGATGTATGAGGACAGACTTGAGGAGCTCTGTCTGTTATCAGAGGAGAGGAGAGATGGGGGGACATGATTGAGGTCTTGAAGTACCTCAATGGAGTAAATACGGTAAACATGGAGGGGATGTTTAGACTACAGCAGGGAGGTATGACCACAGGGCATGGTTTGAAGTTGGAAGGGTGAGGGGTGAAAACAGGAGGAGCTTTTTCACTGAGAGGGTGGTGGACCCTTGGAATACACTGCCTGGTGAGCTGGTTCACAGATCCACAGTGGAGGGCTTCAAGAAACTGTGGGACAGACACAGAAAGTGGATGTATCAGATGATGGCCTTGCCCAGGGGAGTGGGGATGGATGATAGGGGTTTCTGGAACACAAGGGGGGAGGTCCTTGGCGCACGACTGGGGATCTGAGGTTCGAGCAGACTTGATAGACCGTAAGGCATAATCTGCTGGCAATTAGTATGTAAATATTTTACAAACATGGGTATAACAGGCACACCTTCAACAGTGACTGTAAGCACAGAATTGCTGCTACCAATATATATGAATACTATAAACATATGGTGGGATTGGTTTCACTATTCCAAATCATACGTACTGTGTCAAAATCCTGTAACATCATTGGTAAAAACATGTCAGATGACCGTCAGTACATACTGCATAACCCACGGCTGAAGAATGGCATTTATAAAACAAATGGGTCCATTGTATAATCGCAATTTGGCACTCCAGGGTGTGAGTTATTTCAGCAATATACCATGACGGGGAGTGTGGATATTGTTTACCACAGCTCGTGTGGTTTGGTCACTGGGAACAGCCTAGTGACCTAATCACACCAAAAGTGGTAAATTCACCCATATACCCACTCCCTGTCATTGTATTGTGCTATTACACAATGTTCAACTTGTTTTCTTGTTTTTATACTGACATACAAATTTTACAGTGGGTATACTGGATGATTTACCACAGTCATGTGATATGTTTTGACCAATGAGGTTACAGGATTTTCATACACCATTGCATAATGGGGATTTATCCACTTCTTGTGTGGTGAGGTGACTCGGATGTGCCTCGTGACACACCACACAAGGCATGGGTAAATCACCATATACCATGTAGCTTGAACTACAACCAATGAGATAGACAGGCTGGCACCTTAACTCCAATATAAATATACTGATAATCAATGCCAAAGGTGGCAGTCGTATCTGTGAAAAAAAAAACATTACATACATTAATAACGGAACAGCCCCCACCATCTTGTTTCACCGCGAAGCAGAGAGCATAAAACAGCAGTTCCCTACAATGGAAAAGCAAAACAAATCCCTTTTACCAAAAAACAGTGATTGAAAGTAGAAAAACACTGTCCCCCATTTAAAAAACAAAAACACGACTTGGTTTAATGACAGCAAGCCACTTGGGGGATCTTGTTTATCATGGGATTTACCACACCTGGTGATGATTTACCCACTTGCCTGCGCCTTATGGGCAAACCACTCGAGCCGTGGTAAATCCAAAGGTAATCAACAGAGCCTCGTGGCTTACTGATTAAATAATCCACACCATCTTGTGCCTTATTGCTTAAACCAGTTTTGTGCTATAGTTGTACTATGAGACACACACAGTCACTTAATCACCCTCTATTAGCAAGTTTCCCTATGATAGTACTACAGGGTGCAGAGGACACGTAACTTTGAGGGTCACTTCATGAAGCGCGAATGACAGGTGTTTTTGTAGTGGTGAACAATATTCAAGTAAATGTAATAATAGATATACTGGTAAATGAAAAAGAACATAGAATGTACTGGAATGCGATCAGTGCGCTAAGCTGTAACACTGAAACCGATGTAATGCACCAATCTATGTCCCCTGTTTTGCATATGCAGTGTGAGGGTGACACATGATGTCGCTTATGCAGGCTACTGTGTTCCACAGGGTATGTATCCGGCCAGCCATGGTGCCTTAATGTCGACCTGGAAAGCCACGTGTGGTGGTGCACTGTGGAAGCATGAGTCAGCAGTGATGGACTTAGGCCTGGACGAATGGTGGAAACACATCTACTGCTTTGGTCACCTTCTGTGCTGATTAACATTTAGCACATTTATTTTATTTATTTTTATTTATTTATATTTATTTGTATTTCGGATGACACCTTTAAGCCGAGGGCTCTTTTACAAAGGTTCCACGTCAAGACAACAAGGTACAAAACATAACATGATCATTACAATGGAACTTACAAAAAAAAGACAGATAAGGTTACAATAATAGCAGCCAAAGGCATTGTCAAGGAATTGTGTTGTGAGTTAATTATACAGTACAAGTCATAGGCAGCTTAGTGAAGCTTTGTTAGGAGTGGGTTAGTGGAAAAAGAGAAAGAAGAGTGGTGGTGAGGGGGTGGTATGGGAGAGAGAGAGGCAGGAGGGGAGAAATGGGGAGGGCATTGTGTTGGGTATGTGGTAGATGGGAAACAGCAAGGGAGGAGGAAAGGGGGGATGAAAAGGAGACAGATTCATCCTATACCCAGTAATGGGGGGGTAGGAGAAGAGGAGGAGGAGCTGTGGCAGTGAGGAGGGATGCTTGAGGGTAGTCTGCCTGGAGGGGATTATAAGAAGCAATCACAGAAGGCACTAGTCACGAGGTGTTGACGCAGTTTACACTTAAAAGCACCAATCGTGGCAATGTTGGAGATTTCTGTAGGTAGCAAGTTGAACCAGGTGGAGGCTCTGACAAGGTAAGAACGCTGAGCTTGAGAGCACATGGCAAAAATAAATTAAAAAAAAACAAAACACAGGTGACCATGCGGTCCACAGCCTATACAACAGGGATAACAAGACTGTTGGACCACCGAACACAAAATCACGGTGGTAGGGTGGGGTAATTAAAATTTCCCATACATGCCTGCCTGAGGTGTAAATAGTGGTAGGATGATGTTAAGGTGTGTAAGTGAACAGAAGACTTACTCCATGGCTCAGCAACGTGAACGTGCACAGCCTAGTGCTTCTAGAACAAAGTAGGTTGGTGTGTCAAGCACTGACTTAAGGATTATGTCATATGGATGACATGCATAAGGAACAAAATGTGCATCTTTTAAAAGATGAAGATTATAACTGAACACGGTTATTTGGGTAACAAAAATACTATGACTGCTAACAGCTGTATGATGATGGTTCAACAGCAATGTTGTCAACAATCAACAGAGGGATGGATATATGTTGACCACAATTTTCAATTCACATAAATCGGACTGAAGAACATGGCTGTTAACTCAGTGAGGGGTGCAGAACCAGTAGACAGAGTGCCGTACTATGGTGAGGACTGTTACAACTAACATGTTGATATTGTAGGCATCAACGTGTTGGCCGTAATAGTGTCACTGTACAGGGTCCATACCATTCATAACTTGTTTTGTACGCTGCATGGAACAGACTTCTTGTGCCGTTAAAAAACAGAACGTAATGTCAATATTGTACTGACACATTTAATAAATAATGCATAACCAGAACATACTCATTCAATGGTATGTCATCATCGAAAGGCCCCTCAGATTCATAATACTCATAGTATGAGACAGTTATCACATTATGATTTAAGCAATTGTCCTGGAACATTTCCAGTTTAGTTATGCAGGAGACATCATTGTCATCAAAGTGTGCTTTCACAATGGCTGTTTCAGTGCAGCACAGACATTCTGCCTCTGTATCCATGACTTCACACCCACCACATTCACACCTGCATAAGGAGAAGTAAAAGATAAGTACACATTTAATATCAATTTTACACAAAGAACAGTACAACAATAAATGCAGGTCCAGTGCCAACAAAGGCATAGTAGTAAACTACAACAGACACCTGGTACTGAGTTTACTATGCATAAATGCATCACTCAGTTTCATTGCGATGCATGAGAATGCAGCTCATGTGACTTCAAACCAACTGAGGCATGCTTTAATGGCAAGTATATGCATGGCCAGACGTGTGTGTTACTGCACTCATCAACTAACAGCCCAGGAAAACAGTGAAAAAAAAAAAGTCTTGTAATTTAATTTACATTGGATGATTTATACAGGTCACATTAAAACACAGAAAGAAGTTCCTGCTGGCATGTTGCTGCATCAGTAGTGTTTTTTTTTTTTTGTTTTAAATTCAAGTTTATTAATAACCAACAGGTACAATTGATACAGGCAAGTCAGACAGTGTCTACTTTAGTACATAAGGTTGATATAGTTCAACTTAAATAATCAATGTTTTCCCTTTTTTCAATATTTCCGTTTAATTAATCAATTCATTGACAGAAAATGGGAGGAGGCATGGAGATCAAACTGGCTATCCCCGTCCAGTATCTTTAGGGGTACCCATATCGCCTCCATATCCCCTCCCCATATATGTCCCTCTACGGGCCGGCAGCCACACATAAGCCATATTTCATTTCAGATCCAAATTAGTCAGTAGGGGGATGGACCTTCGCTTCCCACTCGTCTTCCCACACTAATGGGGAGAAGGGCCTCAGCAGTGGTTGGAGCGTTGTCCTGCTACATTCACTTCCTTCCACAGCTCCCATTTGGTCCATCTCCGGATATAAACCGGTGTTCTGTCGTTTATTTTGTATGTCAGCTCCTCCATGCCTGCTATTCCTTGGACTATTAGTGTCCAGTTAACCACAGTGGGGATATCAGGTCTTAGCCACAGTTTGGTGATGACTTTATGGGCCACCGCCAGCAGAAGGGACCACAGATATAATGAGTCTGCTCCAACCAGGTCCTGGGGTGGTTCGCCTAAGATAAGACATGGCCAATCTAGAGGGGCTTTCAGTCCGAACAATGTGGTGAGTGCTTTGGTAACCCCTCCCCAGTAAGTACCCAGTCGTGGGCAGGCCCACATAATATGCAGATAATCTGCCTTCACCTCCCCGCATCCCCTCCAACATGATGCGCCCCTGTCAGAGCTTCTTTGGCTCAATGAGAGGAGGGAGAGGAAATATCATATCCTCACCTTCCAGCTGAATTCCTGCCAGAAAGGGGACCCAGTCGTTTTAGATGCCCATTTAAAAACCAGGTCCCAGTTAATCTCTCTGAGATCGACTCCCCCCCTCCTCTTTCCATCTGTCCTTGACCCTTTCCAGGTAGTCCTTTTTTAGCCCTGCCAGGGCCTATATATATGGTGGAGATAAGGCCCAGGGTTTTCCTCGAAGAGAGTATCATAGAGAGGGTCTCCACGAAAGGGGAGGCATCCCTTGAGTGGAGAGCCGCTCTGCGACAACGATGTATGTAGTCCCTGATTTGGAGATACCGGAAAAAATCCTCTCTCCATAGACCGTATTTAGTCACCAAAGTCTGAAAATCTATTACCTCGCCACTAGACATATATTGTTTAATATGAACTAGGCCCAGTCTCTCCCAAATTTTTAAAGTATGGTCTAATCTAGCTGGTGCAAAGTTAACATCACAGGAGGGCCTATAAAGAGGCCAGAGGACATGCTTTACCTTATATTTCTGACAGGCTCTATGTGCCGGCCTCAGGGTGTCTCATACTGATCCCAAGAGTGGAGGAGGATAAGCCCTAGAGGTCTCAATCTGGATAGCGCAGACCCCCAGCAGAGGTCTACGCCCCTCTTCCTCTGCTTTCTCCATGTCTTTCCAGTTAGCAGAGTATGTGGGGGTAGCCCATTGGAGAGTCCTCTTAATCTGTGTAGCTAAGTAGTAATCTTCTAGATCTGGAAGCGACCTGCCCCCCACCTGCCTTGTTCATCTGAAGTACTTTAATCCCTATTCTAGGTTTCCTATTATTCCAAATAAACTTTAGTATTATTCTGTGCCATTCCTGGAATTGAGTCTTAGGGATATAAATTGGAAGGCATTGAAAGAGGTATAAATATTTAGGGAGGATATTCAGTGTTACTGTCTGCAATCTGGAATATAGCGGGAGATTCATGAGTGACCACCTGTTTATATCCTTTTCCATTTGTTTTAGAAGTGGAGTGTAATTAGCCTTAAAGAGTTGGGAGCCGTGTCTGGTCAGGCAGACACCCAGATATGCCATCCTGGATGCGGATCACTCCAGAGGGAGGAATTCTCTCACCTCCTGAGAAGGGGTATAATTAAATGTTAGAACTTCCGTTTTAGTTTTGTTCAGGGTGTAACCTGAGTGTCTGCCAAACTCTGCCAGAATCAACCACACCCCAGGTATTGACATCTCAGTGTGGGACAAACAAAGCAGTACATCGTCTGCGTACAGCGAAATCCTCCGCTGTTGTCCCCCAACCTCTATGCCATGAACCATCTGGGAGGTACGAACTGCCTCAGCCAATGGCTCTATATAAAGAGCAAATAAAAGGGGTGATAAAGGACAGCCCTGTCGGGTACCCCTCCCCAAGTTGAATCTTCTAGTAAGTCCTCCATTTACCCTAATATAAGCTTGTGGACCAGCATATATCATTTTGATGCAGTCTATAAAAGGGCATGGGAAACCCATTCTCTCCAAAACTAAGAGCAAGAATGGCCATGAAACTTTATCAAAAGCCTTTTCAGCATCTAAGCTCATGAGACAAGCAGGAAGGTGGGTGCGTTGCATGGCATCAGCTATAATGATAGCTGAACGGACACTATCAGGAGCCTGTCTGTCCAATACAAAGCCCGACTGGTCTGGATTAATTAATTCAGGCAGGATGGGGTTCAGTCTGGATGCCAGGATAGAAGTAAAAATCTTATAATCCGAGTTTAAAAGGGAAATTGGGTGATAGGATTCACATTTTGCGGGGTCTTTGTTCTCTTTCGGTATGAGCGAGATCGTAGCATATTGCCGTAAGGGGGGGCAGGGATCGTCTCCTCCCAGACCTCCGAGAAGACTCCCTCCAGCAGTGGGGTCAACTCTGTGGCAAATGTCTTATAGAATTCAGCACCGAATTCATCTGGGCCAGGGCACTTCCCTCCTTTCAAGTTCTTAATAATTTTAAAAATTTCAGTTTGTGAGATTGGTCTTATTAATATTTGGGCTTTTTCTTGGGAGAGCATAGTGAGGGGTAGGGTCTCTAAGTAATTTAAAGTTTCTTGCACTGGCATTTGCTTTTGAGGTGTGTATAGATTACGGTAGTAGGATACAAAAGCCTCTGCTATCTGTTCGGGTTCACGTGTTATTTGGCCAGTAGTTGGGGAGGCAATTTTGGTTATTGCAGCTCTGGCTTTGAATTGTCTTAAGTGAGCTGCTAGCATTTTGGTACCTCTTGGACCCCCCTCATAAAATTTTTGCTTGAGATAATAAAGGTTCCTCTCTATCTCCTCCTGTTGGAGCTTTTGGATCTCTGCCTTCAACAATTTAAGTTCACCATCTCTTTGCCTATCCCATTTTAATTTCTGTGAGGTTTCCATTTCTACCAGTTTTTCATGTAGGTTTTGTTGTTTTAATAAGCGATCCTTTTTTTCCAGGAGGCTATAGATATTAGTTGTCCCCGGATTGTTGTTTTAAGTGTGTCCCATATAATCTGTGGGGTTGTCCCCGGTGTGGAGTTCTCTGACATAAACTCTACAATATGTTGTTTAATTTTGTCTACTGTCTCCTTATCCCGGATCAATGACGTATTCAGTCTCCAGTGAGTCACTTTCCTAGGGAGTGTAATGGCTACCTCAAGGAAAATTGGGCTATGATCTGATATGGTGGAGACTCCACCCACATCGAAGGAATGCAGAGATGTTATCCTTAAATGTAAAGAATGTGTCTAATCGAGTATACTTTAAACCTAGGCGATAGCGTGTATTCTTTTGACCTGGGATATTTTTCTCTCCAGATATCTGTCAATCCCATTTGGTTCAGGGCTCGGGCCACTACCCTCGTCCTATGGTAGTCCGGACCCTGAATACCTGAAGTAGTGTCCATCTTTCTGTCCCAAATTAAGTTCCAGTCCCCAACCATGATTAGGAGACCTTTGGACCTTTCCATGACCAATTGGGCGAGAGAGGTATAAAATTGCACAGCGGAACCCAGGGAGGCGTAAACATTAACTAGGGTGACTAGGGTGTCTTGGACCTTCCCTATCAGCATAAGGTATCTAGTCCCGTTGTCCGCCACGGTATCCTCCAGCTCGAATGGAAAGGACTCAGACAGAAGGATTGCTACCCCTCTTTTGCGCCCCGTCTCCAGTGAGGCGGAAAACAGCCATGGGTGGGACTTAGTTTTCAGCTTTAAGGCCTCTGTAGGGGAGAGGTGAGTCTCTTGTAGGAAGTTCACCTCACAACCCTGTTTAGCGATGTATTTCTGTATCTGTTTCCTCTTCACCGGGCTGGAACAGCCATTAATATTATAGGATAAGATCTTTATGTTGTGTCGCGCCATTGATATACCACATATCGGTTTTGTCCATTAATGTGAGGGGTAAACAAAAGTTTGATCATGCCTGAAGGTAGTGACATCTTAACAAACCAAAAGTACCCAAATGACTGAATTAGCAGCATGAACTCAGAACTTTTAAACAGAACAACTTGGGCCTGATCAAAGATCAGGGGTGTGGGCTCGGGACTAGCCTCTATTAAGGGCCCGAGCCATAAGAGATTAGGGGCTAGTGAGTACTCTTGTGCCCATTCTACCCCGTTTAAACTGAATATAAGTTGGCTTCCTAGGGAAGGCTGGTGATGGCGTTCCAGCCATAAGGCAAGTGAACATGCACAAATTAGAAGAGAGCTCCGCTTTAGCGGAGAATCTGTCTTCTCTCCCATGGGGGATCCCCAGTCAGGGTTGCCTTATTGTCAGGAAGGGACATGCAGAAGCCAAGAACCCTCCCCCCCAAGATCTGCGTTTCAGTACAGTTGCTTCACCCATAGTAGGTCCATCAAAATAGACCAATCCAAACAGCCTGTAAAAGAGTCAAAACAAATACCATTCTCCGTACAGCCAAGTTGGCTTATGAGATAATATTTTAACATTGCAAGGTAATTAACTGAACATTTTAAACAAATATCAACTTGCAGTCCGCTCCTCATTAGAGCAGACTCGGCGTGTCAGCATTCCTCCCTCCCGACTAGTAAAAGCAGTTCTGATGGCCCCTGGCAGGATTTCTGATTGCTCCCCTGGATCCAGAGATTAGAATGTCCAAAAAAGTTCTGCGTACGGTAACAGTAGGGAGTTTCCTCCATTAGGGCCAAGATCTCATCCGGCAAAGCGTTTATTCAGGAAGTCCTGCGTAGACTGGTAAGGGAGCGTCTTCCAAGTGCCAAGAAGCCAGGTACAGAATGATTCGCTGAGGAGTGAGGGTGTCAGACAGCCGCCCCATCTTGTCGGTGGTTAAGGGAGTCGGGTGCAAGTCAGAATGGGAGATCAGACTCTAGATCGTCTGGATAGACATCGGGAAAGATAGCCCTTTCCCCTTTCCGTCTCAGATCAGGTTGTGCCTCTTAGCTCAGTGCTCTCAGGAGATTCTGGGTCTTCGTTTTCCATCTGAAGGTGCATAGCTTTTTTGTTGCGATTCGCCGAGTCCCCTAGTTGAGTTATCAAGGTGGAAATGTCAGTTCGAAGGTTCAGCTTCTGGGTTCCCTGGATTTCCCCCTGGCATGGAGGGCCCCTCTGGGCTACAGACCAGGCCGAAGCGATGAGATCTTTCTCCAGTCTTTCCTTTAGGAGAGGGGGGACCGATAGGCCGAGGATCTCCAAAAAAGGAGCAGCAGACAACAGATCTGGGTAAACTTTTGGACCTTTATCCGTGACAATTTTCAGTCTTGCTGGATACAAGATTTGTGCTTTTATATTTCAGGATCGTAGTTGCCTCATGATTGGCCAAAGTGATTTTCTAGTCTCTTGAACCATAGTCGTATAATCATTATCTATGTATATACGGTGGTCATTGTACATTATTGAACCTTGTTTCCAGGCCTGCTTCAGTAGTTCCTCCTTTGCTTGGTAGTTTGTTAGTCTGGCTACTATAGACCTGGGTCTGGCTTCCGGATTTTTGGGGCATGGTATTAAAGATCGATGCGCCCGGTCCATCGAAAGATCGAAGTCCTGAGGCAGGGAAAGGAATTGTTTCAGTATGTCTTGCAGGAACAGGATTGTGTTCTGATGTTTACTTTCCGATCCCTCTGGAATCCCGTACAGTCTTATGTTGTGTCTCTTATTTCTACTTTCGAGATCGTCTAGCTTCCGCGTCAGTTCCCGGACTCTGGCCAAAAGATAAAGCATCAGTCTATCTTGTCGATCCGATTGTTCCACGAGTTGGTTAGCACACAGCTCAAGTTGATCTGTTTTGTGGTCCACTTTAGCTAGGTCCGATTTGAACTCGCTCAATGTTTTGTCAATTTTAGTAACCGTGCGAGCGGTTTGCATTATTATTTCTTTCAGGCTAGTTGGGATCTCCTCCATCGAGGGCTCCGAATGCAGTAGGCCCTCCGCCATCTCTCTCTCTTGCGTGTCCGATCGTCCTTCCCCTTGCATCATGTCTCTTAATTTTTGTACCGGAGTCGATGGTAGCTTTTCTGCTTTGTTCCTTTTACCTTTTACAGGTAAAGACATTTCTCTAGTAGGGCGATTTAAGTTGATTGTATTCAGTGGGGAGATGGAGCCACAGGGCTATGCTGCCATTAGCTCTCTGACGTCACCGGAAGTCCGCTGCATCAGTAGTGTTGATGCTTGCTACGCCATCAATGTGGGTTTGGAGATGAGCAAGGGTTGATGGATGGCCAGCAGGGGTTAAGCATTGAGTGCATGATGGGATGCTGTCATTTAGTATGTTAAAACAACCTTGTTGACCACTGGTGGTGGTTCAGTCACAGACAGCAGATGCGTAGGGATTGGCATACAATGAAAATCACACCATGCATTTCTTACATTGGCCCTTCTACCACGCCAATGTCTGCCAGGGGTGTGAGAAAAAAACAAACAGGAAATTGGACTTGGTAGATGGATCACACCATCAGCAATCGGATGAACCAGATGAGGCAGCTGAAGGTGCGCAGTTCCACAGTAAGTCTGGAGGGGGTAGGGGGACAGTCCTCAACCACATGCAGTCTGTAAAAATATTTGGTGCTTTTCACATTTACCGACCTACAACTCCTTCGGCCTAGTATATGCCATATGGCATCAGAATCATCCATTGATGAACCTGAACCAAAATGGGCACACGGACTCCGTGAGTTAATATGCTAAAATAATGCAGACAGTGAATGTTTGGGGGGGACATTAATGCACACCAAAACTGGTTTACCTCACTCAGACAACCCCTTGTGCCTTACAATTCACCCATGGTGCATATCAGTCACCCAATAGGGCCATGTTATGATGTGGGTCATACAGCGTATCATATGTACAAAACTATAAAGGATATTCCATTTTGTTTTCATAATTCTGCTTCTCCTGCTGCCTGGGCATCCTTCAGGGGTACCCACGGGGATGTTCCTCTTACTCCCTGTCTGAAGCGTTACTATGCCCAGGACACCCCCTTCCCGGAAAACTTGGTAGACACAGCCCCGATTCAGAGTCCGTCATGGGTTCACCCTCCACTGGCGAGCACTACCAGGATTATAAGCACCTACATTGTCACTGGGTCACCTGTGGGGATTCCTAGGTGCACAGGGACAACATTAGGATGTGGGCGTGTCTCGGGGTCTCCATCATCTCACCAGGCAGCCGGAGTATTTTCTGCACTTAGCAGGTCACCGAGGAGATGGGACATGCAATGTCAGCATGCACAACAGGCGCTAGCTGCCAGGCTCCTCCCAAACGTAGCCACGCAAGACTGTGCTGCAACCGAAAGCCACCGGGTGCCCCCAAAGAGGGAGAGCTGTCCTCTGGATGCTCAGTACCTTCCCTCACCTGCCGCAACAGAATAACCACGGCTCGTTCTGAAACCAGGCTTGCCAGTGTGGTGCAACATGTGCCATACAGCACTGCAAAGCTCGGCAACACCAGTCAGGCCTAAGGATATTAAATGTAATCAAATGTCATTATTACCATAAATCAACATCCTGTGTTCGATTTCCACTGGGTCCATCTTCACTACTACTGTTGCTGTCAGAGCCAATGTAATCAGCATTGGCTGGCGGAGCCTGGCGACGTGGGGGTTCAAACATATAGGGTTGTATTACAAATGACATGTTTAGATCAAGATCAGGTAGGTCAGCAGCATCTGCCTGAGTATCCAGCGAGTACGCCATGTTGACTACAAACTACCATCAGCACCTGCACATAAAAGTACACAACACTGATTAGAAATATGATAGTACTGGAACCAGCATTCATATAAAAACTGCACCCCCCCCCCCACACACACATTGATCACTTTCATTGACCAAGTAAGATCCAACGTCTGTTCTATTGAAGGTAGCAAAAACAAAATGTGTTGCTGTCCATGGACTACTGCTAAATAATACCACAGTTTTCTCCGCATGTACATACTTATGTGTTATTCAATGCTAACGCAATGTATGTCTACCAATGTTAGCAAATGGTGACAAACGTTGTAAAACAAATTTGATGTATTTGCATTGCTTCTCATTCAAAAACCAATTTCATGCAGCACTGCATATGAAAAAAGTACTAACTGCAGGCATTACATATTCGAAATAATAATCATTAGTTGACCACTGTACCACATTTATAGGACGTATGCATTAAACTGACTTCTATACCTACTCAGCGCTTACAATGAAAACGAGCTGTCAAAAATCATAGTTTCAATATTAAAAATGAATAGGGACCATAGAGGGAGTGAGCAATATCATTACCAATCTTATAATGCTGGATAGAAAAGGAGAGAAATGCACAAGTTTTCCAAAAAACAAGCAGGCTGCAGACGGCTTCTGTTATGGGCAGGCTGCTACTGTGACTCCGATTAGGTAATCGCGTTCAGATTGACCCTGACATACTGGCGCTTGCAAAGGTCACACTAGCAGGCATGCATGAAAGAAAAACAGACACTTGCGATGCCAGAAACACGGGGAAAGTGCAAAATTATGAGCGGTGCGACGGGTCAATGGGGAAACACAGTCAACAAATAAATTAATGTGACATCACTACTGACCTTCTTCTACCAACAGGCAAGGTAAAAAAGTATGGAAATTGGCTATAGAAAACTTATTTAGGTGTCCTTTAAATAAACTTTGCCTTGCCTTTCCTTGCCTAGGATCCTCTTCTTCTTCAGGGTCGGGGACTTCTCACAAGGAGAAAGACAAAAAGTCCAGTGGGAAACACCATCACCATGATAAGGATAGGACCCATTCAGATTCCCGCTCCAGATCTCCACACCAGAAGACGGCCAGTGCATGTCCCCCCTCCTGCGGGAGGTCGGACTCTGCCCCCCAGGTAATCCAAGCCTCCTCTGGGCTACCAGTCTTGAAGCCTCCGGCCCTGGTGAAGATGTCAGGTAGAGGATCTTCAGGGCAAGGGCCTTTGGCCCCCTCTCTGAGTCATAGGCCCTACAGCCACACCTCCAGGCCTAAGCCTAGGGATCTAGTGGGTCAGGTGGCAGGCAACAAACTTTGTGCTGCTGTTCACCAAGCTAATGTGTCCTCCTTATCAGCAGACTGACCTTCGGGGTCACACGACAGGAAGAGATGCCAGGAGCAGGACTCTTCTTTGGATGTTCACTCCCCTAAGCACCGGACACCAGACTCTTGGTGTTCAACCCCATTGCTCTTGGTGTCTTCTCCTATGGTGTCCCTTAAGTTTGTGCCTCCCCGCCTGCCCTCCCAGTGCTCCCGACGGGGGGGGGGAGACTTGCCGGCCAAGGTACCACTGCCAGTGAAGCCTGACTCTCAGGCATCAGGCAGCCAGATGTCAGCTCAACCTGTAGACCTGATGTCAGCCCCTCTGCCACCAGCTGGACAGATGCCGAATACCCCGAAGTCCCCAGAGCATCCATCACCCCCTGACCAGATGTCAGTCCCACTGCCCAGGATGCCTGGTGACCCTCTGATACCTGGGCCCTTCGGTGCCTCCTATGGTTTCTTTGGCTGATATCAAAGAGTTATTCAGCTCCTGGTGGGATACTGTCGAGGGGGACATCCTTCCCAAGGAACCCCTGACACCACACCTCACCCAGCCCTGGTGAGCTCTCCTCAGCGGCCACCAAGCTCACTGCCACCCAGGGAACCATCGCTAACTCCGACAAAACCTTTTCTCCCACTGGACAAGTTACCTGAATGTCATAGGCACAGACACAGTCGTTTGTCTAGGTCGTCCTCCAGGTGCTGTAGGCGGTGGTACCAATGCTTGCATTTGAAGTGCTCATATTCCAGCTCCTCAGATGTGGGTTCTTCAGACTCCAGGTCTTTGGGTGATTTCTCACCACCTCCACCCCACCTGGATCCTCATGGGGATTCACCCCGGTCTACCCCGGATGATCCTACCTTCCTCAACGTTATGCATCACATTCTGTTTCTGAACTAATGGGAGACAGAGGATCTGGATCCAGAGAGGAAACGGCTCCCCCATTTTTGGGGGGATTATCAAGCCCAAACCCTTAATGGTACCCCCCCGGTGGCACCATTTAAAGATGTCACTAGGTTGGCTTGGAGACACCTTTCGACAGCCTCTGCTGTTCCGAAAAAGGCAGATCAGCTATATCAAACCCCCACCAGTGAGCCATTTTTAAGGGAACAGACTCAGGCAGACCTGGTGGTCTTAATGGCTGCCCATGTCAGGACGAAACAAGCCCGTCATATGAGTTCCCAGCTGCTGGATAAAGAATCCAAATACCTGGACCAGTTCAGATGCAAAGTATACTTCTCAGCCACATGCACCATATGCTCACTGAATTTTTCTGCACATATGGTGCGGTATCAGAAGTCCCTCCAGAATAAGGCCATTGAGCTGGTGCAGAAACAGCCCAACTTGCCTCACAAATCGGAGCCGTTGGACGTCCTGCAGTGTGGTCTGGATGTGGGTAAACACGTGCTGGGATCCTCCTATGACTCTGCCGATACAGCAGCCAGGGTGACCACCACTAGAGTCTGCATGAGGACGTGCTCTTGACTTTGAGTATCAGGTTTTTGGCAGGACCTCCAGGATGCTATCCTGGATGGTCCTTTCCTGTTCTTTTTGGTCCGGATATCGAGAAAATGATCTTGGACCTTCAAGATTTGGGAGGCCGGCCTGGTGGTGCTGAGGGTTGAGGCGCTGGATGCCACACCTTGTTCCACACCGGCGACCCGGGTTCAGGAATGAGCCTGGGCCGCTGGGGGTCGGCAGGGGAGAGAGAGGATTGAGCATCCATAGGACTGCTCTCCTCTCTCGGGGAAGGATCCAGGAGTAGCCCAGTGCAGCAGCGGCCCCCGGCAACGATTGGTGGTACTGCTACACACTCGGGCTCATACAGCACAGGGTGATGTCGGGCAGCTGCCGTTCTGACATAGGTGGGGGCACCTACGTTGAGGGCTGGGCGGCATTGCACACCCCGCATCAGGGGATGTAACCTGAACAAAGGAAAAACCTGGCACCGAGGATCAGGCGACGGCACCTGTCCCCCATGCATTTCGCCGGGCTTCCCTGACTGGCCTTCGATTTCGGCAGCCCACTCCTCGTCCGATGTCAGAATCTGCCTTGTGAAAGCACCCCAAGTAGGAGAGGGGCGACCTACCCTGGATAGGGTTAGCCGGGGGTGCCGGCATCGGCGAGAAGGGAAAGAGGAGACACCCAGGGATACTTGGGCAGGCAGGACAAGGATAGGATGCCTGAGAGAGGACCTCGGGGCTGTGACGGGAGTGAAACAAAGTAAAAAAAAAAAAAGATTTGGGCACAAATGTTCAATCAGTACATCAAATGTACAGGTTTGAGCAACCCCCGGGCAGACGAAGGCATTTTCTTTGCCAGGAAGGACAAAAGCCTAAGGGACAGCAGCAGAGAGGTAACTTTTGCCATAAAGCCCTCTCAGTCTGGTGGACCACAGGGACCTCAGAACACCAAGCCCTCTCAGGTCTCCTTGCCCACCTCAGGATCCAGTGCCTGACTCCTTGCCGGACCCCCCCCCCACCATTAGCCGAATCTTTGGGGGAGGTAGTAGGGTTCGGTTCTCACTCTATCCTGAAGGCTGGTCCACCATCACGACAGATGTGTGCATGCTCCAGTTGATAGTGCAGGGTCACACATTGGAATTCCTCCAGATACCCCCCTCAGACAACCCACTTGTTCAATCCACTTACTCCCCCTCCCACTCTGCACTTATTCAGGAGGAGGTCCAGTTCCTTCTCGACAGGAAGGCCATAGAACCCGTTCCAGCACCTCAGTGGGGGAAAGAGTTCTACTCATGCTTCTTCTTGGTACCCAAGAAGACAGGGGACCTGCGCCTGATCTTGGATCTGAGCCTCCTGAACAATTATATAGACTACAGGAGGTTCAGGATGGTTACGCTGCTGGGCATCCTCCCAATACTGCATCAAGGGGACTGGCTTTACTCCCTAGACATGCAGGATGCCTACCTCCACATACTGAGTGCTTCCAGCCCACCGGAGATTTCTGAGGTTCATCTTTCAGGGATGGCATTTCCAGTTTTGGGCCTTGCTCTTTGACCATTCCTTGGCACTGCAAGTGTTCATGAAGTGTCTTGTGGTAGCAGCAGCTGTCAGGAAGCAGGGGCACTTTGTTTACCCCTAGCTTGATGATTGGCTCCTAACAGCAGCCACAAAGGATCAGCTCCTGGCCATCCTTGAGGATACCTTCCACTTGTTCAGAACCCTAGGAATTACTCTGAACATACCCAAATCATCTCCTTGGCTGTGCCAAAGGTTATAGTACATAGGGGCAATCCTAGACATAGAGCAAGGGAAGGCTTTCCTCCCACAAGACAGTGCAACGTGCCTTCAGTCCTTGGCCCACAAGGTCTTGATCTCTCACCAGGTTCCAGCTCGAACCATGCTTCAGCTCTTAGGTCACATGGTGGCCGCCATAGTGATGGTTCCTTTGGCATGCCTTTTTATGAGGGTTCTGCAGTGGACCCTCAGGGTGCAGTGGGACAAGAGGGAGTATGATCTTGATCAGTTGGTCCTAATCTCCAGAGCTATGGTCCAAACTCTTTTGTGGTGGCTCTCACACCAGAATCTCGAACTGGGGAACCCCTTTAGGAAAGATCTTCCTTCCCAGGTTCTGACGACAGATGCCTTGGGCCTGGGATGGGGAGCCCATTTTCTAGATTGGCAGACACAGGAAACATGGTCTCCTCTAGAATTGTCCCTCCACGTCAGTGTCCTGGAAATGAGGGCAGTTCTTTACACTCTGCAGACGTTTTAACAGGACCTCCGTCCAGGCCCTCTGTTGATTCAGATGGACAATATGTCAGTTGTCTTTTATATCAACAAACAAGGGGGGACACACTCTTATCCTCTCTATCGAGAGGCCAAGAGAGTGTGGTTTTGGGCCATAGACCATGGCCTATCACTCACCGCAGTCCATGTTCCAGGAGTCCAAATCACCTTGGCCAGCGCCCTAAGCAGGTCAAGGGCAAGGACTCATGAATGGGAACGTCCGCAGTCTGTGGCGTATGATCTCTTTCAAAGATTAGGTCATCCGGTGCTGGACCTCTTTGCATCCTTGTAAACACAAAACTGTCCAGTTTTTGCTCGCTCGATCCAAGGCCTGGTGTTTTCTGACGAAACGCATTATCCCTCTGTTGGACAGGGAGGTTTCTGTATGCCTCCCCTCCCTTTCCTCTTCTTCAGAGGGCCTTGCTCAATCTGCAAGCGGAGGGTGCAGGGATGATTCTAATAGATCCGCTTTGGCCTCGACAGATATGGTTCCCCCTGCTGCAGCAGTTAGCAGCAGAACCTCCAGTTCCCCTGCCCTTGTCCTCCCCCTGTTTACTGTCACAAGAGCAGGGCAAGCTGGTTCACCCAAATCTTTGGGCTCTACACCTTCATGCATGGCTCCTGTAGACGTAGCCACACCCCACTTTGGAGTCTCTACTAGAGTGGCTGAAGTCCGGATGGCAGCCAGAAAACTGTCCACTCGGGTCACTTACGCCATGAAGTGGAAGGGGATCACCTTGTGGGCCACTAACCAGGGACTGGACCCATTCCTTTGCCCCATGAATGCTGTCCTTGAGTATCTCCTCTCCCTGTCTGACGCAGGCCTCCGATACTCTTCTATTAAGGTGCACTTCTCTGCAATTTCAGCCTACCATGCACCAGTTAACGGTAAGTACATTGCCCAGTCGGATCTAGCCCATATGTTTTTAAGGGGTATGCTGCATCTTAAACCTCTCGGGACCCAATCCCACCATGGGATCTTTTATTTTTATTAGAAAAGCTTACATTGCCTCCCTTCAAGCCAGCTGTGGATTGCGAGCTGCGCTTTCTGTCGCGGAAAACATTGTTTTTAGTTGCCGTTACTTCTGCCCGGAGGATTTCTGAGTTTCAGGTCCTTATGTCTAAGGAGCCGTATTTAGTTTTCCACAAGGTCAGGGTGTCCTTGAGACCAATCTTAAGTTTCTACCTAAGGTAGTGTCCCAATTTACTCTTAATCAGGACATTAACCTTCCTGTTTATTATCTGGAGTATTCCAGTCGGGGGAGGCCCTTCTTCATGCTCTAGATGTACATAGGATGCTTCATTACTGTATTGCAAGCACCTGAGTTCTGCGCAAGTCAGACCAACTGTTTGTTTGTTTCCTTTACCTCTAGAACTCTGGGGGCCCCAGTAGCAAAACAGACTCTTTCCAGATGGTTAGTCAACTGCATTACCTTCTGCTACAACAAGTACAACAAACCCTTACTGGGCTTGGTCAAGGGTCATTCCACCAGGGGTGTTTCCGCTTCCTTTGTGGCACTTCATAATGTTTCTGCAGCAGACATCTGTGCAGCAGCTACCTGGGACTCAGTGCATACCTTTGTTAAGCACTACAGCCTGGACGTTGCTTCCCGTTGGAGAGCTGGTTTTGGTTTGGCAGTTCTTCAGGGCCTTCTTCCTGAGGGACCACACTATTTTTTTCCTTTACCACCTCCCTATTTGACCTGGGTCCAGATACCACTGCTTGGTATTCAGTCCTTATGGAGTAGCCTGCTGCAAGAGCGCTTCTCAAAGATCTACTGTTACGGTAAGTTCTTACATAACTGTACTTTCCACTTACAGATCTTGTGTTCTGAATATCGGCAAGGCAGATTTTAGTGGTTGGTTGTGGTTCAATATGATTTTGTTTTTATCTAAGTGGTTTTCTTTGGTGTAATTTTTTTCCTTATAGGTGCTTCCTCGCCCCCAGTGAGGGATTGTGTACTTCCCTACTGGGTGGCAGATTATTCCCGCTCAAGCCCTTCATCATGGTCATCGAGTGTAACAGCAGTGTCAACAAAAAGACATGATACACCCTTTTTTGTTTAACAGCTTTTCAACAGTACCCTTTCTGTGAGAACTTGTGGGGCAGGTATTGTATTAGGAAGAGAAAAATACACAATACAGCTCATTTCCCGCAATGGAGGGTGCCCAGTATAAATACTAATGAGAAACAGTAAGTACCAGCACTCCTCAAGGAACTCCAAAAGGCAATACTTTATTTAAAGACAAAAACAGAACGCCATAAATGCAACATAAGGGCTACATGGTCCATATTTAGCGTTATAACATTCTGTTTTATCTTTAAATAAAGTATTACTTTGAGTTCGAAGAATATTATTAGTAAGGTAGGATAGGACCCTGTCCCATTTGTTTTGGAGAAAGTATTTAAATGCAAGGATCTGTATTCTTTCCTTTTCTGTCTCTTCTGTCTGGTTGCGCAAACCCAATTTTCCTGTGAGACCTCGGACTTGATCAGCCCGAACAGTCTCACAATTCTTTGCCTCTCTCTGTCTCTCAGTTTTCTCTTGCTGTCTGTTTTTCTTCCTTGCATATCTATATCAGCTAATATAAAATTATGTGCAAATCAATGTATGGAAATGTAACTAATGGGATCTGTATTGTTTAGAAAATATTCAGTATTACTGTTGAAATGTGTATTAATTGTATGTTGTCATGACTTTAAAAACCTAGAGGTTATGTGAGTGCAACTATTGAGCCTTTTGCAAAAGCTGGAGGGGTCTCAGGAAGCATACTGTTCTAGTAGCTCCTGAAATATATGAGAACAGAACACTGTGGAAGAAACAGGATGTTTGCAAAGGATGGGGGTTGAAAAGACTTATAAAACAGCTAAGTTGGGCTGCAAGGGAAGATTTGAAAAGAAAAGGACACAGACGGAAGGACGATTTTATTTTTATTATTCTGTACATAGTTATTCTGAATAGGTTTATTTTTATATGTTACTGCAACTACAAATAAACACAGTTTTGTGGAATTTTACAACTGCTCCTGGGTTTTCCCTATGCTTCCTGACCTGTGCGTCGATGACAGAGTGCTGGTACTTGCTGTTTCTCCTTGTGTTGGGAAGGCAGTTTGATTTTTCAGGTAAGAGATTCTGAGTGAGGTAACAGTCATAACCATTATTGCTTATGCTGTCTCTTGATGAGGTGAGTTCTCAAGTCTCTGTGATGTCTGGAATACAGAACACTGATGGAGATTAGTGTAGGGGAGTGGGGAGGACTTTTTGTCCTGGTCCACATAGGCTTCTTGGTGTTTCTGCTAGGTGAGGGGAGCTTTTTAAAAGGCTAAGGCAGTATTTGAATGTGGAATCAGATTCTGATTCTGCATCTAAGTAGAGTTTCAAGGAATTCCAAATTTGAATGAAAAAATGAATGCCAAAAAAACCCCATGAAATGCAATTAATATGATTCTTATTAGCAGATTCTGGGCAACTCTGCTACTCGTAGACCACTAAAAATGTTGTAGTTTGGTTAGCCCCCCCCCCCCATCAACACACAAATGCCTACAATCAGGGTACTGTATACTACAAATACAAAATTATGTAATCTTTCATGCACATTCTGAATTATATAATATGGGGAACAATTAAACAAAAACCTGTTGTTGAACAGAACCCCATTTCTGTCTTAGATTTCCCTTACTCTGTACATCAGGTATTAAAAAAACAATCAGGGGCACCATACACAGTTGCAGGGATGAGTGCTGCTAATTGGGAGTGCACAGGACTCACACATTGCAGCTCACAAGAACTGCTATACATAAAGAAGTGCCACTCTCTGCAGTATCAGCACTGCAAAAGCATACTGTATGTAAAGTACATATCCAGATGTTAGTTGTCACTGCACATTGGCTATGGGTCCTCTAGCATACTGAACTACCATAGCTGCAGTGGTTGGTCTCAGCCACAAGGTGTTGTGCCATGGCCCGTGCCCCAGACATTCTGCACTACCACTGA
This sequence comes from Neoceratodus forsteri, assembly GCA_016271365.2. Taxonomy (NCBI): domain Eukaryota; kingdom Metazoa; phylum Chordata; order Ceratodontiformes; family Ceratodontidae; genus Neoceratodus; species Neoceratodus forsteri. The sequence continues at coordinate 724,174,430 of CM057458.1, read as the reverse complement.
TCCTCCCCCCAGTCGCATACTTTATTTTGTTTTCCATATTACTTTTTTTCATTCTTGCACAGCCACTTCCTTCCTCCCTGGTCACCCACTACTGTCACTTACTGCCCTAGGGACTTCCCTGATGGAGATTCCCCAGGGTCCTGTAAGTGGTGTAGGGCCTTCATTGACCAGGAAGTCATCCTGTGCCTGTTGTGGTTTTTTCCTTTTCCCTTGACCCCACTCCCCTGACATCAGGCAGTATCTTAACAGATCTCGCACGCTCTAGCATGCTCCTGTGGGAGAGGTAGGCTCATTGGCCCACTGCAGGGGTTGCTAGAGGAGCGGAACCAAATGACATCCATCCCCAGCTAGGAGCTCTGCAGGGCAGCAGCACCTCCACACCTCTCCAGATCACCTGACTGGCTTTCTGGGCTCGGTTCGAACCCAGGTCGCTGACGTGGGAGAGCTCAGCCCTACTCACTAGGCCATGATGTGGTGCCCCCAACTCTATACTTTAAGGGCTGCTTCTTGTTTGGTCAAGACTTCTGCGATCATCCCCAGTGATCCAGAGAGCAGTGTAGCCTATTGCTGCAGCAGTTCTCCTCCTGGGTTGCTATGCCTTGAGACGGATGGTGAGGGTGCTGTGGCAGATTAGCCTACTGCTGTGTGAACAGGGGATCCTTCCTTTCCAGAGCCTCACATATTCCCCTGTTCAGTGGTGCTGTACACCCCCTAACCCTTCCCCATGTGGGAGTGAATATTCCAGCTTGCAAGGCTATGATTCCATCTCAAACTGCTTTTAGAAGTTCTCATCCGAGGTCACTGTGCTTTGTGACTGGGAAGTGGGGGGGGGGGCTAAGGGTGCCAGGGAACCGCTATGCTTAGTACAGTATGATAAAAACATTACATCCTCTATTACATGCCAGCCTGTTAGTGCAGTGGTAGGTTACTGCTCATGAGGCCGGAGACCCTGGTTCGAGGAACAAGCCTTACTCACCAGATTCCAGCCAGGGAGAAGAGGACTGAGCATACCTGATGATGCTGTCCTCCTCTGGGTGTATTGTAGTTCAATACCAGACACTTGAGCACCACCTTAAGGTGTCCAGATGGTGCAAGATAAGCAGGTATGGCAGTGAGTATGGAGACATGGGGCATTATGGGCGGGCATGCCCATTGCACACCTAGCCACGTGACAGTGGCCCATTGTCTCCATGAAGAACAACATCAGAGACAAAAGCTCCCACCCCCCACAAAATGATGCTGGCATATTTGGGTTCTTCATGGCCCATCCAGTATGAAACAGCCCTGCTGCTATGAGACTTCGACTCTGATTGGGGTACCCCCCTCATCGTGGGACCTACCATAGTGGGGTTACCCCAAGGGGAAGGTAAGCCAGTCTCTGGGTCAGGTGACAGGGCTAGGTAGTAGCCAGGCAGAGGCGTGCCAAACTGGGGGATAAATCAGAACTAATTCCAAACAAGCATTTTTCAATGCCGAACGTGTTTGACTGCATGCTGTTACAAGTTAAAAGTATCTCGAGGCTGCAGGCAGCCCTTTCTTCCTCCATTATCCATTGTTTCATGGACTTTGGATTCCACCAGGTTAAGGGGTAAAAGCTGAAAAAATGGCTAACAGAATAAAGAACATCTTCATAAGTGAGTCGTTTCTCCATAACTTTGGTTTTTGACATTTGACCCTAAATTTTAAACATAGCCATTTTATGACCCCACGTTATGATCCGGAGAGGTGGAATTTGTTAAATACCATCCAGAAGAGGGTTTTGCGAAGTGACTACACAAGCATGTTTCAGAGGGGATTTGAAAAATGACACCTGCAATGTTCATAAAGTGGGCTAATACAAGGACTGTATTGAACATTTGGAACCAAAATGTGCAAGCTGTTATGAGTAAACATTGGGAAAATTCAGCAGTTTCTTCGAGGCTTTGTTGACTGACATTTTAACCCCAAATTTTCAGCATAGTCTTTTTATGACCCCATCTTTTGATGACAACAGGTGGAATTTTTTTAAATCTTGCCTGCAAGGTAATTTAATGGAGCGAATGGGTGAACATACTTGAGGGATATATGAAAAATGTTATCTACCTTGTTCCTGAGGAGGGGGCCCAATGGCTATGTGGAAAAGTTGGTGCAAAAATGTTAAAAAAAATTTTTACAAAATTTGGAGTAGAAGTTCAGAACGCATTAAAAACCCTTAACTAATATAATAATAATAATTTACTTTATTTTTATTGCGCCTTTCTAAAACCAAGGCACCATCACAGCAAGCTTACATAAAACAATAATATAAAACACAAATACAATAAATATTCAGTTCATAAAATCCACTAAAATATCATCAACTGGGATATGCTTGATACCATAAGTGGGTCTTTAAGGCCTGTTTAAATTCCTCCACAGATGCGCACTTCTGAAGCAGGCGGGGTAGAGAATTCCAGAGGGCTGGGGCCATGTACATAAAAGCACAGGCCCCAGAAGATTTAAGAGAGACACTTGGAATCTCTAGCAACCATTCGTCCACCGAGTGGAGCGATTGCCTAGGGCAGTAAGGTACCAGTAGCTCTTTCAAGTAGTCTGGGTCCAGTCTGTGTAGGGCTTTATAAGTCAGAACACCAACTTTAAAGGTGATCAACCACTGTATTGACAGTCAGTGCAGTTCGCGCAGCACCAGAGAAATATGACAGGTATGAGGAGTACCCATCAATAACCGGGCTGCTGCGTTCTGCATGAGCTGCAGGTGGTGGATATCAACCCCTGGTAGCCCTAGATACAGGGAGTTGCAATAATCAAGGTGCGAGGTCACAAAGGCATGGACCAATATAGGCAGATCACCGGACAGAACTAGATGACTAATCCTGGAGATGTTCCTCAGATGGTAAAAGGATGATTTGACGACTGCCAACACCTGCAATCGCAGTGTCAGCATGTAGTCAAAAATCACCCCCAGATTCCGCACCCATTCAGAGGTAGGGAGCTGAGTGCCACCCAGAAATAATCCTGAAGGCAAACCAGCTCTTATCCCCTCTATCTGGCAACCCCGGTCCACCACCATCACCTCCATCTTCTCCAAGTTCAATCTCAACCAGCTCGAATTCATCCAGTTCTGGATTTCAGTGACGCAATTGTTGAATATTGAGAGAGCTCTATCCTGGTCAGATGCAAACAATGGGTAGAGCTGGGTATCATCAGCATAGAAGTGAAACCTCAACCCATACCTTCTTACAGTGTCTCTGAGGGGGCAGCATGTACTCTGCGAAACAATATGGGGGGACAACACCGAAGCCTGAGGAACCCCACATAACAGAGACTGAGCCATAAGAATTAATTCTAGACACCACCCTCTGAGTTGTGCCAGTGAGGAAAGATCTAAACCACTTGAGGACTGTACTAGACAGGCCACAAATGAACCTCAGGCTTTCGAGAAGAACTCCATGGTCCACAGGTCAAATGCTGAAGAGAGATCGAGAAGAACCAAGATGGAGTGGTTCTTTTGATCTCTAGCCATCAGGAGATCATTGAGCACCCAAACCAGTGCAGTCTCTGTACTATGCCTCTTTCGAAAACCAGACTAGAGTGGTTCATAGATGTCATGGATGGTCAAATGGTTCTCCAGCTGTGTGGCCACAACTTTCTCAATCACCTTCCCCACAAAGGGAAGATTAGAGTTTGGCCTGTAGTTGGCATGGCAGTCTGGGTCCAAAGAAGTTTTCTTCAGGAGGGGTGTTACCACCACCTCCTTCAGGGAGCTAGGAAACTCACCTGTCTCCAAGGAGCACCAGACTATCTGTGCTAGGACAGGGCCGATAGTATCACAACAACCCATTATCAGGGAAGTTGGGCCTGGATCCAAACTACAGCATGTAGGGTGCATACCCTGGACAATCCGCATGACATCAGTGAACTCCAGCCAGTCAAAGGAACTCCAGGAGAGCCTAGGGTCAGTGATCGGGTGCCGATCCATAGCTTCTCCCATAGAGTGTACAGGTTGGAGTACCACCCTGATGTCAGCAACCTTAGCCACAAAGAAGCGAGCAAGCCCTTCACACTTTTCTTGTGAAAAGGCTCTTCGAACCTGCAGGCAGGCTTCGTTGCACGGTCTGTCTACAGTTCAAAAGAGCTGAGCTGGTTGGTTCTGAGCATCTGCAATTTCTGAGCTTATTTTGTTTTCAGTCAGTTCATGGTTGATCTTCGGAGCACCAGGAAGTGCTGGTCATCAGAGGAGTTCAGCAGCTAAGTAAGTGAGGGATGCAGGAATGGGAGTGCTGAGAGGGGCGGGGGTTAGGATGGGGACTGTTTACTTTTTTATTTTTTTATTCGACAGTTTTCTAAAAAATCTACAAAAAGATGACAAGGGACAGTTTTCTTTGTTTCCAGTACTGACACTGAAGATTGGGCACCCTAGTATCTGTTTGTTGTTTGGTAGCATCGATGGTGAACACCTTGGCGTCACTTCCTGTTTTGGGGGAGGGGGGGTTAGCTAATACCAGGGGTTGGGCACCCTGGTGTTTTATGTGTGTGTGTGTGTGTGTGTGTGTGTGTGTGTGTGTGATTGTGTGTGTGTGTGTGTGTATACCGGTGGTGGGATTGAGCACCCACTGCTGGTTAAACCTGGGTTGGGCAGGAGGGGTAACACTGCATTGCCACCTTGTGGTGGCACTATGAAAGGAAGCAGCTGGACTGTGATAAATGTGGCTGCGTCCTTTCATATGTGAGAAGTGGTCACCCATCAGCCTGCAATGCTGCATCAGTAGCAGCCTTCTCAGGATTGGTTGCACACACACACACACACACACACACACACCCTACAGGCTCAGCTGCATTGGCTACTTCTTACTTCAGGAGTCCTTTAGCATCAGTAACTTTTTTGCACTTAGCTGGCTAGGTGCAACTGCCCTGGAGGTGTGCCTTTAAGAGATATTTAAATGAGCGTAGAGCCAAGCCAATCAAAAGACAGGAGGGGGTGTGAGCTGAGTAAGAGCTGTTGAATGCTTCACAATTTTTTCTCCGCTGGACTGAGCAATATTGCCTCTGAGGTGTCTCTCAACTTTCCTTGTTGACAGCCTCCTGGTGTTTATCTGAGTAAAGTTTTCCTCATAAATTATTTCCTTTAGTGTGCTGAGTGAAAGTTTTACTTTTTCTTTAGTGCTGTGCAAATTTTTATTTTTAGCCCGAGGGCACTATTTTGATTTTATTTTTACTGCGACTATTTAGTTTAAAGTTAGTTTTATTGTGGGTGCTTATTTTCGACGGTTTCCTTAATTTTTGGAGCAAATCTTTGTGGGAACTATCGAATTAGGGACAGTTGCCTTGTTTTTTACCTCAGACCTTGCGGGGTTTACAGCGAGGCACCTGCAGTAGATTTCAAATTTAAACAGTGCCTGGGGGGTTTTCTTTCTAGATTGGCAATTACGAGGAAACCTTTTTTTTTTTTGTTTGTTATATTACCGGACCTTGGTATCATCTGTGTCAGGACTGTCCGTAAGGGTCCAGCAGCCACATGTGTGCAGTTGAGTATTACTGGGTTTCTATTAAGATTGGCACTGGTATAGATTCCAGTTTTACAACCCCCCCCCCAAAAAAAGGCACTAGCAATAGACAGAGTTTATTAACTGGGGCAGGACTGGCCAGTGGCATTTTCACAGAAAACTGCACTCAGTTAATAGGTCCAGAACTGGTTTGCTTTGCTTAAATTGGCAAACATAGCAGACAAACCTTTGATTATTATGGCTGAGGATAAATCAAAGGCTTCTGACGAGGGTCCATTCAAAAGTACTAATACCAAAAGCAGAGGTGCAGAGGAACCCTCCAGATCCCACCCAAAAAATAAGCTTCCAAAGATGAAGTTCCTCACAAACTGAAAAATAAGAGTGACAAAAAAGGAAGCTTGATCAAGCCTCTGAGTGGCTAAAAAGAAACTCTGTCAAGGCAGATATGCTCCTCCCATTGCTCCTGGAAAAGCCAGTAGTGAGACAACAGGCAGCTTAAAGCATACAGAAAAAAACAAAACACTTACAAACTGCGCAGGTTCTTCCATCAGTGCAAGATATGGAAAAAGCATGGCAACTGTTTCAGACCCTTCAAAAGATGGGTCCTTGATTTAGTGGGGCTGGAAGGCACTCTTCCACAGTTCTCTCTTCTGTAGACTGTGAGGATGACGCAGATGATGATCAATTTTATGATGCTCCTGACATGGATTTTGAATGCCTTGAGAACCAGGAGTCCCCGGACGCTCACCTTGGGGATTGCCCGGGTGACCACAAGGATCCTTCCTCTATGTTTACATTTATACAAAATATGTTGGATACCCTGGACCTCCCTACACAGGAGCCCAACCAGGATGTTGATGAAGACGAAGATTATAGGGAGATAAAGGATCTTTCATCCTCAAAGACCCTGGTCATCCTGATCTATAATGCATTTAGAAAAAAATACCAGGAAGGTGCTTCAACACCTCACTTCAGTATCAGGGGTTGATAAGCAGCTTGAGAAAAAATGTAAATTGTCTAAAAATGGTACAGAGTTCCTGTCTGCACACCCTAGCCACGAAAGTATAGTGCAGCAGGCAGCTTATGAGAAAGCTGGAGTCTCCTTGTCGCTCTCTCCCCCGACAAGGATTCCAAGAAAATTAACTTTATAGCAAAGAAAATGTGTGCCACAGCTTCCCTGCTTCTCAGGCTTTCTTCTTATATGGTATCCAGAGCCAAATATCAGAAAGCCCTTTGGAAATCTGTCCAGGCTATCGCCCGCAGTGGATCAGATTCTGTGGTGCAGGAGCTGGAGGATACATCAAAACTGCTCTGGAAGCTACTATGTACCAATTCCACATGGCAGATGACAACAGTGATGCAACCTCTAGGGCAATGGCCCATGCCATCTCTCTGAGATACTTCACCTGGCTTAGAACAACCAGTCTAACCACAGACACTCAGAACAAGGCCATGGATTTTCCCTGTGATCAAAATACTTTGATTACAGAACCACTGACTACATGAAAAAAGTCTGAGTACAAAGCCTCCTGGCAGAGCCACTCATCCAAGCCTAAACCCGCCACCCCTCAGAGATCCTGTCCCAGGGGCGATAGGGGTAGAAGTTTTGTTCCCAGACATTACAGTCCCTATCCCCAATTTGACTTTAGCCAGTACAGGGAGTCTTTCAGGGGCAGAAGGGGCCAAAAAGCCACCTCTACCCAGCCATCTGCCTCTTGGTCTAAGTCCTGATGTGAGTGTCCAGGTCACCTCCCCATTTCCGGTTGGAGGCAGACTATCTCACTATCTTCAGCACTGGCCACTCATCACGTCGGACAAGTGGGTGCTGGAGATAGTGGAGAAGGGTCTGTCATTATTGTTCAAGCAGCTGCCAGACCTCAAGTGTACCGAGGTGTCAAGACCTCTGTCCCCAACACAGATGCCACTGTTGGAAATGGAGGTACAAAACCTTCTGGCTTTACGAGCTGTGGAGAGGGTCCCCAACCACGAGAAGGGCAAGGGCCTCTACTCCACATATTTTATTTTTTTTTTAAACTGTGTTTATTGCTTTAAGTAATAAAAACAATACATACATTTCCTCATACAAGGCCTTCGCTTATTTGCAAGACAGTTGATATACATAGATATTTCCTTGTAATCTGGTACAATAGGAAGTGAGGGTTATCTAATATAGTATCCATAAAGATAGTCCCATAATGCCAGTCATCTCAAGCTTCTGGAATATCCATCTTAAGTAGTATCAGCAGGAATAAATTACTGCAATCTTAGATGATTGCTATTTATCCATGAATAAATGTGGAATTAAAAGGTAAAATTATGCTTTGCAGATCAATTACTACAATTACACAGTAGGAAACCCTGTTCCATAACTACAGCATCCCAGAACAGTAGGCAAAAGAGAGACAACATATTGTCTCAATATCAAAATATATACCCTCAAAAAATTAGGATTTAAACAAGGCCTACAGGACTGTTCTTAAAACTTTGAAGTCCAAATAAAGGGGTGTCTCTCCAAAGAGAGAAGACCACTGCACAGACAGTCCCTGAAGCCCAGGTCACAACACTGAAAGCCAAAGCGCCATGTCTCACCAGGTTGATTCAGTCATTATCCGAATCCTCCTCAACTGTAATTCTGGCTGCATTCGCTTGAAACTCCATTTCTATCTTCTCCATCCATTGTCCTGCATCCTTAGGATCATTAAACTGCATGCTGTTTCCCCTATATATTATCCGCAGTCAAGCCAGTAAAATAAATGAGTGCACTATTCCCAGTGCCTGGAGCCTCTGTCTGACTCCATCAAACTGTTTGCAATGAGCTCTTGTTTGATAAGAGAGATCTGGAAATATTTTTACATCATGTTCCTCAATGTCAATTGGATATACCGATCTTGCTGCAGATAGTAAGAGGTCCCGAATCTCTACTCCCGCCGTTCGCACTAGAACAGTGCGTGGTTGGTCTGTGGCTGATGGTCTAATCCTGGGGTTGACTCTGTATGCCCTTTTAAGGGGAGCCCATTCAAAAGTTCCTGGGACCGGGGTAGTTTCCGACATCCATTTTACCAGAAAGTTCAGGAGATTAGCACCTTCGGTCCCCTCCAGAACACCAACCAGTCTTAAGTTACCAGTGCGGGTCTCATTCTCCAGGGCCTCTAATTGACCTTGCAGTTGAGTGTTTTCCTTAGTCAGGGAGGTAACGGTTGCCGACATGGAAATGGAACGTTTCTCTGTTTCAGCAACAACACCAGTAAGATCTTTTATGGCCACATCATGCATCTCAAGTTTAGCTAATGTGCGCTCCATTTTACTGTCCATAGACTTAACTGTTGTCAGAATTTATTGCCAAGGTGGAGCTTGCGAACCTTCCGTCTCAGGCCCAACCTCGTGGGTTGCAGTTTCTTCTTGGGCCTGCCCCTGTTTGCCTCCGGGAAGTTTAGACGCTCCAGAGCCTGTTGATTTTGGTTTCCCCATGGCAAGTGTATGTTTGTTGGAAAGCTAAAAACCTCCCAAGAATGATCTGCAAACTTTTTGCTCTTTTGCCTTTTTTTTAAGAATAATACGGTTATTCCCCTGTTCTAATGTAGAGCTGATCTAAAAAGCGTCCTGCTGGGAGATCGGCTCTCTAGCGCCCCCTACTCCAGGTATTTTCTGACACAAAAGAAAACTGGGGAGTGGTGACCTATCTTAGATCTCAGATATTTAAACAAACATCTGAAAAAACCCAAATTCAAAATGGTCACTCTGTCACTGGTCATACAGTCCTTACAGCAGGAAGACTGGCTAGCCTCCTTCTACTTAAAGATGCCTACTTCCACATACCCATAAGGAGATCTCACAGGACGTTTCTCAGGTTCAAACTTCCTTCGGGTCACTATCAGTTCACCGCAATGCCCTCCGTTCTGTCCTCGGCCCCAAGGGTCTTTACCAAGTGTTTCGCAGTGGTAGTAGCACATCTCAGAAGATTGGGTGTGGCTCTCTACCCCTATCTGGACGACTGGCTCATAGTAGCAAAATCTCCTTGCCAGGTCAAGGAATCTGTTTCCCTCTGGGTGTCCTGGTGAATCTAAAGAAATCTCACCCAGAACCCACCCAGTTGCTTACCTTCATATATAGGGGCCCAGCTGGACACTCAGAAGGGATATGCTTTCCTCCCGCAGGAAAGAATTCAGAGTTTCCTTTCAGTGGCAGATTCTTTCGCCCACCCAGGGACAGCCAAGAGCAGCCAGATATTTTCTCAAACTTCTGGGACATATGGCCTCTGTGACTGCAGTAGTCCTAGGGGTCAGGTACAGGATGAGACTCCTGCAAGCCTACCTCAGGGCTCGCAGGTCTCAGAGAAGCATCACATTTTCAAAGTTGATACCTGTTGATACCAGAGCAGTTCCTCCAAAACTTGCTGTGGTGGAAGAACCCTGCAAATTTGCAGGCAGGGGTTCCCTTTCAGGCTCCTCTTCCCACAAAGGTGATCACCACAGATGCCTCCCTTTTGGGCTGGGGAGCTCATTTAGACAGTGCCTCAGTAAGCAGCAGTTGGACTCCCGATGAGTCACAGTTGCGTATACATCTTTTGGAACTCAGAGCAGTCTTACTAGCTCTCAAAGCTTTCACTACCAGCATAGAAGGGCAGGCAGTTCAAATTCGAACAGACAACACCACTGCAATGTTCTACATAAACAAGCAGGGTGGTACCAGATCAGGAATACTCTGTTTGGAAACTCTGAAGCTCTGGTCTCCAGCATTCTCCCTGGGAGTCAGCCTCTCAGCTATTCACCTCCCAGGCAAACTCAGTACTTTGGCGGATGCTCTAATCTGCATCAGTCAAGGTCAGAGCGAATGGACGCTGAACATGCAGGTACTAGCCACAGTGTTCAAGCGGTGGGGCACACCAGATGTGGATCTGTTTGCTTCGCCTCTCAATTTTCAGCTTCCTCAGTACTGTTGCAGGCCCCCAGTTCCGGGAACACTTCCTCTGGATGCCCTGATCCTGGACTGGTCAGGGAGGTTCCTATACGCATTTCCTCCCTTTCCTCCGATAGTCAGGGTTTTGCTGAAACTCCAGACAGCAGCCTGCATCGATGATCCTAGTGGCTCTGGACTGGCCCAGGCAAGCCTAGTACCCTCTCCTTCTCTCAGTGTTCTGCAACAGGCCCATTCGTCTGCTTCCGACTCGCTCTGTGCTGACCCTTCCTCAGATGGGAGTGCAGTACCCAGACATACACTCTCTTCACCTGAAGGCCTGGTTCTTGAGGAGTGAGTTAGAGTTTCCATCTTCACAGTACTCTGAACAGGTCCTTAATATACTGAGGATGGCTAAAAAACGAACACCAAGAACACTTATGCAGCCAAATGGAAAAGGTTTTCCCTCTGGTGCAAGAGCAAAAAGATTGAACCCCTATCGGCTACGGACCCTCAGCTGCTAGACTACGTGGTACACATACAGGCGTCAGGCTTTAAACCATCTTCACTCAAGCTACACCTGGTGGCAGTTTCAGCCTACCTTTCGGTGGGAAAGAAGAAATCAGTTTTTTTCCCCACAGCATTATTTAAACAGTTTTTCCAAGGCCTCTTGCACCTCCAGCCTCCAACCAGGGAGCCTGTTCTTTCTTGGAGCCAGAACCTTTGCATAGATGGGCTCATGAATCCACCTTTCGAGCCTATGTCCACGGCCCACATCAAGTTTGTAACTTGGAAGACCATCCTCCTGGTAGCCATTATGTCTGCCAGGAGGATCTGAGCTACCAGCAGTGTGCTCTGAACTGAATTACATCATCCCTCACAATGTTAAAGTTGAGCTCAAGTCAAATAGGACATTTCTGCCAAAGGTCGTTTCAGAATTTCACTTGAACCAGTGCATTACTCTGCCTGTCTTCTTTACTGAGCCATCCACTCTGGGTGAGCAGAAGCTCCACAGCTTGGATGTCAAGAGCCAACTTTCAGTACCTAGACCATACTTGACAGTCCAGAGGCTCTTCCACTCAGTTGTTGCTCACCTACGGGGATGTAGACAGAGGAAGACCAGCTACCAAGAGAACCATTTCTCATTGGTTGGTCTCTTGTATTAGATTCTGCCATGAGAAAGCTGGTCAACAAGCTCCAGTGGGGCTCAGAGCCCATTCCACCAGGGGCACTGCAGCCTCGCTTGCAGCAGCAATGGACATTCCCCTACTGGATGCAAAGCAGCTACCTGAAAATATGTGCACACCTTTGTGAAACATTACAGTTTGGTTGTGCAGACCAGATCTGATGCCAAATTTGGCAGGGTGGTTCTGAAGAGCCTTTTTCCTAAGTAGGTTCTCTGCCTGCCTCCCACTTGGTACTGCTGGATAGTCTGCAAAAAAGTTACTGATGCTAAAGGACTCCTGGGGTAAGAAGAAAATATTACTCACCATAGTAATCTTCTTTCTTCCAAGGGGTCCTTTAGCATCAGTAAGCTCCCACCCTTCCTTTCTTCCCGGTTCACCTGGTGGAGAAGGGCTCTTATGTCACCTTTTACCAAATTTGGAGTTTCCTATTGAGTTTTTCGCTTGTGTTTCTGTTTCTATTTCCAGTTTTGTGGACGTTTTTTTAATCCTGTTGATTATTTTTCAGGGCATTTGACCTCATCTTTCCTTGAAAAGATTCTGAAGCATTCAACACCTCTCACTCAGCTCACACCCCCTCCTGTCTCTTGATTGGCTTGGCCGTACGCTCATTTAAATATCTCTTAAAGGCACACCTCCAGGGCAGTTACACCTAGCCAGCTAAGTGCCAAAAAGGTTACTGATGCTAAAGGACCCCTTGGAAGAAAGGTTACTGTGGTGAGTAATTTTTTCTTGCAACATACACCTCCCCAGCCCCTACACTGCTGGAGTGGCACCAATATGTATGCTTTGCGTATGTGCACAAGTAAACATAAAACAAATCCCTCCATAATGTAAATTGGTACAGAGGTTAAACGGTATTGCAAAGACAAATACATGTTATTCAAGCGCTAAAGCATCTCCATGTTTGCATCTTTCCTGGGTCGCGCCTGAAAATAGTCATTTCATGGCTAGTGCACCTACCCAGTTAACAAAAACTAAATGAGTAACTAAATAAATAATGCTATACCACACAGCAGTTTATCTATACAAGTATTGCACAGTATACTGTTCAGTTCTGTGTAACTACTGCTGTAACTTCATTCAGTATCTGCTAAATACACTATTTCTTAAATGTTTAAAGTGAGCTGCACATAGTGCAACATTTACTAAAAAGTATTCATTAAAACCTTCACAAGAAATACTAAAGGCAAAAATAATACAACTGTACAAGATGTTGGAAATCATCATTTAAACATTTTACAGACATAAGGAAAATTCTCCAGTACACACTACAGCTGTTCAGCTTGTTTAGATACATTCATTTAACCACTCTACAAGATTTGAACAGCAGCCTGCATTTTGCTAATAAGAGTAGATAATGCATCATTTACTGAAAGAAATAGTCAGTATAACAAGCATTTGTCAATACCGAATGTTCACTTGCAGATATTTGCAGTGGTATGTCCTTCTCTGTCTCTCTCACTGTCTGCCATCACTGTATGCTCTCCCATCACTGTATGCTGCCTCCCTCTTCCCCCCCAATCTGGCACACTCTCACACAGTATGTGCAGAAACATGTTTTGCCACAAGCACAGGCATTGCCTTTCTCCCTGTTGTTCCCTGTGTGTGTCTGTCTCTCTCTCTCACTCTCACTCTCTCACTCATGGTGTCTCTCTGCATGTATTTCACCCTTTTAGTGATCCTTTGCCTGCTGGAAGCTATGGAAGAGATGTGACAGACAGCCACGGGGCAACACTTGTACAGAATGACAGCACCTGCAGGACGCCAATTAATGCAGAGGAGGTGCAGGGCTTCATACATGTTCCCACAGCTATAGTGCTCCCGCTCACTCTCTGTCTCTTACAGTATCTGCTTACAAATGGGGAGAGACAGAGAGAGAGAGAGAGAGAGAGCAAGAGAGACACAGAGAGTGAAGCAACACCATACATAGACAGAGAAAACTGTGGTAAAGTTAAAGAGCAGCTGCCGAGTTCCCACCCCCCAAAAATATTTCATAGCCTACCTGGCCCTGAGTCTCATGGTATAAACAATTCCTACATATCTCTGCCATGTATTAAAAATATAACATTTGTAACTTCAGTGCCTAAAGAAAATACCAAATTGCAGCCACTTCCCGAAAGTGTTGACATGCCCCCGTGCATGCACATTTCGTGATGTCAGTAAACGAAGTCCATGTGTGCGGGCCCTTAGACTTCAATGAAGTCTATTTTTAGAGACATCTTAATACCATTTAAAACTGTGATTTATAGCAAATCAAAACAACCGCTCGACTAACAGAGACCCTGTTAGTCGAGCAGTTGCTTTGATTTGCTATAATCGCAATTTTAAATGGTATTAAAATGTCTTTAAAAATAGTCTGCATTGAAGTCTATGGGGCACACACACGGACTTCATTTACTGACATCTCAAAACGTGTGTGCGTGGGGGCTTGTCAGTGCTTTTGGGAAGTGGCAGCGTTTAGGTATTTTGTTTGGGGACTAAAACTATGAGTGTTATATTTTTAATACACGGCAGAGATATGTAGGAATGTTTATACCAGGAGACTCGGGGCTGTGTAGGCTATGACATATATATGGGGGGGGGCAGAAACAATGCCACTATGAAGCTGCTCTTTAAATAACTTACTTTGCTGCCTCTCCAGGAACTGCTGCACATCAGACCGGACACCTGACAACAGAGATAGCACACTGCAGCATTTCTATGACATGTTCTGTGGTATGTCTCTGTTGGTGTCTCTCACTCGCTCTCCCTGTTGCAGCAGAGAGTGCTAGCAGTGGGAGGGGGCCAAACGAGCGAGCTGGTGGTCAGACGGCAAGTGAGTGAGTGGACGGGGACAGCAAACATCCTGGTCAGTCTGTGGGTGTCTCTCCTCATCTCAGGATGCCACAGGAGGGGTCGCTGCAGGTGCTCAGTGAAATGCTACACAACAGAGAAACTGGACTTTGGACACAGGCTGTCGGGCAAGCATGATCGAGAGAATGTTAAAAAAAACTAAAAACACGTTTTCCTTTGTTGCCCTCTGCCCTGATATTTTACTACATGATGAGACATACTGAGCATATGTCTGTGGACAGCCATTGTAAGTGGTGGTCAGCAGGAGTAGCCAATAAGTGAAGCTGCAGTGCGGCTAATGTAGAAGCTTGAGGGGGGCAGAGGAGTGAGGACCAGGGAGAGGGAGTGCGGCGGGTGGCAGGAGCCTCCAATAAGTAAAGCTGCACCGTGGCCAATGTAGAAGCCTTTAGGAGGGCAGAGGAGCGAGGACCGGGGAGAGAGAGTGGCGGGCAGTAGGATGCGCATGCCCGGAGTTACGGCTACAGAAAGAAATGAAGCACCATCTCTCTCATTGGAGCGGTTCATTTCTTTTTACTACAGAACATGCCACGTCAGCAAGCAGAACTACTGTACTGTCATTAACAGAGTGCCTGGTCATTGGTTTACACTCCCAAGCCCATTGCAGTTTCAGTTGTAATTGGCTCGGCAGTGACAAAGCTCTAAAATTCCATTAGTAGCAAGACGTTCCTTGCGAAAGCGCAAGTGAACGTAAACATTCACAAGAATCCTTACAGATAAAATGAACACAACAATTCAATGTTTTAAAAACAGGATTTTTTAAAAGAAAAAGAAAAATTCTCCAAACTTGACAGTGGGAATTGAACTAGCATAAACACAATCTTTCAACACTCCTTTCCCAAAAATATTTGAGCAGTAGTTTGAGCTTGGTTTGCAAATAAAATAAAAACAAAATCCCGCATAAACAGATTAAAAACCATGCAGCACAAGTATTTAAAATCAAATGTAAACTGTGTTGCAGATTGAAAGCCGGGTCCTTGTTGCAACTGCCAGCCTAAGGGCCATCCACTTCTTGTTTTTCAAGAACAAACAGTTCTGGCAAGGCAGAAGGACATTTTGAAGCTATAAGGTGACCCACAGAGAGAGGACAAAAATGTGTATCTGGGGAAATGGAGGGAGGCAGACAAGGCAGTAAGGAGTGCAAAAGTGCTAGCTGAGGAAATAAAGCCCAGACGGTATCAAAGGGGGACAAGACATTTTTCAGGTATATCGGGGAGGAAAGGAAGGCCAAGGGAGGGATTGCATGGGTAATAATGGAGGCAGGAGACTATATTGAGGAGGACCAAGAAAAGGCAAATATGTTAAAAAATATTTCTGCTCAGTATTCACAGTTGAGAGGGAAGGGGAGGGACCACAAATATGTACCAAGAGATTGGATGGGAGGGAAATGGACATCAGTCCCTTTTCTGAAGAGAGGGTCAGTCAAGCACTTGCTAATCTGAGGGTGGACAAAACCATGGGGCCAGATGAGATGCACCCAAGAGTGTTAAAGGAACTCAGGGAGGTGCTAGCTGCACCCCTGACGGACCTTTTTAACAGTTCACTGGAGATCAGTGTGGTCCTGGAGGACTGGAGAAGGGTGGCTGTAGTCCCACTTCACAAACACGGTAGCAAGGAGGAGGTGGTAAATTACAGTCCTATCAGTCTTACATCTGTAGTAGGGAAATTGATGGAAACATATTAAAGGAAAGAACTGTGGAACACTTGGAATCCAGTGGACTACAGGACCTGAGGCAGCATGGCTTTACAGAGGAGAGGTCATGCCAAACAAATCTAAGATTTTTTTGAGTGGGTAACCAGGGTGTTGGATCAGGAGAGTGGGGGTGGTGGTGGTGGATGTGGCCTTCTTGAACTTTAACAAAGGCCTTTGACACCATTTCAGATAGGAGGCTGGTAAACAAGTTGGATAGCATGGGGGTGGGCAATAAGGTGGTAATCTTGGTATGAAACTGGTTAGGGGTTAGGAGGCAGAGGGTGGTGGTAAATGGAGTTCGTTCTGAGGAGGGGAGATTAACCAGTGGAGTACCACAGGGGTCAGTACTGGGGCTAGTCCTTTTTAATGTCTTCATTAGTAACATAGCAGAAGAACTGAAAGGGAAGGTCTGCATCTTTGCAGTTGATGCCAAGATCTGCAACAGGGTGGACAGTTCAGAGGGGGTTCAGAGGATGGAAGGGAGACTTAAAATAACTGGAGAGGGCAGGTCCAGTGGTGCTGAGGGTTGAGGCGCTGGATGCCACACCTCGCACCACGCTGATGACTGGAGTCAGAAGTGACTTTCGGGTTGCCGAGGGTTGGCAGGGGAGGAAGAGAATCGAGCACCTGATGGACTGCTCTCCTCTCCTGGGGAGGGGAGGGTTGTTATCCTGCTCCTTGGCTGCCCCCAGTGGAGGCCAGTGGGCAGCACCAGAGACTGGGAGACACAGAAGTGAGGAAACGTGACATGTCCATGCTTCCACACATATACGTTTGCGCCCATGGGGGAAGGGGGTATACGGTAAGAAAAATGAAAAAATAATGGAAAAAAGCAATATGGAAAAAACAAAAGAAATAACTGGAGGAGTGGTCAGAAAGTTTGGCAGCTAAGGTTTTGTGCAAAAAATGCACTTGAGTAACAGAAACGGAGGGGGGGGATGCAGTACAAAATGGGAGAGATACTAGCAGCGACCAAGCTGGAAAGAGACCTGGGGGTAATCCTATCAAATGACCTGAAGGTGGTCTGTCAGTGCAACAAAGAAATCTGGAGAGCTAATGGGATGCTGGGTTGTATAGGTAGAGGTATTACCAGTAGGAAGAGGGAAGTGGTGTTGACACAATGTAGGCCTTTAGTAAGATCCCACCTGGAGTTCTGTGTCCAGTTTTGAAGGCCATATCTCAGCAAGGACCTAGATAAGATGGAGGCCATGCAGAGGAGGGTTACCAAGATGGTACATGGTGTACATCAGATGTCCTGTGAGGAGAGGCTAAAGGAATTAAACATGTGCACCCTGGGGGGGTGGGATATGACCAAGGCCTTTAAATAACTCATGTGGGCAAATAAGGTACAAATGGAAGGTATTTTTCAGAAGAAAGGGTGCTCTAGAACAAGGGGCCATGATATGAAGCTGGGGGGTAGGTTTAGGAGAGATGTGAGGAAATACTTCTTCCCAGAAAGAGTGGTGGATACCTGGAATGGTCTCCCAGCAGAAGTTGGGGCAAAAACAGTGGTGGGATTCAAAAAAGCCTGGGATAAGCACAAGGAAGTCATAAGGGATAAGTAAGTGGTGGGAGAGGAAGTGCCTTAGACCTGGAGGGGGGTCTACAGTGTAAGCAGTGCAGCAAAACAGGGCAGATGGGCCATGATGAGGCCCTTATCTGCTGTCAGCTTCTATGTTTCTGTGTTCCTATGATTATGGGTCAGTAATCACGCACCTCTCAATGGTGGTGTTAATAATGAGGTGCTTGCGCCAAGTGCCTTTAAATATACCTGAGAGAGGTGTTTGATTATTGACCATAATCGCACACCTTGAAGTGCCTTATTAATAGCACTCATAATGTGTTGAGAGAATTTTTTTTCACAAAATCAGGCATAAAAACATTGTCAATTGCTTTGAAACATGATATTTGTTCATTTTAACATATGTGACATAAAGTAGTCCCTTGGTGAAACTTAAGTTTTTTGAGCCACATCATGTCAACCTATATCATGTAACCATAAAAATCGGTTCTGTATTGCACCTTGATATGTGGTAAAATACTTTGTTTAAAAAAAAAAAAGTTATTTTAGGTGTAAATGGCTTCTGAAAACTAAAGCCATGATTCTGAGCATGTGCATCACTGTCGACACTGATGCCCAAGCTTGCAGTCCTGACTTTACTTTTCAGAAGCTGTGTTTACCTAAAATAATATGTTCACATGAAATGTCTTAAAAATTACCATTTGTGACATGCACCACTGAAGTGGGTCGCTGGTGCATTTCACGGTCTGGGATGCTCAGGAACGAGGGACATTGGGGGAATGTTCTTGGCTTCTCAGTAGCTGCTGCTGACCAACCAAGTCACTCTATCATTTACCATCCATGTCTTACAGTGTGCTGTGTAGTAGTGGGTTGGCAGTATAGCCTATAGGTTAGAGGAACGAGGTGTGACTGAGCTTGGTACATCCAGTAGACCAGACTTGAGTTTGATTCTCACAACCTCCACTTGCATACTGTGCGACTCTGAGCAAGTCACTTAACCACCCAGTGCTCCCAGGTTGCCCCTGAAAACAGGTACTTGTGCCTAGTGGGCCTTACCTGGTTACCAAAGACTAACATAAAAAATAAAAAAGTAATATGTTTAATCTTTCTGTTTCTCTGGTTCTCTTGTAGAGTTGGCATGTAATTATATGGGTCAGTAATTACATGCCTGTGACCAACTTTTAGTCAGAGCAGCACAAATTTTCTCAACATGTTATAAACCTGTGTATTGTAAAAAGATGTCCATACAGCATACTGCTGAAAAAGAGAAGCCTTTTATATGCCAGAGCCACAGCCGTGGCTCTCTGACGAACCCGACCTGCCAGACTGCCAACCGCAGTCCAGGTGTGAAGCCACCAGCCCCTCACAGAAACACAGGTAGTCTAAGAGCCACAGCCATGGTTCTCTGATGAACCCGACCTGCCAGACTGCCACCCACAGTCCAGGTCTGAAGCCACCAGCCCCTCACAGAAACACAGGTAGTCTGAGAGCCACAGCCATGGTTCTCTGATGAACCCAACCTGCCAGACTGCCACCTGCAGTCCAGGTGTGAAGCCACCAGCCCCTCACAGAAACACAGGTACAGACTTGCCCTCAGGGACTGATTACCTCCAGAAAGGGAGCGCTAGCTGCCAGTTTTGCTTTCTTACATGAGGACAATTGTCTGTGGATTTAAATCCAGAGTCTTTTACTGCTGTGGCCCACTGGCTGCAGTCAGCCCCAGGAGCACTCCGATTGGCTCCATATAGCTCTGCACTGTTAATGTTTGATTATATTGTGCTATATTATGTTTTCTGTTAAAACTGTCTTGCTTGTATTTTTATAGCTGAAGTTTTCTGATTTAATGTAAATGCCTGTATTGTGTTCCTCATAAGACCAGTAGCAATCTCGGCTCAGGCCTTTGAAACCCCCCCCTTCACCTTTTTACGCTAGTATTGTGCTTTAATTAGCCCTGTTAGTGCTCTCTCAGACTTGGAGGCACCTTGCCTAGCATTTTGGTCTGCAACAACCCCCTGATAAGCCAGTCTGCATTTCTTTTTAGCTCCACGAGCAGCCCCATCCCCTCTGACTTTCTTATTTAATTCTCCTCTGCCTTCTCCTTCCAGGTATCTGAGAGCCACAGCTGTGGGTCTCTATGAACCCGACCTGCCAGACTGCCACCTGTAGTCCAGGTGTGAAGCCACCAGCCCCTCACAGAAATGCAAGTATGGACATGCCGTCGGGACTGATTACCTCCAGGAAGCCTAGCTACCAATTTTTCACCACCCACCCATCCCCCCAGTCCCGATTAAATACACATAAACCCTGCCCTGGCTTTTTTAGCTCACTCCTTTTTTTTTTTAACTTTGTTTATTGTTTTTTTTTATATAAACATACAGTTATACTTTCATTCAACATTGCAGATGTATTGTACAGTGAGGGCGCCACTCCTCTTAATATTTACAAAAGGTTAGTTAAATGAAATAAGATACGTCCTATGAGGGGATATCTATTATATTATACAGTATATTCCACTTGCTGTAAAGAAGACCATGGGTGGCATGAATTTTATAAGAGAAAGTTCAAGTATTATTGATCAGAGTCCTACCCTGATTTAGTGAGTTAGCCATCATGCAATATCATAGTGTTAATACACAATTGTGTACGGAAACACAAAAGAACCCCTCAGAACTCTGTATTCCCCTAACAAAAAGAACTCCCTGTATATCTATCAGACATCTTAGGCACTATTTACTTAGTAAAACAAATGGACAATATTCCATAATTATTACAGATGGAAGGCTATAATTTTATGAGGGTACAAGATATTAATGGGGGATAAAACATATTAAGATAAGCCACCACTATTCACTTTTAAAGTCCAGACCTGCTGAAAACCAACTCGTGGATCTAAAATAAAGGCAAATGGTGTACTTTAACTACGATGTTTTTAAAACTTACATTAACACTGCCCCCTCTTATGATCCATTACCAACAATGTCCATAAATCTTCACGAATCACCTTCTTCGGAAGAATGAGCATCTCCTTCTTCTTCTTCTTCTCCTCCTCCCTCGGAGGGAACATTCCTCTGGCACCATTTTAAAGCCTCCGATGGTTCTGAAAAAAGAAAAATTTTACTTCGGTGTGCAATTAGCAGTCGAGCTGGAAAGATTAGACCATGCGGTATTCCTCCTTCCCATAGCATCGCCCTTATTCTGTCAAACTGCTTTCTCCGTTGTCTGGTGGCATAGGATAAGTCAGAAAATAAATAAATCTGATTGCCATCGAACAGAACAGCTTTTCTTCTCCTTGCCAGGGCTAACAACTTGCCTTGTGAATCCATTCCATCAAGGACTATAACCACGGTGCGTGGGGCCTCTGGATCATCTTGTCTACCCCTGAAGGCCACTTTATATGCTTTTTGGATTCTCTGAGTGATCGAGGTAGCTTCTTCTCCCAGTTGCTGCACTATCCAATCTTGCAGAAATAGGATAAAATTATCTCCTTCAGCTCGTTCTGTGGGCCCCAGAACTCTAATGTTAGATGCTCTTGACTGGTTTTCAAGCATTTCCAGTCTGGAGTGAAGATGCGCAGTCTCTTTCACGATTGAGGCTACGGCTTCCATGGCTGCATCAGCTGTTTTGCTAGCAGCGGTTGTTGCCACAGAGACTGTTTCTAATGTAGTTTCCACTGCGGTGACTCTCGACGTTAGAGAGTCAAACTTGTTGGAAGGTCCGGCCACCGAGGTAATCAAATGATTGATCTTCTCACCAAGAGTTTGTAAAGTCTCATTCTCCAGATTCCACCTTGTGGTCTTGTTCCCGGCCTAGAGCTGCTCGTGAGGATGTCGGGCCTGAAGGAACTTTTGATTTTGCTCCATCTCCCGAGTGCTTTTCCTTCCGTGGGTTGCCCATTCTTGTTCTCTTAAGATTCAGCTACCTATTAATATAACTCTTGTCTGAGTTTATGAGGGAAGTCTTCTTGAAAAAGTTATATTTTAAATTATTTTTGCAGAGCTCTAGTGTTCTGCGACCTTCCTACTCGGGCTACACAGCGCCCCCCCATCTAGCTCACTCTTACTGGCTATTGCCAGCCACGCCTCATTGGTTATCTAGGACTTAATTTTCACTGGTCCCCCATCCTCCCATAGGAACCACTCATTTTCCTGTCCCTCTCAAGGAACTGTTGCAAATCCTGTGTTTATTACTGGTAAAAGGAAATATCTCCATGTTAAGAATGCCAACTGCGCCTATCCTTCTCTATAGTTGCCTTATATTACTAAGTTATGCATTACCCAAAATTTCGGTTTGCAACTTGGACAAAGGTCAGTTTCCCTCCTCTGTCATCTCCCAAGACATATCCTCCCACGTTAGACCATGGCATCCTACATTAGGGACGTCTCCTCTATGGTCATGCCCCTCCTCCCACCAGGCCATAACTATAGAACACGTGCAATTCCCAAGGATGGTATTAGCTGTATCAGTTCTCTATGTTTTATCCCTAGCAAATAGCAATCTTGCCCTTAACACAGCCACCGCTAAACCAATGTACACTAGAAGGAGTAACAAAAGACTATTTAGCAGGCTAAGACACCACCTTACAAAAACTACTATTGCTTCTCCTACTCTGTTTGGGAACTGTTGAATTAAATCCAGGCCCACCTATTTCTCTGGATGCCCCCGCGGACCTCCCTCAATATAAAGGGATTAGCTTTCTCCATATCAATGTCTGTAGTTTGCTAAAGAAGATTGACTCTATACAGACCTGGGCTCTACATGCATCTCCTGATTTCTTCATGATAACTGAATCCTGGCTCACACCCTTGACTACGGACAAATCTATCAATGTAGCCGGATATATCATCTACCACTGTAATAGATCCACTAGAGGGGGAGGGGTTGCAATATATGTCAGAAGCAAATTCACAGTCAGTCTTTGACTGTACCTCAAGGGCTAAGGAATTTGAATGCCTGGCTCTAAAATGATCACTTTCCAACGAGAAATCACTCCTTATGGCAGCATGCTACCGACCACCGTCTGGTGGCTGGGCACTTCTTCCACACCTTCAAAACCTTCTTGACTCGGCTAATACTGAGTGTATTGTAATGGGGGATTTCAATCTAACTTGGAATGATGGCAGCTCTAAGAAATTGAAGGATCTCTGCAATGCTAATGGTCTGTTTCAAATGGCGACTGCTATAACCAGACCTAACAGAAAATACCCTGAGCACAGCACCCTCCTGGACTTTATGCTAGTAAACAAACCTCACAATATCTCGCATACTGGAGTATTCTTCAATGATATAAGTGACCATTGCGCTACTGCCTGCATCAGACATCCTTCCCAAATAAAAACGGCTTCCAAATTCAAACCGAAAAGATGCTTGAAAAGTTCTGCCAGTACATTTTCCTGAAAGATCTAAGCAACATTCATTGGCAGGATTTCTGTCTAGCCCCCACCTTTAGCGAGGCATTTGACATCTTTCACAGCCTCTTACTGGGGCTAATAGACAAACACTCCCCACTAAGACTGATCAAATCAAAAAATAAAACTCCTGGCTGGTTCTCTCCCATCCTGAAGAAAGCACTTAGGGATAGGGACTATTGGTGGAAATAAGCAAGTTAATCCCACCTGGAGGCCGATTGGTTAGCATTCCGTACCACTGGGAATGCTTGTACCAAGCTATTTAGGTCAAAAAAAGCTAGGTACTTCCAAAACAACTAGAAGACAATAAAAACAACTCTGCAAATTTTGGAACATCCTCAAAGAAGTCGAAGGTCAGTCCACTGCAACACCCCTTCCAAACAAAATTGTGTCTGATGGTACCACCTATACAGACAAAGCTGATATACAAGAGAAGTTTAATGATCACTTTGCCACTGCAGGGTTTGCCTTTGACACCTCACCCAATAGCAAACGTAGCCCAGCAAGAGACTACACTTTTGGCTTCACTGATAACCACAACCATAACCAACCACATCCCACCCCCTTCAGCTTCCTCACAATTACGTTCAAGCAAGTGGAGGACCTCCTCCTTTCTCTGGATACAAAAAAGAGTGTGGGTGCAGATAATATTGAACCTTACTTCCTGAAACTTTGCCAAACCTATCTGACCGCCCCCATTACATGCTTATTCAACACCTCTCTGATTCAAGGTGACCTACCTGTCTTGTGGAAAACTGCCCACATCCTACCATTATTCAAGACTGGGGATCTGAGTGATCTGAACAATTCCCGGCCTATTTCTATACTATCCATCCTCTCTATATTACTTGAAAAAATTGTCAACATCCAACTTAGAGAACATTTGGGTTCACAAAAGTTGATAAACCCAGCTCAGTCCGGCTTCAGAGCCAAACACAGTACAGTATCGACTCTTGCCAAAGTAACTACAGACTAGCAAATGGCCTTGGACTCTAAGAAACATGTATTTGCCCCTCTTCCTTGATCTAAGTAAGGCCTTCGATACTGTGGATCATACCATCATGCTTACTGCACTGAGTAACATCAGACTTGATAGTTCTGCCATTAAATGGTTCACCAGCTACCTAACCAATAGGTTACAACAAGTCAAAGCCATAGGAGATCTGTCCCCACAAAAATCCTTGTTACGAGGAGTCCCACAAAGCTCCATCCTGGGCCCTATCCTCTTTGCAATATACATCAATAATCTGGACTCGCAGCTGGGCACAGCCAATGTGCACTTATTTGCAGATGATATTGTACTCTATACCACAAATTCATCCTTGGATTTGGCCCATGAGTACGTACAGAAAGACTTTGTCACCCTCCAATGTAACCTTATCACTCATAAGCTTCTCCTCAATGCCAAAAAGACTAAAGCAATGATTCTCTCACCAAAGTCTACTTCTGGATGTCCACATATCACACAGATCTGAACACTCTTAGATGAACCCCTTGAAGTAGTTGATACCTTTAAATATCTAGGGCTCTGGCTGGATAACAAGATCAACTTTCTATGCCACTTAAATGAAACCTCGAAGAAACTAAGACAGCGATTAGGTTTATTCTGTCGCATTAAACACTTATTTACGTTAGAAGCCAGAATGAGACTAGTACAAACTACATTCCTACCTATACTGAATTATGCTGACTTCCTTTACAGTCATTGCCCATCAACGATGCTAAACAAACTGGACACCCTTTACCACCGGGCTTTAAGATTTATCCTAAATCTACCCCGTGGTACACATTACTGTCGTCTATACCAGGTTTCAGGATGAACCTCACTCTCAACTAGGAGAAAAAGGAATGCTCTCCTCTGGTTCATTAGAGCATATCTGATAACCTCCCTGCATACATCTCTAACATCTTCAAATGGGCTAAAGGTTCCTATGGCCTGAGACACTTCTCCATAATTTGCTTCCAGATTCCTAGAGTGAAAACTACCCTTGGCTCGGCAGCAATCAACTTCTCATTTCCATCACTTTGGAACACTATGCAAGACTCATTAAAATGATCCTCACTTCCAAGCATTTTCACATTCAAAGCTCTATTAATGGATTATCTGAAGGAATCATGCAACTGTTTGATGCCTATGACCCCTAAGCCCCGGGGTGCCACTCTCAAATCCTACACCTAAGTATCTCATTCACCCCACATTCCTAACAGAAACCTAGGATCTACAAGCCTAGTTCCCTTAATCCAAGATGGCCCTGCCTATTCTCTACCTTTTACCTATTCTGGTCTCCCTCTTGGCTGCCTACTCTTTCACCCCAGTTTCTACCCTATTCCTTAATACCTCCTTATTTTTTGTCATTTAGGTATGAGCTCTTACTTACTGGAGACTATATGGGATTGTTGACTCTTCTCATTCCAGTAAAGCTTATCATTATGTACCTTTGCATGTTAATTATGTTGACCGGTATGTATAGGCTCATATTGACCGGCACCTTCACAATGTTTTTTTTTTGTTTTGTTTTTTTGCACTGCTGTCCACCGTAATTGTAATCTTATGAAGTGTACTGTATTGTATTAATGCCCAGGACCACCTTGAAAATGAGCTTGTTCAATGGTGTTTATGCCTGGTTAAATAAAGTAATTGATTGATTAAAGAGGTATGCCAATGTCGGTTTGACAATTTTACCGCCACCTGCATTACAGCGACAACAGCGACAGGTCGCTGTAATGGCACAGGACCCCAGTACTGCTTTCTGGGGGTCTTGCACCCCCTCTCTGAATCAACTCCAACTCAGAGTTAATTATTTTAATTCAGGGGTTTGGGGGCAAAGCCCCCCAGAGAAAACAAAGTCTTCAAGGAACAGCTTTATGCCAACCGTAATTGCGGTCGACATAAAGCCGTCGCTGTAATGTTGGTCAACAATGAATGTGTCGAACTGATGTTATGGATCCCCTTAAAGAGACCCTTTCTTAATGATATAGACAAGAGACTGGGAGCTTCCCTACCTCATCCAGAGCTCCTCCAGGCTGCTTGTCTCATATTTTAAATAGCTCGTAAATGAAGGGAAGGGATTGTAATTTGCACTCCAGGTGCTGGCCACATGATTCCTTTCCACTTCCTGAACTCTTTGATGCTCCCCTGCACTCCATTTTGTGATGTCTTCATAGGTTAAGCATGGGGGGTGCACTCCATTCATATGAATGGAGTGTCTTTTTCAGAAGTGGTTTCCCGATTTTTAAATCAAGTTTTGGTATCCACTGATGCCAGAGTTTAACTAATAGGAGGCCATGTCATATCTCCCATATATACACACACTGTATAGCTACTATGAGAGAAACTGAAGGGCAACTGGCACCATAAAAGGTTTTTTTTTTTTTTCATTTTTAACTTCATACTTAGAAAATGTTTTATATTGTATATATTAAAATATGTTTGGGGGTGCTGATGAGCAGCTAACTGAACAGATGCACTTTGCCTGAGTGCCATCCTGCCAGAACTGAAATAATATAAAATGCAAGGTACCCACCATTATTTTTATTTGCTCCTTTGGTACTAGAATAATAATTCTTAACACTGTGGAGGAATATCTGGTGTTGAATGCTGGCAAATCATAGCAGACAGCGATTAAATCCTTGAAGAAGTTGCAGTTGACTGCTGCGATGGAAAACATGGGCCCTATTTCACTATTGGCAGCAGAAATGACTGCACTAGGCTGCCACATAACGTAACAGGTGATGGACACTGAATCCTAAGCTGGGCAGGTTGGAAGGCAAGCTTCAAGAAATCATGGAGCAGAGTGCTGCTCATACAACCCTAATTAGCAAGGCTGAACAGTGTTTTTTTCTCACTAGAAGACACCACTAGCCCTCTCCAGGACAGAATGGCCCATCTGGAGCATAAATTGGAGGAATTTAATGAGCTTTTCGACTACCAGGAGAGTTACCATTGGAGGCTGAATCTAAGGCTTAGAGGCTTGCCGGATGGAAAAGAAGGCATCAGTGTGGAGGAGTTCTGTGTGGCCACCCTACCTGGTCTCCTTGGCTTAGCACCAAAGGGAGGCCAATTTAAAATGGAACAAGCCCATAGAGCAGTAATTCCAAAGCCCGCTGCGGACCAGCCACCCTGACAGATTATCATGTGGTTCCATAACTTTGCATATCGTCAAGTTGTCTTATCGGCTTTGCGGAACCTAAAAGAGCTGTCTTACGAGGGGAGCCAGTTGTACATTTTTCAAGATTACTCACTGTGGTTGCAGAGGAAGTGAAGAGCATTCTACCCAATACTGAACAAGTTACAGGACCTTAAGATGGAGTTCATCTTTACCCATCCTGCACTCCTTAAAATTAAACATGAAGGTGTCACCTACTCTTTCTGGGAGGCAGAAAAAGCATCTACCTTCATACAGGGGTTGCAGAAGAAAGTCACACAGTAAGCCTGATTGCTATCTGATCTGACTTTAGGAGACTTCTTTTTTGGAAGTGTGTTTCGACTGACTTCTTGTTGCCCCCTGTCACTGTGCAGTTGGAATGATGCCCCACCAGCACTACCGTTTTGGATTTAATTACTTGTCTCTGCGCTTACAGTTTTGGGACTTTGGACTGGTCACCCGATGAGGCCTGTTTAGGCATTTGGTGCTGTTTCCTAGCTGAACCTAGAAATGTCAGCCTTTGAAACATAATAATGTGAACTGTGCTGTTGAGTTATGAAGAATGGGTGTAATTTGCTGCATGCTGTACAGACTGCATTGGATTTCCTCTGTTATAATATTTTATCCCTGAGCTCACTACATTGCTCCTTCAGAGGACCCTGTTATTGGACAGCGAAGTGCCCAGTTTCCGACCGGTAGGTTGGGGGGGAGGTGCTTTGCATGGGAATTTGGAATCACGCGGCTTCTCCCTGTGTCTCTGGTCAGATGGCCTGAGATAAACCTTCTGTAGCTGGGACTGTTCTTATGGTCATGTTTTATGCCACTAGTTATGTTTTTTTTGGGCTTGGGCTGGGTGTTGGGTGCAGCACATACAAACATATGAATGTGCCAGCAGAAACAGACCACCCAGTCTATCTAAGTCTGCTCGAGTGTGCAGCTAGCACCCCTAGTTTGCAGCTGCCCCACCCCCTCCCCTTTGTCATCGCAATGCCACCCCTACCTCCCCCACTCTCACTCTCCCCTGTTCCCTGTCTTCCCTGTCCCATGCCCTTTTAAAGCTGTTCACTGATTTACATGATACCACCCATTCTGCTAGTGCATTCCATTTTGCTACCACCCTCTCCGTGAAATAGTGTCTCCTCATTTCCCTCCTAAATCTGTGGGCTCAGTGGGGGTCAGTAGTTCTCTGTGATCACAAGTGTAGGTGGGAGGGGCTTAATTGTAATCAATGGGACACTTCACATTCTGTGGGACACTTGCTTCTATTAGGTATGTCCTTTTTTTATGGCTGTGGGTGGAGCCTGCAGCTGTCTTACTGTAGCTGGAAAAATGGGATACTGAAGCACAAATTTTCAGAGTTTACAGTGTAATATAATATCCTTCCACAACTAAAAAGCACTATGCTAGTTGAATGAAATACTCCCTTCCCAAGCCTCTCTGCAGAAGTCTAAGCACATTTCAAGAGATAAACAAATCTTAATATGTGGAAAACTATACTAGCTAACCAAAAACAACCAGCAGCCAAATTGTTCAAGACAAAAATACCTTTACAATGAGGATAGTCACTAAGCTGTACTTATATTTTTCTAAATGTAGCCATTTACTTACTCAATTTTATTATTTATTACAAAACTCACACTTTTTATGGCTATATTTTAAAGACTGTAAGGATTTCAGCTTGGTGACTATCCTCATTGTAAAAGGTGTTTTGTCCTGAACAGCTTTGCTGCTGGTTGTGTACGTGTAACTGGTATGGTTTTCAAGATATTTGGTTTTGTATGGTATGTGCAAAATGTAAAGCAATGCAGTGCAAAGCAGAAGTTGCTTTTTCACCATGAGCAAGCACAATAGCAGGTATGTCAAACAAATGTAAATATCTTGAAAAGCATACCAGCTACATATGCACAACCAGCAGCAAAGTTTTTAGGACAAAAAGACCTTTACAATGAGGGTGGTCACTAAGTTGTACTCCAATTAATTTTTAATATACAGTCATTTAATTACCAGCAATTTCTTTTTTTATTTCATACTTCAGATGGCTATATTTTGAAGACTGTAATGAGTTCAGTTTAGTGATTAACCTCATTGTAAAGGTCTTTTTGTCCTGAACAATGCTACTGTTGGTTGTATATATGCAGTTGATATGGTTTTCAGGATATTTATATGTGTTTCGATTGCACGAAAATGTGCAGCAGAGCAGCAGAACTACTTTTTTTTGCCCAGAGCAAACACAATTGCAGGCATGCCAAACAAATGTAAATATCTTGAAATCCATACTAGTTACACATACACAACCAGCAGCAAAGTTGTTCAGGACAAAAAGACCTTTAAAGTGAGGGTATTCACTAAACTGAAGTCTTTATGGTTTGTAAAATATATCCATATTTTTAAGCATATATCATATTTACCAGTGAAATGTATAACTTTGCAGCTCTATTTCCCAGCCATAAATGCCATTTAAAATTTACACTGACACATGTAGGCGCCATTCATAGTACTTTAAACATTTTCAGATTTTGAAGTTGGTCAAACTATAAAAAAAGATAATTAGTCTGACCTTGAACACCAGGTTTGTCTTTGCAACAGAAGTAGAAAAATGCTGGCATACTACTTTTCCTTTTCACAGTTGCAGAAGTGATGGCTGCCATGTGCAACATGGCGGCACTGACTTGCGACTATCATGCATACATAGTCATGTCAGCGCTGACATTTGCATACGGCTGACTCCGGGGCACACTGCGCATGTGCGAGTATCATGCATGTGCAGTACTACAATCGTTGCAGTATTAGTAATGACTGACTCCGGTTGGCAAGAGCACCGCATATTCTTTTAAATGCTCTTGCCACTCCTAAAAGCTCTCCAAAGCTGTATCGGCTTTGTTTTTTGTTTTTTTTGGCACAGTGGAGGTGCCCTTTTAGGGGACTACACACGAAAATGAGAATCCCATTCCGTTTTGGGAACCAGGGGGGTGTGGGGGTTGGTTGGTTGGCACTGAAATTTGAAGGAGCCTTTGGGCAGCTGTATTGTCCTGGTTTTTGGGGCGATGGATACTGGATGGGTATATGGGATTCTTAACTGTCCCTAGATGCCTCTTTTTCAATGGATATATCATCTGTGGGGGGGGAGTATGGGGTTCAGTGGGCCTTGCCACCTTCTCCAGATTACATATGCACTGGCCCTGGCATGTGGGTTTCTCTGAATATCATAACCTGTTATGGATACTGTTTTTTTTTTTGGTAAATGTGTTTCTGGGGGATTGGGGAGGGGGTGTTCAATTACAGCAGGGGATTGTTTTGTGCACTGTGTTTTGACAAGTGTTAACTTGAACGGTTTTATTGCATGCCTGGTCTAAATGTTCATGATGTTATAGTATTATGTACTAAGTGCATTTATGGGGGCGGGGTTTGGGGAGTAGTCTTTTATTCGTTCCTTGTTCTCTTTAGGTCTGATTTTCCTGTTTGCTATGTTATATACTCCATTGCATTTAACTGGTTGACATACAGATAGGGGATAGCCTGATATGCCTTAGCAGTTGCATTGTGGGCAAGAGGACTGCCTAAAAGGGAATTAATGTGGGCATTAAATGGGTACCGTTACTAACATCCATATCGTTTCCTAGAATGTCACGGGGTTCTACTTCCTGGTCAAGTGGTATAATGTCCTTATGGCCCTAAGAGGTCAGCATGCTCAGGTAGCGTTATTGCAGGAAACACACCTTGATGATGAGGAGCATGCTAAATTAGTTATAGGTTGGGTGGGAGCCTGTTATGTGGCATCATACTCCTCACATAAGAGGGGAGTCTCCATTTTGATTCATAAACTTCTTCCCTTGCAGGTCTGTAAAATAGTAGCTGACCCTCAGGAGGATCGCTATGTTTTTGCTGGGGAATTATATGGGGAGTGGGTTACGTATGCCAGCGTATAAGCCCCTCCTGTCTTTCCATCCTAGACATTGTTGCTTGGTAGCAGTTTTCTAATCTGATACTAGGAGGGGATCTTAACTATGTGATGAACCCTGAGGTGGATCACTCTGAGGGGAAGGGTCACCACAGGAATGTCATGTTGCACTGCCAATTGGTTATGTGCGACATGGACTTAGTGGATAGTTGTCACACTGCTAATCCCAACGTCAAAGAAAATACCTTTTATTCCAACCTGCATAAAACCTGGTATAGGATTGAGATATATATATATATATATATATATATATATATATATATATATATGTATATGTATATACATGCCTTGCACGCAGTTTCACCGAGTAGTTAAGGTGTGGAAGAGCCCCATCCACATATAGGATCATGCCATGGTCATTCTCACCTTGGCTGTGGCAGAGGCGCGGGAGGACCCCACCATTGGAAATTCCCAACCTACTGCTTAGCCCTGAAAGAATTCCAGACTTACTTGAAGGAGCAGTGGGAGGTATATAAGGACACGAATTATGGCTCAGTCCCATCCAGCAGGGTGTTAAGCTTATACGGGGGGGCATCATAAATCATGTCTCCCAATATAAAAAGAGAAGTGGGAAAGTGGATAGCACTTGAGGGTCAGCTCAAGGCACTGGAGCATAGGGTGGCCACAGGACAAGATGCAGAGGCTCTGAGGCAAATAGCTGTTGTACGGAAAGCCCTTAATCTTCTCCTGGTGGGAGAGGCCCGGGGTAGCTGTTTTTTCACCCAACAGCACTTATTTGAGTGGGGTAATAAACCAGGGCCTTATTGAAAATGACCAAGTGCAACTGATGAGGGGAAAAAAGGTCAGATAAGAAAGGCGTTTGTGAATTTTTATGCCCATCTTTACACAGTGGAGTGTGCTGGAGAACTTAATGCAGCTTGACGTTTTCCAGATAGTATTACCCTCTCTCAGTTCTGTAAGGCACAGCGAGATATTTTGAGGGTCAGAAATTACCTGAGAGGAGATTCGTAGGGCTTTTGGTGGGCTTAAGTGGGTGATGGCAAGTGGGACAGATGTTTTATTGCTGAGTATTATAAAGAAATGTGTTCCTTTGTTCAACCATTTTGGGATCTGATTAGGGAGGTGTGGGAGGAGGAGGATGTTCTTCCTGCCACATGCTATGAAACCTCTGTTTGTGTTTTGTTAAAATCAGGTAAGAACTCGAATGATTGTGCTTCATATGACCCTATTTCACTTTAAAATTGTGATCTGAATATTATTGCCAAAATCTTAGAGGGCCACCTGGAGCAAGTCCTTCCACATCTCGTCCAACCAGATCAGACCAGGTTCGTGCTCGTCCATTTATCCTACCATACTCTGACCTCCTTACTCCAGCCATCCCTGTACGTTCCCTCTGCTCTTCCACCAAGGGCCTCCTGGTGGTTCCAGGGGCCAGACTGAAAACCTCAGGAAATAGCTCTTTTGAGGTGACCGGCCCAGCCCTTTGGAACTCACTGGCAAAATCTTTGAGGGAGGCCCCATCGGTGGAGGCATTTGTTTAGTTTATTTATTTATTTATTTGTTTTAACCAGGTATAGCACACTAAGCTGGAAGCTTTTTTGCAGGAGCGACCTGGGAGCACAAGGAGGTTAAGTGACTTGCTCAGGGTCACACAGCATGCAAGTGGAAGCTGTGGGATTCAAACCCAGGTCTGGTCTGCTGGATGTCACCAGATTTGCAGCTCAGAGCCTTAGACCACTGCGCTATACTGCCTCATTTAAAAGGGGCCTGAAGACCTACCTTTTTAATAAAGCTTTTTTAGTTAGTTTTAATTGATTTTTATAAGCTAATGAATTTATTATAATTGTATGGTTTGTTTTATGCTGCATATAACCTTGCTTTTTCCCAGTAATGGCACCCAGAGCCTCCGGGATTGGACACCAAATGCAAATAAAACTTTACTTACTTACTATAATGTGTGTACGCTTCTTAATGCAGTATGGTGGGCCTTTTGGCACCCAGGCACACCTGCATGTTGTCCATGGATGCCGAGAAGATCTTTCATTCTATAGAGTGGGAATATTTGTTTGAAGTACTGTGATGGTTTGGCCTGGGGGAAAATTTTATCAGATTGTTCCGGGCATTATATAGGGCACCAGTGGCATGCATTCTGATTAATGGGGCCCTTACAGACGAATTTCCCCATTACAGGGGGACTAAGCAGGGATGCCCCCGTCTCCTCATTCTTATTTGTGTTGGTCATAGAGCCTCTGACAGCTAAGATTATGGAGACCCCAGAAATTCATGGGGTGCAAGGGAAATCCAGGCATCATCATAAAATAATGTTATATGCAGACAACTTATTATATATTATGCAGTCATGCCAGTCGATGCCCATGCTGTTACAAGTGATCGCAGACTTTGCCGTTTTTTCTGGGTATAAAATTAATCTCCATAAATTATAATTATTGTCAGTTAGGCAAGTACAGGGGGTTGAATACCTGGAAGTCTGCGGTCTTAAAGTGATTACAGGTTCTCTTAAATACCTATTTAGAGAGGAAAAAAAAATGTTCTGGGTAATACCTTTTACTGGACTAACGAAATTATTTCTGAGACTAGCTTTCAAGAGGTAAAACTATGTTCTTCAGTTCAGAGTGAAAACAGCTAAATAGCATGACAGATATAGAGCTTGGATGTAGATTCAAGACATAGACTAGCAGTTTACACAGCAAAGCATTAGTCTATTCACTTCCTAACAAGCAGGAACACTTGAATTGTCATTGGAGTCTGTCTGTTTGAAGAGCTCAACTTATAAGACCAAAGGCAGATACATTTTGGTCTGGACCATCAATTCACTTTTGTAAAAAATCAAGACAGGAAAAAAAATACCATTGTCTTTAGAAAATGGGCCAGATACTAGAAGCTGTCTGATTGGCTGAGAGCCACAGCAGGGGGAGGTACATTAACTTTCCATCGATGCCCGCTACAGAACAAGTGCCAATTTGAGATGCCCCATTGCTGATGGTATCCTTGGACACCCCGAAATTTCAAAATGA
The DNA here is from genome assembly GCA_016271365.2 of Neoceratodus forsteri. Taxonomy (NCBI): domain Eukaryota; kingdom Metazoa; phylum Chordata; order Ceratodontiformes; family Ceratodontidae; genus Neoceratodus; species Neoceratodus forsteri. Next base: position 724,140,298 of record CM057458.1, on the reverse strand, counting down.
AATGCCATTTTTTCCTCGCTTAGCGAGTGAGCAAGTTACACCCCCCCCAAGGCAGGTACATTGGGTAACCTGTTCACAACTACAGGACCATTGTCTTTTAAAAAACGCAGCCCAATCACAAAATCACCCGGTTTCTTCAGTTCCTTAAAAAAATAAACACCTAGAGTGGTGGTTCCTAGCAGTGCTGCACTTTCGGCACTGTTTTGGACGTACTGCTTTCACTAGAGAAATACACAAATGTGAGACTCGCCCCCGCTCCTCTCCTGCCGAACCAAAATGTTGAAACATCTGTTTCTATTTAAAAAAAATCAACTTCTGCCCACTTCAGTTACCCGAAATTTAATGAATATGGTTCCACGATCAGCTGCAGAAGTACGTTTCCTCGATCAGCCGGTAGCGCTGCCACTGTACCCAATATATCTCAAAAGCAGAAAAAGTAAGTCTGAATGGAAATGCGTGCAGATGAGGGTTTCACAAAACAGACCCCCAAAAAAGAGTAATGAAACTTAGTTGACCGGGGGCAGGGGTTGTTATGGTTTAAGAACCAAGGAGAAGCTGTACATGCTGTAGCAGTAAGGAAACTGCAAACAAGTGAGCAGTGCTGCACTGCCCTCTACTGGTAAACTGGTACAGGGACTATTTACTAGGGGAGCAACTTTAGGCTAAGCTTTAGTAATTTTTATAGTGTTTTTTTCCATGTAATAAACTTTATAAAAAATCTTAATATATAGCCCATTTTCTAAGCTCAATAATACCCTCCAGGGTGGGCGGTATGGGCAATACCAGACTTTCCAGGGGCTATAAGGCACTCTGCCTGCAGCGTTGGGCCTCATTCGCCCTGGGTGGTCGGTATTGCCCAATACCCTGTCTTATTGAAGTAATATTATATAAATTGCTAAAAGAGCCAGTGGGTGCTGATGTGATGGTTCAAGGAGAAACTCTGAAGCACTGTTTTAAGCATAACTACTGGTAATGTGCTAAAAAAAAACAACATCTTAGTGTCAAAAAATTGTATCATTTTTAGTTCAAATGTTTGCTGTTCCTGACTGTTTTTGATGTTACCTTTTAACACTGACAGTAAAATCACTGATGGAGTGGTCTTATCTTGAGAAATGTTCCCCTACTGGTGTATTTTCATTTTTGTGGATAACTGTGAATCTGTGGTGCTACATTCTTGTTTTGAGTTCCTGCCCAGTTTCACCAATGTATCAGCCGTCCTCACATTTTCTACATTGTATTATATATACTATGTTGCTAGAAGAACAAGAATATGAGTTTTGGTTTTTAAATGTTTTTCTATTACGAATGACATGTCTTAGGAGAGATATGTGTACATAGTTTGCAGCAAGGTGCTTTGCATGGTTTTGTACCTTTGTCACCTAGCTGGATCTCTGTGGGAGGTTTGCTTCACACCAGTTTCTGCTTCAGGTTTGGTGGTTAGCAGAAGGCAAGCATCGGTGGAGTGAGAAATATATATTTTTAGAGTCTCCTCTTCAGACAGTAGTGGCTCTAGATCTTTATTTTCCATAGTTTTTCCAGTTCTGGATTCTAGGTTACTACCAGAGATGTACGTTCAGATGTTTTATGGCTGGTACCTTGGTAGTTCTTCCCTAGGCCTACGGAGTGCAGAATGGATATTCCTGTCACTGGTGCTGGTTTTATATCCCTTCTGCCTGAAAGATCTGAAAAGCTATCATTTGGCAATCCAACATGGGTACATCCAGAACAGGGTGAACTGCCCCCCTGCGGCTGATTGCTTAGATTTGGAGGAGGGGGGTTGCCCTGGTTGGTTATTGGCATAGTTGGCTAAGAGAGGGTATAAGGCATATGACAGATTGGATATGGTTATTCCTTTGGCTTGATGCTAGAGGCATGGGAGCAGGTGAGGCATCGCAAGCATGCTTTGGAGGATAATATGCTCCTAATACCGGTGGCATGAAACCCTTTAAGTAGTGGGAGGAGAGGTGTATAGTCTGTTTGGGTAACCTTTTTACCAGTGAGGGTGTGTACTGTTTTGTGGACCTGCAGGGGAAAACAGGACTCCCACACTCCCATTTATTTCGTTATTTACAGGTTAGAGCATTTGTTAGAGGACTTGGTAGGTACCCAACTGCAGCCTCTCCATTGTCCTAACTTGAAAACTGGTCTATGTGGCTAAGCAGCATAGCAGTAGGTTGATACGGAAGGCTGCACATCTGGACAGGGCATGTTTCCCTGACCTTTCAAGTACTAACATATGCCTGCTGCAGTTTCTGGAGGGGTGTTAGCTCGTTGATGCTTAGTTTTGACTGCCCTGTCCACCCAAGGCTGACCCTGGACTTATTGGGAGGTTGTGGTCTGTGGTCACATGACTTCTTCCTCTAACAAAGTGTCAGCTGTCCCATTTGCAGCTTATAGTCTCTGACCAGTAGGGGTCAGTCATTCCAGCCTCCTTAACAGCTTTAACAGCTTTGCACACCTTGCTTTTGCGCTTCCTTTCAGCTGCACTCCCTCCTTCCAACCCTTCACTTCCCAGTTCCTTGTACCTCCCCTGTCTTCTCTGCACTTAATTCCCTCCTTCCGGTTTAAGGATTTGAACCCCTTACCATCTGCACTGTAGGTGGACACTCTACCGCTGCACCACTGTTCGTGGCTAATTCACTACTTACCTTTTATCTAACTTGCACTCTGTCCTTTACCTCCCCTTATCCTATTTACCATCTGCCCCCTACCCCTCCTCCTTTTCCTATATACCATAATGGTACTCTCACCTTGGCTTTTCTGCCCTTTATTACTCTTGGTCCTCTCCTCTCTCCCCACCCCTCCCCCACAAGTCCAATTCCCACTAGCCTCTTACATAATGAATACTTACATGCTTGGTTGGGCATTACCTACTGTGACTTCTCGCACTACAGTACTCATCCCATTGGCATGGTTCTTTCCTCATCGAACCACCCCAAGATCCAGTTCTTACTACTGCTACCGCATGTCCCCCCACCCTACTAATTCCATCCACTGGTGCCAGTTCTCCCTATTGTCAACAGTTCATCAAATGTAAGGTTTTGAATTGTGTCCTCTAGGCTTGCACTTTTTTTCTCTACTTCTATCCAGCAACGTTCATCACAATCCGGGTTCCCTTACACTGCCTAACACCACAAGTCGTAGGGCCAGCAGTCTAATATTAGCTTCAATAAACATCTGTAGTCTTCTGCAGAAATTTTACCTCCTCCAAGACTGGATTACTCAACACAATTCTGACCTCCTGGCTGTTGTGGAAACATGACTTTCTCCTAAAATCCCCAACTCTACCATTGCCCTGTCTGACTATACGCTTTTTAGAGATGATAGGCAGGGGAAAAGGGGTGGGGGTTGTGCCATCTACCTCTAGAACTCCCTTCAAGGGCAGGTTCTACACTCCACCTTACCCTGCCAAGGTGCCCAAGCCCTAGCAATCAAAATTGCTATTGGTAACTTGGGCAAGTCTCTTATAGCTGTGGCTATTTACATTCCTCCCCGCAGCCCTAAATCTGCCTTAGACTCCATTCTGGACTATGTCTCCCAGTTGCCCACAATAACTGAGGTCATCATTCTGGGCGACTTTAATATCAAATGGTCAGCACCTTTAGCTGCTCCGTACAGAGATGTTGAGGTGGCCATTAACCTTACCCTGTTTGTGTCTGTACCTACGAGGATCAATTATAGAACAGGGACCAGTACCCTGACTGATCTTGTTTTTACAAACCATCCAGAGAGACTCTATAATGACCCCATACTACCAGACTCTTTGTTACCATTCTCCCATTCTTTGCACCTGGTCTAACTGTTCCTCGAAATCCCCTTCAAAGTTCTCTTATCAGCATTCCCTCAAGAAAGGCTCCTTGATGCAGTTCAAGGATTATCTCTTAAACTGCGATTGGTCCCCACTAGATACTGTTACTAGCGTTGATAGTGCTTTAACTTTCTTCATTTCCACTTTTAACTCTGCCTGCAACATTTTTGTTCCATATACCAAGCATCTATTAAAAGGCCCAGGAACGCCTCTGATCACTCCTTCATACCTTAATCTTATGCACTCTCGTGACATTCTCTGGTAAAAAGCCCTTGGGTCTGGTCGCACTAGAGATAGGCAGTGCTATAGGGCTGCTAGAAATATCTGCACCAGAGAAATTTGTTGTGCTAAAGTGGCCCACTTCAAGCTCTCCTCACATCCTCCTGGGGTGTAGGGAGGAGATTCTGGGAAAATATTAAGGACCTGACTGGAAAACCCAACTCTTCCCCCTCCCTGCTGAACATCAATGGTATCTCCCAGGATCCACAGCTTATTGCAAACACCCTTAACACTGCTTTTTGTGACCTTAGTGGAGTTCTCCCCCCTAATTTTTTTTAAACACTCCTCATAATTCCCCACCTCCTTCCCCACCCTCTAGTATCCGTCCATTTTGCTTTAGTACCATTTCTCCACATGAAGCTAAATCTTACCTCACCAAGATCTTGGGGAAATCAGGATTTAGTGCTGATTCTATGGATCTGAAGCTCCTGCTACTGACCCTGGATGTTGTTCTATTCCCCCTTACCAAAATTCATAATCTCTCCCTTTGCTTGGGACAGTTCCCCTCTCAATGGAAATCTGCTGTTGCAACACCTGTCTTTAAAAGTGGTGATAGAACTTACCACAGTAATTACTGCCTAATTGCTATCCTCCCACCCCATTTCCAAAGTCCTTGAAAGGATCGTTTGTGAGCAACTCTCTGAATTGCTCCTGAATTACAACCTTTAATGTCTGCAGCAGCGTGGGTTCAGGCAGGGCCACAGTACTACCGCTGTGCTTCTGGAGTATACGGACTTTATACAAAAGGCCCTGGACTGTGGCCACTTAGTTGGGTCTGTGTACATGGACCTAACTAAAGCCTTTGATATGGTCAACCACATGGTCCTAATTGACTCTCTCTCATCTCTAGGCCTCTCCGTGGATGCCATCTTCTGGTTTGCCAGCTACCTGAGTGGCCGTTCACAGAGGGTAAAAATCAATGATACTTTCTCCACCTGTTGATCGGTTCGCTAATGTGTCCCACAAGACTCAATTCTAGGTCCTCTCCTGTTCAGCCTGTTCCTCAACACCCTCCCCCAAGCCTGCTCTGGGAAGATGTTACTTTATGCTGCAGTAATCTATTGTTGCCATCTGGACCCTGCCCCTTTGCAGAAAGACCTCCAACTGTTCTTCTCAGAATCTGAATCATGGTTCTCCCACCAAAAACTTATTTTAAATTACAAATAAAAAGTTATACAAACATGCGAATGTACCAGCAGAAATAGACCACCCTAGTCTGTCTGCTAGAGTGTGCAGCTAACACCATTAGTTTGTAGCTGCCCCACCCCCTTCCCTTTGTCATCCCACTGCCACCCCTCACCTTCCCCACCGTCACTCTCCCCTGTTCCCTCTCCCATGCCCTTTTGAAGCTGTTAACAGATTTACATGATACCACCCATTCTGGTAGGGCGTTCCATTTTGCTACTGTGTAATAGTGTCTCCTCATTTCCTTCCTAAATCTTCCTCCCTCTATTCTTGGGCTGTGCCCCCTGGTGACCCCCCCTCCTTAACTTAAAGACCCCATCTACCCCATCCTTATTGATTCCCCTCAGATACTTGAATGTCTCTATCATGTCCCCACTGTCCCTTCTCTCCTCCAGGGTGTACATATTCAGGTCTCCCAGCCTGCTGTCATAGTCTGTCCCCTCCATTCCACATATCATCTTTGTTGCCCTCCTGTGCACCCCCTCCAGTAGCCTGATATCATGCTTTAGGTATGTCCTCCAAAACTGCACACAGTACTCTTAAGAGCGGCCTTACCAATGACCTGTAGGGGGGAAAGATCACCTCTCTTCGCCTGGATGAAAACCCCCTTGCTATGCACCCCAGCATTTTGTTTGCTTTTGCTGCCGCTCTCCTGCACTGGGCAATGTTGTTCATGGTCCCTGTTATCATTACCCCTAGGTCCTTCTCCTCCTCAGTGATCCCCAGCTTAACCCCCCAACCAGTATTCTCTCCTTGGGTTCTTCACCCCAAAGTGCATAACCTTACACTTCTTTGCATTGAACCCCAGCTACCACCTCTCTGACCACTCCTCTAGCTTACATAGGTCCCCCTGCAGCTGCTTCCATCTCTCCTCTCCATCTGCCACTGCTCCAATTTTGGTGTTGTCAGCGAACAGACTTACCTGGCTCACCACCCCATGTGCAATGTCGGATATGAAGAGCCCAAACAACACTGGCCCCAACACAGAGCCCTGTGACACCCTGCTCATCACCGGCCTTGGAGATGAGAGCTCCCCTCTCACCACCACCCGTTGCAGCCTGCCACTCAGCCAGCTTGTAATCCAGTTCATAATTTTTGGCCCTACCCCTACACCATGTTGGCTTCCCCTCAAGCCGTCCATGAGGCACCGAATCGAAGGCCTTGCTGAAGTCCAAGTAAAGAACATCCACCGCATGACCCTTATCCAGCTCACCTGTCACCCAGTCATAATATTGTATGAGGTTGGTTTGACAAGACTTCCTTGAAACAAACCCATGCTGCCTCAAATCCTGGAGGCCATTGTCCTCCAGGTACGACACCAGTCTTTCCTTTAGTATCATTTCCATGAGTTTGCACACTATGAAGGTGAGACTTGCTGTACGATAATTACCCGGTTCATCCCTTGGCCCACTCTTGTGTAATGGTACTACATGTGCCATCCTCCAGTCTAGTGGCACACATCTCAACTCCAGTGAGTTGCTGTACAGATCTGCCAGCAGCTCTGCCAACACCTCTGCCATCTCCCTCAGCACCCTGGGGTGGATACCATCCAGCTCTGGTGCCTTGTCTACCTTCAGTGCCCTCAGTCCTTCTAGGACTCTACTTGCCTCAATTCTTCCATCTGTCACCTCCTCTCCCCCTGTCCCCACCCTCCCAGCCCATGGTGGTAGCGGTGCCCCCTTTTCTTCCATGAACACTGAGCAAAAGTATTCATTCAGTGCTTCTGCCTGCTCCTTCCACTTTTCTATCCACTCTCCACCCCTTTTTATCCTTACTGTTGTCTCCTTGCACTTCCTTTTCTCTCTCATGTATCTGAAAAAGTCTCCCCCCATTAATTCCCTGTGCTAATCTCAGCTCCCTCTGATCCTTGGCTTCTCTCACTTTTCTGGTCACCTCCCTGGACCATCTTGCATATTCCTTCCTGTCCACTTCCTTCCCCATCCTCCTAAACCTCTGGTGCGCCACTCGTTTTGCCCTCACCACCTCCACAACCTCGCTGTTCAACCAGCATGGTCTTCTTGCTCTGTTCTTCTTACTCTGTGCCTTGGTGCAGGCTTCTGTTGCCTCTGTAATCCCCCGTTTAATAATATCCCATTTCTGCTCCACGTCCATCTCCTGCCTTATGCCCTCCAGTTTCCCTTTCATCCTCCCAAAGTCTGCCCCCCTGAAATTTACCACCTGAGTAACTGATTTCTCTGGCTTACCACACATCGTGATATTAAACCACACTGTTTGGTGATTGCTGTTGTCTAGTGGGTCCTGTACCTTTATTTCCCTCACTGCCTCCCCATTCGACAATACCAGATCTAAAGTGTTCTTTAGCCTAGTAGGTACAGTAACCAACTGTGTCAGGAGACCCTTCTGGATCACGTCCAGGAGCACTTGATCCCTAGCACTGGAAGTGACCGGAATGCTCCAATCAACCCCCGGCAGTTTAAATCCCCCACGAAGACCACCTTCTCTTCTCTACATACCTTTTTGATTTGTCTCGCTAATTCCCTGTTGAGCTCCTCAGGGTGGGACGGTGGCCTGTATACTACCCCAAACCTCAGTTTCCTACCCCTTGAGTCTAGGAGCTGCAGCGAGATTGCCTCTGTTCTCCCTTCTTCTCCCTCATCCCTTGTGCATTTGATCCCATCCCTCACAGAGACTGCCACCCCCCCAACCCTTACGGTCCTTCCTGTATAATTTGTATCCTGGGATTGCCAGATCCCAGTCCTGGTGCTCAGTTGCCCACATTTCTGTGACAGCTGCAGTATCCACCCTCCACACTGCTAAGAGTGTCTGTAGCTCAACGGATGTTTCCTATGCTTCTTGCATTCAATGAGACCACCCTCCATCCTGCCCCTTCCCTTCACTAGGTATTTGCTAATCCACATAACAAATACAGAGGCCCGCCCCTAAATATTCTTGACTGCCAGCTCGCACCCTGGAACAGGTGTCTCACTTCAAATATCTTGGCATCACTCTGGACTCCACCCTGTCCTTCTAGGAGCATATTGACCAGGTATGTAAGGTATTGGTAAATATCAGGATTGGCCTTCTCTGTATTATAGGTCATGCATGCCTCCTGAAGCCCTGCATCAGGCTGTAACCAGCTCAGTACTATCCATAGTTGACTATGGCATTGTTATATATGGATCTGCATCTGACTCAACCCTTAGAAGGATCAAGCTCTCTCTGAATAAAGCGTGTCACCTGGTCGCCAGTTGTAATCGGCTCACTCACACTTGTGCGCTATATAAACAAATGGACTGGTTGCTAAGGGAGGGCTTGCTTACCACACTTGCCTGTTAGCCAAGTAAATAGCCACCGGCATCCTTCCTTCTACTGCCCAACATCTCCTTTCTTTGGCCCCTGCCACCCACTCTACCAGAGACTCCTCTAAAACATCTTTCTTAGTCCTGTTTTGTAGGACATCCAGGGGGCAGAGGGCTTTCATGTACAGGGCTCCTCTCTGGCTCAGTGATTTGCCCTTGGAGATCACCTTGTCTGTAAACTAGGTCCATTCAAAAATATGCTCAGACAGCATCTCCTTGACACCTGTCACTGTGACTGCTTCTGGTGTCTACATATATTTCATTTTATAGATAGAGGGAGCACTCCCAACCAGGCGGAGCACTCCTTTCCCCTGTGTGTGAGGCACTCTTATTCTGTAAAGCGCCTCATGTGCAGATGCCCTGGAAATGGGCACATTCTGGGAAGTTTTAAAAAAAACATATATATATATTATTGATCACTCTCGATCAATAATATATTAATACGTTCTCTGTCACCACTCGTTACTGAAGCGAGTGGTTTGCTTGCCTTCAGCTTGAGCCAGAACAGCTCAGTCACTGTTCTCGCCAGCTGAAGCACGTGAAACCACCTTGTTTTCAAACGCGGTCTGGGACGATTAACACATATTGTAACGCATCAAACCCTGAACTTCCTGTAAGTTATACAATATCTTTGCAGACTGCAACTCCTCTGTTTCCTCCTTTACTCTCTTCCTCCCCACTTTTGCCCACCCTCCTCCTCTTGTTGTTCTCTGCTCTGCCCTGCTACCTTCCCCATAAATCCTGTCTAACTAGTACCATTAGTCTACTCCTCTTGTCTCTACTCCTTTTGCCTGCAGCCCCTACTGTACAGTGTCTATACACTGTGTTCTGTATTTTTGCTTCCAGTGGTATATACCTGTTGTTAACCCTGTGCCTTGTGTAGTTTGTAAATTTGCTGTTGTATTTAACTGTACCCTGGTTGCATTCAGAGTGTATTCTATGTACCAGCTGAAATGGAGCCTTTGTAAATGAGTCTCTGACTCAAAGGTTTCTTATTCTGATACTCTCAATAAATAAACAAAAAAAAAAAGAAAAGTAAGACCCTTTGGGTGAGGGATCTGGGTTTACAGATTCGGGAAGAGGACTGGAGCCTGCATCTGCAATCACATGTGGGTTTGTTGCTATGCAACAAACATAAGGAACCTTTTTTGAATTCCATATCTCCTGCAGAGGCCCATACCCTGAGAGAGGGCATCGCATAGGTATTTCGGTGTTCACTCCATGGAGACAGATGTTCCTGTGGAATTGGTTCCCTTATATCTTTGGGGTTTTCTCTAAGTGGGCATTCTATCTTATATTCAGCTGTCCTACTGTTTATTATTTTGCTGTAAATCTGGCGTGCCCCTGTCTATTACTTTATTGGTAGTTTTGCATCCTCATTTTATTTTAGGGTGATAAGGAATGGATCTGTTAATTGTTTTATGGTGGTTGTTTTGCTGTTGTAAAGTGTTATGATGTTTGTTCTGTTCTTTCTTATGGAAGTATTTGTTGTAATGTATTATATTATATAATTTTCTGTGTTACCTTTTCTTTGAAAATTAATAAAAAGAATATGCAAAAAATATTACATTTAGCACATTGGCGCAAATATTTGTTTTTGTCTTTTAGTAATTTCTCTTTCTCATTGCATTCCAATGAAATAGTTGCTAATGTGTGTTATACATAACAAAGTATTTTAAACATTTTGGGATAACATACAGTACTATGGGCACATTGTTGATTAGAGCATTTTTAAATTGGTATTTTTATATCGCTTTCCATTTTTGTTTAAACAGTTGTGTAAATAATTTGTGTCCAATTTACCTACATTTTAAAATAACACTTTGTTATTATGGGGGGAGCATGTACTTATTGTTTTTTCATCATTTGAATTCAGCATTTTTCTTAATGTGCTCTGTAATTAAAAAGAAATTTGCACAATTCCAGGCATGGGTGCAGGTGATCAACCCAGACATTATAGCACTCACTGAAACCTGGCTTTCCCCCAAGACACCGGATGCATCTATCTCCCTTGATGGCTACAACTCATTCCGACAAGATAGGATTGCTAAATGCGGGGATGGGTGCATAGTATATGTCAGGTCTGGAATATAGATGCAGGCCTTTTTTTTTTGTAATTTAAATTTTATTGAGTTTTATAGAACCAACAGTACATGAGATATAGGCTATTTGACATACTATACACGGAGCAAGTAAGAAAACAATGAAGTGAACAAAACCTCTAAAAATTAGAGGGAGACAATAAAAAAAACACACAAAACTCTCCCCAACCCCCCCCCCACTTATCCCCCCACCGCCCTGGAGAGTGCCATAGCGAAAGGGGAAACTGAGACAGAAGAGAAGGGTATTGGAAAGCAGCACCGAGCTAACCATAACTGTACAACGAAGGCATATTAAGCAGTAAGTATCAAAGGCTCGTCACATATAGAGATTATTTCAGATATAGAGCATATAATTTACCCCATTTCTGATTGAAAGAAGCCAGACGGTTTCTGGAGCTAGCTATTAACTTCTCGGTGTTAAAACAAAGGGACATCTCTTTGAGCCATTCTGAGTATGTGATAGAATCTTGGTCCATCCAATGTCTGAGGACCAACTTTTTGACAACTGTAGAAATCAGAGCCATATGGTACTTACGTTCCTTCACCCCAATGTTGGAGTAAATTCCTAGAATACAAACTTCTATGGTGAAGGGCTCTTCTAGCCCCAAAAGTGGGTCTAGATAGTTTCGTATTGTGTTCCAGAGGGTGCTACTCTGTCACAATCCCAGAGGATATGCAGCAAGTTCCCTTCAGTAACCCCACATCGCGTGCAGTTAGCTCATTTGAATTTACCAAATTTAGCTAATTTAACTGGCGTATAATAAAGATTGTTCAGAATGTGGTATTGGATTAGTCTATGGTTGTCCTGGGAAAGATATTTGTACAAGTCTTTCCAAATCGGTTCCCAGAGAAGGGGAAAGTCCAAGGTAGGAGATGTCCAGATTTTAGAGCCCTCCAGGGTATTAGGAAACAGGGCGTCCAACAATTGAACATATATGTTGGCTATACCATGGGGATTAATGGCAGCTTCATGGATCTTTTCCAAGAAGGGCCTTGTTTTGGATGGCAAATGTACAGACCCAAATATCTTAAGTATTGAGTGTCTCAATTGAAAGACCTTAAAAATATATTTCTGGGAAATATTAAAGGAAGCTAAAATGTCTTCCGAAGGGAGAAGTGAGCCTTGTGAATATAAAGACTCCACTAGTGAGTTATGGATTTGTGGAAGCCACTCAGAGGTCAACCAATTACCCCCAATTTTAATATTGGGGTTTAAAGTGAGAGGTTGTGCCAGATCCTTAGTATGGGGTATGTTGAAGAAGTTCCAACATTGGGAAAGAATTTTAATGGAGAGACCAATAGTGGATTCCTGTATGGCTACAGGTAGTGTGGAAAAGGAGTAGCAGAAGATATGGGGGGTTGTAGGTTGTGTTGATCCAGCAATCTAAGCTCCAATTGTAGCCATATTGGTTGAGGTGAATTAAGTTGAGTGATTGACCATTTTCCTATTTTATATAGATGACTAGCCCAGTAATATAATAAGAAATTAGGTAGACGAAGGCCCCCTTTATCTCTAGTTGCGCTAAGTTTGAGAAAGGCCCGTCTAGGTTGTTTTCCTTTCCAGATAAAATTGGATAATGCAGAGTGTATTTGTTTAAAGTACAGTCTAGGGAGCCAAATATTTAATAGGTTAAGGGGGTAAAATATCCGGGGTAGAACATTCATTTTGACAATGTTAATGCCCCCCCATAGAGATATTGGTAATTTTTGCCAACGGTCAAGATCTCTCTGGATCCTTGTCGACATATCATCTAGGTTGAGCTTCTTGACCATTTCTGCCTCACAGGCCAAGTAGATGCCCAAGTATTTATGCGAGGCCGGGGACCACTTCATGCCAAACTGAGTGAAGCCAGCCTGAAAGGTGATAGAATTTAACGGAAAAATAACTGATTTAGATCATTTTAACCTGTAGTTAGACACCTGACCAAAACATTCAATAATTTGTAGTACTTGTGCTAAGGATGATTCTGGGTTGGTAAGGTGTAGCAAAATATCATCTGCAAAGACCGACAGAGTTAGTGAGAGTTGGGAAATAACACAGCCTGTAACTAGTGGTGAGGCTTTAATACTAATTAACAAGGGTTCTAAGTATAAATTAAATAGGTAGGGGGAAAGAGGACAGCCTTGACGTGTACCAGAACACAAGGGAAATCGGGAGGAAAAAACCCCGTTGCAGTAAACTTTTGCTGAGGGAGCCTTGTAAATCATCATGATCCACTGGATAAAGGTGTCAGGGAAGCCCATTCTCTTCAAAGTGGCCCACAAAAAGTCCCAGTTCACCCTGTCGAAGGCTTTTTCTGCATCGAGTGCAACTAGGACCATAGGGGATTGTGAGTCTTGGGCCATTTGAAAGATATGAGACAGGGTTCTCAAGTGATCTGCTGCGGACCTGCCTTGGACAAAGCCGACCTGCTCTGGGCTCAACAAATGCTGCCAAATCTTCTTGATTCTAAGCGAGAGAATTTTGGATAGTATTTTGATATCGTAATTTAAAAGTGAAATAGGTCGGTAGCTGGCTGGATCCAGTAAGGGTTTATCTGGCTTCGGGATTAGAATTATCATGGCCTCTAAAAGAGAGGGGTCGAGACAGTCTGAGGAAAACATGTATTCATATAATTTTAGAAGTAGGGGAGACAGTTCTTTGCAAAAGACTTTATAAAAGTTAGGGGGAAGGCCGTCAGGCCCAAGGGCCTTGTCAAAAGGCAGGTCTTTAATTGCATCTTCTACCTCAATTAAGGTGTCAGGGGCTGATAAAATATCACAGTGGTGTACCTGAAGGGAAGGGAGGTTGACCCCATTCAAAAACTGCTCTATCATATGGGAGGATAGTTGAGAGGTACTCTTGCCATAGATCTCCTTATAAAAAGATTAGAAAATTAGTGCAATATCCCTGAGCAAAGTTTTGGTGGTGCCATCATGGGAGTTTAAAGCTGGGATTAATCGTGAGCTTTCCAACTCTCTCAATCTAAGAGCTAGCAATCTTCCGGGTTTTTCTCCCTGGTCCAGATAGTGGGTCTTAGTTTTAAGCATAGAGTATTCTGCTTTTTCTCTTGTTAGATCATTGTATTCACTCCTGAGCTTAATTAGAGCTGCCAGGTCTTGTGGAGGAAATTATCTTCGGCTGTCCTGAGTTGGTTGGACATTAGGGTAATTTTGGCCTCTCTTATCTTTTTCCTATGGGAAATGACCTTAATGAATTTGCCCCTAATAAAGCATTTAAGAGAGCATCAGAGTATGTCATCCCTGTGGACAGACCCTTGATTGAATTCTAGATAGGATAGGATCTTATCTTTAATTTGGGTGTCTGTATGTTCATCCTTTAGAATTTGCGTATTTAATTTCCATGAAGTGTCCCTCTGTCCCTGTAGACCGAGGGAAACCATGATCCATACCAGAGAATGATCCGAGATAACTATTGGTTCTATACTCTACCTGATGTGTGTTGCTCAAAAGGATAGAGCTAGTTAAAATGTAGTCAATTCTTGACCCGTTTGATGTACCTGAGAATAAAAGAAAAGATGCGGTTATTGGGATTGAAAAGAGCTAAGGATTGCATAGCCTAACAGGTGCATAAAATCAGTAGAGCCTGTTGGGAGGGGGACGAGTTTTAACGGCCTATAGGTTTTGGTCCATTTGTGGATGGGGCTATATTCCAATCGCCCCAAGAATGAAAAGGGAGGGCAGGAATCTACTCAAACTGTCTGCTAAGGACATTAAGAAGTGAGGGTCTCCTCCAACTGGACCGTATATTGCATCAAGTACCACATTCCTGTTGTTGAGCTGACCCTTGATCAAAACGAGTCTACCATCTTGGTTGGTAATACTATCCTCCATTACAAACATGATATGTTGTTTAATTAATATGGCTACCCCCCTGCTGGCGTGCGAGCCACTAGCTGTAAAAATTTGAGTGAACCCCAGCCTACGTAACCCTTTAGCTTCTGAGGCTGCCAAATGTGTTTCCTGCATGAAAACTATATCCACATTTAGTAAAATACAATTATGAAGAACTTGGTGTCTTTTAAGAGGGTCCTTGATGCCTCTGACATTCCAACTGGCAAACTTAATCGACCTCGCAGCCATATGATATAATACTATGTATAAGAGAGTCTGAGATCCGTAACCCCTCTAGTGTGATCAGAAGCATTTAGCATTCTCCAAGGCACCCCTCCTCTAGAATATTCAGAAGCGTTTGGCATTCTCCGAGGCTCCCTCCCCCACAAAAAATAGCAATTAACAACTAGCCAGTCCACCGGATCAAGAACATGAAATTGTATGATATAAAATCTGTACACAAAAAATATATCTTATTACTGTTTAATTCGGATAATAAGGTACCACCCCCCCCATTTATTACTACCCCTAAATATACAGTATCTAAAACCCCTTAAACTATATACAAACAATCCCTTTAGGTCCAAAAGAACATATCCCGGCCAAACATGTATACTGGATGGGGATCGACCCCAAGGGCTAGCAGACCCAAGCGTAGGTATAGTAATCGTCTGCTCATTAAAACCTTTAATACTTAACATTAAAATAAAAACAAACAACCAGAGCAGACAGGGATAGAACAATCTCCTGGGTACTAATACCCTCTCCCTACATCGCAGGCTACGAGGCAGTTCGCCCAAGGCTAGCCAATCATTGTGCCCCCCTCCAACCCAGCACAATTCCTTGGAAGCTTTAACTTCATGGCCCAGAGAAAAGGGAGCAGCAAATTAAGATGTCCTACCAGGCATTTTAAAGTACAAAGCGAGCTCTCTGCGCTGGGGTTCTATCACACCTGGGTTGGGTTTAAAAACTCCACCACCAAGGTGCCAGTAGTGAGCAGGTGGGACGTCCCTTTGCGGATTCAGGCGTGTGAGGAGTAAAAAGCTCGGTGTGGAGTATAAGGCCATTGTGTTGCAGGAAAAGGGAGGGGAACACAATATTGATAGGACCAACTGGTCCATCGGGAAAACTGACAGATGGGAATCGTTGGCAGAGAAGTAGTTCCCACCCGCTCCAGGGCCAAAAAGAAGACCGCGGCCCTCGGCCTAACAACCAGGCCACACCCGGAGCCCGAGCAGCATACCACCGCCCCAGACAGCAGAAGGATCACCACCAGATAACCACCAATTAAGTAAAACAGCAACCTACAAAAAAAAAACAACCAACAGCACTTATATCAGGTAAGCAGGCATTAAAACTGCACTTGAAGTTCACAGTTCAACCGGCTTTAAACAGATTGGGCAATTTCTGGGACAGGTCTCCTTTGGCATGGTCCGGCTTCTCAAATGAGTGCCACACTCCATCCAGTAGCACTTGCAGCTTGGCTGGATAATTCATCCGGAATCGAATGCCGGCCGCTATCAGCTTGGTCACTATCGGGTGAAAAGCTCTCCTCTTTTGCCGGGTTTCAAAGGGGAGGTCTTGGGTAATTCTCAACATGTGGTTTTCCCATAGAATTGTTTGCAGGTCTTTGGCTTTACTTAAAATGTGTTGCTTTTCCAGGTAACTGAGCAGCTTGATGATTATAGGCCTCGGAGGGGTACCAGGTGGCGGCTTTGGTTTTAGAGACCGGTGCGCTCGCTCAGTATGCTACTGTGGGTTGAAAGGAGAGGGGCCCACTACCTTGGTCAGGAGCTTTTGGACGAAAATCAGGAGATCTGGACCCTCTTCAGCCTCTGGTAGGCCCAGAATTAAGATATTATTTCTTCTACTGCGACCCTCGAGATCTTCTGTTTTCAACTGAAGTTTGGCAATTTGTTGCTTAAGAAGGGTGATTTCAGGGTCGGTTTTCACCCTCCATGATTCCAGGGAGCTGGTTCTGGCTTCAGTATCTCCGACTGTGGTAGTCAGTGAGGCAAGGTCGTTACGCATAGATTTTAACTCCAACGATATATCTTGCAGTGCTACCCGAAACAAGATTAATTCCTGCAGAAAACGGTCTTCTGTAAGAGGGTTGGAGGGAGAACCAGAAGGGCTGATTTTAGCTCCGGGTCCCACATTCTGGGTCTTTGATTTTTTAGATGCTTTCTCTGGGGTATTCGGTGGTGTGTGTCTCGCCCTGGCAGGCTTCATTTCGGTCTCCATGGTCTTCATGGCACCCTGACACTCCGAATTTAAAATTTGTTCGCAACTCCGATACAGATACGTTATTGACCATTAAGGAACGCTGGTGGATGATTATAAGTTGAAAAAATGGCCACAAAGCCAGCAGAAATACCAAAAATAGCTGGTTGGTAGGAGAGAGCTAATGACTATGCTGCCATTAGGAGCACTGCATCACGTGACCTGAGATGCAGGCCTTTGATAACAGTCTTAATATAAAAGAGGCCCAAATTCTGAACCTCAGATTAAACATAGGGACACAGAAGAAAGTCCTGCCGGTCTCTACAGTATACATACCTCCAGTGCACCAACCTGCTCGGCTAAACCATGTCATAGGAAGTCAAGAGCAACTAAGCAACCACTGGGAGAAGATAATTGTAGGTTACTTCAACATAAACTGGCACTCACAGAAAGAAACAAAAGCCAAGGATCTAATTACTAGCCTTTTCCTAAAACAGATAGTCACTGCTGACACCCAGCTTAACTACAAAACGTGGAGCAGCTCTCTCATAGACTGTCTCCTGGTCACACACCCTGAGCATATATCTGATGTCACTGTCCTGCCGACAGCCTCAGTTACCTCTCCCCTGTGAAGTGTACCTGGTCTAACAATTTCCCCAAGAGTTCACCCAAGGTGTGCAAAAACCGCTGCCTGAGTCGTGCACTACTTGAACATTTCAAGCTGTATGTGACACAACTGGATTGGTCCCCGCTGGCTGGGGATATAGATAGTAATGAGGCACTTAACTACTTCATAATGGTTTTCAACCATGCTTGTGATATTTTTGCACCATACAAAATTAAAACAATTAGGGGAACCTCCAATCCCTGGCTCGCCAACTCCCTTAGTGGACTTATGAAGAACAGAGACAATCTTTGGCATATAGCAAAAGCAGTTGGCACACCTGCTGCATTTAATACCTACAAGGCAGCTAGAAACACCTGCACCAGACTCATCCATCAGGCTAAAGCCTCCTACTATAAGGATCTACTAACCAAAACCTGGGGTTCTGGAAGAGACTTTTTGTGCTCTCTGAAATCCTTACTGGGCAAAGCCGACAAGACCCCCCCCGATCTACTGTTGACTGCGAAGGGGCCCCTACAGAAACCCATCGAAATTGCCAAAGAGCTCAACATTGTGTTCACTGACCTTTCAAATGTTCTCCCAGGTGACTGCTTCAAAGATATGCATGTTCAGCAATGCCCAACTGCCCCTCAAGATCCCCCAAGGAAAGATGTACCACCCTTTTACTTTAGATGTGTCACCAAAGCCAAAATCATCAAGTATATTAAAAGGGTGCTTGGCAAGACCAGGATGGGGGCGGATCTGCTTGACATGAATCTGGTTGGTCTACTTCTTCTTGAACTTGCTGATCCTCTTACCATGGTGTTTAATGCCTCTCTAAAATTAGGAGTATTTCCAAATGCATGGAAGTCAGCTAATGTAATGCCTGTCTTTTTAAAGCAGGGGATAAAACCCAAACATCCAACTACAGACCTATATCCATCCTTCCTCTCCTTTCGAAAATACTTGAAAGAGTGGTCTCTGAGCAGCTTACTGAATACCTTGATAACCATAACCTACTCTGCCCATAACAGCAAGGCTTCCGTAAAAAGCACTCCACACTCACTGCTCTAGTTGATTATTCATCCCAACTATATAACTCCTTGGATAGTGGTCAGGCAGTTGGAGCAGTCTTCATCGACCTTATGAAGGCTTTCGACTCTGTTAATCACAACCTCCTCCTAAGTTGCCTTCTGTCTACAGGTCTATCCCCAGATACAGTACTATGGTTTGGCAGCTATCTCTCTTAACAGATCCCAATGAGACAAAATTGGTGATACCCTATCCGAAGCTAAGGAGGTGCACCTTGGGGTTCCACAGGGATCAATCCTCTGTCCTCTACTCTTTAGCCTTTTCATCAACTCTGCCCCAATGGCTTGCTCAGTAAGCACAGTTCTCTATGCTGATGATGCAATGATCTCAGTCGCTGGCAAAGACCAACAGTCCATCACACCTGAACTCCAAAGCAGCTTCCATAAACTTGAATATTGGCTTATGGAAAACAAGCTACTACTAAATGTAAAAAAAAAGAAAGAGTATGCTCTTCACCACCTCCCAAAGCAAAAAGAAATACCTGCCCCTACGTATTCATGATCAAAAGGGTGAGATCCTATACCAAGTATCTAACTTCAAAGATCTCGGCATTACCTTTGATAACATGCTAAACTTCTCAAACCACATTGACTCTGTTATCAAGACTGCAAACATAAAACTTGGTGTACTTTATCATCACAGACATTCAGTGACCCCGGATGCACTCAAACTAGCCACCAGTAGCTCAATACTGTCTACCATTGAGTATGGGTTGCCTATATATGGGGCGTACACCAAAACTGCTCTTAACAGGATCAACACACTCCTCAATAAGGCCTGTCTTACTTTGGGGGCTACTCTCGACACCCTCACCTGCTCACTGTATACTGAAATTGGGTGGCTCCCCCTCCATCTTAGAGGGTAATACCAAACCTGCCTACTTCTAAAAAAAAGTACTACTTGGACTGGCATTCCCCACTCTGAGCGGACACTTTAAGCTGGATGTCCCAATGAAATCTACCCATAGTGTGGTCGCTGACAAAAATGGTGATTCCCTTCAAAAGGATGAAACTTGCCCAGAACTCCATCCTGTATCAATGACTGAAATGGTACAATGAACTACCTGTTGACCTCACTGATACTACTAAGATTAGTACCTTCAAAGCTGGGCTCAAATCTCTCCTTGGCTGTAAACTGAATTGTACCTGCCTGCACTAATGTGATAGTACCTCAGCCCCAGTTTTCAATTTACCTAACCCCCTCTACATTTTTCTGCTACGTACCACTTTTTTCTTAACCCGCTCCCCTACCCCCAATTACCTGACAATGGCTTCACTTGGCTGAAAGCTCCACCTCTCTCTCTCACCCCAGACGATGCCACCTTCCGCTGACCCCCCCAACCCCCTCTTATCTAATCAGTCTATCTGATAAAATGTACTACTTTGTTGTGTATAAGTTCAAATTTTACTATTGCTGCCTATGTATATGCTTCAATGTTTTTTTTCCTTTTTCTCTCTGTAAACCTTGTATTTTTACAATGTTTGTTCAACATTGATGTAGAATCTTTGAAAATGAGTCCTTGACTCAAAGGTATTAATCCCAAACTGAAATAAATAAATAAAAATAAGGAGAAGTGATGTTTTTATAAAATTTTAGACTGTATTTTTAATTAAGTACATTCTGTTTAAGAAGTTAAGGATGATTAATGACGTTTGGATTTTCCAAATTTATTTTTAAGCCATCCTTAATTTTGAATTAAGGGGCATAGTCAAAATTCAGGGGTCAATTAATGGAAAATGAAAGAAATTTTAAGTGCTTTTTGTCTCATAGTGGCCTGGAGGGGAACCTGCCCAGAAAGGACGTGGAGTCTCCCTTATCCCACTTGTACCGCTTCTTGCGAGACTACAGTGCTGCCACAGGAGGGTCACATCACACTAACACTACTTATTCCTAGACTTCTTGTGTGGACGCCTACAACATGTCACAGCCTATGTCTGATAAATGTATGCCATCCTTAGCATACAGCTGGGGTAATGTTGTGACATTGTCATTGTGCCGCAGCGCAGTCCCACTAGTCGATTCCATAAACAGATGCATCTCCATGTTGATCCTTCTGTGGGCCTTCTTGATTGCCCTGGGATCTTTTCTATGGGATCAGTGGTGCCTCTGAATAATGTGGGACCAAACTAGCACAACATCTAGTCAGGCTTCTCAAATGGAATGCAGGTCATCCTTCATCTTACACAGCAAGTCCTGGAACGTTTTGTGCCCCAAGTTGTTGCCACACAGGTGTTTCAGCAGCACATTGGGGGACCTCATTGCTGAGTCTCAACATTGACCTCAGGAAGCAAGTGCCTCCATCGCATCCCACACGGACCCATCCAATGTACCTGTGCCTGTCGTGGGTCAAAGAAGAGGTTCTCATGTTCAGGGTACTGTCTGTTCACTGGGTGGCACAACACACTCCTGCAAATAATATTTGAAAGTCAAGGCCTCCAGAAGCGTCCATATAGATTTCTAGCTCTTGACTGATAGTCACTGTGGGCCATATGGCACACTATAACGGATCAGAAAGGCCTGCCACACCACAGTGTGCTCCCTCATGCTGTCATCTGGAGGTAGTGAGCAAGAGTGAGAAACTGGGCTCATGCAGGGCACCCCTCCAGCCAGAAGTCCCCGTTCCATGGGCAGCCCTACCTGGCCATCCCCCAGGAGAGGTAACTACCTGTACTCACCTTACCAGTTCAGGTATTCTGTGGATGGGACACTGTCAAATGCTTGCCTACTGCAGTTCTTTGTTGACCGTTTATTAATTCAAAACTGACTTTGCCTGGATTCGGTGTGTCACCCAGTCCTGCATTATTAATTTATTGAATTGTTTCACCAGGAAAGATACACTGAGCAACTTAATGCTCGTCTCACGGTATGTGCTGGGGGAAGGGGAAAGGGATACACAGAGTACAGATATACAGAGTACAAGTTCAAATAAATACATACAGGTAGTGTAATTATACATACGGTTATGAAATGAACGTGGCACATGAGACAGTATAGGTTGTTGCAGAGTTTCGGTGCAAGCAGATCTTAGGAGCAGCATACAAAGTAGAATCAGTACAGGTATGAAGCAATAGGATACAAGGTTGACAGTGCATAAAATGCAGACAGTACACTGGTGCAATATGCAGCAGGGTGAGCACACAGGAACCAGTCACCCCATTTTAAGAGCTGGACTATAAGTGCAAGTGGGAGGGGGTGAGAGGGGGAGCGGGAGATGGACAGAAAGACAGAGAGAGAGAGAGAAATAAGGAAGGGGGGTCAGGAGCAGGTGCAAGAGGGTTTGAGGTAGTTGTGCAAATCAGTGGTAAGGGAATAAAAGAAAGATGACTAAACATCTTCTACTTGCTGATTTGGGAGCTTTACTCTGGCAAGATAAAGTTCATCCTGCTTAAGTACTTTTTTTTTTCTATAACATAAGCAGACTGGATTACAAATCAAACTCCTTTATTCAGTTACAGAGATTTATGTTAAATACCCAGAAGATGAAACATTTCAAGTGATATAAATGTATTTCAGTAATGGCCCATACACATACTAACTCTGACAGACTGTTTTTCTAAGATATGCCTCCAGTTTGTCTAGGCATAACCACATCCATCTGGTCCTTGGCCTGATTTATCTTTTGTTTCAGCTGAACTGCATAGTGCATTTCAGAGTGCCACTGAAAAGAAAATGCAACTGGAAACAGACAGCTGTTATAAAATCTTTATTTAGATACTGTTTTGAATGTTTTGAGTCAGATTAAAATAAAATGTTCTATAAAAAACATTGACATTTGGCAGCAAATATGTTTTTATACAGCACTTTCATCTATTGGTTAAAAAAGTGAGCTGGAAAGTTCAAGGATGGTGTTCCTAATAGCAAGACCTTATACTCAGCACCCGTTTATCTTCTGCTCACGCACCTGTCACATTCACCTTTTCATCCCACTGCTGATAACTTTAGTTTCCTCGTTGCAATATTATACTTCCCAACCCGCAGCTGTTAGTGTAGGGTAAAGCCCCTACACAAAGACTGGCAGCAGGTCTACACATGAATGATTGACAAGTAGATGGGGCTTCTGTCTGGGTATATGCCACAGCTCCCAGCGAAAACCTAAGCTGTTTTCGCCTTTGTGGGCCAGCATGCACACCAGGCATGGTATCTCTCTGCCACGGCTCGTGTACACATTCGTCATGGCAGAAAGGAAAGAAACTGAGTTGAAAACTTTAGTTTTGTTTTTCAACAGTGAGATCTAGAGAGTTAGTGCAGTATTGCGCCTCACCATTTGGCTCAACATTAAAGAAACTCTGTATGAGGATACAGCTGTGTCAGGGTCAGGGTCCAAAAGTCTTTTCCTGATGCAGTGGGGCTCTGCAGTCCAGATGATATGCAGTAACCTCCCTCCTAGACTGGAACGTCTCCTGAATAGCCACTCTGCAGTCAGAAATAACTAAGGGCCGCAGTTGCCATGACATTATCAGAGAGTATTAATTGGGCTAATGTAGCTGCTAATACCCCATAGGACTGTTCTTACCAAGGCGGCAGTAGAAGATGGTGCAACAAAGCAAAAAGGCTGCAGATGCGCACTGTGAGGTGTATCAGTGAAGGCTTTGAGATCAGCCTCTGCTGTGAGTGCTAGGCCAAGAATGCAGGACTCACAGATGAGGTAAGTGACCTAAGTTAGCATGAGCCAGCAGGGCTTAGCATTGGAGTCGGGGGAAGGAGTCTCGGAGTGTGGGTGCAGGTGGGAAAACTCCTCTGCTCCCGCCTCTCTCTGGATTACTGCCTGAGGTGATCATGTTCATTTAACAAAACATTCCTTCAGGCAAAAACAGGACTAAAAGCTCTCCATCCACCACAGCAGGAACACAGTAACTTTGGGGGCCGGGGAGGGCATTATGCAAGTGGTCTAGTAGGTTAGGCAAGAAGTACATGGGGAGCACTTCAGGGAGAAAGTCCAAGGGGACATGCCACTCAGGGATCTGAATGATCTCTTCCATTTCAGTGTCTTCCACATTAGCATCCACCTTACCCAAGCTAGGAGCCTGGACGAGAAAGCAAGTAAGCACAGGAATGGGTCCACCTTTTCAGGATCAGACTCCTCTGAGTTGTCTGGGTGTCAGATATACTCAAATGAGGAGGTGGAGCTGTTAAAAAAGTAGCACTTTAATGTGTCTGCTCCCAGAACTGCCAAGCATGTCACAGTAGAGCCAACGTTACGTTTGCTGAGTGGTTTGGCAGACAAGGGACCACTGTTTACTTCACAGGCAGATAGGATAGAGCATTTTCTATGCATCCTGAGCTAGACCTGGTCCAGAGAATCAGGAGGGGGTATACCTCTCGCAGAAAACATCCAGACATGCCCAGGCTCTTTGTGAGGCTTACAGATGTGATCAGGATGACCTCAATGTGATTTTTACAGTGCCTAATGTGGACCTGGCCCTGGCAATCCCTAGCACCCAAGTCTGTGCTGCCAGTGGAAGGCCACATGTTCCGCTAGGACCCACAAGACAAAAGAATACAGGCGCTGCTTAGATGGTCATTTGAAGTAGCAGATAGAAAGTATCGATAAGGGTTTCTGTTTATGGTATACGTGGTTAGAGCAGTTGAGGCCTGGTTACTGTTCTTGTGTTCTTCATTGATAAACATGAAGAAGAGGAATCAGAAGCTTTGAAAAACCCAGAGGAATCTAGAACTGGCCACAACCTTTGTAGCTGATGCAGCTGTGTATTTGATCTTTGTGGTAGCAGATTGGTGCTACGGATCGACAGTAATATCCAGAAGCGCAGTGACTCAAGCCCTTGTCCATTGACCAAATGTCAAAGTTATAGCTTATTCAAACCCTTTTAATGTATTTGCCCTCTTTGGGGATGCACTGAACCAATGCATTAAGAACCTGAGTGGCTTGGATATAGAGCACAAAAACCTAGCCTGGGTCTTCAGAAAGGTGGCCAGGGTTTCTTTTGTAAGGAGCAATATGGACAGAATCAGTCCTTTTGTGGAAGAAAATTTGGTAAGCAAGGGCTTCAGAGGAAGAGAAGTAAGGGTGTAAATTGGGTGGGGCGTCTCACCGTGTTCCCAAAGAAGTGGGCTATGTCTGTGACAGACAAATGATGAGGGAGATTGTGTCAAAGGGGTACTCCATAGAGTTCTTATTGCATCTTCGCCCTGTCCCCCGGGATCATTTCAGAATCTCTACACTGTCCAAGAATCCAGAGAAAAGGGAGGCCACACATACCAATGTGAAGAAATGGGTAGACTTGGGGTTTATTTTCCTGGTCCCAAGGTGCAAAAAAGGCAAAGGGTATAGCGAAAAAGTGATTTTTTTACACATTATTTTGTCCATTGTCACTGATAACTGCCCCCTTCAGCCTACTTGCTCCCAACCCTGTCCAACATTTTCCCAACTACTTACTCATCCTTCCAGGGCAGTCCATGTAACCTTACCTGACTCCATGGTAGAGTCTGGTGGGGGTGGCAGCTATTTTCCTTAGGTCCATCGAGTGTGGAAAGGTGGTGGCTTATTCTGTGTTAGTTGTTATAGGATGAACAACACTTTAAGCCTTTGGGACAAGGCACTCTATAAATTAAAAAAATGCTTTGCTTTGCTTTGTTGGGGTGATGGGGTCTAGGAGCACTATCCTCATCCTGCACACATTGGGGCTTTTCCAGCTTAGTTTTCTCCCTAGGATGCTGGTGGCAGGGATGCGCATTGTGCAAGTGAATGCAGTGGCATGACCATGCATGGCACTTGCCAGTGTTCTTCCTCTGAAGAGACATTCAACTGCACTGCCACCTGTGGTCACCCAGGTGGAAGTATTGCAGTGGAGCCTGCTGCAATCCCTTCCCAGAGGAGGAGAGTGTCCTCTGGGATGCGTAATCCTTCTCCTCACCTGACCGACCCTTGATTCCTTGGGTTCTGGGGTCGGTGGTGCTGACCAGCCTTTGGGTGCCCAGGTGGACACCATGGGGCAACCCGGAGCCGGAAGTCTGTCTGCTCCACCAGTGGGTACCCCCTTCTGTGGCTGTCCTGGCTAGCCTGACTTCTTGGCCAGCAGGGGAGGGTGCTGCACCTCCGGCTGCCTCCCAGAAGTCAGCCAGGGGGTGTCAGCTGCCTCAGCCAGTGGTGAGGAAGAGGGCATTTTTTGGAGTCTGATGGGTTGAGTAGCCAGGGTTCAAAGCAGCAACCTTTCCCAGGGACCCAGCCGGGTTCTGGGAGGAGTCATAGTGCAGGTCTGCGCATCTCCTCTGCTGTATATCCGAGAGGCATACCTTCATAGTAGGCCAGGGGTCGTCCTTTTGAACCCTCACGATCCCGGACACCTCGCAGGGGGATTTCTTCCATCGGGCACAGCTCCGGACATTCCAGTCCGGTTGAACGGCCCTTGTCTGCTGGGACCACTGGGTCTCCCTCTTCTTTGGGATCATCCGCTTGCTCCTCCTCGGAGGTGTTTGGACCCTGTGCCTCTGCCAACTCCTCCTCCTCTCCCAGGTGTTTCCAGTCCTATGGGGCCCTTTACCTGGGAGCAGTTCAGGACCTCAGCTGCACTTTTCCCTGTCTACTGTAGAGCCATGGACGAGCAGGTATTTCACCACTCCCCAGTGCAGCCTCACTCTGAATCTCTGGACTCATCGGCTTCCTCGTCTTCTTCCTCCAAGGGAGAGGAAACATCCATCCACCTTTCCCCAGCGGCTGATCTTTCCAGCTATCGGCGCTTCCTATTGGGGTTGCTCGACAAGCTCCATATCTCCACCCTTGGAGAGTGCTATCTAGACTGGTCAATGTGAGCCTTCCTAGGTGAGTACAATGCGGTCAACCTCTTGGTTCCCGCTTGGCCTTTTCCCTTCTGGGAGGCATCACACCAGGTCTGGCAACGTCCCTTTTCCTCAGTTCCAGCCCCAAGAGACCTTCACCAGAGGTATTACACCCTCTCGGGGTCTCCAGGAACTCTGCCTCACCCCCCTTCAGTTGTGACGCTCTTGGATACCCCCTCTGGGCATAGAGGCCCAGGCCGTGACCGGCCCCTGGATTCAGACTCTTCAGACTTTGATTTCTGGGGCAGGAGGACGTTCTCCTTGGCATGGATTTTGCTCAGTGTGGCAGCGCATCAGGCCCACCATGCTACCTACAACAGGTACTTGTGGTTATGGCTAGGGCAAATTCTAGCCTCTCTGCCTGATTCATAGAAAACCAGGCAAGCTGATGCCCTCTTCACACAGGGCCTGCAGCTTACAAGGCACCAAGCAACGGCATCGTATAATGCCAGTGAGGTGGCTTCCAGGCTGGTGGGGACAGTGATCTGCTTTAGGTGGTTGGCATGGCTTTGTCTATCCCAGTTGTCATCCTTGACCCAGCGTAGGGTGATTTCCTCCTCTTTCCAGAGAACCCATCTTTTCTCCCGTAGGGTGAGGTAGGAGCTTCAGGGGTGCCTTCCATCTCCTGCGAGGAGATCCTCGCCTCACCCAGACCAGTCCCAGGCCTAGCCAGGCCTGTAGGGGTTCTCCCCTCTGGTGTCTCCCTCACTGGAGGCTAAGGGACACTGTCCCTTAGGGAGGTGCTGGGTCCCCTTTGGGGGCTCAGTACTCACCCAGATAGTGATGAATGGTGAAGATTGACACAGACAACGTATAAAAATGACATACCTATCATAATTCTTGGTCTTTCTGTGTATCTTCAACATTCATCACTAAATCCCACTCTCCTTCTCCCTGGGCCTCAGTCTCTGAGCGGTCCTCCTCCCTGTTTGTCTCCCTTGTTGATTAGCACATCCCCTCCTCCCCCTTCCCTTGGAGCGGGGGAGGTTTCCTCTGGGTAGGCAGACAGTTGTGGGACAGTTGTGCTCCAGGGATCCTGGAGTCCCCCCACCTTGGGTTGAACCTCTGGCTCCCTTTTGGGAGGAGCCAGTGGGGGGGGGGACTTTCAAACCTTCAGCTTTCCCCTAAAATTTATTTTGCAACCCCCTTTGGGGGTGATCTGTTTCTCTCATTCCCGAGGTGTTTTCTAACACCCCCTTTTCAGTCCTGCCTTCTCGTTGGTTGGCAGGAGGGGAAGATACTGCCCACCTTAATCCTGTGGCCTGCCTCAACCTCTAAGTGATGGGTTCTCCTCAACCCTAGCTTGCTTTCTGCTATCAACCCATGCTGCACTGTGGTCATGTGCTCACGCCCTGTAATCCTTCTGGATTTAATTCTGACAGCTTTGGGTTTCAATCTGCTTCCCTCGAAAGGCCTAAGTCATTGCTCGGGGTGGGCGGTGTCTCCTACTCCTCCTTTTTCTCCCTCTTTCTACCCTCCCTTCTCCATACTTTTCTTTCGCCCAGAGATTGGGGCACCCTCCCTTCCCAATCCCTTAGGCTTCTCTCTCTCATTTGCTGTCCTCTGTCATTATTCCTCCTTTTAGTTTTATATTCTTCCCTTTTTCTATCCCTTGGGCTCCCTTGCCCCTCTCCTCCATCCCTTCTTATCCTTCTCACTGGCTTGCAGAACTGGAGCCAGGGTGGCGTCAACACCAGGTAACGGTCAACCCGCGAGCGCCACGTAGCACGTCGGCCTCGAAGGCGGCGCTACCTCTGCATCGGCTCCACCTCCAAAAAAAATAAATCTCCTGTTGGCCGGTAACCAAATAGGGATGAATGGTGAAGATGCACAGAAAGATCAAGAATTACGGTAGGTACGTAATTTTCATTTCATGGGAGTGACAAACAGGCAACAGGCACGACAGGCCATTCAAATCCTAACGTCAACAGTATTGAACCATGGGTTTATAATCATTTGGGAAGAGCTTGGTCACCCCCAGGCAAGATCTCTACCACCTAGGGGGGGAGTGTTCAGAGTAGACCTGGGCCTAGTGCATCTACCACAAGAAAGAAAACAGAATCTGCAGCAGAGCCTGTCCAAGTTGATAGTGTTGTATTAGCTGACATTGTTCTTGGTGTATTGGTACTATGGAAAATGTTGGTCTGTACAGATCAGGTAATGTATGGCACACTGCAGAGGTTTGGAGGTTTCAGTGGAGCTTGTCAGAACAACTCAGGTGGTTGCTCAGGGATGCAGATGTAGAGAAAGAAACCCCACTCAGTCAGTCCCAACCACATCATTCAGACATATGCCAGCCTGGAGTGCTGGGGAGTGTCGCTGGATGCCTTATGGGTTCAAGATTGATGGTCACTGAGGTGATGCAAGATAGGCGTAAATGTCATAGAGACCCGAGTGATCAAGGATGCCCTGATTCATCTTTTTTTTTGTTAACTCTTTTTATCCTTCGATCTGTCCACTAACCCAGACCTCCTTCACCCTTTCTACTAGGGCCACTGTTGCAAGTTATGCTAAAGCCCTCTAACCTGCAATCTGTGAGGCACTGAACCACCCATGACTCACTGGGATTTCATTCTCTTAGGTTCTTAGGGAAATAGGCTGCTGGTTAACTAGGATCTGCAGCTTATCCGGTAGGTAGGGAAATGGGCAGACTAGATGGGCCAAGCGGTTCTTATCTGCCATCAAAGTCTATTTTTCTATGTTCCCCCAGAGCAGGTTTGTCTGCGGCTCCGTGGCATCCACCCTACACATCCAGTTGGCTGCAAGTGGAGGTGAAGTTTAAATGATACAAACAATACACAGACAGTTACCTGACAGACAGAACACAGAGGGACCTCTGCTCTGAATGGCAGAATAAAATGTGATGCTTTTTCCTGACCGATAGAAGTGGTCTTTTTGCCGTAGTAGTCGGGCTTGATCATAATTCAGCTGGATGACGAGACAAAAAAAACCTCCAAAATCTATGATAAGTAAGAATATTGGAGTTATTTATAAAATTACAGGCTTTTAAGCAGCAAAAAAAAAGGGGGGGGAGAGCACTAGTGTGTTTGTCGTGGGTGACCTAACTTTTTGTTCACGTTTGTTTAGTCATAACTAGCTTTGGCATTATATTTTTGACTGCTGTAGTGGTCTGTTTTGCCTTTACGTTTAAAGTTGATTTTAGGTGCTGACCTCACCCACACTGGCAGTAACTGTCTGTATATTGTTTGTATCATTTACTCTCCATACACTCCTGAGGTAGGTGCACTATCTATATGTGTACAGAACACCCTGTTTCCTGTGGTCCAGGAACTGATTTTTTGTTTTTTGGAGGTGAAGTTTGTTGCTTCTTTGCAGGTGGGGTGGCATCATCCAGGCTGGTGGCATTTTTCTTAGTTACATGCCCCTGATGGAGAGGACATGTAGTGATGTCCGGGGTGCCATTAAGCATGCTTCTACAGGGGCTGGCACATAGATGCAGCAGTAGCACTAGCAGCTTGCAATGCCGGTGACCCAGGTTTGAGAATGAACCTGGGTTGTCAGAGGGGTGCGCTGGGAAAGGATCACTAAGCATCCCAACAGATGTTTGCCTCCTCGGGGGTGGGAGGGTGCCTGGACTCTGCTGAGACACTACTACCTAGAAGACAACATGTAGCAGTGCAAGTTGGAACCCGAGATCATGGGAGGGGGACACTGGCACTCTGATGCACATTACAAGCTAGCATGCATGGGTCAGTTACAGGGCTTCCCAATGTCTGTGGGATGGGAACCCAAAAAGAGAAACAACCCCCCACCATGCAGGATGCCGCTCGCTGCCCATCACAGGTCCTACAGTGCTGACCAGGCATATGCTTCAGGAGCCAACACTAAATATCTTTTGGGGATAGGCATCCTTTCTCATGGGAGGGTCATCCATAGAGGAACACTGGAGTGGAGGTAAGTTCTGGGATGGCGTGTAGTGGGACTGGGTGGGGTGGTGAGGCTATGTGGGTGGTTGGATGGTGAGGGGTGTACTAAGTGTAGTAAATAAAAAAAAAACATACTTCTGCATCTGATGCACCACTGTTTGCTGCTCCGCTAGTCCGTAGTCTTGTATGGTTTTGAGTGCAGTGACCCACCACCCTACCCCTTACTAGGGTCAGACTGTTGACGAGTTCTACCCAACTCAAACTCTGGGGACATATGACCATTTACTAGTACCTGTACTGCAGGCTTTGTGTACATGGTTCTAATCCAGGAAATAAAGCACTGACCGAATCCCATGCCCTCCAAGGTGGTGAACAGATACCCCCACTCCACCCGATCGAACGCCTTCTCTGCATCCAATGCAAGAATAGCAGCCCCATGTTTATTTTTCATTTTCTCCCACCGGTAAGCAATATTCAGTGTTCTCTGAATGTTAAATTTCCCCTGCCTGCTCTTAACAAAGCCTGTCTGATCTGGATGCACCAATCTGGGTAGCAAAGGGTCCAATCTAGAGGCCAAAGCTCTAGCCAGCACCTTATAGTCAGCTGTTAGTAAGGAGATAGGCCAATAAGAGGTGCAATAGGATGGATCCTTGCCAGGCTTTGGAAGGACTGTAATAGTTGCTAATCGGGTGGAGGGGGGCAGCCAACCCAAAGTCGGATTTTCAAGTAGCATATCAGTTAAAGGCTCTAATATTAAGTCGTGACAACATTAAAAAAAAAAATCAATCAATAGATCATCAGGTCCGGGAGCCTTTCCTCCTTTGAGGCATTTGATTGCTGAGCTGATCTCTGACTGGGGTAATCAGGACTCCAAATGTTGTGCCTGTTGTTCAGTGAGGGTTCTTAAAGACACCCTACTCAGAAACGTTCAAATTTGCTCAGGGGTTGGAGCAACCTCTGAAGTGTACAACTGCTTATAAAAATTCTCAAAGGCCTGTCCCACCTCTTCAGGACTATCTATCAGCATCCATGCAGTAGTGTGTATTTGGGTGACTGTTCTCTCCCCATCCTTCCTACGAAGTTGCCAAGCTAGGACCTTACCCGCACGGTCCCCGTCGAAGTATTGATTGGCCTGGGAGAGTAATATCGCTCTTTCTAAGCGAGCACCACTCACTGCATTGTATTGCCACTTCATTTTCTGTAGTGTATTATACAATGTTTGGGTTGGGTTTACCCTGTGTGTCTGTTCGGCAAGCTCAACTTGTAACCTCAATTTCTCCATCCCTCTTGCAGAGGTATGTGCCTCATGCGCCGCATAGGATATTTTTTGTCCCCTTATATAGGCCTTCAGAGCTTCCCACCTTGTTGCGTGGGAGGTATCTCCCCTCCCGTTAAAGCCGAGAAATTCTTGATGTATTTGCACATATCTCTGGTCCTTCAGCAGAAGGGGGTCCAACCTCCACGGTCTACTACCCGCATTCAAGCTGCCCAAGGATAGGTCCATTGTTATGGAGGCATGATCAGAGACCAAGATGGGGGAATAACTAGTCCCTTGTAGGAGCGGCAGAAAGGTGTGACTAATCAGTATCCAATCAATCCGCACCTTTAATCCATGAGCACAAGAATAAAAACTATGATCTCTACCTGTGGGGTGCAGATGTCGCCAGGCATCTATTAACCCCACCTCTTGTTCCAACACCCTCAATGCCCTAGCATTCCTAGAAATCACCCCTGGGGTAGTTCTGGATCTGTCCAAGATTACATCCTGTACACAATTAACCCCCCCATACCCATGGGCCCACCCAGGCCACTAGGTCCAAAGTGAGTCTCTGGAAAAATTGAGGGTCATCCACATTGGGAACGTATACTGAGCCCACATTAAAGGTACCAAGACCTGGAATCTGCACCTTGGCCAGGGCATACCTCCCATGTGTGTCCACCTGACTTTCCACCACTATGGCCTGGGATCTCCTCGGAAGCCATATTGCCACATCCTGGGCCTTAGTAGAGAAGTTAGCAGATATCCATCTCCCTCCCATAAATGCTTCTGTTTGGATGCCTCTGCCCTATCCATATGTGTCTCCTGCAGTAACAGCACATGCCATTTAGCTGTTTTTACTTAGTTAAGATTTGTTTCCGTTTCATAACAGAGTTCATCTCATTGATGTTCCACGATGCAACTTTCATAGTGTTAGCCATGATCGATTACCCAAAGCCATAGTTCAGCCACCTTATTAAACTGTTCAGTGTACATTCAACACAGCTTCCCCTGTCTCTTTTTTATGTAACAAACCAAACAAAAGAACTCCCGCAGAGGGAGAGACCACAAGGTTCCCAACTGACACCAAGCCAGAACAGCAAAAATAGCTAGTCCCTTTTTAGGAACATCCCCGCCTCTCAATCCCTGCATCCATCCCCTCTCTAGAATAATTAACAGTATCAACAACCCCCTTGTTAACCATCCCCTCAGTGGACCAAAACTAGCCCATCCCCACACCCCCTGAAAACTAGAGGCGAATATTTAAAAGTTTATCTAAGTTTCGAACTGCACTCCATTTAACATGCCTTTAACTTTAGCTTAGGAGTCCTGCATTGACCCTGTTAGGAAGAAACACATAATGCGTACAGAAAAACCCATAACACGTATAACTTGTGCGCCCAGGATACCCCACCCCACCCCACCTTCGATGTCAATAGTCCTCGCTTTGTGGGCTGTGCTGGTTTTCGCTGCTAAGGTTCCGCTGATTCAGGTGAGACTCTTCATAGATTGCTCCTCGTCGTTACCCTGAGCCCCAGCCCAGGTCGAGAGCTAGTGAAGTCCTGCGATCAGCATTTTAGTCAGCCAAATCTCACCGCGGCCGTTAGCACAACAAGAGAACGACCCAGCAGCCCATAGGCTAACAGCCAGAGTTCCCTGGACCTTGCACAGTGCCATTCGCACTCTATTCAACTCAGCGCAGCATAATGCCAGGCCCAGTCTCTTGGCAATAATTTGGAGGGGTGAAAAAAGAGAACAGACTCGTATATAATGAGGATCCTCAGGTCCAGAAAAAAAATGCCCCATTCAGCCAACCATCAACAGAGTGGGGCAGAAGCACCAAAACATGTCGGTTGTAGTATCAACGCTCCTCCAGCTTCTGTCGTTGTGGTGATCTTTCCCCATGACCATTTCTGGAAACACCTTCAATCCACTTCGTCACTGCTCTAGGGCAAGAAAAAAACTGAGATGTGCCACCAGGCCTATCAATTTTGAGTTTGGCTGGATATATGAGTGCAAACGACCATTCCGTTTTAAATCAACGACTTTTGTCATGTGATGCAGTCCTCCAGATAACTGCCTTCTACCGTAGCTCTCCGACCCAATTAATTCAACATTTCTACGATCAACTCGACGACTGACGAGCAGGGTGAACCTTAAAACCCTCCGGAGAGAGTCGAGTTTAACCTGTGCAGCTCATTTAGCTTTGAAGCGATGCACTCCAGGAAAAATGACTCAAGACATACGCCGCCAGTCTCACCTGAAAAGGCCCCGAAGAAAGCCAGGGCCTCGGGGAGAGAACAGGAGCAGACGTTAGCGGCTTCCAACGAAGAATTGCAACCCCTCATCTTGCAACGCTTTCTCTTAGTTTTCCCCCTTCAAAGACAGCATGGCAGAGTTAACCGCAGAGCTCAAATCACTTACCGGAGCCGTGGAGCATCTGCAGCAGAGATCCTTAGATGCGGATGCAAGAATCAAGTCGGTGGAGAGGCGGGCCGATAAAATGGAACCTGAGATGGTATCTATCCATCAGAAAATCGCCAAAATGGAGCTGAAGATAGAAGACCTTGAGGGCCGCAGCCGACGGAACAACGCGGTCCTCATAGGTCTCCCGGAAGGAGCTGAAGGAACTGATGTGATACCTTTTATTCAAAAGCTGATCGAGAAGATAGCCGGGCCTTCCCCCTATGGCACCACCTATACCATTGAGCGTGCGCATTGGGCCCTTCGCCCCAAACCACCACCCGGAACCCCCCACGCCCGCTGATCTTCAAATTTTTGAAATACCTTGAGCGTCAGCACCTGTTTCTCAAAATCAAAGATCTAAAGGAAGTGCGTTGGGAAGACACAAGGATCAGACTGGCACAAGATCTACCGGCTTCTGTAAGGCAGCGGAGAACCTAGTTCCATCCCTTGGTCTCTAAGCTAGTTGCTGCCAGATATAAAGTTTCGTATGTCTTACCCTGCCAAGCTAGGGGTTATGATATCGGGGGCCTGGGCAACATTTGAAGACCCAGACGCTGCTGCAAAGGCTCTTGCCAATGCCTTCCCTGAACTATTCAAAGGTACCTGAAGTTTAGGCTGCCGCTAGTGACCTGCTCTTATGCCGTCAGAGTCGACTTAATTTTTGGACTGCCTTACTTATATTTCTGCAACGGTCTCTCATTTCCTGAGTCCCCATTCAGCTGGTGCCTCATGCTCTGCATGTGAAGTCTCAGTGCCTATTCCCCTTCCTAAGGCACGCCAGTGATTTCTCCGACAGCTTCATCCCTGGGAATACCCCACTACATGGCCCCCTCCCCAGCGATCTCCTCTTGAAGGCGTCTATTTCCTTGGAGCCATTTGTCACTCTGTTTACTCGCCCTCGATGGGCTTTGTGGCCATTTTCTGCTAACATGTACTTGCTTGTGATATCCCATAGCAACGGCAGAGCTGTTTGGTTTTACGCTAAGAGTGCCCCGGGTCAGATGTGCAGGAGGACCCAGTGATGTTCTGTTTGCCCCTTTGGCTCCTCTTATAAATGACCTCGTCTGCTGTGATCCTCAGTTTAATGTGGGGAACTTCTAAAGCCTACCATCCGAATGTTCTGTTCATAAATCAAAACAATCTCTCCTCACCCCTCTCGAGGCTACATCTCGCTGAGCATACACGGATCCTAGCTGAGTGGGTCTTATCCATGGGGGTGTCCTGGCTCTGCTGCACTACGGATGCCGCTTTCCACATCAGCTGGACTGTCCTCCCTCACTGTTCCCTGAGTCTGGCGGACTGTTCATCATCCTTTGCATAGTTCCCCGTGACCAATCCTATCGTTTCTACGGGGATTGTTACTATGTTAATGACATTCTAATTTTCACGTCTTTAGTGATAGTTAAGCAGTTTGTCGACAACCATGTTTGCTAATTTAGGTAGAAGACATCCGCTTCGTTCTCCAGTCAATTTCAAACAGGTTATCTTTTTCTAGATAGGTTCAAACACCCGATAGCTCGTACTGTGGTTCTTTCTGACGAGCACCGTTCTTATTACAGTTAATAGTGTTAATTGTTGGGACTTTACTACGGATATTTCTAATTATATGGTTAATGATTGCAGCAACTTCCATAGTCAATTACTATAGTACATAAAATATTTCTGTTATTGGGGTTGCAGTTTGGGTTTGGGGGGCTGGGGGATGGGAAGGGATTACTAGAGGATTGTTGTTCACTGTGTGTTGCTATGGCGGGGTGGGGAGGCTGGGTTTTACTTCTGCTGTTATGGTACATAAGTTTCACTTTTTTATTGGGGAATTATGGGGGGTGGAGGGGAAGGGAGGGGTTCATCCGGAGCAGACCCTTTTAAACAAATCCAACGAAGGGTTGGCAAGATTCTCTCTCCTCAGAGCGGCCTATATTTTCCCGTACATACAAACCTGTACATAGATGGGTAGCTTGAATTTCTTTTCATGGAATGTTAAGGGTGTCAGGCAGAAAGCTAAGCAGTACCAGATCTGTAAGCATCTCAGACTCCTGAAGTCTGATGTCTCGTTCATTCAGGAATCTCACCTCTTGACCACGGAAGAATTAAACATGAAGAAACAACAGGTTGGTCAGGTATTCTCTGCTCAAAGTACAAAACAGAGCTGCGGTGTCATGATACTAATAGGTAGAAATGTTCCCTTTATCTCAGACAAAGTCATAAAAGACACCCATGGGAGATATATTCTAGTCCAGGGAAGAGTTTTCAATATGGAAATTTTACTGGGAAGTATATATGGCCCCAACTCTGATTCCCCGGAGTTTTTCGTAGATCTTGCTAGTAAATTAATCCCTTTCGTTAACACACCGATGATTCTGGGAGGGGACCTCAATGTGGTCGCCGATCCCAATATAGACCGTACAGGGTGCAGGCCCAAAGGCTTATCACCAGCTCAAAGGGCTCTTTGGGACCTTTGGGACAAGGCCAGATTACATGATGTGTGGCGATTATTACACCCTTCTGAGAGGGGCTTCACATTCACATCTCCCATCCACAAGACATCCTCCAGGATTGATTATATACTGATCTCGTATCATCTGGTCCCTGGCGTCGTTGACTCCGGCATACACCCTGGCCCACCCTCTGACCACTCACTGGTCTCATGCCATCTTTTCCTATTGGATATCCCCATTAAGAACGGCCATTGGAAGCTTAACAACCAACTCTTAAAAGACCCAGAAATAGTGAAATATATCAACAACCATATTGCTCAATACACTTCAGCTAACTTAAACTCCATGGGTAAACCTGATATCGAATGGGGGGCCCTTAAGGCTTACCTAAGGGGCCTTTTCATCGGGGTGGCCTCACGAAGAAAGAAGCTGAGAGAGCAAGAGCTAGTTCAACTTCTCAGACAGATTAGGGATATTGAAAAAAATCTTTCCCCCCACACCTCAGAACAGACCTTATTAGATTTGGCCAAACTTAAAAACTCCTACATGGAGCATCTCAGAGAGAAAGCCGAATACATGATCCTCAAAACGAAAGCAACATACGCCGATCAAGGGGAAAAAGCGGGCCATCTCCTTGCTGCCCGTGTCAAGCAGCAGGAATCCACCAGATATATCCCCACTATTCGGGCACACGACGGTCCCCTGCTGGTGGACCCCTAAGAAATTACCTCTGAATTCCAAAAAGTTTTTCAATCCCTATACTTACCGATGACTAATACCCCCCAACACGGAGCTGGATCGCTACTTAAGGGGGTTGCACCTCCCCACACTCAATGCTGACCAGTGTGCTGCATTATGTGCTTCTTTAACGGAGGCAGAAATACTTGGCGTAATCGACAGTCTCCCCAACGACAAATCTCCTGGGCCTGATGGGTTCTCCCCGAACTTCTATAAAGTGTTTGCAAAGACCCTCGTTCCATTACTTCTTCCCGGTTTTCACCAGATCCTAGATGGGACAAGCACAGACATATCACTTTTTGAAGCCATAATTGTTCTCATCTTAAAACCAGGTAAAGCCCCTGAAAATGTAGCAAGTTATAGGCCGATCTCGTTACTCAATCAGAATATCAAGATTCTCAGCAAGCTGCTATCAATCAGACTAAGTGCCGTGACCACATGTCTCATAGGAACAGAGCAAGTTGGCTTCATGGCGAGCAGACTGGCCAGTGACCACGTCAGAACACTGGACCACGCCTTCTCGGCGTCCAGGGATGCTGAGTTCCCCGCGGCTTTGGTCTCTCTGGATGTCGAGAAGGCATTTGATAGAGTCAATTGGAATTTCCTATTCCGGGCTTTGAATGCTTTCGGTTTTCCCCTGGAATTTCAGAATTGGATTCAGGCCCTTTACACTGTCCCGACAGCCAGTCTTTTGCAACGGGTACTACTCTGATAGGTTCCCCGTCCTCTCTGGAACGAGGCAAGGATGTCCCCTAGCCCCACTACTTTTCAACATTTATCTCGAACCCCTTATACGCAGACTGGTGGCTGATCCCAGGATTCAAGGAATACCAGTACAGGACATAGAATTAATAGTATTGGCCTATGCTGACGACCTACTCCTCTGCACCTCATATCCCAAAAAATCTATCCCATACCTACTCGAAGTTATCAGAGAATTTAGTTCATTATCAAACTATAAACTCAACGTTGAGAAAACGGTAGTTTTCCCCCCTCAACCATAGAGTGATGAGGAATGAGGTCGAGGCCCTAGGTCTCTCCTGGGATAGGAAAACAGTGAAGTACTTAGGTATCACATTTTCAAGAAATACCTCCCTCATGCGTAAATATAATCTTGATTCCTTACTAAACACCATTGTTCAAGACTTGAACAGATGGTCCCTTCTTCCTCTCACGATCTGGGGCAGGATCAGCCTCATCAAAATGAACGTCTTCCCTCGGCTGCTCTATCCCCTCAGCCTCCTTAACATTTGGTTACCCCACTCATGGTTTAAAAGAGTCCACAACATCTTCGCCAACTTTATCTGGGCTGGTAAAGGAAACAGGCTGGCCTTTCACAAGCTTGCCGCCCCTAAGCTTAAAGGAGGCTTGAGGGTCCCCCACGTTGGTCTCTGTTACTGGGCCTGCCATCTAAGTAAGTACCTAAGGTGGCTCTCCCCCCCCCCTGACTCTGGCCTCCCTGATAAGTATACACCCCTATGGATCCAAATAGAGTTAACCCAAATCCGTAGGTATAACCGTTCTCCAACAGCTTTGATGTTCGTCCACCCTAAGAGTCTTTCTAAGTCTTGGCTCGGATCACCCATCACCACATCGGTGAAGGCACATGCCCAACTCTGCTCGATTTTTAAATATAACCAGCGTAGAGACCTGGAGCAACCCCTCATGGGGAACCTGAACATTAGATTAGAAGGGAAAACTCTTTCCCCGGCCTGGATCCCACAATTTCGGGAGGTCAAACTCAGTTACTTTTGGGCAGGGATGGAACAGAAGTGGGCCTCCTCCGTGGAGATTTTAGAAAAATCAGGCCTGCCCAGCTCCAACATTTTCAAATGATTTCAATTACGACATCTCTTGGTAAAAACTTTCGGAACCCATCTCCCGTCATCTGAAGCATCCCCCTTCTGGTTTGAAATGGTGCAATTTGTAGGCCTTCCTCATGCGGTTTCCAAAATATTCAAAACCTTGTACAACAGTTTATACCCTGGTCCCTTCGGACCTAAGACTTTTTGGGAAACTCTCTTACCAGGGATGCCCATCAGATGGGAGACACTCTGGTGGGGATGTCACCACTATATCACTCAGGACAGACTCTGACTTATACAGTTCTATATTTTACACAATCTGTATTATACTCCCCAGAAGATTGCCAGGTTTGACAGTAGACAGCCCGCCACCTGTCTGCGGTGTGGCCAAGTTGACTGCAATTTAGTACATATTTTCTGGTTCTGCCCCAAAGTAGCCCCCCTCTGGGAGCAGATTAGGGGGCGGGCAGACCCCCTGTTAGGTCTAGATGAGTTGTTCTTGATCGATACTTGCCTGCTTGGGAACTATTCTGAAATTTCCGTAAAAACACCAAAATATCACATCGCCCTTATAGCCATGACAGTTAAAAAGTTAGTACTAAGGTACTGGAAGGACAACGAAACTCTATCATACTGTGAGTGGTTGACGGAGTTGTTATATTGTCTCAGAGTCGAGAAGATGATTTTCAGTTTGCGAAACAAATTAAGTAAATTCAATGATCTATGGGCCCCTTTCCTTGCGCTTTATTCTCAGTAATTGCCACAACCCTAATATAAATCAAAGCTTTGTTAGTTACACCAGGTTCGACACCGGAGTAGCCTGACCTAGAATGACGGGGGTTCAGAGGTGGGGGAGGGAAAGGAGTTGAGTAGAGAGGATAGCGTTTTTTTTTATTTTTATTCGTTGTTTTCTCCGTTTTGCCTTACTTCCCAAATGTACATGTCTCTTCTAAGTTCACCTGGTTTATGTTGTTTGTATACTTGAAAGTCTAATAAAGATTTAATGGAAAAAAAAATTTAAATCAACGACTTTTAATGTCATTGAACTGCTGCCTTCTCATTTGATGCTGCTTACTATAGTCTTGGAAGACAAAGACCTTTTGATTTCCCAAAACTATCGGTCCTTTCTCTTTGGCCTTGTGAAGTATTGCTTCCTTATC
Source organism: Neoceratodus forsteri (assembly GCA_016271365.2). NCBI lineage: Eukaryota > Metazoa > Chordata > Ceratodontiformes > Ceratodontidae > Neoceratodus > Neoceratodus forsteri. The sequence continues at coordinate 724,100,305 of CM057458.1, read as the reverse complement.
CTCAAATCGAAGGTACTTTACAAGGCCGTGCCTTGGCCGCATACCTGATGCTTTAGGGCTGACTCTGTGTGCGCTCTCTACTTCACACTGATGCAGCACGGGGGGAGGTCCAGATGTTCAACCAGCCAGGCATGGAGCAGTTTCTCTGGGTCGTTCCCCTCAGTTCCCTCGGGGAGGCCAATGATCCGGAGATTGGAACGCCTTGATCTGTTTTCTTGGTCATCCAACTTCTTGGTGAGTTCCTCCACCATTTTTTGTAGAGTTTGCTTGCCACTTGTTGCTGCCGTTAGTGAGTCCTCCAACCTGCTGACACTAGTCTCCAGTTCAGATATTTGTGAATTGTGGGAGGCAGAGCTTTCAGACAGGCCAGTTACAACCGACTGAAGGTGGGAGATTTGCGATGTGATATTGTCGAACCCTGCCTTCATGTCATGTTGCATTAAGGCTAATGTAGCCGGGACTGTAGCTAGAGATCTTTCCAACTCCAGCATCCCTTCCTGCATCATTGGGGAAATCGCGGGCTTCTGTTGATCTGTTAGGCCATGGCGTTGCTGCTTCGGCTACTCCGACAATCCAAATGAGAATTTTGGTTTGTTTGTTTTTACTCCTGCTGGTGGCCATCGACTTTCCCATAGGGTCTCCACTACACCAAATAACTGCTGTCACACCAATACTCCTATTTTTTAAAGATTTAGCTGAGTGCAGTCAGGGGCTCGGCTAAGCTGCATCCACCATAGTCGGCTTCAAGCCCCTTTGACTATCTGTTTGGCTCCCTTGCCCTGCCCTCTTCTCTATCTCTGATTTCTCACTCTCTGGCATATGCAGAACTTAGGGGAGGGAGGAGTTTGTGTCATTTAATGGCCATCCCTTGAGTGCCATGCTGTGTGTCTGCCTCGAGGGTGGCACCTGCTCCTCTCCCTAGAGGAAATAAAATGTTTCTGTGGAGTCCTGATCCTCCAGCCATAACCCAACAGTGATAAATGGTGAAGATACACAGAAAGAACAAGAATTATGGTAGGTACGTAATTTTGATGTAGTGTAGGTATGTTTGTTTATTATACCGTGCCATGCCCAAATGGTTCAGCACTCTTAATACAATATATCCAGTTCAAGCAAGCAAGCATACTGTAAACACAAGTCATAAAGAAGAAAAAACCCTTTGAAAACACAAACACTGGATCTTCTTAGTGGGTATCTCAGTCATCTGGTTACTCGCTGTCGGTGAAGTGGAATCCACACAGAAGATGTTCAGCAGTACAACTGGGGCCACCCACACTGGCAATGTCAGCCGATGTCACCACCCCTATATAGGTGTAGGTGGCTCCACTCCCTCCTCAGTTCTTTCCCACCGTTGACTTGCTTGCATGAGTCTCTGCAGAAGCTTCGTCACAGAGTTCATGCCTTTTTCGACCTACAGCTTTTTTCTCTAATACTTACCTAAATCTCATTTTGAATAGATTTTTCTTTTTGTTTATGTCAAGAATCCATCCTTCCTTTTCTCTTTTCCATCTCTGCCACTGCAGAAAGAAGATTGCCTCTACAGACAAACACTTAGTCTGTGTCTGCTGTCTTAGGCCTGACCACAATGTCTCTGACTGAGGTTTGCCAGAAGAGTAACCAAACAACCATCAGGCGATGCAAGAAGGCTCTCAAAAAATTCATGGAACAACAGGTAGCCAGCTCCAGGCAGGGGTCCGCCGGGGCCCTGGCAGCCCAGTCTCCTAGCAGCTCTTTCTCCTATCAGCTCTTCTAGATTCCTGGCCTCCAAGGCCCAAGACAAGTCCTCAGGGAAAAGTCATAAAAAAGACCAGGATCACAACCGCTGCCCTCCCCCCTGTGGCAATCCCATTCTCCATTGGCCTCTCTTTCTTTGGGGGGGGGGCTCTTCATCAGCAGCAGCAGTGGCCACTCCAACGAAGAGACCAGCTGTCCAGATCTCTGTGCCTACCAGACCCATACTGACAGCACCTCCGCCTGACACACAGGGCGCCTGGCCATCGACCTCCGGGTTGTCGACCCCTCAGTTGTCAGTGACGGGCTCATCATCCACTGTCCCATCAAGACCTGCCCCTTCTCCCTTATGGGCTACTGGCTAGTTGGGTTCTTGGGACTCGGCTAGAAGGTCCACTATTGATTTGAATGAAGTACTTGTAAAGGTCACGAATGTACTCATTCAGCAGCTTGGTGCCTCGAATAGACACACTTCACCAACGCCATTGATGGCAGCCTCATCGTTGATGCCTGTTCATCGACCCCAGGAGACTCCCCATGGGCCGGTGGTGGTGAATGCGATGCCAGACCCAGATGAAGAGGTCGATATCGAGGATGAGTACCATCCTGATCTCTTTCTCCCTGATGATGTGGAGGATGAAGAGAGGAGGAGTTCCTTATCTCAGACAAGTCCACTGCCTGCTTGGTCAATAAGGACTCTGGGAAGCATACTCCAAGGTCCTCCTCCTGAGGATGCCACATTTTTTAATGTGATGAAGCAGTTGTCTTCCACCATGGACTTCCAGATTGAGGAAGATGATGTCACCAGGAAAGACATGTTGGATTTCCTGGAGATCCCTGAGTCTCCCCCAAGGTCATTCTTCCAATGCTTCCAGCATTGAAGAATGCAACCACAGCAGCCTGGTACAGACCATACATGGTGCCAGCCATGCCACACAGGGCAGACAAACTTTGCAACACCCCACAGGGTCTTCCTTACTTTGCTGCCCAGGCCAAAACTGACTCAGTGGTCATCAAAGCAGCTTGTGACAGATCTGAGGTGCTTAAACACCTTAGTTCCTGTCCCCTGGACAAGGAATCCCATAGGATTGATCTCTGGGGATAAAAAAGGGTTTATGCCTCCTCCATCTTAGACCTGCAGATTGCAAATTATCTGTCACACATGGTTAGATACCAGAATGCCAACTGGAGAAAGGGCAAAGCAGCCACTCAGGCCCTTCCTGGTGGCTCTCAGAAGCAGGAATTGCTTCAGTGTTTGCAGGCTGCTGAGGATGTTAGCAAACAGCTCCTCAGGACACTGTATGACATGGCCAACACAGTTGCCAGGGCAGCTGCCACTGGCATATGCCTTCATAGGCACTCCTGGCTTAGAGTATCTGGCTTTGCAGCTGATGTGCAGAACGAGGTGCTTAATGCCTCCATCAGTGGCACTAAGCTATTTGGTCCTGATGTTCAGATCTCATTAATGATCTGCAGGCCTCTGGTACGGCCATTAAATCAGTCCATTCCCTCTACCATACTCAGCTGAGGGGCAGAGGGTGGCCTACTTTTTGTAGACAGACCATTAGGCCCGGATCTGCTCCCCATACCCAAGGAAAGCACAGAGCCCTGGCTCCCTTGCCTGCCTCCTCCAGTGCCAGAGCGGTGGCCAAGCACCCCAGAAGTGATGAACCAGTCTCTGTGGCTGGCTCCACCTCAGCTTGACTCCTTGCCAGGCCCCCCTCCTCTGGTTCAGACCCAGGAGGCGGTGGGGTCTCCCTTCATCTGAATCAGTGGAGGACCATTACTTTAGATGCATGGATTCTGCAGATCATAGAGAAAGGTCACACCCTGGAGCTTATACAGCAGCCTGCAGACTCCCCCCCCCACCCTCCAAATTATTCTCTGTCTCATCTGTCTCTTCTCCAGGAGGAAGTACAGTTTCTTCTGCACAAGCAGGCCATAGATTTAGGGCACAGGCACCAGAGAAATCAGGGGTTTTATTCCAGGTTTTTCCTGGTCCCCAAAAAAGACTGGAGATCTGAGGTCCATCTTAGATCTAAAGGAACTCAATCTCTTTGTCCTGTACAAGAAGTTCCAGGTTGTAACTTGCCAGGCCTGATGCCCCTCCTCAAGACCGGGGACTGACTATGTTCACTGGACATTCAGGATGCTTACCTGCACAACTCGGACTTTCTTACTCACAGTAGGTTTCTTCATTTTGCCTTTCAGGGCGAGCATTATCAGTTCAAAGTGCTGCCCATTGGCTTATCCTCTGCCCCGTGAGTCTTTACCAAGTGCTTAGTAATGGCCACAACAGCTCTCAGAAGAGAGAGGCTGTGTGTCTTCCCTTATCTGAGTGATTGGCTCCTCAAGGCCTCGTCCAGGGAACAGCTTTTGCTGACTCTTGAGCATACTTTTCAGCTTTTCCACTCCCTGGGCATTGCTATCATCCTGACCAAGTCGGTTCTAGTACTATCCCAAAGACTGCAGTATATAGGGGCAGTTCTGGTTTCTGAGCAGGAAAAAGCCTTCCTACCCCAAAACAGAGTGGAGTGCCTCATCACCCAAGCTCAGGAGATCACTTAGTCACCCTTATGAAAATTGAATATATTACAATATATTAAAAAATGTGCTCTAATGTGTGTCAATACACTGAGAAATATATTGTCCCAATGTAACATATGTTATGAAATATATTTTTAAATATACTGATATATTTCTAACTCATAGTATGCAAAAATATGTCACTATATTAAGAAAAACATTGACTCAATGAAATGTAATACACAGTGTATTTCAGCATATACTTAAACTATATATTTCTAACTAAAGAAATTGTATATGATCTAATGTATGTTAAATGTATTGAAAGAATATATTTTAATAAAATAAGGTATAAAGACGAAATATATTTTATTACTCTGGAAACTATGTTGAGTATGTCAATATACTGAATTGATGAAATACATTAAACAGTATATTTCAGAAATATATAATCATTAATATAGTTCTGCCTCATGCATTGCTTGCGATTATGTTAATCTGTTTAGTAATACATTGCCTGAAATATATTATTAGTATATTTCAAAATATATACTATATTACTTCTATATATTACATATATTTTTCATACATTACATATATTTTATATATGTTACATACATTTAATATATTATATATATTTGTTTACGTTGCATATATTTTTTTGTAGTTAATCTTTTTATTCAAAAGATTTATAGCAATACAAACAATATTCCTTATGCAAAAGGATGTACCATATATGCAAAAACAGCAAGTTTAGTACAGATCAAGAAGACTCAGTAATATCACGTCACCCCATGGTATGATGAAGCTTGATATATATGGGTCGACTTATAAAACGTAACTAAGATTACATATATAGTGTTAATGAAAGAATTACACTGTACAGTGAAATTTTAAACTTGAGGATCAGCATGAGATACATAACTTTAAGTACATAATTATCTTCTTGCTGAATAAAGTGTAGGAAGAAAAAACATAACTTTATGTAACACTAACAGAGAAAAGAGATTAACACTACAGATATGAGGAGAGAGAGAATCCTACCTAAAGAAAGACAACAAAATTTCTGAAACATAATAATATCATAAAAACATGTAGAATATGTTATACAGTTTAATCAGTGCTTTTTGATTAAATGTTCGAAGTAGTCAAGTAATTGAAATAGTCCTGCCAACATTCCCTATATTACTTAGGTCAGTCATAAGCAGCATAAGTAATACACTCAAAAGAATCATATTGTGAGAGGTTTTTAAGGACATTGGAGATTTGGGGCATATTAGTAGTTCTCCAGGACATTAATATAAGACGTGTAACTTGAAAAGAGAGTAAATTTAACCACTTAAGTTGAGCTTGGGAAAGGGAGACATTAGAGGAGATAACTAAGCCTAGCAAGAAGAATTTAGGGTTGAATATGATATTGTGACCAACCATTTTAGCTGCAAACTGGTGGGCCTTAGACCAGAGCTTAAGTATTGTGTCACAGTTCCATAGGATATGAAGTAAGTCTCCATTGGACGAGTTGTATTGCCAGCAGTTATTAATATTAGCTAGGCCCATACAGTGTAGTACCAATAGCGACCTGTACCACGGGTGAATAATTTGAGTTTGGATAAGAGAACTATGTGTGTCCTTGAAAGTTTTATGACAGAGAAGCCAACATTTATGCCATTGTGAAGAGGTTATGTTATAATTTAGGAGTAGGCTCCATTTGGATTTAGCCACCAGAAATTAATTCGGTAAACTCTTTCTGATATCCTTACAGATAATACTAGCTAAACTGCATGTGGTGTCGATCCATAGGGAGACATGATGATCATGCAAGGGCTGCATATGTCGATGCTGGAGAAAAATATTGCATGTGGCTCGTAATTGTAAATATTTCCCAAAATCTTGTTTGGGCAGACCCCACTGATAGTAAGGTTCTATAAAAAGTTTTAAGCTAGGGGAGTTTTTTTCTAAAATATCATCTAAAAAGAAAATGCCTTTTTTTTTCCACGTACGACAAAAAATGGGATGCTTTTCAAGAGAGATATCCGGTTACCCCATATAAGAGTATAAAAAAGGGGGGTTGGAGTAGAGTTTAATTATTTATGAACTTGCTTCCAATAGTGTACCGAGGAGGCAATAGTAGGGTGAGATCTTAAATTAGGGGGAAGGGGGTTATAGATGAAGGTGGTGAAACAACTACTTGGGCTATGAGAGGATTCCGTATCTACCTATAATAGTGATTTGAGTGAAGGTTTACAAAACCATCTAGTAGTTTGTGTGACTCAAAAGATACATAAATAAGCTGCAAATCAGCGGAGTCTGAAGCTGCCTCTAAACTAGTGCGAATGAAGTTTAATGCGGCTGAGCCTAGGAATTTTCCTGTCCCAAATAAAATTGGCAATTAATTTATTACATTTAATTAGGAGGCTAGTAGGGAGAACTAGAGGGATATTGGCAAAAAGGTAAAGTATTATAGATGATACTGGCATTTTCATGGCCGCTATTGTCCCTGTAAAGGAAAGATTAAGTAATATCCACCTATCTAATATTGCCTTAATATTGGTTAATATCAGGGTAAAGTTGGATTCCCATACTTTCTCTAGATTAGGGGTAATTTTAATACCAAGATACGTGAGACCTTGGGGGGGGCAACAAAAGCCCAGAGGTGTGTTCATTGAAGATTTGCAAAATGAGTTTAGAGGAAGTGTTTCCGATTTATTATAATTTAAGGTAAGATCAGAGAGCGTAGTGAATTCGCTAAGTATACTTACTAACGGTTGTCCAGCCTCTTCAAGATTTTCTAATAGGATTAAGAGGTCATCTACATATGATAAAGAGGAATACCGGAAATTACCAATGGGGATCCTTTTGATAGAATTAGATTGGCGCAAGTGGGAAGTAAGGGGCTTCATAGCCAGGATAAATAAAGAAGGCGATAAAGGGCAGCAATGCCTAGTGCCTCTTGCTAGGGAAAAAGGAGATGAAAGTGTAGAGTTGGTCAGGATTCTAGCGGATGGAGAAGTATATAGCAATATAATCCAGGAGCAGGTTACTCGTGATACCAAAGTGTAGTAAAGTCTGATATAGAGATTCCCAATTTTAAGAATCAAAGGCTTTTTCGAAATCAGTAGCGATAGCCACAGCAGGGGATTTAAGGGATTTAGCTCTATGCATTAGATTGAATAATGAGCGTAGGTGATCAGTGCCTGTTCTGTTTTTAATGAAACCAGCTTGGGATCTATGTGCTAATTTGGAGACTAGTTGTTCTATGCGAGAGGTTAAAAGTTTAGCAGAGATTTTACCATCTGTATTTAGCAAGGAGATTGGCCTATAGCTAGAAGGGAGAGAAGGGTCCTTGTCTTTTTTGGGGAGTATAGTAATAATGGCCTCAGTCATTGTGGTCGGAAGTTTGGCGGTTTGTGTGGCTTCCTGAAATACATTAAAAATCAGGGGGCATAGAGCATCAGAGAGTGCTTTATAAAAGTCAACCGGAAAGCCATCTCCTCCTGGGAATTTACCAGATTTTAAGGATGAGAGAGTTTTCTGGATTTCTTGTAGAGTGAATGGTTTGTCTAAGGCCTCCTTATCTTGGTCTGAAAGATGAGGAAGTTGTATCTTATCTAAGAAAAGTTGTATGTGTATATTACAGACAGATTTGGGTTGGGCATATAATTTTTTATAAAAGAACTTCATAATATGATTAATAGAGGGGTAATCTGTATGTGTTTGATCTCGATGGTCCTTAAGTCCTGCTACGTGCCTTTCCAACTGTTGATTTTTAAGTTGGTATGAAAGTAATTTACCACATTTGTCACTTTGTTTCCAATATTTTTTGTTTGAGTTTGAATAAGGCTAATTCAGTTTTGCAAGATAGAAGCTCATTATTTTTTATTCTAAGTTGGAATATGTCTAGGTGTTGAGGGGAGTTGGGGTTGAGTTTAGTATTTTTAAAATACTGGGTTTCTTTGTCTTTAAGTTGTTTTTCCATGTCCACAAGGTTTTGTTCTCTTAATTTCTTCTGATGGGCTGCAAAGCTTATAATTTTCCCATGGATTGGAACTTTCAGAGCTTCCCATAATGTACTCATGTAGGTGTCTGAAGGTTTACTGAAGGAAAGAAATGCTTGTATTTGCAGTGTAACCCATGGGAGAAATTCTGGATCTTTAATTAATAAAGGGTCCAAATGCCACAGGGAGATTTAGGTGTCGGGGGAACCCAAAGCAGATGTATACTAACTGGTGAGTGGTCTTAACCAGCGGAAGGATGGAAGCCTCAAGTCATTTTTCAGTTATAGAAGGAGATGCGAACCAGTAATCAATTCTAATGTAAGATTTATGGAGTGAGGAATAAAAGTGTAATCCTAATCACAGGGGAGAAAAAGTCTCCAGAGATCTGTAAGGCCAAAATCTTTCATAAATAAAGATATCTAGCTGCTCTGCTACAACCACTATATGATAAAACATTACTGTGTCTCATTTCAGTGAACTTTTACTGTGTTGTTAAAACTACTGTTTATATTTAATTGAATTAATCAAACGATCTCTTGAGCCCTACACAGGAAGCAGGAAGAGGAGCCTGTGGTTCTCACATATCATTGAGAACTACAGACTCATTTTTAAGAACTTTTTATTTACATTTCACTGTTAAATAGACATTTGGGGGCAAAAGGGCATTACATCAGTCCTTTTAGACTTAAAATTGTGAGATTTAACGCTTGAAAGATTCGTGACCCTCACGAATAGCTTCCAGGTCACCACACTCTTTAAAAGAGTGCTAAAACGAGCGGGTCAAAATCTAGCTGTTCTGTTGCAACCACTATATGATAAAACATTACTGTGTCTCATTTCAGTGACTTTTTACTGTGTTGTTAAAACTACTGTTTGTATTTAATTGTATTAATCAAACAATCTCTTGAGCCCTGCACAGGAAGCGGGAAGAGGAGCCTGTGGTTCTCACATATCATTGAGAACTACAGGCTCATTTTTAAGAACTTTTTATTTACTTTTCACTGTTAAATAGACATTTGGGGGCCAAAGGGCATTACATCAGTCCTTTTAGACTTAAAATTGTGAGATTTAACGCTTGAAAGATTCATGACCTTCATGAATAGCTTCCGGGTCACCACACTCTTTAAAAGAGTGCTAAAATGAGCGGGTCAAAATCTAGCTGCTCTGCTGCAACCACTATATGATAAAACATTACTGTGTCTCATTTCAGTGAACTTTTACTGTGTTGTTAAAACTACTGTTTGTATTTAATTGTATTAATCAAATGATCTCTTGAGCCCTGCACAGGAAGCAGGAAGAGGAGCCTGTGGTTCTCACATATTATTGAGAACTACAGACTCATTTTTAAGAACTTTTTAATTACTTTTCACTGTTAGATAGACATTTGGGGGCCAAAGGGCATTACATCAGTCCTTTTAGACTTAAAATTGTGAAATTTAATGCTTGAAAAATTTGTGACCCTCACGAATAGCTTCCGGGTCAACATACACTATAAAACACTACTAATACGAGCAGAGGCAGCACTAACGTGTCTTGTTGGAGCAGCGTTGAAAGCATGTTTGAGCGTGTTCGCCGTGGGAGCGTGGGTTTGTGACAAAACCAAACAACAAAACAGCTCAATTGTAAGTCTATCCTATTATTAATTACTATAACATCTTAATATGGCAGACTACATTAGATCAGAAAGTGGGGACATCGGCATTAAATGTCCTGTATGTACTATGTACTCATTCAACACAGAGTTCCTTGATCCGCAATCAAGTAATAAATGTGTAAAATGTATAATCAATGAAGAGCTCCAACTAGAAATTCTAACATTTGGGGAAAGGCTTCAAAAACTAGAAACAAGTCAAAAAAGTATGGTGAATAGATTTCAAATATTTAATGAACAAGCAATTGAACCTTCGGAAGATATACCTGATAATAGCAAAAATTTGTCAGAATCTACAATAGACGCTGACCTAATAAACTTCCAGACAAATGAACCCAACAGAAAATCAGATTAATTTTTTCTAAATGCAAAAACTAATTTACCAATTGATCTCCCAGTAACTACCAGAAAAAGATTAAGGGAATGTGAAAATGCTATTCTAGATGACGATTGGGTAAATGTCAATAACACAAGAGCTGCTAAAAAGGCAAAAGCTTTTGAATTGCCATTGTCAAACCAGTATTCTATTTTTAATTCAGTAAATGATATTGAGAATTGCCAAGACATCGGGACTACTGAAAATACTTCTAGTAGTCCTATGGAACTTCATAACCCAGAACAGAAAACAAATTCTGAACCCACTATAAATCAATTTCAAGCAGATGAAGTTAACAACTCATCACCCAATCATCTGTTTGTATTGGGGGACTGTTTGGTTAAGTTTCTTGACAGACAAATCTGTAATCCTGACAAAGAGTACAGAACAGTGTCTACCTTTAGAGGAGCAAGAATAGGAGATATCACTCAAATGTTAGAGGACATTTTACCAAAATCGCATAACTCAAATGTTATAATCCATGTAGGAGCAAATAACATATTTAGAGATCCAATATATAAAATCAAACAAGATCTTGTGTCAATGACAAACAAATTAACTGAACTCAAGAGCAGTATCACTTTTTCAGAAATCCTTCCAATACCTAAGTCTTCAGAATATATTCAAAACAAAATAAAAGTGATTAACAACTGGTTAAGAAAATGTTGTTTGAAACAGGAACTTTGTTGTATCACCCACTGGGAAGACTTTGTTCACAGGGACAAACTATTTGCATAAGATGGTCTACACCTTAGTAGAAGAGGAAATAACCTGCTGGGTAAACATATGTTAGTCCATATTGACAAAGTTTTAAACTAAATCATGAGGGGGAGTATCCAAAAAGTTTGGATACTCTAAATATTACTAGATTATATCAGCAAAACCAAAATCATTCTAAAAATATTTCCACCTCTAATCGCAGTAATAATATAAAAATTGACAATACAAAATGTAACATATTGCTCTTAAATGCAAGAAGTTTGTTAAAATTGATGAGCTAGCCGAATATGTCCATTCCAACAAAATAGACATTTGCGCAGTAACAGAAGCTTGGTTTAATAATGAAGACTGGGGCACAGAAATAAGAGGATATACCAAATCTGAGAAAAATCGTATCAACACCAGAGGTGGAGGTGTTGCCCTATACATACACAATAAATTTAAAAGCTATATTGTAACTAAACCAAACGAGGTCACATCAGGTGAAATAATATGGTCTAAAATAAATCTCACACCAGAACATATTATCATGGTAGGCTTAGGATACAGAGCCCCTAATCTTAATGCAGAAGAGAACAAAAATTTCATAAACAATATAGAAAATAATATACTCGACCAAAATTGTTTGTTTATGGGAGACTTAAACTTTCCTAATATTGATTGGCTAAATCTAAAAGCCAATACTAATTTGGAGAACTCATTCCTAGACCTAATGAGTATTAATAATATGAGGCAATTAGTAAAATCCCCTACCAGAGGAAATAATACATTAGACTTGATATTCTCCAACATAGAAAATGCAGAAGAAAAGGTTAGTATCGATCAACCATTAGTAAACAGTGACCATAATATGGTTCATGCAACAATAAACTTAACTTACTTAACTGCGACCTCTGGCTGCACAGTTGTAAAAGACTTCATAAATGCTGACTGTAAGAAAATTAAACAATACTTAACTGAATGGAACTGGGCCAACGACCTCATTGACAAAGATATTAATTTAGCTTATAAAAAATTCATGTTAAAAATTAACATAAGCATTAAACTTTGGGTCCCTAGTAGAAAGAAATATGTTAAAAACAAAAGAGCTCCCTTATGGTGGAATCACAAAATAAAGAAAATATTAGCTAAAAAACATAGACTATACAAGAAATATAAAAAAAGGAAAACAAGTGAAAGTTGGAATATGTATAAGCTAATATCAAATAAAAGTAAAAATATGATCAAAAAAGAAAAGAAACATTTAGAATTAAGATTAGCTACCGATGTTAAAGATAACCAAAAATCTTTCTATAATTATGTAGGTTCTTTAAAAAAAACAGTCCGACAATAGGACCCTTACAGTCATCTCAGCAGCTAATTATTAACGAAATTGAAACTGCCAACAGACTGAATGACTATTTTATAAATATCTTTCAAAAAAGCAAAATAGATTCAACAATAGAACAAACTAAAACTACATCATTTTCCCATATAACAGACAGTGAAGTTATGGAAGCTATAAACATTCTAAAAAATAGTGGTTCCCCAGGACCTGATGGTATCCCTCCATTATTCATTATTAATCTAAAAGAACAACTAGTAGGACCACTAACTTTAATATTTAATTTATCAATCTCTACAGAAAAAAATGGCTTCTAATTGGAATAAAGCCATAGTTATTCCTATTTATAAAAATGGTAATAGACATTTAGAACAAAATTATAGACCAATTAGCCTAACAGATGTTATGTGCAAATTACTAGAAAGAGTACTCAAGGGTAGAATCACAAAACATTTAAATGACAATAGTATATTAGAGATTTATCAGCATGGATTTCTTACTAACAGATCATGTCAAACTAATTTACTGTATTTTTTGGAACCAGTTAGTCATGCTCTGGACAAGGGATTTTCAGCAGACATAATTTTTCTGGACTTTTCCAAAGCATTTGACTTGGTCTCACACCAAATATTAATAACAGAATTAGTAAAATTGAATCTAGACTCTAAAATAATAGGGTGGATTCATGCCTGGTTGCTTAACAGATCTCAACAAGTATCTGTTAAGGGTTATTTATCTAACCCAGGCCTGGTAACTAGTGGTGTTCCCCAGGGTTCTGTACTGGGCCCAACCCTATTTAACATCCTAATATCCACAATCTGCCCTCTTAACAATTCTTGTTGGTTAGTAAAATTTGCTGATGATTGCAAAATGGGATGTATTATAAAAGATCAGAACGACATGAACGAAATGCAAAAAAATTTAAATCATTTAGTTGATTGGTCCTTAAATAAAAGTCTTTTATTTAATGAGACCAAATGTAAAGTAATGCATCTAGGAAAGCATAACCCTTGTTATCCATACAAGATAAATGATTCTTACTTAGAACAAACTACACAAGAAAAAGATCTAGGTGTTATTATTTCTAATGACTTTAGTTTCAATACTCATACAATTTCAGCTGTTAAAAAAGGGAATAAAATACTAAACTGTATACTCAGAAATATTTAAAGCAGAGATGCTAAAGTTTTATTGCCCTTATATACCAGTCTAGTTAGACCCCACCTTGAATACTGTAGCTCAGTAGTAGCACCATTCTTAATCAAAAACCAAAAACTTATAGAAAACATTCAAAGAAAAATAACTAAGAAAATTAATGGATTGTATAATTTAGATCATGAAAGTAGATTAAAAGCAATAAATCTTTATTCAATGGACTACAGGCGTCACCGAGGTGATTTATGTCTAACTTATAAAGCATTCCAGAACGACATAATTTTAGAAACTATAGACCTAGAAAGGAATAAAAATAATAAAACTCTAGATCTCATACATTAAAACTTAAAGGTACTTCCGATAATACTGCAAAAAGAAATAATTGGTTCACACAAAGGATTGTCAATATTTGGAACAACCTACCACCCTATGTGGTTAATAGTGAAAATATAACATCATTTAAAAATAATTTAGATAACTATAAAGGTGACCTAAAATGTAGCTTCCACCCATAAAAAGGTGGCGTGTTCTTAAAAGGTAGAAATACCTACTGAACTCGTACTAAACTATGAAACTATGAGTATTGCATTAATACCTCTAGGGTGTGCATCTACAGAGATTACTTCTAAGTGAGCATCCAGTGCGAGGTTAAAATCCCCTCCCAGTAGAATAGGTGAATTATTTAAGTTATTAGTCATAATCTGTTGAGCTAGACTATGGAAGAATTCAGGGGAGTCAGAGTTCGGAGCATACACATTACCCAACGTTAAAGGACCCGAGGGGGTGTTAAACATAGCTATTACCCATCTGCCTTCTGTATCACTAACTGTTTTCAAATGTGACCAGTTTAGTTTTTATGAATCAATATTGCCACCCCTCGCTTCTTAGAGAAGTAGGAAGAGGCATATATATGACCAACCCAATCCCGTTTAAGCCTGTCAGTGTCCTCTGCCAATAGTTTAGTCTCTTGTAAGAATGCAATCCTTGCTTTGTGTTTTTTAAGGTGTGATAGAATTTGTTTACGTCTACAAGGAGAGTTGAGTCCCTTAACATTCCAAGTATATAAAATTAGATCAGCCATAGTGCATAATATATTCAGAAGGCCTATATTCAGAAGGCCATTCAAAATGCAGGCTACAGTGGTGACTCCCTTGACCTGAAGTTGTTAGTACTTGTCCTTGAAGAAGTCCTTGAACCCTTGACAAAGGTCCTCAATCTATCTCTAAGGATGTCCCAGTTCCCATCTCGCTGGAAACAGGTGACCATCACACTGGTACACAAAAGTGGAGACAAATCACTGCACTCCAACTACAGACCTATCTCCATCCTCCCTCCATTGTCTAAGGCCCTGGAGTGCATCGCCTTGGACCAATTAGTCAAGTACCTGGAAAAATATGACATCCAGTGTCCTGAGCAACATAGTTTCCGAAAAGGGCACAGTACCACCACTGCACTATTAGAATTCACAGGCTTCATCCATACCACACTTGATCAAGGAAACTGTGTAGGGGCAGTATTCATCGACCTTACAAAAGCCTTTGATACTGTGAACCACCCACTCCCACTCAAGCAATTATCAAACATTAGGCTCTCCAATGAAGCACTGCTCTGGTTTTCAAGCTACCTTGGGGAGAGGGTCCAGCGGGTTAGGATTGCCGGTGTTACCTCGGAAGAAAAAACAGTCCTTTCAGAGGTCCCACAGGGGTCAATCCTGGGGCCACTACTCTTCAGCCTCTTCCTCAACGACCTTCCCAGTGTCTGCCACAAGAAATTACTGCTCTACGCCGATGACGCAGTCATGTTCACCAACCACCAAAACACATAGCTCCTCGAGAAACAATTACAGCTTGAATTCATGCGAATCGAAGAATGGTTCAAGTCACACAAACTGGTCATGAACTACAGCAAAACAAAGGTTATGACCTTCTACAATGCCAGGAGCAAGTACAAATCCTGTGACCTCACCATCCTAAACCAAACAGGGACCTTATTTGAACATGTTCCTGATTTTAAATACCTAGGTGTCACATTGGACAGCTCACTGTCCTACCATCGGCACATAGATTCTGTCGCCAAAGCCACCAACATCCGTATAGGCCTGCTCTACAGGCACAAACACTGCATGACTCCTGACACTCTCCGGTTGGCTATCAACAGCTCTGTCACCTCCATCATCGATTACGGATTAGCAATTTATGGCTCTGCCTCCACCTCTGCTCTCCACAGAATTACAGTTGCACTCAACAAAGCATGCAGGCTGCTAACTGGGGCTGATCGACTTACACACACTTGTGACCTGTACACTCGGGCAGGATGGCTACCTCTCATCAGCCGGATACAGTATCAAATCTGCCTCTTAGCCATAAAAGTCCTCCTCGGGGTCATGCCCTCGGGCATTGAAAAGCTCCTTATTGACCACCACAGCACCCAGCAAACTAGAAGTTCACAACAACTAACCTTCCCTGTCCCCAGATGCCGGACTACCATGGGCCAGAGGACCTTTGCCCACAAAACACCACAGTGGTACAATACTCTCAACAAAGAAACTCTTACTGCTGCTGCTCTTGGCCCTTTTAAGAGACAACTCCAACTTCATCTCATTTCAACTAGTTGTTGTGACTGCCTCACCTAATCAGGGGCCCACCATTCACTGCCCTCCACTTCAGTCTTGACAGCTATCTCTCCCCGCCTTGCCCCCTTCTACCTGCCTACCCCCTTGCCTCCTCTCCCTTTCCTCCCCCGGGGCATTTCCTGACTTCTATCCCTCCTCTCCCTTCCCTTTAGAGCTCTTACCCTCACCCTCTACCCTCCGACTATGGCCTTTCTGCCTGCATACCCCCTTCCCTCTCACCTGCAGTGCTTATTTCCAAGATTGCCCTTGGCTGGTTATGTCATGCTACCTAACATTTGGTACATTTTGAATTACTGGAATTTCCTAAGCCTCAGTCTCTTACTTCTTGTTATTGTGTAACTATGTATTATTATGTTTACCTTTGTATGTTTGTATACCCCCCATTCCTTCAACGTGGAACCTTTGTAAATGAGCAGTTCCTGCTCAAAGGTATTGGTAATCCTAGATTTCAATAAAATGAAATAAAATAATAAGGAAATTGTGAGAGCTGACCAGAAAAGAGGACTCAAAAGGGACCATTGCAGAGGACATCACGGGGTCAATGGAATCAGTCCAACCAAATAGTAAAGGGAGATTGAATATGGAATGGTGTGCAGGACCAGAAAAGCAATACAAATAATATAGGAAGTAATTTTAGGTAGATATAACTATTGTGTCTTTCTATAACAGACACAGTAGAAAGAGTTATTAAACATGTTAACCAAAAATTATGTAACAGCAATACTATATACAACAAAAAAATCCCTTAAAACCTTCCTGTTTTATCAAGCATTCCCAGATACTTGATGTATGATATATATGTTTTGTCAATGTTATGTATTTTAAATATTGTTGTGATTATTATAAAGGTGCCCTGAGCACAGGAAGGGCACCTTATATAAATAAATTTTACATTACATTACTTATAAGATGTGCAGCAAGATAAGAGTCAGTGCAGCCGCACTAGAAGACTCTCTTATAGCACAAGTGGGCGGGCAGTAAATAACCAGTAATTCCAAAGGAGTTATCGTCGACACAGAGTAGTCTAAATATGTGGACTATTAAAGAAACCAGATGTATTTAACTGGAGATTAATTCTAACTATATCTGGGACATACTGTAAACAAATACTGCTTCCAAAGGGACACCAGAATCATAACCTCATCTGAGAGGATTAAGTAAATATATTTAAATCAAAATAAAAGCAGTACCAAACCAGGCAGAAATAGGAGTGAATAAGAGGATGAATAGATATGCCAACCTGTGTATCATTCACCAAACAGTAATGTAGGTCCCATATGTATAAGCACAATTAAAAATTGTTAGATAATTAAAATTATGCAAAAGCTGCATAATATTAGGAGAAATTAAGTTATAAGCAACCCTAAAAAAAAAAAAAATGTAGATGTAACCTTTCTCATTGGGGCTCCTGAATATTGTTTAGGGAAGGGACAGGCCAAGGTAATTAATAACAAAATTCTTAACCAGAATCTAACTAGTATCAATGATTGTGGTAGCCAGCTGTAAATAGAAGGAGAATAGTATACAGGCTTTGGGGATTATGGTGCAATATCCATATTTGTATGTAAAGATATAATAAGAACTCTATACGCTCGAAAATTGCCTACATGGGTTTGTGCTGAGGGGTGACCGGATCTATGAGCTAGGCCCTGTGAGCCCCTACAGGAGAGAGAACTACACTCTGAGTTAAGAGATGATATAGCTCCTAGGCTTTGAGCGAAGGTTGCAATTAATTTAGACTCAAATTGGACTAAATATTCTATAAATTTGTTTTAATCTTTAAGATGTGGGCACCATGTAGCTTGAAGAAGGCCTGTCAGGGCTGTAACTTAGAAGAGCTAAGCTATCCAATAGTATTAGGGGAGGAAAAGAAAATACTTTTTATGAGATGTAGAAGGTTAAAGGAGTGGAAAAGTTAAGAGCGAGAGAGAGATGTGGTAGAAAGGCCAGTTCCTGAAATACCATAGGTTAATAAATAAAGTAAACTTAGAGAAAATACCAAATCCATGCCATAATTTTAAATAGTCAATACAAGCCTTATATGTGCCAGATGCCATAGGTTGTCTGGGGCCCCAGTAAGAAGTAATTCAAAGTATTGAAGGCAAACATGAATAAGTGCGCTAATTAAAGGATAATTGTTACCAGGATGGTTTAATTAGCTCCTAATAAAATGTAGATGGAGTTTGTAGAACGAGGGAGCCCCCTTATACCTTATACTTAGATTAAGTGAGCGTGGAGCAGTCTACAGAATTGCGAGTAGACCGCGATGTACAGCTTATAATTTCAAAACCTGCTGAGTGCGACAGTCAGAGTGTCACTCAGAAGCTGTACAACAGCTCAGACATAAATTGGGCAAAGGATCCCTAGTGTAGTCTGAGGTAATTCAATATAGTAGGTATTGCGATTGGTGAGATGAAATAACAAGGATAGCAAAATCAAGTTGTTAGCCCAATGAGCAACAGTAGATGATGAGGGGAATCTTGTTCCTAGTTTTGCTTTTGCATTCTTTTCTTAGGAGGTTCAGATGATTTTAAAGGAGAGCTCACAACAACCTCTGCCCATGAGGAATCAACCAAAGCAGCACCATGTTCAGGGTTACTGGAGGTGGCAGGTTGCGATGAGAACTTCTCCTGCGATAGGTCCTTCTGTGAGGAGAGATTAAAGTCTCGCAGAGGAGCGAACATGTTGCTGAGTGGAATTGGCGAGTCAAGACAGGGGACTTCTCTCAAAGCAGCTGCAGGTATGATCACGCTCTCCTCATCACAGCAAGAAAGTTTTGAAAGTTTAGAGCCAGAAACTTTTTTTTCTTGTATACGGGCAGTTTGCCTGGATTGGGGGATTACCAGGCAAGGATTTTCAACTTCTGTGCGAGCGGGTGGGGGATTGCCGCTGTCCCGCTTGGCATGGACAGCTTTCAGGGAGAGAGCAGATACTGTGTCCAGGTAAGGAGACCCCGAGGGTTCAGATGTGTACTGACCTTGTTTTAGATTTTAAATGAAGGCTGATGGTGCTTCAGGCGAGCTGAAATCCTTGACAAAATTGCCCAGGTATCGTCTCATAATAGCTGGATATCTCAATGCAAATTTTATGTTTCTTTGGTGTAGGCTTTGTTTTACGGGGGCAAAAGCATGTCTTTTAGAAGATAAGTCCTTGGAGAAGTCCCTACAGATTAAAATTCTGAATTCCTGCCACATAAGAATCCTGATTTCCCTTGTCTTCCTTAAAATTATTTCTGTGTGTGCGAGGTTAAGAAATCGTGCTATTATAGGTCTTGGCTTTTGATCTGGGCTTGGTCTGGGTCCCAGGGACAGGTGAGAGCGCTCAATAGTGATATTTAAGTCGGGAGGAAGTCGCAGCATGGCTGGAAAGATGTGCAGGAGGAGTGCGGTTGTATCTCCCAGTTCAGATCCCTCAGGAAAGTCAAAAAAATGTCAATTATTCCTGCGGTTCCTGTTTTCAATATTGTATATCTTTGTCTGAACGTTTTTAATGACCAGAACTTGTTCTCTAATTGTTGCTTTCAGATCCTGAAGTGAGGTTTCGTTTTGCACAGCTTTATTTTCAGTAAATAAAAGTCGAAAGTCTAAAGCTTGTAAAGTAGCAGCGTTTTGTTGAGAAGTAGTTTCTAAATTTTTCATTTCCGAGATTAGCTTCTGGAACATGCTTTCAACTCTAGATAAAGAGGAAAGCTGAATTTCAGAATCAGCCATGATGTTAGGCCCTTGGGTAGCCAGGAGATGAGTACAACAGAAGGCTAAATATTGGTATAATCAAAAAAATAGCTCACAGAGGCTACAGATAGTTGATCTGTAGTTACATAGCTCAAGGATGGCTTACATAACTGGTTTGGAAGGCTGCAGACGTCTATAGATAGCTGTTATCCCTTTGGAGTGAGGAGAAGTAAGTTGCCATCTTGAGCTGAGCCAGGCAACGCCCCCTTACATATATTTTTAATATGTTACTTATATTTTTTGTAAATGCTTAGTATTGTTCCATGTGTATATTTGCATAACTAAGTTGCATATTTCAAAAACATAGTTTATCAGTCAATATCAAGATAATTTCTAGTTGTACAATAATTTTTAATTTATATCACTTGCTTACAGACTGAAAAGAAAGGTACAAGCTACAAAGCAAGTGCATGCAGGATCTCACCCTGACCTAAAAATGAAACAAAATAGGGAGGTATAAATACTGATATGAGTCCTTAATGAGCATGAGCTCATGAGATAAGTCTAATATGTATGTATAAAGGTGTGAAATGTCTGTGTGAGTTAAAGTTGCACAGTAAAACACTAATTCAAACAACATGAAGTATTGCTATATTATGACAATTGCAGTTTGTCCCAGCCTTAGAACTGCTCCGGAGGTGAAAGAGTTAACTTCCATGCCATGCATGGAAGTTAGAGCGCAAGCTCGGTTAGAAAAGCTCTGTCTGAATAATTTCAAACTGAAACTGTCAGATTCTTTACTCCGCCTCACTGAACGGTCGCTCAGGAGATTCCTCCTACTGCTCGGTTCATTTCTCGGTTTAAAAGTGTCTTTCTCAGTTAAATTCAACCGCAATTATAATTATTTTAACTGCAAACCGATCGGTTCAAGCTCTGTCTGTGGTATTGTAAGTAATAGACAGGTTTATTTCTGTGTGGAACTTGTAAATGTTTATTGGTTTGGTTTGAACCGATCAGGTTGTTTTAAAACTTTTTTCTAAATTCATTTAAAGCTATTTAGAGTGCGGTTCCCGGTTCTTATCAGTTCTAAAAAAAACGGATTTCATTACGGTTTTTTCCACGACTCGTGACACGGTTGGGAACCGATAAGGGTGCCTTGCCTGGCATTTGCCGGAAAAGGGCACGTTTTTGGTTAGGCTGGCATTATGTCTGAGAAACCCAAAAGAAAAACCGGGCCCACTGGGTTTCAACACTGTAGTGTCTGTGGGGAAGCCTTTGCCAAGGCTGACCCACACACCACATGTGTTTATTGTCTGGGGTTTGACCACCTCAATGCAGACTGCCAGATTTGCAAGAATTTCCTGCAGCTACCCTAGATAAGAGAGTTGGTAGTCTCAGGGAACGAGAGGTCAAAAGTCCTGCTGACCAGGATGGCCCAGCCCGGTTCGGTGCCAACCCGAACCGGGAGGGTGCTCCCTCTGACCAGGCGAGACTTCCTCGGGCAAACGAAAAGCTGACTCAGAGGAGCTAGTTCCAGCAAAGAGAACTAGAAAATCAGCAGGTGTGGAGTCCAAAATTCCTTCTCCAACTGCTGCAGAGATAGCCAAAGCGATCCAAATTGTCCAGTCGCTTTCCCCGGTTCCGTCTGGAACCGCCACTATCTGGCAAAAGGTCGGTTCGGCCGGTTCCACCGGTTCAAGAATATGATATAGAGGAGTTTTATGAACCAGAGGAGGGGGAGGATGATTATGAACAGTGTGAATGTGATTTTGAAAGTCTGGATGTGCCCATTGAACCGGACATCTCCCCAGACAGACCTTTAGGAGAGTCTTCCCCTAGGCTTTCTGAGTCCCCTTCTCATTTTCTGTTTTATAAAAAAGTTGCTGAAACCCTCCAGCTCCCTTTGGAGGAAGCTGTGGATGAGCAAGAGGAGCCTGACTTTGTGGAGATGATGGATATCCCAGAGTCCAGGAGATTGTCTATTCCTTTACATAAATCCTTCAGGAAACAAACAATAAAAATTTTAAAAGCTCCTAATTCTGTGCCTCCTGTGGATAAAAAGATGGACAGGAGGTACACCTTGTCAGGTCCTGATACAGAATTTCTTTCACAGCAATGCAGCCATGTTGGGGTAGTTCAGGCTGCAGCCTGTGATAAGGCTAATATTCCCCTGGCTTCACATCCTCCTGACAAGGACTCCAGGAAGATTGATGCCATGGCTAAAAAACAATACATGGCAGCGTCCTTGGGACTCAGACAGGCAAATTATATGGACTATGTTGCAAGATACCAGAAATCTAGATGGGATACTGTCATGGCCTTAGCCAAACAGGCCCCTGGCCAGCTTGCCAAGGAGCTGGAACAGGTGGCTGCTGATGGTATTGAGGCATCTAAGGTGCAATTCCATGCTGCAGTGGATTCTAATGATGTATCCTCTAGAGTCATGGCTACATCTGTGGCTTTTATTAGATTGGCTTGGCTCAGGTGTATTAGTCTGTCACAGGATACCCAGGCTAAGGCCATGGATTTTCCTGTGGTGGGAAATTCTCTGTTTGGGGAGCAGACAGAGAATTATATGAAGAAATGGATGAATATAGAACCACTTATAGGAGTGCACAAGCCAAGGAACGGAAGCCACCTCAGAGGCAGCCCCCAGGGGTAGAGGCAGGCCTTTCACAGACCTTTACCAAACCCGGCCTCCTCTTCAGCTTACGCTCAGAGGGGGTTCTTCAGAGGGAGAGGCAGACGGGGTATGAGCAGGCCTGCTCCCACCCCTCAGCCTAAAGCCCCTGCCAAACAGGCACCCTGATGGGATGCCCAGGGCCGATTCTCCATTACCTGTAGGGGGCAGGCTGGCTTACTTCGTCCAGGACTGGGAGTCTTTAACTTCAGACAAGTGGGTCCTGGAAGTAGTAAGCCAGGGTCTGGTTCTCAGCTTCAAAAAATTTCCAAAGATGAGAATCAGATCTTTTCCACCTGCAAATCCTCTAGAGACTCTTGCTTTGGAAACAGAAGTCTCAACCCTCCTGGCTCTCAGAGCGGTAGAAAGGGTTTCTCCCCTACACCAGGGCAAGGGACTGTACTCCAGGTACTTCCTTACCCCAAAAAAGACAGGAGAATGGCTGCCCATCCTGGACCTAAGATATCTGAACAAGCACCTTTTAAAACCAAAATTCAAAATGGTGACTCTGGGAATGATTTTACCCTCCCTAAGGCCAGGGGACTGGCTAGCTTCCCTGGACCTCAAGGATGCCTACTTCCATGTTCTTATCAGAAGCTCCCACAAAAGTAACCTCAGATTCGAACTGCCCTCAGGCCATTATCAGTTCAGAGCAATGCCCTTGCCCTCACTCTGTCCCAAGGGTATTCACAAAATGCCTGGCGGTAGCAGTTGCTCATTTAAGAAGGCAAAAGATTGCCATCTTTCCCTACCTAGACGACTGGCTCATTGTGGGTCAGTCTCCAGACCAGGTCAAATCACGCCTGCAGGTTACCCAGCAGCTGCTTACCTCTCTAGGCTTTCTTCTCAATCTTCCAAAGTCAGTTTTAGAACCTGTCCAGGTACTCACCTTCATAGGCACAGAACTGGACACAAAGTAGGCCAGAGCCTTCCTTCCCCTAGAAAGGGTAATGACCCTGGTGGCCCTGGCCTCCTCCTTCACCCTGCAGGTCTCTCGACCAGCAAGGCATTTTCTACAGCTCCTAGGACACATGGCTGTTTCCACAGCCATAGTGCAAGGAGCAAGATTTCAGATGAGGGACATTCAGTTCCATTTGAGAGCCTTTTGGTCTCAAAGAAGAGATCCCCTATCCAAGTTGATCCTAGTAACTCGAACCCTGATCCAGGCCCTTCAGTGGTGGCAGGATCAGAGCAATCTGAGACAAGGGGTTCCTTTCATCCCTCTATCTCACTCCTTGACCCTTACTACAGATGCGTCCCTTTTGGGATGGGGAGCTCACATGGGCGACCTCTCCACCCAGGGATTGTGGTCCCCTCAGGAATCTCTGCTCCACATCAATCTGTTGGAACTCAGAGCTGTTTTACTAGCACTTCAGGTTTTTTCTGCATCTGTTCAGAACAAAGTGGTACAGGTCAGAACAGACAACACCACTACAATGTGGTACATCAACAAACAAGGGGCACTCTGTCTTTGGCCTTGTGCACGAGGCAATGAAGTTGTGGTCTCTGGCTTATTCCCTGAACACCTCCCTCATAGCAGTTCACCTCCCAGGCAAGGACAATATCCTGCAGATGCTCTCAGCAAGATTTCCCAGGCCATCACGAATGGTCATTGGATCCTCGAGTACTGGGGATAGTTTTTGCCAGGTGGGGCACCCCTCAGATAGATCTTTTTGCAGCCCCAGACAATCATCAACTTCCACTTTTTTGTTGCAGGCCCCCAGTGTTGGGCTCAGTCCCCCTGGATGCCTTCCTCCTCGATTGGGAAGGGAAGTTTCTCTATGCCTTCCCCCCCTTCCCTCTCCTGTTCAAGGTGCTAGTCAAAATCAGATCTCAGCCCTGCAAGATGATTCTGATTGCTCCAGATTGGGCCAGACAGCCCTGGTACCCTCTCCTTCTGTCCTTAGCAGTCCATCTTCCCCTGTGTCTCCCCAGGAACCACAATTTGTTAACCTGTGCCCAGGGGAGAGTTTGGTATCCGAATCTCAAATCCCTCAACCTCAAGGCCTGGCTCTTGAGGAGTTAGAGTTTGCTGACCTACACCTTTCTCAAGGTGTTCTCGAAATTTTGAAAGCTTCTAGGAAGCCTTCCACTAGGGCTACTTATAACTCTAAATGGAAAAGCTTTTCCATATGGTGCTCTGGGAAGCATATTTCCCCGGAATCTGCTGATTTGCGCACTGTTTTGGACTATATGGTCCATCTTAATTCTTTGGGACTGAGACCAGCTACCCTGAAAGTGCATTTGGCAGCTGTCTCTGCTTTTATTTCAGCAGGGAAGCCCTCTTCTCTCTCTGCTCACCCTGTATTTTCCAAGTTTTCCAGGGGATTGCTTCATACCAATCCACCATTCAGGGACCCTGCCCCTGCCTGGGATCTTAATGTTTGCATTGCTCAGCTGATGCAACCCCTTTGAACCTCTGTCTTCGGCAGAGCTTAAGTACTTGACTTGGAAAACTGTGTTTCTAGTAGCCATCACTTCTGCCAGGCGCATAAGTGAGTTGCAAGCTTTGTCAGTGAAGACTGACTTTATTTCCTTTCACAGGGATAAGGTAGTCCTCAGGACCAACAGGAAGTTTTGCCTAAGGTGGTTTCAGATTTCCACCTTAATCAATCTATTTCTTCTTGTGTGTTCTTCACTGACCATTCCTCCTCTGGTGAGAGGAGGCTGCACAACAGATGTTAAGAGGGCCCTTAGTTACTACATAGAGCGTACCAAGGGTCACAGGTTTGACTCCCTCCAACTCTTTCTCACTTATGGTGAGGTTGGGAAAGGGAAACCTGCCACTAAGAGATCCATTGCCAGGTGGATTGTCTCTTGTATCCAATTTTGCTATCAAAAACTAGGTAAGGTTCCCCCTTCAGGCCTGAGGGCTCACTCTGCCAGAGGTACAGCTGCGTCCCTAGCTGCGGCCAGGGACATCCCTATCTTAGAGATATGTCAAGCAGCTACTTGGAAAACAGTACATACTTTCACTAAGCATTACTCCTTGGACATTCAGGCCAGGAGGGATGCTCGATTTGGCACAGCTGTGCTTCAGAGCCTATTTCCTAAGTAGGTTCTGTCCCTCCTCAATGGAGGTACTGCTGTGTAGTCTGCAATTGTCATAATATAGCAAGACTTCATGTTGTTTGAAAGAAAAATACTCATCTTAGTAATGTTGTTTCTTCTAATGGAGTCTTCTTATTATGACCTCCCCAGCCTGTCCCTCTCAGAACTTCTACTTTAGGGATGGGGTAGGCAGTCCAGTGTTGGCACTTATTGATGCCCATCTTGTGTTTTTCCACCCCTTCTTTTTGGGGTGTTTGGGTGTTGTGTTTTATTTTATCTTATCTTATTTTCTGGTCCCCTGACTTGAGTCTTGGTGTTGGGACCAGGAAAGTATTATTATCTTAAGTAGCCAGTTGGCTAGTGTAGGTTACAGCTTCCACACAGAACCTTAGTGAGTTTTGCTCGTAAAGATCTGACAGTTTCAGTTTGAAATTATCCAGACAGAGCTTTTCTAACCGAACTCGCACTCTAAGTTCCATGCATGGCATGGAAGTTAACTCTTTCACCTCCGGAGCAGTTCTAAGGCTGGGACAAACTGCAATTGTCATAATATAGCAAGACTCCATTAGAAGAAACAACATTACTAAGGTGAGTAATTTTTTCTTTCAATGTAACTGTCTCCATGGTTACTAACAAGATGAACTCCAGTTGTACAGATAAAGGTACATTAAATCATAAATAGTTCCTGTTTTTTGGGGGGTCTGGTTAAGTAAATGGTTATAATGCTATTATCCATGTATATTACATATATTTGTAAATGTAGAAAATAACATTTAAAATGTAAAAAAAATACATTTATACATATATTGGCACTATACCAATAACACATTTTTACCATCCTTATTTCAGTATATTTGGAATTTAATCAATAGATTTTGCAACATACACAGTATTCTAAAGTGGCAATAACGTGTATTTACAATACATTGCAATACATTTGCAAATTTTAAAATATATAGAAATATATTGATTTTCCAATACAATATATTATAAAACAAGTAAAATGGAATATATTTCACCATTTGTAAATGTATTGTTAATAATATATTTTAAAATATATTTCATTTTCATAAGGGCAGTACATCCCCACCAGGGTGTACCTCAGATTGTTGGGCCTGATGGCAGAGGCCATTCTCACCGTTCCGCTGGCAAGGCTTGATATGCGTACCCTTCAGTTGACCCTCAGAGTACAGTGGAACCAGCACACTGACCAGTTGGATCAACCAGTCCCGGTCTGCTTTCCAGTACACAAGGTACTGCAGTGATGGGTGGATCCCTTAAATCTGTTTCAAGGTGTTCCCGTCCAGATTTCTTCCCTGCATCAGATCCTAACTACAGATGTCTCGAGTCTGGACTGGGCAGCACACCTGAGTCCCTTTTAAAGCCAAGGCTCCTGGTCCCAGTGGGAAGCACCCTGCATATCAGTGTTCTGGAGATGAGAGCGGTGCTCTATGCCATGCAGGCTTTTCAGGAGCACCTCGCTTCAGGCCAACTATTGGCATAGTCAGACAGTTTGAGTGTAGTTTATTACATCAACAAGCAGTGCTGGACTCACTCATACCCCCTTTGCAGGGAGGCCATGAGAGTGTGGTACTGGGCACTGGAGCACAGTCTGACACATTCTGCAGTCCACATTCCAGGAGTGCTACACTCTTGCTGACAGCCTCAGCAGGATTCAGTCCAGCATGCATGAGTGGGAACTTCTCTCACCTGTCACAGAAGACTTGTTCGACAGATGAGGTCGGTCCAGAGCTGGACCTTTTTGCATCCCCACTCAGTGCAAGACTGCCCAATTCCTGCTCACTAGATCCAGGGCCTGGAGTTTTCTGGTGAGATTTGTTGTCCCTCTCCTGGAGTGGGAGGTTTCTGTATGCATCCCTCCATTTCCTCTGATCCAGAGGGTGCTGATCAAACTACAGATGGAAGGGGCCAGCATGAATGTAGTGGCCCCATTCTGGCCCTGACAGATATAGTTCCCTTTACTTCAACAACTGGCAGAGGAACCTCTGATCCCTCTTCCTCTTTTCAGGAATCTGCTGACCCAGGAGCAGGGGAACCTGGCCATCCCAATCTCACGTCCCTTCACATGCCCAGCTCCTGAGAAAATAGCTATCGCCAGATTTGGGGTCTCTAACAGGGTGGTAGACATCCTGGTGGCCGCCCGGAAGCTTTCCACCCAAGCCACATATGCCATAACATTCAAGTGGTTTGTCTTCTGGGCTGCCAGACATGCCCTGGACCCTTTCACCTGTTTGGTGAATCATATCCTGGACTACTTGATAGCTTCGTCAAACTCAGGCCTCCAGTATTCCTCACTCAAGATCCACCTCTCTGCCTTTCATGAGCCCGTGGGTGACCGCAGGATTGTTCAGCTGAAAGTCTCCTGCACTTTTCTTAGTGGCATCATGCACCTGAAACCCCCAATTTGTTTTTCTGTCCCAGCTTGGGACTTGAATTTTATTTTGGAGAAGTTAACTCTGTCTCTTTGCAATTTGCACTTTCTTTCTTGGAGAGCACTCTTTTTAGTTGCTATTACTTCTGCACAAAGAATTTCAGAGCTTCAGGCCCTCTGGTGCGAGGAGCCTTATTTGATTTTTCACAAGGACAGGTTATCTTTGCACACAAATTCTAAATTTCTGCCTAAGGTGGTTTCTGAGTTCACTCTAAATTAGTCTATCCACCTTTCTGTTTATTTTTCTGAGCGTGCCAATCCAGGGGAAGCACTGTTCCGTATGTTAAATATGCGCAGAACTTTGAAGTGCTATCTGCTTTGGACTAAAGAGTCCAGGAAGTCTAAGCAGTTGTTTGTTTCTTTCACCCCAGATTGAGAGGGTGCTTCAGTTTCTAAGCAATGTTTGTTCAAATGGCTGGCAAATTACATTGTGTTTTGCTACAACAAATACAGCAAAGAATTGCCCAGTGCTGTCAAAGCTCATTCCACCAGAGGCATGGCTACTTCAGTGACTTATTTTAAAGGGGTCTTAGCTGCTGATATCTGTGTGGCAGCCACCTGGAGTACAGTCCACACTTTCACCAAGCATTAGTCTGGATGTTGCCTCAAGAGCCCATACAGGATTTGGCAGGGCTGTGCTACAAGGACTCCTGTCGTAAGTTTATGGAGATACAGCCACCCAGGCTGTCTGTTTTCCACTTGTCACTGCTTAGTACTTGTTCCTACGGTGTAACCTGATGAGTGAGATACCCCCAAAAAAGATAGAACATTTACGTAAGAACTTACCGTAACGGTAGATCTTCGCGAGGATCTCAGTCATCAGGTATATTTCCCTCCTACCTTCCCCCTTCTGGGGGCTCCTGTTTAGGAACTGGCTATCTGGAGTATCTACTCTTTTTACTTTGAGCTGGGTACCTCTCTTTCTCTCTCTCTCTCTCTCCTCAGTTCCCCAGGGTGTGAGCCTTCCTGCCTTTGTCTCCTGGAGGAAAGAACTAAGGAGGGAGCAGGGCTGCCTACGCCTATATAAGGTTGGTGACATCAGCATCAATGGCATGGGCAGCCACAGTTGTACTGCTGAAAATCTTCTGTGTTTATTCCCCTTCACTGATGGTGAAGATTCCCATGGTGTAACCTGATGACTGAGATAATCTCGAAGATCTACTGTTACGGTAAATTCTTACATAACTGTTCTTTCAGGAAAGAAAAGACAACCTAAATACCTATCTATGCAATAAATTGTCCAGAGGGAATTGAACTAAGGGTGAGTTTTGGAAGTTAGTGGGGTAACTTACTTAAAATGAAAGCTCATGGTGGTGATAGTCCCTTCTGTAATTTTATGATTTTTTGCAGACGTAATTTAATAGGAAGGATCGTCACTTGTCATGACAGTGGCCAGTCGAGCTTTTCCACTTTACACGATCTCCATGTCCCCTTGCTATGACGCATGCAAGGTAGAGTGCGGGGCATGCCTCATTGAAGTTATTGGGGTATTTTAGTTACTATTTTATGCATTTTGATGGCAGGTTGGAGATTAAGTGAGGCCACCACTAGACTAACAAAGGCCTTGCTAGTCGATCGGTGGCCTCCATTAATCTCCAACTTGCCATTATAATGCATAAAACAGTAATTAAAAAAATACCCCCATTCGTTTCAATGGGGTGTGCCCCCATGCTCTCCCTTCCTGCACATCATAGAATGCAGGCATTGAGATCAATATGGAAGTGAAAGGGATCGGTTGCCCACCTTGTTGGGGTTAAATTATGGTCCCTTCCTATTAAATTATGGCTGCAAAAAAACATTAAAAGCTACAGAAGGGGACTGTTGCAAGCATGAGCTTTCTTTTTAAGTAAGCAATGCATTCACTTTTTCAAGTGTACAAAACCACTTTAAACCATAAGGGATATACAGACTGACCGGAAAAAGCTTGTTGAAAGAAACTACCAACACCAAACTTAGTTGTGTTTAAAAACACATTATTTTATCATCCAATGCAGAGCAGTGATCCTCCTCCTCCTCCTCTCTTGCTCCCTGCCAAGCTTGAATGCTGGAAATCTCTCCTCAGTAGTGCTTTGTGTGGCTGAAGAGATTATTGGCCGTTGGACATGGCAATGAGTGGAAGAGGATGAGGAACAGAATGGTGAAATAATTCATTTTAAAAAATAAGTAAATGGCAGAAGGGTTACCTAAGAACTGGATGGGATGTGTAGTGGGGCTTAGAGGCTTAGATGAGGTTTAGCTAAGCCAGAGTACCGGGGGAGCATACTAGTCAACCTTTTGAAACATAAATGTGGGACACTAACACTTCAGATGTGGGACCCTAGCCATAAATGTGGAAGAAATAAACATGGCAATGCAAGCTCAGAATGCTGTAAAATGCTGTGTCTTTACTTTTGCAAAGTCTTTTTTTTTTTTTTTTGTAATTTCTGTTTATCCTCCTTACTTCCCACCAGTTACACATCCTTGGGAGACTCTCATTCTACCCCTGCAGCCACCTACCTGGTCCGCTGTAGATCCCCATGGAGCCTCGGTTTACTCCCCGGCTGTGGACGGGGATGGGGCCCTGACACCCCGACACTCATGTTTCGACAGACCCTTGGTCTGCCAGGCAGGTGGTTGCACATAAGGGCTAGCTCCCCGAAGCTCCGTCTCCCCAGGATAGGCAGGCATTTTCATCCTCCAGTGTTCTGAATGTCACGAGTCCCCCTGACATCATGGCACTAATGCCAACATCCTACCCCTAGTTGCCAAGGCCCTTGATGCTGGTGTAGTCCAGACCTCCATCTGAGACCTTGCCCCGCACCTGAAGCGCTGATGTCTAGGAAGAGCCCCGCCCTCTGCCAGGGGTCAGCAGATGCCAAGTGCAACCCCACACCCTTCCCACAGAGAAGGCAAGCTGTCATGGGACGCTGCAGCCTTCTCTCCCTGCCGGCCCTCTGACGACATGGGCTCGCTCCCGAATCCGGGTCACTGGCGTTGCAGACAAAAATCCAACCACTGCATCAGTAGGTCGTCTCTCTTTTGCAAAGTTTTGATTTAGCATCTTAGAATACAGCATTATGAATTCCTACTTTAAAGTTTTGAGTTTGAAGCACCTTCTCTATGTGGTCTACACTTCTTACATATGGGACATTAGTTTGGGATAACACAAATGTGAGGGGCACAATGAGGAGCATCCCTCACAATGTGGGAGTGTTGAGAAGTAAGGGGTGACAACAGCACCATACTGGGACCCACAAACCATTTTTTGGAATTCTAAAAAAAAATATCTATGGCATCCCCAGTTTTCTTCTGCAGAGTCCTGGACTCTTAAACAAAAATCCTACTAAGAACCCTGTCACAGAGATAGGAATGGCCCATTATGTTTAGGGCTTTAAGGGTTGCTAAAAGGACCTTGTATTCTATCTTCTGCCTTACAGACCGATAAGCTCAGTTAGTACAGCACAGGTGTAATGTGTTCTGACTTCCTTGCAGAGCTCAGAAACCTTGCTGCTGCATTGAACTACAGGTGCTGCAGGCAGGCATTATGTCTGGCCATAAGACAAGCTGTTATGTCCCAGTTCGCTCCAGTATTGTTAGAGCAGAAAGGAGAAATTAAGCATACATCTGTAGTGACAAGAATAGGCTGGCTGGTTTTTAAGGTAAAAGTGTATAATTTTGTACTGTGGTACAAATAAGGCCAAATATAGGTGCTGTACTGAAATACTGACAAGTTACCCTGAATATAAATTTTAGCCACAACCAAAATATCAAATAAGATATTTGTATATAGTTTCTACTACCACTTTTTCATCACGGTAAATCATGGCTTTGTCTCTCAGAATGGAACTGCTTTCAATCTGGCCATGTAATGTTCAGTTGGATGACAAATAGGAATATAGTGTAGGACTTTACAGACAGAAGGCAGCAGCATCCCAGCGAGATTGTCTGCTGCTTCTCAGTGATCATAACCAGTAATGGCCATGCCTTTCTATGCAGATCAAGTTATTTTTTCTTACACATCTCGAGACTGTCACGTTCCACTACGTGCTCTGCTTAAACCTGCTCCTCCTTTTGTCATTTTTAAAGGGGAACAGTCAGCACAAAGGGCCCTGCACTTACAGTGGCAGTGGGAGATTAGCCTGCAGCGCATTTAAGAGCTCTACTTTGATCAGATGTTTTCAGGTTTTGCTTTTCTTCAGGGGCTAAGTAAAGTCCTCTATGACTATACTTAGCCCATGGTCAACATGAGGACCAGCAAACAAAAGATCAGAACTTGTATAGTTGTGTTTAAAAACAAATTATTTTACAGTCCAATGCAGAGCAATGATCCACTCATTCTGTCTCACTCACTGCCAAGCTTGAATGCCAGAAATCTCTCCTCAGTAGTGCTTTATGTGGCCAGGAAAGGTTACTGGCGTTTAGGCCTGGCAGTGAGTAAAAGCAGATGAGGAATGGTGTGCTGTGTTGAATTATAAAATGATCGATTGTTTTAACATAACTAAATGGCAGAAGGGTTGCCTAAGGATTGGATGGGGTGGTTAGTGGGGTTTACGTGGCATTTCACTAAGCCGGGGATACCAGTCAAGCTTTTGTAACATAAATGTGGGATGTGACACTCAAAATGTGGGACAAGGTGGGATGTGACCATGGCGATGCAAGTTCAGAACTCTCTAGAATTCAGTGTCTTTACTTCTACAGTCTCTTTACTTTTTGCAAAGTTTTGATTTATCATCTTCGAATATTATGAATTCCAACTATAAAGGTTTGAGCTTGGAGCACCTTTTCTATGTGGCTCACACTTCTTCCTTCTGGGACATTGGTTTGTGACAGTGCAATTTTTGAGGGGGTCAATGACAGGCATCGCTCATAATGTGGGAGAGTTGAGAAGTAAGGGAGTCACAACAGCACCATACTGGGACCCTCAAACCATTTGCTGGGACTCTAAAAAACAAACAAAAAATGTTTTTTGAACCTCCATTTTTTCCTACAGGGAGTCCCGGGCTCCTAAAAATCCTATTAAGAACCCTTTTGCAGAGATGGGAATGGCCCAGTCTGTTTAGGGCTTTAAGGATAAATGACCTTGTAGTCGATCCTCTGCCTTATAGACAGCCAACTTAAGTTAATACAGCACAGGTGTAATATTTTCTGACTTCCTTACAGAGCTCAGAAGCCTTGCTGCTGCATTTTAAATTACCACAGGTGCTGCAGGCACTATGTCTGACCACAAGGCAAGCTGTTATGTCCCAGTTCACTTCAGTATTGTCAGAGCAGAAAAGAGAAATTAAGCATACATCTGCAGTGACAATAATAGGCTGGCTGTTTTTTAAGGTAAACGTGTATCATTTTGCACTGTGGTAGAAATAATACCAAAAATAGGTGCTGTACTAAAATACAGACCAGTTCCCATGAATATAAACTTTAGCAACAACCAAAATATCAAATGAAAATATTTGTTTTTCTACTACACCTTTTTGTCACTGGTAAATCCTGGCTTTGTCACTCAGAAGCCTTGCTGCTGCAACTTCTTTCAGCCTGGCCAGTCCATTTACAGAAGAAAGAGTCCTGAAAGAACTCTTAAAACTCAAGGTGGACAAATCAATGGGGCCTGACGGGATTCACCCCGGAATCCTAAAAGAACTAAGGGAGGACCTAGTGACACCACTGACCACACTTTTTAACAAATCATGGGAGGATGGGGTGGTACCTGAGGACTGGAGGAGTGCAGATGTGATTCTCCTCACAAAAGTGGGAGCAAGGCAGAAGCAGGAAACTACAGACCTGTTAGTTTGACCTCGTGGTGGGGAAAATGATGGAATCACTTCTGAAAGAAAGAATTTTTGAGTACCTAGAGGCCAGCGGGGCACAGGACCCAAAGCAGCATAGATTCACAGCATGAAGATCATGTCAGATGAATCTAATTGATTTCTCTGACTTGGTGACCAAAGTGATAGACTAGGGAGGGGCTGTGGATATGGCCTACCTAGACTTTAGCAAGACATTTGACACAGTCCCACACAAAAGATTAATAATCAAGTTAGCCAGCCTGGGAGTGGGTCCCAGGGTGGTAGCCTGGGTAGCAAACTGGCTGCACAACAGGACTCAGAAGGTAATAGTGAATGGGACACATTCCAAAGAAAGGGGGGTTACTAGTGGAGTACCTCAGGGCTCAGTACTGGGTCCAGTCCTCTTTAACGTCTTTATAGGTGACATTGCAGAGGGTCTGGAAGGAAAGGTATGCCTCTTTGCAGATGACACAAAGATCTGTAACAGAGTTGATACACAAGGGGGGTAGAAAGGATGAGAAGGAACTTGGCAAAGTTGGAGGAATGGTCAGACATATTGCAACTTAGATTCGGTGCAAAGAAGTGCAAAGTAATGCACCTGAGAAATAAAAATCCAGGAGAAGAGTACACAATAGCAGGGGAGGTACTAAACAACAATAATGGAAAGGGACAGCTGGGGGTAGTCATATTAGATAACCTAAAGATGGGTAAGCAATGTGAGAAGTCGGTAAGGAGAGCCAGGGGGATACTGGGATGCATAGGGAGGGGCATCACAAGTAGAAAAAGGAAAGTGGTTATCCCTCAGTTGGTGAGACCCCATCTGGAGTACTGCGTACAGTTTTGGAGACCTCATCTACGCAAGGACATAGACAGGATGGAAGCAGTCCAGAGGAGGGCAACTAAAATAGTGCAGGGTCTGCATCAGAAACCATATGAAGAGAGACTGAGAGAGCTTAATATGTATATCCTTGATGAAAGGAGGGACGGGGGGACATGATAGAAACTTTCAAGTACCTCAGAGGAATCAACAAAGTCCAGGAGGGTAGCATCTTTCAGAAAAAAAGAGATGTGTAAGAACAAGGGGACACAATTTGAAGATAGAGGGGGGACGGCTCAGGGGTAATGTGAGGAAATTTTTTTTCATGGAAAGAGTGGTGGATGCATGGAACTGCCTTCTGGAGAGGTTGTGGGGTCTAAAACAGTGGGGGAATTTTAACTTGCATGGGACAGACATAAGGCAGTTATAGTGGGGGGTTGCAGGAAGTAGGCTATTGGTTAACTGGAATCTGCAGCTTATCCATTAGGTAGGGAAATAGGCAGACTGGGTGGGCCAAGTGGTTCTTATCTGCCGTCAAAGTCTGTTTCTGTGTTTCTATGTAATGTTCAGTTGGATGACGAATAGGAATATAGAGTAGGAATTTACAGCCAGAAGAAGGCAACATCCTAGCAAGATTGTCTGCTGCTTCTCAATGATCATAAATAATAATGCCCATGCTGTTCATATACAGAGCAAGTTGTTTTCCCTCATATATATGTAAAGTCTTACTTTCCACTATGTGTTGTGGAATATTGTTTCAAGAAGCCACCACTCTGCTTGAAGCTGTTCCTTCTTTTTCATTCTTAAAGGGGAACAGTCAGTACAAAGGGCCTCACCCTCGCAGTGGGAGAATCAGTAGCCTGCAGTGCGTGTTAGAGCTAATCTTCAATTAGATGTTTTCTGGTTCTGCTTTTCTTCAGGGGCTAGGTACAGTCCTCTGGGATTGTACTCAGCCCATGGTGGACATGGGGACCTGCAAACAAAAGACCAGAACTTATAAACTCTTACATGCACTACTATCCTAAATAGATACTTCTGCTCAGTATTTACTGAAGAGAAGGTAGGGCAGGGCCCACAGCTCTGCACCATGGACACGGGGAGATGTGCACTAGTCCCTTCACAAAAGAAAGAGTGCTAAAAGAGCTCGATTAAACTCAGGATGGACAAAGCAATGGAACCTGATGGCATACATCCCCGGGTACTAAAGGAGCTAAGGGTAGAACTAGCAGAGCCATTATCAAAACTGTTTAGTGAGTCTCTGAGCACAGGAGAGGTCCCAGAAGAATGGAGAAGGGCTCATGTGATCCCGCTCCACAAGAGTGGTAACAGGGAGGAGGCAGGGAACTACAGACCAGTCAGTCTTACCTCAGTAGTGGGCAAGATTATGGAGACACTCCTTAAGGAAAGGATAGTGCAACACCTGGAATCCATGGGAGCACAAGATCCAAAACAGCATGGGTTTACAAAAGGAAGGTCATGTCAAACTAATCTCATAGATTTCTTTGACTGGGTAACCAGAGTGGTGGACCAAGGGGGAGCAGTTGATGTGGCCTACCTTGACTTCAGCAAAGCTTTCAATACTACTCCACATAGAAGATTGATAAATAAGCTGGGTAGGCTTGGGGTGTTCAGACGTTGGTCAACTGGGTGGCAAACTGGTTGATGGGCAGAAAACAGAGTGGTGGTAAACGGTATACAGTCAGAAGAGATGCAGGTCACAAGTGAGGTACCTCAGGGATCTGTCCTGGGGCCAGTCTTCTTTGATATCTTCATCAGTGACATTGCAGATGGACTGGAGGGTAAGGTTTGTCTGTTTGGAGATAACATCAAGATCTGCAACAGAGTTGATGATCCAGATGGTGTGGGCAGAATGAGAAGAGATCTGGATAAACTAGAAAAATGGTCAGAAGAGTGGCAACTGGGGTTTAACGCAAAGAAGTGCAAGATCATGCACATAGGGAAGAGAAACCCAGAAGCCACCTATAGGCTGGAAGGGAAGTTGCTGGCAGTCACAAGGGAAGAAAGAGACTTGGGCGTCATCATCACTGATGACCTGAAATCATCCAAGCAGCCCTCTAAAGCAGTAGGTAAGGCTAGAGGGATGTTGCAGTGTATTAGTAGAGGTATCACAGGTGGGAAGAGGGAGGTAATAATCTCTCTTTACAAAACACTGGTTAGGCCCCATCTGGAGTACTGCGTACAATACTGGATGCCACACCTTCACAAGGACATTAACCAAATTGAGGCAGTCCAGAGAAGGGCAACCAAAATGGTGCAGAGACTGCATCAGAATGCATATGAGGACAGATTAAAACTGAACTCAATATGTATATCCTAGAGCAAAGGTGGGAGAGAGGTGATATGATTGAAACATTCAAACACCTTAAGGGCATTAACAAGGTGAACGAGTCTAATGTTTCAATATAAGAAAAACAGCAGGACAAGAGGACACAGCATGAGATTAGAGGGAGGCCAATTAAGGGGTAATGTGAGGAAGTTCTTTTTCACAGAAAGGGTGGTGGATGCATGGAACGGCCTACCTCAGGAAGTGGTGGATATGAATACAGTGCAGGGCGTCAAACAGGCATGGGATAGGCAGAAGGGAGCAATACAGATGAGTATGAATAGATAGGCCATTGACAGAGCAAAGGCCAATGGCACATTCATAAGGTAGAAAAAGAAATGGGCAGACTGGATGGGCCTTGCGGTCCTTATCTGCCGTCAGCTTCTATGTTTCTGCGTTAGGCTGTTAAATATCTCTCTCAGCTGCCTACTGCTTTGATGACAGCTGCAGGGGATTCTGGGATTTGTAGTAACAGATGCTGTCAGCTGAGAACTAAGCAAAATTAGTCTGATAAATCTACTATACTACAGTAAACAGTAAGTAAACTAAAATGTTTTTGTACACAAAGTGCATATTGGAACCAGCCCCACACTTTAACTCTGGGGTTCTTTGTGCTATTGCCCTTTAAAATGCTCCCCATTTAGGTGGAAGGCGTGACCTCCAATATAAAAGTTACAGTCTCCGGTTTCTATCTTAAAGCATTCTTTTAGGTTGAGTCCCTAAATACCTTGTATACCAGAATTAGGTCCCCCCCTCATCCACTCGTTTCAAGTGTAAAGAAACAAGCCCTGAAAGTGTCTTCTCATAGATCTTACCCTGCATTGCTTCTGCTCTTCTAGTCGCTCTTCTCTGCACACCCTCCATTCTTGCTATATCCATTCTATTCTGTAGTGCAGAAACTGCTTATAACACTCAGGGGTTTATATGGCAAGTGATTGCCCATTTTTAAAAATGGATAATTTAGTTTGACAAAATCCTAAAATCTATCCCCCCCCCCCACCAAGTTGAGGACAAATCAGCATATTTTGTCCCAGAGTTTGGCTCAAAATATGTGTGTGTGTGTGTGTGGGGGGGGGGGGGTGTTGCACAATAACCTGGTGCAAAGTGGCGTTATTTGCCTGATAAAAGTTGCACATATAAAACCCAGCTGGTTGCCACATTCAAAACAGCAGCCAAAAAAACTGATTAAAAAAAATCTATGTTTGGTGCTTAAATCTAAATCGCTGGGGCAGTAAACATAAAGGTTTTGTGTAGTCTCTCATCTGTCATCTTATAAAAACGAAGAATGCTGTAAAGACATGTAAAGTGCGATGCTTTTTCCATGAAAAACTGACTCCAAGATGACACATTCTGTTGTTTTTTTGTTGTTGTTGTTATTTCTGGTGTTTTCCATTGAAACTAAGAAATCATTGGCCCTAGGTTTAATCAGTGATTTATATGGTGGCTTGATCACATTCCTACCTCTTACAAAATTCCTTCTTATGTAGCACAGAATCGGGTTACATTCCCTGATGACATTTTCATTCTAGGGTCCCTGTTTAAAATTACTTGAATACAATAGCTCCCAAACCTGGCTCCATAAGTTATGCACTCAGTGTTGCATCATTCATGGTATACTGTAAGATGCTTCCTTATGTCCATGTCCAAAATTAATAACTGTGCATTTGTCCATGCTGAATTTAATTTTCACTTGCTCTGCCCAATTTGTAAGGTAATCTAATTCCCTCTGCATACTGCTGATATTTTTCTGACTGTTTATTTTTGTAAATGTAATTACTTATGTTATGCATCAATTGGTCTGACGTTACCTGCCAGTTTAGCTAGTCTATTACAAGCCTGTAGTCTAGCCTCTCAGTGTTACTTGCTGCTGTGAGACCAGTGCTGGACAAACTGTATTGTTTAGTAGCTGATGTTTGACTGCTTAGATCTAGCTACTGAGTAAGATTGCTGCATTTTTCCATTTTTGTCTCTACTGCCAAACCCTGTCTCCTGTCCTACACTGGTCACTCTGCTAATTATTAATTTCTCCTCCCCACTTGCAATGCTGTCTCTCTAAACAGCTTAATTTCTTCTCTGCCTTCCCTACAAACCCTTCTCTTACACCCCCTCCTGCTGCTGCTGTTGTCCTCCTCAGACGTCCCGCCGCCAAAGCACAGAACCCCGCTCTCTGTTAACTCCTCTTCTATCTCTAAATAATTGCCCTGCATTTGCCACCTCTTTACCTCGTGCTTTGTCTTTCCCATTGCCTGTCCCCCACTGAGCTTGCTATTGTACTGTAGCTGTATTTAATCCTCTGTCTTTTCCCCTCTTGTTCCACAGACAGCCCATCTGCGGGCTTCCCAAGCTGCTTCTGTGGCCCCGGCACTCTCTGAGCCAGCCACAGCTAACAGACCACCCGACTAACCCCAGACAGATTCAGGTATGCACCGGACCTCTGAAACTCATAGTTTTGAATGCTGCTGTTTTGACCGGATGGCCAGTGGAGGAGCCAGGCACTGATTGGCAGTTTCTGCTCCTTGGCTGACTTTCCAACTCCTGGCACTTACTGATCTCGGGGGAATCTCTTTCTGTGCTGTGTTCTGGACTGATTTTTTTCACACACACACCCCCTACAGTATTAAATAGACCCTTGCTCCGCCCCTTTCCTCAGCCTAGCAGCTGATTGGTCACCCACTGCTGCAATATTCTATACATATGTCCCTGGTCTTCAATACTTAACTTGACACATTTTCTTACCGTCCCTTTTTAAAGCAATCTCACCCACAGGGTTGCAGATTTGCGCTCAAATTTTTCTCCAGCTAGAAGTACATGACATTATTTGCTACATCCTGTGTGGTGTTTCTTTTCAGAGCCCTGCTACTTGCCTCTGTCTACAAATTTTTCCATGATAGCTGTGGCTGGAAGAATACTGCCCCTGCTGACACTGAGCCTTGCTCTCTTTTTACTGGCTCTTCTCATTGCTAGACCTTGCTCTCCTGGCAGTGTTAAACTGACCTCCACACTATCTGACTTTACCTACTCAAACCTACTTGTGTCACAGATCAAGCAGCATGACGTGACTCCTCTATTACTCACTAGGCATCTCTTATACTTGGCTGCTGACTTCAGCTCTAAACGCCTCTGGTAGAACATGCTACTGGTACCACCTCTTTTGACACAGAAACTATGGTATCCTGTGCTCCTAGCTTTGTTATTATCTGGGGACATCGAAACAAACCGTGGCCCCCAGTTACCCACTGCCTCTCCGAACATGGACTAGTTAAATATGAAATGCCTTCGTATAGCACACTTAAACATTAGAAGCCTTCTCTGTAACTTTAGTGAACTTGAGGCATGGATATCCATATATAAACCTGACATTCTCTGTCTGACTGAAACTTGGCTAAAGCGCTTTACTCCTGACTCTTCTTGCTCTCTTCCTAACTATTCCTTATTTTGAGGAGACAGGCTATCTGGAAAAAGGGGAGGTGGAGTTGCGCTCTGTTTCAAAAACCACCTGAATATGTCCTTAATGCAATGTTTGGTTGCGTCTAACTGCAAGTTTTTACATACCCTGCTTCTACTTGGAACCAAAAAGATTCACTTAATATGTGCCTACAATCCTCCTAAAGCAGGTCAAGTAGGATGCTCCGAACTACTTGAGTACTCTCCCTCTGTAGCTGGCCAAAATGAACTTATTATTCTTGGCGACCTCAACCTAAATTGGCGGGGGAAAAATAAAAGCGCACTGGTATCTCTAGTACATGGATTTAACATTAAGCCAGGTAATTGAAGATCCCACTAGGCTGACCCAGTCACCTGCTGCTGGAACACTTATAGACTGGATACTCACAAATTGACCTGATAGAATTACTGCCTCAGGTGTGCTTACTGATTCTATAAGTGACCATTCCCCTGTGTTTTGCATATGGGGAACATCGGTGATTCCAGCCCCCTCGCCACGCTACATCACCTTCCGGAATTTTACCACAATTTGATCAAGCAAGCTTTCTACATGATATCTCTTCTGTAAACTGGATCCCTATTATCCAGTCTCAAAACATTGAATCTGCTCTCAATCTCTTTCTTTCTATATTTTATCCCTCCAGGATATACATACACCTAAACAGAATTGACGCATTGGGGACAAACAGACTAGGTGGCTGCACAAGGAACTTCTCACCTCCCTCCAGGTACGTGACAAAAGTTGGAACCGCTACAAAACCTTGGGTCAGCAAAGTGAATGGCACTTACAGAAAGCAGTGCAATATGTGCAGAAAACAAATCAGGCTTGTCAAAAGCTCATACTGCAAAGGTCTATTGCTGGAAGCTGCTGGGGACCCGAATAAATTCTGGACACATGTAAAATCCTTTGTGGGCTCAAACCAGTCTCAACACACGAATGATATGGTCCTCAGTGGAATGCACTGTAATGACCCCACCACCATTGCAAATTCTTTCAACAAATACTTTACTGATCTCACCAAATACACTGCCTCTTTCACAGCAAATCACATCCTGATGCCCGTTACTCACACAAACGTGCCCATACATCTGCCCTTCTATTTTAAGGCTATTCCAAATGCTGATGTTCTAAAACTACTAAACTCAATCTCTGATAGTACTAGTGTAGGCTCTGACTACCTGGAGCCTAAACTCCTGAAGCTGACTGCTCCTTTTATTGCGGCCCCATTGGCTAAAATCTTTACACTGTCTCTCTGCCATGGTCATGTTCTGGACATATGGAAATTGGCAAAAGTCACCCCAGTCTTTAGAAAGGTGACAAGAAGGACATAGCTAATTATAGGCCCATAGCCATTTTGTCAGTACTAAACAAAATACTCGAAAAATTAGTGGCTGTACAGGTCACCGACTTCCTCTCTAAATATACCCTCCTATCACCTGCTCAACATAGCACCTCTACTGCTCTGATACAATTTACAAATGATGCCCTTACTGCTATGGATCACTGTCTCATGACTGGTGCAGTGTTCACTGACCTTTCAAAGACGTTTGATCTTGTAGATCACCCTCTTCTGCTTGATTGCCTTAGCTTCACTGTTTCTTGGAGCAAGTCACAAACTGGTTCCAGAGCTACTTAAGCAATAGAAGACAACAGGTAAAATTTAATTCTGTGGTGTCAGACTCTGTGCCTTTCAATGTTGGTGTTCCTCAAGGCTTCATCTTGGGGCCTGTTCTCTTCTCCATTTTTATAAATGACATATCTTCTAACACCCCTTGGTGCTCAACAATCTTGTATGCAGAAGATCTGGTGCTCTACACCTCCTCTGCAAACATAGAAGAAATAAATAGTCAACTAACATCTACATTTCTCATAATGCAAGAATGGATCCACAACAAAAGGCTCATCCTACACATAAGTAAAACTCGGGGCATGCTCTTCGGATCTGCAACCAAACTTAGAACAAACCACAACCTTTTCAACGTCTCCTTTGCAAATGGCTCCCCCCTTACGAAAGTAACCTCATTCAAGTGTTTAGGTGTCCTGCTTGATGAAACTCTCAACTTTGAGCAACACATCATCGACACCTGCAAGTCAGTAAGCTCCAAACTCGGGATAGCTTACAGGACTAGTTGGATGCTTACCCCCTCAGCTAGACTGACTATTTCTAGGGGTATCCTACTTCCATCCCTTGTGTATGGTGCTGTCACCTACATAAACGCTTTGGAAAACACCCTAGGTAAGTGGGATACAACTTACAATAGTATCTGTTGTTATGCCTCGGCTTCCCCATGTTTGAAGCACCATTGCTTGCTAAATGCAGACCTTGGATGTCCTTCTCCATCTGCCAATCGACTCCTTGCCCTTGGTACTCTGCTGGATAACATCATTAGAACTAATCTACCTACCTCTCTTGCAGGCATGCTGGTGCCTCTGTCCCCCACCTATGGCCTCCGCTGTAATGGACTCTCTCTACTATACACCCCTAGGTGCAGAACCCTAAAAGGAACCTCAGCTTTCTCCTGCCTGGCCCAAAAATATTGGAATTCCCTACCTCTTGATGTTCGCTCTGCACCTAGTCATATTGCTTTTAAAAAGATGCATTACACTCTCCTCGTCAAATATTCCCTATGTTCCTGTTTTAAACTCCCATAGGGTGCTTGACATCCCCTTCCTCAGCTCTCAAAATGTTTCAGTTTTGCTCTGACCCCTTATCACTGTTATATGTAGCACTTACCATGAATTATGTGTTAAAACTGTACTGCACTATGATTGTATGCTTATTATGTTTTGTACTATTGTGTATTTTTCTGCCATTGTCTCTGTCACATTAGCAATACTGTTTATGTCAGAGAACATCATATAGATTTTTCCTTGTGTGGTTGATGACCTGAACTATACCTGTTATTTGTTTTGTCTGCCAATTTTGTATTGTAACCTCCCGGGTCGTGTCTGAAAGTAGTCATATTTTGTGGCTACGACATCTTACCCGGTAAACAAAAACTAAAACTAAATAAAATAAATACATAGCCTGACCCTAAAGTAAATGGCATAGACCAAAGTAGTATTATTCACTGCACTGGCTTTTATTCATTAGCTCAGCAGGTGGTTGGCGGTAGAGTTTTTAGATCTTGGCCATCGACAGGAGAGTTAGCAGGGTTTTAACTGAAGGCCTGCATGGTTGGTTGGGTAGCATTGGGTTCAAGGCTTGTCGAATTAAGGCAAAGTAGCTCAAAGTTTTAAATTGGAGTGAAGTAACAAGGCTTCAAATTAGAGGTGTGCAAAAGAAACCCTTTCGCTGGCAGAACTGAAAGGCCTCCACCCGCCAGTCACCAATCACCGCCCGATGTATAATAAATTAATTCCCTGGTGGCTAGCGGTCCCTCCCCCCACCTGATCACCTGTCCCATATTTTAAACAAACCCCTGGTGGCTAGCAGTCCCTCCCCCACCTGATCACCTAGCCGACCAGCGCATCATGCCCTGATGTCCAGTGTAACCCCCATCCCGACCTCCCTGTATAGAAAAAATATACAGTGTGTGTGTGTGTGTGTGTGTGTGTGTGTGTGTATGTGTGTATATATATATATATATATATATATATGTGTATATATATATATATATTTCTCACTGGTCGCCTAGTAACCCTCCCTATCCCTGATT
Source organism: Neoceratodus forsteri (assembly GCA_016271365.2). Lineage (NCBI taxonomy): Eukaryota > Metazoa > Chordata > Ceratodontiformes > Ceratodontidae > Neoceratodus > Neoceratodus forsteri. The sequence goes on along the minus strand of CM057458.1, from coordinate 724,056,314 downwards.
CCAAGTCTGTGAATTAGAATTTTATTCCCTGGTGGTCTAGTGCACCTCCCCACCCCAGTAGGCAGTGTCCCACCACCCTCCCCCATCCCGAACTCGGTAGGTGACTGGCACAGCCCTCCTGTCTCCTCCACAGCCAGCCACCCATTGAGCTGTCATTGAATGAGCGGGGGCTTGCGAAAAAACACCCAGGGCTCAATAGTAGTCCTACACATTGGAGCTAACGATGTAGGAAGAAAATGGTTATGGGACATACAGAGGCATTTTGAAGATGTTGGACTGTATTTAAAAGAGAATAACTGCTCGGCTGTAATTTCCAAAATTTTAATTGTACCAAGAGCGGGAAAGACTAAAATGGCTGAAATGGCTGAAATAAAGCAACTAAATGGGTGGCTGTGAAGATGGTGTAGGAGGGAGGGTTTCTGTTTTTCAGGTGATTGGGAGAGATTTATATTGGACCCAAGTCTTTATGCTGCTGATGGTGTATATCTAAGTAAAAATGGTTCTAAAATGTTGGCACACAGAATTAACTACACTGTTAGTACTCTTTTAAACTGAATCGAAAGGGGAAAAAGAGAGCAGATAAAGTACTAAAAGGTATGATTCTACATACACCGGATCCAAGGAACAGGAGGGATGTAAAACATCATTAATTAATGCTAGGAGCCTACAAAATAGGACTAGTGAATTAGAATTCATGTTATAACCAAAACCCAGTGGAACAACGAGGAATGGGAGTCTCCTATTGTTGGGTATCAGTTGTTCCATAAGGATAGAAGATGTAAAAAAGGGGAAGGGGTGGCACTACATATATGAAATGGGATTGAAGCAACTGTACTTGAAGAACATAATACTAGTCCAGACGTAGAGCAATTGTGGGTTAAATTTAGGTTAACCTCAAATGAGAAAATCATTATTGGAGTGTGTTATAGACCCCCCTAACACGACAGTGAATCAAATAATAGAGTTTCTCAGTACAATTAGGAGACACGATATGGGCAATAAAATCATACCAATGGGGTATTTTAATTCCCCTTGAATAAACTGGATTTATAAAGATGGTAGTACAGCATCAGAAGCAGACTTTTTAGAAATTAGATTCCCTCAACTTGGAATTACTTGTTAAAGAAAATACAAGAGGGGAACATCTTGCACAATTTAATACTAAGTATTCTAGATGATGATATGATGGAAATAATAGTTAGGAACCACTTGGGTGAAGTGATCACAGCATAGTGCAGTGCACAGTTAATATCAAAAGATTTAAGCAGACAGGTGCTACCCTCATTAGATTTTATAGTAAGGCTTACTATGCAGAAATTAAGAACTTCCTTGGAGGCTGGAATTGGGAGGAAGAATTTTAAGGACTATACATTGAGGAAATGTGGAGAATGTTTAAGAGCAAATTAAAATTCTGTTTATGTGAGTATGTACCATTAAGAAACAAATACAACATGAGAGGTAGAATACCAGCGTGATTCTCTAGAAATATAAAGAAATATATAAGAAGGAAGAAAAAGGCATAAAAAATTGCACAGTTAAAAGGTACACAGACATTATGGAAAAACTATAAAAATGAGGTGAAGGAATGTAAGAAACAGATAAGACAGGCAAAAAGCAATCTGGAGTATAAACTAGCTACTGCTAGGGATGATAAAAAATTATTTTACAATTATGTCAATAACCTTAGGAAATCTAATGTCCAGGTTGGCCCAGTAATCAAGGATAATGATCAAATAGCAGACAGCGTGAGTATGGCTGAAACCTTTAATTAGTTTTTTCTTAGCATGTGCCAAATTGGAGAGAAAATTAGGGATATTGGGGGAGTCTCAAGGGTTATGAACAGCATCAGTATTTCAGTTTTCAATGTCAGGAAAAGGGTAGAATTATTAAACCCCAATAAATATCCTGGCCTGTACAAACTGCATCCTCAATTTCTCAGACAGCTAGCAGATGTAATCTCACACCCTCTAGCACAGATCTGTTTTGGGGCTGGAGAGGTTTACCTGTGTCTGACTTGGATGTCTGGATTTTTCTCTGTTTGATTAGCAGGGTATTTTCTCTGTCAAATTGTTGTGTAGGGTATCTTGCTGACAGGAAGGCACTCATCGCAGCGGTGGGTGAGAGCTTTTAGCTGATTGTTTTGTGAGGGCACAGTTTAGGCCCAACCCCTTCCCACCCCTCACCCCACCCACCCTGGAAATAGTTCCTTTATACCTGAGGTTCTGACATCATTTCTCAAGAGTGCAAGGCATATCACTGTCATATCTCTCTCTAGCACGCTGCACTGACAATATAAGCATACACATTGTATAATATATATATTTCTATATAATCAATCACACGCACACACACACACACACACACACACACACACACAAAACAAAACAAACAAACAAAAAGTAGATAAACATGTGGGGAGTAGTGCAATGTAATGGCTATGGGGCAGCAGTCTCCGGGAGTCTTTCTGAGGCTGAGATGCTGCCCTATTTGCAGACAGCTCTCTGCCCTGAGGGAGGAAGTTGCCCATCTTCAGGCTGCACTGGACAGTAGTAAGGAAACCTTCTCCCAGGCCACACTGGACAGTAGGAAGGGAACCTCCCCCATCCAGGGAGCACTAGCGCCACCACCACTACCTCAGAGGTTGCGAAGAAAGCACAGCAGTTGGACCACAGTGGGCTCAGGGAGGGTGAGGATGGTGGAACAGAAGCACACCCAGTCAATTGTTCCACTCCACAATCCATACACCATTCTGGGGGAGCATAGCTCCCCTATGGATGCACCCGCAGAGAAGACTGATGACAACTGTCACAAGGGAGGCCCACAGGAAGGAGGCAAAGGACACCACAGGGAAAGGAAGCAGCTCCTGGTGGGGGACTCAATTATTAGGGGTATAGAACTGGGGGGAGCTGGGAAAACTGAAGTAAGGTGCCTGCCTGGTGCCATGGCTTGGAGGGACAGGAAGCGCATCCTCAGGATCACGAGAACAGCTGCAAGGGAGTCTGAGCTGGATATAATTGTCCACCTAGGGACAAATGACTTGGCTCATCATGAGATTAGAGCAGTGCAGGAGGACATTGCAGAGTTGGGGAGGGGCCTAAGATAAGTAGCACACACAGTATCCTTCTCAGAGGTGCTGCCTGTCAAAGGCATGGGGGAGGCGAGGGTAATTAGCACCATACAGTTTAATGAATGGTTGAAAAAATGGTGCGGAGCACAGGGGTTTGGCTTCATTGGGGACTGGGGTTCCACCTGGAGGGACACCAGCCTATACTAGCAGGATGGTCTGCATCTGTCCAGGAAGGGAACAAGTCTTTTGAGCAATTGGTTTAAATGCTTCATTGGCAAGCTTTTAAACTAGTCAAAGGGGGAGGCACTGACAAGAACAAGGAAAATCCCAGCCTCTCCCTACAAAACAGGGTACTAAATGAGAAAAAGATCAAGGTAGAACGGTCAGTGGGGGATGCTGCAACAGAAGGTAAAGCCATCAAAAAATGGAGAGCAATGAGTACCAATGCCCGTAGTCTGGGTAACAAGCTTCCTGAATTAGTGGCCTTGATGGAGGAGAACATCTGGATATCATGGCAGTCACAGAAACATGGTAATTAAAACCATGACTGGGATGTAAACATACCAGGATACACTATCTACAGGAGGGACAGGGAGGGTAAAAGAGGAGGAGGAGTAGCTCTTTACATAAGGGAAGGAATAAAAGCAACAGAACAAAAGGGTAAACAAGGAGGAGGAGAAGAAGCACTGTGGGTAAATTTGGAGACAGGCAATGGCACCACAATCCGCACAGGGGTTGTATACAGACCCCCTTCCCAGGGGGAGGAAATGGACAAGGAAATGATAGAAAGTATACTTAGAATGGCAGAAAAGGGGAGATATTGCTGACGGTGATCTGAATATGCAGATGTTAACTGGAGTGCAGTTGCAGCTGCCACTCAAGAGTGGAGTTATTCTAGATGCCCTCACAGGGGCATGCCTTAGACAACTAGTATTGGAGCCCACTCGAGGGAGCAATATTAGACTTGATTCTCTCAAATGGAGATGGGAGAGAGGATCACAGATGTAGAAGTGGTAGCCATCTGGGAACTAGCGACCATTGAACAGTATGGTTCACAATAAACACAGCAATAGAGTCAAGCTATACAAAGACAAAAGTACTGGACTTTAGGAGGGCTGACTTTGCTAAAATGGGTGAGTGCCTAAGGAATGCACTAGCAAATGGGCAGGAAGGAGGGGTGGAAGAACAATGGGGAATAATAAAAACTGCCATCACAGAGGTAACGAGCCTTTGTGTGAAGCAAATAAACAAAACAAAACGATGTAAGAAACCACTATCATTCTCAAAGGAAGTGGCAGTGAAGGTTCAAGAGAAAAAGAAAGCATTCAGGAAGTACAAGGAATCGCAGAAGAAGCAGGACAGAGAACTTTATCAGTTAAAGCAAAAGGAGGCTGGGAAGGCAGTCAGAACAGCAAAGGCCCAAACCGAGGAAAAGATAGCCAACTCAGTTAAGAAGGGGATAAAACCTTTATAGGTACATCAGGGAGTGAAGAAAGACCAAGGAGGGATAGTGAGGCTTAATAAAGGGGAGGGAGGGTGGGCAGAGGGAGACTGTGAAAAGGCAGAGATACTAAACAAATATTTTTGCTCAGTATTTACAAATGAAGAGGGAGGTACCTAAAACAAACAGTAGAAACACTCTGAATACAGAAGTTGATACCAGCCCATTTACAGAAGAAAGGGTTCTGAAAGAACTCTTAAAACTGAAGGTGGACAAAGCAATGGGGCCTGATGGGATTCATCCCAGAATTTAAAAGAACTAAGGGTAGAACTAGTGACACCACTGACTACCCTTTTAACAAATCATGGGAGGATGGGGTGGCACCCAAGGACTGGAGGAGGGCAGATGTGATTCCCTTCACAAAAGTGGGAGCAAGCAGAAGCAGGAAACTACAGACCTGTTAGTTTAACCTCAGTGATAGGGAAATGATGGAATCACTTCTGAAGGAAAGAATTGTCAAGTATCTAGAGGCCAGAGGGGCACAGGACCCTAGGCAGCATGGATTCACAGCGGAAGGTCATGCCAGACTAATCTGATAGATTTCTTTGACTGGGTGACCAAAGTAGTAGATCAGGAGGGGCTGTGGACATGGCCTACCTAGACTTTAGCAAGGCATTTGACACAGTCCCACACAAAAGATTAATATACAAGTTAGCCAGCCTGGGAGTGGGTCCCAAGATGACAGCCTGGGTAAAGAATTGGCTGGAGAATAGGACACAGAGATTAATAATAAATGGAGTCCACCTGGAAGAAAGGAGGGTTACCAGTGGGTACCGCAGGGTTCAGTATTAGGATCGTCCTCTTCAATGTCTTTATAAGCTTACATTGCAGAAGGACTGAAGGAAAAGTATGTCTCTTTGCAGATGACACAAAGATCTGCAACAGAGTTGATGCACAGGGTGGGGTGGAAAGGATGAGAAGGACTTGGCAAGGTTAGAGGAATGGTCAAATGTATGGCAGCTTAGATTCAATGCTAAGAAGTGCAAGGTAATGCACCTGGGAAACAAAAACCCAGGGAAGAGTACACAATGGGGGTGAGATACTAACAACAACAAAATGGAAAGGGACCTGGGGTGGTCATATCAGATGACCCAAAGGTGGGCAAGCAATGTGAGAGGGCAGCAAGAAGGGTTGGGATACTGGGATGCGTAGGAGAGGCATCACCAGTAGAAAACAGGAAGTTATTATCCTCTGTACAGACAGCTGGTGAGACCCCATCTGGAGTACTGTGTGCAGTTCTGGAGACCCAATCGCAAAGACATAGACAGGATGGAAGCTGTCCAGAGGAGGGTAACTAAATGGTGCAGGGTCTGCACCGGAAGATATAATGAAGAGAAACGAAAGGAGCTTAATATGTATAGCCTCGAGGAAAGGAGGGAGAGGGGGGACATGATAGAAACGTTCAAGTACCTCAAGGGAATCAACAAAGTCCAAGAGGGTAGCATCTTTCCAAAAAAGAGGTGTGCAAGAACAAGAGGGCGCAATTTGAAGATAGAGGGGGTGGCTCAGAGGTAATTTAAGGAAGTATTTTTTCACAGAGAGGGTTGTGGATGCATGGAATGGCCTTCCGGAGGAGGTTGTGGAGTCAAAATCAGTGGTGGAATTCAAGCATGCATGGGACTGTCATAAGGCAATTCTAGGGGGTGGGGGTAGGAAGAAGCAGGCTGCTGGTTAACTAGGATCTGCAGCTTATCCAGTAGGTAGGGAAATGGGCAGACTGGGTGGGCTAAGCGGTCCTTATCTGCCGTCAAATTCTATGTTTCTATGTTTTTCAGAAGTCAGTGGATGAGGGTAGGGTGGTTACTGATTGGAGAGAGGCAAATATAACCCCTATTTTTAAAATGGGTAACAGGGCGGATTACAAAAACTACAGACTGGTGAGTTTTAACCTCCATTGTAGGAAAAATCTTGGAAAGTAAAACAAAGGATGAAATGAAGGCACATTTAAAAAACAAAGCTTTAGAGGCTCCAACTCAACATGGGTTTAAAAAGAATAGATTGCGCCTTGACAAATCTCCTTCATTTTTTTGAACTAATTAGCAGAACACTAGATTGGAACATTACAGTGGACTTGCTCTATCTGGACTACTCGAAGGCCTTTGACAAGGTCCCACTCTATGATTTTGTTTAACAATCTGGAGGACATGGGTGTAAACAAGAATATAGTGAACTGGTAGCCTTGTGGTTGAGCAAGAGAAGGCAGAGATTTTCCATTAAGGGAAAGTTCTTGGGATAGGGTGTGATGATGAGTAGGGTCCCTCATGGGTCAGTCCTGGGACTGGTGTTATTTAATATCTTTATTTCTTCAGTGCAGTGCTCCAAAGGGGCTTGGCTCTAAATTCTTAGAAGACACTAAGATGGGAGCAATAGTTGATGATGATTAGCCCTAGCAAATTTCAGAATAAGATCAACAATTTAGAAAACTGGGCAAATAAGAATAAGTTGACCTTTAATACAGATAAGTGCAGGGTAATGCATTCTGGGATCAGAAATAAAAAGGCAAAATATATATTGAACGGTAAGGCGCTACTGTCGACCCAAGAGGAGCGGGACCTTGGGATATTGGTTTCTAATAAGTTAACCTGTGACTTTCAATGTAAGAATGTGATGAACAAAGGTAATAGAATCCTGGGCTGTATTAGTAGAAACATTAAAAGTAGGGACAGAAGAGTGGTGATCCCATTGTACTCAGCACTTGTGAGGCCACATCTGGAGTACTGCGGGCAGTTTTGGATGCCACACAGAAAGGAGGATGTGAAAAGGCTGGAGTGTGTACAGAGCAGAGCAACAAAATTGGTAGCTGATATTAAATATCATATGTTGAAAGACTGGCTGATTTGGGCACGTTTACCCTGAAATATAGGAGGATGTGGGGAGATCTATGTATGGTATATAAGGCACACTACAACCAGGACCTTTGGGAATGTATGGGATTAGAGGCAAAAGGACATGGTAGAGATACTAGGTTCCATAATAGACAGTTAAAGGGCAAAAACTATAAGAAACATTTAATAGGAGCATGGCTAAATCATAGAGTTGTTTTCATTTGGAGTGCTCTACCTGAACAAGTGGTAAACAGTCCTAACATCTAACAGTTTAAGGAATCATTGGACTCTTATTTTATTAGCAGTGGAAATTTGGGTTATGTTTAAGAACTAATCAAGTCAAAATGGCTACACACTAGTGGACATGTACTAATCCTATGAATCCTATAAAAAAGTGTTTTATTTAGTTTTCGGTGCTCTGCATTAGGGTATTATTGTTTATAAATTGTGTGTTTTTTTTTTTTTTACTTGTCTCCGGTTTGTGATCAGTTCCCAGGAAACTGATAAGGCTGTTTTTGGTGCAGTTCCCCCTTTCAGAGAACCGCTATTTCATTTCTTAAATTTAATTAAAAAATAATGTTTTATACCAACTGCATTGCAGTTTTACCTTCCTTTATTCTCAGTTCCATTTTTGTGTAGGAACCAAGATAAACGTTAGGTTTTTACAGTATAAAAATCTCTTTTGTGGTAAAAATGGTATTGCGGTTCTTTTTTTGTTGAGGAACTGTACCACATTAATTTTTTTAAAAGCTTTTAAAAGCTGTTTGGGCTTATTTGAAAATTTCTGTTTTTTGTGTGTGGGAACTGAGATAGTTTTTAGTGGTCTCCAGGATTTGGAGTGACTGACAGACCCAAAAAGCAAACAGGACTACAGGTTTTAAAAACTGTGTAGTTTGTTTTCAACTCCTGGCAAAAGCAGACTGCCATGAGCTGTGCATAAAGTACCTGGGTCCAGACCACGATTTTTCCAGTTGTGATCTTTGTAAAAAGTTTTGCCCTAAAACCAGATGATCAGATGGATAGGCAGTTGGTTCCAGGACCGGACACAGAGGGTCATGGTTGGCGGGATAGTCTCATCCCCAAGGAGGGTCATTAGTGGGGTCCCTCAGGGATCAGTCCTTGGGCCCCTCCTGTTCATTGCCTACATCTCTGACATAAGGAAGGTTATCAGGAGTGAGATGAGTCTCTTTGCGGATGACTCAAAACTGGGGGCAGTGGTGGATGGGGAGGAGGGGAGGGTGGCCCTACAGGGGGAACTGGGCTCTGGAAAGGTGGTCTAGAAGGTGGAAGCTGAGGTTTAATGCAGGGAAATGCAAGGTACTGCATCTGGGAGCCAGAAACCCAGGCCAAGAGTACACCATGGGGGGATGCGCTGCAAATCTCAGTGGCTGAGAGGGACCTGCGGGTGGTGGTGGATGTCAAGATGAACAACTCTGAGACTTGTAGGAGGGCAGCAGCCAAGGCCAACAAGATACTGGGATGCATCGCTAGGGGGATTACCTCCAGAAGGAGAGAAGTGATATTCCCCCTGTATAACTGCTTGTTGATGCCACACCTCGAGTACTGCATGCAGTTTTGGAGGCCATACTTAAAGAAGGACATTGAACTCCTGGAGAGGGTCCAGAGGAGGGCAACCAAAATGATCTGGGGCTTGGGGGACAGGACCTATGGGGAGAGTCTTGAAGGGCTAAATATGTACACATTGAAAGAGAGAAGGGACTGGGGGGACATGATAGAAGTCTTCAAGTACATGAAGGGGTTAAATAGGGGAGGAGCGGTCAGGGTGCTCCGAAGGAAGGAGGGGAGGCATCTAGAGGGCATGGGTGGAAGCTGGAGAAGGGGGATTCAGGGGAGAAAGGAGGAGGTGCTACTTCATTGAGATGGTGGTGGAGCCATGGAATGCGCTGCCTATGGTGTTGGTGGAGGCAGAGACAGTGGAGGGGTTCAAGAGGGGGTGGGACAGGTACAGGGGAAGGGTTCTGGAAGCAAAGTCCTGTGCAGTGGGAATATCGGGGACTGGGAAGAGAGAAGCCAGAGAGGGTGAGGGGGGCAGCAAGGTCAGCTCCCAGGGTGGGGGCTGACCAAACGAGCAGACACAAAAGACCATTAGGCCTATTCTGCTGGCATTTTTGTATGTTAAAACCCAAAAGAAAAGGACTACAAAATTAGAGGAATTTATGGATCCTCAGTCTACCTTCATGTCACCAAAAGGCTCAGAGGAGGGTCCAAACAGTTCCAGAGGTACGGTGTACTCAGTGGTTTGGGAGTGGTGCTCTGCCAGGGGTAGCAAGCCCCAATCAATAATCAGTGTCCCAAAAAGGCAGGCACTCAAACAGCCACAGTTTTGAGAGGAACAATTCACAGACACAAAAGTATCCGAAATAAGCAGTTTGTACTCCTGTTGCAAGTTTGCAAAAATCAGCGTGCAGCTACAGTACCATGCCACATAACCCCTTGGATACTTTTGTGTCTGTGGATTTTTCCTCTCAAAGCTGTCGCTGTTTGAGTGCCTGCCTTCAGTGGAGGGTCCATACCCCTCACAGTAAGCAGCAGTCCCTGTCAAAGGGAGCAGAAAGAAACAATAAAGCTGCAAAAGTGGTTCAGAACTCAGGGTGTCCAAAAGGGGGACCCTAAATCCAGCAAAAATAACAGCCTTGGAGCAGACACTAGAGACGGTGCCTGCCAAGAAAAAACAGAAATAGAAACATGTCCCTCCTCTTGAAGAAGTAAAGGAGCTGTCAGTGGACAGATATAAAATATCCTCAGTAGAAGACATGACTAAGGCATAACAATTCCTTAAAGCATTTCAGGCTATGGGGAATTTCTTAAATATGCTTCCCCCCTGCCCTCCCGTGGCTCTGGCTCCATTCTCAATGTCAGCGGAAGAGGAGGCTAAAATTTACTGTTAATATGAGGAGGAATGAGAACCCTTAGAACTAGATGGTTCTCCAGAGCAAGAAGTTGTCTTGCATCCTTTGCCTCTAGAGTATTATACCTCCCACTATACTTTTGTAAGGCATTGGCAAATACCCTCAACATCTCCTCACAGGAAACTGAGGAAAATGAGGATAGGTAGAATTCATGGATATGATGGGGTTAGCTCCCACAAACAAGCTAGTGTTGCCCATTCATAAATCCATCAGGAAAGCCACTTGTAAAATTGTGTCTACGCTCACCTCAGCTGCTGGCATACCGTAGATAAAAAAAATGTGAGAAAAAAAATATCAGGTGGACAAACAGGTCTCTGAGTATGTGCATCCCCCCCCCCCCGATAATGAGAGAGTGGTCCAGACTGCTACCTCTGACAAGGCCAAAGTGCCCCTTTCCTCCCAGCCTCCTGAGAGAGAGATTCCAGGAAACTGGATAGCATGGGCATAAATGTCTGTATGTCAGTTTTCTTGCTCCTAAGGCAGGCAGCTTACTTGGCTTGCACAGCCCAGTATCAGAGAGTCCTGTGGAACTCCATTCTGGCAGTGAGTGAAAGGGTACTGGGGACTTAGCACAGGATATGGCTGACACAGCAAGGTCAGACGTAGATGCCATTAAGTACCAGTTCCAAATGGCAGTTGATAAAAATGACACTGCATCTAGGGTAAAGGCCCTCGTAGTGTCTTTAGGATGATTTGCTTGGCTTACAACTACCAATCTATCCCACGATACAGGGAGAAAAGCTATGGATTTCCCCTATGAGTGAACATCACTGCTAGGTGACAAGACAGAAGATTATATAAAAAAGGTGGATGAGTACAAAACCACGTACAAAGAGCAATACTAAGAAAGAAAAGGAATCTGCTTTCTATAGGCCTTATGGAAGGGGAGGTAGGGAATACTGGTATGCTGATGCTACTGCAAAATTTCGAGAGCAACAACACTACAGTGAGTACAGCGCCAGGTCGCTGTAGTGTTGGCGCAGGACCCCACCACGGCTTTCCGAGGGTATTGCTCCCCCTTCCCAAAGTAGTGGGAGGCAGAGCCCCCCACATGGGGGGTTTGGGAGGCAAAGTCCCCCAAAGAAAACAGTCTGTCCTCTGACTCCCTCACACCGACATAAGGGTGTCGCTGTAACGTCGGTCGACAAACAATTTGTCGACTGACTGTCATGGATCCGGGAATACTTTCCCTCTGCTTATGTTCCCTATGAGTACCCCCCACAAAGGGGCTACTATAAGGGCAGGGGTAGGAGGGGCACTAGGTGTGCAGCTGCAGCACCAGTCCCCAAAACCCAAACAAAGCAAAATCCCCTGACAAGTATGCACAGGTCCCTCATCCATTGTCAGTGGGAGGGAGACTGACTCACTTTTTCTAGGAATAGACAAAAATAGCCACAGACAAGTGGGTCCTGGAAGTAGTGAGTCAAGGTTTGTACCTGCAGTTCAAAATTCCCAAAGCTGCAGAATTAAAAAGTGTTGCACCCTAACACCCCAACAGAAAGAATCCTGTTGAAGATGGAGATGAAGAAATTGTTGCAAATTAATGCAGTGGAAAAATTACCTCCCTCACAGTGGGGCAGTGGACTTTATTCCAGCTACTTTCTGATCCACAAGAAAAATGGGGATTGGTGACCCATTTTAGATCTGAGATATCTGAACAAATGCTTAAAGAAATTAAATTTCATGATGGTAACACTGGGCTCAGTGATTCCATCTCTGCAAAAGGAAGACTGGCTAAGGTCAGTGGATCTGAAGGATGCCTACTTTCACGTACCAATCAGGCCCCACCACAGAAAGTACTTCAGATTCAAGCTACTGTAGGGAACTGCCAATTCCAGTTCACAGCCCTTCCCTTCAGCCTCACCTCAGCTACATGAGTGTTTACAAAGTGCCTAGCTGTGGTAGCAGCACTTTTGAGAAGGCAAGGGATGGTTATTTTTCCCTACCTGGACAACTGGCTGGTCTCAGGAAAAATTATCAGGAAGCAAAGACCTCCATACTGCAGTCACAAAACACATTGGAGGACCTGGGCTAAACAGTCCCAAATAGAACCAGTTCATGTTCTGGACATTATTGATGCAGAGCTTAATTTCTGCCATGGAAGGCATTCCTTCTTCAAGCAGGGGTAATATCTAATATCAGCTGCAGAATCCTTCAAGGCAGGTCAGCCAAGACCTGCAAGGAATTTTCTACAGTTACTGGGGCATGTGGCTTCATCCACTGCAGTGGTACCAGGGACCAGGTTCCAAATTAGAGATATCCAGTGTCACCTAAGAAACCATGTGTCTCAGAGGCGGGATCCACTGTCCAAATGGGTGCTTGTCACAAAAACTTTGCTAAGGGCACTGGAGTGGTGGAAAGAAGAATGCAGACTCAGTGAGTGAATCCCCTTCCTTCAGCAGTCGCTTATGACTGTACTCAAAACAGATGCCTTCATTCTAGGCTGGGGCGCCCATCTGGAGAACCTCACTGTAATTCGTACGTGGAGTACAGAGGAGACTCAGGAGCACATAAATCTTCTGGAACTCAAGGCAGTGTAGGTTTTCTCCTTCCAGACCAGGTGGTCAGTCTGTTCAGATCAGACTAGACAGCACAACAATGTATTACACAAATGTAACCCCTCTGACAGGGACTTACCTGTTAGCCCCCGAAGTTGCTGCCATTTTCCTTGGGTTTTCCCCATAGTTTCCCTCTTCCTGGCTGGTCCCCCTGGTAGTTCCCTAGGTCTTTCCCTGGGCACCTGCAAAGTTTTTTGACAGAGGGGTGCCCAGGGAGCTGTAGCATGGAGAACACTGCCCATTTGGTTGCACTCCCGTGCTGGGCGACTCTCCACGTATGCGCAGAAGGCACATTTTCATTTGGCCATTTTGTGGCCGATGGTGATGCCTCTGCAGTGGTCCCAGTCCCAGGGCAAAGCAAGAGAAGGACCAGTAACCTTAGGTGGACTGGAGAGGTGGTGGGAGTGGAAGGAAATATATTTTTGTGAGCGCCAGTCATGCTTGAGGAATCGGGAGCCACCTCATGAATATTAATGCGGTGGCTCATAAATATTAAATAGGAACGCCTGTCTAGTGCTGGGAAAGGTAATAGCGCTGGCAACAGGCTATAGGAAAAGTAAAATTAAAAACCTATGGCCATGAGTGTTAGGACACAAAAGGGGCTACCAAGTGCTGGGGCATTTTCTAAATAACGTTTGGGTTGGATGCAGAGACAGTGGGAAGTTGGGATCTAAATGACTTGTAATGGGGCTATATATGTGGCTGCCTGGGGACTCTTGAAAATGGCAGCAGCGACTGAAAGAGGACTAACTAGAAATGTTGGATAGTGCTTTAGCTTAATAGGGCACAGTGGTGGCTACAAGTGTGAGGGGAAATAATAAAGTAAAAGTAAATGGTTTGGCTGCAGGAGCATTTGAAACTTGGGACACTGACTAAACTGTGAGGACACTGTTTTGTTAGCAGCCATGGTACCAGCCAGGTGACTATTTTACAGTCAATCAAAGTGCCAGAAGTTGTCAGGAGGATTCTGGGGCTTTCGTGAACACTCTTGGGGGGGGGTAAATACCAGGGATTATTCTGGTGCCATTTTGAGCAGCCAATGAGGCATTGAGGGAGGCTCATACATACTAATTTAGTTAAGGACAGTGACTGTAGTCAATGAGGAGCTGCCAGAAAGCTCCCAAAAGACAAGACATTTGAAATTCTTGGTCCAGTTCGGTGGGAGTCCTCCAGATGAAAGGGGGGCTCCAGCTCCTGTGAGTGAATGGGGCTGCATGGCTGGGAGAGGGCCTGCCTATGGCTTGCCAGCAATCTGTCCCCTAGGGTTAATTGTGCCTTTCCCCATCCGGAGAAAACAAAAAGATTGTGCAGGCGGCTCTGCAGAGAAAAAGAGCTGCAGGATTCTGATGCCGTGGTAGGAAGCTGCACCATAGCGGTGAAGAAATGAGAAAGATGTTTTGAAAGTGGAAAAGAGGATTAGAGAAATGGACTGATCCTGAAGAGGAGAGAACATCATGGCACTCATCTGCACCTCCACCGTGAGACACAGGTGATCTGAGATGTGTGGTGAGAGTTGTGTGAAAGCATGGAAAAGGAAAAAGGTTCCATCTGACCCTGGCATAGACAAAGCATCTAAAGAGATGAGGCAAAGGCAGGTAGTCTGAGGACTGACTGTACCACTGGGAAATGGCTACTGGAAATTTGGATGGGAATCCAGATTCTGAGAATTTGAAGAGAGACTCTTCTGTGTTCATCTGCACCTGCACGGTGAGAAAAGAGACTTTCTTGATGTATTGCTGAGAGAGCGTTCTAGAACTGTGTGTGAACCAGAGCAAAGGTCACGCTGTGTTAAAGTTAAGAGACTGTGAAAGCTGAGCAGGTGCTATCTGGGTGGGTACCCACTGTCTGCTCCTGAAATACAGCTGAGGAAAGAGACTGTTGTGATGAACCTGTAGTTCAGACTCTGGGAGACAAGGAAGAAACCAAAAGTGCTTTGGCTGCACACTGTAGCTGGTAACTGAGAAAAAAGGAAAAGATGACTTAAAGTTTCCATCATAAACCCAGGGCTAGGTGAGAAACTCTCTAACCCCATCAAGTGGGGTCTGTAGCTGCAGGGGATCCCGGGTTTATTCCTGAGTGCTAGGGCACTCTGACCTTTGGAGGAGCCAGGCCATGCGGCCACTTGTAGATTTGGGTCCCTTGTGGTTGCAAGCCTTGCCATGTGCTCTGCAACAGGCTTCCATAGGCCACAGGGGACATGCTGCAAGATCTCCAATCAAGCTGAAAATCCAAGCTGCAGTTTCCTTGCCCCTTCAAGTTCAAGCATCGAGCCCGGTTCTGCATTTACTGTTTCCACCAACCTCAGGACTTTAGTCAGCCATGCCACCAAAGGACTGATTCTGCAGAACCGTGAGTAAGGAGGCAGTATAGCGCAGTGGGTTAAGGCTCTGAGCTGCAGATCTGGAGACCTGGGTTTGAATCCCACAGCCACCTAGGTGCATACTGTGTGATCCTGAGCAAGTCACTTAACTTCCTTGTGCTCCCAGGTCGCATCTGGAAACAAGCTTCCGCTTAGTGTGCTACTCCTGGTTAAACAATGTTCCCTTTCCCTTTCCCTTAAAAGCAGGAATTGTTCTGTGCCTGGGGATGTATATAGTTTAACTGTGTTCCACTCTAAGTATGTGCTCACTGGTATGGGAAGCCAGCATAGTAATCTGGGAAATTTTAATTCTTTAAGTGCACCAACGCCGGACAACCAGCTGCACCTCAGGCCTGCAATTAACTTCTGGGTACCCAAGGACAGAACCTGGGCATCGTTCTGGACGTACCAGTGGGTCTGGGTTTTGGGAATACCTGCAGCAGTCAGATAGCTAGGTAGAAAGATGGTGGCTGCATTACGTAAAATGGTGGGCTTGAATCAAAAATGAGGGAATGATTGTGGGAAATTCTAAATCTTTAAATGCAAATTAAAATGTTTCTGCTTGACTTCTATTCCACTCACCCCATCCCCACCCTCCCCGTGTAAATAAATTATGATGTTATTGTTTCAGTAAGTGCTGACTCAAGAGCCTGACTTTGGTGAACAAGTTATTACCTGAAGTTAATTATGCAAATTGTTTAAATGTGGGGATGCTCAAGAGTGGTAAGTCCATGGCTGGGGTAACTGTTCAGGGAAGTGGGTTGGTACGCCATCTCAGGGAGTTGTACTGGCAGAGATCAGACCCACTAAATGTACTCTGGGTGGAGGCACCGCCATTTTAGTTGTAATTGTGGGAAAGGACCCCCAAGTAATAACAAGTATGGGAACCCAGGCCCCTTAACCTTGGTCTGGCCAGCAAGGCAGGGGTAGTGTTCTTCTCTAGGATGGTGCCAGAGGGAGGCTACATAAACAAGGAGAAACAAGGTCTTCAGAGCTGTGCACAGAAGCAGGGAAGATCTGGAACCTAGCATATGCGCTGGAAGTTCAGCTTTCAGCAGTACACCAGCCAGAGAAGAACAATGTGCTGGCAGATTCTCTTAGCAGAATTAGCCAGGGAAAGCATGAAAGGACCCTGAACCAGAAGGTGCTGGCAGCAGTGTTCAGAGAGTGGGGTACACCAGAAATAGACCTGTTTGCTTCCTGGGAAAACAACCAGTCCCCACTATTTTGTTGCAGACCCCCATTGGTGGGTACAGTCCTAGAGGATGCTCTAGTCCTCAACTGGTCTAGGAAGTTGTTTTTTTTAAATTAAAGTTTATTGATTTTACTTACATACATATGTAGATATCACCAATGTAATACATTGACAGGGAATGAGAACTGAAAATAATAACTTTAAAATAAGATAAAATAAGCTGAAACAAAACAAGACAAAATGCAACAAAAATTCTTCCCCCCTCCCCCTATAACCACCTTCCCCCCACCCCCACCCCCGGTGCCAATAAAAGTAATTACCAGAAACCAAGCAGGTTTATCTCAACATATTTTCCATAGCTAGATTGTACTTATTCAATTATATTATAAGGTATACAAGACATGCAAACTTTCCCACCTCTTTCTAGAGACACCCGAGTGGTTGAATAGAGTAGCTGTCACTTTTTCAGTCCTCAAGTTATGGAGGAATTCTTGCAGCCATTCCAGATATGAGGGTTGTATGGAATCCTTCCAATGTTTTAAGACTACCTTCTTGACTGACATAGCAATCATTATGATATGACAGTTCCTGACCATTGATGGAAAACCTGTAAAGTCCCCTAGCAGACAGACCTCTGGAGTGAAATAATCTTGTAAACCTAGTAAGGGGTCTACTTTATTTTTAATGAGATCCCATAATGGAGAGATGCCAGGTCATTCCCAAAACAAATGGAACAGGGTACCCATACTTTTGTTGCATTTATTACATAAAGGGGTTTCGGCCCTTCCCATTTTATGCAATTTATAAGCGGTCAAATACATATCATTTAAAATTTGCATTGCATTACTCTTAATCTGTCTTGTATAATACATTTATAACAGGTTTCCCAGATTTTGGGCCATCTGGAGGAAAAATCGGGATATAAAGTGTTCCAGTATTTGGGAATGCCATCCACATCGGGAAACACTAATGGATAAAGAATGGAGTATATTGAGGAAATGGCATGTGGTACTGAGGCCATGACTCTGCCTACGGAGATCCATTCATTGGGAGTATCTGAAGTGACAACATTCCCAAAATGGGAGATAAGCGTATGACGTATCTGATAAATCTTAAAAGCCCATTTATTTTCCAGACCAAATTTAGTGAGAAGTTACTGTGTCATTAACCATTCTTGGTTGGGACTATAAAAATCTCTTGCCACCAAGTGCTGTATTTGTGGTTTCCAATTATGAGAGATTATTTGCCCGCCTAACCAAAAATTGAGTTCTGGGAAAGAGGCTGGAAGAGGTCATGTGTATGATCATATTTTAGAGTACTGCATAGCTGGGTATGTATACGAACGGAATGTCCTATTGGACCATGCTGAAGGTTAAGAGGTAATGTTTTGGGTTTCAAAAAAGCAAGGCTAAGGGATTAATGCCAGTTGAAATGATCAAATCATTTTCTATTTTTAACCACGAAGAGACATAGTTTGTAGTGCCCTGAAAATCAATAGGCAATGCCCATTGAAGATATTTACTTAAATGACTTGCCCAGTTGTAGAGGTTGAAATGCAGCAACTTAAGTCCTCCTAAAGATTTGGGGGTGGCCAACTTGTGAAATGCTTATCTTGGTGGTTTACCTTTCCAAAGGAATTCAGAAAGAGATGAATGAATAGATAAAAAAGGGGCGTGAGAATATTCATCTTAATGATGTTCACCCGTCCCCAAAGCATCAGGGGAAGAGCCTGCTAATGTTTTAAGTCTTGTTGCATCGTTTTAACCAAGTCTTCAAGATTTAATTTCCGGAGCTGTCTATCACTAGTTGAAAGATGTACCTAAATACTTGATAGATTTAGGTGTCCAATTAAATCCCAGTTCCACAACTTCTTGTTTGAGCACCCTTGAGTTAAGTGGAAAAACTGAGTTTTTTTTTCCAGGTTAATTTTATAATTGGAAAGGGAGCCATATATATGTATTAATTGGGAGAGATTCTGAAGGGAAGACTTTATTTGGGTAATATGTTATAGTATATTGTCTGCATATACAGCTATCTTTTCCACAGTTGTGCCTAGGGGAATTCCCCGTATTCCGGGAGAATTTTGTATGGTGACTATGAGAGGCTCTAAATACAAGTTAAAGAGCAATGGGGAGAGAGGGAACCCTTGTCTGGTTCCCACCGCTAATGAAAAAGTGGAGGAAACAATTCCATTACAAAAAACCCTTGCGGTGTGAACTGAGTAAAGAACTTGTAACCAGGAGAAAAATTTAGAGGGGAAATCAAATCTGTGAAACAGAAACTGGCAGTCTACTCTATCAAAAGCCTTCTCTGCGTCCAGGGAAACCAAGACCATGGCTTGAGGGGCATCCCGAGAGACAGAGAAGATATGAAATAGGCGACGAAGATGATCTACTGAAGACCTACCTTTCAAAAAAACAACTTGGTCAGAACTAATAAGGGAAGGAAGTATGTGTTCTAATCTGTAAACAAGTAATTTGGTGAGGATTTTGAGGTCACAATTGAGCAGTGACATAGGCTTATAATTGGCGACCTGTAAAGGGTCCTTTCCTAGTTTGGGGAGAACTATAATCGTTGCCTCTAACATTCTGGGGTCAAGTTCTTCTTTGTTGAACATTTGTTGGTAAACCGCTAATAACCATGGTGCTAATTGGGGGGCAAACTTTCTATTAAAATTTGGGGAATAGCCATCTGTCCCTGAGGCTTTATCTGAGGGTAAGTTTTTAATAACTCGGATAACATCCTCTTCTGTGAACAGAGCAATAACACCTTCCGCCTGTGGGAGATCTTTTAAGTATTGGTCTACAGTTTCTTTGGATGGTCGATTGGGCATTTGGGCATATAATTTCCTGTAATATCTTTCAAATACGTCAGCTACATCTTTAGCCTGGGTACAGAGGGAACCTTGGGGTTCACTGTGTATGGCCACTATACATTTAGAGGATTCTAATTTTTTAAGTTGAAGTGCCAAAGGTCTCCCAGCTTTATCTCCTTGTTCAGTGTAGGTGGCCTTTGATTTTAGAATTGCCTATTCCTCCTTTTCTCTGAGTAATTCAGAATATTTATCTTGAAGCTTTATTAGTTCTTCTTTATCTGAGTCTGTAGTCCCGATGGATAAATTTATTTCTATGTTTCTAATTTGCTCTAATAATGAGTTAATCTCCTGAGTTTCCCTACGTTTTTTAAAGGCTGATAATTTTATAAATTCCCCCAGAGATAACACTTTAGTGCTCCCCATTCTATGGATGATGATTGAGTGGAGCCCTAGTTAGTAATTTTAAAGGTTTCTAAGGAAGCGATAATATGATCCGTTATCCTGGTGTTCTTTAATACTTGGTTATTTAATTTCCATTGTCTATCTGAACCCCCAATTAAGTGATAAGGTGATAAGGCAAGTCACAATTGAATGATCTGAGCCTGTTCCCATTTCCGTTCTGCTGTCCATTAGTCCATGTAAAAGAGATTTAGTTATCCAGAAATAATCAATTCGAGATGCGGAGCCATGGACAGCAGATCTAAATGTGTACTCCCTCACTATAGGATGTGATAATCTCCATGGATCACAGAGACCCATATGGTCAATTAGATCTCGAATGGCTCTTTGGGCAAGAGAAAGGCCTCTGGATCTAGTGCCTGTAGATTTATCTAACAAAGGGTCAAACGGGATATTCCAATCTCCTCCTAAAAGCATTGGGGTATCTGAAAAGGGTATTAGTGCTGAAAGTAATTCCATAAAAAAGGAAGGAGAATCTGTATTGGGACCATAGATACCTCCTATCAGGAGATTAGATGAGTGGATTTTACCTTTAACTATTACAAATCTGCCTTGCTTATCCCTTATGCATTGTTCACACGTGAAAGGAAATGCTTTGGTGAATAGAACTGCTACTCCTTTGCTATTTCTAGTTACCCCTGCAGCAAATACTTGGTTCACCTGCTGTCTCCTCAGTAATGTCACTTCTACTTCTAAATGGTGGGTCTCTTGTAGTAGTATCACATTACAACGAATATTGTTCAAATGTTTCGGCAACTTCATTCGTTTAAGAGGGTGTCTCGCCCCTTTTATATTCCAGGTGCAAAATTTAAAAGGTAGCGCCATGTACCTTAATTACAAGTTGTGGAAATGAGTCCTGAGAATCGGAATATCAAGGTAAATCACCGATCATCCATAATAACATTCTGCTATGGCACCATTTCCCCCATTTTCGAATGAAAAAACACATTAATACCAAGGAACTCCACCCCCACCCTCCCAATAGCTCCCTCTGAATGTCTTAAATTCCTTCCCATCAAAAAAATGAACATACCCAAAACAGATTTAGTACCTAAATATCTATTCCTACCAAAGATTATAGCGAACAATCTAAACTCTTTAATAAGAACATAAGAATTACTCACCCCCCGTAAGTATCGGCTCGTGATGATCAGCGAGCCGAAGGCCCTCCCTCCCTGCCCCCCTGACTATAATACAACATATGGCATATATAATATAGTCTAGATATCAACCGTAACAGATAAATTGTTTCACTATTTTGATAAGAATAATTATCCAAGACTGTATATCTTTTTAAAGTCCTATGAGATTATGTGTTTAAAATCTTAACATCCCTCCTAAACAATCTTATTTCCCCTCTGAAGTTTTAACCCAGGTTCTGATTCATTATTATCACTACAAAACTCCTACTTGAAATTGCAAACCTCATATAAAAAACTAAAGAAGATAGTTTGTGAGAAAAATATGGCCAAAACAGAATACTAATAATATATAAGCAGGCAATTTCCATATTAT
Source organism: Neoceratodus forsteri (assembly GCA_016271365.2). Classification (NCBI taxonomy): domain Eukaryota; kingdom Metazoa; phylum Chordata; order Ceratodontiformes; family Ceratodontidae; genus Neoceratodus; species Neoceratodus forsteri. Next base: position 724,035,090 of record CM057458.1, on the reverse strand, counting down.
ATCTAACAAATTCACAGATCTATTGCCCACAGTGTTCCCTTAGGTTGTAAGAAGCTGATAACAAGCCAACACCTATTAATGGCGTCTCGACCTGAATCAACCGCGAGAGAAAACAAAAGAATCTGAGGCTCTTGTAAGGACCATTTAAAGCTTAGGCCCCTAAAACGAATTCTAAAAGCTACCAAACAATAGGCCCTGCAGTAACATCTTAACGTTAACAACTCAGAAGGCTGAAGAATATCAGAGCCAAAATGTTAGTCGGAGATAGCAAGAGTGGGATCTATACGGGGGCAATATTGAAAGTTCTCGTCTGGGAATGGAATATTAACAGTTCCTTCGGGACAATGTGTAGTCCTGCTCCTTCATCCTAATCCGCCTTCCAATCCTTACTAGTATCAAAAGAGTGGCAACTTTCTACCTCAGGGTGCCGTGTGAGATTGAAAACCATGTAGATCATGCAGTATAGTATCAGTTAAATTGCTGATGTTATGATCAGGGAATCTTGTCGACTTTTAAGCCTTTATTCGCTAGGACAAACATTATTCATCTGAATACTTTCAACGGTCACTAAATAAGGCTGGTCGTTTCTGCTTACAGAACTCCAGTGCTGGATCTACCTCTTCAAAATATGACCACACTCCATCTAGGTAAATTTGCAGCTTTGCAGGATATGTCATTCGAAATTTTATTCCGACGGCTATGCACTTGGACACAATTGGATGGAATTGAGCTCGGTGCTGGCAAACATTCGCGGGAAGATCTTGGGTATTTCATATCTTTCTTCCTTCCCATAATACTTACTGTACTTCTTTCAATTTTAGTAACACGTTTTTTCTCTTGAAAGTTAAGAAAGTGGCAAAGGAGAGGTCTGGGCTGAGCACTTGGTAAAGGCATAGGTCTAAGCGCTCTATGTGCCCATTCGAGGGTATATGCAGGCCCAAAGGGAGACGGTCCAGCTAATTTGTTCAGTAACTTCTGAGTAAATAATATGGTATCCAGACCCTCCTCCTTTTCTGGTATACCAGTTACTACTAGGTTGTTGCGGCGACTTCTACCCTCTAAATCCTTGATCTTATTTTCCAGTTAATGGTCTGATGGTTAGAAGTGCCAATGTATTCCATTTTATCCAGCTGTTTTTCAACAGAAACAATATAGGCCTTGTCTTCTGAGATGTGCCTATTGGCATCTTCTAGGGCCTCCGAAATTGTTTTTACATCTTTGACTAAAGAGTGGATTTCCTCCTTAGAAGGCTGGAATTCAGACAGGAAACACTCTAAAGTGAGCGGTGATGTTTCTGTAGTCGTAGGAGAAGCAGTTGAAGCAGGTTGTGAACGGCCTGACATGGGAGGGTTGGACCTCGGTTTCTTAGGCTGTTTTTCCGGCGTCACTGGTGGCGTCATGTCGAGGAGCTGCTTGCCACCTATCTGTGTTCATTTTTACTCTGTGAATCCATGTGAAGGATCCGTTGTGCCTATATTTAGTTTAAAATGTCTGCTGTTGGCTGAAATTCGGTAGTTAAATATGTAAAATGCTGAAATAACAAGTCTGGCAAGCAGAGCTCAGACGGAGCACGTCTTACTCAGTGAGCTGCATCATGTGACTCCTGGTCTGGGAAGTTTTTAATGCCTTCTTACCTTTCCCACTTTTGCTGAGAGTATGGACCAAACTGAAAAGGGAATCTGCAAGGATGATTCTCATAGCTCCAGACTGGGCCAGGCATATCCGGTGCTCCATGCTCCTGTCCCTCTTCAACAGGCCTCCTATCAACCTTTATTTATGTATTTACTTTTTTGTTCAGCAGCTAAGTACATTGAGGCAACGGCCCTTTTTCAGGAAAGACCCAGAGCCGCAATTACAAGCAGCTAAAGATGAAACAATATGTTACATACAATGAGAATACAACATGCAATGTGCAGAAATAATAATTACAACAATATCAATAAGTAGATTCAATTAAAACACAGCCTGTTTCAACAACTGAAGCTTTAGCCAATGTTTAAAAACTGTAGGACTTTTAGTATTATGAACAAAATGTGGCAAGTTATTCCAACATTTAGAAGCATAGACAAAAAAAACATGTTCCCCCTTTACAGTAGAAAAAATTGGAATTGATAATTTTTTTTCCAGTTGATCTTAATTGCCTTTATTCCTTTTCAAGATCTAAAAGAAGATATAAAGGAGAGTAAGATGCTGTTCTCAGAGCTTTATCCACAAGGCAACACAAGCTATATAGACTACTGAGCCTTGAAGGTAGCCAGTCAGTTTGTGCATACAGCACGCAATGAGTACTGTATGGCATTTTTATTGCTAAATGACAAATTCCATTAAATGTCTCAGTTATTAACGCTAAGTCAGTGGAGGATAAATTTGCAAACACAAAAATGTTGTGCAATAGTGTGTCTAGCTTCCATTGTCAAACAACTACTAAGTTTGAACAAAGCTCCCAACATATGATTAACTTGCCTACTATAGCCTTTTTATGAGACGAACATGTTAAATTCGAGTCCAAAAGCACCTCCAGCTATTTAAAGTCAGAAACTTGTTCTAGAAGAGTGCCACTGGAGTCAGAAATCAACCTGCCCCTGAGATGCAGTCTACTGACACTGTCCCAGGGCAGGATAACATTCCCAGATCCACAAACTCTGCATCTCAGAGCATAGTTCTTGAGGAGCTAGATTCCTCTGGACTAAATCCCTGTGATAAAGTGCTGAAGGTCTCCAGGAAACCAGCAACAAAGAAAATGGAAAATATTTTCCTTTGGTGTTCCCCTAGACAACTCGACCTCCCCGATCAAGTCTCTCTACAATCCTGGACTGCCTAGTCCATCTCCAGTCCTTGGGCCTCAGGCCTGAAGGTTCATTTGGCAGCAGTGTCAGCTTACACATCAGCTGGCAAAGATATGTCAGTGGCCTCACAACCCATTTTCAAATGATTTCTCAAAGGCCTTAATCACCTGTACTGTCCAGTTAAGGGATTCTATCCCTCTCTGGGACTTGAATGAGTGAATTGCTGAGCCGGCCCGGTATCGGGGGTCAGCAGGGGGGAGGGGGGGAAGGTGAGGAGCATGACTGAGCAGCTCTCCTCTCCCAGGGAGGGATGAGGGGTTTCCCTGTCCCTTGGCTGCCACCCGGTGGAGGACAAATGGTAGTGTCAGGCTACAGAGAGCCCGGCTATTGGAAGGGGCCAGAACCGATGCCACAGAGTGCGTGTGCACCTCCACATGCATGCACTGCTGTATGCCAGGGTCCCAGGACAGTAGGGAGAAAAAAACGGGGGAAAAAATGGTAAAATATAAATACCAAAGAATGTGTGAATTGCTCAGCTGATGGAGGCTCCTTTTGAGCTTGTGGCAACTGCTGCACAGAAGTATGTCCCCTGGAAAGCAGTTTTCCTGGTGGCAATGACATCTGCCAGAAAAGTGAGTGAGCTGCAAGCCCTCTGTGTAGATTCTAACTCATAGTCTTTCACAGGGACAAGGTAGTCATAAGAACTAACATAAAATTCCTCACCAACAGGATAAGGTAGTCTGAAGAACTAATAGAAAATGCCTCCCCAAAGTGGTGTCTGAATTCCATCTGAATCAGTTACACTTCGAGTTTTCTTAAAAGGAAACATAAACAGGGGGTCCAAATCTGGTCAACAAAACCACAGGCTAGTGTCTTACCTACAAAACTCTGTGCTCTTTATTAAGTTCACCGTGCTGGCATGCAGTGAACTTATTGCTATGAGTAGTGTGTGCGAAAACTTTAAAAGAGTTAGCCACCGAACAGCTGATTGCTGTTTGGTCACGGAACAAATATGTGTGGAATGCAGCCAATTCCGCACATGCGCAGTAGCGTCACTGCTTCTGCGCATGTGTGGAAATGAATACTGTGGGGATGCACTCCATGGATTTTATATGCTCAGTTTGCCTTTCCTGGTGGAACATTTCAATAAATAAATACAGCAGGAGGTACAACTTTCCGCCTACCACACACTCCCTGGAAAAGCCAACATCGGTGTGCCCAATCCCCATTTCGACATGTATCCCTCCCCCCTACATTGTGGCACACTGGGAGCCCACCCCAGAGTGCAGAGACAATTTTCGGAGCATATTTTCCCGAAACCGGGATGCCCGATGTCGGATGCCCCCCACTCCCATGCTCAATTTCTTGTCAATGGGGTGCCCAATCCCCGTCGGCATCATGCCCCCCAAACTCATATGGTACACTGGGAGCCCACCCCAGTGTGCCAAAAGTACTTTTATAACCTGTAACTAAAGAAAATGGTCCCTGAGTCTTTTTTTTCTTTTACCTGCAAAAAGAAACGGTCCTTCATCATTTCATCCATCCCCTTCCCCATCCCACCCTCCCTCTGCAGCACCACCTTCCCGCACCCCACCCCTCACCCCATGCTTACCTCTGGATGTCAGGAGCAGGGATCCTCTGAGGACCGGGATGCGTCTGCACTCTTCAAAGCCAAACTGTGAACTGAGGAATCGGGTAGACGCTGTATAATGGGAGTTAATGGGGAGGGGTTCAACTTAGGTTGATATCTCAGCCATTTTTAGGACTTTTGTCCCCAAATTTTCAACTTGGAGTTCTTGGGACCCTACCTCGTGAACCCTGGCACTGTCATTTCGTTTCTTGGTCCCGAAAGGTGATTTTTGCAGTCGCTCCGCAGAATCACCTTTCAGAACTGAGTAATGAAACAATAGTGCCACTGTTCATGAAGAGTGGTACCAAAAGCCCATGTTGCAAACTTGGTGAAAAAATTTCATAATGACTAAGCAAGTACGAAGGTAAGGCATGCTTCCCAGTTTCTACCCATGCTCGTAACTTCATCAATTTTTTATATTTTCATTCCAGATTTTCAACATTGCCATTTTTGTGTGCCTCCTTATGAACAGTGCAGCTGTCATTTTTCACATCCTGCCCGAAACATGTTTTCACACCTCTGGTACAGAATGGCATGGTTGCTGTGGGAAATCAACTTTTGGGACGGATTAACAAAATCACAGTGCCACTGTTCATGAGGAGAGGTCCAAAAATGGTCATGTTGAAAATTTGGTGTGAAAATTCCAAAAACTGATTGCGTTACAGATATGCATTGCACAGTTTCTACGCATGCTTGTAACTTCGCTAATTTTTTATATTTTCACTCCAGATTTTCAACAGTGCCATTTTTTCACACCACCTCATGAACAGTACAGCTGTCATTTTTCACATCTTGCCTGAAATGTGTTTTCACAAATGAAGCACCAAGTGGCGCAGTCCTTGTGCAAAATCACCTTTCAGGATGGAGTAATAAAATGATAGTGCCACTGTTTATGAGGTGGGGTCACAGAAGGCCCATGTTGAAAAGTTGGAGCGAAAATACCAACAAACACCTGGGGCGTTAGGGTTTCCAACCGTAACGCCCTACCCTTTAGTGACTAAAGGCATCTGGGGTATAACTTGGGATCGTTGGCCATAATGCTCACGTCATTCCACCCCCACCCTGCAGCCATAGACAGGCATCGAGGTATGCCTTAGGGTTATCGGCCCCAGTGTTCACTCCATTCTCCTATACTGCACCCATCTCAGCATATTTCCTTATGGAATGGGGCGAGCGTAAGGCCCGAAGACCCCAAGGCACACCGCCACACCTGTCGGTGTCTGCAGGGTAGGGTGAGGTGAACTGGCATGAGCATTATGGCCAGCGACCCAAAGGCACACCCCCAGCACCTGTCAGTCTCTACATGGTGGGGGTGGGGTTGGCGTCAGTTCAATACTTCACTGCCATTCCTATTATGCATCTCTTTAACTCCTGCACTACCAATGCCAATGCCAGCAAGCAAACATTCGGCATTGACAAATGCTTGTTATACTTTCCAGTGATGATTTTGTCAAAGAAATGCAGTTGCTTACCTAAGAAGGTCCTTGTTAGTTAAGCGACTGCCTTTCTTTGACAAAATCGTCACTGGAAAATATAAAAATAAGCTTTTACAAATTGCCATTAAACTCTATGGAGCGTCTCCTCATGCTGTTCCTTAAGTAACACCAGTGGCCAGAGCAGGGGATTTGTTTACATTTTACTGTGACCTTCATACCCTAGTAACTTAGGAATAAAAGCATTTACAAGAAAAAGGAGCATAGCATTTTGTAGGCAAGACAGTAACATACACTCTTATGGTTTTTGCTGGTCGGATTTCATCACCCTTCTTTGAGTGCTTTAAAAAAAATCCTGCTCAGGAGAGAAGCTCCACAGTCTGGATGTGAAGAGGGCACCGAGCTACTACTTGGACTACATAAAGGATGTTGACTCCACCAAAACTCAGTTACAGGTCAACTACAGTGAAGTGGGGAAAGGTAAACCAGCATCCAAGAGAACCATTTCTCATGGGATAGTTTCCTGCACACAGTTCTGTTAGGAGAGAGCTGGTAAAATGCCACCTAAAGGCCTTAGGGTGCACTCCACAAGGGGTACCTCTGCCTCTGTGACAGCATCAAGGAGTATTTCCTTACAAGAAATCAGAAAACCAGTAAATACTTTCACAAAACACTAGTGTCTGGATATATAGTACAGAAGGGATGCCAGCTTTGGAACTGCTGTCTTGCAGAACCTTTTCCCCAAGTAGGTTCTGTACCCAGCCTACCAAGGTACTATGGAGTCTGTATTTGTTAACCAAAAGTGAGGGATTCCTGGGGTTGAAGAAACAATTACTCACCATAATAATGTTTCTTCCAAAGGGATCCCTCACTATGTTTAATAGTCTCTATTCCATACCTCCCCTTACAGAACATGGCAAAAGATGGAAACAGTAATTCAGTTCTTTTTAATGACTTGAGCATTACTTGTTACAATGCCTTTACAATTGTTCAGTGGTCTGAGTTATTTAATTTTTCATAACAATTAAGTTTGTTCTACCTTATTTAAACTGTTTTTCAAAGTTTTGGCAAAATGTTAGTATTTTTGGGTAGTCATTTAGTTACCTTTAGTGGTCACTGCTCACCCTAGCCTCAGAAATAAATTTGATGTTGCTGTGCAGGGGTGAGCATGACCACACAGCATAGTTTGAATTTAATTCTGAATTCCATAATTAGCATAAAATTCTTAGGCTCCATGGCTTCTCATTCCAGTGAATGATTCCATTTGTTAAGCATAGAGAGGGATACCTTTGGAAGAAACAATATTACTATGGTGAGTATTTTTTCTCTCTTCCTGTAGCCTGGCGATTCTCCTACCCCAGATTTTTTTCTTAAATGTTGAAGGACAAGTAAATAGGCTAATGTAGAAATCAAGACAGCAAACATAGGGCTGTAGTCTAAATCCTAACCTTTCATATGCTGTGCTTTGTTTTGTGAGTAAAATATGTTTAATAGTGTTTTCTTCATGTTTAAAAAAAGTAAACAAATCGGCTACTCTTTCAAAATGCCTCTGTCCGGTAACAACCTAAAATGGTCGTGTCGTCCTTCCATGCTAATGTCATTGCTACTGGGAAGTGTATAGGAACCTGTTAAATATAATTCTTTTAACACCCTTGGATTGCATATATGGATAAAATCCTTTACTGTGTACACGCAATACCCTCTTCATACATATGGGGCCTTGTGAGGTTCCACCTTGGCGTCTGGTGGTGTGACTTGTTCACATTGGAATTCCAATAAGAAAATCCCTTTTCTATGAAGTTAAAAGTAAGAAAATAGCTAGTTCAGGCAGTTAAAATGTTTTACTTCTCAGATTTACCATGGGATGGTTGTGCACTGGACTCTTTGTCTGTTACATGCCACAAAACCAGTAGCACCCCGTGGCAGAAGTGTGATTTGAATTTTGTGAACAATGCAAAGGTTAGAGCATGCTAATTTTGGAATGTGTTTAGAGTTTGGGAGCTTGTGGTACTCCTTTTAGTATGCTCCCTTTGATCACCTGTGAAATTACCTGGGTGCAAGCACTTACTTGAACTGAGCCGATTTAGGCATTGTAGTCTGTTTAACAGTAGCCACTGTAGTGAGGTGGGGCTATTTAGCAGGAACACCAACTCAGTGACATGAGGGCATGACTGGAAATGTATTTATTTTTATTTCATTTTTGATAACTGGGTAAGTGCACTAGATGTAAACATGCCTATTTTCAGGCCCGACCCAGGAAATTAAAAGGGGGGAGTTTCAGGAGGGACTTGAGGAAATATTGTTTTACCAAAAGGGTGGTGGAGCTGTGGAATGGCCTGCCTGAAGAAGTGGTGGGTGCCAGAACTGTGGAGGGCTTCAAGTGTGGGTGGTATGGAATGGGAATAATAGCAAGCTCTACACCTAGTTAGGGAAGGGGGAGCTGGGGGGAGGGGCAGAGACATATCCTCGGATAGATGCTAGGTCGCGGGGCAGGATAGTCAACCACAGGCAGACTAAATGTACCTTTGGCCTTTATCTGCTGTCACTGTTTGTTTCTATTCACAGTAAAGGATTTTGTCCCTATACACAATGCAATTGTGTTGAAGAACTATATTTAACAGATCCCTATACATATCCCATTATCACTTCAGAGCTCTGTGGCTCCAGTGACATCATCATGTAAGGATGTTGCGGCCATTTTAGGCTTTATTTATTTTATTTGTTCAGTTTCGGATTAACACCTCTGGCTGTTACCGGAGCACAGTGTTTTGAAAGAGTTTGAATTTGTTTACTTTTTTAAAATATAACAAAACACCATTAAACCTACTTTATGCACAAAACGAGGCACAGCATATGAAAGCTAAGGGTTCAGACTTCATCTCTTATGTACTTGGATTTTGCAGTTTTGATTTTCCCAGGAAACCCTGTTTTGGTGAACTTTAAATTATTTGAGCCGGCAAGGTAGCATAGTAGTAAGGCGTTCCCTCGCTACTCCAGGCAACCCAGGTTCTGAAACATACTCTGGTTGCTGGGGGATGGCAAGGGAAGAAGCCATGAGCATGACACTGGATGGCTCTCCTTCCAAGAGGGTGGATTTGCATCCTCCTCTGTTTGACTGCCACCCAGTGGATTCTGGGTGAAAGCACAAGTAGCAGCTGACATAGGGTTATGGGAGCAGCTGCCGGATGCCAGTACATTCTTGCTTACCACAGAATGCATGCACATGATATTATTGCATGCTGGCAAATCCCTGGGGGAAAAAATGGAGGAATAAATGCACAGGACAACCAGTCCTCTTCATACCCCACACCTCAGACCAGGTGCCCACTCCTGGACCAGCTTCTGACTCAATTGGGTAAGTTGCACTCCTCAGGGACTCTGCCACTGGGGGCAGGACATGGAGGAACATGAAGGCTGGAGTAAGTACCTGGAGATGGTGGGTGAGAATGTTGGGGATGGTCAGATGGAGACCACCTGGTAGTAGGTATGAACACTGGATTGAAAATAAAAAGTTAAAATATTCAGATATGTTAGTTTTTTTCGTATAAGCTATGATGTTAAAATAAACTGACTGAAAAGGGCATAGTCCCAAAATAAGATATGCCTGGGCAAACTGGATGGGCTGTAGGCCATTATCTGCCATTGTTTTCTGTGTTTCTTTGTAAAAGGTTATACTTTTTATGTTTGTCCCAGCGCTTGCGAAAAGTGAACATTTTGGCATGATAGTGGGTTTTGAGAGGTATGTCACTGTTGGTCTAATGCAAGGCAGTCTGCAAGGGGCTCATCCATGTCAGACCATTCATCAGCCTGGCTGTGATCATGACACTGTCCTGGTCTTGCTGGGAGGAAACTTTGTATAGTTTACAGGAAAGAGCTGGCCCAATTATAGGGTGGCTCTTTCCTTTGATCTGTTTAATGACACCCAGCAAGCCACCTCAAGGTCTTGTCAGCCCCCACATCAGCTGTGGGCATTAACAAAAAAATTGAGAAAAAATACCAGGTGGACAAACAGCATGCTGAGTACTTATAAAGTCACCCTGACCATGAAGGAGTAGTTCAAACTGCTGCCTGTGACAAAGCTAAGGTACCCCATTCCTCCCAACTTCAAGAGAGAGATTCTAGAAAACTAGACAGCATGGGAAAAAACTGTACACGTCAGCTTCTTTGGTAATAAGACGGGCAACTTATATGGCCTACTCAGCTCAGTACCAGAAGGTGCTTTGGATGTGTGTATCATAGGAATCATAGGAACGGTTCCAAGTCAGTAGCGCTACCCATTATCGACTCATCATTATGCAGTTGATCACCATATGTGGCTATATATTTTGTACCTATCCAGAGCTGTTTTATAAGAGTCTATATTTTGAGCATTAACTACTTTCTCTGGTAGACTATTCTATGTATTCACCACCCTCTGATTAATCCACGACCCCCTCCTTGATGTTTTATATAGTTCTCCCCTGAGTTGGTAATAATGGTTCCTCGTTTCTCTACTAACTGCCTTACTGCATAAGGCTAAATATTCCCCAAAGTCTTTGTTTCTAAATGCCTTTTATGTCAGGCACAAATCTCTCCTACGTTTTTCTTCTTTATTCCAGGGGTAAAGGCCAGTAAAGACCCAGCTCATGGAGTCTTTCGTCCTATGAAAGTTGTGATAACCCATTGATCCATTCTGTTGCCCTTCTCTGCACCCCCCAAAAGAGCAGTGTCACCAGATTTGTAAGGTGCCCAGAACTGGGCACAGTACTCCAAGTCTCCAAGTGGGGTCTTACAAGAAAACCATACAAGGGTAAAATAACTTGCCTGTCCCTGCTTCTAATGTGCTATTGTATACAAGATAACATTTGTTTGTCACGTCTGATGACCTGTCTCGTATGGACACTAAATGAAATATTACTGGTAAAAAAAAATATTAAGATATTTTTCCGTAACAGTGGACTGGAGTTCAATACCATTCAAGTAATACTTAGCTTCCCTATTTCTGTGTCCAAAGTGCATCACTTTACATTTAAATTTAATGTTAAAATTTAACTTGTGATCCTTCGCCTATAGTTCTATGTGCTTTAAGTCACTCTGGAGACCACAGATAGCAGACTCATTTTTGACTATTCCCCCCTAGCTTAGTATCACTGGCAAATTTGCTTAACCAGGAGTAGGACGATGTCTGCATGGTAGGAATGAACACAGTAAATAGGGTAGGCCCAAGCACCGACCCCTGGGGTAGCCCACTGCTCATCTCACCCCATTCTAAGCAATAACCTCTAATAATGACCCTTTGTTTCCGCATGTATAACTACTCCCTAATCCATTTGATAACTGGGCTAACCCACAGCTGGATCAGGGTCTCCGTCCGTTCCCTGTGTGGCACCATGTCAAATGCCTTGGCATAGTCCAGGTAGATGACATGTACTGGTAAACCCTGATCGAGCACCCTACTAATTGGTTAAAAAAAATGACAGAGGTTAATTTGGCAAGACGTATTTGCTTTAAAGCCATGTTGTGATATATGTCTTCCAACCCATACTTTTTTATATGATTTTCTATCAGGTTTTTTTTTATAAATTCTTCCATCAATTTACAAGTTATAGATGTGAGGCTGATGGATCTATAGTTCCTTACCTCATACCTTGGCCCTTTCTTTTAAATCTGGGTTATGTTAGCAAGTTTCCATTCGGTAATCACCTTCCTCTCTCTTATTGATCTATCGAACAACAAGCTAATGGGACCAGCAAGTTCATTTGATAATTCCTTAAGTATCCATGTGTTAATACCATCTGGACCATGTGTTTTATTGATTTTCTATGTAATGGCCTTGAGCGAGAAAGCACCTGGGGATTTGGCTTGTGACCTGGAAGACTCAGCCAAAACTGCCATGGATGCAACCAAGTACCAGTTTCTTAGGGCTGTAGTCACCAGCAACACTGCTTCCAGCTTCATGGAATACGCAGTGTCTCTAGAAGGTTTGCTAGGCTTAGAACTACAAACCTTTCCCATGACACTTGGACAAAAGCCATAAGTTTTCTATGTGAGGGAAATTCCTTGTTTGGTGACAAGACAGAAACTTGCATGAAAAAAGTGGATGAATACAAAACAACTTACAAAAGCAATATTTTCGTAGGTAGCTTATGAGTTAGGAGGTCTGAGATCTATATAAATTTGCCACATATCAGTGGTACTGTCTGCATTTTTCACTGCCCATGTAGTCATCCAAATATTTCCATAGAACACCTTGTCACTACATATTCTGGTAGAGCATTCCATGCTGACACCACCCTTTGACTGAATCATTTACTTCTCCTAATAGTACTAAACACATCTCCTCTTAACTTTAGCGTATGTGACCTGGTGGATCTGTGGTAATGTCTGCTTAATCCTATGCTTTCCCAGATTAATTCATTATTTATGGCACTGTAGATAAGGCAGAGATCTCCTCTGAGTCTTCTGTACTCCAAGGAGTACAGGCCCAGCTCATATAACCTGTGACCGTATGGTTTATACTTCATATTATTTATTCTTTTAGTTGTTTTCTGTTGCACCCTTTCAGTCATTTTAATACCCCCAATGCTTTGGGACACGCAGAAGGGGGAACAGTACTCTAGGTGGGGCCTGACCAATGATAAGTATAGTGGAACAATTACTGATTTATTTATTAGCTTTTAGTAACCAGGTAAGTGTGATGGGCAACTGACCTGCCTATTTTCAAGCATGACCCAGGAGAGTACAAAATACAATGAAACAATTATTACAGGGAGCAAAACAGGTAAATCGATATATCAGGTAACAGGACCTTACGCAGGGATGGTCAGAGACATAATTACAAGTAGATGTAAGACACCCGTGTAGGAGTGTGTAACCTTAAAACAGAGACAGTTCATGTAGTACATAACCTATTTTACAGATGAGGTAGCATTGAGCTGACAGGGAATCCAGAACAAAAATTAAGAGCAATTGCAAGCACCAAGTGCACTCAGATGAGAAAAAAGTGTTTTCTTGAAAGTGTTGTGAGATGTGGAACACCTAATTTGGGGAGGTAGGGAGTTGAGAATTTGGGAGCGAAGTGGGAGAAAGCTTGCTCACCCATCTTTGTAGAGCAGAGAAGGCCGGAGAGCAGAGGGGTGGCAGAAGACCTAAGGAAGCAACAGTAAGTCACGGGGTTTAACGTAGCTCCAAGGGAGTCAGGTCAGGAGTGTCAAGTTAAGGGGTCAATGAAGCATCCAAGGGTATAGGAGCGCAAGTCATTGGGAGATAGCTAGTTTAAAGAGGAGTAGAGCAGACAGTGGTGGATGAGGTGATGAGTGGACAAGGCAAATCTGCAGATATTGTTGTATGTGATATCCCATTTGTGGAGAGCACTCAAGTTGGCCTGGGACAGGACAGATAGAGCATATTTGAGTCCAGGGAGCAGGAAACCATAAGCTGCGGAAATCCTGGCTGCTGGGGTAAGTGAATGGTGCACTTTGTAAGCTACTCCAGTCTTCAAGCTGACACGCATACAGACCTCATTAAAATGCGAGGTCACGTGAAGAGGAGGGTCAAGTGTCACTCCCAAGTATTTAAAGGAGTCGGTATTTGTTATGACTGACCCATCGAGGCAATGGACCTGCAGATGGGGGGACTCCGTACAGACTTTTCTAGATGACCCGAAGAGCATGGCCTGAGTCTTGGATAGATTAAGGATAAGATGATTCAAGGAGAGCCAAGATTGGATACATTAAAAGGAAGATGATAGTTGATCACTGAGGTCAAAGGCAGACCTGGAAGCAGTGAAGAGGATCAAGTCATCAGCATATATTGTGGTCCAGCAGTGAGTTGAAGGGGTAGGAATATCTTTAATAAAACAGGAAAAGAGCAAAGGGCCAAGTATTGAACCTTGGGGGATGCCACAGGAGATGACAGCAGGGGAAGAGAGGACTTAACAGAAAGACAGATTACAAACGACTGTAGAGATAGCTGTTAATCTAAGATATTGTGGATCTAGTTGTACCTAGCATTTGGAGTTTACTTAAAAGCAGAAGGTAGTTAACCAAATCAAATGCTTTGGTGAGGTCAATGAATACGGCACCAGTAAGGAATCCATTGTCCATGTTAGTCTTAACTTCACTGGTGAACTGTGTAAGGGCTATAGTGGTACTATGTCCAGGCCTAAATCCGTGTTGGACAGATGACTGAATTTTAAACATCTGGAGGTGTGTAAAGAATTGGCCATGTATTGATTTCTCAAGTAATTTGCTAAGAGTTGCAGAATGGAAATGGGCCTATAGTTTGATAAGATCTTAGGGTCACCTTTTTTGGACACCGGAAAAGTCCTGGCAGTTTTCCATACCTGTGGAACAGTGGAGGTGGAGATGGATAGATTAAAGAGCCTAGTCACTAGTGTTGCTAGGATGGAGGCAGCTAGTCTTAGGGTCCTAGGTTCGATGCCGTCAGGACCTGTGCTATCATGGATAGAAAGGTTCTAAGCAATTTCAGGACTTCCAGATGAGTGACAGGGGTAAGCTTCAGAGGTGGGGGGGTGGGGGCATCAGTTGTAACTGGATATGATGTCTGAGAGCAGTGGGATACAGAGGGACACATATTGGGAAGCTTGGTGAAGAGGGACTTAAAGGCATTCGCTATAGTAGAGGGGTTATTACAGTTGACATAGTTTCCCAGCATTTTCCTCGGAGTCTGCGGCCTATTGTTCCCTAAGATGTCATTAATTTGTGACCAATATCTCTTCGGATCAGATGTAGTGGAGTGAAGGAGTTCACAGTAGTAGTTACTTTTGGCCAGACAAATCTCCTTCTTGCAAGTATTCCGAAAGGTGCGATAATCCTCTTAGTCAATGGGAAGTAGAGGAGGATTTCTATTTTTGACCATAACTTGTCCCTCAGTTTTAGCAGTTGTAAGAGTGGGCGCTTAAACCACTTTGTGGTTTACCCTTAACCCTTCGAGTGGAGAGCCAAATATGCCTCTTCTGTAGAGAGAATAAGGTACTGTTAAGTATTCAGTAGCACAGTTGATATCATTGGTGACAAAATGGGGGGCAATCAGCTAGATGCAGGTCACGAAGAAGAAGAGCAAAGTTTGAGAAGGTTAACACTTTGGGGGGTTCCCTGCTCTTGATGTTCTTAAATATACACCCTAGAATCCTGTTACATTTCCTGTGTTCTTAGTGTGCAAATTATCAGTTATTTGTCACCTATGGCGCGGTAGGACAAGACAAACTGGCATTCAGGAGAACCATTTCTTGATGCTTGGTGGCCTGTATTCAGTTCTGTTATAGCAAAGCTGACAAGTTTCTGTCAGAGAGTCTGAGGGCTCACTCCACAAGAAGCACCTCCACTACAGTCACATCAAGCAACATCAAGAGTTGTCTCTATTCAGGGTATATGCAAAGCAGCTACTTGGAAGACAGTAAACCCCTTTACAGAGCACTACAGTGTGGACATTCAGTCCAGAAGAGATGCCAGTTTCGGCACTGCTGTCTTGCAGTAACTTTTCCTTAAGTAGGTTCTGTACCCAGCCTCCCAAAGTACTGCAATGGAGTCTGCTGTTGTTAAAACAGCTAACGAGGGATTCCTGGGGTTAGAAGAAAAACATACTCACCTGCAGTAACGTTGTTTCTTCCAAGGGATCCTTCACCAAGTTTAACAATCTCATCTCTTTCTCTAAGGGCTCACTCCACAAGAGGCACCTCCACTACAGTCACATCAAGCAACATCAAGAGTTGTCTCTATTCAGGGTATATGCAAAGCAGCTACTTGGAAGACAGTAAACGCCTTTACAAAGCACTACAGTGTGGACATTCAGTCCAGAAGAGATGCCAGTTTCGGCACTGCTGTCTTGCAGTAACTTTTCCCTAAGTAGGTTCTGTTCCCCAGCTCCCAAAGTACTGCAATGGAGTCTGCTGTTGTTAAAACAGCTAGTGAGGGATTCCTGGGGTTAGCAGAAAAAAATACTCACCTGCAGTAACGTTGTTTCTTCCAAGGGATCCTTCACCAAGTTTAACAATCTCATCTCTTTCTCCCCCTCCGGAATCTGGAAAAAGGTTCTTGCAAGAATCAGTTTCTCTTGATTGCTTGAGCATTACTTATCACATTGTTTTACAACTCATATTGTATGGTTCTAGCAATTTATTATTTTTTCTGCCATGGTGGAAGTTTTTTTCCAAAAACCTTTACCACTTATGGGTACGTTTTACTAGTCATTTAGTTAGCTTTAGTGGTCACTGCTCACCTCAGTTTGAGAAATAAATCTGCCGTTTCTGGGCAGAGATGAGCATGACCACATTGCAGAGTTTGAATGCTGTTCTGCGTTCTCTATTTGCATAACGTTTCCAACTCCAGGACAAGCTTCAGCTGTGGGACTGAAGATGTTGCTAAACCTAGTGAGGGATCCCTTGGAAGAAAAAAAAAATCACTACAGATGAGTAGTTTTGTTTTTGTCCTTCAAATTTTCCACATAGCTGGTTTTTCATACCATGTCATGAATGTGACAGCTGTAATTTTTCTAACCCTGGCCAAAATATATTTTCACACTTGTGGCACAAAATGACGTTTCAGCCATTATTTTATAAATGATCTGTCTTGTTCAGAAGGAGTGGTAATAGAAAGACTGTATTGAAAATGTGGGGTCAAAGTGTGGAAAAATGACTGAGCTATGACAAAACCTTGAATTGTTCCAGTGTTTACTCGTAACTATTTTTGCAGATTGTGGTCCTGGATGTTTAAAAAATCCCACGTCTTGAACATGACCGGTGTCATTTTTCAAATCTCTCTTCCAAAACTTGTTTTTGCAGGCACACTGCAAAATCACCTTTCAGATAGCATTTTAAAAAAATTCCACCTGTCTTAATCATAATCAGGTCATAAAGGGAGGCAGTATAGCACAGTTGTTTAAGGCTCTGAGCTGCAGATCTGGTGACATTCAGCAGACCAGACCTGGGTTTGAATCCCACAGCTTCCACTTGCATACTGTGTGACCCTGAGCAAGTCACTTAAATTCCTTGTGCTCCCAGCTTGCACCTGTAAAAAAGGTTTCAGCTTAGTGTTAAAACAACTAAATAAAAAAAATAAAAAAAACGACTCTTGGAAATTTGGAGTCAAAATGTGGGAGCCCATTGAAAATTAGATATTGCCTCTCAGCAGACCTATCCTGGGTAAATACAATCTAAAAATGTGTAAAAGCAGGACAGCACTGAAAATTAGATACTACGTGTCTTCTGGTCTATTCTGGGTAAATATATAGTAAAGATGTGTACAAGCAAGACCCAGTACAACAGCAATGCAAGCTGCAAACATTCAGCATTGACAAATGCTTGTTAATGATTGATAGTTCTCCCAACCTTCAGCATGGCAGTTTGTATCAAAATAAAGTACTTACTCATGCTAGTGACTTATCCACCAGTCTTTATTAGCATGACTAATTACATAACTCCAGAAAAAGCGTCTGTTATTCTCTGGGCATTTCATGACTTCTTTACATTATGGCCCTTCTTGCGTGTTTCTTGCGTGTTTCAGGGTTTATCAATCATATTTTGTAAAGAGTTGTCTACCATTTCCCCCAAATAAGTGTTACTATTTGTCATAGTAGGATAATAATTTAAAGTTGGAAGGAACCATTGGTCCATCATGTCTGCCTTCTGCTTCATAAGTAATGATGAAAACAGTATACTGTGCAAACACATACCAATTTATAGGGATTCTCTACACGTTCTACTACTCAAGGCCGCTTGTGAAATAACATGGTAAGCAAAAATGTGCCCAGGCTTACCCTTAAGGCTTGTGTTTCAAACCCCAGGAAATCTTACTGTATTCTGACAAATGCAGTATGGTCTCACCATAGGACTGCCTTGGAGCCGAAATGGTTAATAGAACCTATGCTGATAGTGGAATGTTAGACTCGAACTCGGTTTTCAAATCACTGTCCCCTGGTTGCACTTCCTGCAACAGTGTGATTATTTACTCTGCTTGCCTCAGTAAAACGTCTCTGGAGAGTCTCTTTCACTTTCACTGAAGAAATTCAATTTCTTGTTTTTTTCTGAAGTCTATTATTTATTTTCAGTTTCTGAAGCACTGTCCTTGGTTCACAGGTAGAATTAGTCTAGATTTAGTGAATATTTGGTGAGTTTCTTCAGTTCCTACTTGATTTCTCCAACTGGGAAGGAACCAATATTGTTTTAATTTCTTAAAGTTTAATTTTAACTTCTATTACAGTCTGGTAAGGCGGATGGAAAAAAAAAAAAGGAAAAATGTTTTTACTGGGGTAGCTCTCGGTCTATTGGTTTAACTTCTGTTCAGTGTCACAGACCAAGAAACGAACAGGTCCCACAGGTTTCCAACATTGTTCAGAGTGTGGGGAACCGTTCGATAAGGCAGATCCTTATTTAATTTGTGTTTTTTGTTCAGGGTTTGTCCAGCTCCAAGAGGACTGTAATATCTGCAACAACTTCCCTCAGTCAGGGCTTGATAGGCGACTTAAGCGACTGCAGGAGAAGATGTCCCATAAGGCTGCTGAACCGGCTGAGGACAAACCAGCCACGGGCCAAGTTGAACCGGAGAACCAGCCCTCTGACCAGGGTAACAATTCTTCTACCAAAAAACGCCCTGCAGATACTGCCGCTAACCCAGCAACTGGGGAAAAAGAAAAAAGAAAGAAAAACATGTAATGGTCGAACCACAACCGAAAGGGGTAGTGGTTCCGACTGCTGAGGAGATGGCAAACGCTATCAGGATAATTCAGGCTTTGCAACCGAGCACTCCGGTCCCCTTCAGCTCCTCCTACACTGGTTCCCAGTTCATTGGAAATTGAACAGGAACAGTTAGCTGATGAAGAGGAGGAGGACCCAGATGGTGATGGTGATGGTGATGGTGGTGATGATGATGATGATGATATTGAACCAGAGATTTCCCCAGAGCCTCACCATTCTGACTCCCCTAATAAAGGACATGAGGATTTTACCTCTCATTATGCCTTTATTAAACAGGTGGCTCAGTCCGTTGATCTTCCTACCCAGGAGTCTACTGATGAGGAGGAAGAAAAGACTATAGAGAGATAATGGATGTACCTGTCTCTAAGAGGCTGTTGATACCTATCCATAAATCTCTTAAGAGGCAGGGTTCATAAGATCCTGCAGACTCCTACCTCTGTGCCACCAGTGGATAAAAAAGTGGACAAAAAATATTGGGTTGCCAAGGCTGGGGCAGACTTCCTGTTCAGGCACCCTAGCCATGAGGGAGTGGTACAGGCTGCTGCCTGTGACAAGGCTGGCATTCCCCTGGCTTCCCACCCTCCTGATGAAGACTCAAGGAGGATGGACACCATTGCTAAGATATATTTGGGATCCTCTCTTCTTATCAGACAGGCTTCTTATATGGCATACATAGCCAGATACCAGAAGACCTTGCGGGACACGGTTATGGAAATTACTAAATCTGTGCCAGCCCCTATGGCAGCTGACTTACAAGAAGTTGCAAAGAGGGGCATTGAGGATTCTAATGCACAATTCAGACTGGCTGTAAATAATAATGACACTTTAGCCAGACAAATGGCTTCCTCTATTTCCCTCAGAAGATTTACTTGGCTAAGGACTACCAACCTGACTCAAGACATGCAGTCCAAGGCTTTGGACTTCCCTTGTGAGCCCTCCTCTCTGTTTGTTGAGCAGACAGAGGCTTACATGAAAATCATGGATGATTACAAAACAGCCTGCAAAAGTGCTGCAGCCAAGGAGAGGGCTTCCATTCCTCAGAAACACCAAGCAAGGGGAGCTAGCAGTAGGGGTCAATATAGGCCTTATTTTCAAGCTACAGGCCTACACTCAGTATCAACAGCAGAGGGTCTATTTCAGAGGCAGGGGCAGAAGAGGTGGAACCTGAACTAGCCTCAGTCACCAACTAGCATCCCAGCCTAAGCAGACACCCTGAGGTATCTGTCCGGGTCACCTTCCCAGTCCAGATAGGGGGAAGATTGGCCCACTACCTCCAGGAATGGAAAGCTAGCACTACAGACAGATGGGTTCTGGAGGTAGTGGGCCAAGGCCTGGCTCTCAGCTTCAACCTAAAACCAAGGCTGAGAGCAAGAATTTTCAGATCAACTTCTCCCTCAGAAACAAAGTTATTAGAGGAGGAGGTACTGAATCTGCTATACTTGGGAGCAATAGAACCAGTTCCTCTGGCACATGGAGGAAAGGGTCTTTATTCAACGTACTTCCTCACACTGAAAAAAACAGGGGAGTGGTGACCCATATTAGATGTCAGGCACTTAAACAGGCATCTACTGAAGCCAAAGTTCAAAATGGTAATCCTGAGTTCAATCCTCCCAACCCTAAGACAAGGGAACTGGTTGGCATCTTTGGACTTAAAGGATGCTTACTTCCATATATACCCATAAGACAGTCCCACAGAAAATTCCTGAGATTCAGACTGCCATCAGGTCACTACCAGTTCAAGGCAATGCCTTTTGGACTTACTTCTGCTCCAAGGGTGTTCACAAAATGCTTGGCTGTGGTTGTGGCACATCTCAGAAGGCAAGGAGTGGTAGTGTTTCCTTACCTGCATGACTGGCTAGTCGTAGGGCAGTCTCCACATCAGGTGAAGCAGTTTCTGGCACTGACATAGGAGCTTCTCTAGTCTTTAGGATTCCTGGTCAATCTGAAAAAGTCATTACTACAACCAGTGCAATTCCTGGAATTCATAGGAGCCATGCTGGATTCAGTGAGGGGAAAGGCTTTTCTCCCACAGTCAAGAGCAAATACCCTGGTTCAACTGGCAGGCACTTTCAAGGCCCAAAGCCTCAGGCCGACCGACACTTTCTACAGTTGCTGGGCCATATGGC
This sequence comes from Neoceratodus forsteri, assembly GCA_016271365.2. Taxonomy (NCBI): domain Eukaryota; kingdom Metazoa; phylum Chordata; order Ceratodontiformes; family Ceratodontidae; genus Neoceratodus; species Neoceratodus forsteri. Next base: position 724,014,424 of record CM057458.1, on the reverse strand, counting down.
AGCTTCAACGGCTACAGTGTCAGGAGCAAGATTTTAAATGACGGATGTCCAGTATCATCTCAGATTTTATTGGCATTAGAAATCAGATCTGTTGTCAAAACTGGTTCCAGTCCCACAAACCCTCCTGCAAGCACTGCAATGGTGGTTCAACATGGACAACCTCAGACAGGGTATTCCTTTCCTGTAGGAGTCTCCCTCCCTGGTGTTAACCACAGATGCTTCCCTACTAGGGTGGGGAGCACACTTAGGGGAGCACACTGTTCACGGTACATGGCTCAAACAGGAATCATTCCTTCACATCAACCTGCTAGAGCTCAGGGCAGTCTTCCTAGCACTTCAGGCATTCGCCAACCTGTTGCAAGCAAAGATAGTGCAGGTCAGGACAGACAATACAACCACAATGTACTACATAAACAAATAAGGGAGCACAAGGTCTACACCTCTGTGCACAGAAGCCATGAGAATATGGGGTCTTGCTTATTCTCTGGGAGTTGTTTTGTAAGCAGTGCACCTTCTAGGGAAAGACAATGTGTTGGCAGATGCACTGAGCAGGATAAATCAGAACCATCATAAATGGGCCCCGAACAGACAGGTGCTACAAGTGGTATTCAAGCGGTGGGGCACTCTAGAGATAGACCTCTTTACAGACCCAGACTACTACTAGCTTCCCAAATTCTGTTGCAGACCGCCAGTCTTGGGCTCAGTCCCATTGGATGCCCTCATTCTGGACCGGACAGGGAAGTTTCTGTATGCCTTCCCTCCATTTCCCTTGCTGCTGAGGGTTCTGAACAAGCTTAGATCCCAGCCTGCCACAGTGATCCTCATTGCTTAAGATTGGGCCAGGCAGCCATGATATCCCCTGGTCCTGGCATTGTCAATGTCCAGACCAGTCAGCCTCCCCAGGAGGCACAACTTGTTGACTTCTATCCAGGACATGATTCTATACCCTGGTCTTCAGTCCTTCAGGCTCAAGGCGTGGTGCTTGAGGACCTAGAATATGCTGATTTGCACCTTTCAGAAGGGGTTATGGAGGTTCTTAGGGTTTCTAGAAAGCCCTCCACCAGGAAGATTTACATGTCCAACTGGAAAAGGTTTTCCATTTGGTGTCGAAAGAAAGGTCTGTATCACACTCAGACAGGTTTGCCAGTAGTCCTGGATTACTTGGCACACCTCCATTCCCTCGGCCTTTGGCCTTCTACACTCATGGTGCATTTGGCTGCAGTATCAGCCTACCTGTCAGCAGGTAAGGCATCATCACTGGCTTCAAACTCAGTAGTTAGAAAATTATTTAAGGGTTTACTGCATTTACACCACCACATAGGGCTCCCACTCCAATGTGGGACCTCAACATATGTATTACACAGCTCATGCAACCACCTTCTGAGCCCATGTCATCAGATGACCTCAAATATGTAACTTGGAAGACTGTCCTCCTAGTTGCAGTTACTTCAGCCAGAGGGATCAGTGAGCTCCAGGCCTTGTCCACAGATACCGATTATATTACATTTCACAGGGACAAGGTGGTTCTTAGGACCAATAACAAATTCCTTCCTAAGGTAGTATCTGATTTTCATGTCAACCAGTCCATTACACTACCAGTCTTTTTCACTGATCATTCTTCTTCAGGTGAACATAGGCTACATAGCCTGTATGTTAAAAGAGCTATCAGCTATTACCTGGAACATACAACAGGTCACAGAGGGGATAGGACCTAGCTCTTTTTGACATATGGGGAAGTGGGAAAAGGTAAACCTGCTACAAAGAGGTCCATAGCATGGTGGATTGTGGCATGTATCCTGTTTTGCTATAGCAAGGTGGGCAAGCAACCCCCTCAGGGTCTTAGGGCCCACTCCATGAGAGGAACAGCTGCATCCATAGCAGCCTCTAGAGATATCCCTTTATTGGAAATCTGTAAAGCAGTTACCTGGAAGACAGTTCACACATTTACCATGCATTACTGCCTGGATACTAAGGCTAGGAGTGATGCCAGGTTTGGCATAGCAGTTCTGCAGAGCCTGTTTCCTAAGTAGGTCCTCTGCCCACCTCCAAAGGCACTGCTTGGGTAGTCTACATTTGTCAGAATACAGTAAGACTTCCTGAGGTTTGAAGAAAGCGTTACTTACCATAGCAATCTTGTTTCTTCTTAGTGACTCTTACTGTATTCTGAGCTCCCACCCTCCTCCCTTGCTAGGACCTACAGGCCACTGTATACTGTATGTACAACTAAAGTTGTAAACCTGTGGGTACCTAGTAGTTTATTGGGCATCTGTGACTTGAGTCTTAGTGATGCCCTCTGTTATTTAAGAGGTGTTTTGTCTCCTAACAGGGGTTTTACTAATTGTTAGATTAGCTTTGTTAGATAGTGTCTTTTAGCTTCTGCATGCTTCATAAGAATCTGACTGTTGCAGGAAGTGCCACCAGGGACAGTGATTTCAAAACTGAGCTTGAGCCTAACATTCCTCTGTTAGCATAGGTTCTATTAACCATTTTGGCTCTGGGGCAGTCCTATGGTGAGACCTTACTGCGTTTGTCAGAATACAGTTAGATTCCCTTAGAAGAAACACGATTACTTTGGTAAGTAATGTTTTCTTTCTTTATGTCCAGGGTCACTGCTGATAGGCAGCTTCTTATGTTCAACACCCTCTGGGAGAACAAGTTCCTTAAAACGTTACTTTTGAATATACCACCTAGGTTTCAGGGTGTGTCCTCATGTTCTGCTGCAAGGCACAAATCAAAAAAATCTGACTGTTTGATTTTTTGGATTCTGTTGAGTATATGAAAGACTGAAATGATGTTCCTTCTTAGCCTCCTTTTCTCCAGGGTGAATGGGCCTCCAGCCTACCTACATAGCTTTCTCTTCATATCACTAAACATTTTGGAGACCATACTCAAGGGAGTCCAGCACACAGGCCAATGTTGTGTCAGTCGAAATTTAAGGAGCTTGCTGGAGAATCCAGCTTCCAGATCATTGATAAAAGTGTTAAAAAAAAACAGTAGCCCCAGCAGCAGTCCCTGAGGGATGCTGCTGTGTACTTCCCTCCACTCAGGGTAGTATCCGTTGACCATCATCACATGCTGCTTCCTGCCCCTAGCCAGTTTGCAGTCAGTTTTTTGTATGTCTTATGTATTCCACACTAGTTTAATTTGCCCAGAAGCTTGACATGTGTTACAGTTTCAGAGGCATTGCTGAAAAGCAGGTTGACTGTGTCCTTGGCCCTGCCATTGTGCACCTCCCTGGTCACCTGCTCAAAGAAGATTACCAGGCTGCTGAAAATTTTAAACCTAGCTTGGTGTGCTTTTAGTGGTGCTGTTATTTCTCTGCTGTATTTATTTGAAATTGTTTTGGGGTGTTGAAAATTTGAAACTTAGCTTGGTGTGCTTTTCGTGGTGCTGTTATTTCTTTGCTGTCTTTACTTGGAATTGTTTTGGGGCTGTTAAATCTGAAACCTAATTTGGTGTACTTCTAGTGATGCTGTTATTTCTTTGCTGTCTGTACTTGCTGCAAATTTTCCCCCACCCTCCCTCTCCCACACCCACTGTTACTTAAATGCCCTGTTAAATCAGGAGCCAAGCACATGGAATAGCAGGGGTTGTGGAGTAGGAGGGGCATGGGGGGGGGAGGAAACCCAACCTTGGCACAAGTGTTTTGACTAATTTTTTGTTTTCCTTCTTTAAAAAAGTATCGGAGGATTGGTGGCAGGATTTTCAGGACAGTAAATTAATAAAGAGGGAACTAGGAGAGATTCAGTACCAGACAACTACTAGAACAGCAGTATAAGTGCAGTATAATATGGCGAGTGGTGCAATGCAGTGGATGCAAGACAGCCATATTCAAGCAGACCTTCTGGATGCTGAGGTGCTGCCCTATCTTCAGGCATCTCTCTGGACTGCGGGATGTGGTAGCCAGACTCAGAGCAGAAGTAAACTGGCTCAGGAGACACCTTCATCCCTATCCAGAGACCACCCAATCAAACACTGCTGCCTCGAAGGATGCCAAGAATGAGGATCACTTGGATGATGGTGGGCTTGGGGAGGGTTAGGACGGTCAGGCAGAGACACATCTCACATTCTATTCCACTCTAGAACTCATATGCCACACTGGAAAATGGGGACAACCAAACTGAGGCACCCAGAGAAGTGTAAGGGAAGGATGTGGAGGTCAACCAAGGAGGTGACCTCAGTGGGGAGAGCAGTGGGCCACAGAGGAGGAGGAAGTGAATCCTAGTGGGAGACTCTATCATAAGGGGGATCCAGCTAGGAACACAGGAGGGGGAGGACAGGGAGGTGAGGTGCCTACCAGGTGCCACGGCATGGAGGGATGGGAGGAAGATCCTGGGGATCGCGGGGAGGGTGAGCTGGATGTCATTATCCACCTAGGTACTAATGACCTGGCAAATGGGGAGCCTAAGAAAGTTCTGAAAGAGTTTAGAAAATTGGAGAGGGGTCTCAAGCAAGTGCTACATCTGTCACCTTCTCAGAAGTACTACCTGTGAGAGGTATGGGAGAGCATAGGGGCACACACACCAGGAACTTTAACACATGGTTGAAGAACTGGTACTGTGAGGAAGGGTTTGGATTCATTGGTGACTGGGGACCCACCTGGAGAGATGGGGTCTTGTTCAAGCCTGATGGCCTGCATCTGTCCTGGAGGGGAATCCAAGCATGCAATGATAAGTTTAAATGCTACATGGACAAGCATTTAAACTAGCCGGGGGGGGCAGACCAGCAAGGAGGGTACCTAATTGCCCACCCGAGATTATCGTCCTTCGGATGAGACGTTAAACCGAGGTCTCTTCTACCCATCCTGGTGTTGTCCTGGTGGGTGTCCAGGTGGAAGTAAAAGAACCCAGGGCACTCTTCGCAAAGAGTAGGGAACATTCCCAGTGTCCTGGCCAACATTCCACTTCCCATAAACTGGTTCATGCAATTATCCAGGCTGTGTGTGGGTGATGATGTGTGATATGGCCACCACCACACATTCAGTCACTTCACTACCAGTCTAGCATTGCTTGTAAAGCACTTTGGATGTATGAAAAGCGCTATATAAATGCTGATTCTTCTTCTTCTTCATCTGTCCTTTGCTTATGGAACTCGTACTTGCAATATTCATAACCCTAACTTCTGTTTTACTCCACAGCAAAAAAATGTGATGGGTCACACTGTGATCACACCTGTTCCTCTCCCTGAACCAGGCATTATTGATATTGATCCCCAATACCTGCGTGCCCTGTCTCAATATTTGCCTATTTTTAATGTGCACATTGATCCCTTGACTCTCTCCTTGTGATCACTTTTAGCTAGAAAAGATGCTCATTTAATCTTTATTAGCAGTAATATATCTAAAGCGAACAATATCCTTAATGATTTAATTCATGATGGTAATTTAAGTCTTGCAGTTAGCAGTTGCTGGGTAGAACTAAGCTTTAAAGTTTTTGTTATTATTCAAGCATTTTTGATTGTTTTTCTGATGCTGCCTGCGACGTACCCTGAGACAACATTGAAAACAACTCAAATTCCTTTACAAGGCTTGTGTGTCGGGCCTGTAAACGATTTTTTAGCCCGATCCCTACCAGCTTACTTGGGATTGTTGCCCCTTCTGAGGCAACACGAGGGGGAATGTTATCCATGGACCAGCACCCCGATTGGCCCCCTGCCTCACAGACAGTAATACTTATGGCACAGGCACTTATCATATAAGCTTAAGTGTCAGGATCTGAGTTCTATTGTATTTTCTACTAAGACTCATATATCACATATATATATCTATATATATATATATATCTATATATATATATATATATATATATATATATATATATATATATATATATATATATATATATATATATATATGCTGTCATAATTGTACCACTTGGGAGACACCTCTGTTTATACCATTGTATAATCATTAGTTAGACAATACTGCCATCTTTACTTCTAGTGCAGAACAGCAATTACTTATATAATTATGTGTGTAACCACAAATGGCCTTTACGAATACAGGTCCTTTGTTTAGTTATCTTGTCTCTCTGCTTGCTCAGCATGCTTTCCCAGGCTAGTGAGAAGTCAGGTTATTTGCCATTTACCCAACAATGAGACTTTTATATATCTTTTTAGTAGTTGCTATGGTAATTATCAGGGGTATAGGATCTTTTGCATTGCACCTTTTTCTCTGAGAAGAAGAGACTTGTTGCTGCCTATAGGTAAGAAAGATTGGAGATGTTTTCCCTGGTGTTTATCACTGTGATTTGGTTGTAAGCCTGCTTAATATACCAGAAATGAATCACTTTATGTGCTGGACACCATTTGTCTATCATTTCTTCACTTTTATGCAGTTCCAACAAGAATCTAAGAAAGGTAATTTTATTACCCAGTTACAAATAGATGCAGCCTAATATAGAACGGAAACATAACAGTTTGACAGCAGAGGAGGACTCTTGGTCTACCCAGTCTGCCATTTTTTCCCCCTTGCCTATCCTGTCACCACAGACCCTACTTGATCTCTGGTTCCCTCCCTCTCCCTTTGCTTCCCACTAAGATTCCATTGTGTGTATTCAATGCATGCTTGAAGCCCACCACTGTTTTCACCCCACCACCTCCACTGGAGGACTGTTTTAGGCATCCACCACTCTTTCAATGAAGAAGCACTTCTTCACATCTCTCTTGAATTTACCCCTTTCATGATTCATTGCATATCCTCTTGTTCTCTTGCACCTTTTCCTGTGAATAAACTCCTGCCCTTTACCTTATTTAACCCTGTTAGTTATTTATAGCTCTCTATCATATCCCCTCACACTCTTCTTTCCTTCATTGTGTACTTATTGAGGTCCTTCAGTCTCTCCACGTAGGGCTTCTGATGCAGATTGCAGACAGCAGTTATTTGTAATTTTAAGCCAGGCAAAGCATGAGTTAAGACAAGTAACTAACAGAAAGTTATTAACTCAGTGGGAGATTGCACAAAAATATTGCCCTTTGTTTTAACTCTATATACAACTATCTCTTGACTCATAAATGTCCACCATTGTCCACAATTGTTACAATCTCTAAAATGGTTTCTAAACCTGTGTTTAGTTTTTGCTTTCCTCCCTAGAACTTGTTACTGGTATTAAGTACCCCCAACTTTAGTACACTGGTTGCTACTCTGTCTGCTGTACTTCAGTAATAGTCATTTATGTGGAGATCCTTTATTAAGACTGGAGTGGATCCATGTACACTTGTTGCTTTGGCATTAGAATGAGACATTTTGCATTTAGTTTGCTCAATATGAGAGGTATCACCATGAGAGTATAACACTCCCACCATACACACACGTACATACACTTTTTTTATAACACTTAAGACATCCCTAACTTCAGCATGCTAAGCAAATTGTTTATAAAAATTGGAGCTGTGGTCTTTTTACTCATGTCTACCATCTGAGCAAATACCAGTCAAGTTGTTTGAGGATGCAGGATGCCCAAATGGGTCCAAACAGTATTCACTGCAATCACTCTTCCTTGTGCTTGTTTTTGTTTACCAGTTAGGCCCTAGGAGTTTTTGGTGTAACATTAAAAATATAGTCAGTGGCTCCTTTAAAGGCTATATTACTGATATGCTCATTGATGGTATAAGTTGCAACAGTGCCTTAACAATTGCAAAAGCATTTAACACCCAGTTCTCTAACCTGTCTGTTTATACTTCTCCATTTTCTTTTTTTTTGTAATTATACTTTATATTCCCCTACTGCCTGCCAGCTCCAACTCCTTCAGGACATCTAAAGGGTCATCCTTCTGCCAACTGCCCTGTCAAACCAACCTCCCAGTCCTCCATGGAGCTTCAGTCCCCAGCAGAGACAAGCTGGGGCTCTGACCCCGTAATCCTACATTTCGTCAGGCCCCAGAGGTGTTCGGTGAGCAGGGGCAAATTGGAGGCATGCCCCGAGAAGTCCATCATCCCAGAGCTTGTAGGTGTATTTCCTATTTTTTTCCCCGATGCAGTGAAATCCCCTGACGTCATGACGCTGAGCGGCGATGTCCACTGCGCTACTTGGCTGCCCGTCCCCTCCAAGCGGGGCTTGTGGTGCCCCCGGGCTCATGCTTGAGGTCATGCACAAGGAGCATGGGCATAGGCCATCCCCCTACCCCCCGGAGATGGCGAGCTGTCATGGGACGCTGTTGTGCCTCGCCGACCCAACCAATCCACCCGAGTCCACTCCCGAACCCAAGTCGCCGGCATGGTGCGAGGTGTGGCATCCAGTGCCTCAACCCTCAGCACCACCAGGCCCGTTCCATACTTCCCTATTTTCTGCCCTGGGCAGGATCAACTTGACAGCTCCCAACCCAGACCTGCCTCTTGCCCTCCTCTTACTTCAAGACAGTCTCTGTTAAGGAGATACACAGATTCTTTGCAAGCCTCTCCCCCTACTCCAGTGCTGGGCATGACAATATGATGCCCAAACTCTGCCTTGGTGCCCCTTTTCTTATCCTACCTATTACTCATGTTTTCAATACATCCCTTATCACTGTATCAATTCCTGACCTATGGAAGGTTGCTAAGGTTGTACCTGTATTTAAACAAAGTGATACAAAAAGCCTCAAGAACTACCGACTGATAGTTATCCTTTCAGCTGTTAGCAAGCTATTAGAAAAAGTGGTAGTGCCGCAGCTCTCAGACTACATCCAGAGTTATGAACTTCTATCCCCTGCATAACATGGCTTTCACAAGGGCTATAGTACCTCCTCTGCCCTAGCCAAGGTTACATCAGAGGTTAGGGTAGCCTTGAACCAAGGCAAACTGACTGGAGCAATCTTCGTAGATCTCTCCAAAGCCTTTGATTTGGTTGAGCGTACTCTCCTGTGCTCTAAACTCCAGTGTTTTAGCCTGTCACCCACTGCCCTAGCATGGTTCACAAGCTGCTTACAAGGTAGGCAGCAACTTTTTCAAGTTCAATGGGGTTTTCTCTGAGCCACTTTTATCAATACTGCGGTCACACAGGGGTCCATACTGGGTCCCCTTCTCTTCTCCTTGTTTATTAGCTATTTACTCCTGGTGTCGGCCCACAGTAGTGCAACTTTATATGTGGATGACCTAGTTCTCCTAATTTTCTTGATATTAATCTCATTAATTCTTACTAAAAGGCAAACTTTGGTAACATACAATCACGGCTACTGGCCAACAAGCTAGCCATAAACCTCAAAAAAACACAGGCTATGCTCTTTGGATCCCGGGCCAAATTGAATGCGTGTCCTGTTCTCCTGAGTCACTGGTACTGATGGGTCCCTTGTGAAGGTCATTGACTCCAATTAAATACCTGGGAGTCACCCTCAACCCTCAGCTTGACTTCTCTCTGCATATTCCAGACATGAGCAAGACTGCTAATAGTAAGCTGGGCTTGACTTTCAGAGCTAATAGCAGTCTTACATGAGCAGCGTGTCTTGCCCTGGCTAATGGTATACCTCCCCCTATACTCTGTTATGGGCTCATAGCCTTCACCCATGCCACCAAATCTATTCTGTCTAAATGAGATGTTGCCTATAATAACATTTGTCACTTTGCCCTCTCTGCCCCTCAACTCACTCATCATTGTGGGCTATATAATAAACTTAAATGGCTGTCCCCAGGAAATCTTCATACTTTTGTGTTGGGCTGTTTCACTGACAAAGTAGTTAAAACAGCTACTCCTACAGTCCTAGTGGAGCTTTTTAAGCCTGCAAGCTCTACATACATTCAGTACTAAGGTCAAGTGTCTCATCTGCGTTCATGTCCCAAAAACCCATAGCAGAGCAGCACGATCCTTTCATCTGCATGACGCCACCCAACAGCCAGCTGAGTGGTGTCATTATGACCTTACATACTAAGGTCAAATGTCTCATCTGTGTTCCATGTCCCAAAAACCCATACGTTGATGGGTGATTGGGCATTTGCTGTCTGTGCACCTACTGCAGGCTGTGAAACTCCCTTCCTGTACATGTCCATTGTGCCACCTTCCATGTTAGTTTCAGGAACTCCCTCTGGGATAATCTGAGGCTCACCTCAACCTGTAACTGTACCTAAGCATTAGTGCCCTCCCAGTGGCACAGATTACGGGGGGCAGAGGGGGCAGACTGCCCCCCCTAGGTATTTTCACCACTCGGAACGTGACTTTTTAAAGCGGTGAGCTTTTTTTTTCCCCACCATATTGGTCATGCTGCAGCTGCACAGTGCCTGAAGAATGTATCTGAGCTAGCTGGTCTGGAGCCAGCTTTCGAATCCGAGCAGTACAGCAGCCAGCTCCGCCTATACTTTGTCCCAATTGGTTGCCTCAGCCTGCGTGCCACCAATTGGCTGAAAGCATGCTACAGTGCATCTACTGGACTGTGAACATTCTCTCCTGCTGCTGCGTGCTTTACCCTTAGCCAGCCCAGCCCGATTGACTGCGTGCTGTTATTTAGATGCCATTGGCGCTCCTGGAACTGTTGGCAAGAGATGGTGGATTAAAATGGGTGATGTGGGATTGGATTGAAATGGGCAGCAGTGTGTTTGGTCATTGGGGTCATTACAAGCAGGCAAGCAGACTTGCAGTCCTTCAGTGTTGAGAGAGGGATCAGCATGGTCAGACCGTCAGAGCTGAGATTCGGCAGGCCTTCGACCGCTCCAAGCCAAATGAACGAGGTAGCAGCACAGCAGCCAGTAAGATCCCTTTGTTTTGGGTTCTGTTTGTGAAGGAGCCAGGAGGGGAAGGAGTGGAAGTTCGGGCATCGGTTACTCCATACTCATTCTTGTGAGGTCAGGGCCAGTATAAAGCTGATACTTTGCAGTGGCTACGAAATTAACTGAAAGGTTGCTAGGTTGGCAGAAATAAAGCTGTTTTTTTTGCTCTGGATAACTTCACCCATAAAGATGTTTAAAAGCATCGTCCAAGGACATACCCCGTGGCACCCCACTTCTAAACACCATCATCTCTGAAAATTCCTCACTGAGTACTACTCTCTGTCCCTGCCTCCCCATCCCCCACACACACACACACACACACACACACACACACACACACACACCAGTTTCCAACCCAGGTAATAGTTCCTTCCTTACACCTAGATCCACTAGTTTCTTAAATGGGAACAGTCAGTACTGAGCCCCACATCCAACTGCGGGGCTGGTGAATGAGGCAGCTGCACAGCAGTAAGTTCTCTCCATCTGTGGTGGGTTCTGTTTGTGAAAAAGGAGCCAGGAGGGGATCGGGATGCACTGATTACAGCCAGTCAGCAAGCCTAGGATTAGTCCTGATAAGGGACAGGGGCACTGTGTGTCTGACTGAGTTGAGGGACTGTGACCTTGTGATAAAATGTGTGATAAAATAATTTTCACATATTCTATCACAAGGGCATAGTAATGCAGTCCATTCTGAAAATGTGTGAGTGGCACGCACCTCAAATCACTTGATAACCAAGCTACCACCACTGCTGGAAATTTCAACCACCCCAATGGGTCGGGTTAACCCCCATCCCCATAGGTATGCAGCCTCCCATGATGGAGATCATTGATGGTTTTAAAAATTAAACATGAAAACAGAAGGAATACACTGAATAGATGCATACTTTTTGACTAAGTGTGAAATTTGCAAGTTCATGTGTTTGTCTGGAAACCCTTGGGCAAATTGTTATGAGGTTTCATATTCCATTTGGTTGTCCCCAAAATATATCATAAACAAACCTTGTCTCACTGCCTTCTTTAAGGGACCAATCATTTTTGTGGAATATCAGCTTGCACCTCACTTTTAGGGGTACACTAGTCTCTATTTCTTTGGTTCTAGATGGCATGGACTTTGAGTTGTAGCAGCTTCTCTATCAGTCTCATCTGTATAAACACAATAATAAATATATAACCAGATAAAGGCTACCAGTGACCTCAGGCATTTATTATGGAGTGGTTTCTGACCTTCATTGTGAATCTGTATTATTTATACTCCAAGATTTGATTTTTAGCCAAGCAGCTGTTTTTAGTGGTCAGGGACTGTTTGGTTGCTGCTGCATAGGGCTCTCTTTTACCTGGCTAGTCAGTAGCCACAATTTTACTTGAGATGAGAGACACTGAATGACAAATTCATAAATGGTGGTAGCCTATCTCATGTCTAAAGTGGTCTGTTCACTTGTCTTGTATTTTATTTTAACAGCATTTGTAAACCCTATGTGCAATATGGTTAGTTATCAAAGTGAACATTTTATGCCTGAATTTTCTAAATAAGAGGTGTATGCAGGTTCTGATCAAGAAGTTGCTTTAGTTTTGACAATTTTTTTAAAACAAGACAATTATTTTGATAGTTATATTGGTTGTTTGTAGCAAGTCAAAGAAGGCTCTAAAAGCAGCAAAAATAGTGTCAAAATTACCCTCAAAATGCACCAGAATGCACTGAAAACCTGATAGCTTCTGGGGGCCTAGGCAGCCCCCAGACCCCTGGCCTATTCATTTGGGACTTACTATGAAAAGCAGGACTTTTACCAGTCTTTGCCCCCCCCCACCGTCAGAAAAACAAACTATGCCCCTGGTACCTCCTCTTTACAAGCTGTTGCACTTTATTGTTCTATCTGGTCTCTGTCTTGAGTCTAGCTTGATCATAGCTTGTATATTTGACTGTTAAACTGATTACTTTGTCATGCAATGTTAATATTGCCTCTGTGTTTATACCCTGTATTGTCTGTATATCCTTTTGAATATCATGTTAACCTTGGTTCTGTCTGTATATTCCCTGTAATCTCCCGGGTCGCACCTGAAAATAGGCATATGTTTGTCTGGTGTGCTTACCTGGTCAACAAAAGCTACATAAATAAGAATTAGTGTTCTTTTGCAGGTGTGATCTGGACAAGTAGCAATACATGAAAAATAGTACCAAAATCTGTATCTCTTTTTATCCTTGCTTGTGCATGCGCGAAGCAAAGATGTTGTTACAGCAACAGGATTCAGAAGTGTGTCACTGTCTGTTCCAGTGCAGCTCAGGCTGCAGTGGGCTCAGCAGTGACAGCCCAGTGATCAGCGAGGCTGATCATGACTGTTCTTTGCTTGCTGGGTGAAAACTTAGTGTAGTTGAAAGAAGCAAGTTGCTCCCCTTACAAAGCAGCATGATCCTTTCATCTGCATGAAGCCGCCCAGCAGCCAGCTGAGTGGTGTCATTATGAGCCTGCTTTTCATCGTGGCTAGTCCAGATGTAGCTTTTTAATACAGCCACTGTGTCACAGGTGTTGTCAATGTTTGGTAAAATCCTGCCCAGCCCCTTTGGGAGAGTGGGCCATGCTACCATCAGACGCGATCAGCTATGATCCAACCCACTGCCCCCCCGGTTAAATTTTAAAGCACAATCCGATAGGGGCAGCATAGAAATTGTAAATAGCCCTGCCTTCCAGTATTTCTATGCCGGTATTTAATGTGCAAAGTCCATTTTCAGTCCCCCTCCTTAATGATTTAAGAGGGATTGAGTCTGTATGCTTTTATATACCTGCTTTTTCCTGGCTGGACCAGAAGTAGCTTTCAAATATTGCTACTGTGCCATGCGTATTGTCAGTGTTTGGTAAAATCCTACCCACCCCCTCAGGAGAGGGGCCTTACTGCCACCAGATGTGCTCAGCTGTGATCCAGCCCCCCTCCCATTCTTAGTGAGAGTGGGTCCATGCTGCCACCAGAAATGTGGTTGAATTTTAAAGCACAATCGGGGAGGGGGCAGAATAGAAATTGTAAATAGCCCTGCCTTCCAGTATTTCTGTGCTGGTATTTAATGTGCAGATTCCATTTTTAGTTCCCCTGATTCCTTAATGATTTTAGGGCTTCTTTAACTGTATGTATTTACATACCAGCATTGTTGTGGGAGTGGGCATAAGAATTAAAAGCTAGCTCTTTAACATCTACTGATCGTAATGCCGGCTGTTAAGCAGTCCGGTTGTGACTTTCTACTTTTGAGAACAGGGGGCAATTTTTACTATTGTTTTAATTCTCATAGCATACTCACATTTTTTTACATTTTCACATGGTGAACTTTCAAGTTTTCTAGTTTTAAGTTCTTTGATAAGTGCATACCGCAGGGCAGCTATACTCATTATTATGCTTTTTGCACCCCATATTATTTTCTCACTTGAGACTTACTTTTAGCTGCCCGTGGTAGATAATCTATTTTGATTCCATTTCCCTAAAGTTCAGACTTTTATAAAAACTATTTTGTTCTTAGTACAACCTTAGATGATTGATTAAATTTGGGTTTTTGCAATTCCTACAGTGCAAGTCAGTTTTACTTGCATTTGGATTGTAGCTTCATTTGGAGCTGCCTGGTTCACTCCTGTTTTTTTTCCTGGCTTTTATTATTTATTTTCCTACTTGCTGCTTTTTTTTTTTGTTTGGCTTATTGATTGGGTGCCTTTATTATCTTTTTTTTTCAGTTAATCTTTTTATTGTAATCTTTGCAGTTTACAAATATCAGCAAGCATCAAGTGCATTATACATAATGGAGGTTTTGAGCCTAACAGGGTGAAGTTGCTTAATAATACATTTACTCGGTGCTTTAACACATAAGACACAAGCTACATCAAGCATGTAAGCCTGAGGCGTTTAATACATGAAAAATGTAAAACAACTGCCGCTGCAGTCATATCAGGGTATATTAAGAGAAAGATTTTAAGAACTGGTAGGAAAATATCCAGACAGCTGACACTTCGTTGACCAGACCACTCTCTATATCGGATGTCATGTCACCTGTTGGCTAGTACACTTACCCGGTTAACAAAAACTAAATAAATAAATAAATGTTCTAGAGGAAATGGGAAGAGTCCCCCTGGACCTTGAATGGGTCAGGACAAAGTTTAGGTAGGAAACCCAAATGAGCTGGAAGTTCCTCATCATTTGAGTGACTTGAGCGGATAGTCAGGAGTTCATAGCCAGGGTTTTCAGAGCTGATATCCATTCATGAATGGCTGGGATAGCTGAGGATCTCCATCTAAGAAGAATGAGCCTCTTGGTTTCAACTAATGCGGCTGTCAACCATTTTAGACCTACCAATGGCAGTCTAAGGCTTTGCAGCTTAAAGCCCAGCAGCCAGATAAATGGTGAAAGAGGAAGTGTCATGCCCAATATGGTTGAGCAGCAATTGGCTACCAACATCCAGAAAGGCATGATAGATGGGCAGGTCCACAGAATGTGTAATAGATCAGCATCTGGGGTGTCACTTCTCCAACAGAGATCTTGAGAGGAAAGTCTCAACTGTCTAAGCTGTGCCGGGGTCCTATACCAGAAATGGAGGATCTTTTTTTGAATCGGGTGGATTTTTGGTCAGTACAGGCCTGGTGGGCAAGCCTCCAGCATTTGCACCATTCGTCAGTTGGACTATGCTCCTGCAGGGCCTCCTGCTATTTAGCTTTGGCCCCCTCGGTGGGGTTTGGTTGGGCATCCTCCATCAACTGATATAATGAGCCTGCCTTAGCTTTATGGAGGTTAAGCGAGTCTGCCCATGAAAGCTGCTCTGAGGACTTGTGTTTAGAGGCCCTGCAGGTTTTGCACTTGTAAGGGCTTTGGACCATTGGGTATAGACTGATCTAATCTGTAAGTAGCGGCAGAACTCTTCTTTGGATAAGTTAAACTTCTCCTGGAGGGACTGGAAGGATTCAAAGTATTGGCCATCAGGGGTGAGTAAATCAACAAACCTGCAGATAGATCTTCGTCCCCAGGTCTCCCAGTGGCGAGGTTTAACCTCAATGCACAATGCTGGGTTTCCACACAAGTATGTTAGGCAATCTGTTTTTAAGCAGCGTTTAGAGATGGTAGCCATATGGGCCCAGGCTTTGCAGGCAGAAGATATGCTAGCCCATTTAAGTTTTTGGTGAGTGGGAGGAGCCTTAAGACAGAGGGAAGGGTGACTGACTCCTAGTAGTGCTTGCTTCATGCGGCACCATGGTGGAAGGGGGGAGCCCTGTGGCTGAAAGGTGAGAAGTGTTCCAGCGTTTATAAAGGCATACATATAATGTTTGAAATTCAGAAGGATCCAACCTCCTTGTCTCCAGTGGGCCCTCAGCTTTGCTCTGCTGAATCGGGGGGGGGGTACCCCACAGATAATGAAGGAGTCAATCTTCTGGAACCACTTCTCTGATAATACGATGGGTAGATGAGCCAGGAGGTAATATACTCTGGAGGCTAGCATCATCTTTATCGAATTAATCTTCCCTGATAGAGAAAGGTTCAGATGTCGCCATTTGTTAAGTTTGTTCCTAGAAGAGTCCAGCAGTGGGAGCATATTCAGGGGGCCTAGTTTGTACGGGTCGGGAGAGAGGTATATCCTCAAGTATTTGATATGAGCTTCAGCCCATACAAGGCCCGAGGTGAAGCCCATTCTCTTAGTGGTCAGCTTGTTAAGAGGGAGAATTTCTGTCGTAGTTTTGTTAATTTTTAGCCCTGAGAGAAAATCTCCAGTATATGGAGAGGTCTTGGGAGACGCCACTGGTTAGTATGAGGCAGTCATCCACATAGAGTTTAGTTTTAAACTCCTCCGTACCTACTGCTATGCCCGAGATATCAGTGTGTTGTCTTATGGCAGAGGCGAGCGGTTCAGTTGCCAGCAGGAAAAAGGGAGGGTGCCTTTATTATCAATGCTTCTCTTCACCACTTTATTTACTTCCTCAATGTAGTCATTTTTCATTTAGTGTGTTTTTTTTTAATTAAGAATTAAGCCTCAAACTGTTTACTATACAAATTCAGGAAAAAAAAATATCATTTGAATGCAACTTCAGTAAGTCAATCAGCTTTTTTTTAATTGATCGCCATTATAACTTTATTGAGCATATTGTTATGCTTGGTCAATTTATAATTATATAGTACCGCGTTTAATTGTTGCCTCTTAGGTTATGATAGTGATAGTCTTTTATGTGGGTTATGCACATCAGTTTGCCATTTTTTTGCACATCTGTTCACATTTTTCTTCATTTGGATTCAGAGTACAGCAATCAGTTGGATTTTTCAGACGAACAATTATAATATTAAAATATTGTTTTTTTTATAAACCAGTTCCCTAGTGAGCCTTTGGGCTAGTACATTAATTTGGCTCCTTACATTAAAATGGAGTACTCCATCAGTTTAGCCCTATTTAGCATTTTTTTCCCTTTTGCCATTTTAATTAGTTTATTGATATGTTTTTCAGTGACAGATATAGTAATTAATTGGCGTCAGGTTCTTAAATTGTTAGTAACCATATATATTTTTTCAGCAGTATGGTTTGTCTGGCAAAACTATTAAGATGCACATTTTTAATTTTTTCTTTCATTCCTGAAACAGGACGTGGGATACTGAAGTTTTTAAAAATTCTCACTTCAGTGCCATGCCCACCATGAAAAAAAATCTTAGTATAGTGTGTGCTTTGTACCATCAGAAACATGTAGTAGCATCATCCTAATATACCTACAGCATGAATCTAGCATGTACATTCAGCAGGTAACCTCAGAGGAAGAGATTTTTAAAAATGGCGAGTGGTAGCCATCTTTAATGATGTGAATCATTAATTACACAATTGGCTATAAAAGCTATTTTAGCAATACATGGGAAAACTAAAAATATACTTAGCATGAATCTTAGGATGTCACCAACATTTTTGCTAAAAAAAAACTGTATGATGAATCTTTTGACAACCAGCAAATACTGCTGCTTTACGTGAACCCTGATGTCCATAGACCCGCCTCCTGATAAAGAGGTGTTCAGGCCTCGAAGCACTGGGGTTGCTTGGCTCTTAGTCTTGATCCTTGTGATTACCAGCACGGTGAGCAAATGATTATAATAACTAAGGTGAATTAAAAAAATGTTATGCTGCAGTAGTCACGTGTGCTGAGTGCTCTTTTGTCCATCTCTGGCTCCTGTTGGGATTTTTGGAACAGGACACTGGTTTGCTGATACAGCATACCCTTTTTTGTTACTGGCAATTTGGAATGAGACCAGATAGTTTGGATAGTCCTGGTTTGTGCAAGAATAAATATGTAAATGAAGGGATCAACTGTATGTGAATTAGTGGGCTTGTTGCTGTTGCTGCTGCTAAAGTCTGTACGTTTACAACCATTATTAATCCTATGTACGATACACCAGTCTTGGTATATTGAGTGATGAGTGTTTGAGCTAAGGTTTGTGCATGGTGACTGTGGTATTGTACGCAGTGCTCCACCATACTCTGACTGGCTTATCTGCTTAGTGGCGATCCTGCACGCGCCCTCTGGAGATGGTGAATACCACCAGCAGTGCCTGTACCAACAGCAGTGATTGTGGATTAGAGTCTTCTTCTCTGCTGGGGGAGGGAGTGGGGTTGACAGCTGCCAGTGTTAAAACAAACTGCTCCACAGCAATTGTAGGCACCTCCTCTGCTACAATCACTTCCCCAAACTTACTGTCACTGCTGGGTGATGGCACTTGTTGGCACCTCTTCCCAGCCTAACAGGCCCCCCTCACACCCACACTTACTGGCACTGCAGGTCGGCTGCAGCTGTAGACACATCTTCCACACCCATCCCACCCCCCACCTTACCAGGTACTATGGATCCAGGCACTGGGAAAGTGAATGGGAGGTGGATGGTATGTACCATTGCTCCCTAACCCCAAAGCAGGCAGTGGAGGGCAGGGGTCTGGTCAGGATGGGAGAGTGGGGAATGGTGAATAATGGTGATACAGTATATACAACAGGAGTGGGAGTAAAAATGACAAGATAAAAAAGTTATCTTATGTAACCCCCCTACAAATGGGGGTTCCCAAAAGACTTCCAGGAGCTTGCTTGAATGCTCCAAGCCTGAATGGTGTTTGGCATTTAAGCCATTTATCAGTGAGTGTTTTTAGAGCCTCTGGTACTGTCTCTTTAAGAGCTGTCTGCTTGCAGACATAATTAGTTTGTATGGGGGGACTGTGTGCTTCTCTGAGTACCACTCGAGCTGCTGCCAATTCATTTCATTTTTGCAGTCACTAGGAGTGCAAAGGGAACCTATCTGAAAGATGTAACTGTTTGCCAGAAATTATTTAGAGTAATAATGAAATTACAGTTTGTCTAACCTGCTTTCTGCAGTCAGAACTGTGTCTGCTAGTTCCCCATTCTAGTTTTGAACTGCTGAACTGGACCAATCAGTGTGGGGTAAGCTAGCTCTAAAATGGTGCCTTGACGAATCAGAACTTGGACTCATAATCTGAGCCAGCCACAAGAGGATTGTATGGGCAGTGACTCTGGGAGATGTAGTTTAGACTTCAGTGCCTTTTGGACCAACAGCAGCAGTCTATTGTGAGTGACAGCCAATCCAGTCAAGAACTGGGAGGAACTCAAAGGAAGTGCCCGGTTTTGTCAGGTTGGAGTTTCAGTTGAGCTTTGGCAGTGAAGAAGGAAGGAGCCCTGTGCTTTTTCAGTGTGCAGTTTTAGTCAAAAAACGTGTGTAAGGCCCAGAGTTCCGGTCTGCAGCTTGTGTAACAGCTTGTTAGGACTGAATCCGTCCTGTGAAAAGAATCAAAGGATCTCTGAAGAGTAGAAACCAGGCTCACCCGGTAGAAGACTGGAGGAATTGCTGAAAATTGCACTCGGTCTGTCAGGAACTGAATCTGCTGTGTGTTCTCCCGGGTATTGTGCAGTAATTGCGATCAGGATACAGATGCAGCCTGCCTGGTATAGTGCTTTTTTATATGGATGTGTGAAGAGGTTTGTGTACCTCAGTGAGCCCTGCTGACATTGAAGGACCCTATCTTATTTGGAGGTCGTGAGTACTAATTCAGGGTCGCTCCTGTTGAATTGCCACATTAAATCCAATGGAATTACTGTACTGCTGACTGTTTAATTTTCCTTTTCTCTGTGTGAAAGGGCCCCTACCAGCTGCCACGGTTTGGACTAGCCACTAGGGCTTGGGTACCCAGGGACAGTAACTGATAGGGATAGGCCTGTGCACAGAGCCATAGGTAGATTATTAGAGTGATAAGCTAATTAACCTGATTTCCCCCTGTCCTTGTTATATCCCCCTAAATAAATCAGAGCTGCTTGTTTCAGCAAAGTTATACTGCCTGAGGTATTTGTCTATGTTAAAGTACTGTACTGTGATTGTTGCACTGTATCTCATTTCACAGGAGGTCCCAGTGCCGGAACCAGACCTGGGGGTAAGTGTATACTGTGAAGGTAATTCTGATATATTGTGTGGGCCACTAGTGGGAAGAAAGGGGGGTTGCAGTGTCCCAGAGGGCTGTGACCAAGTTAAACTATTGCAAACCCTGACCTCTGGGTGGAGGCACCCGCCATTGGATCCAGGCCCCTCAACCTGTTAGTGGCAAATCAGGGAGGGGTAGTAGCCCCTGGGATAGCGCCATCTAGGGGTTACACTTAGCTAGTGACATCAGGAACACCAACCTTCCAGGACAGGTTCCTGCTGCATATGGTCAGTGAACCAACCAGGTTAGGGAATAACCTTGACCTTTTGCTGGCAAATGGGGACTTTGTGAGAGAACTTATAGTGGAGGAACCGCTGTCAGGGAGTGACCACCACTCAGTATGGCTCACATTGGATATGGGCAAGGAAGGAGTGGAATCTGGCACAATAGTGCTGGACTTCAGGAGGGCCGACTTTGGGAGGATGGGAGAAGTGGTAAAAGGGTACCTGGCCAGAATTCAATCTAGTATGGACACTAACCAGAGGTGGGAGCTCATAAAGCTGGGGATAGTGGAGGTATCCAAAACCTGCTGTAAAGCCCAGAGCAAGAAGGCTAGGGCTAAGAAACTGATCTGGTTGAGCAAGGAGGTCATGGAAAAGGTAAGGAGGAAAAGAGCTGCCTTTAGAAAGTACAAGAAAACAGGGAGGGGGGAGGACAGAGAGGAGTATTTGACAGAATCGAAGGAGTTGACAAGGGCAGTAAGGGGAGCCAAAGCATCTACGAAACTCAGGCTGGCACAAGGCATTAAGAAGGGGGAGAAGGACTTCTTTAAGTACATCAGGGAGAAAAGGAGCTGTAAGGACCACATAGTAAGGATTAGGAAGGAGAGGGTTGGGTGGAAGCAGGGTGTGATAAGGCGGAAGCACTAAATGAGTACTTCTACTCAGTATTTACTAAAGAGAAGAGGGGGGTGACACCCAAGGTGGGAGAAATGGCAGAAGCAGGGTGGGAAGTGGTGACAGATGGGGAAATCATGGAGAGCAGAGTTTGAGAGGGTTTGAAGGCACTGAGGGTGGACAAGGTGCCAGGCCCAGATAGCATCCACCCCAGGGTACTGAGGGAGCTGGCAGAGGTCTTTGCAGGACCTTTGGCAGACCTATTTAATGCCTCACTACATTCAGGGTGTGTACCTCAGGACTGGAGGATGGCTCATGTGGTGCCCCTCCACAAGAGTGGCCCCAAGGATGAACCGGGAAACTACAGACCAGTGAGCCTCACATCCATCGTGGGTAAGCTAATGGAGACTATCCTGAAGGAGAGGCTGGTGGCCCCCCTAGAGGCCAAAAGACTACAGGACAGCAGACAGCATGGCTTCATACATGGCAGATCCTGCCAAACCAACCTGGTCGAGTTCTATGGTTGGATAACTAGGCAACTGGACAGGGGCCATGCAGTGGATGTCCTGTATCTGGACTTCAGTAAGGCATTCGACTCAGTGCCACATGGAAGGCTGGGAAGGAAGTTAGTAGGCACAGGGGCGGGTGCAAAGCTGGTGAGATGGGTAGGAAACTGGCTGCAGGGAAGGCAACAGAGGGTGGTGGTGGGTGGGAGCCTCACACCCAAGGCAGTGTGCGAGTGGTGTTTCACAGGGCTCGGTGTTGGGACCAGTGTTGTTTGGGATATTCATGGCAGACATATCATGGGACATCAAGAGCAAGATCAGTCTGTTTGCTGATGATACCAAGGTAGGCGTGTGGTGGTGATGACCTAGGGGATGGTAGGGGTTGCAGGATGATCTGGCAAAGCTTGAACCTGGTTAGACACCTGGCAACTGGGCTTTAATGCACAAAAGTGCAAGGTGCTGCATTTTGGGATGAAGAACCCAAGGAGGAGTTACCAGCTAGGGGAGTGCAGCTAGCCCAGACAAAGGAGGAGAAGGATCTGGGTGCTCATTACAAGGTCAATGAACAACTCGCACAATGTAGGAAGGCAGCTGCAAAGGCCAACAAAATGCTGGGTTGTATTGCAAGGTATATCCTCGAGGAGGAGGAGGTGATTCTACCACTGTATAGGTCATTAGTTAGACCACACCTGGAGTACTGCGTGCAGTACTGGCGTCCGTATCTGAAGAGGGACATTAAGTTACTGGAGGGGGTACAGCGCAGAGCGACAAAGATGATCAAGGGGCTGGGGGACTTATCATACGAGAGGAGGTTGAAGGAGTTGAACATGTACTCACTGGAGGAGAGGAGAGACAGGGGTGACATGATTGAAACCTTTAAATACATGAAAGGAATAAACAAGACAAGTACAGAGGGGCTGTTCAAAGGGAGGGGAGGGACACCAGGGGCCATGATATGAGACTGGAGCGAGGAAGGTTCAGGAGGGAGATGAGGAGACACTTTTTTACAGAGAGGGTGGTGGCTGGCTGGAATGCGTTACCTCCTGAAGTGGTATGCAGTAGAACAGTGGACTGCTTCAAACAAGGATGGGACAGGACAAGGGGGAGGGTTAATGAAGGGGAAGGGTGGAAGGGAAGGGCAGCTGCAGAATAAGGGGTGCTAGCTGCACATTCGAGCAGACTTGATAGACCTATAGGCTTTTATCTGCTGGCAAATTTCGTATGTTCGTATATCAAAAAATTTTGTTGTTACTGTTACAATGGATGTTTTTCAAATTACTGTCATGACAGTGGAATATTGAACCAATCAGAGAGCAGCTTTCACAATGTTTATGACATCACAATGCCTAGTCCAGCACTGAATCCAGCTGTTAAAATCAAAGGAAAACAACAAATATTTCAACCAAATTGCAGATCTGAAAGCTATAACATGAGAACTGCTGTTCTATATATCAGATATACAATAACCTGATTCAAAATAGGCAGGTTGTCATCACTTGTGAGTGGGCAGGACTTTCATAACTCACTTGTGGCTCTACCACTTGTGAGGTAAGGTCCTTCCCCTCACACTTGAAGATAAATTGCATATTTTGAGTCTGCCCATTGCATATCCCCTGTATATACGAACATACGAAGGAGCCAGCAGAAGAAAGCCATTTGGTCTGTCAAGTCTGTTCGTATTGCAGGGTCCACAGTTTGAGCTAATGACCCTGCCCTCCCTCCCCTCCTCCCATTCACCCTCCCCATGATCCTTAATTTCCACCTATGCCTATCCCAGCCTCTCTTAAAGCAGCCCACTATCTTCAACAAGATGATCTCTTCCAGCAGTGCATTCCAAGTGTCCACCACCCTCTCTGTGAGGAAGTGCTTCCTCACCTCCCTCCTAAAACTTCCGCCCTCCAGCTTAAGACTGTGCCCCCTAGTGTTATGGTTGCCACTCAGCTTAAAGAGACTCTCCTTATCAACCTTATGTATCCCTTTCAAGTACTTGAAGGTCCCAATCATGTCCCCTCTCTCTCTCTCTTGTCTTCCAGGGAGTACATGTTCAGTGCTCTCAACCTCTCCTCGTATGCCTTACCCTGCTGACCCCCTATCATCTTGCAGCCCTCCTCTAGACCTTCTCCAGAAAGTTAATGTCCTTTTTGAGGTGTGGGCACCAGTACTGAACTCCATACTCTAGATGAGGCCTTACCAGTGACCTGTACATGGGCAGTATAACCTCCTCTCTCCTACTACTGATCCCCCTAGATATGCATCCCAGCATCTTGTTTGCCTTTGCTGCTGCTTTTCTGCACTGTGGGGAGTGCTTCAGGTCACTAGTGATCATCACTCCCAGGTCTTTCTCATCCTAAGATACTCGGACTCCACCCAGGTAGTACTGTGTCCTGGGATTCTTAGCTCCAATATGCATAACTTTGCATTTCTTGGCATTGAAGCCAAGCTGTCAGATCCTGGACCACCTCCCCAGCTTTTCCAGATCTTCCTGTTGGTCCTGTATCCTTTCAGCTGTGTTTACTCTCCCACAGAGCTTGGTGTCATCTGTGAATAGGCACTTTTTGCCCTTAATGCCATCGATGAAGACATTGAACAACACTGGCCCCAGCACAGAGTCCTGTGGGACCCCACTGGTTACCTCTCTGGTACCAGATAACTCTCCCTCAACAATCACCCTCTGAGTTCTATCCCTCAATTAGTTTTCCACCCATCTGGCTATCTTTTCCCCAACCCCAAGATTCACCAACTTCCTGATCAATCTTTTGTGGAGCACAAAGTCAAAGGCCTTGCTGAAATCAAGATAGAGGATGTCTACAGCTTGACCTCTGTCTACTGTCTTAGTGACACAGTCAGAGAAGTCAGATTGGTTTGACACGATCTCCCCCGGCCCCATGAGCCCATGCTGCCTTGCATCCTGGAGACCATACTCCTCTAGATATTCCACCAGCCTTTCCTTTAGTATAGTCCCCATGAGCTTGCCCACAGTGGAGATCAGACTTACTGGTCTGTAATTCCCTGTGTCATCCTTAGGACTGCTTTTGTGGAGGGGCACTACAAGTGCTGTTCTCCAGTCCTGTGGTGCCACACCTGACTATAGTGAACTATTAAATAGGTCTGCCAGTGGCCCTGCCAGCTTCTCAGCCAGTTCCTTTAGTACCCGCACCAGCTCCTCCTCCTGGGGCTGTGTGGGTGGCTGTTTGTGCTTGTCTGTGTCTGTAGGTTAGTTTTTGTTCATTTACATGTTTTTCTGCTGGGAATACCTGTGCCATTCTTGCACACACATTGGTGAAAGTCTCCTGGACTGAATTTCTGCAAATCGCCATCATCAGGTATCAGCTTTTTAATTTTAAATCAACTTTCTTGAAGCCTCCCAAGGAAGCATATGCCTTACAACTAGTCTTACAAACATGGTGATGCTGGGTCCTGCAACTGAATCAACATTTTCAACATTCTCATCTGACAACTCTTAAAGCAACTGCACTTGTGGACTTTAAAGAACAAAGGAATTTTAACACATTTTGTGACTGAATCAACATTTTTGTCTGACCTTTTCCAAAGGTTTTGTACTTGTCTCTGAGGACTTTGAAGATCACAGGAAACATACAAACAAAAGGATTTCACACATTGCATATGCCTACTGTCTGACCTACTCCCAAGGTATTGTACTTATCTCTGAGGACTTTGAAGAACAAAGGAAACATATAGACCAAAGGATTTTACACATTGCATATGCCCAGGCCACAGTTTATCACCTTTCAGGAACTTTAACATATTATGTGATCCTGGATCTCAACAGTACTATAGTACTTCTCTTAAACCTCTGGCCAAACCCTCCCAGTCTTTTTTTTCATTTTCTCTGTACTTCGCCATGGTGCTTAGTCCACCTTAGCCCACTAAAACCAGTGACCCCACCACCCTTCTATTGCTTCGCCACCCCCGACTGCCGAGCCCACACTACTCTCGGCTCTCTCCTGCCTCGCTAAAAATGCTTTGGCTTAGTCCCCACCACCTGTTCCTGCTCACCCTCACCCTCCTTTCCCTTTATGCCAACCCCTCCGCCTACCCTACCCCTCCACCTACTCTCACCTTTCTATACTACTACCCGAAACATTGTACCATGGCTTTTACTCTGGAAGTCTTAAACAAACATCACCCAATTAATACCTGGATGCAAAGAGCCATATTTCCTAATTGGAAACTGCCACATCATTATAACTCACTAACGATCACCCTCTACTGGGACTCCAGAAGACAATCCAAGCATCTTAAAAAGTACAAGCAGAAACTCACTCCAACCTATTATGAACTACGAATGGCATCGCTGAAACTCCTGCTCCTCCTACTTTTAATATCTGGTGGGATATACCCAAACCCTGGTCCTGTTGCACTGAAGCCGACAAAAACAGGGAAAGTTGGTAGTGGCTCTCCATTATCACTCTAAATATCTGCAGCCTCCTTCCCAAATTGGCATCTCTTCAAACTCTCGCTGGACAAAAAACCTGATATACTAGCCATTGTGGAAACCTGGCTATCTCCCAGCACCCGGATCATGTGGTCTCGCTTGAAGGCTACAATCTTTTCAGACTCGACTGGGCAAGCAAGAAAGGTGGGGCTGTGCTATCTACATAAGGACAACCTCTCCTGTCAACACAGCAGCTTCACCCCCACAACACGCAGATGCGACTCCTCCCTTATCAAACTGCTTCTGGTGCACAAAACAAAGTTCTCACAGTGGCCGCAGATCTATATCCTCCAAAAGACCACCGTACAGTATTAAGTCTGTACTTGATTTTGTTAGTCTGCAGCCCTCTGAAAATGAGCTCCTCCTCCTCGGGATTTCAACATAAACTGGCTCGCCTCTGACACTGGCTCTTACAAAGATGACATCCTAGCAGCAAACCTGACTCAGATGGTAACCTCCCCACCCGGAAAAATTACAAAACTGGTACAAGCACCCTTATTGACTGGGTTCTCACAAATCACCCTGACGGATAAAGACATTAAAGTCCTCCTGACTCCTCAGTGACCACTCCCCAGTGTCCTGTACCTGGTCTAATAAATTTCTCAAGCCACCCCCAAAGTTATAACAAGCAGAGTATTGCCTTATGGGAATCTTATCAAGTTGAAAACCCATCTCCTACAACAGGACTGGACGCCAATCCTTGAATCAACTGATATTAATACCGCACTAGAATACTTCATTAAATCTTTCAACTCTGCATGCGACTTATACGCCCCAGTAAAAAAACGTAAAATCAAAGCGCTATCAAATCCATGGATTACTGCCAAACTACTTGCCGAGCTCAAGGTTCGAGACCACCTCTGGGCAGTTGCCAGAGACACAGGCTCACCTCATGATACCCTGAAACACAAGCAGGCATGAAATAGATGTACCTCACAAATTAGGCAAATGAAAGGCGCCTATTTCAAAATGCCCTTGAATCCACCTGGGGTGATGGAAAGCTTTTGGGACAACATCAAACATAATGGGTAAACAATCAAAATTGTCACCTACCATTATGAAGTTGATGGATCCACCACTCTTGACCCAAAGTCTATTGCAGATCGCTTAATAAGACATTCACAGACCTTAGTAGGTCCCTCCCCAGATTTCTTCTCGGACTTACCTGTACCTAGCCTAGTATCACAAAACACCCTGTGACAAACCACACATTTTACTTCAAGAAAATCAAAGTGCGCAACACACAAGTACATAAGAAAGGCCTGCTCCAAATCCAGAACAAGTAGTGACACGCTAGATCTAAAATCTTGTCTCTCACCCTGGATGAAGTAATTCATCCCCTTGCAAAAATTTTAATCTGTCACTTTGCCAAAGTCAATTTCCCAACAAATGGAAATCTGCCATAGATTCGCCAGTGCACAAAGGGGGACAAAACCTCAACAGGAAACTATTGACCAATATCAATACTCCCTCCCTCTCAAAGCACTTGAACGAATAGTGGCAGACCAACTCTCTGATTACCTGACAAAACAATCTACTCTGTAATCAACAACACGGCTTTAGAAAAGGACATAGTACAACAGCCTTACTTGATTTCTCTGGAGAAGTCCACTCAGCCCTGGACAAAGGGTGCCAAACAGGTGCAGTCTTTATCGATCTTACAAAAGCTTTTACACAGTCCATCATGGCCTACTTACCTCCCTACTTTCTAGCCTAGGCCTGGCACAAGGTCCTTGTGCTTGGGTAAAAGTTACCTGTCCAATCGGTCACAGGCTGTAAAAATCTCTAATGAACTCTCCGACTTCAAACCAGTTCTCTGGGTGTACCACAGGGATCAATTCTTGGACCGCTCCTCTTTAGCCTGTTCCTTAACTCCTCCCAGATATCTGCCAGGAGAAAATAATCTTATACGCTGATGATGCTGTAATTCTCTCTTCCGCAAGGATCCAAACTCCCTACGAAAAAGCCTGCAACTTGCTTTCTAGTGTTGAAAGGTGGTTCCTGGATAGTAAACTTTGCTAAACCACAATAAAACAAAAGCCATGCTCTTCTCCAATCACCAAAACAAAAATAGGCATACTCCACTCATCATACAAACCTCTGCTGGAATTACACTGGACCAAGTAAATACTTTCAAATACCTTGGCATCACTTTTGACCAAGGGCTCACCTTTGTAACCACATTGACAACACTGCGAAAACAGTGAACCAACGCTTTGGAATACTATTCCAAGAACCTCAATTTCTAAATCAAGCGGCATTGAGAATAGCTATACAGAGTTCCATAATCTCAATCATTGACTATGACCTTATTATTTATGGCTCAGCTACCTCCACTGCTCTAAGGCATATCTCAATCACTCTAAATAAGGCCTGCCGGCTCTCACACGGGGCTCAAAGACTGACTGCGTGTGATCTGTACTATAATCAGGCTGGTTGAACCTATCAAATCGCCTTATTTATCTCACCTGCACAATGGCAAAAAATCTATATTGGGACTGACTCCATTATGTATTCAAACCTACTCCAACTGAATCCTGGCTCACGACCTCCACCAGATCTGAACGCCAACCTTTCCTGGTTCCGAGATGCCGGACTGCACAGGGACAAAGATCTTTCGCACACAGGGCCCGGCATGGTTCAATGCCCTTAGTCCACCTACTCTATCCTCAACCTCGCAGAGCTTTCAAATCCATGCTCTATGCCCAACTCACCACCACTAGCAACTGTGATTGCGCTAGATAAAGACTACTACTCCTCATGTCCATCCTCACATCTGAGGCCTCTTCCTCCTGACTAATGAACCCTCTGGTACCTCTACTACTCCTGTCTCCCACCCAAACTCACTCCCCTTTTTTCCTGTCCCTCTCACTTACTCTCTCGCTCACCACCTTCCCTCCTCTCTAGCCTCCTTTTGGCCTAATGATCACCCTCTCCCTGAAGTTTCTTAACCTCAAAATTGTCTACTCGCTTGAACCTGTTATAGCTTGTTTTCTATGAAACTTAAAAAGTTACTGCCTTAAACTGTTAATAGCAAATTTATGATGTAACTTTCCTGTCTGGTTTTACCTGTAATGTGTATCGTGCTTTGTTAAATGTTCTTTGTGACGTGGAACCTTTGTAAAAGAGCCCTGGCTCAAAGGTATTAATTCCTAGACTAATAAACTAAACTAAAAATACCCTTGGATGTACTCTGTCCAGGCCTGGTGATTTGTCCATCTTCATTTCCAGTAGCCCCTCTCTCATGCTATCCTTCTCTATCACTACATCTGTGTTCCTCTCCCTCCCTGCTCCTTTTTTCGCTCCTGACAGCACTGGTCCATCCTTCTCCCTGGTGAAGACGAAACAGAAGTATTCATTTAGTATCTCTGTTTTTTCCGCATTATCATCCACCCACTCCACCCCTTTCTTAAGCCTAACAATCCCTTCCTTCTTGTTCCTTTTCTCACTTACATAGTGAAAGAAAGCCTTCTCCCTCTTAATTCCTTCAGCTATCTGCAGCTCCTTCTGTGCCTTTCCTCGCTGGGCTTCCTTACTTGCCTCATTAGCCAACCTTAGATCATTTTCCATATCCACCTCTCTTTTGGTCTTCCTGAATTTTCTATAGGCAAACCTCTTTTCCCTTACTGCCTGGGCAGCCCCAGAACTGAACCAGCTGGGTGCCTTGGCCCTTGTGTTCTTACCCCTGAGCCTAATGCACTCATCTGTGGTAACCAGTATTCCTTCCTTAACAATGGACCACTTTTGGTCCACCCCCATATCTGCTTCGATGCCAGCCAGATGCCTCCTTAGCACGTCGCCCATTTTCCTGAAGTCTGCCCTCCTGAAATCCATGATTTTGATCTTAGTAGAGATGCTTTCCCTGCCCACATCCAACTGGAACCATACTGTACAAAGGTCAGTTCCACCCAGTGGCTTCCTAACCATTATTTCCTGTACATGCTCCCCATTTGTGAGCACCAGGTCAAGAACTGCCTCAGCTCTTGTTGGTTCAGTGATGCCCTAAGTCAGGAATCCACTTTGCAGTCCTTCCAGGATCACCTGACTCCTAGTACATGTTGTGAAGGGTATGCTCCAGTCCACCTTGGGCAGGTTGATGTCTCCCACAATAACCACCTCTCCTTTCCCACAGCTTCCAATATTTGTGACCTCAGTTCCCTGTCCCTCTCTTTATCCTGATTGAGTGGTCTGTAAACTCCCCCCAGCCTCACCTTTCTCCCTCTATTGGACCTTAACTGAACCCATAATGCCTCCATCCCCCCTTCCTCTGTCTCCTCCCTCGTGCAAGTTATTCCCTCCCTGATATAAACTGCCACCCCATCCCTCTTCCCTACTACCCTGTCCCTCCTGTATAGTTTATATCCAGGGATCGCAAGGTCCCAGTCATGGTGTGATGTGGCCCAAGTCTCGATTACTGCAACTGTATCCACCCTACTGTCTGTTAATAGTGCCTGCAGGTTGTCCATCTTGTTTCCAAGACTCCATGCATTCAGAGACACCACTCTCCACCTAGAATCTGACTTTCCTTCTCTTCCCTCTATTCTTCTATTCACATTTATTCTCTCTCTCTGTGTGCACTCCTCTACATACCCTTGTTGTGTTTTCCTCTCCCCCTTCCCCCTTTGCTAACTGTGTTCTCTCCCCTTCCACCTCCTCCCTCCAGACCTCTTCCATCACTGTGAGGGGAAGGGTTCACTGACCTCCTCCTCCTCCTCCTCCTCTGTGGACCTGCACACCCGCTGACCCCCCCAGTAGTTTAAATTAAGTGTAGTGTTTATGTATTCCCCCAATTAGTCCCTGAGTACCCTCAAACTCACCCTACTGAGGTGTTACCTGACTGGTAAAAAAGAGTGCTTTGTTTGACCAGGTTTCCTCCCAGTCATCCATACAGATAAACATCTCCTTCCTGCACCATTTCCTCAGCCAGTCATTAAAATTCTCTATTCTTCTTTTCCTGGCTATGTTGGCCCAGAAGGCCACCACATTTCCTTCTCCTCCCTGCAGATCTTCCCTAAGTCCCTGAACCTACTTTGCACTACCTCAACCTCCTCCCCAGCTAGGTTGTTGGTTCCCAAATGTATAACTAAATTAGGTTTTCCACCAACCTCCTTTGCTATTTCCCTTATTCTTGTGCTCACCTTCCCTGCTGTCATCCCTGGCATACAAACCACCCTCCTGCTTGCATTTGGGTCCCCTTTTTTTCCCCAGTGAGCACCCCTAATTATGGAGTCCCCTATAATTGCTACCCTTCCATCCTCTGCACCACTTGGGAGCCCCCAGTATATCCAGAATTGTTGCAGCACTGCCTGCTCTGGGGTTAGGGAGCAATGAAGCGGGTAAACCGCATATCAGTCAGGGCCTTCAGTATATGCAAGGGGTAGGAAAAATGGGCAGACTAGATGGGCCAGGAGGTCCTTATCTGCCGACAAACTGTATGTTTCTATGTACAGTAAGTGCTTGATTCTGTAGCCCATTCCCTCTTTATTGGTGATACACTCTTAAAGGGACGTCTCAGCTCCCCAGAAGAAAAGCAGCAGGACATAAAGATCCCGATTAACAAAATCAAAAATAAAGTTGAATTTTTTGGTGACTTGCTTATCTGAAATACTTAGATTTATCTAGTTGATCTCACAACCACTCCATCAGCTATTAGTGGTAATGACTGCTCCCACTGTCATCCAGGGTCAGCCCTCTAATAATGTGCAAGACAGGCTAAGCCATGGGTGATAGCTGTATGCCTGTAAACATATAGTAAATGTTAACCACTATACAATGCATTATTGTGCTATATTGCCCAGCACTGATCAACAAAGGAAAGTGCTGACTGATACCAACAATATTAAGCACAGATTGTCCCTTGATATGGGGATCAAAGTGCTGATAATGGGGGAGGGGGTGGTGGCATGGCATGGAGAACTCTAGTACTGCTAGTGGACACAAGCAAAAACAAGAAACATGGAAGTATAGCCTAGAGGTTAGAGTAACGAGCTTTGAATGAGTTTGGTACATCCAGCAGACAGACCTGGGTTTGATTCTCACCACCTCCACTTGCATACTATGTGACTCTGAGCAAGTTACTTAACCTCCCCAGTACTCCTGGGTTGCTCTTGAAAACCAGCACCTGTGCCTAGTGTGCCTCACTTGATTACCAAAGAATACAACAAAAAAAAAAATGGCATACATCAGTATTGCAGATAACGAACAAAATTTTACGGAGACAAATTCCAAACCACATCTAAAATAAAAGTATATGATTACAGATTCCTGATAATTGATCTCTTCAGTTGTGTTGTACTTAAAAGCTTCTGCGTTAGTTTGTTCTTTTCTCCATTTACTAATGGAACAACGAAGTGTCTCCATATAGTAAGTTAACAAAAAGTTTAACACTGACTTGAGCTGCCACTAGTATGAACTGAATCCATCAGTAAGGTTCGGAAAACCCCAAAGCCCACAGCATTTCTACAAAATCTTTGCTCTTTTACTGGATCTTATATGGTGTTAGAATTAAATCTGTTTCAAATGTTATGCTATGAAATTTCCACCGTAAGTGCTCATGCTGCAGACTCGTTTCTATCCACAGATCTTATATTACAAGTGACTGTTCACCCCTACACTGTGTACAGTGGAAATCGGAACTTAAAGATGGAATGTTGAGATGATTTTTTTTTTTTAATGTATGAGAAATGTGTGTGCTGTTTACTTGTGAAACTATAAGAGTACATGAATTTGTTGCACAAATTGGGTGACTGGTTTTGTTTGGGAGCACTGTTAGCACTTTGAACACGATCGTATTTTATTGCACTGTCGTGGTAACGTGACAGGATTTCGTATAGAAGTTGTAGGAAAACAATGTCATTGTTGCTGTTTTAGGTTTTAATCCCATCCCTTCTGCTGATCTTCTGACATGCCTAAATTTTGCAGGGTGTGCCTGAATACCTGGGCTGTAACTGACCCATTCCAATGGACAGCTGCCTACAAGCCCCTCTGGAGCTCTGACCTACTCAGAGCACAAATATGTTAATAAGCCTATTCTGGCCAGCGTAGTGCTCTGTGTCCTGACCCCCAGCACAGAGATCCTCTGATTGAGAGGAATGAAAAAGAAGTAGGAAAGCCCTCTTGTGCTTGCTGCAGGCATAATGATTTAAACAAGCACAATAGCCAGACATGGTTGGTTTCAGCAAATACCCACTGTGCATCCTGACTGTTTCCCCTTAGGTTGACCCATGCTACAGAATCATGGCAACATCTCTTAGCTGCTGCAGTTTTTAGGCTCATGGAATTCCCCCTTTTCTTTTTAATTCACATGGGGCCTGAGTCTTTGATCAACTCCTGTAACTTATCTATAGCTCTCTCACTTAACTGAAGGTCCCAGAATTAAATTAACTGACCTAAGAACTCGTCTTCTCTCTTATGTACCTTTCTCTTTTTGGCCTCCCCCATCCCTTACCTAAGAGTGTTTTATCTAGCTATTAACACCAGTCACTGCTGGAGATTACTTTAATAATCTCCTTGTGCTCCTATACTGATGAAGTGCTAGCAATTCTGCCACACCAGCACTCCCCTTCAGTCACACTTTTCCTCCTCAGAATGCTTATACTGCCTTACTTCTGTCCACTGATTCTTCTGATAGGCCCGTATCTACAGGGTGTACCTGATTACTTTCAGGTGGATATACCCCCCAACCCCACTAACCCCTCCAGAAGAAATACTGACAGGTGGCCACTGGGTCCATCATTGTACAGCTCCACAGAGTGAGGCACAATTTTCTACTTATCCTCACCACCCTTGCCCAGTTCTGGATCAGTCCCCTTCCCACACCTGCCTGTTCCAGTACTTGTATCACAACAGCATGGCAAATACCTCCCACACATACTGGTGGAGGCAAGTCTAACCTCTGGATAATGTAGCACCCTTTACTCCTGGTGCAAAAAGGGTATCTAGATCACCTTCAAACAACATGAAGTCTTGCTGTGTTCTGATTATATGGAGTTAGCTCTTCCAGTGCAACTGCCCCGGAGATGAAAGAGTTAACTTTATGCAAATGCATACAACATTGGGCTCAAGCTCAGTTTTCAAACCTCTGTCCCTGGTTCATTCTATGTAACCACCAGATTCTTTACTCCGCCTGCCTGTAAAGTCGATCCGGAGATTTCTCCTTGCTCACTTCGGTTAAAGTGTTGGTTTTTTGGCGGGTTCTTCAAACTGGGTTTTTATTTTCAGTTCTTCAAGCCTCTGTCCCTCGGTACAGGTTAGACTAGGTTTACTTCAATTTCATTAAGTTTTTGGTCTTTCCTTTCGGTTCGTGTAACCAGGAGGAAGCCGAGGACATTTTTGTTTCTTTTGAGGTAAAGTTTTAGTTGTTTCGGTTTATGTCAAATTTTAATTTGGGATCCGGTGGTTTTCAGTTTAAAAAAAATGAGACTTTTTCTTGTTTCTTTTCAATCAATCATTGAACCAGTCGTTAACTGAAAATGAATTTTAGTTACTCTGGCCTGACTGCCACCAAAGGGTAACTTGGCTCATCACGTCAGAGAAACCCAAGAAGAAAACCGGTCCCACTAGATTTCAGTACTGCACAGAGTGTGGGGAAGTGTTTGCCAAGGCTGATCCTCATCTTATCTGCGTTTACTGTCTGGGGTTTGACCACCTGAAAACAGACTGCCAAATCTGTAAAATCTTTCCTAAAGCCACACTGGATAAGCGTTTGTCAGGGCTTAAGGAAAGGATGGTTGAACAATCCGCTGATCTGGATGGCCAGTCCAGTTTGACTTCTGAGGGAGTTGGGGAACCGGAGGAGGTACCTTCTGACCAGGGCGATACCTCCTCAACCAAAAGGAAGGCAGATATGAAGGAGTTGGTACCTGCGAAAAAGAAAAGAAAATCAGCTGGTTCAGAGCCAGTGGTTGCTGCTTCAACTGCGGAAGAGATTGCTAAAGTGATATGAATAGTATAATTTTTACAGACAGGTTCATGTGAACCGAGACCGGGTCAAAAACCACATACTTCGGTTCTGTCACATGCCGGTTAGCTTCTCACCGGTTCATACGATCCAGAGAAGGAGGGGGAGGAGGAGAAGGAGAAGGAGAAGGAGGAGGTGGTATTTGGGTGAACCCATAGAGCTTGATGTTTTCACTGATAGACCAGAGTCTGTTTCTCCTCCTAGACAGCCTGGGGACCAGTGTTCCCACCGCATCAGTGTAACAGGGGGTACAGCGTACCCTCCTCCAAAATGTTTCAGGGGTACAAATCATGTTTTGAGGGTACACTGCACCCCTTGCTGAAAATTGTGGAGGTACGTATTGTTTTAAAGTGACATGCCTGCCACACAGCTGTAATCACTGATTGACTCACTCAACATAAGCAGAACAGAACACCATGGTTTTATATAAGATGGTCTCAGTTGGACTCTCAGAAGGCCCTCCCAGTGTGACAGACAAAATATAATAAAATATTAATTCAATATGTGACTGATCATGACAGAAAGAAAGACAAAATTTATCAGCTTAGCATACTCTCTGTCTACTCGTCTGCACACATCTGCAAGAAGCATTTTGCAGCAGTGCAATGCAGCAGAGAGCAAGCACAACTAATTGACATGACACCCTATACACAGCACTCAGATCAGGGAGTCAACATTAAGGCAGCAAAATTTACTTTTTCACTTGCACAGCACACATCTGCATCTTCTGCACTGCAATCTGCAAGCATTCTGCTGCAGTGCAGACAACTACGCTGACATGACACTTTGTTATACAGCAGCACCCAGATCATCATCAGAAAGACAACATCAAGGCAGCAAATTAATTTACTTTTTCACTTAGTTAGGAAAGCTTTTCTTTATCAAAACGTAAGACACCAAGCAGGCTCACTGATGTCAAAAGGCAAGGCCAGGGTACATTTGAGTGAGTCCCACACTACTCCCACCATCCCAGACAGGCAATCGATGACTCAGGTGGTACTGGTGGCCTGGACCGGTTTAGCAGTCAGCCCCACCCTGACTACTACTATGATTATCAATTCCTTTCCATTTCCCTGCTTCCAGTATGCCATGCAGGAGCCCCAAAAGTTTAACAATTTCACAGTGGTGCACTACTGCGATTTTTGGACTGCCAGCCAAATAGTTCAATTACAGTCAGCTCAACTAAGTGTTCCAGATACTGGGCCTGGGAGTTGGGGCTCGGGACAGAAGATAGCCTGTGAGTGAGAATGGGCGGGGGAACGACAACATGTGGGTGCTGTTCTCATTGTCAACCAGCCATTCAGAATATAAATCAAAGTTTTTCTTTTCAGGGCAAACTGCATACATAGCATACATCTCCTTCGGAGTGCGATCGCACATCGTGTGCAGCAGTTGAACGTTGTGTAACCCCTAGATGGCGCTATCCCAGGGGCTACTACCCCTGCCTGATTTGCCACTAACAGGTTGAGGGGCCTGGATCCAATGGTGGGTGCCTCCACCCAGAGGTCAGGGTTTGCAATAGTTAAACTAACTTGGTCACAGCCCTGTGGGACACTGCAACTCCCCTTTCTTCCCACTAGTGGCCCACACAATATATCAGAATTACCTTCACAGTATACACTTACCCCCAGGACTGGTTCCGGCACTGGGACCTCCTGTTAAATAAGATACAGTGCAACAATCACAGTACAGTACTTTAACATAGACAAATACCTCAGGCAGTATAACTTTGCTGAAACAAGCAGCTCTGATTTATTTAGGGGGATATAACAAGGACAGGGGGAAATCAGGTTAATTAGCTTATCACTCTACTCATCTACCTATGACTCTGTGCACAGGCCTATCCCTATCAGTTACTGTCCCTGGGTACCCAAGCCCTAGTGGCTAGTCCAACCGTGGCAGCTGGTGGGGCCCTTTCACACAGAGAAAGAAAAATTAGTTTAAACAGTCAGCAGTACAGTGATTCCATTTGGATTTAATGTGGCAATTCAACAGGAGCGACCCTGAATTAGTACTCACGACCTCCAAACAAGACAGGGTCCTTCAACATCAGCAGGGCTACTCTTGAGCTCCACGAGACTCCTCACACATTTATATGGTAAACAGTCACAGGCAAAAGTCCTTTAATGGCAGCAGGATTCACTTGAGCTGCACAAGCCTCCTCACACATTTATATGGTAAAAGAAAATACTATACCAGGCAGGCTGCTTCACTATCGATCGCAATTACTGCACAATACCGGAGAACACACAGCAGATTCAGTTCCTGACAGACCGAGTGCAATTCAGAAATTTCTCCAGTCTTCTACAGGGTGAGCCTGGTTTTACTCTTCAGATATCCTTTGATTCTCTTCACAGGAATGATTCAGTCCTAACAAGCAGTTACACAAGCTGCAGACCGGAACTCTGGACCTTACACATGTTTTTGACTAAAACTGTGCACTGAAGGACACAGGATTCCTTTCCTTCACTGCCAGAGCTAAACTGAAACTCCAACAGACAAAACCAGGCACTTCCTTTGAGTTCCTCCCAGTTCTTGACTGGATTGGCTGTCACTCACAATAGACTGCTGCTGTTGGTCCAAAAAGGCCAAGTCTAAACTACATCTCCCAGAGTCACTGCCCATACAATCCTCTTGTGGCTGGCTCAGATTATGAGTCAAGTTCTGATTCGTCCAAGGCACCATTTTAGAGCTAGCTTACCCCACACTGATTGGTCCAGTTCAGCAGTTCAAAACCAGAATGGGGAACTAGGCAGACACAGTTCTGACTGCAAAGAAAGCAGGTTAGACAAACTGTCATTTCATTATTACTGTAAATGATTTCTGGCAAACAGTTACATCTTTCAGATAGGTTCCTTTGCACTCCTAGTGACTGCAAAATGGAGTGAATTGGCAGCAGCTCGAGTGGTACTCAAACAGAGAAGCACACAGTCCCCCATACAAACTAATTATGTCTGCAAGCAGACAGCTCTTAAAGACAGTACCAGAGGCTCTAAAAACACTCACTGATAAATGGCTTAAGCATCAAACACCATTCAGGCTTGGAGCATTCAAGCAAGCTCCTGGAAGTCTTTTGGGAACCCCCATTTGCAGGGGGGTTACAGTTGCCATCACTATTACTACTGCAGCGGTTTCACTGGTGGCTCAGACTAGCACAGGCACTGTGCCTGTGCTAGTCCAAGCCACCAAATCAAACCGCTGCAGCAGTAACGGTGATGGCAATGTTCAACTGCTGCATGTGATATGCGATCACACTTCAGAACGGGATTCATGCCATGCAGTTTGCGCAGAAAATAAATAAACTTTGGGTTTCTATAGGGCTGGTTGATGGGAACAGGCCAGGGAGCGGGTGCAGAAGCTTTTGCTTCACTGTCAGTCACACAGAACAAGATGGGACCCCAGACACCCGCTCCCCAGCTAAAAGTTGCTTGCATCTGCAGACTGGCACTAAAATATTTTCAAATTCTTTCTAAAGGTGATCGGGCATTGGTAAGATTAGAAACAGAGATGCTGGCCTGGGAAGCTGTAGGGAGGGACTCAGGAAATGGGACAGAACTGCTCTAGGGGATCTAAGAGTGGCGAGCCATGTGGGACAATGGGGTGAGCGAGGGGGACAACACAATGTGCATTATTGATGACTGAGAGCCGAGGAATCAGCCATAACTGTGATGCTGCAGTAAACTTGCTACCTACCATCTGCCTCTGAATAATTTAAATTGAGTGATCACGTCGCCCAGGTCACGGGATGGCCTTGGAGTTACTGCAGCTGGGGACGAGATTCTCAGGAAGTAAGTTTGGGTCGGAACACGCTGATGGGAAGGAGCCTGTTGGGAAAAAAAAAACCAAATGCCTGATTTCAGGCATACAGTAGTAAAGTATGCTGCCTTTTTTTTCGGAACTCCAGGTGTATCTCTCAAGACGTCAGGCCGAGTCAGGTTAGGGTTTCTCCATTGCGTGGTGTCACTCCTCTCTCCACAATCGCTGCTAGCTGCAATCACTGGTTTTTACCTTCTCGCATGTGCAGCCCGCGATACCCTCGCCTACAACAGTATAGGTACACACCCACACTTGCAACTGGCGGAAGGGGATAGGGTGATTTGTGAACTGTGCACCAATCGTACCATGTCTTTACAGGGAGAAACAAAACTTTCCAGTAGCACTGGACCAGACCAATTGCCACCTGGCTCTAAATGAGGGACCTTTCCAATGGCACAGTCAACACCTAAAGAAGCTCACATGCCTTAATTCACAAAACTTGGACAGGCTTCTTTACATGCAGTGTACCCCCTACACACATAGATGGACGTGAATTTTGATTTTTTTATGCGATTCACGTACATCTGTGCGTTCATGAGAACACTGCTGGGGACTCCTCTCATTATTTATTATTTTAAAAGGTTGCTGATACTTTACAGCTGCCTACTCTGGAGGCAGCTGAGGAAGAGGAGGAGCCAGACTTCATCGAAATGATGGAGTTCCTAACACTAAGACACTTTCCATACCTCTGCACAAGTCTCTTAAGAAACAAACAAAATTCTGCAGATGCCATCCTCCATCCCTCCTGTGGATAAAAGGATGGACAAGAGGAATATGCTGTCTGGCAATGGTACAGAGTTCTTAATCACTGTAGCCATGTAGGGGTAGTTGAGGCTGTTGCCTGTGATAAGGCTGGCACTCTCCTGACTTTGTACCCTCCTGAAAAGGACTCTCGAAAGACTGATGCCATGGCCAAGAAGCAGTACTTGGCTGCTTCAATTGGCATTAGGCAAGCTTCCTACATGGCATATTTAGCCATATATCAGAAATCCAGGTGGGAGTCTGTTTTGGAGCTGGCTATAATGCTCCAACTTAGTTAGCCAAGGACCTGGAGCAGGAAGTCAAGGATGGCATTGAAGCTTCTAAAGTTCAGTTTCATTCAGCTGTAGATTCAAATGATGTATCCTTTAGGGTTATGGCTACTGCTGTCTCCCTAAGGAGATTTTCTTGGCTTAGATGTACTAATCTTTCCCAGGATACTCAGTCAAAAGCTATAGATTCCCCTGTTGTCCAGAATTCTCTGTTTGGGGAGCAAACAGAGGCATACATGGAAAAAAATGTGTAACCCCCCTGCAAATGGGGGTTCCCAAAAGTTTTCCAGGAGCTTGCCTGAATGCTCCAAGTCTGGGTGGTGTTTGGCATCTGAGCTGTTTAAGTGTGGTTCCAAGTGAGTGCTATTTGAGCCTCCGCGTACTGTCTCTTTAAGAGCTGTCTGCTTGCAAACTTAATTAGTTTGTATGGGGGGACTGTGTATTTAATGCTCGAATCCTGCCCGAGCTGTGGAGAAATCACTCCATTTCTGCAGTTGCTAAATGCGTAGAGTGAGCCTAAATGAAAGATGTAACTGTTTGCCTGAAACCAGTTAGAGTGTTAAGTAAAATGCAGTTTGTCTAACCTGTCTTTCTTGCAGTTGGGGCTGTGTGTGTGTTACCCCTCCATTTTGGACCTAAACTGCTGTGCTGGGCCAGTTGGGTTAAGGGTTCCCTAAAATGGAGCCTGTGGACGAATCAGAACTTGGACTCTTAATTTTGAGCCAGCCACAAGGGGATTGTATGGCAGTGACTCTGTGAAATGTAGTTTTGACCTTGGCACCTTTTTCTACCAACAGAGGGAGTTTTATTGTGAGTGACAGCTGAATCAGTCAACAGAATAGTGTGGCGCTAAAGGAAATGCCCTGTTCTGTGACTGGAAAGATCTGATCACTTGTGGCAGTGAAAAGAGAAGGAGCTGTGTGCTTCTGCGGTGTATAGTTTTGTGTGGGAAGTGCGTGTGAGGCCCTGAGTTTCAGTCTGCAGCCTTTGTGAGTGCCAGTTTGGACTGAATCTGAGTTGTGAGAAGAAAGAAGCACTAGAAGTGTGGAAACCAGGCTCACCCTGTAGAAGACTGGAGAAATTGCTAAATCGCGCTTGGTCTGTCAGGAACTGAAGTTGCTGTGTGTGCTTCCGGGCATTTTGCAGTAATTGCGATCGGGATCGAGGAGCAGCCTGCCTGGTATACTGTAGTACTTTCCTTTTACATATAAATGTGCATAGTGCTTGTGGGGAATCGCTATTTCAACTCCCCTGTACAGTGAATTGTGTACTGAAGCTGGAAGTAAACCCCAGCTTAATTCAGACTACATCCATTTGCTATCAACCGCAGTGGGGTCCAGTCACAAGGACCTTGTCCTCATGCCCTGCTCTTCTGGCAATCCAGAGGGACATTCTCCATCCAATCCTCAGCTTGGGTGTTGTGAGTACAAATCGGGGTATTCCCCTACAGCTTGTTTTCAATCACAAGTGTGTCACCTAATTCTTGTTGTTTCACTGTTTCGTCGACTGAGCCCTCCGGCTCCGGATTACAGTTGGGTGTTGTGCATATATTTTCTTCAACAGGGCCCTATCTATCTGCACCTGCCGGCCAACCCCGGGCAATGGACCTGGCTAGCCCCCCCCCCCAACCTGGGTACCCAGAGTGTGACTTTTCAGATCCTGTACGTGTGTACAGTACTGTGATTTAATTCTGCCAACTAACCTGATTGCCCCCTCCCGTGTTACTGTCCCCTAAATAAATCAGATTTGTTGTTGTTATACTATATACTGTCTGTGGTGTTGGTACTTATGGAAACAGTATTGTATTTTGCTGTGTATGTTTAACCTTATTTTACAGGGGGTCCTCAGAGACGTGCTTAAGAATCAGTTTCGAGGGTAAGTGGTACTTTATGAGTGAACGGTGTGTATACGTGGGGTATTGGGACTGTAACTCCTGTGTACTGCGTGAGCCACTAGAGGGAATAAAAGGGGGTCTCAGTGTCTCAGAGGGCTGTGACCAAGCTAGTCTAACCACTACAAACCCTGACCTCTGGGTGGAGGCACTCGCCATAGAACCTAGGCCCCTCAACCTGTCAGTAGTCAAGCAGGCAGGGGTAGTAGCCCGTGGGACAGCGCCACCTGGGGGTTACAAATGGATGGGTACAGGGTGACTTATAAGAGTGCAGCTGCTAAAGAAAAGGCTGCAACTCACAGAAGCAGCAAGCTAAGCCAGGCAGAGGCAGGTCTTATCAGAGGTCTTTCTACCAGGCCAGGCATTCCCTGCTTACCAACAACCAAGAGGGTATTTCAGGGGTAGAGGCGGAAGAGGTATAAGCAGGGCTGCATCCGTCTCTCAGTCTAGGACTCCTGCCAAGCAGGCACCCTGATGTGTCAGTCAGGGCCACCTCC
Source organism: Neoceratodus forsteri (assembly GCA_016271365.2). Lineage (NCBI taxonomy): Eukaryota > Metazoa > Chordata > Ceratodontiformes > Ceratodontidae > Neoceratodus > Neoceratodus forsteri. The sequence goes on along the minus strand of CM057458.1, from coordinate 723,972,305 downwards.
CCATTGCCAGTAGGGGGCAGGCTGGCTCACTACTTCCAGGCCTGGCAAGCCATTACCACAGACAAGTGGGTCCTGGAAACAGAGAGCCAGGGACTTGCACTAAGTTTCAAACAGTTTCCAAGAACAAGAGAAAGGACATTCAAACCTGCCAGCATTTCAGAGACAACTCTTCTGGAAGCAGGGGTTACCACACTTTTGGAACACAAAGCTGTGGAACCTGTTCCTTCTCTTCACAAAGGAAAAGGGATGTACTCAATATATTTCCTTACCCTAAAGAAAACTGGGGAGTGGTGGCCCATTCTAGAGCTGAGGTACCTCAACAAGTATCTGACAAAACCCAACTTCAAGATGGTGACCCTGACCATGATCCTTCCTACCCTCAGGTAAGGAGATTGTTTGGCCTCCTTGGATCTCAAGGGTGCTTATTTCCATATTGCAATCAGGCATTCTCACAGAAAGTACCTAAGATTCGAATTGCCCTCAGGCCACTGTCAGTCCAGGGTAATGCCCTTTGGTCTTACCTCGGCCCCCAGAGCATTTACAAAATGCCTGGCAGTGGTGGTAGCTCACCTAGGAAGGCAAGGAGTGGCTGTGTTTCCCTACCTGGATGACTGGCTAGTCATGGGTCACTCTTCACAGTAGGTAAGGGCGGTCTTGGGTCTCTTGAGGATACCGTCGTATCCTTAGGATTCCTGTTAAACCTAAAGAAGTCAGTGCTGGAACTGGTCCAGATCTTGGATTTCTTAGGAGCAGAGCTGGACACAGTTCAGGCAAAGGCTTTCCTGCCAGTTGGAAAGCCAGACAACCTCATACAACTGGCAGACTCCTTTCACCTACGTGTGTCTTGTCTGACAAGACACTTTCTACAGCTCCTGGGACACATGGCAGCATCCACAGCAGCGGTTCCAGGGGCCAGGTTTCAGATGAGGAATATTCGGTTTTACCTCTGGTCATTTTGGTCCCAGAGAAGGTATCCCCTGTCTGAGCTGATCCCAGTGACAGCCACTGTGTTATAGGCATTACAGTGGTGGAAGGACAGGGACAACCTCAGGGAGGGTGTGCCATTCCTCCAGCAATCTCCTACAGTGATTCTGACCACGGATGCTTCCCACCTGGGGTGGGGAGCTCATTTAGGGGACCACACTGCTCATGGGACATGGTCTGAGCAGGAGTCTCTCCTCCACATCAACCTGTTGGAGCTCAGGGCAGTGTTCCTGGCGCTTCAGTCATTTGTAAAAATGGTACGAGTAAAGGTGGTTAAGATAAGGACAGACAATTCCACCACCATGTACTACATCAACAAGCAGGGAGGGACAAGGTCCTCTGCCCTGTGTACGGAGGCAATGAAAATCAGGAGTCTGGCTTATTCTCTTGAGACCTCCCTCTCAGCTGTGCGCTTGCCAGGCAAGGACAATGTCCTGGCAGATACCCTCAGCAGGATAAATCAGTCACCACGAGTGGTCTCTGAACAGGGAACTCTGCATGCAACATTCAGGAGATGGGGCTATGTTTGCAGCCCCAGACAATCATCAGCTACCTCAGTACTGTTGCAGACCTCCAGTTCTGGGATCGGTGTCTCTGGATGCCCTGATACTGGACTGGACAGGCAAGTTTCTGTATGCCTTTCCCCCATTCCCTCTGGTCTTCAGAGTACTGCTCAAACTGAGGAGCCAGCCATCATCAATGATTCTGATTGCACCGGATTGGGCCAGGCAGCCCTGGTATCCCATGCTATTGTCTCTGACAGTGACCAGTCTGATTTGCCTCCCCAGGAGGCACAATCTTCTGACCTCTTCTCAAGGGAGAATCCTATACCCCAACCTCAAGTCCCTCAGGGTCAGGGTCTGGCTCTTGAGGACCTAGCGTATGCAGGCTTGCATCTGTCTGAAGGGGTCCTGGATATTTTGAAGGTTTCCAGAAAACCTGCCAGCAGAAAGACTTATACTTCCAAGTGGAAGAGGTTTACTGTCTGGTGTGCACAAAAGGAAATAGATCCACAGGAAGTCAGATTGGCAGTCCTGTTGGACTATTTAGCCAACCTTAATTCCTTTGGTCTTCAGCCTTCTTACTTTGAAGGTACATTTGGCAGCTGTTTCTGCCTATCTCTCTGCAGGGAAGGGCCCTTCCCTGGGCTATCATGCATCTTCAAGAAGTCCTTTAAAGGGTTGCTCCACCTACACCCCCCTCACAGGGAGCCAGCCATTCTTGGGATCTGAATATCTGCATAGCACAGCTAATGCAGCCCCCATATGAACCCATGTCTTCTGCTGAACTCAAGTGCCTGACATGGAAAAATGTCTTTCTGGTAGCCATAACCTCTGCAAGGAGGATTAGTGAGCTACAGGCCTTGTCGGTGGAGCCCAGTTACATAGCACTCCATTGGGACAAGGTCGTCCTTAGGGCGAACAGGAAATTTCTTCCAAAGGTGGTCTCTGACTTCCACCTGAATCAGTCCATGACATTACCTATCTTCTTCACTAAACATTCTAGTTCAGGAGAATGTAGACTGCATAGCCTGGATGTTAAGAGGACTATTAGCTACTATCTGGATCAGACAAAGGCCCATAGGAACGAATGTACTCAGCTTGTTCCTCACCTATGGAGAAGTGGAAAAGGGCAAGCCAGTCACCTAGAGGACTATTGTTCGGTGGATTTTGTCTTGCATTCAGTTCTGCTATGGCAAACTGGGGAAAGGGCCACCAGTGGGCCTTAGGGCTCATTCTACCAGGGGGACAGCTGCCGATATAGCAGCTGCCAGAGATATCCCCCTGCTCGGAATTTGCAAAGCAGCTACCTGGAAGACTTTTCATACATTCACTGAACACTACTGCCTGGACACCCAGGCCAGGAGTGATGCCAGGTTTGGCAAAGCAGTATTGCAGAACCTATTTCCTAAGTAGGTTCTGTACCCACCTCCATGGGGCACTGCCTGGTAATCTGCATATAGTCAGAATACAGCAAGACTTCATGTTTGAAGAAAAAATTATTTACCACAGTAATCTTGTTTCTTCTAATGGAGTCTTGCTGTATTCTGACCTCCCTCCCTGCCTCCCCTACCAGAACCTGAGGGGGGACACTGCATTACACTACAGCTGTCTCTTTAAGTGCTACACCTCTGGGGAGGCATTTTCTTGGGCATCTATTAGTTGAGTCTTCTTGATATGTCCCATTGTTGGGTTATTAGTCATTTGACTAATATTTTTATTCATGTTAAGTGTTATTTAATATAGTTTAGTAACCACCATTTTTGTGCTCATAAGAATCTGGTGATTACATAGAATGAACCAGGGACAGGGAGCTCATGCTCATGCCTATGCACGATGAGTGATGGTCCAGATTCATAATGCGTCAGATTGGGAGATCCGGGTGAACAGAGGATGCACCCTAGCTATGGTACACTGTGCAGACACTGCAGTGTTGCCCAGCAACAAACCCCCTGACAAGACAGAGTGACTCCCGACTTGTTTGATTTTGGTGACTCCCCACTGCCAGCTGAATGGAAGACTAGAATTAGCCAGAAACTTGCCCAGAGAGATCAAGTGTTTTCATTGAAGGAATGGGATGTGGGATTTGTCCAGGGTGTGGAGCATCACATATGCCTGCACGATAAACGGCCATTTCGAGAGAGGTCTTGACACCTAGCCCCTGCAGATCTAGACGATCTGAGAACTTGCAGGAAATGCTCGCAGCTGGTGTGATACAAGAATCCAGGAGCCCATATGCTTCTCCCATTGTGATTGTGCGTAAGAAGAATGGAACAGTACGAATACGTGTGGATTATCGGACCCTCAAGAGGTGGACCATCCCTGATCAATACACGATGCCCCGTATACAAGATGCTCTGGATTGTCTGAATGGGAGCAAATGGTTCTCAGCGTTGGATCTTCACAGTGGATATTACCAGATTCTGATGGCTCTGGAGGACCGTGAGAAGACAGTCTTCATCTGTCCTTTGGGGTTCTATGAATTCTTGAGAATGTCACAGGAAATATCGGCCGCCCCAAGCACCTTCGAGCGATTGATGGAGCGAGCGGTGGGAGACATGAATTTGCTGGAATGCCTGGTGCACTTGGACAATGTCATTGTGTGTTTGGGAGTTCCCTAGAGGAACATGAGACTCGACTGTTCAGAGTACTAGACCGACTGGAAGATTTCGGCTTCAAGCTGTCCATTGACAAGTGCCAGTTTTTCCAAACCTCTGTGAAGTATGTGGGGCACTTAGTGTCTACAGAGGGGATAGAGACTGATCCTAGTAAAGTTGAAGCCTTGACTACTTGGCCCCAGCCCCACAATTTGAAAGAACTACAATGTTTCCTGGGATTCTGTGGCTACTACCACCGGTTCATAAAGGATTATTCCAAAGTGATTCAGCCACTTTTGAATCTTACCCAGGGTTACCCTCCTACGAATTGAAAATACAAAAAAAAAAAAAAGGGCCATCAAAGAACTAGACAAAGCATATTTCCGCCCAGCTGAACTTTCTGTGTCCTGTTGGACGCCTGACTGTGAAGCAGCCTTCCAGGAAGTCATATACCAGCTCACCCATGCCCCCATTCTCGCTTATGCTGATCCCACCAAACCCTATGTGCTGCATACTGACGCCAGTCTGCGGGGTCTAGGAGCTATACTGTATCAAGACCATGAGGATGGTTTGAGACCAGTGGCATCTGCCAGTAGGAGCTTGACCCCATCAGAGCAAAACTACCCTGTGCACAAGTTGGAGTTCCTTTCATTAAAATGAGCCATTGTCGACCAGTTTCAAGATATAACCCCTATGTGGTGCTATCCCAAGGGCTACTACCCCTGCCTGCTTGACTAGTAGCAGGTTAAGGGGCCTGAGTTCTGAAATGAGTGCCTCCACCCAGAGATCAGGGTTGGTAGTGGTCAAGCTAACCTGAACACAGCCCTCCAGGACACTGTAACCCCCCTCTTTCCCCTCTAGTGGTCTGAACACTGTACAATAATCACTTTCACAATACCCCTGGTACACCACACAAGTACCCACACTGTTTGCACTTACCACCAGGGCTGATTCCTCTGGCTTGACCCTGGGGACCCCCTGTAAAACAAGGTTATGCACAGCAAATAGCAACAGTACAGTACTTTGAGCACAAACTGGAACCACAGTCAGATTACATGCAGAAAAAGTTAGATCTGATTTATTTAGGGGACTTGAACAAGGGAAGGGCAAAATCAGGTTAATTAGCTTAAAGGTTATATCGGTCAAGCAGTTATGCATGTGCTTTGAGCTCCCCTCCCACAGTCCACCTCTGGGTACCCAGGTGGAGAAGAGATGGGCTAGCCAGGACTGATGCCCGGGGTTGTAGCTGGTTGGGGCCCTATGATGGAAAACACAACATGCACAGTACACAATATTTATAATCCGGAGCCAGAGGGCTCAGTTCGAAAAGGAAATGAAATAACAAGACAATCAGATGACACACTCAGATTAAGCTGTTATTTTAGGGAGCTACCCTGGTATTTACTAATGATACCCGAGACTGGACACAGGCTAGACGAAAATCGAGACTGCAGGTGGTTGATCTGGAATGCCAGGAGAAGCAGGGCCCACATGAGTCGCAGAGGTGTCATTCCTGTTCAATCATGGAGCAGGGGGCTGATCCCCAGGCAGATCTCACGTCGATAGCCTTTCTGTGCAGTGGGTAGTCTGGCTGGGCCAGTCTGGCAAAGTCCAGACTGCATGGAGACAAATTCAGATGCAGTCCATTTTGGGCTGGATACAGTTTCCAGCAAGCAGAACACAGTTCACACAGTGAGGGACTAACTCACGACTCACTAGCAGCTCATAGCACATTTACATGTAAGGGAATTCTACTGTACTAGGCAAAGTGCTCCCCGGTCACAGTTGCAAAGTCTCTGCACACACCAGGAGCTTAGGGGTAGCTGGAAATCCTGACAGGCCGATTGCATTCAGCAAAATCGTCGGTCTTCTTCAGGTTGATCCTGGCCCACTTCAGTAGCTTATTTTAGTCATGCAAACTTGGATTAAGTCCAAAATAATTCTCTTCTCTCCCTCTCAGGAGCAGCACACCAACATGCAGGCCAAAAACTTAGCCTTTTCACAGTTTTCTCATGTGAATCCACTCAGGATTGCTGCCCAAAATCACTTCAGCTCCTCTCATTTCACTTCCCAGCTTAGAACTAACTGAAAACTGCAAGCAGCCCGGGACTTCCCCAAGATCCAAAAGATTTGATTGGCTGATTTGGCTGTCAGTCAAAGCAAGAGCTCCCACTTCAGTTGCAAAAAAGGGATAAAAAGTTCAAACCACAGTTCCTACAGATTTTGAATTCAGACAGCTCCTGTAGTCCAGCTACATTTTGGGTCCCACCAGAACTGAATGGTCCAATTTGCAGTCCAGGACCAAGATAGTGGAGACAAACAAAACAGTCCTTGCTACAAAGAAAGCAGGTTAGACAAACTACATTATCATTATTACTCTAAATGATTTTCAGTAAATAGTTACATCTTTCAACATATCTCCATCTCAGATTACTTAAGCCGCAATCAGGCAGCTCTTAAAGAGACAGTACACAGAGGCTATACAGGCTCTGGTAATCACATTTAAATTGCTAAAATGCAGGACACCAGCCTGGCAGTGAGCATTTAGGCAAGCTCAAGGAAGACTTTTTGGGAACCCCCATTTGTAGGGGGGTTACATACAGTACACAGTACATCAGCAGGAATATCCCAGCCTCCCCCTACAAAACAGGGTACTAAATGAGAAAAAGACCAAGGTAGAAAGGTCAGTGGGGGATGCCGCTACAGAAGGTAAAGCCATCAAAAAATGGAGAGCAATGAGTACCAATGCCCGTAGTCTGGGTAACAAGCTTCCTGAATTAGTGGCCTTGATGGAGGAGGAAGATCTGGATATCGTGGCAGTCACAGAAACATGGTACACACAGAACCATGACTGGGACTAAACATACCAGGATACATTATCTATAGGAGGGACAGGGAGGGTAAAAGGGAGGAGGGTAGCTCTCTACATAAGAGAAGAAATCAAAGCAACAGAACAAAAAGGTTAAACAGGGAGGAGAAGAAGCACTGTGGGTCAATTTGGAGGCAAGCAATGGCACCACAATCCGCGACAGGGTTGTATACAGACCCTCTCAGGGAGAAATGGACAAGGAAATGATAGAAAGTATACTTAGAATGGCAGATAAAGGAGATATTGCTGATGGGTGATCTGAATATGCCAGATGTTAACTGGAGTGCAGTTGCAGCAGCCACTTCTAAGAGTGGAGTTATTCTAGATGCCCTACAGGGGCATGCCTAGACAACTAGTATTGGAGCCCACTCGAGAGGGAGCAATCTTAGATCTGGTTCTCTCAAATGGAGATGAAGAGAGGATCACAGATGTAGAAGTGTGTAGCCATCTGGGGAACTAGTGACCATCGAACAGTATGGTCTCACAATAAACACAGCAATAGAGTCAAGCCATACAAAGACAAAGGTACTGGATTTTAGGAGGGCTGACTTTGCCAAAATGGGTGAGTGCCTAAGGAATGCACTAGCAAATGGGCAGGAAGGAGGGTGGAAGAACAATGGGGAATAATAAAACTGCCATCACAGAGGTAACAAGCTTGTGTAAAGCAAATAAACAAAATGAACGAGGTAAGAAACCACTATGGTTCTCAAAGGAAGTGGCAGTGAAGGTTCAAGAGAAAAGAAAGCATTCAGGAAGTACAAGGAATCACAGAAGGAACAGGACAGTGAACTGTATCAGTTAAAGCAAAAGGAAGCTGGAAAGGCAGTCAGAACAGCAAAGGCCCAAACCGAGAAAAGATAGCCAAATCAGTTAAGAAGGGGATACAACCTTTATAGGTACATCAGGAGTGAAGGAAGACCAAGGGAGGGATAGTGAGGCTTAATAAAGGGAGGGAGGGTGGGCAGAGGGTGACTGTGAAAAGGCAGAGATACTAAACAAATATTTTTGCTCAGTATTTACAAAGGAAGAGGGGAGGTACCTAAAACAAACAGTAGAAACACTCTGGATACAGAAGTTGATACCAGCCCATTTACAGAAGAAAGGGTTCTGAAAGAGCTTTTAAAACTGAAGGTGGACAAAGCAATGGGGCCTGATGGGATTCATCCCAGAATTTAAAAGAACTAAGGGTAGAACTAGTGACACCACTGACTACCTCTTTAACAAATCATGGGAGGATGGGGTGGTACCTGAGGACTGGAGGAGGGCAGATGTGATTCCCTTCACAAAAGTGGGAACAAGGCAGAAGCAGGAAACTACAGACCTGTTAGTATAACCTCAGTGGTAGGGAAAATGATGGAATCACTCTGAAGGAAAGAATTGTTGAGTATCTAGAGGCCAGAGGGGCACAGGACCCAAGGCAGCATGGATTCACAGCGGGAAGGTCATGCCAGACAAATCTGATAGATTTCTTTGACTGGGTGACCAAAGTAGTTGATCAGGGAGGGGCTGTGGACATGGCCTACCTAGACTTTAGCAAGGCATTTGACACAGTCCCACACAAAAGATTAATATACAAGTTAGCCAGCCTGGGAGTGGGTCCCAAGATGACAGCCTGGGTAAAGAATTGGCTAGAGAATAGGACACAGAGAGTAATAGTAAATGGAGTCCACTCTGAAAAAAGGGGGGTTAGTAGTGGGGTACCGCAGGGTTCAGTATTAGGACCGGTCCTCTTCAATGTCTTTATAAGTGACATTGCAGAGGGACTGGAAGGAAAAGTGTGTCTCTTTCCAGATGACACAAAGATCTGCAACAGAGTTGATGCACAAGGTGGGGTGGAAAGGATGAGAAGGGACTTTGCAAGGTTAGAGGAATGGTCAAATGTATGGCAGCTTAGATTCAATGCTAAGAAGTGCAAGGTAATGCACCTGGGAAACAAAACCCAGGGAAGAGTACACAATGGGGGTGAGATACTAACAACAACAAAATGGAAAGGGACCTGGGGTAGTCATATCAGATGACCTAAAGGTGGGCAAGCAATGTGAGAGGCAGCAAGGAGGGTTGGGGAATACTGGGATGCATAGGAGAGGCATCACCAGTAGAAAACAAGAAGTTATTATCCCTCTGTACAGACAGCTGGTGAGACCACATCTGAGTACTGCGTGCAGTTCTGGAGACCCAATCTCCCAAAAGACATAGACAGGATGGAAGCTGTCCAGAGGAGGGCAACTAAAATGGTGCAGGGTCTGCACCAGAAGACATATGAGAGAGACTTAAGGAGCTTAATATGTATAGCCTCGAGGAAAGGAGGGAGAGGGGGACATGATAGAAACTTCAAGTACCTCAAGGAATCAACAAAGTCCAAGAGGGTAGCATCTTTCAAAAGAGGTGCAAGAACAAGGGGCACAATTTGAAAATAGAAGGCGAAGCTCAGAGGTAATTTAAGGAAGTATTTTTCACAGAGAGGGTTGTGGATGTATGGAACGGCCTTCCAGAGGAGGTTGTGGAGTCAAAAACAGTGGTGGAATTCAAGCATGCATGGGACAGTCATAAGGCAGTTCTAGGGGTTGGGGGTAGGAAGAAGTAGGCTGCTGGTTAACTAGGATCTGCAACTTATCCATCAGGTAGGGAAATGGGCAGACTGGGTGGGCCAAGCGGTCCTTATCTGCCGTCAAATTCTATGTTTCTATGTTTCTATCAGGGAGCAACACATTAGTTTAACACATTCAAAGGTCCTATAATAAGTACAGTGGTTCTGAAAATACTAACACTTTAAATGTGCCTATTTGTGGATGACACAGAGCTCTGAGGGAGAGTGGACTCAGAGGAAGGACAATAGGGAGGTCCTGGCAAAACTAGAGATGTGAGCCAAAAATGAGAGCAGAATTAACACTGTGGTACAAGAAAAAAACAAAAACTGGTGGGTGTCTATAGTGAATACAGGACAAATTCTAAGATTCAAAAAAATTCAGTAAATAGACTCCCCTCACCAAATATCTTTAATATACAGTTGTTTTTTGCAGCTCCTTAATTATATAAATGTCCAGCATTTCACTGCTTTCCTTAACACAGCTTCTTCAGGAAATATGACTTTAAAATAAAAATAAAAAATATTCTGTTATAAATTTTTTATACGTCCTTGTGTTTGTAGATAAGCTGTAATATATTCTTTTATACTCTTACAGGCAAGTCAGATATCAAAAACTGTACCAAATGTTCACGTAAGTATAATAAATTAGTCTCAGTCTTCACAATGGAGTGGGGCAAACCACCAGTGATCAGCAGGAACAGAGTGGGAGAGGAGGCAGACTGAAGTCCATTTTCAGAGGAAAGAGTCCTGAAGGGACTTGCAGCTCCAAAAGTGGACAAGGCTATGGAACCAGATGAGGTGCACCCAGTGGTACTGAATGAACTCAGAGAGATATTGGCTGCCCCACTGGTGGCCTTATTCAACAGCTTGCTATAGTCAGGCATGGTTACAGAGGACTAGAAGAGCAGACATGGTCCTTTTATGTAAGGGTGGCAGCAGGCAAGAGGCTAGTAACTATACACCAATGAGCCACACCTCAGTGGTGGGGAAATTAATGGAAACTCTGTTTAAGTAAAGGTTGGTAGAGTATCTTGAATCCAGTGGACTGCAAGACCAAAGGCAGCATGGATTCTTGAGGGAGGGGAAATGGCAGACAACTCTGATAGATTTCTTTGACTGGGTCAGTAGGGAAATACATCAGGGGAAGGCAGTGGATATGGCCTAGCTATACTTTAGCAAAGTCTCTGATATTGTGCCATACAGGAGACTGACAGAGCAGCCCAAGAGTGGGATCCAAAGTAGTGAATTGGGTTAGAAACTGGTTAACAGATAGGCGACAGAGGGTGGTGTTTATTGGCACTCACTCTTGTGACCAGTGGGGTGCACAGGGTTTGGTACTGGGATTGCTCTTCAGTGTCTTCATAAGTGATTCTGCAGATGAACTGGAATGAAACGTCTGCCTTTTTGCAGATGATATCAAAATCTGTAATAGAGTGGACAATAAAGAAGGTGTAGAAAGAATGTGTAAGATGTTGGGAAACTTGGGGAGAGGTTGTGAGCATGATAAGTCGGGGCTCAGTGCCAGAAGGTGCAAAATCATACACTAAGGGCATAGGAACCCAAGAACTGAATACAGGATGGGAGGAGGTACTGTCAGTCACTAGGTGGGAAAGGGACCTTGGGGGTTATCATAGCTGATGACCTCAAAGTGGCAGGGCAGTGTGGCAGAGCAGTGGGTAGGACCAGTGGGATGCTGGGATGAGTAGGGAGAGGTATCACCAAGAGAAGGAGGGAAGTGATGTTGCCACTGTATCGCTGGCTGGTGATGCCCCACGTGGAGTATTGTTTTCAGTTCTGGAGGCCACATCTCCGAAAGGACATAGAATTGGTAGAGGCAGTCCAAAGGAGGACAACTAAAATGGTGCAAGGGTTTTACCAAAAGCTGTAAGAGGAGAGGCTGAGGGATCTCAGCATATATGCTGTGGAAGACAGGAGTGCAAGAGGGGACATGACAGACCTACAAATACCTTATGGGGGTGAGCAGCGTGCAGGAGGGGAATCCTTCAAATGAGGCAGAGCACCAAAACAAGAGGCATGTGATGAACCTTGCCGGGGGGAGGGTTAGGTGGAATGTGAGGTACCTCCAACAGCTTGCCACTGAATTCAGACTCCATAGCAGCGGACCTCCTTGGAATGTCCCCCAAGACAGAGTTCCTCCAGCCCCTGTTCGCTAAATCTTGTCCCATTGGTGGTGCTTATGACCAGACAGAAGGCAACCAGATGAAGCACGCATTGGGCATATGGAGCAGGCAGACTGTCATCCTCAGGAAGAAAAAAAAAACATGTTCACGGTCTGATTCATTACCAGAATAAAAGAAGATTTTTTCTTCCAAATTTGAACATCCGTATCTATGTCCCACTCTTCCTCTGATGTGGAAAGTTCCAAGATGGTGTATCTTCAAAAAATAAAACTTTTAAATTCAATTTTCTACTGAGAAGGTTTAAGTCCACAACTGTGTTAAACTCATTGTTTTGATAAGTAGGGATAAATTAGAGGCCTCTATTTATAATGAATACCTCAGAATTAGCAAGATGGTAGCTAGAAATATTAATGCTGTGTTATACTGAATATGAAGATGAGCAGATTATTAATTTATTAATTTAATAAGAGGGCTACTGTACCTAAAATGAGGATGTTAGATTGTGCTGTAAATAGTAAATTTAGATATACTTATTGATTTAGAATATGTTTTTGTAGTCCTTCTTTCACAGATGTTACCTCCCCGCCCCTCCGTCCATTCCCTTTCCTTCCCCTTCTGTGGCACTTTATTAGTAAAACATTTGTTGTACTATATTAGTCTACCATTAGGGTTTGGTGAAGGTATTTTGTTAATGCCTTGTGTAACCCCTAGGTGGCGCTACCCCAGGGGCTACTACCCCGGCCTGCTTGGCTAGTTGCAGGTTAACCCCTAGGTGGCACTATCCCAGGGGCTACTACCCTGGCCTGCTTGACTAGTTGCAGGTTAAGGGGCCTGGGTACTGAAACGGGTGCCTCCACCCAGAGGACAGGGTTGTTAGCAACTAGGCTAACCTGGGTACAGCCCTCTGGGACACTGTAGCCTCCCTCTTTCCCCTCTAGTGGCCTAGACAATATGCAACAAACACTTTCACAGTAGCCCATATTCAGCATACAATTCTCCACACTGTTTAAACTTACTACCAGGGCTAGTTCCACCAGTTCGACCCTGGAGACCCCCTGTAAAACAAGGTTAGGCACAGTAAATAACAATACAGTGCTTTTGGTACAAACTGGAACCACAGTCAGAATAACTGCAAAAAGAGTTGGATCTGATGTATTCAGGGGAATTGAACAAGGGAGGGGCGTAATCAGGTTGATTGATTCTAAAACTGATCTCATCAGGCAATTATGCATGCACTTTTAGTCCCTGCACAGCCACACTCTCTGGGTACCCAGTTGAAAGTAAGGTGGACTAGCCTGGAACATTGCCCGGGGTAGGCTGGCGTCGCAGCTGGTTGGGGCCCTGTGATGAAAAGAAAAGACATGCACAACCACACACAATTTGTAATCCAGAGCCTGAAGGCTCAGTTCATGAAAGAAAAAACAACAATGCAATCAGATGACAACACTTGAGATTTAGCTGTTGTTGCAGAGAGCTACCCTGATTGTTACTCACGCTGCGCAATGCAAGACCCAGGAGGGATGAAATGGAGATTGCGGGTTGACAACTGGTATGCCAGGAGAAGCAGGGCCCACACAGATCACTGAGGTGGCGTTCTTGTTCGATATGTTGAGCAGGGGGCTGATCTCTGGGCGAGTCTCTCGTCAATGGTGTTCTCTGCACCTGAAGTAGCTGGCTGGGCCAGTGTGGTAGGGCCCAGGCCAGGTAAAACAGTTTGGAAATCAGTCTAGGAAAGCTGGATGCAGCTTCCAGCAAGCATGGCACAATTAAACAGTGGGAAACCAAATTGCAACCCACTAACAGCACATTTATAGTAAAGCAATCACCACACCACAAAATGGGTAGCAGTCCAGCAGCAATATCAGTGTCTCTGAACAAAACCGGGAGTTCTTTGGTGAATGGATATTCTGACAGGCCGATCACATACAGCAAATCTTCATTCTTCTTCAGATTTGGTATGGTCTGGTAAAATTTTATTTATACAGTGATACAGCCATTAGGGTTCCGAAAATCCCTGTTCACAAGGCTTACCTGTTTATATTATGCAGAATTATTGCAACTGTACATTTATAACAATACAAGTTACAGAAAAGTACAAAACAATACATCAAAGTTTTACAAACTCCTCAATAACAGGCATGTTAGCATTTTTAGATTTGCATTAATTTCACCTGTTGCAACAACAACGAAAACTAAGTTTGTGATTCAGGCCATTTTTAAAAACATGATCAGTAGTTGTTAGTGCACGTAAAAAAGGAGGAAGACAGTTCCAGTTTTTAGCTACTTGATATTGAAGGGTCATTTCACTAAATCAATTTTTTAACTTTGTTATTATTAAATCTTTAGCACCAGTTTTTCTTAAATTTAAACCATGTTTTGGTTTTTGTAATTTGTAATTTAAGTTTTGTAATTTAAGCCTGGTCACACTTCAGTGGCTTTTCTCTCACTCCAATTCGGATACAATCTGATTGCTAAGCCTTTCAAAGGATTCCCTCTCGAGGGACTGCAGGCAGACAGGCCAAACTCAGCCTTTCCACCAATCTCCCGTGCAAACTATGCAGGAGCTGCTGCTCGAATCACTCAAGCTTTTTACTTTTCAAATTCTAACTCCAGACTGACTGACTGCAGCAGGCAGCTTGGGAATTTCCTTTCAGTCCAAAAGGTTCTGGTTGGTTGATCCATCTGTCTGTCAAAGCAAGGGCTCCCCCACCAGGTCTGTTTTGGCACCAAAATGTAAAAACTACAATTCCTACAGAAATTTGCCCCGACAAGACCCTTGGGGAAAGGTCCATATTAGAGTCCTCAAAGGTACTGATTGGCCCATTCTAGCAGTCCAGGACCAAGATGGTGGAGATAAACAGAACTGTCCATGCTACAAAGAAGCAAGGTTAGACAAACCACAATATCGTTACTATTCTAATAGACAATAAGCAAATAAGTACAGCCTCTAACAGAGCTCCCTCTGCGCAACTAGCAATGGCAGAACGGAGAGATTATCTGGCAGCCCGGGCGGGACTCGAACATAGAAACATTCAGCCCCCTTCCAGATTAAATAAGCACCACGTTATTGGCAGATCTTAAAGAGACAGAGCACAGAGGCATTAAAGGGGACAGGAAATTTGTGCTAATTGGCAGCTATTTATCAAGTTTTTATTCTCAGAAACGATATGCATTCTCCTGAAGTATCCATATTTAACTGTACCTGAATAAAAAGGGATTGGTAAAACTGTAGTTTGCATTGTTGTGTTTTTATGGGCAGCATTCTATTACAGTTCTCTTCATGGAATCACTTATGTGGAGTTTTTATTATGCCACGATTTGTGTACAGAATGCCAATTATGAGCTGCTGACTTATCAGAACCCTGTTTAGAGTTCTGTGCACAAACCATGACATAGTTAAAACTCCAAATTATTGGTTCCAGGAAGAGAACTGTAACAGAATGCTGCCCATAAAAATAAGATGATACAAAATAGAGCTTTTTATATCACTTTTTATCCAAGTACAGTTACATATTGAAAATTTAGGTGAATGCATATCATTTCTGAGAATAAGAACTTTATAAGCAGCTGCCAGTTAGACATGATTTCCTGTCCTCTTTAAGGCACTCTTCACACAAACACTTTTAAAGCACTAAGACACAGGACACCAGCCTGGCAGTGAGCATTTAGGCACACCCAAGGGAGACTATTGGGAACCCCCATTTGTAGGTGGGTTACACTTGCTTATAATAATTATTTGAATATAAATTTGACTGAAATTGATTATTAGCTCTACATTGTCATACTAAACGGGATATCTTTTTGTATTGTGATTTATTTATATAGTGATTATAGTATAAGCATGTATGTTAAGGTAGTAATTATTTATTAATGTAAATTAATTTGGGTTGTGGTTCCTTTAATTTATTCTCATTGGTGCTCATTTGCATGGTATAAATGAAAGGTTCTTGGCCACTGCTGATGTCTTGAAAAAGCACCAGTGTGACGTGAAACTTTGACGCACTTTATCGGATGTGGGGGGGGAGCTTCTATTGTTTGGTATAGCAAACTGCATACCATTTTATCCAGTTGGAACAATAAATATTTTTTTATCGTGTCCCAGTGTGGGGCTCCTTTCTTGTAGCCATTGAGCCAGCCTTGTTTTTTTTGTTTTCCAGTTTGAAGTTGTGGCGTCACTCCGGCAGACACCTCCTGAGCCTTCTGTTTGCTGCTTTAGAGTGTAATCCTCCCCACCATGTCTATTTTTTCAGGTTTTCTCCCTTCCCTGAGAGCATACACTGTGACATCATCGGGCATCAGCAAGCCTCTTGTGCTGATGTCTGCTCATTTTCCTTTCCTCCATGCCTGTTGCAGCCAAACATTTAGATCTTCGAGGGTATCTCATGCAGCAGGTCACAACTATGGAACTATAGCCACCAGATGCCAGGACCACATGGAAACTTTTCTTGCTGGCAGTCTTCCAGGGGGCTGCCCACTCTGGCATCATACGCTTACGTTACCTTATCCTATAAGAATGGGCATCCCCTGCGCCCTACTCAGTTCATTTCCCACCATCGACCGTCACAAGTCAGACCTCTCAGAGATCCGGCCAGCTTCAGTCGACTGCCATTTCTTCAAATTTCTTTTGTTTTTTTCTCCTTAGTTTAGCATCACTTTAAAGTGATTCTTTTTCTTTGTCTGTGCCAAACTCCATCAACAGTATGCTCTTCAGGAGGTGTGCCTGCAGCTAAATGATTCCAGAGAAGGAGAATCATGTCTCCAGTGTCTGCTGCCTAGGCTTAGGCCATGCCACCCAAGCCTGCGACATCTGCCGTGGCTTCAACCAGGCTACCAGGTGGTGCCACCAGAAGATGCTGGAAACCTTCCTACTGAAGCAACAGTTTGCCCACAAGGAGAAGGAGCTACAAGCCAGGAGTTCCTTGTCTTCCCTGGCCCTGTCCTCAGGTTCGACCTACTCTAAGGCGCAGGACAAATCCAGCGGGAAGTGCAAACATAGGAACAAGGACTGCGCCATGACTCAGTCCTCCCCAACCTGTTTGCAGTCTCTGCATGTTATGTTGGCCATGGTGGAGTCATCCTCTTCTTTGGGAATGGCCCCTTCTGCCTCGCATGCCCTCTCCCCCACAGGGCTACCATTGGCAGTGCCACACATTGGTGGGCATTGGTTCCTCTGGCGCAAGTGCCCCACTGATGTCTTATCCCCTGCTGTTTCCACTGTTGTTTTCCATGGGCCATCAGTCAGGCAGCTCTGCCAGTTTGATGTTGACCGGCGCTGGCTCAGTGTTTCCAGGGGTTCTCCCCACTCCCTTGACACCAGCCTCGGCTGTTTCCTCAGCCAAGTCTTCAGCCTCAGGGCCTTGGCTCTCCCTGGCATCCCCAGGGTGGTCTCTCAGTTGTCCTGTCCCTCTCCAATGATGACCAAAGCAGAGGAGAAACCCACAGGCCCCAGCCTGCCAGGCTGCCCTTCCCAGCCCCAGCTCCAGCACTGGCCTCAGTGCCCCCTCAGCCAGTGCTGACAGGTGCTCTGGTACCAGTCATGGTATATTTCCAAGCCTTACTGGAAGTCATGGTAGATTTTCAAGCCATGCTGGGTGGAAGGTGGTCACCCTGAATGCTAGGAGCCTTGGGAAAAAAACTGCAGAGCTAGAGCTACAGACTCTCATGGCAGAGGGGGAGGTGGACATTGTAGCCATCACTGAAACATGGACCACCCAATACAATGACTGGTACCTGTTGATACCAGGTTACAGGATATTTCATAGGGATAGAGTGATTGGGAAAGGAGGAGGGTGACACTATATGTGTGGGAAGGACTGAAGTGTGTATGGGAGAAAGGAGAGGAGGGTAGTACGGAGTCACTATGGATGCCAATCTAGGATTTCAACAGGGCCGGCCTTAACAATTCTGGGCCCCTGTGTGACCCTCTGTCTGGCCCCACCACTTGATTCCCTGTTGGGCCCCCCCACATCCAACATTTACACCTCTCCTGTACCACAGTTCTGTACCATATCATAAGATGTGTATTTTAAGTATAATTTAATGACTTATACATAAAAAGAAAGCAATTCAAAAATGTTTAAGTTGCAGCAATACCAGCAGACAGTAGCTACACACCACTAACACTCCTATAGCTGCCTGCACCCCCACTGCGCATGCACACACACACACACACACACACACTCTTCAGTGTGGAATACAATGGCTGGGTGAGGTTTGAAATAAGAGCAGCCAACTTTTTATGGGATGGGAATGGCTGGGACAGGCAGATTTAAACACAGACTGACTGATCAGGTCATTCATGTATGCTTTTCTGATTGAGTCTGGTAGTCACATGGCTAAATGACAAATATATCACATGGCTAAATGACAAATGTACCATTTTTACCAGGCAAGCAAGCATAGTCTGTCTGTGTTTTTCTGATTTTCGTACCATTTTTGTAAGGCAATAGCAAGAAAGCAAAAAAAATTTTTTCATCATCCATGGGTCAGGTGACCATCATAGAAAAATCAGAAAAAAAACTCGGAGACAGTTGCTTTGCCAGTTGCCTTGCAAAAGTGGTACAAGAAATCAGAAACATTCACAGAAACTGTGCATACTTGCCCTTTGCAGTTGCATAAATTGTACAGTTTTCATTTTTATTTAGCCATGTGAATGAAGTGACTGCTGCCAGACTCAGATGCATACCTGACCACGCTGATCTGAAAATGTATCCTCATCCACGCTTTATTGGCACCTGGCCTGGTGAAGGGAGGAGGGACTGGGTCATTAAGAACTCCACTTGCTTCCCTGCTGTCCTCCACTCCCACCCCTCCACCCTGCCCACATACACTTTGTATCTGTGCAGTCAAGGGATCCAAGTGCCTTTTTTTAGGTCATCACCCACATTGTACAGCTGAGTGAGTGAATGAAAGAAAATGTCATGGCAGCCAGTCCTACCAGCCTCACCCCCGACCTCTTGGGTGATCACTGGTCAGGAGTCAGCAGCAGGGACTGTGGGGTGTATGATAATATCGGTGTCTGTGCTGGCTGGCAGCAGTGACGGATAATACCTTTTTAAAAATAAATAAATCCCTTGGGCTCTCTCTGGCTTCATCCTAGGTAATCTCGTCCTTTCTTCCTAGTGCTGTCCCTCCTGCTCTGTATGAATAAAGCAGACAATCAGTACCACCCTGACCAGATCCAGGTGGTCACATGGAGTCGTCGACATGGGCAGCTACTAGTTTTACCAATTACCCCAGAATTTGATGCACTCTTATCATGCTTTTTAAAAGAAAATACTTCCTTGTCCCTGAGTCCAACTCTGTCCTGTCCTGTCCTGTATTAATAAAGCAGTACCAGGTGTACTAGTTAAACTAGTAGAACTGGTACTGCTTTACTAATATAGGACAGGAAGGACAAGGAAGGAAGGAAGGGTTTATTTTCTTTTAAAGGACAGTAGGACAGACGCCTGTAATATTTATCAGGTTCAGTAATCAGTGATCACCTGAGAGGTCAGGAGAGGAGGAGGCTGAGTGGCAGGGCTGGCTGCTGCTGTGACATTTCTTTTCATTCACTTAGTCATCTGTACAGTGTGGGTGAGTGATAACCTACAGGCTCTGTCTTGGATCCCTTGACCGAGCACAGACACATACATCATTGCCTTGTAACAGATGGCATCACCATTTTGTTTAACACACACACTTTCATTCCGTGCCAAAAAAAACAAATAATGTTAATACTCATCTAAAATTGCATCTAGTCTAGCTTCAATGAAATGTATTTATTTATATATTTATTGGAAATGTTTCCCCAGGAAAAGCACACTGAACAACAAGTTGCTTATCTACCTGGGGGAAAAGGGAGCAGGGGGCACTGGGCACACATACAGAAAGGCAGATTTACATATAATTTAGAGTAATTGGAAGTTCAATATATAGTATACATCAAATGATATGGTTTACAAATGTAACAACAGTTTCAAACTGCTGGGTAGAGTAGGGTAGGGTTACAGATGTAGCGACCAAAATAAGTGCATCAAGAACAGTGAAATGAATTATTGTAATATAGGATGGTGGGGAATTCATTACATGAGTCTTGACTGAGGAAGTGGATGCACATGCACACTCACTAGGGGTAAGACTCGAGACACATATTTTTGAAAAAAGACCATTATGTGTGTGTCCGTCCAAGTGCAGTGCCAATTAAACTGCACCCATCCATTTCCCATTGTGAGCCTGACAGGTGCATCATCATGTTGCACCGTACACTGCTGCTAGCCTAGACATGTAAGGCTAAATAAAGAAACACTAAAACTAATGATTGAAATCAGACCTGAAAAGACATCTGTATATTTGGGGAATGGGTATCACCACTCAACTGTCGGCACCACTACAGGCAGTACTGGTAGTGGTGAGGTGAAAAGAACAGAACGGAAACATAATAGTTGGGGTGTGATACCCAGTTCCCAAATATACAATTCTGTCTCTTTTTTCAAGTCTGATTTCATTAATTTTAAAGTTTCTTTATTTTCTTACATGTGTAAGTATTGTTATTGTGTGCTGTCCTTTTTTTTTGTTTCTTCTCCCCTGGGTTGCACCTGAAAACAAGCATTGGCTCACTGTGCTTTACTGGTTACATATTTTCAAATAAATAAATTGCAGAAATATATTGCTCCATAGAACCTGTGAACACAAATTAATCAGTTAATATCACTCTCTTACAAATATCATCAGAGCTAGTGCCCAGGCAGTGTGACATGACATCCTTTTCTCCTTGCTCTGTCCCATTCTGTGTAGTAACCTCTCTGTCTGCCTGCCTCTGCCTCATCATGTGCAATAATAATAATTCAACTTAGTTTTACTATGAAAACAACAGGGCCACTGTCTAAAATGGAATATATACCAGCAAGAAAACAAAAATGATACCATGCCCAGTGGCAGTGCATTTGTATTCCTCCAGTGGCATGCCGCTGTCTGATATTCCTGCAAGTTAGACAAAGGTTGGCCTACTACGGAAGAATAAATATGCACTGCCACTGGACGCTGTATTACTTTTTTTTTAATATCACTCTCTTACAATAACAAATATCATCAGAGCTAGTGCCTAGTGACATGACAATTACAGCATGTCCTCACTCCTTTCTCTGTCCCATAATGTGCAGTGACCTCTCTGTCTGCCTGCCTCTGCCTCATCATGTGCAATAATAATAATTCAACTTAGTCTTACTATGAAAACAACAGGGCCACTGTCTAAAATGGAATATATACCAGCAAGAAAACAAAAATGATACCATGCCCAGTGGCAGTGCACATTGTATTCCTCCAGTGGCATGCCGCTGTCTGATATTCCTGCAAGTTAGACAGGCGTATGCCACTGGAGGAATAAAATGTGCACTGCCACTGGACACTGTATTACTTTTTTTTTTAATATCACTCTCTTACAATAACAAATATCATCAGAGCTAGTGCCTAGTGACATGACAATTACAGCATGTCCTCACTCCTTTCTCTGTCCCATACTGTGCAGTGACCTCTCTGTCTGCCTGCCTCTGCCTCATCATGTGCAATAATAATAATTCAACTTAGTCTTACTATGAAAACAACAGGGCCACTGTCTAAAATGGAATATATACCAGCAAGAAAACAAAAATGATACCATGCCCAGTGGCAGTGCACTTTGCATTCCTCCAGTGGCATCAGGCATGCCCTTGTCTGATATTCCTGTATGTCAGATAGGGGCATGCCACTGGAGGAATGTAATGTGCACTGCGACTGGGCATGGTATCACTTTTGTGATATCACAATTTGGAAACAGTATGGGACAGAGAAAGGAGTAAGGACAGGCTGTAATGTCGTGTCACACTGCCTGGGCACTAGCTTTGATGATATTAGTAAATCTAAGAGAGTGATATTAAAAAACAAAGTAACACAGTGCCAGTGGCAGTGCACATTGTATTCCTCCAGTGGCATGCCCCTGTCTGATATTCCTGTAAGTTAGATGGGCATGCCACTGGAGGAATAAAATGTGCACTGCCACTGGACACTGTATTACTTTTTTTTTTTAATATCACTGTCTTACAATAACAAATCAGAGCTAGTGCCTAGTGACATGACATTACAGCATGTCCTCACTCCTTTCTCTGTCCCATACTGTGCAGTGACCTCTCTGTCTGCCTGCCTGCCTCTGCTTCATCATGTGCAATTACAATAATTCAACTTAGTTTTACTATGAAAAGAGCCACTGACTAAAATGGAATATATACACCAGCAAGAAAACAAAAGTGATACCATGCCCAGTGGCAGTGCACATTGCATTCCTCCAGTGGCACCAGGCATGTCCCTGTCTGACATACAGGAATGTCAGATGAGACAGGGCCACTGGAGAAATGTAATGTGCACTGCCACTGGGCACTGTCACTTTTTTTTTCTTGCTGGTATATTATATTCCATCATTTTAGACAATGATCCCTTTCATATTAAAATTAAGTTGCTTACATTATTATTTTACATTATGAGCAGGCCAGGCAGACAGAGAGGTCACTACACAATATGGGACAATGACAATCAAAGGAGTAAGGACACAGGACACAGTCACAAGTATAGTTGTAGGTCTAGATAGGAATGTGTTATTGTAATAACTTAATAATATATTGCTGTGATGTGACACTCTGTGACTAATTATAACCTCCTGGCTCCAAGGCCGTCTGTCAGACCTAGGGACATTATTACAGGACTCTGAGGACAAACACTCACTCACACCTCAGCTAATACAATTTGGAAACAAGTTACATTATTAAACTTTTTCTGAGGTGTGAGGAGTGAAACAGAATAGAGCCTGGAGTCTGGAGAACAGCTGATGATTGTGTGTCAGTGTCACTTGTGAATGAATTGCACCGCTTAATGCCCGGATCACTGCAAAATGACTTGGTACTTAGTCTGACTGGCTTGTCTAACAGAGTTTTCATTTGAAGTTAAGCGCATCACTTGACTTCAAATGAAAAACTTTGTTAACAGACCACTCAGTAAGTACTTAAGTCATTTGCGGCGATTCCGGGCGGTGAGCGGTCCGATTTACGGGGATAATTTCAGCTGCTGAGTGTCAGTCCCTTTCCTTTGTTGGCAAAAAAAACTTGCTCCGAGTGCCACTTACTTTATCTTGTAATCATCAATAATGATTCCATCACCCCGTGAAGGATCCGACTCAAAATACTTTGTTGCTTGCTGTCATCATCATCACCTCATGATCTCTGATATCAATCGGGGAGGGAGCGGGCAGTCAGGTCAGCATTTCAAAGCGCACTCTCACACAGAAGTTAATGACTCCTGTCCTGATGATTTTAAGATGATGAGAAAATGGAATGGAGCATGGAGCAAGCTACCTAGCGATTCATGGGCGGTGGGGCTTGCTGGAGGCGGTAGCTCAGTAAGGACAGTGGGGATATGTTGCGCACAACACAGACAGCGTTATTTGAACAAGAACAAGTATGAATTGAATAATATGAAAAACAATGTTGTTGCAGCAGCTAGCTTTGTATGGCGGCAGTCGAGGTGGGCCCCCAATGTGCTGGGGCATGGTTGGCATGGTGCTAAAGCCAGCCCTGGATTCCAAGAATAGGACTCTCAGGATGGGAGTGGTGTACAGGTCGCCTTCTCAGACAGAAGAGTTAGACAGGAGCTAGTGGGACAGATCAGGAGGACCTGTGAGAAGCGTAGTGTGGTGATTTTGGGGGACTTCAACATGCCAGGAGTGGATTGGAGTACCCCAACAACCAGGAATAGAAGGGAGCAGGTACTGCTGGATGCCTTCCAGGTTAGCTTCCTGATGCAAATGGTCAGTGAACCAGCCAGGTTAGGGAATACCTTTGACCTCGTGCTGGAAAATAGGGAGTTTGTGAGAGAACTTAGGGTGGAAGAACCATGGGCGGAGAGTGATCTCCACTCAGTATGGTTCACATTGGATATGGGTAAGGAAGGAGTGGAATCCAACACATGGGTGCTGAACTTCAGGAGGGTTGACTTTGGGAGGATGGGGGAAGTGGTAAAAGGGTACCTGGCCAGAATTCAACCTAGTATGGGCACTAACCAGAGGTGGGAGCTCATAAAGCTGGGCATAGTAGAGGCAACCAGAACCTGTAGCAAGGCCCAGAGCAAGAAGACTAGGACAAAGAAACCTAGCTGGGTGAGTAAGGAGGTAATGGAAAAGGTAAGGAGGAAAAAAGCTGCCTTCAGGACGTACAAAAAAACAGGGAGGGGGGAGGACAGGTAGGAGTACCTGAAGGAATTGAAGGAGGCAACACGGGCAGTAAGGGCAGCCAAGGTGTCTACGGAGCTCATGCTGGCGCAGGGCATTAAGAAGGGGGAAAAGGACTTCTTCAGATACATCAGGGAGAAAAGGAACTGTAAGGACCATATAGTAAGGATTAGGAAGGAGGGGGGTTGGGTGGAAGCAGGGGGTGATAAGGTAGAAGCACTAAATTATTACTTTTGCTTGGTATTTACTAAGGAGAAGAGGGGTTGATACCAAGGGGGGGAGGGAGGTCAGAAACTGAGGGGGAAGGGGTGACTGATTGGGAAATCATGGAAGGCAGGGTTCTGGAGGATTTGAGGGCACCGAGGGTGAACAAGGCACCAGGCCCAGATGGCATCCACCCCAGGGGTACTGAAGAAGCTGGCAGAGGTCCTGGTGGGACCTTTAGCAGACCTATTTAATGCCTCACTACACTCAGGGTGTGTACCTCAGGACTGGAGGATGGCTCATGTGGTGCCCCTCCACAAGAGTGGCCCCAAGAATGAACCGGGGAACTACAGACCGGTGAGCCTCACATCCATCATGGGTAAGCTGATGGAGACTATCCTGAAGGAGAGGCTGGTGACCCTCCTGGAAGCCAAAGGACTACAGGACAGCAGACAGAATGGCTTCGTAAGTGGCAGATCCTGCCAAACCAACCTGGTGGAGTTCTATGACTAGGTAAGTAGGCAACTGGACGATGGCCATGCAGTGGATGTCCTGTACCTGGACTTCAGTAAGGCATTCGACTCAGTGCCTCATGAGAGGCTGGGAAGTAAGTTAGAAGGCACTGGGGTGGGTGCAAAGTTGGTGAGATGGGTAGGAAACTGGCTTCAGGGAAGGCAACAGAGGGTGGGGAGCTCTCATCCCCGAGGGTAGTGACGACTGGTGTTCTGCAGGGCTCGGTGTTGGGACCAGTATTGTTTGGGATATTCATTGCAGACATATCATTGTGCATAAAGAGCAAGATCAGTCTGTTTGATGATGACACCAAGATAGGAGCGGTGGTGGATGACCTAGGGGGATGGCAGAGGTTGCAGGATGATCTGGCAAAGGTGGAAACCTGGTCGGACACCTGGCAACTGGGATTCAATGCCAGAAAGTGCAAGGTTCTGCATTTTGGGGTGAAAAACCCAAGGAGGATTTACCAGCTGGGGGGGGGAGTGCAGCTAGCTGAGACAGAGGAGGAGAATGATCTGGGGGAGCTCATTATGGGGTCAATGAACAACTCGGCACAATGAAGGAAGGCAGCTGCAAAGGCCAACAAAATGGTACGTTGCATTGAAAGGGGGTATATCCTCGAGAAGGGGGGAGGTTATTCTGCCATTGTATAGATCATTAGTTAGACCACACCTGGAGTACTGCGTGCAGTACTGGCACTCATACCTGAAGTGGGACATTAAGTTACTGAAGGAGGTGCAGCGCAGGGTGACATAGATGATCAAGGGGCTGGGGGGACTTACCATATGAGAGGAGGCTGAGGGGGGTTGAACAAGTACTCACTGGAGGAGAAGAGGATATGATTGAAACCTTCAAGTACATGAAAGGAATAAACAAGACAGGTACAGAGGGGCTGTTCAAAGTAAGGGAGGGAAGGGGCACCCAGGGCCATGATATGAGACTGGAGGGAGGAAGGTTCAGGAGGGTAGATGAGGAAACACTTTTTTACATGGAGGGTAGTAGCTGGATGGAATGCGTTACCGGCAGAAGTGGTATCCAGTAGAACAGTGGACTGCTTCAGAAGGGCTGGGACAGGGCAAGGGAGGTCCAGGAGGGAGGGAAGGTGGGAGGGAAGGGCAGCTGCAGAATAAGGGTGCTAGCTGAACATTCGAGCAGACTTGATAGACCACTAGGCTTTTATCTGCTGGCAAATTTTGTATGTTCATATGCTTTCCTCTCTGTAGGATTTTATGCAAGCTCGGCTTGCCCCCTTCAAAGGCCAGTGACATAAAGGCCTGTGGTGCTTACCCACATGCCTCCTCCTCCTACAGCGTTGCAGCACGCACCCCAGGATCTGGTGCCCTCTCACCCTCCTCAGGACCCAGGGGATGAAGATGAGTATCATCTGGACCCCCTCCTCCCTGACGAGGAGGACAAGGGAGATGCTGGAGATGAAGGAGGCATTACCCCATCCCACTCCACCTCTGTGGTGTCATCTGATGGGGAGGAGACTCCCCAAAGTATATACCATGGTCCCTGCCAGATGACCCTTCCTTTGTCTCTGTTCTGAGACAGCTTCAGGCGGCCCTGGGGTTCGACAACGAGGAGCAGGACCCTATCCAGCGCCATTTGTCCAATTACCTTGGCCTGCTGGACACCCCTCCTTTGGTCATTCCTCCATTGATAGAATCCTTTGAGCATGCCATCATGACCACTTGGCATCGGACTAGCTTAGTCCCTGCCATGTCTTGGAAGGCAGACAAGCTATACCAGGCTCCCACGGAGAACCTTTCTTCGCCAAGCAGCCTCAAGCAGACTCTATGATAATTAATGCTGCCCATGACCATACCAACAGACCCAAACACCACAGCTTCCTCCCACCAGACAAGGAGTCCAGGAGGTTAGGTCTCATTGCCAGGTGCACCTTTGCCTCTGCCACTTTGACAATAAAGGTCCTAAACTATATCGCCCATATGGTCCAGTTTCAGAACCAGCTTTGGGCACAGGTCAAGGAGGCAGCAAAAGCCCTCCCAGAAGACCTCCTGAAGCAGCAGCTGTTCCTGAACATTCAGTCAGGGGCTGACGTTGGCAAGCATCTTTTTCACTCCACCTACGACACTGTGGATGCCTTGGTCTGGGCAGCTGTGACAGGCATTTGCTTATGGCACCATTCTTTGCTAAGGGTGTCAGGCTTTGCCAGAATGTCCAACAATCTATCCTAAATACCCCCTTCAGAGGTACAAACTGTTTGGGTCTGACATGCAGGACATACTGTCAAACCAGTCAGTTCATTCCATGTACGACACCAACCAACCTAGAAGTGGTCAGCGCATGCCTTTTCAGTGTGCTGCCCATAGGCCTAAACCCAGTTCTAAACCTCAGGGCAAATGCAGAGCAGCTGCAGCTCTGCATACCCCATCTCAACCACCAGGAAATCTCCCAGAGGAGGTGGTGCAGCCACAGTCGCAGGGACAGCCTCAGCCTGATTCATTGCCAGGCCCCCACCCCTCCAGCGGGGCAGTAGGTGGTAGACCAGGGTTGCTTCTCCCTACACCTGGACAAGTGGACGGAAATCACCATAGATGCCTGGGTCTTGCAGTTCATAGAAAATGGCCATACTCTGGAGTGGCCTCCAGAAAACCCTCTGGTTCAGTCCTCTTAGCCTCCAGACCACATTCCAGTGCTCTGCAAGGAGATTCACACCTTGCTGCACAAAATGGCTATAAAACCCATCCCAGAGATACAGCAGGGAAGGAGGTCCTACTCTCAGTACTTCCTGGTCCCCAAATGCATAGGAGATCTCAGGCCCATCCTAGACCTCTGAGAACTAAACTTCTTCGTGCAGTACAAGAAGTTTCAGATGGTCACCTTTCAGGGACTGCTGCCTCTCCTGCATCAGGGAGACTGGATCAGCTCTCTCGATATGAAGGAGGCATACCTATATATCAAGGTATGTACCTCCCACTGTCGGTACCTCTGACTGCACTTTCAGGGAGCGCACTTCCAGATCCAGGCCTTATATTTTGGCTTGTCCTCGGCCCCTTGGGTGATTGCCAAATGCTTGGCAGTAGCGGCAACAACCCTCAGCAGGGATGGGTTCTATATCTTTCCCTACCTGGATGACTGCCTCATAAAAGCACAGTCCAGGGAACATCTGTTGCACACTTTAGACCATGCCTCCCATCTGTTCCAGGAGCTGGGTGCACAATCAGTCTGCCCAAGTCAGTTCTGACCCCCTGTCAGTGCCTCCAGTACATGGGGCGGTCCTAGATACGGCTCAAGGTATGGCCTTCCTGCCTCAGGACAGGGTGGATCACTTAATGGTTCAGGCTCGCCTGCTGTACAACAGCAGATATGTCTTAGCCAGAACCTTACTCCAGCTCTTGGGCCTGATGACTGCGGCTATAGTCATAGTGCATCTAGCCAGATAGCACATGAGGGTACCCAATGGACAGTGAGGGTCCAGTGGGATCAACCTACTGATGACCTGGAACAGTTGGTCGTAGTCTCCTCTCCAGTCAAAAAGGTTCTGCTTTGGTGGATGAAACCCAGCAATCTGCTCAGAGGGGTTCCTTTCCTCATTCTCTCCCTCAGCAAATTCTCACCACAGATGCTTTGGGGTCGGGGTAGTGGGCTCCTCCGGGGCCCTACCAAACACAAGGGATGTGGTCCAGAATAGAGTCTTATCTCTACATCAGTGTCCTGAAGATGTGGGCTATCCTTTATGCCCTAGAGGCCTTCCAGACACAGCTATGCCCAGGCCCTCTGCTAGTGCAAATGAACAACATCAGTGTAGTTCACTACATCAGCAAGCAGGGGGGCCATTCACTCATACCTTCTCTGCTGGGAAGCGATGAGAGTCTGGTAATGGGCTGTAGAGCATGGTCTAGAATTGTTGGCCATACATGTTCCAGGCATCCAAAATTTCCTGGCAGATTCCCTAAGCCAGTCGCAGTCCAAGATACATGAGTGGCAACTGCTGACCTCTGTCGCAGAAGACCTGTTCAACAGATGGGGTAGTCCAGAGTTGGACCTTTTTGCATTCCCACTCAACATAAAAATGCCACATGTTGGCTGTCTCATTCCAGGGCCTGGAGTTTTCTGGCGAGATGTGTTGTCCCTCTCTTGGAAAGGGAGGTTTCTTTATGCCTTCCCCCCTTTCCCTTACTGCAGAGGGTTCTGCTAAAAACTACAGATGGAACGGGCCACCATGATCCTCATCATCCCCTTTTGGCCTCGTCAGACCTGGTTCCCCTTACTGCAGAATTTGACAGTGGAACCTCCAGTGCTTCTGCCCCTGTTCACCAGCTTGCTCTCCAGGACTGGGGCACCCTGATCCATCCAGATCTCAAATGTCTGTGTCTTCACACCTGGCTCCTGAAGACGTAGCCATGGCTAGATTTGGGGTGTCCTCCAAGGTGGCTGATGTCCTGGTGGTGGCTTGGAAGCCTTCCACCAGAGCCACTTATTCCATCAAGTGGAAACGCTTTGCTCTGTGGGCTGCCCCCCATCATCTGGACCCCTTCATTTGTCCAGTAAATCAGATTCTGGAGTACTTGCTGTCCTTTCAGACTCTGGTCTGAAGTGTTCCTCTCTCAAAGTGCACATGACTGCCATTTCTGTCTTCCATGTGCCTGTTGAGGGCCGTACGGTGGCACAATTGGCATTCGCTACCTGAAGCCCTCTATCCACAATCCAGTTCCATCCTGGGACTTGAACTCTGTACCAGAGAAGCTTATTTTGGCTCTTTTTGAGCTGGCTGCGACATGTGAGCTATGCTTTCTGTCATGGAAAGTATTATTTTTAGTTGCCATTACTTCTGTTCAAAGGATTTCAGAACTACAGGCTCTCATGTGTGAGCAACCTTATTTGATTTTCCACAAAGACAAAGTGTCTCTGCATACTAATCCTAAGATTCTTCTTAAGGTGGTGTCTGAGTTTAAATCAATCCATCCACATACTTGTTTCTTTCCCAGAGCATGCCAATCCAGGGGAAGCTTTGCTGTACACTTTGGATGTGCATAGAATTCTTCGTTACTATACACATTGTACAAAGGGCTGTAGGAAGTCCTCCCAGTTGTTTCTTTTGCCCATGGGAAAGAGGGCATTCCCATTTTTAAACAGTGCTTGTCCAAATGGTTGGCCAACTGCATTACTTTTTATTGTAGAAAGTACAATAAGGAACTCCCTGGGGTTGTTTGTGGCCATTCCTCCAGAGGCATGGCCATTTCTGTTGACTGTCTCAGGAATGTATTAGCTGCAGAGATTTGTGCTGTTGCCACCTGGAGTACTATCCACACCTTTACCAAGGACTACAGTCTGGATATTGCCTCTAGGTGTAGAGCCAGTTTTGGCCTAGCTGGCCTACAGGACCTACTTTCTTAGGCTCATGCTTTCCAACCACCCATGCTGCATTTTCTGATGTCAGAACTGCTTGGGACTCATTTCATAGGTGTGGCCTGTTGCAAGAGATACCCTCAGTGTGTATCACATCAAAACAGTGACATTTTAACAGCAAAAATTATTACAGCGACAATTTCGATGAAATTCGTAATTGTCACTGTAATAATCCCACTAAAAATTTATGTTCCCCATAATACCCCCTTCCGAGTTAAGTCCAACTCGGGTTGGATCTTCAGAGATCGGAGGGTGAAGCCCCACAAGGGGGGTGTGGTGGGCAAGACCTCCCCAAAAAAAACAGCCAGTGTCTGACAGGCAAAATTTCTCCTGTCGACATTGTGGCTGTCGTTGTGCCGCATTTTGACAACTTTGTTGTCAGTGCAGCTTGGTGGAACCTCCTCGATGAAGATAGTACAGTTATGTAAGAACTTACCATAGCAGTACATCTTCAAGAGGATCTCTTGCAGCAGGCCATGCCGTTCCACCCTCCATTCCCTGGTCCTATGGGCCATCCTGTCGCTGTCTCTCTTTCTCCTTAGCGGAGAACCTTCTGCTAGTTGCTTATTGGCAGGAACCTTCAGCTCTTCTTCAGTTCCTCAGCAGGAGACAAGTTGCTTCTGGTCTCTGGTGGAAGAACTGAGGAGGGCATGGGGGCCACCCATTCTTATAGGATAGAATGATGTCAGCGTGTGAAGTCAGTGTGTGTGGTCTCCTGGAAGACTGCTAGCTAGAAAAGTTTATTTGTGGTCCTGGCACCTGGTGGCTATAGTTCCTTATAAAATGGGCAAGCTGTTTCAACCAATCAGAGTGTCTAGTTAAAATTAATGAAATCTGTTCCATGCACATGTAAAAAAAAGAGCTGTCAGTGAAAAGGCCAGTATTCATGAGCTTTAGAATGTTGGCATTTTCACTGGCATCCATCTTTTCTTCACCCACTAACTGAATCACCATGGCATCAGAAACTAAAGTAAATTTCAATGTAAGCATGTCTGACGATGAGTTGGAAAGGATTTTTAACTCACCCGAAGAAGACTACATCACTGTCAATAGCCTTCAAACCACTGGCACAGTGAGTACAGCAATAAATGAAAGGGAGGGAAATGCCCAAAATGCCATGACAATTACTTCGCGCTACCTTTCCCTCACCACAGAAGCCCTGAATGAAATTGAAGACTCCAAAAATGAACCCAGTACAAAGAAAACAACTTCATGGGCAATCAAAGTATTTAAAGACTGGCAAGTCGCTAAAGGGGTACACATAGATTTTAAAACATCTAGTAGCGCAGAGCTAAATGAAGTATTCCAACGTTTCTATGCATAGGTTAGAAACACAGATGGCAACAAGTATGCTATCAGCAGCTATTGCAGCCTACAATCCTCACTGAGCAGGCATCTGAACTCAGTGGGCATAGGGAGATAACTGAACATAATCACAGACCAAGCATTTCACAGTAGCAACAACGTTTTTGTGTCGGTAACCAAACGTTACCGAAGGCAACAGAAAGATGTCAGTAATCACCACCCACCTATATCCAATCCTGACTTACTGCTGCTCAAGAAATCGCCTGCCCTATGTCCCGACACTGTGCCTGACCTGTTAAGAAAAGTGCGTCTAGACGTACAACTGTACATGGCCAGGTGTGGGAGGGAGGGACTGAGAAACCCTGACCCCCAACAGCTTTGTTTTTAAATTAGATGAAAATGGGGCGGAATATGCGACTCTTGGCTTCAATGAAGCCACAAAAAATCACAGCGACCCCTTTGAGAGCAACAAACAAGCCCACCAACGGGTCATGTATTCAGAACCCGATTCTCCGCTTTGCCCAGTAAAAAGTTTAAAAAAATACCTCAGTAAACTGCCTGCTGATGCGACAGTGCTCTACTGTCACCTGCGCCATCTTCCACAACACTTCCTGGACTGTAGTCAAAGCTGATACACCAAACAGCCACTCGGTGTCAATTTTCTATCTACCCTAATGTCCAAAATAAGTAAAGAAGCCTGCTTGAGTGAACTCTACACTAACCACTTCATGAGGTCCGCCGCAGTTCATTTGCTCTCTGATGCCGGTCTGCAAAGTCAGGAAGTCATGGTGATAACAGGGCACCGCTGTGAAGCCAGCTTACGATCGTATTGGGCTGCCTCTGCCAGGGATAGACAACGCTATAGCTCGATACTAGGACAACAAAATGTCAACATGAAAGAGCTGCAATCACAAGATCCACAAAAGGAAAAACAAGCTGAAGCTGAAATGAAGGAAACGAAGCAACGCACTGCATTGTCACCAACAGGAGGAATGACAGCATTTAATAATGGTCCATTCACTTTCAATGGACCTATGAATTTTAGTGGGACTGTAAACTTTTTGGCAAGTGATTTTATGAAGATTTATGAAAAACTCAAGCCAGTAAAGTAGCTTACAGTAGTACTCTGAATTTTCTGAATGTTTCAACAGTTAACATGTTTTAAAGAAGTAATTTTTATTTCTCTTGCTTTCCCACCATAGTAATTAGAACTACTTTATGCTGCGTAATGATTTTTTAAACAAAATAAAATGTTTTAATGCAGTTAAAATCTGTTATCTGTGTGTTTGTCATTTTAATAATGCTATGCCATTTTATAAGCGCAATAAGACACTCCAGGTGTGTGCATGGAACAGATTTTACCACACACCAGGAACTACAGGCACTCAGCCAAGGCCTCGTGCCTTATTACGCCCCTGGCCGTGTGGTAAAATCTGTTCTATGCACGTCCTGTCGTGTCTTATTGCTTACATAGGTGTGGCCTGCTGCAAGAGAGCCTCTCGAAGATCTACTATTACAATAAGTTCTTACATAACTGTACTTCTCCAGTGGAATCCTACTTCTGTTTTGGCTTGATGCAAGATGCAAGTGGGATATGCATACAGATAAATTGGTGATAAATTTGAACAGAAAAGTGGCATGCTGTATACAGTAAAAAAATGATCATCCTTTGAGGGCAGGAAACCTATTGTGAACACAGTGATTGTGCCGCTTTTGGACTATGGGGACATTTTGCTCCTGTGAGCATCGGGGAGGGAGCTGGCAAAGCTAAATGTGATTTGCAACAGTTTTGCCTGCTTAATCTTCAATGCCCCCACCTCCCCGGAGTGAGTCCACCATTGTCATATGTACTCAAAATTGGGACGGCTTAAAACATTGTGCTACCCACCCATCAGACAGCTTTTGGAGACAATGTGGCTTTCAGGGCACTCATTATATTTTTTGGAGTTGTCCAGCATGTACTGACTATTGGGCAGATATGGGTGCAGTGGTGATGGACAAAATGCATTTATCTGTCACCCCAACTTTCGAAAATTTGATATTGTGTTTGACACCAGGAGGGGTCCGTAAGCTGCTTCTAAATATTTGTTATATATTTTAGTTGCTGCAACTATTAAGGCAGTTACTAAGAAATGTCTCTCAATGAATATATTAACCGTTCAACAATGGTTTCAGAATATACATCAAATTAAAAGTATGGAAGCTGTAACTGTGCAGCTTTGTCTCCAGGTCGATAAGTTTAATGCCAGGTGGCTTTCCTAGTATGGAGAAAATAAAGATGGCATTCCAGTTTTTGAGCAATTCTTAGTTTAATATAAAGGTTCATAGGCTGGGATGCGGCCTTCACTCTTGAGTTGTTCTCTTTATCCTCATTGTTGCCCCCAGCATAGGAGGGAATAACCAACCACACAGGACAACAGTTCAAGTTATACTAGTTGTTTTATTATACAGTTTCTTATATTTTGCATATAAATAATTTTCTAATTCTTTCAAAGTGGTAAAACAGGGTTCATATGGAGTGCATGAGGTGACAGTCTGCACTTTGAGACATGCATTATTTTCATTTTCTCAGTTATTTGACGCTTCATACTGACTCACTTGAATGGACACCATTTCCTTTCATTAGGACTCTTATGAACTTGATTCTGGAAAAAAAGAAAGGATACAGGTTTAGTAGTGGTAAACTATTTTTTTTGTTTTTAAAGAAGATGCCGAATTGTTGAAATTGTTTTGTATAATATGGCAATTATGGGTTTACTTATTATAAGATGTTCGTATTCTGCATATAATTGACAGTGTCATATTATGTATATACCTGTCTGCTGCTATTAATAACCTTGCAAGCTAAAAGAAATAAAAAAAAATTGGATGGCTTAGACTGCATGAAAAAAGGGAGTTTTTTTCTTGTTCTGTCATGGATAACCATGGTGGAGACTTAATAAAAAACGTTTAAAACGAGAGGCGGTTTAGATTACCACCCTTGAGGCTGTGGTGCCTAATGGACTGAATGATTATATAGCTGTGCATTCATTTTCAATTTAAATTTATGTCTGTGGGTTAAATTAATCTGTATGTTATTATTAGATATTTTGTTGAGGACTTTATACAGTGTGGTTACAAGACTTCAACTGCTTAGGTACTTTAATTGCACTTTTTGCATTTCGATATTGTCACTTTAAATAGTATAGCTTTAAGCAGCATCCTCACACAAGACCGATACTCTGAAGAAGACCTCATTGTGACATTGAAACATGTCACATGGTCTTATGATTCCAGATAGTGTGATGGTTGGTTGGCAAGTTGCACGAGTTTAATCGTTACAACATAATAGACCGCTTTAGCAATTATTTCCTAAGCAAATGGATGTGTTCATTGATCCTGGATGTTTATGCTACTGCTGCTGCACCTTTTTGAAGTTAATCAAGTAAAGATTCTGGAACTTTAAAGTGTGATAAGCTTTTTTTTTTTGTTTTTTGTTTTTTTACTTACTCTTTATGAGCCCCTTTGGCACCCGGCCGGCTCCTACTGTCTGGGCATCCCTTTCCTCCAGCTATCCCGTACATGTCTCCATAATGAGCCAATGTCTTTCTACCCCCACAGCTTACCCCCATGGCGGGGTGGTGGGGAGCCCCCTAACTCCCCATCAGGACCGGATCCAGTACAGGAGGTGCCCTTGGAGACGGTGTGGTTAGTCGGACGGCCATCAAGCTGCTCGACCTGGCTGCCAGTTTTCCTGGTTTTCCCATCAGTGGCAGAACATGCAGTTCTGACAGTGGGCAAGCCACACATGTGTCCGCATGCAGCATGCCCACCAGCTGCTCCATCTCTGTGCCCCACTGTACTGGGCCAGGCGTGCCAACACCCAGCCTCTGCTAGGTGTCAGGCAAGCCCCAGCCTCTGTTTCCCATCCTCCCTGGGAGAGGAGAGCTGTTCTCCAGATGCTTGATCATCTCCCAACCCGGCCAGCCCCCGATGACCTGCTCACACCACAAACAGGGGTCACCGGTGTGGCCGGAGGTAAGGCATCGCTGCCTCAGCCCTCCATGCCAGTGGGCCAGCTGGTAAGCCATTTTTTGAATGAATGCTGACCTTTCCACTACAGTGGCAAAACCACTGAAAGTGAGCTCCAAGCATGACAACAGCAGCTACAGGAGCAGAGGTATCTATACCTGACGACATAGGAGAACAAATTGTGTTTTCTATAGCACAAATTGAAGAATTGTTTAATGAGAATGCTAGTGTTAGCTCTCAGATAAATGATACACAGGCTTTAGAGGATTTGAAAAAATGGCAAGTTAAATTCCATTTACATGCAGTGTCCCTGTCACAGTATTGGAGAGACAAGAGAATACCTAGAGGCCTTTACATTCAAAAACTGCCTGCTTTTGATTTAGATGACAATTTATGGCCAGCTGGGTGAAGGTGTTAAATTAAGGGAACTTCGATTTAATATTGTTAGTAATAAAAAAAGCTAAAGAAGAATGAGAGAAGTTAACAACAAATTCATGAACCTGAATCTAAAATAAATACAAGTTTTACTGCAGAATAACTAAGAGAACTTAAAGCTAAAATTGACACACAGATTGATAAATTTATAACGGAGCTGAAAGTTATATTAGCAAACAAAACATGAGAGAGATGCAACTGATTATGCAGATGGCACCATATATCAGTGGGTTGGTAAAAGGAAAATGTTTTATTATAAACAATTTTTAAAACAACCATAAATAAATAATGGCAATATTTTATCTGGGATGGACAATGAAGCATCAGGGAGTGATAACAGTAGACAACAAGATGTTTAGGGCACAGTGTGAGACAAGGTGTACAAATGGATTTGAGAGCAGAAGGTCAACAAGTTGCTCAAGGTCAAAGAAGATGGGGAAGGGGAAGAGCAGAAAGGGAACATAGGAGGAAGAGTGCGAGAGGGAACATAGGAGGAAGAGGGCGGCCTCAATGGGGACAAGGATACTAAGTGTGTAGGTCACCCTGATACAGAAATCCCAATTAGAGGCCATGAATCTCACAGAAAAAACTTTTTCTAAATATCAGATTGAAGTATTAAAAGGACTGTCATATGCCCCCACTAATACACCTAACAAATTCAGTATCAAAGTGTATTTATACAACTTTTTTAAAACGCTCCAACTGAAAAATTTTTATACTGACCCTTATCCTATTTATAATAATGGAGTAAATTAGTTAAATGCTATGCATGAGCTCTCCACATTAAAGGGAACAAAAATCCTTCTTTTGCCCAGTAACTAATAATCCAACTTTCTTAGCGTACATAAAAAAATGTTGAGAGAGAAGTTGATGAATTACTGAAATATCCCTATAGTAACTCTAGCCATAATATTACAAAATATGAGAGTGTGTTACTTGAACAGCTAAAGAATATGACTGATATCGTGATACACCCAGCCGATAAAGTAGGAGCAGTAGTGATCTGGGGTGTAGTGAATATGTTGAAGAAGTAGGAAAACAGTTGAATGACACTCAGTTTTACTTGAAGCTTCAAAGAAACCCTATTCCATGTATAAAACAGCATATAAAAGACATTGCTAGTGAAGTCCTGAATAGCAGTTGGATCACTGAAACATATACTTTTAGCTATAGAAGAACCAAGGAAACCAGCACTATATCTGCTCCCAAAAATAGACAAAAATCGTATTCCAGTTCCAGGGAGACCAATAGTTTCCTCAATTGGGTCAGCTGTTGAACCACTTTCAAAACATGTAGACCAGTATATTAAAAAATAGATACCAGAGTTAAAATCTTATGTTAAAGACACCAATCACATGTGCACAATTTTGAAAGATTTAGGAGTATCAGAAAATGGCATTCTTGTATGTATCTAGTAATAGTAGAAGTAATAATAGTGGCAGTACAGCAGTTTTTTTAATTTTGGTGCTTTTCCCCAGAGGCCCAGGGTGCCATTGCAAAATAGTACATTGACACAATCAAATGCTAAATGACCAACATAAGCATGACAATAAAACTTTACAATCATAAATAAATTAAGTAAGATCAGTTAAAATCTACAGAGAAACCAAACCGAACACCTCAGCAAATGGGTAGGTTTTAAGAACTTTTTTGAATGCTTCGGCTGAAGGGGCCTCCCTTAGAGCCCTCGGTAGTGAATTCCATATTACTGGTCCTGCCACACTGAAGCCTCTGTCCCCAGATGTTTTTAGTCGGGTCTTGGGAACTACCAAGAGGCCCTCATTGGAAGAACAGAGAGAGAGAGAGAGAGAGTGGACAGTACGTATGCAGGAGATCATGCAGGTAGCCTGAACCCAGTCCATGCAGGACCTTATAGGTTAACAACTGGACCTTATAGGAAATGCGCCACTTGACCAGACACCAGTGCAGTTCCCACAGCACCAGAGTAATGTGACTTGATCCAGAAAGGCCTGTCAGCACTCTCACAGCCATGTTCTGCATGAGCCGCAGGAGATGCAATGCATCTCCACTGACCCTAAGGTAGAGGGCATTGCAGTAGTCGAGACAAGATATCATGAAAGTGTGCACCAGCAAAGGCAGGTCCTCAGGGGAGACAAGGGAATGAATACGGCTAATATTTCTAAGATGGTAGAAACCACTCCAGATGACTGCTGACAGTGAGCCTTAAAAGTCAGCCCTTCATCCAGAATGATGCCTAGATTCTCCACCTGTTGGAGTCAACAGTGTCAAGACAAGAGGTACCGAGATGAAGTTTTGATACCTTCTCTGACTTGTCAGTCCCCCTTTCCTACTCAGCTCAAGCACCAGTACTTCAGTCTTTTTGGGACTGAGTCTCAGCCAGGTCGAGGCCATCCAGCCCTGGATCTCGGCCAGACAATTATTCAGGACGTCAAATGCCCCCTGGTCCTGGGGTACAAAGGACAAACAGAGCTGAATATCATCTGCATAGCAATGAAGCACAACTCCATAATGCCTGATGATGTTGCCCAGGGATGGCATATACACTGAAAACAACGTGGGCAAAATTACCAATCCCTGGGGTACCCCGCAGTGCAGGTCCCTTGGACGCGATGAGAAATTTCCCATAACCACAGTTTGGGACCTGCCCTGTAGGAAGGACTTGAACCAGCTAATAACTGTGCCAGTGAATCCCACATACTGTATTCCCTGAGATGGTCCAAAAGCAACCCATGGTCAGTGGTGTCAAACGCAGAGGAGAGATCTAAAAGAATAAGAGCTGATCTCTCTTCTCTGTCCCTCGCCATGAGCAGATCATTATGCACCCTAACCAAAGCATTCTCAGTGCTGAACCTTGACCGAAACCCCAACTGGAGTGGCTCATAAATATCAAAGGTCTTCAGGTGAGTCTCAAGCTGCAGTGCAACCAGCTTCTCAATAACCTTACCTAGAAATGGCAGGTTAGAGACAGGTCTGTAATTTGCTAGGACATCTGGGTTCATAGTCGTATTTTTCAATAGGGGTCTCACCAGTGCACTTTTTAGTTTGGCTGGAAAGATCCCCTCCAACAAGGAATGGCCAACAATCCCAGCAAATACTGGACCCAGCTGATCCACACAGCCCACTAAGAGCTGTATTGGACCCTGCTCCAGTTCACAGTAGGTAAGTCACAGCCCCGAGATAACCCTGATGCCTCCTCCATTGTCTCTTGCTGAAACTCACTCCACAACCACTGACAGCCGCTGTGACATCCCATCCCACCACTGATGGACAGTAACTGTCCAGAAGAGGAGATCCAAGCCCTAATGGAGGACACCCTGTCTGAGAAAAAATGAGCAAACTCCTCGCATTTTGCAAATGACATAACTTTTATGGGCTCTAGACAGGCTGAGTGTGAAACCCTGTCTACAGCCCAAAAAAGTTGAGCTGGTCAATTCTTCTTGGCCGCTATCTCCCTGAACAGGAATTCTGCCTTCTTAAGAGAGATTGCCCTTTGATACTCACCATTGTGAATATTCAAAGCCAGTTTGTCCTTTTGAGTCCTGGACCTCCTCCAATGCTTTTCCAACCTCTGTCCCATAACTGTCATTGACCTTAGCTGACCGTCAAACCACTGCGAGCCAAGATATAAAATCAAAGGACAGACATGGACTGGAGCTATCAGGTTGAAGGCTACAGTGACAGCCCTTTTGAAGGCTGCCACTGCTTCCTCTGTACCCAAAGCACAGGCCTTCCATATACCCAAGGTGTCATGTGCCACCAAAAGACCCTCACGGTTCAACCCTCTCCAAGGGTGGTATCTGACTACCTCCACAGGGGGAGGGCTAAA
Source organism: Neoceratodus forsteri (assembly GCA_016271365.2). Lineage (NCBI taxonomy): Eukaryota > Metazoa > Chordata > Ceratodontiformes > Ceratodontidae > Neoceratodus > Neoceratodus forsteri. The sequence goes on along the minus strand of CM057458.1, from coordinate 723,932,746 downwards.
TAAGGGTGCTCTGAACTCGAAAATGACTGCACAATGATCCAACCAACTGATCAGGTCAATCCTGAGGTTCTCCATCTCGATCCCTGTGTGGAATACCAGGTCCAAAGCATGCCAATCTTGGTGAGTTCCAGCAGCAACTGCTTGTGCCAGGCCCAGAGCTAACAAGCTCTGTAGGAACTCCTGCCCAAAATGTGATAGCTCGTCATCGACCCAGTAAAATCGCAGAGGATAATCCACCACAGTGACTCAAACAGCCAGTTGGTGATGAACTCCACCATCTTCCACAGAAAGTCTCCCTCATGCCCAGGTGGACGATATATGAGGAGGACTTTGCACCCAGCACATGGACCCCCATGCACAGACACACACTCAAAAGATAAGGTGTCCCTCACAGGGTGCAGTACCATTACCAGCTCAGTTCTAAACAAGATAGCTACCCCTCCTTAACTGCAATCTTTCCTTGGACAGTGCACTACAAAGAAGCTGGGCAGCACTGCTGCTTCCAAAACTGGACCAGCGTTGTTGCCTAGCCAGGTCTCCATAAATCGAGCCAGGTTGACTGAGGAGCAAGAAACAAAATCTGCAATAATCACAGTCTTATTCTTCATCAACCTGGTATTGCAAAGCACTACCCAAAGAGGATGGGTACTGGTAGCCAGCACATCAGCTGCCTGTCCACTGAATCTGGTGGATACCCCAGGGGATGGGGACTAAATATCTACCACTCCTCTCCAATCCTTGTCTAACCCTAAGATGTCTCCTAGTTCACACTGTCCTGATTTCCTCCCCCAAAGTCCTCCTCTCATCCCCTATCCTAATCCTCCAGTGGCACCTCCCAGAGATCCACAACTCCCTGCATTGACTATAAACCTCTGCAGGTAGGAGAACTTCCCAGAAATGAGACGGAGCATGTAAGTGGGATGGGGAGTAACTGTTTCTACCCAAAGGCTCAGGCAAACACATTATAACAGTAAAAATAATATCAACTAAGTTAAAGGAAGCTCACCCACTAACCCCTCACTCACTCTAATCCTAAAAGACACTTGTACAACCACACTTACACAAGAGGAGGCAGTATAGTGCAGTGGTGTAAGGCTCTGAGCTGCAAACCTGGAGACCTGGGTTTGAATCCCACAGCCCCCACTTGCATACTGTGTGACCCTGAGCAATCACTTAACTTCCTTGTGCTCCCAGGTCACACCTGTAAACAAGCTTTCAGCTTAGTGTGCCACTCCTGGTAAAACAAATAAATAAATAAATAAAACTACGCTACACACACACAGTCTTACCTAATGACGCATACACCCCTGACCTACTCCAGTAAAAAATTATAACTACTAACAATATGCAGGAGAACCCAATATTAAAGTCTAACAATGTCCTAAACTTTGTAAACATATGATTAAAATTAAATAAGTGCAGTATGTGGTAGAACTGCAGTCTACCAGTCCTAATGCCAGGAAGGAGCGTTGCCTTTCCTATCTTCTTTTGCTTCCTACTTTATAAATCTGTTGTGCAACAGTATCTCCTTTACCTTTTCTGTTCTATTTTTCTAACCCTGACATAGTTTGGCCTCCTACATCAGCCTCCTATATTCTTTCTGATCTTTTTCTAGCTTACTTTATTTCATTTTCACAAAGCTGTCCCTCACCAAGACTTCCCTGCCTGTGTAACTAGAATGTAAAGCACCACGCAGTATATATGTTTTTGAATAATGACCAGCATGCTAGCTGGCTGTTTAAACATAAAGTGTAGAAGTGCTGAAAAAGGTACCATAGATAATGTATATATTGGCAGGCAGATTGACTGATCAAGTTTTCTGTTTCCTGGTAAAGAATCTAGGAGGATTGATGTTATGGGTTAAAGGACTTATGCCTCTGTGCCCCTTGGTTTATGTATTGCAAACTAGCAGGTATACACACTGTATGATTAAATATCAAAATAGTGGTTGGAAATCTATGGGATGTATGGTCAACGTGCTGCCTGATGTTTCCACCAAAAGTGAGATTCATTGGACTGTTGCTCATGGATTAAATGCATGTTTTGCATTCAGTCTATAATGCCTCTGATGCTTCCATCCATGCTGCTGTCGCTAGCATTTGTAGGGCAAATGAGTTTCCATTTTCAGTGGAAAACACCAGTAAGAAAATGGAATTTTCCATTTTTCTAAACCAGCAGTAGGGAGTAAATTTTTCATGAAAAAACTATCTGCACCACTTTATCATGCAAAGAAGGAAAATAACAACCAAAAAAAAAACCAGCACCAGCTTTTTGGTCAGAGCCCTCCATTTTGAGACATATTTTTGTTAAAACATACTGATTTTCCCTCAATTTGGGGGGAAAACAAATAACAGATTTTAAGATTTTGCCAAACAGAACTGGCCATTTTTTGAAAATGGAAAATATTTAACGATACTTTTGTCTTTGTAGATACTCTTGGCTAAGAGTGGCTGGTTTTGTTACAGATGTTCAACAATATGTGCTTAATTCCACTTCTCAGGACCAGAAATTATTTTGTCATAATGTGGAACTGACTCTGAGAACTACAGTCTTCTAAAATGACTCGTAGATCTCTAATGGCTCTGATAGTCAGCCTTAGCATGGATGTGCCCTGTGCTGGCCTTTCCTGTAGCTCCCATGCACATGGTCTTGCTCCTGGGTGCACTCCAGCTCCCCCCTTGCCTCCTGGTGCTTATTCCAAAACACCCAAAGGTATGGAAGCAGGTAGTGTCTCTGCCATCTCTGTACCTTCTGACTTCTTTCCACCTCCCGTTCCCCTCTTGAACACCAGGGAATACAGATGGAATACAGAATATAAAAAACTCCTTGAAGTACAGAAACAGGAATATCGGATACAGATGTGGGAGAGGCTCAGGAGAGCTGTGTCAGAACACAGCATCTCTTTGTTCTGGTCTTTAGTCAGTTTTGGTTACAACCTTTATCCTACCCAAGTTGAGGCAGCTATTTCTCCTAATTGTTGCATCTCTTATTTTCAAAAGCTATATTTTTCATCATGTGAACACCTGAGACAGTGTTCGGTTAGAGCTGACTAAATTGATACAAACTTGTTTCTCACCAAGACCAATTATTTTCCACTCTGAAGAAATTTATTACACCATTTGCTTTGTCAACTCTAATAAGGCACCTGGCCCTGACCAAATATTGGTGGATATGTATTTTACTTTTATTGATTGTTGGCTACCTGTCTGTGTTACTATTTTTAATGCTTTCCTCCAAGGAGCTGACTTTGCTGACACCTGGAGTGGTAGCATTATTTTTCCTATTTACAAGAAGTGTCACCCCATACACCCAGATATGTAGAGGCCTATAAGCCTCTTGGATGCCTCTCAAAAATTATTTTGCAAAATTCCGCTATGAAAATTAGAAAGTTTGCTGTAGTAGACCTTCCACATCCGCAGCAGAGGGGTCAGAAGTGTAGATAATTGTGTCGTCTGCATACACTTGGGTCTTCAAATCACAAATTTGGAATTGAAGAATCCGTTCCAGGTAGTATGTTGCAGTACTGTGCCTGAGGATCATAGTTTGTAAATTCATGGGAAAATGGCATATTATTATTTACAGTTGTAGCCAGTGACAAGGTGCAGTATGTATCTGGATATATCGGAAAGATCACAGAAATCCAGCTGAAATTAATTGGGATTTCCTGCGATATATTATGATATAGCTGGCTATTCTGCATCATGTCACTGACTACCATTGTATTTTTTCTACACTATAATAAACTAATTTATGGTAGGTGTTTCACCCAGTCTGCAAGAGGGCCCTGGAGGGCAAGACAAAATAGCAGCATCAATTGTTACAATACAGTATCTGTACAGTCACATGACACATAAAGGTTTATGTGCTCCAGATGTACATACATACAGAGATAGGTACACAATTTCAGAAGTGTTAGGGATGTATAAGTTTAGAGAAACAAAATTAGTCTACTACAGAATAATGTATTAGGCTTGTTTTACCCATTAGGATAAAATTAGATAACTAGGCACAGGTTTGTGGTCTGTGTTGAAAGAATAGAGGTTAATAAGATGGTCACTAATAACTGTGTTAGGCTGTAACTACTGTGGGTATAGAGTGCAGATTTGAAGTGGTTTAGGTCATTCATTTCTCTCACACTGCCTGGCTGCGAGTTCCCCCAGTAGGTTGTGCAGTATATGCAAAATCTGTGCCACATCTGAAAGTGCATTTTCTGTAACCTTAAGTAATATTACAATCTATAACCCCCAATTTTCTGTGCAGCTTCAATATTAAATGCATGCTGTTGTGCTAGGTAGTTAGAATAGTTTCCGTTGGTTCACATGTAGCTCTCACCTTTCATGCATGGAGAGGAAATACAAATTAAATCAGTAATGATTTTAAACTACCGCTTATGCAAACACATGTGTGCAGAAAGGTACTAATAGCGGATTTGTCCTAAGAAAAATGAGAAACAATTGTACTGAATGGTGTGACAGTCCTGTTACTTTTATCCTTCTTGCTTTACATGTAGGTGCTGAGCCCAGATCAGATCAAAGCAGTCTGTCAAGCAATTCTAGAATCTGGAAAGCAGTATGCCAAGAAGAAAAGAAAACCATTCCCTCTAATGTATTCATACTATGGAACAGAGTACTTGGGTAAGTAGCACCAGGTTTAAAGGCATCTTCATTCTAGGATCTTATCTGTTATGTAGGGGTGGTGGGTGACTTGTTTCATTTACCAAAGTAATGTCCAGGATGCCCACTATCCTACCGGGATGTAAAGTTCCTGTCTAACAACTACAGTACAGTAGGGGGAAAATACAATATTCAGTTTCTCTGATGTTGATAATATATTTTTTGTTTTGTTAACTGGTCACAGTACAGATAAATGCTTTGCGGAGATCCACTTAATCATCAGATGTGAGCCTAGTGTTAAATTCAGTTTGCGGCCTTAAAGGAGGAGGCAGCGGCAGCCGAGGCAGGTTCATCCTCAGTTTTGATCTGTGCTGGACCCAGTATTGGAGGGCTGTAGTTCATTTCTATGAAATGTACCTGGCCCTCCAGATCTACAGAGAGAGTCTGGCCTATCACAAGCAGTACAAGATGCAACGTCATTGATCGTGACACCGGGAATGATCATGCTGTCCCCACTCTGTTGATTCTCCCAACCACTCAGCCCTTAACTCAAGAGGCAGGTCGAGGTTCCCTCAGTAATCCCACCAGACCACTCGACCTCAACTCCGGTTGATCAGCCAATCTAGATTTTTCTTGAACCGGTTGACCAGCTGTCAGAAGAGGGCAGCAAGGAGTCGGTGATCTCACAGACCCTGGTTCACCAGGTCTTCATGCAGGAGAACTGTACATGGTCAGTAGACCCAGCTGAGACAACTTGGGAAGTGCCTACCCTGGTGGTCTTGCTTCCTGACATCTAAAGGCCCCTGGTGGTCTCACTGCCTAAACATGTGATCTACATGGAGCTGCCTTTGGACACACACCACTGTCAGTCCTCAGATTTGACAGTTGAGGTTGTTATCCATGGTCCAGCACCCCTCATTGTACGCCCACCTCGTGGACAGCAACACATATATAGGTATATATACCAACCTTGGGGCAGGGACACTTGTTGTATAAGTGTCAGGATCTGTGTTCTGCTGTATTTTACTAATGCATATTATCCTTCATTATGTTTCACTGATGTATCTCAGTACTGGGAGATGCTTTCCATTATATTTTTACTGTATAATCATAAGTTGGGCAACAGTGCCATCTTCACTGCTTGTGCATCACAGTAACTGCAAGTAACCTTGGACACTTATAAGAGACCCCATTGTTCACTTAATCTTCTGCTAGCTAAGCAGCTTCTTATGTTATTTAGGACAGTTATACAGGCCACCTGTTTCTGGCCAATTACACACATTTTATGTATCTTCTTTAGCTGTTTCTATAGTAATTACCAGGGTATAATACCTTTTGCAGTACATAGCTTCTCTGAGACTAGACTAGAGACTGCAGCCTACATACAGTAGGTAAGGAAACTGGAGCTCTCCCAGTGCATGTTCACTGTTCATAGAGATGCAGCGAATTTAAATTCCACCGGCGAAGTGAATGCAAAGTGCTCACTCCGCTTTGTCATTACCACTTCGCTTAAAGGCAGAATGGCAATGCGAAATAAGGCGAAGTCATTGTTTTTAATGGACTTCACGTTCCTCATTATGATTCTAAGTGATCCCCTTGGTGTTTCAGATTTGGCAGCCCCCCCCCCACATATCACATGGCTTACAGTGCTGTGAGTCACATGCTCTTTAGCTAGGCAGGAAAGAAGTGAGTCATACAAGCAGACACTTTTACTTTCTCCTGTGCAGACGGAGAGAGAGGAGTGTGTTTTGTGACTGCTGATACTTTGAGATCAGACTGAGGAGATTTAAACTTTGATTTAAACCCAACAGCTTTTTTAAAAGCTACATTTTTTTGTCTTTCTGTACTCTTTTATACTTAATTTATTCTTTATGTAAACTTTATTTTTCTTACCTTTATAAGTAGTTAGTTGTTTGCTACCCCCCCTCCCGGAAGCAGGACCAGCACTGCCTCCTGTCCTGACTCTGAGGCAGTTGAACCACCACCACCACCAAGTCCAGCTACAGGGGGTCACGTGATGGCATCCATCTGAGCAGCAGCTGAGATCCTGAGCTCCCCCCTGTGGCCACCTAATCTGCGATTTAAAGTGTATTTGGATGCGTTTTTCTTTGGAAATAAAGTTAAAAAGTAAGTTCTATAACTCTCTGCTATTGATAAGAATTCTAGTTTTGGACTTTTAAGCCTTAACTGGAGCGTGATGGAGGTGGATCCAAGACAGGCCCTCACCAAGCACACCCCTCCAGCTTCCCCTGAGAAGGCCGCAAAGAAACAGAGGAACCAGGCCCCAGCTAGGCCGGACCGTGGAAGTGATAAAACACCTCAGCCTACGTTGTTATCGGAGGATAAATTCCTCCAGGAGCTTGCACCTCTGAAAGAGCTGCTTGTTGATCTTACAGGGGAGCTTAAATCCTTACGGAGCGACCTCTCGGATGTTGTTAAAAAGGTCTCTGATGTGGAGGTCAAGGTGGCTTCTGTTGAAAACTGGAGATCCAGGGCTGAAATGGAGATATCTGATTTAAAGCAACAAGTGAAGAAACTCCAACTTAAGACTGAGGACCTAGAGGGGTGAAACCGTAGAAATAACTTACTTATAATTGGTCTTCCGGAGATGGAAGAAGGCCCAGACCTTATGGCCTTCCTGCAGAAGTTTTTTGTGAAGATAGTGGGCCCATCTCCCATAAATGCCTCTTACCATCTTGAAAGGGCTCATCGTTCGTTGCGCCCTCGACCTACAGCTGGGGCCCCCCCACGTCCAATTATTATCAAATTTTTAAGTTACCTGGAAAGGCAGCATGTGTATGTGAAGGCCCGAGAGCTCAAAGAAGTTTTGTGGGGTACCTCGAGGATTCGGATTGCCCAGGACCTTCCTAAGGAAATATGGGAGAAGAGGGCAGCGTACCATCAAATAGTCCAGAAGCTTATCGCAGCAGCTATACCTTTCAGGATGATATATCCCGCAACCCTAAAAGTGACTGTAGGAGGCTCAGCTACGAGTTTCAATACCCCTTAAGCGGCCCACAAGGAGCTTACCAGCAGATTGCCTGACCTGTTTAAGGGATCCGGTTGGAAACTGCCCGAAAGACTTTTGGAGGCTATATTAATGCCCGTTCTTAATGTTCTTTTTGTGTTTTAATGTGTTTTGTGTTTGATTTTGTTGGTTGTCGTGACATCCCCCCTGGCCTTCTGTGTCATCCTCTCCCATCCCTTTCGTCACCTACCTTTGTGCTGTGCTTGTGGTGGTCTTTTCCTGGTCTGGTCTGGCTGTCTGAGCCCTTTTCTTGAGGTTCTTCCACTGGGATGGCCAGCGGGTAGGTGGGGCAATAGGTTGCTAGGTTAGGGCCTGGTTCCGAGGCCTGTCCCGCTTTATGCTATGCCGGCGGGGAACCGCTTTTTCCGGAGAGTGGTTTCAGGGGGAATTTCTGGAGGCGGACCAGTAATGGTACAGCGATAATATGGGCCCCTGGGAAACGGCAACCGCTATCACTGAATCTCCGAGCCACCTTGCTGTCCTTTGCTGGAGTGTGTGTGCTGGCATTTTCCTGTTCCTCATCTGGAGATGATCTGGGTAGGTGACTAATTAGATTACTGAGGTGTGGGAGGTCTGTTGTGGGGCTGTCTGGGAAGGCCACCTAGAGAATGGCTGATACTGGGGGCTTAAGAGGTTAGGTGTTTCTGCAGTTCTCCTCCCTTTACCCCTTTCTAAGGTTTCTCAACTCTTTGTTATAATGGTATGTGGGGGGCGGAGGGCGGAGGCGGCTATGGGGGGCTTGGTGAATCTGCGTGCTGGATGTGGGATCACGAGCCGTGCATGAAGTGTAGCTAATCTCTTCCCTGGGCGATTGATAGTAGGGGCTGGTTGATAGTTATGGGGTTATATCCATGCTGAGGGAGTTTGGATTTTGACAACATCTTGCTTTCACTTTTCGGCTCGAGGGGTTGGAGATTGCGTTGGGGAATTGGTGGGTTCGTAATTTGGGGCATTAGATTGTTTTTGGACTACTGCTATGCGAACCCCCATCTGTACATAGTTTTGTGGGGTTTGTATTTTGGGGTGTTCAGGGGAGGGTCTATGTTGTTGATTATAGTATTGGGTTCAACAGTCTTGTCTGGGGGGCCCCTTTTTAGGGTGGTTAGCTTGTTAAATCATTTTAGAATCTGGGGTTGGGGGTATGGGGAGGTGGGTTACACGTTGATGTTTCATCTAATCTTCGTTCGGGTCTGGGGTATGTTTGTATAGGGGAAGGGAGGGAGGGATTCATACGATGGGGTTTCAAACTTTTTATAAGGGAGGTGCACCCTGCTATGGTATGTTTGGGCTATTTTCTCTGGATATCCAATTGCTATGACATAAGTTAAAATGGCTGTGAGTATCGTCAAAATAGCATCCTGGAATGTGAGAGGGCTCAGGGATCGGGTCAAACGCCTGCAGATTTTTAATCACTGCTCCCTGCTCCGTACGGACATTTTGTTCTTGCAAGAAACACATTTAGGCAGAGATGAGGCCAAGCTGCTTTCTCGGTCTGGGTTCTCCCAAGTTTACCTGGCTGGGAATTCTCATTTTAGTAAAGGGGTGGCGATTCTCGTCAAACGACATGTCTTATTTACCAAGGATTTGGTATGCTCAGATCAGAGGAGATTCATTCTAGTTAAAGGGGCCTGAGCAGGTGAGTGTAGTTCTAGGTTTGGTATACGGACGGTAGGAGGTAATCCTGAATTTTTCACGAAATTGACAGAGAAATTGGCTGTTTTTTTGCCAACTCAATATGTGTTAGGGGGGAACTGGAATGTGCCTTTCCCCTCGTCATTGGATGGAGAGCCCCTGGACAGGCATGCGCCCTCCTCGGCCCAGAAGGCTCTCTGTGAAATGGTTTCAATGTTAGGTTTAGGTGATCCGTGGCGTATTGCCAATCCTTCTTGTCGGGCCTTTTCTTTCCAATCCCAGTCACATGGCACTAAATCAAGATTGGATATGATATTAGTTAGTTTATCCTTTCTCCCGAGTGTGTCTTTATGTGGTATAGAGCCGATTATAGTGTCAGATCATGCGTTGGTTTGGTTACACCTTTCTTCAAGTCCTGATTATTCTCGAGACTCCATGTGGAGATTAAATACGCAATTATTAAAGGACCGGCATTGTTTCGGAGATTAGCGCTAAAATTTCGCTCTTTTTGGCTGATAACATGGACTCCAACCCCAGAGTGGACATGATATGGGGAGCTTTAAAGTGTTACCTTAGGGGCGACCTTATTAAGATGGCTTCCCTTAGGAAAAAAACCCGGTTGGCTAGGTCGTTAGAGTTGGTGGGTAGGATTAGGGAGTTAGAAGGTAGGTACTCCTCGACTTCTTCGGTTTCGGACCTTAAAGAGCTCCTTTCAGTTAAGACTGAATACTCGGACCTTCTGAAAGAAAAGATAGAATATTGTCTGGTTAGAACTCAGGCTAAGTACATTGATCTCGGTGAGAAATCCGGTAAATTATTGGCCCTGCGCTTGCGTATGATAGAAGGTTCAAGGCTTATTCCCTCTCTGGTTTCCTCATCTGGAAGTATTGTTTCCTCACCCAGAGAGATTGCTCAGGTCTTTAGGGAATACTATTCCAATCTCTACAGTCCTCTCCCGACATCTCATACGAGGGTAGAGGTCAGTAATTATGTTAGAGGTATTGGTGTCCCGAGTATATTGGAGGCCCAACAAGCGAGCTTATTGGCTCCTATTTCAGCCGAAGAAGTCCGGAGCATTATTGCCTCTCTGGCTCCGGACAAAGCACCGGGCCCAGATGGGTTCCCAGCGAACTTTTACAAGGTTTTTGCCAAAGATTTAGTTCCCATCTTGCTTAAACTATATAATTACCTTCCAGTCGCAGTGGATCTTGATCCGACTTTGTTCGAGGCCACTATAGTTTTAATTCCTAAAGTGGATAAGGACCCTTCTGACCCGGCTAGCTACCGTCCCATTTCTCTTCAGAACTATGATGTTAAGATTCTAGCCAAAATACTTGCTGAGAGGATTAAAAAGATCTGGATGGAGCTTTTGAGCCCTGAACAGGCAGGATTTGTCTCCGGAAGATCAGCAGCTGATCATCTGAGGACCCTATCGCATATCTCGCAACATGCCCGGTCGGTTTCGGATCCAATAGTTTTAGTCTCTCTAGATGCTGAGAAAGCATTTGATCGGGTTGACTGGACCTTTTTATGGACCGTCATGGAAGAAATGGGCTTCCCGACCTCCTTTCTGAATCTGATTCGGGTATTTTATAGATGCCCCTCTGCAAAAATTTATTGCAATGGGGTATTATCCCCCTCTTTCAGTCTTCTTGCCGGCACTAGGCAGGGCTGTCCCCTCTCTCCTTTATTATTTAATTTATATCTAGAGCCCCTATTGATTAGTCTTAAGTCCTCCCCTCGGGTAAGAGGGGTCGGATTTCATAATCGGGAGTTAGTTCTTTCTGCGTATGCAGATGATGTTCTTTTACATCTGTCAGACCCAGTAGTATCATTAGACGCAGCCCTCGACATTATCAAACAGTTCAGCTCCCTCTCCGGTTATAAGTTAAATATTTTGAAATGTGAGATCTTTCCCTTAAATCATTATGCCTTTAAGAGATGTTTCTCTTCTTTTGGGATGAGGTGGGCTTCCAAATCAATTAAGTATTTGGGGATCCACTTCTCTACTGATCCGCTACTGCTCAAAAAATTGAATTTAATTAAGATCAGAGACTCGATTACTCAAGATCTGCAGCGTTGGGCATCCCTTCCTATTTCTTTGTGGGGCAGAATTAATATTATCAAGATGAACATTCTTCCCTGGATTTTTTACCCACTGAACCTTACCAACCTTTGGCTTCCTCTTTCCTTTTTTCAGCAGCTTCATAGTTTGTTCTCCACTTTCATTTGGGGAGGGAAAGGGGTCCGATGTTCATACGGCTCTTTGTCACTTCCCAAAGATAGTGGAGGCTTAAGACTTCCGAACTTTCAGCTATATTACTGGGCGGTTCACCTATCCAAGTTGGGAAGGTGGTTCTCTGTGGAGCCTGGAAGCCCTTCCCCAATCTGGCTTCAGGTAGAATCGGCTTTCCTCTCTGAGCTTAAATTTGATATATCTACTCTTCCTTATCTTACCCCGAAAACCCTCTCACGATTAATCTTGGATGATACGGTGGCAACTTCTCTTAAAGTGTGGGCCCAGTGCCTTAGGTCTTTCCGGATCTCTAACCATACGGACTTGGGGCAGCCGATTTCTCTTAACCCTAATATTACTCTAGGGGACTCTTGGTTGGGAACAAACTGGCTCCCACAACTTAAAGATTCTAGGGTTGAGCATCTGTACAACCAGGTTTCGCTTCTCACATCAAGTGATATTTTAACCAGATTTGATATCCCAAGCCGAGAGATTTTCAAGGTGTTTCAGCTCCAGCATTTGCTGAGTAGTAAGTTTGGAACGGTGTTTAAACAATCTGCGGTTCATCCCTTTTTCTCCAATATTATTATGCTGGCGTCCCAACCCCACTCCATTTCGCAGATATACTCCTACCTCCTGACTTTTAACTATGGGGAGGAGGTTGGTGGTCCCCTGGTCTGGATGCATCTTCTTCCCGAGGAAGTACCATTGTGGAGAACCTTTTGGCCTAACCCACACAGGTATCACACGCAGGACAGGTTTCGTTTAGTCCAATACAATATTGTTAATAACCTATACTTTACTCCGGGTCAAGCTTTTTTAACATAAGCTGATTCCTGTCCCAGTGTGTTTCAGGTGCTCTCAAGATGAGGTCACTTTGATTCATATTTTTTGGGAGTGTATCAAGGTTGCCCCATTGTGGACTTTGATCCAGGAGACCCTAGATCCCCTTCTGGGTCTGAGCAGATTTTTCTCCCCAGGAATTTGTGTACTGGGAGATTTTTCTCCGATAGACAGTGTGGAGCATAGGTACCATATGGCTCTGATATCTATGGCAGTCAAAAAAGTTGGTTTTAAGGCATTGGAAGGATCAATTGGTCCTATCCTATGCAGATTGGTTAAAGGAGTTGGTGTCATATCTCCAGTCCGAAAATTTGATTGCCAGTTATAAGAACTGTATGGACTCATTTTATAAAAGATGGGGTAAGCTTCAGTCTCTTTGCTTACCTTAGGATAAGTTTGGCGACCTGATCCCTGGACCCTCATACTATATAGTGTAATAGCTGCTATCTCAGTATACCGACTTATTGTGATATTAAGTCATGTTTTCCTTATTATAACTTGGACGGTGGATCTGAATATTAGATGGGCTGTTTAATAGGAGTGATATCCAGATGTCAGGAACTGTTAACTTATGGTTTTAGCGGGTGCACCTTGGGGAGGGGAGGGGTGGAGGGGTTTATCTTTGGCACATAGATTGATAGATATTTTATGCTGTCTTATTCTTGGATGTGCCTTAATGTTTATCATATTGGTTAAAGGGAGGGGGTTGGTAAGGGGTGGTTTGATTTGGACTTACTGGTCTGTTTCTTTAATCATTATGGTTTTTGGTTGTATTATCTTTAAACTAATAAACTTAAATTTCAAAAAAAAAAAAAAAAGTCCAGCAACAGGTCCTCTGGAGCAGGATGTGCCTGTTCCCCCGGTCCCAGGTGTAGATCCCATCCCTGTTCAGCACCGTGACCAGTCGTCTGCCAGTTCATGTGGCCCTTCCCTGCCTGTGCCTGGTCCTCCCCGCACCTCCATTATTTGGCAGTTTTTTGACTGTGTCGGGGGAGACAGCAGTGTGGTCAGGTGCCGCCTATGTGAGGTGGAGGTGCACTGTGGCCCCCAAGGGACTCACCTGGGGGCCAGCACACCCATATGCTAAATCACCACCAGTTGGAGTGGCAGGCTGCCACAGAACGGACCATGCCTGCACCTGCTGGCTGTTCTGTGGCAGAGGGTGCAGCTGTGCATGGCAGCATCCCTAAGAAGAGGAGGGCCACAGCAGCACCTGCTGCTCCACCAGGAGGTGTGGCTTAGCAGCTTAGGAGTACAAAAGCAGCTGTCACCAATTACAGCTTCTTGGTGTTTTTGACAGAAGAGAACTTTGGTTTCAGAGCAAGATACAGCAGTCTAGAACTACAGATTTTTTTACTGATAAATCACTTCTGTCTCAGCAGGAGTTAGTACCTGTTTGGATTAAGCAAACATATATTTTATTAGAAGAAGGGGACCTCATTTAAGTTAAAAAAAAAGAAAGTCACTGTGTGTTTCTCTGAGGAAGGGGGCTGTATCAGTTTAATTTACTGAGTCAGAGCAGAGGCTGAGGCTAATTGGGGTGAGGCTTAGCAGCTTAGGAGTACAAAAGCAGCTGTCTCCAATTACAGCTTCCTGCTGTTTCTGACAGAAGAGAACTCTGGTTTTAGAGCAAGATACAGCAGTCTAGAACTACAGATTTTTTACTGATAAATCACTTCTATCTCAGCAGGAGTTAGTACTTGTTTGGTTTAAGCAAACAGATACTTTATTAGAAGAAGGGGGTCTCATTTAAGCAAAAAAAAGAAAGTCACTGTGTGTTTCTCTGAGGAAGGGGGCTGTATCAGCTTAAGTTACTGAGTCAGAGCAGAGGCTGAGGCTAATTAGGGGTGTGGCTTACCAGTTTAGGAGTACAAAAGCTGCTGTCTCCAATTACAGCTTCCTGCTGTTTTTGACAGAAGAGAACTTTGGTTTCAGAGCAAGATACAGCAGACTAGAACTACAGATTTTTTACTGATTGCCCTTCTTCTCACCCCTCCACCCAAAGCCAGTTCTACTTTTATAGCCACTGGATTTGACTGGCAACAGGAACTTCCTGTTATGCAGTAGGAAGGGAAGGATCAATGAGACACTTTACTTTCATCAACCTTGAAGGAACCAAAAAAATAACACTTTCTCCCCCCCTGGCTGCTGGAGGTCTGAATCCAAGCACAGAAGAAGGAGACTACTGAAGACTATAGGAGGTTCATGTTCCAGAACAGGAAGGGTGAGAGTTGTAAGGGCACATAAGCAGTAGGAGAGTAAGTGTAAAAGTACATAGAGGGAGGAGACAGTAAGCATACAAAGCAACAGGAGAGGGGACACAAAATAAGCCAAGATGGGAGTGGTGCAGTGCAATGGCTGTGAGGCAGCAGTGTTCCGGGAGACATTCTGGAGGCTGCAATGCTGCCCTGTTTGCAGGCACCTCTCTGGTCAGAGGGAGGAGGTTGCCCATCTCCAAGCTGACCTAGCTAGGATTCATGAAACCTCTTCCCCCACCCAGGGACCACCTGGGCCTCCACCGTTACCTCAGAGGTTGCCAAGAAAGAGGAGCAGTTGGACCAGGGTGGGCTCAGGGAGGGAGAGGGTGGTTGAACAGAGGTGCATTCCTCCAGTTGTACCTCTCCACAATTCATGTGCTGTTTTGGCAAAGAGTGGTTCCTCTATAGAGGCACCTGCAGTGGAGACCAAGGAGGATGATGGGAACCTCCACAGAGGAGACTCACAGGAGGGTGGCACGAGACCCCACGGGGAAGGAAACAACTCCTGATGAGGGACTCGATCATTAGGGGGTAGAAGTGGTGGAGGTGGGGGATAGGGAGGTAAGGTGCCTGCCTGGCACCATGGCTCAGAGGGACAGGAAGTGAATCCTCAGGATCACAGAAGCAACTGCACGAGGTAGGGAGATGGATGTCATTGTCCACCTAGGGACAAATGACCTGGCTTTGAATGGGATCAGAGCGGTGCAAGAGGAGTTTGTGGAGTTGGAGAGGGGCCTTAGACAAGTAGCATGGACGGTAACCTTCTCAGAGGTGCTGCCTGTCTATGGCAAGGATGATGCTATGGTATTCCACACCATGGGATTCAATGAATGGTTGAAAAACTGGTGTGGAGCTCAGGGTTTTGCCTTCATTGGGGACTGGGGAGCCTCCTGGAGGGATGCAGGCTTATACTGGTGTGATAGTCTGCATCTGTCCAGGGGGGGACCAGGATCCTAGGTGACAGGTTTAAATGCTTCAGCTGGCGCAAGCATTTAACCAGCTAAGGGGTGAAGCACTGAAAGAAGAAATCTGAGCCCCCACAAAACTCAGTAGTTAGAGAGGTAAACACCAAGGTAGAGAAGTCAGTAGGGAGCAGGACAGGGATAAATGCAGAAAAAGGCGGTAAGGACAGGGATGGGGCTAAAAGGGGTAAGACCATACAAAATAAATGGAAGGCCCGCAGTCTGTGCAACAAGCTCCCTGAACTAGTGGCCTTGATGGAAGAGGGATGCCTGGATATTGTGGCAGTCACTGAAACATGGTGCACAGAGAACCATGACCGGGAAGTCAACATACCAGGATACACAGTCTACAGGAGGGACAGGGTGGGTAAAAGAGGAGGAAGAGGAGTAGCTCTCTGTATAAGGGAAGGGATTAAAGCAACAGAATGAAAGAGTAAACAGGAAGTTGATGAGTCACTATGGGTCATCCTGGAGACAGGAAATGGGACTACAATCTGCATGGGGGTTGTGTACAGACCCCCATCTCGGGGAAGAAATGGACAAGGAAATGGTAGAAGGCATCCTTAAAATGGCAGAAAAGGGGGAGATATTGTTGATGGGGGACCTGAATATGCCAGATGTTAACTGGAGTACCTTTGCTGCAGGCACATCCAAGAGCAGGGTCATTCTTGATGCCCTTCAGGGGGCATGCCTCAGACAGCTAGTGTTGGAACCCACTCAGGAGAGAGCAATCTTAGACCTGGTACACTCAAATGGGGAAGGAGAAAGGATCTCAGATTTAGAAGTGGGTAGCCATCTGGGAACAAGTGACCACCAAACAGTGTGGTTCACAGTAAACACAGCCATAGAGTAACGCCATACAACAACAAGAGTATTGGACTTTAGGAAGGCTGACTTTGGGAAAATGAGAGTGCCTCAGAAAAGCACTTGCAAACAGGCAAGAAGGAGGGGTGGAGGAATAATGGGGAATAATCAAAACAGCAATTGCAGAGGCAACAAGCCTTTGTGTGAAGCAAATCAACAAAACAAAATGAAGGAAAAAAAACACTGTGGTTCTCAAAAGAGGTGGCAGTGATGGTTAAGGAGAAAATGACAGCATTCAGGAAATATAAGGAAATACAGAAGGAACAGGACAGATAACTTTATCAGTTAAAGCAGAAGGAGGCAGGGAAGCCAGTCAGAATACCAAAGGCACAAACTGAGGAAAAGATAGCCAACTCTGTTAAAAAGGGGATAAAACCCTTTATAGGTACATTAGGGAGCGAAGAAAGACCAGGGGAGGGATACAGAGACTTAATAAAGGGGAAGGAATGTGGTCAGAAGGTGACAGTGAAAAAGCAGGGATACTGAACGAATATTTCTGCTCAGTATTCACAACAGAAGTGGGGGAGGTAACTAAACCAAACAAGGGAGAAACTCTGAATAGGGGGGTTGATACCAGTCCATTCACAGAAGAAAAGGTTTTGAAAGAACTCTTGAAACTGAGAGTGGACAAAGCAATGGGGCCTGATGGGATTCACCCAAGAATTCTAAAAGAACTAAGGGTAGAACTAGTAACACCACTGACTACTCTCTTTAACAAATCATGGGAGGATGGAGTGGTACCTGAGGACTGGAGGAGGGCAAATGTGATTCTACTTCACAAAAGTGGGAGCAGGGCAGAGGCATTAACCTACAGACCAGTTAGTTTGACTTCGGTGGTAGGGAAAATGATGGAATCACTTCTGAAGGAAAGAATTGTTGAGTACCTAGAGGCCAGTGAGGCGCAGGACCCAAGGCAGCATGGTTTCACAGCAGGAAGGTCATGTCAGATGAACCTAATAGATTTCTTTGACTGAGTGACCAAAGTAGTAGACCAGGGAGGGGCTGTGGATATGGCCTACCTAGATTTTAGCAATGCATTTGACACAGTCTCATAAAAAAGATTAATATACAAGTTAGCCAGCCTTGGAGTGGGTCCCAAGGTGGTAGCCTGGATAAAAAATTGTCTGGACAACAGGACACAATGGGTAATAGTAAACAGAGTTCACAGTGAAGAAAGGAGGGTAACTAGCGGGGTACTGCAGGGTTCGGTACTGGACCGGTCCTCTTTAATGTCTTTATAAGTGACATTGGAGAACACCTGGAAGGAAAGGTATGTCTCTGCAGATGACACAAAGATCTGCAACAGGGTTGATACACAAGGTGGGGTGGAAAGAATGAAAAGGGACTTAGCAAGGTTGGAGGAATGGTCAAATATGTGGCAGCTCAGATTCAGTATAAAGAAGTGCATGGTAATGCATCTGGGAAACAAAAACTCAGGGGAAGAGTACGCAATGGGGGGTGAGTTAATAACAACAACAAAAATCGAAAGAGACCTTGGAGTAATTATATCAGATGACCTAAAGGTGGGCAAGCAATGTGAGAAGGCAGTAAGGAGGGTTGGGGGGATACTGGGATGCATAGAGAGAGGCATCAACAGTAGAAAACAGGAAGTTGTTACCCCTCTGTACAGACAGTTAGTGAGACCCCATCTGGAGTACTGTGTACAATTCTGGAGACCCCCTCTCCGCAAAGGCATAGACAGAGTGCAGGCTGTTCAGAGCAGGACAACCAAAATGGTGCAGGGTGTGCACCAGAAGACATACGAGGAGAGACTAAAGCAGCTTAATATGTATAGCCTTGAGGAAAGGGGGGGGGGACATGATAGAAACTTTCAAGCATCTGAAGGGAATTAACAAAGAACAAGAGGGCAGTATCTTTCAGAAGAAGAGATGTGCAAGAACAAGGGGCACAATTTGAAGATAGAGGGGGGACGGCTCAAGGTAATGTTAGAAAGTATTTTTTTCACAGAGAGGATTGTGGATGCATGGAACAGCCTTTCTGAGGAGGCTGTGCAGTCAGGATCAGTGGGAGAATTCAAGAATGCATGGGACAGGCATAAGGCAATTCTTGTGGGGGGTAGGAGGAAGTACGCTGTTGATTAACTAGAATCTGCAGCTTATCCATCAGGTAGGGAAATGTGCAGACTAGGTGGGCCAAGCAGTCCTTATCTGGCATCAAATTCTATGTTTTTGTTGTATAGAGGGACATCAGTTGCAAATTATGTCCATGCTGGAACTGCTGCTGGATCACCATGGGATACCACATTATTTTTTTTTTCCCCACACCATGTGCCTCCCACACCTTCCTTGCTGTGTTACAAAATGTATTCCTCCACCATCCCAGACCCTTGTATGTAATTATGCCCTTTTTTTGTTGTCTTCCATTGGCGTGACACTTTGTATTCTGAGCAGTGCAAGTATACTGTGCTAAACTGCATGTTTGCAGTCAATCTTCTTTTCAGTCTGTGTATGTACTGCAGACACTGTCCAAATCCCTGACTTAAAAACACTTATTATTAAGTACAATGGTAGGTTAGTGAAGCCTGGAGAGATACTACAAAACAGGCTTACAATACATCCAAATAACTAGTAAAAAAAATTAATGTTGTGATTCGTGACGTAATCGTAAATCGTGATTTGTGACTGCATTTGTGACCGTGATGATGAAGAAACATGAATGCCTACGGCTGCACTTCCCCGGGCCCCGATGAGGTGTGGCACAAAACTCCCCGACTTAAAAACACTCATTAATGAGTACAATGGTAGGTTAGTGAAGCATGGAGAGATACTACAAAACAGGCTTAAAATACATCCAAGTAACTATTAAAAAAAATTAATGTTGTGATTCATGACGTGATCGTAAATCATGATTTGTGACTGCATTTGTGACCGTGATGATGAAGAAACGTGAATGCCTCTGGCTGTACTTCAGTGGGCCCCGAAGAGGTATGGCACAAAACTCCCTGACTTAAAAACATTCATTAATGAGTGCAATGGTGGGGTGGTGAAGCATGGAGAGATACTACAAAACAGGCTTACAATACATCCAGGTAACTATTAAAAAAGATTAATGTTGTGATTCGTGACATGATCGTAAATCATGATTTGTGACTGCATTTGTGACCGTGATGATGAAGAACATGATTTGTATCATGAGTGACTCGTGATGATGGTCCTGACTTAAAAATGCATATTAATGAGTACAATGTACATGCAGAATTATGCCACACCTGTCCAGTACTCTGAAGGAAGCAAAGAAACAACTGTGATTTAAGTTTGAGATGGAGATTGGGCCTAATGAGATGCAAATCTTGAACAGATTAAGATTGCGCATGCGCTGAAGAGATGCAGATGCAAAGCACAACACCTAACCAGTGCTCACCATCGAAATTCAAATCTGGAAAATAATTTTGCTGGTTGGGCGGGCCGTGGGGTGGGGCAGTGTACTGCACTGCTGCAGTAACAGTAACTAGTATTAGTACCAGTAAAGATACCACAAAGAAGGACAAAAATTACACAGCTGCAGTGAATAGCAGGTTCACATTGCTGAAATTATGTGGCACAATAAAAGGTGTCTGAGTTGATGACACACGTCACACACATACTCACACACACACTAATGTGTAGCAAATTGAAAACTTCAGTAATATAACCACATATTTTAAACAAACTAAAATTATGCACTGCTGCACCACAACAATCAGCAAAAAAATGGCAAGAATTATTGAAAATATTACTGTGTGTACATTAACAGTTACACAAGAAAAATATCACCAAAACAGAAAGCGCTGTCTTTTTCTCCAAGTTAATCTACCTACGCCACAGATATGCCCCTCCCCCAAAGCACACTTCCACTGTCTCTCAGTACATAGACTGAATATTGTACATTAACATTCAGAATCAACACACAAACAATAAACGCTCAATGATATGAGCACAGGAGGGTTTCCTATCATCGATAAACTAAAGTTTCAGCAAAACAAATGACCTAAAAAGGCTTTTTTAACAGCTTTTAGAAGGTTTGACTTGCAGAGAGCTCTCAGAGCAGATTGTCTCCTACAGCTTCATACACACACTACCCCAAACTGAAGCTGTGCAGAACAATCAAGAGCCCATGTGACCTGAAATCCCATGAATCACTGCACAATTCGCTTTTGGAGCTTAAAAACAAGGCGAAGTGAAGCGAGTACATTGTTTTCAATGTACTTCACCTTAGAATTGGTGGAGTAGTGGTTTGGGAAGGCAGAGTAATTCAAAGTCATTGTTTTCAATGGACCGCATTGCACATTATAGCAGCAGTACTCTTCTTCATGGAGCACTCCAGCAATTCATCTTCACTTTGCGAATCACTTCGTAGAAGCGAAGTTAGCCGCCACTTCGCTCACCACTAACTGTTGGTAGTAAGACTGTATCATTATTATTGATCAGTAATACATTACATTTATTACTTGTGCACCACTTGTCTGTTGTCCCTTCCTTTGTGCTGTTTCATCAAGAATCTGAGAAAGGTAATTTTATTACAAAGTTACAAGATCGAGCCAGCGATCGTGGTCTTGCTCTCGTTCGACTGGCAGAGTCACTCCTGACATTTGTTGGACTCATCATCCTTTAAGGAGGATCGATGTTTATGCTGTCTTCAGTGAAAGTACGAAGGCTTGCTGTGCCAGAAACTGTCTCTTGCGGGAAGGAGCAGGGCTGTTCTTTCAGGAATGATGGTCCCTTGGCATCTGATCATATCCCTGCCAGTGTCCCAGCAGACCAGTGTCCTTTTCTCCTCCTATGGAGGTTGAAGCCCCCATACCACAACCACAGTGCGAGGCCGTCACAAAGTAGTAGTGGTTCTGCTCCCTGGACCTCCAGGATGTGTTCTTCCATTTACTAATCCATCTGTCCCACCACCTGTACCTCCAGTTTTGGGCAAAAGAGGTGCTCTATGTTTTCCAAGTCGTGCCTTTTAGCCCCTCGTCTGCACTGAAAGTCTTTCACCAAGTACCTGGCAGTGGTGGCAGCCTTCTTTCAGTGCAGGGGCACCAGGGTGTACCAGGATGACTGGCTGCTGGCCAGTTCTTTCTGGGAGACAGTAGAGCAGTCCAGAGATCTGGGCCTCCAGACTTTTCAGGACTTTGGCCTCTTGGTCAACTTGGCCAAGTCAGAACTAGCCCTCACTCAGAGCTGTAGCACATTTTTTTCCAGATCCTTTACATGTACTTCACACATGGGGAGGAGGAGGAAGGGTGTGCCCCCATTCTGGGAAGAGTAGTACTGTGGGACAGGGAAGGTCCCTTTGTGCCAGGTCAAGAAACATCCACCTGGGTAAGTGTACTGAGAGATCTAACATAAGACGTGTTATAGCTTGGCGGAGCACCACATGCTCACGTTGCCTTTTTAGAGGTTGGAGAAAATTCTGGTCAGCTGTAAATTTGTCCAGTATCACTGCAGTATTAGCAGATATAGTCAGGGCCCCTACTTTTCTGCGGCACAGTGGGACCAAGTTCTGCGGCAAGACTACCATTTGCCTCAGAACTTCTGCGGCGGTGGTTTGTAATTTCTGCGGAAGTTCTGCGGCACTAACAAACTACCACATCACAGTGTCAGCTTGTCATCCTGACTTCACTTTCATGGCAGTGGTTATTGCAATCAGGATGGTGGAAAGCACAGTAACATTAGTTCAAAAAAATAACAGACTTATAAAAATAATTTTATGCCTAAGAAAGCAAAACAAATGTCTCTCCCTTAAGGTCCTAGCCTGTTGCATAAATGGCATATACAGATGGGATCTTATGTGATAAATAAGGTATTTCTATATGCATGCTATCTATCCCACTAATGAGGTTTCCACTGTCTATCACTTATATATTTGTATGTGCTTTCTAAACCACTCATGAGGTTCCCACTGTTTATCACGTATATATTTATATGCAATCTGTAACATACATACAAATGTGTGTGTGTGTGTATGTATATGTGTGTATATATATATATATATATATATATATATTTATTTTTGATTTCCATGAACTTGCATCCTCGTTCATACAGGTCCCATTGGAAATGGAATAGAGGAGTTATTGCAAAACTCACTTTTCATGTCACCCTGCTTATCCTGACACACTGCGTAACACTATCAGGCCATGACATGCATGTGAAACGATTGTGAGATAGAGCTCTCCAGCCCTTCACAATGTGTCCACCATGTGACAGAACACTGCACCATACCTTCCGAGGCTCTGAGCAGTGATGTGTTCCACCAATCCTTGTGCTGCCCCGCCAGCTCCCAGAGCTAATCTCTTAACCTGAGTTGCTGGCACAGAAACACAGCATGCTACCCTCTGGCCCAACAGCTGTCTCTGCACATAGCATTTCTCCATAACTTTTAGGTGATTCTATCAACCAATGACAATATGTAATCAATAACCCTGGCAAAATGCGTACAGTGCAATTATTTATTTAACAGGTCTAGTCTTTCAACAAGTCTACACATTATTATATTCCACTTTTCTGGGCATAATTATTTTATTTTTCTTAAAAATGACAGTTAAATTAATTTTACCAGTAATTCATTTCAGATGGCATCTCTATACCTTAAAGGCACAAATAGGTTTGTACAAAGTGAGGTATGGACTTAACAAGTCTGTGCTGTTGACAAGGTTTTGTTTAAGTTGGCCCTAGAGCAATAATGTAAGACTGAAAATTGTATTAGGCTGTAATGCAGGTTAAGCAGATATCACCATGCATGATGTGCTGTGACACCATCTCTGGCAGTGGGAGCTGTGGTAGATAAGTGACTGTTCATTTCTGTTGCAAAATGCAGCCATTTTGTTAGCTAATGTATGACGTTATAGCAATGATAACATAATATTCTGAGCATATAGGGGGTTTGGGATATAAAAAGAGGGGAAGGGAACCAGATTCTATGGGTAAACAGAAATATTAATAAAAATCACCAAGAAGAGTGAATTCTAAGCTACATGAGAGTTCTGATGAGATTAAGTTCTGCATAAAACTCTACTGACCGCCAGAATTCTAGGGGCCTTGGATATAGTATCCAGGATGGTGGTTCTGATCTGGATGCCCAAAAAGACTACTCCTTCTGGTGTCTTCTAAAAACGTAGTTGCAAACCCTGAAGAAGAGGTACATGCTGGGTTGAGGGGGAAGACCTGGGATTAAGCTCTGTTCAGCTTATACACGAAGAGTTGGGCATATTCCTCTATATTGGCAGTCAGTGTTATCAAGGATTTGGAGACATCTGTCAGGAACAAAATGATGTCATCTGCAAAGAGGACTATCTTATGCAGAACATCTGACACCACAATTCCTGGGAAGTCTGGGAGGCATGAATCTTGTGTGCTTATGGCTTAACAGCCAGAAAGAACAGGAAGGGGGAAAGAGGACACCACTGCCCAAAGGGCTGGGAGATAACCATGTATATAAGGATGGACAGTGTCACATGGAGTAGTTTAACCAGATTTACAAAATGAGATGGGAGTCTAAAGCGTAACAGGGCATTACATATGAACATATGAAGAAGCCAGCAGAAGAAGGCCATTTGATCTAGCTAGTCTTCTCGTATTGCAGGGTCCACAGCTTGAGCTACTGTCCCTGCCCTCCCTTCCCACTCCTCCCATCCTCCCTACCCATGATCTTTACCATTCCCCTATGCCTGTCCCAGTCTCTCTTATAGCTGCCCACCGTCTTCAATGAGATGACCCCTTCCTGCAGTGCATTCCACGTGTCCACCACCCTCTCTGTGAAGAAGGGCTTCCTGACCTCCCTCATAAAAACCTCCCGCCCTCCAGCTTAAGACAGTGCCTCCTCATGTTATGGTTGCCACTCAACTTAAAGAAACTCTCCTTATCAACCTTAGTTATCGCTTTCAAGTACTTGAAGGTCCCAATCATGTTCTCTCTCTCTCTCCTGTCTTCCAGGGAGTACATGTTCAGTGCCCACAATCTCTGCTCACATGCCTTACCCTGCTGACCCGCTATCATCTTTGTAGCCCTCCTCTGGACCTTCTCCAGCAGGTAAATGTCCTTTTTGAGGTGCAGGCACCAGCACTGAACTCCATACTCTAGATGCAGCCTTACCAGTGACCTGTATAAGGACAGTATAACCCCCCCTCTCCTACTACTGAACCCTTTAGATATGCATCCCAGCATCTTGTTTGCCTTTGCTGCTGCTTTCTTGCACTGCATGGAATGCTTCAGGACACTAGTGATCATCACTCCCAGGTCCTTTTCCTCCTCTGATGCAGATACTTGGACTTCACCCAGGTAGTACTGTGTCCTGGGATTCTTGTCTCCAGTATGCATAACTTTGCATATCTTGGCATTGAAGCCAAGCTGCCAGATCCTGGACCACCTCCCCAGCTTTTCCATTGCATTGCATTGAACAGGTAGTCCCACCCCTCCTTGTGAAAGGCCTTCTCAGCATCTAGCGAGTGGGCAGAGGGGTTCCCTGCATGTACCAGAGCAGGTCAAGTATCCTCCTGGTATTATCTGTGCCTAAGCAGCCAGGGAAGAATCCCACCTGGTTAGGATGGATTAGGGTGGTCATTTTAGGCTCTACTTTGTGGGCTAGGGAAGTTGGTCTGTGTAGCGAACATAAATTACTGTCCTTCCCCTTCTTGGTTATCAAGAAGATAAGGGCTTGCATGAATAGAGTTGATACACAAGAGGGGGTAGAAAAGATGAGAAGACTCTTGGCAAGGTTGGAGAAATGGTCAGACATATGGCAACTTAGATTAAATGCAAAGAAGTGCAAAGTAATGCACCTGAGAAACAAAAACCCAGGAGAAGAGTACGCAATAGCAGGGGAGGTACTAACAACAACAAAAATGGAAAGGAACCTGGGGGTAGTCATATCAGATGACCTAAAGGTGGGTAAGCAATGTGAGAAGTTGGTAAGGAGAGCCAGGGCGATACTGGGATGCAAAGGAAGGGGCATCACAAGTAGAAAAAGGGAAGTGGTTATCCCTCTATACAGACAGTTGGTGAGACCCCATCTGGAGTGCTGTGTGCAGTTTTGGAGACCTCATCTACGCAAGGACATAGTCAGGATGGAAGCAGTCCAGAGGAGGGCAACTAAAATGGTGCAGGATCTGCATCAGAAACCATATGAAGAGAGACTGAGAGAGCTTAATATGTATACCCTTGATGAAAGGAGGAACAGGGGGGACGTGATAGAAACTTTCAAGTACCTCAAGGGAATCAACAAAGTCCAGGAGGGTAGCATTTAAAAAAAAAAAGAGATGTGTAAGAACAAGGGGGCGCAATTTAAAGATAGAGATGGGACGGCTCAGGGGTAATGTGAGGAAATTTTTTTTCACAGAGAGAGTGGTGGATACATGGAACCACCTTCCTGGGGAGGACAATGGGTCTAAAACAGTGGGGGAATTCAAACACGCATGGGACAGACATAAGGCAATTATAGTGGGGGGTTGCAGGAAGTAGGCTGTTGGTTAACTAGAATCTGCACCTTATCCAGTAGGTAAGGAAATGGGCAGACTGGGTGGGCCAAGTGGTCCTTATCTGCCATCAAAGTCTATGTTTCTGTGAAGGAAAGTGGAACTGCCCCCTTTTCTCATGCATGGTTAAACTGTAGAAAGCTGGGGTGCCAGGATCCTTAAAAAAAGCAGAATAGAGGTCCGAGTGGTCCAAGGGGTACCAGTCCTGGCCCTTTGATTTGCCCTGAGACATATCCACTGTTGCCTCTGATACTTCCGGACTAATGGTGTTGGCAATCTATATTTATTTATTACAACAATCAGAAATACACCTTTGAGTCATGGGGCCCGATTCCAGAATGGGTTACGCATGTCACAGAGTCACTTGTGCCAAGCCCAATGGCGCAAGTAGCACTTTGCAACATGCATTACCCCGACTGGCATTCCAGAAGGCAGCCTGCGACATGGTGAAGGCTGCCTGCACCAAAGGTGCACTACACCACCGGGTACACCATAAACCCCCTGTGACATGGTGCAAGGGGGTTTATGGCATCAGTTACGCCTGATTCCAGGAGGGTGGCAGATGGAATAGCAAATGAGCCAAGATGGACCCCAGAAAACAGTGGTCTAAGTACAGTTAGACCAACTAATAGCTGGTCTAACTGAACCCTATGTCCACTGGGGGTGCACCTCTTTGCCTGGTGCCCCAACAGTCGCCCCCCCATGGTCCCACATAGGCCCTTGCCCATCCCCCTGTGGCAGGCAGCCCTCTGTGGGCTACTGACACCCCCATGCCCCATCTCCGGGTATTGCACCGCAGGGCAGTTCACGTCCCCGGTTCACCGACATGCCACTATTGGCATGCATGCCAAGCACCCCATGGTAGTCCTGTGGCCCCCCCACCAGCCCTGTGAGGCATTGCCATGGTGTTGTGGAGCAGGGCATTGGGTGGGGCTGTGCCATGTGGGACCTGTGCCCTGTCGGAGGGTGGTAATGTGGATTGCAGCACCCTGTGTAGGTGCGCCCTTCCTGTGGCACAATGCTGGAGGTGCTGCAAGTTGCAGGATGTAGTCACCGGGGACCCTGCCTGTTCTGGAATCTGGCGCAGGGTCCCCGGCGTTGCATTATATGTCACAACTTGCAAGCACTGGCGAGTTGCGACATACGTCTTGGATTTTGGAATCCGGCCCCTAGACTCTTTTGCAAAGGTTCCACGTCATTGATACATACTAAGTTACAGAGGGTAGCATGAAGTACAATTGGAAGTAGTCATACAGTGATTACAGATACAAATCATTAGGGCAGCACAGGCCCATCGTCAAGTGTTAGATATGCAGAGAGACCCTGCTGTATATGCCAGACCTGGGGTTAGATGAGGTGCAGGTAAGTTCAGCAAAGAGAAAGTAAGGGGGGACATGGGACTGAGGTGAGGAGGGTACATGTAAGAAATGCTGGGAGGAGGAGGGAGAAAAATTAGGGACAGTCACAGCATGCTAGTGAGGGGAGCAGGTTTATGAGGTGGGTCCTGAAAGATCCTATTCAAACAACTTGAAGTCTTGCTGTATTCTGACAAGTGCAGTTAGCCCCAGTCTTTAAACTGCCCTGGAGAACAAAGGGTTAACCTTTCTATGCAGGGCATAGAATGCTGAGCTCGTGCTCGGTTGATGTCTCTGTCTATTTCCCTTTGAACACTAACCGTCAGATTCTTTACTCCGCCTCACTGAACAGTCGCTCCGGAGATTTCTCCTGCAGCTCGGTTCAAAAGTTGGTTTAAGTGTTGTTTTTTTCGTCGGTTTCTAACCGAAAAAAAGTTTCCCGCATAGTCGGTTCAGTCTCTGTCTGTGGTACCGTGAGTACTAGGCAGGTTTTGTACTGTGTTTCTGTGTGGAACTTGTAAAAAGTGTGGATCGGTTTGGCCGAACCGATCATTTGTTTAATTCTTGTGTAATTTTAGTGTATGGTTACCGGTTCTTATCGGTTCTAAAAAAAAAACGTGTTTTGAAACGTTTTTTTCCAAGACCCTTGACATGGTTAGGAACCGATAAGGGAGTCTTGCCTGGTGGTTGCCCAAAAAAGGGTAAGTTTGGTTAGGTTGGCCATGTCTAAGAAACCCAAGAAAAAAAACAGGCCCACTGGATTTCAACACTGCAGTGAGTGTGGGGAGGTTTTGCTAAGGCCGATCCCCACACCACCTGTGTTTATTGTCTGGGGTTTGACCACCTCGATTCAGACTGCCAAATTTGCAAGCATTTTCCCAAATCTACCCTGGAAAAGAGATTAGGTAGACTGAGGGAAAAGGAGGCCGAGAAGTCCGCTGACCCGGATGGCTAGCCCGGTTCGGTTCCGAACGAACCAGAAGGAGTGCCCTCTGACCAGGGCGATACTTCTTTGGGCAAAAGGAGAGCCGATCCTGAGGGGTCAGTTCCAACTAAAAGAAAGCGCAAAGAAAAATTGTCCGGTTTGAATCCAGAAGTCTATGTTCCGACCACTGAAGAAATAGCCAGAGCGATTCAGATTGTGGAATCGCTTCGCCCGGTTCCGACCAATCCGGCACCTTTTGGCAGGGGCTCGGTTCGGTCGGTTGCCCTGGTTCATGATTATACTTCGGAAGAATTTTATGAACCGGAGTTTGAGGAGGAAGGGGAGTTTGAAGATGATGATGGTGATGGTGAAAAGTCTAGTTGTGCCTGTGGAACCGGACATCTCTCCAGACAGACCTTCAGGTGTATCCCCTCCTAGGCTTTCTGAGTCCCCTTCCCACTTTGTGTTCTACAGAAAGGTGGCTGAGACCCTCCAGCTTCCTATGGAAGAGGCAATGGAGGATCAGGAGGAGCCTGATTAAGTAGAAATGATGGACATCCCAGAGTCCAGGAGACTATCTATTCCCCTCCACAAATCTTTTGGGAAACGGACACAAAAAATTCTGAAGTCTCCCAATTCTATACCTCCTGTGGACAGAAGAATGGACAAGAGGTATACACTCTCAGGCTCAGAAATGGTGTTTTTATACCACCAATGCAGCCATGTTGGGGTTGTGCAGGCTGCTGCCTGTGATAAGGCAAGCATTCCCTTGGCTTCACACCCCCAGACAATGACTCTAGGAAGGTTGAAGCCGTGGCAAAAAAGCTGTACATGGCATCTTCCCTGGGACTCAGACAGGAGAATTATATGGCCTGTACAGCTAGGTACCAGAAGTCCAGGTGGGACACTGTACTGGCACTGGCTAAACAGGCCTCCCCCCAGCTAGCCAAGGAGCTGGAGGTGGTGGCTGCAGATGGGATTGAGGCATCTAAAGTTCAGTTTCATGCTGCTGTGGACTCTAATGATGTTACATCAAGAGTCATGGCTACATCTGTGGCTCTTCAGAGAATGGCTTGGCTCAGATGTACTAGCCTCTCACAGGATACCCAGACTAAGGCCATGGATTTTCCTGAGGGTAATTCTCTGTTTGAGGAGCAGACAGAGAATTATATGAAGAAAATGGATGAGTACAGGACCACATATAGGAGTGCTCAGGCCAAGGAGAGGCAGGCAGCTCCTCAAAGGCAGCAGTCTAGGGGCAGGGGTAGGCCTTTTCAAAGGTATTTTTACCAAGCACAGGCCTCTTCTTCCTTTTCACAGAGGGTTTTTTTTCAGAGGGGAGGCAGAAGGGGGATGAGCAGGGCTGCATCCACTCCTCAGCCTAAAGCCCCTGCCAAGCAGACACCCTGATGGGCCTGCCCAGGTCGACTCTCCTATTCCAGTTGGGGGCAGGCTGGCTTACTTCATCCAGGACTGGATGTCTGTTACATCAGACAAGTGGGTCCTGGAAGTAGTAAGCGAGTGGTTCTCAGCTTCAGAAAATTTCCAAAGATGAGAGCCAGATCTTTTCCACCTGCAAATCTCTCGGAAACCCTTGCCCTAGAGGCAGAGGTTTCTTCTCTTCTGACCATAAGAGCCATAGAGAGAGTACCTACCCTACACTGGGGCAAAGGGCTGTACTCCAGGTACTTCCTGACCCCAAAAAAGACAGGGGAGTGGCGACCCATCCTAGACCTAAGATATCTAAACAAACATCTTTTAAAACCAAAGTTCAAGATGGTAACTCTGGGAATAATCCTTCCTCCTCTAAGGCCAGGGGACTGGCTAGCCTCCCTGGACCTCAAAGATGCCTACTTTCACATTCCCATCAGGTGCTCCTACAGAAAGTACCTCAGGTTCAAGTTGCCCTCAGGCCACTATCAGTTCAGAGCAATGCCCTTTGGCCTAACCTCAGCCCCAAGGGTTTTCACAAAGTGCCTGGCAGTAGTAGTTGCCTTTCTAAGAAGGCAAAAGATTTCCATTTTTCCATATCTGGACGATTGGCTAATAGTGGGCCAGTCTCCAGACCAAGTCAAGTCTCACCTGCAAGTGACTAGCAAGTGCTCACTTCTCTAGGATTTCTTCTCAACCTTCCCAAGTCAGTTCTCGAACCAGTCCAGCTTCTTACCTTTATAGGGGCAGAAATGGACACAGTCAGAGCAAGAGCATTTCTTCTTCTAGAAAGGGCAAGGGTTCTTATGGAACTAGCCTCTTCCTTCAGCCTTTGGGTATCTCGACCAGCAAGGCATTTCCTCCAGCTCTTGGGCCACATGGCAGCTTCAACAGCAGTGGTCCAAGGGGCAAGATTCCAGATGAGGGATATTCAGTTCCATCTGAGAGCTTTTTGGTCTCAGAGGAAGGATTCCCTTACCAAACTGATCCCAGTGACTCTGACCTTGATCCAAGCCCTCCAATGGTGGCAGGATCAGGACAATTTAAGATAAGGTGTTCCTTTTGCCACTCAGCCTTGTTCAGTGGTCCTTACAACGGCCGCCTCTCTTCTGGGCTGGGGAGCCCATCTGGGAGCCCTCACTGCACATGGGCTGTGATCCCCCCAAGAATCCCTTCTCCATATCAATCTCCTAGAGCTCAGGGCAGTTTTTTTGGCCCTGAAAGCTTTCTCTCAGTCAGTACAGAACAAGGTGGTTCAGGTCAGAACGAACAACACCACAACCATTTGGTACCTCAACAAGCAGGGAGGCACTCGGACCATGGCCTTGTGCATGGAAGCCATGAAATTGTGCTCCCTGGCTTATTCCCTGCAAACCTCACTGTTAGCAGTTCACCTTCCAGGGAAGGACAATGTGCTAGCAGATGCACTGAGCAGGATCTCTCAGGGCCATCACGAATGGTCCCTGGACCCTCAAGTGTTGACAGTGATTTTTTTCAAGGTGAGGCACTCCAGAGATAGATCTCTTTGCAGCCCCAGACAGTCACCAACTCCCTCTTTTTTGTTGCAGACCTCCAGTCTTGGGCTCAGTCCCCCTGGATGCCTGATTCTGAATTGGGAGGAAGTTTCAGTATGCCTTCCCTCCCTTCCTTCCCACTCCTGTTCAACGTTTTAGTCAAAATAAGGTCTCAGCCTTGCAAAGTGATTCTGATTGCTCCAGATTGGGCCAGACAGCCCTGGTACCCCCTGTTGCTGTCCCTAGCAGTCTATCTTCCCCTGTCTCTTCCCAGGAATTACAGCCTATTAACATCCTCTCAGGGGAGGATTTGGTACCCCAATCTTCAGTCTCTCAATTTCAAGGCATGGCTCTTGGAATAGTTAGAGTTTGCAGATCTGCATCTTTCCCAAGGGGTTCTGGATATTCTCAAAGCTTCTCGAAAGCCCTCCACCAGAAAGACTTATAACTCCAAATGGAAGAGATTCAATATTTGGTGTTCTAAGAAGCATATTTCTCCAGATAATGCTGGATTGCCTACTGTTCTGGATTATATGGTCCATCTTAATGGCCTAGGCCTCAGACCAGCTACTCTCAAGGTACACTTGTCAACTGTTTCTACGTTTCTGTCTGTGGGGAAGTCTTTCTCACTATCTTCTCACCCTGTGTTCTGTAAATTTTTTAAAGGATTGCTTCACACCAGTCCTACTTTTAGAGACCCTGCCCTGCCTTTGAGTTGAATGTTTGCATTGCTCAACTTATGCAACCCCCTTTTGAGCCTATGTCCTCAGCAGAGCTTAAGTACTTGACTTGGAAAACTGTGTTCTTGGTAGCCATTACCTCTGCCAGGCATATCAGTGAATTGCAAGCCCTGTCAGTGGAACCTGATTTTATCTCCTTTCACTGGGATAAAGTGGTCCTTAGAACCAATAGAAGGTTCTTGCCCAAAGTGGTTTCAGACTTCCATTTAAACCAGTCTATGTCTCTTCCTGTTTCCTTCACTGATCATTCTTCCTCAGGAGAGAGGAGGCCACACAGTTTAGATGTTAAAAGAGCCCTTAGTTACTACATAGAGCACACCAAGGGTTACATGTTTGACTCCCTCCAGTTGTTCCTCACTTATGGAGACGTGAGAAAAGGGCAAACCTGCCACCAAGAGATCTATTGCCAGGTGGATTGTGTCTTGTATACAATTCTGCTATGAAAAACTGGGAAAAACTCCACCCTCAGGCCTGAGGGCTCATTCCACAAGAGGTACAGCTGCTTCCCTGGCTGCCGCCAGGGATATCCCTCTCTTAGAAATTTGTCAAGCAGCCACCTGGAAAACAGTCCATACCTTTACCAAGCATTACTCTCTGGATATCCAGGCTAGGAGTGATGCTCGGTTTGGCACAGCAGTACTTCAGAGCCTATTCCCAAAGTAGGTTCTGTCCCTCCTCCGTGGAGGTACTGCTTGGTAGTCTGCACTTGTCAGAATACAGCAAGACTTCAAGTTGTTTGAAGAAAAAATTACTCACCTTAGTAATTATGTTTCTTCTATTGGAGTCTTGCTGTATTCTGACTTCCCTCCATGCTTCCCCTCTCAGAACCTGGTTTTTGAGAAGTTGGTGGGCAGGTGCAGTGTTGCACCTCAGTGGTGCTCTTTTTACACCCTCTTCTTTGTGTGGGTGTTTATTTTTTATATTCCTCTTTGGTTTGGGTTTTGAATTTTGGGTTTCCTGACTTGAGTCTTCTTTTGGTAGTCCAGAACTTTTTGTTGCCAGTTGGTTATTAAAAACTGTGTTTTACAATTTCCACATAGAATACTATTTGAGTGTTGCTCGTAAGAATCTGATGGTTACCGTTCAAAGGGAAACAGACAGAGACATCAACCGAGCTCGAGCTCAGCATTCTATGCTCTGCATAGAAAGGTTAACCCTTTGTTCTCCAGGGCAGTTTAAAGGCTGGGGCTAACTGCACTTGTCAGAATACAGCAAGACTCCAATAGAAGAACATAATTACTAAGATGAGTAATTTTTTCTTTTGTTCCATAAACGATGGGTGTGGGGAGTTCATTGAACCATTTAGGGGCCCAATACAGAAAGGCCTGTTGGCCAAGGGAGGTCCTACAGTGGGGGACAGTTAAGGGAGCCTTGTCAACAGTTCTTGTGGTTCTGGTTAATGGGGCAGTTTGGAGTGTGGGGGGGGGGTGAGCCCTTGGGGAGCAAGATTGAGAATGATTTTCTTCACTGGGAGACAGTTATGTTATTTAAGCCTTGAGTCAAAATTAAGCCACTGGGACTGTCTATAGAGTTCACAGGTGTGGGTTAATCTGTCACAGCCTGTGATGAGACAGCAAGCTTTGTGTGGGACGATTTTGAGGCGGCTTAAGGCTGTCTGGTCAGCGGAGCCATATATAACAATGGCATAGTCCAAGGTGGAGAGTATGGAGGAAGACAGCCACATGGAGGGCTTTGGTGGGGGAGATAATGCTTTAGATGGTAGAGGAGACAAAGTCGGGTGTTTAGAGAGGTGGACAGGAGCTGGATATGTTTATGAAAGGAGAGAGATGTGTCTAAAGAGCTTATCTGTGTGTCACTTCACCATTCATCACCTGTGGGTTCTGGCCAGAGGTCACGACCCTGAGGTAGCTTTTTTTTTTTTGGGATGGGTGGAAGTCGGCACTGTCATGCTCCGCCTCTCAAGGCGACCGACCTTTTATGCGCACTCCGCTGGTTAGCTGTTAGGTGTCTTTGACTCTGCCCTCCCGCCAGTTCTTCATCTCCCACCGTAGAGGTCGCACCTCATGAGGAGTTACTGTGCAAGAGGTCTAGTTTTCTGCTGTATCAATGCCGAAAGTCACTCAATGCCGTGTGTTTATCCTGCCGGTTATGTTTTCGCCACCACTCGATGCCACTGTGGTAAGACTGTTCCTTTCTTTATTTTGTCAGCAACATTGAGTCTTTTGTTTAGCTGGTTTTGCCATAGATCATGTCGTCTCTGTCAGGGGCAAGAAATCATTGAAGAGGTATGCCCCTGCGCATGCAGCCTGCAGCCACTAATCGTCACTGTCACGACCACATGACCGCTGCTCTCACGGTTCTTGGCCTGCTTCATGACATGGATTGTGCGGGCGCTCTGTCATGGAATCACAGTCATCGAGCAATGTTGTGGAAAGTTGGACGAGCTCCCACTGGGATGGGCACACACTCATTGGGCCAAGCTGCAGTTTCTCGGCCTTTCCTCCAGGTCCCCTCCCGGTTCTCTACGGGTCGTGAAGGAGGGGGCTTTGCCTGAGTAGCCTCCCCTTGCAGTAGAAGCCCTTCTGTGGTGCAGGAGGCCCAATCCGTCCCCCCCAGGGGCAGGCAGGAGGCACTGCACAGGCAATTCGCGCCTATGGGGGTGAAGGCTCTCCCGGTGTCGTTTCCTCAGGCTTGGAAGCCTGGGTTGGCACTGTCCTCGACGCTGTCCATCGGTGCCGTCTTGGGCCTCTGTGCCGTTCGCGGCACCATGGGCCCTGATGGCACCGTGGTCAGTGCCGGTCCATCACTCGGCACCGTCTCCTCTGTCGACACCGTTTATGGCACCGATGGCGTTGACTGAGCCGTGGGAGATTCTACGATGCCATTGACCGCTTCTTGCCTTGGCGCTGTTTGCAGCAGCTTGGCTGAGAATGGCGCTGTGTCTAGCTCTGGTGCCACTTGCAGAGCTGAGTGAGGACATGGTGCCATAGGGGGTGTTGTCCTTGGCACTGCTTATGGTACCGAGGGAGCTGTCGGTGCCATTGTCATCGCCATCCCTGACTTCGATGCCGTGGGAGACATCAACTCCGCTTCTGCTACTGCTGTCGGCGTCATGTCTTCGGGCACCATTCATGGTGCAGTTGGAGACTTTGCCACCGACTCTGGTGCAGATATCCGGACTGGTACCCCCTTCAGTCGGAATAGCAGCAGGCGTCCATGTACTGTTTGGCATCGGACTTCGGTCTCTTCCTACTTGGAGACAGAATCGGAGTCTGATTCGGACTCTTTGTAGTTGGTGGCCCACGTGGACACCCTGGTAGTTTCCTCGACTGACCAGAGCCAGCCCCCTCTGAGGGGCGGGCGGTTGCCCTCATGTCCAGGGTCAGGGGTGCTGACCAGCAGGCAGTGGTGCAGGCCACTATTGCTCTGCACCCTTGGCTCAGAGGGTTTTCTGCCCCCTCAGTGGTGATACCCCCTCAGGTGGTGTACCTGGCTCTCCCAACTTTAGGGCCAATCAGAGCACCCACAGGAGGAGAGGGTGCTACTCCCTGGGTGGTCCCTTTGGGGACTGGCCAGGGTTGCCAGCTGCCTAGGCTGATTTGTGCGTGGAGGAGGGCTCTTTTGGACTCCAAGGGGTCGGGGTTCGATGCAGCAACCCTTTTTCGGAACCCACCCGGGTTAGGGAAGGAGTCGTAGCATGGACCCTCGTCCTTCTCTCTCAGTCTCCTCAAGATAGCCCTGGTCTTTGGAGGGTCAGGACTGTCCTTTTGGAGTTCCATGGTCCTTGTCATCTCACAGGTGGGAATCTTCAGGGCACAGCCTAGGCAGTTCTGGAATGGTTGATCAGCTGTCAGCTGCGGGGTTTTCTGGGGCCCCTTCTACCCTGGGGCCCCTGGTGCGCTCTCTTGCCCGGACAGAGGTCTGTTGCCTTCTGTCTTTGGCCTTGTCCCCACTCCTCTGTCACCTCCTGCTCTCACAGGCATTCTTGGTCCTAGGGGACCTCTCTCCTGGCAGCAATTCAGGGGTGTGGCTGCTCACTTTCCTTCGTTATGTCCGGGCCATGGACAGACAGGTGTTTCACCATCACACTGAGCAGCTAACCCCTGGATCTCCGAGGCCCTCCACTTCTTCATCCCCCTCTTCAGGGGGAGAGGAGCCCTTTGTCCATATCTCTCCTGCTGCTGATCTCACAGAGTATCAGCGTTTCCTCGTGAGGATGATGGAGGATCTGCATGTCACCCCACCCATGCAGCACAATCTGGAGCACTCGACGTGTGTCTTCCCAGGCGATTTCAGTGCGGACACCCTTGAGGTGCCTGCATGGCGTGCTCCTTTTCAGGAGGTGTCATTGCATTTCTGGCAAAGACCCTTTTCTGGAGTCCCAGCCCCTAGGGATCTGAACCAGAAGTATTGTGCCCCTCTAAAGTCTTCAGGTTGTATGCCTCATCCTCAGCCAGGATTGACACAGCTGGACACTCCTGATGGGCTTCGAGCCCCTCACCGTGACCGGCCCCTGGATCAAGATTCTATGGATTTTGACTTCTGGGGGAGGAGGACTTTCTATTCGGCATGGTTGCTTCTTTCAATTTCAGCACATCAGGCCCACTATGCTACCTATGATAGATGTCTGTAGTCCAGGCTAGGTCAACTCTTTGCACGTGGCCTGGAGGTAGAAAGGCAACAAGCGAGGGCATCTTATGATGCCAATGAGGTAGCTACCAGGGTCGTAGGGACAGCAATCTGCACTAGGCAATTGGCATGGCTGTGTCTTTCCCAGTTGTCACCCTTGGCCCGGCATTGGGTGATTTCTACCCCTTACCAGAGAACCCATCTTTTCTCCTGTAGGGTGAGGCGGCGTCTGTCGGGGCAACTTCCTACCCTACAGGGGGGTCCCCGCCTCACTCTCCCCACCTCCGGCCTCGCCAGGCTCAGTAAAGGTTATCCCTCTCAGTGTGTTACCCTGAGGGCTAAAGGACTTTGTCCTTAGGGTTTAGGGCCTTTCTCGTGGGCTCGGTATCACTCATAGGATGAATGGTGAAGATTGACACAAATAAGATATGAAAATTACATACCTACCATAATTCCTAATCTTTCTATGTATCTTCACCATTCATCACAATCCTACCCTCCATCCCCTGGGGCCTCAGTCTTTGGGTCCCCCTTCCTCTGTGTGCCCCTCCCCCCCTTCCTTTCCACTGGTCAGGAGCAGGGTGACCTGTGGCACACAGGGAATTTCTACTTCCTGTCAGGGGTGAGAGAGTCCGGGGAGGGCACCTTCTCTTTAATGTCATCTCTCCACCCTGTTGGGGTGGGAGTGGTGTGCCGCTTGCCCTCTCTCTTCCTCCTCTAACCTCACTCCGCCTTTGTCCTTAAGGACTTATCCCTCAAATTATTTTACTAAACCTTGTTTCTCACCTCTACTCGGAGAGTTTTTGGGGGGGGAGTACAGCCCTGTAGCCTGTCTTTTCTCACAGACTAGTCGCTTATGCTCATGTCGGAGTTTATTGCCAGTTATTCTGTGCCTTGAATCCTGGCAGTTCAGCCTTCTGTCTACTCCTTCACAGTTCCTATACAATCTGGAGACAGGTCTAAGGTTCAGGGTATGTCCTCCCCCTTCCTATTTGATTTTTACCTCCCTCCTTCCCTCCTTTTTCTGCTTCCGGAGATTGGGGCCCCTTCCCAATCCCCTTAGATTTCCAACTCTTCTTCTGTCCTCTCAGTCGTTTATTTCTCCTCTTATTTTGTATATCCTTTCCTTTGTCAGTCCCTTGGACTTCCTTGTCCCTCCCTCCCAACCCTTTCTTACTCTACTGTGATTCAGAACTGGTGGGAGGGCAGAGTCAATGACACCTAATGGCCAACCCATGAGTGCCACACAGTGCATCAACCTCGAGGGTGGCGCCGACAGTGTGTCGACTCTGTCCATCCCCCCAAAAAAGCTCCCGTGAGGTTGTGGCCTCCGGCCAGAACCCACAGGTGGCGAATGGTGAAGATACACAAAAAGATCAGGAATTAATGTAGGTACATAATTTTCATTTATGCCCAGGTATTTAAAGGTGTTTACCTGTCCTAATGTGTCTCCCATTGAGTTAAACAATGGAAAGGGTTGCTCCAGAGTGAGGTGGTCGAAAATCACTGACTTTGTTTTTTGTGGTAAAGTGTAAGCCTATGGTCTCGAAAGAAACCAGGTTCGTCTTCCGAGAGATAATTTTAAGAGAGCTTTAGAGGCTGCTGATGACCACCAAAAATGACAGCATCATCAGTATATAAGAGAAGTTTACCTGAGCAAGATTTAGGTAGTGCATTCAGAAACTCGCTAAAGAGGAGGGGGCCCAGTATGCAGCCTTGTGGGACACCAGATAGGACAGAGCAGCAATCGTAGAGGGTGGAGCCAATTTTGACACGTTGGGTCCTGCCAGTGAGGTAGTTTGCGAACCAGGATATGGTTTCCTGGGAGGGTCCAAGGGCAGGGGATAGTGAAGAAGCAAGGCATGATTGACCGTGTCAAAGGCCTTGGTGAGGTCAATGTAAAGAGAGCCGACAATAAGCCCATGGTCAAGGGCTTGATGGATGTAGGAAGTGTATTCAACGAGGGTGGTGTTTGTACTATGGCCCCTTTGGAAGCGATGTTGTTCTGAGCAGAGGAGGTCATGCACAGATATATAGTGCATGAATTGGTTGGCTACAACTTTTTATAAGGCCTTTGAGAGGGGAGCAGAATTGATATGGGTCTATAATTATTGGGGGAGGTTCTGTCCCCACTCTTTAGGATAGGGGTTATCACAGCTTGCTTCCATGGAGATGGAAACTGGCTGAGGCAGAGAGATTTATTGAGCATTTTAGTTAGGGAAAGGAGGACTTCATCAAGAGTAAGACGTAGGAGTTTTAAATCCAGGGAGTCATTGCTATGCCGGAACTTTGTCAGAAATGTGCACTTTGGTCCCAGCTGAATCTTCCCGCCGGTAACCTGATTCTTCTTTTGTTTCCCAGTCTTCCTTTTAGACCTCACCGAATCCCCCCTCCCCACACATCGCAGTCGCCATCTAGCAGACGCACAGGCCCAGGACCCAGGGGTCTCACCGCACAATGGGACAAGGGAGCTGGACATGGGGCTGCAAAGAGGTAAAGGCACCCCTTCCCACTTGGAACACTACTCGAGGTGTGTACTTAATACTTTGCGTCAACTCCCTGCCAGCCCCAGCTACCCTCCCACCCAAGCTCGACCCTACATTTATTAGTCACATCCGGTCACATAACACTGTAGTTAGTGTGTCTGTCTTCCCCTTAGCAGGTTATACGAATCTGCCACCAGGGGGTCAGTGTTGTGCATCCACTCCACCTGAGTTGCCACAGCCTTTCATCGCTTTTTCCTTGGCTCCTCTCCAACAGCCCTACAGGTTTCCAAACCTGAATTGGAGTGATTTTCTCTAGGCCCTACACTCTCCAGACTTTTGCCAGTCGCAGGTTTCAAACTCTGTATCTTCTGCAATGCGGGTGCGTACCCTAACGCTGCACCATCGTCTCTACCCCACTAACAAACCTCTCCCTTTCTTCCTTAATCCTAGTACAGCCCCCAAACCCTAATATGCTCCTATTTCTGCTACTCCTTTTCCTCCTCACAGCAGGCCCTAAGCCACTCCACCATTCTCCAATGCCCACCCACCCCTGCCCTCCACCACCACCATCCACTCTGCACCCCCTATATGTTATGCATGGCTCCATAGACAGTTACCTGTTCTTGCATAACATACCTCCAATCACCAATCCGTGATCTTGTACTAAGGTCTCCCCCCACTCACCTGGCTAGCTCCTGGCCTTAGGTCCTTACCTATCCCCACTGTAATACGGTACCCCTCCACCCAGTACTGGCCTCTGTAAACTGAAAATCCTGAGATACACCATTCTACGGTATACCCTCCTTCTTCTTCTTCTCTCTGGCAACATCCACCCCAACCCAGGCCCACCTTCTTGCTCCAACTCCATTGATGCTAAACATAATGGACTCCACTTACCCTCTACCAATATCTGCAGCTTGCAGAAACAATTCTTATCCCTCCAAGGCTGGCTTGCACGGCACTCTCTAGATTTACTGGCCGTAACTGAACCTGGCTTACCAGTGGTACCCCTGACTCTGCAGTGGCCTTAGATGGTTACTTACTCTTCCATGCTGACCGTCTCTCTAAAGGAGGTAGTGGGTGCACCTTTTATATAAAAAATAGTCTGCGAGCAACCCAAGTTAACCTCCCCTTCCCTGATCAAGAAGCCCAAATTCTTACTGTAAAATTACTCCTTGGAGACCCAGGGAAAACCCTATACCACTCCCTGGCCCATATCCCTCCTCGCAAACAAAAGCCCAGTTTCAATGCCATCCTAGACTACATTATACAACTCCCTCCCAAAAGTGAAGTCATCCTCATAGTTGATTTCAACATCATTTGGCTTTCGCCCTCCTCCTCTCACTTCCTCGACTCGGCCATAGCAATAAACCTCACCCAGGTAGTTCAGTCCCCTACCAGGCTAAATAGAAGAACAGGAAATGCGACCCTTCTTGACCTCATCTTTACCAACAGACCTCACAATATCCCTCAGGTTAAGGTTCTTTCCAATACCATTAGTGACTACTCTCCAGTTGCCTGCTGGTGGTCTAATAAAAATCCCTACCCTACCCCAATCCCCTCCTTCCAGCGACAATTAAAATGAGTCTCTCTCTCTCATCTCAAGCCCCACCTTAGGGCCTGTGACTGGTACCCAATTGACAGGGCTGAGAGTGTTGACACTGCACTATCACACTTCATTGCCACTTTCAATGCCGCATGTGACTGCTTCGCCCCCTCACTAAACTTTTCACAAAAAGCCGAGACACTCCCTGGATCTCTTAGGCACTCTTTGATATGATGCGATACCGTGACAATCTCTGGCACAAAGCCATCGACTCTCATCTCCCAAGGGTTAGGCAACTCTATAGAGAGGCTAGAAATGTGTGCACATGGGCCATTCACCAGGCTAAGGCATCTTACTGTAAAGCAGCCCTTACTTCCTCCTGGGGCTCTGGTCGAGATTTTTGGAAAAATATTAGAGAACTCAGTGGAAAAGCCATCTCCTCTCCGCCTGCTCAACTATCCACTGACAGGACAAATACCCAAGACCCTCTGGTGATGAAACATCCTAAACACCACATTCTCCGACCTCAGTACAGTCCTGCCCCCAGAATTCTTTGACCCTCCCCTGCTCATCCCCCTCCATCCCCCTGCCTAATATGCCCCCTTTTTGTCTTCGTACCATGTCACCCAATCATATAAAGAAATGCTTATCCTGTCTCCATCTTCTGTGTAGCTGTCAACTGCATTGCCCCTGAGGTGGCAGCAGCATTCCTTGACCAGCTTACATGAGTGTGGAGCAGCTCAGTTCTGAGTCTGGGCAGGATTCCTCCACCTACATCTCTTATGGCAGCAGCAGCACACACTGGTAAGGGACTCAAACGTAGAACAGATCAGCTCTCTTTGCACCCATTTACCCACTGGTCTGTCACTTAGGTGAGCATGGGATAACTAACTCTGGGTCCCACCCTTTCCTCTTCTTCCCCTTTAGACAGTCAGGATTTATTCCTGCCAGCTGCAGTTCCAGGCTGTTTAATCCATAGTGAGCTGAGAAGTCTGTCTTGTTTTCCAGGCATGACGAACAAGATGAGCTGTGGACGGTGTTCCACAGGTATCACTGGCCCCAGCAGTATACTATCTGCCCAGAGGGTGAGAGGTCATTGGGATGGGCGGCACAGCTCAGGCTCCAATTAGGAACACTTTGCGAGGTGTAGCACTACAGATAGCCATAGTGGCCAGTGCCTAAATGCACATTAGCTGTGACTTATATAGAAAGGCCATTTTTTTTATATATAGAAAGGCTTCATGCCTTATTTACTTGCTAAAATATTTTATTCTGCATTCTCCTTGTGCCCCACCATCCCCCTCCAGGTGGATGGCACCCAATCCTTGCTGGGACCTAGGCATTTGTTCGAACAGTGCATCCTCCTTATCACATCACCAGTCTGCACCTCCAATGTCATATGACAGTGCTTGTCACCAGCTGTTCAGAGGAGGGTGCAAGGAAGATTACCAGTGCCTTCTGTCTGTGCAGGGGGAACCAGAAACTTGGGTGATCGCCTGTTCAGAGTAACCAGAACATGCCATTCAGTCTCGTGCCCTAAATTAATGCATACTTAGTCAATTACTGGTCTTTGAGTTTTGCATGTATGTCCCAAACCTTGAAGTGCAATTAACTAACTCTTGTTTCAGGCCATATCATGAATTCTTACCTGTCGAAGT
The DNA here is from genome assembly GCA_016271365.2 of Neoceratodus forsteri. NCBI lineage: Eukaryota > Metazoa > Chordata > Ceratodontiformes > Ceratodontidae > Neoceratodus > Neoceratodus forsteri. Next base: position 723,890,602 of record CM057458.1, on the reverse strand, counting down.
GCGGCACTGCAACATGCAGAAGGAGGTCTGCCACACACAGACATGTTTCATTTCATAGAAAAACTGTCACTGAAGCCAAGTACCCTTCATAGGAAGGGCCTTGTAAAGATGAAACATTGCCCAAGTGACAGCACATCCTGTGAAGAAACAGACTTTCACAGTGGCTGACTTGCACATGTGTGAGAGACAACAAACAAGGAGTCCATCTCAGAACAGGACCCATACTATTCAAGTGACTGATCATACGAGGCAGACAGCATCACAACCCAGCTAGATACCAATTGACTAGCAAGCTGGTCTGGGCAGGAGTTGACACAACCATCCTCGTTCAGCTGGCAGAATACTTTGAATTACAGCTCTTTTTTCACATGTTCATTTTCGCTTAAGGCAGATAATGCCCAGATAGGGACAGTGGTGAATTTAGCCATCCTGCAGATCCTGTGGGCGTAAGACCTTTCTTGGCTGTCTACAGAAAAAATGTAATGTGCACTGGCTGCTACAGTAATTTAACCCCTCACACATAAGAAAGACTGACTTTTGAAACTCACTATGCATTGACTATATTTAATTCAGGTGTGAAGGGGTTACACTGGACAAAAAAAAAAGTGTAGCTTGCTTGCACGATTAATGAGCAAGGAGTCTTTGTTCTGCAACAGCAGTCCACTTAGATTTACAGCAACCCTGACGTAATATGTAGGTACTTAAAAGAGCCTCCAATTCCTTTAGAGTTTTTGCTTGGTTACTCCATTTTTTTCTGATTTCTAATTGGGTTTCTTGATATCAGATGTCAGCTGAGATGTTAAAGAGCAACTGCTTAGTTAGGTGTATATCTTAAAGAATGAAGATTTGGGTCTTTAGATGCCTTTACAATCATCCAGTTTGCTGTTATTTGTTTCTTTAGTTACTTTTTCATCATTTTATTTGTATTTTGCCAACTGCTAGTGAAAAAAGAATCCAATGGAATCCTCGTATTATGATGTCAAAAACTCCTTACTGGCAAGACTGCCAGTGTGTTTCAATTGGAAACTGCAAATCTGTTTTCAGATTTTTGTGGAGAAATAACACTTCCTGCCACCAAAATATTATATATTTAATAGAAATATGTGAATTTTGAAAATGTGATCTTTTGTTATGATTTCGCAGGTGACATTTTCATCATAACCAGATTTTATTTGGAAAGAAAAACATACAATCACACTGATGGAGTACAATACTGCCGACATATAATAAGCAAAGTTTGTTGATGAAATAAGTATTAATTTCTTTTGAAAAAGATAGAAAAAGATATTTAGTTTCTCATTGAAATACATTGGGATCTTAAAGAGCTAGTGTACTGCCTAAAACTAATATTACATTATAAAAGTAGCCAACCATTACATTTTATATCTGAGGTACTTTTTCTTTTCCTTTTGTTTAATTATAAGATTATTTACCTGATGTTAGTAGGTGTGATGTGTGGAAGAGCTCTTAGCCTGGCAGCTGCCATATCTTGCTCTATTTCCCCACACTATATCATCAGCATTATAACCTCACTGACTGTGACATCACTGCTACTTAGGCGCTGCAAGTGAGTGACTGCCAGGTCATTCACCTGTGATGTCATTGTCAGTGAGATCACAATGCTTATGTAGTGTGGTGCAGTAGATTTAAATATGGCAGCTGCCAGGCTAAGAGCTGTTCCACACATCCAGCACAATATTATCACATAGAAAATTTCTGATAAGCAAAAGGAAAAAGAAAAATACTTCAGAAATAAAAAGTTACAACTCGCTGCTACTTAAAATTTGTATTATTTTCCTGTCTGCCAGTTTTGGCTCCACTAGCTCTTTATATCGCTGGCAGTTTCTGACATCACAATATCAGAGTTCTACTGAATTCCTTTTTACTAGCAGTGCAAACAAGAAAAGTAAAAATTCACTTGTTTCACTGCAATAACAAATATTTGCTTACAAAAAAGTAGAAAGTAATTACTAACACATCAAAATACAACACATAAAGTAGTCAGTTTTCTATTATTAGAAGTAAACACCTAGGCCCAAATATTCAGAAGTGCGCCGAAGCCCGGTGCAAGTCTGGCGCAGCGCAAATCTGATGCACCATGGTGCACAGGAGCCATATTCAGAGGTTGTGCAGGCTGAACTGCGCCAGCGGAACCCAGTTGAATATGGCAGCGTTGCGCCATGGCACAAACAGAGTTGCACAATGGCGCAAAAAGAGATGCTCCAGTGCAACTGTGGGAGCAGAGCAGCAGAGCAACAGAGGGGAGCACGGCACAGAGAACAGACCCAGGGACAGAGCTGTCAGGAGGTCTAAACCTCACTCTCAGGTTCTTAGCAATAATGGGAATGCAAGGAATCACAGACATGTTGTGTAAGAGTAATAAACTTTTTTATTTCTACCAAAGGATACATCACAGTTGCCCTAAGCAGTTGTTAGCAAATAGGAACTGGGAGCCAATGCTAAGCATTCCCTATACCTCAAGGTTTCTTTGTGTCTCCAGGGATCTCCGAGGTATAAGATGTAGTGTCTTACATTATATACCTATGATAATTACTATAGTTACCGTAAGATAGAAATGTTTCTAGTTACAAAGATGAGCCCTATTGGCTAAATTAGAGGTGGCTCCACAGTCCAAGATAACTATACAATTTTGTAGTAGTCATCACTAGGGATGTAAGTTTGTCATGGATGAGGCTTTAATGACTCATTGTTTGTTCATGAAATCATTAGTAAACAGTAGTAAATGTTGTGGCACTGTCATCATTGCTACATTCTGATGACACTAGTGAAAGTCATGGAAGTCCTGAATAAAGATCAAACATCATGGAATCAATGATGTGTATGACTGCCATGACAAACTTACATCCTTAGTCATCACTTTGTAAAGACAAAGAAAGCTCAGTTATACATGTATTAGTGTAATAATACAAATTACCAAAAGATGGCAATGCTGACTTATATATCATCATCATTACAAGGACACAGTTGTCCTAACATCTTGTAAGTGTAACCTCTACGTGGTGCTATCCCCAGGGCTACTATCTCTGCCTGTTTGGCTAGTAGCTGGTTGATGGGCCTGAGTTCTGAAATGGGTGCCTCCACCTGGAGGTCAGGGTTGGTAGTGGTCAAGCTAACCTGGGCACAGCCCTCTGGGACACTGTAACCCCCCCCTTTCCTCTCTAGTGGCCTGAACACTGTACAATAATCACTCTCACAATACCCTTGGTACACCACACAAGTACGCACACTGTTTGCATTTATCACTTGGACTGGTTCCTCTGGCTCGACCCTGGGGACCCTCTGTAAAACAAGGTTATGCACAGCAAATAGCAACAGTACAGTACTTTGAGCACAAACTGGAACCACAGTCAGGTTACATGCAGAAAAGTTAGATCTGATTTATTCAGGGACTTGAACAAGGGAGGGCAAAATCAGGTTAATTAGCTTAAACGTTATATCAATCAAGCAGTTATGCATGCGCTTTGAGTCCCCCACACAGTCCACCTCTGGGTACCCAGGTGGAGAAGAGATGGGCTAGCCAGGACCATTGCCTGGGGTTGCAGCTGGTTGGGGCCCTGTGATGGAAAACACAACATGCACAGTACACAATATTTGTAATCCGGAGCCAGAGGGCTCAGTTCGTAAAGAAATGAAACAACAAGACAATCAGATGACACACTCAGATTAAGCTGTTGTTGCAGGAGCTACCCTGGTATTTACTCATGATACCCAAGACTGGACACAGGCTGGACGAAAATCGAGACTGCACGTGGTTGATCTGGAATGCCAGGAGAAGCAGGGCCCACATGAGTCGCAGAGGCATCATTCCTGTTCAAGTGTGGAGCAGGGGGCTGATCCCCAGGCAGGTCTCTCGTCAATGGCTTCTCTGTGCAGTGGGTAGTCAGGCTGGGCCAGTCTGGCAAGGCCCAGACCACATGGAGATAAATTCGGATGCAGTCTGTTTTGGACTGGATACAGCTTCCAGCAAGCAGAACACAGTTCTCACAGTGGGGAACTAACTCACAACCCACTAGTAGCTCATAGCACATTTACATGTACGGGAATTCTGCTGTACCAGGCAAAGCACTCCCTGGTCACAATTGCAAAGTCTCTGCACACACCGGAGCTTAGGGGTAGCTGGAACTCCTGACAGGCCGATCGCATTCAGCAAAATCTTCAGACTTCAGGTTGAGCCTGACCCACTTCAGTAGCTTACTTTAGTCACACAAATTTGGATTTAGTCCACAATAATTCTCTTCTCTCCCTCTCAGAAGCAGCAGACAGACATGTAAGCCAAAAACTCAGCTTTCTGACAGTTCTCCCATGCGAATCCACTCAGGATTGCTGCTCAGAATCACTTCAGCTCCTCTCATTTCACTTCCCAGCTCAGAACTAACTGAAAACTGCAAGCAGCCCGGGACTTCCCCTAGATCCAAAAGATTTGGTTGGCTGATTTGGCTGTCAGTCAAAGCAAGAGCTCCCACTTCAGTTGCAAAAAAGGCACAAAAGCTCCAAACTAAAGTTCCTATAGATTTTGAATTCAAACTGCTCCTGTAGTCCGATTACATTTTTAGGTCCCACCAGTACTGTTTGGTCCAATTTGTAGTCCAGGACCAAGATAGTGGAGACAAACAAAACAGTCCTTGCTACAAAGAAAGCAGGTTAGACAAACTACATTATCATTATCACTCTAAATGATTTTCAGTAAATAGTTACATCTTTCAACAGAGCTCCCTCTCAGATTACTTAAGCTGCAATTAGGCAGCTCTTAAAGAGACAGTACACAGAGGCTATACAGGCTCTGGTAATCACATTTCAACTGCTAAAACGCAGGACACCAGCCTGGCAGTAAGCACGTAGGCAAGCTCAAGGAAGACTTTTTGGGAACCCCCATTTGTAGGGGGGGTTACATAAGCAAAACATACATATGTGTATTAGAAAGCAAAGTGTATAACAATAATATGCATACTTATCCTGGCATCTACTCTTATTTGGTAGATGCCCAATGCCCTATATGTTAGTATAACATATACCTAAATACTAGCTGTCTACAGTGTACCTCTGGGGGTACCAATAAGGGTGCAGGGACCACGTGAAACATTCCCCCCTTGTTGCCTCTCAAGGCAACACAGCGAAAGTAGGGATGTGGAGAGAGAGCAGGTGTCATTTACAAACCCGATGCGCAAGCTTTGTAAAAGAACTCCAGCTGCCGGTGTTGATGCAGTGTGCGCTGTAGGCAGCAAAGCATAATAATAAGGAAAAATATTAAAAAGGCTTGTATAATAAAACCTTTGAAGGTAATCTCTAATCATGTGTTAATGCACTGTTCATATCACCATAATTAATTAGTGCAAGGACAGCTTCATTAGCCTTAGTAATATTATTGCTGATGTGGATGTTATGGAATCCCTGTGGTAAGCAGGTCCACATGTACTGTCTAGCCTCAAAGGTGAAAGCAAACTTATATTGACTTTAGGGGGCCAATGGTAATGACCAGAAACCATTGGAGATGTCCAGGGCACTGAACCACTTTTGGTCAGGGGTCAAGAGTCGCAGCACGTCCGGTGCTGATGCCACAGTTGGAGCGCAACTGGGTTGTGACCTGGTTCAGTCTCCTGTAGTCAACAGTAAGTCTCCAGGCACCTGTGGGTTTCTTCACAGGCCACACTGGGGAGTTGGTGGTAGTGACACATGTCCTGATTACACCTTGTTTGAGGAGTGATTTTATTGTTTCCCTAAGAGAAGGCAAGGCCTCTGGTGGAAAAGGATATTGTTTTTGCCTCTTATGTGCTGGGCCTGTCACTTCTATGACAGTGTGCATTCTGCCACAGTCATGGTTGTTGGTGGAAAATGCCTCCAAATGCCTTTGTAGGATGGGGAGGATCTTAGGGAAAAGCACATGGTTCTTGGAGCAAATCTATGATGTTATACTCTTTATTGTTGGTAGATATTGTTGCCACTACATATGAATCAGGAATCATGATGGTATAATTCTGACCCTGAATCTGTATCAGTAACATATTGGCTAGGTCCCCCACATAGCCGTGTGGTATTAGAAAGTCAATTCCAATTATACTAGGATGGTCATGCAATACCATTAGCTGGAAGGTGTGATAGGCCTTCAAGTGTCCCAACTCTACAGGTAGTGGTAGAGAATGGTATGCAGGCAACCTAGTGCCATCTACTCCTGGCATGTTGGTCCTCCGACCAGTGGACCAAAGGGATGTCTCTGGGTGGTCATCATGTAACACAGATACAACCACACCTGTATCCAGTAGTACTGTCAATAGGCGGCCCCTGACCTCGGCCTCCGTGCAGAGCCTTCCATTTGCATCCAAGACCAGCTGGTTTACAATATGGACTGGGGCCTGTAATTCTCAATCTGTGCCTCCGGAAGCATGATGGGGTTGGGCCTGGCTCCTTTGAACCACCTCACCATGCTGCACTGATGCAATACAGGGGTCTGCTTCTGGGTTCAGGGCTGTACGGGCCTGAGGGCTTGTACTTTTGGTATCTCCATGGCCTGTTGAGGCCTGGGCTTCCAGTTGTATGGCTGCAAGGGCCTGAGCGGGAACAGCATCCGCTACAGAGCGCACTTGCCCCAGAAGTTCTCAGAACTTCCTGTTCTCTTCGGCTATCTCCCTATAGGAAGGGTCTGGTCTTTGTTGTTTACCCTTGTTCTTATGGTGTTTCTTATTCTTATGATAGTTCCGGTTCACACCCCATTGTTGTTGTTACTGCTGCTGTTGTGGTTGTTGGGCCTGCTGGGGGTGTTGATTGTCTGCGGGGAGGGGCTGTTTCTCATGGACCTGCCCTTCCACCGTGTAGTGCATCATGGCCTCCGGAGTAGTCTCCACGGTGGCTACCTTTTTGGAACAGGAGACCAGATCCCAGATGTAGAGTTAATAAACTCTCTCGGTTTTCCGAAGAATGTCAGCAAACCTCTCCATGGTGGTGTAAGTGGTTGGCTCTACCTTCTCAGTCACTGCAGGGATCATGTTCCTAAGGAACAAGGTCTTATACTCAATAAGGTCTACATCTGCAGCTTCCTGGGCAAGGTGCTTTTCTGCTCGGTTTCCCATCCAGAGCCTCTGGTGATAAGTTGCTGGATTTTCTTTTGCATTCTGTTTCACCGGATATGCAAGCATCACTCCTACTACACCTGGGCTGTGTGCAGAAATGAGTTCAGCTGCAACTTCGTCAAAGGTGGCTTGGTTGTCTTGGCTGATGGCATCGGGGAGTTTAGCCCACAGTCCAGGATCAATGGTCTGGTGTAGGATCTGGACCTGGTAGTCTGCAGCGAGACTAAGCATTTCACATTTAGTATGCACCTTTTCCAAGTGTCAGGCACCAACCCGGTTGTGGAGTCCCTCACTACACCCTACACCGCTCCCGCCCACTGCACCTCCACCCTCTTGCCAATTCCCTCGGTACATGTATATACCCTACATCCTTCTGCCCACCCCCTCCTGGACCACTCAACAATATATATCTGAGCTCTATCCCTTATTTGCTCGAAACCTCAACTCCTCCTTATGCTCTCACACCCGATACGTACACCCCTTACTAGCTATCAAAGGCGACTACAAAACAAAAAAAGCCCTCTCTTTTTTATTATATTCCGTAGAGAAAATGCTGCTACTACTCCTTATTTGCTCAGGTAACATGGAGCTAAATCTTGGCCTCTACTCCAGTTTTCATCTCCATCAGACTTTGCAGCTGCTCCTGGGCTGAAGATGATGTTAGTAAACATCCTAAGCCTTACAAAAAAGTTTGACCAACTTCAAGCCTGGGCAGCACATACTAACCCTGATCTCATTATCATCACCGAATCATGGCTAAAAAAGACTACCCCGACCAACAAGTTACTCTTACAGGCTACAAACTATTCAGGGCAGACAGGAACACTTGGGAGGTTGGGGGTGGCCATATATGTCAGAAACACATTTGTAGTAACTGACATCCTTTGCAACTCCAAGCCTAAAGAATATGAGGTTGTCTCACTAAAGCTTCACCTCCCCTCGACGGAATGCATCACCGTCATAGGGGGCTATAGGCCCCCGGCTGGTGAGTTTGAAATCATTGACATTATAAAATCCCTAACCTTAGCCGCCAACTCAGAAACATTATCCTGGGGGATTTCATCATGGACTGGCTTACTACAAAATCTCACTGCCTAAAAACCCCATCTGTGATGACCTAGGTCTTATACAGCTAGTTTCCGAACCTACGAGGAACAACGCCTCAAACTCGGCTAAAAGCTCCATCTTAGATGTTATTCTAACCACCCACCCCCATAAAATCTCCCACTCAGCTGTATTTCATAATGATATGAGTGACCACGTCATGGTGGTTTGCACAAGGTCACAAACTAAAGCGTACCAACAGTCCAAATCTAGAACTAAGAGGTCCTTTCGCAGATTCCACGTGTTGAACTTTCTGTGTGACCTGAGCAGGATCAGATGGCAAGATTTATATCTTGCAAAAACTGTAGACGAAGCTGGCTCCATCCTCAGTGGCAATCTTACTGCCCTGGCAAACAAGCATGCAGCCATTATCAAAGTCATGATGCACAACATGTCCCACCCTTGGTTCACCCCACAACTAAAGGCTGTGCTCGACAAAGAGACAAACTCTGGGCAAAGGCTAGGTACACTAAGAGCCCGGCAGACTGGCAGACCTTCAGAGCTGCTAGAAATGCTTGTGTCAAAAGCACTCGTGCCACAAAAGCTAACTTCTATATCACCACCCTGGCACAAGCCAAAGGGAACCAACAAAAAATCTGGAGAACAATTAAATCTATTGAAGGCCGTCCTTCAGCTCCATCCATCCCATCTAAGATATTTACCAATTTCAGGCTATTGGAAAACAGCACCCAAATCCTTGAAGAACTCAATTCCATTTTGTTACCGCTGACTTGTTTTTCACTCCTTACCCTATGCTAACCAAGTGAATACTAGTGAAAGCCCTACCTTCTACCTGCAGGTCATCCCACCCTCTCCAGATCCGCACTATTACATACAAAGAAGTTGAAGATTCGCTCCTTAATCTAGATCTCTGTAAGAGTGCCGGGGATGATGAACTTGAACCATTTTTTCTGAGAATAGGTTATGCCTGTCTCACTGCACCTATCTTACATATCTTCAACATATCCATAACTGCTGCAACAGTTCCATCTTGCTGGAAATCTGCCCACATCCTTCCTCTTTTCAAATCAGGGGAACCCTCCGATTTAAATAATTACAGGCTCAGCTCCATTTTGTATGTTCTCTCTAAAGTCCTCAAAAAGCTGGTATATATCCAATTGAAACAACACTTCGAATCCTACTCTCCTTAACCCTGCACAGTCTGGCTTCCGGTCCAAACACAGCACAGTCACTGCGTTAGCTAAGGTCACTAATGACTGGATTTCCGCCATGGACTCCAAGAAGGTCACTGGCGCAGTCTTCCTGGACCTCAGTAAAGCCTTTGATACTGTTGACCACACCTTCCTAATCAACTGCCTTTCTAGCCTAGATGCCACTCCTCATACCATACTGTGGTTCACCAGTTATCTTTCTGGTAGGATGCAGAAAGTCAAAGCAGATGTCTGTCTCTCAGCCCCTCTTCTGATTGCCAGGGTAGTCCCCCATGGCTCCATATTAGGCCCAATCTTATTCTCCCTATACATCAATGACCTTGACTCCCACATAACAAACTCCAGTATTCACTTTTTTGCAGATGACACTGTATTATATACCTCAGGCACAACTCTTATGGAAGTCAGGGACATCTTGCAAGCTGACTTTACTCAGCTCGAAAGTAACCTGATTAAAGCAAAGTTCCTTCTGAACACGAAGAAAACTAAGGCAATGTTCATCTCAAGACAATCCCGCCTTTGATCCCCCTTTAAGCCAACAAACCTTATCATCACCTCACTGGGAAAACCCTGGAAGTAGTCCCCAAATTTAAATACCTTGATCTCTGATAGACAACAAGCTCACCTTCCTTGACCACATTGAGGACCTATCCAAGAGGGCTCTAAGCACTGCTAGGCTTCTTCTTCGAAACAGATCTCTTCCCTGTTGCACCCAACCAAGCTTTGTATTGGCCATTTCTTCCACTTTGACTATGGAGATTTCATCCATGCCACCTCTGCAATCTCAGGACTAGCAAACTGGACGTTTCTACCATCGTGCTATACGGTCTCATCACCATTCCCCCACAGAACCCACCATCATGACCTATACACAGCTGTTGGCTGACCTCACTTGCCACCAGACACCTGCTCCATGCAGGATATGGACCCCAAGATACTCCCTACACAAACTTCCAAACTACATCACATCCCTTTTCTATCTCCAGAGGCTTACTCACCGGAATCGAATCATACTGCTTTGACGTCCCAAGAACTCGCACCACCTTTGGACAACGCGCCATCTCAGTCGCACTCACCACATTCTGGAACCAACTCCAATCCATACTAAAACTAACCAGCATTGTCCCAATAAATCTATACAAAGCCTTATCCTCATCCTAAATAAAAGATACCTGTCACTGCCACTAAATCCATCATACCACCCTTATGTTACATACTCACACTCCAAATGACACTGCTAGGGCCATAACAGGTCTGCAATCGCACAGAAAGTAGTAGACTAAATACAACAGCTATAGATTTGATCCCCATGACCAGCTTACAATACCCATCACCTTCTGATCTCTTTATCACACTTTTTTCCACTCTACTCTAGTAGTCAAGCCTCATCTTTACCTCTACCTGCCATTCCTTCTCAAACCCCTGCTGTCTTCATGCCTTCACTCTAGATCTCCTAATCACACCTCTTTCCACCTTACTCTGCTAGTCCCTAGCCTCATCTTCTACCTTCTTTCCCTACAACTCCTTCTTATACTCCCCCTGCTATTTCTGAACATTAACTTTCGCCTATAATGCAGTATTCATTTACAGATGCAACCTTACCCAAACACCTGCTGATTCAGCATCAGACTCTTCCACTGGAACCGTGCCTTACATGGCTGTATCACGACAAGAATTGTCAACTAAGACCTGTGTGTGTATGTATTGTTTGCTCGATTAACAATGAAACCTTGTATGATACATATGACTCAATTAACAATGTTACCTAGTATGTTATGTTCGTATATCTATGTAAATGACCCAGGACCTCCTTGTGAATGAGCTTGCTCCATAGAGTTTTTCCTGCAATAAACTTAAACTTGAAGTGACAGCTGAGGTTTTCAGATGGGCTTATCCGACCAATACTGTCAGCTGTTTGCTGAACAAAGTAGGCCATTTGTAGGGGATTATTGGGCCAATTAGGTGGAGGCAGATTGCCCTGGGTGCCATTTAAAGCTGCCCGAGCTGCAGCCTCAGCCTCAGTATGAACCATGCCCTCATGAGTATCAGCCTCATGCAGAAGCTGCCTAACTTGATTAATTGCCTCTGAGGCCGGGAGATCAGAGGGCTGTGGGTTCAGTTCCCACATCTGGCACTTGGGTTAATATCCCAGTACTGACACTATAGTGCAGCATGAGAGGGGTGCTGCACTTCTGAGGTGCCGTCTTTCGGATGAGACGTTAAACTGAGGTCCCATCTTCCTGGATTGGTAGTAGTTCAGGTGGATGTTAAAGATCCCATGGCACTTATCGAAAGAGTAGGGGAATTTTTATTAAAGTTGGAAAGGAACATACAATCAAAAATGTACAAACCTTAAAGCAATTTATACAAATCAATATACAGATACCAAATGTCAAAATAAAACCAGTGTTAAGTCACACAATAATTTTAACTAAACCATATGTTTAAACACAATCACATAATTTTTAGGTATATTCGTATAACACAAATCCTAAATTATTTATTCTATATCATGCTTAAATATAATAGGCATATATACTTACTATACATACTCATTTTACTTATATCTATTATAATCAATCAATAGAGGCCCATCTTCCTTGAAAGGTTGTTGACTGGATTGAATTATAATCTTGCAACCTGATGCTTTAATTGCTGTTTCTACCATAAAAAACAACTTGTCAGAAGTAAAATGTAGTTGTTGAATAGTCAATCTGCACCGGACAAACCATATGTAAAATTTAAAACAAACAAGAAATAACCATAGTGTTACTCTATCATGTTTCATCCACGGAAAAGGCAAAATACCAAGGCATAATATTTCTAAAGTCATAAAACCAAACAGAGATGTAGGCCAGTGATGTTGAATTGATTGCCAAAATCCTTGAATAAAGGGCACTCCAGGAATAAATGCTGCATTGTCTCAATTACATCTGGACATGTTCCTCTAGGACAATATCTCTCCGACACCTGTCTATGCTTTAGATTTCCTCTTACATTTAGGCGACCATGCAAGGCCAGCCAAGTTACATCCCACATAAAAGTAGAAATACGAGGGAAATCAGCATTTCACCTATCAGTAATCTATCTGGCAAAGAACAAGAATCAAATCCTGCTGTCTCTTGAAAATGTTTTAAAATCAAAGATTCATACAAGTTTTTCTGAGTATAAGAAAGGAGATGCTCTTTGGAAATACCCCATAGCTTTATTTTAGCAAAGCAAGTTCTCATTGGATCAGGTAAATAAGAAATCAAAATTTGTCGAGGAAGGTTATCATACATGGGCCAAATTGAGAAAATAGGTCCCAAGGAATCTAAGACCCAAGGGGACCATCTATTAATTTTTTGAACTATCAAGGGGAATAAATTAGCATATAAATATATGGTGAAAAAAATTACCACAGGTTGTATCATCTTCAACCTCCATTTTTTTTCTCTCAATAGTAAGCCTCTTTTAATTGGATTTAAATGGTTTCCCCAGATACATGAAAAAAACAACTATATATTCTGGTTCCTAAAGTTGACGGTAAGCTATATACTGTACTTAAATATAAAAATATGGGCAACAAAAAGGTTTTTATCATGTAGATTCGCTTTAATTTAGCTAAACGCCAAGTATTCCAAAGATTAACCTTATTTTGCGCTTCATTCAGTTTAAGTATCCAGTTCTGATAAGCCAAATCTCCAGAACCAAATAAGATCCCTAAAATAGGAGCTATCCTTTTTAATACTGGTACCCCGATTATTATATCTTCTGTGACATCTTCAGCATTAAGAGGAAGGCAACAAGATTTCTGGTAATTTATTTGAGCTCCAGTACGAGTCGTAAAATTAGTTAAAATTATTCCCAGATTATGTGCTGATGGGATATTTCCTATTATAAAACAAATGCCATCTGCATATGCAATGCTCTTTATTTCAGGGTCTTCAAAGGAAAAGGATACACCCTGTATACCTCTAGTTTTATCCACCATTCTAAGTAGTGGATCAATGGTAAATAAATATAGTAAAGCACTCAGAGGGCAACTCTGCCGTACTCTTTAAAACAGTACACCTACGACCTATCCACCCATTACAAAAGGCTTTAGCAGAGGCAGATTTATAACATGTTTTAATCCAATTAAAAGCATTTCAGGAATGCCATATGTAGCCAAACAACTCCATAAATACTCATGATTAACATTATCGAAACCTTAGCTTGATCAAGGCTAAAAAATAAGACCTGTAAGCTCACCAGTATTACCTCTATGAAATATTTATCTAAGTAATATTAAACCATCAGAAATCTTTCTTCCTGGTATTGAACATGCCTGAGAACTGTGTAATAGAAAATCAGCCATTAGTATAAGTCTATTATGTAACAGTTTTGTAATTATTTTAAATTCTGTATTAAGCAGGGTAATTGGCCTCCAATTTGATAACTTAGTTCTATCTCCTTTTGTACATAAATACCACTAAACCATCTGACATACTATTTGGTAATAATCCTGTAATCAGAATTTCCCTTAAGACCTCTACAAATTCTTGTAATAATACTGTAAAATTATTTATATATCTCATATGGCAAACCATCACTCCCTGGGCAGTACTGCCTTTGTTAATGAAAAAACTAGCGATACTTCTAAAGATGTTATATCAACAAGGAACATGTCTCTGCTATGTTTATCAAGCATTATCGGAATCACTTGAGCTAACTATAAGGAATATGGGGAACCAGAAACAGTAGCATATCCAAATAATTGCTGTATATGATTATCTAAAGCATTCATAATATCTTTCCTGGTCGTACGTTTTTTACCAGTAGAGTCACAAACCTCTGCCATATATTTTTGATGTCTTTGTTCAGCACAAAACTGATAGGGGTCCATAAAGGCTTTACCTCCTTGGGAACCAAATCTTCTTTCTACATCTAAGGATTTATACCTACTATATTGTGTTGAATTTAATAATTTTCGAATTCTATCTAATTCAGATAAGGCTGTATAATCCCCTTGTGCAACTATAAAATGTAAGTCTAAAAACTGTTGTTGAGTTTTTAGATATGTATCTTTATTAAATTTCCCATTAATCTTGCCAATTATTTGGAAATACTGTCTTATATCTATTTTTGTATCTTCCCACCAATCTCCATACGAATCATAGAGGCGAACCACTGATTTCCTTGCCTGTAGTACTGATAAAATTCCTTCTTCAACAGTTGGTAACTTAAGTAATTCTAGGTTAAGACGCCAATATCCTGGTCCTCTATGCATTATTTATAACTACCTATCGTAATCTCAAGTATCACATGATCAGAAGGTGCAACTGGTATAGTTTGAGCTTTTTGTATTGTTAAAGTATCTGAAATAAACCAGAGATCTATCCTTGTTGCTTTAGTACCTTGAAAAAATGTTTTTTGTGGTTTACCTAATAAATCAAAAATATCAACCAATCCGGACTGTGTCAATAAATCATTAAGACACTATCACAAAATAACTTTGTGGATTGTATACCTCTATCTGTATGATAACAGCTACAATTAAAATCTCCACCTAAAAGCACAAATCTAGAAGTGAACAAATAGGGCAATAAAGTCTTAAATAATGCTATTCTCTCAGATTTAGTTTGTGGAGCGTAAACATTAATAAATCTACAATGTAAATCGTTAAGTATCACATCTAACAATAATATGCGACCCGGCAAAACATCTATAAGTTGAACTAGGCATGCTGTAGGATTATTAACTGCTATACCTACCCCTGTGCATAGCTCTTCACCAACAGACCAATAAACAGTACCCCATTTCCACCTTTTAGTGGCCTGTTCTACCTCAAACCTGGTATGATTCTAGTATCTTGAAAATAAACTACATCATCCTTTGCCTCCATCAAATAATGAATATATCAACATTTGCTTTCCTATTTGACTGAATACTATTAACATTTAAGGATGCCAAATTTATATTCAAAAATATAGACAAAAGAGGAGGGAAGAAGGGGTGTCATTAATCATATCAATGTTCCCCTTTATTTTATTATTTTTTTGTAGATTTTCTCGTCCCAGGTTGACCCTTTTTTATTTTCACTGTATGCATAACATCAGCAGATGGTTCTGGATCAGAAGATCCTTCAGGTTGTGAAGAATGGACTGAGGTGGAATCTGACGAGTACCTATGTCTTCCTGTAATACGAAAATGCATTCTGGAGGGTATCAAACCTGTTCAGATATAGGTATTTTAGAGGTCTTGATCTTAAACTGTGACGCCTAGCAGTAATGAGGTTAAAAATTCTTCAGGTGGAATGGGGAGGCATAGTATTAGGAATAACCTGGCCCACAACAGAATCTGTAAGAATCACCATTTTAGTAGATATTAGTTCTCCTCTTCCTGGGAGGGAGTAGTTGATACAATTTCCGAAATGTCCACCCATTCCATACTAGGTATGGTTTCAGGCCTACTTTGGGGGAGGGGTGGAGGTACAGGTTTTGCCTCTGGACCACATGTACTGATGTATTTAGGTAAAAATCCTGTATGCAAAAATCTCCATTTGTTTTATTTTGGGCAGCCCAAGGACAGTCAGTAAATACATGGGGTTCTTCACAAAGTGAGCATTTAGCTGGATGATGACAATCTGACATTGTATGCCCCAATTCTCCACACTGGGCACATTTTGATGACTTCACAATTCCTGCTAAGGTGTCTACCAGAACCACATTTATAGCAGTGATGGGGCTGTCCTGGATAAAAGATAAATCCTTTATCCCTTCCCAAATAAAAAGCAACTGGGAAGATGTTGTAAACCTTCTTGGTTTGGTTTAAATTAATTTTAAATCTCCAACCACCATTCCAAAATCCTTCTGTATCAAGAATGGGCTCTGGTTTCTTTCAGGGTACACTTTTCTCCAACCAATAGGAGATATCCTCCACATTAACCCCTTCATTACGGAACAATACAGTAATAACCTTGAATGTCTGTTTGGTTAATGGTATGGCCTGAAATGGACCCAAGCAGGATTAGTCTTTACTAATGCGTATTTCATCCAAAATCTGTTTAATATATCTGGTGTACGAAAACTAATGTCATATTTGATTGTCCCCTGGTGTATGAATCAAGCAGACACTCACTGGGCTGAAGCCCAGCATTTGTTTAAGTAAGACTTTCCCACATAGAATCTGTCATGTATGGTATTAGTGGGTCCCAAAAACCTCAGCTTTACAGCATTTCATCTTTTAGCCAAGGAAACAGGTTTATGAAAAAGGCTAGCATAGGAGGTAGTTGAGGTTGTAAGACGTGATAGGGTATTTTGATCAACATCAGGCCCTATATCATTAGTAGCTTTATTTTGTTTGGCATTTCCCTCCAAATCCCCATGTAACCCGTAGGTGGCGCTATCCCAAGGGCTACTACCCCTGCATGCCTAACTACTAACAGGTTGAGGGGCCTAGGTCCAATGGTGAGTGCCTTCACCCAGAGGTCAGGGTTTGCAATAGTTAAACTAACTTGGTCACAGCCCTCTGGGACACTGCGACCCCCCTTTCTTCCCACTAGTGGCCCACACAATATATCAGAATTACCTTCACAGTATACACTTACCCCCAGGACTGGTGCGGTCAGCGTGACTCTGAGGACTCCCTGTAAAACAAGATGATACAGTGCAAAAACCACAGTACAATACTTTAACATAAATGAATACCTCAGGCAGTGTAACTTTGCTGAAACAAACAGATCTGATTTATTTAGGGGGATATAACAAGGACTGGGGAAATCAGGTTAATTAGTTTAAACGATTAATAATCACAGTACTTGCACATATTTTCAGAATCCCAAATGTCACTCTTACTGGCACCAAGCAATAAGAGGCTAGCCTATTTGGTGCAGCTGGTTGGGGCCCTGAAGATGGAAAATGCATGCACAATACCCACATTGTAATCCGAGCCGGTTGGCTCAGTTCGTGAAGAAAAAAAAAAAAACAATTAGATGACACACTTGCAGTTCGATAAACCGCTGTCAGGAGCTCACCTCCTTGCACTCACAGCCCAATACTGAAAAGTGAATGGAGGTAGGTTGTCCTGATTGCCAGGAGGAGCAGACCATGTGGGCAAGGTCCTTCGACTGACCCTACTGCAGTTCAGAGCAATGGAGGTAGCCTGTCTAAACTGGGGTTTACTTCAGCTTCATGCACTCAATTCACTGTACAGGGATTTGAAACGCTGATTCCCACAAGCACTCACACATTTATATGTAAAAGGAAAGTACTATACCAGGCAGGCTGCTTCTCATCCCGATCGCATTACTGCACAATACCCGGAGAACACACAGCAGATTCAGTTCCTGACAGACCGAGCGCATTCAGTAATTCTCCAGTCTTCTACAGGGTGAGCCTGGTTTCTACCTTCAGATCTCCTTGATTCTCTTCACAGGTCGGATTCAGTCCTGAACAGGTGCTTGCACAAGCTGCAGAATGAAACTTAGGGCCTACATGCATTTTACCGCTAAAACTGCACAATGAAGAAGCACTGGGCTCTTGTCTTCACCGCCAAAGCTGAACTGAAACTCCAGTAGACAAACTGGCACTTCCTTTGAGTTCCTCCCAGTTCTTGACTGGATTGGCTGTCACCACAATAGACTGCTCCTGTTGGTCCAAAAGGCGCGAAGTCAAAACTACATCTCCCAGAGTCACTGCCTCATACAATCCTCTTTTGGCTGGCTCAGATTATGAGTCCAAGTTCTGATTCGTCCAAGGCACCATTTTAGAGCTACCTTAACCCACACTGATTGGTCCAGTTCACAGTTCAAAACTAGAATGGGGAACTAGGCAGACACATTCTGACTGCAAAGAAAGCAGGTTAGACAAACTGTAATTTCATTATTACTCTAAATGATTTCTGGCAAACAGTTACATCTTTCAGATAGGTTCCTTTGCACCCTAGTGACTGCAAAATGGAGTGAATTGGCAGCAGCTCGAGTGGTACTCAATCAGAGAAACACACAGTCCCCCATACAACTAATTATGTCTGCAAGCAGACAGCTCTTAAAGAGACAGTACCAGAGGCTCTAAAACACTCACTGATAAATGGCTTAAAACGCCAAACACCATTCAGGCTTGGAGCATTCAAGCAAGCTCCTGAAGTCTTTTGGAACCCCCATTTGCAGGGGGTTACACCTTCCCGCCTGGAAAAGCTTGACGTCCACGCCAAGCAAGTACCATAAGTTTCAACTGCAACCATATACATTTACATGTCATTAGGCTCATACATGTAATCATCAGTCAATATATCATTTTACTAAGAAACACATTTCTGAAACATTGCAGCATGTCACTCTTTCACAGTATTACACACACATTGTACCATAACTCAAGTTATTACCTCTTGTACATGAAACCTGAAGAGAGGGGGCCCTTCCCTATCAGTTACCTTGGGGCTGGACGGGGCAAGGGCACCATACTTAGAGGGCAACACAAGTAACTTGGAGTTAGCACTGATGCTCAGTTTGGGCAATGAGCTCGGGGACACATACACTCCTTTATGGACAACATTGAGAGGCAAGTCCACAGGCCTCCCAAGTGAATCATAACTGAGGTGCACCACAGGCTTTACAGCTCGACCAGTCTTTCTAGGGGGAACTGTTACAGTCTCTGCACTCTGAGCCTCATTTTCAGCATTGTCCTCACTTGTCAGGAGTCTCCATGGGGTAGAGAGGCTAGAACTTGGGGCACTTTCAGCTCCAGGAGTTACAGTTTCTGAGTCCACAACATTTGGCTCACATGGAGCTTTCTGGCACTGGCAGTGGACCGTCAGGGCACTCAAAATACTCTTCTTGTTCTGGTGTATCACCAGTCTGTTCCAGCCATCATTTTCCTCCTGAAAGCTCAAACAGTTCAACCATGCACAATGATTCCATTTCATCTGATCTGATGCTTTGCACTTCACTTTCTGGGAGCATTGGCTCCAGGATGAAGCTGGGGCTTAGACAGTCCAGAAGGCCCAGCTTCTCTCCAGTATTGACTAGGGATTGCCCCAAACAATTGACTCAGTTCGTAAGAAGGATAGTATTCAAAGTCACTCTCACTTTCTTCTGATATGGACTGACAGTCATGCTCAACTGGGACTTGTGGAGGGGAACACTTAACTTTGCTTCTGTAGGTGCAGACTTTCTTGATCTTTTCAGCAGCAGCTCTAGTCACTGGTCCAGAGGGGCATCTTCTGGGGCTCAGACTCAATCAAGATTTGTCCAATGGGCAGTAAATGATTTCTATGCATTGTTTTCACATCTTTGAATTATTCTCAGGCCTTACTTTGTACACTGGCAGATCATCTAGTTTGCCCACTACAATGTGAGGGAGATGGTGCCATCTGTCAGCAATCTTGTGTTTGCCATGCAGTCCCAGATTTCTTAGCAACACCCGATCTCCCTCCTGGAGTTCCTGTGCTTTCACCTTTTATCATACCTTTCTTTGTTGGCCAGATTTCTTTGGCAGCCATGGTTTGAGCCAGTTGTACGCATGATTTAGCTGGGCTTTTAACTTTGCACATACTGTAAATAGTTGTCAGCTTGAACCCATCAGGAGAGACCCCAAACACACATCTACTGGTAGTCGAGCTTCTTCCAAACATCAGGTGTAGGGGGGAACCAGTGGCATCACTTTGTGCAGTTATAAGCATGTACCAGGGTGCTAATTTGTTGGCTCCATCTAGGCTTGTCCTTTGGGTGCAGGGTGCCCAGCATATCTAGCAAAGTGCGGTTGAAATGTTCAGGCTGTGGGTCCCTGGGGTGGTAAGGGTGGTTCTGGACTTCGACTCCCCACAGAGAAAGCATCTCTTTGATCAGACGACTCTCAAAGTCTCTCCCTTGATCAGAATGGATTCTTTGTGGAGCCCCATAGTGAACAAAAAAGTTTTCTACAAGTACTTTGGCCACAGTGGATGCTTTCTGGTCTTTGTTGGAGAAAGCTTGGGCATATCTCGTAAAATGGCCAGTGACCACCAGCACATTACTAATATTTCTTTGATCTGACTCCAGACTCAGAAAATCAATACAAACCAGCTCCATGGGTGCACTGGTGGTGATGTTAACAAGGGGGGCAGCCCTCTGGGGTAAAGCTTTCCTCTGTAAGCAGCGACTACAAGTTCAAATGTGTTGCTCCACATCAGCCCCCATCTTAGGCCAATAGAATCTGGATCTCACCAAGTCAAGTGTTCTGTCTATACCAAGGTGCCCCATGGTTGTGCAAGGACCTCAGTACTGAGTCTCTGAAGGGCAGTGGGCAGCACTAGTTGTTGTTTGTCTACTTGTCCCCTCTGTCTACTGTTTCTCTGTATAACAGTTTATTGATCTGTTCTCAACTTAGGACCTTCTTTGTATAACAGTGCAGTTCTCAAATCAGTGGAGCGTAATTTGGACACATCTTTTCCTGCATAGAGGGCTTCTAAAGCTGCTTTGATCATGGGATCGCGGATTGAGCCCACGGAATACTGTCATTGTCCAGCTGAGGCAGTGCACCAATGTCTATTGCAGAAAAGTGGCACAAGCAGCAGGTATGCACCTCAGAGGGTCCCAAACAATCCACCATACAGTCCACTGCGTCTGAGGACATTTGTTCCTCCCTGTCAAACTTCTGGCAGAGTGCCTCAATGTCAGGTTCTGACAGTCTGACCCAATCATTCTGGGGAACAGGGCTCTGGAGAGAGCATCAGCATCTATGTGGTTCAGACCTGCTCGTATTCAAGCATAAGTCAGTATGTAGATAATGCAGAAAGCACCTATGGCCAGTGGCATCCAACTTAGCTGAGGTCTGCACATAGGTCAAAGGATTATTGTCAGTTTTACTAGTATTTTAGCCCCATACAAGTACTCATGGAATTGGTCAACAATAGCCCACTTCAAAGCTAGGAACCTAACTTATGTACAGGATAGTTCTTTTTCGGATGGGGTCAGGCTTCTACTGGCAAAGGCCACTGGTCTCAGGCCATTCTCGTGTCTTGGTACAACACAGCCCCCAACCCTTGCAAGCTAGCATCAGTGTGCAGGACAAAGGTTTTCTTGATCGGCATAGGCCAGCACTGGAGCATGGGTAAGTTGATGTATGATCTCATGAAAAGCAGTCTCACAATCAGGAGTCCAGCGGCACCAAGAACTTCGCTGGATGAAAATACACTTTTTCAGTCTTGAGGATGCTGACTTTTGGTATTTTTGTGGGTTGGGGATACCTTCTGAGTAAGGTTAAGTAAAGGCGGATCACTCTGAATAGTCCTTGATGAAACGCCGATAATAACCACAGAATCCCAGGAATCTTTGCAGTTCTTTAGATTTTGGCCAGGCCAGGTGGTCAAGGCCTCAACTTTACTTGGTCGGTCTCTATTCCTCGGTGGATACTATGTGTCCCACATACTTTACTGATGTTTGAAAGAATTGACACTTATCAATGGACAGTTTAAGGCCAAAGTCCTCCAGTCGGTCCAATACCTTAAATAATCTGCTCTCATGTTCCTCCAGTGAGCTGCCAAACACAATAACATCATCTAGGTATACCAGGCACTCTAGTAAGTTCATGTCTCCAACTGCACGCTCCATCAATCGTTGAAAAGTGGCTGAGGTGCTGAAAACCTTGAGGCATCCTCATGAATTCATAGAACCAAGCAGACAGATAAAGGCTGTCTTATCACGGTCCTCTGGGGCCATCGGATCTGGTAGTACCCACTGCAGAGATCCAGCACAGAGAACCACTTGCTCCGCTTAGGCAGTCCAAAGCATCCTGAATGCGGGCATTGTATACTGATCAGGATAGTCCGCCGTTCAAGGTGCGATAATCCACACATCCTTACTGTCCCATTCTTTTTCTCACTACCACAATGGGGAAGCATAAGGGCTTCTGGATTCTGTATTACACCAGCAGCTAACATCTTGCAGCCCATGATGCTTTGCATTGTGAGGGCATGTGTGATTTTGTATTTTCTTGAAACTTGGCTTCCCAGCCAAATGCCCTTGGTTAACCCTTGCCTCAGGTGTTTATGCACAGAGGTTCTTTTGTCTTGAAATAGTTTTTATTTTAATGGGTTCACCACAATATATCCCAGGCACACCGCCTTAGGTAGCTGGTCCACTCCACTGGGGTGTCAAACAGACGATGCATACTGATGAGTCCTGGTAGGACGAAACATCGGGTCTATGTCTTCTGTTAGCACCCTTGCAAACTGTGTGTGAGAGGCCTTCGCACCATGCAATTCTGCTTAAGTTGGACCAGCATAACATTCTGTGGTGATTTGCATATGCAGCCCATGATGCTTTGCATTGTGGGGCATGTGTTTTTGTATTTTCTTGAAACTTGGCTTCCCAGCCAAATGCCCTTTGGGGTAACCCTTGCCTC
The DNA here is from genome assembly GCA_016271365.2 of Neoceratodus forsteri. NCBI lineage: Eukaryota > Metazoa > Chordata > Ceratodontiformes > Ceratodontidae > Neoceratodus > Neoceratodus forsteri. The sequence continues at coordinate 723,867,901 of CM057458.1, read as the reverse complement.
AGTGTTTATGTACAGAGGTTCTTTGTCTTTAAATAGTTTTTTTATTTTAATGGTTCACCACAATATATCCCAGGCACACTGCCTTAGGGTAGCTGGTCCACTCCACTGGGGTGTCAAACAGATGAGGCATACTGATGAGTCCTGTAGGACGTAACACGTGGTTCTATGTCTTCTGTTAGCACCTTTGCAAACTGTGTGAGAGGCCTTTCGGCACCATGCAATTCTGCTTAAAGTTGGACCAGCATAACATTCTGTGGTGATTTGCATATGCAGCCCATGATGCTTTGCATTGTGGGGGCATGTGTGATTTTGTATCTTTTGCAGATGCCGTCTCACATCATCTATGTCAGCAGGTGCCAGGCGTCGAGACCTCTCACGAAATGGTCTTTCATCATGCAGCCGGATATGGTGCTCAGCTCCTTGCACGTATCCTACGTCCCATTCCTTTAAAGAAAACACCTGGTCTCTCTGGGCAAGCTTCTCACTGATCCTCACTTTCCATTCAGCTGGCAACGGGGAGTCACCGAAATCAAACAAGTCAGGCATTACTCTGTCATTCTTCCTCGAACTCTTGCTGCTGAGTAGCACTGCAGTGTCTGCACAATGCACATTAGCCAGGGTGCAACCTCTATTTACTCGTATCTATCTGTCAGACACATTATGAACTTGAACTATTACCCTTCTGGCATAAGCATGGGCTCTAACAGGCAAAATATTAGGCTTGACCAGCAGTCCCTCTGGCAATTTTCCATCGCCTGGTGCATCCAACATTAATATTTTATTCTTAACATCCTTTCTGATATGGACCTCTCCCTATAAGGTACACTGGGCATTTGGTGCCAGGAACAGAGACTCAGGATCCTTCTTCCAGACAATTCCAACCGGTTCCTCTGGTTCTACTTTTTCAGCATCTCTCTCTGTGCCTCATAGGCCTTCTTAATTAAAGCCGGAATTCTTAAAGCTCTAGTAGTCCTTGACCCTTGTTTTTCATAACACAACTGTGCCAGCCGTCCAAACATATGAGCATTTGTTCCAATTAACAAAGGGACACCATCATACAGTCCAGTGAGGGGACACACTAAGGCTAGGGTCTCTACTTGTTCGGCCACTCCAGCCATGGAGGCGGGGAAAGACAGCCAAATTCGGATATACCCAGAATAGGGGGTAGGCCTTCTCACTTAACCCCCATACATGAAGTCCTTCTAATGGTTGTAAGGGTACGTCTGACAAATGCTTCTGATACCAATCCTGGAACAAAATTGTCACTTGGGAGCCACTGTCTAATATAGCTCTTGTAGACACTCCATTCACCTTAACAGTGGTCTCCATGGAGGGACCCACTACCAGTCTGGGGAGGCGGTAGTGGGGGCCTGGGCAACTGACCTTGCTACAAAAGGACGTGAGTTAGCATTTTTGGGGCCCTCACTGGGGTCATTTCGTGCATCTCTTAACCACTGATTTGTTCTCCAAAGCTGTCCTTGTAGCCTGTATGCAACTTGGTCTGTGTCTTTTGGGGACCAGCATTCTCTCTTCATGTGCCCATTCTTCCCACAATTATAACACAACATACTTTCTGGATTTTTAGCTGGCTGAGGCGTCACACTGGGAGCCAGGGCCGGGGTACTACTAACTGGAAACCTTGGTGCCATCTCCGTCTGTGGCGTGATAAGCGTTTGGTGACATTTCATCAATTTCCCCACTTCCAGGGTCAAGACATCGAGTTGTGGGCTGTTGTCAGTAGGAGATGCATGGGTGGGTACACCCCCACCCCCATAGCAGATGCAGTTGGATGAGGGTCGGGGCCTGTACTTGCAGGAGCAGCCTTCATAAAGAGACTGTTTTTTATTTCCCTGCAATCTCTCAGTAGTTCATCCCATGGTAGAACATCGGTAGCCATCCCTCTCTGACTGGGCCCCCCTTGGCTGACCATTGGGTCTCGGGTTCCGTCATGTGATTTTGGTGATTCCAGACCATCAGCGTCCGACCCCACACCTGAAGCAGGGGATGTAGCAGCTACAACTGCACAAGGCTCTGAAAAACCTTCTTCCTCCTCAACTTCTCGTACCTCCTTCATCAACACATGGAAAGGCAAGGGACTAGCTTTCCTTTGATGCAGTTGTAATTTGAGCAACACCCAGCTAGAGTGGTGGGCAGAGCAGAGTATATGATCCAGTCTTACTTGGTCCACTTCATTAGAGGTCCAATCCCCCTTTTGAAAAATGGTTTGCAAGATTCCCTCTAATCGATCCATATAGGCAGATAACAACTCCCCCGACTGTTGCCTAACATCTTTGAGCTTCCGTTTCAAGGCCTCAACACTAGTGGTGCCCCCAAACACATTTTCAAGGGCAATTAGGTACTCTTGGGCTTTGGTGTCAGGGTCAGAGACCCTCAGGGAGCAAAAAGCTCATCGGGTGGGTCCCTGGAGGCTCTCCCCCAGGCGGGCCCTTTTTTCTGCTTTGGAGCATTGCCAGTCTTGTACCGCAATGGTAGCAGAGTCTATCCAGGTTTCCAGATTGACCTCCCCATTTGGTGTAGGGCTGATGCCAGAGAATACTTTGAGCTTGCGGTAAGAGTCATGACTAATGGCAGGTGCAAACATAGGGGCTAGCACTGGCACAGAAGGAGGGGCAATAACGGGTGCTGGAGGGGGAAGGTGTGTTGGGGGAGGAATGCCCCCAGGTGGCAATAATAGTTTCTTTAAATCCTCCACAGTTTTTCCTCCTCCAGCAAAATTTAGCAAATTTCTCCTCAAAAGTTTCAGATAGTGGGGGGTGTTATCCCCCCGTGCCGGTTCTTTACTGTCCTTGGGTATCACTCTCCATGCAGTGAGAGCTTCCCCTGAGGTAATAGTCTGTGGCACTTTAGAACTGTCTACAGGATCCTTACACTCTATTAGGGCCATGAAAGTTTGGGTGGGCAAATCAGCCTGTTGCCCCTCTACCATAGGGTCTTGTAAACATTCGACCTTGGAGAGTAGTCCCTCTACAGTGTCCGGATTGGTACCTAGCGGGATATCCAAGACAAGTATGGCATTTTGGGGGTCGATCTCCTGCCCAGTACGCCACTTCACCAACTGGTGTACAGCCGCTTCTGTTGGGATATCCATTTATTTTTAACAGTAATTCGTAAATGTGGCCACTAGAGGACGCTAATCCCAGCGGTGCCTCCAAGATGTAACCCCTAGGTGGCGCTATCCAAAGGGCTACTACCCCTGCCTGCCTAACTACTAACAGGTTGAGGGGCCTAGGTCTAATGGTGAGTGCCTCCACCCAGAGGTCAGGGTTTGCAATAGTTAAACTAACTTGGTCACAGCCCTCTGGGACACTGCGACTCCCCTTTCTTCCCACTAGTGGCCCACACAATATATCAGAATTACCTTCACAGTATACACTTACCCCCAGGACTGGTGCGGTCAGTGTGACTCTGGGGACTCCCTGTAAAACAAGATGATACAGTGCAAAAACCACAGTACAATACTTTAACATAAATGAATACCTCAGGCAGTGTAACTTTGCTGAAACAAACAGATCTGATTTATTTAGGGGGATATAACAAGGACAGGGGGGAATCAGGTTAATTAGTTTAAACGCATTAATAATCACAGTACTGTGCACATATTTCAGAATCCCAAATGTCACTCTTACTGGGTACCCAGGCAATAAGAGGTTAGCCTGTTTGGTGCAGCTAGTTGGGGCCCTGAAGATGGAAAATGCATGCACAATACCCCAATTGTAATCCGGAGCCGGTTGGCTCAGTTCCTGAAGAAGAAAAAAAAAACAATTAGATGCACACTTGCAATTCGATAAACCGATGTCAGGGAGCTACCTTGCTTGCACTCACAGCCCAATACTGAAAAGTGAATGGGAGGTAGGTTGTCCTGGATTGCCAGGAGGAGCAGACCATGTGGGCAAGGTCCTTACGACTGGACCCCACTGCAGTTCAGAGCAAATGGAGGTAGTCCTGTTTAAACTGGGGTTTACTTCCAGCTTCATGCACTCAATTCACTGTACAGGGGATTTGAAACGCTATTCCCCTCAAGCACTACACACATTTATATGTAAAAGGAAAGTACTATACCAGGAAGGCTGCTTCTCGATCCCGATCGCAATTACTACACAATACCCGGGAGAACACATAGCAGGTTCAGTTCCTGAAAGACCGAGCGCGATTCAGCAATTTCTCCAGTCTTTTACAGGGTGAGCCTGGTTTCTACTCTTCAGATCTCCTTGATTCTCTTCACGGGTCGGATTCAGTTCGAACAGGCACTTGCACAAGCTGCAGACCGAAACTTAGGGCCTTACATGCGTTTTACCCGTGCAAAACTACACACCGAAGAAGCACTGGGCTCCTTGTCTCATCACTGCCAAAACTGAACTGAAACTCCAATAGACAAAACCAGGCACTTCCTTTGAGTTCCTCACAGTTCTTGGCTGGTTTAACTGTCACTCACAATAAACTCCTCCTGTTGGTGTAAAAAGGCGCCGAGGTCAAAACTACATTTCCCAGAGCCACTGCCCATACAATCCTCTTGTGGCTGGCTCAGATTAAGAGTCCAAGTTCTGATTCGTCCACAGGCACCATTTTAGAGTTCCCTCAACCCACACTGATTGGTCCAGCTCAACAGTTCAAAACTAGAATGGAGGGCTAGGCAGACAATTCAGACTACAAAGGAAAGCAAGTTAAAAAACTGTATTTCCATTATTACTCTAAATGATTTCTGGCAAATAGTTACATCTTTCAGATAGGCTCCCCTTGCGCTCTTAGCGACTGCAAAAATGTAGCGAATTGGCAGCAGCTCGAGTGGGACTCAAGCAGGAAAACACACAGTCCCCCATACAAACTAATTATGTCTGCAAGCAGACAGCTCTTAAAGAGACAGTACCAGAGGCTCTAACAGCACTCACAGATAAATAGCTTAAACGCCAAACACCATTCAGGCTTGGAGCATTTAAGGAAGCTCCTGGAAGACTTTTGGGAACCCCCATTTGCAAGGGGTTACACCCACTTTGGCATTGTTGAGGTGACTTTGATCCTAGTTTAGGACTAACTGGCTGGTTGTGGTTAACCACAGCACCTGGATCCATTAAAGGCCTGTTTATGTCAGATAATTCTACATTCTGTATTATAGAACCAGGGTCTAAACTACCCTCAGACCTAGCTGCAGGAACACTAGTCTCAGAATTGGGCCCATCTAAAACTGCAAGAGGGGTATGATCCATACCTGGAATTGGTATGGCAGGGTCCGCGATCCACTTACCCGAATCTAACAGCAATGACCCTGCCCTTTTCAGGGCAATATCTGGGGACCAGGCGGGAGAAGGTTCTACTTCTATATCCCCTGAAATCTTTGGTGAACAAGCTTGTTTCCCCTCAGGGCTGTTTGCACCTTTATGTACTTTCAAGTCGGTACCTGTATGACCCGAGGGTGAATCTACCTTGGGTCTCTTCCGTTTCCAAATCTCTTCTTCAGCAGCAAGCTGAGCAATTTGATAATCCATAGCAGCCTTCTCCCAAAGGCATCGTTTCTCTTGTAATATAGTGAGAGCTTGTTGATCTTCCGAAGCATCATCGGCTGTCTCACCATTTAGAAGTCGCACTTCTGGGCTTGGATTTAAAGCCGACGTGCTCTTGCAATTAAAGCTAGACATACTCCTCGTATGTGCTGGACTTACGGTGCATTTTTCACCTTCCAGCTGAAAACTGTGTTTTGAGGGGTTAGATACGTTTTGCTGGCCACCACTCAGGTGCATTCCAGCCATATCTTTCCCCTCTGCTCTGGGTAAAGCCTGTGAGCTCTCCTGCATCTGAGCTCCTCCACTGTCGTCAGCCATCCTGAGACAGTTCCTCTCTCCCAACAGTCTCACAGCGCCACCATTGTCCACAAGAGATATTGGAACAGAAAGGGATTCCTTGTCTTCTGTTTCTCCTGTATTCAGTCCTCCTCCACCAGGATCCATGGGAGCTGCCAGCTTGGTTCCACGAGAAAATGGGTCCCCCCTGCTCACAGGAAGCAAGAGTAGGGGAATTTCCCCAGTGTCCTGGCCAAATTTCCCTCATTCACTAAAAATACCACCAACAGCTTAATCTGGTTCAAGGTCAGTTGGCATTCATCTGTATCCCCCTACCCTGGGTCATGCCTGAAAATAGGCAGGATTTGTTTAGTGCTCTTAGCCGGTCAACAAAAACTAAATAAATAAATAAATAATTTGGGTTTTAAAGCAGCAGTACTATGAAAAAAAAATTGCACTTTTTTGACAGTTTATTCCCTGTGCCCTGCTAATCATATACCTGGTACTCTTTCTCGACGGCATTGTACTATCGCCAGGTAATTTGCTCAGTTATTCTCTGCTTTTGTTTACATTTCTGCCACTAAGCATGTTGCACTGGAACCCCCTCTGCTGCCAACTGCACATGTGAATGACTTTCAGGGACATTAGGAATTGTCTGCAGAGGGTCCCTCTGCTATTGTCAAAAGACGTAATGTGACCTGTAGAAAAAGTGCAGCTGAAAATTAGTCGACCGCCACATTTGTTGTAGTGCTACAACAATTCAAATACATTGCAAATATCTAAAAAAAACTAAAGATGACTGAAAAAAAAAACATTTACAGATATGGAAACTGGAACTTTGGCCACATGCTTACAGACGTAAAACAGAATTTTGACAGCTCATTTCCTGATTTGGTAGTACTGCTGCTTTAAGGACCTGTTTGTTTCTGTCAAAGATGGGTGCATTACCTATCGCATGTTCAGTCATCGTCTCTATCTCCTGCCTGTCTTCCACATTAATAACAGCTACCAGTTGAGCTGTCGGGACTAGGCTTTGGACTACTCTCCCCCTATCATGGGGGCCACCATGTTGACGTCACCCATGATGTGCATCATGACGTCGGTGATGTATGACATAGGTTGGGTGTGACGGGGGTCCGCCATGTTGTGGATGGCGGGTGGGGAGTCTGGGCCATAGTAGATGACTTACGCTAGTATTAGTGAGATATCGCTATCTGTTGCTCCTCTAGATGACGTGGTTAAGGCAGGGCTATGCCTCCCATCGCTAACATGTCCAGCCAGAAACTCTTGCTGATGGCGCACTTTCGCCATTTTGGATTAACATTCAACATGACTGACATTTGCAACATTCATATCTACCTCATCCTGCACCTGTTTCTGCAACACTCTATACGCGGCGCTCAATTCGCGATTGTCCCTAGTAGCCATTTCTAAGTCAATCAATCAATCAATCAAAGCTTTATTTTTAAAAAAGCGCCTTTCTAAAACCAAAGCGCTTTTACAATAAGTAAATCAAATACATAGATTAAAACAACATCCTAAAATTAATCATTAAAATATATTTAAAAATCCAGATATGCCAAACTAAACAAATGTGTTTTTAAAACTAATTTAAAAAGTCATTACATACCTGGTTTATCTCGTCCTGGACCTCTCTCAACTCCTCACTCAATTGCTCATTCGTTCTACTTAATAAGTCATTCATCTGCAAAGCCTCTTATCCTGTCTCAAACTTTCACATTCCTGCTTCAACATACAAAGTTCCTGCTCACCTGCCTGTGCGGAATGATGCAAAAGGGAATCCTTTTCATTACGCAGAGTTTGGAGTTCAGATTCCAAATCCTGCTCATGTCTCACACATTCTGTTTCCTGCAAACCCATCTCCTGTTTAAGGGAGGAGATTTGCAGTTCAAGGGTTCAAAACCTCACTTCAGAAGCTTCCAGAGCAACATAGAGAGCCGCGACCAACAGCCCTTTAGCTTCTCGCTTTCTGGCTGTTTGTCTCATCTCTGAGTACTGAGTTGAAATGCCCAGTACAGGGTTGTCTGATTGACTTGCGTCCTGTGCGAAGTCAGCCTATCCTTCATGGGAGGCAAGGAAGTTCGAGACAGCGCATCTCAGTTCTGCGCAGATATTTGATACAGTGCCCATTGTGTGGGAAGGAACGAAAAATTAAACCTTGAAAAAGGCACCGTGCTGTGTATCGATCCACAGCAGGAGCACTTTGTTCACAGTTGGGCTACTGTGCATCTGTAAGCTTGCAATTCATAACTGCTGTGGAGTGAGTCGAGTCTGCATCGACCATACCCAGAAAGCAGCCAGACTTGGCAAGTTATTACAAAGTGGTCATAGAATGGGAGAGGTAATGCGGGAATGCACACCTACAGTCCCCGTTGGGAAGGGAATAATTTGAAGCAACAAGTGAAACTTTGCAAACACCAAATATTGCCTGCACGTGGTTGCCAATTGTCAGGAGGTCTAAACCTCACTCTCAGGTTCTTGACAATAATGGGAATGCAAGGAATCGCAGAAATGTTGTATAAGCGTAATAAACTTGTTTATCACTACCAAAGGATAAATCACAGTTGCCCTAAGCAGTTCTTACCAAATACGAACTGGGAGCCAATGCTAAGCATTCCCTATACCTCGAGGTTTCTTTGTGTCTCCAGGGATCTCCGAGGTATAAGACCTAGTGTCTTACATTATATACCTATGATAATTACTACGGTTACCATAAGATAGAAACATTTCTAGTTACAAAGATGAGCCCTATTGGCTACATTAGAGGTGGTTCCACAGTCCAAGATAGCATTATATAATTTTGTAGTAGTCATCACTTTGTAAAGACAAAGAAAGCTCAGTCATACATGTATTAGTGTAATAATACAAATTACCAAAAGATGGCAATGCTGACTTATATATCATCATCATTTCAAGGACACAGTTCTCCTAACATCTTGTAAGCAAAAAATACATATGTGTATTAGAAAGCAAAGTGTATAACAATAATATGCATACATATCCTGACATCTACTCTTATACGGTAGATGCCCAATGCCCTCTATGTTAGTATAACATATACCTAAATACTAGCTGTCTACGGTGTACCTCTGGGGGTACCAATAAGGGTGCAGGGACCTTGTGTAACAGAGCCATGGAAGCACAGTGACAGGCCACAGGAGGCCTCCAGCAGCAGGGCACACACACGCACCCGCACACGTGGCCCCAGAACACAACAGTGGCACAGATAGCAGGCAACAGGGGGTGCTAACGGCCAACAGAGGGCCACAAAGGGAGCCCCCCCACAAGCCACTGGCCGTGCCCCCCCCAGACCATAGCAGGCCACACCCAGGACCATGCAACCAAGTACAGACATGCAACACAGGCACACAGGAAGCCCACACAGTAGGCACTGAATGTGCCAGGTGGCAGGTAGCATGGCAGAACACAGGGGACAGGCCACACAATGCCAAGCAGGGGCCCCAATACAGCATGTGGACAGTACCTGACCAATGACCATGGCCACATGCCACCACCACGCACACACACACACACACTGACCACACAGCACCGAAAGCTGGCCCATGGGCACCGCACGGCACAGCCACTGACCCAGGGGATGGACACCGCCACAGTGGGACACGCCACAGCACACAGCAGTGAACCACGGAAGCACAACATGCACCCTGCACATGCACACCACACGGATGGATACCGGGCCACTGCAGCATGGCTCCTCATGCCACTTGCAAATTAGACACAGACACAGGCAGGTAAGTCAGAAAAATATATATTATGATGAACGATGTGCAATAATCAGGGGCTGGGAAAGGGAAGGTATAGTGAGGGTAGGGGACAAGGAACAGGGACTATACAGTGGGAGGGGGGACTGTAGGGGGAGGTATAGCAGGGGAAAACAGGGGCCAAACTAATGGCAGCCCCAGATAGCCGCCCTGGCGTTCAGACACTGCCTCTGCTCAGCCACCAGCATCCTGTGGATCTGCACAACCACCTCCAGCATTGTCGAGGCCACAAGGAGAGTCTGGTGCACCAGTCTGGATAACATTGACCTCAGCGGTCTTTGCCGCTGGACACCTAGAACAAGGGACAGGACAGGTGATCAGTGCAATGTCCCAAGGAATCATGCCCACCAACAGTGCGCAATGGCCAGAATGAACACACACCCCTGGAGGGCTCATAACAGCCACCCACAGGAGAGTGGGCCAATGCCAGCCAGCAACTCGGCACACCACAACAGTGCACAGAGGTGGTCCTTGCCGTACAATGACAGTCACATGGCACAGTGCACCAGCAGCACCACAGCAACAACAGTGGCAGCCGGGCTCACTCCCACCCCACCAACAGCTGACACAAGTGTCCAATGGATGCATAACAGTGGCATGCACCACACACAGTGCAACACACACAGCTGCCACGGCACATGGCACATGTGGCCATGCCCGCACCCACTCCCCCGCCACCCACATGTACAGTGCGAAGGACCATGACAGTGCCTACCTGCCCAATGTGGCCCTGCTAGTGATGGTCCAGCTCCACCACTGCCAGCTGCAGCCTGCTGCACTGCTGCAGCCTGGGCCCTCCAGTCCTCAGGTCCTGGGAATGGAAAGAAGACAGGTGCACATCAGGAACCAACCACAGCAGCTCCCCCAACCCCACCCCTGTGCACAGGGGTGTGCCCCTGCCCGACACATCCTGCACGGCTGCATCACAACGCAAGCGGAAGCTGGCAACGCCACCCCGCGATGTACACAATGACAATGTACACCCCGCAGGGCATGGCAGGCAGCCAAGCCAACACCACAGTACAGCACCAGGGCAGACATGCAACATGGGATGACTTACCTGGCTGAGACACAGCCCCTTGCCTGGCGAGTGCCTGTAGCCTCCTCAGATGCTCTGGGTCCCACCGCATGAGATCCCCATAGTGGTGGTGACATTGTTTGTCTGTCCTTGGCACCCCCATCCTGTGCTCCAAGCTGTCGGCTATGTCCTGCCACATGGTGCCCCTGGCCTGCTGCAGGGGCACCTGCCCAAAGAGCTGGGGAGGCGTGGGGCCCCACACAAGCCACTAAGTTGGCCAACTCGACCTGTGACCAGTTCTGGGTCCTCTTGCGTCTTGCCTGCACCATGGTCAGCTCCATGTGTTCGGCAGCAAAAATGGCATCAGGAGGCACATGTGGCTATACTATGCACCTGCTATGCGATATACGGGAGCATGCGCAGTGCACATCCATTGTGCAGTGCCAGAGATGCATGGAATGGGCATGGCTATGCAGGGTCACAGGGTAGCGGTCTGACCCAGGGGTCGCCCGGCATTGCGCATGTGTGCAATAGGGCATGGCACCCCATGCGCGTAGCTGGCCCATGCACAACATCCACAATGCCATCGCATTGTGCTGTCTGTGCACGCAGCGCCGATTGACACCATGGTGCTGTGGCATGTATGTGATACTGTGGGCCTGGAACACTCCTGCATTGTGCGCATTGCCTATCGCAATTGCTCCAGTGCAATCCCATTGCGCGCGGCGCAATATCGCGATATTCAGACACCACATGCAAATTAGCTCATCAGCCAATGCGTGGCACAGTGGGTGCATTAGCATGTCATTACTGTTGCGCTTAACCTCACTTGCATGCGTTGTGCCTTATAAGCACCACAGAACAGCACAGGCCATGGACCGGTACTGCAGCCTTGATAGGTAAGTTGTGCATGCCGCTGCAGCCCACTGGGAGCCGACAGCACTGCATGGTGGGACGGGCTGGGGAGATGCAGCCACTGTCACACTGTGCTGTCCATGTTCACAGACAGCAACATGAGGAGGGAGAGGAGCGGGGGCCTGCATGGAAGCGCAGGCCCAACTTCACAAAGGCTGAGGCTGATGCTCTGTTTGAAGCCTACCTGGACGGGGAGCCCCTGTTGAGTGGTACCACAGGCCAGGGCTGGTGCATGGGAGGAGGTGGCAACCTATGTGAACCAGCATGGCAGCCACCAGTGGTCGGCACAGGAGTGCCGGAGGAAAGTGGGAACGGACAAGCGGTGGATTAAGGAGAAGGTGGCGGCCATCCTGGCGTCCCATACCGCCACCGGAGGAGGGCCTGCAGATGCACCCACACTAACGCCGCAGGAGGAGCTGGTGGCAGCAACCATGCACCGCACCATAGTGGAGGGTGTGCCTGGAGGAGGATTCCAGATGGGTGGCAGCCCATCACTGCATGGTAGGTATGTCAGCCATGCACAGCCGGCGGCATGGAGGGTGCGTACATGGGCATGCTGGCATGCATGCAGGCGGCTGGCATGTCATGTGCATGTGTGCGTACCCATGTACATGCCATGCTGCAGGACACATGCAGCGGCAGTGTACCGGGGGGGCACATGTAGGCAGTGCATCACTGACACGCCTTTTTCTGTTGTAGCACCAGCATGCCTCCATGCAGATGATGGGGCACCAGCAGCAGCAGCAACTGTGGATGCTGATATGGCCCCAGAGGACCAGCCGTTCACCTCCTCTGGCATCTAGGGGCCTGACAGGCTGTAGCTCAGCACCACGGTGCAGGTGGATGTCCTGGATCTGCGGTCGGACTAGGCCCTGGATGTGTTCCTGCAGGATGCCAGCCTTGGCGTCCTATGTGCAGAGACACAGATTGGGGTGGGGTAAGACTCTGATGACGACATCACACTGATCCTGGACAGCATGGGCAACATTGTGGGTGAGACGCCCCTGCTGGCATCTGACACAGGCACCACGCCCAGTGCTCTGCCAGCGGTGGAACAGCTGCCCACCACCACTGTGGGTGCAGCGGTGTGTGCTGCCCTGGCTGTGCCCTGTGGTGGTGGTGCTGCCATGTAGGCACTGGGTGGTGTACAGCTGCCGGACGGGTGACAGCAGCAGGCTACGGGTGCCACCGGGCAGCCGGACACAGGGTCTGCCACCGGTGCGCCTGCTGTGCCCATTCCCCCTGCACAGCCCATCAGAGAGGGGGGCTGTGCAGTGTGGCCAGTCACCACAAAAGGATCGGCATTCCGCCCGGGAGCCCCAGGACACCGGCTGGCTGAGCACACCCGTCTGCTACCGGTGTCTGTTCAGCAACAGGTGCTGCTTGCCACTGGGGTGCATGCACTGCATTGAGAGGTGCACCAGTAAGCTGGGAAGCGGAAAGGGGCACTGTGCAGATCCTGGTGGGGATGCAGCATTCGCAGGAGGCCACAATTGCATCCTTGGATCACATTGCCACTGCGGTCACGGATGGCTTTGTGTTTCTGGCTGCCACAGGGCGTGGCCACGCACAATTGACCCCCCACAGTACGCTGTCCACCCCACGAACCTGGCATCAGGCGACCTCAACACAGTCGAATCCTGGCTCTGATGTAGGCATCCCAGGCACTCCCGTGGCTGGCCTGTTTGGGCTCCTGCACACCCCCGCATGGATACGGTCGTGGTCCCGTGGTTCAGCCCCTTGGGGGCTGTTGTAAATCCCCCCCATGGCTGATGCGCAACCTGTGGCTGCCAATCGGCCGTGGCGTGGCTGCCCCCATGGCTGTGGTGGTCATGGTTCCGTGCAGCAGCCCTGATGTACGGGCCGCACTGACCGCAGTCTGCAGCTGCTGCCCTGTTTGCACATGGGCAGTGTGTGTGTGTGCCTACCACTGGTATTGCACCTGTGTGTTGCACTGCATACTGCCTGTGTGCATGCTTGCCCAGTCGCTGGACTGTGTGGCGTGGGCATGATGAGGGCAGTCTAGCACTGTTTGCGCCTGTGCACCGGTGCAATGCATCTGATCCACACCACATACCAGTGCCTGGGTATGTGGGTGCATATGTGTGTGTGTGTTGCTGTGTGTGATTGAGTGCCACTGACTCCCCTACCCCTGCCTCATGCCTCTGTGTGTGCATGCCTGTTGCAATGCACGCTCCTGCTTGTGTGGCCCATGCATGTGTACCACACCACCTGTGTGTACCATAGTGCTCCTGTGCGATGGTGTCCTGGTGGCGTCGCGCCTGCTGGAGCAGCCGGGGACACCCAGGGGTTGGCTGTCCACCTTCCAGCCCATTGTCTCCGTCGTCCCCACTACTGTTGCCCTCATCAGCCTTGACAGCTATCCCATGGTCAATGGCCATGTTGTGCAGTGTGCAGTATGCCAGGAATAGGTCACAGGCTTTTGAGGGGCTGTACTGTAGGGCACCGTCTGACCTGTCTAGGCAAGGGAACTGTGCTTTCAGCATGCTAAAGACACGCTTGATGATGTTGCGCATGCTGGCGTGTGCCTCGTTGTACCGTTCCTCTGCTGGGGACAACGGGTGCCAGTAGGGGGAGAGCAGCCAGGGCCTCAGTGGATACGCGCTATCATCTGTGTGGAGACGGACATGGTTAGCCTTCTGCTATTCTCTGCCACGTCCCTTGCCTGTCCCTGGCTCCTACGCCACCATGCACACCCTGCTCACCCCCATCCCCAGGTCTGCCCTGCCCATTGCCCCTTGCCTGTGCCATACTCACCCACTAGGTGGCCCGTGGGGATGTCCCCACATCCAAATCTGTGACACAGCACAGAGCTGTGCCAGATGAATGCATCATGTGCTCTCCCAGGGTGTGTGGCGCAGACATTGGTGATGTGCCCTGTGGCATCGCACACCACCTGGCAGTTGACATTTGGGCTCCCCTTCTGGTTTATGTATGCCACACCCTCAGGGCCAGGTGGCATGCGGATGGCTACGTGGGTGCCCGTCGGTGGCCCCAATCATGCCAGGCATATGTGCCACCCTGTGGAAATCCTGCATAGTTGCTGTACTGATGAATTCTGAAGCATGTGGCAGCAGGGCATTGAGGAACTGTGTGAGTAGGTGGGATGTGGCTGACTGGGTGATGCCTGTGGTGTCCCCTGTTGGTCTCTGGAAGGTGCCTGTGGTGAGCAGGCACATGACGGCAGTCACCTTCGTCTCCACGGACATGGCATGGCACCGTCTGGTGGGTGCCTGCATCTCCTCACTGCACAGCTCACAGAGCTGCCTCAGAATGGCCCTGTTCAGGCGGTACCAACCCACGATCTTAATGTCACTGTAGTTCTCAAAGGTGATGCGGGCATGGTACCACCTGTGTCATGCATACTGCCGATGGGCCCTTCCTTGGCCACGTTGCTGTTCCTCCTGCCCCATCACACCCCTCATTACTGCCTCCATCATGAAGGGCACACTGTCCATGGCCCTTGCTGACCACTGTCCCTTTGGGCGGTTGGTTGCTGGCTGTGTGCCACCCTGGTGCACTGCTTGTCTGTGTGTGTGTTTGTGTGTGTGTGTGTGTCTCTCTCTCTCCCCCGCAATGCCACCTCAGTCCCTTTCCCTCTGTGTGTGGGCTTTGGTCTGTCTGTCTGTGTGTCTCTCTCTCTGTCTCTCTCAATCACTCCCTCTCACTCACACCCCTGGCGCAAGTGCTGTCTGTGTGTTTGCACCCTGTATTTATAGGAACAAGTCTGCTTGGAGCAACTTCGATTTGCTCCACACTTGTGCCATGATTTCACGGTTGAATATGCCACTGCACTGGATATTCATGGGAATGCCCCCTGCTCTTGTGCCTGCATTTATTATAGTTGCGCATTGGTGCAATGGATTTAGCGCTGCACACTGGCTTCAGCTGATAATGGCTCCTTGGCGCAATACTGCACTTGCGGCGGTGCAACTCAGTTTCGCCACGCGCAACTGCTCTGAATATCTGGGCCCTGCTCTTTAAAGAGGATGCAGCTCACTCTATTATTTAGACAATTATATGTTCTAGGGCTGTGCAGCTGTCTAGTGCATTTTACTCAGTTTGTAACTGAATTAGGGTTAGGGTTCACAGAAGACAGGTGGAAAACTGTCTGTAACCCCCAGGTGGCGCTATCCTAAGGGCTACTACCCCTGCCTGCTTGACTACTGACAGGTTGTGGGGCCTAGGTTCTATGGCGGGTGCCTCCACCCAGAGGTCAGAGTTTGTAGTGGTTAGACTAGCTTGGTCACAGCCCTCTGGGACACAGAGACCCCCTTTTATTCCCTCTAGTGGCTCACACAATGCACAGCAGTTACAGTCCCAATACCCCACATGTACACACTGTTCATTCATAAAGTACCACTTATCCTCGAGACTGATTCTGAGGTTTGTCTCTGGGGACCCCCTGTAAAATAAGGTTAATCAACATACACAAACCAATACAATGCTTGATATGTAGATACTGACACTTCAGACAGTTTAAGGTTTAACAACATCAAATCTGGTTTATTTAGGGGGAATAAAACACGGGAGGGAGAGATCAGGTTAATTGGCAGAATTAAATCACAGTACTGTGCACACATACAGGGTCTGAAAAGTCACACTCTGGGTACCCAGGTTGGGAGGGGCTAGCCAGGTCTGTTGCCTGGGGTTGGCTGGCAGGTGCAGATGGACAGGGCCCTGTAGAAGAAAATATATGCACAACATCCAATTGTAATCCGGAGCCGGATGGCTCAGTCCATGAAGAAGTGAAACAACAATAATTAGATGACACACTTGTAATTGAAAACAGGCTGCAGGGGAATACCCTGATTTGTACTCACAATACCCAAGCTGAGAACCGGATGGTGGATGTTCTTCTGGGTTGCCAGAACAACAGGGCATGGAGACAAGGTCCTTGTGGCTGGACCCCACTGCAGTACATAGCAAATGGATTTAGTCCGAGACAAGCTGGGGTTTTCTTCCAGCTTCAACTCGCAGCACACAGCACAGGGGATTGAAATAGTGATTCCCCACAAGCATTACGCACATTCATATGTAAAAGGAAAGTACTATACCAGGCAGGCTGCTCCTAGATCCCAACCGCCATTACTGCAAAATACCCGGGAGCACACACAGCAGCTTCAGTTCCTGACAGACCGAGTGCGATTCAGCAATTTCTACAGTCTTCTACAGGGTTAGCCTGGTTTCTACCTTTCAGACTTCCTTCTTTCTCGTCACAAGTTGGATTCAGTCCAAACTAGCGCTTACAATGGCTGCAGGCCAAACCTCAGGGCCTCACACACGCTTCCCACATGAAACTATACACCGCAGAAGCACAGAGCTCCTTCTCTCTTCACTGTCACAACTGATCTGACCTTTCCAGTCACAGAGCAGGGCATTTCCTTTAGCTCCACACCATTCTGTTGGGTGGTTCGGCTGTCACTCACAATAAGACTCCATCTGTTGGTGGAAAAAGGCGCCAAGGTTAAAACTACATTTCTCAGAGTCACTGCCCATACAATCCCCTTGTGGCTGGCTCAAAATTGAGAGCCCAAGTTCTGATTTGTCCACAGGCTCCATTTTAGGATCTCCCTGTCATCCTGATTGTTCCAGGTCAGCAATTCAGGACCAAAATGAAAGAGCTACACTGAAACAGTTCTTGCTGAAAGGAAAGCAGGTTAGACAAACTGTATTTTCATTATCACTCTAACAGATTTCTGGCAAACAGTTATATCTTTCAACAAGGCTCCCTCTGCACATGTAGCGACAGCAGAAACAGAGCGAATTGGCAGCAGCCCGGGCGGGATTCAAACATTAAATACACCGTCCCCCCATACAAACTAATTAAGTCTGCAAGCAGAGAGCTCTTAAAGAGACAGTACATGGAGGCTCAAATAGCACTCACTTGTAACCACATTTAAACAGCTCAGACACCGAACACCACCCAAACTTGGAGCATTCAGGCAAGGTCCTGGAAGACTTTTGGGAACCCCCATTTGCAGGGGGTTACACCCTTCCTGGCCTGGAAAAACTTGGTATCCGCGTCAAGTTAAGCACCCCCTAAATTTCAATACAACCATATACATTTACATCAATATCCCATTAGGCTTATACATGTAATCACCAGTCAACATATCACCTTACTAGAAACACATTTCTGAAACTTTTCAGTACATCCTTTTCACACAGTATTATACACACATTCTACCGTAACTCAGGTTATTACCTCCTGTACATGAAACCTGAAGAGAGGTGGCCCTTCCCTATCAGCTACCTTGGGGCTGGATGGGGCAAGGGCACCATACCTAGAGGGCAACACAATTAACTTGGAGGTAGCACTTATGTTCAGTTTAGGCAATGAGCTTGGGGACACACACTCATTTATGGACAAGATTGAGAGGTAAGTCCACAGGCCTCCCAGGGCAATCATAGCTTAAGCGCATTACAGGCTTTACAGCACGACCAGTCTTTCTAGGGGGGAACTGTTACAGTCTCTGCACTTTTAAATTCACTTTCACCACTGTCTTAACTTGTCAGGGGAGTCACCCTGGGGGTATAGAGGCTAGAACCTGGTGCACTTTTGGCTCCATGATTTGCAATCTCAGAGTCCACAACACTTGGCTCACATGGGTATTTTCTGACACTGGCAGTGAACTATCAGGGGTCTCAACACACTCTTCTTGTTCTGGTATATCATCAGTTTGTCCCAGTCCATCATTTTCCTCCTCTGAAAGCTCAAACAGTTCAACCATACTCAATGATTCCATATCATCTGACTTGATGCTTTGCACTTCACTTTCTGGGAGCATTGACTCCAGGGACAAAGCTGGGGGCTTAGACAGTCCAGCAGGTCCAGCTTCATCTCCAGGATTGACTAGGGGATTGCCCCGAAACAATTGACTCAGTTCGTAAGAAGGGTAGTATTCAAAGCCACACTCACTTTCCTCTGACATGGACTGACAGTCATGTTCAACTGGGACTTGTGGAGGGGAACACTTTAACTCCACTTCTGTAGGTGCAAGCTTTCTTGATTTTTGCTTTGCAGCAGCTCTAGTCATTGGTCTAGAGGGGACTCAGACTCAATCAAGATTTGTCCAGTGGGCAGTAAATGATTTCTATGCATTGTGCTCGCATCTTTTGAGTTATTCTCCGGCCTTACTTTGTACACAGGCAGATCATTTAGTTTGCCTACCACAATGTGGGGGAGATGGTGCCACCTATCAGCAATCTTGTGTTTGCCATGCAGTCCCAGATTTCTTAGCAACACCCGATCTCCCTCCTGGAGTTCCAGTGCTTTCACTTTTTTTATCATACCTTTCCTTGTTGGCCAGATTTCTTTTGGCAGCCATGGTTTGAGCCAGTTGGTACACATGATTTAGTTGGGCCTTTAACTTTTGCTTTTGCACATACTGTAAATGGTTATCAGCTCTAACCCCATCAGGAAAAACTCCAAAACAAACATCTACCGGTAGTCGGGCTTCTCTTCCAAACATCAGGCGATAGGGGGAGTGTCAGTGGCTCAGCAGGTAGCACACTCGCCTCTGAGGCCGGGAGATCAGAAGGCTGTGGGTTCTATCCCCACACCAGGCACTTGGGTTAATATCCCAATACTGACACTGTAGTGCAGCATGAAGGGGGTGCTGCACTCCTGAGGTGCCGTCTTTTGGATGAGGCGTTAAACCGAGGTCCCATCTGCCTGTTCTGGTGGTAGTTCAGGTGGATGTTAAAGATCCCATGGCACTTCTCGAAAAGAGTAGGGGAATTTCCCCGGTGCCCTGGCCAAATTTACCTCATACACTAAAAATACCACCAACAGCTTACTCTGGTTCAAGGTCAGTTGGCATTTCATCTGTATCCCCCTCCCCCCGGGTGGTGCCTGAAAATAGGCAGAATCTGTCTAATGCACTTACCCGGTCAACAAAAACTAAATAAATGATAATAAACCCAGTGGCATCACTTTTTGTGCAATTGTAGGCATGTACCAGGGTGCTAATTTGTTGGCTCCATCTAGGCTTGTCCTTTGGGTGAAGGGTGCCTAGCATATCTAGCAAAGTTCGGTTGAACCGTTCAGGCTGTGGGTCCCCCTTGGGGTGGTAAGGGGTGGTTCTGGACTTTTGCACTCCCCACAGAGAAAGCATCTCTTTGATCAGATGACTCTCAAAGTCCCTCCCTTGATCAGAATGGATTCTTTGTGGCACCCCATAGTGAACAAAAAAGGTTTTTATAAGTACTTTGGCACAGTGGATGCCTTCTGGTCCTTGGTGGGGAAAGCTTGGGCATATCTCGTAAAATGGTCAGTGACCACCAGCACATTACTGATATTTCTTTGATCTGGCTCCAGACTCAGAAAGTCAATACAGACCAGCTCCATGCAGGTGCTGGTGGTGATGTTAACTAGGGGGCAGCCCTCTGGGGCAAAGCTTTCCTTTGTAGACAGCGACTACAAGTTTGGATGTGTTGTTCAACATCAGCCCCCATCTTAGGCCAATAGAATCTGGATCTTACCAAGTCAAGTGTTCTGTCTATGCCAAAGTGCCCCATGTGGTTGTGTAGGGACCTCAGCACCAAGTCTCGGAAGGCAGTAGGCAAAACTAGCTGTTGTTTATCTATTTGTCCCCCTCTGTCTACTGTTTCTCTGTATAACAGTCTATTAATCAGTTTCAACTTAGGAACTTCATTGTTTAACAATGCAGTTCTCAAATCAGTGGAGCGTAACTTGCATACATCTTTCCCTGTGTAGAGGGCTTCTAGAGCCTATTTGATCATGGGATCTCGGGATTGAGCCCGCTGAATACTGTCATTGTCCAGCTGAGTCAGAGCACCAATGTCTATTGTGGAAAAGTGGCAATAAGCAGCAGGTATGCAGTTCTCAGAGGGCCCCAAACAATCCACCATACAGTTCACTGTGTCTGGGACCACTTGCTCCTCTCGGTCAAACTTCTGGCAGAGTGCTCGAATATCAGGTTCTGACAGTCTGACCCAGTCATTTCGAGAAACAGGCCTCCGGGAGAGAGCATCAGCATCTATGTGGTTCAGGCCTGCTCTGTATTCAACAGCATAGTCGTATGTAGATAATGCAGAGAGCCACCTATTGCCAGTAGCATCCAACTTAGCTGAAGTCTGCACATAGGTCAAAGGATTATTGTCAGTTTTTACTAGTATCTTAGCCCCATACAAGTACTTGTGGAATTGGTCAACAATAGCCCACTTCAAAGCTAGGAACTCTGAC
The DNA here is from genome assembly GCA_016271365.2 of Neoceratodus forsteri. Classification (NCBI taxonomy): domain Eukaryota; kingdom Metazoa; phylum Chordata; order Ceratodontiformes; family Ceratodontidae; genus Neoceratodus; species Neoceratodus forsteri. The sequence continues at coordinate 723,847,141 of CM057458.1, read as the reverse complement.
TTATGTACAGAATAGTTCTTTTCGGAAGGGGTCAGGCTTCTGCTGGCAAAGGCCACTGGTCTCAGGCCATTCTTGTGCTCCTGGTACAACACAGCCCCCAAACCTTGCAAACTAGCTTCAGTGTGTAGGACATAGGGTTTTACTGGATCTGCATAGGCCAGAACAGGAGCGTGGTTAAGTTCATATATAATCTCATGAAAAGCAGCTTCACAATCAGGTGTCCATCGTGCCCCAAAAACTTAATTAGGACAGAAATACACTCTCTGTCTCAGGGGGAGTTGACCTCTTGTATTTTTTGTGGGTTGGAGGGTAACCTTGAGTAAGATTAAGTAAAGGACGGATCACTCTTGAATAGTCCTTGATGAAATGGCGATAGTAGCCACAGAATCCCAGGAATCTTTGCAGTTCTTTTAGATTGTAGGGCTGTGGCCAGGTGGTCAAGGCCTAAACTTTACTTGGGTCAGTCTCTATTCCCTCAGTGGAGACTGTATGCCCCACATACTTTACAGAGGTTTGGAAGAACTGACATTTATCGATGGACAGTTTCAGGCCAAAGTCTTCCAGTTGGTCCAACACCTTGAATAATCTGCTCTCTTGTTCTTCCAGTGAGCTACCAAACACAATAACATCATCTAGGTATACCAGGCACTCTAATAAGTTCATGTCCCCCACTGCATGCTCCATCAGTCGTTGAAAAGTGGATGGGGTGCCTGAAATCCCTTGAGGCATCCTCCTGAATTCATAGAAGCCAAGCGGACAGACAAAGGCTGTCTTCTCATGGTCTTTTGGGGCCATCGGGATCTGGTAGTACCCACTGCGAAGATCCAGCACAGAGAACCACTTGCTACCGTTCAGGCAGTCCAAAGCATCCTGAATGTGGGACATTGTATACTGATCAGGGATAGCCCGCTGGTTTAAAGTGCGATAATCCACGCACATCCTTACTGTCCCATTCTTTTTTCTCACTGCCATGATGGGGGAAGCATAGGGGCTTCTGGATTCTTGTATTACACCAGCAGCTAGTATCTCTTGCAGATGCCGTCTCACATCATCTATGTCAGCAGGGGCCAGGCGTCGAGACCTCTCACGAAATGGCCTTTCATCATGCAGCCGGATGTGGTGCTCAGCTCCTTGCACACATCCTACGTCCCATTCCTTTAAAGAAAATGCCTGGTCTCTCTGTGCAAGCTTTCTACTGATTCTCATCTTCCATTCAGCTGGCAACAGGGAGTCCCCAAAATCAAACAAGTCAGGCGTCACTCTGTTATTTTCCCCCGAACACTTGTTACTGAGTAGCACTGCAGTATCTGCACAATGTACATTAGCCAGGGTGCAACCTCTATTTACTCGAATCTCTCTATCAGACACATTATGGACTTGGACCATTACCCTTCTGGCATAAGCATGGGCTCTGGCAGGCAAAATACTTGACCAGCAGTCCTTTCAGCAGTTTCCCATCGCCTGGTGCATCCATCATGAGGATTTTATTCTTGACATCCTTTCTGATACGGACTTGCCCCTGTAGGGTACACTGAGCATTTGGCGCCAGGATCAGAGACTCAGGATCCTTCTTCTAGACAATTCCAACCTTTCCTCTGGTTCCACTTTTTCAGCATCTCTCTGTGCCTCATAGGCCTTCTTGATCAAGGCCAGAATTCTTAAAGCTCTACTAGTCCTTGACCCCTGTTTTTCATAACACAACAGCGCCAACCATCCAAACATATGCGCATTTGTCCCAATTAGTAGAGAAACCCCATCATATAGTCCAGTAGGGGGACACACTAAGGCCAGGGTCTCTACTTGCTCTGCCACTCCAGCCACGGAGGTGGGAAAAGACAGCCAAATTCGGATATACCCAGAGTAGAGGTAGGCCCTCTCACTTAACCCCCAGACATGTAGCCTCTCCAACGGTTGTAAGGGCACATCAGACAAATGCTTCTGATACCAGTGTTGGAATATAATTGTCACTTGGGAGCCACTGTCTAATACAGCTCTTATAGACACTCCATTCACCTTTACAGTGGTCTCCATGGAGGGACCCACTATTCTGGACCAGTCTGGAGAGACGTTAGCGGGGGCCTGGGCAACTGACCTTGCCACAAAGGGATGTGAGTTAGCATTTTTGGGATCCTCACTACGATCATTTTGTGTACCTCTCAACCACTGATTTTTCCTCTGAAGCTCTCCTTGTAGCCTGTATACAACTTTGTCTGTGTCTTTTGGGAACCTGCATTCTCTCTTCATGTGCCCATCCTTCCCACAATTATAGCAAAACATACCTTCCGGAGATTGAGTTGGCTGAGGCATCACACTGGGAGCCGGGGCGGGGGTACTTCCAACAGAAAACCTTGGTGCCATCTCTGTCTGCGGCGTGATACGCATTTGGAGACATCTCGTCAATGTCCCCACTTCCATAGTCAAGACATCGAGTTTTGAGCTGTTGTCAGCAGGAGATGCGTGGGTGGGTACCCCACCCCCACAGCAGATGCAGTCGGATGAGGGTCGGGGCCTGTACTTGCAGGAGCAGCCTTCATAAAGAGACTGTTTTTTATTTCCCTGAACTCGCTCAGCAGTTCACCCCATGGTGGCACACCCTTTTCCTTCTCAGAGCACTCATTAACTGCCAACCTTTGCCCCTGAACTTCACTTGATGGGTCACCCTCAGTCACTGGGGTCATAACAGCAGCTATTGGTACAAGTCTCTCCCGGGGTCGCCTTTTCTCAACCTCTCGAATTTCTCTCATTAGCTCATCATAGGAGGGTGGGGATTCCAGTTGATTGGCCAGGTGTAACTGAAGCAACAGCAGTTCTGAGAAGGGGGCAGACTTAAAGATCCTGTCCAGCCTGGTTCAGTCCAATTCAATTGCTGGCAAACTACCCTTACTGAGGCATTCTTGCAACAATTTTTCCAACTGAGATACATACACAGACAACAACTCCCCTTGGTACTGTTGTGCATTTCTTACTCCCCACCACAGGTCCTCATCGGAATCTGGGCTCCCATACACATTCTCCAAGGCCTCAAGATAGTCCTGTGCAGTCGCTTCAGGGTTACTGGCCCTTTTGGCATGGATGGTAGCCAGGGCAGGACCTCGGAGGCTCTCACTTAACCTCTTTCACTTTTCTGCTTCCGAGTATTGCCATTCTAGCACTTGAGGGGCAACATAGTCTATCCAGGTCTCCCAGTCATCCTCCCCTTGTGGAGTGGGGAGGGTGCCGGAGAAAACTGTCAACCTGTGGTAAGAGTCGTGACTATTGGCAGGTACAGACATAGGGGCTAGCACTGGCACAGAAGGAGGGGCAATAATGGGTGCTGGAGGGGGAGAGGGTGTTGGTGGAGGAACGTTCTCAGGTGGCAATAATAGTTTCTTTAAATCCTCCAGTTTTCCCTTCCTCCAGCAACAATTTAGCAAATTTCTCCTCAAAAGTGTCAGATAGTGGGGGGCTCATTCCTCCCCGTCTCTACTGTCCTTAGTTGTCACTCTCCAGGCAGTGAGGGCTCCCTCTGAGGTAATAGTCTGTGGCACTTTGGAGCTATCTTTGGGGTCCTTATACTCCACTAGGGCTATGAAAATGTAGGTGAGCAGATCAGCATGTCGACCCACCACCACAGGGTTTTGTAAACCTTCCACCTTGGAAAGTACTCCCTGTACAGTGTCCTTATTGATACCCAAGGGGATGTCCAGGATAAGCATAGCATTTTGGGGTTGATCTCCTCCCCAGTACACTCCATAACCCGATTGCACACAGCCACTTCTGTCGAGTACCCATTTATTTTTATAACAGTGGTTCATAAATGTGGCCACTAGAGGACACAAAATCCCAATGGTGCCTCCAAGATGTAACCCCCAGGTGGCGCTATCCCAAGGGCTACTACCCCTGCCTGCTTGACTACTTACAGGTTGAGGGGCCTAGGTTCTGTGGCGGGTGCCTCCACCCAGAGGTCAGGGTTTGTAGTGGTTAGACTAGCTTGGTCACAGCCCTCTGGGACACTGAGACCCCCTTTTATTCCCTCTAGTGGCTCACACAATGCACAGCAGTTACAGTCCCAATACCCCATATGTACACACTGTTCATTCATAAAGTACCACTTACCCTCGAGATTGATTCTGAGGTTCGTCTCTGGGCACCCCCTGTAAAATAAGGTTAATCAACATACACAAACCAATACAATGCATGATATGTAGGTACTGATACTTCAGACAGTTTAAGGTTTAACAACATCAAATCTGGTTTATTTAGGGGGAATAAAACACGGGAAGGAGAGATCAGGTTAATTGGCAGAATTAAATCACAGTACTGTGCACACATACAGGGTCTGAAAAGTCACACTCTGGGTACCCAGGTTGGTGGGGGGCTAGCCAGGTCCGTTGCCCAGGCTTGGCCGGCAGGTGCAGATGGACAGGGCCCTGTAGAGGAAAATACATGCACAACACCCAACTGTAATCCGGAGCCGGATGGCTCAGTCCATGAAGAAGTGAAACAACAATAATTAGATGACTCACTTGTAATTGAAAACAGGCTGCAGGGGAATACCCTAATTTGTACTCACAATACCCAAGCTGAGAACCGGATGGTGGATGTTCTTCTGGGTTGCCAGAACAACAGGGCATGGAGACAAGGTCCTTGTGACTGGACCCCAGTGCAGTAGATAGCAAACGGATTTAGTCCGAGACAAGTTGGGGTTTGCTTCCAGCTTTAACACACAGCACAGGGGATTGGAAATAGCGATTCCCCACAAACACTACGCACATTCATATGTAAAAGGAAAGTACTATACCAGGCAGACTGCTCCTAGATCCCGACCACAGTTACTGCAAAATACCCAGGAGCACACACAGCAGCTTCAGTTCCTGACAGACCGAGCGCGATTCAGCAATTTCTCCAGTCTTCTACAGGGTTAGCCTGGTTTCTGTCTTTCAGACTTCCTTCTTTCTCCTCATAAGTCAGATTCAGTCCGAACTAGTGCTTACAACGGCTGCAGGCCGAACCTCAGGGCCTCACACACGCTTCCCGTGTGAAACTATACACCGCAGAAGCACAGAGCTCCTTCTCTCTTCACTGTCACAACTGATCTGACCTTTCCAGTCACAGAGCAGGGCATTTCCTTTAGTTCCACACCATTCTGTTGGCTGGTTCGGCTGTCACTCACAATAAGACTCCCTCTGTTGGTGGAAAAAGGCACCAAGGTCAAAACTATATTTCCAAGAGTCACTGCCCATACAATCCCCTTGTGGCTGGCTCAAAATTAAGAGTCCAAGTTCCGATTCGTCCACAGTCTCCATTTTAGGGTCTCCCTATCGTCCTGATTGGTCCAAGTCAGTAATTCAGGACCAAAATGAAAGAGCTACACTGAAACAGTTCTTGCTGAAGGAAAAGCAGGTTAGACAAACTGTATTTTCATTATCACTCTAACAGATTTCTGGCAAACAGTTATATCTTTCAACAAGGCTCCCTCTGCACATGTAGCGACGGCAGAAATGGAGCAAATTGACAGCAGCTCGGGTGGGATTCAAGCATTAAATACACAATCCCCCATACAAACTAATTAAGTCTGCAAGCAGACAGCTCTTAAAGAGACAGTACATGGAGGCTCAAATAGCACTCACTTGGAACCACATTTAAACAGCTCAGACACCGAACACTGCCCAGACTTGGAGCATTCAGGCAAGCTCCTGGAAGACTTTTGGGAACCCTCATTTGCAGGGGGGTTACATGTCGATACACTGATTGCTCGCTATGCCTTACAGCCATGCACAACAAAACTGATTTTGTAATTTTAGTTGATTGTATTGTGGTTGTGCAAGGAAGTGATATGCAAAAAAAAGGTAATTATGAAAAGTAGTGACAAAGTTTATTTATTTATTTATTTATTTGAGATAATCAGAAAGACCTTTGAGTCTAAGACTCATTTACAAAGGTTCTGCGTCATACATGAAGAACAGGGAAACAATACATGTTTACAAGATGTGAGCACATAACAAAGATCATACACAGTAAAGGAAAATAATTTTTCTTTTCTACACATGGTGGTACATTTGTTTCAGAGGGTGAGCTACCCTGCTAGGGTAGGGATGTTTTAACAGAAGAGTAGCACAGCCATAGGGAGCAGAGAGTTTCCGAGGTGGCTGCTTGTCAAAGTAAATTTTGATGGGTATGCCCTTGTGCAATGGGGGAACAGTGAAGTTGGGGGGTCTACGGGGGAAGGGTCAGCTGCAGTCACACTGGTTTGAGGCTTGCAGGTGATTCCTTAGTCCGGTTTTGAATGGGCCAAGCCTGGTTTCTTCCATGATAAGGCTGGGGAGGGCATTGGTCCAGGAAGGGGCTTTGTTGCAGAAAGTTCACTGAAATTGGGCGGTCCGGCCATGTGGTATCCATAGCAGCGGTTTGTTCGAGCTACAAGTAGTTCTGAGGGGAGATGTTGTGAGGATAAATTGGCTTAGGGCAGGGGGTTGAGGCCAAGGACAATTTTTTTGGTCATTAGGTAGGTGTGATACCTAATTCTATTGTCGAGGTTTAGCCAGTTTTCTGTGCTGTAGAGGGAGCATGTGTGTGTGAGGCAGTCACATCCTGTGATGAGCCGGCAGGCTTTGTTAAGCACCAGGCGGAGATTATTTAGGGCTGTGGAGGCTGCCGCATTGTAGACAAGGATGCCGTAGTCCAGCAGGGAGAGGATAGAGGAGTTTATGGTGAGTTGTAATGCTTCAGGGGTGAGGCAATGTTTATATCGGTAGAGAACTCCTAGTCTGGAGCTAAGGGCATTAGATAGGCGTTGGATATGGAGGTTAAAGTTGAGGGCTGGGTCTAGTGTGATCCCTAGGTATTTAAAGTTGTTTACTTTGTTCTAAGGGTGCCAGTTTAGCGGTGAGAAATTTGGGGCAGAGGCTTTTGAGGGGATTCTGTGGATGAGAGAAAATCATGACTTTTGTTTAATTGTAGTTTATAATAAGACACAGGGTGGTAAGCCATTGTTCGATTTCTCGGAAAGAAAGCTGGAGATTTTCGTGGAGTTTGGAGGGTGCTGGGTCAGAGGAGTACAGGACGGCATCGTCCGCGTACAGTAGCAGGTTGCCGGTGCAGGCCGATGGGAGAGAGTTAAGGTATAGACTGAAACGTAAGGGGCCCAGTATGGAGCCTTGCGGGACACTGTAGCGGATAGGGAGGCAGGAGGATAGGACGGTGCCAACCTTAACCATCTGCGTTCTATCTGAGAGGTAGCTGGTAAACCAGTTTATGGCATCCTTGGAAAAGCCTAAGTAGGCCAGGGTGTTAAATAAGAGGGCGTGATTGACGGTGTCAAATGCCTTGGATAGGTCCACGAAGATATGTATTTGACTATTCTTTAAGTCTTTAAATCTTTTTGCAATTGAAATGTTTTAAAAATAAGTTGCATATAAGCAAAGAAACTGGCTAATGTGCTTTGGTGTTTATGGTGGTATTGTATATATGTGAGTGTGCTGAAGGCAAGATATGGTGCTGAGGTATTTTGGTTGCAGATAAGCCCAGTAACTGCTAAATTATATTTAGGATACTCCGTCATGAGATAAAATGTTTGAGCCAGATCCTTTGGGCAGAATCCCTGCTTTGTTCTATGTTTATAGGTGTTAAACATGGTGCAATAATAGCCACATAAAATCTGTAGTTGCATGAAGGTGTATCATGTAACCAAACAAAATGATAGTGTTAGTAAACCACTGAATAAATGAAACCACCCATATGAATGTTAATGTAACTTCACTTTTACTAAGTAGAAAAAAGGTGTGCATTACAGAATAATCATTCATTTGATGTTACACTAAGCAGCATTAGTGTTTTAATATGTATAAAATATTTAAAATTACCTTCCCTGTGGATCGCCACAGCCATTGCATTGAGTGCACAGTGATTAATCCATAAGCATTATTTCATCTAATAGCCACGCCCCTTTAACTCTGCCCTTATATTTGGTACCGTCCTTTTATTTCTGCCATAGGACCCTTCTTAAAATCCCTGAATAGGGACTCGGTTCCACTGTGCCCAGGGGAGATTCAGACCCATGTTGTGTTTGAGATTTCTGAATCAATTTTTGGGGGGCAGGTCATTTTTAATTGAGACACTCACTCCCATTATCAGAGAAGGACAGCTTGGGGATCCTGGCCATGACCATTAGTAACCTGGCAGGACATCTGTCTCCATATATCCCTCTGGGAGGGGCACAGGCAGTGCCTGAGATTCCAGGTATAGGATCAGCAAATGTGATTCAGGCCACTAACTTTTGGGATCCAGCCCTCAAGCATTTTCAGTCATGACACAACAAAGGTCCATACAGGGACAACACACAGTAGTGTGCTCAAGCATCAAGATAGGTAAAGATCAGCCTGACCTGATGGAAGAACTGGGCAACTCTCATGAAGAGACAGACGCTCAGTGGGACAGATGCAACCTGTAAAATGATGCCCATCGCCAACCTCAGAGGTTGGGGAGACCACCTGGACCGCAGGGACAGCAGCACAATGATGGAATACACGAATGGTCAGGAAGGTATCAGGAGACACATACGGAACATGGAAAACCTACAACTCCTTGGCTGGGCAGATTATCACCTATCCAACCTATCCACAACCTACATCCCAAGGTAGGACAACTCAGTGGCACACTGACTCAATTGAGAAGCCCTACTACCTGGAGAGTGGGAGTGCAGTGACAACACGTTCATGCTCTCTTACCCCTCTAGTGTGTCATTGGAGAGCAGTGTTTGCCTACAGGAGCCATGTCAAGATGTCACAGTTCTCCCTTACCAGGAAACATCACCTGTTAGACTGGGATGCCCTTCCCTACAGTGGGGGCAGTTAGGACAGCGTCACAATCTATCTCTGAGTCAAATTTTACCATGAGTTCTACACAAGATAGCACACAGCAAGACATTGACTGTTCTCTATAAAAGATGCTACTTCTAGGACTGATAATACATTAAAATTCTTACAATCTGTTCTTATTGATATGGCAATTGGCCAGGAGGCCCTGGGAGGTAGAGGATGTACACAGGAGGTCATAGACATCTACATAACTATTTTTCTTGGTATGGCTTACTGATGTAATAATTTTCAATAAAAAAAATATCTTCAGGACATCAATTGACTTTGACGGTATAGTGTAGATTCTGAAAACCATTCCGTTTCTGGCAGAGGTTAGAGCAGTGGTACTCCCGTAGGGTCCAGGCCGCAACTACTAAAGTTCCTTGTAGAAGGTTTAGACACAGCATTCCAAAGGTGACATTCCATACAGGTAACTGCCTTCAGAACCCTCTTCCTGGTGGACTCTGGAGCCTTGTTGTGCTTTCATCCACGTATACAAGAGTCACTGGGATGGTGTTGCTGAAGCACCCACCAGGGAAACCAATCGTTCCACAAGAGGAGTTGAACCAGGTGTTTTTAGACCCCCTACAAAGGCCATTTTTCCACACATTTTGTGGATGCTTGTCTTTTCCACCATGCACTACATGTAGCACATGTAACAGTGATTACGTCACCTCAAAGACCTGATCCTCAGAAGAGCCATATGCAATTTTTCCCATCAGGACTTGGTCATTCTTCACACAGGTCTAGAGTGCCTACCAAGGTAACCTTGACCTTTTGTTAATCATAATTGGGATCTGATTCTCTAATTATTCTGTCCTTAGCAAAGAGATGACCAGGACAGGGCACTGCACATCCTTAATCCCAGAAGAATTCAGCACTATGAGCAGTGAACAGAAGCATTTCAGAAGCCTACTAATCTTCAGACTAGGTCACAACCAAGGCACCTAAGCCTCACAAGACACAATCGTGAGATGGATATGTTCAGTTATCTTGCCAGCAGACCATTATGCAGGCAGCTGAGCTTGCAGATGTGGAGTTGCTGAGCCCGGGCTCAAGTCCACTTGACTGCAGCGATGGCCACATTGTAAGCTGACTTTGTGGCCTATTCAGGCAGATCTTCATCAAGGGTACCACAGTCATTAGGTCACACATATGGAACCTCACTGTCAGTGAAGCAGGATCCACATGGAAGATTTTCAGCAGTACCACTAGGGCCACCCACGCCAATGTCAACAACCCTATAAAGGTGTGAGCGACCTCGCTCCCTCCTTAGTGTTTTCCCCACCATAGACTCTGTTCGCATGGGTCTCTGCAGAAGCTCTGACACAGTTTCATACTATTATATCCTATGACTTCATTTCTTTTTTTTCTGTTATTTTTTTAGGGCCTTGATTTTTTTCCTTCCCGCTTTTCTCCCTGCCACTCCTCGGATGAGCATGTGTGTGTGGAGGCATGTGCATGCCGCATTCCTGGGCACCCTCCCACTGCTTGCAGCCCTGTTCCACCTGTGCTGCCATCAGACCTCTACCCGGTGGCAGCGCAACTACGGGGGAGGGGGCGACAACCTCCCCAGGAGAGGAGAGCTGCCGTTAGGCTGCTCAATCCTGCTCCTCCCTCCACCCCCCCATGCCAGCTGTCTAGCAACCCGAGGTCATTCCCCAGCCTGGGTTGCCGGTGTGGCGGGAGGTGAGGCATAGCGCCTCAGCCCTCTGCACCACAGGGCCGGCAACATTATTTCTTTTCAATTTTTAGAATCTCTTTTTTCAGAAAGACTTTACCTTGTTTATGTCGAGAGTTAATCCTTCTACTTCTCTCTTCTATTGCTGCTGCTGCTGCAGAAAGAAGACTGCTTCCACATATGAACATTCTCTCTGTGTCTGCTGTCTTTGGCCTGACCACGACATCTCGGACTGTGAGCTCTGCCATAAGTTTAATCAAACAACCCTCAGGTGACGGAAAAAGGCTCTGAAAAAATTTCTAATGGAGCAACAGGTAGCCAGTTCTGGGCAGAGGTCCTCTGGGGTCCTTCCTTCCCAGTCACCGGTGGGTTTGTTGAACTCCCAGGCCTCTTAAGGCCCGAGACAAGCCCTCGGAGTAAAGTCATAAAAAAGACCGAGATCAGGATCGCCATTGCCCCCCCCCCCGCCATGACATTCCCGTTCCCCGACACCCTCCTCTTCTACATCCAGGGGTACTCCATCGGCTGCATTGATGCCTGCTGCTGTCCATGTCTTTGTCCCTAACAGACCCCTACCGACATCACCACCACCCACTGTGAAGAGTGGCCAGTTATCGGCCCCTATTTCATCAATGCCAGGTTCATTATCAACAGCCCTTTCGTCGAGGACTGATGCTTCTCCAGGTCCTCGGGCTCCTTGGGCTCTGAGGGCCCAACAGATGGGTCATTGCACCTTCTGCCGTCACCCCCCACACCGTTGGTGCAGCAGTCCAGTGTCGTCGACCTCAATGATATTTTGACCAAGTTCAGTTCTGTCTTGGTCCATCAGCTGGGCATGTAAAGGCCTGGATCACCTGCACCATCTACGGCACCATCGTCATCAACGCCACTTCAGCCTCTGTGGGCTGTTTCCCATGGGCCATCATCAGTCCCTCGTTTGTCGGACCTCAAGCTGCAGCAGGTCAATGTCAAGGAGGAGTACCAACTTGACTTCATCTTACCTGAGGAAGAGGAGAAACCGCCTCTTTCCTCTGACAGGTCCACCACTTAATCTTCAATGTGTGAGGACTCCATCAAACATACTCCCGGATCTCCTGCAGAGGACCTCACTTTCTTTAATGTTATGAAGCAGCTGTCCTCAGCCATGGGTTTCCATACAGAAGTGGAGGATGCCACCAGAAGAGATCTGGTGGACTTTCTGGAAATCCCAGAATCTCCTCCCAAGGTCATTCCTCCTATCCTTCCAGCCCTGAAGAATACCACTACTGCAGCCCGGCATAGGCCTGACATGGTACCAGCCATGCTCTGCAGGGCAGATAAGTTGCATCATGCCCCCAGCTGTGCTGCCCAACCAGAAAATATTTCTGTGGTTATAAAGGCAGCTCATGACAGGTCAGAGGTGCCCAAGTACCTCAGCTCCCTCCCTCCTAAGAGGGAATCCTATAGGATTGACCTCTTGGGTAAGAGGGTATATGCCTTCTCCACCCTTGGGCTGAGGATTGCCAACTACCTTTCTCGCATGGTTAAGTACCAGAATACTATTTGGAAGAAGGGCAAAGCTGCTGCCCAGGCCCTTCCTGATTGCTCCCAGAAACAGGAGGTTCTCAGATGCTTGCAGAGTGCAGAGCATATTAGCAAGCACCTCCTGAGGGCCCTCTAAGATGTTTTGGGTACAGGTGCCAGGGCTACTGCCACAGGCATTTGTCTTCATAGGCACTCCTGGCTGAGGGTTTTGGGTTTTCCGGCTGATATCCAGCAAAAGGTGCTTAATGCACATTTTAATGGCTCCAAGCTGTTTGGGCCAGATGTGCAGGACATCATAAACGAGCTGTAAGCATCTGGCAGGGCTATCCAATCCATCCACTTGCTCTACCATACTCAGCCTAAGAGCAGACGGTGCCCTCCTTTTTGCAAGGTGTCTCACAAATCTGGAGCAACCTCGAGGCCCCAAAGCAAAAGAAGAGCCTCCTCTGCCTTGCCCACCCCCTCCTCCTCTGGTGCTGCAACATTACAGATCTCCTTCCCCCAGCAAATCCTCACCACTGATGCTTCTTACTCGGGCAGGGGAGGTCATCTGGGTCCCTTTCAGATGCAAGGGACATGGTTCCAGATTGTACTATCCCTGCACATCAATGTCCTGGAGATGCGGGCGGTCCTGCATGCCATGCAGGCCTTTCAGAATCATTTCCTCCTGGGTCAGCTGTTGATCCAGTCCGACAATCTCCACATTGTCTACTATATGAATAAGCAGGTTGGGGCGCATTCGTATCCCCTATGCAGGGAGGCCATGAGAGTGTGGTACTGGGCCCTAGACCACAGTCTGGTTCTCTTGGCGTTCCATGTCCCAGGCATGATAAACACCCTAGCGAACAGCCTCAGTCGGATACAGTTCAGCATGCATACATGAATGGGAACTTCTCTCATCCATCGCAGAAGATCTGTTCGCCAGATGGGGTCATCCAAAGTTGGACCTTTTTGTGTCCCCACTCAACACAAAACTGTTCAGTTTCTGCTTGCTAGATCCAGGATCTGGAGTTTTCTGGAGAGACGCGTTGTCCCTGTCCTGGAGCGAGAGGTTCCTTTACACCCTCCCTCCATTTCCTCTGATTCAGAGGATGCTAATCAAGCTGCAAATGTAGGGGGCCAGCATGATCCTGGTTGCCCTATTTTGGCCACGGCAGATATGGTTTCCATTACTGCAACAGTTAGCAGAGGAACCTCCAGTCCCTCTGCCCCTCTGCAGGGACCTGTTTACACAGGCTCAGGGGACCCTGGTCCATTCCAATCTCAAGTTCCTTTGTCTGCATGCCTGGCTCCTAGGGACATAGCCATCACCCACTTTGGGGTATTCCATAGAGTGGCAGGTGTCCTAGTGGCAGCTTGAAGGCCCTCAACTACAGCCACATATGCCAGGAAGTGGAAGAGGTTTGCCATCTGGGCTGTCAGGTGTCATCTGGACCCTTTCACTTGTCCAGTGAACCAGATTCTGGACTATGTGATACAGTATGTCTGTTGGACTCAGATCTCCAGTATTCCTCCCTCAAGGTGCAACTTTCGGCTATCTCGGCCTTTCATGAGCCTGTGGGAGGCTACACCGTGGCTCAAGTTGGATGTATCCAGTACTTTTCTAGGGGGCATACTGCATCTGAAACCTCCAGTCCATTCCCCTATCTTGGCTTGGGACTTGAATTTTGTTATGGAGATGTTGACCCTGTCTCCTTCTGAGCCAGCCATAACTTGCGAGCTACACTTTCTTTCCTGGAAAGCATTATTTTTGGTTGCTGCTACTTCTACTTGAAGGATTTACGAACTTCAGGCCCTCTGGTGCGGGGAGCCTTAGTTGATTTTCACAAAGACCCACATGTCTTTGCGCACAAATCCTTAAGTTTTTTCCCAGGGTGGTGTCTGAGTTTACCCTGAACCAGTCTATCCAGCTACCTGTTTATTTTCCTGAATGTGCCATTCCAGGGGAAGCACTGCTCCATATGTTAGACATGTGCAGAATTTTGAATTATCTACTCCAAACTAAGGCAAGGCAAATTTTATTTAATCTTGTGCCCAATCCCTGAGGCTCTCGGCACCTTACAAACAAAAAGGGTTAGTACAATACAACATATCATTAAAATAATTAAATACATAAAATATATCTTAGCATGTCAGATAAAATTTATCAGATTATCCCGGTCAGTCATCCTCACCCAGGAATGCCAAATGGAAATGATAAGCCTTTAGCCCCCATTTAAACTGCTCAACCATTGGGGCCTCCCTGACAGTAGCTGGCAAACTGTTCCACAGGTTCAGCCCGGTGACACTGAAAGCACGGTCGCTGGATGTTTTCAGCCTGACCCTGGGAATGTCAAGGAGGCCCTGGGTTGAGAAACGGAGGGAACGGGTGGAGGAGACAGCTGTTAGGAGATCAACCAGGTAACCAGGGCCCAGCCCATATAGGGCCTTATAGGTGAGCAAGCCCACTTTGAAGAGGATCCTCCACCTGACAGGTGGCCAGTGCAGAGCCCGCAGGACAGGAGTCACATGAGTGGACCTTGGCAGGCCTATCAGCAACCTCGCCACACCATTCTGCACTAGCTGCAGTCGGCGGAGGGTCCCTCCAGTGATCCCGAAGTAAAAAGCATTGCAGTAATCCAGCCCTGAAGTCACAAAGGCATCGACCAATAATGGCAGGTCTTCGGGCAGAACTAGGGGCTTAATTCTGGTGAGGCTCCTCAGATGGTAATAACCACTTTTGACTGCAGATGACACCTGAGCTTCAAGTGTCAATCTGCTGTCCAGGACAACGCCAAGATCCTGCACCCTAGGGGAAGCCATCAATGGTGTGGATCCCAGAAATAATCCAGTACCCACATCAGAGGCACTCCCATCACAACCGCAACCTGGCTCAATCACCAGTACCTCCCTCTTCAGCCGCAGCCAGCTGGAGGACATCCAGTCATTGATCTCAGTCAGACAGCTGTTGATCGCTTTCTTGGCATTGTGTGTTCCCAGGGCAGAAGACAAATACAGCTGGGTATCATCAGCATAGCAATGAAACCACACACTGTATTGTCTAATGAGCTCTCCCCAGGGGCAGCAAGTATACCACGGATAACACTGGCGACAAGATCGAACCCTGTGGTACTCCAGAAGACAGAGGCCTTGAGAAGGATGAGGAGAAATTCCCCATCACCACCCACTGCTCCCTGCCAGTGAGATGGGACTCAAACCAGTTGATGACAGAACCAACAAGTCCACAATACTCTCAAAGGTGATCAAGACGCACAATGTGATCCACGGTATCAAAACTGATGAGAGATTGAGGAGAACAAGAATTGACCTGTCTCCTCTATTCCTAGCCCTGAAGAGGTCATTATGCATCCTGACTAATGCTGGTTCCATGCTATGCCTAACCCTGAAACCCAACTGGAATGGCTCATAGACATCAAAGGACAAGAGGTGTTCCTCGAGCCATTGGGCCACTAGTTTCTCAACAACCTTGCCCAAAAATGTCAGGTTGGAGATGGGATGGTAATTCACCAGGACATCCGGGTCAAGAAATTTTTTTTTCAGGAGGGGTGTCACCAGAGCCTCTTTCAAGGCATCTGGAAAGATTCGCTCTGACATCGAACACTGGGCAGTCCCAGTGAACATCCGACTCATGGTCCCAACACATCTCATCAAGAAACTAGTTGGGGCTGGGTCCAGTTCATAGTAGGTGTGCTTTAGATTCGAGATCACCTCAATAACCTCGGCCACCTCCACCATCTTAAACTCATCCCAGACAGATGGAGTGCCTCCGCTCCTTCCAGGCCAATCACTACAAGACAAAACATGTCTCACTGGTGGGATCCCCACCCGGATGGATTACACCCTATCAGAGAAAAACAGCAAACTCCTCACATAACATGGCTGATAAAGCTTTTTTCGGTTGCAGGCAGACTGGATGTAACAATCTGTCCACAGTCCAAAAACATAGAAACATAGACTTTGATGGCAGATAAGGACTGCTTGGCTCACCTAGTCTGCCTATTTCCCTACCTATAGGATAGGCCGCAGATCCTAGTTAACCAACAGCCTATTTCTTCCTACCCCCCACAAGAATTGCCTTATGTCTGTCCCATGCATTCTTGAATTCTCCCACAGTTTTAGACCCCACAACCTCCTCAGGAAGGCTGTTCCATGCATCCACTACCCTCTCTGTGAAAAAAAATCCACATTGCCCCAAAACCCCCCTCTATCTTTAAATTGTGTCCCCTTGTTCTTGCACGTCTCTTTCTGAAAGATGCTACCTCTTGGACTTTGTTGATTCCACTGAGGTACTTAAAGTTTCTATCATGTCCCCCCTCTCCCTTCTTTCCTCAAGGGTATACATATTAAGCTCCTTTAGTCTCTCCTCGTATGGCTTCTCTTGCAGACCCTGCACCATTTTAGTTGCCCTCCTCTGGACTGCCTCCATCCTGTCTATGTCTTTGCAGAGATGGGGTCTCCAGAACTGGACGCAGTACTCCAGATGGGGTCTCACCAACTGTCTGTACAGAGGGATAGCAAATTCTGCAGAGGGATAACAACAAAAAGCTGGGATGGTCTGTTTTTTCCCTGTGGCAATGTCCCTGGACAGGAACTCTGCCTTCTTATGGTTGATTGCCCCCTAGTACTCATAGTAATAAGCACACAAGGCCAATTTGTCCCCCTCCAAGCAGGTCTTCCGCCAGCAATGCTCCAACTACTGACCCTTGATCTTCATCTCCTTGAGATTGTCATCAAACCAGGGGGATCTCAAGTAAGAATATCTGGGTCATATACGGACTGGTGCGATGGTGTTAAGCACTTCAGAGACCACCTTATTATAGGCGGCCACTGCCTCGCCCACGCCAACCACATATGCAGCATCTACACTAGATAGGTCAGCCTCCACCAGGTGTTCCTCTGAGGACGATCCCCTTAAAGAGCGGTAGCTGGCCATCTCAACAGGGGAGGGACTTCTGGGGGGGCCCTGAATAAGAACTTCACTGTGCAAGGTTCAGACCAAATGACCTGATCAGTCTTGAGGTTAGAAACCTCAGACCCCAGTGAGAAGACCAGTTTGAGCATGTGGCCATGGTGATGGGTCGCAGAAGTAACCACTTGTGTCAGGACCAGTGATGACATCAACTGGAGGAGGTCATGTCCAAACTGCGAGAATTCATCATCGACCCAGGCATTGAAGTCCCTCAGAATTCAAACATCTGGGGGACTTTAACACCACACCGATGACAAAATCTGTGACCTCCTGCAGGAAGTCTCCCCCCAACCCCAGAGGGTGGTAAATGAGGAGAATCCTGCAGCCTGCACCTGGACTCCCACGCACTGCCACACACTCAAAAGACCTGGCCAAACCCACAGGGTGCACAGTGAAGCCCAAGTCAGATCTAAACCAGATAGCCACACCCCCACCCCTACATTCCCTCCTCAGGCAATGCACTACAGAGAACCCAGAGAGGACAGCTGCCTCCAAAATTGGCTTGGCATTGTCACCCAACCAGGTCTCCATAATGCAAACCAGGTCAACCAAAGAGATCAAGTCTACCATAATTGAAGACTTGTTTCTTATCGACTTGGCATTGCATAGTACATCCCCAAGAGGATTGATAGGCATTGCCACCCCACCCCACCCGGCTACCTGCCCACTCGGTCCTGTAGGAACCCTGGGGATGGAGAACAAACAAGCCAATCCCACTCACCTCTGCTGCGCCCTGCCAGCGCCAACCTGCACAAACCCTAGTAATACTTACCTCCCTGCAGCATCGTGCTACTGTAGCTGGCACTGGGAGGTTGGTGAAGAGGTGCAGGTCACGCAGCTGGGCAGTAGCGTATGCTAAACGACGGAGGCCAAGGCTCTGGCACATCCTGAGGCTGACCGAGATCCTGTACTCTACTATTTAAAATACTCAACTGACCTTGGTCTGGCAAAACTGATACAGCCTATAAATAACACACACTCAGCACATTCACCTTAATACACAACAAAACTAACCACATACACACACCAAACACGCCACTCACACACCCCACCCCAGACCAACAACAATTTCCCATCCCACCAGAACCACCCCACCTACCACAATAAAATAAATACAATTTATATAAAACCAATAATCCCATCCCCAGAGAGACCACAAACAGTGCTAAAGGTTGATACAATGGAATTTAAAGGCTCCTTGAGTGGAGCGAAGTCCAAAAAGTCTGTCAGTGTTTAAAGTTGAAAAAAACAATACAGCTTTTTTCCTGTGCAAATCCTGCAAGTATATTTTAATGCGGTGTACTCTCACCCCATTGCTCACAGTCTCATACAGAGACTAGCACTCTCACCACAAGTCCCCTTATGGAAATTTTTTTCAGCAGATATCTCTCACAACTGCAAAGTTAATTAAATAAAACAGATTTTGGTAGCTGCATGTTCTGAAAACAAGCTCTCGATCCAAGAGTCACTCTCACCTGCTCCAGGAACAGGCCAGTCCAGAACCACCAAATCAGGACAGCTGGGGGTAGCAAAAAGAGTCCAGCAGGGATCAGAATATGGACCGCTTGGTGCCTCTCTCACTGGTGTCTAGTAGTACTCGGTTTTCGCCGGGAAGAAGCAGGACACACTCTCAGGGACTTCACCAGATCTCCCTCTGAACAAAGCTGTATACGGTAGCTGACTTGCCACGCTGCTTGAACAACAGGACCCGATAGCAGAACAGAACTAAGATCCGTGTTGACGACTTCAGGCAGTTCCAACAAGTCCCTCTGAAATCCAGCCTTGAACACTGCTATCAACAGCTAGCCCGCTCCCCAGTCCATTCAAGTGGGGACAGACTCAGAGCACTCTGGCTCCCTGAGAAACTCCTTGCAAGCACGGACCTCCACCAACCAGACAACCGGACAGACAGATCTTCCGACCACACTCCTTTGCTGCGGTCACTACAATTGCTTCTCCTGACTCTCTCCTCCGACTCCTCCTGCAGCTTCACAACCTGGTAAGTGCCTGTAGCACTGGTAGTCCTACATAGAAAATAAAAAATCTAACTCCTACCATAAACTCACTTTGCCCAACCCTATCTATCCTTTGCTTTGACCTTTAACGCTAGCTAAAGTTATATTTAAAATAATGTTAAAATATTTTGGACGCTTGGTCGATCAATGACCACAGTCTGCATGTACAAAACACTAGGACTGCAGCAAGTCAAAACAACTTTTTTTTCTTTAGCCCCAGGTAGAGAGGGCTTTCAGATTTCTAAACAATGTTTGTCCAAGTGGTTGGCACATTGTATTGTGCTCTACTACAACAAGCATGGCAAAGAGCTGCCGGGGCGGTGAAAGCCCATTCCACAAGGGGCATGGTTACCTCTGTGGCCTGTTTCAAAGGGGTCTCAGCTGCTGACATTTGCACTGCTGCCACCTGGAGTACCGTCCATACTTTTCACCAAGTACTACAGTCTAGACATTGCCTGTAGAGCCCATGCAGGCTTTAGCAGGGCTGTTCTGCAGGGCCTCCTGTCCTAAGTTTTGGGCTGGCCTTCCTCCCAGACTAAGTGCATCTGTAGCTGCTTGGGACTCATTCTGTATGTGTAACCTGATGACTGAGATATCACCAATGAAGATAGAACAGTTACAATACATAAGAAGTTACCGTAACAGTAGATCTTCGAGGGGATCTCAGTCATCAGGTCTGCCTTCCCTCCCACCATCCCCCTTTTGTGGGGCTCTTTCTCAGAAGTGGCTAACTGGTGTATCCAGCCTTTTATTTAGGCCTAGGCACCTCTCTCTCTCTCTCCTTGGTCCCCCATGGCAGGAGCTTTGCTCCCTCAGTCACTGGGGGAAAGAACTGAGGGGGAGCAGGCCCGCTCATGCCTATATAGGGTTGGTGATGTCAGCATGAGTGGTCCTAGTGGTACTGCTGAAAATCTTCCTGTAAATCCAGCTTCACCAACGGTGAAGTTCCATATGTGCGATCTGATGACTGACATCCCTGCGAAGATCTACTGTCATGGTAAGTTCTTACGGAACTGTTCTTTATTTGCATGGTGACCACTTGGAGTACTCGATATTGCTGAAGGAGATTTGCATAGTGATCACAAGCAGTACCAGACATCACTGGCAGTGATTTGCAAGTAAGCCACTGTAAGTATCCTATACACTTACGTGAAACCTTTCCGAGCTACTCGTTGCAGCCTAGGTATCTGTGTCCTTCAACCAGATAGTTCTGAAGGCCTAGTTAATACCTAAGCAACTGAGTCCTTAGCCCACCCTTGGGAATACCTTGGTATCACTGCTGTTGTATATATCCCAGTGGTACAACAGCCCTGTGATTAGCAGCAAGAGAGAGAAAACTAAATTTCAATACATGTAAGTTTTCTTTCTCCAACTGCTGGCCATAAGGCTGAAGCCCCCCAGTTACAGCTTATGAGTCATCAACTTTGGTTATGTTTGTATCTGGTATTATTATTTTAGAATCCAATTTAGTTGGATTGCCTAGTTTGGGATGACACCATTTCTGCTTTGGAACTGACTGGCACAATCCACAGGGGGGTGGACTTGTTCTCCTGTGTGAAAAGTCTGCTACCTGTCTGCAGAATTCTGAGAGGGAAGATCCCAGTGGTACAACAGCCCTGCAGCCAGCAGCTGGAGAAAGAAAATTTACAAGTATTTACACTTTGTTTTTTCAAGTACCGTAGCAAAAACCATATTAGAGATGTCAAACAATACACTTTGCCTCTAGACAGGGAACTGAGTGTATTATTTAGAGAGTTCACCTGTCCCTATTGTATGCTTGACTACTTTGTTCTGAACCTTCTAATCTAATAAACATTATGGAAATTAGGTTGTCTGGTTCCAAAAGGAAATGCAGTACATGGACTGAATGTTGAATAATGCAAGCTACAGTAACAAACAAGCAGACAGGCAATAAATTAATAATTTCTTCTCAGCTTGCATAACCTCCGTGGTCTGCAAGGTAACAGATATGCTGCATTTGCATCATTTTACATACTTTGGAATGTTAAGGGGGGTATGATTTTATATTTGTATTTACTGATGTATGTAACGGTTATAGAGGATTACTCATCATGATTTAATCTGATGTATGCCTAAAGAGTTTCCATAAAAAGAAAAAGCATACAATTTGAGTTTGCTTCCTGCTCTGTATAGATGTAGGTGACTGTCTCTTCTTGTTCAGTTACAGTTAATGGGGTCACTGTCTGATGAGGTTTGAAGGTGAATAGAACTAGACATTCTGTACCAGCCTCTTGGTAGAGTACTGCACACATCACACCTACTTACCACTATTGAGTACAAAGTCTTCTGAGCAAAACAAAAGAAAGAAAGAAAGAAATTGGGATTTCAGTATATATTGTATTAAGCAACAGCTGACTACATCTAAAAATAATACAAACCTTCTTCGAGGATATCTCTCATCGGGTCACATCTATGGTACTTAGCCGTCAGGTGTAAGAATCCCACAGGAGCTTTTTCTGCAGCAGTCTATTAAAGGCCACCCATGCCAACATCAGGCTCCGATGTCACACACCCTATATTCAGTCCTTGAGAAAGTGGTTTATCATCCATTATCTAAACACCTTGAGGAATATGGCCTGTTATCCATGGATCAGCATGGTTTCAGGAGGGTATTTAGCACGACCACGGCACCTGCTAAATTTACAGATCATGTACTCTGTGAAGCTGATAGGGGAAATCTCGTGGGGGCTATATTCATGGATTTATCCAAAGCCTTTGATATGGTTGATCACGAGATTCTGCTGAAGGAACTGACCTCCCTTAGTTTCCCCATAAATACTGCAAGTTGGGTCCAAAGTTACCTAGCAAATAGGACACAAATGGTTTGTATGGGGGTATACTGTCCAGTCCTCTCTAAGTTCACACAGGAAGCCCCCAAGGATCGATATTAGGTCCCCATCTGTATTCACTTTTTGTCAACCCTCTACTTTGAGTCATATACCAGCAAAAGAATTATGTATGTGGATGACCTCATCCTATACTACAGTGATAATAACCTCTCCAAGCTGAATCACACCCTGAACAGTGACTTCGTGCCCACCATCAACCTTAACACCATTCTTTCCTCCATTAACACATCTCTCATACAATAGTTTGTTTTGTGGCCTGGGTCATCATCACCTGTGCCGTTGGGGTGCTGCTTTGGCAGCATTGCCAGTCCATCCCATTTACCCCGTGCCTTCTAGAGAGTCATCGGTATTCCGATCATCGGTCGCTGCTTCAGGGCAGACCAACGTCAAGGAAGAATACCACCCTGATCTCATCCTCCCTGAGGAAGAGAATGAGGAGGAAGACATTGAAGTGGAATCCTCTGATAGGTCCACTGTCTCCTCCAGGAGTGAGAACTCTGTTAAAACTACACCCCCCGTGGACTCCTCTTTCTTCAGCATTATGAAGCAGCTCTCCTCCACTATGAAGTTTCAGACTGAGGAATCAGAGGAATTGGGTGGATTTCTTGGAGATCCCAGAGTCTCCACCCAAAGTTATTCCTCATATGCTACCAGCACTAAATAATGCTGCCACTGCAGCTTGGTGCAGGCTCAGTCTGGTACCAATCCTGCCCAGAAAGGCTGACAAGCTTCACCAGACACCTCAGAGGCTGCCCTTTTATACTTCCCAGCCGGAAACTAACTCAGTGGTTACCAAGGCCGCTCGTGATAGTACTAAGGCCCCTAAGCACTTAAGTTCCCTGCCCCCCTGACTGGGAATCTAGGAGCTAGACCTCTGGGGCAAGAGGACTTTTGTCTCTGCCACTCTGGGCCTTAGGATTGCCAGTTACTTGGCTCATCTGATTAAGTACCAGAAGCTACTGCTCAGACCCTCACTGAGGGTTCACAGAGACAAGAGCTTCTCAAAGTACTCAAGGCTTCAGAAGACATTAGTAAGTATCTCCTCAGTGTCACCTATCATATTGCTGATTCTACAGCCAGGGCAGCTGCCTCCAGCATTTGCCTCAGAAGGCACGTCTGGCTTAGAGTCTCTGGTTTTGCGGCTGACATCCAACAAAAGGTGTTGAATGCCCCTTTTGTGGGCCACAGACTTTTTGGGCCAGACATGCAGAATATTATCAATGACCTGCAGGCCTCTGGCAGGGCTGTTCAGTCTGTCCACTCCCTTTACCATACAATCCTAGTAGTAGACCAAGGCCCTCCTTTCATAAGGTCTCTCACAAGTCTGGTTCCTCCACCTCTGGTTCCTCTGCCAAGCAATCCAGAGGATGGTGTGCAGCCCCAATCAATTTATTTATTTATTAGAATTTCGGATAAATACCTTTGAGCCAAAGGCTCTTTTTACAAAATTTTCACATCAGTATACAATAAGATGAAGTACACGTTATGTAGGATATGCTGGCAAACAAAGTAAAGTAAAAAGTACACAACAGGGTAGAGCTAAACAGGTTGGTAGCTACAGGCAGTGTATTAACAGTACCTAGCAGATGGTACGGAAAGATAAGTCACAACAAACACTATTTACATTAGTATAATACAACCAGAAGGCATTGTCAGTGGGAAATGGAGAGTGGGAAGAGAGTAACCAGCCAGCTGGTAAGGGAGGATAGGAGAGGGAGGGTCAAAGAGAAAGGGGGTTAGGCAGGACTAGGGAGGGAGGGAGGCAGGGTGCGGATGGGGTGGGGGTGGAGTGCTAGCAGAGATGGGGATTGTAGTGAAGAGGAGAGAAGCAGGGCCACCAAGCCAGAATTTAAGAGAAACGGTCACAGATGGGCCTGGACACAAGTGTTTGGCGTAGTTTACATTTGAAAGAGTTGAGGGTGGCTTTGTTTGTGATTTCATTGCCCAGGGAGTTAAACATCTTAGGGGCTTTCCCTGCAAAGAACTGCTGGCCTTGTGACGTGCGACAGCGGGGAGCAGTTAGTGCATAGTTGTTAGAGCTTCTTGTGCTATGGGAACAGTTGGGTAGGCTTAGTAGAGACTGGACACTTGGTGGCAATAGCTGCATCACTGATTTTTTTTGCTAATAGGCAGGTTTGGTATGTGATCCTCCCCTACAGTTGCAGCCAGTTTGACTGTTCGTAGAGGCTGCAGATATGTGTATGATGGGCAGCTCCAATAAAGAGTTTGCAGGCCTTATTCAAAGCTGTACCAATACGCCATAGTGGAGTTGCTGTGGCTGCTCCATAGATTGCAAGCCCATAATCAATGATGGAAATAATAGAGCTGTGTATTGCTAGTTTAAGGGCATCAGGTGTCAGGCAGTGTCTGTGCTTGTAGAGAAGGCCAATGCGGATATTTACTGATTTAGCAACTGAGTCTGTATGGCTGGAGAAGGACAGCGTAGCATCCAGGGTTACACCAGGGTATTTGAAAGTTTGCGTCTGGTCCAGTGTCACACCTGAGCTGTTTTTGATAGCTAATTGTTGGTGTTTATGCTTGCTATGAGTACCATGGAATACCATCGTCTTAGTTTTGTTATAGTTTAGCACTAGTTTTTGTGAAACGAACCAGGCCTCAATTTGCGTGAAACTATCTTGCAGTTGTTTCTCCAGGAGGAAGGGATCTGAATTCTTAGTGAAAATCACTGCATCATTGGCATACAGGATAATGCTTTCATCACAGGCTGCAAAGAGTTTGTTCAAGAAGATGCTAAAAAGAAGGGGCCCCAAAATTGACCCTTAGGGAACCCTAGCCCGGACAGGTAGTTTAGTGGAAAGGGTGTCACCAATCTTAACTTGTTGTGACTAGTTGGAGAGATAATTGCTGAACCATTTTAGGGTATCAGGCGAGAGCCCTAGGTTGCCAAGTTGTTCAAGTAGTAATGTATACTAACAAACTAACATTCTATTTGCCAGCAGATTAGGCCTTATGGTCTATCGAGTCTGCTCGAACCTCAGATCCCTAGCTGGGTGCTGAGGCCCTCCCCTCCCTTGTGTTCCAGAAACTCCTATCATCCATCCCCACCCCCCTGGGACAGGCCATCATCTGATACATCCACTTTCTGTGTCTGTCCCACCCTCTCTTGAAGCCCTCCACTGTGGATCTCTGAACCAGCTCACCAGGCAGTGCATTCCAAGGGTCCACCACCCTCTCAGTGAAAAACCTCCTCCTCTTTTCCCCCCTCACCCTTCCACCTTCCAACTTCAAACCATGCCTTCTGGTGATACCTCCCTCCTTTAGTCTAAAGATCCCCTCCATGTTTACCCTATTTATTCCCTTGAGGTACTTGAAGACCTCAATCATGTCCCCCCGTCTCTCCTCTCCTCTCCTCCAATGAAAACAGACAGAGCTCCTCAAGTCTGTCCTCATACGTCAAATCGCCTAGCCCTCGTATCATCTTAGTTGCCCTCCTCTGTACCGTCTCCAGGAGCTGTATGTCCCTCTTCAAGTGTGGTCTCCAGTGCTGTACACAGTACTCAAGGTGTGGTCTAACCAGTCCATTGTACAGCGGCAGAATCAGTTCCTTGCTCCTAGAGGTGATCCCCCTTACGATGCATCACAACATCCTGTTTGCCTTACTAGCCGCTCTCCTGCACTGCTCAGAGTTATTCGTACATGCATCCACCATGACCCCTAGGTCTTTTTCCCCTATTGAGGCCTCCAGCGCCTCCCCTCCCAGGGTGTACCTGTGTTTAGGGTTTCCCCGCCCAAGATGCAACACCTTGCACTTGGTGATATTGAAATTTAATTTCCATGTGTGAGCCCAGCTTTCCAGGGTGTCCAGGTCCCCTTGCAGGGCCAACCTCCCCTCTTCTTCCTCAACTATTGCTCCCATCTTGGAGTCATCAGCGAAGAGACTCATTTCACACCCTGTACCCTCACTGATGTCTGATATGTATGCATTAAACAGGATCGGACCCAGGACCGAGCCCTGCGGTACTCCACTACCAACCTCTCTAGAATTTGAGAGCTCCCCACAGACCACTACTCTCTGGGTGCATCCAGCTAGCCAGTTTTCAATCCATCTGACCATCAAAGGGCCTACTCCTAACCCCATCAGTTTCTCCACCAGACCATTGTGGGGGACAGAGTCAAACGCCTTGCTGAAGTCCAAGAATAATACATTCACAGGCTTTCCCCTGTCCAGTTCTGATGTTACCCATTCGTAGAACTCCACAAGATTGGCTTGACATGATCCACCTGGCACAAACCCATGTTGCCGACTATCCAGACCTCCCACCTCCTCCAAGTACACCCCCAATCATTCCTTAAGTATACTCTTCAATAATTTTCCCACCACCGAGGTCAAACTGATGGGTCTATAGTTACCTGGTACCTCCCGCGACATCCCTTTATGGATTGGCACCACATGTGCCTCTCGCCAATCCCTAGGTACCCTCCCTGTCTCAAGTGACCTGTTGAAGAGCTCCACCAGGGGTGCAGCCAGTATGTCCGCCATTTCCATAGTACCTCGGATGAATGCCATCCGGCCCAGGAGATTTGTCTTTCTTTAGGGCCTTGAGGGCTAACCACACCCTTTTGGCGGAGATAGCATCATCCGTTCCCTCCACCTTACTGGCCTTTTTATCCTTATCCAGATGTGACACCCCTGGGGTACCTCTCCCTTCCTCTTGCTCTATTTCTGTTGCTCCCCTGATCCCACTCACTGCTGCTTCTATCCCCATAATGCCTTGCTTTGTAGATATCCCATCCCCCTCCCTAGTGAACACAGAGGCAAAGTACTCATTAAATACCTCTGCCTGGTCCTCGCCTCTTCCACCCACCCTCCTTCTGATCTCAATCTGCTGAGATGTCCCTTAGTTTTCTCCACTCCCAATGCACCAGAAGAACCCCCTTCCTCCATGTATCCCTGTGCCAGCCGCCGTTTTTACTGGACTTTGCTCCCTCACCATCCGGTGACTTTTCTAGATGCAAGATGGTACATTTCTTATCGCTATCCCTCTTGTTGTTTTATATTTTTATAGGCCGCCTCTTTTCTCTGACTGCTACCTGTACCTCACGGACCACCAGAATGGTTATATGACCTTGCTCCCTTACGTTTCAACTTAGGCAGATCCTGACTGCCTCCATGAAGTCCCGTTTTATGACCTCCCATCTCTTTCCACACTTGTCATTGATGTAATCCCTTCAAGTGATCCTTGAGAATATTTCCATGCCCACAAAGTCTGCCCCCCTGAAGTCCACTGCCAGTGTCCTAGATCTCACCCCCCCCGTGCTTATTTGAAACCAGACAGTATTGTGGTCGCTCCCAGTCAGGGGGTCCTCTACAACCAGGTCCCTGACCAGATCCCCATCTGCCAGAACCACGTCCAGGACATGCCTTCTCTTGTCGGCTCCATCACATGCTGTGTTAAGAACACATCCTGGAAGCCGTCCAGCAGCCTCTGCTCCTTGGCCACCTTAGAGGATATGGTTCCCCAGTTTGTACCTGGCATATTAAGGTCCCCCATCAACACCACTCCTTCCCCTTTTGGTCCACACTGGGCAATGATGTTGTCCAGCAAACAATCCTCTAGAACATCACTCATCCCGGGGGGCCTATATACTACACCCAGCTTGACCTTATCTCCTGCTGGGGATCGTAAGGTGACCCATAAGGCCTCCATGTTTCCCTCTGCCTCTTCTACCCTACCAATTTCTATGTCATCTCTAATGAACATAGCCACTCCACTCCCTCTGCCCTCCTTTCTATCCTTCCTAAGCATAGTGCACCCCCACACATTTAGGTCCCAGTCATGGTTTTAGTTGGCCCACGTCTCCGTGACCGCCGCCATATCCACCTCCCCCTTCGAACAGCATGGCCTGGAACTCTGGCAACTTGTTTCCCAAGCTCCTGGCATTTACTAACACCAACCCCCACCCCTTATCCCTGATCCCCTTTGTCGAACCCCACCCAGGTTCCTTATACTTCCATCCTCCCTCTGCTCCTCCTGAAACCTCCATCCCCAGTCTGTTTCCCCCCTCGGGTTTGAAGGCTACTCCCCTCATCTGGAGGAGAGGGCTTCTGGTCAGCCTCTCCCTTATCCCTCCCCCCCCTCACAAGTTTAAACCCCACCTTTCTTGAATGTAGTCAGCCATCCCCTGTTTAAGGACTTCCTTCCCTAATGGGGCAAGATGAAGCCTGTCCTTTCAGTTGGTCTAGTAGTTTGCCTGTAATCCAGGGATTGTCAAAGCCTTCAATTTTGCATTTCTTAAAAGGGGCATGAGTGCCACAAGCAGCATTGAACTTTGAGATAAAGTATTGTAGTGTGGCATCGACATCTGGGGCAGTATCAATCAGGGACCAGTTTTGTTGTTGCAGTAGCACCTTGAGTGGAGCAAGGTGTCCACTGATTAGCATCCGACTGACCATTTTTGCTGGGGGTGTAGTGAATTTATTTGACCATATGCATTGAACTGGGGAATGGTCGCTTATGGCATCAGGGAGGACTGCAGCGTGGACAGTATGGTCAAGGCGATTTGAGAGTACCCAATCCAGTAAGGTTCTGGTCCCTGTTCTGTAGTTGACCCTAGTAGGTGAGGTAACTAGTTGGGTTAGGTTTGCTGCTGCTAAGGCATCCTTATAGTTGCTGGCACTAGGGGCAAGCCAGTTTACATTAAAATCCCCAAGCAGTATAACTTCCAAGTTAATCTTTAATCTACTGATGCAGGTAAGGAATGGGTCCAGGCTTGTGGTTGTCAGTTTTGGGGGATATATACAGAGGCTATCATCAGGGCTTTGTTATGGGCCCCTAGCAGGACCTTGATAGCAAGGATCTGAAGCTTATCACCATTAATGGGTAAGGTCAGGGCATACCCTATCATTGTGTCTTTTAGCTAGATGGCACAGCCGCTCCCTTTTTTGGATAGTCTGTCCTGCCGAAAGATGGTCTACCCAGGCAATGCCACTGCCGAGTCAGGGATATTAGGAGACAACCATGTCTCAACCGCAGATAATACATCTGGACTGTGCTGTGTGGTCCAGGCAGTAAGGGCATCTAGTATTTTGGTTAGGCTACAGATGTTGATGCTCGCAAATGAGAGACACCCTGTTATTTGTTGCTCCGTAAGGGTGGTTTGGGGTGGTCCTGGATTGGAATGTACATTGCCCAATATTAGCAGGAGTAGCAGTTTTTGTTTAATTAAATATATGTTATTAAAGTTATCACATACACTGTATACAGACAACTTGAAGGCGATGTAACAATAAACTGCCATAACAGCATAGTAAGTGAAAGTTACACATTTGTTTATATAAAAAAAGACAGTTTAAAAGAGTAACAATTAGGACATGCTTCAGACACCCCCCATCCTCCCATCTCAGACCCACCCCACTGCCTCTAGGTTATGAAGCAAGGATGGATCGAGATATCAGTCACAGGTATTTCTATGACTGGAAAAATTATAGAAGGGGTCACCGAATTTAGGAGGTTATTTAATTATTTGTAGAGTTAGAGTGAATCAGTAGAAGATTAAATAACAGGTCCCAAACCTGCAAGTATTTATTCCTTCTGTTGGTGGTACCAGCAATAATGCACCCTGCTTGTAGGACAAACATAATCTCCTTATACCATTCTATATGACTGGGCATTATGAGGTCCAACCAGTGCCTGAGTACTACTTTTCTGGCACAAGCTAAGATTAAAGCCATATACGCTGTTAGAGTACACCCCGAAAAAATTGTGTAATCCCCTAAAATACAAATCTCAGGAGTATATTTATGTGACAATGTTAGTAATGGATCTAGATGGTACTGGATATGATTCCAGAATGGGGAAATAGTATTAGTCTTTTTAGGATTTGCTTAAGATATGCGCTGTGGCTGCTACATGCTCTTCCTCCCCCAGGCACATCCTTAGTTGTTGTCTATAATGGCCTGATTCTTGATAAAAGGAACAGGGATAGGTGGTTTGATGGTAAGGTCATTTTCAGGCACAGGAGCTGGTTATCATATTGTTGTAGTTGGGCAAAGTAATGAGTGATATTAAAGCTGAGACTACAGGTAACCGTTCCTTTCCTTTGCAGGGGGCTTTCATTCTGGAGATCCGAGGAAGGTTGCAGAGGGCATTTAATAATAATGGGAGAGTGAGATGAAATCAGGGTGAGGAGGAGGAGCAGGAGCAGCAGGATTAGGGTAGGGGGCATTCTAGATGCTGCACTAACAGCTCATTTAGTTTGTAAAGTTCAGGTGGAGGAAGAACCAGTTGGCTCGAGGAAGGAAAGCGGTGGCAGCAGGGGAGGTAGCTATGTAAATTATTCCCAGATTCAGTTGTTAAAAGTTTATGTGGGAGTTTATCCTGGGAAACAAGGGTGTGTGGACAGAAAAGCAGCTTGTGCTTAAGAGGAGATGGTTAGGCAGGGTTATAACCAATACTAAGAGATGTAGGAGGGGCCAAAGTGTATTTAATAAAGCCCGGGGTCGGGGAAGGTGGGCGGGACAAAATACAGGCTTACAGTTAGAGCAGAGAGAAGAGGATCAGGCTAGAAGCTAGGGAGAAACCCAGCCAAAATGCGCACCAATCATCAAAGACCAGAGTGAGCAGCCAGCCAATCAGAGTCCCTGAGGAGAACGGCACTGGTTTTCAGTCTGCAGCTGAGAAGCGAATGTACCTGGCATTAGTATCCGAGGTGGTGATCGCGAGCTGTGGCTAGGGCAGGCCCGCCGCACTGCTGAGAGTGGAGGGGTTCCGGCGGTCTTCAGCGCCCGAGATCAGGCAACCTGCTGGAAGAGCAGAGAAAGAGAGAGAAGGGCTTAAATTAGTTGTAGAAATGGTGGGTGGGAGCAGACTGACCAGGAAACAGAGTCACAGCAGTGGTTAACACAAAAGAGGGAAGGAGAATAGTTTGGAGGAATTGGAATGCAAACTGCTAGGTGCTGGGAAGTTGGATGTGGTAGAGAAAATTAGCAGGACAAAGGAGGGTGAATGGCTTCAGAGAGTGAGAGGGAGATAGAAGAAGAGTCTGAGACAGAAGGAATTTGCAGTTTACCAAACGTAGGAATTACTCAGTACAGCAAATTGCATATGCAGGTACAGCACAATAAAAGCTATAAGTCTGACAGGCTCAAAAGTGCTGTAATCACTACAAACAGGCTTGCAATATGGTCCAGGCAGTATACAATATAAAATACAGGCTCACAATTAGAGCAGGGAGCAGAGGATCAGGCTAGAAGCTAGGGAGAAACCCAGCTGAAAGGCGCACCAGTCAGCGAAGACCAGAGTGAGTGGCCAGCCAATCAGAGTTCCCTGAAGAGAATGGCACCGGTTTTCAGTCAGCAGCCGAGCAGCAGGCATACCTGACTTGAGTGTCTGAGGTGGTGAGCGTGAGTGGCGGCTAGGACAGGCCCACCGCACCGCTGAAAGTGGAGGGGTTCCGGCGTTCAACACCTGAGGTCAGTGGTTCAGCTTCGGCCTGACTTCTTGACAGATCCCCTCCTCTTGTTCCAAGCCAGGAAGTGGTGGTCGGAGGTCAGTTCTCCCTCCATCTGTCCTAATGGAGAACCATCACAACAGATGCTTGGATCCTGCAGATAATCAGACAGGGCCATGCTCTAGAACTTCTAGAACACACTCCAGATGTTCCCCCAGTCTCCACCTTTTATCCAACAGACCACACAGAGGTGCTCAGGGAGAAGGTCCTCACCTTGCTGCACAAGCAGGCCATAGAACCAGTGCCCAGGTGGCAAAGGAACAAGGGGTTCTACTCCAGGTTCTTCCTGATTCCTGAAAGAACAGGGGACTTGAGGCCCATTCTAGACCTCAAGGAGCTAAACCTTTTTATCCAGTACAAAAAGTTCCAGATGATCACTTTGCATGACCTTTTTGCTTTGCTCAAGCAGGGCGACTGGCTATGTTCCCTCAATATGCAAGATGCCTATCTGCATATCATGGTTTGCCGACCTCACAGACAATGCCTGTGGTTCCTTTTCTGGGGGAGCATTATCAGTTCAGAGTATCGCCCTTTGGCTTATCCTCTGCACCACAGATATTTACCAAGTGCTTAGCAGCTGTCACAGCATCCCTCCAGCATGAAGGCCTCTGTATGTTCCCATACCTGGATGGCTGGTTACTGGAAGCCCAGTCCAGGGAGTTCTTGTTGTTTACTCTAGGATGTACCCTGCAGTTATTCCAGTCCTTGGGCATGACTATCAATTGGCCCATGTCTGTGCTGACCCCATATCAGTGGTTGCTGTGCATAGGGACAGTCCTGGACTCTACTTAGGGCAAGGCCTTCCTCCCTCAAGACAGGGCAGACCACCCTATTACCCAGGCCTAGAAGGTAGCTCAGAGATGGCATGTCCCAGCCAGGACATTCCTCATGCTACTAGGCCTAATGGCCATGGGCATTGTTAAGGTCCCTCTGACCCAGTTGCACATGAGGATCCCACAGTGGACCCTCAGCATTCAGTGGGATCAGCGTGCAGATGATCTAGATCAGCTGGTCATTGTCTTCTCAGCAGTATGCAAAGTGCTTCACTGGTGGATGAACCTGGCCAATCTCTTAAACAAGTTCCCCTTTCCTATCCCCGGTCCTCACCATATTCTCAGCACGGATGGTTTGGGTTGAGGAGCCCATCTAGGCCCTTATCAGACTCAGGGTTTCTGGTTCCACTGGAAGACTCACCTCCACATAAATGTCCTAGAAATGAGGGCAGTTCTGTATACCTTACAGGCCTTCCAGAACCATGTCTCCCCAGTTCCTCTTCTGGTGCAGTCAGACAACCTCAGTGTGGTCTATTACGTCAGCAAGCAAGGGGGGATCCATTCCTACCCTCTGTGCCGGGAAGCAGTGAGGGTCTGGTACTGGGCTGTAGATTACGGTCTAGGACTGTCAGCCGTCCATGTGCCAGGTGCCCAAAATGCCTTGGCAGATAGCCTCAGCAGGTCACAGTCCAAAATGCAGAACTGGGAATTGCAGACCTCAAGTCGCAGAAGACCTGTTCAACAGGTGGTGTCATTCAGAGTTGGACCTTTTTGTGTCCCCACTCAACGCAAAACTGCCATGTTTCTGCTCGCCAGATCCAGGGCCTGGAATTTTCTAACAAGGCATGTTTTCCGTCTCCTGGAAAGAGAGGTTTCTTTATGCATTCCATCCCTTCCCACTGATTTAGAAGATGCTCATCAAACTACAGATGGAGGATACCACCCTAATTCTGGTGGCCCTGCTTTGGCCTTAGCAGATATGGTTTCCATTACTGCAGCAGTTGGCTGTGAAACCTCCAGTTCCCCTGACCTTCTGCTGGGACCTGCTAATTTAGGTTTAGGGGACCCTGGTCCATCCAGACCTCAAGTCCCTCCACCTGCATGCATGGCCCCTGAGGACATAGCCATTGCTCATTTTGGTGTATCTCAGAAGGTGGCTAATGCCCTAATGGCTGCCAGAAAATCTTCTAACAGGGACCCACTTACTCTGTGAAATGGAAGCAGTTTGCTAACTGGGCCAATTCTTATAGCCTGGACCCTTTCAACTGTCTGGTGAACCAGGTTCTGGAGTATCTCCTGACCTTGTCTTATGTAGGACTCAAATACTCATCTCCTGAAGTGCATCTGTCAGCTATATCAGTCTTTCATGTGCCTATTGATGGCCGTACGGTGGCACAGCTGGATGTTGCCTGTACTTTTCTGCACAGCATTCTCCACTTGAAGCCTCTCATTCATAATCCAGTTCCTGCTTGGGACCCGAGTTTTGTTCTAGAAAAGCTGACCCTGTTGCCTTTTGAGCTAGCCCTGTTTCGCAAGCTACGCTTTCTATCATGCAAGGTGTTATTTTTAGTTGCTATCACTTTCCCTCAAAGAATTTCAAAGTTACAGGCTCTCATGTGTGAGCAGTCTTATTTGATTTTCTATAAAGACAGGATCTCTTTACATACTAACCCCAAGTTTCTTCCTAAGGTGGTGTCTGAATTTACCCTAAGCCAATCCATCCACCTGCCTGTTTATTTTCCAGAGCTTGCCAGTCCTGGGGAAGCATTGCTCCATACTTTGGATGTGCATAGAATTGTGTGTTACTATATACGCCATATGAGGGACTGCAGGAAGTCCTCTCAGTTGTTTGTTTTTCACCCCTGGCAGATAAGGTGCTCTAGTTTTGAAACAGTGCTTGTCCAAATGGTTGGCCAACTGTATTATTTTTTGTTATAGGAAGTATGGTAAGAAGCTACCTAGGGTTGTTCAGGGCCATTCCACCAGGTGTGTGGCCACTTCAGTTGCCTGTTTCAGGGATGTGTTTGCAGCTGAGATATGCGCTGCTGCCACTTGGAGTACTGTCTATCACAAATGCGCTCAGCAGGTCAGGCCCACTGCCCCCACAGTGCCAACCTCCGAGTGCAGTAATGTGAACAGGTAATAGACAGAGTAACCTTTCTGTCTGCTTTTGGGTCCAAATCACCTTTAGTCTGAAGTTCTGGGAGGAGTCAAACTGTGAACCTTATGCTAGTGTACTCAAATGTACAGGTGCAGATTCGTACCCTCTTCGGGGATTGTAGTACAATCTTATGCCAGGGGGCACCAAGCCAGGTTTCCAAAATGAACCCTTAAAACTCTATAAAAGACCTTGGGTATATTCTTACCTTTTCCCAGTTTAGTAACACCATCAAGCTCTTGAACAGTTTTGTCAGTCTTAACCCTCTATACATCACCTGCAAAAGAAAGAAATTGGAAGACCCAGGCAGTATCTTTCAAATATAGATTTTACTAAAAATGGATAAACATTGATGTAAACACAGAACACTATATCACAAAGCATACAATCACTTACAAGAAAACAAAGAAAACTACAGACAAACTCCTACCAAAGTACATTTAGATCTTTTCTATCTAATGTATTACCTTTAAGTGCCTAAGTTAGAGATCTTGTTTCTTAAGAGCCCAAGAAGATATGTCACCAAGTTCAAACACAGTATACAGTTTAAAACAGTGTTTCCACACCCCTTCTATGATGTCATCTAGCGCCTCTTTTTAGAATATAAAAAAATACAAACAATGATCTCCTGCCAGGAGATATATTAAATAATGTGACATCAGCAGTAAAAAGACATTTCCTAAATATGACTCCTTAATTATGCATTTTTCTCTTTGATCTTGTGTGTTTCCTTTTTCCCCCTAAGGACATCAAAGGATTTTATAACTTTTAGCACCATGGTGGGATAACATGTTCTTCCTATAGGTATCATAAAACTTTACAAGCCCTACATCCTGGCAGCTGGGTCAGTTCTAATTAAGACAGAAAAACAGGATACCCTTAATTAAGTCTCTCTTGTCTTTTAATTACCTCCTGGTTTCAGGTTAATATATTACAAATATCATAGAACAATCATAACCAGCTGGCCAAGCGTCACACTGTCCACACTTTCACCAAGCACTACAGTCTGGACATTGCCTCCAGATGAATGGCAGGCTTTAGCCTAGCTGTGCTTCAGGGCCTTCTTTCTTAGGCCTCTGGCCTCCTGCCACCCAGCCTGTCTTGTGCTTAGCACTGCTTGGGACTCATTCCATAGGTGTGACCTGATGACAGAGATATCCTCGAAGAAGATAGAAGTTACATAAGAACTTACCATAACTTTAGATCTTTGAGGGAATCTCTGTCATCAGGTCATGCTGTCCCTCTCTCCATCCCCCGGTCTTTCTCTCTCTCTCTCTACAGCTCGGCTGTCCTGTTGCTCCAGCATTTCTGCTAGCTGGGCACCTTCTCTCTCTCCATGGTTCCCTGGTGGCACTCTTGTCTCCCATGGCCTCCAGCTAGGGAAGGAACCGATGAGGGAGCGGGGATGCCTGTGCTTGTATAGGATGTGTGACGTCAGAGTCTGACGTTGGCGTGGCAATGGCGTAACCATGCATACGTCCCATACGCACCTGAATACAGACAAATGTCACTGTTATTTTTTTTTTACTACTACAGTAATTTTATTTAACCCCTCACACGTCACATCTAAGAAAGAGCCAGTTTTGACGTTCACGTGCATTGATGTTTAATTCAGGTGTGAAGGGGTTAAATTGAACAGAAAAGTTCAGCCTGCTTCACAATGACATTTCAGCCCTATGCTGTAAAATAATTGCAAGGAGTAGCTTGTTATAGGGGATGCTGATCTTCAAGTCAAAGAGGAACAGATTTATGGACAACCTTGAGATCAGGCTGTGGAATGCCAGGCTGGTGTGTATTACAGTTTACGGACTGCTGCCACAATACTCTTGAGTCACTGACTTGCATTCACCTGGCTGTTATCGCTTGCTAGACCTATCACTGGCCACAGGGAACAAAAGTATGTTTTTTTTGGTTTTGTTTTGGATTTAAATTATTAAAGAGCCAGGAATGACAAGAGCTATGGAGCAGTTGGACATATATAGTTGGGCTGGCAATATAATATAACCTGATTTGGAGGTTAGACTAACAAGCTGTGAATGAACTTGGTACAATCCAGCAGACCTGGGTTTGATTTCCACAACCTCCACTTGCATACTGTGAGACTCTGAACAAGTCACTTAATCTCCCTAGTGCTCCCAGGTCTCCCCTTAAAACAGGCACTTGTGCCTAGCATACCTTACCTGGTTACTAAACAATAAAAATGTTACTTGCTCCCAGTCCCAATATGTGCTTCAGTGACCTGGAGAGTTTAGTAATGTGTTTTTTAAGCCTGAAAATGTCCTGGCTAGTTCTGGTTCTCAAAGGGAGATTGGTGTCTTTCTATTTAATAGTTGACTAATATGTACTACATATTTACTTTTTTTTTTATTCATGCTGATGACTGAAATATAGTTTATACTCTGTTTAAATGCTAACTATTTTTTACTTTGATGAAACTGTTTTGGGAAGGAGCACTTTTGTGCCTAGATTTCAATGTTAATAATGTTCTGATGACTGTTTTCTTCTGATACAGTTACATAGACTTTGATGGCAGATAAGGACCACTTACCCACCTAGTCTGACCATGTGCCTACCTACTGGATAAGCTGCAGATCCTAGTTAACCAACAGCCTATTTCTTCCTACCCCTCACAAGAATTGCCTTATCTCTGTCCTATGCATTCTTGAATTCTCCCACAGTTTTAGACTCCACAACCTCCTCAGGAAGGCGGTTCCATGCGTCCACCACCTTCTCTGTGAAGAAATACTTCCTCCCATTTCCCCTGAGCCGCCTGCCCTCTATCTTCAAATTGTGTCCCCTTGTTCTTGTACATCTCTTTTTCTGAAAGATGCTACCCTCTTGGACTTTGTTGATTCCACTGAGGTACTTAAAAGTTTCAATCATGCCCCCCTCTCTCTTCTTTTCTCAAGGGTATACATATTAAAACATATTAGTTAGTAGTTCCTGTGGAGAGTGGCTTCACCACATCAGTGATAAGCACAAGACCAGTTATTGTTTGAAATATATGTTCTTTGTGTGACCGTCCAGGTGGGAGCATAGCCAGGGTTATTAATGTATGATGCATGTAACCATTAAAGTAGTAATGGGTTTGAAGACTATCAACTTTAGTGACTGACCATTTGGCCATGGGTCCACTCTGTCATGGCACTAGTTGGTTTTGGGTTAAAATACAGTATAAGCCAGCTTGCCAGTGCAGTAGTAGCAAAAGTGAGCCCTGGGTGTTGGATGGTGAGCCGGGGGATCTAACATCCATAGGACAGCTCTCCTCCTCTGATGGGGAGGCTGGGCAAGAGCATCATTACATCAGAAGCCCTATGAGGAAAGACTCAGGGAATTAAATATGTACTCACTGGGGCGATAGTGATGAATACTGGGTACACCTAGGAAGCTTGCCGTAAAAGCTTCCTGAATACAGTGCTGCTTTGGTCACGTACCATACTTGGTTGTCAGGATATTTAAGTTGTGGGGCTTTGCCCCCCATACCCCCGCCTTATTTTTTGTTTTTGAGTTTTTTACAGGATGGTGTGGGGTGAACCTCAACCCAAATAAACTAATAAAAAGTAAAGGAACGGGCGACTGTGCCAAATAGCATAAGTTGAGCTCTACTCTAATAGCATAGGTCCTATGCGTACCCAGTATTCTACACTATCACCCTCACTGGAGGAAAGGAGAGAAAGGGGAGACATGATAGAAACATTGCAAGGATATTAATAAGGTACAGGAGGGTGGCATGTTGTACAAAAAAAGATGCTCAAGGACGAGGGGTATGATAGGAAGCTGGAAGGGGGTAGACTTATGTAACCTCCCCTAAAAATCAGGGTTCCCGAAAAGTCTTCCTCAAGGTTGCCTAAATGCTCATTGCCAGGCTGGTGTCTTGCGTTTTAGAAGTCTAAATGTAATTGCCAGAGAGTGCCTGTATAGCCTCTGTGTACTGTCTCTTTAAGAGCTGCCTGGGTTGTAGTCATAAGTAATCTGAGAGGGAGCTCTGTTGAAAGATGTAACTATTTGCTGAAAATCATTTAGAGTGATAATGATAATGTGGTTTGTCTAACCTGCCTTCTTTGCAGCAAGGACTGTTTTGTTTATCTTTCCAATCTTGGTTCTGGACTGAGAATTGGACCAATCAGTTCTGGTGGGATCTAAAAGGGAGTCGGACTACAGGAGCTGTCTGGAGTCAAAATCTTTAGGAATTGTAATTTGGGGCTTTTTACACCTGAAGGGGGAGCTCCTGTTGTGACTGACAGATGAATCAGCCAACCGAACCTTTTGGATCTTGGGGAAATTCCTAGGCTTGCTGCAGTTTGAGTCAGATCTCAGTTGGGAGCTGAATGAGCAAGAGCTTGAGATAGTCAAGCAGCCGTCTGAGTAGTTTCGCGTGGGAGAACTGTGGAAAGGCCTGAGTTGTGGCCTGCATGTCTGCCTGCTGCCCGAGAGGGAGAGAAGAGAATTATTTCAGACTAAATCCAAGTTTGTGAGAATGAAGTAAGCCGCTGATTTTTTACCAGGCTCATACCTGAAGAATTAAAAAAGAAAGTCACATTGTACTCACATGTCCACAATCAGATATTTAATATAGACAGAGGAAAAGGACGCGAAAGGCCTCTTTAAAGTGCTACAAGTGTTCCATTTTATTCAATTGCTGTAGGAGGGGGCAGCTTACATGGAAGTGTTGTGCAACTGAATAAAATGGAGCGCTTTAAAGAAGGTCTTTGCTTCCTTTTTTCCTCTGCCTGTGGTAAAATCAATAGTTCTACAGCTTGTGGACGTGGCTGTGAGTAGCTTGTGCTGGCATTTAACTTTTTTCATTTTACTTGCTTTCACCAAGCACAGCTCCCAGGTGCAGGCCTCAAAACTCTGTTTTCTCATACCTGAAGAAAACCGAAGATTTGTTGAATGCGATCAGCCTGTCAGGATTTCCAGCTGCTTTTGAATCCCCGGTTTGTGCAGAGACTTTGCAATCGTGACCGGAGAGCAGTTTGCCTGGTACAGTAGAATTTCCTTACATGTAAATGTGCTGTGTATTGAAAGTGGGTTGTGATTTGGTTCCCCACTGTGCGAACTGTGTTCTGCTTGCTGGAAGCTTTATCCAGCCTAATCGGACTGAATCTGCATTCTTCTCCTTTCGGCCTGGGCCATGCCACGCCCTGCCAGACTACCCCACTGCACAGAGAAAGCCACCAACGAGAGACCAGCCTGAGGATCCGCACCCTGCTGCACCTTGAACAGGAACAATGCCTCGGCGAATCGTGTGGGCCCTGCTTCTCCTGGCACTCCAGATTAACCGCCTGATGTTTCGATTTTCATCCAGCCTGTGTCCAGTCTTGGGTATCGTGAGTAATCATCAGGGTAGCTCCTTGCAACAACAGCCTAATCTAAAAGTGTGTCATCTGATTGTCTTGTTTTCTTTTCACAAACTGACCCTCTGGCTCCGGATTACAAATAGTGTGTGTTGTGCATGTTGTTTTCTTCCATCACAAGGCCCCAGCCAGCTGCAACGTTCCTGGCTAGCCCGCCATTCTCCATCTGGATACCCAGAGTGTGTGACTGTTTATGGACCCTGAAGTACATGCATAACTCTTTGATTGATAGAGCCTTCAAGCAAATTAACCTGATTACACCGCTCCCTTGTTCAAGACCCTTAAATAAATCAGATATAACTCTTTTTTTGCATTTACCCTGACTGTGGTTCCAGTTTGTGCAAGAGTACTGTACTGCTGTTATTTGCTGTGTATAACATTGTTTTACATGGAGTCCTCAGGGCCGGGCCAGAGGAAAGCACTGGTGGTAAGTGTAAACAGTGTGGGTACTTGTGTTTGTGTATCAGGGTATTGTGAAAGTGATTATTGTGTATTGTTCTGGCCACTAGTAAGGAATGGGGGGGTTACAGTGTCCCGGAGGGCTGTGCCCAGGTTAGCTTGACCACTACCAACCCGACTTCCGGGTGGAGGCGCCCGTTTCAGAACTCAGGCCCCTTAACCTGCTACTAGCCAAGCAGGCAGGGGTAGTAGCCCTTGGGATAGCGCCACCTAGG
The DNA here is from genome assembly GCA_016271365.2 of Neoceratodus forsteri. NCBI lineage: Eukaryota > Metazoa > Chordata > Ceratodontiformes > Ceratodontidae > Neoceratodus > Neoceratodus forsteri. The sequence goes on along the minus strand of CM057458.1, from coordinate 723,806,815 downwards.
GGTTACACTTAGAGGGGATGTGAGGAAATATTTCTTCACAGAAAGGGTGATGGACGCCTGACACAGCCTACTAGCAATGGTGGTGGGTACCAAAATGGTAACAGTCTTCAAACGTGCATGGGATATACACAGAGGGGCCTTAGTAACAGGGCTGGGGGGGTAAGGCTGGAGATCAATTAGGGTCTACAGAAGCAAAGTAGGTAATCACTTTAGGGCAGATGAAGTGAGCCAAGAGGTCCTTTTCTTCTGACAACTTCTATGTTTCTGTGTTTCTAAGAACCTGGTGCCTGCCTGGTGGAAGCTAGGGGAAAGGCAGCTTGGGCAAGAAGAACTGCCAGAAAGGGAACAAAAATGCAACACGCTGTGTTTTTAAGAGGTAGCGATTGCTAGAATTGGTGTCAGGGTTCCGTTCTCTGCTGTTTTCCAGGAACACTGCACTGTCTGTGTGATTTTGCTAAATCAAGTGTTACAGTCTTCCCCCAGCAAGGAACCTTGGCTATCTATCTCCCCAGGGTTCTGTGTAAAACGATTGACTGGGGTTCCTTCCTCCAGGATCTTACTACTTTACAGAAATATCAGATCTTGACTTAGTAGGGGAAGCAGTGTAGGCCAGTGGTTGGACCACAGACCAGGCAAAACTAGATGATTCCCCAGTTTTGAATCCTGTCACTGGCTCACTGTGTAAGTCACATGATCTCCCTCATGCGCCAGTCCCTCCCTAACTGGACAAATAGGTAATTCTGCTTCACTGTTAATGGGATACAGTATCTCCACTGGGAAATCCTGGGCACGAAAACTTAAATAAAATACAAAGATGGACAAAGGAAGCATTGCTTCACACAAAGAGTGGTGGGGAAGTGTAATAGCCTTCCAAGTAAGGTAATAGGATCACTATATTTGTATAAGACTAACTTCAATGAATAGATGAGGGAGATGATCTCCGGTGTTATAACTGTTGAGAACAGATACACGAGATGGTACACTTGAAAGCTGTTGAAAAATGTTTTCACTTATTATGAGCAAAATTACATCAGTGGGATTGTTAGGCAAGTTCCATATAAAGCACCTTGACTCTGTATTTGGATCTTGCTTGGAAAAGCACTGGTTACCTTTTTCAAAGAACATAGTGAAAACACCGCTTGAGTGCACCATCATTTGTATGTATTTTGTGCCTCTCAGGTATATTCTACTTGGTGGCACCATACTTTAAAAAGCACGCAGCTATCATTCAGTGTGTCACTGCCATTGTGACTGGTGCAAAATGGAAGATGGTCTTCTGGGGCTAATTAGTCTCATTTTTGTCTCTGAATCTTGTTTATAAAATGTTCCATGAAAATCCTGTAACCTTAATGGCCGCATGTTGTCACATGATCATTGATTATTTTCTGACAACTGTACACCTCACCTGAACTATATGTTTTTTAACAAATGGAAACAAACCCATTTTATAAGCGGGCTAATACACTCCAGGGTGTGCCATGGTATAGGAAGTAATGCACTTTCTCTATGGTTTCAAAGTCACAGCTTGACATGTGTTTCATTTTTAACAGTACACATGAGGCCCCATGGTTTTGGATAACCTGCCAAACATTTGGCATCTAAACGCAGATTAGCTTGCATTGTCTTATTTTTGGAATATTTCATATTGACTAGTTTTTTCCTTACACAAATTACACAATATAAACTGCAGGATTTTAAAAACTGCAGTCTGTTGGACCTCAAAAAGGTGTACTTGTATTACTAAATTGAGTGACATAACTTCTGCACTTTGCAATTTCATTTTTATGTTGCTTGCATGCATGTGCAAGAAACATAGTGCCATCATCAGAGATTTCGGAGGTGTGTCACCTCCTCCTCCAATTCAGGCAGTGAGCTGGCAGGCGTGGCCCCTGTAAGCCAATGCATTTTGGAGCTGTCTATGACACGCTCCAAAATGCAGTGGCATACAATTGAAAGGGGAGCTGATGCCGCGGCAGAGAGCCCACTGAAGCGCAGCTCCCTCACACGCAAGCGCAGCGCCGCCTTCACACCTGGCTGGCGAGCCGACGGGTGCCCAATCCCCGCCGGCCGAGCTGCGCCTCCCCCTATTGTAGGTGCCACACTGGGAGCCCACCCCAGTGTGGCAATGAGTCCCTTGGCCGATGGGGTGCTCAATGCCCGTCAGCTGAACGCCCCTCAACGCCTTGTGACACGCTGGGAGCCCACCCCAGCGTGGCAAACATCCTCGTAGTCTTTTTTTATTTTTAACCTGAAAACGAAAACGGTCCCGTGAGCGCCTCCCGACCCTCCCACAACCCGCACTCACCCACTGTGCACCCAGCCTTCCCACGCCCTCACCCCATACTTACCTCGGACTCGGCGTGACGATCTTCGGGACCGGGAACACGCCTGCACTCTTCAAAGCCGCATCACGAACTGAGGAAATGCCGGTAAGCTGTATAATGGCCTAGATAGGGGGTTTCAACTGTTGCATATCTCAGGCATTTTGGGAATTTTGCACCAAATTTTCAACATGGGGTTTTGGGACCCTTCTCATGAATGATGTCACTGTTATGGCGTTATTCTGGTCTGGCAGGATTTCAGCAGGACTGTGCAGTGACCGCGAAATCACCCTTTGGGCCTGAATACTGCCATGCCAGTGACATCATTCATGAGAAGGGGTCCCAAAACCGCATGTTGAAAATTTGGGCAAAATTCCAAAAATGACTTTACGAGTGTGTTGCAGCAGTTCCTACGCAGGCCTCGTAAGTTCGCTAAATTGCAATATTTTCACTCCAGATTTTAACATTGCCATTTTACCACACCTTCTTATGAGTAGTATAGCTGTCATTTTTCACATCTTACCTAAAATGTGTTTCCTACCATGTAGCTAGAATGGCGAAATGGGTGTGTGAAATCAATGTACGGGACAAATTAAGAAAATCACAGTGACACTGTTCATGAGCAGAGGTCTTAAAATGGCTATGTTGAAGATTTGGTGAAAAATTCCTAAAATGACTGTTTCTGAGCGTGCGTTGCGCGGTTCCATCGCAGGCTCGTAAGTTCTAATTTTCAATATTTTCACTCCAGATTTTCAACATTGCCATTTTACCACACCTCCTTATGAGCAGTACAGCTGTCATTTTTCACATCCTGCCCAAAACTTGTTTCGCCCTATGAAGCTACAATGGCGAGTCGGTGTGCAAACTCAGTGTATGGGACACATTAACAAAATCACAGTGACACTGTTCATGAGCAGAGGTCTTAAAATGGCTATGTTGAAAATTTGGTGAAAAATTCTAAAATGACTGTTTTATGAGCTAAGGCTATGCGTTCCTAAGACGCTCGTAAGTTCGCAAATTTTCAATATTTGCACTCCAATGACTTCCAAATACCTAAACAGCACATAGAAGCAAGCAATATTCGGCATTGACAAATGCTTGTTTGACTAAGTATGTATTGTATATTATATACAGTAAGTGAAAAACTAGCATAACATGTTAATGACTGCCTGCTTATTAAACTCAGTTGTAGTGACTAGCGAGACAATAAGTCACTCAGGTGTTACCACCATGTCATGATTTTTCTTCAGTTTTACATGTGTTGATTTTATATTAGTACTACAAGTAACTTCATGGGCCAGATATTCAAAAACCTGCCTTGGGGCAAAGTTAGCACTGCCCAGCGGGCAAACTTAGCCTGGAGCAGAAAGCAAGCAATATTCAAAAGGAATAACCTGGTGCAAAACCAGCTGAATATAGCAAGCAAAGTAAGCCGGGCAAGCAGGGCCAGGAGTGCAGGGCAAACATTGCCTGGGGATTAGGACAGCACTGAATATAGCAAACAAGACAACACTGAATATAGCACCCTGGCAGGCAATGCAAACACCCAGTGGAACACAGTGCAAAGGGGAGTCAGCCTGCCCTGGGACACATGCAATGAAACAGAGCCAAGAACAGGGTCCCAGGTGCAGACTGCAGTGCAAAACCCAGGAAATGACACACAGGCATGCGAATGGCAAGCAACCACTAGGACCCATGCAGGAGAACCAAGGAGCAGTACATATGAAACGAATGCCCCAGCACCCAAGAATGACATGGGACACAGTAACCTGTAGGAACATGAATGTAATAAGTAACAGAAGAATGGCAATGTAACAGTACACACAAGAAAGCAAAAGCCAAATGTAAAACAAAATCGCAAACATAACTAATCTATGAACAACAACTGGAAGAACCAACAACAAAACTAACAAGGCTAACTGTACAATCCCAACAAATGCAAAGCCCCCCCCCAACACAGAACAATACAACTAAGAGGACTAGCAAGGAATGTACCACAACAGTGATATAAAATACAAACATATGTACAGATCTACAATATCTACAGAATGATAATGGGGGTAAAGGGGAGATGGACACAAACAGGGGGAATGGAACAGAGGCCAGGGATAAACAGCAGTCCACAAAGGGGTGGGGGGATAGACATCAGGAACTGGGTGAAGATCATGGCTGGGCAAGGGATGGATCTGGCAGATGGGCCTCCAGGACAGCTGCCACCCTCCTGGTCTCGGTAATCAGGACTGCCTGTTGTTCGTTGACTGTCCGCTGCTGCCGGACAATGGGCCGCAGGAGATCATCCATGCCCTCTGACTCCTCCAGTCTGGTCACCCACAGAGATGATTGGAGTGGACCTGCAAGAGGAGGGGGGAGCTGGTGAGGATGGGAGACCAGCCAGGAGGCATACTGCAGCCACAGGTGGCCAGACAGAGATGGACAGCATGTCCCGACAGCCATGCCCATGTGGTGCTGAGGAACACAATGGTAGGCACAACCGACCGTCGCCCACAGGGGAGGCTTGGAAGACACAGGCAACAACCTGAAAACCTACACATATGGAGACACAGGCGCCGACAATACCAAGACAAGGACAGCACCACCCACCCCAGCACTGCAGACAGTGAGCAAGTGCAGACACACAGGCAGACCCCTGAATGGTGGTGGGTGTGGGCCACACACAACAACACGCACATTGGAGACCTAACGTCGGGACATGCTGCCCACATTCGGAAACCAATGTACCAGATAGCAGTGTGCAACATCAAACAACACGGGTGCAGGGGCAGTGCACTGCAGGCATGGTGGGCGTCCAATGGCCAACCCATGCCAGGGCATAACTGACCTGCAGGAGCTGCAAGTCCACAGGCACACACACTAGCAGGGGACGACCAACAGACGCTGCCACACATGGCCCATATACAGCAATGTGCGTGGTGCCCTGCAGCCAGGACAACCACACGGCAGGTGACCAGCTGAACATGGCCAGCAGAGAATGTGGACAGCACAGCAATGCCAGCCACGCATGCCGACACTGGCACATACTGCTCCCCATCACAGGGCATGGCATCCAGACACTGCCAGCACCAAGAAACAGTGCTGCACAACACAACAGAAAGCAGCAGGAGCAATAGCATGACTACCATAGTGGCCAAACCCTCAGCACAGTCAATGACAGCCCAGTGATGGATCAAAACATTACAGAGGCACAGCACAAATGAAGACTGAGATGACTCACGCAATAGGCTACTCTTCTGGGCCTGCTGCTGCATGGCCGGCACCCTGGGGCTGCCTCTGGTTGGTGTCTGGGACTGCTCTGGGCCCCCCTCTCCCTGCGCTGGGCTGCACGGTCTGCTCTACAGTGGACAGGGGAAAATGCACTGTTAACTGCAATGCACAGCAAGAACTGCGATCACAACAGCAAGATACACAGCCACCACGCAGACACCGTACACGCAGAGCAGCACAAGGACAGTGATAGCAAGCAGGAGACACCCACACAATGGACCCCATGACCCAGTGACCATGCAACAGGCACACAGGGCATGGAGGCATGTGGGCCCAGTGTTGCAACTGTGCACAGCACATGGGCACAGTGATTGGAGGCGCACACACCTGCATAGGCAGCCCAGCGTCCATGCATCAGCACCCCCCTTACAACACTGGTGAAGGCTGCAGGATGGGCCTGTAGCATGCCGCACCACCCACAATGCCCATGCATGCAATGCCACCACCGTGACGGCCACCTGGTGGACATGCCCTTCCGGATCACTGTGCCCCCCAATGTGTCCCACAAGCTGCGCCACATGCGACCTACCGTCCTGCATACCCTGCACCCTGTACACACACACACACACACACACACACATGCAGGCACACTAACGACACACGCTGTTGTGGACGTGTGCAGCTTGCTTGGGCACTTACCTGGCACCAGCACAGTGCCCTCACGCACCATGCATCTGAACGCCTCCAGCTGGCCCCTCTGGCGGCGGCGCAGGTTTGTGTACCTGAGTCGGCAATTCTCAGCATCCCTCTGGATGTCCATCTGCTCTGTGAGCCATCTGGCAATGGACACCCACACTTGCCGCTATGGGAGGTCACCCTCTCTGACCTCCCCAACAGACGTCTGTACCACTGCTGTACAAGCTGCACAAGGTTGCGGTCTCAACCTCCACCCAGCGCCTGTCCCTATGCACCACAGCTCAATGTCTTCCACGTCCTGGCATTGCCCAAGCAGTTCAGATACCCTGCCACCTGTTGCACAACACAGCTGTTCCCACACCCTGGACCCTCCAGCAATCACTGCAGTAGCGCTGTACTATCACATGATATAGCGTGGCACTATCCGGAAGCGGGCCCACTGCACATGCATGATCCCCGCCATGACCCTGGAGCCACAACACCACGCATGCATGTATTGCTGCACTGTGTGGGCTAACGTGGTGCTACGCAACACTATACCTGGATGCTAGCACGGCCCTGGGGCCTCACAGGCATGCGTGGTGTTTGCACTATGCTACTTAGCGCTGCGTGTTACCGGGCCAGCCTGGTGCTGTCCTCCACATAGCCTGGTGCTGCTGTTTTACATGGCACTAAGTTGTTAGCCTGGCGCTAATCAGGCCCATATTCAAACGGCATATGCAAATGAGGGTACTTGTGCATGCATGGTGCAAACACCATGATTAGCATATCATTAACCGATGATTTGCATGCATAACAGGCTTGGATTTCCCGGCTGGGCTATAAAAAGACAATCAGTGCTCCACCGGTGTTGTGTTGTGGGGCTGCAGCATACAGCAGACACTGCAGTGGAGCGAACGACACTGAAGGAGACATGCAACAGGAAGGAGAGCAGTGGGAGGCAGGTCTGTATAGCTGCTGGAGAAGTGTTGGAATGGCACTGGTGCAACACAGGGTAGGGGCATACTCACTGCGTACCTGCAGTCCACAGCTGTACTGGCTGGGGACAGATCTGCCAACTGCAGGACCAGAGGCAAGCACGGTGCTGCGCAATGGTGCACAGAGCCATAAGGCCAGCAGTCCAGCACACCAGACTGTGCACCATGACCATGCCCCTGCATCAGCCTGCACCGGATGGGACCGCCTGCACTACTGTGGGTGCCAGGAAGGTGCAGAGGGGGGCCCCACCGCAAACTGCAGGTGTGCACCACTACAGTGGCTGACTGCCATGAGGTCCATGGCACCTCAGTTGTCGCCCTGGATTTGGGATATGGAGGGTCACAAATGCTCTGAAGGTGGTACACAACTATGGCACATGGGTCACAGGGTCCCGGCACTGTGTTGCCGACAGCTCCATGTGGCCTGTGCCTAGTAGCCTGCCATTGCATGCATGCCATTCCTCGTGTCCTCGCCCTGTGAGTAGTCCCCATGTCCCCTGGGGGGCATGGTACAGTGCAAGGTGGAGGCCGTTGGGGTGGCCCCATCCTGGGGTACACATATCAGCCATAGGTGCCAGAGGTGCCCTTGTGGGTATAGTACGTGCTCTCCGGACACCGACAGTGCACACATGGGTGGCCGCAGCACACTGTGACTGTGTGCCTGCCACACACGCACATGCTGGCCAGTGCCACATCCATGCAACCTGTGCCACACTAGGTGGTGGCATGCACGCACTGTTGCACATGCACGATGCAACACAGGCATGCCACAGCTGGTGACACATATCCCTTTCCATCTCTCCCATACGTAGTGCGGCACGGCCTAAACAGATCCGTGCCCATCGCTCCTCCCAGGAGGAACTAAAGACCGTGGTGCATGGTGTTAAGGAGAGGAAGCAGGTGCTGCGGCACCACAGGGCCACGGATGCAGTGGTGCGCCAGGCATGGGAAGAGGTCACTGCTGGGGTGAACGCAGTTGGCGGTTGTGGCAGGACAACCAAGGCAGTGCGCAAGTGCTGGAGCGACCTGCTGTGCCAAGCAAAAGAGGAGGAGGCACAGCATCTACGCGATAGGATGTGAACCGGTGGTGGCCCGCAAACAGCACAGCAGTGAGAGGAGGACCCACTTCTGGCCATGGTGGCATCCACACTGCGTCCGGTGGCAGTCGCTGGTGTACCAGGTGGCGGGGGTGAGATGCCTCTCACACCACCCAGGGCAGGTCTGTATCCACATGTGTGTACCCTGTATGGTGTGGCGGCACAGGGTGTTGGTGTTGACGCCAAGCCTGGGGTGCACTGTGGGGCTGCAGTGCTGTGCACACAATGCACAAGGAACTGGTATGCATGCGTACTGTGGGGAGGCTGGGTGCATGTGGCCACAGGATATTGTCATGGGGATGGTGTGTGGGTGTGCATGTCTACAGCAGATGACACGTGTCCTAGGGTGTCCATGCCTGGGTGGCGGTGGGGTGCACATTGCGTGACCAGGTGACTGACCCTGTTCTGTTTTTCTCCACAGCGGCATATGCAGGGCCAGCGGTGAACCAGGACCATGCCGGGATGGCTGCCTCGGGACCGGAGGAGGAGGAGGAGATGGAGGACAACCTGCCATCAATATCTGGCCTGGGTGGTGGACGAGGACACCCAGCGCTGCACCATGTGTAGCACTCCCATGGAGAAGAGTTACAGCTGACAGGGGAGGGGGCCTCCACTGCAGGCGGGGAGCTGGACTACAGTGCCACCTTGGAGGATGCCCAGGTTGAGGATCTGGGTGGTGGGCAGGTGATCCTCCTGACTGTGACGAGTGACATTGACACAGATATGTCAGATGGTTCTCACCTCCTGCACACTGAAGGGCCTGTGGAGGGGGGTACAGGGGTGGGGCTGGGTGCAGAATGTGGCACAGGCACCAGGGGGGTGGTCAGCCTTACTGGCATGGGTGCACCCATGCAGCCGGTGGTTAGCCGTGTGGGGGATGTGTATGCACCACTGGACATGCGGTGTCCCCCACGGGTTGTGGGACAGGGCCCTTCGGGACCACAGCACATCACCGGCAGACTGTAGCAGCAGGACATGCCAGCCATGCACCAGCGCCCCGACCCTGTTGACTGCAGGCACCAGTGCCAGCCGCCGTAGAGGGGGGCTGTGCCCCTGGAGCAGGATGCCCCGGGGGCCTGCCCACTGCTCCAGGCTGCACTGACGTCCCAGCAGGAGGCTCGGATGGACCTGCATGGCCTGCGGAGGGAGCTCAGGCATGAGCTATCGTTGATGCGTGAGTCTGTGCCCCTGTGCTTTGCCCCTGCAGAACAGCTTGCCGAGGACAGGGTGGGCTGTGTGGTTGCTGCGCTGGACCGCAGCTTTGCCGGGCTCACAGCTGCAGTGGTTGACCTCACCACTGTGCTGCATGGCGTGCATGGGGTCGCCAGGATGTGCAGGGAGGTCATGGTGACCATGGCACAGGGGCCCACAGGTGTGCCACCTGTGGCCGCAGGGCTGCCACAGGCTCCAGCACAAATGCATCGGGCACATCTACAGGCACCCAGCACTGCCGTGGCCATCCATCTGTCCACCCTGTTGCCATCCATCTGTCCACCCTGTTGGGTTCCGCTAGTTGACGGGGGCATAGGCAGTCTGCCCTGCCTGCCTCACCGTGGTCTTCCCCCAATGTGTCCTCAGCACAGAGCACCCCTGGTTCTGTGACCCACTTCCCATGGTGTGCACCGTGTGCGTGCTGGTAGTCACCGGTGATGGGCATGGCCAACCTGCACCTGTGCATGGTCGCCACCCCCGTGTGCACATTGGCACACCCACACCCTTGTACACACATGCGCACACACACTGACATGCAAACCCCCGCACTCCTTCACATGCTCCACCTCGCTGGCACAGCCATGGAGGCCCTCCTCACACTGCCACCACACATCGGGCATCGCCCATTCCACCATACCATGGCTGTGTGTCCACTTTCCATGTGACCTGCACACCCCACGCATCACACCGCACACACTCACATGCGTTCTGTTCCAGTTTGCTGTGCTCCTGCTGTCATTAGTGTTGTCAATGTTGTAGTTGTTTGTTCACATTAAAACATTCACCATTGTACTGTTTCATGTTGCTGTGCAGTCTGTACTCACTCTCTGGCCTGTGACAGTGTTCTTATGATATTGGCCCTGTGTTCTATGGCCCTGCAGGCCATGCGAGGATCCCTCCTCTCAAGTTGCTCCACTATCCCCCTGACCACTGGCTCTGGGTCACTGTCAGCCTGTTCCTCAGGTTCAGGTGCCTGTATCCCACAGTTCATCACCATGTTGTGCAACATACAACAGGCTAGGAAGATACGGCATACCTTCTGAGGCCTATACTGTAGGGCACCGCATGATGTGTCTAGGCATCGGAAGCGCATCTTCAGTATGCCAGACACCCTCTCTTTGATGTTCCTGGTGCTGGCATGTGCCTCATTATACTGCTTTTCAGCTACTGTGGCTGGCCGGGATACCAGTGTCAGCAGCCAGGGTCGCAGGGGATAGGAGATGTCCCCTGTTGAAAGATATGCACCTGTTAGTGTTGTACTGCTGTCTGCCTGTTGCTGTGATGCATCCCTGTGTAGCCCTCCCACACCCCTTTCCTGGCCTCCTATGCCTGTCACCATCCATGCTGTGGTGTGTGTGTGCCTTGTCAGCTGCTTCTCATCGACTAGGTGCTCACTGGGTGTCCTGCCCTCCACAAATGCCTGGCATTGCTGGGACTGGTGCCAGATGAAGACGTCATGGGCACTACCAGGATACTGTGCATATGTAATTGCTGATGCGCCCAGTCGCATTGCACACCACCTGGCAATTGATGGAGTGGTACCCCTTTCTGTTTATGTAGATGTCACTGCCATCGCCAGGTGGTGCACGGATGGGGACTTGGGTGCAGTCAGTGGCACCCAGTACTGCTGGTAGGTGCGCAACTTGATGGAATTGCTGCATTGTTATCTGCACTCTGCTGCTGTGCTGGGGAATACTATGAACTCCCTAGCATGTGGCAGGAAAGTCACTAGGAACTGGGTCAGGAGGCATGAGGTTGCAAACTGCGATACCCCAATGGTGTCCCCCGTTGGTCATTGGAACATCCCTGTGGCTAGGATGCGCATCGCTGCTGTCACCTTCTCCTCTACTGTCATGGCATGGCTGCGTCTGGTGTTGGGGTGCAGCTACTCATGCAGTTCACATAGCTGCCTCAACTTTCCCCTGTTCATCCTGTACTGGCCAGTGATGTGCTCATCTGGCAGGGTCTCGAAGGAGACCCTGGGCCGGTACCACCTGTTTGCAGCATACCATCTCCTCAGCCTGCGTTGCAGCCCATGTTGGGCCTGTTCCCCCTCCTCCTCCTCCTCCTCCACTACTGCTACCATGAATGGCAGCATCACTGCTAATGGTACAGCACTCATTCCCACTTCCTGTTGTGGTCTTTTCCCCTAGGTGATTTACCCTGGGTTAAGACCAGCCTTTTATAGACGGTAGCTAGCGCCGCGCTACGTGTCGTGCTATGTGTCCTAGCGCGGTGCTATAGCTTTGAATATCCCATTGCATGTATATGCAGGCCTCCCCTCTCTTTGCCCCTTGCATACATTATCAGTTTGGCCCGCGCTACTGCGGTTAGCGCATTCTACCCGGTCCTTTGAATATGGCCACTCCGCGCTATTCCCGTGCTACTGGTTTGCTTTACTTCTCACTGTGTCTAAAGTTTGAAGCATGGAACAGCACTAGCAGCCTTTATGTAGCACCACTAGGCAGCATTTATGTAGCAGCTTCAGAGTATTTGACACCAAAAAAGTCACACTCGAAATGCATTTTCATTTAGTCCATCCGTTCTGTACAGCGGGCAGAACAGAAGAACATGAACACATCTGCACTAAGTGGTTTTAACTGTACTTAACAAATGTAGTCATTTTAAATCCATTCTGATTTGCAAGGTCCTCGCCAGTGGTCATTAATCCTTCCTAAAATATTTGCAGGGTTCTTGCCAGACCCATAACCAGAGTTCAAGTGAATATAGTGTTACAAAAGACAGTCTTCCTTTGTCTTGGAGTAGTGGGAATCCATTGCCATGATATTTTACATTAATAGTTACAACGGGGGAATTCAAACGTGCATGGGATAGGAACAAGGGAACCCTTGGGGTGAGTAGGAAAGGCTAAAGCCAATGACCAAATAGTGACCACTGATGCAGGCAGGGAATACAGGCAGACTGGGTGGGCATAGCAGTCCATATCTGCTGTGAAATACTATGTTACTACATAGTGATGTCAACCCTTCCTGTCACACTGTGATAAGTTTTTTCCATGACCCTCACACTGGTAAGAAAAACGTTGATTCCTGTTCCACACTTCAGTTGATCAGATTATTCCTAGTAGATATAATGTTGCATATACTGTTAGGAATTGGGATAATACATAGTGATCCTCTACAATAGGATGCAATGTAAATCTATACTTTACTATGGAGATTAGAATTTATCTGTACTCTCTAATTGTAATTGTAGTAAAAGATGCCTATGTGTATTGCAATAACAGTTACAGAGTAAATAAAATTATATGCATTTTAGTTTAAAACCATTTAAAAAAGCATAACAGTGATTTGAGCATAAATGGAGAAGAAGAGTGTGCAATGTATGAATAAAATAGAAACGTCTTGGCATGTATCTATAGGGCATCAAAACACTGTTCTGAACATTTTCGTTTAAAATTTTCATTCTTAAGCATTTAAACAGCCTTGAGCACTTGGTTACTATGCAGTTATCATTGATGAGTGTCTAGTACAGTGGTAATTGCACAAAAGTTTACCGATAGTGTGGTATACCGAGTGTTGTTCAAACGCGGTACCCATTGAATAACAATGACGTGTGGTGCGTGGTACCGGTATATTTTTGTGTGACTACCACTGTACATACCTATCAGGCCTGCTTCACCAGTAGACACCAAAATTGAAATGAGCAGTCTGTCTTCAGCCACCAGGGGCCAGCAAAGAGAGAGACTGGATGTAAAAAGGTTATGGTAGTAGGGCACTGAATACTCCCACAATTGACCATAAATTGCACCAGAATGCTTCAAAAATGCAAAACCTTTCTGGGGACCTAGGCTGCCCCCCAGACCCCCAACCTATTACTTAGTCATTAACTTATGCATACACTTTTTTAAAGACTGGTTCTTGGGACGTGGCAGTGATGTACTATCAACACTTCTGGCAGTGTTCCTTTCCCTTTAAGGCTCGAAAGAATGTCTTCAAGCTGACATCTCCCACCCACCCAGGTGGTAACTCCCTCAGCACCACCCCATGATGTCAGATCTTCCTTTCTGCTCAAAGAAGAAGGTGCCATCCTTCCTGCTCTGCGCTGTGTAGGCCCTTTGCTTTCAAAACTTTAAAAAACTTCTTCACTTGAGTCTTTAAGTGATTCGACTGTGTTCGAATTCTGTCATGGATGACTTGAAGTCGGCACCTGGTTTTAAAAAGTGCAGCTGAAGGCAGAAGATGTCCCAGATGGTCCCGCACACCTCGTACATCTACTGCCTAGGCCACAAACACAATCCCGAGATGTGTGTCCTGTGTCACACTTTGCATCCCAGCACTGTAGAGGACCGGCACGTTCGACTTCTGTTAGTGCATCCCAATGAACGGGATCTTCCTGGTCTGTCCAAAGATGCCTGTTGGATATTCTCCATGGCTGTGGGGTCCACTGAACTGCTTGCAGCATTCGAAGAGGCAGGCTGCGGAGCATGCCTGTTCAGTTTCAGCCTTCATGATGCTTACTTTTGGCGCCACCTTTACAGGGGCTGTTCAGGATTTTTGCCAGTCCCTTCCCACTTTGAGGTATAGCCCCTCTAAGAGCACTAAATCCTCTAAATCTTTCAAAAAGAAGACTAAAAAGAAGTCTTATCATCGATCATGCGATCTTGAACGCTCTTGGGCCTTGGATTCCTGTGCTTCTCTGGAGGTTTCATCTATGGTCCATCCTTTAGCCCAGGCCGCTGGCTCCACTGTCTTCCCAATGGGCCAGTTGGTCAAGACACCCATCAACCAGTCTGTCGAGATTTTTCTCGAAGCAGTCAATGCATTGTTGCAAGATGAGGCCGATACCTCCCTCTAGGACTCAGATCCTGCCTGTGACCTCTCAGGGTATGTCAGACCAGCCTGCTGAGCCAGTCCCTAACTCTCAGATTGCCTCACCGTTGGTGGCCCAGACTGTAGAGGTCTTGGTCCCGAAGCCCAGAGTCCAGCAGCCCATGCCAGCATTGGCATTTCCGCTCTCAGCACTCGGGCAAGTGGCGCCACCACTATTCTTGTTTGCCTTCCTCCTCGGATGAGGAGAGGCTCCACCACAAAATGTGCCAGTGCAACGAGGAACTCATGTGGCATCAGCTCATGCTGACCAGGGTTAAGCCAGTTCTGGCCCCCACCCAGGCTCTTTCATGGCTCCCACCACTCAGGTTCCAGATGATTCTCGCCTCTCCACCTATCCAGGTGGAGCCGCCACCTAAGCAACTGCCCATGAGTGCCCCCCAAGGAGGCCTTACCACTTCTGGGCTTCCACATCAGCTGTCAGTCACTGTGACTCATGACAGACCCCATAGGGTCAGCAGAGACTCTGGCGGTTGACCACTTTTTGATGAATCCTCGGAGTCTGAGGGCTCCTCCCCCTTGCATTCCCATCCATTGGATTTTCGAGTCAGGGGGAGGAGTTTTCCACAGAGCAGGATCCCACCTCTTTTGGGGGCTTGCTGTGTCTCATCTCGGAATGTGTGGGACTCCAGACAGAGCCCGTTCAAAAATGGGCCAAATACCCATTAACCAAGATTCTTAACCAGGGTGACTTCCTGGGGGTGGCCTTCCCGGTCACCAATGCCATTCTTGGCCCCACTCTGGAGCTTTGGCTGCATCCTGCCTCTTGCACTGCACTATCGTCCCGGATGGCCCACAAGTATGAGGTCCCTACCAGTTCCCTGTCAGGTTTCACTGAACATCCCTTGGCTGAGGGTCTGGTGGCTGACTCAGTCTTCCAGCATACTGGCAACATCGGGGACATGGATAAGCCTGCCAACAAAGAATCCAAGAAATTGGATCACATAGCCAAACATGCCTATGCTGCCTCTTCCCTCGGCCTTCAACAGGAGATTTCAGTCCTTTTGATGGCCAACTTCACTCATGCCCTCTTAGGCACTCTTGATGAGGTACTTTCACAGCTCTCAGCTGACTTACAGACCACGGTCAAGTAAGTCCGGGACCATGGCCGATCGGTGGCTAAGCAGCAGCTCCAGACAGCCATGGACATCAGCGACTCCTGCGCCCGGTCTGTGGCTGCCTCTTTGGCCATGCACCGCAGGGCTTGGTTGAGGATCTCAATCTTTATGGCAGATACCATCACAAGCTGGTGGATCTCCCCTTCCTGGGCACTGACTTATTCGAGCCAGGAGTGGAAGCACACCTTACTCCCACTGAGAAGTCCAGTACCACCATGGACTCTGTTACCTCCACTCAGAGGGATCCCAAGGGCTGTAAGGTCCAAAGGAGGAAGCCCTTTCGGCTTCTGCCTATGCGACCAAGCCATCCCAGCCCCAGATAGGCAACAGGCCCAGGCTTGGAATCCCTGACTGAAGTCAGTTGCTTCGGTCATCCAGAAACCTGGTGGTCGAGGCCCTGCTGCTTCTTCAGTTGGTCCCCCCCTCCACCTCCACCTCCAAGCCTGCCAAGTGATGGGATGGGGGGTGCCTCCCCATGCCCATCTTGACTCCCCTGGGTCCTCCCGTTGGGGGCCTGTTCCACTACTTCCTGTCTTCCTGGTCCGCTGTCGCCATGGACAGATGGGTCTTCCAGGTGGTCAGTCAGGGTCTCTGCCTCTAGAGTTTGAGGCTTTCCCGCCTTGCCTAGCCCATGTCGCATGGGAGGACATGGTGTCCGCCAACATGTTGTTAGCTCTTTGGGAAGACATTGCCCAGCTCCTCTAGAAGGAGGTAGTGGTTCCAGTTCTGGACCCTCCATTAAGCCCAGGGTTTGTTTCCAGGTACTTCCTAGTCCCAAAAATGGATTGGGGGGCTGGCACCCCATCTTAGGTCTGCATGACCTGAACAAATTTCTTCAGATGCGCACCTTCAGGATGATCACTCTTGTCTCAGATCATTCCATCCCTGGAGCAGAACATGTGGCTCTGCTCTCTGGATTTTCGGGATGCATTCTTTCAGGTTCCCATATGTCTGCCCCACCACTAGTTCCTGTGGTTCCGTGCAGAGGGCATTCTATGCGAGTTCCAGGCCATGCCCTTTGGCCTCTCCTCGGCTCCCAGGGTCTTCACCATGTGCATTACAGTAGTGGCAACCTACCTGAGGCACTGAGGAGTCCAGGTTTACCCTTGCCTGGACAACTGGCTTATAGCGGATCCCTCCAAGGTGGAGGTGGAGTGGTCCAGGGATCTGGCCCTCCAGACCTGTTTGTCCCTTGGCCACCCAGTGAATGAGGTAAAATCAGAACTCGTACCTTTGCAAGTGATATCCTTCATTGGGGCAGAGCTCAACTCTTGCAAAGCCAGGGTTCAGCTTCCGGCAGACCGGGCGGAGGCTGTCTCCTTGTGTGGTTCATTGGGCCCAGTGGAGAATAGGCTCCCTGCAATGAGAGCTTGCCCATCAGTGGCCTCAGTGCCAGGGCCACTTCAACCAGCCGGTCACCGTGACCCAGCTGATGTGGGGTGCCCTCCAATGGCGATTAGTCTTGCATCATCTGCAGGAAGTGATCCCTTTTGTCCACCCAGAGCCAGCGGTCACCATCACAACTGCCCACCTGGGGGAGCACAGAGTCCATGGACTCTGGACCCCTGAGGAGTCCCGATGCCATATCAATCTGCTGGAGCTTCAGGCAGTTTGACTGGCACTGATAGCCTTTGCTCTGCACATTCGGGGTCAGGTCATTTAGGTCCAGACTGACAACACCACAACCATGTACTTCCTCAACCAACAGGGTGGGACGCATTCCCTTCCTGTGTGCAGGGAAGTTATCCGCATCTGGACCCTCATGCTCATCCTGAATGCCGATCTCCTGGTCATATATGTGGCTGGTGTCACCAACCAGCTGGCGGTCACCCTCAGCCATGTGGGCGAGGCAGCTCACGAGTGGTTTCTCCATCCCAAGGTAATACACAGCCTGTTCTCTGGTTGATCTGTTCACCTCCAGGGAGAATGCAAAGCTGAGGCTGTTTTGTGCCCACCCACCTCTGCAGGGAATGCTGCGGGTGATGCCTTCTCAAGGTCTTGGACCCTGGGCCTCCTCTATGCCTTCCCTCTGTTTCCTCTGATCCACAAAGTGCCGATCAAAGCCAGAAGGGACAAGGCATGGATAATTCTGATGGCTCCGGACTAGCCCTGCCAATTCTGGTACCCTGATCTCCTCAGTCTCAGCAGCAGGCTCCTGTGGTGTCTCCCTCTCCACCCAGACCTGCTCTGTTGCAATCAGGGGAAGGTACTCCATCCAGACCTTCAATCCCTGCACCTAACAGCCTGGTTACTGAGCAGCTAGAGTTCCAGGCTTTGGGTATGTCTGAAGATGTCCTCACCGTGGTTGAGGCTTCTTGGAAGGAGTCGACCCGAAAATGCTATGCCTTCAAATGGACGAGGTTCTCCATTTGGTGCCAGGGCAAGGGGCTTAACCCTTTATCTTGTCTGGTGGCTAGCATTCTCAACTACTTTTGGTCCCTGTCTATCGAGCCTTCAGTTGATGACCCATAAGGTGCACCTGACAGCCATCTCTGCATGCCGGGTGTGGGCTGGTATGTCATCCGTAGCGCAGGAGAAGGTGGTCTGGCACATTTTCAAATGTCTTGACCACATTTCCCCTCCGGTGCGTGAACCACCACCACCTTGGGACTTGTTGCTGTTGTTGGCAAAGCTCATAGGCAAGCTATTTAAACCAGTGCACAGATGTGACATGTCTCACCTGTCATGGAAGACCGCCTTCCTGGTGACTGTCACATCAGCTAGAAAGATCAGTGAACTCCAGGCGCTTTTGGTATAGTCTCCTTAACAGGTCTTCCACAGGGACAAGATTGTCCTTTGCCCCAACATGAAGTTCCTTCTGAAGGTTGTGTCTGACTTTCACCTTAACCAGGAGATCAGTCTCCCAGTGTATTTCACCAACCACACCTCAGAGGCTGAGCACAGGCTCCATACTCTGGACCTCCAGCGAGTGCTTGCCTACTGTCAGGAGCACATGGCTGGAGTTCGGGGAGAGGTTCATCAGCTATTTGTCACCTATGCTGAAGCCAAACCTGGTAGGCTGGCTGCTAAGTGGACGATTGACAGGTGAATTGCATCCTGCATTGACCTCAGCTAGAGGTTGGAGGGTAGGAAGCCTCCCGTAGGGCTTAGGGCTAATTCCACCCATCATACCACTGCCTCAGTGGCTACTTCAAGGGATGTCCCTATCCAGGAAATCTTCAGGGCTGCTACGGGGAAGTAAGTACACACCTTCATTTCTCACTACCACATCGACCTTGAGTCATGCTGGGATGCTGGTTTTAGGGCCTCGGTTCTCCAGTCTGTATTTCCTAAATAGGGGGTGTGCACCTTACCCCCTCCTTCCAGAGAACTTCTGGGAGTCTACCTGAAGTATGGATAGTACATCATATCTGCGTCCCTAGAAAAATAGGTTACTCACCTGTAACAGTAGTTCTAGGAGTGGTATATAATGTACACCCATACTGACTTACCCGACCTCCCCTGGCAAGTGGCACACCGGTCTTGCTTCTAGTAGGTAAGATCTGACATCACAGGGCAGTGCAAAGGAGTTACCACCTGGGTGGGTGGGAGGAGCCAACTTGAAGATGTTCCGTCGAACATTAAAGGGAAAGGAATACTGCCAAAAGTGTAGATGTACATCATATACCACTCCTAGAACTACTTATCTTAATCCATCAATCAATAAGCCATCTTTATTTTACCAGGCGAGACACCTTTGAGACAAGCTCATTTACAAGGTGCACCTGGGATGGTCAACAGGACAACACAAGCAAAACAAAACAATTACACAGAGATAAATAATATAAGCACAAATAGATTAACAGTATGTACGAAGTACATTAATCATTGGCAAGTACAATATGAGCTCAAATAGAATAACAGTATGTAGAAGAATGGTAATCATTGGCAAGTACAAATAGAGTAACAATATATTAGCATAGTGAACATTGTCTTAGGCATCTTC
Source organism: Neoceratodus forsteri (assembly GCA_016271365.2). NCBI lineage: Eukaryota > Metazoa > Chordata > Ceratodontiformes > Ceratodontidae > Neoceratodus > Neoceratodus forsteri. The sequence goes on along the minus strand of CM057458.1, from coordinate 723,787,376 downwards.
TTAATCATGACAGTGTACAATGGGAAGAGTTGCAAAGCAGTTGACAAGGTAGTAGTAGGTGCAAGGCACATATTATACACTGGATGCAAAGTAAGTAATAGGTAAGAAGGGGGTGGGGAGTAATATGGAGTTTAGGGAGTGCTGGGATAGGGACCTAGGATGCAGGGATAAGAACGGTAAAGGGAGGATATAAGACCTGGGTCAAGGGAAGGATATGTGAAGGGGGAGCCTATTTATTTATTTAGTTGTTTAACCAGAAGCCTAGAAGTACTCTAGAAAGGAATGGATGGGTGGAAAGAGCTATGGAATGAGAGAACACCTCCATACAGTACTACTGGGTTACCGGGGTTCAGGACGGGGTTGCACTTAAATTTGGCATTGACATGATTCAATGAGATTACGTTGGAGCAATGCCTTGAAAACCATTATACTTACCGGTGATGCAAGTTTTATCATCTTTTGAATGTTGTTCCAGATTACAGGGAGAGCATAGTTTACAGCTGCGGCCCCCAGGTGTGTCCTGACCTTTGGGATTACCAAGGAAATGTAAGAGAGACTCCTCCGTGCATAGCTGCTTACTGAGGATACAGGCAAGCAATTAGATATATACTGGGGGAGCATGTTGGTGATAGCTCTATATGTCCAGTGCACTGCATTCATGTGTCGCCTGAGGCCGAGAGAAGGCCACTCCAACATGGTATAGAGTATGCAGTGGTGAGTGCAGCACGGTGCTCCCGCGATGAATCTGATCGCCCAATGATACAGTGCATCCAATCTGGATAAAGTGGATGGGGAATGCTGCCCATAAATGAGGTCAGCATAGTCCAATAAAGGTAAGAACGTTGAACAGACTAGCCTAACCTTTGTTTCATGAGTGAGTACGTTTTTTATTCTAAAGAATAGCCCGAGTCCCATATTGAGTTTCTTAGCCAGTTCATCAACATGCTCCCTGAAGGAGAGTTTATGGTAAAGCCACAAGCCCAGATACTTAAATTTTGTCAAGAACCCCAAGGATTCCCCTAGTAAAGTAAGGATCTGCAGGGCCATTGAAGGGGTGTGCGCTTTTGGTGCGATTGCTGGAGGTGAAAATAGGATTACTTTGGTTTTCTTTGCATTCAGTAGCAAGTTTAAGGACAGGAGGTTGAATTGCAAGGTGTTGAAGTCAGCTTTCAAGTCCATGCATGCTAATTCAGGGGTGGGCCTTTCTAGGTACAGGACTGTGTCATCGGCCAAGAGATGTATGTTTGCCAGTTTGATCCTAGCATCGATGTTATTTATGTAGATGGCAAATAGCAAGGGGCCTAAGATTGACCCTTGTGGTATGCCTCTTACTTTGAGAAAGGTTCTTGCAGCAGGCCACACTGGTAGGACTAAGCTGCCAGGTGCTAGGACCAATTGGAAAACTTCTAGCTAGCAGTCTATCACAGGGGACTGCCCACCACTGTAGTCAGTCAGCTGACTTTGGCCTAGCCTATATAGGTGGATGGTCCCCCACACCTACTTTAGTTCTTTTCCTGCCATCGAACCACACACTTTGGACCTCAGTGGATGCTGCAGCTACAGTCGACCGCCATTTCCTGTGCTTACTTCACTTTTTTATTTTTCATTTTCTTCTGTGTTAAACATCAAATTTTTGGTGTTCTTTTCAAGGAGTTTATGTCTTCTCCACCAGCCTCATCTTCCGACTGCTCCTCAAAATCTGCCTGCGGCAGACAGATCCCTCAGGCCGTCTGTCCTTTCTCAGGTCCTCCCTCAAGCAGTCTCGGAACCAGCCTGCCAAGGGCCAGCACAAGCATAAGGCCCCAGCATCCCCTGCTGCTACAGCCGCCAGAGCCCCAAGTGCTCCCGCAGCCCCCCTAGCTGCACCCACCCCAACCTCCTAACTCCGTTGCTGACACCCCCATCTGGCCAAGCATCCAAGGGAAGCAGTCAGGGGTTAGTTCTCCCTCTACCTAAAGGAGTGGCAGGGGGTGCCACAGATAACTGTATGCTTCAGATCATAGAACATATTCATACTTGGGAGTTCCTTGAGTGGCCACCAGAAAATCCTTCTATTCACTCCACATAACCCCCCCCCCCACACACACACACACCTCTTTCTGGTCTGGGAGGAAATTCAGGCTCTTCCTCAAAAAAAGGAGCCATACAACCTGTCCCTCGGGCTCAGTGGGGAAGGGGAGTTTACGCCCACCTTTTTCCTCATCCCCAAAAAGACCGGGGATCTTTGGCCCATCCTGGACCTGAGCCATCTGAATCTGTACATTGAGTACAAGCAGTTCAGGATGGTCACCCTCCAGGGGTTGTTACCCCTCTTTTGCACCAGGGGGACTGGCTCTGCTCTCTGAACATGCAGGATGCTTACCTGCATATCCAAGTCTTTCCTGCCAATCATTGCTTCCTCTGCTTCCACTTTCAGGGAGACAATTTCCTATTCCAGGCCCTCCCTTTTGGACTTTCCTTGGCCCCATGGGTATTTACCAAATACCTGACAGTGGTGGCAGCCACATTGAGAAGGCAGGGCTTCTATGTGTTCCCCATGATTGGCTGCTAGCAGCCCAGTCCAGGGACCACTTAGACCAGACCCTGGAATACACCTTCCAGCTCTTCCAGGCCTTGGAGTTCAATATAAATCTGCCAAAGTCCTGCCTCTGTCCATATTAGTGCCTTCAATACATAGGAGCAGTCCTGGGCACCAGTCAGGGCAAGACTTTTCTGCCCAAAGACAGAGCAATGCAACTGATGAAAGCAGGCCTGTTTGGTTTCTTCCTGCTGGCAGTTCCCTGACAGGGTTTTCCTGCTTTTTCTGGGCCACATGTCATAGCAGTTGCTATTGTCCCTCTGGCCTGTCTGCATACACAGCTCCCTCAGTGGACCTTGAGGATCCAGTGGGACCAGCGCACAGACAACCTGGACCAATTGGTCCTGTTTTCTGACCCGGTTGGGGGGGTATATTCATGATGGCTGGATCCAGTCAACCTCCTTCAGGTGTCCCCTTTTAGCTGTCAACCCCCTGACAGATTCTCAAGATGGACGCATCTGGCCTGGGATGGGGTGCTCATCTGGCCAACCACCAGACCCAGGCACTTGGATGAATGTGCAGCAGGGTCTTCATATCAACGTCCTGGAGATCCGGGTGGTTCTTTATGCACTGCAGGCTTTTCAAACTCATCTCCTCCCCATCCACTGCTGGTGCAGATGGACAACCTGTGTGTGGGGGACCCACTCTTACCCACTGTGTCGTGAGGCGATGAGAGTCTGGTATTGGACCATCAAGCATGGGCTGGAGCTCTCGGCCATACATTTTCTAGACATTCAAAACATCTTGGCAGACAGTCTCAGTCACTCCAGGTTGTGGGCTTATGAGTGGGAGCCTCTAAGCTCTGTGGTCAAAGATCTCTTTGACCAATGGGGCCAGCCACAGTTGGACTTCTTTGCATCCCCCCTCAGTGCAAAACTGCCACTTTTTTGCTCACTCAATCCCAGGCCTGGAGTTTTCCGGTGAGATGCACTGTCCCTCTCTTGGAAGGGGAGGTTTCTGTTTGCCTTTCCTCCCTTCCAACTCCGACAGAGGGTTCTGCTGAAGCTCCAATTGAAAGGGGTGGAGATGATCCTCATAGCCCCCTTCTGGCCATGTCAGATTTGATTCCACTTCATGCAACAGTTGGCTGTGGAACCTCTGATGCCTTTGGCCCCGTGCACTAGTTAGCTCTTCCAGGACCAGGGCACCCTGGTCCATCCAGACCTGAAGTCTCTGCATCCCCATGCGTGGCTGCTGTGGACCTAGCTATTGCCCTCTTCGGTGTATCCTCTGGGTTCACAGATGTTGTTGTTGAATTTTGTTGACCCGGTAAGCCCACTGGGACTAGAAGTCCCTTTTTCTGGGGTGACCGGGGGTGGGGGAATACAGATGGTAAGCAACTGAAAATGAACCAGATTAAGCTGTTGGTGGTATGTTCTAGTGACTTCCAGGAAACCCTCCACCAGGACCACTTTTGCTATGAAATGGAAATACTTCTCCATACTATCCAGCTTCCTGGAAACTTTCTCAGGAAGCTCGGAGGAAAGGGGCAACTTGGCCTTGTCACGGGCAACAGCCTGGACCATGCCCTTATGAACAGATGTGAATGCAGGTATTCAGAACCCTGTTTATTTTCCTGATACTTTTTCCCAATTTTCTTATATATGCCAGCAGCTGAGGTGGGTGCTTGCATAATTTTACAGATGGCCTTCTTGAGGGATTTGTGGATGGGCAGTAGCAACCTTTTTGTGGGAGTTAAGCCCATCATAGCCATAAATTCCATCTCATCCTCATCTTCCTTAGTTTCTTGTGAGTTGATGTTGAAAGTGTTTACCATATGCCTCACAAAAGAATGGTGTGAGGTGTAGTCACCTGAGGGTCTAGGAGGAGAGTCAAACTCTTGTTCCAGAGAACCATCTGGTTCTGAGTTCTCCTTCATCCTTCTGTTCTTCATAGTACTATTCAACCTCCTTCACCACAGACACTGGGAATGGAACTGATGCCTGGGAAGGGGCAGGGGCAGTTATATTTATGAAATTCCCCATAGTCTGGAGTGCCTGGAGGAATTGCCATGCCTTATTCATTTCCTCTGCTGATGGCATTTTATTTGTGTCTACTAGCAGTTCCTTTCCTTCAGAAGGAGGGGCAGTGACATGTTTTTCTTTTTGGTTTTTCTTGGCAGGCACCATATGTGGTGTCTTCCCAAGGCTCTTTTATTTTTGTTGGAGTCAAAGCTTCCCCTTTCAGACACCCTGATTTCTGAATAATCTTTGCAGCCTTTTCTTTCTTATCTGTCCCTTTGACAAAGACTGCTGCTTGTTTAGAGGGGCTTGACCCTTATTTGAGCCTTTAGGTAACATGGAGGCAGACTGAGAAGCCATAATGTCTTCTAGCTTTGTAAAGGCAAGCCCTGTACAAACAGCTGATAAGGTCACACCTTGAATACGGTGTCCAGTTCTGGAGACCATACCTCAGGAGGGACATGAATAGAGTGGAGAGGGTCCAGAGGAGGGCAACAAAAATGGTGCGAGGACTCCGTCATTTGACATACGAGGATAGGCTGAAAGACCTCAACATGTATATCCTGGAGCAAAGGGGGGACATGATAGAGACCTTTAAGAACCAAATGCTTATAAACAAGGTCTCAGATAGCAGTATATTCCAGAATAAGAGGCTCTCAAGGACAAAGGGTCATGACATGAAGCTAGAAGGGGGAAGATTCAAGGGAAACAATAGGAAACACTACTAAAAAGAAAGGACAGTGGATGGGTGGAATGCACGCCCTGAGGAAGTGGTGGGGGCCAAAACAATGACAGGATTCAAGGTTGCTTGGGATAGGTACAAGGGAATTCTGGAGAGGGGGCGTGGGGGGGGGATTACCTGGATAACCTAGGGTCCTTGGGTAACATGGAAATAGAACACTTGTGCAGACTCGGTGGGCCTGGAGGTCCTTATCTGCCAACAATCTTTATGTTTCTATTTGCTGTCCTTGCCAGATGCTGGCTCACAGTTCTCTTCTAGCAAAGTGCACTTGGCAGCCATTTCAGTCTTTCCTGTGCCTATTGATGGTCGTACGGTTGCTCAGCTGGAGGTGGCCCATTATGTTTTTGAGATGCATACTAAGCTTCCTATCTACAATCCAGTCCTGGCTTGGGACCTGAATTTTGTGTTGGAGAAGCTTACTTTGGCTCCTTTTGAGCCAGCCATGACTTGTGGCCTATGCTTCCTTTCTTGGAAAGTGTTATTTTTGGTTACTGTTACTTCTACTCAAAGGATTTCAGAGCTTCAGGCTCTAATGTGTGAGCCTTCTTATTTGATTTTTCACAAAGACGAGGTGTTTTTAAATACCAGTCCTAAGTTTCTACCAAATGTGGTGTCTGAGTTTACTTTAAATCAAACGGTCTACCTACCAGTTTATTTTCCTGAGCATTCCAATCCAGGGGAAGCATTTCTCTATACTTTAGATGTACATAGAATACTCAGCCATTTACATTCTTTTGTATGAATTGTGATGTTAAACTCATATTGAAAATTGTGTGTTTAATGTAAATTATAGAGATGTTATGTATGATGTTCTATGTACATAGATACATAGACAGTGTCGGCAGATAAGGGCCTATGGCCCACCTAGTCTGCCCATTTGAGCTTGTAAGTTCAGTTTATGTTTTCCTAGAAGTCTGTTGCCCCTTACCCCTGACCTCCAGAATTCCTTTATGTCTATCCCATGCATTCTTAAATCCCGTGATTGTTTCAGCCCCCACCACTTCCTCTGGCAGGGTGTTCCACTTGTCCATCACCCGTTCTGTGAAGAAATTCTTCCTCACGCTTCCTCTGAATCGTCCCTCCTCCAACTTCATCCAATGCCCTCTAGTCCTGGAACATATTTTTCACTTAAAAATAGTGTATTCCTGCACCCTGTTCCTCCCTGTAAGATACTTGTATGTCTCTATCATATCCCCTCTCTCCCTCCTCTCCTCCAGGGAGTACATGTTCGGTTCCTTCAACCTGTCTTCATAGGACTTGTGATGCAATCCATGCACCATCTTTGTTGCCCTCCTCTGAACCTTCTCTACCCTGTCTATGTCTTTACATAGGTATGGTCTCCAGAACTGTACACTGTACTCCAGGTGGGGCCTCACTAGTGTCTTGTATAGTGGAATTATGACCTCCCTTTTCCTGCTGGTGATGCCCCTGCCTATGCATCCCAGCATCCTATTTGCTTTACCTGCTGCCTTGTCACATTGTTTCCCTACCTTGAGGTCATCAGAGATGATAACCCCAAGATCCCTTTCCTGCTTGGTGCATGCTATATCCTCACCCCCCAACTGATATATTGTGCCAGGGTTTTTGTGCCCCAAATGCATTATCTTGCACTTCTTTGCATTGAATTTCAACTGCCAAACCCCTGACCATTCTTCAAGTTTCTGCAGGTCCCTTCTCATTCTGTCTACACCCTCTGGTGTGTCTACTCTGTTACAGAGCTTTGTGTCATCAGCGAACAGTGAAATTCTGCCTTCTAGGTCCCAGCTAATGTCACTGATGAAGATGTTGAATAGGACCGGTCCCAGCACTGAGCCCTGTGGTATCCCACATGTCACTCTTCCCTCTGTGGAGTGACAGCCATTTACCACCACCCTCTGTGTCCTGCCACCCAGCCAGTTACCTACCCACCACACTACTGTCCTGCCCACACCCATATTCCCCAGTTTGTGTAATATTCTTCTATGTGGCACAGTGTCAAAGGCCTTGCTAAAGTCCAGATAGGCCATGTCCACTACCCTCCCCTGATCCACCTCTCTAATCACCCAGTCAAAAAATTCAATGAGGTTGGTCTGACATGACCTCCCCCTGGTGAAACCATGCTGCCTTGGGTCCTGTAGTCCATTGACAACCAGATTTTCCACCAATCTCTCCTTCAGTAGTGCTTCCATGATCTTCAAAACTACCAAGATGAGGCTGACTGTATTGTTTTTATGTATGGGTGTAACATCTGAAACAAAGTTTGGCACTATTTAATGTGTACATCCCGCCAACTATTAAGGGTAGGGAGTTTTCAACAATATTAGGGAAAATTGGGTCTGATATTGAAGCATTGAAAGCAAGATTCCCAGGAGTCAGTGTATTTATTGCCGGTGATTTTAATGTTCGGGTTGGAGAAGGCTTAGAAGGCCCCTCAACAGAGTGGTGGATTGATGATTTATTGAACATCCCCATTAGACAGTCAAGAGATAGGGTAATAAACCAAAATGGTAAGGTGCTATTGCAGTTTTTGAATAAGTATAGTTTAAGACTTCTGAATGGTAGAAAAAGAGGTGATTGGAGGGGTGAGGTTACCTTCCCCACAACTAAGAGGAGCAGTGTAATAGATTTTGGTATAGTGGATGCCATAGATTATCCAAAGGTGAATTATCTAAAGATCTTAAAATCATGGGATAGCAATCACTTCCCTGTGAATTGTTCACTTAATTTAGTGTTCAGACAAATAAGTAAAAACCATAAACAAGAAATAGAGGCAAATCAGAATATGTGTATCAAATGTGGAAAAAAAATTGCATGGAATGAATATACAAAGGATGTAATAGAGGAGATTATACAGTATCATAATTATAATGTGGCTATAGGAACAGCAGAAAGTATTTATGGAACTTCTAGTAAAAAGTCGACAATACAAAAAATAAAACAAAATGAGACCTGTATGTGAGAAATAGAGGATGCATTTAGTTCAAGAGATAGAGGGATGGTAAAACCACATTTTGGTATAGGCAAACCTTGGTTTGATAAGGAATGTGAACAAATAAGAAAAGAGATAAAGGAAGCAGGGAAGTTAAGGGTAAAAAATACATCTGTGACTGTATTGAAGGCATTTACAAACCTGAAATGTGAATATAGAAATAAGTTATATAAAAAGGAAAAATTGTATAAGAATTCTCTTTGGGATAAATTACAAGGGGCTATATGGAAATAAGATAATCAGTTATTCTGGACCCTGGTGGTATTTGGGTGTCATGAAAGTAATGTGCAATATAATCTATTAGGAATGATTTCAGAAGATCAATGGATTTGCCATTTCTGTGGAATTTATAATAAGAATCCTGATAGTGACCCTGAGGAATATTTGATAGAGGGACATTTAAACTCACGTGTACTCCATTTTTCCCTTTCGGAGGTCATAAGGGCAGTAATGAACCAAAAAAGGAATAAGGCCCCTGGAGTAGATGGGATCACTGCAGAGGTTTTTCAGCATATTATAGATCACTGGGTTAGTGTGCTGACTCCAATATTTAGGATAATAGGCAAATTTTGAGTTTTACCTGCTAACTGGAATAAAGAGGTAATTGTACCTCTTTTCAAAAAAGGCCAAAAGCAAGATTCTGCCTGATATAGGCCAATTACATTGTTGCCGTTGGCCCAGAAAATTTATACGCAATTATTACTATCAATATTGTCAGCTTGGGTAAAAGAAAATTACTTGATATCTAAATTCTGATGTGGGTTCAGAAAAAGTTTTAACACTTTGGATTTGAATTTTACATTAAAATATATAATAGATTTATATGTTAAGGGGAAAAGAGGTTTCTTGTATGTTTGTTTTGTCGATATTAGAGTTGCATTTGATTCTGTAAATCAGTGTAAATTATGGGAGATATCAGGCACTTTAAAAATTGATAAACAGTTATTAGGAATGTTGCAGGTTCTACATTCTAATACAACTGCTGTAGTTAGATATTCAAGGGATGGTGCATTATCTAAGGAAATAAACATTAGAAATGGGGTTAAACAGGGTTGCTTACTTGCCCCATCTACTTTTTAACTTGTATATTAAGACTGTCATAAAAGAAATTGCAAAAGTAGATACTTTTGGCCCCATAATAAATAATGAAAAGATCCAAATTTTATTTTATGAGGACTATGCTATTGTTATCTCACAGACCCCGTTATGCCTAAGAAGAGGTATAACCAGTCTTCTAAATTCATTGGAGAAACTAAATTTGGAAATGAATGTTGATAAAACAAAAATAATATAATTTGGGAAAAAAGGGCAAGCAAATAAGGTTTGGGAGATTAAGGGGAAAAGACAGAGGAAGAAAAAGAATATAGATATTTAGATATTATTTTTTAAAGTAATCTGTCATGGAATACACAATTGGCAGAGATAAAAATAAATCATATATCTCAATGAATGTGATTAGCATGTTTGCAAATAAGTTTGAAAATAACTCCTTTGTAACCCTTAAGTGGACCTTTGAGGCAAAAACTGTTTGCCAGACATTATATGGGAGTGAAGTCTGGGGTCCTTTTATTAATGAAATAAAAATTGAAAGTATTCAAAATAACTTTTTGAGGAATGTCCTTAGTTTACCTATGGACTGTCCAACTGCATTTATGAGACTTGAGGCTGGGTCACGTCCTTTATGTGCTAGAATTAAATGTAGGCAATTAACTACTGGAATAAAATAATGAATATGGCCAATAATAGGTTGCCGAAATTATGTTGGATAGATTATGTGGATTGTCTGGTGGCTGGTTATGCCCCGGCGACGTGATTTTCCATGTTAAACTTGATGGTGAAAAGAATGGGCCTGGAAGATCTGTGGTCAAATAGGACTTTGTCTAATGTGAATTGCTATGCAAAGGAGTTGGGTCAGAGAATTAATGATGTTGAAATACAGAATGACCTGTCAAAGATCCATGAGATAGATACACGAGGGATATATTCTAATTTAAAACTTACTGGTGAAATTGAATATTATTTAGTTTACTGTGAAAATAAATGGCATATAAACATGTTATGTAACCTAAGATTGGAAAGTCTGGGAATAAGACAGCTGCAATATAAACAAGCATTTGTTAATGCCGAATGTTTGCTTGCTGGCATTGGCACTGGTAGTGTAGAAGTTACAGAGCTGCATAATAGGAATGGCAGTGAAGTATTGAACTGAAGCCAACCCCACCACCACCCTGCAGAGAGTGACAGGCATTGGGGTGTGCCTTTGGGTCGTCAGGCATAACGGCTACGCCATTTCACCACACCCCACCCTGCAGACACTGACAAGTGTCACGGTGTTCCTTGGGGTCTTTGGCCCTTATGCGCACCCCATTTCATTAGGAAATACGGTGAGATGGGTGTGATATAGGAGAATGGGGTGAACTTTGGGGCCGAAGAGTCCAAGACATACCTTGATGCCTCTCACTGGCTGCAGGGTGTGGAATGGTATGAGCATTACAGGCAAGAATCCCAAGTCACACCCCTGATGCCTGTCATTCTCTACAGTGTGGGGCGTTATGGTTGGAAACCCTAACACCTCAGGCATTCATTGGTATTTTCACTCCAGATTTCCAACATGGTTTTTTGTGTGACCCCCACCTCATGAACAGTTGCAATATCCGTTTGTTAGCAGAAAGCTACTTATGCACAGCAACTACGGCATTTAGCACCACAGATGCAAAAACACATTCCAAACAGGATGTGAAAAATGACAGCTGTACTGTTCATGGGGAAGTGTAAAAAATGGCAATGTTGCAAATCTGCAGTAAAAATATTAAAAAAAACAGGTGAAGTCATGAGCGTGCATAGAAACTGTGCAACGCACACCCGTAATGTAATTAGACTGGGGATTTTGTACCGCAGATTGTCAACACAGGCATTTTCGGACCTCCGATCATGAACAGTGTCACTGTGATTTTCTTTATTTGTCCCGAACAATAATTTCCCACAGCGACCACGCATCTCTGCACTGAAAGTGTGAAAACACATTTCGGCCATGTTGTTAAAAATGACAGCTGTACTGTTCATAAGGAAGTGTGGAAAAATGCCACTGGTGAAAATCTGGACTGAAAATATTATAAAGTCATGAACTTATGAGGGTGCGTGGAAATTGTGCAATGCTCACTCATAACACAGTCATTTTATGGACTTTTGTCACCAAATTTTCAACATAGCTATTTTAAGACCTCTGCTCATGAACAGTGTAAATGTGATTTTCTTAATCTGTCCCAAACATTGCTTTCGCACACAGGCTGCTTGTGCGCTACATGTGCGAAAACACATTTTGGGCGATGTGAAAAATGGCAGCTGTACTGTTCATAAGGAAGTGTAATAAAATGGCAATGTTGAAAATCTGGAGAGAAAATATTGAAAATTCACAAACTTACGAGCGTGCGTAGGAACTGCGCAACACATGCTCGTAAAACAGTCATTTTTAGGAATTTTTCCACCAAATTTTCAACATAGCCATTTTAAGACCTCTGCTCATGAACAGTGTCACTGTGATTTTCTTAATGTGTCCCATACATTGATTTCAGCACACCGACTGCACCCATTGTGCGCCATATGGATGGAAACACGCTTTGGGCAAGATGTGAAAATGACAGCTGTACTGCTCATAAGAAAGTGTAATAAAATGGCAATGTTGAAAATCTGGAGTGAAAATATTGAAAATTTGCAAACTTATGAGCGCGTATAGGAACTGCATAGCACACACTCGTAGAACAGCCATTTTTTAAGAATTTTCCACCAAGTTTTCAACATAGGATTTTGAGAGCCCACCTTATGAACAGTGGCAGTGTCATTTCATTACTCAGTCCTGAAAGGTGATTTCGCGCAGTGACTGCGAAATCACCCTTTGGGCCCGATTAACACCATGACAGTGAGAACATTCATGAGAAGGGGTCCCAAAAACCCCATGTTGAAAATTTGGTGCAAAAATGCCTGAGATATGCAGCAAAGTTGGAAAAATCCTATCTATCCCATTATACAGCTTACCGACATTTCCTCAGTTCGCGGTGGACTTTGAAGAGTGCAGAAGTGTTTCCGGTCCACCAAAGATTGTCGCGCCAGAGTCTGGAGGTAAGTATGGGGTGAGGGGGTGTGTGGGGAGGCAGGTGCGAGTGGTGGCTGGGTGGGGGCAGAGACAGAGAGGGACCGCTTTTGTGTTTCCAGGTTTTTTTTTTTTTAAAAAGGACAGTGACGAGACATTTGCCACGCTGGGGTGGGCCTCCTGCGGCACAAGGATGGCTGTTTGGGGGGGTGGGGCCAATGGGGATTGGGCACCTCCGTCAGTGGTAGCATCTGTTGCCACGCTGGGGTGGGCTCCCAGCGTGGCACCCTGTACTTCCTCGGGAGGGGAACAGTGGAGATGATGCGGTATTGGGCACCCTGTTGGCTATACGATGTAGCCATGCTGGGTGGGCATCCAGCGTGGCATGTGAAACTCTGTTTGGGGGGCGCAGCGCGGCGACAGGGATTGGGCACCCACGTCGGCTATGACGTGTGTGTGGCGAGTACGAGCATGCATGTAAGTGCAGGTGTGTAGGGGAGCTGACATGAGCAGGCGACATCTTATCGCTGCTCACTGAAGCATAGCTCCCCCTTTCAACTGTACTCCACTGCATTTTCGACTGCTGTCGTAGACATCCCCAGCAGCCACTGGAGAACTGTGGCCGCACCTGCAAACACACTGACTGAATTGGAAGAGGGCTGCCACACCTCCAAAAACTCAGATGATGGCACTATGTTTCTTGCACATGCATGCAAGCAAACATAATGAATTAGTAGAAATATGGAAAATTAAATATAAACTGTGTCTGAATTATGGGGTCTGACTACATTGTATATTTTAACAGGTTTTCCTGAATTGTGTAAAACGCTTTAAGCATTAAAAAAAAAACTTTCTAGGGACTGTACTGAGAAAACATTGTAAGATGTCTGTTCTGAAAGAAAACACAATATTTAGGTCTCAGAATGAAACTGCATTCAGTGCGTCTTGATATTTGTCATACCTCTCTGCACATTTAAGTTGGGAGTCCTTTGCATTACCACTCAGATCACCCCATTCCCAGGTAGGGGTAGTGCTCCTCCGCATGTTCTTACATTGACACTTTGCAGCAGACCTGCATGTTAATCTGTGTTGCCCAATGAATAGCAAGCTTTGTGAACGCAGGGGCATCAAATAACTATAATCTAATAGTTCAATATTATGAGTACATAACCGCTGTGCATATGCTTTCCCCTCTTTGATGAGCTCTGTTAATCTGTCGCACATTTGAGTGACAAAAGGCTGAGAGGGGTATAAATACACTTTATTAATCCAGCTATTATATTAAAAAAAGATACTGTGAGAACTGGCACGGTACTTCCCATTGAAAGGTTGTGCAATTAATTTACTCAATAAAATAGACTTTTATTTTGGCAAAAGAAGGTTGGGTTCATTTATAACACTAATACACACACAGAGTGTGCATAATGTTTCAGAGAAACTGAGGAAAACCCCCAGTCGCAGTCACCCTTTTGAGCTGGCTGAGAACATTTACTTACAGTAGTAATTAGTGACACTGGTATAGGAAAGATCTTTTCTACTTTATATTATAGGTTTTGTTTTACATAGTTCCAGAAAACTGCATTCAAGTGACAATTTTCCAGCAATAACCCCACTTCCCGCTACCAACTTCAACACCCTTTTGTAGAAAATAACAAAAACATCTGAACCCGAAAGAGTTTGTATTGAATGTTAGCAGCACAGTATCAATCCGTGGCATGGTATAGGTTGGACTTACTTAGGAAGTGCATGATGAAGGACTAGGAACCCCCCCCGCACATTTTTATGCACACCGCCAAGTCAAACAGTTAGATTCGTCGAAAAAATGTTTTCTATTTCCAAATCAAACGCAATAACATTTAGATGACAGCAAGTCAGGACCAAGCACATCTTCCACCAATAAAACGGTTATAAAATTACGCTTGAGAACACCACGGATGGTGCTCTAACTCAATTAAAGGGTTTTGTCTTAATTAAAGTAACTAATAATGCAGTTATAAAAAGGCATGCTTCCGGGCCAGTAGACCTGTTAACAACTAATGATGCTGAGCACAATATTGTGTTTGCAGGACACTAAGAACAACAGTTGTGCGGGATGTGGCCTCTAGACGGCGCACTGAGTCTCCAACTGTAATCCCGGCCATAGCAATTTTTACACTGCATATGGTTCTAGCCTGCTGTCCGAATCCTGATGGCTAACCAGTACATGAGAACATCTGGCTGAGACAGTAATTGCCTTACTTCATTAACAGTTAGGGGAAAAACAAGTTATGGTCAATTTATACTGAATAATCTTTAGTGGAAACAAGTTATGGTCAAATTATACTGAATAAGCATAATGAAAATCGTCAAAACTGGCACAGTCTAAGTGATTTCTTAATTCATAAGGAAAACGCATACAAGTATAAACCTTTATGCACGTATAAGTGGGTATTATATAACAAGCAAGACAAATATGTTAGACACAGCTTAATCATATTTACAGGGAAAATCTGGAATGGCTTATTAAAGTATGAAGGATGTACTTTTTAAATAATATGAACTTTTTTTATGGTTTTGTTAGGGAACTGTGTTTTTTAAGTATGTATTGGCACTAAGGTGTCTCCATCTTTCCATCTTTGTTCTATAATGCATGTGTCTGTTTATGGAACAGTAATCAAAACTGAAAAAAATATATATACAGTAACAGTGTACTAGAATCTTGATTGGATATAAACTATTTTATACAATAATGACTCATTAGGAGGCCTGATAAACAGGTTTCAAAATACTAGTTGCATTGATCTTTTACGTTCTCAAAAGTGGATTATCGGCACAAAATAATATCTCAGAAAATTTAAATGCAAATGATTTATGCAGTAGGTCTACTATATGCACACATATGAAACTGAATATTTGAAAGTGTGTGTGTGTGTGTGTGTGTATACACATACATACATACATACATACAGAAGCAAGGGTTACCCCGGAAAGGGCATTGTCAATAAAGCCAGGTTTTATATATATTTATTTATGTGTGTGTGTATATATATATATATATAGAGAGAGAGAGAGAGAGACATAATTAGATAGATAGATAGATATACAGACATATAGTCTTAAAGAAAAAATCGATCAAGCTGTCTAATGGTTAAATTGACATCAACAGTTGATATTGTCATCTGTTCTGCAGCACAAACTGAAATTATGTAAGGCACATATACAAATATCAACTGTCCTAATTTTGACATTGAATTCATTTTTAAATCTCACCTGTTTAGAATTTGAATAAAAAATATGATACAACCATACTTAATGAGTGAACCTGTTGTTTGAAAGTGTTCACCATTCATTTCAGTTTTTCATAGTATCCCACCTATTTAATAATAAAAGTCTGGTTCGAACAAAATTTGGTCTTTAAGGGTTAACCTAACCCTTATATTAAAAAAATAAATTAACTAGCACAACTCTATCGGATGATGTATCTCTTCTCAAGAAGTATTTATTGCCTGTCTTTAGGAGGCTGCGACTCCAGTGTGCTTTTGGTCGCCAGAATGGAAACAAAAAACATTAACAAGCAGCAATTATATTTCATTATATCAACATGTGTATGCTCTGTCAAGTAATTTGCAGAACAAAACACACATTCTGTTTCCTAATCTCTTAGAAATCATTACATGTTCCAAGTAACTATGAAGTTATTGCAATATTCTTTAACATGTTTTTTCTCCAGTTAAAACATATTTTCAACAGAACAGAAGAGTTGGGCTTCAAGAAACAACCCCTATTATGTACAATTCCTTCCACAACTGATAATAATTAAAACATGATATTTAATTAACATAAATGATGGTACTGCTTAAGTGACAAAACGTGTATATATTTCAGACAGGTGAGCCTTATAGTCAGATCTTGGCACTCAGCAAACTAAACAGTGGCCGGTGTTACCCTTATATATAGGGAAATCAATTATATATTAGGCTCGGTCTGTGTGTCTACAATTCAAGGTGGCTCACAACATGGTCCAAACTACAGTTACACAGTAAACCTCTTCATGCCAAGTCCAAACATCACACGACAGTACTGAACAAATGTATTTCTTGCTGCATGAAAATACTTTAAAGCAGTTACTTAAAAACAAAGCTGGTATCACTCTGATTTTATGTATGGCATGCATGCAAATATAACAGTATTAAATATGCCAAAATACGTACAATAGGAAAAGACAGTTCTTAATTTCTTTAAAAGTACGAAATGAATAACAAATTATGATGGTTTAATCAAAGCCATTACTTTACAGATATAGTGTAAAATACCTGATCAGTACTCATTGATCAGATGATTTGCAACTGTCGGAAATATACTATTAGCAACTTTAAATATCTGGAAATGTTTGTGTCCCCATTACTAAAAATGTTGCAAACAGAACTGTGTCATTTGTCAATTGTAAAAGGTCAACCTGTCTACATTGAGGACTCTCTCCATATACTGTAATTGATACTTCCATTTTTAATTAAAATGTATTGGTAATTATATAACAATTAACAGAATACTTTCAGTAAAAGTTGCCTATCTGGGAATGTTTGTGTTGTCATTATTAAAATGTCACTGGCAGTTCGGTACACTTTTCTGTGCCCCTGAGAAGTTAGTCAAAGGCAGTGTGTGTCTCTTTTACAGCTTAGTTAGTACCACTGAAATGAGATATGGAAAACTTTAAAATTAAACCAGTCTGTCATGTATATATTCTCTGTCACTGAAAGTCATTGCATTGTCCAGATACCATGCAACGAAAATTGGGCTCAAAAAAAGCAATGAACCTGTGTAATGTGTGGACTCTTTTGAACTTGTATTTCTAAATATGGGACTGAATTAGACCTTTATTTTGACAATATTGTATATAACCTTACAATTCCAAGAAGCCTGCTATACGTTACTATATAGCTTATAGTAATCACCTGATGGCATCACATTCTGTGAAATTCGAAAAACCTCATGGTGGAATCCAGCGTTACTTATAATATGAAACTGTACAGCAGCGTTGTAATAATGATCACTTTATTCAATCGGGACAGCAAGGTAGAATATATTTTTTCAGTATGGGGCAGATGATTTAAATAAGGCGTCCACTGTATTACATGTATTCATCAACATGTAAAGGAATACCCCTAATTCCTGCAGAAGAAAAACCTTTGTAAAATGCCTTATACTAGGATTCATACTAGGATTAGTGGACTGAAGGAGGCCACAAGTGCCCATCAAAACTGTTTGCCCACAAAAGTGGGCCCACTTCTCCTCATTCTTGAGTGTGTAATTATCATAAAACTTCATAAATCACTAGCAATACTTAGTTTAGCCTCCTTCAGCTGTATGTTTATACTTCAACATTTGATATGTATGTATATATATATATATATATATATATATATATATATATATATATATATAGAAAGACTAATAAACTGATTTTGTCACAACATAAATTTTAGAAAATACATGGAGAGAATAAAGGATAAGAGAAAAGTAATTCCAACATTTTTGATGATAATTATAACCAAAGCAAGTATCTCATGCAGAACACAGTTGTTCAAAAGGCTCGAACACTGGCAGTAGCGTTAAAAAGAAATCCCAGTTAAGTTTTATGTTCAGGAATGCTCTAGTCGGATTTTGGATCTGGGGCATTTCGAGAAACAAGTTTCCCCAAACTACTGGACAGGACTTATCGCGTAACAAATGTACTAATGTTACAGTAATCTAGTCTGTTCTGCAGATTGTTGCAAATATGGCGAGAGGGGGACGTCTGTATATTTCTACACTTTTTTCTTTGCAGTTTGCATGCGCTTTTCAGATTGTTTACATTTGTTTTGTATAGTATGTATACAGGGAGTAAGCCAAATGAAAATAGCTCTTTGTACAGTTGATGATGCGAGGTGGCAACATCAGTGGACAGAGCATTATACTACATACAGTATATATATACAGTACAATCGTTATTGGCACCACTGAGACACTAGAGAGATACGGTCACCCACCTCTCTCATTCCAGCTTAAAGTACACGATCTGCCTTCTGCAGAGCCAATGCTCCACCCAGACAGTCCATTCCCACTCATTCGTGAGCCTGTATTCATTTGTGTTTGAAGTTAACATGCAGTTCTTCAGGTCGGTGCTAAATGCTGCAAATCTGCAGAAAGTAACACTTTAACTACACCGGATCTTGGCATTTTTACAGAGACTGAGAGTCAGGATGCACCAGGCACCCGTGTTCCAACAGAATGAAGAATAAGGAAGCTTGACATTGTCTGTACTGTATAAATGATTTGTTCGCAATCTGTAATTGCCTGTGTAATGGTATCCTTCAATATTTTCTTAGTAAAGTACATTATATGAAAAAAGACACTGTTAATGTCTGCTGTTGACCAAAGGATCTTAAAAATGAGATACCATTCTAGTTTAACGCACCCCTGAAGTGGCACATAAGTGACACGTATAAGTGAAAAATGAAGACTGCATTTTTTATATGCGTGATGGACAGCATACCCCAAATCAGAAGGCTGGAACTACATTTGTATCCAATACAATGAACGTAGCTCTGAAGTGTATACAATTCCTTACATATTGTTGCTTGTTGCTTCCCAACCCTTATGTTTTTATGTCCTGTTCGCAATGTCTAGTAGCCAGTGCAAAGACTGTGCCTTTATATATATATATATATATATATATATCTACATAATGTGAACGTCCATGTTTTATATGCCAAGTTACTCCTGAACACAGCAGGGAGTAATTATAAGGTGCTGTCCTTTACTTTCCTTCAGACCAGCTCCCATGGAGTCTGCATTCACGTCAGCCAGCTCAGCTGGACATGCTCATCTCGCCATCTACCCTCTGGTTCACACTTTTTTATTTGCGTATTTAGAAACCTAGAAACATAGAATTTGATGGCACATAAGGACCGCTTGGCCCACCCAGTCTGTCCATTTCCCTACCTGATGGATAAGCTGCAGATCCTAGTTAACCAGCAGCCTACTTCTTCCTACCCCCAACCCCTAGAATTGCCTTATGACTGTCCCATGCATGCTTGAATTCAACCACTGTTTTTGACTCCACAACCTCTTCCGGTGACATAATTTGTTCTAGTGCTTATCTGTATATTTGCCACTACTGCACTATTGATTGTTTAAGTTTATTTTTAGCTCTAGCACTTGTTATGTATAGGCTGTCTTACAAAACTGTACCCCTCCTGACTCTCAGTGCGCAACCGTGTGTAATCCTGATGTACATGGATGCTCTCTAGGTCTCCCCTGTTTTCTATTCTGTTGTACCTAGTGCAACACCGTTTTATAAAGTCACGCTTTATAGCAGTTGCACAATATGTTCATGTAACAACTGCTTGTGTAACTCCTGTTCCCACATGTCTGAATTGTGCTGCTGTTGCTATGCTGTGCTTGTGAGAACTGTGAACTGCAATATGTTGCTTGTGTGGAAGCGCTTTTGTGTATCATGATTTGTTCTAGTGAAATGTAATCTCCCGGGCTGTACCTGACAATAGGCACACTGTTGTCTAGTGTGCTTACCAGGTGACAGAAAATCAAATAAATATATTCTGACCGTAGTTCTCCTTTAATCTTGTAGCTTACAAAGTTGATGCTGTTACCCAGTGTAGGAATGCCTCCTGGTAAAATTCAGGGCATGAGAAGGGATTTCAGGACTGATCTGGGAAATTTAAGAAACATGATAATCCTGTCATTTATTACTGATTTTTTGTGTGTCTTTGCCTTATCAGATTTGCGTGCCAGAGGGTTTATAAATAATACTAACTCCTTTCCATTACCTTAACTGTTTACACAACAGTGATCCTCAGAGTCCACCATACTCAAACTAGGCCAGTACCATGCCTCTGCCCTGGGCTCTGGGGGTCCCTAATGCCTGCCCCGCACAGCATTTCTTCCCGAGCCATTAAATCAAAGACAGGTGAAAAGTCGCCTACCTGTCCCAGCAGGACTCTACAGGGGCACAGATTCTTCCTTCCAGTTGCCACCACTTCCGTTGTTGAGCTGTTGTGTAAACGCCACAGACACCATTGCGGGACTATAGCATGCCCCCACAACAACCACGCCATTGCTTGCCGCAGTGCCACCAAGCGATCAGAGGGCAGAAGGACAGTATGTAAACCGCCACCTGCCCCGTCCAATTCGCAGCCAAGGCAGCCTACGGGACGAACCATCAACGCGTTTACATTTATTTAGGCAGTTTTACGATTTCTGTTTTAAATCGGATTGTGTAATAATTGGAATTTTAGGGAGACGTACCTGTTTACATGGCATTTCTTGGTATGTAGTGTAAATTCTGAAAACTTGCGTGTCTGCATCTATGCAGGCCAGGATGTTACCCGAGCTTTATGCACAACTGGGTGTGGCTGCTGCCTTTTTTCTCAAGTATTTCTGACACTCTGGGGCCCAGATGGACCAGGAGGCGGCGGGTGAAATTGTGATTGCCCAGAACCAGTCTGGGGACTGAGGTGAGGAGACTTGGCGCGAGCCGCTTTAGCGACTGCGGTGCTGCTATAAATCAAGGTGCGGGCTTAGCAGGAGGGCCGACTGGTGGAGGCTGAGGCACGCCGGAGACCAAACTCGATGTCAACTGAATGCCTATTCCTTCCCGTGGACGTACAATGCGTGCAACAGATGATCAAGCCAGTGATGAAGTTCAAGACACTTGCTATTGGCCAAGGTTCCGCTTTTGTCAGAAAACGAGAATTTGAATTTCATTTTCATTAGACTGTAAACTCGTGTGTTGAGCTGTAAATATATAGGCGCTATTACTGTAAGAAATGACTGAGTGTGACAATAAATATGGAAAGAGGAAATTGCAGGTTTTTGCATTTTGAAACTCTGACTCTGTTGGGGGGGGCAGCACAGCCGATGGGGGATTGGGCACCCCCGTCAGCTATACAGTGTGTGTGTGTGTGTGTGTGTGTGTGTGTGTGTGTGTGGGGGTGAGAGCACGCAGTATGTGTGCGTGTGTGTGTCTGTGTGTGTATGTAGGGGGAGCGCGCATGAGCAGGCAATATCTTATCACTGCTCACTGAAGCGTAGCTCCCCCTTTCAACTGTACTCCACTGCATTTTCGACTGCTGTCATAGACAGCTCCAGCAGCCATTGGAGAACTGCGGCCGCACCTACAAACACACTGACTGATTTGGAAGAGGGCTGCCACACCTCCGAAAACTCAGATGATGGCACTATGTTTCTTGCACATGCGTGCAAGCAAACATAAAAATGGTGGGTTCAGTTTGGGAATAGACTGAAATGTAAATATAATAGTGTGGAAACCTGTAACTTTATGCACAGATTGTTAGAATGTGATGAACTGTTGAATGAGAGTATGAAATGGGTAATGCCGCTAATACAAGTATGTAATTTGAGATGTAAAGAGAGTTGTATGAAACAGCTATTAAGATTGGATAAAATTAAAGATATTTACAGCCTTGTAATGTTTATAAATAGAATAAAGATAGGTTGAAACACGCTTTTAAACTTAGAACACTCTGTTTTTAAGAGTAGAGTTCGTGTAACATGGTATTTGTATTTATTGTTAGCATGGAATGGTGATGTAACAAAATGTTATTTTATACATCTTATTGTACTAATAAACTTGAGACTTGGCTGTCTTGAAAATGTTTACCCTTATGACATGAAATATTTTCCTGTATAAAAAATAAATAGTTTTACTACTTAATTTTACTACTGCAGGAGGGACTGCAGGTAGTCCTCGTAGCTTTTTGTTTCCTTTGCCCCTGGGAAAGAGGGCACATCTGTTTCTAAACAGTGCCTGTCCAAATGGTTGGTCAGTTGTATTACTTTTTGTTATAGGAAGGACGGTAAGGAACTTCTTGGTGTTGTTCATGGTCATTCCACCAGAGGCAGGGCCACTTCTGTTGCCTGTTTCAAAAATGTGTCTGCTGCAGAAATCTGTGTAGCTGTCACCTGGAGTACTGTTCACACCTTCACTAAATATTGCAGTCTGGACATTGCCTCTTGAAAAAGTGTAGGTTTTAGCCTAGCTGTACTTCAAGGTGTCGTTTCTTAGGCCTGTAAGCCCCAGTCACTCAAACTGTTTTATTTATTTACTTTTTTTAGTTTTTGCAAGTTTATTGAATGAGCCAAAAAAAATCTACAATCATTCTACTAAGGTTCCAGCACCAAACAATATAGACACAAATCAATATATGCTCCAACTACTGCAGATTTCAATCAATGAAACACAAAAAAAACCATAGTTATAGTCACCTACTGACACGTAAATATAAAACAAGAAAATATTGATAAAACCTGTGTTACAAATAAGATAGTACAAGTTATAATTATCAACGAATAATGCAGGACACACTCTGGATACACAATTAAATAGATAGTAAAGATCATCATGCAGTAAAAGTGGGGTCACTTTCCAACTGGAAATTAATCCAAGGGTGACAATGTTCAATACATAATTCTTCCCTCTCCAAAGACTTACAATGTACTTTTTCCACCTCATAGACAAAATTATCTATAGCGTACCAATCTCCCATGGATGATGTTTGAGATTGCAGCCAAAATTTAGTCATAGCTCTTTTAGCACACAAAAGCAAGAGCAAAAACAAACTAGTTCATTGCCTTGGGAGATAATTTTTAGATGGAATTAAAAGCAGAACCAACTTAGAAGATAAAATAACCAGTTCCATGAAGATTTCTTGCAAATCTCTCTGGATATTACTCCAAAAAAATGTTAACTGAGGATATCTCAAGAAAATATGCACCTTATCTGCAACAGATTCTCCACACCATTGCCAGCATCCTGCAGAACTAATCCCGTTATATTTAGACACCCTGAGGGGTGTAAGAAAAAATCTTGCCCTGCATTTCCAGGGAAATTATTTAAAGGGGAAGTCTCCCATAGTTTCACAGCAATATTTTCCCAACTCCTTATGTGTAACTGTTGTGTGCCTCCTCCACTTGCCAGCAGTCCTATTGCTGTCCAAATGTAGATTATAAATAAAAATATACAGCCACCAGAAGTTATCAATGTGTTTGTCCTCTGTTTTACCATCAGTGCTGCTGGAGGATGATGTCATCAGAGCAACAGATAGTGATGCTGCACTAAATGCAGTTCTACCAGTAAACCAAACCCACAATGTTTGGTTCCCCACTTGAGTAATGGAGGAATCCTTTCAGTGCTGTGCACATCCTGAAGTGCAGGTCTAATATGGACTAGGATCATGTGAGTGTGGTGCAGCACTGATTTGAGGTATATACAGTATTCATATAAGGAAGTGCCTGCATGTGTTATGTTACTGTTAGCAAAAACAGTTTACCCAATAAATGACTATGGGTACAAGAGTTTTAAGTGGTATTATACAGCTGTTGTATTTTGTTCTATGAGTGTGTTAGCATTCTATGTTTTGACTAACACCAGCAGTGAGAAACAATCTTGCAAATATGCCCCTTTTCCTTTGTAACTAGGCAGTCAGTCATTGGATGGCTGATGTAAGGCAATAAAGAGTTCTGCTATAACAAGGAATAGATTACCAGGAAAGCATTAGCTGCAGCATATGGAAGAAGGATAATCTAGTGGTTAAAGCACAGGCACAAGAACTGGGAGACTCTGGTTCAAATCCTACTAGAGTCCCTTACTCTCTAACCCTTAACAAGTTCCCCTAATCTCCTTGGGAACTGTGATGGCCCCTCAGATCCATAACTTTAAAACTGCCCCCTTTCCCATTATAAATCATTAGCAGTACTGTGAGAGCTACAGCACTTCACTTTGAATGTACTGAGGACAAGCTGTGGCAGCCCCACACACACACTTTATAATGCCAGCATTTGAAGTAGGATGTCCCTCACAAACCAGATGCTACACTTCAGCTGTTGTAGGTAAAGAAACTAATCAGTTTCAGTGTTTATAGTGCTCTGTATTTGCTTAGCTCATTCCTCCCATGTCATATGCATTCTGTGTCTTGGTATTTCCAGTCAGAAACTCAGATTTAAGGAGCATTTGAAATGTAAAACAATACACTTTACAATGCAAGTGATCTAGCTCTCCACTTTCAGGCTGCTGAAAGGGTGTGTGTATCATTTGTGCAAAGGAGGAATTCAGTCTTATGTGATCCTTTGGGAAACTGCCCAGGCCCACATTGTAAAAGAATCTTCTCAAGGGTGTTCACCTGGTTCAATACAGATTGACTGCTTGATTGACTGACTGATTGACTGATTCAGTCTACTGCTCTCCACAACATGTTACAACTGTCTCACAGAGAGAAATGAGCAGAACAAAGAAACAGATTTTGTTTCCTGTGAATGAAATACTATTAGATGTATTATTTGCTCTACACATACAGTATTAAGGCTACAAGTACTACAGTTAAATTGTTTAATTTTGAATTTGTGCCATGTTTTTTTTTTGGGGGGGGTGTGCACTGGAATCCTGTCTTTGTCTGTTATATACCACACACCAGTAGCACCCCTTAGCAGGTATGTGAATGATACTTTGCGAGCAATGCAGAGGTTGGAGCGTGCTAATTTGGGGAAGTGTGGCTCTCCTTTCAGCATGCTCCTTTCCACCACCTGTGAAATTGAGCACTTTATTTAAAAGGATCCAATTAGGCAATGCACTCTATATTTATGAGTAGCCACTGCAGGAATTTCAGAACTGAGCAGCTAGTGTAGAGACTATACCGATTGGGTCCCACCATGAAGTGGTGGTATATCTTGCTCACATTGGAATTCCAATCTGAAAACTAAGAGGACCCCCTTTTTACATGGAGTTTAAAGTAAGAAAAGCCAATAGGCAGTTACATTGTTTAAATTTGGATTTGTGCCATGTTTTTTTTGGGGGGGGGTGGGGGTTGTGCACTGGAATCCTGTGTTTGTTTACAAGTACTACTCCCTTTGTGAGTTGCATGACAGAACTGTCTTAAGCCATTGCAAAATTAAACTAAAATCAGGATAGACAGCATTGATACCCTTATGTTTTCTTCTGCACTGTTGCTGCAGTAACGTCAAGGAATGGGAGGGGGTGTATTATAAGTGACTCATTTTCATGTAAATGGAGGCTTGCTTGACACTTTACTACCTTGTGTCGGAGCCTCAGACTCTAGATATGTGTTGCAACAGAAGAAATTTTATTTATTGAAATTTCGGATAACACCTTTGAGAACAAGTTCATTTCACAGGTTCCACGTCAGACGAACAATACATATTACATACTAGAAAAGTATGAGATGGAGAACAAACAAAACAAGGAATTATACAAGACATTACAAGAGTGTATAACTAGAGAAGTTCCAATACATGTGGCATTGTACAATGCATGCCATGGTGCATATTTGATTAAAACCTGGAATTCAAAGGGTCATATTAGAGGGGGTGGGGTCTTATGAAACAACCCTTTACTGGAAAATGAGTACAGACTCTGCCTAATATCTAATCATCAACAAGGTAAGGGATAACATCAGCCCAGGGGCCTTGTCGTAGGTGAGAAGGTATGAGACAAATCATTTTAAAGTGAGCAAGGAAGATCAGGAGGTATAACGGAGGAGGGGTGGGGGAAAGAGTGGAAGGGATCAAGAGGAAATGTGAATTTTTCAATTCAATTCAATTCAACTTTATTTTTATAGTGCCTTTCAAAAACCAAGGTGCTTAACATAAAAACAAGAACAGCCAATATAAATAACATTTAAAATATAAAAATTACATTATCCATCACTAGGGAAGGCCAGATCAAATAAATAAGCTTTAAGCTCGATTTTAAATCTACTGACGATTGAGCATTCTCTCAACCAATGAGGTAGAGAATTCCACAGGGTTGGAGCTGAAAAAGCAAAAACTTGAGAACAAGACATCTTTAATCATACCCTGGGAATCTCTAGCAATCCCTCATCAGTGGAACAGAGAGGACGGAGGGGGCTCTAAGGTACCAGGAGATCTTGCAGGAAGAAGGTGCAAGGAGAATGATTAGTGACTTAGAACAGTTATTTACATGCTGAGAACAATTACGCATAAGAGCAGGATTGCATAAGGTTAAAATAAGTGCTGGTCACAAGAAGGAAGGTTACCGGAAGCAGTCACAATTGGCATCAGCATCTAGCTGTTGCTTAAGTTTAACCTTGAAGGAGCCCAAGGTGGATGCTGAAGTGATGTCATGGTGCAGCGAGTTCATCCATAGCAGGGCATGGTAGGCAAAGAACCTTTGTCCCAGAGAGGTGCAACAGCGGGGTATATTAAAAATCTGGCTAGTAGAGCTTCTGGTGCAACGACAGTTGATAGTGGGGGTAATAAGCTTTTGCATTCCTGGGGCATTTTGCTTAAGCTTACTTTTTTGGACAGTAACCATGTTTGGTACATGAGTCTACCTTTGAATTGGAGCCAGTTAGCCTGAGCATACATGTCGCAGGTATGGGACAGACAGACTGAGCCGGTAAGGAGCCCGTATGCTTTGCTGAGTGCAATTATGATGCGGCGAAGAGTTGTTTTAGTAGCTGATCCATAGATTGGTAAGCCATAATCAATAAGCAAGACAAGAGAGCTTTGAATGGCCAGGCTAAGAGCCTCTGGGGTGAAACATTGCTTATGCCTATAAAGTAGCCCAATGCGGGTGTTTACCGCCTTAACAATGTTGTCAATGTGATAGGCATAGGTCATCATACTGTCAGTAGTAATCCCCAGATATTTAAAGAGCTGAACTAGCTCCAGGGGAGAGCCCTCTTCATTGGTGATAGAAAGAGGGTAAGTTCTGTGCCTATTTTGGGAGCTGGAGAACAGCATAGTTTTAGTCCTGTTGTAATTCATAACTAACTTGTGCTTATGGAACCATCTTTCTACAACTACAAAATTACTCTGTAGCCTGGATTCAAGAAACTTAGGGTCTGGATCACTGGTAAACAAGACAGCATCGTCAGCATATAAAAAGATGTGACCTGACAGGAGTAAGGAAGGTTGTTGAGGAAACTACTAAATAAAAGAGGGCCCGAGATGGACCCTTGAGGAACTCCAGATAGGACAGGTGTGCTATCCAAGAAGGTGTTACCAATCTTCACCTGCTGTGTATGATTGTGCAGGTAACTTTCAAACCAGGCTACACTGTCACGAGCTGGCTAATGGTGGTAAGCTGTTCGATCAGGAGGGCATGATTCACTGTGTTGAAAGCTTTGGTTCAATCAATGAAAGCAGCACTGACCAGGTGTCCTTGATCTAAGGAGTGGTGAATTAAGCCTGTGAACTCCAGAAGGGCGGTAGTGGTACTATGACCATTTCTGAACCCGTTTTGTTGCAGGCATTGTAGCTAATATTTTTCTAAGTATTCAACCAGTTGGTCAGCCACTATACGCTCAAGAGCTTTTGAGACTGGGGGCAGGATGGAGATACGCCTGTAGTTCCCAGTAATTGTGTGATCCCCAGACTTATGAACTGGTATCACAGTAGCAGATTTCCATTCCTGAGGAACTAAGTGACATGTTAATAATGTGTGTTAGAGGTGTCAGAATTTCATCCAGCGTAAGGGCTACAAACTTAAGATCCAGGGTGTCACCACTAAATCTTGATTTCCCTAATACCTTGAGTAGGTAATTCCTGGCTTCATGGGCTGAGAGGGTTTTGTAGTAGAAAGGAGGATGAGAAGGGTGCTGAGTCTCTTTCTGAGCTTGCATATGGTCATCAGTTTTGGCCAGAGTAGTCACTTGTGAGGGGTGAGAGAAGTAGCCAGGTGACAGGACACCATTCAGGTCCATGGAGGCATTATTAAAAGTGTTAGCAATAAGTTTGGGGTCGAGTGAGGGTACACCATCATTGTTAAGCATGGTAGGGGTAGATCTGAGGTCTCTCCCAGTGACCTCTTTAAGGTTAGTCCAAAATTTTCTGCCATCATTCCAGGTCCGAGAGAACACTTCCTTATAATATTGATTTTTAGCTGCACGAATAGCCCTCGTGCAGTTGTTTCTAGCAGCTTTGTACCTCTGGATGTCAGCCTGGTTAAACAGGGACCTAGACCTGTGCCATAGATGGTCCCTGGCATTCAGAAGCTCAAGGAGGTCCAGAGAAAACCAGGGATTACAGCGGCCTTTGATTTGACACTTTTTATGGGGGGGGGGGGCATGCTTATCACATATAGCGTTGAACTGAAGAATGAATTGGTCGAGGGCAATGTCAGTGTTGTTAGTTGTGTTAACCATTAACCAGTCCTGATTATGCAGGTGAGCTTTTAGTGATTCAAGATGCCCACAGATGTGTACCCTGGTGGTAATTGTTCTAGCGGGTGGTTTAGAGAATTTGTTTGCCTAATGAAACAAGACTGTGGAGTGGTCACTGAAGGCATCTGGGAGTATGGTTGTGTCCGATATATGATCAGGGTGGTTAGAGAGCACCCAGTCCAGTAAGGTACCTGTCCCAGTTTTATAGATGATTCTAGTGGGGGACTCGACTAGCTGGGTGAGATGAACTGCTGAAACTGCATCTTTGAAGGGGCTTGTGTCAGGAGAGAACCAATTGATATTGAAATCTCCTAACATTATAATTTCTGAATTAAGACTCAGACAGCCAAAACACTCCAGGAGTGAATCAAAGCAGGAGGCCACCTGTCTGGGAGGAATATAGATTGAAAACACAGTAAGGGTTTTATTGTGTGCACCTAGAAGCACTTTTATGGCAAGAGCTTGCATATGGTCATCAGTTTTGGGCAGAGTTAGGACGAGACCTTGAAGGTTGTTTCGGAGGTAGATCGCACAACCGCCCCCATGCTTGGAGAGATGATCTGTCAAAAGACTGTGTAGCCTGGGATGGAAATTGAAGCATCCGCTACTTTTGGAGAAAGCCATATTTCTACGACTGAGAGGACGTCTGGGTTATGTTGTAAGAGCCATGCATTCAGTACATCCATTTTGGGGAAGAGGCTGCATATATTAAGTGAGGCAATTTTAAGTAACCCAGTAGATGATTGTGGGTATGCCGCAAGTTGTGGAGGGCCAGGATTGGGGTGAATATTGCCAGAGAGCAGCAACAACAGTTAGGCCAGTCCACACAGATATTCCTTTAACTTCTTGTTGCTGAGTTTGTGAAGCTTCCTCTGAGTTGGCGTGTAAGTTGAAGATCCCAGGGAGGAGTGCCAAAGGGGTAACCAACTAGGGCGATGAAATGGCAACCTCCAATCACCAGGGGAATGCAGGTTCAATGGCACAGTAAGAGAGTCACAGCATTGGGATAAGGTGATAGTACTATAAACATATAAATGATTACTATTCAGTGTTGGCGAGGTAGATGTTAGAAACTTATCACAGGCAAGGTCACATAGGGTCAGTAGTGAAAGCAATATAATGCTTCTAGGAAATAGAGCCGTTATAAGAGACATTATGATACCAAGGAGTGCAGCAGTAAGGGCACACACAAGGTCCCAAGCACAGTGCAAGGTTAATTATACCGGTGTTTTTTTTTTTTTCTTCTTCAGAGTACAGTATGCTAAAAGTGAGAAACATGGGAGGAGATAACGGTGATTAGAACAGGAAAAAGGCAGAGGCAAGTTGGACAAGTGGGTTGGAGGATTAATAGGGAAAAAAAAGATGCCTCTAGTGGCAGATCAGTATAAACTGCAAATGGGAAAATGGGCACTTAAAAAACCTCTCTCAAAATTTAAATCAACTTTAAGAAATCTCTACATCAGACTAAACATTACTTAAAGTGAGGAATCAAAACATTTCAAGCAGAGATCAGTCCTAGCATTAATTTCTTGGCAGCAGTTCCTAGAGGACTTCTGGATTGTTGCACATAATGTCAGGAACACTGGCAGACAGGAGCAAGTGAGATTCTTCCAGGGGTAGATGCCAGAATTCAGAGTTCCAACCCATACCTTGCTTGGAGGGTGAGCTTCGGGCAGCTTCACCTTAGGCAGGTTATCAAACTGCAGAATGCAGTTTGCTTGAGAGGAAACAGCCCGAAAGGACACAGTAGTCCCCTTTGAAGAAATGGTGAGAGGATGAAATTAAATAGTAGGCTTGGAGGGGAAGGCAGTCAGAAAACAAAAGAGAAATGAACAGGTTGGGAGGGGTTGAGAATTAAACAGAGACAGTTTAAGCAGGGATGTCCTGAAACAAGTTGGGGTTGGGGAGGACACTGCAGTATGCTCAACAGGAGAGAGCAGTAGCCTCAATACAGTTGTGGAAGAAGCTCTGATTAACACTGGGGCACAGAGCTGAAACTTAAACAAAGTGAGAACAGGCAGGGAGGTTCTGTAAACAAGTTTGGGGGGGGCACTGCAGCAGCCTCTGTGGGACACAGAGGTCTAGGGTGCAGCCCACAGACTTACAGCTCTGAGAGAAGGGGCACATGGCTCAGGGCAGATAGCATCACACTACCTTAAAAACCTCTCTCAAAACTTAAATCAACTCTAAGAAATCTCTACATCAGACTAAACATTACTTAAAGTGAGAAATCAAAACATTTCAAGCAGATCAGTCCTAGCATTAATTTCTTGGCAGCAGTTCCTAGATGACTTCTGGATTGCTGCACATAGTGTGAGGAACACTGGCAGACAGGAGCAAGTGAGATTCCTCTAGGGGTAGATGCCAAAATTCAGAGTTCCAACCCGTACCTTGCTTGGAGGGTGAGCTTCGGGCAGCTTCGCCTTAGGCAGGTTGTCAAACTGCAGAATGCAGTTCGCTTGAGAGGAAACAGCCCAAAAGGGCACAGTGGTCCCCTTGCTTGGAGGGTGAGCTTTGGGCTGCTTCACCTTAAGTAGGTTATCAAACTGCAGAACGCAGTTTGCTTGAGAGGAAACAGCTCGAATGGGCACAGTAGACTGATCTCTTATTGACATATGTACAGTAATTGATGTATAATAAATACATCAGACATATCCAAATCATAAATATACAGGAGTCTTCTTTAATATAGGGCAGGAAATACAATTTATAATTTAATAGAGATGTTTTAGACCATTCTTCCAATGATCCAGATTAACCAATGTCCTGTTCCTATTTTAAAACAATGGACTTAGCCTCCTCTGATTTCCCAGCTCATATATCCCCATACGAGTTCCCGATTAAATGATTACTGTTTACAGCTTTTTGTGCAGTCAATATGAGACGAATCCCTGGAACTTCCAATAAATCATTGAGGGAATTAAAATAAGATTTTGTTTGCAAATATGAAAGGACCTGTAGGTATTGATTATAATCCACCTGTTTCGACTCATATCTAGTTTGCAGTACAGAAAAGGGAAGGCAACCCTTAGCCTCAAACAATTGAAAATAGTCTAGACCTAACCTAGCCCATTGCCGAGGAAAAATCTCAGTTTTATAAAAAGGGTTAGCTCCATCCCAAACCAAGGCTGTCATCAAAAAATGTAAATGAGCCAGGAGAGAAGCTTGATAAGTGCCTCACACCTTCAAGACCACCCTGATGTACCTAAAAAACTGCGCTGGAGGTATACATGGAGTAGAGACCGAATATAGCATATGTGCCACATCATGTAAATCATTCAAAACAAACTATGTTCTTCCAGTGCAACACATTCTGCAAATTTGTCCAATAACAAATGACAGCATAAAAGCCACAATGGCCATACCACCCCGAATTTGGCACGGCCATTCCCCCTTGCACTGGGGATGAGTATAGTAGCATGGCACGTACCCTAGCCCGATCTCCCTTCCATATAAAATGTAATATTCATTTCTGCCAATCAGCTAGGAGTTTTTTTAGATGGAAGGACCAGTACAGTTTGCAAAAGAACAGAGTACCACAATTCTTCTTATAAAAGGAAGTGGCAATGTTGCCCACGCCTGT
The DNA here is from genome assembly GCA_016271365.2 of Neoceratodus forsteri. NCBI lineage: Eukaryota > Metazoa > Chordata > Ceratodontiformes > Ceratodontidae > Neoceratodus > Neoceratodus forsteri. The sequence goes on along the minus strand of CM057458.1, from coordinate 723,755,261 downwards.
AAATTCTGTTTTATTTCTTGGGTAAGCAGTTCATAATTTAATTTAAAAGTTTGACATGCTCTGGATATTTAGTTAAACTACTTCCCAAATACCTAATAGAGTTCCTATTCCATCAGACCAGGAAAAGTGTATGAAGTTCTTCCCGGTGGAGTATACCTACATGCTATCACTTCAGTCTTGGAATTGTTCAACTTAAATCCAGCCAAGGCCTCAAATTCCTCCAGAATTTGCCAAACTGCCTTAAGCGATGATGTAGGATTTCAAGGTCAACAAAATATTATCTGCAAATAAGGCTACCTTATAGTCCTTCCCCCTATACAAATACCCTCTACCCGATCGGAAAGGCTAATGAAAGCCACCAAAGGCTCAACAAATAATGCGAACAGTAGAGGGGACAAGGGACATCCCTGTCACATCTCCCTGTCCAGGATAAATGATGTAGTAAATTACCCATTTATCAGAACATATGCCATAAGTTTTAAATATAGAGAGCATAACATAGCAATAAAAGGGGGAGGGGAATCCAAAAGCCTGAATAACTGACCAAAGAAAATGCCATGAAACTGTATCGAAGGCCTCCGCATCCAGGCTGGCCAGGATCAGAGGAAGTGTCCTCTCATCAGCATAGTCTACCAGAAGAAAAGACATTATCAAATACCTGCCATCTACGAATGAAACCTGTCTGGTCCTGGTCAACTAAAGACAGAAGAAGGCCATCTAATCTTTTGGCAAAAATAGCCATAAAAACTTAGTCAGTATTTAGCATAGAAATCGGTCGATAGGACTCTGGCTTTACTGGATATTTACCTGGTTTCAAAAGAGCTACAGTAATCGCACTGTTCCTGGAGGGTGGAGGGGGTTCACCTATTTGGACCTCCATCATAGCATGCAATAAGATCAGGCACAGGGATTCCTGCAAATCAGAAAACTTATAAAGGTCCTACGGAAACCCATCAGTACCTGGACTTTTACCAATTTTGGACCTCTTTATTGCAGCAATTGATTCAGAATTTGTAATTGGGGTCAATAAAGACATCATCTGCTCTTCTGATAGCCTTGGTAACTGGGCTTGAGCCAAAAACTGGGAAACTTGCTCGCTAGATGGACCTTGTGTATCAGTGGTATATAAAGAAGAATATGACTTAAATACCTGAAAAATTTCCCCAGCTTTATAAGTAATACCTCCTGTCTCTGGATCTCGTACCTTAAAAATAGTGTTGGCAACCTTTTGTGCTCGCAAATGCCTAGTCAAATATCTAGCTCCTTTAGGTCCCCACAAATGCACTTTTTTGTTATTAATTTTTCTCTCCTGAGCCGGCTGTCCTCTGGAGGGCACCCCCAGCCCCATCCCCTTGCGTCCACCACCTGACACTGACCCGTACTCCCAGGGCTTGCCCCCCTCAGAGGGGCCAGCGGGGTTCCCCAACCCCCACTGGAGACCAGATTCAATGGGCCAGCGCCATGGCTGGCCAGGAGTGGAGCCTATGAGGCACCCTCCACCATTGTGCCACGGCTTCTTCTTTTCCCTGGTTTCTCCCCAGGAGCTGGGGCATGCAATGATGCCTGTGGAGAGGAGCATGCGCGCATTCGCATGTGCTCCCTCCAAGCATCTGCCCCAACTCCTCCCCCTTCTGCAGTGTGGTGCCCTGTCCCCCAGCCTCTGCTAGGGAGCAGGTGAGTGCCTACCACTGAGGATCTCCCTCCCTTGAGAAGGAGAGCAGTCTGTTAGACGTTCAATCCTTCTCCTCCCCTGCCGACCCCTGGTGACCCGTGCTCATTCACAAACATAGGTTCCCGGCATAGCATGAGGTAAGGCATCCAGCGCCTGAGCCCTCAGCACCACCGGGCCATACTCAACTGCACTTTTTTGCTGCAGAAAACCTAATGCAAACTCCGGTTTCTGATCAAGACATTTTGTAGATTTTCTTTAGCTTCCAATAAACTGTATTTAACTGACGTATCCCCCCGTCCAAATCTAGCTTGAAGAAGTTGTACCTCTTTGGACAAAACCAAAAGTTTCCCCCTCCATTCCCTCTGTTTAGCAAAGGCATATGCCACCAGCGTCCTCCAAATGGAAGCCTTTAAAGCATCCCATAAAATCCCATCAGAGACCTCCCCTGTATCATTATTCTCTAAATAAGTTTTAACCTGGTCTATTATTTTTTGCCATTAATTCCAGATCCTTTAAATAAACCATATTTAACCTCCAAAAAGAATTGACAGGTTCCCTAATATTACCTATGGTGATTAACGCTGGAGCGTGATCCAAAAGTACTATAGGGCTAAACTGGATAGTTTGTACATCAGAAAAATGTTCAAGTGTAGTAGAAAAGTAATCCAACTGGGCTGAACTATCATGCATGGCTGAGTAAAGTGTATAACTTCTTGTCCCAGGATATAGACACCTCCATCCATCAACTAAACCAAATTTTTCAAAACTCAATTTACATATTTAATTACCAATGTGTACTGTTGACGCATAGGATTGGAGGAATCTAATACTGGGTTTAGTGTTAAATTTAAATCCCCTTCCCAAATTACTCTCCCTTTCAAGTGAGTAGACAGTGAAGACAATTTTTTTTGAAAACCCTTTCTTCGAGTTTGGGGGAAAATAGGTATTAACCAAGGTCACCCACTGTCCATACTAAAAACCATTTACAATGACATGTCTATCCTCAGGATCCATTAAAGTATCTACCACTTCAAAGGGTAGACCTTTTCTAAGCACAATTAAGACCCCTCTATGTCTTCCCCTCGGACATGAAGGATAAAAAATTATTTCAAATCCCAACTTGAAAAACTTGTCATGTCCTGAAGGGGAGGGATGAGTCTCCTGGAAAAAATAATATCTGCAAGATGCTGACGGGTGAAGGGGAGAAGTCTGTATCTCTTAATATGATTTGTGACCCCATTCACATTGTAAGACAAAATTCTCAACTTACTCCTCCTCGTATCTGCCATCCAGTAGATCTTAAAATCCCAAAAAAGAGCAATATCAACTCACTGTTCCAGAGTGTGTCCCACCCATAAATGTTAAGTCCATAGTCTGTAGCAAACCCTACTAATTGCAATTCAGCTAATGACAAAGACAGTCTATCCCATGTGCTAAATAACACTTTCAAAAAGCATATATGTAAACCTGAAAAGTAAATTGAACACCCATGCTCCCACCAAATCACCCTGATAGGCCAATTAACTTCCACTCCTGCTGAATTATAAAATGCACATCCCTCTCATATAAGTTTATAAAGTGGCATAACTGCCAAGCCCCAGACTGAACCCTGATAAAGTACGGTGTCACCATTACAAAACCTCCTCAGCCGTAAATTCAATACCGAAGCCAATATAAAAGCTTTGATCCAGCAGAACATCAGTAAAAAATCCCCAACTTAAAGAACATTGTAATCAACACCAATTGCCCCAACCGTATAAAATATTAACCAGAAGAAAATTAAGCAAAAACCCCCAAATGACAGAAAAGAAAAACCCATATACTACCCCAGATCTGAAAGACTGTAAACAAAATTCCTGATAAAAAACCCTTATTTGGCGAGCTACCATAATTAAAAGAACTACATGCCCATATTTCCCCCTTCCAATACAGAAAAAAACTAGACCCAAAAAATTAACAGCACTAACTAGTGTAGAATTATAGGTAATAAATATCAAACCTTTCAAAATCACGTGACTTCCAAACAAGGGAGCCAGAACCAAACATTGACTCCTATACAGTAGTACCTTGGTGGAATACGGTACTGAGATGGTATTGGCCCAAAAGGCCCTAAAGACCCCCGAGGTAGAAACTACCCCTAACAAAAAAGGATGCTGCAGTTAGCCATCATCCTAATAAATGGCAAAGAACAATAGAGCCCTCCTTACAATTAACAATAGTTAACAGGGAATCATCGGCCAAACTAGCTATCAAAAACATAACCATAGAAATATAAAAAACCTAGAGAATAATAGGATCGTATTCAAAACATAAACCAGGTAACTGAACATATTATGCCTACTAACATGCATGTCTTTGTTAAATGATCTTTAAAATCTCCAAGTAAGGGATGTATCCCTTATATGTATATCACAAACCTCTGAAAGTTCCCCATGTACCTGATTAGTGTCCAAGCCCCAAAAATGACTTAATCCAAATGCAAGTAGATATAATACATAGAAATCAGGCATGACTGCATAATATTAAATCAGAACACCATAGTTCCCCTCCGAACACATTCCATGTCTAAAACTAAAAGTCCTTTGTGCAATCCAGTCTGTTGAGAGTAAACAAAGTCATGCTAGGCCGAGCTGGAGAGAAGAGGATGCAGTCCCTTACAAAGTTCAGATACATCTTCTTAGGGCAATGTTAAGGAAAAAAATCAGACGATCAAGCCACGATGCTGTACCAATCCAATGAGGCAATGTTTGTACAACCTAATAAAGTCTATTATGATTATCCCAATGTCAGCAGCTTTACAAAAAAATAAACAGTATTCCTACCTGAGTCCAATTCAAACAACATGAAGTCTTGCTGTATTCAGACATAATGCAGTTAGCCCCAGCACTTGAACTGCCCCGGAGAGGAAAGCAGAAGCATAGAATGTAGAGATGTGGAGAAAAGGGAGCATGTGAGGAGGAGGACCCTGTAAAGGCATCTATCCTAAATAGATACTTTTGCTCAGTATTTACTGAAGAGAAGGTAGGGCAGGGCCCACAGCTCAGCATCATGGACACAGGGGGGAGGGAGGTGAGCACTACTCCCTTCACAAAAGAAAGGGTCCTACAAGAGCTTGCTAAGCTCAGGGTGGATAAGGCAATGGGACCTGATGGCATACATCCCAGGGTACTTAAGGAGCTAAAGGAGGAACTAGCAGAGCCATTAGCAGAATTGTTTAGTGAGTCCTGAGCACAGGAGAGGTCCCAGAAGACTGGAGAAGGCTCATGTGATCCCGCCTCCACAAGAGTGGTAGCAGGGAGGAGGCGGGGAACTACAGACCAGTCAGTCTTACCTCAGTAGTGGGCAAGATTTGGAGGCACTCCTTAAGGAAAGGATAGTGCAACACCTGGAATCCATAGGGCACAGGATCCAAGACAGCATGGGTTTACAAAGGAAGGTCCTGTCAAACTAATCTCATAGATTTCTTTGACTGGGTAACCAGGTAGTGGTGGACCAAGGGGGAGCAGTTGATGTCGCCTACTGTGACTTCAGCAAAGCTTTTGACACTGTTCCACATAGAAGATTGATAAATAAGCTGGGTAGGCTCAGGGTGGGTCAGAAGTTGGTCAACTGGGTGGCAAACTGGTTGATGGGCAGAAAACAGAGAGTGGTGGTAAATGGCATACAGTCAGAAGAGATGCAAGTCACAAGTGGGGTACCTCAGGGATCAGTCCTGGGGCCAGTCCTCTCAACATCTTCATTAGTGACCTTGCAGATGGACTAGAGGGTAACTTGTCTGTTTGCAGATGATACCAAGATCTGCAACAGAGTAGATGATCCAGATGGGGTGGGCAGAATGAGAGAGATCTGGATAAACTAGCAAAATGGTCAGAAGAGTGGCAACTGGGATTTAATGCAAAGAAGTGCAAAATCATGCACATAGGAAGAAAACCCTGAAGCCACCTATAGGCTGGGAGGAGTTGCTAGCAGTCACAAGGAAGAAAGAGACTTGGGCATCATCATCACTGATGACCTAAAATCATCCAAGCAGACCTCTAAAGCAGTAGGTAAGGCTAGGGGGTGTTAGGGTGTATTAGTAGGGGTATCACAAGTCGTAAGAGGAGGTATTAATCCCTCTGTACAAGACACTGGTTAGGCCCCATCTGGAGTACTGCATGCAGTATTGGAGGCCACACCTTCACAAGGACATTAACCAAATTGAGGCAGTCCAGAGAAGGGCAACTAAGATGGCAGGGACCGTAATTGTGAAGACATATGAGGACAGATTAACAGAGCTTCAATATGTATACCCTTGGAGCAAAGGAGGGAGAGGTGATATGATCGAGGCATTCAAACACCTTAAGGGCATAAACAAGGTGAAAGAGTCTAACGTGTTTAAATATAAGAAAAATAGCAGGACAAGAGGACACAGCATGAGATTAGAGGGGCCGATTGAGGGGAATGTGAGGAAATTCTTTTCACAGAAAGGGTGGTGGATGCATGGAATGGCTTACCACAAGAAGTGGTGGCTATGAATACAGTGCAGGGCTTCAAACAGGCATGGGATAGGCATAAGGGAGCAATACAAATGACTATGAATAGATAGGCCACTGACAGAGCAAAGGCCGATGGCACATTTATAAGGTAGAAAAAGAAATGGGCAGACTGGATGGGCCTTGCGGTCCTTATCTGCCGTAAACTTCTATGTTTCTATGTTTCTAGAGCTCGAGCTTGGTTTTCAAACCTCTGTCTGTGGTACTTCCCAGTGTAACCGTCAGATTCTTTACTCCACCTAACAGTGAAGTCGTCCGGAGATTTCTTCTGCTTGGTTCGGTAAAAGTAAAGCGTTCGGTTAAAACCAATTCTTTTTATTGTTTTTCAGATTTCCAGCCTCTGTCTATGGTACAGGTAGTGTTGTAGATAGGTAGTGAATTTAAAAAACTGTGTGGAAATTGTTTCTTTTCAGTCGGTCCGGTTGGAACCGACCTTTTTTCCTAAATTAATATTTTCTGGGATTAGAGTGGTGTTCAAACCGATCAGTTTCAAAAGAACTGGCCTTTTCTCGTTCTTTTTCCAAACCCATGACACGGTTTGTAACCGATCGGTTGCTATTACCTGGCTTGAAAGCTGCTATAGGGTAATTTTGGTAGGTTGGCCATTTTGAGAAATCCAAGAAGAAAACCGGTCTCACTGGGTTTCAACACTGTACTGAGTGTGGGGAGGCCTTTGCCAAGGCCGACCCCCACCTCATCTGTGTTTATTGTCTGTGGTTTGACCACCTCCAATCAGACTGCCAAATTTGTAAGAGCTTTCCCAAAACCACTCTAGAAAAGAGATTGAGTAGGTTGAAGGAAAGGGAGGCTGAGAAGTCCGTGGATCTGGATGGCCAGCCCAGTTTGGTTGGGGCTGAACCTGAGGGGGTGCCTACTGACCTAGGCGATACCTCCTCGGGCAAAAGGAGAGCCGACTCTGAGGGGTCGGTTCCATCGAAAAAGAAACGAAAGTCTGCCGGTTCGGATCCTGTATCGCACTCTCCAGCCGTGGACGAAATAGCCAAAGTGATTAGCATTGTTCAATCGCTTAGACCGGTTCCGTCTGAACTGGTACCACTTGTTCGGCGGTCAGTTCGGTTGGATCCGTCTCCTCTGGATTATGATCCAGATGTTTATTATGAGGAGTGGGAGGGAGACGAAGATTATCCAAGTTATGATGGCGATGATGTTGATGAGGGGGGTCTGGATGTGCCCATTGAACCGGACATCTCCTCAGACAGTCCCTCAGGTGTCTCTCCTCCCAGGCTGTCTGAGTAGCCTTCACATTTTGTGTTCTACAAAAAGGTGGCAGAAACCCTGCAGCTTCCCTTGGTTGAAGCTGCAGAGGAGGATGAAGAGCCTGATTTTGTGGAAATGATGGACATCCCAGAGTCCAAAAGGCTGTCTATTCCTCTTCATAAATCCTTGGGGAAACAGACACACAAAATTTTACAAACTCCTAATTCAATGCCTCCTGTGGATAAGAGAATGGACAGGAGGTATTTGTTGTCAGGCTCAGCTGTGGAGTTCCTTTATAGTCATTGCAGCCATGCTGGGGTGGTGCAGGCTGCAGCCTGTGATAGGGCTAACATTCCTTTGGCTTCACACACCCCCAGATAAGAACTCCAGGAAAGTGGATGCCATGGCCAAAAAACAGTATTTGGCATCCTCTTTGGGACTCAGGCAGGCTACTTATATGTCCTACACAGCCAGGTACCAGAAATCCAGATGGGATATGGTTCTGGAACTGGCTAAACAGGCCTCTCCCCAGCTAGCCAAGGAGCTGGAGGAGTTGGCTGCTGATGGAATTGAGGCATCCAAAATGCAATTTCGTGCTGCTGTGGACTCCAATGATGTGGCATCTAGAGTCATGGCTACATCTGTGTCTCTCAGAAGACATGCTTGGCTCAGATGTACTGGCCTTTCACAGGATACCCAGACTAAGGCTATGGATTTCCCTGTAGTATATAACTCTCTGTTTGGGGAGCAGACAGAGGCTTACATGAAGAAAATGGATGAATACAGGACCACGTACAGGATTGCACAGGCCAAGGAATGGCAAGCCACTCCACACAAGCAGCAGTCTAGGGGCAGGAGCAGGGCCTTTCAAAGGCCTTTCTACCAAGCCCAGGCCTTCTTTCCCTTCCCACAGAGGGGATTCTTCAGAGGGAGGGGCAGGAGGGGGAGGAGCAGGGCGTCTCCCTCCTCCTCCTCCTCTCAGTCTAAGGCTCCAGCCAAGCAGACACCCTGATGTGTCAGCCCGGGTCGACTCCTCATTTCCAGTAGGAGGCTGGCTGGCTTACTACTTCCAGGACTGGAAGTCTGTGACTTCAGTCAAGTGGGTCCTGGAGGTAGTAAGCCAGGGACTGGCCCTCAGCTTCAAAAAGTTCCCAAAAAAGAGGGCCAAGTCTTTTCCACCTGCATCAGCCTCAGAGACCATTGCCCTAGAGGCAGAGGTTTCCTCCCTTCTAGCTCTCAGAGCTGTAGAAAGGGTTCCTGTTCAGCACAAGGGAAAGGACTGTACTCCAGGTACTTCCTTACCCCAAAGAAAACAGGGGAGTGGCGACCCATCCTAGACCTAAGGTATTGGAACAAACACATTGTAAAGCTAAAATTCAAAATGGTAACTCTGGGAATAATCCTTCCGTCTCTAAGTCCAGCGGATTGGCTAGCATCTCTGGACCTCAAGGATGCCTACTTCCACATTCCTATCAGGTGCTCCCACAGAAAATACCTCAGGTTCGAGTTGCCTTCAAGCCATTACCAATTTGGAGCCATGCCATTCGGCCCAACATCAGCTCCAAGGGCGTTCACAAAGTGCCTTGCAGTAGTGGTGGCTTACCTCAGAAGACAGGGTATCACCATCTTCCCGTATTTGGACGACTGGCTCTTAGTGGGTCAGTCATCTTTACAGGTCAAGTCAGCTCTTCAAACTACCCAGGACCTCCTCAGTTCCCTGGGGTTTCTTCTCAATCTTCCAAAGTCTGTCCTCGAACCAGTTCAAATTCTCACCTTTATAGGCATAGAGTTGGACACTTTACAAGCAAAAGCTTTCCTTCCCCTGGCAAGAGTGAAGGCCCTAGTGGATCTCGCTTCCTCCTTTCGACCTCAGGTCTCCCGCCTAGCAAGACAGTTCTTTCAGCTCCTGGGCCACATGGCAGCTTCCATGGCAGTGGTGCAAGGAGCAAGGTTCCAGATGAGGGACATTCAGTTTCATCTAAAGTCTTTTTGGTCTCAAAAGAAGGACTCACTTACCAAACTGATTCCAGTGACTCAGACTCTGGTCCAAGTTCTCCAGTGGTGACTGGACCAGGGCAACCTCAGACAAGGGGTTCCATTTCTCCTTCAAGTCCCATCAGTAGTTCTAACTACGGATGCGTCTCTCCTAGGGTGGGTAGCCCACCTAGGAGCCCTGACAGCTCAAGGGGTATGGTCTCCACAGGAGTCTCTCCTTCATATGAATGTCCTGGAGCTCAGGGCAGTTTTCCTAGCCCTGCAGAGCTTCTTAGATTCAGTCAAGAGCAAGGTGATCCAAGTTAGAACGGACAACACCACCACAATGTGGTACATCAACAAACAGGGAGGCACTCGGTCCTCCACCTTGTGCACAGAAGCCATGAAGCTCTGGTCTCTGGCCTATTCTCTTCAGATTTCTCTGGTAGCAGTTCACCTTCCAGGGAAGGACAACATACTAGCAGATGCCCTGAGCAGAATTTCACAGGGACATCACGAATGGTCCCTGGATCCTCACATCCTGAAGGTCATCTTCTCCAGGTGGGGCACTCCAGAGATGGATCTTTTTGCAGCACCGGACAATCATCAACTTCCTCTGTTTTGTTGCAGACCTCCAGTCCTGGAGATGGTTCCCCAGGATGCTCTCATTCTGGACTGGAAGGGCAGGTTTCTCTATGCCTTCCCTCCCTTCCCTCTGCTGTTCAGAGTTCTGATCTAGATCAGGACTCAACCCTGCACAGTGATACTGGTGGCTCCAGATTGGGCCAGACAGCCATGGTATCCTCTACTGCTGTCCTTGTCAGTGTCACGTCCCCTGTCTCTGCCCAGGACATACTATCTCCTGTCCTCCTCCCAGAGGGGGATCTGGTACCCCAATCTCCAGTATCTCAATCTCAAGGCCTGGCTCTTGAAGAGTTAGAATATGCAGCATTACATCTCTCTCAGGGAGTTCTGGATATTCTGAAGGTCTCCAGGAAACTTTTCACTAGAAAAACTTACAACTCCAAATGGAAAGGTTCAGTATTTGGTGCTCTCAGAAAGGCATCCTGCCTGATTCTGCAGACATTTCCACAACCTTAGGCTATCTGGTTCATCTGAATGGTCTAGGCCTTAGGCCTGCCACTCTGAAGGTTCATCTAGCAGCTGTCTCTGCATTCCTCTCAGCAGGGAAGGGCTCTTCACTGGCATCTCATCCTGTTTTCAAAAAGTTTTTCAAAGGTCTGGTTCACATTAACCCTCCCTTTAGGGAGCCCACTCTGCCTTGGGATCTTAAAGAGCTAGTGTACTGCTTGAAATTAATAGCAATTTTCAGATGCAGTCAGCTATCACTTCCAATATCTGAGGTATTTTTGTATTTTCTATTTGCTAATTAGAAGATTTTCCACCTGGCAGTACTGGGGTGATGTGTGGAGCAGCACTCTATAGGAAGAAAAAAAGTCAGTTTTGTTCCTCCCACTACATCATCAGAAATGAGACCAGACACCTTGAGGCACCACAATTCTTGCAGCTTGAGCAGTGACTTTCACAAGCTACCAATCAAAATGCAGAAAATTGTGGCTTCACTAGTAACCAGGGAGAGCCAGTCCCTGCTGCTTCATGTGAAAGTGAAACCTAGCAGTGAGAAATAGTTCTCATTGGTTGCTAGTGATGTCATAGTTAGTGTGGTCTCAGTGTTGATGTAGTGGGAGGAACAGAACTGACTTTTTTTCCCCTCCAGACAGAGTGCTGCTCCACACATCACCCCAGTACTGCCAGGTGGAAAATCTTCTAATTAACAAACAGAAAAGAATAAATACTTGAGATATAAGAAGTGATAGCTGACTACATCTGAAAGTTACAATTTATTGCAGGCGGTTTCCAGGCAGTACACTAGCTCTTTAATGTCTGCATAGCTCAGCTTATGCAGCCACCCTTTGAACCTCTGGCTTCAGCCAAATTGAAGTACTTGACCTGGAAAACTGTGTTCCTGGTAGCTATTACTTCTGCCAGGTGGATTAGTGAGTTACAGGCTCTGTCAGTTGAACCTGACTTCATCTCCTTCCATAGGGACAAAGTGGTCCTAAGAACCAATAGGAGGTTCTTGCCCAAAGTGGTATTGGATTTTCATCTGAACCAATCTATGTCTCTCCCTGTGTTTTTCACTGACCATTCTTCTTCAGGTGAAAGAAGGTTACACAGTTTGGATGTTGAAGGCCCTTAGCTACTATATTGAGCATACTAAGGCACATAGAAATGACTCTCTTCAATTGTTTCTCACTTATGATGAAGTGGGGAAAGGTAAGCCTGCCACTAAAAGAACTATTGCCAGGTGGATTGTTTCTTGTATACAATTCTGTTATGACAAGTTGGGTAGAACGTCCCCTTCAGGCCTAAGGGCTCACTCGACTAGGGGTACAGTTGCTTCTGTAGCTGTGGCCAGAGATATACCTTTGTTAGAGATCTGTAAAGCAGCCACCTGGAAAACAGTACATACTTTCACCAAGCATTACTCCCTGGACATCCAGGCTAGGAGTGATGCTAGGTTTGGCACAGCAGTACTGCAGAGCCTCTTCCCAAAGTAGGTTCTGCAGTCCCTCCTCCATAGGGAACTGCTTGGTATTCTGCATTATGTCTGAATACAGCAAGACTTCATGTTGTTTGAAGAAAACAATTACTCACCATAGTAATGTTGTTTCTTCTAATGGAGTCTTGCTGTATCCAGACTTCCCCCCCCACCTCCCCTCTCAGAACCTGTTTTTTGGGAAGTGGGCTAGCAGGTACAGTGTTGCACCTTGTACCCTCCCTCTTGGGTGGGATAGATGTTGTTATTTTTCTGGTGTTTTATACTTAAATATTGTCACTACCTTTCCTTCTTGGGTTCTCGACTTGAGTCTTTTTGGCCCAAAAAGAATCTTTGCCTTTTGGCTATATGTTTGAACAATTTCCATACTATAGTGTATTAGTTAGTTTGCTTGTAAGAATCTGACGGTAACACCGGGAAGTACCACAGAAAGAGATTTGAAAACCGAGCTCGAGCTCAACATTCTATGCTTCTGCATAGAGTTAACTCTTTCCTCTCCGGGGCAGTTCAAGTGCTAGGGCTAACTGCATTATGTCTGAATACAGCAAGACTCCATTAGAAGAAACAACATTACTATGGTGAGTAATTTTTTTCATACGGACCTTTTGCTCATCCATTCAACTTTATAATCCAACACACAAACATATGAGTCAGTGTTTCAAAATCAACAGAGCGGTCAGGGAGCCAGAGACAAAGAGATCCCTCTGAAATAGAGTGGAAATGTTCTTCAGGAGAGCCAAACCAAAACATCCCACCAAGGACCACACCAGGCAGGGAAGAGTGATTTAGGAAACAGTCCCACCGAATGGGAAAAACAAAGTGGGGAGTGGACCCAACCCAATGGAAAATGCCTATTTATACTGGTCACCCTGACTCCTCCCTGGCCGTCTCCTGTGAGAGACAGTTAGTCCAGGGAAAGGCAGTTAACATCAGTCTTAAAATCCGATTGGGTAAATAGTGTTCAAGCCACTCACCCCACCGACTCCAAGGGAATTAAACCTGCTAACAATTCCGAAATACTTACTGTTAACCCAGTCATTTTGCAGGCTCCCATCTAAATGACTGAAGTAGGAAATGAATTTCATATAAGGTCTGATCCTGTCTCCTCTTCTTCTTCCTCTCTGGTGAAACCCTGGACCACTGCTCTTCCTTGAGAGGCCGTTTATCTCTGGCCCCTTGCACCTCCATTGATTCCGAAGGAACCATGTGTTGCTCCTATAATCTCAATAATGCAGATTCAGGGTTGTCATAGATCTTTGGTCCGTCCCTAAAATAGACTTTAAGTTTGGTAGGGTAGGGGGTGGAAAATTTAAGATTATTCTTCTGAAGAATCTTAATCAAGGGGACATATGCCTTCCGCTGTCATTGAACCCCAGCTGAGTAGTCATTGTCCAGCCTTATGCGATGCCATTCATAAAGGAGCTGTCCCTTCCTCCAAGCCCTCACCAACAATGCTTGTTTTACTGCATAGTTATAAAATCAGACTATTAATGATAAAGGTTGAGTGCCTGGGCCATATGCCAGTGGAGCCAAAGCTCGGTGTGCTCGTTCGATGGGGAGGGGCATAAGGTCCGATATGTCCAGCATCGATGAAAAAAAATCTTGAAGGAAACTGAACAGATCCCCTTTGCCTTCTAGTCCCTTGAGGAGAACATACATTCTTAGATTATTCCTCCGAGAACAATTTTCTAAATCCTCAGTCTTGTCCCCCAGTTGATGTGTGTCTTACAGTAGGTGGGTGAACAAACGCTGCAGATGGTCTACCCGACTATCTGTGTCGGTCACTTGCCACTCCAAAGAAGTTGTTCATTCCTCAATTTGTTGTATAGAAGTATGTAACTGCTGATAAAGTGATCGATTCTTCTCCCGCAATGCTTGAATTTCTTTAAGGAGCACTGCGTTTGTCAGCTGCTCGGGCCGGCGATGCTATCAGCCGCCATCTTTAAGGCAAGTCGATATTGCACAATTTTTGCACTGTCTCCCGACAAACTACCAGCCAGCCACCTACACTAAAATATTGCCCAGTTAATGAAAATCTTCTGATCTCAAAAAAAAAAAAAAAATGGGATAATCACTGCTGCAGGAAAAATTTCGAAGAGGGGCCGACAGAGCTCTCCACCTAGGCTACCATCACCACGGGAACATCACCGAATGTGACCCAAACTGTTTTATTGACAGTACTGCTTGGTACTCATTCCATAGGTGTGGCCTGATGAGAGAGATGTTCTTGAAGAAGATAGAACAATTATGTGCTTACTGTAACAGTAGGTGTTTAAGAGAATCTCTTTCATCAGGCCATGCTGTCCCACCCTCCTTCCCCCTTGGATTCAGAGCTCTGCAACTCATGTCTCTTTCTCCAGGATGGTCTACCTGCTGTTTCCAGCATCACCTGGTAGGCAGAACCATAAATTCTCAAATGATTCCCTAGAAGGAGATCCTCTGTGCATGATCTGTGGCGGAGAACTGAGGAGGGAAGGGGCTGCCCACGTTTATATGGGAGTGCCGTCATAGAGCGTCATAGTGGGCAGCCCCTAACGGACTGCTTGCAAAGAGTTTCTGTGCAGTCCTAGTGCCTGATGACTGTAGTTCCATAGGTGTGGCCTGATGAAAGAGATTCTCTAGAAGATCTACAGTAATGGTAAGTACGTAACTGTTCTGTATTGTACTAAGCCGAACCTTAAACCCCTCCCCTGGATACATGCCTTTTTATTGATTTAGTTTGACTGAGAAGTACATCACTCCTCCTCCAAAGCCATTTGTAATATCAGCAAAGTCTTTAAATGTGACAGGAAATCATTTTTGTAATGTTAAATTTCATCAGTTTTTCCATGTCAGTCATGCATTCTGATAGCTTTGACCAAGTTTTGATAAATTAACTACTTAGTTTTGTGGTGCCCTCAAGTCTAGATTGCTTTCCTATCACCACATAAGCTACTCCTCTTTCTTCCTCATTTCTAAGAAATTTCATGACATTAGTCACACCATTCTAATCTATTCACCTGAATGACACAGAATAGTATAACTGGAATGTCCAGGTGGTATGGAAACTGAGCAGACGCTGCTGAGGAGAGAGAGATTTAATGTAGTTATAAAGGTAATAAAATACAAGATTATAAAAAGAATGGATCTACGATGTCTGAATATAGGACAGACCCTGGAAGGCAAACAGGAGAGGATATAAAGGAATAAAAACTGTTACTATCACAGAGTTAAAAAAAAAAAAAAAAAAAACATACAAAATGCAGACTGGACAATATTTGGTTAATTTACTACTAATCATTTTACTGACCATACCGTACACCTTCCAAACTGACTGGTTTGTAATGGTCTGCATCACATCAGAACTTGTTTATAACCCGGACATGCAGGCAATACTGTGAGACTGAATTGATGGAATCAGTTTACAAGTTTGTGAGTATTCAGAGTGGTTCAAAAACTGGACTTCCTCTGAATAAAATTGGGCAACCAGGTTGTCCTGTTTAAAACTGAACAGGTTGCAACCCTAATTTTGCACCAGTGTGGCTGCAAAAAAAAAATGTGTTGTGTGAAACATATATGAACTCACAGAACACCCCTTCTGATGAAGTCCTTTGGTGAAACCGGTTAGGGGTCGCCTCCTTCTGCACTGCTGCATGTTCTGTGAGTTCATATAGGTTTCACACAATAAATTATTTTTGCAGTCACACTTGTGCCAAGTTTTTCTGTTTGCTGCTCTATTTTTGATGTGCGCACCGTAGTGTTACTTGTGGAGCATCTTTGTTCCTGCAACCCTAATTGTACCTGCCTAAAAGGAATTTAAATTGAAAATCCTGCTTTCTTTCCTCAATTACAGCTTCTGTGAAAGTTTGGTTAAGTTTGCCATTGCCGATTTCTGTGTAAAGATTAAGGATGTATTAAAAGATTACTTTGCAGTACTTAGTACTGAGTACAGGAGAGGTCCCAGAAGACTGGAGAGGAGCTCATGTGATCCCACTCCACAAGAGTGGTAGCAGGGAGGAGGCAGGGAATTACAGACCAGTCAGTCTTACCTCACTAGTGGGCAAGATTATGGAGGCACTCCTTAAGGAAAGGATAGTGCAACACCTGGAATCCACAGCAGCACAGGATCCAAGACAGCATGGGTTTACAAAAGGAAGGTCCTATCAAACTAATCTCATAGATTTCTTTGACTGGGTAACCAGAGTGGTGGACCATGGGGGAGCAGTTGATGTGGCCTACCTTGACTTTACCAAAGCTTTCGATACTGTTCCACATAGAAGATTGTTTAATAAGCTGGGTAGGTTCGGAGTGGATCAGAAGTTGGTCAGCTGGGTGGCAGACTGGTTGATGGGCAGAAAACAGAGTGTGGTGGGAAACGGTATACAGTCAGAAGAGATGCAAGTCACAAGTGGGGTACCTCAGGGATCAGTTCTGGGGCCAGCCCTCTTCAATATCTTCATCAGTGACATTGCAGATGGACTGGAGGGTAAGGTTTGTCTGTTTGCAGATGACACCAAGATCTGCAACAGAGTAGATGATCCAGATGGGGTGGGCAGAATGAGAAGAGATCTAGATAAACTAGCAAAATGGTCGGAAGAGTGGCAACTGGGGTTTAATGCAAAGAAGTGCAAGATCATGCACATAGGGAAGAGAAACCCTGAAGCCACCTATAGGCTGGGAGGGGAATTGCTGGAAGTCACAAGGGAAGAAAGAGACTTGGGCATCATCATCACCGATGACCTGAAATCATCCAAGCAGACCACTAAAGCATAGGTAAGGCTAGGGGGATGTTGGGGTGTATTAGTAGGGGTATCACAAGCCAGAAGAAGGAGGTAATAATCCCTCTTTACAAGACACTGGTTAGGCCCCGTCTGGAGTACTGCATGCAGTACTGGAGGCCACACCTTCACAAGGACATTAACCAAATTGAAGCAGTACAGAGAAGGGCAACCAAAATGGTGCAGGGACTGCATCAGAAAACATATAAGGACAGATTAACAGAGCTCAGTATGTATACCCTAGAGCAAAGGAGGGAGAGAGGTGATATGATCAAAACATTCAAACACCTTAAGGGCATTAACAAGGTGACAGAGTCTAACACGTTTCGATATAAGAAAAATAGCAGGACAAGAGGACACAGCATGAGATTAGAGGAAGGTCGATTAAGGGGTAATGTGAGGAAGTTCTTTTTCACAAAAAGGGTGGTGGATGCGTGGAACGCCTACCTCAGGAAGTGGTGGATATGAATACAGTGCAGGGCTTCAAACAAGCATGGGATAGGCATAAGGGAGCAATACAGATGAGTATGAATAGATAGGACACTGACAGAGCAAAGGCCGATGGCACATTTATAAGGTAGAAAAAGAAATGGGCAGACTGGATGGGCCTTGCTGTCTTTATCTGCCATCAACTTCTACTGTATGTTTCTGTGTTTCTATATAGTATATATTTCCCTGCCTGGTGCCTTATTCAAGTTGCTTTTTCAGCATCAGGATCTAACATTGGATTGTGTTTTCCTCCTTACTGGTCTCCAAGGCTCTGTGCGACTGGGTGCCAGCTGTCTCAGATGGTATAACAAAGAATTCCCCAGTTTCTAATCTTCTGCCTCTCATTACCTTAGCATCCACCTTTCTGGATGATGCAGATCTGGACAGCCTCCAGCTCTCTGCCACATGCTCCTCCATCATAGTTTCAGTTATGACGAGTCTGACTTTGGCACTGGTCTGCGGACCAGGCCTCAAGGGGTACTTGTACGGGGTTCCTTTTTCTTGTGATATGATGTTCATTCAGAAGTTGGACAAGATTCTAAAGTATATTAAGGACAAAAAGGGTCAGTTGTTCATTTCCAAGGGACAGCAGAGTTGATACAGCTGTGCCGGCTTAATGTAAACAGGTCAGTGAGGTCACAGATCTTTTTCCAGTGCTGTTGTGCTGAGATGTCAGCACTGGGTTCTGAGCTGCTTGAGCAGTCAGGTTTATGGATTTTGTTATACTCATTTCATAATTATTTTTGATTTTATTAATACATATGCTTGAATCTGGAATGTGCTTTGGCATTCAATTTAGTGGGGTTCATGGGGGTGGTGCATGCAGTGAGCAGAGTTAGAGTTCAATCAATCAATCAATCAATCAGTTTATTATTTGTTAGGTGCCCAATCCCAGAGGCTCTGGGCACTGTGCAATAAAAAAGATGAAACAGTAAAATAAATTAAATTCATAAAACCACAGCATAAATAATTAAAATTTCAGCAAGCAAGTTAAAAGGCATCAGCAGGGAATGCTAGATTAAAAACCTCAGCTCCTAAGGTCACATTTACTTATATTTGTGGCTTTAAGAAGAAACCCCCAGCTTGTGCATTAACATAGTTTTTTGAAATAATTTTTCATACTGGGATACATGAGCCTTCTAATTGCAGTTATTGCTGCCACGGTTATTAATGTTAAAGGTAATAATAAGTAAGTTGCTACTGAACAGTATTAGCTTTTCAAATTTTTATGATTGTAACATAACAGATTTGGCTACACCTGGTCAAATGGATTCAGTTTATGATTATAATTAAGCCCAACACACCATTAAGGCAACTCCTACAGTTGCGTTGATGGCCATTGGGCTTAACCTTTCTACGGTTGGCTGGTAATTGTAATAACTAGTCAGCCCAGCATAGCACATACTGTATGTATGCTAAAGTAAATGTATTAATGAGCAACATTAATTGAGATTGTACCCCTTCTATCCCTTACAGGTGCTGCCCATGGCCTTTCATCTATCCTTCAGATGTTGCTCTCATACTATGAGTACCTGCAGCCTGGGGACCGAGAGCTGGTGTGGCAGAGCATTGACTTCCTGATGAACCAGGAACAGAACTCTAACTGGCCTCCTGAACTGGGGGAGATGATTGAGCGAGAGAATGAACTTGTCCACTGGTGTCATGGAGCCCCAGGTTAGACCCTTCAGACTAAGTAGCCAGCAATAAAATCATAGGTAGTGCGGTCTATGATGGTTTGCTTAACCAGATTTTGAATTTCTTGTGAAAATGTTTCCAATACAAGAAGCAAGGTAGCAGAATGATTAGATTATGTACAGCATTCTAATAAACAATTTAAAGTGGTTATCAATTTTAAACCCTTTACAACTAAATGAGTTACATAAGCAATATTAAAGAGAGCTTTCCCCCAAACTTTTAAATATCATTACATTAAGAATTAGGAGCAGCAGATCCCCAGTAAGTGTCATGCCAAAACTGAGGTCTGTCAGTTACTTTGTTTAGAGGTTGCAAGCCTTTTAATAACTCTGATTTTACTACCTGTTCAGATTTGATTGAAGCGCTACTGATGTCAGCTCAGGAACTCAGCCTAGTTCTCACTGCCAGCAACACTATATAACTTGCATCTCATTTTTCATTTCAATTTTTTTTTATTTCATTTCATTTTTTATTGTTTAACTGGAAAGGCATGAGAGCAAAACTGCCCGATTTCACATGCATCCAGTGACAAAATTTGGTACAATAATACATATTGGTACACATTACATAGTTTTGAATGACCGTGTATACAAAAGTTGTACAATAACACATATTGGTGAACATTACATCATCAGGAATAACAGTCATACAAAGGAGACAGAACATAATAGGGAAGGTACTGTTAAAGATAACATAACTATATAATAATTTTAAATCTCCAAAGTTTAATAAAAATTACACAATGGCAAGACAGAATGCTGGGCTCTGATTGGTCAGTCTGGGGCTGGACTTATGGTATCCCATCATAACATCATGGATCTAGTCTCAGCACACACATGACCATTTAACATGAAGAAAGCATGTTGAAAATCACTACACCTCTGTTTCAAACAACATTCCCTGACCACTTATACTGTCACATTTGTACTGCAATTTTTGATACCAGAAACAACTGCCATCACCATCTTTTCTCCCTCCGACAGGAATGCTAATCACTAAACTTAAAAATCAAACAAATAAAACTGTAACTGGCTGCATTTTTTTCCTCTATAGAAAGCACGATCATTCTAAAGTGTGTGCATAACGCCATCGCTCCAACATCTCGACGGCCTTGCTGCCCTGTCTAGCTCCAACATCATTCATTTAAAACAAAGAAAGGCAATAAAATTAAAAGAAAGCTGTAATTATAATTGGCTTTGTACCTGCTAGCCAGCATGGTCATTCTTGCACATGTCCACAACATTGTCACTATCTTCTCCACCCGCTGATCGGCTCACCAGCCCCATTCCATAGCAGTAAGATCAGTTGCGGCCGAGGTCTTAGCACAACAAAAATAAAGACTTGCAGTACATGGGGAGACTTTCAGAGGCCAGCGTGAACTTACTGACAATGTGAGAGATGCACAACCATACACAGATATATGGGGAACAAACAAGAGCTATAGGAAAGAAAAGGTATTATGAAAGGCACTGTGTATTGGCAGCACCATCTGGTGGACAAAGCAGAAACTGTGGACTTTTTTTTTAACATGTACCTATACACAAGACAATAAAGTAAAAACAAATGTTAAAAATATTTTTACTTTTTTTTTTTTTATTTCTACAAATGAACCATTGTATAATAAGAATAATTCACTTCAGGGTATGTGTCATGCTGGGATAATGTCACTTCGTGGGTGTTGGACACACTTAACCTGTGGCCTTGTACCCTTCCACTGGAGGCATGACATTATCCCAGCATGACACACACCCTATAGTGCATTATTCCTTTATTAAAACCTAAGCTAGCCCAGTGGCATGGCAGTAGCACTAGTGCCCAATGCGACCTGGGATCAGGAGGGATTGCTGGGGGCTGGCCGAGGGGGGGAGTGATCGCTAGACTGTTGTCTTCTCCCAGGGTGGGAGGTTTCTGGCTGCACTGCATGACTGCTACCAATTGGAGGCATGGTAGTAGGATGGGCAAAGAGGGTCTGAGGAAGAACCACCCTCGCTGCACTCAGGAGGAGTGTGTGAAAGAACATTCACAGTGCAGAAGTTGGCTGCAAAAATGTATTGCCTATGGAACAAAAGTAGAAAATAAGCAATAACAACACCGGCAGCCTCATTCCATGTCATACACACGCATTTGCCAAAAATTGGGAGGTGAATGTTTTGGCAAATGTGTGTTTATAGCATGGAACAAGGCTGCTGGTGCTGTTATTGCTGTATTTTCTACTTTTGTTCCATAAGCAGTAAATGATATTTGTAGCTGACTTCTGTGCACTGGTGGTAGGATGGGTCTGAGAGTAGCAAGCAATGATGGCGCTGCGGTACTTCTGTGGAATGTACATGCCTCCACATGCACAAGCCGATGTGCACAGCCCAGCGATGGGGAGGGAGGGACCAGAAAAAGGGTCTGGGATGGGCTTCATGAAGCTGGGCCAAATCTTCTCCAACTCGCACCACCAACTCTGGATTGATAGCACCGGGGGGGGGGCAGACCTCCCCTTCCTGGCCCCTCTGTGGGGGCAACCCTCAGGAAACTCCCTGTGGTTGGGGGAGGGACCCAGCTGATAGCCGCCCATCCCACCCTATGGAAGAAATACCTTTATGACAAACAAATTTACCCCCCAAAAAAAAAACTGCCACTGACTTTAGTGTGGGGCCTGCGTTTACAAGATATGCAAATGCATGATATGTAAAATGTGGTATGGGGATGTGGTTTTGGAATACACTTAAGGAAGCAGCTTTGGAATGCTGTGGTTATGTGCTATTTCAGCAAACTGCAGGGACTTTCAGAATGTTGCAGAGTCGCAGTATTGGAATGGCAGGCACAAAATTCAGAGTGGGGCAGGGGCACACAGTTTCGGAATGTTGAGGGGATGCTGAAATTTGGAATGGGGCAGGGTCACAGAATTTTAGAATGTAGCGGGGATGTGCAATTTTGTAGTAACAGCTAGGACATGCTATGTTATGATGTAGTAATAAATAAACATCTTTATTTTATGCTAGATAAAGACTGATAGGACAAAAATCCTTTTTACAAAGTCACCCTGTTACTAATGTCTGGTTACAGAATAAATATTGTTTGCAAAATAAAAGCTGGTTACAAAATAAATTAACATAATGAATTCAAATCCAGTTACCTGAAATAAATCCAAACACAATCAAAACAACACACCCAGCTTCCTAAAGTTATACCAAATAACATTAAAGGGATGCTGTCAACCCTTTTTGCATCATATTATTTCTAGCTGAAAAACCACCTTTCATGATTTTTTACCTTCTTCAAAATGAATTGATGTTGCTTGTTGTTTTATCAGCTTCTTTTCTCAGTAGAACTGAAATACAGTACATGGTGATAGTATAATTATGCACAGTATTGCTTTGTTTAAAATCCTTAAACTGTTCACATTGCACACTTCCGGAACATTAAGAACACCACTAAACAGTGCAGCCAGTTATGATGTAATAGTCTCTTCTCCCACTGCATCATCATGAGTGACTGGACTGTGTTGGGGTGTTCCCAAGTCTAGGAAAAATGCAGTGGGAGTTGATAAAGGACTATATAGAAACATTTTTGTGTGATGACACCAATATGGTGGGTAGTCTGCTTTCTACTTTTAAAAAGAAAAAAGGAATCAAAATCAAACTACCAGCTACATCAGCAGTCTTTACAAAATGTGATCAGTCATGAATGTGTTTAAAGAGACACTTTGAGGACTAAGGGCCAGATATTCAAAACTGTGCTCTGGGGCTAAAGTAGCACTGCCCGGCAGGCAAATGTAGCCCGGAGCAAAAAGCAAGCTGTATTCAAAAGGAATAGCCTGGAGCAAAACCAGCTGAATATAGCAAGCAAAGGAAGCCAGGCAAACAGGGCCAGGAGTGCAGGGCAAAAATAGTCCAGGAATAAGACAGCACAGAAAATAGCAACAGGGAACTGTACAGTGCCACTGCAGCTCATTAGACCCTGGAGAAAGTCAGTGTTGCAAGTGGAGAGCGTTGTGTGCGATTGCACAGAGATGTCTCTCATTTACTGCAAACAACAATGTAAGCCACACATGCAGAACTGTGCTATGCTGATGTGAGGTTTGCCCATGCTAACCTGATTACACAGTGCTAATGCATTAGCCCAGTGCAAGCTGGTTAGCCCGGGGCAAATGGGAGCTATATTCAAAGCTCCCATGCAAATGAGCCTACTTAGGCAATCTGAGGGCAAACAGGTACATTTACATCTCATTAACTGCTGCTTAGCATACATTACCACGCAGTTTGCCCGGTACTACTGCATGGAGCACCCAGCACCACCTGTTGGTCGGAATGGTAGTACAGGCTGGATGCAGCAGGCCAGGGCATACCCGGAGCATCCCCTGTTGGTTGACAGGGAAGTATAGGCTGGACACAGCAGGAACTGTGTGCTGGCAGGCACAAACAGAGCAGACATCCTGCCCATGCAGCACTGCAAGCTGTACAACACAAGGTACAAATATAGGGAGAAAGAGACACAGGGAGAGAGTGATAACTATGTGACACATAGCTAGAAATACAACTGGTACACACACACACACATATATATATATATATTATGGTAGCAAGGTAGTGCTACTATAGTTAGGGTTGAGTAGCACCTTTAAGGTTAAAGGATCAAATTCTGCACCTTAATCACTTTGCCACCATTCAATGGATTTGCCTGTAATTTGGTATGCACAATTGGGCATGGTAGATCGTGGGGTCTGACAAGTTTCGTGTCGGTTGGATATACGGCAATGGAGTTATTAATCGAAAATGAAACGCGCAATTATGCTTTTTTGCAAATCCTTTGCTCTTGCCTACAAGTTGCACGGTTTGTGCGACCAGTCCAAAAACTTCAGGAAACATGCGTCCAGAGTCCCTGATGTGCTTTTTGAAGATTTCGTGAAAAAATATTAAACGGTTCAAAAGTTATTCAAAAAACAAGTTCCCATTATAAGTCAATGGGAAAAGTTAACAAAAAGTTAAACACTTTCGCAAATGCACTTTTTAGTGTCGCAAGTGGCACTAGTAGTGTCACAAATCCACCATTTTGTTTTCAGTTAGTGATCATAAAAATGCTTGCCATTTAAAATTGGGACCCTCTAGGGACACAATTCTTTCTGTGTTCACCTAGTCGGACCTTGAGGATGCTAGCCATGTCTTTATTTTGGGGTAAAGCACCCCAGAAATATGTTTTTCAAATTTCTGGAAACACTAGTGTTGCAAAGTAGTCACACCTGCGACACTTTCATAAATTTTTGCGAAAATTGCCGCAAATTGTGACACTACTTTTTCAGACTTGTCCAAAATGACAGGAATTCTTTGCCACCCTGCTGCGAAATAACAGTTTGGTCTTTTGAGCTGAAATTTGGAGGGAAGGCAGCCAACATCTCACAGATTTGCCTTTTGGTGGTTTGCTGAAAAAATATTGCATGGAAGCCAAGTTACGGAACTCCGAAGTTGGCATTTTTCCCATAGACTAACATGGTGGCGTACACCGTGCCTTTCAGGGCTCGTATCTCAGAAACGGTGCGAGATACGGAATTTTCGTCACGACAATGCGTATCCTATGGCTTTGGCAAAATGGAGGCAGGAAAATCATGAATCATGGGAATATTTTTTTTTCTTTCTATGTTGTACGGTTCCTGAGACATAAGCAATTTAGTCTTCCGACAGCTTATTTTCTGCTGTGAGGCCCATTATTATGCATACATTCTTTGTGCACACTGTGTTTCTCTGTGCAGCTGTTGGACAAAAACAGGGTGTGCGGTTACGTTACTGTTACACTTAACATTACCACTTGTGTTTCTGTACCCGTTTGTGTTACTGTTCCCATGTACGCCACCGTGTGTGTTACGCTTTGCGTTCTCGTTTGCGAATTGCGCTTGCGTTGCTTCCATTTCTGTTTTTGCTGTTATTTCTGCTGTTAACGTTACCGTTTGCACTTCCACTTGCCGTACTATGACCACGCACATCACGGTTTGCGTTTCCATATGTGCTTGCATTTCCTTTTGCATTTCTGTTTCCTTTGGTGTTACTGTTGCTGTTACCATTACCATTTACATTTACAGTTGCGGTAATGTCACCATGCGCGTTATGGTTTGCTTTTCCATACGTGCTTGTGTTCCAGTTTCCATTTCTGTTTCCTTTGGCGTTATTCTTCATGTTAACTTTAGCAGTTGCGTTTACAATTTCGGTACCGTGCCTGTGCATGTTACAGTTTGCATTTCCATGCGCGCTTGTCGTTCGCCTTTCCGTTTCTGTTTCCTTTGGCGTTATTGTTGCTGTTACCATTAACATTTCTATTTACAATTGCGGTAACGTGACCGTTCGCATTACGGTTTGCATTTCCATATGCACTTCCGTTCCTGTTTCTGTTTCCCTTCACATTATACTTCATGTTAACTTTACCATTTGCGTTTACAATTGCGGTACCGTGCCCATGTGCATTACGGTTTCCGTTTCCATACGCGCTTCTGTTCCCATTTCTGTATCTGTTTCCTTTGGCATTATTCTTCATGTTAACTTTACCATTTGCATTTACAATTGCAGTACTGTGCCCGTGGACATTACGGATTCCGTTTACATGCCGCTAGCGTTTCCGTTTCTGTTCCCATTGGTGTTCTTTTTGCTGTCACACTTAACATTTGCATTTCAGATACCACTGCCATCACTGTGCATGTTACCAGTTGTGTTTTCATATGCGCTTGCGTCTCCATTTCTCTCACTGTTTGCTTCGGCGTCACTTTGCACTTGCATTTCTATTAACATTTGCTTTACCATTTACATTTATGTTACTGTGTGTGTAACTCTTGGCGCTTGCATTTCTGTTACTGTTCCTGTTACTGTGTGACAAGACATCATGTGGTGGGCCTTGCGCTCCCGCCACCGTATTCTAGTCACTATCTATCAGCCTCATTCTCAAAAAGAAGGGAAATTAGAGGCCAAAAACTCCATTTAATACATCAGTTAGGGTTGTTCCTGGCGACAAAAGCAAGGAAATTTGGTGTTAGGGTTGAAAGCTATGGACCTGACCCACCCCCAACTGGCATTGAGAGTGCGCATTGGGGTCGTCGGTCCTAACTCTCACCCCATTCTCCTATATCGCTGCTTCTTTACACATGTGGTGGGGTAGACTTGAAGCCCGACGACACCAATGAGCAATCCTCGATGCCAGTTTGGGGCGGGCCGAGGGGTCTAAAGGGCTTTCAACCCTAACACCAAATTTCCTTGCTTTTGTCACTGTGGAACAACCCTAACTGATGCATTAAATAGAGTTTTTACCTCTAATATATATATATATATATATATATATATATATATATCTTCTCAAAAAGTGTGCACAAGAAAACGTGGTGCTTTACAGTTATAACAAATCACATGGTGCAAACCAAAAACTGGAGCACTCTCACCCATCTTCAAATACCACCAAGGCACGTCAAGTAAATTATAAACTTTTATTAAGTAAAAAAACAACACATATCACCTGATGCATTTTGGATAAAATATCCTTTCTCAAAGGCTGATGAAAAACTAAACCACCCATCCTCATATACACCATAGCTATGACATCACTAATAAAAACTTTAAAATCATTGGTCTGCATCAACGACCCATTAAGTGCAAAACAACAACACACACATCTTTTTAAAGTGCCCACAGTAATAGAGTGCAGAAAACGTGAAAAGTGCAAATAGTTAACATAATTTCAGGACTTCCACGAAATTAAGTACAGTCTCTGTCAAAATGCACAAGTTATATGGCATTCAGTTCCTAGTATCTCTAAGCTGTAAATACAGAGGTTTCAAATGCATCTTTTTATGAAAAGTGCAAAACATTTAAATGCAGAATTTCAGGACTTCTGTGAGATTAAGTGCAATCTCTGTTAAAATGCACAAGTTATATGGCATTCAATTTCCAGTATCTCTAAATCATAAATACAGAGGTTTGAAATGCAACTTTTCGTGAAAAGTGCAAAACATTTAAAAACAAAATTTCAGGACCTCCATGAAATTAAGTACAATTTCCGTCATATAACAAAATGCACAAGCTATATGGCATTCAAATCCTAGTATCTCTAAGTTGCAAATACAGAGGTTTCAGATGTATCTTTCCAGATCACACATCTCTTTATTTACCTTTCTTCTAAATAAGGTTTTATTGCAATACCAGCATTCAGACCTGTTTTTTTTTTTTGGCCGATAGCATCGTTTTTTTACTTAATAAAAGTTCATAATTCACTTGAAGCGCCTTGGTGGTATTTGAAGATGGGTGAGAGTGCTCCAGTTTTTGGTTTGCATCTCTCTCTCTCTCTATGTGTGTGTGTGTATATATATATATATATGTATGTATATAGAAAGAGAGAGAGGGAGATAGTCACACACATGTCCACTGGCCATATGTTCCCTTGTAGATGCCCCCCCCCAACAACATAGGCACCCTACGGCAGGTGTTGGTGGAACACAGTGGGGGGACCCACGAATGCATGGGACAAGTATAAGGCATGGCTGGTGGGGGTAGGGGGACATATGCTGTAGGTTACATAGGGCGTGCAGCATATCCATACATTAGGGATCTGGGCAGACTGGCTGGGCCAGGCTGTCCGCCCTGCCGTCATGGTCCCTGTTGTCATGTGTGCCTGTTGCAGACACTGGTAGTCTAGTAGTCTCCCCCAGCATGTTACCCGACCCCCGTTACGTGTTAAATATAGTATTTATCCTGGTAGTCTAGTGGTCCCCCCCCAGCATGTTCCCGACCCCCATCACATGTTTAAAATAGTATTTATCCTAGTAGTCTAGTGGTCCCCCACCCCCAGCACATTTTCCGACCCCTGTTACATGTTTAAAATAGTATTTATCCTGGTAGTCTAGTGGTCCTCCACCCCAGCACATTCCGACCCTGTTACATGTTAAAATAGTATTTATCCTGGTAGTCTAGTGGTCCCCCTACCCCCCAGCACATTTCCCGACCCCCGATCCCTGTAATATAACATATTTCCCTGGTAGTCTAGCAGTCACTCCACCCGGCAGTTCCACCCCCGCACATCCCACCAATCAACCATGAATCGAGCTGGCGACCGGCTCAGCCCTCCTCACACCACCACGGTCGGCCGCTGACTGAGGAGTGAATGAGTTGTACTGCATTCATTACAAGAATGTGAAATACAATAATATAGTGTTACAAGCAGAATCATAAATATTATAGACAAAATAATAAATGAAAGCAATTAGAAAATAAAATGCACTCTAATATGTACAGAAAGGAAACGAGTGGGGCAGTGCATTTAAATATACAATTCATACAATATTCTTTATCCCACATAAACTTTTTTAACTTAAGGTATTTATGTGGGACGGCAAGAGAAGGGAGAAAAAGAGGAAGGGTCATAGGCAGTTGCAGTTAGGATGACAAAAGTCATAAAAAAGAGACTTCAGGGAGGAAGGAGGAGAGGCAGAATGAGTAGAAAGGGGAAGGAGGAGCAAAGTTTAGGAAAGCAGTAAGAAAAAGCAAATTTGCCAACAGTAGATTTTACAGAAGGAATAGTGAGAGAATGGAAAGTATTGTTGCAGAGAGGGTAGGAGGAAGAAGGAGGAGGTGATAGAAGGGATCTGAGATAAGATGGAAGGTTGCCAAACTGAAAATTTGGATAAAAAAGAAACACAATGGGAAAGGCACCTAGCATTAAGAGAGGGGAGAGAAAGGGCTGAGTAAAGAGAGCAGTGGTGAGTACGAGAGGGGCAATCTAAAGCACAGTGGCAGACAGAATGAAAAAGGGGGTCCAGTCTGGCAAGGGAGGATTTAGGGGACTACTTTAGATTAAGTCTGCATAGTCAAAGGCTGGAAGGATTATTTTTAGTACAATTTCTTGGCAGTAAGGGAGCGGTATACTTGCTTTATTCCTGTACAAAGAACCAAGCTTAGAGTAACGCTTATGGTGAATTGTATCAGTGAGCACAGAGAAATCAAGATGCCAGTCAAGGCAGACCCCGAGGTACTTAAAAGAGGAGATATCTTCAATCTTAGCACTATCAGGGGTATTAAATAGTGGGGGGAGAAGTAAGTTTGGCAAGCCTCCGATGGGTGCCAAAAATCATTGGGTCTATTTTTTTGGCATTAAGAGACAGTTGGTTATCCTTGAACCTGTGCCGAATGTTGTCAAAATCCAACTGTAACCGAGAGGTAAGGTCACAGGGAGAGGAGCCAGATGCAAAAAGAACTGTCATCAGCATACATATAAATGGATGCAGAGGAACAGACAGAGGGTAGGTCATTTAAGAATACTGAAAAGAGAGTAGGACCCAGGACAGACCCTTGAGGGATGCCTGAGCTAATTGAAAGTGAAGGTTAAATGTTTTTTTTTCTATCCAGACAGCTTGAGACCTGCCTTTTATGTAGGAATAAAACCAATTGACTGAAAAGTGAGAAAGGACCACAACTTTAAGTTTGTCCAGGAGGAGGGGATATGCCACAGAGTCAAAAGCTTTAGCAAGATCAACAAAAATGGCAGAAGTAATTAGTCTGTTTTATCCATACATGTAAGTATGAAATCAGTGAGTTGAAGGAGGGACATAAAAGTGGAGTGGGATTTCTTAACTGGAAGGGAGTGAAAAAGGAGGAGTTGTCAAGAAATGAAGTAAGCTGAGACGGAACAACATATTCCTGTAATTTAGCCAAGGTAGGAAGGAGAGATACTTGACGGAAGTTTCCAGGAGAAGTAGGATCACAATCTTTATGAATAGGTATGACAATAGCCCATTTCCAAACATCAGGAACAGTAGCAGAGGAGAAGGAGAGATTTAGAGGTAAGGTAATGGGAAGAACAAAGGCTGGTGCTGAGTGAAGGAGACATTTAGGGTCAGTGCCATCAGGACTATCTCTCTTTAGTGGATTAAGGGGAAAGCAGGGCCTTTGGGGAAAAAGCAGGAGTAATGGGAGAGAAAGAAAATGAAGGAGGAGAAGAAGGCAGAGAGAGGGAATGAAGGGGGTGGTGGAAGAAGGAATAAGAGAAAGGGCACATGTAGTAAAGCAGAATTTAAAAGACTTAGTGACAGCAGAAGGGTCAGACATAAGGGAATCACCAACCTTTAGAGTGGGAGGGGGAGACAGAGTCTGAGGGGAGAAAAGGACTGGATAACCTTCCAAAAATTGGAGGGGTTATTAATGTTTTGGAGCGTGAAACCAAAATACTCAGACTTCACAAGTCTGACGGCTTTGGTACAGGCATTGTGAAGGCATCTGCAGTAGGTCAATGAAGATTGGGAGCCAGTGATTTTAAAAGTACACCAGGAAAGGTCTCTGGAGCAGAGACAAGTACCTCAGCCGATATCCAGAGAAGATGTGAACCCTGCTCTCTGGTTCTTCTCAGGGGGTGCATGACTATCCCATACAGCCAAAAATTTAGGCTGAAAGTAATGTAGGGCAGAATTTATATTGCTGGCTACAGAGGAAAGGAAGGGAGGCCCATCAGTTGACCAAAGATCAGCAAGGAGAGAGGCCAAGTAAAGTGAATTAAAAGACCTGCGGTATATGACTTTAAGGGGGCTTTAGGACGGTGTAGCTTGTGCACACAGTAAACCATATGATAATTGCTGATTGCCTTTGCCTGACTGGGGTGTTTGAGACTCTTGTGAAGGAGTTTTTGCAGTTAAATCATGTGACTTCTCTTTGGAGAGGTAGTAGTGCTTTTTTTATTCAGAAACACTGAGGGAACAATATTACTGATTGGAAAGTTTTTACAGAACTGATAATTTCACAACTGATTGTGAAAACCGTTTCATTTCTTAGGCTTTTGTGGGAGACACAGTGTTTTCCTGCTTTTTCAAACTTACACGAATGCTGACATCCATAACGTTTGTGAGCACATACTCCCTGGCTCTAATGAGTGTGCACATCCCGGAGCACAACATGTGATGTCATATCTTGCACATGTGGCACATATACCCTCAAGGAGGGCTTTTCAACATGGTCTGGCAGAACAGGCATGAGTTTTAAAACAATGGCCATTCCTAGTGCGTTTTCAGCACATCAGATGATTAGCATTGGCAGATAATCAGACAAGTGCATATCCCAGAGCTTTATGGTAGACTTTATAAGGGACCTGAATTAGACAGAAACCTAAGTGTTTTGGTAGGCAGATTAAGAGAGACAAATGAGGATTCTGAGTGAACAGGTTGGAGATCACAAGCCTTGCATACTGCTAGGCAGATATTTTTATTCTTATGGTTGTAGTGCCTTGTGAGCAGGACAGTAGAGGTTCATGCGAGTGATTGACCCTGATACAGCAATTCATTAAGTTCCCCAGTGATGAAACTGTATATTTTTCTTCAAGCATCATGGCTTACGTAGACCATTTCTACCTTTATGAGATACAAAATCTGCCACAGGAAGGTGAGACCGTCACCCACAGGCTCATCCATCCCATTATGTGTAGCCAAGTAATCTGACAATTCAGCCCCCTACACCCACAGCTCCAGTGTGTGGGGCAAGCTATATCTGATGGTTGTGCTGGCAGTAGCAGATTGAACTGCAAAAGTCTATTAGACTACTCTGGAGGAGATATAGAAAACTCAGGTTTCACAAGCTTCTCTGGCAAAGACATCCAACTATCGGGGGTGCCCTTATGCATAGGGGGCCCCAATAGGCATGTTCAGGTGTATGGGAGCATAAAAAAAATATCTTTATGACTGCACAGCAGAAAAATGAAACCGAGAACACAATACACAGTGGTGTGTGTGTGTGTGTGTGTGTGTGTGTGTGTGTGTGTGTGTGGGTGGAGGGGTGGTACAGAAAAGCACACTGGAAGAGAAAGACCTCAGGTTATTAATATTGGAAAACCTGAAATCCACATAACACTGCAGTAAGGCCATGGGGAAGGAAAATAAGATGCTGGGATGCATAAGGAGGGGAATCAACATCAGAAGCTATGAAGTAATCTTTTGTTTATACAGATCATTGGTGTGGCTACACCTTGAGTATTGCACAAGGTTCTGGAGCCCTACCTGTATAAGGACTGTGAGAAAGTGGAAGCAGTGCTGCAGAGGTGACAGAAGTGATCCAGGGCATGGGGTAAAGAACATATGAGGAAAGGCTGCACAGTCTTGACACGTACACCCTGGAGACTAGGAGGGAGAGGGGAATACATGCTGGAAACATACAAGTACAGTACCTCCAGGGATAACTAGGGTAGACTGTAAGAACATATTCATCTTGAGTATGAACACAGGTATGAAGGGGAATTCACTGAAACTGGCAGGGGGACGATTCAGGAGGAATCTCCATCAGCACTTTTTCATGAAAGAGTGGTGAACCAGTGGAACAAGCTGCCTGAGGAGGTGATGCGAGCTAGATGAGTGGGAGATTCAAGGTATGTTGGGACAGGCACACAGCCATAGTAAGTTGGATGGGGAGGGGCAGAGGTAAGGGGGGCATATGTAGCATAGCTAGGCAGGGTGGATAGACTAGATGAGCTGCTGAGTCTTTTTATGTCTTCATTTTCTATGTTTCTATGCATGTGTCCCCTACGTTTTCTGGGTTCAAATACAGGGTCACTCGTTGAATGTATTCATAGGGATGTCACAGGTTTCAAAGATCAGTAAAAAATCCAGGCACTACACTAAACTGATCTGCTTGCAGGAATAACCCAAAAGACTCAACGTGCCATACAAAAAAAATGTTATTATTGGTACATACATATAGTATACTTTACACAGGACAATAACAGAAAGCCTCAATAGTTTTGCAGCTTGCGCTTTCTCAAAAGGACCGTTACTATACAGTCAAATCAGTGCATTTAAATATAGAATTCATACAATATTCTTTATCCCACATAAGCTTTTTTAACTTAAGATATATATGTGGGATAGATTCACTTAACGAATTTAAATGGAGAACTGAGACATATTCATGTGTTAGTTCTATTGCTTTATGTATTTAAGTGTGCCGGCTTGACCATGTAGTAATGATCCTCTTGAGAAAGCACAAGCCACAAAACTGTTGAGGCTTTTTGTCATCCGTCCCATTTATTTTAAAGTATACCATATGTATGTACTATAATGAAAACATTTTTTGTATGACATGTTGAGCCTTTTGATTATTCTTGCAAGGAGATCACGTTACTGTGGTGCCTGGATTTTTTTACTGAACTTTGATTGTTTGATGAGGCACGCACAATACTCCCTATGGTAGCACCTCTTTCTGCTGGTATTTGATGCCACAGGCTTCCCGGATCCTGTGGACTCTATGCAGATATTGGACGAGAGGGAATATTCCACAGACCGAACATCAGGTTTGCTTTGTGCCCCTGACTGGACAGCATCTACAGAGCAGTCAGGGTGATCATAAGGTATAACAATAACAGGCAAAATACAAGTCAAGTGTAACCCCCAGGTGGCGCTATCCCAAGGGCTATTACCCCTGCCTGACTGACTACTGACAGGTTGAGAGGCCTAGGTCCAATGGCGAGTGCCTCCACCCAGAGGTCAGGGTTAATACTGTCTGGTATGACTTGGTCACAGCCCTCTGGGACACTGCAACCCCCCTTTCTTCCCACTAGTAGCCCACACAATAGATCAGAAGTACGTTCACAGTATACACTTACCCCAGTACTGGTTCGGTCAGCTTGACTCTGGGGACCCCCTGTAAAGCAAGATGATGTAATACAATAGCCACTGTACGATAGTTCAACACAAACACATATCTTAGCCAGTGTAACTCTGCTAAAACAACCAGATCCGATTTATTTAGGGGATGGCAACAAGGGCAGGGGGAAATCAGGTTAATTAGATCAATCACACTAATATTCACAGACACTGTGCACAATGTTAGAGTCCCTAATTGTCACTTTCACTGGGTACCCAAGATGGAGGGGGGCTAGCCAGGATTGGTGCAGCTGGTTGGGGCCCTGAGATGGAAAGCACTTGCACAATACCCAATTTGTAATCTGGAGCCGGTTGGCTCAGTTCATTTATCAAGAAAGAAAATCAGAAGAAACACTTGCAATTCAACGGTACAGCTGGTAGGGGAACTACCCTGATTTTCACTCACTACTTTTGGCTGGACGTGTTTCACACAGCAGGAGAACACGGTTCTGTGATCAGAACACACCCCACACATTTATATGTAAAAGAAGGTTACCATACCAGGAGCTGCTCTCATATCCCATTCACACTTACTGCCAATCCGGGAGTTTGCGAAGCAGCTTCACTCTCCTGACAGACCGAGCATGATGAAGCTGTTTCTCCAGTCCTCTACAGGGTAAGCTTGGTTCCTGGCTACACAGCCTCTCCTTTCCTCCAAACACAGCGGATTCAGTCCAAATCGCTATGGCAAACACACCGCCTGACTTTTGGCCTCCACACGCGCTTTCCGCGCGAAAACTCGGCAGCGCAGAAGCTCCTTCCCCAGTCACGGCCACTACAGATCTGCCTTCTCAGCCACTAGGCAGGGAATTACAGCCGAGTGCCACCCGACCCAATTGGTGGACTTCAGTTGCTAGTCACTCAAAGCTTCTACCATTGGTGCGAAAAGGTGCCACAGTCCAGAACTTCACTTCCCAGAATTACTGGCTATATCCCCCATTGCTAGCCTGCTCCTGAGAGAGTCCTGATCCTGGTTGGTCGCTCAATACTCCATTTTAGGTGCCCCTCCCCTCCTGGTTGGATCTAATCTGCAGTCCAGATCCAAAATGGAGGGGCAAAGCACACAAAGTCCCAGCTGCAAGAAAAGCAGGTTAGACAATCCACATTTTCATCACCACTCTAACAGATCACTAGCAAACAGTTACCTTCCTGGGTAGTGCTCACTCTGCCCACTTAGTGATGTCAGAAATGGAGCACTTTGTCAGCAGCTCGAGCGGGACTCGAGCAGGGAACCACCAGCCCCCCTAGGTTTCAGCTCTGCCTGTAAACAGATAGCTCTTAAAGAGAGTACCAGAGGCTCTAAAAGCAGAACACCACCCAGGCTGGGGCCTTTAGGTAAGCTATTAGGGGACTTTTGGGAACCCCCATTTGCAGGGGGAGTTACATCAGTGTTTAGGGGATGCCATTAAGGTTGCTTCCACACAGCAAGAGATGGTTCGGTCTCCCCCTTCGAGCTTGGGCACCAGAAGCCAAGACTACTTCTCTAAATGTAAGCTTGGTAAGAACCTGTCTATAGTAGCAGTGAAGCTCAGGTGAGTATAGCAGACCTTTTGCCAAAAACACACAGGCATTTCTCTGCCTAGTTTCTTGGTAGGCATCATTTAGTCATTGGCATCACAGAACCTGTAAGCAGTCATTGGGTCTCTTAATCAGAAGAGAAGGGTTTGTTTCAGATCCATTCACCAAGAAGTTGGCTTCCAGAAGAGACACAGGTTGTACTCATCTTACATCATAATCTTCATAAGAGCAGCGGTGATTATTTGGATCTTCCTCGGGAGTATCTCTGTCATCAGGTCACATCTATGGAACTTTGTCATCAGGCATCAGAATCCCATGGAAGCTTTTACTGCAGCAGTCTGTTAGGGGCTACCCATGCCAACGTCAACCTCGATGTCACATACCCTGTAAATGCACGGGCAGCCCTGCTGCCTCCTCAGTTCTTTCCTTCCATCAACCATTCACGCATGGACTCCATGAAAGCTTCATTGCTCAGTTCGATCACCATTTTTACTCACTTTTTTCTTTTACTTACCTTTGAATCACTTCAGTTTAAACTGATTCCTTTGTCCTTTGTATGTCGAGAACTACTCCTTCATTGGCTCTCTTCTGTCACTGCTGCTGCAGAAAGATCTCCTCTACTGACAAACACAAACTCTGTGTCTGCTGTCCTGGGCCCAGCTACAATGTCCTAGCCTGTGAGTCCTGCCAGAAGTTCAACCTCACCACCCGGCGATGATGCAAGAAGGCCCTGCAGAAGTTCCTCATGGAGCAACAGGCAGCCAGCAGAAAGCAGGGTTCCTCCAGAACCCATCTCCCCCACCCAGTCGCTGGCATCTTCTTCGGGCTTCAAGCCACCAAGACTCAGAACATATCCTCGGAGGAACATTCTCAGTGGGACAAGAAGCGGCTTAAAGACCGCTTCCCCTGCCAGCGATCCTGGTCCCCGCTGGATTCTTCGTCTTCTTCTCCTGAGACCGCCCTATCAACTGCTGTGGCGTTGGCACCTCGCTCTGCTTAGGCCTCTGCTTCAACCTGGTCCCCCACTGTGGATTTATCTCCCAGCCATCATAGGGCTGCGGGGAAGGGGCCTTCACCTCTGGTCATCTATCCTCGCCCCGCCATTGAGACCTCTCAAAACTTGAGGTCCACCAGCACTGGGCCCAACTGCTTCCACTGCAGTTAGTGATTCATCATCGGATCAGGGCTATGAGCCCTCCATCGATGCCTGTGTTGGCGATTCCTATTCTAGCCATCAACCTTATCTCTATACTTAACCTCTTTTACCACGTCTCCCATTCAACAGCTGGTTTTAAGGCCTGGGCTGTCATCACCCGTGCCATCAGCTGCTGCTTCAGTGTCAATGCCAGTTCAGCCCACGCACCCTGCACCCTCCGAAGAGCCATCGGTACTTCGCTCATCAGTTCCTGCTTCAGAGCAGACCAGCATTGAAGAAGAGTACCACCCTGATCTCATCCTCCCTGAGGAAGAGATGAAGAGTAAAACGTGAATGTGGAGTCTTCTGACAGATCCACAGTGTCCTCTAGGAGCGAGGGCTCAGTCAAGCACACACGCAGGCCCCCCCACAAGAGGACCCCTCCTTTTTCAACATTATGAAACAGCTGTCCCCCACCATGGGATTCCAAACTGAGGAGGAGGAGGAGGAGGATGAAACTAGGAGGAATCTGGTGGATTTCTTGGAGATCCCTGAGTCTCCACCCAGGGTTATTCCTCCACTGCTGCCAGCCCTAAATGACACAACTACAGTGGCCTGGTGCAGGCCCAACATGGTGCTAGCCATGCCAGGATGGCTGACGAGCTCTATCAGGCTCCTCAGGGGTTGCTCTTCAATGTGGCCCAGACTAAAACTGACTCGGTGGTTATCAAGGCCGCTAATGACAGAACTAAGGCCCCTAAGCACCTTAGTTCCCTGCCTCCTGACCACGAGTCCAGGAGGTTGGGCCTCTGGGGCATGAGGACTTCTGCCTCAGCCACCTTTGGCAATCCTAAGACCAATTATTTGGCTTATCTTATTAAGTACCACAATACCCTTTGGAGGAAGGGCAAGGCAGCTGCCCAGGTCCTTCTTGAGGGTTCCCGCAACCAGGAGCTTCTTAAAGTACTCTAGGCCTCGAAAGATGTCAGTAAGCATCTCCTCAGAGCCACCTATGACATGGCTGATACTACAGCCAGGGCAGCTGCCTCCGGCATTTGCCTCAGAGGGCACTCCTAGCTTAGGGTCTCTGGCTTTGCCAATGATATCCAGCAAAAGGTGCTGAATGCCCTTTTTGTGGGTCACAAACTTTTTGGTCCAGACGTGCAGGATATTATCAATGAACTGTAGGCTTCTGGCAGGGCTTTTCGGTCTGTCTACTCCCTGTAACATACTCAGCCCAGGAGTAGGCTGAGATCCTCCTTTTTTAAGAGCTCTAACAAGTTGGGTCCCGGAGCTAAGCTTCAGGGTAGGTGCAGAGCCAGCTCCACCTTGCCCGCCCCCTCTTCCACCTCTGGTCCCTCTGCCAAGCAATCCAGAGGAGGAGGAGGAGGTGCTGCCCCGACAGCCAGTTCAGCCTCTGCTGGGCTCCTTTATAGACCCCATCCTCCCTTCTCAAGCTAGAAGGTGGTGGTGGTTGGAGGACATTTCTCCCTCCATCCGTCTCAATGGAGAACCATCATAACAGATGCTTGGATCATGCAAATAATTGAAATGGGTCATTCTCTTGAGCTTCTAGAGCAACCTCCAGATGTTCCCCCATTTCCCATGTTTTACCTTCCAGATCATGCACAGGTGCTCAGGGAGGAGGTCCTCACCTTGCTGTGCAAACAGACCATAGAACCAGTGCCTATGTGGCAAAGGAACATGAGGTTCTACTCCAGGTTCTTCCTGGTTCCCAAGAGAACAGGGGACTTCAGGCCCATGCTAGACCTCAAAGAGCTGAACTTTTTTTATCCAGTGCAAAAAGTTCTGGATGGTCACCTTGCACAGCCTTCTTCCTCTGGACAAGCAGGGCGACTGACTATTCTCCCTCAGTATGCAAGATGCCTATCTGCATATCATGGTTTGCCCTCCTCCCAGGTGGTACCTGCGATTCCTGTTCCAGGGAGAGTATTACTAGTTCAGGGTATTGCCTTTTGGCTTATCCTCTGCACCACGGGTATTTACCAAGTGCTTAGCAACTGTAGCAGTAGCTCTTCAGCGTAAAGGCCTCTATGTGTTCTCATATCTGGACGGTTGGTTACTGAAATCCCAGTCCATTGAGCTCCTATTGCAGACTCTAGAATGCACCCTGCAGTTGTTCCAGTCCTTGGTTGTCACTGTCAATCAAACCAAGTCTGTGCTGACCTCTTCTCAGTGACTGCAGTACATAGGGGCAGTCCTGGATTCCACTCAGGGCAAGGCCTTCCTTCCTCAAGACAGGGCAGACCACCATATTGCCCAGGCCCAGGAGGTGCTCAGAGATGGCATGTTCTAGCCAGGATTTTCCTCAGGCTTCTAGACCTCATGCCCATTGTTACGGTCTCTCTGGCCAGGTTGCACAGGAGGATTCCACAATGGACCCTCAGTGTTCAGAGGGATCAGCGCTCAGAGGATCTAGATCAGCTGGTCCTTGTCTCTTCATCAGTAGGCAAAGTGCTTCATTGGTGGATGGACCCGGCCTATCTCCTTAAGATGGTCCCCTTTCTTATCCCTGCTCCTCACCAGATCCTTACCACAGATGTTTCAGGTCTGGGTTGGGGACCTCATCTAGGTCCAAGTCAGACCCAGGGTCTTTGGTCCCACTGGGAGATTCACCCCCATATAAACATCTTAGAAATTGGGGCAGTTCTGTATGCCTTCCAGAACCATCTCTCTCTGGGCCTGCTTTTGGTGCATTCAGACAATCTCAGTGTGGTCTGTTGCATCGACAAGCGAGGGGGGGGGGACCATTCCTACCCTCTGTGCTGGGAAGCACTAAGGGTCTGGTACTGGGTACTAGATCATGGTCTAGAACTGTCAGCCATACATGTGCCAGCCACCCAAAAGGCCTTGGCAGACAGCATCAGCTGGTCACAGTTCAAACTGCATGAGTGGGAGCTGCTGACCTTGGTCACAGAAGACCTGTTCAACAGGTGGGGTCATCCAGAGTGGGACCTTTTTGCGTCCCCACTCAATGCAAAACTGGTGAGTTTCTGCTTGCTGGATCCAGGGCCTAGAGTTTTCTGGCAAGACGCATTGTCCCTCTCCTGGAAAGGAAGGTTTCTATATGCATTCCTTCTCTTCTCTCTGATTCAGAGGGTTCTCGTCAAGGTACAGATGGAGTGTGCCACCCTAATTCTGGTGGCTCCTTGTTGGCCTCAGCAGATATGTTTCCATTACTGCAGCAATTGGCTGTGGAATCTCCAGTTCCCCTACCCCTTTGCAGGGACCTGCTGACTCAAGCCCTAGGGACCCTGGTCCATCCAGACCTCAAGTTCCTCCACCCACATGCATAGCTCCTGAGGACATAGCCATTGCTCTGTTTGGGGTGTCTCAGAAGGTGGCTGATGTCCTTGTGGCTGGCAGCAAACCTTCTACCAGGGCCAATTACTCCATGAAATGGAAGTAGTTTGCTGTCTGGGCCGCTTCTCATAGCCTGGACCCTTTCACCTGTCCAGTGAACCAGGTTTCTGAGTATCTCCTGACCTTGTCTGATACAGGACTCAGATACTCCTCCCTTAAAATGCATCTGTCGACCATATCAGCCTTTCACATGCCTGTTGATGTCTATACTGTTGCACAGCTGGATGTGGCCTGTACTTTTCTGAGAGGTATTCTCCACTTGAAACCCCTATCCATAATGCAGTTCCAGCTTAGGACCTGAACTTTGTTTTGGACAAGCTGACCATGCCTCTTTTTGAGCCTGCCACATCTTGCGAGCTACACATTCTGTCTTGGAAAGCGTTATTTTTAGTTGCTGTTACTTCTGCTCGAAGAATTTCAGAGCTATAGATGCTCATGTGTGTGCAGCGTTATTTGATTTTCCACAAAGACAGGGTCTCTTGGTGTACTAATCCTAAGATTCACTCTAAATCAATCCATCCATATGCCAGTTTATTATCCAGAGCATGCCAATCCAAGGGAAGCATTGCTCCATATTTTGGATGTGCATAGATATTTGCATTATTATACACACCATACAAGGGACTGCAGGAAGTCCTCTCAGTTGTTTGCTTCTTTCGCCCCTGGCAGAGAAGGTGCACCAGTTTCAAAACAGTGTTTGTCCAAATAGTTGGCCAACTGTATTATTTTTTGTTACAAGAAATATACCAAGGAACCTCCTGGGGTTGTTAAAGGTCATTCCACCAGGGGCATGGCCATCTCCATTGCCCATTTCAGGGGTGTGTCTGCAGCCTAGATTTGCGCTGCTGTCACTTGGAGTACCAAATTTCATCAAGCACTCCAGTCTGGGCATTGCATCTAGATGAAGGGCAGGTTTTGGTCTTGCTGTGCTTCAGGGCCTTTTTTCTTAGGCCTCTAGCCTCCTGCCACCCAGACTGTCCTTGCTCTCAGCACTGCTTGGGACTCGTTCCATAGGTGTGACCTGATGAAGGAGATATCCCCAAAAAAGAACAGTCATGTAAGAACTTACTGTAACAGTAGATCTTCTAGGGAATCTCTATCATCAGGTCATGCCATCCCTCCCTCCATTCCTCTCTCTCTCTCTCTCACTACAGCTCAGCTGTCCTGTTGCTCCAGTCTTTTTGCTAGCTGGGCACCTTCTCTCTCTCTCTCCTCAGTTCCCTAATAGAACTCCTGTCTCTCATGGCCTCCAGCTAGGAAAAAAACTTAAGAAGGGAGTGGGGCTGTCCGTGCTTTTATAGGGTATGTAATGTCGGAGGCTGATGTAGGCATGGACAGCCCTTATTAGACTGCTGCAGAAAAAGCTTCCATGGGATCCTGATGCCTGTTTGGAACTCTATTTAGGCTCCTACCAGTCAGGGGGCATATCTTGGCTCCCATACTCGGCTCCACCACCTGCCTGAACCGCTCCTCAACACGCTGCATCAAGATCAGGACTCTGGGCTCCCCTGGCCCCATGGAGAGGCCCCAGAATCCCTAGAGGGAGAGTCGGAAGTTGTGACCAGCATTGGACATGTGGCCAGAGTTCCTGATGGTTGTCGTCGCCTCACCTGGGCGATAGGGGATTTTTCTTGATTTTCCATCCCCAGAGATTGGATGTGCCGTGATATCCAGCTTGGCGTGTGCACGCTTCCGCGCACGCACGCCCGAAGGACATCCACCGCAGCTACAACCTCCTGCAATTGCTGCTGAGCGCTGCAAAACCCCCAGCTACCACCAGAGGTCGCTAGCACATCGGCATTTGTTGACCCCCCTCCCCGGGAAAGGAGAGCAGTCCCTGGGACACTCAATCCTTTCCCAACCCACACTGACCCCAGACGGCCCGTGCTCGTTCCCAAACCTGGGTCACCAGCATGGTGTGAGGTGTGGCGTCCAGTGCCTCAACCCTCA
Organism: Neoceratodus forsteri; assembly: GCA_016271365.2. Classification (NCBI taxonomy): domain Eukaryota; kingdom Metazoa; phylum Chordata; order Ceratodontiformes; family Ceratodontidae; genus Neoceratodus; species Neoceratodus forsteri. Next base: position 723,713,730 of record CM057458.1, on the reverse strand, counting down.
GAGCCACCGGGCTGGCCCTAACGGTAAGTTCTTATGTAACTGTTCTTTCTGGGTTTTGGTAATTGGAACACTGAGACAACTTGTCAGACTCTCCAGAACCTGAGTTATTAGTCTCACTAGAAGTCTCTGAGATTTCTATTTAGGGATAATACTTTAGTACAGATGCAGGTTGCTTGAAGGCATATTGTTCCCGGCTGTGTAGTGAATGGGAAAATGAATTCATATACATTGTTTCACAATAAGGTACATGTTTGCAGACAAGAGGCATTTGTTAAACAGGCAGTATAGCCTAGTGGTTGGAGCACAGAGCTGTAAACGGGGAGACACGTTAGACTGGGGCTGAACCAGCAACCGCCACTTATATTCTGTGTGTTACCAAGCACGCCAGTTAACATTGCCATTCTCCTGAATAGCTCCTGGTAGCAAGTTCAGTTCATAATTTCATTTCATTTTTATTTTTTATACTTGTTAGCAAGATGAGCATTGCTAGTCGTTTTCACAAGCAACAAGTTTTTACAAAAAGAACAACAAAAACAGATGGCATTATAATACATACAATCACTTAAAAACAATTAATAAAACATAGACTAGATTAAGGGTTACTTTTTCACTTGGATTGATGCACACACATTAGTAGTGTCAAACCATGTTTTCAATCCGTTTTTGAATGTCCGAACAGTAAGACAGTTTGTCAAGGCAATTGGTATAGTATTGAAGAATGAGGGAGCTCTAAAAAGCAAGGCTTTCTGTCCTGTGACTTTTTATGTTTGTTTGCACGCATGTGCAAGAAACATAGTGCCACCATACAAGTTTTCGTAGGTGTGCCACTCAGCTTCCAGTGCCCTGCTCCCTTTTGCAGGTGCTGTCTCACCGCACCAATACATGTCGGAGCTGTCTATGACAGCAGTTCAGTTGCAGTGGCGTACAGTTGAAAGTGAAAAATCACTACAATCAGCGGTGGTAACATGTAGGCAATTTGCATGCTGCCGTTCTCGGCAGTATGCAAATTGCCTGCACATCACACTACATCTGAACTCTCTGTCATAGACAGTTCTCCTCCCCCCCCAACGGAACACCTACTAGCACGCTGGGAGACCACCCCAGCATGCTCGTGCACTCCTCCCACCTGCACACCATATGACCGTCGGGGGTGCTCAATCCTCCGTCGCCTCCACTGCCCCCCCCTAAAACTGACTTCCAGGTGCCATGCTAGGAGCCCACCCCAGCGTGGCAACAGTTCGACATCCATGTGGCCAATGGGGATGCCCAATCCCCTGTTGGCCCTACTGGCCCTCCCAAACAACCTTCCAATTGCCATGCTGGGAGCTCACCCCAGCGTGGCAATAGTATGCCATCTGTATGGCCAACTGGGGTGCCCAATCCCCTGTTGGCTCCACTGGCCCCCCAAACAACCTTCCAGATGCCACGATGGGAGCCCACCCCAGCGTGGCAAAAGTCCAGTGTCGTCTTCCTGAAAAAGGTAAAAAAAAAAAACCTGTAAGAAAAAACGGTCCCTCGTTGACTGTCTAACCCCCTCCCTCAATCCGCGCCAACCCTCTGTGCACCCACCTCCCCACACCCCATACTTACCTATGAAGGCTGGCACGACGATCTTCGTGGACCGGGAACATGTCTGCACTCTTCAAAGTCGACCGCGAACTGAAGAAATGCCGGTAAGCTGTATAATGGCGTAAATGAGGGTTTTTCAACTTTGATGCATATCTCGGCCATTTTTAGAAATTTTTTCACCAAATTTTCAATATGGGGTTCTTGGGACCCCGCCTCATGAACTCAGTTACTGTCATTTTGTTATTCGGTCCTGAAAGGTGATTTCGAGGTCACTGCTTGGAACCACCTTTCAGGACTGAGTAATAAAATGACAGTGTCACAGTTCATGAGGTAGACCCCCAAAACCCTATGTTGAAAATTTGGTGAAAAAATTCCCAAAAATGACTGTTTACGAGTGTGCGTTGCACAGTTCCTACGCACGCTCGTAACTTTGCAAATTTTTTATATTTTCACTCCAGATTTTCAACATTGCCATTTTACCACACCTCCTTATGATCAGTACAGCTGTCATTTTTCACCTCTCACCCAAAATGTGTTTTCACACATGTAGTGCACAATGGTGCGGTCAGTGTGTGAAATCAATGTTCGGGACATATTAAGAAAATCACAGTGACACTGTTCATGAGCAGAGGTCTTAAAATGGCTATGTTGAAAATTTGGTAACAAAAGTCCATAAAATGACTGTGTTACGAGCGTGCATTGCACAGTTTCCACGTGCCCTCGTAAGTTCACGAGTTTGTAATATTTTCAGTGCAGATTTTCTACAGTGGCGTTTTCCACACCTCCTTATGAATAGTACAGCTGTCATTTTTCACACCTTGGCCGAAATGCATTTTCGTACTTCTGGCACAGAAATGTGTGGTCGCTGTGGGAAATCAGTGTTCGGGACAGATTACGAAAATCACAGTGAAAGTGTTCATGAGCAGAGGTCCCAAAATGCCTGTGTTGAGAATCTGCTGTAAACAGTCCCCAAACTAATTACAGTTTCTATGCACGCTCGTGACTTTACCAGTTTTTTTATATTTTCACTTCAGATTTTCAACATTGCCATTTTACATCTCCTCATGAACAGTACAGCTGTCATTTTTCTCATCCTGTTCGAAATGTGTTTTCGCACCTGTGGTGCCAAATGGCGTAGTCACTGTGCAAAATCTGCTTTCAGCTAACGAACTGATATTGCCACTGTTCATGAGGTGGGGGTCACAAAAAACCCATGTTGAAAAATTGGAGTGAAAATACCAATGAATGCCTGGGGCATTAGGGTTCCCGCCCATAATGCCTCACCCTGTAGAGACTGACAGGCATCAGGAGTGTGACTTGGAATTGTCTCCTGTAATACTCATACCATTTCACCCCCACCCACACCCTGCAGCCAGTGACAGGCATTGAGGTGTGCCTTGGATTCTTCAGCCCCAAAGTTCACCCCATTCTGCTATACTGCACCCATCTCACCATATTTCCTTATGGAATGGGGTGAGCATAAGGCCCAAAGACCACAAGGCACACTGTGACACTTGTCGGTGTCTGCAAGGTAGGGTGTGGTGAAATGGCATGGCCGTTATGCTTGCCGCCCCAGAGGCACACCCCAATGCCTGTCAGTCTCTGCAGGGTGGTGGTGGGGTTGACTTTAGTTCAATACTTCACTGTCATTCCTATTATGCAGCTCTGTAACTCCTATGCTACCAGTGCCAGCAAGCAAACATTTGGCATTGACAAATGCTTGTTTACAAAGCTGTAACTTAAACACAGATTTGCTTTGGGATCTAGTCCCCAGATAATGAATACTTCTTGGAAATAGAGCGAGGATAGAACTTGGGAGTATACCCTTAACTACCTTAAAGAGCAATATACCCATTTTCAACTTTATCCTATTTTCTAAAGAAGGACAATTAGCAATTGTTTGGAGATCACAATGGTTCATTCTATAGGGAGAATCTGTCATGAACCTTAGAGTGTAATTATATGTAACATTCAATTTGGATAAGATGTTCCCACTTGTAGCAGTGTATATTGATAAACTATAGTCCAATGCTCCAAAAAGAAAGCAACAAGTTGTTTTTTTTTTTTTTTTTTAGAGGGGGGTGGGAGTTAAGAATTGCTTGACTCTATACATTCCCTCTAACCTTTGGTACAAAGTTTTGGTTAGATTGTTTCATGCTTCCAAGTTAAAAAAAAGACGAAATCCTACAATATTTTCAGAAGATTGTTCTCCCAACTGGTCAAGAGGGAGACATTGTTTCTGACATTAAGTTTTCAGCACACCAGAAGATCGGCTTCCACATCAGGATTGCTAGGTCTTAAGCTCGATGGTTGCATTGAGTGAACGCATGCCCTTGATGGAGCTTCACATGGAGTTACTTAGACTTGTTGTGGTAAGTCAGATCTCCCACTTAGGAGAACTACCACAGCCTGCATGACTGTCCTCTCAGCCCTTTGATTCTTGCTCTGGTGGGAGAATCTGCAGAGGCTGTTCTGAGTTCCTTACTGTTTGTTCTGAGTGATCTTCACTGCAGTCTCATGTGCTTGGAAACTATTTTGGACTTACTTACTGTGCAGTGGCTTTTGAGTCCAGAGGAGTAGAACCATAGGATAAATGATCCAGAAATGTGGACAGGGTCCCAGTTTAATTTTCTTGCAGGACCATCTTTACGCCCTGGCAGTGCAGAGCCATTTGAAAACACAGTGATTGCTGTGTTCATGAGTAATCAGGGAAGGGGGATGCAAGTGAAAGTATGGTTTTGAAGAACAAGTTTTTTGATACTGCCAATACTGATTTTCTCCCTAATGGAAAATATTAACGCTCTGATGAGATAGCTAGGTCTCCATAGGTTCCATCTGGGCAGGAATCCCTAAATCTGAAAGTATTTCTCCAGTTATACAGGACATTCAGAGTGCCCCCACTGGATCTTCATTATTCATAAATAACCTGCCATACAGCATTGCGTCCTGTGACTCTCTACTCTACGCAGATGACCTGGTTATCTATGCTAGCTCTAATAATGTAGACCAACTTAACGTGGCACTGACATCTGCTTTCCACGCTGTCCAACTCTGGCTAAACACCCACCGCCTTATACTGAACTCCAGCAAAACCAAACTGATGCTTCTGGGCACTGCCCACAAGATAAGGTCCTGCCACTCTCCTTTAAAAGTCCTTGACCTGGATGGGACCCCCCCTTGAGGTGGTTACCTCCTTCCGTTATCTGGGCATCCTGCTAGACCAATCTCTGGACCTAAACCTGCACATCCAAGAAACATGTAAATCTGTGAACTGCAAACTGGGCGCTGCCTACAGATCCAGCTACATGCTCACACACCTGCAGCCAAACTAGCCATCGCCAGGGGTGGTCTCCTACCCGCTCTGACCTACTGTGCTCCCATCCTACCCATGGTGCATAAATCCACACCACAAAATGGGATGTCACTTTCAACAATATATGCAGGTATGCCTCAAAAGCCCCCAGACTTAAACATCACTGCCAACTGTATAAAGACCTCGGCTGGCTCTCCCCCTCTGCCACCAGACTATACTACCTGGGCTGCCTTTGCGACTCCATCATTAGACTCAACAGACCAGCATCCCTAACTGAACTGCTTCAGCCAGCCCTCCCTCCACGTGAGCTGAGATCCTCGGACAAATCCCTACTAAAAATCCCCCACTGCCGCACCTCCAAAGGGTCTGGAGCATTCGAGTACACAGCTCCTCAAGTGTGGAACCTCCTGCCACTCGACCTTAGACTGACATCTTCCCACGATCTCTTTAAGTGCAAGCTATGTGAACACCTGCTTTCCACGGACCAGTGTGCCTGTTATGACCCTACCTGAGCTTGTCCTGCCAACCTCTCTCTCTTGCCCCACCACTCCCTCCTTCCTACTCCTTACCGTATTTTACTTACAACATTAACACTGTGATATATGTCTCTGCCCATATGCACTTCATTTCGAGTTCAAAACTCCGACCTCAAAGCCTACTTGCACTTGTCTAAAGTATGTAATTTTGTTGTAAGTTACTGCACCTTGACTACTGCATTGTTTACCTGTTATTGCTGTTTTCACTATTGTACCTGTTACTGCTGCTTACTGAAATGTTTGTACTGACGATCTATGGATACCAGGTACTGGCGTAGCCAATGCCTAAGCACCCTCCAATGGACCCGTTTCAGGGTACTTCTCTCTAATTGCACTTGTCTAGAGTGAGTAATTTTGCTGTAAGTTACTGCGCCTTGACTACTGCATTGTTAACCTGTTATTGCTGTCTGCACTGCTCTACGTGTTACTGCTGCTTACTGGAATGTTTGTACTGATGATCTAGGGGTACCTGGTACTGGCGCAGCCAATGCCTAAGCATCCCCAAATGGACCCGTTCCTCTGGACCTCCACAGCCCCCGCCTGAACACCATTTCCCTGCCCGGATACAGTTCCACCACCCGGACATTAGCCGCAGCATCGGCGCTGAAACAGCTCACCCGCCCGTACCTTACCCCAGAACCCCGCTATCTTTTAGTCTCCCTACCGGCCCTCGGCTCCACGACACTGGCACTCTAGTAGGCTCCTGCCGCCAAACCGCCACCCACCACTTTCACCCCCGTGATTCTCACACTCATCGATCTGTCCAGCCTGTGCGGTTTCCATGGACACTGTCTCTTCCCTCAGCCCCTGCCGCCATTCCGTCATATCCCTAACACTGACTTTCGCTTCTACACCCCCAGTTAGACCTGTTTGCTCTTAACCTCCGCAGCCCCCCTCCGACTACCCCGACTGAGCACCAACTCCCCTGCCTGGGAACAGTACCACAACCCCGGGTACTTGCCGCACCTTCCAGCTGCTGATGCTGCTCCCCCGCCGTACCTCACCCCGCCATCCTAACTCTCCCCTGCCGACTTCAGTTCCATGAACCTGGGCTCCTCTTGAGTGGTTCTGCCGCTAAAGCCGCCCCGTGGCCATCTTCACCTCCGATCCCCTCCCCTGCAGCTCTCGCTAGCCGCTGCACGGTTCCATGGACTCGGTCTCTTCCCGTAGCCTTCTACCGCTATGCCACCATATTCCCTCCCCAGACGATACCGTAGAAGCCCCTGCCCCATCCAAATGTTCCCCGCTCACTCCTCCTCTGCCGCCGATGCTCATCATGTCCTTTCCTCCCTGTTTTCATACTTTTACCCTCTATAGCCCCACTGCAGTGTGTCTCCTCCTCCAGCTCTGCCTGACCTACTCTCTCCCCACCTCGACCATGTACATCACCATCCATTCACCATCCCACACCCAGACCCCCGTCCTGCTTCCTTCATCCTGCTGCCACCTTAACCACTTAGCCATAAGGTTGCCTTCCCGCATCCCCCTTTTACCTGCTCACCCAGTTCCCCCTTCCCCGTTCTCTCCCTCTCCCCGACCCACCTGTCCTTTGGATCTGCCCTGTATACCTTTAGCCGCTCACTAAATGCTACCTGTACACTGTAAATCTGCTGTTTTTCTCTTGACCTGTTGATTGTCACTGAAGCTGTACTCCTTTATTGCCTTTTACTGAAAACTGTTCTCTGTAGTGTTACTGCTTCCCTGTATTATGTAAATGAACTCTGTATTGTTACTGTACCTCCTGGGTCGTGCCTGAAAATAGTCACCTGTTTGGCTAGCGCACCTACCCGGTAAACAAAAAACTAAATAAAAAATAAATAAATCTGTAGGACTACAGCCAGGTACCAAGGTACTTCAATCAACATCAGTGTACGGTACTAATAGCAGTGGCTGATCTGTCTCCACATGGGGAATTCAGAAGGGAGTATCTAGTCCCATTTTCTAACTTCCATGGGTAATTTTAAATACTCGGTTTTAAGGCAAATAGTATCACTTATTTTTGAAATTGGTGGTCCCTGCAGCTAGCAGTCCCACTTTGAGAGGGGAAAGCTCCTGAATAAAGGTGTCCCCACCAAAGCTCATGGACACGCTTATGTCCTGTAGGACGTCTTTGAATTCAGCTGCATTGAGCAAGTCTAAAATTGTTTTTCGCTTCAGGCTACAGATCCTCAGACCTCTGTTTTTGTGCAGTCTAGTGAGATCAAGAATGATTCCTAAGCACCTTGGAAGGTCAGGCTGCAACTGTTGGAACCTTGCTGAGATGGGTATTGGATTCCTGTGGTGAGGAACAAAGGCTGATGTTATTTATCTTCTCTGGAAGGTCTGCTGCTCAGGGTCAGCCATTGCTCACCAGTCTCACCTTGGAATCTTAATTTAATATCGAGTTCTCTCAGTGTGAGAATGGCTGTAGCTTGATGTATGCAGAACATTATCAATTTATCTCAGTTTCTGCAGCATTCAGGGAATCAAATGTGGTATTTTCAACTTTTTTGAAAACCAGAAAGATCAGAAAGCAACAACACCACCACCTTGGTTAGCAGGAAGTCACTTTCTAAAGAATTATGAAAAACGGTTATGTGGTTTTACAGAGATTTTCTTTTCTTTTTTTTATTTAATATTTTGTGGCTCATGGCAGATGATTCACCTCTAGCCAGCCACGCTGCTGGACACTGCACCACTGTGGGATTTCCAACCCCATGAGTTTACCCTCTCATGGTGGAGCCATTCCATAGGACGATAATGCCCAGGATACCCCCCGCAGCAGCAATGGATGGGATCGGTAGCCAAGCCAGGAGGTCCTTGGGCTCAGGGGGATTTCACTAAGTAGTAGTTTCCCCCAGGAGGGACACAGCATACTCTGATGCCAAGATGTCAACCTGCGCACCTGCAGGCAGATGTCAGCATCTGCCCGCCCCTCCACCCGTAACTCGGCAGGCTCAGATGGCCCTTCTCCAGCACACCACTAGGGGCCAGGCATGGACCGAGCACTGCATACAACCCCTCCAACCCCCCAAGAAGAAGAGCAGTCGCTTGAATGCTCAGTCCTCCTACCCCCAGCAGGGCCTCCAGCTTCCCGAGTCTACATTCAAACCCGAGTCACCATCGTCGCAAGCGGTTGCACAGCCACTGTGCCAGTGGGCAGACCCTTATAGCTATTTTCCACGAAGCACTACAGCTTAAATGTTTAGAGTTCAGCCTGTACGGCATGCAGGCACAATATTTGAAAAACTGTTGTTAAACTTTGCCCTTCTGAGCTATATTGACAATATTCTGCCCCCCCCCCTTGGATGGGTACTGCAGTTTGAAACAAAGAAACAGAAAATGACAGCGGAAATAGGCCTAGGGGCCCATCCTGTCAGCCTACCCTCACGAACTGCCCTAGGTCCAGTAGGCCATAGTGGTCATCCTTTTCCCTTACCTCTCTGTCTAGCCTCTTTACAGTGGTCATGTGCCTGTCCTACTCTGCCTTGACACCCCACACTGTTTAGAACCCATATGTAATAATTCCTTCATTGACTATGTGGAGCAATACAGAAAGGAAAAATTTCTTCATACTTGTAATTTCCTTTTCTGTTCACTCCACTGTTGTCACTGAGCTTGCTTCCTGGAGCCACTGGCTGTCTGGAAAATATTGCTTGATATTTATTTATCGAAACGTTTCACCAGGAAAGCATTCTGTGCTGAAGCTCATTTCCAGAAGCATCCTGAGGGAAAGGGAAGAGGGAGTACAACAATGAAAGTACATAGATAACAAGTACAATGTAACATACAGGTCTGAATAAAAGAACAGTGCAGTAAAGTGCAATATGTCGGGTACCATACAAAAATTGAACAGCAAAACAACATGGTGAATAATACATGACCATAAGTATTGCGTAAGTATTTTATCATTGCTTTGTTTTATTGTTCTTCTATATGTCGAATGTATTACCACTCTGTTAATTTGCACTATTACTGTATGTCCAATGTATTACCACTCTGTTAATTTGCACTGTTACTGTATGTAATCCATACCCGGGTGCCCCTGAAAAAGGGACTGTATTGTCTTAGTGGACTTACCCGGTCATCAAAACTCAAATAAGTAAAATAAATAGACTGGGACAACAGGCAAGGCAGCATGGTAATTGAGTGATATCAAAATGTAGGAAATTAGTGCATTTGGACAGGTGAGTCCAATAAAAGTATAAATAAGAAATACATCATAAATAAAATAAAATACAGTTTGTGCACAACTGTGAGAGCCCAAGAGAAATGGTTTGTTTAGGAGGGCTTGAAAAATGACATTATGAAGAAAAAAGGGCATAATTGCATGAAACTAAGAAATGTGCAGTCAAAGCAGGACCAAGCCAAGTGGGTAGCCTGGGGCATTGTCTACAAGAAATTGGGGGTGGTGGGGGTGGGGATGGGGGTTGGGAGGAGGTGCAGATGGAGGAGGAGAGGTAGGAGGGGAGATTGCCAGTCCAGAATTTAACACAATCATAAATGAGTAAGACTACAGTCCAATAGTCCATAAAAAATTCTTGAGTGGTCTTTATTCTTCTTATAAATTCGCACCATGCATATTCAACCGGCTACAGTTCCGTAGTTTCACACCATTTCTTCAGGCCAGATTTACAATACAGTGCTGATTCTAAACATAAACAAATAATCAAATCAAAATTTTGTATTTATATTCGTTTTTTCTTAAACTGAGTTACTACACGGTTTTACAGATACCCCAATCTCACTGCAAAAGAGGATCCTGCTCTTAGATATGCTCCAATTACTATCAAAAAAGTCATAATTACTACAAAAACTTGATAATTACCAAAAACATTTTTTGCTCTAACCATTTTTTAACTATAAATTTTCATATTTTTTTTAATATTTTAATCCATATTTCTCATTCTTATGACAACATTACTACTAAATTGTGTATAAACTGCATACCTGCTTTTATTGATTCTTTTTCACTGTTAAATTCACAATGTGCATTCAAAGTTCAGCTTCAATTTGCTGTATTCATAATGAAAGCATAAATAGTGTTATAATTCAGGGCTTTGTAGAGGTCACAGTGGTGAGTGCAAGGGGGACAGGAAAGTACAAAGCGACAGAAATAGTTATAAAGGGTGTCCAGTCTAGCCAGGGTAGTTTTGGAAGCGGCACTGTAAACCAAGTCTGCATAGTCAAACATGGGGAGGATAATTTTCAGCACAGTTGCACACTGGGCCGATTAAGGGATATAATCCTTGTTTTGGTATAGAGCACCAAGATTGGGGTGCAAGTTCTTGTAGATTTTTTTTTTGTTATTTAGTTGTTTAACCAGGAGTAGCACACTAAGCTGAAAGCTTTTTTCCAGGAGTGATCTGGGAGCACAGGGAAGTTAAGTGACTTGCTCAGGGTCGCACAGTATGCAAGCGGAAGCTGTGGGATTCAAACCCAGGTCTGGTCTGCTGGATGTCACCAGATTTGCAGCTCAGAGCCTTAAACCACTGCGCTATACTGCCTCCCTTTTGCATCCACATGTGCTGGATGCAAGAAGTCCAAGTGGTGATCAAGCCAGATCCCGAAGTGTCTAAAGGTAGTGACATTTTCGATACAGGTGCCTTCCAGAGTGTGGAAGGTTGGGAGAGATTTAAGTTTAAATAGTTTCTGCCTAGTGCCGAAAGACATGGAGACTGTCTTTTTGGGATTAAGGAACAGCTGGATGGCCTCCAACCATAACTGGACCTTGTTGAAGTCATGTTGCAGTCTAGCCTCAGTATCTGAGGATGATGTGCCAGACATGTAAAGGACGGTGTTGTCCACATACATATGGATTTTGGAAGTGGAGCAGGCAGAAGGGAGGTCATAAAGGAGTATGGAGAATAGCATAGGGCCTAGGACTGAGCCCTGTGGGACGCCAGTGGAGATGGGGGGGGGAGAGGGAGGAGTCAGTCTTGACCAATTGGGTTCTGCCTGACAGGTAGAATTGAAACCACCCTGTGCCTGAGGAGTGTAACCCAGCACCAGAAAGATTTTGGAGGAGGAGGGAATGAGATACTGTGTTGAAGGCTTTTGTCAGATCAACAAAAATGGCAGAGGTAGGGCCAGCCCATTGGGGCAGTGGTTGGATTTCCACTTGCGACACGGGTGACCCAGGTTCGGGAGCGAGCTCAGGTCGCTGGAGGGCTGGCTGGGGGAGAATGGCTTGAGCGTCTCATGACAGCTCGCCTTCTCTGGGGGGGGGAGGGGGTCCAATGCCCACAACTTGCCTGACCCCGAGCAGAGGCTCGGAATACTGCAAGCCCCACTTGTAGGGGATGGGCAGCCAAGGACATGCAGTGGACGTCGGCACGCAGCACCTGAAGTCAGGGGCACTCACTGCGGAGGGGAGCAAATGGAAAATGGCCGCTGACTCCAGGAAGATGGGCAGCCTGGAGCGTGCCTCCGATGTGCCCCTGCTCTCCCAGCCACATCCGGACCGACGAAAGATTGAATCATGGGGTGAATGCCATCCCACCTCACCTCCACTTGGGAGCAAGCCGCAGCTCCATGGGGAACCGTGAGGTAGGTCTGGGCAGAGCAGGAGGCAGGAGGATGACTCCTTGGCTGCCCCAAAGGGTCGGAGTTGGAGGGATGTGGGAGGATAAATAAATTTAAAAAAAAAAAAAATGGCAGAAGTAACATGTCCCTGGTCCATATTGGAGAGTATGGAGTCAGTGAGCCATAAAAGAGATGTGGTGGTGGAGTGGGATTTCTGGAAGCTAAACTGGAAAGGGGTAAAAAATGAGGTAGAGTCAAGATAGGGAGTGAGCTGTGCGAGGGGAATGCATTCTTGAAACTTAGCTAGGATAGGAAGCAAGGGAATTGAGTGATAGCTCCCAATGGAAGTGGGATCACCACCTTTGGAGAGAGGGATGATAGTGGAGTGCTTCCAGGTGGAGGGAACTGAGGCTAGAGTAAAAGATGGGTTAAGAAGAGAGGCTAGTGGGGAAGCTATAGCAGGGGCGAAGAGATTGAGTAGGATGGAGTCTAAGCCATCAGGGCTCTTGCCCTAGGGGTTCAAGGAATAGAGTGCCTTTAGAGCTTCATCTGGTGAGATGGGAGAGAATTGAGAAAGGGGGGTGGAGGGTTAGGATCAGGTGGGGGTTAGAGGAGGCAGAAAATGCTCAGGGGAGGGGGTTGGGAGGGAGGGAAGGCGAGGAAGCACAGGATATAAAAAAGTGTTAAATGTAGTAGCAACAGATGGAGGGTCAGAGAGTGTGACATTATCATGTAGTGAGGGTTGGGATGGGAGGGGGGAGGAAGGAGAGAAAAGGATTTGACCACTCTTCAGAATTTCGAAGGATGGCTCAAACTGGAGTAGAAGAAAGAGGAAATATTCAGACTAAGCAAATCTTGAGGCCTTGGTGCAAACATTTCTAAGCTGTCTGTATTGTAGAAGAGAGTGTGGATTAGGATTCCATACGGGTCAGCAGTTCAGCATTTATCCAGGGAAGTGGGCACCTCTGACCTTACTTGTTTTGTGAGGCGTGCAGGTCCCAGATTCCCAGGAGTTTAGTCCAGAAGTAGTTGAGGGCTGTGCCAATTGTGGATGCTGATGATATGGGAGACCAGTCAGTGTGGTGTAGGTTGTATATTAGAGGAAGCGATGTTGGGAGTATGATAGGAGCATAGAGGATCAGCTTGGGTGGGGCTTTGGTTTGGTGGACTTTATGATGCAGTATATGATATATCATGATGGTCACTAAATGAGTCAGGAGGATACTAGAGTCTATTATACGGTGGGGGTGGGAGGTGAGGGCCCAGTCTAACAAGTTGTGCTTGAGAGATTTGTGGTTAAGCCGGGTTGGGGAGGTAATAAGTTGTGTTAAGTTTAGAGAGGCTATTTTGTTGCGCAAGTTAGTGTTGGTAGAAGAGAGCAAATCAACATTTAAGTCACCTAACAGGTATAACTCCCCAGAGGTGGTATGTGAGGAGATGGTGGTTAAAATTTCAGCTATGACTGATGTAGGGAGGCCAGGGCGGCAATAGGTGCCAGCTATGTAGATAGTGAGAGAAAAAGGGAGGGACAGCTTAATAAGGAGGAATTCATATTGGGATAGAAACATGATGGATAAAACAGGTGAGAATTGGAGGTTGGAATATATAAACATTGCTACACCACCACCTTTGCTAGGTCTATCTTGTCTGATAATGGTGTACCCAGGAGTAGAGATTGGTGTCTGGTATCTTGTGGAACAGCACGGTTTCTGAGAGAACCATGACATCTGGATGTAGATCCAGCATTATAGGTTGGAGGAGGGATATTTTAGGGAGTAGACTACGTATGTTTAGGTGTATAATTTTTAAACCCTTAGCAAGGTACATAGGGGGATAGTGGGAAGGTCCTGGGTTGAGTTTAATATCACCTGCAGAAAGTAGCAAAAGGGTGATAAGCATTTTGGGAATATGATTACCCACCTATTAGCTTTTGGGCAAGGAATAGTAGGGGGTTGGGGGGATTGGTGTGGGGGGAGAGAGGAATCTAGAGAAGTTTAGGACAGCTAGGAGAAGTAAGGCAGGAAGTATGGAAGCAAGGGGAGGCCTGGGGTAATTGACTGGAGTAGGGAGAACGGGGAGTGTGGAGTGTGTTGGGGAGTGGGTAATGTGTATCAGGCGTGGGCAAAGCATAGAGAGTTGGAAAAGGGGAAGAAGTGAGGCCAAAACAAGTGAGGATTATATTATTAATTCTAGGGACATGGATATGTTGTTCAATCCAAACTTATTGGCAGGTTCCTTGCCACTTTAAATCTTGCCGGAAGGTCTTCAAGCTGGCTTCTCCTACCCACCCGGGTGGTAAAACTCTCAGCTCCGCTCCATGACACCAATCTTCCTTACCGCTTGGAAGCTCAGGTTCCCTCCTTAGTGCTCTGTGTTTTAGACTGGATCCTAACTCTTTGGTTCGTCCGAAATTGGTTTTGAAGTTTTCTAAACTTCGGTCTTCATCTTCCCTCGCGGCTGCGATGGACAAATCTTTTCCCGGCTTTTGGAGGTGCCCTTGTGGGCAGAAAATGTCCAGGATGGATCCGCACTCCACATGCGTCTACTGCCTTGGCCTAGATCACGACCCGCAGGCCTGCGAGTTGTGCCGCTCTTTCTCGGCCAACGTCCTGGATGATCTCGCTGCCCGATTGAAGCTCAGGCACCCTGAGAAGTGTTTTCCGCTGGTAAAATCTAAAGAGGTTTGCTGGGCGGTGTCCACGGTGGCTGGCTCGGCTGAGCAGCTCGAGCAGATGATCGACCTCGAGGAGGAGGCGGCCCAGGCCGCATCTTCCTCCTCCTCGGCCGCGGCATTTATCCCGCTCTCTCTGAGTTCCTCGTACATGGCTTCGTTCAAGGAGCTATGTCAGTCCCTTTCCACAAAGGGAGAGGGGCCTTCGGGACATTCTTCTCGCCCAAGAAGAAGGAGTTGAAGGGTAAGTCCCACCGTCGGCATTCGTGGGAGCGGGAGAGGTTTCCTTCCCCGGACAGCCGACCATCGACTTCAGTCGAAGTTGCAGCTCAGGCCGCTGGCTTCATGGTGTCCCTGTCAGGCCAGCCTGCCGAGACTCCCATCGACGCAGTCGAGATTTTTCTTGATCTGTTAGATGGGCTGTCGACTGGTGAAGCCGACAACCCTCCTTCACCGGTTCCCCCGGTGGAGACCAAGGATCTGCCTGTTCCTTCGGGGCCACAGTCCCCGGTTAAAGTTCCCGAGCTGAGGGAAGAGCGGGTGTCCCCCGCCCCTTCCCAGACCCGTCCTCGTTCCCCCCAAGGGTCTTGGTCTCGGTCTCGGACTTCATCTCTGTCAAGCCGTTCCCACCGACATCGGCGGTCTTGGTCTCGATACTGAAGTAAGCGGCGACACTGCTCCTCCTCGTCCTCTTCCTCGGATGAGGGGAGGCTTCGGCGTAAATTACGTCGGTGTTACGAGGAGCTTATTTGGCAGCAGTTGCTGTTGTCCAGGTCTAAGCTGACTCCGGTCCAGACCCTGGCCATCAAGTGGCTGTCGCCCGAACGACCGAAGCAACCACTCGCCCCAGTCAAGTTGCCCACTCCAGGGCCAGTTGCTCGGCCAAAACCAGCTGCTCCACCAATTGTGGTGGAACCTCCGCCTCCACAGTCGAAGTCTGGGGCACCGACCAAGGATTCTCGGTCGAGTCATGGCCTGCCCCACAGGTTGCCGGTCACCCTCACTCCCGACCATCCTCGGCAGGTAGAGGGTGGCTCAGGGCCGAGGCAGCTTTTCGAAGACTCTTTGGAATCCGATGACGACTCCTCCCTGTTCTCCAGGCAGGTCGACCTGGAGTCCTCTGGGGGCCAGTCTTCGGACGATAGCACATTGTCCTTTTTTGGTCTGCTTCATCTCATCTCGGAGTCCTTCGGGATGCAGCTCGAGCCCGTGTCTAAACGGGCCAAGTATCCTCTGACAGAGATACTGGACCGAGGGGATTTCCCCACGGAGGCCTTTCCAGTGGCTGAGGCCATTGTCGGCCCAGCCTTGGAGCTTTGGCAGTGGCCTGCTTCCTGTCCTGTGCCCTTGGCCAGGATGGCCAGGAAGTATGTGGTCCCTACCGGCTCTTTGCCCGGTTTCTTGGAGCACCCCCTGCCGAGGGGTTAGTCACCGATAGCGTTTTCCGGAGTTCCGGTAATGCTCGGGATGTGGATAAGCCCCCACGACAAAGAGTCCAAACAGCTGGACTTTGCCAGGTGCAAGGTGTACGCTGCATCCTCCCTCGGCCTCCGACAGGCCAGCTCGGCCGTGCTGATGGCACACTTCTCCCACGCCCTCTTATGCTCCCTGGATGAGGTTGTCCCTCATCTCCCGACCGACCTGCAGACCACGGTCCACCAGGTGCGGGACCAGGGTAGGGCGGTGGCGAAGTAGCAGCTTCAGACTGCTCTGGACATAGGTGATTCCTGTGCCAGGTCAGTAGCGGCCACGGTGGCCATGCACCGCAGGGCGTGGCTGAGGATATCCACCTTCACAGCGGATACCCAGCACAAGTTGGCGGATGTCCCCTTCTTGGGGACTGACCTCTTTGGCCCTGGAGTGGAAGGTCACCTCCAGCAGATCGAAAAGTCCAATGCCACCCTGGACTCGGTCACCTCCACCCAGAGGGACAAAGGCCGCCGTCAGCTACAGCAGAAGTCCTTTCGTCCTTCAGCCCCTGCATCTCGACTGGCCCAACAGCACCAGTAACAGGGCCAGCAGGCTCGCGCTTGGTGTCCCAAGCCCAAGCCGGCAGCTTCCTCCAACAGGAAGCAAGGAGGTAAAGGCCCAGGAGGTCCCTCGGCCGGTTCCTCCTCCAAGCCTGCCCAGTGATGGGCTGAGGGGTGCTGCCCCAGCCTCGCTACTTCCCCTGGTTTCCCTGTGGGGACGGCCCGCCCACTCCTTTCTCCGCCTGGTCCGCTATCACCATGGACCGCTAGGTGTTGGAGGTAGGAAAAGGCCTGCCTCTGGAGTTCGAGCAGGCTCCACCCTTTCGAGCTATCACCCCTCGGGGGGCCACGGGGTCCGCAGCCTCACTGTTGGCCTGCCGAGCCGATAGTGCCCTGCTCCTCAAAAAAGAGGTGATCAGGAAGGTGGTGGATCCTCCTCCAGACTTGAGGTTTGTGTCCAGGTACTTCCTGGTCCCAAAACGGACGGGGAGTTGGTGCCCCATTCTCAACCTGCACGACCTGAACAGGTTCCTAAGGTCTCGGACCTTCAGGATGGTCAGTCTGGCTCAGATAATCCCATACTTGGAACGAGGCATGTGGTTCTGTTCCCTGGACTTCCACTACGCATTCTTTCACGTCCCAATCCGTCCGTCTCATCAGAGATTCCTCCACTTCAGAGTGGAGGGATCCCTTTATGAGTTCCGGGGCCATGCCCTTCAGCATCTCCCTAGCTCCCAGGGTCTTCACCAAATGCATGGCAGTGGTGACAGCATTCCTGTGGCGCCGAAGGGTCCGGGTGTACCCCTACCTGGACGACTGGCTGATTGCAGCCCCCTCCAGAGCGGAGGCGGAGTGGTCCAGAGATCTGGCCCTCCAGGTTTGCTCTCAGATTGGCCTCCTCATTAACGAGGCCAAGTCAGAACTCATGCCGAAGCAGGTGATAATCTTCATCGGGGCAGAGCTCAACTCTCTTCGAGCCAGAGCTCGGCTCCCGGCAGACAGGGCCGAGGTTCTTTCTTACTTTGCCCAATCATTTCTGGTTGGGCAATCGCGCCCTGCCCAGGACTTCCTGCGCCTCCTGGGCCTCATGGCGGCCTGCACCAGCGTGGTCCATTGGGCCCGTTGGTACATGCGTCCCCTTCAATGGGGACTGGCCAGCCAGTGGTCACAACGCTGCGCTCTGTTGGACCAGCCCATGACAGTGACCCAGAAGATGTGGAACGCTCTCCAGTGGTGGACCGTTCCGGCACATCTGCAGGAGGGCATCCCATTTGTCCGCCCTGAGCCGACGGTCGTGCATCTCTGATGGGTTGGGGTGCCCATCTGGGGGAGCACAGAGCGCACGGCCTCTGGTCCCCTCGGGAGTCCCGATGCCATATCAACCTGCTGGAGCTCCAAGCAGTCCGCCTAGCTCTCACCGCCTTCGCTCCATTTCTACGGGGTCAAGTGGTTCAGGTCCAGATGGACAATACCACGACCATGTACTATCTGAACCGCCAGGGCGGGACGTGCTCCATGCCGTTATGCAAGGAAGCTCTCCGCATGTGGTCCCTCGTGCGCAGCCTGGAGGCGGATCTCCTAGCCATTCACGTGGCAGGAGCCTCCAACACCCTGGCCGATGCCCTAAGCCAGATAGGGGCTGCGTCTCACGAGTGGTCTCTCCTGCCGGAGGTAGTACAAGATTTCTTCTCCCACTGGGGCACACTTCAGGTGGACCTGTTTGCCTCCAGGGAGAATGCGAAGCTGAGTCTTTTCCATGCCTGCCCCCCTCAGCAGGGCTCGCTGCAGGGGGATGCCTTCTCAAGGCCGTGGACCCCGGGCTTCTTCTACGCCTTTCCCCCATTTCCCGTGATTCACAAGGTGCTTCTCAAGGCGAGGAGGGACAAGGCACAGGTGATTCTGGTAGCCCCAGACTGGCCCTGCCAGTTCTGGTATCCAGATCTCCTCAGCCTCAGCTCCAGGCTCCCGAGGCGGCTTCCAGCCTGGCCGGACCTGATCTCAGTCAACCAGGGGAAGGTATTTCATCCGGACCTTCAATCCCTGCACCTGACGGCCTGGTTCCTGAGCAGCTAGAGTTCCAGGCCTTAGGTCTTTCCGACGAGGTCCTCAACGTCGTTGAGGCATCCCGTAAGGAGTCGACCAGAAAATGCTACGCCTTCAAATGGAAGAGATTTTCCATTTGGTGCCAGGACAAGGGTCTGGACCCTTCCTCCTGCTCCTTGGCAAGCATCCTGGACTACCTGTGGCCCCTTTCTCAGCAAGGGCTTTGGTCGACGACCCTTAAGGAACACCTGGCAGCCATCCCTGCTTACCAGGCATGGGCTGGGAAGCAGTCGGTGGCACAGGAGAAGGTGGTCGGGCGCTTTTTCAAAGGCCTTGACCACATTTCCCCTCCGGTGCAAGAACCTCCACCTCTGTGGGATCTACTGCTGGTATTGGCCAAGCCATTGGAACCGATGCACAGGTGCGATATTTCCCACTTGTCGTGGAAGACCGCCTTCTTGGTGGCTATCACGTCAGCCAGAAGGATGGGAGAGCTCCAGGTGCTTTCCATCGAGTCTCCTTATCTGGTCTTCCACAGGGACAAGGTTGTCCTGCGCCCCCACCCCGAAATTCCTTCCGAAGGTGGTGTCAGAGTTTCACCTTAACCAGGTGGTGACTCTGCCGGTGTTCTACCCCAATCACACCTCGGAGGCCGAATATAGGCTCCATACTCTGGACTCTAGAAGAGCGCTCGCTTATTACAAGGAGCGGATGGCTGAAGTTCAGGGAGAGGTTCGCCAGCTGTTTGTCACCTACACTGAAGCTGCATCTGGCAGACCTGCAGCCAAGCGGACGATAGGCAGGTGGGTCACCTCCTGCAAAGAGCTCTGCTATAGGTTGGCGGGCATGGAGTCTCCCTGAGGGATAAGAGCTCATTCTACCCGCCATACCGCTGCATCGGTAGCTGCTTCCAGGGATGTCCCTATCCAGGATATCTGCAGGGCTGTTACCTGGAAGTCGGCACATACCTTTATTACCCACTACCACGTCGACCTCGAGTCATGCCGGGGATGCTGGTTTTGGGGCCTCGGTTCTCCAGTCTCTATTTCCCAAGTAAGTATCGGGGGGGTGCGCCTTGCCTCCTCTTCCCGGAGAACTGCTAGAGTCTGCCAATAAGTGTGGATTGAACAACATATCCATGTCCCTAGAAATACAGGTTACTCACCTGTAACAGGAGTTCTAGGAATGGTATATATTGTTCATCCACACGACCCCTCCCGACCTCCTGGCTTCGACACACAACAGCTTCCAGCAGAGCTAGATCTGGCGTCATGGGGGCGGGCCGAGAGTTTTACCACCCGGGTGGGTTGGAGGAGCCAGCTTGAAGACCTTCAAGCAAGATTTAAAGCGGCAAGGAACCTGCCAATAAGTGTGGATGAACAACATGTACCATTCCTAGAACTCTTGTTACAGGTGAGTAACCTGTATTTACTGTGCGAGGGGCAAGAGTGTGAAGACTGTTGCCAAGGGCAGGCTTAGGAGGCAGTATAGCGCAGTGGTTTAAGGCTCTGAGCTGCAAACCTGGAGGCCTGGGTTTGAATCCCACAGCCCCTCCTTGCATACTGTGTGACCCTGAGCAAGTCACTTAACTTCCTTGTGCTCCTAGGTCGCATCTGTGAATAAGCTTTCAGCTACGTGTGTCTCTCCTGGTTAAAAAAAAAAAAAAATAGGAAAAGTGCCCTTAGGACAGTATTATCCCTTTGGAATGTGGTACCACTTCTGGCCGCTAGAGGAGTGAGGATAGTGGTAAGGTGAATCTAACAGGCTGTATGGCCTAGTGGTTAGAGCGAATGACTGTCTCAACCTTTTGCCCCCCAAATGTGGATCATTGCCTGTCAAAATATGGAACAAATGGGCAAAATGTGGAACACTTAATCAAATCTTTACCTAAGAAGCTCAAAACACTATTAACACGTTGCATTTATGTTCAGAAAGTCTATTATTAATTGAATAATATATTTTTCGCATCATTTACTATGGATTTTTGCTTTAAAATGTTGACTTTGAATGTGGAACAAGTTCTCACAATGTGGAACTGGGAGCTTTTGTGAAGTAAAATGAGGAACTTTCCTCGTAATGTGGTACAGTTGAGAGGTATGGTGGTGGTGGGGGGGGGACCCATGAGCAGCACTGCAGGAGCCAAACTGTAATACCTGCTAGATGCTTCAGAAATGTCGGCATGTCCGTTTGTGCAGAGAGGTGAGGAAGAATGTGGAGTGCAGTGAGGTAGCCTGTGGAGAAAATGGAGAAAGGTTAGAAGGGATTACAGGGTCAGACTCGGAACAAAGGAGGGGTCAGGGCGGGAACAAGACAAAGGGGGAGGGGCCAATGGCGGGCACACTGAACTTGGGACAAAATAGCTAGTATAGCGGTAAAACTCTGCTCACAAAATCCCCGTGCACTCTGCTACAAACCCATTGAAACACAGTGGCTGCAATACTCAGTCAAGCCCCCCTGGAACAGTACAACAGTATCAAGCATACCAGTAAATTCCCACACAGGACAGCCCTTAAGGTAACCACCGGTACCTTAAGTTCTACAGTACACAAGGCAGCTCACAGTCCCTTAAAGAACCCCTGCCATTTGGGCAAATTCACACTTGTTAAACAGTAGAGCTACATGAATAAAAAACAATCACCCACTGTCCTGATATATATACAGTGGAGGCAGCCAGTATGCAGGACGGTATCCTGTAAGCATGACAAAAGGGACTGAAGAGCTGCTGACACCTCAGGGAAAACTTTGGAAAATGCAACATTTAGACAGAATTTGGTTTGTATGTCATATAGCTTATTTAGATTTCTTCTCCCTCTTGTTTATTACTGAGGAAGTTCCCATAAAATAGAATCTTTATCCCTTAGAGTTCATCAGCCCCTTAAGCACTTTCCTTACTTGAAATCATAATGCTCTGTTGTGATATCACAGTTGGTTGCCATGGTAATAACAGTGACGTCACAAGCAGCGTATTATAACATCAGGGTGGGGAAAAGCAATAGGAGCTGATAAACTGTCAAGGAACAGAGATCCTGTTTTCATACATATGATCCTAGTAATAAATAATAACAAGAAAAAATACAGAGCTCATGAGAAATACAGGGTGCTTTGTGTCCAAATATGTTTTTCAAAGTCCTTCTGGACGCGTTGGTCGCTCTTTAACTGCCATTAAGATTGCCTTGTTTATTGCAGTAATTGCTGCAGTGTGATGCAGTATTGCATCGCATTCTAACTGGCTCTATTGTAGTTATATGGAGAGAGAGAGGCAGAGAGAGAAATAGAGAGAAAGTAGACAGATAGACAGACTGATAGATAGATAGATAGACAGACAGACAGACAGGCAGACAGGCAGATGGATAGTAGGGATGGGAGAACCTCTAAAGGTTCTGAGGTTCTAAAAGTTTCTGATAAGCAAAGAAAAAGGTTTGGATGCTTATCCGAACCTTATCCAAACCTTTTATAACCTTTTATTGTTTTATGGTAACTGTATGTGAAAAAATAATTTTAAACAGTTTTTTAATCAACATATCTATAGAGAAAAGCAATTAAACTACTGTTTAGTAGTAATAAACAGCATAATTCATAAAATGAGATGAGGTGTGAAGAATGTGACTGTGGATGTGCCTACTGGAGGATGGCGATGATTTGGTCCAAAGGCAAACAAGTCCCAGATCTCTACTTCTTTCTAAACCAGTTAAGTATCCTGAGTCTGACTTTTTGTAGAAGGGGATATGTTTGGCACCACTTTTGTTTAGCAATGGCTCTTGGTGTGGAACGTGACGTGAAGCAATGTGGGAGAAGACAGCACCAGGCAGGCTGAAAGTCACCACTTCACTATTGCTACTATCACTACTATCAGGGCGAAAAACAGAGCTAAGCAACATTTTTAAATTGTGATAAATGGGCCAGATATTCAGACTTGCGCCCAAGAATTGCGCAAGTAAAGCGCAGTGCAATACAGATGCGCCATGTGGGAACTGACGCCATATTCAGAAGATGCACAACCGAAATGCACCAGCACAACCAGGCTGAATAAAACAGATGCGCCACGGCACAACCACAGATGCGCTGGCACAACCATGAATGTGCGGGACCAGGCCCAAACACACAACCCAGTGGACTGAGCAAGGGCAACAGGCTACAGGGACACAATGGCCAGGAAGCACAGGGGCATGGGGCACAGTACCCCACATGCACAGCACAGTAGAGTACAGTAGCACACCATCCTGGAGGCAACACAGGGCACCATGGGACGGTGCACACGGTACCTTTGCCCACCAACCATGGCACAAGCACCAGGCCAACACACCAGCACCACTGGCATGCCAATGGCAGAGCCACGCAGGAGATACCCACCAGGCTGTGACACAGGGTGCCATGGCCATGGTGTCAGGAAAACACACAAACACAGAGGTCTGCGGTCCAGGGGCGAGGGAGGCACAGTCCATCCAGGGGTACACAGTCGGCCACCTGGAGTGGGGAAGGGCATAGCACTGCAGGTCACACCGGAGATGGGTAGCACTACAAGTGAACAGAAGGGCAGGCAGACAAGGGCACAAGGTGAATGGGCAGTCACAGGCCACTGCAAGACACACAACACAGGGCCACGCACAGGACAAGGACATGGAGCACATGCCCAATGTACACATGCACAGTGGCCCAAGGGGACAGTGGCGGGACACCAGGGACACGGCCAAGCACAGCACAACAGACACCTGCAGCATGGCTGCACACGCCAGCTGCAAAGGAAACACAGACACAGTGATGTAGCAGTGAAAAGGCTTTAATAACAATGTAAAGAAATGTGGGCCATCAGGGCAACTATATACATTGAACATATGGTACTGGGGAGGGTCACGGGAGGCAGGGGATAGGGTCCAGGGGCTACACAGTGGGATGTGGGGATGGGCAGGGCAACAGGGGAAGGTCAGGACAAACAGGGGCTATGATACTAGTACACGGGGCTAATGTCAGCCACAGCCTTCCACTGCCAGCTTGTGCATCTCCTGCTGTTTCGCCGATGTGTCTCAGAGCAGCCACACCAGGAGAGTTGCTGTCCTTCACTGCTGCACCAGCAAGCTTCCCAAGGCCCGCACCACTCTGCCTGTCTCCTTCTGTGGCTGTATTCTGGGAACACCTAGGAGAAGGGACAGAACAGGCAATAAGTGACATGCCCAAATGATCCCCAGGCCACTCACAGTGTGCACTGGACAGCGGAGGCACACACCAGCAGATGGACCACAAAGGTCCCGTGCATGGAAGGCTGCACCAGCCATCCACACAGCACACAACACTGGTGCAGACAGGCATACAGGGCCATGCAGTGGGTGCATTGGCACACAGGCGAGGCACACAACGTGGACCGCGAGGCACCCGTAGCCACACACGGTGGATGCGGTCACCACCACCCAAGTGGCACAGTGGACACTGGCACAGTGCAAGCACATGCAGCGCAACACCGGCACGCCCACCGGACATCACATCCACCATGTCAGTGTCTACACTTGGCTATGGCGACTTCGTCCAGACCCTGCAGCCAACAGAGACCCACAGATACATAGTAACGTAATGTGAACATACCTACCTGGCTGCCACCATCTTGCCTGCCCAGCTACAGACCCACTAACATGCCCTTGCCATGGCCACAACTGCCCTGGCCCTCCTGCGATCCCCTGGTCCTGTGGAAGGAAATGAGAGAGGTGGACATGAGTGAACAGGCATGCACAGACACCTCCCCCCCACCACACAGCCTGCATGGCGTAGGGCATGACAACTCCCACCCCGTGGCCCTGGTACCTGCATGACTGAAAACACGCACAACAGACTTGTGCATGGCAGCCATGCAGGACATGCAGCAATCATCAAGACTGTGTCGACCCCCCCTGGCAGCGGCATACGCTGTGCAGCCATACACCCACAACAGTTATGCCCTGTGCAGGTATGACAGATGCGCATACTAACTTGGCTGTGGCACTGCCCCACACTGCACACATGCCTGCAGCTGTCACAGCCTCTCAGGGTCCCGACGGTGCAGGTCACCATACCAATGCCTGCATTGCTCCGCCGTGCGCCTCTCCCCTGTGCGTCGCTCCATGTCTGTGGCCACATGGTCCCACACCGCACTACAGGCCTGCTGCAGAGGGACCTGCCCAAACAGCTGGGGCACAAATGGCTGGACAATTGCAACAAGGTTGCACAGCTCAGCCTCTGTCCAGTTCATCACTTTCTGGGAAGCAGCAGTGCATGGCATGGCTCCTGTACTCTGTGACTGTTGGCGGCGTTATGGCCTACACAGCATGCATGTGTTGCGGCACATGGACATTGCCCAATAGCGTACCATTGTACGTGACCAAGCAGCACGTGGATGCACGATTGGCATGTGCTATGGGGGTGTATCGTGCAGCACTGCACATGCGCACGGCATAGTGGCTTGGTGGGTGCCCGGGGTCACGGCCATGACCCCGATGGCACAGGGTGTGACCCCATGCAGTGACACGCATGTTCCCAGCATGCGCGGCGTGCAGCATAGCGCATCACTGGCATCTACGCTATAGGCCAGTGTGCCGTGATGCACACGCATGTGTGATAGGCACCCAGCACCGCATGCGCACTGGGGGCACATTGCGCAAGGCAGACGGTCACATGATAGGCTATTGCAACAATGTGCGTACATGTGCACTGCAGACCTACACACCATGCATGTGCAGTACTTGCGCCACATGATTGCTCTGGTGCAACATGATTGAGTACGGTGCAATAATGCAGTATTCAGTCACCATATGCAAATCGCCTCATGAGCCTGTGCATTAGCATATCATTACCACTGCGCACAGGCTCATTTGCATGTGTTGCGCCTCATAAGTGCCACGACACAGCACAGGTCACGGACCGGTATTGTAGCCTGTTTGGTAAGGGGATGCTAGGGATTGAGAGGCCAAGACAAACACTGCAACAGAGCGCTGTACTGTGCCATGCTGCCACTGACCAGCTGTGCTGTCACTGTCCACAGGTAGCAGAATGTCTGAGGGAGAGGTGAAGCAATGGCCTGCCCACAAGCACAGGCCCAATTTCACTAAAAAAGAGCAGCAGGCCCTGTTCGAGGCCTACCTTGACAGGGAGGACCTGCTGAGTGGTGTCACGGGTACATCACAGGAGCAGTCGGCCAGGTGGGGTGCAGTAGCCACCTATGTGAATGCCCATGGCAGATACCAGAGGAGCGCCCAGAAGCACCACAAGAAGGTGGGGACAGATAAGTGCCACATCA
The DNA here is from genome assembly GCA_016271365.2 of Neoceratodus forsteri. Lineage (NCBI taxonomy): Eukaryota > Metazoa > Chordata > Ceratodontiformes > Ceratodontidae > Neoceratodus > Neoceratodus forsteri. Next base: position 723,687,866 of record CM057458.1, on the reverse strand, counting down.
AGGAGAAGGTGGCAGCCATCAGGGCATCTCGCAGCAGGACCCGCGGGGGACCATCTACTGCACCGGCACTGACAGTGATGGAGGAGATGGTGGCAGCCACCATCAGTTGTACTGCCATAGAGGGCGTTCCTGGTGGTGGATTAAGATGGGTGGCAGCCCCTCACAGCATGGTGAGTCAACACACAACATACTTGGGTGGGGGGTATGGGCTGTACCATGCAGGTGAGCCTGCGGTTGTGCTGCATGGCACATGCGTGCGATTCCTGCGGCTGTGCATGGTGCACCAGTGGATGGCAGGCATGGCAGCGTGCACCCCTACCTGCGGGTACCACCTGCATGGATGCTACAGCAATGCTGACTCTGTGTTCCTCCTTTCCAGTGCCATCACGTCTCCTTGGAGTGGTCCAGGAGAAGGTGGAGGAGGATGCTGACATGGGCTCGGAGGAGGTGGTGCCATCAACATCCATGGGCATCCATGGCAGGGACTGGCTGCGACACAACAGTGTGGGGCTGTTGGATGCCCTGGGGCTGGAGTCAGACGATGCGCTGTCAGAGCTCTTGCTGGGCGACAGCTTGCCTGTGCTTTGTGTAGGCACCCAGCTGTGTGGTGTGTCTTACTCTGAGGATGACATAACTCTGATCCTGGACAGTGCAGGGCATGTGGTGTCAGCCACAGTCCAGGGACAGGCACAGGCACCATTAGGGCCCAGTGCTGCACCTGCATTTGCGCAGCTGCCCCCTGTCCATGCCGGCTTAGTGTTGTGTGGTGCCACTGCTGTGCCTGGTGAAGGGAGGGTGCTTTTGGAGGCATAGCCACGCTGGGCACAGACCAGCAGACGGTTGGACAGTGGCAGCAGGATGCAGTCACCACCGGGCAGCGTGCCACAGGGGCCACCGCCGGCGCACCCCATTGCCACAGTACCCCCTGTGCAGTCCCCTGTGCAGCATCCACCTGAGTGGAGCACTGACCAGCGTGCCGCGTCACTCACAGCAGGCTGGTGTCTGGGCCAGGAGGCGCATAATGCCGAATGGCTGGCAGAGCACATCCGGCTGCTGCTTGCATCTGTGGAGAACCAGGCACTGCTTGCTGTGGAGATCCATGCACTGTGGGCAGAGATGCATCAGCTGGCCAAGCATCAGGACAGTGGACACACGCAGCTGATCGATGAGCTCTGCCAGCTGCGGGAGGCCACGACCGCATCACTGGACTGCATGACCGGTACCATTGTGGCCGGATCTGCATTGCTGGCAGCCAGTGGGCACAGCCATGCACATAGGACCCTCCCGGAGTGCATCGTCAACTCCATGTTCCTGTTGTCTGGTGACCCCTGCAAGGCAGATGCCGGACTCTGATGTGGCCATCCCCGACACCTCCGGTGCAGGCCTGTTTGGCTGGCTCTACACCCCAGTGAGAACCCAGTCATGTTCTCAGGCCTCCCCCCCGCGAGTGTGTTGGACACTCCTCCGTTGGCCATTGCGCAGCCCACAGGTGCTGACTGGCCTGGGCATGGCCGCCCATGTGGCCGTGGCAGCCATGGTACTGCATGGTTGCCCTGATGTGTGTGCTGCCCTGCCCTGCTGTCTGCTGCTGCTGCCCAGTGCATGCATGAGTGGTGGTGGTGCCCCATGCATGTGGTGGTGTGCATGTGTGGTGTGGGGCACGTCCTCTGTATGTGCTGACTGGGCTGCTGGGCCTTATGGCAATGGTGTGATGAGGGCAGCTCCGTGCCAGCTGTGTCTGTGCACTGGTGTCATGTGTCTGATCCATGCCATGTTCTGTAGCCCATATGTGTGTGTGTGTGTGCCGGTGCCTGTGCTGTGTGTGTCTGTGTGGCACTGCATCCACTGTGCATGCTGTGTGTGCCTGTGTCCCTGCATGCATCCCTCTCTGCCCATTCAGCCATGTGGGTGGGGTAGTTGTCCATGCAGCCCCTGCACGCATGCCATTACACTTACCTTCATTCTCCATAGTGCTTTTGTGTGATGGTGGCACTGTGCCTCCTGGCCTCTGTTTCTAGCCTGGGGTCCCACCTCCCCCCTGAATGGCTGCACACCCCCCTCCGGCCCGTCTTCACCAGCTTTCCCACTGCTGTTTCCATCATCCACCTGGACAACTATCCCACGGTCAATGACCATGTTGTGCAGCTGGCAGCAGGCCAGGAATAGGCCACAGGCTTTTGATGGGCTATATTGTAAGGCACCACCCAACCTGTCTAGGCAATGGAACCACATCTTCAGCATGCTGAAGACACGCTCGATGACACTGCACATTGTGGTGTGTGCCTTATTATATCTCTCCTCCGCGGGGGAGGATGTTCGCCAGTAGGGGGTGAGCAGCCAGGGCTTGAGCAGGTACACACCGTCACTTGTGTGGGGAGAGAGCATGGTTATCTCTGTGCTGTGCTTGTCCCACCCCCTGGCCCCTGTTGCCCCCCCCCCCGTGTCCTCACCTTCCTCCCTCACCATTGCTGCACACACCTCCATCCCTGTGCCTTGCTCATGGGGATATCCCTACACTCGAATCTCTGGCACAGTATGGAACGGTACCAGATGTAGGCACCGTATGCACTCTCGGGATGTGTGGTGCAGACATTGATGATGCACCCCATGGCATTGCACACCACCTGGCAGTTGATGGACGGGTATCTCTTGTGGTTGATGTAGGCCACTCACTCGGGGCCAGGTGGTGTGCGTATGGCCATGTGGGTGCAGTCTATTGCCCCTATCATGCCTGGCATGCGTGCCATCCTGTGGAAGTCCTGCATGTTTGCTGTATGCTCTGCCTGTGTGCTTGGAAATTGTATGAACTCTAAAGCATGTGGCAGCAGAGCATTGAGGACCTGTGTGAGGAGGAGGGACATGGCCGACTGGGTGATCCCTGTGGTGGCACCCGTTGGTCTCTGGAAGGTTCCCGTGGTGAGCAAGCACATCACTGCTGTCACCTTGGTCTCCACAGACATGGTGTGACTCCGTCTGGTGGGTGCCAGCAGCTCATCACTGCACAGCTCACAGAGCTGCATCAGAATTGCCCTGTTCAGTCAGTACCGGCCCACGATCTCCACATCATTGTAGTCCTCGAATGTGAGAGTCTGACTAGCACATCCTGTGATTTGCTCCTGACTTACGCCATGGTTTCGGGGTGAATATGCCATTGCACCGCATATTCATGGAAACGCCCCTTTGCACTTGTGCTGCATACATTACATTTGTTCCACAGTGCAATTAGACTTGTGCTGCGAAGCTGCACTGGTTGAATATCACTCTGCAGCACAAATCTCTAGTTGCGGTGGCACAACTTGGTTGCGCCATGCGCAACTGCTCTGAATATCTGGCCCAATATGGTTAAGGCGCATTTAGCTAAATGATTTCCTCAGAATGAGAACGCGACTGTTTGAGAACAGCAACTTGTTTGCCACAGTTACTACCAGTACAATCATTTCAAGTACTGGCTTCACCTCCCACCCACCCCCAGGATGACGATAATTTGGTCCAAAGGCAGGCAAGTCCCAAATCTCTATTTTTTTTTCTAAACCAGTCTCCTGAGTCTGACTTTTTGTAGACAGGGACAGTCGGTTTGTTTGCCAGCAATTATGTTTAGCAATGGCTCTCAGTACAAAATGCAACGTGAAACAATGTGAAAGAAAAGCACCAGGCAGTCTAAAGTGACCACTTCACCACTGCCACTACCACTATTATCAGTGGGGGAAAACAGAGCTAGCAGCATGTATTAATACTGTTATAATAATAATTATTAGGTGCATTTAGCTAAATGATCTCAGAATCAGAACGTGACTGTGTGCTTGAGATAAGGGACTTGTCTGCCACAGTTGCTACCAGTACAGTCATGTGATCTACTGGCTGCACTTCCCACCCACTCCCAAGATGACAATGATTTGGTCCAAAAGGCAGACAAGTCCCAGATCTCTATTTTTTTTAACCATGCTCCTGAGTCTAATGTTTTGTAGAAGGGGACAGTGTGTTTGCCAGCAATTATGTTTAGCAATGGCTGTCAGTATGGAACACAGTGTGAAGCAATGTGAAAGAAGAGCACCAGGCAGTTCAAATTGATCACTTCACCACTTCTGCTACCACTACTGTCAGGGGGAAAAACAGAACTGGCTGCATGTATCAACTCACCAATATGGTTATAATAATTATTCTTAGGTGCATTTAGCAAAGTGATCTTCTCAGAATGAGAAAGCGACTGTGTGTGAGATCAGGGTCTTGTCTGCTGCAGTTGCTACCAGTACAGTCAAGCGATGTACTGGGCTGGCTGTACCTCCCACCCACCCCCAGGATGATGACAGATCTCAACATTTAACCAGTCCAGTCCCAAAATTGAAAGTGGATGTGTCACTTAATCCACAGATACAACACAGGTACTGCTGTCAGTGTCATCTTCTTCAAGATTAACATTACATATGTAGCCAAAGTTTGGCAAGTTAACCTTCAAGAACATTAGATCTTACTTCGAGGGGGAGCTCTTGCTGCAGGTAATACCAATAGGACTAAGGCTGCCAGGCATTAGGACCCCTCGGAAAAATCTTCTAGCTAGCAGTCTGTGGTGGTGGACCGCCCCCGACATCGGCTCCGCCCAATGTCAGATATAGTATAAAAGGGACGGTCCCCCGGCGCCATCTCAGTTCTTTTCCCGCAATCGACCCGCTTAGATTGGCTCCAGGGATGCCTAGTTTTTCGTGGTCGACCACACTTTTTTCCTAATCACCTGAAACGTTTGATTCCAGTATTTTTCATTGTTGTTCAACAAATTTGCATGTCTTCTCCTTCTTCCATGAGGTGCAAGTCAGAGTGTCAGTGTGGGAAGCAGATTCTGGCCAAGGACGGCCATGCGGCCTGCTTGATCTGCTTAGGCCCAGACCACTGGCCCGATGATTGCCCACACTACCAGAAGTTTAATAGCAAGACCCACATACGAAGAGCCAGTGCCCTGAAGGCCTCTCTTCTAAAGAAGCAGGTGGCAGCCTTGCAGAAATCTCCATCAGAACGTAGTTCTTTGTCCCCCGCTAGGGAGTCTCCCCCCCAAAGAGAAGTCATCAGGAGGGAAACATCATCATCGGGGGAAAGGCAGGGCCAGGTCGGAGTTCTGCCCTAAGTCCCCCCACAAGGCATCTACTTCCTCGGCCTCTGGCGGGAGGTTGGGGTCGGTCCCACCGGTTGCCTCTGGGACTGTTTCCAAGAAGACGTCCTCCTCCTCCCACAACAAGAGTAAGGAGTCTTCTTCTGGGCATTCATTCACGCAGCTTCCCTTGGCTCACCAACCCCACAAACCTTCTCATGTGTCAGCCCAAGAGGGTCAGGTGTCTTCCTCAGGCAGGTCTTCGGAAGCAGGCCATAAGTCCAATGGTTTGTCCGATTGATACAAACACTAGGATGACTCCACCAGATGCCAGGGGGCTGTCTGGCATCGGACACCTCCGCTCCCTGCAAAGGGGAAACCTCCCACAAGTGATAGATGACCTGTAAGCCCAGCTAGCTAACCCTCAGGCCAGGACCAGGTGCCACCGGCCAATAAGAGGCCATCATCCTCCAATGATCAGGCATCTACCCCTGGGTATCAGTCGCCAGCTAATTCGCATCCTAAGCCAGATGCTGGATTGGATGACAGGTCTTGCCCCAATACTGAGCCAGACCTGCAGCCCAATACTGTGATAGAGGAGCCTGCTGGCCAGATGCCCACCCCAGAGGGTCCTCAAGGCCCAATGCCTGGTCCGTGGCACCCGACGCCCACACCCTCGGTTGTCCCCCTAGCGGACGTCGGTGCGTTGTTCACCTCTTGGTGGAACACTTTTAAAGGGGACTTACTATACAGGCCTCTGGAGCCTTTCCAAAAGGGAAACCCCTGCAGCTCCTTCTCTGCCCTCCAGCAGTCAGGCGCCTGACGAGGGCTGTCATCCGCCGCCTGGTCCTGTGGGTAGAAGAAGACACCCGTCATTGGTGCCTTCTTCTAGCGGTCATCTGCCATTGTCCTCAGGTGATGATGCAGGTGACTCGTCCTCTGACTATTCTTCCGGGGAAGATCTTCCGATCCCCTCCCCAGGTCCAAGAGACTCACCTAGGTCCCCCCCCCCAGACAACCCCTCATTCCTTCACATTATGTGGCACATACAAGCCCATTACCAGTGGGATATGGAGGAGCTTTATCCAGAGAGGTGCCGCTTAGCAAAATTTTGGGGATCCAAGGACCCCAAACCCTCGGTCATCCCACCTGTGGAGAGCCGTTCCAAGATGTTACCAGGCTCACCTGGCAGTGCCCCACCAGCATGTCTGCAGGGCGAAGGAAGGCAGGCAGGCTATATAGAACACCTAAAGGAGAGCCATTCTTGGGAGAGAATCCCAAAGCAGACTCCATGGTGCTTATGGCAGCTCATGGAAGAGCTTAGCAGCCTAAGCATGTGAGCGTCTAGCCTCCGGACCCCGAGTCCAAAAAGCTGGACCGCATGGGGAAGAAAGTATATACATCAGCCACTGGTGCTATTCATTCCCTAAATTTTCTAGCCCACATGGTGACTTACCAGAAGTCCCTCTGGGGAAGATCATGGACCTGGTAAAACTCAGCTGGATTCCGACAGCAAAAACAAGCTCATGGCATATATCCAGTCAGGCATGGATGTAGATAACAACGTGCTCAGGTGCGCCTACGATTCAGCAGACATGGCAGCCAGGGCTGCAGCCTTGGACATTTGCATGAGGAGGCATGCCTGGTTCAGGGTATCAGGGTTCTGCCAGCACTTGCAGGATGCCATCCTGGACACCCCTTTCCAGGGCTCCATCTTTTTTGGACAAGATACAAAGAAAGTCATCCTTGGGCTTCAAGATTCTGGCAAGGTGGCAGCTGATGTGCACAGAATGTACAAGACAGAGCCTCCCACTTCCCGTCATCGTCCTTTTCATCGAAAACAAGGGAAAAGGCAACCCTAGACCAAAGGAGCCTTTAAGAGACGTGGCCACCCTGTCCCTTCAGGCGCCTAGGGCCCCAAACATCCCAAGGCACCCCAAATCCCCCTGTCAAATCCCCCAATACAGCATGACTCCCTGCCATCCCTCCCCCACCTTCAGATACCATTGGTGGAGACAGTAGGAGGGAGAGTTTCCCTCTACCTGTCAGGGTGGTCCAGTATCACATCAGACCAAAGGGTCCTTCAGACGACAGAGAAGGACTACTCCCTAGAATTTCTGAGCTGTCCTCCAGACAACCCTCCTACCCCTTCCCATTGCTCACCCCACCACACCCTTCCTCTAAAATTAGAGATACAGGCCCTCCTAGAGAAGAAGGCCATCCAGGTGGTTCCACCTGCCCAGCAGGGCAAAAGCTTCTACTCACATTTCTTTCGGTTCCCAAGAAAATGGGAGATCTCTGCCCTATTCTGGATCTCAATCAACTGAACGAATATATCCAGTACAGGAGGTTCAGAATGGTGACCCTAGTAAGCCTATTGTCCATGATCCATCAAGGAGACTGGCTGTGTTTCCTAGATATGTAGGATGCCTACATGCACATCAAGATCCTGCCCTCACCCAGGAAATTCCTGCACTTCCTTTTTCAAGGTCAACACTATCAGTTCAGGGTACTTCCATTCAGCCTCTCATCAATGCCAAGAGTCTTCACCAAGTGTCTGGTGGTGGTAGCAGCGACCTTGAGAATAAAGGGCCACTTTGTCTACCCTTACTTGTATGACTGGCTTATTTCTGCCCAGTCAGAAGACCAGCTGAACAGTGCCTTGCAAGAAGCAATCTTGATGTTCCAGTCCCTGGGCATCACTCTGAATTGGTCCAAGGCACATCATTGGCCTTCTCAAAGGCTTCACTATATTGGGGCAGTCCTAGACACCATTCAAGGCATGGCCTTTCTGCCACCAGACAAGACAGAATGGCAGAGAGGAGTTGCCTGAAAAGTGTAGACCTCAGACTAAGTCACAGTGAGGGTAATCCTGCAACTTCTAGGGCATATAGCAGCCGCCACAGCCACGGTCCCTTTGGCATGGCTGAACATGAGGATATTACAGTGGCACCTCAGAGTTCAGTGGGACCAGGGCATAGACAAGCTGGACCAGCCTATTCGAATATCTGAGGTGGTCCGTCATTCTCTACTATAGTGGTTAATTCCGTCAACCTCAAGGTAGGTGTTCCCCTTCAGCGGCCGAGCCCGCTGCAGATTCTCACTACAAACGGCTCAGGTCTAGGCTGGGGAGCCCATCTGGATGTGCATCGAACAAAAGGTTCTTGGAATGCAGTGGAGCAGTCTCTCCACGTCAATATTTTGGAAAGGAGAGCTGTACTGTTTGCCCTTCAGGCTTTTCAAGATCAGCTCTACCGGAGCCCACTCCTAATTCAGTCAGACAACACCCCGGTATTGTTTCATCTAAACAAGCAAGGGGGCACTCACTCGTATCCCGTATGCAGAGAGGCCATGAGAGTGTGGTCCTGGGCAATAGAATATGGTCTGGACATCATGGCGATTCATGTCCCAGGCATCTAGAATGTTCTCGTTGACAGTTTAAGTTACTCTCAATCTCTGAATCATGAGTGGGAGTTGCACCAAGAGGTGGCAGAAGACCTCTTCGAAAGATGGGGTTGACCAGAGCTGGACCTTTTTGATTCCCTGTGCAAGCAAAACTGCCAAGTTTCTGCTCGCTAGATCCAGGACCTGGTGTTTTTTGGCAACACACATTGTCCCTGTCCTGGACAGGGAGGTTTCTATATGCTTTCCCTCCATTTCCCTCTCCTTCAGAGAGTCTTGCTCAAGTTGCAGATGGAGGAAGCCCGAATGATTCTGGTAGCTCCTCTCTGGCCTTGTCAGGCCTGGTACCCACTGTTGCAGCAACTGGCCACAGAACCTCCTGTTCAGTTGACCCTCTCCTCTCACTTGCTCTCCCAAGAACAAGGGACACTAGTCCACCCAGCTGTGCAGCCCCTGCATCTGCATACCTGGCTCCTGCAGTCCTAGCTGAAGAAAGATTGGGAGTGTCACATAGAGTGGCAGAGGTCCTAGTAGCAGCGAGAAAATCCTCCACCAGGTCAAACTTTGCCATGAAGTGGAAGCATTTTTGTTTATGGGCAACACCCCGTTCCTTGGACCCCTTGGGTTGTCTGGTAAAATCTGTACTGGAGTACCTTCTCCATCTTTTGGACTTGGGCCTGAGCTACTCGTCCATTAAGGTGCATCTCTGCGCTCTGTCAGCCTACCACGCACCGATAAATTGGAGGACTCTGGCACAGCTTGACGTGTGCCAGACCTTCTTGAGGGGAATCTTGCATATGAGACCCACACGGAGGGATCATGTCCCTCCATGGGATCTTCTTTTTGTTTTAGAGAAACTCACCCTACCTCCCTTTGAGCCAGCCACAACACGTGAGCTTCGCTTTCTCTCTTGGAAAGCATTATTTTTAGTTGCCATTACTTCTGCTTGGAGAGTTTCTGAGTTACAAGCTCTGATGTGTAAAGAGCCTTACCTCATTTTTCACGGGGACAGGTTAGCACTGCGTACAAACCCTAAGTTTCTATCAAAGGTGGTGTCCAAACTTACCTTGAATCAGGACATCCAGCTTCCAGTTTATTTTCCAGATTATTCTAATAAAGGGGAGGCTCTGTTGCATACTCTGGATTTACATAAGATCCTCAGGTATTACGAGGACAGAACCAGTTCAGTTCAGCAGATGTACCAGTTGTTCTTTTCCTTTGCCTAAAGGAAGACAGGGGCTCCTGTCACCAAGCAAACACAGACCAGATGGTTAGTGCATTGCATTCCCTTTTGCTATCAGCACCATAACAAGCCCTTACCAGGATCGGTTAAGGGCCACTCTACCAGAGGTGTGGCAACCTCCTTTGCCTCTCTCCGGAATGTGTCTTCGGCAGACCTTTGCGCTGCCTCTACTTGGAGCTCAGTCCATACCTTCATCAGACACTACAGTCTGGACATTGCCTCTAGGAGAGCAGGCTTTGGACTAGCAGTCCTTCAGGGTCTCCTCTCCTAAGCTCCGCCTTATCAGTTATCAGTTATATCCTCCTCCTCCTCCTCCCCTCAGACCTGGGTCTCTCTTTGGGTACTGCTTGGGACTCGGCCTATTGGTATTACCTGCTGCCCCTCAAAGTAAGATAGTACAGTTACGTAAGAACTTACTGTAACAGTAGATCTTCAAGAAGAACTCTTGTAGCAGGTGGCTTTCCCACCCTCTAACCCCCAGGAATTAATTTACTGTTCCTTCTCTTTGGGTGTGGGAGACACTCCTCAGTTCTCCATTCTGTTTGTCAGCCGGGTCTCTGGTGGGAGAACTGAGATGGCACCGGGGGACCGCACTCTTTACACTACGTCTGATGTTGGGGCACAGCCGAAGTCAGGGGTGGTCCCCCGCCACAAACTGCTAGCTAGAAGATTTTTCTGTGGGGTCCTAACACGTTGCGGCCTTAGTCCTATTGATATTACGTGCTGCAAGAGCTCCTCTTGAAGATCTACTGTTATGGTAAGTTCTTACATAACATATAGGATAAAGTATGGGTCTGGGTGTGTAACGAGAATTTACACACACCCGAGGGGTTTGATGCTACATAAACCCCGAGAGCGAAGCTCTGAGGTTTTGTGAAGCATCTAACCCCAAGGATGTAAATTGCCATACACACTCAGACCCATATTTTATTTTATATAATTGTTGGTTTCTCTTTTTGCCTCAGCAATTATATAAAATAAAAAGGCTGCTGTGCCACTGCCGCTGTCCGATTCTGGTCGGCTTTCTCTTATTTAAAACATTTATTTTTCCGACAGTATTGTAAGGGAGGATCGATCTGTAGCAATGTGGTACAATTAACTTAAATTTTATTTTACTTACTGCCGAGTGTCCATGGCAGTTTCTTTTCAGGTTGGGTTTGCGGTTCGGGAAGTAAAAAGCGAGCAGAGTTTGAGCAGGCGCATGCGCAGAGAGGGGGAAACCGTGCGTGTGTTTGCCGTTATAAATGCTCCTTTATAATGGCAAATTATGCCATGGTTTCCTTATGGAAAAAAGAGGAAGCCATTAATTATTGTACTTTTCTCTACATTCTCTGGTGTTAATCTTGTTCGTACAGTCATGTAATGTACTGGCTACAACTACCACCCACACCCAGGGTGACGATGATCATTTGGTCCAAAGGCAGGTGAGTCCCAGATCTGTATTTTTTTTTAAACCAGTATCCTGAGTCTAACTTTTTGTAGGAGGGGACAGTGTGCTTGTAATGTATGTCACCAGTTATGTTTAGCAATGGCTTTTGATTTGTGGAATGCAACACGAAGCAATGTGAAAGAAGAGCAACAGGCAGTCCAAAGTGACCACTTCACCACTGCTACTACCACTACTATCAGGGGGAAAAGCATCTAGCAGCATGTATCAAATTGCCAATATGGTTATAACAATTCTTAGGTGCATTTAGCTAAATGATCGCAGAATGAGAAAGTGACTGTGTGTGAGATCAGGGATTTGTTTGCCGCAGCTGCTACCAGTACAATCATGTGATGTACTGCCTGCACCTCCCACCCACCCCCAGGATGACTGTGATGTGGCCACAGACAGGCAAGTCCCAGATCTCTAATTTTATTTTAACCAGTCTCCTGAGTCTGACATTTTGTAGAAGGGTACAGTGTGTGTGTTTGTTTGCCAGCAATTATGTTTAGCAATGGCTCTTAGAATGGAACGCAATGCAAAGCAATGTGAAAGAAGAGCACCATCTATCGTGGGTAAGCTAATGGAGACTATCCTGAAGGAGAGGCTGGTGGCCCTCCTAGAGGCCAAAGGACTACAGGACAGCAGACAGCATGGCTTCATACATGGCAGGTCCTGCCAAACCAACCTGGTCGAGTTCTATGACTGGGTAACTAGGCAACTGGACAGGGGCCATGCAGTGGATGTCCTGTATCTGGACTTCAGTAAGGCATCTGACCCAGTGCCACATGGAAGGCTGGGAAGGAAGTTAGTAGGCACAGGGGCGTGCAAAGCTGGTGAGATGGGTAGGAAACTGGCTGCAGGGAAGGCAACAGAGGGTGGTGGTGGATGGGGAGCTCTCACACCCAAGGGCAGTGACGAGCGGTGTTCCACAGGGCTCAGTGTTGGGACCAGTGTTGTTTGGGATATTCATTGCAGACATATCATGGGACATCAAGAGCAAGATCAGTCTGTTTGCTGATGATACCAAGGTAGGCACGGTGGATGGATGACCTAGAGGGATGGCAAGGGTTGCAGGATGATCTGGCAAGCTTGAAACCTGGTCAGACGCCTGGCAACTGGCTTTAATGCCAAAAGTGCAAGGTGCTGCATTTTGGGATGAAGAACCCAAGGAGGAGTTACCAGCTAGGGGGAGTGCAGCTAGCCCAGACAGAGGAGGAGAAGGATCTGGGTGTGCTCATTACAGGGTCAATGAACAACTCGGCACAATGTAGGAAGGCAGCTGCAAAGGCCAACAAAATGCTGGGTTGTATTGCAAGGGGTATATCCTCGAGGAGGGAGGAGGTGATTCTGCCACTGTATAGGTCATTAGTTAGACCACACCTGGAGTACTGCGTGCAGTACTGGCGTCCGTATCTGAAGAGGGACATTAAGTTACTGGAAGGGGTGCAGTGCAGAGCGACAAAGATGATCAAGGGGCTGGGGGACTTATCATACGAGAGGAGGTTGAAGGAGTTGAACATGTACTCACTGGAGGAAAGGAGAGACAGGGGTGACATGATTGAAACCTTTAAATACATGAAAGGAATAAACAAGATGGGTACAAGTACAAGTAAGGGAGGGGAAGGCCACCAGGGGCCATGATATGAGACTGGAGCGAGGAAGGTTCAGGAGGGAGATGAGGAGACACTTTTTTACAGAGAGGGTGGTGGCTGGGTGGAATGCGTTACCTGCTGAAGTGGTATGCAGTAGAACAGTGGACTGCTTCAAACGAGGATGGGACAGGACAAGGGGGAGGGTTAATGAAGGGGAAGGGTGGAAGGGAGGGGCAGCTGCAGAATAAGGGGTGCTAGCTGCACATTTGAGTAGACTTGATAGACCTCTAGGCCTTTATCTGCTGGCAAATTTTGTATGTTCGTATGTTCGTACCAGGCAGTCTAAAGTGACTACTTCACCACTACTACTACCACCACTATCAGGAGAAAAAACAGAGCTAGAAGCATGTATCAAATTGCCAATATGGTTATGTAACCCCTAGGTGGTGCTATCCCAAGGGCTACTACCCCTGCCTGCTTGGCTAGTAGCAGGTTAAGGGGCCTGAGTTCTAAAACGGGTGCCTCCACCCGGAGGTCAGGGTTGGTAGTGGTCAAGCTAACCTGGGCACTGCCCTCCGGGACACTGTAACCCCCCCTCTTTCCCCTCTAGTGACCTGAACACTGTACAATAATCACTTTCACAATACCCTTGGTACACCACACAAGTACCCACACTGTTTGCACTTACCACCAGGGCTGGTTCCTCTGGCTCGACCCTGTGGACCCCCTGTAAAACAAGGTTAACCACAGCAAATAGCAACAGTACAGTACTTTGAGCACAAACTGGAACCACAGTCAGATTACATGCAGAAAAAGTTAGATCTGATTTATTCAGGGGACTTGAACAAGGGAGGGGCAAAATCAGGTTAATTAGCTTAAAGGTTATATCAAGTCAAGCAGTTATGCATGTGCTTTGAGTCCCCCACACAGTCCACCTCTGGGTACCCAGGTAGAGAAGAGGTGGGCTAGCCAGGACAATTGCCCGGGGTTGCAGCTGGTTGGGGCCCTGTGATGGAAAACACAACATGCACAGTACACAATATTTGTAATCCAGAGCCAGAGGGCTCAGTTCATAAAGTAAACGAAACAACAAGACAGTCAGATGACACACTTAGATTAAGCTGTTGTTGTAGGGAGCTACCCTGGTATTTACTCATGATACACAAGACTGGACACAGGCTGGATGAAAATCGAGACTGCAGGTGGTTGATCTGGAATGCCAAGAGAAGCAGGGCCCACACAAGTCGCAGAAGTATCATTCCTGTTCAAGCGTGGAGCAGGGGGCTGATCCCCAGGCAGGTCTCTCGTCGATGTCTTCTATGTGCAGTGGGTAGTCAGGCTGGGCCAGTCTGGCAAAGCCCAGACCGCATGGAGACAAGTTCAGAAGCAGCCCATTTTGGGCTGGATACAGCTTCCAGCAAGCAGGACACAGTTCACACAGTGGGGAACTAACTCACAACCCACTAGCAGCTCATAGCACATTTACATGTATGGGAATTCTACTGTACCAGGCAAAGCGCTCCCCAGGCACAATCGCAAAGTCTCTGCACACACCGGGAGCTTAGGGGTAGCTGGAACTCCTGACAGGCCGATCACATTCAGCAAAAATATTTGGCCTTCTTCAGGTTGAGCCTGGCCCACTTCAGTAGCTTACTTTAGTCACACAAACTTGGATTTAGTCCAAAATAATTCTCTTTTCTCCCTTTCAGGGGCAGCACACCGGCATGCAGGCCAAAAACGTAGCCTTTTCAGAGTTCTTCCATGCGAATCCACTCAGGAATGCTGCTCAGAAACACTACAGCTTCTTCTTTCTCAGCTTCCCACTTAGTTCTAACTGAAAACTGCAAGCAGCCTGGGACTTCCTCAAGATGCAAAAGATTTGGTTGGCTGATTAGGCTGTCAGTCAAAGCAAGAGCTCCCCCTTCAGTTGCAAAAAAGGCGCAAAAAAGCTCCAAACTAAAGTTCCTACAGATTTTGAATTCAGACAGCTCTTGTAGTCCAGCTACATTTTAGGTCCCACCAGTACTGTTTGGTCCAATTTGCAGTCCAGAACCAAGATAGTGGAGACAAACAAAACAGTCCTTGCTACAAAGAAAGCAGGTTAGACAAACTACAGTATCATTATCACTCTAAATGATTTTCAGTAAATAGTTGCATATTTCAACAGAGCTCCCTCTCGGATTACTTAAGCTGCAATTAGGCAGCTCTTAAAGAGACTGTACACAGAGGCTATACAAGCTCTGGTAATCACATTTAAACTGCCAAAACCAGGACACCAGCCTAGCAGTGAGCATTTAGGCAAGCTCAAGGAAGACTTTTTGGGAACCCCCGTTTGTAGGGGTGTTACAGTTATAATAATTATTCTGAGGTGCATTTATCTAAATGATCTCAGAATGAGAAAGCGACAGTGTGTGAGATCAGGGACTTGTCTGTTGCAGTTGCTACCGGTACAATCATGTGATGTACTGGGCTGGCTGTACCTCCACCCACCCCCAGGATGATGACAGATCTCAACTTTAACCAGTCCAGTCTCAAAATTGAAAACGGATGTCTCACCTACTCCACAGATACAGCACAGGTACTGCTGTCAGTGTCACTTCTTCAAAATTAGCTTCACATATGTAGCCAAAGTTTGGCAAGTTAACCTTCAAGAACATTAGTTTCAAATGAAATAAAGTCTTGCTATATTCTGACTATATGCAGTTTGCCCCAGCACTTGAACTGCTCCGGAGAGGAAAGAGTTAACTCTATGCCAAAGCATAGAATGTTGAGCTCGAGCTCGGTTTTCATACCTCTGTCCCTTGTACATTCTAATGTAACTGTCAGATTCTTTACTCTGCCTAACTGTGAAGACGCTCAGGAGAATTTCTCCTCACTACTTGGGTTCAGTTAGTTCTTCCGGTAAATTTTATCCAACCGTTTATTATTTTTTGGGTCATCAGATCTCTGTCTATGGTACAGTAAGTGTATTTTAGGTAGATAGTGGTAGAAACTGTTTTTTTTCTTCGGTTCTTTGCTGGTCGGTCCGGTTGGGAACCGAAAAATTACTGTTTAAACTTGGTGGAAGTGTGGTTCGGTAACTTTTCAGTTTCAAAAAGCAACGTTTTATTCCGTTTTTTTAAATAACCCATGGCACGGTTGAAACCTAAAAGTTTTTGTATTACCTGGCGTGAAAGCTGTAAAGGGTAATACTGGTAGTAATGTCATGTTTGAGAAACCCAAAAAGAAAACCGGTCCCACTGGATTTCAACACTGTACCGAGTGTGGGGACGCTTTTGCTAAAGTGGATCCTCACTTCATCTGTGTTCATTGTCTGCGGTTTGACCACCTCAGATCAGACTGCCAAATTTGTGCAAGCTTTCCTAAAGCGATTCTAGATAAAAGACTTGCTAAGTTGAAGGAAAAGCGGCTGAAAAATCCGCTGACCCGGACGGCCAGCCCGATTTAGTTCCGACCGATCCAGAGGAGGTGGCTGCAGATACGGGCTATACCTCCTCAGGCAAAAGGAACTCGGATTCAGAGGGATCGATTCCGGTGAAAAGGAAAAAGAAATCTGCCGGTTTGGATCCTTCTTCTCAGATCCCTACTGCGGAAGAGATTGCAAGGGCAGTAAATGTAGTGGAATTGCTCCGCTTGGTTCCGACCGAACTGACAAAACCAGGCTGACAACTGGTTCAAGCGGTTCCAGCTCCTTCAGAATTTGAACCGGAGGAGTATTATGAATTGGATTGTGAGGGGGATCCTGAGTATGAAGGTGATGATAACGAAGATTATGAAGGCCTAGATGAGCCAGTAGAGCCTGACATCTCCTCAGACAGGCCTACCAATGTTTCCCCTCCCAGACTTTCTGAGTCCCCTTCCCACTTTTTATTTTATACAAAGGTGGCAGAGTCTCTAAAGCTACCAGCAGTGGAAGCTGTTGAGGAAGCAGAAGAACTTGACTTCGTGGAAATGATGGATGTCCCAGAGTCAAAAAGGCTGTCTATTCCCCTGCACAAATCTTTGGGGAAACAGACAAAGAAACTCTTACAGGTGCCTTTCTCCCTACCTCCTGTGGTTAAAAGAATGGACAAGAGGTACATGTTGTCAGGTTCTGGGATGGAATTCCTATATTCCCATTGCAGTCATGTTGGGGTAGTGCAGGCTGTAGCCTGTGATAAGGCTAACATCCCCTTGGCATCACACCCCCAGATAAGGATTCCAGGAAGGTGGACACCATGGCAAAGAAACAGTACTTGGCATCTTCCTTGGGACTCAGACAAGCCTCTTATATGGCTTATGCTGCTAGAGACCAGAAAGCTAGGTGGGATACAGTTCTGGAGCTAGCTGAAAGTGTCTCCCCCCTGCTAGCCAAGGAGCGGGAGCAGGTGGCTGCGGATGGCATTGAGGCATCCAAGGTACAATTCCATGCTGCTGTGGCATCAAGAGTCATGGCTACATCTGTCTCCTTGTGGAGGTTTGCTTGGCTCAGATGTACTAGCCTCTCACATGATACCCAGGCTAAGGCCATGGATTTCCCTGTCACAGATCATTCTCTGTTTGGGGAGCAGAGGGAGACATACATGAAGAAGATGGATAAATACAGGACCACCTACAGGTGTGCAGTGGCCAAGAAGAAGCAGGCCACTCCTCAAAAGCAGTAATCTAGGGCTGGCAGGGGCAGGCCTTTTCAGAGGCCTTTTTACCAAGCCCAAGCTTCCTCTTCTTTTCAGCAGAGGGGTTTTTTTAGAGGGAGAGGCAGAGAGGTCACGTGATGGCTGCTTAGCTGACGGTCGTGCTCTCTCCTCGCTCCCCATTAAAACAAGTGATTTAGCCTTCCTAACACTAATTTCAGCTTTTGATGTGGTAAGCATTACTATAAAGAAGTCTTCTGGAGTGATTAGGAGAAGGAAGCGAATGGAGGCAGAAATGCGGAAGGCTCCCCTGCAGCATATGCCCCCACCCTCTCCTGAGAAGGATGAGGCCACGAAGAGGCCTAAGGCATAGGCATCTGTAGTTGTTTCCTCCCCTGCGGCTCCTGCAGCACTGACCGAGGATAAGTTCATGGAAATTATGCTGCCCCTTAAGGAGTCTATAGCGACTATCTCTAATGATGTACAACAAATTAGAGATAATTTAAACTCGATCTCCACTCAAGTTAGGGATATAGATGCCCATCTGGTATCAGTAGAGAAGTGGAGGGATAAATCTGATTTGGACTTTTCCTCGTTGAGACAGAAGATGCAAAAGATAGAGGATAAGTTAGAAGATCTTGAAGGGCGCAGTCGTCGCAATAATTTGATAATATTCGGGTTACCAGAGAAGCAAGAGGGCACTAATCCGGTTTTATTTGTACAGAAATTTTGTGAGAAGATAGCGGGTCCTTCTCCGAACAACGGAGTGTATGTTGTGGAAAGAGCACATCGCTCCCTGCGCCCCCCTGCACTACCAGGTGCTTCACCCAGACCACTGATATTCAAGCTTTTGAATTATCTTGAGGAATTCATATCATAAACAAGGTCAAAGAAGTGCAAGAGATTCAGTGGGAGGGCAGTAAATTAAGACTGGCTCAGGATTTGCCACACTCAGTTCGGCTTAAGAGGCAGAGCTTTCATCCTCTGGTATCTCGGTTGATAGCTGCTGGAGTGCCCTTTCGAATGAAATATCCTGCAATCCTGCACGTTAAGACCAAGGATAAATGGGTGATGTGTGAGTCGACCAAACAAGCCACGGAAGATCTGCGTGCACTCTTTCCAGATCTTTTCAAGTGAACAAGGGCCTGAGAGAAGGAAGAACTGATATGTGCTAGCTGGCGCAAGGGAGCTAATATCAGCGGTTTCCTGTATTATATGGCATCTCACCATTTAGTGACTTTATACAATGATGTCCTTGAACTACTGAGGGACAGTACTTATTGGGCCTGGGGCGGTTGAAAGATGTTGGGTGTCCCTTATAATTATGACTGTTTTTGAGGTTAAGCTGTACTGATTGGCAATGTACTGAAAAGGGGGAATTTAGTCTCTACAGCGGGATTATGTGCTGTATTTCTGATACTTTCTTTTACAGTTCAAAATTTTCCTTGTTTCATGACCCTGATAATCTGGGAACAAGGCAGGGAATAAGTTTCTTATTGTATATAGTATACAAGATAGGAAGGTAATTGGTCATATGTTTTAAGCGATGAAACGAGGGAGGGAGGAGGTGGAGCTGCTTGGGGCCGAGCAGTGAGATTGACAATCGCGTGCCGCATTGTATAATTGGAGTATGGTTTTGGTAGAATTGGGAGTAGTTAACGGGCATATATTGTGTTGGGGAGGGGGGGTTTTCTTGTATTTTTTTTTTTGTTCCTTTTTTCTTTGCGGGTGAGAGCTATCTCCTCAGTATTACTAAGTGGTTAATGTGGGGGAGGAGGGAGAGAGCCCTTGGGATGCAGGGGGTTGTTTTATGGGGGGATTTCTTTTCAATGCCAATGTTAATGTTTCTTGTTTGTGGGGTTTGGGGGTTGGGCTAAGTCTGCGCTCATTGTGGGGTTTCTCTTTAATCATATGCATCAGAGGACTATATGATAATTGGTTCAGGGTTCATGATAGGGAATGAGTGGTTCCTATAATTTTATTAGTTGGAATATTAAAGGGGCCCAAAGTAAAAAGAAACGGATTATGAGTTTAAAGCACCTTTCCCAGCTCCGTGCAGGGATTGCGTGTTTGCAGGAGACACATCTACTGAGGGATAATACTTCCCTTTTTAAAAGAAGTTGGGTGGGTCAGGTTTTCGGTGCTGGTAATTCTACCAAATGTGGTGGTACCATCATTTTGGTTGCTAAAACTGTGCCTTTTATTATGTGCAGGGAATGGTGGGATCCAGAAGGGCTTTATATTATAGTACAGGGTAGGCTGGAGTCGTATCCAATAATGTTGGCATCAAAATATGGCCCTAATACAGATTCCCCTCAGTTTTTCACTCGGTTAATACCCTTATTAGTCTCTAATCCCCCCTTCGTGACGTTCCTTGGTGGAGATTGGAACCTAGTCCTTCATTCAGAAATAGATCGCTCAGATTGCAGAAGAGTTGGGCTATCACCTGCACAGAGTGCCCTTGGTGAGCTTATTTCTGGGATAGGTGTGGTTGATGTGTGGCAGACCCTTAATCCCTTAGAGCAGCAGTATACCTATTATTCTCCGCCACATGCCACTCTTTCCCGGATTGATTTTTGGTTAGTGAGTACCTCTGTCCTTCCGGGAGTGATAGATGCATCTATCTTTCCGAGGGTGCTGACGGATCACTCTCTGGTGGGGGTAACTTATATTGTGGGTTCCAAACACAGGGAAGGGAAAAGATGGTGCCTTAATACTCAGTTACTCAAGTGTACTAAAACATTGAAACATATTCAGGAATTTATAGTTGATTTTATCAACATTAACTTAGGGTCAGTAGATATGGTTGACTCGGTATGGGCCGCCCTCAAATGTGCTATATGGGGGGAGTTTATACGTATTTCAGCCACCTGAGTCCGGAGGGATAGAGGTGTGCTGGATCAATTATTAAGTGATATTCAGCAATTGGAAAACCGATTAAGTCGTATGTCCCCCATACAGGAATGGGCAAGGCTTCAACAACTGCGATCAAACTACTGTGCTTTGATGGCACAGAAAGCAGAGCTGGCCATTCACCGCACCAAAATAAAGTACTTAGAGGCAGGGGAGAAAGCAGGGAAGCTCCTTGCCCTAAGATTAAGACAGATATAAATGTCCAAATTTGTTCCTGGGTTGAGGTCCCCTATAAGTAATAACATAGTTTCTCATCCCCAAGACATTGCCAATGTTTGGGGAGTATTATAAGGCCCTCTATTCCTCGGCAGATTCGGTGGGAGTGATGGATCAAGAGATCTTAGACTACCTGCACTCAGTTGACCTTCCTATGTTACTCCCTTGAGAGGTGGAGAAATTAGGGGCTTCAGTCACCCTAACTGAAATAGAGCAGGCCATTGGACAGCTGCCGCTGGATAAAACTCCCGGGCCGGATGGGCTGCCCAATAATTTTTTCAAGAGTTGTCTCCCTCAGTTGGCCATCCTGTTGAGGGATGTTTTCAACTTATGGTTTCAAAAGGGAATAAGAGATCCTTGCTTTTTGATGACCTGGATCACCCTGATTCCGAAGCCGGACAAGGACTTATTATGTCCTGGCAGCTATCGTCCGATATCACTTATTAACTCAGATGTTAAGATACTTGCTAAAATACTGGCCAATTGGTTAGCTCCAGTAGTTGGAGGGATTATTGGTAGAGAACAAGTTGGCTTTATGCAAGAACGTGCCTTGGCAGATCATATGAGGAAACTAATGTATTTAATGGCAGCTTCAAGGGATGCCAAGTTCCCTGCGGCCCTGGTATCCCTCGATGCAGAAAAAGCCTCTGATCGGGTATCTTGGCGTTTCCTGTTTGCGACCCTTTGGCAATTTGGAGTGCCTGATGGTTTTGTACAATGGGTTAAAGTGTTATACTCCTCCCCTAGGGCCAGGGTCTGGTGTAACGGTTGTTTGTCTGACCCATTTGTCCTTGAGATGGGCACCCGTCAAGGATGTCCACTCTCCCCACTCCTTTTTAACTGTTATTTGGAGCCTTTGATACGTAAATTAGTATTATCTCCCTTGTTGAAGGGTATTCCAATTCAAGGAGAGAGGTACGTGGTCTCAACATATGCTGATGATCTCCTATTGCATATAGAGGACCCTGAGAATTCGTTACCAGCTTTACTGGAGGAGTTAAATAAGTTCTCAGTGGTATCCTCTTATAAATTAAACATCTCTAAAACAAAGGTATTCCCATTAACCCATCTTTGTACCAAAGATATGTGCTCCTCCATGGGACTGTCATGGGAGTCCAGGGTTCTGGTATACTTGGGAATTAAAATAGCCAAGAGTATTCCTTTGATGATTAATCTTAATTTGACCAATCTTGTGCGTCTGGTACAGGCTGATCTGGAGAGATGGAATGCCCTTCTGTTATCGCTTTGGGGTCGGGTTAATATTCTTAAAATGAATGTTCTGCCGAGACTGTTATACCTATTGGGTATGATGGGCGTCGTCCTGCCCAAGTCTTGGTTCTTGCAAATACATAGAGTGTTTAATAAATTCTTATGGAGGGGGTAAGGCAGTGAGAAGCGCATATTTGAAGCTAACTGCGCCAAAGTGTAAGGGTGGCCTTGCCCTCCCTTCTATTTTCTTATATTATGGGGCCCAACACTTAAGTAAGGTTGCCCATTGGATAAAAGTGGAGGTACCTCGAGAGGAGTACTCATATCTACCAGTCTGGCTTGATATTGATTGCAGGCTTGCGCGAGGTGCGGCAAGTTCATTGAATGCCCTTGTATTCTCTAAACCCTCCCATCTCCCCTGCCTACTCAAAGCAACCCCAATAGCTTGGTCTCTGAAAGCTCTTCGACAAATGCAACTATATTTTTCGGAAAACTGGTCCACTTCTTGGGTCCAACCACTTTTTAATAATTGGCACTTTCAGATTGGACACGGTCCTATGCCATCTTCTTTCTGCCCGCAACTCAAACATTGTAAACTGGAGGACCTTCTCCATGGTACTGAGTTAGTCTCTTTTCAGGTACTGCGTGGTCGATTTCAGCTAAGACCCCAGGAATTTTTTTAAATATTTGCAAATTAAAGCAGCTATACATGCTTTTAAAGGTAATCAAGAGTGGGCAACACAATCAATGGATGGTCTTTTTAAGGCCCTTCAAGATGCAGAACAACCCCATGCAGTCTCCAATATTTATAGGCACCTTCAAAGTTTGGATACTTCTCTCCCTAAAGGGGTTTGTTATTATTGGGTGCAGGAGTTGTCCTTGCCTATGGACGCAGCTTTTTGGGAGAAGGTATGGGGAGGGATTTATAAAATTATTAAACAGGATAAACTCCGGTTAATCCAGTATAATATCTTACATAATATTTATTATTCTCCGGATAAACTGTATAAGATAGGTTATATCTCATCCCCGTGTGTCCTCGAGGTTGTTCGGTCTCTGGGTCATTGTATCACATGTTGTGGCTGTGTTCGCAGGCCCAGAAGCTTTGGAGAGCGATACAGCAGGTCCTGGACCCTATTCTGGGACTGGAACCCCTTTTTACCCCGGAGAGTTGTTTGTTAGCGATTTTTCCATCCGGGACACCCCAGATACGTAAAGCGCATATTACCTTAATATCAGCTGTGGCAAAATTAGTCATGTTACAACATTGGACAGAAGAGTCCCATCCTACTATTGTTGAATGGTACAGTGAGATGTTATTGTCAATTCAGGTAGAGAGACACATAACAAGTCTGAGGCATGTATATCATAATTTTAAAAAGATTTGGGAGCCTCTCCTGTCCTTGCTGATGCTAGTGAAATTTTAATATCGCCTGCTTATCTGGTGAAGTATGGTTATTTTCTCTGTTTTATGGTAACAGATATAGATGTCGGATCAGGTAGCCTTATTAGTATATGAGCGCAGACTTGGGGTGGGGGTGGAGAATTTGTGGGGTTTTATGTATTAATCCTGATCAGTTACCTTTGTTGTGTACTGTTTTAAAAAAAAAAAAAAAAGAATTTTTAATAAAGTATATTGAATTAGAGGGAGAGGCAGAAGGGGGATGAACAGGGCTGCATCCTCTTCTTAGCCTAGGGCCCCTGCTAAACAGACACCCTGATGTGTCAGACCGGGTCGCCTCCTCATTTCCAATGGGGGGTGGGGGGCAGGCTGGCTTATTTTTTCCAGGCTTGGAAGTCTGTCACTTCGGACAAGTGGGTTCTGGGAATAGTAAGCCAGGGACTTGCTCTCAGTTTCAAATGATTTCCTAAAATCAGAGCAAGGTCTTTCAAACCTGCCTCCCCAATGGAAACAGTTGCTCTAGAGGCAGAGGTTTCTCAGTTGCTACTCCTAAGGACTGTGGAGCAGGTACCTCTACCTCACAGAGGAAAAGGATTGTATTCAAGATACTTCCTTACCCCAAAAGAGACAGGGGAGTGGCAATCCATCCTAGACCTAAGATACTGTATCTGAACAAACATATTACAAAACCAGAGTTCAAAATGGTGACTCTGGGAATCATTCTTCCCACTCTGAGGCCAGGAGACTGGCTAGCCTACCTGGACCTCAAGGATTCCTATTTCCACATCCCCATCAGGTGCTCCCACAGAAAGTACCTCAGGTTTGAGTTGCCTTCAGGGCACTACCAGTTCAGAACAATGCCCTTTGGCCTGACATCTGCACCAAGGGTGTTCACAAAATGTCTGGCAGTTGTGGTAGCCTTCCTCAGAAGGCAGGGCATTTCAGTGTTTCCTTACCTAGACGACTGGCTTAATGTAGGCCAATCATCAGACCAAGTCAAGTCAGCTCTGGCTGTTACCCAGAGGATTCAGGATTCTCTCAGATTTCTTCTCAATCTAGCCAAATCAGTTCTGGAACCTGTTCAGCTTCTCACCTTTTATAGGGGTAGAGCTAGACACCCTTCAGGCAAGAGCCTTTCTACTTCCCTCGAGGGTAAAGGCCCTTACAGATCTGGCTTCTTTCAAATCTTTGGTTTCTCATCCAGCCAGGCATTTTCTCCAGCTTCTAGGCCACATGGCAGCTCTGGATGCAGTGGTATAAGTAGCCAGGTTCCAGATGAGAGACATTCAGTTCCATCTTAGGTCCTTCTGGTCTCAGAGGAAGGATTCTCTCACCAAACTAGTTCCAGTGTCCCAGACCCTTGTCCAGGCTCTCCAATGGTGGCTGGAGGAGAACAATCTCTGGCCGGGTTTCCCATTTCTGCATCAGACACCCTCAGTTGTCTGGTTCATAGCAACCCTCCCTTTAGGGAACCTACTCCTGCTTGGGACCTGAATATCTGTATGGCACAGCTTATGCAGCCCCCTTTCGAACCCTTATCTTCAGCTGAGCTAAAGTACTAGACTTTGAAGACTGTTTTCCTGGTAGCCATTACTTCTGCCAGGAGAATCAGTGAATTGCAGGCTTTGTCAGTGGAACCTGACTTTATTTCCTTTCACAAGGATAACGTGGTCCTTAGAACAAATAGAAACTTCCTTCCTAAGGTGGTTTCAGATTTTCATCTTAACCAGTCTATGACTTTGCCTGTGTTTTTCACTGACCATTCTTCTTCAGGTGAGAGAAGATTGTACAGTCTGGATGTGAAAAGGGCACTTAGCTATTATATAGAGCATACTAAGGGCCACAGGAAGGGGCCAGTTGTTTCTCACTTATGGTGAGGTGGGAAAAGGTAAACCTGCCACGAAAAGATCTATTGCCAGGTGGATTGTTTCTTGTATTCAGTTTTGTTACACAAAACTAGGAAAAGAACCTCTCTCAGGCCTTGGGGCACACTCGACCAGAGGTACGGCTGCCTCCTTGGTAGCTGCTAGGGATATTCCTCTGTCAGAAATCTGTAAAGCAGCCACCTGGAAAACAGTTCACACATTCACCAAGCATTACTCATTGGATACCCAGTCTAGAAGTGATGCTAGGTTTGGCATAGCAGTACTGCAGATCCTGTTCCCAAAGTAGGTTTTGTATCCCCTCCTCCAGGGGGGAACTGCCTGGTAGTCTGCATATAGTCAGAATACAGCAAGACTTCATGCTGTTTGAAGAAAAAATTACTCACCATAGTAGTATTGTTTCTTCTAATGGAGTCTTGCTGTATTCTGACCTCCCTCCCTGCCTCCCCTCACAGAACCTAGTTTTTGGGATGTGGGTTGGCAAGTACAGTGTTGCACCCCAGAGGTGCATGCACCTTCTTACCCTTCCTGGCCAGGATGGGTATTTCTGATTTATTGTTATTGTTTTTGTTATTATCACTGTCTACGTAAGGTTCTTCTTGGATTCTCGACTTGAGTCTTTCTGGACCCAAGTTTTTTTGTTGCCTATGGCTAAAATTTCAAAATAATTTCTATAGCTATTAGTTAGTTAATATAGTGCTCGTAAGAATCTGACAGTTACATTAGAATGTACCAGGGACAAAGGTTTGAAAACCAAGCTTGAGCTCAACGTTCTATGCTTTGGCATAGAGTTAACTCTTTCCTCTCCGGAGCAGTTCATGTGCTGGGGCAAACTACATATAGTCAGAATACAGCAAGACTCCATTAGAAGAAACAACATTACTATGGTGAGTAATTTTTTCTTTTCTACTTTGTCTGGCATTAATCATGTTTGTTTATCAGTCACAACATCCCTAGCAGAGCTAAATAAATGTTCGGAACAGACACTGGAGAGTGGACATCCAATAAACTTACAAGCCAGGGTAGCCAGCTTTAGCCAGCATGATTTTTTCTGTTGCCAGTAAGCTAAAGGGTTATCCTTAATACTAAGGTTGGGCTCAGACAGATATGCACCTATCATGCTTACTACTTAGCATACATTTTCTCCTTGTGGAATTTCAGTGTCCTGCAGCTGGCAGAAAATGTCATCCTTCTCACTGTCTGCTTCTGTACTGTTTTTGGAGCAGTCTTTTGAATTTGAGGTGGTGTCATTGTAGTACTTCTTCCTAATCCTCCTAATGAAACCCAATCTATGGCATCAGTCAAAAGTTGTATGTAGTTCAACCCCTCCTTATCCTCAGAAACCAAATCAGGAAGGTGTCTGTTCCAGAAACGTGGATCTAGCAATGTTGCAAAGACATAAGTTTTGCTCCGTGTCATGGCTGGTAATTTCTCATTATTGCTAGGTCTGGCAAACATGTTATTTACTAGAGACTGGTTCATGTCTAAGTTGTTCCTCATTTTCTCCAACCTTTTTTTGAGAAGTAGAATGAGTGAAATAACTTAGCAACATATAAGTTGACAGCAGAAGAAGACTGCTAGGTCCATCTAGTCTGCCCATTTGTTTTAGAACTATTTTGACACTCTAGTTGCCCTTTGTAGTTAGGGCTCCCTTGTGTCTATCCAATGCATTCTTGAATCCCCCCATAGTGTTGACCCCACAACCTCTTCGTGCAGGCTGTTCCAGACGTCCACCACTCTTTCTGTGAAGAAGAACTTCCTGGTGTTGGTAGAGAACCTCCCTCCTTGCAGTCTGAGGTTATGTCCCCTGGTTCTGGAGCCCTTCTTGAAGTGAAAACGTTTCAATAATGTCCCCTGTCTCTGTTCTGTGCTCCAGGGAGTACATATTCAGTTTCCTAAGTCTTTCCTCGTAGGATATGTTTTGCAGACCTGAATCATTTTTGTTGCCTTTCCCTGTACTGTTTCCACCCGGTCAATGTCCTTCATGAGGTGAGGCCTCCAGAATTGGACTCCATATTCAGGTGAGGCCTGACCAGTAATCTATACAGTGGTAGTACCACCTCCCTCCTCCTGCTCGTGATTCCCTTCCCAATGCAGCCCAGCATTCTGTTGGCCTTCAATGTTGCCTTGTCACACTGCTTACTAACCTTCAAGTCATCTGAGATTATGATTCCCAGATCTTGTTTCTGGTTTGAGGCTTTCAGTCTTTTGCCTCCTAGATAATACTCTTTTCTTGGATTTTTCTTTCCTTTCCTTTCCTGCATGACCTTGCACTTTTTGGCATTAAATCTCAGCTGCCACACTCCAGACCATTCTTTTAGTTTCTTGAGGTCAGCTTCAATCTTGTTCACTCCTTCTGAGTTGTCCACTCTGTTACATATCTTGGTATCATCTGCGAACAGATGTACCTTCCCTTCCAGTCCATCAGCGATGTCTGCTATTAAAACATTGAAGAGCAGAGGCCCCAGCACAGAGCCCTGGGGAACCCCTCTGGTCACCCTGTCTTCTGTCGATTGCATTCCATTAACCTGTACCCTCTAGATTCTGCCTTGTAACCAGTTTTGTGCCCATCTGACTACATCTGGACCAATCCCTGTGTGGGCAAGCTTCTTTACCAGCCTTCTGTGTAGAACCGAGTTGAAGGCCTTACTAAAGTCTAGGTAGACCATATTTACTACCCCACGATCGTCCACTGTTTTTGAAGCATAGTCAAAAAACTCAAGCAGATTTGTCTGGAATGACCTACCTGCTGTGAGATCGTGCTGTTTAGGGTCTTGTTGGTCACTAGATTGTCCACCTGGGAACAGAAGTAGGAGGTTGTTCAGGAAAGACGTTTGGTTTTATCTTCTATTTCAACTGAAATATTTGAATAATTTTGTACTTGAAATGAGTTCTGTGTGTTAAAAATTACTACTTTGAGTTAGAACTGTTACTTGGGCTGTGATATTGTAACTGTTGGAGCTTGTGTGCTGGGTGTGGGAACACTTGTTTGGCAGTGATAATTAGAGTGAAATTTAAATGTGATGTTTGCCTGGTGGTGGTAGAGCCCTTCCACCCACCCTGTTTTGTAGGCTTTCTTAAATACTGAAAAGCCACTGGGGGTTGGGATTGAAGGGCTGTGCATTTCTGTTTGTGACTGAAATTTGAAGCAACAGGAACTGGTGGGCCTGTGACATCATACGGTACCTGATGTCTGCATACACACACTGGACTGTATGTGTTTGTGAGACTTGGGAACTTTATTGGTGGGCTGAAATTGGGTTTGTAAATAACTGCAGTCAGTATAGAGAGAGACTGTATTCCAGGGGGAAGGGACTGAGAAAAGGGGTGTGTGCCATTATGAACAGAGAAGGACAAACAGGGTGGCCAGATTCCACCATGGCAGGCATCTTTGGAAGGGTTGTAGGCTGCACAGGCTGTGAAATGGCAATAATTCTCAATTGGGCCTGGAGAGAGGGAGGCTTCCCACTCTGTAGACAGCTATCTTGTATCAGGAGTGAAGTATACTGGTTAAGGAGTAAGCTGGGGGAGTTGGGGGGTGTCCAAGGATAAGGGGTGTGGATATGGGCAGCAGAAGGGTGGGGCTGAGGGGAGGCTGGGGCAACATTCAGAAATTACAGGACGTTATGTTACAACAAGCAGGAGTGGGGATATTAGAGACAGAGGATCCTTAGATAGGGATGTTGACGCTAAGGGGAAAATGTACTGGGTAAACATTCCAAATATAAAGAGAGTGAAGGGGGAAGAGTCAGAAGGGGCTGTTGTGGGGAAGCCTAGAAGAGCAGACAGTGAGAAGGGAGGAGCTGTTGTGGGGAAGCCTAAAAGAGCAGACTGTGGGAAGAGAGCTCCTAAGGAGAACAGGGCAAGAGGGGAGGAAGAGGGGCAGTTTAGAGGGGCAGTCCGGGGAAACTCAGGTTACTTGGTGGAGGCTGGCATAGAGTGTTACAATAAATTTGAGCTACTAAGCAACCTAGAGGGGGAGGAAGGGGTTGGTGGAAATCAGGAAACTGATACAGAGGCCGGGAGGAGGGAGTCGGCTACCCATAGGACATCACAGACCAAGCAATGGAAAGGATAGAAATAGTCCCAGAGGGAGAAGGGGAGACATAAATGTCAAGCAGATGGGGGAGATGCAACATATTGCAGACATGAGGGAGAAGAGCATGACTGGAGAGAACTGGGAGACATGGAGGCAGGGTAGGGGCCCTCCTTCAGCAGGGGGTCTGTACCAAGGATGGGGCCCTAGGTAAAGGGGACCCACAGAGGGCCTCTGGAGGTAGGGGTACTATTACAAGGGACAAGGATAGTGGTGTCGGGGAAGGGGAAACCATCAGGGCCAGGATAAATGGTTCGGATAAGAGTGGGTTAAAGGGGACATCTATTTGGGGGGGTCTGAGTTAAGTGGGCAAAATAACAAGGGAGGCAGAAAGGGGAGGGTGACAAGGGGGTCTCTAATAAGGCAGGAAGACTCCCATGGAATTGAGATCACGAATGGGGGGGTTGGGGGTTGAGAGCGCATAGTGGAGATAACCATAAGGATGATGGCGGTGTTAAGGTTCTGTTATTGGGAGACTCGATGATTAGGGGTATCCAGTTGGAGGGACGGGGGATGGATGCCATAGCCAGGTGAAGGTAGTTAGTTTCCCTGGGCTGACAGTGCACAGAGCAAAGTTCATGGTGTGCAAACTGGTTAGAGATTGTGGAGGGAAACCGGATTTCCTTGTGCATTTGGGAACTAATGATCTAGAGGGAAATAGCGTTTTGGAAATCCAGGCAAGGTTACAAGAACTTGCCAGAGTCTGTCGGGTTAATGGATGCAACATTTCCTTTTCAGAGATATTGCCAGTACCAAAGGCCTCAGTGGAGAAAAAAGTGAAGATCACAGAGGTGAATGACTGGCTCAGGAAGTGGGGTGAAGAGAGTAGGTTGGGGGTGTTAGGGAACTGGAAAGGAGTTTGGGAGGATAAGGGACTGTATGCCAAGGACAGGCTTCATCTTGCCCCATTAGGGAAGGAAGTCCTTAAACAGGGGGTGGCTGACCACATTCAAGAGAGGTGGGGTTTAAACTTGTGAGGGGGGGGCAGGGATAAAGGAGGGGCTGGCCAGAAGCCCTCTCCTCCAGATGAGGGGAGTAGCCTTCAAACCAAAGTGGGGGAGGGGGGAAATAGACAGGGGGAGGAGGTTTCAGGAGGAGCAGAGGGAGGATGGAAGTATAAGGAACCTGGTTGGGTTCGACAAAGGGGATCAGGGATAAGGGGTGGGAGGTGGTGTTAGTAAATGCCAGGAGCTAGAGAAACAAGTTGCCAGAGTTCC
This sequence comes from Neoceratodus forsteri, assembly GCA_016271365.2. Taxonomy (NCBI): domain Eukaryota; kingdom Metazoa; phylum Chordata; order Ceratodontiformes; family Ceratodontidae; genus Neoceratodus; species Neoceratodus forsteri. Next base: position 723,657,574 of record CM057458.1, on the reverse strand, counting down.
AGGCTATGCTTTTCGGGGGAGGGGGGGTGGATGTGGCAATGGTCATGGAAATGTGGGCCAACAAAAACTATGACTGGGACCTAAACGTGCGGGGGTACACTATGCTTAGGAAGGCTAGAAAGGAGAGCAGAGGGGGTGGAGTGGCTATGTTCATTAGAGATGACATAGAAATTGCTGGGGTAGAAGAGGCAGAGGGAAATGTGGAGGCCTTATGGGTCCTGCCCGAACCCCAGCAGGAGGTAAGAATCAAGATAGATTGTAGTATAGCCTCTGAATGGGTGATGTTCTGGAGGATGGTTTGCTGGACAACATCATTACCCAGTGTGGACAAAAGGAAGGAATGGTGTTGATGGGGACCTAATATGCCAGGGTAAAACTGGGGAACCATGTCCTCTAAGGTGGCCAAGGCAGAGGCTGCTGGATGGCTAAGGATGTGTTCTTAACACAGCATGTGATGGAGCCCACAAGGGAGGGGCATGTCCTGGACGTGGTTCTGGCAGATGGGGATCTGGTAAGGGACCTGGTTGTAGAGGATCCCCTGACTGGGAGTGACCACAATACTGTCTGGTTTCAAATAAGCATGGGGGAGGAGGGAGAGATCTAGGACACTGGCAGTGGACTTCAGGGGGGCAGACTTTGTGGGCATGGGAAATATTCCCAAGGATCACTTGAAGGGGATTACATCAGTGACAAATGTGGAAAAGAGATGGGAGGTCATAAAACGGGGACTTCATGAGGCAGTCAGGACCTGCGCTAGGGTGAAACATAAGGGAGCAAGGTCACATAAACCATGCTGGTGGTCCAGTGAGGTTCAGGTAGCAGTCAGAGAAAACAAGGCGGCCTACAAAAAATATAAAACAATACGAGAGGATAGGGAAAAGGAAATGTACCATCTTGCATCTAGAAAAGTCACCCAGATGGTGAGGGGGGCAAAGTCCAGTAATGAGCAGCGGCTGGCACAGGGGATACATGGAGGGGAAAGGGGTTCTTCCGGTACATTGGGGAGCGGAGAAAAACTAAGAGCCATCTTGGCAGATTCAGATCAGAAGGAGGGTGGGTGGAAGAGGCGAGGGACCAGGCAGAGGTATTAAACGAGTACTTCGCCTCTGTGTTCACTAGGGAGGGGGATGGGATATCTACAAAGCAAGGCATGATATGGATAGAAGCAGTAGTGAGTGGGATCAGGGGAGCAACAGCAATGGAGCAAGAGGGAGGGAGAGGTACTCCAGGGGTGTCACATCAGGATAAGGATAAAAAGGCCAGTAAGGTGGAGGGGACGGATGATGCTATCTCCACCAAAAGGGTGTGGTTAACCCTCGAGGCCCTAAAGAAAGATAAATCTCCTGGGCCAGATGGCATTCATCCGAGAGTACTATGGGAATTGGCAGACATACTGGCTGCACTTCTGGTGGAGCTCTTCAACAGGTCGCTGGAGACAGGGAGGATATCTAGGGATTGGCGAGAGGCACATGTGGTGCCAATCCATAAAGGGGGGTTCAGGGAAGTAATAATAATAATAACTTTATTTTTAAAGTGCCTTTCAAAATATCAAGATGCTTTACATATCAAAAGCCACAATATACAATGCCAATTAAAAACATATAAATAAAATAATTACATAACATCATACGTCAAAAACAAACAATAAAATCCTCCATACAATCAAAACATAATACTTGCACTCAGATTTCATTAATCTTCCAAGTAGGCCATATGCCACAGGTAAGTTTTTCTTAAATACCTCCACAGAGGTGCACTCCTTTAAGCAGCATGGTAGAGAATTCCAAAGAGTGGGTGCAGCATAAGAGAATGGTCTACTACCAGAAGATTTTACACTCAGTCTTGAAATCTCTAACAACCCCTCGTCGGCCGAGCGGAGTGATCTGCCGGGGCAGTAAGGCACCAGAAGTTCTTTCAGATAGGTCAGACCCTGATCATGAAGGGCTTTGAAAGTCAATAAAATGACTTTAAAGGTGATCCGCCACCGTATAGGAAGCCAGTGCAGTTCGTGCAGTACTGGGGTAATGTGATTGGATCTCCTTGTCCCAGTCAATACCCTGGCTGCAGCGTTCTGCACCAGCTGTAGGTGACGGATTTCAACCCCAGAAAGCCCAAAGTAAAGGGCGTTGCAGTAGTCCAGACGTGAGGACACAAAGGCGTGGACCAACGTTGGCAAAGAGTCAGACGGAACAAGGTGACGCACCCTGGCAATATTCCTAAGATGGTAAAAGGAAGTCCTGACAACAGCCGACACTTGAGATTGAAGGGTCAGCCTGTCGTCTAGGACAATCCCAAGGTTGCGCACCTGTTCAGAGGTCGGTAGTGACATGTCATCAAGAAAAATTCCAGAGGTCATGCCATTATGCGACCTCGCTATCTGACCACCCGGGTCCACCACTAACACCTCTGTCTTCTCTGAGTTCAACTTTAACCAACTAGAATCCATCCACACCCTTGGATTTCTTCCAGACAGTTATTAAACACCGAAAGAGCTCCATCCTGGTCAGGCGCAAAAGACAGGTATAGCTGGGTATCATCTGCATAGCAGTGAAACCTCAGCCCATACCATCTTATAATGTCTCTGAGGGGCAGCATATACACTGCAAATAACATGGGTGACAGCACTGAACCCTGAGGCACCCCACACAACAAAGAAGTTGGGCCGGAGGAATGAACCCCCAACACAACTCTTTGTGATCTCCCAGTAAGGAATGAAGTGAACCATTTTAAAACAGTTCCCGACATTCCACAGATTAGCCTCAGGCGTGCTAACAACACCAGGTGATCCACAGTGTCAAAAGCTGATGAGAGATCAAGAAGAACTAGAATGGAACGTCTCTTCTGATCCCTCGCCCTCAGAAGACCATTAAGCACCCGAACCAGCGCAGTCTCGGTGCTGTGTCTTTTATGAAAACCAGATTGGAAGGATTCGTAGACATTATGGATGGTTAAATGGTCTTCCAATTGGGCTGCCACTACCTTCTCAATAACCTTCCCAATAAAGGGAAGGTTAGAGATAGGTCTGTAGTTTGAGAAACAGTCTGGGTCCAAAGCAGCTTTCTTCAGTGGGGTGTAACCACTGCCTCTTTCAGGGAGTTAGGAAACTCACCTGACTCTAAGGAGCACCAGACAATTTGCACCATAACTGGACCAATGATCTCAGAGAAACTCAAAATTAGGGGAGTTGGTACAGGGTCCAAACTACAGCTCGTGGGCCGCACGCTATGGATGATCCACATAATATCCATGACCTCCGGTCGGCAAAAGAAACTCCAAGAAAATTGAGGTATTGTGAACTCGCACTGTTCCACAACATCACCCTTAGAGATTGCCGGACGCAAGTCCGCCTTGATGTCAGCTACCTTAGTTGCAAAGAACTGAGCGAGCTCCTCTCACTCCAATTGAGAAAAAGCTTTTCGGACTTGCAGACAGGCTGGGTTGCAAAGTCTGTCTACAGTCCGAAACAACTGAGCCGGTCGATTATGTGCAACTGCAATCTCCCTGGACAGGAATTCTGCCTTCTTATGGGTGATTGCAGATTGATAGATAGAATAATGTTCCATCAATCTAAGGTGGTCAACATCAAGGGCGGACTTGCGCCAGCAACGCTCTAGCCTTCGGCCCTCTCTCCGCAACTCCCTCAGTGTCCCATCGAACCAAGGGGACCTGGGGTGAAGGGATAGGGGTGTTCACAAACAGGGACAATAAGATCCAGGGCCACCGTAACAGCCGTATTATATGCCAACATCAGTGCCTCTGGGCTACTGCTAGGCAACATGGGGGATGAGAGGTCAAGGACCGCTGCAAGGCCCTGGGAAGTAATATTCCGTAATGGGCGGTACCTGACCATCTCCACAGGGGGAGGCCTTCTCAGGGGGGTGCAAAAATTGAACCTCACAGTGTGGTGGTCGGACCAAGTGACTGGTTCCACCCGCACGTCGGATGAATCAATCCCTAAGAGGAAGACTCAATCCAGAGAGTGCCCAGATTTATGTGTAGACCCATCAGGTTGACCTCGGTGGTTGGAAAATTAATGGAGAGTATACTGAAAGAATGATTAGGGGTGTACTTGGAGGAGGTGGGAGGTCTGGATAGTCGGCAATGTGGGTTTGTGCCAGGTGGATCATGTCAAACCAATCTTGTGGAGTTCTACGAATGGATAACATCAGAACTGGACAGGGGAAAGCCTGTAGATGTATTATTCTTGGACTTCAGCAAGGCATTTGACTCTGTCCCCCACAATGGTCTGGTGGAGAAACTGACGGGGTTGAGAGTAAGCCCTTTGATGGTCAGATGGATTGAAAACTGGCTAGCTGGATGCACCCAGAGAGTAGTGGTTTGTGGGGGGCTCTCGAACCCTAGAGAGGTCGGTAGTGGGGTACCGCAGGGCTCGGTCCTGGGTCCGATCATGTTTAATGCATACATATCGGATATCAGGGAAGGTATAGGGTGTGAAATAAGTCTCTTCACTGATGACTCCAAGCTGGGAGCAGTAGTTGAAGGGGGGGAAGAAGGGAGGTTGGCCCTGCAACGGGACCTGAACACCCTGGAAAGCTGGGCTCACACATGGCAATTAAATTTCAATATCACCAAGTGTAAGGCATTACATCTTGGGCGGGGAAACCCTAAACACAGGTACACCCTGGGAAGGAAGGCACTGGAGGCCTCAACAGGGGAAAAAGACCTAGGGGTCATGGTGTATGCATGTATGAATAACTCTGAGCAGTGCAGGAGAGTGGCTAGCAAGGCAAACAGGATGTTGGCATGCATCGTAAGGGGGATCACCTCTAGGAGCAGGGAAGTAATTCTGCCGCTGTACAATGGACTGGTTAGACCACACCTTGAGTACTGTGTACAGTGCTGGAGACCACACTTGAAGAGGGACATACAGCTCCTGGAGAGGGTACAGAGGAGGGCAACTAAGATGATACAAGGACTAGGGGATTTGACGTATGAGGACAGACTTGAGGAGCTCTGCATGTTTTAATTGGAGGAGAGATTGGGGGACATGATTGAGGTTTTCAAGTACCTCAAGGGAATAGATAGGGTAAACATGGAGGGGATCTTTAGACTAAAGCAGGCAGGTATCACCAGAGGGCATGGTTTGAAGTTGGAAGGTGGAGGGTGAGGGGGGAAAAGAGGAGGAGGTTTTTCACTGACGGTGGTGGACCCTTGGAATGCGCTGCCTGGCGAGCTGGTTCAGAGATCCACAGTGGAGGGCTTCAAGAGAGGGTGGAACAGACACAGAAAGCAGATGTATCAGATGATGGCCTCTGCTTTATTATATGTCTAAGTGTTTTGGATATCATGATCCTGTCTATTGTATTTGTTGAATCTTCAATAAACTTTATATTGAAAAAAAGATGATGGCCTGGCCTGGGGGGTGGGGATGGATGATAGGGGTTTCTGGAACACAAGGAGGGGGAGGGCCTCGGCACCCAACTAGGGATCTGAGGTTCGAGCAGACTCGATAGACCGTAAGGCCTAATCTGCTGGCAATCAGTATGTTAGTATGTTAGTTTCAAGGAATGCTATGATCCTCTGTTTGAGTAGTGTCTCCATTAGTTTCCTACTATAGATGTGAGACTTACCGGTCTGTAATTATCAGCCTCTTCACAACTGCCTGATTTGTGAAGTGGAACCACTATTGCCTTTTTCCAGTCTTTAGATACCACACCGCTCTTCAAGGATTTTGTGACTAGAAGTGCCAGAGGGGCTGCTAATTCTGCCCCCAGTTCCTTAAGGATTCTGGGGTGCATCACGTCTGGTCCCATGGCTTTGTCTGCTTTTAGTTTATTTAGCACCTCCCTTACTTCGGCTTCTGTAAAGGGATTGATATCTACCCCTGGTCCTGGGATGTTGTGCTTTTTCGGGGCTGGGCCATCCCCTGGGCCCTCTTTGGTAAACACTGAGCAGAAGTATTTGTTGAGGATTTCGTCTTTCTCTGGGTCATGTTTGGTGCATTTCCCTTCTTTAGTAGCAATCTTTACTATCCCTCTTTTGCCTTCCTACGTTCCCTAATGTATCTAAAAAAATTATTTGTCTCCTCACTTTGCCCCTTCTGCTGTCTCTTCCTCTGTCTGGGCCTTTGCCTTTCTAATTTGTTAGAGTCTCTCATCTTTTTCCTTGTACAACCCCCAGTCTTTCTCAGTTTTGGTTTCTTGGTATATGCTATACTGTGGTAGTCACTTCCTTGGAATACCATAGACAATTTATTTTTCTTTTTTCTTTGCTGACCCATATGGCACATTGATCTGTGGTAGTCTTTATTGCTCTCTTGAATCTCCCCCACATGACCTCCACCTCCTCAATCTCTAGTTCCATTAACTGGCTATTGAGTGGCTATGCCTCTAGTTCAATGGATAAGCAACCAGACACTCCCCCTGCCTAAACTATATAAGCAGTTCCTCCCAGCCTCATTCTGAAGCACTTTTTCTTTGCTGCTGGAGGCTGTGTCCATCTGTCCTTTGCTGCTGGCTGGGGCCTAGTGGGAACTATCCCCCCTTGCTGTTTAGATTCTGCTTGTTTCTGCTGGACTTCTGTTGTCTGTTCTGCTTGGTTTGTATATTGCCTCTGGCTGTGTGCTTCTTTGTGTGCTTGTTCCCTGTTCCTCTGTATTTATGTGTCTTTGTTTTGCCTTCTCTGTGGGGGGCTTCTGTTCTAAACTCCTTGTGTATTGCTATCCAGGAGCTCATGTTGCTTGCTACCATTTACTGTTTTATCAAGCTGCATTGTTGTCATTCTACTTCCGTGCCTCATGGCCTCTGATTGCTACTGTTCTTTGGTGCTACTACAACATCTCTTTGAGGATTCTTCCTAACATACTTTTAGCCAAGGGAACCTTCCCGCAGTACCTCTAGGAGTGGAACCCTTTTCCAGGGTTCCTTGCCTTCGGTACCCCTACAGGGTGATAATTCCTCATGGAATAGAGAGTGCGAACAGCCAAAGTAAAGTAACACAGTTGCACAAGCATAACACTATACTGGTTGCGAAGGCCATTGATTTGAGAGGCTATGCCTGTAGTTCCATGGACAAGCAGCCAGACACTCCCCCTTCCTGAACTATATAAGCAGTTCCTCCCAGCCTCTTTCTGAAACACTTTTACTTTGCTCCTCCATCCTCCCCTCGTCTTCCAGCAGCATCACTTTTCTCCTTCGGGGATTCATTCTAAGGTACTTTTAGCCAAGGGAACCTTCCCGCAGCACCTCTAGGGGTGGAACCCTCTTCCAGGGTTCGTTGTCTTCAGTACCACTACAGGGTGATAATTCCTCATGGAATAGAGAGTGTGAATGGCCAAAATAAAGTAACACAGGTGCACAAGCATAACACTATACTGGTTGAGAAGACCATTGAACTTATGTTGTTCTTCATTTTTTGGAAGTCGGTCTTTCTGAAATCTAGCATCTTTATCTTTGAGTGACTGGTGTCCTGTGTTATGTTTACCTTAAAGCTTACCATGCGATGGTCACTGTTGTCCATATGGCATCCCACTTCGATGTCCTTGATCCTTTCCAAGTTTGTGAGGACAAGAGCAAGAATGGCATCTCCCCTTGTTGGGGTTTTAAGAAGCTGGCACAGTCCCTTACCTTGTAGTGACAATAAGAAGTCCCTGCTTCTTGTTGTTGCTGCCGTTAGTGTGCTCTACTTAATATCTGGTAGGTTGAAGTCCCCACCAGTATTACTTTGCCTTTATCAGACATTTTGTGGATTTCCTCTATTAGGTCTTTGTCTCCTTTATCTCCATGATTTGGGGGCCTGTACATGACACCGATTCTGAAGGATCTTCTCTTGCCCATGTCTACTGTCAGCCACAGTGACTCGAAGTCCCCAGCTTGCCCTTTTACTTCTGTGGCTATTATTTCCTCCAGGATATAAATGGCTAGGCCCCCACCCCTTTTTTTTCCCTGCCTATCTTTCCTGAACAGATTGTAACTGGGAATGGCTGTATCCCATCCATAGTTTTCCATGAACCACGTTTCTGTTACAGCCACCCAGTCCAGCCTCTCTGTTTCCAAGATGGCTGTGAGTTCAGGAAGTTTGTTGGTTAGGCTCCTAGTATTTGCAACCATTGCCTTCCAGGAATGTACAACCTCTTTGGCACAAGGTTGTACCCTCTTCCTGGACTGCTCCAGTTTGCTCTTTCTGGCAAAGAGATTATGGAGGTTGCTGGTTCAGGCAGATGTTGACTCTGATTTGTTTTCTGAGGATGTATGCGTGCATTTGGCATTTTGGGGAGTGATGACCAGCCCACCGATGGCAGAGGTGTGAACTGCATCATACTCCCCTTTATTTAGTTTAAACTACCTGTATAGACATCAAATTTTTGTCCAAATGCTTGCACACCTTCTCTGTTTAGGTGCAATCCGTCGTATTTAAAAAAAGCTCTTTCCCAAAAGTTGTGCCAGTTCCCTGTGCAGTGGTATCCCTTGTCTTGGCACCAATCACACAGCTATGAGTTGAATTCAACTATTTCAATCCCTCTGTCTCGCTTGTTGATTTTTATGTTGTCTTGCACATGTGCAAGCAACATTTTGTGGTAGTAGGAGAAATGCAGAGGTGTGTCAGTGTTGGCAAATGCAGGGCACACTTTAATAGGTGCATCCCTCATTCTCCAATTAGCCAGCATGCTAGTGGTGACACAAGAATTATGTAAAGTGCCACCAACTTGAAATAAATGTGCCACTGCAGTCAGAGACAAGTTTGTCATGCAGCGGCACAGATGACACGCCTCCCATATGTGCCTTGCCTGGTGAAACATTTCAATAAACATGGCGGCAGCTCCTGCCGTCTGCCTCTCATAATCCCCAGAAAGTCAACTTTGGGGGTGCCCAATCCCTCTGTTGGCATGCCCCCTTCCCTTTTCAATTTGTTTTCTGACGTGGGTGCCCAATCCCCATCGGCATAATGTCCCCCCAGTTTAATTTGTTTGCTGACAGGGGTGCCCAGTCCCCATTGGCATCGTGCTCCCAAACACAGACTTGCTTTCTTTGCTGATGCGGGTGCCCAATCCCCGTCGGCTTTAGTCTCCCCCTAAAAAAAAAAAAAACCCAGGTGGCACACTGGGAGCCCACCCCAGTGTGCCCAAATATATGTTTTTGTAAAACCTGGGGGGGAAAAACCTTCCCCTGACGTTTTTTTTTTTATTTGTCCCTGTAAAAAAGAAAATGGTCCCTCGTCATCAGGACACCCCTCCTCCCCCAACCTGCACCCATCCTCTGCACACCCCACCTCCCCACACACCCCTCACCCCATAGTTACCTCTGGAGGTCCGGCGCGGAGATATTCAGTGGAGCGGGAGACGTCTGAACTATTCAAAAGCCAGCCGCAAACTGAAGAAAATCACGGTAAGCTATATAATGGCATCAATTGGGGGGTAACTTAGGTGGATATCTTGGCCATTGTTTTGACTTTTGGCTCCAAATTTTCAACATGGGGTTCTTGGGACCCCACCTCATGAACAAATGCACTGTCATTTCGTTACTCCGTCCTAAAAGGTCATTTCACAGTCACTGCGTAGAATCATCTTTCAGGACTGATTAACAAAATGACAGTGCCACTGTTCATGAGGTGGAGTCCCAAAAAGTGTATGTTGCAAATTTGGTGAAAAAATTCCAAAGAATTACCATATTATGAGTGTGCGTTGTGCAGTTTCCATGCAAGCTCATAACTTCAGAAATTTCTAATATTTTCACTTCAGATTTTCAACATTGCCATTTTTCACACTTCCTTATGAACAACACAGCTGTCATTTTCACATCCTGCCTGAAATGTGTTTTCGCACATGTGACGCACAATGGCACGGTCGTTGTGGGAAGTCAACGTTCAGGACAGATTAACAAAATCACAGTGACACTGTTCATGAGCAGAGGTCCCAAAATGCCTATGTTGAAAATTTGGCTGAAAAACTCCCCAAAATAATTGCATTACGGGCATGCATTGCACAGTTTCTATGCATGCTCATGACTTCACCAATTTTCCATATTTTCACTCCAGATTTTCAACATTGCCATTTTATTACACCTCCTCATGAACAGTACAGCTGTCATGTTTCACATCCTGCCTGATGTGTGTTTTTGCACCTGTGACACCAAATGGCACAGTCACTGCGTAAAATCACCTTTCGGCTAACTAACTGATACTGCCACTGCTCATGAGGTGGGATCACACAAAGCCCATGTTGAACATTTGGAGTGAAAATAACTACACATGCCCAGGGCATTAGGGTTTCCAACCATAACGCCCCACCCTGTAGAGACTGACAGGCATCAGGGGTGTCACTTGGGATTGTCGGCTGTAATGCTCACTCCATTCTACCCCCACCCCCACCCTGCAGCCACTGACAGGCATCGAGGTGTGCCTTGGACTTTGCAGCCCCTCAACTCACCCTATTCTTCTACACTGCACCCATCTCAGTGTATTTCCTTATGGAATGGGGTGAGTGTAACTCCCCAAGGCACACCGCGACACTTGTCGGTGTCTGCAGGGTAGGGTGAGGTGAAATGATGTGAGCGTTATGGCCGATGACCCAAAGGCACACCCCAATGCCTGTCAGTCTCTGCAAGGTGGAGGTGGGGTTGGCATCAGTTCACTACTTCACTGCCATTCCTATTATGCATCTCTCTAACTCCTGCACTACCAATGCCAATGCCAGCAAGGCAACATTCGGCAATGACAAATGCTCATTTCTTTTCCCACACTGGCAGCAGTTCTGAGAAGGCTAATTTGGATAGTAGGGAAAAAAGTTTGTTGGCCAGGTCCTCAAAGTGTTTCTTGGCCTACTGAACAGTGTGATTTGCCAAGTCTTTGGTACCAAGGCGTATTGTTATATGTGTAGCATCCTGTGATTCCTGCACAATTGTTTTTATGCGGTTAGTGTCCCTACTTGCAGAGGCTCCTGGTAGACACGTTACCACGATGTCACTTTTAACATTTTGTGTTAGGTGGTGGTCCACTTCTCGGATCGTGGAATACACAATTATGAGAATTTTGCTTTTGTTTATATTTATTTAGTTTTTATTTTGAGTTTTAGTATTTTTGTTGTTTTTGCATTTGGTTTTTGTTGTTGGTTATATTTTGAGTATTAGTATTTTTGTTTTTATCATAGTTTGTATTGGTTTTAATTGGCATGTTAGCCTTTTTTTGGTGGTGTGATTTCTTTACCTTTTTATTGCTTTGTCTGTGGTTGGTAGCAGTGGAGCGAACCTGTTTTTTGTTTAGATGGCCGGGAGATGCTCCTGGTTTTTGGCTTCTTTCCTGGGCCTCCTGTGACGCCTCTTTTTCCTTACCACCTGCCAGTCTCTGGGCCCTGCTTTGAGTCCTGGCCTCTGGCTGACATACTGGTACTGGTGGGAGGGGGTTGAGGAGGTGTACTATAGAGTTCCCTGTACTAGAGGTTGTATATTATAGTCCAAGCAACCTGTAGTTGGGCTGCAAGATCATCCTGGTTGTCATTTATAGATCCTGCTGTACAGTGCACCACAGTTTTCACAACTGACAAGGTCCATTTTTTTTCTGTTTTAGTTGAGAGTGCTGATTCCTGTTTCTTGGCAGGAAGTGTGGACGCAAAAGAAAACAGAAAATTAATTTTTTTTTTTTTTTTGTTTCTCCTTCCTGCTGAAAAAACAATCAGTTTGTTAAGGTCTGCCATTTAGTAGCACAACTAGAGACTGAAGGAGAAGAGTTCAAGTTTATCACACGAATAACTCCATTGAGCAAGCTCATTCACAAGGAGGTCCTGAGACATGTGTCAGAAGCACAAACAAGTAGCAGCATAGTACACATACAAACGTACATAATCCATGTGGCAACATAGAGTATATACATACATAATACAGGCAATAGGAGTGGGTACAATTTGCATTGTTATACATACATGGAATGCAGTAACTAATACAGGCATAGTAAACAGTAAGAATAACAATGGCCGCACGTGTGCAACATGCACAACTGAAGTACAAAAAAAAGATGAGAGACGTGCAAATAACAGGGACTTAACTACAGCAATAAATAAAGTGCAAAGGCCTTAAGGTGGATACTGGATGCATAGATAGAAGGCCATGAGAGTGTTCATTAAGTACTGGCTACCAGGTAGTACGACGTTGGAAGGAAAGAGGAGATAAGGCGGTGAGAGGGGGGAATAGCAGAGGGAGGGGGAGAGTGAGGATGTAGGGGAGTGGGAAGAAGTGACGTGAAAGGCCTGGTGGGTGGGGGTGGAAAAGGGACTGGGCAAAGACTAGGGAACCAATACCAGAGGCCGGGTTTACAGCCTATAATAGCTTCATATCTGTTTAACCAATCTTGTGGTTAAGGTTTTAAAGGCATTGACAGATATGAGACAGGTAAACTTCAGAGTATATTGTTCCAGTTGCTCCTTATGCTGAGAGAGCAGCCGCTGACTGGGTCTGAGCAGTGCGATTGAGGAGAGAATACACCTCAGCGGAGATAGGAGCCCGGACTTTGCACTCCAAGGGGGATTCAGCCAGGTAGAACTGCTGTCAAGGAATCCCTGCTTCTGCACCTGTCAGAGTCTACCTTCCCTCCAAGATTGGTTTCTCTCCCAGTCGGTGAAGACCAGTGAAGCTCAGCAGACAGTAAGGCTAGGGACTGGACCGCACTTGGCGCATGCCTCCTAGGGTTGCCCTTTGTGTCTGAGCTGTTGCTTCTGGTTGTTTCTGGCTGAGAGCTTTCTATTAGCTGACCTCTATTTCAGTAGTGGGTATAGCAGACAGTAAGGCTAGGGTCTAGACCACTCTTGACGTATGCCTCCTAGGGGTGCCCTTTGTATCTGAGCTGTTGCTTCCAGCTGAGAACTTTCTATTAGTTGACCACTATTTCAGTAGTGGTACAGCAGTACACATGCTGATTTACATACAGCAGCCAGGAATTCTGGGTAAGTGTTCCAGCTGCTCCTTATGCTGAGAGAGAGCAGCCACTGACTGAGTCTGAACAGAGCATTCGAGCAGAGAAGTCACCACAGTGGAGATAGGAGCCCAGACTGTGCACTCCAAGGAGGATTCAGCCAGGTAGAACTGCTGTCAAGGAATCCCTGCTTCTGCACCTGTCGGAGTCTACCTTCCTTCTGTGATTGGTCTCTCTCTCTCTCTCTCCCAGTCAGTTAAGATCAGTGAAGCTCAGCAGACAGTAAGGCTAGGGGCTGGAATGCACTTGGCGTATGCCTCCTAGGGTTGCCCTTTGTGTCTGAGCTTGACTAAGGGATGCCTTCTCTGCACTGACCGCTTCTGTAGGATTCATGAATGGTTTCAGAATGTGACACAACTGTTCCAACAGAGACCATTGAGTAGAATGGAGTAAAATGCCTTTCCTGATATCATTGTACATGATATACTCAGTGATAGCTACCTTTTGTTCAAGAATGCATTCAGTCATAAAGTAAGTTGAATTCCACCTTGTTGGTACATCCAGAACAAGCTGGAGATGAAGAAGACCTTTGTCCTTCTGAATATAAGCAAGGTTGAAACAGGCTTTTACTGAATGGTTGAAGTGGCCACACACTTTGCGCACTGTTCCCATAGTGATTGATACTTGCTGGTCATTATCCAGGAAGCTTCAAACGATTAGGTTAAGACAATGGGCAAAACAGTATATATGTACATAGTTGCCGTCATGAGGTGCTTTTTTAATATTTGAACCATTGTCAGCAATGAAAAAAAAAGCTTTCAAACCCTGTGATGCGATCCAAGCAATAACTAGTCTTTTCAGTTCTTGCTGAATGTGCAGTGCTGTGAGTGTGTGTGTCTTGAAAGTGACATACATGGAGAACTGCCATTTTCTGAAACACGACGGGGTTTTTTGAGCTCTGAGAGACAGTAGTGGTAGTAGTAGTACTGGTTGAAGTGGTAGCAGACAGACTGGTGTGTGAGAATGATTATGAGTTGCCCACAAAAGTGACCCAGTGTACAGTAAGAGAAAGATAGGCAAGGTTTGGGTGCTGGTCCACATATCAGTAGTAAAGTGAACTACCTTGTCCTCAGCCTCTTGGAGAGCATGCCTTGCTTGAACTACTAAGCTGTCAGACATCCTAAGCACAGCAGTTACTGGGAAGTATTTTCTACTTGGCATTAAATATTGTGGCTCTAAGTATTCTATAAGCCTTCTGAAACCCATGCCGTCCACAATAGAATGTGGCTGCAAATCAAGCACAATCATTTCTGCTATTTTACGATTCATTGCCAGTGCTATGGTATGGTTTCGTGAATATGCAGACTTTCTTTCAAAAACTTCTTTTAACTTCAGTTGCCTCTTATCAGGGGTGAAGTTAGATTTGGCTGGAGGTGTTGTACGACAATCAAAGAAAAAAGTCACATAACTCACCCAGCCAGAAATAAACTGCTGTCTACACTGAAGTAAAGTGCAATAGAAACAGGCAGTTTTATTCTGAGCAAGAGGACAACGCTGAGCTCCTCATCCTGAGGAGGCCCAAAGCAGATTGACATTTCAATCAGCAGGTTTTTGTCAAAGTATAGCACCACCAGTGGTCATGGTTATTTTAAGCATTTCAAAATAGTGATCAGCAATTGCATGTTAAAGTGACAGTGCAAACAACCAATTTATACATTCCTTTAAAAATGGTGACATATTCAGCCAACCTTCAAATTCATATAAATAAAACCTGTCACATGTTACAAACACCGTTTACTGTGAGTACATATCCAAATCCACTTTAACAGAGAGAACGGTGCCTGTCTGTTTTAACTGTACATTTGTATGGCTTTCTATGTACCTTATTATTGTACGAAAAACTGGCTTCTGTGTAATACTCCCTAACTAGCAGCAAATTCAAAACTCAAAATAATGTATACTTAGCAGAGATATGCATAACCATTAGCTTGCTACCCAGCTCCCGTGTACAAAAAGGAGCAAACAGCATGGAAAGGGGGCAGGGCTGAAGGGTAAAAAAGGGGGGGAGGGAGGAAAAAGGCAAGATCACAGTTACAATTACTAGCATGGTAACATTTAAAACCTCAATTGGTGCAAATAATAATACATCCAATTGCATTGTATGGTACATCATGTTACCTCACTTTTGGCTATTCTCCCCTATCTCTCAGCTGGGAAAGTGTGTGACTTATTCACAGCGCCTCCCTGGAACCTACAAAGAAACAACATATAAATACATAATTAGTCTAATTCTGTATCAGAGCATAATTGAAAAAATTACACAGATAGAACATCAAACAAGAAGGCAAAACTCATTTCACTAAAAATGGTTCAGTTTCTATATAGTCATTAAGACCTGATTCTGTCATACATGCACCTAACCGAAAAATCCAGTAGTTTTCCCTCTTGCTGAGGTCAAGTTCTCTATTACCCCCTCTAGGCCCCAGGCATACTTGCTCAATACCTGTAAATTATCTGTTAACTTTGTCACTACATATAATGTTAGATCCAGGCAGGTCAGGAACATCATTTATATCAACTGGCATGTACTGGGAGCAGATGCAAGACTGCTTGAAAGTTCCACAAAAGTGTTACCTAGAATGGCGTACAGGAGGGATAAAAACCTTCAGGACCAGCTAGTAACCTCATCCTAACCTGTTCAGCAAGAAAATACATGATGACCACCCCTACCAAAAGGGTGCAGAAAATGCGGCAGATGTAAATATTGCCCATACATAAATCCGAGCAGTGATTATAAATCCTTATGATGGTGAGACTATTTACGTAAACCGCTTCATTAACTGCAACACTAAATGGGTAGTATAGTTTGCAGAATGCATATGTGGTGCGTACTATGTAGGCCGCGCCAAAAGAAAGTTGAAAGAAAGGGTGGGGGAACATATTAGGGCTGTGGAGAATAAGGATGAGGAGTATGTGTGGGCCACACGCATGATGAATGCTCTCAATCCAGGTGAACACGAATTGAAATTTACAGGTAATGAGCAAGTATGTCTGGGGCCTAGAGGGGGTAATAGAGAACTTGCCCTCAGCAAGAGAGAAAACTACTGGATTTTTCGGTTAGGTGCATGCATGACGGAATCCAGTCTTAATGACCATATAGAAATTAAGCCATTTTTAGTGAAATGAGTTTTGCATTCTTGTTTGATGTTCTATCTGTGTAATTTTTTCAATTATACTCTGATACAGAATTAGACTAATTATGCATTTATATGTTGTTTCTTTGTAGGTTCCAGGAAGGCGCTGTGAATAAGTCACACACTTTCCCAGCTGAGAGATAGAGAGAATAGCCAAAAGTGAGGTAACATGATGTATCATACAATAATATTGGATGTATTATATTATTTGCACCAACTGATGCTTTAAATGTTACCATGCTAGTAACTGTAACTGTGATCTTGCCTTTTTCCTCCCTCCCCCCCCCCTTTTTACCCTTCAGCCCTGCCCCCTTTCCATGCTGTTTGCTCCTTTTTTTACACGGTAGCTGGGTAGCAAGCTAATGGTTATGCATATCTCTGCTAAGTATACATTATTTTGAGATTTTAAGTACTGCTGATAAAAGTATTAAACAGAGCCAGTTGTCCTCAAATAATGGTACATGAAAACCATAAAATGCAAGATTAAAACAGACACTGTCTCCGACGAAAGTGGTTTGAATATGCACTCACAGTAAACAGTATTTGTAACGCATGCGACAGGTGTTGTTTATATGAATTAGAGATGGCTGAATATGCCACCGTTGGAAAGGAATATATACATTGGTTGTGTGCACTGTCACTTTAACATGCAATTGCTGATCACTGTTTTGAAATGTATGAAATAACTGTGACCACTGGGGGTGCTATGCTTTGATAAAGACCTATTGGTTAAAACATCAGTCTGCTTTGGGCATCCTCAGACTGAGGAGCTCAACCTTTGTCCTCTTGCACCGAATAAAACTGCATGTTTCTATTGCACTTCACTTCAGTGTGGACAGCAGTTTATTTTTGGCTGGGTGAGTTCCGTGACTTTTTTCTTTGACTGTGTCTCTGTGGTCATGATGAACTAGGCCCCTGTACGTGGCTGCTACTGTGTTCATTGTGTTATTCGATAACATGCCATGCCTGGTAAGACAGAGTATCTTACAGAATTACCTTGAGGCAAAAGTGGACTTTTGGATCTTGCCTGGTGATCGCCTTCTTCTGTTTCAGCAGAATGTTTCTGTTCGCTGAGAGCCCTGCTGCATTTCCAGGCACCAATGTTAGACTGTTTATTTGAACTATATCTGTAACACGGCATACAGAGAGCAGTGAAATGGAGCAGCCGCATTGGCTGAAGTGGCACAGGTGACACAAACCGAGCGGGTATTAACCCACAGGTAATGCCCGCTCGGTTAGTACCACCTGTGTCCACCGCGGCAGTAGAGGGGAGCAACCCGCTCGGTCACCACCCTCTCAGGCCACCTGTGGCGCTCGAGAGCCGCAGCCCGACCCTGGTCGCCTCTGAGGCACCGCATGGGCACCGTCACAGCCCGTTAGGATCTGAACCGAGTCCTTTTGATAACGGAGAGAGTAGCTGCGCTTTCCCTTGAGAGGAGTTAATCCCAAATCTGCGCAGTCAACCTCTCCCCAGGAATACACACTGAATGAATCGACACCAGCATCCTGTTCACAAAACTGAAATGAAATGCAATAATAAACCTGAGTTGCAACTGCGAAAGTCAGTCTTCTCTAACTCTTCTCCTTTTCCTGATGCTTGACACGCAGCTGTGCAGCGGTCTGGGTGACCCCGAACTAGAACCCAGCACGGCAGCAGACCTGAAGGCGAATGAAACAGTTCTCCAGTAACGGGGGATAACTTCGGCAGTACAGCAGCAGGCAGGTTTATCAGCACTGTTTGTGTGACAGAGTGATTATAGCTCTTATATGTGTCTCGCACAAATCTTCTCCTCATCTCACGTCCTCACAGTAGCACAGCCAGGTGAAAAGAGCCACAGAGACCACAGTCACCCTGCGAACATTGTCAGTCTGTCGAAACGCTCCTCATTACCACCTCCCCCAGTATTCCGAGACTGCTCCCATCGCACTTGCCGTATTACAAGCGCATTAATCACCTCCAGAGTCGGGCTGTAATGGTGATTAATGCCCGTTGGGGGGTTGGAACCCTCGGGCTTCACCCTCGTGCACCAATCCCCCCCAGCGGGCATTAATCCACCGGTAGAGCCCTCCTCTGTCGGTGATTAATGCTTGGGTAATGATGGTCTCGGAAGGTGTCGCATCATTGTTGTGATTCCAATATGCCCTTTATTTTTCCCCCTACTAACACAAGTATTGCAATCCACACATACAGCTTGGCCAGCATCCTTGGGGTTTATGTAAAAATGATTCCAAACAGTAGAGGTGGACTGTCTATGACTAGTAACAAGCTCAGCAGGAGTCAAGTGGCTGGGTTTAAGTGGCGAAGATATATCAGCAGAGGATTCAGGTTCATCAGGTGAGACAATCATAGACAATCATAGAATCCTCTGCCGCACCATTGCCATCATCATTACTACTGTCAGACTTTGCTTTGCTTTGTGTGGCTTGTGCCTTTGCCTTTTTCTTTTTCCCTTTTGACACTCTACTACTGTCTTTATCTTTATCCACATTGTCACTTTGAGAACCAGAATGAGACATACTGTAGCTAAAGGTAAAGTCATAGGCACATCATCAGTCTCACCATGACCACGGTCGTTATCATATTCAGTACAGCTAACACTTGCAGTCGCGGACTGGGTTATTCGATATGCATGTGGTGTAAATCGAGCAACTCCACTGCGAGTTGTACCCGTAAGTGCTTTAGCTTTATGTACAATTTGAATACTGTTTGTTGTTGCACTTTTCTCAGACTACTTGCTACTATCTTTTGAACCTTTGTTTGCTGTACTGAGCCCTTCTGACATAGACAGTCCACCCTCCCCCTGCTGGGTTTTCAGTATTTTGAGAGTTAGCCTGCACACTGATAGTAGTAGCATTTAGCTCAGCCTCTTCAAGACTGTGGTGCTTTTACTTTACTCTTTGGGCCACTTGTTTCTGGGCTCTTGAATAAACTTTTAGGTTTATTTCCTTTGTCCCTGGTTTTTGCTCTACTATTTTTTTTTTTGAGTTCTCATAATATAAGCCTGTAGCTTGCTCAGTGTTAAATGCAAACGGTGGTGGCTGTCAGATTAATTCACACACAGGTCTCTCACACTCACACAAACAGTAGTTCACATATACACTGGACTTAGGCTACAAGGGCAATGCTGCAGCTGCCATCCAGAGATTTAGGGACCCTGGCCTAACCCTTTCTGACACAGTACTTTCCTTTCCTTCAAGGATTATTTATTTTTAATATTATTTATTCCACGTGATGGAATGCCCACTGAGCCAAAGCTTGTAGATTCACCCCACGGAACACATGGAGGGGATCAGAGCTGACTGATTTGTTCGGTGGGGGGATGTCACACAGACAGTATGCAAGAAGTGGCACTGATGGCTGACTATCAGATTTTAATTCACACATACAGTAGTTCACACACTGCACCTAGGCTATAAGAGCTGATGCTGCAGGCGCTGCTGCCCACAGAGATTCAGGAACCTGGCCCAACCCTCTCTGACACAGTACTTTCCTTTCCTTCAAGGTTTATTTATTTTTATTATTTATTTATTCCATGTGTTGGAATGCCCACTGAGCCAAAGCTTGTAGATTCACCCCATGGAGCACAGGGAGGAGATAAGAGCTGACTGACTTGTTTGGGGTGGGGGGCGGGTCACACAGACAGTATGCAAGAAGTGGCACTGGTGGCTGGCTATCAGATTTTATTTCACACACACACATATACACACTGCACCTAGGCTATAAGGGCTGATGCTGCAGGCACTGCTACCCACAGAGATTCAGGGACCTGGCCTAACTCTCTCTGACACAGTACTTTTTCTTATCCCTTCAAGAATTATTTTTTATTTATTCCACATGATAGAATGCCCTGCCTACTCAGCCAAAGCTTGTCAGTTTACCCCATGGAGCACAGGGAGGAAGAGATGAGAGCTGACTGACATGTTTGGGGGGTTGGGGGAGTCACACAGACAGTATGCAAGAAGTGGCACTGGTGGCTGGATGTCAAATTTTATTTCAGACACACACACACACACACACAGACACACACTAGTTCACACACTGCACCTAGGCTGTAAAGGCTGATCTTGCAGGCACTGTTACCTGCAGAGATTCAGGGACTTGGCCTAACCCTCTCTGACACAGTACTTTTCCTTCAAGGATTCTTTTTATTTATTCCACTTGATGTGATGAAATACCCTGCCCACTGAGCCAAAGCTTGTCAATTTACTCCACGGAGCACAAGAAGGAAGAGATGACAGCTGACTGACTTGCTTGGGGGGGGGAGGTGTCACACAGACAGTATGCAAGAAGTGGCATCGGTGGCTGGCTGTCAGATTTTATTTCACACACTCACAGTAGTTCACGCACTGCACCTGGGCTAGAAGGGCTGATGCTGCAGGTGCTGCTACCCACTGAGACTCAGTGACCTGGCCTAACCCTCTCTGACAGTAATTCCGTGAAGGATTATTCCATGTGACGGAATGCCCACTGAGCCAAAATGTGTAGAGACCCCATGGAGCACAGGCAGGAGATGAGAGCTGACTGACTTCTTCGGGGGCTCATAGCAGGATGTAGCACTGGCTGGCTAACTTGCCTGGTGGGTGGCACAGTTCACCCCCTCTGCTGCCAAAATAAAAAAATTAAAAATTGGCACTCACTCACTTCCCCCAGTCTTTCTCCTCCCGCCACTGAGTCTCTGACTCCCCAATGCCCACTCCCCAACTCCCTGACCCAATCCTCCAATCCCTACCCCCAAGTTTTCTGATTCTATTGTTTGTTTTTCCAAAAGATATATATTTCTTTTAAATTTTTTATTTTTTTAGAGTCCGACAAGTCCATTCTGACTCCTGACTACCCAGCCCAACCAGCAAAATAAAGTAGCAAGCAAGTTGTACTTCAATGGTTATGGAACATTCAACACACACAGAGCAGCCAGTAAATGCTGCTGCTCCTTCTCTGTTCTGTGTTCCTCTGTGCCAGCTCCTAAGGTAGACCACGTGGGATGCTACAGAGCAACCCCAATCAGGTGCCACCTTAGGAATACGGACAGCTTGCCCATCCAATGAGTAACCAGAGTCTTGTCTCTGGTCCCTCATGTGGTCTCGTGCTTCTCGCACCCAATTCGCCCAACAGGGAGCTGTCCAAACTGATCGGAACAGCCAAAAGTGTTCAGAAGCTGTTAGTTTCTGAACACTAGGATTTGTTCAGGTTGGTTCGGATTTTTGCTGAACCGGTTTGCTCAGCTCTAATAGATAGTCAGTTAGTCCATGGCTGGATTTACATGTCATCTTTAAAAGTATACTGCAGCATTCATGGTATGTTATTTTGGTTATTTATTTAGTTATTTATTTTAATTTTATTGGTCCAACTTGTGATATAATTTTATCATGTGGGGGAACAGTAAAACTTCTTAGCTTCTCGCCTGTGGTCAGTTGAAGGTGTGTAGTTATAATAATACACATTGTTTTCTCATCTTTTCAATGACAGCAGCACTCATGAAGTGGCTCAGCACTGTGAACTGCTGGGAAAGGACAATACCCAGGTATGGAGCACGACATTGAGATGATAAATCGGCCAAATATCAAGTTAACAAGTAATTTTCCTTAGAGAAATTCACCTTCTAGACTTCCACCTCTTCTGCCACGATCATGGCAAACAAGGTGGTGGCTTTGCCCTGTACATCCGTCAGTCCATTTCCTGCTCTGTCTCCCTATGTGAATCTCTCCCCTCCTGTCACAAACTTATCATTGCTAATCTATCCCTTCCCTCCTCTCCTCTCCTCTCTCCCTGTCTGTGTGAGTGTTTTTAAAGCCTCCCCCCCTCTGTCTGCTGTAGCTTTCACATCTACATGTTTGTGGACAATATGGCCATCAACACCTTGAGACCACCTACCACAAATGTACAAGCCCCTCTCCAGCATGACTTTAACAAAGTTCTAAGCTGGTGCTGTACCAACCAACTTGGAGTTTACACAAGAAAACTGTCTCAATGACCTTTGGTACCAGGCAAAAGCTGGCAAGGTTTCAGACTCTTCTGGTGTTCTCCTCCCTTGATGGCTTCCCCCTTGAGGTGGTTCACACTTTAAAATCCATGGGGGTCTGTTTGGATAATAATCTCAATTTCTCTACACACATATTGATGCTATCTACTCTGATCTGTGCCCCAAATTAGGTATTTTGTATTGCAACAAAGACAGCCTTTCCCTTCCTATCTGTCATGAGCTAGGACAGAAAATGATACTCCCGGTATTTGAGTATGTTGGCATAGTCTATGGCTCCATCTCCGTCGTGTCCCTCATCAAGCTGGACACCCTCCTAAACTCCTTGTGTCACTTTGCTGCCAATTCCTCTTTTCGTACACATCACTGCTCTTTCTGCTGCTCTCTCTCTATCACACCTTACCCCAATGGAGGCTGACCCATTGTTTGTCCTTCATCACCAAATATTGGTTTGGGACCCTTCCTTCTTATTTCTCCTCCCTCTTACCCCCCCCCAATACCTCCTTCTACCCTCTACGCTCCAGGGACTCTTGCTGTTTCTCCCTTCCTCATCCCCATTCAACGTCTGAACAGTCTGCCTTCTCCTATCGCATCCCTCTCCTCTGGAATCAGCTCTCCTCTGATATTTGCCAGTCCCCCTCATAGAAACATAGAAGCTGACAGCAGATAAGGACTGTTTGACCCACCTAGTCTGTCCATTTCCCTGTTTATGAAACCAAGGACCCTAAATAATCCATGAGTTATCCTTTCCTTCCTGTTGCTAGGGTACCTTTATATCTATTCTATGCGTTTTTGAATTCCCTAACTGATTTTGCTCCCATGACCTCTGTTGGGAAGCAGTTTCATGCGTCCATGACTCTTTCAGTGAAAAAGTACTTTCCCACGTTGCTCCTAAGCCTACCCCCCAGCCTCATCTCATGGCCCCTTGTTCTTGTACATCTCTTTTTCTGAAGGATGCTACCCTCACTTATCTTGTTTATACCCTTGAGGTACTGGAATGTTTCAATCATTCAGGTACTTTAAGGGTATAAACAAAATAAGTAAGGGTAACATCCCTCAGTCCCAGTCCTCAAGCACCTGCTCTGATTTACTCCCGCTGCCCCATGCTCCTGACCCTCTTCCTCCATTGCATCCTTGCCTTACCCCCCTTAGCCTCCTTGTGGTTCTCTAAACATTCCTCTCAATGTATAAATCTGTGTTGAATGTTTACTCATTATTGTAACTTTGCACTGATCCATTTGTCATTATGAACTTGTTGAATGCTCACTCATCATTGTAACATTGTTCTTATTCATTATCATTCATGAACTTCTCCTTGTCACTGTGTCATGATTTAGTTTCTCCCTTTGTATGTATCGTCTCCCTTTTTCCCTGGGTCACATCTGGAAACAAACTTTGGCTCTGTGTGCCTTTCCCGGTTACCAATTTTAAATAAAATAAATAACATTTTCCATTCATTTCCTTTTATGTAGGGCTCACCTTGATGCACAAGGGTTTAGTTTTCTCGAACTGTGTGGTGAAAAATTTGAGCCCACTTTCTGCAATGGTTGGAATGATTACGCACTCAAGGTTCCAAGAGTGTTGTTATGACAGCCAAGACAATGAGAGTATATCGTTCATCCCCAGATGGGGATGCATATATTTCCCATGTCTAATAATGTACCCATTGACAACACTGGAGCTAACAGAAAAGGAACTTGCGGTAAGTTTGAAGGAATTTCTTATTTCTTACAACAGGAGTTCAGTAGTGATGTCATACCAGTTGCATTTTCTCCAGCCTGAGATGTTGCCCTGCAGATTTTAGAAATTAGAACTGAAACAGAATCCTGTTCAAACTATGCTATGTGAAACGCTCCCGCTACTGATCAGATTTGTTTTCTCCACTGAAGACAGCAGATGCCACAAAGTCCTATCCCAGAACTATGGACTAAATTTAGTTATTTTATAAAGTTTAGTGCTAAAACACACATTTAGTTAACTTTTTCGATACTCTTTGTTAGAGTAGTTTTCTTTGATTTTTTATTTTAATCAGTTTTCTCTGGTTCCCCATCAGTTCCAGGAAATGGAAAAATGACAATTGAGGACTGTTCCTGCCTAGAGTGGGAAATCGAGTGAAAACAATTTAAAAGTGTTTAAAAATCATTTAATTACTTTATTTGTTAGCGGTTTTATTTTTGGAACCAAAGTTTTTGATTGTGAGGTGATTCTAGTCAGTGGGCATGACTGATGGACCAAAAAGAAAACAAGGCCTACAGGATTTAAAAATTGTAAATCCTATCACAAGCTTCTGGCAAAGGCAGACCACCACCATGAGCTGTGCTTTAAGTGTCTGGGTCATGACCACCATTTTAAAAATTGTGATTCATGTAAACGTTTTTGTCCTAAAACCCAAAAGAAAAGGGCTAAATAAAGGGAGTCTTTTTCAGCTCCCTAGTTTGCTTCTGTCACCTCAAAGCTCTCCTGTAAAATCTCTGAAATGGAGTTGTTACCACTGATGGTAGAAAGCACTCATCTGCAGGTTTCAGACCCCAGGAAATCTTATTGTATTCTGACTTCTGCAGTATGATCTCACTGTAAGACTGTGCAGGAGCTAAAATGATTAATAGAACCTATGCTAATCATGGAATGCTAGGCTTGAGCACGGTTTTCAAACCACTGTCACTGGTAAACATTCTACAAGCGTCAAGAGTCTTTACTCTGCTTGCCCAGTACAGATGCCTCGGAGAGCCCTCCTTAATCTTTCTTGAAGATTTTACTTTCTTGGTTTTTCTGAAGTAAATTTCATTTCTGTTAATTTTTAAAGCACTGTCCTTGAGTTTACAGGTAGATTAGTCTATATTTAGTGTTAATCCAATACGTTTCTCGGTTTCTTCTCAGTTCTATTAACTGAGAGGAAACAGATTATTTATTTGTATTATAAAAGTTTATTTCTAAAATTTAAAAGCCATTGGGACCGGTTATTTGATTTTAAAGAGGAACTGTGGTAAGTCTCGGTTCTCTTCTTGGTCGCGAAACCGACCGTATAAAAAAAAAATGAAAAAAGAGAAAGATTTTCTTTGTAGTGGGCCTACTAAAACCTAGTTCAGGGTTTTTTTGTCGGATATGTCATTTCTCAAGAAATGAACCGGCCGAATGGGTTTTCAACATTGCACAGAGTGTGGGGAACTGTTTGAAAAAGCTGATCCTCACTTGGTTTGTGTTGTATGCCTGGGGTTTGACCACCTTCAGGCAGATTGTGAAATTTGCAAGAATTTTCCTCAGTCGACACTTGACAGGTGATTGAACTGACTGAAGGAAAAAATGTCTGAGAAGGCTGCTGACCCAGCTGCAGACAATGATTCTTCCTCTCAGAAGGAGAAACTGAAGGAACTGGCTGAATAACCCTCTGACCAGGGTGAAGGTTCCTTGGGAGGGAAAAAAGAGAACCACAGAAACTGCCTCTAAACTGGCAGGTTCTGTGAAAAAGAAGAAGGAAAAGCACTTGGTTAAGGAACCGCAACCAACTGTTCCAGTGGTTCCAACCATAGAGGCTATAGCAGATGCTATAAGCATCCTCCAGGCACTGCAAACTGGTACCACAGTTCTGGTTCAGCGGCCCAGTTCACAGTCCTCGGTTCAGGACCTGGGTTCCTCCTCAGCTCCCGGTTCACTGGAGACATTTGCTGAGGTTTATGTGGAAGGGGAGGATGAGGATGACGATGATGATTTTGGGGAACCTTCTGAACCAGAAGTCTTCCCTGATCCTCATCGTCCTGACTGCTCTGAGAAGGGAGCTGAGAATTTTACATCCCATTTTGCTTTCATGAAGCAAGTGGCACATCTAGGAATCCACAGAGGAGTAAGAGAAACCAGACTATATGGAGATGATGGATGTACCAGCAACAAAAAGGCTGCTGTTGCTCATCCATAAGTCCTTAAAAAGACAGGCATCACATATTTTACAGTCACCCACTTTCACTCCCCGAGTGGACAAGAGAATGGATAGAAAATACTGGGTGGCCAAGTCTGGGGCAGAATTTCTGTTTGGTCATCCCAGCCATGAAGGTGTAGGGCAGACTGCTGCATGTGATATGGCAGGGATTCCACAGGCATCACATCCACCAGAAAAGGATTCTAGAAGGGTGGATGGACTCCATTGCTAAAAAATCCTATTTGGGTGCCGCTTTGGCCATCAGGCAGGCAACCTTTATGGCCTATGTGTCCAGATACCAGAAGAGTCTCTGGAACACTGCCTTTTAAATAGCCAGGGCTTGTCCTGGTCCCATGGCTTTAGACTTGTCCAAACCTGCAAAAAGAGGCATAGAAGCTTCCAAGTGTCGGTATTGCATGGCAGTAGATGCAAACAACATTTCTGCCAGGCAAATGACAACCTCAGTGTCCCTTAGAAGAGTTGCCTGGTTAAAGGCCACTAATTTATCACAGGACATGCAGACAAAGGCACTGGACTTCCCCTGGGAGCCCACAGTTCTCTTTGGGGAGCAAACAGAGGCTTACATAAAGAAGATGGATGAGTATAAGGTGGCTTATAAGAGTGCTGCTGCCTAAGAGAAGTCTGCAACACCACAGAAGTAGCAAGGAAAAGGTAGGGGTAAAACCTACCACAGGCCCTTCTTCCAGGCCTAGGCATCATCTGCCTTTCGGCCACAGAGAGGGGAATTCAGAGGCAGGGGCAGAAGGGGCAGCGGACGGGCTGGCCCCAGGACCCAGCAGGCCACACAAACCAAACAGACCCCCTGAGAGGTCTATCAGGGTTGCCTCCTCACTCCCAATAGGAGGCAGGCTGGCCCACTATCTCCAGGCTTGGGAATCCATCACCACAGACAGGTGGGTCCTGGAGATAGTGGGCCAGGGTCTTGCACTCAGCTTCAAACTTCTTCCCAAGCTGGGGGCAAGAGTTTTCAGATCTGCCAGCTTAGCAGAGGCAAATCTGTTGGAGGAGGAAGTAGCAAAGTTGATTCTGGAAAAAGCAGTAGAGCCAGTTCCCTTAGCAAAGCAGGGAAAAGGTCTCTACTCAAGATACTTCCTCACTCTAAAGAAAACAGGGGAGTGGTGACCCATACTGGATCTCAGACATTTAAACAAACACTTGACAAAGCCAGAGTTCAAAATAGTCACTCTGACTACCATCTTCCCCACACTGTGGAAGGGAGACTGAGTGGCATACCTGGATCTAAAGGATGCCTACTTCCATATTCCCATCAGGCAATCACACAGAAAGTACCTCAGATTCAGATTGCCATCAGGCCATTACCAGTTTAGGGCTATGTCTTTTGGCCTGAAATCAGCTCTTAAGAGTGTTCATCAAGTGCCTAGCAGTAGTAGTGGCACACCTAAGGAGGGAAGGGGTTACAATCTTCCCATACCCGGATGACTGGCTGATGATAGGTCAGTCCCCCACAGCAGGTAAAGCAGGCACTTTCCGTCACTCAGGATACCCTGGGGATACTGGGTTTCCTATTAACCAGAGAAAATCAAGCTAACGCCAGTTCAGCTCCTGGAGTTTGTTGGGGCAGAACTGGATACTCAGAAAGGAAGAGCCTTCCTCCCTCAGGGGATGGCAGGCAGTCTGATTCAGCTGGCAGGCTCTTTTCGGCTTCATTTTCCCAGACCAGCAAGGCATTTCCTTCAGCTGTTAGGGCACATGGCAGCAGCAACAGCAACAGTATCAGGATCAATATTCCAAATGAGGGACATTCAGTTCCATCTCAGGGCTCACTGGTCTCAGACTCCCTGTCAAAGATGGTACCAGTCACAGGAACCCTCCTTCAAGCTCTGCAATGGTGGCAGGAAAAAGTCAACCTCAGGGTTGGTGTGTCCTTCCTCCAGCTTCCACCAGCAGCAGTCTTGATGACAGGTGCCTCCCTCCTAGGATGGGGTACCCACCTGGGGGGGGCATACTGCCCATGGTACCTGGCTCCAGCAAGAGTCGCTGCTTCACATAAGCCTTCTGGAACTCAGGGCAGTTTATCTGGGCATTCAGTCCTTCACCTCTGTGCTACAGGGCAAAGTGGTTCGGGTCCAGACAGACAATACAACCACAATATACTACATCGACAACCAAGGGGGGCACAAGGTCCTCCCCCCCTGTGCAAAGAAGCCATGAATGTATGGAACCTGGCTTATTCTCTGTGAATTTTCCTCTCAGCAGTCCATCTCCCAGGGAAGGACACTGTCCTAGCAGATGCCCTCAGCAGAATCAACCAGAACCACCACAAATAGTCATTAAACAGGCATATCCTGCAAGTTGTGTTCAGAAGGTGGGGTAACCCAGAGGCGAACATCTTCACAGCCCTAGACAATCTCCAACTGCCACTGTTGTGTTGCAGGCCTCTGGCAGTGGGCACAGTGCCACTAGATGCTCTTCTGATGAACTGGACAGGGAAGTTTCTGTATGCCTTCCCACCATTTCCCCTTGCTGCTCAGAGTACTGAACAAGCTCAGGGGTTCAGCCCACAACTATGATCCTCATTGTACCAGACTGGGCCAGGCGGCCTTGGTACTCACTGCTACATAGGTACATACATAGATACATAGACAGTGTCGGCAGATAAGGGCCTATGGTCCACCCAGTCTGCCCATTTGAGCTTGTAAGTTCAGTTTATGTTTTCCTAGAAGTCTGTTGCCCCTTACTCCTGACCTCCAGAATTCCTTTATGTCTATCCCATGCATTCTTAAATCCCGTGATTGTTTCAGCCCCCACCACTTCCTCTGGCATGGTGTTCCACTTGTCCACCAACCGTTCTGTGAAGAAATTCTTCCTCACGTTTCCTCTGAATCGTCCTCCCTCCAACTTCATCCCATGCCCTCTAGTCCTGGAACATCTTTTTCACTTAAAAATAGTGTATTCCTGTGCCCTGTTCCTCCCTGTAAGATACTTGTATGTCTCTATCATATCCCTTCTCTCCCTCATCTCCTCCAGGGAGTACATGTTCAGTTCCTTCAACCTGTCCTCATAGGACTTGTGATGCAATCCATGCACCATCTTTGTTGCCCTCTGAACCTTCTCTACCCTGTCTATGTCCTTACAAAGGTAAGGTCTCCAGAACTGCACTGTACTCCAGGTGGGGCCTCACTAGTGTCTTGTATAGTGGAATTATGACCTCCCTTTTCCTGCTGGTGATGCCCTACCTACGCATCCCAGCATCCTATTTGCTTTACCTGCTGCCTTGTCAGACTGTTTCCCTACCTTGAGGTCATCAGAGATGATAACCCCAAGATCCCTTTCCTGCTTGGTGCATGCTATATCCTCACCCCCCAACTGATATATTGTGCCAGGGTTTTGTGCCCCATATGCATTATCTTGCACTTCTTTGCATTAAATTTCAACTGCCAAACCCCTGACCATTCATCAAGTTTCTGCAGGTCCCTTCTCATTCTGTCTACACCCTCTGGTGTGTCTACTCTGTTACAGAGCTTTGTGTCATCAGCGAACAGTGAAATTCTGCCTTCTAGGTCCTGTGCAATGTCACTGATGAAGATGTTGAATAGGACCGGTCCCAGCACTGATTCCTGTGGTACCCCACTGGTCACTCTTCCCTCTGTGGAGTGACAGCTATTTACCACCACCCTCTGTGTCCTGCTGCCCAGCCAGTTACCTACCCACCACACTACTGTTCTGCCCACACCCATATTCCCCAGTTTGTGTAACAGTCTTATATGTGGCACAGTGTCAAAGGCCTTGCTGAAGTCCAGATAGGCCATGTCCACTGCCCTCCCTGATCCACCTCCCTAGTCACACAGTCAAAAAAATTCAACGAGGTTGGTCTGACATGACCGTCCCCTGGTAAAACCATGCTGTCTTGGGTCCTGTAGTCCATTGACAACCAGATGTTCCACCAGTCTCTCCTTCAGTAGTGCTTCCATGATCTTCCCCACTACCGGGTGAGGCTGACTGGTCTGTAGTTCCCTGCTTCCTCTTTGTTCCCACTTTTGTATAAAGGGGACTACATCTGCTGTCCTCCAGTCTTTGGGTACCTCCCTGTTTCCAGTGATCGGCTAAACAGGATAGCCAGAGGTTCAGCCACCACTCTCTTAGTTCTTTAAGGACCTGGGGTGCACCCCATCTGGCCCCATTGCTTTATCAACTCTTATTACTTCCAGTTCCTTCAGGACCCTTTCTCGTGTAAAGGGACTTGTGTCCATTTCTGCACCATTCTCACCTCTTGTACTCCTTCAGACCCATTACCTCCTCTTCCTCAGTAAAGACTGAGCAGAAATACCTGTTCAATATGTCAGCTTTACTGTTGTCATCCTCCACACAGCCCCCATCCTCCCCTTCAGTCTCACTATCCCTCCCTTTGCCTTTCTTTTTCATTATGTACCTGTAAAGGTTTGTCCCTCTACCCACTGATTTTGCAATGTGTTCTTCTGTCTGAGCTTTGGCTTCCTTACTGACCTCCCTGCCTCCCTTTGCTTCTCCTGGTACTTCTCTATCCCCTTCTGCCTGTGTCTTTTTGTATTGCCTGAATGCAATCTTTTGGCTTTCACTTTCTTTGCTACCTCTTTGGAAAACCATAATGGTCTCCTCTTCCTTTTCCTCTTGCTAACCTGCTTAATGCATAATTCTGTTGCTCTTGTAATCCCCATTTTAAATACCTCACTGTTCCTCAACCCCTGATTCCTGCCCCATTCCCTTAATGCCTCTTTCAAGTATCTCCCCATTTTCCCAAAGTCTGCCCCCTAAAATCCAGGATATGTGTTTTTGTGTGGTTTGGTTCTGCTCTTTCTGTGATTTCAAACCACAATGACTGGTGGTCACTGTTTCCCAGGTGCTCCCCCACTGTTACCCCCATCACACTGTCCCTGTTTGTGAGCACAAGGTCCAGTATTGCCTTCTGCCGAGTTGGTTCCATGACCAGTTGCTTGAGGAAGGCACCCTGAAGGGAGTCCAGGATCAATCTGCTCCTAGTTGATGCTGCTGCTGGGATGCTCCAGTCCACGTCTGGAATATTGAAGTCTCCAACCAGTACTACCTCACCCTTGTCTGCCATCCTTTGGATGGCTAGCATCAGCTCCCTATCTGTTTCTTCCTCCTGGGCTGGTGGTCTATAGACCACACCTGTGCGGATGGCTGTCCCATTTTCCTTTCCAGCTTAACCCACAGTATCTCTCCCCCATTTTGTTCCTCCTGGATCTCTGTGGCCCTAATGTCATTTTTCACATACGGTGCCACTCCTCCTCCCTTCCTGCCTGCCCTGTCTCTTCTGAATATGTTGTAGCCAGGTATGACCATCTCCCAGTCGTGTCAATATCCAGACCAATCTCCCTGCCCAGGAGGCACAACCTACTGACCTCCTTCCAGGGCAGCGTTCTGTGCCCCAATCTCCAATCCCTCAGGCTCAGAGCTTGGCTGTTGAGGACCTAGAATATGCTAACCTACACCTCTCTGAAGGGGTGCTAGAGGTACTCAGGGTATCCGAAAACCTTTTACCAGAAAGACCTATTTGTCTAAGTGGAAGAGGTTTTCTATTTGGTGCAGACAGAGACAGATAGACTACAGCCAGGCTGGCTTACCAGTAGTCTTGGACTATCTGGCACACTTGCATTCCCTGGGCCTTCGGCCCTCCACTCTTAAGGTGCATTTAACAGATATCTCTGCTTACCATTTTGCTGGAAAAGGGGCATCCCTAGTTGCCAACCAGGTATTCAGGAAGTTTTTCAAGGGCCTACTGCACTTGCATCCCCCTCACAAGGAACCCACTCCTGCATGGAACCTTAACATATGGATAGGCCAGCTAATGCAACCACCTTCTGAACCCATGTCCTCAGCAGAATTTAAGTATGTGACATGGAAAACAGTGTTCCTGGTAGCCATCACTTCAGCCAGGAGGATCAGTGAGCTCCAGGCCTGGTCCACAGAGCAAGACCACATAGCAGTCCACAGAGACAAAGTGGTTCTTAGGACTAATAGGAAGTTTCCCCTCTGAGGTGGTCTCAGATTTCCACCTCAGTCAGTCTATAACTGCCAGTCTTCTTCTCTGATCGTTCCAGTTCAGGAGGACACAGACTGTATAGTCTTGATGTCAAGACAGCTATAAGCTACTACTTGGATCACATGAAGGGACACAGGCAGGATAGGACCCATCTCTTCCTGACCTATGGAGAAATGAGGAAGGACAAACCTGCCTTAGAGAGGACCATTGCCCATTGGATTGTTGCCTGTATCCAATTTTGTTACAGCAAAGTGGGTAAAGAGCCTACTGTAGGCCTCAGGGCACACTCTACAAGGGGTACGGCTGCTTCTATAGCAGTTGCAAGATAATATCCCTTGGTTAGAAATCTGAAAAGTAGCTACCCGGAAAACAGTTTTCACCTTCACCAAACACTACAGCCTGGATACTCATGCCAGAAGTGATGCCAGGTTTGGCACAGCAGTACTGCAGAACTTGTTTCCTAAATAGGTTCTCTACCCTCCTCCAAAGGTACTGTTTGGGTAGTCTGCAGAAGTCAGAATACAGTAAGATTTCCCAGGGTTTGAAGAAAAAAATTACTTACCATAGTAATCTTGTTCCTTCCAGGGGAACCTTACTGTATTCTAAGTTCCCACCCTTCCTCACCTGCTAGAACCTATAGGCACTGCAACACAGGTGTTTATGATGTTCAAATCCTATGGGTATTTCTTTTTTTGGACTTAGTGACTTGAGTCTTGATGTGGCCAACATTTTTTAAATAAAAGGGGAATAGTTGATATTGGGTGTGTAGGTAATTAATTATTAGCATAGTTTAGATAGCTTGTTATTAGCTTTGCTCCATAAGAATCTAATGGTTGTAGAATGTTTACCAGGGACAGTGGTTTGAAAACCAAGCTCGAGCCTAACATTCCATGATTAGCATAGGTTCTATTAACCATTTCGGCTCCGAGGCAGTCTTACGGTAAAACCACACTGCAGAAGTCAGAATACAGTAAGATTCCCTTGGAAGAAACAAGATTACTATGGTAAGCAATTTTTTTCTTCTCGCACTCATAATGGTCACTAAATTCAGTGGTAGCTGAAAAATGCTTCAAGCAGCAGTCTCTGCCGAAGGAGACTGAATAAGCTGCTAAGTCATCCTCCTATTCCAGTAATAAGCACAGGGCATCAGATGGGGGAGTCATGATGCTGTAGATGGAAAAAAGAGCAAGAAACCTTCAGATCAGCCATTGCCCACTGTGTCTGGCAAGAAAAAAACAAAAAGAAAAACATTACTGCTGCTCTTCCCACAAGGGACCAGGAGCAGACTTTTGTCACCAGAGCTTTGCTCTCTGTGGAGGACATTACCAATATGAAGCAGTTGCTGCAGGCATTTCAGGCTATGGAGGACTTGGTCACTGCTGCTGACCCCTCCCAGGCTAAGGTCACACGGCCAGAACCTGTTCTGGAGGAGCTGGATGAGGAGGAGGAAGGGAGCCGACTGAACCTGAGGTCAACCCAAAACAGGACTTTGGTTCCCCTTCAAGACTTAATGAGGAGTTTTCTGTTTATTCTTCATTTGTGATACAGATGGTGGATGACCTGGATATCCCCTCTGCTGAGACAGAGCAGGATATAGAGGAGGCTAAGATCTTCTTCAGTGATATCTGTTTTATCAGTCCACACCTATGGAACTATAAGTCATCAGGCTCTAGCACCACATGGAAACAGTCCACCAGGGGCCACCCACGACAATGTCAGCCATTGGCTGCTACATAAAGGTGGGTGGCCCCATCTCACCTCAGTTCTTTTCTACCATAACCATCAGACTGCTGACATAAATGCTGCCGTAATAGCCACAATTTTATTCTTTTCTTCTATAGAACAGTAATCACTTTTACAAGTGACTTGTGATGACCTGTATTTCATTGAAGAAACCATCAAAATTATTCCAGTACTGTGATTGTGATGAGAAGATCTACATCACTGACTCTCATGATGTCTGATTCAAACAACATGAAGTCTTGCTGTATTCTGACAATTGCAGTTAGCTTCAGCACTTGAACTGCCCTGGAGAGTGAAGGGTTAAAATTCTATGCCAGGCATAGAACATTGGGCTCGAGCTCGGTTGAAAACTCTGTCTGTGACACTTTGAAACCAAACCGTCAGATTCTTTACTCCGCCTCACTGAACAGTCGCTCCAGAGATTTCTCCTTCTGCTCGGTTCAAAGTCGGTTAAAGTTGTCAGTTTTAGTCCACATTAAATTCCGTTTATCAGTTCGAGACTCTGGCTGTGGTACCGTAAGTACGTAGGATAGTTATTGTGTGGAAATTGTAAAGCTTTTTCGATCGGTTTGGCTGAACCAATCCTTTAGACAAAAATCTTGTGAAAAAGTTTAGTGTGTGGTTACCGGTCCATATCGGTTTTAAAAAAAAAACGTGAATTGAATGTTTTTTTCCAACACCCGTAACACGGTGAGAAACCAATAGGGGAGTCTTGCCTGGTGGTTGCCTTATAAAGGGTAAGTTTTGTTAGGTTGGCCATGTCTGAGAAACCCAAGGAAAAAAACGAGCCCACTGGGTTTCAGCACTGCAGTGTGTGTGGGGAGGTCTTTACTAAGGCCAGTCCCCACACTACTTGTGTTTACTGTCTGGGGATTGACCACCTCGATTCAGACTGCCAAATTTGCAAGAATTTCCCTAAGTCTACATTGGATAAAAGATTAGGTAGACTTAGGGATAAGGAGGCCGAGAAATCCGCTGACCTAGAAGGCCAGCCCGGTTCAGTTCCTACCGAACCAGAAGGAGTGCCCTCTGACCAGGGCGATACTTCTTCAGGCAAGAGGAGAGTCGATCCTGAGGGATCGGTTCCTACAAAGAGAAAGCGCAAGTATAAATCGGCTGGTTTGGATCCAGAACTTCATGTTCATACCACCGAAGAGATAGCCAGACTGATTCGGATTGTTGAATCGCTTCGTCCGGTTACGATCGATCCGGCGCCTTCTGGCAGGGGTTCGGTTCGGTCGGTTCCCCCAGTTCAGGATTATTCCCCTGAAGATTTTTACGAACCGGAGTTTGATGAGGAGGGGGATTTTGAAGGTGAAAGTCTGGATGTGCCTGTGGAACCGAACATCTCCCCAGACAGACCTTCTGGTGTTTCCCCTCCTAGGCTTTCTGAGTCCCCTTCCCATTTTCTGTTTTACAGAAAAGTGGCTCAAACCCTCCAGCTTCCTATTGAGGAGGCTGTGGAGGATCAGGAGGAGCCTGATTTTGTTAAAATGATGGACATCCCAGAGTCTAAGAGACTGTCTATTCCCCTCCATAAGTCCTTTGGGAAACGGACACAAAAAATTCTAAGGTCTCCTAACTCTGTACCTCCTGTTGACAAGAGAATGGACAAGAGGTACACCTTATCAGGCTCAGATACAGAGTTTCTTTATCAGCAATGCAGCCATGTTGGGGTAGTGCAGGCTGCAACCTGTGACAAGGCAAACATTCCCTTGGCTTCACACCCCACCAGACAAAGACTCCAGGAAGATAGATGCCATGGCAAAGATGCAGTACATGGCATCATCTTTGGGACTCAGGCAGGCTAACTATATGGCCTATACAGCCAGGTACCAGAAGTCCAGGTGGGACACTGTACTGGCACTGGCTAAACAAGCTTCCCCCCCAACTAGCCAAGGAGCTGGACGGGGTGGCTGCTGGTGGGATCGAGGCATCAAAGGTGCAATTTCATGCTGCTGTGGACTCCAATGATGTATCATCAAGAGTCATGGCTACATCTGTGGCTCTTCAGAGAATGGCTTGGCTCAGATGTACTAGCCTTTCGCAGGATACCCAGGCTAAGGCCATGGATTTCCCTGTGGTGGGTAATTCTCTGTTTGGGAACAGACAGAGAATTACATGAAAAAAATGGATGAGTACAGGACCACTTACAGGAGTGCCCAGGCCAAGGAGAGGCAGGCAACTCCTCAAGGCAGCAAGCTAGGGGCAGGGGCAGGCCTTTTCACAGGCCTTTCTACCAAGCACAGGCCTCTTCTTCCTTTTCTCAGAGGGGGTTCTTTAGAGGGAGAGGCAGAAGGGGATGAGCAGGGCTGTATCCACCCCTCAGCCTAAGGCTCATGCCAAGCAGACAGCCTGATGTGTCAGCCCGGGTCGACTCCGCCATTCCGGTAGGAGGCAGGCTGGCTTACTTTTTCCAGGACTGGATGCCTGTTACCTCAGACAAGTGGGTCCTAGAGGTTGTAAGCCAGGGGTTGGTTTTCAGGTTCAGAAATTTTCCGAACGTGAGACTCAGATCCTTTCCACCCGCAAATACATCAGAAACCCTTACTCTAGAGGCAGAGGTTGCCTCTCTACTGGCCTTAACAGCCATAGAGAAAGTTCCTGCCCCATACAGGGACAAAGGTCTGTACTCCAGGTACTTCCTTACCCCCAAAAAGACGGGAGTGGTGACCCATCCTAGATCTGAGATACCTAAACAAGCATCTACTAAAGCCAAAATTCAAAATGGTGACTCTGGGAACAATTCTTCCTCTCTGAGGCCAGAAGACTGGCTAGCCTCCCTGGACCTCAAGGATGCCTATTTTCACATTCCCATCAGGTGCTCCCACAGAAAGTACCTCAGGTTCGAATTGCCCTTTGGCCATTACCAGTTTAGAGCAATGCCCTTTGGCCTAACTTCAGCTCCAAGGGTGTTTACAAAGTGCCTAGCAGTAGTGGTGACCTTTTTAAGAAGGAGAAGGATTTCTATCTTTCCATACCTGGACGACTGGCTCCTTGTGGGCCAGTCCCAAGACCAAGTTAAGTCAGCTCTGCAGGTTACCCAGCAAGTTCTCACTTCCCTGGGGTTCCTTCTCAATCTTCCCAAGTCAGTTCTTGAGCCAGTACAGCTCCTCACTTTTCTAGGAGCAGAGCTGGACACGCTCAAGACAAGAGCTTTCCTTCCTCTGGAAAGGGCAAAAGCCATCTCTCAGCTGGCCTCTTCCTTCCTCCCTCTGGTTTCTCGACCAGCAAGGTATTTTCTTCAGCTTTTGGGCCACATGGCAGCTTCCACGGCAGTGGTTCAAGGGGCCAGGTTTCAGATGAGGAACATTCAGTTTCATCTGAGGACCTTTTGGTCCCAAAGGAAAGATCCTCTGCCCAAACTAGTTCCTGTTACTCAGACCTTAATTCAGGCCCTTCAGTGGTGGCAGGACCTGGACAATCTGAGGCAAGGTGTTCCATTTGTCACTCAGATTCACTCTGTGGTTCTTACCACAGATGCTTCCCTTTGGGGTGGGGAGCCCATCTGGGGGCTCTCATGGCCCAGGGACTGTGGTCCCCTCAGGA
This sequence comes from Neoceratodus forsteri, assembly GCA_016271365.2. Taxonomy (NCBI): domain Eukaryota; kingdom Metazoa; phylum Chordata; order Ceratodontiformes; family Ceratodontidae; genus Neoceratodus; species Neoceratodus forsteri. Next base: position 723,620,320 of record CM057458.1, on the reverse strand, counting down.
ATCCTTTCTTCATATCAACCTCCTGGAGCTCAGGGCAGTACTTACTGCCCTACAAGCTTTCTCTCAGTCAGTACAGAACAAGGTGGTTCAGGTCAGGATGGACAACACTACCACCATGTGGTACATCAGCATGCAGGGAGGCACTCGGTCCACGGCCTTGTGCACGGAGGCCATGAAAATATGGTCCCTGGATTATTCCTTACAGACCTCTCTGGTAGCAGTCCACCTCCCAGGAAAGGACAACGTGCTAGCAGATGCATTGAGCAGGATTTCCCAGGGCTATCACGAATGGGCTCTGGATCCCTTGGTGTTGAAAGTGATTTTCTCAAGGTGGGGCACTCCAGAGATAGATCTCTTTGTAGCCCCAGACAATCACCAACTTCCTCTGTTTTGTTGCAGACCCCGAGTCTTGGGCTCAATCCCTCTGGATGCTCTGATTTTGAACTGAGAAGGGAAATTTCTCTATGCCTTCCCTCCCTTCCCTCTCCTGTTCAAGGTTCTAGTCAAGGTAAGGTCACGACCTTGCAAAGTGATTCTGATTGCTCCAGACTGGGCCAGGAAGCCTTGGTACCGCCTGTTGCTGTTCCTAGCAGTCCATCTTCCCCTGTCTCTTCCCAGGAATCACAACTTGTTAACCTCCTCTCAGGGGAGGATTTGGTACCCCAATCTCAAGGTATGGCTCTTGAAGAGTTAGAGTATGCAGACTTGCATCTGTCCCAAGGGGTTCTGGATATTCTCAAAGTTTCTCGAAAGCCTGCCACCAGAAAAACTTACAACTCCAAATTGAAAAGGTTCAGCATTTGGTGTTCCAAGAAGCATATATCCCCAGACAATGCTGAGTTGTCCACAGTTCTGGATTATATGGTTCACCTTAATGGCCTAGGCCTCAAACCAGCTACTCTCAAAGTTCATTTGTCAGCTGTTTCTTCCTTCCTATCAGTGGGGAAGTCTTTCTCTCTGTCATCTCACCCTGTAAATTTTTCAAAGGATTACTTCATACCAATCCCCCTTTTAGGGATCCTGCTCCTGCCTGAGATTTGAATATTTGCATTGCTCAGCTTATGCAACCCCCCTTTCAGCCTGTGTCCTCAGCAGAGCTCAAGTACTTGACTTGGAAAACTGTGTTTTTGGTTGATGTTACTTCTGCCAGACGTATCAGTGAATTGCAAGCCCTGTCAGTTGAGCCTGACTTCATTTTATTCCATAGAGATAAGGTGGTCCTTAGAACCAATAGAAGGTTTTTACCCAAAGTGGTTTCTGATTTCCACTTAAACCAATCTATGTCTCTTCCTGTGTTCTTCACTGATCATATCTCCTCAGGAGAGTGGAGGCTACACAGTTTAGATGTTAAAAGGGCCCTTAGTTACTACATAGAACGTACAAAGCGTCACAGGTTTGACTCCCTCCAGTTGTTCCTCACTTATGGGGCAGTAGTTAAGGGCAAACCTGCCACCAAGAGAACCATTGCCAGGTGGATTGTGTCCTGTATCCAATTCTGCTAAGAGAAACTGGGAAAAACTTCACCCTCAGGCCTGAGGGCTCATTCCACTAGAGGTACAGCTGCATCTCTGGCTGCGGCCAGGGATGTTCCTTTGTTAGAAATTTGCCAATCAGCCACCTGGAAAACAGTTCATACCTTCACCAAGCATTACTCTCTGGATATCCAGGCTAGGAGTGATGCTAGGTTTGACACAGCAGTACTTCAGAGCCTATTCCCAAAGTAGGTTCTGTCCCTCCTCCTTGGAGGTACTGCTTGGTAGTCTGCAATTGTCAGAATACAGCAAGACTTCATGTTGTTTGAAGAAAAAATTACTCGCCTTAGTAATTGTGTTTCTTCTAATGGAGTCTTGCTGTATTCTGACCTCCCTCCCTGCCTCCCCTCTGAGAACCTGTTTGGGAAGTGGGTGGGCAGGTGCAGTGTTGCACCCCGGAGTGTCTTTAGCCCACTTTCTGTTGTGTTGGGTGCCTTGTGTTTGATTAGTTAAGAGTTTTTTATTTCTTATTGCTTGGTTTTTGGTCTTTGGGTTTCCTGACTTGAGTGTTTTAGGAATCTAAAGTCTTTGTTGCCAGTTGGCTAGTAGGAATTTTACAATTTCCATATTATATAGCCAGTGAGTTTTAGCTCGTAAGAATCTGACAGTTTGGTTTCAAAGTGTCACAGACAGAGTTTTCAACCGAGCTTGAGCCCAATGTTCTATGCCTGGCATAGAATTGTAACCCTTCACTCTCCGGGGCAGTTCAAGTGCTGGAGCTAACTGCAATTGTTAGAATTCAGCAAGACTCCATTAGAAGAAACACAATTACTAAGGTGAGTAATTTTTTCTTCTGTTGCCTAGGCCCAGACCACAATGTGAAAGCCTGCCTGATCTGCAGGGGGTTTCAATTCTGCCACCCAGTGATGCAGAAAAGGAGCCCTAGAGAAACATCTCCTGAAGCAACAGGTAGCACACATGAAGAAGGAGCTCGAACAGAAGAGCACCGCCGTGTCACTGGCCCACTATTCCAGGTCCAGATCCTTGAAATCCTGGGACAAGTCATCTGGGAGCCATAAACATAAGCACCAGGATATGGAGAAGAAGAAAACCTCCCTAGTGCGCTGCATGTCACCCTTTCATGCTGCAGGATGAGATATCCTCTGCACCAATGACTGCTACAGCGGTGACGCCACTTGCCCCCCCCCGACCATCAACACAACTCCAAGGTCAAGGCATGGCACTGGTGCTACCAGGCCTAATATGGCTGGTGCATTGCCATTGCCATCGGGGACCCAGCCTCCCCCATTGACCACACAGGCACCGACATTCAGGTGGTTCTGTCTTCATTCACAGATACTGTATGCTCCGATGCCTACTATCTCCTCCCCCTGTTCCAGAGGGCCTGTTGACAAGGATTTCTACTAATACCCCCATGATGACGCACCATAGTGCCTTGCCTCAGCCACCTCCTAGGTCACTGCTGACATTGCCAGTGCAATCTCTAGTGCCTGTTGACCTGGTCGATGATGATTTTGAAGATAATCCTGACTTAATAATGCAGGATGATGAAGAGGAGCCTGAGGACTATGCAGAGAGCCCTTGTGAAAGGGGCACCAGCTCCACTGTGTCCGCCTGAAGTAAGGACTTAATGATCCACACTCCAAGGTCCCCACCAGAGAACCCAACTTTCCTCACCATGATGCAGCAGTTACGGTTGCCATGGGCTTTGATTTAGAGGAGCAGGACACTGCCAAGAAAAATTTAATAGACTTCTTGGAGTTGCCTGATTCTCCTGTTGTGGTACCACCTCTCCTCCCTGCACTAGAGGATGCCATCTTTGCTGCCTGGTAGAGGCCAGATGTTATCTCCGCCATACCAAGGAAGGTGGACAAAATGTACATGTCTTCTTTTGGGAAGACCTTTTTTTCCACCCAGCCTGAGGCAGACTGTGCTGTTATCAATGCTGCCCTTGTCAGGTCAGAGGCACCTAAATATTTGAGCTACATCCCTCCTGATAAAAGAGTCCAGGAGGTTAGATGTGCTAGGCAGAAAGACATTTGCCTTGGCTTTACTGGGCCTTCAGATTGCTAACTATCAGGACCACATGGTTTAGTACCAGAACACTCTATGGAGAAAGGCCAAGGCAGCTGCACAAGCCCTACCAGAGGGCACCCCCAAACAAGAGCTCCTTAAGGCTCTCACTGCTGGGGTTCATGTAGGCAAGTATTTGCTTTGCACAGTTTGTGATGTGTCAGATGCTTATGCCAGGGCTGCTGCCTCAGGCATCTGTCTAAGGAGGTACTCATGGCTCAGGGTGGCAGGGCTTGTGACTGACGTGTAACAGTCCATTCTCAATGCTCCTTTTAGAGGACATAAACTATTTGGTTCTGATGTCCAAAACATTCCCTCTAACCTTCAGGCCTCAGGCAGGACCCTGAAGTCAGTGCACTCCCACTACCATACCCAACCAAGGGGTAGGCAGAGGGTACCTTTTCATCCAGCTGGTGCCAGACACCATCAAACCACCAGACAGCAAGGTAGGGGCAAGGGAGCAGGAGCCTTGCCCACCCCAGGCACCACCCCAAGTGCACATTCAAAAGCCCCTACAGGAGGTAGCATAGGAGGAGCCACCACAGCCATCTCTATCTAACACCTTGTACACCCTCCAGCCACTTCTGGGGGTGTTTGTTGGTAGAGGTGTGTGAAGTCCACGAAATTCACTCAGCGAGTTAATTTACAGATTTCGCTGTGGAGCATGGAATTTCACCCACGAATGTCACTCTCCGCTTGCGAAATTCGCACTTCACGTTAAAAAAAAAAGGCAAATTTCGCTGAAAATTTCATGCGAATTGAAGTTTCGGAGTGTTCTGAAAACTCCATGAATTCTGCAAAGTGCCAATTTTTGGCAGTTTGCGTGAACTTCGCTGGAGAAATTTAACTTTGCAACACCTGTAGTTGTAGGGGGTCATCTCTCTCTCTCTCTCTTCTCTTAACTCTATGAAAGGAAGTGGTCTAGAAATCATAGAACAAGACCATGCCCTGGAACCTTTGAGCACACTTCCAGATCAAATGCCATTCCTAACTCACTATCCTCCAAACAACTTTTGCCTCCTTCTGGAGGAAATTCAGACTTTGCTTCAAAAGAAGGTCATAGAGCTTATGCTTTTCAAACAAACGAACATGGTGCTGTACTCTCAGTACTTCTTAGTCCCAAAGTGTACAACAGACCTGCGTCTTATTCTAGATCTCAGGGACCTGAACTTTTTCATAGAGTAAAGAAGGTTTAGAACAGTCACCCTGCAAGCTCTACCCCCACTGCTGCAGACAGCGGATTGGATCTGTTCCCTTGACATAAAAGATGCTTACCTTCATATCAAAATTCACAAACCTCACAAAAAATACTTGCGGTTCCTGTTCCAGGCAGCACTACCAATTTGGAGAATTGCCCTTTGGCTTGTCCTCTGCACAGTGGGTCTTTACCAAATCCTTGGCAGTGGTGGCAGCAGCCCTTTGCAGGGAAGGTCTGTATAGTTTCCCGTACCTGGATGATTGATTGTTAAATGCCCCCTCCAGCAGTCAACTGCAGTGGACCCTAGCTCAAACCAGACAGCTGTTTGATGCTCTGGAGGTAACTGTCTACATACCCAAATCTGTGTTGACACCTTGTCAATGCCTGCAGTACATAGGAGCAGTCTTGCACCCAGCTCAGGGCTCAGTCCCTGGACAGGGCCCAATGCCTGACTGCCCAGGCATAGCTAGTACACAGCAACTGGTATATCTCAGTCAGGACATTCCTTCTGCTCCTGGGCTTTATGGCAGCAGATATTGTAATGGTATCATTGGCCAGACAGCACATGAGGATCCCCCAATGGACCCTAACAGTCCAATAGTACCAGCTCATAGACAACTGAGAATGAAGGGTACTAGTCACTTCTGTATGCAGAGTGCTCTAGTGGTGAATGGAACCCAGCAATCTGTTAAAACGGGTTCCCTTCCTTATCCCTTCTCATCTCCAACTTCTATCAACAGATGCCTCAGTGACGAGCTGGGGTGCACACCTGGGCTCCCATCAGATACAGGATACATGGACCCCAGTGGAGAGCACCTTGCACATGAATGTTCTAGAAATGTGATCTGTTCTGTATGGGCTACAGGCCTTCCAGATTTATCTGTCCCAAGGTCCTCCTCTAGTCCAGATGGACAGCATCCATGTGATGCACTACATCAACAAGCAAGGGGAACTCCCTCTTACCCCCTATGCAGAGAACCAGTGAGAGTTTGGCATTGAGCTGTGGACCATGGCCTAGAACTGTCTGTTGAGATTAAGCAGACACATACTTTATTAGAAGTAAAAGGGGTCTTATTTAGGGTTAAAAAAAAAGAAAAGAAAGAAAGTCAGTGTGTGTTCTATGCTAGGAAGGGTACTGTATCAACTTACTTTGCTAAATCAGTAGGAGGAGAGAGAGCTTAATTGGGGGTGTGGCTTAGACAATATAAAAGCAGGTGACTCCAATTACAACTTCCTATTGCTAGCCTTTGGAAGACAGAAATCTTGCTTATAGAGCAGAAAGCAGCTAACTAAAAGAAGCTACCATGTTCTTACTAATTTAGCACTTCTGTATCAGCAGGAGTCAGTATCTGTTGAGATTAAGCAGACAGATACTTTATTAGAAGTAGAAGGTGTCTTATTTTGGGTTAAAAAAAGGAAAGAAAGAAAGTCAGTGTGTGTTCTGTGCTGGGAAGGGTACTGTATCAACTTACTTTGCTAAATCAGTAGGAGGAGAGAGAGCTTAATTGGGGGTGTGGCTTAGACAATATAAAAGCAGGTGACTCCAATTACAACTTCCTGTTGTTAGTCTTTTTTCTTACTATTTGCCCTCCATCCCACCCACCCTAAGCCAGTTCTACTTTTATAGCCACTGGATTTGACTGTCAACAGGAACTTCCTGTTTGGCAGTAGGAAGGGAAGGATCATAGAGAAACATTAGTTTTGTCAACCTTAAACGAAAAAAGTAGCTCATTCTCCTCCCCCCCAGCTGCTGGTGGTCTGACACTGAGCAAGGAAGAAGGAGGCTACTGAAGAATATAGGAAGTTGCTGTCCCAGAACAGGAAGGGTGAGAGTTGTAAGGAGAGCCAAGAGTAAGCATATAGAGAAACAGGAGAGGGGACACAAAATAAGACACGATAGGAGTGGTGCAGTGCAATGGCTGTGGGGCGGCAGTGTTCCGGGAGACATTCTGGAGGCTGTGATGCTGCCCTATTTGCAGGCACCTCTCTGGTCTGAGGGAGGAGGTTGCCTGTCTCCAGGCTGACCTGGCTGGATTTGAAACCTCCTCCCCGAGGACCACCAGGGCCAATGCCACTACCTCAGAGGTTGCCAAGAAAGAGGAGAGGCTGGAACAGGGTGGGCTCAGGGAAGGAGAGGGTGGTGGAACAGAGTTGCATCCCTTCAGCTGTACCTCTCCACAATTCATACGCTCTTCTGATGGATAGTGGTTCCTCTATGGAGGCACCTGCAGTGGAGACCAAGGGGGATGCTGGGAACCTTCACAAAGGAGACCCACAGGAGGGTGGCATGTGACCCCACAAGGGAAGGAAACAACTCCTGGTGGGGGACTCAATCATTGGGGGGTAGAAGTGGGGGAGGAAGGAGGGAGGGAGGTAAGGTGCCTGCCTGGTGCCACGGCTTGGAGGGACAGGAAGCGAATCTTCAGGATCGTGGGAGCAGCTGCATGAGGGAGAGCACTGGATGTCATTGTCCACCTAAGGACAAATGATCTGGCTGGGAATGGGATCAGAGCAGTGCAAGAGGAGTTTGTAGAGTTGGGAGGGGCCTTAGGCAAGTAGCGCATACGGTAACCTTCTCGGAGGTGCTGTCTGTCTGTGGTAAGGGTGATGCTAGGGTACTTCTCACCAGAGAATTCAATGAATGGTTGAAAAACTGGTGTGGAGCTCAAGATTTTGGCTTCATTGGGGACTGGGGAGCCACCTGGAGGGATGCAGACCTATACTGGCACGATGGTCTGCATCTGTCCGGGGGGGACCAGGATCCTAGGTGAGAGGTTTAAATGCTTCATTGGCAAGCATTTAAACTAGCCAAGGGGGGAGGCACTGAAAAGGAGCAGGGAAATCCCAGCCTCCCCCCACAAAACACGGTAGTTGGTGAGGTAAACACCAAGGTAGAGAAGTCATTAGGGAGCATTACAGAGGTAAATGTTAAAAAAGGCAAAGGCAGTAAGGACAGGGATGGGGCTAAAAAGGGTAAGGCCATCAAAAAGTGGAGGGTGATGAGTACCATTGCCCGTAGTCTGTGTAACAAGCTCCCTGAACTAGTGGCCTTGATAGAAGAGGGTTGCCTGGATATTGTGGCAGTCACAGAAACATGGTACACAGAGAACCATGACTGGGATGTCAACATACCACGATACACAATCTACAGGAGGGACAGGGAGGGTAAACGAGGAGGAGGAGTAGCTCTCTATGTAAAGGAAGGGATCAAAGCAACAGAACTAAAGAGTAAACAGGGAGCAGATGAGGCACTCTGGGTCACCCTGGAGACAGGAAATGGCACACAGTCCGCATGGGGGCTGTATACAGAATCCCATCTTGGGGGGGAAGGAAATGGACAAGGAAATGATAGAAGGCATCCTTAGAATGGCAGAAAAAGGGGAGATATTGTTGATGGGGGATCTGAATATGCCAGATGTCAACTGGAGCACCTTTGCTGCAGGCACACCAAAAGCAGGGTCATTCTTGATGCCCTACAGGGGGCATGCCTCAGACAGCTAGTATTGGAACACGCTCGGGAAGGAGCAATGTTAGACCTGGTGCTCTCAAATGGGGACGGAGAAAGAATCTCATATTTAGAAGTGGGTAGTCATCTGGAAACAAGCAACCACCAAACAGCGTGGTTCATGATAAACACAACCATACAATCAAGCCATACAAAAGCAAGAGTTTTGGACTTTAGGAGGGCTGACTTTGGGAAAATGAGAGAATGCCTCAGAAAAGCATTAGCAAACAGGCAAGAAAGAGGGGTGGAGGAACAATGGGGAGTAATCAAAACAGCCATCACAGAGGCAACAAGCCTTTGTGTAAAGCAAATTAACAAAACACAACAAAGGAAAAAACTATGGTTCTCAAAAGAGGTGGCAGGGAAGGTTAAGGAGAAAAGGATAGCATTCAGGAAATATAAGGAAACACAGAAGGAGCAGGACAGAGAACTTTATCAGTTAAAACAGAAAGAGGCAGGAAGGCAGTCAGAATAGCAAAGGCCCAAACCGAGGAAAGGTAGCCAACTCTGTTAAGAAGGGGATAAGACCTTATATAGGTACATTAGGAGCGAAGAAAGACCAAAGGAGGGATACTGAGGCTTAATAAAGGGAGGGAATGTGGGTAGAGTGACAGTGAAAAGCAGGGATACTGAACGAATATTTTTGCTCAGTATTCACAAACGAAGAGGAGGGGGAGGTACCTAAACCAAACAAGAGAAACACTCTGAAGACAGGGGTCGATACTAGTCCATTTACAGAAGAAAGGGTTCTGAAAGAACTAATAAAATTGAAGGTGGACAAAGCAATGGGGCCTGATGGGATTCACCAAGAATTCTAAAAGAACTAAGGGTAGAACTAGTGACACCGCTGACTACTCTCTTTAACAAATCATGGGAGGATAGGTGGTACCCGAGGACTGGAGGAGGCGGATGTGATTCCTTTTCACAAAAGTGGGAGCAGGACAGAGGCAGGAAACTACAGAACAGTTAGTTTGACCTCAGTGGTAGGAAAATGATGGAATCACTTCTGAAGGAAGAATTGTTGGGTACCTAAAGGCCAGTGGGGCACAGGACCCAAGGCAGCATGGATTCACGATGGGAAGGTTGTGTCAGACAAATCTAATAGATTTATTTGACTGGGTGACCAAAGTAGTAGACCAGAGAGGGGCTGTGGACATGGCCTACCTAGATTTTAGCAAGGCATTTGATACAGTCCCACACAAAAGATTAATACACAAGTTAACCAGCCTTGGAGTGGGTCCCAAGGTGGTAGCCTGGATAAAAAACTGGCTAGACAACAGGACGCAAAGGGTAGTAGTAAATGGAGTCCACAGTGAAGAAAGGAGGGTTACTAGCAGGGTATCATAGTGTTCAGTTCTGGGACCGGTCCTTTTTAATGTCTTTATAAGTGACATTGCAGAGGAACTGGAAGGAAAAGTATGTCTCTTTGCAGACAACACAAAGATCTGCAACAGGGTTGATACACAAGATGGAGTGGAAAGGATGAGAAGGGACTTGGCAAGGTTGGAGGAATGGTCAAATGTATGGCAGCTCAGATTCAATGCAAAGAAGTACAAGGTAATGCACCTGGGAAACAAAAACCCAGGTGAAGAGTACACAATGGGGGGTGAGATATTAACAACAGTAAAAATGGAAAGGGACCGGGGGGTAATTATATCAGATGACCTAAAAGTGGGCAAGCAATGTGAGAAGGCAGAAAGGAAGGCTGGGGTGATACTGGGATGCATAGGGAGAGGCAGCACTAGTAGAAAACAGGAAGTTGTTACCCCTCTGTACAGACAGTTGGTGAGACTCCATCTGGAGTACTGTGTGCAGTTCTGGAGACCCCATCTCTGCAAAGACATAGACAGAGTGGAAGCTGTCCAGAGGAGGGCAACCAAAATGGTGCAGGGTCTGCACCAGAAGACATATGAAGAAAGACTAAAGGAGCTTAATATATATAGCCTTGAGGAAAGAAGGGAGAAAGGGGACATGATAGAAACTTTCAAGTACCTCAATGGAATCAACAATGTCCAAGAGGGTAGCATCTTTCAGAAAAAGAGATGTGCAAGAGCAAGGGGGCACAATTTGAAGATAGAGGGGGGACGGTTCAGAGGTAATGTGAGGAAGTATTTTGTCACAGAGAGGGTTGTGGATGCATGGAACAGCCTCCCTGAGGAGGTCGTGATGTCAAGAACAGTGGAGGAATTCAAGAATGTATGGGACAGACATAAGGCAGTCCTAGTGGGGGGTAGGAGGAAGTAAGCTGTTGGTTAACTAGGATCTGCAGCTAATCTGTTAGGTAGGAAAATGGGCAGACTAGGTGGGCCAAGCGGTCATTATTTGCTGTCAAATTCTATGTTTCTGTGTTTCTGTCAGCAGTGCATGTTCCAGGCATCCAAAACATCTTGGCAGATAGGCTAAGCAGGTCACAGTCCAGAATACGAGTAGGAACTGCTGACCTCAGTTGTTGAAGATCTGTTCCACAGATGCGGTCATCCAGAATTTGACCTTTTTACATCCCTACACAGCGCAAAACTGCCACTTTTCTGCTCACTCATTCCAGTGCCTGGAGCTTTCTAGCGAGATGCATGTTCCCTCTCTTGGAAAGGGAGGATCTTACTTCAATGATATGTCTTGCATCAGGCCATCACCAGTAGGACTAAGCCTCCAGGTTCTAGGACCACACGGAAATCTTCTAGCAAGCAGTCTACCAGAGGGGGCCGCTGACCTCTGACATCAGCGCCTGACATCAGCCAATCCTATATAGGCAGGTGGCCCCCACACCCTCCTCAGTTCTTTCACGCTGTTGACCAATTCACGTGTGAACAATGATAGTGCTGCAGCTACAGTCAACCGCCATTTTCCCACGTTTAACCATGCTTTATTATTTTTCTATGTTAATTCAGTTTAACATCGAATTTTCGGTGTTCTCACCTGATGGTTTATGTCTTCAAAACCTTCCTCATCTACCAACTGCTCCACAAAGTGTGCCTGTGGCAAACAGATCCCAGACAGGGACAGCCATTCTGCCTGTGTCTTGTGCCTAGGTCAAAGACCACAACATCCAAGCCTGTGAGGCCAGCCAAAATTTAACCGGTTACTGGCAGACATTGCCAGAAGATTCTGGAGAATCACCTCCTTAGGCAGAAGGTCGCCTCGATAGAATGGGAGCTGCAAGTCAGGAGCTCCTACGTTTCCCCAGCTCAGTCCATGGGGTCTTCATCTTCGAAGTCCTGGAATAAATCTTACGGGAAACATAAGCACAGGGACAAGGACCGGGACTGACCTTGGTCTCCCTCCCACTCGTGGTCCCTATACAAGCAGTCTTCGACCATGAAACAGTCTTCCTTGGGGGGGGTCAGCCTCCTGGGCCCCCACACGCCCCAGCCTCCACCGGGCTACCGGTGGCCCCCACCTGCCGAGGTCTCCTTTCGCAGGTGGTGGTTCTTTGCAACAGGGTACTCTGTATTCTGCCCCCCAGCCCCTACTATTCCAGCCCTTGTTCTCCCCGGGCTCACAGTCAGGGGGCTTGGCTGGAGCTGCTTCGACCAGCGTGGGTGCGGTTTGCACCAGTCTCCCAGCTGCTACGCTCCAGTTGCTGGTCTCATCTTCTAGGACCACTGCCGGTTCTGCTCCTCCTTCTCAGGGGCAGATGCTGCAGAACACCGGTACCTCCCCAAGCCCGGTTTCTCCCCCAGTCTTTGCCGGGTGGGGAGTGTCTTTCCACAGCTGGCACCCATAGACACCCCTTTGGCGCTGCCTCAGCTGACAACCACAGGGCCTGCACCTGTCCTTCCTCTGCTTCAACCTGTAGGACCCACACCAGTCCTGCCCCCTCAGCCAGTGTCTGTGGGCTGTCGTCGATCCTTTCGCCACCCTCTACGGTGGGTGTGGCACCCATCCTGCCCCAACCTACACCCGCAGCACCCACACCTGGGTACCCTATGCCAACTTCTGCTGGTCTGGCACCTGTATACCCCTACCCTGCTCTGGCAGGACTTACACTGGGCTAGCCATACCTGGCTCCTTTGGGACTATCACCTGTCTCCACTTACCCAACGCCTGGGGGACTGACGCTGGCTCCTTTAGATTATCACAGTCTTATCTTGGCCCTGTGGTCCTTTATGCAGACACAGGTCCCAGCCCCGAGGGCACCAGCCCTGGCCACCCCTCAAGGGCCTCCCTTGGGATCCATTTCCCCAGTCCCTGTTTGACCGGGCCCTAGTGTTCCTCACACACTGAGGGATAAGTCTGATGCTGGGTCAACTGGACGCTCAGACAATCGTCAGTCCAAGAATAGCAGGGATAATGATGCAGATGATGCTCACCAGAGTTTCAGCAGTGAGTCTTCCTCCTTGGGCCTAGAGTCCTCTGAAGAGGAAGAAACACTGAGCAACATCTCTAAGTTCCCCTGGACGGCCCCATGTTTATGGCCATCATGAGGCACATTCAGGCTACTATGGGCTGAAAGACAGGAAGACAGAAAAGCAGAATCCAGAGAGGCTTCGACTGGCCATCTACCTACTATATGTCAGCCTGACGCCCCTCCTCTGGTGGTCTCCCCAGTTATCAACTCCTATGAGGATATTACTTGTGCTGCTTGGAACTGCCCTCATGTGATCCTGGCAGTGTCCAAAAAGGTGGACAGGCTTTACCATGCCCCAGCTGGCAAGCAGTACTTTGGTGAACAGCCCAAGGCTGATTTGGTCGTTATCCATGCAGTGCACAACTGCACCAAGAGACTGAAGCACCTAAGCTCCCTTCCCTGAGACAGGGAATCTGCATGCCTTTGTCTCTGCCACTCTGGTGATTTGGGCCATCAGTTATTTGGCCCTTATGTTACAATACAAGAACCTGCTATGGGACCAAGCTAGGTAGTCTGTCCTAGCTATGCCGGATGACCCCTCCAAGCCGCAGGCCCTTGAAATGGGCTTGGACTTTGGTACCAATGTACTCAGGACTGCCTATGATGCTGTGGATGCCTTGGACCAGGCAGCAGCCATCGGCATCTGTAGGAGGTGCCACTCCTGGCTTTGGGTCTCTAATTTGGATGTACCCTTAAGGGTTTCAGATGTTTTGGGGGAGATGTCCAAGATATCACCTCCAAACCCCAGACCTCAGGATGGGCTCTCAAATCCATACATGCTATGTACCGTACCATACCCAGTCAAAGTCAAGGCAGTGGGCTCCTTTTCCTCACTCCTCCTGCAGACAGGCCTGTCCCCTCCCAAAACCCAGGGCAAGTGCAAGGCAGGAGCAGCTCTCCCCCGCTCCCTCCTCTGCCCTATACCTGCAGTGTGCAAAGGTCCAGCAGTGGCTGTTCCCACCTCCTGACTCCTTTCCATACCCCCTCCCAGTTGTTCCACAGGAGGCGGTCATCGGGGGTCACTGCTCCCTGCACCTGGACAGGTGGAGGAAGATCACCACAGGCAACTGGGTGCTGCAGCTCATCGAGCATGGCTACACTCTCGAATTCATAGAGTAACCTCCAGAAAAACCTCTGGGCAATTTCTTGTATCCTCCTGGTCATACCTCTCTAATCCGGGAGGAAATTATGACCTTACTTCAAAAAAAGTCCATAGAGGCAGTCCCATGGTGTTAGCAGGGAAGGGGGTTCTACTCCCACTTCTTCCTGGTCCCCAAGCGGACAGGAGACCCTCAGTTCATCCTGGACCTAAGCCAGCTAAATCTGTGCATAGAGTACCAATAGTTCAGGATGATCACCCTTCAGAGTTTACTGCCTCTGCTACATCAGGGGGACTGGCTTTGTTCCCTGGATGTGCAGCATACTTACCTGCATATCAAGGCTTTTGCCTCCCACCAGCTCTTCCTCTGTTTCCGCTTCCAGGGAGCACACTACTGGTTCAGAGCTCTGCTGCCTGGTTTGTCCTCAGCCCCCATGGTCTTCACCAAATGCCTGGCAGTGATAGCAGCTTCCTTGAGACAGCAGGGGTTTTACATTTTTCCCTAGCTGGATGAATGGCTGCTAGCTGCCCTGTCCATGGACTGTCTCCTTCAAACTCTTTCTCACAACTGCATCCTGTTCCAAGCGTTGGGCATTAGTATCAACCTACCAAAGTCTCTCTTGACCCTTCCCAGTGCCTCCTGTACAGAGAGGCAGTTCTGGACACCACACAGGGGAAGGCCTTCTTTCCCCCAAGATAGAGCAGAATGTCTGATGGACCAGGCCTGTCTTTTTTACTCCAGCCATCATGTTCTGGTGAGGGTCTTTCTGAGGCTTTTAGGCCTCATGGCCACAGCCATTGCCACAGTTCCCCTGGCCAGGCTGCATATACAAATCCCTCAATGGACACTGCAGGTCCAGTGAGACCAACACATGGATGTCCTGGATCACCCGGTATTGGTATCAGATCCAGTGAAGAAGGTGTTGTTGTGGTGGCTGGAGCCCAGCAACCTGTTTTGGGGAGTTCCCTTTTGTATTCCTCCCCTTCAGTAGATCCCTACGATGGATGCCAGCCAGATGAAATCCCTTATCCCACCTGGTGATCTGGTCACACTGGTGCATGCATTCATGAATTTGAGGCTTGACTACTGCAACACTGTTTATCTTAGGATCAAGGGAGGTACGCTATGATGCTTTCCGTTGGTACAGAATGCAGCTGCTCGGCTGCTGACTGGCCTTTTGAGGTCATGTCATGTATCCCCGGTGCTGCGTGATCTGCACTGGCTGCTGGTTAAGTGGTGCATCTCCTTTAAAGTTGGACTTCTAACTTGTAAGGCCCTACACAGGCTAGGCCCAGGCTACCTGGTGGAGCTCTTGCACCTGCACATACACTCACGTCTTCTCTGCTCCACTAAGAAGGGCTACCTGGTAGTTCCAAGGGTAAGGTTAAAGACCTTGGGGAGCAGGCTTTTGAAGTAAAAGGTCTGGTCCTCTGTAATTCTTTGCTTAGGACTTTGATGGAAGCCTCCTCAGTGGAGGCCATTAAGCAGAGCCCGAGAACCTTTTCATTCGCTCAGGCTTTCAGGGTTTAATTTTGCCCACAATAGTGTCATCCCAAGTGGTAAAGTGCTGCTGATTTTGATAAATCTTTTTATTGGAAAGTTATGTTATTTTAAACAATTTTATGCTAGGAATGTGTCAAAAGTCCTTTGAGATATTTTGTGTTGCTACTGTATGATAATATAATGGCACTCTGAGCCACTGGGAAAGGGCACCACATAAAAACAGACGACTACTACTACTACTGTTACTACTACCACTACCACTACCACTACCACTACCACCATCACAGTGCCCACAATGACAACAGACTGTTATGTCACAAACAGCAATTGTGTGGTTAGCAGGGGAGGGTCAATATACATTTTTAAAGACTCCGAGGAATAATTGCTGCATTACCTACAGTATTTAGTGGACCAATGGCAGGGGTAAGTAAAGACAAAAATAACAACTGGAAAACAAGACAGTTAAAACATAATTGGTGTAACAAGTGTTTTTGAAGAGCAGCTGATGCCTTCAGGAGAACTTTAACAAATCATAATATTTAGATACAATTCAGCTTATGTTTCACATTAGTTCTGTATTTCCCCTTCCAGTTATTCATCACTGAGGTCATTTGCATGAAAACAAGATATTTTCTCATGAAGAGTTCATCTATTCCTTTTGCTTTCTCCCTACCTGAGGTCATAATGCACTGTTTGTGATATCACAGTTACTCCCGTGGCAACAGATTGTGGTGTCACAATAGAGGATTATGACTTGAAGTAGGGAGTAAGCTATTGAGGCAGATGAACTCTAAGGGAAAAGATCCTGTATTTATGCAAATTTTCTCAGGAATAAGTAACATGGAGGCGACATCTATAGAAAATATATATGGAATCAAAGCTGAATTGCACCTAATTACAATGTTTTTCAAACTTTTCTTTGAGGCGTCAGCAGCTCTTTAAGCTTTTTGTTATAACTGAGAGTTGCTCTTGAGTCTCTGATACGGTATTCACTCAGACATTGTAATTCCCATTTTGTATGCCAGTTGTCATACCCTAGTAGCACTGGATGCAACTGTTGTAGGTTGTTCACATCAAATGTACATAAAGGTAGCTTAGATTCACAGTAGACCTTGCTATACTAGAGGGGCACCATCCCTACTATGATATTCCATCGGTCAAACACCTGTAAATATCATTATGTACTTTTAACAGGCCAACATACTACAGAGTGATTAACTTAGACTAAAAAATGTATGTTTTGCTCTCAATAAGTTACTTTTGTCTACTCCACATTCACTTGTTGGTTAGTATTAGAGCCCTTCAACAGTCTCCCAGATCACTGGGAGGTGATGCAGCGGCTACAAACACAGTTTAAAAACAGCTGGTGGGAGGGGAGTGATGATGTCACATGGAGTGGCCGACTCCTCCTCTGGTGCTGTTTTGTCCATCAAGGATGGAGCTAGTGGGAGCTGGAAATGCCTGAACAAGTGGGTTGGGAATTTGGGGTGTAGGTTGTCTGTTACTTTTGTCACAGTCCACAGCAACAGTGGTTCACCCTCTCCTAGGACTTATTGTCCAAGCAACTTTTTTTGATTCTGTGATTAGTAAAATACCAATATAAAAGGTTACAATCACACTGCTTTTGAATTCAAAACAAATGCAGGCCCTGCGCTCACGCTACCAGTATTTAAGAGATAAGGGTAAATAAAAGAAGTAAAGTGCAAAAACTGCTGGATTTCTGTTGCTCATGAAAAAGTACAAGGCATATTCACCTGGCAGAATTATAATTATAAATCACTAGAATTTGAAAATTCTGGAAACTTATGCACCACATCAAACACCCAGTGTCTGTTTTTTTTCTTTCTCAAATGTCAACTGCATCTAAACTTAGAGATGTATCTTCTTGTGTTGCTGGCAGTGAGGACTAAGCTGTGAGTTCTTGAACTGACATATTCATCAGTAGCGCTTCATTGAAACCATCTTTTTTTGAACAGACAGTGAAATCAGGGTTACAACAAGCATTTGCCAATGCCGTATGTTTGCTTGCTGGTATTAGCATTGGAAATGCAGGAGTTAGACAGATGCAGAGTAGGAATGGCAGTGAAGTATTGAACTTCACGACAACCACACCTCCACCCTGCAGAGACGAACAGGCATTAGGGTATGCATTTGGGTTGTCGCCCATAATTTTCATGCCATGTTCTGCAGACACTGACAAGTGTTGAGGTGTGCCTTGGGGATTATTCGACACAGTCACCCCGCTCCGCAGGACATATGCTAAAATGGATGCAATATAGGAGAATGGGGTGAACTCTGGGGCCAAAGAGTCCAGCACACCTCGGCTGCCCAGATCATTGCAGGTGGGGAGTGTGTGAGTGAATGGCATGAGCATTACAGTCGGCAATCCAGAGGCACACCCTGATGCCTGTTAGTCTGTACAGGGTGGGACGTTATGGTTGAAACCCTAACACCCGGGCATTTGTTGGTATTTGCACTACAAATTTTCAGCATGGCCTTTTTGTGACACCTACCTCATGAAAGAAAGCATTTGGGACCTCTTCTCATGAACAGTGGCACTGTGATTTTGCCAATGTGTCCCGAACTTTGAGTTTCCACAGCGACTGTGCCATTGTGCGCCAGATGTACGAAAACACAGATTGGGCAGGATGTGAAGAATGACAGCTGCACCATTCATGGGGAGGGGTGAAAAAATGGCAATGTTGAATATTTATAGGGAAAATATTAAAAATGCTCAAATGTCTGAGTGTACATGGAAACTGTGCAACGCATGCGCGTAACACAGTCATTTAGTGGAATTATTTCACCACATTTTCAACATAGGCTTTTTGTGACCTCTACTCATGAACACTGTCACTATTATTTTCTTAATCTGTCCCGAACATTGATTTACCACAGCCACCATGCTATTCTGCGCCAGATGAGTAAACGCATATTTCGGGCAGGATGTGAAAAATGACAGCTGTACTGTTCATAAGAAGGTCTGAAAAAATGCCAATGTTGAAAATCTGGAGTGAAAATACTACAAATATGCAAAGTTATGAGTGTGCATGGAAACTGCACAATGCACGCTTATAACACAGTAATCTGATGGACATTTGTCACTAAATTTTCAACATAGGCATTTTAGGACCTTTGCTCATGAACAGAGTCACTGTGATTTTACATAGGAACATACACATGAACATATGAACATACGAATCTGCCAGAAGAACACACCAATCGGTCTATCTAAGTCTGCCCGAGTGTGCAGCTAGCACCCTAGACTGCAGCTGCCCCAGCCTTCACCCCCTCAGTTCCTCCCTCGCTTGTCCCAGACCCTGCCCCCCTGACTCTTCCTCTTGCTTTATCCCATGTCTTCTTAAAGCTATTGACTGTCCTACATGTTACCACCCCCTCTGGCAGCGCATTCCAACTAAACACCCTCTCAGTGAAGTAGTGCCTCCTCATTTCCTTCTTGAAACATTCCCCTTCCAACCTTAGTCCGTGCCCACTCGTCTCTCTAGTACTCCTCAGTTTAAGCACCCCCTCGGTGCTAGGTTTATTTACCCCCCTCAGGTATTTAAATGCTTCAGTCATATCCACCCTATCCCTCCTCTCCTCCAGTGTGTACATGTTCAGCTCCTTCAGCCTAATTTAATATTCCTTTCCTTCCATCCAATTTAACATTTTTGTTGCCCTCCTTTGCACCCCCTCCAATAACTTTATATCTCTCCTCAGGTATAGCCTCCAATATTGCACACAGTACCCTAGGTGCGGTCTGACCAATGATCTGTAGAGAGGTAGGATCACCTCCCTGTGTCTGAATGAGAACCCCCTTACGATGCACCCTAGCATCCTTTTTGCCTTCACTGCTGCTCTCCTGCAGTGGGCTGAGTTGTTCATGCTCCTAGTTACCAACACCCCTAGGTCCTTCTCCTCTGTGATCCTCAACCAACAGTCCCTCTTCTGTTTCTTAATCCCGAAGTGCATCACCTTACACTTCTTTGTGTTGAAGCCTAGCTGTCACTCCATCAACCATGTCTCTAGTTTGGTTAGGTCCCCCTGTAGTATTTCCCATCCGTCCTCTTCATCCACCACTGCTCCCAATTTGGTATAATCTGCAAACAGTCTAACCCTACTCACCACTCCATGTGCTGTATTGGAGATAAAGAGCCCAAATAGTAACAGACCCAGCACTGACCCCTGCGGCACCCAGCATGTCAATGCTCTGGGTTCCGAGAACTCCCCCTTCACCACCATCCTCTGCACCCTCCCCTGTAACCAGTTCTCTGTCCATTTAGTCAGCTTTTTTTCCACCCCCATTGCCGTCAGTTTTCTCCCCAGTCTCCCATGAGGCACTGTATCAAATGCCTTACTGAAGTCCAAGTACAGGACATGTACCATATGGTCCCTGTCCAACTCCCTTCTCACCCAGTCATAATGATGTATTAGGTTGGTTTGACAAGACCTCCCTGAGATGAACCCATGTTGCCGCCCATCTTAGAGGCCATTACTCTCTAGGAATGCCACCAGCCTCTCCTTCAGTATCGCCTCCATAAGCTTATCCACTATGGACGTGAGACTTAGCGGCCAATAATTTCCTAGCTCCTCCCTAGGCCCACTTTTGTGTATGGCACTAAATGGACCACCCTCCAATCCTGGGGCACACACACCCCATTTCCAGGGAGGTGTTGAACAGATCTGCCAGCGGCTTAGCCAACAGTTCTGCCATGTCCCTCAGCACCCTGGGGTGGATGCTATCGAGACTTGGTGCATTGTCCACCCTTACTGCCCTCAGCCCCTCTAGCACCCTACTCCCTGTGATCACTGTGTCCGTCACCTCCTCCACCCCTTTCCCCATCCTCCCAGCCCATTCTGGTAGTGGACCATCCCTCTCCTTAGTGAAAATAGAGCAGAAGTACTCATTTAGAATTTCCACATGCTCCTCCCCCTTTTCCACCCAATCCCCTTCCCACTTTATCCTCACAATGTGTTCCTTGCACCTCCTCTTTTCCCTGACATACCTAAAAATGTCCTTTTTTCCTCCCTTTATGGCCTGTGCGAACCTTAATTCCCTGGAGGCCTTAGCTTTTTTCACCCACCTGGCCACCTCCCTTAACCAACTCCCGAAAGCGTCCTTATCCTCTCCCTTCCCTGTTCTCCTGCACTTCCAGTATGCAGCCCTCTTTGCCCTCACCCCTTGCAGCACTTCCTTGTTCAACCAGCATGGTTTCTTGGCTCTGCTCTTCTTATTCCTGGCCCTGGTGCAAGCTATTGTGGTCTCTGTTAGCCCAGTCTTTATGACTCCTCACTTCTGTTCTGCATCCATCCCCGGCCTTATATCCTGCAGTCTCTCTTGCAGTATTGGTCCCATTCCCCCCCAAAGTCCACCCTAATAAAGTCCACCACCTTAGTGCCTGTGCCTCCTGTCTCCCTGCCCAGCACTAGAACAAGCCACAGTGTTTGGTGGTTGCTACCTGCTAGTGGGTCCTCCACCCTTACCTCCCTCACCACCTCCCCATTTGCCAGTACTAGGTCCAGAGTGCTACCAAGCCTTGTAGGCCCATTTACCAATTGCGTCAGAAGGCCGTCCTGGAATGCATCGAGGAGCACCTGCTCCCTGTTACTGCTAGTGGCTGGGGTGCTCCAGTCAACCCATGGTAGGTTAAAATCCCCCACTATCACCACACTCCTCCTTCTACACACCTTGCTTATCTGCCCTGCCAATTCCCCATCCATTTCCCCGGATTAGGCTGCTGGTCTGTACACCACTCCCAGCCTCAGCTTTCTGCCCTTGGAGTCCAGGAGCTGCACCCAAAGTGCCTCTGTCCTCTCCTCTTCTCCCTCATCCCTTATGCATTTAATCCTTTACCTCACATAGCGTGCACCCCCCCCCAACCCCCCGTCCCTCTTGTATATCCTGTATCCCGGATTGCCAAGTCCTAATCATGGTACTCTGTGACCCAAGTCTCTGTCACTGCATCAATGTCCACCTTCCCCTTTGAAAGGAGTGCCTAAAGCTCTGCAATTTTGTTCCCCAGTTTTCTTGCGTTGAGAAAGACCACCTTCCATCTGTACCCCTCCTTTTCCTCACTCTTCTCCTCCTTGGCCTGTGTCCCTCCTCCCGGTAGTCCGCAAACTTTCTCCTCCTTATTCTTACTGGGTGGTGGTGCCTTCTGTATTACACTTAGACCACTCTGCCTGCCCCTTCCCAGGGTTACTACGCCTCCGCCTTTACCTCTATCTAGGGGGGGTGAGCTCATTAGACTCCCCTGTCTGGACCTTTCTACCAACCTCAGTCGTTTGGCCACCCCCCCACTAGTTTAAATCCACCTTAGTAGAGATATATCCCTCTAATCCTGCCTTTAATACTCGCCTCCCCATACTGTTGAAGTGTAGCATGTCCCCCGCATACAAGTCACTATTCCCCCAGATCCTACCCCAGTTAGTCACTAACCCATAATTTTTGGTGTGGCACCAATCCCTTAGCCATGCGTTGAACTCCTCAATTCTACCCTTCCTCCCCATGCTTGCACATGGCACCAGGAGTACCTCCGAGAATGCCACAGACTCCCCCACCCCCTCACACTACCTGACCAACTATTCGAACCTCCCCCTCCCTACTTCCACAGTCTCCCCCGCCAAGTCGTTCGTACCCACGTGCAACACTAAATGAGGTTTCTTCCTCTCCCTCGTTGCACACTTGAGCAGTGCCTACCCTGCCCCTCCTGCAGTCAACCTGGGATAGCTTCAACCCAAATACGGCTGTGCCTTTCCCCCCTTCTGCCCCATCTCACCCCTTTCAGTATAGAATCCCCCAGGACGAGCACCCCCCATTCCTTACCCCCTCTGCCTTCTAATGCCCCTTCCACCACCCCAGTATTCGTTCTTCCTGCTCCTTACCCCCGCCAGCTGCACCCTCTGTGACTTCTATCTGTACCCCTACTCCGCCTCACCCCTTTTCTCTGCCTTATTCCTCCCATCCCCCTTGAACCCCTTCCCACCCTTACTACTTCCTACTGGGCTTCCCATGTCGACCTCCCCTCCTCCCCTGCTGATTTCGAACCCCTCTCCTATCCCTGTTGTTGTTGATTTAGAACTCCCATTCCTTTCTACCCTGATAGTGATGCCCCTCCCATCCTTCCCCCTTCCCGTAGACTTCTCTCCTTCAGACACCACCCTCTCCTTACTTACTGGCCCCCTTCTACCCTTTCGTCCTCACTATCTCTTCCCCTACCTGTTGCCATCCCTCTCATGCCCTGCTTGTCCTCCCCCCCTTCAGTATGTTCCTGCTCCTCCTCTCTCCATAGCAGAGGCACAATCTATTCCTAGTCGATATCCCTCCTACATCTCTTCCCCCATCAGTTCCCCCCTCCTACTTGTTCCCCTCCTTGCCACTCCTGGTCCTACCCCTGGTCCCTCCCTACCCGCTGCCATCTGCTCTCTCCCATGGTACTCCTCGTGGTCTCTTCCTTCCCCATCAGGAGGCCCCCCTCGCCTCAGGCACCCCCTCCCTTCTCCTCTCTTTTCTGCTAGTGCCTCTGATACTGGGGTCGGTTTCAGTCCCTAGCTGTTCTTCCTCCGTCCCCCTTGCCATCCCCTATCCCCCCCCAGCCAGGAACCATACCATACTCATCTGCCCTGCCACTTAGACTCCTCCCTAGCCTCTACAGTTCCTCCCTCAAACTAGCCAGTTGTCTACAGACTATACACCCCCACCATCCTCCAAGATCAGTCCAGGATCATGGTGGACCAACACCCTGTACATCCTACCACCCTTCCAAAGATGCCTGCCCTATTGACATGTGGCACCTGCCCCATTTTGGCCCCCATCTTTTGTTACGGGCTCTTACTCCCGGTTTCTGCACCCTACTACAGCTGTTAGGCCTCTATTTACTCAAGTTCCTGCCCCCCCACACTAGTCTCCCCTACTGCCCCCTTGCCGATCAGGTTAATTCAGTCTCAAATCTCATCCATTAGGTACTGTATTACTGTAGCAATCCTAAAGCCTCCTTGTCCGTTTTTCACCCCTCAGCTACCATACTTTTTGTTTTCAGCTCTCATATAGTTTCACTTAGCCCAGTTAGAAATCCTATTGCACTCCAAGTATTACTCAGCTCAGTTAGAGAAAGAACCAGAACAAATAAATATGTATCATTAAAGCAATCCTAACAGTATAGCTCAGTATTTAGCTCAGAGAAATTAACAGAACTAAATCTGTATTATTACAGCAACCCTAAAAGTATGCAATCATTGCTTTATCTCCACCCCAGAGACCCTGCTGGTAATATAGGACCACAGAGGACACTGGGTGGGAAGGTGGGCAACTCTAAAGTTCCGGCAGAGCTCCGTTGAGCTCACTCACTCCCCCTCTTTCACTTGCTCATTCTATTTCTCTCGGTGCTGCAGGCTTCCTTTTTTTACTGGGCTCCTGCCTGTGTTGGCACCTTTTTCTGCCCACAAAGAAATCTGCAGCAGTCCCTATAGAGCTCCGTTGAGCTCACTCACTCCCCCCCTCTCAGTGGCTCATTCTGTTTCTCCTGGCACTGCAGGCTGCCCTTTTGTATTGGGCTCCTGCCTGCATTGGTGCCTTTTTCTGCCCACAGAGAAATCTGCAGCAGTCCCAACAGAGCTCTGTTGAGCTCGTTTACTCCCCCTCTCTCACTCGCTCGTTCTGTTTCTCCCAGCACTGCAGGCTGCCCTTTTGTACTCTGCCCCTGCCTGTGTTGGTGCCTTTTTCTGCCCACAAAGGAATCCACAGCAGTCCTGACAGAGCTCAGTTGTGCTTGTTCACTCCCCCTCTCTCACTCGCTCGATCTTAATCTGTCCCAAACACTGATTTCCCACAGTGACCGCATTATTCTGCGCTGGAAGTGCGAAAACACATTTAGGCCAGGATGTGAAAAATGACAGCTGTACTGTTCATAAGCAGGTGTGAAAAAATGCCAGTGTTGAAAATCTGGCATGAAAATATTACAAATTTGCAAAGTTACAAGTGTGCGTGGAAACTGTACAATGCACACATGTAACACAGTCATTTTATGGACTTTCATCACCAAATTTTCAACATAGGCATTTTAGGACCTCTGTTCATGAGCAGTGTCACTGTGAGATCCTTTGTGTCCCGAAAACTGATTTCACACAGCGACCGCGCTATTCTGCGCTCAAAGTGCAAAAACACATTTCGGCCAGGATGTGTAAAATGACAGCTGTACTCTACTGTTCATAAGGAGGTGCGGAAAAATGCCAATATTGAAAATATGGAGAGAAAATATTGCAGATTCACGAAGTTACGAGAGTGCGAGGCAACTGCGCAAGTCACGCTCGTAAAACAGTAATTTTTTGGATTTGTTTCACCAAATTTGCAACATAGGCTTTTTGAGAGCCCACCTCATGAACAGTGGCACTGACATTTCATTAATCGGTCCCAAAAGGTGATTCCGCGCAGTGACCACGAAATCACCTTTCATGACTGAATGACACTGTGACAGTGATTGAATTCATGAGGAGGGGTCCCAATAACCACATGTTGAAAGTTTGGTGGTAAAATTCCCCAAAATGCCTGAGATATGCACCAAAGTTGAAAAAACCCTATGTATGCCATATACAGCTTACCGGCATTTCTTCAATTCACGGTCGACTTTGAAGACTGCAGATATGTTCCCGGTCCACTGAAGATCATCACGCCAGGCTCCGGAGCTAAGTATGGGGTGATGGGGGTGTGGGGAGGTAAGAGTACGCAGAGGGTGGGCGTGGGTTTGGGAGGCTCCGGAGACTTTGAGGGACCATTTTCTTGTTTTACGGGTAAAAAAAATAAAACAGACAACTTGGACTTTTTATAGGTGTGTTTGGCACACTGGGATGGGCTCCCAGTGTGCCACTGGTATTATGGGGAGGGTCGCAGCTGATGGGGATTGGTCCCGTTGGCACAGAAATGGGTGGGGGACGCATGATGCCGAAGGGGGATTGGGTACCCCCTCGGCACAGGGAAAACATGACTGTGGGGCCATTATGCTGATGGGGATTGGGCTCAGTGGTCGATATTAACATTGTTTTACTAGCCCAAACACTATTGCAAATTGACCAGGGCTAGTGCAGGTAACTCTCTACTAGCCCGTCTTGACTAGTGCAGATTTTCATGGTTGTTAGTGAAGTTAAAAATGTCTCTACTTTAGCATTGTCTAGTCTTCATGCTAATCTCTCTCAATGTTCCAGATGGCCAGGTGTGATTAACAGCTCATTAAGAGATGCAATTATCTGTCAGTTCAAGAGAGGGATCCCACAAAAGACTCAATGTGAGTCATTATCACTCCACTGTTAAGACTTGCAGCTAGTGTTCAGGGTGTGATCAAGGGTAGAGTGCTGTTAAGTCACTAGGTTCCAGTTTTCTGAATGTGTCTATGTCTAACAATTTGTCCAATATTATTAAGACCAGTGCCCCCCATCTTCACTAAATTTTGAGTGTTTGTATCCAACATTTCAGTGACAAAATGCAAAGAGGTATACAAGATCATCCCTGCAGGTGGTGGGTTTTATCCCAGCCTCACCATAACTTCCCTCTTCCCTCCAAATCTCTTAACTCTGTTCTTTACCTGGACACCACTGCAGACCAGACAGGTGACAGTGTGGTGAGGTGCATGATGATGTCAGCTACTGTGTGCGCAGAGCTAGGACTGCTTGATTGAACATTTGCTGTTGTGATATCCGCTCTCTGTTTGGTGTGGGAGGGGGCAGAAAGAGAAAGAGAGGAATCTATGGTACAAAACAATGAGAGGATGCTCACTGTAATGGCATCTTTTTTCTGCTGGGGAGCTGGAGGCAATGTAGGAACAGGATAAATGTGCAATAATCAGAGTATTTCTTGGCTTTGCTTGCATTGTTTCCTGTATAAGTGATCAAAATTTACCGTTATAATTAAGGGCTAGTGCAACCATCTGTGGGCTAGTGCAATTTTTAATCAACTTGCCCTGCTGGCTAGTGCAAAAAAAGGTTAAGGTTGACCCCTGATTGGGCTCCCCATTGGCAAATTAAACTGGGAAGGGGGGACTGAAGCCGACGGGATTGGGCCTCCCGTCAGCAAAGAAAGACTGTTTTGGGTGGCGCATGATGCCGAGGGGGATTGAGCGCCCCCTCGGCACACAATGAATGGGGGGGGCATTGTGCTGACAGGGAGTGGTATCCCCCTTCGGCAAATAAACTGGGTCGGGGGCATGACGATAGGGGGATTGGCCACCCCCATCAGCTTCCATGGGGCTGTGGGGCAGCAGCAAGTGCTGCCATGTTTACAAAATATGTTATACTAGGCAAGGTACTGCTCTGCAGTGACAGGTCACTCCCTCATTGCAGCGGAATGGCTGATGCTGCAATGACGAGGTGGCCCCTCATTGCAGCAGTGAAGTCGTTTCAACTTGGTGGCACTTTTGGAAATCAGTGTCATCAGCACAGTGTGCCTGCATTGGTCCACCAGTGCCAAGCCCCCAAATGCAGTGCCGCTGTTAGCTGCCACAGTGCCGCACCTCCACAACCCGCTTCTCTCCTAAGCTGCCGCATAATGTTTCTTACGCATGCACGCAAGCTAACATAAATAGGCTTGTAACCTTTAAAGGAAGAAACTGGGAGATCTCAACTTTAGCAGAATGCATATTTGTACTCTCCTCTTTTTTTATACTTTATTATTCCATAAAAGGATACAAATTACATTGCATTCATTGTACAGCCACTGGTACACAAAGGAGAAAAAAAATCAATAATCATTGTCCATACAAAGTCTGTCACCTTTCCGGTAAGAGTCTCACATCTGAAAAAGTCTCTGAAAACAGTGGCAAGGGAGACAGTGTCTCGTATATCTTTACCAGTTGCTATCCATAACTATTTGTTATCAGGCATTCAAGCATTACGTACTGTAATATAAAAACTGTTTAAAACATGGGCAAGATAAATTAAACTAAACCAAGTGACTGAAAACTTAGAGACCCGCCATTGGTAGAGGCTAAGCTGTCCCATGTTCTTTACGATAACCTATATAAACACTCATTATATTTGCAAGTCTCCTATGTGGCTTAACAAATATTCTCCTCCCCTCGTGGCTAGGTGTTGATCTGTTGACAACTCTGCCTTACTCTCCCATAAGCCTCACCCATTGAGACCAGAGCTCAATAAATGTCTCCCTTCTGTTCTGCACTTGGTATGTTAATTGCTCCATTTTTTGTATACCACCAATAATTTGCTTCCATTCGGTCTTCTCAGGAGGCTCTGTCCTCAACCACCTCTGTGTAATTGCCTTGTTATAGGCTGCCACACAGATGTACCAATGATAGAGGGCATTAGCTCCTCTGACCCCCAGAGGCGGCAATCCCAGGACAGCATTTTGAAGGAGGATTGGGTGAAGGATGTCAAATAACATATTTATATTTGTAAAGATGTCTTGTTTAAATTCTTTCAGGACTGGACATAAATAAAATATATGGGAATGGGAAGTAGCATGTTCCCCACATCCCGTCCAACAACAGGGGGACACCTCTGGATCCCATTTGGCCTGCATTCTAGGAGTGTGAGAAAATCTGACCTGGACTCTCCATATATATTCCTTCCACAGCGGGGAGGAGGTCACCCTTGGGGAGCCTTTCCAGATGCTCCTCCATTCCGTTTGCGAAAGATGAAATCCTGCCTCCCTCTCCCATTTGGCTGTGGTAGGTTCATTAGCATCCAGCAGATGTGTATTTAAAAAGGAAAAAAGGAATAAATTAGTGATGTAATCTTCTGTTCTTAATTTTTAATTTAGTATTTTGAGTATATCTCCTTTAAACCCTTTGGGTTTGAATGATGCATTCCCTTTTCTGTCTATACAATTTGATCCATTTTAGCTACATTCTTTACATTAGAAGCTAGTTCTCAGCACTGGCTGCAAGATTCATGGGCTCACCAAACAGTACACAACTTGAAAAGAAAAGTGCTTAGGAGTTGCATCTTCGAAGACTTCTGGCCATTTTGAAAGCGTATCTGATTCTTGTACCTGAACTGTACCAGTGGCTGGTTCTTAGTACTCAAAGAATCTTACAAAATGTGTGAATGTTGGATGTTTGCTTTACAGCACATTTCATGTGCAACATTTGAGCCAACTGTTGAGATGTCAGTGCAAGGGTTAACATTTATTTAATTACAGCCCAGACTAGAAGCGGGAAGTCTGTATGGTCCAGGGGGTTACAGACCAGATCCGAGAACAAGGAGATCTCTTGAGCAAATCCCACCACAGTTACTGGCTTACTGTGTGACTTTCAGCAAGCCACTTGACCTCCCTAAGCTTTAGTCTTCCCAGCTGAAAAACTGGGTAAAAGAAGGAACCCCCGAACATTACTTTTGCATACATGTTGATGACAAAATGAGAACAAAGGTCCATTGAGTCTGCCCTTACTATAGTACCTCATTCCACCTACTGGTGGTGGGATGTTTCCCTCCTTACCCACCTCTCAAATCCATGTTTCCCCCCTCCCCCCATCTCAACAGTGCTTAATTGAGATGTCTAAGTTAAATACAGTCAAAAAGCTTGTGTAACCAGTGGACCACCATCTATTTACTGTACTATGTTGTCAATCAAGTATTTTGAAGTTCGAGGTCATTTGTTGTCTCTACCCCATCCTTCTGGAACAAGCTCCCACAAGAGTCTCAAGTGTTCCTCCCCGACTCATTTAAGTTAGTCCTAAAGGCCCACTAGCTGAGGTTTACTCAGTGTCTTTGCAACTGCTGACATGACTTCTCTCCGTGCTCATTCTGCTACCTGTTGTTGCCTGGTAACTGCTTCCTTTTTGTTTGGTTCCTGGTATGCTCTTTGCCCAAATGCCAATGGTTATGATGCCTAGTTGAGTCCTTGTCTAAAACCCTGTAGCTTATCCTGTTTTTGTATATTGCACTATCTCCGGTGCATGGTGCTTCTTTGAAGTTTTGTTTGTACCCTGTGCAGTATTTTATGGTAATCTCATGTTTATATCCGTGTTGTGTATCAACCTTCCCATACTTTCATATTATGCAATATTCCTGTATGTAATTAACTCTGGGTTGACCCTGAAGAAGGAACCTTTAGTCTCAGTGGGCCTACCCAGTTGACACACATTCAAATAAATGAATACATTTATTATGTAAGGGCAGGGAAAGGATTAGTGAAGGATCAGCAACAGCTCTATACTGTAAAACCCATCTTGCAGTACAAGACATAAGTTAACAATTACAGACTTAGCAAGAAAGTACTGCTTCAATCTGAATATAAAGATCACATGAGTATTAGCATCTTGGATAATAATGGAAACATAGAAATGTAGAATCTGTCTGAAGAACAGGACCAATGGGCCCACCTAGTCTGCAGTGTTTTCCCTGCCTATTACTACACTCTAGACTACATACGGCCACAGGTTTCCCTACCTCCTCCCTTTCCTCTATCTAGTATGCCCATATGCCTGTCCCACACATGCTTGAAGCTCCCCACTGTCTTCTCCCCCACCTTTTTAGCAGACTCTACCAGACGTCTATCACCCTTTCTGTGAAGAAGTATTTCCGCATATTACTCTTAAACTTCCACCCTTCAAGCCTCATTGCATGATCCCGTGTTCTGGTGCTCCTCCTCCTCTAAAAGAGACTCCCCTCCTGCACCTTGTTCACCCACATGAGGTACTTATAGGTCTCAATCATGTTCTCTCTTGCTCTCCTTTCCTCCTCAGTATGTATTGATCTCCTGCAGCCTCTGCTCATGTGGTTTCTCATGTAACCCCTGTACCATTTTGGTAGCCCTCCTCAGGACCACTTCCACCCTATCAATGTATGAAGGTGTGGCCTGCAGAACTGGGCACAATACTCTAGGTGCGCTCTCACTAGCAAGCGATATAGTGACAATGCCATATCTCTTCTGCTGGAAATCCCCTGCTGTATCTGGCTAGCCTTGCTTGCTGCCTTGTTGCACCACCCTGCCACCTTGAGATCATCAGATATGATTACTCCTAGGTTCTTCTCTTGCTTGTCGACTGTAAGTACCTCCCCCCATATTATACACAACCCCTGGTTTTCTCTGCCCTATGTATATGACTTTGCACTTTTTGGTATTGAAACCCAGCTGCCATATCCTAGACCACTCCTCTAGTTTCCCCTGACCCCTTTGCATTCTCTCCAGTTGTTCCTGGGTGTCCGTCATGTTGCAGATTTTTGTGTCTTCAGCAAAGAGAAACACCTTCATCTCCAATTCCTAAGCAATATCACTTATGAAAACATTGAAGAGGACAGGACCCAGTACCAATCCTTGTGGTACTCCACTAGTCTTTCTCCTGTCCCACGAGTGACTGCCGTTTACCACCACCCTCTGCCTCCTATCCTTAAACCAGTTTCATACCCTGCTGACCACATCTCACCAACTCCCAGGTTGCTTAGTTTCTTAAATAGCGTGCTGTGTGACACAATGTCAAAGGCTCACTACAGCCCAGATAGGCCACATTCACTGCCTTCGCATGATCCAACTCCCTAGTCTCCAAATCTAACAAACTATTCTTTTAGTACCCTTGGGTACATCCCATCTAGCCCCATCACCTTGTTTCCCTTTAGGGCTTCCAGTCCTCTTTGGACTTTCTTCTCCAAAAATGAACTTGTGTCCACTCCCCCCCCCACCCAGTGCATTTTGATACATGTTGATTTGTCCCTTCCCCGCTCCACTTTGAAGACCGAGCAAAAGTATTCATTTAAATTTTATCTTTTCTTGGTCTTCCTCTGCACATTCCCACCCCACCTCTCCTTATCCTCAATATCCTACCCTTGCTTTCCTCTTTTCACTCAGATGCCTGAAGAAAGTCTTAGCCCCTTTTTTGAACCCCTTGGCGATCATCTCCTCTGTTTGTGCCTCAGCAGCCCTCACCCTCCTTCCTGCCTCCTTTTGTTTATCTAGATGCATTCCTTGTCCCCCTCAATCTGGGTCATCTTGTACTTCCTAAAATCTGTTTATTTTTTTCTCCATTATCTCCCTTACCATACCTAGGAAGATCGTTCCTATTATTACCTAGCCTGCATTCACCTGGGTTGCAACTACCTGACACTTTGACAAAGCCAAGTAAATGCCTTCCTCCTTCAACCAGTCTGTACTTACAGTACTGTCTATGTATTTGCAGGTCCGACTGGATCTTTATTTTTATAAGTCCTTTAGGAATAAAAAAACAGCTTCTATCTTTTTTTTTTCCTGAAAACAGCTAAACTTTGTACTTTTAATGATTCCATAGGCCTTGCATATCTTTACGCCAAAGCCTACTTGATTTCTAAGAAGCCCAGGTACTTGGATACATGCATACGCTGTGGGGAGCTGACGTGGCACAAAGGCTTATTGAAGAAAGGACCTGGTATCTGCCATGGAGTGGCTGGTAGTGCCTATGTATTCCTCTTGCTCTACAGGCTCACTGGAAACTCCAAATATATCTACAGGGCACAGAGGTCAGTATCGTATTATTGGTGTAGTTCTACTTTTCTGGCTAGCTCAGTGGCCCCATTGCTGTGCATTCTGCTGACATGTAGGAGGCCCAGGTTTGAGAACCATCTTGGGTCTCTTGCTCAGTGAGCTACTAGAGTGCAAGTGAATGACTGAAGTGACATACTTGCCCTCTGGGGAGGCTGGGATCAGCCATGTCACTCCCCAGCACTGCCTGCAGCTGAGTTATTATCAGCTGTGCCCCATGCAGCCAATTCAGAAATGTGGGGATGGGGGACAGAGAGAGAAGGAATAGGCAGACAGTGCATTCTACTTCTCCAGTTACACCTAAAAGTAAATACGCAGTAGTTTTATGAGGATCGTATAAATAACATCAAGAGATTATGATTGATGTTTAAATGCTATACATCTGATGCCAGCTGTTGCTTGAAGATCACCCCTGTAATATGACATTGGCTTTTTTTTGTAAACATTTTGTTTTTGTAGAAAGTACATAATACAAGAAAAACAATGTTCAGTGCAGTCCAATGCATGTGTTCCCATAGCATTTCATGGCATTAACTGTGAATGTGCTAATGTATGGAACAGTATGTTACCTCACGGGAGTTAAAACTTAAAAGTAGCACATATAAAGTACAGTATATTATATTCAGTAAGCTAACTGCCATCAAGGAGCTTGACTGTAGAATTGTCCCTTAAAACAAATCAACTTAACACTGCCTATCATTAAGGTTATTGTTATGCACGGGTTTTCAAGGTGTAAATTGAGGTGCTATGGATGCTACAACCACCACTTTGGGTACCTCTTAAAAAATGACTTTGGGGCCAGCCCACTGGCGCTGAGGGTTGAGGCGCTGGGTGCCACACCTTGTGCCACACCAGCGACCCGTGTTCAGGAACGGGCACGGGCCACCGGGGTTTGGCAGGGGAGGAGAAGGATTGAGTGTCCGATGAACTGCTCTCTTTCTTCAGGGAGGGGGAGCTTTCAGTGTCAGTGCCCATTTGCCCCTTGGTGGAGACTGGGGGACCGGGGCGCCGTGCTGCAGTTCAGGAGAAGTTTGGGGCAGATGCTTGGAGGGGAGCGCTCATGGATGCATGCATTCTTCCCTCTCCTAGCATCATTGCACGTCCCCTGGCTCCAGGGAGGAAAATTCAGCGGAAAATGGTGGCTGTGGCGCAATGGTGGAGGACACCTCGCAGGTGCCGCTCCGGCTAGCCACAGTGCTGACCCACTGAAATTCGACCTTCGGTCAAGGGTTGGGGGACCCCCGCTGACCCCGCCAAGGGGAGGGCAAGCCCTGGAGTTGGGTCACTGCCATCTTGTGGACGCTGGGGGATGGGGCTGGGGGTGACCGCTGGAGATATGCCAGCCAAGGAGGAAAAAAAAGAAGGAAAAAAATTGCTTTGGCTTGCAGTATCTGAAATAATGATTACTTAGTTCACTTTTGAATTATGCTGTTTGCTTTTTCACTTAGCATGAGTACTTAGAAGTATTAAACATTGAATGTCACAAAGCATAAACCAGAACACTCTGAGAAAGATGATTTGTTTAGTAGAAAAACAGTTTATAGATGATCCATGCATTTATAGGTGCACAATGCATTTAATCATTGTGCTTCTCATTGTATATTAATTTCTATCTGCTGGTAAATTGCTATATGTGCTTCCCAATGTACCCCTACCCCAGGACACTTCTGGAAACAAGCTGTTAACAGCTCAGTAGGTATTTCCTGAAACTATTCTTCAAATAAATAAATACATTTGATAGTCAAGTAACAAAAATAGAATATTTTCAGGTAAACTGTCAGCTTTCTAAACTCATATACTTATTATGTGTATGCTATATTTATCATTCTTAGGTTTGCTGAGTTCCTGCTTTCTGAGGAGTTCAAAGCAGGGTCACGTACCATTGACAATATCTACAGTCTGTTTGAGGGCCTCCCTGGGACTTTGTGCTTCCTGGTCGACCTGCTTCAACCTGATAAGGCCGAGTTCCCTCTCTTTAGTGTGTTTGTGTAAAGAATCTTTCGGAAGATATGGTCTGAAGCCCTTGAGTTTATCCTTGTAGGAGACCTTTGAAAATAGTGCAAACCAGTTCTTAAGAACACTAGCTTTAACATTCCGTGGGATCTGAGAGGGAGGCAAAAGTAACCAATAATGTGTTCAGATCTACATATTGTAAGCCTGTTAAAATGTGCCAGGGAGGAAGATAATATTCAGAAGAATATAAATGATGTAAA
This sequence comes from Neoceratodus forsteri, assembly GCA_016271365.2. Taxonomy (NCBI): domain Eukaryota; kingdom Metazoa; phylum Chordata; order Ceratodontiformes; family Ceratodontidae; genus Neoceratodus; species Neoceratodus forsteri. The sequence continues at coordinate 723,586,431 of CM057458.1, read as the reverse complement.
TCTCAAATGGAAATCTAAATCAGAATGAAAGAGAAGTAAGAATTAAATGAGAAAAATGTGGTGTGTTAATTCTGATGACACAGTTTGAAGAAAAGAAAACTAAAACCAAGACAAAAATCTTTGATAAATCAAAGTGACCTTGAACTGAGACAGAATACTAGATAAGGATAACATAAGAGGACAGACAGTAATACCTCCCCCATGGGAATTTAACTGTTTTAAAATGAGATTTGTTGTTAGCATCACACGCGCTGCAAGGAAGCATTTGTGTAATTTTTAGGTGGAAGGGACCCAGGACACTAGAGCATCTTCTTATATAAACAAGTTTTAAATTATTATAAATGATACCCCAATCAGTGTCCAATATAATATTGTTGGAAACTGAGAAGCTGAACTGGATCCAGTAAGAATTTACTGTAGTGTTACCCTGACCTTGCCCTTATACAAAAGGCCTAGGATTAGTTTGTAGTAAAGGCCTTGGGCTGAGTTGCTTCCTAGAGTACAGTATAGTGGTGTAGTATATGTTTCTGTGTCTATTGCTCTCGACAGGCACTGCATAAAAGCCTTCATGACCCAGGATAAGTGAACTGTAGTATTGTGGGTGACTAGTATATTACAGGTATCAACTATATCATGGAATGGCCTTGTGCAGTTTTATGCAGTTTGCATATAGGTGCTTTATGCAGCTTGCACTTTGGCAGGTCATATAATACCATCAGGAATGCTGCCCATAGCATGCCACTGCTGGTGTAAACTCTTAACTCCTCTGGTTGGAGACAGAAGGTGTTTCACCTTTTTTGTAAATATGGCAAATATGTTCCTACCATCTAAGCTCACTGTTTAAAAGGTGTCAGAAATTAACAGTTATGATACTGCCTGCCGTTTAGCAGTTCTACACTGTATATTTTCATTCTTAATTCATGTACAGTACAAGTTGCTGGCATGTTCCATCATAGTGTCAGTTAGTGCCTACAAATTATTGCAAAATCATACAATTTCAGCTTGTTTACACTAGATTTACATATTGGGATACATTTTATTGATAAAGTGACTTGTGACACTAAATGCTTGAGTGCAGCACCATAAATGTACACTGACTGTGTTGGTCAGTGTCACAGAGCCCCAGCTAACAACTGGCTTAATGGACTTTGCCAGTGCTGCCACCAGCCTGTTGCAAATTTACCACTTGGCCGTTCTACCCTCTTGTTCCACTTTTCACCCTTACTCACACGGAGTGAGGCCTCTGGTCATAGGAACCCCTGTTTGCTTCAGGCAATCCTAAGCATGTGCCTGTGGAATAAACAGTCTCACTTTAACTTTGATACATACTCTCAGAGACGGAACCCAGAGTTTGCCAATAAAATTCATGTACCCTTGTAAAAGCACTGCAGTCACATATATATGAACTATAAATTTTTATATATATAAAGAATGTACAAGAAATGTAGAACAATAAATGAGGATATACAGAACACACTAGGGAAATCAAAATTAAGAGGTTTTACACAGAAAAAGCACAAACAGAAGAAACACTAGACTGGACTGCATTCTGAGTTCTTACAACACAGGGAAGGTCTTTGCACACAGCTTGAGTTCCCAACAAAACATCCATCAGCTGAGTACTTGCTCCGTCCCTCATGCACACATCTTTCTCTGTGGGGATTCCTGACCCTCCAGGTACACAGAAGAGAAAGCATGTTGTCCTCTGCCTTTGCATTCCAGTTAAAGCATGACTTGAGCTCCCATGATGCCACTGGAATGAGAGATGACGTGGATGTCAGCAACTACAGTGGTTTGTTTTTTCAGTGACATCTAATCCACTCCATTCAGACCCCAACCATTTTTACTGGTTCTGAAGTTGCTCCTCTATGAGGTAAACAAGTTAGACTACCCATTCATATGCAAACAGATGATGTGACCCCCTTTACAATCTAACCCTTTGCAAGTAGTAGTTTGACACATGCAAGCAAATATAGGATTCCAACAAGAAAAAAAAGTATGTGCATCTGAGGGGAAGAATTTGTCACAGTCAAATAAAATGTATTGTGATATCCATCTGGTCTAGTTGTCCTAGGACTAGTAAGGCTGATCATATTCTTCTTACATATTTTACACAGAAACTATTTATTAGGTAATGTTAAATTATATTGCTATTTTGGATAGTGAATTAAAGAAAATATTTTACTTTAACTGTTATTTTATGATAAATCAGCAAACTTAAATTATTTTTTTAGCAATAATCTAAGCATTATAGAGCCTTGTCTGCATACATAGATCAAAATAGTCCTTTTTAATATAAAGCTAAGAATAAAGAATGACCAATGCTTTAAACAAAATAAAGTGAGGACGTGTAGTAGGGTTCATCCACTTGGATCCCTGGAGGACCATCACTAGAGTGAGATGCCTGTGTGATTTGTATGAAGAACAATCCTGTTAAATGATCCTTAGATGGTGCGGAATAGCCAAGAAGGAATCAAGAATATATAGTATATCATATCAAATAAATCTGAGTTGTATGTGTGTGTATGTATTATATATTTATATATACTGATCAACTAGATTTGTGCAGTTATTGTGAAAACTGTTTAAACTATTTAGCAGCAATGAACTTTCTTAATATATATATATGTGTGTGTAAGAAATGCAGAACTGCCAGTCTTATACAGGTCTTTCTTTTAATAAAAAAAATAGTAATGATTGTTAAATGTGAGAGCAAATTGATTACAGTTAAATAGGAGATCACTGTGGTAAAAAATAAATACTTTGGTACTCTCTCTTTGGGATTAGAGGCTTACATTTTGATCGTGAAAAATAATGTAGACTGATTTATGTTTCAGACTGGAAGGCTGCATCCAGTGTTTGAATGAACAGCCAATAACACACACTATAATTATAACATAATAACTGGTCAGGCATTTTTCCCATAGCCTGACCAAGTTATAATTTGCCGTTATAATGCGCGGGTTATAATGGCGTGCACGAGCCAAGTCACTCAGACACAGCCACTCCCTCATTGGCTGTTCACATCCTGTAGGCGGGCTAAATAGTTTTTGAAACATGGCGGCTCCTCACTCATTTGAGAGGAGCTGCCAGACCGAGCTGTCATCGCTTTTTCTTTCTTTCTTAAAAACACACGTTAGTGTTTCTAATTCTACCTGGTTGATCCTACCATTAGGAAACCTGAGCACTGAAAAACTCGGACTGATGCTCGGTATCTGATTAATCTTGCTGTTCAGCAGCCACACAGAACAGAAAGTGGCAGCGGGAAGGGCTCTAAGGTAAGATCGCAACTGCAAAACAAATCTAAATGGAAAAATGCCTGACCAGCAATTATATGTAATAAAGGATGGGGAAGTGTTGCTAACTTGGATTTAATGATACGCCTTCAGGGATGTGCTGTAATAAACCCCTCGGGCTTCGCCCTTGGGGTTTATGTAGCATCCCACACCTCGGGTGATCATTAAATCCTTGTTAAGAACACTTCCCCATCCATTATTGTATATTTTATCAAAAGCCTTGTATTGAGGGGCAGTGTTTGTTCTTTTCTTCCCAGCCAAACTGTACTTCCAACAGCAATGCAATAGGTCTTTGTTGAAGTTAGGAATCCTTCAATATTAATAAAGCTTATGTCAACTGATAAAGATGGGAGGCAGAATGTAAAGAATTATCTTCATGCTTCATGACAAAGTGGTCATTAAATCAAATATATTAGTATCAGAGCTTCTGCTATGGTGGCCATTTCTTGTAACTGTATATGGTAAGCAGCCTAAATCTAGTAGTCGCATGTCCACTTACATATATTATTTACTAGTTTCTGGTGATTTATAATTAACCATTAACTACCTGACCACTAGATATCATTATAGCCCAGTGGCAGAGTACTTAGGAGTAAGGCCCAATGGGGGTGGGGGTTACTATTAAGTAATTCCACCACTTTCATGCCTAAACATGAGCCAAAGGCAAGTGTGGGTTGCCATGGGTGTGGGATTACCGCTCCATAACCCACTGTCCAAAGTTGCCTTATAATAACTGAAAAAAAAAAAAAGAAATTTCCTCTTGCACACGTGACCCATATGACTACTGACTGGTACTCATTCACATGGGGGCAATATATTTGCACTCTGTTAATTGTAGAGTGTGGAGTCATGGTGTATAGTGTTTGTAAGACATATGGACACCATATCAGCAGGCTCAGAATTTTTGTTTTTTATTAAGTTGCCCACAGACAACCCTGACCCTAATTTGGTTGCCCAGTGCAAGTTTTGTGTTGCCCTGGAAATTTGAGGCAAACTTTACTCAACACATTTAGTGTTACACCCTCCCTCCCTTTTATACTTTGTTTTTTTTTCTATCCTTCTCTTATGATTTTTTTAATAATCTCGTTTTGTGCTGCCATATGAAAAATATGTTTTTGTTTTTAATTTCTTTTTATTTTCCAATGCAGTCAGTGTACTTCGGTACTGCAGGATAATTCCAGCTGGACTTGCACTCCTAAGCTCCCCCTCCCTGAGTCCGCTCACTTCACAGAAATGTTTTTTTTTGTTTTATTATTTTTCCCCCCTGTGATCTGCAGAAAGGCAGTGCATCAAGAACGCTGCACAATTTCTTCCTTCTTACCCAGTCCTTTCACACAAGCCCCCAGCCCTCCACTTGGCTCTCTCTGCCTTTCTAGTTCTAGTCAAACTTGCTGTAAGAGTTTTTTTTTTATTCTGTATAATAAAATAATATAACTGCACTCCAGAAAATGCTGTTAAGAGACTGGAGTTGTCAAATCTCTCCCCTCCCCTCCTCTTCTTGAGGTCAGACTGAGTCATTGAGCACTCAGATTAGCAGTGCTGACTGTATTTCTTTTTTAATACAAAATGTATTATTTCCACAGACCACAGCCACACCAGTAAATGCTTTGCTGCTAGAGACCAGATTCCTCAAATCTAGTTTCCACCTTCTCCTCTCAAGTCTCCTCAGTTCAGCAGTGCTGGTTGTATTTTTTTTTCTGTTGTTGTTATAAAAACTAGCTGTTATAAATGTGAGACTTTTGTTTTGTATTTCTGCAAATTTAATTGATACTGCCCACTGGTGCCCTTAAAGCCTCAGCCTGCCCTGCCTAGCCAGTCACACAATCCTCCTCAGTGTAACCTCTCATCCACTCAGCCCTGAGCCCACCTATTCAATGTTTTCACTCTCCCCTTAGCCTGCAAGAAACAAGAAGGGTTAACAATAAGGTCCACAGAGTTTTTTGATGCTGTTCATTTTTTTACTTCATTTGCCCAGTAGATCTGTTTTCACCTGGCTCCCTCCTGACCTGTCCACTCTCCCTTCTGATCTCTCCCCCCCCCAAAACAGGAGCATCACCTGCTCTCCCCCCAAAAAATTATCTTGACTCCTCTGCTGCTGTGTCCACTAGCAAGCGTCATTACTGGGGAAATGTGTCAGCTCTTAAAAGAGCTTTCTGTTTTGTTTTTAAATTGATCCTCTGCTCCGGGAACACTCCTCCACATGACACCACAGAGCACACTCAGGACAGTCACTTGATCTGCGGTCACTGCCCTGAGTACATGGCACCCTATGCAGATGAGCACTTGTTCCAGTCTGCTCAGAAGGCAGTCCACTAGGAAGCTAAATATGACACCAGTGGTCCCCGATTCACACAGTCTGCCTACTCTGCCCCCTTTCCTTCTCTTCCATTTGCTGCATGGCTAGGACATCTGTTGCAGAAGGTGAAGAGATGCAGACTCATAAAAAGGTCACCACGAACGGGTCAGCTGACAAAATGTGCAGCTATCTTGCCAGGTCATATGTTCCTGGAGAGCTGGCAACTGTGCAGATATGCTCCTCATCCACGAAAACCCCCAGCAAGCCAATGTATGGGATTAAAGAAAAAAAAAGGTCAGTTTCAGCAATTGCGCATGCACCAGGCAATAAAATCCAGTGCTTGCCCAGACTGCTGAAAATAACTCTGCAGTGATTCTGATTGCCTGGTGACCATTTTAAAATCAAAAATAGATTTTCTCGACAGAGATTCCTATTGTCCCAGGTTGCCAGGTCATAGGATTTTTCTTAGCCTGCATATCAGACTGCAAAACATTGCTTTCCTATTTTTGTAAACAATCTTTCCCCAAATCTCTACTTTAAATATTCACCTCTTGAAAATGAGCTCTGCTCAACTGAGTATCTGATTCATGCAATCATAAATAAAATGTTTTACTGCTAAATAATACAGCTGTTTGACTAATAGATTTATAACCTTGTCATATCTTATATTAGGAAATTTATACCATTCCATGCTTATTTGAAATGCTATAGAAGTAATTACCCAAATCTTTACGTTAGGCCGCATACATTATAACAGTGTGTTATGTAATCTATTTGGTACTAAAAAAGTTATTGCTAACAGGACTGGTGTTAAACTGTGAAGAAAGCACTGAATTAACTATTTAGCAAAGTTAAAAACAGTTCATCAGAATTCCTGACAGCTTGACTAAGCTGTTTGCGCCAGCCTAATGGCATACTGATGGGGCTGTTGAGACTATAATATCATTTCTCAGCCCTAATCGGCAAATATAACTAATCAAAAAGTATTTGTTTCACTCAATATAAGTGTTAAATATAACCTAGTGACCCAGTTTCTGAATTATTAGAAAATGTTTGGGGACAGTATAACCTAGAATAAAGCATCGAGCTGTGAATCTGGAGACCCATCACACTTGGATTTAAAACCCACTGCTGCCATTTACATACTGTTACCTTGAGTAAGTTACTTAACCTCCCTCTGCTCCCGGGATACACCTGGAAATCAGCTTCATCTCAATGTGCTTTTCCCAGCTAAAAAGTCTAAAGTAAAAAAATAAATAAAAAAATGTTTAAAACCATTGATTACAGAATAGTACAGTATAGAAACAGAATTTGTCTGTAGAAAAAGACCCCATAACCCATCCTGTCCATCCATTCCTACCTAATGTGACATATGAGAGCCCAAGTGGTTCTTCACTCCCCTCTGTATAGATTATAGATTCCTTTTTAAAATCAGACAAACCATGTATGCTGAATAAGACAGAGCTGTGAGATATAAGCCAGAAGTAAATAGGAAAAGTGCATATGCACCGCCCGCCCCTTTATTGTTAAAATGAAGGTGAGCCCTCTTTGTATTTAGTACTAGACTAAAGAAAAAACACCTTTCTCAGTGTAAGACAGGTTTCTGCCAGATTGAACTAGACATTTTTAATATTAACACAATGAGTCTAGTATTATTTTGATACGATAGCATTCTAGAATGTAACCCCCAACATACTGTAGAATACAATTATGCACATCTATTTGTATAGTTATAAACGTGTGTTACATTATCCTTACTTGACTGCGGCTCCCATATGAAAGCAGCTCACATTAAAGCTTATCCATCATTCAAAGCATGCTAATTCTCACCTGCACTCCTAAAACTTGAACGTGTCTAGAAGACATTCACACAGGTATAGGAGAAATAGTGCTTTATAATGAGTTTAGAGCAAAGTTGGCTGGAGACAGCTTCTTCACTTGTTTTTTGTTGTTATATCCCACAAACATACATAAGTATCAGAAGTTCTAAATATTGAAACTACGGTGTGAGTATAATAAATATTGCAGACATACAGTAGACAAAAATATATTGTATATGACAGATGTCCTTAAAGCAGAATTAAATTCCTCAGTCTTCTACTCACTTATTAAGTGATAGAAGACTGGAAGCCACGCTGTATTACCATCCCTAATGATGCTTATCTAGTTCATGTGTATTGCTGCTAATTTGTATAAATGCATATGTTGTGCTGGTATTTTGTAATCAATGGATTATAAACAGTTTAAGGGAATTATGTATTTTATGACTGACTGTTGTAGGAAAATCCAAACATTATATGAAAGATCTACATTAACTCTTACTCAGTCCATAATACCCTTTGCCATTTCCTACAAAATTAACCCTTACTGTGCCACCAGCATGTATACACATCCTAAAAACCTATACATTTTAAATCTTCTGGCAGCCTAAGAGTTGACTCCGTTATCACTTTGTTCCTGTTCTTTTTTTTAGTGCAGTAAGTTCACATTGTAAAGCATTATGGGTAACAGAATGTAAATCAGGCCGGGGAGTGGGGATGCTAAGAAGTTGTCAGCAGGATTGAAAGTTTCCCAAGAAGGAAAAAAACACACATCTGTGTTTTTTTTCTCCTAGTTATGGTGCACAAAACGTAGAAGCCTGCTCAGGTAACTTGAGATCTTACTTCGAGAGGGTTCCTGCAGTCGGTCTTCACATATAGGACTGCGCCCCCTGGCATCAGGTCTGAACGGCAAACTTGTAGATAGCAATCATCAGCGAAGACCGCCCCTGATGTCAGGTGATGTGACGTCAGCCCAACTATAAAAGGGGCAGTCCCACGTCCGCCCTTCAGTTCTTTCCCTTGCGTCAGCCTCAGTAATGCTCCAGCCATGAGACAGAACAGCGATCAAACGTCCACGTTTTTAGTCGAAGTTTACTTCGACTCATAAATATGTTTCTCTTTAAATTTTCCTCTATTGATGCCTTCTAGACAAAAGAAGAAGTGCTCAAAGTGTGGCGCCCAAATCCCCCACGGGACGACCATTCCCGCTGCCTCCTCTGCTTTGGTTCCAAGCACAACACCGAGGAGTGCTCCATCTGCCAGGCCTTCAACCAGGCAACTCGAACCAGGCACAAGCGGACTCTCAAGGCCCACCTCCTGACCTGCCAACTGGCGTCGATGGAAAAGGAGCTCCAAGAACTGAGGGAAAGGTCATTGTCACTGGCCCCAGAAAAGAAGAAGAGCAATGAGAAGCACCGGGACAGGAGTCCATTGCCATGCGGAAGGCCTACCAAAACTGTGAGTACTGCTTCTGGTACACCGTCTGCCTCTTTGGGCCGGGCACCTTCTCCCCCTCCTGCCGAGGTGAGCGGGTAGCCTCTTTGGAGGTCTCTGTTAAGTTATCTTGCCTAGCTGATAAGTCACCCCTTGACCCTGTCAAAGGGTGCGCAGCTCCAGCCGATCAGTCTAGCAGTGGTCTCCTGGCCACCTTAGCCTGGCTTTCGTCTGGTCAGTCAGAACAACGGCTCCTCTGTCGCCCAACCGGATCTCCCCACTGTCCCGTCGGGCTCCAGTTTGGCCCCGATGTCATACAGGGTGAGCGGCACAGCGCTTCTCTCATCCCACTGGGTCATTCATCCCAGGGACTTGCCACCCAATCCTCTGCTCCCTCTTCTAGCAGGATCGCATACCGACCTGTCGGGGTTCCTCCCAGACCTTCCCCCCTCACTAGGTCTACCGCTGTCCCCAGAAAGGAGTCCTTCACTGGCTGGGGATCCTTTCATGGAGCCTCCTCCCTTGGGACCTTCGGGAGCCCTCCCAGATCCCTCATCACCTAGTGGTGCTATGGCACATCCCCTGGTAGGATCAGATCCTTCTGGCAGCTTCCTGGGTCCAGAACCTATCATACTTGCCTCCGGGCCTGCCCACTGTTGGCTCCACTGTACCCAATGCCAGGCCATGTGCCCCCAACACTGGGATACCCGACGCCAGGGTATCCTGGGTACATCTGTTACCAACAAGCATTGCTGGGCTTTCAATATCCACCTTGGCAATACCCTCAGTACCCAGGCTACCCTAACTTCCAGCCTCCTCCTCTGCCACCCCTGGTGCCGGACCACGATTCGGCTCCCCAATGGTGTCTGGATGCCAGAACCCAGCTCCTAACAGAGATCAAGCAGTCTGTGGGGGATATTCCCCTTCCCAGGGCCCCCTTCCACCACCTCCTTCTGGAAGAGCTTTGGGTGCTTTAGTAGTGGGATCTGCTGGGGTGGACCCGTCCATCCCCAGTGACTCTGAGCCCTCCGATTCAGAGCCTGACTCTGAACCTTCGGACCCCAGATCCCCCTTTGAGGTCCCTCTAAGGAGTCCCCAAAATCTCCTCCAGAGGATCCCTCCTTTGGAGACCTGTTATGAACAATCCAGGCTGCTGGAGGCTGGCCTTCCAAAGAGGTGGACCCGCAGCGAAAAAGACTGGTGGAGCACCTGGATCTTACTACTTCTGATCCCATCCTCATTCCCCCATGGATGGGCCCTCATGAGGAATTGGTGACCACAATATGACAGCAGCTGTCCTCCATCCCAGCGGTATCTAGAAAGGCAGATCGCACTTATCACCCGGAAGGGATCCAGCATCTCACCATCCATCCAAAGGCTGACTCCATGGTGATCACTGCCGCTCACGATCGGTCAGCCCAACTGAAACACCTGAGCTCCTTGCCTCTGGACAAGGACTCTCATCAATTGGATCAGTTTGGACGGAAGATCTATTCTTCTTCCTCTTGCGCCATTCGGTCCCTCAACTATGTTTCTTACACGGTTGCTTTCCAGAAGGCTTCTTTTTCAGAACTGAAAAGGGACCTCATGGAGGTTCAGGATGTAACCCTTAGGAAGAAACTCCTGGACAAGGTCAGGATGGGTAAGTCCTCATGTCATCACACACTCTGGGCAACGTACGACTCGGTGGACTCAGTGGCTAGAGCAGCAGCTACGGGGATCTTTCTCCACCACCTTTCCTGGCTTCAGATAGCAGGTCTGGCTCAGGATGTACAGACTTCCCCTTAGGACACCCCTTTTAGGGGTTCCGTCCTCTTTGGCAGTGATGCCAAAGACATTATCACAGGACTGCAAGAGAGTTGACGCACCTTAAGAGACATACGCTTTATGTACCGGATGGGTCAGAAAAAGCAGCTTTTTCACTGCCAAAGAAGGTGGAATAAGAACCAGGGTAAGCGTCAGGGAAAAAGACGCGCCCCTGGCTCAGGAGCATAACCCCCCCAGGTCAAGTTCCCCAAACCAGCCTCTGGGGCAAAAGCTCCCCACTTGGCATCCTGACTCCTTTCCCCTCCTTCCGCTCCCTCCCTTAAGTGAGGAGGAACCAGTCAGAGGGAGGTTTGGCCTCCACCTGGATGGATGGAGGTTCATCCCTGCAGAATCTTGGGTGCTTCAGCTCATCCAGAGGGGTCACTTGATAGAGTTCTCTGAGATCCCAGACCCTCTTCCTCCGGGACAGTCTTTCTATCCATGGGATCAGGTCCCCATAGTATTTCAAGAGATCCAGGTGCTTCTACTAAAGAAGGCCATAGAACCCGTCTCTCTAAACCAGATAGGCAGGGGATTTTAATCCCACTTCTTCCTAGTCCCAAAGAAAACGGGCAACCTGAGACCGATCCTGGACCTCAACACACTAAACATCTTTGTCAAGTACAAGAAGTTTTGTATGTTGACTCTTCAGGGGCTCCTCTCCCTGCTTCATCCAAACTCCTGTCTGTGCTCCGTGGAGATGCAGGATGCTTACCTGCACATCCCTATCCGCCCGGCCCACCACCGCTTTCTCCGTTTTTGTCTTTATGGAAAACCACTTCCAGTTTTGTGCTCTTCCATTTGGCCTTTCTTCAGCCCCTCGAGTGTTCATGAAATGTTTAGCGGTGGTGGCGGCGTTCTTATGCCGCCGGGGCATTTATGTCTTCCCGTACCTGGACGACTGGCTCCTCGCAGCACCCTCTCCTTCCAGCCTGAAAGAGTCTCTCTCTTTCACTCTGAGCTTGTTCTCTCTCCTGGGTATTTCGGTCAACTTCCCCAAATCCCAGCTAGTACCATCTCAATGTCTCCAGTTCATTGGAGCAGTACTAGATACAGTTCAGAGCAGGGCTTTTCTGCCATCGGATCGAGCCGAGACCCTGGCTGCTCAGGCCACTCTCATGGCCCAGGCTCAATGGATCCCAGCACATTCTATGCTTCATCTCTTGGGACTGATAGCAGTGGCCATTTCAACAGTGCCCCTGGCCAGACCTCACATGAGGGTCACCCAGTGGTCTCTCTGAGTCCAATGGAATCAGAGGACAGACAACATGAGCCAAAAGGTCATGATCTCAAACAGCCTTCAGAGAGATCTTCGCTGGCAGGAACTCTCCAACCTTTCCAGGGGAACACCTTTCCACTCCCCCTGTCCTGTCCCAAATCCTCACCACGGACGCCTCAGACTCAGGCTGGGGAGCCCATCTGGGGATTCACAAGACACAGGGGTCTTGGTCCAATCAGGAGCTCATGCTCCACATCAACGTTCTGGAGACCAGGGTGGTTCTTTATGCCCTCCAGGCATTCCAGTCACTTCTGGTACCGGGATCAATTCTAGTCCAGACGGACAACATGTCCACTGTCTCGTACGACAACAAATAGGGAGGAACTCGCTCCTACCCTCTCTGCAGAGAAGCAATGTGGGTCTGGTACTGGTAGATTCAGCACAGCCTTTTCCTGACAGCAGTCCACATCCCAGGCATAAGCAACATTCTGGTGGACAGTCTCAGTCGATCAGTAGCCAGGGCTCATGAGTGGGCACTAAAGTCAGAGGTGGTCAAATAACTTTTTCTTCGTTGGGATCGGCCAGAGATAGATCTGTTTGCCTCACCATTCAACACAAAACTACCCAACTTTTGCTCGCTCGTTCCCGGGCATGGTGCTTTTTAGTGAGATGCACTGTCTCACTCCTGGACAGGGAGGTTTCTCTACACCTTTCCTCCCTTTCCTCTTATTCATAAGGTGCTGTTGAAACTTCAGCAGGAAGGAGCACATGTGATCCTCCTAGCTCTTCTCTGGCCACACCAGATTTGGTATCCTCTCTTACAACAACTGGCATCGGAACCTCTGGTCCCCTTGCCACTTTCACATGACCTTCTGGCTCAGAAGTAGGAAACCTTGGTACACCCGAGCCTTCAGTCTCTCCATCTTTATGCGTAGCACCTGTGGACATAGCGGTCTCCCACTACAGTGTCTCCTTGCAGGTGGCACATATCTTGGTAGAAGCCAGAAAACCCTCTACTAGATCAGTGTACGCCATGAAGTGGAAAAGATTTTCGATCTGGGCCCTAGCAAGGAACTGGGACCCCTTTTCATGCTTAGCGGCCCAGGTGTTGGAGTACCTCACACATTTGTCTGAGACTGGCATTAGCTACTCCTCCATTAAGGTCCATCTCTCTGCGGCGTGTGCCTACCACCCCACTGTGGAGGGCAAAACCTTGGCTCAGCTGGAGGTTGCCAAAACCTTCCTGAAAGGCATCCTTCACTTGAAACCTCCAATCCAGAATCCCTGTGCCCCCAGGACCTAAATTTCATGCTTGAGAAGCTGACTTTACCCCCATTTGAACCAGCTTCTACCTGCGACTTACTTTCATGGAAGACTTTATTTTTAGTCATGGTCACTTCCGCCAGAGGGGTCTCAGTTTCAGGCCTTTGTCTGTAGGGAACCCTATTTAATTTTTTATAGGGACAGAGTAGTCCTTTGGACAAACCCTTCCTTTCTCCCCAAAGTGGTTTCAGAAACCACTTTGAATCAGAGCGTGGAATTACCAGTTTATTACCCTCTACATTCCAACAGGGGGAATACTTGTTGCACACCTTGGATGTGCATCGGATTCTGAGGTACTACACCAACCGAACTAAAGAGGTTCGTAAATCCAACCAACTTTTTGTGGCCTTTGCTCCCCAGTGCCTGGGCAAGGCTATCTCCAAACAGACCATTTCCCGATGGTTAGCTAATTGCATCCACTTTTCTTACAAGAAATATGGGAAGTCCCTTCCAGGGGCAGTCAAAGGTCACTCCACCCACAGTGTGGCCACCTCTACTGCCTTTTTCAGGAATGTGTCTACTGCAGAGATCTGTGCAGCGGCCACGTGGTCATCTATTCACACTTTCACTAAGCATTACAGTCTGTACATTGCCTCTAGGTGCAGAATCAGCTTTGGTCTTGCAGTTTTGCAAGGCCTCCTGTCATGATTCCCTATGGCGACTTCTCCTCTTGCTGGATATACCTCAGTATTAGTTATTTTAGGGACTGCTTGGTATTCAGTCCTATATTTGAAGACCTACCGCAGGAACCCTCTTAAAGTACGATATTGCAGTTACGTTAGAACTTACCGTAACAGTAGATCTTTGAGAGAGGTTCCTGCAGTAGGTCTAGTTTCCTACCCACCTTCCCCCAGCTCCTGGATGTTTTTCCTTTACTTTTCATCCTACCTGGGCTTGGGTCTAGAGAGGAAGCAGGGTCCTAGGAGTCCTTACTCCTAGTGTATTCTTACATTTCTATAGGTCTCCGGTGGAAAAGAACTGGAGGGCGGGCGCGGGATCACCCCTTTTATAGTCAGGCTGACGTCACATCACCTGGCATCAGGGGCTGTCCCTGCTGATGATTGCTATCTACAAGTTTGCCATTCTGACCTGACGCCAGGGGGCGCAGTCCTATATGTGAAGACCTGCTGCAGGAACCTCTCTCAAAGATCTACTGTTACGGTAAGTTCTTACATAACTGCAATTTCTGCGATTCGTAGCCTACCCCCCAACCCCATTTGCATACTGCTACCCGCAGACCATTTTATTACAAACTTCCTCTGTGCACTACAAAACTGCTTACTGTGATTGTAGCTTGTGTTCTCACACTTACTATTGTTCATTTTTTTAACTCTGTCAAGGAACTAATAACCTTACTTGTGCCATGTCATCTATTGCTTTATTTTTTTGCATAATATAAACCATATTTAAAAGCAGTTACTAACACAGGAAAAACAAAAACATATTTAATCTGTTCGTTCAACTTTCTATTTTGTTCTTGCATCCTCTCCTTCCTTTCTTTCACTGCTACTTCCGTAACCCCCCAAACCTAGCCCTCCCCACATCATCATCAACACGTCTCCTACCCCTCACTGTCATATCTCATGCACATCTCCCCAGTAACAGTCCCCTTGACCTTCCTTGTCTGACCCCTCATCTGTGCTGCCCTACTATCCTGACACTTAAAAAAGTAATTTATCCTCCTATTGCCAATCATAGAAATACAGAAGCCCCATCCCTATTAACACTTCACACTTTCCCCAACTCAGTTTGCATGAAGCATGTCTTCCTAAATGCCTGCTGACTTGTTAGTAAATCAGTGTCATTTGTGGCCTATCCTGAAGCGTGGCATTGACATCCTGGGTTAAAATTCTCCCTCTAATGTCTGCCCTCTCCCTGAAGCACTCTCATGACTGTCATATATTTGAACAGTTCCAGCACTCTTACTGGGCCAAATCATCTCTGATTTCAACATCAAGGATCACGTCTACACTCTTGATATCCAGCTATATATTTCTTTCAGCTCTTTCTCTAATCCTGCCAATGCACCCTTCTTCTATCTTGACAAAACCATCTGGCTCAAAGTGTTCTTTAACTTACTAAAACTAAGAACCCCATCTTCGGCAAATAATAGCATCTTACAAATTGACTGCAATCATTTTTCTTGACACTTCCCTCTTCATTGCTGTTTTTGTCAGGGATTTGGGAGTCCCCCAGTCAGAACTCCTCTTTGCTCCCCCACATCTCTGTGGTCTGCATGTCTGCCTACTGTCCTCGCCACAATATTATCCACATCTGTCACTTCATAGACTTCTTTAAAACCCTTATTCATGCAGTTCTCTTCTCTTGCCTTGACTGCAGTAATTCCCTGTTATGTTAACTTCCCAAGTCCCTGTTCTTCAAACTTCCAACTGTGCAAAGTGCAGCTGCCTGACTGCCTACCTGCCCTTGAAAATAGGACCACATCACTCCCATCCTCTCCACTGATTCCCCATCTAATACTGCATCCACTATTATTTTTTTTTTTTCCTAATTCTTCAATAGTCTTTCAACTCTTTTTCTGACCTCATCACTTCCTACTTTCTTTCACATTCTGTACTCTTAGGCCCTGTCCACACTACATGCAGTTTATAAAACGTTTTGAAACATGTTTCTATTACCATGTTTGAGCATAGTTGTCAGAGTTTCCACACTGTGCTCCGACACTGTGTCTGCCTGCTAGAGTTCACAGGCATGATTGCAGCAGAACTGCTAAACATTGTGGTGCTGAAATGCATGTTGGGATACTCGCAATGGGGCGTGGTAACGGATCCGGAGAAGAATGGTGTTAGACTGTTCAGGATCTCACCGTGTGAGCGTGAATACATGTAATTCCTCCCCTTTTGTCGTGGTAGCATTTCAAGAGCCACAGAAGAGTTACTGAGGTTGCCATAAACTATGTTACAGCATGGTTTGCATCCACACCACTGTTAACACAGTTTCAGGCAACCGTTTTGGTTTGAAACCATGCTAGAAACCTGCTCTAATCTGGTTTCTAGCACGGTTTTTAAACACAGTTTGTAGCATGGTTTTACTGTGCTACAGTGTGGATGCGAACCGTGTTTGCCATTCTTGTAACGTTATTGACTGCCAGTAATGTTACAAGAACTCAAGTGTGGACAGAGCTTTAGTTACAGTATTCTAGCTCTTTACTCTTCCGTCCTTATCTCCATCTCAACTAACTGGTAGGTTTCCTTTAGCATGTGGAACTATCTCCTCGCTAATTCCTTTTCCCTCTTCAAATCCTGTCTCAAACCGGGGTGTAGCCAGAAATTTCCATTTTGTACACACACTCTCCAACTGCTGCCCCCTTTAAAAAAAATTGTACACATGCTGACCCCATTAAAACAAATCAGATTTTTATCAGATGACTCCTTTAATCTCTGAACAGGTTGTACACGTATCTATTTCCTAAACAAGCTTACACCTAACTCAAACACACACATTAGAATGATAATGTTAACAAAAAGGCATATGGTTGGGACAGGCACTCAACAAAACTTTACACAAATGTGTACAGCGAGTATGCCTGCTTATACCCTTACCTCAAACCCAGTTCTTTTTCCTTCCCTCTGAGCTCCAGATTAAATTTGCTTTTCAGTAGTTTCTTAACAGTTTTTCTTTGTTTACTGACAGTTACTGCCTGACTCATAATGTCTTTTGATTTTATTACCCTGTGTAATTTGTAGCACTAATAACTGTATTTAAATATTATTGTGCTCTATTTTTGTCCTTTACTTGCTCATGTTGAACTATTGTATATGTTCTTTCTGATGTTACTTTGCCATTTCAAATGTAAAGTATTTTAAAAAATATAAAAATGGCATATGAAATTGTATTGTATTTATTGTGAAGGACTGTATATTGTTTAAAACCTAAAAGGAAATAGTTACATTTAAAAAATGCAGTATGTGTTCTTTTCTGTCCAGCCTCATCAAAGAGCCTGCATAGGACATTGCATTTTAGGCTTTTTCATAAAATAAAAGCTCTCCATACGGAGACTGAACATCCCCTTTTTCAGAAGTCCTGGTCCTTTTCATGCTAGCACCTCAGGCTCACCAGCTGTCATTACCATATTGACTACGGGAGCTGGATCTGGTTAGGTGCTGCCTGCCATTTTAGAAAGCGTGCCAGGGGCATCTAAATGTAATCTGTCCAGCATGAGTACAGAGCATTCCTATTTCCAAGATCTCTGCTGGACAATATGCTTTCTCCTCCTGCCTGCCACTTGTCTGGAATAACCTCTCGCTGACACCTCCTCCTTCATAATTTCTTCAGCCATACTTGAGCCTGCAGCTACTCCTTCTGCCGCCTTCCGTCCTCTCAACTACAATTCTGTCCCCATTGTGTCCCCCTCCATCTACTGTCTTTCACTCTTTTTGTTCCTTAGGAACAGCCCTGCCTGACTAGAGTTGTCTGCCTTGCCCTTGCCTTGATGGGGGCTTCCATTGACCCCTAGAGACCACCTTTGGTACCATACCTAGTGTAGTGGCAGCATTTTCTTCCCCCTGTTGCTTTCATAATTTCCATTAATGGATGCATATTTTCGTATATGCCTTATTGTACTACTGCACTTTTAACTTTTTTCTTTTAACACTGTTATTGTATTTTATAGTGTTGTATTTCCCGGTTGCACTTTGTACAGTATTTGTCCCATTGTATCTACTGTATTTTGAGTTGATCTGTTCCAGTGTGTACTCTACTGATTTTATTATTTGATGCTTGTGATTTGGGTTGTACTCCCCACCCTGGGTAAACCCTTTCCCCCGGGTCACATAAGGGAACCAGCATTCACTCAGTGTGCTGTTCTCGATCACCAATTTGCAAATAAATAAATTTTATAAAACAAGTATAAACAACAACATTTCATCTGCATGTCCCTATACGGTGGTAAAAGAATGCAGGGTATGTACGGAAAGCACTTATTTTATTTTTGTTACACATTTTTTTTAACATACACAAGTTCCAACTGAGAAAGATAGAATTTACCAGCATATAAGGACTACTTGGCCCACTTAGTCTGCCCATTTTTCCCTGCCTATAGTATCACCTCAGATCCTACCTGATCTCCTATTTATATTTATATCTTGTAGAGATGGCAAATAATATAGCATCAAAAGCAAATTATCTGCTTCTTGAGTGAAAGTCTGAATAAAAGAGCCTTTAATTAGTATAACAAACTACGTGTGCAGTAGAAAGCTTTCACTATCAATTGAAACTCAGAATTTATTATGTGGTGATAATGTGGATAGGGGGCTGCTTATAATCTTTGCATCTGCTGCTGTACTGCATGAGACAGACTGAATATGATGCACTGTACAAGCTCAAAAATGAATAATGTGAGGTAGGGCTTCAAGACAGACCCAATGAACTAAGTCTTCATCTGTCAGTACTTTCTATATTTCTACTACATTAAAGAATCAAAAGTAATGTAGATCTTTCTAGAGTCAATCACTTCCATACAGCCACACTCTTTGATCTTGGGGCCAGAGGCTTTAGGACCCTGCAAGAACCAGAACCTCTTGTGTGGGCACTGCCAGTGATAGCACCAATGTACAGCACTGTGTACATCTGCAGGATAAAAAGTGGCGCTATCCCCAACCACTCATTTCCTTTTTTTTACCTGCCATCTGAGCGTACAGCTCACCTCACTGGGGAACCAAATTTAATTTTCATCAGATAGCCTGATTGTTTAGTTGTTGTGTTGTTTCTCTCAGATTTTGTTGCTTTTTTAATTATTCAATGCCATTCACTATTTTTAACAGTTTGTTTTTTCACGGCTTTGGTTCTGTGGCAGCCTTACCTTTCTTTTAGAGACTGTTGTGTCAATTTAGGCTCCTCTCAAAATTTGTTGAAGCAACAAGATTTTGGCTCAGGACCTCCATTCCTCTTGTTGGCAGTGTCTGTACTGAGCACAACTTCTGTCATTGTCTCGATTGGGACTTGCAAGAATAGACCTGCATATACTGTGTATGGTTTTCTAAGTTGAGCCTGAAAACAAATCATACCTGCTTCCATGCAGCATCAGGTTCCCAGGGATGCTTGACCTCATTGTTGCATAACAGAAAAAAAAAAAAAAGATGACAGCTGTCCCTGACCAGTTCTCGTCACTCTGTTTTGAGGACTCCGGTACTATATGTAGTGAAGGAGGTGCCATTTTCTAGACACCATCCACTAGTGCCAACAGAGACAGAGCTGAGCTTAGTACCCTCCATGTCATTCAAGCTAGTGCTTCAGTCTTAATCTCCCGCATGTCCTACAGGCGAGATTTCAAACAATCCATTTGGTAGGTGGATAGAACTTATGGGACTGATGGCTCCATTCTGTAGAGCTTCATGTTTTAGTAGTAGTAGTATGTTTAGTGCCCATTTCCTGGGGAGAGTGCTTTACGTGAGTACCATATAGAAAATACAAAATCACAGTCAAAATAAATCAACTAAACTGAATAAAATCAGATAATTTAAAATAAATTAACTAAACAATAAATTAAGTAATGTAGCAGCTAATGGGGGAATACCTTAACTGTCACCAAATGCCTCCCTAAATGAATAGTTTGTTAGGCCCCTCTTGAAGGCCTGCACTGAATGGGCCTCTCTCAAGGATCTGGGGAGTGAGTTCCACAGGACTGGGATGGCAGTTTCAAAACTCAGTCACCCAATGATTTAAGCCTAGCTCTGGGAACCGCTAGGAGGCCAGCTTTGGAGGAGCGGAGAGGACAGGTGGTGGGGTAAGGAGTCAGGAGGTCACTCAGATAACTTGGGCCCAGTTCATATAGGGCTTTGTAGGTCAGTAAACTGACCTTGAAGGTGAGTCACCACTTCAGTGGCAGCAACGGCAGTTCACAAGACTGTCTCTGAAGAAGGACTCAGATCATCTGATGACAGTGCCTGTAAGTCCACAGTACTCTCTTAGGTGATCCATCAACAGCCCATAGTCCACAATGTCAAATGCTGAGGAGAGAGAGTAGAATAAGAATTGACCATTCCCCTCTATCTCTTGCCACGAGGAGGTCAGTATGTACCCTGACCAACACAGTCTCCATACTGTGTCTAGATCTAAACCTGGACTGGAGTGGCTCATAGATGTTAAAGGTCATAAGGTGTGCCTTAAGCTGCAGTACCACCATTTTCTTGATATCCTTTCCTAGAAATCGAAGGTTAGGAGAGGGTCTAAAATTCACCAAGGAGTCCCAGTTTAAAGATGGTTTCTTCAGAAGGGGCCTCACCAGTGCATTTTTCAGTGCACTTGGAAAGGACCCCTCTGAAAAGGTGCACCAGACTATCTCAGCAAACACTGCACTCATAAAACCCGCACAATTCAGTAGGAGGTATATTGGTCTCAGGTCAAGCTCACAAAAAGTGAGTGACAGCTCTGAGATCACCCTACAGACCTCCTCCATCGGCACTGACCTAAATCCTCCCCAGGCTGAAGGAGTGCTCCTAGTGACAAGCAGCTCCCGTCTGCTGGGACAGTTCCAGACCTGATAGATGACATTCTGTCATAGAAAAACAGAGTGAACTCTTTGCACCTGGTGGATGAATCTGCCTTTACTGACTGTAGACAGGCTGAGTGCAACAGCCTATCCACAGTCCAGAAAGGCTGTGCCAGTCTGTTCTTCCATGTAGCAATCTCCCTGAACAGGAACGCTGCCTTCTTACTGGACATCTCCCTTTGATACTCACTGTAGTGAGTCTTCAAAGCCAGTCTGTCCTCGTCGGTCTTGGACTTCTGTCAGCAGTGCTCCAACCTTTGACCCATGGACTGCATCTCCTTAAGCTCCCCATCAAACCATGGAGATCTTAAATGAGAGGTCCTGGGTCATATATATACTGGTGTTACAGAATCAAGGGATGAGATAATAGCTCTGGTATAGGCCGCCACCACCTCCCCTGGTCCTGACTCACAAGCAGCCATCACACCTGAAAGGTCCAATACCACCTGGATTCCAGCTGGGGACAACCCCTTTAAAAGGCTGTAATGGACCAGCTCCACTGTGGATGGACTACGGGGAGGGGGGGGGCCTGAACGAGAACTTCACCATACTGTGATCCGACTGGCAAACTGGATCAGTCATGAGGTTGTTAATCTCAAACCCCAGTGAGAATACCAAGTCCAAGGCATGACCATGTTGGTGGGCCACGGAAGTAACTACTTGTGCGAGACCTAGTAATTCCAACAACTTGAAATCCTTTCTAAACTATGAGAGTTCATCACTGATCCAGGGGTTTAAATAGCCCAGAACCAGCCATCTGGGTGACTCCAACATGTACACAACAATGAAGTCTGTGATTTCCTGCAGGAATTCCCTCTCATGTCCCAGAGATCAGTATGTGAGAAGGATCCAGCAATCTGCACCTGGACCCCCACGCAGGGTCATGCATTCAAAAGAGGATGTAACTCCCACTGGGTGCATGGTAAAGTTCAGATTGGATTTAAAACAGATCCCCCACAATCTCTCCATGGGCAGTGGGCCATAGATATGCTGTCCCGGACTGCCATCTCCAGAACTGGACCAACATCGTCCTTGAACCTGGTCTCTGTGATGCAAGCCAGATCAACCTAGGAAATCAAGTCTGACATAATTGCTAGTGAGTGGACTTTATTGAAATGTTGACATTTTATTTTTATTTATTTATTGAAATGTTTCACCAGGAAAATTACACTGAGCAACAATATGCTCATCTCATGGTACATCCTGGGGAAGGGAAGTGGGAGTACATAACATGAAACAAACAGTATACATAGAATCAGGTACCAGTTAATGTTACAAAAACAGTGCAAGATTACTACAACCATGAGTATTAACATTTCCAAATTGATAATAGAAGGAGTTAGGCAAAAGGGCAGGATTAGAGACTTTGATGGCACACCTACCATATCTCCCTTAAAGAGGTTCCTCGGAGGTATATTTAATTTAATGCACTCACTTAAGAAGCATGTTGCCAACTGGGATCCTAATTTAATGCTGGAAAGGCTAACTCATAAACATGTCAAGCCAGCTGCCACTTGTGAGTGGGCATTGCTCACGTGGAAAGGTTTTCTTGGTAATCATCACCTCAGCTTGAAGAGTATTTGAGTTACAAGCCTTGGTGACTCATCCTTCCCACACAGTATTCCATAAGGATGTTCTTTGTACACACCCTAAATTTCTGCCAGTGGTAGTGTTGGAGTTTCACATTTATCTTACACTCACAGTAGAGAAAATGACCCACTTCCCAGTATAACATTTTAAATGTTTTATTGAAAGTATATTTATTATCCTTATACTGTATAGTTTATGACTTGATGACTTATAGCAGTCACCAGTATATCATGGCCCAGCAGGCCACTTCATCAAAGTGTTTCTCTATGGACACTTGTTTGGGGGATAGGGCCTGGACATTCATCTGAGCTGTAAGTAATGGCCAAAACAAAATGAGTGGCCAGAAGGGTCAGTTCTCTTTTGTGGAACAAAAATAGGTAATTGCTACTGCGAGGAAGATTCTGAAATTCCTTAAGTATAATACTTGATTTTTTTAGTATACGTTAATTAATTGTGCCACCAAAATGGACCAGCTAAAGTTTTGTACAAGAGGGCCACTCACTCAGAGCCCATGGTGGTCTAGAGGCTAGCTTGCTCTGAGCACTCACACCAGCTTGATAGAGATGAAAGCTTGAGTTCCATATTTAAAATGTAGAACTTGCCAGCCACATCTTGTGTTATGTCCATCTTTCACATTTGAGGAATCTTCCCCTTAAGGCTATGTGTTTTCAGAAGACACACTCACTACTCCACCCCAGGGTGGCACAATTAATTATTGTATACTAGTAAAATCAATTATTAACATTAAAGGATTTTCAGAGTCTTCCTCATAGTAGCAATTACCTGTTTCACTAAATGTCCTGTAGCACTGATATGGACAAGCTTCCTGCCTCACCCATGCTGTTATTGAGAACCATAATTTGAAGGGAAATTTCCCTGGATCCTGTTGAAAACAATCTTTTAACCAGTCTTTAAATAAATATTTTTCTTTTCTTTGTACTGTAAGAATATTATATGCTTATATTTTCTGGCCATTGCAAACCATGTTCCAATTGGCTGCAGATCGGACCTTTTCTTGGGAAGGAACTGCACGCGTGAGATTGGAAACCAGTGTAGATCAGTGCTGCAAGGTATGTAGAGAGTCACCTTGATGAAGTGGCCACCTGGGCTATGGTGTCCAGTCCTAGTCTGTATAAAGAAAACATATTTTTAATAAACTATTTAAAAAGTTATACCAGTGAATGGATTATTTTCTCTACTGTGTGTTTACATTTAGATTGTGGAGTAGCTCCGTCCTGGTGGCGTTTTCTTTTTTCCCCGAGTACCGAGGGCTCCACTAATCCCAGAAAGAGAGTATGGCATTTCCAAGTACTTGGTACTAACAACATTCCTTCCCAAACCAGAGAATCTTGGGAAGTGTTTCTTCATTATCTTGATGTCATAAGTAGTATTAACTTCTATTTATTTATTTATTTATTTATTTATTTATTATAACATCAGTTTAAAAACCTTTGAGCCAGAGGCTCATTTACAAAGTACTGATCAAGGCAGACACAACATACATACATGAGGTAATCCAAAATAATGTACAGTAAAAAGACAAGGCAAGTAAGGCAAGTAGCAGGGCAGACAGACAGTCAGCAACAGAAATTAACAATAGGCAAAAAATGTCACAATTGCAGGGAATAAATGAGTACCAACACACCATTGTCAGTTTAAACGTTTTTTTTTTTTTTACACATATCAAAAGGAGGGGGAGACAGCGGGGTCAAGGAAGGTGGCAGGAGTGAGACGAGCAAGTGGTTTTTAGATAGTTTTTGAAGCTGGTGAGGAGGGGCGAGAGATACCAGCAGGTAGGAGTTGTACAGGAGGGGCTCTATGGAGAACGCCTCTTGGCCCTGGGTGGTCCGTACCCTAGGGATGACTAGTGAGTTTGCTGGAGGCACGGTGTGGACTGTGGGGTTGGAACGATGAATAGAGTTGGCAAGGCTAGGGGGGTAGACCATGGAGGGCTTTGTAGGTAACTTGGCAAGTTAAGAACAGGAGGCTCATCGAGGGTTGAGTAGGGAGGCCAAGGAGTACAAATGACAAGTATGGGTGAGTCTAGGGCACTGGTAATAAGTCTACAAGCTTCTAAGTGTAAGACAACCTTTTGAAGGGTTGTCGGTTGGTCTGCGCCATAAACAGGAGGCCATGGTCAACTAGCGAAGCACAGAGGAGGTGACCCCAGGCGAAGAGAGTTAGTGGGGAGGCATTTTTTGTGCCGGTAGAGGATACCAAGCCGAGCATTGGAGGCTGAGGTCAGTGCAGAGATATGGTTATGAAAGGAGAGAGCAGAGTCGAAGATTAAGCCAAGGTATTTATAAGAGTGCACAAGTTCCAAGGGGTGAACCTGTGCGGAGAGAACAGAGAGAGAAGTTGCTGGACTTATTTTGGGGGTGGCAAAAGCATAGATTTAGTTTTCTTCAGGTTGATGACAGACGGTGATCAGAGAACCTGGTTTTCAGCTGAGGTGAAGGCACGCTGTAGGAGTTTTGGAGTAAGACGGGTTACTGTCAGAGGCAAGAGCACAGCGCCGCTCATGAGAGAAGGATTTTACCAGCGCAAGCATTGGGCAGGGAGTTGAGAAAGAGAGAGAAGAGTAAAGGCTCAAGAATAGAGCCCTGGGGAACACCAGAGCGAATTTGGCAGGTAGGGGATAGGGTACCACCAACCCGCACACATTGGGAGCGGTTGTACAAATAGCTTGAGCACCAGGAGACAGGACCAGAGGCAAAGCCCACACTGGCAAGGGTGGCTAATAGTAGAGAGGAGAAACAATATCAGAGGCTTCTGATAGGGTCTATATATGACACTGCACCGAGGGCGCCTGCATCAAGTGACTTATGAAGGAAGTAGCAAACCCAGGAGAGCAGTATTGGTGCTATGGCCAGTTCTGAAACCATGCTGTTCAGGACAGAGGACCTCATATTTTGTAGGTAACGGAGATTTGACTGGCAACTATTTTCTCCAAGGCTTTAGAGGGGGAGGATAGAGATTGGCCGGTAGTTACCATGCGTGATCTGTCACCACCATTGTGGAAGAGGGTAACAGTGGCGACCCTCCAGATGGCGTGGGAATTGCCCAAGGCAGAGGGATTTATTAAAGAGGCAAGTAATGGGTGAGATGACCTGATCCAGGACCTGGGCGTGAGAGACAGGGAGTCAAGGGTCATTGCCGATTGAGTTTGCATTTTAGGGCTTTTGTAAATGGCCTAACCTCATGGGTGGACACAGTGGCTGAAGGTAGGGGGTGGGGATGGGAGGAGCAGACATGGGGACAAGGGGATTGAAAGAAGTTGCACGGGAGCACTGCACTAAGGTCAGTGAAGGCGTTGTTGAGGTGAGCAAATGAGTGCAGGGTCAGTGCAGGAAGACCCATCAATGTTAAGATGTGCAGGGGGAGTGAGCGTGGCCACCATTGCTGCTTGATATTATCCAGAAGGATCTTGGGCTGCCCAGGAGGAGGGTAAGAGCAGAGTTGTAATAAACTGACTTAGCTTTCATGGACAGCCCACGACATTTATTCGGCAGCTACGTGAGGGCCAGTCTGTCAGCAGGGCGGCCAGTTTCAATGGCCAGGTGCCACAGGTTGTCACGATGCTTGAGAAGTGAGTGGGTAGGAGGTAATCCAGGGGTGTGCCTTAATTTAGATCTAAGCGGGGTGAATGGGCGATGTGTCACAGGCAAGGTTAAAGGTGTGGACAAAGAAGGCTAGCGGCTTGTCAATATCAGGGGTATTTAGAAGCGGGACCAATCGGCCAGCTAGGTGGCGTAAGTCTTTTAGCCCACCTGGATCTAAACCGACGTATGGCGGTGTGGTGAGAACAGAGGCTTGGCAGGAGGCTGCCCAGAAGAAATGAACCTGGGAGTGGTCACTAAGGCAGTCTGGGAGGATTTGAACGCTGTGGACGCGGTTGGGCCTGTTAGTGAACCACATCCAGAAGAGTGCTTGTCCCTGCTAGGATTTAACCTGGTGGGTTGGAGACTAGTCAGTGTCAATGGCAGCGAATGCCTCACGGGAGGTAAACTCCAGGAGATAGCCAGTTGATATTAGGTCACCTACCAGGATTTGGTCAGAGGGGTTAGGAAGAGAGAGATGTAGTCAACAAGGGGCCCAGTGCATGGGCTTGATTTTTTGGTGGTATGTAGGCAGTAGTCAGGAAGATTGGGGCCCTAGCAGGGTCAGGGAGACAACTTAGGGTTAGGGCCTGGGCATTGTAATCAAGGGTGGGGGGAAGGCAGACTATGAAGTGGGTCTTTAACATAGATGGCACAGCCACCACCCCTCTACCGATTCTGTCAAGCCGATGGGGGAGCAGCCTGGAGAGAGACCAGCATCTGGGGTGGAGCTGGACAGCCAGGTTTCAACTAAGGCAATCACATCGGGATTATGATCTGCCAACCAGCAATATAGGGAGTCCAGTTTTTTAGGAGGCTAGATGTTAATAGATGCGATGCGCAGACCAGAAGATTTACAAGGGGAGACATTGGGGACCGGCCCAGGATTAGGATGGATATTGCCAGAGAGGAGCAGAAGGAGGAGAGCCGCCCTAGGAAGAAGGTAGTGGTGGAGAAATTTACGCCGGCCTGGTGATGGAAACAAAGAGCATGCATATCATCTCGGCTTCTCCTTTTATCCATATTGTAAAGGAGTCCCAATTTCCAGACATTGTCTGTTCAACTGGATTGTCAGTTGCATTCAGTACTGCTACTCCCTGGCAAGAACACAGTTGAAAGGTTTTGTAAAAGCTCATTTCACTCAAGCCAGGACCACATTGGTGTCTTTCCTCAGAGATGTGTAGGGCTTCTACCTGCAGTAGTGTTCACACCACTACAAAACACCAAACCCTAGATGCCCAGTCTAGGAAACTCTTTGGTTCTGGGTTGACTGTACTACAGGGTTTGAAGTCATTGTGTGTCCTTTTGTCGTCATTCACCCCAGTCTGACACTGCTGGTCACAAAGACAAGAAAGTGTTGCTTTATGGAGGCGATTGGCTCTAGAAAGGTAGCAGAGTTACTTATGTAACTCTCAATCTTCTAAACTGTCTTCTTCAAAAAGCCAGAGTCAAGCCGGCCCAGTGGCACTGAGGTGCTGGATGTCTTACTCGCCACACCGGGCGACCTGTTCAGGAACAGACATGAGGTGCCGGGGGTTGGCAGGAGGGGAAGGACTGCCGTCCCTAGGATTGCCTCTCTCCCGGGAGGGGAACTTGCAGGGCTCGCGATTGCCTGCCATCTAGTGGAGGCTGGGAGGTGGCACGTCAGCACTGAAAGCAGGGCGAAAGTGTGGCAGGCACTTGGTGGGACACACATGGGAGCATGCACGCTGCCACCGTTGACACCATTGCACGCCGCACCTCGAGGGGAACAGAGTAAAAACACAGAAAACATGGAGTCTTGGCAATGATGATGTCCCTTCCGTGACAGCCGGGAAGGCACCTTCCAGAAAGCTCATCCAGTCCAGTGGGTTGAGTCGCTCCCACCCCTGTCCCGAAGGGGTAAGTCGTAGGGTTATGGGGAGGGTCTCATACCCGTGCCTCACATGGGGTGTCAGATGGCATGGAGGACTCTAGGGGAGAAAAATAAGAGCTGCAAAAAATAAGCTAAAGTCATCCACCCACTCACTGTTACCCAGACTTACTGATCTCACTGTGTATGTGTGTTTGTATGTGTTATCCCCATGCTCCTCCCCCCCACACACACACATGTATGGATGTGAAGATAAGTTGTGTTTTCCAGTCCTTTTTACAGGGGTATGTGGGCCATCTTATGCCTTTTTAATCTGTAGCTTTGTGCACTCCTCCTTGGTATATAGTAAATAATAAGGTACTGAGGAGGTTTGAGCCAGTGTCGCTTTATAGGTCACTGATGCAGTCACTGACATTGACAGTCCCAAAAGTTCTGGCTGTCACGGAAACCTAGTGCCTCCAGTTCCAAGACCGCAGAGTGTGATTCTAAGGAGGAGATACTGTAGAAGATAAAGAGTTATGGTAAAAACCTTTCCTTCTGAACCTTGATGCCATTTTCTGTAGCAAATGCACCTTATTTCTAACCTGATGCTCTGAACACTGTGAACATCTGATTATGTTTACTGTACTAGTGTTTTTTTAGATTGCAATATAATAGAAACAAGTCTGTACTGCAAAGTTATATACAGTATTGTGATAATGTCCTAGCACATTAAGCTGTATAACAACTGCATTAATAAATGTAATATCTGTATCCTTGCCTTAAAATAAAACATATTTACATTGACTGTGTGTACTTTTTTTTTATTTCTGCTTCGATGAAAACAACTGATTGTATGACTATTTTTAACATTCAGTGAGAAGACTGTTTACATACTACGTGGATAGACATTTATAAATGCATCCAGGCCAATGCAGAAAAAACTTAGTTGCTAAGGGTGGTTGCACCTGTGCTATAATCAGAGATACTCAACTAGTTGCAATAGTGATGTTTAGATAATGAGTGCTTTCAATGAGAGCTTTCTAGCACATATGCTGAACTTGAAACTGCTGAGACAAAACAATCTGTCCCGACTCCCGAACCCAGTCTCTCTCTCTCTCTCTCTCTCTCTTTCCTCGTTCTATCCATTTTTTAGGAATCTGACAAAAAGAGTGAAAGACCAGGCAACAGTAGAGGCAGCAAAGGTTTTGCTAATAGCCTCCCTACCCTTCTCTTCCTAATCTCATGACTAGCAACAGCAACACCCTGACAACATAATGTAGAAATCACACTTTGGCTTGAAAATACTAAGTAAAAATGGTAAAAGCCAGCAATTATGAAAAGTAAGGTGTTAAGAGGGGTGTTAAGTTTTTACACACACCCTACGGATGTGATGCTTTCATAAACCCCTCAAGCTTCACTGTCAGGCTTTATATCGCCTTACACACCTCAGTTTTTTTGTAAAAGCTCATTACATATCCCTCCTCATGCATTATTGTCTATGTATTTCAGCGCTGACACCACAACTGGAAATTGCTTTTTTGTACATCGTCCCTGTCAGTCCAAAGTTATAATTCACTGTTCTGACATTACAAAAGTGACTCATTGCTTCATTGTCATCTTCTCACCTTAAAGGAGATTTGATATTCATACTGAAAATCCACTATTTAATTCTACCCTACAGAAATTCTTCAGTCACTTTAAGTACAGCAAGTCTGATTTCTTTCCTTATGATGAGTGCTATTTTTAAGAATTCTGGACACATGCACACTGTAGTAGCATATTAATTTAAGGTCCAAAGGGACTCTAGGATCATTATATGCCCCCCCCCCAATGCACACACTGTTTCTCACACACGAACTCTTCATAAGCAGGGATGAATAAATGTGCTCTGCAATGTATCAATTTAAGGGGATTGCTCTACCCACTTTACTTCTCAAGGTACCCTACAATTCTCTTGGTAAGCAGAACTTTGTCCAGACTAACCTTGAAGTCCAGCACAGTCTTCTTGTCCATGGTCTTTGCTGCTAGCTGTTATGGGAAGGGGAAGGCAGTAGGATCTATATCCATTGACCTCACCAAGGCATTCGACACCGTTAACCACCAACTCCTACTACAGTGTCTCCTCTCCATAGGTCTTTCATCTGGCACTGTTACCTGGTTTGAAAGCTATCTCTCACATAGAACACAATGTGTGAAGATCCTTAACATTCTCTCTGAGCCTAGGGAGGTCAGCCTTGGTGTTCCCCAAGGCTCCATACTGGGTCCACTCTGCTTAGTCTATTCATAGACTCACTACCTGCTGTCTGCCCAGCAAAATGGTGCTTTATGCTGATGATGCGGTAATTTCTGCACCTGGTAGGGACATCACCACTATAACCACTGACCTACAGGCCAGTTTTAAATGGCTAGAATCTTGGTTCTCCCATCATAAACTGTTACTCAACTACAAAAAAAAAACAAGTGTATGCTCTTCACTGTGCCACAAACCAGGAAAAAGCATGGTCCCCTACACATAACAAGTCAAAAAGGTGAGCTGCTAGAGCAGGTCAGCACCTTCAGATATCTTGGCGTATACCTTGATTTTTATTTATTTAGTTTTTGTTGACTGGGTAAGTGCACTAGACAAATCCTGCTTATTTTCAGGCAAGACCTGGTGGAGGGGGATACAGATGAATGCCAACTGACCTTGAACCAGATTAAGCTGTTGGTGGTATTTTTAGTGAATGAGGGAAATTTGGCCAGGACACTGGGGAAATTCCCCTACTCTTTTCGATAAGTGCCATGGGATCTTTAACATCCACCTGAACTACCACCAATCCAGGCAGATGGGACCTCGGTTTAACGTCTCATCTGAAAGACGACACCTCAGAAGTGCAGCACCCCTCTCATGCTGCACTACAGTGTCAGTACTGGGATATTAACCCAAGTGCCAGATGTGGGAACTGAACCCACCACCCTCTGATCTCCCGGCCTCAGAGGCGAGTGTGCTACCTACTGAGCCACTGACACTGCATGCTGTCCTTCACGACGCACATTGAACACGTCGACAAAACAGCTAACACAAAACTGGGAGTTCTCACCCCAGGAATACTCCAATATTCCTAACTCTTTACAGTGTGCCTTTAAGGTCAGAATGCCCTGAGATGGAATGCTATGCAAATGATGGAATCATTGGCATGATCCACTTTTCAAATGCTGCTACCTATCAACTGCCTACATTCTAACCCTCAGATTGCTCTCTCCGCCTGTCAAGACCAGATGCCTGGAGATTTCCTCATCATCATCATCTAGTCTCAAGAAGCCTTGAAATTCATAAATACTTAAGTATTTCTTGATTATTTTCATTTGCGGCTTCTTATCTTTGTGTTTTTCTATAACCGTTAGTTTATTTAGCTAGTTTAGTATAGTTTTCTCGGTTCCTCTCAGTTCGGGATAACCGCTGAGGAACCGAGGTATTTTACGCTAATTTTAGTCTTTTTCTATTCATTTTGTGATATTTTGACTGTTTAAACTTTATATTTTAGAACCGATAACTTTGTTTCTGAACCGCTATTCTCGGTTCAAATTTTATCGGTTCCCGGTTCCACTCGGTTTCTCCGATCGGTTCCTGAACCGACTGCAACCAGTAAAAAAGTATAAAATTTAAGTTTTAAAAGGTTTTATTATCGCGGTTGCGGTTTTTTCTTCATTATGTCAGAAAAACCTAAAAAGAGAACCGGTGAACCCGGTTTTAAGAACTGTTCTGAGTGTGGTGAAGTCTTTGACAAAGCAGACAAACACTCTGTTTGTGTTTTCTGTTTGGGTTTTGACCACTTAAAGTCTGACTGTTATTTGTAAATCTTTCCCAGAAAAGACTTTAGAGAAACATCTGGATAGACTAAATAAAAGGTTTAAGGGTCCCTCTGGCTCTGATCAGTTGAAACCCTCAGGGTCTGTGGGTAAAACCACAACTTCTGCTATTTCTACCCCTGACATGGGTAAAAAGAGACCCCCTTAACCGGCTAGCTCCCTGGTTCCTGTTAAAAAACAGAAAAAGACAAAGAACACTGAACCCCCCCTGTGGAAAAGGGGACTTCTGTGGTGTCTGACACTGTGCCTTCTCCTGCTGAGATTGCACAAGCAATAAAAATTATGCAAACATTGCAGGGTCTGCTGCCTGTGGTATCACAGTCCCCAGTCCAGACTTCTGCACCCTCCATCCCACTCTGTTTTCCTGAACAGCATGAGGGAGAGGAGGAGGAGGAGGAAGAAGAAGAAGGTGAGCCTATAGAGCCTGAGGTCTCCCCTGAACAGGAGTTTGGCTCTCCTCCCAGAACCACTGAAGATTATTCTTCACATTTTTCCTTTATTAGGAAAATTGCTGATGCCTTAGACATCCCTATTACTGAAGCTGTAGAGGATGAGGAGGAGGCTGAATATTTGGACATGATGGGATTGACTCCTACTAAAAAGCTTTCACTTCCCATCAATAAATTCTTCAAAAGGGATATTTTTAAACTCCTCCAAGCTCCTAGGTCTGTCGCCCCTCTGGACAAGAGGGTGGACAAAAAGTATCAACTTGACAGAACAGGGGCTGAATTTTTATTTTCACACCCTGACCACCAGGGGGTGGTGCAAGCTGCAGCTTGTGATAAGGCAAAGGTCCCTCTGGCCTCTCACCTGCCAGAGAAGGACTCTAGGAAAATTGAAAGCATGGCCAAGAAAGGTTATTTGTCAGCCTCTCTGGCCATTAGGCAAGCAAATTATCAGGCCTATGCAGCACAGTACGAGAAGGCTCTTTGGCAGCCTGTCCTGGACATGCCTGAAAAAGCAACTCCTCCTCTTTCAGCAGACCTGGCCGAAACAGCTAGGTTTGGCCTGGAACCTGCCAAATATCAGTTTCAGATGGCAGCAGACAGCAATAAGACTGCTGCAAGGTGGATGGCAAATACCATCGCACAGAGAAGGTTTGCTTGGGTCAGAGACACAAACGTAACACAGGATACCCAGAATAAGACTCTGTATTTTAATATGGAGGGCAGTTCTTTATTTGGTAGCCATACAGAGGCCTACATGAAGAAGGTGGATGAGTATAAAGCCATCTTCCATAGTAATTCTACGAAGGAAAGACCCTTCACTTCCTCCAGACCATTCAGTTGGGGAGGTAGGGGCAGACAATTTCATACCAGGCCATGGTACTTCCTCAAGCACCCCAATACCCACAGCAGGGGTACTTTAGGGGTAGGGGCAGAAGAGGTGCCAGGCATGGTACCCAGTCTCAGCCCCAGGCTAAACGGGACCCCTGACTCCTTCATTCAGGCTGCCTCTCCCTTACCAGTAGGGGAGGCTGACTCATTTTCTCCACAACTGGAAAACCATCACCACAGACAAGTGGGTTCTGGAGATAGTGGGTCATGGACTGTCCCTAAACTTCAAGTCCTCCCCTGTTCAAAGAAACAGAGCTTTCAAACCAGCTTCCTACCTAGAAAGCAGAAGGCTGGATGAAGAGGTGAAACACCTTCTTTCTCTGAAGGCAGTGGAACCAGTACCACTGAAACAAAGGGGGAAAGGACTTTACTCAAATTATTTTCTTACACCAAAGAAGAATGGAGAGCTGCTGCCTATCCTGGATCTCAGTGTCCTCAACAAATTCCTAACAAAACCAAATTCAAAATGGTAGCTTTGTCTCTGATTCTGCCAGCAATCTGAAAAGGGGATTGGCTGGCATCATTGGACCTAAAAGATGCCTATTTCCACATTCCCATGAGGGAGTCTCACAGAAAGTTTCTCGGGTTCAGACTCCAATCAGGACACTATCAGTTCTCAGCTCTTCCTTTCGGTCTCACTTCAGCACCAAGGGTGTTCACAAAGTGTCTGGCTGTGGTAGTGGCACACTAACGAAAACAAGGTGTCTCAGTATTCTCCTACTTAGATGACTGGATAGTGGTAGGGGACTCACTACAACAGCTAACAGAGCACCTCCAACTCACTCAACATGTGCTGGAGTCTCTGGGGTTCATTTTAAACCTGGAAAAATTGTTCTGATTCCTTCTCAAATTCTGCAGTTTATAGGTGCAGAGTTGAATGCAAAGGTGGGCAGGGCATTCTTGCCCAGAGACAGGGCAAAAATCATCCTGCAGTTGGCAGTCTCTTTCAGGTTCAGTGTCCCAAGGCCAGCAAGGCAGTTCCTGCAACTCCTGGGCCACATGACTGCTGCAACAGGTACAGTGCTGGGATCCAGGTTTCAAATGAGTGACATCCACTTTCACCTAAGAACTCATTGGTGCCAATGAAAGGATTCCCTGTCAAAGCTTGTTCCTGTAACAAAAACATTTATTCAAGCTCTTCAATGGTGGAAAGAGGAAACCAACCTCAGAGAAGTTGTTCCTTTTCAAAAAGAGCTTCCTTCAGTGATTCTCACAACAGATGCATCCCTCCTGGGCTGAGAAGATAATCTAGCAGAGCACACTGCCCAGGGCACTTGATCAAGTGCAGAAACTCTCCTGCACATAAACTTGTTGGAGCTCAGAGCAGTGTTTTTGGCAATGCACACTTTCAAACCACTGATAGAGGGAAAGGTAGTGCAGGTCAGGACAGACAACACTTCTACAATGTACTACATAAACAAGCAAGGGCGAACAAGATCAAGCCTCCTTTGCATGGAGGCTATGAAAATCTGGACCCTGGCCTACTTACTGGGCTTCTCCCGGCAGGCCATTCATCTGCCAGGCAAAGACTATGTTTTGGCAGATACTCTGAGCTGGATCAGTCAGGGCCATCATGAATGATACCTGAACAGCCAAGTGGTACAGACTCTATTCAGGAGGTGGGGCACTCCAGAAATAGATGTCTTTGCCTCTCATCAGAGCCATCACTTGCCTCAGTGCTGTTGCAGACCTCCAGTAGTGGGCACGATTCCCCTAGATGCCCTTGCTCTGGACTGGTCAGAAAAATTCCTGTATGCATTTTCTCCATTTCCCCTGGTATACAGGGTGCTGTTGAAACTCAGGTCTCAGCCAGCAGCTATGATCCTGATAGCCCCAGACTGGGCCAGACAGCCATGGTACTCCTTGTTGCTGTCCATGTCAGTGGAACAACCAATACACCTTCCCAGGAGGCACAGTCTTCTGACCTCCAATCAGGGAAAACTCCTGTATACGAACCTCAGGTCACTCAGGCTCAAAGCTTGGCTCTTGTGGACCTAGAGTATGCTGGTTTTCATCTCTCTGAGTCAGTTATAGATGTTTTAAGAGGATATAGAAAGTCCTCTACTAAGAAAACCTTTGCTGCAAAATGGAAGATGTTTTCCATTTGGTGCTTTAACAGGAGTGTAGTACCAACCCAGGTAGGAGTGCCAGGGTTGCTGGACTACCTAGTCTAGCTATACTCCTTAGGTTTACAGCCTGCTACACTAAAAGTTCATTTAGCATCTGTTTCTGCTTATGCTTCGGCAGGTAAGCCTGTTTCCTTAGCATCAAATCCAATTTTTAAAAAGTTTTTCAAAGGCCTCTCACATATGTACCCACCGGTGAGAGAACCAGTACCAGCTTGGGACCTTAATATCTGCATTGCTTAGCTCATGGCTCCCCCTTTTGAGCCTATGTTCTCAGCACCTTTAAAGTATGTCACTTGGAAAACGGTGTTTCTAGTGGCCATTACTTCGGCTAGAAGAATTAGTGAGCTTCAGGCCTTATGTATTGAAAAGGACTACATTGCTTTCCACAGGGATAAGGTAGTCCTTCAGACAAATAGGAAATTCCTTCCCAAAGTGGTTTCAGACTTCCATTTGAACCAGTCCATTACTTTGCCAGTGTTTTTCACTGACCATTCTTCTTCTGGTGAGCATAGGTTACATAGCCTGGATGTCAAGAGAGCATTAAGCTACTACATGACAGCCATTAAGCCCCATAGGCAGGATAGAACTCAGCTTTTCCTTACTTATGGGGATGTGGGAAAGGATAACCCAGCATCTAAAAGGTCCATTTCTTGCTGGATTGTTCAGTGCATCCAATTTTGTTATTCTAAGGCGGGCAAGAAAGCCCCAGCAGGGCTTAGAGCCCATTCCACAAGGGGTACAGCTGCAACATTGGCAGCTGCAAGGGAAGTACCCTTGGTGGATATTTGTAAAGCAGCAACCTGGCGAACAGTACACACATTTGTCAAGTATTACAGCTTGGATATGCAGGCAAGGGCTGATGCCAGGTTTGGTATAGCTGTACTGCAGAGCCTGTTTTCAAAATAGGCTCTTCCCGCCTCCAAAGGTACTGCTTTTTAGTCTGCAAAGAGTTAGGAATATTGGAGTATTCCTGGGGTGAGAAGAAAAAGTTACTTACCATAGTAATCTTGTTTCTCCCAAGGGATACTCCAATATTCATAACTCTCCCTCTCTCATCCCCGTTTTAAGAACCAGTGGCCTCTGTATTCCATGCTGCAGCATAGTGTTTGCATGCCACACTTCTACTTTTATTAAAACTTGTTTGCCTTTTTCTCCTTTTTCAGGTGATTCTGACATAAGGAGTGTGTGGGGAATTTTTTCTTAATGGTAAGTTTTTACTTTTCATGTCTTCCTCCAGTTGGAGTTTTTTTAGGTAGGGAATTTTAAAATTATAAATTTGCTATAGTTAAATTTTGGGCCCTGTCTTGCAGGCATCCACGAAATCTGAGGGTTAGAATGTAGGCAGTTGATAGGTGGCAGCATTTGAAAAATGGCTCATGCCAATGATTCCATCATTTGCATAGCATTCCATCTCCGGGCATTCTGACCTTAAAGGCATACTGCACAGAGTTATGAATATTGGAGTATCCCCTGAGAGAAACAAGGTTACTATGGTAAGTAGCCTTTTCTTCTCTACCAACATAGCCACTCTATGCCCCTGTAGGCTCTTAAACTGGTTACATGCAGCTCTGTGCTATCTACCATTGACTATGGTCTAGTGATCTATGGTGCTGGCTCTGACACCGCCCTGAACAGGATCATAACTCTCCTCAACAAGGCCTGCTGCCTGGTCATGAGTGCTGACTATCAGAGGCATATATGCACCTTGCATTCGGACACTGGTTGGCTTCCCCTCTATCACAGAATCAAATACCAGGCTTGTCTACTTGGGGAAAAAAGCATTGCTTGACCTTATGCCTGAGTCCACCGCCAGACTATACAACTAACTCAACCAACTGTGAACACCAGAAGTGCTACCAAAGGAGTTTTCCTAGTGCCTTTTAAGTGCACCACACTCGCACAATGATCCCTGTCCTACAGGGGCCCTAAATGGCTTAATGACCTACCTACTGAACTCCTTGGGTCCAGCAAAATCAGCCATTTCAAATCCAGACTCCACATCCTGATGGCACGTGAGACCACCTGCAACTGTTAGCCCTTATCAATGCCACCTGAGGGCCTTCCACATTCCCCAGCACCCCATACTGCCCTGAACAGCTCGCCCTACCCCTTCTCCCACACACCTCACCCACTCTCTCACCTGACAATGCCTTCCTGGCTGCACCCCCCCAACTTATATCGTCTTTGTCCTGGATCTGTCTAGACCCTCTAATTCCCCTATGTGGCAATCCTCACTACAGCAGACGAGTGGTTGCTTTGCCATGCACTCTCTAATCACTCTGCCTGTTTCTACCCAATTGCACTTAGAAACCTGTTCATTGCACTTAGTAACCTGTATTTTTTGTTATGTAGCCACCAGCTGATTCACTTTTGTATGTCTATTGTTGTCTAGTGTCACCCTTGTTCCTCTCTCTGTTCAGTGTTTTCACTGATGTAACTCATTGTCTCTGTATTGTGTCACCTAAATTGGAACCTTTATAAACGAGCCTCTGGCTCAAAGGTATTAATCTGAATCTTAAATAAACAAATAAATAACTAAATAAATATAGGTTCATCAGCCTCTGGGAGAAGGGCCTTCTATCATGATCTCATGTCCAGTTAGAGGTCACTAGATCAAGCATCCCTGTCTGTTCAACCTTGTTATACCCTTGAGATGTGGAAAACTGAGGTCATGTCCTCTCTTGTCCTCCATTTGCTCAAGCTGACCGTGTTAAGGACCACCAGCCTCTTATAGTGTAAATCTTGGCCCCAACCTCGTAATCATTTTGTTGACCCTGCATTGACTTTCTCAATTGTCTCAGTTTCCTTTTTGTATTGAGGAACCTGGAACTGCTCATCCTACTCCAGGTAGAGTCTAACCAGGGCTTTCTAAAGTGGCAGGATTACTTCCCCTACCCTTTTGGTCACCCGCCATATAATGCACCCCAGTACTCTGTTGGGCCCTCTTAAAAGCCGCAACAAACTGTTTATTCTCACCCCAGGAATTCTTTAGCATCTATTGACAGAAGCAATATGCCAGCTGGTTTCAGCTGCCCTGGAGAGAAGGCGTCAATGCAGGTGAGAAAGGCACTGACCAATCAGGATAGAGATAGAGTAGAGTGCTGCCTGCAATAGCCTAAGGGACCTCAGAACTTTTTTTCTGCTGAACTGGCAACACTGCCCTGGAGCTTTCCTCTTCAGAGACCTTCCTGTGCCATTTTCTTCCTTTTTGAGTGCTGCTTTCAAGGTATTTTGTATATTTTTCTCATTTTACCTATTTTTACCGCAACTGCGCTAGGTTCTGCGCAGTCACGTTTTTTTTTTTCATATTTTTTCCGCTTCAGTGTTTTTTTTCTGAAGTAAAAGTCGCCCGTGTGCATGATAAATTGCATCATTTTTAATTAAATAGTTAGTTTTCAGTATTTTGCGGTGGTTTTTTTAACCCTTTTGCATTAAAATCATTGAATTGGTTTTCCACGTGTGCTTTAATTTCAGTTGCGCACCTGCGTGAATTTCTGGAACACTCTTTTTTTCTTCCTTATGTAAATTTTATATGTATTTGAAGGGTAGTCCCCCTTTTTTTCTGGGGAGATACCTTTTGTGTGACTGTGCAGTGGGCTGCTGTTGACAAGAGGTGGTTTCTGTTCTTTTCCACTGTTGTGGAAAAATTTTTTTTTTTTACCTCTAGTAAGGTTAATTTTGATTTGGTTAGCTTTGGCCTGTCCCTTTACCATGGCCTCTCAGTCTACTTCCTCCTCCTCTAAAAGTGCTGAGGAGGGTACCTCACGTCAACACAAAAGTAATGACAGGTCCTCTAGGGATTCCAGTGAAACTAAGTCTGGCAGAAGTAAAAATTCTAGCCAAGCCTCTGAAAGAGCTTCAGAGCAGGTTACTGAGCCTGCCCCTACAAAAAAGTCTAAGAAAGATAATAACACTACTGTTCTTCCTCTCGAAAGGCATTTGGAGACTACAGTAGCTGATAAAAATGTGCCCTCTGCAGATGATTTAGCAAAAACTTGGCATTTATATCAGACTTTACAATCTATGGGCGATATTTTCTCGGCTCCTGCGTGACCGAGTGATTCTCTCCTTGAAGAACCCTACGCCCGGGGTTTTTATTTTGATGAGGGAGAGGATCATGGTGGTGAATCACCTCATGGTGACCCTCTTATTCCTGACGGCCACCCTGGGGTTGGTGTTAATGATGATACTGATACAAGTGAAGAAGTCTCTTCCTTTTTTACATTTTTAAAACAGATGGTGGACACCCTGGACCTGCCTCTCCAGGATGATACCAATCAGGCGATGGAAGATGACTACGTAGAGATAATGGGCATTTCTCCTCCTAAAAAGCTCATCCTCCCCTATACACAACACTTTGAAGAGAAGTACATTTAAGGTTCTGGAAACCTCTTCAACCTCTACTGGGGGTAGACAGAAGGATTGAGAAGAAATACCAGCTAGGTATGGCTACTGCTGATTTTCTTTATACACATCCAGATCACAGAGGGGTAGTTCAGACAGTGGCCTGTGACAAAGCCAATGTGTCGCTGTCTGTGCTTCCACCAGAGAAAGATTCTAGAAAAACAGATCTTATGGGTAAGAAATCTTATGCTACCGCCTCTCTCTTGCTGTGCATGTCTTCTTTCGTGGCATACAAAGCCAGATATCAGAGGGCTCTGTTAAAAACTGAACTGGCCATAGTGCAACATGGGGGGGACACTATGCTCAGGGATGTTTCTGAAACTGTTAAACGAGCCATGGAAGCCACAAAGTACCAGTTTCACATGGCCGTAGATAATAATGATACAGCCTCGAGAGTCATGGCTCAGGCTATTTCTCTCAGACGTTTTGCTTGGTTGAGAACTACTAGTCTTACCCAGGATGTCCAAGCCCAGGCGTTAGCCTCCCCTTTTGAGAATAACTCTCTCTTCGGGGATCATACTGAAGTCTATATGAAAAGAATGGATGCGTTCAAACACACGTACAAGAGTAATTCAGCGAAAGAAAAGCCCCCTCCCTCTCAGACAGCTTACCATAGGGGGGTAGGGCAGGGGTTATTTCCCTAGGACATTCTTCCCCATGCCATACAACATGGATTTCTCTCAGATGAGAGTTTTTTTTCAGAGGAAGGGGCAGGAGCGGTCAAAGAAGAACTAACCCCACTCCTGCTACTTCTACTCAGTCTAGACAGCAGTCTTTCTGACTCCTTGCTGGTTGCCTCCCCTCCCCCCCGTGGGGGGAAGGCTCTCACACTACCTCCATTGTTGGCGTCAGATCACTTCAGACAAGTGGGTTTTGGAGGTAGTGGAGCAGGGCCTATCCCTTCAGTTTGCAAGATTCCCCCTTCTTCACAGGCCCTCACAACCAAGATCTTCCTCCCCTGCAGAACGATTACTGCTGGAGGTAGAGGTCAAGAATCTCATGAGGGCCAAAGCCGTGGAACGAGTGCCGCTTTCCCAATGGGGAAAGGGTCTTTATTCCAGATATTTCCTGACCCTAAAGAAAATGGGGGAATGGCGACCTATTCTGGACCTACGGTACCTGAACAAGCACATGACCAAACCAAAGTTCAAAATGGTTACCTTGACTCAGGTTATACACTCACTAAAGCAAGGGGACTGGCTAGTCTCCCTGGATCTGAAAGATGCCTACTTTCATGTGCCAATAAGGCAATCCCACAGAAAGTTCCTCAGATTCCGTCTGCCCTCCGGGCATTATCAGTTCTCAGCCATGCCTTTTGGACTCACTTCCACTCCCAGAGTATTCACCAAGTGCCTGGCAGTGGTTGCAGCTCATCTCAGAAGACAGGGAATCTCAGTCTATCCCTATCTGGACGATTGGCTGATTGTGGCCAACTCATCCCAGTCTGTTTCAGAGGCATTACTTCAGACAAGGTGTATCCTAGAGTCCCTGGGCTTCCTTATCAACAAAACAAAGTCGCATTTTCAGCCTGCCCAAATTCTGCACTTCATAGGGGCAGAGCTCAACATCCTGCAGGGCAAGGCCTTCCTCCCTTCGGACAGGGTCGACTCTTTCCTTTCTCTGCTAAACTCATTCAGTCCAGGCCAACCAAGACCAGCCAGACATTTCCTCAAACTTCTCGGTCATATGGCCTCAATGACCGCTGTAGTGCCAGGGGCCAGATTCCAGATGAGGGACATTCAGTTTTACCTCAGGTCTCATTGGTCCCAGAGAAGAGACCCCTTTATGAAACTCATCTCAGTCACAGAGACGTTTCTTCAGTCCATGGACTGGTGGAAAGACACAGACAATCTCAGGGTCGGGGGTATCTTTTTTAACTCCCCAACCCTCCCAAATTTTGACTACCGATGCTCCTCTTCTTGGATGGGGGGGGGCCCATCTAGGGGATTTGTCCATTAGCGGGACTTGGACTCCAAGGGAATCCTCCTTCACATCAATCTTCTGGAACTCAGAGCTGTGCTCTCGTCATCAAGGCCTTCGCTTCTCAGCTCAGGGGTCAGTCTGTACAAGTAAGGACAGACAACACAACAGCCATGTTCTACATCAACAAACAGGGAGGACTCGATCAACCAAACTCTGCACGGAAGCCATGAGGATTTGGTCCCTTGCCTATTCCCTGGACATGTCTCTGTCGGCCATCCGTCTCCCGGGTAAGGACAACATTGTGGCAGATGTCTTAAGCCGCATCAGTCAGGGCCACCACAAGTGGACCCTCAACAAGCAAGTCCTTCACACGGTGTTCAGAAGATGGGGCATCCCAGATCTGGATCTGTTCGCATCCAGTCTGAACCATCAATTACCCCTGTACTGTTGCAGGCCCCCAATTCTGGGGACGATCCCCACAGATGCGATGACCTTAGATTGGATGGGGAGGTTCCTCTATGCATTCCCCCCCTTTCCTCTGCTGTACACAGTACTTCTCAAGTTAAGGGAACTACCGGCCACCATGATTTTAGTGGTCCCCGATTGGGAGAGACAGCCATGGTATTCCTTGCTCCTCTCCTTGTCAGTCAAGAAACCCATCAGACTTCCTTCATGTCTCAGCCTTCTGACTCTTCCTCAGACCACAGTAGTGTTTCCCAACATCCGGTCTCTTCACCTCAAAGCCTGGTACTTGAGGAGTTAGAATTCCCAGACTCTTTGTATTCAGAGCAAGTACTGAATGTTTTACGGTTGGCCAAAAAAACTAGCACAAGGAAAACTTACGCCTCCAAGTGGAGACGTTTTTCTTTTTGGTGTAGGGATAAGGGCTTGGACCCTTTACGGGCCTCTCCTCCTTCTTTATTGGATTACTTGGTTCATCTTCAGGCAGGAGGTCTAAAGGCATCTTCCTTAAGAGTTCACTTAGCGGCCATTTCGGCCTATCTTTCTGCAGGTAAAGAAAAGTCACTTATTTCTCAACCCATTTTCAAGAAGTTTTTCAAAGGACTTCTTCACTTGCATCCCCCCTGTAAGGGAACCGGTTCCACCATGGGACCTTAACGTCTGTATAGCCAAGCTCATGGATCCTTCTTTTGAGCCTATGGCTATGGCTGACTTGAAATACGTTACCTGGAAGACTGTCTTCCTAGTGGCCATTACCTCTGGTAGACGGATTTCAGAGTTGCAGGCTCTGTGTACAGATCCTAACTACATTATTCCCCATAGGGATAAGGTTGTCCTGAGGATGAATATTAAGTTCCTTCCCAAGGTGGTCTTGGAGTTCCACCTTAATCAGTCAATCTCTCTGCCGGTCTTGTTCTCAGATAAGTCTTCCCCAGGTGAGCGCAAATTGCATAGCCTGGATCTGAAGAGAGCCCTTTCTTTCTACTTGGAGCGAATCAAGCAGTTCCGAGAGGTACAATCCCAGCTTTTTCTCACCTTCGGTGAGGTGGGCAGGGGAAAACTGGTGACCAAGAGAACCATTTCCCGTTGGATCGTGTCCTGTATTCAGTTCTGTTACAACAAGGTGGGCAAACAGCCCCCTATTGGGCTCAGAGCTCACTCTACCAGAGGAACAGCTGCTTCAGTGGCAGCTTCCAGGGATATCCCTTTGCTGGAAGTTTGCAGAACAGTTACTTGGAAATCAGTCCACACTTTCGCCAAGCATTATTGCTTGGACGTGCAATCCCGTTCAGACACGAAGTTCAGCAGTGCGGTGCTACAGAGCCTTTTTCCTAAATAGGTTTCTGTGCCCTCCTCCCAACTGCACTGCTTTGAAGTCTGCTTCTGTCAATAGATGTTAAAGAATTCCTGGGGTGAGAAGAAACAATTACTCACCAAAGTAATATTACTTCTTGCAGGGTATTCTTTAGCATTATTGACAATCCCACCCTTCCTTCCCTGGAAACCTTGTCTAAAGGGCTCTGTTGGGGGATTTAGCCAAGCTTGCTAACTGATAGTGATCTGAGTGATAAAATATTTTCACAATAGTGGATTAGAATAGATAGTCTGTGTATTGTTGACAGTTTTTGGCCCTGTTGGGCACAGTTTTTGCTCTTTTTCAGCTCCAAAATTCATTCTGAGGTCCCTCAAGCTATTTCAGGCTGCACTCTATCTCTATCCTGATTGGCCAATGCCTTTCTCACCTGCATTGACTCCTCCTCTCCGGAGCAGCTGAACCCAGCTGGCATACTGCTTCTGT
This sequence comes from Neoceratodus forsteri, assembly GCA_016271365.2. Classification (NCBI taxonomy): domain Eukaryota; kingdom Metazoa; phylum Chordata; order Ceratodontiformes; family Ceratodontidae; genus Neoceratodus; species Neoceratodus forsteri. The sequence continues at coordinate 723,542,802 of CM057458.1, read as the reverse complement.
CAATAATGCTAAATAATACCCTGGAAGAAGTATTATTACTTTGGTGAATAATTGTTTCTTATGCTTCAGACCTTTGTATACAGTATTGTGACTCTCAGGATCTTACCTGTGTCAGTCTTCACCATTAATTACTGTTGGGTTCAAACCGGAGGTGCTAGGACAACACAGGAAGTTTTTTAGCTTTTAAAAGCTTTCTCCTTATCTGGAGGAGGGGCTGATGTTTGGAATGCTGTCACCCTCAAGGCCGGTGTATTGCATGGCACTTGTGGGTTGGCCAGTAATGGACGCTGGCCCCTCCATCACCTTTGTTCTGCCTTTTCCACCATCGGGGTAGCACAACTCTGTTGGGACAGTGACCTTCACCAAATCTTCCAGAAAGCTCGGTTCTGCTTATTATTAGGTTGTTTTACTCGACACCGTGTAGTTCTGTTGCCGTTACCGGCACTGTTTCTTGCTTTTTTAGCTAGTTTGGCATTGAGTCTTTTTCTTTCAGTTTTGATATCTTTTGTGTGTGGCTGATCAGGTCGGGTTCAGGGCAAAGGAATTTTAAGTTGGGGACTACCCCAATGCGTTGGTGCCCCTGTGGTAGTCGTTTCCCCATAAGGGACCTGCATGACTGGTGCTTCACTTGCCTGAGACCAAACCACTACATGGATTGATCCAATGCCTCCTTCTCCATGGACTTCTATACATTGGTCATCCATGTGGTGAAGTTGGGCCATAACCCCCCCAACCTGCAGTGGTCAGCGTCATACGAGGGTCACCAAGGTAAGGACACTGGGCCTTCCTTCTGGGTCACCTCCCACTGATGTATGTGCTGGGGGCAACAGGCCTCCATTGACTCAGGTATCGCTGGGACCGGAGGCCTGACTGAGCAGTCGAGGGGAACAGTCGGCCTTCTCTGGGGGGGGTCGTTCAAGGACCACTCACAGCCAGGTTCCCCCTTCAGGAAGCCAGCCAACCCCAGTTTTGAGGTCTTACCTATACATGGGGCCTGCATCGGTGGTTCCTTCGAGGGCCTTGGGGGAGCATGGCCTTGGCTCCTGACACCGACTTCAGTGCCGGTGAGCAAGGTGGCACCGCCATTGCCACTGAGTCTCCTCCCAACACCATCCTCAGTGCCGGGATGGGTAGAATGTCTGGAGTTGCCTCTCTGGGTATCACCATTGTTCCCTCCTCAGATTCAGAGGATGACGGGGACAACCCAGATTGGCAGCTGAGTTCCCCTGAAGCAACGGACACTCCCCAGACTCAGCAGGAGGTCTCCCTCTTTGAGTTCAGTTCCTAGAGTTGACACTGTGTGCAACACTGTCCTTCCCTCTGCTGGTGACACAGTCAGTGCCATGGAGACTTCCAGCACCATCTCTGGTGCCATTTTGGGTGACAGCACCACTTGTGGTGCCACGCTCAGTGACTGTGCAATGGTCGGCACCACTTCTGTGATTTGTGCCATGGTCTGCGCTGTCCCTGAGAACAGTGCTGCATTTGAGGTTGATGCTGCAGTTGGCATCAATGTCAGTTCCGTTTCTGGTGACGGTGCCTTGGTCAGTGACATGGCTGATGGTGCCGCGGTCAGTGCCACTTCGGGGACGGTGCCACCTTCGGGGCTGTCCCTGTTGAGGATTCCATCTCCAGCACAGCATTGGCTATTGGTGCTGATGCAAGGTCCGAAGGGGAGTTGGAGGCTGACCCAGGTACCAGCTTCTCCTTTACCCCTTCCCTTAGAGCTGTAGCCATGATAGGACCTCTCTCATGAGGAAGGTCTTGGTCCTCTGGGTCAGGGGAAGTGGGGGCCTTGTCGGCATCCTGTTCTGCCCTGGTGGCCCTGGCCACCCCGTGGTGGAGTTAGAGCACTGAGCTGGGCTCCCTTTCCCCATCTAGGTGTTAGAGTCCTGCTGTGGGTGGGGACAGGGACCACCCTTTTGGGTCTGTATGGCTCCAGCCTCCTCACCAGGGGTCTTCTCCCTTAGGACTTTACTATGTTGGCTCGGGGAGGATTGAGCAGCAGGCAGTGACTGGACAGTGCAACCTCCTCACTAGGGAGGGGTCCAGCGCTTGTGCCCACAACCCTGGAAGAGGGACTTCAGTCTCCCAGGACCATTCTTCCCACCCTTCTTCCTCTCTGCCTCCTCCCCCTCTTCTCCCAGGTCTTTTTGGTCCCTTGGAGCCCCTCACTTGGGAGCAGCATCTTTCCCTCTTTATTTTAGGGCTATTGATGAGATGGTGTTTACATCTCATCCTTCAGCTTCTTCATACCCTGTGCAGAGTCCCTCCAAATCATCAGCTTCCTCCTCCTAGGAAGATGAGTCCCCCGCTTACCACTCTTCTGATGCTGACCTCACAGAGTATCAGCAGTTCCTGATGATGATGCTGGAGGAACTTCATGTCTCTCCTTCCACCCAATGCAGTCCTGCATGTCTGATGCTGGCATTCCCTGGGGAATATAGCCAGGAATCAGCGGTATCCCTCCATGGCCTCGCCCCTTCATTTAGGAGTTGTACAGCACCTGTCAGCTTCCCGCTTCCTCTTCTCCAGCCCCTTGGGACCATCAGTGCAGGTGTTGTGCTCCCTCCGGGTCTCCAGGATCTATGCTCCACCCTGAATCAGGCTTTGAGTGGCTGGACACTCCTTCTGAGCATCTGTGCCCATCAAGAGACTGCCCTCCAGAGATGGACTCTATGGAGTTCGATCGCTGGGGCAGAAGAGCTTACTCTCCCTCGAAGCACACCAGGCACACATGGTGGCCTATGAAAGGCACCTGTGGGCTATGCTAGGTCAGATCCTGGCAGCCATGTCTGATAGCAAGGCAACCAGGCAAGCCTTTGCTATTTCCACTAGAGGCCTGGAGCTGGTGAGGCACCAAGTGCAGGCATCTTATGATGCCAGTGCGGTAGCCTCCAGGATTATGGGATCAGGAGTCTGCATTAGGGCCATCCTTATGCGAAGCAGAGCAGAGAGGCTATCAGCCTCCCCCCCAAGTCACAACACTGATCAAGGGAACAGTTAGCAGCAGGGAAGGACGGGATGGGGCTACATGTTGGAGGGCTTTGGTTGCAAATGCCAGGAGCCTGGGGAAAAAAATTGGAGAACTGGAGGCCACCATGATGGAGAACCTAGACATTGTAGCAGTGAGTGAGACTTGGTGGAACGAGCACCATGCCTGGGAGATGGTGATCCCAGGATATCATTTGTTTAGGAAGGATCGGGAGGGAAGGGGGAGGGATGGCATTATATGTCAGGGAAGGGATTGGGGCCACAGAAGGGCAGGATGAGGAGGGGGAAACAGAGATAATGTGGGTCACCCTAGACAGGGGACGGGGGAAAACCAGCACGTTGGGGTAGTCTATAGGCCTTCTATGCAGGGGGAGGAAGGGGATAGACACTTTGTAGAATCAGTATTGAAGATGGCATGGAAAGGGGAAATTGTGCTGGTTGGGGACTTAAACCTTCCGGACATCAACTGGGAGGCCCAGACAGCAATCTCTGCAAGAAGCAGGGGCATCTTAGAGGCTCTTCAGGGCATATTCCTGCAGCAAAGGGTCAGTGAGCCCACTAGGGGTGTAAACCTGATGGATGTGGTCTTCACAAATGGGGACAGTGTGGAGGAGGTGGAGGTGGGGGAAGAGCTTGGCACCAGTGACCACAGGGCTATCAGGTTCAGGGTGAGAGCGGGCAGGGAGAGGGTTAGGACAAGAACCAAGTTAATGGACTTCAGGAAGGCTGACTTTCATGGAATGAGGAAGGTGGTTAGGGAAGAAATGTTGAGGATAGGGGATGTGCAGGGGGTGGAGAAATTATGGGCAGCCACCAAGAGAGGGGTATTTAAAGCCATGGGCTCATGTATAAGAAGGGTAAAGAAGAATAAAAGACAGAAAAGACGTCTATGGTTCACTAGAGAGGTGGCGTTAGGGGTCAAGGAGAAGACTAGAGCATTCAAGAGGTACAGGAGGACACAAAAAGATGAGGACAGGGAAAGCTACAGAGAAAAAAGAAAGGAGGCAGGGCCAAAGATAAAGAGGGCTAAGGAGGCCACTGAGGAGAGGATAGCGAAGCAGGCAAGGAGGGGGAACAAAACCTTCTTTAGGTACGTTGGAGAAAGGAGGAGGAGGGCTCAGCATGGGATTGGAAGGATAAGGGGGGAAAGTGGAACATTACTGGAAGGAGATTTCGAAAAAGCAGACGCATTAAATAGCTGTTTTGCCTCAATCTTCATGGAGGAAAGAGAGGGCAGGAGAACAGGACAGGGTGGGGAGGGTGACAGCCACAGGCAGGTGGGTGTGGCAGAATTCACAGCTGAAGGAGTAAAGGAAGAGCTGGGTAGACTTAGGGTGGACAAGGCAGCAGGGTCTGATGGAATACACCCAAGGGTTCTCAAGGAGGTGAAGAATGAACTGGCACCGCATCTGATGAGGCTGTTTAACTTGTCTTTGGTCACAGGGGCAGTGCCAATAGACTGGAAGAGAGCAGAGGTGGTCACACTACATGGGGGGGGCGGAAGTATGAGGTCAAAAACTACCATCCCATTAGTCTTACCTCAGTGGTGGGGAAGGTAATGGAAACACTACTTAAGATCAGGTTGATAGAATACTTGGAGGTGAATGGCAAGTAGGATGACAGGCAGGATGGCTTCACCAAGGGAAGGGCCTGTCAGAGTAACCTGATAGAGTTTTTCGATGGGGTGACACAGATAGTGGACCAGGGAGGAGCGGTGGATGTGGCCTGTCTGGATTTCAATAAGGCCTTCAACACCGTTCCGCATGGTGGAATGGTGCATAAGCTGGACAGACTAGGGGTGGACCACAGGATCACCAGGTGGGTGGAAAACTGGTTGAAGGGAAGGTGTCAGACAGTGGTGGTAAATGGGACACATTCCAGGGAACGGGTGGTGACCAGTGGGGTGCCACAGAGGTCAGTGCTAGGACCAGTAGTCTTTAACATCTATGTTAGTGACCTAGTGGAGGGTCTGGAGGGATGGGTGTGCCTGTTCGCAGATGACACAAAGGTCTGCAATAGGGGGGATTCACCTATTGGGGTGCAAGCCATGAGGCAGGACCTGGAGAGGCTGGAGAGGTGGACTGACAGCTGGAAATTGAAGTTTAATGCACAAAAGGGCTCGCTGATGCACCTGGGGAGGAGGAATAGGAGGGGAAACTTACTTCCTTGGAGGGGTAATTAAGGAGAAGGAAACAGAAAGGGACCTGGGGATTATGGTATCGCGTGACCTCAAGGTGGGCAGCCAGTGTAGCAGGGCAATGGGAAAGGCAAATGGAATGTTGGCCTGCATTGCGAGGGGTTTTAATAGCAGGAAGAAGGAGGTGCTAATGCCATTATACAGAACCATGTTCAGGCAGCATCTGGAATATCGGGTGCAGTTCTGGAGGCCTCACCTATGAAGAGATGTTGAGTTGATGGAGAAGGTACAGAGATGGGCAACCAAAATGGTACGAGGCATGCAGGATGTACCCTATGAGAGAAGATTGAGAGGGATGAATTTGTACCCTCTGGAGACTAGGAGGGAGAGGGGGGACATGATTGAGACCTTTAAGAATCTGAAGGGAATAAATAAGGTGGAGGGTGATAGCTTGTTCAGATTGAAGAAGGGAGCAAACACGAGGGGACATAGCCTCAAACTGGAAGGTGAGCAATACAGAGGCAATGTCAGGGGCAGTTTTTCATGGAGAGGGTGGTGGAGGCCTGGAACAAGCTGCCGGAGGAGGTAGTAGCAGCTGAAATGGTGAAGGGGTTCAAGAGGGCTTGGGATAGGTTTAAGGGGTTGGGAAAAGAGGGTAGAAGCATAACAGAAAGGGGGAGGTAGGGTGTTAGGCAGACTAGATGGGCTGTGGGCCTTTCTCTGTCATCACATTTCTGTGTATCTGTGTATAGACAAAAGGCGTGGCTGCACCTCTCCCGGTTGTCACCCTTGCCAGGTGTAGGATGGCTGCCTTGCCATTCTGGGGGCCCGGTTTTTTCTCCTGCAGGGTCAGGCGAGAACTGTTATGGCGCCCCCCCCAGTAGGTCAGGAGGCACGACCTGACCTTGAACATTAATGGGTCTTGCCAGACCCGTGATGGGCCTCCTCCTGTTGTGAGTCCTCCACTAGTGGCTGAAGGCTAAACTTAGCCTTCAGGGAGGTGCCAGTGCAACTCTGTGGTGCTTGGTACTCACCCACCAGTGATGAATGGTGAAGAAGGACACAGGTAAGATATGAAAATGATGTACCTACCATAATTCTTGATCTTCCTGTGTATCTTCACCATTCATCACTGCTTCCCACCCTCCATCCCCTCTTGGGCGTCAATCTCTGGGCAGTGCCACCTTCCTGCTTGCCTTCCCCCCAATTAAGGCCAGTTGTGGGCAAAGTCCTGCTGGTACCTCCAGGTTCCCTGCCACTTCATTTGAAGCACCAGGGACCTGCCTCTGGGGGAAGGGCAAGCAGGAGATCTTGCCCTATCTTCCTAAGGGCTCCCCGGGGCCCCCCTTGGCAGTGATGGCATTATTCTCTGGGGGACTCTCTGGACCTAGAGGACCCTGTCTCCAACAGGCTTCTCTTCCCCAAAACAATCTTCCAGACTCCCTGATTGAGTCCCTGTCACTGTCACAGAGGCTGTGAGGACCTCCTCCTTTTTTGTGAAGCCCTAACCGGCTCACCTTTAACCCCCACATGTGACCCACCCAGTTCCAATGGGGCAGAGTCCACTTGTTTTTTTATGGAGGTCCTGAACCTCTTCTATAGGCCATCATCCTTGTCTCACCACCTCTGGTGGTGCTGGGCATAGAGGCCAACAACTCTTCTACACCCCGGGACCTCTCTTCCCTGTGGATTCCTCTGAGGGGATTTTGTCCTGAGGAAGGTTCTGTCCCCACCTCTTGTTGTGAGGGGGAAGAGTGGGTTAAGAGCATATAGCCCCTCTTCTCCGGTGGACCTTGGGGTTGCACCTAGTCTGTCACTACCTTGACACTCTTTGGAGACGCTCTCCTGTGAGGTCTTAAATCCTTCTTTGCCTCAATTGACTCAGTTTCCTGAATCTTGAGCTCTTCAGGTTACCTTGTTTTTCAGTAGGCTCCTAAAAAAAAAAACAAGGCTAAGGGCGACAGGGAAATTTATGGTCCTCTCTTTGGTCCACCAGAAAGAATCTTTAGGCACTCTGGAGGGGATGTTCCTCCTCTTCTTCACTCTCTCCAGCTCTCTCCCCTTCTTTCCTTTATTCTTCTTGATCTTTTCTTTCCCTTCTTCTGTACCCCTTCTCCTACCCTCCCCTGGTCTGTCCAGTGGTTGGGGTCCATCTTCCAGACCCTGTTAGATTCCCAGCCCTCCTCTTGTGGCTGCCTTATTTCCTTTTTCAGTTTATAAATTTGTTTTTTTTTCTTTGTTAACCAGGTAAAGCCCACTAGGCACAACTGCCTGTTTTTAGGGACTACCCAGAAGCTTTAGGCTAGTTAAGTGACTTGCTGAGAGTCACACAGTATGCAAGTGGAGGTTGGGGGAATCAAACCCAGGTCTGCTGAACCAAGCTCATTCACAGCTCATTACTCTAACCTCTAGGCTGTACCGCCAGCCATATATCCTTTCCTTTTTCCTATCCCTTGGGCTTCCTTGCCCCCACCCTCTTCCTATTTTTTCTCAGTCTCTAGTTTCCCTCTCTTGTGAGCAGAACTGAGGTGATGGAGGGGCCGGCATCCATTACTGGCCAACCTGCGAGCATCACACAATACGTCAGCCTCGAGGGCAGCACCATTCCTAACATTGGCCCCTCCTACAGATAGGGAGAAAGCTTTTTAAAGCTAAAAAGCTTCCTGTGGGGTCCTATAGCACCTCCGGTTTGAACCCACCAGTGATGAATGGTGACGATACACAGGAAGATCAAGAATTACGGTAGGTACGTAATTTTCATTTCTTTTCCTTCTCCACTGCAACAAGGAAGCACCTCACAGTGTGTAGGTTCTTCCTTGCTTTTCTTCCCCAAGTGTAGAACCTTGCTTTTGGCTCCATTGAACTAGAGACTCCAGGAGTTCAGCTGTGATGCTGTCCTGTTATCTACTACAAGCAGGTTGAGGCACTACATCTTTACAGCCACCAGTCTGATGTGAACTCCCCACTGAACCGTTCACTTCTCATCCCACTTTTTCACTCACCCATCCAGTACAAGGCTTTAGCATAGAAACCCCTATTCACTTGAGACCCTTCTGACCCTGCTTCTGTTTTTGATGTTACTTTGACTTCATAATGTGCTGTCAAAGGTGAAACACTGATTGGACAGTAAAATTAGTTACTTGCACCTTTTAAAGCCAGCACTGTAACAGATGGATTATATATAAACTATTTTAAAAATGAACAAACAGTGCAAAATATATGAGCCAACTAAATGTATGGTCTTTGCCACCCATAACAAGTCCCCCTCCTCTCTGGCATTAACTATTATATCTGCTTCTGGTACCCCCCTTGAGCAAGTGACAACCTTTAAGTACCTTGGGGTTACCCATGACACTGCTTTGTCATTTGCTGCTCATGTCGACCTTCTAGTTAAGGCTGTCAACTCCAGGCTAGGGCTACTCAACAGGCATAGGAACAATTTCCTACCAGAGATTAAGAAACTCCTGGTACAAGTGCTTCATTGCCAGCACAATTGTCTATGGGATTGTGGTCTATGGCTCTGTGAGTGACTGTATGCTGTCCAGAGTCAGGGATCTCCTTAGCAGAAACAACAGAGAGAAATGGTGCTCTCAGAAGGCAGTTTGTTGGTATAGAGAAAGGCTGCTAGGCAAAATACACACAATGTACTAAAGGTCTCTGCTTCAGTAACAAAGAGAATAGCCAGGTTCAGCTTGATAGCAGAGTTTATGGAGTGATTGTTACAAACTGCACCCTACTTTGGGGAAGTAAAAGTTGCCTAGTAGCAACCCTGCCACAATAAACTTGCTATCAAGCTGAACACTGGATTTTGTGCTTTTGTTACTGGAGTGCAGACAACTTTTGTATAATCTCCTTAACAGAGCCTGTCACTTTGCGCATGGCCAAAACCATGATGTCCACACCTGTGTACTATGTAGCATCCTGAACTGGGTCAACTTGACTCTAGGCTGCACTGTCACATCCTGGTCACTGGCAGAAAAGCTCTACGCAGCATACTGTTCCCTGGTCTACAGGCCATGTTCAATTTTTTTGACCAAAAATACTTCACTAGGGGTGTGGTGTGACACACTCTGCTGCTCACTTGGAAAAAAACCCTCCCCTGGCCAAGCTAGTTTCTCATACTAATCTGCTAAGCCATGGAATGACCTGCCTCCACCTCTAAAAACTGATTGCATTTTAAACCTGTTTAAATCCCAGCTTTTCTCCTCACTCACCCTGCCCTGATCTTGCAACGGCTACCGTTGACTATTCTTGTCCATCCCCTATGTGGTGCCTTACTTTATATGTTATGTTATCATGACACCCAGGTATTGATTTAATACTGTGGCAGCACTAATTATATAACTGTTTCTTGCCTGTGCCAATAAGTGTTTACTGTTGCTAAACTGTAATCTTACTGTATTGTATTGTTTTGTATAGTGTTATTAAGCAGTATACCCCAATGGGGAGTGGGTATATGGGTGGATTTACCATGGCTGGTGTGATTTGGTCATGAGGTAGAGGGGGTATATTACTATTATACAAGGGCATTATTTTTTTGTGTTGAAAAATAATGAAAAAAATTGCTTTTGTTTGAGTTTTGTGTTATTTATACTGAATTTAGTGCTGAGTGTCAAAAAATAGTGCTTGGTTGGGGGGACACCATTGTGCTTGTATTGTTTTCCAACAAGCAGCCTCTATAGTTTGCCTGGAGTTGGGGAAATCTTTTATTGTGTCACTAATGTGATGAGTTAAGTGTGTTCAGCCTCCGTTTTTTCTGTTAGGAAGTTGGATAGATTTTATTTGTTATGTAGCCAGTTTAATTTACGGTGGACTGCTTCCGTAGTTTATGCGCTGGATAGTATTTTGGTACCGCGGTTTGTTGAAATTGTTGCCAGCAATTTTCTGCTTTTGGGTATAGTAATGATAGGAAAACATTGGTGATGGGTTTTTTTGGGTGCTATGTGTCTCAGCCGTTAAAGCAGTGGAGCGTGTGTTGAGTGTTGGTATTTTCTACAAACAGAGTGGGAGTTAAAAGGACGTAGTTTACCACTGTTATGTTCAGGGCAGGAGCTCTATGTGGTGAGTGGCACTGGGTTTGCCAGTGCTGATTTTGATATGGTCAGAGTGATTTAAAAGGGGGGTTCTGCTGTGACTGACTGGTGGCTGGCACCTTTTCCAGTGGGTACACTGGAGGATTTTCCATGCTGAAAAGGTGCCAGCTAACCAATCAGGATGCAGGATTTGGGTAATTTAATTTACTCCATTGTATAGTATTGTATTATATTGGGTTGTACTGGATACTTGTAAATCCTCTGTACTTGCTATTTTCTGTTGTATCTTACTCTAAACCCTTTGCAGATAGGCTCTGCCTAAAGAGTTTTATGTGAAATAAATAAAATAGTTTGAGGATGTTCTTTATATACTAGAGAAATTAAAAATAAACAGGTAGCAAACAGTCATAATGCTTAAATAGGAAAAAAGACTAAATTGAATTATTAAATGTCTTACTAAACATGTGTTCGACAGGATACTTCTCATACAGATGAGCTTCTTCAAGAGATCACCAAGCAGTTAGAGAGGTTGTTCTTTGGTTGCAGTCGATACAGAGTTCATGCAAAGCTCTGCTACTTCTCTCTAAGCTGATGGCCCCATTCTGACCCTCTGAGTACCAGTTTGTACTGTAGCTGGTCTGTCTCCGCATTCCAGATTTAGATTATACTATTTTTATGTTGTCTTGTGCGTGTACAAGCAACATCTTCTGGTAGTAATAGCACAGTGAGAGGTGTGTCAGTGTTGGCGAATGCAGGGCACGCTTTAGTAGGAGTGTCCCTCATTCCCCAATCTGCCAGCATGCTAGCGATGATGCAGGAATTATGTAAAGTGCCACCAACTTGAAAGAAATGTGCTGCTGCAATGAGAGACAAGCTTGTCATGCAGCGGCAGAGATAACATGCCTCCCGTAGGTGCCTCTCCTGTTGAAACATTTCAATAAACATGGCTGCGGCTTCTGCCACCACCACACAATCCCCAAAGAAAGCAGACATTGGGGGGTGCAATATCTGTGTCAGCATGTCCCCACCCCACATTGTGTGGCACACTGGGAGCCCACCCCAGTGTGCCGCCACTCACACAAAGCCAACCGTGTCGGCATGTTCCCCCACCCCCATTGTGTGGCACACTGGGAGCCCACTCCAGTGTACCTAACAGACCTCGTGATGTCCATTTTTGTTTACCTGAAAAAAAGAAAATGGTCCCTTGTTGTGCGCTGCGCTTCCCTCCTCCAACCCGCATCCACCATCTGCGCACCCCACCTCCCCACATCCCCCCTCACCCCATACTTACCTCTAGATGTTCAGTGCTGCAATCTTCGATGGAGCGGGAACACGTCTAGACTCTTCAAAGCCGAACTGTAAAATGAAGAAATGCCGGAAAGCTGTATAATGGCATCAATTGGGGGGTTTCAACTTAGGTGGATATCTCAGCGCAGTTTCCATGCATGCTCTTAATGTCAACAATTTTTTATATTTTCTCTCCAGATTTTCAACATTGCCATTTTTCCACACCTCCTTATGAACAGTACAGCTGTCAGTTTTCACATCCTGCCCGAAATGTGTTTTCGCATATCTGGCTCACAATGGCGCGGTTGCTGTGGGAAATCAACTTTCTGGACAGATTAACGAAATCACAGTGCCACTGTTCATGCGTGGAGGTCCCAAAATGCCTATGTTGAAAATTTGGTTAAAAAAAACTAAATAATTGTGTTACGGGCATGCGTTGCACAGTTTGTATGCACGCTCGTGACTTCACCAATTTTTCTCTCCAGATCTTCAACATTGCCATTTTTTTATACCTCCTCATGAACAGTACAGCTGTAATTTTTCACACCCTGCCCAAAATGTGTTTTCACACCTGTGGCACCAAATTGAATGAAAAAATGTATTTTTTCACAGGAAAAACATTTGTTGGGACACAATGCCGTTTTCAACAAAGTCCAGCAAATGGTGCAGTCCCTGTGCAAAATCACCTTTCGGCTAATGAACTGATAGTGCCACTGTTCATGAGGTGGAGTCACAAAATGCCCATGTTGAAAATTTGGAGTTAAAATACCAACAAACACCCGGGGTGTTAGGGTTTACAACCATAACGCCCCAACCTGTAGAGACTGACAGGTATCAGGGGTATGACTTGGGACTGTCGACTGTAATGCTCACACCATTCCACCCCCAACCCCACCCCACCCTGTAGCCAGTGACAGGCATTGAGGTGTGCCTTGGACTCTTCAGCCCCAAAGTTCACCCTATTCTCCTATACTGCACCCATCTCAGCGTATTCCCTTATGGAATGGGGTGAGCATAAGGCCTGAAGATCCCAAGGCACACAATGATACTTGGTGGTGTCTGGAGGGTTGGGTGAGGTGAAATGGCATGAGCATTATGGGTGATGACCAATAGGCACACCCCAATGCCTGTCAGTCTCTGCAGCACTGGGGTGGGGTTGGCGTCAGTTCAATACTTCACTGCCATTCCTATTATGCATTCTCTAACTCCTGCACTACCAATGCCAGCAAGACAACATTCAGCACTGACAAATGCTTGTTTTCTGTGAGACTTCCCAGTTTCCCAGAAGGAAAGTAGTTTGTACCGGGAACATTCCAGATGGAGAAGCTTCCATAGTTAACTGATTTCATTTAAATTCAGAACAGTAGATTGCTCCAAGGGCTGCCCCCACAGCCTGAGTAGGCTGCCTAATCATGGGATCCAGTAAGCAAATACAAACATGCTACAGAGGCTCACTCAGATAAATAATTAAAAAAAATGTATTTATAAAACTTGCATATTTAAAACACAAATAGAGAGCACCAGCCAAATCCCAGTGCTTCACAGGCTAACCACTTCGTCAGGTGGTAAGGCTTCCGCAACCTGACTCGGTTCTTATACCAAAATCTTCAAGGAGAGCTTTCATATTTTTTTGTCTTATATCAACTTGCTCTATGTTTTATCTTAACAAAATCAGTAAAATATGTAATTGCATATTAATGTCAGTTTTGATATATAGGCATCATGGCAGATTGGTGCAAGTAGCATACCTATCACAGTGGTGCAGTTTCAGTAAAAGTTTATTTCAATTCCATAGATAAAAGAAGAAACAAGATTAAAACTTCTTTGCTCAAATACCATTGTTGTATTTACTATAGATTCTGTCAGCTCAAGAAGGGAAAAAAGAAATTTAGAAATAATTCTCAGCATGCATCATCACCTATCAGGAAAGACAATATTGAAGAGGACAAGACATTTTCAGGTATGTTAGTGAGAAAAGGAAACCCAAGGGAGGGATTGTATGGTTAAAAAAGGAAGGTGGGTGGGGGAGCTGTACAGAAGAGGACCAAGAAAAGGCAAACATCTTCAACAGTAGAAGGGGAAGGGCAGGGACCACAAATAAGCACCAAGAGCTTTGAGGGAAGGGAAGGGGACACCAGTCCCTTTTCTGAGGAGACAGTCGGAAAAGCACTTGCTAATCTGAGGGTGAATAAAGCCCTGGGGTTAGACAGGGTGCATCTAAGAGTGTTGAAGGAACTCAGGGAGGTGCTGGTGGCACCCCTGGCAGACTTGTTTAACAGTTCACTGGAGACCGGCGTAGTCACAGAGGACTGGAGAAGAGCAGGCGTAGTGCCACTTCATAAAAGTGGTAGCAAGGAGGAGGTGGGAAATTATTGGCCTATCAGCCTAACTTCTGTAGTAGGGAAATTGATGGAAACACTATTAAAGGAAAGGATCATGGAACACCTGGAATCCAACAGACTGCAGGACCCGAGGCAGCATGTCTTAACAGACGGGCTGTCATGCCAAACAAATCTGATAGATTTTTTTGACTGGGTAGCCAAAGTGTTGGAACAGGGAGGGGCAGTGGACATGGCCTACCTGGACTTCAGCAAGGTCTTTGACATTGTTTCTCATAGGAGGTGGGTAAACAAGTTGGGTAATATGGGTGGGCAATAAGGTGGTAACCTGGATAAGAACTGGTAGGGGATACGAGGCAGAGGGTGGTGGTAAATGGAGATCGTTCAAAGGAGGGGAGGGGATGGTGACCAATGAGGTACCTCAGGGGTCAGTACTGAGGCCAGTCCTCTTTAATATCTTCATTAGTGACATAGCAGAGGAACTGGAAGGGAAGGTCTACCTGTTTTCAGATGACACCAAGATCTGCAACAGAGTGGACACTCTGTGGGGGGGGGAGTGCAAAGAATGGAAAGAGATTTAAAACAGCTGGAGGAGTGGTCAAACGTTTGGCAGCCAAAGTTTAATGCAAAAAAGTGCAAAATACTGGACTTGGGTTACAGAAACCTGGGGGTGGAGTACAAAATGGGGAAGAGGTATGTGCATTGACCAATTAGAAAAGGGACCTGGAGATTATCATATCAGATGACCTGAAGGTAGCCAGACAATGTGACAAGGTGATCGGGAGAGCTAGTGGTATCCTGGGGTGTATAGTTTAGGGTCTCACCAGCAGAAAGAGGGAAATGGTGTTGCCCATATATAGGTTATTGGTAAGTCCCCACCTGGCGTACTGTGTCCAGTTCTGGAAACCAAATCTCAGGAATGACATAGACAGAGTAGAGGTGGTCTGGAGGAGGGCTGCCAAGATGGTACAGGGTCTGCATCAAAAGCCCTTCAAGGAGAGGCTAAAGGAACTAAACATGTACTCCCTGGAGGAGGGGAGTGGGAGGTGGGATATGATCAAGATAGTTAAATACCTCATAAGGGTGAATGAGGTACAGGTGGGAGATATTTTTTGGAGGAAAGGGTGCTTTAGACCAAGGGGTCACGATATTAAGCTGGGGGTGGGAAGGTTCAGGAGTGATGTGAGGAAATACTTCTTCACAGAAAGGGTGGTGGATGCCTGGAATGTCCCTCCAGTGGAGGTAGTGGGGGCCAAAACAGTGGTGGGATTGAGATTTAAAAAAGTCTTGGACAGACACAAGGGAATCATAAGGGATTGGAAAGGGGCGGAAGAGAAAGTGCCATAGACCTAGAAAGGTCAGTGAAAGCAATCACAACGAAAAAGGGGAGACTGGATGGGCCAAATAACTCTTATCAGCTGTCAGTTTCTATGTTTTTATGACTGTGTATTGCAAGAACTGGATTGAAAGCTAAAGGAAGGAAAAAAAGAATCAGAAAGAAGAGTAGGGATGAAAGGAGAGAAGGAGAATTGGGGAATGAAAATGAGGAAGGACAAGAGGTAAAACGTCTTGGGAAGGGGAAGAGAAATGTGTGTGTTGGGGGGAGGGGTATATAGGAAGCCATAGGCAAAAATTCCCAGTTCATCCTAGAAATGGAATAAAATCCAAATCATCATTATGTCTGAATGGTTGAACAGCATTTGAATCTTAAATCCAGTGCATTTCACTCTGACTCTGTTGCCACCGATACACCTGAGGCCCACAAGGTCAATTACCATCAATTTAAAGAGCTGCTGATGCCTCGGTGAAAATTTTGAAAAAACATAGTATTTAGGTACAAATCAACTTGTATTTCATATATCTTGTATATGGTTCTTCCAATTATTTATTACTGAAGAGATGGCATAAACATGTGATTAGTACCCCTTAAGGTTCATCTGCCTCTACAGCTTACTCCCTACTTGAAATCATAATTCTCTGTTGTGACATCATAATCTGTTGCCATAGGAGTAACCTTGATATCACTAGCTGTGCATTATGACCTCATGTAGGGAATACAAAAAAAAGCAGATAGACTCTGCAAGAGCAAAACTCCTGTCATCATGTAGATGGAACCAGTAATAATTAATGGGATGGAGAAATACTGAACTAAGTAAGGAATAAGACATGGTGAGGTGTGGTTTATGGCCTGATAAGAGCATGCCTCAGGTGCCTCATAAGGCACTTGCACAGAGTGGATTTAGCACCTGGAAAGTGCTCTTATCAGGCCATAAACCACACCTCAGAGTGTCTTATTCCGCTTATAAAATGGGTCGTCTGTTAAAGTATTTAAAAAATTTACATAAAAATATTTGTAAAAATATGTTAAAATATAGAAAATATAAAAAATATAAAAACTGAGACAAGTAGTCCTTACCCTTGTTGAATGGGCATGTTGTATCATTAGAAAGTCATCAGAGTGTGGTCGTGTCTGTCTATGCCCCCCCCCCACACACACACACATATACACACACAAAGACATTTGAAGAGATTTAGATTTTTTTCTTTTTTTCCATGACTGTGAGGGCAGAGCAACTGGACCAGAGGGACTAGTCTCAGCTTTCACTATAACTGCAGAAAATGAGCGTGTCCCTTACCAGCCCCCATAGCTACTTGTTATAGCACTTTACACCTTTGAAAAATATTTCGATTTTTTTTCTGTGACTATGAGGGAAGAGGGACCAGTTTCAGTTTTTAGTAGAACTGAGGGGGATGAGCGTGTCCCTTACCAGCCTCTGTAGCTACTTGTTATAGCACTTTAACACAGTAGAACTGCGCGGTTTTCTGTAACAGGCTGCAGTTGTGCTTATCCAGAATGGAGTTTACCTCTGGTGCTGATTGTCATGCTGTGGTTGCAGTTGTCAAGCAGAAACTGGTAATGTGATTGTGGAGAGTCATGACATACAGTGGGCGAGGGGCTGTGGTGGGGTGATAAACAGAGCAGTAAAAAGAGTAATTGAGAGATGGCCACGCAGACGGTCGCCAACTGTGTGGCAGCTAGATGGCATTTGTGGTTACTTACTGTTTTTAAAATAAGCACAGGGTACTGTTTTTGTTATGATGTATGGTCCTTGTATTTGGCACAGTGAGCTTGTTTATATTTCAGCTGAAGGGCAGGGATGAGCCGAGACCAATTTCTATTAGCAGGCTGTATCAGAATTTAAAAAAAAACACATTTGTGTGGGAGGCATGGATCTTTAAGCCTGCGCTGCATCCTGCTTGACTGAAGAGGTGGCAGTTGCCACAATATGCCCTGATAAAGACACGGTCACAGGTACCTCTCAGCCAATCAGGATGCAGAGAACTCCAGACCCATTTTACAATGTGAAATATAAGCTAAATTGTGTTGAAATACTATGTACCTTAAGGTACCAGCCACTCTTTAATGCAGTCAAGTCTAATCCATGTAACTGCTGGTAATGCAGGACTACATGAGTGTGAGGAGTAGCATGCAGCAAACGATATACCTGACATGTCACTAAATTATGACCTTTGAGGGACATATTGTGCATTCCTTCAGAATTTGGGGGCCCATACACCAAGGGACGTATATTTGTTTATTTGTTTATTAAGATCTAGGATTACAAATACCTTTGAGCCAAGGCTCTTTTACAAAGGTTCCACGTCAAAGGAATACAGAATTGGAGAAAAAACAACATTTCAAAGGAAAGAAGACATTTCACAGTGTAAAAGCAGACTATAAAGGTTATTAGGACCTTCAGTGTGGACAAAAGAGGGAGAAAACAGTAAAGCAGCCAGAGGCATTTGTCAGGCTAGAATAGCCAGTAAGTGCTGTATCATTAGACGGTGGTGGGAGAAGACAAGTGAAGAGGGGAGAGCATGTAGTACATAGAGGGAGGGGATTAAAGAAGGAGGAAAAGGGGACAGGAGAAGAGGGAAGGGGAAAAGTGCAACGAGGGTACACGATTGCAAGGTGTGGCAGTAAGGACTGGTGTGTGGTGAGGGTGCCACAATCAGCTTGGATAGGGATACCGTGAATCAGGAAAAGCAATCACAAGAGCTAGAGGTTGTGAGATGTAGCTGAAGGCTAGTTTTGAACACTCCAATAGTTTTGGCAGAGGAGATAATGTAGCTGATGTCATTTAGCCAAAGTGGGGCTTTGTAGGTGAAAGAGTGTTGGCCCAGGCTAGTGCGACAATGGGGGACTTTCAGGAGCTGCCTCTTAGATCTCCTGGAGTTCTGTTGACTGGTGCTTTTAGGCAGTAAGGCTAGGATGCCAGGCAGTGCCAGACCAAGATGTATTTTCTTCGCCATAGTACAAGTGAGGTACTTGATATGGTTCGAAAGGTGGAGCCAGCCGTTCTGAGCATACAGGTCGTATGTGTGGGTAAGACGGTGGGCACTAGTACTGAGTCAGCAGGCCTTATTTAAGGCAACAGATATTCATCTGAGGGTTGTCATCATAGCAGAGCTGTAGATGATGAGTCCGTAGTCGATGACCGAGACCACTGAGCTCTGTACGGCAATCTTCAGTGCCTCAGGGGTAAGGTGTTGTCTGTGTTTGTAAAGTAGACCAAGACGTATATTAGCAGTTCTGGCAACATTATCAATGTGGGCCACATATGTGAGGCATGGATCCAGTAAGATCCCAAGATACTTGAAGGACTGGACCTGATCAAGGGTGTTACCATTTGCAGTGGTAATTACCAGCTGGTGCTGCTTGTATGGGTTTTTGGAACTGTGAAAAAGCATTGATTTGTTTTTTACATGATTGAGCACTAGCTTGTGCTTTAGGAACCAACACTCAATGGAGCTGAAGCCATGCTGGAGAGAGCATTGCAGAGACAAGGGATCTTTGTGAGATGAAAAGAGTACTGCATCATCAGCATACAGTATAATGGGCTCAGAACTGGATTGTGGTAGTGAGTTCAAGAAGAGGCTGAACAGGAGGGGGCCCAGGATGGAACCCTGTGGGACCCCAGAGTGGATGAGCAGGGTATCAGAGAGAGCTAAGGTAATTTTTACTCTGTGACTCTGGTGACCTAGGTAGCTGTTGAACCATAGTGCAGAGTCAGGTGATAGGCGAGCAGTTAGCAGTTGATCAATGAGGAGCACATGATGGACAGTATCAAAGGCCTTGGATAGGTCGATGAAAACAGCCCCAGTGAGCTGTCCGTTGTCAAGGGAGTTGTGAACTGTGATGGTGAGCTCAAGGAGGGCAGTGGTGGTGCTGTGGCCTTTCCAGAAACCATGCTGATTTGTAGTTAGGATGTTATATTTCTCCAAATGGTCAGTGAGTTGGTCTGCCACAATCCACTCAAGGGCCTTAGAGAGCAGAAGAATTGAGATAGGGCGATAGTTTGAGTGATTAGTCTTATCACCTTTTTTGTGAACGGGGTCACGATTGCAGTCTTCCATCTATCTGGGAATTTACTACTGGTGAGGGAGAGATTGAGAATTTTTGTTAGTGGTAGAAGGAGCTCATCGAGGGTGAGAGATAAAAGCTTAAGGTCCAAGTTATCACCACTGGATCTGGATTTTGAGCTAGCCAAGGTGATGTAGCGATGTGCATCATGCGGTCTGACCTCTCTGAAGTAGAAGAGTGGTGGGTGAGCCTGAGTATGATGGGGCTGGAGGAGGAGGTGCTTTGTTCGAAATAGTCAGGAGGGAGGACTGTGCTGAGGTCTGTAAATGCCATACTGAAGGCGTTAGCAGTGACCATAGGGTCAAGGGTAGCAGATCCATCAACTACAAGCATGGTCGGAGAGGTTTCAGGCTGTTTCCCAGTTATTTCCTTCATATTCTCCCAGAAAGCTCTTCCGTTTCCCCAGGTGTTGGTTAGCATGTCTTTGTAGTAGGAGTTTTTTGTAATCCATATAGCAGTAGTGCAGGCATTTCGGGCTTGTTTATATGATTGAATGTCTGGTTGCTTTCCAGTTAATTTGGCTACTCTCCAGAGATGGTCTCTTCATTTCAACTGGGCAAGAAGACCCGCCGTGATCCAGGGGTTGCAGATAGATTTAGTCTTACGCTTTTTGACTGGGGCAAAGAGGTCACACACTGAGTTGAAAGTCGAGATGAAATGGTCAAGAGCCAGGTTAACATCCGTTGTATCATAAATGGGTGACCAGTCTTGAAGCATTAGGTGTTGTTTAAGAGGAGTTAGGTTGCCACAAGGGAGGACTCTGCTAGAGATGGTTTTTGGGGGGGCTTTAAAAATGTGTTTGTCCATTCACAGATGATTGGTGAGTGGTCACTGAAAGAGTCTGACAGGACTGTGGTGCGAGAGACCCTGGCCGGGTGGTTCATGAGAACCCAATCGAGTAGAGTACTGGTGCCTGTTTTGTAGTTAGTCCTGGTAGAAGAGGTAACCATCTGCGAGAGGCTCACCCACCACTCTGTATACTATAAGCTGTGCTCCCTATTTGTGCCTAACTATAAGTTTAACAAATGTACTTGTTCCCTGAACTGGTTCATGGAATGCAACTTTATGGGAAGTTTGATTGAGTCATAATAGGCTGTACCAGCAGTTGACTGGTAGTGCACCCCTGCCAAGTGCTTTGCCCCCTGCACTGATTCACCCTGCAGTAACAGACAGCTCAACTTCACTACTGTTGTATGAGAGCTGCTTATTAAATACTCTAAGGACAATTTACAGGATGCCTACAACACTCTTTCACATCAGCTACAAAGACCTGTGGAATTTTCCAGAAGATTTAACAAAACTTGGCATATTTGCCTTTAACTTGATATGTAAAGGTTTACAAAAAACAACTAAATATCATTAATAGAAAAATAATTTTATATACATCTGTTGAGATGAGGGTGTCACACTGACCAGTCGCCCTGCTTTTTCAAGTCCTCCTGGAGTTTTTATTTTTCCATCCTCAAGGGAGTTCACCACCCTGGTCAGCTTAGTGTAATCAGATCCCTAAGAGATATCTCTTAGTGCCCCTCTAAACACTCTGTTTCATGACATTAAACCAGTTAGCATTTGATTTTGTGTACAAATTGTGAATACTGTACTATACTGGTGTACTTTACCCAGTAGCTAGTCATGTTCACAGTGTCAAAGGCCTTGCTGGAGTCCAGATAGACTTTGTCTACAGTCCTGCCCCTGTTCACCCACTGGTCACCCACTTAAAGAGGGAGATCAGATTGTTTTTAAATGATCTGCCCCTCAAAACAATGCTGAAAGGAGGGCAACAACCTTGTGATCAAACAAATGCTCCATATTCTATCTATAATAAATGGTTTCTGGGAGCTCAAGCAGCAGTGATGGCAGGTTGACCACCCTGTAGTTGCCCAGGTATGACTTTCCTCTTTTTTGAAGATGGTGACCACTTTTCAATCCTCATGAGACACACCTATCAGCCTGCTGCCATTCACTTTACTTTGCTGCGTGTATGTATATATTTGAGCACTTTAATAAATGGAAGACTTTTTGGTAAGTCCATGTGCGTTCATATAAGCTCCTATAACTTGTTGGTCATGTGCAGCAGTATTGTTTAGAGACTACGTCTCTGGTTTGCTTGCTTCAGGCTCTGTAACTGCTTGGCACCAAACTGGACTCCATCGTGAGTTGTTAGAGCCCCTCATTTTCTGTTTGCACAGTTGACCATGGGATTTGCCTCCCTTGATCTTCACCTGGTGCTTACCTATCAGTGCTGACGTGATCTCTGCAGGCTGCATCCTTGGCTATCCCCGATGCCATGAGCTTCCCATTGAGTACCCTTCCCTGTCAGCCTTTGGTAAGCACCACAGCTAAGTATTCATTCAGCATCTTAGCCATCATCCTAGTTCTCTGACAGGTCTCCACTCACCTTTCCCCTATTTTCAGAGGCCCAATCCCCTCCTTCACCTTCCTTCTTCCATTCATGTACTAGAAGAAAGAAGGCTTTGGTGTTACACACAGCTCTTACTCCTATCCCAGCTTCCAGACCTCTTTTACTTTACTAATTCTAGTCTTGCAGTCTGTGGGCACTGCTCTGTATTCATTCATGGCCTGAAGCAAGCACATCTCTTTCCAGCGATCACAGACTTTTTTGTTTAGGATCAGTTGCCTAAGGTCTTTGTTGAATGTACAGAGTTTAGTTAGGTGGCACTGGAGTGAACTACCAGTACCCATATAGCATTTTCATAGTTTAATTTAGGCCCTACAAAAAACCCATCTCCCTCCACAGGGGAGTCAACTCCTTTAGACAGTAAGTTGAGGGCAGTAACTTTTGAACCACTGCTTGGTGTCATGGGTGAAGCAACTTCTCCATCAACAGTTCTAAAAATGGAAAGTGTCCATACCATTACTTGCAGTGGCCTTGCTGCAGGACCAGCCAGAGAAACTGCCTCCTCTGTCATCTTTGTGCCCTCTTTGCTCATGGAACTTTCTTACACCATAGCAGGCCTGAGAGACTGAGGATTTTCGAGGACATGCACCAGGTACCACTGTTCAACTAGGAACCTGACTCAAAAGATCTCCATTTCAGACAAACGTGTACCTGGCATTTGGAGCACCTGCCATGTAGTAAGTTCTTCCCTTGCCCCCTTCCCCAGTTCATCCCCTGTAGACATTGGATTCATCAAGGGCAGCAGTGTGGAAGGGCAAGGGCCACACAACTGCACTGCATAAATGTTGACCCATATCAATCCACAAGTATCTCAAGCAGCGGGCAGAAGCAATGCCTTCCCCCAATTGCTTTCATGGTAAAGAAGGAAGGAAGGAAGGAAGGCTCGCTAAGAAAGAACAGATGCACTCATTAGTGCAAAAAAAAAACATTTGGATGCTGAATTAATACCAAAGATAAAACGTTAATAGTTCATTCAGTGTAACAGCATAAAGTGCAGGTGCATACGAATGCCAGACTACATGCATGTTGTATAGGGTTGTATTTTACCTCTATTGCCCCGGGTCCAGTACGAAATAATTTTAAATGGTGATGACTACTTACAGTATCTGTAAGTATACCTTTTGATCTCCCTGTTCCCTCCTTTCTGCCAGGTTGCAACTGGAAACGAGCCTCCTGGGTTCTGGTTGCTTACCTGGTAAAATATATTTAAATAAGTAATTATACAGTAAGTGTAGAATGAAATTAACGCTGTACCTTTAAATGTGGGACTATAAGTGAAGAACACAGGCTCTTAAACACTGTCCCCAAACAAAGAGGCAGTGAGCCCTTGAAGTGCTGAGGAGTCTGAGAGACAAGTTGCAGCTGGGTATTGTTGTGTCTGCTTTACATGGAGGTTTGCCATTTGTATGCACCTCACACTTTCTGCTGCTACTTCAGTGGCATGAACTATTACATTTTGTATCTTTGGCATTAATTCAGCATCCCTAGGTGTTTTTGCACTACTGAGTGCATCTACACTTTCCTTTTGTGTCCTATTTGAGAGTTAGGCACCCTAGCAGGCACCACTGAGCCCCTGCACTGCAAAACAGCTTCATTTTGTGTGTTTAGCAACAAAAAAAGGGATTGCTTTCACACAAACATGCTGATATTTACTTTGCATTAGCCACACCTCAGTTTGCACTCAGTGCGCCAGTCAATCCTTCTGTCTCCCTGTTAAATGGCAACTCAGTAAGCTTGCTATCACATTTTACTTCTTCCCCAGGATGTCATACATGTATGTAAGGGCCAGGGCTGTCAAATTCTGGGCAGAAGCCAGACATTTCTGTCAGTGCCATTGTAGCATAGCAATTTTCAGTTTGTATCCAGTGTTCAGAAACCATTTAACTCAGTCTTGGGTGCCCCATCAAAATCTTCTGACACTCCTGAGTTCCTGTTCTAGTGCCATTGGTAGCCCCATGGCCCTGAGAGCTGTCAGCCTAATCATGAGGAGGGTGTTCAGAGTTCCTTCCTGAAATAGGGACTGTAAGACTGACCAAATCAATACTTTTTCTTATATTGCTCACTTTATACTCCTTGCTCATGGCCCCCCTAACTCTGGAGGGAGCCCCCAGTCCTGTCCCCTCATGTCCATCAGCTGGTGCTGGCCAATACCCCCCAGGGTTTCCTCCCTGGCAGAGCTGAAGGGGCACCCCAAACCCCACTGAAGACCAGATCCAGTGCAGCCAGTGCCATGGCTATTTGGGGGTGGAAACTGTGAGGCATCCTCCTTCATTCTGCCAGAGCATTTTTTCTCCTCCAATGTGCAGCTCCCTCAGAGGCAGAGCATGCAGTGATTCCAGTGCTGGTAGTGTGCATGCTTCTGTGCGCATCCCATCAAGCATCTACCCCACTTCTGACCCATATCAGCAACATCAGTGAGCTGCCCCCAGCCCCCACTAGGGACCAGGTGTGCACTGACCACTGAAGACCCCCCTCCCCAGGGAAGGAGAGTAGTCCTTGGGACACTCGATCCTTCTCCCTCCCTGCCGACCCCCAGTGACCCATGCTCATTCCTAAACATGGGCCACTGGTGTGGCATCCAGCGCTTCAACCCTCAGCACTACTAGATGGCCAGAAACAATAATTATAACAAACTGTGGTCAGAGCCACTATGGCTGCAAATGTAATAGTACCACAACTTTTCTTTCTAGCCCCAGGAATCCATCAGTATCTATTCAAGATATACAGTCTCGAAGACAGCAGAGAAGCAAGGGAAACCAAGAGAGCAGCAGCTGAAAACAGGACTTGCCCAGACTTGCCCACCCACAAAGCCTTTACATTCTGACAGAGACAGCAAACTAGGAAGACAGCAGAGAAGCAAGGGGAACCTAGAAAGCAGCAGCAGAAATTGTTTTTTGCAGGATATATTTTTTGTTAAATTGTTGTGCAGGTTATCTTGCTGAAAGGAAGGAAAGCACTCACTGGGGTAGTGGGTCAGAACTGTAGCTGATTGTTTCTGGAGAGCATGGGCTTGGTCCCGCCCACCCTGTCCCTCTCCTCACCCACCCCAAGGACATAATTTGCTTTATACCAGGGGTTCTGACATCACTTTTCCAAAATGGCAAAGGGCATACACCTGTCATATCCTTAACAGCCCAGCACGCTGTGTTGGGGGTAAATGCACATGCTCACACACACTAACAAAAAATAAATAAATAAATAAAATAAAACAAATTTAAACAGGAACAGAGAGAGGCATGTGGGGAGTGGTGCAATGCACTGGCTGTTGGGTGGCAGTCTTATGGGAGACATTCTGGAGGCTGTGATGCTGCCCTATTTGCAGGCACCTCACTGGTCTGAGGGAGGAGGTGGCCCATCTCCAGGCCAACCAGACAAGGAGTAGGGAAACCACTTCCCCCACCCAGGGACCACCAGGGCTGCTGCCTCTGCCTTGGAGGTTGCCAAGAAAGAGGAGCGGTTAGACCACAGTGGGCTCAGGGAGGTTAAGGTGGTGGAACAGAGGCGCATCTCTCCAGTTGTACCTCACTAAAATTCATGCACCATTCTGGTGGAGCGTGGTTCCTTTATGGAGGCACCCACAATGGAGACCAAGGAGGATGCTGGGAACATCCACAAAGGAGAACCACAGGAGGATGGCAGGGGACCCCACAGGGAAGGAAACAACTCCTGGCATGGGGACTCAATTGTAAGGGGGTAGAACTGGGGGAGGGAGGGGAGAGGGAGGGAGGTAAGGTGCCTAACCAGTGCCATGGCTGGGAGGGACAGGAAGCAAATACTCAGAATTGGAGAAGCAGCATGGGAGAGGGAGCTGGATGTCATTGTTCACCTAGGAACAAATGACCTGGTGGGGAATGGGATCAGAGCAGTGCAGGAGGAGTTTGTGGAGTTGGGGAGAGGCCTAAGACAAGAAGCACGCACAGTGACCTTCTCAGAGATGCTGCCTGTCTATGGCAGGGGTGAGGCTAGGGTACTCTGCACCATAAGATTCAACGAATGGTTGAAAAACTGCTGCCAAGCCCATGGTTTTGACTTAATTGGGGACTAGGGTTCCACGTGGAGGGATACAGGCCTATATTGGCACAATGGTCTGCATCTTTCTGGGAGGGGAACCAGGAGCCTATTAGATAACTTTAAATGCCACATTGGCAAGCATTTAAACTAGCCAAGGGGAGCACTGAAAAGGAGCAGAGAAATCCCAGCCCCTCCCCCCACAAAACAGGATAGTTAGCAAGGTAAACACCAAGGTACATAAGTTGATAGGGAGCAGGCCAGGAGTAAATGTAGAAAAAGGCAAAGACAGTAAAGGCAGGAAGGAGGCTAAAAGGGGTGAGGCCATCAAAAAATGGACAGCAGTGAGTACCAATGCCCATAAGTCTGAGTAACAAGCTTCTTGAACTAGTGGCCTTGATGGAAGAGGGACGCCTGGATATCATGGCAGTCACAGAAATGTGGTACACAGATAACCATGACTGGGATTTCAACATACCAGGGTACACAATCTACAGGAGGGACATGGAGGGTAAAAGAGGAGGAGGAAAAGGAGGAACTCTCTAAGTAAGGGAAGGGATCAAAGCAACGGAACTAAAGAGTAGACAGGGAGAAGAGAAGGCACTGTGGGTTACCCTGTAGACAGGAAATGGCACCACAATCCACACATGGGTTGATACAGTCCCCTGTCTCAGTGGGAGGAAATGGACAAGAAAATGATAGTTGGCATCCTTAGAATGGCAAGAAAAGGGGAGATATTATTGATGGGGGCCCTGAACATGCCAGATGTTAACTGGATCACCTTTGCTGCAGCCACATCCAAGAGCAGGGTCATTCTCAATGCCCTACAGGGGGCATGCCTCAGACAGCTAGTGTTGGAACCCACTTGGCAGGGAGCAATCTTAGACATGGTACTTTCAAATGGGGACAGAGAGAGGATCTCAGATTTAGAAGTGGGTAGCTATCTGGGAACAAGCGAGCACCAAACAGTGTGGTTCATGATAAACACAGCCGTAGAGTCAAGCCATACAAAAGTGAGGGTATTGTACTTTAGGAGGGCTGATTTTGGCAAAATGGGCGAGTACGTCAGACAAGCACGAGCAAACAGGCAAGAAGAAGGGGTGGAGGAACTATGGGGAAAAATCAAAACTGCCATCACAGAGGTAACAAGTCACTGTGTGAAGCAAATAAACAAAACTAAACAAAGGGAAAAAACACTATGGTTCTCAAGAGGTGGCAGGGAAGGTTGAGGAGAAAAAGACTGCATTTAGGAAGAATAAGGAAACACAGAAGAAGCTGGACAGAAACACAGAAGGAGCAGGTCAGAGAACTGTACCAGTTAAAGCAGAAGGAAGTGGGGAAGGCAGTCAGAATAACAAAGGCCCAAACCAAGGAAAAGATAGCCAACTCAGTTAAGAAGGGGGATAAAAGCTTTCATAAGTACATAGGGACTGAAGGAAGACCAAGGGAGGAATAGTGAGGCTTAATAAAGGGGAGGGGGTGGGCAGAGGGTGACAGTGAAAAAGAAGGGCTACTGAACAAATACTTCTGCTTGGTATTCCCAAAAAAGAGGAGAGGGAGGTACCTAAAACAATCAATAGAAGCACTCTGGATAAAGAAATAGTCCTGAAAGAACTCCTAAAACTGAAGGTGGAAAAAGCAATGGGGCCTGATGGGATTCACCCCAGAATTCTAAATGAACTATGGGAAGAACTAGTGACACCACTGATTACCCTTTTTAACAAATCATGAGAGGATGGTGTGGTACCTGAGGACAGCAGGAAGGCAGAAGTGATTCCCCTTCACAAAAGTGGGAGCAAGGCAGAGGCAGGAAACTACAGACCTTTTAGTTTGACCTCAGTGGTAGGGAAAATGATGGCATCACTTCTGAAAGAAAGAATTGAGTACCTAGAGGCCAGCAGGGTGCAGGACCCAAGGCAGCATGGATTCACTGTGGGAAGGTCATGTCAGACAAATCTAATAGATTTCTTTGACTGGGTGACAAAAGTAGTAGACCAGGGAGGGACTGTGGATATGGCCTACCTAGACTTTAGCAAGGCATTTGACACAGTCCCACACACAAAAGATTAATAAATAAGTTAATCAGCCTGGGAGTGAGTCCCAGGGTGGTAACCTGGGTAAAAAAACTGGCTGGACAACAGGACTCAGAGGGTAATAGTAAATGGAGTCCACTCCGAAGAAAGGGGGGTTACTAGTGGGGTACCGCTGGGTTCAGTACTGGGACCGGTCCTCTTTAATGTCTTTATATGTGACATTGCAGAGGGACCAGAAGGAAAAGTATGCCTCTTTGCAGACGACACAAAGATCTGCAACAGGGTTTATACACGGCAGGGTGGAAAGGATGAGAAGGGACTTGGCAAGGTTGGAGGAATGGTCAAAAGTATGGCAGCTTAGACTTTATGCAAAGAAGTGCAAAGTAATGCACCTGGGAAACAAAAAACCCAGGAGAAGAGTACACAATTGGGAGTGTAGGGACAAAACCCTTGATGGAAAAATTACTTTATTTTTATTATCAATAATCGATTATTTTAATTATTTTTACGTGATTTTATATGGTATTAATATGGGAAATGTTTACTCTAATTTCTGGTCAAGATTACTGTTGATTAAATCTTAAAAACATTAAAATGGAGGAATGGTGCCATTTAAAATGGAGACAGTCTCAGAGTTTAGGGAAAACAATGGTCTGAAAAAGACTGTTTTAAACTTTGTTTCAAGGCTCTGTGCTCTAGCTGTAGAACAGAGATAGTCATGTAGTGTGATGTTTTCTTAGGGGCCTAGCCACATTCCAAGAAGACATCATCTGAAGCTATCTCAGTAACAGAGAAGCATCTCTGTGAACTTGACAGATTTACATGCCTGTTTTTAAATCCAGGCTAGAGTGGACATTTCAGAGCTAAGTATCCATGACTACAATCAGATAAGAAACCAGTGACTGATACAACCAAGAAAAAAACAACAACCTTGTCTTAAGAAAAGTGAATTTGAGAGTCCCATTACTTTACATTAGAATAAGAAGTTTTTATTCATAGTTTAAAGATGCAATATACTGCCGCTATGAAGATTGGACAGTTATTATACACTAGTATAATAAATAAGCTTATGAAGTTTCATGAGTGCAGGACCAAGGGTTCAAGAGTTATGTTTAAAACTTGTGTGGTCAGTCTATCACTATTCATCTGTCTTTGCCCCTCCCTCTTCTACTGATTGATACTGATTTTTCCCATTTGCAGCTTATAGTCTTTTCGCCCACTAAAGGGTCTTTCCCCCAACCATTCCAAAGCTGCTCTACATCTCCTTACTCTCTACTACTCCTGGTACTTTTCCTTTACTGCTCAGCTGCTATGGGTACCTACACTCCATTACTAAGTCTGCTCTCCCTCACCCTCTTGGTACAGACTTCACACAGACTGGAGCACCTTTCCTCCACACTAGGCACCTCATCCCCAGACTACCCCACAGTGACTCAGCCCTCCCCCCACCCTCAACACACCTGTGACCCCCAACACCCCCACCTACCAACACCCCCACTCCCTCTGCCCTCCAAGGCCTGACCTGGATCCAGCTCTCCCGTGCCGCTCCCACCCTTCACACTTTATCTATCCCATGCACCCTGATTCTAAAGTCCTCAGTTGGGTGTCAACCCAAGGGTCTCCATCGCCACTGGCCACTAACCAGAATAATTATACTGCTATTATTATTATCTGGTAATGTACAACCAAACCCAGGACCTATTGTTTCCAGCCCTTCTAAACCCTGTACTGCAACTGGCCTCCGCTTTGCATCGTTAAACATTTTCAGTCTCCTAAAGAAATCTACTGCCCTCCAGTGCTGGGACATTCAACATCAACCTGACATAATTGCACTGGTAGAGACTTGGCTCTCCAAATCCACCCCTGACTCCGCTATCACTCACCCTGGATATACCATCTACAGGGAAGACCAAGTAGGCAAACACGGTGGTGGTTGCGCACTACTCGTACGGGACTCCCTTATAGGTCAGGCACTCCCAGCTCCTAAACTTGATTATGGAGCTCAAGCCCTCACCTTGAAAATCACACCTGACCCTGCCTGAGGCCCTCTCTTCCTCACGGTCTCCCACGTACCACCGAGGAATCAAAACCAAGTGGTCCAGTCCCTCATTGACTATCTCACATCTCTCCCTCACAAAGTGGAGCAAGTCATCCTAGGTGATCTCAATGTTAACTGGCTTGCCTCCACTGCCTCTCATATAAGGGACTTCTTTGCTGCCCTGGTTGTGTCCCAGTTAGTCACCCAGCCCACCAGATTCAACCACTCTACTGGCACTAGCACTCTTCTAGATGTTGTTATATCTAACCGGCCCTACAAAATCCGGGATGTCACTGTCCTCCCCAACTCTCTTAGTGATCACTCCCCAGTCCTCTGTCTCTGGTCATCCACCACTCTGAAGCTAGTGTCCCAGGCCACTCTATGCCATCGTTTATGCCCCAGCAGCCTCATAAAATTAAAACAATACCTAGCCCAGCTAGACTGGTCCACTATCCAGTGCCCCTGACATTGACTCAGCCCTTGACCACTTCACAAATGCCTTCTGTAAGGCTTGTGAGCTTTTCACTGCCCTCACCAGGATCCACTCCAAAAAATGCAATGCCCCATAGATCACCCCACCCCTCCTCCAGAGACTCAAAAACAGAGATAATCTCTGGCACATTGCTGTAGAATCTGGAAAGGCATTTGACAGACAGGTCTACAATGCAGAACGCAATAAGTGCACTTGGGCCAATAGGCGGGCCAAGGCAGAGCACTACCAGACCACCCTCCCTTCCACTTGGGGTTCAGCCCGGACCTTCTGGAATAATATGAAAGAGCTAAATGGGAAGTCCTGCTCCCCACCACCATCTCAGCTCTCCATCAATGGCACCCCCACCACAGATCCACTCCTCATAGCTGATTGCCTTAATACTGCCTTCTCTGACCTAAGCTCGGTCCTCCCCAGCAGCTTCTTTGACCCAATCCCCACCTCTCTCCCTCCGGTCCTGCATCACCCACCATTCTACCTGTGTACCCTATCCCCCCAAGAAGCAAGGCTGCTCCTGCTAAAAGCCTTAGGCAGCAACAACCAAAGCAGTGACCCACTTGACTCCAGGATCCTCCATACGGTCTTGGACAAAGTTCTAGCCCCCCTGACTGACCTCCTAAACCGGTCTCTATGCCTGTGTCAGTTCCCAAGTGCTTGGAAAACTGCTGAAATCACACCCATACATAAGAGTGGGGATTGATCCACCCCCAGCAATTACCAGCCCATCTCCATCCTCCCCCCACTCTCTAAAGCCCTTGAAAAAGTGGTATTGATCCAGCTCTTTGAATACCTAACCAAGTATGACATTATGTGCCCAGAGCAGCATGGTTTTCACCCAGGACACAGTACAATCACGGCTCTCCTTGAATTCTCCCAACACCTGCATGCTGCTCTTGACTCTGGTAGCCTTGCAGGAGCAGTGTTCATTGACCTCTCCAAGGCCTTTGACACTGTCTGTCATCCCCTTCTACTCGACTCTCTCCACCAACTTGGCTTCTCTAGTGGTACCATTTCCTGGTTCTCTAGCTACAGTACCTCTCTGCTAGATCCCAGCGTGTCAAGATCGACGGCTCCCTCTCCAGCACTCTTCCTGTTCACTCTGGGGTCCCTCAGGGCTCCATCCTGAGTCCAATACTTTTTAGTCTCTACCTCAACACCCTCCCCAGCTCATGTACCGGTAAAAATGCTCCTCTACACCGATGATGCAGTCCTCGTTGCCTCACATCCCAATCCCACCTCCCTCCAATTATCCCTCCAGCAAGCTTACAACCAAGCTGAAAGGTGGTTTGGAGACCGCTGACTGGTCATTAACCTAAAGAAAACCAAATTAATGCTCTTCTCCCACCACCAAAATAAAGCTAAAAATACCCCCCTCTTGATTATCCCCAGCACTCTGCACCAGTTAGAACAAGTGACCACATACAAGTACCTAGGCATCACGTTCGATACCGCCCTCTACTTCCACACCCACATTAATGCCCTGTCAGCTGCCACTAACTCTCGGATTAGCCTGCTATACTGGCACAGGGACTGCCTGCCTCAGGTTGCCCTCAGGCTGGCCATCACCTCCTCCGTCTTGTCCCTCGTGGACTATGGCTTGCCCATCTACACTGCAGCTGACAACACTGCCCTCTCCAAAATCCAACTCTCTATCAATAAGGCCTGTAGGCTCCTGACCAGTGCCCCCAGCTGAACTCACATCTGCCTTCTCTATACTACCACCAATATTCTCAACTTTGAGGAGTGACTGCTCTACCAGACCTGCCTTCTCGCTAAGAAATCTCTGCTAGGACTCTTTCCTCTGGGGGTCTCCACCTCCCTACAGCAGCCATCTTCGTCCATCACTATCTGGAGCTCTGTTAAGGCTGCTTTCAAGGTGCCCAGAACCAAGACCTCTCTTGCCCAGAGATCCTTCCTCTACTGAGCCCCCACCTGGTTCAACTTCCTCACTAGCTGCATCTCCAACTTGCCAAAAATTGGCTCCTTCAAAACAGCCCTTCAGGACCATATCTTTGATACCCGCTGTTCTAGGTGCAACTAATCCCCTGTTGTAACCTGTGGTTCCCACTCGCCTTGCCCCCTGGCTTGACAACATCCACTGGACAGCTTCTCCCTCCCCCAGACCTACCCCTTCCCTACTAGGTCCAAACAGGGATGTAACCCACTGTCTTCTTTGAGTCAGAGACTCATTTATAAAGGCACCTCATCACTGGGGGGGGCAGACATCAAAACAGTTATTACAGTGAATATTAAAACAGAGGATAACATTATAAGTGCAGTAAAAGGAACATTTAACATTGATACACTTAGGTTACATAATGTAGTAGTTTGTATGTTACTTAGGTTTCATAATGTTACAAAATTGTGAGTAACTGTTTTGATGTCTGCCCCCCAGTGATGAAGTGCCTTTATAAATGAGTCTCTGACTCAAAGGTTGTAAACCCAATTTGTAATGAATAAAGACTTTAATAATGGATTTTCCTTACAAATCTTGTAACATTCTGTAGCTTAGAATATTTAGAGCAAGTCTATCATTTTATTTTAAGAATTTTTATTAAAATTATGAAGTTATAACCTTTAATAGTGTAACTTAAAAAGTATCCATGCTACAAATATGGGATTCATACCAAAATGATCTATTTGATGTAAAATACCTGAAAATGTAAGTTTAATGTTTAAATTGGGTTAAATGAAAATGTTATTAAAGAAAATAATTTTGAACCAAAAACAAGTCCTAAGGAAAAAGGGGATGTCTTAAGAGGCATGTCTGTATGTCATCATTTATTTTCTGAGAAGTCCTACCTCCTTAGTGACTCAAACCAATCAAAATCTGGTGATGATGTCACCAGGGCAGTTTTGTATTAGTGAATTTGTCTAGTCACACCTCAGTCTGAACCAACCAGCAATGCAGAAAGGCCTATGTTAGTTTAACTAAGCATTCTAATGGCTTTATCACTGTAGCTAGGCCAAAGAGCTTTGGGCCATGCCTGTTTGGAACACAGGGACTAGCCTAAGGATAGCCAGAAGCTTATGCAGTGCTGCCATGAGATCCAGGTGCAAGAACCAGATGCAAGGACATTCTCGTTGTGTATGAAGCAAGGTCTGTGTTTTTTTCTGCTGATCATTTTGACTGAAGTAATGTTTGCCAGCTAAAGCCAGACCATAGACTTAACCTTAAAATTCACAGCCAAATGCAAGTTGCAGTGCTGTGATAAGGAAGTCTAGTTGTTCTAAGGTTAATAGCAGATGTACAACATAAAAAAGTCAAGTTCTACAGTAGTTGTTGAAACAATTTTGCTATCCACAAAAAAGTTCTTTGAATCCAGTATTGCTATGGACTGTGCAGACTGAAGCTGTGTTCTACCAATCCAAGAACTGACTTTCGGTAAAGTGACTTTCAGCAAGGGAAGTTTAACTTGCAGTGCTTGTCAGTGCTAAAACATTCTAGGGTCAAGATTAACTAAGAGACCTTTTCATCAAAGCCAGTCTCAACCAAGAGTTCTAAGTTGAGAAAAGAAGAACCACTTCTGCAACCAGAAATTTAAGTATATTTTTATTACTTTTACTAATTAATTTCAGTTAATAGTCTTAGTAATTTAAATTGGCTTATCAGGAAAAGTAACAAGGAAATTTACTTTTAACTATAGAGCCTGGGTACCTAGTTTAAGCTTTAAACTAAGAAATATTTTGCATGATCCGGAAAGTTAAAACAGAGTTTATGAAAGTATAATACAAAACACTGATGTGTAATGAGTTGTTGCCAGTTGTCATAGAAAATACATTCTACATCCTATGAAGTTTTAAAACAAGTTTTATACAGAAGTAATCTGAAATATTGATCTTATGAGTTTGCATGTTCTTATGCATAAAGGTTATGTTAAATACTAAGTATGATAAAAGTCTAGTATAACTATTACCATTTATTATGTTATTCCTCTGCTGAAGAGAGCAGTCATCCTGAAGTACAGTTCGACTCTACTGGCCCATCAGTGGTTATATTATAATGCTGTTCCTGGAATGTGCCCATTTCCTAGACATCTGCACTTGAGATGTTCTTCACAGACTAAGAGTGTCTCATGTGCAGGGCAAAGGAGCTCACTGATTGGTCAGGAGTGCTCCCTTGATCTATAATTATTACTATTGTAAAATGTAGTGATTTCTACAGTTTCCATTTGGTTCTCAGGAACTTATTAGGCCACTAGTCAGCACAGTTCCTGCCTTTAGGGAACTATTATTATTTGTGCTTTGAAATATACAAAATTCTGTTTTATTAACATTTTTAGTGGGGTTTGGGTCTTTTAATGCTCAGAAAGGAGACAGCTGACTCAAAACAAATGCCCTCAACAGAGACAAGGGCATGCCAATTTTTCCAGGCATTTCAGGCTATGAGAAATTATATGAATATGGCTGCCTTCCCCAGGCCCTGGTTCCATACCATATGCTTGTGGAGGAGGAAAAAATGTATTATGAAGTTGAGGAGGAAAGGGAACCTCTGGAATCAGATGGTTCTCCTGAGCAAAAGTTTGGCAGTCCTCTCAGGCCTTCAGAGGACTACACATCTCATGACTCCTTTGTAAGGCATATAGTGAACACTTTCAACATCCCCTCTCATGAGACTGAAGAGGATGAAGTGAAAGTTGAGTTTATGGATATGATGGGACTGGTTCCCACAAGATGGAGGGTTACTGCTTCCCATCCCCAAATCCCTTAGGAAAGCCATTGACAATATCATATCAGCACCCACCTCGGCTGCCTGCTTTGAAATCAGGCTGGCAGGTCCATAATTCCCTGCCTCCTCTGCTTCCACTTTTGTGCAGTGGGACAACATCAGCCCTCCTCCAGTCTCCTGGAACCACCCCTGTTTTCAGAGACAGGTTGAAAAGGGCTGTCAGAGGAACAGCACGCTCCTTCCTGAGTTCCCTCAGCATACTGGGGTGTACTCTCTCAGTGCCCTATGGCCTTATCCACTTTTAGTATCATATTAGTGACAGTGCACACCATTCTCTAGTCTCTCTTTTCCCCAAGTGTGTCATATACTGTTTGATTTCAGTCTGATTGATAATTACAGTGCATTCTAACTATCCACCCATTTTCATACAAGCAAAATTGGGTGGATAATCAGGGGTGTGAGATAATAAGTGGCAAAGGAATAGCTATCATTTTGTGCAAACATTTGGTATATAATTGAGGGATCACTGTATATGCAAGACTACTCTCAGCATACATGATTGCCACATTTCTTATGCTACGTAACTTAATGCAAGTACAGTCTGCAAGTACAGTCTTACTTCCTGATACAGCCCCACCCAAAAAACCACATAGGGAAGGGGTTGTAGTGCTATAGATAGACTTATAATGGTCAGGGTTAGTGGTGGCCTGCAGATACTATTTGTTTACTTTGCAGGCAATTGTACATAATGGGGGTAGTATTGTACATACAGTATATAGCTACATTACATATACAATTGGCTGCAAATTAAACAGATATGATCTGAAGGTCACTGCTGCCCCGACAATGTTGTAAGCCTATTGATAACACTGTAGCCTCTTTGCTACTTTGTGTCATTAAAATGTGGTTTTGTAGGTGATGTTAAAGATCAGGCTTAGTCATACTGCTTGTGAATTGCAATATATGTATAGTACCGTTAAGGACTTAGAAAATTCAGCCCTATTTCTTTTTCATAACTTTATGATCATTTGCATGACACCACTCATTGCTTCAACCCATACTCAACCATGAACCCTCCTACCAATTTTATCTGAGAAGAGAATTGCATTTAACAATGATAATCCAATGCCAGTCAAGGAGTGTAAAAATTAAAACATTAGGCAGTGTAGCATAGCGATTACAGCCCCATGCCAAGACCCTGGAAAACATGTAGACTCGTAATACTTGGATCTGTGAACCCCAACCTCTGTCTGCATACTATGTGACCCAGGGCCATGGCATGTCAAAGAACATCCATGTGCTAATGAGAGGCATCTGGAACTTGGAAAAGGCTCTCAATAAGCAGGCTCTGCTGTCTCTCTGATCCTTCCAGTATGAATGATAGGGCACCCCAAATGCACAAGATGAGGCAAGTAGTGGACAAACTACTGCAGGGGGGCCCCATTTAAGATTTGCACCAGTCACTCTCTCTGTCTATTTGGGGCAGGGATCTTTCTAGCTACTTCTTCCCACTTGGGATACCAGGGGGTGGGAGTCAAAGCAAAGGAAAAGGGCCTGTTTTCACCTTAAAGGTCAGTCTGACTGGAGCCCCACCAAGCTATCACCTGAACTTAACACCTAATTAGGGAGGTGAGCTTCACAGTCAAACAAACAAAGCAAAGGAAAATGGCCTGTTAACACCTTAAAGGTTAGTCTGGTTGCAGCCACCTGAAGCTATCAGCTGTACTTAACACCAATTTGGGAGGTGAGATTCCCATCACAGTTCAGCTCCTGCATTGTTCGTCTTATTCAGCAGCCAAGTCTATTACAAAAAGCTTCAACAGAAAGAAATGGGTATGTAGTAAATATATTTTGGGGATTTCTTGGGCCCCCTGGCAGGTGAGGGCCCTAGGCTAGTGCCTTTGTTGCCTATGCCTTAATCTGGCTCCGACTGGTTGGTCTCTGGGAAAACTCTGCAGGGGGCAAGTGCTGTTGTCAGCTAGTGAAATGCACCCTCAAAAACCTGGGCTTCCTGATAAACCTGCAGAAGTCACAAACAGAGCCAACTCAAGTTTTGGACTTCATACTGTAGGTGCAGACCTGAATACCCTGCAAGGGAAGGCATTTTTTCCATAAGCAAGTGTAGCACATTTGATTTCCACTGCAAAATCCTTCAGAGTAGGCCAGCCAAGACTGGCAAGGGATTTTCTGTAGCTATTGGGACACATGGCATCATCCACAATAGTGGTACCAGTGGCCAGTTTCCAGATACTGTAAGAGACATCCAGTACAACATAAAAGATCACTGGTCTCAAAGATGGGATTCTCTGTCCAAGCTAGTGCCTCTCACAAAAACTCTGCCAAAGGCACTAGAGTGGTGGAAAGAGAAGATTACCTCAGATCCTCCAGTAATGCCCTACAGGTATCCTCACAACAGATGCCTCACTCCTGGGGGTGGGGTCCCACCTGGAAGATTTCACCTTAAGTGGTATCTGGAGCATACAGGAGACCCAGGAGCATATCAACCTCCTGGAGTTCCGGTCAGTGTTCCTAGCAATGCAAGTATTCTTACAGATTCAAGATCAATCTGTCCAGATCCGAACAGACAACGCCACAACAATGTATTACATAAACAAGCAGGAAGGAACAAGATCTTCAAGGCTATGCACAGAAGCTTGTATATGTGGAATCTAGCCTATTCCTTAGGTGTAGAGCTGTCCACAGTCCATCTGCCAGGGAAAGACAATTTTCTGATGGACTCACTAAGCAGAATCCGGCAGGAAAAGCATGCGTGGACTCTAAAAAATCAGATGCTGCCATCAGTGTTCAGAACATGGAATTCAGAAATAGATCAGTTTCCTTCTTGGGAGAACAACCTGCTCCCACTTATTTATTGTAGCCCCCGCCCATAATGGGGTCAGTCCTAGAGGATGCACTATTCATCAGCTAGATAGGGGCGCTCCAGTATGCATTTACATTCATACTAAGATTGCTCATAAAGTTCAGTAGGAGTCAGCAACAGTGATCTTCATAGCACCAGACTGAGCCAGACAAACTTGATACTCCATGCTGCTGTCCCTCTTCAGCAAGCCTCCTATCGATCTGCCACTGAAATAAAACCTGCTGACACTGTCTAAGGGCAGGATAACATTTCCAGACATCAGAACCCTACACTTCAAGGCATGGTTCTCGAAAAGCTAGTGTTTTCTGGACTAACTAAACTTTTCAGATGAAGTATTAAAAGTGTTGAAGGTTTCTAGAAAACCAGTGACAAGAAAAATATATGCTTCAAAACTGAGGAGGTTTTCATTCTAGTGTGCTCCCAGACCAATAAAACCTATGCAGGCAGGCCTGCCTACAGTCCTAAACTACCTGGTCCACCTACAGTTCCTGGGCCCGAGATCCTCAGCACTGAACATGCATTTATTCTATAGGCAGCTTTCACAGTATCCAGACAGATGGACATAACTTAATTACTGATTTTCAATCAGGTTTTAGGAAAGGTCAAAATGCAAGAAATGTTATTTCTAAAGTTACAAATGATGTTTTTGTTTCATCAACAGTGTGTCAAAGTTGGTGGGTTTAGCTCAGACTTGGTTACAGTTAACAGAGGGGTCCCACAGGGATCAGTCTTGGGCCCTTTATTATTCTTACTTTACATAAATGACTTACCCAAGTCCTGCTGTCTATCAACAAGCATATTTCTATATGCAGACCACACAATAATGTACACTAGTCAAAGTGATGCAGAACAGGCTGTCACAGCTTTACAGCACAATTTTAGAACAGTTCAGAATGCTTTGGTTGATCTAAGATTACTGCTGAATGAACGGAAAACACAATGGATGTTGTTTTCTAGAAAATGTCTGACTAATGTGGATTTGGTTTTGAAATCTAAGAAAGGAATTGATATAACGAGTGACTACTTATACATA
Source organism: Neoceratodus forsteri (assembly GCA_016271365.2). Classification (NCBI taxonomy): domain Eukaryota; kingdom Metazoa; phylum Chordata; order Ceratodontiformes; family Ceratodontidae; genus Neoceratodus; species Neoceratodus forsteri. The sequence goes on along the minus strand of CM057458.1, from coordinate 723,504,016 downwards.
TCTTGGCCTAATTCTGGTAGAGCAACTAAATTTCAATTCCCATGTACAGTTATTATCTACTAAGTTAAAAAGAATATTATCTTTCTTTTATAGGAATGAGTCATATTTTTGCTTCTCTATTAGAAAATCTCTTGTTAATTCACTATTCTTACCAGTTCTTGATTATTATGATTATATTTATAGACATGCCACTAGTAAAGTTTTGAGCGCATTGGACCCTCTTTATCACAGTGCACTTAGATTTATAACTGGACTTCCATGGAATACACATCATTGCCATCTGTATGCTGTTGTGGGTTGGAATTGTCATCACCAGAGAATTGCACTGGTTTCTGTATATGTATAAGTTTGTCACTGGGATATTACTAAATATCTCATTGATACCTTACACAGTAGAAAGCAATCTAATTATAGCCTTAGATCAACTAACTTGGTAAGTTTTATTATCCCTAGACAACAAACTTAATTTGGGTCTTTTACATTGGCTGCCTTTGTTACACATGCTTGAGAATTGATTAAGAAATGATGTAATTCAAATATGTTAATTTCTTTTACCCAATATAAAGCACTTATTGCTATAGTGTTTCAGAACCCTTGGGATTGTTTTAGGTGAACTCTCTTAATATATGAATTTGAATTAACTAGTTTATTTTGTGTAATCCTGGAACTAAATGTAATGTATTCTGTATTATTATTGTTATTGTATTGTATTGTATTGTGCTGACTATGTAATCAAGTCATTGTTTATTTGTACTGGATGCAGTTGTAAAGAGAGTTTTACTCTCAATCTTGCCAGTCCAATAAAATGAATGAATGAATGAGAATGAGAATGAATTTAGCAGCAGTTTCAGGATACACATCAGCTGACAAAGAAAGTCCATGCCATCACAACCCATTTTCAAAAGTTTTTAAAGGCCTTAGTCACCTGTACCCACTGTGGACCAGTCCCCACTGGCACCTAAATGTGTGTATTGTTCAACTCATGGAAACTCCATTTGGCCACTGCTGCACTAAAATATGTCACTTGGAAAACTGTTCCAGTGGCCATGACATCTGCTAGAAGGATAGTGAGCTCAAACTATATGCATTTTCATAGGACAAGATAGTCCTGAGGACAAATGGGAAATTACTCCTAAAGGTAGTATCTGAATTCTGCCTGAATCATTCAATAGCCCTTCCTATGTCCACTGTCTGGATATTATGAGGGCACTAAGTTATTACCTGAACCACACAACAGATGTTAGGTCACTTATTACTCAGCTTTTTGTCACTTATGGTGAAGTAGGGAACGACAAACCAGCATCTTGGAGAACCATTTCTCAATGGATTGTCTCCTGCATACAGTTCTGTTATGAGAAAGCTGCCAAATCCGCCCCCGTCCAGCCTTACAGCACACTCTATGAGGCTCCTTTGCCTCTGTAGAAGCAACAAGGGCATCCCCTGCAAGAAATTTACAAAGCAACTACCTGGTAAAGCAGTACACACCTTCACAAAACATTACTACCTGGACATACAGTCCAGAAGAGATACCAGCTTGCATTGTTATTTTTCAGAACCTTTTCCTAAATAGGTTCTGGACCCATTCCTCAAAGGTACTGCTGAGGAGTTCACACATTTTAAATACATACTGATGGATTCCTAGGGTTAGAAGAAAAAATTACTCACAGTAGTACTGTTGTTTCTTCTTTAGGGCTCCATCAATACTATTCACAATCCCTTACCCTGCCTCCTTCCAGAACTGGGAAGCAGGTTCACAAGAATATTTTTTCTTTTGGCTTGAGCATTGTGATTTGCAATTTATATGCACTCACAACAATTATCTCATAGGTTCTTATGTCCATTTGATAGGCTGGTGATGCACATGTGAAAGATTTGAAATCTGACCCCCTAATACCAGGTCATCTTGGGTAGTTTCCCCAGTTCTCCCATGTGCATTGATAAGGCTGCAGCACTCACTTCTAGCTCCTGCTTCACTGACAAAGAAGTTCCACTTTTTTAACCTAATTTCATCTCAAGTAGGGGAGTATTTGATGCCTCTTCAGTGGCTAAAGTTTTATGCCACTTAAGGCCCTTTTTAAGGTCTTTCAGACACCTTTACTTATTTTTGACTCTGTCTAGAACAGGGGTGGCCAACCTGCATCTCATGAGCCACATGTTGCTCTCGAAGCAGTTTGATGTGGCTCTTGAGGGGTTTGTCAATTACATGTCAAGTACATGTCACAGTCTTTTAAATTTGAGAAAAGTCAAAGTACAGGAGCTGAAAAGTACCTTGAGTGCTCAAAAAGCTACTTTTACTAAACCTGCAAGCAAATCTAAAGCTCCAGGGCTGCTCTGATTAATTATGTTAAAATTACGACTATTTAAAAAAAATACTGTAACATAATAAAATACGATTATTGACTATTTACTATGACTATGTTATTAATTTAACTCCAAAATATGGCTAAATATGGGTATAGTAAGGGCTGCATGTTGGGTATTGAATGGGCTGCATGTTCTTGTGGCTCACATCTTACTCAGAAATTTAAATGTGGCTCACAACCCCAAAAAGATTGGACACCTCTGGTCTAGAGTATAGCATTCATTCTCTTTATCTGAATTTCTCCATTTCCCTTCCAGAACTGTGGAGATGTTGAGGTTATCCTGCCTGTACTATCTAGAAACTTCCTTCTTTAGTTGTTCACCATATTTGAATTCCCTGCATACGAGTTTGGGACTTTTAAACAGAGCACCAGCACACGCTGTCAGTTATTACATGCCTGTGCCCCTGCTCTTTGGAATCAGCATCTGAGCGTGAGTGCCCCTACCTCCCCTGTTCTCAGTGGCAGTGGGTTAGCACTGGAGAGTGGAGGAGAGCGTGATCCCCAGTGCAGCAGATCACTCTGGTAAAAAACATAATCAACTCCTCTCCTAGGACACCTCCCTGGAGTTCTACTGCAGTGACTCCAGGCCTTGGTGCATGGTGTTCCCTCCAAGTAGCTGCCTGAGGGTCCGCCCTTGTTATGCGGCTGCCAGTTTGTACAGTAACTAAACTATGACAAAGTTTTTAATTAGCATTGTACCTGGGGTTGTATTTGACCCATGGGAACACTTGCCCAATCTTCCATTGTCTGCATGTTGACAAACTCTGAATCTCCATGATCCGATGTCCTAACCAGCCGGCTATATGCCATACCTCACTAACTGCCAGTATCACAGTCTCGTGTACTCTCATGCACCATCTTACCCCTTTCCTTCTTTCTGGCTGCTCAGAGAGTGGCCAGATGTGACAGGCATCATCAAATCCAGCCACCATATTACTTGGGAACTGCTTTCCTTTCCAGTGTGACCATGCAACCGGATGTGACATAAGATATCACCTCTGGCCACCATCTTATCTGAATACACTGTGGTACTAATAGGCAACTTCCAGCTGCTATCTTGTCAAAGGCAAATAGGTGGCCTCTACACAGCAGCCATTTGCAGAGGCTGTATGCTTATATACCATATGCAGCATACATAGAAACATAGACTTTGACGGAGATAAGGACCGCTTGGCCCACCCAGTCTGCCCATTTCCCTACCTAATGGATAAGCTGCAGATCCTAGTTAACCAATAGCCTACTTCTTCCTACCCCCACCCCCTAAAATTGCCTTATGACTGTCCCATGCATGCTTGAATTCCACCACTTTTTTTGACTCCATAACCTCCTCCAGAAGGTCGTTCCATGCATCCGCAATCCTTTCTGTGAAAAAATACTTCCTTACTTTACCTCTGAGCCACCCCCCCATCTTCAAATTGTGCCCCCTTGTTCTTGCACACCTCTTTTTCTGAAAGATGCTACCCTCTTGGACTTTGTTGATTCCCTTGAGGTACTTGAGAGTTTCTAGCATGCCTCCCCTCCTTTCCTTGAGGCTATACATATTAAGCTCCTTAAGTCTGTCTTCATATGTCTTCCGGTGCAGACCCTGCACCATTTTAGTTGCCCTCCTCTGGACTGCCTCTATCCTGTTTATGTCTTTGCGGAGACTGGGTCTCCAGAACTGCATGCAGTACTCCAGATGGGGTCTCACCAGCTATCTCTACCATGTCCTGTGACTACTTATTTATTTAGTTTTTGTTAACCAGGTAGGTGTACTAGGCAAATAAATGCCTATTTTCAGGCATGACCTAAGAGGTTACAAAGGATCAGAGTCTACAACAAGAGGCACAGACAAAACAGAAGGCATGTAAAAAAGATAATCAGACTATATACAGTCCTTAAAGAATCTGATCATTAAACTACACATGGCTGGTGCTCAGCGCATTACATATACATGCTCCCCTTGACAATGGGACACAGGGACACTAATTTTGCCACACAGCCAGGGGTCCACTGTGATGATGTCCCCCTACTAGACTAACTATAGTCAATAATACTCTTGTGAATACTTCTCACTCCATGCTTAGTGTTACCTCGAACAGCTGCATTTTCTCTCTGTTCTCTTACCCACAGGTCATTAACATGACTAGAGTGAGGGAATGCAAGAGCTGCAGGGTTCCCCATCTGCCATGGCATCAGGGGCCACTATGCCTGGTAAGTGACCTGGATGGATCAGGCTGTTCCTCTCTGGACACCCACACAGAGGAGGAGAGTATGGATATCAAGACCAACAACCTGGACAATGACATTGCCTCCATAATAGCACAAGGGTTCCAGGATCAACAGGCATTCATGCTCGATATCCTGAAACAGGTGAAAACAATGGCCAAAACCATCCCAAACTCAAGCAATCCAATGCCAGCTAATGAGGTGGAACCAAGGGTTCCCACTCTGCCTGCCCCTATCCCAGACATCGAGCAACCAAATGATAACAGTGAGTCCTATGCATGAAGGTGCATCCAGATACATGTGATTCATACTTACCTGGCCCACGTAGCTACGAGCTGGGGATAGGTGTAGGGTGCGTGGTATGCATGACTGCATGTGCCCACATGGTGCTTGTCCACTGCCCCCCCAGCATGTAGCTGTACAGGGGACAGTTCGAGGGACACAGGCAGGGGTCCAGTTGGATGCCCATCCTAGGTCTGAGTGGATCCCTGCTCTGCCTGAGCAGGGATTCTGGGACAGTGCAGGATCATTGTTTATTTAGGAAGGGTGAGTTGTCCCAGCCTCCCTGTCAGCCTGGTGGGCTGGGCCAGCATGGTGGAACTATGTCCTGTCCGACCACAGGCCATGGGTGTCATTTGGAGGGCACATAACTAATATATCAGGGTTCCCACTGCCTTATCTTGCACCCTCCTTGTCCTGCACTCTGTGTCTTCATAAATGGTGTGGAGTGTGGGCATGCACACAGACACACCTCTGGATTGGCCGCGCATGTAGCTGTGTGACCAGCTGGGGGACTGGGTGCAGAAGGAACACACATCCCTTCCGTGCATGCCATGGGAGATATGCAGAACCCGAGATGCATGGCTCAGGGACCTAGAGTTGCCCACACACTGCAGAGTCTCGACATGTAGGTGACCTGCACCATTATTCATGGGCCCAATAATAATAATGACTCCGAAAAAGAGGTCAATGACTCCGGTCACAAGGACACAGTAGAGGAAGACCCTCAAACTATGACTGCCAAATTATGCTCTTATGATGTAGTTCTGCCCCTAATGAGGTTCATCAAGGCCACAGTAGGACTTGAATCCCATCCTTAACTGGGTAAAAGAAGTTAACTCTTATCCTCCAGCCAACACCTAAATCTAATGACTATTTTCCTATATGCAAGGCCATAGAGGAAGTAATCTCAAAATAGTAGGAGTTAGACCCAGCCAGATCCCTGAAAGAAAATAATGGGACAGAATGTACCCTATACAGGAAGATAAATTGAAATTATGGCACACGGTACCACCTGTGGACCCTCAAATAGCCTCACTGTGCCAGAAAATAGTCCTGACAGCAGAGGGATTGGCACGATTAAAGGATCCAACAGATAGAAGACTGGACAGTATGCTAAAGAAGGTGTTCAGAAAGAACAGAGCACATTTTGTGACTGCAAGAATCATATGGAATGTCCTACAGAGGCCACAACTCGAGCCCTACAACAACCAAGGATATGACAGATCCAGGGGCCACAGCAGAGCAGGCAGGGCCACTTCAGTTCTTTCAGAGGAGGTAATACTCATCACAGTTACTGCCTCATGATGCAGATGATGGCACTGGGTTCTCCAGTAATAGAAGGTCAATTCCAACAATTCACTCACCAGTGGAAAAGACAAATGGGTCCTGGAAGTAATCACTCAAGGCTACTCCATAGAGTTCCCAGGGAAAGCAAGGCACAACAAACTGGTCATATCCCCAGTTCCAAAGAAAAAAGTATCACAACTTCAAGTGCAAAATGTATTGTGACTATTGATAACAACAAGAGGAATCGGAGAAGTCCCAAAATGCCAACAAGGAAAATGAGTATACTCTATTTTCTTTAGGGTCCCTAAGAAGATGGGAGACTTTTAAACCCTATATTAGACTTAAAATTCTTAAACAAATCAGTAACACCAAGAAAATACAAGATAGAAACAATACACATGAAAATCAGGGCAGTACACAAAGGGGACTTCATGAGATCCATCGACATGAAGGACACATACGTTCATATCCCAATCCATCTATCACAGGTTCCTGTGATTTGTGATAATGTGTCATCACTGCCAATACCAGGCCCTACCATTTGGCCTGGTATCAGCAGACAGGGTATTCTACCAAGGTCACAGTGGTAGTAGCGGCACATCTCCGGGTAAAGGGAATACATGTCATTCCATACCTGAATGGTTGACTAATAAGAACAAGGTCATGTCAACAAGCCACAAAGGACACCCAGGTAGTGCTCAGTACCATGCAGGACCACAGATGGGTAAACAACATCTAGAAGAGCTCCCTCATCCCCAGTCAGCAACTAGGTCACCTGGGTATGACAATAGACACAAGGTCAGGCCAAGTGAGACCTTCTCAGAAAAGGGTCAGCAATGTAATAAGCCAAGCCCAAGCACTGCATAAATCAAATTCTGTGATACTAGCATGAATAAAGCAACTATTTAGGCAAGGTGGCATTGTGCATAGATCTGACCCCGTGAACCAGATGGAGAATGAGACTTCTTCAGTTCCTATCAATCAAAGCAGTTGTAGACACACACAGCAACCTTTTGGAAAGAATCAACATCACCCTAACAGTGAAACGCTCACTCCAGTGGTGGATGCAAAAGGACAACCACATACAGGGAGTCCCACTAGAGGTAAACTTCAAAGTCACAATAGACACCAATGACTCAGGGGCCATAATGGCCCACAAGATGGCACAGGGAAGATGGTTTTCCTCTGAGGCAAGGCTATCCATCAATAACCTGGAATGCGAGCAGTGCACAATGCTGTAACCCACTTCAAGGACCCTTAAGGTCGAAAGCAGTACTCTTATGATCAGAAATGTCCACAGTATCCTACATCATAAAACAAAGGAGCACCAGAAGCAAAAGTATGCAGCAAGATGCCACAAAGAATCTCCTACATGTTTCAGCAGTCCACCAGGTGGGAAAGCTCAACACCATGGCAGACTGGCTGAGCCACCAACAAATACACCTGGGGGAGTGGCACCTCCACCCACAAATATTCAACAGACTGAACATGAGGTGGGGCCTGACCAAAGTGGACCTCATGGCCACAGCTTGGAACATGCAAACACCAACATTCTTCTTCATATTCAGAGACAAACAGTCAAGTGGGATAGATGCCTTGTCCATTCCTTGGAGCTTTAACAAAGCATATGCCTTCCCTCCAGTCCCACTCATATAACAAGTTCTGAACAAGATCTGGCAGACAAGGCCCATAGTGATACTAGTGACCCCTTACTGACACCAGCGGCCATGGTTTGCAACTATAATTGCAAAGGCCATGGACCACTGGATTCTACCCTTCAGGAGGGACCTTCTAGCTCAGGGGCTGATATTTATTTATTTACGAGATTTACCAGGAAGGCATACTGAGCAACATGCTCGATTCCACATGCGACCTGGGGGCCGAGACCCAAAACATAACATGGAATTTTATACATAGACAGTACAATATTAGAATGCAAAAGCTTACTCCTGGCAAACATATGCAGGAAGTTATAGTACAGGTAGATATATTCAATGGGGAAAGATTGGCGGGAATAGTACATTTAACTAGACTGCATCATCATAGTAGTAAAACTGTTAGTTGAAACATGAGCAGCTGGAGGAGAAATGTGCTCTGAGATTGGATTGAAGATGGCAGCCACACTGGGCTGCCGTCTGTAAGCTCCCTAACCAGTTGCTGAATTTTAGGAGAATTCGTTTATTTTATTTTTTGTTTAAGTCCTAGTCCTAAGTTTACTGTTTACGGTGCATTGTTACGGTCTAAAGTTTAAGTCGACTGTCATTTATCGCGTACCTGTAGAGACTGGCATATTGGAGTTGTGGGAGGTCGCCTCTGCTTGCTGTGTGTTCAACTGCTTGCTCGATTCGCCGAAGGATTACTATGGTTGGTGGTCCAGTGGAGTGGTTTTGAGGCTGTGGAGAAATCGGAGGAATGGTGGAACGGTGAGGTAGAGTGGTGGTTTCCGTACGGGATGGGAACACAGCCGGACTGTACGTGAAGGACGTGGCTGGGTGTCTGTAAGAGAGGACCTGCTGGAGGAAGAGGAAGCCCTGAGAGGGGGTGCACATAGCGTGCAGTGAGGATCTCTGTGCATTTTAAAAGAGGTTGAGTTCCTCGGTCCAGATGGAGGGACGGTTGTCACTGACATCGGAGGGTGGTGGTGCTAATCCAGTTCCTTAGGTGGAGTAGGGGGACCACCAAAGGGTGATCTAGCCTGCCTCACCGTGGTGAAGGATCGGGTTGAGCTTAACCTGAAGGTGAAATTTACATGCTGCCTGCCTGCCTGTCATCGTGAAGGATTCCTAGGGAGGAAAAACCACAACGTGGGAAGGAAAGTGGGACTTCCTGGACCATCTGTTTGGTGAAGTACTCTTAATTTCTGTTTTTGGGCCAGCATTTGCTATATCTTTTGTAAAGACCAGAACTGGGTTCTGTAGGATTGTTTCAGCCTCGTGGGAGGAGGCTGGCATAACTCTAAATTTCCTGTCCTAAAGTGGTGAGAGCACACAGGTGTGGACATTAAAAGACCTTGGAACTCTTTTTTCAATTTTCAAAAGAAACTGTGGTACTGGTTATTGGACTAGGAGGCCTTCTTTAATATTAAAAGCCAGCTTTATGTTAGGGGCCTGTATAGTTTGTAAAAGCTCCTTTTCCCTGCAGTGGTGAGAGCATTGTGGGTGAGAGCAGAGAGATAAAATGAAATCTACAAATTAAAGATCTGAAGGCACATTTTGGACACTCAATAACACAAACTTTGATAGGATTTATTTATTTATTAGACGTTTGAATTAAGGGGTATAGATTTGTTAAATAGATATTATATTTTATATTTAGTTTTTAAGTTACTTGGTTATTTGGTTATTGTGTTTATTAGATTTATAGTTTATTAATTGTATGTTATTTATTGTAGAGTAGTTGTATTTACTTAAGTGTTTTGAGGGGGGTTAATAATTGTTAGATTGTTTGTTGTAGTGTTGATTATGTGCTGGAACAATAGTAGGACAGTCGGGTACTATTCCCCCTCCAGGCTCAGGGACCTTCATCCTTTCTCCTGTCCCCCATCACTGGAGGTCTATAAAAGATGTAGGGCTCTGGGGATTGTGAGGGGAGGAGGAGGCTAGTGCTGGGTCTGGAGGAGGAATGGAAAGGAGGGCGGATAGAGATAGTGGAGACAAGGAGATGCCCTGGGCGAAATGCCAGGAAAGAGGACCTCCTGTCTGGTGCCCATACCCAAGGGTTCTGACTATAATCAGCAGGTAAGGCGGTCATCCTCGGAGGCTCATTCTACTGGCGGTGTTGTGCAACGCCAGGTCTATTAAAAACAAAACGCTATTATAGCTGATTTTGTTAGGTCATCTGACCATGCTCATCATTGAGACCGGGCTGGATGAAAATGCTGGACCAGTTTTGGCAGCAGCAATTCCAGAAGGTTACTCGGTGATACACCGCCCGAGGCTGGATCATCAGAGGGGGGGATGTTGCCATCTGTTTTAGAACAGAATTGGGCCTAGTGGAGGTACCAGTGGGAGTCACCAGGTACTTTGAGTGCATCCTGGGCGAGGGTGTGGGGTGCAGGACACTTCTTGTATACCGTCCACCAGGTGACGAGAATGTTTTCCTGCGGGAAGTTGCAGGCTTCATTGTCGACCTGACATTGGGGTCCCCCAGATGGTTGGTTCTGGGGGACTTCAATGCCTGGGTCGATGATGAACTCTCACATTTTGGTCAAGACTTTCTCCAGTTGATGATTTCACTGGGCTTCACACAGGTTATTTCCTCCTCGACCCATATTGGTGGGCATTCATTGGATTTGGTGTTCCTTCTGGGGATGGGGATATCTGATTTGGTGGTGGAACCGGTCGGATGGTCGGACCATCACTCCATTGGGTTCAGTTTTGAGGCCACCCCTATTAGGTCAGCCCCTACGGAAATGGTCCGGTACCGCCCATTAAGGGGTGTTTCCCCGGATGACCTGATGGTGGTGCTGGACCTATCGGGCCTACCGATAGATTGCTTGGATCCGGGAGACCTGGTACGTGCCTATAATAAGGTGGTGACAGGGGTCCTGGATTCCATTGCACCTGTTCGTGTTCGCCCTCTCACTCTTCGTCCCAGGTCTCCTTGGTTCGATGAGGCCGTGAGGGAGTTGAGGAGAGTTGGACGAAGGTTGGAGAGGCACAGGCGGAGGTCCAGTTTGGATGATGACAAACTTAGTTTGATGAACCACTATGTGGTCTGTCAATCCGCAATTTCTCGTAAGAAGGCAGAATTCCTGTCCAGAGAGATTTCAGCTGCACAGAATAGACCAGCTCAGCTCTTTTGGACCGTGGACAGACTGTGCAATCCAGTCTGTCTTCAGCCCAGAAGACCCTTTTCTCAAGAACGGTGTGAGGAGTTTGCTCTCTTCTTTGCAGATAAGGTTGCCAAAATCAGATTGGATGTCCGCTTGTCCCTCTCCAATGGGAGTTGTGATGGTCGGCAGGAGATGTCGGACACCCAGTTTGCATGGACTGACTTCAGCCTCCCCACAATCAACGACATTGTGATGATCATCCGAGCACTGCGACCGACTAACTGTGATTTGGACCCTGGTCTCACACGTCTTTTAGTGGACTGTGTGGATAAAATCAGCCCAGTCCTGGCTGTGATAGTCTGAGGTCCTTGAGAGGGGATCTTCCCAGATCCTCTTAAGGAGGCTATAGTTAAGCCTCTTTGAAGAAGTCCTCCTGGACCCGATTGTCTAGCAAATTAGAAGCCTGTCTCTAACTTACCCTTGTGGTAAAGTTATTGAGAAGGTGGCTGCAGCACAACTGGATGATCATCTGACCAACAACAATGTCTATGATCTCTCCAGTCTGGATTTAGGAAAAGGCATAGTACCGAGACAGCACTTGTTCGGGTACTAAATGACCTCCTAATAGCGAGAGATCGTAGGACCTGTTCCATCTTGGTACTTCTTGATCTCTCTGCAGCATTTGACACTGTTGACCATGGTGTGCTGTTGGAGCGTTTGCGGTCTATCTGTGGATTGTCTGATACAGTCCTCAGGTGGTTTCGATCTTACCTCGAGGGTAGGACTCAGAGGGTGGTGTAGGAATTTTTTCTTCGGCATCAGTCTCCCCATCCTGTGGGGTACCGCAGGGTTCCATTTTGGTGCCCATGTTGTTTGCAGTGTATATGCTGCCGTTAGGAGTGATTGTTAGACAATACGGTCTGGGTTTTCATTGCTATGCAGATAATACCCAGCTGTATATGTCTTTTGTGCCCAGCCAGGATGCTGCCATTTCGGTATTTAACAACTGTCTTGCTGAGATCCAAGACTGGATGAATGGGAGTTGGCTGCAGTTGAACCCTGAAAAACTGAGGTGTTGGTTGTGACAAGGGTCACTGTGAGGCAGGTTTGTTAGCTGGATTGCCCTCGGCTTATGGTTTGGGGTGTCCAGCTGACGACCTGGACCAGGTGCGGAATCTGGGTGTAGTATTTGATGACTGTCTGACTTTAAATCTCAGGTGTCAGCGGTGGTCAAAACTTCCTTTACCATCTGAGGAACATCGCCGGTTGAAGCACCTGGTTCCTCCAGAGGATCTTCCAACGTTGGTCCACGATTCGCTACCTCCCGCCTGACTATTGCAATGCCCTTTACCTGGGCTATCGGGGTTGAACTCACTGTCTGCAGCTAGTGCAGAATGTGGCAGCCAGGCTGTTGACTGGATCTTCTAGGTCTAGTCATATAACGCCTGTGCTCCAGCGGACTGCATTGGCTGCCAGTTTTCTGGTGAATCACCTTCAAAGTTGGTTTGCTGACCTATAAAGCCCTACACGATCAGGACCTACTTACCTGAAAGAGCTCCTTGTCCCTACTGTCCTCCCACTCTTCTGATCCACTGACGAGGATTGCTAGAGATTACCAGGGTCCGTTTAAAACTTCAGGGCAAGATCGCTTAGTTTTATGGCCCGACCTGTGGAATTCTCTACCTCGTCAGGTGCGAAATTGCCCGACTGTCCAAAGCTTCAAAGGAGCTTTGAAGACATATCTTTTTAGCAGAGCTTTTAATGATTTATGACCATTTTAATCTTGTTTAATTATTTATTGTTTTATGTATTGTACAGGCTCTTTGGTTGTAAGAAAAGCGCCTTATAAAAATAAAGAATGAATGAATGAATGAGTAGTAGGTTGCGATGATAGGGATTTGGTGCGTGTCTTATGGGAGCAGGTAGGGCATTCCAAATCTGCGGGATTCTGTAGTTAAAAGCAGTCTGGCCTTTGGTTGTGCGTATAAATGGGACGTGGAGTAGTCTGGGGTCCGTGCTTTGAGGGAGAAGCAGATGGAGGTTGTTGGGAGAGGGTAGAGGCCAGGTGGGGGAAGGGAGAGGACCAATATTTGGCAGCTAACCTAGGCTAATTAATTAATCTACGATCATGGAGAGACGGCAGGGTTAGGGAGCTGTATAAGGTACAATGGTGTATGGATTGTGGACAGTCGAGGATAAAATGACAGAAGGAGTGGAACAGGGAGTCTAAGCTGGCCAGGGCGGACGTGGGTGCGATAGTGTATACTATGTCGCCATAGTCGAGTACGGGAAGAATAATTTTTTGTACAATGGCGTGCCTCGTTTGTGGGGTGAGGCAGCTTTTGTTTCTGTATAGTGCACCTAGTTTGGGGAGCAGCCTTTTGTGTAGGGAGTCGATGTGAGAGGTAAAATCTAGGTGCTGGTCTAGCCAGACACCTAGATATCTGAAGCTTGTGCATTGCTCCAGGGGAGTCACATCCAGAGTTTTGAAAGGGGGGCAGGGGGCTTGGTGGGAGAGTCTTTGTTGGGAGCCAAATGTTAATGGCACTTTTTTTAGGGTTTAGAAATAACTGGTTTGTCCTAAACCAGTTCTGGATGGCATAGAAGTCCTCCTGTAGGAGAGTTGCCATGCTGCATGTTGTGGGACCAGAGGCATACAGGACTGTGTCATCCACATACATTTGGATGGATGAATGGGAGCATGCTGAAGGGAGGTTGTTTAGAAAGATGGAAAAGAGTAGTGGTCCTAGGACTGATCCTTGGGGGACACCAGTAGTGACTGGCAGGGGGTTTGAGGTGTGTGAGGCAAGTTTGACCGCTTGTTTCCTGCCCACTAGGTAATTATGGAACCACTCAATGGCTGGGTTGCTCAGCCCTGCGTCAGTGAGTTTGGAGAGGAGTAGGGAATGAGAGACGGTATCGAAGGCCTTGGCTAGGTCAATAAAGATGGCCTAGGTGATGTGGCCATTGTCCATACCGGTGAGAATGTCACCAGAGACTCATAGTAGGGAGGTGATGGTTGAGAGGGATTTGCGGAAGCCAGATTGGAAGGGAGTGAAGAAGGAGGAGGCATCCAGGTACGGAGTCAGTTGGGACAGGACAAGTCATTCCTGTAGTTTGGCCAGGATAGGGAGTAGGGATATGGGTCTATAATTTCCTGGGGAGGAGGGGTCACCCCCTTTTGGCAGGGGTATGATGGTGGCTATTTTCCAGGCCGTTGGTAACTTGACCAGAGAGAAAGAGAGGTTGAGGAGGGCGGCAAGAGGGGCGGCTATGGATGGGGCTGACAGAAAAAGCATCTTGGCATCCAGGGAAGTAGGGCATTTGCCTTTGTTTGGGTTCAGGACCTGTAGGGAGAAGAAGACTTCTGCTTGGGATACTGGGTGGAATGAGAATGGCAGGACTGGGGGGGGCAGTTTGAGGAAGGCAGAAGCGTGGGGGAGGACCGGGGTGCGTGTTCGGGAGGAGGATTGGAGCTTGTCTGCACAGCTGGAGAAATGGGTATTAAAGGCTTCAGCTACACAGATGGGGTCGGAGATGAGGGTGCCCTGAGCTAATAGTGTTGGGGTGGGGGTCAAGTAGGGGGGAGAGCAGAGATTTGAGTGATTTCCAGAAGTCCGTCGGGTGGTTAATGTTTTTACTAAAGGCCGATAGAAAATAACTCTTTTTGGCTTGGCGGATGATGTTTGTGCATGCATTTTGAAGGGATCTGTAGGTAGTGAGGGAAGCCTGAGTGCCCAATTTCTTATGTGCTTTCCAGACGTGGTCCCTGGAGTGGCATTTTCTGATTATGTCTGCTGTGATCCAAGGAAGATGCGCCCCTCTAACTCTTTTTGTTCGCAGGGGAGCATGTTTTTCCCAGACTTTAAGGAATCTGGTTTTGAACGCATCAAAGGCTGTGTCAATGGAGGATGCCTCAGGGATAAAAGACCAGTTTACGTGTCCAAGGTCCAGCAGGAGAGATGCTATGTCGAGGGAGTTATAGGACCTGGTGCGCAGCATCTTGGGACGGGCAGTGGGGCTATGCACCTTCCTGATCAGGAAAATCATGTGATGATTACTTAAGGAATTGGGAAGCAGGCCTGCGCTTAGAATCCTATGTAGGTGGGAGGTGAGAGCCCAGTCTAGTAATGAGTGGGTTTGTGTCTTATGACTGAGTCTAGTGGGATCAGCTATGAGACGAGTGAGGTTCAGGGCCTTTATTTTGGTCTTCAGGTGGGCTTTCTCATTACCTAACCAGTTGGTGTTAAAATCACCGGTGGCGTGGAGCTCGTCACTGACAGCTAGGGACTGTAAGGTGATCAGGTGGGAAAGGATGTCTTCACAAGTTGTGCAGGGGGGGCAGTACAAGCCTGCCACGTATACGGGGGGTGGTACATGGAAGTGAGAGTTTAATGAGTAACAAGTCGATGTTGGCTGGGAGTGAGGGGATATCCACTATTGTGAACTGACGACTGTTGGGGATATACATTGCCGTGCCGCCGCCTCTCTTTTTGCCTGGCCGGTCATGTCAGATGATTGTGTACCCTGGTATGGAGACTTCCACATTGGTATGATGTGGTTTTAACCAGGTTTCAGAAATGACCAGGATGTCAGGGCATTGAGTTAGGGCAATTGGTTGCAGCAGCGAGATTTTAGATAATAAGCTGCAGGTGTTAAGGTGCAGGATACGGAGGCCTGTGAGGAAAGAGAAAGGGGTGTGTGTATTTGTGGTGTTGGGGCCAGGGTTTGCCTATATGTCCCCGGACATGAGCAGGAGCAGGGAGAAGAGATGCTTTATTTTTGGGAGGTCGGCGGGGGGCAGGGAGGATAGAGTGGCTAATGAAAGGAGAAGGATGTAGGAGGCAGCATCCTGGCCAGGTTTGTTTAGTAGACTGAATAGTAGGTTTGGTGAACTCTGGTGATGGCAGCTGATAAGCGGCAAATGGAAAAGTAGGCTGATAGGTTTTAAGAGTCATGTGACATCAGCCTTTAAAAGGAGGAGCTCACCAAGGGCAGTGGTGGGGGTGGTGGGGAGCCAGCGTGCAGTACCGGAGGGGCAGAAGCACACAGGCACTGGGAAGCACTGTGCTGGCTTTTGGAGGCAGTAGTTCATTTAAAAATGGCGCCAGAACCACGCTCTGCTTCTGTTCGTCTTCTAGTAAATCGTGCGTACCTGGGTGCTTTGGGGGGTTGGGGTCCTTGATCGAGAGCTGCAGGGAAGGGCTGGGTTTCTTTCCAGGGAGCCCTCAAGACCCGGATCCCAGCATCTGCGGAGAGAAGAGAGGGGTTTTATATGCAGTTCAGTGGGAGGAATATCTGTGCCTGGGCCAGCACTGTAATGGGATATTTAGTTTTACTTGGATTCTTTGTTTGAAAATTGATTGGGCAAGTGGCTAAGGGGGCTGGGGGCCGAGGTGAGCATGTGGGTAAATCCCTCTGCGTACCTTGGTTGTGGTAACTCTGTGAATCCCCTTGCCGCTCTGTTTGGAGCGTTTTTCGCAAAATGCAGAGCTATTTCTTCGGTCTCAGAAACGAGCCTTCCTACGGGAAAAAGCTTCTGCGTCTGGGCTGGGTGGTTTGGAAATTTGGTGATCGAGGGTCTGGGGGAGCAGCGAGGCACGTGGCCTACCTGGATGCTAGCGCTGCTTGTGGAGCCAGATTTGTGCATCAGGGCATTTCTCCCTGAGAGAACAGTGCAAGGTATTAGCTTGAAAGAACAGCTACAGATTTCTTTTCTTAAGGGACTCTAAAGAACAATGCAGGGTAAAGCTTAAATACTGCTACAGTTTCCTCTTCCTTAAGGGACTCAACTCCTTATACAAATCACTGCATGCGTTACAACAGTGCATTCTCCACCAAAATAGTGTGCTCAGGCTGGATAATTAGGCAGGATTAACAGTAGGCAAAAAATAGAAAGCATACAGGTGTAAAAACGCATTTTACAGTTAAATAATGCTAAGGCTTCATTTTGCTCCAGCTTAAAATTAAAGGTTCATTTGGACAACACAGTGAATAAGCAGAGTAATAAATGAGCTGAGTCTTAAAGCACCATTACTAAGCTGCATCTACTGTGGAGCACAGCTGGTAAATTTAACAGAAAAAAAACTATCAGCACTCGTATGCCAACAGAAAAAGCACACAGGCACTGGGAAGCACTGTGCTGGCTTTTGGAGGCAGTGAATTAGTTTAAAAATGGTGCCAGAACCGCGCACTCTGCTTCGTTCGTCTTCTAGTAAATCATGCGTACCTGGGAATTCAACCCGGAGGTGGGGGTCCTTGATCAAGAGCTGGGGAGGGCTGGGCTTCTTTCCAGGAGCCCTCACGACCCATATCCACCCAAATTCACATGATCTGCATGTTAATGGCTTGGCTCTTGAAAGGAGCAGACTGCTGAAGGAGGGATACCACCACTGACACCATTATCCAGTCTAGATGCTGATCCATGACCAGAACATACAAGAGACATTGGGGCAATATTTACAAAATGGTGTCACAATCACAACGCTCTGCCCTGATAATGCTTCACTTCCACAAATTCTCTTTCTGCAAATGATCTGGACAAAGGATTGTTGCTTTCATCACAAATAGTCCAGCTGCTGGCAACTGATGAAGTCAGGAGACACATTAACAACATACTACCAGGGGCACACCTCAATGTAATAAGGTTCCTTAAGAGAGCAAATAACATCAGCCCACTGGCTCACTGCATCACAGCCCCGGACCTCAATCTGGTCCAACGTGTTTCTAACTTGGGTGCTCTTCACCCATGGAGGAAATGAAACTGTGGTGGGCAACATTAAAGACAGTGTTTTTGGTGGCAATATTCTCAGTGAGAAGAATCGTGAACTCAATGCAGTCTTGCACAAACAACTGCTCCTACAGGTGTTCCCAGACAGAGAAGTACTCAAAACAATACTGCCTTTTACCTGATGGTAACTACACTCTTTGATGGTCTCAATCAATTGACCTGCCTTCAATCAGACCAGAAACCCTGGTCCCACAGGATTTCGAAGTGATAAAACTGGACCTACCTAAGTTGATAACTACTGACAGTACCTGCACAAAACTTAAGACATCAGATGATCAGAGAGAGACGTCATAATAACAAAGGAACACAAGATGGAAATGGCAGCATCCAAGTCCACAGTCACCTTGTGTATCAAGAGAATGATCACAGAGGCATACAGCGTGACAAATATCATGGCCCTGAAAAACATCAAGGCCCATTCAGAAAGGGCAGTATCAACTTCAGGGGTCGAAAACAACGCTGCATCCATTGAGGACATATACACAGCTGCTATCTGGTCATCAGGAAATACATTCATAAAACATTACAGACTGGACATGGTGAACAAAAGACCACATTTGGCCCAATGGTACTACTAGCAGCAAAATCTTCCTGACTTTGAAAACAGTCACTCCTGTCCCACCTGGGTTGACTATTTTGCATTGGGAGCTGGAAGAAGCAGGAGCAGCAGTGTGTGTTCCTGGGGACTAAAGGAAAGTATTTATTCTTGTAGTTTGGTTAGCTTTTTCAAGCAGGAGTTGTGTTTTTTCAAGCAGGGCTTGTTTTGAATTCTGTGTGTGGCAGTTACAAAGTCAAACTGCAAACAGATTTAGACTTGGAGGTAGGGCAGGTAGTCAGCAGCCATTTTAGTTAATTGCTTCACATTGCATTGGGAGCTGGAAGAAGCAGGAGCTACAGTGTGTGTTCCTGGGGACTAAAGGGAAGCATTTATTCTTGTTGTTTGGTCTGGTTAGCTTGTACTGGGAGGAGGACTTGTTCCAGTTTTCTCCTGCCCACCCCTCACTGCCACCACTATTAAACAGGCAAGTGGACCACTCCAGTATTGGTTCCACCTATTAGGAAGGGGCAGGAGGCAGAGTAATTTAAAGGGGGTGAAATCTGGTTTAAAGTCTTAAAGAAATACTGATGAAAATGTAATGGTTGTGCATTTTCTTTTTTGAGGTAAGGGCTATTCTGGGGACAGTGTTTTGACAGAAATGTAGATTTACAGTTCTTAAGTACTACGGATGCAATTGTAAAGATCTGTGAAATATTTAGAGGCTAGGGAATACAGGGAAAATGTGGAGGCCAGGGCAAGGAGGCAGCTGGATGAATGGGAGAGAAGAGTGGAGTGGTAGGGATGACTGGGGTGGAGGGCAATAGAAGGCTGGGATGGTTGTGAGCTGCAGTGGGTGTGGGGCAGCACTGTTTCTGGGAGCCTGGTGGAAGGTGGGGGGTCCAGTGTGCAGGCTTGTCTAGACAGCTTACGCTGGAGATAAAGAGCTTGGGATGGGAACTGGGGGAGGGACAGGAATGAGAGGGTGAGGAGGAGATGGGCAGAGGGGCAGGAGGGCTCCATCGCAGGATAGACCAGGCTGAAGGGCCAGAAGGGGTGCTTGGCCAGGGGATCAAGTCCACAGGGTCCTGGGAGTGCTGAAAGGGGGTGTTGCAAGTGGTAGGGAACCTGGGCAGACAGAAAGGAAATAGAAACGAGGTTCAGGGGTAAGCAGAGGCAGGAAGGGATTACAGGGGAGGGCTGGGGCAAGAGACTGGAGGCAGCAAACAGGTACGCAGTACTGGCTGATGAAACAGAGTAGGAGGTTGGGGAGGGCACCATAGAACAAGAGTCAGGGGACCAGGAGGGAAGTGGGAAATACAGGGTACAAAGTGAGAGAAATAGAAATGTTTAAGTACCTCAGTGGTATCAACAAAGTCCAAGAGGATAGCATCTTCAGAAAAAGAGATGTGCAGGAACAAGGGACACAATTTGAAGATGGGGAAGGTTCTAGGGCAATGTAAGAAGTATTTTTAAACAAAGAGGGTGGTGGACGCATGGAACAGCCTTCTGAGGAGGTTATGGGGCCTAAAACTGTGGGAGAATTCAAGAATGCATGGGACAGACATAAGGCAATTTTATGGGGGTAGGAAAAAATAGGCTGTTGGTTAACTAGGATCTGCAGCTTATCCTCTAGGTAGGGAAGTGGGCAGACTAGGTGGGCCAAGCGGTCCTTATCTGCCATCAAAGTCTATGTTTCTATGAGAGGGAAGACTGTTGGGTAGAAGAGGGGAGTGCCAGGGAAGCAGGTCGAGTTGGCATGAACACACTAAATAAAGGGGAAGGAAGGCCAAAACATATTGGAGGGGGAGTCACAATGCAGGGGGCAGTGGGAGGAGGTACATGTAGTGGAGGGGGAAGGGTTATGGAAGGGAGTGAGCACAGAAGGGATGGAGGAGGAGGGGAGCAGGTGGAGGTGTAATTGAAGGAGGAGGGAGGGGGAAAGGGCAGTGTATGAAAGGAGAGGACACTGAGGAAAAGGGGCTCATAGGAGGGCAAACCATGGGAAAAGTGCAAGGGATGGGTGAGTGAGTACTTGTATTAGGGGATTCTATGCTCAGTGGGGTGAGATGGGGAAGTAAGGGAGCAAGGAAGAGCTGAACCTGGGTGGAGTGTATGCCAGGTATGACAGCAGGGAGAGTAGGTCAGTGCATTCAGAAATGTGTGAAGAAGGTGGGAGGGAAGCCTCATATCATTGTGCACCTAGCAACAAATGACCTAGAGGGCAGTACAGTGAAAAAGTACAGGAGAGGTTCAGTGAAGTGGGGGATATCTGCAGTCGGGTGGAAAGCTCAGTAACATTCTTCGAGGTACTCCCAGTACCTAGGGCAAGCGCAGTGTGGAAGCTAAGAATACAGGAGTTTAATGAGTGGCTGAAGGGGTGGTGTGCAGAAATGAGGAATGGAGTAGTAGGGGAGTGGGGCAAGACAATGAACAATAAGGGGCTTTATGTCAAGCATAGGCCACATCTCAGCATTGAGGGTACAAGGGCATTGGGACAGGGCTGAGAATACATTAAAAGCAACATAGACTTAAGCTGAGGAGGGGAGGGCTGAGTCGGATAGCAGGGAGGAGGCACCTTCCAGGGGGACTGAAGGCCTCTCCCCAGAGAGGGAGGAGGAGAATGAGGGTGGTTACCAAGACAAAGTGGAAGGGAGAGAGAGTGGAAGTGGAGGGACTGGGCACAAAGTGGACTGTAGTATCCTTGAATGCAAGGAGCTTAGCAAATAAAGTGTCAAGAGTTCCAGGAAATGATGGTAGAGGAGAGGTAGATATTGCCACCATCTCAGAGACCTGGGCCACCCATACCATGACTGGGATCTTATGATCCTGGGTTACAAGGTGTTCCACAGGGACCGGGAGGGGGAAGGGCTGGAGGGTGGCTATTTATGTTAGGGAGGGATACTATGTACTGGATGAGGGAGCTGTGAAGCCACAGGTATTGCTCCAAAGGCCTAAAGGTAAGAAGCTCAGGATGGGGTGGTGGTGGCCACCTCACAGAGTGAGGAGGTGGATGGGAAGCTGGGGGAGCAAATCAGGAAGGTCAGTGGCAAGCAGGATCGACAAATTTCAATTTATGTGCTAGTCCAGAACAACTGGCCTAGCCAAAAATAGTAGTCCCAGTGCTGCGAGTGGTAGTCCATGGTCAGAAGGCTATATTTTAAGCCCACCGTCACCCAGTGACACCCCAGCAAATAGATGGTCGGTTCCCTTCCAATCACACCACCACATCACACACTTTTTTATGTTAGTTCCTTTGGCATCTTGACCTTTTGCCTTTTCTTGTTCTTTTTCACTTTCTTATCACCCTGCTACAAAGCCCAATCCTCCGCCTGCTTAACTGGTCCACTGGTCTGGTGGTCCACTCTTTCCTTCCTAATTCTTTCCTTCCTTAGGTTGACTAAAAGTTTTTGCTTTTTTATTTTGCTCTGTTATCACTGTGCATGCAGCTAGCACTGAACTATTTGTAGTCCAACAGTGCAACACACTAAAAACAGATTTATTTTCTGTCTAGTAACCCCCCCAACATACCCTGCCCTGTGCCCAGTACACTTTTCTGAAGGTTGTTTTTTATTCTCCCATTTCTTTTTATTCCTTTCATATTGGGCAGAAAACAAGGAAAGCAGAAGACCTGTCCTGATCTCACTGATGAGTCAGTGGCCTCGTGGTTCTCCTCCCTTCTCCCATCTGGCTCACCACCACCATCAGTCAGACAGTCACAACATCCCTTTCATTTATTTTTCTTATTTTTTTGTTAATAAATATCTTTTTTAGCTGACTGTGCTCTCCTCTCTGCACAATGGCAACAAATAGCGCGTCACAAAACTGCAACAAACGGCATACCACAAACAGAAATGTCCCCACATTTCATTCGCACTTAGCCATGTCCAATCACCTAGACAGTTGAAATGAAAGTGATCCCCAAACTAACTCAACCCCCTCAAGTCACCACCGCTGCCGATAGGTTACCTTCTCTTGAGGGGCTCATCATGCTTCCGTTGTGCTCCTCCTGCAGCAATCCCTGGCTCGCGACTTACCAGGCTGCTTTCACTCCCGCGCTCCCGTGCTCCCTGTCCACGATACAATGACACACCTGCAAAATGTCTGGGACTCCTCTTCACTTGACTCCACTCCTCAACACTCCAGTTGCTCACATGACCACATGGACAATCAGATTCTGCACTCTCAGCAGCACCCTAGTGGTGGAAATTAAAAATACACTAAAAAAAAAACCTACTTGTCCACAGACTACCTGCTGTATGAAAAATGCTTGTTCCTGACTCTACAGTGATAGCCCGGGACGTTGGGCTATCGGATTTGTCAAACCCTGGTAAGGGGAAATACAGTTATAGTGGGAGACTTCAGCCTTCCTGGGGTTGACTGGCAGACATTAACTACAGCATATGCCAGGGAACAGGTGCTGCTGGAGGCTATCCAAGACAGCTACCTAGTGCAAGGGGTGATGGAGCCTACTAGAGAGGGGAACATACTGGATTTGGTGCTAACAAATGATGATCAAGTCCAGGATGTGATAGTACAGGACCCTCTAGCAGGAAGTGACCACCGCTCAGTGTGGTTCCTCCTCTACACAAGGAGGGAGTCGGCTAAGACCAGAGCAAGAGTGTTGGACTTCAAGCAGGCAGAGTTTGCCAGAATGGGCATCCTGGAGGGTACTAGCTAATATTAACCCAGTGATGGATGCTGAACGAAGTGGGCAATCATTAGGATGGGCTGAATGAGGCCATGAACACATGTGCCAAATCTCAGAGTAAGCAGTCCAGGTCCAAAAAATGTAGCTGGCTCAGCAAGGAAGTGGAGTGGAAGGTGAGGGACAAAAGATTGGCCTTCATTAAGTTCAAAGTATCGGGGCAGGAGGAGTAGGATAGAGAGGTGTTCACAAAGACATCTAGGGAGGTGACCAGGTCAGTCAGGGCAGCCAAGTCAGCAAAGGAGCTAAAGCTGGCTCAGAGGATCAGAGTGGGAGAAAGGGGTTATTTAAATACACAAAGGAGAAGAGAAGTTGTAGAGATGACATTGTTAGAATCAAGAGAGATGGGAAATGGACAGAACAAGGGAAGAACTGGCAGAGGCACTCAATGAGTACTTCTGTTCAGTGTTCACAAAAGAAAGGGATGGCCCAATACTGCAGGGAAAGTGGGCAAGGTGAAGGGGTGGCAGAGATAACAGATGGGGTCATCCAAGAAGATAGAGTTCTGAAGGCCTTGAAGCCTTGCAGGTGGACAAGGCACCAGGACCAGATGGTGTACACCCAAGAGTCCTGACGGAAATGGCAGAGGTGCTGGCAGGCCCTCTGATGGACCTCTTCAACACCTCCTTGGAGACAGGTAAGGTACCCAAGGACTGGAAGATGACTCATGTGGTGCCCCTTCACAAGAGTGGACCCAAGGACCAACCAGACAACTACAGACCGGTAAGCTTGACTTCCATGGTGGGGAAGGTGATGGAGACCATCCTAAAGGAGAGATTGATAACTTTTCTTGATAGTAATGGTCTACAGGATGAGAGACAGCATGGGTTTGTCTTGGGAAGATTATGCCAAACTAACCTAATTGACTTCTTCGACTGGGTCACTAGGGTGGTTGACAAAGGCCATGCTGTGGATGTCCTGTACCTGGACTTCAGCAAGGCTTTCAACTTGGTGCCCCATGGGAGGTTAATGAGGAAGCTGAGGGACATGGGGGTGGGGGGAGAAACTGGTGGGGTAGGTTGACAGCTGGTTGCAGGGCAGACAACAGAGGGTAGTTGTAAGGAGGAGACATCAAGCAAGGCCAATAACAAGTGGGGTATTGCAGGGTTCGGTGCTGGGCCCTGTTTTGTTCAATGTCTTCACTGGAGACACTGTAGAAGGGGTCAAGAGTAAGATCAGCCTGTTCACAGATGACACTAAGATTTGTGCAAAAGTGAACAATGAGGCAGGGAGGCAGACACTCAGGGAGAATCTAGCTAAACTCAAACACTGGTCCAGGGAGTGACAGCTGGGGTTTAATGTTAAGGTCATGCACCTCGGAGCAAGAAATCCCAGGACCAGCTGCTGGCTGGGGGAGTGCAGATAACAGTTTCAGAGGAGGAAAGAGACCACGGGGTAATAGTCAGAGGGGACATGAAAGTATCAGCACAGTGTAGGAGGGTGGCAGCAAGGGCAAATAGGATGCTGGGGTGCATTGCCAGAGGGATAACCTCTAGAAAGGAGGTCATTCTGCCCTTGTATAGCTCACTGGTGAGGCCACACTTGGAGTACTGTGTGCAGTACTGTTACCCATACATCAAAAAGGATGTGAGATTATTGGAGGGGGTGCAGAATAGGGCTATGAAAATGATCATGGGACAGGGGAGTTGCCATATGAGGAATAATTGAGGGAGCTCAGCATGTATTCGCTGGAAGAGAGAAGGGAAAGAGGGGACATGATAGAGCCCTTTAAGTACTTGAAAGGCATAAACAAAGTCAGAGAGGGAGGATTGCTCCACTTAAAGGGGGGAAGGGTTACTAGGGGGCTCAGTCTGAAGCTGGAAGGGGGAAGGTTCAGGAGGGAGATGAGGAGGCACTACTTTACAGAGAGAGTGGTGGCGAGATGGAATGTACTGCTGGAGGAGTTAATCGAACTGAGGACAGTGGGCAGCTACTGGCGGGTTAGGGGATAGAGTCATGGTGGATTAGTACAGACAAGAGCACAAAGGGGGAAGATCAAGAAGGTGAGGAAGGGAGGGGTTTGGGTGGGGCTGGAGCAGCTGCAGTAATATGAAACTAAGAGCTTCACAATCGGGAAGACTTGATAGACCAGTGGGCCTTTTTCTGTCGGCAATTTTGTATGTTCGTATGTTCGTATTATAGACTGCTTGTGCAAACCCATGAGGTAATGGATAGGAATGCCATAGATTACAACCCACAAAGGATGTTTTCTCACCTGGTAAACGTGATTATGGGAACATATCTCTATGGCATTCCAAGGTCCTCCTATCGAGAGACTAACCCTTTTCGGAGTCAAGACCATAATATGAAAATCTAGTTATTACTTTTTTTTCTCCAGATAATATGCTTTATTAAAATTTTCCAACAAAAGAACAAACAAAGACAGAAAATCTAGTTATTACTGATGAGTATCACAGAGGTAGTCTGAAAAGGAATGAATAAAGCAGACCTATAGAGACTGTGACACTGGTATGGTAGTCCTTTACTGAAGTCAGTGAAGTGCATAGTGTGTTTGTATTTCTACTCTGTTATTTCACAGCTATGGAAGACCTTGAACTGGAGAAACTAGAGATGACCTGGGACTAGGTGGTCAGATTTTGAATCTGTCACATATACAGTGTATCACCAGTCTATCAGATGGACATAAGAACCCGTGAGGTAATGACTGAGAGTGCTGTAGAGATATGCTCCCACTATCACATTTACCAAGGTGAGTAAACTTCCATGACTTGTTACAATGCCTTTACAACTGTTGCTAAATGGTCTGATCACAAATGTTTCTGCCTTATCTAGTTACTATTTTTCAAAATTTTAGGAAAGTTTTAAAAATGTTCTTGGTAGCCATTTAGCTAGTTCAGTGGTCACAGCTCTCCCTAGCTTTTGAAGTAAATCTGACAGTAGGAGGCATGGTGGAACGTGACCAAAGAGCAGAGTTTGAACTTAGTTCTAATTTGAAGTTCCATAATTAGCTTAAAGAGCAACTCTCTATTATAAAAAAAAGTTTAAAAACACTAGGTTTATACCAGTTATGTTTTAACTTTATTGTTTCTAAGTTCTTTATTTTTTTTATTTTCCCCTGCTGTTGGTCTACCAAATATTGTATGTAATGCAGCAGTTATTTGGTTCCAGCAAGCCGCAATGATGGGAATTATAGCAAACTCCAATACATTGACAGCACCACAGTGACACCAGCAACAGCGGCACATAGAAAAACCGACAAACCCCTACAACGATGAACACCACTACACATACTGCAATGCGGGGGGCTGTGCCCCACCCCAAACTAAAGATTACCAACTCACATTACACAGACAGTGGAGAAAAGGGCAGTTCCCCTAGTAGCACCACCACCCAATGATGACACTATAGGATGTCAGCAGTACTGTTGTGGAACAGGCTTGGAGGAACCACATATGACCATCCGACACATTTCCACCCACCGCGTTGTCCACCCCCTTCTCAAGTCCCCTGCAGTGCCCAGTCTATGGAAACACACAATTCCATCCACTGCACATCCCGCCCACCTCCCGATCATTTTGCACTGATGTCTGGCCCACCTCCCGATTGTTTGCCACCAACACACCTCCCTGTTGACAGAACACACCTGTCGACATTAACGCCCTGCCACTGCACTTGCTGTCATTGTTGTACAGCTGTCTCTGTAATGCAGTCAATGTATTGCATTCGATGTTATAACAGTATACCCATTTATTTCACTGAGTCTTTCAAAATGTATCTGACTCTTCACTTAACCACATAGTTGTTGTTTGTGACAACACAGGCTGTTGTCATGATGAGCACTATGATGTCATAAACTAAGGCACTGTGAGGTTAACAGGAGAGGCAAATTTTTTCATACTAACCTTTTAGGTGGACTACCAAGACTTGCTGGAAACCTTTGAAAGAAACATTGAAAATAAAAAAAAATGTAGTCTCTAGTGAATTGTAACAGCCAAACATCTTATTTATGAAAATACATGCTGAAGTGCAGCGTCATTCTTTAAGTTCCAGTTTGGGACTGCTCATTCCTGTGGACTGATTGCAGTTTGTGACTACCAGTGGGTCCCTTAAGAAGAAACATTACTATGGTGAGTAATTTTTTTCTTACTGAAGAAAATAGATCTAGTAGGAGAAAAGGGAGGGAAGAAGGGGGGCACAGACACACAAAGAAAAATGGCAGGGTTGTCATGAATACTAATGAGGTGCTGAGATTTGACAGCACAAACAGAAGGCAGTTTGCAGCAGTTCATATTGTATACTTCTGGACCCTGTTCCTCTCCTTCTCTGTTAACGGGATTTTTGATATGAAGAGCTACTACATAGTGTGTTCTCTATGATAGAATTTAGCTAGATTGAACACGCTTCTGAAGTTCTATTTTGTAAATCACTTGTAATTCTAGTTTTTATAATAGCCGACCTCATTTTCACAGCCCCAGCCCCACTGAAATGTCCTCTTTTCAAGATAATGACATGTGGCAGGGCACTTCATTGTACGAATGGGGCCTGTTTCTCTGTTTTTGTTAAAAATGGTCACTTGGGATATGAGGACATCGCCGACCAACATGGCCCTTGTTAGTCGAGCGGTGTCCTTCACTAATCCTGAAGTGACCATTTATAAGCTTAAAAACGGAAGCTTAAATTGAGCCACATTCATTTTAATGGGGCATGCCCCCATGCTGTCCCTTGCCACATGTCATTACGTCCTTGAGCATGGGGACATGTCCGTGGGACTGGCGCTGTGAGAATGAATGGCCAGTCCATTGTAGAAACTAAATTATGAGTGATTTTACAAAAATAAGATTTCAGGAAACTTGTTAAATCCTGGCTAGAATGCCTATCACCGAGGGAAGCTACCATACTAAGTGCGTGGTAGCTGCCATCTGGTAAGTTGGAAATTTACTGTAAGAATGCCTCAGCGTCGCTCTGCTATGCAGCCACAAAAATTCCCTTACTGTAAAAAAAAATCACTTACCAAATACCAATTGACTTCTAGTGGTGCCACACTCAGTTGTTCTTGATGCAATATTTGTTTACTTGCTTTTCACTCTGCTTGCTTCCTTCACAGGAATTAAAAGATTTGGTTGTACCATTCCAGTCAGGTTAAGCTTCCTTATTGCAGAGCAATGGTGAATGGGGATGCACAGTGGCACAGCTGTCTCTTACACTCCCAGTCAATCCCAGTGTTCTGGGTGGGGGAAGAGAGATCAGTGAGGAGAGAAATTGGGGGGGGGGCAACCATTAAGTGCCACAGAGTAGCTAGTTTAAAGAACTGTCAAGGGACTGTTTTTACCAGCATCTTCTTGCTTGTCACTGTGTGGCTTACCAATAAATTTCTGTAAACACTGCATCAACTGCATTTTGCTTTTGACTACAGTTCATGGGTTCTCCTTGAGTGCTACCATTTGTTTGTTTGAAGAACCGGCATTGCCAGCATGCTTCATTGCAAGGAGAGATGCACATGGGCAGAGTCACCTTTTGCATTGAAGATCCCAGCTGCACTGCGATGCTTGGCAGCAGAGATTGAAGTCAGATCACTAGCATTGCTGGTGTCGAGGGTGGGATGGAAGAGAGAGATTGGGGGAGAGAAATAAAGAGCCACAGAGCAGCGTGTCTGAAGAACCGTAATGCCAGTATGTTGGGGAAAGAAAGATGAGTTGACATATTCATGGACGAGGGGGAGATGGTGTGAGGGATCAGAGACACTACCATTTTCAAAATCGATTCCCTGTAGCACTGATTTTAGCATTGTCTGCCCCTCAACATGAAGCGATTGGGAGCTCAAGCAGGCATTAATCAGAGTCATGAGACTATCAGTCCAGGAAAATTAACCACTAAATGACAACTCAAGAAGAAAATGTCTCTCTGTTCTCCATCAAGCAGGAGCCAGATGACTCAATTACTGAAATGCAAGGTCTGTTTATTCTGATTACTGTGACATTCTTTTAAACATGGACTGCCACTTAAATGCAGTGAATCTCAATGAAATGCCCAATGTATAGAACTTTGAGGACTAACACCTGTGTTCCTGTGTGGCTAACAGAAGTGGTAGTCCCTGCTCTCAAGAGTCCAGCCTGAAGCTACAATCAGAAACAAGCTTATAATTGTACATACAAAGACAGTCCATCAGAGTCCCCTAATGATGCCAAGTTTCCATTGTGCTGGCTTCCATTTACTTCAATGATGCAGAGATTTAATGACTCAGTCAAGAGAGGCATGACGAATGGGCAACGAATAAGGTGAGAAACTGGAAAGGATAACTGATGCAGATGGGCCAGTTCCATTTTCTTCTAGCCCAGCTGTCTTTTTTTTAAAGTTTATCCAACAGAAAACAGCAGAGCTGTAGCATTTCACTTACAGTGGGGTCTTGCTTCTGCCCAGTTTTACAGCTGGGTGGACTGAAGCACAGAGAGATAGCAAATGACTTGCTCAAGATCACAAAGTAAGCAACCAGTGGCCATTGGGATTCAGACCTGGATTCTGTGCTTCACATTGCTCTTACCATTTCTGTGCTGGACTACCATTCTGTCAGTAGTACTTCAAAGATCAAAACTATGCTCGTCTTGGGCAGTCACTGAAAGTACTTTAAAAAACTGTGTGCTTAAGTATCTGCTCATGGATCCCAGTCCATTACTTGATACCCGTGCTTGTTCTGTAGCCCATGCCTCACATCTCAACAAACAATTTCAGAAGATCCTGGCCTGATCCAATCTGTTACCCATGTCATAAACTGTTTAAAAATGTACACTCCAGCCCCCCACAAAAAAAGACTGTGTGTGATTTGTTTTCCTGTTTGGCATGTCCCAGTGCTAAAGAACTACCTTCTGCCCTCCTCTTTGTCCTCAATTCTCCTCTCTGGTTAGCCATTCAATAACTGTCCATACAGTATGTGAACTCCACAACCGGTAGCAATCATGACCACAAGTAATAACAAGACAGAAGGATGCTAGTGTTGAATTAAACTACACCATTCTGGTAGTGCAGACTTGAGGTGGGGGTGCAGATTGGTTGAACATACTCCATAAAGGCAGACCCTTTGTTCCAACTCAGTAAAGTAGGAAAAACCTGATAACGGACAAAAGGCGGCAGGGCAGCTAAAGTGTTGGGTCAGTTTTACATATGTCTTTTGAGTGGTGCTTAAACTTTGTCACTGAAATGGGACATTCAACACTACAGGTGCTTTAGACTACCCATTCATCTGGAGCTCAGGCTGTAGCCTGTTCCGTGCGGGTGGGAGAAGGAACACAAAGGATAATGCTGTGAGACCTTGCTCCATTGACCTGATCAGCCACATGGCAGCGATTTGCAAAGTGCCCTGAGGAGCTTTTAGTGGAGTGGAATGGAGTGGAGTGGAATGAAATGGGGAAAGGGTGATGGTGGCAGGAACTGCCAGCTAAACTGCAGCATGACTATTTGTAAAATGTCCCAAGTGGGCTTATTAGGTCCAGGGGCAGGTAGCCAGCAGAGTGAGCATGGTGATAGTCACATAAACTAAGCCACATCACAGCTAATTGTAAAGTGCCCTGGTGGCTTGTTAGGAGATCCAGGTGTGTTCATCTGTGTGGCAGGAAAGGGGGACACTGGAGGAGAGTGTTGGGAGGTGCAGGAGGCAAGTGAAAGTAGGCCTTCCATACAACCCTGTCAGCCACATGGTGACTGTTTGGAAAGTTCCCAAGAATAGAAAATGTTTGCAGGGTGGGAGATAACTAGTCTGGGATGAGCACCAGACCTGCTGGACAAAAAATAGTGCCAGGGGAAGGGAGAGTGACAGAGAAAGAATGAGAGAGATGGAAGAAGAAAAAAACACACACATATGGACTGGAGAAAAATAGACCCACTTACTCTTGTATTTGTTAATGGGACACTGTCAGCCCCCTTTGGCCTCAAATTGTCCCTGGTTTAAAAAACACATTTTATGATTGTTGTCATTCTATAGAGACTGCAGATGTAGTTGGTTGATTGATTCTGATTCCTTTTTTCATTTCAAAAGTAAAAAACAGACTGCAAATCTTGCTGGTGTTACCACACAAAAGCATGTTTGTTTACATGCCATGATCAACTTATATGACTTCCTGGATATACCCCTGTGTAGCCTAGCCACTCTTGAAGCAGTGAGAGGAGAGGAGACTATTGCATAATGAGTGACTGCACTGTTTGAGGGTGTTCATAAGGTTCAGGAAATATGCAACAACAGCTGATCAAGGATGTGAAATAAAACAAGGTAAGGTATAATTACACGATTACCATGCATTTTAGTTCTATTAAGAAAAGAAGCAGACAAAACAACTAGCAACATCAATGAAGTTTGGAGAAGGTAAGCAATCATTAAAGGTGGGAGTTCAACTAGAAATAATATGATGCGAAAGGTTGATAGTGTCCCTCTAAGTCCATATCATCTTCATTCATACAGTATATGAAAATAAAAGGACTTAACAAATACATGATTCCTATGAGGTTATAGAGAAAGATCCTCCTTAGCTTTCTGATTTATTTTATAGGTGCAAAGTGGCCATACTATCCAGTGTGTATGTTCAGAGGTAGAAGAAGCACAGGATACATGCATACCAATGATGTGATGAAACTCCGCTGCACTGTGGAAGACTAGAATTGCTGGCAAAAAGCACCTAGCTTCACTCGAGTTCTTTTCTTCTAGGTTTGCTTGAAGGACAGAGCAAGGAGCAACATTATCAGAGCAAGAAGAAACATTAAGGCTTCTTTTGGCTAAGCAGATTTACTGTTGTGTTACTATTTTGTTTTGTGCTTACAGGTTTTGTTACTGTTTTTTGCTTACAGATGACTTCTATATTGTTCTCTGATTCAAATTGTTTTGTTTTTTTGCAGGGTATATTTTCTACTAAATTGTCACAGGGTGTGCCAACAGGTTTTGTTACTGTTGTGTGCTTACAGATTGCTGCTTGATTTTCTCTGATTCAACGTGTTTATTTGCAGGGTATGTTTTCTGTTAAATTGTTACAGGTTGTGCCTACAGGTTTTGTTACTGTGTTATGCTTACAGGCTTTACAGTTTGCTGATTTATTTTTCTGATTGACATTTTTGCAGGTTATATTGTCTGCTAAATTGTTACAGGGTGTGCTTACAGGTTGATACTGTTTTGTGCTTACAGATCGCTTTATTTTCTCTGATTCAAAGTGTTTTTGCAAGGTATATTTTCTGTTAAATTGTTGTGCAGGTTATCTTGCTGAAAGGAAGGAAAATATTCACCAGGGTGGTGGGTCAGAGCTGTAGCTGATTGTTTCTGGAGGGCACAGGCTTGGTCCTCCACCCTACTTCTCACCCGCCCACCCAAGTGCATCATTTCCTTTATACCAGGGGTTCTGACATCACTCCCCAACAAGAGCAAAGGATATACACTCATCATAACCTTAATGGCCCAGCATGGTGAGGGGTAAATGCATGCACACACTCATGCACTAACAAAACATACCAGGAAGGGAGAGAGACATGTGAGATGTGGTGCAATGCAGTGGCTGTGGCATGGCAGTCTTCCAGGAGACATTCTGAAGGCTATGATGCTGCCCTAATTGCAGGCACCTCTTTGGTTTGAGGGAGGAGGTTACACATCTCCAGGCTGAACTGGCGAGGATTCAGGAAACCTCCTCTCCCAGCCAGGGACCACCAGAGCCACTGCCACTGCCTCAGAGGTTGCCAAGAAAGAGGAGTGGTTGGACTGCTGTGGGCTCAGGGAGGGTGAGGGTCATGGATCAGAGGTGCATCCCTCCAGTTGTACTCTCCACAATTCATATGCTGTTCTGGCAGAGTGGTTCCTCTATGGAGACACCCACAGTAGAGAACAAGGAGTATGCTTGGAACCTCCAAAAAGGAGACCCAGAGGAGGGTGGCATGAGACCCAACATGGAAGGAAACAACTCCTGGTGGGGACTCAATCTTTAGGAGGGTAGAACTTGGTGAGGGAAGAGAGAGGGAGGTAGGTGTCTGCCCAGTGCCATGGCTGGGAGGGACAGGAAGTGAATCCTGGAGGATCATGGAGCAGCTGCATGGGAGGAGGAGCTGGACATCTTTGTCCACCTAGGGGAAATGACCTGGCTGGGAAGGGATCAGAGCAGTGCAGGAGAGGTTTGTGGAGTTGGGGAGGGTCTTAGACAGAGTATCACACACAGTAACCTTTTCCGAGGTACTGCCTGTCTATTGCATGGGTGAGGCCAGAGTACTCCGCACCATGGGATTCAATGAATGGTTGAAAAACTGGTGTGGCACTCAGGGTTTTGGTTTCATTGGGGACTGGGGGTCTGCCTGGAGGGATGCAGGCCTATGCTGGTGTGATGGTCTGCATCTGTCTGGGTGGGGAACCAGGATCCTAGGTGATAGTTTTAAATGCTTCATTGGCAAGCATTTAAACTAGCCAAGAGGGGAGACACTGAAAAGGAGCAGGGAAATCCCAGCCCCTGCAACAAAACAAGGTAGTTAGCAAGGTAAACACCAAGGTAGAGAAGCTGATAGGGAGCAGGACAGGGGTAAAGGGAGAAAAAGGCAGTAAGGACAAGAAGGGGGCTAAAAGGGGTAAGGCCATCAAAAAATGGAGGGTGATGAGTACCAGTGCCCAAAAATCTGGGTAACAAGCTCCCTGAACTAGTGACCTTGATGGGAGAGGGACACTTGGATATCGTGGCAGTCACAGAAACATGGTATACAGAGAACCATGACTGGGATGTCAACATACCAGGATACACAATCTACAGGAGGGACAGGGAGGGTAAAAGAGGAGGAGGAGGAGGAGTAGCTCTCTACATAAGGGAAGAAATCAAAGCAATGGAACTAAAGGGTAAACAGGGAGGAGAGGAGGCACTGTGGGTCACCCTGGAGACAGGAAATGGCACCACAATCTGCATGTGGTTGTACATAGACCTCCATCTCAGAGGGAGGAAATGGACAATGAAATGTTAGAAGGCATCCTTAGAATTGCAGAAAAAGGGGAGATATTGTTGATGGGGGTCCTGAATGTGCCAGATGTTAAAAGGAACACCTTTGCTACAGCCACATCCAAGGACAGGGTCATTCTCGATGCCCTACAGGTGGCATGCCTCAGAAAGCCAGTGTTGAAACCCACTGGGGAGGGAGAAATCTTAGACCTGGTACTCTCGAATGGGGATGGAGAGAGGATCTCAGATTTAGAAGTGGGTAGTCATCTGGGAACAAGTGACAACCAAACAGTATGATCCGTGATAAACACAACCATGGAGTTAAGGCATACAAAAGCAAGAGTACTGGACTTTAGGAGGGCTGACTTTGGCAAAAGGTGAGAGTGCCTCAGAAAAGCACTATCAAACTGACAAGAAGGAGGGGTGGAGCAACTATGGGGAAAAATCAAAACTGCCATCACGGAGGCAACAAGCCTTTGTGTGAAGCAAATAAACAAATCAAAACAAAGGAAAAAACACTATGGTTCTCAAAAGAGGTGGCGGAGAAGGTTAGGGAGAAAAAGATAGCATTCAGGAAGTGTAAGGAAACACAGAAGGAGCAGGACAGAGAACTATACCAGTTAAAGCAGAAGGAAGTGGGGCAGGCAGTCAGAATAGAAAAGGCCCAAACTGAGAAAAAGATAGCCAACTCAGTTAAGAAGTGGGATAAAACATTTTCTAGGTACATTAGGGAGCAAAGAAAGACCAAGGGAGGGATAGTGAGGCTTAACAAGGGGGGGGTTGGCAGAGGGTGACAGTGAAAAATCAGGACTACCGAACAAATACTTCTGCTCGGTATTCCCAAAAAAAGAGGAAAGGGAGGTACCTAAACCAATCAATAGAAGCACTCTGGATAGGGGGGTCGATTCCAGCCCATTCACAGAAGAAAGGTTCCTGAAAGAACTCCTAAAACGGAAAGTGGACAAGGCAATGGGGCCTGATGGGATTCACCCCAGAATTCTAAAAGAACTAAGGGGAGAACTAGCGACACCACTGACTACCCTTTTTAACAAATCATGGGAGGATGGTGTGGTACCCGAGGAGTGGAGGAAGATGGATGTGATTACCCTTCACAATAGTGGGAGCAGGCAGAGACAAGGAACTGTAGACCTGTTAGCTTGATCTCAGTGGTAGGGAAAAAGATGGAATTACTTCTGAAAGAAAGAATTGTTGAGTGCCTAGAGTCCAGCGGGGCACAGGACCCTTGGCAGCATAGATTCACAGAGGGAAGGTCATGTTGGATGAATCCTATGATTTCTTTTGACTGTAGTGACCAAAGTAATATAGACTCAGGGAGGGGGGTCGACATGGCCTACCTAGACTAGCAAGGCATTTGACACAGTCCCACACAAAAGATGAATAAAGAAGTTAGCCAGCCTGGAAGTGGGTCCCAGGGTGGTAGCCTGGGTAAAAAATTGGATAGACAACAGGACACAGAGGGTAATAGTAAACAAAGCCCACTCTGAAGAAGGGAGGGTTACTAGTGGGGTAACACAGGGTTCAGAACTGGGATTGGTCCTCTTTAATGTCTTTATAAGTGACATTGTGGAGGGACTAGAAGGAAGTATGCCTCTTTGCAGATGACACAAAAATCTGCAACAGGGTTGATACATGGGGTGGGTGGAAAGGATGAGAAGGGACTTGGCAAAGTTGGAGGAATGCTTATCCTTTCCACCACCCCCGTGTATCAACCCTGTTGCAGATCTTTGTGTCATCTGCTAAGAGGCATATTTTTCCTTCCAGCCACTCCTCAATGTCACCTATAAAGACATTAAAGAAGACCGATGCCAGTACTGAACCCTGTGGTACCCCACTAGTAACCACCCTTTCTTCAGAGTGTACTCCATTTACCATTACCCTATGTGTCCTGTTGTCCAGCCAGTTTGTTAGCCAGGCTATCACCCTAGGAACCACTCCCAGGCTGGCTAACTTCTTTATTAATCTTTTGTGTGGGACTGTGTCAAATGCCTTGCTAAAATCTATGTAGGCCATATCCATAGTCCCTTCCTGGTCTTCTACTTTGGTCTCCCAGTCAAGGAAATCTATTAGCTTGATCTGACATGACCTTTCTGCTGTGAATCCATGCTGCCTTGAGTCCTCTGCCCCAATGGCGTCTAGGTACTTAACAATTCTTTCTTTCTTTCAGAAGTGATTCCATCATTTTCACTACCACTGAGGTTAAACTACCAGGTCTGTAGTTTCCTACCTCTGCCTTTCTCCCACTTTTGTGAAGGGGAATCACATCTGCCTTCCTCCAGTCCCTCAGGTACCACTACATCCTCCTCTTGCTTCACTCAGTAGACCTTCCTCAGGGGCACTATTCTGGTGCAGAGACCACCTTAAATAGTGAATTGATTATTGCATTGTAGGTCACATGTTTTAAAACACAATCATTTTACTCATTTTGATAAGGTGGTCTTTTAACAATCTTGATGTCTTGTAACATTTTATTTACCATCCTTAAATAATCTTAGATTCAATTTAACACAATGCAAATAGCTTTTTTAAAACAAATTATAATATAACCGTAAAAAATAATAAATGGTATAAATGAAACAGATATTGTTATTCAAACATTCATTGCCCCTTCAGGTTTATCAACTGTAATGTCATTCAATGATTATAATTATTATTTTAAATGCAGTGAGATAACCTGATTCCTGAGGGTTGGAGAACTCAAGAGGAGCAGTTGGGAGCTATTACAGCTGGTTCGGTATGCATGCGATATGCAGGGCAACAATCAACTGTTTTACTGCCATATAGTTAGCCCAGGGCACCAACCATGCATTCCATAACTAGCAGACACATTTTTCCAGATCACTGTGACCAGAGCCTTTCTCAAAAGGCTCAAGGGACCAACAATCTCTTTGGGCAGCCAGATTCATAACTGCTCTTCTTCCCATTCTGGGTGACAAATGAACCCCCAATCCCACTGGGCAGCTTTTTTTGCGGACACTACAGGGGATTCTGGGGAACCCAGGTGATTGCCTGACAGACATCATTAACTTTATAGCTCTGGGCCATGGGAGTCTCTTCCCTCAACACTGCACCTCCATTTGGGAGCTTAGCTTTTTACCAAGATTTTCCCCTGTGCTGGACCCACAGACACCATGATATATAGGCATTCCCATACTTATAGCTTGGGACTGCACTTTGCTGTGTGTCTTAACACCTCCTAGACTGTGGGCTTTGTCTTCCCTTTCAGAGGGAATACCCTTCAACAGCCTCCACCACTTTGCCTAAAGTTGGGTCATGTACAAAATTACACTGAAACACAGATTATTAGGCTACTGGGCACCTAATGGCTCTCACTCTATGGATACACAGTCCAGTCTTGCTCTCTCCTTACTTTGTGAGTCTGCCTTTTTAGTCATTCTCCATTTGCACTTGGTGGGCAGCACCAATGTGCAGGACAAAGGGGACAAACTGGAGCCATACTGTGACCCCACATGGTGGTTACTGTACCATTACAGCTATAATTTCCATGTGCATATAAGGGGACAGTAGTTTGATCCACCCCCTGTGGCTGTGTGCCACTAGTAGACATTGCCTATAGGTAATAAAAAGGGTGGATCCAGTGCTAGAAAGTTGGAGAGTTTCAGAAAGAGGAGCTGCTGGTGTGTACAGGCTCATCTGGCCATATATTTGGTTTCTAGTGTGCCAGGACCTACTTTACTAGGCCAGGTGCTGAACACAGCCAGCAGTGGAAGAGGTAGAGGCCTGAAACAGTGGACCTTCTGGGCAAATAGGTTGGTTAGCCAGCCTGGTGAACTCAAAGTCAGAAATAGTAGAATTCAGTAGAATGCACCTAGTGCTGAAGGACCGATACTGAAAGACATCAAGAAAATTTGATACAGGGAGACTACTGTGACACCTTTCTCAATGGGGCCGTGAGTTAAGATTGCAGGGTACCAGTCCTGGTCCAGCTATTGCCACATAGTGGGATTTGCAGACATCCTATAGTATTCCATTTCTGCTTGTTGGGGTTCCTGTAATTATGGACATACAGTAATGTAATCCTTAGAGACAGCAAGCAACAGTGAAGTATGGCAGAACTTGTGGGTGCCTGGAAAGCGTGTTGTAAAATGGCTCACCTGCCACTCCAGTCTAGATATTTCAATAGTTTATTTTAAAGAGCACCTTTCCTGTTATTTTTTAAACTGCAAACAGATTAAAGAGAGAGCTCCCTTACCTCATGGGGAGCTTCTCCAGGCTACTTGCACTTTTTTGAATTCAGCCCCAAAAACAAGGGAAGTGATCATAATTTGCCCCCGAGGGGCTGGCTTCATGATCCTTCTCCACTTCCTGACTTGCCGATCTGCCCACACATGCTATTGTTTTGTGACATATTTATAGGTCTAGTGTGGGGGCATGCTCCATTCTCACTTGAATGGAATGTCTTTTTCAAATGTAATTTCTCGCTTGTATATCGGGTTTTGGCACCTATTGATGCCAGTTTTCAGCTAACAAGGCTCTTCTTATTTGAACACTGGCATCAATAGGTGCCAAAACCCAATTTATAATTGGGAAATTACATTTAAAAATTATGCTCAAGTGAAGGGAGCATGCACCCATTCCTGACCTATAATGACATCACAAAACATCAGAGCGTAGGGGTGTGTAG
This sequence comes from Neoceratodus forsteri, assembly GCA_016271365.2. Classification (NCBI taxonomy): domain Eukaryota; kingdom Metazoa; phylum Chordata; order Ceratodontiformes; family Ceratodontidae; genus Neoceratodus; species Neoceratodus forsteri. The sequence continues at coordinate 723,465,511 of CM057458.1, read as the reverse complement.
GTGTGCCATGAAGTAGAGTGGGATTAAGCAGCCAGCCCTTCAGAGGAACATTACAATCCCTTCCCTTCCTTTTGCGGCTGAATTTAAAAAAGTGCAAATAGCCTGGAGAAGCTCCCCATGAGGCGAGGCAGCTCTCTTTAATCTTTATGTAATTGAAAATGGTGTTCCTTAACCCATCAGCAAAAATAAATATCCAATAGTTCATGAATTTCCTCACCTCTTCAGGGAGGCTTTATGGTACATCAATTGTTCTATAAAATTCATAAGTAAAATTAGCAATTACATCCAGTAGGTGCTAGACAACCCAACAATTATATATACTTGTATGTATGTTTCTAAAGAAAGCATGTACTCAAAATGAGTAACAAGTTGCTTTGCCTGGATATTCAGTATTAAGATGATGCATTTGATTCACAGTGAGGGCATATAAATAATTTCTGTACCCTCTGTGTAAGAAATACATCTGTTATTTCATGCTCTATGATGCCATTGGGGAAGCTGTCAAAGAGAACAAGTCATTTTTATTAAAAACACTGTTAATTCATTTTAAAAGTAAATACAAGGAACGCCAGATGTAAAATCAGATAAACAGTTTAAACCAATAGTACCTGTTCTGGTTATTGCTATTCAATAACTTTTTAATAATTTTCTTTTATTTCTACTGTATATGACAAATGCTGACTGCTAGAGCTAAAGTGCACCATAAAAAGTAAGGTATATATATTAATAAAAAAAAATTAAGTCACGTGGGATAATTTGTATTTTAACTCATCACTGGCATTATAGTTTTATATGGTTCACATGCCAAATCTGGAATCCTGTGAACATAACAAAGGCAAGAGCACATGCTCTAATTCTCATTTGTATCATCCTTGAGGAGTGTAGATTCTCTATGACTTATATATCCTAGGTTAGATTTTAATAATATATTAAGTAGCAGTACCTGATAGAACAGAAAAGCATTCCCTGCAGCCTCTCTCTCATGGTATTATGGAATTGTGGTAAAATGTTGGATGAAAGCAATGTGTTGAAGGAAAAAGGACTGTAAGATATTAGCAAAATGTTTAATGAAATAGGTACTAGAAAATAAAGGGTTAAAGGCACATGCCTTGCCCAAGGCAAAAATTGCTACAGTTAGCAAAATGTTGTTTTGCTAGCAAAGTGGTTTTTGTGTAAGGACAGGATGTCATATCAGACTAGACGTAATCAAAAGAAGGAACTGAATAAATAAAAGTAGAGTGGTACGTGCAAGGAGACAAAGTGCTGATGAGAGACAGTCTGTCATGTTTAAAAAACCCTTTCTTGCAAAACATCCTTTTTTACCTTTCTTGTCATAAACAACTGGTGTATATACAGTAAGAAGCTTAAATTGTGAGCCTCAGTGGACTCGAGAGGTTTAAGAAGAAAGAAGCAGATGACCACTTACCATCAAAATCCAGTGGCGCTCGAATTTCCAGAGGACAAGGGGTAATATCAGTTTTGATCATTTCTGTATTTTCTGTTTGCTTGTAGCTCTAACAGTAGTGGGCTGTTAGGTGTCTAGTTTGGTTTGTATTAGAGACTTTTACTCTGCTGCAATAAAAGCATAGAGTTTATAACAACTAAAATGTAGTCCGTGTGATGTTCTGGGCCCCCGGCCACAGGCTAAGCTGAACCTGGTCAGAAAAACTCTACATTTTATGGCAACCACGTGCAGGATTTGGTTTGGCTCTGATCTGGCTCAGTCCAGTAAGTAAAATAGGGAAAACTAGACAGAATATATGCAGGTAAGGGTCATAGCCTAACTGCGGTACCAGGAAAAGGGGTCTATTAGACACTGAGAGTTCAAAAAGTATTTTGAACCTACACGTAACGATCCATGGATAAATTAAGGAAAAAGTTGGGTAAATGTGAACATGCTGAGGAGCTGGTCAAATGTATACAGGGAGTGATAGACCCCTGGGGCAGGCTCAAGGACATGTTGAACGTTATGTTAAGGAAAAAAGAATGTTCAGTAAAGAGGGCACTGAGTCCCTCATGTTCTGTGCCTGCTGGATAGCAGGACAGTGGAAAACCAAAAAAGTTAATAACAGAACTAGAACGGTGTAAACAACAAATTAAAATGTTACAAGGACACCAGCAAGTCCTTACTACAGCTGCTCAAACAGCATCAGTCAGGGAAGCCACTGCCACCCAAGCCCAAATAGACAACCAATACATAGAAAAACAAAATCGCTGCCTAACCAAGTGTTTGGAAGAAGTGCAGGGAGCCGTTAGGTGCCTCTCACAAAACCCCTCCAAACTTAGTGCGGACCACCATAAATGTGAGCAGTGTAATCAAGAATTAGAAAATCAATTAGGAAAACACCAAGCAGTGGTTGCCACCTACAATGGCACCTCTCTAAATAATGATTCAGATGAGGATGAGGTAGATTGAGAAAATGCTGACTGGCAGGAACATTGCCAAAAATACCCCGATGATTATGTTCGGCCCCCATTATGGCCCCTGTAGTCACCCGAATACATAGAAATAACCAGGGGCAAACCACCGGATAAACCATCACCTGCCACAACCTTAGTGGGGCAGACTTAGCAGCTTTAAGCTGAGAAACAGGATCCATAAATCCTGGGAACAATGCAGCTGATGTTTTTAGCCGAGTTAGTACTTTCAGAAGTTTGCATAGTTAGCTAGAAGATGAGGACTTAAGAGGTATAGTTCTCCATTGCCTCCATTCAAAGTTATGGGCAGGACTCTCTGCCAATGCCCTGCAGGGAAACAATTGGACTATTGATGGGTTCCTGGCATAAGTGGCCCAACTGGGGGCCGGGGACATAGACTTCCACCAAACATTTGCAATGGCTCTTCAGAGAAAGGGAGAGCCAGTTGCAGGGTACACTGAGTGTCTATACACATGCCTCATCTTCTCCCCCCCCCCCGACGGTGGCAGATGCCCCATGTACAATGATGAAACCTTTAAAAAGAGGTTGCTGTCAAACATCCTACCAGAGCTTAGGTCAGTTATGAGATGCTTTGAAGGTAGTATGAGGAGAACCTGCAGGTGACAGGAACAGTACATACTGTAATTACTGTAGGGACTACTGGTTGTAAAACCCTATACTGGGTACAGTGTGGAGCATTTTACAAAGGAGGATATTTTGGATAAAAGTGGCAAAGGAGAAAATTGGCCATCAGTGCTAAAACTTTACTGTATCTAGGGTGGGCTGATAAAGGAATAAGCAATAGGGGAACAAACCTGGTAACAACAGGAAAAGAGAAATTGCCACTGTGCCATCAGTGGCAAAATGCTATCTGGGGTACAGTGAAACAATTATCCTAAGGAAAGACACAGTATGCAAGGGCAGTAAAGGAGGAGGCTGTAGGGGTTCATAGCATGGTGCTCTACACATCAAGGGTGCACTTTAAGGCAATGGAAGTAAGAATGCAGGTTCATGGGAGGGGGAGATAGCTGTAGGGTATGTGGAGCAGCCATCTTCAGTATAGTGCTCAGGGTGGCAGTCACTGCCATACAGTATTCACAGGAGGTTGGCTGGGCTCAATACTGAACTGACTGTAGCAAGGGAAGAGTTAAGGGGATTATGGAGCAGGTCTGAGTGGGAGCTGTGAGTTTCACAGACAGCTCTTCTCCCTCAAAGGACTCCAGGGTTCTGAAGGGGGGAGAGTTACCCCTTAATAAGCCTCATGTTGAATGAGAACTAGAAGATCCAGTCTTTTAGAAGGTTATAGCAGTGGTTTCCCTCCACCCCCTGAACACTATTTAAAGATCATGATTCAGCTTACCATGGACACACATTCTCCTTGCTGTTGAGACTCGATCTGCTGCTGTTGCTGCCCTCCCCTTTTCTACTGTGGTTTCCATGCTCCTATTTTTCCTTTTTTTTAAAGGTTTTTTTTATTGCTACACCTTGGCAGCTCAGACCCACCCAGAGCTAGTTGGAGACCTGGAATGGTCAGTAAATGGTTGTAAAGCCCCCTCCCTGCCACTATTGGGGCCTAGATTTGAAATTGCACAGAATGGGCACTTGCCAAAGTGACCAACAATTTTGCCTGACCTGCAAGAAGAGTAGGATAAAGACCAGCAGAAAGAAAAGGACTCTTTGCCCTGTTGGTAGTTCTGCTCTTTCCAATTTTGGACTTCTTCTGAACCCTTTCCCCATGGGGCTCTGTCTTGCGTAATGATGCTTATTCACAGATCCTCATTTCAGGCAGTAAGACAGTATGAAATGTAACAAAATTTATGTGCATGTTTCTCATTTTTCATTCTCTTTCTAGGACAGAAGGAGGTATCTGCTAGCTGAAGAAATGCTAGAGCGGCTTTGGGCCAGTGATGCAGTATGCTCACATCTGTGGAGAAGGACTAGCCCTGCAAAAGGTTGCTAACTGTGGATATCCCCCTCATGTTGTCTAAACCTTTACTGCCTTTACTAGGGTATAGTAAGAGGTGTGAAGTAGGAGGGGCATAAGGGGGAAGAAGACCACCCTCAGCACGACAAGTGTTTTGACTCATTTATTTATTTATTGGTTTCTTTTTCCTTAAAAAAATATATATCTGAGGATCAGTTACAGGATTTTTAATACTGTAAATAAATAAAAAGAGAACTAAGAGAGCTTCAGTAGCAGATAAGTAGTGGAATTGCAGTATAATGTGGGGAGTGGTGCAATGTAGTGGCTGGGGCAGCCATATTCAGGCAGACCTTCTGGACACTGAGGTGCTGCCCTATCTGCATGCATCTCTGGACTGAGGGATGAGGTAGCCAGACTCAGAGCCGGAAGTAAACTGGGTCAGGAGTACCATCACCCCTGTCCAGGAACCACCCAGTCCAATGCAGCTGCCTCAAAGGATGCCGAACGCAGGAGCACTTGGATGACAGTGGGCTCAGGGAGGGTTAGAGCAGTCAGGCAGAGGCACATCCCAGATCCTATTCCTCTCAAGAACTCATATGCCACACTGGCAAATGAGGACAACCAAATAGAGGTACCCAGGGAAGTGGAAGGAAAGGATGTGGAGGTTAGGCAAGGAGGTGACCTCAGTGGGGAAAGCAGTGGACCCCAGAGGAGGAGGAAGCGAATCCTGGTGGGGGACTCCATCATAAGAGGGATCCAGCTAGGAACACAGGAGGGGAGGACAGGGAGGTGAGGTGCCACCAGGTGCCACGGCATGGAGGGATGGAAGGAAGATACTGGGGATCACTGGGAAGGCAAGACAGGAGGGTGAGCTGGATGTCATTATCCACCTAGGTACTAATGACTTGGCAAATGGGGAGCCAAAGGAAGTTCAGAAAGAGTTTAGGAAACTGGGGAGGGTCTCAAGCAAGTAGCTACTTCTGTCACTTTCAGAAGTACTACCTGTGAGAGGCAAGGAGAGCATGCATGCACCAGGAACTTTAACTCATGGTTGAAGAACTGGTGCTGTGAGGAAGGGTTTGATTCATTGGTGACTGGGGACCCATCTGGAGGGATGGAGGTTTGTCTGCACCGACGGCCTGCATCCATCCTGAGGGGAATCCAAGCACTCAATGATAAGTTTAAATGCTACATTGACAAGCATTTAAACTAGCAAAGGGGTGGCAGGCCAGCAAGGATGGTACCTACTTGCTCACCCCCACAGCTAGTAATGGAACCAGTGAACCAGAGGAGGGCTATCTCTGCAAAGCAGTGTGCAAAAGTTGGAGATTAGTGTCCAAAAGGTGGATAAGCAGAAAGGGGCAAAATTCAGCAGAAGGGCAGACAGCAAGGAGAACCAGGGATAAATGACAACCAAGGAAGGGGCTGAGAGAACAGTGAAGCAGTCTAGGGAGGTCAAATCATGGAAAGCCATGTGTGCAAAATGCCAGGAGCCTTAGCAACAAGATGGAAGATCTGGAGGCTGTCATGGTACAGTCAGACCTGGACATTGTGGCCATCACTGAAATCTGGTGTAATGATAACCATGACTGGGAGATGGCCATACCTGGCTACAACATATTCAGAAGAGACAGAGCAGGCAGGAGGGAGGAGGAGGGCACTGTATGTAAAAATGACATAAGGGCCACACAGATCCAGGAGGAACAAAATGGGGAGAGATACTGTGGGTTAAGCTGGAAAGGAAAATGGGGCCAGCTATCCGCACAGGTGTGGTCTATAGACCACCAGCCCAGGAGGAAGAAACAGATAGGAGTTGATGCTAGCCATCCAAAGGATGGCTGACAAGGGTGAGTAGTACTGGTTGGAGACTTCAATATACCAGATGTGGACTGAGCATCCCAGCAGCAGCATCAACTAGGAGCAGATTTATCCTGGACCTCTTCAGGGTGCCTTCCTCAGGCAACTGGTCATGGAACCAACTCGGCAGAAGGCAATACTGGACCTTGTGCTCACAAACAGGGACAGTGTGATGGGGTAACAGTGGGGAGCACCTGGGTAACAGTGACCACCAGTCATTGTGGTTTGAAATCACAGAAAGAACAGAACCAAACCACACAAAACACATATCCTGGATTTTAGGGGGCAGACTTTGGGAAAATGGGAGATGCTTGAAAGAGGCATTAAGGGAATGGGACAAGAATCAGGGATTGAGGAACAGTGGGCAGTATTTAAAATGGGGATTATAAGAACAACAGAATTATGCATTAAGCAGGTTAGCAAGAGGAAAAGAAAGAGACGATTATGGTTTTCCAAAGAGGTAGCAAAGAAAGTGAAAGCCAAAAAGACTGCATTCAGGCAATACAAAAGACACAGGCAGAAGGGATAGGGAGAAGTACCAGGAGAAACAAAGGGAGGCAGGGAAGTCAGTAAGGGAAGCCAAAGCTCAGACAGAAGAACACATTGCAAAATCAGTGGTTAAAGGGACAAAACCTTTACAGGTACATAAGTGAAAAAGAAGGACAAAGGGAAGGATAGTTAGACTGAAGGGGAGGATGGGAGCAGCGTGGAGGATGACAACAGTAAAGCTGACATATTGAACAGGTATTTCTGCTCAGTCTTTACTAAGGAAGAGGGGGTAATGGGTCTGAAGGAGTACAAGGGTGAGAATGGTGCAGAAATGGACACAAGTCCCTTTACACGAGAAAGGGTCCTGAAGGAACTGGAAGTAATAAGAGTTGACAAAGCAATGGGGCCAGATGGGGTGCACCCCAGGGTCCTAAAGAACTAAGAGAGGTGGTGGCTGAACTCTCTGGCTATCCTGTTCAGCCAATCACTGGAAACAGGGAGGTACCCAAAGACTGGAGGACAGCAGATGTAGTCCCTTTATACAAAAGTGGGAACAAAGAGGAAGCAGGAACTACAGACCAGTCAGCCTCACCTCGTAGTGGAAAGATCATGGAAGCACTACTGAAGGAGAGATTGGTGGAACATCTGGTTGTCAATGGACTACAGGACCCAAGGCAGCATGGTTTCACCAGGGGAGGTCATGTCAGACCAACCTCATTGAATTTTTGACTGGGTGACTAGGGAGGTGGATCAGGAGGGCAGTGGACATGGCCCATCTGGACTTCAGCAAGGCCTTGACACTGTGCCATAGGAAGACTATTACACAAACTGGGGAATATGGGTGTGGGTAAGACAGCAGTGTGGTGGGTAGGTAACTGGCTGGGTGGCAGGACACAGAGGGTGGTGGTAAATGGCTGTCACTCCACAGAGGGAAGAGTGACCAGTGGGGTACCACAGGGATCAGTGCTGGGACCGGTCCTATTCAACATCTTCATCAGTGACATTGCACAGGATATAGAAGGCAGAATTTCACTGTTCGCTGATGACACAAAGCTCTGTAACAGAGTAGACACACCAGAGGGTGTAGACAGAATGAGAAGGGACCTGCAGAAACTTGAAGAATGGTCAAGGGTTTGGCATTTGAAATTCAATGCAAAGAAGTGCAAGATAATGCATATGGGGCACAAAAACCCTGCACAATATATCAGTTGGGGGGTGAGGATATAGCATGCACCAAGCAGGAAAGGGATCTTGGGGTTGTCATCTCTGATGACCTCAAGGTAGGGAAACAGTGTGACAAGGCATCAGGTAAAGCAAATAGGATGCTGGATGTATAGGCAGGCATCACCAGCAGGAAAAGGGAGGTCATAATTCCGCTATACAAGACACTCAGTGAGGGCCCCACCTGGAGTACAGTGTACAGTTCTGGAGACCATACCACGTATGACATAGACAGGGTAGAGAAGGTTCAGAGGAGGGCAACAAAGATGGTGCATGGGTTGCATCACAAATCCTATGAAGACAGGTTGAAGGAACTGAACATGTACTCCCTGGAGGAGAGGAGGGAGAGAGGGATATGATAGAGACATACAAGTATCTTACAGGGAGGAACAGGGTGCAGGAAAACACTATTTTAAGCGAAAAGATGTTTCAGGACTAGAGGGCATGGGATGAAGTTGGAGGGAGGACGATTCAGAGGAAACATAAGAAAGAATTCTTCACAGAACGGTGGTGGACAAGTGGAACACCCTGCCAGAGGAAGTGGTGGGGGCTGAAACAATCACGGGATTTAAGAATGCATGGGATAGACATAAAGGAATTCTAGAGGTCAGGGGTAAGGGGAAATAGACTTCTAGGAAAACAAACTGAACTTACAAGCTCAAATGGGCAGACTAGGTGGGCCATAGGCCCTTATCTGCCGACACTGTCTATGTATCTATGTATCTATCTATGCCTCAGAATTATGCCAAATGTCACAACTGTTGCAATGTATCTGTGCATTTTTAAGTAATAATTACTCATACCCCAATAATGCAAAGCATCATGGGATGTATTTACAACTGTAAAGGCCAAGACCCCCCTTGTCTATGGTTATATGTTGGCATCTCTCAGAGGAGCACCTGCCTTATGCCATCAAAACCAGATCCTGTACCATTTCTTTGCCACCTCAGGTCTAGGGGTGATGGGGCCAGGGGCACCTATGCACACGATGAGGACACCATTAACTGAGACTACAATAAAATGGAGTTCCAAACTGAACTGGGATCAGGCTGGTGTGTTTCATTAATGCTGTTCCTTGATGTTACACAGCAAAAAGGTGTTAACTTGCCAGTCACTTCTCTCAATCAGTATATTGTCCCTGTACCCATATTCAAACATACTGAGATTGTTTCCTGTTTTGGAGCTTCCTGCTGCTGTTGTGTCTTACACAGAATTTAGGACATTTGAGCCTTATCTCCCACTGGTGTGCAGTGGCATCCCTAAGGTAGAGGCAGCACTACCCTGGGGCAACTATGCTAGCGGGGGTACTGTGAAAGGCAGTGGCACCAATTTGGATTGAAAATCAGACTATGATCCACATATTATTTCAAACTGGTTGGTCCTACCATGCATGCCTCCCTCTAACAATATATTGTTACACAAACTAAAACAGATTGGCGTGGATGCCTCTGTACTCTTGTGGTTTGCAGGTTACCTCCCGAATAGAAAACAACAAATCAAATAGATATGGAATTCTCCTCTCTAGCAACGCTACCAAGAAGTGTACCACAAGGCTCTATTCTGGTCCCCCTGTTGTTTACAATTTATATTAATGACCTCAATAGAAATATTGACAAAGCCTAATTGCACTTTTTGCAGATGACACAGTCCTGTATTTATCGCTTGGCAGTGTTTGTACTGGCCTTCAGTCAGAGTTCAGTCTCTTACAGTTGAATCTTTTCCATTCCAAATTGTTTTTAAATGCGAAAAAGACAAAAGTTATGCTTTTCTAATGGACAAACAGGACAGCCTCCTCCACATTTGCCCCCATCATTTCTACATTATCGGTGAGTCTATTAAAATAGTGGACAATTACAAATACCTTGATGTATGACTTGATCAATGCCTGTCCTTTGCTTCTTTATATAGATACCATCTGCAAACAAGATTTAGCCAGAGCGAAATAGGCTGTGGTGAGCTGCCAAATGACCAAAGTTACACGTGTAAAGAGAAAATTTTGAACACCCGGTGTATCTTGGCCATTTTTGAGTTTACCAAATTTTCAACATGGCTTTTATGGACCCCCACCTCATGAACAGTGCCACTATCATTTTGTTCACTTGTCCCGAAAGGTGATTTTGCAGAGCAACCATGCCATTCTGTACCACAGGTGCAAAAACGTTATTCGGGCAGGATGTGAAAATTGACAGTTGCATCATTAATGAGGAGGTGTGCAAAAATGGCAATATTGAAAATCTGGAGTGAAAGGGAGGCAGTATAGTGCAGTGGTTTAAGGCTCTGAGCTGCAAATCTGGTGATATCCAGCAGACCAGACCTGGGTTTGAATCCCACAGCTTCCACTTGCATACTGTGTGACCCTGAGCAAGTCACTTAACTTCCCTGTGCTCCCAGGTCACACCTGTAAAAAAGCTTTCAGCTTAGTGTGCTACTCCTGGTTAAACAACAACAAAAAAAATATTAAAAGTTGGTGAAGTTAGGAGTGTGTATAGAAACTGCATAGCACAGTAATTTTTGGGAATTTGTCATCAAATTTGCATCATGAGCTTTTGTGATCCCACCTCATGAACAGTGGCACATGTTCCGTCCAGAGAAGATGACAGCTCATCTGGGGTAAGGGGGATGCGGGCAGGTGGGTGCTCAGTGAGGTGGGGGATGGGTGGGGAAGAGGGACTGGGGCAATGACAAGGGACCATTTTCTTTTTACAGGAAAAACAAAAATACATTGGGATGGTTTCTTTATTTACAGAAAGACAAAGGAAAAAGATAACATTGGGCACACTGGGGTGGGCTCCCAGTGTTCCACATGAGTTGGTACATGATGCCAACATGGGGATTGGGCACCATGATGTCTGCATGAGGAAAAAAAAGAAAACACATCAATTTGGGAACACTGGGGTGGCCCTAGCATGTTACATGAGTGTGTGGGGTATGATGATGCCGATATGGGGATTGGGCACCCCAATGTCAGTGCAGGTACGTGTGAATGGAGGGAGCAGGGAGGACAGCAGCAGCAGTGGAGGCAGCAGGAGGCTTTTATTTGGTGCTGGGAGGGAACAGAGGGAGTGGGGAGGACAGGAGCAGTGGGAGGAGTGCCATCTGCAAGATGACAGTGGTGACGCAACTGCGCATGCACAGCATTCGCACATGTGTAGTTGCAGTGAGTGGCATTCTGCCATTCAGAAGATGGTAGCACTAGCAGAACTGCACATGTATGCGAGGCATGCATATGCAGTTCTTGCCCTGAATATGGAAGTAACAGCTGAAATAGTGTGGCTGTTACTCTGTAGCGGCCGATCATGGTGAAGTAAAGAAAGCTCCATTGGACTTTTCGAAGGATACTTCCAAAAGTCCAATGGAAGGTGCCACAATTGGCCATTCTAAGGCAAGTGATGCCAAAATGGCTGAAGGCTTCACCCACAGCCATAAAAACTAACAACCCAATTGTTTTTTTCTATAGAAACAAGAGATGTTTTCCATTACATGTTAGGGAAAGGCTGGTACAAGCCACATTCCTTCTTGTACTAGATTACACTTATCTGCTTTGTACTCACAGCTCCCTTATTCATCTAAATAAACTAGATGTTTTATATCATAGGACCCTTTGATTTATTACATCATCATCCTCGCCCCGAATTTACTGTTGTACTTTATATACTGCAACAGGGTGGACAACGCTGGCCACACGGAGACTCAAAAATCTCTCTACGTGGACATATAAATTATCTAATAAAGTTGTTGCAGTACTGTATATCACTTAACTTATCTCCTTCTCTCACAGTAAATACACTGTAAGAAGGAGTAATTATATGCAACTAGAAACACCTATGTACTTCACCTTCTATGGAAAGTCAGCCATCAGTAGCATCATCCCTCAGTAATGGAACAATATGCAACTACTCTCAAACTTACCAACCTAGTAAGCTTAGGTGCCTTTAAATCACTTCTGGAAAATGTATGCAAAGAAATATGTTCTGTAACTTTAATAATCTGTAACATTGAACAACCTACATACTGATACATTAGATACAATGCACATACTGTATTGTTATGTATAGCGGCTTAGATATCCTCTGACATTATATCCTATCAGGTGACTATTATTTGTAATTACTCTAGTATAAGCATACCAGATAGTCTGGCATCCTCGCTAGACCTACATTGAAGTTCTCTTACTATTCTGTATTTCCATTATTGTATCATAAAAATATTCTCCCTTTTACTGTATATAGCATAGGTAGTTCTGAAGTATAATATATATACATGCAGTGCCTCATCCATGGCTTTTTAATTGTACTCAACTTAATATACTTATTTATATTGTATTCTATCCTATCCAGGACCTCCTTGAAAATTAGCTTGCTCGATGGAACCTCTTCCTGGTGAAATAAATCTAAATTGAATTGAAATGAATAAACCTTCTTTACATGTTTATCAAACTACTGCACTGGTAGCCTTAGTGGCCCAAAGAACAGACTTTCTTACCTGGCCCATTCCAGGGACTTACCAGCACTAACCCTTGCCAGACCCTCCTCCTGATGACCTATTTCATTTGACTTCCTGCCAGGGGGTGATATAGTTTACCTAGGTGTATTATATTACATCCCTAATGCAAGGTGTGTGGTAGACTTGTGTTCTACTTGAAGAAATGATTGGGCAGAGGGAAAACTATCCTATATTCTTTTCTTCCAGCTATTAAACCACAAGCAGCAGCATCTTCTTATACTGTCCTGTTCTTCCTTTTTCTGAAGTAGGTTGGCCACCTAATCATAGTTCTTTCTCTTGCTCTTACTAGTCTTTCTCTTGCTTTTCTTTTCTTCACGTCCCTCATCATAAAAACAATATGCCTTGACGTTCATGAGAAATACACAGCTGTGGATATAAATGACTACAGTGGCAGTCTATGTGAAGGGAGGTTGGAAAATGAGTAATAATGTATGTATACATAAAACGCTAGATAAAAGGATACAGATATTGTATAAAACATTGTCATAAAGTGCTTACTGTGCTTTCAGAAATAAAGTGCTAGATGTGCTTTATAAAAAAAAATATTTACAGTATGTTTAAAAACTTTGTCCTAAAAAGCCTGCAGTGAATAAATACAGGTTGGAATTATATATATATACACATACACACATACATATATATATATATATATATATACATATATATGTGTATATATATGTATATATGCATATGTATACATGTATATATATAAAATATAATATATATATATATGATATATGTGTAATGTGCATAACTGATAAGAAAGAGAGAAGCTTTATGAATAGGCTGCAGGTTCACAGAGGAAAAATGATAAACCTGGTTGAACATTAAGAAATGAGGTTGACATATGTTAGAAATAGTTTCCACATTAGAAAAGCATGAAATCAAATGTTCCAGGCAGAAAGAACTTCATTTTATATCAGAGCGGCTTTTACTTTCACTTTTTATTACCAAAAGCCGCTCCGCGAATGAAAGTACCCTGTTTGCCTCCAAGTTTAAAATATCTAGAAGACAGGCTTACTCTGTAGAGGACGCTGACTATCCTCTTAGATGTTTTATTTATGTAGAGGACTTTATTTAGTATATATGGCAAAATCAGACTCGGAGCAGAGACAGAGACACACTGTCATGGAGCAGCTTTGCATTTCCTTTCTGCTAAAAACGCTCTGCCAGTAGAACATTCCGTGGTTCTGTTGAAATACATTACAGTTATTTACTTCTTCCCTGAACTGGGTGGCCGCTTGAACAAAAAGACATGTATGCCCATATTTAGAGAGAGAGGAGTTTATCTTGCAAACAGGAGCTCTCGCCTCTCTATGTTTGAACTGTCAAAGTGTCCTCTGTCGCAATAAAAAGGAGTGGCTAGACTTCCTTTCTCGCCAGCAAAGGCCACTCCACCAGCAAAACCTGCCACACAGAGAATGAATCGAGACAGAAATGTCCCCTGTATTGAATGTTTGTGCTCCTGGAGCCCCTCAGAATAAGCAAAGGAAAGCCATTAAACAGAAATAAAGAGAAAATAAAATAACGTTAAATAAAAGAAATGTAGAGACACTGAATGTCTCTAAAGGTGCCCTCCCTCTCCGTACTAAGACCTTACAAAGCATTTTAGAGGGCTGCCCATAATAAACATTAAAAGTACTGGGGAATTGTGTATTGCTGAAAATTATGCAACTGAAATAAAATGCAGAGCTTACCTGCAGAAGAGATTAATGCAGACTATTCCCTTTAGGAGACAGTGGCCCTATGGGCCTATTTTATACCTATAATAACACCAGTCATGCTAGTAAAGGGGAAGAGCTAAATTACATAATGCCCAATTATGTATGTATGTATGTGGAGTTTGCTGTGGAAATACACATGTAACATTACTTGTATTAAAGAAAACAGATTGTTTAATTGTAGATGCTTAGAACAACCTTTTCTTTCTGTATACATTTTGTTGTTCAGCCTAAAAAATGCCTGATTGATATAAGTGGGTGGATCACATGTTCGGGGAGGGGTATAAAAACCCTGAGAACAGTGAAGCAGCCAGATTAGCTGTGGTTGATCTCACTTACCTGAAGTCAATGTAAGAGGAGGACCTACAGGGGGTAGGCTCCTGGATTTCACTGATGGAAGGATCAAAAGCATTTGCATAAGATCAGGACTGTGTGTATATTACTGAAAGTAGTGCATTTTGCTACTGTTACTTATTATTTTAGTTTATTATTTTTGTTCTCATTTTTTGTATAAAATAAAACCACACTGAGGTGTGTTGTACCTGATTTCTGTTATTGTGTGTTCCACACTGAAGTGTGTTGTACCTGATTTCTGTTGTTGTGTGTTATCCTTTACCCACACCCTATGACAATATGGTGTCAGAGTGGGATACTGATTGGAAGTCTAAGCAAGTAGGAGATTCCAATCAGCTGGTACCAGCCCTGGTACCCAGGATAACACTACTACTGGAACATACATGTCGCAGAAGACTGAAGGTGCAGTGACATCTAGTGAAGGATTGGAGCTTGTTACCAGGACAAGGATGAAGCAAGAATTTGAAAGACTCCTATGAAGAGGAACTGGAAGAAGTGCGGGTGGAAGAACCTCTGGAGAACATGAGTGACCAAATAAATTGCAGGCTATTAAACAACTAGAGATGGAAAAGATGACAGAAAGAGACATGCAGGAACAGGAGATTGAAAGACGGAGACAGGACCAATGATGGGCTGACACCACGAAGGCCTTACAAATTATTGGGACTAGCCATAATCCAGATGGGACGACTGCCAATCCGAAGGACATTAAGCTAACTAAAATGACTCCTACCAATGATATAGAGGCATACCTCACCATTTTTGAGTGGGTTGCCAGAGCATTTGAGTGGCCACAATCGCAGTGGTTGGTCAGGCTGGCTCCCTGACAGGTAGAGTCCAACTGGCATATAGCAACATGGACAGTTATAGCTCAGAGAACTATGTCTTGGTAAAGAAGGAGATCCTGAAAGGTTTGTTATCAACACTGAGACCTATCATCAGCATTTTTGGTCTCTGAAACATCAGGGTGCGGATACCCCTCAAGAGACATACATAAGACTTGATGAACTGTGCATAAAATGGTTGCAGCCTGAAGGAAAGACCATTTTGGATTTCATAGCAGCTGTGGTATGGAGCAAGTTTTACAAATTCTACCAATGAATGTACAAATCTGCATCAGGGAGCATAATCTGGAATCTGCAGAGATTGCCATCACTTTGGCATCACTTTGTCTGAAGATTTTTGGCTACCAGACAGCCAGCTACAAAGGGCACCGGACTACAGATCTGACCATCAACCCAGCACCCCAACCAGTAAGACATAGAAACATAGACTTTGATGGCAGATAAGGACCACTTGGCCCACCTAGTCTGCCCATTTCCTACCTACAGGATAAGCTGCAGATCCTCATTAACCAACAGCCTATTTCTTCCTACTCCCCACAAGAATTGCCTTACATCTGTTCCATGCATTCTAATTCTCCCACAGTTTTAGACCCCACAGCCTTCTCAGGAAGGTTGTTCCATGCCCACCACCTCTCTGTGAAAAATACTTACTCACATTGCCCCTGAGCTGTCCCCCATCTTCAAATTGTGTCCCTGGTTCTTGCACATCTCTTTTCTGAAAGATGCTACCCTCTTGGACTTTGTTGATTCCACTGAGGTACTTAAAAGTTTCTATCATGCCCCCTCTCCTCCTTTTCCTCAAGGTATACATATTAAGCTCCTTTAGTCTGTCCTCATATGGCTTCTCTTGCAGACCCTGCACCATGTTAGTTGCCCTCCTCTGACTGCCTCCATCCTGTCTATGTCCTTGCAGAGATGGGGTCTCCAAAACTGGATGCAGTACTCCAGATGGGGTCTCACCAACTGTCTGTACAGAGGGATAACAACTTCCTGTTTTCTGCTGGTGATGCCTCTCCCTATACATCCCAGTATCCCCCAACCCTCCTACTGCCTTCTCACATTGTTTACAACCTTAAGGTCATCTGATATGATTACCCCAGGTCCCTTCCATTTTTGTTGTTGTTACTACCTCCCCCATTGTGTAATCTTCCCTGGTTTTTGTTTCCCAGGTGCATTATTTTGCACTTTGCATTGAATCCAAGCTACCATACTTCTGAACATTCCTCCGACCTTGCCAAGTCCCTTCTCATCCTTTCCATGCCTCCTTGTGTATCAACCCTGTTGCAGATCTTTGTATCATCTGCAAAGAGGCATACTTTTCCTTCCAGTCCCTCTGCAATGTCACTTATAATGACATTAAAAAGGACTGGACCCAGTACCGAACCCTGCGGTACCCCACTAGTAACCCCTCTTTCTTCAGAGTGGACCCCATTTACAATTACATTCTGTGTCCTGTTGTCCAGCCAATGTTTTACCCAGGCTACTACCCTGGGACCCACTCCCAGGATGGTTAATTTGATTATTAATCTTTTGTGTGGGACTGTGTCAAATGCCTTGCTAAAATCTAGGTAGGCCATGTCCACAGCCCCTCCCTGGTCTACTACTTTGGTCACCCAGTCAAACAGATCAATTAGATTCATCTGACATGACTTTCTCACTGTGAACCCATACTGCCTTGGGTCATGTTCCCCACTTTCCTCTAGGTATTCAGCAATTCATTCCTTCAGAAGTGATTATGTTACTTTCCCTACCACAGAGGTCAAACTGACAGGTCTGTAGTTTCCTGCCTCTGTCTTGCTCCCACTTTTGTGAAGGGGAATCACATCCACCTCCTCCAGTCCTCAGGTACCACACCATCCTCCCATGATTTGTTAAAAAGGGTAGTCAGTGGTGTCACTAGTTCTCCCTTATTTCTTTTAAAATTTGGGGTGAACTCCATCAGGCCCCACTGCTTTGTCCACCTTCAGTTTTAGGAGTTCTTTCAGAACCCTTTCTTCTGTGAAAATACTGGGATCGACCCCTCTATCCAGAGTGCTTCTGTTAAATGGATTAGGCACCTCCCCCTCCTCCTCTTTTGTGAATATGGAGCAAAAGTATTTGTTCAGTATCCCTGCTTTTTCATGGTCCCTCTCTGCCCACCCACCATCCTTTCTATTCAGCCTCACTATCCCTCCCTTTGTCTTTCTATGCTCCCTGATGTACCTATAAAAGGTTTTATCCCCCTTTTTAACCGAGTTGGCTATCTATTACTCAGTTTGGGCCTTTGCTATTCTGATTTCCTTCCCTGCTTCCTTCTGCCTTAACTGGTACAGTTCTCTGTCCTGCTTCTTCTGTGTTTCCTTATACTTCCTAAATGCTATCTTTTTCTCCCTAACCTTCCCTGCCACCTCTTTGGAGAACCATAATGGCTTTTTCTTTCATTTTGATTTGTTTATTTGCTTCACACATAGGCTTGTTGCCTCTGTGATGGCAGTTTTGATGTTTCCCCATTGTTGTTTCACCCTCCTTCTAGCCTGTTTGCTAGTGTTTTCTAAGGCACTCTTTCATCTTGCCAAAGTCAGTCCTCCTGAAGTCCAGTACCCTCAGTTTTGTATGGCTTGACTCTGTAGCTGAGTTTATCGTGAACCACACTGGTTGGTGGTCACTTGTTCCCAGATGGCTACCCACTTCTAGATTTGAGATCCTCTCACTGTCCCCATTTGAAAGTATGAGGTCTAAGATTGGTCCCTCATGAGTGGGTTCCAAAATTAGCTGTCTGAGGCATACAAAATCACACGTGCCCCCATAATGTAAAGCATCATGGGCTGCATATGCAAATCACCACAGAATATTATGCTGGTTCAACTTTATGAAGAAATGCATGGTGCCAAAAGGACTCTCACACAGTTTGCAAAGGGTGGCAACAGAAAACATAGAAGCATGTTTCATCCTACCAGGACTCATCAGTATGCCTTGTCTGTTTGACACCCCAGTAGAATGAACCAGCTACCCTAAGATTGTCTATCTGGATAATGTTGTGGTGAACCTAATTAAAACAAAAAAACATTGAAAAGACAAAGAACCTCTGTACACAAGCACTGAACCAATGGTTACCCCAAATGGCATTTGGCCGGGAAGCCAAGTTTCAAAGAAATACAAAATCACACATGCCCACATAATGTAAAGCATCATGGGCTGCATATGCAACTCACCACAGAATATTATGCTGGTTCAACTTTAAGGAGAAATGCATGGTGCTGAAAGGCCTCTCACACAGTTTGCAAAGGGTGGCAACAGAAAACATAGGCATGTATTTCATCCTACCAGGACTCATCAGTATGCCTCATCTGTTTGACACCCCCAGTGGAATGAACCAGCAACCCAAAGATGGTCTATCTGGGTTATATTATGGTGAACCCAATTAAAACAAAAAGACATTGAAAAGACAAAGAACCTCTGTATGCAAGCATTGAACAATGGTTACCCCAAACAGCATTTGGCTGGGAAGCCAAGTTTCAAAAAAATACAAAATCACACATGCCCCCATAATGTAAAGCATCATGGGCTGCATATGCAAATCACCACAGAATATTATGTTGGTTCAACTTTAAGGAGAAATGCATGGTGCTGAAAGGCCTCTCACAGTTTGCAAAGGGTGGCAACAGAAAACATAGACACGTGTTTCATCCTACCAGGACTCATCAGTATGCCTTGTCTGTTTGACACTCCAGTGGAATGAACCAGCTACCCTAAGATGGTCTATCTGGGTTATGTTGTAGTGAACCCATTTAAAACAAAAAACAATTGAAAAGACTAAGAACCTCTGTACACAAGCACTGAACCAATGGTTACCCCGGGAAGCCAAGTTTCAAAGAAATACAAAATCACACATGTCCCTATAATGTTTTATTTATTTTTATTTAGTTTTTGTTGACCAGGTAAGTACACTAGACAAATCCTGCCTATTTTCAGGCACGACCTGGGGGAGGGGCATACAGATGAATGCCAACTGACCTTGAACCAGATTAAGCTGTTGGTGGTATTTTTAGTGAATGAGGGAAATTTGGCCAGGGCACCGGGGAAATTCCCCTACTCTTTTCGATAAGTGCCATGGGATCTTTAACATTCACCTGAACTACCACCAATCCAGGCAGATGGGACCTCGGTTTAATGTCTCATTCGAAAGCATCATGGGCTGCATATGCAAATCACCACAGAATATTATGCTGGTTCAACTTTAAGGAGAAATGCATGGTGCCAAAAGGCCTCTCACACAGTTTGCAAAGGGTGGCAACAGAAAACATAAACATGTGTTTCACCTTACCAGGACTCATCAGTATGCCTCGTCTGTTTGACACCCCAGTGGAATAAACCAGCTACCCTGTATCTACTATGTCTGAGGCATGCCACCTGTAGGGCATTGAGAATGACCCTGCACTTGTATGTTGCTGCAGCAAAGGTGCCTCAGTTAACATCTGGCATATTCAGGTCCCCCATCAACAGTATCTCCCCTTTCTCTACCATCCTAAGGATGCCTTCGTCCATTCCCTCTCCCTGACATGGGGGTCTGTATACAACCCCTGTGTGGATTGTGATTCCATTTCCAGTCTCTAAGGTGGCCCACAGTGCCTCCTCTCCTTCCTATTTACTTTTTTGTTCCATTGCTTTTATCCCTTCCCTTACATAGAGAGCTACTCCTCCCCCCCTTCTACCCTCCCTGTCTCTCCTGTAGGTTGTGTACCCTGGTATGTTAACATCCCAGTCACGGTTCTCTGTGTACCATTTTTCTGTGACTGCTATGATATCCAGGCATCCCTCTTCCATCAAGGCCACAAGTTTAGGGAGCTTGTTGCCCAGACTATGGGCATTGGTACTATTACCCTCCATTTCTTGATGGCCTTGCCCTTTTTTCCCATCCCTGTCCTTATTGCCTTTGTCATTTTCTCCATTTACCCTACCCTTCTCCCTAAAACAATCCACTTTTTACTCCATCATCCCCCAGTAAGAAATGCAGGAAGGCCAGGAGGAAGAGGAGGTAGATATTATAACCCAGATGTTGTCTGTCACTATTGTTTGGGCATGGGGCACATTGCTAGGTATTGCCCCAAGATAAGACCAGAACTAACCAATTTAGCCCTATTGAACTGGGGTAATTTTGTTTTGAATGTTAAAATTCAGAATATGACAGTGATGGGTTTAATAGACTCTGGGAGTAGCCAGACCTTGGTTCACCCAGATGTACTGGATGTTAAACCAGTAGCCAGATCCTTCACTGGGGTAGTTTGCATCCATCAAGACACTCACACCGTTACCCCACAACTGAAGTGAACATTGACAGAGAGGATCAGGAAGCTACCATTACAGTGGGGATAGTACCAGAACTGTCTGTGCCAATGGTAGTTGGGCAAGACTTCCCTAGTTTTGATTCCCTGATATTACCAAAACACCCTCTAACTGCCTTAACTACCCAGGCACAAAGTAAAAGGGAAAAGTTACTTGGGGCACATTTCTATTTGAGGGGGATGTGTTTGAAGAATGAGGAAAAGATAAGAAATCTAAAGGGAAAAAGAAAATGACACAGAGGAAATGGAACCAAGATCACTGACTTCCCAAAGACCAAATAAACTATGTGTTTAACAAATGTGACATAACTAAAGAAAAACAAAATGATGTGTCTTTATCCTTTATGTTCCAAGCTTAATAGGAAGAAAGAGCAAAAGGGGCCCTGAGTATAAAACTGTAAATAAAACACTGCATAGACTATGTACCAATCCCCAAACTGGTGAAGAGGTTGAACAACTAGTGATCCCTGAAAGGTTTAGGAGCCAATTATTGTACCTGGGGCATGATTTACCTTAGACAGGACATGCTGGGAGAGACCAAACCCTTGCCTGATTGCTACAGAGATTTTACCAGCCTAACATCCATAAACAGACAGCAGACTACTGTAAATCATGTGCAGAATGCCAGAAAGTGACCCAGATAAGTAGAAAGGACATGGTACTCTTGATGCCCCTACCAGTTGTTAACAACCCATTTGAGTGCATGGCAATGGATATTGTAGGCCCCTTGGAGAAATGCTGGAGAGGAAAAAAATATATTCTAGTCCTTTGCAATTATGCCACCAGGTACCCTGAGGCCATACCACTACATTCCATCACAACCCCTAAAATAGCTGAGGAGTTGGTTAAAGTGCTCAGTCTTCCAGGGGTACCAAAAGAGATAATGACTGACCAAGGCAACAATTTTCAATCAACCTTACTGAAAGAAATGTACCATTTGTAGAGGGTAGTAGCAGTAAGAACATCACTCCTACAACCCCCAAACTGATCGACTGGTGGAACTTTTCAATCAAATGTTGATACTTTTGCTTAGGAAATTTGTGCATGATGAAGGGAGGAATTGGGACAAATATCTCCACTTACTTCTCTTTGCTTGCAGAGAGGTACCTCAAGCTTCTACAGTATACACCCATTCACCTTGTTATTTGGCAGAAATCCCTGAGGACCCTTAGATATCATTAAGGAGTACTGGGAAGAAGGGACTAATGTAGGACACAAAAACATCACAGAATACATGGTGCAGTTCAGGAAATGATTAGTGAAGTACACAAGGAAGGCATGCCAGAACAGTACTGAAACCCAGGGCAAGCAGGTTTATTATGACCAGACTGTCTAACCTAAAGACTTACAGGAAGGAGATAGGGTGTTACTATTACTCCCCACCACTGAGAACAAGCTATTAATGGAGTGGTAGGGACCCTATTGGATTCTGAGGCAGACTGGGCAAGTTATTTATGAGGTAGAAACCCTGGACAAAAGACCAGGAAGAAAGGTGTACCATGCTAATCTTTTAAAGAAATGGAATGACAAGGTAAAACCCCATGCAAGTCTTTATATACTGCCAGAGAGAGAGAGAGAGAGAGAGAGAGAGAGAGAGATGAATCAGAGTTAGATACTGCCTATAAAATGAAGAAGATGAAGGAATGGCAGACATCAAGATACACCCCTCATTAGATGCACACCAGCAAGAAGACAGCTCCCATTTACTTCTTTCCTTCCCCTCTACCTTTAACAGTGTTTCTGGAAAAGCAGCAGATGTGAAACACTACATAAGGACTGACTCTCCTCTCATTAGACAAAAGCCCTACTGACTCTCAGAAAAGGTTAGAGTTGGAGTAAACTGGGAAATTGACAAGCCGAAACACCTATGGGCCATATGGTGATGCCCATTACTGTGTAATTCCGTTCCTGCAACAGGGGTACTACTTATTCTGTAAAAATGTATGTAGCCAAACACCTGACAGACCCTGTGTTAAAAGGTTTTCACAAGAAAACCTGCAGTTTTCTGTCATGGCACATCCAAAGTTACCTGGCTGTCAACCAATTGTGACACCATACCCATTAAAGCATTTTTGGTTATAATTTCAACAGTATTTGCCTAATCTGGGCCCAACATGGCTCAAAATGATTGAAATATATCCAAAAATGTATTGAAATGAATAGTGATAGCATCATAAAGCTTATACAGTACATAATACATGGTGGAAAACATGTTTAAAATGCACAAAAAATCCTTGTATTTTATCATGTATTATGCATGAAATTGTTTATAGAGCTCAGAAGTGTTGCTCATCTAGTGCACATTATACACCAATGTTTTCCTCATTGATCATGCAAACAGATAATGTGCAATAAACAGCCATATCTCTATTTTGTTAAAATTAGTGGGGCAAAACATTACCCCCCCCCAATTTATGTATCATCAGCAATACTCATAGTTCATTATAGCTATAAATTTGTTCCATTTTAACTTCATGCAAAGTATTTGGATGATAAATGGATGATATTTTAAATTAATTTCTTCCTAAATATTCATAGTAGCATGTGTTTTTATAGCAAACAGCATATTTTCCACAGTGGCAGCACTGTAAAATAAGCACTGGCAGAGCCACTATGGTTGAAAATGCATTAACTAGATAAGGGTAGTTTATGGGCTTAAACGTATACATGAATTGCCATTGCATACACTAACTGAATCAAAGTACGGTATATTGAGAAAGGGCAGATAAAAGAATAATGCCACTGTCTGTATTACAGCTGCCTATATGTTTTACATTTTATTCTATGCACTGTTACAGCAATCAACTCAACAGAACCAGGCCATCATATACATGAAGGTACGGTACCTTAGCTGCAAACACTGCTGAGACAACTATATGTTGTAACAAGGTGGAAGATAAACACAATGCTTAGACATTCCTTTGAAACAATTTAGGTAACAGTGGTATTTTAAAAAAATGTTTTCTCCTTTTTTTTTATGTAGCCTATTTGTCAGACCTGTGATGAAATTCTAATGTTTTTAGTATATTGTAATGGTTTATTTACCAAACAATTAAAACTGAACTGAACTGAACAGACATGTTTACAAAGACATTTGATGTTTAATTGATTTTTTTAGAGATTATTATACAGTACACACACACACACACACACACACACACACACGCACACAATTAGTATTATATAAAAGTGCATATACACAAATGCCAAAGTAAATGTGTTTATTTATTTATTGAAATAGTTTCACTGGGAAAGGCACACTGAGCAACAATCTTACACATTTCATTACAAGTTGTTCTCCTGAAGGAAGATCTTACTGTACAAGGCCTAAGAAATGGGTGTTAGGTAAAAGTAAACTGGAGTAGGTTTGTTATTAAGGGCATTGCATAGTTAATCGTTTATTGCTGCACCACCCAGGAACATACAATATAAAATCAACAACCCCTTGATATGAAGCAACAGGAATTGGTTAGTATAATTACAGAAATGAGTAGGAGACTGGAAAAGGGGTAGACAAGCATGAGCATGGTAAGTCAAATAACATGTCAAAAAGTCTCACTATTATAACTCATTTTTATAAATCGTCGCCTGCACAGTTAACAATTTTGTAAAAAAAATAACAATGGAAGTTATTCCACATAATACATAACTTAAGTGAGATGAATGAAGTTAATAAAATAAAACAAAGTGGAATGGAAGGAAGTAGCTATAAAATGAAAATGAAGGGGGGCAACTGCAGAGCTATTCCAGTGGCAATAGGTGATGTGTTCAATTGCTCTGCATCTCTGGTGGGCACACAGGCAAAATAACATATATGGTAATAAATAAAAATAAATCAAATACATCTCACTGCAGAGTAGATTTTCAGTCTTATATGAGCCAAAACAAGTTAAGTGATCAAGTGCCCTGCCTTACAGAGAGTAGCACTTTGCAGCACTTTCCAACATAATACTATATGAAACAGGAATGGAAAAATAAGTTGCAGCTAATGGCAAAACATTCCAACTGGAGTTAACACTTGAGCTGCAGAAAAACAGTAAGATCACATCAGTAACAGTATTAGATACCAATATAGAAAAATGAGAAAGGGGAGAAACAAGTATGTAGCAAAATGGCACAATGCATTGTGGCTAATTAAGATGTACAGGCTGTGAAAGGAAAATATGACTGCATAGAAACTACAAAAGGAAACAAAAAGAAAGGATCAGGGATAGAAATGGCACAACCAAATCAAGGAACCAGATGAATTGTAACAAAATGTACCACTCAGCTGGAAATGCTGTAACTACAGTATATACTGTTGTGTGTAAGTGACGTGCCTAATACAAAAAAGAGAGAGACAAGTGTTTTTTAATCAATGAACTGGAATCCTATGAAAAGGCAGACAACTCTGATGTCTTTACTAGAAGATAAATGTATAAATCAGAAATATCGCAGTACACTGTACACTCAGGAAAACACACATCATAACTAACAGTTAATTAACAGGTCAGATAAATATACAAAACAACTAAGAGAGGTGCTGCTGTTCTTTATTTTGTTTATTTTTGTATGCAGTTTATGATATTTACTGTTTTGTACTGTTCTCCTTCCCTGCCCAAGAAGCTTCTGAAATGAGCCGTTACCAGCTCAGAATGTCTTTCCTGAAAAAATAAATGTTTAGAAGGAAAAACACTACTCATAAGAACCTGTGCCCCAACAGCCATGTAATCATCTGTTCTAACCTACGTGAACCTACTATTACACAAAAACATCAGGCCAGTGGCTTGCATGCATTGCACCAAGTCCCATATGAATAAGCTAGCCATTCCAATGATCCTGCATCAGGGTATATGCAGTTTTGGGATAAAGGTGAGGGTCTGCCTAAACAGTGGAGGGGAGCTAAGTTTGGCTTGTAGGAAGTTTACCAGGCAGTCACCCCAACAACTGGATATGATGTGGGTGCACGGAAATCTAAAGGAAAACGATAAGTGACTGTGCCATTTGAAAAGCTTGGGAGGGGTGGCTAGAAAGCATTTGATTTATTAAACGGATTACACCAAAATGAAAAATAAAAACTTGAAAAGTAGTGTGTGTTGAAAGGTAAAAAGAAAATAAAAGTTTGGGAAAGAAAAAAGAGCAGAAATGAAGCTGGCACTAAACTGTATCAGCACACATTTTCTGCTAGAAACACAGATTAATAAATGGAGTGAACTAAGGTTAAGCGATACTTAGCTTTAAGTGAGAGGAATGAAGTTAATAAAAATAAAACAAAGTGGAATGGAAGAGAAAAAGTAGCTATAAAATAAAAGGGGGCAAATATTGTTCTGCATCTCTGGAGGGTGCATAGGCAAAAATAACATATACAACAATAAAGAAAAATAAATAAAATACAGCTCACTGCAGAGTAGATTTGAAGTCATACACGAGCCAAAACAAGTTAAGTGATCAAGTGCCCTGCCTTAGGGAGAGTAGCACTTTCCAACACAATACCACATGAAACAGGAATAGAAAATTAAGTCACAGCTAGTGGCAAAAAATCCCAAATGGACTTAACACTTGAGCTGCAGAAAAAGAAAAACAGTAAGATCGCATCAGTAACAGTATTAGATACTATTATAAAATGGCAAGAAAAAATCTAGAAATCTCATTGGCCAAGAGACATTAGCTGACTGTACATTAAATCTCTATAAATGAACCTTCATCCTGGTCCTAAACCACATCACACAATGAGCAAATCAGTCCTCCAACAACCAGAACTATCTCCCATCAGTCCCCCTACAACCAGAACTGATCTTCCATCACAAACATAGTTGCTACCTTTACACTGTAAAATCCTTCAACTGGGCCCTAAAAATAATACTACCTTAAATAAAAAATAAAACAAATTAATTAAATGTTGTTTTCTTGATCATCACATTCTCCTTACACACATAAATAAATTGGAAACATTAAGAATTGTTAATAGTTTTCATTACAACTGTTTCATTGCTGACAATGAAAAATCACCATTCTGTCTTTACCATGCTCACCATGGAAAGCTCTTCTGCTTGCCCTGACAGTGAAATAATTGAGGCTGTGGCTGTAGAAAAGGCCTTTATAGTATATGGTTAGAGTTTATTGTGAATGGAAAACAATGAATTTACAAATCCTGTTGGACAGTTCAAAGGTCAAAAAAGTTGTTATACTATCGTTCTGACATCACACCGATAGTACAACAACTTCTTAACCTTCAACTGTTTCCCGATTGGCTGAAACACTGGCTTTTCAAAAAATACTGTACAGCATGGTGGTGCTGGTAAGCGAGCGGTTGAGCATGAGCTTTTCAGATAGTTTGGACACGGACTGCCATAGTTGGCACCCTGTTTTCAAACTATCAGTTTGTCAGCAGTTTTTTTAAATAAATCAGTGGTCCCTCCGTACAAAGCTAAGCCGGACAACAGTGAGCAATGGCACCTTCGGGTCGGCAGCAGAGTGGAACTGCAGCGAGGACTGGGAGAAAACGCCAGTGTCTGGACAAGGTACAGAAACTAACAAATCCTTGTGAAATTAATGTGGCACAGTTTGTGGGAACCGTATACTATACAAAATAACAGATAGAGAACTGTGTATGTCAAGGCCATGTTTCCATCTCGGGTGTTTGATGACATCCTAGGGACCTCTCGAGCTTCGCTCTTGAGGTCTATGATGTCATCCCAACCCCCGATGGGAACACAGCCTTGTTGTGTGCAGTTCCGTATCCATTATTCTACATGTTATGTGTCTGTGTGTGTGTACAGCATGTTAGCAGAGGAACATTCCACAAGTGGAACAGCGCATTTTGAATCCTTGTATTTCATGGTAAACATTCCATAATAAAATTCCATATCTTGAATGTGGGGGAAAAACAGAAAAAAAAAAACAGGAAAAAGAAAGTAGGCAATAATGCTTTATTATCAAAGAGAAATTATGGTAAAATACAGTTATATATATGCAGAGGCAGACCCAAACTACTCAAACACATTCCTGAAGTTTATAAAAGCATGTACATTTGAATCATATATGAGTATTTTCAGGTGAAATCTATCACACACACACACACACACACACACACACCCCTACCACCACCTCCACCATCACCAATAAAAAGGAAACCTGGCAGGTTTAAAGTTCTGAACACTTTTCCATTAAGACAGTACTTGTACTGATTTGAAATGCAAGGAAACATGTTTTTGCTTATCAGCATTTCACCTCAATCCTATAAATAAGAGAATGTTGCTTCAAAACTATATTACCATATTACTGATAATAAAGTTTTAAACACTTCCTATTTTACAAATTTACAGGTGTTGCAGTGCATTCATATGAGAATTTACATGTTACAGAAAATATATATTTTCATCTAACACTACTAATAAATATTTTTACTGTAAAGTACTAACCTATTGCTGACATATACTATTTATGCATTAATAGGGACTATTTTTCAATGTTTTAACAGTTTTAGAGTTAATGTATTGTACACTTGTTTGAAAATAGTAAAGACGTTTTAATCCCTATCAGAGTGATTAAAACACATTATTTTATGATGGTGGCCCATTTTATAAGTGTGATAAGTCACAGGTACAGGTTATTCACAGCAGACACTAGATGTTCGGTGTGTGTTTCCATGTGGTGCCTGGTGGTAGAAAATGTAAATGTTTTTTGGAGCTACAGGACAACTAAAGAATGTTGTTGTTTCTTGTTTGTATGTCTTACAGGTAGCTTATCTGAAGGACAGTGACTCCTAAAGGAGAGTGATAAGGATTTTCAGTTCAGTGGTAATTATGCACTTAAGTGCAGTTGCTTTTTAATGCTTTACTCAAACTTATAGCATATGTGTGAGTCCAATGAAGGACGTTTATTAAAGTTGTTTGTGTGTTTTTTGAACAAAACAGATGAGACATCCCTGTGAACAAGCTCAGAAGGAGCGAAATGTAGGGGATTAAAATAAACTCAAACTTGAACTGAACACAAGAAGTGTAGTTTTTGTCAAGACAATTTAGTCTCCCTTTCATCAAAAACTCATTAAATTGGACTAGCAACCTCAGGAGACCTAAAGGACTTCATTATTGGTGGACCATTACCCATTAATTAAGTTTAATTGGTGCATCGCGTGTAGTCAGGAGAACGGTGCATGTCTGCCGTGATAACCAGTTATTATGGCAAATATCAACCTAGGATTTCTTAGGGAAAACACTCCTGCCAGTTATTATAATATAGTACCAAACAACAGTTCACTCTACTATTGTAAAAACTATCAAACATTCCTAACACAGACCCTCAGGCTGCAGTGCCCTGTGGATGACAGAGTCAGAACCATGCTCCCTTTCATGCATCAGCCACATGAATCTGCTGTGTATTCGAAAAGAGACGTAATTCCTTAAACCTAAGGCAACAACATATTTCTCACAGATCAGCAACCTAATTCTGTTGCTCCAGTCAATGGAAGGCCAATGAGGTGAAGGGGAACCTGTATCCTCTTAATGAAAATGTTATTATTTTTTCCTGGAAAAACACCAGCACAGATATTAACATTAGTGTCACTATTTTGCACCTGGCGTCAAGTTCCTACACTTCTCATTTCAGATAATCCCTTACAACATTGTCCCATTATTATGCCTACAATGGTCAACATTATGTAACTTAAACTGCACCAGCTATGTTGTTACTTTAACAATAGAACACAGTTCACCGTACAAGAGGCATATTAATACTATATCTTCTCACAATATTGTTAAGAAAAGTACCACAGTATATGCCATCATGAGGGTAAAGGACTTACACTGTACTGTCACGCAAATACTCACTGAAGCAAGCTGAAAAAGTAAGGGGGGGTGGTGGGATGTTTTTGCATATGATAAAGAACTGAGTAGATGACGCCAGATGAAATGAGCCAAAGAGATGAATGTCAGGCTCTTCAAATACACCCACCCAGGTGATAAGGCAATTATTTTCCTATTTGGCTATGAGATGTAATTCTTCACCAAAATGGAGAGGCAGGAAGCACGATTAGAGAAAAGGAACTAGTTTATTAGCAACTGATCATAGGGTAGAGACAAAAGAGAGTGATAATCATCACATACACAAATTACTACTCGTATCTTTTGCCTGGAGGCTTATATTTCACTACATGCAAGATTTTATTTCACTACATACAAGATTATATATAATTATATGCAATAGGAACAGTAAAATAATCAGCTGTAACAGCTATGCTATAGGAGCATCCTATCTCTTTTTCCCTAAATAGAGGGGAAATTCCACTAAGAGGGGAACTCTACATCACGGGAGGTCAGACTGAATTAATTGACTGTAACAGCTATGCTGTAATAGCATCTTCCCTATACTCAGATGTCTGTTTCAACCCCGAGGTGCACTTCTCCCTAAAACTTAGGTTTTAAAATACAGCCACAGGAAAAGTCTATGCAGTAGATGGTTGGCAGTTGGTGTACGTACATTTTCTCTGTCGTTGAAAATAAATGTGGAACCAGTCCACTGCCTTCCCAGTGAAGTTCAGAGCAGGTTACGGAACCTTTATTAGAAAAGTTAGGATGCAGAAAGATTTAACAGACCATTAGTTCTGGCCCACCCCACCTCTATACGGTTGATGGAAAGGAAGACAAGATCCGGCTGCAGTCCACTTCTGGACTTCCCAGAAAGAAGAAGCAATGCAAACCACCTGGCCACAATCGACTTCTGGATTGCCAGGTAAAGAGATGAAGTAGAAGAAGAAGAACCAACAGTACACTTCTGGACTGAAGATGCACACTGGCTGATGACCATTCTGGACTAGAAGGATTGGAACCTCTAGACTACTCTTGGATGCCAGGCAACCACTCCCTCTGACCTGAAGACACACAGGCTGACACTCCCACTGGATCAGGACCTCTGGACCACTCTTGGACTCCAGGCAACCACTCTCTCTGGGCGTCAAAGTGCATCAGTCTTCTGAGTTCCAAGGCCTGACGAGCCAAGGCTTTCGCCAAAACAATAAATTATACGTTGAACTGCAACCAAACTTAGAGTCCATGGCCAGGAGAGCCAGGACACACTAAAAACAACAAACCGAACGTCACTCGGAGAACTGACACTGATGGGTCGAACGGTACTCCACAGCGGAAGTGAAAACAAGAAATGGATGGCAGACATCTGCACAGGGCCAAGCCGTACTGGGAAACTGTAATAGGAAAATAACAAATGGGATGATGTAACTTCAAAATTACTGCGGTACGGCTCTTCGTGGATTGGCTGTTGTCTGCTTCTGGATGTCCTGGAGGATGATTCTTGAAGGACAGGTGAAGACTGACAGGGTTGCATCGGGGCAAAGTGCTCCAAAGACAGTTAAAGACTGATTCAGATTGTTGTCCAGTACTAAAATGCTGGCATAAAGCAATACAAGACAGTTCTGACACTCAATAATGTTTGTAGAATAATAATACAGGAAATGCAAACAAAGTCTCAATTCCTACTGTAGTGCTCAATAAATATACAGTCTCAATGTCCATACCACAGCAAATATACAGACAATTTATTGTACTGATTCAACCCTAGCTCTGGTGGACCTAACTATAATGGGGTCTCTTAGCTACATCAGGATCTCCTGTTACTGTGGAAACACTACAGTGAAGAATAGGCTCTCTGGAAGGCTATACAAAAGATGTGTGACCTGGCCCCTTTAGCACTGGAGGGCTTACATGGCTAGCTCAGCTCCTATCATATCTGGGGTCACTTCTATCATTGGGCCCCTATCACATCAGTGTGCCTAAATAGCTAGCTATTGGTCCTGTGCCTTGTGTTGCCCTTTAAATATCAGTGGCCTTCCCTTGAATGGGCCCTTTTAAATACAAGTGGGCTAAATTGGATTCATAGATCTGGGCCTAATTTGCCCTATTTAGATCTGTTGGAACAGTGGGCCTAAGCATGCCCTTACTTTATTACTGTTGGGCCTGGTGCCCTAATTACCACTGAGCCTGGTGCCCTAATTACCGTACTACAGGGCCTGATGCCCTTATTACTACAGGGACTGGTGTCCTTTTACTGTACTGGGCCTTGTGCCCTAACTACTACAGGGCCTGGTGCCCTTTATTAAATAGGGCCTGGTGCCCTCTGTTACCATGGGCCTTGTGTCCTCTGTTAAACTGGGCCTGGTGCCCTCTGTTACCATAGGCCTTGTGCCTTCTGTTACCACAGGCCTTGTGTCCTTTCTGCACTTTTGGGCCTAGATTGCCCCTTTAATTCTTGTATGGCCAAAATGTGGTTGAGCCCCTTTAAAACCCTCCTGAGCCTTTCTTGGCTAGGCCCCTTTAATTTCTTTCTTCCTTCTTGGGCCCTGCTGCCACTCTACAGTTCTGCCCCGCCTTGTCCCGCCCTTTTTATTAATATTTATAGGCCTCTTCAAATGCCTCAACAGATGGCTACTCCCCATGGGCATCACTCACTACCGCCTTCCTGAATATTAATTAAGGGTCCTTTGACACGATTCCCCTGTGGCGCTTAGCCACTTTCTTCTGTGCCTACTGCGTGCTGTTAAAGAAAAAAAACACACAGTCCTGGTTTTGCAGGGTGGCAGTCAGCACATTAGGATGTGCTCCAGCGACTCACCACTCTTCTTTTACTCCAAGGTGGGTTAGAGGCGGGGGCATGTGCAGTAGGGGGCTACAGGCATGATAGGGACAGCCTGGGGCCTCTGGATGGCCAACAGGAACACTGGCAATGCAGCACTGGCAAAGCCACCAATGAGGACAGAGGAACCTTTTAAAATTAAATTGGGGCAAAATAAATAAATGAACGGGTCTCTCAGCCCAACATGAACACCGTGTCTGGTTTCTTCACTTTTTCGGTGCCCCAATGGCACCGCAGACTGAACAGCATCTTCTGGATGGCTTCACCAGCTGGAGCCAAAGCAGGCATGCAGAATGGCCCTCGGGGAATGGATTCCACCCCCAGGTAAGCCCTATTCTTGGTTCCCCTTAACCATCTGCATCCTCTCCTCTCCACTCCACAGCCAGTAGGAACTCCCTCTAAAACAGCTGGAAATTTTAAAACCAGAGCTTCTGGTTCCAGAATGGTTGGATGGAATGCTGTGCATGAGCAGCTCAGCACAGCATTCCATCCAACTTCGTTGCTTGTGCTGCAGTAAAATCATTATTTTTACATGTATCGGTGCACTGGGCACCTTACTGGTATCTGGGAAACTGGGGGCAACTGGGGACTTATTGGAGGTAACTGGGGACTACTGGGGACACCTCTGACTTTGGCATATTATACTCACTAGCTGAAGAAATGTGGATCACTTGTAAACAGACTGTCTGACAAAGAAATGAGCATTCCATATCTGTACTGAAGGAATCACAGCTCCACTCGGGACCTCCGTGCAAGGTATGATATCTCTCACTGCACACTAGAGTTTTAGGTAACTTTATTATAGTTCCTTTAAAAAAAAGCCACATGATAATGACAGCACACCTGTGTAAATTTATCCATCCCCCCTCACTCTCTCTGTCTCTCTCTCTATGTCTCACAGTATTCACTAAGAATGTCTGGAGTGGAAATAAAAACAGTATTTATAGTGCAGAACTGTGCCACTCCAAATGCATTGATCATCAAATTGAAAGGCAGTTACATATATGTCATCTGTATATATTTTGCAGAGATTTATGCATTTTTACAATTGATTTCCACAAAGAAATTCAGAAACTGCTATACTGTCACGTCAAAATATATACATGAATTAAATCTACTGTTTTTTTAAGCTCCTGACATTCATGTTGTTTACTGTGAGAAGTGTGGAGAGACAGAGACATACAGACAGAGGGAGAGGGTGATGGAGAAAGAAATTTACAGAGTTGCACTGACAGTGCTGTCATTATCATGTGGCTTGTGTTTTTTTTAAAAGCAACAATAATAATGTTCACCAAACGTATAGTGTGCAGTCATACTTATTACACATTGCATGGAGGTCCCAAGTGGAACTGCGACTCACTGATGCTACCTTAGTAAATTTTTCAGTACAGATTGTGTTACATGGAATGGTCATTTCGTTGGCAGTCTGTTTTCAAGCAATTCACATTTATTCAGCTAGTGAGTCATTGCGTGACTGTTAATCTGGCATAGCTGGTGGTGTTGTAAAATGCATTGTTGGATTGTATGACAGCATTTTATTTTCTGCCTCTGAATATGCATGTATTGATGTTTATTTTCTTTATCCAGCTTAGGTGTGCAATATTTTAAATGTGCTAAATTGCAGAGCAATTCAAAGAAATAAAAGATTTATTTCTTTTTTTTCAGGGAGGGTCACCTATGAAATTAACATTTGGATGTTTGATATTTGTTGTATCTTATATCATTTGTATAGCACTCTATGTACCTAGGAAATTACCCTATGAATTTGGGGGGGATACACAGTTGATGGGTAAAGGAGTGGCCTGCACTATCCAGGGTGAGGGGAATAATAGCTTAGAACAATAAACTCACAGTAATAAAGTATGTTCAAAACACAGGAAAAGATAGGGATCAGGACCTCAGCTGAATACTGCCTTGCAACTTTTTGACAGTAAGGTGTGAATACATGCAGGACCTGCGAGAAATTGAGACGTTGACATTAAAAATGATGATTCAAACATTACAGAAAGGCAGTACAAGTTGTCACTCTTTACATGGAAGCCTCTGCAACACTCACTTATGTAAATTTTCCAGACCAGATCATGTCACTTTTATTGTTATCCACTATGCATTGAATTACATACAGCCTCAGTCACCATCCCATTTACTCTCAAAATCTAGAGTGAATGGCACCTCAAATTAGCAGCCCTCCTAAATACATACAGTTCAGCAGTAGTCATTATTGGTAACATTTGAATAAGCATTTGTAGCACAAAGGAACTGTATAATGTATTACAATGCAATCAACATAGTTTAGCATAGTTTGAGGAGGAAAATGAACATAATGAGTGTGGGAGAGACTTCTATGTAAAGATCTGTAATTTTACTTCCATATCTCTCTCCCACTTCCTTTGCTTACTCCTCATATGCTGCCGCTCTCACCATTGTTGGTTGACATGTGGAATATTTCCCCTAGCTCCTCACCTTAGCCTATTTTGGGTAACAAACTATTTTTTGGCCTCTGTGCTTGTATTGATATTTGAGTTTCTACTTTATTTAGATGGTACTGTGCACTTTTTATGTCTTTATCATATCACCCAACTGTTCATGTTACTAAATTGTATCTCCAACTGTTTCTGAATTGTACCTCCAACTATATCCCCATGCTGTAAATGTATCAGGTATTTAGTTAAAAAAAATCTGGGGGTGAGGATGATAGAGAGGTGTTCACAAAGGCATCTAGGGAGATGATCAGGGCACCCAAGGCAGCAAAGGAGCTGAAGTTGGCTCAGGGAATCAGAGAGGGGGAAAAGGGGTTCTTTAAATACATAAGGGAGAAGAGGAGTTGTAGAAATGACATTGTTGAATCAAGAGAGGGGGGATGGGCGGAACGAGGGGAAGAACAGGCAGAGGAACTCAGTGTGTACTTCTGCTTGATGTTCATGAAAGAAAGGGATGGCCCAATACCACATGGGAAGGGGGCAAAGGTGGAGGGGGGGCAGAGATCACAGATGGGGTCATCCAAGAGGATATAGTTCTGAAGGGCCTTAAAGCCTTGCAGGTGGACAAGGCACCAGGACCGGATGGTATAGACCCAAGGGTCCTGAAGGAACTGGCAGAAGTGTAGGCAAGTCCTCTGATGGACCTGTTCAACACCTCCTTGGAGATGGGGAATGTACCCAGGGACTGGAGGATAGTTCATGTGGTGCCCCTTTACAAGACTGGACCCAAAGACCGACTGGGCAACTACAGACCAGTGAGCTTGACTTCCATAGTGGGAAAGTTGATGGAGACCATTCTGAAGGAGAGGTTGATAACCTTTCTCGATAGTAATGGTCTACAAGATGAGAACAGCATGGGTTTGTCTTGGGAAGATTGTGCCAAACTAACCTGATTGACTTCTTGACTGGGTCACTAGGGCAGTTGGCGAAGGCCATGCTGTGGATGTCCTGTACCTGGACTTCAGCAAGGCTTTCAACTTAATGCCCCATGGGAGGTTAATGAGCAAGCTGAGGGCATGGGGTGGGGAGAAACTGGTGGGGTAGGTTGACAGCTGGTTGCAGGGCAGACAACAGAGGGTAGTTGTAAGGGGAGACATCAAGCAAAGGCCAATAAAAGTGGGGTACTGCAGGGTTCAGTGCTGGGTCCTGTTTTGTTCAATGTCTTCATTGGAGACATTGCGGAGAAGGTCAAAGTAAGATCAGCCTGTTTGAGGACAACACTAAGATTTGTGCAAAAGTGGACAATGAGGAAGGGAGGCAGGCAGTCAGGAGGATCTAGCTAAACTCACACGCTGGTCTAGGGAGTGGCAGTTGGCGTTTAGTGCTAAGTAGTGCAAGGTCATGCATCTCAGAGACAGAAATCCCAGGATGAGCACTGGTTGGGGGATTGCAGGTAACAGCTTCAGAGGAGGAAAGGGACCTGGAGGTAATAGTCACAGGGGACATGAAGGAGGGCAGCAGCAAGGGCAAATAGGATGCTGGGGTGCATTGCCAGAGGGATCACCTCTAGAAAGGAGGAGGTCATCCTGTCCTTGTATAGTTCACTGGTGAGGACACACTTGGAGTACTGTGTACAGTACTGGTGCCTATACCCCAAAAAGGATGTAAGATTACTGTAGAGGGTGCAGTGCAGGGCTACAACAATGAACATGGGACTAGGGAGTTGCCATATGAGGAAAGATTGAGGGAGCCCAGCATGTATTCGCTGGAAGAGAGGAGGGACAGAGGGGACATGATAGAGACCTTTAAGTACTTGAAAGGCATAAAAAAAGTCAGACAAGGAGGATTGTTCCATTTAAAAGAGGGAAGGGTCACTAGGGGGCACATTCTGAAGCTGGAAGGGGGAAGGTTCAGGAGGGAGATAAGGAGTCACTACTTTACAGAGAGAGTGGTGGCGGGATGGAATGCACTGCCGGAGGAGTTAATCCAACTGTGGACAGTAGATAGCTTTAAGTAGGGTTGGGATAGAGTTAAGGGCAGGGTTAGTACAGACAAGAACACAAAGGGGGGAAGTCCAGGAAAGGGGAGGGGTTTGGATGGGGGGTGGGGCAGCTGTATGGATATGAAACTAAGAACTGCACAATCAGGCAGACTGGATAGACCTGTGGGCTTTTTTCTGCCGGCAATTTCTTATGTTCATATTTGCTTCCCCTTTCTTCTGTATATCCCACTAGAGCTCTGTATTAGGCCTGTTTATGTTACACCTGTTTATACTGTATTTTACTATGCGTTCTGGTCTCTCTTTATGCTTAAATGGATGTTTGTGTAAATGGGCATTTTTGCTCACATGCCTTTCAGTATAAAATAAAGATTGATTAAAAACTGGACTGACAGGCCTGTTCCACAGCAGTTCTGTAAAAATCCCAAACTGGCCAGACTGGGTGTAACTTGTACAAATACTGCTGGCCCAGTTACTCTGGCTGCACTGTTCAGTCTGACTTTTATGTATCTGGTCCACTCCTGGAAGTCTATTTTCCCACCTTCCTTGGCATAGTTGAAAACTGAACCATCAGGACCAGACCAGATAGGTAAAAGCCAGACCAGATCATCTGTAGTGAGTGAATCAGCAATATTTGCACAAGCTGTGCCCAGTCCAGATTTTACAGCTCTGATGTGGGTCTGGTGATCTGGTTTTACCCATACCCCACTACATGTGGTTTAGTGACATACTGTACAGATGGATGCAGAGTCTAACCAAGTGAAGGTTGAGTTTCAGAAAACCATTATGCTAAAAATACCAAGGCTCTCTCAATTCCTGATGACCCCCACCACCCCCAGGTCACACTTAGTCCTCTACCAAAGTCATGCTCAGATATTGGCACCTCTACATCCACACCATTACTCATTTAATGCCACCATGCCTCTTCTGCTGCCATGAGCTCCCCTCCTTGAAGTCCCATTCTGCTTGTGGCAGCCCCCCATCAGGTAATTTTCCAGGGAGCAGCTCTTTACACCACATCAACTAAATTACTGCTTAGCTCCTTATTTTTAAACATTTTGTTGAGACATTTTTGTTTTAGTATATCCATAGATAGGAAAAAATGAATTTGTAAAAGAACCAAAGACCCCATTTATCAGTTCATTTTATTATAATACATCATGTCATGAACCGATCAGATTCTATGTGACACTTCATAATCTAAGTCAAACAAAAATGAGACACACACATGCCTACCTACCTGCAAGTGAAGCAAATGTGGTTATTATCATTCAACACCTATAGTCACAAATTGTAGGTTAAGAACACAGTGCTGTATATAATAATAACTAAAACACAACTGGCTATTTTGGTGCATTAGATATATTATTAACATTATTAAAAACAAATATTTGGAAAAAAAATGCACATCTGCAAGATTATACATTAAATGTTTCTTCTACAAAAGAAAAAAAAACAGCAGGCACCAACATCCTTGACAGTCCCTCTGTTCAAAACATACAGCATGTTCAACAGCTTGCTACTTTCTCCACAGAGTAACAGAGTTGAAATTCTAATAATATAACAGACAAGTAATCACTAAGTGTCAGGTACTAGTGTCTCCCAGAACTCCTGCCTGAGAAAATGAAGTTGGCATTTAACACTTTAAATGTGTTTATTATTGGAACAGGCATCGCTGCAACTCTTTTCTATGGAATGTCTTACAAAGTAGCAGGATGTTTGTTGTTAGGATGGAGGTGTCAGATGGCTAATTAGGTGTTCATAGGGGCTGAGGCACAGCAGTGCTTATTTGTTATGCAGAAAGCTCCAGGAAGTGTTTAACCTATTCTACTTCCAATAGCTTTGTATGATGTCTACTATCCATTGGTAACCTGACACAAAATGATTGCCAGAAGATAATGAGTTAACTTTCTGTGTTTGCTGACTGTAGTGTAGAATGTCAGATTCTGCTGAGGGAGGCTCAATTAACTCCTCAAACCAGAGGAAAAATAGTACTCTCCAGCTCCTATACACACACAGGCAGCATAGTAATGCAGCTCCAGTGGAGGACTCTATTTTAACACTTATCATGTTGTTTGGAGGAAAGATGACATCAGTCCTTTTCTGAATACAAAATGTCTGCAGGGCTATGCCCACTACAGCCTTAAAAATAAGCACATAAATTCTTTACACAACCATCTTACACATATTTTGATGTCTCAAATAATGATAAATTTAATTTCAAACAAAAAGAAGACAGGGTAGGAACACAATAAAAGGTGCTTGTCCCTAGCAACCACCACATTTTCCTAGCAACAACACTTAATATTTACAGTATATGCTATTGCAAGTACAGCAATGACATTGTCAACCATGTAGATTTTCAGGAAGTGACATTAATTTGGTCTCTGTAATATGAGCTTTTTTCATGACTTCAATGTTGTCTCCTAAACCGTGTTTTTTTTTTTAACTTTTCAGCATCCAGTGTTCACACATTGGAAAGTTAACCCAGTATTGAGCCAGTCACTTGCATACATAAGAAACTCTGGTCAGAGTTGATATGGCTGTGGAGAGCTTTTGGGATCGTTTACCCATTATTTCTAATGCATTTGCACAATGCAGATCTGCTGGGAGGCAGTTTCAAAGTGGTCTTTCTTTTACACATTTTACAATATGTTTCCATAGAATATGCCTGCTGATTGCTATCTACAGTATTTAGCCTTGATAGTTCATAGAAGACATGTAATCTTATTTTCAGTGGGGCTCTACATCTACACAATATTATACTGCACTGCATAAAATCAGAACACACTGAAAACAATATTTTACATCTGGACTAGGCTACCCTGAATAAATACATTATAAAATGGTAAAATCATGACCCACTGACAATAAGATATTGCATCTAATCTGGGACATCCTGGGTAAATGCAGTCAAAATGTATAAAATAAAGATCCCTATCACAATAAGATGTAGCCTCTCCCTCGCTATCCAGGATACAAAACACAGGATAAGACATATTTAAAGAAATCTACTGTAAATTGAACTTCACTGTGTTCACTGACATAAACAAACAGAAACATAGACTTTGATGGCAGATAAGGACCACTTGGCCCAACCAGTCTGCCCATTTCCTACCTATTAGATTAGCTACAGATTCTAGTTAAGCAACAGCCTACTTTCTCCTACCCCCACTATAGAATCATAGAATCATAGTAGATGACAGCAAAAGGACCTCACAACCCATCTAGTCTCCCTTACCCCACTAAGCAGCCTACAGTAACTTGAGACAACCCCTTCCGTTAGCCTCATGTGTCTGTCCCAAGTGGTCTTACGAACATACAAACATCACGAAATTGCTAGCAGATATAGGCCATTCAGTCTGTCTAGTCTGCTTGAGTGTGCAACACTTTAGTCCATTAAACTGCAGCTGCCCCCCATATGCTCTCCCCATCTCGCACCCCTCCTGGTCTTTAATCCTCTATGGTCTCTGGATTCACCACCTTCCCAGGAAGTCCATTCCAGTCCTCCACCACCCTCTCCATGAAAAACTGACCTTTCACATTGCTCTTGAAGTAACCCCCGGAGTCTCAGTCCATGCCCCCTTGCTATGTTTCCTTCGTTCCTGTGGAATAACTTCCCTGTGCCTCCCTTGTTCATTCCATTGATATATTTAAAGGTCTCAAACATGTCCCCCTTCTCCCTCCTGGTCTCCATTGTTTATAGCCCCAACTCCTTGCATCTATGTTTGTACAGTTTGCCCGTCATCCCCTGTACCATCTTGGTCACTGAACCCTTTTTATTGAGTCTATATCCTTGCACAGGTAAGGCCTCCAAAACTGGACACTGTACCCCAGTTGTGGCCTCACCAGGGCTTGATACAGGGGCACCAGGACCTCCCTATACTTGCTGGTGATCCCTCTGCCGATACATGCCAGCATTCCTTATGCCCTCCCCACCACCCTTGAGCATTGCATCCCTACCTTGAAGTTTCTGGAGACTGTTACCCCCAGATCCATCTCATCCTCTGTCACTCTGACTCTCTCCCTTCCCAACATGTACTTGGCCCTTTGGTTCCTGTGTCCCAGGTGCATAACAGCACACTTCTTGATGTTGAATTTTAGCTGCCAGGTCTTTGCCCACTCCTCCAGTATTCTCAGGTCCCTTCTCATGTCCTCCACCCCCAGGAGAGTCAACTCTGTTACAGATTTTCATGTCATCTGCAAAGAGGGACACCCTCTATTTCAGTCCATCTGCAATGTCCTGTATATAGATATTGAAGAGGAGGGGTCCCAGCACTGATCCCTGGGGAACTTCACTCCTCATCTGCCTGATCCCTGAGTACACCCCATTCACCACCACCCTCTGACTCCTATCTGCCAACCAGTTTTCTACCCATCTTGTTATTTTGACTCCTACCCCTATGCTATCCAGTTTGTTGACCAGCCTCATATGGGGTACAGTGTCAAATGCCTTACTGAAATCTAGATAGGCCACATCAACTGCACCATCCTGGTCCACTACCTACGTGACCCAGTCAAAAAATGTGATCAAATTGGACTGGCATGACATGCCTTAGTCAACCCGTGCTGTCTGTCATCTAGCAGTCCATTCACTTCCAGGTACTTCGTTACCCTTTCACCGATGAGTGCCACCATGACCTTCCCAACCACAGCAGTTAGGCTGATGGGTCAGTAGTTTTCCCTCAGCTCCCTTCCCCCCTTGTGGATCGGTACCACCGTCACCTTTTTCCAGTCCTCCAGCACTCTACTGGTGTCCAGGGACTTGTTGAACAGCCTAACCAGTGGGGTAGCCAACTCCTCTCTTAATTCCCAAATCATCCTTGGATGCAGGCCATCTGGCCCCATGGCCTTGTCCACCTTCACCCTGGCTAATTCCACCCTAACTCTCTCTGTGGTGAAGGGATCCAATACCATCCCTGTACCCCCCTCTCCTTTCCAATTTTGGCACCCTACCCCCCCATCCTCCATAACTACAGACAGAAATACCTGTTCAGGTCTTCTGCCTTCTCCTCGTTCTTCTCCAAGTGCACCCCTCCTTCCCCCCTCAGCCTTTCTATCCCCTGACCAGCCTTCTTCCTCTCCCCCACATATCTAAAAAATTTATTTTTCCTTCTCCTGGCCTGTTTCACTATCTTTTCCTCTCTGTCCACCTTTGCACTTCTAATGACATTTCCCGCTAGTCACCTCACCTCCCTGTAAACCTCCCTGTCCCCCTCTTCCTTGAG
The DNA here is from genome assembly GCA_016271365.2 of Neoceratodus forsteri. Taxonomy (NCBI): domain Eukaryota; kingdom Metazoa; phylum Chordata; order Ceratodontiformes; family Ceratodontidae; genus Neoceratodus; species Neoceratodus forsteri. The sequence goes on along the minus strand of CM057458.1, from coordinate 723,423,589 downwards.
TACTCTTGTATCTCCTAAATGCCCTCCACCTACCCCCTACCACCCTTGCTACATCCCTACTGAACCAAAGCAGCTTCCTGCTTCTAGCCCCCTTCCTGACACTTTTGATGGATGCCTGTGCGGCTTCCTGGATCTGGTCCCTGATAGCTACCCATTGTTCATCTGCATCACTTATATTCATTTATTTATTTATTTGCTTTTGTTAACCGGGTAAGCACTCTAGACAGCCAAGTGCCTATTTTTAGGTGCGACCTGGGAGATTACAAGGTACATACATGAACATCAGGCAAAAACAAGTGAAGGATTACATTAAAGAGCATTAGCACACAGGGTCAATACAAGTAACAACAGGTGTTTACAATGCAGGTAGTAGGTAGAAGAACAGTATGGTAGTCATATGTAAGCAGTGTTCATCATGCCGGGCAGCAATGCTGCAAGGCTTGCAGGTAGGTAGAGAGGAGACACATTGGGATAGAGGGGGCCCAGAGCAAGATAAGGAAGTTGTACAGTAACAATGCTCTCCCTGTTGGGCAGTGGGCCTAAGTGGTCTATTCCTTCTAGTAAGCTGTGAGTACAGAAACAGTATAAAATGCAGAGGGGGACAGCCTATGTCATATTATTTAGGTAGCATCTCAGTTAGTTCCCCTAATCCTTCCATTGCCTCCCTCACCAGCCTTCTTAATTTGTCAAAGTCTGCCCACCTAAAGTCCAGCACCATTGTGCTGGTTCAGGTTCCTGTCCTCACTGCCCTCACCTTGAACCCAACAGTCCTGTGGTCACTTTTCCCTAGTTTTTCTCCTACCACCACCTCCTCCACATTCTCCCCATTTGTCAAGACCGCATATAACAGATTGCTCCACCTGGTAGGCTCCTTGACCAGCTGTTTCAGGACACTTCACTTAGCCCGTCCACTAACTCCCTACTTCTTGCTGAAGCTGCTTTGGGAATGGTCCATTCCACATCTGGTAAGTTAAGGTCACCTACCAGTAAAGTATCCTCCTTGAGAGCCATCCTCTCAATATCCTGCACCCAGTCCTGATCTTCTCCCTATAATTGTCTTATGTCTGTCCCATGCATGCTTGAATTCCCCCACTGTTTTTGGGCCCATGACCTCCTCAGGAAGGCCATTCCATGTGTCCACCACCTTCTCCATGAAAAAATACTTCCTCACATTGCCACTGAGCCATCCCCCCATCTCCAAACTGTGCCTCCCTTGTTCTTGCACATCTCTTTTTCTGAAAGATGCTACCCTCATGGACTTTGTTGATTCCCTTGAGGTACTTGAAAGTTTCTATCATGTCCCCCCGTTGTCCTTCTCTCCCTGAGGGTATACATATTAAGCTTCTTTAGTCTCTCTTCATATGGTTTCTGGTGCAGACTCTACACCATTTTAGTTGCCCTCCTCTGGACTGCCTCCATCCTGTCTATGTCCTTGCAGAGATGGGGTCTCCAGAACTGCATGCAGTACTCCAGGTGGGGTCTCACCAGCTGTCTGTACAGAGCGATGCCAACTTCCTGTTTTCTACTGGTGATGCCTCTTCCTATACATCCCAATATCCCCCAGCTCTCCTTACTGCCTTCTCACATTGCTTGCCTACCTTTAGGTCATCTGATATGACTACCCTCAGGTCCCTTTCCATTTTTGTTGTTAGTATCTCCCCCCCATTGTGTACTCTTTCACTGGGTTTTTGTTTCCTAGGTGCATTACTTTGTACTTCTTTGCATTCAGTCTTAGCTGCCATAATTTTGACCACTCCTCCAACTTTGCCAAGTCCCTGCTCATCCTTTCTACCCCCTTGCACATCATCCCTGTTGCAGATCTTTGTGTCATCTTCCTTCCAGTCCATCTGCAATGTCATTTATAAAGACATTAAAGAGGACTGGCCCCAAGACTGAACCCTGCAGTACCCCACTAGTAACCCCCCTTTCTTCAGAGTGGACTCTGTTTACTATTATCCTCTGCGTCCTGTTGTCCAGCCAATTTGTTACCCAGGCTACCACCTTGGGACCCACTCCCAGGCTGACTAACTTCTTTATTAATGTTTTGTGTGGGACTGTGTCAAATGCATTGCTAAAGTCTAGGTAGACCATGTCCACAGTCCCTCCCTGGTCTTCTACTTTGGTCACCCAGTCAAGAAATTGATTAGATTCATCTGACATGACATTCCTGCTATGAATCCATACTGCCTTGGGTCCTGTGCCCTGCTGGTCTCTAGGTACTCAACAATTCTTTCTTTCAGAACTGATTCCATCATTTTCCCTACCACTGAGGTCAAACTAAGAGATCTGTAGTTTCCTGCCTCTACCTTGCTCCCACTTTTGTGAAGGGGAGTCACAGCCACCTTTCTCCAGTCCTCAGGTACCACACCATCTACCATGATTTATTAAAAATGGTAGTCAGTGAAGTTACTAGTTCTCCCCTTAGTTCTTTCAGAATTCTGAGGTGAATTATATCAGGCCCCATTGCCTTGTCCACCTTGAGTTTTAGGAGCTCTTTCAGGACCCTTTCTTCTGTGAATGGACTGATATTGACCCCCCTATCCAGAGTGCTTCTATTGTTAGGTTTAGGTACATCCCCCTAATCTTCTTTTGTGACTACTAAACAAAAGTATTCATTCAGTAGCTCTGCCTTTTCACTGTCATCCTCTTCCCACCCCTCTCCCCTTTATTAAGCCTCACTATCCCTCCCTTGATCTTTCTTCACTCACTAATGTACCTATAAAAGGTTTTATCCCCTTCTTAACTGAGTTAGCTATCTTTTCCTCAGTCTGGGCCTTTGCTATTCTAACTGCCTTCCCCACTTCCTTCTGCTTTAACTGATAGAGTTCTCTTTTCTGCTCCTGTTGATTCCTTATACTTCCTGAATGCTATCTTTTTCTCCCTAACCTTCCCCGACACCACCTCTTTTGAGAACCACAGTGTTTTTTCCTTCATTTTGTTTTGTTTATATGCTTCACACAAAGGGTTTTTGCCTCTGTGATGGCAATGTTGATTTTGCCCCATTGTTCCTCCACCCCCATTCCTGCCCTTTTGCTAGTGCATTCCAAAAAGTTTCTTTATTGTTGTATAACACATTAGATTGCAGTACTTATTTCAAATGTTGTGGCCATGAGGGTGGTGTGTGTGTGTGTGTGTGTGTGTTTGCTGTAGCTCAATATATTTTCCCCAAAAAGCATAGTAAAAAATGCCTGCTGATTGCTATATAGTTAGCCTGAAAAGTTCACAGAAGATCTCGCATATGTCTGAGACAGTGCTTATCAGATAGTGTCTTAAGAGGTTAAAAAAAGTGTAAATCTTTTTAGATTTGTTGCTGGGAAAGGGTGACATTTATGAGGTATGAATCATTCTTGAAAGGCAATACCTACCCAACTGAAGCTAGTAGCAAGAAAAATGTTTAAATGCTAAGTATTTGAATGTTCAAGTTGTTGCTTTTCGAAGGGGTAAACAAATCTCCATTCAATAGGCAACCAATATTTAACAAGCTGTTTCAGTTTCCTAGTGGCCATCTGATATGTAGCTTAGAGTTCTGTCTCCATTATTCTAAACAGAAAGAAGGGAGTATTTTATCTCAAATGGCATAGTAATTTGTAGGTGTGGAAGGATACATTGAAAACTCCAAAAATGTGTTCCACAGTATTCAATTTTTCCAGCTACAGACAGCAAGATGGCTATAGGCTCTGCCCACAGTCATAAAAAGGGATAGTAGTAAAGCTTGGAGGCTTTGGATTTGACCAGTCAACACCTGTATTCATGTAGAACCAATATGGCCACGCTCAAGGATAGTGATGAAGACCAGGAAAGCCCTCATCAATCATCTAAGATTCACAAGAAATCCAGTTTCAGAATTGGTTTACATTGTTACATGCATCTAGACTCAATCAAGAAGGAGTCCACTCAACCATTTACATGTGTCAGGTAGGATAAATACCATGAATGTGCTCAAAAATGGTTGGACTTGCATGGTGAAGATTGATACATTGCTGAATCATTTTAACAGCACCTACCAAAAGAGTTTGATGACATCCTCAGTTATTCAGGGTTTCACCTCACCTCCTATAGGCATTTTATAGACAAAAATCACACAGACAGCGCAAGAAAATGCTGTGCTCAGCAGTCAATAGTACAGGGGAAACAGGATGATGGACAGTCTACCTCTATTAGCACCAGTTCCACACCTTTGTTTAGCCCCAGAAAGAAACTTCAGTCAAAATCTGGCATCCCTGTCTATGCATCTGGACCTGTCCTTCCTGACCTCTGCATCAAATGCAAGAAAATAGACTGATACATCACTGTGGCCCATAAACACCAGCAGGATCAACTAGTCCAGGCAGAAACCATAGATGCAGGAAAGTTAAAAAGAGCTGCAGAGCTGAAAGAGGATCAGAGCATTGTCTTTAACATTCAAGTACAGGATTGTGTGTCAGTGGAAGTCCAGTACCATAAAACATGTTACAAAGATGACACAAGATTTTTGACAAAGTCATCAGATCAGGATAAACCTACTTATGCTGAACAGATGTACAGTAAAGCCTACAAGATTTTATGTGCCACTGTCAAGCTTATTGTGGACCAGGAGGTGATGCAGATGACAAGACTTACCCAGATTTTCATCGAGCTTGTAAAAAAGCATGAAGGTCTTGATGCTTCAAATTACAGGTAAGTGATACATTGTATAAGCAGAGATTTTCATAATCATTTAGATACAATGATGGTAGACACAATTGAAAATGTAAACATCATGGCATTTTTCTAACCTTTAAGTTTGTAGTAAGTCTTGAATACAATAGTAAAATCTAAACTTGAAACGCAGTAGCAAGACTCATGCCTTACAACTACAATTAATGCCCCCGTGGAGAACCCTGTTTTTAGAAATTATGTATGTTTTTATGTTACAGAGTTGACAGATTGAAATACCACCTGAAACTTGACTTCCCTCAGCTCACCTTTCATACACCACACTGCAGGAATATTAGTGAGATGGTGTTAGTTGACACACTGTCAACAGGTACGCTTATTGACAGACATCCTTATCAATGAGAGGCAGGGACAGGTATATATACTACAGAGACAACTCAGAATAAAGAGGAGAGAATTCATCCTCAACCACAAGCTGATCTGCCATCTCATAGATCATCAACAGCAAGTACACCAGCTCCTGATGTGCATTTAACTAGGACTCTGTACAATGCTGCATTGATCATCAAGAGCACATTGAATGACAGTCCTGGAATGAGCTGTCCCTGGCCACCAACATCAATTGATTTGACTGTTGATGCTGAAAAAATCTGTTGTGCCAGTTGAACTTTATCATTTGATGGCCTGGATTATTGCAGCATCAGAGGCACCAACACTAGATGGCTGTGTTGATCTTCCAAATGATGTGGACCTTAAACTGATATCACTTTGCCAAGACATTGTTTACCTTGCATCCAAGGGTCAAAAATAGACACCTAAATCCCTTATCCTTGGATTGACAATTCGACACTTGACAGGATCATCTCAAGTGGTCTCCATACTAAACAAACTGGGACATTGTGCATCTTGGAATACAGCGATTAGCCATGACACAAGCCTTTCTCAGCTACAGCTTGTTAAGGGTTCTGATAACATCCCACAGGGCTTTACAAAGATGACTTTGACAGTTCTAGTCTGGGACAATATTGATTTGGGAGAAGAAACCCTATTCAGGCATGGCACCATGCACTATACAAATGGAATAATGCTGCAGAGCCACATCACTGAATCTATCCCAAAAGCAGGCAGAGCACCACTGTCAAAAGGAGTTTGTTCTCTTAAAGCACCCCTACTTTTGTGATAGAGCAGTATCATCAGCTCAAGCATCAAAGTCCGCAAAACCTGAGTCATGATGCACGTGCCCCATTAGGAGCTGACTAGTATAGCCTGAACCTGGCACCAGAGCTTAGAACAGAATTAACATACATTTTTATGAAGGCTCTCAATGCTTACTCATGTACACTTCCTGGCTGGACAGGTTTTTATACTGCTTTTCAATGTGATTGTACTCTCGAGAAGTCAGCTATCCATTACCTTCCAGTCATTGGACTGGAGGATGGCCCATGTGGTGCCCATCCATATAAGTGGGCCAAAGGATGAACCAGGGAACTACAGGCCAGTGAGCTTCACCTCATTCTGGGCAAACTCATGGAGACCATCCTAAAGGAGAGGCTTGTGAGCTTCTTGGAGGCAAACGGTATCCAGGATGACCAGCAGCATGGGTTTGTCACATGCAGATCATGCCAGACAAACCTGGTAGAGTTCTATGACTGGGTGACAGGGGAAATGGACAAGGGCCATGCTGTGGATGTCTTGTACTTGGACTTCAGTAAGGCCTTTGATTCAGTGCCACATGGGAGATTGGGGGGGAAGCTGGAGTATGTGGGGCAGGACCAAAAATTGTGACCTGGATCAGGAACTGGCTGAGGGGGAGACAGCAAAGAGTGGTGGTGGGGGGGGACTCTCATCATCGAGAGCGGTGATGAGCAGGGTACCACAGGGATCTGTGCCAGGACCAGTACTGTTCAGCATTTTCATTGCAGATATCATGAATTGTATCTGGAGCAAAATCAGTCTGTTCACACACAATACTAAGATAGGAGCTGTGGCAGATGACACAGGGGAGGGGAGGGGTGCAGGAGAACCTGAATAAGCTGCAGGAGTGGGCAGATAAATGACAGCTGGGGTTCAACACCAAGAAGTGCAAGGTTCTGCCTTCGGAGCCCGGAACCAGGGAAGGGATAATCACTTAAATGGGGTCCAGTTGGGTTGCTCCACAAAAGAGAAGGACCTAGAGTAGGTCATAACAGGGAGCATGAACAACTCTGTTCAATGCAGAAGAGTGACGGCAAAAGCTAACAAAATGCTGGGGTGTATAGCTAGAGGGCTCTCCTCCAGAAGTAGGGAGGTTATCCTGCCCTTGTATAGGTCACTGATCAGGCCTCAACTGGAGTACTGCATGCAATCCTGAAGAAGGACATCAGTTTGTTGGGGTGGGTATAGCGTAGAGCTACAAAGATGATCTTGGGATTGGAGGGCAAACCATATGAGGAAAGGCTGGGGGAGTTGAATATGTACTCTCTGGAAGAGAGGAGGGACAGGGGAAATATGATTGAGACCTTTAAGTACATGAAGGGAATAAACAAGACTAATACAGAGTGGATTTTCCAGAGGAGAAAGGGAGGGACATGAGAGGACACCAACTGAGATTGGAGGGGGGTAGATTCAGGAGAGAGATGAGGAGACATTTTTTCACAGAAAGAGTGGTGGACAAGTGGAACTCCTTACTGGGTGAGGTAGTGGCCTGCAAGACATTGGACTGCTTCAAGAGGGGTTGGGATAGGTGAAGGGGTAATAGGATGGGAGAAGGGAAGGGCAGCAGCATTATAAGGTGCTAGCTGCGCACTCGAGCAGACCCGATAGACTTTGAGGCCTGTTTCTGCTGGCATTTTTGTATGTTTGTATGTTCATATTGAGGCATCACCAACAGAGATGTCTACTGTCAACACTATTCTGAAATGAAATATTGATGTAGCTGATCATCTTGAACTTGAGCATGTAGTCTTGGTGTTTGACCAAGAAATATATGCTAAAGCACAACAAAACAGCTGGAAAGACTGTGACTATACAAGACATTTGATAGTGCAGCTCAGTGAATTCCATACCTGCATGACATTTCTAGGTGTCCTTGGCAAAAGATTTGGGGATGCAGGACTTTGTGATAGCTTGATAGAGTCACAAGTTGTTACCCAAGGATCAATCAATGGTGTTCTGAATGGTCATCATTATAACCAGAGTACAAGAGCACACAAACTTCTGTATGAAAGCATGCAGCGTCTGAGATTCCACACTTTCCTTTAATCATTACCACTGGACAAATGAGATGAGTGCCTAGAGGTCATCAAAAAAATCAAGCTAGCATTCTCCACTGACTCGTTTGATGTTCTGTGTACAGCTGATGAATTCACCAATGTGGTCATGAAATATGAAGACTTTGTCAAGAGGAAGCACTAAGAGAACCAATTTGCCTTCTTGAGCTCTTACATTGACATGGTGCAAATCTTACTCCATTTTGTGAGAGCAACCTGTAAGTCTGACTGGGATTTGCACCTTTCAGCTATCTGCTTCATGATGCCCTGGTTCTTCTCTTATGATCGGCTCAAGGGCAGTGGACAGTCCAACGTCAAAGTGGATGTGGATTCTCTTCAATGGCATGTGACCAGGCAATTGAACAAACCTGCAAAAAAGATTCAAAAACAAAAGGTGGTTTGATTGGATTGATACCAAACCGTGCAGCAGTTTATCACTGGATCTTGTCACAACACGAGAGAGCTGCCATAATGAGAGGGTGTGAAATGATGGCAGGCATGACTCCAGAGGTACACAAACTGAAAGATCTTGATAGCACAAGAATTCAGAATGATGATACAGCCACAGTGAGCATTCTGTTCACTGTTGAATGCATGATCAGTCTTTTTGATGCTCCTCAAGATGGACTAGTGTGTTTAAGTTCAGATGTTGTTGCTATCAGTGAGATTACAAATGACTTGCTAGCTGCTCAAGAGAAAGATGAAATTGCGCTGATGGACTTCTTGAATCAGCAACTGCTTTCTGCTTTCTGCTACTCAGAAAGTGTTTTTTCTCCCATCAAAAGCCAGAAACTGAAAACATTCAGTGATCAAGTCAAACCAAATACAAAAGCAAAAGTAGCTGGCAAAGATGTGATTCTTCATAGTGACAATAAACTCTTTGCAAGACTTCTTGTATTAGGTCAAAGTACAGTAGGAACATTGATCTCAGGGAAATCTTGTCCTACTCTTTGGGAGCAGTTTCCTACCCTCTTGCTAGTGCTGACAGTACTCTGACAAAAAACAATAAATCAGCTCTGCTTCATCTTGTGCAATCCAATGGTGGAGACTGCCTTGTGGACCATGTTCCAGAGAATGGTGTAATAATCTTTGATGGAATGGCTGTCATCCAAGCACTACATGATATTCCTTCAACATTTGGTGAGCTAGCAGACATCATTTTAGTGTACATGGTTAAGCTTGCAACAAAGTACAAGTGTACTCATTTGGACTTTGTCTTGTCATAGACCAGTATCCTGATGTGAGCATAGAAAATGTGGAATGGTCCTGCCAAGCAGCTGGTGGCTCACAAACTATACAAATCTATGGAAAGGAGCAGAAAACCCCCAGTCAGTGGAAGAAGTTTCTGATGGCATCAATAAGGAAGCACTTCAGAAATTCTTGTACAACGTGTGGAGGGATGCAGATTTGCAAGCTGTAGGCAAGGACATCACTCTCTACATAGCCCGTGGAGAGGAGTGTCACTGCCTGTCTGTACAGGAGGGTTCAGTGACAGTCAGTGCTGTTCATGAATTAAGATGTGACCATGAAGAATGTGACACGTGTATATTTCTTCATGTGAAACATGCTGCCAAGGACTACCAGAATGTGATAACTAGGAGCCCAAATACAGATGTTGCAGTCATAGACATCAGTCTGAAGTCACAACTGCCAGTCAATTTGTATTTCTTCACTGGTGTTGGGAATGAAATGCACATTATTGATTTGGAGAAGGTCTCTTCAGCTCTAGGCCCAGAGGTATGTACCTCCCTTATTGGACTCCACAGATTCACAGGATGTGATTCTACAAATACATTCTATGGGAAGGGAAAGAGAAAGACATGTGCAGTGGCATCTGAGAGTGAAGAGTTCCTTGATGCTTTCACAGACCTTGGTAAAGACTTCACACTACAAGACTCAACATTCTTTGTGATTGAGAAATGTGTGTGTCATCTGTATGGCCAAACTTCATCACATGATGTCAATGGTGCCCAATACAAGGTGCCTGGCGTCATCTTCATTGCCTGAGCAGAGCATGCCACCAACATGTGATGCTCTACACCAACACAGCAAGTGGGCAAATTACCAGGCAGCTATAATGAGGCACTCTCTTGTTAACAGGATGAATGCTCCTTCCCCTGTTGACATTTAGAAAACATGGAGCTTACCATCACCTGGATGACAAGAAGTCCAGCACCAGATAGTATTTTGCAGGCAGTACATTGTGCCTGCAAGCATGTGAAATGTCAAACAGGGATGTGTTCCTGTCTTGCTGCTGAGCTGTCCTGCACAGACTTGTGTAAATGTCAGAAGTGTGAGAACATTGGCAAAAAAGCTGCTGAACCTGTCATTGACAATGTTGACGTGTGCGATAAGAGTGACTTTAATGAGTAGGATGCCATGATTTTCAGACTGGGAAATAAAAATGTATTTTCCTTGGGAAATAAGCACTAAAGTGCCAACAGCAAGACACTCAATTCAAAATGAACACTAGATCCGAATAAGAAAATAAAATCTTGATTTATATCAAGAATTACATCAACTCATACCAATCCATATAAGCTGTCACTTATAATTATTGGAGACATAAATCTCATATACAAGGGGATCCAGTAAAATGTTTGTGTCTTACTTTTTTCAGTGCTGTTGCTGAGGAAAATATGCTGGTTGTCAAGGAAAATAATAATATTTTAGGTATTTACATAGAAAAATACATTCATCATTCATGTAGTTAGGCTGGTGTACAAATACTTTTCTTGAGGGTAAATGGTAAAAAAACCTCAGAAAGCAGTGAAAGGTGAGTATTGCTGAGAAAAACAAATTATGGTTATGGGGTAATACCTTGACCTACTGTATAGTTACTACCAAAATAATTTATTGCACATTACTTGCTAGACTGATAATTGTAGAAAATGTGTATGCATAAAACACCTCAATAGGGCAAGAAGTTTTAGTTCTTTAGCACGTTTTATTGACAATAAATATTTAAAATAAAAGAATGTTCACTCAAATTTGCTATAATTTGCAATATTTTTTTCTTCTGTATGGCTTCTAATTTCCCCAGTCCATTCAGTCTTGCCTTTAATATACTTCTATATACATTTCAATCATTTTTAATGAATTTAGTCTTTTACAGGGTAAATATTAATGGAGTTATGGACAAGAACCCTTCATCAATATGGTGTCAAAAATTGGTTGACAGCCAGGTAACTTTGGATGTGCCATGACAGAAAACTGCAGTGTTTATTGCAGAGAACTTTTAACACAAGGTCTGTCAGGTTATTGGCTATATAAATCTGCAGAGAGTAAGTAGTACTCCTGTTGCTGGAACAAAACTTCTTTTCTAAGCACATATCTCGGTTCAGCATATGGCCTACTAGGCATATTGAACCCTCCACAAGTGCTTGGCCATCCCCCATAGTGGTAGTCCCGAAGAAGGAAGGTGGAATTAGATTATGCCTAGATTTCTATAAAGTTAACAATGTTTCACAGTTTGATGGGTACCCAATGCCAACGATTGACGATATTATAGATCATATCAGTAATGCCAGATACATCATCACCTTAGATCTAACCAAAGGATATTGACAAATACCCTTAGCACCTGAGTCCAAAGAAAAGATGGCTTTTAGCACACCTGTAGGATTATTTTAGTTTGTCACTATGCTCTTTGGCCTCCATGGTGCCCCAGCAACATTTCAAAGGTTTATGGACTGCATACTGACCCCCCCCCATACTGACTACTATGCCACCTATCTTGATGATGCAGTCATTTACAGCCCAGACTGGCAAACCCATCTCGCACAGTTTACAGCTATAGTACAGTCAGTTAAAAAGGCAGGACTGACCATCAGTTCAGCCAAATGTGCCTTGGCGATGACAGAGACTAGGTATTTAGGATTTCTATTAGGAAATTACAGCACTAGACCTGAGATTGAAAAGGTGGAAGCTGTAGCTCAATGTCCAATACCCAAGACCAAGAAGCATGTCAGGTCCTTCTTAGGCCTAGCCAGGTATTATAGAAGGTCTATCCCCAACTTTGCCTCCATAGCCACACCACTGACTGATCTCACAAAACAATGATGTAGCAGTACTGTGAAATGGAATCCAGAATGTGAAGAAGCCTTTCAGTTCATCAAGACAGCCCTATGTGCCTCTCCAGTATTAAAATGCCCTGACTTTAGTCTCCCATTTGAAATCCATAGTGATGCATCTGAGACTGGGATTGGGGCAGTTCTCAGCCAGACTGTACAAGGGGAAGGACATCCCATTATTTACATTAGCTGGAAGCAACATGATAGAGAGCAGAAATACTGTATGCCACAATAAAAAAATAATGTTTGGTCATCAAATGGGCTATAGAAGCCTTACACTTCTATTTGTGGGGAGCTGAATTTGCACTTCTTACTGACCACAACCCATTATGCTGAATTAACCAAATGAAAGACCAAAACACCCACATTATGCAGTGGTACTTGACCTTACAGCCATTCAAGTTTACTGTAAAGCATAGATCTTGAAGCCAGCATAAAAATGTTCATTTTCTGCCGAGAGATGGTGCTGATGTACAGCGATGAAATGTATATATGTATGTATAGAGGTATATGAGTACTAGGATGATTAATAGTACTGATTAACCCCCAGGGTAATTGTTATGATTGTGTAGTAAGTACAGTTTGCATAGTCTGTACTATGAATCATATTTGTTTAAGCGACCCTGGAGTGGAGCTTCTAAAGCTGGTGAGTGGAAGCTCCAGCCAACCCCCCATTCTGCTGAATGTAGGATAGCATTCAGGTAGTTTTGACTCTGAAAACCAGTTGATTTTAAGAATACTGGTTTCTTTTTCAGGAGGGAGGTGTGCGGTAGACCTACATTCTACCTGAAGAAATGATTAGGCAGAGGGATAACTATCCTATATTCTTTCTTCTAGCTATTAAATCTGTTGCACAATAATACCTTTTATCCTATCCTGTTCTTCCTTTTTCTGAAGTAGGTTGGGCACCTACAACAGTTCTTTCTCTTGCTCTTACTAGATTCCTTCCTTTCTTTGTTTCTTTTTCCCTTTACAGTCCCTCACCATTAAAACAATATATTTTTTTTATTTTAAACTTTTGTTTACAGGTGAACACAATGAGCCAGTGACCCTTTTCATGTGCAACTTGGGACCATAAAAAAGTCTTGATGTCATATAAAGTTATACAATACACACACACACACACACACATATATATATACATATACAAAACAGTACTATAAAATAAACACATGATAGAAATTAAGAAAAACATTTACATTCTAACTGACTAAAAAGGTGCTTCCTTAATTTTAATTTCAAAGCATCATGGCTACTGCCACAATGTAATGTCACAGGAAGTTTGTTCCAATTTTTTGCTGCCCTAATTGAAAGAGCACGTTCACCCATTTTAGTTTTGGTCATCTGAATAGCAAATATTCTTGCTTCATTAGAATGCAGATCTCTTCTTTTTACTGAAATAGTAATACAAAGGAGAATTGTCTTTTTGTCTAAGGAAATTGTCCGTAAGACAAGTCAGATTGTTGAGACTGTTCAGAGTAGGTGGTAGCCAACCAGTAGTTTGATATAATATACAGTGATGAACATGGTAAGGTAATTTGTATGTAAATCTGTGAATACTATGAAAAGTTGATGTCAAGGTGGTTAAATCTTGTTTAGACAAATCTTTAAATAAAAATGAGTTATGATTCAAATTAGATAAAATACTCTTAGCTATGGCAATCCTCACTTGTAAGAATGCTGCAATTTAAATAATGCTCCTAATTTTTGATTTACTTGTCTAGTTACAGTACCTATATGACTGGAATATGTTAGATTTGAATCTAGAAGTATACACAAATACTTAAATTGGGTGACCTGTTCAAGTTTGGTACCCAATCTGTCAAGTATTATTAACTCATCTGCTCTATTAAGCCTAGACTTCGATCCAAAGAGCATACTTTTAGTCTTATTGCAATTTAAAGACAGCCGGAGTTTACTTAACCAACACTCCAACTCTTGGAAATCTCTGTTCAAAGTCTGATTTATAGCTTCCACCGAATCTGAACCGCTGCACAATATAGTATCATCCGCATGAATTATTTGATTAGTATTATTCACCTTTAATGGAATTGCATCAATAAACAAGGTAAACAGGAGTGGCTCAGGGATCGAGCCCTGGGGACTCCTTGCTCCAATTCCCTGTCATTTGGTAAGTTTCCTCCATATGACACCTTGACTGGCCTACTCGTAAGACAGTATGTAAACCCTTCAAGGAAAAAGTCAGTAAGTCTGAAGTTACCTAGACTCCCGATCAGCAGGTGATGGTTCACTAAATGAAATGCCTTGTACAGGTCTACAAACACAGCACCAGTGAGCAACCTTCAATCCATAGCTCCACTGACGTGGTCCATGAACCTGGCCAAGGCTGTACCAGTGCCATGGAGGTTGCGGAAGCCATGCTGCTCAGGAGTCCTGAGAGTCCTCCCGACTGAAGATATTCAGTAAGTTGGTCATTAACCAGTTTTTCTAATATTTTTCCTGACGGGGGGAGTAAGGATATTGCATGATAATTATTCATATCCTTCAGATCTCCACCTTTAAGAATTGGTTTAACTATTGTTTGCTTTCATTGGTTAGTAAAGCATCTGGCGGCTAGGGATAAATTAAATATTTTGGTAAGAGGGTAACTAACATGATCTGCAACTAACTTTAGGAACCTGGGTTCAAATTCACAAGCTCCTGGACTTTTAATAGGAATTTGTTTCAATAACTTAAGAACCTGAGACAATTTTATCGCTTTAAATTAATAAGTAGTACCTTTATCTAAATTTCTTGGGAAACAATTGCCAGAATCTACACTAGAATTAAACTGAGTGTATTTTGCTAAATCCAACAATTAATTAATGAACTCATCACTGATTTCTTGAACATTTGTGATCTCTTTACCATCTTTATAGAAAACCTCAGTCTGACCTCTCATTGCTGGGTTTATTAATGATTTTATCGATATCCAACATTTTTGCAGGATTTTTTAACTCTTATTTCTGTAGTTCTAAATAATAATTATAATGATGGGCTGGCAGTACAGCCTAGAGGTTAGAGTAAGGAACTGTGAATGAGCTTGGTACATCCATCAGACTAGACCTTGGTTTGATTCTCACAGTCTCCACTTGCATACTGTGTGACTCTGAGCAAGTCACTTAACCACCCAGTGCTCCCAGGTTGCCCCAGAAAACAGGCAATTGTGCCTAGTGGGCCTTACCCAGTTACCAAAGACTAAAAAACTAAATAAATAAATAATTAGATTTACTTTGTCTTAATTTGGATTTGCACTTGTTTCTCAATCTACAATATATATTAAAATCAGTGTCAGTCCCAGTTAATTTAAAACAACTCCAAGCTACAACTGTCTGCATCATTAATCTAAATAAATTAGGGGTAATCCACTTGTTTACTGCTTCTCTCACCCTTCTGGTGGTTTTAGGAAAATATTTATCTTGCAATTCCAAGAGGGTAGTGGTGAAATAATCCACCTCCAAATCCACATATGGAATTGCATCCACATAAGTCCAGTCAATCAACTGAAGAGCCACCAGCAGACCAACACTCATTTCATTTGGAATCTTCCTATAGGAAATACTCTGAGGGGGAAATTTAATCTGTTTGCACTTCCAGGTGCATTAAGTAGCCATATGGTCACTCACACATCTGGAAGTACTCCCCTATGTTTTACATTTACCTGATTATCAGTTAGTATCCAATCAAGTATAGTGTGTGTATTACTCGTCATATTCATTCTTGTAAAAATATCCATTAACTGACATAAACCTGCATTTGTAAATTGAGAATAGATATTAGGATCTGCTAATGGGTCTCAGTGGATGTTAAAATCCCCCAAAGCCAAGAAGTCTTCCCCTGGTTGAAGAGTGGTAACAAAAGTAAAAAAAAAAAATCAGTGAGGCCTGTATGGGCAGTTTTTAGAGTATTATAAACAATACAGTATAACAATGTGGATAAGAGTGATCCCAAATAATAAGAACAACTTTAATATAGGATTATGATATCCACCAGATGCCAATTTAGAGGATACAGCATGCATCATGCGGGAGTTAGAACTCACATGCGAAGAAACTGAGACCATCTTCTTGGGGGACATGAACATGGGAGATATTAACTGGCTCACATCTAGGGCTAACGCTCCCCTTGGTAAAATCCTTCTAGAAGCTACTGAACAGCTCTGTCTACACCAGTATGTAACAAAACCCAGCAGAGGAACAAACCTATTGGATATACTGTAGCACTAGTAACTGAGGGCCTTGGGATAAAAAGCTGCATGGTGGGACCACCACTAGGAACTAGTGATCATAATTTAGTAACCCTAGAAATAAATATATCCAATAATATAAACTCCAACGATAGTGTATTTTTTGACTATAAAAAAGCAGATACTGAAAAAATAACCATCACATTACAAGAAGCTAATTGGGACTCTCTGTTCAAGGATTGTGATACAGAAACCATGTGGGCAGGTTGAAGAATTTGATTCTCAAGTTATGCAATAAGCATATACTCAAATACAAAAAGAATAATAATAGCAAACCAAGACCTAAATGGTTAAACAATAAAATCAAAAAGTTAATAAGACAAAAACAAAATGCATTCAAAAACTATAACAAGACAAGTATCCCATATTATTGGAACAAATAATGACTAGAGAAAAAATGCAAAACAGCAATAAGAAATTCAAAAAGGTCAACTGAAATCAACCTTGCCAAAAATGCACGTAAAAACAATATCAAATGTTTCTATGGGTATATAAACACATTAAAAACACAAACATATAAAGTGGGGCCACTTCAACATAATGACAGTGTAATACTCAAAGCAGAGTATATGGCAGACATTTTAAATACTTACTTCTGCAGTGTGTACACCACAAAATGAAACCTCCCCCCGAACAGAACATTTCCTTGGGAGAATATATTACAATCAGCAAGGAGGAAATAAGTGAAAGGATCAAAAACATCAAGGATGGCTATTCACCCGGACCTGATGACATCGTGGGAAAAATAATCAAAATAATGTCCCAAAACTTACTATATCCACTGGAAAAAATGTTTTGAAGAAAGTATCAGCACAGGTTATGTACCCCAAGATTGGAGGACGGCCAACATTGTGCACATATTTAAAAAGTGAGATAAATCTAAAGCTGAAAATTATAGGCCTATTAGCCTGACATCTCTGATTGGGAAGATACTTGAAGGCATCACAAAAGATAGGATTGCCCAACAGATAGGGAGCATAGATAGCTCTCAACATGGTTTTGTTAAAAATAAATCAAGTATGATCAATCTTCTTTGTTTCTATGAAAAAGTCAGTAAACACCTAGATAACAAAAAAAATATGACATCATTTTCATCGACTTCAGCAAAGCTTTTAATAAATTTCTACACCACTATATAGCCGTAAAACCTGAAAATAGGAACGTTAACCCAATCTATATAAACTGGATACAAAACTGGCTGGAGGGCAGAACCCAGCATGTAAGCATAAAAGGACACTACTCTACAACATCTGGATTGACAAATGGGGTTCCTCAGTGGTCAAGTCTGGGGCCCTACATATTTCTGTTTTTTATAGCGGATCTAACTGACAACATCATTATTGATTATATCAAATTTGCCGATGACCTAAAACTTTGGGGAGAATGTGGAACACTTGAAAATGCTGAATCACTGCAAAATGATCTTCTAAATATTAGCAAATGGACAAAATCTTGGGGTACAACACCTAATACAGACAATGTAAGATTATGCACCTAGGGCCAAAAAAATGTTAAATATCAATATCTCCTTGGGGGTAGGCCACTAATGAAAACAACAGTGGAAAAAGACCTAGGGGGTTTGATAACTGATGACCCAACATTTACTAAGCAGACAAATGAGATCATAGGAAGAGCAAATAGGATCCTGTGGAACATAAAAAGGAATATCACAACAAGAGATGTAAAGGTCCTTCTTCCCTCATACCGTTCATATGTTAGGCCACACATTGACTATTGGCTTGCTCGCAATTCTGGACACCTCATAAAAAAGCAGATATTCAGCAACTAGAAAAAATTCAGAGAAACTTCACAAAACAAATCAAGGGACTCAGGGATAAAGAATATCATGGCCACCTTGAGACATTACAATTAATGTCTTTGGAGGACACAGGGTACAGAGGGGACCTGTTGCTACTATGGGATGTTGTAAATGATCCATATCTGTTTATGGAGATGGGATTTGCCTACAAACAGGATGTGGTAGAACCAGGGGGCACCCTCTCCAACTGCAGATGTTTTAAACATAATACCAACAACAGAAAGCTTTTCTTTTCTCAAAGAGTGATAGGAGCATGGAATGCCCTGCCGCTAGATATAATTATCAGCAGAAACAAGATGGCTTTTAAAAAACAACTGGATAACTGGTTGCTCAATAGGAGTGTCACACATAAATAAGGGGCAATGGATGGAAACTAAAATGGTCAGTCTTTGCCTTCAGTTTCCTACATGACCACAGTATGAACCACAGTATTTCAGTTTATAACAACCTCCCTGTTTTACATCTGCAAGCAGCCACTCACATTCTGTTTTAGGCTTTTTGGCAGTTAGAACTTAATTCATTTCTAAATCTGATTTATAAAAAATAAAATCCCCCCGCCCTTCTTTCTGCCAATTCTGTCTTTTCTAATAAATTTGTAGTCATTCAGTGCTATAAGGTTATTTGAGATTAAAGGCTTTACCAAGTTTCGGTCAAACTGAATAAATCAGGATCATATTTAACAACCCAGGCCTCAATCTCATGCTTTTCGGAAAATAGAGTTTGAATATTTAAATGAACAAATCTAAGACCACTAGATTGCCAGACATTATGATCCAGGTATTCATCTGGACTAGGAGGGCCCAGGGTTCATCTCCACATCCCTGATAGAAATCACATAGATCACGTAGAGCAGGTAACCAGGGTAATTAAGACAAACTTAGTATTGATAATAGGTTTAGTATATCTCCCTATATTTAACAAAGCTTCTTTCTTCAGGATTCATATACGTTTGATATTCCCCAGAATTATATCAATAAAATTCAATAAAATATTGGAGTAGAAAAATTCCTTTAATGACTTATACTGATTGAGAGTTTTTTCAGTACCACTAGGAATGAGGGATTATCCCTGGTCAAGTATAACTAAGCTTAAAAAGCAACATAATAAACATACATACATATTGAGTCCTTGCAGCCGAGCCCTCTTCACTGAAACGGCTACAACCAATGCACAGGGGAGACAGTTCTTGTAGAAGATTCAGGTCTCACAGCAAGTTTATCAGAGAAGTCCAGCAGTTGGGAAGATGGTAAACATGCGGGTACAGCATGAGAGACTCAGGGCTATATGTTTGGAATCAGATGCTGCAATCCCTTCCTGGCCGGCATGGGCTTTTATGTTGTGCTGCTCGCCACCTCTTGCAGTTAATTGGCCATCAGCTCACCACTGAGCCCCCTTCACTGAAATGGCTACAACCAGTGCACAGGGGAGATAATTCTTGTAGAAGATTCAGGACTCACAGCATGTTTATCAGAGCAGTCAAGCAGTTGGGAAGATGGTAAACACACTGGTACAGCACGAGTGAGTCAGGGCTGTATGGCTGGAATCAGACTGTAATGTATATGCCTTGCTGTACAGGAGAGATACAAAGCTATGGATATAAATAACTACAGTGGCAGCCTGTATGAAGGAAGGCTAGAAAATGAGTAAAAATGTACTATATGTATACATAAAGTGCATGATAAAAGGAAACTGATGTATAAAACATTGTCATACAGTGCTTACTGTGCTTTCAGAAATAAAGTGCTTGATGTGTTTTATAAAAAAAAAGAATATTTACAATATGTTTAAAAACCTTAGAAACATAGAAACATAGAATTTGATGGCAGATAAGGATCACTTGGCCCACCTAGTCTGCCCATTTCCCTACCTGATGGATAAGCTGCAGATTCTAGTTAATCAACAGCTTACTTCCTCCTACCCCCCACAAGAATTGCCTTATGCCTGTCCCATGCATTCTTGAATTCTCCCACTGTTCCTGACTCCACAGCCTCCTGGGGAAGGCTGTTCCATGCATCCACAACCCTCTCTGTGAAAAAATACTTTCTAATATTACCTCTGAGCCATCCCCCCTCTATCTTCAAATTGTGCCCCTTGTTCTTGCACATCTCTTCTTCTGAAAGATACTACCCTCTTGTACTTTGTTAATTCCCTTGAGATACTTGAAAGTTTCTATCATGTCCCCCCTCTCCTCCTTTCCTCAAGGGTATACCTATTAAGCTGCTTTAGTCTCTCCTCGAATGTCTTCTGGTGCAGGCCCTGCAACATTTTGGTTGGCCTCCTCTGAACAGCCTCCACTCTGTCTATGTCTTTGCAGAGATGGGGTGTTCAGAATTGCACAAAGTACTCCAGATGGGGTCTCACTAACTGTGTGTATAGAGGGATAACAACTTCCTGTTTTCTACTGTTGATGCCTCTCTCTATGCACCCCAGTATCTCCCCAGCCCTCTTTACTGCTTTCTCACATTGCTTTCCCACCTTTAGGTCATCTGATATAATTACTCCTAGGTCTCTTTTGATTTTTGTTGTTGTTATTAACTCACCCCCCATTGTGCACTCTTCCCCTGGGTTTTTGTTTCCCAGATGCATTACCTTGCACTTCTTTGCATTGAATCTGAGCTGCCACATATTTGACCATTCTTCCAACCTTACCAAGTCCCTTTTCATTACTTCCACCCCACCTTGTGTTTCAACCCTGTTGCAGATCTTTGTGTCATCTGCAAAGAGACGTACCTTTCCTTCCAGGTGCTCTCCAATGTCACTTATAAAGACATTAAAGAGGACCGGTCCCAGTACTGAACCCTGCAGTACCCCGCTAGTTACCTTCCTTTCTTCACTGTGAACTCCGTTTACTGTTACCCTTTGCATCCTGTTGTTCAGCCAGTTTTTATCCAGGTTACCACCTTGGGACTCACTCCAAGGCTGGTTAACTTGTATATTAATCTTTTGTGTGAGACTGTGTCAAATGCCTTGCTAAAATCTAGGTAGACCGTATCCACAGCCTCTCCCTGGTCTACTACTTTGGTCACCCAGTCAAAGAAATCTATTAGGTCCATCTGACATGACCTTCCTGCTGTGAAATCATGCTGCCTTGGGTCCTGTGCCCCACTGGCCTCTAGGTACTCAACAATTCTTTCCTTCAGAAGTGATTCCATCATTTTCCCTACCACTGAAGTCAAACTAACTGGTCTATAGTTTCCTGCCTCTGCCCTGCTCCCACTTTTGTGAAGTGGAATCACAGTTGCCCTCCTCCAGTCCTCACGTACCATCCCATCCTCCCTTGATTTTTTAAAGAGAGTAGTCAGTGGTGTTACTAGTTCTACCCTTAGTTCTTTTAGAATTCTTGGGTGAATCCCATCAGGCCCCACCATTGCTTTGTCCACCTTCAGTTTTAAGAGTTCTTTCAAAACTCTTTCTTCTGTGAATGGACCGGTATCAACCCCCCTATTCAGCGTTTATCCCTTGTTTGGTTTAGGTACCTTCCCCCCTTCCGTTGTAAATACTCAGCAGAAATATTCATTCAGTATCCCTGCTTTTTCACTGTCACCCTCTGCCCACATTCCCTTCCCTTTATTAAGTCTCTGTATCCCTCCCTTGGTCTTTCTTCACTCCCTAATGTACCTATGAAAGGTTTTGTCCCCTTTCTTAACAGAGTTGGCTATCTTTTCCTCAGTTTGTGCCTTTGCTAGTCTGACTGCCTTCCCTGCCTCCTTCTGCTTTAACTAATAACATTCTCTGTCCTGCTCCTTCTGTGTTTCCTTATATTTCCTGAATGCTATCCTTTTCTCCTTAACCATCCCTGCCACCTCTTTTGAGAACCATAGCGGTTTTTTCCTTTGTTTTATTTTGCTGATTTGCTTCACACAAAGGCTTGTTGCCTCTGTGATGGCTGTTTTGATTATTCCCCATTGTTCCTCCACCCCTCCTTCTTGCCCATTTGCCAGTGCTTTTCTGAGGCACTCTCTCATTTTCCCAAAGTCAACCTTCCTAAAGTCCAATACTCTTGTTTTTGTATGGCTTCACTCTATGACTGTGTTTATTGTGAACCACACTGTTTGGTGGTCACTTGTTCCTAGATGGCTACCCACTTCTAAACCTGAGATCCTTTCTCCTTCCCCATTTGAGAGTACCAGGTCTAAGATTGCTCCCTCCCAAGTGGGTTCCAGCACTAGCTGTCTGAGGCATGCCCCCCATGTAGGGCATCAAGAATGACCCTGCTCTTTGATGTGCCTGCAGCAAAGGTACTCCAGTTAACATCTGGTGTATTCAGGTCCCCATCAACAATATCTCCCCTTTTTCTGCCATTTTAAGGATGCCTTCTATAATTTTCTTGTCCATCTCCTACCCCTGAGATGGCAGTCTGTACACAACCCCCATGCAGATTGTGGTGCCATTTCCTGTCTCTGGGGTGACCATAGTGACTCATCAACTTCCTGTTTACTCTTTAGTTCTGTTGTGTTAATCCCTTCCCTTATATAGAGAGCTACTCCTCCTCCTCTTTTACCCACCCTGTCACTCCTGTAGACTGTGTATCCTGGTATGTTAACATCCCAGTCATGGTTCTCTGTGTACCATGTTTCAGTGATCTCCACAATATCCAGGCATCCCTCTTCCATCAAGGCTGCTAGTTCAGGGAGCTTGTTCAACAGACTGTGGGCATTGGTACTCATCACCTTCCATTTATTTTTTATGGCCTTACCCCTTTTAGCCCCATCCCTGTCCTTACCACCTTTTTCTGCATTTATCCCTGTCTTGCTCCCTACTGACTTCTCTACCTTGGTGTTTACCTCTCTAACTACTGTGTTTTGTGGGGGGAGGCTGGGATTTCCCTGCTCCTTTTCAGTGCCCCCCTGGCTAGTTTAAATGCTTGCCAATGAAGCATGTAAACCTGTCACCTAGGATCCTGGTTCTCCCCTGGACAGATGCAGACCATCGCACCAGTATAAGCCTGCATCCCTTCAGGTGGCTTCCCAGTCCCCAATGAAGCCAAAACCCTGAGCTCCACACCAGCTTTTCAGCCATTCATTGACTCCCATGATGCAGAATACCCTAGCATCATCCTTGCCATAGACAGGCAGCACCTCCGAGAAGGTTACCTTACATACTACTTGTCTAAGGCCCCTCCCCAACTCCACAAACTCCTCTTGCACCACTCTGATTCCATTCACAGCCAGGTCATTTGTCCCTAGGTGGACAATGACATCCAGCTCACTCCCTCATGCAGCTGCTCCCATGATCCTGAGGATTCTCTTCCTGTCCCTCCAAGCCGTGACACCAGGCAGGCACCTTACCTCCCTATCCCCCTTCCTCCACCACTTCTACCCCTATAATGTCTCCACCAGGAGTTGTTTCCTTCCCCCTATGGGGTCTCATGCTACCCTCCTGTGGGTCTCCTTTGTGGAGGTTCTTTGCATCCTCCTTGGTCTCCAATGTAGGTGCCTCCATAGAGGAACCACTCTTTGCCAGAATAGCATATGAATTGTGGAGAGGTACAACTGGAGGGATGCACCTCTGTTCCACCACCCTCTCCCTCCCTGAGCCCACCTTGGTCCACCTGCTCCTCTTTCTTGGCAACCTCTGAGGTAATGGTGGTGGCCCTGATGGTCCCAGGGTGGGGAAAGAGGTTTCACGAATCCTAGCCAGGTCAGCCTGGAGACGGGCAACCTCCTCCCTCAGACCAGAGAGGTGCCTACAAAGAGGGCAGCATCACAGCCTCCAGAATGTCTCCTGGAACACTGCTGCCCCACAGCCATTGCACTGCACCACTCCCATCTTGACTTATTTTGTATCCCCTCTCCTGTTGCTTTGTATGCTTACTGTCTGCTCCCTCTATGTATTTTTACATTTACTTTCCTACTGCCTATGTGCCCTTACAACTCTCACCCTTCCTGTTCTGGGACAGGAACTTCCTGTAGACTTCAGTAGTTTCCTTCTTCCGTGCTTGGATTCAGACCTCCAGCAGCCAGGGGGGAGAAAGAGTTAATTTTTTAGGTTCCTTCAAGGTTGATGAAACTAATGTGTATCAGTGATCCTTCCCTTCCTACTGCCAAACAGGAAATTCCTGTTGTCAGTCAAATCCAGTGGCTATAAAAATAGAACTGGCTTTGTGTGGGAGGGTGAAGGGGTTGGAAGGAGGACAATTAGTAAAAAAGTTGTGGTTCTAGATAGCTGTATCTTGCTCTGAAACCAAAGTTCTCTTCTGTCAAAAACAGCAGGAAGCTGTAATTGAAGACAGCTGCTTTTGTACTCCTAAGCTGCTAAGCTACACCCCCAATTAGATTCACCCTCTGCTTTGACTCAGTAAATTAAGCTGATACAGCCCCCTTCCTCAGAGAAACACTCAGTGACTTTCTTCTTTTTTTTTACTTAAATGAGACCCTTCTTCTAATAAAGTATCTGTTTACTTAATCCAAACAGGTACTAACTCCTGCTGAGATAGAAGTGATTTATCAGTAAAAAATCTGTAGTTCTAGACTGCTGTATCTTGCTCTGAAACCAAAGTTCTCTTCTGTCAAAACAGCAGGAAGACGTAATTGGAGACAGCTGCTTTTGTACTCTTAAACTGCTAAGCCACCCCCCAATTAGATTCACCCTCTGCTCTGACTCATTAAATTAAGCTGATACAGACCTCTTCCTCAGAGAAACACACAGTAACTTTCTTCTTTTTCTTTCACTTAAATGAGACCCCCTTCTTCTAATAAAGTATCTGTTTGCTTAATCCAAACAGGTACTAACTCCTGCTGAGATAGAAGTGATTTATCAGTAAAAAATCTGTAGTTCTAGCCTGCTGTATCTTGCTCTGAAACCAAAGTTCTCTTCTGTCAAAAACAGCAGCTAAAAAGTTTGCAGTGAATAAATACAGGTTGGAATGATATATTATAGTGGCACGGTAGCACCCCTGTAGTTAGGGTTAATACAGAGTTTCTATGTTAAAGGCCAAATTTTGTACCTTAATACCTTCGCAGCCATTAAACAGATTTGCACGACATGGTGCATGTGTTGTTTTTTTGTGCAGATCTCTTGATGTGCCAAGTTTAGTTCTGGTAGGATCTGGAGATTCTGAGATCCGGATAAGTAAAAAAAAACTTACAATGTGCCACTTTTGCAGCTTTTTTCTCATCGTGCTGTATAGCGACATTGTGGAATTTTGGCCTGACATTTTTATGGTAGAAAGAGCTTGGGTCACAAAACAGGCTAGCATTTATTTGGTGAAAAAACATTAATCTGTTCAAAAGCTATAGCATTTTTAAGTTCCCATTATTTTCAATGGAATCTTTTTCAGGATAGCTGCATGGTACAAACAAGGATTTTTGTCCCTGAGGGGCCAGTCCACCAGTTGACAATCCTTGCCCATCAGAAAACATTCTTTGTCCTTGATCCTTGATCCACCATCTTGTTTTTTGATTTTGCCCTCAAAAATGTGCCATATCTGCCCAAGGACTTCTGTCTCACACATCAAAGTGTGATTTGTGCTCATTGGGAGTTGATGAACTGTCTTGTGTGTTTTCTGACTTCTGTATGCCCTCAGAAACATTTGTTTTTAATAATTTTAATCCTTTTTCAGGACTCGTTAATCTCCTTGTCCATCAGTCTTTGTCCATCATGGCGAATAAGGAAAACAGCTGAGGACAAGGATTCCCTGTCTGGCCATCTGGTAGTGAAATTTGGATGACCAGCTGGCTAGAATGGGAATCCATGTCCGTCAGCCATTTTCCTTGTATGCCATGACAAAGACTGATGGACAAGGAATTTTTCTGATGGACAAGAATTCACTTGTGACCATCTGGTTGTCCAAATTTCACTACAAGATGACCAGACCGGGAATCCTTGTCTGTCAGCCATTTTCCTTGTATGCTATGACAGACAAGAACTCATCAGGGGAGAGCAAGGATTTCTTTGTGGCCATCTCATTTTAAAAATGGGGCAATCTGGTCGGGAATTTGTTTTTCCCATTTTTGTCCCCTTCTTTATATCCCTGGTGCCTAGTGCCCCCCCAAATCCCTGTATGTTTTTTTAATTTATTTTTCTTTATTTTGTTTGTTCTTTTTTTGTGTGGCTTTCTTGCCACTTATCCCTCATGTCCAGTGGTACCTCCCCACTCTCTGTTCCACAGAAATCATTGGTGGTATAGTGGTATACCCACTTAGCTCCCATTTCATTGTTTTGTTTTCCTGTAAAGAAAAAAAGTCCCTTGATGTATTTTGCTGCCTGATACTTGTTTATATGGAAACCATCCATTGCCACTCACTCCCACACCCTACACCCGACCATCCACTGTGCACCTACCTCCCAACACCCCCCTCATGTCCTCCTAGACTGCCACTCACCTCAGGAGGTCCCAGGTTTGAGTACCTCCACCGATCGAAGACACATCTTGCTGCTGGAACCGGTGACTGCAATGTGAACTAAGGTAAATGTGGTCCTATGTATTTCATGGGGGGGTTTCAACTTTCGGCCATAACTCGGTTAGTTGGTTGCATTTTGGGCCAAAATTTTCAACATAGCCTTTTGGGAGTTGGCCAGGTGGCATTGAGGGTTGAGGCACTGGATGCCACACCTTGCCCAACGCCAGCAACCCGAGTTTGGGAGTGAGCTCAGGCACCAGGGTGTTGGCAGGGGAGGGGGAGGATTGAGTGACTGCTGAGCTGCTCTCCTCTCTTGGGGGGTGAGTCAGGAGTTGTCTGGTGTTCCAGCAGCCCCCAGTGGAGATCATGGGTGCTACAGAACATGGACTGCATGTCCAGTAGCATGGCCAACACTGGCAAGGTTGCCATGTGCCATGGCATCGGTGTGCCATGCAAGGGGGGAGGGAGGATGGAGCGAGGAACTACAAGGGAAAAATACCCCTCTGACCCAGATAGGCAATGACCTGCAGTGTCCACCCACTACACACCCAATGCTGGACCACCACCTCAGCTCCCCACGGTCTCCTTGTGAGGCTATGGCTAAGGGGGCCCAGCAGGAGAAACACAATGACTTTGAGGTAGGTGGTGGTCACAGCGGGCGGTAGAGTGGGAGATGAGATGAGGCCTGAAAGAGTTCTGGTGCCAGAGGTGAAAAAGAAGAATTGCAACATAGCCTTTTGGGGACCCCACCTCATGAACAATATGGTGGTCATTAGACAAATCTCACTGAAAAGGTGATTTTGCGGTCGGTTAGAGAAATCACCTTTCCGGTGGGATGGTTGCAATGACAGTCATATTGTTCATGTGATGGGGTCATCAAAAGGCTATGTTGAAAATTTGGGGTCAAAATTTGGAAAAAATGGCTGTGTTATGGGCATTCACTGCAATCTCGCTACGCACGCTCGTGACTGTGGAAATGTTCAATATTTTTACCCCATATTTTCAACATGGTCTTCTTATTACCCCAATTCATGTATGTCACAGCTGTCATTTTCAGATCCTGGTGAAAATGTGTTTTCGCACCTGTTGTGTAGAATGGTGCTGTGGTTGCACAGAATTACGTTTTGGTGCAGATTTGACATTTTTTTTGTGCTGGGTACATGTGGTGAGGTCATAAGAAAGCTATGTTGAAAATTTGGAGTCAAATAAGGATACTGTTATATTATGTCAATGGAGGGATGGCAGTGTAGGGTCCAAAGGACCCTGCATTCCTGCCATAACATAAGGATACTGTAATAGTATCTCGATGGAGGGTTGGGAGTTATACTATTTCAATGGAGAGATGGAGTGCAAGTTACAAAGGACCCTGCCCTTGCACCATAACATATGTATACTGTTATACTATCTCAATGGAGGTATGGGAGTGCAGGGTTCAAAGAACCCTGTGCTCCCATAATAACATAAGGATACTGTTACACTATCTGAATGGAGGGATCAGACCCTGAGCTCCCACCATAACATATGGATACTATAATATTATGCTATCTCAAAAAGTAAGGAAATTAGTCCAAAAACTTTGTTAATGTATCAGTTAGGGTTGCTGTGACAAACATAGGGAAATGAGGCATTAGGGTCTTATCCTAACACACCACGCCTGTCCTGCAGAGACCAAAAGGTGTTGGTGGGTGGCATTAGGGTCACTAACCCTAACACTCACCCCATTCTCCCTACTGTAGCCACCCAGCTTATTTACAGTAGAATGGGGTGAGTGTAGGGATAACAACTAATACACCCGAGGCCTCAAGTCTCTGCTGGGCAGGTGAGTGTTAAAGGCTGTTACTAATGCCTCATTTCATTACTTTTATCATGGCAACCATAATTGATGCATTAACAAAGTTTTTGCAACATATATATATATGTGTGTGTGTGTATATAGTTTATTGAGCCCCTGTAGTTAGGGTTGAGTAGGCAGTTCGATGATAAACTCAAAGTTTAGCACTTTAATAACTTTTCAACCGTTCAATAGATTTGCATGAAATTCAGTATGCTGCTTCCTGTGGGGTAGATCTATGGATGTGGCAAGTTTCATTCCACCTGGATGTGCAGTCTCCAAGTTACAGAGAGGTGTAAAATACACATTTTCATTCATTGACTTTGTTGGGATTTTTCTTTGAACTTGCCTACAGCCTAGAGGGTTTGTGTTTTGGGTGTGAAATTTTCAGGATAGAAAGGGACTACCACACAGATGTGCATTTTGCTAGTCTGGTGAATAAATATTCAGCAGTATTCAAGTTATTGCAATTAAAAAATTTGAAAAAATCATTTCTGAGTATGCTCAGTAAGCACTTCAAGATAGCAGCATGAAATAAAGTAGGAATCCTGTTCCATATGGAGAAATTCCTACTGCTTGTTTTCAGTTATGCTCTCCCCCAAACCTTTTTTAAAACCTCTCAAAATGAGATTCATGGGAGGACCATTATGTATAACTTGCTTATTGGGACCCCTTTGGTGCATTCTGCACTTTACGGGACAAAATATGCCCATAAAATGTTTTTTTTTAATAATTTAAATCCTACTTCATATTCACGTAATACGACCAAGGATCCTACTTCGTATGCTGAAATACAACATAGGATCCTAGGCCGTGAGCTGAAAATTGGAAAATGATTACAAAAATAAATTTTTGCCTACTTGGTGTGCCCGATCCCCATGCGGCACTAGAGGACCCCTACCCCCTACCAGTATGGGATACTGGGGATCCCACTCCCAGTGTCCCCAACACAAAACAACCATGGCTGAAAATGGGGTACCCAATCCCCATGTTGGCAGTACCACCCACCAAAGTGGGACACTGGGAGTGGACCCCTACCAGTATGGGTCACTGGGGTACCCACTACCAGTGTCCCCAACACAAATCAACCATGGCTGACAATGGGATGCCCAATCCCTGCATCAGCAGTAGCCCCAAAAAGCATGTCTGACAACAGGGTGCCCAATCCCCATGTCAGCAGTACCACCAACCAAAGCAGGACACTGGGGAGTCCACTCCCAGTGTCCCTAGTTATTGCATGCCCCCTCCATCAGCACTTGCTGCCTGAAATATAGAAAACAGTCCCCAACATCTTTTTATTTTAAAAAAATTCCTGTGAAAAAGAAAATTGTCCCTCGTTATCTCCCCACGCCCCTCCTCCATCTCCACCCTTCCTCTGCGCTCCCACATCCCTGCACCCTCCTGCACCCCCCTTACCCCTTACTTACTTCTGGTGATTGGGAACTGTTATCTTCTGTGGACTGGGACACGTCTGCAACCTTCAAAGCTGAACCGTGAACTGAAGAATCAAGCTAAGTGCTGTATAATGGCAGTCTGTGGGGTTTTGGACTTCGGTTGATGTCTCAGGCATTTTTCAACATTTATTCATCAAATTTTCAGCATGGGCTTTTTGGGACCCCACCTCATGAACACAGTCACTGTCATCTCGTTAATCTGACTGGTAAGGTGATTTTTGAAGTCTCTGCAAGGACTCACCTTTTGGGACTAATTAATGAAATGACAGTGCCAGTGTTCATGAGGGGAGGTCCCAAAAAGCCCATGTTGAAAATGTGGTGCAAAAATGTTGAAAAAGGACTGCATTATGACTGTTCATTGTACAGTTTCTATGAATGCTCATAACTTCACCAGTTTTTAATATTTTCACTTCAGATTTTTAGCATTAGCATTTTTATATACCTCTTCATGAACAGTACAGCTATCATTTTTCACATCCTGCCCAAAACATGTTTTTGCACCTGTGGCACAGAATGGTGCACTCACTGTGCAAAATCAACTTTTGGGACAGATTAATGAAATCACAATGCCAGTGCTCATGCGGAGAGGTCTCAAAAAGCTCATGTTGAAAATCTGGTTAAATAATTCCCCAAAAAATTACTGTGTCATGAGTGTGCGTTGCGCAGGTTCAACACACGAACATAACTCCGACAATTTTTCATATTTTCACTCCAAATTTTCAACATTGCTATTTTCACACCTCCTCATGAACAGTATGCAGCTATCATTTTTACATGCTGACCGAAACATGTTTTTGCACCTGTTGTGCAGAATGGTGCACCCCCTTTGCAAAATCACCTTTTGGAACAAATTTATTTATTTAGTTTTTGTTTATTGGGTAAGTGCACTAGCCAACATGATGACTATCTTCAGGCATGACCTGGGAGAGTACAGAACAAATTGAGCAAACACAAGTACATTTCAAATAAGGTAAGAAGCAACCAATACACTTTTCAAGGTGGAGGGCAATATACATACTGTAGATGCAAGAACAGTGTGTGTGTGGGGTAAAACATAACGAATGGGGAGGGCTCCAGTAACAAAATTCCCTAGTAGAGAAACAAATTTTACAGATGGAAAACAGTATAAGGAACTAAAGCAACACAGTAGACATCACTGAACAAGCAATCAAGACAAATAGCAAATGTCGAGGGGATATAACATAACAATACTAGTAAGAATACAGTATCAGGAAAACTCAGCTATCATAATTATCTTAGCAATAAAGTTGAGAGATAGAGGAATAGGAGGAGGAGGGCAGGAAGGAGAGACAGTGAGGTTGCAAAGTGATAGGTAAAGGAAGGGAACAGGACATATACAGAGATAGGAGAAGGATAATAGGGCATAGAGGCAGACAAGTATAACCAAAGTGTCCAGTAGTGACAAAACATGAGCAGAGATAGGAGAAGGATAGTAGGGGATCAGGCAGACAGGTAAGACCAGGGTATCAGGTAGGGTCAAAACAAATGCAGGGGTCAGCACTCAATAGATAACGATGAAATTCATTTTTGAAGCACTGATGGGAACCAGTCAAAATGAGTTAAAGGGGAAGTGTATTCCAAAACTGAGGAGCCACATATTTGAACTCCCCAGTGCCCTAAGAGGTGTAGCATCTGGGGACATTTAATAGAGATTTGTCAGCAGACCTCAGTCCATGAGGGGCTGTGTGAGGAGTTAGCAGCTCTGCAAGAGGTTTTGGGGTTTTGAGCCTAGCAAT
Organism: Neoceratodus forsteri; assembly: GCA_016271365.2. Lineage (NCBI taxonomy): Eukaryota > Metazoa > Chordata > Ceratodontiformes > Ceratodontidae > Neoceratodus > Neoceratodus forsteri. The sequence goes on along the minus strand of CM057458.1, from coordinate 723,392,184 downwards.
TGAGTCAGTAAGGGAACCAAGATGATATTGTCTTAATGCGGTAGGAGAGAGATATCCAAGGTTGCCATAAAGCTGACAGCGGTGTTTCAGTCAAGAGGAGGAGGACGCATAGCGACATATGTTAGTGTATGTGACATCCCATTTCTGTAGGGCTGTTTTCTGGGCACCCGCAAGGAGGGGGGCACAGTAGGTAAGGGAGGGAAGCAGTATTCCTCTGGCAATGGCCTGTTTAGCAGATGGCGTTAGCATGAAACCTGACTTGAACACAGCACCTAGTTTACTGTTTACCTTCTTGCAGGTGGATTGACTGTGAAGGTTAAGTTCCAAGGATTGATCGAGCAAGACCCCAAGATAATTAAAAGATGAGACAGTTTCGAGTTCGATGCCATCAAGGTCCTGCACTGCAAGGGAGGCAGAACAGTTTCTAAGTTTGGGTTCCAAGCCAAAGAGCATAACCTTCATTTTCTTTGCATTGAGCACAAGTTTATGTTCATAGAGCCAGTTCTGGACAGTTTTGAGGTCAGTTGAGAGGTCAGAGTTTAAGTTCTGCACTTTGTTATCACTCTTAAAAATAACAAGATTGTCTGCATACAGGAGCGATGAGCAGCTTTGCAGTGCACTAGGGACATTATTTACAAAGAGCAAGAAGAGGAGTGGCCCCAGGATGGAGCCCTGCAGCACACGCATGCTTATTGAGGCAACTTCAGATATAGCTGTGTTAAATTTCACCACTTGTGACCTGTAGGACAAGTAGCTGCTAAACCAGTGAACAACCAGGGTAGAGAAACCCATGCAACGAAGGCAGGATAGAAGTATGGGATGTTCCACTAGGTCAATGGCATAACAAAATGACAGTGCCAGTGTTCATGATGTGGGATTCCCAAAAAATCATGTTGAAAATTTGGTGAAAAAATTCCTGAAAATGCTCACATTATGTGCATCCATTGACTTTATTCTATGCACGCACATAACTTGTGGGATTTGCTCCCACAGTAAAATAAGGATACTATTATCCTATCTCAAAAAAAAGGGAAATTAATTGCAAAAACTATGTTAATGCATCAGTTAGGGTTGATTTCCACACCAACAAAAGTGTGGAAATTCGACATTATGGTTTCCAACCCATTTACCCCACCCCCACCCTCCACATACCAGCAGGTGTCAGGGTGTGTAGTGAGGTCGTCGAACCTAACGCTCTATCTCTCTCTCTCTCTCTCTCATATATACTGTATATATATAGTGCAATGTGCATAACTGATAAGGAATAGAGGAACTTTTATGAGTAGGCTGCAGCTTCAGTAAGGAAAAATGACAAACCTTGAGTAAGCATTAAGAAATGAGGTTGAAATCTGTTAGAAATAGTTTCCACATTAGAAAAGCATGAAATCAAATGCTCCAGGCAGAAGGAGCTTCATTTTATATTGGAATGGCATTTACTTTCACTTGTATTATCAAAAGCTGCTCCACTAGTGAAAGTACCCCGTTTGCCTCCAAGTTTAAAATATCTAGAAGACAGGCTTACTCTGTAGAGGAGGACGCTGATTATCCTCTTAGATATGATTTATTTATGTAGAGGACTTTATTTAGTATATATGGCAAAACTGGTTTCACAGCAGAGACAGAGAAACACTGTCGCAGAGCAGCTTCATATTTCCTTTAAGTGCAAAAGCCGCTCCATCAGTAAAACATTCCCCGGTTCTGTTGAAATACATTACAGTTATTTACTTCTTCCTTGAACTGGGCAGATGCTTGAAAAAAAGACTTGTATGCCCATATTTAAGAGAGAGAGAGAGAGAAGAGCTTTCTATCTTGCATACAGGAGCGCACTTGCTCCTCGCTTGCTCTGTCTCTGTCTTTGAACTGTCAAAGCATCCTCTGTCACAGTAAAAATGGAGCGACTTGACTTTCCCTATCTGCCAGTAAAAAACACTCTACCAGTTAAACCTGCCACACAGAGAATGAATCGAGACAAAAATGTCCCCTGTATTGAGTGTTTGTACTCCTGGTGCCCCTCAGAATAAACAAAGGAAAGCCATTAAACAGAAATAAAGAGAAAATAAAATAATGTTAAAAGAAATGTCTCCTTACTAAACACTTACAAAGTGTTTTAGAGGGCTGCCCATAATAAATATTAAAAGTACTGTAGAATTGTGTATTGCTGAAAAGAACTGCAAGCTGAAATAAAATGCAGAGCTTACCTGCAGAAGAAATTATTGCAGACTGTTCCCCTTTAAGGAGACAGCGGACTTTATGGGTCTTTTTTATACCTGTAATAATGCTAGTCATGCTAAAAAAGAGGGGAGGAGCTAAATTATATAATGACCAATTATGAATGTATGTGGATTTTGCTGTGGAACACACATTTAACATTACTTGTATTGATAATAATAATAAACTTTATTTGTATGGCGCCTTTCAAAAAACCAAGGTGTCTTAACAATAATTAAAATCACATTATCAGCAAAGCATCTCAGCAATAAATAATATAATCACACAGATCTCATCTTTCATTTAATCACCATAAACTTGGCTCCACAGGTAAGTTTTTAATGCTTGTTTAAAACCTTCTATGGTCGTGTGCTCACGTACTGTAACCGACGAGGTAGAGAATTTCAAAGGGTGAGGGCAGTATACATAAATATTCTTTTCCCAGAAGATTTCAAGCATACCCTTGGAATCTCTAGCAACCCCTCCTTGGCTGAGTGGAGCGATCGGCCAGGGCAGTGTGGAACCAGGAGCTCTTTCAGCTTGTCTGGGCTAAATCCGTGTAGGGCTTTAAAAGTCAGAAGACTGACTTTAAAGGTGATCTGCCACTGAACTGGCAGCCAGTGCAGTGCATGCAGCACCAGTGAAATATGGCAGGACAGCAATGATCCTGTCAAAAGCCATGCCACTGCATTCTGCGCCAGCTGCAGGCGGTGGATTTCCATCCCTGGTAGCCCTAGGTGCAGTGAGTTGCAGTAGTCCAAGTGCAAGGTCACAAAAGCGTGGATCAGAGTTGGAAGGTCGCTGGATGGAACAAGGTGCTTAATCCTGGAGATATTCCTCAGATGGTAAAATGAGGATTCGATGATAGCTGACACCTGCGAATGCAGGGTCAGCCCATCATTAAAAATTACCCCTAGGTTCCACACCTGTTCAGAGGTCAAGAGTGGTACACCCCCAAGATAAAGACCAGAGGGTGAACACCCACTCAACCCCCCCCCCGTCGGATCCACTACCAATACCTCAGTCTTATCAGAGTTCAACTTCAACCAACTGGCATTCATCCACTCCTGGATTTCAGCGAGGCAGTTATTAAAGACCAAGATAGCTTTATCCTGATCGGGTGCAAAAGAAAGGTAGCGCTGGGTATCATCCGCATAACAGTGAAATCTCAGCCTATACCGTCTTACAATGTCTCCGAGGGGCAGCATATACACTGCAAACAACATGGGGGACAGCACTGAACCCTGAGGAACTCCACACAATAAAGGGGCCGGATCTGAGGAAAAAAACCCGGATACCACCCTCTGGGATCTTCCAGTGAGGAAAGATGTAAACCACCTGAGGACCATACCTGACAGTCCACAGATGAACCTCAGGCAATCAAGCAAGACCCCATGGTCCAGAGTGTCAAATGCTGATGACAGGTCTAGGAGGACCAGAATGGAACGGCTCCTCCTATCTCTAGCCATCAGGAGATCATTGAGCACCCAAACCAGCACTGTCTCAGTACTATGCTTCTTTCGAAATCTGGACTGGAGGGGTTCATAGATGTCATGGATGGTCAAATGGTCCTCCAGCTGCATGGCCACTACTTTCTCAATCACTTTCTCCACAAAGGGAAGGTTAGAGATAGGTCTGCAGTTAGCAAGGCAGTCTGGGTCCAAAGAAGCTTTCTTCAAGAGTGGCGTCACAACCGCCTCTTTCAGTGAGCTTGAAAACTCACCTATCTCTAAGGAGCACCAGACTATCTGAGCTAGGACCAGACCAATAACATCAGTACAATCCAAAATTAAGGATGTATGTCCCTGGTCCAAACTACAGCATGTAGGGCACATGCTCTGGACAATCCACATGACATCCATGAAAGCCTGTCACACAGAGGCCAAGAATATCGAGGTTGAGTGAACCCATGCTGGTCTCCAGCAACACCCATAGAGTGTGTCGGATGGAGGGCCGATCTGATGTCAGCCACCTTATTTGCAAAAAAGTCAAGCAAGATCATCGCACTCTTCTTGCGAAAAAGCTTTCCAGACTTGTAGACAGGCTGGGTTACACAGTCTGTTCTCAGTTCAGAACAGCTGAGCTGGTCGATTTTGAGCAGCCGCAATCTCCCCGGACAGGATCTCTGCCTTCTTACGGGAGAATTTGGATTGATAGACTTGATAATGGTCCATCAATCTAAGGTGGTCGGCATCAAGAGTGGAGTTTCACCAGCAGTGCTCTAACCTTCGACCAAGTTGCCGCATCTCCCTCAGAGCCCCATCAAACCATGGGGATCAAGTGCAAAGGGAGAGAGGATGAACACAGACAGGAGCAATGACATCCAGGGCTGCCATAATGGCCAAATTATAAGCCACCACGAGGGCCTCTGGGTCATTATTTGCTTCTGAGAGGGACGAGAGATCTAGCACTGCCATTAGGCCTTGAGAATTTATATCTCACAAAGGGCCTACTGAATCATCTCCACAGGGGTTGGCCTACATAGGGGGGTGCTAAAACTAAACCCCACAAAGTAATGATCAGACCATCCAACTGGTTCCACCCCCAAGTTGGAGGCCTCAATCCCCAGAAGGAATATTAAGTCAAGAGAGTGACCCTGATTGTGAGTAGCAGTGGAAACAACCTGTGTGAAGCCCAGAGATTACATAAACTGGAGGAAATGCTGACCTAACTGTGAGAGTTCATCGTCGACCCAGGCATCAAAGTCACCCAGGACCCAAATGCCATGTCAATGACAAATTCGGCAACTTCCTGGAGGAATCGTTTTTCATCTCCTGGTGGATGGTAGATTAGAACGATCCTACAGCCTACACCTGCTACCATGGTACACTCAAATGACTCAGTCTCCCCCACTGGAACATTTGTGAGGTTAAGTTCGGTCTTAAAACAGACCGCACCCCCCTCCGCGACCCATTCTTGGGTGGTATATCACCTAGTGCCCAGCTGGAATTGCAGCCTCCAAGATGGGGCCAGAGTTCTCATCCAGCCAGGTCTCGGTGATGCAAGCCAGGTCAACTGATTTAACAAGATCTACAATAATTTCAGTCTTGTTTTTGATGGACCTAGCATTGCATAACACTGCCCGAGCTGGATGAACCTCCTGGACTGCCTGTACCACCTGCCTACGATAATTTGTAGCACCCTTGGATATAGAGATCGGACATGGCAGACCATGCTCCTGGTTCCATTTCGCCCCAGGGCGTCTCATGGATCTCACTATCCCAATGCGGTGGCCCCCCTCATTCGTCCCCCGCTGTTCATGCCTCCACACTTCCTTCCAATTTCTCTGCACAATACCCAGCACCCTACAGTGCAGGTATGTTATAAACTGAAGTGGAGGGGGAGAAAAGGGGTGGAAGGCGCAAAGGGTGGAGGACAAATAGCACACGACCATGGAGGTAGAGCCCCAACACATTTTAACAGTCAAGACAACCCTCCTCAAAATTATCCAACTGTTCAAACTAAACCAAAACCTAAAATAATAAAAATAAATTAAAATCCTACCAAATCCTACTAAAAATAATGACTACCTCTAAGTTCCCTCCCCAAACAATTAAAACAGAACACCTCTCTCTAACACCACATACCTATTGTCTACAAGTCTAAAACAAAACTAATAATAAAATAAAAACAATAACAAAAATAAATATATCTAATAAACACGGTTAATACAGGCAGGCGTAGAAGCTAAGAATCCATAAAACCATTTAGGAGAGAATTTCAAATGTCCAAGTCCAAAGGTCCTCTCACCACCAACAGGAATGGACAGTCTCTGGAGCGCTCACCTCCCAAAGTGAGTAGATGAAATGTGCCAGAAATTCTTCCAAAATAAATAAAATAAAATAAACCCCAGTCCTCAAGTACTCTACTAGAGTCTGGGGAGTTATTCTTCGACACTCTCACTGTCGAACAACAGTACTCTCACTACTGGAGCCTGGGGAGTTATTCTTTAACACTCTCACTGTCAAAAGTTAGATAAAATAAAACAGTCTGACCACAAATCCGGAGAAAAAGACAGGAAACCAGAGTTCCTCTTGTAGACATCTTCGGGGGCAGTCACAACTCTGAGACCAAACAACTCTGAGCTTAAACAAAACTGACCTGGCGGCTAGCCATGAGCCATGGCAGCTACCACAGAGATCCCCAGTAGGACCTATCAACCGAAAGGCCATCAAGGGAACCCTAAGGATCAACTCTCAGCACCAACTCCTCAGTGAATAACAGCACACACCCCTGTACTGCCACAGCCTGCCGCACAATCCACCAAACAGATCAAAGCAGCCCCACTTGGTCTCAAATCGAGTTTCTGCCAGCCCTAAATCCACCGGATAGTCCAACAATAATCATCCATGGCCAAGCCCATTATGTCTTTACTCCGTGACCCGTATAACAGGAAAACCAACAAAACGGAGTGCCAGGTAATGAGAAACAGAAAATGATTGAGTTTATGTCCCGAAGGCGATCTCCAACTCAGCCCCATCCTCAACTAACAAGTCCCTTATTCCCTGCGCACAGAGCCTCCGACAAACAGAGGGCCGATCATATTAAAGAAAAGAGATTGTTTACCATATATACTCACATATAAGCTGAGTTTTGGAGACCAAAATAGAAAATCTAAATTGGGGGTCTTGGCTTATACGTAGGTCACTGCTGTCATCCGTTGTCAGTCGCTAATCAAGCACATCATGGGTGCTTGTAATCTCACATCATGCAAATCAGACAATTTTTATGTAGGCACCCGTATCTCACCCGGCATCTCAGTTACCCGTATCTCACCCGGCATCTCAGTTACCCTATCTTTAGAGAATGAGCAGTACTGGCAAGCAAAAATGGAGCTCCAATGATGCAGCCTTTAAGCTGCGTGTTGTTGAATTTGCAGAGTTCAAACAACTCTGCTGTGGCCTGGCACTTCGCAATTAATGAAAAGCAAGTGCAGAACTGGCGTAAGCAGCAGGATACCTTAAGAAAAATGCCAAAATCCAAAAAAGCTTGCCGTGGAGATCAACCTACTTTCAGGGATTTGGAGGTAAAACTTAACAACTGGGTGCTAGAGTGCCGTCAGAGTGGCTACATAGTGACCCGGCTTGCCATCCGAATGCAGGCACCAAGGCTGGCAAAGAAGCCCAAGTACAGCTCCACATCTGCACGTCATTTTTGGCATCAGCTGGGTGGTGCTTGCGGTTCATGGAGCAGTATGGGTTAACCTTCAGACAGCGCACCAATATTTCACAGAGACTGCCACCAGACCTTGAACACAAAGTTGATAATTTTCAACAATTTATAATAAAGATGCGAACACAGCACATGTATGATCTATCTCAGATAGGGAACATGGATGAGACCCCCATGACCTTCGATCTTCCTGGCAACAGGACTGTAAACCCCATGGGTAGCAAAACTGTACTGATTCGTACAACTGGCCATGAGAAAACACATTTCACTGTGGTTCTTTCTTGCTTAGCAGATGGTACTAAGCTAAAACCACTTGTTGTGTTCAAAAGAAAAACATTGCCCAAACAAATGACATTCCCACCTGGTGTGCTGGTGTACCCACATGCAAAAGGATGGATGGATGAGGCACTAGTGCAGATTTGGATGGAGAGGGTTTGGGGGACATGACCGGGGGCACTATGATCTAAGTGCTCACGTCTTGTGTAGGACATTTTCTGTGCTCACTTAATAGATGGAATAAAAAAATCTGCCAAGAAATCTAAGATTGATCTGTGTGTGATACCAGGAGGGCTGACATCAGTATTACAGCCTCTTGACATCTGCCTTAACAAACCGTTTAAAGACTGTGTAAGGCAAAAGTGGAGTGAGTGGATGTGTTCAGGGGATGTGCCAGTTACAAGAGCAGGAACTCTAAAAAGACCTGACCTGGACATTGTATGCCACTGGATTGTTGATGCCTGAGATTCTATACCCCTTGACATGGTTTGCAGATCCTTTCTAAAGTGCGGAATCAGCAACAGCATGGATGGTACAGAGGATGACGCGCTTTTTGAGAATGAGGAAGGTGACATACTAGTGGATATCCCGGAAAAGGAACAAGAGGATTATACTGATGAGGCGCTCACAGATGAGTTCATGTCTCAGAATCTGAGATAGCTCAATATCTCAGAGTCAGATAAAAAGGAGGGCAAGGGGGAACAAGACGAGTGACACAAAACAGAGAGACTGAAACTGTAATGTACCATTTACTGAAATGAACTAAAGTGAATTCAATGATTGCGGTACTTACACTGTAGCACTATTGTTCACATAAGCACTAGCAGTAAAGCCAATATGCACTAGAGCCACATCACACTTTAAGACTGCATTTAATCACTGAACTTTCTGTATTCCCTAATAAATTAGTTTTCGTCTTATACGCGGGTCACAGTACAAGTCATTGACTGCATGTGGTGAGTTGGGGGTTGGCTTATCTGCGGATCGGCTTATCCGCAAGTATATACGGTAATTGTAGAGGCTTAGAACAACCTTTTCTTTTTGTATAAATTTTGTTGTTTAGCCTAGAAAATGCTTGATTGATATAAGTGGGTGAATCACATGTTCATCGGGAGGGGTATAAAAACTAGGGATGGATGAACCAGTTCAAGAAAAACATGAACCTCCTCAAACTAGCAATATTTCCGGGAGTTGAACCACATCCAAACTTTTTCTGCAAGTCGGGTCGGTTTGGAAAACCCTGGTTTTCCTTTTCCCTGGTGTCTAGCAGACCCTCCTCCCTATCCTTGATTGATCCCCCGTAATAAAAAAACAAAACAAAATAAAGCATATTGTTCAATAAATTTCCCAGGTGTCTAGTAGACTCCCTTCCTATTCTCCCATATCCCGTCATAAAAAATTGTGTACCCATATTCCCTGGTGTCTAGCAGACCCCCCACCACCCACCCTAGCAGCTACTGCCCTCGCCCGACCCTGAGCGGGCAACTGGCACAGTCCTCCTCTCTCCACCACAGCCGGCTGCCCGCCTGACTGATCTCACAATGAATGAGCGCATACTTGTACAAGCACGTGTTCATTCATTGCCAGCTCCCATTCATTGAGGTCTTTGGTTGCAGCAGAGATGAGAGGAGGATTGTTTTGGTTGCCAGAGAGGTGGGGGGTGCAGGATTGGGGAATGGCATTGTGCACAGCCCTCTGCTTATCTCTGCTGCTCCCAAAGATGTCAGGGAATGAACGGGAGCTGTCTGACTGTCAATGAATGAGTGTGTGTTTGTACAAGTACGCATTCATTCATTGTCGGCTTAGTTGGGTGGGCAGCTAGCTATGGTCAGGGCCCCTGGTGTTCTGTGGCAGAATTTTCTGATTTCTGCGGCATGATTTATTTATTTCTCTGGCAGAATGCAGTCCTGTCATTGGCTAAATATGATGTGATGTCATCGATGACATCATAAGCTGACATAGAGGAGGGGCTTCAGGATAAACGCGGTGGGAAAGAAAGCCTGACACTATGGAAAAACAGTATATTTATATGAAAATTCACCAAAAACAATTAATTCTGTGGCACTATATATATTCTGCGGTATGATGCAAATTCTGCGGCAAATTCCGCAATCGCAGAACCGCAGAATTCCAGGGGCCTTGGCTATGGTGAAGAGAGGAGGGCGGTGCCAGTTGCCTGCTTGGGGTCCGTGTTGCGGGTGTAGCACCTGCCATGGTGTGGGAGGGGTGGGATCTGCTAGACACCAGGGAATATGGGGACACTTTTTTTTATGACAGGGGATCAGCCGGGATGGTGAGGCGGGGTCCACAAGACACCAGGGAAATTTATTGAACAATATGATGTCCTCCCCTCCAGAACCTGACTGGGGTCTGGGCCTCTGGAGACCTTTCCAGAGGGGACCTGTGCCACCCATATCCAGGGGCAATACCACCATCCCTGTGCTCACAGGCTCCCCTTGTCTCAGTTATTGCTGGGGCACTGGACTCTGCTGACAGATCTTCCTCTTCCTTCAGACTTCTGGGAAGGCATCCTGATCTAACTCCCACAGCTTGCCTTCCTCACTTATAATCTTGAGGGGGAAGGGCAGGACCATGAAAATTTATGCTGGACTTCTCCCCTTCTAGCTGAGTTAGGCCACTCACAGCATAAACACCCAGACATCCTTTCCCCTTGCAGAATTCCTCTGTAGGGCAACTCTCAGGGCCAGACTTAATCCTTGAAGTGAAGAAACAGGACAATCAGGTACTCACCTTCTGAAGTGAAGACAAATGTTGCTCTGCAGTAATAGTACAAAAGCTCACAGACAGACCTTGTAATGCCTGACATGTTTTGGATATAATCCTTTATCAAAGGCATGCAAGAAAAACTGGCATCACTCCTAAATAATGTGACATCACAATCAATAGACAATAACATTGACATATATGCAAAATATGAGAAGTGAGTACCTCAAAATACCACAACTGGTTACAGCCCCTGTGCATACTAAAAGTGATCTTAAAAACAGAGTAAAATTATAACAAGACAGTATCTGGTGTCACATGGAGCCAAAAAGACTTAACAATTCAGTCCAATAGTGACTGTCAAAATGGCTGTTAAGTTCTGTGTACAAAATTTATTATTAACAGCAAGATGCATAAATGAAAGCCTCCTTCTATTTATCCACAGGATAACTATTTGGCTCATGGCTCAAAGTGCAAAGCCCGTTCTCTGATGTCTGTTGTGAACAGTTATCTCCAGTGATATAAAAGAGCTGAAGGGAGGGGGGAGAAGAGGCAAGACATAAATTGAAGAGAGAAAACATGAGAAATATTCTCAGAGACTCGAAGGTCACCATAACTGGAGTGTATTCACTTTCCTGGTGTAAACCATCTGCAAAAGAACCAAGCAAAACAACAGTAATGTTAAGTAGTACATTCATAAATACAGAAACAACCTACATAAACCAATTTATTTATTAGTTATCACGATTTGTCATGTCACATAAGCAGAAACCTGCTCAAAAGAACATTGTTTATCATGTTATCATTTAAGGCTTATTCTTTTAGAAAGGGGGACAGAATGGATTGGGGGGTATACTCTGTTGACAGTCCTTCCTCTCCCTTCAGAATTCTGGGAGGACCTCCTGATCTAACTCCTAGTTTGCCTTCCTCACTTATAATCTTTAGAGGGAAGGGCAGGACCATGAATCTTTATGCTGGACTTTCCCAGTTCTAGATGAGTTGGGCCACTCACAGCATAAACACCCAGACATCCTGTCTCCCAGCAGAATCCCTCTGGTGGACAACCCTCAGGGCCAGGCTTAACCCTTTAAGTGCCCTAAAGACAGCACTGGTCCTAGCTATCTCAGATCCTTGTGTGAACCTCCTTGCTGTGGCCCCATATCAGAAGTTGTGAAGCCCCTAAGGAACATCCTCATCCTTACCATGGCCTCCCTTTACCTTCATTTTCAGATGGTTTTGTGCCATTTTTTGTTCTTCACTTGAATTAGAGCATAGAGGACCAGGAAGAAAGGAGGTCAACTAGACAGCTGAAGTTTTTTAGGAGCCCCTCTTCTCCTGGAGCCCTGTGTGAATGCACATTTCACAGTATGATAAGGCTGGCTCTGCCCCTAGTAACCATCCTTGAGCAAATGAAGAGAGAGACTGGTTACACAAATCACCATGAAGGAATTTACACTGGTTTTGCTTGAAACAAGGGTGCATGGTGCCAAATGGCCTCTCACACAATCTACGCAGGCTGAAAATAGAAGAGACAGAAATGTGTTTTGTCCTTGGTACTTGTCAGTGTGCTTAATCAGCATCTCATTCCAGGGGAAAGAGGAACCAGCCTATGGAGGGCTTACTGGTTTGGGTTATGATGAACCCAAAATTGGAAGGCAATCTAAAAACAATGACTCATCAGTGTGCTACAGCCTCTCCCTCATCCTGTGTATTTTCATATTCAAAACCTGGGGTATTTAGAATAAAGGTCTATTGTTCTAAGTCCTTGTCTCTCTCTCTGGAGCAGGGGTCATGGGTACAGCCATGGGCCCCCAAGGCAGGGGGATATTCAGGGTAAACAAGGCAGGTCCTGACCCCAGGTGGTGGAGCGGTAAGGGAGTAGGATCATCCTGGGGCAACCAGGAAGCTTGCTGGCTGAGGAAGATTTTGTTCCTAACTGGGAAGGCTATAATGGGCTGACATGACCTCTGGGATAGAAGGCAATGTTTCAGCAGGGTTCCTTGGGACTGGGGGAGGTCCATTTTGCAGGCCTCATGCAGCTGTGCAGGGGATTGGGATCCCAGGTTACCTGGCTAGTAGAGCCAGAAGAGAGGGCTGTAGCCTTTTTTTTGTATGTCAGTCTGTGTGGCTGGAAAAATAATTTGCTTGTGTAGGTACCCATGGCACTGCAACCCTATGACAAGATGAGGCAGGGCACACCAGGAGGGGTTGCCCACTGGTAGCATAGCATAGTGAGGTTATTTTGGGGTTTCTGTATGGGTGGTTCTTGTTCCATGGAGATACACTGGTTCACAGGAACACACACTGGACATTGGTGACCAGACCATAGGCCTCTTTTCATTGTTTCTAGTGACAGAGACATTTACTTGGGGAGGAAGTGTAACAACACCATCCTCAATGGTAGGGGCAGGCTTGTTACTAGCTTTGCCCAATAGAGGGATTTGTTGCCTGTGTACCAGCCTCTGAGGAATAATGGGTATGATGGAACATATAGGAGCATAAAAGGGGCCCCTGTGCTGCTGAAATGGTGGTGGTAGGAGGAGATGGGTCCTTTGGCAGGAAGAGCTCATCAGGCTAGGAGTCTAGGGGAAAGGACATCATGGCCCAGGTGCCCTGGCTGGCCGATCCTGAGGGCAAAGTCGAGAGACCAGTACAATGCCTTGCTAGAGTAGTGACCTGATGATGTTCTGCCAGTGCAGCAGCTTTGCAGCTGGGTGCAAGAAAAGGGTTTCTGTTATGCTCCTCGGGCGGGCCACAGTATGTGATTTACCAGATGGCTGGCACAGTGCACAGGCTAGGGGTGCACAGTTCCAATTGCAGGTTCCTTCCTGGAAACATGGTACCTAGCCACCCTTACTTAATGGGGGATGGGGGGTGGAAATGGTCCAGACACCTCACTCATTGAGAGGGCTACACGGTAGATCTGCAGGCCTTTTGTTGCCAGGATGAACCTGGGGCACTCAGACATTCTCAATCCAGGCTTAGAGGAGATAGTCAAACAGGGTGGCCCTGGAGTGGGATAGGGTAATCCCGGGGTGGCAGAGTGAATCCCAGGGGGGTGTGCCCTCAAGAAGTGTCACCTAATGTACTTTGGATCTGATGAGGATTCCCCTAAACAGGAACTGGAGTGCTTGGGAATAATAGGGGGCAACCACTGTGACTCTCGTACTAGCCATCCAAGGACTGGGGGGCAGACACAGAATCAAGACTGAAGCTTCACATTGGTAGGAGATTGCCTCTGAGAAAGTGGGATGGGTCCTCAAGTATGGTAAGGTAGATACTTTTGGTTGCGCAGTCTGGTGGTCCCCAGGAGGGGGTGGGCTACAAGATGCCCTGCAAAAGCAGAGCTCTGGATGATGTGGTCAATGCCATGTGTTTGGGGATGGTAGAAGTTCCCAGGGTGCCAAGACAAAGATAGAAATGCTGGTCTGGGGACTTCCAGTTGTGTCAGTGCCTCTTGTAGGTGTGGTTCTAGAGAGCTCCCTCTCAGCCGATGGTAAATCGCTTTAAAATCTTACCTGTCTGCCTTCAAATTGCTTTAAAAATGTCAACTTGATGCCATAGCCTTGGCAGCAAAGCAGAAGCTGAGAGAATTTATACCAGGTCTGACTCCAGCAAAGCAAATGGGCCATAACCAAGGCTGCCCAGCCTCGCAGCCTAGCACATCCCTGAACTACCATTAGGAGTTCTCCAAGGAGGAAAAGTATGAACAACAGTTTACCATCACTTCAGAGAAGCTTTTCTGAGTGCTGAAAAATCTGGGGACTCTGATGAACAGGCTGGAGTGCTCTGTGGCAGATACAAAACAGATGGTGAGAGAGCTCAAAGACAGGATAGTGGAACTGGAGAAGGGACTCTTGGAAACAGCAGCCCAGACAGACCACCACAACACCATGCTGAGCTACCTTTTCAAGCACAACAGAGAGGTGAGTGAAAAGCTGGAAGATCTGGAGCAGAGGTCCCGCTGGAGCAACCTGAGACTGCTCAGCCTCCTGGAGGGCACGGAGCAAAGTGATATAATGACCTACGTGGAATCCCTCCTAAAAGAAGTCTTTGTCTGACCGTAGGAAGAATCCTTGTCTCTAGAGAGAGCACATCATGCCATAGCATCTTGCCTGGTGAATGCAAAGGTGAAACCAAGGTCCACAGTGATGAAGTTCCTCAACTATCAGACTAAAACAAAGATCCTACAAGCAGAATGGAGTAAGAAAGAGGTGGTCTTTGGAGACATTAAGCTATTTCTCGATCTTGACTTCCCCACACAAACCATGGTGAAGTAGAGAAAGCTGCTAGAAATACATTTTCAAAGACAAAAGGATATACAAATGCAATTACACTTCACAGCACATTGAAAGGTGAACCTACAGTGTGGACCTAAATTTTACAATACATTAGCAGAGGCCCGCTTACCCTCATTACTCTCAGGGCTCCAGATGAGCTGTTTTGACCTCCCCTCAATTCCATGGAATGGCTCCTGGAGCAAAAAGCTTGGCAACCTTTGGGGAACCACAAGAGGGGAGACTAACACCTGGTATCCCCATTTACAAGCAAGAGCTGATCGGTGATTTGGCACACAGTGGAGGAACCAAGACCCAGTACTGCAGCACGAGGCAGCCCACAATGCTGAGGAGTCATTTGGGAAAATCCTAGCATTAAAACTGAGTTTTCTGCCAGAGACCCCTGGCACAGACCCCTGTACCACTTTCCCAGTCTCAACCTCCCACCCTTATGCCCTCCGGTGGCACCAGAGTTACTCCACAAACTGTAAGTACTTATCTCACTAACTGACAGACTGGCTTATACTTCTATCAATAAGACAAGTGAGGATTACAGTTTTGACTCTTGATCATGGACAATGGTTGTGCTCTGTTTTTGATAATTACAAAATGTAAACCTGAAATGAGAACTTTTCTCAGGTGGCCCCACTGGATACGTTTATGGTATGGTGAGAACTTTGGGCAACCAACAATAGACCCTACACAGTGTAGCCTTACCATAACCTCCAACTGACATGGTGAAGATCTGGCGTGAAGTGCCATCTTGCAGCCTTTCTGTGATGACATTTGAACACACCGATTGCGCTCACCCAGTCTTTTCACATGAGGTGGCGCCTTGCCCGGATCCATGATGGGTCATCAGCAAAATATTTGTAGAATGACCTGACAGCAAAACTGGCAGATTGATTGCATTTTGCAGTTGGCTGCTGGTTTGCAGAAGCAACAAGTGTTTTCTTTGGGGGGCTTCACCCCCGCACCCCCCACGTGGGGGGCAATGCTCCCCGCACCCCCACACTTAGGATTCTCAACTCCAAGTCACAGCTGAGTTGGGGGGGTGCAGGACCCCCTACAGACAGTGGTGGGTGCCAGTGAGTTCCCTACAGTGACATGGCACTGTTGTCACTGTAGGGGATTCTGCTGTCAACATGTCGACATCGGCAATGTATACTGCACTTTGCCTACTTGGACCCTATCCTCACCACGATAGAATGGAACAGCATTTATGGATCTGACCTTAGTGTTAATGCAAAGAGACAATATGGTTATATGTGGGGACTGAGCAGGGGGAAATTGCAGAGGGAGTTGCATGGCAGTTGGTAGGGGTAAAACTTGTGGCCCTGACTGACAGACTCACATACAGACTCTCCCTGTTGGCGTGCATGGTAAGCTCTGCAGTGGTGTTTAAAGGGACTAACATCATGGAGGCAGTGGAGCTGCCAGGTTTATAGCCACTCCTGAGCAATGGCTGAGGGGGGAATATATTTGTTCATTACAGGGTCTGCTGACAGTGAATGTTGTATGCGATTCACATAAATGTATTTGCAAATCATAGATCACATTATGAATCATCAATCAATCAATCATGTTTTATTTATAAAAAGCACAATTCCATTGCTGATCAAAGCACTTATACAGAATAAAACATTCATTAAAACAAATAACTAAATAAAATCCATACAATCGGTAGCTAAAACTAATTCATTATAATAAAATGGCAGACTAATCAGAATCAGAAAAGGCCATACCAAAAACATGAGTTTTGAGAGTGGATATAAAACTCTCAACGGTTAGATATTCTCTGATCTGATGAGGTAGAGAGTTCCATAGGGCAGGGGCCACAAAAGCAAAAGAACAGGCCCCTGAGGTCTTAATTTGTACCCTGGGAACCTCAGGCAATCCCTCGTCAGAGGAACGGAGTGAACAGAGGGGGTGGTAGGGGCAAAGGAGATCTTGCAAGTAACGCAGTCCCTGTCCATGTAGGGCATTAAAGGTTAGTAACCCAACCTTGAAGGTGATCAGCCAATGAACTGGCAGCCAGTGCAGGCTGCGGAACATGGGCATGACATGGCAGGATCTTGATAAGCCAGTCAACAGCTGGCTGCCGCATTCTGCACTAGCTGCAATCGATGGATATCAACCCCCAGTAGCCCTAGATAAAGGGCACTGCAGTAGTCAAGGTGGGAGGTCACAAAGGTGTGGACCAAAGTTGGAAGGTCATCGGGTGGGACCTGGTGCTTCATCCGGGCAATAGTCCTCAGATAGTAAAAAGTGTTTTTTACGACAGCAGATACCTGAGATTTTAGAGTCAGGCCACTGTTGAAAACAACACCCAGATTTCGTGCCCAGTCTGAGGTAAGCAGCTGGTCCCCCCTGAGCCTAAGCCCAGATGGATGACCAGTCAACAACCCCAGACCCTGATGACCTGGGTCCACAACCAATGCCTCAGTTTTATCAGGGTTCAGCCTCAGCCAATTGGCACTCATCCAGCCCTGGATCTCAGAGAGGCAGCTATTAAAGACTGAGACAGCTCCATCCTGCTTGGGCACAAAGGATATGTGTGTCGTCTGCATAGTAGTGAAACTCAACCCATACCACCTTATAATGTCCCCTAATGGCAGCATATACACTGCGAACAACATGGGTGATAGTATAGAGCCCTGCGGAACCCCACAGGTCAGGAGGAGAGGGGCCGAGGAATAAATCCCTGACCTCACTCTCTGAGTCCTGCCCATGAGGAAAGATCAAAACCATCTGAGGACTGTTCCAGACAGTCCACAGAGCATCCGCAGGCACTCCAACAACACATCATGGTCCACAGTGTGAAACACTGCAGAGAGATTGTGGAGAACCAAGATGGAATGGCTCCCTCGATCACTCACTATCAGGAGATCATTAAGTACCCAAACAAGCACCATCTTGGTACTCTGCCTCTTCCTAAATCCGGACTGGAGAGAATCATATACATTGTGGATAGTTAAATGGTCCTCCAGCTGCGCCACAACCACCTTCTCAATAACCTTGCCCACAAAGGACAGGTTAGAGACAGGTCTGTAGTTTGCTAAGCAGTCAGGGTTGAGGGAGGATTTCTTTAGGAGGGGTACCACTACCGTCTCCTTCAGGGGGTCAGGAAACACCCCTGTCTCCAATGAACAACAGACTATGTCAGCCAGGACCAGGCTGATGATCTCAACACACACCACTTGGAGGTGCATTGGGCCCGGGTTCAAACTACAGCAGGCTGGGCGCATACCCTGGATGATCTGCACAATGTCTATGATTATCAACCAGCTGAAATCAAACCAGACAAACAGGGCACTTGCAGCCTCCTGCCAACCTCCGCAAAACCCACTTGAGGGTGCTGAGAGGATCTCTGACCTGATGGAGGGAACCTTATCTGCGAAGAACTGAGCAAACTCATCACACTTAATCTGTGAAAATGCTTCCTGAGACTGAAAACAGACTGGATTGCACAATCTGGTGACAGTCCGGAAGAGCTGAGCCGGTTAGTTCTGTGCTGTGGCAATCTCCCTGGACAGGAATTCCACCTTATTATGGGGGATTGTTGATTGATAGTCTATATAATATACCATCAATCTAAGTTTGTCATCCACCAGGCCAGATTTCCACCAGCATCACTCCAACCTTCAACCCCCTTGTCTCAACTCTTTTGAAGTCCCAATTAAACCAAGGCGACTTGGGACAAAGAGTGCAGGGGCGAACATGGACAGGAGCTAGGGAATCCAGGGCAGCTGTCACTGCCTTATAATAGGCTAGTACTAGATCCCCTGGTTCCCCACTTTCACTCGACATACTTGGTAGGTCTAGTACCACCATAAGATCATCAGGGGTCAAACCCCTTGAAGGGCAGTACCGGATCATTTCCATAGGAGCAGGTCTATTAGGGGGAGCCTCGAAACTGAACCTTATAGTGTGATGATCCAACCATCTGACCGGTTCCACCATCAGATCGGAGATCTCCATCTCCAGTAGGAAGACCAGATCCAATGAGTGACCATGGCTATGGGTAGCAGAGGTAATTACCTGTGTAAGGTCCAACAAGTTCATAAGTTGGAGGAAGTCCTGACCAAATTGTGAGAGTTCATCACTGACCCAGGCATTGAAATCCCACAGAATTAGCCATTTGGGAGATTCAAACACCATGTAGACGGTGAAGTCTGCAGGAACTCCTCACCCCTGGGTGGATGGTAGATGAGAAGTATCCTACAACCTACACCTGCTCCCATGATACACTCAAAAGATCTAGTCACCCCCACTAGGGTGTCTACAAGGCCCAGTTCTGACTTAAAACAAATGGCTACACCCCTGCCCCTGCGATCCTCTCTCGAGTAGTGTATCATCAAGTATCTGGCCAGAGCTGATGATTCCAATACTGGACCAGCATTTTCATACAGCCAGGTCTTGGTGATGCAAGCCAAGTCAAGTTGTACCAACAAGATCAGCAATTATAGCTGTCTTGTTTTTTACAGATCTGGCATTGCATAACACCACTGAAGTAGAATAGGCAGACAAGGTTGACTGAGCTACTTGCCCACAAAAAGTGGAGCACTTGAGTTTGGGAACCAGACAAGGAGGACACCTCTCTTGGACCCATTTTGCCCCAGGGCGTCTTCTTGTCCCCACCACCCCAATCTGCCCTCCCTGCTCCAATACCCCACCAGGCCCAGTTCCTCCCCACCTCTTTCTCCTCTTAGCTATCCCCAGTGCACAGCAATGCCCATACACTTCAGCAGACAGGGGGGACAGCTAAAAGGGCAGAAGTCCCTGAACCTGGTGGGAGAGTAGTACCTGACCGTGTGTAATCTGTACCAACACATAACTAAAAGCTAACTAAGCAGCAAGCAAGAGCTAACCAAACTAACTAAAAACGGACCAAACACCAGACAAATACAAATTTAACATCATACACACACACTTATACACACTCCCACTCTCTCACACACTCAATCAACAACTGTAACCCCCACCCCAACTCTATAATAAATTCTATCAATACCCCTCCCAACAAATATACATAAAACCAAGTATAAACCGAAATCACAAGTAGCATTAAAGTTATAGAGCAGTCCTTTCACAGTTCTGTTTTGGGAATATGTCAGTCTTGTCCACAGTTTATGAGATATGCCAGGTCTCACCAGATGTACAGTGTCAGGTTATTGGAACTTTCACCTCCTCCAGTCCAAACTGCAAGATTAACACACCGAATTTGTGATACTCTCACTCTCACAAAATTCAGTGCTTAAACAAACTTTAAAAGTAGATCGAAAGCTGGGTACTCTCACTGCCTTATGGAAGC
Source organism: Neoceratodus forsteri (assembly GCA_016271365.2). Taxonomy (NCBI): domain Eukaryota; kingdom Metazoa; phylum Chordata; order Ceratodontiformes; family Ceratodontidae; genus Neoceratodus; species Neoceratodus forsteri. Next base: position 723,372,213 of record CM057458.1, on the reverse strand, counting down.
ATCAGCTCAGCAAGCCCAAACCTACCAAAGTTCAAGTCTGATAATGTCCTTCTCAGCTTTTGATGTTATAACAGCTGTACTTGCTCCTCCACCAGCTTCCTTTGTGGGGTTCTGCTTCAGAGCTTCGCTGATTCACACCTGTCATCCTGCATGGTACTCTCCAGTGGCACCACCACTGCAGTGGTCACTGCAGAACCACACAGGATGCAGGCAAAAGACAAACCAAGGCCCTAAGACACCCACCCCTGAAACAGCCACCCAAATCCTGGCACACCCCAAGCCACAGCACCAAGGCAGTGCCCATCCTGTGGCGGGCACCCCAGGTAATCTTAAGGGAACTCAAGGGTATCAATCCTTCAGCTGACACCTCCAAATACCCCCCTCACAGGACCGGGACAGGGCAGTCACCACCAGAGCAAGTAGACAAGCCTCAGCATGCCACAGTAAAGGTCCAACAAGTCCACAGTTAACAGGTACCAATTAAAAAAATCAGCAGACAAAGCCAAGCTTCCAAGCAGCACCAATTCATCTGGCCACAAGGCTCCTCACAGCAGTCTCCAACGATGACTCCTCTGGATCTTCTCAAACTCCTTCTAGGCTCCATGGACTCAAACACACTCCGGATTCCCAAGGCAAGGCGATCCAAAATGGGCAGGTAACACTTGGTTCAGTCTTCGCACCAGAAAAATCTGCGCCCCTAATGCAATAATCCAACAATAATACTGCCAATTTTGTCGTGGCTGTAATAACAGTAAAAACTTCAGCGTCTTCTCAGTCACTCTAATCTAAAACTAATCAGAGCACTGGTGTCCTCCAAGCTGGCCCAAAAATCACAGACTCATTAACTACCTCACTTTGATTTCCCTGACTACTCTTAACCTTAAAATTTCTATAATCTACTGTTACCAAACAAACAGACAAAATAAAACATAAAAAAAAAAGACGAAAATAAGACAAGCAACATAAAATAAAAATAAAACAGCTTGCACACTGCTGCTGCTGATGGTCAGCCCAGCACAGCAGCCTTAGGATTTGTCATCTACTGGGCTGTACAGCCTAAAATGGAGGCTCCAGGAGCAACTGATCATGTTCTCTGTGTAGCTACTGTACTTAAACTTTGAAGTTACTGTTTTATGTACGTAGTTCCTGTTACAGTTTGGTTCAGAGTGGTGTCCAATTTAATATTTTTTGTGGCTTGGGGAGGAGGTACAAAATAGGTGACCTTAATGTAGTGACTTCTAATGTAAAAGGTTTCAACCATCCAATTAAAAGAAATAGAGTGCTGCAAGAACTGGGGAGACTGGGGGCCACAATCACATTACTCCAGCAAACTCATCTGAATGAGGTGGCACACATAACACTGAAACACAAATGGGTGGGCAAAGTATATTTCTTCATGTTTCAGAAACACACCCACTGATGGGGTGTAGCCCTGCTAATCAGGAAGGATGTACCCCTGGTGGTTGAGCATATCATTTCAGATGATAGTGGGAGAAGAATTTTGGTAAGGGGCTCACATTGGGGAACCCCTTGCACAATCCTTAACCTCTACACATCCAGTCAGGATACAAAGCAAGTTGAGTTTTTTTTAAATGCCATTTATTGGATACTGTGAGGGACCAAGACAGACCATACATTATTGATGGGGTTTTCAACTGTATTCTGTCCCCAGAGCTAGAGAGCATAAATCATGTTGCTCCCCACAAAGGCAGAGCAAGATCCATCCAAAAAAACTAATGCACAAACTTGGCCTGGTCGACACATGGAAGTACACAGTGATGAAAGTGAACAGGAATGGACAGGAACTCTGTTCCTATACCTTTTTGCAGCAGGAACAGAGTTCCTTTACTTCTTCCCACTGACATTGGAACTGAAATTCTTAAACCAGCAACATAATGACAGTTTCATGGCCTGTGACTGGAAATCGGGGTTTCCATAACAACATTTGACTTGTACAACAGTGCTATTTTCCTAGAAATACTTCAATATCTCTGACTGAATCTACTAGTGTCTAAACAGATAAATGTGTCTTGACACGGCTATCCTTCAGATTGAGGATCTTCATTCTGCAATACCTGAGTTCCTGTACTTCTTGTCTACCACTTGCACCACTGGAGGTACATGAATCCAAAAACCTGTGATTACACATTTTACTCAAACCCGCATGAGGTCTGTACCATACTGGATCTCTTCCTGTTCCCTCAGGACTGAGTGCGTGCAGTAACACATACCCATTTCGCTTCCATTATAACATCTGATCATGCACCGATTCTGGTGGATCTGGAGGTACAGCTGACAACTAGGGACCCCGAGTTGGAGACTGAATATGTCCCTTCTTAATAGGCCAGACTTTCAGGATATGGTGAAGTCTGCTTACAAACTACGTGCAAGAGAATCATGTAGTGGACACCTCACTGGGGGCTTGGTGAGATGGCTTGAAGACTACTTTAATGGGGCACATCATAGATTACATCACAGCCTTAAAATGGGATAGTGCGGAAGAAAGACTGAGCTTAGAAAGACAGATCTTGGGCATAGAATGTGAACACAAAATAATACTAAATGAAAATAGGAAACAGAAACTAGATCAGTATCAAGACAAGCTTTCCAGACTACCTGTGCACAAAATATAGACTGAGACCCAGTATACTCGTCAGAAGTAATATGAGGAGGGCAACAGAACAGGCCACCTCCTAGCCCGGCAGATTAGAAAGATGGTGATCAGCTGGGCCATACTTGAGATCAAGAGTTTGCCTGACAATGCTCAGTATGAGCTTAACCCCAATAAGATAGTTGAAAAGTTTGCAGAATATTATAAGGTGCTCTATTCCAGCCAAGAAGTCCCTAACAAGCAGAACAAATAGGAAGTCTTTTTAACAGCTTAGACTTATTCAGTTTGTCCAATGAAGCAAAGGCACCCTACACCAACCAATCACACAAGGAGAGGCAATTGTAGCCATTACAAACCTGACATCATGCAAATCACCTGGTACAGATGGCATAATAGGTGAGCTTTATAAATAATTTAGGGAACTGGTCACTCACACCAGACTCAGATATGTAGGGGGTGCAGAAGAGGGAAGGGGCACCACCATCATGGACTCAGGCACAATTTTCAGATTATTCACAAGCAGGGGAAAGATCCTGGGTTATGCAGCTCCTAGAGACCCATATCCCTCCTAAATGTAGACCAAAAGATAGTCACAGCTACAGGTGTGTTGGCCAACAGGTTGTAGGAGTTTGTGGGGGTCTGGTCCACCCTGATCAAACCAGCTTCATTGGGATAGGCACATCTATGAACTATGATAAATAGGCATCTGCTAGACATCTTGGCCAAGCAAAAATCAAAGAAGGCATTCACTGTGGTGTCTGTGAAACATCTTGGCCAAGCAGACATCAGAGACACTACATAAACGTTTTCTTGGAAAATGGGTAAAAGTCTTTCCGAATTTTGATTGGCTGAGATACTCATTTAAGTGGGCATCTATCAGACAACAATGCCCACCTAAAATGAGTGCCAGTCCAAGATGCCCCGTCACCCAAAGATATCGTTCAGCCACACAGCTCAGTAACAGCAACCCAAACACTTGAGAGGAGAGGTGCAGCATCATGCCGCGGGGTATTCGCAAAGGCATACTGAAGCGACAACATGGAGCGAAGCTGAGAAATAAAAATGAGAGACCTGTCAGTAAACTTTGAGCTTGTCAGTGCTGAAGATCTACAAAAAATGCTGACAGGCATTGAAAAAATCATGTAGAACCTCTACCAAGCAAGAAAATAAAAACGGAGGGTGAGAAATCAAGTGACAGGACAAAAGAGCGCCACAAAACAGAAACAAGCCGTACTGCCACTGGCATGACAGATAAGGTACCGGGCTTCGAACGGCAGCCTGAGGAGGAGGAGGAGGGTAAAAAATCAGCAGTCATCACACAACAGCCCCAGGACACAGAAACAACCAGTATTGCCACTGACAGAACAGAATAAATGCCAGGCATTGAGCAGGAGCCTGAGCAGGAGGCTGAGAAATTATCTGTCACCACACAACAGCCACACGAAATGGAAACAATCGCTACCACCACTGGCAGAACTGAAGAGATATTGGGCATTGAACCACAGCCTGAGGAGGCTGTCATGGAAGAAACTGTGCAAGAAACAGCACATCTTCCTGAAAAGAACATTGTTCAGTATGCAAGGCAGAAAGACACAGGAAAGATGGCAACAGACACAGACCATTTTGGCACTGTCACCTAAGAAGAGCTGGACACAAAAGAAGCCAAGCACAAAGAGGAAAACACTAGAAAAAATACTAACTGGGCTCTAAAAGTGCTCACAGAGTGGGCTGTCAGCAAGAATGTCACTGTGGACTGGAAAAAAGGCACTCTTTAGGACAATAGCAAGGCACTGCATCATTTCTGTGCAGAAGTGAGAACAACTACAGTGTCTGGGTACTGCTCTCTCCATGCAGGGCTGAACAGGCACATAAACAGCCAGGCTGTAAGCAGAAATGTAAACCCGATAAGTGACCCCACATTTTGCCCTGCAAACAATGTGCTAACCTCTATACTTAAAACACTATGAAAAGAACAAAAGGACTCTGCTACCCACCACCCTCCTCTAACTGAGATAGACCTGCAAAAACTTAGAAATTCGCCAGTCCTAAGTCCCGACACCGCAACTGGCCTACTAAAAAAAACATGGTTTGACATACAAATACATATGGCCAGGCATGGATGAGAAGGGCTCAGAAAGCTGACACCTAATTCATTCAGCATCAGCATGAACGAGAAAGGTTTAAAATACATCTCACAGAGCCACAATGAAGCTACAAAAACACATAAGAACTCTATTGAAGCTAACAGAGACAGAAACAGAGGCTTCATGTATTAAGACCCTGGCAATCCACTGTGCCCTGTCAAGTCATTTATGAAGTATCTGACTAAGCTTCCAAACAATACACCAGCATTTTACTCCCATCCCCTTAGACAGCCACAGAGCACACTGGACAATCTTCCCTATTGGTATTCCAGAGAACCACTTGGAAAAAACTATCTAGGGACAACAATGGCATGACTAAGCAATGAAGCTCAACTAACAAAGAGGTATACAAATCATAGCATAAGGGCTACTGTAGTCCAGCTGCTATCCAATGCTGGCTTGAGCAGCAGGGAGATAATTAGCATAATAGGACACAAATCCAAAACCAGCTTAGCCAACTACTAGGCACCAAGACAGGAAGACAGAAAACAATGGAGCAAAATACTAGGAGAGTACCTGTCACTAAACAACAACCAAACTGAGCCTAAGACGGAAGAAATAGAAATGCAGCATCAAAGCACCTCTGTAGTGACACCTCTAGCAACATCAAACCTAGTCACCAACTTTACTCTAACCAACTGCACTTTCCTAGCTCCAGTTCAGTTTGTCACCTACAGCAAGTGGTTTTTCTTGAGTTCAACAACAAAAAAGTGTTGCAGTGGGAGCTAAACCATTTTATTATTTTTTTTTTCTCAAGGACAATTTTTTTTCCCCACAGTTTAAATGTTTAATAAAATTAATTGTTGACATTTTTAAAATTTCAATTCTGGGTCTGTCTCACTCTTTACACCTAAAACCAATTTCTAAGCGCAATAATACCCTCCAGGGTGGGCAATATTAAGTTATAGTCACCCTTCTAGGGGCTATAAGTCCCTCTGCCTGCAGCGTCAGGCCTCATTACGCCCCTGGGTGGGTGGGTATAGCCCAGTGCTGCCCACACCATTGGATATTATTCCTTGCATATTAACTATGGGGCCCTAATGCATGACATCACTGCAGACTTCCACAGATAGACAGTCCTGCCCTTTAGCCTGGCAGAGTAAACATCTTAAAGATGAACATCATGCCCAGGTTACCATGTCATTACCAGATGCTTCACATTAAAATACTTGAGGCGCACTGGCAAACATTAAACAAACTGCAGCTGAAACTTGTCTGGAATGTGGGGAGGCACAGAGTTTGCCAAAAAACACTAGAACTGCCATGGAGCAAAGGGGGTCTGGGCCTCCCCAACCTCTGGTACTACTACATATCAGCACAACTACTCCCACTAATAAGCAGAAGGAAAGCAAGGGTGGTATGCATTGGAAAATGTACCCACCTTGCCAGTCCCCTGTATGCCATCCCATTAATCAGATTAACCCTAAATATCTGGAGGTAATTCCAAAACTCATGGACTAGGCACACTCTCAAAATGCTACTAAAAGTAAAAACACTCACAGGGACCCCTAACTCAATCAAAACGAAAGAAAAAGCCACTATGGTTCTCAGAAGAGGTGGCGGGAAAGTTAGTGGGAAAAGATAGCATTTAGGAAGTATAGGGAAACACAGAAGGAGCAGGACAGAGAACAGTACCAGTTAAGGTAGAAGGAAGCAGGGAAGGCAGTCAGAATAGCAAAGGCCCAAACTGAGGAAAAGATAGCCAACTCAGTTAAGAAGGAGGATAAAACCTTTTATAGGTACATTAGGGAGCAGTAGAAAGACAAAGGGAGGGATAGTGAGGCCGAATAGAATGGACAGTGGGTGGGCAGAGAGGGACAGTGAAAAAGCAGGGATACTGAATGAATACTTCTGCTCAGTATTCACAAAAGTGGAAGAGGAGGAGGTACCTAATCCAATTAACAGAAGCAGTCTGGATAGGGGGGTCGATCCCAGTCCTTTTCACAGAAAAAAAGGTTCTGAAAGAACTCCTAAAACTGAAGGTGGACAAAGCAATGGGGCCTGATGGGATTCACCCCAGAATTCTGAAAGAATTAAGGGGAGAACTAGTGACACCACTGACTACCCTTTTTAACAAATCATGGGAGGATGGTGTGGTACCTGAGGACTTGAGGAGGGTGGATGTGATTCCCCTTCGAGAAAAGTTGGATCAAGATATAGGCAGGAAACTACGGACATGTCTGTTTGACCTCTGTGGTAGGGAAAATTATGGAATCACTTCTGAAGGAAAGAACTGTTGAGTACCTAGAGGCCAGTGGGGCATAGGACCCAAGGCAGCATGGATTCACTGCGGGAAGGTAATCTCAGATGAATCTAATCGATTTCTTTGACCTGGTGACCAAAGAAGTAGACCAGGGAGGGGCTGTGGACATGGCCTACCTAGATTTTAGCAAGGCATTTGACACAGACCCACACAAAAGAATAATAAACAAATTAGCCAGCCTGGGAGTGGGTCCTAGGGTGGTAGCCTGAGTAAAACATTGGCTGGACAACAGAATACAGAAGGTAATAGTAAATGGAGTCCACTCTAAAGAAAGTGGGGTTACTAGTGGGGTACTGCAGGGTTCAGTATTGGGTCCAGTCCTTTTTAATGCCTTTATAAGTGACATTGCAGAGGATCTGGAAGGAAAAGTATGCCTCTTTGCAGATGACACAAAGATCTGCAACATGGTTGTTACACAAGGGGGGGATGGAAAGGATGAGAAGGGACTTGGCAAGGTTGGAGGAAGGTCAGAAGTATGGCAGCTTGGTTTTGCAAAGAAGTGCAAATAATGCACCTGGGAAACAAAACCCAGGGAAGAGTACACAATGGGGGTAATAACAACAACAAAAATGGAAAGGGACCTGAGGGTAATCGTATCAGATGACCTTAAGGTTAGCAAGCAATGTAAGAAGCCAGTAGGGAGGTCTGGGGGGATACTGGGATGTGTAGGGAGAGGCATCACCAGCAGAAAACAGGAAGTTGTTATCCCTGACTTAACGTATGGGGAAACAGCAAGCATAAATCCCTCAATGAAAGATATTGCCCATATACAGAATGCATAGCCATTGAGGAATCCATGGAACACTTTATATTAGATTGTTCTAACTCAAAGAACTTAATGGGAATTTCTAGCACAAGCCTGGAATTTATTCTGGCTCAAGAACTTAACCTATGAAAATATGTTAGGTATTTATAAACACATGCTTGCAAAGTTCCATGCTGGCACTCTTTCAATTCTATTTGCAGTTCTAAAATTTTACGTTTGGCAGGCCCGGGGACAATGGGTCCTCAGACAACAAAGAATACCGTTTTCAATCATAAAAGTATTATGTGAGAAAGCACTTTTAGACATATATTATAACGATACAGCACTACATGCACTTCATAAAGTTAGCAGATCATGGAACAGTATATCATTTTTTATAAAGTATAAATAAGACAGTGAAATGTCACCAAACAATGTTTAATGAAATAGTGGAAAAGAATGCCTTAGTGTCATCATAAGAATAATTTGTACTTAATTCCTTTTTGTTTTCTTGTTTATACAAGTTTGTTTTCTTTTCTGATCATGTTATTTGGTTTGAATGCAATTTTTGTTTATGTTCTCCTTTCATAAAAAACTCCCCTAGTCTTCCAGTAGAGGGAACCTCTGGCCATCTGATGTGATGCCAAGATGACTGCTCCAGAAGAGGATGCTGAGGGAGATTACAGAGGCAGAGGAGCAGTTTTCCTTTCCTGCCTCGACACAGTGAGAGACCGACCGAGTAAATGAATTTGATACAAACAAGGCAACGAAAAAGATGGGCATGGATTGCAGAAATTAGCAAACTGATAAAACCGTGGTAAGACCGTCTAATAATGAAAACATGGCAGCAAGAGAGCCCCCTGTACAGTTGGAACAATCTAGCTTATAAGTAATTATAAAATGGAAAAAACATTTCTTGCACTGTGATTGGCTGATAGCCTTTATCAGCCGTGCCCTTATCAGGACATAACCTTACCGGCACTACTTGTGCCACCCAAAACGCAGCACACAAATAAAATCAATTCATTCCACCACTCTCCCACTGCAGCTCCTCAGCTACAATCTGACAGAACCACACCAGCTGCAGCAGGAGAGCGCTGGGACCAATACAGAAAGCACATATAGAACAAGGCTGTGCTTCGTCGAGGGGATGTGATGACGGCATACAGACCTCAAGAGCGAAGCTCGAGAGGTCTGAATGACATCATCACATCCCCAAGATAGAAACACAGCCTTAGTTGTGTATGGCCATCCATACACTATTTTGCATAGTATATGGTTCCCCAGAATGTGAAAAACTTTACTTTCACAAGGATTACATAGAAACATAGAAATTGACGGCAGATAAGGACCGCAAGGCCCACCCAGTCTGCCCATTTCTTTTTCTACCTTATAAATGTGCCATCGGACTTTGCTCTGTCAATGGCTTATCTATTCATACTCACCTGTATTGCTCCCTTATGCCTATATGCCTATCCCATGCCTGTTTGAAGCCCTGCACTGTATTCATATCCACCACTTCCTGAGGTAGGCTGTTCCACGCATCCACCACCCTTTCTGTGAAAAAGAACTTCCTCACATTACCCCTTAATCGGCCTCCCTCTAATCTCATACTGTGTCCTCTTGTCCTGCTATTTTTCTTATATTGAAACATGTTAGACTCTTTCACCTTGTTAAAGCCCTTAAGGTGTTTGAATGTTTCAATCATATCACCTCTCTCCCTCCTTAGCTCTAGGGTATACACATTGAGCTCCGTTAATCGGTCCTCATATGTTTTCTGATGCAGTCCCTGCACCATTTTGGTTGCCCTTCTCTGAACTGCCTCAATTTGGTTAATGTCCTTGTGAAGGTGTGGTCTCCAGTACTGCACGGTACTCCAGATGGGAGCCTAACCAGTGTCTTGTAAAGAGGGATTACTACCTCCCTCTTCCGACATGATACCCTACTAATACACCCTAACATCCCCCTAGCCTTACCTACTGCTTTAGTGGTCTGCTTGGATGATTTCAGGCTATCGGTGATGATGATGCCCAAGTCTCTTTCTTCCCTTGTGACTGCCAGCAACTCCCCTCCCAGCCTACTGGTGGCTTCAGGATTTCTCTCCCTATGTGCATGATCTTGCACTTCTTTGCATTAAACCCCAGTTGCCACTCTTTCGACCATCTTGCTAGTTTATCCAGATCTCTTCTCATTCTGCCCGCCCCATCTGTATCATCTACTCTGTTGCAGATCTTGGTGTCATCTGCAAACAGACAAACCCTTACCTCCAGTCCATCTGCAATGTCACTGATGAAGATATTGAAGAGGACTGGCCCCAGGACTGATCCCTGAGGTACCCCACTTGTGACTTGCATCTCTTCTGACTGTATACCATTTACTACAACTCTCTGTTTTCTGCCCGTCAACCAGTTTGCTACCCAGTTAACCAACTTCTGACCCACCCTGAGCCTACCCAGCCTATTAATCAATCTTCTATGTGGAACAGTATCGAAAGCTTTGCTGAAGTCAAGGTAAGCGACATCAACTGCTTCCACTTGGTCCACCACTCTGGTTACCCGGACAAAGAAATCTCCACTTTTGTGGAGCGGGATCACATGAGCCCTTCTCCAGTCTTCTGGGACCTCTCCTGTGTGCAGAGACTCACTAAACAGTTCTGATAATAGCTCTGCTAGTTGAACTTCCTCATGTTGTAATAATTTATGTATACAAATGTTCTCTTTTTTTGCTCTTTCTGTATCTAACTAGTATTGTTATCCCGGGTCGCCCCTGAAAAAGTGACCTTCGGGGCCCAGTGGGCCTACCTGGTCACCAAAATTTAATAAATAAATAAATTAGTTTGACAGGACCTTCCTTTGTAAACCCATGCTGTCTTGGATCCTGTGCTCCTATGGATTTCAGGTGTTGCACTATCCTTTCCTTAGAGTGCCTCCATAATCTTGCCCACTACTGAGGTAAGACTGACTGGTTTGTAGTTCCCTGCCTCCTCCCTACTATCACTCTTGTGGAGCGGGATCACATGAGCCCTTCTCCAGTCTTCTGGGACCTCTCCTGTGCGCAGAGACTCACTAAACAGTCCTGATAATGGCTCTGCTAGTTCCACCCTTAGCTCCTTTAGCACCCTGGGATGTATGCCATCAGGTCCAATTTCCTTGTCCACCCTGAGCTTATTGAGCTCTTGTAGGACCCTTTCTTTTGTGAAGGGACTAGAGTTCACCTCCCTCCCCACTGTGTCCATGGTGCTGAGCTGTGTGCCCTGCCTTATCTTCTCTTCAGTAAATACTGAGCAGAAGTATCTATTTAGAATAGATGCTTTTGCATGGTCCTCCTCCTCACACACCCCCTTACTGTATCTCCTTTGATCTTAGCAATACCCCCTCTGGACGTTCTCCTTTCACTAATGTATCTATAGAAAGTCTTGACACCTTCTTTTGCTGTTTGTGCTAGTGTTTCCTTGGTTTGGGCCTGTGCCTACCTTACAGCCTTCCCTGCTTCCCTTAGGGAAGTTTGGTATGCCTCCCTATCTTCATCCCACTGTGTTCCCTTATATTTCCTGAAGGCCAGCCTTTTGGCTCTGACCTTTTCTGCTACTGCTTTTGAGAACCAGAGTGGTTTCCTTCTTCTTTTGTACTTCCTTTTCTCTCTAACACAATGGGATATTGCTTCAATTAATGCATCCTTAATGCTTGCCCACTTTGCCTGTACCCCCTCACCTGTATTTCTTTTTGCCAGGGCTAGCTTAACTCTGTTGGCCATCTTATCAAAGTCAGCTCCCCTGAAGTCCCATATTTTTGCCTTGGAATGGGATGATTTAGTTGTAGTAGCCAAAGTGAACCATACCATGTGATGGTCACTGGCTCCCAGGTGACCTTCTACCTGGAGATCTGTGATCCTTTCCCTGTTAGTCAGTACTAGATCTAGGATAGCCCTGTCTCTTGTGGGTTGTTGTACCAGTTGTTTGAGGCCTTCCCCCAGCAGGAATCCCCATGTGTCTAGTTCTGGCAGATGTTCCTGCTGGTATTGACCAATCTGTATCTGGCATGTTGAAGTCTTCTATTATCAGAACCTCCCTTTAGCTGTCATATTTTGTATATCTTCTAACAGTAATGTGTCTATGCACTCCCCTGGTCTGGGGGCCTGTAGACAACCCCAGTTCTTATGGCTGTTCCATTTCCTGTTTCCAGGGTGACCCACAGTTCTTCTGGCTCCTTATGTGTATTCTGAATTTCTGTAGCTTTGATATTTTCATTGACATACAGGGCCACTCCATCTCCCCTTTTTCCACCTCTGCCTCTTCTGAACAGTACATAGTCAGGTACTGAAGTCTTCCAAGTGTGGTTACTGGTAAACCATGTCTCGTTAATTGCTACTATGTCCAGTTTAGCCTCTGTCATTATTGCCTGCAGGTCTGGGATCTTGTTTCCCAGACTGCAAGGATTTGTGTACATGATTTTTTCATTGGCCAGATTTCGGTGTGTTATTTGTTGGGTGAGGTGTGATGTTTCCCCTGTGTGTCGTATGGGGAGCTGGACCTTTTTCCTTACCTGGTGATGCAAATGAACCACTTGCTCCAGGTCCATGGTTAAGTCGTGCTATGCTCCCAAGTCCCAACTCTAAACATTGCGTTCCTCGGTTCAGTTTGACCCCGATGATCTACAGCGCCAGTGATTTAAAAAAAAGAAAACTGCCACTCTGGTAGTTTGGACACACAAAGCCAAGCATGTCTGTGTCCAAACTACATGAATCCATCACTCTCCAAACCACTCACTAACCTTCACCGCCATTTTACTATATTCGTTTTTGGAGCACAGCATTGTTTCGACCAATCAGGCAGCAGCTCCAGAGACAAAAGTTGTTGTAATATCATCGTGTCATCAGAACGATTCTACAACAACTTTTCTTGACCTTTGAACTGCCCTACAACAGCTTTTAGAAAGCCACTACTTTTTATTGACAATAAGCCCTAACCATGTACTATAATTCCAATGAGTGTATCCAAGGTCCCCCTTCCTGCACAACCACTAAAGTTTTAATGTAATAAATATGTTATTTTGTTTTACTCACTGCCCGTCTGTTTCTCAGAGCTGCTGCTCTCGGGTCCACTGCTCAAACGTCTGCCCAAAACTACCATTTCTGCCATCTCCGAATTCAGTTCTCCTCCAGTTCCTCCTCTCCCTCCTATGAGACCTGCAACAACCCAGAAGTCCCTGTCTAAGAAAGCAGCACATTACTGCAACCACAAAACTAAAAATAACAAGCATTTGTCAATGCCGAATGTTCTTTTGCTGGCATTGGCATTGGTAGTGCAGAAGTTAGAGAGATGCATAATAGGAATGGCAGTGAAGTGTTGCACTGACGCCAACCCCAACCCCATCCTGCAGAGAGTGACAGGCATTGGGGTGTGCCTTTGGAACCTTGACCATAACACTCATGCCATTTCACCTCACCCTACCCTGCAGACACAGACAAGTGTCGAGGTGTGCCTTGGGGTCTTTGGGACTTATGCTCACCCCATTCCATTAGGAACTATGCTGAGATTGGTGCAGTATAGGAAAATGTGGTGAACTTTAGAGCTGAAGAGTCCAAGGCACACCTCAATGCCTGTCAGTGGCTGCAGGCTGAGGGTGGGGGTGGAATGGCAGGAGCATTACAGCCCAAAATCCCAAGTCACATCCCTGACACCTGTCAGTTGGAAACCCTAACGCCCAGGCATTTGTTGGTATTTTCACTCCAAATTTTCAACATGGGCTTTTTGTGACCCCACCTAATGAACTGTGGCACTATCAGTTCATTAGCTGAAAGGTGATTTTGCATAGCGACTGCACCATTTGGTGCCACAGGTGTGAAAGCACATGTTGGACTGGATGTGAAAAATGACAGTTGTACTTTTCATGAGGAGGTGTAAAAAAATGATAATGTTGAACATCTGGAGTGAAAATATGAAACATTGGTGAAGTCATAAGTGTGCATAGAAACTGGCAACATACACCCGTAATGCAATTATTTTTGGGACTTTTTAACCTAATTTTTAACACAGGCATTTTGGGACCTCCATTCATGAACAGTAGCACTGTGATTTTGTTAATCTGTCCCAAACGTTGATTTCCCACAGTGACCATGCCATTCTGCACCAGATGTGTGAAAACACATTTTGGGCAGGATGTGAAAAATAACAGTTGTACCATTCATAAGGAGGTGTGAGGAAATGGTGATGTTGAAAATCTGGGGTGAAAATATTAAAAATTCTCTAAGTTACAAGTGTGCATGGAAACTGCGCAACGCACACTCATAACACAGTAATTTTTTGAATTTTTTCACCAAATGTTCAACATAGGCATTTTTGAACCTCTGTTCATGAACAGTGTCACTGTGATTTGCTTAATCTGTCCCAAACATTGATTTCCCACAGCGACCGCGCCATTGTGCGCCAGATGTGCGAAAACACATTTCCGGCAGGATGTGAAAAATGACAGCTGTACTGTTCATAAGGAGGTGTGAAAAAATGGTAATGTTAAAAATCTGGAGTGAAAATATTAAAAATTCTCGAAATTACGAGTGTGCATGGAAACTGCACAATGTACACTCGTAACACAGTCATTTTTTTGAATTTTTTTACCAAACATAAGCTTTTTGGGATCTCACACTAATTACCTCAGCCAGTATGGGACATGTTCACTCTTTCTGGCCCTAACTGAAACTGGGTGAGCAAACTAAGAATTAGTTGGGAAATAAATATGGTTTTGAGGTGTGTAGGGTTGTGTGTGTGTGTGTGTGTGTGTGTTGGTGTGGAGGAGACACATACAGACACCAACTTCCTATAGTGAGTTTTAATTAAAGCACTCCATACCAAGACAGTGATAAGAACTACTTTTGTGTACAGACATTATCATGTTTTTTTTACTCCTTTTATCTACCAAATATACTCGCATATAAGCTGAGGTTTTGGTACCAAAACTTGATCTGCATTTTTGGTATCTCGGCTTGTACACTGGTCATGACAATTAATCAATTAGCAAGGCTTGGGAATAGATCCCAGAAGTAATGGTAATGAAGTCATTTTTGCACGACACGTGTACAGTAATTTCTTGAGACAGGATTGAAATAAGCAGGTGGTAAGCAGGTGAGCAAGTGCTATAGGAAGTATTGAACTGGATACAGACAGATAATACCCAACAGGATAGATATTGAACCACAGCTGGGAGCATGGAGCGAGTGGGCGGTGGCGAGCTGACAGACAGTGAGTGAAGAGGTAGAGGCTGGGTTGGAACAGGTAGGTAGGTAATCACCATGAGTCAGCAGCCAGAACATCTGAATCTCTGCTGGAGAAGTAGCTGAAGGGAGCCGAGGAAACCGGCAGCCACTCCGGGACATGCCATGACTGGACTCCTCTGCATTAAAATACAAAAGAAACAGTGTGTCCTTTAAAAACATGAGCTTTTGTTGAAGAATTGGAATGGTATCATAAAAGGGTGGGCTTCCAGATGTTCCAGATATTGGCTTATATGTGGGAATTGTGATTTTTCTTGATTTGGGCAGCACTTTTGGGGGGTTGGCTTATACACAGATCGGCTTATCTGTGAGTATATATGGTACACTTTTTAAGTGCATTTTTTAATTAACTTCTTTACTTGGGGGATCCATTCCATTTTATAAATGGAATAAGACACTCTGAGGTGTGGTTTATGGACTGATAAGAGCACTTCCCAGGTGCTAAAGGCACTTGGTGCAAGTACCTGCTTCATTATGCAGCTGGAGCGTGCTCTTATCCAGCCATAAACCACACCTCATTGTGTCTTATTCCTTACATAGAACTCAGAATCTGTATAATTTATTTGCAACAGAAGAACTGCTTTACCTTTTGAGTAGGGAAAAACTATAGGCAGAATTGCTTAAATTGCAGTCAAACGCAGAGTGTGTGGAAGGCTGCCAAAATCACTGACAAGATGTCTCAGCTGACTGTCAATGATGCACCAAAAGTGCCAGGAGTCAGAGGGACTGAACACTTGGACTTCTCTACGTAGGTTGCAACTCTGGCAAAAGAATCCATACCTGTGGAGGCTGATGAAATGCAGACACCAGCCTGTAAAATGATTACCTTTTCTACAGACCAAGCCACAGTTCCTTTGACTGGTGGGGTTACGTCTGTAAAGGCACATACAAGCCAATGGAGGCTTGGCCTATGTTGTAACTCACATTTGCCTGAAAAATTAGCAGAAAGCCAAGGATGGTCTGTTGAGAAAGGTTTAAGAGCTGCTGGATGGGTAAACTCCAACTGAAACTGGAAGATAGGTTTCAGGATCATCTCCAACTCAGATGCCGTGACCAGAGGACACTATGCAAACAGGTATGGTCCCTGATATCAATTTTGTTGGCACAAACAAAGAAACCATTTAAAGTACTGAGGGGGTTACATCTTTGCCTACTGACTTATCATTGGAATTACTATCTGAATTGCAATTAACTCAGAACCCTGTGCTGCACATTGACAAGGCTGAACAAAGGCCCACACCAGGACTCAGACTGGTTCAGTGGGGAACAATGGGGAAGGTACAGTGCTTAATGCAGATCCTTCTACATTAGATCAAGCTTCTTCCACTCCTATGGACACAGCACTATCTGCGAATGTAGCTTAGGCCCCTATCCTAGCTGCTGCACTTTTAACTTTGAATAAGACAAACCCTAGACCTTATGCATCTTTTTTCATAGCTTTATTTACCCAGCAAAATGCCACAATGCTGTACGGTTAAGATGCATAAGGGCATGGAGGATGCCCCAGATCAAGCGTTTGGCCAGAACTCTTCTCAAGGGCTCTATGACATTTTTTGCTAATGAAATTTATGCATTGATTCATGTTTCAGGAGAAACGGCTTTTGATCTTAGTTTTAAAACTATGAATGGACTTGAGCATTTTTAAGTTAAGTAGAACACCTTGAAAAACACAACAATGTAGACACCTTTTGTTGCCATCCCCTTAACTAAACCAGCCAAAAAACTGTTATAATATTGTTTCAAAATGAAGGTGTCAGTGTTAATTATATGATTTACTGGCTGAAACAAAGGTGCACAGTCTTAGGTGACCCGGAGGCAATCCTTGATTCTGAAAACATTTGGACTGGGAGTGGAGAATTAGGGCAATGCTAAGTCCACATATACTGGGATTCAGCATCTGCTGAACAGTTTTTTCTTGGAAAGGGATAGGAGAGTCCTTTTCTATCCTGAACAATCCAAGGCATGTTATAAATGTGGGTCCACTGCACATCTTAGCTGCATTTGTGTGATAAAGTGAGATATTCAGCCTGTAATGAATTGGGACATTCTAGTTTACATTATGAAAATGAAAGGCATGTTATTTATGTGAGGAAGTTGGACACTCCTTTCAGAGTTGTCACTAGGTGGTGCACAGCCACAATAACCTTTTCAGATTTATAAATGTGTACACACCTCAATCTAAAGCTGAAAGATTTGACTTATTGAAACTAGTTCAGCATTATTTGTTTTCTTTGCACTGCATCATATTTGGGGATGATTTTAACTGCTGATTTTAGTCTCTTGATAGAAGTAGACATACTAAAACAAAACAAATGTACTATGATATGATTTTTGTTATCTTCTTTAATTCATATGGCGAGCATAAATGACTTATTATACAGTTACGGGTAAGCATGATCCTGCTTTCCAGAAAGGTCACTTGGCCACAAGAATAGATTCCTTTTTTTACAACTGCAAATGTGCAAATACACTCTGTAGTAATTCAACCAGCAGAATTTTCAGACCATAATATGTTAAGACTACAAATCAGAAGCAATGATCCTCTTTAACAAGAACCGGATATATGGAAATTTAATGTAGCCTTATTATACAATGGCAAGAAAAAATACTGTGCTCTGATTGGTCCGTCTGGGGCTGGACCCATTATGTTATCCCAGCATAACATCAGTGATCTAGTTGCAGAACACGTACAACCAAATAACATTAAAAAAATCACTGCCTACTGCCCACTACCCATTCTATGTCACCACCTAGCTACTTCAAACATCACAACAATTGTACCACAGACTTTTATTTCCTCAATATTCAGGCCACACATAGCCCCCACAGTTCCAAACTGGATGCCAAGTTAAACAAAACCAAAAAGTTAAAAGTATAAGAAAGTGAAGCCCTGACTACAACATACCCCACTCAGCAGCACCTAACTGCGATCGGCTTTAGCTGCCCGCTCCAATCAGCATTAGCTCCCAATATCACGATCAGCTCACCCTTCCCACCTTGAAAGGACTGAGCACACCAGCTGAAAAATTAATTTTATGAGAATATATACCATATATAACATAAAATAAAAACTACAAAAAGAATGAGCCAAGTGAAAGCCGAGTTTCCGATCGGCTTCATAGTAATTGTTCTGCAGGCAGTCTCCGCCGCTCCATCTCAACACCATAACAGAAGCCTAGTTTTGTTTTTGTTTAATCTAACAGAAAAAAAATCACATTGAAAGCAAACCAAGCACCCCCACTCCCTCCCATTATCCACAAGCACCCTGCAACCAAATGTAAAGTCATCATTATGATCAGCTTCACGGTAGTCCCCGTGATCTGTCACACCATTCACTGACTGCATGAGGAAGAATGCACTTCAGTTCAAGGCTGGATTAAGGTATAGGCAACATAGGCACTAGTCTAGGGCCCCCACCTTCCAGGGGTTCCCCAGCAATCCCCCAAATATTTTTACTACATGCCCATTTCTTTCTGCCTGAGTTGCTTTTTTTGTAATGGACTTGACTGCTGAATAATCTGAGCAAGGCAGGAGCTGAACTGAGATGGAAATCTCACCTCCCTGATTAGGTGTTAAGTACAGCTGATAGCTTCAGAGGGCTCCAACCAGACTGACCTTTAAGGTGTAAACAGGCCCCTTTCCTTTGCTATGTCTGCTTGAATGTGAATCTCACCTCCCTGACTAGGTGTTAAGTACAGCTGATAGCTTCAGGGGGTGACAGACAGACTGACATTTAAGATGAAAACAGGCATTTTGCTTTGCTTTGTCTCCAACCTCCTTGGTATCCCAAGTGGGAAGAAGTAGCTAGAAAGATTCCTGCCCCCCAGTTGATGTTCTTGATAGGGAATGTGATTGGTGAAAATCTTAAATGCAGGACCCCTGCAGTAGTTTGTCCATCACTTGCCTCATTTTGTGTATTTGAAGGGGGCCCTATTATTCATATTGGAAGGATTGGAGAGCCAGCAGAGCCTGCTTATTGGAGAGCCTGTTCCAAGTTCCAGATGCCTCTCATTAGCACATGAATGTTCTGTGACATGCCCTGGCCCTGGGTCACATAGTATGCAGATAGAGGTTGTGGTTCACAAATCCAAGTGTTCTGAGTCTACATGTTTTCCAGGTTCTTGGTTTGGGGTTGTAGCCACTAGGCTATACTGCCTAATGTATTAATTAATTTTTACACTCCTTGACTGGAATTTGATTATCATCGTTAAATGCAATTCTTCTCTCAGGGAAAATTAGTAGGAGGGTTTATGGTTGAGTTTGGGTTGGGGTGATGAGTGTCATGAAAATCATCATCAGAGTTATGAAAAACAGAATAAACTCTAGTCGGGGCCAATACAGCAGCAAACTGATTTGAGTAAATGTTCATGATATCAGAAATTAACATTGTTTTGTTGTTAAAGGTTCTATTTAAAATTTGTCACATTGCATGTAAAATGGCATACAGTATCATATATGACAGAGACAGTAACAGTCTGATACTAATGTGACACATCCTCAGGATATGAGGAGGCTCATAAAGTTATAACTGGAAATAAAGGTAATGAAAAGTATAACATCAGACCTGGCATTGACTACCCACAAGGCATATTTTCAACAGTTGGTTAGTAGATGAAAGTATTAAAAAAAGCTTTACATATAAACCAGAATATCAGTAAATATAAATTTATATCGAAGTCCATTTTGCAAATGTTGGAGTGAAGCACTGAGGATATAAAATGTTTAGGTGTTCATCAATATATATTCCTTCTCTTGAGAGACATTTTCTGTAGCACTGTGGATCCAATGAACTCTGCGATGCAAAATACAAATGTCAGGCATGTATTCTAAAAAAAAACAGTAAAAAGCAGGACATTATTATATCAGATGCTCATTTAGTCATAATCATACAGTGGTAGCCGTAGAAAAGTTTATCAGTACTGAGGTATTCCTAGATGTTTCTCAGTACTGAGGTATATCTAGGTATACTGAGGCAGAATGAGGCAAAATTACATTACAGTCAATGCAAATTGCAATGAGTACCTCAGTGGTACCTCGAGGTACCTTGAGCTAGGCAACTTTTAGATAACTACCACTGTAGTACAATAAAAAAAAAACACTTCTATTGCAAAGTATGCTTGCCATCTTTATATACTGGAAATAAAGATTGTCTATAGAAATCTTACAAAAAGTGCACAAATTCAAAGCAATCCTTCACACCTGGGCTATAGCGAGCCCCCAAGGTATAGATCCATTATGGCTGAGCATCTGATATAATAATGCCCTACTTTTTATCTAATGTTTTAGAACAGATTCCTGATATTTGGAATCATTCTACTGCAGAGTTCATTGGTTCCACAATCCTAAAGAAAATGTCTCTCAAGAGGTGATATATAAATGACTACCTGTCAATTTTATATCCTCATTGTTTCACTCCAGCATCCACAAAATGGATTTCTATACGGTTTATATTTTCTGATATTGTAGTTTATATGTGAAGCTTTCCTTTATAATTACATGCACTAACCAACTGTGAAAATATGCCTTTTGGGTAGTTTATACCAGGTCTGACATTAAACTTTGCAGTGGCGTACCACAGACAGCGACAGGGATTAAACAGTGCTGTGCAGTAAGCGCTACCCAGGTCACTGCCCATAGTACGAGGAAGAAGACAAGGGCTAGGAATCAAAAATAGTGGATGAGCTGCTCCCATGGCAGAGAGGACTGAGACATGGAGCTGATTGGCCACAATGGTGGTGGAGATCAGGGTTCTAATCCTGACATTCAGAATTGTGTTTTTCTCCTGTAATCCAACTCCAACTTGGAGTTAATTATTTTAGTTAAGGGGGCTGGGGGGGGCAGAGCCCCCACTAAAATAAGTGTTTGGACTGGTAGCAATCATCAGTGTGCTTTGTGACCGCTACCAGTGGCACTGCATTTACTTGCGGCATTTGTTCCTGCCACTGTTCTGCATAGTGCTGTATGGAAGGTGCTGTTATTGACAGCGCTGTTCATCCATGTGCTGTTCAGACCTAGTGCCAGATAACATAAGGACATTTCTGCATTAAGTTACTAACTCTGATAAAACTCTGCTTCTGGAGTGAAATGTTAATTGTTTTGCCCCAATATGGCATAGCATCGCTCCCTGATATTCATTGCACTACTGCACTTTTGCTGTTTTTAGTATACATCCTATGAATTCCCATATGCTTTTCTATTAAGCAGGTTAAAGTTTGACTGCTGACTATGGAATAAGAATGCTTTTTATTTGATGTACAAGTGGGAAGTACACAAATGTGCAATAGTGCAATGAATAGCAGGGAGCAATTCTACAATAGATTTCTTTCTAAAACTTCACTGCAGATGGGCTCCCATTGTCTACTTACTTTTTTTCATTGACTGTTGGACCGGGGGGCTGGGCACCTAGTGTTAAAATGGAGGGTTGGCAGCACTGGGGTTTGGCTGTAATTGTTCGCTTACTTTTTTTCATTTATTGTCTGACTCTAGGTTTAGTCACTTGGTGTCAGAATAGAGGAAGTTTGGTGGCAACAGGGTTGAGCATCAAGTGACTACTTGCTTTCATTTTAGTTTACCATCCAATCCCATAATTGGGCACCCAGTGTTGGGGGCAGGGAGTGGCACTGCGGTTTGGCTTCTGGTGACTGCCTAGCTGCCTGAATCAGGAGTCACCCAGCCAACCATGCCCACCAAACCAGAACCACATTGCCATTGTTTGCAAGCTGCAACACAGAACCCCCCCCAACTCAGCAGTATAGCTAACCTTAAAAGAGCTGTACTATGCTGTGCTTTTTTTCATAAAATACTAGAGCACAATCTGGTCAGTAATGAGAGAGTGCAGCACCAGTTAGCCACCCTGCCCAGCCAGTAGCTGCAACACAGAGTCAGACCCTAAAGTAAAAATCCAACCAGCAGCAAAAACAGCCAAGAAAGAAACTGCCTGCAGAACCAGAGAGACAGGGTTCTGACTGCTGTGCCTTTTCATTAAGGTAAGTGGCTGGGTTTATTTGAAAATGTCTCAGTACTGTGGGGAAGGGAGAGACTCAATAGAGAGAATGCATGGCCCTCAATCTTCTGGCCTGCCACTGTGAGTGGCCAATCCATTGAGGACCATTTTGATAGGTGGATACCTGCTGTAAAGGGTTGGGATAGCCATTTCTTCTTGTTCGGGTGATAGGGATGGCTTTACTTCTCCTGCCCCTGGGGAGGAATAGTTTTGCTTTTCCTGGTGGGGGGCCCTACTTCTCCTGGCTTAGGGGGGTGAGGATGGCCCTGCTTCTTTTGGCTTGGGGAAAGGGTATCTCCCTGTTTCTCCTGGCCTGGGGGGGTGGCCCTGCTTTTCCTGGCTTGGGAGGTGGCCCTATTTTCTGGGTCATGTGGCCCTGCTTCTCCTGCTAGAGAAAGCAGGGGGCAGGTCCATTCCCCCCTCCCTGAGCCAGGAGAAGCAGAGCCATCCATCCCAAGCCAAGAGAAGCTGGGCCATCTGTACCCTCCCAAGACAGGAGAATCAGGGACATCCCCTGTAAAAAATAAAATGGAATTTGCATTTTTATTTTTAGAAATATAACATTCATCATTAGTTCAAATACCCTAAGAAGTAGGCATGCATAAATATACACATATGCTTTCCATTACGGTTTCAAAAGGTGCCTTGGCTTCTAACTGTAGTGCCCAACCAGTGCCCTGGAAACCAACAGAAGCTGGAACTGCCACTGTTGCTAGCCTTACATGCTGTGAAACTTGATCATATAGAAATAAAAAAATGTAAATGTGGAAGTGGACATTGGACAGAAAAGTTAAATGAAAGAGTGGAGGAATTTGCAAAAAACTCAGCAAAAACACAAGGCCTTTATGGTAATGAACAAGAAAATAAAATATCTACTTTTATGCATTTAAAAGCACACAAGAAGGCTGAAGATTAACGACCAGCATAATCAAAGGTTAAGACTCAAATGTGTTGCATGGTAATCTGAGAACAGGGGGAGTTTAAACCATTAAAATACCAGAAAAGGCACACAACTTCATTAACTATCTAATTATTATAAATATATTTGTTTTAAAGACGTATTTTGCAGGAAATCAACACATATACCACATAATTAGGAAAATATTCAGCAATAAAAAAATTATAAGCACATAATAGGAGCAAACTCTTTAAAGGTAAAATCTTGTAATGGTAAATAAAGCTGAAGTAGACTGGAATTTTACAATGGAATGCAATACTAGAGTGCAGGAAAAGAAGTGTAATTGAAAAGAAATAATATTTTCATTGTTTATGGAAGCCAGCTGTTCCATAGCTATTTATCTTACATGCCCCTAAAATGATGAATGTTTTTCGATAAAAATTACAGCCAGTACTGCCTTAAGCTCTTTTAACAGGCACAATTATTTAAGGGGCTCTAGAAACAGTGCTATACACTGCAGGCAGGGTTGCAAACACACACGTACCACTGTGGTAAATAGAGAGAACAGTGCAGTAATAGGAGTCATGCAGCCATCCAAATTATTAAATGGAAGACCACACTCTCTCTGTCCTGTTAAATAGTTCTCAGTCCCCTACTCACAGCAATATGTCAGCATGGTGATAGCACCATGCTGCCGTAAAAAATGGTACTGAATTTTTAAGTCCTTTAACAATACTATATTGCAGTTCACAAACAGTATGGCTAAGCTAGATCTTAAACACCACCTACAAAAAAACATTTTAATGACACAAAGTGGCAAAGAGACTACAGTGCTATTGATAGGCTTACAATGCTGTCAGGGGCACCAGCGGCCTTTAGATTATATTTATTTAATCTGCAGACAATTGTATATGTTATGGAGCTATATACATACAATACTACCCCCCATTATGTACAATTGCTTGCAAAGTAAACAAATAGTATTTGAGGGCCACCACTTACCCTGACCATTATCAGTCTATCTATAGCACTATAGCCCAGTCCCTATGTGGTTTTGTGGGTGGGGTTGTATCAGGAAGTAAGATTGTACTTGCAGTAAGTTAAGTAGCATAAGAAATGTGGCAATCATGTATGCTGAGAGCAGTCTTGCACATACAGTGATCCCTCGATTATCCACCAATTGTTTGTACAAAATTATAGCTATTCCATTGCCCCTTATTATCTCACAGCCTTGATTATCCACCCAGTTTTGCTTGTACAAAAATGGGAGGATTGTTAAGGATGTACTGTAGATTATCAGACTGAAATCAAACAGCATGTGACACTTAAGGGGAAAGGGAGACTAGAGAATGGTGTGCACTATCACTAATATGATTTTGAGAGAGGGAAGCAGAAGGGTAGGAATTTTTTTTTACTTGACCTTTGGCCTCGGCCTCTGTGGGTACTTCCTCCTTCCCCGGTATTCAACTGGGTCCCGACATATCAGGATCCCGGTGTCATGTTGCACAACACCAGGGAGTTTTTTACTCCCTTTTTCTTGTGCAATCCCAAACCCTAGAGGGTGCTGGCACACAGTTAAGTACCTAACAGTGCCCTCCCCTTCCTGACTTGTGAGATCCGTGTTTGCCCCACCACCCATGCTTCCACCAGCAGTAGAACAACAGACGCTAGTGCTGCCCAGAATGTTCCATCCCGCTTGAGAAGGAGATCATCCATTGGGATGCTCAATCCTCCTCCTCCCCCCTGGCTGACCCCCAGTGACCAAGGCCCATTCCCAAACCCAGGTCACTGGCATGGCACAAGGTGTGGTGTCCAGTGCCTCAACCTTCAGCAGCACTGGGCCGGCTAGAAGGGTAGGAATTTTGATTTGTATTCTGTTGCCCATATATCTTTACATACAGACTGTATCCTAACATGAGATACCGTTTGTATGTAAATGGAATCCCAAGGTGCATTACAGTCTGTGACAGGGTCCCTTTACAGCAAAGGGGCATGGTCACAGGTAGAGGGGGCATCAGATTTCTCTTGGGCCTTGGGCTCCAGGTAACCTTAATCTGGCCCTGCTTCAGTTGTTTACCTCTAGGCCACTTTCTCTTTCAATGTTTGAGCCACAATAATGAGCTGGATTGGGGGGTACATATCTTCAAATTGTATTTCAGCCACTGTGAGAGGCAGTGGGGGGGCAATGTGTCACTTCCACAGGGCAGTAGCACAAAGAACCATGCAGGCATAAGAGAAAGAGAGCTTCTTGTGGTAGACTACAGAGCCACACAATAGGAGCTGCTCCAGCTACTGGCCAATGCAGCCAATCAGCACTATTTAAAAAAAAAAAAGTATACTTCCCCATGGAAAAACATGAAAAAAGATACTTTTAAATGTACTTTTCATTTTTTTTTTTTTTTACAAACAAGCCTGTGTATAATAGAAATAATGCACTCCAGGGCATGCGTCGTGCTGGGATAACATCACTTCTCGGGTGTTGGAGGCACTCAGCCTACAGCCTCGTGCTCAACCACCTGAGGCATGATGTTATTCCAGCACGACACACACCCAGTTGTGCATTATTCCTTTATTGCAGCACTCCAAAGTTAGTCAGGCGATCTTACATTATATTAAAGCAAGGAAGTCGGAATTAATTTTTTAGGAGGATCTCTCCATTTGGTGGGAACATATAAAACTGGAGCTGAAGATACTTCTTAAATCTCTGAGCAAAACTTGTAGCAAAGATAAATGTTTATATTATCTCAGGAAAAGGCAGTAGTTACAAATATTAATGACTTTTTTGCATGACACAGGACAGGATTATACTTGGCAAATCAGCGTGCTCAAGTGGGAAATGGTTCAATTCCATATGCAGCAAACTGAAAGCCTTAAGAAATCACAAACTTTCAGAACTCAAGGGAGGTTAGAAACACTATGTCCTTATGAAAGTTGTTATGAGAGGGTGCAAAAGAAAGTCATGGAAGGTCTGAATCCTAAAGATTGTTACTCAGTATCTGTCAGAACTGTTTCACCAGTCCGATGCTCCCATAAGTAGCATGGAACATTTTTTAAATACAGTACATATACCATCTATTCCTGCTGACATTAAAATCTTCCTAACACAAGATGTACAGGTTTCAAAACTTTGCACTGCAATCTCGTCACTTAAAAATGGTACAGCTCCTGGAAAGGATGGCTTTACAAGGGAACTATATAAATTAATTGAGCCAGAATTAGAAAATGAACTTGTACATGTGTTTAACCATAACCTTAAATCCCAATCCTAACCTTTGAATATGAATGCTGGTATTTTAATCAATCTCCACAAAAAAGGGGATAAAAGAATAACTCAGAATTGGACACCAATCGGTTTGCTTAATACTGGTTTTAAACTACTAGCTAAAGTCCAGAACAACAGATTACTTCAGGCTGCACAATATCTCACTACACCAGCACAAACAGGCTCTGTACCTGGCAGGCAGATTTCAGACCACCTCATATTGAGAGGAAGGCGTTGGAAAGAGAAAATAATGCTAGACTGACAGGGTTTTTTTGTCTCATTAGACCAGAAAAAAGCATTGATTCTGTGAATCATGAGTTCTTATGGAATGTGTTGAGACTATATCAAATTCCAGAAGGTTTTATCAAATGGATACAATGCTTATACATGACAGCTGTGGTTTCTCCTATTATTAATGGATGGTGTGGACCCCTTATCAGTATAAAAAGAGGAGCGAGACAGGGTGCCCATTAAGTCCTATTTCATGCAAGATTTGTCTAGCTCTCTTATTAAGAATGTTAAATTCACCCCGAATGGCACCTTTGCAAAAGGAGGAAGGACTTATTCTGTATAAAGTTATTACTTATGTGGATGACATAAGTCTATTAGTGCAGGATGAAAACTTAGTGGCAGAAGCCTTACAAATATGCAACACATTTGGTCAGTACTCAGGAGCTACCTTGAACATCGATAAATGTAATGGTAAACAATTAGGCAGCACAGTTAGGCACACTACTGTGGTCGCAGGAATCAAAATACTGATTGACCCTTTACTAGTTTCACAAGTTAAATTTGGCACAGGAAACTTAGATATGTTACACTGGGACTCTGAACTTGTACAAGAGAGGACCAAGGTTGCACAGTGGAACAAATGGAAGATGGGGGTATAAAAAGGAGTATCTATTTGACTAAAACTTACCTTACACCATTGCTCCTGTATATTAGCTATTCTCTTTCCCTCATGAAAACCCTAGAAGCATCATACTTGAGTGTGTTGTTTCAAGCACCTTGGGGAAGTAGATTGAACCCTTTAAAATGGAATGTTACCCTATCTTCCATTTAGTCAGGGAGGTTTAAACATGGTTAACCCAACAGTATTTTAATAGCATATTTTTCACTAGAAACTTGAAACCATTATTATTCAGTACAACTAAGGGATTGGAACCTTGGCTTTATTCTGCCAGTCCTGGCTAAAACAATGAGATACGGGGACTTTGAAGGTAGTTAAACAGTCTGCTCTTGCATTAACTTATCTAACAGAAACATTCTTAAAATTAAGACAATGGCAGGTTACCATATATATGGTTTTAACACTAAATAGAAAAGCTGTCTATGCCAGGATTTTAGAAACAGCTTTTTTGGTACCAGTGGTTTTTGACCATTGTTCCCCCAGCTCTCTTTCTTCATTACTACAACAAATCACAGAATCTAGAATCCCACCACTTCTGTTGGATGTACATTG
Source organism: Neoceratodus forsteri (assembly GCA_016271365.2). NCBI lineage: Eukaryota > Metazoa > Chordata > Ceratodontiformes > Ceratodontidae > Neoceratodus > Neoceratodus forsteri. The sequence continues at coordinate 723,344,559 of CM057458.1, read as the reverse complement.
GTTGTGTTGCTAGGAAAAATTAAACCTAAAGGCAAACCAAAAATATAAACAATTAACAGAAAGAATGTGCATCAGAAATTTATGCACGCAGCAATTAGAAACTTTGGAGCACCTTTTTTTTATTTGACCTTATATAGTCAGTTTTTGGAATTTAGTTGCAGATGCATGGTCTGAACCAATATTTTCATCTGTTACTTATGATATTTTGATATATGGAAATTTTACTTATAGATGGGCAAGATGGGAGAAAAGCATGTTACAACTGATATTTGCAATTTTCAAATGGCATATCTGGAATACTAAGGGCCCGATTCTAGAAGAATGGCACAAAGGTGACTTCCGCCAAACCCAGTTGCGACATGGAGTCTGTGCCCAATTCTAGAAGGGGCAGGGTCCCCACTGCTAAGTCCTGTGACTTGTGACATCTAGCCAGGTAAGCCAAACAGAAAGCGTACCTGGCGAGTTTGTCGCAAACCGCAACTTCTGTCTAGCATGGCGCAAGTGCCCCAATTCCCAATTCCCGGACAGAGCCCTACAGGGCTAGAGGACCCCCCACCCACTATCAGTGCCCCACAGATCCCTCCCAACTCCCGACTGGCTCCCCAAGTCAACTGTGTACTGTACAGTATGTCTTTTAGAATGGTGCCATTGGGGACTTTGTTGCTGCCATTCTAGAATAGGGTGCAACAACTACTGTAAACCCCCTAGCACCATGTCACAGTGGGTTTAGGGTATATTTGGTGACATAAGTCCACTTTAGTGCAAGCTGCCTGCAGGCTGCTTTGCAGAATACCAAATGTCACAACTGCTGGTGTAACTTGCTACTTGCACCATTTTTTTGGCACAAGTGAAGTTACGCCAGGTGTATCCCTTCTAGAATCGGGCCCTAAGTGTTTATTTACATTGCAGCAAAAACAGATTTCTCAAATTGACCTTTTGGCAAAAGTCAATTATGATTTGTGTAGGATTTACCAGAAAGAAACACAACTCAGAGAACAGAATATTACTAGGCTAACAGTGGAGAAACTTGCCCTGGATCACTGATTCAGACCAACCTGTCACATGATTTGTATTTTGCTGTATCTGTTTATGTGTGGTACTGTATTTGTTGTGTATGATTTCTATGAAATGTTTCATTTTGTTTTAAACTAAGAGATGTTTATGTTGGATGTCATTTTGGAACTGTGATGATGTAATTTTCTTTTCTTAATAAAATCCTCTACTCTTTGTGAAACGTGCCTTGGGTTCTTTTGCTTCTACCTGGACACCCACCAGCACAGCTCCAGGATGGGTAGAAAGGACCACGGTTTAACATCTCATCAGAAGGATGGCACACCCCAACAGTACAGCACCCCAGTTAATACGGCACTCAGGTGCCAGCATTTTAGGTATGAGCCCAATCACAGTGTGGGATTAGAACCCAGGACCTTGTGGCCCAGAGGCGGATGTGCTACCAACTGAGTCACGCTGACACTCAGAACATGAGAACACAGCAACGGTTTGGGTTTTTACTCAAACTGTAGCCGTGGAGTCCCATAGGGCACTACTGTCCCAGCCAACTTCATGGCCAACACAAGCCAGAGAAAGAGGCTAGACAGTGGTGGGGGAAAGGAAGGGAAAAAGAGGAGAGGGAAATCTATTCCTGTGAAAACAGGGCTGTGCACAAGTAATAGGTTTGCCCAATTACATCAGGAGGAACTCCAGTTTACCCAGAAGAAGGGACAACCATGTCTAACAAGCAGGCATTGCCAAAGAGCATGTTAGAAGGAGGGCCATGCACATAAGGGGGCAAGAGAAATGTATGGAGTGGGGGACTCAACTGTCAGTGGTACTGGGAGGGACTTGTAAAGTGGTGTTCTCCTGCTTCCCTGGGGAGATAGTAGACAGACTCATAGACAGGACGGTGAACTTATGGGAGAGTAGGAAGAAAGGTCAGATCTAATTGTGCATGTGGCTACAAAAGATATGAGCAGGAGGAGCATGTACTGTAGCAGGTAAAGTCAAACTTCCATGCTCTGGGAAAATTAGTGAAGTAGAGAGCAGTGGCAGGAACCTTCTCTAGGGTGCTACCCGTTCAATGTGTTCTAATTCAAAGAATAGCTAAGGGATGGTGTAGGGAGGTGGGGTTATCCCTCCATTTTCCTTTTTTCTTCCTACACCTTGGCAGCTCAGACCCACCCAGAGGCAGGATTTTGGTTCCTCTGGGACTGTGGCCTGACTGGAAGGTATTGGAGGCTGTTTAAAGAGGATGGCTTGCATCCCAACAATGAGGACAGAAGGGTGTTGGTAGATAGATGGGTGCAAAACATTGCAAGTTTAAAGTAGTGAGGGAAGAATCAATTTGGCAAGGAAAAAAACTCATGGCATGATTCATGGGGGTCTTTCCAGCTTTTCCCCAATGAATAATAGAACAGAGGAACTATACCAAGAGGGAAAAAGGACGTGAGGTGGAACCAGTTGTTGGATGACGGTATACACCAACACAAGGAGTGTTGTCAACAAAATGCTGGAAGCAGGATAACGGTGGAAGGAAACCTATTCCTGGTGACTGTCATTGAGATGTAGGCAACCTTGAGCCATGAGTGGGAAATGACCCTACTGGGATACTGTTCAGTAAGGAAAGGACATGGGGAAGGTGAAGGGGAGTAGCACTGCATATAAAGGAGGCAATGCAAATGGACAGCCTGGGGGGCTTGGACAAGCTGGTAAACCTTGTGGGTAGTAGCATCAACAGAGTAAGGGAAGCAAATTAGGATTGGGGTGGTCTATAAACCACCAGGCCAGGACCGGGGGTGGATAAAGAACTGGAAGAGATGCTAAGGAGAGTGGCCAAATCAGAGGTAGTGGTAGGGTACTTTAACATGCCAGATGTGGACTGGAAGGTTCTAATCGTGGTAGATACTAGGAACCAGCTCCTGGTCCAGTACAACTAATCCAATGCTCAACAAGTGAAGGAGCCCTGCTGGATCTGGTACTCACCAGCAGTGAGAATATACAAATTGTTTTAGTCCAGTAACCACTAGGATCCAGTGGACACAAGGCAGGTGAGGTTGGGGGTCCAAATGGACACCACCAAACTGCAAATACTGCAAAGATATAGGATTTCAAGAAGGTAGAGTTTGACAAGATGAGGGGGCTGTTGAGAAAAAGCACGGAGAGAATAGAGCTATTAAAAGGTGCAGGGGAAAATTGTAAGCTTTATAAAAGGAATGCTAGAGGCAGCAGAAAGCTAAATGGGAAGGGCATCTAAGGGAAAGAGGTCAAAAGGCCCAAGATGATTCACAATAGAAGTAAAGAATGTGGTAAAAGCCAAGAGAAGTGCATTCATGAAATACAAAGGAAGCCAAAGGGGGGAGGATTGGGAGTTTAACAAGAGGCAGCAAAGGTCGCTAGTAGAATGGTTAGGGAAGTCCAGCAGTGTATTTATTTATTTTTTTTAGTTTCTGGTAACTGGGTAAGTACACTAAGCAAAAAAACAACAAAAAAAAACTGCCTATTTTCAGGCACGACCCGGGAGAGTACAATAAGAGAGTACAGCAATAGCTAGCAAGGGGAAAAATCATTCTTCAGATACATTTGGAAGAAGTGAAAGGTAAAAGAAGGCACAGTGAAGCTTAAGAGGGAGGAAGGATGGGAAGATAGGGAAAGAGATACTGAACAAATGCTTTCGTTCTGTATTTGTTTAGGGGAAAAAGAGGGTTCATTACCAGAATGTGGGGTGATGAGGTAAATGGAGAAGCTAAAAGAGTTGAAAATAGATGAATCTATTGGACCTGACAGCTTATATGGTAGGATACTTAAGGAGGCTGCAGAAGTAATAGCAGCACCATTTGTAGATATATTCAACTGCTTGCTGGCCACAGGGGTGGTCCCTCGGGAATGGAGGACAGCAGACATGATCCCTGTAAACAAGAGCAGCAGGAAAGATGAGCCAGGAGACTATAGTCCAGTCAGCCTCACATCTACAGAGGAGAAGGTAATGGTGTCCATACTGAGGGAGAAAATAGTGGACTTCCTATAAGGGAATGGACTAAAGTACCCCAGGCAACATGAGTTCATGAGAGGGAGGTTGTGCCAGGCAAAGCAGCTCTCCCTGACTTCTTCAACTCAGTGACCAGGGTGGCTTACAAGGGACAAGCAGTTGATATAGTGTATGTGGACTTCAGCAAGGCCTTTGACTCAGTCCCCCATTGGAGACTGGTCAAGAAGCTAAGGGACTTAAGGTCGGAGGAAAAATCAGTGGCTTTAGTGGAAAGTTGACTGAGGGGAAGGGTGCTAAGAGTGTAGTAAACTGGGAGTTCGCAGAGATAAAGGAGTGCATGCGCAGAATACTCAGAGTTCTGTACTGGGCCTTGTTCTTTTCAATGTGTTCATTAGTGACATAAGGAAAAGCATAATGGGCAAGGTCTGCCGCTTTGCAGGTGACATAAATATCTGCCTGTTGTTATACAGAGAGAGAGTCAAAAAGCAAAGATCTATTCTTCTGTTCTCTCTCTTATTCTGTCACTTGTCTATCTCTTTTCTGTCTGATTGCACATCAAATTTTCCTTGTGGAACCTTGGAAATGGTCACTCCGATTGCCCCACAATTTCCTCCTGTTGTCTCTTCCTTTATCTGCTGTTTCTGTTCTTTCTTTCTCCTCATGCTTCTTTGCAGCTTAAACCTGTATGTGAATCTTTAGTTGAAACTGCGATCCCTTGGTTTGCAAATGTATACAGTTGTGTTGTTGAAATGAATGTAGAAAGCAGTTTGGGTTTATCTGGAACACATGGGGTTACCCTTGAAGTGCATTTTGTCTTCCTCAAGCTTGTTTGAAGATCTGTCAGCAGGAAAACCAGTTTTGGCCAGAATGTCTTAATTAGCTGCACCTGTTGAGAAGACTGGATGTACTGGTCACTAGAAAGAAATTGACAAAGTTTGGTACTTCGTGTGAAAACAGGAGACATATCTTAACAAGCTCAGGATGCAGAAGTTAACTGCCAGGAAAAGACATTATATGTAGAGAGAGCTGGAGATTTTAGAGAGACTCTCAGAGGAAGGACTTATGTTTGTTTGAATTGCCTGTATTATGAACTATCCTGCACAGTTTTATTTTTTATTTTATTGCTATTGATAATAAAATGACACTTTCGAATTTTACAAATTCTCTTTGTTTACCTATGCTTCCTAACCTATACCTCAATGACAGATAGCATCAGAAATGGGATTTATGCCATGCATACTCCAAGCCAGGAGTTTTGTGCATGGGTACTAGACCTGGTACCAGGGAAGCATAGAGGAAAGGTATGGATCCTACAACAGCAAGCCCAGGAGTGATTACCAGAAGAATGGCAGCCAAACTAGAAGCAGGAACAAAAGGCCAAACTGAGACTGTACAGCTGGCACCAGTAATAGCAGAAGAAGAACAGGCAGGGACAGAACCTGAAAGCATGTCTGCCTTCTTCAAATGGTGGGCTATATAAAAAAGAGATGGAGAAGCAGGGAAAAGAAGAGATGCTGTGACAGGAGCAGCAGAGAAAAGAAGAGATGCAGCAATGGCTGGATGCCTTGCAAGTTATCAAAGCTGGAGGATTTGGTACAGGTTCAGTAGATCAGCAAAACATAAACAACCTAAAAGACAAACTTACAAAGTTGTGTCCCTCAGAGGATATTGAAGTATACCTGACAATTTTTGAAAGGGTCATTGGAGCCTGCCAATGGCCAAAACAGTAATGGGGAATCAGGCTGGTACCTTATCTGACAGGTAAATCCCTACTTGCCTACAGCAGTATGGATACTGCACAGTCAGAAAACTATAACCTAGTGAAAAGAGAAATCCTTAAAAGATGACATCTCAGCAGAGACCTACAGGCAGAGATTCTGGTTCCTGAAGTACCACTCAGTCAACAATCCTCAAGAAGCCTTCACCTGATTCTGAGAACTCCTCGTTAAATAGCTCCAACCAGAGGGCAAAGCAGTTCCACAGATCATCAACATATTTACAATGGAGCAATTCATCAATATCTTTTCCACAGAAGTGCAGATCTGGGTAAAAGAATGCTGACCAGAAACTGGGGAAAAGGCTGATTCTTTAGCTGAGGACTTTCAGATGGCAAGACAGACAACACAGCAGCAAAGTCACAGCCAAGGAATGGTAAGACCCTCTTATTCCTGATTTATGTCCTGATCAGTTAAGAACTCTGACGGGGGTAACATATCTGCACCCAAAGACTTTATTTGCTAGAATGGTAATCCAGGCCATGTTATAAGAAACTGCCATAAAAATGAGTATAACACAGGAGCAAATTTGGCCTTAACAAATTGGGGCAAGTATTTAACAGATAGCAAGATGGGAGATAAGACTATGAAGGGACTTATAGATTAGGAAAGTCAACAGACCCTGATGCATGCTGAAGTCCCAGGTGTCCTGGCCAGATTTCCCCCATTCACTAAAAATACCACCAGCAGCTTAATCTGGTTCAATTTCAATTGGTTGCCATCTGTATCCCCCTTCCCCTGGTTGCCCCTGAAAAAGGGACTTCTAGTCTCAGTGGGCCTACTGGGTCAATAAAATTCAATAAATTAATAAGTGCTGAGAAAAAACTGTGCAAAAGGACCAGGTACTGGGGTCATCTGCATCCACGGGGACACTGGATACTATCCCACCACCCAAGTGGCTCTGAGTATCAAAGGGGTGTCATACCAAATGCAAGTGGGGGTAGCATCTAAGCTACCTGTGCCTGTGATTATTGGAAATGACTTTCCAGGATTTGTGAAGGTAATCACAGATGGAATAAATCCTGTTGTGTCAGCAACTATGATGACAGCACAGGCAAAGAAAATCTCAAATGTTGGGGGCTCTTTTCCTTTTGTTGATTTTGATTCGAACTTGTCTGAGCACAGCTCCAAGATCTGGAAATCCAGAAAAGAAAGAAGACACTTGAAAAAAGCAGTGACAACAAAAGGCTGATGGACATAAGGGGTTGATGTATGAAAATGTTGAAACTAAACTGATAACTGATTATGATTTTGTTTCTGAGCAAACTAATGATATTTCTCTCCAAAGTTATTTTAAGCAAGTGGGGATGAAACAAAAACAGGATGAACCAATGTTTTTAAAACCTAATGGGCTACAGTTCAGAGTTTGGGTTAATCCTTAGACACAGGAATAGATAGAACAATTGGTCACACCAAAGAAGTATAGAATTGAGTTGTTACAGATAGTATATGATAGTCCTATGGCTGGTCACTTAAGGAGGGGTCACACCCTTGCCAGACTGTTATACAGATTTTACTGGCCGGTGATTCATGAGGATGTTGTTGCCGGTACCCAGTGAGGATAACGACTGAATATGAATGACCTTCAGAACAGTGACTCATATTCAACACTTTCCTCATTGGCTACCCTGCAAGGGTAGCAACCCTATGCGAAAGCAAGAGTAGGGAAGGGTGACCTGAAGGAGGGGATAGTGAGGGGAAGGAGAGGGATAGAGAAGAGGGTTTGTGAGGGGGTAGTGTACCTGCTGCAGCTGAGCAAGCCATGTGGTGTGTTGGTAAGGGTGACTAGCTGTGGCACAGCAGGTACTGGGTTCAGGGAAGAATTTTGCCACTGGCCACTGCTGCATTTTATTTTCTTGGAATCCAGAGTGGTGCCCTCTCCCCAACATGCACCCCCCCCGTAGTTGAGAATCTTTTAGCAAGGAGGTGTGAGGGGGGCAGGGGGTGTTGCCCCATCCCACATAACCACTCGGACTCCTTGCCGGATGTCTTTTCACCAGCATGTGTATATCGCTGATTTGCTTTTCAGTGATACACACTCACCATAATAGTGACCACTCTTTTGCGATCACTATTATGACATGGAGCCATTGCTACCTGTTGCCATTCTTGTGCTGAATGCCAGACAATAGCTTCAGTGACTAAAAAAGACAAGGTGACCCTGATGCCCCTACACTTGATAAATGTGCCTTTTGAGAGAATTGCAATAGATGTGGTTGGCCCCTTAGACAAAAGTAAAAAGGGTAATCAATTTATTTTTGTAGTATGTGACTATGCTACTCAATACCCAGAGGCAATTCCAATGCATACTTTCACAGCCCCAAAAGTGGCAGCAGAGCGTGCCAAAATTTTCAGCAGGATGGGCACAGCTAAAGAGATTATTATTGATCAGGGTTGTAATTTTGGTGCTGCATTACTTATGGAGCTGTACCGACCACTAGATATCACTTCCATAAGAACCTCTCCTTATCACCCTCAGACAGATTTTCTTGTTGAGTGTTTTAATCAAACCCTAAAACACATTTAAAAAAAGTTTGTTATAGAGGAAGGGAAAAACTGGGACCAGTACTTATCTTACCTGTCTTTTGCTTACAGGAAAGTACCTTAAGCATCAACGGGTTTTTCACCTTTTGAATTGATGTATGGTAGACAACCTAGTGGGCCACTAAATGTAGTAAAAGAAACATGGGAAGATAACCCCACTCAGAAATAATCTAGTACATCTTATATGTGTGCCTGTGAAAGAAACTGCAAACTATTTTGAAATTGCCTACAGTGACCAGTAAGAAGCCGAAATACAGCAAAAGGTATATTATGATCATGGAGTAAAAGAAAAAGTTTTTGAGCCAGGTGAAATGGTCTTGTTACTGTTACGCTCTACAGAAAACAAACTAATAATGAAGTGGCAAGGGCCTTATAAAGTGATTAGAAGTACTGGTTCAGTAACCTTTGAGACTGAGACCCTACCAAGATATACCATGTCACCTTGTAAAGAAATGGTTGTGAAATCACCAAAGGTTGCTTTGTTACTTACGGGATAGCCTAAATATTGCCATATTACACTGATACTGTGTGAGCTGCACTGGCTGCCAGTCAGGTGGAGGATCTTCTTTAAGGTAGGTCTTCTCACATATAAGGCCCTACATGGCCAGGGCCCTGGTTACCTGATGGACCTTCTTACACCTGATGTCTTGGTCCATCCCCTCTGCTCCTCCAGTAGGGGCCTCCTGGCTAGTCCCAGGATGAGGTTAAAAATGGCTGGTGACAGGGCTTTTTGTGTTGCCGGCCCCATCCTGTGGAATTCGCTGCCCCTCAGGGTTAGGGAGGCTCCATCTTTGGAGGTATTCAATGCCCACTTCAAGGCCCTTGTGTTCACCCAGGCTTTCCCCAACCTAGCTTTTTAAGTGAAGATCAGTATGCTAAGGTTTTGGTCTCAGTTCTCAGCCTCCATGTTTTTAAATTTCTCTAGGCAAATTTATTTTATTTTATCATTTATGGAATTTAATGTTTATTGATATTTATTCTGAGATTTTGGCTGTGTGTATCTGTCTACTTTATTTGTATGGCACCCAAAGCCTCTGGGAGTGGGCATCTTTTTAAATAAAAATTGCCTTGTTTTGCCTTGTTAGTCTTACCAGAAACTGCTAAAGAAGATACTGATGTAGTTTATGACAGACTGGAACAAACTGTAACTGCAGATTCTGTAAAGGTGAATGTTTCCTTACCCACAGAACAAACCACAGAAATTCATAACTTGGTAAAGACATTTCAAAGTACTTTTACCATGCCAGGTCAAGCAAAAGGGGTCAAGCACATAATAGTGACAGATAATGCTTACCCTATCAGACAAAAGACATACAGATTACCAGAGTGGGCAAGAACAGACATGGTTAAGGAAATACTTAAAATGAAAGCGCTGGTTATCATTGAAGAATCGAGAAGTGCTTGGTCAACAACAATGGTGACTGTAAATAAAAAAGAAGGGGGTGTAAGGATCTGCCTTAATTTTAGGAAACAATCAAGTATCCATATTTGGCAGTATCCTGTGCCCATGACAGATGATTTGGTGGACAGACTGGGAAGTGCCAAGTGCATTAGTACTCTCGAGCTCCAGAGACAAAATTGCATTTTCCACTCCAGCTGGCTTCTATCAGTTCACTATCATGCAATTTGATTTACATGGCACACCTGCTACATTCCAGATGTGCCTGAATGTAATTCTAGCTCCTCACACTGGTTATTGTGCTACTTACCTGGATGATGTCATGGTGTACAGTATAGTCCAGACTGGAAAAGCCACCTGGGACACCTATGAACAGTTATCCAATCTTTCAAAATTGTAGGTCTGACCATTAATCCTACCATGTATGCACTGGGAATGCAGAAAACCAGATATTTGGGTTATGTTCTGGGAAATGGAGAAGTAACCCCAGAGATTTCCAGGATAGAAATTGTAGCTAACAGTTCTGTCCCTAAAACAAAGGAACATTACAGGTAATTTTTAGGGCTGGCTGGTTACTACCGGAGATTTATTCCCAAGTTTGCCCAGTTAGCTATTCCCCTCACTGAACTCATGAAGAAATAGTACCCAAATAATGTAAAATGGTCCCCAGAGTGTGATGAGGCTTTTCGGGCCATCAAAGTTGCATTATGTTTAGCCCTGTTTTATGAAGTCCAGACGTTAAGAAACAATTTCTGTTACAGACAAATGTGTCAGAGGTAGGCCTAGGTGCAGCCCTGAGTCAGAATATAGATGGAAAGAAACATCTCATTCTGTACAGCACATCAGTAGGAAATTGCATGACTGAGAGATAAAGTACTTTACTATTGAGAAGGAATGCCTTGCTGTGAAATGGGCAATGGAGACCCTTACATTTTATTTGCTAGGAGCTGACTTTGTACTTACAACAGATCACAATCCTCTCTGTTGGCTTAATGAAATGAAGGATAAAAATTCCAGAATCACAAGGTGGTACCTGGCACTACAGTCATTTAAATTCAAAGTGATGCAAAAATCTAGAAAAGAGAATGCTAATGCTGATTTTCTGTCAAGATATGATTCAAGAGATAAGGGAACTCCCTGAGGATCTGGGTAGGCTGAAACACTGTTAAAAGATCTGGCAGCTGCGCTTCAGTGCAAATACTAAGTTGATGCACATTGGGAAAAGGAAACCAGGAGTGCAGTACAAAATGGGCGTGGGGGTGGTGATGGTATAAAGAACCATGGAGGAAAAGAACCTATGGATCATACTATCAGAGCCTAAAATCAGAGAACACTGTAATAGAGCTATGGGAAAAGCAAACATGATGTCAGGATGTATAGTGAGTACTTTTGTTCTGTGTTCATGAAGGAGAAGGGTGGACAGCTACCTCAGGGGATGGGGAAGGTGGATGGGGGGAAGGGGTGACAGATGGGGTTATTACAGAGGGCAGGGTGCTGGAGGGTCTAAAGGCACTAAGGGTGGATAAGGCAGCAGGTCTGGATGGCATTCATCCCAGGGTGCTGACAGAACTGGTGGGGGTATTGGCAGGACCGCTGATGGACCTGTTCAATACCTTCCTGGACACAGGTTGTGAACCATAGTATTGGAGGATGGCTTATGTGGTGCCCCAACACAATAGTGGCCCAAAGGATGAACCAGGCAATCACAGACCTGTAAGCTTCACGTCCATTGTAGGAAAACTTAGGGAAGCAATCCTGAAAGAGAGGCTGGTGACCTTTTTGGACTCCAGGACAGTCATCAGCATGGATTCGTCTCTAGAACATTCTGCCAGATGAGCCTAATTGAATACTACGACTGGGTAACAAAGGAACTGGCTAAAGGCCATGCAGTGGATGTGCTATATTTAGACTTCAGCAAAGCCTTTGATTCAGTGCCTCATGGGAGGCTGGGGGGTAAGTTGCAATATGTGGGGGCTGGGACAAAGATGGTAAACTGGATTGTGAACTGGCTGAAGGGGAGGCAGCAACAGGTGGTGGTGGTGGGGGCACTCTCTTCCCCAAGGGCGGTGACAAGTGGGGGGTGCCACAGGGCTCAGTCCTGTGTCCAGTGTTGTTTGGGTTATTCATATCGGATATCTCACATGGCACTAGGAGCAAGATCAGTCTGTTTGCAGATGATACCAAGATAGGGGCAGTGATGGATGACATAGTGGGGTAGCAGGGGCTACAGGAGAACCTGATCAAACTGGAGGAGTGGTCAGAAAAGTGGCAATTGAGCTTCAATGCGAAGAAATGCAAGGTTTTTAACTTTGGATCAAGGAACCCAGGGAGGAACTACCAGTTGGGAGGGGTTCAGATAGAGGTCACAGAGGAGGAGAAGGACCTAGGGATGATCATAACGGGTAACATGAACAACTCAGCTCAGTGCAGGAAGGTGGCAGCTAAGGCCAACAAGATGCTGGGGTGTATCAATCAATCAATTAATCAATCAAACTTTAGTTAACCAGGCAAAATCATCCTTGAGCAAGCTCATTTGCAAGATGGTCCTGGACAAGTAGGACATATACAACTATAGCAAAATTACCAGATAAGCAGTGTACACACAATGAGCAAATAAAAGACAGTTACAGAGAAACAAATAAGATCAGGGCTGGGGAGTACATATGGTGAACACTATCCGGGTTGATAATTGACTGTATATATAGAGGATTCCCTCAAGAAGTGGGATTATTCAGACAAAGGTCACAACGTTACAATAAGACGAGGGATAGCAGGTAGGGTAAGTGAGGGAACAACAACCGAAGGTTTATGGGTGGGGGAAAAACAAAGGAAAGGGTCGGTGAGGGGTGGAAATAGGTGTGGTTAAATAAACAGGTGGGATTTGGCAGAATAATCCCAAGGTGGAAAGAAGAAGAGAAGTGCTAGGGGAATATATCTAAGTGGCAAGAGTTTGGGGAACCACAGGAGATTGAGGAGGTGGTTATCTGCGGCATACACACAGGGCTCTCAGTTTGAGAGCGAGCAGCCTCCTGAAAGAGTGAGGCCCTGGGAGGGAGAACAGCCTGAGTTATTTGCATGACATTCCAAAGAGTGGAGAGAGAAAAGATGACAGCTGTTGAGCCATGTTGTGTCCTTATTTTGGGTACTTTAAGAGAGACAAGAGACAAACTCCTTAAACCATACATTCCCTCAGTATGCTGAAACAGCGTAGAAATATAAGTCGGTAGTTTATCGGTTAGGGCCCAGTATGTCCACATGAGGAAATTTTTTTGCCTCCTCAGAGTGAGGGAGAGCCAGTCTAGCACCTGATAGAGCAGGCAGTGGTGGGTGCATAGTGGCATGTTTAGGATAAATCTCAGCGCGCAATGGTAGAGGGTGTCAAATTTACATAGCACATGAATAGGACAGTGACTATAGAGAAAGTCAGCATAATCAAGCAGTGGTAGAAAAGTTGTTTGGACAAGTCGTTTCCTTGCTTCAAGAGTAAGGAGGTGTCTTATCCAATAAAATATGCCTAGACGTTATCTTAGCTTTTTAGATAGTTCATTAAGGTGAGCCAAGAAGTTGAGCCTGTTATCCAGCCAAACACCCAGGTACTTGAATTTTTCTACTAGTTCCAAGGCTTCACCAAGCTACGTATAAATCTGGAGGATCGAAGATGGTCCTGTGTAGTGGGCAGCACAAGGTGAGATAATCATAGCTTTGGTCTTTTTGGCATTAAGCAGAAGCTTGAGCCTTATTAAGTTGCATTGAAGGATGTCAAAGTCTAACTGAAGCTCCTTGTTGGCTACGTCTAGGGAGGTGTTAGTAGTATAGAGCATGGTATCATCAGCGAATAGATAAATGTTACTTGTGCATATACAGGAGTCTATATGGTTTATATAAACAGCAAAGAGAATAGGGCCCAAGATGGAGTCTTGTGGCACACCACGTGGCAGGGTCTTTAACTGAGACAGTTCCCATTGATCTTTGATTTGTTGCATTCGGTTGGTGAGGTAACAATCAAACCACTTTATGGCAGTGTTGTTTACCCCAATGCTGCTCAAGACATGTAGAATATGATGATCCACTGTATTGAAGGCCTTGCTAAGATCTAGAAAGAGGGCATCGATGTATTGCTTAGTATCCAGGGCGGTTTGCCATTCGTTGGACACTTTGGCAAGGGCTGATACAGTACTGTGCTTGGGCCTAAATCCCGATTGGGTGGGATTTAGGATGTTTTTGGCATCAAGGAACTCTCTGAGTTGAGAGATAACAATTTTTTCCAGGGTCTTTGATAGGACTGGGAGAAGGGAAATCAGGCGGTAGTTGTTCAGGTCAGTTGGGTCACCAGATTTAAAAAGAGGAATAATGTGCACTATTTTCCAAAGTGGTGGCAACTCACCATGAGCCAAAGAACTATTAAAAATATGAACGATTAGAGCTGTCAGGTGATAGCAGCCAAGTTTCAAGAAGAACAGTTCTAAGAGGTCAGTACCGGCACACTTTTTAGTGTCCAAGGCTAGCAGGAGGCCCTCCACCTGTGTAAAGGTTACTGGATGAAAGCTAAAGGAGGAGCACCCCAGGATAGCTGTGGTGACAGGGCTAGGGCCGTCATTGTCATCACTGCAGACACTCACTTTACTGGTGGGTGAGGCATCAAACGCAAGGCCTGTGGTGGCAAAGCAGCTATTTAGCTTTTCTAGGATGTCCACCCTGTCTGTGTAGGAAATGTCTCCTACCACAATCTTGGCAGGCAAAGGTGAGGCTGATGAGTGACCTACTACCTCTCTAAGAACTTTCCAGAATTTAGTAGAACAATTTTTATTTTCTTTGAGAACGGACTGGAAATAACATGATTTTTCAGTTCTAACAAGTTTGGTGCAGGCATTCTTGGCAACCCGAAAGGCCAGCCAGTCAGAATCCAATTTTATTTTCCATGCCCTTTTCCACAGTACATCCCTGTCCCTCAGAGCTTTCTTTAGGGTGGGTGTAAACCAGTCGGGTGACCTTTTCCTAGATTAGATTTTTCTAAGCGGTGCATGTTTATCAATCACCTTCAGTATCAGCGAGAGGAATCTCATCCAGAAATAGGGATGTAATCCTGCCACTGTATAGGTCACTAGTCAGGTCACATTTGGAGTACTGCATGCAGTTCTGATGTCCCTTTCTGAAGAAGGATATCAGATTGCTGGAGGGGGTGTGCAGAACAGGGCAGCTAAGATGATCCAGGAGCTGGAGGGCAAATCCTATGAGCACAGGCTGACTGAGTTGAATATGTACACCCTGGAGGAGAGCAGGGATCAGGGGGATATGACCGAGACCTTCAAATATTTGAAGGGGATTAACAAAATAAGCACTGAAGGGATATTTAAACTGAGGAGAGGAAGGAACACCAGAGGGCATTGTCTCAGGTTGGAGGGTGGAAGAGATTGGAGAGAAATGAGGAGACATTTTTTCACAGAGAGGGTGGTGGAGAAATGGAACACTCTACCCGAGGAGGTGGTATCCTGTAGCACAGTGGGCAGTTTTAAAAGGGCACGGGACAGGATGTGAGGGGGATAAATGTGAGGGGGGAGAGGAGGGTGGGGCGGCTGCAATATAAGGGTGCTAGCTGCACATTCAAGCAGACTAACTTGATAGACCATAAGGCCTGTTTCTGCTGGCAGATTCGTATGTTCGTATTTCGAACAGCAAATGTCCAAGGTCCATGGGTAAAAATAAAATCGTTTATAGTCTTGTGTTTGATGTAAATTTCATATAGTTGTACCTTATTTCTTCCTCCAGACACATTCCAGAAAGCCTGTGCTCCACAACTCTTGGGAGTTTGCTCCACAATAATTTCCTACTAATTGAGTCAAATACTGCCTTTAAATAGACAAAACAGCAATAAAGCTTAGAATTTTTTATTTCCACATATTTCCAGATTAAGTGACATAATACATAACAATGCTGGATTGTTGATCGCTTAGTTCTAAATCGATTTTGGAACTCTGAAACCAAACCGTTCTTTTCTACCCATTATGTTATTCAATTTAATAATATTCTGGTAAATATCTTTTGAGAAGAGTCTAATAGACTAATTGGGTGATTCATACCTTGGTTGTTTATATTCTTTTTCTTACATATGGGACATAATGTACTTCCCTTCTAGCTTTCCAGGAAGAGACCCCACTTGCACACAATGGTTAAATAAAATATAGAGAACTGGGCACCACCAATTCCTGAAGTTCTTAAAAATATTGGCACTATCTATATGTTATTTAGCACCATAACATTTCTCAGGCCCCATTTCTTTTAAAAAGTGCAAACTATTCCTGAAAAGCATTATGCAGTCTCCATACAGTACATTTTGCTTATTTTGCACTAGTAAGGTTCCTGTTGAGTTTTTGGTCCCTAATAATCAGTCTGCCGGCTGTGCAGGGGATGGTTCATCTAGCACATCTCATGGCAGTGACAAATGGCCTCCTTTATGTACTTAATGAGATTTTCCATAGCAAAGAACCACAGGGCACTCTTGTGAATACACCCAAAGCTCGATCAAACCCCTTGGTTCAGGAGAGCTTGTGACACACACATACAGATGTACCAGAACGTGATTTATTATGATCTCGGATTAAACACCTTCGAGCAAGAGCTCATTACGTAGATTCTACGTCAGAGGAATTAACAAAGGTCATAAACACAGAACAAGGGATTTACAGCAAGACAAGTCTTACAGGTAAAAATACAGTGGTGCATCAATATCTGACATTGTACAATGTATGCCAAAGAGCAGGTTCAGTGGATGAAATTCTAAGCACATGAAGAAAAGAGTAGTAAGTAAAGCAGCCAGGGGCTTTGTCAATTGATAGCAGAAAGGTTGAGGGTGGAGAAGGAAGTAAGGGGAGAGCAAGGTAAGGCAGCCGAGGGGCTTTGTCAAGTTGTAAGTGGGAGGGCAGGGGGCAGTGGACGGGGGTGGAAAATGACAGGCGGTGGAAGGGGACAGGCAAGGGGGGTTGGGATTGGAAGGGGAGAGAAGTGATTGTGAGGGGTGAAGAGTGGTGATGGGTGAGAGGAGGAGGGCAAGTGGTAAGTCAGACGGGAGGCAGTAGGGGAGGTATAGGCTGGGCAAAAGGGGATGGAGCAGCAAATGCTAGTGCAGCGGGATGGGGAATAAGTGCAAATGCGTGTAGGAACAGTGTAGGAGTGAGTACAGTGAGGCAGGCACTGTTCAATGATAAGGATGGTCTTCTTGATTTACAAAACATCACTGACGTTTCAGGGCTCATTTCTGTCCCAGAAGACCATGATGGTTCAAGGGGTAATAAGACTCCTCTGACTCCACTACTACAGGATGAAGATTAGGAAATGTTTGAGAAGGAGGATGAATGCCAGAAGCTCTGAGTCATCCTCTGTACCATTTCTATTGATATTCACTTTACTTCCTTCCCGACTGATGAGATTTGTAGAACTCTATCTGGCAGACATCCAATCTGCCACCCACTATCTGTGAATCCCATTTTGGCCACTTACAAAAATGCTCCAAATTGTTTCTTGTATTTTCTACATTTTGAGGTGGTGGTCACTCAGAAGTGTAGTGGCCTAAACAGTTTGCTAAAAGAAGGGCAAAATGCTATCCTTTTCAAGAAGTTTTGTTGAAAAAGTAGGAGAAACGGCCCATCACTGATGTGGCAATTTCAGATATGGTCAAGCATACAACTATTCCAATTAAGGGGGATGCAGTTCTCTCGTATGTAAATGACAAGAGAACAGATGCCACTTGTAGGTGAGCTTACTGTGCTGTACGGTCAGCTATTAGGGTTGCCTCCACCACTGCGCTGGTAGTGCAGACCCACTGGGATTGGATATCCTTGTTGCATCAAATTCCTGAGAATTGTATGGTACTGTAAAAGATTTTTTTCCCTAATCAATCTTCACTTTTTTAAGGGATTTTATAGATGTGTAGCAGTGTTCAGCTAGGTCCTCTGCTGCAGCTATGGGCTGTAGTGGAAGTGGTATGGTTAGTCACTGATCAGCCGACCAAACTTCAGACTCATTTGTTTGGGGTCCTTTTTCTGGGGACATGCATTTTGTCTACTTTTGGAAAACATTTTAAAGGATATTAAGGATAAAAAGGGCCATGTCTAAGGGTCAACAGAATTCTGGTTCATCATTTGGGGTAGAGGCTCTGGTCACTTTCATAACTCCAAAGGCAATTTTTGTTCCTTATGACAATACAGCAGTTAGCGTGCAAGAGGATCATACAATGGTTTCAAGAGCTCTCAGAACAGGGGCTCTTCTTTCCATAGATGCTGTAGTGATGCCAACCAAAAGGGTGGATTCTCAACATGAAGACTCCCTGGACCATCGTGTCTCCCAGTCTCTTCGAGGATAACTGCAGAATTACTACAAAAGATGGGTCCTAACAACAACAGTCTCCTGGGTTCTGGAGATCATATTGAAAGGATATGCAATAAAATTCTCTATTTTGCCCATTGGAAATCAATTCTTTCAGTTTCCAAGTTCAAACAATCCCAGGAAAAGAGAGCCAGATCTTAGCCCACTTCACTCAGGTAAAGGTGATCAAACTAGTAACCCCTCAGGAATGGGGTCAGGTGTTTTACTGCATTTATTTTATAGTTTAAATAAAGTTAGGGGATTTTCTTACATACGAATGTGCCAGCAGAAACAGACCTCCTGGTCTATCAATGTCTGCTCGAATGTGCAGCTAGCTCCCTAGGTTGCAGCTGCCCCTCCCCCACTCTTCTTCCAAAGTTCAAGTTATAAACACTTTTTTTATGTGACAAACCAAGTTCAAGATGGAGTCATTATGTTTAATAGTTTAAGTTGGTTAGCCAGTGGATTATCTGGCTTCTATCAACCTATCAGATGCTTATCTCAGCATTCCTATCCATTACTCACATCAGAGATATCTGAGGTTTGCTATTTGAGACAAACATCTTCAGTACCATGCTTTCTCCTTTGGGCTGGCCTCAGCACCAGGAGTCTTTATGAAGGTTCTGATAGTGATTGGGACTGCCTTGCAGTTGGATGGTCACCACATGTACTTCTACTTAGACAGTAATCAGAGCATCATTGGAACAGACAGCCAGAACTTTAGTACTCCAGTCCTAGAACAACAAAAGTGGATAGTGAACAAAGAGAAGAGCTCCCTCTACCCATTTCAGCATCTGGAAAATCTGGGGACTTGCTTGTCGATGGATATGCAAAGAGTGTTTCTCTCCCAAGAAAGGGTAGAGAATCTCAGGCAGGACATTCATGGCCTTAGTTCTTAGAAACAATGTCAGTCCACTGATGCCTACAGACACTGGGGCTGATGATAGCAACAATAGAATTAGTCCCTTGGGCTTGTACCCGCATGAGGCCACTCCAAATATACCTCCTTGCAAATTGATTTCCAGCTTCAGAATAGCATCAGATTCTAATTTGGCTGCCCCCTTTGGGTCACCATTTGTTAGCTCAGTGAGAGAACCCCGAAGGGGTTCCATTTTTCTCCCTGCCTGAAGTTATATTGATAATTGATGCCAGCATTCTTGGTTGGTATACAGTTCTGAATCAGATTCCATTCCAAGGTGTCTGGGGTTCAGAGGAGAAGGATCATAAGATCAACATACTAGAAAAGAGGGTTGTCTTCCTTGACCTCTTTCAGTTTCATGACCAGGTCCAGTCTCAAGCTGTGATGGTATGCTTGGACAACTCAGTGACTATTGCATACATAAACAGTCAAGAAGGCACAGAAAGTGAAAACTTGCTTATGGAAGCCCTAAAAGTGTTTCACTGGAAGGAAGATGATCTTCTGTCTCTCTCAGCCATTCATCTAGTGAGGGAACTAAATGTTCAGGCAGTCTGGCTCAGTCCCAAAGCTGTGCATGTAGGAGAGTGGTTTCTTTATCTGAAAGTGATCCATCTTCTGTGTAAATGTTTTGGAGCACCACTGATAGACCTCTTCCTCTCCAAGAAAAATGCTCAGATTTTAGATGCTTCAGATATCCACAGATGGAAGCAGTGGATCCTTCTTCTCAGACATGGGGATTCTGCTTGGCCTATCTCTTCCCTTCTTTGCCTTTGATCCCCATGACACTAAGAAGAATTCAGGCATCAACAGGAAACGTCTTCCTTGTAGCTCTAGGGTGGCCAAAAAGGCATTGCTTTTCAGAGTGAATGAGTCTATCAAGTCAGGAACTATTTCAGCTTCCCTATTGCAGGGACCTAGTGGGGAAAGGGCCTGTACTTCACCCAAATCCAGAAAAGCAGCAACTGGCAACCTGGCTCCTAATAGAAGGAGACAGTTGAAGGCTGGATATTCTGCTAGTGTGGAGGACATGCTCACATGCTCCAGGAAGGTTTCTATCCTCTACATATGAGAGGGTCTAGAACAAGTTTGCCCTAGTGGACACAAGGCTAGATGTTAATCCTAAGAAAGTTTTTGTAGTGAAGCCTCTGCATTGCTTCTAGGCTGGAGTTGATAGAGGGCTAGCACTGAGAACCCTAAGAGGTTAGTCTTTGACTCTGGGAGTCAGATTATGGCCTATAGTCAGTTCCTATAGACCACTTGGACATCATTAGGTTCTTTCATCCGATCAGTCAATCCAGGCATTCTTACCAGTCTCCTGTGCCCCCCGGGATCTTAGTTTGGTTCTAACAGTCCTCTGTGGACCCTCTTTTGAACCTTTGCCCACCATTTCAGATGACATTCTCTTCATTAAGGTAAGCTATCACATAGCCATCTTCTTGGCAAAAAAGATTGGCGAGCTTTATACTCTATAAAGTAAGAAAATGTATCTCATTTTTGATCAGGACAAAGTAGTTCTTAGGATTGTGCCCTCTTTCCTCCAGAAAGTGTCTACTGACTTCCATGTAAATCAAGAGGTGTGGCTTCCTTCCTTTCACTCGAATCCTATGAATTTGAAGGAATGACGTTTGCACAGGCTTGATGGGCACAGAGCAGCCAAAATATACCTGATATGAACAAAAGTCTTTTGTCAGTCTGATAACTTTTCTTTTCTCCATGTGGCTGCAAAAAAGGGCCAAAGGGCTTCCAAGGTCACTTTGGCCAGGTGGGTCAGATCACATACTATACAACAAAGGCATATGTGGCTTCAAAATTAGAACTGCCAGCTTTGATCAGGGCACATTCAGTCAGAGTGATGGCAACCTCTTGGGCTGAAAGAGTGAAAGCCTCAGTCTCTGAGCTTTGCAGGGGAGCCACATGTTCTTTCCTGCATACTGTACCATAATCAAGCACTACTGGCTTGACACTCAGAATTGCACTGATGCAGTTTTTGGTTGCAAAGTGCTGCAGGCAGCAATCAGAAAATAAAAAATCTCACTGGAAGATATTTGGCAACATTCTTCCAACCCCAGAATTTGATGTGTGCTGCTTGTTGGAATTTATTTGTTGTGACTGACCAGTAACAGTTTGAAGCACCACAGAAAGAAGAAATTCTATCAGACTTATAATTCCCTTTTCTACTAGCCCCAACAGTGTCACTAGGACTGCACCCAATAGTTGACTTACTCACATGTTAATATGGTTCAGTAGATTATTGGCATTCTGTCAATTTGTTGAAAACAAGTTTGAACATTTTCTCTGAGAAAATTGGTTTAGAAATTGAGGCAGATAGCTAATTATTCGAGTGCAAAACTCTTTCAGTTGGAGATTTACTGTTGAAACGGCATTTTTTTTCACCATGGATTACTCATTTATATATTGAAATTTGGTAACCGTGAAAGGCACACTGATTGAAGGCTCTTTTCCAGGTGCAATCCTGGGGGAAGAGTACAGGAATAAAAAATATATACAATGGGAATGATATAGTTAAAATATATTGCAGAATTGTATGGTGGTATGGTGCAGGAAACTATAAGGCTATAAATAAATGACTGAGTGTAGGCTAACAGACCAGGAGAATAGTTAGCCAAAGGAATACACTGGTGCAACAGATAGCACAAGGGCACAAAGAGATAGAAAAAACACAATGCAGACTAGCCAGAGCAGGAGAATGAGGGATCAAAAAGGAATTTAAGGTGATGTATTAGTAAGAGAGAGGAAGAAGACAGATGAAGCCAGGGGTGAGATTGTTCCATCTGGACAGAAAATGAGACGAGAAAGCAGTTGGCCCAGCAGCAGATTTAGAAAGGGGAACAGAGAAGATACAGGAGTCCCTAGAGTGAAGTGAGTAGGAGACAGATTGGACAGAGGAGGTAAAGAGGGAGGAAGGAACTCCAAAATGTAGAGAGGAAAAAAAAACTCAGTGTACAAGGATGGAGGAAGCTGAGGAAGAGGAGGGAGAGAGTGACTCATGTTGAGGGAGAAAAAATGATGGGTATGGTAAGGGGCATTAGAGGCAAATCAACAGAAGGCATGGAAAATAATTTCCAGTCTGGTGAGAGAGGAGTAGGGGACAGCACTGTAGACCACGTTGCATAGTCAAACACTTATAGAATCATCTTGTTTAACGTCCCAGGAGACTGTGAGTGATGGGCAATCCTTGTTGTGATGGAGATTATGAAGTTTGGGGCAGAGCTTTTTGACTTACCCCAAGCTGACAGCGTCTACTTTATGTGCACATTAGTCCTGGCAGAAGCAACGCATTCATAAAGAGACTGGAATAAGCAAGATGGCAGCTTAAGTCATCCTCAGAGTACAGTATTGTACATTGCTTTCTTCTTTTATGTCATTCAGGATATGTTGCTGCATGTTTTAGTAATATAATTAGTGGGCTTACCAATATTATCATTATTACATTGTAAAATAGGCAGGAAAATCCTGCTTCCTGATTGGTTGGCACCTACTGTATCTTAGGTCTGTCTGTTACACATGTAAAAAATGTGCTGGCAATCAGGACACAGTGCACTAACAATATCAATGCATTTTAAAAATTCCTGATTGCAATTACAATCATGGCTGACACCCTTATTCACTAAAAAATCACCTAGCTCAAGAAAAAAATAAAACTCCCTTACAATATAAATAACAAACACATTTATTTACGTAATAAGGCATGACAGGGTGTGTGTTATTGTGTAATAGTGTCACTTCTCAGGTGGGTTGAAGCATGAGGCAACGCTGAGTGCTTCCACTGTCTGAGGAGTGACATTATTGCACAATAAGACACATCCCGGTGTACATTATTGGTATTATACAATGGCTCATTTTAAAATAATAATAAGTTAAAAAAATAAAATGTGATGTTTATTCTTTTTTTTTTGTATGTTAGGCATATATTGGAAATATAAAACAAAGTAGTCCAGTTGGTGGTGTTGGTGCTTCATGCTCCCCCCCACCCCCATTGTGTCTGTCTATGCAGAATCCCAGGGTTTAGCTTTGTTTCACTGCTGTGTTCTGCATGTGTCATGTCTCTTGTGAGCTCCCCTTGGCCCCCCATGGCTGTTCACCCACCCAGTGAATCAGGCTGTATTTTAAGTTTTGTTCTTTGTGATTAACTGTAAAAATAGTGTTTGTTTCCTTCTGTGGTTGCAGAACCACTTGGGTTCTTTAGTGAAAGACCATGAAGTGTTGCATGCGCTATGGTGATTTTGGCACCAAGAAGAGTAAACGTCATTTGTTTTTTGCTGCAACTTTGGGCAGTGAGGGCAGGAACATGGCAGGGATGGAGGATCTGTATAATCTGGGGATATAAAATATATTTAATCTTCATGTGTCTTTTTCCCAGACCTGAGTGGCTTCCATGAACCACGGGACTGGCAGTTATGGTCACCGTGGTTCACTGAAGATGCTCGGTTCGGGAAAAATACCTGGCATGAAAGTTATATTTATTTTGAAGGCTGAAAGATGGTATTTGGTGTGATTTCTGTGATTGATGAAGTGAGGAACTGGGGGGGGCAGCATTAAGCCATGATGGCTTCTGGGCTGTGCCGGATTCGTGGTGGTTTGTGTGGGGAGGGAGGGATTTCTTTTAGAGTTCTGTGGTCAGCTATGTGCCTGGGCTTAATACAGTACAGTGATGTTGTTGAATAACATCACTGCCCCAGGCACACACTGACCAATCAGGATATGAGAAATTTTCTTACCATTGTATAATAAATGTGCTTTCCTTGTATTTTCCCCTCCTTATATACATACACAAATCAAATTGAAAAAAATGAAGTACTGCTCATAATTTTATTTCTTGGAGCTTCTTTTCTGACCATGCCCCCTCCACCTGCCTACCAGGAAAATCTTTGCTGCTTGCTCTACCACAGGCAACAATGAATCCCCAGCTTTACTAAGGCATTCTGTTGTGTACATTTGTGTGGGGAAGAGGTGAGTATTCAGCCAGTAGAATTCTGCAGACGTTCGAATGCATACATTCCATGATAAACATTCCATCTATTGAATGGGTGGATACACAGATGCTAGACACCTGGGGAAGGATTACTTTTTACCACTTACTTTTAGCACAAGAAAATGACTGTTTTTAATTTTAAAAAGCTAGATTTTTTTGTTACGTTTTCTTAGTCTACACATTTTATAAGTGCAATAAGACACTTCAGAGATATCCATTTTGCTCGTATTTCCAGGGGCTGAAGGCATTCTGCCTGCAACGTTGTGTCTCACTACATAGGCATGCTGTTAGGTTTTCAGTGGTTCACTGCCCGAGGAAGGATGTACTGTGATGTGCGCAACTGTGATTGAGCAACCCCTGAAAGGGCGACTTAATCGCGGTGCATGGCACAGTGGCTACCGGGCAGCTACAGCGACCAGATGGGGTGGGTTGTCAACTGTAGCGACAGGAAGTCACTACAGGTACATGCACGGGGGTGGTGGGAGTGAGCATGCTACAGGTATGTGTGCAGGGGGAGCAAGCATGCTCGGTGAATGGTGGAGGGGATTTAAGGGGTGGCGCTGCAGTAGGCTGCTGAGCTGGCCCAGTGGTGTAGCTGGTTGGCTCGTGGCTTTGGTGGCTAGGGTACTGGGTTCAGGTCTGAGTGCAGATTCATTTTTATTGTGCCCAGCCCAAATTTTTTTATTTTTTTTTTATTTGTTTTACCTCCCCCTGACATGCACCCCCCTGGAGTTGAGAATCCTTAAATAGGGGGGTGCGGGGTCGAAACATAAAAGTAAAATGCAAGTCCCAGCACCGCTTTTGTTAGACGCCGGAAGTCAGAGCACAGAAATTGATTTTTGGTGCTCTGACTTTGCTGTAACAGTGATCACCCTTTGGCGGTCGCCGTTATCACACAGAATCCGGGGAAGGAATGCAGGGGTGGGGAGGTCGCCATATGTTTTAGATCGGAGCTGGATCTGACCATGCACCCAGTGGGGGATGGCAGGTTTTTTGAGTGCATGGTGGTGCATGGGGGTTGGG
This sequence comes from Neoceratodus forsteri, assembly GCA_016271365.2. Lineage (NCBI taxonomy): Eukaryota > Metazoa > Chordata > Ceratodontiformes > Ceratodontidae > Neoceratodus > Neoceratodus forsteri. The sequence continues at coordinate 723,319,566 of CM057458.1, read as the reverse complement.
TCATGGATTTCAGGATACTCCATGTTTACCATCCACCTGGTTGCAGCAAGGACTTCCTGCAGGAGTGAATGGCCTTTGTCACTGAGAAGATGTTGGAGTCGACGAGGTGGCTTATTCTCAGCAACTTCAACATCTGGGTGGATGATGAGGGCTTGTCATGGTCCAAGGAATTCCTAATTAATATAGAGTCCTTGGCAGCCTGTCGGCACAGCAGTTGGATTTCCACTTGCGACACCGGTGACCCAGGTTCAGGAATGGACCTGGGTTGCTGGAGGGCCAGCCAGGGGGAGATGGATGGAGCATCCTTTGTACTGCTCTCCTTCTCTGGGGGGACAAATGTCCGGTACACTACGGACCCCTGACAGAGGCCGGGGGCTCCGCTGCAGCTGGTGCCTGGACATTAGGAGGGGGAGGGGTGAATGCGGGATGTTATTGCACGTCCCCGCCCCCAAGGAAAAATAACATCCTTTTGGGGACAGAAAAAATTCCCAGCCAAGCGCCTCCATGATGCCCTCCTTGCCGCCTCTGATGTGCTCCCAGGCTGGCTCCCCTGACCCAAACTGACATTCACAACACCGGTAAGTGCCACGACCCCACCCTGGGGGGTAAGCCAGGGGGCATGGGGGGAGCGTGGCTCATGTGGGTGCAGGGGGCAGTGAGGGTTGTGACCAGGGCTGAATTTGGCACTAGACTGGCACATAAAGTATAATAAAAAGAAATAATATGGAGTCCCTGGGGTTTACCCTTGCATCCATGGCCAGAACTCATCGCTCTGGCCACATGCTCGACCTAGTGTTCTTCCTTGGGCACGAGGTTATTTCTCTTAAGATTGATCTGGTCGTTTGGTTGGATCATTGCATGGTCAAGTTCAGCTTCAGAGCCCCTCTTATGGTCCCTTCCCTGTGGAAATGGTCCAGTTCTGGCCTTTGAAAGGGTTGCAGCCGCAGGGACTGATGGCAGAACTGGACATTTTGTCTGTGATGGAGGCTTGCATCGAAGGACCAGAGGTGGCTATGGCAGCCAATAATAGGGTTGTCCAAGGAAGCCTGGACCTTTTGGTGCCAGTCCATGTATGCCCCTTGGTTTCACGACATGGCTCGACTTGGTTTGATGGTGAGTTGAGTGTACTGAAAACCAGGGGGTGGAGGTTGGAGAGATGTTGAAGGAGGACCAGGACTCTGTCCATTCTGGGATCTTCTTAGTTGGCATATCATCTGCCAATGGAGTTGGGCACTAAGGTGATGAGTGTGTTTGGCTGACCTGGGAAGAGTTCCATCCAGTAACATCGGCTGAGGTCAGTGGGGTGATTCTGAAGCTGAAGCCAGCTTTCTGTGGCTTAGACCCAGGTGCGATGCATCTACTAGTGAGATGCGCCAGAGTCCTGGGTCCAGAGTTTGCCAAGATAGTTGGGTGCTTCTTATTAGTAGGAGGGTTTCCAGAGCCCTCAGAACAGGCTCTGGTGAAACCCCTGCTTAAGAAACCATCCTTGGACCCCAACATCTTGGCGAATTACCATCCTGTCTTGAACCTTCCCATTTTGGGGAAGGTTCTGGAAAAGGTAGTTGCAGAACAGCTGTAGAGTCGCCTCATGGACTTTCAGATTTTCGAGCCACTCCCGTCTGGGTTCAGGGCGAGGCACAGCATGGAGACCACATTAGTACAGGTGCTGAATGACCTGCTCAGGGTGAGGGATAGAGGAGAGCAATCGATTCTCATTCTCCTCAATCTCTCCTTAACGTTTGACACTGTGGATCATGGGGTGCTGTTGGACAGGCTACGGGAATTATGTTGGACTCACCGGCAAGGTCATCGGCTGGTTTGAGTCCTTTTTCCAGGCAAGTCCCAAAGGGTGATTTGGGAGAATTATTCCTCAAGCCTGAAGGCCCTGCCCTGTGGAGTACCCCAAGAATCTGTCCTCTCCCCCAAGTTATTTGCCATGTACATGCTGCTCCTGGGTGAGGTCATAAGGTGGTATGGGCTGGGTTTTCATTGTTATGCAGATGATACCCAGCTCTACATGTCCTTTGCACCTGGAAGATCAAATGCTATCTGAGATCCAGGCATGGGTGTTGATGAACTGGCTGGGGTTCAATCCTGGGAAGACTGAAGTATTGGTAGTGGAACCGGGTCATAGGGGAGGAGTGAATGCCTCCGGGATGGACCTGGGTCTATTTATAGGCCTGGACAGACTAGATGCAGCCAAAAAGATGAAGAATTTGGGCATATTCCTGGACAGTGAGCTGATGCTTGAAGCTCAGGATTTTACCATGTCCGGAATATTGCCCGAATCAAACCTCTTGTCCCCCCGGATGGTCTGGCCACTCTGATACATACGTTTGTCATCTCTAGGCTCAACTATTGCAATGCTCTCTACCTCAGGGTCAGTGGAGGTGCAATGCGGTGCCTGCAGCTGTTGCATAATGCTGTAGCCTGGCTTTTGATGGGACTCTCCAGGTCCTGTCATATTACATCAGTGCTGTGTGGAACTGCACTAGCTGACAGTACACTGGCACATCTCTTTCAAGATAGGTCTGTTGACCTATAAGGCCCTACAAAGGCTGGGTTGAAGTTACCTTAGTGAGCTTCTGCATCCCTACATCCCAAGATGTTCACTCTGATCAGCAGGGGAGGGCCTCCTAGAGTGAAACTTAGATCTTCTGAGGATCGGGTGTTTGAAGTGGCTGCCCTGATCTTTTGGAATTCACTGGTGTGGTACCTCTGGGAAGCTCCCTCATTGTCAGTTTTCAAAAAGCATTTTAAAACTTTTCTGTTTACTCAGGCAGTTGGGGTCTAACTGGTGATGTACAAATGAATATTGTTATTTTAATTGCTGATTTTAATATATTTAGCTATGTATATATTATATTTGTTTGGTTGTTTAAATGAGGTGTGGCTGTACTGTTTTTTTTTTTTTTATGTAATACCTTGTAAGGGCACACTGAGCCATCGGGGAAGGGTGCCCAAAACAAATAAAATCTACTACTACTACTAACTAGATCAGTATAATTCATACCCCGTTGTGTGATATTGCTTGCATAGTTGTACTAAGTGGCAAGAAGTGTGGACTAATCCATTGCAAGCTGTGGAGTTCTCTTGCCACCAGCATTCCATGCTGATTTCACAGTTTTGAGCTGTGTTAGTTAGGGTTTCTCAGAATCCAGCAATTCTGATTTGGCTGGGCTGTTCAGGAATTTAGGAATATTTTATTCCTAATACCATTCAAATCCTAAAAGGACCACAAAATCAGATTCAGATTTGGAATCCTAAATCCTAAACTCCTACTTAAAAGTCGTTTTAGGATTCAACTTAGTAGTTCATAGAATCAGATCAGAATTTGATGCACCTGACTGTGTTCGGCAATTCTGAGCAACCCTAGTGACAGGGTCCCTAGCAAGGGTACATATTACCCATTTGTTATCTTAGTGACAACGTTGGAGCTAACAGAAAAATAAATTACACTACACCTGATAGACCTTATTCTTTCTAGGACTGGACAGAAAAGAAAAGAAAAGAAAAGCATTCACAAAGATAGTGTAGCTAACAGCAAACACAGAATCAAAGAAAACAAAAGATGGGCACTCACATCACCAGCAGAACTCTGAAGTACAAATGCTGGATTTAAGATGATTTCAAGTGCTAATATTTTGCAAAATCTGGATGGCAGAGAAGTAACACTCCACAATCTCCCACTGTTTCACAACATGGAATGGTGCTTTCATCTGTTTTCTTTGTTAATAAGAAGTTGAAAGAAATGTGGGCTGTATGGTGCTAGTCCTCTGTATGAGGGATGGAGAGTGGAGAAGCCAGAACTCCAGTGGCTCTTTGCCTCTTCAGTCCCCCATATCTCTGTTTTTCTCTCTGTTTTGGCAGACATGTAACTGAGCATTATACTTCCATAGGTAAACATTTACTGCAACTCAAGCGACTGTCTGTGAGAGGAACTGTGGTTGCATTAATATCAATAAACATTCCCCAGTGTTGTTGTTTGTATGTTGTTTATTTACAGTTAAGACCATTGAGCATAAGCTCATTCACAGTGGTGACCTTATAATCAATAAAACGCAATACAATACAATACAATACAACATGATACAGTATATATACAAACAATACAGACGTACAATTCATGTACCTGCAGATACTGTTTAAAGGAGTACTAATCTCAATTTGCAAACACATATGTTGTGCAGAGTGTTTTAATTTGTGCATATGTAGTCCTAGTGTATCCTTCCTTTTGTGGCAATTAGGATAGATATATTTTTTTTATTTCCTACTAGTCTTATGGTCCCTGGGGATCTCCTTGTTATTGCCAATCTGTTTCCTACAGAGCCTCCTGCCCCTTGTGACAGTGATGCATCCAGGACCATTGATTCAGTGAGTGAAAACTACTGAAGCAATCTGCTGTTAGGAGCCTGATGTTCTGGCCTCAACTAAATAATTCTTTCAAATTCAGTCATTTTTAAGGAGGTGGGCAGAGCCTACAGTCCTACTGTGATCACTCAGCAGCTCTAAAAATGGCCGATTGTGGAACCTTCCGTTGGACTTTTGGAAGTATCCTTCCAAAAGTTCAACGGAGCTTAAAACAGCTGCTACAGAATAACAACCGCACTATTTTGGCTATTACTTCTGCCTTCCTTGGCATGAACTGCACATGAGTGACTCTTGCGCATGCACAGTTCTGCTGGTACCATCATGTTGTGAATGACACAACATTCACCACAACTGCACGTGTGAACGCTGTGCATGCGCAGTTGCCTCGCCAGCTCCGCAGCATTCAGTGGCCCCCCAACTCATGTGGCGCACTGGGAGCGCACCCCAGTGTGCCCACAGATTGGTCCTTTTACTGGCCGACATCAGGGTGCCCAATCCCCATGTTGGTGTCATGTCAATCCTTCCCCCAGTTGTGTGGCACACTGGGAGCCCACCCCAGTGTGCCCACATGTTTTCTTTTTTTTTCCTATAAAAAGAAAACAGTTCCTCGTCATCGCTCTAGTGTTTTTTTTCCTGTAAAGAAAACAGTCCGCTGTCATCGCTCCAGTCCCCTACCCAATCCCCACCTCCCACTGAGCACCCACATCCCCACACCCCTTTACCCTATACTTACCTCTGGAAGTCAGTGCTGTCATCTTCTCTGGAATGGGACACATCTGCACTCTTCAAAGCTGAACCACAAACTGAAGACTCCAAGGTAAGTGTGCCATAATGCCATTCAATGGGATTTTCAATGTATGCTAATAAATCAGCCATTTTGGGGAATTTTTGCCCCAAATTTTCAACATGGGTTTCTTGGGACCCCACCTCACGAAAACTGTCATTGTCATTGTGTTACTCAGTCCTGAAAGGTGATTTTGCAATCGCTGCATGTAATCACCTTTGGGGACTGATTCATGAAATGACAGTGCCACTGGCACTCTTCATGAGGTGGGGTCCCAAAAAGTCCATGTTGCAAATTTGGTGAAAAAGTTCCAAAAAATGACTGCATTATGTGCATGTGTTGTGCAGTTTTTATGTACGCTCCTAACTTCGCCAATTTTTATTTTGGCTCGCACGTGCACACCAGCCAACATATTGCAGTAGTAGCAGATTTGGAGGTGCGGTCACTGTGGGGGAATGCAGGACATGCATCAGTAGGTACGTCCCTCATTCCCCAATAGGGCAGCTGCAGGCACTGACACCAGCAATATGTAAACTGGCCACCAGATCTAAGAAAAGGTCCACTGCAATGAGAGCCAAGCTCATCTTGCAGTGGCGAGCCTTTCCTGGTGAAGCAGTTTAATAAACGTGGTGGCACTGACTACCGCTGTGCAGAGTGCCCCAACCCACTTCATTTGCCAATGGGGGAGCCAACTCCCCAACAGCATAATGCCCCCCTCCCATTTAAAGTGTATGCTGAGGGGGTTCCCAAACCCCATCAGCATCATGCACCCCCCCAAACAGTCTTTTTTTGCTGACAGGATGCCCAGTTCCCATCGGCTTCAGTCCCCCTTCCCTGTTTATTCTACCGATGGAGGAGCCCACTCCCTGTTGGCATAATGACCCCGCCACTTTTGTTGTGTGCTGAGGGGGGTGTCAGGTTGCATGCTGGGAGCCCACCCCAGTGTGCTAAATGCCCCTGTAAAACAAAAACTTTCCTGCAATTTATTTATTTATTTTTTTAAACCTGCAAACCAGAAAACGGTCCCTCATCAACTCCGGTGGCCCTCCCCCAACCCACGCCCACCCTCTGTGCACCCTGCCTGCCCACACCCCTCACCCCATACTTACCTCTGGAGCATGGTGTGATGATCTTCGGTGGACTGGGAACATGTCTGCACTCTTCCAAGCCGACCGCAAACTGAAGAAATGCAGGTAAGCTGTATAATGGCATAAATAGGGTTTTTAAACTTTGGTGCATATCTCGGACATTTTTGGGAATTTCGGCACCACATTTTCAACATGGGGTTATTGGGACCCCTCCTCACGAATTCAGTCACTGTCATGGCATTATTCAGTCCCAAAAGGTGATTTCGTGGTCACTGCGCAGAATCACCTGTTTTACGAGCGTGCATTGCGCAGTTTCCACGCACGCTCGTAACCTTGTGAATTTGTAATATTTTCACTCCAGATTTTTTAAAACTGCCATTTTTCCATACCTCCTTGTGGACAGTACAGCAGTCATTTTCATATCCTGGCCGAAATGTGTTTTCACACGTCCGGCACAGAATAACACGGTTGCTGTGCAAAATCAGTTTTTGGGACAGTTTGAGAAAATGACGGCAACACTGTTCATGAGCAGAGGTCCTAAAATGCCTATGTTGAAAATCTGGTGATGAAAGTCCATAAAATGACTGTGTTACAAGCGTGCATTGCGCAGTTTCCATGCACCCTTGTAACTTTGCAAATTTGCAATATTTTCATGCCAGATTTTCAACACTGGCATTTTTTCACACCTCCTTATGAACAGTACAGCTACCATTTTTCACAGCCTGCCCAAAATATGTTTTTGCACCTGTGGCGCACAATGTGGGAATGTGGGAAATCAACTTTTGGGGACAGATTAACAAAATCACAGTGCCACTGTTCAAGAGGGGAGGTCCCAAAATGCCTATGTTGAAAATGTGGTTAAAAAAATCCCAAAAATAATTGGGTTACAGACTTGTGTTGCACATTTTCTATGCCTGCTCATGACTTCACCAATATTTCATATTTTCAGTCCAGATTTTCGATGTTGCCATTTTTTTACACCTCCTCATGAACACTGCAGTTTTTCACATTCTGCCCAAATGTGTTTTTGTGCCTGTGTCTCCACATGTCATAGTCATTGTGCAAAACCACCTTTCGGCTAACAAACTGATAGTGCCGGTCTTCATGAGGTGGGGTTACAAAAAGCTCATGTTGAAAATTTGGAGTGAAAATACCAACAAACGCTTATGGCATTAGGGTTTCCAACTGTAACATCCTACCCTGTAGAGACTGACAGGCATCAGGGGTGTGACTTGGGATCATTGGCTGTAATGCTCATGCCATTCCACCCCCACCCCCACCCTACAGCCAGTGACAGGCATCAAGGTGTGCCTTGGAGTGTTCAGCCCTAAAGTTCACCCCATTCTCCTATACTGCACCCATCTCAGCGTATTTCCTTATGGAATGGGGTAAGTATAAGGCCCAAAGATCCCAAAGCACACCACGGCACTTGTCAGTGTCTACAGGGTAGGGTGAGGTTAAATGGCATGAACGTTATAGCTGATGACCCAAAGGCACACACCAACGCTTGTCTGTCTCTGCAGGGTGGGGATGGGGTTGGTGTCAATTCAATACTTCACTGCCATTCCTATTATGCATCTCTAACTCCTGCACCACCAATGCCAGCGAGACAACATTCGGCATTGACAAATGCTTGTTAATATTTTCACTCCATATTTCCAACATTGCCATTTTTGCACACCTCCTTCAAAACAGTGCAGCTGTCATTTTCCACAACATGCCCAAAACATGTTTTCATACCTGTGGAGCAGAATAGTGTGTTTGCTCTGCGAAATCACCTTTTGGGATAAGTGAACAAAATGACACTGCACTCTTCATGAGGAGGGGTCCCAAAAAGGCCATGTAGAAAATTTAGTGCAACACCTCCAAAAAATGGCCAAGTTACACCCAGGCGTTCGATACTTCCTATGCGCATGTGTAACTTTGGTCATTTGGTAGCTCTTCACAGCCCTATCGGCGCTTGCTAGAACTTGTTGTTTTCTAGGTATGTGCCAGGTCTAGCTAACAGGAGTAAATGTTTTTTTTTAAGCTTTCCATTTCAACAAACTACACACAACCACAAAAAGCACACAAATCACTGCAGGTCATCAGTGCTATAATTAGTGAAGACATTTTTTTTTTTTTAATCAACATTTATATAGCACTTTTCATACACAGTATCCCAAAGCACTTTACAAGCAATGCTAGACTAGTAGTGAAGTGACTGAATGTGTGGTGGTGGCCATATCGCACATCATCACCCACACACAGCCTGGATAATTGCATGAACCAGTTTATGGGAAGGGGAATGTTGGCCAGGACACCGGGAATGTTCCCTGCTCTTTTGTGAAGAGTGCCCTGGGTTCTTTTACTTCCACCTGGACACCCACCAGGATGGGCAGAAGGGACCTTGGTTTAATGTCTCATCCGAAGGATGGCACACCCCAGCAGTACAGCACCCCCCAATACTGCACTCGGATGCCAGCGATTTTTAGGTGCAAGTCCAATCCCAGTGTGGGACAAGAACCCATGACCTTCTGATCCAGAGGCGGATGTGCTACCAACTGAGCCACGCTGACACCTTACAGAACAGACAACTCAATCATCTCTCAGGTGTTTGCTAAACTGTAAATGTAGCCTTTTTAAATGCTCACTCGATAAGGAAGGTTTCTTAAAATCACAGCTGTGCTGCTGCAAAATTGACTCTAAACCAGTACTTGATGAACTTATGCTCCCAGATGCATCACTGTTACATGGGACAAGAGGCACTGTAAGAAAAAGAAGAGAATACAAAATTCAGTCACATTTTCTCTTAAAAGTGTCGGTTTCAATGTAACTGTGGGGTAGGTACTCATTAATTACATGCAGCAGAGGTAATTGCACTGTAGTTACATTTTTGTTGCATGTAAACTCTTTACAACTGCAGTGCAGCTGTAGTGTAGTTACACTGTAACTATGGTGTAGTTATGGAAGCTTAAAGTGTTACCAAAACTTCCCTCTGCCAGATGGGCCTCTGGGTGAAAGATTGTATCTCAAAGTCTTAGTGCTCACCGAAGATGTTGAACATTGAAAGGTGGATGAGTGTAGCCCCCCACTTAGGAGCTACATTAATATCCCTTTAAGAGTGCCTAGCAACCTGTTGGATGAAGCCAGTTTCTATGCTCTTGGAGGACTGGGTCAGCTGGTCTGCCCTGACATTCCAAAAGGGAGGAGTCAGAGTTCTCGGCTGAAGGGAAGGAATTTTTCAGAGTTGGTGGGGAGGTACCACCGGCACACGGTGCCAGCCCCCACTACCTTGTAAGTTTCCCTGTAGAGTCTGGTGTCAAGAAAAGTACCCAATCGTGGCGGTGGCCATTTTCTACAGCCTCTGAAGGAGGGCCCTCTCCAGTAGCAAAAAAAAAACATCTGAAGAGAAGTTAGAGGTCTGTCTGTGAGGAAGTTGGAGCCAGAAGTTCTGTGGGCAATGGATCTGAGGTGATCTTTAAGCTTTATTGAGTGTGAATTGACTGTGTTTGGTACTCCTCAGTACCATCCCTCCACAGAAGAGGGATAGCACCTGACTTGATGCAGATTCTTGGCAGCCAACAGCCAACAGGAATTTACCTCAGAAAGTGTCAGTGTGGGCAAGATTGTCTGAATTCAGAAGATGTGTGGAGCCCATTGGCACCACTGCTATGATCAGGTTGGCAAAGGTGTTGTGGCCTCTCAGATAAGGAAGAGAGCATGAAATGTAGAAAAAGTATATGTTCTGTGGGAGGACAGAGTAGATCCCTGAATTTGGTCGCAGGACAGAGCTGGTGCCAGTTCTGCACCAGCCAGTGAAACTGTGAAGTAGCCACATAGCTAGTAAAAATGTAAATGGGCCAGAAGAAGCCCTTGGAGTTTCCATCAGTGCTGCAGGGGTGAAGGATTCAGTGAGTCTGTGGTCCCCTCAGGCCTGTGCAGTATTGAACCTGAGGTACCCCACCAGGATTGAAGCCAGCCCAGAAGAAGTGTGAATGGATAATCTGTGGTAATCTGGGAGAAAATGGACTGTGCCAGCTGGATAAAAGCGCCATCTCTCACTGAGCTCAAGTTGAAAGAAATAAAGAATCCTGTTCTGTTTAAAATACTCCTGTTTGGACATTTATATGCTATGCAATCAAGTTCTGCTAACCCCTCTTTTCCGCAACTTGTGTTTTGTTTATTTTGTTTATTTATACTCTGGAAAGTCCATGAACCAAGGGCCTGTTTTCGTGGTCAAACAGAACAATTAAAAAATGCAAAATATAAAACATAATGCAAAACATCAGTTGAACATATTACAATACAACAGTATACAAATTACAGTGCATCCGTTAAACAGACAATATAGAAATATGCATAATAGAAACACATAGCTATTTAGGGTAGCATTTACACTGGCTATTAGACAATAGAAAGTTTCACAGCTCATGTTTATAAATGTTTAGGGAATTCTCATCCCTCATTATTGATATTGGAAGTGAATTAAAAAAGGAAGGAAGGGTGTAAAGCATAGTCTTTTGACCACTAACAGTTCTCATTTTGGGCACAGTGAATTCAAAACACGTACAGTGGCGTGAAAAAGTATTTGCCCCCTTCCTGATTTTCTCTATTATTGCATATTTGTCACACTGGATGTTTTCAGGTCTTTAGAGAAAATGTAATATTAGACAAAGGGAACCTGAGTGAACAAATAACACTTTTTTTTTTTTTTAATTTCACTTATTTAATGAAAAAAAGTTAACCAACACCAACTGGCACTGTGTGAAAAAGTAATTGCCCCCTTACACTTAATAACTGGTTATGCCACATTTAGCTTCAATGACTGCAACCAAACACTTTCTATAATTCAATATCAGTCTTTCACATCGCTGTGGAGGAATTTTAACCCACTCTTCCTCGCAGAACTGCTTTAATTCAGTAACATTTGGTAGGTTTTCAAGCATGAACTGCTCATTTCAGGTCTTGCCACAGCATCTCTATTGGGTTTAAGTCTGGACTTTGACTAGGCCACTCCAAAACTTTAATTTTACTTCTTTTAGCCATTCTGATGTGGACTTGCTTTTGTGTTTTGGATCATTGTCTTGTTGCATGACCTAACTACGCTTCAGCTTCAGCTGATGGAAGGATGACTGGACATTCTCCTTAAAATTTTCTGGTACAGAGCAGAATTCATGGTTCCTTTAATTATGGCAAGTCATCCAGGTCCTTAGGCAGGAAAGACATCCCCACCATCACACTACCACCACCATGTTTGACTGTTGGTATGGTGTTCTTACTGTGGAATGCTGAGTTGCTTTACTGCGAGACATTATGGGATCCATGTTGTCCAAAAGTTCCACTTTGGACTCATCTGTCCATAGAACATTTTCCCAAAAGGCTTTGGATCATCCAGGTGCTTCTTGGCAAATGAGACAAGCATTTATGTTCTTCTTGGTTAGCAGTGGTTTCCGCCTTGCTACTCTCACATGAAGCCCATTTTTGCCCAGTCTCTTTCTGATTGTGGAGTCATGAACACTGACCTTAGCTGAGGCAAGAGAAGCCTGCAGTTCTTTGTATGTTGTTTTAGGATCCTTTGAGACTTCTTGGATGATTTTACACTCGCCTTGGAGTAATTTTTGGCAGGCCGCCCACTCCTGGAAGGTTCACTACTGTTCCAAGTGTTCTCCATTTGAGATTATGGCTCTCACTGTGGTTCGATGGAGTCCCAGAGCCTTAGAAATAGCTTTGTAACCCTTTCCAGACTAATAGAGGGCAACAAATTTTTTTCTGATCTTTTCAGGAACTTTCTTTGATCATGGCATAATGTGCTCGTTGAATCTTTGTGCTGGCAACGTGACTCTGATGGTAAGGGCCAAAATAAGTGAGGTTTATATTGAGCAGGGCTGGCTGTAATCAAGCCTGGCTGTGTTCAATCAGCTGACTCTAATTATCCCTTTAATTAGGTTGATTTAACTAGGGGCAATTACTTTTTCACACAGTGCCAGTTGGTGTTGGTTAACTTTTTTCATTAAATAAATGAAATAAGTAAAAAAAAAAGTGTTATTTGTTCACTTAGGTTCCCTTTATCTAATATTATATTTTGTCTAAAGACTTGAAAACATCCAGTGTGACAAATATGCAACAATAGAGAAAATCAGGAAGGGGGCAAATACTTTTTCACACCACTGTACATGATCTAGTAGAAATCCTGCTGATATGTTCAATAAAAATATCGTGGAAGGGAACAGGGACAAGATCTAAGGTCAGTTTTTCAGCAAGGATGCCTAATTTAAGTAAGTACTTGTGATAGAGAAGCGGCCATCCAGTCTGAGAGTATAAAACACAGTGATGGTGGAGTACTGTAACTGGGTAGGAAATCTAGCTACCTGTTTTAGTGAGGTCCTTACCTTGGCTAACAGCCCTTCAGTGGCAGAGTGGAAGATCAGAAGGCAGTAATCAATGGCTGGGAGAAGAAAGCTCTGGTGAGCAGATGAGCAAAATTACCTTCATTTTCATTTATGAACAGATACATGGATACAAGACATAACAAGATAAAATAAACAATTAAAACAAATTCAACAACAGTAACATGTAACATTTATAACTTACATATGAAAATAACCACTTCTACACTTTGCACTTAAAAGAGGACATTCTGGAGCCTCACAAGACATTATCAGGCAAAGCATTATAGATTAGCAAATGAGTGAACAAAACCTTTTTGACCAGAGGTGGTTTTGCATAGCAGAATTTTAAACAAACACTTATATTGGTTCCTAGTCCCTAAGTCATTAGATGACTGAGAAAACAAGTCAGAAACACTTGAAGGCACAACTCCTAATGCACATTTGTGCAATTATTAATTATAGAAACCCCACAGACAGGAACACCTTGCTACTGGCCAGTGACTGTCACCTCCACCACAAGATCAGCAACATCCCTAAGGGACAATTCTATAGCGCTAAGAGACATTGTAGCCCAGGGATTATGTACCAGGAACAGGCAAAAGACCTTGAATGAAGATTTTTGAGTGAGGTAACAGTAACTTTTATGTACAAAAGGCAAAAGAGAATGCCATACATATATTACTAGGGAAGAATTATTGGTAGAAAAGGAAAACAGGAGCAGTGAGCAGAATTCCCAGTGTAGTTTAGTCATGACATACTCACCATATGTTAAGGAGATATTGTAGAAAATATTATTAGACAGAACTGGGCAGTTCTCAGTTCTGACTCCTATCTCCATGATGTTACTGCAAGACCACCACATGTTTGTAACCCCTAGGTGGTGCTATCCTATGGGCTACTACCCCTGCCTGTGTAGTTACACACAGGTTGAGAGCATGAGTCCTCTGAACAGGTGTCTCCACCTGGAGGAATGGTATTGGGGTAGCTTAGGTATAGGCCTCTGGAATGCTGTAACCACCCACAAACCCTTCTAGTGACCCAAACAGTAACACAATTGCACATTCACTTTCATTGAACAACAGTAATAATATGCTCACACCCTTTGCACTTACCACCAGGGCTGGATCCACTGCAACTACCCTGGAGACCCCCTGAAAAATAAGATCAGCAATACAACAATGCAGTATTACCAGGTGATCCAAATAATAATATGCACACTAGCCAGGTTAAACGTGAAAACCAACAATCTGATTTATTCAGGGGGAGTGGACAAGGGTGGGGCATAAATCTAGCAAGTGATTGGCACTTCTGATTAAATTCAGGTTGGTTCAACATGCACTGTAAGTCCTGTTTTGACAGTCCCACAGCTCTGGGTACCTAGTGTGTTAAACAGGCTAGCCTGAAACATTTCCCGGGGTAGGCTGGCATTTCAGCTGTTATTGAGGCCCTTAGGAAGGAAAACAGTTGTCATGCACACAACCCAAATATTTGTAATCCCAAGCTGGATGACTCAGTCCTTTGCAATAAACCCAGAACAAGAAAATCAGATGATACACAATGATTGCAGCTGTGGTTGCAGGGAGCTACCCTGATTTGTACTCACGCTACCCAGACCAGAATGCAGGACAGGTAAGATGAAGACTTCATGGTGGTGCTCTGGAATGCCAGGGGAAGCAGGGCCTACACGACCCACTTCCTGCTGGTGGTCGCTACCTGTTCGGTGATGTTGAGCAGGGGGCCGAATCCCCAAGTGGGTCTTTCGTCGAGAAGGTCTCTGAATTGGGAGTAGTGGCCTAGGCTGAGGTGGCAAGGCCCAAGCAGGAGAACAGTTCGGAAGATGTCCTTGATTGAATGCTGGAAAAGCCTCCAGCTGGCATAACAGAACTTGCCGTGGGGAATCAAATCACAACCCACAAAACACATTCAGCACATCTACAACACTTAGCTCTCTAAGCCACAATTCGGATAAAGTCCGTTTGCAAATTACAGCTTCACTGCGCAAACCTTTGAATCTGAGGCTCTCTTCCAACATCAGGCAGGTCAATTGCTTCTGGAGCAAGTCTTCGGTCCAAATCCCAGATAATAACAAACTTCTCTCTTCTGCTGCAGATTCCAAACTTGGAAAATCGGTACACAGTCCAGTTTCTGCAAATGGCAGTTCAGTAGCTGGATAACATGGCATGCAGGCCAGCAGAGCTTTCCCATCGATCTCCCTATGCTCCTTCATGGAGCTGCTTGACAGCTCGAGCTGTTCACTTTTCAACCTCTAACACTAACTGAGACACTGCTGTAGGCTGTAGGCAGTTCTGGGAATTTCCCTTGTGATCCAAAAAGTTCTGTTGGTTGAGGGAACTGTCAGTCACAGTATGGGCTCCTCCTCCAGGCCAGTTTAAGTGCCAACACTTAAAACTACAAAAACTACAGAATTCCTTGCCACAAGAGCCCTGGGAACAGTCTCCATTTTTTACCACCAGAGATTCCATTAGTCCACTATTGGCAGTCCAGAACCAAGATGGTGGCTCCTATTCAAAAGCTCAAGCTGCAATTGAAAAGAGGTTAGACAAACTCCTTTATCATTATTATTATAACAGGTAAACAGCAAATAATCACTTTCCCTAATAGAGCTCCCACTGCACAAGTAGCGACTGCAGAATGGAGCAGAATAACAGACTGTCTGGCTGGTCACAAGTCTTAAATCACTCTGACCCAGCCCAGTCTAATTTTCTAACGCAGGCTAACATTCTCTTAAAGAGACATGCATGAAGGCTTACTAAAGCAATCTCATGCTGACAAATAGAGCTACTGCAGACAGGACACCATCCTGACAGTGGGCATTTTAGGAGCCCAGGAAAACACTTTAGTAAACCCCAATTTGTAGGGGGGTTACACTCCTCCCTGCCTGTAAAAACTTGGCATCCTCTCAAGTTTAAACTTACTATAACATTCTAAATGAAGACATTATACGTAACATACAGGCATGTTTTATAATGGCATTTCCACAGTAATACATATGCATACATTTCCCTAAACATGTTAGCAGATTCAAACAGTCAAACACATTACACTTATACCTCTTGTTTGTACTACCCCCTGTACACTAACCCTCCTGGCTTAGGGCCCATCCCTATCAGCTACACTAGGGTGGCATGGGGCAAGGGTATCAGTACACTGATTGGAGGGTTTCACTATTAGCTTAGATGTGGCAGAATAGCCCAGTTTTGGAAGAGAGCTTTCAGAAATATACTCCCCTTTGTGGACTACATGTAACTGGAGATCCACAGCCAGTCCTGAAAGTCCAGCTTCATCTCCAAAATTGTACATGGGGTCACCTTAGAACAACTGACTCAGTTCATAAGATGGATAATAGGATGCTTCACACTCACTGTCATCAGATTCAGACTGGCAATCAATGTCATTTTGGGCCTGCCTGGGGGAAGGCCTTGAATCCTGGACTATGGGAGAAATGGTTTTCTGTTTCTTTTTAGCTGCAGCTCTAGTTACAGGCTCGGAAGGGGCAGTGTCTTGGGGTGCAGAGTAGATTATTAGTTGACCAATGGGCAGCAAATGATTCCTGTGCATTGTCTTGGTGGCTTGGGGGTCATTCTCAGGACGTACTTTATAGACTGGCAGATCTTCCAGTTTACTGACAACAATGTAGGGGAGGTGGTGCCATCTATCAGCAATTTCATGTTTTCCATGCAGTCCCAAATTCTGTAACAGAACTTGGTCTCCAGGTAGCAGTTCCTGAGGCTTGACATGCTTGTCATACCTTTCTTTATTTGCCAAGTTTCTCTTTGTTGCCATGGTGTGCTAGTTGGTAAGCATTGTTTAATTGGGCCTTTAACTTTTGAACATGTTGAAGGTGATTTTCAGCTCTGACTCCATCAGGAAACACTCCGAAGCAAATTTCTACTGGCAACTGGGCTTCTCTGGCAAACATTAGGCGGTAGGGAGAGAACCCAGTGGCATCACATTTAGTGCAGTTATATGCGTTACCAAGGTGCTTATCTGTTGGCTCCATTTAGACTTGTCCCAGGGGATGGAGTGTGCCCAGCATGTTCATTAGTGTTTGGGTAAACCTTTCAGGCTGTGGATCCCCTGGGTGTGATGGGGGGTAATTCTGGATTTTTGTACTACTCAGGTGAGAGCATTTCCTTGATCAGACAGCTTTCAAAGTCCCTCCCCTGATCGGAGTGAATTCTCTGAGGGGCACCATAATGGACAAAGAACTTCTCAATTAAGACCTTGGCCACTGTGGATGCTTTCTGGTCTTTAGTTGAGTAAGCCTGGGCATAACATGTGAAATGATCAGTCACCGCTAGCACATTGCCAATATTCTTCTGGTCTGGTTCAAGGCACAAGAAATCAATACACACAAGCTCCATAGGTGCACTAGTAGAAATGTTGACTAAGGGTGCAGCCCTTTGGGGCAGAGCGTTTCTCTGGAGACAGCGGCTGCAAGTCCTGATATGAGTCTCAATGTCAGCCCACATTTTTGGTCAATAGAATCGAGTACGGGCCAAGTCCATAGTTTGGTCACAACCCAAGTGTCCCATCTGGTCATGGAGGGCCCGTAGAACTACACGTTTGAAAGCTGTGGGTGACACTAATTACTGTTTCTCAGTTCGACCTTGTATGTTTGTATTCTCTCTGTAAAATAGCAGGTTATGCAATTTTAGTCTAGGCCCCTTTCTAAACAACAGAGCAGTTCATGGTTCTGAGGAGCGAAGTTTGGACACATCTTTCCCAGCATGTATAGCATCTAGCACATGCTTAATCATGGGGCCTTGAGCCTGCGCCCACTATATGTTGTCAGGAGTGAGTTGAGGCAATGCGTTGAGGTCTAAGGCTGCAAGATGGCAGTAGGCTGCAGGAACACAGGTGTCAGGAGGACCTAAGCAGTCTACTAGGCAGTCAACTGTTTTAGGAGAGGGATGCTCATCTTTATCACATTTTTGACAGAGGGCTTTGACAGACTGTTCAGACATTCTCACCCAGTTTGTACGAAAGTAAGGTCTTCTGGAAGGGGCGTCAGCATCAGTGAGGTTTAAGCCCGGTCGATACTCCATTGAATAATCGTAGGTGGAAAGTGCAGATAACCAGCAATGCCTTGTAACATCTAATTTAGATGAGGTCTGGACATAAGTGAGAGGATTATTGTCAGTTTTTACCAGAATCTTTGCACCATAAAGATATTCATGGAATTGGTCCATCACAGCCCACTTTAATGCAAGAAATTCAAGCTTGTGTACTGGATAATTTCTTTCGGACGGGGTTAGACTCTGACTGGCAAAAGCCCCTGGACATAAACCTTCCTCATATTCTTGATACAGAACAGCACCAAGTCCCTTCAAGCTGGTGTCAGTGTGCAACACATAGGATCTGGCAGGGTTGGCATATGCAAGCACAGGGGCATGGGTGAGTTGGTGGATGATATCATAGAAGGCCCCCTCACACTCAAAAGTCCACCTGACTCCAAAGGGTTCATTAGTCCGAAAGTAGACCTTTTCCTCCTCCTTAACTACACTTTTCTTATATTTCTTATTTGTACTGTAGGTGGGTAACCTTGAGTTAAATTAAGCAAAGGGCAAATGGCTTTGGTGTAATCTTTTATGAACCAGCTGTAAAAGTCGCAGAACCCCAAGAATCTTTGCAGTTTCTTAAGATTGTTAGGCTGAGACCAGGTGGTCAAAGACTCCACTTTGCTGGGGTCTGTCTCAATCCCATCAGCTGACACTATATGGGCAACATATTTCACAGATTTTTTGGAAGAATTGACACTTGTCTACAGATAATTTTAGTTCGAAGTCCTCTAATCAGTCGAGAACCTTAAACAGACAAGCTTCATGTTCCTCAATGGTGTGACCAAACACAATGAAATCATATAGATAGACCAGGCATTCTAGCAAGTTCATGTCCCCCATGGCTAGCTCCATCAACTGCTAGAAAGTGGGAGGCGCTCCCGAAATACCTTGAGGCATGCGTAGGAAACTCATAGAAACACAGGGGACAAATGAAGGCTGTTTTCTCTCTGTCTTCTGGGGCCAACAAGATTTGATAATACCTGCTCCGAAAGTTGAGTACAGAGAACAACTGGCTTCCACTGAGGCAGTCAAGGGCATCCTGGATATGGGGCATGGTGTATTGGTCAGGGACAGTTGTTTGATTTAACGTTCAGTAGTCCACATACAACCTCACCGATCCATTCTTTTTTTTTTTTTAAAACACATTTATTTATTTTCAGAAAATCAGACAAACAGACACACGTACACTACATATACCTGGCCAGGCCAGGAACACAACCCAAAACTGGTTATGCAAACTATGTACAACCCCTATGTACAAACACACTGAGGAGCCGCCCCATATTATGGTCAAATTTCCAAAATCAATAGTGCCTTAGTATAGTGCACTGACCAGTGCTAAAAACACCCCCCCTCAGAAACTCTAACCTCCCTTATAAGTCCACTTGCAGGGGTGTTATCACCTGCGGCCCGCATAAAGCCTAAATACTCCCGGACGGCTTCCCAGTGTGTCCCCTAGAAAGAGAGAGAGTCCCCAATCCCTTAAGCCCTTGCAGACCACAACCAATCCCCTTTAACCTTAGTAATAGACTCAGCTTGACCCCATTGACATTACCCAAGTTATTGGGGAAAAAAAGGAAATAAACAAGGTATAAAAGGCACAAAACAATATAGGCATTAAACACTCCAGCATATACTCTTTTGCTAATCCTTGCCTGACAGACAGACCTGTGTTCCAGAGCTTGTGACTTGCTGGGAGTAGATCGCATCTAATATTGCCCATCTTTTAGCATACAGCTCCTGTCTCCCCTCCGAGAAAAGGTGTCTCTTTATCTTGACCAGTACCCCCAGCATTTCTCTCACCCATTGTTCATATGCACAAACCTGATCGTCCTTCCAATGCTTTACTAAGAGCGCCTTGACTACGACACCCATTAAGGAAAGGTGAAATTTGGGTGCAGTCCCTGTAATCTGAGAAAAGTCATCCAAACGCATACTTCTGGAGTTATATAAAGCCGTATAGTCTAGCATTGGATCCATACCCGTTTAATCTCCCTCCATAAGGAGAGATTTTACTACAACCCCACATTACATGTAACAGGTCACCCACCTCCTTCTCGCACCTGAAACACAGATCTGTCTGTCTCAACCTCTACCATATAGCTTTACAGGGGTATAATATATGTTGTGAACCACAAAAATCTGCATGTTTCTATATTTGGGAATCACATTGTATTTAATGGCCTTCCAAATGCTTTCCCACCTAAGAATTTTAGGAGCCAGCACCTTGTCCCAGTAAGGAATTTGTGTAGAAGTGTTTGGGCCCAGGAAGTCCAGGAGAAGTTTATAAACTTGTGAGAGTGGGTGAACTTTCCGGAAGGCTTCCCTTAGATTCCCCCACGCGAGGAAGTTATCTGAAAAGTCCCCCAACCCCTTCCGGAACCCAGCTATCATTTGTTTAAGCTGCAACCTTTGGAAAAAGGACAATCCCTCGCATTGTGATGGTAAAACTGTTTTATCTCCCTGCTGTGTATCAATCAATCTTAAGC
The DNA here is from genome assembly GCA_016271365.2 of Neoceratodus forsteri. NCBI lineage: Eukaryota > Metazoa > Chordata > Ceratodontiformes > Ceratodontidae > Neoceratodus > Neoceratodus forsteri. The sequence goes on along the minus strand of CM057458.1, from coordinate 723,299,379 downwards.
CCCCAAATAATTAGACCACGGTGACCAAGTACCCGATCCCTATAACCAAATTAGGATTACCCAGTATGGGTTGGTCTCTGGACTTCATTTGACAGCACCTTTGTGCAGGGGTAGAAAAGACCACCAGGCCTCAAGGGTTTTCTAATTGGGTTCCACACTCCTCCCTGGATAAACCTTTTTTGGGCCTAGCATATAGCATCGACTCGGGGGTGCAGCCGAGGCTCAATAGCAATTGCTTCTCAATTTGCAGCCACGCAGGTACATAATGTCCCCCCTCGGCACTTTCGGCCCATTGAATCATAAGGCCTAACTGGCCTGCCACATAATATACCTGGAGGTCAGGTAACCTAATGCCCCCCACCTCTTATGGCAAATGCAAAACATTATGCTTAACCCTGGCTGGTTTGTTATTCCATAGGAATCCTGAAATTAGCCTTCCAATCATGCTAAACCATTTAACAGGGACGTTGTATGGAGCCAAATATACCGGGTATATCATTCTTGGTAGAACATTCATCTTGTTAAGGCCCAGGCGCACCATAAAGTTCAGAGGTAACTTATTCCACCTTATGATATCTCCTTTAACCGCAGATATACCCCCCCTCACATTAGCATCAACCCCAGACTCCTGGTTTGTTGTAATCCAGATTCCCAGATACTTCAATTTGTCAGTATGCCACTGTACTCCCAGGGATGAAAAATCTGCCTTAAATACATGTGGTGTCAGGGGTAGGATTTGTGTTTTGGTGAGATTTAACTTATAGTTAGAGACCTTAGAAAAGCGATCTATTGAGTCTCTTACTCCCTCAAAGCTGGATATTGGATCTTGTAAATGAAGGAGAATATCGTCCGACGAAACTGAAAATTTTAGCTCCAGTCCCCGATCCTAATCCCTGGACCTTGGCATCCCTATTTATAGATCTTAACAGGGTTCTAGATAGATGTTAAACAATATCGTGAGAGAGGACATCCTTGACAAGTCCATTATTGAGCTGAAATTCCCTCGAAATATAACCATTGCACAATATCCTAGCCGTTGGAGGCGGGCGTATAGATTCTTAATACCTCTAAGGAGACCCCCGGGAACCCCATTTTCTCCATTATGGCAAAAAATGAATGGAAACCGGTCAAACGCTTTCTCAGCGTCTAGGGATATCAGGGCCAAGGGAAGGCAGGAATCTGGAGTAAAATTTAAAATATGATGGATTTTCCTAAGGGTGTCCTTCGCCCCTCTCCCCGGCATAAAGCCTACCTGTTTCTGACTGATTAAACTAGGGGCAATAGTCAAAATCCTATTTGCCAAGATTTTAGTAAGAATCTTAATATCTTGGTTTATTAAGGCTATAGGCCTATAGTTACCCATTAAGTCCCTAGGCTTGTCTGGCTTGGGTATTAAAGTGACATACGCCTGGTAGAGCGGTGAGTGGTGAATTCCCTCCTCCATTATAGTGAGGAAAAATTCATGAAGTATAGGGAGTATGATCTGGATATGAGTTTGGTAAAATTTTGCGATAAGACCATCGGGCCCTGGTGACTTACCTAAAGGGAGAGACCGCACCACCTCTACGATCTCAGATGCTCTTATTGGGGCTTCCTGTTCCTTAACTTGGACAGAATCCAGAGTAGGTAACTGGATTCCTTCTAGATAATGGTTAGCCTCCTTTTCCCCCACCAATTCTCTAGATTGGTAGATTTCTGCGAAAAATGATGCAAACGCCTCAGCCATTTCTTGCGGGTCCGTGACCAGCTTCCCTTCATGCATAACTGATATGATTGTCCTACTGGCCTCCCACTCTTTAATTCTAGCCGCTAGGAGGCGCCCCAGGACATCACCCTGCAATAGAAAATTAGTCTAATCTTATTCAGCCAAAACTCTGTTTTCCCATATACAATTTCTGACAGTTCCTCCTCAAACTTTTAAGTTCCATGCTACTTCCCTGAAGACCCTTCAAGCTGTGACAGTGGGTTTCTCGCCCCACCAGGAATTCCTCTTTGGCCCTTCTAAGCGTACCTGTTCCTTCGGCTGGAGCCCTTGCTGCCTCTGCATATAAGAATTTACAGGTAGGCCAAGCTAGTCTTTTATCTTCCAACGTGGGGAGCTGGGACCTAATAATCTCCTGTAAAGCCCCCTCTATTTCAACCCTTCTCGTGTCCTCTGTGAGGAGCGAGTCATGAAGCCTCCATCTGTAAGGTCTAGGCGGCGTTGGTCTGGGATCCCACTGCAGCTGGATGAGAGAATGATCTGAGAGAGTCCTACCCTCAGTCAGCACTTCTCTAATCTCTGCAAGAGCTTCTCTGTTGACCAAAAAAAAATCAATTCTAGTGTGACTTTTGTGTGCTGCCGAGTAAAATGTCATGTCACGGCCCCTATTTGAAAGAGTCTTAATTGGATCAACTAAGGCCGCTATCTCCAAGAACTTAGCCAGGGCTAACTGGGCCTTGGTCCTCGACCACTGTGTGGAGTATCCTGTCCTCCTTTTTATCAAAATATATGTTCCAATCACCAGCCAGGATAAGTGAGTGTGAAGGAAGGGTCTATATCCTTCTATTGAAGCAAAGAATTTGGGGTTGGGAGGGGTTGGCCCATAAATGGATGTAACCGAGACTGCCTTGCCAAGCAAGGTCCCTGACAAGTAGATTCCCCTGCAGTCTTGCCTGGTTATCACTAGGGACACATCATATGGGCAAGATTTCTTAATTAGAATTGCCACCCCCCCAGAGGCCCTGTCCCCTCCCACACCATATACCTGCCCCACCCATCGCTTCCTGAGACCATCCAACTCATCAGTCAATAAGTGTGTCTCTTGAAGTGCTACAATGTGAGCCCCTCGTTGTTCAATATACATGAGAATGATCATTCTCTACGTCGATCCCTGAGCCTTTTACATTCCAAGAAATTATTTTAAGGCAAGCCATCAATAACAACAGAATTTTTCAATTGAACCCACGCATTGTGCCTTTCTAAGGTCTGCATTCCTAGTGCTCCCATAATTGGACTCTCTCTCTTCCACCCTTGTTCCCCTCCCCCTTATCCCCGATCCTTAGATCGACCAACCATCTGATGTTGAGTCATGGATGAACCGTGCCCTTGCCTCTCCTCCCCCCATCCTCTGACATTAGACCCCAGAATCTGGCCCCTGGAACCCCCAGAATCGGGGACATAAAGCCCTTTTCTCTGCAGTCCATCACCCCTAACATTTCCCATAAATAAAGGAAAAGATAAGCACAGAGGAGACTAAGGAGTCCCCTCATAACCCTCCTTGGTAATTATATCTCCAGCCAGCCCTGCTCCATTTAACGTCCCCTACACCCCGAGTGGTATCCTCCAGTTATTAATATTGATCATGTCCTAATCCCCTAGACCACTCCCCTTCTCCATCTATCCCAAAGCTGGCAGGAGCCCACTTTACCACAATTAACACCCACCAGCCAATATAGCCCTAGCTAATTGACCCCTTTTATAATAAACGAAATCCAACATCACCCCCTTCTAACAGTTCCCTCTAAAATTCCAAAGTCTGAAAAATATTCCTGGGTCTAATAACAAGAATATTATGATTAATGATTAGTGAACCCCCTTCCCCCATGTCCTCTAATTAATACACTAGAGCCTTGTGGTTTAACACTTTGTGATCCATCTGGGACCTATGAACCCAGTCCTGGCTAGTCACTTGAACGTCCAGATTTAACCAAAACAGAAGAGTCACCAGTCTTAATAAGTATAGAGACTGCTGCTTAGCTTCCATCTCAGCCCTCAAAGGGGCTCAAGCCTCCTTGCCCATAAACAGTCATGTTGGGGTTTGAATAGATCTGGGAGCTCAACCGTAGCCCATCCATCGCATCCTTTGCCGTGAGGAACTTCTTCTCCCCAGTCTGAAGACGCACCACCAGGGTAGCGGGGAATTGGAGCCGAAATCTTATCCCTGCAAGATAAAGCTTCTTCTTGATGTCAACATACTCTTTCTGCTTTTCTCTAATCGCTGGCGTCTGATCTTGAAAAAACCACAATGAAGCACCATTCCATTGCAAAGGCTTCTTTTGTCTGGCAGCAAGCAGCACATGAGATTTTTCTTTATAGTTGAGGAATCGCATTATTATAACTCGGGGTCTCGCCCCCGGCTGTGGCATCTCTCGTAGTGCCCGGTGGGCTCTTTCCAAATTATACCCCTCTCCAAATGGTGTAGGGCCTAGCAGGTTTAACAGGAGCTCCTGCATAAAAGAAACACAGTCCGAGCCTTCAGCCTTCTCTGGTAGCCCCGCCAGAATCAGGTTGTTTCTGCGATTTCTTGATTCCTGGTCTTCCACCCTCTCCTCCAATTTCTTCAGCTTTCTTCGAATCGTCCCCACCTCCTGATCTAGTACAGAAACCTTCCTCTCTTGCGATGAAATCCGGGCTTCAACATCGCCCATTCTTTGTGCCAGGGAGTGTAACGCCGGTTTGAACTCAGCAAAATCCAGCACCAGCCCTTGTAAAAGTGCTTTAATCTCCCGAATATCATCTGCATTATTGCTTAAGCCCCCTGTATTCCCTGCTTCCCTGCCTTGCTCTGGTATGGTAGGTGACTGAGACTTAGGTCTCTTGGTGGCTGGAGGTCGCCCCACCAGGGGCTCCACAGGGTCGGCTTCCATCTTTCGGCAGCGGCCCTGCCTGAACTTGCCAATCGCCCGTTTTAGTTATGTAATTGCCGGTTTGAAAAACTTCGCGGCTCTAAAGCGCCCGGCCAGGAAGTAAACACACGTCGTCACCGGAGCTCTTAACAGCTAATGTAGAAAACTTTTTGCCAGATCCGGAGCGAGAAAGCTTGATTTTTATAGTACGAGGCCTCGGAGAGACTCGGGACACGTCTCTCCTGATCAGCTCATCACGTGACTCCCTCACCGATCCATTCTTCTTCCAGACTACCACAATTGGGGAGGAATATGGGCTTCAAGATTCTTGAATGATCCCTGCGGCCAGCATTTCCTGAAGATGGCATTGAACATCGTCAATGTCCGCAGGTGCAAAGTGATGGGATATCTCTCTGAACTGTCTCTTATAATAAAGTCAGATGTCGTGTTCACCCCTGTGACACAACCCATGTCCCACTCTTGCAAGGAAAACACCTGGCTTCTCTGAACCAACTTCTGGCTGATCCTAGTTTTCCATTCTGCAGGAAGGGGAGATTCTCCAAAGTCAAACAGGTCAGGGGTCACTCCATCACTCTCTCCAAGGCACTTTTTGCTGGGCAGCACAGCAGCATCAGCACAACATACAGTGGCCAGGGTGCACCCTTGATTCACCTGAACTTCTCGATCTGACATGTTCTGAACTTGCACCACTACCTGCCAAGCGTAGGCATGGGCCCGGGCAGGTAGAATGCTAGGCTTGACCAGTAGTCCCTCAGGCAGTTTCCCCTCTTCTGGGGCATCTAGCATAAGAATCTTGTTTTTGACATCCCTTGCTACTAATGGTACGCTGAGCATTTGGAGGCAATACCAGTGATTCTGGGTCTTTTTTCCATACTACACCCATGGGTTCATCTTTCTCAATCTCTCTGTTTTGCATCTGTAAATCATAGGCTCACTGCACCAAGGCCGGAATACGTAGGGCTTTTCTGGTCCACTTGACTTGTTTCTCATGACAGAGCTGGGCAAGCCGGCTGAACATATGAGTGTTTGTGCCAATCAACAAAGGTACACCATCATACAGTCCAGTTGGCGGACACACTAGGGCCAGAGTCTCCACTTGTTCATCCATGCCAGCAATAGCAGTAGGGAAAGATAACCAATTTCGTACATACCCCTGGTAAGGCTAGGATTTTTCACTCAACCCCACATATGCAGTCCTTCTAGGGGTAGGAGTGGAAGGTCAGATAGGTGCTGGTCATACCAATCTTTAAATGTAATGGTGACCTGTGAGCCACTATTTAGCACATCTTGAGTGAAGATGCCATTAACTGTTACTGGGGTTTCCATGGATGGGCCCACCATTTCGGACATGTCCAGAGGAACATTCGCTGGGACTTGGACAAACGACCTAGCCACAAAGAAATTGGATTTGGGATTGCCTGAACCACCGCTGTGATCATTCCCTGCACCCCTCTGCAATTACTTTGCTTTTTGGAGCTCCCCCTGGAGTTTGCTGATCACTTTTTCTAGGTTCTTTTGAGACTGGCAGTCTCTTTTTATATGTCCATCCTGCCCACAATTGTGACAAATTATACTTTCTTTAGTCTGCTTTGGCTGTAACATCACATTAGGAGCTGGCCTCCATTCACGGCTAGGGAAAGGGGTACACATTAAGTGCTGGAGCACTAGTAAGAGAAAATCTTGGTTCAAACCTCCTCTCTTTCTGTGGTGTCGAGGGTGGTGCAATGTATCTCAGAATTCTCTTAGCATAGCAGTCAATTCACTTATTTCAGTCTTTGATCTGCCATCAGCAGGGGATGCCTGAGCATGCACCCCCACTCCCATAACAGACATGCTCTGAGAGGGGTCGGGGTCTTTATCCGCAGAAGAGACCTTGTTAGGTGTACCAGCTTTCATTTCTCTGAATTCTCTCAGCAGCTTGGCCCATGATGAGGTGTCATTAACAGTCTCTGGGTGCTCATCCGGCGCTACGTTCTGCCCTTGAACCTCACCCATATGATCATCCTCCATAACCTGAGCGACAGCATCACATATGTGAGGAGGCCCCCAGGCTGGCCTTCTTTCCTCAACCCCCCCCCCCGGATTTCTTTCATCAGTTCATCATATGCGGGAGGCGAATCAAGCCGGTCTGCCAGCCGTAACTTAAGTAACAATAAGTCGGGGAATGGAGCAGATTTAAGTACTTCATCCAATCTAATTTGATCTAGCTTGCCTGGAGCCACACTACCTTTCCTAAGGCATTTCTGTAAGGCCTTTTCAAGCCGAGGTACATACACAGACAAGGGCTCTTCTTGGCATTGATGAGTTGTTTTAACCCTCCACCAAAGATCCTTGTCCAAGTCTGGGTTCTCAAATACATTTTCCAAAGCAGCCAAATAGTCTTGTGCAGTTGCCTCAGGGTTGTTAGCCCACTTGGAGTGGATAATAGCCAGAGCGGGACCTCAGAGACTTTTACTGAACCTTTTCCTCTTCTCCACCTCGGAACGTTGCCATTTGGGCACTGGGGAGCCACATAGTCTATCCATGTCTCCCAGTCATCTTCCCCATTAGGTGCGAGTAGAATGTCTGAAAACACTCACAGCCTGTGATAAGAGTCGTGACTAATGGTAGGCACAGGCATGGGCATGGGAGCTGGTGTGGGGCAGGTATCAGAAATGGCATAGGTGTCAGGGAAGGAATGCCCCTGGTGGCAGGAACAATGTTTTGAAGTCCTAGAGGGTTTTGCCCTCATCCAGTAACAATTTGGCAAACTTCTCCTCAAAGGTCTCAGATAAGGGTGGGAGTTTATTTTCTGAGGGATCCTCACTATCTTTAGTTGCCACCCTCCAGGCAGTGGGGGACCCATCTACAGCAACAGTTTTGGGCACTTTAGTGCTGTCCACAGGGTTGCTAAGCTCTACTAAAGTCAATAGGATTTGGGCAGTCAAGTCAGCATGTCGCCTTACCACTACAGCTTTTCCCAGACATTCAGTTTTTGAAAGTGCCCCCTCTATAATGTCTGTACTAGTGCCCAAGGGTATATCTAGTATTAATAAAGCATTTTGGGGATCAATTTCATAACCTCTACACCAACCAACCAACTAAAGCACAGCCATTTCTTCAGTGGTACCCATTAAATGTCTAGTTGTAATTCCTGATTTTGGCCACTAGGGGGCGATAATCCCAGCGGTGCCTCCAAGATGTAAGTGCTATCCTATTGGCTACTACCCCTGCCTGTGTGGCTATGCACAGGTTGAGGGGCCTGAATCCTGTGAACGGGTGCCTCTACCCAGAGGAATGTTATTGGGGTAGCTTAACTGCTTTGGTATAGCCCTCTGGGACACTATAACCACCCACAAACCCTTCTAGTAGCCCAAACAGTAACACAACTGCACATTTACTTTCACTGAACAACAGCAATAATATGCTCACGCCCCTTGCACTTACCACCAGGGCTGGATCCACTGTAACTACCCGGGAGACCCTCTGGAAAATATGATCAGCAATACAGCAATGCTATATTACCAGGTGACCCAAGTAATAATATGCACACTAGCCAGGTTAAACGTGAAAACCAACAATCTGATTTATTCAGGGGGAGTGAATAAGGGTTGAGCGTGAATCTAGCAAGTGATTGGCACTTCTGATTAAATTCAGGTTGGTTCAGCATGCACTGTAAGTCTTGTTTTGACAGTCACACAACCCTGGGTACCCAGTGTGTTAAACAGGCTAGCCTTAAAACAGTGCCCGGGATAGGCTGGCATTGCAGCTGTCATTGGGGCCCTTAGGAAGGAAAACAGTTATTATGCACACAACCCAAATATTTGTATTCCTGAGCCGGATGGCTCAGTCCTTTGCAATAAACCCAGAACAAGAAAATCAGGTGATGCACAATGATTTTAGCTGTGGTTGCAGGGAGCTATCCTAATTTGCACTTCTGCTACCCAGACCAGGATGCAGGACAGACAAGATGAAGACCTCATGGTGGTGCTCTGGAATGCCAGGGGAAGCAGGACCTACACGACCACCTCCTGGTGGTCGCTACCTGTTGGGTGGTGTTGAGCAGGGGGCCAAATCCTCAAGTGGGTCTTTCACAGAGAAGATCTCTAAATTGAGAGTAGTGGCCTAGGCTGAGGTGGCAAGGCCCAAGCAGGAGAAACAGTTCGGAAGATGTCCGTGATTGGATGCTGGAAAAGCCTCCAGCTGGTGTAACAGAACTTGCCGTGGAGAACCAAATCGTGATCCACAAAACACATTCAGCACATCTACAACACTTAGTTCTCTAAGCCACATTTCGAATAAAGTCCGTTTGCAAATTACAGCTTCACTGCGCAAACCTTTCAAACCGAGGCTCTCTTCTAACATCAGGCAGGCCGATTGCTTCTGGAGCAAGTCTTCGGTCCAAATCCCAGATAACAACAACAAACTTCTCTCTTCTGCTGCAGATTCCAAACTTGGAAAATCAGTACACAATCTGATTTCTGCAAAAGGCAGTTCAGTAGCTGGAGAACATGGCAGGCAGGCCAGCAGAGCCTTCCCACCGATTCCCCTATGCTCCTTCAGGAAGCTGCTCAACAGCTTGAGCTGTTCATTCTTCAGTCTGCAACACTAACTGAGACACTGCTACATGCAGTTCTGGGGATTTCCCTTGTGATCCAAAAGATTCTGTTGACTGAGGGATCTGTCAGTCACAGTATGGGCTCCCCCTCAAGGCCAGTTTAGTGCCAAGACTTAAAACTACAAAATATAGAGAATTCCTTCCCACAAGACCCCTGGGGACAGTCTCTATTTTAGGCCCTCAGAGATTCGATTGGTCCACTGCTGGCAGTCCAGAACCAAGATGGTGGCTCCTATTCAAAAGCTCAAGCTGCAATTGAAAACAGGTTAGACAAACTCCTTTATCATTATTATTATAACAGGTAAACAGCAAATAATCACTTTCCCTAACAGAGCTCCCACTGCACAAGTAGCGACTGCAGAATGGAGCAGAATAACAAACTGCCTGACTGGTCATGAGCCTTAAATCACCCAGACACAGCCTAGACTAATTTTCTAACACAGGCTAACATTCTTTTAAAGAGACATCCACAGCAGCTTACTAAAGCGCTCTCATGCAGACAAATAGAGCTACTGCAGACAGGACACCATCCTGACAGTGGGCATTTTAGGAGTCCAGGAAGACACTTTAGTAAACCCCAATTTGTTGGGGGTTCCATGTTATTTACAGAAGTTGTACAAATCCTAAAGATGATCTACTTCCTAGTAACAAATCTGTGGGTAGCACCACAAACATATTACCCCCCCCCCATCAAAAGGCTCTTTACAGCGTGGAAGATGCATGTCATGTAGAGTGGTACCCAAAACAAAGGAGGTTTTCAACCCTAGATATGGCACTTTATAAGAAATCATTTATCATGTGTGACACACAGGAGATGGTCTATGTAGCTGCTTGTAAGTGCATGGCCTTTTATATTAGAAAAACTAAGAGGCAATTCCGTAAACATATTGGTGAACACATTATGACAATTAGGGACTCAGATGAAAAGCTGTGCCACAGCATGCCATATCACCATCCATTGTAGTAAAGAACAACATGGATATAGTTTCATAGGGTTGGAGAATGTGCATGCAACCTCTAGGGCCAGTGACTTTGACACTCTCTTTCTTAGAAGGGAAGGGTTTTGGATCTATAACGCTGGAGACAGGAATTGGCCTGGCCTCAGTCATGAACTTGATCTGTCAATATTTTTAAAATAAGTGCCAAAAAAGGTTACTGCATTGACTTTCAACATGTGACTTGTTCTTGTCCACTTCATTGTTCTCATTATCCTGCTAGTCCCATTTCTTCTACCTTTTTCAGTCCCCGCCCTGCCATATCCCCACTCCCCCTTACCTCCCATGTCATTCTATAGTATATAATATGCAGCTGGAATGTTAAATAGATTGAGCACTGCAAGGGTATGTCTGTCTATTCGTTATGGACCAAACAATTAATTTGTGACAAATATTTATTCTTTTTTCAATCTGGATAAAAATTTAACATGATGACTCCCCAAAATGTCAGTTTCATTCTATAGAATGTAACCAAATCTGTTTTTTGATTCGATATGCTACTTTTACCTGTTTTGAATTGATATGTAATGCTGGTATGTACCGCACATATCACTATGTGGTAAAATGAGTTTTGCACAGGCATGGCCCACCCACAAATTCCTTATTATGTGATCTAAATTACCATTTTATAAAAGTGCACCTTTTTATGTAAGTGGGACCTTGGATAAAACTTTAGTAAGTTGCCTGGAATTGGATCCATCAGCATTTTCGTTACTCACTGATGCACTTTTGTATCCAAATTTTTTGTATTAATAGTGTGACTCCCAAAAAACATGGCAGAGCTTATCTTTACTCCCTCTGCTGCCCCAAACTGCTTGCCTGAACTGTGTGGCACCATCTGTTTGTTGCTCTCTCTGGCTCTTTGGATTGCAGCCTGTATGGGGACCAGAGGAGCACCCTTCTTTCTGCAGCCTGCCTGGCTGTCTAGCTATTGTACATAGAGGCTTGAAAAAGACCCAGTGTAAGATATGAGCTTGCCAGTGTGGGGAATGAGGAGCAAGAGCAGGTGTGCTCAGCAGTCAGGAACTCAGTGCTGGGTGAGAGCAGCCAACTCCTTAAACAACAGATGCCAGGGACTCAAGGAGAGTGAGGTTGCAATCTAGAATAAAGAATCCACAGTAGTCGACCTGTTGCAAAACTATTTATTGTTGCTCAGATACAAATGCAAAACTGACAGCCCTAGTAGGAAACTACCTACAGCCTCAACACATCCCAATGCCTTGACTGTAGTCTTCATCATAGGTTGGATTAGCCAGGCTGCTCCTCCCCTTATTGTTTCAAGGGTGGGACATTTACAGACATCCTGTGTAAATTTCTTGACTTATTTTTGAAACATTGTGGGTCCAGTCTGGGATCCCACCTCCAGGACACAATGGACATCCTGGATAAATTCATCAGCTTTGAATGGAATAAAATTCATTGTGGCTTGGTATAGATCTTGAGTCTGTATACACTTTTATAAAACACAACCTGGGGTTAAAAGCGTGTTCCTGCTCCTTAGAGCACCACCCATAGGGAGAGTCCATTCCTACTGCTTTCATCCTGAAAACTCTGTGTTTTGTATTACAGCACAATTTCTTTGAATTTGACAACACTTTCTCCCTCCAGCTGTGTGGTATGGCAATGGGTCACCAATGGCACTTTCATTTGCTAACCTCTTCCTTGGACTCTGGGAGAAGATATATGTCCATTCACCAAAAGTAATCCCATTCCTTCACAATATTATATGATGGCATAGATATATCAATGACATTGTATGTTTCTGGGAAGTATCCGAGAAAGAGGCAAGCAATTTTATGCAGTGGCTGAATACCAATGAGTTAAATCTCAGATTCACTGGCACCATTTAGAAGTATAACCTTTAATTCCTTGACCTGACTTTACAAGTAGGTAATGACATGAAAGTTTAGACCAAGGGGTTCAAGAAGCTTACAACCACCAGTAGTTTGCTGAGGGCAGACAGTGTCCACCCATGGTCCCTCATTAGTTCTGTTTCCTATGGCCAATATCTAAGGATCTGCAGAAGTTGCTCTAATGAGGCAGAATATGAAGTACAGTTCAAGAAATTGACAGCTAGAATCCGTGCCAGAGGTAATAGTGGCATGTTATTACAGGAAGCTCTTACAAATGCTTGAAATGAATGTAGAAATTCCCTGTTAACCCTGAAATAAAAAAAATCAGATGCTAAGGAACCTATCTATGTTGTTACCAAATATACACAGACATCTTGGCAAGTTGGTGGGATCATCAAAAAGTACTGACCAGTTCTCCTAAATAACACTACACTGTCAAAGGAACTCACAAATATGCTATGCATAGCTTTCTCCAGGGCTCAAAACATGTGTGACAAGTTGGTACATTGCCAATTTAGTTCAAGCAGCCAAGTACTACCTACTAGGAACTGGCTAACCCTGCCTTCAAAGGGCATGTATAGGTGTGACTGGTGCAACATGTGCACCTATTGCTTTGAGATTAGGAGTTTCTTGAACTGCAGCAGCCGCTTTGTTGTATATGCAATTTAGTGTAACTGCCCCCTACTCTATGTTGGTTGCACCATTGGACCATTGCAGCAACGCATTCAAGAACACATCCTCAACATTGGGTGTGGCCTTGCAGATACTCCTAAAGGTAGACACTTTGCAGACAGTCATCAAAATGATTCAGAAGAGATCAAGTTCATGGATCTAGAAAGTGTGCGGCACGGTCCTTGTGGGGTGGAGATAAACTCACTAAATTACTGCATAAAGAGAGCCACCAGTTCTTTTCTCTGGGGTCAATGCAGCCACTGGGCCTCAATCTTGATTGGCACTTAAAGCCTTTTTTATGAATCTAAGTGAGATCCTATTTACTGTGTGTGTATCTCTAACCTTGTTTTATATTTTTATGTTTGCTTGCATGTATGTGCAAGGAACATAGTGCCATCATCCGAGTTTTTGGAGGTGTGGCAGCCCTCTTCCAAATCAGTCAGTGTGTTTGCAGGCACAGCCGCAGTTCTCCAATGCCTGCTGGAGTTGTCTATGACAGCAGTCCAAAATGCAGTGGAGTACAGTTGAAAGGGGGAGCTACGCTTCAGTGAGCAGCGATAAGATATCACCTGCTCATCGCGTTCCCCCTACACACCACACACACACACACACACACACACACACACACACACACACATCCTGCGTGCTCCCTCCACGCACACACTGTGGGTAGCCGACGGGGTGCCTAATCCCCATCGCTGTGCTGCACCCCCAAAACAGTGTTCCATATGCTGATGCTGGTGCCCACCCCAGTGTGGCCACACACATCATAGTAGCCGACGGGGTGCCTAACTCTACCATCGGCTCCACTGGTCCCCCCCAGTAGCAGGGTGCCACGCTGGGAGCCCACCCCAGCGGGCAAACGTCCGCATCGTCATTTTAAAAAACAACCTGAAACTGAAAAACGGTTCCTCGCTGTCTCTGCCCCCACCCGCGCCCACCCACTGCGCACTCCCACCTCCCCACACTCCCTCACCCCATACTTACCAGACCGCGCGACGATCTTCGTGGATCAGGAACATGTCTGCACTCTTCAAAGCCGATCGCGAACTGAGGAAATGCCGCTAAGCTGTATAATGGGATAGATAGGGTTTTTCAACTTTGCTGCATATCTTAGGCATTTTTGGGAATTTTGCACCAAATTTTCAACATGGGGCTTTGGGACCCTTCTCATGAATGCCTCACTGTCATGGCGCATCGGGTTCAAGGGTGATTTCAAGTAGTCAATGTGCAAAATCACCTTCGGGACTGAGTAATGAAACAACACTGCCACTGTTCATAGGTGAGCTCTCAAAAAGCTTATGTTGAAAATTTGGTGGAAAATTCCTAAAAACCAGAGTTTACGAGCGTATGCTGTTTGCCCCACGCACGCTCATAAGTTTGTGAATTTTCAATATTTTCACTCCAGATTTTCAACATTGCCATTTTACCACACCTCCCTATGAGCAGTATAGCTGACATTTTCACATCTTGCCTGAAAAACGCATTTCTCGCCCCCATGTAGCGCACAATGGCTAGTCGGTGTGCGAAATCATGTATGGGACACATTAAGAAAATCACAGTGGCACTGTTCATGAGCAGAGGTCTTAAATGGCTATGTTGAAAATTTGGTGAACAAATTCAAAAATGACATATGTTTTATTTAGCTGCAGATTATGCAATTTCTCAGCCAGTTCGTAAGTTTATGAATTTTCTATATTTTCACTCCAGATTTTACACATTGCCATTTTATTACACTTCCTTATGAACAGTACAGCTGCCATTTTTCACATGTCACCCCAAATGTGTTTCCAGATATGTACGCATACAACGGTGCAGTCGGTGTGCCAAAGCAATGTTTGGGACAGATTAAGAAAAATCACAGTTACACTGTTCATGAGCAGAGGTCTTAAAATGGCTATGCTGGAAAATTTGGTGACAAAAGTCCATAAAATGACTGTGTTACGAGTGAGCATTGCGCAGTTTCCACGCACCCTCGTAAGTTCAAGACTTTGTAATATTTTCAGTCCAGATTTTCACAAGTGGCATTTTTCCGCACTTCCTTATTTACAGTACAGCTGTAATTTTTCACAACATGGCCGAAATGTGTTTTCACACTTTCAGCACAGAGATGCGTGGTCGCTGTGGGAAATCGTTGTTCGGGACAGATAAAGAAAATCACAGTGACACTGTTCATGATCGGAGGTCCCAAAATGCCAGTGTTGACAATCTGCTGTAAAAAATCCCCAAACTAATTACATTATGGGTGTGCGTTGCCCAGTTTCTATGCACACTCGTGACTTCACCAGTTTTTTTAATATTTTTACTGCAGATTTGCAACATTGCCATTTTTTATACCTCCCCATGAACAGTACAGCTGTCATTTTTCACATCCTGTCCAGAATGTGTTTTTGCACCTGTGGTGCTAAATGCCGTAGTCCGCTGTGCATAAGCAGCTTTCGGCTAACAAACTGATATTGCCACTGTTCATGAGGTGGGGGGTCACAAAAAACCATGTTGAAAATTTGGAGTGAAAATACCAACGAATGCCTGAGGTGTTAGGGTTTCCAACCATAATGCCCCACCCTGTAGAGAATGACAGGCATCAGGGGGTGTGACTTGAGATTCTTGCCTGTAATGCTCATACCATTCCACACCCTGCAGCCAGTGAGAGGCATCGAGGTATGCCTTGGACTATTCAGCCCCAAAGTTCACCCTATTCTCCTATACTGCACCCATCTCACCATATTTCCAGATGGAATGGGGTGCGCATAAGGGCCAAAGACCCCAAGGCACACAGTGACACTTGTCAGTGTCTGCAGGGTAGGGTGTGGTGAAATGGCATAGCCGTTATGCCTGACGACCCAAAGCACACCCCAATGCCTGTCACTCTCTGCAGGGTGGTGGTGGGGTTGGCTTCAGTTCAATACTTCACTGCCATTTCTATTATGCAGCTCTGTAACTTCTACACTACCAATGCCAATGCCAGCAAGCAAACATTCGGCATTGACAAATGCTTGTTTCTGTTGCTATACAACTTGTGCAACCACATATATCTGTACTTTTCCAGTTTAGTCTGCTAGTAAGCACCAGTTTGATATCTTTTGTTATAAAAGCTCATTTGTATACAATTTGATTACATCCTGTTTCCTAGTGGTACCTCCCTTTGCAACCTGTTTCATTTAGATTATTTAAAAATTTCCTTACATGGTTGCAGTTGTTGCATAAGACCTTTTACTAGTCATCATTTAATTTTTAGCCTCTTTCTCTATCCCTTGCATTATTCAACTCATACTGTCCTTTTGTCAAGGATGATTAAAACCTCAAACCCCCCCTCCCGACATAGACGTGCCTAGTGTCCATACATGACCCATCTCGCCATACACTAAGCTGCTTACTTGGTGTTATGTTCCTTAAACAGTCTAAATACGCAACTAATGATTAATTTACAAAAACAATCTTTCTTGAATCGAGTAAAACTGCTTCGGCTTCCCCCAAAACTATGATTTTGTAGGCATTTCTAATGCTACATTTCCTTCCTTTGGTGGAACTCTGTTGTCTTTATATGGTCCTGTGTTGATTTTTAAAAGCAGTTTAGGTCAATGGGATTCTTAACAACTCTTGTATCTGTTTTTTATGTTTGATCTGGACTTTAAGAAAGTGTATTCTTCCAAACCAACTGTCATTGTTTTCTGATGAAACATTCTATGTAATCTGAAAGCTCAAGCACCTTTTCTTTCATAACATCTGCGCTGGTCCAATAAAAAGTATCAACTCATCTTTTTTTCTGGATCTTTTGAATGCTCACAGTAAGACGGCTGACTTGATTCACAAACTGTGATTTACCAACTCTAGTATGTTTCATCTCCTCCCTCTATGTAACAAAGCAGTAGTTTTGTTTTACACTGTGAACTCAGTTAGGTTGCAATTTACTACTCTAGAGTGATAGTTTAATTCCATGTATGGTTGCTTGAAGCCCTCAAGAGCCACTGTCCCACAATACAGAGCACTATTTGGTTTGCACTGGACTCTTGTTTGTACTATAAAAGATTATACTTCTATTGGACAGATCTGTTTATTATATTAAAATGTTTTTCTCTCCGTTTCTCTATTTTAGATATCTGTGGACAGTCTGGGGGCTAGCAGATATCACCCCGTCTATATGTAGCAGCTGGATTTACCAAGGGGAGATTGCACACCCTCCGAGATACCTTTCTATCTATTTCTCCGCCAGGTCGCAGTGTATTTATATTGATCATTTAGATGCATTATTATTTTTTAACACAATTATTCAGCTGTGTTTTGTGTAAGATCTTGTGCAGTATTAATCTGGAGAAGAGCATTCCAAGAGCAGCAATATCAATGGCTGAATTCATCCTTTTTTTTAAAATGTATTCTGAGTCACTTTGTATAAGTCATCTCTCATATATTTTACAATTGCTTGACTTGAATGAATTGTAATAACTGTTTTGTTACATACAGGCTCTGCCTTTGGACTTAACGGATTGTTCTATGCATACTAGCATGTTTTTATGTACATACTTCACTTGTGCACAGTTCTGGTATATCATATTTGTAAATGCTGAATATTGTAATAACATATTTGTAGGTCTTCTTTCTTACCCCCCCGGAACCCTAACCATACTGCTTTTTGTGTTCTGTTAACATAACACCCAATTGATGTTTTCTGTACTGCAGTGTCCTGATATTTAAGGGGAGTAAAAATCTGACTAGTCCAGCTCCCTGATGAAGATTACAGTTGAAGCACCAGGGCATGATGAGGCTATGGGTAGTTTCCTACTAGTGCTCTTAGTTTTTTCAGCTGTATTTTAGCCACAATAGTTTTGCAGCAGTTCGACTTCTGTGAATTCTTTACTCCAGATTACAAACTGCACTCTCCTTGAGTGCCTGGTGTATCCTGTTCTGCCAATGTCAGGAAGAAAGGAGTTAATATAAATCTCACAAAACATGGCAACATATCAGATGCTTACATATATCAAAGGACATTTCAGTGATGATTACACCAATCAGATTACTGCCCTTGCCCAAAAAAAGCCCGAGAGATGGCCCAATTTACACCAGTGAGTTGCTGTCCCTGCCCAGAAAAAGTCTGAGGGGAGATCCAGAACTAGGCAGTCAGTAGTGAGCTCTCACAGTGTGAGGAGGGCTTGGCTGCTAAACAAACCCACTGAAGGAAAGCCTGCCTGGGGCTTCTATAGCCAGTCATCAGGAGGTGGCTTTGAGGTTACTACAACCAGTAAAGTACAGAGACTGAACTGTGTGCTTGCTGATTGTGTCAGAACAATACCTTGTTGGAGACACTGTTCCTTTCTTTCCTGTGAAAGGAGGTAAAAGTATGCTGATCCAGTAATTGCTCCACAGCTGCCTGCTCCAGTGTGGAGAGAGACTGTGTGTGAGTACTGCTGTGTGAAAGCCTGCATCAAGACTGCAGACAGTTTGGGAGATGGCCTGTCAGTGCCACTGCAAGGCATTGGCTAGTGTACCACAATAGGGTCCAGGAGCCTAGACATGTGTGTGGCATATCGACCCTGATCCCTAGACTGGTGTGTCATGCGGTGAAGAAAGATAGATGAGCTAGAATGGTCCAGATGAATGTCAGAGCCAAAAGCCTGATTCCAGATGGTGGCAACTTAGACCTACATCATCGAGCTGACCCCTCCCAACTGTGCAATTGATCAGCTGTTAAAGAGAACCTGCACCTAGCTGGCTAGTGGCGCTGAGGGCTGAGGAGCCATTATGTGCCTTACCTTGCATCATGCTGGTTACCTGAGTTCGGCTACGAGCTTGCGTTGTCAGGGGTCAGCAGGGGGGTGGGCAGGATCAGGATCAAACATACTGTCAGGCAGGTCTCCTATCCCAAGTTGGCTGGCAAGTAGTCCCCATTAAGACTAACACTTGGTGAAGGCTAGGTGTCAGAGCACAGATAAGAGCGGCTGATGTAATGTCAGGAAGGTGAATGAGGAAATGAGCCACAAATGCATTTGTGCTTCCACGGGCATGCACCTGCTGCCTGCCATGACCTCAGGTTGGGGAGGAAAAACCCAGGTGGAAAAAATGCACAGCTGGACTATATGATGCCCATGCACAGCACCTCCACCCACCACATCACTGGAGCCTGCAGCAATCTGGATTGTGCTTCAAGGTGGAGGACAGCCCTCCCCTACTGACCCCACCATGGGGGAAGATCCATGGGTGATTAAGCTGCCATATAATCCAAGGAATTGTGGATCATGGGGGAGGGAGAAGTGGCACCAGCAGACAGGAGCTCTGCCCCACTGTGGCTGAAGGAGAATAAATGGATAAGAAAAGAAAAGAGAACCTGCAACTGCTGAGAGGAGCATTAAGGGGAGTCTAAGTTGTCAGGGAAGTTGTTAGCGCCAGAACCGTGAGTACTCCCAGGGCTTGTCATGCAACTAGGATTTTGTATAAAGTTTGCCTCCAAAGCTACAGGTATGGCAATCAGGACAGGATCTACAAATACCTCCCTTGAGATGTGCCATTGTAGCAATAGAATGGCCTGTAGGGTTTGGGTTTTAAAAGTGTTTATTCTGTTTTGAAGTCCACCACTGCCAGTGAACCAGCTGCAACTTCTATGGGCCCATTCTGTTTCTCTGGCTGGGCTGCCAGTGAAGCACAGGGAGCTTCTGTATGGTTTAAAGGGATTTAAACTGGAACCAGTGGGAAGTGCGTTATGCCCCAGTACAGGTGGGTTGTTAATTCCAAAGGTTACACAGTCAGTGTATTTGCATTGCAACAATATCCGCATGGTCTGGGGGGCATTACTGCTGTTTAAAGTGTTATTACTGCTGTTTTAAAATGTGTTTACTAGGTTGAGCCTAGCTAGGCATCTAACTTTGGCTCTGCATTTAGAGTTCATGAGTCATCACCCAAAAGAGTTTTGTTTTGCATTCCCTTATCCCTTGTGAATATTTCCCCATAAATAGTTGAGTATTATTTCACATTTTGTTTTGTCAGCATATTATTAGTAGTAGATTATTAATTGCAGTTTTGCAATTTCATTGATTTTAAGGTTGCACTGTGATTTTTCATGTGTAGGGGACACTGTCAGGGGGTAGGGAGGTACCGCTGCCTAGAGGGCTGTACCGCTCTGACACCAGGCCCACTTAAACTTAACTCTGGATGGAGGCACCATGCAGACTAACAATATCAGGATGTGCCTCCCCCATCAGGAAAATAAAAACCCAGGCCCCCTGAACCTTGTTTGAGGCCAGAAGACAGGAGTAGTACTTGCAACATCCACATGGATCCAGTTATAACTTTGGAGACCCCACTGGGATTTCCTATTCACCAATTGGGCCCAATGTAATGTTTTGGTTCTCCCCCCCCCCAAACACTCTTCCAGATGCCATGTCATGTGAAAGACTAATCAACTGGTTTGCAGGTGAGGAGCTGAATCCTTAGAAAGCCATATTGCTCCTTGGAGTCCAACATGAGACTGATACTGGAAAAACTGACATTCTGCATGAAGTGATATGTCTCTACAAAGTAGGTGTATGCAGACATTCCCTGGACAGTAGCACTCACAGTTTCACAGTACTGATGGAGTTTAGCAATGCGGTGGATGCCACTAAACTGCCTGATGGACTGAGCCCAAACAGAGATAGGGCCAAGTGGACCATAGTGACTTATGCCAGTGTGAACAGCCCAAAGCTAGAAGTCCCACCTGTGACTGAAAGTTTTGCAGAGAGGTTCCGTACATGGCTGCAGTCTGAAGGGAAGTCAATCAGTGAGATTCAGATTTTGTTAGGTGACCGAGGGGGTACGCCACCTTAGATCACAGGAGCAGGACCATCCTATGTGCTGCCCAGATCCGATTCATACAGAAGGTTGAGAATATTCTCAGGAGTGAAACCCACCACTGCTGGAGAAGATGACTTAGAAAAGTGGATGGATTATGCTGCTCCTTTAATTCAAGATTAGGAATGCTCAGAAGCAAAGAAAGAAAATGGCATAGAAATAGCCTCTGAGGTTCAGCCTTAAAAGCTATTTGTTTTCTGGGATCCCCTGATCCATAAGAACCTGCCCAAGAGTATCTGACTACCTTGGAGAATGTCCTCAGAAGCACAAATCCAGTGAAGATGTCTTGTAGAAGTTCTACAGGTCTACTGATTTTATTTGATGTGTTGTTGATGTTTGATATGTAATTTTAATTTGTAAGGTGCCTTGGTATTTGAAAGGCGCCTAAAAATAATGTTTATTATTATTTATTATTATTATTATTATTAAGACAACTAAACAATGGAATGGAGAACTATTGTCTGCATTTCTGAATCATCTCAAATGGGCATTACAAAGAGTATTGCAAAAAGGAGGCATGGCATCCTAGAACCTGAACCAGATGAGACAGGAACATGTTATCAAGGCCCCCCCCCCACCATTCCACTTTATTGCTTCTCCAGTTGTGTCTGGCAGAGAGGAAGGACAACCCCCCAATGTCACAGAGCACTGATGTGAGAAGTCAGAGAAGCTGAGGAAGAGGAGGATCAATGGGGACGGCATCATGTCTCAGGTCATTGAAGGTGCACCTCTTCAAGAGATTCAAGAACTTAAAGAATTGCTTAAGGAGTATAAAGAGGTAATGCAAATGTCAAAGTCACAAGCACCTTCCTGTGGTAGACAGGACATCTGCCACAGCCAACATGTTGTTTCATCCAAGAAAAATTCAGCAGTAATGGGTGTAGGAGTGCAAGCACAGACATAACCTGTAAGTTAATGAAATTGCATGACCTGATGATGGAACTGAAATGATGTAATACTCATGGCCTGAGAGAGGGAAAAGATCCCCAGAGTGAGTACATGCTTCAGTCAGCATCCCTGTCAGAGTCCCACATGCAAATCCTCCAAAGCCAAACAACCAAGATTGGTGGCTATCACATGATGGACAACCTAGATCATGTCAGTACAGAGATGGAGTTTTTAATTAGAGATTTGGGGATGATTGTCACACAAAGAGACAGTGTTCTTCACAGGAGAATCTGCAAAATGTCACCAGTAAATTGTTCAACTGAATCCAGAAGCAGGGAAACTACTCCAGGGCCCAGTAAGGGAGTGCACTGGAGTCCCATCAGCAACATGCTCTAACCAATCTGAAAAACAATCCGTAGTCAAGTCAACGGTGAAAAAAACAACAGGATAATATACCAAAGCATCTTGACAAGTTAGTTGGTCTTTCATTTGAGACAACCATACCCATCAGTGGAGTGCCAGCTCAAGCAGACCTCAACAATGCCCCCTAGTCACCATCATTCTTAAGGACTGGCATGAAACACCAGAACAGTAATCTGCAACCACTGGAAGGCCTGAATGTGTGGGGAATGAGTGACAAGTCCTACCTCTTCCTTGGTCACTCAAAATTCTGGATTGCTGTTCCATCAATACTAACGAGTTGGTGATGCAGTTGAAACTTTGGCATTGGTCTGCCCATGATCCAGAATGTTTGATAACGTGCCAATCCTCCTTTGAACAAACAGAAATAGATTTGTTGCCGAACTGGTCCTTGTAAGAACAGATCCAGAAGCAAATGGTTTAATACCTTTTATTGGACCAATATAGATATTACAAAAAGAAAACAATGTCTAAGCTTTCAGAACAACCAAGTCCTTCCTTGGAGACTTATAACAATTGTTCAGAGAGTCACATTATATTAACATCCAGATCATACATAAAAAAATAAGGAAAAATTCTCATTGGTTAAAAGTATCTATTTCAAAAAATCACAACTTTAAATGGAATAAACATCATTCCATTAGTTTGTTATTACTGGGAATCTTTTCAAGGACCTCTATTAGGTAAGTTGAACACTGAAGCAGGCAAGGCTTCTAACTGAAATTATTAACGAATGAGTGTGTTATTAGAATACATTCAAAATTAAAAGCAAGACCTTTAGAATTAATACCACAAATGTCCAAGTCAAAACTTGATAGTATTGTATGATAAAAAAAAACATACAACAGAAATGTATGTATAGAAATAAGAAGGAAAATAGGAAAAATGTATCTTGTATGAACAACTGTTTAAAACATTCATACAGAATGAAACTTATCTGGATATATTTTCTAAACTATACACTCAACCAGATAAAACACTCCATAAACATTAAAACCTAACATGCTGTAACAGTATTTTCTACAAGATAATATCAATTGTCAGTATTATTGCCAAATAAAAAAAATAAATTAAAAATAAATCTCTCAAGGGCCACCTAGAAAATGAGTTCATGCATCTTAAAATGTTTAAAGTTCAATAATGAGCCAGTATATAATCAATTAACAATATGAACAGAAACAGTCTTAGGAATCTGTATAAAACCCCAATAGACTTAAACTCCCCCCCCGGGAAAAAATAACTATAAAAGAAGAGTATATTCACTATGTATGTGAGCCAAGAGTCCTAACGCCCTGAAGCATAATTATGACTTGCACCTGAATATAAGCTTACCTAAATATGTAAGCACAATCCAACCCCTCCCCCACACAAACAGCCCCTTCCCTACAAAAAATCCTCTAACCCCCCAAAAACACCCACAAAATGACCCCCACATACTAACCTCTTCCCCTCATACACACTCATCCAAGAGCATCCAACCTCCCCCAACTCCCCTACACACACACTCATGTATATTTGGTGAGAAACCAACATATTGATAACTAGTTAAAAAGGACTCCATGAAAATAAAACAAAACAACAACAACAAACTGAAGTCCTGTTAAATGTCCATCCTATGAAGTAAAAGTCTGTGTAAGTTAAGCAGGGTAATGTGTCATGAAACTCAAATCAATATTCATGCCATCTGCTACCATATTGATAATGATAGTGGATAATAAAAATAAATCATTTGATTTTACCTCCCCTAAGTGGGAGTTATAAGAAACTGGACAATTACATTCATTGCTTTTGCCAGAGAGTGATTGGTCAGACACTTAATAAGCAAAAACAGGCCCGTTATAACCTCTCTTCATTGGAAGAGAGGGCTATACAAACACTGAAATCAAACCACAACATTGTCATAAAAAAACAAAAAACAAATAAAGGCTCTGCAGTGGTGATATTAAACCGAGAGGAATATATTAATGAAGCCAACAGACAGCTAACTGACCATACTTACTACAGAGAACTGGAAAGTGACCCCACCATAGAATATAAAAGAGAACTACAGGACTTAGTTAACTCATTTCCTACCCATGTCCAAGACAGACTAATGGATCTTACCCCTGTTGAACTCAAGCCAGGGACATTCTACATTACTTACTTGGTATTACTTGGTTTTTGAAGACAAAGTAGGCAAAGAACCCACTGCATTGTCTCCCACTCTTAGTGGGTTTATTGTCTGAACACATTCTGGACCAGGAATATGTCAAGCTGTTTTTTAAAAGTTTCCAGAGTTGGGGCATGGACTAAATAACATGGTAGGGAGTTCCAAATTCTAGCTAGTCTTACTGCATAAACATTATTGTGTTTAACTGTATTAACCCTGGGAACAATTAACAGCTTATTATGGGATCTAAGGTTATTTGTCCTGGGGTTGAATTTTATACCACAATGGGCCATTAATAGGGGTGTGTGAAAAAAAAAATCCACCAGTGGAATTTCTGCGAAATTCGGATTTTCGCTTCCGAGAAGGTTCGGAAATCATTTTGCCAACTTTCCCAGAAATTCCACCAAAAACTGTGGAATGAATGCAAGAAATGTGGGTTAATGTGTTAATCTGCAGGGAAAAAAACTCTGTAGAACTGATAACTGTCAGTGTTCAGTTCTAAGGTTTATGTATTAAACTACTGGAAAAAAACCTGCAGAAGTACTGCAAGAGACTTTTTTCCACATATCACGTAAGAAGAACCTAGGGTTTTTATGGCCAAAGTGCAATACTGTACACTTGGATTCATTAAGCTTTATCTTATTTGTTAGTCCACATTCTTCTATTTTTTTTAGATTCTGACTTAATACAAGATGTTTTTCTAGTGAATTGACCTCCCCTCCTACCTTTGTGTCATCTACAAATTTGGACACTACGCTGCTTAGTCCCAGTCCCATATCACTGATGTATAGTCCAAAAAGAACAGGTCCAAGGACTGAGCCTTTCGGCACTCCACTGCTAACAAGACCCTCATCAGACCATGACCCATTGACCCTAACTGATTGTTTACAGTCAGTTAGCCAGTTGTCAATCCATCTAACGATATATTTGTTAATGCCCATCGAGGATATTTTGTTAATCAACAGATTGTGAGGGATAGTATCAAAGACTTCTCCTATGATGCCTAAAATACATTAACTGGGCAATCCGGGGAGACCCATAGTCTCTGACAATGGTACCTTGACTGAGGGGATCTCAGGATTTGTAGAAACCATTTTAAAACTTCTGGTTATAGAAAGGGACAGTTACATCCAGGATGCCACACACTTCCTGTGTAAACTTTCTGGTTATAAGGACTTACCACCTAACACCATTTTAGCAATGATGGATGTAACATCCCTCTAGTTCAAATTCAAATTCAAGTTCAAGTTCAAATTTATTTGTTCAACTTTTTTAAAGCCATTACAAATGTGTACAAAAAACATCCATTAAAAGAAATTCCATTATAACAATCTTTACCTACAACAAACAATAAATAATAAAGTGATAATCATTCATCATATATCTTATTTCAATAATTCTTATTTAAAAGCTACATTAACTTTCTTACTCTTCAGGGCACTTTTGATTCTTTAACTACCACACAGGAAAAAGTAATTACCTTTAGCCACCAGATGCTTCTAATTATTATACTCTGATAGATGCTTCAGTCTACACATTCTAGGTAGTTATCCCAGACCTAAGGGATTTTACTACAAAAAATGCCCAGCGCATAGTAAAAGAAACCCATTAGGCACTCCCTACCATACTACCCTTGGCCTTTCATTACTTTTCTAATGCTAACTGTGTTTCTAAACACTTAATGCAATATCTGTTTTTCCTAAGTGGGGAATCAGCATATGCTTTAAAGGGTCAATTCTCCTAGTGCGCGGAACTATTTAATTAATGCATACCAATTTTGACCTCTCTATTAGTCTCCCCCGGGCAGACTTCCCACAGAGGCTTTAATTAGGTCATTTTAGTCCTAAGGCACCAAATATAGAAAATCAGACACTGAATCACCCAAGCAACATGGGCATAGGGCACCTATCTGTCCCAACCCAGTTTGCATAATTCGTTATAAAAACACCGTATTGCCCCAGAATTTCATAGATACAGCCTTCAGTAGCTGGCAGAATGAGGTGTCCAAGAACTCTTCCACACCTGCCTTGGACTTAATTATAGTACATCCCGGGTACATTAGGTTCACCACCAAAAAGGCAAACTTTATAGTAATACATCAAGATAACAATTAAACACTTAAGTGCCTTAATAATCCTCTCATGTTTTAACTCTATCATCACTCCTATCTCTCAGAAGGCACCTGAAACTAATAATATTAAAAATCTTCATTCAATGTTTAAATATTCCTAACTCATAACCCTGCTGCTGCGCTCCCGCAGAACTTTATATAACAGTAGGTCAATAAAGATACTAAATTAATTAACTAACCAGATGAGTACCTCAAAATGACTATTGCAGGTCCCACCACTTGGTGCTGCTTGGTGCTAATTTAAATAAGTCCCCCTTAAATAATAATACAACCTATGCAACATTAACTGTGTAATTTTAAAATAAAACAAAAACACTTCATGTTGAAACACTTAAGTCACCAAAAATAGCGTATCTCCCAGGCAATCTTGCAATATTTATGAACCATGCAAAGCAGTTCAAAGTCCTTTGTCTCTATGTTCAAATAGACGATACTCCCCTCTCATGGAGCTAGAAGCAAAAAAAAAAAAGGGGAGAAATCCAACAAGAGAACTGAAGCGAGTACCTGGAGGGGGGAATAACCCCAATGATCCCCCAATGATCGCCAAAACAACTCAGCATCCCCGAGGGCTCTCCATGACTCCAGCCAAAGGATCTAAACTCTGCTTGAGGAGCAAAACCCAACTCCGCTTCCTTTCCTCTAAGTGCAAAACTCTTCCAAACGTCAACGTTCAACTGCAATCCTCACATCACACCTCTTCAGTCCAGTCGAGAGCATCAACTCCCCAGGCTCACCTGCAGAAGGACAGAAGGATAAAGAAAAATGCTCCACTGAGTGTAATAAAATCTCACTTATCACAGTGAAAGCACTACCCCCTTAGGCAAAGGTGGCATACCTTCCATAAGTTTTGATTAGACCTTCAAGCACTATGTGCTGCCATAAAACTCTGCAGAAACACCACAGGAATTCATACCATCATAGCCTCCACCTTAGCCTCATTCCGCTTTTACAGAAGTCCAATTCTCCTGGGCAGAACAGCTCTCACTCGGCAAAAAAAAAAAGAAAACCTCCAAGCCGGTAAATGCTTCTGCTCCACACTATTCCACGTTACTCCACATTATTCGTTCCGCTTGTTAGTGATAAGCCACACTAAATTCATCCTCATGCATCAGAAACCAAAATAATATCAGTTTCATTCATGAATTGTGGCAAAAGAAGCAAAACAATTTTAAAACTGCAACAAGGTAGGAGCGCTATCATAGCATGGCGAGAAACAATGTAGCAGCTGGCCATCTTGCTGCCCCCCCCCAGTATCTGAGGCCTCTGAATCTCAGAGCATCCCTCTACACTAATATTCCACACAAGGATGGCGTTTCAGCCTGCCTTAAGTACCTATGTGAGAAAGGATTAGACCAAAACTTCAACCCTGAAGTGGGGAGATTTACTGAATTCATTCTGACATATAACAACTTCAGCATCAATGGTAAACATTATGTTTAAACTATGGGAACAGCAATGAGCACCAAGATGGCTCCACATTATGCTAATCTCTTTATGGCAAATTTAGAGGAGGACTTTTTAAGGCACTGTCCCCACAAACCACTAGCTTATTTCCATTACACTGATGATTTGTTTATAATTTGGACAGAGGGCACTGATGCACTTAAAGATTTTCATCAGGAACTTAACCTCCACCCTACCATAAAGCTTACCCTGGAATATTCTGCCACCAGTGTTAATTTTCTGGATGCCACTGTCACCATCAAGGATGGAACCTTACATACATGAATTTACAGCAAGCCGACAGACAGTCCAAGATACTTACACAGGAATAGTAATCACCTGAACAACACAAAAAAACATGTCATGTACAGTCAAGCACTTTGGTATCTTATCTGTTCAAATGAGGAAGACAGAGGTACACATTTGGCTATGTTGAAAAACACCTTTATGGAGCAGGGACACTCTTCCAGAGAAATAGACAGAGCAGTAGAACATGCAACACAGGTACCGAGAGAACAACTACTTCAGTATAAGGAAAGGACCACTACCAACAGAATACCCTTAGTAGTCACTTATTCTGACCCTGAACTTCTACGTAAAATTTTTAAGGACCTCCACCCTATATTTAGTGAGTATGAGACCCTAAATTGTATTTTTCAAAAACTACCACTACTATCTTTTAAACAACCACCTAGTTTAGCCAACCTGATTGTTAAGAGTAGACTTGCACCAGAACAGGGTACCATAACACTAAATGGTACACAACCCTGTAATCAACACAGATGTAGGACTTGTGAGCTCATTTCCACTTCAGCTGTGTGGTTATATCACAAAACAAATTATTCAGGATACAGGGGAACTATACCTGTACATCACGTAATGTTGTTTATTTCATTAAATGCAAGAGATGTCCACAAACAGGGTATGTTGGAGAGACAAGCCAAGCTCTCCACACTAGAGTGAATGCACACAAACATACCATTAATATGAAGATGACTGACAAACCAGTGGGGCGTCACTTCTCTCAGAATGACCACTCAATCTCAGATATGTCAGTAATAGTCATAAAAGACTTTTAAAAAATACACAACAGAGACGGACTTTTGAGATTAAGCTTATTTTACTTCTCAATATGGTAGCAGATGGCATAAATATTGGTTTGGGTTTCATGACACATTATCCTACCTAAACTTGCACAGACTTTTATTTCATAGGATGGACATTTAACAGGACTTCAGTGTGTTGTTGTTTTGTTTTTATATGTGTGTGTGGGGGGGGGGTTAGGAGGTCTTGGGTGAGTGTGTATGAGGGGGGAGTTTAGTGTGTGTGTGGGTAATTTTGTGTGTGTTTTGGGGGTTAGAGGATGGTGTTTTTTTTTTTTTTGGAAAGTGCTGTGTGTGGGGGAGGGGCTGGGGTTGTGCTTACATATTTAGGTAGGCTTATATTCAGGTACATGTCATAATTATGCTTCAGAGTGTTAGGACTCTTGGCTCGCATTCATAGTGAATATACACTTCTTTTCTAGTTATCTTTCCCTGGGAGGGGAGGGGAGTTTGATTCCATTAGGGTTTTATACAGATTCCTAAGACTGTTTCTGTTCATATAGTTAATTGAGTATATACTGACTCATTACTGAACTTTGAACATTTTAAGATGCATGAACTCATTTTCTAGGTGGTCCTTGAGAGATTTATATTTTATTTGGCAATAATACTGACAATTGATATTATCTTTTAGAAAATAGTGTTACATAATTGTAGGTTTTAATGTTTATGGAGTTGTTAACTAGTTGAGTGTGTAGTTTAGAAAATATCTCCAGATAAGTTTAATTCTGTATGAATGTTTTAAACAGTTGTTCATACAAGATATATTTTTCTTATTCCCCGCTTATTTCCATAAATACATTTCTGCTGAACAGTTTTTTTAATCTTACAATACTATCATGTTTTAACTTGGACATTTGTGGCATTAATTCTAAAGGTCTTGCTTTTAATTTTGAATGTATTGTAATACCACACTTATTCTTTAACAATTTCAGTTAGAGGCCTTGCCTGCTTGAATGTTCAGCTTATCTAATTGATGTCCTTGAAATGATTCTCAGTAATAGCAAGCTAATGGAATGCTATTAATTCCATTTAAAATTGTGATTTTTTGAAATAGGTACTTTTAACCAATGAGAATGTCTCCTTATTTTTATGTTTGCTTGCACGCATGTGCAAGAAACATAGTGCCATCATCCGAGATTTCGGAGGTGTGTCACCCCCTCTTCCAATTCAGTCAGTGTGTTGGCAGACGTGGCCCCTGTAAGCCAATGCATGCTGGAGCTGTCTATGACAAGCTCCAAAATGCAGTGGCATACAGTTGAAAGGGGGAGCTCTGCTTCAGTGAGCAGCGATAAGATATCGCCTGCTCATGCGCAGCTCCCCCTACACACACACACATGTGCACAAACTCATGATATAGCCGACGGGGTGCCCAATCCCCGTCAGCTCCACTGTCCTCACCCCCAGTATTGGGTGCCACGCTGGGAGCCCACCCCAGCGTGGCAGTAGATGTTGGCTGACGGGGTGCCCAATCCCCATCGGCTGAACGCCTCAGTTGTTCTTGTGCCACGCTGGAGCCCACCACCATGGCAAACGTCTGGCTGCCCTTTTTTTAACCTGTAAAGAAAACGTCCCAATGGTCTCCTGGCTCCTCCTCCCACAACCCGCACTCACCCACTGCGCACCCTGCCTTCCCACTCCCTCACCCCATATACTTCCCGACCTCGGCGCAACGATTCGCTGGACCGGGAACACGTCTGCACTCTTCAAAGCCGACCGAAAACTGAGGAAATGCCGGTAAGCTGTATAATGGGCTAGATAGGGTTTTTTCAACTTTGTTGCATATCTCAGGCATTTTTTGGAATTTTTGCACCAAATTTTCAACATGGGGTTTTTGGGACCCCTTCTCATGAATGATGTCACTGTCATGGCGGTATTCAG
This sequence comes from Neoceratodus forsteri, assembly GCA_016271365.2. Lineage (NCBI taxonomy): Eukaryota > Metazoa > Chordata > Ceratodontiformes > Ceratodontidae > Neoceratodus > Neoceratodus forsteri. The sequence goes on along the minus strand of CM057458.1, from coordinate 723,268,800 downwards.
GCCGGAAGGGTGATTTCGCAGTCACTGCATGGTCACTGTGTGAAATCACCTTTCTGGACTGATTAATGAAATTACACTGCCAGTGTTCATAAGGTGAACTCTCAAGAAGTGTATTTTGAAAATTTGGTGGAAAAATTCCAAAAAATGACTGTTTTACAAGCGCAAGGCTATGCAGCGTTCCTACGCAAGCATATATTACTAGTAAGTTCGCTGACCATTATTTTTATTCTCAGATTTTTCAACATTGCCATTTTACCACACCTTCTTATGAGCAGTATAGCTGTCATTTTTCACATCTCACCCAAAACATGTTTCCACTCATGTAGCGCACAATGGCGCAGTCGGTGTGAGAAACCAATGTACGGGACAAATTAAGAAAACCACAGTGACACTGTTCATGAGCAGAGGTCTTAAATGGCTATGTTGAAAATTTGGTGAACAAATTCCTAACAATGACTGTTTTATGAGCGTGCGTTGTACAGTTCCTACGCAAGCTCGTAAGTTCGCGAATTTTCAATATTTTCACTCCAGATTTTCAACATTGCCATTTTACCACACCTTCTTATGAGTAGTGCAGCTGACATTTTTCACATCTCACCCAAAACGTATTTCCGCCATGTAGCGCACAATGGCACAGTCGGTAAAGTAAAATCAATGTATCGGACAAATTAAGAAAATCACAGTGACACCGCTCATGAGCAGAGGTCTTAAAATGGCTATGTTGAAAATTTGGTGAAAAATTCTAAAATGACTGTTTTACAGTGTGTTGTGCAGTTCCTCGCACGCTAAATAAGTCCAGCAATTTTCAATATTTTCACTCCAGATTTTCAACATTGCCATTTTACCACACCTCCTTATGAGCAGTACAGCTGTCATTTTTCACATCTTGCCCAAAATCTGTTTCCGCCCATGTAGCGCACAATGGCGCAGTCTATGTACGAAATCAATGTATGGGACACATTAAGAAAATCACAGTTACACTGTTCATGAGCAGAGGTCTTAAAATGGCTATGTTGAAAATTTGGTGAAAAAATTCCTAAAAATGACTGTTTTATGAGCGCGCGTTGCGCAGTTCCTATGCATGCTCATAAGTTTGCGAATTTAATATTGTCACTTCAGATTTTCAACATTGCCATTTTATTACACTTCCTTATGAACAGTACAGCTGCCATTTTTCATATGCCGCCCAAAATGTGTTTTCGCACATGTAGCGCACAATGGTGCTGTTGGTGTGTGAAAGCAATGTTTGGGACAGATTAAGAAAATCACAGTTACACTGTTCATGAGCAGAGGTCTTAAAATGGCTATGTTGAAAATTTGGTGACAAAAGTCCATAAAATGATTGTGTTACGAGTGAGCATTGCGCAGTTTCCACGCACCCTTGTAAGTTCATGACTTGTAATATTTTCAGTCCAGATTTTCACCAGTGGCATTTTTCCACACTGCCTTATTTACAGTACAGCTTTCATTTTTCACAACATGGCCGAAGTGTGTTTTCACACTTTCAGCGCAGAGATGCGTGGTCGCTGTGGGAAATCATTGTTCGGGACAGATAAAGTAAATCACAGTGACACTGTTCATGATTGGAGGCCCAAAATGCCTGAGTTGACAATCTGCTGTAAAAAAATCCCCAACCTAATTATATCACGGGTGTGCGTTGCACAGTTTCTATGTACGCTCGTGACTTCACCATTTTTTTAAATATTTTTACTGCAGATTTGCAACATTGCCATTTTTTACACCTCCCCATGAACAGTACAGCTGTCATTTTTACATCCTGTTCGAATGTTTTGCACCTGTGGTGCTAAATGTCCGTGAATGCTGTGCATAAGCAGCTTTCGGGTTAAGAAACTGATATTCCCTGTTCATGAGGTGGGGTCACAAAACCATGTTGAACATTTGGAGTAAAATACCAACGAAGGCCTGAGGTATTAGGTTTCCAACCATAACGCCCAACCCTGTAGAGAATGACAGGCATCAGGGGTGTGATTTGGGATTCTTGCCTGTAATGTTCATACCATTCCACACCCTGCAGCCAGTGAGAGGCATTGAGGTATGCCTTGGACTCTTCGGCCCCAAAGTTCACCCCATTCTCCTATATCGCACCCATCTCACTGTATTTCCTAATGGAATGGGGTGCGATAAGGCGCCAAAGACCCCAAGGAACACCGTGACACTTGCCAGTGTCTGCAGGGTGGGGTTTACTGAAATGGCGTGGCCGATATGCCTCACGACCCAAAGGCACACCCAATGCCTGTCACTCTCTGCAGGGTGGTGGTGGGGTTGGCTTCAGTTCAATACTTCACTGCCATTCCTATTACGCAGCTCTGTAACTTCTACACTACCACTGCCAATGCCAGCAAGCAAACATTCGGCATTGACAAATGCTTGTTTATGTACTATATGATCTTGGTATTAATAGAATGTGACTCTCTGAACAATTGTCATAAGTCTCTGAGGAATGACTTAGCTGTTCTGAAAGCTTAGACATTGTTTTCTTTTTGTAACATCTGTGTTGGTCCAATAAAAGGTATCAAACCATTTGCTTCTGGATCTGTCCTTTGAACAAATGCACACATGTTTGAATGCCTAACTTTGACAGGTTAGAGAGGCACAGCAGTATTTATTTGTTTAGTTTTTGTTAACCTGGTAGATACACTAGACAGCATAGCTGCCTATTTTCAGGTAAGACCCAGGAGATTACAACAAAGGGTAATAGTAGATACAAGAAAACATCATGGGAAAAAGTAGAAGTCAGACATAGTACACTTATACAAGATTTTCAGCAATGACAGTACATTTGCAGGAATCTATATGTAGTAACAAAAAAGAAATATAAGTGCAAATAACTAACAGTCAAAAGTCATACAACTAGTAAGAGCTAGAAGAGAGGAAATAGCAAGATTTCCAGGCAGGTTTGAGAGTAGTAGAGGTTGGAGCTGGTAGGAAACTAGGAGGAACCAGTACAGGAGTGGGTCACGGATGGATAGAGAACAGGAGCAGGGTTCAGAGCTTAGAAGAGCCATACGAAGCTCCTGTTTGAAGCTGTGTGGAGAAGGGGAGATTCTTAGACTCAGTGGAAGGGAGTTCCATAGTTTAGGGGCCCAGCTAGAGAAAGCATTCTCCCCCATTTTGGTTTTACATCTCGGTTGGACAAAAAGGGATTTGTCAGCTGATCTCAGAGTGTGGGCAGAGGTCACAGGTTTGAGCAGTAGAGACAATTTGTCAGGTATCTGGGAGGAGATTATATTCTTTATAAAACAGTAGAAAGTAAACTGTCAGAAGGCTGAGTGGTTAAACCATCCCAGACTGGAGTATAGTGTGCATCGGTGAGTAAGTTTGGGTAAAGACAGAGCAAAACGACAAATGCTGTTGTAGCAGACATCCCACTTTCGGAGGAGCCCTCCAGTTGTTGCTGGAAAGGCTATTAACCCATATGCCAATTTGGGTCTCAGGATCCCCTGTGCAATGGCCATCCTCGCCATGGATGTTAGGCTATGTCTCACCTTATATGCCAGCCCAAGTTGAATATCGATGGATTTAATGACTGAGGCTAGGTGCAGGTCAAAATCCAAGGTGGGATCAAGGGTTACTCCTAGGTATTTAAAAGAGGTAACCATGTTAAGGGGAGAGCCATCAAGCGCTCTGATACTTAATGGCTGGGTGCAGGACCGAATTTTTGAACCTGAACCGAAGAACATAGTCACCGTTTTATTTTATTTAAGACAAGCTTGTTTTGCAATAGCCAGCTCTAAGAGGTATTGAAGTTACTGTTGAGATTCAGGTTGATATCTGAGAGGTTTGAGGAGAATGAGTAAAGAACAAGATCGTAGGCATATAGCAGACCTGAGCAAGCACCAGTGAGTGGTGGGATGTCGTTTATGAAGACTGTAAACAGGAGAGGACCAAGAATCAAACTCTGGAGCATTCCAATCCAAGTAGGAGCAAGAGGGGACTTAGCATCTCCAAGCTAGACAAATTGTTGACGCTTCGAAAGATAATTTTGGAACCAGGCAGTGACAGAGGTAGAGAAGCCTAGGAATGACAACTTTGATAGGAGCTGCAGGTGGTCAACTAAATCAAATGCTTTTGTAAGATCAACAAAAGTAGCCCCAGTGAGAGAGCCTTTGTCCATAGCTGGAACAGCACTACGTGTATGTAGACTGGTGAAGGAGGCCTACCAAAAGCAGATGCAGAAGAGACCAGAGGATCGAGAAGAACCTTTTGGTATAGTCTGGTGCTGAGATGTCGAAGAACTTTTTCTACCCACCAGTGCAGAGTGTGACATCAGTGGAGTGTTGAGATTGAAGCAGAATGTGAAGAACCAGATTCTGGAGGTAGATTCCTCTGCAAAATGTGGATTGCAAGCAGAACTGCTGGTCAAACCAAGTGTGCTGCCTGCAAGAGCACATACCTATGTTAAGAGAATCACCATCCAGGTGAAGAATGTGACTGATGGAGACATTATTGTAAGAAAAGGTCGAACATTGGTCCAGGTGTACTGTACAGACACAACCATACAGCCCCAACCCAACACTGAAGATGTGAATAGTGGAACTGACCCTATGCTCTTTGACTTTGGAAGAGTCACTGATGCCAGAAAAATGGAAGACCAGAGTGACTCAGAAGTTGGCAGAATGAACCAAAGTCTTTTCCCTTCATGAGTGGGATGCTGGATGTGTCACTGAATAGGAACTTCACATCAGACTACATGATGATAACCCTTTATGAGAATAATCCCATCACCTGCCCAGCAGATATTGCTGATGTGAGACAACATATTCAGGAATTACTAGTGTCAGGTATAATTCAAGAACTGAGAAGCACTTATGCCTCTCGTATCATAGTTGTGCCCAAGAAAAATAGTGCATTTCACATGTTTGTCAATTATAGTACTTTGAATAAGTGGACCACCCCAGATCAATATACCATGCCAAGGATTCAGGATGCATTAGACTGTTTAAAAGGAAGCAAATGGTTCTCAGTTCTGGATTTGAGGAGTAGGTACAGTATAAGACGCTTATAACAGGTGCATATGTGATAGCTGATTCTTCCTGCTATATGGTGTGGGCGCAGTAACCAAAGGTACCATTTTTATGCAAACAATGCACTTTTGTTTCAGCCGTGAACTGGGAAAGCAAACCTACACATAGCAAAATGATGGTGCAGTGCTGATTACTGAGGGGACTGCTTGTTTTAGCCGTGAATGGCCGGGAAAGCAAACCTGCATGAACTGAAATGATGGTACAGAGTAAGTAAATCAAAATATTGATTACTGAGGGATAGTGCTGATTACTGATGGACTTTTGTTTTAGACGCGAACAGGAAAGCAAACCTGCACATAGCAAAATGATGGTGCAGTGCTGATTACGGAGGGGACTGCTTGTTTTAACTATGAATGGTCAGGAAAGCAAACCTGCACAAACTGAAATGATGGTACCGAGTAAGTAAGTCAAAACGTTGATTACTGAGGGATAGTGCTGATTACTGATGGACTTTTGTTTTAGATGCGAACAGGAAAGCAAACCTGCACATAGCAAAATGATAATGCAGTGTTGATGACTGAATAAGTAAAGCACCACACTGACTACTGAGGGACTATGGGACTGCTTGTTTTAGCCAGGGACAGGAGAGGAAATATGCATGCTGCCATCCAAGCTGCAATCCAGACACCAGAATGTGATTTTTGTTTTAATGAGAGCCATGGAATTACAGTTAGGTTCTAAGAGGTTCCCACAACTTCTAGCTTAACTCCGATCATACTGCAGTCAGGACCGATTAGCAGCTAATCAGTGTTATGTCTGCCTTCAATTCTGTGCAGATTAGCTGCTAGCTAGAGTCAGTTCACACTTCAGCATGCAGACTCCATTGTGCTCACAAACTACAAGCCGAAGTGTGAACTGACACTAGCTACAGTAGCAGCTAATATGCTTGAAATAGAAGGCGGGCATAGAGTGCAATAACCGATCATTTTAACAATAAGTCCTATTGATTTGGCAAATGGAAAACAGAATCTGCCCGGAGAAACCGACTGCCCGTGTAAACTGCAGGTGCTATAAGTGGCAGGTACTGTACTGCAAGATCCCGAGGGCTCTCAAGGACAGAGAGAAAATGTTTTTCGTATGTCAACTTGGCTTCTGTCAATTACTTTGTATGCTCCAAGGAATATCTTGCACCCCAGCAACATTCCAATTTATCGTGGAGTGTCCAGTCAAAGAGATGAACATCCCAGAATGCCTTGTTTATCTTGACAATGTCATTGTGTTGGGAAAGACTCTGGAGGAGCACAAGGCTCATCTGATGAAGGTGCTAGGTCTATTGGGAGAGTTTGAGCTCAAGCTTTCTATCGATAAATGCCAATTTTTCTGGAGTTCCATCAAATATGTGGGACACAGTTTGTCAGCCCAAGGGGTTCGGACTGACCCAAGCAAAGCTGAAGCCTTGACTACTTGGTCCAAGCTAATGAAAATGAATGATCTAGTGTTTCCTAGGCTTTTATGGCTATTACAGATGCTTCATTAAAGAATATACCTGAGTGATGAGACCCCTGCTGAATGTAACTCAAGGTTATTTGTAAATTAACAAAGGCAAAAGGTACCCTGCAGTTACATGTCCAACTACTGTACATACTAAAGTCAAATGACGCCTTCGGTTAAAGATGGGATACACAGTGTGACAAGTCATTCCAGGAAATTATCTACCATCTGAAAAATGTGCCAGTGCTAGTATATACAGATTCAGTAAAGCTTTATATTCTACATACAGAAGTCAGTCTCCACAGACTTGGAGCTGTCCTTTGTCAAAGTTATCCTGAAGGAATGAAGCCTGTCATCTTCACCAATAGGAGCTTGAACACTGCAAAAAGGAACTACCCCATCCACAAAATGGAGTTCCCTGCTCTCAAGTGGGCAATCATAAATCAGTTTCACAAATACTTGTATGGGGCACACATCATTGTCAAAACAGATAACAACCCTTTGATGCATGTGAAAACAATTGCAAAATAAATGCCACTGGGCATAGATGGCTATCTGCCTTATGAACATATGACTGTGTGGAATACAGACCTGGCTTGAACCATATGGCACTGATGCCCTGTCAAGACAACCAGATGCATCCTCCACAGACATTCTAACATGGGTATGAATCCCAGAGCAAACTGTCAAAGCATTGTGCCAAAAGTTTGAAATAGATGAGACAGAGTCATTCATAAATAGCCATCCTCTCACTGACTGTCTTGGCACCTCTGGTGACTACTTACCAAATGCTTGCTACCATCTTGCTGCACTAGACCTGATCAATCTTCCACAGTTAACTCCTCAACATCTGCAAAAAGAGGAAAAAATGACTCTTGTCTAAAAGTCATTATCTTCACCATGAAGAATGTGAGCAATGTGGTGCCACCAGATGGCTCAGTGATAGCGCTACATGTTTCCACACCAGTGACCCAGGTTTGGGAGTGAGCCTGGGTCTGCACGGGTCAAGTGGCCAGGCTGGGGAGTGCTCCTAATGGGAGTGTGAGCCAGCTGGGAAGGGAGATGGCTCAGATCCAGCTCAGCAGCAGCCCCTCGTGGTGAGCCAGGGAGCTTACTCCTTTGCAGGGGGTGGTGTATGCCCAGTGTGTACTACTGAGTTTAAGGCCATGAAAGGCTATGCTGGATGTCTGAGGTGGAGGGCAGGACCAAGGGAGGAAACACAAGAGGAAAACCACATGTCCACAGCCACCATGAGTGATGGCCTCCTGTGGTCCATGGGTCCTGCACTGTGCGGGGGGAGCAGTGATGGGGCTGGAGACTGGGAGGTGGGCCTGATGGTAAGAGTAGGTGGTGGTCGGGGCCAAACAGCTATATAAAAAAAATAATGTGGGCAATGTCACACAAATGTGTACAAATGAGCCTGACACAAAATTGCTATTGTGAAAGTGGCCCAAGTCAAAAAAAAAAAAACAAAGAAAACTTCTTCTAGCATGAAATCCAAGGATCACAGAGTTTTCTCAAACTAAAATTGGTACTACCTTTGAAGTTCAAAAGAGTTGTGCTGTGTGCCCTGCACGATGACATGGGACACCTTGGAAGTGAGTGAATCCTGGACCATGCCTGTGCTCACTTCTATTGGCCACGTATGGAAGTGACGTGGAACAATATTGTAAAGCCTACAACAGAGTGTGAGATGCAAAACTTTGCCATAGAGGGCAGCCCCGCTTGAAAACATTGTGATAAGTGCACCCATGGAGCTGGTATGCATAGACTTTCTCATCCTGGAACCAGACTCTAGGAATATTGCAAATAGCTTGGTAATAACTGACCACTTCTCAAGATATGACCAAGTTTATCTTACAAAGGACCAAAAGGCAACATACATTGCAAATGTCCTAGTAGAAAATTTCTTTGTGCACTATGGCACCCTACAATGGATCCATTCAGACCAGGGCTGAGATATCAAAAGTTGCTTAGCAAAAGAACTGCTGTCCCTCTGGAGAATAGCTAAATCTTGAACTACCCTGTGTCACCCTCAAGATGATCCTCAGCCTAAGTGGTTAAACCAAACCCTACTGAACATTTATTTATTTATTTATTTAATTTTGTTGACCCGGTAAGCCCACTGGGCCTAAAAGTCAATTTTTCAGGGGCGACTGGGGGGAAGGGGGATACATATGGTAAGCAGCTGAAATTGAACCAGATTAAGCTGTTGGTGGTATTTTTAGTGAACGGGAGAAATTGGCCAGGACACCAGGGAAATTCCTCTACTCTTTTTCGATAAGTGCCATAGGATCTTTAGCATCCACTTGAACTACCACCAATTCAGGCAGATGGGACCTCGGTTTAATGTCTCATCTGAAAGACGGCACCTCAGAAGTGCAGCACCCCCCTCATGCTGCACTACAGTGTCAGTATTAGGATATTAACCCAAGTGCCAGACATGCTAGGTATGTTGAACCCAAAGAAAAAAGAACAAGTGAAGTCAATAAGTCAGTGCATTACTACATGCTTACAACTACACCAAAAGTGATGCCACCGTATTATCTCCATGTTGATGTTCGGCCAGGAAGCTAGACTCCCTGTGGACTTGTGGATGGGTATCACTTCCAGTGACGCTAAGCCAGAGACTTATCTTCAGTATTCCAATGTTTGAAAGACCATTTAAATGCTGCTACAAGTTGGCTGTGGACACCACAGCAAAGTGTAACAAAGCTAATAAAGACTGGTATGACAGATGGGTGAAAGCACATGAAATGCTGCCAGGAGATGGTGTTCTGCTGGGAAATTTGGGAGTGCCAGGGAAGCACAAAAGTGCTGACCAATGGGGCAGTACTCTTTATGTGATGATGGAAAAGGTGTGCAGCATACTTGTGTACAAGATTCATCCTAAAGGAAAGTCAAGTAGGTATTGAACCATTCACAGAAACCATTTGTTGCCTGTTGGACAGTTGGTCCCCAGTGATGCAGTGGCACCTGTAGAACCTCCAAAAACCCAACAACCTGGTCTGCAATGCACTGACAAAAAACAAAGCAAAAGACAAGGCAATCTGAAATTGTTCCGCCTATGACTAATACTCAAGTAGATTAGGAAAGCTTGGACTCTGAATCAGAAGAAGGGGTGTACTATCCTACAATGGATCTTACCAGACTGTTCATGGTTTTGAATGGAATAACAAGTAATGTGCCTCTTGCAGAGCTCACACCAACAGTTTTGGACTCTGATATAGCACCAGATGTACCCTTAGATGATGGGCCCATATCTGAGGAAGTGGCAGGAGGTACTGAACCTGGCGAACCCATGGAATCACCAAATGGAAGTTGTAAAACCCATTTTGACTGAGGATGCTTCATTGCTAGTTGATGAAATGGGGAATGCACACTCTAATGCAGATGAAAATGTCACTGCTGTACTTCATCGCTCTAAGAGCTACAGTATCTGACCTTAATTAAGCTAACATATGACTCTCCAGGTACCCCTACCAACTTGCCAGTGCATACAGTACATAGTGGTATCTATGTTACACCCAGATCTCTGCCTCTTATTGTTTTTTCCAAAGCCTACACCATATCACCCAGAGTGGGAGCTGTAGTAGAAGGTAAAAAAGGAAGTTGATCATTGTTATGGTATTACGTATGCGTATGGTATTGCATACTGCTATGGTATTGATAACTACTGTATTACTGTCATGACAGCTGTTATTGTGAAATCTAAAAGGCCTTTCATTTCCTTTTGTTAGACTAGCTGTATTTGTCTAGACCAGGGCACATTGTATGCCTACTCCAGTCAGGAAACAATTGTCTAGACAGACTGTGCAGGCTATGTATGTTGTGTGTTATATACTGTTTCATGTTACAGATGAACTCTATTGATGGACTTGCCATGGTTGTCAAGTGCTTAGGCAGTGGAGAATGAATCAGATTATTGCACCCAGACAGCCACTGACCGAGACCAGGATGCCTGCCTGCAGATCCTTGGAAGCTGCCTGCCCTTGAACGGGGCTGCTTCAGCACCCCCACGGTTGGCCGGCACCCAGACAGCCATTGACTGAGACCAGGACGCCCACCTGCAGCTCCTTGGAAGGTACGGCGACGGGCGCTTCCAGCAAACCCGCTCTGATTGTCCAGGACTTTTCCCTTGCTTTTGTCACCTGGCACTTTTTACAAATAGATTTTAGATAGAACTAAGCACATTTCAAGTGTCTAATAGAAGGTTTTTAACTGTATTAGCTGGATTGTAATTTCTACTATTATTTTAAAGTGCTTACAGCTCTTCTGTTTCCTGCTCCTCATGCATCCCCCCATCCAAGCACTCTGCCTTGGCTCTGAAAAGACTAACTCTCCTTTGTCTTGCTAAACTGCTCAAACTAAACCTATCCTACCTCCATGCTATTTAAACCCTGCCATTTTTTCTTCTCTCCAGCTGCCTGCCCTTGAATGGGGCTGCTTCAGCTCCCCCACGGTCGGCCGGCACCCAGACAGCCACCGACCGAGACCAGGACGCCCGCCCGCAGCTCCTTGAAAGCTGCCTTCCCTTTAACAGGGCTGCTTCAGCTCCCCCACGGTCGGCCGGCACCCAGACAGCCACTGACTGAGACCAGGACGCCCGCCTGCAGCTCCTTGGAAGGTATGGCGACGGGTGCTTCCAGCAAACCCACTCTGACTGGCCAGGACTTTTCCCCTGCTTTTGCCACCTGGCACTTTTTACAAATAGATTTTAGATAGAACTAAGCACATTTCAAGTGTCTAATAGAAGTTTTTTTTTGGGGGGGGCTAGTTTTCCATTAGCAGGTTATACAGACCTGCCACTAGAGGGATTCTTGTTCTTTCATTTAAAAAAAAAGGAAAAAAATCTACCCTCTGAAAGACACAGTTGCTTTACTTGCTATATATGAGTAGAGGCATTTTCTAGATTCTGGCAAGCTCAGTGCTGTTTTTACAGTTCTGGGGACTTTTTTAACAAATTGCTGTAACCTTGTGCTGTGCTGTATAATTGAGCCCTGTTTAGTACTTGACAGGAAACAGGAAGAGAGCCAGGTAGTTCAGGCAGAGCATAGCCTGAACTACAAAATGTCTAAAAGCAACTATTTTTAAAGATCTTGTGAGCTAAACCCTTTGCCTGAGCCACATATGAGTGGTGCATGCATTGAGGAACACCTTTAAAGTTTATTTGGGAATCTGAATTTGCGAGTGTCCCGTGACCCCCCCCCCGAGTCTACTTCCGGGTCACTGTAACATACAAAACTCACCCCTGCAGCGAGTGAGCACCGGTAGAGGCATTTTCTAGATTCTGGCAAGCTCAGTGCTGTTTTGCTGTGCTGTGTCCGCTGGGAATAGCGGGGATTCGGGACCTACTTAGATTTCCTAAGGTAAAGCAATCTCTGTTTTAAAATGAGGCTGTGTATTAGATGCAACATGTCAACTGATGAGGAGGCCAGAGATGGGTTCACTTGTGATAATTGCAATTTAATAGATATCTTACAAACAGAGATACAGGTTTTAAGGCAAAGAGTTCAGGTACAGATTGATATCAGTATCAGTAATTTAGAACAATGTATTGATTCTGTAATAGATGCGACAACAACGTCATGTGAACATAGTCACTTGAATGTAACACATGAGAATGAGGAAGAATGGTGTCTTGTAACAACAAATACCAATAAAAACAGAAAAAAGGGTAGAAGAAACTTAGGGGGTTCCTCAAATGTTTTAACACCAAACAGGTTCTCTGTTCTAAATCAAGATGTGGCTAGCTACATTTCAACACAAAGTGACCTTCCCCCCCCATTACCCAGTGACCTCAACACAATACAGGTTACTCCACTTTAAAATGGAACCAACACTACACAATCCCCACTACCACTTACTAATGAGCAGTTTAAAAATTCAGAATTGAATATAACAGAAGGGGAGAACAAACAAACTACTGGCAAAATTAATAAGCCAGTAATAAAAGAGGAGTCTAACACTAGAGACGTCCTGGTTTTGGGTGATTCTATGCTGAAATATACAGACCACATTTTATGTAAAAATCGTAAACAATCAACTACAGTCAGTGCACTCCCTGGAGCAGGTATAAAAGACATCAAAAATCTTCTCCCTGGCTTAAGAGAAAACACTCACAAACCATTGGTCCTTATGCATGTAGGAACTAATGATGTAGGGAAAAGAAGGCTCCTAGACATACAGAGAGATTTTGAGGAGGTAGGGAGGACCCTTACAGAGGATGGCTGTGATCTCATTATTTCTGGGGTACTGCCAGTACCCAGGGCATCATGGGGTGTAAATGATGATATAATGCAGTTAAATGGATGGTTGAAAAGATGATGCTTTAGAGAAGGCCATACCTTTGCCGAACAGGGGGCAAAGTTTAGTGACCCAATGCTATATGCACAAGATGGACTCCCTCTAAACAGAAGGGGGAAACATATTTTTGCTTATCAACTCAGACACATATTGGAGGAAAATTTAAACTTAGCATGATGGGGGGAGGTATACCTATTAGTTCCCTTTCCAAAGAGGAAAAATATGATCGTACTTCATATAACTTCCTCTCATTAAATGCCAGGAGTTTAAATAACAAATTGGGTGAATTAAAATTATCCATGGAACAATTGAATATTAGTATATGTGCTGTTACAGAGACCTGGTGGAGCCCACATGATCCATGGGAAAAGCAAATAAATGGATTTAATTTGTACCATAAAGACAGGAAAGAAAAAAGAGGTGGGGGAGTGGCTCTATTCATTTCCAACAAAATAAATTCTGAAGAAATCAATACAACTAAATGGGATAAAATAGAGGTGTTATGGGTCAAAATATCATTCTGTCATTCACACATTGTTAACATTGGAGTAATATATAGATCACCCACTGTTACACCGGACCAGGAGGAACAATTACTGGATTTTTTGGATACAATTGGTAGAACTAAAAGTAACGTTGTAGTAGGTGATCTTAATTTACCAGGCATAAATTGGACAACATTACTGACAAATACTACTATGGAATCACGATATCTAGAATTATGCTTGCTAGCAGGAATGAACCAGTGGGTAAATGTGAATACTAGAGACAGTCACATATTAGATCTAGTGTTAAGTAACCTAGATGGTAATATAACATCTTGTAAGGTTATTCCCCCTCTTGGATCAAGTGACCACTCTATGGTTTACTTTTCCCTTGACACATTAACAGACACTATTGTAAGTAGGACTATCAAATATGACTATAGTAAAGCTGATTTTGTTAGTATGAGAACATATCTCAAAAATTGGAACTGGGTAGAGGAATTTCAAAACAAAACACTCGACTCCATGTGGGATCTCCTGGTGGGTAAAATAATCATAGCTACCCAAGCTTTTACTCCATTAATAAAGAGAACGGATGGCACCACCAAGATTAAACCCAAATGGATGTCAAAACATATAGTGAAACTGATAAAGAAAAAAAATAGGGCATTTTATAAGGCCAAAAGATCGGGAAACATCATTTGTTGGAAGACATATAAGGACCTTTTAAAAAAGTTAAAAAAATGTATTAAAGAAGCCAAACTAAAATATGAGTTAAACCTAGCAACCAGAGTCCAGGATAATTATAAATCTTTTTACGCATATATTAGTGACAAAAAGGGTGCTTGTAGACCTATTGGCCCACTACATGCAATGCATGGTAGTACAGTTACCGACCAGTCTCTTCTAGCTTAAATGTATAATGATTTCTTTATATCAGTCTTCAATAGTAAATCCTCCCCCTAAATTAGAACATTTGCAAACTCTACTAGAAGTAGAATCACTGGTAACAAGTGAAGACATACTTAAAAGGCTCCATAAATTAGACCAGAACAAATCCCAAGGTCCGGATGGAATACACCCAAGAACAATTAAAGAACTGGCAGACCTCTTGGCTGGACCCCTGAAGGTTATTTTTTCAAACATCATTAAAAAAAGGGCTAGTTTTGGAGGCATGGAAACAAGCAAGAGTAGTTCCCATTTACAAGAAAGGGAGTAGACATGAGGTGTCCAACTATAGACCAATTAGCCTGACGTCTGTCTTAGGAAAAATCTTCGAGGGTATTTTAAAAGATTATATTGTGGACCATGCCAAAAAAAACAGATTTGGTAGACCCAGTACAGCATGGATTTACCACCGGAAGGTCCTGTCAGACCAACCTGTTGGAATTTTATGGAAAGGTCAGCAGGGCAATGGGTGAGGGTCAGCCTGTGGATGTGGTGTATCTCGATTTTTCCAAGGCTTTCGACAAGGTTCCCCATGCAGAACTTATTGAAGCATTAATACAACAGGACTTACCAGGAAAAATAACAAAATGGGTAGAAGCATGGCTCATCTCTAGGAAGCAGTCAGTAAATGTAAACGGGGCCAACTCAGCATGGGCTGTGGTGACTAGTGGGGTACCCCAGGGCTCTGTCTTGGGGCCCTGCTTGTTTAATATATACAGTATAGTGCCTCAATGAGAGTCAACAATGGAGTCTGGGTTTCTAAGTTTGCTGATGATACCAGGGTTGGGTTTCCTATTAATAACCAAAATGACACCACAAAACTACAAGAAGCACTAAATATGCTGGAGTCCTGGGCATTAGATAAAAAACTGCTGTTTAATGTGGACCAATGTTGTGTTATGCACCTTGGGAAGGCAAATAAACAGATACCATATACATTTGGAGGACAAATATTAAATATTGTGGAACAACAGAGTGACTTGGGTATTATGGTTACAAACGATCTATCACCTAAAATGCATTGTAATTCAGTTATCAAAAAATCAAGTGGTATTTTACATTGTATAAATAAACATATTACATCTAGAAGTAGGGATGTTCTTCTGCCCCTTTATATATCATTGGTGATACCGCATTTGGATTACTGTGTGCAGTTCTGGTCACCCAGTGGAAGAACCGAGATAGTGGCACTTGAGAGAGTTCAGAGAAGAGCCACTCGAAATATACAGGAGGTTAAAGGTCAAGACTATCAAAAGAGGCTAAACATTCTGGGATTATACTCCTTGGAATATAGGCGTTTAAGGGGGGATATGTGTTTGATTTATAAAGCTACTATCGATCCAGATTTATGGGAAATACTGGGTCTGAGGTACAGGGAATTGTCGGGTAATACCAGATCACATCCTCTACAACTATATGTGGAATGTCCAAAAACCAAAAAAAGAAAATCCTGGCTCACGCTGAGAGTTACCAATATTTGGAATAGGTTGCCATTAGAGGTGGTGGCTAGTGTAACCGTAAATGCATTTAAAAACAAACTAGATAGCTTCTTACTTAAGCATAATATCCAGGGTTATTAATATAAAAGGCGAGCAAAAGGACTAACGTCTATAAAGCTCTGTACTTACCTATGAGACCTATGAGAACTATACACCTTCCTTCCTACCCTCGAGATCCTCTCGAACCGGGTAAGATTTCCCTGAACCCCGAATCCTACCTTAATCATGCGCCTCCACCGTTCTCTACTCCCTATTCTATTTCTTCTTGCCTGTCTTCCTGCCCTACTGCACGCCACAAAAGCCTGCTTTCCCTCCCTTCCCCACAGCTTCCACATTCCTACATCCTTCCTCCACATAGGCACGCTGCACACTGGTCACTGCCCCTTGCCCATGGTCCATCCTACCACCATGAAACTGTCCTACACCCACACTGGTCCTAGCCCTCCACTCTGGTCTCCCCTGTCTATGCTTACCCTCACCCACTATCGTCGATGCTCGGCAACTTCCCAAGATGCTAGCAGGTGAAAACATTCCCTTAAAGAAATACGTCACAGCTCCTTGAGACTAGTCCTCCTCCTCCTAATGCTGTCAGGCAACGTGCACCCAAACCCTGGCCCATTCTGCTCTAAAGCTACTAATCTGAGCAAGCCTTCAGGTGCCCTCTCATTAATATCAATCAAGATCTGCAGCCTCCTTCCTAAAATGGATGCCCTACAGGCCTTCACCAGCCAACACTGCCCTGACATCCTGGCAGTTGTCGAAACCTGGCTCACGCCATCAGTAACGGACCATGCAATCAGCCTTCCTGGCTACAACGTCTTTAGGCTGGATCGCCTCTTCAAAAGAGGCGGGGGCTGCGCTCTCTACCTAAAAGACTCCATACAAGGGCACCACATCATTACCTCACTCCAACCCACAACTGCTCAGTAACTGCCAGTGAGAATCCTCCTCGAAGCCCAAAACAAAACCCTCACTGTTGCCACCATCTACATCCCTCCCAAAGAACAGGGAACTGGTCTAACAGCTGTTCTTGACTTTGTAAAGTCACTTCCACCAGACACCGAATCCAACCTCCTAGGCAACTTCAACATAAACTGGCCTGTGGCCGATGCTGGTGCACACAGGGATACCGTTGCTGCAGCGAACCTCACACAAATGGTTGACTCACCAACCAGGAAAAATTACAGGACCGGCACCAGCACACTCTTGGACTGGATCCTTACCAGTCACCCATCCTGGATATCTAACACTTATGTCCTCCCTGACTCTCTCAGTGATCACTCCCCTGTTAGCTGCACCTAGTCAAATAAATTCCTCAAACAACCACCAAAAACAATCACCAGCAGGGTTCTACCCAGTGGTCACCTTCCTTGACTCAAATCCCACCTCCTCCATCAAGACTGGTCCCCTATCTTCAATGCAACCAATGTAAACACTGCCCTTGACCACTTCATAAACATCTTCACTGTGGCCTGTGACACGTATGCTCCTATTAAGAATTGCAAAGTCAAATCACTCAGTAACCCTTGACTCACAGGTGACCTCCTCAGGATGCTAAAAACAAGAGGCCACCTATGGGAGCTGGCCAGAAACTCTGGAAGGCAAAACGACATCCAAAACTACAAACGTGCCCGCAATGACTGCACCAAAACCATCCGGCAAATGAAGTCCGCCTACTATAACCATGCCCTCACAAACTCCTGGGGCAATGGTCGGGAATTCTGGAAGAACATAAAGGAACTCACCGGGAATCCACCTAAAACCCCCTCATCAATACTCAACATCAACGGAACCACAACCATCAACCCAAAAACCATTGCAGATACCTTTAACAAAGCCTTAACTGACCTCAGCGCTGTCCTACCTCAGGACTACTTCAAAGATGGTGAAGTCCCTCTGTCTGCAATGAACACTACTCCCACCAGATCCCCCTGCTTCTACTTCAAAGCAGTCAAGGCTCACCAAGTATGCAAATATGTTACCAAAACCCTTGGTAAATCAAGATTCAGTAATGACTCCCTCGATCTCAAAATCCTGTCTCTCACACTTGATGAAGTGCTTAGTCCTCTGACCAGAATTTTCAACCTCTCCCTCAGCCTTAGCCAGTTCCCGGACAGATAGAAATCTGCCACTGTCACTCCAATCCATAAAAGTGGTGACAAAACTGCCCACGATAACTACAGACCTATCTCCCTACTACCCCCGCTCTCCAAGGCACTAGAACGCATCGTCTCGGACCAGCTCACAGAATACCTGGATACGTACAACATCCTGTGCAAGCAACAACACGGGTTCCACAAAGATCACAGCACCTCCACAGCCCTAATTGAATTCACCGGCACAATCCACAATGCACTTGATTCCGGTGAACTACTAGGCTCAATCTACATTGACTTAACTAAAGCCTTCGACACCATCAATCACTGCCTCCTACTTGTCCAGCTTCAAAACACTGGGCTGTCAACCGACAACATTGGCTGGTTTAAGAGCTACCTTGAAGAATGGTCCCAAACAGTAAGAATCGCTGATACACTCTCGGACCCTAGACTGGTCCGCTCGGGAGTCCCCCAGGGCTCCATTCTGGGACTCCTCCTCTTCAGCCTATTCTTAAACTCACTACCGACAGTTGCCCAGAACAAATAATTCTCATGCCGACAATGCTGTGATGCCACCTCGGACCCTGATCCAATCCAATTACAAAATAAACTTCAGCGGGCCTTCTCCTCCATCGAATCCTGGTTCCTAAATCATAAACTGCTTCTCAATCAGAAAAAAAACAAGTCTATGGTCTTCTGCAGCCCCCACAACAAAAACAAACAACTCCACCTCTCCATTGCAACTGAACAAGGAGCCATCCTAGAGCAAACACAATGGTTCAAGTACCTTGGCATCACCCTTGATCCCCACCTCTCATACGCTGTCCATATCAGCAATGTTGCAAAGTTGGGGCAATGTGAGGTTAGGCATATTATTCCGGCACAGGAAACACCTAACCCCAGAAGCACTGTCAGTGGCTTTCCAAAGCTCCATCGTCAACATCAAAGACTATGATCTTATCAAATATGGGTCTGCAACTACCACTGCTCTCAAACATATGGCGACCTCCCTGAATAAGACCTGTCATCTCATCACTGGCTCACATCACCCGTACCCACACATGTGACCTTTATTCCCAATCTGGATGGCTGCAACTGGACAAATGCATAAAATACCAAACCTGCATCACGGCCAAGAAAATTATAATGGGGCTTGCCCCACCTGGTGTCTGTGCCCTCCTTAAGCCTAGACATAGGAATGTCACTACAAGGAGATCCAATTCCCATCTACTACATATCCCACGATGTTGCACAACCCAAGGACAAAGATCATTCGCCTATCAGGCATCCAACTGGCTCAACTCTCTTGGCAGCATCATAGCGACCGCTCCAACACTTGGCCTCTTCAAGTCCAAGCTGCACCTCTCACTACTTGTATCCTGCCATTGCCCATCATAACATTTCCACCGTTTCAGCTGCACATGCCCCAGCACCCAGCACTTACAATCAGTCTTTGCACCCCTAGCACCTTATCTGTCATATTCCCTCAACAAGGCCCCCTGGCTGCACTGTCTCCTGCCCTCTCCCACCTCCCCCCATATCTCCACTCCTGCCCCTGCCCCCAACCACCTCCCGTACTCCCCTTACCCCTGCACCTCCTTCCCCTCAATCTCCTACCGCTTCCCCCACCCCCACCCCCTTCCCTTGTCTTGCTCATAGCTCAAGTCTTTGTACTGGTTATTACATGTCTGTAAGTCAAGGACTATATGTTTGTAACTAAAATGATGACTGTTGCACACACTGACGTGGAACCTTTGTAAAAGAGCCTCGGCTCAAAGGTATTGTAATCCTAGATTGAAATAAATAAATAAATAAACTTGCCTAGAAAAAGTCTGAGGGCAGATCAAGGACTAGGCAGTCAGCAGTGAGCTCTCACAGTGTGAGAAGGGCTTGGCTGCTGAACCAAGTCACTGAAGGAAGCCTGCCTGGGGCTTCTACGGCCACTCATCAGGAGGTGATTTCGAGGTTTCTACAACCAGTAAAGTATAGAGACTAACTTGTATGTTGCATTCCTCTAGACCTCTCTGGCTCATCTCTCCTCCTCCACAGGACAAACCAGTCTAGAAATCAGCAGTCACACACTACACATTCATGTCTAGTCTTTCAGACCCTAGTGTGGTAGACTAGCCAGTGCCTAGCAGTAGTACTGACTGGCCATCTCCTTAACTGTCTGCAGCCTTGATACAGACTTTCACACTGCAATATTCACATTTAGCCTTTTCACACCGCAGCTGTGGAGCAGCTACTGGATCAGCACGCTTTTCCTTCCATTCACAGGAAAGACAGGAACAATCTGTTTCTCCAACAGTGCTCCACTGCTGGACATAGCCCTGATTGCTACCACTTTTCCTCCAATTGGGAGGTGGCTACTTCAGTGGGTGGGGCTTGGTGGAGTGTAAGAGTTAACGGCATTCAAATGCTGCTGTTGTGAAAGAGTACAGACTGTTTCTGGATCCTGGTGGGGTTTTGTGGAGCTGTGAGCAATTCTGGCACTGAGCAGGTGCCTGGCTTCTACTGTCCCCACTGCTGGACATATCCTTGATTACTACCACTTATCCTCCAATCAGAAAGTGGCTGTTTCAGTGGGCAGGGTTTGGTGATGTGTGAGAGCAACCAGCTTTCAAATGTTACTGTTGTCAAAGAGTATGGACTGTGTTTCTGGGCTCTGGTTGGAATTTGAGGAGCTGCGAGCCAGTCTGGCTCTGATGTGGTGCCTGGATCCTTCTGTCTCCACTGCTGGACTTATCCCTAATTGCTGCCACTTGTCCTCCATTTGGGAGGTGGCTGATTCAGTGGGCAGTGATCTGCTTTTTGTATATCTGGTCTCCTCATTAGTGGTCCTCCACTGCCGTAGTAACACGTAAAGGTCATAGCTAAAGGACATTTTGGAGTCTGACAGTAAGCAGCCAGACAAGTCAGTCAGCAGTCAGGCACTCTGAGTGTGACAACACTGGTTACATCACGTATAAGATAAGTACCTTGTTTCTTGAACATAGTTAAGCTTAATTTCAGTAGCACCCTACCTGGATGAGCACTACAAATCTATTTAGCAGCCTGTTGTACTGAAATGCTGCTTGTTGTTTCTAATAATACTGCAAGTTCAGTTTAAAAAACTTTGCTAAAACTGATGCCTACCAGGTTTGTCCTAGCTGGGTGAGCACTAATAGTTAAATTAGTAATTGGTTTTGTGGAGGCACTAAATGCCACTACTGATACTTCCTGTTGAATTTAGTAGTGTGTCCCAAAGCTCTGAAAAAATCTGTGCTAAACTAGAAGATTATTGCTACATCCTATCTCTGTGAGCACTACAAGTTCAATTAGGTATCTGTTTCAGTATTAAAGTTGTTTATAGGAATGGTGTATAGAGGAGAGATAGTCAGTTGTGGTGGCTGTCAGGCGCCCTACTCAAGGGATATGCTCTGGAGAAAAGGGCACTACCCCATCTGCAGGACCATGGTGGAGTGCCATGCTCAGCTGGTGGCAGCAAGGGTAGTAATATTTCTGCCACATCATCAGCTCAATTGGAGACCATCCCCACCCCTTCCACTTCCCCAGAGGCCCATTAGCCCAGGGGGGTGGAGAGTAGTGGGGAGGTGGGCAGGGAAGGGAGGCAGGGTTAGCCACAAAGGGGTTGTCCAGCCCAACACCATCCAGATGGCAAGTCATTTTGCACTCCTACAGGAGGTTCAGGTACTGGACCCCTCAGGGTGGGATTGTGAGTCAGTCGATGGTGAGGGACAGGTCAGCTCAATAGCACCCAATGGGAAGAGAAAGAGCAAGTCTTCAAGGAAAGTCTTGGTAGGTGGGGACTCAATGATTAGGGGTGTGGAGAGGGTGGTGGGAGGGGGATGGTGAGGTGCCTTCCTGCTGCATCAACCATGTGGGATTTAGACAGGATAGAGAGGGAGCAGGGGTAGCTGGGGGTGCTGGTACACCTGGGTATGAATGATCTGGCAAACCAGTCTGTGGAGATGGTGAAGTGGAACTTTCGTAGACCGGGGAACAGGTTGGCAGCACACTCAGCCACCCAGGCCTTTTCCGAGGTCCTCCCTGTGTGGTGGAAGGAGGGGAAGAAGAATAGAATTAGAAGGGATGAGATAGAGGAGTTTAATGGGTGGCGTAAGGGATGGTGGCAGGTGAGAGGTTTCACTTTGTTGAGAACACGGGGGACTTCTGGGACAGGAGGCTCTTCAAGGGTGACAGACTCCTCCTAAAAAGAGAAGGGGCCTGCAGACTAGGGCAGAAGTTTGACATCCATAGCGGGCACTTAAACTGACTGTGGGGGAGGCTGGGGCTAAGGGAACCACAGAGACATGTGAGAAGAAGAGGCTCCTAGCTAGTACTTCCACACATCTGGGGGGTAGTCGCAGCTCAGAGGGTATAAAGAGAGATAAGGTACAATCTCTGCAAGGTAAGGGGACATTAGAGAGGATGTCTGCAAACAACATGAAGAAGAAACTAAGGGACATGTGAAACATATTGGTCTTGGACAGGGAATAGCAATGTGGGTACAGGGGTCAGATGGAAGGGGGAATGCCTTACTGCCTTGAGCATGGGTAATAACATCAGGGAGCTGCAGACGATGATGGCAGACACTGAGGTTGACCTTGTGGCCATTAGGAAAATGTGGCTTACAGAAAAAAAGACTTGGACTTGACAGTTCTGGGGCACTTATTGTTCAGGAGGGATAGAGGAAAAGGTGTGTGGGGGTGGAGGAGTAGACCTCTGTGTCAGCAATGGCATTGAGGTGGTGAAAAATTGGTACATCAGGGGCAATTATATGGTGTTAGAGTTGCTGATGGTGAAACTCATGGCAGCCTCAGGCAAGAATCTACACTTGGGGTGGTCTAAAGACCTCTGGGGCAAGGGGAAGAGAGGGACAAAAAGCTCATGGAAGAACTTAAAAGGGGGGGTAGCAAAGGGCTACATAGTGGTAGTGGGTGATCTAAACCTATCAGACATCAACTGACATATTTCAGTGGTCAGGAGCAGCTGAAGTCAGGCCTTGTTGGATGTACTCCAAGACTGTCTGCTGATACCGCTAGTAAAGGAACCCACCAGGCAGACTGCCATTCTTCATGCAGTGCTTACCAACTCAGATGTGGTAGGAGCAGTGACAGTAGGGGAGCCACTAGGAAACAGTGACCATAACTCCATTTGGTTTAAGCTAGCCCTTGGAACTGGCAGGCCCCAGTCAAGAACTGAAGTCCTTGATTTTAGGAGAGTGGACTTTGGCAGACTGAGGGAACTATTCAGGAAAAATTTAGTCTGGGTAGACAATTTAGGTGGGGTGGAAGAGAAATGGGGCTTATAAAATGGGCCATACTCAAGGTACCTAAGTTATATGTGAGAACAGTAACCAAAAAGGACAAATTCAAGAGACCATTACAGTTCTCAGCAAAAGTAAAGAAAGCAGGGAGGGCTAAGAAGAAGGCATTCTACAAATAAAAAGAAGAGCAGGGGGGAGGAAGAATGTAGAGAATATTTACTGAGAAATAAGGAGGCAAAGAGGGCAGTTATGGAGGCAAAACCAGACACACAGTTGCTTATTGCAGAAGGTGTCAAGGGCAGAGAAAAAAAATGTTTTCCAATATATTAGAGAAAAAAGAAAGAAAGCAGGGGGTATCATTAGGCTATCACAGAAGGATAGGGTGATAGAGGATGACGGGCGAAAGGCTGCAATCCTTAATGATTAGTTTTGCTCTGTTTTCACCAGGGAGGAAGGTGGGCCCTTGTTTGAGAGTCACATCAGATCTTCCAAAAAGCGGGTCCCGGAGATGAAGGAGCTAATATGTACAAATGACATGGTCCAGGAAGGGCTGGAAGCCCTAAAGATAAACATTGCCCCGGGACCAGATGGGTTGCATCCAAGGACACTCAGAGAACTGGCAGCAGAGCAGGCTGATCCCCTAGTGGGACTGTTCAACGGCTTACTATGGAATGGGGTAGTTCAGAAGGACTGGATGGTGGCAGACATTGTTCTGCTTCATAATGGGGGGCAAGGAACAAGAGGGTAAGTACAGACCTGTCAAACTAACCTCTATCATAGGACAGCTGATGGAGTCACTGGTTAAAGAATACCTTGTGGTTTACCTGGAAACCAGTGATCTCCAGGATAGTAAACTGCACAGATATGTGGCAGGGAGTCTAGTCAGACAAACCTGATAGTTTTCTTTGGGTGATGAAGGCACTAGATAGGAGCCATTTCGTGGATTTTCTATATCTCGACTTCAGCAAGGCTTTTGATTTGGTGCCTTGCAGATGTCTGCTGAAGAAGATGGAGGATGTAGGTGCAGCTAAGGACATAGTTAGCTGGGTAGGAAACTATCTAAAGGGTATGTAGCAGAGGGTTGTGGTCAATGGGGTGAAATTAGAGGAGAGAAATCTTGAGTAGGGTGCCACAGGGCTCTGTTCTGGGCCCGGTCCTCTTCAATTTGTTCATTAGTAACAATGGAGAAGGTATCGTGGGCATACTGTGTCTCTTTGCAAATGACGCTAAGCTTGGTGGGAGGGTGGATAGTGACAAGGGAAATGCAGAGTGACTTACAAAAGCTAGAGAGGTAGTCTATGGTTTGGCAGGTGAAATTCAACATCAAAAAGTGCAGAGTAATGCACCTAGGGAACAAGAACCCCAGAACAGAGTATCGGATGGGTTGGGCGAAACTTAGCATTATGACTGAGGAATGTGACCTTGGAGTTATCATCAGTGACACCATAAAGCAATCAAGTCAGTGCAACAAGGCCTATACTAAGGCAAGCAGGCTGCTGGGGTGTATAGGGAAGGGTACTGATAGCAGGAGGAATGAGATAATACTACCCTGTTATAAATCTTTAGTGAGACTAATCTGGAGTGTTACAGACCCCCCCCCAAGGAGGACAGCATCCCCTGGGATGCTTGAGCCTCCCCCCCCCCCAGACTGGTCCCCAACTACTTGGGCTGGCTTCCAAACCCAGGGCACTGGCATCATGAGTGGCTGCACTACTGCTGTGCCAATGGGGCCATTATTACAAGCATGAGTCTACAAACAGAACCAGCAACAGAATAATAAACAGAAAAATTACATCCACTTCACCAAAAGCAGTTAGTGGCAAATGTGACTGCCTAAAATTTCATTTCATTTCATTTCATTTTTTTTTATACCAAAAAAATCTGTGGGTAGGTAACCCATTTTTTACAGATGTCCAGTGTAGCAAATACATGCATTAAACAAACACAGTAAACACATAAATAAATCACTTAAAAGTCAGTTATTGCACTTGCATACAGAATTCAGCAACATATAATTCATTAGTTTTGCCTTAAAGCTAGACATTGTAGGAACACCTACTATAGAACTAGGTAATTTATTGTAAACAGTGATAGGTGAGATGGTTATAGAATTCTGAGCAAATTTAGTATGGTAGAAAGGAACTTTGAACGAACATCTGTCATGCATTCTAGTATTTACTGAATGGTTGGGTCTGACAAATAAAGTGGTTATACTGCGAAGGAGCAGGCCAAGTTGAACCTTATGAAGAAACAGTAAAGAACAAAAATTAAAACGCTGATCTAAGGGTAAACAATTAAATAAACCATATAAAAAACAGTGATGAGTAGACCTTGGGCAGCCAATAGCAAATTGAATAATGCTATGATATGTCAACCTTAATTAGGCAAGCATTCCATCAGTTGTATGAGAATATATCACTGAACCATAGTCTAAAACTGACAGTAGTAGACTGTGAGTTAATATACGCCTAACTTCATTTGTAAGCTTTTTCCTAATTCTAAAAAGAAAGCCCAATCTTTTGTGTACAGCAGCTAATCGATTAGGTCAGAGACATGAGACTCATATGAAAGGTGTGAGTCTAACATCAGGCCAAGGTACTTAAATACCTTCACTTGCTCAGTTTGAGTGCAATAATTATCACACAGTAATAGTTAAGACATGAGACATTTTCTAGAGATAGAAAAAAACATAGTTTTTGTTTTACTAGTATTTAATACTAATTTGTGAATTTCAAACCAAGAATGTAATAGACTAAATTTAGATTGCAGAATTATTTGCAATGAGAATAAATCATATCCAGAGCAGAATAAAACCACATTATCTTCATATAAAATAAGATCAGTGTGTTTAAATAAACTGGAAAGTGGATTAACAAAAAGAGAAAAAAGTAAAGGTCCAAGTAGGGAGCCCTGTGGGACTCTACAACTTATGATAGCGTCATTGGATGTTGCTCCGCCTATAGAAGTTCTCTGATTCCTGCCGGAGAGGGAGTTTCCGAACCAGGTGACCACACCATCAGAGAAATGGACAGCAGGAACTAGTTTCAGTAACTCGACATGATCAATCAGATCAAATGCCTTGTTGAGGTCTATGAAGGCAGAGGCTACAAGCTTTCCTTCATCAATTGCTTTGAAGATCTGGCCTGTGAACCTCACCAAGGCAATCTCTGTGTTGTGTATAGATCGAAATCCATGTTGTGAGTCTGTCCACAGTCCATATTTCTCTAGATGCTCGCTCACCTGATCGGAAACTACCCTCTCCAGAACTTTTGATAATGGAGACAATAGTGAGATAGGACAATAATTATTGAAATTTGTCCTATTACCAGATTTGAAAATGGGCTTAACCAAAGCAGATTTCCGTTTACTGGGAAATACACCTTGACATAATGAATAATTAAACAGTTTAGTAAGGAAGGGAGCAATTTGATATCCAGCTCTCTTTAAAATTCTATAATCTAAGTTATCTGGGCCAAGATTAGGTTTGAGATTCATTTTTTGAATGTACTTCAAAACATCACTTGAAGTGAGATAATGAAAGTAGAAACTAGATGTAGAAATAGCTGCCCTGGTCAAAATATCACGATCGCTGACAGCAGAGCCTCTATTTGGTGTCTCATCTCCTGGTCTAAACCTATCGAGGTTAGTAAAATGAGTGTTAAAAGCATCAGCTGTCTTTGTGGGGTCTGAAATTATTGAACCATTCTTCTCAATGGAACAGCTTTCTAAACTCCTAGTTTTGCCCATGATTTCATTTAAAGAATTCCAAGTGGCTTTTGAGTTACCATTAACTTCTGTAAGTTTTTTTTTTTTTTATAAAACTCAGACTTGCCTACACAAATTGCTTTTTGACACTTGTTTCATTATTCTTTATATTTTTGTTGATGATGTGTCTGTTTAGTTTTTCCAAACTGCTTCAAGGCCTTATTGCATAGTCTAATTAGCGTACGCAGCCTGGGAGTCATCCAGACCTTATTATCACTCCTAATTCTAATAGTTTTTAAAGGAAGAAGTGTATCACAAATCGAAAGAAATTTTAAACAAAAGGTGTCATAAGCCACATCTATATCATAAATGTTGTCTAGAAAAGACCAATCAGTTAATAAAATGTTATTCATGACATTTTTTCAAATTCAAATCTTTCAATTGTCTGTAAGTAATAGTTTTATGGAATACCTTAGGATATTTAACAGACCAATCACAGTATATAGCACAATAATTGCTGAGTCCATCTGGAAGAACACCATCCATCAGATAAAATTAATTGAAGGCTTCTTGTAATGAAATGTTTAAGGTGAGATTCTGAATAACGTCAGAAATGGGACATCTCTAATGTTAGCCAGCAATCTGTTCCACAGCACTAAGGTAGCAGATAAAAACAATATTTTACTGACAGTCCTTAAGCATGAAGATGGAATAACTTGTTGCTGCTGATGTTTTGAGCACCATTTACAGCACAGCTATATACAGAACTCCTACCAGTGTTGTGAGCTAGATATGGGTATCAACATGCAATTAAGAGAATGAATACATGGTTGAGAAATTGGGCACAAGAAAAGGGTTACACTTTTACCAGGAATTGGGATACCTTATATGGAAATCAACACCCTTTTATTTTTATTTATTTATTTAAAGTTGTTTACCAGGAGAGACACACTGAGCCGGAGCTCGTTTCCAGGTGTGACCTGGGGGAAAGGGGAGTTTGCAGTACAAAACTGAACAGTAATACAGGGAAGTATGACAGTATAAATAATATAAGTAGCTTACACAGGGTATGCTAAGAATACAGGTAGTTGAAAAATGCAGTAATACAAAGCACAGCTGGTGAAAGCTGACAAGAGGTAGGAATAGCATTAAACAATCAAGTATGCCTGGGAGGCAAAAGAAGTAGAGAGGAGGAAGTAAAGAGCATAAATGCTAAAAGGGAGTGTAGAGAGAGAGGGACAAACTGAGACAAAGTGTGAAATAAGTGCCCATTAATTGAACAAATGGTAGGCATTTGTTAGCATTGGCAAGGGCAGGAGTCAGAGAACACAGCTGAGTGGGATAAGGCATATTTTAGGACAGAGATGGAAGGAGCGTGTCTGATATGGGAGGGGAAGGTGTTCCAGAGAGAGGGCAGTCTGTAAGAGAATGCAGCAGTGCCAGAATGGGATGAGGGTCTTGGGAGGGAGAAGGTGCAGGTGTCCTTAGACCAAAGAGGATAGGGGGCCTCAGGGGAGGGAAACAAAAGTAAGGAGAGATTTATTTTATTTATTTATTTATTACATTTTGGTAACTGGGTGGGCCCACTGAGACAATGACCCTTTTTCAGGCGCGACCCAGGGAAAGGTAGCAAGTGGAGCAAAAGGGAAGTGTGCGCAGACACTATACAACAGCATATTCAATACAATATACAAGAGCGAGTAAAAGGGGAGTGTACGCAGACACTCTTAAGGGTTAACATATAATGTAATAGCAATACAATGAATCAAATTGTGTCACCTAGGCAAATAGCCAAGTAGACATAAGAACACCTAAATATAAATACAGACAATATTAAAGCATCAAATTCATCCTGGTGGAGAAGTTTCAGACTACTCATAGAGTATGATTGGTGTGGAAGGTTATCATATAGCAAAAGACTAAGGTCAGGAGAGGGAGTGGTGGAGGAAGCATTGGAGAGGGAGGAGGGGAAAGATAAGTGGGGAGGTAGTGGAGGGTTTTAGGAACTTAGTGGCAGCTGCAAAGAGGAGGAGGAAAGAAGATTTCCTTATAGTTTCTTAAAGTGAGGAAGAGTAGTACAAGAGAGTAACTTGTGTGGGAGTTTGTTCCATTTTTGAGGTGCAGCTACATGGAAGGATCTGTGGCCAGTAGCTAAGCGGGGTTTGGGAATATTTAAAATGGAAAGATGGGATGATCTGAGTGTTCTAGAGAAGAGTTTAAGTGAGAGGAGGTTGGTGAGGATGGGAGAGGAGGGGAGGTGGATTAGTTTGAAGACAGTGCATAGTACAGTGAAGTCCATTTTGACCTCAAAGGATGCCAGCTTAGGGTGTGAAGAACATCACAGTGATGTGCCCGAGAGCGGGAGTGTGCCACAAAGTGGGCAACTCTGTGGTAGGCCTGTTTAAGTTTGGCCATGATAGGGGTCCTAGCCGAGTGAGTGATAGAGGCAGCATAGAAGAGAAATTGAAACATAGAAACATAGACTTTGATGGCAGATAAGGACCGCTTGGCCCACCTAGTCTGCCCATTTCCCCTACCTACAGGATAAGCCGCAGATCCTAGTTAACCAACAGCCTATTTCTTCCTGCCCCCCACAAGAATTGCCTTATGTCTGTCCCATGTATTCTTGAATTCTCCTACAGTTTTAGACCCCACAACCTCCTCAGGAAGGTTGTTCCATGCATCCACCACCCTCTCTGTGAAAAAATACTTCCTCACATTGCCCCTGAACTTCCCCCCTATCTTTAAATTGTGTCCCCTTTTTCTTGCATGCCTCTTTTTCTGAAAGATTCTATCCTCTTGGACTTTGTTGATTCCACTGAGGTACTTAAAAGTTTCTGTCATGTCCCCCCTCTCCCGCCTTTCCTCAAGGGTATACATATTAAGCTCCTTTAGTCTCTCCTCGTATGGCTTCTCTTGCAGACCCTGCACCATTTTAGTTGCCCTCCTCTGTACTGCCTCTATCCTGTTTATGTCCTTGTGGAGATGGGTCTCCAGAACTGGATGCAGTACTCCAGATGGGGTCTCACCAACTGTCTGTACAGAGGCATAAGGGAGCCCAGGGAGAAGAGTGGTTGTGGCAATGGTCTTTCAAGCATTGGGTGAGAGATAGGGGGCAACACAGCATAAAAGCCCTATTTTTTGGTTAGTTGTCTTGATGATGTTTGTGATGTGTGATTCAAAGGATAGGTACAGATCCAGAGTCAGGCCCAGGTATTTGTAGAAACTTACTTCTTCTAGTGGCTCGCTGGAGAAGGTGTGGATTAACAAGGGGGGCTGTGATATCAAATCAAATGAAGTGTGACGGAACAGCATGGTTTTTGTTTTCTTTGAATTCAGGATCAGCAGATTCTCCTTAAACCATGTTTCCAGCTGTTGGAAATCAGATTGAAATTCATACTTAATGGTGGAGACATTGCTGTTGGATTGATAGAGAATGGCATCGTCAGCATAAAGTCGGACAGAGGCCCCACCATAGTTCTTAGGCAGCTCATTAATGAAAATGGAGAATAGGAGGGGCCCAAGGATTGATCCTTGAGGGACCCCATCAGAGACTGGAGATAAGGAGGAGGAGTAAACATCTGTCCATTTGACACACTGGGGCCTACCAGAGAGGTAGTTAGAGAACCAGGTAAGAGTGGTGGAATCAAGACCGAGACAGTGGAGCTTAGCGAGGAGGAGTGAGTGATTTACTAGATCAAAGGCCTTCTTAAGGTCAATAAAGATGGCCCCTGTGGCCTGACCAAGATCCATGGCTCGATATAAATCTGAGGTAACCTTCAGAAGGGTGGATTCAGTCCCATGTGATTTCCGAAATCCATGTTGGTGTTTGGTGAGGGCATTTGACTGTTCAAGAAAGGAGTAGACTTGGTTGTATATAATTCTTTCCTGTACTTTGTCGATAGGACAAAGAATGGACGTGGGTCAGTAGTTCCCAAGAAGGTTAGTCGGGACACTTTTATGGACAGGGACAATGATTGCTGTTTTCCATTTGTCAGGGATATATTGGGTAAGGAAGGATCTGTTTATTAATTGTGCGATTGGGCGGGCTAGCACGGGGGCTCAAATTCTAAGGAATTTAGGTGACAAGGAGTCAAACCCAGGAGAACTATCAGGGTTAAGGCCCGAGAGGAGTTTGAGGACTTCCTTATAAGATGTGAGCTTTAAGTGGAAGAGCAGGCAAGGGGCTTCAAGAGGCATTGGTAGAGGGACAGAGTGTTAGGCAGGTAGTCCCACTTTGTTCACTCCTAGGTCAGTGAAGAAAGTATTGAAACCAGAGGCTATGTCCTGGAGTGAATGTGTCAAGTTGCCATTCAAACTCATAGTATGGGGGGGTATTCTGCTTGTCACCCTTAAGAAGAGCATTTATTTGTTTCCAAAAACTTTTGGGGTTGGAGAGAGTTGAACCTTGCATGGAAAGTAAATAGTCCCTCTTTGCTTTATTTGTTTTGGCCTTACAAGCGTTTCTTAATTGGTGGTAGGAGATCCAGTCAGAGTGTAAACCTGATTTCTTAAATAATTTCCATGCTTTTTCTTGGGAGCGCATTGGTGCCTCAGGGCTTGAGAGAGTCAGGGTGAGTAAAATCCTTTGGCACACCTTAGTTTGTAGGGGGCATGGGAGTCGAGAATAGCATTGAAAGTGGTGATAAGGTACTCCAGGGCCTGATTTATGTCTGGGAGAGAGGTGAATGATAGAAGGATAAGGACCCAAACCAGTATTTAGAGATGAAAAGCAAAGAGTGCAGTAGCTGTCGGTGATGTAGAAAGGTAAGGGAAAGGGATGAGTAGAGGGAGCAGTGATGTGTGTGAGGAGAGGCATTTACAGTAAATCAGCAAAAAGAATTGTAGAGGGAGTCAATCCTGGCTAAAAGGAAAAGCTGTTCATTAGGGATGGTCTGCACCTCAACAGCAAAGCACGCAGGGTTTTGGGAACTAAAATAGTATCCAATATTGAAAACTTTTAAACAAAAAAATGAGGTGACTCGGCAGCAGACTAATTTCAATTCCATATTCCTATCTCAACACGCACTCAAATGACAAATCAGACCATCCAGGCAAAGGAGCATACAGAGAGAGTGACTTGTGGTCAGCTAGGCTCAACTAAAAGAAAACAAATTAAGCATTTACTAGTTAATGCACATAGTCCATACATAACAAAAAAGTCAGAACACATAGATGTTGTCGGAATAACTGTGACATGGTGGGGACAAATGGTATATGCGCTAACCATATTGATAAATATTTGCTTTTATTTATTTTTATTTTATTTATTTATTTATTAAAGAATTGGAATTACAAACCTTTGAGCTAAGAGCTCATTTACAGAGGGTCCTCTGTCAATCAAAGGAGGGGAACAATTATATGAATTGGGAATAGCAAATGCAGTTAACAGGCATTGTCCTAAACATATTAGTAACACATTAACAAATTAATATAATACAAGAAATTGAGTATTAAAGAAAGAGGCACATTGTAAAATACAGTCTTAACACAGAGTACATAAGGAACAAAACACTGGAAGTATAAATAAGTTGCTAACAGTTCAGTTAGGTACTCACAAATAGCAGCTAAGAAGCCTTGTCATAGGCAAGAGGATGCCAAGGTAGAAACATCTCAGTGAATGTGTAGCGGGCAATAGCTAAGACAGTGGGGAGGCCGATTCAGCAGAGTATGTATGGCTATAGTCTAGTAGGGTACACAGGTAATACCCTGGGAGTTAGGTAGAGCATTAGCAGTGTGTAGGTGGGGTGATGGAATTCCAAAGTTCGGATTTGAGGTGACTAATGCTGGTGATGCTTGTGATGGCTTGGGGGAGCTTGTTTAGCCAGGTGGGTGTCCTGACTGCAAAGGCATGACTCCCCAGAGCAGTTCTTCTGAATGGCACCGCAAGCATGTTTTGTAACACTTCTCGTAACATGTTTAGAAGGGAAGGAGTCAGAGAACACAGTTGAGTGGGATAAGGCATGTTTTAGGAGAGAGATGGAAGGGAAGTGTCTGATATGGGAGGGGAGGGCGTTCCAGAGACAGGACAGTCTTTTAGAGACCTTATAGAGAACTGAGAAAGGGGGGAGGAGTATCACTCTAGATAAAATCTAACCTTGAGTGTACCGAGTGATCATCCAATAAAACTATGGATGGAAAAAGTGAAAGTTCATGGGTAGGCATTAGCAGTTTTAACAGAAAAAAAAATAATTGTTGAAATGTGTTATAGACCACCAAACAGAAACGGAACTACGAAAAGAAATCTGACTGAAGAAATGTTTTCAACATCTGAAAAGGGGGAATGTGATTTTCATGGGAGATTTTAACTTTCTGTGCATTGGCTGGGTCGAAGAATAGGCACCTGGTCCCATGGGAAATGATTTCATTGAAAAGAGAATGAGCTGATTCAGTTAGTTAATGGGTCACCTAGAGGGAACAACATACTTGGAAGGCTGAGGTTCAATGGGGGGGGGAGCTCCTCCCACATCCCCTTCTTAAACCTCAGTCTTTCGCTCGCTCAGCTTCGAGTGTTTCGAAATGGTCATGCGCTGCGCAGGTTGTACTTGTGCTTTGCTTCTGTTTTGCTGTCCCCTTCTTTGTTTACCTGCTTGTGTGCATCTGTTTCATCTCCTCCTTCCCTCTCCCCTGTCCTGGTGGCCGGCGTTTTCCCTCCTCATTTTTTGCCTTTTTCTTTTGTCTTCCCTGCTCCTCTTTCCCCTGCCTCCTCATGTCCTCCTGTGTTTTTGTTTCCTTCTCGTCGGCATTCCATGTCTTGTCCCCCTCCATCCCGCTCATTTTGCTCATACCTGTTTTTCTTCTCTTTTGGGGCTTGTCTTCCCTGCAGTTGCCTGTCTTCTGGCATTCCTGCTCTTCCCCGGCCGCATTTCCTGCAGTGATCTCATTTGCAGAGAGCTTGCTTGTACTCCTGTCCTGCCTGCTTCCCGACCATGCCTGGATCCTTATACTTGCTTTCTGTTGCACCCCAGTTCTGCCAGTGCTTCCGTATTGTGGCGTCCACCTGTGTCCTGCTCCACTCTGGCTCATTGGAGACCTCAACTACTGAGCCCTACCACCTGTGGGACAGCTCTGGGATGGGCATTCGGCTGAGATCTGCCTTGCTGGGCAACCCTTCTTCAGCGTTTAGGATGATGGCTCAGTGATAAACCACCAACTTCTCCTTTACCTTCAAAGCACAGGTGATGGACTTTTGGACACTTGACTTTCTGGTTACACCGGTCTATGGATTCTCAGTTGAGAGCCACACCTTACTGGTTGGTGCTTACGAACATTGTTCGCAATTTTGTTTGTACTCCTCCACCTCCAACCTCATACATCAGCGGCAAGTCTTAATGTATCAGGGACAAGCATTTACATTTCAGGGATACTTCTTGCAATTGGTGCTATCCACCCAGGCAGCTGTATGCATAAGGGGCTTAACGCAACTGGCATTCCTACCGATGACTAAATCTGGTACTGTAATGCTTGTCATTGCTTTGTGCCTCCAGTCCCCACTATCATTACAGCCATACAGCCTGTCCCACTGGGTGGTTCAATATGGATAATTTCCACCTGAACTTGTCTAAAAACTAGTGTGTGCCCTACTTCATACCTTAAATTCCTATTATTCAACAACTTATAACAGAAATAATACCTCGCTCCTACAGCCTTCTTCCACTGCCTAACCTTGATGGGGCCTCTGTATTCCAGCCTGGCTTCTACCAGTCCAGCTAGCCTACATGAAGCCTACCACAACTCATCCTTTCAACTCTTCCTCGGATGGACCTACATGGGGGTCCTGCCAGCCTACATGCAGGCCTAGCTTGACTCCCTTACTTCTACTCCTTCCTTGGGCAGGCCTACATGGGGGTTCTGCCAGTCCACCCAGCCTACATGGAGGCCTGGCTCGACCCACTCACTTCTACTCCTCCTCAGGCAGATCTACATGGAGGTCCTGCTGGTCCAACTTGCCTATGTGAAGGCCTAGCTTGACTCACTCACTTCTACTCCTCCTCAGGCAGACCTACGGGGTTCTGCCACTCCAGCTAGCCACATGGGGGCTTAGCTCGCTACTCAATCACTTTACATGCTGTTTTCTAACGGACCTCCATCGGGTCCCACTGGTGTACTGACCTGAGAACTTCATAAACATGACAGATTCAGTGCAGTCTCAAATCATGCAATTCTGCAGCCATCACAGACCCACATGGGGGTCCTGCCATCACAGAGCAGACTGCACAGTGCATTCTACACCTGCCTCGCTAACCCTTGTGAGGGCTTCAGTGTCCAGCCATCTATATCGATGGCCTCTTGGCAATTCCATTCAACTCATCCAGTCATCCTGCATGGATTCTTCAGTTCAGCTCAGCCTTCATGGGAACCTCAGAAAGCTCACATTTTGTCCATACTTACTATAAAGAGACAGCAGACCTGTGGGTGTCTGCCATCCCAACCAACCATGCCCAAAAGGAGGCAGCTACTCTTTGCTCAAACCGCATTTCCATTTACTACAGGTGTACTCATTTGGGATCTTATCCTCCTACACTGGACTATGAGCTAATACTGCAATGGCGGACCACAGGGTGTCCCGCCATCCCAATCAACATGCCAACAAAGGGACTTTACTCATTACTCTATCTCCTTTCCATTTTCTGCTGGTGGACTCACTTGGGGGTCTCATACTCCTTACTTGGAACTATGCTAATCCCATGATGATGGACCACGGGGACTCCATCATCCTTACCCTACATGGTGATGGCAGACCACATGAGGTCCAGCCATCCCAAACATAGTCTACTCCACGTGGGGTTCTGACATCCCTATCAGGCACTACTCAATGTGATGTGATGGCGGACCACGTGGGGTCCCGCCATCCCAACCAACCATACCCATGAGGAGACATCTACTCTTTGCTCAACCTCATTTACATTTCCTACAGATAGCCTCATTTGGAATCTTGTCCTCCTACATTGGACTATGCACTAATACTGTAATGTCGGACCATGGGGGATCCCACAATTCTTTCCTCAGCCAGTGCAATACTATGGTGATGGCAGACCACATAGGGTCTACCATCCCAAACATACACGCCCCACCAGGGGGACCGACTCATAGCTCACTTGTATCTCCAAGTCACTACAAGCAGACTCACATGGGGGCTTTGCCTTCCTTACTTTGGACTATTCCATACTATGGTGATGGCGGACCCCATGGGGTCCCGCCATCCCAATCATGTGTGCCCCATGAGGAGCCTTACTCGCATTTCCATGTCATTACAGGCAGACACAAGGGAGAGTCTTGTGCTCTTACATTGAACTATTCAAGATGACGGCAATGGTGGACCACGTGGTGTCCTGCCATCCCAACAAAGGATCTCACCATTCTTATTATGGATCACGTCATAATACAGCGATGGCAGACCTATGGGAAGGACCTGCCATCCCTACACAAACACGTCCTCAACAGATATTACTTATTGCTCAAATGTATTTCTCTATTATCTAAAGGCAGTCTCAAGCAGTTTTGCCTCCTTACGTTGGATTATACCATACTGTAGCAATGGCAAACCCACATGGGGGTCTTGCCACCCTGAATCCATCGTGCCCCATGGGGGGCATTTCACACGTATTTTCCATCTTCGCTAAGGCAGACCCACGTGGGGGTCTCGCCTTCCTTAGTCCGACCACCTGAGATATACTCTGATGCTTGGGCATTCGAACTTTGCATACATCGGACCGATTAAGAGGTCCCATGCTGCAGCCAACCCACATCTGGGCCTACCTTACTTCATCATTAATTCACTTTTCTACTGCAATCCACCTTACTGTGTTCCAGTTCCAGCCTAGTTTCTATGCCAGTCACTCCTTGGAGTGCACCTCAATTCCTTGGTCATCTTAGGACAATTTCTCCTGTCTGACATGATACTCGATCATACCCTACTGTTGCAACGGACATACAAGAGCCATGCAAGCCTCCCAGCT
Source organism: Neoceratodus forsteri (assembly GCA_016271365.2). NCBI lineage: Eukaryota > Metazoa > Chordata > Ceratodontiformes > Ceratodontidae > Neoceratodus > Neoceratodus forsteri. Next base: position 723,232,057 of record CM057458.1, on the reverse strand, counting down.
GGGCTACACTCCTGCCTTATCATCGCTGCCAGCCACTCAATGCTCCTGACTGTCTCATCATGTATGATCTCTACGTCCCTCAAATTTGCAACGTTGGCACACATTCCTCAGCTATGCTGACCATATATGTACACTTTACATCTGCTTCACTCAGGTACCTCGGACATGGACTAACCATCATCTCTCTATCTGGACATCATTCCAAGTTGGATCTCTTCATCTGCCGGAACCTTCATCTTCAGTGTTGACTTCCTGCTCATCATTGATCCCAGAAAAAGGACTCTCCGACTGGCATATCAGACTGAATCCTTGGACATAACCATAACAAAACCTTAGCCACATTTAGGATTATTCTTCTCTTAGTATGCTCAGAGGACGGGCAGGTCAGTAGTCATGGGTCCTCGGAGGTTTCCCCCTAAGGGGGGGTTTCCTCTCCTGTGTGCTTTTGGTAACACTCTCCAGAGTTAGAGGAGATAATCACTATGCTAATTCTCTTTTTGGGACTTAAATCATACACCTACCCAGTATCCCACAGAGGGTGGGATATAGAGAAATGCCAAAGCTCAAGTTATAAACATCAAGCATATACCATTCAGGTCATAAGTATATACAAGCACTGAGCTACTGTATGTACCACATGTTGAATTGGAAGGCATTAGCCTGAGGTTCAATGGGGGGGGGGAGCTCCTCCACATCCCCTTCTTAAGCCTCAGGCTTCCGTTTGCTCAGCTTCGTGCATTTCAAAATACCCTCCATCCTCCCCTGCTTCCTCCTCCTTCTCTGGCACTCTTGTCTTGCTCTCCATGCTGGGGCTTAAATCTTACACCTACCCAGTATTCCACAGGGGGTGGAATATAAAGAAACACCAAAGCTCAAGTTATAAATATCAAGCATATACCTTTCAGCTCATAAGTATACACAAGCACTGAGCTATGTACCACACATTGAACTAATATTATCCTGACAGATGCTCCTCTGGCAGTCAAAGAAATTAAAAGAAGAAAACACCTTTAAAATAGTGACTACGGGATGGTACAAATAAATATAAGTAGGAAAAACATGAGGCTTGACATGATACAAACTACTTATAATTATTATAAAGCAGACTTTGAAACAATGAAAAATTAAATTAGTAAATGGGACTGGGTCACTTACGTACATATGAAATTAATAAACTGCCAGCATAAAGCCATACAGTCTATCTAGTCTTCTCAGTGCACATCCAATACAAATTATGTTACATGGCGGTAACATGTTACCATGTCACAAACCTGGGAAATGCAAACAGTAAACAAATGTGGAGGAAAATCAAATCAATATTGTTAAGGTTAGAAAAATGTATGTACCAGTTAGGATGTATAATAAGAGAGGGAAGAAACCAAGCTGGTTAACTAAAAGTGTCGTGAAAGTTGTGAAAAAAGAAAACATACTACACAAGAACCAGAAAAAAACAAACACAAATGTGAATGAAACAAAATATGGAGCAGCTCTTAGGAAGTGCAATTAAAAAAAAATTATGGAAGACAGGAAAAGAGGAAAAAGTGTGAGTTTAGATTGGTGCACATAAAAGATAATGTAAAGCCTTTTTTTGTAGACACACATATGGAAATAATATAGCAGACTTAACTGCTGGGCCAGTGGTTGGTAAAGGGATAGAATTCACTGGAAATGACAGACAAACTCAGCTCTTTGTTTTGTTCTGTATACAACAAAATATGCAATTTGACAGTAAGTAATGAAGCACTCAGAGATAAACCAGATGAAGAAATAATGGCTTCCTAATCAGTATCAGTTAGAGACAGATTAAACAGATTTAACATAAGCAGGTCAGCAGGACCCGACCAGATACATCCAAGAATATTATGAGAACTTTCAGAGCAGTTAGTAGGGCCCATAACCAAACTCTTTAATACCTCCATTAGGATGGGAGAGGTGCCATAAATCTTCAAAAGGCAATTACTGTGGCAATTCATAACAAGCATTTGTCAGTGCTAAATGTTGGCTTGCCGGCATTGGCATTGGTAGTGCAGCAGTTACAGAGATGCATAATAGGAACAGCAGTGAAGTATTGAAGTAACGCCAACCCCCACTCCCACCCTGCAGAAACTGACAGGCATGGGGGGGGTGCCTTTGGGTCATCGGCCATAATGCTCACTCCATTTCACCTCACCCTACTCTGCAGACACCGACAGGTATCGCGGTGTGCCTTGGAGTCTTCAGACCTTATGCTTACCCCATTCCATAAGGAAATATGCTGAGATGGGTGCAGTATAGGAGAATGGGGTGAACTTTGGGGTCAAAGACTCCAAGGCACACCTTAATGCTTGTCACTGGCTGCAGGGTGGGGGTGGGGGTGGAGTAGCATGAGCATTACAGCCGACGATCCCAAGTCACCCCCTCGACACCTGTCAGTCTCTACAAGGTGGGGCGTTACGGTTGGAAACCTTAACATCCTGGGTGTTTGTTGGTATTTTCACTCCAAATTTTCAACATGGTCTTTTTGTGACCCCACCTCATGAACAGTGGCACTATCAATTTGTTTCCTGAAAGGAGATTTTGCACAGCGACTGCGCCATTTGGTGCCACAGGTGCAAAAACACATTTCAGGCAGGATGTGAAAAATGACAGCTGTACTGTTCATGAGGTGATGTGAAAATATGGCAATGCTAAAAATCTGGAGTGAAAATATTAAAACTGGTGAAGTTACGAGTGTATGTAGAAACTGCACAACGCACGCCTGTAACGCAATAATGTTTTTGGAATTTTTTCACCAAATTTTCAACATGGGCATTTTTGGACATCTCCTCATGAACAGTGGCACTGTGATTTTGTTAATCTGTCCCAAAAGTTTATTTCCCACAGCGATCATGCCATTCTGCGCCACAAACACATTTTGGGAAAAACACATTTTGGGAAGGATGTGAAAAATGACAGCTTTACTGTTCATGAGGAGGTATGAAAAAATGGCAATGTTGAAAATCTGGAGTGAAAACATAACAAGCATTTGTCAATACCAAATGTTTGCTTGCTGGCATTGGCGTTGGTAGTGTAGAAGTTACAGAGCTGCATAATAGAAATGGCAGTGAAGTATTGAACTGAAGCCAACCCCACCACCACCCTGCAGAGAGTGACAGGCATTGGGGTGTGCCTTTGGGTCGTCAGGCATAACGGCCATGCCATTTCACCACACCCTACCCTGCAGACACTGACAGAATCATGAGTGTGCCTTGGGGTCTTTGGCCTTCTGCGCACCCCATTGCTTCAGGAAATATGGTGAGATGGTGCAGTATAGGAGAATAGGGTGAACTTTGGGGTCAAGAGTCCAAGGCATACCGACTGCTCTCACTGGCTGCAGGGTGTGGAATGGTATGAGCATTACAGGCAAGAATCCCAAGTCACACCCCTGATGCCTGTCATCTTCACAGGGTGGGGCGTTATGGTTGGAAACCCTAACACCTCAGGCATTTGTTGGTATTTTCACTCCAAATTTTCAACATGTTTTTTTGTGACCCCCACCTCATGAACAGTGGCAATATGAGTTTGTTAGCCGAAAGCTGCTTATGCACAGCGACTACGGCATTTAGCACCACAGGTGCAAAAACACATTCGAACAGGATGTGAAAAATGACAGCTGTACTGTTCATGGGGAGGTAAAAAATGGCAATGTTGCAAATCTGCAGTAAAAATATTAAAAAAACTGGTGAAGTCACGAGCGTGCATAGAAACTGTGCAATGCACACCCGTAATGTAATTAGTTTGGGGATTTTTTACAGCAGATTGTCAACAAAGGCATTTTGGGACCTCCGATCATGAACAGTGTCACTGTGATTTTCTTTATCTGTCCCGAACAATGATTTCCCACAGCGACCTATGCATCTCCTGCGCTGAAAGTGTGAAACACATTTCGGCCATGTTGTGAAAAATGACAGCTGTACTGTTCATAAGGAAGTATGGAAAAATGCCACTGGCGAAAATCTGGACTGAAAATATTACAAAGTCATGAACTTACGAGGGTGCGTGGAAACTGCGCAATGCTCACTCATAACACAGTCATTTTATGGACTTTTGTTACCAAATTTTCAACATAGCCATTTTAAGACCTCTGCTCATGAACAGTGTAACTGTGATTTTCTTAATCTGTCCCAAACATTGCTTTCACACACCGACTGCACCATTGTGCGCTACATGTGCGGAAACACATTTGGGCGACATGTGGAAAATGGCAGCTGTACTGTTCATAAGGAAATGTAATAAAATGGCAATGTGGAAAATCTGGAGTGAAAACATAGAAAATTCGCAAACTTACGAGCGTGCGTAGGAGTTGCGCAACGCACGCTCGAAAAGCAGTAATTTTTAGGAAATTTTTCACCAAATTTTCAATATAGCCATTTTAAGACCTCTGCTCATGAACAGTGCCACTGCGATTTTCTTAATGTGTCCCACACATTGATTTCACACACTGACTGTGCCATTGCACGCTACATGGGCAGAAACACGTTTTGGGCAAGATGTGAAAAATGACAGCTGTACTGCTCATAAGGAGGTGTGGTAAAATGGCAATGTTGAAAATCTGGAGGGAAAATATTGGAAATTCGCAAACTTACGAGCGTGCGTAGGAACTGCACAACTCACGCTCGTAAAACAGTCATTTTTAGGAATTTTTCCACCAAATTTTCAACATAGGCTTTTTGAGAGCCCACCTTATGAACAGTGGCAGTGTCGTTTTGTTACTCAGTCCCGAAAGGTGATTTCACGCAGTGACTGTGAACCAGGCCCGATTAACGCCATGACAGTGAGAGCATTCATGAGAAGGGGTCCCAAAAACCCCATGTTGAAAATTTGGTGCAAAAATTCCAAAAAATGCCTGAGATATGCAGCAAAGTTGAAAAAACCCTATCTATCCCATTATACAGCTTACCGGCATTTCCTCAGTTAGTGGTCGGTTTTGAAAAGTGCAGAGCGTGTTCCCGGTCCACCGAAGATTGTCAGCGCCAAGTCCGGAGGTAAGTATGGGGTGAGGGGTGTGGGGAGGTGGGGTGCGAGTGGGTGGGCACGGTGGGGCAGAGACCGCGAGGCACCATTTTTCAGTTTCAGTTTTTTTTTTTAAAAATGACGATGCCGGACATTTGCCACACTGGGGTGGGCTCCCAGCGTGGCACAAGGATGGCTGGTGGGGCAGGGTGACGTGGAGCCGACGGGGGATTGGGCACCCCCATTGGCGATAGATATATTGCCACGCTGGGGTGGGCTCCCAGCATGGCACCCTGTATTCTGGGGGTGTGGAACCAGTGGAGCCGATGGGGATTGGGCACCCCATCGGGCTCTCACGATGTGTGGCCACACTGGGGTGGGCACCCAGCATGGCATATGGAACACTGTTTTGAGGCACACAGCACAGCCGATGGGATTGGGCACCCCATCGGCTACACCAGTGTGTGCATGGAGGCAACACGCAGCATGCGTAGTATGTGTAGGGGAGCGATGAGCAGGCGATACCTATCGCCACTCACTGGAAGCGTAGCTCCCCTTTTCAACTGTACGCCACTGCATTTTGGAACTGTCATAGACAGCTCGAGCAGGCATTGGAGAACTGCGGCCGTGCCTGCAAACACACTGACTGAATTGGAAGAGGGCTGCCACACCTCCGAAAACTCGGATGATGGCACTATGTTTCTTGCACATGCGTGCAAGCAAACATAAAAAACTGGTGAAGTTACAAGCATACATAGAAACTGCACAATGCACACCTGTAAAGCAGTCATTGTTTGGAATTTTTTCACCAAATTTGCAACATGGGCCTTTTGGGACCTCCACTTTTGAAAAGTGGCATTGTCATTTCGTTACACTGTCCTGAAAGGTGATTCCATGCAGCGACTGTGAAATCATCTTTCGGGACTAAGTAACAAAATGATAGTGACAAGTTCATGAGGTGGGGTCCCAAGAACTGCATGTTGAAAATTTGGGGCCAAAATTCCAAAAAATGGTTGAGATATCAACCTAAGTTGAAACTCCCCATTGAGTCCCATTATAAAGCTTACCATCATCTCTACAGTTTGCAGTTGGCCTTTGTAGAGAGCAAATGTGTCCCGTGCCGCAGAAGATCACTGCTCCCAACCTTCAGAGGTAAGTATGGGGTATGGGGGGGGTGCCGGGAGGTGGGTGCGCAGAGGGAGGGTGCTGGTTGGGGGAGACCACGAGGGACCATTTTTTGATTTACAGGTTAAATAAAAAAAAAGACTAGGGGACAGTTTTTCTATTTTACAGGGGGAAAAAACAATTAAAAAAACATTTAGGCACACTGGGGTGGGCTCCCAGTGTGCCACAATAGTGGGTGTGGGGGTGCATGCCATTGCTGACATGGGGACTGGGCACCCAGTTATCAGCAAAGAAGGAAGACGAGTTTGAGGGGGTGACGCCTCCAACACTGAAAGTAGGCATCCTGTTGTCAGAAACAATTATTTCAGCACAATGTGGTGAGTTTCCAGTGTGCCACATTATTGGGGGCGGATACATGCTGCCATGGGGATTGGGCACCCCTGATGTTGGCTTTGTGGGACTGTGTGGCTGGCAGCAGGAGCCGCCATGTTTTGGCACACTGGAGTGGGCTTCCAGTGTGCCACATAATGGGGGAGGGGGACATGCCTATATGGGGATTGGGCACCCCGATGTTGGCTTTCTAGGGAGTGTGTGTCGGGCAGCAGGAGTCATCATTGTAGAAAGCCACACCACGGCTATTTTACTTGTCAATATGTTTCACCAGGAAAGGCACACTGAAACTCCACTGGTAACTCTGGCCATGCGCATTACTGTGCAATATAAAGCGCATGGCCGAAGTCTTGTCATCTGCCACTGCAATGAGGAAACTGCACCTCATTGGAGCAGCAGATTTCTTTCATGGTTTTGGCTCTCTTTGAAACTGCTGTCATCGGCAGCATGCTCACTGATTGGCGGCTGAGGGACGCACCCACTAAAGCATCCTCTGCATTGGCCACAACACTGACACACCTCTGAAGTGTGCTACTACCACAAGATGTTGCTTGCGCATGCACAAGCTAACATAAAATGGGAACAAATAAAATTGAAAACTACGGACCAGTAAGTTCGATGGTGGTTATGGGATAACACTTGTAAGCTAGTATTAAATAAATTTCAAATGAATTAGAAAAAAGTGCTTAAAAAGCAAAATCAGCATGTTTTTGTTTTCCAAAAAGGCTGTTTCTCACTAACTTTTTATGAAAAGCTAAGTGAAAACCTGGATGTAAGCAAGCCTATTCATGTTACTGTATATTGTATATCGGGACTATCGAAAGCCATTTGACATCATACTCCATGAACCACTAATTAGGAAATTATCAAGGACAAACACTGACATTGAAACTATAACCTGGATAAAACGTTGGCTCATAAATTGTACTCAGCAATTTAGAATTAATGATATACTATCGGAGATGGGTAAGGTATTAAGTGGGGTCCCAAAGGGATCTGTCCTGGTTCCTGCCCTATTTTCAACATTTGTGGCAGATATGGAAAACAGTGTTAAGGGATGGGTTAATAAATTCACAGCTAAGTGAAATCATCAAGACAAAAGTTCACCACCTACAGCCTGAAAATGATTTGAAAACATTACCAAATCCTGGCAACTAAAAATGGAATGACGTTCAATGAAGGGAAATGTATTGTAATGCACTTAGGAACCAATATCTCAACACAAAAATAAATATTAAATCATATAAAAATGAAGTAGGCCAACAATGAGAGATTTAGGGGTTATTTTTAGTAATAATTTCATGAGTAACCACCATTGCAAACATCTTGTAAATAATTGCAGAGGTTGCTGGACTCCAGGATGAAACTGGCAAGGGTGCAGAGAACTTTCTGTGCCTCCTGGGAGCCACCAAGCATGCCACTGCTACCCCAGATGATGCCCAGGTAGAGGTAGAGTGGTTGGACCTTGGTGGGCTCCAGGAGGGTGAGGGTGGTAGGAAGGGTAGACACTCCTCAGCCTGTACCACTGCAAAATTCCCTTGCCATACTGGCAGGACAGGGAAGCTGATAGGAGCACATGTCACAATGGGAAGGGAGGAAGTGAGGATCCTCAGAAGGGGGCCCCAAGGAAGAAGGAAGTGGCCCCCACCCAATGGGAAAGTGACTGCTGGTGGGGGACCCTACTGTTAGGAGGATAGACTTGGGAGCGTGGGGAGGAAGAGAGAGGGAGAGGGAGGTGAGTGCCTGAGAGCTGCTTTAGCTTGGAAGGATGGAGATTGGATCCAGAGGATCCCTAGAGCAGCAGGAGATAGGAGGGAGCTAGATGTCATTGTCCACCTGGGGACACATGACCTGGCAAGGGACAAGGTAAGAATACTGCAGGAAAATTTCAGGTAGCTGGGGAGGGGCCTTAAGCAGGTGGCATGCATGGTGGCTTTTGCCAAGGTGTTACCTGTGTATGGCCAGGGAGAGGAAAGGGCACTCTGCATCAGAACTTTTAACAACTGATTGAAGGCATGGTGCATAGAGGAGGGCTTCAGTTACATTAGGGACTGGGGGCCAACCTGGGAGGCCAACTTTGGAGGATATGGGTCTCTATAGGGGAGATGGCCTGCATTCCTCCAGAAAGGGCACCACAGTCCTCAACCGGAGGTTTAAATGCTACTTGAATGAGCATTTAATCTAGCTGGGGTGGGGAGGAGACAGTAAAACCAAGGGAGGCAGCAATCCCTCCAGATAATAAAGCTGCAGGGAGGTAGGGCCTGAAGGGATTTAGCTCCCCCAGGGCAGGGGCACAAGAAAACAGGGGTGGGAACAAGGCAGAGGACAAGAGGGTATAAATCAGGAAAGCATGAAGAAAGAAGTGAAGGAGACAAGTAACAGGGAAGGTAACGACGGAAGAGGGGAGTCAGGAAGCACTTCAGGGAACAACGGGGGAGAGCAGGAAACAGGCCTCCATAAGGAATGGAGAGCCATATGTGCCAACCCAATGAGTCTGGGAAATAAAACTGTGAACCTGGAGGCCATTATGGTGGAAGCTACCCTGGATTTGGTGCCATAATGGAGTTGTGGTACACTGACAGCCACGAGTGGGACATGGCCATATTGCGCTACTCTCTGTCCGGGAGAGACAGGGAAGGGAGGAAAGGAGGAGGGAATGCACTATATGTGAGGGAGGGAATCAAGGTAATGGAAGTACAGGGGCACCCAGAGGAAAAAGAATGGCTGGAGGTGCTGTGGGTGATCCTGGAGATAGGTATGGGGTGTACTATTCATACAGGGGTGGTACACATACTGTACCTCTATCACAGGGAGAGGAGTTGGATAAGGCATTTGAGGAAACCATCATCAGGATGGCAAGTAAGGGGAAAGTGCTGCTAATTGATGACTTTAGTCTACCAAATGTGGACTGGAGCCTTCCCACTGCAGCTTTGGCAAGGAACAAGGCCATCCTTGACTCCATATAATGGGCTTTTCTTGGGCTGCTTGTCAATGAACCCACTAGGGACAGGGTATTGCTGCACCTGGTGCTTAAAAATAGGGATGATATCGCAGATGTCACTGTGGGCAGTTCCCTAGGTACCATACAGTGTGGTTTTACATTAGGGGAAGGGAAAGGGGGAAATGTTTAACTAGGAATGGCACACTAAGCTGAAGCTTCTTTCCAGGTGTGACCTGGGAGCACAAGGTAATTAAGTGACTTGCTCAGGGTCACACAGTATGCAAGCGGGGGCTGATGGGATTCAAACCCAGGTCTGTAGGTTTGCAGCTCAGTGCCCTTAACCACTACACTATATTGCCTCCCAACATTAAGATAAGAACAGAGGCAAACCACATGAGGACGACTGTCCTGGCCTTTAGTAGGGCAGATTTTAAGGAAATGGGAGACTACCTCAGAAACTGCCTCACTGGGGATTGCCAGGGAGGGGTATAAGCACAGTGGCAAAAAATAAGGGTGGGTATACTAAGCAACCTCTGACTGAAGTAAGTGAATAAAAGAAGAAGGAAAAAGAGACTGTTATGGTTCTCTAAGGAAGTGGCCGGGGTGGTGAAGGAACAAAGAGTGTCATTTAGTGTATATAAGGAAATGCAGAGGGAGAAAGATATGGAGGTGCATCAAGTAAAACAGTGAAGCAGGAAGAGCAGTGAGGGGTAAAGATAGCCAAAGGGGCAGCTAAAGGGAACAAAACTTTCTTCGGGTACAAAAGCGAGAAGAGACAAGCAATGTGGTCCCCTACATAACAGTGGCAGCAAGGAGAAAGCTAGCAACTAGTAGTAGTAGTGAAATGTTTTACTTATACAGGCAAATGTCACAGAATAGACAATTTCACCATTAGGGCTATTTAGGCCCTGTTTACAAGGTGGTCCTGTGTTGTTACCCATAATCAAGTTACACATAAAAAATATTTTAACATTTTTTTAAATATTTTAAAAAGACCATTCACCAATACATAGAATTTTGGACTAGATATGTTCAAATCTAATATGTACTGGTCATGATCAAACATACCCGAACATAGACAGCTGAATTACAATAGACATAGTGTTACTCAGTACTAGACATGGTCAGACATACCCAAACACAGACAGCTGAATTACAATAGACATACTGTTACTCAGTACCAGACATGGTCAGACATACCCAGACAAGGACAACTGGTTTTCAACAGATATATTGTTATTCAAACATTACAGGTACAAATGTAAGGTTGTTCATGTTTTAAAACATTTTTAAGTAATGTCACAGGCAGTTCTAATGTTTGAATTTGTGGTGGTAGCCTATTCCACGTTGTTGCTGCCTTCTATTTAAATGTCAACTTTCCAAAACTGTTTCTAATTTTTGGAGCAACTAGTTCTCATGATGTACTTAATCTTATTAATCTAAACTACAGGCTGGTCATTCTCACTTCAGTTGGGGGGTTTAATGGAAACATTATTAAAGGAAGGTTTGATAGAGTATCTTGAATCCAATGGGCTGCAAGACCACAGGCAGCATGGATTCACTGGGGTGGGGGGATTGGTGATGCTAGATGAATCTGATTGATTTCTTCAACTGAGTGACCAGGGGAATAGATCAGGGAGGGCAGTGGATGTGGCCTATTTGGACTTTAGCAAGGCCTTCTACACAATGTCATACAAGAGACTGATAAAGAAACTGAACAGCCCAGAGGTAAGATCTGAAGTGGTGAATTGGGTTAGAAACTGGTTAATGGATAGGTGATAGAGGGTAGTGGTTAATAGCACTCACTTTAATGATGGGAGCATGATCAGTGGGGTGCACAGGGCTTGGTAGAGGAACCAGCTCTATTTAATATCTTCATAAGTGACATTGCAGAAGAACTAGAAGGGAAGGTATGCCTTTCTGAAGATGATACCAAAATCTTTACTAGGATGGACTCTTAGTAGGAGGTGGAGAGAATGAGTAGAGATCTTGGGAAACTCAGGTAGTGGTCAAGAGCTTGGCAGTTGAGGTTCGATGCCAAAAAGTGCAAAATCATGCACCTAGGGCATAAAGGATCCAACAAGTAAACATTCTGTGCTCTGCAATAGAGTAGGGGTGCTACATCAATGTGAGCCCCAGTCTGGGCTCACAAATTAGACAGACTGCTTGTGTTGTAGGGACCATGAAACACTAGAGCATAAGAACCCAGGAGCTGGGTGTAGGATGGGAGGAGGTACTGACAGTCACTAAGCAGTAAAGGGATCCTAAGGCTGTCATATCTGATGATGACCTCAAAGTGGCAGGCAGGGTGACAAAGTGGTGGGTAGGGCCAGTGGGATGCTGGAGTGCACAAGGAGATTCTACAGCAGGAGGAGAGAGGTGGTGTTGCCACTATATCACTTGCTGGTGAGACCCCACCGGGAATAACATGTCAAGTTCTGCAGGACGGACCTCAGAGAGGACATAGTGAGGGTTGAGGAAGTCCAGAGGGCAACTAAAATAATGCAGTGGTTGCACCAAAAACGTTACGAGGAGAGACTGAGAGATCTTAACATGTACACCCTAGAAGAGAGGAGGGTGAGAAGGGACATGATAGAGACCTGCAAGTACCTCACAGGTGAATGGGGGCAAGGAAGAGAGTGCCTTTCAAATAAGAAAGAGCACTAGGACCAGAGGTCATGTGATGAAGCTGGAGGGAGGAGTTTAAGAGGGATGTGAGGAAGTACTACTTCATTGAAAGAGTGGCAGATCCATTTGATAGACTGTCAGTGGAAGTAGTGGAGGGGAAAACAATAGGGGGTTTCAAGCATGTGTGGGATAGACATAGGGGTATATTAGTATATAAGCAGGGAGGAGACAGGGTCTTTGGAAAGCAGGTAGATTCTCAGGAGACAGACTAGGCTGAAACCTTTTGAGCAGACCGAGTGGGCCAAGTGGTCCTTTTCTGCTGCCAAATTCTATTTTATATAAGGCAAACAAAATTATAAATTCTATTAAATCATGATTTATCCATAGATTTGAATAAGTTGTAATGCCCCTGTATAGATTCAATAGAAGACCCAAGATGGATTTTTGGTCTCCTTTTTTTGGAGTCCCTGCTATAGACAAGACATCGATTTATTGAAAATGGCACAGTGCAAAGCCACTAGGGTGATTTATGGTATGAGCAACATGAGTCATAACTTATGAAGAGAAACTGGGAAAACTGGGTCTGCTTACCTTAGAATGCAGATGTCTAGCTAGCCCAGTGGCGTGGAGGGCTGAGGCATCCTTGCCTTACCTCTGGCAAAGCCGGCGATCTGTGTTCGGTGACCAATGTGGATTACTGTGGGTCAGTCAAAGGGAGAGAGAGAGAGAGAGAGAGGATCAAGTGTCCAAAGGACTGCTCTCCTCTCCTGAAGGACCACTCCTGGGTGGAAGCTCAAGGATAGTGCGAGACCGAGGGTGCCAACGAATGGAGGGTGCTGCAGGAGTTCTGCAGTGTGTGTGCACCCCAGCAATGGCGAAATGGGAGAAAGTGGAAAACTGGGGGTACTTGCAGGCTACATGATGCTCTGATTAGGGCTGATTGGAGCCCTCAAAGAGAGAGAGATGAAACCTTGCCTGCCAGCCCCCCATGGGAGAAAAAGTTATACATGTATAGAAAAAAAAAGAATGGAGATGTCTATGGATGGATATGCTATAACTGTACAAGATAATACCTGACAAGCCGATGATAAATGATTTACGGATGGCAGTTAAACAACAACCCCATAACATAACTATCAATTGATAAATAAGTAGTTTAGGAGGGAGGGCAGGAAATTTTGTTTCACACAGAGGGTGTTGGGAGTGTGGAATAGTCTGCTAGATTGGGAGGTAAATTCAAGTCAAAGTAAAGTCAAGTTAAAGTTTATTGGCAGGAAAATAACTCCATTAAGCAAACTCATTTACAAGGAGGTCCTGAGACAAGGAAAGTGCAGTGCACGTACAATAAAACAAGTACAAAACATATACAAGGAAGTATACATGGAAATATACATCGGGTGGCTTCCCAAAGAGAGAGAATATTTACACGGAGAAAAATAAATGTACAACGTTTAGGACATTGCGGCATATCTATAATAGGGATTACATAATATGCCTTGGAACATACTGTAAGGCAGGTGGCACAATTTGTAAAAGAGAGATTTAAAACTTCCAGTGACAATAGTAGGGATGAGGAACCTGGGATTGTGAAGCATGGGATTCTAGAAGAGGAGAGATGAGAGGGTGTAGTCGGCCATAAGAGACAGGGAAGAAGGTGAAGAGGTTAGTAGGCCAGGCTGGGATAACAGTAGAGATGAGGAACCTGGGGTTGTTGAAGAGAGGGAGAAGGCAGCCATGAGTGGTGGGGAAGAAAATTAAGAAGGTAGGTAGACTAGGTTGGGTTAGTTTGCAGTAAGGATGGACAGAGAAGATTGATGTGGGAGGCAAGGATAGTAGTGGTTAGGCACATTGAGGGTAACGCATGGAAGTAGTTCTGGGTAAGTTGGGGGGATTGGGGAGGGTAGATGAATCAGGGTTAGTATAGAGGGAAGGAACCTTAAGTAGAGTGAGGTAACTTACACCGAGCAAAAGAGAGGTGAAGACAATCTGTCAGTGGTGAGCATAGCGGTCAGTGGCATGTATAGGAGTCATGTAACTTGCTTGCAAGTAGATTTTTGGAAGGAACTGCCCAGGGTGAGTAGCTGTTGCAGCTTGAGGATATAGTCAGCTTTGTTCCAGGCAGGTGGTAGAGCTTGGCTTATGGCCCTAGCCCCCAAAGCAGGAGTCGGTGCTAGGGACATGCAACATAATGTAAGTGGTACTATGTAGTGTGTATGAGGTGCGCCGGAAGAGATTATTTATATATGGCGGGAGCTTTAACAAGATGGCTTTGTATAGCTAAGTGAGGGAGTGAGAGAGCCGTCTAGTAACCAATGATGTCCTGCCCAGTGAGGCATATAGTTCACAGTGGTGTGTGCGACGATGAGCATTTGAGATGAATCGTATAGCTCTGTGATATAGTGTGTCCAACTGGTGTAGAAGGGAGTCTGAGCAATAGCATAAAGAATATCCGCATAATCGAGGAGTGGTACAAAGGTTGTCTGGACCAATCGAAGCCTGGCATCAATGGCAAACAAGATTTATTCCAATAAAAGAAGCCAAGTCTCTGCAGCAGTTTCTTTGCAAGGGGGGTAATATGGGCAGAGAATGTTAGATGTTGGTCTAGGTCACTGCCTAAGTATTTAAATTTAGTAACTACCTCAAAGTTGTCTTCAAGAAGGGTCTTTTTAGGGGGCAAGGATAATAGATCCCTTTGAATGACAGTTTGAAGATTTGAATGAAATTCAAAATCAGCAGAGATCTAGAATCCAAATAAATACATGTCAGAAGGAGCACTACAAGGTTACTGCCACAGAGAAATGGGAGATGGTATCAATTGACAAATTACAAGTTCAGGAAGGAGGGCAGGAAGTGTTGTTTCACACAAAGGGTGGTGGGAGTGTGGAATGGTTTGCCAGATTGGGAGGTAAATTCAAAATCAGTGGAGATCTTTAAAAGTAATCTAATTAAACACATTAGAAGGAGCACTACAAGGTTACTGCCACTGAGAAATGGGAGATGGTTAAAATGGGCAAATTGCCTTATTCCATTTTTTAATCTCATAGCATCATAGTATCATAGTAATGTATCAGCAGAAAAGGACTATCCTGGTCCATTTAGTTTGCCCATTTCCCACCCCTACTTGTCTCCACTTTCCAGGGATATTTTCCTCTGCCCACTAGCTAACCCATTGTGTCTGTCCCACACCCTCTTGAATTCCTCCACTGTTTCTGCACATACCACCTCATTAAGTAACCTGTTCTGGGGTTCTGCCACCCTCTTAGTGAAATAACATCTCCTTATATTGCTCTTAAATCTTCCCCCTTCCAGTCTTAAATTATGACCCCTTGTTTTAACTCCTACTTTCCTTTTGAATAAGCTACCTTCATTCACTTTATTTATTCCCTTCATGTGCTTAAAAGTCTCTGTCATGTCACCTCAATCTCTTCTAACCTCCAGAGGATATAGATTTAAAGAGCTAGTGTACTGCTTGGGATTAGTAGTAATTTTCAGATGCAATCAGCTATCACTTCTTATAGCTCAAGTATTTTTTTCCTTTCTATTTGTTAATTAGAAGATTTTCCACCTGGCAGTACTGGGGTGATGTTTGGAGCAGCACTCTGTCTGGAGGGAAAAAAAAGTCAGTTATGTTCCTCCCACTACATTATCCGAAATTAGACCAAACACCTTGAGGCACCACTATCCTTGCAGCCTGAGCAGTGACTCTCACAAGCTACCAATCAAAATGTAGGAAATTGTGATATCACTAGTAACCAGGGAGAGCCAGTTCCTGCTGCTTCATGTGAAAGTGAAACCTGGCAGTGAGAAATGGTTCTCATTGGCTACTAGTGATGTCATAGTCAGTGTGGTCTCAGTGTTGATGTGATGGAAGGAGCAGAACTGACTTTTTTTCCCCTCCAGACTGAGTGCTGCTCCACACATCACCGCAGTACTGCCAGGTGGAAAATCTTCAAATTAGCAAACGGAAAAGAAAAAATACTTGAGATATAAGAAGTGATAGCTTAATGCATCTGAAAGTTACAATTACTTGCAGGCAGTTTCCAGGCAGTACACTAGCTCTTTAATTCTCTCCATCTAGTCTTGTATGGCTTCTCTTGCATACCTTGCACCATCTTTGTTGCCCTTCTCTGAACCCTCCCCAACCCATCTATATCCTTTCTTAAATGAGGCCTCCAGAACTGTACCCTGTACTCCAGGTGCGGTCTGACCATGATCTTACTGTATATAAAGGCATCAACACCTCCCACCTGATTGCTCAGTATGAGCTAATAAGGCCTGAAAGACCAATTTGAAGCTTGCCCCTTCATACTAGGGGATATGCAACAATTTTGTTAGTCAAAAAATAACCGTCCAATCTGTCTTTAAATTGTTGCATGTCTGAACTTCCCACCACCTCCACTGGGAGGCTATTCCATAAGGTGACTATTCTCTGACTAAACCATGAAGCTCTCCTCTTTGTTGAGTAAGTTTTCCCATAAAGTTGTAAACAATGAGATCTTGTTTTATAAGCTTGGTCTCTAAATTTCAAATCTAAGTATTCTCATAAGTCTTCATTGAGAATTGAGCCAAAGAGCAGGCATAGATCTCCCAGCAGTCTCCTATACTCCAGCAGAGTCCCAGTTCCCGCAACCTTTCCCGATAACTGAAGTCTTTAATCATTTTTGCCATGCATTGCTGCACCCCTTCCAGTGCCTTTATCTCTGCCCTAGTGCTCAGAGACCAGAACTGGGCACGGTACTCCAAGTGGGGTGTGACAAGCGAGACATACAAGGGGACCATCACTCTCTTGTCTCTGTTGATTATGTGTCTTTTGACACTATTCAGTATCCTGGATACCTTTTTCACTCCAAAGGCTATGTTGTTTAATTTTCAGATCATTTATCACTGTGACACCCAGGTCTCTCTCCTCCATTATTTCCCTAAGGATTTTGCCGGTCAGTGTATACCCTGCCCTCTGATTAGTTCTCCCCAAGTGCATTACTGCACATTTGTCAATACTGAATCTAAGTTTATATTCAGAAGCCCAGTTTTCCAGTTGTGACAGTTCTGTCTGCAGAATAATTACCTACTTAGGGCTACATACCACAGTTCCTAGTTTGGTGTCATCTAAGAATCTGGCCACCTATATTTTTTCCTCCACATTTCACTGAGGACAAAAATAAGTTGAATAAACTGTGTCCCAACACTGATCTCTGTGGCACCCCACTAGTAGCCCTCACCCATTCTGATAGTTCACCCCTGATGTAGACTTGCTGTGTTCTATTATGTAACCAGGAACTGATCCATGCTGCTTAGTTATTGTTGATTCATGTCTTAATAAGCACCTCTATCAATTCCTGGTGTGGCACGGTGTCAAATGCCTTACAATAGTCCAGGTATATTATATCTACCGTCAAACTGCCATCCAATGCTCTACTGACTTTGTCATAGAACTGTAATAAATTAGTCTGGCAAGATCTCCCTTTGGTGAATCCATGTTGTGTTGCATCAATCACATTATCTCAAGATGTTCCTTTATTATACCCTTCAGAACCTTCCCTATGACAGAAGTCAGGCTCACTGGACGATAGTTTCCTACATCCTTCCTAGAACCCTTTTGAAAAATAGGTGTAAGCCCCCCCTCGCGATATCCTGATGTTAATTGAGGGGGAGGGGGGAACTATACAGTCAGAAACACAGTCTCAGAAAAATATTGCACTTGTCACTTGGGTTCAAATGAGATATCTTCAGAGGGGTGCCAGCCTTACTTAGCGCTGAAGGGTATACAGCAGCTATGGGGGCAACTTGATTAGTGCAGAAACACAGCGGGCAAAATGATTAAGTCCATTGTGCACTCTAAGGTAAATAAAGAAAAAAACATGATTTAATTTATTAAATGTTATTAACTCATTCCATAGAGCAGTGCGTGCAATTCACAAGGTGGGCAACCATTAGGGTGACTTGCCCAATACAGTCTGCAGCAAACTTTTACTTGTTAGAAGGTTTTAAAACTGCAGTGCTCCCCCAGAGCTGAACAGTCTCCTATATCCTGGCAGCAGCAAACAGAGCAGGCCCAAAAGCAAGGTCACAAACCAGGTTTTCTTCTCCCAAAACTTCTGTCCTGCACAAAACTTACTTTTCACGCTCACTTCGCGGAACACAAGCTGACCAAACTGCATAGACAACTACAGATAAACAGAGTAGCTGAAACTGTAAGCAGTACTCCCAGTGCCGATGGTTCAAATCCAGAGCTCCCAAAATGGTTGGTCTATGAACAGCAAACAATGTCCCACAGAAATTACCAAGTCCCCTCTATCCTAAGACTTCTGCAGCTCTGAGTATCCCAGGGAGTTTCTGCTTACCCCAGGCAACCCCGGAGACCTATGCAACACTCTGCTCTTAGTCTGAATAGGCTTCCCAACTCCTCCTGGCCAGGTCCAAGTGCCACTGGAAAGGGAGACAGGCTGCTACCACTGCACTCCCTGCAACATGGACTGCCACCACCATGCTGCCCCAGCAGTCTAGCACAGAACCTTCTTTTCTCTTGTCTGAGGATTAGAAATATGAGCATGGAGCCCACTCATGCCAACCCCACTAAGGTACCAGAGAGACATGAAGTGGGCCACTTACTTTCTCCCCAGGCTCTGGCTCCCCACAAGGCACAGGTGATCCCAAAAAGTTCACGAACTCCTGACCACTCACATTATCCACCAATCTTCATGGGCGATGGGCCGGGGTGGCAAATGGGCCACTCCGGGCCCAAACTTCGGCCTTCATGGCCGAACACATTCAGGCCACCTCCTCTCATCTCTTCCCCAAGGACTCTCTCCCCTTTTGGTGCTAAAAATCTTCCCTTTTTAAACCCACTGTGCTGAGGCCCTCCTTCTTGCAGGCAGGCTGCCAGGTCCAGACCTACAGGGACCAGAACTTATTCTACACTAACTAGAGCTACCAGATAAATTAACTAGTAAGCTCCCAGAGGGGGCTTGCATAGGGATCACAGTCACTCTCCTCTAGCTGTCCACTACTGTTTCATTTTTTTAGGGATGTATGGAATAACCAGCCCTGCTAGTACATCCGACATTTCCTTTAGAATTCTAGTATGTACTCCATCTGGCCCGGGTACCTTATTGGGATATAAATTTTGCAGCCTCCTCTTGATATCTTTTTCATCCAGTTCTATTGTTTGTAACCCTACAGTCGGATTAATGTTTGTGTTAGATACTGTTTTTGGATTGAACACTGAGCAGAAATACTTATTCAGCATCTGCACCATCTGCCCATCATCAGTGATCATGTTTCCCTTACAATCCGTTAATGGTCCCACCTGCATATTATTCCCTCTTAGTTAATATAGCTATAGGACATCTTGTAACTATCCTTGACATCCATTGCTAACCTAACTTCGTATTTACACTTCTCCCTTTTGATTCTACTTACACAGATTCTGACTGCATCCTAATATAGAATCTCTCAGGATACCCACTGGTTGTTTTTTTAATGAGGTCAGTGAAATTAGCTGTAAGTCTAACTCTGTCCCAAAGTATTTGAAGGACTGTACTGTCTCAAGAATTTGACCTGAATGAGATCGGATTGGTACAGTTTGTAGAGGTGTTTTTTTTCCACACTAGGTCATTACTTTTGTTTTCCTATTATTTAAGCATAGTTTGCTTGTGCACATCCAGTTCTGTGTTCTGCTGAAGATTCTGATTTGGAATAGGTAATGATATGTTATCATATGTGTAAAGATGAATATGTGCATTTTGACTGGAGCACGCTGAATGAAGGTCATTCACAAAGAGACTGAAGAGTAACATAGGAGTCCTGTGAAATACCAAGATAGATAGAGAGAGAGAGTTCACAGCTGACATTAAATAATCCTTGGCCTCGGGTGCGGGGAGAGAATAGCCGGACAACTGTCCCTGGTCTGGTGGCTCAGGGGGGCCTGGCCATCTGGCCGACCTTGTTTCCTGGTGGGCCCCCGCATGGCGCTCATTCCCAACCTTGTTTCCTGCTAGTTGTTAAACTAGTGGAGGTCACAGGTGGATTGTGGGTCAGTGGTCATCAGTAGGTAATTCAGGCCACTCCAGGGCTACACCATGCATCACATGATGTCGAGCGCATTGCTCACTGGTTCCTCGGAGTTGTCATGTGGCAGGAGAAGCAGGAGATGGGATAGTCACATTGTCACAGTGTATGGTATAGACATGATGCATGCATTACGTACAAGTGTCAAGAGAGCGTTGGAGGTGTCGTGAAGCATGGCTGAGTGAGATCATACTGAACTGAACAAGCACAACTCGAATAGACCAGCATCTAGCCAACAAACAGAGAGCAGTTCAGGTAAAATTCTTTCCATGGCTACTCGGAGAGTCTTACTTCAATAAGCCATGGGGGGGGGGTGCAGGGCAGCAAGCTGAGTGTGCTCTTATTTGTTCTGAGCAGAACCGCATTTGAACCAGCATGCACAGCAGCTCGAGTAGACCGCTATCTGAGTGTCTATGTCCAGCAAACTAACTGAACAGTTAAGTTCAGCTAAAATTTTGGCTTTTTGAGAATGAGCCATGTGGTGGGGTTACGGGCGGCAGGAGGTGGCATTATGGCAAAGCAACAAGCAGCTGAGAGTGCTCAGGACTTTGTGGGCAGGGATAGTCTGAAACCTATTGCCACATGTTTAGAAATTTCTGTTACAGACCTTATCCCTTCTTTCTGTTATACGGTCATGGCTGCCAAAATGGAGACAAAATGCTGGTTCCATGACCCCCTCTCCAGTGGCTATAAACTGATTTATTGTTAATGTGTTTATGTTTATGAAATAAGAAAGGCAAGTAATGGAAACAAAAGGTTGCATAGGCTGGCTAAATGTTTCAAGGGAATACTACACACAGGTAGGCTACATGTGTGCAGTATCCCCTTGAAACGTGCACACCTGTGTTTAAGGCTGGGGAGATTCAATTAATTTGGCCTGGCAGACCAAACAGTACTGTTTCTTGCATATGCTATCTTCTCTGACTTCTTAAAAAATTGCAACTGCGTGTGTATGTGTGTGTGTGTGTGTGGTACATAAACCGCTCAGTACTTGTGTTTTATCTTCAGTAAAAGCTCCAGAACTAACCACAGAGGATCTAAACCCCCCAGAGCTTCTGGGAGCCTAGCAGCCTCCAGACCCCTGGCCTTTGGTGGTTTGGGAGGGGGGCCCTTCTCAAAGGACTTGTCCTGGGCCCCCAAATTCCTGTCTGCTCCCCTGCTGTGGCCTCTTGTTAGGTAGGATCTGAGCTATGAAAGTGCACCCTGCACCAAGCCCCAGCTAGTGTAATGTGCAAAGGTGGATGAAATGGTCAGTGGTATCAAATGCCTTGATAAGGTGAATGATGTTTTGTATTCCATGCAAAGATTGCTAATATACTGCATGTACCTCTCAAGGTCTGTGGTTGTGCATATCACAACACATTTTAGATCATGAATTTACACTTGATTTCATCAATACTACTGCTCCTCATAATGTTGGAGTTATTTCTGGATGTACAAACTATTAAAAAATTAACATTATAGAAATATTATTTAGCACTATACCTTTGTATTCACATTTTTTTAAATTAGGAATGTGCTACACATTCTATTTGCTGTGAATTTTATAGGCTAGTACTACCAACTTTTATGATGAGAGGTTGAGAGGCATGGGTTACGTTACTTCAATGTATTGTATCTGTGTATGAACACAAGGAAATTTAACTCTTTACTTCCAAAGACACATTTATTAGATAATAAAATGCAAATGTAAATACGCACTATCTTCCCATACAAAATGTTCTTCAGTTGCACTGTCTTATTTATTATTCTCCTTGTCTGCCATGCACCCCAACAGTCTGTGTCATCAGTGCTGTACCCTTTTGGAAGGCTATAGTCTGTAGTTCAAGGGGGTGGTACAACTGGCCACACACCCCTTTTTGCCTATTTAAGGGCTGTTCTCCTCACTCCTCACACAAGCATTTTTCCTTGCAGCCAGAGGCTGTGTCTGTCTGCCTTCTGTCCTGGGGTCTACTTGGGCTCCCCCCCATGCATGATTGGACTCTGCTTGGTTTGTGCTGGACTCCTGTTTTTCTGCTTTTGGTTTGTATTATTCCATGCTTCTGTGTGTACTGGTTCCCTTCCTGCTCCTGTCCTTGTGTTTACCTTGTTTGTTTCTTTGGGGCTTTCTAGTGCCCTGTCTGTACATTGCTAATTGTGCTTCAGGCTATACTCTGTGTTTGTTTCCTTGCCTCAAGCTATCTTGTGCCTATACCCCCAGGCTCCATTCCGCACCTACTATTGCAGCACTCTGTTCACTGCATTGTTCTCTATATGCTTTAGCTCACCCTGCTTTCTGCCTAGCAAGCCTCAGCCCCTGCTATTTGTCATTGTCTGTTTCAGCTCGTATTGCAATCAGCTGCCTTGTTCCCCTTAATTGATTACACCTATTCATGGCTTTGCTGCCTAGCTAACAACTTTTCCCTGTTTTACTTCTTCACTATATCCTAAGCAACCTAGTCCACGAAACTCAATCCGGCTTCCTTATAGCAAGCAAATATTGCTGCTGTTTTCAGTGCGTTACCTCTCCCTACAGTTTCTATGTTCATTCAGATTGCTACCTCTACAAGCTATAGTTAGTTGCTGCTGGATGCTGCTCAATTACTTTTTGCAGCCCTGCTGCATTACTCCTCACTTCTATCGTATGTTTGTGATATTTAGGCTCATTTATTGCTACTCCTACCTTTACCAAACTTTACTCATACCAAACCCGTGGCAGTTTGTTTCTGTGATAACCTAATCCTGCTTTCATGGCTGGCACGTATTTAACTTATTTCATTAGCTGCTTGGTGTTGTGGTGTCATGTTTGTGGCTTCTTTGTTTTTACTACGGCAGGGGACTGAGGAGTCACATTGGGCACTGTGGCTCCAGGAAGTGGAAGCAGCTTTTAACTTCTTATATGTTTTATTGGTCACTGGCTCACCCCCGCCTTCTATTGCTGCACCACGTGGTCTTTATGGCATTCTGTAACCAGCTATTCCAGGCAACACTCTACCTTAGTGCAGCTGGCTCTGCCCAGCCTTCTACCATCCTTTCCCTGCTACTCTGCACCTGATTTACACAGTCATCCCAGCCTTCCTGTCCCTTGCAGTCCTCCCAGCCTTCCTGTCCCTTGCACTTCCAGTATTGCTCATTTATCAGCCATCATGGCACTAAAGCAATCAGCTTGCATGTCCATTCATTCCAGGACTTCTCCCCTTTTAATACTGGCATCCCCTTCCAAGACTGAGAGCATATCATGTTTACTTGCTTCTAACCACACCTCCTACCGTCCTGGCTTTGCATTCTCCTCCTATAGTATCTAACTGGCATCACAGCCTCCTCCTCCCCAACCGTTGTCCTCAGGCTTTGCCTGGCCTTGTCGTTTTCTTACTCATAATATACTATCCAATTCACTAGCAATTTGGCTTTCTAATGGACTTGATTGGCATGCATTGCTGTGGTTTACAACTGCTATTTGCCTTACCTAGACTCATGAGAGGGTCCATATTGCTCAGCCTGACCTACATACAGGTCTCATCCAGACAAGACCCATGAAGAGGTCCACAGTGCTTAATCTGAGCTACGTTTGGGTCTCACCATGTCTCTATCATCCATTACTACCCTTACTATTACTAGTTAGGTATCCATTACTCCAGGACTCAGGGCTAGCCCTGTGGCCAATGGTCTCTTTCTGTACCCTGAAGTCCGCATCTTGAGTATGCAAAGCTTGGCATAAGGTCCTTCTCACCTGGTCCATAGTTGGGAAGGTCCTTGCTCTGGGTGGGCCTTCAGTCATCAACCATACTGACAGCATCTCTTGACGTAGCATTTAAGACTTCAGTGGCAATGGGGTGGGGTTCTCATGGGAAGCGCCCCTTTAGCAGCCCAAGTGGGTTTGGAGGCACCCTTTCATGCTGTTCTCCCTACAACTGCCTCTGGTTCACCTGGTTTGTTCATAAATCAGTAGGCCAGCTGAGCACCTCAGCGGTCATTACTCTCCTCCTCCGGCCTTGGTCGACTCTTGTTGCAGAGTGTGCTCACAACCCTCCACAGCATTCCCATTAGAGGGATAGAGTGAGAGTGTTTCCTAAAATTGCAGTTCGCTTGGATTGGTCTACTAAATTGCAATAGCAGAGCCATCACTAGCAAAAAATTTTCCAAATTCTGGAGGGAAGGCAACCTAGGCCTTGGATTCCCAGAGCTTTCCTCCTCAAAGGGTTTTTTCCTCTCCTCCATGCCAATGGTCATAATACTAGATAGGCATCCTTGTAGTCCCTAGGTCACTTAGGTAGGTTTCCCACTTAGGTAGGTTTCCGCTGTTGGAGGGAGTCGGGTGGATGTCTTGTAATCGTCCCATCTCCTCCTTTCTCTGTTCTCTCTCTCCTTAGGAAGCCAAGACTCCATGTCTTACAGTCAGACCTCTGAGTGGATCACAATTCACCTGTCATTTCCTGCCTACTTTACTCAAACAATACAACCAACTGACCTCTGCTACCAGCTAAACCCCATTACCAACTGACCTACGAACAGGTCTTCATTGATCCACACTACTAACTGAACCTATGCTACCACCCAACCTACATACAGGTCTTCATTGACACATGCTACCAACTGAACCCATACTATCAGCTGCCCTGTGTACAGGTCCTCAACCCTGATATGTATTCACTACCTTATATGCTTTGCTCGACATGCTTTTTGGGCTTCTTCCTAAGATACCTTTAACCAAGGGAATCACTCCCACAGCAACTCAAGGGGTGGAACCCTTCCTTAGGGTTCCTTGCCTTTATGCCCCTGAATGGTGGTATATCCCATGGGTAGAGAGGCAAACAGCCAAAGTTTATCTACGTTACACAAGCACGAAACCAGTTACACAGGCACCTTGAACTGGCTTGGAGGGTGGGCATTTGGCTGCCTTTAATGTTGACACCAATGCCGCTGCTCCATTGTTGACCGCCAGTGAGTGAATGAATGCTGAATGTCAGGTATCCACCTCTCTGGAACAAAATGCTTCCTTTCCATTACATGCTTGGCCTCAGCAAGCCTACCGCCAACAAACGCTCTCTACAGCAACACATGCCAAATACTAGCTAGCCTTACTAATGTCACGCAATACTGTTTTTTTATAGCGCTCCCACTCCTTTTCTGTGCTGTCTACTTCCACTAATCCCAATTTGTTTTTTCCCCTCCATCTGCTGACTAGCTCATCCTTATTCCAAGTAAGTACCCTTGGTAGTAAGGTTTGTGGGAAATCTCTATAAATTAGTGCATATTTGCACAGCATACTTGTTGGTCCCTGCCTATGAAGCAGGTTGTGGTGGACTTGATAGACCTACAGTAGTGTCCCTTCTAACCTGATATTTGTATGGTATGCTTGTATATAAGTGCTTCCTCATTGCTGGATTCTTCACTTAGCCTGCAGAATCACACAAAGCAACTCTAGTTATATCATTTGTTCTTTATTGATCCTTACTCGCTTATCCATTCCTTCTGTTAACTCTCCTCTCCAACTACCCCTTGTGCTCACCTACTAGTACTACACTTGTACACCCGAGGGCTACCGGTATGGATCCCCATAGTTTGCCACCCAAAATGGGGCCTGTTCAGCAAGTCCACACTCTGCCTGCATCCCAGTAACACCCTTTCGTGCCAGAGGTCAGAGAGGGGAAGAGCCCCTGCATTTTGGTGCCACTAAGGTGGTTGAGTGAGGCTAACTTCACTGATTGCAGGTGGGCAGTGTCTTTCTCATTTCTCCCTCCTTCCCTTCCTCCATCCATATAACTGGAGAATCACTCAAGCACTGTCTTATGGGCATGGTGTGACTGATTTTGTGTGGTCACTCATGATGTAGCACTGTTACATGAGGTCCCTGCACTGTTATTGGTACCCCCAGAGGTACTCCGTTGTCAGCTAGTACTTAGGTATATGATATATTTTAACATATAGGGCATTGGGCATCTACCATATAAGAGTAGATGTCAGGATATGTATGCATATTATTGTTATACACTTTGCTTTCTAATACATATATGTATTTCTTGCTTATAAGATGTTAGGAGTACTGTGTCCTTGTAACGATGTTGATATATAAGTCAGCATTGCCATCTTTTGGTAATTTGTATTATTACACTAATACATGTATAACTGAGCTTTCTTTGTCTTTACAAAGTGATGACTACTACAAAATTGTATAATGTTATCTTGGACTGTGGAGCCACCTCTAATTTGGCCAATAGGGATCATCTCTGTAACTAGAAATGTTTCTATCTTATGGTAACTACGGTAATTATCATAGGTATATAATGTAAGACACTATGTCTTATACCTCGGAGATCCCTGGAGGCACAAAGAAACCTCAAGGTGTAGGGAATGCTTAGCATTGGCTCCCAGTTCATATTTGGTAAGAACTGCTATGGGCAACTGTGATTTATCCTTTGGTAGTAATAAACAAGTTTATTACTCTTATGCAATGTGTCTGTGATTCCTTGCATTCCCATTATTGCCAAGAACCTGAGAGTGAGGTTTAGACCTCCTGACAACTGGTGACCGAGTGCAGGCCATATTTGGTTTTTCAAAGTTTCACTAGTTGCTTCAAACTATTTCCTTCCCAACGGAAACTGTAGGTGTGAAATTCCTGCATCACCTCTCCCATTCTATGACCACTTTGTAAAAACTTGCAAAGTCTGGCTGCTTGCTGGGTGTGGTCGATGCCGACTCGACCCACTCCACAGCAGTTCTGAATTGCAAGCTTGCAGGTGCACAGTAGCCCGACTGTGAAC
This sequence comes from Neoceratodus forsteri, assembly GCA_016271365.2. Lineage (NCBI taxonomy): Eukaryota > Metazoa > Chordata > Ceratodontiformes > Ceratodontidae > Neoceratodus > Neoceratodus forsteri. Next base: position 723,205,195 of record CM057458.1, on the reverse strand, counting down.
ACAGTGCTCCTGCTGTGGATCGATACACAGCTCAGTGCCTTTTTCATAGTTTGATTTTTCGTTCCCTCCCCCACAATGGCCACCATATCAAATATCTGCGCATAACTGAGACTCGATGTCTCAAACTTCCTTGCCTCCCATAGAGGATGGGCTGACTTCGCGTGGGATGCAAGTCAATCCTACAACCCTATAATGGAAATTTCAACCCAGTTCTCAGAGACAAGACAAACAGCCAGAAAGCAAGAAGCTAAAGGGCTGTTGGTCGTGGCTCTCTATGCTGCTCTGGAATTTTCCAAAGTGAGGTTTCAAACCCATGAACTGCAAATCTCCTCCCTTAAACAGGAGATGGGTTTGCAGGAAACAGAATGTGTGTGACATGAGCAGGATTTGGAATCTGAACTCCAAACTCTGCGGAATGAAAAGGATTCCCTTTTGCATCATTCCACCCAGGCAGGTGAGCAGGAACTTTGTATGTTACATAGATACATAGACAGTGTCGGCAGATAAGGGCTTATGGCCCACCTAGTCTGCCCATTTGAGTTTGTAACTTCAGTTTATGTTTTCCTAGAACTCTGTTGCCCCTTACCGCTGACCTTCAGAATTCCTTTATGTCTATCCCATGCATTCTTAAATCCTGTGATTGTTTCAGCCCCCACCACTTCCTCAGGCAGGGTGTTCCACTTGTCTACCACCCATTCTTTGAAGAAATTCTTCCTCACATTTCCTCTGAATTGTCCTTCCTCCAACTTCATCCCATGCCCTCTAGTCCTGGAACATCTTTTTTGCTTAAAAATAGTGTATTCTTGCACCCTGTTCCTCCCTGTAAGATACTTGTATGTCTCTATCATGTCCCCTCTCTCCCTCCTCTCCTCCAGGGAGTACATATTCAGTTCCTTCAACCTGTCCTCATAGGACTTGTGATGCAATCCATGTACCATCTTTGTTGCCCTCCTCTGAACCTTCTCTACCCTGTCTATGTCCTTAAGTAGGTAAGGTCTCCAGAACTGTACACTGTACTCTAGGTGGGGCCTCATTAGTGTCTTGTATAGTAGAATCATGACCTCCCTTTTCCTGCTGGTGATGCCCCTGCCTATACATCCCAGCATCCTATTTGCTTTACCTGCTGCCTTGTCACACTGTTTCCCTACCTTGAGGTCATCAGAGATGATAAACCCAAGATCCCTTTCCTGTTGAAGCTGGAGAGTGAAAGTGTGAGACAGGATAAGAGTCAGGCTTTGCAGATGAATGACTTGTTAAGTAGAATGAATGAACAATTGAGTGAGGAGTTGGGAGAGGTCAAGGATGAGATAAATCAGGTTTGGAATGACTTAGAAGTGGCTACTAGGGACAATCACGAATTGAGCGCCGCATATAGAGTATTGCAGAAACAGGTGCAGGATGAGTTTGATATGAATGTTGCAAATGTGAATCATGCTGAATGTGAATCCAAAATGGTGAACACGTCATCAGTGAGAGGTTCTTTCTGGACATATTAAGGTGACGGGAGGCATAGCCCCTGCCTTAACTACGTCATCTGAAGGGGAGGCGATAGATGATGACATCTCACAATATAACACCCAGTCATACCCCTACTATGGCCCAGAGTCCCTGCCCCACCATCCACAACATGGCAGACCCCCGTCACACCCAACCCATGTCATGCGTCACCAACGTCATGATGCACATCATGGGTGACACCAACATGGTGGCCTCCATGATAGGGGGGAAGTAGGCCAAAGCCTAGTCCCGACGGCTCCACTGGTAGCTGTTATTAATGCGGAAGACAGGCAGGAGATAGAGATGACGATCAAACATGTGGTAGGCAATGTACCCATCTCTGAGAGAAACAGATGGGTCTTTAATACCCAAATTAGGCAGCTTCTGCATGAGGCTAGCACTCAGGAGGGTATGGTTCATACTGCGGCTGAGGTTTCAGCTCGGGCAGCTTTGGATGGTGCCTGGGGCAATTTACCTCCGCCTGATCAGCCCAATAATCCCCTATAAATGGCCCACTCTGTTCAGCAAATAGCTGGCAGTATTGGTTGGATAAGCCCGTCTGAATCTCAGCTGCCACTTGGAAAAGGTGCGTGCTAAATGTGAAATGTTTAGTCTCGTTGCAGACTACCAGGCCCAGATCCTACGTCAGACCATTGATCCTGGACTGTGGGCTAAACTCCCCGATGCCGTCCGCCAAGCCGGCCAAGCCACCTTTGACGAAGTTGCAGCTGAACTCATTTCTGTGCACAGCCCAGGTGTAGTAAGAGTGATGCTTGTATATCAGGTGAATAATGCAAAAGAAAGTCCAGTGACTTATCACCAGAGGCCCTGGATTGCCTACCGAGCAGAGAAGCACCTTGCATAGGAAGCTGCAGATGTAGACCTTATTGAGTATAAGACCCTGTTCCTTAGGAACATGATCCCTGCAGTGAGGGAGAAGGTAGAGCCAACCACTTACCCCACCACGGAGAGGTTTGCCAACATTCTTCGGAAAACCGAGAGAGTTTATCAACTCTTTGTCCGTGATCTGGGCTCCAGTTCCAAAAAGATAGCCACCATGGAGACTACTCTGGAGGCCACGATGCACTACAAGGTGGAAGTGCAGACCCAAGAGAAACAGCCCCTCCCCGCAGACAATTAGCACCCCCAGCAGGCCCAGCAACTACAGCAGCAGCAGCAACAACAACAATGGGGTGGGAACCGGAATTATCACAAGAATAAGAAACACCATAAGAACAACAAGGGTAAACAACAGGGACACTGGGTTACTGTGATTAAGAAAGGGCAAATTTCGTTTTGCACATTGTAAAAACCGGTATTGTCACCAGTGTCTGCCAAGCCAAAATCCATTTTTACCGGTGTTTGGTTTTGTGCACTTTATTTAACAATTTTTAACTGCATTAGCATGCATTTTAGCAATTTTGACATCCACTATTGTACATCCATCCATCCTACTACCAATTAAAAGTTATTTTAGGTTTAGGATGTGATGGCAGCAGCAGCACTACAGCCCCTATCCCTCAGGTGCAATAGTAGCAACAGCAATGTGGCCCCTATCCCTTAGGTGTGAGAAGACAGCAGCAACAGCACTATGACCTCCTTCCCTCCAGTGTGACAGAAGCAGCAGCACTGCATCCCCCCATCCCTCAGACACACATTCTTGAAAGCATTGTGCAGTGACTTCAACTTCCAACTCCAGGCAAGATAGCAACAGCGGTATTCCCTCAATCCTGAAAGTTTGACAGCAGCAGCACAGCAGCTCCAATCCCTCTGGTGCAATGGTAATGGCAGCAGGTGCAGCGCTCACCCACTCAAATGTGATGGCAGCAAGTGCATCACTGCAACCCCCACCCTTCAGGTGTGATGGTAGCAGATGCATCACTACAGCTTGAAGACCTCAGCCCTCAGGCATGACGGTAGCAGGTGCAACACCAAAGCCCCCAACTAAAGCCCTCACCCCTAAGGTGTGATGGTAGGTGGTGCAGCACTGAAGCCCCCATCCCTCGGGTATGATGGCAGCAGCTGCATCACTGCAACCCCAACCCTTCAGATGTATCAGCAGCAGGTGCATCACTGCAGCCCCCATCCCTAAGGTGTGATGGTAGCAGGGGCAACACTGAAGCCCCCACCCCTCAGGTGGGATGGCAGAAGGTGCATCACTGTAGCTCCCACCCCCTCAGGTGTGATGGCAGGCGGTGCAGCACTGAACCCCTACCCCCACCCCTCAGGTGTGACAGCAGCAGCAGGTGCAACACTGAAGCCCCCACCCCTCAGGTGTGACAGCAGCAGGTGCAACACTGAAGTCCCCATCCCTCAGGTGTGATGGCAAGCAGTGAAGCACTGAAGCCCCCACGCCTCAGGTGTGACAGCAGACGGTGCAGCACTGAACCCCCACCCCTCAGGCGTGATGGCCTCAGAGGCATCATAACAGTACTCATCCAACCGTGCCATGTACCAAAGCTTGTCTCTCAGAGCTCAGACATGAATTAAGCCGAACCACCAGATGCCAAAGTGGACTACATCGGTTCAGTCCCTAGCTAACATTTAAGCTGCTTGAATTGGTTTACTTGTAAACAAAGTGCATCCAATTAAAAAAATCCACAAGTGATTGAGGATGCTAATGGAGTGATACACAATCTCTCCCAAGTAATAAACCACTTCAGAATTATACCCACAGTAAATTGGGCACTTTCTGACTTGGTCTTCATGAAAATGGAGCCTCTTAGTTTTCATGTCAGAGCTCAAACTCGTGAAAGGAGTTCTACTGGCAGAGGTGAAGCCACGGCCACTGTACAGATTGGGGCTTCATCTCTCCTATCCCCCCTCCCCCCCGCAGTCAACATAAATAAATTAATCTTTGTGCCTGATCACTAGTCCAGTACGCCCGGCATTTTAATTTACAGTGCTATTGGACATGATGCGCTCTTGCTCACAGCACTGCAAGCTGATGATGCTTCCATGCCTCTTCCTCAATAGGCAGAGCAATAGTGCCCTAGGCACACCCATGGGATTTATAAAAGGGCGATGGATATATAAACTTCAATCTCCATGCATAAGGGCACTATTGAGGAAGGGGCAAGGTCGTGTCAGCAGTTCATGAGAGCGCGCGGGATGCTCACAAGTGCCAAAATTAAAATGCGGCATGCACTGGAGAATTTACCAATTTGAGTATCAGGTACAAAGATTATTTATTTAATCTAGTGCCTACAGAGGGGACCAGAGAAGTGAAGCCCCAATCTGTACAGCAGTTATGAGAACTCAATTGTCACGGCCAGCCTGGTGGCGCTGAGGGTTGAGGCGCTGGATGCCACACCTAGCACCATGCCCAGTTCGGAAATGACTTGGGACATCGGAGGGTCAGCAAGGGACGGAAGGAATTGAGCATCTGGAGGACTGCTCTCCCCTCCTGGGGTGGGTTCTGGGGTATGCCTGCTCCATAGTGGCTCTGGGTGGAGACCATGGGCCCTACAGATAGCAGAGCTTGACGTTACATCAGGGGTGGAGTGGCAGCAGCCAGGCTACACATAAATGCAGTGCTGGCATTGCACATCTCTGGTCCAGGAGGAAACTGTGCAGAAAAAACCCTGGTGGCCTAGCAGAGGCGAAGGGGGCCTGGAGACCTGCCCACATCCCAACGCCGGACCTGCTTCCCTGGGGCTCAGCTCTACTGGCTTCAGCGGCTGTCCCTCTAATGACAGATAGCCCAGTGGGGGGTGATCAGGGGGCTGGTCAAGCCATGAAGCCGAGTAGAGTCAGCCCTGCAGGAGCCCAGCAGAGGAGGTTTCAGGCAGGGATTAGAGACAGAAAAGTCAAGTGGTACCCTGGAGAGATGCCCTAGGTCCCAGTAAATAAAGAAAGTAAAAAAAAAAAAAAATTGTCATCTCTGTAGTTCCCCAACCCAAGCAAACACGGACTGCACTGGCAACAAGGTGGTTCCACCACACCTCCTAAGAGAACATGCACCACAGGAAGTCTGAGGGAACGACACCTCCACATGCCCATGCACAGCCACGCAGGACCCAGCCTGAAAGGTAAGTACTTGGTTGGTGATTTTTATTAGCATCACCTGTGACAGTGGGTGGTGGGCCTGGTTGTGGTAGCCCAGGTTGCTGCGAATGCTTCCTCCACCACCAGCTACTTCAAAATTGTCTTATTCGACAGTTTTGAAGGGCACAGATGAAACATGGTTGAGCGATGTGGTTTAATAAAGTTTTTTTTGTTCTAGTGTGTGTCTCTATTCTTCTACACACAGACACAAACACAGACCACCCAAAAGTGACCTTTTTTTTAAAACCATATTTACATTCAGGATAGAGACAGGGTGAAGCAGGTCCCAGATGTACAACACAGTAAATGAAATACATTTTACAATTAAGAAGACACATGCCCAGCAAACCACCCCAAGACCACCAAACAACGCACCTTCCCCTGCCCCAGGGGGACTGGCTGGGTCACAGGCCAGGCCACAAAACATCTTGTTGAACCACAAATAACATGAAATTACTGCATAAACACACATGTTGAAAAATGGTTTCAGCCAGTATGCCCATCCACCCACCCTCCCTCCCTCCCTCCCTCCCTCCCTCCTCCCTCACCAGAGGCCAGAACCATTTTTTCACGTGTACCAGTTGGCCAAGCTCGTCCCTTCACCACCATCAACATATGTGTGGGAAAAAATGGTCCTGTGCCACTCTACCCATCCACCCCTCCCTCCCTCCTCCATCACCAGATGCCAGGACCATTGTTTTCAGCATGTGTACCAGTCTGCCCAGCCCGTCCCTCCATCGACCATCAACGACCAACCACTGGAGCATGGCATGGACATAGCAGACTGGCATACATGTGTGAAAAAATACTTCTGGGCCACTGTCCATCTACCCCTCCCTCCTCCATCACAAGAGGACAGATTTTGAAAATATTACTATTATTTTTTATAATTAAGCATGCCAGCTCATTCCCTGCCCCTTCCCCATCTTCCCTCCCATGCTTTTCCATTCAAACAGCAGCATGAGTATCAAAATAAAATGAAAAATAAATAAATACAAACGTACCAGACTATGGCAGGTCCAGTCAGCAGCATAAAGAAGCAGAAAGGGCAGGTTAGCAGCACAAAGCTGGCAGGGCAGGTCAGCACAGCACCACACCAGAACCAGACTAAAGTGAAGGACACTCCCCACTCCACCCCACCAGCATGGTCACTCTCCCCACACCAAACCCACAGGCACTCTGCCCACCCCGGACCATCACAGGCCCTCTTCCCACCCAGACAGACCTGCACAGCCCCTCTCCACACCCCCATTGACCAGCATGGCCACTTTCCCCACCCCGGCCCACCAGAACGGTCACTGTCACCACCCAACTCCACCATCATCATGGCAACTCAGCCTCCCCCACCCCCACAGCCACTCTGCCCACCCAGATGAACCTGCATATCCCCTCTCCACCCAGACGGACCTGCACAGCCTCTCTCTCTCTCTATCTAGATGGACCTGCACGGCCCCTCTCTCAACCCCACTGAGCAGTTTGTTAAAGATAAAACCTAAGATGGCCACCAAGATATACACCCCCAGCTGAATCTGGCCAGCAAGCCTCTCTCCCCACACACAAAAAAAAAAGATACCAAAAACATTTTTTTTTTTAATTAAGCATTTCAGCTCATGTACATACACCCCTCCCCCATCTTCCCTCCCTTGCATTTTCCCATTCAAACAGCAGCAGAGTTATTCATCCCAAAAAACAACAACTTGGCAGGCCCTTAGAAAGGCAGTAGTTTTCCTGTGACAGCAGATGTCAACGTAAGTCAGGCTAACAGATCCAATCCCCTGCACCAGCATGGTGGTCGACGAGACCCACATCCAAGCATCCAGTTCTCAAAATGACACAGTCAGCCAGCTACCCCCCTCCACACACACACACACACACACAACCACCCCTAAAGATAACCATCCCTAAAGACAGTCCCCGCCCACAAAATAAGGGCAGCCAATCCCCCAGTCCAACCTCAGCACACAGCCACCAACCCCTCATCCCCAGACACATGGCCATCAAACCCACAACCCCAGACACACAGTCCGTAAACTGACCACACCAGACAGAGCCAGCAACACCCCCACCCAACAGTTACTTGCCCCACCAGACCACGGACAGTGTCCCTACCCCAAACATGACCAGTGTCCCCACCCCACACCAACATGGTCAGTGTCCCCACCCCAAACATGCCCAGTGTCCCCACCTCATATCAGCATGGCCAGTGCCCCCACCCAACATGCCAACCAACCTCTACACTACCCCCCAAATAGCCACCATCCCACATATAGCATGCAGTACATACTACCAGACACAGACAGTCCCACCACCCCACCAGACACAGACAGTCCCACCACCCCACCAGACATGGACAGTCCCGTGACCCCACCAGACACGGAATGTCCCGCCACCCCACCAGACATGGACTGTCCCGCCACCCCACCAGACACAGAATGTTCCACCACCACACCAGACACGGAATGTCCTGCCACCCCACCAGACAGCACCCACACCCTACCCAAGCAAATATCTGCACAAACACCAGCTACCACCCCCTACAGCTACATAAACAACCCTTGCACATAAAGAAGCCAGTACCCACCAACACAACCAATCAATTCCCAGTGAGCCCCATCCAGGCATCCAGTTCTCAAATGACACAGCCAGGCAGCTAGTCCCCCAACACACAGATAACAACCATCTCCAAAGACAGTCTCCTGCCCCCACCAAAGATGTCCAGCGACATCCCCCCAACACAGCCAGCAACCCCCCCAGAGAGATGGTCAGTAAACACCCCCACCAAACGCATGGCCAGCAACCCCCAACACACAGTCAGCAATCCCCTGCACACAGCCAGCAAGAAAACCACCTCCAAAACACATGGCTAGTAGTATCCTTGAATGATCACTCTGTGTACTCCGTATATTAGGGTGCATATATCATTACAAGATTTTGGCAAAAGCATGCAAATCATGTAACACTGTACTGGAGGATAAAAAGGAAAAGTCAAAACAACCCCCTTTTGCAGTGTCTGCAAGACAACGGAGACAGGGACAACAAGGAGTCGGTCACTGCCCCTTCCCACCACTCCGCATTAGAGCAATCACAGAAATCAATCAATATTTACAGGTACAGGATGATGGGCAGAAGTTTAAAATGTTTTCTCTATTTTTGCAACAAGTTGTAGATTTAGTCCATGGGGAGAACAGGTCAACAATCTCTTTGCAGCAGCACTGTTACTTGCCAAAGAGCTCCAGATACAGTCAGTCGGCCTGTCCATGCCCCCCCCCCACTTTACAGGCACCAGCCCAAAATTTTAATTATTCACTCACTCAGGGGATATTGATGAGAAAATAATAATCATAGATATCTGGATTAAAAAAACAAACAAAAACAGAAATATGTCTAGCTGTGGGCTGCTGGGAAGAACTGGTAACTATTTCATTGCACAGAGCTCCACAGTGCATTGGGGTTGTAGACGGTTCGATCGCAACATTACACTGCAGACAAATATTTGTATCACAACAATATCTGAAATACTGGACTTGGGTCAGCGATCCCTTGGCATACAGGCATCAGCCCAAAATTAAAATACGCACTATTGTGATCTGGGGCAAAGAGGGGAGCATGCCCACACTACACACCATTCACAGTGGTGCATAGTGCTGCGCCAAGTTGGCTGTAGTAGGGCACCAGATGCGACAGGGGGAACCCTGCCACAAATGCCATATGAGCTGTGTGCACAAAGAGCCCCTTCCCAGTCCCGGCAACAGGCTGCAACCACACACACACACACTCGCACACACAGCAGTGCCCCATCCTCCTTCCTGGTACTGAGAAACACACACACACACACACACACACACGCCAGTGCCCCATCCCTGGTCCTGGTATTGAGACAACCCTTCCCCCCAACACACACACACACACACCAGTGCTCTGTCCCCATTCCTAGAAGTGAGCACTCCCCCACAACACTGCTCCATCCACTGGCCACAAGTCACTGTTCAACCCCCAACCCCAGCACTCCTGCCCCTTCATTGGTGGCCAGTGGCCACCCCACCCCCACAGCACCAACACCACCACCACCTGACCCCCATACCTGCAAGTCGGTACCACAGTGATGTACGGCGAGCAGCACACCCCTCCTCAGTCGCCCGCTGTCCAACTGATGCTGGGAGTGCACTGCCTATTTATAGGCAGCATGCTCCCAGTATCAGTCCAGCTCATGGATGTGGGCTTAATATTTCAGTTGGGTCCCCTGAAATATATTTTTTATATAATGAGTAACTTGCACTCCTGTACAAATCTGGTACTGTTTATGCATTTTATATCGCTCTAGCCTGCTCCAGGCACACACGTTGCCTACACCATAAAAATGGATACCAAAGTTGACAGTGTCCCTTTAAAGCACTTTTATCCCAGTGAACAAGGTCAGCTTCCCTGAAAATAATAGTGAGCGCCCCTTCCCTAGCACAGGGGTAAGCACTGGCACACTAGCCAAATGCTGGCAGATTTTGTATTGGGCTAGTAAAATGTTCCTTTAACTTGCCCTGCAGGCTTGTGTTGGAGAAGGTAACAACAAGTTCACCAGCTGGACCAGAGGAAAAGTCTGTGGGGCTAGTGATTTTCCTAGTCAATCAGTGATTAGCAGCGCTGGCTAGAGGTTGTAAAACCTAATTTCGACCCCTGAAGTGCAATACAGGCAAACCTTGCTACAACATTGCCAGCTTCTCCCATCCCTCCCAATCAAATCTGGCCACCTCCCCTGCCTGCAGCCACAACAAAGACTGACCCTGTGCTAATATACAGCCTTTTGGAAAACACTGAAAGGCCTGTCTACTCAAGCAAGCCTGGTCAACTCACAACCAGCAGCTCCCAAAACAAAGAACTCCTACACCAGTGGACAGTCCCAGCGGAACTACTGTCAGCCTACCACACCCACATGGACAGTTCTCTCACCCAAGAAAACATGCCCAGTCCTTCCACACCACAGCCTGAGTGGTCAGCCCATCCTCCACCCCACCAACATGAATGGTGGCCAGTCCCCAAACCCAGCATGGTCACTCTCCCCATCCTGATGGACCAGTACGGCTGTTCTCTCCACCCAGATGGACCAGCATGGCCCCTCTCTACACCCAGATAGACCAGTGTAGTCCTTCTCACTCCCATAGACCAGCGCAGCCCCTCTCCCCACTCAGATCCACCAGTACGGCCCCTCTCCCCACCTAGCCCCACCACCAAGGCCCCTCTCCCCACCCAGATGAACCAGCATGGCCCCACTCTCCACCCTGATGGAACTGCATGTCCCCCCTCCCCACACAGATGAACCAGCACAGCCCCTCTCCCCACTCAGACCCACCAGCATGGCCTGTCTCCCCACCAAGACTCACTAGCATAGCCCATCTCCCCACCCAGATGAACCATTGCGTGTATCCTCACCTCCACACCACCACAACCAGTGTCCCCATCCACTGCCAGTATCCCCATCCGACCTCACCACAACCAGTGTCGCTACAACAACAGGGCCAGTGTCCCCATCCCACTGCCAGTATCTCCACCCCACCAACCAGTGTCCCCTCCCCATACCACAATGACCAGTGTCCCCACCCCACCAACCAGTGTCACCTCCCCACCAACACAGCCTGCCTCTACACCATCCCCCAAATAGACACAGCCTCCCCCAAATAGACACAGCCTCCCATGAGGTACATACACAAAAAAGTTTAGTTCAGGGAGAGAATCTGGAGGAATGGAGAGGAGCTAGAGGAGTGGAGAGGGAACCCCCTGATCGTCAACGCAAACATTTTTATTTCTCTGCAGGGTGGATGGAAAGGAAACCCTGTAGGAGAATAAAATAGACACAGTTGTATGTACAAATGGGCACACATACATTTGGAGCAGAAATGGACTGACCTTTTCAGTAGACAAAACAAAACTTGGAGTAGAGCAGAACAGAATCGAATGGTCTTGCATCTCTCCCCCCCCCCAGAAAAGGAGAGAGAGAGAGAGAGAGATTGCGGCACAAAAAGCTCGTCTGGCATTCGGTCCACTTGCCGATAACTGTCTTCCCACCACGCCTCGGTGTTGGGTCCACTACTTCACTTAGCCTCCATCAACTAGCTCTACCACCACACCGAACTTTGGGACTAAAATGTCACTCAGAAAGGGACGCACTTTACCGTAGTTGGTCGCGGTCTCTCGCGCTCAGTCTTCACACCAACCCAACCAGCCGGGACAGTAGAAATAAATCCGGACACAGACATAAATTATATTTTGAATGGTAACAGTTTAGGGACTTAAAAGGAACTTAGGAGGAGCAGAATTAACATTTTTTAACAGAGCGCTCGACCGTCCATTCACAGGCCCCACACACCTTACCTGCCTTACAGTTTTACAAGACAAGAAGCACAGTATAGCAGTTTTTATTTTTTATACAAGTGCAGACTTACTTGGAAAGCATCCCACCAGCCTTGGGAGCTGCAACTGGTCCATAGCAGGAAAATTTTTGCAGCAAAACAGGAATCAAAGGACAAGGCAAGAAAATGCACACTCGCTACCCAGCAATTTATAGCACTGTGTTCACGGAGACAACGAGAACAAGCGCTGTTTCTGTTTTTGGCGCCGTTTTCCACCAGTCAATGAGATTTCCGCTTTACCATCTGTGTCACCGCATATGCGGTAAACCAGTGTCCCTGCACATTATTGTATTATAGTGGTTAAGTTTCCTTTTATCTTGGTAAATGTTTAACATTTTTTCTTCTTACAGTTTTTTAGAGAGACATGTAAGAAATTATTACTTTATATTTCTAGTTCCATATAATAGTATAGTCCTGCCACCTCTAATTGCTCGCATTCTCTCCCTTCCGGGTCTGCGGCATCCTCAAGCCTAAGGAATCAATATATAAGTGCCTTATATATATATATGCTCATTGTTATTTTTTATTCTTATTCAATATGAGTGACCTAATACTATATTCATGGAACACCAAGGGACTCAATTCTCCTTATAAGCATAAACAAATTCTTTCCTATCTTAAAAAACATAAAGCACATATTGCTTTCCTTCAAGAGACTAAACTCCTAGCTCAGGACATCTGCAGACTCAAAAGGGGCTGGGTCAGTCAAATTTATGCAGCCTCTTTTACCTCTAAAAAGCGGGGGGTGGCTATCTTGATTCATAAAAACCTTAACTGGTCTCTCATAAAAACCTCTACCGACCCCAAAGGCAGATGGGTAATAGTTACACTTAATACCCCTACAGGCCCTATCATGTTAGTTAATGTTTACGCCCCTAACTCTGACTCACCTGAATTTTTCCATAATTTATCCCAACAAATTCTCGCAAACAATAATTACAATTCACATGTCTTAGTAGCTGGTGATTTCAAGTTAGCTTTGGAGGCCCTTCTAGACAGAAAAAAACTCTTCTACTGATTCACACCCAAGAAGTATTAATGCCCTATCTATGCTCTTAAAAGATTTTGGCTTATCTAACATCTGGAGACTTCATCATCCTAGGGACCGTGAATACACCTTTTATTCCTCACTTCATCAATCCTATAGTAGAATTGATTATTGGTTCATGTCTCCTTCCATAACTGAAATAATAATTGACACTTCCATTCTCCCTATTATAGTATCAGACCATTCCCCAATCAAACTTAACCTACTATGGGATCCTCTACCCTCTAAATCTCCATCATGGTGCCTCGATCCACTTCTATTTAAAGACCCTGACTTTATTCCCTGGATTAGAACCCAAATTCAAGAATACCTCTCCTTTAATAATAATACCCCCGGTATATCCATGTGTACGGTTTGAGAAGCATTAAAAGCCACCATCAGAGGTAAAATAATCAGCTATACCGCCCATAGGAAGAAATTAAGAGAGTGTCAACTAGCCGAATTGGAAAAATCTCTAACAATTAAAGAAAACCAATACTTTAAATCAAGAAACCCAACCCCAACTCTCAACTTCACCTTGAAATCCTTCAATTAAGAATCAAAATCAATGAACTTGTATCTCGCAAAGCTGAATTAGCCCTTTTTAGACACAAACATAAATATTGGGAGCAAGGTGATAGATGTGGGAAAAACTACTCTCCTACCAGCTTAAATCCCAGCAAATGGATAGGCATATTGCAAGTATGAAAGCCCATTCAGGCCAAACACACACTGATAATCCATCTATTAACCATATCATGAAATTCTTCTATCAAAAGCTATATTCTCAACAAAATTGTGCACCAAATAACCAGATTCAGTTCTTTCTAAATAAGCTGCAACTACCACACCTTTCTGATCTAGATATGGCAAATCTGGATAAACCATTTACCCTCCAAGAGATTCAAAAAGCACTATCCAGCTTAAATCAGGTAAATCCCCAGGGGGAGACAGGTTCCCTGTGGATTTCTACAAATCACTTTGGGATATTCTTTGTCCCCTTCTCTATAATGTCTTTCTGGAATCATCATCTAATGACAACCCCCCCACTATGACAGAAGCCATTATCACAGTTCTACCCAAAAAAGACAAGGACCCAGTTCTCCTATCAAGCTACAGACCCATATCACTAATCAACACTGACAGAAATATTTTTGCAAAAATTTTAACCCTTCGTCTAGAACCTTTCATTCCAAACTAGCTCACAGTTCCCAGGCTGGCTTCATCAAAACCAGATTAGGTTCCGACCATCTTCGTTCTTTTTTAATTTAATTCACAAAGTGAAATAACTCAAATCCCCTGCAGCCGCCATTGCTATTGATTTTGAAAATACATTTGATTCCTTAAACTGGAACTATCTAAATCTTGTACTATCTCATTTTGGTACTCCCAATAAGTTCTGTTCCTCGGTCAAGCTACTATACACCTCTCCTTCAGCTCAAATTCTTGCCAACTCTATACTCTCTTCTCCCTTTTTACTAGCAAGAGGTACCAGGCAAGGATGTCCCCTGTCACCATCATTATTTATCCTTGCTATGGAGACCCTTTCTGCCTGCCTTCGACAAACCAACAATATTAAGGATATTAAGATTGGTAACTCCCACTATCCACCACTTTCTTATGCAGATGACTGCCTTATTCTTATAGAAAACCTTGAAGAAGCAGGTCAACCATTAAGTTCAATTATTTAATGAATTCACCTTTCTCTCTGGCTTAGCTTTGAATGATAATAAATCCAAAACTTTACCTATAAGTGAATATTGTAAACCATATATGAATACCCCTTTGGGCTTCAGTTGGGCACCCAATGGCTTCTCTTACCTTGGCATTCAAATCACCCCAAAGTTAGATAAAATATGGGATAAAAACTTTACCCCCTTGCTATCTAATATTAAATCTATGTTTGATAGATGGAAACTACTTAACCTCTCATTTAAGGGGAACTACCTGCCATTAAAATGACCATCTCTCCCAAAATCTTGTATCTTTTTGCTAACATTCCATTAATTTTACTCTCCAATTTTTTAGTTAAACTAGATAAACTAATTGGTAGTTTCCTTTGGGAAGAGAAACCTCCCAGATTCAGCCGTAAAAAACTCCACTCACATTGGTCGAGAGGAGGCTTTGGGATTCCTTGGTTCCAAGCCTATTTGTGGACCTTTCGAACAGCTGAATTAAATGGTATCTTACACCAACAGCCAAAACACCATTATGGGTTCATATGGAATCCTCCCTATGCCCTGGGAACATCACTACCTCTCACATTTATAATTCACTTCCTCCTAAACTAAAATCCCACCCCACAATCTCTTCATCTGTATTCTACTGGAAACTAATATGTAAACACCTTAAATTTATCCCTACAGCTCTGGCCTATGCTCCCATCTGGGGTAATCCAAACATCTCTCAGGATAATCACCCAGTCTTCTGCTGTAACTGGAATAATAGGGGCATTTTCCATATCTGTCTCCCTCTCTGTTTTTCTCTCCCTTTCCCTCTCCTCTTTCTCACCCCCCACCCTTCCTGCATTTATACTTATACCTCCCATTATAGACTAGCTCTTAAATGTGGGTGACTGGTTCCTATATGTTCACCCTGCTGTATATTGCATCACTAGTGTACTGCCTGTAATGTATGCATGGTCAACCTTGCATCCTATTGATCGTTACCTGTACTGATTATATTTTGTATGCTGCTCCTATGAACTGCCTGCACAGTAACTCTGCAACAGCCTATATTGTCTCATGTGCCATGTTCCTGTTTTATAACTGTATGTATAATTACACCATCTGTTATGTATTTTTCTGAACTTGTACTCTGTATATCCCTTTCCCCTTTCCCCCAGGATGTACCGTGAGACAAGCATTAAGTTGCTCAGTGTATCTTTCCTGGTGAAACAATTCAAGAAATAAATAAAAAATAAAATAAATAAATTATTTTCTTCTTAAACAATATACTTGAACCAAATGACTTTAGACTCAGGTCCTTTACTGATCTTTGCACCCTTTGGAAACTTCCAAAACATGATTTTTGGAAATATCTACAGCTCTGCACTGCTTGTAATTCCTATTTTCAATACTTACCCCAACAGCTTTTACATGATCAATATATCTCACAGTGGCTTAAAACCTCATCTAATTTGAACAGTACAATTTACAATCATATCAGGGATATAATTAAAGATCAATCTCATACAGCAAAAAAACAAATGGAGCCAGCTACTAAATTACAATATAACAGACTCCCAATGGTATAAGTGCTGGCTTTCCTGCCATAAGACCTTTAAAGATATGTGTAGTTCACTTATACAAACAAAAATCTTTCACTTATGGTATAGGGCCCCTGCGGTACTACAACATGTGGGCCTAATGAATAACAATAACTGCTAGTGCTGCAACTCTCCTAATGGGGACTTACTCCACATTCTATGGCAGTGCCCTCTTATAATGAATCTCTGGCACACTACTCTTAACTTCACCGCAAAAGGAATCAGTCAGTCATTTACATTTGACCCTAAACATATTATATTGGGCATTTTCAACTCTAACAAGAATACAATGTCCTGGGCTCAAAATAGATGGCTGAATTTATTATTTCTTCAAGTTAAACATCTTATACTTATACATTGGAAGTCTGTTATAATTCCCAAATTTTCTGACGTTCTTAAGAACCTATCTCAATATACCTCCCTGGACCGTCTATCTCATATCTCTTCCAGCCAACTTAAGGCATTTACTAGATGTTGGCAGGACTATTTTAATTACCGGTACTTACAATCTTCACAAACGTCTAATACTTAATATACGGAATGTTATAATGATTGTCTTCATTCAATTCCACCAAACAACCGTTATTGCTATTGTCTCTCATCAGTTGTCTCTCTTTCTCTTTCTATTTTATATTTTTTCTTTGCTTTTGCTTCACTGGCATTAATTACATGCCTTGTTACCTCTACAACCTTTCCAATATATATGACATACGGTTATGTAAGACAAGATTTAATAATATCATTGCTATAGAATTACTCTACGTTATCCCTCTCCTCTCTATTTGATCCTACACCTCATGTTAATTTTAGAGAGCTTAGACCAGATATACTCATTTACAACATTGTAACCCTATATTAGATCTTAGGCTATATGGCTCTCTTTCTATTCTAATGATGCTGTTTAATAACCAACGTGTTGTCATATCCTGTTATGATGTCTTTTTACATAGTCTTTTACATGTGGAATTGGTTGTTTTATATTAAAATAATAAAAATATTCACTACAAAAAATACATGGCAAGTCATCATAATAAACTTGATACATTGTAAAAGAAAACAACCAGAAAGGAAGGATATACAATACAATCCAGTACATATCGACACAGAACTTCCATAAATGGCATGAGGGGAACATATCATACAGTAACAGACTGGAGAAGAGAATAAACAGCAAAGCACCATCTATATAGTAGTATGTTAACTAGGAAATGGGAATGGGAAAAAGAAATACATACACCTATGTCTCAAAGAAAAACTTAGTGATAAAAAAATATATATATATATATATATATATATATACAGCTGACTTTATTTTAGTACACCATCTTCCTTACATTATCCTATTGTAAGGATAGGGGAATTTCCACAGTGATCTGGTCAACATTCCCCCAGCAATAAAACAGGTCCATGCAACCCACCTCCCGGGCTACGCATGGATATGAGTTGTTACAGCTTTTCCTGGTCACAAATTGCAAATAAATATTCAAGTAATTTGTACCGATCACTGTATCTTCAGACTTTGTCAGGGAACTATAGTGTAGAGACCCACAGAAACATAGACAATGATGGCAGAAAAAGACTGATGGTCCATCCAGTCTGCCAATGGGTCTCTATTGTACAGTATATAACCCTGTGCTCTGGCGTCAATCAGGGTCTTACCCCTCCCAACAGTTATCCTATTTCTTCCCCATCCTGGAATAGTCCATCATCATTCATGTGCTTTTAGGTAGAGTGAAAATCTGCATTTTCCACTTGTATAGCTACAAATACAGGTAGGCCCTACATCTGAAGGCATGCAACAGCCTATGTTGAACCTTGTGCCTTGGTATCCACTAACCAAACTGTTGGCTTATGATCTGCGATTTATAAAAACTTTGTGTCACCCATATAGGGGTGAAACTTGAATGTTACCATAAATAAGGCAAAGGGATTTTTCACATTTTTGGAATAGTTTCCTTTTGCTTTTTGTTAGCATGTGTGATGTCAGTATAAGCAAATGGGTCTTCCATAACACACAGTAAGATGTGTGGGATGACAGGTCTTGTACTTATAAATAGAGGTGCCAAAACCTAGACATGTAGGTAGTTTTTCATCAGACTATGCTAAATCTCTGCATGGCATACAGTAAGTTCCTGTTATACTTTAATAACATTTGTTAGCAAAAAAAGAGGACCACCTGTTATAGTTTAATAATATTTGTTAACAAAAACAGGACCATTTTATCATATTTTCTTAAGCATATTCTGTAAGGAAAGGACAGAAATTTGGTTTAATCGTGCAATATATAGTACCTTCCTATAAACTGTGCCCCTAAGTGCTTCACAATCCAGGAGAGAGAGGGGGGAGAGTATGCTGCTGTCATAAGGTACACAAGGCTATTTCAACAGCACAGTGATAGGTTAGTGAGAGATTATAGAGAGGTTAAATATCAGAAGGTTAAGAGATTTGCTCAGGGTCACAGAGTCAATAAAATGGCAGTGGTGGGATTAAAACCTTGATCACAGCTGTGGTCTCTAACCATTAGGTTACACTTTCCCCCTATCCATTCAATGATGGAGGCTAAGCAGCAACTTATCATAGTAGCTCACAAATCCAAGGAATTAACAGAGCCCCTTAAAATTATGAGGCTGTATGGGTACAACATTTTACAATTAATGAGGGAGCCCTGACCAGCAGTTCAAAAGCACAGCTGGCATCAGAAGAACTCCATTGCACAACATTCAAAAGAACTCAGCTTTTGAGACCTCATTTCATCATTATATAGGGTACTTACATGAAAATGAGTGCTTTGTGCCTTTATGTCACATATAGCAAAGGCTGGAGCTGAAGTCAGGATGCCCTGGGGCATCCTGACTTTAGCTCCTGCCTCAGCTATAAGTGACATATAAGGGACAAAGCTACAGTTTTCATGTAAGCACCCTTTATAATGAAGAAAGGAATGTCTTGAAACCACAATGTCTTGGAATGTTATGCAATGGACTTCTGTTGCCAGTTGTGATTTTTTTTTCTGCATTTAGTGATGTTTCTTGCCTGGCCCCAGGCACCCCTCCAGACACCAGACACCCCAGCCACCCCCCATTTTCCTCAAGGACTTACCTTCATGTATGCACAGTATGGCCAGGAGGTTCATTGGGGTGTAGGACTACTTGGTAGCTGGGGTCAGCGGTCACTCTGGAATCCTTTTTCCCATATTTTCTCCTAAGAAGTGGCATGCCATACTGCCCAGATGTCCCCATGCATGCTTCCATATGTGGAACATCAGCAGCCACCCCCCCCCCAAATCAGAAATCTCCTGGCTGGCTTACCAAGCCAATACTAGTGGCCAGGTGAACACCAGGCACTGAAACCCTCCCTCATCAGGAGAGAAGAGCAGTCCTCTGGATGCTCTGTCCTCTTCCTCCCAGACTGACCCTCAGCAACCCAAGTCCACATCTGAACCAGGGTCACTGGTAGGGCATGAGGTGTGGTGTCCAGTGCCAGTGGGCCAACACCAGTTGTGATTTTGTCCTGGTGGTCAAGGCTTCCTCTTTCAATAAGCAAACTGCTTCCTAGAAGTCCTAGAGAAGAAGTCTTTTGGTTCTCTTGCAACAAATATTGTGATACTTAAGTACAGTAGATAGGACCTGGTCTAGATTTTTAAAATGACTTGACATGTTCTTGCCAGTGATTAATAGAGTAACATATGATCTTAGAAGAAAAAGCATACCTTTGAGGCCCAACAAATCCATATTGATAGAAGCAACACCTACAGTAATCATATATACTGCCACAGGTTGCGTTCTTCCCTCACTCCATAGGCAACAAGCGGGTCAGGTTGGCAGTCTGAGTACCATACCATACAGAAGATGCACAATGGTTGCCATAAGAGCTTAAAATATTTACTTGGATAACTCTTCAGTTGTAACTATACCTCTTCTGAAGGACCTCTGGTAGCATTAGCTTATGATGTTCTCAGAGACTAATGAACCTGAAGCACCCATAGCCACCACCATTTCTCCATTGAACTTCTTACTGCAAATGATCAAGAGACATTATAGAAACACATTCTGAGAAACATACAAGTAAACACTGAGCATGCACTAAATGGTCACCAAGATCAACAAATAAGATATGGATGCATAACATCTCTCAATTAAATGTTACTAATGTCTATGGGACACATTCACAACCACCTCCTTTTCTTTTTTCACAGTTACAAAGTACTGTGGTAGCTGAATAGACTTTGAGGCCAACTTCTCTGCCCCCTTGCCACATAGCAGTGACTATAACCCAATTTGAGCACTGATACACAAACAAGCTTTATGCCAGAATAGTACCCTACTCATGCTGTGTAACCTATTGTTCTGTTTCAGCAATCTGTTTAGTTCTACATTTGAAAGCCTTAAGTGCTAGCTTTAATTACTTCATTTGGTAGTCTTTTCTACATGCGGATCACTATCTGTTTACTACCACCAGGGCTTGCATTAACACTAGTAAAGTGGGAGTCAGTTTGATGCTCTTCTTCAAATGTTGGGGGTCAGACCAGAAAATCTTGGGGTAAGAAATTTCTGGAGTGGCTTTGTATCTCTCTGATACCTTTTCTGCTAAGGATATCTGTGCAAACCTTTCAATATACAGGGTCCGTGCTGAAGCAATGCTTTTATTTTTGTGCTTCAAAATCATCACATATCCTATTTGAGGAGTTCAGCAGGGGGTTAACGAAGCCATGCTGTCACTGATAATACTAAAAGGAAGTAGGAGTGACCCTTGCTAAAATCAATGTTACTGGATTCCTTTTGTTAAAAAAAGTGTACCCTGACCGATTCCTTTGATGGGGCTTGAACCTTTTTCTAGTGCCCAGAAACTAGAATCTCCAAATCCTTTTAAATATTCCATCAGCTCAATAAATATTTAATTAGCAAGCTTTTCAGTGGCTGGAAAGTTCCTAAGGAGTCAGGAATTATTTATTCCAGTAGTAGTCATGAAATAGATGCTGTATTTCGTTTCTGATACTCCATCTGCCACAAAGACATGTTGCACATTCACCTGCTCTATAAGCTATGAAGTTCAGTCTAGCTGATTCATAGGATACCAGACATCCCAAAAGTGAGGATACAATTATTTTCTCCATGTAAGGTACTGTATAGTATAGAATTCTGAAATACAAATTCAGTTCTCAGGAGTCTCAGCAATAACACTTCTTTTGGACAGCAGCTGAAAGTGTGTGCTTTATGACAGCTAGGTTTTTATGCAAAAAGTGCAAAATAATGCACTTGAGGCAGAGAAATCCAGGAGGAGGTGTAAAAATGGGTGGAGTGGTACTGGCAATGACAAAGTAGGAAAGAGACAGGCGGCTAATCATAATGGATGACCTGAAGGTGTCCAGGCAGTGTGACAATGCAGCCGGGAAGGTTAGTAGGATGCTGGGGTGCAATGGTAGGGATATCACCAGCAGAAAGAGGGAAGGAGGTGGTGTTACCTCTGTTTAGATCAATGGTGAGACCCCACCCAGAGTACTGTGTCCAGTTCTGGAAATCACATCTTTGGAAGGACATAGGCAGAGTGGAAGTGGTCCAGAGGAGGACAAAGAAAATGATATGGGGTCTGTATCAAAAGCCCTACAAGGAGGGGCTAATAGACCTCAACATGTACACCGTGGAAGAGAAGAAAGGAAGGGAGATATAGAGACCCTTAAATATCTCACAGGTTAATAAGGTATAAGAGGGGTGTATTTTGCAGAAAAAAGGTGCTCTAGAACAATGGGACAAGCTATGAAGCTAGAAGGGAGCAGATTCAGGACAGATGTAAGGAAGTACTTCTTCACAGAAAGAGTGGTGAATTCCTGGAACAGCCTTCCAGCTGATGTGGTGGGGGCATAAACAGTGGTGGGGTTTAAAAACACCAGGGATAGGCAGAAAGGAAATCATATAGGTAAGGTGGGGGGCGATAAAGAGCTGTGGATCAAACAGGGTTTGCGGCAAGTATGAAGGTAATAAAAATGGGCAGACTGGGTGGGCCAAGAGGCCCTTATCTGCTATCAGGTTCTATGTTTTTATGTTTATTAGCAGCACATGTTACTGCACAGTGGCATCTGTGGCACAGTCTAGTGGCAATTACTGCACAATTATTGTCTCAAATGACAAACCATGTACTTCTGGATACATAGGATGTAATATTACTCTTTATTTTTGCTGCCCAGTCTTGTAGTTTGAGCCGTCAGTTAGTCCCGCTTTCTTTAGTGCCATTTCGCTCTTTGTACTCTCACTATTTTAAAGGATTAGCATAGTAGTAGTGGGGTTTTAGCTATAGTTTGGGGAGTCAGTGAGGTAGAATGAGAAGCTAGCTTTTCTTATGTTTTTGGAATAGTTCTGAATGTAAGCTACCCCCAACAGCAGATTTACATCTTACCTTGAGTCTCACACCATGTCATTCCATTCCATTGGAATGTCAAGTTGAGTCAATCCCTGGAGACCAAACACTGGTTCAAAGTTGCTGGGTACAAGGATCAGCAGTGAAAGCTAGAAGCCCATCCTGACTTACTTACAGCTGGCTAATGGTTTCCCCTGTAAGGCAACCGAGGAGTGATCGACTGCAGGGTGGGACAAATAGGGTCACCAGGTCACCAAATGTGACCTGGCTAATCATTCTGGCCACCAGTTTTCTTTAAAAAACTCACCATTCTGGCAAGTAGTCAGCCACACTATCCCTGTGCATGTGTGGTAGCTCAGCATGCTTGTCAGTCAGTTGTGAGCTGAGCTACCACTGCCGCACATGTGCAGGATCGGAACTCCATTGAAATGCATGGCCATGAAAGCATAGTCACAGAACAACCACATGCAGTACACTCTGCAGACTCTGTAATGCGATCCCATCCAGTGTCAGTCTGGCTGGTGGCACTACTGTGCCACTATAATATATTATATAATATTATAATATATTATAATGGCACGGTAGTGCCATTATAGTTAGGGTTGAGTACCCCATTTAAGGTTAAAGTGTGAACTTTTGCAGCTTAATAACTTTGCCACTGTTTGACAGATTTACCTGAAATTTGGCATGTGTGGAGCAGTACCATAGATCTCCGGATATGCCAAGTTTCATAATGGTCAGATATACAGTTGCAGAGCTATATAGTGCCGTAAAAAGTCATATTTCCGCTTTTTTGTGCATTCTTAGCTCACACCTACAGGTCGTACAGTTTGAGAGACTGGTCCAAAAGCTTCAGGGAACACGCAGCCAGGGTCCCCGATGTGCCTTTTGAAGATTTTGGGAAAAAATATTAAATGGTTCAAGTTATTAAAAAAACAAGTTTCCCATTATAGTCAATGGGAAAAGTTAACAAAAACTTTGACAGTGTCACAAATGGCAGTTTTTAATTATGCAAATGACCACTATAGTGTCGCAAATCTGCCATTTTGTTTCAGTTACTGGTCCCAGAAATGCTTGGCATTTAAATGTTGGACCCTCTAGAGATACAATTCTTTTTGTGTTCACCTAGTCGAGCCCTGAGGATGCTAGCCATATCTTTCTTGGGGGTTAAACACCCCAGAAATATGTTTTTGAAATTTTGAAACAGTATTGTCACAAAAGTAGTGTCACACTTTCAACACTTTAGTGATTTTTTTTGAAAGTGTTATGATTTGTGAACGCTACTTTGTGTTTCTATAAAAAGAATAGGAAATCTTTGCCATCCTGCTGTAAAAGAACGGTTTGGTCTTTTGGGCTGAAATGTGGAGGGAAGAAAGCCGAGATCCCACAGATGTGTGTTTTGTTGGTTTGGTGCCAAAATATTAGAGAGCTGCAAAGTAATGGTACTCCGAAGTTGACAATTTTTCCCATAGGCTAACATTACGGCATCCGCCACGCCTTTTGGGGCCCGTATCTCGGAAATGCTTCGAGATACGGACTTTTTGTTGGAAAAATGCTGAGTCCGCTACTAGAGGGCTAAGTACAAAACTAGCCAGGAAAGTCGTAAATTATATGAAATTTTAATTTTTTTTCTATGTCATATGGTTCCTGAGATATAAACAATTTAGTATTCCAAGTGTTCATTTTCTGCTCTGAGGCCCATTATTATGCATACATTCTTTGTATTCACTGTGTTTCTCAATGCAGCTTTTGAGGAAAAAAGAGTGTGCGTTTTCGTTACTGTTACAGTTAGCGTTTCTACTTGCATTTCCGTAACCGTTTGTGCTAGCATTCTCGTCTATGCCACCATGTGCGTTGCCCTTTATGTTTTTGTTTGCACTTGCATTTGCATTACTGTTACCATTTGCGTTTCCTTTACTGTTTTTGTTTGCATTTCGTTTTGCATCACCGTGTACATTTCCATTTGTGTTGGTGTATGTGCTTCCATTTGCGTTTCCATTTGTGTTTGTGTTTCCTTTGGCATCATTGTTACTGTTACCATAAGTGTTTGCATTTCCAATTGCGGTACCATGACTGTGCACATTACCATTTGCGTTTCCATATGCGCTTGTGTTTCTGTTTGCGTTACTGTTCATTTTGACGTCATCGTTGTTGTTACTGTAACTGTTTGCATTTCCAATTGCGTTACTAACACTGTTTGCGTGTTCATCACTGTATGCGTTTCTGTTGGCCATAGCATTTGTGTTTTCGGTTGTGTTTCCATTGTCGATTGTATTACTGTTTCCTTCTACGGCACCATTGCCTTTACCGTTTGCATTTCTGTTTGCGTTTGTGTTACCATTTGCATTTTTCTTACCATTTGCATTTTCACTGGTGTTAGCATTTACATTACTGTTTTTGTTAATGTTTGCATTTCTGTTGCTGTTAGCGTTTGCGTTACCATTTCTGTTTTCATTAATGCTTGCACTTGCGTTTCTCTTACCATTTGTGTTATCATTTATGTTTGCATCACCATGTGCGTTACCATTTGTGCTTGCATTTGCATTACCGTTAGCTTTACTATGTGACAAAAAAATCACATGGTGGGAGGCCCCGCGCTCCCACCACCACATTCCATTCACTATCTATAGTGCTCATTCTCAAAAAGAAGGGAAATTCATGGCAAAAAAATCTGTTTAATGCATCAGTTAGAGTTGTTACACAGCAACAAAAGTCAGGAAATTTGGTGTTAGGGTTGCCACCCCTTGCACCCCAAGCCCACCCCGTTCCCACCAACAGGCATTGGGGTGTGTGTTGGGGTCGTGGGTCCTCACCCCATTCTCCTATACTGCACCACCTTAGCTTGTTTACACATGGTATGGGGTGAGAGTTAGGACCAAAGACTCAAAGCACACCCCGCTGCCTGTTAGTGGGGATAGAGTGGGCTTGGGGTGCAAGGGGTAGCAACCCTAACACGGAATTTCCTCTCTTTTGCCACTGTGGAACAACCCTAACTGACGCATTAAATGGAGTTTTTTGCCATGAATATATACAGTATATATATATATATATATATTGATACATATACATAGATATATGTAATTTGGTTAGTTAGTGGGTGTTTGTCTGATTGTGTGTGTAAAGGTTATTTGTTGGTAGGGGTAGGGGAAGGTGTGATTGGTTTTAGAGTAAGTAGCTTTTAGGATGTGCTGCCTGCTACTGACTCTGAGGCTCAGTTACTCCCTGTCTTTACATAGAGGCCTACCTCCCCTTCTGTGACCCGACCGCTGGGTGCTGTGTATCAGCAGTGCAAGGAGGTGGGGATTGGAAGAAGGAATAGGAGAACAGTGCGGGACAGGGTGAAAACTGATGGGGAGGCTCCTACCGGGGTTGTGTGGGCCAAGAGACACCCTAGGGTGAGTAGGGGTCTGGAGAGAGACCTGATGTGTATAGTCCCCTACTCAGGGATCCCAATAGAATCAGTTGGCAAGTAGCTGAGAGGCCAGCTTTCTCTGTTTGTCCACTTCAGTCAGTGCTGTGCAATGCTAGGTCAATGGGAAATAAGTCTGCAATTATGGCAAATCATGTTGTCTCGGTCAACCAGGCCTGCACTGCTGAGATGTGGCTGGGGGATGATGCCGGCACAGTACCCAAGTCACTGGGCCCAGAGGGGTTCTCAGTAGTTCACTGCTTGAGAAGGGATCACAGGGAAGGGAGGGAGGGGGGAATACCCCTCCCCCCTCAGCTAGTGGTCACATAGGAGTTCAGCATGTTTGTAGTTTATTTGCATCACCAGGTAAGGAAGAAGGTTTGGCTCCCCATACGATGCACAGGGGAAATGCCAGACCTCACCCAACAACTAACACACCAAAATCTGACCAATAGAAAATCATGTACACAAATGCTCGCAGTCTGGGAAACAAGATCCCAGACCTGCTGGCAATAATGACAGAGGCTAAACTGGACATAGTAGCCATTAGCAAGACATGGTTTACCAGTAACCACACTTGGGAGACTTCAGTACCTGGCTATGTACTGTTCAGAAGAGACGAGGTGCAAAAAAGGGGGTGGAGTGGCCCTTTATGTCAATGAAAATATCAAAGCTACAGAAATTCAGAATACACATAAGGGGCCAGAAGAACTGTGGGTCACCCTGGAAACAGGAAGTGAACAGCCATACAAACTGGGGTTGTGTACAGGCCTCCAGACCAGGGGGAGGACATAGACACGTTACTGTTAGAAGATTGGACAATACCAGCAGGGACATCTGCTAGAACTAGACACATGGTGGATTCCCTGCAGGGGGAGGGCCTCAAACAACTGGTACAACAACCCACTAGAGACAGGACTATCCTAGATCTAGTATTGACTAACAGGGAAAGGATCACAGATCTCCAGGTAGAAGGTCACCTGGGTGCCAGTGACCATCACATGATATGGCTCAATTTGGCCACTAGAACAAAATCATCCCATTCCAAGGCAAAATAATGGGACTTCAGAGGAGCTGACTTTGATAAGATGACCAACAGAGTTAAGCTAGCCCTGGCAAAAAGAAATAGAGATGAGGGAGTACAGGCAAAGTGGGCAAGCATTAAAGATGCAATACTTGAAGCAACATCCCATTGTGTTAGTGAGAAAAGGAAGTGCAAAAGAAGAAGGGAACCACTTTGGTTTTCAAACACAGTAGCAGAAAAGGTCAGAGCCAAAAGGCTAGCCTTCAGGAAATATAAGGGAACGCAGCAGGATGAAGATAGGGAGGCATACCAAACTTCCCTAAGGGAAGAAGGGATGGCAGTAAGGCAGGCAAAGGCCCAAACTGAGAAAACACTAGCATGAACAGTTAAAGAAGGTGACAAGACTTTCTATAGATACATTAGTGAAAGGAGAAAGTCCAGAGGGGGTATTGCTAAGATCAAAGGAGATAAGGGGGCATGTGAGGAGGAGGACCTTGTAAAAGCATCTATCCTAAATAGATGCTTCGGCTCAGTATTTACTAAAGAGAAGGTAGGGCAAGGCCCACAGCTCTGCACCATGGACACAGGGGGGAAGGAGGTGTGCACTAGTCCCTTCACAAAAGAAAGGGTCCTACAAGAGCTTGATAAGCTCAGGGTGGACAAGGCAATGGGACCAGATGGCATACATCCCAGGGTACTAAAGGAGCTAAGAGTGGAACTAGAAGAGCCATTATCAGAACTGTTTAGTGAGTCTCTGAGCACAGGAGAGGTCTCAGAAGACTGGAGGAGGGCTCATGTGATCTCGCTTCACAAGAGTGGTAGCAGGGAGGAGGCAGGGAACTACAGACCAGTCAGTCTTACCTCAGTAGTGGGCAAGACTATGGAGAAACTCCTTAAGGAAAGGATAGTGCAACATCTGGAATCCATAGGAGCACAGGATCCAAGACTGCATGGGTTTACAAAAGGAAGGTCCTGTCAAACTAATCTCATAGATTTTTTTGACTGGGTAACCAGAGTGGTGGACCAAGGGGGAGTAGTTGATGTTGCCTACCTTGACTTCAGCAAAACTTTCGATACTGTTCCACATAGAAGATTAATTAATAAGCTGGGTAGGCTTGGGGTGGGTCAGACGTTGGTCAACTGGGTGGCAAACTGGTTGATGGGCAGAAAACAGAGAGTGGTGGTAAACAGTATACAGTCAGAAGAGATGCAAGTCACAAGTGGGATACCTCAGAGATCAGTCCTGGTGCCTGTCCTCTTCAATATCTTCATCAGTGACATTGCCGATGGACTGAAGGGTAAGGTTTGTCTGTTTGCAGATGACACCAAGATCTGCAACAGAGTAGATGATCCAGATGGTGTAGGCAGAATGAGAAGAGATCTGGATAAACTAGCAAAATGGTCAGAAGAGTGGCAACTGGGGTTTAACGTAAAGAAGTGCAAGATCATGCACACTGATAAGAGAAACCCTGAAGCCACCTATAGGCTGGGAGGGGAGTTGCTGACAGTCACAAGGGAAGAAAGAGACTTGGGCGTCATCATCACCGATGACCTGAAATCATCCAAGCAGACCTCTAAAGCAGTAGGTAAGGCTAAAGGGATGTTGGGGTGTATTAGTAGGGGTATCACAAGTTGGAAGAGGGAGGTAATAATCCCTCTTTACAAGACACTGGTTAGGCCCCATCTGGAGTACTGCTTGCAGTACTGGAGGCCCCATCTTCACAAGGACATTAACCAAATTGTGGCAGTCCAAAGAAGGGCAACCAAAATGGTGCAGGGACTGCATCAGAAAACATATGAGGACAGATTAACTGAACTCAGTATATATACCCTAGAGCAAAGGAGGGAGAGAGGTGATATGATTGAAACATTCAAACACCTTAAGGGCGTTAACAAGGTGAAAGAGTCTAACATGTTTCATTATAAGAAAAATAGCAGGACAAGAGGACATAGCATGAGATTAGAGGGAGGCTGATTAAGGGGTAATGTGAGGAAGTTCTTTTTCACAGAAAGGGTGGTGGATGCATGGAACGGCCTACCTCAGGAAGTGGTGGATATGAATACAGTGCAGGGCTTCAAACAGGGCATGGGATAGGCATAAGGGAGCAATACAGATGAGTATGAATAGATAGGCAATTGATGGAACAAAGGCCTATGGCACATTCATAAGGTAGAAAAAGAAATGGGCAGACTGGATGGGCTTTGCAGTCCTTATCTGCCGTCAACTTCTATGTTTCTATGTTTCTATGTTTTAGATCTGAATTGAACCTGGTGGTGCACCTGGTGGGAGATACGTCATCACTGGGATGTCTGGCTATGTGTGAGGGTCTAGATGCAAGCTGCAGGATCCCCCTTATGTACTGAACTCCGAGGCATGAGGGGGAGTTTCTGCAGAAAATTACTGATAGGGTGTTGGAGTCACCAAGATGACTTATTCTTGGAGACTTTAATGCCTGGGTCAATGACAGAAGTTCACAGTTTGGGCAGGGTTTCCTCCAGAGTTTGGAATCTCTGATCCTTGCACAAGTGATTACTTGTTTGAACCATCAATACAGCTGTGCCTTTGACCTGGTATTCTCACTGGGGCTCTAGATTGATTATCTCAAGATTGATATGGCCACTTGGTCAGATCATTGCCCTTTTAGGTTCAGTTTCATGCCCCCCCTTGTAGTCCATCACCCATGGAGGTTGTCCAGTTCTGGCCATTGAGAGGACTTTGGCCAGAGGGACCTTTGGCAGTGCTGGACACTTTGGAAGTGTTGAAAGCGTGTGCTGGGGGGGTCAGAGGCAGTTGTGGTGGCCTATAATACATCCATTGTGGAGGTCTTTGAGCTCTTAGCACCAGATCATTTACACCTGCTGGTGTCATGCCTTAGTTCACCATGGTTTGATGGTGAGTTGAGGGTGATGAAAACCAGGGAGCAAAGGTTGGAACAGTGTTAAAGGAGGTCCAGGGCCCAGGAGGATAAACTGGTTATGATCTCTGATTATGATGAGTAATAGAAAGCACTCATCCAAAAGATGGTAGCTTTTTTATCGAGGGAAATTGCTGCTTGGAGGAACCGACCAGCTCAGCTCTTTCAGACAGTAGATAGGCCTTTACAACTGGCCTGTCTGGAGCCCATGAGAGCCTTCACACTCTCAAAATGAAAATAGTTTGCTCTCTTCTTCTCAGACAGGGTGCCTCCATTAAGGCCCAGATCACCCCAAGTGGGCCGTCACAGCCATGCAGAGTGGAGCCTTGGCATCAGGGTCATGTTTTTTTTTTTTACTAGGATTTTTATTGACATGAGGGAGCTTAAAAGCCCATTATATATGTCTCCCACATAAGTGGGATAATTTAAACCAACAAGTTTTTATTATAATATATACAATCTAAATTATTTTTAAATATAACCAGACTAGTACTATCAATTACATCCTGAGTAAGTTTGTTCCATAAAAATGATGTCTTAACAGTAAAAAAAGTAATCCCTTTTAAATGTGTTTGATTTTTCAACCATTATTTTCTGATTATGGGAACGAAGCTCCCTTCTTGAATTGCATATCAAAAGGTTTTAGGCCATCTATACTATGTATTATTTTGTAGAATAATAAAAGATCCCCTCTTTGCCTTCTTGCCTTCAGTGAATGCAAACCAGTTTCTTGTAGTCTCTGGGAATAGTGTTTAGTTTTTAATCTGGGAATACATCTGGTGACTTTTCTTTGCACACCTTCCAATAAATTTATATCCTTCCTTAAATATGGGGACCAAAACTGGGAGCCATAATCTAAAATAGGACATACATAGGTTTCATAGAATGGTAGAATAAGATGTTCTGATCTACCAATAAAAGTACATCTGATTTTTGTAAGTAGGGACTGAGTACTATGTGCTAATTCTCTACACTGAGTATTAGATGTAAAAATATCATTTACCATAATTCCTAAATCTTTAACACAACTAGATGGTTTAATTAAAGTTTGATTTAGGATGTAAGAATATCCAGGATTATTTTTACCTATGTGTAGAACTACACATTTATCAATATTAAATCGCATATTATTTTCATATGCCCATTTTTCAATTTCTGCAAGATCAGAGATCAATTGGAAGTGTTTCTCCAAGGTATTTACTTCACTACCCAATTTTGTATCATCTGCAAACTTGCTTAAATGGGATTTAATATTTTTATTCATGTCAGTGACATAAATATTGAATAAGAGAGGACCCAGAACAGAACCCTGGGGCACCCCACTAGTCACATCTCCCTCCACTGGCAACTTACCATTTATGTGCACCATTTGGCTTCTATTAAACAACCAATTTCGAATCCAATTTATCAGATAACTATTCACTTTTAAGGAAATGAGTTTTATAATTAATTTATCATGATCTACTCTATCGAATGCTTTGGAGAAATCCAACGAGATCACATCAGATGGAATCCCAGCATCCAAACTTTTATTAATACTATCATAAAAAGTAATCAAATTTGTAGTACAGGATCTCCCCTTAACAAAACCATGCTGTTTGATATCAATCTGGTTAGTATCCTTTAAATGCAACAGCAGTTTGTTTTTAATCAGTCTTTCCAGTAATTTACAACAGTGAGAAGTAAGACTTATTGGCCTATAATTATCAACTAAACCCCTATCCCCAGCCTTATAAATAGATAGAACCAATGCTTTTCTCCAATCGTCAGGTATACACCCTTCAGCCACTGACATATTGAAAAGCACAGTAAGGGGGGCTGCCAAAAATGTATTAGCTTCTTTAAGAAGTATAGTATTTCTACCATCTGGTCCTACACTGGAATATATATTTAACTGGTTTAAGAGATTCATGACATCATCCTCTAAGAATTGTATTACTTCAGATTTTGTAATATTGGTTATTATGGAATTTGACCCTTTAGAAAAAAACTGAACAAAAATATGTATTAAATTTATTAACAGCTGATTTATCATCTATTATTTCTTGTTTATTATCTTTAATTGGTCCCAAGTTTGGACCCTATTTTGACAGTTTGTATTAATATAAGAATATAATAATTTCCTATTGTTTGTGTTAGCTATTTGTAATTCCAATTTCATTTTCCGTGATCGGATTTTTTTTTTAACAATTTTTGTGATTTCAAATATTTGTCCCATTTTTTTCAGAGGGTTTAGACTTAAATTTGTAAAATAGTCTCTGTTTGGTTTTAAATAACTTTTTAATTTTGTTATTAATCCAAACTGGTATTTTACCTTTGGTATTATATTTAATTCTAATGGGTACAAAAGTATCTTCAATTTCTAATAATAGTGTTTTAAAGTTATTCCAAGCTTGTTGAGTAGATACTGAACCTAGGGCTATATCCCAATCGACATTTTGCAGTCTAGAGCAGATTAAGGAGAAATCTGCTCTTCGGTAATCTTTTTCAGTAACTAAGGATTTAAAAACATGTCTACCAATATTTAAATGAAATCTGATAGTAAAATGATCACTATTTCCCAGAGCTGGTTCTATACTTATATTTTCCAATTCTTCATCTATATTGGTTAATAACAAATCTAAAAGATTATTTGCCCTAGTTAGGAAATCAATAATTTGTTTTAACCCAATATTTATACAAAGGTCTATGAAATCATTTTCTTTAACATCACAACCACCTAAATCAATCCAGTTTATTCCTGGGTAATTATAATCACCCATCACTAACAAATCACCCAATGCACTCATATCCAATATTTCATCATTAAGAGCTTTATTATATTCTTGAGTTGCAGCTGGTGGTCTGTAACAATTACCCAAAATGATGGGTGATCTACCTATGGGTATAATTTTAACCCAAATTGATTCTAATTTACCTTTATTGCCCAGGGTAGAATCTATACTACTAGATTTGATAGATTCATGTACATAAATACAAACACCTCCACCTTTTTTTGTTTCCGTCCCTATTTTTATTATAGAGCTTATAACCAGAAATATTCATAGTACCATCTGAATCATTGTCCCACCAGGTTTCAGTTATTGCTACAATATGAAGACTAAGAAGGGACATTAAGGTTTCTATTTCAAGTTTTTTGACCAGATTTAAGCTTCTTGCATATGTAAAAAGGACATTACAACCCTCTGTTCTAATTATATTATTTTGTAATTTTCTCTCCCCCATTACTTAGTTTAAAGTACTGGAGATAACTTTCAAGAATTTTTTAGCCAACAAACTGCTGCCTCTTTTACTCAAGTGCAGTCCATCCCATGCAAACAGATGTTGCCTATCATAAAATTCCTCCCAGTGTGTAACACAATTAAAGCTGCTATCGAGGCACCATTGACGTAACCAATTATTGACTGCTTTTATTTTATTAGTCATTGCATTTGTAGCACGTGGAACAGGTAATATCTCAGAAAAGGAAATAATACAATTTTTTGCTTTCAGTTTGTCACTTAGATTAACAAAATCATTCTTTTTTTTTTTTTTTTTTTTTTAATTAAAACAGTTTTATTATTTTCACAAAAATCACCAAGAATATCACTTAACAGGGAGAGTTAAAGGTAACAATTGATGTAATAATTGAAGA
The DNA here is from genome assembly GCA_016271365.2 of Neoceratodus forsteri. Classification (NCBI taxonomy): domain Eukaryota; kingdom Metazoa; phylum Chordata; order Ceratodontiformes; family Ceratodontidae; genus Neoceratodus; species Neoceratodus forsteri. The sequence continues at coordinate 723,171,628 of CM057458.1, read as the reverse complement.
CTACAATTTAACTCACATATCATATTTACAAATTATACCCTCCCAAGGCTGCATACATTTACGGGCCTAATTTGCCATCCCTGAGGGCATTCTGATCGTCAGGTTTCACACCAATAAGAGCGCTTCAAATGAACTCCAAAGTGATGTATATATTTCCACTCTGCCTCGTTGATAGGCAATGTGTTTTTCTAACTTCAGTGCCAAAATGCACTCTTTATACCACTCCATCAAAGAAGGAGGTTTGTCACTAGCCAATGCCTCAAGATCATCAGTTTAGCAACCGCTGAGATAAGTGACATTTGGGCCTTTTTAGTCTTAGCGGTACCTACTGGGAAAAGACTCATCAGGCATATCTCAGGGATAAACAAAGCATCTAAGCCAGGATAGGGTCTAGTAGATTGTTAATAGACTGCCAAAGGCCTGTGTAGAGGGACATAGCCAGACCATGTGGTACAAAGTGCGTCGTTCATTCATCTATCAAAACTTTTTTGTCCCAAATTTAAACAACTGGTTGGAGTTAGATATAAATTATGCATAATATTAAAGTGAACCATTCTCAGCCTATCTTGCTTTATAAATTTATACATCGTGAGCCAGAGCTTCTTCCAAAGAGTGGGTGTCTCAGGTATTCCCAGCTCTCTCGTCCAGTAAAAACACACCCCAGACGGCAGCCTAGAGTCCCACTCCTGGAGTATTTTATATAATTTGGAGACTGAACGTGGCTGAGAAGCTATACATAAAAGTGTATTAAGGTCTCAACAAAATCATTCTTAATATCCTCTAGATTACTTCTGTTGATATCATTTGTTCCAACGTGAATAATTACAATAGGTTTATTACCACAGTTCAACAATATATCAGTGGTAATTTGTGTAATATCAGATATAGTGGCTCCTCTAAAGTTACTAGATGTTCTATTTTGCTTGTCAGGATTACAAATATGCCTATCTATCTGTTTTGTCATGGAATCTCCAAGTACAAAAACTTGTTGTATTTCTACATTATCCTGAGGATTTTGCTTGGGGAACTCAGATATAGGAGTATTTATATCAGAAGGGGGATTTGAACATGAACATTCCCTTCCATAGCAAGTTTGTTCACTGAAGTTTGGGTTAATGGGTTTTGTTTAGTGTTTTCATCACAGGTTTCAGAGATAGGACTGTTATTTGAGATTATCTCATTTACCATATTTGGAACATCCTCCATAACAATACTATCATTCCAATCACTCAGGATAGAATACTGATTTTTTAGTGGTATTGAAAAATCCATAGCCCTTCTTCCTCTTTTAGATTTATTCCCAGTAACAGTTGACCATTCAAGACTATCACCATCAGACCACTCAAGATCAATTTCCTTCCTTTTAGTACCTTCATCCCCAAGAATAGTTTGCACAACCATTTTATTTGGTACAGAATCTAGATTTACCATCCCTTCATTACCTCCCAGTAGACTATTGTGTTTTGTATGCTGACTAGATGTTACAGGGTTTAACATATTAGTCATAAGCTTCCTAATGTTTTCTTGATTACTTATAACATCATTTATTTTAAATCATATTTCTGTTGATTCTTTTTGTAATGTAGTTATATAAAGACATTTAGAACAAGCAGGGCCCATGTCTGGTCGATATTTTGTTACAATTGTAAACATTCCACAGTCTTGGCATTTAACAGCTAAATTCCCCTCTAGGTCAATAATTCTGGTATCCATTTTATAAGTTAGATTCACTTCAATACCACTTTTTAGCAGTTTCACACTCTATTTAAATATAACAAGAATATTTACTCACAGCTACACTTGCTACCACTGCGGACATTGCAGACACGCGCAGACGCACGTCACATGTCTTTGCACGCGTCTTGTCGCGCGCTCGCCCGAGCACGGTCGCTCCACTCATGGAGCGTAAGTTTAAGTAGTGTGGACCTGGAAGTCAGACTGGTTGCCTAGATACAGCTTGGTATGTTAAAAACAAATTTAAAAAGTAATTTAAGCCCCAACTGGTGTCCTTAATCTAAACATTTCTGTGCGATTTGATTGGAGGTCTTTCAAGTCACGAATGACTCACAAGCCACAAGGTTATTACAGAACCTGGTACACCTAAAGTGCAGCACTAAAAAGAAAAAAACACACTCGCTATTTAGCCCCAAGGTTTCACAGCAGCTAAGCTTGTGCTGAATAGATTCCCCCAAATAACTAGCTAAAAATCTTTTGGTAACAAAGCAAAATGTAATGCTTGCTTCTGCTGTCCGTACTGTCTCACCACACAATGGAGGTCACACAGCATAGACACAGTGTTCCTGGGGGGAGTTTTGACTGGTGATGGTGGAAGAGGTGTGTAGGGTGATCTCTGAGCTGTGGTCAACATTTTGCAACCTGGATCCAGGCTCAATGTGACTATTGGTGAGCTGTGTTGGGCATTTGGGCTCAGTGTTCCTTGAGATTGTCCGGTGCTCCTTGTCAGAGGGGGTTTTCCCAGTGTTGCTGAAAAGTGCATTGGTGAAACCCTTCTGAAAAGCCATTGTTGGACCCAGACATCTTGGCCAATTACCAACCTGTCTCTAACCTCCCCTTCTTGGGAAAGGTTATTGAGAAAGTAGTTGCACTACAGCTTGAGGCCCACCTCTCCACCTTTAACATCTATAAGCCTCTCCAGTCTGGGTTTAGGTCAGTGCACAGCATGGGGACTACACTGGTTAGAGTGCACAAATGCCTGTTCCGAGCAAGAGATAGAAGAAGAATGGTCAATTCTCGTTCTCCTTGATCTCTCATCAGCGTATAACACTGTGGGCCTTGGGCTGCTGTTGGACTGGCCGAGACAGTATGTTGGACTCATCAGCAAAGTCATTGGTTGGTTTGAGTCCTATCTCAAGGACAGGACCCAGAGGGTAGTGTTGGGAGAGTATTCCTCTCTTCTGGTGGTTCTGTTCTGTGGAGTACCCCAGGGCTCAGTCCTTTCACCCATGCTGTTTGCAGTGTATATGCTGTCCCTGGGTGGGATAATTAGGCAGTATTTATTTATTGAAAATGTTTCACCAGGAAAAGCACGCTGAGCAAAAAATGCTCGTCTCATGGTGGGACCTGGGGCGGGGGGGTTACAAAGGAGGCAGGTATACATACAATAGTTGAACTCGCAGTAGCATAATATGGAAAATGTACATAGTTGGGAGGGATTACATTTGAACTTATACATAGGCAGTACAGTACAGTGCAGACACAGTAAGTACAGGTATACAATTCATGGATTCATAGTGAGGAAGAACAGTACAGGACATGATCATAAGGCAAGGTATACAATACAAGGGTAAGCTTTGAGGCAAAAACATGAAATGCATAAGTGCAAGTTACAGAACAGAGGTAGTAATAGCAGGAATTGAATGACTGTAGTGGAGGTTGAGCTTCAGAGAGATGCATCACATAGAGAGGGAGGATTTGGAGTGAATATGGGGGGAAGAGATGGAGGGGGAGGAAACGTAGGTGAGAAGGGAGAGGTATAGGTGAGGAGGGAGGGGAGTGGGATGGGAGCTTGGGTTGAGTAGGACGAGGGAAGGAGGAAAGAGTGAGGGGAGAGTAGAGGGGTATAGGGTGCAGGGGGTAGCATATAAGCCAGACAATTCGCATGGCCAGGCCGCTGGTCAGGCACAGGGGAGTGGGGAGGAGCCAACCCGGAGGGTGGTCAGGGGCAGTCGCAACTAGGTGCGAGGGAAGTTAGAGAGGGCATAGGAAAGGGAAAGCTTGGATGAAGAATGACGGATCTGGGTGGGTAGGCCATTCCAGAGTTTAGGGAAGAGGTAGAGAAGGCAGATTGGCAGGTGGTGGTCCTACTCGTGGGATGAAAAGTAGTCTGGGGTCAGTGGATCTGAGGGCATGTGAGGGGTGGTGGGGGCTAGGGCAGATGCAAGATAGGGAGGAGGGAACCGAGCCAGAAGTTAGAAGTGAATTTAGCGCAATGAATTAGGCGCTGGTTACACAGAGAAGGTAGGGATAGGGAACGATAAAGCGTGCAGTGATGTGAACGAGGGGGGGCGTCGAGGGCAAAGCGGCAAAAAGCATTGAAGAGGGGGTCTAATCTGGCGAGGGTGGTCTGTGCTGCGGAACTGTAAACTACATCACAGTAGTCGAAGGAGGGTAGAATCATTTTCTGAACAATTTCGCGTCTGACAGGAAGAGGGAGACTGGTGCTGTTTCTATAGAGGGCACCAAGTTTAGGGCGCAGTTTGGAAATGATGGAATTGATGTGGGTAGAAAAGGAGAGGTGGCGGTCGAACCAAACTCCGAGGTACCTGAAGGAGGGTACTTCTTCGAGGACCATGTTATTCAGAGTGTGGAATCTTAGAGGGGAGGTGAGTTTGGAAAGGCGCTGTCTGGTGCCAAAAATCATAGAGTTGGTTTTCTTAGCATTTAGGGAGAGTTGGTTGCAGTTGAACCAGAGTTGGATTTTGGTGAAATCAGTTTGAAGTTTGGAAGTGACTTCTTCGGGGGTCCGACCGGAGGAGAAGAGGACTGTGTCATCTACATACATATGAATGGGGAAGAGGTAGGAGTTTGGCAAGTTGTTTAGGAGGATGGAGAAGAGGATGGGGCTGAGAACTGAGCCTTGCGGAATGCCAGAGGTAATGGGGGGGGGGATGTGGTCAGCTATTTTAGTGGATTGGGATCTATTTAGAAGGTAGGCACTGAACCAGTTTATGGCGGATTCAGCTAAACCAGCTCCGGAAAGGCAGGATAGTAGGAGAGAATGGACATGGTGTCAAGGCTTTTTGCTAGGTCGATAAAATAGCAGCGGTGATTAGCCCTTGTCCATCCCAGTAAGGATGTGGTCAGTGAGTCTGAGTAGGGAAGAGGTGGTGGAGTGGTGCTTTCTGAACCCGGACTGGAAAGGGGTGAAGAAGTTAGTATCTGTGAGAAGTGGGAGAGTTGGGAAAGCACAAGGTGTTCCCGGAGTTTAGCGAGTGGGAGGAGGAGATGGGTGGTTGGATGCAGAGGTAGGGTCACCACCTTTGGGAGGGGTAGAATAGTGGCATGCTTCCATGCGGAGGAGAGTATTTCGGTACCGAAGAAAGATTTAGTAGGGCTGCGAGGGGTAGCGATGGTGGGAGCAGATAAGAAGAGGAGCTTGTTGTCAAGACCTGTCAGATTTGGCTTTGGAAGGGTTTAGGGCGCAGAGGGCATCTAAGGTTTCAGAGGGGAAATGGCTCTAAAGGGAGAAGGGGTTCTGCCAGGATAGGTGGGGATAGGAGACTGAGGAGACAGAGTAATTGCAGGTGGAAGGGCTTCAAGAAGGGCATGGGCGCAGGTAGTGAAATATGAATTAAACTCGGTGGCGACTTCCAGGTGATCAGAGAGGAGAGAACCCTTGGCAAGGAGAAGAGGTGGAGGGTTAACTGTTTGGGGGGAAAAAAAGGGAGCCAATGACTTTCCAGAATTTGGAAGGTCTACCGAGGTTAGCATTAAGTGTGTTATTAAAATATTCAGACTTAGCTAGGCGGATGGCCTTGGTGCACCTATTGCGGAGCATGCGATAGGAGGTGAAGTCTCTGGGAAGGAGTGAGGATTTGTAGTTTTTCCAGGTCTTGTCACGGGCTTGTTGGCAAGCAATCAGCTCGGGAGTGATCCAGGGTAGGTGAGAACCGCGGACTCTAGCCCGGCGTAAGGGGGCGTGTTTGTCCCAGACGGAGAGGAAGATGTTCTGGAAGTGCATAAGGGCTGAGTCCATATTAGAGCGGTTTGTGCTTGGGACCCAATTAGAGTGGTGAAGATCATCTAGAAGGGGGGAGAGGTTGAGGGATTTGTAGGAACCCTGGAGTATAAATTTGGGAGGGGATTTGACTCTGTGGATTTTGCGGACTAAGTAGATAAGGTGGTGGTCGCTAATGGAATCAGGGAGAAGACCAGAGCTGACGACACGGTGTGGGTGGGAAGTAAGCGCCCAGTCGAGGAGTGAGTGATTACCGGACTTAAGGTTAGAGCAGGTGGGTTCGGTAATTGTTTGATAGAGGTTAAGAGCAGTTAACTCGGCTTGGGTTTTGTTGAAAGTGGGTTTCATTGTTATGCTGATGATACTCAGCTGTACCTGTCCTTTGCACTTGGGAGATCAGGACTTGGGTGCAGGCGATGTGCTAAATAAATGCTTCTCTGAGATTCAGAACTGGATGTCATCACGCTGGTTGAGACTGAACCCAGAGAAAACTGAAGTGCTAGTGGTCAAGCTGGGTTGAATGGGGGGAGTGGAGGCCACCAGGAGAGAGAGACTGGGCTTCGGATCTGCCCCTCTAGGTTACTGGCTTCCATTAAGGTGATAAATCTATGAGTTATTCTGGATGATAGGCTGACACTGGAGGCTCAGGTGTTGGCAGTGGTCCAGAATGGCTCTTGCCATTTACAGAATATCAGCCACATTAAATCCCATGTCCCACCTGACAACCTGATCATGCTGGTATATGCATTTGTGACTTTGAGGCTTGACTACTGCAATGCTCTTTACCTTGGGGTCAATGCAGGCATACTGTGATGCCTGCAGCTGTGGCAGAACATGGCTGCCCAGTTACTGACAGGCCTTCCCGAGTCCTGTTGTGTGGCTGCCAGTGAGGCACTACATGGGCTGGGTCTGGGCTACCTGTTACCCTGCATGAGTGAGTAGGGGAGGGGTGGGAATGTGATACTAGAGGATTTTAACATGCTGGGGGTAGACTGGAATACCATGGCATCGTCATCTGTTAAGAAGCAAAGGGTCCTTAATGCCCTCCAGGACAAATTTCTGACTCAGCTAGTAGGGGAACTGACTAGGGAGGGAAACATCCTGGACTTGGTCCTAGCAGATGGTGATCAGGTTAAGAACCTAGTGGTGGAATACCCTTTGGCTGTTAGCAACCACTCCACGGTATGTTTCACCCTCAACATGGGGAAGGAGAGGATCCAAACAAAGACCACGGTAGTGGACTTTAGAAGGGTTAACTTCGGGGAGATGGCAGATATCCTCAGGGAGCATATAGGTAAAATCAGACCTGGGATGGGCACAAAGAGGCACTGGGAAATCCTGAAGCTGGGCATCCTGGAGGCCACAAAAACCTGCACCTGGTCCCAAAATAAGATGGTCAGAGCTAGGAAACCTTGCTGGCAGACAAGGGACGTGCAAGAGGGAGTAAGGGACAAAAGGATGGCCTTTAAAAGGTACAAGTGCTCCTGTAGTGAAGCAGACTGTGAGGAGTACCACAGGATATCAAAGTAGGTTTGGAGGAGAGTAAGAACTGGCAAGGCTAATAAAGAGCTTAGATTAGTGAAGGGAATCAGGGAAGGGGAGAAGGAATTCTACAGATACATTAGGGAGTGAAAGAAGGGTGGCGGGCATATAAGCAAGCTGAAGAAGAAGGAGGGGAGATGGGTAGGAGGTAGAGCAGGCTGAAGTGTTAAATGAGTAATTCAGCTAGGTCTTTACTAGGGAAAGGGATGGGCCACTGCCAAAGTGGAGGAGACAGGGAAGGGGGCATAGCAGGGGAGGCACTCATGGATAGTGAGATCCAGGTAGGGAGGGTGAGGGAGGCCCTCAAGTCCCTGAAGATGGATAAAGCTCCAGGACCAGACAGCATCCCCCCAGGGTTCTGAATGAACCGGTGGATGTCCTAGTGGCTCCAATGATGGATCTATTCAATTCCTCCCTCCAATCAGGACGTGTTCCTCTGGACTGGAGGATGGCACATGTCGTGCCCCTCCACAACAGCAGACCTTGGGATGAACCGGGGAATTACAGACTGGTCAGAGTGACATCCATCATAGGAAAAATGATGGTGGCCATCTTAAAAGAATGGATGGCAGAGTTCCTAGGGGTAAATGATTTTCAGGATGACAACCAACATTTGTTTTTCTGGGGAAATCATGTCAAACCAGCCTAGTCCAATTTTTCTACTGGTAATAAGATCCCTGGATGGGGGAAAGACTGTTGATGTTCTGTATCTGGACTTCAGCAAGGCTTTCGATTTGGTCCCACATGGAAGGCTGATTTGGAAATTGAAGGAACTGGAGGTGGGGGATAAACTGGTAGGGTGGGTAGCAAACTAGCTTAAAAGTAGACAGCAGTGGGTGGTGGTAGGGGTTGAAGCCTCATAGCCCAGAAGGGTCAACAGCAAGGTCTTGCAAGGTTCAGTGTTAGGCCCTATCCTTTTCAATGTGTTCATTGCAGATATTGGGGAAGGAATTGGGAGTAAAATGAGCCTGTTCACTGATGACTTCAAACTGGGGTCTGTGGTGGACAGTTAGGAAGGTAGGAGGGCACTACAGGAAGACTTGGTGAGGCTGGAAACCTGGGCACACACATGGCAGTTGGGGTTTAACCCACATAAGTGCAGCATCCTGCATCTGGGTGTTAGGAACCCTGGGTATAGTTATCACTTGGGGAGAGTAAGGCTGACTGTCTCTACGATGGAGAAGGATCTGGGGATGATGACGGATGCCAAATGGAACAATTCAGAGTAGTGCAGGAGAGCAGCTGCTAAAGCAAATAAAATGTTTTGGTATATAGCTTGGAGGATAACATCTAGGAGCAGGGAGGTTATACTTCCCCTTTACTGCTCGCTGGTGGGGCCGCACCTGAAGTACTGTGTGCAGTTCTTGCTCCCCCGCCTAAAGAAGGACATTGCACCACTGGAGAGAGTCCAAAGAATGGTGACAAAGATGATCAGTTGTCTGGGGGAATTGTTATATGGGGACAAGCTTAGCAAGCTGAACATGTACTTGCTGGAAGACAGAAGGGATGGAGGGATATGATAGAGACCTTCACATATCTGAAGGGAGTCCACAGAAGGAAAACAGAGGGATTGATAAAATCGAAGGGGGAGGGGACTACTAGAGGTCATAGTCTGAAACTGGCAGCGGAGCAGTACAGAGGAGAGTTGAGGGGGCATTATTTCATGGAAAGGGTGGTGGCACCCTGGAATGCACTTCCTGATGACCTGATAAAACGGATACTGTGGGAGGTTTTAAGAGGGGTTGGGACAGGCACAGGGGCATGGTGCACGTTGGGGGTAAGGTGAACACCAGAGGTACTCAGGAAGGGGGGTGTGGGAGGAAAGGGGTAAATAAGGGAGGTAATGCAGCTACTATACCACACCAGTGAGCTGTGTCGGGCAGACACGATAGACTGTTAGGCCCAATCGCTGGCAACTATGTATGTATGTGTGTTCGAGCTCCTGCATCCTCACATACCTGTGCGTCCTCTCTGTTCTGCTGAGGAGGGCCTCCTAGTAGTCCCTAGGGTGAGGTTAAAATCTTCCAGGGACCAGCATTTGAAGTAGCAGCCCCAGTCCTCTGGAATTTCTTGCCCAGGACTTTGAGGAAGGCCTCTTCGGTGAAGGGATTTAACCGGGATCTGAAATATCTTTTTATTTATGCAGGCTTTTGGCTTTTACTTTGCTTTCACCATTCATATACACACATTTTGCTATTGATTTCTTATACTTTCTGTTCAATTTTAGTGGGTATTATTTTAATGTATTCATGCATAATAATGATTCTTGTGATTTTACTTCTTTTGTAATGGTGCCCTGAGCCTATGGGGAAGTGTGACACATATAGATACGAACTTCTCCTATTACTACTGTTTAAACTGTTTAATTTCCAGTTTTCCTCAGATTGCACCACTACCTTAACTGCAAAAAGAGCCCACCAAAGCTTTTGATAAAAGTTGTGGTGGGATGTTTTTCAATGAGACAATTTCTTTATCTTAAAATCACCACACACAGAGCTTCTGAATATAAATAGGGCCCTTAGTGTGATATGTCCCTTTGGTGAGGAGGCTGGCCAGGGTTTTTACTTGATCTCAAAGTCCATAAGTGCTGGGGATGCAAATTTTCACTTCAGAAAGTTCTGACCGTTACCTTTTCAACATCACTCAAATTGTCTGCTAAAAACACAGGCCGCACAATTCTATGTGTTCACTTTTATTTGGTATAGTACCCAAATAAAGCATAGTAAATTGCATATTTGACTCCACTTCCAGTGGCTGAACTAAAGGACACTTATTGTAGACACATTCTCTGCATTTTATGAGGCCATGACCAAGCACTCATTTTAATGTCAAACCCCATGTAATGCTTGCTAGGATACACTGAATTATTTTAATCAACTGGCTTTATTTCTGAATCAGGGGAACAATCCTGGCCACTGGCTTGGGTGGCATAACTGGTGAACCACTGACCTAGAAGAAATGGCATACTGGGTTAATGTTACCTTACATATTGTTTGTATAGCTCAGGTAAGGGTAATGAGACTTTTTGCTTCTAACCCCAGGAATCCCTCACTGATGCTTTATACAAGCATCATCCTCTGGCCAGAATATGAAGCCCTGAGATGGAACTTTATGCTGATGATGGAACTTAGAATACAAGTTCAAACTCTACAGTGTGGTCTCACACCCCCTAAGCTTCCCAATGTCAGATTTGTTTATCTGCTGAATAAAGAAGTCACCCCAAAGTACAGCTCCAGTATTCTGGTCTCCAGAAGGGCTTCTTTATTTTAATTTCAGTGCTTGACTAAATACTTTGTTTATTTTTTGATAACTTTATGTTAGCTTAGGGGTTTGTATATTTATACTTGAAAATTCTTTTAATAATGGTTCTCCAGTTCCCAGGAACCAGAGAAGGCCTCTGCACTGATGTGGTATTTCCTGTCTTTAGGGAATCACATTTCAGATTTTTTGTATCTATTAATCTCTGTGAAATTGTACAAACAACTCCATTCTGTTTTATTTTTCAGAGTATTTTTGCTTCTGGGTTGCGGTTTCCATTTCTAATAATCCAGACCAAGACCCTGCTATGCTACCAGTATTTTAACCAGGAGTAGCACACTAAGCTGAAAGCTTTTTTACAGGAGCGACCTGGGAGCACAGGGAAGTTAAATGACTTGCTCAGGGTCACACAGTATGCAAGTGGAAGCTGTGGGATTCAAACCCAGGTCTGGTTTGCTGGATGTCACCAGATTTGCAGCTCAGAGCCTTAAATCACTGTGCTATACTGCCTCCTATTTTTCATAACCACTTGAAAATTTTAATAAAATAAATGGTTTTGGTACACTGTAAGAGGTTCCTCCTGGTAAAGTAACCTGCTTTTAAATATATTTTTTCCCCTCAGAACTGCCTTGGTTTTCTTCAGGTTCTGAGGATATACTGTTATTGTTTTTGGGAACCGAAAGTGTGTTTTTCCTTAGGGTCATCAGTGTTTGGTATGACTGATAGACCTAAAAAAAAAAACAAGGCCAATAGGTTTAAAAACTGTATACATTGTTTTTAGCTATTTAAGGGTGCTGGGTCCAGATCACAATTGTATTTAAAAAAGTTTCGCCCAAAAACCCAAAAGAAAAGGGCTAAAAAAGAGAAGAGTTTATAGTTTCTCTCCCTGCTTCTGTGTCACCATAACACAATACAGCCTCTGAGGGAGTTCCTAATGATGGTGGAAACCATGCAACAGAGGGTTCATCTCTTCATATACATCAGTAGTCCTTGTCAGAGGGAACAGAGATAAAAGATAAAGTTGCTCAGCTATCAGATAAGCACTGTAAAGTTTATAAAGATACCAGGGTGTCTGAAAGGTGTAACCCTGAGTCCAGCAAAGGCAAGTATACAAATAAAAGCTGTAGAGCAGGCACTGGAAACAGTGTTTGCCAAGAAAAAAGAAAGAAAAGAATGTCCTTACTGGTCCACCTCAAAAAGAGAAGAAGCAAACTTTAAACCCAAGACAAATGTCCTCAACAGAGTATGTGGCAAAAATGTGGCACATTTTCAGGCCTTCCAGGACCTGCAAAATGTTATGTACATGCCTGCTCCCTCCCTCCAGGCTCAGGCTCCAGCCTACCTGCCTGTGGAGGAGGAGGAAATGTATATGAAGAAGATTAGGAAGGTGAACCCATGGTTCACCTGAGCAGGAGTTGGGCTCACCTCCATGACCAACAAAGGATTATTCATCATATTCCTCTTTCATTAGGCAAACGGTTAGCACCCTCTACATCCCCTCTCAGGAAACAGAGGAGGATGAGGGGGAAGTAGAATTTATTAATATGATAGGGCTAGCTCCTGCAGAGAGGCTACTAGTCCCCATTCACAAATATTTACAAAAGACCACTTAAAAAATCTTGTCTGCACCTACATCAGCTGCAGGCATAGATAAAAAGATTGAGAAAAAGTATCAGGTGGACAGATGGGGAGTGGAATACCTGTATGCCCACCCTGATCATCAAGGTGTAGTCCAAGCATCTGCCTGTGAGAGGCAAAGGTCCGCTGATAAGGACTCCAAAAAATTGGATACTATGGCCAAAAAGGTTTATATGACAGCTTCCCTGCTCAATTAGACAGGCAGCTTACTTGGCACATACAACCCAGTATCAGAAGGCACTGTGGAATACAATGCTGGCAGTGGCTGATAAGACTGAAGGTGATCTGGTACAGGATATGGCTGCCACAGCAAAGTCAGCTCTGGATGTGCCAAATATCAGTTCCACATGGCTGTGGACACTAATGACTCTGCTTTAAGAGCCTTAGCCCATGCAGCATTATTGAGGAAGAGTATTCTGGCTAAGGGCAACCATTCTTTACCAGGACACTTAGACCAAGTACATGAACTTGCAAGTCAAAGGAAATTCATTTTTTGGTGACAAAACAGAGGCATACATGAAAAAAGTGAATGAGTACAAAACCAGTTACAAAAACAACACTAATAAAGAAAAGCCCTCCTCGTCCTACAGGCTTTATGGTAGGGGAGGTAGGGGAATGGGCTACTACATCTTTTTAATTACATTGCATGTTATTGTTCTTAAATATTGAATACCTCTAATGTCTAAAATTTAGAACTGTATTGGATATGCTCATTTCAAAATGGCCACCAGCACGCTGCTTTCCCCCATTGGTGCCTCTATTTTCTATATGTGCTTCTTCTTCAACATGAACTGGAAGGTTCCATTTCACACCAATTCAGAGCAAGCTTAACTTGAACATGCTCAGGACTTGTACCCTCCCAGCGGTCAACAGTGAGGGACCTTTAATCCTACTTAGCTCTGCATGTAGGAAAACGGACCAAATCTGACATAATTCTTCTTGTTTAATTGGTTCTGTGCTGTAAGTCACTAAAGCACAATTTTTGCTACAGTTTGTATTTTTACACTAATGTCTTGTACCAGGTTAATCTCATGTGATGTGGTTCTTTCATAGTGGTGAGGGTAGGTTGTTTAATGCATCACCAAGACCCTTAACGCTGTTGAGTAAAAGAAAATGTAGTGGTTTAGAGGGATAAAGCTTCAAGTAACACACATTGCCATGGTTTAGCTCTTGTTTTTGGATGCAGTGGCTATCTTTAAAAAATTGTCTTTGGATGGAAATATTATTTTGGAACCCTTCTACTGTATGTTGTACCAAGGTTCAGACACAATATCTAATCGTAATCTAAAGAGCAATTTTCCTTGTATAGTTTGCACAGTAAAGTAACAGTGATGTGTTTCTGTATGGAAATGCTTGCATTTTGCATTTTGCATGTTGAAAATACAATAAAATATAAGTTTTAAAAAACACTACCTCAGACCTATGATTACCAACCCTAATGAGGTTACTACAGGGGCAGAGGCAGCAGGGGCACCGCTAGCCCCCATGCCTTTGCCAAAACAAAGTCTATGACAATTCTGTCCAGCTCACCCAAACACTGCCAGTAGGGGGAAGACTAGCCCACTACTTCCAGGCATGGGTTAACATTACTACGGACAAGTGAGTTGTCCTGTAGGTAGTGGGCCAGGGGTTGTACTTGCATTTCAAGAAATTCACAAAACTGCAGAAACACAAAGATTTTCAAGACCATTCTTCCGCATAAAGGATTCTGCTGAAACTGGAAGTAAACAAATTGCTACAAGCAAAAGCAATGGAAAAGATCCTTGTTTCACAGTGGGGCAATGGCCTGTTTGCAAGGTACTTCCTGACCCACAACAAAAATGGGGAAGGGTGACCAATTTTAGACCTAAGATAGCTGAACAAGCATATCAAAAAAGAAAGGTACAAGATGGTTACAGTGGGCACAATAATCCCATCCTTACAAATAGGGGACTGACTGAACTGACTGAATCTGAAAGATGCCTATTTTCACATCCCAGTCAGACCCACCCACAAAAAGTACCTCAGATTCAGACTAGGAAACTACCAGTACTAGTTTGTGGTCCTCCCCTTCAGCCTCACATTAGCACCAAGGGTCTTCATGAAGTGCTTGATTGTAGTGGCAGCACATCTGAGAAGAAATGATGCAGTGGTTTTTCCCTACCTGGATGACTGGCTAGTCACAGGGAAAAAGGCATATCACAGCATGTAGGGATAAACATCAGTAGTTTCTCACATAATATAGTCCTGGATCTGAGAGCTCCTAAGACCCTTCTCATCAGCATTCAATAGCTTGTCTGCACAAATAGTAGAACTTCTCCTCCTCTCTCAGGGCTGAGCCCCACTGGGCTAAACTGAAGTGAACTCAGTGAGGAGGTTTTTATATCTTTTGGTGGGGTCACCTGACTTGTCCCCTTTCTGTATTTACATGTCTGAGTATGTTGTTTCAAAACTAGAGGGTTTTTTGTTTCAGGGACTTCCCGGTTCAGTTAAAGGTACAGTGTATCTCTCCACAGATATTGACTCTATATCTCTGATCCACAGTGACTAAGCACTTTTACACAGTATACCACATTACCATATATAGAACCTTATACGGTAACAGGTTTATAGTGTGAATTTATAAAAATACCCTAAGGATTTCCCATAACTGCCCCTAAGGATTTCCCATAAATGCACCAATCATGAAATCATCATTGTTTTAGATGACTTCTGAATCCTTTTTCTTTAAAAAGGCTTTACTAACTGTATTAGACAGATACTTTATTAGAAGTAGAAGGGGTCTTATTTAGGGTTAAAAAAAAGAAAGAAAGTCAGTGCGTGTTCTGTGCTGGGAAGGGTATTGTATCAGCTGACTTTGCTAAACCAGTAGGAGGAGAGAGAGCTTAATTGGCGGTGTGGCTTAGACACTATAAAAGCAGGTGACTCAAATTACAACTTCCTGTTGCTAGCCTTGCTTGTAGAGCAGAAAGCACCTAACTAAAAAAGCTACATTTTCTTATTAATTTAAAACTGATGTCTCAGCAGGAGTCAGAGTCTGTTGAGATTAAACTGACAGATACTTTATTAGAAGTAGAAGGGGTCTTATTTAGGGTTAAAAAAGAAAGAAAAGAAAGAAAGTCAGTGTGTGTTCTGTGCTGGGAAGGGTATTGTATCAGCTGACTTTGCTAAACCAGTAGGAGGAGAGAGAGCTTAATTAGGGGTGTGGCTTAGACACTATAAAAGCAGGTGACTCAAATTACAATTTCCTGTTGCTAGCCTTTTTTCTTACTAATTGCCCTCCAGCCCACCCTAAGCCAGTTCTACTTTTATAGCCACTGGATCTGACTGTCAACAGGAACTTCCTGTTTGGCAGTAGGAAGGGAAGGATCATAGAGAAACATTTGTTTTGTCAACCCTAAAGGAAAAAAGTAGCTCACTCTCCCCCCCAGCTGCTGGTGGTCTGACACTGAGCAAGGAAGAAGGAGGCTACTAAAGAAGATAGGAAGTTGCTGTCCCAGAACAGGAAGGGTGAGAGTTGTAAGGAGAGGAAAGAGTAAGCATACAGAGAAACAGGAGAGGGGACACAAAATAAAATATGATAGGAGTGGTGCAGTGCAATGACTGTGGGGCGGCAGTGTTCCAGGAGACATTCTGGAGGCTGCGATGTTGCCCAATTTGCAGGCACCTCTCTGGTCTGAGACAGGAGGTTGCCCATCTCCAGGCTGACCTGGCTAGGATTCGTGAAACCTCCTCCCCCACCCAGGGACCACCAGGGCCAATGCCACTACCTCAGAGGTCGCCAAGAAAGAGGAGAGGCTGGACCAGGGTGGGCTCAGGGAGGGAGAGGGTGGTGGAACAGAGTTGCATCCTCCAGCTGTACCTCTCCACAATTCATTTGCTCTTCTGGTGGATAGTGGTTCCTCTATGGCACCTGTAGGTGGATACCAAGGGAGGATGCTGGGAACCTTCACAAAGGAGACCCACAGGAGGGTGACATGGGACCCCACAGGGGAAGGAAACAACTCCTGGTAGGGGACTCAATCATTAGGGGGGTAGAAATGGGGAGGAAGGGGAGAGGGAGGTAAGATGCCTTCCTGGTGCCACAGCTTGGAGGGACAGGAAGTGAATCCTCAGGATCGTGGGAGGAGCTGCACGAGGGAGGGAGCTGGATGTCATTGTCCACCTAGGGACAAATGACCTGGCTAGAAGTGGGATCAGAGCAGTGCAAGAGGAGTTTGTAGAGTTGGTAAGGGGCCTTAGACAAGTAGCGCATACGGTAACCTTCTCAGAGGTGGTGCCTGTCGATGGCAAGGGTGATGCTAGGGCACTCCTCACCAGGGAATTCAATGAGTGGTTGAAAAACTGGTGTGGAGCTCGGGGTTTTGGCTTCATTGGGGACTGGGGAGCCACCTGGAGGGATGCAGACCTATATTGGTGCGATGGTCTGCATCTGTCCAGGAGGGGAACCAGGATCCTAGGTGAGAGGTTAAAATGCTTCATTGGCAAGCATTTAACTAGCCAAGGGGGGAGGCACTGAAAAGGAGCAGGGAAATCCCAGCCTCCCCCCACAAAACATGGTAATTAGTGAGGTAAACACCAATATAGAAAACTTACTAGGGAGCAGGACAGAGGTAAATGTAAAAAAAGGCAAACGCAGTAAGGACAGAAATGGGGCTAAAAGGGGTAAGGCTATCAAAAAGTGGAGGGTGATGATTACCAATGCCCATAGTCTGTGTAACAAGCTCCCTGAACTAGTGGCCTTGATGGAAGAGGGTTGCCTGGATATTGTGGCAGTCACAGAAACATGGTACACAGAGAACCATGACTGGGATGTCAACATACCAGGATACACAATCTACAGGAGGGACAGGGAGGGTAAAAGAGGAGGAGGAGTAGCTCTCTATGTAAAGGAAGGGATCAAAGCAACAGAACTAAAGAGTAAACAGGGAGCAGATGAGGCACTCTGGGTCACCATGGAGACAGGAAATGGCACCGCAATCCGCATGTGGGTTGTATACAGACCGCCATCTCAGGGGGAGGGAATGGACAAGGAAATGATAGAAGGCTTCCTTAGAATGGCAGAAAAAGGGGAGATATTGTTGATGGGGGACCTGAATATGCCAGATATAAACTGGAGCACCTTTGCTGCAGGCACATCCAAGAGCAGGGTCATTCTTGATGCCCTACAGGGGGCATGCCTCAGACAGCTAGTATTGGAACCCACTCAGGAGGGAGCAATCTTAGACCTGGTACTCTCAAATGGGGATGGAGAAAGAATCTCAGAGTTAGAGGTGGGTAGCCATCTGGGAACAAGCGACCACCAAACAGTGTGGTTCACGATAAACACAGCCATACAATCAAGCCATACAGAAGCAAGAGTATTGGACTTTAGGAGGGCTGACTTTGGGAAAATGAGAGAGTGCCTTAGAAAAACACTAGCAAACAGGCAAGAAGGAGGTTTGGAGGAACAATGGGGAGTAATCAAAACAGCCATCACAGAGGCAACAAGCCTTTGTGTAAAGCAAATCAATAAAACACAACGAAAAAAAAAAATGCTATGGTTCTCAAAAGAGGTGGCAGGGAAGGTTAAGGAGAAAAGGATAGCATTCAGGAAATATAAGGAAACACAGAAGGAGCAGGACAGAGAACTTTATCAGTTAAAGCAGAAAGAGGCTGGGAAGGCAGTCAGAATAGCAAAGGCCCAAACCAAGGAAAGGATAGCCAATTCTGTTAAGAAGGGGGGATAAGACCTTTTATAGGTATATTAGGGAGCGAAGAAAGTCCAAAGGAGGGATACTGAGGCTTAATAAAGGGGAGGGAATGTGGGTAGAGGGGGACAGTGAAAAAGCAGGGATACTGAACGAATATTTCTGCTCAGTATTCACAAAGGAAAAGGAGGGGGGAGGTACCTAAACCAAACAAGATAAACACTCTGAAGATGTGGGTCGATACCAGTCCATTTACAGAAGAAAGAGTTCTGAAATAACTAATAAAATTGAAGGTGGACAAAGTAATGGGGCCTGATGAGATTCACCCAAGAATTCTAAAAGAACTAAGGGTAGAACTAGTGACACCACTGACTACTTTCTTTAACAAATCATGGGAGGATGGGGTGGTACCTGATGACTGGAGGAGGGCAGATGTGATTCCTCTTCACAAAAGTGGGAGCAGGACAGAGGCAGAAAACTACAGACCTGTCAGTTTGACCTCAGTGGTAGGGAAAATGATGGAATCACTTCTGAAGGAAAGAATTGTTGAGTACCTAGAGGCCAGTGGAGCGCAGGGCCCAAGGCAGCATGGATTCATGATGGGAAGGTCATGTCAGATGAATCTAATAGATTTCTTTGACTGGGTGACCAAAGTAGTAGACCAGGGAGGGGCTGTGGACATGGCCTACCTAGATTTTAGCAAGGCATTTGATACAGTCCCACACAAAAGATTAATACACAAGTTAGCCAGCCTTGGAGTGGGCCCCAAGGTGGTAGCCTGGATAAAAAATTGGCTAGACAACAGGACGCAAAGGGTAGTAGTAAATGGAGTACACAGTGAAGAAAGGAGGGTTACTAGCAGGGTACCGCAGGGTTCAGTACTGGGACCAGTCCTTTTTAATGTCTTCATAAGTGACATTGCAGAGGAACTGGAAGGAAAATTATGTCTCTTTGCAGATGACACAAAGATCTGCAACAGGGTTGATACACAAGATGGAGTGGAAAGGATGAGAAGGGACTTGGCAAGGTTGGAGGAATGGTCAAATGTATGGCAGCTCAGATTCAATGCAAAGAAGTGCAGGTAATGCACATGGGAAACAAAACCCAGGGAAGAGTACACAATGGGGGTGAGATACTGACATCAGTAAAATGGAAAGGACCTGGGGGTAATTATATCAGATGACCTAAAGGTGGGCAAGCAATGTGAGAAGGCAGTAAGGAAGGCTGGGGGGACACTGGGATGCATAGGAAGAGGCATCAGTAGTAGAAAGCAGGAAGTTGTTATCCCTCTGTACAGACAGTTGGTGAGACCCCATCTGGAGTACTGTGTCCAGTTCTGGAGACCCCATCTCTGCAAGGACATAGACAGGATAGAGGCAGTCCAGAGGAGGGCAACCAAAATGGTGCAGGGTCTGCACCAGAAGCCATACGAAGAAAGACTAAAGGAGCTTAATATGTATACTCTTGTGGAAAGAAGGGAGAGAGGGGACATGATAGAAACTTTCAAGTACCTCAAGGGAATCAACAAAGTCCAAGAGGGTAGCATCTTTCAGAAAAAGAGATGTGCAAGAACAAGGGGGCACAATTTGAAGATAGAGGGGGACGGCTCAGAGGTAATGTGAGGAAGTATTTTTTCACAGAGAGGGTTGTGGATGCATGGAACAGCCTCCCTGAGGAGGTCATTGAGTCAAGAACAGTGGGGGAATTCAAGAATGCATGGGACAGACATAAGGCAGTCCTAGTGGGGGGTAGGAGGAAGTAAGCTGTTGGTTAACTAGGATCTGCAGCTAATCTGTTAGGTAGGAAAATGGGCAGACTAGGTGGGCAAAGCGGTCCTTATCTGCCGTCAAATTCTATGTTTCTATGTTCTATGTATTCATTTCTATTTAAAATAACCTCCATGCTTTTTGTACACAAAATGCACTTACGCAATTTATACAACACCTCTCCATGTGTTTGGCATCATTCTAGAGATTGGATGGATGGAAATGGAAAAAGAATGAAAAGAGAGAACTAGTAGGAAGTTTAGTAGGGACAGTAAAGAGCTATGCTAGGTGGCCAACCTAGGGTAGGGGGAAAAAAGAAGAAAAGTGTTAACTGTTGCTAGGAAATAAGGAGATAGAAAAGTGATCCATCAATTACAACCGAGGGTGTAGCCTAACTCTGCCACACACCTCCCTCCTTAAAAAAAAACAGTTCTCAAAACTATACTGTTTTTCAAGAACCCCCTGTCAGTCACAAATATTCTACCAAAACAGTAGAATGGGGGTTGGTTGAAACTTTCTCTCACCCACTATGAAAGCTTCACCCCAGGGTCCCTTAATTCAGATATTTTTAGTACTGTCCACCATACCAAGTTACTGCAGTATGACAATATTTTCACAACATTACCTTGGGGCTGTCGTACAGTTCAGCACAGTACCCATCTATGCTCTTAGAGGACTTCAGTCTGTAGTGAATTTCTATCCCCCAACTATTTCACTCTGGTTACTACAACTCAGAAAAAGAGTGACGTGGAGCACCAGACAATTTACTGTGGTGCTCATTTTTATCAAAAGTAACAGAAGAAGTAGTAAGAGCACCCACAAAAATCAGAGAGCACAGGACTTTGATGAAACAAATTGAAGTCCTTTTATTTAAATACCAAACTGCATGTTACATATGCACCAAGTCCCAAAAATAAGCAGTAAAAGCTGTACCAGCACTAATGTTTCCCCTGACCACTGTCAGGCATCATCAGAGTGAATCGAATCTTGTGTTACTACAACTCAGACACTTCATATGTAATATCAGGCACCCATCAATAGGCATCATTTCAGCACCCATCACTTGGTATCATTTCGGAATCCATCATTTGCTATTGTTTCAAAACCCTGTGCACCAACTATCGTACCTTCATCAGTACATTAAAAAAAAGGGAAGCAGTACACAGCAGTTTTATGCTGACTTTCAACTTTCTCCATACCCATCGCTTGGCATCATTTCAGCCCTGTACACCCACTGTTGTACCTTCATCAGTACATTAAAAAAGAGGAAGCAATACACAGCAGTTTTATGCTGACTTTGATCTTCCTCCATACCCATCACTTGGCATTATTAACACTCAGGGGCCCAATCATAGGTTCCACCCCATACCTAGATCCTCCATGACCCTAGGTTCCTCATTTTATATCATACAGTATAGACATTACTTTTATGTTATACATTTCTTGTAATCATTTCATACATCTAATTTATCCATTTACCTTTCATATATTTTCAGGCAGACAGGGAACCTTCTCATGCTGAACATCAACCAGCCAGTTCCTGACTCCAAAACCTTTGGGATTTCCTTTCAACCCTTATTTTTAACATACCAGGAGTTTCCTTTCAACCCTTACACCATTCTGGTACCCTCAACTGACTGTACTCAGCACCATCCTTAATGCTATATTCATTTAAAACATTACATGTTTCATACATTTCATAACATATCACAGGGGGTTCAAAACATGGGAAAGTCCATTCAACCACCATGGTGTCTTTCCTGTTGCTTGTAGTCTTCACCCCAGTATGCAAATGTCTTGAAACAGTCTTACCTGAGGCCCTCATCTCATCGTCCTCCAAGTAGCAGCAGCCCAGAAAAATAGGCAACAACGGGATCTCAAAAGTGGCTGGCAACAAAGGTATGGATTCTGGTCCTCTGCCTTCACCACAAAATCCTCAGATTGGGAACCCTCCATCAGCACCTGGCAGTGGTGCTCCACCTCTCTCCGGCATTGGTCTGCCTCTGCATTCTATCAAACTCCAATCTGTTTAGTAATTCCCCTCTGATCCTCTTTACCTGGGCTCTGGTATGCACACCGGTAAGCACCTCCTCCAACAGATCCTTGGCATCTATGAGATCCTGTAGGTATGCCACTCTGCTCTTTGCCCCCAAGGCTGGTATCTGGGTACTAGTCTCCTACTTGTTTCTCTGGACAGCCAGTACTATCCCACTTCTGACACCAAGTTTGTCACAGCGTGTGGGGATAAACACCAGACTGGGCAAATCTAAAGGTTTAAAACACACCTTGGTGTGATGTTTATTTTTCAAAAGTTAGAAAAATAATAAATGAAAACAAAAGAAAATTGCAAAGAAAATCACTACTTAACATCAGCAGTTTCTCACATAATATAGTCCTGGATCTTAGAGCGCCTAAGACCCTTCTCATCTGCATTCAACAGCTTGTTTGCACAAACAGTAGAACCTCTCCTCCTCTCTCAGGGCTGAGCCCCACTCGGCTGAACTGAAGTGAACTCAGTGAAAAGGTTTTTATATCTTTTGGTGGGGTCGCCTGGCTGAGCCCTTTCTGTATTTACATGTTTGGACATGGTGTTTCAAAACCAAAGGGTTTTTTTGTTTCAGGAGCTTCCTGGTTCAGTTAATGGTGCAGTGTATATCTCCACAGATACTGACTCTATATCTCTGATCCACAGTGACTAAGCACTTTTATACAGTATACCACATTCCCATACATAGAACCTCATACAGTAACAGGTATATAGTGTGAATTTATGAAAATACCCTAAGGATTTCCCATAACTGCACTGGTCATGAAATCATCATTGTTTTAGATGACTTCTGAATCCTTTTTCTTTAAAAAGGCTTTACTAACTGTATTCATTCCTATTTAAAATAGCCTTCATGCTTTTTGTACACAAAATGCACTTATGCATTTTACACAACACTTCTCCATGTGTTTGGCATAATTCTATGGACTGGATAGATGGAAATGGAAAAAGAATGAAAAGAGAACTAGTACGAAGTTTAGTAGGGACAGTAAAGAGCTACACTTGGTGGTCAACCTAGGGTAGGAGGGAAAAGAAGAAAAGCAAAGAGAAAAGTGTTTACTGTTGCTAGCAAATAAGGAGATAGAAAAGTGGTCCATCAGTTACAGCCGAGGGTGTAGCCTAACTCCACCACACAGCGCAAGAGGCAAAGTGCTCTATCCAGAAGCAAACCAGCAATATGTTCTGAAGCACTGTGGTGTAGCTAGGCACAAGTTATATTAGTGAAACTAGCCGGCCCGCTGGCACAGTGGTTGGATTTTCTCTTGCGAAACCGGTGACCTGGGTTCAGGAATGGACTATGGAAACCAGAAGGGCGGCCAGGGGAGAAGGACTAAGTGCCCTACAGGCTGCTCTCCTTCTCTGGGGGGAGGAATGGTGTGTGTGTCCGGTGCTTGAGGGACTCCTGGTGGAGGCTGGGGAAACCACAAGCAACCAGTCACCTAGATCAAGAGGTGCAGGGCAAATGCTGGAAGTCATTGCACATCCCTGCCCCTGGGGCAGCTGCAAAAAAATGTCATCAGCCACCATGTATGATGTGCACCTGGCACCTGGCCTTAATTGCTCCCAGCCTGTCTGCTGACCTAACACAACTCCACTGCCACTGACCAGCCCTGAATCCTGCCCTGGGGGGAAGCCAGGGAGGTACTGTTGGTCACTACCGGCACCTTTCCTGTCAGAGACGGGCTGAATCATGGCATTGGCTCCATCCTGAGCGGTACATCGGGGGTGTCAGTTGGAGGCACGATATTAGGCAGTGAGGTAGGGTACTCAGGAATGAGCTGAAAAAATAGGTGGTCAGCGGCAAAAAGTAGAATCAATAATAATAAAAAAAAAATATTAGTGAAATTTGGTTAAAAAGACCACAGATACAAGTAGACCCCATGCAGTACAACACAAATGTCCCTGATGTTTGGCAGCAATACTGGTTGCTTTCTCATGGGTTTGATATAGTGTATGCCTAGCTACATGTTTTGCTTGGTATTTACTTATTACTCTTGAGTACTGCTTAATGTTGGAGTGCCCTTTTTCACTTTAATAGTTATGTAAGTACACTGTCACAGACTTAAAGCTCCATTCTACCCTAGCTGTCCAAGTTCCATGCACCCTGCCTGTGCAGCCTACCATCAGTCATCCAGACACAATAACAAAAAGTAGATATTACCAAATAAGAGAAAACTTTTGGTTTGCAGAGCTGTGCCCCTTTTTACAATGAAAACACCCCTGTTAAATCTATTTTGAGCTTATACGTATTTGCTCATAGGAGGCAGGCAAGAATCTGTAAAGACAGATAAGTAAGTAATAACCCATGACAGGGTGTACTGTTGTTGGGGATTAATGCACGCCCAGGTGTGTTGTGAGGCATGAGGCCACAGGCTGAGTGCCCTCACAGCACCAAGGTGTGTGTTAATCACCAATAATGTTATAACTCTGAAGTTAGATGTAGTGTATATGGTCAAGTTTTAGTTGTATCAAACAGGGCTCCAGTCTCTTACATATCAGTTTATCCTCATATTCTCATTCATTTCAGTTGCATATGTAATGCATTAAGAATATAGAAAGGGTAGAGAAGGTTCAGAGGAGTGCATCAAAGATGGTACATGGATTGCATCACAAGTCCTATGAGGACAGGTTGAAGGACTTGAATATGTACTCCCTGGAGGAGGGGAGGGAGAGAGGGGATATGATGGAGACATACAAGTATCTTACAGGGAGGAGTAGGGTACAGGAATACACTATTTTAAGTGAGAAAGATGTTCCGGGACTAGAGGGCATGGGATGAAGTTGGATGGAGGACAATTCAGAGGAAACATAAGGAAGAATTTCTTCACAGAATGGGTGGTGGAAAAGTGGAACACCCTGTCAGAGGAAGTGGTGGGGGCTGAAACAATCACAGGATTTAAGAATGCATGGGATAGACATATAGGAATTCTGGAGGTCAGGGGTAATAATAATAATATAATAATAATAGCATTTATTTGTATGGCGCCTTATCCAAAGCCAAGGCACCTCACATTTTAAAACAGCAATAACAGTATAAAATATAACAAGCTTCAATAAAATCATACAGATATCCATAAAAACAAGTGGCTCAATTACCGAAAGCTTGATGCCACAAATATGTTTTTAATGATTGTTTGAATCCCTCCACAGTTGCACACTACTGACTCTGATGGGGTAGAGAATTCCAAAGGGTAGTGGCTGCAAACTCAAAAGCTCTTGCCCCAGAGGATTTTAAACATACCTTTGGAATCTCTAGCAACCCCTCACCGGCTGAGCGGAGTGATCGTCAAGGGCAGTAGGGAATCAGGAGCTCTTCTAGGTAGTCCGGGCCCGGTCCGTGTAGGGCTTTAAAAGTCAGCAAACCCACTTTAAAGGTGATCCGCCACTGTACTGGCAGCCAGTGCAGTTCATGCAGAACCAGCGAAATATGACAGGATCGCGAAGATCCCACCAAAAGCAGGGCCGCTGCATTCTGCACTAGCTGCAAGCGGTGGATTTCTACCCCAGGAAGCCCTAGGTAAAGGGAGTTGCAATAATCTAAGCGTGAGGAAACAAAGGTGTGGATCAATGTAGGAAGGTAATCGGATGGAACAAGACGCCTAATCCTGGCGATATTCCTAAGGTGGTAAAAGAAAGTTTTGATGACAGCTGACACCTGGGAAGGCAAGGTCAGCCCTTCGTCAAGAACTACCCACAGGTTACGCACCTGTTCAGAGATCGGGAGTGAGATGCCACCGAGAAAAATTCCCCAGGACGAATCTTCCCCCAACCCCCTTATCCGATGACCCAGATTCACAACCAACACCTAAGTTTTATCCAAGTTCAACTTTAGCCAACTAGAATCCATCCAATCTTGTATTTCTTTCAGACAGTTATTGAAGACTGAGACAGCTCCATTCTGGTCGGGTGCAAAAGATAGGTAGAGCTGGGTATCATCAGCATAACAGTGAAACCTTAGTCCATACCTTCTTACAATGTCTCTGAGGGGCAGCATATACACCGCAAACAACATGGGTGAAATAACAGTGCCCTGAGGTACCCCACATGACAGAGAAGTAGGATCTGAAGAATAAACTCCAGACACCAGTCTCTGTGATCTACCCATGAGGAACAATGTAAACCACCTGAGGACTGTTCCCAACAGTCCACAGGTGAACCTCAGATGGCCAAACAACACCTCATGGTCCACGATGTCAAATGCTGAAGAGAGATTTAAAAGAACCAAGATGGAGCAGTTCTTCCAATCTCTGGCCATCAGGAGATCATTGAGCACCCAAACCAGCGCTGTGTCAGTACTGTGTCTCTTATGAAAAGCAGACTGGAGTGGTTTATAGATGTCATGGATGGTAAAATGGTCTTCCAGTTGTGCAGCCACTACTTTCTCAATCACCTTCCCTATAAAAGGAAGGTTAGAGATAGGTCTGTAGTTTGCATTGCAGTCTGGGTCCAAGGAAGCTTTCTTAAAGAGAGGTGTCACCACCGCCTCTTTCAGAGAGCTAGGAAACTCTCCAGACTCCAAGGTGCACCAGACAATCCATGCTAGGATTGGACCAATAACATCAATACACCCCAAAATTAGGGAAGTTGGTCCAGGATCCAAACTACAGCATGCAGGGTGCACACTCTGGATAATCTGCATGACATCTATGAACTCCAGACGGCCAAAAGTACTCCAAGACAGTCGAGGTGTAGTGACCTCGTACTGATCAATAGCAACGCCCATAGAGTGTGCCGGCTGGAGTCACGCCATGATGTCAGCCACCTTATTAGCGAAGAATCGAGCAATTTCATTGCACTCTAATTGCGAAAAAGCTTTCCGTACCTGTAGACAGGCTGGGTTGCACAGTCTGTCCACAGTATGAAAAAGCTGAACTGGTCAATTCTGAGCAGTTGCAATCTCCCTGGACAGGAATTCTGCTTTCTTACGGGAGATTGTAGTTTGATAGACATTGTAATGGTCCATCAATCTAAGGTGGTCAGCATCAAGGGTGGACTTCTACCAGCAATGCTCTAACCTTTGACCTAGTCTCTGCATCTCCCTCAGAGTCCCGTCAAACCAGGGAGATCAAGGGCGAAGGGAGAGAGGGTGAACTCGGATGGGGGCAATGGAATCCATAGCTGTCGTGACAGCCAAGTTATAGGCTGTCACGAGAGTCTCAGGATCATTGCTGGTAAACGAAGGGGATGATAGATCAAGCACTGCCATTAGGCTCTGAGAACTTATATCTTGTAAAGGGCAGTATTTAACCATCTCCATAGGGGTAGGCCTACGGGAGGGGGTATAAAAACTAAACCCTATGGTGCAGTGATC
The DNA here is from genome assembly GCA_016271365.2 of Neoceratodus forsteri. NCBI lineage: Eukaryota > Metazoa > Chordata > Ceratodontiformes > Ceratodontidae > Neoceratodus > Neoceratodus forsteri. The sequence goes on along the minus strand of CM057458.1, from coordinate 723,144,699 downwards.
AGACCACTTGACTGGTTCCACCTCCAAGTCAGAATTCTCGATCCCTAGGAGGAAGAATAAGTCAAGGGAATGACCGTGTTTGTGAGTAGCAGTGGTAACCACCTCTGTCAGGCCCAGAGATGACATCAACTGGAGGAAGTGCTGACCAAATTGCGAGAGCTCATCGTCAACCCAGGCATTAAAGTCACCCAGAACCATCAGTCTGGGTGACTTGAATGCCATGTCGACGACGAAGTCCGCCACTTCCTGAAGGAATCGTTTCTCGTCATCAGGTGGATGATAGACGAGAACAATCCGACAACCTACACCTGCTACAATGACACATTCAAATGACTCAGTCTCCTTAACCAGTACACTTGTGAGGTTAAGTTCAGTCTTGAAACAGACTGCCACCCACCCCGCCCACGGTCCAATCTCGGGCGGTGTATCACAGAGTACCCAGCTGGAATTAAAGTCTCCAAAATGGGGCCAGAATTCTCATTCAGCCAGGTCTCAGTGATGCAAGCCAGGTCAACTGTTTCAACAAGATCAGCAATAATTGCGGTCTTGTTTTTAACTGACCTGGCATTGCATAACACCGCCCCCGAGTTGGATGAACCCCTCGTACCTCCTGAACCACCTGCCGACTTAACTGAGTCATGCCCTTGGGTATGGAAACCAAGCATGGGGGCCATGTTCTGAGTTCCATTTCACCCCAGGGCATCTCCTGGCTCCTACCACCCCATTAGGATGACCCTGCTCATTCACCCTCTGCTGTTTGCCACCCCCTGCCCTTTCCATCTCTTACATGCAATACCAAGCTCTCTACAGCACTGGTAGACAACGAATTCAAGAGGAGGAGAAAAAAAGGGGTGGAGGGCACGAAGGGCAGAGGGTGAGTAGCGCACAACTGTGGGGTAGATGACTGACACATTCCACACAATCTCAATCAGACAGTTTGAGTCTAGAGTTAATCTTACTTACTACTAAAATTCCTCAAAGTACATGAATCTAATTCAACAGCCCTTTAAGAAAGATAGCTAACAGTTCAAAATCAAATCATTAAAACCAAATGAAAAATTAGATAGCCCAGGAAAGCTCTCACCTCCCCTTCCCTGAGCAAAATGCCAGTACTTCTTAATCCCTGGTTCTGCTCTCACAAGAACCTGGGAGAAAAATAACTAAAATAATAAAAGAAAAAATAAGACAAATGATAAAAAATTAGTCCATAATGAATCCAAAACTGACATAGCAAATGTCCAGCAGTAAATCTCTCAATTACTGGTTCTGCTCTCACCAGAACCTAAGGAAGATATCACTCAAAAAATAAGAAAAAGTAACACGTGAAAATCAATCCATAACCACTGTAGCAAATCCAAGGTCTGCTGTATCAAGATCTCCAGAAGTTTATCAGTCAGCAAAGCAATTAAATTCCATGGTCAAACCATAACCAGAGCCATACAGATTTTCTCATCTAGCAGTCTTGGCAGTTTGATAGTCTAGTAGTATAGGGATCTCTATTGAACAGCGCGCTAGAAGTGTGTAAAAACAGGGACCAGAGGGGGCTTCCCCTCCAGATGAAATCACTTCTAGGCCCTGGTAGCCAGCCTCCCATGGCCCACAATGACAACCCCCAGAGGGGCAGGCCTCACGGCAAGACCTACAGGAGGCTTGAGAGATCTCAGCCCGCCCCCTGGCTTCCCTCAGAGTCGCTGAGCAGCTCCCATTTGATTGTAGGAGACTGGATCACCACCTAGCCCCAAGGATATTAGAGGAGCCCCCCTTCCCAACACACTTTCCAGCCACTATTATACCCAGAGAGAACCCACGAAGCATCAGCTGGATGCACTTTCACTGCACCAGCAGCCTCTATGAACAGCCAGACTTCCTCACGATAAAGCACTTCTTGCAGCCCAGTCCATGCTTTCATTCATTGTCAAAGTTATGGCTCAGGAGCAATCCAAATCCTCAGACACAGTTCCACAAAACTGGGCAACAGAATTCTGTCTGGCTTTCTCTTCAATATCCAAATCTACTCAAGATCCACTTTTAGCAGCATGGTTCGCTTCTCCCAAAAAAACAAGAAAAAACTGGTGAGCACTGATATTAAACCACTAGCTCACCCCACGTTATCTCAGTGCAGCCAAAAAACCAAAACAGAAAGACCAATTTAAAAATGAAACGTTGTCTTTTGTAGAAAAACATAAACTTTATAAAACTGAAAAAGCGCTACAAACACACTCTAATTAAGCTCACTCAAAGACCCTTTCTGTCTGTAAAACGGCATTCAAATATAACTAATAGCCTCTCAGGATAGAACTCAGTTCTCAGGCAGCTCACACACCACCGCCATCTTGGAATGGGTCCCAAAAAGTCCATGTAAGGGGCAACAGACTTCTAGGAAAACATAAAGTGAACTTATAAGCTCAAATGGGTAGACCGGGTGGGCCATAGGCCCTTATCTGCCAACACTATGTATCTATGTAATATAACCCTTTTGATAGATTCCAGCTTCAGCACTGATAGATACAGAGCTGATTAATTTCCCAGTCTCCAAGCTGCTGGACTTTTGAAAGCATGCATATTCCTCCTAAGGAAACGTTAGGAGGCATAGTGTTATAGTCTGCTTACTTAGTTGTGACAACTAATATACATCTTCTAAAGCAGCAGTATTTGTTAGTCGGTGAAACAATTCATCATATAGATTTTTTTAGCAAAAATGCATTTCTGATAACCTAAAATTCATGCTCAGTATATTTTTTGTTTTCTTCACTGTTGTTAAAATGTATTTTTGCAGCTGATTTTGTAATTAATGACTCACATCATTAAATATGGCCGCCATTTGCCATGTTTACAAAATCTCTTCCCCGGTGTTACTTGTTCAATGTACATGCTAGATTTATGCTGTAGCTGTAGTAGTATGGTTCTTCTGCATGTTTCTTATAGTAAACAGCACAAAATATTTTTTCATGGTGGGTGTGGCATGGGTGTGGCATGGGTGTGGGCACTTTTAAAACTTCAAGACTCCATATCTTGGTTCAGGAATGAAAGAAAATGAAAATAAAAATGTGTATCTTGATATTTTTCCCAGACAAACCTAATTACTGAAAAATGTGTATGGTTACTAACAAATACTGCTACTGTAAGAACCTTTTCTTAGCAGTTCACTTCTGTTTGTGTCTGGGAATTTCTTACAAATAAGTGTTACCTTTTAATGAGATGTTGAGCATATAGGGCCTATCATCTACTGTAGCTCACAGAATTGCCAGAAAACTCAGACCAAAGGTGCTTTGTACTCAGTTGGGACTGGGAATGGAGGTTGGGGAATGGGCAGCATGCAGAGGGAGGGACGGGGTGTTGTTTTATACTTGACTGGGACTGGGACCTAAGGGAAGTGGTTGGGCTGTGTGTAGAGGGAAGGAGCAGGAGGGGATTTGTTTTGTGCTCGACTGTGATCAGGAATCGAGGGAGGGCAATGGGCAGCGTACAGAGGGAGGGAGCAGGAAGGGGTTTCTTTTTAACTTGACCAGGACTGGGAACAGATAGAGGGAGTTGGTTGGGCAGTGTGACAGATCTAGTTGCACAACAAAATTTTCCTGTGAGACCTAAGATTTGATCACCCCGACAGTCTCACAATTCTCTGCCTCTCACTGTCTCTCAGTCTTCCCTTACTGTTTGTCTTTTCCTCCCTTGCATATCTGCTGATATAAAAATATATGCAAATCATCATGTGGAAATGTAACTGATATTGGGATTCCTTTGTTTAGAAAGTATATAGTTCTAATTTTTGAAATATATATAATTATAGTTCGAGATGATTGAAAAAAGCTATTGGAAAATCAAGAGGTTATCTCAGTGCAATTTTTAAGCCTTTTGCAGAAGAGCTGTGGAAAAGGGGCCTCAGCTCAGGCACACTGTGTTCCTGCCAGCACCTACGTGAAACATACAAGAACACTTTCGAAGATGCTCGTTTAGAATGAGGGGTTGGAAGGACTTATAAGACAGAGCTGCAATTGCTTGCAAAAAGGGTTACACAGAGATTGAGGGAAAACTCTGATGGATTTTCACAATTTTATTCTGCCTTTGTAAATAGTTGTATAGAACAAGTTTATTTTTTTGTTACTGCTAGTACAAATAAAATACATTTTGTGAATTCTGCAACAGCTCCTGGTGTTTTCTATGCTTCCTGACCTGTGCCTCGATGACAGATGGTGTCAGTCTAAGTGGGATTTACGCCGTGCATACTCTAAGCCAGGAGTTTTGTGTGTGGGTAATGGACCCAGTATAGAGAAAGGTATGGATTCTGCAGCAGCAAGTCCAGGAGTGGTTACCAGGAGAATGTCTGCCAAACTAGCAGAGACAGAAGTCCAAGCTGAAACTGTACAGCCAGCACAAGTTATGGAAAAAGAACAGACTGTGACAGAACCTGAAAACCTAATGGACTTTTCAAATGGTGGGCTATACAGCAAAAAGAGACAGAGAAGCAGAGAGAAAAAGAGATTCAATGTTTAGAATTGCAGAGGAGAGGAGAGGAGAAGAGAGGAGAGGAGAGAAGAGAAACAGTGACAAGAGCAGCAGAGGAGAGAAGAGATGCAGCAACAGGTACAGTGATGTCTGGATGCCTTGCAAGCTATCAAAGGCAGAGGATCTGGCAAAGATCCAGATGAGCAACAAAACACAAGCAACTTAAAAGCCATTAAACTTACAAAGTTGTGTCCCTCGGATGATATCGAGGCATACCTCACAACTTTTGAAAGAGTTGCCACAGCCTGCCAATGGCCAAAGCACCTGCCTGAAACATACATGAACACTTTCAAAGATGCTTGTTAAGAATGGGGGTTTTAATGGCTTATAAGACAGACCTTCAATTGCTTGCAAAAAGGGACACACAGAGATTGAAGTAAAACTGTTATGGATTTTCACTGTTTTATTCTGCCTTTGTAAATAGTTGTACAGTACAAGTTTATTTTTGTGTTACTGCTAGTACAAATAAAATACTTTTTGTGAATTCTACAACTGTTCCTGTTTTTTTCCTGTGCTTCCTGTCCTGCACCTCGACGACAGGCAGCATGAAGAGGGACCACCCCCTACCAGAGAGCGAATCCACAACATGAAAAAATGCACTTGAGGTACTTTAAGCAAATGCTAAATGGTGAGCCAAAGTAGAAAGGCTTCATGAAGTGGCTGTTGAAGGCAGGGGTGTAGCCAGGAATTTTAAACTTGTACTCAAAACTGATGCACTGTTGCCCCCCCATGTAAACATAAACCAAAATTTGCACTGCCATGCCACACCAACAATAGCCCCCCCATTTGCCATGTCTGAGTTCAAGTAATCCGTTTCTTCCTGAAATCCTCCTTCCTTTGTTTTTCTGCCTGCCTGGTAGACTGTTCTTGTTTGTGTATTTGGCTGGTGGCATCAGTGCCCCATAGCAAACAACAAAGGCAAAAGGTCACAGTGTCCTTGCTTCCCTCTTTTTGTTGCCCCTACCTAATTTGTTGCCCCTGCCTGATTTTTCTATACTGTACTCTGCTGAGTACAGTGTGTATGCCTGCCGACACCCCTGGTTGAAGGAGAAGGAGGGGGTTTAATCTGAACTCAACTGGGACCGGGAACAGATGGAGTGGTTGAGCAGTGAGCAGAGGGATGGAGTGGGAGTAGATTTGTTTTTAACTCGATTAGGAACAGAGGAAGGAAGTTGGGAAGTACACAGAGGGAGTGGGTTCACTTCGGACTTGGCTGGGAACAGAGGGAGCAGGAGGGGGTTTGTTTTGTTCTCAGTTGAGAACAAAAGGACAGGGTTGGGCAGTGTGCAGGAGGAAGGGAGCAGGAGGGAATTTGTTTTGTATTTGACTGGGAAGGGAGGGAGGAGGTAGGACAGTGTGCAGAGGGAGGGAGTGGCAAACTTCTGGGAGCTGCAGGGTAGGGTGGGGAGAGCTGCAGGTTGCTGATGGGATCCAAGACAATCTCTTCACAACCAGCGTTGGCTTCCTGTGACCAGCATTGCATTGATCTTTGCTCTCCCACCCACAACAGCCACACACGCGATGGTTAAAGGAGACAGACAGACTCCATGACAAACAGCAGCAGGAAGTTTTTCCTGCTGACAGTGCTGCATTGATCCTTGCTCTCCCACCCACTACAGCCACACACGCGATGGTTAAAGGAGACAGACAGACTCCATGACAAACAGCAGCAGGAAGTTTTTCCTGCTGACAGCGCTGCATTGATCCTTGCTGTGCTGGCCCCACAAACTTTGCAAGTGGGGCTGAGGAGTGCAACAACCACACAAACGCAATGATGTGGGAGACAGAGAGACTCTGACTGGGCAGAGAAGCAGGCTGATAATGACACCAAACATGGAAAAAATAGAACTCAGTACTTGTAGAACTGGAAACAAGACTTACAATTGCTAGTGCATTTATTTGGCAAGGCGTGCCCAGACAACACCCTACAACCCCAGTGCTTCAACCCAACACAGGGTCTTCCTCAGGTCTGAGGAGTAACAGACAATTTTCAAATGTAACCCATTTCATTAAAGTGACACCCACACACCCACAATAGTGTAAACATATGAATTACATTATGTAAAAAAGATCACTGAATGCATACATATTTATACAATTCCTCAAAAAACAATAGTTCTCTGGTCCTGGCTACAGGAATTTAGCTTTTTATAAAGTATTATAATACATATAAATGATCTTTAAGCTTGTTTTTAAATCGTTCCTGAGCAGTCATGTTTCAAAGGACCTATGTATTAACAGAATAAAAGAAATGGGGGTGGGGTAAAGGAAAAAAGTAGAAAAGGGTTTGGGAGGGCATTACTACAATATCATGTTAAGGACATTACTCTTTTAAGTTAATGACAAAAAGATTAAGTGTGGGGAGGGGTCCTTTGGAGAGGGACAGTTCAAGTCTGATTCGGTGGGGGTAAAAGGAGGAAAGTATGGGGGGGTTAGAAGGGAACATTATGGAGAAGTCTTTAAGGATCATATATTGTCAGGATGGGTTATTTTTTTAAATCATAAAAAAATATGTAAAACAAAGAAAGTGCTCTAAACTAGACAGAGATCCAAAAGAATAACCATGTTCGTGAACTGATCTGTGCTTGGTGGGCATGCAAAATCTGCAGCTCTCACTGTGCAATTTATTCAGAAATAGGGTCTAGGGTTAACCTCCTACTCATCGTGGACCAATGCTAGCTGTAGAGAGAAAATAGGGACAGAGAGTTAGAATTCTAGGTATGGTGAAAAGTCCACGTCTTCATTAAAGCCTATCGGAACCATTGTTCCTAACACTAAAATCCATTTAGTTTCTTTTTGTGACTGGGTTCTAACCCTGACACCTCCTCTGGGATTTCTGTGTAGATGTTCCAGTATTGTGAACTTTACACAGTTAGGTTTACCATTATGTGCAAGTGCAAAGTGTGCTCCAATTGCATTACTCATGTTTCCATTAATAATGACCCTTATGTGTTCCTGTTTGGCTAGTCTGGTTGTCCTTCCGACATAATAATACGTGCAAGGACACCAGCAAATATACACCACAAATACCGTAGTAGTATCAAATGTTCTACCTGTTTGAGCATATTGTCAAACATTGCAGCTGCCACATTTGAATAGCCCCGTTGGTTTAGTGGATAGTAACCCTCTCCCAAACTGCAAACCCTTAGATGCAAAAAAATAACTATTGGTGATCCTGTTCCCACTACTTTTTCCCTTTGAAAATATGACCCTTGACTTCTCTGTTATCTGATTTTTTAACACTGGATCTGAAAGTAAGATAGGCCAGGATTTATGGACTGATCCCTCAACTTTTCCTGCCATTGGATTAAATTATGTAATTAGATCCTTACTGCTCCCAAATTTGTGTTCTACACTGTTACTGCTTCCCTTGCTTTTCTTTTTTGGGGTCAAAAGGTCACCCCTATCTATGTTCTGTACTTTCTTGAATACTTCATTTAACACTTTTTATGAATAATCCCTTAGTTGCAGCCTTTTTGTAAGTGCTGTAGCTTGTTCAAAGAACATGTTTTGTTTTGAACAGATTCTTTTCAACCTAATAAATTCCCCATATGGTATGGAGGATACCAACTTTCTAGGGTGTGCTCTATCGGCATTTAAAATGATAATGACACCACTCAGCTGGTTGCTGGGTGGTGTTATGTAGATAAAATGAGATATCCGTTGTCTGACTGGAGTGGCTGTCTCCTTTCAACTACATGAAGTTTCCACCCAGCAAGTATCAGCTTGGCTGTCCTTTGGTCTGTCACTGCCGAGCCCACTGCAGCTTGAGGGGCATTGGACCCGACAATGATACACCTCTGACAGCAGTTTTTGTAACAAAATGTTTGCCTTGTGGTGCATGTGCAAGCAAATATAAAAAGTACCTTGGAAATCCTGGGGTTCCTGATAAACCTTCAGAAGGCCTGCAAATTACCTGTTCAAGTACTGGACTTCATAGGTTTAGAACAGGATACTCTGCAGTGAAAAGTCTTACCTCCCTCAGGGAAGGGTAGCAAATTTGATTGCCACAGCAAAACCCTTCATAGTGTGTCAGCTAAGGCTTGCAATGGATCTTCTACAGCTACTGGGTCACATGGCTACATCCACAGCAATGGTGCCATGGTCCAGGTTTCAGATGAGGACATTAAGTACCACTTAAGAGACCATTGGTCTCAATGATGGTGCTGTCTAGTGATAGTCACCAAAGCATTGGTACAGGCACTAGAGTGGTGGAAGGATGAAAGATATCTCAGAGTTAGCATTCCCTTCCTCCAGCAATCCCCAGCAAGTATCCTCACAACAGATGCTTCACTCCTAGGGTGGGGTACTCACCTGGAGGACCTCACAGTAAGTGGCATCTGGAGCCCTCAGGAGACCCAGGAGCACATCAATCTCCTAGAACTCAGAGCAGTATTACTGGCAATGTAATCCTTCTCTTCCCAGCTGTAAGGTCAGTCTGTCCAGAAATGAACAGACAACACCACAATAATATATTACATAAACAAGCAGGGAGATACAAGATCCTCAATGCTGTGCACAATGAGGATCTGGGATCAGGGGAATACACCTGCCAGGCAAGGACAATGTCTTGGCAGAGTCCATAAGCAGAATCAGCAAGGGAAACAATGAATGGACACAGAACCAGCAGTTTCTGGCCATGGTTTTCAGAAGACGAGACACTCCAGAAATAGATCTGTTTGCTTTCTGGGAAAGAGAACAATCAGCTCTCAGAGTTGTGTTGCAGGCCACTTGCAAAGGGCACAGTCCCAGAGGATGCCATAGCCATGGACTGGACAGGGAGGTTTCTGTATGCCTTCTTACCATTCCTATTCATATAGAGAGTGTTCCTAAAGCTCAGGGGAGCTCCAGCAACAATAATCTTAATAACCACAGACTGAGCCAGGCAGGTCTGGTACTCGGTTCTCCTGGCCCTGTCCAGCAAGATTGCAATCAGCCTGCTACTGAGATTCAACCTACTGATCCTATCTCAGGGCAGGATAACATTTCTAGACCCCAGGATATTATTCCTGAGGGCATGGTTCTTGAAGATCTAGAGTTTTCTGGGTTGAATCTATCAGTGAAGGTCCTGATGGTTCTTAAGGTTTCCAGGAAATCAGCAACCAAGAAAGCATAATCCTCCTAAGTGGAAGAGATTCTCATACTGGTGCGCCCCCAGGAAATTATTCCATTGCAGGCAGGGTTGTCTATGGCCCTGGACTATCTAGTACACTTATAGTCCTTGGGGGGAGGCCATCGACACTAAAGGTACATCTAGCAGCACTGTCAGCCAAGGCAAGGGCAAGTCATTGGCCTCTCAACCTATTTTTAAAAGGTTCTTTAAAGGCATTAACCACCTGTAGCCACTTGAGAGGGACCCAGTCCCTCCATGGGACTGGAACATCTGCCTTGCACAGCCAATGAAGGCTCCCTTTGAGCCTATTAAAATATGTTACATTGAAAACCATTTTTCTCATTGCCATGACATCTGCTAGGAGGGTAGGTGAATTGCAAATCCTCTGCATGAGTCAAACTACATAATCTTCCACATGGATAAGGTACTGTAGTCCTTAGGACCAATAGGAAGTTTCTACCTAAGGTGGTATCAGAATTCCACCTAATTCAGTCAGTTGCTCCTCCTGTGCTCTACCCTAAGCATTCCAGTCCATGTGAGCAGTAATTGAGCTGCCTAGATCTGAAATGAGCACTTGGCCACTACCTAGACTAGACAAAGATGTCAGGGCCCAGAGCACTCAGCATTTTTTTTACCTATTGTGGGATAGGCAAAGGTAAACCAGCAACCAACAGAACCATTTCTCACTGGATAGTCTCTTGCATACAGTTCTGTTATGAAAAAGATGGGCAAATACCCAACAGAGGCCTAAGGTCAGGCACATGCTGCAAGGGGTACCTCTGTCCCTGTTGCATCCAAGAGGATCATCCTACTATTGGGCATTTGTGAAGCCGCTACTTAGAAAACACTGCACACCTTCACAAAGCACTATTATCTGGACATACAGTCCATAAGGGATGCCAGTTTGAAACTGCAGAACCTTTTTACTAAGTAGGCTATGGACCCAGCCTCCCAAAGTACTGCTGAAGAGTCTGCATAAAACACCTGTAACAGATTCCTTGGATTATAAGAAACAAATACTCACTGTAGTAATGTTGTTTCTTATTAGGAATCCCTCACTATGATTACACTTGCTGACTCTGCTCAGATCTTTTCATTAGGGCTGCTTGAGCATTACTATTTCAGTTCCTTGAAAATTGTAAAAGGTAGTCAGTTAAATATTTCTTAAATATTATTCCACAGGATGTCTGTTGTAAATTTGTTTGGTGGTTTTAAAAATTGTATTTAAAATTTTAGAAATTGTTGGTAGTCACTAAGCTAGTTTTGGTGGTCACAGCTTCCTAGCTTTGGAAACAAATCGGATGTTGACAAGCTAGGGGTACATGATCACACTAAGTTCCATCATTAGCATAAAGTTCTATCTCCAGAGCATCATTCTGTGGCTGGACGACGATGCTTGTAAAAATCAGAGTGAGGGACAGAGATGTGAGAGAAATAAACTATATTTCCTGAATACCATGAATAACAGGCTATTCATTATTCAGGATGAAAAATGATTAATCAGTGCTATTCCTGGTTATTTGGCATTTTACTATTCAGCTACAGTTCAAGATCTCCTGAGACTTCCTGTTCAATCAAATGCCACTTTGGAAGCTCACTGAAGGCAGGTCATGTGAACCAGCACTCACAGAAGCTTCAGGTAGGAGAGACAGATGACTTGAGCTGCTACAGAGAAAGAATCTACTTCCATCCACTTTTTTTGTTTCTTCTCTAAATCACAAACCAGAAAGGGTAGATTTTTTACACTGTAAGGTGAAAATTAGGCTTTTAAGAAAGGGAAAATAGAAGGGCTGTTTAGTGTTTGCTGAGAAAGAGAGAGAGAGAAAGACAGGCAGGCTCCAGCAGAACAAACACACACCCCCACACTCTCTCTCTCTCTCTCTCTCTGTTGTGTGTGAGTTGTACTAAACAAATGAGATTTAAACCTGCAGTGTAGTCAAGACTAACAACTTAAGGGAGGAAGGTTTTATAGGGGTTTATTTTGACTAGAAATGTAAGGTTTTGTGACATCGTTGTCTGTAACAAAGAACAGGGCAAGTAGTCTAACTGAAATGCAACTAGCTTAGAGACATTTTTTTCTATTGTTGTTGGTGGCTTGGCTTCGGGCCCAAGAAGAAATTAAAAAAAAAAAATTTCTAAGAATTTAGTCAGGCTTGGCTATTAGTTGACAGTGAAACTTGTCATCTCAGCATTGATGCAGTGACTTGAGTGACTTGATTTCATAATAAATATAATTAAATGTAATATCAGAAATTTTCCTGTGAGGAACCCAGGTTTGGGTCCCTCCCTGGCCACTTCAGCAAGTGTGAGTGCACCGTAGCTGGTAAAGTGGGACTAATCAACTGACTCCCACCACGTCAGTTAGTTGCTTTTCTGTTCTATTTGTGTACAGGGTTGTGCACGCAAGACATTTACCTAAGTTTGTGACTGTGTGCCCAAGAAGAAATTTAAAACAATTTTTTGATAACTTATTTAGTCAGTCTTGACTATTGACAGTAAGACTTGTCAGCTCAGTATTGTTGCAGTGATTTAAGTAACTTGATTTCATAATAAATATTATTTAAATTTAGTATCAGAAATCTTCCTATGAGGAACCCAGGCTTTGGTCCCTCCACAGCCACTTAAGCAAGTGTGAGTGCACCATAGCTGGTAGGATGGGACTAGTCAACTGACTCCCATCACTTCAGTTAGCTGCTTTTCTGTTCTGTGTGTGTGCATGGCTATGCACTCAAGACATTTTTCTAAGTTTGTGGCTGTGGGCCCAAGAAGAAATTAAAAAAAAAATGTTTTTCTTCTTCTGAGATTTATTTAGTCAAGCTTGACTATTAGTTGACAGTGAGACTTGTCAGCTCAGCATTGCTGCAGTGACTTGAAAGACTTGATTTTGCAATAAATATAATTTTAAATTTAATATCCAACATTTTCCTGTTAGAAACCCAGGCTTGGGTCCCTCCACAACCACTTCACAGCTGGTAGGGTTGGACTAGTCATCTGACTCCTACAGCTTCCTTTAGCTGCTTTTCTGTTCTGTGTTGGGGCATGGCTGTGCATTCAAGACATTTTTCTAAGTCTGTGGCTGTATGCCCAAGAAGAAATTGAAAAAATATATTTTTTTTCTAAGTGTAAGCACTTCAGGGTACTTAGTAGTTAAATTTCTGAGAGCTATGTTGTAAGGGAGGAATTGGGAACTGTGGTGCCTGTGAGTCTGGGAGGTAGGGCCTGTTTGCTGCCATCAGGAGGTTCCCTCCATCAGGATATAAAAGAGAATGGTTTTGGCACCATAGGGGAGAGCCGTGGGGGACAGACCCAAGAAGTGAGGTGGGGGTGTTCGGCCTGAAAGTTCAGCCAGAGGGCTGTGGCAGGGCTGGGGTGGGCCGCTTGCCACCCTGGCCTTCCACCCTCAAAGATCCGTGATGTGTAGAGTGATGGTTCGGGTGTGAAGTAAAGGGGAGCACTGGAGCAATGAGTGGTGCCTGTTGGTTCAATTGGGAGCTGGAGCCCGGGGAGAAGAAAGGAAACCAGATGCCCACCAAGTGCACTTTGGCACCTTGGTAGGGTAAGCACTGATGGGGACTGAAGCCCACAGAAATTTTGTCTGTTGGTGAGTTCATCAGTGGGTCAGAAAGTATCCTGCGAGTGGGCCCACTATGGCAATGGGGCCTGTGGTGCAGCTTGGAAGTGGCAGCCCGAGAAGTTGAGGGTGTGGTGGTGGCAGCGCTACCCTTATTCCCCAGGCTGGTGGCCGCTGCAGAGTTGAGACCCCCTTGTTGAGCAGCCTGTGGAGGTGGGGAAAGTTCATTTGGGGGAGAAATGTTTGGGACCCTAGCAGGGTGGCAGTCTGGCTGGTGCTCTGGTATGGCAGTAGCAGAAGTCCCCCTGATGAGTTAGTTCAGAGGTTGGAATTGCTGCATGAATGGAAAATGAAGGGAGTTACTGAGAAAAGGCTGGGAGTACCCACCTGGGAGTACCCACAACCATCCAGAATAGGGCCCAGCTACCGAGCATTGGCATCAGTGATTGGATGTCTGAAAGGGTTCTGGTGGTTCCGTTCTTGCTAAGGAAAATTGAACAGAATTAATGAACTACAATGTTTTTAAGAACAGAGGGCATGCTCCAAGATTTGTTGTGCCCCCCCGGTGGAGAAGTTGTGTAATCAGACGGGAAGGAAACGAGAGAGAGTGAAGGAGTTTGGGACAGTGTAAACATCTCGTGCTGTCATGAGCCCTATGTGCAGTATATGAATGGAATTACAAGAAGAGAGCCTTTATTGAGTGACTGTAACTGCTACTGCTGGGAAAATGAAGTTGAGGAATAACATATGAGATAACAGAGTAGATTAGTACCTAGCTACCTTATAGAGTGGCCTAATTCAGCCCCTAATATGCTGCCAGGAATTTAGCCCTCATGGCTTAATGGAGATCTGCATGAAAATAAATCAGTCTGTTAGCCCAAGAGACTGTTGCAGTAGATTTTTGAGCTTGTCTGTGAAGGAAACCCACCATATAAAATGCCCCCACGCTCCATGGAGTGGATGTTATTGTTCGAAGTTAATTAAATCATTTTGCACTTGTGATTCTGGTGTGGACAATGAACTTAATCAATAGGATGTGCCTGCTTGCCTGCTAATGTACATTGCCCCTACAGGTTGGTAAGATTTGCAGTAAGATGGTGCCTGACTCCTCATTCCTGTGACTCCCAGTCACTGCCATCCAAAAACCAGGTAATGAGCTCTTTCTATTTCTACTTCCTTGGACTATAGTTGCTTAGGTTGTACAGTTCCCCCTCCCACCTTTTTACCACCTGGATACCCCTAGACAGAGAGGGGGGGTTACATAAGTATCCGAATATTTAATTAAGCTTGACTATTAGTTGACCGACTTGTCAGCTCAGCATCATAGGTATCATAGGTGTTACAGAGCTTTAAAGACTTTCATCCATTTTAGCTCACCATCAGTTCATAAATAGCCCGTAATATTTTATAAGCTTAGGTAAGCATCCAGACAAGTCTTAAATGTATCCATGTTGTTACTAGCCACTACTTCTATTGGAAGCTCATTCCATGTTTTGGTCACTCTTCCTGAAAACCACATCATTCTTTTTTTTTGTTCTACAGTGTTCGCCCTCTAGCTGTAGGGGATGTGCCCTAGTATTATATATTTGTTCCCTCAATACAAGACCTAATTGTTCCCATAGTGACTGATCGTTCACTGCCCTAAAGATCATGCACATATCCCCTCTCAGCCTATGGTATTCAAGGGAGTAAAGCCCCAGCCTCCTGAGCCTATTGTAGTCCATTCCTCTAACCTCACTTATCTGCCTTGTCGCTCTCCACTGTACCCCCTCAACTGCCTTAATGATTCCTTTTTCACCCAGTGCCCAGAACTGCGCATGGTACTCCACATGAGGCCTCACCAAGGAGGTATACAAGGGCAACATCACCTACCTGTCCCTACACTTACTATGCTTATGGATACAATGGAGTATACTACTAGCCTTTTTTATTACCTGCTGTCAGTGCAAATTTGGGCGAAGGTCATTTTTTACCCTAATACCGAGATCTCTCTCATCCACTACTGCTCTCAAAGCTATACCACCCAAGACATATTGGGCCTGTATATTATTTTTTCCAAAATGCATGACTGTGCATTTATTAATATTGAAGGTAAGTTTCTTTTTATTAGCCCAGCATTCAAGTTCTGTTAGAGCTGCTTGTGGGATGTTATGATCATCTGAATTATTAACTATATGCCCGATACCAGTGTCATCTGCAAATTTTGACAACCATATCTCAGATGTATTCAACATTGAAATGTAAACATTGAATAAGCACGGACCGAGTACCAACCCCCTGAGGAACCCCACTGGTCACCTCCTCCCAATTAGAATATGAGCCCTTAATGCACACTCATTGTTTTCTATCCAAAAGCCAGGATGAAACCCACCTAGTAATTTTACCATTAACTCCCTATTCAATTAGGGCATCTATAAGTTCCCCATGTGGGACCTTGTCAGAGGCTTTGGAGAAGTCTAAAAAAATAACATCGACTGCATCCCATTTGTCAAGGGCTCTACTAATGTTGCCATAAAACTCTAACAGGTTGGTCTGGCACGATCTTCCTTTTTGTGAATCCATGTTGTGTGATGTCAGTATTTCCAACTAATAGTTCACCGATGTGGTCCTTAATTATACCCTTCAACACTTTTCCCAGGACTGCTATCAAACTGATCGGTCTATAGTTAGCAACCTCCTGTCTGAACCCTTTTTAAAAATGGGCACCACTGTAGCCTGTCTCTAAACCTCAGGGACATATCCTGCATTTATAGATTTAGTAAATAATGATGAAATAGGGCTAGCCAGGGGTTCTGCTAATTCTTTAAGAATTCGTGGATGAAGGCCATCTGGTCCCTGAGCCTTATTTGGGTCAAATTTTTGGAGACGTCCTTTCACCATTACGACATCCAATATTAAATCACTGTCAGGATTTTGATCTAGATTATTTTTTGTGGCATGTGTTTTGCTATTAAAGACAGAAAAGAAATATTGATTGTATACCTCGGCCATTTGCTGGTTATCAGTAATTACAATTCCCTCAGAATTTTTTAACAGGCCAATGATAGTCCCACCCCCCAATTTTTTTTATTAATATATGCATAAAAGGATTTATGATTATCTTGAACCCTATTTGCCAGTTTTAACTCATAATTACTCTTAGCACTCTTAATATTCCTTTTAGATTTTTTCAAGCATTTCTTATAATTTTCTCTACATTTTTGATTACCACTACGTTGGGCACTTCTAAAAGCCTTATTCTTTTTATTACTACATTTCCTGACAGTTGCATTCATCCAAGGGGGTATGTATTTCTTGGCCCTATTGTACTTCTTAATTAATGGTGTATAGTCCTGGATCATGGTAGTAAGTTTGTTATTAAATAAATGCCACATACTAGAGAAGGATTGGTTATTAAATGCAGATTCCCAGTCCCAATTTGCCATATCCTTTCTCATGCCCTCAAAATTGGCCTTATTAAGATTATGAATGACAGTACTACCTGTTTCACAGCCCAATACCCCCATATAACTGAATCCAACCATTAAATGATCACTTGAACTTAATGGGGGCATGGTCTTGCAGTCAAAAATATTATTACCCATATTACTCAAGACCAGATCTAATATGTGGTCGCCCTTAGTATTGTTCATAACATATTGGTCCATACCAGCCAGCAAAAATGTCTTCAAATACTGTCTTTCCATCTGAGTTTCCATACTCAGATTAGTCCAATTAATCCCTGGGAGATTAAAATCACCCATGAGTATTGTATTATCAGTTGAAGATATTATGTTAATAAATTCCAAAATGTTAAAGTCTTTCTGCTGTAGAATAGCTGGTGGCCTATAAACTAGCCCGAGATTAATACTACTTAAATGTGGCGGGAGAATTTTAATCCATAGTGCTTCTATATTTGGCCATTTGGTAAGCTCCATATTTTCTACATTAATATTATCAGTTATGTATAGGGCAACTCCTCCACCTTTGGAACAAACTCTATCCTTATGAATTAGGGTATAGCCTAACATTTTTTTGTCCCAAGGATCATCCTCCCTCCACCAGGTTTCCGTGATGGCACAAATGTGTATATTACACGTATGTAAAGTGTAGACAAGTTCATCAGATTTATTATTCAACTTCTGGCATTAATAAGAAGGAAATTCCATTCTGCTAATAGTGGCTGGATGGTGATGTCTACCTTTTGTATGGGGTGCCCCACATGGTACAGTATACTATTAAGAGGGTGCAGGAACAAGGGCACCGTAATGTGGGTGTACCTCAACTGGGCACATGGGACTTGTGGGCATTGTGCAGTGAGGATGTCTCTGTGCCTCCCACTCACTGATGTGCCCTGCCACAGAGTCTGTTATAATAAATAATAATAATTTTATTTATATAGCGCCTTTCACTATATCAAGGTGCTGAACAGATCAATAAAAGCTTCAATACACAATACAAACATCAAAACGATAAAGATTATAAAATATGTTCTAAAAGCGTAATAAATTACAATAAAATTTCACACACTTAACAGTGCATTTAACTATCCGAGAAGGCCATTCTCCAAAGATAAGTTTTCAGATTCCTTCTTGAAAATCTCCACGGAGGAACATTCCCGTAACCGGCATGGTAGAGAATTCCAAAGAGTGGGTGCGGCATGAAAAAATGCTCTACCGCCAGAAGATTTCAAACTCACTCTTGGAATCTCTAACAACCCCATGTCAGCCGAGCGGAGTGATCGGCCAGGGCAGTAAGGAACCAGAAGGTCTTTCAGATAGGACGGACTCTGATCATGAAGGGCTTTGAAAGTCAATAAAATGACTTTAAAGGTGATCCACCACCGTATTGGGAGCCAGTGCAGCTTGCGCAGCACCGGGGTAATATGACAGGACCCACTAGTCCCAGTCAAAACCCGGGCTGCCGCATTCTGCACGAGCTGTAGGTGGCGGATTTCAACCCCAGAAAGCCCAAAGTAAAGGCCGTTGCAGTAGTCGAGGTGCGAGGACGCAAAAGCGTGGACCAATGTTGACAGAGAGTCAGACGGAACAAGGTGCTTAACCCGGGCAATATTCTTAAGATGGTAAAAGGAAGTCTTGACAAGGCTGACACTTGGGATTGAAAGTCAGCCATCGTCAAGAATCACCCTGTTGCACAACCATTCAGAGGCCGGAAGTACACACACCAGAAAAATTCCAGATGGCGCCAGCACACAACCTCTCAATCTGACCGTCCGGGTCCACGATCAAAACCTCAGTTTTCTCTGAGTTCAACTTTAGCCAACTAGAATCCATCCAGTCTTGGATCTCCCCCAGACAGTTATTAAATACAGAGAGCTCCATCCTGGTCAGGTGCAAAAGACAGGTATAGCTGGGTATCATCTGCATAGTTGTGAAACCTCAGCCCATACCATCTTATAATGTTTCCGAGGGGCAGCATGTACACTGCAAATAACATGGGTGACAGCACAGAACCCTGAGGCACTCCACACAACAAAGAGACTGGGCCGGAGGAAAAGATCCCCGACACAACTCTTTGTGATCTCCCAGTGAGGAATGATTCGAACCATTTAAGAACGGTTCCAGACATTCCACAGATTTTCCCCAGGCATGCTAGCAACACCATGTAATCCACAGTGTCAAAAGCTGAAGAGAGATCAAGGAGAACCAGGATAGAACATCTCCTTTGATCTCTCGTCCTCAGAAGATCATTTAGCACCCGAACCAGCGCAGTCTCGGTACTGTGTCTTTTACGGAAACCAGACTGGAAGGATTCGTAGATATTATGGATGGTTAAATGGTCATCCAATTGAGCAGCTACGACCTTTTCAACAACCTTCCCAATAAAGGGAAGGGTAGAGATGGGTCTATAGCTGGAAAAACAATCTGGGTCCAAGGAAGCTTTCTTCAAGAGAGGTGTCACCATCGCCTCTTTCAGGGAGCTAGGAAACTCACCCAACTCCAAGGAGCACCAGACAATTTGCGCCAAAACTGGACCTATGATGTCTACACAACCCAGAATTAGGGTAGGTCCAGGATCCAAGTCATAACTTGTAGGGCGCACACTGTGGATGATCCTCATAATATCCACGAACTCAGGTCGACAAAAGGAACTCCAGGAGAAGCGAGGTCCTGTGCTCTAGCACACTCCCACCACATCACCCTTAGAGGTTGTTGGACACAAGTCCGCCCTGATGTCAGCCACCTTAGTTGCAAAGTATCGAGCAAGCTCATCGCACTCAATTTGCGAAAAGGCTTTCGAACTTGCAGACAGGCTGGGTTGCACAGTCTATCTACAGTTCGGAACAGCTGAGCCGGTCGATTCTGAGCAACTGCAATCTCCTGGACAGGAATTCTGCCTTCTTATGGGTGATTGCAGATTGATAACTAGTATAATGTTCAATCAATCTAAGATGAGTGTACATCAAAGAGGCGGACTGTCACTGGCAGCTCAACACTCGCCCTTGTCCTCATCTCCCTCAGGAGTCCCATCAAAACCAAGGGGCCCTGGGGTGATGGGAAAGAGGCGCTCATGAACAGGAGCAATAGAATCCAGGGCAACCGTAATGGTCTCATTATAGGCACGTATGAGCGCCTCTGGACTACTGCCCACCAACATGAGGGATGATAGGTCAAGGACCGCCGCCAGGCCTTGTGGAGTAATATTCCGTAATGGGCGGTACCTGATCATCTCCACAGGGGCTGGCCTTCTCAGGGGGGTGCAAAAATTGAACCTCACGATGTGGTGGTCAGACCAAACGACTGGTTCCACCCCCATATCAGATGCATCAATCCCAAGAAGGAAGACCAAGTCAAGAGAGTGTCCAGATTTATGTGCAGTGGAAACTACCTGTGTAAGGCCAAAGACATTAGTTGGAGGAAGTGTTTACCAAATTGTGAGAGTTCATCGTCCACCCAGGCGTTAAAGTCACCCAGCACCATCAATCTGGGCGACTCAAATGACATGTCGATGAGGAAGTCTGCCACTTCCTGTAAGAAACGTTTCCCATCTCCGGGTGGACGGTAGATGAGAACGATTAGAACGCCTACACCTGCTACAACTGTATAAATCTGGGAGATGTCGGGGTGGAGCCCCCAGCAACATTACGGCACCGACTTGTGTCCCATGCCATACTTCACAGAGTCAGCTCTCTGGCAACATTGGGTGATGTCATCCTTTTTGACTCTTGCCTTCTTGACGGGCGCGCTTGTTGCTGCACCCTTTTTACCCGCACCTTATTTGTTTTCGCCCACATTATACAGAACCACTCAGCACTGCTGCAAGGACTTAAATGACTTGATTTCATAATAAATATAATTTAAATTTGATACATCTTCCTGTGAGGAATAAACCATGGCAGACAGAGTATATTGTAGCAGAAAACATAGTTGATCCAGTAGCCGCAGCAAAGCTGCAGCAGATGTAGAGAAGCAAGCAGGAGGAGAGGATGAGTGTACTACAGAACAATGCTCAGGGTGCATTCCCCATACAAAATTATGTTTTATCCCATCAAAGCCTGCAGTCTCCACCAGCACTAGTATGGCACTGGCTGACACCAGGAAAAAAAGTCAAAGTACCACTCAAAGTACTAGTAGTACTGCTAGAAAGACACTGTCATGTCATTAACTGTCACAAATACTACCAATGTGAATGTGTCCTCTTCATCAATTGTCACTGCCACCAGTACCACTAGGATGAGGATATACTCTTTGATAACCACCACTGCTGTGATCCGCCACCCATCCACTGCAACTACAGTACTAGCATCCCAACTTCTGCTGCAGCAGAGGCCCCACCAGCCACTGCTGCCACTGTGACCCCAACCGCTCCTGCCCCTGTGACTGAGACAATGACATCTTAATGTCTTGTCCTAATGTCCTGGGTTAATATGTGTGGTTTTAATGGAAACACATTTAAAGTACATGTCCAGTTTCTTTATTTATGGTACATGAATGCCACTGATTTTCTGTTAATACATGCCCTAATTAGCATTTTGCTTCCAAAACCACATAAATCCAGTGCATCTTCATTAAGATATGATCACTGTTCTTGCAACTCTTTTTTTCAGTGGTCCCAATGTTTACAGTTTGGTGTTTTATCCCAGGATGCATTTCAACACTGCTCAGCTGCATGATAGCAGGGAGTGCTTCTGCCATGGGAAAAGCTGTCTTGACACATTACGGCTGGTTAGAGCTCCCTGCTGTCATGTCAGTGACACAACAATCACATTGTAAAAGGGTTATTTATTAGTGAGTGTGACTCCCCCGCCTTCAGGAGGGGGCTTACCTGGAATGCACTTGCTGCCCTCCTGAATGGTGCTCTGGACTGCTGCTGAGTCTTAGTTGCAGCTCTCTGCTTGACCATGTGTGTGTGTGTGTGTGTGTGTGTGTGGAGAGAGACAGAGAGACAGAGAGAGAGAGAGAGACTGAGAGACAGAGAGAGACACGCTGTTTTTTGGTGTTCTGTGCCTCCTGCTTCCTCCAACTTCATGGCTGTGGCTGCACTGCAGAGCCCGGTCCCCCAATCCTGGCTGATGGAACTGGGAAACACAACCAGCAGGACACTCCTTTAGTTGGTGCCTCCTGTGCCACGATGGTGCTGCCAAGCCGAGCTTGAGTACATGATGCAGGGGTGCGTCCTCAGCACTGCCAGCTTCATCTGACCTTGCCAGCATGCCTAACTGCAGATCTGATGCTCACATGATCACCACCGACCAACTGGATAGAAGGCTAAGAGGGCTGCGACAGAACAATGGGGCCAGCACACAATCTGAGGACAAGGAAAATAATAAAACAAGGAACTTCTGAGCACAAGGCTTCTTCAGCACATGGCCGCAGCCATGTTGGCAACCCTTGATCCTGCTAGCCAGCCAATCAGAGGGCTAGGAAGCCCAGACCCCAAAGCAGGGGATTGTGAGGAGGAGGATGCAGTCAGACCCTCCCTCATGGACTGGCAGGATACAAGGGCCAATTAGAGGGCAGTACAAGGAAGAAGGACTGATGGACAGTTCAGCCTGTCCAATGAAACATTGAATGGAGGGAAAGAAGCTTCTGGGCTCTCGAGGAGCTTGTGGCATTTGGAGAAGGACACTGAGGTGTTCAGACATGCTGCTGGTGAGACCAAGTGAGAGGCCTAGCCAGGCCAACAATCTGGTGAGCCCTCACCAGGGTTCATTCAGAAATTTCTCTGTGAGCCTTATATTGGGTTTAATTTGTTCAGAGATTGTTCCAGATGAAACCCTGTGGGAAGAAATTGCTAAGAGTGTCAGCCTGTGGGCCATTACTGTATACTGAAGCTGCTGAACTGTACTGAGCAGAAACAGAGACCTGCATGCTACCCAGGTTGCTCCAGAGCCAGGCAATGGGCCTGCTAGCCCTTATTTAGCCAGGTGGATTGGGGAACAGGGAGCCATGGGGCACATGTCCTAAGTACATGGGTATTCTCAATCTGGAGGGGAGCCAGACTGTGGAGGTCGCTCCTGGTGTCTGGGCTTCATGGGAACCAGGGAGTCACTGTGTAGTTCCTCTGTATCCTGAGAAGTGAGCCAAGAGGGCTGTATCCTGAGAGGTGTGAGCCAGAAAGGCTGCGTTGCAGCAGAACATCTGAGAGAGTCTGGAGTTTTCATTCCCAGGCCACTGGGGCCTGTTTCTGAGTGTTGACTGACATGTTGCTGTGTGTTGTTTCCCACCTAGACTGAACTGTTGCCATCTGTGGGTCACGTGAGTGCTGGCATTGTTGGCTGGAGTCTTTGTACTTTTCCAGCTTTGGATTACAAGTTTGGTTTCAAGCATTCTCTGTCTGTAACCACTAGGTGGTGCTATCCTAAGGGCTACTACCTCTGTCTGCATGATTATGCACAGGTTGAGGGGACTGAGCCCATTGAACGAGTGCCTCCACCCAAAGGAATGGTTCTGGGGTAGCATAATTGCTGTTGGTATAGCCTTCTGGGATGCTATAACCCCCCACCAACCCCTCTAGTGGCCAAAACAGAACAGCAGCAAAACATTCACATGTACCATATGGCAATAATGACTTGCTCAAACCCCTTGCACTTACCACCAGGGTTGGATCCTATGCAGCTGCCCTAGAGATCCCCGCAAAGTAAGACCTGTAATGCAACAGTTCAATGGCTGTACAATAACCCCACCAAAAAGGTACACACTAATAATAATAATAATAATAATAATAATAATAAAATTTATTTGATTAAGCGCCTTTCAAATATTTCAAGGCGCTGTACAAATCATCATTACATTCCACATGACAGTACATACACTAACAACAAAACCAGTAGAATATTAAAACAATTTAAGATACTGCAGGGAATGCCTGATTCCATAAAAGTGACTTTAAGGTCTTCTTAAAACTATCCACCGTTGTACTTTCTCGGAGCTGGCGGGGCAGAGAATTCCAAAGGGTGGACGCCACAAAGCTAAAAGCACGGGCTCCAGAAGACTTCAAATTTACCCTTGGAATCTCCAGCAACCCCTCGTCAGCTGAGCGAAGCTGTCTCAGAGGGATGTAAGGTACCAGAAGCTCTTTCAGGTAGTCGGGACCTAATCCATGTAGGGCTTTGTAGGTCAAAAGACCCACTTTGAAGGTGATCTGCCACTGTATAGGCAGCCAGAGCAGAGTGCGCAGCACAGGGGTAATATGGGATCTCCTAGACACCCCAGTCAACAAACGTGCTGCAGCATTCTGCACAAGCTGCAAGCGGCGGATATCAACCCCAGCAAGTCCTAGGTATAGGGAGTTGCAGTAATCAAGACGAGATGTCACAAAGGCGTGGACCAAAACCGGCAAATCACCTGGTGAAACCAGGTGCCTAATCCTGGAGATGTTTCTAAGATGAAAAAATGAAGTCTTGACTACTGCAGACACCTGATAACGAAGGGTCAAACCAGTGTCAAGCTCCACACCCAGATTACGCACCCGATCAGAGGTAGGGATCTAATCTACCCAAAGAACTAATCCAGAGGGGGACCCTATCCCTAAACCCTCAACCCTGTGACCGGGGTCCACCACCATAACCTCAGTCTTTCCCGGGTTCAACTTTAAACCACTGATATTCATCCAGTCTTGGATATCTGCGAGGCAATTATTCAGCACCGAGATAGCGCTAGCCTGGTCAGGTGCAAAAGACAGGTAGAGCTGGGTATCATCGGCATAGCAATGAAACCTCAGCTCATACCATCTTACAATGTCTCCGAGGGGTAGCATATATACTGCGAATAACATGGGGGAAAGCACCAAACCCTGAGGTACCCCACAGGGGAGAGAGAAAGCCCCAGATGAATGTAAACCGGAGACCACTCTCTGTGTTCTCCCCAGGAGGTAAGATGAAAACCATCTGAGGACAACACCAGAAAGCCCACAGATGGACCCCAGACATTCAAGCAAGACCCCATGATCCACAGTATCAAAAGCTGATGATAGATCAAGGAGAACCAGAATAGAACGGTGTCTCCAATCTCTCGCCATCAGGAGATTATCGAGCACCCGAACCAGAGCAGTCTCGGTGCTATGCCTCTTACGAAAACCTGACTGGAGAGGCTCGTATAAACTATGGATGGTCAAATGGTTATCAAATTGAGCCACCACAACCTTTTCAATAACCTTCCCACAAAAGGGAGGTTAGAGATCGATGATTGGCAAGGTCATTCGGTCTAAGGAAGCTTTCTAAAAGAGGAGTCACCACCCTTCTTTCAGAAAGCTAGGAAAACTCCATCTCCAAAGAACACTGAATAATCCGAGCAAGGACCGGGCCAATAAGTTCACTACATCCTATAATCAAGGAAGTGGGACCTGGATCCAAACTACAACAAGTTGGGCGCATCTCAGAGACAATCCTCATAGTCTCCACGAGGTCAGGAAGATCAAAGGAACTCCAGGAAACTCCAGGCTCTGGGACAGCACACTGATCAACTGCAACAACCTTGGAGTGAGTTTGGGGACACTGCCTCCGAATGTCTTCCACCTTATTCGCAAAGAAACGAGCCATCTCCTCGCAGTCAATCTGCGTAAAAACTCGACGGACCTGCCGACAGGCTGGGTTGCACAGTCTGTCAACAGTTCTGAAGAGCTGAGTCGGTCGATTCTGAGCGACAGAGATTTCCCTGGACAGGAATTCTGCCTTCTTACGGGAAATTTCTGATTGATAGAGCTTGTAATGCTCTAGCAAAATGAGATAATTAGACATCTGAGGCAGTCTTCCTCCAGCGGCAGCTCAACCTCGCCCAACCTCGCAGCCCTCAGCGCCCATCAAACCAAAGGCGGGGCCCGGCGCGGAAGGGCGCGAACACAGGGTGGAACAATCTGGTCAAGAGCAGCTGAGATGGCCCCATTATAGGCCACCACCAGCCGCTCAGGATCAGAGCATAATTCATCACACAACGAGAGGTCAATGACCGCCATCAGGTCTTCAGGGACAACATCCTGCAATGGACGGTATTTTACCAACTCCACAGGGGCCGACCTACCCAGGGGGGCCACAAAATTGAATCCAACTGAGTAATGGTCAGACCAACCGACCAGTTCCACCACCAAGTCGGATGCCTCAATCCCCGGGAGGAAGACCAGATCAAGAGAGTGACCTCCCTTGTGAGTAGCTGTGGAAACAACCTGAGTGAAGCCAAGAGATGACATCGCCTGGAGGAAATGTTGACTAAAAAGTGAAGATTCATCATCGACCCAAGCATTGAAATCGCCCAGCACCATCAATCTGGGCGATTCCAAGGCCATGTCGGTGGCGAAATCTGCTATTTCCTGCAGGAAAAGCTTCTCATCCCCGGGTGGACGGTAGATGAGAGCAATCCTGCACCCCACCCCAGCTATCACAGTGCACTCAAATGATCTGGCCTCCTCTACTGAAACTTCAGTTAGGCCCAATTCAGTCTTGAAACAGACTGCTACCCCCCCCCACCGTGATCCAATCTCGGGCGATGTATAACCGAGAACCCGGTGGGAATAGCGGCCTCTAAAACTGGGGCCGCATTCCCATCCAACCAGGTCTCGGTAATGCAAGCCAGATCTGCCCTAGCAACAAAGTCCGCAATAAGAGCAGTCTTATTGCAGACAGATCTGGCATTGCACAACAGCGCCTGAGTAGGACGAGGGTGACGAATTGTCCCAACCACTTGTCCTCTAAAAGAAGAGGTGCCCTTGGGTATGGGAACTAGAACGGGGTTACCACGCTCCAGAACCCATTTCGCCCCAGGGCGTCTTCGAGGCCTAACCACCCCAATGGGAGAGCAACGCTCACTCCGCTGTCCTCAGCCCCCGGCATCCCCTCGCCTCCCCCTCCCCCTTCGCACTATCCCCAAAGCCCTACAGTGATGATAAACTTGGGTTGGTAAGGGGGGGGAGAAGAAGGGGCGGAGGGTGCGGAGAGCGGAGGCCGAGTAACGGACAACAGGTGGAACCGGCAAGCACATCAGGCTGCTCATAAAAATTAGAACCAAATAAAACAAATAAACAATAAAAATACTACCACCCACCATAAACTAAATAAGACAGTATTATAGTAAAACAATTAAACAATCGCAAAAATTACTTTAAGTCCCACAGTCCTCTCACGACCAAGAGACAAAAAATAAAACAATTATAACAGCAAAAGTAAAATACAATAAATAATTATGTACAGGGAAAAATATATAAACCACCCGACGGAACTCTCTCACCGGACCGGACTGGTGGAAAATAAGATGATGACAAGCACTCTCACTGCTTAAATTTTTTCCCTCAAAATAACTTAAACATCACATATCCTAAAAATAAAATACAAATAATACAATAAATCAATATTCAGCAACACCTAAATAAAACAAAATTAAAGTAATCAACTAATCACAAAAACCAGCCAGTCCAAATGGGCCCGAGACCCACTGCTACTACACCAGGGAGAAGGCCCTTCGGCCAGCCACCCCAGGAGTATAGAGGAGAGAAGAAAGGGCCAGCCTTCTAGCCAATCCCACTCCCCACCACTGCGTGAGACCCTAGCCCAGGACCGCCAAAGCCCAATAGGCCACCAAAAATTAATTTCAAAAAAGTTCAAAAAACAGTAATTAAGTCCACAGTCACTTATCTTGTGGAGTCTTCTTCACACCGCTTCTTTGCACTTCTTCTTTATACTTCCAAAGGTCAGACAGTGCTGGGCGCGCATCCTTTAAACATACCCATAACCAGAATACCACACAAAATTCCCAGTATAAAGGTTCCAATTCAGTCGGGTTTCAAGGAATAAGCATATTTCAACCGTGTAAACCAGCCGATTGACCCAGAGGCAAATACCGAGCCGTAGTGGTGACCCACCGCTACGACTCCAAGTCGGATCAGCCCTTCGACTGACTCCACTCAGAGTCTAGGGGAATAGGACAAAGGGTCAGCTCTCCAGCAGGCCCCGATCCCAACCCCTGCATAAGTCACCAACCAACAAACAACTCAATAGTGCCAGAGGGCCCAAATCAATGAGCTGGAACACCAGTAAGTCCCAACTTGTTCAAAATAATTCTCACTCTTGCAAATCCAAAGGAACCTCAAATAGACCCAGGTTAGATCACACTATTGAGAAAACGAGTGAAGAGAGATCTGCCACTCCAGCAAACTGTAGCGAGATACCCGGAGCACAGAGACTAGCGATGTCAGAGTCAGAACCAGGAAGCGATATCCACCATCAGCTCCGGCGTCAAAAGTCAAACCAGGCAGAACAGAGAAGGGGCAAACACAAAAGCAAGCCCCAACACTCTGCAGCTCCACCTGATCTCAAACTTCGGTCTTTCACATGCACCAGATACTCCAAAAAAGCTCCATAGAAAAGCTCCAACAGTCGATAGTTTCCCCCGACCCTCCGCCAGCCAGACTTCCTCAAACAATGAACAGACAGCAATTCGGAAGCCGGGACCCAAGAATCGCCTGGTCCAAACACGAAAATCTTCTCAAATCAATTTGGGAACGTAAAAACGACCGTGCCGATTAAAAATAAACTTAATAGAATTAATAAATATAAAGAAAATAATAATGAAACAAAATGAAGCAAAAATGACAAAATAAAAGCTAAAACAAATATGAATAAATACGTAGCACAACAGCAGTCCGATGGCTAGCCCAGCGTGGCCGCCATCTTTTTTCACAAGATACACTAGCCAGGTTAAATGCAAAAAGAACAAAATCTGATTTATTCAGGGGGAAGTGAACAGGGGTGGGGCATAAATCTAGCGGATGATTGATAGATCTGATTAATTCAGGCTGAACATGCACGCACAGTGAGTCCCTTGTATACAGTCATACAACCCTGGGTACCCAGTTGTTAAGCAGACTAGCCTGAAGCGATGCCTGGGGTAGGCTGGCGTTGCAGCTGTTGTTGGAGCCCTTAGGAAAGAAAACAAGTAGCATGCACATCAACCCAGAATTTTAATCTGGAGCTGGATTGCTCAGTTCGTTGAAACAAACCCAAACAAATAAATCAGATGACACACAATGATTGCAGCTTTGTTGCAGGGAGCTACCCTGTTTGGTGCTCATGCTACCCAGACTAGGAGGCAGGACTGATGAGATGAAGACCTCTGGATGGTGTTCTGGTTTGCCAGGGGAAGCAGGGCCCTCATGACTCACCGAGACGGTCGCTACCTGTTCAATGGTGTTAAGCAGGGAGCCGAATCCTGAAGTGGGTCTTTCATCAAAAATGTCTCTGTGATGGGAGCGGCAGTCTAGGCCAAGATGGCTGGGCCCAGACCAGAGCAGGCAATTCGGATTTAGTCTGTGTGAGTGCTAGAGCAGTTTCCAGCTAACATAATACACTTAAAGGTGGGGAACCAAATCGCGACCCACACAGCACATTCAGCACACTTATAAGCAACACAACTCTTAGTCACAGTTCGGGTAAAGTCTGGTTGCAGTTTAGCAGAAGTTCTGAGCAAACCTCTCAATCCGTGACTCACTTCGGTACCTGGCAGGCCAATCACTTCTGGAGCAAGTCTTCAATCCCAAATTCAGGCAACAATCATTCTCTTTCTCTTCAAGCTTCAGATCTCAAACAAAGGAATTAGATTTAAGTCCAACTTTCACATCCATAGGATTTCTCACTGGAAGATGTGACAGGTGGGCCAGCGCAGCCTTCCCGCTGATTCTTCTGTGCTCTTACACAGGAGCAGCTGCTCGATGGCTTGAGCTGTTCACTCTCCAAACTCCAGCTCACAAATGAACTTGCTGCAGGCAGTTCTGGGGATTTTCTCTGAGATCCAAAAGGTTTGGTTGGCGGAGGGAACTGTCTATCACAGCAAGGGCTCCCCCTCCAGGTCCATTTAGGCTCCAAACCTTAAAAACTACAATTCCTAGAGATTTCAATCCCACAAGACCTCTCTGAACAGTCTCCATTTTTTGTCCCCTGAGATTCAATTGGTCCAACTCTGGCAGTCCAGAACCAAGATGGCGGCTCTTATGCAAAAAGTCCAAGCTGCAAGAGAAGGCAGGTTAAACAAACTTTTATACTATTATTAATAAGGCAGATAAACAATAAATGAATACAGTTCCTAACAGAGCTCCTTCTGTGCATATAGCGACTGCAGTAGGGAGCAGAAATACCACTCTCCTGGCCGGTCACAAGTCCTAAACTACTTGGTCCCAGCCCAGGCTCATTTCCAACACAGCATAATGACTCTCTTAAAGAGACAGGCACGGAGGCTTTCTATAGCATTCTCATGCAGACACATACAGATACTGCAGACACAGGACACCATCCTGACAGTGGGCATTAGGCAGCCCAGGAAAACATCTTAGTAAACCCCAATTTGTAGGGGGTTACGTATCTGAATTTCGAAGTCCTCTAAATTGTACTAGCACACCTTGGCCTGTTTGGGGTGGTTAAACTGCAAGCTTGCTAACTTTCATCAAGTGCACCACCAAAAGAACCTGGGTAATGTAGCTACCAGGCCTGCACCTGGACTCTAGTATAATACCTCAGTACACAGAATCATGTGGTATTTGTGTCATACTTGAAACTGTAGTTTCACTACTGGTATCAGTTAAAGAGTTTACCGCACCTTGTGAAGAATAATTCATGTTTTTGTGCCCCTTGATTGGGCAGGTGCTTCAAACTGTATGGGATATGAGAGAATGGCAGTGACCCACAGTACAGTGGATCATAGGATGCATTGCTATAGGGTGGGAGTGTTCAAGGTGATTTGCAACTAAGTAGCCCATTCCTTTCTTCTAGCTGCCAGGCCTGTGTTCTTAAATGAAAGTGCTATTAGTTGGTTGAATTTTACTTCTGCGTGTGCACCCAGTTTGTACAATCTGACTGAAATGTTCACTGGTGAAGGTAACTACCGCCTTCCTGATTGTCAGAGGGTGGTCCAATCCAGTACAGGGAGGTGGGTAGGTATGGCATCCCAGAGGGTGGCATTGCACACTACATCTTGCCCACTTATTCTTTCTGGGTGGAGGCACTGTGCTATTTATCAATTGTTCTGGGATGAACCCCATATCACAGGAGAAAGAAAAAACCTAATTCCTCAATCAGGTGGGCCCTATATAGTTACCAGGTTGGGGTGTGAACCTAAACACCATGTACTGGGGTTCACACATTGGAGGCACTGCTGAGATCACCCGTTGAACATCTGGACACACGTGGGGTCTTTTCAGGGACTTTTTGTCATTGAGACCCCCCCCCCAGAAAATTTCTGTGAATGTGAAAATGACTTTTCAAGAGATACAGAACTGGTGGGTGTTCAAGGGTTTGGACAATCAGAAACTACTCCTGGTAAAGAATGTGGTTGAGGAACTGGATAAGGGGGCCATCACGGAAGTGTTGGAGGATGCCCTGAAAGACTGTTGGAACATGAACATTCAGAGAGTGACTAGAGAACCAAGTACCTGGTTTAGAAACCTAATTGTGGAAACTGAGAAGGACGTAGAGGCCATGAATTAACCTGCCATGTTGACACCTGAGGAGTCTCATGAGATCTGGGTGTTAATAAGCAAAAGGAGCCCTATCATCCCAAAGCCTCTTTCACCCTGACTACACTCTGTGGGGATTTCATGACCAAACTAGAACTTTTGCTATCTAGTAAAGGGAAGGCCATTAAGGATGTGCAGACCTTGTTGCTTCCCAGAGAAACCATTGAAGAACCTGGGCTAGCTCATCTTACTGGTTCAGACTATTACTGATGGCTAAGAATTTTTTCTGGCACCATCCTCACTCCAGCTGGAGAAGATGATTATGAAACTTGGATTGATTATGCTGTCCCAGTGTTACATGAATGGCTATGGACCAATGCAGAAAAGTGCAAGAGACTGGGAAAGAGCTTGAAGTGACTGGAATTGGACATCATCTGGTCCTTGCATGCCATAGACCCAGAGGTCCAAGCAGATGAATACCTTGCCCCCCAGGCAGTGTTTTTGGAAGCATGGAATCCTGTGATGACTTGTACTAGAAGTTTAAGAACCCCAAACAATGCCAGGGGGAGACCATCTCCACCTCTCTACACAGATTCGAGAGAGCCTTACAGAACGTCTACTGCAGAGGTGGAATAGAGTTCAAAGACCTGAACAAGGTGCGACTAGAAGAAGTGCTGAAGACAGACCAATTTTCAGAGTTACTGTTGTTAGATTTACACTTAAAAGAGAGACCCCCCCACCACCAAGTCCTGCTGTGGAAGGTTAGAGAGGCTGAAGAACAAAATGAACTGTGAGGACCCCTTCCTGCTTCCACTGCCAGTGCCCAAGTGTCAGACAGTGGGGGCTCTGTTAATGTCACTGAGCTCCAGAGGCTGATTCAGTTAATGAAAAGTGTAATAGTCCAACCTGGCATGACCAGCCCTCTCCCCCAAGGAGTCTGAACCCTTAATCGCCAGCATGCCTATATCAACTACTGTTGTGTCAGTTGCCTTAAGCACTGGAATGTGAGCCTCAAATGCAATCTCACTGGAGGGGAGTCCATATTCAACTGACAGATGAAGAAAATGATGGGACAGTCAATGAACTGTCAAGTCCTGCAATTGCTTAGGACCCCTGTCCAGGAGTGGGGGGCACCCATGGAACTCTCCGGTTGGAACCCCTCAACAGTCGATGCGTAGAAGTGATGTTTATTGCTACCACTGTGGTGAGAATGGGCATATCCAACATCACTGTGAGTCAGAAAGCAACTTTCAGAAGGTTGCAGGCAGGTTAATCTGAAAGAAATTGGACACAAGCACTGCCAGACCTTTAAATATAAGTGGGCCCCAGTAGAGGAGAGCTCCGGTACCCCTGGGAACACCAACAACCATTGCTAAAGCTACTGTCTGTGTCAAAACCAATGTTTCAAATACTAAAATATAAGTGTCAAGGAACTGGGATGAGATTGTGGGTCCTACTGCAGATGTGGAAGCTCAGGTGGTTGGAGAGTCTACTCGTGTACTCCTGGATAGTGGCTCCCAATTCACTAGTGTTCAAAGACTATTATGATAGGTGTCTGTCTTACAAAAAGTTGGATCCTTTGGAAGGCTTGAATGTGTGGGGTCTCAGTGAAACTTCATACCTTTCTCTGGTCTTGCTTCATATCTGGATCTCCTTCCTGTGGACATTGCTGGACCTCCTACTACTACTGTGGAGATGCATGCCCTGGTGTGCCCCCTGACAAATATGTACAAAAACATTCCTGTTCTTGTAGGAACCAATGCCCATATGTTCTAGTGGCTGAGTTAGTTGTGCAAAAAGTTTGAAGACCAACCAGGAAAAGCTCCAGTGCCCCTCCTTGGACTTGCTAAGCAAGCTTACACTCATAAAGCCACTGTCCTACCTGAGGATGAATCTGTGGGAACTGTTTGGTGCCATGGCCGGTCTGAAGTGGTGTTACCCCGCAAAGCAGAATGTGCTGTCAAGGGAATAGTGCACCTCAAGGGATCCTGTCACAATCTGCTGTTGATGTCGGATGGCCCAAAAGAAGCTGGTTTGCCTGAGGGGCACATAGTCAAACCTAGTATACTTCCAGCATAAGCTCATGCCTATGTCAGACAAGTAACAGTTCATGTGACAAATTTAACTGACTGACTAGTTACCATCTGAAGGGGGTGGACCCTTACTAATATCTATTGTGCTGATCTGACAGTACAGTCACAAAAGAGAGATAACCCCACTCCAGGACAATTAGATCCTTTACTGTTCAAGTTTGGAGACCCCTCTTTGCCCATAGAGTGGTGGAACAGAATTCAAAGGAAGATGGCATAGCAAACAGAAGTTTTCTCTCTGAAAAAATTGAACATTGGGTGTGCCAAGGGTGTACAGCACTGTATTCAGGTCATGGTGAGAGGCCTTTTTGAGAAAATTAGTCCTCAAAACTGGAGAAAAGAGAAAATATGCAATACAAGACATTGTCAACCTTCTCCATTGAGGGGGATGCCCAGAATTTATCAAAGTGAATCATCCTGATTCCTGACATCTTCCTGCTATTGAGAGAGTGGAACAAATTGAAAGTGCATCATGGTGTGATTTACAGAGAACAGCAGAGCAATGATAGACCAAGTCTAAAACAGTTGTTACTGCCAGTCAGGTTCAGAGAAATGGCTCTCAAAGCCCTGCATGATGAGTTGGAACATGTGGAGGCAGACAGAAAACTGGACCAAGTTAGAGGGAGGTTCTGTTGGCCCCAGATGAGAACAGAGGTAGACAGCTTTTGCAAACTGTATA
This sequence comes from Neoceratodus forsteri, assembly GCA_016271365.2. Taxonomy (NCBI): domain Eukaryota; kingdom Metazoa; phylum Chordata; order Ceratodontiformes; family Ceratodontidae; genus Neoceratodus; species Neoceratodus forsteri. The sequence continues at coordinate 723,110,872 of CM057458.1, read as the reverse complement.
TGAGATGCATCCTACGGAAAACACTGTCCACCCAAACAGCACCTTTGGTGAAAATTACCACAAGTGCTCCAATGGGTTTGGTTTGCATTGGCTTTGTGAGCTTGGAACCAGACAAAAATGACATTGCCAATATCTTGGTGGTGACAGGCCACTACTCCTGGAATATCCAAGCATTTGCAACAAAAGACCAAAAGGCCACAACCTTAGCCAAGATTCTGGTTGAAAAGTACTTTGTTCTTTATGGATTGCCAGAGAGAATACATTCCATCCAGGGTCAGGATTTTGAAAGTCAGCTGATCAAAGAGTTGTTGTCTGTCTGGGGAACTAGAAAGTCATGAACCACTCCCTACCACACTGAAGGTGACCCACAGTAAGAAAGATTCAATAGAGCCTTGTTAAATATGTTGGTCACACTGTACCCTCACAAAATATCAAACTGGAGTCAACACGTGAGTATGCTCATCCATGCATACAGTTACACTTGCAATGATGCTATGGGACAACCCCATATCTGCTCATGTTCAGGTGGAAGGCCAGGCTCCCAGTGGACCATGCATTTGGAGGGTCATCTGATGGAGGCAATTTAGAGACTCATACCAAATATGTTCAAAAGCTAAAACAGTAGTTGGATGATACTCACAGGCTGACTGCAGAGTTGTCTACCAAGAGAAACTTGGCAAACAAATCCCTATATAACAAACATGTCAGAGCTCATGAGTTTCTCCCTGGAGAGAGAGTCTTGACTCAGAACTTGGGGTTACCTGGAAAGCATAAAATTGTAGATCAGTGGGGCAACATCCCCTATATGGTCACAGAAGAACATGTGGACTTGCCAGTGTACTGAGTTTGCTCAAAGGGGGATCACCAGAGAAGTAAGACTTTGCATCACAACCATTTGCTCCCCATTGGACAGTTAGATGTGCCAGATCAGGACAATGGCCCAGTACTCCCTCAGAGAATGAAAAACAGGGGTTCTCATACACACAGAAGCAAAATTAGTCAGTCTGCCCTCAACCTAGACATCTGTCCACTCAGATCACCAGAAAGGCCTTCACCTGAACCAGCACTCACTGCACAGATTTATCTGATGAAGAAAATGGCCCTGTTCAGTATTATTCCACTGTTGACATTCCCCATCAGTTAAATGCATCTGATGATTGGTGGATGCTAAATACTCTACAACACAGTTAAAACTCAGATGCAAAGTAGTTTGAACTCCCAGCTTGATGAGCTACCCCTGAACTAGAGCATTTGGAAAATCACTTAGGATCCAAACAAAAGGCAGATATATTGTAACTCAACCAGCTCATTCTGAGGAACCTCATTCACCACCCAGTGAGGAGCAACGTGCATCCTCAGTTAATAGGAATAAGAAGTCCCATTGCAATGTTCAGAAAGGCCTGTAAGACCCATTTTAAGACACAGTTATGACACTCCTGGTGTCCCCACTGACCTGCCTCTTTATGTGATGCATCATGGAATCTATGTCACACTCTGATCCATACCCTGTATTGTGTTCAATTGCCTTACAGTATAATATGGGGATACAGAGTACTGGAAATATTGGTCAGATAGGAGCCCTCGTCTATATAGAAATGCATGCGCAAAACTGTTGTTAATTCTGAACTATGGATCTTGTGAATAGTCTAGCTAGGTAGTATGTTTCCAGATAGAAATGTTAGTTGTTGTTTTTGCCTGTTTTGTGTCTTTCAGCATGCACTGGATGGAACTCATGGAAATACCAGGATGACAATTTGTGACCCAAGAGAGAGTGTAACCCCCTTCAGGAGGGGGGCTTGCCTGGACTATACTTGCCACCCTCCTGAATGTTGCTGCTGCAGGACTTGGTTGTGACTCTCTGCTCAACTGTGTGTATGTTGGTGAGAGAGAGCTTGCTGTTTTTTGGTGCTTGGTGCCTCCTGCTTCCTCTGTCTTCATAGATGTAGCCACTCTGAAGATCCCAGCCCACTGATCCCAGCAGAGGGGACCAGGAAACAAAGCCAACAAAATACTCCTTTTGTTGGCACCTCCTGTGCCATAATGGTGCTGCCAACCCACACTGGAGCACATGCTGCAGGGGCTTCTCCTCAGCACTCCCGGGTCCATCCAACCTTGACATAATGCCTGACTGCCAGCCTAATGCTTGCACAGCCACCACCAATCAATCAGATAGCAACCCAGGAGGGCTGTGGCAGAACATTGCAGCCAGGACACAATTTTGGGGCAAGGAAAATAATTAAAGAAGGAACTTCTGAGTACAAGACTTCTTTGGCACATGGCTGTGGCCATGTTGGCAACTGCTGACCCCACCAGCCAGTCAATCAGATCACTAGGAAGCCAGGAGACTGAAGCAGGGGATTGTGGAGAGGATGAAGAAATCAGATCCTCCCCAATGGACTGACAGGCTACAAAGGCCAATCAGAGGGCAGGACAAGACAGAAGGACAGAATGACAACTCTGCCTGTCCAGTGAAACATGGACTAGAAGAACGTAGCTTCTGGGCTCTCGAGGAGCTCATGGCAGTTGGAAAGACACTGAGGTGTTCAGACCTGCTGCTGGTGAGACCAAGTGAGGGGTCTAGCCAGGCCAACAATCCAGTGAGCCCTCACCAGGGTTTATTAAGAAATTTCTCTGTGAACGTTATCCTGGGTTTACTTTGTTCAGAGACTGCTCCAGACAAGCTCCTGTGGAAAGAAATTGCTGAGGGTGTGAGCCTGTGGGCCACTGCTATATGCCAAAGCTGCTGAGCTCTACTGAGCAGAGACAGAGATGTCTTTTTTTTTCGCAAAGAATTTCCTTACTTTTTGAGAGATTGTAATCATAACCTTATTTGCCTGTGGGAGTGCATGGCCCTTTGGGCCTTGTGCTCCCATCCCTCCATAGATTCATATATGTATGTAGCTGTGGAAGGGCCCTGTGCTTCCATTTACAGGACAGTAGTGATCAAATTGCCAGCATAGCCATCTTGTTACCCTACCTCAAGTATCTGGTACAGAAAAGTTTTGGATCCCTGCCAAAATGTAATTCCATGCAACAACAATGCCGTTCTGCACCATAGGTGCAAAAACACATTTTGGCCAAGATTTGAAAAATGACAGCTGAGACATACATGAGGTGGGGTAATAAGAAGGCTATGTTGAAAATGTGGGGTCAAAATATTTAAAATTTCAAAAGCTATGAGCATGCATAGCAAAATTGTAACAAATAAGTATATCTTTCCCATTTTTACATATTCTGACCCCAAATTTTCAACACAGCCTTCTTATGACCCTGCCTCATGAACAAGGGCAGGCAGAATGTTCAAATCCTGCCTGAAAGGTGAATTCACCAACCATTTGTGAGATCACCTTTTGGGCAGGAGTTGATTAATGTCAGTCATATTGTTCCTGAGGCAGGGTCCCCAAAAGGCTATGTTGAAAATTTGGTGTCAAAATGTTAAAAAATGGCTGAGTTATGCATGAAAGTTGAACCCCCCCATTGAAATACACAGAACCATGTTTACCTTAGTTTCTCATATTGCAGTCGCTGGTTCCAGCAGTGAGACATGTCTGTGATTGGAGAGTGGATCTCAAACCTGGGACCTGTTCAGGTGAGTGAGGGTGTGTAGGGGTGTACTGGGGGTGTGGGGTGGTGAGTACTGAGTGGAAGGTGGGGGTGTGAGATTGATCAGCGAGGGATCTTTTTTTTTGCAGGCTTAAAACAAAAAAAACAAACATTGGAAACAGTGATCAGAGTATGGGCAAGGGGGAGTGACAACTGGACTTCCAGGGAATATAATGTTTACATGGCAACAACAATCAGAGAATAGGGGAGTGGAGGGGAGAAGAACCACTGGACCACCAGGGATTTTCATTTTTACATGGGATTGGCAGCCAGAGAACAGAGGAGGGGGAAGGGACTACTGGGCTATCAGGGAATATAATTTTGACATGGGGACGGCAATCGCAGAAAGGGGGAGAGACCACTGGACCACCAGGGAATATCATTTTTACATGAGGATGGCGATTGGAGAACAGGGAGGGGACCACTGGACTACCAGGGAATATAATTTTTACATGTGGATGGCGATCAGAGAATGGGGAGGAACCACTGGACTACCAGGGATTTCATTTTTACATGAGGATGGCGATTGGAGAACAGGGAGGGGACCACTGGACTACCAGGGATTTCATTTTTACATGAGGATGGCGATTGGAGAACAGGGAAGGGACCACTGGACTACCAGGGAATATAATTTTTACATGTGGATGGCGATCAGAGAATGGGGAGGGACCACTGGACTACCAGGGATTTTCATTTTTACATGGGATTGGCAGTCAGAGAACAGAGGAGGGGGAAGGGACTACTGGGCTATCAGGGAATATAATTTTTACATGGGGACGGCAATCGCAGAAAGGGGGAGAGACCACTGGACCACCAGGGAATATCATTTTTACATGAGGATGGCGATTGGAGAACAGGGAGGGGACCACTGGACTACCAGGGAATATCATTTTTACATGAGGATGGCGATTGGAGAACAGGGAAGGGACCACTGGACTACCAGGGAATATAATTTTTACATGTGGATGGCGATCAGAGAATGGGGAGGGACCACTGGACTACCAGGGAATATAATTTTTACTTTAGGGTCAGCAATCGGAAAATGGGGGAGTGGGGAAGGACCACTAGACAACCAGGGACACATTATTTTATCTTCAGGGGGTAGAAATCAGTGAGTAGGGGTTGCCACTAGACACCAGGGAGCTATGACAGTTCAAACTGTCATGGACCTTTACTGTTCACAGTCTTTTCAGTTCAAATAGTAAAGTTCGAACTGTAAAGAACTGCAAATGGTTATTTTGTGATCAAACTGTCCTTACCTAAGCAAGTGACGGGCAAAATTATTCTCACCACAGTAACTGATATTTGCAGTGTTAATTTTGAAATGCAGTTCTAATAAAAGAATCTAACAAGGTATGTGAAGCAGACCTAATTACAGGTCTTGTTCATTAATTACCAGGCAGTACTTGGGTAGAAAAAGTTTGTTAAAACAGAAAAAATAAAAAAAGATGGCTGACATCACAAACAGTATTTCTCTGAGCACGAACAGTACATCCTTATCAATTAACAGTTTGAACGGTTTTCATTTACCTGCCTGTCTGGTGGGTATCACAAGAATAGTTATAATTCAAAAATGGTTAGATATCTTCTCACCACACTATCCAAAGGAAAACCCTTGGCACAGACCCCATCCTCCCCAAAAATTTCAAGAAAAAATTTCATTCTATCTGGGCTGTAGATGAGGACAAAAAATCCTATGTTACCCAATGGGAAAAAGGTGTTTTTTTACTTCTCTGTATCTCAAAAACCATACAAGATGCCATCACAAGACAATTCACATCTTGAGACACTGGCAGAATGACTGTGCATGCCAAATGTTGGGCTATTTTATCAAAAATTCCAAAGTTATTAAAGTACAAAATTTGGAATTTAACATAGAAGTGCTGGTACAACCCTAACTGTAGGGGTGTTACCGTACCCCTATAATATATATAAATCGATAGTGAAGCCCACCAGGATGAAGTGCAGTGTGTCACAGTTTTCTGCATGACAAAAGGGATTAACCTGTATATATATATACATATACAATAGGTAACCAACTCTTAAGTGTGTGGTTGCGCTTTGATATATGCATGCCTTGGTGTGCGTTGTATGCACAAGGCCACAGGCAGAGTGCATCAACCAGTCAAGGTGTGCATTATATCAAGGCGACACTTGCCAAAGAGTGGGTTATCTATATTATAAAATGGCAAAATTGTTTTGGGGGGGTAAAAGTGCATGTGTACGGTCACGCTCTGATATACACATGGTCATTTGATGTGTTTTATACAATCAGAACTTGGATTTGGAGCATTTGGAGAATATATACATATAGATATATATCATCCATGCCTTTGATAAACAAACAAGCACCAGGACATTCAATGGGTACTGGAGTGATACATTATTTATTAACACTGGAGCAGTTTGACCTGTGGCATATCACTCATGGCATGCAACAATAGTGATGTTACCAAGGACAAACGGCTATTGCGCGTATGTTAATACCATTGCTGAGACCACTGTTAACAGTTGTAAGAGTGGTTTCATGTGCATTCTTAAGGTATGAGTTGTTGACCATACTAATGAATACAATCACAAACACACCCATTACCACTGCAGAGGTAATATGTAAAACAATACTACTACTACTACTACTAATAATACTACTGGTGATGCCAGTGTCATCTATGTAGATGCGTACACTCGTTACTGTACTGCTACTGTGTAAATCCCTTCCCCACCTACCACTCTTTCTGTGCAGAAGTACTTCTTCACATCTTTCTCTTGAAATCACCGCCACAGTACATAGTATAGCAAAAAGGGGAAGTGTCAGAGGGTGTAGGAGGGAATAATGGCACTGATCACTGTAGAGAAAGGCCAAGATCTATAGGGCCCAGTGCTATTACATAGAAACATAGAATCTGACAGCAGATAAGGACCAATAGACCCATCCAGTCTGCCTCTTTCCTACCTACTAACAAGCCAGAGATCCTACTTTATATCTGGCTCTTCCTCTCCTTCTGTATCGACAGGGTTACCCTATGACTATTCCATGCAGTTTTTAATTCCCCCACTGTCTTTCCCCCACCATTTCTGCTGGGAGGCTGTTCCATGCCTCCATCACCCTTTCCATGAAGAAGTACTTTCTCATGTTTCCCTTTAATCTACCCCCTTCCAATCTCATATCATGCCCTCGTTCTAGAGTAACTCCTTTTTCGAAAGATGCTAGCCTCCTGTATCTTATTTATTCCCTTTAGGTACTTGAAGGTCTTTATCATGTCTCCCCTCTCTCTCCACTCCTCCAGGATATACATATCGAGTGCCTCCAGAGGACTGACCTTTGGATGTCTCCCATTATTACTAATAATATTACTAATGTATACAGAATAATGGATAGTTAAGTGTGTGTTATGGATTTATTTCGCACTCCTGAGGTGTGTGATGACCCATAAACCTCGAGGAAGAAGCTTGAGAGGTTTATGTGGTCATCACACATCAAGGGTGTGTGAAAAAAATCCATAACATCAAACTTACCTATCCTTTATTTTTTATAATTGCTGGTGTGGAGGTTTAGACTATTTCTAGCAGCTTGAAAGAAAAAAAGGGTTTTTTAGAGTGCGGTTTTATTTTTGAAGAACTTGAACTGTACATGAATAAAACACAGTTGAAAATACTGCAGTTGAAATAGTTCTTGTGAAACAATGGAATGCAACAGTTTTAAAGTCTTTTCTTTGGGGAATGCCATATCAACCAGATTTGGGGTTATTATGAAGTGTCATATCAACTGGATTTCGGGTTATAATTGCCTTTGGAGCATAATAACCTGCAATCTGGTTGATATGCATTTTTAATAAAACAGTAATCTGGTCAATATGTATGGTCACCAATAATTATATCAAGGTTTAAGGGGGGAGAAATCTCTGAACATTTTTAAAAGTTTTTGTTTACTCTTGTCAAAAGCTGCAACTGCTCCAGCAATAGCATCAGAACATCTCTAGGTTTGAACAAATGCCAGCAGACTGAAAAAAGTAAAACCATATCTTCTTTAACAGATAGGGTTCTAGCAGAAAGCTCATGAGGTGAACATTAGGGTCAGAAACTCCTTGGCATGTTTGGAGTGTCTTTCAGCACAGTCAGGGATGGAGTGTCAGTGGTACATATTTGTGCATGTGCTCCACCAATTCCACCTCTGTATCTTTGTGCACCATCACATTTAGCTTGTTTCTTCAGGTACTTCTATGTTCACCAACCACAGTATTTTGTTTTTAAGTCCTACAGGAGCTGTGATACCTTTACCTGGAGGCAGCAGTTGGACTGTTTTTTATAACTTGCAACAAGTACAGTAAATGACTGGAGCATCACCATATACGTCTCCTCTCCCATTCTTCATTCAGGCAGTCAAGTTAACAGATTTGCTGTCAAAGGGGTTTACTACTAGTGTTTTTCTCTCTTGTTTTTTTGCCTGTAAGATTTGTGTCAATAAGCAAAGACTACTGAATCCAGTCAGTGCCAGTGGTGACGTTAAGCTCAGTGGCTGCAGGAAAACTCCAGTATATAACCCCCCTCCTAAAAGGGAATTTGCCTTTGGTTCTCTCCAGATCCCTGCTGCCACCTTCTCCTGCACTGCTTCTTCACTCCGGTCCTGGTCCAGACTGCAGCTGCAGGGCTTGGTACTGGACTGGACACTGTCATTTGTTCTGCGGGCTTGTTCAGTGTCCTTCTCACCATAGCTGGTGCACTGTCACCTCTCTTGGCTCAACAAGCTCCTAGACTGCTTCAGGGTCCAGGAGCCCATAGCAAGGAGGTTGCTCAGTTTCAAGCAGCTCTCAAGACTACACATAGTGCAAAAAAACTAAATTAGTACAGTCTGTCCTGTCCCTGTGAAACTGACATCAATTTGGAGACTAGTTCAGCTTTGCAAAACAGCTAAATTAGTACATCCTCCCCCTGTGAAATGGACATTTATTTGGAGCTCAGCTCTGCAAAACACCACTAAATTGCAAGCTGGCTCAGGATTTGTTTGTATGCTTTCCCCCTGGAACTGATGGCCCTCTGAAAGCCAGGGGTTTAGCATAATGAATAATGTTCCTTATATTTCTGCACAAGGTAAGGCACATGTACAAATAGAGCAGATTAGTCTGAAGCAAAACCTCTGAGGAGAGGAAAGAATATGTGAATAAGACAGTTGGTGAGACCCCATCTGGAGTTCTGCATCCAGTTCTGGAGACCCCATCTCCACACGGACATAGACAGGATGGAGTCTGTCCAGAGGAGGGCAACTAAAATGGTGCAGGGTCTGCACCAGAAGACATACAAAGAGAGATTAAAGAAGCTTAATATGTATACACTCGAGGAGACGAGGGATGGGGGGACATGATAGAAACTTTCAAGTACATCAAGGGAATCAACAGAGTTTAAGATGATAGCATCTTTCAGAAAAAGAGATGTGCAAGAACAAGGGGGCACAATTTGAAGATAGAGGGGGGATGGCTCAAAGGTAATGTGAGGGAGTATTTTTTCACAGAGAGGAATGTGGATACATGGAACAACCTTCCTGAGGAAGTAGTGGACTCAAAAACAATGGAGGAATTCAAGAATGTATGGGACAGACATAAGGTAATTCTAGTGGGGGATAGGAGGAAGTAGGCTGTTGGTTAACTAGGATCCGCAGCCTATGCATTAGGTAGGGAACTGGGCAGACTAGGTGGGCCAGACGGTCCTTGTCTTTCTTCAAATTCTATGTTTCTTTGTTTCTATGTTAATCTGTGCGAAGGTAAACTGTGATCCTGCTATATTTTTCAAAACAAGTGATGGACTTGGCTTGAGTGACTGAAATGAGTGTATATTCTTTTAGCAGTGTTAATGACGGCCTTAATCTCCATGTCATCATTGAGAAAACTGTGAACTATTAAATTTCAGCAATGCACAAAGCAGCAGATGTGAACAAAGCTCCCCTCCTCCAAGGCCTTCCTTATGTTGGACCCATTATCTGCAACTACAAAGCCAACTGACAGTCAATGTTTAGTAAGCCACTGCTGTATTGGTTTTTGGAGCTCTTCACTGGTGTTGTATGAGGAATGTTCAGATGGAAAATAAAATGTTTTTAGAACAACAAATGTTGATGCTTCACTGTCCCCAGTCCCACGTGAATTATCGAAACATTGCTAATATGCCATGATAGATATGAAGTGTTCAGGCTGACATCTTGTCCAGATATCTGTTGTGAAATGCACCACCCTCCCAAAAGCATTACACAAGACACGTCTTAATTATTTACATACAACATCGTAAAGATCTGGAATCTCTGTTGTTGAGAAGTATTTCTGCAATAGTATACTATATCTAGGTTCAAGGTACTAAAGATTCCACCTGAATCCTATATGTTCAACCATGTTATATGGTGGCAAATCAATAGCTATCATTTCTATTTTTTTTAAATAGATTTCTATTGTATCCAGGTTTTTCAGGCAGAGATCAGGACACATAATTTGTTCATTCATTTTACAATATATATAATACCATTCAAGACATTTGCTTAGTGCTCAGGCCTTTATCCTTCTATACATTTTTGATTAAAATTAACAAATACATTTGGTAACTCTTTCATATGCTCCCTTGTGGTATTCCCAAATCTCATACAGATTTTACTTTCTCCTATGGAATTAAATCCTGCCTATGTCTAGATATCCAGATCCACCATTTAGTCCAGAATTCAGTACATCTCTTAACCTTTAGGTTAATATGGAGGCAGTATGGCGCAGTGGTCTAAGGCTCTGAGCTGCAAATCTGGTGACATCCAGCAGACTAGACCTGGGTTTGAATCCCACAGCTTCCACTTGCATACTGTGTGACCCTGAGCAAGTCACTTAACCTCCTTGTGCTCCCAGGTCGCTCCTGTAAAAAAGCTTTCAGCTTAGTGTGCTATACCTGGTTAAACAACTAAATAAAAAAAAAATATGTGCAGTCAAAACCTCCATTCGATATATTTGATAAGTTATGTCTTCCCATTCCTGAGGAGAGGGTGGAGGCCTCTGGAGCCATCTCCTCATCATAGCCTTATGAGCTACAAGAAGTAATATGGCTAGCAAACACTTAGAGCTGCCTTTCTCCGTTCCCTTAGGGAAGTCAAAAATAAGCACACATTCTAGTGTCAAAGTCCCTGTTTCTGGGAACAGTTCCTCCAATGCACCCCCCACCTCTCTCCAGAATGTCTCTAGGAGTGGGCAGCTCCAAAAAATATGCTTGTGGTTAGTTAAAGGTTCCTTGCATCCTCTCCAGCACTCTGATCCAAGTTGAGCATCATACTTTCCTACTATTTGTGATGTTCTAAGAAACCTTATTATACACTTCCAACCAAACTCTCTCCAAGTCAAAGATCTTATAATTCTGTGGATTGTTGAATATATCAATTCCCATCATTTCTTCTCTAATTTAATACCTAGCTCTTCTTCCCAGCACTGTTGTGAATGTAGCATAATCTCTTCTGTTTACTACTTAGGGCTTGATACGTTTTAGAAATTACATGATCTGGTATTGCTATCTCTATTGAGATTATCATAATACTCATTAATGGATGTATTTCCTCCAGATCCCAGGAGATGCCCATCAAGTTCCTACAGTAATTTCTTATCTCCAAAAATTTGAAAAGATCCTGCTTCACTAGTTGGTACTTTCGCTCCAAAGTCTGGAATTGGCTAAATATTCCTTGTTCGTATAATTAATAGAATCTAATAAGTCCCTGGTGTTGCCACCTTTTAAAATTTTAATCTTGTCTAGCTGGATCAAACTTGAGGACTGCTGTAATTTTCTGTAAAAGTTGTGTTATTGGATCTTTGGGTTTTTTGTATTATTGTACTCCATATACTTAGGAGTTGTCTTGTTTGTTTAAATCTGATCTCTCTTTCCATAGTTGCTTTTGAACTGGTTTGTCTAAATAAATATTTCTCCATCTCCTCTATTGTGGTTGCTTGCTCTATTTCTTTCCAATGTGGGTCCATCCCTTTATCTAGCCAATGAAGTATGTGTGATATTATTGCTGCTTGTGCATATTGTTCTAAATTTGGTAGGGCTAATCCTCCTTTATTTTTGGGCAATTAGAGGGTCTTATATTTTATCCTTGGTTTTCTCCCCTGCCATAGAAACCTAGACATCATGCTATTCCATTTTTTATAAAGTCTTTTTTTGGTGGAAGGACTGGGAGGGTCTGAAACAGGTACACAAATCTTGGCAGTATATTCATTCTTATAACTTCAATCCTTTGGTTAAGCATGAGAGGGAGAGGGTCCCATCTCTGGAAATCCTCCCTAATAGATTGTATAAGTGGTGTATAATTAGCTTCATAGAGGTTATGGGTTTCCTTTGTAAGATTTATCCCTAAATATCTAAATTTATTACTTTTCCATCTCAGTGGATATCTCTCTTGAATTGCTTTACTCGGTTGATAGTTAAAGCCTAGTACTTCTGTTTTACTTGTATTTAACTTGTATCCTGAAATGGACTCCATTTCTCCTAAGAGGGAGAACAATTCCGGTATGGAGGTCTCTGGTTCTGTTTAGTATATTAGCAGGTTATCAGCAAAGAAAGCTGTTTTGTGTGTGGTATTAAGATAATTTGTTCCCTTAATCTGTATATTTTCTCTAATAGCTTGGGCTAAGGGTTCAGCATACAAGGCAAATAGGGAGCAGCCCTGACGAGTACCCCTGTCTAGGATAAAATGGTTCGATTATGATCTGTTCACTTTAATCAAAGCCTGTGGGGAGGTATATAATCGTTGTATAATATTTAAAAAGCCTGTTGGAAAATTGAATTTCTCCATCGTGTCTCAAGAATTGCCACGAGACTCTATCAAACGCATTCTGTGTGCCCATACTTAAAAGTATAAAGGGGGTTTGCTCTTGTTGGATCACTTCTACTGTTCTTTTAATATTGTCTGCCATTTGGCGTTTTATTATAAAAACCTGCTTGGTCCTTGTAGTATGCTCTCTAGTCATTTAGCCATAATTGCTGCAAAATATTTGTAGTCCTGGTTTAGAACTGATATGGGGCAATAGGATTCACAATTTAATTGATCTTTATCTGGTTTTAGTATAGTAGATATATTGGCATATTGCCAAGTATTTGGTATGGGGAAGTATTCTCCAGTATTGCATTAAATAATTTAATTAACATTGGGAGTAATGCTTTTTCTAAATGTTTTATAAAATTCTGCCTTATATCCATCTGGGCCTGGGCTTTTATTTGATTTAGAGTTACGTAGAACCATTCCTATCTCTTGTGACATTATGGGACTGATTAGAGAGTTACTTTGTTCCTCTGTAATGTGAGGTAATTGCATTTTTGTAAATATTTTTTTATATTTTTCTTCATCTGGTTCCTGCTGCTGATTATATAGTTTTAAATAAAAGTCCCTAAATCCCTCAAGTACATCTTTTGTTTTATTCAATATTGTGGCTTGTGTAGGGTGTTTTATTTGTTTTATTCAATATTGTGGATTGTGTAGGGTGTTTTATTTTTGTTATTGTTGAAATTGCTTGTTGTTTTCTTAATCTATAAGCCAAAGTTCTAGCAGCCTTACTACCCCCTCATAGTATATTTGTTTTACATACATTAAAGCTTGTTCTGTTTTTTGGTTTAATAAGTCTTGTAATTTTATCTTCACCTGATTTATCTGTGTAATTATGTCTCCCCTTCCTCTTGCATGTAGTTGTTGTAATCTCCCCATTTCAATTTCTAACTCTTTTTGTTTCTTAGCTCTCTGTTTCTTTTGATGGGTTGCATATGCTATGATTTCACCCCATAATACAGATTTTAAAGTGTCCCATAATATTCCTTCCTGCACCTCCTCCATACTATTCTGTTGTAGTGTTCTAGGGATCAATTCTTGAATCTTTTCTTTAAACTGTTTATCTTTAATAAACATGTTATTGAACCTCCACTGTCTCATTATAACTTGTTTTGATTCTAATTCCACTGTAATAATTGCATGGTCTGATAAATGAATTGGTGAGATCTTTGCATCATGTATTATATCTATACATTCTGCTTCTATCAGGAAATAATTAATTCATGAGTAAGTGCTGTAAACACCTAAAAAATGTGTATAGCCTCAGCATGCTGAATAGCAGTGTTGCCAGGTATCTATTAGGGCAAGATCTTTTATTAGCCTCCTAGCATGTTTCTGTCCCCCTGTAGCTCTAGGAATGTTAGGGTTTGAACTATCTCTTGAAGGATTCATTAAAAGATTCAAATCTCCACCCAATATCAATATCCCCTGTTTAAATGCTATAATTATATCAAAAATAGTTTAATATACAGTACTCTCTGACCCCGGGGAATATACAAACTCCCCACTGTATAAACCTGCCCCTCCCAGTTTCCCTTAATCAAGGACAACCTGCCCACATTATCTTGATATGATTCTATAATTTAAAAAGTTGAGGATCTTGGTATCAGTATTACTGATCCCCTCCTCCGTCCCCTCACATAAGCACTTGCTACAATACTCGTCATTCCGTATTTAAGTAATTTCTGGTGTTCATCTTTCGATAAGTGTGTCTCTTGTAGGAGAATGATCTGGGGATGCATTTTTTTAAGGTTAGAAATTATTTTAGTTCTCTTTATAGGATTGCCCAATCCATTGACATTCTGGGATACCACTCTAAGGAGTTTCTTAGTCTGAGACATCTATAAAGCTGTAATATTTTCCCTCTTCTTCCATTCTATTTATTTTATTATATTGTGTCTCTGTTGTATTATCTATTACCATGGGCTGCACCATCCATCTCCATATTATACTGTTTTTATGTCTCTTCTGTTTGTTTTCCCTGATGTCCCTATATCCCTTCCTTATTGTTGTCTCCCCCACCTCACTCCTTTATAACCTATGTACATAGTGACTTCTAGAGTATTCTGTCAAATGTGGGCTTCTTGCCTTACTCTGTAGGCCTGCCCCAGGAGTTGTACATATTCCCCATAATACAACTGAGAAATAAGGTGGGCCTCAGCCGGAATGTTAGTCAGGCAATCCAGTCTCTCAAAATAAAATCCCAAATAATAATTATAAACATAAACACAAAATAACAGTAAACTGAGTAGATTGTACAGTTGCATATCTCTGGTCACTTCATCTCGCTTCTCCCTTCCCCTCCTTAATACATTTTCAGGGTAGTTTATTATATTAAAACATTTAATCTTTCTATTTAGCAGGTGTGTCTTCAGATTTCAGAACTCCCTTCACATTACTGTCTTCTGTTCCTTTAGGCACAATTTCTTTATATATTCCTAGTCAAATCAGTCTCTCTTTCTCTGTAGAAAAAGTTTATAGTGTTCTTTTGGCTAGAAAATTTCCCTGGCTCTTGGCCCTAGGCAGTGCAATGCCACATGGTGGGTTTAAACTTGTAATCATTACCATCTTCTCTCTCTAGGAGGCTCAAGTTATATTTTTCCAGCATGCTTACTGAGGTCATCAGGCCCCCATCCCAACTATTTGGTGTCTGTGTGGTGCTCCAGGCCTAGTCCAGGATCCCCTCCTGAGGATTCCAAAGTCAGACCCTGAGCAAACTTCCTTTCCAGGTCTCTGAGTCCCCCTCCTCCAAAGGTGCCCCATTATTTGTTAATATATTCAACAATGTCCTAAGGCGATTGCTCCAGGTATACCCACCCCCTCAGATTCCCAAATGAAAAAGTATTTAAATACCATTCTTTCAGCAAGAAAGAAAGGCAAGCTTCCAGACCTCCTTCCTCTAGCTACGTATCATTTTCTGGCATCTGAAATAGGGCACATAAGCGCTTCCCATGGGTGATCATTCTCCTAGACCTGTTTTGGTGCCATTCAGCTGAGATGCTCCTTGGAGACCCCTTTTTTTGTTAGTTCAGCTCAATAAGGTCCCTCTTCCATATTATTGCCATCTATGTACTTCCCCATGGGGTACAATCCCATGAACCCAGTCCAGAGCTTCCCCCCCAACTACCTTATCATCTAGACTCTAACCCACAGGTCCACTCACCTAAGGAAGTCAATCATTATATGTTAGTAGCAAATTGACCCAATAGTCTCTTAATCTCTTCTAAGACTACTTGCTGTGATTCCTTTCCCGGTCTTTTTTCCTTGTTCAGGCTCAAGTTCATAGTATATGGTTTCCCTGGAGGTTTAGATAGTAGTTTGAATCCCCTCTGTCTCAAGTCCTCCATCGCACTCGCCACTGTGTTGTAAATTATCTGTCTGCTGGAATACTGGATCATCAACCTGGATAGGTAGAGTTTGCAGAATTTTAATTTAAGATGTCTCAGTATTGGGAATAAGGGCACATATTCTCATCTTCTCTGCATTGTAACCCTCACATAGTCATTATCAAAGAAGAGCCTCTGCTTGTCCCTGAATATTTTCCCTCCCGCCCATGCTTTCTGAAGTATTATTTCTTTTGTGTGGTAGCTCAAAAATCGAATCCAGAGGTTTGGGGCTGAGTGCTCGATGTGCTCACTCTATTGCCACGGGGAAATCATGTTCCAAATCTAGCTCCTGTCTCAGTATTTTTTTAATGTATCCCCTCATGTCTCTGCCCTCACTATTCTCAAGGATGCCATTAATGTGAATATTCTGGCATCGCTGTCTGTTCTCTGCATCTTCTTGTCTTTCTCCTAGTGCTTTGGTAATTTCCAGAAGTTGAGTTCAAGTTATTTGAATCTGAGAAGTCTCTAGGGCCTGATTTGAGCTAGTCTGTTCTAATGACCTTACTTGGGTTTGCAAAGTTGTTACGTCTGTGCAAAGGAGGTCATGGTCTGATCGAAAGTCCTGGAAATCCTTTTTTATATCTTGTAAATCTGTTATTATTTTGTCCAGTTTGCAATTCAGAATGATATCTTTGGACTTTTGCTTTTTCCATTTTGATTTCTTTCCAGAGGACACCGTCTTGGCCTATGACAATTCTGAGGTCTCTGAGTCTGATTTTTCCTCTCCCAATTTCTCTTCTTCCATCAGTAACACTGCGCATCTGTTTATCATTCCCTTTTGAGTAATTGATGCCATTTGTAAATATTTCTCCATCAACTATCAGTTTTTACTGAAATTTGGCTTTTTTTTTTTTTGCTGTTTTGGGAGGGTTTGTAAGTGGAGCTCCAATGTTAGGCTGCCACTAGCTCCAGAGCTGCACTGGAAGTCCAACAGCTATTATTTCTGAAATTGTTTTGGTTATCATAACAGCAACAGGGTGAGTCAAGACATATTTAGCTTTATGCTCATATGTTTCTGAGATGGTAAGCTGTCTCACTGAAAAAGGAGGGCTTTTGAACACATCATCACTTTCAGTAACAGTCGGAGGAGCCCTTTGAATGGCAGGAAGTGGTGGCGAAGATCTTTCAATAGTGCTGCAGGGGCTGCCACTACTTTCATCTATGGGAGTTAACCCTGAGTGTAGTGCGCTATCGTTATCACTTTCTCTTCAAGACTCACAACTGGACTTCTCAGTAATGTTATGACATCTGTCTAGGTGCCTTTTCAGTGCTGAAGTTCCCAATGCTCCTTTCTTTTTACCCCTGCAGATTGGCCGTTTACAAAAATTGCGCATGTTGCTACTGACTCATTGGAAGCACTAATGGAGAACTACAACCAAACAAAAGATAATTTTTTTTTGTTTTTTCCCCTGGAAGGCATGGCACCTTGTTCACCTTTTCAAGCCCCCTCCCCAGATGTTTTTTGTGGTTTATTCCCACTGCTCCCCTCCACAACCAAATCATTTCTGTCTGTTTCTTCCTCATCTGCAATTTCAACCCTCTCCAGTAAACTTTGTGCAGCCTGATCATTCTCTTCATCTTTATTATTACTCACATTGGATTTAACCTCAGAAGAGTTGGATTAGGGATTGGCAGTAGTGTAGTATGCAATTGTTCCATACCATTGGGTGCCTCTGCAGGTGGTGCCCACCACGCCTTTAGTTTTTTTTTAACCACATAACTTTTTTTTTTATAATTTAAAGTTTTATTGAAAATTTCACTATACAGAAAGGACAGGGTCTGTATATCCATAGAATATTCTTTGAGACAAAACAGCTTAATTGACCCCATCCCCCTCCCCTGATCACCCCCTGACACAGTTTCTGAGGATTAAGAGCCCATGACATCCATCAATTCAGAGAAAAGATATTAAAAAAAAAAGGAATTAGATAGTGTACAATGTATGAAGTGAGGCCCAGATCCGTTCATATCTGGAATTGTTATTATTAATACTCGAGATAGTCTTCTCCACTCAGAGATTAAATAATAACTCGTTTAGCCATTCAGAATAAGAGATAACCTCAGAACTCCTCCAATACTTAAGTACTAAGTTTTTAACAGACATAGATATCAAAGCAATATGGAACTTACACTTATTAACTGAAATCTGTGAGTAATCCCCAAAAATACAAACCTCTGGAATGAACAGGTCTCTCAGCCCAAGGAGTGGGTCAGCCTTGTCCCTTATAGCCTCCCAGAGCGGTAATATCTTAGGGCATTCCCAGAAAATGTGAAGTAGAGAGCCCTCTGCCTGAGCACACCTAGTACATAGACTAGAAGAGATTAAACCCCATTTAGCCAGCTTCTGGGGATAGTGGTAGAGATTATGGAGAATATGAAATTGTATCAATCGTAGCCTATCTTGTGTTACAAAACAATGGCAATTATTCCATATAGTTGTCCAGTCTTTATCCCAGTTTGGGAAATAGGTTGACCAGAACTCTGTAGGGCCAAACGGTGTAGGGAAATGCCAGCCATACAAAATATTTTATAATTTAGAGATACTTCAGGAAGAATTAGCCAAAGGGGCTAATTCTGTAAGAAAGGCAAAATCGTAAGATATAGGGAAGCCCTCCCCAAATTTTTTGATAAGAAGGTGTCTAAGTTGATATACCTTGGAATAATCACTTCCCTTGAGCCTAAATTTCACCGCAATATCCTCAGCTGATAACCAAGTGCCATCCTCCTTAAGAAATGAGTGAACCTTCCCCTCACCTAAACTAGGCAAACATCTGGGGGATAACATTTTGTTATCCAGTTTAAAAGCAGGAGAGTTCCAAATCGATTGCTCCACATTCAACCAATTCTTATATTTTAGGAATCTACACAACTGTAAATGAATCCTCAGGGAAATTCCAATTGTGGTACCTTTTAGCTCCTTAGGTATCAAGACTGCATTGAGAAAAAATAAGGCAGAAGGGGCGATATTACTCAACTGGGTCTTTTCCCTTTCTTTTCTAAGCCAAGCAGGCAAATAACCCAGGGGATAGGAGACCATCCACTTTAAGTATTTGGCCACAAAACAAGCCCAGAAATACAGCCATATGTATGGAAGACATAGGCCTCCCTTGGACTTAGGTGCCACGAGCTTATAAAAAGCTAACCTAGGCTTCTTTTTGGACCAGATAATATCTCCAATCACGCTTTGAGCCTTTTTGAACCAGCTGTTTGGCACACAAATGTCCAGCAGTTGGAGAGGGTATAAAATAAGTGGGAGAATATTCATCTTAACCAGACTGACTCTCCCCCAAAAAGAGATAAGTAGAGCTAACCATCTAACCAAATCCAAAGCCACCGTGGACAATATGGCCTCCAAGTTATATTTAAAGGAACTCTGCATATTCCTAGTTAACACAATACCCAAATACCCCACTGAGTCCTTAGACCAAGCCAAACCCAGGGAAATAATATCATTCTTAAAAACTTGGTGATTTAGGGGGCATACAATTGACTTCCCTACATTTAGTTTGTAATTAGATACTTTACTATAATGTTCTATTATATCCAACATGGCGGGAATAGAGGTCTCTGGGCTGGAGAGGTACAGAAGCAGGTCATCCACGTAAGCAGCAACTTTCAGCTCAGTACCGAGAATGGTGACCCCTGGACCTTCAGACAAGAGATTAATCTATGGATTAAGGGCTCTAAGTAGAGATTAAAAAGCAAGGGAGAAAGGGGACATCCCTGCCTAGTACCAGAATGCAAAATGAAGGTCCAAGAGAACACTTCATTCCCTGATATCTTAGCCATCAGTTGCTGATACAGAGCCCTTATCCAGAATTGAAATTGTTGAGGAAAACCAAAGGAGTTTAATGTTTGAAGCAAAAAACTCCAATTAACTCTATCAAAGGCTTTCTCAGCATCCAGAGAGACCAATGCCATTGGTAAAGAAGCACCTCTGGACTCAGAGAACGCATATGAAAGAGTACGGAGGTGGTCTGCGGAAAATCTGCCTTTCATAAATCCTACTTGATGCAAGCCAATTAAATCGGGAAGAACTAGGCTAAGTCTGTCAGCCAAGATCTTTGTTAGAGTTTTAATGTCTTGGTTCAACAAAGATATGGGTCTATAACTGTCAACATACTCTAAATCTTTCCCTGGTTTTGGAAGGAGCACAATGAGGGCTTCAAATAAGGAGGAGTCAACCCGAACCCCTGACAAAATATAATGGAAAAGAGACAAGAGATGAGGAGTGATTTGTTCCTTAAAACACTTATAGAAATTTGATGAAAAACCATCTAATCCAGGTGATTTATCTGAAGGTAGGCCCTTTATCGCCTCCAGTATCTCAGACTCTGTAATAGGGGTTATCAGCCTCCTACCCTGAGATTCCGAGAGTTGAGGCAGATGGGTCTCCGCCAGATAGGAGGAGAGAGAGAGCGAAGGCCGAGGGTGGATCAGGCATTTCGTCGTGTAAATATTCGTAATAAATTATGAACTCCGAGACAATTTCCTGAGGGTTAGATTTGAGAGTTCCATCAGATTTGGAGTGAATCGGAGGGATAAACTGATTGGACTCCAGCTGTTTAATTCTCTGGGCCAGTAGCTTGCCTGCTTTTTCCCCGTGTTCTATATAAGAGGCTTTGGTACATAAAATAGCAAACTCTGCTTTCTCATTAAACATAGCTACGTAGGAGTCCCTCAATTTTGCCAACTCTTGACCCAACTCATCCAATGGAGTTGAGTGTAGACTAATCTCTAATGTTCTTATCCAGGCCAGTAGCTCCCTCAGCCTGTCCTCCCACCTCCTTTTCCTCGCCGTGGCCATCCCAATTAAAATGCCTTGGAGGTACAGTATGCCTTAAAGGCACACCAGAGCATGTCTGGTCTAGTATCTTGAGTAGCATTCAGATCGAAAAATTGTGTGATATGTTCTTTGATTTGTTCTCTGCATTTAGAATCCTTAAGCAGTTGGGCATTCAATTTCCACCTGGTTTGCCGTTTAGGCAGAAAATTGAGGGCCAACTTACAAAGCACTAACAAGTGATCAGAGGGTGGACCTGATAGGATATGAGAGCCTGTCACCCTTGGTAACAAAACCTGAGACACTAGTAAATAATCAACGAGAGAAAAAGACCTGTGAACAGGGGACACAAAAGTGTATTCTCTGCCCGCAGGGTGAAGGACCCTCCAAATATCATACAGGCCCAATTTATCTATTAGTTCCCACAGTGCACATTGTGCAGGGGAAGGAGAAGTCATTTGAGAACCAATACGGTCCTTACCTGAGTCTACCACTAAGTTCCAATCCCCCCTAAAATAATGGTAGAGGGCAACAGTGGAAGAATATTATTAAGTAATCTCATGAAAAACAAAGGGTCATCTTTGTTAGGGCCATAAATACTGCCTAACACAAAATCTAGAGAAAACAAAGTGCCCTTAACCAGAACAAATCTGCCCTGTGGGTCTTTAATTTCCTGGGCAACCTGAAAAGAAATGCCTTTATTAATGAGAATTAGGACCCCACAGCTGTTTGAAGTTCCTTGGGCTGAGAAGACTTGTCCAATCTTCATCCATCTCATCTGAATGGCTTCCAAATCAAGTAAATGAGATTCCTGGATAAAAGCAATATTTACACCTGAAATATCTAAATGCTTCAATATCTTATATTGCTTAGTTTTTTTCTGGGCCTCATTAACATTCCAGGTTGAGAAACAAAGCTCTCTAGCCATTGTACCAATATATTATGACACTGCTGTAAATAATGCCACAGACTCCATTGAGCAGAACCCTCACCCGACTTGTAGTGGACTGTGTCCCCCCCCGACAACACCTCTCCACCCCCAAACCTCCCCCTCACCCTAATGACCCCATCCTCCAAACTATCCCAACATAACACCAACCCCCAATAGCGTACCCATCAACTCCCCTGCCCACCCATCCCACCCAAATATCCTGTGCATTGCTAAGCAGCACTCCTACAAAAACAACCGCTCCCATCCTCTCGCCCACCCCCGTACAGAAAGTCAGTGTAATAGCTGACCAAAACAAGCATGAGAAATAATACCAGCTCACTTCGCATATGGAGCCCACAGACACCTAGACTGTATATGAGACCCGCTAAAAAAAAAAAAAACTAATATTAATATTAGCAAAACTCGAGAGCCCTATCTAAACTACAAACTCCATACCAAAATGGGTACCGCCCCTGATACAGGACAGCCCAAAACCATGTATCTCCCAACCTCTGCCTCGCCTCAGGGAAAGAACACACGAAGGGGGTAAAATCACCACCTGTAGGCCCAAGCAGGGAGAGAGGACCCCCCTATAATCAATCTGCACTGCAACTGAGAGTGAAATACAGAGAAGAGATGAAATATCATTTAGTAATGTGGACCAGAATCCCAGACTTGGGGAGCTTGCCCTGAGATAGCAAAAATGAGAAACTCAAAATTAGTTGAGTCCCAGCTCCGTCCCAGAACAATACTCGTGGTGCAGTGCTGAGCCTGTGTCTTGATTACCACCGCTTCCACATCATCAATATTGTAGGGGATGCACTAAAAGGCAAGGAAACATTCCCCTCTAGTGGTTTCCAAACTAAACTGCATGGAGACTGTCCTCCCTATGGACACTTCCTTCGTCCCTTCGTGTAGGAGCTGTAGGCAACACAAGCCTGAAAGGGCCTCCACCTCGCTGGGCTGCCACAAAATTCGACATGCCCTGCAAAGCCAGCCTACAACCCACGATAAGATCTCTCCACCCGAGGGTCACCAGCCCAACATGAGCACTCCTGCACCCCAGCCCAAAAGTAAGAGAGGGGAGAGACAGGCCCGGCCCTGCGCCATTCATCAACAGGGTGTGAACACCACCCCAACCCAAAAGCTGTTCCCTGGAGCCCAAATTACCACTCTGGGTGGTCCCACAAGAAACTACCCCCTTTACACCCCGAGGACCTTGATGGTCCCCCCAAAGTGATATCCTGTACATAAATGGGCATTATCTTCCCTTGAATCTTGCCAGGGATAACATCGCTATTCGCCTTGTCCTCTGCCCAGTCAAACTAAAGTGTACCTGGTTAATCATAAAGTATAAAGATGTAGCAAGTCCTCATTTTTTAAACCCCAAATAGTTAAACAATCGGGAATGAATAGCAATAAACCAGAATATCAAACACTAGACATTTCCAGAAATTCTGTTACATCTCAGACTGACTAAACAGTCCTCCTTAATAACCCCCTAGCTATTAAGAGTCCTTAAAAAAGTCAGGCATAGCTTTTCTCAATCCTTCCACAGCAGAATCAGAGTTCTCATATGAGTGCCATTGTCCAGATATCTGAACTTGTACTGTCGAGGGATATTGCATTCTGAATTTTAAGCAAGCCGCCAGGAGCTTCTTCACTACTGGGTGGAAAGTAGCTCTGCATTGCCTTACAGAGAGCGGTAGATCCTGGGTAACTCTAATTTTTGTTCCTTCCCATTGTAATTCTTGTATGGTCTTAAGCTTCGAAAAGAAATGTTGTTTCTCCAGAAAATTAAGAAAGTGAAAGATTAACGGTCTGGGAGGTGCCCCCATCGGAGGCTTAGAACATAGAGCTCTGTGGGCCCTTTCTGTAATGCAATGAGGGCCATAGGGAGAAGGTCCAATAATTCTCTCAATAAACTTCTGCACAAACAGAATCGCATCTTGCCCTTCTTCCATCTTAGGTAGGCCAATGATGACCGCATTATTCCTGCGGCTATGGCCCTTGAGGTCTTCAAGCTTTTGTTCCATCTTTGTAATTTTTTGCCGGAGTGTAGCTACCTCAGGACACTGTTTATCCACCTTCTTTTCTAATGAAATAAGACAAGTCTCAACATCTGACGTTCTCAATACTATATCTTCGATAGCCTGAGAGAGAGACTTAAAATCCGAAGCTAGGTTTCTTAGCTCTTCTTTAAACCGCCTAAATTCGGCCAAAAATCCAGCAAGGGTTAAGGGCTCTTGCTCAGAGGTAGAAGTTGCCAGCACTGATTCTGCCGTTCCAGCCCGAGGCTTCTTAGGGGCCTTCTCTGGAGTGACTGGGGGTGTATGCTTCGGTGGAGGTTTCTTAATTTTGGCTTCCATTCTTCGCCAGACTCCCCAAATTCACTCTTAACGGCTTCCCCCACCAAAATGGCATGCAAATCAGGCTCTTGATTTACCTGTAGTTAGAGACGTTAAAAGTATATAAAGTTAGCGGTGGTGGGCAGGAGAAAACGGGAAAGCGTCTTCTCAGGCCTGCTGCATCACGTGATCCTAACTTTTTTTTTTAGTTGGGACAGATGATTCACCTTTTTTGGATTCAAGCATTTGCTTGGAAGACGAAACCTTACACGTGAAAAAAAATTACTTTTTGATGTTTGATATTGTTTTCCCTTTTCACACTGATGGCTGTCTTTTGCAGTGCCACTGCTTACCCAAGAAATAGAATGTACCTCATCAACATTTTGATCAATTTTTTATTAGTATTCTAACCTGTAACAAAAGATCCCTCTAACTAATGTGATGTCCTTCAGATGACTCCCACCCACAGGCCAGTGACAAATTTACTGTTGTGACTCATGACTTTACACAGCATATCGACAGCACAGGAGTCCACCACCACTTCCTTCCAAGATTACCGGACTGACTCCTACAATACATTTAGTCAGTGTTAAGTGACCAAATTCAGTGACTGTTAAGTGTGCCTCAGAATGTGAATTGGAGATGCAGACACATCTGACACATAGCCACATGCAGCACAGTCCCACACTTGGGTTAGTTAATGCTATACATAATGTAACACAATACACTATAAAACTAATGATAATAAGGAGGAATAATGGGGAATGAGTGATGATTATGATGACACTTATGTGTACAGTACATGTACTTTACTTGTGTTGTACTGTAAACAGCCTGCTACAAGTCACAAAGTCAGATTATTCCCTGGGCCACCCACAGCCAGCAGTGCAGGTGCATCAACTTGTATGTTGTTTGTCTGAACAGTTTTTTTTTAATACATGAAATTATGAATGAAAGTTAACAAGTGGTCATGATTTGTGATTGGATGGCACAAATCAAAGATTTATTTTGGCCCCCTGTTGCCCTTGCCCTGTATACACAGCCACACTGAAGCCAGGGGAAAAAAAACATTTATTTGTGATTTCTGGGACTGTTATATTTTTAGTGGGCCCCCCTGTAGTCTGTCTCTCTCTCTCTCTCTCTCTTTCCCTCCCCGGATGAGATTGTGAATGAATGTTAACAAGTGATTGTGATTTGTGACTAGATGGCACAAATCAAAGATTTATTCTGCCACCCTGCTACCCTTGCCTGTACACACAGCCACACTGAAGCCAGGAAAAACAAAATGGGATTTTATGTAACTGTAAAACTTCTCTTGGTCCTCCAGTAGTCTCTCCCTCTCTCTTCTGGATCTGGAATGGCACAAGTCAAATATTTTGCCTGCCTACCCTTTCTCAGGTACACAGCTACACTAACTGAGGTGAAGAATAGAAAAAATCTTTCATTTCGGATTTTCTGTAAATGTAAAATCTCTCTTGGGCCCCCAGTAGTCTCTTCCTCTCTCCTCTGCATCTGGAATGGCACAAGTCAAAGATTTTGCCAGCCTGCCCTTTCTCATGTACACACAGATACACTGTCTGAGGCCAAGAAAAGAAAAAACAAATTTAATTTGGGATTTTCTGTAACTGCAAAATCTCTCTTGTGCCACCACAGTAATCTCTCCCAGTCTCCTCTGGATCTGGAATGGCACAAGTCAAAGATTTTACCAGCCTACCCTTGCTCATATACACAGCTATACTGTCTGAGGCCAAGAAAAGAAATAAACTTTCATTTGGGATTTTCTGTAACTGTAAAATTTCTCTTGGGCCTCCAGTAGTCTCTCCCTCTCTCCTCTAGATCTTCTGCAAAGGCACAAGTCAAAGATTTTGCCAGCCTGACCTTGCTCATGTACATACAGTGACACTGCCACACTGCCTGCCTTTTGTATCCCCCACCAGCAGTCACCCAGGCCACCACTATCTCCCCAGTCCCTCTGGATTCCTCCTTTCTCCAGTTCCACCAAGTTCTGACTCCCAACCCACTGTCACCCTCCCCTGATGATCAGTTTCTTCCCCCTCTCGCCGTGGTAAGTCTTCTTTCTCTTAGTCTCCCTAGTTTCTCTTTCCTCCCTTCATATCTTTTTTTTATATTTGTGTTTTTTTTTTTGTTTTGTTTGGCAACTTTTTTTGGTGGTGTCTCTGCCAAGGTGCTCCTGCTTCTCCGACCATCCTCCTCTCTCATCTGGGCTTCGTTGCACACTCAGCATGGTTATATACTGTGAGTGCATCACATCACCATCTGTTGCCTGACTGGATGCTGCTGGCTGCCTGTACATGGAGTGAGCATGCCAACAGCATCCCCATGGCAACAGTAAACAAAATGGCAGAAATGGCATTTCCAGGGACCCAGAACCGGACTTCTGTGGTGAAGTCCATATTTATTTGGGTCCATGGATTGTGGGTTTGATCTGGGCATCTGGATCTCCTGCAGAGCAGTCCACCCAGCCCTACTTGCTATTCCTGTCTGACTAAAAAGTTTGTCCAAAACAGACTTGAGACCCCTGGAAAAGGGGATTGATACAGCTAGAGTGCCAAGCCTGGGATTTAGCACCAAATTAATGCAGGGGCTGCCATGAAAGCTGCTTTGCATCTGGGAAGGTGGTGAGCCACTACCTTCTCCTGCTGTTAAAATTTTATCCTGATGGGAGAGCAAACCAATTGAGGTCCCAAATGGCTACCCACCTGTCAGGGTGGGTGAAGATAAGTTCCCTTTGGGTTGAAGAAGATCATCGTTGTCTGGAGCAGGCTTGCACCCCTCACCACAAGAAGCACATTGGGTCTGTTGCAGCTGCAACCAGGTTACAGAACACAGCTCCCATCATCCAAAGTCATTATAGCCTGCACCCTTCACCATTGGGAGCATGTTGGGTCCACTGCACCTGTATCCAGCCAAAAGGAAAGACCATGGAAAGATCTGCCTATTTGCAGATGACACAAAGATCTGCAACTGGGTGGATACTCCAGAAGGGGTGCAGAAAATTAAGAGGGACCTGGAGAAGCTTGAAAGATGGTCAGAGGTGTGACAACTGAGGTTCAATGCAAAAAAGTGCAAGATAATGCACATGGGTAGGGGTAACCCTGGGGAGAGCTACAGAATGGGGGGAGGTGCTGACTGTCCCCAAAGAGGAAAGGGACCTAGTGGTCATCATATCTGATGACCTTAAGGTATCAAAGCAGTGTGCAAAGGCTGCAGGGAGGGCCAGTGGCATGCTGGGGTGCATAGGCAGAGGCATTGCTAGCAGGAGATGGGAGGTGGTGATGCCATTGTATAAAACACTGGTAAGGCCTCACCTGGAGTACTGTGTTAGTACTGGAGACCACACATGCATAAGGACATAGACAAGGTGGAGGCTATCCAGAGAAGAGCAACAAAGATAGTGCATGGCTTGCATCACAAAACATATAAGGAGAGACTAATAGACCTCAATATCTACTCACTGGAGGAGAGGAGAGAAAGGGGAACAGAATAGAAACTTTCATGTACCTCAAGGGCATAAACAAGGTGCAGGTGGGTGGTCTTTTCCAATGTAGAAAATATATCAGAATGAGGGGACATGATATGAAATTGGAGAGGAGGTAGATTAAGAGGTAATGTGAGGAAGTCTGTCTACACATAGAGGGTGATGGATGCTTGGAACAGTCTGTCACAAGAGGTGGTGGGGGTAAGCACAGTGGAGGGGTTTACACATGCCTGGGACAGGCACAAAGGAACATTAGGTGGGGAGGGTGTGATGAAAAGCCATTGATCACTTAGGGTCAGTGACTGCATAAAAGTATAGGGCTTATGGGCAGACTAGATGGGCCTAGCGGTCCTTATCTGCCAACAATTTCTATGTATCTATGTACCAGCCATCATCTGCCTAAGCAAGGGAGATGTCCCCATGGAAACAGCGCCAGCTTGTCATTTAAAGGTCGTGAGTACTGGGTTTTACCCACAAAACTTACCATTCCTATTGTTTAGGTTTGGGCATTCCTGCACCACCTTAGAATCAAGCCCACAGCTACAGCTTACAGCCAGGAGCAACTGGTTTATTTTCCACCCAGTTGTGTAATTTGTCAGTCAGCAGCTGCACCAACAACTGAATTTACACAGTACTGCACCAAGGTCCAGGCGTCACAAGCCTGTAACTCTGCATTTGTGTGCACACCTGAACTGTAACTGGGAGCTCACAGAGGGACTGCAGGGTTAAATGGCACAACAGTGGAGAGAGAGGTGCTGAGACACGCCTTATGGTGTGGGTGAATGTAAACTGATGTCTTTATTTTACCTTTGCTTCCCTTGTCCCAGATCTTATTCTTTTACCCCAAAATAAACCCACTGGTTATTTATTTGCAACTGCTGATGTATTTTGCCATTATTGCCTTGCTGTTTATTTGCATATTTAAAGTGCTAAGTGGGGAGGAGATTGTGTTATTGTGTTGTCCGTCATAGAAGATGAGGCTTGTATTTATTTCCTGTGGGAAAAAACCCTGGCAGCACTCTTTCATAAGGATCCCCATTGGTGGTGGCATGATGCCACTTTCCAAGCCCATTTCTAACCACAAACTCAAGCACCCTTCACCTGAAGGCATAACAGACTTTGCCCTTTACCATCACCAGGCTTAGTTAGCACACATGGGGGTGCCAACAGTGTACATCACAGAACATATGTATGCATTATATAAGCATGGCAATGCCTGTATAGTTAGGGTGCTCAGCCTGCTTAATGTTAACCCGGAATTTCTGCAACTTACCATCCAGGTGACAAGTTCTTAAGGTTTGGCAACTGTCATGATGGCTGCTTATTCAGATTCTGAGATCAGAACATTTAAAGAGCCTTTAAAAGTGCACTTTTTTGACATTTTGTTGCTTACCTGCAGTACAAAAACTGTTTGGACTTATTTTCCAAAATAGTCAGGGTACAAGGGACTTAGCCAAAGGGTTTGCCTTCTGATGGTTTCTTGAAAAAATGTTAATTGGTTCTTGACTTAAAAGGTTTTGAAATGTGGCTTCTGTGAATGCTCAGTAGGCTTTTCAGGATAATTGTCTGGTGTGGAGAAAGAATTTATGTCCGTGAGCCGATTTTTGTTTCACAAGAAATTTTTTTTATGTTTGGCAAAAAAACAAATGTCATGGTTGTGAGTTTGGGGCTAAATGTAGTGCTGTTCAACAACATTTTATGAACATTTGTATATGTAGTCAGGATACTAATTCTTTAGATCTGGTAAGTTTTGTGATGGCTGCTTGACCCTATTCCAAGATCCAAGGAGTGTAAAAATAAGAAACAAATT
Source organism: Neoceratodus forsteri (assembly GCA_016271365.2). NCBI lineage: Eukaryota > Metazoa > Chordata > Ceratodontiformes > Ceratodontidae > Neoceratodus > Neoceratodus forsteri. The sequence continues at coordinate 723,081,688 of CM057458.1, read as the reverse complement.
TTTATGGTCCATTTTCTCACATCTAGAGCAAAACTGGTTTGCAACTTTGTTCCAGCATTTTCAGGTAGACATGGCTTTGCCCAATGGGGTGCCTTTGGAAGATTTTGTGAAAAAATATTGATCGATTCTCAAGTTATAATATTTTACAAATCTGGCTTCTGAGCATGTTTTGAGTGGCCACTTTCATGTTGAACCCTATTTTTGCATCTTAATAACTTCAGTTCTGTTTGACAACATTGCATGACATTTTGCGTACTCTATCAGGGTGCCATGTTCATAGGATATTTCATTTGATTTTAAATTTTGATGACCGGGTAAGCCCACTGAGACCATAGATCCCTTTTTCAGGAGTGACCCAGGATTAGTTACACATAGAATATTTATACAGTAAGTGCATACATTAGGTGGGATGAATGAACAACAGTCCTGGCACAAGCAAGGTGAACAATTGAAACTGGGTAAAGTAAAACAAATACACTACTATATACAGAAAGCCAAACCATGAGGGAAACCATACCAACAGCAATTATTAGTTACAAGTTATTGAGCAAATATCACAAACAATAAACACACACACATCATAAGAATCAATAGTGCAAACTGCTGCAGATCAAGGATAAGAAGAAATTAGGGCAGGTAAACAAGGGTTGCTATCTACTCTAAGACTGCAATGCAGCACTAACATGTGCAAGGGGGCATGGACCAGAGAAGGGATTTTAGTCTTTTCTTAAAGAGTGCGCAAGTGGGGATTTGAAGCCTCTCATAGGGTAAGGAACTGCACAAATATGGGGAAGCATAGGAGAACGACCTTTTCCCAGATGCATACTGTACTTTAGGCATAACAAGCAATGGGAAGGCTGTGGATCTAAGGGGGCGAGTAAACTGCCTTCGCTGAATAATACTGATTAGGATAGGCAGAGGCTGGGGTTAAAGTAACTTATAAGTAAGACAGAGTACAGGATATTGCATTCTACTTTCGAATGAGGACCAGTCTAGGGAAGCTAATTCTCCACAGTGATTGGTTCCAGAATGGAAACCAACTGCAAAGCAGCCAGTCCTATGGTGTATTGTTTTTAGACTTGATAGGGTAGAGTCACATATGGCCTGAACCACAGGGGTGCCATACAGGAGAAGGGGCAGAAGAGATGACCTGGTGATAGCCAGTCAAGCTTCCTTTGAGAGGTAGGGAGAAAGCCAATAAAGTAGACCAATTTTTTGATTTAAGGTTTTAACTAAGGAATCCACACCAGAGACAAATGACATGGTTGGACCAACACCTCTCCCAGGTATTTAAAAGACTGAACCACCTCCAATTTACAACCGGTTGCAGTACAGAGGTTTGTGAGGTGATTTCTATCCAAACACAGATTATTGCACCCCAAGAGCATTGCTTTAGCTTTCTTTACATTAAGAACCAATTTATTTTTCAGGAGCCAGCATTCTAATGCCTTGAAATCATTAACCAGCTGGGAGTTGATCATGGTTAACTCAGGTGAGGACTTGTAGATTATAGCATCATCAGTATACAGCTGAACCACAACATCACTGCAATTGAGGGGCAGATTATTTATGAACAAGAAGAAGAGCAGGGGGCCAGGTATCGATTCTTGTGGCACCCCATCGGTGACAGGCTTATGGTAGGAGACATTACTTTGCCACTAGACACATTGCTGCCACCCAGACAGTTAGTTATGAAACTACTGACAGACAAAATCATCTAGACCTAGATCCTGAAGGTTTGTTAGTAACAGTCTATGATCCACCAAATCAAACATTTTTGTGAGGTTGACAAAAATATCACCCGTGGCCATACCATGATCCATTGCAGTTAGATTATCAGATGTGACATGAACTAGGGCTGTGTCAGTCCCATGATTTTTCTGAAAACCAAGTTGGACTTGTTAGCTTGCTGAGTTCCTTTGTTCTGGCTGCACAGAGGCCTGCTTTTTGTTGTTAAACTTCTTGGGCTTTCTGGTAGTTTCTGGCTTCAGCTGTTCCTTCAGCAGGCATCACATTACAGGTGATTAGCTTTAGCGTTAATTTGCTTTATGAGCTCACCTTAATTTAGTTTGCTGAGTTCCTTTGCTGTGGGTGCACAGAGGCCTGCTTTTTGCTGTTAAACTTCTTGGGCTTTCTGGTAGTTTCTGGCATAGCCTGTTCCTTCAGTAGGCATCAGCATTACAGATGACTAGCTTTAGCTTTCATTTGCTTTGTGTTAGTGCACCTTAGTTTGCTGAGTTCCTTTGCTCAGATAGAAAGAGGGGGACGATATTTAACTTGATCTGTGTGTAAGGGGTCTGTAGGCTCGCTTTGCTGATTGTAGAGGCATAAGGGGACTAAAAGATCTGTTGGTGGGCATTGTGGTCTGATTGTTTTTGTTCACAGGTAGCTGCTGCAGAGATATATCCCATGCTTCCTCCACCATCCCTCCCACCCCGGGTTCATCTGCCTTTATTGTGGGACCTGCGGAGGTCTGGGAAAGGCTTCCTGTGTGGAGGCAGGAAAAGGAGGAGCATCAACTTCCACTATAGTCTAACCAGTGTAACTGGAAAGTAACTTTGATTTGTACTTTAAATGCTGATGTGTGGGTGTATTACAGTGCTGATGAATTTATTAGATGATTAGAGGTACACATAGGTTGGAAACTGAGGGTTCAGGAGAACATAGGTAGATTGAGGGGGAAGGACTGTAAGGGAGGAAACATGGAAGACCACGTGGCATGCAGTGGCACAGCAAGGAAGGGGAGAGACTAACAGTAGGAAAGGGTGGGATACTGAGGGCATCATAGATACAGAGGAGGCTATGGCACACAAAAGGATGGGGAGGGTAGAGAAGCTAAAAGGAAGAAGGTTGGTGGGCTAGGGATAATAGTGGAGGTTATGGGGGGAATGAGAGAAAGTTCAGATGTAATGGATGTGGAACAGCCATATTGCTAGGAATAATGTGGAGGGAAAAGGGATGTCTAGTCTGTAGGCAGCTTGGGCAACTTACGGATGAAATATAGTGGCTAAGATTGGGAAGATTGGGAAGGAGGAGGAGAGGAGGGGAGGAGGGTGGTTAGGAAGGTAGGGAAAGGGGGATAGGGGATTGTCCCAGTTGGGCAGGTCAGATAATGGGCCAAGGCAAGAGCCCAGAAGAAAACCTCAGGACAAAAGAACACTGGAGGCACAGCAACCAAGGGAGAATTAACATAGATACATAGACAGTGTCAGCAGATAAGGGCCTATGGCCCACCCAGTCTGCCCATTGGAGCTTGTAAGTTCAGTTTGTTTTCCTAGAAGTCTGTTGCCCCTTACCCCTGACCTCTAGAATTCCTTTATGTCTATCCCATGCATTCTTAAATCCCGTGATTGTTTCAGCCCCACCACTTCCTCTGGCAGGGTGTTCCACTTGTCCACCACCAGTTCTGTGAAGAAATTCTTTCTCATGTTTCCTCTGAATCGTCCTCCCTCCAACTTCATCCCATGCTCTCTAGTCCTGGAACATCTTTTTCACTTAAAAATAGTGTTTTCCTGCACCCTGTTCCTCCCTGTAAGATACTTGTATGTCTCTATCATATCCCTCTCCTCCCTCTCTCCTCCAGGAGTACATGTTCAGTTCCTTCAACCTGTCTTCATAGGACTTGTGATGCAATCCATGCACCATCTTTGTTGCCCTCCTCTGAACCTTCTCTACCCTGTCTATGTCCTTACGTAGGTATGGTCTCCAGAACTGTACACTGTACTCCAGGTGGGGCCTCACTAGTGTCTTGTATAGCGGAATTATGACCTCCCTTTTCCTGCTGGTGATGCCCCTGCCTATACATCCCAGCATCCTATTTGCTTTACCTGCTGCCTTGTCACACTGTTTCCCTACCTTGAGGTCATCAGAGATGACAACCACAAGATCCCTTTCCTGCTTGGTGCATGCTATATCCTCACCCCCCAACTGATATATTGTGCCAGGGTTTTTGTGCCCCATATGCATTATCTTGCACTTCTTTGCATTGAATTTCAACTGCCAAACCCCTGACCATTCTTCAAGTTTCTGCAGGTCCTTCTCATTCTGTCTACACCCTCTGGTGTGTCTACTCTGTTACAGAGCTTTGTGTCATCATGAACAGTGAAATTCTGCCTTCTAGGTCCTCTGTAATGTCACTGATGAAGATGTTGAATAAGGACTGGTCCCAGCACTGATCCCTGTGGTACCCCACTGGTCACTCTCTCTCTATGTGGCACAGTGTCAAAGGCCTTGCTGAAGTCCAGATGAGCCATGTCCACTCCCTCCCTGATCACCTCCCTAGTCACCCAGTCAAAAATTCAACAAGGTTGGTCTGACAGACCTCCCCTGGTGAAACCATGCTGCCTTGGGTCCTGTAGTCCATTGACAGCCAGATGTTCCACAATCTCTCCTTCAGTAGTGCTTCCATGATCTTCCCCACTACCGAGGTGAGGCTGACTAGTCTGTAGTTCCCTGCTTCCTCTTTGTTCCCACTTTTGTATAAGGGACTACATCTGCTGTCCTCCAGTCTTTGGGTACCTCCCTGTTTCCAGTGATAGGCTAAACAGGATAGCCAGAGGTTCAGCCACCACCTCTCTTAGTTCTTTAAGGACCTAGGGTGCACCCCATCTGGCCCCATTAGCTTTATCAACTCTTATTACTTCCAGTTCCTTCGGGACCCTTTCTCGTGTAAAAGGGACTTGTGTCCATTCTTGCACCATTCTCACCCCTTGTACTCCCTTCAGACCCATTACCCTCCTCTTCCTCAGTAAAGACTGAGCAGAAATACCTGTTCAATATGTCAGCTTTACTGTTGTCATCCTCCACTGACCCCCATCCTCCCCTTCAGTCTCACTATCCACTCCCTTTGTCTTTCTTTTTCCTTATGTACCTGTAAAGGTTTTGTCCCCTCTACCCACTGATTTTGTAATGTGTTCTTCTGTCTGAGCTTTGGCTTCCCTTACTGACCTCCTGCCTCCCTTTGCTTCTCCTGGTACTTCTCCCTTCCCCTTCTGCCTGCTTTTTGTATTGCCTGAATGCAATCTTTTTGGCTTTCACTTTCTTTGCTACCCTCTTTGGAAAACCATAATGGTCTCCTCTTCCTTTTCCTCTTGCTAACCTGCTTAATGCATAATTCTGTTGTTCTTGTAATCCCCATTCTAAATACCCCACTGTTCCTCAACCCCTGATTCCTGTCCCATTCCCTTAATGCCTCTTTCAAGTATCTCCCCATTTTCCCAAAGTCTGCCCCCTAAAATCCAGGATCGTGTTTTTGTGGGTTTGGTTCTGCTCTTTCTGTGATTTCAAACCACAATGACTGGTGAGTCACTGTTCCCAGGTGCCCCCACTGTTACCCCCATCACACTGTTGCTGTTTGTGAGCACAAGGTCCAGTATTGCCTTCTACTGAGTTGGTTCCATGACCAGTTGCTTGAGAAAGGCATCCTGAAGGGAGTCCAGGATAAATCTGCTCCTAGTTGATGCTGCTACTGGGATGCTCCAGTCCACGTCTGGAATATTGAAGTCTCCAACCAGTACTACCTCACCCTTGTCTGCCATCCTTTGGATGGCTAGCATCAGCTCCCTATCTGTTTCTTCCTCCTGGGCTGGTGGTCTATAGACCACACCTGTGGATGGCTGTCCCCATTTTCCTTTCCAGCTTAACCCACAGTATCTCTCCCCATTTTGTTCCTCCTGGATCTCTGTGGCCCTTATGTCATTTTTCACATACAGTGCCACTCCTCCTCCTTCCTGCCTGCTCTGTCTCTTCTGAATATGTTGTAGCCAGGTATGGCCATCTCCCAATCGTGGTTATCATTACACCAGGTTTCAGTGATGGCCACAATGTCCAGGTCTGACTGTACCATGACAGCCTCAAGATCTTCCATCTTGTTGCTAAGGCTACTGGCATTTGCACACATGGCTTTCCATGATTTGACCTCCCTAGACTGTTTCAATTTTCTACTCCAGCCCCTTCCTTGGTTGTCATTTATCCCTGGTTCTCCTTGCTGTCTGCCCTTCTGCTGAATTTTGCCCCTTTTCTGATTATCCACCTCTTGGGCACTAATCTCCATCTTCTGCACACTGCTTTGTGGAGATAGCCACTCCTCTGGTTCACTGGTTCCACTGCTAGCTGTGGGGGGTGAGCAAGTAGGTACCCTCCTTGCTGGCCTGCCACCCCCCTTTGCTAGTTTAAATGCTTGTCAATGTAGCATTGAAACTTATCATTGAGTGCTTGGATTCCCCTCCAGGATGGATGCAGGCCGTCAGGCTTGAACAAACCTCCATCCCTCCAGGTGGGTCCCCAGTCACCAATGAATCCAAACCCTTCCTCACAGCACCAGTTCTTCAACCATGAGTTAAAGTTCCTGGTGCATGCACTCCTATGCTCTCCCTTGCCTCTCACAGGTAGTACTTCTGAGAAAGTGACAGAAGTAGCTACTTGCTTGAGACTCCTCCCCAGTTTCCTAAACTCTTCCTGAACTTCCTTTGGCTCCCCATTTGCCAGGTCATTAGTACCTAGGTGGATAATGATATCCAGCTCACCCTCCCGTCTTGCCTTCCCCCAGGATCTTCCTTCCATCTCTCCATGCCGTGGCACCTGGTAGGCACCTCACCTCCCTGTCCTTCCCCTCTGGTGTTCCTAGCTGGATCCCTCTTATGATGGAGTCCCCCACCAGGATTCACTTCCTCCTCCTCTGGGGTGCACTGCTTTCCCCGCTGAGGTCGCCTCCTTGGCTAACCTCCACATCCTTTCCTTCCACTTCTTTGGGTACCTCTGTTTGGTTGTCCTCATTTGCCAGTGTGGCATATGAGTTCTTGAGTGGAATAGGATCTGGGTTGTGCCTCTGCCCTGACTGCTCCTAACCCTCCCTGAGGCCCACTGTCATCCAAGTGCTCTCATTCTCAGCATCCTTTGAGGCAGTTGCATTGGACTGGGTGGTCCCTGGATAGGGGTGATGGTACTCCCTGACCCAGTTTACTTCCGCTCTGAGTCTGGCTACCTCATCCCACAGTCCAGAGAGAGATGCATGCAGATGGGGCAGCACCTCAGTGTCCAGAAGGTCTGCCTGAATATGGCTGCCCCATAGCCACTGCATTGCACCACTCCCCACATTATACTGCAGTTCCACACTACTTGTCTGCACTGAAGCTCTCCTAGTTCCCTTTATTAATTTACTGTACTAAAATCCTGCCACTGATCCTCAGATATTTTTTTTTTTAAGAAAAAGAAACCAATAAATAAATAAATGAGTCAAAACACTTGTCGTGCTGAGGGTGGGCTTCTTCCTCCTTATGCCCCTCCTACTTCACAGCCTTTACTATACCCTGTGTTTAGCTCCTGTCAATCAGATTTAACAGGGCATATAATTAAGAGTTGGGGAAGGGGAGGGAGGGTGAAAATTTGCAGCAATTAAAGACAGCACAGAATTACACCACCACTATGTTTTAAATTCTCAACAGCCCAAAAACAATTATAAGTAAAGACAACAAAGAAAGTATAGTGTCACTAGAAGCCCACAATCTAAGTTTAAAAGAAAAATAGCAATTACCAGTTACTCTAAAGCACTGAATTGAATATGTTTCCTTCCTTCCCCTTCTGGCTTCTTCTGGGAGAGATTGGAAGGTGGTGGGGGAAGGGGGTGGAAGAGTCCGTCCAGAGAGGAAGGATGGGGGAGCAAAGCAGGTTAGCAGAAGGCATTATGGGTAAGGGGAAAAGGACCTCAAACAGGTACACAGTTTTGCATGATCTGGATGACCAAGGGGAAGGAGGGGAGTTTGGGAAGCAGGGAGAAACAGAGGCAGAACCAAGTAAAGGAGGTCAAAGAAGAAGGGGAGGGTCACTAAGCAGGAGGGGAAACAGGGAAAGGGAGGCAGGTGAGTCACGTGGAGGGGAGGTCATAAAGAACATGAATGGGGGGCTAGGGAGGAGAGTGACATGGGCAAGGAAAATACATCTTTGGGAGAAGGAAGCCACAGGAGGGTAAAAGGATGGTCCAATGGGGGGACAAAGCAGGGGGTAACCATGAGGAAGGGGAAGCTGGGAACAGAAAAGGGGCATCACCATGGGAGGTGGCTGTAATGGAGGGACACATGTGAAGGATGATCGCTAGGGTAGGCACTACAGTATGTCAACAAGAGTCATGTACGGGGGAGATAGTTGTAATGATAGGGGACTGTAGTCTGAAGTGAGTAAGATGGGGTAACAAGTATACAGGAGGTAGCAACAGGAGGGTAGACTGCATGTCATGCATGACAGCAGGGAGGGTGGGGCCAATTATGCCAAAATGTGTGGGGCAGGGGAAGCCTCACATTGTGGTACATTTGGGCACACATGATCTAGCGGGCTGTGAGTTGAAGATGGTGCAAGAAAGGTTCACAGAGCTAGGAAAGATCTGCAGTGGGGTGGTACAATCAGTATCTTTCTCAGAGGTACTGCTAGTCCTGAGGACCAGCACTGTAAGAAAGGAGAGGATAGAGGGATTCAGCTCATGGCTGGGGGAATGGTGTGAAACAAATGGGTACAGGCTGGTGGGAGAGTGAGGTAAGACATGGGACAATAAGGACATATATGTCCCAGACAGGCTGCACCTAAGCAAGGAGGGCACAAGCATCCTGAAAGGCAACCTGGAAAGGTACTTGGTTGACAGGCTAAATTTAGACTTATCACGGGGGGGGCAGAGGGCTAGGCACTTGGTACCAGGAGGGGGAAGAGCCTCCCTAGAAGGAAATAAAATGAAGGGGAGCAAGGGAAGGGTTAGAAAGGACTAGGAGGAAGGACAGGCGCAAAAGGAAAAGGAGTAAAGAGGGGCAGGGGTCACAATGAAAGTGGTGTCCTTGAATACAAGGAACCTGGCTAACAAGGCAGCAGACCTACAGTTGATGATGGCAAAGGGGGACATAGACAAAGCTGCCATCTTAGAGACATGGGCAACCCAATACCATGACTGGGACCTTGTGATGCCTGGATATCAACTGCACAGGAAGGACAGAGCAAAGTGAAGGGGGGGAGTGGCATTGCACATAAAGGAAGGGATAATGTGCAACAGGGAGGAGGGAGAGTAGGGCACTGCCAAAGTCCTATGGATGGTACTCTGGAATACTGCTGGGAGAAGGATCCATGTGGGGGTGGTGTACAGACCACCTTCACAGGGAATAGAGATGGCTAGGGAGTGGGGGAACACATAAGGGGGTAGAGGGAGCGGAAACAATGTAATACTAGGAAACTTCAATCTACCTGGAGTAGACTGCAGCATCCCGGCTACCTCCTGCAGCAGGGAACAGGTCCTCCTAGATGCTATTCAGGACTGTTTTCTGACACAGGGGAGTCACAGAGCCAACAAGGGAAGAGGCCATACTAGACCTAGTGCTATCAGATGGAAAGAATGTCTGGGATGTGGAAGTGAGAGAACCCCTTGCCGGCAGTGACCAGAGCACAGTGTGGTTTTCCATCTACATGGAGAAGGAAGCAGTCATGTCAAAAATAAAGGTGGTGGACTTAAAGAAGGCAGACTTCAATACAATGGGGAGCGTAGTACAGGAGCACCTTGTAAAGCTCTGGTCAGAGATGGATGAGGACCAGAAATGGACCATCATTAAGATGGGAATAATCTAGGCCACTGACACCTGTACAAGGGCCCATAATAAGAACTCCAGAACCAAGACACCTAGCTGGTATAGCAGGAAGATGGCTGAAAAGGTCATGGAAAAGAGGGCAGCCTTCCTGAAGCACAAGTGTACCTTGAGGGAGGAGGACAGAGAGGTATAAGTGGTGAAATCTCGAGAGGCAGACAAAGAGGTCAGGCAGACAAAACTGATAAAGAACTAAGACAAGTCCAGGGGATTAAGGAAGGGTAGAAGGATTTCTTCTAATACATTAAGGGGAGAGAAAAAGCAGAAGGGATAAGATAGTTAGGATAAAGAGGAAGGGAGGATGGGCAGAGAAAGTGAAGGAGCAAGTGCAGGCACTAAACGAGTACTTTTGTTCAGTCTTCACCAAAGAAGTGGATGCACCTATGCCAAAGGAAAAGAATGGGGGGATCCTTGAGGAGGGAAGAAGTATGATGGAGAGATCAGGGTAGACAGGGTCTTAAGAGGGTTAAGGGAACTGAGGGTGGACAAGACACCTGGCCCGGATGGGGTACATCCGAGGGTCCTGAGGGAACTAGCGGGGGTATTGGCAGCCCCACTGACAGACCTATTTAACACCTTACTGAGATGTGTGGGGTGACAGGACTGGAGGAGAACTCATGTGGTGCACCTCCAAAAGAGCGGACCCAGGGATGAGCCAGGTAACTACAGGTCAGTTAGCCTAACCTCCATAGTGGGTAAGTTAATGGAGGCCATTCTAAAAGAAAGGCTTGTGTCCTTTCTTAAACAGAATAGTCTCCAGGACAACAGGCATCATGGGTTTGTCAGGGGAGGTCTTGTCAAATCAACATGATAGATTTCTTCGACTGGGTGACAAGGTCTTTGGACAGGGGGCATGCGGTGTACATATTGTTCCTGGACTTCAGCAAGGCATTTGACTCAGTGCCACATGGCAGACAGATCAGCAAGCTGGGGAACCTGGGATTAGGGGACAAAATGTTGGGGTGGGTCAAGAGCTGGCTAAGGTACAGGAACCAGAGAGTGTTGGTTGGGGGGAACTGTCCAAACCTAGGACTGTAACCAGTGGGGTACCACAGGGCTCAGTACTCAGTCCTGTGCTGTTCAACATATTTACAGGTGACATTACAGAGGGGGTTAGTAGCATGATTTGACTTTTTGCAGATGATATTAAACTCTGTGGGAGGGTGGACAGGGAGGAAGGGAGACAGGTTTTAAAGGAGGACCTGTCTAAGCTGGAGAAATGGTTGGACATCTGGCAACTGGGCTTTAATGCTAAGAAAGGTAGTGGACATGGGAGCCAGAAACCCAAAGGACAGTTATTGGCTAGGGGAATACAGGTGACAGTATCAGAGGAGGAAAAGGACCTGAGAGTAATGGTCAGGGGTGATACGAAACACACAGCACAGTGCTGAAAGGCAGCAGCCAAATCAAATAAAATGTTGGGCTGCATTACCAGGGGAATCACTTCAAGGAGGGAGGTAGTAATTTTGCCACTGTACAGATCACTGGTGAGACCACACCTGGAATACTGTGTTTAGTTTTGGTGCCCTTACCTGAAGAAGGATATCAGACTACTGAAGGTGGTCCAGTGGAGGGCAACCAAAAAGATCAAGGGCATGGGAAACAAAGCATATGAGGAGAGGCTGAGGGAGCTGAACATGTACTCAGTGAGTATTCAAAAAATGGTTAAGTTATTCCACCAAGTTCATAACCCCACTGAAATGCAATGAACCACATGCCTGATTTCCTCAGTTTGTGGTCCAGCATTGAAGAGTGAAGATGTGTCTGCAGTTCAGAAAGGATTACAGCATTGGAACCTTGGTGGGTAAATAAGGGCTTGAGGGATGGTGGGTGTTGAGTGGGAGGGTCAGGTAGGGGGACAATAATGGCCATAACAGACATTGATGGATTCTCTTTTTCCAGGGTTTATTTTAAAAAACCTATGAGGGATGGTTTTCTTTATTTCAGTTTATGACACTGGGGGATTGGGCACCCCCAGTGTCAGTATCATATTGGGCAGGGTGGGGGATAGAAGCTGGCATGGGGGATTGGGCACCCCCATGCCGGAAGAGCCAGATCGCAACACTGGGGGATTGGGCACCTTCTTCTTTAAAAATGCATTTTGCCATTTTTTTGCTCACCTGTTGAATAAAAATGGTTTGAAATTGTGTTCTGAGATGTTAGAGTAGAAGGGGATTGGACCAAGGGGGTACCTTCTAAAGGTTTCGTGGAAAAATATGAATAATTTTTTGACATATAAGGTTTTAAACTTTGGCTCTGAGTATGCTCAAGCAGGGTTTTCAGGATAACTGTTTGGTATGAACAAAGGAATTATATTCACAGGACAATTTTATTTTATTTTATCAGGGAGGCAGTATAGTGCAGTGGTTTAAGGCTTTGAGCTGCAAATCTGGTGACATCCAGCAGACTAGACCTGGGGTATGAATCCCACAGCTTCCACTTGCATGCTGTGTGACCCTGAGCAAGTCACTGAACTTCCCTGTGCTCCCAGGTCACACAAGTAAAAAAGCTTTCAGCTTAGTGTGCTACTCCTGGTTAAACAATTAAAAAAAAAATTTATTTTATCAAAAAAAGGTTTTTTATGTTGAGGAGGAAAATTTATGGTCATGAACACCGTAATCTTTTTTTTTTATGTTTTCAAAAAATAAATTGCTAGAAACGCATAAAAATTATGCATTTTCAAAAAACAAACACCTGAACCCAGGTAAACAGGACCTTTTAGCTAAATTCTGAGGTTTGTTTGACAAAAATTATCCAGAAATACATTTCTGGGCACCATGAAAATCTTAGGTTGTCGGGGGATCACGTGATGCTGCAGACCGTGTAGTCGCATCTGAGCCCAGCTCCCGCTGCCCAGCTAGTTTATATCACATTTTTTAATTTAATCTGGTGCACTAGTGGCTGCTAACTAGATTTCAAGTCTCACTCACCCTCAAGGAGTAATCCAGATGGAGGATGGAAGCCACGGCAGCATTGCCAGGAGCATACCCTCCGTCTCTCGAGGAGAAACCTGGCAAAAGCGCAGCAGACTGTCGCTGGGCAGTAGTAAGCTCTCGACCCTGACTGGGCCTCACAGCCAGACCCCTGAGGTGACTCCTCTTACCCTGGAGCTCTTCCTCAAAGAATTGCAACCCCTCAGGGACGATCTACATTCTGTAGCCTTGGAGGTCAAATGTATTTCGGGGGCTCTCGAGGACCTCTCGATCAGGATGACAGACTCTGAAGCCCGACTCGTCTCCTTGGAAAGAAAGATCGACCATGTAGACTGCACAATGATGGAAACTAGCTCACGCATTAAAAAGTTAGAACAAAAGGTTGAAGACCTCGAGGGGAGAAGCCGCAGAAATAATGTTGTGGTGTTGGGCATCCCCGAGAAAGAAGAGGGCAGCAACACTTTGCTCTTTGTACAAAAACTAGTGGAGAAACTAGCGGGCCCTTCCCCTTGGAGCCCCTATATAATCGAAAGAGCCCTGAGAAAGCTTGCCCATGCCCTCCCGTCAAGCGCTCCGACTGTTGATTTTTTAAATTCTTCAACTTTCAAGAAAAGCAATTTCTTCTCCGTAAAATCAAGGATCTTGACCAAATCCTGTGGGAAGGACACAAGCTGCGTATAACCCAGGATTTCCCAGTCTCTGTATGTCAAAGACGGGCTGCCTTCCATCCCACAGTCTCTAAACTCATTGCTGCTGGCATTAAATTTAAAATGAGCTACCATGCTCGCCTACAAGTTGTAATAGCAGGTAGCTGGTCTTCCTTTGAAAAGGTCGACACTGCATTAAAAGCCTTGCAGAGTGAGCACCCTGATTTATTTAAATGAGCGAGCAGCAAGATTTTGGAAAGCTTGGACACTTACATAGGAACCTACACTCACTTAATCTCTGTTAGTTCCCGAGTAAGGAGTTGGCGGCAGCATTCTTGAATCCTGGATTGCTTCTCTTCTGTCCGGATCCTTCGATTACCTCTCTTTACAACACAGATAAAGTGTATCTCCCGTTAGACCTCACTGAGGACCCTCGCTAACTTGGATCTCATCTAACTCCCAAGCCGCCGGAAAGGACTGTGCATGACCCGTTTAAAAGACTCAGGACTTTCGCCTCTACTCACTTTAGTGTTGAAAACCATTACTGTTCTCTGCATGCTCATTCCCGCACCCACCATGCCTACCCTGATTTGCTGATCCACTGGGGTAGGCATCCCCTCACGGGTATCCCCCTTTTCTGGGTGCGCTATGACTCCTTGGTTTATTTCGTTACCACAGGCGGACAAGTAACTCTCATATATTGCCACCCAGACTCCACCCATTTTGCTCCGCATAAAGGAAGACCTTTAAATTATCATTTTGGGCATTCACCTTGTTTAGCGATATTACCAGGATTCCACGCATGGATCCAGGGATCCTGGTGTTTTTGACTGGTTGCTACTTTTGGTACAAGTTTTTGATTTTGAATGGCCCTCAGGGGAAGGGGCCATTGTTTTAATTAACCATTTATCTGTATAGCAGCTGCGTCTCAATGTTCTGGGCAGCTGGGGTTGTTAGAGATGCTGCAGGTCTAGCAAATTTATGGACCATGGATAGGGAGGGACATTATGTTATTGGAAATTTCGATTATTGTTTCTTCATATGTATTGTTTTGTTGTGAAAGGGGGAAAGTTGGAGGGGGGAAGGGCTGTTTATCTGCTAGAATTTTGGAAGCCTTGTGCCTTTTATGGCTACTCTATCACCTGTTTGTTGACACAGGGGGAACACAGCACGTATTGAGGATATTGACAGCATAACTATCAGTACACGCTTTGCCACATGGAACATCAGAGGGGGTAGAAAAAGAGAAAAACAATATCAAGTCTTACATCATTTAAAACTATTGAACATAGATATCAGTTGTCTCCAAGAAACACATTTATTGGACAGTGAAGCAACCCAGATGCGTAGACAGCAAGTCGGTCAAATTTTTAGTGCAGAAGATACAACAAGCAGTTGTGGGGTAATGATCCTTATTAACAGGTCTATCCCATTCCATATCCTTAATACATACAGGGATCCAAGAGGCAGATATATTTTTATACGAGGCCGGTTATATAACAGAGAGCTATTGATAGGCAGTGTCTATGGACCCAATGTGGAGTCACGGGTTTTTTATTCAATTAGCAAGAGTTCTCGAACCTCAACTCTCTTCCCAATAATAATAGGAAGGACTTTAATTTAGTCCTTGATCCATTCTGGACCGATCTTACACGTCTGCAGTCAACCCTCTCGCCCAACGGGCGGCACGAGAATTCATTGAGCAAACCGGAACATGTGATATCTGGAAGGTTATGCATCCCAATGATAAAAAGTTCACCTACATCTCCCCTGTACACTCGTCATCATCGAGGATAGACTATATATTGCTCTCCCACTCACTCATACCGGGGACATTAGATTCCTCAATTCTCCCTGGAACCCCCTCGGATCACTCTGTGGTATCCTGTACAGTTTCAATATCCTCCCTTCTAAAGCGGGGCTCCAGGTGGAAACTGAACGATATGTTATTAAAAGACCCCCCCCTTATAAGGAAAGGCTGCTAGAGAACATTGAGATCTTCTGTCAAATTAATTCTGATCCCCAAATTAGGCCAGATATCCGATGGGGAGCTTTTAAAGCCTACATCTGCGGGGTCCTGATTAGCAGTTTTCTTCCTATGGGAAGCTATGCTAATCGTAAACTGACACAGCTGCTGGACCAGATCAAAAGCCTCGAGGACCACCCCTCCCCAGATTCACAGCAAGACCTTATTAGATCGAAGGCCGCATACTTAGAAGTCCTCAGGGAAAAGGCAGACTTCTCCATACTAAAGACCCGGGCTGTATATACCGACCAAGGGGAAAAAGCTGGTCGGTTGCTAGCCCTAAGGGTTAAGCAAATGGAATCCTCCCGTTATATCACCTCCATAATCTCTTTAAAGGACGGTTCCCTTAAAACATGTACAGAAGACATAATTAGGGAATTCACAATGTATTACAAGCATTTATACAATCCCATGGAATCCCCCCCACCACGCGACAATTGCAGGAATTCCTACAGGAGACCAATTTACCCCAACTAACATCTGTTCAGCAGGAAAGACTCCTGGCTCCAATTACACCCGCCGAGATCACCGCGACCATCAAGGAGTTACCTTTACATAAAACCCGAGGGTTAGACGGGTTCTCGGCTCTTTTTTATAAAACCTTCCAAACTCAGCTATCCCCTATGCTCACTCAGCTTTACCAATATATCCTTTCGGGTTCAGAGGTAGACCCTTCCTTATTCGAGACTATAATTGTCTTGATTCCTAAACCAGGTAAACCATCCAATCGAGTTACCAATTATCGCCCAATAGCTCTCATAAATCAGGACATTAAAATCCTTTCCAAGTTGTTGGCTACTCGTCTGGAAAAGGTTATGGATACGTTGATAGGTCTGGAGCAAGTGGGATTCCTGAGTGGGAGGTCATTGACGGATCACTTAGGGACCCTGTCGCATGTCTTCTCTGTGGCCAGGGATGCACCTTACCCCTTGGCCTTGGTCTCCCTGGACGCAGAGAAGGCATTCGACAGGGTGCACTGGGAATACCTCTTCCTAACTCTTCAGACATTTGGTTTTCCAACAGTCTTTATAAACTGGCTAAAAGCATTGTACAAATCCCCATCAGCGAGAGTCTCAGGAAATGGGGTGATCTCCGAAAACTTCCCCCTTCACTCTGGCACAAGACAGGGTTGTCCCTTGTCACCACTATTATTTAATTTGTATCAGGAACCCCTAATCAGGTGGCTACAAGACTGCCCAGATATCCAGGGAATCCCCATTTATCCCTGTGAAGTAAAAGTAAAAGTATCCGCTTACGCCGATGACCTCCTTCTCCAAATAGCTAATCCCCGCTCGTCCTTACCTCACATGTTGGAAATTATCAACACTTTCAGTAAAATGTCTAAATATAAGCTGAATGTAGGTAAAACAACCGTATTCCCGCTTAATTATAAATTGTTTAGATCGGACATTACGGATCTCGGCCTTAACTGGAAACAAGATTCTCTTAGATATTTAGGTATAGAACTATCCCACAGCTCTAAATCACTCGTCAAACTGAATCTTGACCCACTAATAAATAACATCGCGCAGGATCTAAATAGATGGTCATCCTTCCCAATTTCATTATGGGGGAAGAGTATACTTAATAAAAATGAGCATATTTCTGCGGTTATTATATCCGCTTTCCATGCTCGATATCTGGCTCCCTCAGTCCTGGTTTAGAAAAGCTCCAAGCTTTGTTTACGAAATTCCTTTGGAAAAACAAAGTCCCCAGGATAGCCTATCACACATTGACAGCCCCGAAGATTAAAGGGGGCCTTCGGCTTCCCAATATTCGTCTCTATTATTGGGCTTCATACGTGAATAAATACATGAGATGGATTCCCCAAGTTTCCCCACGTTCAATCCCGGTCTGGCTCAAAATTGAGCGGGTACTAATACAAGCAACCAGATTGAATCCAGTTGGTTTGCTACACATAAAGGAAAGTAGTTTGCCTTTGAAACTCAAAAACACAATAATCCACACATCTCTAAAAATACACACTCAGATTTCCCCGATTCCTTAGGTACAACTGGATTAAAGATATCAGCCAACCGTTAACTGGCAATTTAAACCTTAGAATAGCGGGCAATCCAATACCCCAGTCCTGGCTTCCTGTTTTAAAAGATTTGGATATCTCTGACCTGATGAAGGACCATAATACTTGGCTCTCTGCCCAGGAAATGGCGGTCAAATGGAGTATCCCTAGTAAGTATAGTTTCAAGCTACTCCAACTGAGACACGCATTCATGCAATCATTTGGTCATAAACTGGAATATGGATATTTTATTCCATTCTGTGAAGAGTTTTCCAAGTGGACTGGAGGCCCCTAATGCAATTTCCAAGATCCACAACACACTATATCAATGGAAATTCCCCAGCGACTTTGGTCCCACCAAGTTGTGGGAGTCTCTTTTCTCCCTGGCCAGATTATTAACTGGACAAATTTATGGCAAGCCTGTCATCAATTTATCGAACAGGACAGACTAAGACTGACTCAATTCTCTATCCTACACAATGCCTATAGCACTCCTGTCAAACTGGCCAAACTAGGCCTAAAGAGTACTAATATATGTAACAGATGCCAGCAACAGGAGGGGTCTTTAGTGCATATTTTTTGGTCATGCTTGAAGGTTCTCCCTTTATGGATCAAGATCAGACAGTGTGTGTGGACCCCCTTTTAGGGTTGAAGGAGTTAATTACTCCTGAAATCTGTTTACTGGGGGATTTATCTAATACCAGGGTACGCAACAGGAAGTATTACATAACCCTCATCGCTATGTCAGTCGAAAAACTAGTCCTGCGCCACTGGTTAGACCAGCTAGAGATCTCCTACAATGAATGGCTATCAGAGATCCTAACTAACCTACGCACAGAAAAGACTATTGCTAATCTGAATAACTCTATAAATGCGTATAATCTTATATGGGCCCCCTTTCATACCCTTTTCTTATTACAGAAACAAGCTGTACATCCTTAACTATAGTAAAATCTCCCCCAGAAGGGATGAGGTAGATAGATTGTTTTAGACCATGCAGGCTCTCCCTTATTATTCTAGCAGATATGGGGTGGGGATCTTTGGGAGAGGGAGGAGGGAGGTGGGGAGGGGAGGGTATAGCAGACCTTTGATCTGTATACTCTACAGGTAAAAGATATCTCTGTACCATTGTCTGCTATGCTGTTATGAATGTATATACCAATAAACAGTTAATAAAAAAAAAAAAAATCTTAGGTTGTCAGCTTAGCTAGGGTTGTGATTTTATTGTTGTAAGCTGAGAATTCTTTGTTCCTGAGACAGTGTGAACAAAGAATTTTGTGTTTGCAATAAAAATTTGTTCTTACTGCCAGTTAATTTTTATGTTCAAACAAAGACATTTTTGGTCACCAAGAAAGAGTGAACAAAGAATTCTTTGCTCACACATGAACGTAAATTTTTGCCCAGCCCACCAGCGTAGCAGTTGGATTTCTGCTTGCGACACAGATGACCTGGGTTCGGGAACAAACCTGGGAGTTGGAGGGCCAGTCAGGGGAGAAGGATTGAGCATCCTGGGGACTGTTCTCTTTCTCCGGTGGGAGGAGGGAAGACTGTCTGGCACCTTACGGACCTCTGGCAGAGACTGGGGGTTCTGCTGTGACTGGTGCCATCACGTTAGGGGGCGGAGCGGATGCTGGACATCATTACACATCCCTGCCCCTGGGAACAAGCATTGCAAAAAGGTTGGCCTCCCAGCATGTCGACCCATTTTACTACCTTCCACTGCCTCCAACGTCTGCCAGGGGTCCCACTCCCATGGCTCTGACTCTGGAGGGGTAAGCTGGGGCTTACCAAGTGTCCATTGGGAGGGGGAGCACCCCAGCAGTCCCACCCAGGGGGACAAGCCTGGGCAAGGGGATGGTGGGTGGAGCAGGTCCGAAGATAGGGAGGATCGGGAAAAAAAATAATCATAAATTTTTAGGGCCTGATAACAATTTTTAAGCTCAAACAAACAATTATTTGGTCTCCACTAACTGAAACCAAAGAATACTGGTTTGTGACAATAAAATTTGTACTTTGTACAGAAAACAACTTTTACTCATAACTCAGCCATTTCTCAACATTGTTTTACCAAATTTTCAATAATCTTATTTTTAAGGCCCACAGGCGAATACACTGGGTGAGAAGTGTCACCTGCATATCTAAATGTGTTTTTATGTTGTAACATTATAAAAAAAACATTTAAAAGGTTGGATTGCAAGTTCATGATTCCTGTATGAAGGCTTAAAATATAGGTTCTGAGACTTTGGGACATAAATGTAAAAAAAAAAAAATGAGACGTGCAATGTAGTACGATTGTGCTGGTCTGCACTTAATGCTGGACTGCAGGATTTGCATAGGGCCCTTCTGGTAGGGGATTTGTATGGGGACCAAAGTGTGCTATGCAAACTGTGCATACACAGGATGGCCCATATGTACATGAAGCTAACATACATAAGACTGTCGTATGGTATTTTCTTAGGGTCTGAACCCTAAGCAAATTGGGCACCCACATCCCGGATGAGCAGGACTACACTTCTTCACCCAGAAGTGGGTTGTTCTTTGGGCATCATGGATTTCTATCTGCAGCCAGAAGTGGCTATGTATGTCTTGCAGTGTAAATGTGCATCTGTGGCTGCAGAAGCTGTCAAGTACCCATTGTAATTTTAGCTTGTTAACCTTCTCAGAAATAAAGGAAATTTCTTGCAAAGCAAATTGCATTAATGCACCAGTTAGGGTTTAACTTAATGCCACAAAAGTAGGGAACTGCGATTTCCATTCCTAACTCCCCACCCATTCCAAGCAACAAAAGGACAGGACCACAAAAGCAAAAATTGATAGCCATCATCAGGTAAGACAAACAACATAACATGTTTGCCAGACATGGAGCTTTGTATTGCAGAGGAGGTCAGTGGTAGGGAAAACAATTCTTCAGATATATTAAGGAAAAAGTGAAGCAGTGAGGGAGTTTGTTAGGTTACAAGGAGGGTACTAGAAGGTGAACAAAACAAACAGCCATCCTTAACGATTGTTTCTGCTCTGTCTTCACAATGGAAAACAATGGGCCCCTGCCTGAAAGTGGCATCAGGGCAGCTGTCTGGGGCGTTCCTAAAATGAGGCAGCTAGTATTTACCAAAGGGTCCAGAAGGGACTTAAAGTCCTAAAGGTAGATAAATCCTGAGGTCTGGATGGGATGCACCCAAGGGTGCTCAAGGAATTGACTGCAGCACTGGCTGAACTCCTAGTAGTACTATTAAACAGTTCAATTCAGGCAGGGGAAGTTCAAAAAGACTGGAGGGTAGCAGACGTGTCCCACTACACAAGGGGGGACAAGGAGCCACCAGAGAATGACAGGCCTGTCAGCCTTACCTCTATAGTGGATACACTGATGAGGTCATTGCTCAAAGAGGACATTGTGGACTACCTAGAGAGCAATGGGCTACAGGGTTTTAAACAGCATGGGTTTGTGGTAGGGAGGTATTGTCACACCAACCTGATAGCTTTCTTTGACAGGATAACAAAGGTTGTAGAAAAGGGCAATGCTGTGGATTTACTCTATTTTGATTTCATCAAGACTTGGTGCCAGACAGAAGATTGCTGAAGAAACTGGAGAACCTGTGCGCAGCTATGGACATAGATGTGTAGGAAGCTGGTTGAAGAAGAGACAGTGGGGGGGGGAGGTTAATGTGGTTAAATTTGGGTTGGCATTATAGTCTTGAGGTTAGAGTAATGAGCCATTAATGAGCTTGGTACATCCAGCAAACCTTGGTTTGATTCCCACAACCTCCATATTTCTTCTGTGTGACCCTGAGAAAGTCATTTAACCTCCCTAGTGCTTCCAGATCACCCCAAAAACAGGCCTTGTGCCTAGTGGACCTTACCTGGTTACCAAAAGAATAACAAGAAAGAAAAATTAGAAGAACGAGGTCATGTGTGGGGTGCCACAGGGATCTGTCCTGGGTGCTGTTCACTTCAATATGTTACTCAGTGACACTGGAGAGGGCATCTGGGGCAAGTTGTGTTTCTTCAAAAATGATAAGAACCTCTGTAGTAGGGCAAATAGCAACAAAGGGATCAAGAAGCTGAGTGATCTGCAAAGGAAGAAAGAGGTGGTAAAATATTTTCTCCAATCTCCCAGGCACAACTTGCATGTACACATGTCCCAAATGGAATCATACATAAGGGAAAAACAGGTATTTGTTGTCACAAACCCACTCAGCAGGTCAGGCCCTCTTCTCCCACAGTGCCAACCTCCAAGTGCAGTCTTGTGAACAGTTAACCGGGTAACCCTCCTGTCCATTTTGTGCGTTCGAATCAACTTTTGATCTCAAGTCTTGGAGGGATTCAAACTGTGAACCTCTTGTTACCGTACCCAATGTACAGGCGCAGATAATTCTGCTCTTCAGGGGGGGGCAGATATCTTTTGTTCATGGGTACCTAACCAGGCGTACAAAATGAACCCGTAAAACTCTGTTAAAGACCTCAGAATAAATTCTTACCTTTCCCCAGTTTGGTAAAACCAGTAAGCTTTGTGCAGTGTCAGCTTTAACTATGTATGCTTCTCTTGTCAAGAAAAAGAAATTCAAAGGCACACCAAGTACTCTCTAAAGTAGAGGTTTACTTCAAAATAGATAAAAAAATGTAACATGTAAATACAGAACCATATATCACAAAACATACAAATCACTTAAACAAAACAGATTTAAAAGTGTTGATTTCTACCACTAATACACTCAGACGTGCCTGTTCTAAGGTATTCTTATCTCACAGTGCTGTAGATGTTTCTCTTTCAGAGTCCAAACATTTGTGTCTAAATGGAAAACAGAATACTTATTAAAAGCTGGCTTTGCCCACCTCTTTGCATGAGGTCACCTAGCTCCTCCCTGTCAGAATATATTAAAAAATATATCTATATAAAAACAGGATGTATTTTCCAGAAGGTAAATTAATATTCTGTGATCTCAGCACAACTCATTTTTTTCAAATGATTTTCTTTGATCTATGAGCAGCTTCCCCTTTCTATAACATCAAAGGAATTGTTATGTCTCTCTGCCAGACCTCACGGAGGTGCAACATGCTTTTGTATCACCATGTGAATTTTACTGTGTTTCCTTTGAACGTTATAAACATTTATGATCTATCTTGACAGTTGGCAAGCTGCAGTTAGTCACATAAAAGGGAGATCCTAAATTTTAAGTCTCTTCTAGACTATTATTATATCTTGGCCTTCTAAGTCACACATTGTAGCTAAAACCTGGGAGGGGGTTTGTCATTCCACAAACTGTCAGCATCTCTCATGAGAGACATTCAGTAGCACATTTTTATATTACAAAAAGCATAGGTTAATCAGAACCAGCTGTCCAAGTGTCACAGTTCCTCCCCACCTAGACTGAATTTGGGGGCTCTATCCCCTGCATGGGATGAGCTTCCCAAATCAGTTCACTCCTCTTACACATGAGACAGCCCATCGGAGTTCTGATTTTTGGCTCCAGCCCTATGTAGAACTGTCATATCATACCCTTGCAAAGCAAGACTCCGTCTTAGCAACCTACCATTGTTTTTTCCCATCGCGTCAACCAAACCAGGGGGTTGTGGTCAGTCTGCACCACAAAATGCTGCCCATATAAGTATGGCTCTAATTTCTTTAGGGCCCACACTATGGCAAGACACTCCTTTTCCACCGTGGAGTATGCCTGCTCCCTGGGAAGTAGCTTTTTACTCAGGTAGACTATTGGGCAATCCCTCCCTTGGCTGGATGTCTGACTCAGTACTGCCCCAATACCCACGTCTGAGGCATCAGTCTGAACTATAAAGGGTCTGTTATAGTCAGGACTTGTCAAAACAGGAGCACTGCACAGTGCCTCCTTTAGTTTGGAAAAGGCTTCCTCACTGGCTGGGCCCCAGGTAATTTTCTTATGCATTCTTTTCTTTGTCAGGTCAGATAGGGGAGCAGCCAGGGCACTGTAATTGGGTACAAATTTCCTGTAGTACGCTGCTGTCCCTAGAAAACTCCTGACCTGCTTCTGCGTTTCTGGTCTGGGCCAAGCCTGGATTACCTCTATCTTTATTTGGTTAGGATGGAGCTGTCCCCGGCCTACCACATGCCCGAGGTATGTCACTTCTCCCATGGCCACCTGGCACTTCCCGGCTTTGACATTGAGCTTGGCCCTCTGAATCCTGCCCAGCACTTCCCTAAGGTGGAATAGGTGTTCCTCCCAACCAGCACTAAAGATGGCGATGTCATCCAGGTATGCCACAGCGTACTCCTCAGCATCATTTAACACCTGGTTCACCAACCTTTGGAAAGTGGCTGGGGCGTTCTTCATTCCAAAAGACATTACTTTTAATTAAAACAATTGGCAATTGGAAATTCAAATAAGCCTATTGGAGTGATGAAAGACAACCTCTCCCTAGCTCTGTCCATCAGCTCTACCTGCCAATACCTCTTGTCAGGTCAATGGTCGTAAGGTAGGTCGCCCCTCCCAACCTGTCCAGGAGTTCATCCGTCCGGGGCATCGGGTGGGCATCTGACTTTATGACTGCATTTAGTCCATGATAGTCCACACAGAAATGAGTAGCGCCATCTGGCTTAGGCACAAGGACTACGGGTGAGGCCCAGGGGCTGTGGGATCTCTGTATTACCCCTAAATCCAGCATCTCCTCCACTTCCCTCCTAATGTCCTTTTGGACAGCCTCTGACACCCAATATGCTATCTGCCGTATGGGTGTCTGTATCCCTATCTCCACATCATGCGTCACTATGGGGGTTAGTCCAGGCTTGGTGCTAAACAATGGGGCAAAGTCTGCTAAAACCTCCCCTTTGCTTCCTGGATCCTGTCCAGGGCCAGATGGGGAGACAGTTTTACTGCCTCCACAGAGGACTCCCACTTACTTTTTTCCAGCAAGTCCAGAAGGGGGTCTCCTTCGTCCATCCCCTCCCCAGGACTACACACGGCAAACACCATGTTGGCCCTATTCGGATATGGCTTCATCATGTTGACATGATACATCCTTTCTGTCTGTCTTCAGTCAGGTAACTTCACAATATAATTCACGTCATTTACCTTCCTAACCACTTTGTATTGTCCTGCCCACTCAACCTGCAGCTTGTCTTTCAGGACCGGAATAAGGACCATGACTTCCTGACCCACCATGTATGAGCGAGCTCTGGCTCTGCAGTTGTACCACACTTTTTGTTTCTGTTGGGCAGCTGCCAGGTTGTTCTGGGCTGTCCCCATAAGCTCCTTCAGCCTTTCCTTAAACCTAAGGATGTAATCCACAATGGGAGTTCCCTGGGTGGTGTGCTTGCCTTCCCAGTCCTCCCACAACAAGTCTAGGGGCCCATGTACCCGGCATCCATATAAGAGTTCAAAGGGGGACAATCCTGTTGACTCTTGGGGCACCTCCCTGTATGCAAACAACAGGTGGGGAAGGTATTTCTCCCAGTCCCTCCCATGCTGTTCAGCAAACACCCAGAGCATTGACTTCAGGGTACCATTGAATCTTTCCACAAACCCATTGGCTTATGGGTGATATGGTGTCGTGCAACTCTGCACCACCCCACACTTCTCCCATAAACATTTCATCAGGTCTGACATGAAGGAACCCCCTCTATCGGTGATAACCTCCTGCAGAAACCGAAAATGGGAGAAAATCCCAAGTAAGGCATCTGCCACTTTGTCTGTCCTCAGTGAGGATAGGGCGACTGCCTCTGGGTACTGGGTGGCATAATCCACCACAGACAGGATGAATCTTTTCCCTGAGGAGCTGAGAGTATTTAAAGGCTCCACAATATCCATTCCCACCCTCTGGAATGGCTCCTCCACTATGGGCAATGGAATCAAGGCAGCTTGGGTTTTCTTGCCCTCCTTCCCTATTTCTTGGCACTGGTGATAAGACCTGCAATACTCCTTCACCTGCTGGGTGAAGTTAGGCAAATAGATATTCTGGGTCAACTGCTGCATAGTGTGTGTGATTCCCAAATGACCAGACAAGGGAATATAATGTGCAGTCTTGAGCAACTGCTCACGATACCCCTTGGAAATGACAAGCTGCCTGCCTAGCACCCCTCCCTCTGTCTGTACTGCCTGAGTATACATAAGTCCATTTTCCCAATAAACCTTATGTCTGCCATCACCTCCCTTTGTGCAGCCTGAGTCTGCCCAAGTCCTCAGCTTCTGTAAACTAGGGTCACTTTTCTGAGTAGCTGCAAACCCCTCACACATTTCCAAGGCATGGGACAGGTCCCCTTCAGTGGCTAAACTAGGGTCCCTAGCACTAGCATCAGGGAACTCAGGATCACTGTCAATCCCAACCCTCTGACAATGGGTCACCCCTCCCTCTTCGGAGTAACCCTCTGTAGCTGTGTGGTTACTTGCTACCGGGGAAATTTCCCCTTTTCTTTAGTCTTTATATCAGGAGACATAGACTGGAGAACCAGCCTCTCAGTGGTTTCCACAAAGGGGTTCAGGGAACTACAATTTTCCCTTGCCGCTTGGCTACGGATAACTGCACATACCATCCCCTGTTTGAGATTGTTGCCCAGGATCACATCCACTGCTAACATTTTGGCTACAGCTACCTGTTGCACAGTTCCCCCTGTTTCACCCCAGTCTAGGAAAACACTAGCGAGGGGCAAGGTTTTCGCCTCACCAGTGAAGTCCTGTACAATGACGTATTTATTGGGTATAAGCTGACTAGGCTTCTACTAGATCACTTTTAACAACATCAGGGATGCCCCTGTGTCCCTTAACCCTTGCATCTGTACACCATTCACCATGATTGGGTGCATGTGTTCCCTCATGTTCACTGGCATGCTTCCAGGGACACACAGACAACCCACTTCTTTTCTAGTACCATTCTGCGTATTATTACTCATTCTTTTGGGACACTGTCTAGCAATATACCCAGCTTCTTTACATAACCAACATTCTCTTCTCTTTTCAGAGAAATCTTTTCTCTGAAACCTGGGGCTAACTGGTTTCAGTGGAGGCAGTGAGGGTTTTAGCTGCCCTGAAGGCACGCTTTTCCCTTTCTGCACTGCCACACCCACCCCATTTGCTCTCAGAGCAGGTCTGCTCTTAGCATACCGGTCCAAGAGTTCAGCAGTCTCTTGCATGTTTTAGCATCTCGGGCCTCCAGCCAGGTTTTTAGCTCTGTTGGGCATGCCCAATAAAACTGTTCTAACAAAATCACATTTTCAGTTTTATCAACAGAGTTTGCCTCAATTCCTTTCCACCAATGTTTTAAAAACTGACATTTCATGGCTAGCTCCTCGTAGCTCATACCAGGACTTCTCCTGAGCTTACAGAATTTAGCTCTGTATGATTCAGCAGTTAATTCAAATTTCTTTAACAATGCAGCTTTAAGTTTGCTGTAATCATCACTGTCCTCATTGTCCATTTGACCCAATGCATCCCGAGCTTTCCCCGTAAGTAGCGGGGATAGCTGGAAGCTCCAGGACTCTCTAGGAATTTTAGTCTGAATACAAACTTTTTCAAAAGAATTTAAAAAGGCATCCATGTCCTCCCCCTCTTTAAATTCTGCTATTAATTTGGAATTCAATTTGTAACCCAGTCCTGTAGTCCCAGTTAAACCCAAGCCACTTACCTGCTCTGGTGCTGCTGGTTGGAGTCATAGCTTCTCCAGTTGATGTTGCCTCTGGTGCTCATGCCCCTCACGGTCTGCCTCTTGGTGTTCTCGCTCTGCCTCCCGCTGTTCACAGTCTCTCTCCCTCTGGAACTCCAGCTCCTTTCTGCGCAACTCAATTTGCAGCCTGAGTACTTCTGGATCCAGGGTACTGGTGACCTTCCCCTACTGCTGTGGCCCTTTGCTGACGGGGCCCTGTTGCCCTCCTCATTGGATCTGGACACTGCACTGGCTGATAGCCCTGCCATACTTGAGATTTGGTTCTTTTCAGTCACTGTCTGTGACTCACTGCTCTGGGTATCTGCTACCATGAGGGCATCTACGAGGTTCCGCTTGGTGGCTTTCACCTTGAACGGGACTCCTCTGTCCCCACACAGCTGCTTTAAGTAGTCTACATTGTGCTTGCTGTAGTTGGAAGCCATCTTCTTCCCTAACTACGGCTACTCTGACTTGCACTTTAGAAAAAAAAATAAAACGGGTTGGAACCTGACTGTACGCCAAGTGATATGGTTCTGTCTCCTTTTTAAAAAAAAAATAAATCACTGCCTTTTTCTTTCTTTGCAAGTGATCTGATGGTCTCAAGATGACACACTGAACAATAAAAGCTTGTAATACCAAAATTTTTCGCACCACTGCCAACCAATCTGTCACAAAGCCACTCAGCAGGTCAGACCCTCTGCTCCCACAGTGCCAACCTCCGAGCGTAGTCTTGTGAACAGTTAACAGAAACAGGGTAATCCTCATGTCTGTTTTGTGCGTTCGAATCAACCTTTGGTCTTAAGTCTTGGAGGGATTAACTGTGACTCTCTTGTTAGCGTACCCAATGTACAGGCTCAGATAATTCTGCTCTTTGGGGGGGACATATATCTTTCGTCCAAGGGCACCTAACCAGGTGTACAAAATGAACCCTTAAAACTCTATTAAAGACCTCAGAGTAAATTCTTAACTTTTCCCAGTTTGGTAAAACCAGTAAGCTTTGTGCAGTGTCAGCTTTAACCATGTATGCTTCCCTTGTCAAGAAAAAGAAATTCAAAGGCACACCAAGTAGTCTCTAAAGTAGAGGTTTACTTCAAAATAGATAGAAAAATGTAACATGTAAATACAGAACCATATATCACAAAACATACAAATCACTTAAACAAAACAGGTTTAAAAGTGCAGATTCCTACCACTAATACACTCAGATGTGCCTGTTCTAAGGTATTCTTTTCTCACAGTGCTGTAGATATTTCGCTTTCAGAGTCCAAACATTTGTGTCTAAATGGAAAACAGAATACTGTTTAAAAGCTGGCTTTGCCATCCTCTTTACATGAGGTCACCTAGCTCCTCCCTGTCAGAGTATATAAAAAAATATATCTATACAAAAACAGGATGTCTTTTCCAGAAGGTAAATTAATATTCTCTGATCTCAGCACAACTAATTTTTTCAAATGACTTTCTTTGATTTATGAGCAGTTTCCCCTTTCTAGGACATCAAAGGACTTGTTATGTCTCTCTGCCAGATCTCACGGAGGTGCAACATGCTTTTGTATCACCATGTGAATTTTACTGTGCTTCCTCAAACATTATAAAAGTTTATGATCTATCTTGGCAGTTAGCAAGCTGCAATTAGTCACATAAAAAGGAGATCCTACATTTTAAGTCTCTTCTAGCCTGTAATTATCTCTTGGCATTCCAGGTCACACATTGTAGCTAAAACCTGGGAGGGGGTTTGTCATTCCACAGACTGTCAGCATCTCTCACGAGAGACATTCAATAACACATTTTTATATTACAAAAAGCATAGGTTAATCAGAACCAGCTGTCCAAGTGTCACACTTGTAAACCTCCAAATCCTGTAATGGGGCCAGCACCATGTCGGTTGTAAGGTTGTTTCAGAACAGTATGTTAAAAATCATGAACAGATATCATCCAATAGTGAGGTAACACTGACACAAAAAACAGAATTGGAACTCACTTCTTAACATCTCAGTTTTTGCAGATGTGGCTACATAAGCACAGGCCTGTGTGAGGCATCTGCTTATGCAGCTGCAGATACAAATCCACAAAGGTAGCACATCAGTGCTACTACATTTGTCTTATCTAGAAACAGTTTATGTTGTTTGTCTTACCCAATGATGGCTGTCTGTGGATGCTTGTGTGGTTTTGTCCTTTTACAGCTTGGGGGAGGTGGGGAGTTAAGGTCAGAAATCCTAATGCCACATTTGCCTACTTTTGTGGTGTTAAGTTGAGCCCTAACTAGTGCACTAATGCAGCTTTTTGGACATAACTTCCTTTCTTTTTTAGATAGTGGAATCATATGATCAGACACACAGATCCCGAAAAGACCTGTGTGAACATATGCAGATGTGTGGGGCCCTCTGGGTCCTGTACCAAGGGAAGACTCCATCCACCTACAAAAGAGAAGGGCCCTGCAGTTCCATACAGCAATGGATGACATAAATTCATGGAGTTCTCTGAGGGGCTGTGGAATCACAGGGTCCTCTGGGCCTTGCACTGTGATGTGGCCACAGATACAGACACACAGGGCAAAGAGTCCATCTCTCCTCCAGTGCACAGGTCTCTCTGGCACCCATCTGTGCAGAGGTACAGGGCCCTATGCCAAGAGATGAGTTCTCTTCAATATATGGTACTTGGGCCTGTGCTTGCAACTTTGTACCTTTCCTTCCCAGGCTGAGGGTAGTGTCACAGGACAGAACCATGCCCCCAGTCTCTGCCCATCCAGCTAGCTCTTTGAAGTCATTACCAAACTCAGCTCAGTGGCACGGGATCACAAAGCACAACTTGCTGGGCTAAAGACTGGCACTGTACATGTTTCTTAAGAATTATTACTTTTTTTTACCCCACAGAACCCTTTTGTCCATACTGCTCTACTCTTGGACATTAGGACTTGAAGACAAGTCCCTCATTTTATCCCTCAGAACCCCTCTATCCAGTCCTCATAGCTTTCCCTCAGAAATGCCTCATTCCACATATAGAAGGTGATCATTTGTAAATATACTGTAAACCCTGACTTCACAGCAGAAATTCTTATAATACTCTATGATGTTAAATCAAACCTAAGTCTTGCATAAAATAAATGAATTAGTTTCACAGAGCGCTGAGCATCTCCATATAGGAAGAATGATGTGTCTTACATGTTAAGTGGCAAGTTCACATTGCACTGACAAAAGGTTGAGAGGAGGGACATTGTAGAGTTCACATGGTCTGTGCAATTCTATGCAGACATTATTTGTCTATCAGTATATATAAATGTAAATGAAAAGAATTCCAGCTAACATGAAACCAACAGAGACTGGTCTTATGAATATAGGATCATTCAATAACATTTGCATAATACAAAAATGCCTTGTATAACACATTGCAACCTCACATTAGGCACCCAACAACAAGTGCCTTCATGGCACCAGATTATCAGCTCAGAAAGGGAAGCCTGTGATTTCTGTTTTAAATAATCAACTTTAAAGCAGAAATCCCACACTGTCCTTTCTGTTACTAAAACTGAGAATACAGAATTGACTTTGCATTTGTGATCAGTTTTCTTTCCTTTCAACCCTGCAGTAAATGGCAGATTTGGGGTATGTGGGGTGTTGGTTCTGTCGGTCTGTGGTTCAGATTCCCTCCTTCTCATGTGGGTTGCTATTGCATACAGATCAGCTCTTAATCCAGGGAGTTGGACTGCTGTACACCATGCCATAAAAACAGAGCAGTGCAGCCATTCAGCACATTACTATGAGCAGAGGGTGATGTGCAGCATGTTCCTTCTGGTGCTGTTCTCTGTTTGAATTGCCCACCGCCAGTGCTATGGGTCTCCCGACCAAACAACCACCGTGCAAGATATGAGACCTGGGATCACACAAATTACGAGAGTGGTGAGGGGAAGGGAATGACAGATGAGGCACCACTAGGGGAGCATTCTGAGGAGAGTAATTTAAAAAAAAATGAAGATCTGCACACTGTTATTTAACAAATTACCAGAGCGATGAGGGGTGGAGGAGTGGGCGGATAAGATTGGACTTGAGGAATGCACTGGGGAAGGGGATTTAAAAAAAATGTTTAGACCTGCACACTGCTGATATTGCAGTCTACATATTACTAGAGAGGGGAGAGGGGATGAACAGATGAGGCAGGGCTTGGGGAACATAGGACACTATCAGCTTCTTATGTCATGCCCTGCCTGCCATGCTGAAGTTGCTTGGGGACCCCTGCATAGAAATAGAGAGGTTTCACTGGTTACCACCTAAACATGGGAAAAAGCTGCAGACCCATCCTGGCCTGGTGTCTTAGGTTCCAGGTGAAGGAGGACATCCTCCAGAGGGCATGGGAGTAGGGAAACCAATACTAGCAAGGACACAAAAATCATATGATCTTTCAAGATTACTTTAAAGACCTAATAGGTGGGTTTACATCAAAGCAAGGTAGGCCTTACACTTAGCAGGAGTACAGTTCACACTCAGGTAACCAACCCTCATTTGACTGGTCCACAATGGTGTGCTCCTGACCTTCAGCTGCCCTGAAGCTGATATGGATTTCATGCACAAAACCTGACCAGCAGCTCCCACACCCCACTCCCATGCTTGGACTCAACCTCCCCAAAGCAGGATGCAACCAACCACGATGGATGCAGTGGTGGTCCAGATGGAGCTCCTGACTACAGCTCACCCTATCGACATTATGAGAAGGATCCCTGGCACCAGGCACCATAGGCAAATAGGCAAAACCATAACCGTGGCAACACCAGAAAGTATTTACCAGAACAACAGCTTTGGTCCGACAGCCATAGTCAGAGCACTTACTCTGCAGATGGGAAAAGTGACCCTTCTGACCTGCTGGCTCTAAATTACTATGCATGCACCATTGCGACTGGCTGCACCTCACCTGGAAGCCATGGGAATCCCAGCAACCCACTCCAACCATGCTGCTGCTGATGCATCAGCCTCACATAGTGACTGCAAAAGTGGGGACAGCATACAGTATCACATCTTCTCAGTCTCTTGCTGATGGCACTGTTCTCAGGGGCTCTGACTGTGACAGCTGTGAGCAGCACATTGCCTCCAAACATTCAGTCTGGTTCAAGTCTGTAGTGAGGCTACCATAAATGCCCTAGCTTAGGTTGTTCTACCTTATCCCCTGCCCTAGCTTAGGTTGCTGTACCCTACCCGCTACTCCCCACTGATATGGGCTGGAAGTAGGAGCATGATAGGTATGCACAGAGAGAAAGAGGTTAAAAGAGGGTGAGTGACTTGATCAAGGAGGTCGGACTGCAAGTGTGGGCAAAGTGCTGGTAGTGCTCATGTTAACATCAGTGGGTCTCTTGATTAACAGTGCCATGCTCTGACAGGATAGATTTCTGTAGTGACAGATAGACAGATAGATAGAAATGGGAGATGAGAAAGAAAGGGAGAGGGAAAGGGAGAGAGAGAGAGAGAGAGAGAGACAGAAAGAAAGAGAGAAAGGGAGAGGGAAAGGAGAGAGAGAGAGAGAGAGAGAGAGAGAGAGAGAGATTGAGATTGTTGACACACTGACAGCACACAAGCCAGTAGCACACCTCCATCTGCATCTGCAGATGCCAAGAAAAGTCCCACTGTTCTCATACTGAGAATGCAGGTGAACGGCTCTTCTTGATAAGCTGGGCATCCTTGATTTTGGAGTGCCCAGAAAAATTATTTCCAGCCATTTGGTCTTAAAACATCAGCACCTAACTAAACAGGCCAGTTTAGCTAGGTTCACGTGTTTTGTTTCTTTAAATGAATTATTTGTAAGTATTTTAAATTCTTTTTAGTTAAAAAAACAAAAAACAAGATGGCGCCAGCCCAGTGGTGAAGAGGGCTGAAGCACAATAAGTGCCTCACCTTTTCCCACGCTGGTGACCCAGGTTTGGGAATGACATAGGTCGCTCGGGGGTCAGCCAGGGGAGGGAGGGAGGATGAGCATCTGCAGGACTGCTCTCCTGCCTGGGTGAGGGGGAACTCCATGACTTGGGGATAGACCAACACCTGAAGGAGTCCAGGTTGTTTGCTGGCTGGGAAGGGCTCCATGTTCAGAGCACTGGGTGCATCTCCATGTTCCTTTTGCTACTTGGTGGTTGAGGGTAAGTACAGCAGTTTGGGTTGGAGACCCTAATTCCACATTTTGTTAACTTGAACCCTAAATCGTGCGTTAAGGCAGTTTTTTTTTTTGTTTTTTTTTGCAAAAAATATTAATCTGACTGTATCTGTCTGTCCGTCTGTCTATTTATATACAGGGCATTGTATCTATCTACAGGGCATTGTCTCCACACAATGCCCCATAAATAAGAAATCTGATTGGCTGCTAGGGTATCACCTCTATATAATAATTAGCAATTTTAAGTGGTTTTAAAATCCACGAACAAAATGTTGACTGTGAAAAAGAGGAGACAGTAAGATTTGTATAGCTTCCACGGACATAATTTAAATCAGCATCTGCTGTGTGAAAGCCCGCTCAGCCAGTATGCATTGTATCGAGCTGCATACTGCCTCTAGTGAACAATGCAGGATTACAGTAGATGCCCCGGTTTCATTTCCAGTCTGCTGCGAGCAAGCCATTTGTCCGCCAGCCTGTGCTGCAGCTGTGGCAGGCAAAACGCCGCTCCTGCACTAATAGGCGGCGGCCGGATGGGATTGGGCTGACGGGGGCAGCTCCTCTCAGTGAAACGCAATTGCCGTCAGTGTTTTTCTCTTGATTTTCTTCCTCCATGCCTTGGTGAGCGAGGATGAAATTCCCCGGCTCGGTATTGGTGTCGGTCTTTCTGTTCATTGCCGAGACGATTGCTGCGCTGTTCCTGAGCACGACTTACAGGTCCGAGGGGGATAAGATCTGGCAGGCGCTGACTCTGGTCTTCTCGCTGGTGCCGTCAGTGCTGGTGCAGCTCGCGCTTATCTTCATCCACAGAGACCTGAGCCGGGACAGGCCGCTGGTGTTACTGCTGCACCTGCTGCAGCTTGGACCCATCGTCAGGTAGGGGCCCCGAGGACATTATTAGTTCGCCTGCCCTGGCATTTTTTTCTCGCACACCACCCCTGATTCAAGTTATGCACAGAAAAAAATAGTCTCTGTAAGAACATCCTTTTACGTTTATAATATGCATGGGTGCGTTGGTATGTACAGTAGTGCATACCAACGCCGCCAGTTGTATTCACGCTAAAACAATGCTCATAGAACGTCTTTATAGTACTGTCTATAATATGGTCGGAGGAGCTACAACGTATTTTTGGTTTTAGGAAACTAGTCTGCCCCACGGTTCCAAATTGGTGATGGTTATTCCGATCGATGACTGACTGAGTTTTAAAACGCATTCTGTGTTTTTGTCCGATGAATCTTCTCATCGAACGTTCGTTTTTATATACATTTCTTAGTCTCACATGTTCTCACATATATTCGAAGGAGCGGGGACACTGACAGTCTTCCTTATAATAACAAAAGCGTCATAGTCTAGACCTTGACTTTTTATTCCTCATCAGCCATACTATCATTAGTAGTCTATACAATAGAGTACTTGGATGGGTGGGGGGATAAACCCTGTTTACCTTTTTACTTTAATTGAATTGAGGGCGCATGCGTGTAGGCTGCTGTACGCCTGTTCTATACTATACTGGTCCTTAGTACTGTACTTGGTCTGTAGTGTTTCTTGTGACACTTTTTTTTTAATAGAAGTTTTTCTCCTCCAGGGTTGACTGGGCAGCTGTTCAGCCCTGTCACAGGGTGCCATCAACAGTCCTTCTGCCTCTCTCCTTCTAAGGCAGTAACACCTCCAGCAGGGTTTCAGGTAGCCCGATCCCTCCATTTTCCAGCAAGTTTTTCTCCTGGCCCTGAACTGCAGCATTGCAGAGGTGCACATGCACTCTGGAACAGTGGCCTCCTTCCACCC
Organism: Neoceratodus forsteri; assembly: GCA_016271365.2. Classification (NCBI taxonomy): domain Eukaryota; kingdom Metazoa; phylum Chordata; order Ceratodontiformes; family Ceratodontidae; genus Neoceratodus; species Neoceratodus forsteri. The sequence goes on along the minus strand of CM057458.1, from coordinate 723,046,939 downwards.
ACTGAGGCCGGGAGATCAGAGGGCTGTGGGTTCAGTTCCCACATCTGGCACTTGGGTTAATATCCCAGTACTGACACTGTAGAGCAGCATGAGAGGGGTGCTGCACTTCTGAGGTGCCGTCTTTCAGATGAGATGTTAAACCGAGGTTCCACCTGCCTGGATTGGTGGTAGTTCAGGTGGATGTTAAAGATCCCGTGGCACTTATCGAAAAGAGTAGGGGAATTTCCCCGGTGTCCTGGCCAAATTCCCCTCATTCACTAAAAATACCACCAACAGCTTAATCTGGTTCAAGGTCAGTTGGCATTCATCTGTATACCCCTCCCCCGGGTCGTGCCTGAAAATAGGCAGGATTTGTCAAGTGCACTTACCCGGCCAACAAAAACTAAAGAAGAACAAAGAAGTCTGGCTGGCTTCTGAGCATCAGGGCTATCACTAGGTTTCCACCTAGTGACAGCCAAGAGCTAGGAAGGTGAACCGCCTCTGCCTCAGAGGGGAAGGCTGCCTGTTGGCTGTGCACTTCCTCTCCCGCCATCTCCCAGCAACCAGAACTTGTTCTTGAACTCGGGTCACTGGTGTGGCACAAGGTAAGTTGCTTTGCAGTTTCTCAGCCCTCTGCACCACCAGGCCAGCCCCTCTTGTGACAATTTTAACCAAGTCCTACTGCTCTTTTTGGGGTCCATTATTGATGCTGCTTTTTTCCCCCACCAGATATTTATTTAAACAATAAGGCACTACAGGCAATGTATCATTGTGGAATTTAGTTACACCTTGGGTGGTCATTTGCCTTGTGCCTTTAACACCTGAGTCATGTCCAAGTACAGTCCATAACACATGCACTGCAAGCACCCCTCACCTGCACTTTTGTTTGGTACAGCTCTATCCAGCCTTAGCTAGGCACCAACCCACCACAGAGTTGCAATAATAAAAACTCTCCATCCAATTCTCAGACCTTCCACCCATGACCCTCCACACAGCCTTTCATCTTGTTGACAGGTGTGACGCAGCCAGTTTGCTCATTCTCTGTTGTTTATTTAGTGAATGTGCAATATGGAGAAAAAAGGGCCACTGGGATATCTCCTTTGCATTATTCCACCACAGGTTTGCTAAATGACCAAGCTAAGATAGTCACTTGTTAGTTTGCTGGGGACAGTACTGTACTTGGCTTCAGACTGGGAGGGGGGGTAAGAGGGGGTGTTACACTAGAAACTGTGATGGCATTGATGCTTGCTGCAAGGATACACTTTTTTTTTTATTTATTACAACTGTTGAGTGTGGACCACTAGGGTTAAGAAAGGTTGGTCAGGGGCATTTTTTTCCTTTGCTTTGAAATAGCCAGTAAGGAAGGTGGCTTTTTTTGAGATGGGTAAAGGTAAGTGATTGAAGACAACTGGCAGAGTTTTGAAATTTGAAAGTTCTAAATAAGTGTAGGCTACCAGATGCTACATCTCAGCTGGGCTATAGAAACATAGACTTTGACAGCAGATAAGGACCACTTGGCCCACCCAGACTGCCCATTTCCCTACCTACTGGATAAGCTGCAGATTCTAGTTAACCAACAGCCTACTTCCTGCAACCCCCCACTATAACTGCCTTATGTCTGTCCCATACATGTTTGAATTCCCCCACTGTTTTAGACCCAACGACCTCCCTAGGAAGGCAGTTCCATGTATCCACCACTCTCTCTGTGAAAAAAAAATCCTCACATTACCCCTGAGTCATCCCCCCTCTATCTTTAAATTGTGCCCCCTTGTTCTTACACATCTCTTTTTCTGAAAGATGCTACCCTCCTGGACTTTGTTGATTCCCTTGAGGTACTTGAAAGTTTCTATCATGTCCCCCCATCCCTCCTTTCATCAATATATACATATTAAGCTCTCTCAGTCTCTGTTCATATGGTTTCTACTGCAGACCCTGAACCATTTTAGTTGCCCTCCTCTGAACTGCTTCCATCCTGTCTATGTCCTTGCATAGATGAGGTCTCCAAAACTGCACACACTACTCCAGATGAGGTCTCACCAACTGTCTGTATAGAGGGATAACCACTTCCCTTTTTCTTCTTGTGATGCCCTTTCCTATGCATCCCAGTATCCCCCTGGCTCTCCTTACCGACTTCTCAATTGCTTACCCACCTTTAGGTCATCTGATATGACTACCCCAGGTCCCTTTCCATTTTTGTTGTTGTTAGTACCTCCCCAGGTATTGTGTACTCTTCTCCTGGGTTTTTGTTTCCCAGGTACATTACTTTGCACTTCTTTGCATCGAATCTAAGTTGCCATATGTCTGACCATTCCTCCAACCTTGCCAAGTCCCTTCTCATCTTTTCTACCTCCTCTTGTGTATCAACTCTGTTACAGATCTTTGTGTCATCTGCAAAGAGGTATACCTTTCCTCAGACCCTCTGCAATGTCACCTATAAAGACGCGAAGAGGACTGGACCCAGTACTGAGCCCTGAGGTACTCCAGTAGTAACCCCCCTTTCTTCGGAATGTGTTCCATTCACTATTACCTTCTGTGTCCTCTTGTGCAGCCAGTTTGCTACCCAGGCTACCACCTTGGGACCCACTCCCAGGCTGGCTAACTTGATTATTAATCTTTTGTGTGGGACTGTGTCAAATGCCTTGCTAAAGTCTAGGTAGGCCATATCCGCAGCCCCTCCCTGGTCTATTACTTTGGTCACCCAGTCAAAGAAATCAATTAGATTCATCTGACATGACCTTCCTGCTGTAAATACATGCTGCTTTGGGTCCTGTGCCCCGCTGCCCTCTAGGTACTCAACAATCCTTTCTTTCAGAAGTGATTCCATCATTTTCCCTACCACTGAGGTCAAACTTACAGGTCTGTAGTTTCCTGTTTCTGCCTTGCTTCCACTTTTGTGAAGGGGAATCACACCTGCCCTCCTGGATAAACTGTAAAAATACATATTTTAGTGTGGGTGATCTGGCTGGCTGGTCCTGTTGCCTCAGATCCACAGATTTGTGCAGGATTTACCAATCCAGTAGCTTAAACAATCCTACCCAATTTATTTATTTATTCAGTTTTTGTTTGCTGGGTAGGTGCACAAGACAAAAGCATTGCCTATTTTCAGGCCCGGCCCGGGTGGGTCGGGGGGGGGTGGTTACAGACAAAGTGAAAACTCGGACATTACATACAGATTGATTGTCAAACAAATACAGTAGTTCAGAGTCATCAAACATGTGACAAAGAACTAGAACAATATGTAATATACAAACAGTACTGGTGTAAAAGAGAAGATCCAAAAATAAGTGCCTAAGTAAACATAAGAATATCAGATCCATATTTTGAATTACCGCTTGTTTCATACCTCTGAAACTTTTGTTACTGAAATGAGGGACACATCAGTGAACACCAAGATGCAAGCTCACAACACTGTGGAGACCAAGCCTATTATTTGTTCAATGTTTTAAAGTTAATTTAGAATCACTTGAGCGGTATGGATTGTTTATGGAGTTTGATGACATTAATTGAGTGAAAGCCCTAAGAGAAACTTGCACAAAGTGGTCTCCACTCAACTGATGTCACTATGCCCCATAACTCTTTGGTAATTTAAACATTGAATAGCAGATTCCTGTGTCCAGAATTCCTAGTTGGGCAGGCAAGAGGCTAAGCATAGTCCACTGGAAAACAGGATGCCTGGTATAAGGAGACTTTGTGGTACATTGCACTGGATAGTTTCCCAGTAAAAATGTGGGAGGATGCAGAGTAGATGTCTCCTTGCCACTTCCCTGACTTGGTGTTGCCTAGTGAGTCATCATCAACATGCATGCTTCCATGTGCCACAGAGCCAGCCCCTCCAACCAGCCCTTACCAGCAACTAGTTCACCTCCTTCCATGATCACTGCCACCCAAAGAGGGTCTTCCATGGTGGAGGTCAGCCATGGGGGGGGGGGCCGCTGGCAGTGGAGGAAGATGGCCTGGGGCATAGAGGTAGGAGAAAGCAAACAGAAGGGTGGTAGCCTAGACAGTTCATAGAGGTGAAGTAAGGTTAAATTGGTGGAAAACAGAGATGAAGAGAAAATAAAAAAATGAGTGTCAGCAGAAAAAAACATCAACAAGGAACTTTTAAGAAGGGAAAAAAACAAGTTATTTTTTTTAAATGAACATAAGATGTAGTATAGAAGTGAGATGATGCAAACTAGGCAACACTGCAAGTTGCCATTTAATATGAAAAAAAAAGAGTAGAAAGTAAGGTTTATGATCCATTTAATAACCTTTCATGTAAAATGGCAAGGAAAAATCCTGAAACCTCATTGGCTGCTAGACATCAAATGACCATGCATTAAAGAGGGACTCCAGTTAAAAGTGCTACATTGCAGAACTAGAATAAGCATACCCCCAAAAATCTCATACCAAAAATTAGGTTTCTACATTACATGATTTTAAAGTTATGAGCTATTCTGTAACCCTGATTTCACTACCTGTTCAAAAAAGCCAGTGTCAGTGAAGAGCTGATGAAGATGATGATGATGTCATCTCCTGAACTCACAGTATAGTCCTCCCTGTCAGCAAGCTTATAGGACCTGTTTCTCCAAAGTTTAAAGATCATGTGCAATTGTTTTCTAACGTAAAACAGGCAGCAACATTCAAAAATCATTGCTATAAAAACTAGGTAAGTTTCAGGTTTTGTAACACAGTTGACCAATTCATGTTTTGCTAATGCCTTTTGGTGTGGTCCATTTCTCCAGAGTTGCTGGAAGCTGAGTCAACATGCCTCCAGGCTGCTGATACCATTTGGGGTGCTACTCTACTGTGCCTGTTAGGAAGTCATATTGCGACTAGTATTGTTATGTTGGTAATGTCATTGCTGTTTATCAGTCTCTGCTTTATACTAAGTTTTAACAGGGTCCTTATATGTATTAATTCCTACTGGGGTTGAAGTGTTTGCACTGGTAAAATGATCATTGAATGTGGAGTGCAACATAGATGAATTTGAATGTAAGTCAATTAACAGCCTGTCAGGGAGAAAACACTGGGCTGACTACTACATGGAAACTCTCCGAGCCGGCTGCAGCTAACAGAATGTCTGACTGACCCCCAGACAGATTCAGACAGCCCATCTGTGGGCTTCCCAAGCTTCTGCTGTGGCCACAACACTCTCCAAGCTGGCTGCAGCCAACAGATCACCCGACTGACCCCCAGACAGATTCAGACAGCCTATCTGTGGGCTTCCCATGCTGCTGCTGTGGCCCCAGCTGACAGACCACCCAACTGACCCCTGGACAGATTCAGGTATGCACCGTACCTCCAAAACTCATGGTTTTGAATGCAGCTGTTTTGACTGGATACCCAGTGGAGGAGTCAAGCACTGATGAGCAGTTTCTGCTCCTCGGCTGATTTTCCTACTCCTGTCATTTCTTGATCTTGGGCAAATCTTTTTCTGTGCTGTGTTCTGGACTGAATTTTTGTAAATGTAATTACTTATGTTATGCATCAATTGGTCTGACGTTACCTGCCAGTTTAGCTAGTCTATTACAAGCCTCTAGTCTAGCCTTGCGGTGTTACTTGCTGCTGTGGGACTAGCGCTGGACAAACTGTATTGTTCAGTAACTGATGTTTGACTGCTTAGATCTAGCTACTGAGTAAGATTGCTGCATTTTCCCATTTCTGCCTCTATTGCCAAACCCTGTCTCCTGTCCTACACTGGTCACTCTGCTAATTATTAATTTCTCCTACCCTCTTGCAATGCTGTCTCTTTAAACAGCTTAATTTCTTCTCTGCCTTTCCTATAAACCCTCCTCTTACACCCCCTCCTGCTCCTGCTGCTGCTGTTGTCCTCCTCAGACGTCCCGGCACCAAAGCACAGAACCGCCCTCCCTGTTAACTCCTCTTCTATCTCTAAATAATTGCCCTGCATTTGCCACCTCTTTACCTCATGCTTTGTCTTTATCCATTGCCTGCCCCCCACTGAGCTTGCCATTGTAGTCTAGCTGTATTTAATCCTCTGTCTTTCCCCTCTTGTTCCACAGACAGCCCATCTGCAGACTTCCCAGGCTGCAGCTGCTGTGGCCCCGGCACTCTCTGAGCTGGCCGCCGCTAACAGACCGCTCGACTGACCCCCAGACTGATTTAGGTACACACTGACCTCCGGAACTCATGGTTTTGAATGCTACTGTTTTGACTGGATGCCCAGTGGAGGAGCCAGGCACTGATTGGCAGTTTCTGCTCCTCAACTGATTTTCCAACTCCTGGCACTTCCAGATCTCAGGGAAATCATTTTCTCTGCTGTGTTCTGGACTGAATTTTCAGAATTTTTTGCCCACCCCCTTCCCCACCTCCTCACAGTATTAAATAGACCCTTGTTCCACCCCTTTCCTCAGTCTAGCAGCTGATTGGCCACCCCACTGCTGCACATTCTTATGGCTATTGGCCTCCCTGTCTTCAATACCTGACTTGACCCACTTTCTTACCACCCCTTTTTAAAGTAATCTCACCCACAGGGTTGCACATTTGCTCTCAAGTTTTTCTCCAGCTAGAAGTGCATAACATTATTTGCTACCTCTTGTGTGATGTTTCTTTTCAGAGCCCTTCTACTCGCCTCTGTCCACAAATTTTTCCATGACAGTTATGGCTGGAAGAATAGTGCCGCTGCTGACACTGAGCCTTGCTGTCTTTTTACTGGCTCTTCTCACTGCTAGACCTTGCTCTCCTAGCAGTGCTAAGCTGACCTACACACTATCTGACTTTACGTACTTGAACCTACTTGTGTCACAGATCAAGTAGCATGACGTGACTCTTCTGTTAGTCACTAGGCATCTCTTATACTTGGCTTGCTGACTTTGCCTCTAAACACCTCTGGCAGAACATGCCACTGGTACCACCTCTTTTCCCACAGAAACTATAGTATCTTGTGCTCCTAGGGGACATCGCAACAAACCCTGGCCCCAGTTACCCACTGCCTCTCCGAATATGGACTGGTTAAATATGAAAGGCCTTCGTATAGCACACTTAAACATTAGAAGCCTTCTCTGTACTGTAACTTTACTGAACTTGAGGCATGGATATCCATATATGAACCTGACATTCTCTGTCTGACTGAAACATGGCTAAAGCCCTCTACATCTGACTCTTCCTGCTCTCTTCCTAACTATTCCCTATTTTGAGGAGACAGACTATCTGAAAAAGGGGGAGGTGGAGTTGCGCTCTATTTCAAAAACCACCTGAATATGGCCTTAATGCAACGTTCGGTTGCCTCTAACTGCGAGTTTTTACATACCCTGCTTCTACTTGGAACCAAAAAGATTCACGTAATATGTTCCTACAATCCTCCTAAAGTAGGTCAACTAGGATTCTCTGAACTATTTGAGTACCTGTACCTCTGCAGCAGGCCAAAATGAACTTATTATTCTTGGCCACCTCAACCTAAATTGGCTGGGGAAAAATAAAAGCGCACTGGTATCTCTAGTACATGGATTTAACATGCACCAGGTAATTGAAGATCCCACCAGGGTGACCCAGTCACCTGCTGCTGGAACACTTATAGACTGGATACTCACAAATCAACCTGATAGAATTACCACTTCAGGTGTGCTTCCTGATTCTATAAGTGACCATTCTCCTGTGTTTTGCTCATGGGGAACATCAGTGATTCCAGCCCCCTCGCCACACTATATCACCTTCTGGGATTTTTCCACACTTGATCAAGCAAGCTTTCTATATGATATCTCTTCTGTAAACTGGATCCCTGTTTTCCATTTCCAAGACATTGAATCTGCTCTGTCTCTTTCTTTCTATATTCTTATCCCTCCAGGACATACTTAGACCTAAATGGAATCGATGCGTTAGGGCCAAACAGACTAGGTGGCTGCACAAGGAACTTCTCGCCTCCCTCCAGGCATGTGACAAAAGTTGGAACCACTACAAAACCTTGGTCAGCAAAGTGAATATGACACTTACAGAAAGCAGCGTAATATGTGCAAAAAACAAATCAGCTTCCCAAAAGCTCATACTGCAAAGGTCTATTGCTGGAAGCAGCTGGGGACCCAAAGAAATTCTGGACACATGCAAAATCCTTTCTGGGCTCAAACCAGTCTCGACACATGAATGATATAGTCCTCAGTGGTATGCACTGTAATGACCCCACCATCATTGTAAATTCTTTCAACAAATACTTTACAGATCTCACCAAATACACTGCCTCTTTCACAGCAAATCGCATCCTGACACCCGATACTCACACAAATGTGCCCATACATCCATCCTTTTATTTTAAGGCTATTCCAAATGCTGATGTTCTAAAACTACTAAACTCAATCTCTGATAGTACTAGTGTAGGCTCTGACTACCTAGAGCATAAACTCCTGAAGCTGGCTGCTCCTTTTCATTGCGGTCCCATTGGCTAAAATCTTTACACTGTCTCTCTGCCATGGTCATGTTCTGGACATATGGAAATTGGCAAAAGTCACCCCAGTCTTTAAGACTTGTGACAAGAAGGACATAGCTAATTATAGGCCCATAGCCATTCTGTCAGTACTAAACAAAATACTCGAGAAATTAGTGGCTATACAGGTCACTGAGTTCCTCTCTAAATATACCCTCCTATCACCTGCTCAACATGGTTTCCGCAAGGGGCATATCACCTCTACTGCTCTGAAACAATTTACAAATGATGCCCTTACTGCTATGGATCATGGTCTCATGTATGGTGCAGTGTTCATTGACCTTGCAAAGGATTTTGATCTTATAGATCACCCTCTTCTGCTTGATTGCCTTAGCTTTATTGGTTTCTCGTAGCAAGCCACAAACTGGTTCCAGAGCTACTTAAGCAATAGAAGACAACAGGTACAATTTAACTCTGCAGTGTCAGACTCTGTGCCTATCAATGTTGGTGTTCCTCAAGGTTCCATCTTGGGGTCTCTTCTCCATTTTTATAAATGACATATCTTCTAACACCCCTTGGTGCTCAGCAATCTTGTATGCAGATGATCTGGTGCTCTACACCTCCACTGCAAACATAGAAGAAATAAATAGTCGACTAACATCTGCATTTCTCATAATGCAAGAATGGATCCACAACAAAAGGCTTGTCATAAACATAAGTAAAACTCAGGGCATGCTCTTCAGATTTGCAACCAAACTTAGAACAAACCGTAACCTTTTCAACATCTCCTGTGCAAATGGCTTCCCCTTACTAAAGTAACCTCTTTCAAGTATTTAGGTGTCCTGCTTGATGAAAATCTCAGCTTTGAGCAACACGTCATCCACACATGCAAATCTGTAAACTCCAAACTTGGAATAGCTTACTGGACTAGTTGGATGCTTACCCCTTCAGCTAGACTGGCTATTTCTGTGAGTATCCTACTTCCATCCCTTGCATATGGTGCTGTCACCTACATAAATGCTTTGAAAACCACCCTAAGTAAGTGGGATACAACATACAATAGTATCTATCATTATGTTTCGGCTTCCCCACATTTGAAGCACCATTGCTTGCTATATGTAGACATTAGATGGCCTTCTCCATCTGCCAGTCAACTCCTTGCCCTTGGTACTCTGCTGGACAACATCATTAGAACTAATCTACTTACCTGTCTTGCATGCATGCTGATGCCGCTGTCCCCCACCTATGGCCTCTGCTCTACTGGACTTTCTCCATTATACATCCCTAGGTGCAGAACCCTAAAAGGAACCTCAGCTTCCTCCTGCCTGGCCCCAAAATATTGGAATTCCCTACCTCTTGATGTTCACTCTACACCTAGTCATATTGCTTTTAAAAAGACGCATCACACTCTCCTCCTCAAACATGTCCTATGTTCCTGTTTTAAAGCCCCAAAGGGTGCTTGACATCCCCTTCCTCAGCTCTCAAAATGTTTCAATTTTGCTCTGACCCCTTGTTACTGTTATATGTAGCACTTACCATGGACTATGTGTTAAAACTCTACGGCACTATGATTGTATGCTTATTGTGTTTTGTACTATTGTGTATTTTTCTGCCATTATCTCTGTCATATTAGCAATACTGTTTATGTCACAGAACATCATGTAGATTTCTCCTTGTCTGGTTGGTTATCGCTGAACTATACCTGTTATTTGTTTTGTCTGCCAAATTTGTATTGTAACCTCCCAGGTCGTGTCTGAAAATAGTCATATTTTGTGGCTATGACACCTTACCCAGTAAACAAAAATGAAATAAATAAAACATCATTACCTCTCTCACCCTCATTTACAGGGAGATGGAATAATTGTTTTAAAGTGCCATCCTGAGAAATCACTTCAATTGAATGTCAGGTGTAAATGATCATAGCCTTTTAGAAAAGGACCACAACAAGAAGGCACCAAAAAACAAACAAAAGAAATTGTCAACTTTGAAACCAAACCTGAAACGCACATTGTTTTTTAAAGCAATGTTTATTGAATGGTGCTGCCTGATTTACTTGTGAAAACCATTACACAAGATCTTTAAACATTGGAGAAACATGTCTTATAAGCTTGTTAACAGGGAGGACTAGACTGTGAGTTAAGGAGATGACATCATCAGCATTTCTTCACTGACACTGGTATTTTTGAACAGGCAGTACGTTTAAGGTTGTAAAATAACTTGTAACTTTTGCCAAGACACCAAGATCTGCAACAGAGTGGATGATCCAGATGGGGTGGGCAGAATGAGAAGAGATCTGGATAAACTAGCAAATTGGTCAGAAGAGTGGCAACTGGGATTTAATACAAAGAAGTGCAAGATCATGCACATAGGGAAGAGAATCCCTGATGCCCCCTATAGGCTGGGAGGAGAGTTGCTGGCAGTCGCAAAGGAAGAAAGAGACTTGGGCATCATCATCTCTGATGACCTGAAATCATCCAAGCAGACCTCTAAAGCAGTAGGTAAGGCTAGAGGGATGTTAGGGTGTATTAGTAGGGGTGTCACAAGTCGTAAGACGGAGGTAATAATCCCTCTTTACAAGACATTGGTTAGTCCCATCTGGAGTACTGCGTGCAGTACTGGAGGCCACACCTTCACAAGGACTTTAACCAAATTGACGCAGTCCAGAGAAGGGCAACCAAAATGGTGCAGGGACTGCATCAGAAGACATATGAGGACAGATTAATGGAGCTCAATATGTATACCCTTGAGAAAAGGAGGGAGAGAGGTGATATGATCGCGACATTCAAACACCTTAAGGGCATTAACAAAGTGAAAGAGTCTAACATGTTTAAATATAAGAAAAATAGCAGGACAAGAGGACACAGCATGAGATTAGAGGGAGGCCGATTAAGGGGGAATGTGAGGAAATTCTTTTTCACAGAAAGGGTGGTGGATGCATGGGATGGCCTTCCTCAGAAAGTGGTGGCTATGAATACAGTGCAGGGCTTCAAACAGGCATGGGATAGGCATAAGGGAGCAATACAGATGAGTATGAATAGATAGGCCACTGACAGAGCAAAGGCTGATGGCACATTTAGAAGGTAGAAAAAGAAATGGGCAGATGAGATGGGCCTTGCGGTCCTTATCTGCTGTCAATTTCTATGTTTCTATGTTTTAAACAAAATAGCTTAGAGATCTTATTTTTGGCATGAAGCTGATTGGGACCATGCTGATCCAAAATCTGAATTTATTGATGCCAGAAATGTTGACAGTAGTCCCTAGAAATGCATGGTCTGGTGCAAGATTTAATTACCAAAGCAAAAAAAGGCTCATGACCTACAAATCTAGGACAATATCATAGTTCTCATGGTTCTCATGGATGAATACGAGCAAGAAGGCATTGACCTATATATTGCTCGCCCGTGACAGCGGGGCAAAATTCCATTTTATGACCCGCATAATAATTATTCAGTCTGTTTTTGAACTCTTGCATGTGTGTACTGCCTACCACTTCTAGAGGAAGGCCATTTCATTCCTTAATGACTCTTTGGTTAAACCAATGCACCCATCTCATGGTGTAGCATTTTTTCTCTTCCAGTTGTGAGAGGCGGGCCCTGGTATTGTAGTGTTGTTTCTTAATACCCAAACAATCCCACAACTTGTTATTTAATGCTGCAAAAAAGGAGACATAGACCCCCTCTAAACCTCCTGTATTTTAAGGAATACAAGCCCAAGGACTGTAATCTTTCCCATACTGCAGATCTTTAAGTCCCCTCATCATTTTGGTTGTAGTTCGCTGCGTTCTCTCTAAAGTATTAATTCCCATTTTGGTGGAAGGAGCCCACAACTGGACACAGTATTCAAGGTGTGATCTCACAAGTGAGGTGTAAAGTGGTATCACAGCCCCTTTATTGCAGCTTCTTATGTCTTCTAATACAGTACAGTAATATAGATGCCATCTTGGCACTGCCACTGCACTGATTTTTAAACCTAAGATCATTTGTTATTATGACATCAAGATCTCTTTCCTCAGTGATAGCTCTTGAGTTTGCTCTACCAAAGTGCATAACTGTACATTTTTCTAGATTAACCTGAAGTTTATTATCCCTTGCCAAGTTTTCCAGTTTGGCCAATTCATCCTGTAACTTAACTACATTCTCCTATGTATTTATTACCTGCCTGTTTTGGTGTCGTCTGCAACTTTACCTATGTAGATGTCATCTCCAAATACCATAGAAGACATAAAGGTCTCATAGGTAAATACAGAGCCATATAGATGTTAGTCCTTTTGCTCGCCATTTAGTTAGTAACCCTGGATATTGTATTTGAATAGAAAGCTATCCAATCTGTTTTAAATGTGTTCACAGTATCACCAGCTACTACTTCCAAGGGTAATCTATTCCAAATATTGGTGGCCCTCAGCGTGAGCCAGGATTTCCTTTTATTCATTTTTGGACATTCAACAAAAAGTTGTAGTGGGTGAGATCTGGTATTATATATAGGTTCCCTGTATTTCAAGCCAAGTAGTTCCCATAAATCTGGATTGATAGTTGCTTATATATTAAACACATATTTCCTAAGCCGCCTATATTCCAAGGAGTACAGACCAAAAGTGTTTAACCTTGTTGTGTAATCTAAGCCTTTGACCTCTTGTATATATCTGGTGGCTCTCCTTGACTCTCGAGTGCCACTATTTCTGTCTTACCCATGGGTGACTAGAATCAAGACAGTAATCCAGGTGAGGCCTCACCAAGGACGTATACAGGGGCAGGAGAACATCCCTACTTCTTGATGTGATATGCTTGTTGATACAGTGTAGAATACTGCTCGATTTTTTAATAACTGCATTACAGTGCATCTTAAATGATAGGTCTTTCGTAATCACAATTCCCAAGTCACTCTGTTGATCGACAATACTAAGTATTTTACCACCAAGTATATAGGGTAACTGCTTGCTTGCTTGCCTTCCCAAAATGCATAACACAACACTTGTCTACATTAAATGTTAGTTTTTTCTCTACTGCCCAAAGTTCCAGTGTATCCAATGCCTCTCGGAGTGCTATAGTGTCATTTTGGTTATTATTTGGAAATCCAACCCTGGTGTCATCAGCAAACTTGGAAACCCAAACCCCATTATTGACCTTCAATGACGCAATGTATTTATTGAATAAACAAGACCCCAAGACAGATCCCTGGGGAATCCCACTCATCACTTTGGCCCATGCTGAGTTGGCCCCATTTATGCTGATTGATTCTTTCCCAGAGGTAAGCCACGCATCCACCCATTTTGTTATTGTTCCTGGTAGGCCATGCAATATTAATGCATCGATGAGCTCGCCATGAGGGACCTTATCAAAGGCCTTTGAGAAGTCGAGATATACCACATCCACAGGCTGCCCCTCTCCCAATGCTCTGCTGACCCTTCCATAAAATTCCAGGAGGTTGGTCTGGCAAGACCTTCCAGTGGTGAAACCATGTTGACGGGTCTACCAAGTCTGTCTCCTTGATGTGTTCCATAATATACTCTTTTAGGATACCTTCAAATATTTTTCCCAGAACTGACATCAGACTAATGGGTCTGTAGTTGGATACGTCATGTTTATTCCCCTTCTTATATATGGGAACCACACTTGCCTGTCTCCAAGCCTCCAAAACCATCCCCTTTCTCAGTGAGGTTTGAAAGATTACTATCAGGGATCCCGCCAAAAGGTCTGCCAGTTCTTTAATTATTCTTGGATGAATTCCATCCAGACCTTGGGATTTATTTTGATCAATTTTAAGTAGACTTTTGAGTATATCTTCACTAGTTATTAGTGATTCTATGGTTAGTATAGTAGGCAGATGTTCCAGTTTAGGGGAGGATTTATTGTTGAATACAAGTAAAAAGAAGTCATTGTATAACTGGGCTGTGTGTAATGGGCCAATAGGTCTGTAAGTTCCCTTTTTGTTATTAATATATGCATAAAATGATTTGTAATTATCCTGGATTTTTGTTGCTAATTTTAATTCAAATTTTGATTTAGCTTGTTTAATACATTTTTTTGACTTTTTTTAGTAGGGCTTTGTAAGTATTCCACCATGTGTTACTTCCTGATTTTTTTGGCCTTGTAAAAAGCTCTATTTTTTTTTTTTATCAAAAGTCGTATTGATTTAGACATCCATTTGGGTTTACTTTAATTGGTGACATCTATTTTCTTTATTAAAGGGGTGAAGGTTTGAGTGGCAAGAGTTATTTTACCCACAAAAAGATCCCACAGAGACTTGAGTGTTTTGTTCTAGAAGTCCTCAACCCAGTTCCAATTTTTTAAAAATAATCTCATGCTAGTAAAGTCAGCTTGATTGTAGTTAAATTTGCTATTTCTACTTTTATTATTATTATAGGATAATATGTCAAGGGAAAAATAAACCATGGAATGGTCACTGGATCAGAGAGGAGCTATAACTTTACAGGATGATATAATATCCTCTAAGTTACTTAATACTAGGTCAAGTATGTGGTTGTTCCTGGTATTTGAATTAACTCATTGGTTCATCCCTGATAGTAAACATGTTTCCAAATATCGTGATTCTGTAATTCTACTTGTCTGTAGGGTTGTCCAGTTAATACCTGGTAGATTGAAATCTCCAACTACTATATTGTTTTTTGTTCCACCTATAGTATTCAGAAAATCTAGGAATTGTTCCTCCTGACCTGTTGTTACAGATGGGGCCCTATACTGTATATTACTCCAATGTTGATGGCATGTGAGCGGCGGGGAGATATTTTGACCCATAGAACTTCAATTTTGTCCCATTTGGATGTATCAATTTCTTCAGAATCTATTTTGTCAGAAATATATAAGGCCACTCCCCCACCTTTTTGGTCCTTCCTATCCTTATGGCACAAACTAAAACCATTTATTTGTTTATCCCAAGAATCATTTGGGTTCCAAATTATGGTCTCAATTATGGCACATAATCTGATGTTTAATTGTTCTAGGGTTAATTTTAATTCATCCATTTTATTATTTAAGCTCCTAGCATTTAAAGAAAGGAAATTATATGGGGTACATTCGTGTGTATCTTTATTTAGAAGAGAAGCAATTGGCCTACCCTCCCCCCTACGCCAAGTTTAAATTTACTTCTAAAGTATGTCTAAGATGGTGGGCAAAAATTTGTTTTCCCCCTTCTGTTTAGATGAAGTCCATCCTGTGTGTATAACTTTGGGTCCCTGAATTTAGTCCCGTGTTCAAGAAAGGTATGACCCTCTCTAATACACCATCTTTTTAGCCATCCATTTAGCTGTGATATATCATCATTTACCGCACGTGTTGTCCTCGGTATTGGTAAGATCCCAGAGACAATAAGATCGCATCCATCCCTTGTAAGGGTCCTTCCTATCTCCTCAAACTCTCTCTGAATTTCTAGGAGCCTCCTTTTACCCGCGTTGTTTGATCCCACATGTAGTAGCACCAGAGGTTGATGGGTATTTTCTCTCAGACCTGGGAGGAGATTTTTAATGTCTTTTATGCCTGCTCCAGGGAGTGCACTTACTGTGGTTGTTAGTTTACGATTTTTACAAATAATGTGGTCTGTGTATTTCAGCATGGAGTCACCCATAACCAAGATGTCTCTTAAATTGGTCTCTTCATTTCCTGTTAGGTTGTTATCGGTTGTGTGTTTGCTCTTTTCTACTGGTGTGTGCGTTAGTGATTTATTATTGTGCATATCTGTGGATGAGTGAGGTGATTTTGTAGTATGTATTCCCTTGTTAGGTGGAATATTCTGTAATGAGCATGGTTCTTCTGGCGTGGGGGGGGTCACCTTTTGCAGATGTATTGCATTCTGCATTTTGATTAAAGATGGAGAACCTGTTTGGTGTTAAGATATTTGAGGAACCTCCTATGTTCCTTCTACCCTTTTTCCTGTTTTTATTAGTAATGTTTATTACGAGACTCCAGTCCTCCTCAATCGCATGTGTTTCATTCTGGTGGCTAAGTTCACATGACAATATTGTTGCATCCACAGCAGAATCAATATATTGTTCCAGATTACTATTATCAATCTGTACTTGAACCCTCTGTTTTAACACTTGTATTTCGGTTTGTAGAATATCAATGAGTTTGCATTTGTCACAGATAAACCCATCACTGGGCTCATCCTCAGTTGACATTAAACATCTAGTACACAGCCTCATTTTTAACACACTGAGTTACTATACCTTATAAGAAAGTTTAGAGTCCAGAATCCCCGCTTATCCCAGTGGACATAGCAGACATGTACAGTCGCGTGTCTCTGCGCCAAGATTACCACGCCGCTCCTGCTCACTGCAGTGCGAAGTTTTATGATGTACGTGACCCGGAAATGTTCAAAAGGTCACGGGGCACTCACGACGTGTTTTAAGTGAAATAAAGCTTAAAATTGATCCACTCAGCGTCTACCACTCATTCGTGGCACAGGCAAAGGGTTTTCAGGAGTTTACAGATAAAATAACAGTTTAAATGCATCCTTTGTAGTTTTGGGTGCTACCTCCAAAAACTACAGGCTCTCTTCCTGTTTCCTGTTGCACAGGACAGAAACAAACACAGCAATTAAAAGTAAATCCTTTCCCCCAAACACTGTAAAGCAACCCAGAGGTGTTGCTACATGAAGTGCCTCAGGTTTAGCGATTTCACTCGCTGCAGTGTGAGTGTTATGTGTTGTACGTGACCCGAAAGTGTTCAAAAGGTCATGGGGCACTCACGACATTTTTTAAGTGAAATAAAGCTTAAAATTGATCCACTCAGCGTCTACCACTCATTCGTTGCACAGGCAAAGGGTTTTCAGGAGTTTACAGATAAAATAACAGTTTAAATGCAGCCTTTGTAGTTTTGGGTGCTGCCTTCAAAAACTACAGGCTCTCTTCCTGTTTCCTGTTGCGCAGGACAGGGCTCCACAGCAACTTAGCACAAACAAACACAGCAATTAAAAGTAAATCCTTTCCCCCAAACACTGTAAAGCAACCCAGAGATTAAAGAAGTTTAAATAATGTGGGGCCAAGGACTGATCCTTATGGGACCCCGCTGGTCACGTTGGCCCAGTCAGAACACCCCCCCCATCTCCAGACTGTTACCTGCTGAGTTCTGTTGTGTTATGTTGAATATCCATGGCACTCCAGACATTACATCATGGGTTATAGCCCACCTGATAGGCTAGTGATACACATGCGACCCAGGATCAAATTTCACAGTATACCTTGGTCCCAGGAGTCCCTGTCCTTCATTTCTTTTTGTGCAACTGAAGGTTTAGCACACCAGGAGTCCCTGTCTGTTTACATCTGCAACTGTAACTGTTAATATAAGTGAGCGGTGCAGCACCGCACTATTACAGTAAATGGAGCTGCACACAGTCCGCCATACTTCCGGTTCGTGGATTTTAAAAAATAAATATAAAGTAATTGCCTGCTGGAAAAAAAGAGGGGTTTACAGTGCAAAAGCTTAATCAGGAGGTAAGCTTTTCGGTGGTGGAGAGCTTTGTATTGCCGCAGTTCTCCTTTAAGTTTATATATTTTTTCTGGTCTATCTGTTTGCCTTTTCTGTGAGAAATGATCAACTGCTTAATTATTTAATTGGCTGATTAATTGCCTATTTGTTTGAGCTTTTTATCAACCTGCATCTGTTGGGAGAGGGTGCTTCCACGCCATCCAGCTTTTACAGTGTTGGCCTCACACTAGTTTGTAGTTATGGTTTTAATCTACTGCTTGGAAATTTGTGACTATATGTTTCTGCCTTATATTGGAAGTTTGTGCTTGTTCCTTGTGAGGAACTTGTGTTGTGTTCAGAGCATAGAGTCTGTTCTTTTTTACTCAGTAAGGAGTAGTGCTAGTCGTTGTATTGAACTTCCTTGTTGTGATTTGAGGCAGTATCCACATAGCAGGCATGCTGTGCCTTTTTAAATCTTGTGCCTCTGTTTCTGCCTAGGTGCCAGGTAACGCTGCACTCGACGTGGGCCTACTTACCCTATGCCAGCATGTAGGTCCATACAGGTCCGCATGGTCTGAAATCAGACCCTCTACCTCCCATGGAATCTCAGCAGGAGGAATTTTATTTTTTCCCCTCGCTCCAGTGCATTTTACACTACCTGCTGTTACCTCTCTAGCGAACCAGTGGTGTGGTTTCCACCCAGGTGGTGCTTCCTCCTCCTGAGGCATGGGCAGTGCTTGCCCTGTCCTTCCAGTGTGATGCATCATCACCTTCATGAGTGGAGCTGAATGCACCTTAGGACCTCTAGCCCAGTCAGGTCTGCTGGAGGAAGAGACCATCTTTCCAGGGAATAGAACTCACAAGCGAGACAATAAAAAGGGAGTTAGCTTCACATCCCTTCTTGGACCTGATTCTCCTCCCAAGTGGAGCCGGCCTGGCATGCACGCCTCACCAGCACTTCTGTCTTTCCAGAGGACCAGAAACAGATATTTAGTGGTTGTATCCCTCCATTTACTAGGCCACTCTATCCTAAACACTAGTACCTGGCATCATGGCGGCATCCCCAGTAGGCCTCCACACTACTCAGGGTCGCAATTGTTGTAGTCCTGTTCAAGTGGCCACCTTGGTAGTTTGGCCACTTAAGAGACCTGTTCTCATCCACCATTTTGGAATCACCGCTCTAGGCTGGAGCCCCCAGCAGCCATTTTACTCTGCCTTGGTCTCCTCAGTCAGTGGATTGAGGGTGAGCAGCAGCCACCACTATAGATCTTCTTCTATGATCACATCTCTCAGCAGATCTGAAGGGATCAGCAGCAGCCAAAGTCTCAATCTTGGTCCCATCACACCGTGGATCAAGGGAGAGTGTTCTCCTCCTACTCCTGCTGACCATGTATGGGGGGGAGAAGGCCACAAGCCTAAGAATTATAAACTCCTCTCTTATCTTGCTGTCATATGATGCATATGATGCCCTGAAAGGCAATATCATTGAATAACAAGCAAAGAGTCTCCCAAGTCTTCCGGTCTATGTATTTAGATTACTTGGCTACAATCCCCCTGCTGACTATGGCCCAGTTATTGTAGACAGAGCTTCCAAGGAGGTGTTGTTTATTTGCTCACCTACCTGGATGCTTGCTTTGGCCAGACCCTAATCTTCTCCCTTTCTTATCCCATTTTATCTCCCCAGATGGTCAAAACTAAGAAATGCACTATGTGCAGTGCCACCCTGCTGCCTCACAACTTGGGGCCGCAGTACCCAGCATGTCTACATGACGAGGATGACCTCTCCCTAGAGCATTCCCTTTCACTAGAACTGGGCAACTCAGAACTAGTGGGACTACTTGGGTCAACCAGGGGCACTCCTTCTCTAGAACCAACAAGCCACAGTGGCAATGATGGAGAGTCAACAAAATTTCATGCTTAAGAGCATGGAAAAGCTAGAGACACTGACACAGATGAAGACACCTATGCCCCCAGTTCCAAGGCCTGAATCCATTCCTAATGACCACATTGAGAAGAATGCTTGGTTCTGGACACCCCGTTACCATGATCAGATGACGATCATGGGGACAAGGAACTCCCAGACGAGAAGGAAGAACCAGTCTCTGATGACAATGAGATGGACGTCAGCCAGTCTGTCCCCTTCCTTACCTTGAAGCTATGCTCCTTTTACCTCCTTTAATTCCAGGACTCATGAAAGCAATAAAAAACACTATGGGCTTTGAGGTGGTACCAGCCAAAATAGAGTCAAAGCTCGACCCTATGATCCAGCAAAAACTAACCATTAAGGAAACCTTCCCTGTCTGTCCAGCCATTGACAATATTTTCATCAAGGAGTGGGAATCGTCAGATCCAGAGTGCATGTCTGAGAAGAGGAACCTGGATAGGATGTACCCTATCCAGGAAGTTAAGCTGAACACATGGTGCGTGGCTCCGATGATTGATCTGCAAATTGCTACTCTGAGAAACAAGACAGTTCTCCCCTGTGGTACTGTTTCCCTAGAAGACCCCACTGAGAAGAAGGTGGAGGGTATGCTGAAGAAACTGTTTGAAATCACAGGCATGGCAGCAAGGGTTGCCACAACAGCAGTCTGCACGACCAGGGCACAGGTCTGATGGCTGGAGGAACTGCTAGAGAAAGCAGATCCAAAATCAAGGGACGCTGAACTGATAGAATGCTCACTGGACACAGCCAAGTATTTGGGGGGATATGGCAGTGGACACTCTTAAGTTCGAGCTGAAGGCCTTGGCTCTGACAAACAGGGCCAGGAGGGCATTATGGTAAAAATTATGGGAAGCCGATAATGAATCAAAGAGTCTGCTGCAGAATCTACCGTTAACGGGTAAACATGTTTTGGGGAGGACCTCCAAGAGTATTTAAAACAAAAGGAGGAAGACGACTTAAGTAAGAGTAATACCAGAATCACATACCTTCCTTCTGGCAGGCACCAAATTCGCGGGGGACCAACTGGTCTCACCAAAATTGGAGACAATCAAACTTTAATCACTCTAATTCCTTTCAAGGTAGAAGTTACCACTATAGCAATGCCAGTTGTGGTTCCTTCAACCTCAGTAACCACGCTTCCTCTTCCTCCTCCTTCGGAGGGCGAAACAATAGGTTCAGAGACAGAGGAGGAAGAAACAAGCACCAATGACTACCCATGTATAAACCCCCCACCAATCAACCAGACGATTCAAACACATTACCCTCCCAGTGGGGAAAAAGACTGTCTCTGTTCCAAGACCAATGGCTAGATACTACCACAGACAAGTGGGTCCTGGAAGCAGTATCGCAGGGTTATGTGATCAAGCTCACTCAGCAGCCAGAAAGAGACAGGTTCATACAATCTCCAATATCAAAAAGAAGTGCATCTGCTCACCAGGTCCAACAAATTCTGCAGGACCTAATCCAAAAGAATTGCATCCAAATTGTCCCAGACCAGGAACACGGCAAGGGGATTTACTCCATCTTCTTCCTGGTTCCCAAGAAGAATGGAGACCTCTGTCCCATCCTAGACCTAAAATATCGAAACGAGTATGTTCTAAGCCAAAAGTTCAAAATGGATACCCTAAGGTTGATGCTCAGGAGGGTCAGGTTCAGAGACTACCTGACATCTATTGACTTGAAAGACGCTTACCTACATATCCCAATTCTACAAAGCCATTGACAATACCTAAAGTTTCACATATTGGGACAGCACTTTCAGTACCAAGCCTTACCCTTCGGCCTGGCATCTGCACCAAGTGTATTTACCAAGGTCTCCATCATCCTTGCAGCCTGACTGTGGGAATAGGGGGTGAACATCATTCCCTATCTGGACAACTGGCTAATACAGGCCAGATCCATGAGCCAGTCTCAGTGGTGTATCCAACTAGCACTACAAGTCCTGGAGGATCACAGGTGGGTGGTCGAACCATGACAAGAGTTCTCTGATGCCAGTTCAATGGTTAGACCACCTGGAGGTATAGATAAATACTGCTGAAGGGAAGGCAATGCCATCCAAGAAGCACGTGGAGAACATGGTGAGTCTAGTAGGGACCCTAAGGGCTAACAGTCGGCCAACCACTGGGCAGATAGCACAAGTTCTAGAATGCATGGCTTTGTGCATCCATCTGGTCCTGTGGGCCAGATGGAACATGAGACCCCTCCAGAGCTACCTACTAACTCAGGGATCTCCATCTGAGGAGAACTTGGGAGTCAGAATAACATTGCAATGAGAAGTGAAGCAGTCCCTAACCTGGTGGACCCTCAAACGCAACCTCCTGTGAGGCGTTCCTCTAAAGTTGCCTTTCAAAGTCACACTAGAGACAGATGCAAGCCTCACGGGATGGGGGCATGCGGAACTCCTAGTCAGCCCTGGCTCATTGGACACACCAGGAATTCAAGCTCTCCATCAATGTGTTGGAGATGAGAGTGGTGTTTCATGCTCTAAATGTGTTCAAGGAGATAATTACAGGATGGACAGTGCTCATCCAATCCAACAACCAGGTCACCATGGCACATCTCTCCAAACAAGGAGGAATGAGAAGCCAGGCCATGCTAAGCAAGGTGACAAAGGTGATGTCCTGGGCCCATGCCCACCTAGTTCACATTGGGGCCATCCACCTGGTGGGCAGGTTAAACATCAGGGCAGACTGGCTAAGCCATCAACAGGTCCACCCAGGGGAGTGGCAACTACACCCAGAGGTATTCCAAATGATTCAGTCCAGATGGGGACCCATCCCTATGGATCTCATTGCCACCGGTGCCTGAACCGGCAGGTAAACAAATTCTTCTCAAGGTACAGGGAGTGATACGCCAAAGGGACCGATGCTGTCTCCCAAAACTGGATGCTGGACCGAGTGTACATCTTCCCCCCCATATCTCTAATCCCTCAAGTGCTATACAAGATCTGGCAGTCCAAGAGACTCATCATCCTAGTAGTCCCCTACTGGCCTCAGAGATCATGGTTCTCAATGACAATGGCCATGGTGCTGGACAAATGGAGGCTGCCTTGCAGAACCGACCTCTTGTTGCAGGGGCCAATGACTCACCCAACCCCAGAGACACTCAAGTTGTTGGCCTGGCTCCTGAGAGGAAGAGATTGTTGAAGGTGGGCTACCACACTGCTGTTATCTCCACCATAATACAATCTAGAAGGTCCTCCATCATGTCTACGTATGGCCGCCAGTGGAACATCTTTTCAACATGGTGCCACAAAAAGGGCGAAGAGTCAGAGAAAGTGGACATGTCCACCATTTTGCTGTACCTATAGCAGGGCATGGATAAAGGGCTGTCTCACTCCCCTCTTCAAGTGCAGCTTTCCACCATAGGGGTGGCGCTGAGTCCCATTGGACAATACAGCCCAGACTCCCACCCAAACGCTATTAGATTCATGAAAGCGGTGGAGGTTATCCAGCCTCGAACCAGACCATCGGTTGCCCTCTGGGACCTAACACTGGTTCTCAGTGCCCTAGGCATTTTCCCATTTGAGCCAATCCTAGAGTCCCAACTGTACTGGACAGGTCTAAAGACCTGCTTTCTCCTGGCCATTTGTTCGGTCCAGAGAATAAGTGAATTAAGTGCACTACCTTGTAAGGAACCCTATGCAATCTTTACTCCCAACAGAGTATCTCTAAGGACAGGATCTGCCTTTCTACCCAAAGTTGCCTCCCTGTTCCACAGGGAACAGATGATAGAACTCCCAATGCTGTATGAGCAGGGAGAATCAGGGGGCCCTTGTCTCCCACATCACCCGGATGTGAGAGCCACCCTATCTACCTATATCACCAGAAAACAACCAGTACTCAAAACCGAAAAACTTTTCATAGTTGCAAAGGGACATAGAAAGGGCATGACAGTCTCAAAGACGACTGTCACCAGCTGGTTGAAAAAGACAATTTAAGAGGCATACAAGGCTAAAAACCTTACATCACCAGATGGTATCAGGGCCCATTCAGCCAGGGGGGTGGCTACATCTTGGGCTGCAAGAGCTAATGCCTCAACTGAAGATATCTGTCAGGCAGCAACCTGGACGTCCATTCACACCTTTGCAAAGCATTACAGACTTGAATCTTTGTACAAACAAAGGGTCTCCTTTGCGAACAGGGTCCTTTATGCAGCCAGTAATTTGTCCCACTCTTCGATCACTCTGTCCCACCCTGATGGGAATGGTACTGCTGTTTGATCATCCATGATGTAATGTTTGGGGTGCCGTGGATGTTCAGCATAACACAATAGGTGTTTACTCACCTGGTAAAGGTGATTGTATTAGTTGATATCCATGGCACTCCCGTTAGAGCTATCAGAGTGGCAAGATTGGTTCTCTGCAGACAAATTTGGGGACACTTGATGCTAGTCATACAGGGCTGAAAGCTGCATTTTTGGGTGGGATGTTTCTCACGTGTGCCTAGCTTAAACCAGTGAAGTTTGAACATGTTAGAGGTGATTAGATCAACCGTTTAAGTCACTCAGCTTAGTAGTTAGCTGCAATGTCAGCCACATTTGTGACTGAGAATTAGAATTGTATTAATAGGAAATAAAATCTAGTGAAAACTTCACCGTCCTTCTTCATCTTTGTTCTCTCTCTGTTATAGTCCAGTATTGTATGTTTGTGTGACTAACCTTGTTTCAGCTTTGTAAAAATCGAACTGAGGGACAGGGACTCCTGGGACCAAGGTATACTGTGAAATTTGAGCTGGGCCACATGTTCATCACTAGCCTATCAGGCGGGTAGTAACCCATGATGTAATATCTGGAGTGCCATGGATATCAACTAAAACAATCACCTTTACCAGGTGAGTAAACACCTATTATCAAAGCAAGATTTGATCCATGCCACGATATTTGTTTTGATGCCCGATTTTGACAGTGATTTTACTGATTGATAATGCGGCACAGTATCAAACACCTTGCTGAAATCCAAAAATACCACATCAAAGTCATTTCCCCTATCAAGTTCCCTGCTCACAATGTCATGGAATTTCAGCAAGTTACTTTGACATGCCTTCCCTTTTACAAAGCTATGTTGTAAGTCATCTACCATGTTATTCATTTTTATAAAACTTTCAATTTTATCTTTGATAATACCTTCCATCACCTTACCAAGATTTGATGTCATGCTAATTGTAAGGAAATTGTTCACATAGCTTCTATTTCCATTTTTAAAAATGAGCACAACTGTCACTCTTCTCCAGCAGCTAACCACAGTGTCCTCATTAAGAGAAGTTTGGAATATAAGAGTTGTAGGTGCTGCTAATATATCGGCACATTCTTTAATCAGTCTAGAATGTAGTCCATCAGAGCCAGAGGCTTTATTAACATTTGAACTTTGTAGACATGACCTGACATCACTGACCTCCAATTTATAGACCATAGTGCATGACTCTTTGAGTGGTGGGAGCTCATAATCAGTTTTTTTTATTAAAAACCAAGTACTCACTTAATTTTTGAGCCGTCTGTTTAGCATTTCTTGTAAAATTGCCCTTATCATCCTGTAATGGGCCAGTCTAGATGTTGTTATAATGTATATAGCATAGGTTTTCTGTACATTCTTTTAAAAATGTACCTAACTGCCTATGTTCCCTCCATAAGCAGGATATATTTATGTATTGGACTGTTGAGTGTATGCTGCTAAATAACATAAAAATGGGCCTTTTGCAATATGTGGTTAGAAACAGAAAAAAACTAGTTTATGCTACATTATATGTGTTGTAATTTGTATGCAATAATGTGTGTTTATGGGAACTGAGCATCTTATATAATCATGTCAGTAGGAAGGCTTTTTAATATATATGTATTAGCTTAGATGTTTTTGTAACGATTATTATTTTGTATGTATTTGATGTATGTTTTGCTATCTAGATTGTAATGAACTTCAGTTGTTTTTACTGAACTGATTATAATTTTATAGAGCAATAAATCCAATCAAATGTATATTTTTTCTTATTTAACATGTATTTAAAGAAATGATTTTATGTAAAAAAAAAAAATTAAAAATGTTTCCCTTTACATATAATACATAAGAGCAGTGAGCTTTTTATTAGCACAAGTCACTGCAGCTTGTGCATTAAAGGATTTGAATGCACTTCCCAAGGGCGTCAGGACACTCTGTCTTCTGCCTTATGCCTCACTACCCGGGGACGTGCATTAAAATCCCCTAATGCATACCCTGTTGTGTCTTATTGCTTATTTCATGGATTGGTTATGCAGACTGTTTTTTGCAAATTGTTTCTCAGGAATTCATGTTTGTGAACCAAAGGAACAATTTTGCTACTTGATGTGCATTTCCACTTTATTTCCAGGTACTTAGAATTTAAATGTATGTATAAATATTATATGATTAAGGTCATTAATTCACATTCAGGAAGCAGTTTTCAAAGAAATTTACATACAAATTGATAGCTGATAAGGACTGGTTGGCCCACATAGTCAGCCTGTTTGCCCTACCTGTTGTAACACTGCAGACCCTCTTGATCTCCAACTTTATCCCCACTTTCCTTTCCACTAAGATTCCCTTATGCCCATCTCATACCTTTTTGAATCCCTTTTACCATTTTTGCCCCCACCACCTCCACTGGGAGGCCGTTCCAGGCATCCAACACTCTTTTTGTGTGAAGAAATACTTCCTAACATCTCCCCTGAGTCTACCCCCCTCCAGCTTCATGGCATGTCCCCTTGTTTTGAGCATATTGTTTTCTGAAAGATGTTCCCTTCTTGAATCTTATTTATACCTGTTAGGTATTTGAAGGTCTCTGTCATACCCCCCCCTTCTTTCCTCCAGGGGTACATATTGAGGTCCTTTATTCTCTCCTCATAGGGCATTTGATACAGACCCTGCACCATTTTAGTTGCCCTCCTCTGGACCATCTCAACTGTGTCTATTGATTGGCAGGTTATGATAATTCCCAGTCAGCCATTATCACAACCTATCAATCAATTTCAGCAAATTATCACGTTAACTAAATTTTTTTATTTTTCAGTCACCACACTGCCCATTTTCCTTGTGCCCTGTATACCTCTAACTTTGCAAACCTCCTTGCACCTGTAATGTCTTCTCTTCAGTCAGTGTTTGGTATCACAGTTCATGGGAGTTGGGGGATGCTCTGAAGATTTGGTATTGCTTGCTCTGGTGTGGAAGGGAGTGTGATCTCTGTCAGAGGAAGTCACCATCACATAGGCAGTGCAGCTATAGTATAAAGTCAGTAATATATGCATTCCATCCCTATGCTGTGGAAAGGCTAATTCGTGAATGCCTACTGCCGTAGTCAACATCATGACTGGAGGGGTGGGTGGGGGAAGAAAACAAAGGGAGGCAGCTAAACAGGAAGTAAAGAAGTGCCCTGGAGCAATTTGAAAGCCTTCCATGGGCTAATGGGTCTGTTCCCACCTTTTTCCTATCACCACCTAATATAAATGTGATACTGCTATGTGGTGAGGAACTGGCTATGGGGGGTACTCAGTACCTTGAGCTATCACAAGAAAAGGGCCTGGGTATGGTAAAAGCAAAGGTGAATTTACAGTAGCAAGAGACTGGGGAAAAAAACATAAAGCCTTACGTAGAAACATGGACTTTGTTGTCAGATAAGGACCACTTGTCCCACCCAGTCTGCCTGTTTTTCCCTACCTAAAATACCACCGCAGACCCTACTTGATCTCTGGCTTTTTTCACCCTCCCCCATTCCTTTCTATTAAGATTCTACTATGTCTATCCCATGCATTTTTTAACCCCACCACTGTTTTCACCCCCACCACTTCGACTGGTAGGCTGTTCCAGGAATCCACCACTTTTTCTGTGGAGAAGTACTTCCTCACATCTCTCCTGAATCTAAACCCCTTCAACTTCATAGCATGTCTCCCTGTTGTTGAGTGCCTTTTTTACTGAATAATACTTTCCTCCTGTACCTTATTTACCCCTATGAGGTATTTAAAGATCTCTGTCTTATCCACCTTCACCCTCCTCTCTTCCAGGGTACACATTGAGCTCCTTTAGTTTCTCCCCATAGAGTTTTTGAAGCAGACCTGCACCATTTTCATTGACCTTCTCTGGACTGCCTCCACTCTGTCTATGTCCTTCCAGAGATGTGGCCTCCAGAACTGTACACAGTATTCTAGGTGAGGTATTACCAATGATCTATACAGAGGTAAAACCACCTCCCTCCTTCTGCTGGTGATACCTCTCTCTATGCACCCCAGCATACCACTAGGTCTCCCAACTGCCTTGTCACACTGACTGAGCACCTTTAGGTCTTTAGAGATGATCACCCCTAGGTCTCTCTCCTGTTTGGTGGTCATCAAAACACCCCCCCCCCATTTTGTACATGGCCCCTGGGTTTCTGTGACCCAAGTGAATTATTTTGCACTTTTTTGCATTGAAACCTAGCTGCCATACCCTTGACCACTCCTTGAGTTTCCTTAGGTCTCTGCTTATTCTTTCCACCACCCTGGAATGTCCACCCTATTGCAGATTCTGGAATTATTCACAAAGAGTCAGACCAACCCCCTCCAGCTTCTCTGCTATGTCACCTATAAAGACATTAAAGAGAACTGGTCCCAGCACTGATCCCTGAGGCACCCCATTGGTCACCCTCTTCTCCTTGGAGTGAACTAATTTTACCACCACCTTCTGTTGTGTATCTCCTAACCAATTTCTTGCCCAGTTTGCTACCTTTGGAACCACTCCCAAGCTACCCAGCACACTGAATAGTCTCCTATGTGGATTGGTGTTGAATGCATTACTGAAATCTTGGTGGGCCACATCTTCTGCTTCACCCTGATCTAATTCCTTGGTCACCCAATCAAATAAATCTATCAGATTTGTTTGACATGACCTTCCCTCCATGAAACCATACTATCTCGAGTCTTGTAACCCACTAGATTCAAGATATTCCACTATGCAGTCCTTTAACAGTGATTCCATTAACTTTCTCATCACCCATGTTAGACTGACTGGTCTATAATTGCCAGCCTTCTCCCTGCTGCCACTTTTGTGAAATGGGGCTACATGTGCCCTCCTCCAGTCCTCTGGAACCACCTCTGTTTCCAGTGAGCTGTTAAATAGGACAGACTAGTTGCCAGAAGAATGCCCTCTGCAGGGAGTCCAGGACATCCCCATTTCTAGTTGAAGCAGCAGCTTTAAATGGATGATTCCCTAATTGAATGAGCCCACGTGACTAAAAATGTTTTTTTTTTATAAACAGTTGTTTTGAATTAGATATGAAATATATATATATAAACAAATAAAACAATGAGCAGTTGCGGGTAATAAGGTGAAAATTCAATCATGGGTTTAATGAAACATCAACATCCTTACAGTTTTTAGCTTCAGAGACTATTATATTCCATAAACTCCTCAACTAAAAGTTCACCTTGTAACTCACAGCTGCCCATCATTTACATTTAACCTAGAATAACAAGTGCTTTAAAAATGTATGATTTTAAGAAGTGCAGATTATAATATTTTTAAAGAATTCTTAGGCTGGATTTGCAGTTACAACATACAGTAATAAGCTGTTTGTAGTAATTTACTGCAAACTGTGGAAATGTATTGATTATTAGTTTTAACTCTGACGTTCACATAGGGTTCAGTTTTGAAAGTTTCTGCTTGACCTTTTCTTTGTCTTTGGCCTCAGGAAAATGTTTCACATATATTTCAAACAATGAGGTATGTTTGTTTTTTTTTTTTTTGTAATTGCCTCATTTGTTTACTTTCAGATTGGTAGGTAGTGCCCTCCAGATATCCTACTGTACTTATTACATTAATCCAGTGGATTTGTTGCTGTGCCTAATTTAATTCGGGTGAGCAGTTCAGATCATGATTGGGCCTATTGCCAAGCATTCTCATTCATTGCACTCATCCCATGGTTTAGAGTACAATTTATTTTAATAATAAATCATATTCTAAACACTACTGCTAATGGATTCATTAAATATGGATGAGAGAACACACAAACATATTATAATGTTGTCTGGTGTACACATTTGCACAGCGTCACTATAATGAGCACAGATAAAGGTATACAACAGGCACAGCCTCCTGATGACCTTCGTAACTCCTGGCGACACTCGGTTTTAAATGTAAACTGAACAAAAAAAGATTAACAATGGAAAAATGCCCCAAGATGCAGACCAAGAAGTACTGGATTTTTAAAAATAAATTCTATGGGATTCTTCACATGTGCTGGGAATGGATGGGTAGATGGGCTAGCCATTCGTGCTCCAGGCATATGAATTATTTTGCCATCTAATCCGCGGGGGAAATGTATTCATGGAACCAGGTTTGGTGTCCTCTATATCTCCCAGAAAAAAAAACTACATGACTTAAAATCTGCATCACCAAAAAAAACAAGCATTTGTTAATGCTGAATGTTGTCTTGCTGGCATTGGCATTGGTAGTGCAGGCGTTAGAGAGATGCATAATAGGAATGGCAGTGAGGTATAGAACCAACGTCAACCCCACCCCACCCTGCAGAGAGTGACAGGCATTGGGGTGATAAGTGTCGCGTTGTGCCTTGGGGTTGTCGGGCCTTATGCTCACCTCATTTCATAAGGAAATATGTTGAGATGGGTGCAGCATAGGAGAATGGGGTGAACTTTGGGGCTGAAGAGTCCGAGGCACACCTGGTTGGCTGTCAGTGGCTTCAGGGTAGGCGGGGTGCAATGGCATGAGCATTACAGCCGACAGTCTAAAGGCACACCCTTACGCCTGTTAGTCTGCACAGAGTGGGACGTTATGTTTAGAAACCCTAACGCCCTGGGAGTTTATTGATATTTGCACTCCAAATTTTCAACATGGCCTTTTCGTGACCCCACCTCATGAAAGCATGTGGGATCTCTGCTCATGAACAGTGTTGCTGTGATTTTGTTAATGTGTCCCAGACATTGATTTCCCACAGTGACCGTGCCATTCTGCACCATATAAAAATGTCAGCTGCACCATTCATAAGGAGCTGTGAAGAGATGGCAATGTTGAAAATCTGGAGTGAAAATATTAAAAATTCTCAAAGTTATGAGCGTTCATGAAAACTGTGCAACACACGCTCGTAACAGTCTTTTCCTGGAATTCTTTCACCAGATTTTTAACATAGGCATTTTGGGACCTCTGCTCGTGAACAGTGGCAGTATGATTTTCTTAATCTGTCCCAAAAGTAGATTTCCCATAGTGACCGTGCCATTGTGCACCAGATGTGTGAAACCTCATTTTGGGCAGGATGTGAAAAATGGCAGCTGTACTGTTCATAAGAAGGTGTGCAAAAATGGCAATGTTGAACATCTGGAGTGAAAATATTAAAAATTCTCGAACTTACAACTGTACGTGGAAACTGCGCAATACACGCTTGTAATATAGTCATTTTGTGGAATTTTTTCACCAGCTGTTTAACATAGGCACGTTGGGACCTCTGCTTATGAATAGTGTTACTGTAATTTTCTTACTCTGTCTGGAATATTGTTTTCCTACAGCGACTGCGTCACTGTGCACCGGATGTGCTAAACCACATTTTGGGCAGGATGTGGAAAATGGCAGCTGTACTGTTCATAAGGAGGTGTGGAAAATGGCAATGTTGAAAATCTGGAGTAAAAATATTAAAAATTCTCGAAGTTACAAGCATGCGTGGAAACTGCGCAATGCACTCTTGTAACATGGTAATTTTGTGGAATTGTTTCACCAAATTTTCAACATAGGCATTTCAGGACCTCTGCTCATGAACAGTGTTACTGTGATTGTCTTACTGTGTCCCGAACATTGTTTTCCTACAGCGACAGCACAACTGTGCGCCGGATGTGTGAAAACACATTTCAGGTGGGATGTGGAAAATGGCAGCTGTACTGTTCATAAGGAGGTGTGAAAAAATGGCAATGTTGAACATCTGGAGTAAAAATATTAACAATCCTCAAAGTTACAAGTGTGCGTAGAAACTGCGCAACGCACGCCCGTAACACAGTCATTTTTTGGAATTTTTTCACTAAATTTTCAACATAGGGATTTTGAGACCTCTGCTCATGAACAGTATTACTGTGATTTTCTTACTCTGTCCTGAACATTGTTTTTCTACACCGACTGCACCCCTGTGCACCAGATGTGCGAAAACACATTTTGGGCAGGATGTGGAAAATGACAGTGGGACTGTTCATAAGGAGGTATGAAAAAATGTCAATGTTGAAAATCTGGAGTAAAAATATTAAAAATTCTCGAGGTTACAAGCGTGCATGGAAACTGCGCAACGCATACTCGTAACACGGTCATTTTTTGGATTTTTTGCACCAAATTTGCAATATAGGCTTTTGGGGACCTCTACTCATGAACAGTATTACTGTGATTTTCTTACTCTGTCCCAAACATTGTTTTGCTACAGCGACTGCGCTACTGTTCGTCAGATGTGCAAAAACACATTTTGGGCAGGATGTGGAAAATGACATCTTTACTGTTCACAAGGAGGTGTGAACAAACAGCAGTGTTGAAACTCTGGAGTAAAAATAATGAAAATTCTCAAAGTTACAAGTGTGCATGGAAACTGCACAACACACGCTCGTAACACAGTATGTTTTTGGAATTTTTTTCACCAAATTTGCAACATAGGCTTTTTGGGATCCCACCTCATGAACAGTCACACTGTTGTTTCATTAATCAGTCCCGAAAGGTGATTCTGTGCAATGACTGCAAAATCACCTTTCAGGACTGAATAACTAGATGACAGCGACTGAATTCATGAAGTGGGGTCACAAGAACCCCATGTTGAAAATTTGGTGCCAAAAAATCACAAAAATGGCCGAGATATGCAGCAAAGTTGAAAAAAAAACATTTATGCCATTATACAGCTTATCGGCATTTCTTCAGTTCACGGTCGGCTTTAAAGAGGGCAGACATGTTCCCGGTCCACTGAAGATTGTCATGCCAGGCTCCAGAGGTAAGTATG
Source organism: Neoceratodus forsteri (assembly GCA_016271365.2). Classification (NCBI taxonomy): domain Eukaryota; kingdom Metazoa; phylum Chordata; order Ceratodontiformes; family Ceratodontidae; genus Neoceratodus; species Neoceratodus forsteri. Next base: position 723,014,296 of record CM057458.1, on the reverse strand, counting down.
GGGTGGGGGTGTGGGGAGGTGGGGCTCACAGAGGGTGACTGTGGGCTGGGGAGGGGACAGGATGGTGAGGGACCATTTCCTTTGTTTCAGGTAACAAAAATAAAATTCACTGTGGACCGTTTTCTTTTCTTTTTTTTTTACAGGTTTGACCACACTGGGATGGGCTCCCAGTTTTGCACATTTCTTTGGGGGGCATGTTAGCCACACTGGAGTGGGTTCCCAGTGTGGCAGACAATGGGGTGGGACAGCAGCAGGAAAATGGGGAGGCGGTTAACATGCCGACAGGGACGGGGGATTGGGCACCACTGTCGGCAAGCATATCTGTGTTTGGAGGCAAGATGCTGAGGGGGATTGGGCACCCCCTCGGCAGACCACATCAGTAAAGGGGTCCCATATGCTGACAGGGGGATTAGGCACCCCCCCATGTCGGCTTCCTAGGGACTGTGAGCGGCGGGCAGCAGGTGGCAAGCCGACACCCGCCATGTTTATTGAAATGTTACACCAGGCAAGGGATGCCCTGCAATGAGGGGTTGCTCCCTCATTGCAGCAGCTAAAACATTTCTAGTTGGTTGCACGTTTTGAAACTGCTATCATAGACAGCATGCAATCTAATTTGTGCCATGGAGCCTAACCCTAAAAAGCAGTGGCACCACTGGCCACAACACAACCGTGCCTCCAAAACCTGCACAAAAGGAAAAAAGTCTCAGAGTTCAAACTTGGGTTCTTACCCTAGGGATTTTTATTTGTACAGTTTCAGTTTATCTGCCATCTCCAGCATCCAGCCAATAGTCCAAGAGAGCAGTCTCTACACATGAGTTACAATTTAAAGTGCCGCAGTCCAATATAATGTAATAGAGAGTTTGAGTTAATGAAAAAGGTCAGCCTATTTCTGTTGTCTAACTTCTGGGGGTTCTGGGATATGAGTGTGCATACTTGAGTGCATCACTTGGCTGACATTTCATAACCACACCAAAGCCTGAAGAGATCAGGCTAGGATGGTGGTATAACAGATAGCAGGGACTTGCTGTTCCTATGAGGGCCAGTGATAAAGTTTGGTCAGTAGCAACTGAATTCACTGATAAAGCAATCTAAGGAGTGTGGAAACTCCCTAAAATACAGGGAATAATTGGCAGATTAGTTTTAATCCAAAAAGTTGCTAACCTTTGCCAGGAAATTTTTAGGCAAGTTCATGTTGGCTTCCGTAAGGTATGGAAATATTCTAACAGTAGCCCTCTCCTTGTAGGGGGGTTTCATTTGTTGCATAGGTATTCGTAGAGGTGCCTGCCTTAGTCCCATTTAGTTTTACAAAATAGTGCCCATAGTGAGTCTTACAGGATGTCAGGTTCAATAGGGACACTGGAGATCCATGGGTGATGAGATTTCATGACTTGGATATGCCTTACAGGAGCACGTCTGGAGCTGAGGTCACTGACAAATGTGTGACTGTCAGAGTGCTGGTACAAGTGAATGTTAATCAACTTATAAGAGCTTTGGCAATTTTAATCTTCCAAGCACAAATTAATAGAGTGACTGCTGAAGCAGTTATACAGGATTCCAGAGATAGACAGAATCTGTTCAGCTCACAACTATCGATATTATCTCGTATCAATGTATTGTACAGATGATTATAAACAATTTCTCTTATCTAGTGCAACTTTCCTGTTAAATCCTTCTGTGAGTTTACAGCTTTGACCTTAGTCGTTAAGAGGAAGACATGCTGCTCCTTATCAATTAAAAACAAGGTTGAAAAGATAAGCGTTAAAGAACATACAGTGATTTAGTTTGAATAAGTACCCTTGGCACCATTGCACTTCAGACTGTTCTCTTTCTACCAAGGGGGTCAGACTTCAGTTTTTAAGACTTAGGTGACTTGTGTGCATTAAAAATGATGAGACTGCAGCTGGGTGGTGACATAGAAATCTGACCTAGTGAAAGGCTATAATCTGCTTGTACAGACACAAGAATTTCAGCAGCTTCCACACTTGCTAAAGGTCTACCTCTCCTTTATAAACAAAAAAAAGTGTATTATTAAAGTAGTAGTGCAAGATAGTCAGGGGGGGGAAAAACAGGCCTTTCCATGTTTCACTGTAAAAGATTTTCAGTGTCTGACACACTGTCGTAATTGGTGGTGGTGGTGGCACAATTTCAGGGTGCAACAGGCTCCCAGTTCAGAATTCACCAACACCAAAATCTGTCATGCACAAAGGCAAAACAAATAGCCATTTCTGAGGCCCTTTGTAGTCCCTGGCATCCTGTAGATCCTCCATCCCTAGCAATGTCCCTTGTGACAGCTGTCGGGTGACCGTCCCTAGACAATCTCCATTCCATTTCGGATCCTATGGACCCAGTTGCATGCCTTTGTAACCCCTTTAGAATTCCTTTAAACAGGTCTGAGTTTCAAGGTGGGGTAGTGGTGGCTTTTACCCAAGTGTGTGGGGGACTGGAGTGTGGGTGGGTAGGTAGAGGTTAATGCTTTTCAGGGTTTTGTTTCACTGGTTGCCTACCTTGTAGTGAAAGGGAGCATGGACCAAATTAAAGGCCCTGTAGGAGGGGTCTTTTATAGGTGCTCAGAGGAAGGAAGGGAAGACAAATACTTCCAGTTTGTGAGGCATTAAGAAGTACAAAAGGGTACTTCCCATGACCATAGTGAGTCGTGCATAGTGATCATGCCATGAGGTTATGTGGCAAAGGGACTTAATTGGAGAGGGATTTAGCAGAAAATGGGCAGGGACATGTTACTCTGCACAACTCTGCACAATTAATGGGGCATATGATAACCAGGAACTGAGGTACAGTAAAATGATTACAATTTATTTAAATCTGTTTTTATTCCAATCTGCTTACAGTGATTTTTTATTGTGATTTTATTGTTATTATTATTGTTATTATTATATTCTGTAATTAAATGTCTGTTCATCTGTACTGCGCTTTGGTTTTTGAAAAGTGCTTAAAAATAAATTTTACTTACTTACTTACTTACTTACAGCCTCACAGACCACAGCCATATTTAGTCAGGCTGGCAGATGGGAGGAAGAGCTAGTCAGCAGCAAAAGATATGGTGTCTTCCTGTTCCAGAATCTGCTCTGGATGCATGGAGGGATCCAAATCTGTCGGAAGCTTGGGGTCCTTGCCAATGAGGTTGCTGCCCTTAAATCTGAAATATGGTTCCTGAGGAACACCTTAGGGCAGGGGCCTATAGGGCTGCAGCTCCACTACCCCAGAAACCCCAGAGGGTCAAAGTGTACAGATGAACTGTGGTGGGTTGGGGTAAGGATGGGAGTTGCACTCTTGTGGGGTGGAGGCAACTCCCAGGGTGGAAATTTAGAACCGGTTTGCACCTCTGGCAGAACTGATTCAGACCACTGATCCCAAGGGAAGAAGAACTGGGAATCCAGGTTGAGGTGAATACATCTGATAACAGGATATTGAATGTGGTGGGGCATGATAGGAGGAAGAGGAGGGTAATAGTTCTGTAATGTTCTGTAGGACTTCATAGTCAGAGGGAAATGAATGTGGGTGTGCACCTTCGACTGGGAGAGAGAGATCTGTAAACTGGAAGCAGGAAGCATCAGTGAACAAGGTCAAACCCTGACTGGAGGGGCTCATCAAAGCATGGAATGGGAAGGTGGATGTGGTGATTTACCTAGGAACAAACAATATGGCTCGGTACTATGTAGAGACAGTCAAGATCTGACAGAGAGCTATGCAGGAAGCTGAGGTTAGCTGCAGAGATGATAACCTTCTCCAGGGTCCTACCAGTGCCATTTGAGGGTAAGGACAGACAGAATGAAAATAAGGGAGTTTAATACATGACTAAGGGCTGGTGTAAGGAAGAGGGATTTTTCTGTTTGGGGACTCGGGAGCAGTTCAGGAGGAGCGCTGGTTCTTTGCAAGGGATGGCTGGCACCTGAGCAGGCATGGCACCAGTGTGTTTGGGCAGGCATTTGACATGGGAGTTAGCATGAATTTAAACTAGGAAGGGGGAGGGCTGTGCTAGTGTACACAACACCAACACACACATGGAAAACCATTAGGGTTCTCCCCAACTCTTAGTAAATGAGGGTGACAAGGCAGGGTTAAACCAACAGCACAAGGGAGAGGGCAGGTACTGGATCCAAGGTAGTAAGGAGCAAGAGGAAGAGGGCCCCAGAGGACAGGAATAGTAAGGGGACTAGAGAAGGGGTCCAGATAAGAGGGAGCAAGGAGAAAAGCTGGGGGTAGGGTGAGTCAACCAAGAGGGACAAGGAGCTGGATAGGATAACAGGAGAAGTGCAGAATATAGGAACTTAGAAGGCTGCCAGTGTGAATACAAGGAGCCTAGGAAATAAAGTGACTGAGCTCCAGGCAGAAGCAGCAAAGGCACAGTTAGATTTGTTGGCAGTAACAGAAATGGATGACACAATACCATGACTGGGATCTAGCTGTTCCTAGGTACCCTCTCTTTTTTAGGAGAGTCAGGATGTAAGGCAGAGGAATGGGGGCTCTGTACTTAAAAGACAGCATGGAGGCCACAGAGGACAGCACCCTGTTGGGGACAGTGAGTGGTGTTGAATTGGTATGGGTACAATTGGTGGCAATTAAGAGGGGAGTCATTATGGTGGGGATGGTGCACAGGTTATGAAATCAGGCAGACAATATGGATAGCATGCTGGGGGAGAAAATAAAGGAGGGCAATTACAAAGGGGAAGTTGTACTAATGGGAGACTTCAACCTACCAGATACTAACTAACTGGGAAATCCTTTTTACCAAAAGTGCATAGAGCCAGGCAATGGCTAAGGTAATGCAAAGGTGCCTACTAATCCAGTGGGTTAGGGAGCCTAAAATGGACATTGAGCGATGAGCCACAATGCTGAATGGTGCAGGGTTGGTGCGAACTAAGTGGGCTGCTAGCCCCAGCAACACACAGAAGAAATCAAGGATAGTCCACACTCCACAGAAAACATAATCAGGCACCAAGTCTGCGTTACTCAGTGTTTTAATGTAAGCAGATGCAACAGATTACAAAATGCCAGATTCTAGCTCCAGTACACATATGCTTTGCTCAGTAGAGCAAAACACACAGGCATATGGTTTGGGTCCCTGGAGTGATGTTGGGCACTTTTATTCACTGATAATTTGCACCTATAAAAGAAATGCATCTGTATACTGGAGCCAGAATCTGGCATTTTGTAATCTGTTACATCAGCTTACACTGAAACCCTAGGTAACACAGAGTTGGTGGCTGATTGTGTTTTCTCTGGAGTGCAGACAATCTTTGGTTAGGGAGCCTAGAAATATAGAAACATAGACTTTGATGGCAGATAAGGACCACTTGGCCCACCCAGTCTGCCCATGTCCCTACCTATTGGATAAGCTGCAGATCCTAGTTAATTAACAGCCTACTTCTTCCTAACCCCCACCCAGACTTGCCTTATGTCTGTCCCATGCATTCTTGAATTCCCTAAATGTTTTTGACCCCACGACTTCCTCAGGAAGGCCGTTCCATGCATCCACCACCCTCTCCATGAAAAAATACTTCCTCACTTTGCTCCTGAGCCATCCCCCCCTCTATCTTCAAAGTAGTCCTTTTTCTTGCACATCTCTTTTTCTGAAAGGTGCTACCCTCTTGGACTTTGTTGATTCCCTTGAGGAACTTGAAAGTTTCTATCATGTCCTCCCTCTCCCTTCTTTCCTCAGGGGCATACATATTAAGCTCCTTTAGTCTCTCTTCATATGGCTTCTGGTGCAGACTCTGCACCATTTTAGTTGCCCTCCTCTGGATTACCTCCATCCTGTCTATGTCCTTGTGGAGATGGGGTCTCCAGAACTGCACGCAGTACTCCAGATAGGGTCTCACCAACTGTCTGTGCAGAGGGATAACAACTTCCTGTCACTGCTGCTTACACGGGCACTGGATTCCGCTGTTTTATTATTGTTTTTACTGACCATATCTGCACTTTTTTCTACCAACCATTGTATCTGTATGCTATGTCATCCCTTTTATTAAACACTGTTGTTTAACATTGTCCTTACAGGACCTCCTTGAAAATGACCGTGCTCAATGGAGTCTTCCTGCCAATAAACTTAACTTTTACTGGTGATGCCGCTTCCTATACATATCAGTATCCCCCAGCCTCCTTACTGCCTTCTCAGATTGCTTGTTTACCTTTAAATCAACTGATATGACTACCCCCAGGTCCCTTTCCATTTTTGTTGTTGTTAGTACCTCCCCCCCCCCAACTGTGTACTTTTCCCCTGGGTTTTTGTTTCCCAGGTGCATTGCTTTGCACTTCTTTGCATTGAATCTAAGTTGCCATACTTTTGACCATTTTTCCAACCTTGCCAAGTCCCTTCTCATCCTTTCCACCCCCTGGTGTATCAACCTTGTTGCAGATCTTTGTGTCGTCTGCAAAGAGGCATACTTTTATTTCCAGTCCCTCTGCAATGTCACTTATAAAGACATTAAAAAGGACTGGTCCCAGTACTGAACCCTGTGGTACCCAGCTAGTAACCCCCACTTTCTTTGGAGTGGACTCCATTTACTATTACCCTCTGTGTTCTGTTGTCCAGCCTATTTTTTATCCATGGTACCACCCTGGAACCCACTCCCAGGCTGGCTAACTTGTTTATTAATCTTTTGTGTGGGACTGTGTCAAAGGCCTTGCTAAAGTCTGGGTAGGCCATGTCCACAGCCCCTCCCTGGTCTACTACTTTGGTCACCCAGTCAAAGAAATCTATTAGATTCATCTGACATGACCTTCCCACTGTGAATCCATGCTGCCTTGGATCCTGTGCCGCACTGACCTTTAGGTACTCAATAGTTCTTTCTTTCAGAAGTGATTCCATCATTTTCCCTACCAAGGAAAGAGCTGCATTGGACTTAGTGCTCTCCAGTGGGCACAGCATAGGAGAGTTCAGCATAAAGGAGCTCCTTGGGATCAGTGACCACAACTCAATATGGTTTAGCATCATGCTGGCAACCCAAATTTTAAGGACAATGGCCTTGGATCTTAGAGGGGCATATTTTTTTGTTGGTTAATTTTTATTGAGTACACATAGACAAAATATATGCATCCATATATAATACGGTTAAAGAAAACTCTGATCAAAAACAGAACAAACAATGCAAAAGGGGCATATTTTTGAATGATGTGGCAGTTAATTCAAAGGAAGCCTGTGGGGGCAAGGAAAGTGAAGGGGGCTGGAAACAAGTGGTAAATTATAAAGCAGGGACTTGTAGAAGCAAATAGCTTCTGTTTGAGGTAGGTAAGATTGAGAAAGAATCACATAAGATGACGATGGCTCTTAGGGGGAAGTGATGTCAATACTGAGGATAAAGAGGGCAGCTTTTAGGAAGTACTGTACAAGGGGAATCAACAAATAGAAAATAGGGAACTCTATTTGGAAAAACAAGGGAAGATAACAGAGTGGTAAGAAAAACAAAATTGAATGTCATGTTGCAAATTGCAAAGGAAAAGGGCAACATTTTCTTCCACTATGTTAAGGAACAGTGGAGGACAAATCATCATGAGATTGCACAAAAGAGGGGTAAATGGAGGAAGGCAATAAGAAACACAGACTTTGACGGCAGATAAGGACCACTTGGCCCACCCAGTCTACCCATTTCCCTACCTACTGGATAAGCTGCAGATTCTAGTTAACCAACAGCCTACTTCCTGCCACCCCCTACTACAATTGCCTTGTGTCTGCCCCATGCATGTTTGAATTCCCCACTGTTTTAGCCCCAACAACCTCCCCAGGAAGGCAGTTCCATGCATCCACCGCCTCTCTCCGTGAAAAAGATTTCCCACATTACCCTGAGCCATCCCCTCTATCTTTAAATTGTGTCCCTTGTTCTTACGAGATCTCTTTTTCTGAAAGATGCTACCCTCCTGGACTTTGTTGATTCCTTGAGGTACTTGAACGTTTCTATCATGTCCCCCATCCCTCCTTTCATCAACAGTATACATATTAAGCTCTCTCAGTCTCTCTTCATATGATTTCTGATGCAGACCCTGCACCATTTTAGTTGCCCTCCTCTGACTGCTTCCATCCTGTCTATGTCCTGCGTAGATGAGGTCTCCAAACTGCACACAGTACTCCAGATGGGGTCTCACCAACTGTCTATACAGAGGATAACCACTCTTTTCTACTTGTGATGCCCCTTCCATGCATCCTAGTATCCCCTGGCTCTCCTCACTGACTTCTCACATTGCTTACCCACCTTAGATCATCCGATATGACTACCCACAAGTCCTGCTCCATTTTGTTGTTGTTAGTACCTCCCTGCTATTGTGTACACTTCTCCTGGTTTTGTTTCCAGGTGCATTACTTTGCACTTCTTTGCATTGAATCTAAGTTGCCATATGTCTGACCATTCCTCCAACCTTGCCAAGTCCCTTCTCATCCTTTCTACCCCCCCTTGTGTATCAACTCTGTTACAGATCTTTGTTTCTTCTGCAAAGAGGCATACCTTTCCCTCCAGACCCTCTGCAATGTCACCTATAAAGATGTTAAAGAGGACTGGACCCAGTACTGAGCCCTGAGGTACTCCACTAGTGACCCCCCTTTCTTCAGAATGTGTGCCACTCACTATTACCTTCTGTATCCTGTTGTCCAGCCAGTTTGCAACTCCAGGCTACCACCCTGGGACCCACCCCAAGCTGGCTAACTTGATTATTAATCTTTTGGGGACTGTGTCAAATGCCTTGCTAAAGTCTAGGTAGGCCTACATCCACAGCCCTCCCTGGTCTATTACTTTGCTCACCCAGTCAAAGAAATCTATTAGATCTGCCTGACATGACCTTCCTGCTGTAAATCCATTCTGCTTTGGTCCTGTGCCCGCTGGCCTCTAGGTACTCAACAATTCTTTTCTTCAGAAGTGATTCCATCATTTTCCTACCACTGAGGTCAAACTTACAGGTCTGTAGTTTCCTGCTTCTGCCTTGCTCCCACTTTTGTGAAGGGAATCACATCTGCCCTCCTCCAGTCCTCAGGTACCACCCCATCCTCCTATGATTTGTTAAAAGTGTGGTCAGTGGTGTCACTAGGTCCTCCTTAGTTCTTTTAGGATTCTAGGTGAATCCCATCAGGCCCCATTGCTTTGTCCACCTTGAGTTTTAGGAGTTCTTCAGGACTCTTTCTTCTGTAAATGGACTGGTGTCAACCCCTACCCAGAGTGCTTCTATTGTCTGGTTTAGGTAACTCTTCCTCATCTTCTTTTGTGAATACTGAGCAAAAGTATTCATTCAGTATCTCTGCCTTTTCACTGTCTCCCTTTGCCCACCTCCCCTCTCCCTTATTAATCTTCACTATTCCTCCCTTAACCTTTCTGTGCTCCCTAATGTACCTATAAAAGGTTTTATCCCCCTTCTTAACTGACTTGGCTATTTTTTCCTCAGTTTGGGCTTTTGCTATTCTGACTGCCTTCCCCACTTCTTTCCCTGTCGTGTTCCTTTTGTGATGCCTTATACTTTTTCAATGCAGCCTTTTTCTCCTTAACCTTCCCTGCCACTTCTTTTGAGAACCATAGTGTTTTTTTACTCCGCTTTGTTTCTTTATCTGTTTCACACAAAGGCTTGTTGCCTCTATGATGGCAGTTTTTAATTTTCTCCATTGTTCTTCCACCTCTCCTTTTTGCCCATTTGCTAGTGTATTCCTCAGGTATTCACCCATTTTGCCAAAGTCAGCCCTTCTAAAGTCCAGTATGCTTGTTTTTGTATGGCTTGTCTCCATGGTTGTGCTTATTGTGAAGCACACTGTGCAGTGGTTGCTTGTTCCCAGATATCTACCAACTTCCAAATTTGTGATCCTCTCTCCATTTGAGAGTACCAGGTCTAGTATAGCTTCCTCCCGAGTGGGTTCCAACACTAGCTGTCTAAGGCCTGCCCCCTGCAGGGCATCGAGAATGACCCTGCTCTTGGATGTGGCTGCAGTACATGTCATCCAGTTAACATCTGGCGTATTCAGGTCCCCCATTAACAGTATCTCCCCTTTTTCAGCCATTTTGAGAATGTCCTCTATCATTTTCTTGTCCATTTCCTCCCCTTGAGATGGGGGTCTGTATACAGCCCCTGTGCGGATTGTGATGCCATTCCCTGTCTCCAAGGTGACCCAGAGTGCCTCTTGTCCTCCCCCTTTACTTTTTAGTTCTGTAGTTTTGATCCCTTCCCTTATGTATAGAGCTACTCCACCTCCTCTTTTCCCACTCCTGTCCTTTTTGTAGACTGTGTACCCCGGTATGTTGACATCCCAGTCATGGTTCCCCGTGTACCATGTTTCTGTGACTGCCGCAGTATCCAAGTGTTCATCTTCCATCAAGGCTACTAGCTCAGGAAGCTTGTTTCCCAGACTACGGGCATTTGTACTCATTGCCCTCCAGTTAATGTTGGCTTTATTCTTTTTTTCCCCCATGCCTGCTCTTTTTGCCCTTGTCTATTTTTCCATTTACCCCTGTACTGCCCTCTGTTGAGCACTGTACCTCAGTGTTTACCTTACTACCCGTCATGTTTTGTGGGGGGAGGCTTGAAATTTCCTGCCTCTTATTAGCACCTCCCCCCATAGCTAGTATAAAAGCTGGCCAAGGAAGCATTTAAACCTGTCACTTAGGATCTTGGTTCCCTTCATGGACAGATGCAGACCATCATGCCAGTATAAACCTTCATCTCTCCAGGTGTACCCACAGTCCCCAATGAAGCCAAAGCCCTGTGCTGTGCACCAGTTTTGCAACCATTCATTAAACTGCATGGTGTGTAGTACCCTAGCCTCACCCCTGCCATGGACTGGCAGCACCTCTGAGAAGGTAACTGTGCTTGCTACCTCTCTGAGGCCCCTCCCCAACTCCACAATTTCATCCTGCACTGCACTGATCCCATGCCTAGCTAGGTCATTTGTCCCAAGGTGGACAATGATATCTAGTTCCCTAAGAAGAAGGCAGATATTTTAAATAAATACTTCTGCTCAGTTTTCACAAAGGAGGAGGAGGAGGGACTACTTCAAGAATGTGGATTCTGGCTGGGGGGAAGGGACATGGACCAGACATGTGAGCAATAGCAGCGGAGAAGGTACTCAATGGGCTCTGAACCCTGAATATGGAACAGCTCACCAGAGCAAGATAATCTGTACCCTAGGGTGCTAAGGGAGGTTGCCCAGTTCCTGGTGAAAGCACTATCTGACCTCTTTAACTGCCCCATAGAAACTGGAATTGTTCCAGCAGATTGGCGGGAAGCCAACGTGGTCCCACTCCATAAGAGTGGGAGTAGAAAGGACCAAGGGAACTATAGACCAGTCAGCCTGACCACGATCCTGGGGAAACTTCTAGAAACCATTATGGTAAGCATGCAAATTTTATTTGTGAAACGCATTTCCTCAGAGACCATAGCATTGTACATAATCCATAAAAACAGCACTAAACCCATAAAACCAAATAAATAGCAAAACCAATAAATAAAACTCAGATACATAAAACTTGATGCTGACAGCAGGTATTCACATATCAAATGTCAACAAATGCAAAATCAAATAAATAAAATTGTAAGGCAGACTTAAAGGTCTCCACTGATGGGCACTGTCTAATCTGATGAGGTAGAGAATTCCACAGGGTCGGGTTATAAAAATGCATATAGTGGGATGGCTGGAAACTGGGTTCATGTCAAGCCAGACAAACTTGGTAGACTTCTTTTACTGTGTCAAGAAGGCAATTGATAAGGGCCGAACAGTAGAAATACTACAGTGGTATATCTGGACCTTAGCAAGACCTTTGATGCTATGCCCCTTGGGAGACTTGTGAACAAATTGAGGGATCAGAGGATGGGGCACAAATTTAACTAGGCGGATTAGTATCTGGCTGGGGGGAAGACCTCAGAGGGTAGTTGTCAGTGGGGACTACTTAGGGGTTCAAAGTGGTAGCTGGTTACATGTGGAGGTTATGTGTGTAGTGCTTTGTGACGCAGCTTTGACTTTGCTATCTCTTTGGTATTTTCCACCTTGGTAGAGGTGTCCAGAAAAGGAATCTAGAATACAAAGGAAATAACTGCACATGAACTGAAGGCCTGGGCTAGATGAGAGAGCACCAGAGTAGGTGGAAGGATGGAGGGACAAAGTAAACTAAGACAGAGATGTCTGGGATTGGCTGGGCAAAGTAGAGCTGAGGGGTGGATTTAGCCAGCTTCCCCATCAAACTGCCAGCAAGCCTTTTCATTCCATATGGCAGCTGGCTGAACATGGAGGTTATGTGTGTAATGCTTAGTCATGTAACTTTGACCTTTCTCCCTTCTTGGTAGTCCCACTCTGGGTAAACATACAAAGAGAAAGTATCACGAGGCTAAAGGAAATAACTGAACATGACCTGAAGGCTCAAAATTCAGTTGAGAATCATCAACAAACCACCTCCTCCAGCTCACAGAGTTTAGATTCAATACACTCAAGAGGGGAATTGACCATGTTGGGGAAATCTCTGGGAACTATGGCATTGAATTTGGCCGTCCTCAGGGTATACTCAGGAAAGGGAAAGGGGAAATTGTTTAACCAGGAAAGGCACAATAAGCTAGAGCTTGTTTCCAGGTGTGACCTGGGAGCACAAAGAAGTTGCTTGCTCAGGGTCACACAGTATGCAAGTGGGGGCTGATGGGATTCAAACCCAGGTCTCCAGGTTTGCAGATCCGTGCCCCTAACCACTGTGCTATACTACCTCTATACTAGGAGATAAGTCTATAAGCTTGACGGAGTTTGGAGTCTAGGTTTCTAATATACTGTTGGATTTGTAGCAGGTGGATGACCATCAGCTTAGGATGTTGGTGACCTGGAATGTTCTGTTTCATACTGTAGTGGCTGCCCCAACATGGAAGGAATGACCAGAGCAATTTAGAGGCTCATAGCCTAGGGAAGCCAGGAGGGTCCTTAAGTGTGAAATGAACCAAGCTGTAGTTATGAAGGAATTCTTTTTCGATAAGAGTAGGGATCTGGACAAATATTGAAGAGTAAGGTAGGTTACCAAACAATCCAGTATGGGGATGGGACATTACTGGTTGTATGTAGGAAATAAGTAATATGGATTCATGGGAAAGGTGATCAGTTTTGGAGGTCTTGAGCAGTAACACGTGAGTCTCTGACGATTAAGAATGGATAGCAGTTGATTAATAATGTTGCATGGAAACGGCTCAAGTGGCAATTGTAAATTTGCCTGGTCATAGCAATCCTTAAAAGGACAGAGCTGCAGCAGCTAGTAAAATTTCCTGTTGGGGAAAATATGTCAGTTGTGAGACAATCAATAAGATTCTGAATGGTAGTGAAGTCTGTGTGATGTCTTCTGCTAGTTTTTGAAGAGGAAACTTATTAAAGGCTCCGGATAAACAATTTCAGTGGAGGACTTATTACTGATGCCAGGAATATATATACACCGTGCTGGTAAAAATGGTGTTCATGGGAAACCCAGGTTAATCTCTGCAGGAAGTTAATGATTACCAGGGGAAGAGGAATGTCCTTTATTTACAAGAGCTGCAGTGGACTGATTATCCGAGTAGACAAATTGGCTGAACCACAGATGACTGTAAACAATACAGCAGAATGACCATGTCCGTGATAGGCACTGTCTTTATATGTATAGTGAGAGTGGCATTCCCAATGATCAGTACGACTGCACACACAAACACAGGAAGTCTCTTCAGTTATTACATGAAAACATGGGCCACTGATGACGGTGGTGGTGGTGGGAGGGGGGGGTACCACCATACTATGTTAACCACACAGGGGAACAGAAACAGTTCTTTATGATTCTAATATTATGTGGGTACTCGAAAAAAAACTGAAATAATCCAAGGCAATATATATACATCACTAGGGCAATATACATAACTCAGGACATTCTCACACGTTGCAGCTCAGAAATCTGGAATGATGTGAAGCTGCTGAGCAAAGGGTGCATGGGGTAGAAAAACACCCAGTCCTGGCAGTAGCAAAGGAAGCTTACTCTGTCCAAATGCTGAGCTGCAAATCTGGTAGATACTTGGAGATTACTGACCTTGAGGAAGAATTATGGGACAGTCCCACCCCTGCTCACCCCAGGCCAACTAAACGGAATCAGAGGGAAAACTTAGAATGGGGTTATTGCTGTAACTGGGCATGGGTAAAGTATGACCTACATAAAAATCATCCAATTGGCATCTTCTATTTATACATTTTCATGGATCCAATGTACCTAACTGGTGAGTCTAAAGAGTTCCCTCTTTATTAAACCCTGTATAATTCTTGCTCTTTCACATTATGAGGTTGTGTTACTAACTGCAAACCCTAAAACTGTAGTGAAGTCAGAAAATTCCCAGCTACATTAAAATGTCTTGCCACTGTAGATTTCCCTTCTGCTCTTTACGGATGTTGCTTTTGTGTGCTGAGATATGCACTGTCAGATTCCTAGTGGTCTTACCAATACACATTTTGTCATAACCACACATAAGATAGACAACATGTGTACTGTGGCATGTAATGTGTTTGATGTGGTGTTGTTTTTGGTCATGAGGGTTAAGGAAAATTTTCTCCCTCAGAGGTAGTTGCCATTTCTTGCTGGTCCAAGAATCAACTGAGTTCCTGGAGATGGCTTATCAATTTGTTAATCCATATGTACCAGCTTATCTCTCCATGTAGGAGTACACTTGTTTGCTATTAAAGGGAGATATTTAAAGAAGTTTTTTTTGTTTCTCATCCATCTGCATTATACTTCAGTCGAGTTCAGAATTCTCTTGATGCAATTAGAGTATGATGAATATTGTGTTTGATAATATTGCTCTGTCCTGTATGGTACCTCTGTTATGACCCTCTGTTGGAGAAATGTTGGAGAAATATTTTTTTTTGTCTGCTAAATCCTTAGCTGTGCATGTTTTAGTGGTCCTTCATGGTGGCGGCACATCTCACATTGACAAGTTATTTCATGAAGTGATCCTCTGTGCTACACTTTCTCCTTATTATGGTAAACTGAGAATAAGGAATACTTTTCTGAGGACTTTTGGGTGAAAGCTGTTGTAGTGAAGCAGTCTGTTTCTTGCAGTAGGTTTCCTTTACATTGTTGTTTTAAGTTTTTGTTGCTTTTTGTACACTGTGATGTCCAAATATAGAATTTGTTCTTGTACATTGGATATTGGATTAATTGACATATTATTTAATCTTACTGCTTGCTGCTGTCAGTGTATGTAGCACCTGGATGCTGTGTCCCAATGGGCTACTTACCTCTGCCGTGCAGGCCTGACCAAGGTTGATGGGCTTGGGTTCCTATTTCTGAAAATATTAGACATTATTGCGCAGTCCCTTCATCCAGAGTATTATTTTAAGTGGGTCTGGCAATAACCTGGTACAACCCCTTGGGAAGCTGTACCCACCCACAATAGCACGTTGTCACCCGACACATGGATAAGCTTTAAGCAAATCCCCACATTTCACATTTTAGAATTATTGACTCACACTAATAATATGCTCACATACCACATTTATAAAAAAAATGGTTAACCAACATTTATTTACAAAGGGGAAGGGTTAGGATAAGGATAAATGAATGCAGAGGTTAACTAACAGTGACATGGATTGGTATCCCCTTATTGGCATCAAAACAACTATTTAACCTTTTAGATTTTGATAACTATTACATTGGCCACCCACCAACCTTCTGATGGATTTAGGACTTCAATCACTGTCTAGCTATCTAGCTGCATAGATGTTAAACACATTAAATGCCCACACTGGCACCTGTTCCCGGTTCATTATAGAACCCTGCAATTCTATACCTTATCTGGGTACCCAGTATTAAATTACTAGTTGCAGGCCTGATAAGGCGCAGGTGGTTGGCTGGCATTGGGGCCCTTAAAAGAAAATCAGATTAGATTTATCTTTATTCCTGAGGCACGTTTTAAACTGTAACTCTGTAGATAACAGGTAGCTCCCTCCCTTGGATAGTTTGGGCTTTGAATACTGAAATTGGCAAAGTGCTAACTTTAACTATTTACAGTTTCTTTCAGATTGGCAGAGATTACTCTGCCTACTGATGGTTTGGTAATCATCATCAGGCGTAGAAAAGTAGATGTAATTTGTGCAACAGCTTTAACTGAGTTGCAGGCCGGTGCTTGTACTGACCGCTCCTTCGGATAGGCTCTTGCAGCTTGCAGGCGGAACTCTTTCTCTCTCAGCTTCAAAACAGATTCCCTTCTTCTTGGGTTTGAAGTTACGTTCTAGATTATTCTGGAAGACAGACCAGGCTGGGACCAGGGCCAGCATGCCTCAAACCCCCACGTCTAGGCTATGCCACTCAGGAGAAGCTCATATGGCAGTGCCTTGGGTGGCACACTACCAGGCTGACTCACAGGCTGATCTAGAAGACAGTCTGTCTCTTAAATCCATACATTTTAGTTACTTTACATTTTCACAGTCACTTTAACCATTTGGTCAGCATGGCAGACATGGTCCTTTTAGCATTCAGGCTATAGTCTCAAAAACATGGGTACATCCCCCGGGGCTGGGTAAGACCCAAATCTTGCACAGTCTCTTTCTATTTTCTCTCTTTTATGCATTGCAGCACAATTATTTAGGTTGAGGTTTCAACCATGCTGCCAGTGTGGCAACCATGGCCCTTTTGCTTTAAGGCATATTCTCATCAGGCAAAACAAAAGTCTGTTTTCCTCTCTTTCAGCTACAGACTCAAGAGCTTCAGGCAAGGCTGCACACCAAATCAGCCATATTCAGAACTGTAAAACATTCACTTTCTTTTCTTAAGCTTCTCGCAAGCAGAATAAACAAACAGTTCCTCTTGACTAGCTGGCAATTTGGCAGCTCTAACTGAACTTTACAGTCCTTACAAGCAATTTCAGGTGAAGCTCCGACCTCAGGATACTTCCCTTTCCATTTCTGTAGGCACTCTAATCAGTCACATGAAGCATTTTCAGTCACCAGACCATCCATGGTCATTCAAACAGATGTCCACCCTATACTAGGCACTGATTAGGTGCAGGGTGCAGACAGAACTTGAGCACCTCTTGGCTTTCATGGCTTCCTTGCCCCCCAAGCAAGTCTTCAATTTACTGGTACTTTTAAGTAGAAGTTTACTCACTCAGGGTCTAGCATTGCAACTTTCTGTTCTCTGAATTCACAGGTTTCATCTGCACTCTCACTGCTGAGGCAGAAGCATTCCTTGCAGTCCTCTCACAACTGCAGGCAGACTTCTTGCAGCTCTCTCACTGCTGAAGTCAGTTCAGGTTTCTTCCCCACATTTTCCCAAAATGTGGAAAGGCAAAATGCTAGACCTGGGGGACAAAAACCTGGCAGCCCCCAGACCAGTGACTCCAATTCCTTGCAGCCACATTTCTCTTAACAGGGGCCAGAGCCCCCCTTCCTGTGGAGGGGCCCCCGCTGAACTGAACTACAGGCCCATTCTCTTTGGCAAGGGGACCAGAGCCCCCCTCCGTTTTGAGGGTCTCGTGCCAAACTCACTCAAAGTTGAAAAGTCTCTGGGGTTTTGGGAGCTCTCTCCAGCTCCTGATTGGCTGATTCCACTGTCTCTCATAAAAATTAATATTCATTAGGCTTCCTTGATACCTGATAGGCTCCTTGTTTAGGCATCAATATTTGTCCCTGCTTTATCCCCCCACAAGTCTTGGCACAGTCCCGAAAGTCTCTGCCCATAATTCTAGCTTTCCAATTGGCTGCTAAGTCAAAGGCTACAAATATGACTGCGTTTCAATACAGTTCCCAATCAGTCCATCAGTGTCCCCACAACAACATTCTGGTGCAGCCAGAATAAACATGTTATTTATTTAATTGCCCTACTGTTTAAAAACAGATACTGTGCCCTCTTAAGTGCCTCCATTATTTTACATTTTGGTTGGGCCCCACGCCTGTTGTTGCTGCTGAAATGTACAGTCCCCAGGTAGCAGTCAGGCTCTCACATTAATATTAATGAGCCTCATTAATATACATACGTAAGGGATATTCAGTGGTGAGCTGTTAGATAAATGATTTATCTACACAAGTGCTGTTTGACCTCGGGTAGCCTCACGAGTGACGTAAGCCACGAGTGAGATGTCCGAGGTCAAATAGCACAAGTATAGATAAATAATTTATTTGACAACTCACCATTGTGTATTTCATTTATGCAATAGGGATGTTTTCTGTCAGTGCAGGGACATTTTGATTGTTTATCTTTTTTTGCATATGTTTGTCAAAAAAGTGAACAAAAAAGTGCATTTTCTGCTCTTTTTTGCTAATTATAAAAAAACTATAAGGTATCTATAAATAAAACACCACTCATTTTGTAGATAATTTTGTGCTGAACAACTTTTATGCTCACAGTACCATACTATTTTTTTTCGTTTTAAAGTTATTCACATTTGAATATGGTTAGTACTGTTACTGAGGCCAAACATTCTAGATGAGTTCTGGAGTGACAGTGACATAGCTACTATAGGTACTATATTATATCGCTCCTGAAAAATGGACCTCTGGTCTCAGTGAGCTTACCTGGTTATCAAAATCTAAATAAATAAATAAATATATGGATACATTTTATTTATTCAGCAGCTGTGAAGATAAATGGATTTATTCAATGAGTTTTGAGCCCACTCCTATTGCATAAATACAAACATACATACATACATACATACATACATACATACATACATACAAAAGTCACAAGCAGATTAAACCCTAAGGTCTATCTTGTCTGCCTGAAATGCAGCTCACAAACAAGTTTTAGCAGCTAAATGCACCTTGCCCATGTACCTGTTCTATATCACTTTGAATCTCTCCACTGTTTCCTTTGCCAACAAGTCCCTTGGCAATGCGTTCCAAGGTGCCACCACCCCTCTCCATGAAATAGTGCCTCCTCACTTCTCCCCTGTACCTCACCCCAGCCAGTTTAAGGTTATGTTCCCTCGTGTTTCCTTCCCCCTTTAGTGTAAAGAGACCCTCTGTGTCCGCCCTGTTTATCCCCCTCGTGTATTTGAAGACCGTTATCATATCCCCGCGTCCCTTCTGTCCTCTAGGGAGTATATGTTCAGTTCTGCCAGTCTTTCTTCATAGGACATTCCCCCCCAGACTGCTGATCATCCTAGTGGCTCACCTCTGAACTCTCTCCAAAAGGGCAGTGTCTCTCTTTAAGTAAGGCCTCCAGAATTGTACACAGTACTCCAAATGGGGTCTTGCCAAGGAGTTGTACAGGGGCAGAATGACCTCCCTTCTTCTAGAAGTTATCCCCCCTAGAGATGCACCCCAGCAATTTATTTGCCTTAGCATTAGCAGCCGCTCTTCGGCATTGATCTGAATTGTTCATTTGGCATTTATGGCCACCCCCAGGTCTCCCCACAGATGTCAACAGCTGTACCCCTCCCCAATGATAGTTATGTCCAGGGTTCCTGTGGCCCAGGTGAAGCACGCTGCACTTTTGTGCATTAAAACCCAACTGCCACCTGTGTGACCACCCCTTTGATTTTTCCAAGTCCTCCTGTAGTATCTTCCTACCCTCATTGCTGTCTACCACTGCTCCTAACTTGGCATCATCTGCAAACAGGCTCATCCTGCTCTTCACACTTTTCCCTATGCCTGCAATAAATGCATTGAACAGGATTGTGCCCAATACCTAACCCTGGGAAACCCCACTGATGACTGCCCTGGTAGTTGATGCCTCCTCCACCACCACCCTCTGCTGCCGGTTGCTGAGCCAATTCACTATCTAACCCACTATTTTCTCCCCTACCAGTAGGTGCCTTAGTTCCCATGTCAGCCTCCCATGTGGGACTGAGTTGAAGACCTTGCTGAAGTCCAAGTACAGGACATCAACCGGCCTTCCACTGTCCAGTGTTCATGTCACCCAATCGAAGAATTCATTTAGGTTGGTCTGACATAATCTGCCACAGATGAACCCATGCTGGCTTTCATCTTGAAGGCCATTTGCCTCCAGGAACTCCACCATCCTTTCCTTCAGGATGGCCTCCATCAGCTTGCCCACTATGCACTTCAGACTTACCAGCCTGTAGTTTGCCAGTTCATCCCTTGGTGAAGAATTGTGGGGCTGCACAACATGTGCTGTCCTCTAGTCCAAGGGTACCCACCCTGATTGGAGTCAGGAATTTAACCATTCAGTCAAAGGAGAGGCCAGGACATCCGTCAGTTCTTTTAGAACTCTGGGATGGATTCCGTCTGGACCTGGAGCCTTATCAGTCCTCAAGGACTTTAGACCCTTTCACACCCTCCCCTCCTAGATATCACAATCCGTAATCACCCCTTCCTCCTCTGCCCCATCCTGGCCCCACCGCGGTAATTGACCTTCCCTTTCCTTTGTAACAATAGAGCAGAAGTACTCATTGAATACTTTTGCCTGCTCCACTGTCCCTTCAGCCCAGCCCCCCTGCCTCTTCAACCTGTTTATCCACCCCCACCATTCCTTCTCTCTCTCTCTCTGACATACCTATTAAATTCCTTTTCCCTCTCCCTGATCCACGTGCTAGTCTCAACTCCTTGTTCGCCTTCGCTGCCCTTACCATTTTATTAACCTCCTTAGAGATCCTGTGATATTCATCTCTATCTGCCTCCTTACTGGAGCACTTGCATTTCCTGAATGCTAACCGCTTCTCCCTCACCCCCTGCCACACTTCACTGGACCATCAGCAGGGTCTTCTGGCCTTAGACTTCTGCTGGGTTTTAGTACAAGCTTTTGTAGCTTCCAGGGGGCCCATCTTTATTACTCCCCATTGCCTCTCTGTGCTCATCCCAGGCCTTATCTCGCGCAACTCCCTAAGCCTGCCTGCCATCTCCCTAAAGTCAGTTCCCCTGAAATCTACCACAGTACTTTTTGACTGGTTCCATTCCTTCACTATGTCCAAGGTTAACCACACTACTGAGTGATCATTCCCAGCTTCTTCCACTACCAGATTCTTTACTGGAGCCCCATCTGTTAGTACCAGGTCCAGGATACTATCCTCCCTGGTCAGTTCTCTCACCAACTGTGTTAAACACTCGTACTGAAAGGCAGCCATCAATTTTTGTTCCCTTGCAGATCCCAACGCCATGGTACTCCAGTCTACCCCTGTCATGTTAAAATCCCCAAGTACCACTGTCCTACCTCTACCCCTGCCACAATGTTTACTTATACTGGCCACCAATTCATTGTCTATGTCCTGTGATTGATTAGGTGGCCTGCAAACAACCCCCAAGTTGACCCTCCTACCCTGCTGCCTTGTATGGTGGCCCAAAAGGCTCCACATCCCCTCTGTGTCCTCTTCCCTGCTACACATAATCCCCTTCCTAATAAATAAAGCAACCCTCCCCTGACAACCATTTTATCCTTCATAGTAGTATAACCTGGGATCTTCAGATCCCAGTCATGACACTGGAGTGGCCCAGGTTTCAGTTACTGCTGCAGCGCCCCCCATCAGAGCTTGCAGCTCAGGCATCTTATTCCCCAAGCTTCTTGCATTTATCAAGACCACCCTCCACCCTGTCCCCTTATATGTATCCGAGCCTTCCTTCACCGCCTGCACATGTAACGGGGGAGAGGCCCCTGGCCTCCTGTGTATTGCTCTGCTTTGAGGTGTTCTGGAATTTGCCTCCTTTTGAAACAACCCCCCCGCTACCAGTTTAAATTCCACCTGTTACCTATATACTCCCCCAGTTTATGTTTCAGCACCTTCTTTCCTGTATTGCTCAGGTGTAAAATATTCCTTGCTAATAGGTCTTTGTTGTCCCAAGTATTTCACCAATTTCCTGCCAAGCCAAACCCCATGGCTAGACACCATTCCCTCAACCAGTTTTTTGAATTCAATAATTTTATGTTTCCTTTCCAATGTTCCCATAGGTACCAGCAGTACCTCTGAGAAGGAGAGAGTGGTTCCTCCCACCTCACACTCTTGCCATCTTTCTTTATCTGGCCTGAACCTCCTTCATGCTATTTTCTGCCAGATCATGTGTGCCTCTGTGCACTACTATGTTTGGAACCCCCTCATGCTTCCTAACTGGTGAGCGCACATGGTGTGCGACCTTGTGCACTGCTATGCCCGGCATGCATTCAACCCTGATAAAGCTCTGTCTGCCCTTGTCCCTACCCCTTCATTTGATTCCCCTGACTATGGAATTCCCCCAATATAAGTACCTTGGTATCCACCTTAGTTGAACATTGCTTGTTGTTGTCAGATCCCCTCTACTTGTCTAGCACCACCGCCTCCTCCCCTCTGTGACTTACTCCTCCCCTCTTTAACCCCGCATGCCGGACTTCCCCCTTAGTCCCATAAGTCTCCACCCTGCCCTTTTTTCCAAGTGTCATATCCTTAGTATCCACCTTGGTTGAACATTGCTTTTTGCATGGTTGCATATGCATGAGGCTGGAAGGTCCAACACCCTCTGGCACTTTTTATTTAAAATATTCAGTGGCTCCTCTTCACCTGCTTGCAGTCTCTGGTCTTCTTACTGCCATCAGGGACCGCAACCACACAAGAGGCTACTGCTGTATCACAAACTGCAACACAAACCAAAGGCACTATATCACGCATGCGAGGGCCGCCTGCCTGCACCAGAGAGCAGAAGGAAAGCAGTGGCTCATGATCAGCTCCTCCGGCCCCCACCCAGAGGCTACTAGGAGAAGCAGGATCTGGAAGGAGGCTTTTGGATACAAAATGGGACCTGGTCTGTGGCGGTGCCGAAACGGGAAGATCGGGGAACACACAGGCATCTAGAGGCAAACAGGAGAATGGGGCACCTAAGGTAAGCCCCAACAGTGGAGTTACATGTACATTTGATGGTTATTGCATCTTGCCTCCAGACTACCACATACATTGCTCACTTCTGCCTTCTCCCTTTCCTGCTCCTACCCGCACCATCTTCCCGCCATCCAACCTACATTCCCTACCTTCCCCCCTTCACCCATCCAGCCCCAACACCTGTCCTTTACCATCCTTTCTCCCTCCCATCTACCCTGGGTTCCTCTCTTTCCCCTCCCTTAACCTGAAGCTTCTCCACCGTACCTTCCTCTCCATTCCTCGCCCCCCCTACCCCCACTGTAAGGGGTAGAAATCCCATTCCATCCTTTTGCTCCTTTTCCTGCTCCTTCTCCCATCTGGCAACATTGAGCCCGACCCTGGTCTCTCCACTCACTCCTTCTCTGCCTCTGTGTTTTCAAAGGCCTGAGCATGAGTCATCTCAATGCTTGGAGCCTACTTCCAAAACTCAATCTCCTGTCTGTCCTGATTTCTCAACACTCTCCTGACATCCTCTGTATTTTGGAATCCTGACTGTCCACCAGGACTCCTGAATCTTTCCTGACTCTTCCTAACTTTTATCTGTTCAGGCAGGACAGGGAAAAATGTGATGGTGGTGTCACTGTCTACATCCACCAGATCCATTTTTGCACCATGGCTATCAAAGAGGCTGTGCCCTCATCTCATGAGTGTCTCCTTGTCAGGATATCATTCTCATGCTCTGTGCCCATCTTTATTGGGGCTGTCTATCCCTCACCTAAAATCTCCACCTCCTCCCTGGTTGACTCCCTCTGTACCATCACCTCTCATTTCACCCCGGGTGAACTCATCCTCCTAGGGGATTTCAATGTCATTTGGCCCTCCCTGGCCTCCAGACCAACCACCCACAGGATTGAGTCCCTTAATCTCTCACAGATTGTCACCAAACCCACTCAGCTGAATCCCCACACCTACAACCATTCCCTCTTGACTGGGTACTCTCCTCCCACTTCTATGCATTGTTGCAGCAGGTATCCTGCTGATTCATTCAGTGACCAGTGCATGACATTCTGCATCAGGAAAATCTGACATCCAGCTTCCTGTTCAAAGTACATCTGTCCAGGTCCCCTCCGGTCATTCAGCACTAATGCTTCCCTGAGTGACCTTGCTACAACAGATTGGACAGCCATTCCCTCGGCCCCTGATATTGATCTGGCCCTCTCCCTGTTTCACCGAAATTCTTCACAGTTTGGGACAAGCATGCCCCATTTAGAAAATACAGGGTCAAAACTCACCACCACCCCAGGATTACCCCTGAAACCATTGACCAGTGCAAATCCCATGATCTCCGCCTGGGCTCGTTTACAAATTATCACACTCTCCTCCTGACCTCCTGTATTACAGTGCAATTAGAAACTCCTGCAGTAAGGCTATCTGGGTTATGAAACTTCATTATTTCAAGGCCAACCTCCAAAACAGCCTTAAAGAGGATGAAATCATTTATGTATTGCAGCTCCATGAGTAGTTTGATGTCATTACTTGTTAGACTTGATAGAAGTTTGTCTTTTCTCTTATTGATGTAGTGTGTTTTTTATAATTAAAATTTTGACAACCAATAGAAAAATAAAATATGGCAGTTTCTGTAACACTTTGTTTCATGTTTCCTGTTTTGGCTTCTGGATATGAGCATGGTAGCCAAATGGTGACGTTATCATTCATACATTCCAATGGATCACTCTGACAGGCGCGTGTGAAGCTGTCAGAAACTGACAGCAACCAGAAAGTGATTTACGTATTTAACATAGGTATTTTCTTAAGCAACACGTTGTTTTATTTTCACTGAATAAAGGATTTTTTTTTGCTTTGGCTGAATCAAATTCTTAGGATCAACATGATTAGAATGAGATTCCATTTGGTTTAATCATTCTATGTCCATATTTCATCAAATTAAACCAAATGGCACTTGCAGTGCCATTGATCTTTGTTTTTTTAGTTACATGCTGAATGTATTAGTTTCTTATGCACCCGCTAATAAAAAAAAAAAAAAGTTCTGTAATAATTTATACCCATCGTTTTTAATTTAATTTCAGAGAACATGCACTCCTATTGCAGATTATGTTCCTCACTTCCCCCAACCCCAGTAAACTCACACACATACGCACGCAAACACAGAGCATAGTACTCCAATTTACATTGGACTCTCTCACTTATTAGTAAGTCCGCAATACAGTCAGCAGGAGCAGCACTCTTTTTGAAGAATCATATCCCCTTCTTCCAGCTAAATCATAGACTCTTGGTCAATTGCGCTGTTTGAAGCAAAAGAAGTTCTGTTACCGTAGATGGAGAACATCTTGGTAACAGACATGTGTTGTACTACTATCACTTGTTTTCCCTGTATGGGCGCAATCCCTCGGACCCCCTCCACCAGACCTTTTTTTTTTCATTCTACCCCGATTTTTAAAAGTCCTGCCACACTAGATTCCCTATTCCCACAGTCGTTGCAGTCTGCTTTCCATTCCATTTAACTTTTTTCCTTTAACTTGTGCAAACTCAAAACTGAAATGTTGTATGTATTGGGGAAAAAGTAATTTTTGCCACCAGATCAGAAGCCTGTTTCAAGCGCCCCGTTGATCTTTCCACTTTTCATCTGATCTGCCCATATTCTGCTGTTGCTCGGGAAAGTGTGAGTGGCCCATTTGGTCTATAAGGTTGAGCTTATCATGGTAGTATTTTATTTGACCCAAAACTACCATATTCAGTATCTATGGGAGATGATTTGGGGGAAGGGGAGCACTAGCTATGATAGATTGTATGAGTATGACATAGAAAAGGGTGCTGCATACCTCAAGCATCTTGTGCTAATTGCAAGCTGTGTTATTAAAAGTAAGTACAACAAAAAACTACTCTTTCATCCATCAGAGCTGGTGGCTCAGATGGCTAGTCATCTGTCTTTGATGTGAAGGGCATGGGGTTTGATTCTAGGAGGGGGCATAATTGAGCTTTTTCTGGCTGATGTTCTTGAAACTGTTAAATTTTTTTTTATTTATTAAAACTACAAGGCTGATACTTCTACACATATTTGCAAGGTGAAACTACTGTACTGTATCCATTTCCAGTTCATGACATTGCTATCTGTGGCAATAAATCCATCTAAATCGCAGCTTCCCAGTGAACAGACACTGACTGAAGAAGTATTGCATGGAGCCCAAATCAAATACAAAAACCAAAGCAAGTAAAATTTTGAAACCATACAATTGAACACAAGGAGGCAAGCAATACGTATTGGAATTCATCACTCAAGTACTTTGTTAGGTCTACAACGTCGCTGGTTCTGTTTCCACAAATAAACATTCTTTCTGAACCAAATAGCAATTCAGCATGACTGCAGTGCTTCCAATTTGTCCCTTGCAAACATGCACTTGTTACAAGGTTGACTTTTAGGAAGCAAGCAGGTGTTTTAAATAAAATAAAACGGATTAGATGAATTTCAGCAGTGAACAGACGCAGTCTTGCTGTGGGAAATTTCAGCGGGGGATAGGACACTGAACGTAGAGATAGATAAAACTTCTGTACTACGTGGATTATAGGACAAGTTTCACGTTACCATGTAGATTTGCTGTCTTTTCTTTGGTACATTCATAACACGAGAGGTATCCATTGTATTCAAACATTAAAATCAGTCAGTCTCTTTTTTTTCTGATCAAGATGTTAGGCACGTAATTCTTATCAGAAGCAGCCCCAACTGTATCGTTCTCGATCGCACACACACACACTCACCACTCCCACGATTACCAAATATATATATATATTTATAAATAAAGAAAAAGATTTTCAGAAATAAGTGTATGAATATTACATATGCCATTAGTATTGTACTGTATGACCACCGGGAGATTACCTGAAACAACACCAGATATTCATATGTGGCTCTGTTGCAGAGATCATTCATTATGTGGGATTTCTAAAATACGTTTACCCACCTCATGAAGTTGAGGAGAATTAAACTAAAACTGTGAATTTTTCTCAAATACAAGTTTATAAGGTATTCAGAGTCAGCCTACATTGCTACTGTAGTAAAGCAAGCAACTGCATGGAATTATTGTAGGGGGTCATGCTCACTAAGCAACATCCGTTCAGACTCTCTCGTGCCTATTTAGAATGTTGATTCTCATAACAGCACTTGTGAGAGAGAACAGGCAGAAACATAAATAAAACCACACAAACGGACCCTTTTTTTTACATGAACACTTTTTTAATTATGACAAAATGGTTAGATAACATGAAAAAAACTGAAAAAACGAATTCCTGTTCCCTTTAATGCCCCATCTAAATTCTGGAAGGTAATTCACTCCCTTTTTGACCCTTCCTCCCAGTCCTCTTGGTAAAGGGTTCACCTGTGCCTGACCCTCCCTTCTACTCATTTTAATGATTTCTTCACCACTTGCGTCCTCCCTTCCTCACCCTCTCCCAGCTCATCCCCTCCCTCACCTGTTCCCTTCTCCTCTCCTCCCCTCCCTTGGCAGGGTTTCCTTTCCCCCCTGGCACTACTCGGGTATCTCTGATTGTCCTAGTCTCCCTTACCATGTCCAAGTCCAGCCCTAACAGGCTGGATACTAAACTCCTGCACATCTCAACTCCCCCTATTGCATCTCCTCTTACTCACTTACTCAGCCTCTCCTTTGCCCTCTGTGCTGTCCCCCAGTCCTGGAAGATTGCCAAAGTTCTTCCACTTCCCATAGGTATGGATTCTTCCTCCCCTGGTAGCATCTGGCCTATCTCCCTCCCTCCTCTCCTCCGTTGCTAAGCTGCAAGAGAAACTGGTCTACTCCGGACTCTCTGATTTCCTCTTGTCTTTCAATTTCCTCTCCCCCTTCCAGTCTGGCTTTCAGAAGCACCACTTCACTGTCTCATCTTTGCTGCATGCCACTGATTCTGTGTTCTATGGGATAGATCAAGGACACATCACAGCTGCCATATTCATCAATCTGGCCAAAGCCATTGACTCGTGACCCACCCACTCCTCCTGAACAAGCTGAGTTCTGCTGGTTCTGCTCTTATCTCGTGGGCCATTTACAGATTTAAGGTCGCTACTAACCATAATACCCAAATCTCTTTCTTCCTTTACTACCCTGAGTATCTGACCATCTAAACTGTAATCCACTTCTGGATTTTTTTTCCCCAAGTGCATTACCGTACACTTATCAATGTTAAAGGACGCCATGTTCTCTTTAGCCCAGGTCTCTAATTCTGCAAGAGCCTTCTGCAATTTTAATGCATCCATCTGACTATTTACTGGAGAACCTATGCATGTGTCGTCCGCAAATTTGGACAACCAAATGTTTGTTGTGACATGCATGGTGGAGATATAAAGATTAAACAAGCATGGTCCCAAAACGGATCCTTGAAGGACCCCACTCGTAACAGGGACCCATTCTGACAATTCCCCAAGGACACATACCCTTTGTTTTCATTCAAGCAGCCAGTCACTTATCCAATATACCAGTTTTTGGTGTATCCCAAGCTTAAGAATAGTCTATCAGTTGTTCATGTGGGACTTTATCGGATGCCTTTGCGAAGTCCAGAAATGTTACATCCACAGAACTGCCTTCACCAAGTGTTTTATTTATTCTTCCATAGAATTTGATTAGGCTAGTTTGGCATGAACGTCCCGTTGTAAATCCATGTTGTGTCATATCCCTAACCCCGGCTGATTCTACACAATTCATAATAAAATCCTTGATGATGCACTCCAGAATTTTCCCAAGGGTAGAGGTTAGGCTAATTGGCCTATAATTCCCCACTCTTTGTTTGGAACCCTTTTTATGAATAGAGATCACTATTGCCTGCCTCCAAGCCTAAATAATTTGGCCCGCTCCAAGGATTTTGAAAATCAATGTTACAGGCCCTGCCAAATTATCTGCCAATTCCTTCAATAGTCTCGGATGTAAACCATCTGGTCCATATGCCTTGTTTTGATTCAAATTTCTTAATCTAGTTCTGACTTCTTCAATCTCTGTTATTAAATCTGATGCTCCCTTAGATGGTTGGTTCTCTGCTATAGATGCTTTTTCTACATTAAACACTGACGAAAAATATGTGTTAAACATATCAGCCATGTCCTTGTTACCTGTTATTAATTTACCAGTATCATCCTTTAATGGGCCAACAATACGTCCTTGTCCCTTTTTATTATTAATATAAGCATAGAAGCTTTTGTAATTATCCTGCGTTTTGGTGGCTAAGTTAAGCTCATGTTTCCTTTTTGCTATAACAATAGCTATTTTGACCCCTTTTAAATAATATTTATAAACCTCCCATGATCTAGGCTCACCACAATGTTTGGCCCTAGTATATGCCTAATTTTTTTTTTTAATTAGCTTTTTAATCGATGCTGTCATCCGGGGAAGAGAACTTCTAGTTTTATGATATTTTTTACTAGTTGGGAGGTACTTATGAATCAGCCCATTTAATTTAGTAATAAATATATCCCACATTTCATGTAGTGTATGATTACTTAGTTCCTGTTTCCAATTCCATTTATCCAGTTCAGTTTTTAGAGTACAGTAATCCACCCCATTAAAGTCATACAATACTGTACTACCACTGATACTATGGTAGCCCTTGTTATATTGAAAACTGACCATAGAATGGTCACTATTAACTAAAGGTACATCAACCTTACAATTTTGAATATTGTCAATCAAATTGGTTAACACCAAATCCAAAATATGACCGCCCCTTTTATTTTCATTGACTATCTGCTGTAATCCGGCTACCATAAATGTCTCCAGGAATTTAACCACAACCTGGGAATTAGATTGCAGTGTATCCCAGTTTATACCAGGAAGATTAAAATCTCCTAGTTAAATAACGCTGTCCTCCTGGTTTACACACTTAACAACATCCAATATAAGGTTGTCATTTTCAAAACAAGTAGCTGGTGGTCTATAAACCATGGCTATATTGATCTTTGGTGATTTTGGGGGGGGATAATTTTTACCCACAGGATATCTGCCTGTTCCCACAAGGGACAATCTATAATCTCAAATGTTATATCATTATGTACATATAATGCCACTCCGCCACCTTTTTTATGGAGCCTATCTTTATTATGTAAAGTGTAACCTGGTATTTGTTTATCCCAGGTATCATCTATCCTCCACCATGTCTCCGTAATGGCACATATATGGATATTATCATTATATAAGTTCCATCTTAACTCTTCCATTTTATTTGTAAGGCTTCTAGCATTAAGGACTAAGTAATTCCATATGGTCTGCTGATTATGTAGCACATTAATATTCATAAGCCCTATACCTCCCCAATATTCAGTTTAAAGTTTGTTCAATAACCAGTTTAATTTTAGATGAAAAAGTTATTGGTGTTTTTTTCATCATCTGTACTTCCTATTCTATAAGCCATCCCAATTCAACTCATATACAGCATATAACTAGCAAATTGCCTATTTCTTCTCAGTATCTACTGTAGGGTCCCCTTGAAGTTCAAGAAAATTCTGGATGTTTTCCAACTGTCAAGACACTCTCATTGATACACTGGATAATCCTGTAGGCTTAATAACTATTGAATGTCCATTCTGTGTTCTTTTCAAGGCTTGCGTTTGAACTTTTGTCAAGTTATTCCTGTTGTAGAATGTGTTTTATCTGCTTATTTTGTCTGTGTCTTTATGATCTTTGGTACCTTTGTGATGTAGCTTTCCGCTAAATGTTACTGACCTCTCTGTGGTGTGTAGGACAATTAGAAGTTCAAGTCTTTTTATAGCCTACTTTCTGTTAACAGTTATTTCCTTTTCCATGTCTGCAAATTGATATGTTAGCCTTAAAGATTAAAAAAAAAAAAAATCTAAGTAAATCTATCTGAAGTGTGAAATCATCCAAATCCTTTGGTGGGTGAAAATGACAACCCTTTAGATATCCTGCTGCTAAGGTTGTAAATCACTGTATTCTCTGGGTCTGGCATCCTCTGCAGGCCCATCCTCCTCAGCCTCCTCTTCCAAAACCTCCATCTCTTCCTTGTCCCATATACCTGTCCTGATACGGCCCTCATTTCCCTTCTAAAGAAATATCCTCGCTCTATTGTTTTCTGCTGTTCGTCCTGTATAGGTATTATTTGTCCCCCAGTTCCTCCACTGGTTGATGGTCCTTCTAAAAGGGGTTCCTGTGGCTGTTTTTTCTTATATTTCAATGTGACAATGCTATCTGAACAATCACATAGAAACATAGGTATTGATGGCAGATAAGTACCGCTTGGTCCACCTAGTCTGTCCATTTTCCCTACCTACTATAACACTGCAGACCCTACTTGGTCTCCAACTTTACTCCCCCTTTCCCTACCTGTAAGCTTCCCTTATGCCTATCCCATGCATTCATGAAGCCTGTTACCATTTTTGCCCCCACCACCTCCACTGGGAAGCTGTTTCAGCTATCCACCACTCTTTCTGTGAAATAGTACTTCCTCACATCTCCCCTGAATCTCCCCAGCTTCCCTTGTTCTTGGGCATCTTATTTTTGAAAATGCTTTGCTGTTGAACTTTATTCATATCCTTGAGGTATTTGAATGTTTCTATCATATCCCTCCCTCCCTTCTCTTCCATGGTGTACATATTCAGGTCCTTCAGTCTCTTCTCATAGGGCCTATAATGCAGACCCTGCACCATTTTGGTTGCCCTCCTCTGGACCGCTTTTATCCTGTCTGTGTCCTTCCGGAGATGTGTTCTCCAAAACTGGACACAGTACTCTGGGTGAGGTCTCATCAGTGATCTATACAGTGATAACACCACCCCTCTTTCTGCTGATGATACCCCTCCCTATGCACCCTAGCATCCCACTAGCTCCCTCCACTGCCCTGCAACACTGTCTGGCCACCTTTAGGTCATCAGGATATAATTACTCCCTGGTCACTTTCCTGTTTGGTGGTGGTTAATATTAACCCCCATTTCTGTGCCCCAGGCGCATGATTTTGAACTTCTTCACATTGAAACCTAGCTGCCACATCCTTGATCACTCCTTTAACTTACCTAGATCACTATTCATTTTTCCACCCCCCCTGAAGTGTCTACCCCATTACAGTGGCACACATTTCCTTCTAGCCCCTCTGCAATGTCACTAATAAAGACATTAAAGAGAACTGGTCCCAGTACTGATTGATCCCTTTTGCAACCCACTTGTCACCCTTCCTTCCTTGGAGTGAACTCCATTCACCACCACCCTCTGTCTCCTGCCCCACAACTAATTTCTCACTGAGTTTACCACCTTAGGGCCCACTGCTAGGCTTCCCAGCTTGTTTAGGAGTCTCCTGTGTGGAATGGTGTTGAATGTCTTTCTGAAATCTAGGTAGACCACATCCACTGCTCCACCCTGAGCAAATTCCCTGGTCACCCAGTCAAAGAAATCTATCAGATTTGTTTGACATGATCTCTCCCCAGTGAATACATGCTGCCTCAGATCCTGGAGGCCACTGGATTCCAGATATTCTACAATCTTCTCCTTCAGTAGTGATTCCATTACTTTCCTCACCACTGAGGTCAGGCTAACTGGTCTGTAGTTACCAGCCTCCTCTTTGCTTCCACTTTTATGAAGTGGGACTACATCCACCCTCCTCCAGTCCTCTGGAACCACTTCTCTCTCTAGTGAGTAGTTGAATAGGGCTGTCAGAGGTGCAATCAGCACCTCCCTGAGCTCCCTAAATATCCTAGGATGCACCCCTTCTGGCCCCATTGCCTTGTCTACTTTCGGATTTGCAAGTTCACTCAAAACCCTCTCCTCTGTATATGGACTAGTGTCTACTTCCCTTCCTTCTATGCTCCTGGCTCTTATCTGTGGTCCCTCTCATTCCCCTTCCTCAGTAAACACTGAACAAAAGTACTTGTTCAAGATGTCCACTTTTTCCTTGTGCCCCTCCACACACTCCCCTCCTTCCTTCCTAAGTCTTCCTATCCCTCCCTTGGTCTTTCTCTTTTCACTTACATTCCTGAAAAATACCATGTCCCCTTTCTGCACTGCCTGGGCTATTTTCTCCCCCGACTGCACCGTTGCACTCCTGATTGCCTTCCCTACCTTCCTCTGTTTCTCCTAATACTCCTCTCTATCTTCCTCTCTCTCTCTCTCTCTCTCTCTCTCTCTGTCTTCTTATACCTCCTGAATGCTAACGTTTTGCCCTTATCTTCCCAGTCACCTCTTTTGAGAACCATAGTGGTCTCATTCTCCTCCTACTTTTGCTTACTTGCCTGATGCAGAGATTTGTTGCCTTCTCTATCCCTCCTTATAGATTTGCCCACAGTTCCTCCACTCCCCCCAAGTTCCTCCCCCTCTACCAAGGCATCCCTGAGGCATTCCCCCGATCATTTTAAAATCTCTTCTCCTGATGTCCAGAACCCTTTCCTCTGTGTGGTTCGATCCTGCTGCATGACTTACATAGAACCACACTGTGCGGTGATCAGGTGGCCAACTACTGTGATGTCTGCAACACTGTCCCTTTTGGTCAGTACAAGGTCCAGTGCTGCCACTTCATGAGTGGGATCTTTTACTAGCTCCCTGAGGAATGCTCCCTGCAGGGAGTCCAGGATGTCCCTGCTGAAGCTGCAGCTGGGATGCTTCAATCTACATCCAGCAGATTGAAGTCCCCTACCAGCAGCACCTCTCCCTTGTTCCCATCTTTTGGATGGCTTCCACTAGAACCTTATCCAACTCCCCCCCCCACACCCGTGTTGGAGGTCTATAGATCACGCCAGTGTGAATAGCGGCTCCCTTTCCTGTTTTACCAGTAAGAAACACTTAAGAGTGCGTACTAGGCTGTGGTTCTCTCAAGTTAAAACAGAGACATATTCACAAAAAAACTTGGGCACTCACCACCACATATGATGCTGACACTGCGGATTAAAGCACAAACATATTTATTAGTAATAAAAAAACAGGCAGCACAGTGCCCGCCTGACATGTTTCTGGTCTCACATGGACCTCAAATTTATAGTCACTCAGTGATGAGAGCATCAGTGACAAATACATGTTGTAATCAAGTCCTGATTTCATAAATAAAAACATCTGTCATAGATAAAAATACAATAACTAGTTTAAAACAGTATATCAAATTAATAAAACATAGACATATGGTAAGAACAAATATATAATATTTGTTATACCTAAATTGTAAAATAGAAGGAAAGAAAGGGGGGATGGGGAAAAGGGATTAGGACAAGAAAGGGGGAGGGCGATTGTATAAGAGCAAACTATGTAGCACACTTAAAAGGGTGACAGACAGTTTCAATGATACCCGCATTTTATTATCAAAAATCCAAGAAAAAAAACTGCAAATATATACAAGCCTCTGAAATTCATTTATAAATTAGTGAAAGACAGGGGGAGGGAAAAGTGTAGTAATATAGTATATAAAGGAACTCTGGATGAGAGCTAGTAAATGGGGAGAGGGGGGAATTATAGGTGCTAATATTCCAAAATATAGATGGAAATAATTTCAATTATCTTCTGTCCTGTAAATAGAGTTTAATTTCAAAACCTGTATTTAAGCCCAGATATTTATAAGTGTAACCCCCTGCAAATGGGGGCTCCCAAAAGTCTTCCAGGAGCTTGCCTAAGTGCTCCAAATCTGGTTGGCGTTCGTCGAAATACTGTTTAAATGTGAGCACTGTGAGTGCTTTTGGAGCCTCTACGTACTTTCTCTTTAAGAGCTGCCTGCTCGCAGGCATAATTAGTTTGAAAGGGGGGTCTGTGTGTTTCTCTGCTCGAGTCCCACTCAAGCTGCTGACAAATCACTCAGTTTCTGCCATTGTTAAGGGGGCAGAGCGAGCACTCTTGAAAGATGTAATTAGTTACTGGTGACCTGTTAGTATAGTAATGAAAACGTAGTTTGTCTAACCTGCTTCTCTTGGCGCATGAACTATTTCTGATCTGCTTCACCATTTTGGTCCCAGACTGCCAACTTGGACCAATCAGGGGGCGAGGACTCTAAAATGGAGCCTGAGTTGGGCCAATGGGGACTGGGACTCTAAAGTGGAGCCTGCTAAAATGGGGCTGTGTGAAGAGAGCCTCTGGGAATTGTAGTTTCTGACCTGTTGGCACCTTTTTGCACCTATAGAGGGAGCCCTGCTGTGACTGACAACTGGACTGACCAATCGAACCATGTGGATCTAAGTGAAAGACCCTGAGCTGTCTGCTGGCAAGCCAGATCCAAGTGGAGAGTGAAGAGAGAAGGAGCTCTGCTGAGTGTCGTGGTAGTTTGCGCAGGAGGCACATGTGAGGCCCGAATTCCGGCCTGTTTGCCGTTGTGGAAGAAGAGAGAGAGAGTCAGAAAAAGGTATTTTCAGACTGAATCCGAAGTTTGTGAGGAAAAATCAAGCTGCTGTTGTTGGGACCAGGCTTAACCTGTAGAAAACTGAAGATTGTGCTGAGAAGCGATCAGCCTGTCAGGACTGTGTGGCCTGGTATAGTCCAAGCTTTTTACATATAAATGTGTGATGTGCTATGTGCTGAATGGGGAGAGCAAGCTGTTATTTCCCCCTGCTGTGAACTGTGTGCTGAGCTGGGAGAACTGTCCCAGCAGAAGTAAGCGGACTGAATCCGTGCCATTGAATCCAGTAGGCCCAGCCATGAGGGTCGCACCGTACTGCCTTGCTGCCAGCGAAACCCATCGAGAGGGATTAGCCTGGAGACTCCAGCTGGCAAATCCAGCTCCTCATCCTTCTGCTCTGGTTCAGTTTGGGTATCATGAGTAAAATCAGGGTAGCTCCCTGCAACTTTTAATAATCAAAAGTGTGTCAACCGATTCATTCCTTCCATTCTAATTTTCATGAACTGAGCCACAAGGCTCCAGATTACAAGTGTGTTTTGTATTTGTGCATGTCTTTTCCTTCTTGCAGGGCCCCAACAAGCTGCACCAAGCCAGCCAACCCCGGGCAACGGACCTGGCTAGTCCCCCCCCATCCTGGGTACCCAAAGAGTGTGACTATTGGACCCTAAGTGCATGCACAGTACTGAAATTTATGTGTTTCAGCCAAATCAATCTGATTGCCCCTTCCTTGTTACTACCCCTCTAATAAATCAGATTTGTTGTTATTGAACTATATTCTGCTTGTGGTGTCCATACATACAGAAAAAAGTATTGCATTGTAGCTGTGTGTACTGTATAACCTTGTTTTATAGGGGGTCCTCAGAGACATGCTGCAAGAATCAGTCCTGAGGGTAAGTGGTAACTGTATGTGTAATAAGTTTGCATATCCGGGCCCTGGATAGTAGCCAGGTATTTCAGATCAGCACACCAAGTGGACTCCGTGCTAGCCCCCCCCGGGGTGTAGCCAGGCAATATACAAATGTACACCAGTACCGTGTTTGTTGCTTCATTTGGCATAATAAATACAACTTTTGTATCTCAAGACAGTGGTTGTTGCCATGCATGGGTAAATACAAATGGCATGCATTGTTCCCTGAGACACCCACATACCAGCCCAGAGCCTGTAGCGTTGTATTGTCCTCGGGATGCAAAGAGTATTAGTGACCAGTCCTTCTAGTTTCGACTCCTATGAACAAAATTACAGAAAGGTTCAGTATTTTCTTTGTTAGTTTTCATGGAAAAAGGAAGCAGTTCAGAGTTTATTTGCTACCCCCCCTTAAATAAAATTGCACACCATGGAGTGCTTGGAGTATGCCTGCCTACACCCTTGATTATTCCGGGATATTGGGAAGGTCTCTTACATGTGTTGAAAGGGACACTAGTGGGGATAGAGGGGGATCACAGTGTCCCAGAGGGCTGTCATCTGGTTAGGTTACCTGCAACCAGCCCTGACCTTTGGGTGGAGGCACCCATCATCGGACCTAGGCCCCTCAACCTGTCACTAGCCACACAAGCAGGGGTAGTAGCTCTTGGGATAGCACCATCTGGGGGTTACATAAGCACCAAGCTGAGCAATCCAGAATGTTTCTAGTTTCAAAACAAAATTGTTGAAATTACCGCCATGTGGATTTGGGCTTACAGTACTTTATAAATTGCTATATAGGAGAAAACATACTTATGGCTGTCTTTCTTGTTACATATATGTGCAGCTGTAGCATATGCCACATCCCTATTGGCAATAGTCCTCTGATGTTCCCCCACTCTAACCTTAAAATTTCCAGTGGTTTTTCCCACATAAAAAGCTTGGCAGGTACATGTAGCTAAATAAATAATACCATTTGCACTGCATGTGATCACTTATCGTATTTCAAAAGACTTTCTGTTGTTTACAGTGCTAAAAGTTTTACCTGTGGTTACATATTTACAATAAATACAATTATTGCACCTAAAGCATCCTTTAGGTCTTGAAAACCAAGCTGTATTGTCCCTTTTATCCTGGTAGTGGCTATGCATCAGCATGTCCCTAAGGCTGGCTGCTCTTCTATGTGATAAACATGGTTTAGTTCTTGCCACTTCTTGTAACCCCTGATCTGCTGCCACAGTACAGCCACCCCTTCCTGATTTCCCTGTATCTCGGTAGCCTTTATGCTGTTGCTCACATAAAGAGCCACTCCCCCCTCTTTCTTTCCCACCCTGTCCTGTCTGCACAAAGTGTAGCCTGGTATGGCTGTATCCCAGTAATGGTTCTCATTGCACCATGACTCGGTAATAGTGGCAATATCCAAGTCAGCCTCTGCTATTATGGTCTCTAGGTCTGAAATTTTGTTTCCCAGACTTTGTGCTTTTGTGCACATGGCCTTCTAGGATGTGCTACCACCCTGTTTGCATTCATCCCCTGTCCATTTTTGCCATCCCTCATCCCCTTTGCTCTCAGTCCCATCTTTCTTCACCTATACCACTTTGTTTCCTTTTTTGTTGGGTACCTTCATGTATTTCTTTCCCTTTGGTCTCTGCTTACTGCCTACTTCAATTTGGGTGGGGGGGGGGCAGTTTATGTCTCCCCGTTTCCTTCCGCCACCCCCTCAACTAGGTTAAGTACCTGTCAATACTGTCACTAAAATATAGTAGATTTCCTGGTTTCCTCTGAAATCTTTTGAAATTGTATAGTTTACTCCCCTTTTATAATCCATGGCATCTCTCTGGTACTTCTATGTTTTTGTTGTATGATATGATCCCAAACTCCTTCAGATAACACAAGAATCTTCTTTGTACTGTGACTGTAAGTCTGAATTGTATTGTACTCTGGGTTTATGCTTTCTGAGTACCTGCATCTTGTTTGTATTCATTTATGTTTCAGTGTTGTCTGTGAATTAACTCTTAGTCACCCTGAAAATAGGACACTAGTCTCAGTGGGCCTACCTTGTAAGCAAATTTCTATAAATTCAATAAATAATTTCTCTAACGTAGATGTATACTGATCTGCACGACATGAACCTTACAGCAGCAGTACTAGTTTGCCAGCAAAAATGTCATCCTATGTTTTTAGCAGTTATGTATTCCTGAAAATGTTCAGTTTTTCATTCAGGTATTTTAAATTAAATCAGCTATTTTAAGACTGTGTTTTATTAAAACTTTTGCAATTTGCATGGATCTACACTTCAGAGCTAATCAGAGCTCAGAGGGGACATTAGGGGGAGTGTTTTCCAGCTCATCGGAGCAGGAATTTCATTTTATTTTACTAAAAATCTTAGAGTTCAGAGGGACTCTCCATCAGACAGTAGAATTGTCCTGGTCGGGTAGGAGCAAGCCCCACTTGTTCTTGATGCTGGCCATAGTCTTTAAAATTTAAAAAAGGTGCCAAGCCTCCTGCCTTCCAGTCTATTAATTGAGGCAGATCTCTGAGCTACACCACTTCAGAGCTCATCGGTGCTCAGAGAGGATGTCAGCTCATCATTATCCTGCACACCCCCTAAGGCCCCAACCTCTGTTAAATGCCCAGCAAAGGAGGTGGAGCCATCAGTTAGGGGCCAAGACAAAAGAGTAGATAGGCTAGATCAAGGAGGAGCTAGAAGAATAGGGTTGAACTGGAAAGACTGCACTGTTTTGACTTGGTTTATGTACTAAGTTTTCCTGCACTGGTTGACTTGGTTTGCGTACTAGGTTTTCCTGTGTTGGGGCATCTCTAGTCAATAGTCATTAACATTGAGCTATTTTGATGTTTTATTTGTTTCTTGAGGAAACCAAGGCCAAATGGCCGTACCAAGTTGGGGACATGGATGGGGGCATTGGTCTGTGTGGAGAGGGAGGGAGGCACTGTTTGAAGATGCAAGAAGGGGAGACCAGCTTGGGCAGTGTCACTACTGGATGGGGAGGGGGACTTTGGCTACTGTGTGGAAGTGAGGCAGACTGGTGGGATGCAGTGGCTATGGGGCTGCGATGGCCATAAGCACACTGTGGAGGCTAGGATACTGTCCAGTATGTGCCAGGTTAATGAAATTAAAGGCTGAGGTATGCAGGCTCAGGGAAGAACTGGACAGGTGGATGGAGGGCATGAGTACAGGAGTTGGGAGGGACTTATATAAAGATTGATGGAGAATAGGGTGTCTTCAAATACGAGAATGGGTGGTGGGGGGACAGCTGGAACTGTGGAAGGTCAGGCCAGGTCTGGGGGTGGAATTGGGAAATGGGTTTGAGACTGGACAGGGAGGAGGGTGAAGGCTGGCAGAGAGTAGGGGCTGCTGGTAGTGGTGGAAAAAGGATTCCAAGGACCCAGGCAGGAAAGCTCAACTGACCAGAAGAGGATGCTAGAAGGCAGCATGCTGGGGGGATTCCGGTCTTAAATAGGTACTCGCCACCGGTGGACACCATGGCAGAAGGGGTCTCAGAAGAAGCAGGGGGAGCTGTAGGCGGGGGCTGGAAGGAGAAGGAAGGAAGAAGTGAGGGGAGGGATGGGGGGGTACCAGGACTAACAAAGGCACAAGGGAAAATAGGGATAGGGAGGATGTGAGTGGCATGTACATGGTAAGGGAGAAAGAGGGGGAAGAGATGAGAAAGGAGGGAACCCTAGGGGCAAGTGGACAACAGGGTGTCTATTTGGGGGAGCAAAGGAAACAGGATGATGGGACGAAAGAAGTGAGGAAACATGGCACTGGACTGGATGACCACAATGTTAAGGCTACCTACTCTGAGGAGATCCGGTAAATCATTGGCAGGGAATAGACACATGGAGAGGCGAGGGATAGGAGTTCTAGGGGAAAGGGTGTCAGAGGAAGTGGTAGAAGTCAACAGGGAAGGTGAGGGAGAAGCTACCAAGGTTGTGGGGGGGTAGGGATCAAGGCAAGGATTCGGGAGGGGGAAATGAGGGTCAGGAAGGCAGAACAGACGCTGCATCTTAGGGAAGGAGAACAGTGACACAGGTGATCCAGAAGAAAAAAGGGGGCAAGGTGCTATTGATTGGTGATTCTATCATAAATGGTATCAAGTGGGGGGGGCAGAAATTGTGCGATTTGGGTGGAGTGCATGCCGGGGATGATGGTGCTGGAGGTAATCCACCATATTCCCTCATAGGGTAAGGAACAGGATAGGAAATCGCATCTGGTGTTCCACTTGGGAACAAACGACCAAGAAAGTAACAATTTCCTGGAGGTGCAGGTGAGATTTAAGGAACCTGGCTAGGTTTGTGGTGGTCTATGCTTCAAATCTGTAGCCTTTTTGGAAATTTTACCAGTACCCAGAGCTAGTACAGAGAGAAAACAAAGGATAAATGAGTTCAATAGTTGGCTAGTGAGATGGTGTAAGCAGATGGGATCCAGACTGGTAGGGGACTGGGGGACAATATGGGAGGATGAGAGCCTTTTTGCCTCTGACAGGCTACACCTCAACAGAGAGGGTGCATCCGTACTAAAATGCAGGCTGGAGGAGTTCTTTGATAGAGCATTTAATTTAAACTAAATGGGGGGGGTCTGGGAATAAAACCACACCATAGTACAGCTGAGATGGGGGCCCCCGGAAGAGATGAAGAAAGGAGAACAGAGGTGGAGGAACAATGGTGGAGGGATTTGGTGGTTAATGCAAGGAGCCTGGCAAACAAGATGGAGGAACTGATAGTTATCATTGTGCATGGCAGACTGGACATAATTGTGATCACAAAAACCTGGTGGACAGAATATCATACCTCATACATGGGAGACAGCTATTCCTGGCATCAGGTTGTTCAGGAAGGACAGGAGAGACAAGAAGGTGGGGTGGCCTTATACATCAGGGAAGTCAGAAAGGTTATGGAGGTGCAGGAGGGGGATGGGGAAACTGAACTCCTTTGGTTGACACTGGGCAGAAGGACAGGGGAATTCTTGAGACTAGGAGTTATTTACAGGCCACCCACGTGAGGAAAAGAACAGGATAGGGTGATGTCATAGGCCATTATGAGGATGGCTCTCAATGGGGAGACACTTCTGGTGGGAGATCTAAACCTCCCAGACATTGACTGGACCATCTCAGGTGCTGCTTCAGCCAAAAGCAGGGAGATTCTGGAAACACTGCAGGGGGTGTTCCTTCAACAGTTGGTCAAATATCCAATTAGAGGAACAACTTGCTGGACATGGTCTTAATGAATGAGGAGAATGTGGAGAAAGAGGTGGTGGGGAGAAGCTAGGAAACAGCATCCATAGGACCATCAGATTCAAGGTGAGATCGGGAGGGAGGGGGAATGAGTCAAACCAACACTACAGTGCTGGACTTCAGGCGCACAGACTTTGACAAAATGAGAAGGATAGTGAGGGGGCAATGGATGGCTTGGGAGAAATAGAAGACGTGGAAGAGTTATGGGGAGCTAGAAGAGATCAGGTGAGGGAGGCCACACAAACGTGTATTAGAAGGGTTAGGAAGGGAGCAAGAAAAAGGAGGCCAGTCTGGTTCAATAGGGATGTGGTGGGGGTGGTTGGGGGTAGGAGGAGGGCATTCAGGGAATACAAGTGAACACAGAAGAATGAGGATAGGGAGGCTTATAGGGAAATGAGGAGGCTAGCAGAAAGGTAATTAGGAGGGCTAAGGCCAACATGGAGGAGAGGACAGCAAAACAAGCCAAGAGAGGTGACAAGTCATTTTTTAGATATGTGGGAGATAGGAAGAAGACTGGGCAAGGGATTGCAAGGCTGTGGGTGAAGGAGGGGAGCCATTAGGGAGTAGTGTGACAAAGCTGAAGAACTAAATAGGTACTTTTGTTCTCTATGATGGAGGGGGAGGGCAGGGGACTGGAATTAAGGAGGAGGGAGGGAGGGAAGCACGGGGGTGGATATGAGACCCTTCAGTGCAGAGAGAGTAAGGGTGAAACTAGGCGGGCTGAAGGTGGACAAGGCCATGAGGCCAGATGGGTTGCATCTGAGAGTGATCTGGGAACTGAGACAGGAGTTGGCTCACCCATTCGTGAGGCTGTTCAACCTGTCTCTGGTTTCTGATAGGGCACTGGAGGACTGGAGGAAGGTGACTATAGTTCTGATATACAAGGGTGGAAGCAGGGAGTTGAGGGAGAATTACTGCCCGGTCAGCCTCACCACAGTGGAGGGGAAGGTCATGGAGGCCATCATCAGGGAAAGGGTGATGGAATATCTAGTGGCAAATGGGCTGCTGGACGATAGAAAACATGAGTTCACAAAAGGGAAGCATGCCAGTCCAACTTAATTGAGTTCTTTGACTGGGTGACTCAGGTAATAGACCGGGTAGGAGGTGGTGGAAGTGGCCTATCTGGATTTCAACAAGGCCTTCAACACCGTACCCCACAGAAGGCTGGTCAACAAGCTGGAAAA
Source organism: Neoceratodus forsteri (assembly GCA_016271365.2). NCBI lineage: Eukaryota > Metazoa > Chordata > Ceratodontiformes > Ceratodontidae > Neoceratodus > Neoceratodus forsteri. The sequence continues at coordinate 722,971,961 of CM057458.1, read as the reverse complement.
TATGGGGGTGGGGGACAAAATAGCTATATGGATAGCAAACTGGTTGGCAGACAGAAGCCAGAGGATGGTGGTGAATGGGGTACACTCCAGGACAGCGTGGGTGACCAGCGGGGTCTCCCAGGGCTCAGTGCTGGGACTACTCCTTTTCAGTCTCTACATAGGCGATATAGCGGATGGTCTGAAGGGTTGTGTAGCCCTTTTTGTGGATGATACAAAAATCTGTAATAGGGTATACTCTGCAGGGGTTGCTGCAGACATGAGACAGGACCTGAGGAAAAACCCGAGGACAGGATACACACTTGGGGAGATCAGGGTTATGGAGCAGCAGCGGGATCTGGGGATAGTAGTCTCCAGTGATCTCAAGGTGGGGAAGCAGTGTATCAGGGAGGGCATATGGGATGTTGGCAAGTATTGGAAGGGGGATCACTAGCAGAAGGAGGGAAGTCGTGATGCCGCTGTACTAAGCCATGGTGAGACCGCACCTTAAGTATGGAGTCCAATTCTGGAGGCCATACCTGCGAAAAGACCGAATTCATTGAAAGGGTTCAGAGAAGAGAGACCAAGATGGTGTTAGGGATGAAGGGCAAACCATATGAACAGAGATGTAGGGAATTGGGCTGTACACATTGGAGACTAGATGGGAGAGAGAGGACATGGTGGAGACCTTTAAATATGTTACAGGGATAAACAAAGTGGACCAAGGGTGATTATTTCACAAGAAGGAAGGCATCATAAAAAGGGAGCATGGTCTGAGACAACAGGGGGGAAGCTACAGTAGCAACATGAGAGGTGTGTTCTTCACTGAGAGGGTGCTGGAGGCCAGGAACAGTCTTTCAGAGGAAGTCTGGGAGCCAAGACTATGTCAGGTTTCAAGAGGACATGGAACAGGCGCATGGGGTTATGAAGAGGTGGGGTGGGCACGTTAGGAGGATGGAGGGATTGGGAGGGGATAAGGGGCAGACTAGGTCAGCCAAGAGATCCTTTTCTGCCATCAAGTTCTATGATTCTATGAAATATGGCAGTCTCCAGCAGCTTCCAGAAATCTTCTCACCGGAGATCACACATTAACTGCACACACTGTATTTGTAATGCAGATATATCAGGGTGATGGCAGCAAATGTTTCTGATGGCCAACAGCACAGCAGCATCCAGATATACTTAAATCCTTGATGGTGAACCTGGCAAAGAACCAATATTTTGTAAGAACTTGAGAGTCCTGTATCTTGCCACAGGGTTGAAATAAAGCAAAAAGAAAATCAGATATAGTTTTTAGTACTGCTGCTTTAAATGCTTCTTGTTCACTTGGTGTAGCTGTGGTAAATTTTCTTCTCTCTTCTTGAATACCCTTAATGAGACTCTGCATACGATCAAAGCTGCATTTATTCTTTGTAGCATCCCATTGTGGGGTTGTGAATTAATTTGTTATACCTCACTTACTGTAGGTTCATTCATAACCCTGGGACCCCTAGGAATAGTTTATACTTGATATATTGGCCCAGGATTATGGCATGCTATTCAAATTTTGTATCCTGCATGAATGAATTCCTCAATTTAGTTAATATGATTGCTATCTTGATCCCCTGCTGTCATTCCTAACTTTTAACACCCAGTAACTCAGTGACTCCGTATATTGGCTAGGAGGTAAGTAGCTGTTGGACTGACCCAAATTATTCCCCAGCATAGCAATCTCTGAGTATCTGTCTGATTTGGGGTTCGAGCATGAATCCTCCACTACTCTCCAGACTGGGTTTTTAACCCGTACACCCTCTGCTCAGCAACTTTACGTACTTCGAGAAGCCTGTGTTGCAGCAGGTGGAAATGTTCTGAGTTATGTAAATTTCCCTATATTATTCTTTTTTTTAACATATTTTATCAGCACCTAGTTTCTGATCCCCTTTGTGGTTGACATATGGTAACCCCCCCCCACACACACACGTGCGTGTATATATACACACACGTGCACACACACACACACACCTGTGTTTTCAAATAGTGATTGAAGAGGCTTACTGTGATTTTTTGGTGTGTAGTCGAACCAACGAGGACCCCATATATCAGCAGCTGCAACAGTAGAGTAAATCTCAAAATGGACAATGTTGCAGTAAAGTAAGGGATTTTGGTCATTGCAGATGTTGACTCATGGTGGAAGGCCAAGGGACTGCCAACCAGGCATTGTAAATTACTACATAACCAAAGGAAGGTGTAACATCAATAAAATGTGGTGAGAATTCAGGCAAGGCTATTGATGAAACAGGGCATGCCATTTTATTGCTACAGGAAATAAGACCATATGGCTAACTCACATTTTGCTGAGGCTGAGATGGTGAAATGGTGCTTTTGGGAAGAAATGGGTGAAGCAAGAGTTAAGAGATATGAAATAAACAATCTGCTTTGAGAAAAAAATATGAATGGCAAAATGTTGGGAGCATAGCAGTTAAAGTAGTTCTCTCTAGGTACAAGATGATCTGGCAGAGATTGAGGAAACAAGAGAGGCAAGCTGGACAGTTTGTCTTGCGGCACTCTTGCTTCCAAATGCAGTGACTCTGATACTATGCTGAGAAACTCCAGGGTAGTGACAGGGCAAATGGTTTTGTCTGCAGCAAGATGAATGAGAGATGCATCAAATAGTTCTGTTAGGCATGGTATGCCCACTGCAGGAGGAGAAGTCAGAGAATCAACCAGTAGAAAATTATCAAGAAGATGAAGTACAAATGGATGTTTGCAGTTCAGGAGGATCCAGCAAAGGGATTCGGTGAGTATTGAATAGTTTAGAGTTGTTTTTGCAACCAAAGGCGAAGAAGATGACAAAATAATACAACTAATCCCAGCAGATGTCGTAAAATGCCAAAGAGTGGGGTGTATATGGAGAAGTTTTAAGGCATATGATATGTCTTGTTTAGGAAGCCATTCTTATTGACCAGCAGTTTTAATGAATTAATGGCATTATTTATTCTAGTATAATCCAAGGTGTAGTCAGCTGAGGAAATGAGAGAATAATGCTGGATACAGGAGTGAGATGAGAAGCAGATAAATTAATACAGTAGTAATTCTTTAATTCTCTTAAGAATTTATGAACTGCTATGCCAATAGGTATACTATGATAATGCTAAAATTGTGACTGGGTAAATGGTCCATAATGAATCATTTGTCATGTTCATTCTTTAGGAGGGTCTTTACTGCTACCAGATCTGGATTAGCAGATTCCTGCAGATAAAGTAAGAGGCATTAAAACACCCACTTGGAAGCCATTGAATAATCAATCAATCAATTAAAATTCTAGCCTGAAACAGGGAGGGTTTTGAATGAAAACTGACATAGCAGATTTGATATTACAGGTCTTGAGGGATGTTGCAACTATCATTTGGATAAAGGAGAGAAACATAGAACATAGAAACATAGAATTTGACGGCAGATAAGGACCACTTGGCCCACCCAGTCTGCCCATTTTCCTACCTAATGGATAAGTTGCAGATCCTAGTTAACCAGCAGCCTACTTCTTCCTACCCCCACCCCCTAGAATTGCCTTATGACTGTCCCATGCATGCTTGAATTCCACCACTGTTTTTGACTCCACAGCCTCCTCCGGAAGGCCGTTCCATGCATCCACAACCCTCTCTGTGAAAAAATACTTCTTAAATTACCTCTGAGTCACTTCCATCTTCAAAATTGTGCCCTTGTTCTTGCACACGCCTTTTTTGAAAGATGCTACCTCTTGGACTTTGTTCATTCCTTGAGGTACTTGAAAGTTTCTATCATGTCCCCCCTCCTCCTTCCTAGATGCTATACATATTTAGCTCCTTAAGTCTCTCTTCATATGTCTTCCCGTGCAGACCCTGCACCATTTTAGTTGCTCTCCTCTGGACAGCTTCCATCCTATCTATGTCTTTGCGGAGATTGGGTCTCCAGAACGGCACGCAGTACTCCAGATGGGGTCTCACCAGCTGTCTGTACAAAGGGATAATAACTTCCTGTTTTCTACTGGTGATGCCTCTCCCTATGCATCCCAGTATCCCCCCCAGCCCTCCTTACTGCCCTCTCACATTGCTTGCCCACCTTTAAGTCATCTGATACCCCCAGGTCCCTTTCCATTTTTGTTGTTGTTAGTATCTCACCCCCCCATTGTGTACTCTTCCCGTGGGTTTTTGTTTTCCAGGTGCATTACCTTACACTTCTTAGCATTGAATCTAAGCTGCCACACATTTGACCATTCCTCTAATCTTGCCAAGTCTCTTCTCATCCTTTCCACCCCACCTTGTGCATCAACTCTGTTGCAGATCTTTGTGTGTCATCTGCTTAGCGACATACTTTTCCTTCCAGTCTCTCTACAATGTCGCTTATAAAGACATTGAAGAGGACCGGTCCTAATACTGAACCCTCCGGTACCCCATTAGTAACTCCCCTTTCTTCAGAGTGGACTCCATTTACTATTACTCTCTGTGTCCTATTCTCCAGCCAGTTCTTTATCCAGGCTGTCATCTTGGGACCCACTCCCAGGCTGGCTAACTTGTATATTAATCTCTTGTGTGGGACTGTGTCAAATGCCTTGCTAAAAGTCTAGGTAGGCCATGTCCACAGCTCCTCCCTGATCTACTACTTTGGTCACCCAGTTAAAGAAATCTATCAGATTCATCTGGCATGACCTTCCCGCTGTGAATCCGTGCTGCCTTGGGTCCTGTGCCCCTCTGGCCTCTAGATACTTTACAGTTCTTTCCTTCAGAAGTGATTCCATCATTTTCCTTATCACTGAGGTTAAACTAACAGGTCTGTAGTTTCTTGCTTCTGCCTTGCTCCCACTTTTGTGAAGGGGAATCACATCTGCCCTCCTCCAGTACTCGGGTACCACCCCATCCTCCCATGATTTGTTAAAGAGGGTAGTCAGTAGTGTCACTAGTTCTACCCTTAGTTATTTTAGAATTCTGGGATGAATCCCATCAGGCCCCATTGCTTTGTCCACCTTCAGTTTTAAGAGTTCTTCAGAACCTTTTCTTCTGTAAATGGGCTGGTATCAACTTCTGTATCCAGAGTGTTTCTACTGTTTGCTTTAGGTAACTCCCCCTCTTCATTTGTAAATACTGAGCAAAAGTATTTGTTTAGTATCTCTGCCTTTTCACAGTCACCCTCTGCCCACCCTCCCTCCCCTTTATTAAGCCTCACTATCCCTCCTTGGTCTTCCTTCGCTCCCTGATGTACCTGTAAAGGTTTTATCCCCCTTCTTAACTGAGTTGGCTATCTTTTCCTCTGTTTGGGCCTTTGCTGTTCTGACTGCCTTCCCAGCTTCCTTTTGCTTTAACTGATACAGTTCTCTGTCCTGCTTCTTCTGTGATTCCTTGTACTTCCTGAATGCTTTCTTTTTCTCTTGAACCTTTACTGCCACTTCCTTTGAGAACCATAGTGGTTTCTTACATAGTTTTGTTTTGTTTTGTTTATTTGTTTCACACAAAGGCTTGTTACCTCTGTGATGGCAGTTTTTATTATTCCTCATTGTTCTTCCAATAAGTAGGATCTTGCTGTCTTGTGGGAAAAGACATGGGCATCTCCACAATGTCTGCATGTTACAAGCAGGTCTATTGCACACAGATTCATTGAAGTTATTACATATAGCCCTTCTGGCTGAAAACATGACTGGACAGCCTCAGAGGTCTTTCAAATGCTTGGTAGCATAGAAAACATTCCAAGATGCTGTTAGTGCAAAGACGAGGTGGAGGGGGAGCTAAATGAGTGGAAGTTGTTCCCCCTGCACTGTTAAGGGGAATAAGGTAGTGAAATGAGATAAGGGTCCTTATACTGTACATGACAGAGCATGTTGGCCAGCAGAATGTTGTCAGAATACCTCATTGATGAGGGACACCCAACTGATCTTGATATTATGGTGGGATAGTGCTGCAACTGCTTCACAGAAAATGACTTATGATAGTCCTAGAACAGTGTGCTGACGTAGCACATGGCAAAATCAACTACAATGGATAAACAGGAGTTGGTTGAGTTCCTCCCATCTGGATGGAAAAGTGGAGCACAGTATGTCTCAATGCATACTTTTTTTATTTTTATTTTTTATCCTTGATAACTTGATGAGCATGACTGCCCATTTTCACAAGTGACAAGTAGTGCATGAAACAAATACAAACATTAAATCAGTCAATGCAATATACACAATACAGGACAATTACATAAATAAGAACATTCTTAAATGCTAATTTCTAAAAGTGCTGCTTAAACAAGAACAGAAGGCCAGGCTTTCCAGCTATGTTTTTAGTCTTGTTTTGAAAACGGTGAGTGAAACACTAGCACTGATTGTTGTGGGAATAGAATTAAAAAATAAAATAGCTCTGAATGAAAATGATTTCTTGCCATAAGGTTTTTTACCCTTGGGATCATAAACTGAAATATGTCTTGGGACCTAGTTCCTAAGGAGTTGATGGCTCTAGGGAACATAGAGAGTAGTAAAGTAGGGAGAAGACCTCCAGAGGCTTTAAAGAGCAAAATACCAAGTTTAATCTTTATTCTATTTTCCAGAGAGGGGTGTTTATCCCTTTTTTAGTAGGTCAAAACTGTGGGTCATGGAAGACTTGTAAGGAATCTAAGAATATTATTATATGTAGCTTTAAGTTTTGAAACAAGATTTTCATTGATAGAAGAGTATATCAGGATGCCGTAATCAAGAACCCCCAGGAAAAAAAAAACAAACATGTGTGAGTTGTAACCTGGAGGATGGGGTGAGAAACTGTCTAATTCTATACAAACCTCCCAGTCTTTGGTGAATAGTTTTTATTATTGTAAGACTATGTGTTCCAAAGGTTAAGCTTGTATCAAGAATAACCCAGAGATATTTAAAATGATCAACTTTCTCTAAGAAATCTCCATTCAAATCTGTCATCGGTGGGAAAACACACTGTTGTTTCTTACAACCGGTATAAACCATGTACTTGTTTTTTTTAACATTAAGCAACATTTGTTTAGAAACTAACCATTTTTGAAATAGCAAAAAGTCATACTGAACAACATTAAATGCTTCTACTGGGTTGCTAATAGAATGGAAAATAACGGCATCATCAGCAAATAAAATCATTTGAGACTTATGACAGATTGGGGGAGCAAAATTCATATAAAGAGAAAACATTAAGGTACCAAGTATGGAACCCTGTGGGACTCCATACTTGGTTTCTCTAGGGTGTGATAGAACCCCATTAATAACTGTTTTATGGGCCCTAGTAGTGAGATAATAAAAAAAAACAATCAGTAACCTCAGGGGAGAAGCTGACCTCATAAAGAATGTAACGAACCAGATTGTGACTAAGAAGGTTGAAAGTCTTGGTGAGGTCCACAAAAACAGCTGCCACAGAGTCCCCTCTGTCAAGGGAACCCTGTATGCAGCTGGGCGAACCCCACTAAGGCTGTCTCAGTGGTGTGATTGAGCTCAAGCCCATGCTGAAATTTGGAAAGTAGATCATATTTACTCAAAAATTCCATGTGTTGATCAAGAACTATTCTCTCCAATATTTTAGATGGTGGTAAAAGGGAAATTGGTCTATAATTAGATAAACAATCCCTCACACCACTCTTAAAAACTGGTTTTATAGTGGCCATTTTCCAGACCTTAGGGAATTCACCCGAGCAAAGTGATAAATTGAACAGATCTGAAATTGGGAGGGCTAAAGTATCAATACCTAATTTAAGAAATCTGAAATCAAGGTCATCAAAACTAGATTTAGGTTTGGGGTCATTCTTAGGCACATAATCCCTGACAGTTGCATGAGTTGGTACTTTAAATAAAATTTGGGGTCACCACTGGGCAAAGGAAAATCCATAGAGGATGTGATTAAAGTATTATTACTGTGGTATCTTTCAAGATCACCAAAAAAATCATTAAATAGTTCAGCCAAAAGAATAGGTTCCTTTATTAGGTTGTCACCATCCTTAATAACAAACTATTCCTACCTTGCCTACTCCAGTTCTCCCTCCAGCTTTTGTCTCTTAACCATATGTGTGACTAAAAAGTGTGACAAATTTAAAAATGGTCAACTTTCTTAAAAGTGCAGGTTCTTTCATCGTCAACACAATGTAGACATTACCATTGGAAATTACCTATTTTTATGAGAGAAAATAAGTTGCTACAAGGTTCACCTCTTTCTTGTCAGTTATGACCTTTCATAGGTAAATAGAAACTAGGTGGATAGGGTTAATACAGGTTAGAGTACAGATCCATCCAGAGTATTAATAATGGAGATACTTGAAGGATTGTCAGATTGGAAATCAAGAGAATTTGGCTGGGAAATTGGACCATATGGTTAAGAGATGGTGCTGGAGGGAGTACTGGAGTAGGCAAGGTAGGAAGAGCTGGAATTGGTGTTGAAACAAGTTGAGGTTCTGGAGTGGGGAGAATGTTGGGAACAGGGTTTTGGTGATGCCCACTTCTGCCTAGAGGATGTATCAGTTGAATAGGACCAGGTTTATTTATCTCTGAAGGTAGATGAAATGCAATAGCTTCTATTTAGGATTGAGGAAGTGATGTAGCAGAATAAAGCTGGCCTAACAGATACTGTTGCATTTGGATTATAAGATCCCTGAGTTCTTGGAACTGGATGGTTGCAGGAGCAATAACTTTTTGTTTCTCAACTGGTGGAGGCTTTTATGAAGTAGCAGAGATGTATAGATTCCTGCTTATGGTAGAGGCAGAGAAAGGAATGCCCAAGTCCCAAGGGGGTGGGGGTGGGGATATAAGTTTAGGAATTGTCTATTCTTTTCACATGACAGGACATAGCATAGACCTTCTGATGTCTTGGACTAGGAACTTCTACGTGGACTGTATTGATCAATTCCATTTCTTCACTGATGGAGAAATGCATAGCTTAGTTAGCAGATGATAGAGCCATGAGTATTAGGAGGATCTGGAAAAGATGAGGATGGACTTAGTATTTGGAGTGGAAGATGTAAATTGCATGGCATGGATAGCTGCCTCCTGAAGGTTCCTATATGCACAGAAGGCCCACGGCATCCCAAGCATGAATCTAGGAGCGGGACTCTGTTTCAGGAGCAGCTCATGGCTGGTATCTGCTACAGCAGTGAGCTTGTCCTTCTGTAGCAGCATCACCTATATAGAGTGGATTTACCCACTGGTCACCAGGTTGGGGATGAAGCATGTTAAGCAGGGTAACACAAAATGGCACTTGGGGATGAAGAGATGAAGACTGAGAAATGATAGCATTAAGAGGAACACTGGTCTGTTGGTATCCATTCATCTTGAAAACCCGTTGTACAAGGAAAGCTTGACCAGAGATCTGACACTTTTATGAGGACAGTCTGCAGAAACTCTTGTCATCTGCGCAGGGGGAAGTAATGAAAAACAGTTAATTAACAGTTGAGAACTGGGATAAGTGCTGATGGCTGAAGAGTGTGCACCAAGTGAGTGTGGCCTGTTGACTCCATCGAGCTTTATCTTATAGCTGTAAAGTGCCTAGTATGTTCAACAATGTGCAATGAAACCACTTAATCCATGGATCTCCTTGAGGGCAATAAGAGGTGGTCCTGGACTTCCAAATGCCCTACCAAGACAGCATTTCCTTTATTTGGTGGCTCTTAAAGTCCCATCCCTAATCAGAACAGATGCGCTTGAGCATGCCATAGTGGACGATGAACCTGCCCATAATGATATGGTCCACTGTGGTAGCTTTCTGATCCTTAGTAGGGTAAGTCTGAGCATAGCAGGATAAAGGATCACTAGATTGTTGGAAATGTTTTGGGAATCGGGCTCTAAACTCAGGAATTCTATGCAGACCAAATACATACTGTAGGTGCACTTGTTTCAGTGTTTATCTGTGGGGTGGCCTGCCTTGGCAGAATTTTCCTTTGCAAATATATGGTACATGTCCTGCAATAGTCCTCAGTTTTATCACCCTTCGGCCAGTAACACCAAGCCCAACAGGAGGGGAGCAGTGCACTACACAGGTACAAAGTGATGGATTGTCCGAATTGTAATTCGAAAAAGGAGAAGCCAGTGCATACTAGGTCTGCAAATTTATAGAAAATTTATTTCACATAAAGTGCACAAACAATCACATAAACACTATCCTTTTCCTGGCACTTCAGGGTACACTGCCTCTTTGTCGGCATGCATGGTTTAGCTTGACAGCCTGTGATGTGCCTTACATACAGTGTGCATGCAAACCACTGGTCCAAAATTCTAGACTGACAGTTGTCAAGGATCTGCCACAAGGCAATCTACATATTTCATTTCATTTTATTTATTTTACCTGGAGAAGGCTCTGTTGAGCAGGCTCATTTACAAGGAGGTCCTGGGTAGGACAGGGATACAGATAAAAATAGAGTAAGACAATACAATGGTATGATATACATGAAATATAATTACAGTTACAATGCCAATTACAGTAGCGAAACAGAATACCGTGGGGTTAACATCAGTGTACATTGGGATTCAGAGTTGGTAACATACCACATGAATAGTTTGAATCAACCAATATTATGTTGGCACTATCACCATTGTGCAAAAGGATTCGAATTACTTAAAATACAAACAGTGTGGTTTGAGACAAGATACCTGATAAATATTTACGTAAAAAAACTCCCTCCACCTGTCACCATTCCCTGGCTCCCTCAGGCACCACCAGTTGAAACTCCAACCTCACCCCACCTGCTCCTATTACACTTCCTCCTGATACAATCCAAGTCTGTGCCATGACCATCAGAGTAAGCAGCTGGCTGGGTCACAGCTCCTGCCTTACTTAAACTTCCATGCCATTACAGTTATCTCCTTTTATCCCAAGGTTGAACAATTATTTGTCCCTCAGGCAAATTGTCTGTTCAATATTGTTCTGTGCACCACGTCTTGCTGGCACTCCTACATACATGCATACATAGTCTGGGATATTAACCTCCTTTTCCCAGCTGAAATGTCTCTGTTCCTCTGCTGATCAAACATAACTACCATAAAGGTTTCCAGCCACACCATGATATCATTCATCCTGGAGGTTTCAGTGGCAAAAAGAGGAGTACTATGTACAGTCTTTGAGCAGGCCCTTGGGAGCCAACCATCCCCACCAATTGTTCTACTTGCTATCTCACATAGCCCACCAATTGACCATAATGAGGGGATTAGCTGACTCAATCTCATAACCGCAGGTTTGTGAGAATCTGGTCCCCACAGATGGCTCCCTTTATCAGTTGCTCCACTTGTGTGAACATCTGTATGAAGATACAAACTTGCCAGCAGATAAAGGCATTACAGTTTATCTAGTCTGCTCGATTGTGCACCTGCTATGCATTCACAAAGGGAACTGCCCTCTCCGTTTTCCTTTTGACCTCCTTCAACTTCTCCCCTCCCCCACTTGCCCCTTCTACTCGCAACTTTTTCCCTCACCCCAGGGTTTTAAGTAACTGCAAAATTGATTAGCACTTTCACAAGTAAAACTGCTAATCAGTCGGGATAATGCATAGCTCGTGTCTCAACTTGTTTAGCAACATAAACTGCTTGAAAATGCATATTCATCCTTTTTCCCAATTGATTACAATGAAAGTGCTAATCAATTTTTGCAGTTATTTAAAACTCTGTACCCTGTCCCAACCCCTCTTGAAGTTGTCCACCATTTTTAGGGATACCACCTCCTCTGGCAGCTCATGTCCTTGGCCACCACCCACTTGGTGAAAAAGTACCTCCTCCTCTCCGTCCTAAACCTCTCCCCCACCAGCTTTAGGCCGTGTGCATCCTCCTGTGCATTGTACGGTGTGGCAGAGGTGTTTGGCGCACTGCCTAAACCCAAGTCCCATGGTGCAGAGCTTGACACAAGCCCTGCACCTCCTTTTGAAAATCCAGCCCTGGTATTTAGTGATGCCACCCTCCACTGTGACTCTAGCCCTTCCCTTATTCCAGACCTACCGCCTTCCACCCCTCCTTCCCTTTGTCCCTCCATTTCTCCCCTACCCCTCCATCCATCTCCTCCTCCTGCTGTCCTGCTTGGCGGGGGGGGGGGGAGTCTATTAGCCTTCTCCACCAGGAGACTAAAGGTGCCTTGCACCCTACATTTGCCCCCCTCCCCCCGTCAGTTTAAATTTAGATTTTTAATCACGAAGTCTTCCAGCTTTCCTTTCAGGATCCTTGTGCTCTTTCTACTTAGGTGTAACCTGTCTGGTGCATACAGGTCCTTGTTGTTCCATGTCCCCTCCCGACCCCCAATGCATCAGTACCCTTTTGTCTCACACCACCCTTTTAGCCATTCAGGACCAGAAGCACCTCGGAGAAGGCTACTGACTTTCCTTCCACTCTGCAGATTCTCTTCACTTCCTTGAACTTCTCATGCACTACCCTTACCTCACATTCTGCAAGGTCATTTGTACCCAGGCGTACTATAATGTGAGGTTTTCCTCCTTCCTGTCCCATGCACTATACTAGTAGAGGTTCCACCCACCCGGCTGTCATCCCTGGCATGCATTCTACTCTATTATGTTTTGGCTCTCCCCCCCCATCTCACCCCTTCACAATTGAAATCCTCCAAGATCACCATCCTTCCCCCATCCTGGGCCCTCTCTTCTGTCCATACCGCTGCCCATTCCCACCTCTCCTCCTTTCTCTTCAGTCCCTCTCATACCCTTCTGAGACTCTATACCAACTATCACCTTCCCCTCCTGAATCTCCCCCATTGGCACAGCCTCTCCTGTCCTTCCCTCTACTCCTCCTCTTGCCTATCCCTCATTCTCCCATACCCACTGCCCCTTCCATGCACCTACTCTCACCCTCTTACCTGACCTCATATCCTCTCACCCCTTATCCCTACTTACACGGTCATCCTCCCCAACCCTTCCTTCTGTTGCTCCTTTCTTTATTACCACTTCCCCTGCCTCCCACCCCCCCCCAGTCCAGTGGAAGGAATATGTTCATCACTGGAGAACCTGGAGATGCACCCACAGGATCCCCTCCCCTACCTGCCTTACCTTTTCCTTTTACTGTTATCCATTTCCCCTTCATGGGTCTCCTCTCCTGTTGGAGGAGGGAGACCCAAGGTACCTGCCTAATCTTTTCCCTTCTACCCAGCCGCTAGGCTCCCCCCCCCGCCTTGACTCCACTCTGTCCACTCTCCTTTACCTGCCTCCAAGCCCTAAATTAATCAGCATCTTTCCAGGTTCCAGTACATTTGTTCCCAGCCAGCTAACCAGTCCTCAGTAGTAGCATCACTCCTTGATGCCAGCAAGGCTGATATGGCAGCCAGCACTAGCTCTGGAAGGTTTCCTGTCAGGGGAGAGTGATTCTCATGGATCCTCCACTTCTTGCATCATTGCAACATCTGTTTGCTCAAATGCTATTTAATGTATTTATTAATGACATATTGGATGCAGTAAAGAGTAAGATTTGAATGTTTGCAGATGACACCAAACTCTGTGGGAGGATGGACACAGAGGAGGGAATATTTTATTTAGTTTTTGTTTCCCAGGTAGGTGCGCTAGGCATAGAAATAACTATTTTCAGGCATGACCCGGGAGGTTACAGAGTGGAATTACATAAAACACAGAAACAAAACAAAGAATACTTTTTTTTTATTTTAGTCTTTGGTAACTGGGTAAGGCCCAACTGCCTATTTTCAGGGGTGACCTGGGTGCACTGGGAAGATTAAGTGACTGTCTCAGAGTCACAAAATATGCAAGTTGAGGTTGTTGGAATTAAACCCAGGCCTGCTGGGTGTACCAAGCTCATTCACAGCTCGTTACTCTAACCTCTAGGCTATACTGCCAGCCCCATGATCTCAGGGAGGATCTAGTCAGGTTTGAGAGGCGGTTAGGTATTTTTTTTAATTGAGATTAAATGCCAAGAAATGCAAAGTCATGCACATGGGGGCTTAAAACCGACAGACCAAATATTGTCTGGGTGGTGTGCTGGTTACCAATTCAGAAGAGGAGAGAAATGTTTGGGGGTGATTATCACAAGTGACCTGAAACACTCCGCATAGAGCTAGAAAGCAGCAGCCAAAGCAAATAGAATGTTGGGCTGCATAGCCAGAGGAATAACTAGCAGGAAGATGGAGGTCATTCTGCCGCTGTACACATCCATGGTGCGTCCACAAGGCCCCTAGAATTCTGTGGCTACAGAATGTTGCACAGAACTTGCAATCTGCCACAGAATATCTGCAGTGCTGCAGAATTCACTGTTTTTGGTGATTCTTTGTTAATATTTACAGTTTTTCCATAGCACCTGCTTCCTTCCCTCCTTTTATATCCAAAACCTCGCTATACTCAGCATGCGATGTTATGAGTGATATCACATCATACATTAGCTAATGATAGGGCTGCATTCTGCCACAGAAATGAATAGTCATTTATCTGCCACTTCTCCCACTCCCTGAGGAGCTTTTTTTGTCCTTACCTTCCCAGCCACCTCTTTTGAGAACCATAGCAGTCTTTTCTTTTTACCTTTGCTTACCTGCCTGATGCAGAGGTTTTTGTCTTCACTATGGTCCCTTTTAGCTTTGCCCACTGTTCCTCCACTCCACCTGAGTCCTCCTACTCTGCCAAGGCATCCCTGAGGCATTCTCCCATCACTGTATAACTGGCACTTCTGAAATCCAGGACCCTCAACTTTATGTGGTTCACTTCTGACTCAGTTCTTATATTAAACCACACTGTACGGTGATCACTGCTCCCCAGGTGGCCACCCACTCAGTTTGCCAACACAAAGATGGGGAAGTCATACGTAAAGGAGAGCTACCACAGGCATTTCAGAAAATTTCTGGACAAGTTCATGGCTGCAACTGTACCCTGTGGGTTCTCAGAAGGATTGTAGGAAGGGTTCCATGTGATAATAGCGATTGCCAAACCGTGGTCGCTATTACGGCAAGTGCATTATCGCGGGGGGCTTTGTCCCCCATATCCCCCTAATTCTCAACTCCAGGGGGGGTGCATGTCAGGGGATGGGGCACAGTCTGGTTTAAAAATAAAGTCCTGCAGCCACGGAAACAATCAAAATTTTTCCAGCCCCCAACGCTGAACCCAGGACCTGCTCCATCAGAGCCAGCCTACCCACAACACCACACCACATGGTTGGCTCGGCAGAGTAGGCACACTAGACAGTAATAACCCTCTTTCCTATCCTTCACTTCCACTTGCTATATTCCCTTTCCACTCGCCCATCCCTCCCCTCACAGTTGCAGTCCTGGGTACTCCAATAAGTCACTCATGATAATGGCACTCTCATATGGGTCACCATTTTGACGGTCACCCATATGCTAGCACTAATATCATGGGATACCGTAGGGGAAGATATCATTAAGTAGTAACTGCACTTGTACTATGAGTGTAGTGCAGGCAAAACCATTCTTTATACCAGATGCTGATTCACATTATGCAATTCCTGCCCCAGTACACATACGGACATGGGATTTAGGTTGGCTTGTGGATGCTGTTTGTACTTAGCCCGGCAGTGCATATGTGAGTCGAATGGTTCTATGTTTAGCCTTATCCAAAATGGCCACCATAAGCTGAATGAGTTAATTGCCTACTGTAGATGGCATGTTCAGAAGGCTGTAAAATGAGTATCAAGCCATCTATGAGATATCATTGCTGTCATGCTCATCAAAGCTTCCGAGGCATGAAGGATAGTATGAGTAAGCAGACTGTCATACAGCACCTTGTACTGTTGGAACATATGCTCAATCATATAGAGGGTGGCACTGCAGCACATCACCACTTCTTGCTTCATGCAGTGCTGAGTAGGTTATTTTTGATTTGAATGTCTCACAACTGCAGCCTTGCCTGATGTCTCTTTGACTGAAAAAGTCCTGGACTACCACATTAATGCAATTTATGATGCACAGAAGAAACTACAATCCTCTATTGCTTTAACTGCATTTCATCCATTATCCCAACTATGAAGTCATTTTTTGAGGTAACGATGCAGCCAAGTGTCAGTTTTGTCCAGCAGCTTGACCCACATTTTAGATACAGTATATGCTTGTGTCATCAAGGTCCTTGATGTAGTTGCTTGCTGAGGAACTTCCACAGTGGCATGCAGTTATCAGTCATGGTGCATGAGGCTGTAGGCAAAACCCACAGTTGTGGCCAATGGGCTGTTATTTACATGCATGATATAGCAGTAGAGGGCCTGCTGCTCTACATGTCAGTGGTTAAATATATTGTTTCAACTGCTGTGTGTTATAAAGCATGTAACATTTATTTATTTTAGTTTTTGTTGACTGCTGGGGAAGGAGGTCAGTATTGCCTATTTTCAGCCTCTTTGGGGGAGGAATATGTTTTCTTGTTTTAAGTTGTATTGTTGAATGAATATAAAAGAAAACTTTTGAAAAAGGAACTAAAATTGAACCAAATTAAGTTGTTGGTATTTTAGTAAACGGGGAAAATTTAGCCTGAACAACCACCACAATAGGCAGACGGGACTTTGGTTTAATATCTCATCTGAAAAATAGCACACCACGACAGTACAGCATCTCTTTAGTACTGCAATCTGGTGATAGTGTTTATGGAATGAGCCCAAACTCGGTGTGATACTAGAATCAATGACCTTCTGGCCTAGAGGCAGATGTGCTACCAACTGAGCCATGCTGACACCTTATAACAGACAGCATGCAATAATATTCCTCAGTTCAGGCACAGCCTACTTTGAAAATGTGTATGTGAAGGAGTTTTCTATTTGGGACAGACTTTTGCAGTTGGCTTCCTGAAGCCTGGATTCTCTGTGAAAGTTTATGGCAAGAGATCAATGGTGAGCATTTCTTCTGTGGCAGCATTATGTTCACTTGACACTGTGATTATGGGCAGTTTTGTGAAATGTGTCAATGACTGCATTATTGTTGGCCTCTACTCATAGCTTTTTTCCTTCATATCGAAAATCATTTTGGTGGCCCTGATTTGCACTGTCTTGACTGTTTTGAGGCCTTTTTTACAGCTGTGGGCAGAGCCTACAGTCATTTTGCTTTCTGTTGTTACAATGACCGATCATGGCACCTTCCGTTGGATTTTTGGAAGTATCCTTCCGAAAGTCCAACAGAGCTTGTAACACTCCACCATGATCGGCTGCTCCAGAGTAACAGCCACACTATTTCACCTGTTACTTCCGCATTTTGGGACAAGAACTGCTTATGCATGCCTTGTGTGCATGCACAGTTTTGCTGGAGCCACCATCTTGCAAATGGCTGCCGTCATCTTGGAGCTGGCACTCGGCATCACTCGCTCTTTGGAGCTTTGCAAGCTTGCCACAGTCATGTCGGCTCTGGCTAGATCTTGTTTCATTCAGGAGCCCATGTCTACATATATTACTGCAGGAGGGGGCCTGACAAGGACCTCATAAAATGACATGATTACTTCCACTTCCTGCTGGTAATCTCCCTTTTTGATGCACCCCAGCATTCTGCCAGCCCTCTTGACAGCCACATTACACTACTCTCCTTTATCTATTATGATCCTCAGGTTCTTTTCATAGAGACATAGAAACATAGACATTGAAGGCAGGAAAAGACCATTGGTCTGTCCAGTCTTCCCCCAAAAAGGCCCTAACAAACCCATGACCTATTGTCGATACAGGGTTCTAACCCACACTATCCACCCCCCATGCTCCTCGCCCTACTAATTCCACCCTGAGCAACCACTAAGCCCTTCACTGTTCCAGCCATGTTTGAAGCCATTGACAGTTTTGGCACCTACCGAATCACCTGGCAGACTGTTCCACAGTTCTACAACCCTTTCTGTAAAATAAAACCTTCTCACTTACCTATTGAACCTCCCCCTTAATCAGTTTCCACTCTTGCCCCTGTGTTCTTGATCCACTACTTATGCAAAATAGTTTCTTGCAATGAACCTTGTTTATTCCTTTCAGGAACTTGAAGGTCTCCCTCATATCTCCCCTCTCTTATCTGGCTTCCAGCGAGTACAAGTTCAGTGCATTGAGTTGATCTTCGTATGATCTGCCCAGCTGGCACTGAATCATTTTGGTCACCCTAAATTGCACTGTCTCCAGCCTGTATTTATCTTTCCTGAGGTGAGGACTCCAGAGCGGGGCACAGTACTCCAAATGGGGCCTCTCTATAGAGAGCTATAATACCACTTCCTATACACCCCAGGATCCTGTTTGCTTTACTATAGGCCTTGTTACACTGGCGTAATTGTTTTAGGGTGTCACTGATGATAATCTCTAGAGGTTGTGCCCAGCAATACCGCACATCCAGTACTTTGTCCTGGGGTTCTTGTTCCCTAGATGTATTACATTGCACTTTTTGGCATTGAATTTCATCTTCCAAAACTTTTAACCACCTCTCTAGGCTTTGCAAGTCTCTTTGCATCTCCCTAACTCCCTCATCACCATCTACTTTGCCACAGAGCTTAGTGTCATCTGCAAAGCAACACATCTTGCCCTGGATTCCTTCTCTCCTATCGCTGATAAATATATTGAAAAGGACTGGACCCAGGAGTGATCCTTGTAGCACCCCACTGGTGACCTCCCTCTCTTCTGATTTGACTCAGTTAACCACAAATCTCTGCTGTCTCTCTTCCAACCAGTGTCTTACCCATCTGTGTCCTTCACTGCACCCAGATCCTCTAGCTTCTTCAGCAGCCTTCTGTGAGGCACTGAGTTAAAAGTCTTGCTTAAATTGAAGTAGAGTAGATTTACAGCATGTCACTTATCCACTACCCTCATTACCCAGGCAAAGAATACTATCAGGTTGGTCAGACAAGACCTCCCTGCCATAAGGTCATGCTGTTTACTATCCTGGAGTCCATTGGTTTCCTGATAGTCTATGAGGTCCTCTTTGACCGATGGATACATTAGTTCTCTTTGACTAATGCCTTCATCAGTTTACCCACAACAAGTTTGTAGTTACCTGGTTGCTGTTTTGGAACTACCCCTGTACCAGTTGAGCTATTGAATAGCCCTATCAGGAGATCAGTTAGTTCCATTTCCAATTCCTTGAGAGCCCACGGATGCATCCCATCTGGCCCTGAGGCCTTATCTATGTTTAGGGCTACTAGCCCTTTTCAAACCCTTTCACTGGAAAATAGTTGCTCTTTCATCTCGGGGATCTCCCCTACATGTGCCTTAATGTCACCTATTGGTAGAGGCTCTCTGTCTTCCATTGTGAGTACAGTACAGAAGTAGTCATTAAGAGCAGCTGCTTTCTGCCCATCCTCAATTACGCTACCTTCCTCAGTTGGCCTTACTTTTCCTCCTCCCTTCTTTCTTTTTTCTCTAAAATATCTAAAGAACTGGTTTTCCCCCTCCACAATACGCAGTTCCATGCCTGCCTTTGCTTCTCTGACTGCCCTCTTGGTCTCCCGTATTCTCATTTGGTGCTCTCCCCGTTCTTCTTTCCCTTGCTTGTCCTTGTACCTAGTGAAGGCCTTTTTTTGGCTCTCAGTTCTTTCCTGACTATTCCAGAAAAACATATTGGTCTCTTGTACCGGTTTCTTTTGATTACAGTTCTTATGCAAGACTTTGTTGCCTTGAGAATGACCCCTTTGATTCCCCCATCTTTCCTCCGCATCACTGATGCTGTCCAGTCTGACTAACTTGTCCCAGACTAGCTCCCACATCCAGTTGAAGTCTGCCCTTCTGAAATCTAGGAGTTCAGCCTATAATGAGGGCTTACATGACCCAAGGACCAGGTCAAACCATATAGAGTTACAGTTGGTTGACCCTAGTGTCTCCCCTACCCTCACTCCTCCTACCACTTCTGAGTTGGTGAACACCACATCGAGAATGGCAGCCTGCCTAGTGGGTTCCTTAACTGGCTGCAGCAGCAGGCAGTCTTGCATTGTATCCACCAGAAGCTAACTTCTGGAGCTCTTGGCCACTAGAATGACCCAATCAATATCTGGCAGATTTGGATCTCCCACCACCACCACCTACCCTTTACCACACCCTTTGTAGTTCTGACCCCAGCTCCATACCTCTCTCTTCCCCCTGTTCTGGAGCTCTGTATATTGCCTTTATCTGAAGTTTCTTGCCTTACGATGCCATGAACTGAACCCACAGCTATTCTGTTTCACCATTACCTCCCCCTGATGTTTCCATCCTCTACTGCCTCTATGCCTTCCCTGACATATAGGGCTACAACTCCTCCTTTACCTTCTCTTCTATCCCATTGAAGCCTGGTGCTGCCTGGGACTGTCACGTCCCAATTATTAGTCTCTGTGACACAAGTGTCTGTGATGGCTACTAGGTCCATCACAATGTCTGCCATCATTGCCTGGAGCTCACTCATTTTATTTCCCAGGCTCCTGGCATTAAAGTAGACATCTTTCCATCTTTCTCCTGATCCCCTCTTACTTTTTCCTATTCCTTCTTCCTTATTCTTCCCTAGTCTCTTTATTTTTTTATTTTTTATGCTGAAAGTAGGGCTTGAATGTGAACAAAAAGGTCTGTCACACTGCTCTGTGTGCTACTTTCAACAAAATGTTCTAAGGCAGACAGAACAGCACCACTCATCTAGCCTCAGTGCTACTGGTAATGCCACACAAAAAAAGCAATAAGAGACTTGTAATACTCAAGTAAAAATAGGTATATATTAAACACACTCCCTAATATATATATAATGGTCAAAACCCCTCACAGAGACATAGGCAGACAGACAGTACAAAAAAAACTCTGATGATTTCACTAAGGCATCATCAAGGAGTGTAATTAGAAGTCCTTCTCCACCTGAATTTAAATTCACATATTTAAAGTGACAGCGCACAGAAAATCCGACATAATAAATAAACATACAAATACAACATGTCATCGAAAAAGGTGAATCCAAGCCCCACATGAAACAATCTAAGGTGTAATAAGTGAGTATAAGTGCATACAAATGTACAAATGAACAGCTTTCTTGTTATGTGATTAGTGCAGTCCTGGTGTTGGTAGCCCCCTATATATTATTCCTACAACTGAAATTTTTGCAGTGCAACATGTGCAACAATTTATCAAGTGTCAAAAACACTTTAAAAGACTGCAACATAGCTTACACATGTTTATTAGAAATAATCTAGGGGGATTATATTTCATTTAGATAAATCAACATTGGCTGGCATAATGTTCACAGGCTGCATCATGACTACCAGTGACTCTGTGGGCCATCCCTGTCAGTACCCTTGGAGGTAAAAAACATTTTCTAAGACCAGCTCAAGAGAGTAAGCATTTTAAAACACTGTTTCAACTAATACAGTAAAAATGGGCTCTAACCCAGTCTCAAATAGTGTTTTGATAAGACAGCATTCTGTATTTGTATTGCATTGGTTGGAAAAGTACAAAAATCAGTTAAGATATCCAAATGTCAGAGTATTTAGAATCCATTTTATGTAAGCCCAGGAAAAATTATTTGATAGAAACTATGAGGGGGAATTTCGTGGGACCTTTAATTCCCTGAGGAGCACAGACCTTTAGTAAGTAAAGTTGTATTACTTGTATTAGTTCTTTTACTTGAAGCCTTTGTAAAAGAGCCTCTGGCTCAAAGGTTGTAATTCTGTAACTGAAATAAATAAATAAATAAATACATACATACAATAAAGTAAAGTCTATACAGTTGCTCTGCAAACTGATCTATGGGATGAAGCAAGCCCCCTCCCCAAAAAAAGTCAAAGACTATCTCACAGAAAGGGCAAGAAAAGAAAGAAGATAACATGATTAACTACTGTTACTAAGCCTCTTTGCTCCGAGCAGGGAATGGTAGAAGAACATTATCCTATTATTTATTTAATATTTCGGAGAGACCTTTGAGCATGAGCTCTTTTACAAAGGCTCCACGTCAGGATGGAAAAAATGGGACAATACACATATACAGTGGTTACAGATGCTTGCTCATTGGCATTCAAGAGCAATTACATGAGAGTTAAACAAATTGGAGAAAAAACAGAGTAATTATAACAGAGAAGAAGCTATTTCAGAAAATGATTGTTTGCACCAGTTAGCCCCCTCCCTAGCGACCTCTGATATCTGTTGTTAGACTAAAGTTGAAAAGACTGCACAGAGGTTAAACGCTTACTCAGATGGCAGTGGGCTGGGTGTCAGTAAAACAAGAGGGCAGGGTTTGAACTTACCCACAGAGGGGGAGAGTTGGGGGATGGTGGGTCGGGGCGCTGTGGGGGGGGCAGCTTCAATAGGGCCTTGTCGAGTAGGGGGTGGTAGGGGGAAGGAAGAGGCATTAACTATGTGCAGTTTAGAGCTGATTGAATAGCTTACTTATGCTCTAGGCTGGGCTGGAAAAGGAGGCAGGGTTCTCTAGGTAGCTCCACTTAGGTGGTACCTAGGTTGAAAGCCTAAAACTTTCAAGTAGTACAGAGCAACAGGTACACTTTGTGCATAACATGAGATGCTGTTTGAGGCCTGCTTTGAATTGAGATATGCTGTTTGTTTGTAGTTTCTTAGGGAGTTCATTTATCCAGAAGGGGGCCCGGTAAGCGAAAGCGCGCTGCCCTAGTGAGGTTCGGCAGAATGGGATAGACAGTGCTCCATTCTTCTTCCCTCTGGTGATGTGAGGTGTGGGAGAAACCTCAAGCAGGTTACCTACACAGGGAGGTTTTTTTCCAAGGAGTGCCTTCTTTGCCAGGAGGCAAGTTTGGTATTTGATCCTGTCCTTTAGGTTGAGCCAGTTTGTACGCTCATACAGGGTACAAGTATGAGTGTATTGATCTACGCACAGGGTGAGGTGGCATGCCTTATTCAGTGTGATTTGGACGCCTGCCTTATTCAGTGTGATTTGGACGCATGCCTTATTCAGTGTGATTTGGACCCTTTTGAGTACTGTATCAGAGGCGGCACCATAAACCACCAGTCTGTAGTCACTCTTGAAGAGTATGGAGCTGGAGACAGAGGTTCGGAGTGCTTCCGGGGTGAGGGATTTTTTGTGCCTATAGAGGACCCCAATCTTTGTGTTTACCGCTTTTACAAGGGAGTCTATGTGGTGTGTGTGTAAGTGAGTGAGTCATCAATGATGACCCCAAGGTACTTGAACAAGTGTACCTGCTTAATCTGCTCACCAGCCTTATTTGTGATTTTGAGGGAAGTGTGCCTCCGTTTATGGTGAGGGCTAGATGGAAGCATGGCCTTGGTTTTCTTGTAATTTAGTAGCAACTTTTGCCTACTGAACCAGTCCTCGAGTTTATTGAAGGAGTTCACTACTTCTGTTTGTATGGCTGCCTGGGAGGTGCTGCTGCTTAGCAGCACGGCATCGTCTGCATAAAAGATAAGTTTTTTGTCACAGGCCATTTATAGTTCATTTGCAAATAGGCTGAAAAGTAGGGGCCCTAGAATTGATCCTTGAAAGACTCCTAAGAGTACATCTTTGGAGCTGGATAACGTCTGCCCGATTTTGACTCACTGACTCCTGTGTGTTAGGTAGTCATTGAACCAATTCAAGGTGTTTGATGCTACACCCAATCTTTGGAGCTGGAATAGTAGTAGTAGTGGGTGGTTTACGGTGTTGAAAGCTTTGGTGAGGTCAATGAAGATGGACCCCACCATTTTCCTTCATCCATCGCCTTGTGTGCAAAGTTGGAGTATTCCAACAGTGCTGTGGTGGTGCTGTGTTTTTGCCTGAAACCATGTTGGTTTGGGCCGAACAGATTGTACTTGTTCAGGTATTCTGTGAGTTGACTTGCCATGAGTTTTTTTCCAATGCTTTGAATAGAGGGGAGAGGACAGATATAGGCCTGTAGTTAGTCACCGTTGCCTTATCACCATTCTTATGCACTGGCATCACCAGGGCTTGCTTCCATACCTCAGGAAATTGAGCTAGAGCTAAGGATTTATTAAATAGCATTGTTATGGGCATGATCATAATGTCAAGTGTGAGGAATAGTATCTTCATGTCTAGCCTGTCACTCCCCAGTCTGGTTTTGCCTAGGACTCCCTTGACCACCATTAGGACCTCCTGCACCATTACCTTCTTAAAATAGAAGGTTGGGTGGTTAATTGTGGGCAGGCTGGCGCTGCCTAGGTCATCTGCAGGCAGAAGGTAGTCTGGCGGCGGCACTGGGGATAGGTCTGTAAAGGCTTGGTTAAAGGCTTCAGCTATGGCTAGCTTATTTGAGGAGGGTGAGTTATTTATATTGAGCATCCTTGGGTGCTGCTTCTGGTCTTTACCAAGGATGTCCTTAATGTTGTCCCAAAACCGCTTTCCATCACCCCATGCATTGTTAAGCTGGGTCTTATGGAAGTTAGCCTTTATGAGCCTGATGAGCTTGGTGCAGTGATTTCTGACAGTTTTGTAGCACTGTAGGTCGTGCTTGGTACCAGAGTTTAAGGCTTTTTCCCAGAGGCAGTCCCTCTCCTTTAGGAGGGAGAGGAGATTGCCATCAATCCAGCCATTGACCCTCCCCCTGAAAGTTCTGTTTTGTGCGTGGTGCATAGATATCACAGATGGAATTAAAACCCTCAGTGAGAAAGCTAAGGGCTTGGTCCAGCGTAGGTGCCTTGCTTATAAGGGACTAGTTGTGGGCACACACGGCTGATTTGAGGGGTCCAAGTTTGCCTTTCCACAGAAACCTGCTCTCTGTGAGGCGGGGTGGGCATTTGGCAAGTTTAGTGATCCATATAAAGGAGATCGGGGAGTGGTCACTCAGCACGTCTGGGAGAACCCTGATATCAGAGAATTGGGTCAGTGAGCTAGCAAAGACCCAGTCAATGAGGGTGCTGGTACGAGCCTTGTAGTTTTGCCTGGTGGGGTGTGTTACAAGTTGTGTGAGAATGTGTGTGGAGGTTAGGTCTCTGGAAGGTGCCGCCTCCTTACATAACCAGTTGATGTTAAAGTCACCGGTCAGGATGAGTTCAGAGCCCTTTCTGAGAGTGCTGATTTCTTCGATAATAAGAGGAAGGCCTTCCTTGGCTTTTTTGGGGGGCAGGTAGGTTGTGGCGATAGTGAGGGTTTTGCCTTTTTGGCCGATTTTTATATTTTTACCACTAGTAGCTCATAGTCCTCTGTAACTTTGGAGATAGGGAGGATGGTATAGCTAAGTGAGTTTCTGGCATAAAGGAGGCAGCCACTGCCTTTCCTACTTATTCTATCAAGATGAAGCATTTGGGTTCCCTCAATGGAGACCTCACCATCTTTGACCCTACTCGACAGCCAGGTTTCGGTTAGGCAGATTATGTCAGGGGTATGTATGGTCATCCAAGTCTGGAGCTGATCTAATTTGGCAGGTAGGCTGCATATGTTAAGTGATGCTATCTCTAGGCTGTTCACAGTATGGGCCCACCTACTCCTCAGGGTTGTTGGTCCAGGGTTAAGGTGAACATTGCCAGAGAGTAACAGTAGCATAAAGATTACCTTTCTGGTGGATAGGGCGATGTTTATCTTCCCCATCTTCTGTCACCTGCGCTTCGTGTTGGGGAGGTGTCCAGATGCCTGTGTTAATATATGGGGAAAGTTAGCCGGTAGGGTTATGGTGTGGGAGGTTGACTTGGTGATAACTCTGTATGGGAGGTGCAGGGGGATGAAGAGCATATCTTGTCTGGGAGTGGTAGTGGCCATGTGGATGCTTTTCTTCCAGCAAACTCCCATTGGGTATTCAGAGCGGAGAGGTAGGGGTCTGAAATCGAATATGTTACCAGCAATGCCAAAAGAGGTAGTGAGGAGAAGTAGTAGTATGTAGTTGTAACTCATTGTTGTTTGTTTAGGAGTTGCTGTCTAGCTTTAAGTGCTGTTGATTTAAGGCGTTTACCTTGTGGGTTTTAGGCTGAAGTCAGATTGCTAAAAAGGTTGGGGAAGAGGGAGTGGTGAGCAATTGTGGGCGTGGCTATTGCCTATTTAATAGAGGCCGGGGTGGGGGCAGGTGTGGTGGGACAAAAATACAGACTGAGAGGTGCAGTCTGCGAGCGAAGGAGAGCTTGCTTTATTTAGCCCTGTCTGGCACCTCACGAATCAACTGTTCTTCCTCTCTGAGCTGCAGCCAATTGGCCGTGCTGGCAGCTGTTTTGAGTTAGTTTTTTGAGAGGAGCCGTACCTTATCAATGGGGTCCTGGGCTGCTGGTTCCGAATGCGGATGGCCACCGAGGCTGCGGGGCAGTCCGGCCTGCATTTCTCTGCCCTGACAAGAGCAAGGTGCTCCCGCTTGCCTAGGGGAGACAAAGTGCAAGAGAAATGCCTTATTAACAGGTGTGGATCGGTTGGCGTGGGGAATAAATTCAACAGAATTAGCAAGAGAATAGGGAGACAGATTTAGTTAGAGGAGCCAAATTGTCTAGAAATTGTATTAGAAATCTATAATAATTTAAATGTCTTTAAAAGTATTTATAATGCCATACATAAGCTAGCAGAGATTAAAGGTAGGCTTAATTTTCAGGGGAGTCCAAATACATCCCCCTCCCTCCCGGTGTCTGCCTAATGCACAATTAAGAAGGAGATTTGTGATGTACCTGCAAGTCAGATGTTCTGGAGCTGGGTGTTATGTTTTTGTGAACTTTACATGTAAAACCAAGATCACATATATATATATTTATACCATGGGGGTGAGATCAATTCCAGTGAGATAAATCTTGTTATTTTCACTGCAGTGAAATAAATACTCCTGACATCAGCAGAGTTAAAATAAATACTGTTTATACCTACTCTGCTGATGTCACCCACCTGCATGTGAAAGCACTAACAACCCTCTAATTTGCCTACTTCTCAAACACTCCCTATAGTCTAACAAACAATATTATTAACATACATCATTACAGTCACCTGCAGCACTGCTTTTCACTGTAGCAAGCTGCAGATCTCTCGTGCTGCATTTCAAAACCCATCGAATTCCGACTCACATTTAAGCACACTACAGCTGTCAACAGTCATATCATTTACATCTCCAAACGCAGAACCACACATATCCCGGTCAACAAAAACTAAAATAAAAATAAAATAAATATCACATTATAATACGTTTTCAATGCTTTAAACTTATCATTTGTGAATGTCTTTACTTTAAAATACTTGCTCCAGAAGTGAAAAATAAACAAACTCTCTCGCAATACGAACACGTCTGTAACAAGCACTCTTGTAACAATAAGGCAGCGAGCAGCACAACAAATGTGAAATCTGAACCAATTTTTATAAACCTACATCGCAAAACCTGTAAATAAACAGTATACTCACATCCAGACATAAAGAGACATACCAGCAAACAGATCTCATCACAATCTCTCCCAGCACCAAGCGTAAGAACGTCCCCCCACATAGCTAATCAATAACTAGAGCACACCACATCTAATAAAACACACACACACACACACACACACACCAACCAATCACAGCTCACTAGAAACACTCATTCATAAAACACACCCTACCAACATCATTTAAAGCAACAGGAACCTCACAACACCAAACATAGTTCTCTCACTGTCATTGATCTCACCCCCATGGTATAAATAGGACACATGATGTGCACATCATGGAATACTGAAAATATTTTCACTACTGCATCATGAGCACTGTATATTTCACTCGTGCCTTTGGCACTGTGAAATATCCAGCACACTCTGCAGGAGTGAAAATATTTTCCATATTCCACCCTGACCATCACGTATCTATCTATCTATCTATCTATCTATATATATATATATATATATATATATATATATATATATATATATATATATATATATATATATATATATATATAGTATATGTATATGTATATATATATATATGTATATGTATGTATGTATGTAGCACGGTAGTGCTACCATAGTTAGGGTTGAGGAGCCATTTCTATGTTAAGCCCCAAAACTTTGCACCTTAATAACTTTGCAACCGTTTGACAGATTTGGCTGAAATTTGGAATACACGATCAAGAACCATAGGCCTTGGCATCTGCCAAGTTTTGTACCAGTCGGATACACGGCTGTGGAGTTATTAAGCATGATTTGCGCATGCGTTTACGCTTTTTCTGGAATTCTGCGGTCACGCGTACAGGTCGCACGGTTTGCGCGACTGGCCCGAAATCTTCAGGGAATGTGCAGCTGGTGTCCCCGATGTGCCTTTTGAAGATTTGGTGAAAAAATATTAAACAGTTCAAAAGTTATTCAAAAAACAATTTTCCATTATAAGTCAATGGGAAAAGTTTAAAAGTTCAACACTTTCGCAAATGCATTTTTACTTTCGCAAATGGGCCTATTACTTTCGCAAATCGGCCATTTTGTTTTCAGTTGGTGATTAGAAAAATGCTTGGCATTTAAATTTGGGACCCTCTAGCAACCTAATTATTTTTGTATTCACCTAGTCGGACCCTGAGGATGCTAGCCATGTGTTTATTTTGGGGTAAAACACCCCAGAAATATGTTTTTCAGATTTCTGGAAAAAGTACTTTCGCAAAGTACTTTCGTGCTCATGAAAGTGTCGCAAATGTTTGCGAAAGCTTTCTCAAATTGCGACAGTAATTTACTATTCTGTGGGAAAATGACAGCAATTCTTTGGCACTGCACTGCAAAAGAATGGTTGGGAGTTTTGGGCTGAAATTTGGAGGGAACGCAGACTACATCTCACAGATGTGCCTTTCAGTGTTGTATTGAAAAAATATTACATGGCAGCAAAGTTACGGCACTCCAAAGTTGACAGTTTTTCCCATAGGATAACATTACGGCGCGCGATGCATTACAGGAATCCTTTGGCACCCTGCTGCAAAATAACGGTTTGGTCTTTTTCCTGAAATTTGAGGAAGACAGCCAACAGCCCACAGATGTGCCTTTCAGTGGTTTGGTGAAAAAAATATTACAGTGAGGCAAAGTTATGGTGCTACGAACTTCTCTTTTTCCCATAGGATAACATTACGGCGTTCGTCGCGCCTTTCAGGGCCCGTATCTCGGAAACGGTGCGAGATACGGACTTTTCATCAGAAAAATTCTTAGCGCCTTCATGGGGGCTAAGTACAAAACTAGCCAGGACAGTCATAAATCATACAACTTTTAAATGTTCTTTCTACGTCGTACGGTTCCTGAGATATAACCTATTTAGTATTCCAAGTCCTCATTTTCTGCTCCGATACCCATTATTATGCATACATTCTTTGTACTCACTGTCTTTCTCTATTCAGCTTTTGGGGAAAACCAGCCTGTGCGCTTACATTACTGTTACCATTGCCCTTTCCACTTGCGGTTCCATGCCCGTTTCACTTACCGTTGATGTCTACGCCATCACGTGCGTCATCCTTTGCGTTTTCATTTGCGCTTGCGCTTCTGTTATTTTTTGCCATTTGTGTCTACCGTACTGTTTCTCTTTCTGTTTCACTTTGCGTCACCATGCCCATTGACATTTCCATTTGCAGGCACCATGTTACTATGTGACAAGACATCACGTGGCACACTGTTCCCGCTTCATGCCACCATGTTCGCTACCCTTTCTGTTCTCATTCACGCTTGCGTTACCTTGTGCACCATTGTTAGTGCTTCTGTTTGCGTTGCTGTTCCTGTTACTATGCCACAAGACATCATGTGGTGGGAGTGCAGGGCCCTTTGGGCCCCGCGCTCCCGCTGCAGCATTACGTGCTGGAGCGCAGGGGCCCTATGTGTGTTATCCTTTGCGTTTTCATTTGTGCTTGCGTTTCTGTTATTTTTTGCCATTTGTGTCTACAGTACTGTTTCTCTTTCTGTTTCACTTTGCGTCACCATGCCCATTGACATTTCCGTTTGCAGGCACCATGTTACTATGTGACAACACATCACGTGGCAGACTGTTCCCGTCTATGTCACCGTGTGCATTGCCCTTTCTGTTGTCATTTGCGCTTGCGTTACCATGTGTGCCACTGTTAGCACTTCTGTTTGCGTTGCTCTTCTTGTTACTATGCCACAAGACATCATGTGGCGGGGCCCCGCGCTCCCTCCACCACATTACATTCACTATTTCTCGTTATCATTCTGAAAAAGAAGGGAAATTAGAGGCAAAAAACTCCATTTAATGCATTAGTTAGGGTTGTTCCACAGCGACAAAAGTGAGGAAATTCACTGTTAGGGTTGAAAACCCTAACTCCGAATTCACCCCCCCCAGCACACACACACACACACACACACACACACACACACACACACATAGCAAGTATGGGGGAGGACCAAGTCAACACAACCAATGACAGACATCCAGCAGCAGGTGACAGAAATAACAAACAATTGTCTAAATGTACTACGAGACATCCCCACCCACCTGACCAGGTACTGCATGCTCAGTGGAGATCAACAGCAAAACTGAGGCCATGTACACCAAACGTACACATCCCTGATTGCAGCCGCACACAACATACCGCACTTAGTAGTTGCATGGTATTACCTACCGATGCCCCACACCACACCACAACTGGTACTGTGCCGTTAGTCAGTATAAATGCTGAAGGTGCATGATGACAGTTGTAGAAAGGTTTTGACACTAGTGAGTATACATTAATTAAGAGAAGTACATAAATTAACTACAAGACACTAGCATGCTCAAGATAAAAGTAGTGTTACATTTAGTATGTGATTTACATAGTAGTACATTTACTGCACCGGTTTACTCAAGATAGAGAGGCTGATGTAAACGTATGGAAAAGCATTGCCTGTTCAACGCTGTGAAATTCGTATTGCCAGTATCAGATGCATTCTTACTGATGAAGGTGTACTGCTGATGTACATACATAGGCCTTCAGTGTATTTCAATACTAAAGATGCAGTAAGTATTCTTTGTAAGAAACAGTGTAATTGTATGGATCAGGCCAAGCAACTTCTAAATATCATAGCACTACTGAGCCAACAATGACGAACTGTATCGGAGATGTATATAGGATAGATTTTCCTGTAGGCACTTACTGGATATGTTGTAACTTGATAAAGACAATCTCATTGCATCTGTGATGACTAACTTATTCAAATAGTAATACATTTACTATTGTTGCAATGAGTGATCTATGCCACTTATGGACACAGTGTAATTTTTTAACAGTTGTTTCATACTCCAGCTGTATGCCCAGTGTTTGGCCTGCTACACTTCCGTCACTGATGCTATCAAAGTGATAACTATGTTAATTGTGGTACAACAGGAATCAAGTAGGTATGGTGTAGATATAAACAGAATGTCTTTAGTACTGATTTAACTCACAATGGGTAAGTGTACTAGGACAGCAGGGGTTATTCTCTATCACTGACTCTGTCAGTTATAATCACACTAAGGTTTCGATGACTGTAATGATCAAATTACACTGTTCATCTTCATGAGTTCATATTCACAGCCATTCTCCAGTAACTAGACAGTGTATGGTGTAACTGGGTGGTACACTGTGTTGCAAAGCTGCTGCAGTGCATAGCAGAGGGAGAGTATCTACTCATAAAGACAATTAAGCAATAAGGCATGGCCAGTAGTTATGTTAAATGGTCTGTTAATCACCCTGTAGGGGTTTAATGTTGAATGAGGCATGGCCGAGTGCCACATGTCACTAGACAGTGACAAACTGACCATTAGCATAATACCTGGGGTGGCTTATTGCTATCATAATAAACTGTTTTTAAACAACATTAAACCATGTTCATCATATGGTTAGGCTCTACATCGTATGTTAATAAAAACTAAACATAAGGCTGGTACAATGTTTACAGTCAATTAGAAAGTTGCATTTCTCAACCCTTGTTATAATCAGAGATATTATACCTGTACAACTCCTTGGTTTTGCTGAACTCTATTGCTCAGGTGGCCCATCCATGTGGTGTGGTCTGTGTGGGGCATGTTAGGTAGGCCATGCAACTACTAAGGTGGTACGTTCTGTGCAGCTGCAATCAGGGATGTGTACATTTGGTGTACATGGCCTCAGTTTTGCTATTGATCTCCACTGAGCATGCAGTACCTGGTCAGGTTGGTGGATGTCTCATAGTACATTTAGACAATTGTTTGTTATTTCTGTCACCTGCTGCTGGATGTCTGTCATTGGTTGTGTTGACTTGGTCCTCCCCATACTTGCATATGTGTGTGTGTGTGTGTGGTGCTGGGGGATGATTCGGAGTTAGGTTTTCAACCCTAACAGCTTAATTTCTCACTTTGTCACTGTGGAACAGCCCTAACTAATGCATTAAACAGAGTTTTTGCCTCTAAAATATATATATATATATTTATATATATATATATATTATATAAAATCACACATCCCCCACAATACAAAAGCATCATAGGCTACATATACAAATCACCACAGAATATATGCTGGTCAAGCTTCAAGCAGAATTGCATGGTGCCAAAGGCCTCTCACACACAGTTTACCAAAAGGGTGCTAACAGAAGACACGTGTTTGGAAGACTCTACCCAGGACTCATCAGTATGCCACAAGTCTGTTTGACACCCCAGATGGAATGGACCAGTTACCCTTAAGGCAGTGTGCCTTGGATAAAGTATGGTGAACCCATTAAAATAAAAACTATTTAAAGACAGAAGAACCTCTGTGCGCAAACACTGAGGCAAGGGTTACCCAAAGGGCATTTGGCTGGAAGCCAAGTTTCAAGAAAACACAAAATCAGTGCAGTAGTGCAATGAATATCAGGGAGCTGCTATGCCATTGGGGCAAAACAATTAACATTTCACTCCAGAAGCAGAGTTTTATCAGAGTTAGTAACTTAATGCAGAAATGTCCTTATGTTATCTGGCACTAGGTCTGAACAGCACATGGATGAACAGCGCTGTCAATAACAGCACCTTCCATACAGCACTATGCAGAACAGTGGCAGGAACAAATGCCGCAAGTAAATGCAGTGCCACTGGTAGCGGTCACAAAGCACACTGATGATTGCTACCAGTCCAAACACTTATTTTAGTGGGGGCTCTGCCCCCCCCAGCCCCCTTAACTAAAATAATTAACTCCAAGTTGGAGTTGGATTACAGGAGAAAAACACAATTCTGAATGTCAGGATTAGAACCCTGATCTCCACCACCATTGTGGCCAATCAGCTCCATGTCTCAGTCCTCTCTGCCATGGGAGCAGCTCATCCACTATTTTTGATTCCTAGCCCTTGTCTTCTTCCTCGTACTATGGGCAGTGACCTGGGTAGCGCTTACTGCACAGCACTGTTTAATCCCTGTCGCTGTCTGTGGTACGCCACTGCAAAGTTTAATGTCAGACCTGGTATAAACTACCCAAAAGGCATATTTTCACAGTTGGTTAGTGCATGTAATTATAAAGGAAAGCTTCACATATAAACTACAATATCAGAAAATATAAACCGTATAGAAATCCATTTTGTGGATGCTGGAGTGAAACAATGAGGATATAAAATTGACAGGTAGTCATTTATATATCACCTCTTGAGAGACATTTTCTTTAGGATTGTGGAACCAATGAACTCTGCAGTAGAATGATTCCAAATATCAGGAATCTGTTCTAAAACATTAGATAAAAAGTAGGGCATTATTATATCAGATGCTCAGCCATAATGGATCTATACCTTGGGGGCTCGCTATAGCCCAGGTGTGAAGGATTGCTTTGAATTTGTGCACTTTTTGTAAGATTTCTATAGACAATCTTTATTTCCAGTATATAAAGATGGCAAGCATACTTTGCAATAGAAGTGTTTTTTTTTTATTGTACTACAGTGGTAGTTATCTAAAAGTTGCCTAGCTCAAGGTACCTCGAGGTACCACTGAGGTACTCATTGCAATTTGCATTGACTGTAATGTAATTTTGCCTCATTCTGCCTCAGTATACCTAGATATACCTCAGTACTGAGAAACATCTAGGAATACCTCAGTACTGATAAACTTTTCTACGGCTACCACTGTATGATTATGACTAAATGAGCATCTGATATAATAATGTCCTGCTTTTTACTGTTTTTTTTTAGAATACATGCCTGACATTTGTATTTTGCATCGCAGAGTTCATTGGATCCACAGTGCTACAGAAAATGTCTCTCAAGAGAAGGAATATATATTGATGAACACCTAAACATTTTATATCCTCAGTGCTTCACTCCAACATTTGCAAAATGGACTTCGATATAAATTTATATTTACTGATATTCTGGTTTATATGTAAAGCTTTTTTTAATACTTTCATCTACTAACCAACTGTTGAAAATATGCCTTGTGGGTAGTCAATGCCAGGTCTGATGTTATACTTTTCATTACCTTTATTTCCAGTTATAACTTTATGAGCCTCCTCATATCCTGAGGATGTGTCACATTAGTATCAGACTGTTACTGTCTCTGTCATATATGATACTGTATGCCATTTTACATGCAATGTGACAAATTTTAAATAGAACCTTTAACAACAAAACAATGTTAATTTCTGATATCATGAACATTTACTCAAATCAGTTTGCTGCTGTATTGGCCCCGACTAGAGTTTATTCTGTTTTTCATAACTCTGATGATGATTTTCATGACACTCATCACCCCAACCCAAACTCAACCATAAACCCTCCTACTAATTTTCCCTGAGAGAAGAATTGCATTTAACGATGATAATCAAATTCCAGTCAAGGAGTGTAAAAATTAATTAATACATTAGGCAGTATAGCCTAGTGGCTACAACCCCAAACCAAGAACCTGGAAAACATGTAGACTCAGAACACTTGGATTTGTGAACCACAACCTCTATCTGCATACTATGTGACCCAGGGCCAGGGCATGTCACAGAACATTCATGTGCTAATGAGAGGCATCTGGAACTTGGAACAGGCTCTCCAATAAGCAGGCTCTGCTGGCTCTCCAATCCTTCCAATATGAATAATAGGGCCCCCTTCAAATACACAAAATGAGGCAAGTGATGGACAAACTACTGCAGGGGTCCTGCATTTAAGATTTTCACCAATCACATTCCCTATCAAGAACATCAACTGGGGGGCAGGAATCTTTCTAGCTACTTCTTCCCACTTGGGATACCAAGGAGGTTGGAGACAAAGCAAAGCAAAATGCCTGTTTTCATCTTAAATGTCAGTCTGTCTGTCACCCCCTGAAGCTATCAGCTGTACTTAACACCTAGTCAGGGAGGTGAGATTCACATTCAAGCAGACATAGCAAAGGAAAGGGGCCTGTTTACACCTTAAAGGTCAGTCTGGTTGGAGCCCTCTGAAGCTATCAGCTGTACTTAACACCTAATCAGGGAGGTGAGATTTCCATCTCAGTTCAGCTCCTGCCTTGCTCAGATTATTCAGCAGTCAAGTCCATTACAAAAAAAGCAACTCAGGCAGAAAGAAATGGGCATGTAGTAAAAATATTTGGGGGATTGCTGGGGAACCCCTGGAAGGTGGGGGCCCTAGACTAGTGCCTATGTTGCCTATACCTTAATCCAGCCTTGAACTGAAGTGCATTCTTCCTCATGCAGTCAGTGAATGGTGTGACAGATCACGGGGACTACCGTGAAGCTGATCATAATGATGACTTTACATTTGGTTGCAGGGTGCTTGTGGATAATGGGAGGGAGTGGGGGTGCTTGGTTTGCTTTCAATGTGATTTTTTTTCTGTTAGATTAAACAAAAACAAAACTAGGCTTCTGTTATGGTGTTGAGATGGAGCGGCGGAGACTGCCTGCAGAACAATTACTATGAAGCCGATCGGAAACTCGGCTTTCACTTGGCTCATTCTTTTTGTAGTTTTTATTTTATGTTATATATGGTATATATTCTCATAAAATTAATTTTTCAGCTGGTGTGCTCAGTCCTTTCAAGGTGGGAAGGGTGAGCTGATCGTGATATTGGGAGCTAATGCTGATTGGAGCGGGCAGCTAAAGCCGATCGCAGTTAGGTGCTGCTGAGTGGGGTATGTTGTAGTCAGGGCTTCACTTTCTTATACTTTTAACTTTTTGGTTTTGTTTAACTTGGCATCCAGTTTGGAACTGTGGGGGCTATGTGTGGCCTGAATATTGAGGAAATAAAAGTCTGTGGTACAATTGTTGTGATGTTTGAAGTAGCTAGGTGGTGACATAGAATGGGTAGTGGGCAGTAGGCAGTGATTTTTTTAATGTTATTTGGTTGTACGTGTTCTGCAACTAGATCACTGATGTTATGCTGGGATAACATAATGGGTCCAGCCCCAGACGGACCAATCAGAGCACAGTATTTTTTCTTGCCATTGTATAATAAGGCTACATTAAATTTCCATATATCCGGTTCTTGTTAAAGAGGATCATTGCTTCTGATTTGTAGTCTTAACATATTATGGTCTGAAAATTCTGCTGGTTGAATTACTACAGAGTGTATTTGCACATTTGCAGTTGTAAAAAAAGGAATCTATTCTTGTGGCCAAGTGACCTTTCTGGAAAGCAGGATCATGCTTACCCGTAACTGTATAATAAGTCATTTATGCTCGCCATATGAATTAAAGAAGATAACAAAAATCATATCATAGTACATTTGTTTTGTTTTAGTATGTCTACTTCTATCAAGAGACTAAAATCAGCAGTTAAAATCATCCCCAAATATGATGCAGTGCAAAGAAAACAAATAATGCTGAACTAGTTTCAATAAGTCAAATCTTTCAGCTTTAGATTGAGGTGTGTACACATTTATAAATCTGAAAAGGTTATTGTGGCTGTGCACCACCTAGTGACAACTCTGAAAGGAGTGTCCAACTTCCTCACATAAATAACATGCCTTTCATTTTCATAATGTAAACTAGAATGTCCCAATTCATTACAGGCTGAATATCTCACTTTATCACACAAATGCAGCTAAGATGTGCAGTGGACCCACATTTATAACATGCCTTGGATTGTTCAGGATAGAAAAGGACTCTCCTATCCCTTTCCAAGAAAAAACTGTTCAGCAGATGCTGAATCCCAGTATATGTGGACTTAGCATTGCCCTAATTCTCCACTCCCAGTCCAAATGTTTTCAGAATCAAGGATTGCCTCCGGGTCACCTAAGACTGTGCACCTTTGTTTCAGCCAGTAAATCATATAATTAACACTGACACCTTCATTTTGAAACAATATTATAACAGTTTTTTGGCTGGTTTAGTTAAGGGGATGGCAACAAAAGGTGTCTACATTGTTGTGTTTTTCAAGGTGTTCTACTTAACTTAAAAATGCTCAAGTCCATTCATAGTTTTAAAACTAAGATCAAAAGCCGTTTCTCCTGAAACATGAATCAATGCATAAATTTCATTAGCAAAAAATGTCATAGAGCCCTTGAGAAGAGTTCTGGCCAAACGCTTGATCTGGGGCATCCTCCATGCCCCTTATGCATCTTAACCGTACAGCATTGTGGCATTTTGCTGGGTAAATAAAGCTATGAAAAAAGATGCATAAGGTCTAGGGTTTGTCTTATTCAAAGTTAAAAGTGCAGCAGCTAGGATAGGGGCCTAAGCTACATTCGCAGATAGTGCTGTGTCCATAGGAGTGGAAGAAGCTTGATCTAATGTAGAAGGATCTGCATTAAGCACTGTACCTTCCCCATTGTTCCCCACTGAACCAGTCTGAGTCCTGGTGTGGGCCTTTGTTCAGCCTTGTCAATGTGCAGCACAGGGTTCTGAGTTAATTGCAATTCAGATAGTAATTCCAATGATAAGTCAGTAGGCAAAGATGTAACCCCCTCAGTACTTTAAATGGTTTCTTTGTTTGTGCCAACAAAATTGATATCAGGGACCATACCTGTTTGCATAGTGTCCTCTGGTCACGGCATCTGAGTTGGAGATGATCCTGAAACCTATCTTCCAGTTTCAGTTGGAGTTTACCCATCCAGCAGCTCTTAAACCTTTCTCAACAGACCATCCTTGGCTTTCTGCTAATTTTTCAGGCAAATGTGAGTTACAACATAGGCCAAGCCTCCATTGGCTTGTATGTGCCTTTACAGACGTAACCCCACCAGTCAAAGGAACTGTGGCTTGGTCTGTAGAAAAGGTAATCATTTTACAGGCTGGTGTCTGCATTTCATCAGCCTCCACAGGTATGGATTCTTTTGCCAGAGTTGCAACCTACGTAGAGAAGTCCAAGTGTTCAGTCCCTCTGACTCCTGGCACTTTTGGTGCATCATTGACAGTCAGCTGAGACATCTTGTCAGTGATTTTGGCAGCCTTCCACACACTCTGCGTTTGACTGCAATTTAAGCAATTCTGCCTATAGTTTTTCCCTACTCAAAAGGTAAAGCAGTTCTTCTGTTGCAAATAAATTATACAGATTCTGAGTTCTATGTAAGGAATAAGACACAATGAGGTGTGGTTTATGGCTGGATAAGAGCACGCTCCAGCTGCATAATGAAGCAGGTACTTGCACCAAGTGCCTTTAGCACCTGGGAAGTGCTCTTATCAGTCCATAAACCACACCTCAGAGTGTCTTATTCCATTTATAAAATGGAATGGATCCCCCAAGTAAAGAAGTTAATTAAAAAATGCACTTAAAAAGTGTACCATATATACTCACAGATAAGCCGATCTGTGTATAAGCCAACCCCCCAAAAGTGCTGCCCAAATCAAGAAAAATCACAATTCCCACATATAAGCCAATATCTGGAACATCTGGAAGCCCACCCTTTTATGATACCATTCCAATTCTTCAACAAAAGCTCATGTTTTTAAAGGACACACTGTTTCTTTTGTATTTTAATGCAGAGGAGTCCAGTCATGGCATGTCCCGGAGTGGCTGCCGGTTTCCTCGGCTCCCTTCAGCTACTTCTCCAGCAGAGATTCAGATGTTCTGGCTGCTGACTCATGGTGATTACCTACCTACCTGTTCCAACCCAGCCTCTACCTCTTCACTCACTGTCTGTCAGCTCGCCACCGCCCACTCGCTCCATGCTCCCAGCTGTGGTTCAATATCTATCCTGTTGGGTATTATCTGTCTGTATCCAGTTCAATACTTCCTATAGCACTTGCTCACCTGCTTACCACCTGCTTATTTCAATCCTGTCTCAAGAAATTACTGTACACGTGTCGTGCAAAAATGACTTCATTACCATTACTTCTGGGATCTATTCCCAAGCCTTGCTAATTGATTAATTGTCATGACCAGTGTACAAGCCGAGATACCAAAAATGCAGATCAAGTTTTGGTACCAAAACCTCAGCTTATATGCGAGTATATTTGGTAGATAAAAGGAGTAAAAAAAACATGATAATGTCTGTACACAAAAGTAGTTCTTATCACTGTCTTGGTATGGAGTGCTTTAATTAAAACTCACTATAGGAAGTTGGTGTCTGTATGTGTCTCCTCCACACCAACACACACACACACACACACACACAACCCTACACACCTCAAAACCATATTTATTTCCCAACTAATTCTTAGTTTGCTCACCCAGTTTCAGTTAGGGCCAGAAAGAGTGAACATGTCCCATACTGGCTGAGGTAATTAGTGTGAGATCCCAAAAAGCTTATGTTTGGTAAAAAAATTCAAAAAAATGACTGTGTTACGAGTGTACATTGTGCAGTTTCCATGCACACTCGTAATTTCGAGAATTTTTAATATTTTCACTCCAGATTTTTAACATTACCATTTTTTCACCTCCTTATGAACAGTACAGCTGTCATTTTTCACATCCTGCCGGAAATGTGTTTTCGCACATCTGGCGCACAATGGCGCGGGTCGCTGTGGGAAATCAATGTTTGGGACAGATTAAGCAAATCACAGTGACACTGTTCATGAACAGAGGTTCAAAAATGCCTATGTTGAACATTTGGTGAAAAAATTCAAAAAATTACTGTGTTATGAGTGTGCGTTGCGCAGTTTCCATGCACACTTGTAACTTAGAGAATTTTTAATATTTTCACCCCAGATTTTCAACATCACCATTTCCTCACACCTCCTTATGAATGGTACAACTGTTATTTTTCA
This sequence comes from Neoceratodus forsteri, assembly GCA_016271365.2. Lineage (NCBI taxonomy): Eukaryota > Metazoa > Chordata > Ceratodontiformes > Ceratodontidae > Neoceratodus > Neoceratodus forsteri. The sequence goes on along the minus strand of CM057458.1, from coordinate 722,932,284 downwards.
CATCCTGCCCAAAATGTGTTTTCACACATCTGGTGCAGAATGGCATGGTCACTGTGGGAAATCAACGTTTGGGACAGATTAACAAAATCACAGTGCTACTGTTCATGAATGGAGGTCCCAAAATGCCTGTGTTAAAAATTAGGTTAAAAAGTCCCAAAAATAATTGCATTACGGGTGTATGTTGCCAGTTTCTATGCACACTTATGACTTCACCAATGTTTCATATTTTCACTCCAGATGTTCAACATTATCATTTTTTTACACCTCCTCATGAAAAGTACAACTGTCATTTTTCACATCCAGTCCAACATGTGCTTTCACACCTGTGGCACCAAATGGTGCAGTCGCTATGCAAAATCACCTTTCAGCTAATGAACTGATAGTGCCACAGTTCATTAGGTGGGGTCACAAAAAGCCCATGTTGAAAATTTGGAGTGAAAATACCAACAAATGCCTGGGCGTTAGGGTTTCCAACTGACAGGTGTCAGGGATGTGACTTGGGATTTTGGGCTGTAATGCTCCTGCCATTCCACCCCCACCCTCAGCCTGCAGCCACTGACAGGCATTGAGGTGTGCCTTGGACTCTTCAGCTCTAAAGTTCACCACATTTTCCTATACTGCACCAATCTCAGCATAGTTCCTAATGGAATGGGGTGAGCATAAGTCCCAAAGACCCCAAGGCACACCTCGACACTTGTCTGTGTCTGCAGGGTAGGGTGAGGTGAAATGGCATGAGTGTTATGGTCAAGGTTCCAAAGGCACACCCCAATGCCTGTCACTCTCTGCAGGATGGGGTTGGGGTTGGCGTCAGTGCAACACTTCACTGCCATTCCTATTATGCATCTCTCTAACTTCTGCACTACCAATGCCAATGCCAGCAAAAGAACATTCGGCATTGACAAATGCTTGTTATTTTTAGTTTTGTGGTTGCAGTAATGTGCTGCTTTCTTAGACAGGGACTTCTGGGTTGTTGCAGGTCTCATAGGAGGGAGAGGAGGAACTGGAGGAGAACTGAATTCGGAGATGGCAGAAATGGTAGTTTTGGGCAGACGTTTGAGCAGTGGACCCGAGAGCAGCAGCTCTGAGAAACAGACGGGCAGTGAGTAAAACAAAATAACATATTTATTACATTAAAACTTTAGTGGTTGTGCAGGAAGGGGGACCTTGGATACACTCATTGGAATTATAGTACATGGTTAGGGCTTATTGTCAATAAAAAGTAGTGGCTTTCTAAAAGCTGTTGTAGGGCAGTTCAAAGGTCAAGAAAAGTTGTTGTAGAATCGTTCTGATGACACGATGATATTACAACAACTTTTGTCTCTGGAGCTGCTGCCTGATTGGTCGAAACAATGCTGTGCTCCAAAAACGAATATAGTAAAATGGCGGTGAAGGTTAGTGAGTGGTTTGGAGAGTGATGGATTCATGTAGTTTGGACACAGACATGCTTGGCTTTGTGTGTCCAAACTACCAGAGTGGCAGTTTTCTTTTTTTTAAATCACTGGCGCTGTAGATCATCGGGGTCAAACTGAACCGAGGAACGCAATGTTTAGAGTTGGGACTTGGGAGCATAGCACGACTTAACCATGGACCTGGAGCAAGTGGTTCATTTGCATCACCAGGTAAGGAAAAAGGTCCAGCTCCCCATACGACACACAGGGGAAACATCACACCTCACCCAACAAATAACACACCGAAATCTGGCCAATGAAAAAATCATGTACACAAATCCTTGCAGTCTGGGAAACAAGATCCCAGACCTGCAGGCAATAATGACAGAGGCTAAACTGGACATAGTAGCAATTAACGAGACATGGTTTACCAGTAACCACACTTGGAAGACTTCAGTACCTGACTATGTACTGTTCAGAAGAGGCAGAGGTGGAAAAAGGGGAGATGGAGTGGCCCTGTATGTCAATGAAAATATCAAAGCTACAGAAATTCAGAATACACATAAGGAGCCAGAAGAACTGTGGGTCACCCTGGAAACAGGAAATGGAACAGCCATAAGAACTGGGGTTGTCTACAGGCCCCCAGACCAGGGGGAGTGCATAGACACATTACTGTTAGAAGATATACAAAATATGACAGCTAAAGGGGAGGTTCTGATAATAGAAGACTTCAACATGCCAGATACAGATTGGTCAATACCAGCAGGAACATCTGCCAGAACTAGACACATGGGGGATTCCCTGCTGGGGGAAGGCCTCAAACAACTGGTACAACAACCCACAAGAGACAGGGCTATCCTAGATCTAGTACTGACTAACAGGGAAAGGATCACAGATCTCCAGGTAGAAGGTCACCTGGGAGCCAGTGACCATCACATGGTATGGTTCACTTTGGCTACTACAACTAAATCATCCCATTCCAAGGCAAAAATATGGGACTTCAGGGGAGCTGACTTTGATAAGATGGCCAACAGAGTTAAGCTAGCCCTGGCAAAAAGAAATACAGGTGAGGGGGTACAGGCAAAGTGGGCAAGCATTAAGGATGCATTAATTGAAGCAATATCCCATTGTGTTAGAGAGAAAAGGAAGTACAAAAGAAGAAGGAAACCACTCTGGTTCTCAAAAGCAGTAGCAGAAAAGGTCAGAGCCAAAAGGCTGGCCTTCAGGAAATATAAGGGAACACAGTGGGATGAAGATAGGGAGGCATACCAAACTTCCCTAAGGGAAGCAGGGAAGGCTGTAAGGTAGGCACAGGCCCAAACCAAGGAAACACTAGCACAAACAGCAAAAGAAGGTGTCAAGACTTTCTATAGATACATTAGTGAAAGGAGAACGTCCAGAGGGGGTATTGCTAAGATCAAAGGAGATACAGTAAGGGGGTGTGTGAGGAGGAGGACCATGCAAAAGCATCTATTCTAAATAGATACTTCTGCTCAGTATTTACTGAAGAGAAGATAAGGCAGGGCACACAGCTCAGCACCATGGACACAGTGGGGAGGGAGGTGAACTCTAGTCCCTTCACAAAAGAAAGGGTCCTACAAGAGCTCAATAAGCTCAGGGTGGACAAGGAAATTGGACCTGATGGCATACATCCCAGGGTGCTAAAGGAGCTAAGGGTGGAACTAGCAGAGAGCCATTATCAGGACTGTTTAGTGAGTCTCTGCGCACAGGAGAGGTCCCAGAAGACTGGAGAAGGGCTCATGTGATCCCGCTCCACAAAAAGTGGAGATTTCTTTGTCCGGGTAACCAGAGTGGTGGACCAAGTGGAAGCAGTTGATGTCGCTTACCTTGACTTCAGCAAAGCTTTCGATACTGTTCCACATAGAAGATTGATTAATAGGCTGGGTAGGCTCAGGGTGGGTCAGAAGTTGGTTAACTGGGTAGCAAACTGGTTGACGGGCAGAAAACAGAGAGTTGTAGTAAATGGTATACAGTCAGAAGAGATGCAAGTCACAAGTGGGGTACCTCAGGGATCAGTCCTGGGGCCAGTCCTCTTCAATATCTTCATCAGTGACATTGCAGATGGACTGGAGGGTAAGGTTTGTCTGTTTGCAGATGACACCAAGATCTGCAACAGAGTAGATGATACAGATGGGGCGGGCAGAATGAGAAGAGATCTGGATAAACTAGCAAGATGGTCGAAAGAGTGGCAACTGGGGTTTAATGCAAAGAAGTGCAAGATCATGCACATAGGGAGAGAAATCCTGAAGCCACCAGTAGGCTGGGAGGGGAGTTGCTGGCAGTCACAAGGGAAGAAAGAGACTTGGGCATCATCATCACCGATAGCCTGAAATCATCCAAGCAGACCACTAAAGCAGTAGGTAAGGCTAGGGGGATGTTAGGGTGTATTAGTAGGGTATCATGTCGGAAGAGGGAGGTAGTAATCCCTCTTTACAAGACACTGGTTAGGCTCCCATCTGGAGTACTGCGTGCAGTACTGGAGACCACACCTTCACAAGGACATTAACCAAATTGAGGCAGTTCAGAGAAGGGCAACCAAAATGGTGCAGGGACTGCATCAGAAAACATATGAGGACCGATTAACGGAGCTCAATGTGTATACCCTAGAGCTAAGGAGGGAGAGAGGTGATATGATTGAAACATTCAAACACCTTAAGGGCTTTAACAAGGTGAAAGAGTCTAACATGTTTCAATATAAGAAAAATAGCAGGACAAGAGGACACAGTATGAGATTAGAGGGAGGCCGATTAAGGGGTAATGTGAGGAAGTTCTTTTTCACAGAAAGGGTGGTGGATGCGTGGAACAGCCTACCTCAGGAAGTGGTGGATATGAATACAGTGCAGGGCTTCAAACAGGCATGGGATAGGCATATAGGCATAAGGGAGCAATACAGGTGAGTATGAATAGATAAGCCATTGACAGAGCAAAGTCCGATGGCACATTTATAAGGTAGAAAAAGAAATGGGCAGACTGGGTGGGCCTTGCGGTCCTTATCTGCCGTCAATTTCTATGTTTCTATGTAATCCTTGTGAAAGTAAAGTTTTTCACATTCTGGGGAACCATATACTATGCAAAATAGTGTATGGATGGCCATACACAACTAAGGCTGTGTTTCTATCTTGGGGATGTGATGATGTCATTCAGACCTCTCGAGCTTCGCTCTTGAGGTCTGTATGCCGTCATCACATCCCCTCGACGAAGCACAGCCTTGTTCTATATGTGCTTTCTGTATTGGTCCCAGCGCTCTCCTGCTGCAGCTGGTGTGGTTCTGTCAGATTGTAGCTGAGGAGCTGCAGTGGGAGAGTGGTGGAATGAATTGATTTTATTTGTGTGCTGCGTTTTGGGTGGCACAAGTAGTGCCGGTAAGGTTATGTCCTGATAAGGGCACGGCTGATAAAGGCTATCAGCCAATCACAGTGCAAGAAATGTTTTTTCCATTTTATAATTACTTATAAGCTAGATTGTTCCAACTGTACAGGGGGCTCTCTTGCTGCCATGTTTTCATTATTAGACGGTCTTACCACGGTTTTATCAGTTTGCTAATTTCTGCAATCCATGCCCATCTTTTTCGTTGCCTTGTTTGTATCAAATTCATTTACTCGGTCGGTCTCTCACTGTGTCGAGGCAGGAAAGGAAAACTGCTCCTCTGCCTCTGTAATCTCCCTCAGCATCCTCTTCTGGAGCAGTCATCTTGGCATCACATCAGATGGCCAGAGGTTCCCTCTACTGGAAGACTAGGGGAGTTTTTTATGAAAGGAGAACATAAACAAAAATTGCATTCAAACCAAATAACATGATCAGAAAAGAAAACAAACTTGTATAAACAAGAAAACAAAAAGGAATTAAGTACAAATTATTCTTATGATGACACTAAGGCATTCTTTTCCACTATTTCATTAAACATTGTTTGGTGACATTTCACTGTCTTATTTATACTTTATAAAAAATGATATACTGTTCCATGATCTGCTAACTTTATGAAGTGCATGTAGTGCTGTATCGTTATAATATATGTCTAAAAGTGCTTTCTCACATAATACTTTTATGATTGAAAACGGTATTCTTTGTTGTCTGAGGACCCATTGTCCCCGGGCCTGCCAAACGTAAAATTTTAGAACTGCAAATAGAATTGAAAGAGTGCCAGCATGGAACTTTGCAAGCATGTGTTTATAAATACCTAACATATTTTCATAGGTTAAGTTCTTGAGCCAGAATAAATTCCAGGCTTGTGCTAGAAATTCCCATTAAGTTCTTTGAGTTAGAACAATCTAATATAAAGTGTTCCATGGATTCCTCAATGGCTATGCATTCTGTATATGGGCAATATCTTTCATTGAGGGATTTATGCTTGCTGTTTCCCCATACGTTAAGTCAGGGATAACAACTTCCTGTTTTCTGCTGGTGATGCCTCTCCCTACACATCCCAGTATCCCCCCAGACCTCCCTACTGGCTTCTTACATTGCTTGCTAACCTTAAGGTCATCTGATACGATTACCCTCAGGTCCCTTTCCATTTTTGTTGTTGTTATTACCCCCATTGTGTACTCTTCCCTGGGTTTTGTTTCCCAGGTGCATTATTTGCACTTCTTTGCAAAACCAAGCTGCCATACTTCTGACCTTCCTCCAACCTTGCCAAGTCCCTTCTCATCCTTTCCATCCCCCCTTGTAACAACCATGTTGCAGATCTTTGTGTCATCTGCAAAGAGGCATACTTTTCCTTCCAGATCCTCTGCAATGTCACTTATAAAGGCATTAAAAAGGACTGGACCCAATACTGAACCCTGCTGTACCCCACTAGTAACCCCACTTTCTTTAGAGTGGACTCCATTTACTATTACCTTCTGTATTCTGTTGTCCAGCCAATGTTTTACTCAGGCTACCACCCTAGGACCCACTCCCAGGCTGGCTAATTTGTTTATTATTCTTTTGTGTGGGTCTGTGTCAAATGCCTTGCTAAAATCTAGGTAGGCCATGTCCACAGCCCCTCCCTGGTCTACTTCTTTGGTCACCAGGTCAAAGAAATCGATTAGATTCATCTGAGATTACCTTCCCGCAGTGAATCCATGCTGCCTTGGGTCCTATGCCCCACTGGCCTCTAGGTACTCAACAGTTCTTTCCTTCAGAAGTGATTCCATAATTTTCCCTACCACAGAGGTCAAACAGACATGTCCGTAGTTTCCTGCCTATATCTTGATCCAACTTTTCTCGAAGGGGAATCACATCCACCCTCCTCAAGTCCTCAGGTACCACACCATCCTCCCATGATTTGTTAAAAAGGGTAGTCAGTGGTGTCACTAGTTCTCCCCTTAATTCTTTCAGAATTCTGGGGTGAATCCCATCAGGCCCCATTGCTTTGTCCACCTTCAGTTTTAGGAGTTCTTTCAGAACCTTTTTTCTGTGAAAAGGACTGGATCGACCCCCTATCCAGACTGCTTCTGTTAATTGGATTAGGTACCTCCTCCTCTTCCACTTTTGTGAATACTGAGCAGAAGTATTCATTCAGTATCCCTGCTTTTTCACTGTCCCTCTCTGCCCACCCACTGTCCATTCTATTCGGCCTCACTATCCCTCCCTTTGTCTTTCTACGCTCCCTAATGTACCTATAAAAGGTTTTATCCTCCTTCTTAACTGAGTTGGCTATCTTTTCCTCAGTTTGGGCCTTTGCTATTCTGACTGCCTTCCCTGCTTCCTTCTACCTTAACTGGTACTGTTCTCTGTCCTGCTCCTTCTGTGTTTCCCTATACTTCCTAAATGCTATCTTTTCCCACTAACTTTCCCGCCACCTCTTCTGAGAACCATAGTGGCTTTTTCTTTCGTTTTGATTGAGTTAGGGGTCCCTGTGAGTGTTTTTACTTTTAGTAGCATTTTGAGAGTGTGCCTAGTCCATGAGTTTTGGAATTACCTCCAGATATTTAGGGTTAATCTGATTAATGGGATGGCATACAGGGGACTGGCAAGGTGGGTACATTTTCCAATGCATACCACCCTTGCTTTCCTTCTGCTTATTAGTGGGAGTAGTTGTGCTGATATGTAGTAGTACCAGAGGTTGGGGAGGCCCAGACCCCCTTTGCTCCATGGCAGTTCTAGTGTTTTTTGGCAAACTCTGTGCCTCCCCACATTCCAGACAAGTTTCAGCTGCAGTTTGTTTAATGTTTGCCAGTGCGCCTCAAGTATTTTAATGTGAAGCATCTGGTAATGACATGGTAACCTGGGCATGATGTTCATCTTTAAGATGTTTACTCTGCCAGGCTAAAGGGCAGGACTGTCTATCTGTGGAAGTCTGCAGTGATGTCATGCATTAGGGCCCCATAGTTAATATGCAAGGAATAATATCCAATGGTGTGGGCAGCACTGGGCTATACCCACCCACCCAGGGGCGTAATGAGGCCTGACGCTGCAGGCAGAGGGACTTATAGCCCCTAGAAGGGTGACTATAACTTAATATTGCCCACCCTGGAGGGTATTATTGCGCTTAGAAATTGGTTTTAGGTGTAAAGAGTGAGACAGACCCAGAATTGAAATTTTAAAAATGTCAACAATTAATTTTATTAAACATTTAAACTGTGGGGAAAAAAAATTGTCCTTGAGAAAAAAAAAATAATAAAATGGTTTAGCTCCCACTGCAACACTTTTTTGTTGTTGAACTCAAGAAAAACCACTTGCTGTAGGTGACAAACTGAACTGGAGCTAGGAAAGTGCAGTTGGTTAGAGTAAAGTTGGTGACTAGGTTTGATGTTGCTAGAGGTGTCACTACAGAGGTGCTTTGATGCTGCATTTCTATTTCTTCCGTCTTAGGCTCAGTTTGGTTGTTGTTTAGTGACAGGTACTCTCCTAGTATTTTGCTCCATTGTTTTCTGTCTTCCTGTCTTGGTGCCTAGTAGTTGGCTAAGCTGGTTTTGGATTTGTGTCCTATTATGCTAATTATCTCCCTGCTGCTCAAGCCAGCATTGGATAGCAGCTGGACTACAGTAGCCCTTATGCTATGATTTGTATACCTCTTTGTTAGTTGAGCTTCATTGCTTAGTCATGCCATTGTTGTCCCTAGATAGTTTTTTCCAAGTGGTTCTCTGGAATACCAATAGGGAAGATTGTCCAGTGTGCTCTGTGGCTGTCTAAGGGGATGGGAGTAAAATGCTGGTGTATTGTTTGGAAGCTTAGTCAGATACTTCATAAATGACTTGACAGGGCACAGTGGATTGCCAGGGTCTTAATACATGAAGCCTCTGTTTCTGTCTCTGTTAGCTTCAATAGAGTTCTTATGTGTTTTTGTAGCTTCATTGTGGCTCTGTGAGATGTATTTTAAACCTTTCTCGTTCATGCTGATGCTGAATGAATTAGGTGTCAGCTTTCTGAGCCCTTCTCATCCATGCCTGGCCATATGTATTTGTATGTCAAACCATGTTTTTTTTAGTAGGCCAGTTGCGGTGTCGGGACTTAGGACTGGCGAATTTCTAAGTTTTTGCAGGTCTATCTCAGTTAGAGGAGGGTGGTGGGTAGCAGAGTCCTTTTGTTCTTTTCATAGTGTTTTAAGTATAGAGGTTAGCACATTGTTTGCAGGGCAAAATGTGGGGTCACTTATCGGGTTTACATTTCTGCTTACAGCCTGGCTGTTTATGTGCCTGTTCAGCCCTGCATGGAGAGAGCAGTACCCAGACACTGTAGTTGTTCTCACTTCTGCACAGAAATGATGCAGTGCCTTGCTATTGTCCTAAAGAGTGCCTTTTTTCCAGTCCACAGTGACATTCTTGCTGACAGCCCACTCTGTGAGCACTTTTAGAGCCCAGTTAGTATTTTTTCTAGTGTTTTCCTCTTTGTGCTTGGCTTCTTTTGTGTCCAGCTCTTCTTAGGTGACAGTGCCAAAATGGTCTGTGTCTGTTGCCATCTTTCCTGTGTCTTTCTGCCTTGCATACTGAACAATGTTCTTTTCAGGAAGATGTGCTGTTTCTTGCACAGTTTCTTCCATGACAGCCTCCTCAGGCTGTGGTTCAATGCCCAATATCTCTTCAGTTCTGCCAGTGGTGGTAGCGATTGTTTCCATTTCGTGTGGCTGTTGTGTGGTGACAGATAATTTCTCAGCCTCCTGCTCAGGCTCCTGCTCAATGCCTGGCATTTATTCTGTTCTGTCAGTGGCAATACTGGTTGTTTCTGTGTCCTGGGGCTGTTGTGTGATGACTGCTGATTTTTTACCCTCCTCCTCCTCCTCAGGCTGCCGTTCGAAGCCCGGTACCTTATCTGTCATGCCAGTGGCAGTACGGCTTGTTTCTGTTTTGTGGCGCTCTTTTGTCCTGTCACTTGATTTCTCACCCTCCGTTTTTATTTTCTTGCTTGGTAGAGGTTCTACATGATTTTTTCAATGCCTGTCAGCATTTTTTGTAGATCTTCAGCACTGACAAGCTCAAAGTTTACTGACAGGTCTCTCATTTTTATTTCTCAGCTTCGCTCCATGTTGTCGCTTCAGTATGCCTTTGCGAATACCCCGCGGCATGATGCTGCACCTCTCCTCTCAAGTGTTTGGGTTGCTGTTACTGAGCTGTGTGGCTGAACGATATCTTTGGGTGACGGGGCATCTTGGACTGGCACTCATTTTAGGTGGGCATTGTTGTCTGATAGATGCCCACTTAAATGAGTATCTCAGCCAATCAAAATTCGGAAAGACTTTTACCCATTTTCCAAGAAAACGTTTATGTAGTGTCTCTGATGTCTGCTTGGCCAAGATGTTTCACAGACACCACAGTGAATGCCTTCTTTGATTTTTGCTTGGCCAAGATGTCTAGCAGATGCCTATTTATCATAGTTCATAGATGTGCCTATCCCAATGAAGCTGGTTTGATCAGGGTGGACCAGACCCCCACAAACTCCTACAACCTGTTGGCCAACACACCTGTAGCTGTGACTATCTTTTGGTCTACATTTAGGAGGGATATGGGTCTCTAGGAGCTGCATAACCCAGGATCTTTCCCCTGCTTGTGAATAATCTGAAAATTGTGCCTGAGTCCATGATGGTGGTGCCCCTTCCCTCTTCTGCACCCCCTACATATCTGAGTCTGGTGTGAGTGACCAGTTCCCTAAATTATTTATAAAGCTCACCTATTATGCCATCTGTACCAGGTGATTTGCATGATGTCAGGTTTGTAATGGCTACAATTGCCTCTCCTTGTGTGATTGGTTGGTGTAGGGTGCCTTTGCTTCATTGGACAAACTGAATAAGTCTAAGCTGTTAAAAAGACTTCCTATTTGTTCTGCTTGTTAGGGACTTCTTGGCTGGAATAGAGCACCTTATAATATTCTGCAAACTTTTCAACTATCTTATTGGGGTTAAGCTCATACTGAGCATTGTCAGGCAAACTCTTGATCTCAAGTATGGCCCAGCTGATCACCATCTTTCTAATCTGCCGGGCTAGGAGGTGGCCTGTTCTGTTGCCCTCCTCATATTACTTCTGACGAGTATACTGGGTCTCAGTCTATATTTTGTGCACAGGTAGTCTGGAAAGCTTGTCTTGATACTGATCTAGTTTCTGTTTCCTATTTTCATTTAGTATTATTTTGTGTTCACATTCTATGCCCAAGATCTGTCTTTCTAAGCTCAGTCTTTCTTCCGCACTATCCCATTTTAAGGCTGTGATGTAATCTATGATGTGCCCCATTAAAGTAGTCTTCAAGCCATCTCACCAAGCCCCCAGTGAGGTGTCCACTACATGATTCTCTTGCACGTAGTTTGTAAGCAGACTTCACCATATCCTGAAAGTCTGGCCTATTAAGAAGGGACATATTCAGTCTCCAACTCGGGGTCCCTAGTTGTCAGCTGTACCTCCAGATCCACCAGAATCGGTGCATGATCAGATGTTATAATGGAAGCGAAATGGGTATGTGTTACTGCACGCACTCAGTCCTGAGGGAACAGGAAGAGATCCAGTATGGTACAGACCTCATGCGGGTTTGAGTAAAATGTGTAATCACAGGTTTTTGGATTCATGTACCTCCAGTGGTGCAAGTGGTAGACAAGAAGTACAGGAACTCAGGTATTGCAGAATGAAGATCCTCAATCTGAAGGATAGCCGTGTCAAGACACATTTATCTGTTTAGACACTAGTAGATTCAGTCAGAGATATTGAAGTATTTCTAGGAAAATAGCACTGTTGTACAAGTCAAATGTTGTTATGGAAACCCCGATTTCCAGTCACAGGCCATGAAACTGTCATTATGTTGCTGGTTTAAGAATTTCAGTTCCAATGTCAGTGGGAAGAAGTAAAGGAACTCTGTTCCTGCTGCAAAAAGGTATAGGAACAGAGTTCCTGTCCATTCCTGTTCACTTTCATCACTGTGTACTTCCATGTGTCGACCAGGCCAAGTTTGTGCATTAGTTTTTTTGGATGGATCTTGCTCTGCCTTTGTGGGGAGCAACATGATTTATGCTCTCTAGCTCTGGGGACAGAATACAGTTGAAAACCCCATCAATAATGTATGGTCTGTCTTGGTCCCTCACAGTATCCAATAAATGGCATTTAAAAAAAACTCAACTTGCTTTGTATCCTGACTGGATGTGTAGAGGTTAAGGATTGTGCAAGGGGTTCCCCAATGTGAGCCCCTTACCAAAATTCTTCTCCCACTATCATCTGAAATGATATGCTCAACCACCAGGGGTACATCCTTCCTGATTAGCAGGGCTACACCCCATCAGTGGGTGTGTTTCTGAAACATGAAGAAATATACTTTGCCCACCCATTTGTGTTTCAGTGTTATGTGTGCCACCTCATTCAGATGAGTTTGCTGGAGTAATGTGATTGTGGCCCCCAGTCTCCCCAGTTCTTGCAGCACTCTATTTCTTTTAATTGGATGGTTGAAACCTTTTACATTAGAAGTCACTACATTAAGGTCACCTATTTTGTACCTCCTCCCCAAGCCACAAAAAATATTAAATTGGACACCACTCTGAACCAAACTGTAACAGGAACTACGTACATAAAACAGTAACTTCAAAGTTTAAGTACAGTAGCTACACAGAGAACATGATCAGTTGCTCCTGGAGCCTCCATTTTAGGCTGTACAGCCCAGTAGATGACAAATCCTAAGGCTGCTGTGCTGGGCTGACCATCAGCAGCAGCAGTGTGCAAGCTGTTTTATTTTTATTTTATGTTGCTTGTCTTATTTTCGTCTTTTTTTTTTATGTTTTATTTTGTCTGTTTGTTTGGTAACAGTAGATTATAGAAATTTTAAGGTTAAGAGTAGTCAGGGAAATCAAAGTGAGGTAGTTAATGAGTCTGTGATTTTTGGGCCAGCTTGGAGGACACCAGTGCTCTGATTAGTTTTAGATTAGAGTGACTGAGAAGACGCTGAAGTTTTTACTGTTATTACAGCCACGACAAAATTGGCAGTATTATTGTTGGATTATTGCATTAGGGGCGCAGATTTTTCTGGTGCGAAGACTGAACCAAGTGTTACCTGCCCATTTTGGATCGCCTTGCCTTGGGAATCCGGAGTGTGTTTGAGTCCATGGAGCCTAGAAGGAGTTTGAGAAGATCCAGAGGAGTCATCGTTGGAGACTGCTGTGAGGAGCCTTGTGGCCAGATGAATTGGTGCTGCTTGGAAGCTTGGCTTTGTCTGCTGATTTTTTTAATTGGTACCTGTTAACTGTGGACTTGTTGGACCTTTACTGTGGCATGCTGAGGCTTGTCTACTTGCTCTGGTGGTGACTGCCCTGTCCCGGTCCTGTGAGGGGGGTATTTGGAGGTGTCAGCTGAAGGATTGATACCCTTGAGTTCCCTTAAGATTACCTGGGGTGCCCGCCACAGGATGGGCACTGCCTTGGTGCTGTGGCTTGGGGTGTGCCAGGATTTGGGTGGCTGTTTCAGGGGTGGGTGTCTTAGGGCCTTGGTTTGTCTTTTGCCTGCATCCTGTGTGGTTCTGCAGTGACCACTGCAGTGGTGGTGCCACTGGAGAGTACCATGCAGGATGACAGGTGTGAATCAGCGAAGCTCTGAAGCAGAACCCCACAAAGGAAGCTGGTGGAGGAGCAAGTACAGCTGTTATAACATCAAAAGCTGAGAAGGACATTATCAGACTTGAACTTTGGTAGGTTTGGGCTTGCTGAGCTGATGCTTCCATAAGGCAGTGAGAGTACCCAGCTTTCGATCTACTTTTAAAGTTTGTTTAAGCACTGAATTTTGTGAGAGTGAGAGTATCACAAATTCGGTGTGTTAATCTTGCAGTTTGGACTGGAGGAGGTGAAAGTTCCAATAACCTGACACTGTACATCTGGTGAGACCTGGCATATCTCATAAACTGTGGACAAGACTGACATATTCCCAAAACAGAACTGTGAAAGGACTGCTCTATAACTTTAATGCTACTTGTGATTTCGGTTTATACTTGGTTTTATGTATATTTGTTGGGAGGGGTATTGATAGAATTTATTATAGAGTTGGGGTGGGGGTTACAGTTGTTGATTGAGTGTGTGAGAGAGTGGGAGTGTGTATAAGTGTGTGTGTATGATGTTAAATTTGTATTTGTCTGGTGTTTGGTCCGTTTTTAGTTAGTTTGGTTAGCTCTTGCTTGCTGCTTAGTTAGCTTTTAGTTATGTGTTGGTACAGATTACACACGGTCAGGTACTACTCTCCCACCAGGTTCAGGGACTTCTGCCCTTTTAGCTGTCCCCCCTGTCTGCTGAAGTGTATGGGCATTGCTGTGCACTGGGGATAGCTAAGAGGAGAAAGAGGTGGGGAGGAACTGGGCCTGGTGGGGTATTGGAGCAGGGAGGGCAGATTGGGGTGGTGGGGACAAGAAGACGCCCTGGGGCAAAATGGGTCCAAGAGAGGTGTCCTCCTTGTCTGGTTCCCAAACTCAAGTGCTCCACTTTTTGTGGGCAAGTAGCTCAGTCAACCTTGTCTGCCTATTCTACTTCAGTGGTGTTATGCAATGCCAGATCTGTAAAAAACAAGACAGCTATAATTGCTGATCTTGTTGGTACAACTTGACTTGGCTTGCATCACCAAGACCTGGCTGTATGAAAATGCTGGTCCAGTATTGGAATCATCAGCTCTGGCCAGATACTTGATGATACACTACTCGAGAGAGGATCGCAGGGGCAGGGGTGTAGCCATTTGTTTTAAGTCAGAACTGGGCCTTGTAGACACCCTAGTGGGGGTGACTAGATCTTTTGAGTGTATCATGGGAGCAGGTGTAGGTTGTAGGATACTTCTCATCTACCATCCACCCAGGGGTGAGGAGTTCCTGCAGACTTCACCGTCTACATGGTGTTTGAATCTCCCAAATGGCTAATTCTGTGGGATTTCAATGCCTGGGTCAGTGATGAACTCTCACAATTTGGTCAGGACTTCCTCCAACTTATGAACTTGTTGGACCTTACACAGGTAATTACCTCTGCTACCCATAGCCATGGTCACTCATTGGATCTGGTCTTCCTACTGGAGATGGAGATCTCCGATCTGATGGTGGAACCGGTCAGATGGTTGGATCATCACACTATAAGGTTCAGTTTCGAGGCTCCCCCTAATAGACCTGCTCCTATGGAAATGATCCGGTACTGCCCTTCAAGGGGTTTGACCCCTGATGATCTTATGGTGGTACTAGACCTACCAAGTATGTCGAGTGAAAGTGGGGAACCAGGGGATCTAGTACTAGCCTATTATAAGGCAGTGACAGCTGCCCTGGATTCCCTAGCTCCTGTCCATGTTCGCCCCTGCACTCTTTGTCCCAAGTCGCCTTGGTTTAATTGGGACTTCAAAAGAGTTGAGACAAGGGGGTTGAAGGTTGGAGTGATGCTGGTGGAAATCTGGCCTGGTGGATGACAAACTTAGATTGATGGTATATTATATAGACTATCAATCAACAATCCCCCATAATAAGGTGGAATTCCTGTCCAGGGAGATTGCCACAGCACAGAACTAACCGGCTCAGCTCTTCCGGACTGTCACCAGATTGTGCAATCCAGTCTGTTTTCAGTCTCAGGAAGCATTTTCACAGATTAAGTGTGATGAGTTTGCTCAGTTCTTCGCAGATAAGGTTCCCTCCATCAGGTCAGAGATCCTCTCAGCACCCTCAAGTGGGTTTTGCGGAGGTTGGCAGGAGGCTGCAAGTGCCCTGTTTGTCTGGTTTGATTTCAGCTGGTTGATAATCATAGACATTGTGCAGATCATCCAGGGTATGCGCCCAGCCTGCTGTAGTTTGAACCCGGGCCCAATGCACCTCCAAGTGGTGTGTGTTGAGATCATCAGCCTGGTCCTGGCTGACATAGTCTGTTGTTCATTGGAGACAGGGGTGTTTCCTGACCCCCTGAAGGAGACGGTAGTGGTACCCCTCCTAAAGAAATCCTCCCTCAACCCTGACTGCTTAGCAAACTACAGACCTGTCTCTAACCTGTCCTTTGTGGGCAAGGTTATTGAGAAGGTGGTTGTGGCGCAGCTGGAGGACCATTTAACTATCCACAATGTATATGATTCTCTCCAGTCCGGATTTAGGAAGAGGCAGAGTACCAAGATGGTGCTTGTTTGGGTACTTAATGATCTCCTGATAGTGAGTGATCGAGGGAGCCATTCCATCTTGGTTCTCCACAATCTCTCTGCAGTGTTTCACACTGTGGACCATGATGTGTTGTTGGAGTGCCTGCGGATGCTCTGTGGACTGTCTGGAACAGTCCTCAGATGGTTTTGATCTTTCCTCATGGGCAGGACTCAGAGAGTGAGGTCAGGGATTTATTCCTCGGCCCCTCTCCTCCTGACCTGTGGGGTTCCGCAGGGCTCTATACTATCACCCATGTTGTTCGCAGTGTATATGCTGCCATTAGGGGACATTATAAGGTGGTATGGGTTGAGTTTCACTACTATGCAGACGACACACATATCCTTTGTGCCCAAGCAGGATGGAGCTGTCTCAGTCTTTAATAGCTGCCTCTCTGAGATCCAGGGCTGGATGAGTGCCAATTGGCTGAGGCTGAACCCTGATAAAACTGAGGCATTGGTTGTGGACCCAGGTCATCAGGGTCTGGGGTTGTTGACTGGTCATCCATCTGGGCTTAGGCTCAGGGGGGACCAGCTGCTTACCTCAGACTGGGCACGAAATCTGGGTGTTGTTTTCAACAGTGGCCTGACTCTAAAATCTCAGGTATCTGCTGTCGTAAAAAACACTTTTTACTATCTGAGGACTATTGCCCGGATGAAGCACCAGGTCCCACCCGATGACCTTCCAACTTTGGTCCACACCTTTGTGACCTCCCACCTTGACTACTGCAGTGCCCTTTATCTAGGGCTACTGGGGGTTGATATCCATCGATTGCAGCTAGTGCAGAATGCGGCAGCCAGCTGTTGACTGGCTTATCAAGATCCTGCCATGTCATGCCCATGTTCCGCAGCCTGCACTGGCTGCCAGTTCATTGGCTGATCACCTTCAAGGTTGGGTTACTAACCTTTAATGCCCTACATGGACAGGGACTGCGTTACTTGCAAGATCTCCTTTGCCCCTACCACCCCCTCTGTTCACTCCGTTCCTCTGACGAGGGATTGCCTGAGGTTCCCAGGGTACAAATTAAGACCTCAGGGGCCTGTTCTTTTTGCTTTTGTGGCCCCTGCCCTATGGAACTCTCTACCTCATCAGATCAGAGAATATCTAACCGTTGAGAGTTTTATATCCACTCTCAAAACTCATGTTTTTGGTATGGCCTTTTCTGATTCTGATTAGTCTGCCATTTTATTATAATGAATTAGTTTTAGCTACCGATTGTATGGATTTTATTTAGTTATTTGTTTTAATGAATGTTTTATTCTGTATAAGTGCTTTGATCAGCAATGGAATTGTGCTTTTTATAAATAAAACATGATTGATTGATTGATGATTCATAATGTGATCTATGATTTGCAAATACATTTATGTGAATCGCATACAACATTCACTGTCAGCAGACCCTGTAATGAACAAATATATTCCCCCCTCAGCCATTGCTCAGGAGTGGCTATAAACCTGGCAGCTCCACTGCCTCCATGATGTTAGTCCCTTTAAACACCACTGCAGAGCTTACCATGCACGCCAACAGGGAGAGTCTGTATGTGAGTCTGTCAGTCAGGGCCACAAGTTTTACCCCTACCAACTGCCATGCAACTCCCTCTGCAATTTCCCCCTGCTCAGTCCCCACATATAACCATATTGTCTCTTTGCATTAACACTAAGGTCAGATCCATAAATGCTGTTCCATTCTATCGTGGTGAGGATAGGGTCCAAGTAGGCAAAGTGCAGTATACATTGCCGATGTCGACATGTTGACAGCAGAATCCCCTACAGTGACAACAGTGCCATGTCACTGTAGGGAACTCACTGGCACCCACCACTGTCTGTAGGGGGTCCTGCACCCCCCCAACTCAGCTGTGACTTGGAGTTGAGAATCCTAAGTGTGGGGGTGCGGGGAGCATTGCCCCCCACGTGGGGGGTGCGGGGGTGAAGCCCCCCAAAGAAAACACTTGTTGCTTCTGCAAACCAGCAGCCAACTGCAAAATGCAATCAATCTGCCAGTTTTGCTGTCAGGTCATTCTACAAATATTTTGCTGATGACCCATCATGGATCCGGGCAAGGCGCCACCTCATGTGAAAAGACTGGGTGAGCGCAATCGGTGTGTTCAAATGTCATCACAGAAAGGCTGCAAGATGGCACTTCACGCCAGATCTTCACCATGTCAGTTGGAGGTTATGGTAAGGCTACACTGTGTAGGGTCTATTGTTGGTTGCCCAAAGTTCTCACCATACCATAAACGTATCCAGTGGGGCCACCTGAGAAAAGTTCTCATTTCAGGTTTACATTTTGTAATTATCAAAAACAGAGCACAACCATTGTCCATGATCAAGAGTCAAAACTGTAATCCTCACTTGTCTTATTGATAGAAGTATAAGCCAGTCTGTCAGTTAGTGAGATAAGTACTTACAGTTTGTGGAGTAACTCTGGTGCCACCGGAGGGCATAAGGGTGGGAGGTTGAGACTGGGAAAGTGGTACAGGGGTCTGTGCCAGGGGTCTCTGGCAGAAAACTCAGTTTTAATGCTAGGATTTTCCCAAATGACTCCTCAGCATTGTGGGCTGCCTCGTGCTGCAGTACTGGGTCTTGGTTCCTCCACTGTGTGCCAAATCACCGATCAGCTCTTGCTTGTAAATGGGGATACCAGGTGTTAGTCTCCCCTCTTGTGGTTCCCCAAAGGTTGCCAAGCTTTTTGCTCCAGGAGCCATTCCATGGAATTGAGGGGAGGTCAAAACAGCTCATCTGGAGCCCTGAGAGTAATGAGGGTAAGCGGGCCTCTGCTAATGTATTGTAAAATTTAGGTCCACACTGTAGGTTCACCTTTCAATGTGCTGTGAAGTGTAATTGCATTTGTATATCCTTTTGTCTTTGAAAATGTATTTCTAGCAGCTTTCTCTACTTCACCATGGTTTGTGTGGGGAAGTCAAGATCGAGAAATAGCTTAATGTCTCCAAAGACCACCTCTTTCTTACTCCATTCTGCTTGTAGGATCTTTGTTTTAGTCTGATAGTTGAGGAACTTCATCACTGTGGACCTTGGTTTCACCTTTGCATTCACCAGGCAAGATGCTATGGCATGATGTGCTCTCTCTAGAGACAAGGATTCTTCCTACGGTCAGACAAAGACTTCTTTTAGGAGGGATTCCACGTAGGTCATTATATCACTTTGCTCCGTGCCCTCCAGGAGGCTGAGCAGTCTCAGGTTGCTCCAGCGGGACCTCTGCTCCAGATCTTCCAGCTTTTCACTCACCTCTCTGTTGTGCTTGAAAAGGTAGCTCAGCATGGTGTTGTGGTGGTCTGTCTGGGCTGCTGTTTCCAAGAGTCCCTTCTCCAGTTCCACTATCCTGTCTTTGAGCTCTCTCACCATCTGTTTTGTATCTGCCACAGAGCACTCCAGCCTGTTCATCAGAGTCCCCAGATTTTTCAGCACTCAGAAAAGCTTCTCTGAAGTGATGGTAAACTGTTGTTCATACTTTTCCTCCTTGGAGAACTCCTAATGGTAGTTCAGGGATGTGCTAGGCTGCGAGGCTGGGCAGCCTTGGTTATGGCCCATTTGCTTTGCTGGAGTCAGACCTGGTATAAATTCTCTCAGCTTCTGCTTTGCTGCCAAGGCTATGGCATCAAGTTGACATTTTTAAAGCAATTTGAAGGCAGACAGGTAAGATTTTAAAGCGATTTACCATCGGCTGAGAGGGAGCTCTCTAGAACCACACCTACAAGAGGCACTGACACAACTGGAAGTCCCCAGACCAGCATTTCTATCTTTGTCTTGGCACCCTGGGAACTTCTACCATCCCCAAACACATGGCATTGACCACATCATCCAGAGCTCTG
This sequence comes from Neoceratodus forsteri, assembly GCA_016271365.2. Taxonomy (NCBI): domain Eukaryota; kingdom Metazoa; phylum Chordata; order Ceratodontiformes; family Ceratodontidae; genus Neoceratodus; species Neoceratodus forsteri. The sequence goes on along the minus strand of CM057458.1, from coordinate 722,912,531 downwards.
CTTTTGCAGGGCATCTTGTAGCCCACCCCCTCCTGGGGACCACCAGACTGCGCAACCAAAAGTATCTACCTTACCATACTTGAGGACCCATCCCACTTTCTCAGAGGCAATCTCCTACCAATGTGAAGCTTCAGTCTTGATTCTGTGTCTGCCCCCCAGTCCTTGGATGGCTAGTACGAGAGTCACAGTGGTTGCCCCCTATTATTCCCAAGCACTCCAGTTCCTGTTTAGGGGAATCCTCATCAGATCCAAAGTACATTAGGTGACACTTCTTGAGGGCACACCCCCCTGGGATTCACTCTGCCACCCCGGGATTACCCTATCCCACTCCAGGGCCACCCTGTTTGACTATCTCCTCTAAGCCTGGATTGAGAATGTCTGAGTGCCCCAGGTTCATCCTGGCAACAAAAGGCCTGCAGATCTACCGTGTAGCCCTCTCAATGAGTGAGGTGTCTGGACCATTTCCACCCCCCATCCCCCATTAAGTAAGGGTGGCTAGGTACCATGTTTCCAGGAAGGAACCTGCAATTGGAACTGTGCACCCCTAGCCTGTGCACTGTGCCAGCCATCTGGTAAATCACATACTGTGGCCCGCCCGAGGAGCATAACAGAAACCCTTTTCTTGCACCCAGCTGCAAAGCTGCTGCACTGGCAGAACATCATCAGGTCACTACTCTAGCAAGGCATTGTACTGGTCTCTCGACTTTGCCCTCAGGATCGGCCAGCCAGGGCACCTGGGCCATGATGTCCTTTCCCCTAGACTCCTAGCCTGATGAGCTCTTCCTGCCAAAGGACCCATCTCCTCCTACCACCACCATTTCAGCAGCACAGGGGCCCCTTTTATGCTCCTATATGTTCCATCATACCCATTATTCCTCAGAGGCTGGTACACAGGCAACAAATCCCTCTATTGGGCAAAGCTAGTAACAAGCCTGCCCCTACCATTGAGGATGGTGTTGTTACACTTCCTCCCCAAGTAAATGTCTCTGTCACTAGAAACAATGAAAAGAGGCCTATGGTCTGGTCACCAATGTCCAGTGTGTGTTCCTGTGAACCAGTGTATCTCCATGGAACAAGAACCACCCATACAGAAACCCCAAAATAACCTCACTATGCTATGCTACCAGTGGGCAACCCCTCCTGGTGTGCCCTGCCTCATCTTGTCATAGGGTTGCAGTGCCATGGGTACCTACACAAGCAAATTATTTTTCCAGCCACACAGACTGACATACAAAAAAAAGGCTACAGCCCTCTCTTCTGGCTCTACTAGCCAGGTAACCTGGGATCCCAATCCCCTGCACAGCTGCATGAGGCCTGCAAAATGGACCTCCCCCAGTCCCAAGGAACCCTGCTGAAACATTGCCTTCTATCCCAGAGGTCATGTCAGCCCATTATAGCCTTCCCAGTTAGGAACAAAATCTTCCTCAGCCAGCAAGCTTCCTGGTTGCCCCAGGATGATCCTACTCCCTTACCGCTCCACCACCTGGGGTCAGGACCTGCCTTGTTTACCCTGAATATCCCCCTGCCTTGGGGGCCCATGGCTGTACCCATGACCCCTGCTCCAGAGAGAGAGACAAGGACTTAGAACAATAGACCTTTATTCTAAATACCCCAGGTTTTGAATATGAAAATACACAGGATGAGGGAGAGGCTGTAGCACACTGATGAGTCATTGTTTTTAGATTGCCTTCCAATTTTGGGTTCATCATAACCCAAACCAGTAAGCCCTCCATAGGCTGGTTCCTCTTTCCCCTGGAATGAGATGCTGATTAAGCACACTGACAAGTACCAAGGACAAAACACATTTCTGTCTCTTCTATTTTCAGCCTGCGTAGATTGTGTGAGAGGCCATTTGGCACCATGCACCCTTGTTTCAAGCAAAACCAGTGTAAATTCCTTCATGGTGATTTGTGTAACCAGTCTCTCTCTTCATTTGCTCAAGGATGGTTACTAGGGGCAGAGCCAGCCTTATCATACTGTGAAATGTGCATTCACACAGGGCTCCAGGAGAAGAGGGGCTCCTAAAAAACTTCAGCTGTCTAGTTGACCTCCTTTCTTCCTGGTCCTCTATGCTCTAATTCAAGTGAAGAACAAAAAATGGCACAAAACCATCTGAAAATGAAGGTAAAGGGAGGCCATGGTAAGGATGAGGATGTTCCTTAGGGGCTTCACAACTTCTGATATGGGGCCACAGCAAGGAGGTTCACACAAGGATCTGAGATAGCTAGGACCAGTGCTGTCTTTAGGGCACTTAAAGGGTTAAGCCTGGCCCTGAGGGTTGTCCACCAGAGGGATTCTGCTGGGAGACAGGATGTCTGGGTGTTTATGCTGTGAGTGGCCCAACTCATCTAGAACTGGGAAAGTCCAGCATAAAGATTCATGGTCCTGCCCTTCCCTCTAAAGATTATAAGTGAGGAAGGCAAACTAGGAGTTAGATCAGGAGGTCCTCCCAGAATTCTGAAGGGAGAGGAAGGACTGTCAACAGAGTATACCCCCCAATCCATTCTGTCCCCCTTTCTAAAAGAATAAGCCTTAAATGATAACATGATAAACAATGTTCTTTTGAGCAGGTTTCTGCTTATGTGACATGACAAATCGTGATAACTAATAAATAAATTGGTTTATGTAGGTTGTTTCTGTATTTATGAATGTACTACTTAACATTACTGTTGTTTTGCTTGGTTCTTTTGCAGATGGTTTACACCAGGAAAGTGAATACACTCCAGTTATGGTGACCTTCGAGTCTCTGAGAATATTTCTCATGTTTTCTCTCTTCAATTTATGTCTTGCCTCTTCTCCCCCCTCCCTTCAGCTCTTTTATATCACTGGAGATAACTGTTCACAACAGACATCAGAGAACGGGCTTTGCACTTTGAGCCATGAGCCAAATAGTTATCCTGTGGATAAATAGAAGGAGGCTTTCATTTATGCATCTTGCTGTTAATAATAAATTTTGTACACAGAACTTAACAGCCATTTTGACAGTCACTATTGGACTGAATTGTTAAGTCTTTTTGGCTCCATGTGACACCAGATACTGTCTTGTTATAATTTTACTCTGTTTTTAAGATCACTTTTAGTATGCACAGGGGCTGTAACCAGTTGTGGTATTTTGAGGTACTCACTTCTCATATTTTGCATATATGTCAATGTTATTGTCTATTGATTGTGATGTCACATTATTTAGGAGTGATGCCAGTTTTTCTTGCATGCCTTTGATAAAGGATTATATCCAAAACATGTCAGGCATTACAAGGTCTGTCTGTGAGCTTTTGTACTATTACTGCAGAGCAACATTTGTCTTCACTTCAGAAGGTGAGTACCTGATTGTCCTGTTTCTTCACTTCAAGGATTAAGTCTGGCCCTGAGAGTTGCCCTACAGAGGAATTCTGCAAGGGGAAAGGATGTCTGGGTGTTTATGCTGTGAGTGGCCTAACTCAGCTAGAAGGGGAGAAGTCCAGCATAAATTTTCATGGTCCTGCCCTTCCCCCTCAAGATTATAAGTGAGGAAGGCAAGCTGTGGGAGTTAGATCAGGATGCCTTCCCAGAAGTCTGAAGGAAGAGGAAGATCTGTCAGCAGAGTCCAGTGCCCCAGCAATAACTGAGACAAGGGGAGCCTGTGAGCACAGGGATGGTGGTATTGCCCCTGGATATGGGTGGCACAGGTCCCCTCTGGAAAGGTCTCCAGAGGCCCAGACCCCAGTCAGGTTCTGGAGGGGAGGACATCATATTGTTCAATAAATTTCCCTGGTGTCTTGTGGACCCCGCCTCACCATCCCGGCTGATCCCCTGTCATAAAAAAAAGTGTCCCCATATTCCCTGGTGTCTAGCAGATCCCACCCCTCCCACACCATGGCAGGTGCTACACCCGCAACACGGACCCCAAGCAGGCAACTGGCACCGCCCTCCTCTCTTCACCATAGCCAAGGCCCCTGGAATTCTGCGGTTCTGCGATTGCGGAATTTGCCGCAGAATTTGCATCATACCGCAGAATATATATAGTGCCACAGAATTAATTGTTTTTGGTGAATTTTCATATAAATATACTGTTTTTCCATAGTGTCAGGCTTTCTTTCCCACCGCGTTTATCCTGAAGCCCCTCCTCTATGCTCAGCTTATGATGTCATCGATGACATCACATCATATTTAGCCAATGACAGGACTGCATTCTGCCAGAGAAATAAATAAATCATGCCGCAGAAATCAGAAAATTCTGCCACAGAACACCAGGGGCCCTGACCATAGCTAGCTGCCCACCCAACTAAGCCGACAATGAATGAATGCGTACTTGTACAAACACACACTCATTCATTGACAGTCAGACAGCTCCCGTTCATTCCCTGACATCTTTGGGAGCAGCAGAGATAAGCAGAGGGCTGTGCACAATGCCATTCCCCAATCCTGCACCCCCCACCTCTCTGGCAACCAAAACAATCCTCCTCTCATCTCTGCTGCAACCAAAGACCTCAATGAATGGGAGCTGGCAATGAATGAACACGTGCTTGTACAAGTATGCGCTCATTCATTGTGAGATCAGTCAGGCGGGCAGCCGGCTGTGGTGGAGAGAGGAGGACTGTGCCAGTTGCCCGCTCAGGGTCGGGCGAGGGCAGTAGCTGCTAGGGTGGGTGGTGGGGGGTCTGCTAGACACCAGGGAATATGGGTACACAATTTTTTATGACGGGATATGGGAGAATAGGAAGGGAGTCTACTAGACACCTGGGAAATTTATTGAACAATATGCTTTATTTTGTTTTGTTTTTTTATTACGGGGGATCAATCAAGGATAGGGAGGAGGGTCTGCTAGACACCAGGGAAAAGGAAAACCAGGGTTTTCCAAACCGACCCGACTTGCAGAAAAAGTTTGGATGTGGTTCAACTCCCGGAAATATTGCTAGTTTGAGGAGGTTCATGTTTTTCTTGAACTGGTTCATCCATCCCTAGTTTTTATACCCCTCCCGATGAACATGTGATTCACCCACTTATATCAATCAAGCATTTTCTAGGCTAAACAACAAAATTTATACAAAAAGAAAAGGTTGTTCTAAGCCTCTACAATTACCGTATATACTTGCGGATAAGCCGATCCGCAGATAAGCCAACCCCCAACTCACCACATGCAGTCAATGACTTGTACTGTGACCCGCGTATAAGACGAAAACTAATTTATTAGGGAATACAGAAAGTTCAGTGATTAAATGCAGTCTTAAAGTGTGATGTGGCTCTAGTGCATATTGGCTTTACTGCTAGTGCTTATGTGAACAATAGTGCTACAGTGTAAGTACCGCAATCATTGAATTCACTTTAGTTCATTTCAGTAAATGGTACATTACAGTTTCAGTCTCTCTGTTTTGTGTCACTCGTCTTGTTCCCCCTTGCCCTCCTTTTTATCTGACTCTGAGATATTGAGCTATCTCAGATTCTGAGACATGAACTCATCTGTGAGCGCCTCATCAGTATAATCCTCTTGTTCCTTTTCCGGGATATCCACTAGTATGTCACCTTCCTCATTCTCAAAAAGCGCGTCATCCTCTGTACCATCCATGCTGTTGCTGATTCCGCACTTTAGAAAGGATCTGCAAACCATGTCAAGGGGTATAGAATCTCAGGCATCAACAATCCAGTGGCATACAATGTCCAGGTCAGGTCTTTTTAGAGTTCCTGCTCTTGTAACTGGCACATCCCCTGAACACATCCACTCACTCCACTTTTGCCTTACACAGTCTTTAAACGGTTTGTTAAGGCAGATGTCAAGAGGCTGTAATACTGATGTCAGCCCTCCTGGTATCACACACAGATCAATCTTAGATTTCTTGGCAGATTTTTTTATTCCATCTATTAAGTGAGCACAGAAAATGTCCTACACAAGACGTGAGCACTTAGATCATAGTGCCCCCGGTCATGTCCCCCAAACCCTCTCCATCCAAATCTGCACTAGTGCCTCATCCATCCATCCTTTTGCATGTGGGTACACCAGCACACCAGGTGGGAATGTCATTTGTTTGGGCAATGTTTTTCTTTTGAACACAACAAGTGGTTTTAGCTTAGTACCATCTGCTAAGCAAGAAAGAACCACAGTGAAATGTGTTTTCTCATGGCCAGTTGTACGAATCAGTACAGTTTTGCTACCCATGGGGTTTACAGTCCTGTTGCCAGGAAGATCGAAGGTCATGGAGGTCTCATCCATGTTCCCTATCTGAGATAGATCATACATGTGCTGTGTTCGCATCTTTATTATAAATTGTTGAAAATTATCAACTTTGTGTTCAAGGTCTGGTGGCAGTCTCTGTGAAATATTGGTGCGCTGTCTGAAGGTTAACCCATACTGCTCCATGAACCGCAAGCACCACCCAGCTGATGCCAAAAATGACGTGCAGATGTGGAGCTGTACTTGGGCTTCTTTGCCAGCCTTGGTGCCTGCATTCGGATGGCAAGCCGGGTCACTATGTAGCCACTCTGACGGCACTCTAGCACCCAGTTGTTAAGTTTTACCTCCAAATCCCTGAAAGTAGGTTGATCTCCACGGCAAGCTTTTTTGGATTTTGGCATTTTTCTTAAGGTATCCTGCTGCTTACGCCAGTTCTGCACTTGCTTTTCATTAATTGCGAAGTGCCAGGCCACAGCAGAGTTGTTTGAACTCTGCAAATTCAACAACACGCAGCTTAAAGGCTGCATCATTGGAGCTCCATTTTTGCTTGCCAGTACTGCTCATTCTCTAAAGATAGGGTAACTGAGATGCCGGGTGAGATACGGGTAACTGAGATGCCGGGTGAGATACGGGTGCCTACATAAAAATTGTCTGATTTGCATGATGTGAGATTACAAGCACCCATGATGTGCTTGATTAGCGACTGACAACGGATGACAGCAGTGACCTACGTATAAGCCAAGACCCCCAATTTAGATTTTCTATTTTGGTCTCCAAAACTCAGCTTATATGTGAGTATATATGGTAAACAATCTCTTTTCTTTAATATGATCGGCCCTCTGTTTGTCGGAGGCTCTGTGCGCAGGGAATAAGGGACTTGTTAGTTGAGGATGGGGCTGAGTTGGAGATCGCCTTCGGGACATAAACTCAATCATTTTCTGTTTCTCATTACCTGGCACTCCGTTTTGTTGGTTTTCCTGTTATACGGGTCACGGAGTAAAGACATAATGGGCTTGGCCATGGATGATTATTGTTGGACTATCCGGTGGATTTAGGGCTGGCAGAAACTCGATTTGAGACCAAGTGGGGCTGCTTTGATCTGTTTGGTGGATTGTGCGGCAGGCTGTGGCAGTACAGGGGTGTGTGCTGTTATTCACTGAGGAGTTGGTGCTGAGAGTTGATCCTTAGGGTTCCCTTGATGGCCTTTCGGTTGATAGGTCCTACTGGGGATCTCTGTGGTAGCTGCCATGGCTCATGGCTAGCCGCCAGGTCAGTTTTGTTTAAGCTCAGAGTTGTTTGGTCTCAGAGTTGTGACTGCCCCCGAAGATGTCTACAAGAGGAACTCTGGTTTCCTGTCTTTTTCTCCGGATTTGTGGTCAGACTGTTTTATTTTATCTAACTTTTGACAGTGAGAGTGTTAAAGAATAACTCCCCAGGCTCCAGTAGTGAGAGTACTGTTGTTCGACAGTGAGAGTGTCGAAGAATAACTCCCCAGACTCTAGTAGAGTACTTGAGGACTGGGGTTTATTTTATTTTATTTATTTTGGAAGAATTTCTGGCACATTTCATCTACTCACTTTGGGAGGTGAGCGCTCCAGAGACTGTCCATTCCTGTTGGTGGTGAGAGGACCTTTGGACTTGGACATTTGAAATTCTCTCCTAAATGGTTTTATGGATTCTTAGCTTCTACGCCTGCCTGTATTAACCGTGTTTATTAGATATATTTATTTTTGTTATTGTTTTTATTTTATTATTAGTTTTGTTTTAGACTTGTAGACAATAGGTATGTGGTGTTAGAGAGAGGTGTTCTGTTTTAATTGTTTGGGGAGGGAACTTAGAGGTAGTCATTATTTTTAGTAGGATTTGGTAGGATTTTAATTTATTTTTATTATTTTAGGTTTTGGTTTAGTTTGAACAGTTGGATAATTTTGAGGAGGGTTGTCTTGACTGTTAAAATGTGTTGGGGCTCTACCTCCATGGTCGTGTGCTATTTGTCCTCCACCCTTTGCGCCTTCCACCCCTTTTCTCCCCCTCCACTTCAGTTTATAACATACCTGCACTGTAGGGTGCTGGGTATTGTGCAGAGAAATTGGAAGGAAGTGTGGAGGCATGAACAGCGGGGGACGAATGAGGGGGGCCACCGCATTGGGATAGTGAGATCCATGAGACGCCCTGGGGCGAAATGGAACCAGGAGCATGGTCTGCCATGTCCGATCTCTATATCCAAGGGTGCTACAAATTATCGTAGGCAGGTGGTACAGGCAGTCCAGGAGGTTCATCCAGCTCGGGCAGTGTTATGCAATGCTAGGTCCATCAAAAACAAGACTGAAATTATTGTAGATCTTGTTAAATCAGTTGACCTGGCTTGCATCACCGAGACCTGGCTGGATGAGAACTCTGGCCCCATCTTGGAGGCTGCAATTCCAGCTGGGCACTAGGTGATATACCACCCAAGAATGGGTCGCGGAGGGGGGTGCGGTCTGTTTTAAGACCGAACTTAACCTCACAAATGTTCCAGTGGGGGAGACTGAGTCATTTGAGTGTACCATGGTAGCAGGTGTAGGCTGTAGGATCGTTCTAATCTACCATCCACCAGGAGATGAAAAACGATTCCTCCAGGAAGTTGCCGAATTTGTCATTGACATGGCATTTGGGTCCTGGGTGACTTTGATGCCTGGGTCGACGATGAACTCTCACAGTTAGGTCAGCATTTCCTCCAGTTTATGTAATCTCTGGGCTTCACACAGGTTGTTTCCACTGCTACTCACAATCAGGGTCACTCTCTTGACTTAATATTCCTTCTGGGGATTGAGGCCTCCAACTTGGGGGTGGAACCAGTTGGATGGTCTGATCATTACTTTGTGGGGTTTAGTTTTAGCACCCCCCTATGTAGGCCAACCCCTGTGGAGATGATTCAGTAGGCCCTTTGTGAGATATAAATTCTCAAGGCCTAATGGCAGTGCTAGATCTCTCGTCCCTCTCAGAAGCAAATAATGACCCAGAGGCCCTCGTGGTGGCTTATAATTTGGCCATTATGGCAGCCCTGGATGTCATTGCTCCTGTCTGTGTTCATCCTCTCTCCCTTTGCACTTGATCCCCATGGTTTGATGGGGCTCTGAGGGAGATGCGGCAACTTGGTCGAAGGTTAGAGCACTGCTGGTGAAACTCCACTCTTGATGCCGACCACCTTAGATTGATGGACCATTATCAAGTCTATCAATCCAAATTCTCCCGTAAGAAGGCAGAGATCCTGTCCGGGGAGATTGCGGCTGCTCAAAATCGACCAGCTCAGCTGTTCTGAACTGAGAACAGACTGTGTAACCCAGCCTGTCTACAAGTCTGGAAAGCTTTTTCGCAAGAAGAGTGCGATGATCTTGCTTGACTTTTTTGCAAATAAGGTGGCTGACATCAGATCGGCCCTCCATCCGACACACTCTATGGGTGTTGCTGGAGACCAGCATGGGTTCACTCAACCTCGATATTCTTGGCCTCTGTGTGACAGGCTTTCATGGATGTCATGTGGATTGTCCAGAGCATGTGCCCTACATGCTGTAGTTTGGACCAGGGACATACATCCTTAATTTTGGATTGTACTGATGTTATTGGTCTGGTCCTAGCTCAGATAGTCTGGTGCTCCTTAGAGATAGGTGAGTTTTCAAGCTCACTGAAAGAGGCGGTTGTGACGCCACTCTTGAAGAAAGCTTCTTTGGACCCAGACTGCCTTGCTAACTGCAGACCTATCTCTAACCTTCCCTTTGTGGAGAAAGTGATTGAGAAAGTAGTGGCCATGCAGCTGGAGGACCATTTGACCATCCATGACATCTATGAACCCCTCCAGTCCAGATTTCGAAAGAAGCATAGTACTGAGACAGTGCTGGTTTGGGTGCTCAATGATCTCCTGATGGCTAGAGATAGGAGGAGCCGTTCCATTCTGGTCCTCCTAGACCTGTCATCAGCATTTGACACTCTGGACCATGGGGTCTTGCTTGATTGCCTGAGGTTCATCTGTGGACTGTCAGGTATGGTCCTCAGGTGGTTTACATCTTTCCTCACTGGAAGATCCCAGAGGGTGGTATCCGGGTTTTTTTCCTCAGATCCGGCCCCTTTATTGTGTGGAGTTCCTCAGGGTTCAGTGCTGTCCCCCATGTTGTTTGCAGTGTATATGCTGCCCCTCGGAGACATTGTAAGACGGTATAGGCTGAGATTTCACTGTTATGCGGATGATACCCAGCGCTACCTTTCTTTTGCACCCGATCAGGATAAAGCTATCTTGGTCTTTAATAACTGCCTCGCTGAAATCCAGGAGTGGATGAATGCCAGTTGGTTGAAGTTGAACTCTGATAAGACTGAGGTATTGGTAGTGGATCCGACGGGGGGGGGGTTGAGTGGGTGTTCACCCTCTGGTCTTTATCTTGGGGGTGTACCACTCTTGACCTCTGAACAGGTGTGGAACCTAGGGGTAATTTTTAATGATGGGCTGACCCTGCATTCGCAGGTGTCAGCTATCATCGAATCCTCATTTTACCATCTGAGGAATATCTCCAGGATTAAGCACCTTGTTCCATCCAGCGACCTTCCAACTCTGATCCACGCTTTTGTGACCTTGCACTTGGACTACTGCAACTCACTGCACCTAGGGCTACCAGGGATGGAAATCCACCGCCTGCAGCTGGCGCAGAATGCAGTGGCATGGCTTTTGACAGGATCATTGCTGTCCTGCCATATTTCACTGGTGCTGCATGCACTGCACTGGCTGCCAGTTCAGTGGCAGATCACCTTTAAAGTCAGTCTTCTGACTTTTAAAGCCCTACACGGATTTAGCCCAGACAAGCTGAAAGAGCTCCTGGTTCCACACTGCCCTGGCCGATCGCTCCACTCAGCCAAGGAGGGGTTGCTAGAGATTCCAAGGGTATGCTTGAAATCTTCTGGGAAAAGAATATTTATGTATACTGCCCTCACCCTTTGAAATTCTCTACCTCGTCGGTTACAGTACGTGAGCACACGACCATAGAAGGTTTTAAACAAGCATTAAAAACTTACCTGTGGAGCCAAGTTTATGGTGATTAAATGAAAGATGAGATCTGTGTGATTATATTATTTATTGCTGAGATGCTTTGCTGATAATGTGATTTTAATTATTGTTAAGACACCTTGGTTTTTTGAAAGGCGCCATACAAATAAAGTTTATTATTATTATCAATACAAGTAATGTTAAATGTGTGTTCCACAGCAAAATCCACATACATTCATAATTGGTCATTATATAATTTAGCTCCTCCCCTTTTTTAGCATGACTAGCATTATTACAGGTATAAAAAAGACCCATAAAGTCCGCTGTCTCCTTAAAGGGAACAGTCTGCAATAATTTCTTCTGCAGGTAAGCTCTGCATTTTATTTCAGCTTGCAGTTCTTTTCAGCAATACACAATTCTACAGTACTTTTAATATTTATTATGGGCAGCCCTCTAAAACACTTTGTAAGTGTTTAGTAAGGAGACATTTCTTTTAACATTATTTTATTTTCTCTTTATTTCTGTTTAATGGCTTTCCTTTGTTTATTCTGAGGGGCACCAGGAGTACAAACACTCAATACAGGGGACATTTTTGTCTCGATTCATTCTCTGTGTGGCAGGTTTAACTGGTAGAGTGTTTTTACTGGCAGATAGGGAAAGTCAAGTCGCTCCATTTTTACTGTGACAGAGGATGCTTTGACAGTTCAAAGACAGAGACAGAGCAAGCGAGGAGCAAGTGCGCTCCTGTATGCAAGATAGAAAGCTCTTCTCTCTCTCTCTTAAATATGGGCATACAAGTCTTTTTTTCAAGCATCTGCCCAGTTCAAGGAAGAAGTAAATAACTGTAATGTATTTCAACAGAACCGGGGAATGTTTTACTGATGGAGCGGCTTTTGCACTTAAAGGAAATATGAAGCTGCTCTGCGACAGTGTTTCTCTGTCTCTGCTGTGAAACCAGTTTTGCCATATATACTAAATAAAGTCCTCTACATAAATAAATCATATCTAAGAGGATAATCAGCGTCCTCCTCTACAGAGTAAGCCTGTCTTCTAGATATTTTAAACTTGGAGGCAAACGGGGTACTTTCACTAGTGGAGCAGCTTTTGATAATACAAGTGAAAGTAAATGCCATTCCAATATAAAATGAAGCTCCTTCTGCCTGGAGCATTTGATTTCATGCTTTTCTAATGTGGAAACTATTTCTAACAGATTTCAACCTCATTTCTTAATGCTTACTCAAGGTTTGTCATTTTTCCTTACTGAAGCTGCAGCCTACTCATAAAAGTTCCTCTATTCCTTATCAGTTATGCACATTGCACTATATATATACAGTATATATGAGAGAGAGAGAGAGAGAGATAGAGCGTTAGGTTCGACGACCTCACTACACACCCTGACACCTGCTGGTATGTGGAGGGTGGGGTGGGGTGGGTAAATGGGTTGGAAACCATAATGTCGAATTTCCACACTTTTGTTGGTGTGGAAATCAACCCTAACTGATGCATTAACATAGTTTTTGCAATTAATTTCCCTTTTTTTTGAGATAGGATAATAGTATCCTTATTTTACTGTGGGAGCAAATCCCACAAGTTATGTGCGTGCATAGAATAAAGTCAATGGATGCACATAATGTGAGCATTTTCAGGAATTTTTTCACCAAATTTTCAACATGATTTTTTGGGAATCCCACATCATGAACACTGGCACTGTCATTTTGTTATGCCATTGACCTAGTGGAACATCCCATACTTCTATCCTGCCTTCGTTGCATGGGTTTCTCTACCCTGGTTGTTCACTGGTTTAGCAGCTACTTGTCCTACAGGTCACAAGTGGTGAAATTTAACACAGCTATATCTGAAGTTGCCTCAATAAGCATGCGTGTGCTGCAGGGCTCCATCCTGGGGCCACTCCTCTTCTTGCTCTTTGTAAATAATGTCCCTAGTGCACTGCAAAGCTGCTCATCGCTCCTGTATGCAGACAATCTTGTTATTTTTAAGAGTGATAACAAAGTGCAGAACTTAAACTCTGACCTCTCAACTGACCTCAAAACTGTCCAGAACTGGCTCTATGAACATAAACTTGTGCTCAATGCAAAGAAAATGAAGGTTATGCTCTTTGGCTTGGAACCCAAACTTAGAAACTGTTCTGCCTCCCTTGCAGTGCAGGACCTTGATGGCATCGAACTCGAAACTGTCTCATCTTTTAATTATCTTGGGGTCTTGCTCGATCAATCCTTGGAACTTAACCTTCACAGTCAATCCACCTGCAAGAAGGTAAACAGTAAACTAGGTGCTGTGTTCAAGTCAGGTTTCATGCTAACGCCATCTGCTAAACAGGCCATTGCCAGAGGAATACTGCTTCCCTCCCTTACCTACTGTGCCCCCCTCCTTGCGGGTGCCCAGAAAACAGCCCTACAGAAATGGGATGTCACATACACTAACATATGTCGCTATGCGTCCTCCTCCTCTTGACTGAAACACCGCTGTCAGCTTTATGGCAACCTTGGATATCTCTCTCCTACCGCATTAAGACAATATCATCTTGGTTCCCTTACTGACTCAATTGCTAGGCTCAAAACCCCAAAACCTCTTGCAGAGCTGCTAACTCCTCACACAGCCCCTCATGGACTGAGGTCTGCTGACAAATCTCTATTAAATGTCCCCAGATGCTACACCTCTTAGGGCACTGGGGAGTTCAAATATGTGGCTCCTCAGTTTTGGAATACACTTCCCCTTTAACTCATTTTGACTGGTTCCCATCAGTGCTTCAAAAATGAATTTCATCGTTATCTATTGAGTGCTGACCCCTGCATTTGTTTTGACCCTACCTGATACCCTGGTCTTACCTGTCTGCCTGATCCCCTACTATCCTTCTCCTATCTCTGCTCATGTTTTGTCACTACTGGACACTTTGGTTATACTTGTCTGCCTCTATGCCCTATTATCCTTCTCCTATCTCTGTATATGTCCTGTTCCCTTCCTTTACCTATCACTTTGCAACCTCACTGTCTCTCCTTCCTGCCCTCCTCCTCCTATTCCTCTATCTCTCAACTTTATTGCTAAGATAATTATGATAGCTGAGTTTTCCTGATACTGTATTCTTACTAGTATTGTTATGTTATATCCCCTCGACATTTGCTATTTGTCTTGATTGCTTGTTCAGTGATGTCTACTGTGTTGCTTTAGTTCCTTATACTGTTTTCCATCTGTAAAATTTGTTTCTCTACTAGGGAATTTTGTTACTGGAGCCCTCCCCATTCGTTATGTTTTACCCCACACACACACTGTTCTTGCATCTACAGTATGTATATTGCCCTCCACCTTGAAAAGTGTATTGGTTGCTTCTTACCTTATTTGAAATGTACTTGTGTTTGCTCAATTTGTTCTGTACTCTCCCAGGTCATGCCTGAAGATAGTCATCATGTTGGCTAGTGCACTTACCCAATAAACAAAAAACTAAATAAATAAATTTGTTCCAAAAGGTGATTTTGCAAAGGGGGTGCACCATTCTGCACAACAGGTGCAAAAACATGTTTCGGTCAGCATGTAAAAATGATAGCTGCATACTGTTCATGAGGAGGTGTGAAAATAGCAATGTTGAAAATTTGGAGTGAAAATATGAAAAATTGTCGAAGTTATGTTCGTGTGTTGAACCTGCGCAACGCACACTCATGACACAGTAATTTTTTGGGGAATTATTTAACCAGATTTTCAACATGAGCTTTTTGAGACCTCTCCGCATGAGCACTGGCATTGTGATTTCATTAATCTGTCCCAAAAGTTGATTTTGCACAGTGAGTGCACCATTCTGTGCCACAGGTGCAAAAACATGTTTTGGGCAGGATGTGAAAAAATGATAGCTGTACTGTTCATGAAGAGGTATATAAAAATGCTAATGCTAAAAATCTGAAGTGAAAATATTAAAAACTGGTGAAGTTATGAGCATTCATAGAAACTGTACAATGAACAGTCATAATGCAGTCCTTTTTCAACATTTTTGCACCACATTTTCAACATGGGCTTTTTGGACCTCCCTCATGAACACTGGCACTGTCATTTCATTAATTAGTCCCAAAAGGTGAGTCCTTGCAGAGACTTCAAAAATCACCTTACCAGTCAGATTAACGAGATGACAGTGACTGTGTTCATGAGGTGGGGTCCCAAAAAGCCCATGCTGAAAATTTGATGAATAAATGTTGAAAAATGCCTGAGACATCAACCGAAGTCCAAAACCCCACAGACTGCCATTATACAGCACTTAGCTTGATTCTTCAGTTCACGGTTCAGCTTTGAAGGTTGCAGACGTGTCCCAGTCCACAGAAGATAACAGTTCCCAATCACCAGAAGTAAGTAAGGGGTAAGGGGGGTGCAGGAGGGTGCAGGGATGTGGGAGCGCAGAGGAAGGGTGGAGATGGAGGAGGGGCGTGGGGAGATAACGAGGGACAATTTTCTTTTTCACAGGAATTTTTTTAAAATAAAAAGATGTTGGGGACTGTTTTCTATATTTCAGGCAGCAAGTGCTGATGGAGGGGGCATGCAATAACTAGGGACACTGGGAGTGGACTCCCCAGTGTCCTGCTTTGGTTGGTGGTACTGCTGACATGGGGATTGGGCACCCTGTTGTCAGACATGCTTTTTGGGGCTACTGCTGATGCAGGGATTGGGCATCCCATTGTCAGCCATGGTTGATTTGTGTTGGGGACACTGGTAGTGGGTACCCCAGTGACCCATACTGGTAGGGGTCCACTCCCAGTGTCCCACTTTGGTGGGTGGTACTGCCAACATGGGGATTGGGTACCCCATTTTCAGCCATGGTTGTTTTGTGTTGGGGACACTGGGAGTGGGATCCCCAGTATCCCATACTGGTAGGGGGTAGGGGTCCTCTAGTGCCGCATGGGGATCGGGCACACCAAGTAGGCAAAAATTTATTTTTGTAATCATTTTCCAATTTTCAGCTCACGGCCTAGGATCCTATGTTGTATTTCAGCATACGAAGTAGGATCCTTGGTCGTATTACGTGAATATGAAGTAGGATTTAAATTATTAAAAAAAAACATTTTATGGGCATATTTTGTCCCGTAAAGTGCAGAATGCACCAAAGGGGTCCCAATAAGCAAGTTATACATAATGGTCCTCCCATGAATCTCATTTTGAGAGGTTTTAAAAAAGGTTTGGGGGAGAGCATAACTGAAAACAAGCAGTAGGAATTTCTCCATATGGAACAGGATTCCTACTTTATTTCATGCTGCTATCTTGAAGTGCTTACTGAGCATACTCAGAAATGATTTTTTCAAATTTTTTAATTGCAATAACTTGAATACTGCTGAATATTTATTCACCAGACTAGCAAAATGCACATCTGTGTGGTAGTCCCTTTCTATCCTGAAAATTTCACACCCAAAACACAAACCCTCTAGGCTGTAGGCAAGTTCAAAGAAAAATCCCAACAAAGTCAATGAATGAAAATGTGTATTTTACACCTCTCTGTAACTTGGAGACTGCACATCCAGGTGGAATGAAACTTGCCACATCCATAGATCTACCCCACAGGAAGCAGCATACTGAATTTCATGCAAATCTATTGAACGGTTGAAAAGTTATTAAAGTGCTAAACTTTGAGTTTATCATCGAACTGCCTACTCAACCCTAACTACAGGGGGCTCAATAAACTATATACACACACACACATATATATATATGTTGCAAAAACTTTGTTAATGCATCAATTATGGTTGCCATGACAAAAGTAATGAAATGAGGCATTAAAGTGTCACCCTAACACACCACCCCTGCCCAGCAGAGACTTGGAGGCCTCGGGGGTGGTATTAGGGTTGCTAACCCTAACACTCACCCCATTCTACTGTAAAATAAGCTGGGTGGCTACAGTATAGGAGAATGGGGTGAGTGTTAGGGTTAGTGACCCTAATGCCACCCACCAACACCTTTTGGTCTCTGCAGGACAGGCGTGGTGTGTTAGGATAAGACCCTAATGCCTCATTTCCCTATGTTTGTCACAGCAACCCTAACTGATACATTAACAAAGTTTTTGGACTAATTTCCTTACTTTTTGAGATAGCATAATATTATAGTATCCATATGTTATGGTGGGAGCTCAGGGTCTGATCCCTCCATTCAGATAGTGTAACAGTATCCTTATGTTATTGTGGGAGCACAGGGTTCTTTGAACCCTGCACTCCCCATACCTCCATTGAGATAGTATAACAGTATACATATGTTATGGTGCAAGGGCAGGGTCCTTTGTAACTTGCACTCCATCTCTCCATTGAAATAGTATAACTCCCAACCCTCCATCGAGATACTATTACAGTATCCTTATGTTATGGCAGGAATGCAGGGTCCTTTGGACCCTACACTGCCATCCCTCCATTGACATAATATAACAGTATCCTTATTTGACTCCAAATTTTCAACATAGCTTTCTTATGACCTCACCACATGTACCCAGCACAAAAAAAATGTCAAATCTGCACCAAAACGTAATTCTGTGCAACCACAGCACCATTCTACACAACAGGTGCGAAAACACATTTTCACCAGGATCTGAAAAATGACAGCTGTGACATACATGAATTGGGGTAATAAGAAGACCATGTTGAAAATATGGGGTAAAAATATTGAACATTTCCACAGTCACGAGCGTGCGTAGCGAGATTGCAGTGAATGCCCATAACACAGCCATTTTTTCCAAATTTTGACCCCAAATTTTCAACATAGCCTTTTGATGACCCCATCACATGAACAATATGACTGTCATTGCAACCATCCCACCGGAAAGGTGATTTCTCTAACCGACCGCAAAATCACCTTTTCAGTGAGATTTGTCTAATGACCACCATATTGTTCATGAGGTGGGGTCCCCAAAAGGCTATGTTGCAATTCTTCTTTTTCACCTCTGGCACCAGAACTCTTTCAGGCCTCATCTCATCTCCCACTCTACCGCCCGCTGTGACCACCACCTACCTCAAAGTCATTGTGTTTCTCCTGCTGGGCCCCCTTAGCCATAGCCTCACAAGGAGACCGTGGGGAGCTGAGGTGGTGGTCCAGCATTGGGTGTAGTGGGTGGACACTGCAGGTCATTGCCTATCTGGGTCAGAGGGGTATTTTTCCCTTGTAGTTCCTCGCTCCATCCTCCCTCCCCCCTTGCATGGCACACCCTCGATGCCATGGCACATGGCAACCTTGCCAGTGTTGGCCATGCTACTGGACATGCAGTCCATGTTCTGTAGCACCCATGATCTCCACTGGGGGCTGCTGGAACACCAGACAACTCCTGACTCACCCCCCAAGAGAGGAGAGCAGCTCAGCAGTCACTCAATCCTCCCCCTCCCCTGCCAACACCCTGGTGCCTGAGCTCACTCCCAAACTCGGGTTGCTGGCGTTGGGCAAGGTGTGGCATCCAGTGCCTCAACCCTCAATGCCACCTGGCCAACTCCCAAAAGGCTATGTTGAAAATTTTGGCCCAAAATGCAACCAACTAACCGAGTTATGGCCGAAAGTTGAAACCCCCCCATGAAATACATAGGACCACATTTACCTTAGTTCACATTGCAGTCACCGGTTCCAGCAGCAAGATGTGTCTTCGATCGGTGGAGGTACTCAAACCTGGGACCTCCTGAGGTGAGTGGCAGTCTAGGAGGACATGAGGGGGGTGTTGGGAGGTAGGTGCACAGTGGATGGTCGGGTGTAGGGTGTGGGAGTGAGTGGCAATGGATGGTTTCCATATAAACAAGTATCAGGCAGCAAAATACATCAAGGGACTTTTTTTCTTTACAGGAAAACAAAACAATGAAATGGGAGCTAAGTGGGTATACCACTATACCACCAATGATTTCTGTGGAACAGAGAGTGGGGAGGTACCACTGGACATGAGGGATAAGTGGCAAGAAAGCCACACAAAAAAAGAACAAACAAAATAAAGAAAAATAAATTAAAAAAACATACAGGGATTTGGGGGGGCACTAGGCACCAGGGATATAAAGAAGGGGACAAAAATGGGAAAAACAAATTCCCGACCAGATTGCCCCATTTTTAAAATGAGATGGCCACAAAGAAATCCTTGCTCTCCCCTGATGAGTTCTTGTCTGTCATAGCATACAAGGAAAATGGCTGACAGACAAGGATTCCCGGTCTGGTCATCTTGTAGTGAAATTTGGACAACCAGATGGTCACAAGTGAATTCTTGTCCATCAGAAAAATTCCTTGTCCATCAGTCTTTGTCATGGCATACAAGGAAAATGGCTGACGGACATGGATTCCCATTCTAGCCAGCTGGTCATCCAAATTTCACTACCAGATGGCCAGACAGGGAATCCTTGTCCTCAGCTGTTTTCCTTATTCGCCATGATGGACAAAGACTGATGGACAAGGAGATTAACGAGTCCTGAAAAAGGATTAAAATTATTAAAAACAAATGTTTCTGAGGGCATACAGAAGTCAGAAAACACACAAGACAGTTCATCAACTCCCAATGAGCACAAATCACACTTTGATGTGTGAGACAGAAGTCCTTGGGCAGATATGGCACATTTTTGAGGGCAAAATCAAAAAACAAGATGGTGGATCAAGGATCAAGGACAAAGAATGTTTTCTGATGGGCAAGGATTGTCAACTGGTGGACTGGCCCCTCAGGGACAAAAATCCTTGTTTGTACCATGCAGCTATCCTGAAAAAGATTCCATTGAAAATAATGGGAACTTAAAAATGCTATAGCTTTTGAACAGATTAATGTTTTTTCACCAAATAAATGCTAGCCTGTTTTGTGACCCAAGCTCTTTCTACCATAAAAATGTCAGGCCAAAATTCCACAATGTCGCTATACAGCACGATGAGAAAAAAGCTGCAAAAGTGGCACATTGTAAGTTTTTTTTTACTTATCCGGATCTCAGAATCTCCAGATCCTACCAGAACTAAACTTGGCACATCAAGAGATCTGCACAAAAAAACAACACATGCACCATGTCGTGCAAATCTGTTTAATGGCTGCGAAGGTATTAAGGTACAAAATTTGGCCTTTAACATAGAAACTCTGTATTAACCCTAACTACAGGGGTGCTACCGTGCCACTATAATATATCATTCCAACCTGTATTTATTCACTGCAAACTTTTTAGCTGCTGTTTTTGACAGAAGAGAACTTTGGTTTCAGAGCAAGATACAGCAGGCTAGAACTACAGATTTTTTACTGATAAATCACTTCTATCTCAGCAGGAGTTAGTACCTGTTTGGATTAAGCAAACAGATACTTTATTAGAAGAAGGGGGTCTCATTTAAGTGAAAGAAAAAGAAGAAAGTTACTGTGTGTTTCTCTGAGGAAGAGGTCTGTATCAGCTTAATTTAATGAGTCAGAGCAGAGGGTGAATCTAATTGGGGGGTGGCTTAGCAGTTTAAGAGTACAAAAGCAGCTGTCTCCAATTACGTCTTCCTGCTGTTTTGACAGAAGAGAACTTTGGTTTCAGAGCAAGATACAGCAGTCTAGAACTACAGATTTTTTACTGATAAATCACTTCTATCTCAGCAGGAGTTAGTACCTGTTTGGATTAAGTAAACAGATACTTTATTAGAAGAAGGGGGTCTCATTTAAGTAAAAAAAAAGAAGAAAGTCACTGAGTGTTTCTCTGAGGAAGGGGGCTGTATCAGCTTAATTTACTGAGTCAAAGCAGAGGGTGAATCTAATTGGGGGTGTAGCTTAGCAGCTTAGGAGTACAAAAGCAGCTGTCTTCAATTACAGCTTCCTGCTGTTTTTGACAGAAGAGAACTTTGGTTTCAGAGCAAGATACAGCTATCTAGAACCACAACTTTTTTACTAATTGTCCTCCTTCCAACCCCTTCACCCTCCCACACAAAGCCAGTTCTATTTTTATAGCCACTGGATTTGACTGACAACAGGAATTTCCTGTTTGGCAGTAGGAAGGGAAGGATCACTGATACACATTAGTTTCATCAACCTTGAAGGAACCTAAAAAATTAACTCTTTCTCCCCCCTGGCTGCTGGAGGTCTGAATCCAAGCACGGAAGAAGGAAACTACTGAAGTCTACAGGAAGTTCCTGTCCCAGAACAGGAAGGGTGAGAGTTGTAAGGGCACATAGGCAGTAGGAAAGTAAATGTAAAAATACATAGAGGGAGCAGACAGTAAGCATACAAAGCAACAGGAGAGGGGATACAAAATAAGTCAAGATGGGAGTGGTGCAGTGCAATGGCTGTGGGGCAGCAGTGTTCCAGGAGACATTCTGGGAGGCTGTGATGCTGCCCTCTTTGTAGGCACCTCTCTGGTCTGAGGGAGGAGGTTGCCCGTCTCCAGGCTGACCTGGCTAGGATTCGTGAAACCTCTTTCCCCACCCTGGGACCATCAGGGCCACCACCATTACCTCAGAGGTTGCCAAGAAAGAGGAGCAGGTGGACCAAGGTGGGCTCAGGGAGGGAGAGGGTGGTGGAACAGAGGTGCATCCCCTCCAGTTGTACCTCTCCACAATTCATATGCTATTCTGGCAAAGAGTGGTTCCTCTATGGAGGCACCTACATTGGAGACCAAGGAGGATGCAAAGAACCTCCACAAAGGAGACCCACAGGAGGGTAGCATGAGACCCCATAGGGGGAAGGAAACAACTCCTGGTGGAGACATTATAGGGGTAGAAGTGGTGGAGGAAGGGGGATAGGGAGGTAAGGTGCCTGCCTGGTGTCACGGCTTGGAGGGACAGGAAGAGAATCCTCAGGATCATGGGAGCAGCTGCATGAGGGAGTGAGCTGGATGTCATTGTCCACCTAGGGACAAATGACCTGGCTGTGAATGGAATCAGAGTGGTGCAAGAGGAGTTTGTGGAGTTGGGGAGGGGCCTTAGACAAGTAGTATGTAAGGTAACCTTCTCGGAGGTGCTGCCTGTCTATGGCAAGGATGATGCTAGGGTATTCTGCATCATGGGAGTCAATGAATGGCTGAAAAGCTGGTGTGGAGCTCAGGGTTTTGGCTTCATTGGGGACTGGGAAGCCACCTGAAGGGATGCAGGCTTATACTGGTGCGATGGTCTGCATCTGTCCAGGGGAGAACCAGGATCCTAGGTGACAGGTTTACATGCTTCATTGGCAAGCATTTAAACTAGCCAGGGGGGCACTGAAAAGGAGCAGGGAAATCCCAGCCTCCCCCCACAAAACACAGTAGTTAGAGAGGTAAACACCAAGGTAGAGAAGTCAGTAGGGAGCAAGACAGGGATAAATGCAGAAAAAGGTGGTAAGGACAGGGATGGGGCTAAAAGGGGTAAGGCCATAAAAAATAAATGGAAGGTGATGAGTACCAATGCCCACAGTCTGTTGAACAAGCTCCCTGAACTAGCAGCCTTGATGGAAGAGGGATGCCTGGATATTGTGGCGATCACTGAAACATGGTACACAGAGAACCATGACTGGGATGTTAACATACCAGGATACACAGTCTACAGGAGTGACAGGGTGGGTAAAAGAGGAGGAGGAGTAGCTCTCTATATAAGGGAAGGGATTAACACAACAGAACTAAAGAGTAAACAGGAAGTTGATGAGTCACTATGGTCACCCCAGAGACAGGAAATGGCACCACAATCTGCATGGGGGTTGTGTACAGACTGCCATCTCAGGGGTAGGAGATGGACAAGAAAATTATAGAAGGCATCCTTAAAATGGCAGAAAAAGGGGAGATATTGTTGATGGGGACCTGAATACACCAGATGTTAACTGGAGTACCTTTGCTGCAGGCACATCAAAGAGCAGGGTCATTCTTGATGCCCTACATGGGGGGCATGCCTCAGACAGCTAGTGCTGGAACCCACTTGGGAGGGAGCAATCTTAGACCTGGTACTCTCAAATGGGGAAGGAGAAAGGATCTCAGGTTTAGAAGTGGGTAGCCATCTAGGAACAAGTGACCACCAAACAGTGTGGTTCACAATAAACACAGTCATAGAGTGAAGCCATACAAAAACAAGAGTATTGGACTTTAGGAAGGTTGACTTTGGGAAAATGAGAGAGTGCCTCAGAAAAGCACTGGCAAATGGGCAAGAAGGAGGGGTGGAGGAACAATGGGGAATAATCAAAACAGCCATCACAGAGGCAACAAGCCTTTGTGTGAAGCAAATCAGCAAAATAAAACAAAGGAAAAAACCGCTATGGTTCTCAAAAGAGGTGGCAGGGATGGTTAAGGAGAAAAGGATAGCATTCAGGAAATATAAGGAAACACAGAAGGAGCAGGACAGAGAATGTTATTAGTTAAAGCAGAAGGAGGCAGGGAAGGCAGTCAGACTAGCAAAGGCACAAACTGAGGAAAAGATAGCCAACTCTGTTAAGAAAGGGGACAAAACCTTTCATAGGTACATTAGGGAGTGAAGAAAGACCAAGGGAGGGATACAGAGACTTAATAAAGGGAAGGGAATGTGGGCAGAGGGTGACAGTGAAAAAGCAGGGATACTGAATGAATATTTCTGCTGAGTATTTACAACGGAAGGGGGGAAGGTACCTAAACCAAACAAGGGATAAACGCTGAATAGGGGGGTTGATACCGGTCCATTCACAGAAGAAAGAGTTTTGAAAGAACTCTTAAAACTGAAGGTGGACAAAGCAATGGTGGGGCCTGATGGGATTCACCCAAGAATTCTAAAAGAACTAAGGGTAGAACTAGTAACACCACTGACTACTCTCTTTAAAAAATCAAGGGAGGATGGGATGGTACGTGAGGACTGGAGGAGGGCAACTGTGATTCCACTTCACAAAAGTGGGAGCAGGGCAGAGGCAGGAAACTATAGACCAGTTAGTTTGACTTCAGTGGTAGGGAAAATGATGGAATCACTTCTGAAGGAAAGAATTGTTGAGTACCTAGAGGCCAGTGGGGCACAGGACCCAAGGCAGCATGATTTCACAGCAGGAAGGTCATGTCAGATGGACCTAATAGATTTCTTTGACTGGGTGACCAAAGTAGTAGACCAGGGAGAGGCTGTGGATACGGTCTACCTAGATTTTAGCAAGGCATTTGACACAGTCTCACACAAAAGATTAATATACAAGTTAACCAGCCTTGGAGTGAGTCCCAAGGTGGTAACCTGGATAAAAAAACTGGCTGAACAACAGGATGCAAAGGGTAACAGTAAACGGAGTTCACAGTGAAGAAAGGAAGGTAACTAGCGGGGTACTGCAGGGTTCAGTACTGGGACCGGTCCTCTTTAATGTCTTTATAAGTGACATTGGAGAGCACCTGGAAGGAAAGGTACGTCTCTTTGCAGATGACACAAAGATCTGCAACAGGGTTGAAACACAAGGTGGGGTGGAAGTAATGAAAAGGGACTTGGTAAGGTTGGAAGAATGGTCAAATATGTGGCAGCTCAGATTCAATGCAAAGAAGTGCAAGGTAATGCATCTGGGAAACAAAAACCCAGGGGAAGAGTGCACAATGGGGGGTGAGTTAATAACAACAACAAAAATCAAAAGAGACCTAGGAGTAATTATATCAGATGACCTAAAGGTGGGAAAGCAATGTGAGAAAGCAGTAAAGAGGGCTGGGGAGATACTGGGGTGCATAGAGAGAGGCATCAACAGTAGAAAACAGGAAGTTGTTATCCCTCTATACACACAGTTAGTGAGACCCCATCTGGAGTACTTTGTGCAATTCTGAACACCCCATCTCTGCAAAGACATAGACAGAGTGGAGGCTGTTCAGAGGAGGCCAACCAAAATGTTGCAGGGCCTGCACCAGAAGACATTCGAGGAGAGACTAAAGCAGCTTAATAGGTATACCCTTGAGGAAAGGAGGGAGAGGGGGACATGATAGAAACTTTCAAGTATCTCAAGGGAATTAACAAAGTACAAGAGGGTAGTATCTTTCAGAAGAAGAGATGTGCAAGAACAAGGGGGCACAATTTGAAGATAGAGGGGGGATGGCTCAGAGGTAATATTAGAAAGTATTTTTTCACAGAGAGGGTTGTGGATGCATGGAACAGCCTTCCCCAGGAGGCTGTGGAGTCAGGAACAGTGGGAGAATTCAAGAATGCATGGGACAGGCATAAGGCAATTCTTGTGGGGGGTAGGAGGAAGTAAGCTGTTGATTAACTAGAATCTGCAGCTTATCCATCAGGTAGGGAAATGGGCAGACTAGGTGGGCCAAGTGATCCTTATCTGCCATCAAATTCTATGTTTCTATGTTTCTAAGGTTTTTAAACATATTGTAAATATTCTTTTTTTTTATAAAACACATCAAGCACTTTATTTCTGAAAGCACAGTAAGCACTGTATGACAATGTTTTATACATCAGTTTCCTTTTATCATGCACTTTATGTATACATATAGTACATTTTTACTCATTTTCTAGCCTTCCTTCATACAGGCTGCCACTGTAGTTATTTATATCCATAGCTTTGTATCTCTCCTGTACAGCAAGGCATATACATTACAGTCTGATTCCAGCCATACAGCCCTGACTCACTCGTGCTGTACCAGTGTGTTTACCATCTTCCCAACTGCTTGACTGCTCTGATAAACATGCTGTGAGTCCTGAATCTTCTACAAGAATTATCTCCCCTGTGCACTGGTTGTAGCCATTTCAGTGAAGGGGGCTCAGTGGTGAGCTGATGGCCAATTAACTGCAAGAGGTGGCGAGCAGCACAACATAAAAGCCCATGCCGGCCAGGAAGGGATTGCAGCATCTGATTCCAAACATATAGCCCTGAGTCTCTCATGCTGTACCCGCATGTTTACCATCTTCCCAACTGCTGGACTTCTCTGATAAACTTGCTGTGAGACCTGAATCTTCTACAAGAACTGTCTCCCCTGTGCATTGGTTGTAGCCGTTTCAGTGAAGAGGGCTCGGCTGCAAGGACTCAATATGTATGTATGTTTATTATGTTGCTTTTTAAGCTTAGTTATACTTGACCAGGGATAATCCCTCATTCCTAGTGGTACTGAAAAAACTCTCAATCAGTATAAGTCATTAAAGGAATTTTTCTACTCCAATATTTTATTGAATTTTATTGATATAATTCTGGGGAATATCAAACGTATATGAATCCTGAAGAAAGAAGCTTTGTTAAATATAGGGAGATATACTAAACCTATTATCAATACTAAGTTTGTCTTAATTACCCTGGTTACCTGCTCTACGTGATCTATGTGATTTCTATCAGGGATGTGGAGATGAACCCTGGGCCCTCCTAGTCCAGATGAATACCTGGATCATAATGTCTGGCAATCTAGTGGTCTTAGATTTGTTCATTTAAATATTCAAACTCTATTTTCCGAAAAGCATGAGATTGAGGCCTGGGTTGTTAAATATGATCCTGATTTATTCAGTTTGACCGAAACTTGGTAAAGCCTTTAATCTCAAATAACCTTATAGCACTGAATGACTACAAATTTATTAGAAAAGACAGAATTGGCAGAAAGAAGGGCGGGGGGATTTTATTTTTTATAAATCAGATTTAGAAATGAATTAAGTTCTAACTGCCAAAAAGCCTAAAACAGAATGTGAGTGGCTGCTTGCAGATGTAAAACAGGGAGGTTGTTATAAACTGAAATACTGTGGTTCATACTGTGGTCATGTAGGAAACTGAAGGCAAAGACTGACCATTTTAGTTTCCATCCATTGCCCCTTATTTATGTGTGACACTCCTATTGAGCAACCAGTTATCCAGTTGTTTTTTAAAAGCCATCTTGTTTCTGCTGATAATTATATCTAGCGGCAGGGCATTCCATGCTCCTATCACTCTTTGAGAAAAGAAAAGCTTTCTGTTGTTGGTATTATGTTTAAAACATCTGCAGTTGGAGAGGGTGCCCCCTGGTTCTACCACATCCTGTTTGTAGGCAAATCCCATCTCCATAAACAGATATGGATCATTTACAACATCCCATAGTAGCAACAGGTCCCCTCTGTACCCTGTGTCCTCCAAAGACATTAATTGTAATGTCTCAAGGTGGCCATGATATTCTTTATCCCTGAGTCCCTTGATTTGTTTTGTGAAGTTTCTCTGAATTTTTTCTAGTTGCTGAATATCTGCTTTTTTATGAGGTGTCCAGAATTGCGAGCAAGCCAATAGTCAATGTGTGGCCTAACATATGAACGGTATGAGGGAAGAAGGACCTTTACATCTCTTGTTGTGATATTCCTTTTTATGTTCCACAGGATCCTATTTGCTCTTCCTATGATCTCATTTGTCTGCTTAGTAAATGTTGGGTCATCAGTTATCAAACCCCCTAGGTCTTTTTCCACTGTTGTTTTCATTAGTGGCCTACCCCCAAGGAGATATTGATATTTAACATTTTTTTGGCCCTAGGTGCATAATCTTACATTGTCTGTATTAGGTGTTGTACCCCAAGATTTTGTCCATTTGCTAATATTTAGAAGATCATTTTGCAGTGATTCAGCATTTTCAAGTGTTCCACATTCTCCCCAAAGTTTTAGGTCATCGGCAAATTTGATATAATCAATAATGATGTTGTCAGTTAGATCCGCTATAAAAAACAGAAATATGTAGGGCCCCAGACTTGACCACTGAGGAACCCCATTTGTCAATCCAGATGTTGTAGAGTAGTGTCCTTTTATGCTTACATGCTGGGTTCTGCCCTCCAGCCAGTTTTGTATCCAGTTTATATAGATTGGGTTAACGTTCCTATTTTCAGGTTTTACGGCTATATAGTGGTGTAGAAATTTATTAAAAGCTTTGCTGAAGTCGATGAAAATGATGTCATATTTTTTTTGTTATCTAGGTGTTTACTGACTTTTTCATAGAAACAAAGAAGATTGATCATACTTGATTTATTTTTAACAAAACCATGTTGAGAGCTATCTATGCTCCCTATCTGTTGGGCAATCCTATCTTTTGTGATGCCTTCAAGTATCTTCCCAATCAGAGATGTCAGGCTAATAGGCCTATAATTTTCAGCTTTAGATTTATCTCACTTTTTAAATATGTGCACAATGTTGGCCGTCCTCCAATCTTGGGGTACATAACCTGTGCTGATACTTTCTTCAAAACATTTTTTCCAGTGGATATAGTAAGTTTTGGGACATTATTTTGATTATTTTTCCCACGATGTCATCAGGTCCGGGTGAATAGCCATCCTTGATGTTTTTGATCCTTTCACTTATTTCCTCCTTGCTGATTGTAATATATTCTCCCAAGGAAATGTTCTGTTCGGGGGGAGGTTTCATTTTGTGGTGTACACACTGCAGAAGTAAGTATTTAAAATGTCTGCCATATACTCTGCTTTGAGTATTACACTGTCATTATGTTGAAGTGGCCCCACTTTATATGTTTGTGTTTTTAATGTGTTTATATACCCATAGAAACATTTGATATTGTTTTTACGTGCATTTTTGGCAAGGTTGATTTCAGTTGACCTTTTTGAATTTCTTATTGCTGTTTTGCATTTTTTCTCTAGTCATTATTTGTTCCAATAATATGGGATACTTGTCTTGTTATAGTTTTTGAATGCATTTTGTTTTTGTCTTATTAACTTTTTGATTTTATTGTTTAACCATTTAGGTCTTGGTTTGCTATTATTATTCTTTTTGTATTTGAGTATATGCTTATTGCATAACTTGAGAATCAAATTCTTCAACCTGCCCACATGGTTTCTGTATCACAATCCTTGAACAGAGAGTCCCAATTAGCTTCTTGTAATGTGATGGTTATTTTTTCAGTATCTGCTTTTTTATAGTCAAAAAATACACTATCGTTGGAGTTTATATTATTGGATATATTTATTTCTAGGGTTACTAAATTATGATCACTAGTTCCTAGTGGTGGTCCCACCATGCAGCTTTTTATCCCAAGGCCCTCAGTTACTAGTGCTACAGTATATCCAATAGGTTTGTTCCTCTGCTGGGTTTTGTTACATACTGGTGTAGACAGAGCTGTTCAGTAGCTTCTAGAAGGATTTTACCAAGGGGAGCGTTAGCCCTAGATGTGAGCCAGTTAATATCTCCCATGTTCATGTCCCCCAAGAAGATGGTCTCAGTTTCTTCGCATGTGAGTTCTAACTCCCGCATGATGCATGCTGTATCCTCTAAATTGGCATCTGGTGGATATCATAATCCTATATTAAAGTTGTTCTTATTATTTGGGATCACTCTTATCCACATTGTTATACTGTATTGTTTATAATACTCTAAAAACTGCCCATACAGGCCTCACTGATTTTTTTTTTTTACTTTTGTTACCACTCTTCAACCAGGGGAAGACTTCTTGGCTTTGGGGGATTTTAACATCCACTGAGACCCATTAGCAGATCCTAATATCTATTCTCAATTTACAAATGCAGGTTTATGTCAGTTAATGGATATTTTTACAAGAATGAATATGACGAGTAATACACACACTATACTTGATTGGATACTAACTGATAATCAGGTAAATGTAAAACATAGGGGAGTACTTCCAGATGTGTGAGTGACCATATGGCTACTTAATGCACCTGGAAGTGCAAACAGATTAAATTTCCCCCTCAGAGTATTTCCTATAGGAAGATTCCAAATGAAATGAGTGTTGGTCTGCTGGTGGCTCTTCAGTTGATTGACTGGACTTATGTGGATGCAATTCCATATGTGGATTTGGAGGTGGATTATTTCACCACTACCCTCTTGGAATTGCAAGATAAATATTTTCCTAAAACCACCAGAAGGGTGAGAGAAGCAGTAAACAAGTGGATTACCCCTAATTTATTTAGATTAATGATGCAGACAGTTGTAGCTTGGAGTTGTTTTAAATTAACTGGGACTGACACTGATTTTAATATATATTGTAGATTGAGAAACAAGTGCAAATCCAAATTAAGACAAAGTAAATCTAATTATTTATTTATTTAGTTTTTTAGTCTTTGGTAACTGGGTAAGGCCCACTAGGCACAATTGCCTGTTTTCTGGGGCAACCTGGGAGCACTGGGTGGTTAAGTGACTTGCTCAGAGTCACACAGTATGCAAGTGGAGACTGTGAGAATCAAACCAAGGTCTAGTCTGATGGATGTACCAAGCTCATTCACAGTTCCTTACTCTAACCTCTAGGCTGTACTGCCAGCCCATCATTATAATTATTATTTAGAACTACAGAAATAAGAGTTAAAAAATCCTGCAAAAATGTTGGATATCGATAAAATCATTAATAAACCCAGCAATGAGAGGTCAGACTGAGGTTTTCTATAAAGATGGTAAAGAGATCACAAATGTTCAAGAAATCAGTGATGAGTTCATTAATTAATTGTTGGATTTAGCAAAATACACTCAGTTTAATTCTAGTGTAGATTCTGGCAATTGTTTCCCAAGAAATTTAGATAAAGGTACTACTTATTAATTTAAAGCGATAAAATTGTCTCAGGTTCTTAAGTTATTGAAACAAATTCCTATTAAAAGTCCAGGAGCTTGTGAATTTGAACCCAGGTTCCTAAAGTTAGTTGCAGATCATGTTAGTTACCCTCTTACCAAAATATTTAATTTATCCCTAGCCGCCAGATGCTTTACTAACCAATGAAAGCAAACAATAGTTAAACCAATTCTTAAAGGTGGAGATCTGAAGGATATGAATAATTATCATGCAATATCCTTACTCCCCCCGTCAGGAAAAATATTAGAAAAACTGGTTAATGACCAACTTACTGAATATCTTCAGTCGGGAGGACTCTCAGGACTCCTGAGCAGCATGGCTTCCGCAACCTCCATGGCACTGGTACAGCCTTGGCCAGGTTCATGGACCACGTCAGTGGAGCTATGGATTGAAGGTTGCTCACTGGTGCTGTGTTTGTAGACCTGTACAAGGCATTTCATTTAGTGAACCATCACCTGCTGATCGGGAGTCTAGGTAACTTCAGACTTACTGACTTTTTCCTTGAAGGGTTTACATACTGTCTTACGAGTAGGCCAGTCAAGGTGTCATATGGAGGAAACTTACCAAATGACAGGGAATTGGAGCAAGGAGTCCCCAGGGCTCGATCCCTGAGCCACTCCTGTTTACCTTGTTTATTGATGCAATTCCATTAAAGGTGAATAATACTAATCAAATAATTCATGCGGATGATACTATATTGTGCAGCGGTTCAGATTCGGTGGAAGCTATAAATCAGACTTTGAACAGAGATTTCCAAGAGTTGGAGTGTTGGTTAAGTAAACTCCGGCTGTCTTTAAATTGCAATAAGACTAAAAGTATGCTCTTTGGATCGAAGTCTAGGCTTAATAGAGCAGATGAGTTAATAATACTTGACAGATTGGGTACCAAACTTGAACAGGTCACCCAATTTAAGTATTTGTGTATACTTCTAGATTCAAATCTAACATATTCCAGTCATATAGGTACTGTAACTAGACAAGTAAATCAAAAATTAGGAGCATTATTTAAATTGCAGCATTCTTACAAGTGAGGATTGCCATAGCTAAGAGTATTTTATCTAATTTGAATCATAACTCATTTTTATTTAAAGATTTGTCTAAACAAGATTTAACCACCTTGACATCAACTTTTCATAGTATTCACAGATTTACATACAAATTACCTTACCATGTTCATCACTGTATATTATATCAAACTACTGGTTGGCTACCACCTACTCTGAACAGTCTCAACAATCTGACTTGTCTTACGGACAATTTCCTTAGACAAAAAGACAATTCTCCTTTGTATTACTATTTCAGTAAAAAGAAGAGATCTGCATTCTAATGAAGCAAGAATATTTGCTATTCAGATGACCAAAACTAAAATGGGTGAACGTGCTCTTTCAATTAGGGCAGCAAAAAATTGGAACAAACTTCCTGTGACATTACATTGTGGCAGTAGCCATGATGCTTTGAAATTAAAATTAAGGAAGCACCTTTTTAGTCAGTTAGAATGTAAATGTTTTTCTTAATTTCTATCATGTGTTTATTTTATAGTACTGTTTTGTATATGTATATATATATGTGTGTGTGTGTGTGTGTGTATTGTATAACTTTATGTGACATCAAGACTTTTTTTTATGGTCCCAAGTTGCACATGAAAAGGGTCACTGGCTCATTGTGTTCACCCGGTAAACAAAAGTTTAAAATAAAAAAAATATATTGTTTTAATGGTGAGGGACTGTAAAGGGAAAAAGAAACAAAGAAAGGAAGGAATCTAGTAAGAGCAAGAGAAAGAACTGTTGTAGGTGCCCAACCTACTTCAGAAAAAGGAAGAACAGGATAGGATAAAAGGTATTATTGTGCAACAGATTTAATAGCTAGAAGAAAGAATATAGGATAGTTATCCCTCTGCCTAATCATTTCTTCAGGTAGAATGTAGGTCTACCGCACACCTCCCTCCTGAAAAAGAAACCAGTATTCTTAAAATCAACTGGTTTTCAGAGTCAAAAACTACCTGAATGCTATCCTACATTCAGCAGAATGGGGGGTTGGCTGGAGCTTCCACTCACCAGCTTTAGAAGCTCCACTCCAGGGTCGCTTAAACAAATATGATTCATAGTACAGACTATGCAAACTGTACTTACTACACAATCATAACAATTACCCTGGGGGTTAATCAGTACTATTAATCATCCTAGTACTCATATACCTCTATACATACATATATACATTTCATCGCTGTACATCAGCACCATCTCTCGGCAGAAAATGAACATTTTTTATGCTGGCTTCAAGATCTATGCTTTACAGTAAACTTGAATGGCTGTAAGGTCAAGTACCACTGCATAATGTGGGTGTTTTGGTCTTTCATTTGGTTAATTCAGCATAATGGGTTGTGGTCAGTAAGAAGTGCAAATTCAGCTCCCCACAAATAGAAGTGTAAGGCTTCTATAGCCCATTTGATGACCAAACATTATTTTTTTATTGTGGCATACAGTATTTCTGCTCTCTATCATGTTGCTTCCAGCTAATGTAAATAATGGGATGTCCTTCCCCTTGTACAGTCTGGCTGAGAACTGCCCCAATCCCAGTCTCAGATGCATCACTATGGATTTCAAATGGGAGACTAAAGTCAGGGCATTTTAATACTGGAGAGGCACATAGGGCTGTCTTGATGAACTGAAAGGCTTCTTCACATTCTGGATTCCATTTCACAGTACTGCTACATCATTGTTTTGTGAGATCAGTCAGTGGTGTGGCTATGGAGGCAAAGTTGGGGATAGACCTTCTATAATACCTGGCTAGGCCTAAGAAGGACCTGACATGCTTCTTGGTCTTGGGTATTGGACATTGAGCTACAGCTTCCACCTTTTCAATCTCAGGTCTAGTGCTGTAATTTCCTAATAGAAATCCTAAATACCTAGTCTCTGTCATCGCCAAGGCACATTTGGCTGAACTGATGGTCAGTCCTGCCTTTTTAACTGACTGTACTATAGCTGTAAACTGTGCGAGATGGGTTTGCCAGTCTGGGCTGTAAATGACTGCATCATCAAGATAGGTGGCATAGTAGTCAGTATGGGGGGGGGTCAGTATGCAGTCCATAAACCTTTGAAATGTTGCTGGGGCACCATGGAGGCCAAAGAGCATAGTGACAAACTAAAATAATCCTACAGGTGTGCTAAAAGCCATCTTTTCTTTGGACTCAGGTGCTAAGGGTATTTGTCAATATCCTTTGGTTAGATCTAAGGTGATGATGTATCTGGCATTACTGATATGATCTATAATATCGTCAATCGTTGGCATTGGGTACCCATCAAACTGTGAAACATTGTTAACTTTATAGAAATCTAGGCATAATCTAATTCCACCTTCCTTCTTCGGGACTACCACTATGGGGGATGGCCAAGCACTTGTGGAGGGTTCAATATGCCTAGTAGGCCATATGCTGAACCGAGATATGTGCTTAGAAAAGAAGTTTTGTTCCAGCAACAGGAGTACTACTTACTCTCTGCAGATTTATATAGCCAATAACCTGACAGACCTTGTGTTAAAAGTTCTCTGCAATAAACACTGCAGTTTTCTGTCATGGCACATCCAAAGTTACCTGGCTGTCAACCAATTTTTGACACCATATTGATGAAGGGTTCTTGTCCATAACTCCATTAATATTTACCCTGTAAAAGACTAAATTCATTAAAAATGATTGAAATGTATATAGAAGTATATTAAAGGCAAGACTGAATGGACTGGGGAAATTAGAAGCCATACAGAAGAAAAAAATATTGCAAATTATAGCAAATTTGAGTGAACATTCTTTTATTTTAAATATTTATTGTCAATAAAACGTGCTAAAGAACTAAAACTTCTTGCCCTATTGAGGTGTTTTATGCATACACATTTTCTACAATTATCAGTCTAGCAAGTAATGTGCAATAAATTATTTTGGTAGTAACTATACAGTAGGTCAAGGTATTACCCCATAACCATAATTTGTTTTTCTCAGCAATACTCACCTTTCACTGCTTTCTGAGGTTTTTTTACCATTTACCCTCAAGAAAAGTATTTGTACACCAGCCTAACTACATGAATGATGAATGTATTTTTCTATGTAAATACCTAAAATATTATTATTTTCCTTGACAACCAGCATATTTTCCTCAGCAACAGCACTGAAAAAAGTAAGACACAAACATTTTACTGGATCCCCTTGTATATGAGATTTATGTCTCCAATAATTATAAGTGACAGCTTATATGGATTGGTATGAGTTGATGTAATTCTTGATATAAATCAAGATTTTATTTTCTTATTCGGATCTAGTGTTCATTTTGAATTGAGTGTCTTGCTGTTGGCACTTTAGTGCTTATTTCCCAAGGAAAATACATTTTTATTTCCCAGTCTGAAAATCATGGCATCCTACTCATTAAAGTCACTCTTATCGCACACGTCAACATTGTCAATGACAGGTTCAGCAGCTTTTTTGCCAATGTTCTCACACTTCTGACATTTACACAAGTCTGTGCAGGACAGCTCAGCAGCAAGACAGGAACACATCCCTGTTTGACATTTCACATGCTTGCAGGCACAATGTACTGCCTGCAAAATACTATCTGGTGCTGGACTTCTTGTCATCCAGGTGATGGTAAGCTCCATGTTTTCTAAATGTCAACAGGGGAAGGAGCATTCATCCTGTTAACAAGAGAGTGCCTCATTATAGCTGCCTGGTAATTTGCCCACTTGCTGTGTTGGTGTAGAGCATCACATGTTGGTGGCATGCTCTGCTCAGGCAATGAAGATGACGCCAGGCACCTTGTATTGGGCACCATTGACATCATGTGATGAAGTTTGGCCATACAGATGACACACACATTTCTCAATCACAAAGAATGTTGAGTCTTGTAGTGTGAAGTCTTTACCAAGGTCTGTGAA
The DNA here is from genome assembly GCA_016271365.2 of Neoceratodus forsteri. Taxonomy (NCBI): domain Eukaryota; kingdom Metazoa; phylum Chordata; order Ceratodontiformes; family Ceratodontidae; genus Neoceratodus; species Neoceratodus forsteri. Next base: position 722,877,123 of record CM057458.1, on the reverse strand, counting down.
AGCATCAAGGAACTCTTCACTCTCAGATGCCACTGCACATGTCTTTCTCTTTCCCTTCCCATAGAATGTATTTGTAGAATCACATCCTGTGAATCTGTGGAGTCCAATAAGGGAGGTACATACCTCTGGGCCTAGAGCTGAAGAGACCTTCTCCAAATCAATAATGTGCATTTCATTCCCAACACCAGTGAAGAAATACAAATTGACTGGCAGTTGTGACTTCAGACTGATGTCTATGACTGCAACATCTGTATTTGGGCTCCTAGTTATCACATTCTGGTAGTCCTTGGCAGCATGTTTCACATGAAGAAATATACACGTGTCACATTCTTCATGGTCACATCTTAATTCATGAACAGCACTGACTGTCACTGAACCCTCCTGTACAGACAGGCAGTGACACTCCTCTCCACGGGCTATGTAGAGAGTGATGTCCTTGCCTACAGCTTGCAAATCTGCATCCCTCCACACGTTGTACAAGAATTTCTGAAGTGCTTCCTTATTGATGCCATCAGAAACTTCTTCCACTGACTGGGGGTTTTCTGCTCCTTTCCATAGATTTGTATAGTTTGTGAGCCACCAGCTGCTTGGCAGGACCATTCCACATTTTCTATGCTCACATCAGGATACTGGTCTATGACAAGACAAAGTCCAAATGAGTACACTTGTACTTTGTTGCAAGCTTAACCATGTACACTAAAATGATGTCTGCTAGCTCACCAAATGTTGAAGGAATATCATGTAGTGCTTGGATGACAGCCATTCCATCAAAGATTATTACACCATTCTCTGGAACATGGTCCACAAGGCAGTCTCCACCATTGGATTGCACAAGATGAAGCAGAGCTGATTTATTGTTTTTGTCAGAGTACTGTCAGCACTAGCAAGAGGGTAGGAAACTGCTCCCAAAGAGTAGGACAAGATTTCCCTGAGATCAATGTTCCTACTGTACTTTGACCTAATACAAGAAGTCTTGCAAAGAGTTTATTGTCACTATGAAGAATCACATCTTTGCCAGCTACTTTTGCTTTTGTATTTGGTTTGACTTGATCACTGAATGTTTTCAGTTTCTGGCTTTTGATGGGAGAAAAAACACTTTCTGAGTAGCAGAAAGCAGAAAGCAGTTGCTGATTCAAGAAGTCCATCAGCGCAATTTCATCTTTCTCTTGAGCAGCTAGCAAGTCATTTGTAATCTCACTGATAGCAACAACATCTGAACTTAAACACACTAGTCCATCTTGAGGAGCATCAAAAAGACTGATCATGCATTCAACAGTGAACAGAATGCTCACTGTGGCTGTATCATCATTCTGAATTCTTGTGCTATCAAGATCTTTCAGTTTGTGTACCTCTGGAGTCATGCCTGCCATCATTTCACACCCTCTCATTATGGCAGCTCTCTCGTGTTGTGACAAGATCCAGTGATAAACTGCTGCACGGTTTGGTATCAATCCAATCAAACCACCTTTTGTTTTTGAATCTTTTTTGCAGGTTTGTTCAATTGCCTGGTCACATGCCATTGAAGAGAATCCACATCCACTTTGACGTTGGACTGTCCACTGCCCTTGAGCCGATCATAAGAGAAGAACCAGGGCATCATGAAGCAGATAGCTGAAAGGTGCAAATCCCAGTCAGACTTACAGGTTGCTCTCACAAAATGGAGTAAGATTTGCACCATGTCAATGTAAGAGCTCAAGAAGGCAAATTGGTTCTCTTAGTGCTTCCTCTTGACAAAGTCTTCATATTTCATGACCACATTGGTGAATTCATCAGCTGTACACAGAACATCAAACGAGTCAGTGGAGAATGCTAGCTTGATTTTTTTGATGACCTCTAGGCACTCATCTCATTTGTCCAGTGGTAATGATTAAAGGAAAGTGTGGAATCTCAGACGCTGCATGCTTTCATACAGAAGTTTGTGTGCTCTTGTACTCTGGTTATAATGATGACCATTCAGAACACCATTGATTGATCCTTGGGTAACAACTTGTGACTCTATCAAGCTATCACAAAGTCCTGCATCCCCAAATCTTTTGCCAAGGACACCTAGAAATGTCATGCAGGTATGGAATTCACTGAGCTGCACTATCAAATGTCTTGTATAGTCACAGTCTTTCCAGCTGTTTTGTTGTGCTTTAGCATATATTTCTTGGTCAAACACCAAGACTACATGCTCAAGTTCAAGATGATCAGCTACATCAATATTTCATTTCAGAATAGTGTTGACAGTAGACATCTCTGTTGGTGATGCCTCAATATGAACATACAAACATACAAAAATGCCAGCAGAAACAGGCCTCAAAGTCTATCGGGTCTGCTCGAGTGCGCAGCTAGCACCTTATAATGCTGCTGCCCTTCCCTTCTCCCATCCTATTACCCCTTCACCTATCCCAACCCCTCTTGAAGCAGTCCAATGTCTTGCAGGCCACTACCTCACCCAGTAAGGAGTTCCACTTGTCCACCACTCTTTCTGTGAAAAAATGTCTCCTCATCTCTCTCCTGAATCTACCCCCCTCCAATCTCAGTTGGTGTCCTCTCATGTCCCTCCCTTTCTCCTCTGGAAAATCCACTCTGTATTAGTCTTGTTTATTCCCTTCATGTACTTAAAGGTCTCAATCATATTTCCCCTGTCCCTCCTCTCTTCCAGAGAGTACATATTCAACTCCCCCAGCCTTTCCTCATATGGTTTGCCCTCCAATCCCAAGATCATCTTTGTAGCTCTACGCTATACCCACCCCAACAAACTGATGTCCTTCTTCAGGATTGCATGCAGTACTCCAGTTGAGGCCTGATCAGTGACCTATACAAGGGCAGGATAACCTCCCTACTTCTGGAGGAGAGCCCTCTAGCTATACACCCCAGCATTTTGTTAGCTTTTGCCGTCACTCTTCTGCATTGAACAGAGTTGTTCATGCTCCCTGTTATGACCTACTCTAGGTCCTTCTCTTTTGTGGAGCAACCCAACTGGACCCCATTTAAGTGATTATCCCTTCCCTGGTTCCGGGCTCCGAAGGCAGAACCTTGCACTTCTTGGTGTTGAACCCCAGCTGTCATTTATCTGCCCACTCCTGCAGCTTATTCAGGTTCTCCTGCACCCCTCCCCTCCCCTGTGTCATCTGCCACAGCTCCTATCTTAGTATTGTGTGTGAACAGACTGATTTTGCTCCAGATACAATTCATGATATCTGCAATGAAAATGCTGAACAGTACTGGTCCTGGCACAGATCCCTGTGGTACCCTGCTCATCACCGCTCTCGATGATGAGAGTCCCCCCCCACCACCACTCTTTGCTGTCTCCCCCTCAGCCAGTTCCTGATCCAGGTCACAATTTTTGGTCCTGCCCCCACATACTCCAGCTTCCCCCCCAATCTCCCATGTGGCACTGAATCAAAGGCCTTACTGAAGTCCAAGTACAAGACATCCACAGCATGGCCCTTGTCCATTTCCCCTGTCACCCAGTCATAGAACTCTACCAGGTTTGTCTGGCATGATCTGCATGTGACAAACCCATGCTGCTGGTCATCCTGGATACCGTTTGCCTCCAAGAAGCTCACAAGCCTCTCCTTTAGGATGGTCTCCATGAGTTTGCCCAGAATGAGGTGAAGCTCACTGGCCTGTAGTTCCCTGGTTCATCCTTTGGCCCACTTATATGGATGGGCACCACATGGGCCATCCTCCAGTCCAATGACTGGAAGGTAATGGATAGCTGACTTCTCGAGAGTACAATCACATTGAAAAGCAGTATAAAAACCTGTCCAGCCAGGAAGTGTACATGAGTAAGCATTGAGAGCCTTCATAAAAATGTATGTTAATTCTGTTCTAAGCTCTGGTGCCAGGTTCAGGCTATACTAGTCAGCTCCTAATGGGGCACGTGCATCATGACTCAGGTTTTGCGGACTTTGATGCTTGAGCTGATGATACTGCTCTATCACAAAAGTAGGGGTGCTTTAAGAGAACAAACTCCTTTTGACAGTGGTGCTCTGCCTGCTTTTGGGATAGATTCAGTGATGTGGCTCTGCAGCATTATTCCATTTGTATAGTGCATGGTGCCATGCCTGAATAGGGTTTCTTCTCCCAAATCAATATTGTCCCAGACTAGAACTGTCAAAGTCATCTTTGTAAAGCCCTGTGGGATGTTATCAGAACCCTTAACAAGCTGTAGCTGAGAAAGGCTTGTGTCATGGCTAATCGCTGTATTCCAAGATGCACAATGTCCCAGTTTGTTTAGTATGGAGACCACTTGAGATGATCCTGTCAAGTGTCGAATTGTCAATCCAAGGATAAGGGATTTAGGTGTCTATTTTTGACCCTTGGATGCAAGGTAAACAATGTCTTGGCAAAGTGATATCAGTTTAAGGTCCACATCATTTGGAAGATCAACACAGCCATCTAGTGTTGGTGCCTCTGATGCTGCAATAATCCAGGCCATCAAATGATAAAGTTCAACTGGCACAACAGATTTTTTCAGCATCAACAGTCAAATCAATTGATGTTGGTGGCCAGGGACAGCTCATTCCAGGACTGTCATTCAATGTGCTCTTGATGATCAATGCAGCATTGTACAGAGTCCTAGTTAAATGCACATCAGGAGCTGGTGTACTTGCTGTTGATGATCTATGAGATGGCAGATCAGCTTGTGGTTGAGGATGAATTCTCTCCTCTTTATTCTGAGTTGTCTCTGTAGTATATATACCTGTCCCTGCCTCTCATTGATAAGGATGTCTGTCAATAAGCGTACCTGTTGACAGTGTGTCAACTAACACCATCTCACTAATATTCCTGCAGTGTGGTGTATGAAAGGTGAGCTGAGGGAAGTCAAGTTTCAGGTGGTATTTCAATCTGTCAACTCTGTAACATAAAAACATACATAATTTCTAAAAACAGGGTTCTCCACGGGGGCATTAATTGTAGTTGTAAGGCATGAGTCTTGCTACTGCGTTTCAAGTTTAGATTTTACTATTGTATTCAAGACTTACTACAAACTTAAAGGTTAGAAAAATGCCATGATGTTTACATTTTCAATTGTGTCTACCATCATTGTATCTAAATGATTATGAAAATCTCTGCTTATACAATGTATCACTTACCTGTAATTTGAAGCATCAAGACCTTCATGCTTTTTTACAAGCTCGATGAAAATCTGGGTAAGTCTTGTCATCTGCATCACCTCCTGGTCCACAATAAGCTTGACAGTGGCACATAAAATCTTGTAGGCTTTACTGTACATCTGTTCAGCATAAGTAGGTTTATCCTGATCTGATGACTTTGTCAAAAATCTTGTGTCATCTTTGTAACATGTTTTATGGTACTGGACTTCCACTGACACACAATCCTGTACTTGAATGTTAAAGACAATGCTCTGATCCTCTTTCAGCTCTGCAGCTCTTTTTAACTTTCCTGCATCTATGGTTTCTGCCTGGACTAGTTGATCCTGCTGGTGTTTATGGGCCACAGTGATGTATCAGTCTATTTTCTTGCATTTGATGCAGAGGTCAGGAAGGACAGGTCCAGATGCATAGACAGGGATGCCAGATTTTGACTGAAGTTTCTTTCTGGGGCTAAACAAAGGTGTGGAACTGGTGCTAATAGAGGTAGACTGTCCATCATCCTGTTTCCCCTGTACTATTGACTGCTGAGCACAGCATTTTCTTGCGCTGTCTGTGTGATTTTTGTCTATAAAATGCCTATAGGAGGTGAGGTGAAACCCTGAATAACTGAGGATGTCATCAAACTCTTTTGGTAGGTGCTGTTAAAATGATTCAGCAATGTATCAATCTTCACCATGCAAGTCCAACCATTTTTGAGCACATTCATGGTATTTATCCTACCTGACACATGTAAATGGTTGAGTGGACTCCTTCTTGATTGAGTCTAGATGCATGTAACAATGTAAACCAATTCTGAAACTGGATTTCTTGTGAATCTTAGATGATTGATGAGGGCTTTCCTGGTCTTCATCACTATCCTTGAGCGTGGCCATATTGGTTCTACATGAATACAGGTGTTGACTGGTCAAATCCAAAGCCTCCAAGCTTTACTACTATCCCTTTTTATGACTGTGGGCAGAGCCTATAGCCATCTTGCTGTCTGTAGCTGGAAAAATTGAATACTGTGGAACACATTTTTGGAGTTTTCAATGTATCCTTCCACACCTACAAATTACTATGCCATTTGAGATAAAATACTCCCTTCTTTCTGTTTAGAATAATGGAGACAGAACTCTAAGCTACATATCAGATGGCCACTAGGAAACTGAAACAGCTTGTTAAATATTGGTTGCCTATTGAATGGAGATTTGTTTACCCCTTCGAAAAGCAACAACTTGAACATTCAAATACTTAGCATTTAAACATTTTTCTTGCTACTAGCTTCAGTTGGGTAGGTATTGCCTTTCAAGAATGATTCATACCTCATAAATGTCACCCTTTCCCAGCAACAAATCTAAAAAGATTTACACTTTTTTTAACCTCTTAAGACACTATCTGATAAGCACTGTCTCAGACATATGCGAGATCTTCTGTGAACTTTTCAGGCTAACTATATAGCAATCAGCAGGCATTTTTTACTATGCTTTTTGGGGAAAATATATTGAGCTACAGCAAACACACACACACACACACACACACCACCCTCATGGCCACAACATTTGAAATAAGTACTGCAATCTAATGTGTTATACAACAATAAAGAAACTTTTTGGAATGCACTAGCAAAAGGGCAGGAATGGGGGTGGAGGAACAATGGGGCAAAATCAACATTGCCATCACAGAGGCAAAAAACCTTTGTGTGAAGCATATAAACAAAACAAAATGAAGGAAAAAACACTGTGGTTCTCAAAAGAGGTGGTGTCGGGGAAGGTTAGGGAGAAAAAGATAGCATTCAGGAAGTATAAGGAATCAACAGGAGCAGAAAAGAGAACTCTATCAGTTAAAGCAGAAGGAAGTGGGGAAGGCAGTTAGAATAGCAAAGGCCCAGACTGAGGAAAAGATAGCTAACTCAGTTAAGAAGGGGATAAAACCTTTTATAGGTACATTAGTGAGTGAAGAAAGATCAAGGGAGGGATAGTGAGGCTTAATAAAGGGGAGAGGGGTGGGAAGAGGATGACAGTGAAAAGGCAGAGCTACTGAATGAATACTTTTGTTTAGTAGTCACAAAAGAAGATTAGGGGGATGTACCTAAACCTAACAATAGAAGCACTCTGGATAGGGGGGTCAATATCAGTCCATTCACAGAAGAAAGGGTCCTGAAAGAGCTCCTAAAACTCAAGGTGGACAAGGCAATGGGGCCTGATATAATTCACCTCAGAATTCCTGAAAGAACTAAGGGGAGAACTAGTAACTTCACTGACTACCATTTTTAATAAATCATGGTAGATGGTGTGGTACCTGAGGACTGGAGAAAGGTGGCTGTGACTCCCCTTCACAAAAGTGGGAGCAAGGTAGAGGCAGGAAACTACAGATCTCTTAGTTTGACCTCAGTGGTAGGGAAAATGATGGAATCAGTTCTGAAAGAAAGAATTGTTGAGTACCTAGAGACCAGCAGGGCACAGGACCCAAGGCAGTATGGATTCATAGCAGGAATGTCATGTCAGATGAATCTAATCAATTTCTTGACTGGGTGACCAAAGTAGAAGACCAGGGAGGGACTGTGGACATGGTCTACCTAGACTTTAGCAATGCATTTGACACAGTCCCACACAAAACATTAATAAAGAAGTTTAGTCAGCCTGGGAGTGGGTCCCAAGGTGGTAGCCTGGGTAACAAATTGGCTGGACAACAGGACGCAGAGGATAATAGTAAACAGAGTCCACTCTGAAGAAAGGGGGGTTACTAGTGGGGTACTGCAGGGTTCAGTCTTGGGGCCAGTCCTCTTTAATGTCTTTATAAATGACATTGCAGATGGACTGGAAGGAAGATGACACAAAGATCTGCAACAGGGATGATGTGCAAGGGGGTAGAAAGGATGAGCAGGGACTTGGCAAAGTTGGAGGAGTGGTCAAAATTATGGCAGCTAAGACTGAATGCAAAGAAGTACAAAGTAATGCACCTAGGAAACAAAAACCCAGTGAAAGAGTACACAATGGGGGGGAGATACTAACAACAAAAATGGAAAGGGACCTGAGGGTAGTCATATCAGATGACCTAAAGGTAGGCAAGCAATGTGAGAAGGCAGTAAGGAGAGCTGGGGGATATTGGGATGTATAGGAAGAGGCATCACCAGTAGAAAACAGGAAGTTGGCATCGCTCTGTACAGACAGCTGGTGAGACCCCACCTGGAGTACTGCATGCAGTTCTGGAGACCCCATCTCTGCAAGGACATAGACAGGATGGAGGCAGTCCAGAGGAGGGCAACTAAAATGGTGTAGAGTCTGCACCAGAAACCATATGAAGAGAGACTAAAGAAGCTTAATATGTATACCCTCAGGGAGAGAAGGACAACGGGGGGACATGATAGAAACTTTCAAGTACCTCAAGGGAATCAACAAAGTCCATGAGGGTAGCATCTTTCAGAAAAAGAGATGTGCAAGAACAAGGGAGGCACAGTTTGGAGATGGGGGGATGGCTCAGTGGCAATGTGAGGAAGTATTTTTTCATGGAGAAGGTGGTGGACACATGGAATGGCCTTCCTGAGGAGGTCATGGGCCCAAAAACAGTGGGGGAATTCAAGCATGCATGGGACAGACATAAGACAATTATAGGGAGAAGATCAGGACTGGGTGCAGGATATTGAGAGGATGGCTCTCAAGGAGGATACTTTACTGGTAGGTGACCTTAACTTACCAGATGTGGAATGGACCATTCCCAAAGCAGCTTCAGCAAGAAGTAGGGAGTTAGTGGACGGGCTAAGTGAAGTGTCCTGAAACAGCTGGTCAAGGAGCCTACCAGGTGGAGCAATCTGTTATATGCGGTCTTGACAAATGGGGAGAATGTGGAGGAGGTGGTGGTAGGAGAAAAACTAGGGAAAAGTGACCACAGGACTGTTGGGTTCAAGGTGAGGGCAGTGAGGACAGGAACCTGAACCAGCACAATGGTGCTGGACTTTAGGTGGGCAGACTTTGACAAATTAAGAAGGCTGGTGAGGGAGGCAATGGAAGGATTAGGGGAACTAACTGAGATGCTACCTAAATAATATGACATAGGCTGTCCCCCTCTGCATTTTATACTGTTTCTGTACTCACAGCTTACTAGAAGGAATAGACCACTTAGGCCCACTGCCCAACAGGGAGAGCATTGTTACTGTACAACTTCCTTATCTTGCTCTGGGCCCCCTCTATCCCAATGTGTCTCCTCTCTACCTACCTGCAAGCCTTGCAGCATTGCTGCCCGGCATGATGAACACTGCTTACATATGACTACCATACTGTTCTTCTACCTACTACCTGCATTGTAAACACCTGTTGTTACTTGTATTGACCCTGTGTGCTAATGCTCTTTAATGTAATCCTTCACTTGTTTTTGCCTGATGTTCATGTATGTACCTTGTAATCTCCCAGGTCGCACCTAAAAATAGGCACTTGGCTGTCTAGAGTGCTTACCCGGTTAACAAAAGCAAATAAATAAATAAATGAATATAAGTGATGCAGATGAACAATGGGTAGCTATCAGGGACCAGATCCAGGAAGCCGCACAGGCATCCATCAAAAGTGTCAGGAAGGGGGCTAGAAGCAGGAAGCTGCTTTGGTTCAGTAGGGATGTAGCAAGGGTGGTAGGGGGTAGGTGGAGGGCATTTAGGAGATACAAGAGTACTCAAGGAAGAGGGGGACAGGGAGGTTTACAGGGAGGTGAGGTGACTAGCGGGAAATGTCATTAGAAGTGCAAAGGTGGACAGAGAGGAAAAGATAGTGAAACAGGCCAGGAGAAGGAAAAATAAATTTTTTAGATATGTGGGGGAGAGGAAGAAGGCTGGTCAGGGGATAGAAAGGCTGAGGGGGGAAGGAGGGGTGCACTTGGAGAAGAACGAGGAGAAGGCAGAAGACCTGAACAGGTATTTCTGTCTGTAGTTATGGAGGATGGGGGGTAGGGTGCCAAAATTGGAAAGGAGAGGGGGTACAGGGAGGGTATTGGATCCCTTCACCACGGAGAGTTAGGTGGAATTAGCCAGGTGAAGGTGGACAAGGCCATGGGGCCAGATGGCCTGCATCCAAGGATGATTTGGGAATTAAGAGAGGAGTTGGCTACCCCACTGGTTAGGCTGTTCAACAAGTCCCTGGACACCAGTAGAGTGCTGGAGGACTGGAAAAAGTGACAGTGGTACCGATCCACAAGGGGGAAGGGAGCTGAGGAAAACTACTGACCCATCAGCCTAACTGCTGTGGCTGGGAAGGTCATGGTGGCACTCATCGGTGAAAGGTAACGAAGTACCTGGAAGTGAATGGACTGCTAGATGACAGACAGCACGGGTTGACTAAGGCATGTCATGCCAGTCCAATTTGATCACATTTTTTGACTGGGTCACGTAGGTAGTGGACCAGGATGGTGCAGTTGATGTGGCCTATCTAGATTTCAGTAAGGCATTTGACACTGTACCCCATATGAGGCTGGTCAACAAACTGGATAGCATAGGGTGGAGTCAAAATAACAAGATGGGTAGAAAACTGGTTGGCAGATAGGAGTCAGAGGTGGTGGTGAATGGGGTGTACTCAGGGATCAGGCAGATGAGGAGTGAAGTTCCAGGGATCAGTGCTGGACCCTCCTCTTCAATATCTATATACAGACATTGCAGATGGACTGAAATAGAGGTGTCCCTCTTTGCAGATGACATGAAAATCTGTAACAGAGTTGACTCTCCTGGGGTGGAGGACATGAGAGGGACCTGAGAATACTGGAGGAGTGGGCAAAGACCTGGCAGCTAAAATTCAACATCAAGAAGTGTGCTGTTATGCACCTGGGACACAGGAACCAAAGGGCCAAGTACATGTTGGGAAGGGAGAGAGTCAGAGTGACAGAGGATGAGATGGATCTGGGGGTAACAGTCTCCAGAAACTTCAAGGTAGGGATGCAATGCTCAAGGGTGGTGGGGAGGGCATAAGGAATGCTGGCATGTATCGGCAGAGGATCACCAGCAAGTATAGGGAGGTCCTGGTGCCCCTGTATCAAGCCCTGGTGAGGCCACAACTGGGGTACAGTGTCCAGTTTTGGAGGCCTTACCTGTGCAAGGATATAGACTCAATAAAAGGGTTCAGTGACCAAGATGGTACAGGGATGACGGGCAAACTGTACAAACATAGATGCAAGGAGTTGGGGCTATAAACAATGGAGACCAGGAGGAGAGAAGGGGACATGTTTGAGACCTTTAAATATATCAATGGAATGAACAAGGGAGGCACAGGGAAGTTATTCCACAGGAACGAAGGAAACATAGCAAGGGGGCATGGACTGAGACTCCGGGGGTTACTTCAAGAGCAATGTGAAAGGTCAGTTTTTCATGGAGAGGGTGGTGGAGGACTGGAATGGACTTCCTGGGAAGGTGGTGAATCCAGAGACCATAGAGGGATTAAAGACCAGGAGGGGGTGCGAGATGGGGGAGAGCATATGGGGGGGCAGCTGCAGTTTAATGGACTAAAGTGCTGCACACTCAAGCAGACTAGACAGACTGAATGGCCTATATCTGCTAGCAATTTCGTATGTTTGTATGTTCGTAAGACCACTTGGGACAGACACATGAGGCTAACGGGAAGGGGGTTGTCTCAAGTTACTGTAGGCTAAGCTAGTGGGGTAAGGGGTAGACTAGATGGGTTGTGAGGTCCTTTTTTGCTGTCATCTACTATGATTCTATGATTCTATAGTGGGGGGTAGGAGAAAGTAGGCTGTTGCTTAACTAGAATCTGTAGCTAATCTAATAGGTAGGGAAATGGGCAGACTGGTTGGGCCAAGTGGTCCTTATCTGCCATCAAAGTCTATGTTTCTGTTTGTTTATGTCAGTGAACACAGTGAAGTTCAATTTACAGTAGATTTCCTTTAAATATGTCTTATCCTGTGTTTTGTATCCTGGATAGCGCAGGGGAGAGGCTACATCTTATTGTGATAGGGATCTTTATTTTATACATTTTTGCACTGCATTTACCCAGGATGTCCCAGATTAGATGCAATATCTTATTGTCAGTGGGGTCATGATTTTACCATTTTTATAATGTATTTATTCAGGGTAGCCTAGTCCAGATGTAAAATATTGTTTTCAGTGTGTTCTGATTTTATGCAGTGCAGTATAATATTGTGTAGATGTAGAGCCCCACTGAAAATAAGATTACATGTCTTCTGTGAACTATCAAGGCTAAATACTGTAGATAGCAATCAGCAGGCATATTCTATGGAAACATATTGTAAAAATGTGTAAAAGAAAGACCACTTTGAAACTGCCTCCCAGCAGATCTGCATTGTGCAAATGCATTAGAAATAATGGGTAAACGCATCCCAAAAGCTCTCCACAGCCATATCAACTCTGACCAGAGTTTCTTATGTATGCAAGTGACTGGCTCAATACTGGGTTAACTTTCCAATGTGTGAACACTGGATGCTGAAAAGTTAAAAAAAAAAACACGGTTTAGGAGACAACATTGAAGTCATGAAAAAAGCTCATATTACAGAGACCAAATTAATGTCACTTCCTGAAAATCTACATGGTTGACAATGTCATTGCTGTACTTACAATAGCATATACTGTAAATATTAAGTGTTGTTGCTAGGAAAATGTGGTGGTTGCTAGGGACAAGCACCTTTTATTGTGTTCCTACCCTGTCTTCTTTTTGTTTGAAATTAAATTTATCATTATTTGAGACATCAAAATATGTGTAAGATGGTTGTGTAAAGAATTTATGTGCTATTTTTAAGGCTGTAGTGGGCATAGCCCTGCAGACATTTTGTATTCAGAAAAGGACTGATGTCATCTTTCCTCCAAACAACATGATAAGTGTTAAAAAATAGAGTCCTCCACTGGAGCTGCATTACTATGCTGCCTGTGTGTGTATAGGAGCTGGAGAGTACTATTTTTCCTCTGGTTTGAGGAGTTAATTGAGCCCTCCCTCAGCAGAATCTCAGACATTCTACACTACAGTCAGCAAACACAGAAAGTTAACTCATTATCTTCTGGCAATCATTTTGTGTCAGGTTACCAATGGATAGTAGACATCATACAAAGCTATTGGAAGTAGAATAGGTTAAACACTTCCTGGAGCTTTCTGCATAACAAATAAGCACTGCTGTGCCCCTCAGCCCCTATGAACACCTAATTAAGCCATCTGACACCTCCATCCTAACAACAAACATCCTGCTACTTTGTAAGACATTCCATAGAAAAGAGTTGCAGCGATGCCTGTTCCCAAATAATAAACACATTTAAAGTGTTAAATGCCAACTTCATTTTCTCAGGCAGGCAGTTCTGGGGAGACACTAGTACCTGACACTTAGTGATTACTTGTCTGTTATATTATTAGAATTTCAACTCTGTTACTCTGTGGAGAAAGTAGCAAGCTGTTGAACATGCTGTATGTTTTTGAACAGAGTGGACTGTCAAGGATGTTGGTGCCTGCTGTTTTTTTTTTTTTTGTAGAAGAAACATTTAATGTATAATCTTGCAGATGTGTGCATTTATTTTTCCAAATATTTGTTTTTAATAATGTTAATAATATATCTAATGCACCAAAATAGCCAGTTGTGTTTTAGTTATTATTATATACAGCACTGTGTTCTTAACCTACAATTTGTGACTATAGGTGTTGAATGATAATAACCACATTTGCTTCACTTGCAGGTAGGTAGGCATGTGTGTGTCTCATTTTTGTTTGACTTAGATTATGAAGTGTCACATAGAATCTGATCGGTTCATGACATGATGTATTATAATAAAATGAACTGATAAATGGGGTCTTTGGTTCTTTTACAAATTCATTTTTTCCTATCTATGGATATACTAAAACAAAATGTCTCAACAAAATGTTTAAAATAAGGAGCTAAGCAGTAATTTAGTTGATGTGGTGAAAGAGCTGCTCCTGGAAAATTACCTGATGGGGGCTGCCACAAGCAGAATGGGACTTCAAGGAGGGAGCTCATGGCAGCAGAAGAGGCATGGTGGCATTAAATGAGTAATGGTGTGGATGTAGAGGTGCCAATATCTGAGCATGACTTTGGTAGAGGACTAAGTGTGACCTGGGGGTGGTGGGGGTCATCAGGAATTGAGAGAGCCTTGGTATTTTTAGCATAATGGTTTTCTGAAACTTCAACCTTCACTTGGTTAGACTCTGCATCCATCTGTACAGTATGTCACTAAACCACATGTAGTGGGGTATGGGTAAAAACCAGATCACCAGACCCACATCAGAGCTGTAAAATCTGGACTGGGCACAGCTTGTGCAAATATTGCTGATTCACTCACTACAGATGATCTGGTCTGGCTTTTACCTATCTGGTCTGGTCCTGATGGTTCAGTTTTCAACTATGCCAAGGAAGGTGGGAAAATAGACTTCCAGGAGTGGACCAGATACATAAAAGTCAGACTGAACAGTGCAGCCAGAGTAACTGGGCCAGCAGTATTTGTACAAGTTACACCCAGTCTGGCCAGTTTGGGATTTTTACAGAACTGCTGTGGAACAGGCCTGTCAGTCCAGTTTTTAATCAATCTTTATTTTATACTGAAAGGCATGTGAGCAAAAATGCCCATTTACACAAACATCCATTTAAGCATAAAGAGAGACCAGAACGCATAGTAAAATACAGTATAAACAGGTGTAACATAAACAGGCCTAATACAGAGCTCTAGTGGGATATACAGAAGAAAGGGGAAGCAAATATGAACATAAGAAATTGCCGGCAGAAAAAAGCCCACAGGTCTATCCAGTCTGCCTGATTGTGCAGTTCTTAGTTTCATATCCATACAGCTGCCCCACCCCCATCAAACCCCTCCTTTCCTGGACTTCCCCTTTGTGTTCTTGTCTGTACTAACCCTGCCCTTAACTCTATCCCAACCCTACTTAAAGCTATCTACTGTCCACAGTTGGATTAACTCCTCCGCAGTGCATTCCATCCCGCCACCACTCTCTCTGTAAAGTAGTGACTCCTTATCTCCCTCCTGAACCTTCCCCCTTCCAGCTTCAGAATGTGCCCCTAGTGACCCTTCCTCTTTTTAAATGGAACAATCCTCCTTGTCTGACTTTTTTTATGCCTTTCAAGTACTTAAAGGTCTCTATCATGTCCCCTCTGTCCCTCCTCTCTTCCAGCGAATACATGCTGGGCTCCCTCAATCTTTCCTCATATGGCAACTCCCTAGTCCCATGTTCATTGTTGTAGCCCTGCACTGCACCCTCTACAGTAATCTTACATCCTTTTTGGGGTATAGGCACCAGTACTGTACACAGTACTCCAAGTGTGTCCTCACCAGTGAACTATACAAGGACAGGATGACCTCCTCCTTTCTAGAGGTGATCCCTCTGGCAATGCACCCCAGCATCCTATTTGCCCTTGCTGCTGCCCTCCTTCATGTCCCCTGTGACTATTACCTCCAGGTCCCTTTCCTCCTCTGAAGCTGTTACCTGCAATCCCCCCAACCAGTAGCTCATCCTGGGATTTCTGTCTCTGAGATGCATGACCTTGCACTACTTAGCACTAAACGCCAACTGCCACTCCCTAGACCAGCGTGTGAGTTTAGCTAGATCCTCCCCTGACTGCCTGCCTCCCTTCCTCATTGTCCACTTTTGCACAAATCTTAGTGTTGTCCTCAAACAGGCTGATCTTACTCTTGACCTTCTCCGCAATGTCTCCAATGAAGACATTGAACAAAACAGGACCCAGCACTGAACCCTGCAGTACCCCACTTTTTATTGGCCTTTGCTTGGATGTCTCCCCCCTTACAACTACCCTCTGTTGTCTGCCCTGCAACCAGCTGTCAACCTACCCCACCAGTTTCTCCCCCACCCCCATGCCCCTCAGCTTGCTCATTAACCTCCCATGGGGCATTAAGTTGAAAGCCTTGCTGAAGTCCAGGTACAGGACATCCACAGCATGGCCTTCGTCAACTGCCCTAGTGACCCAGTCGAAGAAGTCAATCAGGTTAGTTTGGCACAATCTTCCCAAGACAAACCCATGCTGTCTCTCATCTTGTAGACCATTACTATCGAGAAAGGTTATCAACCTCTCCTTCAGAATGGTCTCCATCAACTTTCCCACTATGGAAGTCAAGCTCACTGGTCTGTAGTTGCCCAGTCGGTCTTTGGGTCCAGTCTTGTAAAGGGGCACCACATGAACTATCCTCCAGTCCCTGGGTACATTCCCCATCTCCAAGGAGGTGTTGAACAGGTCCATCAGAGGACTTGCCTACACTTCTGCCAGTTCCTTCAGGACCCTTGGGTCTATACCATCCGGTCCTGGTGCCTTGTCCACCTGCAAGGCTTTAAGGCCCTTCAGAACTATATCCTCTTGGATGACCCCATCTGTGATCTCTGCCCCTCCACCTTTGCCCCTTCCCATGTGGTATTGGGCCATCCCTTTCTTTCATGAACATCAAGCAGAAGTACACACTGAGTTCCTCTGCTTCTTCCCCTCGTCCCATCCCCCTCTCTTGATTCAACAATGTCATTTCTACAACTCCTCTTCTCCCTTATGTATTTAAAGAACCCTTTTCCCCTCTCTGATTCCCTGAGCCAACTTCAGCTCCTTTGCTGCCTTGGGTGCCCTGATCATCTCCCTAGATGCCTTTGTGACACCTCTCTATCATCCTCACCCCAGATTTTTTTAACTAAATACCTGATACATTTACAGCATGGGGATATAGTTGGAGGTACAATTCAGAAACAGTTGGAGATACAATTTAGTAACATGAACAGTTGGGTGATATGATAAAGACATAAAAAGTGCACAGTACCATCTAAATAAAGTAGAAACTCAAATATCAATACAAGCACAGAGGCCAAAAAATAGTTTGTTACCCAAAATAGGCTAAGGTGAGGAGCTAGGGGAAATATTCCACATGTCAACCAACAATGGTGAGAGCCGGGCAGCATATGAGGAGTAAGCAAAGGAAGTGGGAGAGAGATATGGAAGTAAAATTACAGATCTTTACATAGAAGTCTCTCCCACACTCATTATGTTCATTTTCCTCCTCAAACTATGCTAAACTATGTTGATTGCATTGTAATACATTATACAGTTCCCTTTGTGCTACAAATGCTTATTCAAATGTTACCAATAATGACTACTGCTGAACTGTATGTATTTAGGAGGGCTGCTAATTTGAGGTGCCATTCACTCTAGATTTTGAGAGTAAATGGGATGGTGACTGAGGCTGTATGTAATTCAATGCATAGTGGATAACAATAAAAGTGACATGATCTGGTCTGGAAAATTTACATAAGTGAGTGTTGCAGAGGCTTCCATGTAAAGAGGACAACTTGTACTGCCTTTCTGTAATGTTTGAATCATCATTTTTAATGTCAACGTCTCAATTTCTCGTAGGTCCTGCATGTATTCACACCTTACTGTCAAAAGTTGCAAGGCAGTATTCAGCTGAGGTCCTGATCCCTATCTTTTCCTGTGTTTTGAACATACTTTATTACTGTGAGTTTATTGTTCTAAGCTATTATTCCCCTCACCCTGGATAGTGCAGGCCACTCCTTTACCCATCAACTGTGTATCCCCCCCAAATTCATAGGGTAATTTCCTAGGTACATAGAGTGCTATACAAATGATATAAGATACAACAAATATCAAACATCCAAATGTTAATTTCATAGGTGACCCTCCCCCTGAAAAAAAAAGAAATAAATCTTTTATTTCTTTGGAATTGCCTTTGCAATTTAGCACATTTAAAATATTGCACACCTAAGCTGGATAAAGAAAAATAAACATCAATACATGCATATTCAGAGGCAGAAAATAAAATGCTGTCATACAATCCAACAATGCATTTTACAACACCACCAGCTATGCCAGATTAACAGTCACGCAATGACTCACTAGCTGAATAAATGTGAATTGCTTGAAAACAGACTGCCAACGAAATGACCATTCCATGTAACACAATCTGTACTGAAAAATTTACTAAGGTAGCATCAGTGAGTCGCAGTTCCACTTGGGACCTCCATGCAATGTGTAATAAGTATGACTGCACACTATCGTTTGGTGAACATTATTATTTGTTGCTTTTAAAAAAAACAAACCACATGATAATGACAGCACTGTCAGTGCAACTCTGTAATTTCTTTCTCCATCACCTCTCCCTCTGTCTGTATGTCTCTGTCTCTCCACACTTCTCACAGTAAACAACATGAATGTCAGGAGCTTAAAAAAACAGTAGATTTAATTCATGTATATATTTTGACGTGACAGTATAGCAGTTTCTGAATTTCTTTGTGGAAATCAATTGTAAAAATGCATAAATCTCTGCAAAATATATACAGATGACATATATGTAACTGCCTTTCAATTTGATGATCAATGCATTTGGAGTGGCACAGTTCTGCACTATAAATACTGTTTTTATTTCCACTCCAGACATTCTTAGTGAATACTGTGAGACATAGAGAGAGAGACAGAGAGAGTGAGGGGGGATGGATAAATTTACACAGGTGTGCTGTCATTATCATGTGGCTTTTTTTTAAAGGAACTATAATAAAGTTACCTAAAACTCTAGTGTGCAGTGAGAGATATCATACCTTGCACGGAGGTCCCGAGTGGAGCTGTGATTCCTTCAGTACAGATATGGAATGCTCATTTCTTTGTCAGACAGTCTGTTTACAAGTGATCCACATTTCTTCAGCTAGTGAGTATAATATGCCAAAGTCAGAGGTGTCCCCAGTAGTCCCCAGTTACCTCCAATAAGTCCCCAGTTGCCCCCAGTTTCCCCAGATACCCAGTAAGGTGCCCAGTGCACACGATACATGTAAAAAATAATGATTTTACTGCAGCACAAGCAACAATGGCTTGGATGGAATGCTGTGCTGAGCTGCTCATGCACAGCATTCCATCCAACCATTCTGGAACCAGAAGCTCTGGTTTTAAAATTTCCAGCTGTTTTAGAGGGAGTTCCTACTGGCTGTGGAGTGAGAGAGGATGCAGATGGTTAAGGGGAACCAAGAATAGGGCTTACCTGGGGGTGGAATCCATTCCCGAGGGCCATTCTGCATGCCTGCTTTGGCTCCAGCTGGTGAAGCCATCCAGAAGATGCTGTTCAGTCTGCGGTGCCATTGGGGCACCGAAAAAGTGAAGAAACCAGACACGGTGTTCATGTTGGGCTGAGAGACCCGTTCATTTATTTATTTTGCCCCCAATTTAATTTTAAAAAGGTTCCTCTGTCCCTCATTGGTGGCTTTGCCAGTGCTGCATTGCCAGTGTTCCTGTTGGCCATCCAGAGGCCCCCGAGCTGTCCCTATCATGCCTGTAGCCCTCCTACTGCAACTGTACCCCCCGCCTCCTAACCCACCTTGGAGTAAAAGAAGAGTGGTGAGTCGGCGGGAGCACATCCTAATGTGCTGACTGCCACCCTGCAAAACCAGGACTGTGTGTTTTTTTTCTTTAACAGCACGCAGTAGGCACAGAAGAAAGTGGCTAAGCGCCACAGGGGAATCGTGTCAAAGGACCCTTAATTAATATTCAGGAAGGCGGTAGTGAGTGATGCCCATGGGGAGTAGCCATCTGTTGAGGCATTTGAAGAGGCCTATAAATATTAATAAAAAGGGCGGGACAAGGCGGGGCAGAACTGTAGAGTGGCAGCAGGGCCCAAGAAGGAAGAAAGAAATTAAAGGGGCCTAGCCAAGAAAGGCTCAGGAGGGTTTTAAAGGGCTCAACCACATTTTGGCCATACAAGAATTAAAGGCAATCTAGGCCCAAAAGTGCAGAAAGGACACAAGGCCTGTGGTAACAGAAGGCACAAGGCCTATGGTAACAGAGGGCACCAGGCCCAGTTTAACAGAGGACACAAGGCCCATGGTAACAGAGGGCACCAGGCCCTATTTAATAAAGGGCACCAGGCCCTGTAGTAGTTAGGCACAAGGCCCAGTACAGTAAAAGGACACCAGTCCCTGTAGTAATAAGGGCATCAGGCCCTGTAGTACGGTAATTAGGGCACCAGGCTCAGTGGTAATTAGGGCACCAGGCCCAACAGTAATAAAGTAAGGGCATGCTTAGGCCCACTGTTCCAACAGATCTAAATAGGGCAAATTAGGCCCAGATCTATGAATCCAATTTAGGCCCACTTGTATTTAAAAGGGCCCATTCAAGGGGAAGGCCACTGATATTTAAAGGGGCAACACAAGGCACAGGACCAATAGCTAGCTATTTAGGCACACTGATGTGATAGGGGCCCAATGATAGAAGTGACCCCCAGATATGATAGGAGCTGAGCTAGCCATGTAAGCCCTCCAGTGCTAAAGGGGCCAGGTCACACATCTTTTGTATAGCCTTCCAGAGAGCCTATTCTTCACTGTAGTGTTTCCACAGTAACAGGAGATCCTGATGTAGCTAAGAGACCCCATTATAGTTAGGTCCACCAGAGCTAGGGTTGAATCAGTACAATAAATTGTCTGTATATTTGCTGTGGTATGGACATTGAGACTGTATATTTATTGAGCACTACAGTAGGAATTGAGACTTTGTTTGCATTTCCCTGTATTATTATTCAGTCTACAAACATTATTGAGTGTCAGAACTGTCTTGTATTGCTTTATGCCAGCATTTTAGTACTGGACAACAATCTGAATCAGTCTTTAACTGTCTTTGGAGCACTTTGCCCCGATGCAACCCTGTCAGTCTTCACCTGTCCTTCAAGAATCATCCTCCAGGACATCCAGAAGCAGACAACAGCCAATCCACGAAGAGCGTACGCAGTAATTTTGAATTACATCATCCCATTTGTTATTTTCCTATTACAGTTTCCCAGTACGGCTTGGCCCTGTGCAGATGTCTGCCATCCATTTCTTGTTTTCACTTCCGCTGTGGAGTACCGTTCGACCCATCAGTGTCAGTTCTCCGAGTGACGTTCGGTTTGTTGTTTTTAGTGTGTCCTGGCTCTCCTGGCCATGGACTCTAAGTTTGGTTGCAGTTCAACGTACAATTTATTGTTTTGGCGAGTGCCTTGGCTCATCAGGCCTTGGAACTCAGAAGACTGATGCACTTTGACGCCCAGAGAGAGTGGTTGCCTGGAGTCCAAGAGTGGTCCAGAGGTCCTGATCCAGTGGGAGTGTCAGCCTGTGTGTCTTCAGGTCAGAGGGAGTGGTTGCCTGGCATCCAAGAGTAGTCTAGAGGTTCCAATCCTTCTAGTCCAGAATGGTCATCAGCCAGTGTGCATCTTCAGTCCAGAAGTGTACTGTTGGTTCTTCTTCTTCTACTTCATCTCTTTACCTGGCAATCCAGAAGTCGATTGTGGCCAGGTGGTTTGCATTGCTTCTTCTTTCTGGGAAGTCCAGAAGTGGACTGCAGCCGGATCTTGTCTTCCTTTCCATCAACCGTACAGAGGTGGGGTGTGGCCGAGAACTAATGGTCTGTTAAATCCTCTCTGCATCCTAACTTTTCTAACAAAGGTTCCGTAACTTCGTTCCGTAACTTCACTGGGAAGGCAGTGGACTGGTTCCACATTTATTTTCAACGACAGAGAAAATGTACGTACACCAACTGCCAACCATCTACTGCATAGACTTTTCCTGTGGCTGTATTTTAAAACCTAAGTTTTAGGGAGAAGTGCACCCCGGGGTTGAAACAGACATCTGAGTATAGGGAAGATGCTATTACAGCATAGCTGTTACAGTCAATTAATTCAGTCTGACCTCCATTGATGTAGAGTTCCCTCTTAGTGGAATTTCCCCTCTATTTAGGGAAAAGATAGGATGCTCCTATAGCATAGCTGTTACAGCTGATTATTTTACTGTTCCTATTGCATATAATTATATATAATCTTGTATGTAGTGAAATAAAATCTTGCATGTAGTGAAATATAAGCCTCCAGGCAAAGATACGAGTAGTAATTTGTGTATGTGATGATTATCACCTCTTTTGTCTCTACCCTATGATCAGTTGCTAATAAACTAGTTCCTTTTCTCTAATCGTGCTTCCTGCCTCTCCATTTTGGTGAAGAATTACATCTCATAGCCAAATAGGAAAATAATTGCCTTATCACCTGGGTGGGTGTATTTGAAGAGCCTGACATTCATCTCTTTGGCTCATTTCATCTGGCGTCATCTACTCAGTTCTTTATCATATGCAAAAACATCCCACCACCCCCCCTTACTTTTTCAGCTTGCTTCAGTGAGTATTTGCGTGACAGTACAGTGTAAGTCCTTTACCCTCATGATGGCATATACTGTGGTACTTTTCTTAACAATATTGTGAGAAGATATAGTATTAATATGCCTCTTGTACGGTGAACTGTGTTCTATTGTTAAAGTAACAACATAGCTGGTGCAGTTTAAGTTACATAATGTTGACCATTGTAGGCATAATAATGGGACAATGTTGTAAGGGATTATCTGAAATGAGAAGTGTAGGAACTTGACGCCAGGTGCAAAATAGTGACACTAATGTTAATATCTGTGCTGGTGTTTTTCCAGAAAAAATAATAACATTTTCATTAAGAGGATACAGGTTCCCTTCACCATCATTGGCCTTCCATTGACTGGAGCAACAGAATTAGGTTGCTGATCTGTGAGAAATATGTTGTTGCCTTAGGTTTAAGGAATTACGTCTCTTTTCGAATACACAGCAGATTCATGTGGCTGATGCATGAAAGGGAGCATGGTTCTGACTCTGTCATCCGCAGGGCACTGCAGCCTGAGGGTCTGTGTTAGGAATGTTTGATAGTTTTTACAATAGTAGAGTGAACTGTTGTTTGGTACTATATTATAATAACTGGCAGGAGTGTTTTCCCTAAGAAATCCTAGGTTGATATTTGCCATAATAACCGGCTGGTTATCACGGCAGACATGCACCGGTTCTCCCTGACTACACGCATGCACCAATTAAACTTAATTAATGGGTAATGGTCCACCAATAATGAAGTCCTTTAGGTCTCCTGAGGTTGCTAGTCCAATTTAATGAGTTTTTGATGAAAGGGAGACTAAATTGTCTTGACAAAAACTACACTTCTTGTGTTCAGTTCAAGTTTGAGTTTATTTTAATCCCCTACATTTCGCTCCTTCTGAGCTTGTTCACAGGGATGTCTCATCTGTTTTGTTCAAAAAACACACAAACAACTTTAATAAACGTCCTTCATTGGACTCACACATATGCTATAAGTTTGAGTAAACATTAAAGCAACTGCACCTAAGTATAATTACCACTGAACTGAAAATCCTTATCACTCTCCTTTAGGAGTCACTGTCCTTCAGATAAGCTACCTGTAAGACATACAAACAAGAAACAACAACATTCTTTAGTTGTCCTGTAGCTCCAAAAAACATTTACATTTTCTACCACCAGGCACCACATGGAAACACACACCGAACATCTAGTGTCTGCTGTGAATAACCTGTACCTGTGACTTATCACACTTATAAAATGGGCCACCATCATAAAATAATGTGTTTTAATCACTCTGATAGGGATTAAAACGTCTTTACTATTTTCAAACAAGTGTACAATACATTAACTCTAAAACTGTTAAAACATTGAAAAAATAGTCCCTATTAATGCATAAATAGCATATGTCAGCAATAGGTTAGTACTTTACAGTAAAAATATTTATTAGTAGTGTTAGATGAAAATATATATTTTCTCTGTAACATGTAAATTCTCATATGAATGCACTGCAACACCTGTAAATTTGTAAAAATAGGAAGTGTTTAAAACTTTATTTTCATTACACTATGGTAATATAGTTTCTTTGAAGGCAACATTCTCTTATTTATAGGATTGAGGTGAAATGCTGATAAGCAAAAACATGTTTCCTTGCATTTCAAATCAGTACAAGTACTGTCTTAATGGAAAAGTGTTCAGAACTTTAAACCTGCCAGGTTTCCTTTTTTTTGGTGATGGTGGAGGTGGTGGTAGGGGTGTGTGTGTGTGTGTGTGTGTGTGTGATAGATTTCACCTGAAAATACTCATATATGATTCAAATGTACATGCTTTTATAAACTTCAGGAATGTGTTTGAGTAGTTTGGGTCTGCCTCTGCATATATATAACTGTATTTTACCATAATTTCTCTTTGATAATAAAGCATTATTGCCTACTTTCTTTTTCCTGTTTTTTTTTTTCTGTTTTTCCCCCACATTCAAGATATGGAATTTTATTATGGAATGTTTACCATGAAATACAAGGATTCAAAATCGCTGTTCCACTTGTGGAATGTTCCTCTGCTAACATGCTGTACACACACACAGACACATAACATGTAGAATAATGGATACGGAACTGCACACAACAAGGCTGTGTTCCCATCGAGTTGGGATGACATCATAGACCTCAAGAGCGAAGCTCGAGAGGTCCCTAGGATGTCATCAAACACCCGAGATGGAAACATGGCCTTGACATACACAGTTCTCTATCTGTTATTTTGTATAGTATACGGTTCCCCACAAACTGTGCCACATTAATTTCACAAGGATTTGTTAGTTTCTGTACCTTGTCCAGACACTGACGTTTTCTCCCAGTCCTCGCTGCAGTTCCACTCTGCTGCCGACCCCGAAGGTGCCATTGCTCACTGTTGTCCGGCTTAGCTTTGTACGGAGGGACCACTGATTTATTTAAAAAAAAAAACTGCTGACAAACTGATAGTTTGAAAACAGGGTGCCAACTATGGCAGTCCGTGTCCAAACTATCTGAAAAGCTCATGCTCAACCGCTCGCTTACCAGCACCACCATGCTGTACAGTATTTTTTGAAAAGCCAGTGTTTCAGCCAATCGGGAAACAGTTGAAGGTTAAGAAGTTGTTGTACTATCGGTGTGATGTCAGAACGATAGTATAACAACTTTTTTGACCTTTGAACTGTCCAACAGGATTTGTAAATTCATTGTTTTCCATTCACAATAAACTCTAACCATATACTATAAAGGCCTTTTCTACAGCCACAGCCTCAATTATTTCACTGTCAGGGCAAGCAGAAGAGCTTTCCATGGTGAGCATGGTAAAGACAGAATGGTGATTTTTCATTGTCAGCAATGAAACAGTTGTAATGAAAACTATTAACAATTCTTAATGTTTCCAATTTATTTATGTGTGTAAGGAGAATGTGATGATCAAGAAAACAACATTTAATTAATTTGTTTTATTTTTATTTAAGGTAGTATTATTTTAGGCCCAGTTGAAGGATTTTACAGTGTAAAGGTAGCAACTATGTTTGTGATGGAAGATCAGTTCTGGTTGTAGGGGACTGATGGGAGATAGTTCTGGTTGTTGGAGGACTGATTTGCTCATTGTGTGATGTGGTTTAGGACCAGGATGAAGGTTCATTTATAGAGATTTAATGTACAGTCAGCTAATGTCTCTTGGCCAATGAGATTTCTAGATTTTTTCTTGCCATTTTATAATAGTATCTAATACTGTTACTGATGCGATCTTACTGTTTTCTTTTTCTGCAGCTCAAGTGTTAAGTCCATTTGGGATTTTTGCCACTAGCTGTGACTTAATTTCTATTCCTGTTTCATGGTATTGTGTTGGAAAGTGCTACTCTCCCTAAGGCAGGGCACTTGATCACTTAACTTGTTTTGGCTCGTGTATGACTTCAAATCTACTCTGCAGTGAGCTGTATTTTATTTATTTTTCTTTATTGTTGTATATGTTATTTTTGCCTATGCACCCTCCAGAGATGCAGAACAATATTTGCCCCCTTTTATTTTATAGCTACTTTTTCTCTTCCATTCCACTTTGTTTTATTTTTATTAACTTCATTCCTCTCACTTAAAGCTAAGTATCAGCTAACCTTAGTTCACTCCATTTATTAATCTGTGTTTCTAGCAGAAAATGTGTGCTGATACAGTTTAGTGCCAGCTTCATTTCTGCTCTTTTTCTTTCCCAAACTTTTATTTTCTTTTTACCTTCAACACACACTACTTTTCAAGTTTTTATTTTTCATTTTGGTGTAATCCGTTTAATAAATCAAATGCTTTCTAGCCACCCTCCCAAGCTTTTCAAATGGCACAGTCACTTATCGTTTTCCTTTAGATTTCCGTGCACCCACATCATATCCAGTTGTTGGGGTGACTGCCTGGTAAACTTCCTACAAGCCAAACTTAGCTTCCCTCCACTGTTTAGGCAGACCCTCACCTTTTATCCCAAAACTGCATATACCCTGATGCAGGATCATTGGAATGGCTAGCTTATTCATATGGGACTTGGTGCAATGCATGCAAGCCACTGGCCTGATGTTTTTGTGTAATAGTAGGTTCACGGTAGGGTTAGAACAGATGATTACATGGCTGTTGGGGCACAGGTTCTTATGAGTAGTGTTTTTCCTTCTAAACATTTATTTTTTTCCAGGAAAGACATTCTGAGCTGGTAACGGCTCATTTCCAGAAGCTTCTTGGGCAGGGGAAGGGAGAACAGTACAAAACAGTAAATATCATAAACTGCATACAAAAAATAAACAAAATAAAGAACAGCAGCACCTCTCTTAGTTGTTTTGTATATTTATCTGACCTGTTAATTAACTGTTAGTTATGATGTGTGTTTTCCCTGAGTGTACAGTGTACTGCGATATTTCTGATTTATACATTTATCTTCTAGTAAAGACATCAGAGTTGTCTGCCTTTTCATAGGATTCCAGTTCATTGATTAAAAAAACACTTTTGTCTCTCTTTTTTTGTATTAGGCACGTCACTTACACACAACAGTATATACTGTAGTTACAGCATTTCCAGCTGAGTGGTACATTTTGTTACAATTCATCTGGTTCCTTGATTTGGTTGTGCCATTTCTATCCCTGATCCTTTCTTTTTTGTTTCTTTTTGTAGTTTCTATCGCAGTCATATTTTCCTTTCACAGCCTGTACATCTTAATTAGCCACAATGCATTGTGCCATTTTGCTACATACTTGTTTCTCCCCCTTTCTCATTTTTCTATATTGGTATCTAATACTGTTACTGATGTGATCTTACTGTTTTTTCTGCAGCTCAAGTGTTAACTCCAGTTGGAATGTTTTGCCATTAGCTGCAACTTATTTTTCCATTCCTGTTTCATATAGTATTATGTTGGAAAGTGCTGCAAAGTGCTACTCTCTGTAAGGCAGGGCACTTGATCACTTAACTTGTTTTGGCTCATATAAGACTGAAAATCTACTCTGCAGTGAGATGTATTTGATTTATTTTTATTTATTACCATATATGTTATTTTTGCCTGTGTGCCCACCAGAGATGCAGAGCAATTGAACACATCACCTATTGCCACTGGAATAGCTCTGCAGTTGCCCCCCCCCCTTCATTTTCATTTTATAGCTACTTCCCTTCCATTCCACTTTGTTTTATTTTTATTAACTTCATTCATCTCACTTAAGTTATGTATTATGTGGAATAACTTCCATTGTTATTTTTTTTTACAAAAATTGTTAACTGTGCAGGCGCATTTATAAAAAATGAGTTATAATAGTGAGACTTTTTGACATGTTATTTGACTTACCATGCTCATGCTTGTCTACCCCCTTTTTCAGTCTCCTACTCATTTCTGTAATTATACTAACCAATTCCTGTTGCTTCATATCAAGGGGTTGTTGATTTTCATATTGTATGTTCCTGGGGTGGTGCAGCAATAAACGATTAACTATGCAATGCCCTTAATAACAAACCTACTCCAGTTTACTTTTACCTAACACCCATTTCTTAGGCCTTGTACAGTAAGATCTTCCTTCAGGAGAACAACTTGTAATGAAATGTGTAAGATTGTTGCTCAGTGTGCCTTTCCCAGTGAAACTATTTCAATAAATAAATAAACACATTTACTTTGGCATTTGTGTATATGCACTTTTATATAATACTAATTGTGTGTGTGTGTGTGTGTGTGTGTGTGTGTACTGTATAATAATCTCTAAAAAAATCAATTAAACATCAAATGTCTTTGTAAACATGTCTGTTCAGTTCAGTTCAGTTTTAATTGTTTGGTAAATAAACCATTACAATATACTAAAAACATTAGAATTTCATCACAGGTCGCACAAATAGGCTACATAAAAAAAAAAGGAGAAAACATTTTTTTTAAAATACCACTGTTACCTAAATTGTTTCAAAGGAATGTCTAAGCATTGTGTTTATCTTCCACCTTGTTACAACATATAGTTGTCTCAGCAGTGTTTGCAGCTAAGGTACCGTACCTTCATGTATATGATGGCCTGGTTCTGTTGAGTTGATTGCTGTAACAGTGCATAGAATAAAATGTAAAACATATAGGCAGCTGTAATACAGACAGTGGCATTATTCTTTTATCTGCCCTTTCTCAATATACCGTACTTTGATTCAGTTAGTGTATGCAATGGCAATTCATGTATACGTTTAAGCCCATAAACTACCCTTATCTAGTTAATGCATTTTCAACCATAGTGGCTCTGCCAGTGCTTATTTTACAGTGCTGCCACTGTGGAAAATATGCTGTTTGCTATAAAAACACATGCTACTATGAATATTTAGGAAGAAATTAATTTAAAATATCATCCATTTATCATCCAAATACTTTGCATGAAGTTAAAATGGAACAAATTTATAGCTATAATGAACTATAGTATTGCTGATGATACATAAATTGGGGGGTAATGTTTTGCCCCACTAATTTTAACAAAATAGAGATATGGCTGTTTATTGCACATTATCTGTTTGCATGATCAATGAGGAAAACATTGGTGTATAATGTGCACTAGATGAGCAACACTTCTGAGCTCTATAAACAATTTCATGCATAATACATGATAAAATACAAGGATTTTTTGTGCATTTTAAACATGTTTTCCACCATGTATTATGTACTGTATAAGCTTTATGATGCTATCACTATTCATTTCAATACATTTTTGGATATATTTCAATCATTTTGAGCCATGTTGGGCCCAGATTAGGCAAATACTGTTGAAATTATAACCAAAAATGCTTTAATGGGTATGGTGTCACAATTGGTTGACAGCCAGGTAACTTTGGATGTGCCATGACAGAAAACTGCAGGTTTTCTTGTGAAAAACTTTTAACACAGGGTCTGTCAGGTGTTTGGCTACATACATTTTTACAGAATAAGTAGTACCCCTGTTGCAGGAACGGAATTACACAGTAATGGGCATCACCATATGGCCCATAGGTGTTTCGGCTTGTCAATTTCCCAGTTTACTCCAACTCTAACCTTTTCTGAGAGTCAGTAGGGCTTTTGTCTAATGAGAGGAGAGTCAGTCCTTATGTAGTGTTTCACATCTGCTGCTTTTCCAGAAACACTGTTAAAGGTAGAGGGGAAGGAAAGAAGTAAATGGGAGCTGTCTTCTTGCTGGTGTGCATCTAATGAGGGGTGTATCTTGATGTCTGCCATTCCTTCATCTTCTTCATTTTATAGGCAGTATCTAACTCTGATTCATCTCTCTCTCTCTCTCTCTCTCTCTCTCTGGCAGTATATAAAGACTTGCATGGGGTTTTACCTTGTCATTCCATTTCTTTAAAAGATTAGCATGGTACACCTTTCTTCCTGGTCTTTTGTCCAGGGTTTCTACCTCATAAATAACTTGCCCAGTCTGCCTCAGAATCCAATAGGGTCCCTACCACTCCATTAATAGCTTGTTCTCAGTGGTGGGGAGTAATAGTAACACCCTATCTCCTTCCTGTAAGTCTTTAGGTTAGACAGTCTGGTCATAATAAACCTGCTTGCCCTGGGTTTCAGTACTGTTCTGGCATGCCTTCCTTGTGTACTTCACTAATCATTTCCTGAACTGCACCATGTATTCTGTGATGTTTTTGTGTCTACATTAGTCCCTTCTTCCCAGTACTCCTTAATGATATCTAAGGGTCCTCAGGGATTTCTGCCAAATAACAAGGTGAATGGGTGTATACTGTAGAAGCTTGAGGTACCTCTCTGCAAGCAAAGAGAAGTAAGTGGAGATATTTGTCCCAATTCCTCCCTTCATCATGCACAAATTTCCTAAGCAAAAGTATCAACATTTGATTGAAAAGTTCCACCAGTCGATCAGTTTGGGGGTTGTAGGAGTGATGTTCTTACTGCTACTACCCTCTACAAATGGTACATTTCTTTCAGTAAGGTTGATTGAAAATTGTTGCCTTGGTCAGTCATTATCTCTTTTGGTACCCCTGGAAGACTGAGCACTTTAACTCCTCAGCTATTTTAGGGGTTGTGATGGAATGTAGTGGTATGGCCTCAGGGTACCTGGTGGCATAATTGCAAAGGACTAGAATATATTTTTTCCTCTCAGCATTTCTCCAAGGGGCCTACAATATCCATTGCCATGCACTCAAATGGGTTGTTAACAACTGGTAGGGACATCAAGAGTACCATGTCCTTTCTACTTATCTGGGTCACTTTCTGGCATTCTGCATGATTTGCAGTAGTCTGCTGTCTGTTTATGGATGTTAGGCTGGTAAAATCTCTGTAGCAATCAGGCAAGGGTTTGGTCTCTCCCAGCATGTCCTGTCTAAGGTAAATCATGCCCCAGGTACAATAATTGGCTCCTAAACCTTTCAGGGATCACTAGTTGTTCAACCTCTTCACCAGTTTGGGGATTGGTACATAGTCTATGCAGTGTTTTATTTACAGTTTTATACTCAGGGGCCCCTTTTTGCTCTTTCTTCCCTATTCGCTGGAACATAAAGGATAAAGACACATCATTTTGTTTTTCTTTAGTTATGTCACATTTGTTAAACACATAGTTTATTTGGTCTTTGGGAAGTCAGTGATCTTGGTTCCATTTCCTCTGTGTCATTTTCTTTTTCCCTTTAGATTTCTTATCTTTTCCTCATTCTTCAAACACATCCCCCTCAAATAGAAATGTGCCCCAAGTAACTTTTCCCTTTTACTTTGTGCCTGGGTAGTTAAGGCAGTTAGAGGGTGTTTGGTAATATCAGGGAATCAAAACTAGGAAGTCTTGCCCAACTACCATTGGCACAGACAGTTCTAGTACTATCCCCACTGTAATGGTAGCTTCCTGATCCTCTCTGTCAATGTTCACTTCAGTTGTGGGGTAGCAGTGTGAGTGTCTTGATGGATGCAAACTACCCCAGTGAAGGATCTGGCTACTGGTTTAACATCCAGTACATCTGGGTGAACCAAGGTCTGGCTACTCCCAGAGTCTATTAAACCCATCACTGTCATATTCTGAATTTTAACATTCAAAACAAAATTACCCCAGTTCAATAGGGCTAAATTGGTTAGTTCTGGTCTTATCTTGGGGCAATACCTAGCAATGTGCCCCATGCCCAAACAATAGTGACAGACAACATCTGGGTTATAATATCTACCTCCTCTTCCTCCTGGCCTTCCTGCATTTCTTACTGGGGGGATGATGGAGTAAAAGTGGATTGTTTTTAGGGAGAAGGGTAGGGGTAAATGGAGAAAATGACAAAGGCAATAAGGACAGGGATGGGGAAAAAAGGGGCAAGGCCATCAAGAAATGGAGGGTAATGAGTACCAATGCCCATAGTCTGGGCAACAAGCTCCCTAAACTTGTGGCCTTGATGGAAGAGGGATGCCTGGATATCATAGCAGTCACAGAAAAAATGGTACACAGAGAACCGTGACTGGGATGTTAACATACTAGGGTACACAACCTACAGGAGAGACAGGGAGGGTAGAAGGGGGGGAGGAGTAGCTCTCTATGTAAGGGAAGGGATAAAAGCAATGGAACAAAAAAGTAAATAGGAAGGAGAGGAGGCACTGTGGGCCACCTTAGAGACTGGAAATGGAATCACAATCCACACAGGGGTTGTATACAGACCCCCATGTCAGGGAGAGGGAATGGACGAAGGCATCCTTAGGATGGTAGAGAAAGGGGAGATACTGTTGATGGGGGGACCTGAATATGCCAGATGTTAACTGAGGCACCTTTGCTGCAGCAACATACAAGTGCAGGGTCATTCTCAATGCCCTACAGGTGGCATGCCTCAGACATAGTAGATACAGGGTAGCTGGTTTTATTCCACTGGGGTGTCAAACAGACGAGGCATACTGATGAGTCCTGGTAAGGTGAAACACATGTTTATGTTTTCTGTTGCCACCCTTGCAAACTGTGTGAGAGGCCTTTTGGCACCATGCATTTCTCCTTAAAGTTGAACCAGCATAATATTCTGTGGTGATTTGCATATGCAGCCCATGATGCTTTCGAATGAGACATTAAACCGAGGTCCCATCTGCCTGGATTGGTGGTAGTTCAGGTGAATGTTAAAGATCCCATGGCACTTATCGAAAAGAGTAGAAATTTCCCGGTGCCCTAGCAAATTTCCCTCATTCACTAAAATACCACCAACAGCTTAATCTGGTTCAAGGTCAGTTGGCATTCATCTGTATGCCCCTCCCCAGGTCGTGCCTGAAAATAGGCAGGATTTGTCTAGTGTACTTACCTGGTCAACAAAACTAAATAAAAATAAATAAAACATTATAGGGACATGTGTGATTTGTATTTCTTTGAAACTTGGCTTCCCGGGTAACCATTGGTTCAGTGCTTGTGTACAGAGGTTCTTAGTCTTTAATTGTTTTTGTTTTAAATGGGTTCACTACAACATAACCAGATAGACCATCTTAGGGTAGCTGGTTCATTCCACTGGAGTGTCAAACAGACAAGGCATACTGATGAGTCCTGGTAGGATGAAACACGTGTCTATGTTTTCTGTTGCCACCCTTTGCAAACTGTGAGAGCCTTTCAGCACCATGCATTTCTCCTTAAAGTTGAACCAACATAATATTCTGTGGTGATTTGCATATGCAGCCCATGATGCTTTACATTAGGGGGCATGTGTGATTTTATTTTTGAAACTTGGCTTCCCAGCCAAATGCTGTTTAGGGTAACCATTGTTCAATGCTTGCATACAGAGGTTCTTTGTCTTTTCAATGTCTTTTGTTTTAATTGGGTTCACCATAATATAACTCAGATAGACCATCTTTGGGTTGCTGGTTCATTCCACTGGGGTGTCAAACAGATGAGGCATACTGATGAGTCCTGGTAGGATGAAATACATGCCTATGTTTTCTGTTGCCACCCTTTGCAAACTGTGAGAGGCCTTTCAGCACCATGCATTTCTCCTTAAAGTTGAACCAGCATAATATTCTGTGGTGAGTTGCATATGCAGCCCATGATGCTTTACATTATGTGGGCATGTGTGATTTTGTATTTCTTTGAAACTTGGCTTCCGGCCAAATGCCATTTAGGGGTAACCATTGGTTCAGTGCTTGTGTACAGAGGTTCTTTGTCTTTTCAATGTTTTTGTTTTAATTAGGTTCACCACAACATTATCCAGATAGACAATCTTAGGGTAGCTGGTTCATTCTACTGGGGTGTCAAACAGACAAGGCATACTGATGAGTCCTGGTAGGATGAAACATGCTTCTATGTTTTCTGTTGCCACCCTTTGCAAACTGTGTGAGAGTCCTTTTGGCACCATGCATTTCTTCATAAAGTTGAACCAGCATAATATTCTGTGGTGATTTGCATATGCAGCCCATGATGCTTTACATTATGGGGGCACGTGTGATTTTGTATGCCTCAGACAGCTAATTTTGGAACCCACTCATGAGGGACCAATCTTAGACCTCATACTTTCAAATGGGGACAGTGAGAGGATCTCAAATCTAGAAGTGGGTAGCCATCTGGGAACAAGTGACCACCAACCAGTGTGGTTCACGATAAACTCAGCTACAGAGTCAAGCCATACAAAACTGAGGGTACTGGACTTCAGGAGGACTGACTTTGGCAAGATGAAAGAGTGCCTTAGAAAAACACTAGCAAACAGGCTAGAAGGAGGGGTGAAACAACAATGGGGAAACATCAAAACTGCCATCACAGAGGCAACAAGCCTTTGTGTGAAGCAAATAAACAAATCAAAATGAAAGAAAAAGCCATTATGGTTCTCCAAAGAGGTGGCAGGGAAGGTTAGGGAGAAAAAGATAGCATTTAGGAAGTATAAGGAAACACAGAAGAAGCAGGACAGAGAACTGTACCAGTTAAGGCAGAAGGAAGCAGGGAAGGAAATCAGAATAGCAAGGCCCAAACTGAGTAATAGATAGCCAACTTCGGTTAAAAGGGATAAAACCTTTTATAGGTACATCAGGAGCATAGAAAGACAAAGGGAGGGATAGTGAGGCTGAATAGAAAGGATGGTGGGTGGGCAGAGAGGGACCATGAAAAAGCAGGGATACTGAACAAATACTTTTGCTCCATATTCACAAAAGAGGAGGAGGGGGAGGTGCCTAATCCATTTAACAGAAGCACTCTGGATAGAGGGGTCGATCCCAGTATTTTCACAGAAGAAAGGGTTCTGAAAGAACTCCTAAAACTGAAGGTGGACAAAGCAGTGGGGCCTGATGGAGTTCACCCCCAGAATTTTAAAAGAAATAAGGGGAGAACTAGTGACACCACTGACTACCCTTTTTAACAAATCATGGGAGGATGGTGTGGTACCTGAGGACTGGAGGAGGTGGATGTGATTCCCCTTCACAAAAGTGGGAGCAAGACAGAGGCAGGAAACTACAGACCTGTCAGTTTGACCTCTGTGGTAGGGAAAGTAACATAATCACTTCTGAAGGAATGAATTGCTGAATACCTAGAGGAAAGTGGGAACATGACCCAAGGCAGTATGGGTTCACAGTGAAAAAGTCATGTCAGATGAATCTAATTGATCTGTTTGACTGGGTGACCAAAGTAGTAGACCAGGGAGGGCTGTGGACATGGCCTACCTAGATTTTAGCAAGGCATTTGACACAGTCCCACACAAAGATTAATAATCAAATTAACCATCCTGGGAGTGGGTCCCAAGGTAGTAGCCTAGGTAAAACATTGGCTGGACAACAGGACACAGAGAATATAGTATAAATGGGGTCCACTCTGAAAGAAAGAGGGGTTACTAGTGGGGTACCCTGAGGTTCGGTACTAGGTCCAGTCCTTTTTAATGTCATTATAAGTGACATTGCAGAGGGACTGGAAGGAAAAGTATGCCTCTTTGCAGATGATACAAAGATCTGCAACAGGGTTGATACACAAGGAGGCATGGAAAGGATGAGAAGGGACTTGGCAAGGTCGGAGGAATGTTCAGAAGTATGGTAGCTTGGATTCAATGCAAAGAAGTGCAAAATAATGCACCTGGGAAACAAAAACCCAGGGGAAGATTACACAATGGGGGAGGTAGTAACAACAACAAAAATGGAAAGGGACCTGGGGGTAATCATATCAGATGACCTTAAGGTTAGCAAGCAATGTGAGAAGGCAGTAGGGAGGGTTGGGGGATACTGGGATGTATAGGGAGAGGCATCACCAGCAGAAAACAGGAAGTTGTTATCCCTCTGTACAGACAGTTGGTGAGACCCCATCTGAGTACTGCATCCAGTTTTGGAGACCCCATCTCTGCAAGGACATAGACAGGATGGAGGCAGTCAGAGGAGGGCAACTAACATGGTGCAGGGTCTGCAAGAGAAGCCATATGAGGACAGACTAAAGGAGCTTAATATGTATACCCTTGAGGAAAGGAGGGAGAGGGGGGGCATGATAGAAACTTTTAAGTACCTCAGTGGAATCAACAAAGTCCAAGAGGGTAGCATCTTTCAGAAAAAGAGATGTGCAAGAACCAGGGGACACAATTTGAAGATAGAGGGGGGACAGCTCAGGGGCAATGTGAGTAAGTATTTTTTCACAGAGAGGGTGGTGGGCACATGGAACAACCTTCCTGAGAAGGCTGTGGGGTCTAAAACTGTGGGAGAATTCAAGAATGCATGGAACAGATGTAAGGCAATTCTTGTGGGGGGTAGGAAGAAATAGGCTGTTGGTTAATTAGGATCTGCAGCTTATCCTGTAGGTAGGGAAATGGGCAGACTAGGTGGGCCAAGTGGTCCTTATCTGCCATCAAAGTCTATGTTTCTATGTCTTACTGGTTGGGGTGCTGGGTTGATGGTCAGATCTGTAGTCCGGTGCCCTTTTGTAGCTGGCTGTCTGGTAGCCAAAAAATCTTCAGACAAAGTGATGCCAAAGTGATGGCAATCTCTGCAGATTCCAGATTATGCTCCCTGATGCAGATTTGTACATTCATTGGTAGAATTTGTAAAAACTGCTCCATAACCACAGCTGCTATGAAATCCAAAATGGTCTTTCCTTCAGGCTGCAACCATTTTATGCACAGTTCATCAAGTCTTATGTATGTCTCTTGAGGGGTATCCGCACCCTGATGTTTCAGAGACCAAAAATGCTG
This sequence comes from Neoceratodus forsteri, assembly GCA_016271365.2. Classification (NCBI taxonomy): domain Eukaryota; kingdom Metazoa; phylum Chordata; order Ceratodontiformes; family Ceratodontidae; genus Neoceratodus; species Neoceratodus forsteri. Next base: position 722,840,861 of record CM057458.1, on the reverse strand, counting down.
ATGATAGGTCTCAGTGTTGATAACAAACCTTTCAGGATCTCCTTCTTTACCAAGACATAGTTCTCTGAGCTATAACTGTCCATGTTGCTATATGCCAGTTGGACTCTACCTGTCAGGGAGCCAGCCTGACCAACCACTGACTGTGTACCACTCAAATGCTCTGGCAACCCACTCAAAAATGGTGAGGTATGCCTCTATATCATTGGTAGGAGTCATTAGTTAGCTTAATGTCCTCGGATTGGCAGTCGTCCCATCTGGATTATGGCTAGTCCCAATAATTTGTAAGGCCTTAGTGGTGTCAGCCCATCATTGGTCCTGTCTCCGTCTTTCAATCTCCTGTTCCTGCATGTCTCTTTCTGTCATCTTTTCCATCTCTAGTTGTTTAATAGCCTGCAATTTATTTGGTCACTCATGTTCTCCAGAGGTTCTTCCACCCGCACTTCTTCCAGTTCCTCTTCATAGGAGTCTTTCAAATTCTTGCTTCATCCTTGTCCTGGTAACAAGCTCCAATCCTTCACTAGATGTCACTGCACCTTCAGTCTTCTGCGACATGTATGTTCCAGTAGTAGTGTTATCCTGGGTACCAGGGCTGGTACCAGCTGATTGGAATCTCCTACTTGCTTAGACTTCCAATCAGTATCCCACTCTGACACCATATTGTCATAGGGTGTGGGTAAAGGATAACACACAACAACAGAAATCAGGTACAACACACTTCAGTGTGGAACACACAATAACAGAAATCAGGTACAACACCTCAGTGGTTTTATTTTATACAAAAATGAGAACAAAAATAATAAACTAAAATAATAAGTAACAGTAGCAAAATGCACTACTTTCAGTAATATACACACAGTCCTGATCTTATGCAAATGCTACTGATCCTTCCATCTGTAATCAGGGCCTCTGTGGAGTCCTCCTCTTACATTGACTTCCAGGTAAGTGAGATCAACCACAGCTAATCTGGCTGCTTCACTGTTCTCAGGTTTTATACCCCTCCCGAACATGTGATCCACCCACTTATATCAATCAGGCATTTTTTAGGCTGAACAACAAAATGTATACAGAAAGAAAAGGTTGTTCTAAGCATCTACAATTAAACAATCTGTTTTCTTTAATACAAGTAATGTTACATGTGTATTTCCACAGCAAACTCCACATACATACATACATAATTGGGCATTATGTAATTTAGCTCTTCCCCTTTACTAGCATGACTGGTGTTATTATAGGTATAAAATAGGCCCATAGAGGCCACTGTCTCCATAAAGGGAATAGTCTGCATTAATCTCTTCTGCAGGTAAGCTCTGCATTTTATTTCAGTTTGCACTTAATTTCAGCAATACACAATTCCCCAGTACTTTTAATGTTTATTATGGGCAGCCCTCTAAAATGCTTTGTAAGGTCTTAGTACGGAGAGGGAGGGCACCTTTAGAGACATTCAGTGTTTCTACATTTCTTTTATTTAACGTTATTTTATTTTCTCTTTATTTCTGTTTAATGGCTTTCCTTTGCTTATTCTGAGGGGCTCCAGGAGCACAAACATTCAATACAGGGGACATTTCTGTCTCGATTCATTCTCTGTGTGGCAGGTTTTACTGGTGGAGTGGCCTTTGCTGGCAGAAAGGGGAAAGTCTAGCCACTCCTTTTTTATTGCGACAGAGGACACTTTGACAGTTCAAACATAGAGAGCGAGAGCTCCTGTTTGCAAGATAGAAAGCTCCTCTCTCTCTTAAATATGGGCATACATGTCTTTTGTTCAAGCGGCCACCCAGTTCAGGGAAGAAGTAAATAACTGTAATGTATTTCAACAGAACCACGGAATGTTCTACTGGCAGAACGTTTTTGCGCGCAGAAAGGAAATGCAAAGCTGCTCCATGACAGTGTGTCTCTGTCTCTGCTCCGAGTCTGATTTTGCCATATATACTAAATAAAGTCCTCTACATAAATAAAACATCTAAGAGGATAGTCAGCGTCCTCTACAGAGTAAGCCTGTCTTCTAGATATTTTAAACTTGGAGGCAAACAGGGTACTTTCATTCGCGGAGCGGCTTTTGGTAATAAAAAGTGAAAGTAAAAGCCGCTCTGATATAAAATGAAGTTCTTTCTGCCTGGAACATTTGATTTCATGCTTTTCTAATGTGGAAACTATTTCTAACATATGTCAACCTCATTTCTTAATGTTCAACCAGGTTTATCATTTTTCCTCTGTGAACCTGCAGCCTATTCATAAAGCTTCTCTCTTTCTTATCAGTTATGCACATTACACATATATCATATATATATTATATTTTATATATATACATGTATACAATGCATATATATATATATACACACATATATATGTATATATATATATATATATATATGTATGTGTGTATGTATATATATATAATTCCAACCTGTATTTATTCACTGCAGGCTTTTTAGGACAAAGTTTTTAAACATACTGTAAATATTTTTTTTTATAAAGCACATCTAGCACTTTATTTCTGAAAGCACAGTAAGCACTTTATGACAATGTTTTATACAATATCTGTATCCTTTTATCTAGCGTTTTATGTATACATACATTATTACTCATTTTCCAACCTCCCTTCACATAGACTGCCACTGTAGTCATTTATATCCACAGCTGTGTATTTCTCATGAACGTCAAGGCATATTGTTTTTATGATGAGGGACCGTGAAGAGAAAAAGAAAGAAAGCAAGGAAAGACTAGTAAGAGCAAGAGAAAGAACTGTCGTAGGTGGCCAACCTACTTCAGAAAAAGGAAGAACAGGACAGTATAGAAGATACTGCTGCGCAACGGATTTAATAGCTGGAAGAAAGAATATAGGATAGTTTTCCCTCTGCCCAATCATTTCTTCAAGTAGAACACAAGTCTACCACACACCTTGCATTAGGGATGTAATATAATACACCTAGGTAAACTATATCACCCCCTGGCAGGAAGTCAAATGAAATAGGTCATCAGGAGGAGGGGGTCTGGCAAGGGTTAGTGCTGGTAAGTCCCTGGAATGGGCCAGGTAAGAAAGTCTGTTCTTTGGGCCACTAAGGCTACCAGTGCAGTAGTTTGATAAACATGTAAAAAGAAGGTTTATTCATTTCAATTCAATTTAGATTTATTTCACCAGGAAGAGGTTCCATCGAGCAAGCTAATTTTCAAGGAGGTCCTGGATAGGATAGAATACAATATAAATAAGTATATTAAGTTGAGTACAATTAAAAAGCCATGGATGAGGCACTGCATGTATATATATTATACTTCAGAACTACCTATGCTATATACAGTAAAAGGGAGAATATTTTTATGATACAATAATGGAAATACAGAATAGTAAGAGAACTTCAATGTAGGTCTAGCGAGGATGCCAGACTATCTGGTATGCTTATACTAGGTAATTACAAATAATAGTCACCTGATAGGATATAATGTCAGAGGATATCTAAGCCGCACATACATAACAATACAGTATGTGCATTGTATCTAATGTATCAGTATGTAGGTTGTTCAATGTTACAGATTATTAAAGTTACAAGAACATATTTCTTTGCATACATTTTCCAGAAGTGATTTAAAGGCACCTAAGCTTACTAGGTTGGTAAGTTTGAGAGTAGTTTGCATATTGTTCCATTACTGAGGGATGATGCTACTGATGGCTGACTTTCCATAGAGGGTGAAGTACATAGGTGTTTCTAGTTGCATATAATTACTCCTTCTTACAGTGTATTTACTGTGAGAGAAGGAGATAAGTTAAGTGATATACAGTACTGCAACAACTTTATTAGATAATTTATATGTCCACGTAGAGAGATTTTTGAGTCTCCGTGTGGCCAGCGTTGTCCACCCTGTTGCAGTATATAAAGTACAACAGTAAATTCGGGGCGAGGATGATGATGTAATAAATCAAAGGTCCTATGATATAAAACATCTAGTTTATTTAGATGAATAAAGGGGCTGTGAGTACAAAGCAGATAAGTGTAATCTAGTACAAGAAGGAATGTGGCTTGTACCAGCCTTTCCCTAACATGTAATGGAAAACATCTCTTGTTTCTATAGAAAAAAACAATTGGGTTGTTAGTTTTTATGGCTGTGGGTGAAGCCTTCAGCCATTTTGGCATCACTTGCCTTAGAATGGCCAATTGTGGCACCTTCCATTGGACTTTTGGAAGTATCCTTCCGAAAGTCCAATGGAGCTTGTAACACTTCACCATGATCGGCCGCTACAGAGTAACAGCCACACTATTTCAGCTGTTACTTCCATATTCCAGGGCAAGAACTGCATATGCATGCCTCGCATACATGTGCAGTTCTGCTGGTGCTGCCATCTTCTGAATGGCAGAATGCCACTCACTGCAACTACACATGTGCGAATGCTGTGCATGCGCAGTTGCGTCACCACTGTCATCTTGCAGATGGCACTCCTCCCACTGCTCCTGTCCTCCCCACTCCCTCTGTTCCCTCCCAGCACCAAATAAAAGCCTCCTGCTGCCTCCCACTGCTGCTGCTGTCCTCCCTGCTCCCTCCATTCACCGTACCTGCACTGACATTGGGGTGCCCAATCCCCATGTCGGCATCATCCTACCCCACACACTCATGTAACATACTGGGAGCCCACCCCAGTGTTCCCAAATTGATGTGTTTTCCTTTTTTTTTTCCTCATGCAGACATCATGGTGCCCAATCCCCATGTTGGCATCATGTACCCAACTCATGTGGAACACTGGGAGCCCACCCCAGTGTGCCCAATGTTATACTTTTTTCCTTTGTCTTTCTGTAAATAAAGAAAACCATCCCAATGTATTTTTTTGTTTTTCCTGTAAAAAAGAAAATGGTCCCTTGTCATTGCCCCAGTCCCTCTTCCCCCATCCCCACCCTCCCACTGAGCACCCACCTGCCCGCATCCCCCCTTACCCCCGGAGGTCGGCGCTGTCATCTTCTCTGGACCGGAACATGTGCCACTGTTCATGAGGTGGGATCACAAAAAGCTCATGATGCAAATTTGATGACAAATTCCCAAAAATTACTGTGCTATGCAGTTTCTATACACACTCCTAACTTCACCAACTTTTAATATTTTTTTTGTTGTTGTTTAACCAGGAGTAGCACACTAAGCTGAAAGCTTTTTTACAGGTGTGACCTGGGAGCACAGGGAAGTTAAGTGACTTGCTCAGGGTCACAGGTATGCAAGTGGAAGCTGTGGGATTCAAACCCAGGTCTGGTCTGCTGGATATCACCAGATTTGCAGCTCAGAGCCTTAAACCACTGCACTATACTGCCTCCCTTTCACTCCAGATTTTCAATATTGCCATTTTTGCACACCTCCTCATTAATGATGCAACTGTCAATTTTCACATCCTGCCCGAATAACGTTTTTGCACCTGTGGTACAGAATGGCATGGTTGCTCTGCAAAATCACCTTTCGGGACAAGTGAACAAAATGATAGTGGCACTGTTCATGAGGTGGGGGTCCCATAAAGGCCATGTTGAAAATTTGGTGAAGCTCCAAAAAATGGCCAAGATACACCGGGGTGTTCAAAATTTTCTACGCACACGTGTAACTTTGGTCATTTGGCAGCTCACCACAGCCTATTTCGGCTCTGGCTAAATCTTGTTTGCAGATGGTATCTATATAAGAAGCAAAGGACAGGCATTGATCAAGTCATACATCAAGGTATTTGTAATTGTCCACTATTTTAATAGACTCACCCGATAATGTAGAAATGATGGGGGCAAATGTGGAGGAGGCTGTCCTGTTTGTCCATTAGAAAAGCATAACTTTTGTCTTTTTCGCATTTAAAAACAATTTGGAATGGAAAAGATTCAACTGTAAGAGACTGAACTCTGACTGAAGGCCAGTACAAACACTGCCAAGCGATAAATACAGGACTGTGTCATCTGCAAAAAGTGCAATTAGGCTTTGTCAATATTTCTATTGAGGTCATTAATATAAATTGTAAACAACAGGGGACCAGAATAGAGCCTTGTGGTACACTTCTTGGTAGCGTTGCTAGAGAGGAATTCCATATCTATTTGATTTGTTGTTTTCTATTAGGAGGTAACCTGCAAACCACAAGAGTACAGAGGCATCCACGCCAATCTGTTTTAGTTTGTGTAACAATATATTATGAGGAGGCATGCATGGTAGGACCAACCAGTTTGAAATAATATGTGGATCATAGTCTGATTTTCAATCAAATTGGTGCCACTGCCTTTCACAGTACCCCGCTAGCATAGTTGCCCCAGGGTAGTGCTGCCTCTACCTTAGGGATGCCACTGCACACCAGTGGGAGATAAGGCTCCAAATGTCCTAAATTCTGTGTAAGACACAACAGCAGCAGGAAGCTCCAAAACAGAGGGAAACAATCTACGTATGTTTGAATATGGGTACAGGGACAATATACTGATTGAGAGAAGTGACTGGCAAGTTAACACCCCCTTTTTTTGCTGTGTAACATCAAGGAACAGCATTAATGAAACACACCCAGCCTGATCCCAGTTCCAGTTTGGAACTCCATTTTATTTGTAGTCTCAGTTAATGGTGTCCCATCGTGTGCATAGGTGCCCCTGGCCCCATCACCCTAGACCTGAGGTGGCAAAAGGAAATGGTACAGGATCTGGTTTTGATGGCATAAGGCAGGTGCTCCTCTGAGAGATGCCAACATATAACCATAGACAAGGGGGGTCTTGGCCTTTACAGTTGTAAATACATCCCATGATGCTTTGCATTATTGGGGTATGAGTAATTATTACTTAAAAATGCACAGATACATTGCAACAGTTGTGACATTTGGCATAATTCTGAGGCATAGATAGATACATAGATACATAGACAATAGTCGGCAGATAAGGCCTATGGCCCACCTAGTCTGCCATTTGAGCTTGTAAGTTCAGTTTGTTTTCCTAGAAGTCTATTTCCCCTTACCCTGACCTCTAGAATTCCTTTATGTCTATCCCATGCATTCTTAAATCCCGTGATTGTTTCAGCCCCCACCACTTCCTCTGGCAGGGTGTTCCACTTGTCCACCACCCGTTCTGTGAAGAAATTCTTTCTTATGTTTCCTCTGAATCGTCCTCCCTCCAACTTCATCCCATGCCCTCTAGTCCTGAAACATCTTTTTCGCTTAAAATAGTGTTTTCCTGCACCCTGTTCCTCCTGTAAGATACTTGTATGTCTCTATCATATCCCTCTCTCCCTCCTCTCCTCCAGGGAGTACATGTTCAGTTCCTTCAACCTGTCTTCATAGGATTTGTGATGCAACCCATGCACCATCTTTGTTGCCCTCCTCTGAACCTTCTCTACCCTGTCTGTGTCATACGTGAGTATGGTCTCCAGAACTGTACACTGTACTCCAGGTGGGGCCTCTCACTGAGTGTCTTGTATGGCGGATTATGACCTCCCTTTTCCTGCTGGTGATGCCTGCCTATACATCCAGCATCCTATTTGCTTTACCTGATGCCTTGTCACACTGTTTCCCTACCTTGAGGTCATCAGAGATGACAACCCCAAGATCCCTTTCCTGCTTGGTGCATGCTATATCCTCACCCCCCAACTGATATATTGTGCCAGGGTTTTTGTGCCCCATATGCATTATCTTGCACTTCTTTGCATTGAATTTCAAATGCCAAACCCTTGACCATTCTTCAAGTTTCTGCAGGTCCCTTCTCATTCTGTCTACACCCTCTGGTGTGTCTACTCTGTTACAGAGCTTTGTGTCATCAGCGAACAGTGAAATTCTGCCTTCTATATCCTGTGCAATGTCACTGATGAAGATGTTGAATAGGACCGGTCCCAGCACTGATCCCTGTGGTACCCCACTGGTCACTCTTCCCTCTGTGGAGTGACAGCCATTTCACCACCCTCTGTGTCCTGCCACCCAGCCAGTTACCTACCCACCACACTGCTGTCTTACCCACACCCATATTCCCCAGTTTGTGTAATAGTCTTCCTATGGCACAGTGTCAAAGGCCTTGCTGAAGTCCAGATAGGCCATGTCCACTGCCCTCCTGATCCACCTCCCTAGTCACCCAGTCAAAAATTCAATGAGGTTGGTCTGACATGACCTCCCCTGGTGAAACCATGCTGCCTTGGGTCCTGTGGTCCATTGACAACCAGATGTTCCACCAATCTCTCCTTCAGTAGTGCTTCCATGATCTTTCCCACTACCGGTGAGGCTGACTGGTCTGTAGTTCCCTGCTTCCTCTTTGTTCCCACTTTTGTATAAAGGGACTACATCTGCTGTCCTCCAGTCTTTGGGTACCTCCCTGTTTCCAGTGATTGGCTGAACAGGATAGCCAGAGGTTCAGCCACCACCTCTCTTAGTTCTTTAGGACCCTGGGGTGCACCCCATCTGGCCCCATTGCTTTGTCAACTCTTATTACTTCCAGTTCCTTCAGGACCCTTTCTCGTGTAAAGGGACTTGTGTCCATTCTGCACCATTCTCACCCTTGTACTCCTTCAGACCCATTACCCCCTCTTCCTTAGTAAGACTGAGCAGAAATACCTGTTCAATATGTCAGCTTTACTGTTGTCATCCTCCACGCTGCTCCATCCTCCCCTTCAGTCTAACTATCCTTCCCTTTGTCCTTCTTTTTCACTTATGTACCTGTAAAGGTTTTGTCCCCTTTAACCACTGATTTTGCAATGTGTTCTTCTGTCTGAGCTTTGGCTTCCCTTACTGACTTCCCTGCCTCCCTTTGTTTCTCCTGGTACTTCTCCCTATCCCCTTCTGCCTGTGTCTTTTTTGTATTGCCTGAATGCAGTCTTTTGGCTTTCACTTTCTTTGCTACCTCTTTGGAAAACCATAATGGTCTCCTCTTTCTTTTCCTCTTGCTAACCTGCTTAATGCATAATTCTGTTGTTCTTATAATCCCCATTTTAAATACTGCCCACTGTTCCTCAATCCCTGATTCTTGTCCCATTCCCCTTAATGCCTCTTTCAAGCATCTCCCCATTTTCCCAAAGTCTGCCCCCCTAAAATCCAGGATATGTGTTTTTGTGTGGTTTGGTTCTGTTCTTTCTGTGATTTCAAACCACAATGACTGGTGGTCACTGTTACCCAGGTGCTCCCCACTGTTACCCCATCCACTGTCCCTGTTTGTGAGCACAAGGTCCAGTATTGCCTTCTGCCGAGTTGGTTCCATGACCAGTTGCCTGAGGAAGGCACCCTGAAGAGTCCAGGATAAATCTGCTCTAGTTGATGCTGCTGCTGGGATGCTCCAGTCCACATCTGGTATATTGAAGTCTCCAACCAGTACTACCTCACCCTTGTCAGCCATCCTTTGGATGGCTAGCATCAACTCCCTATCTGTTTCTTCCTCCTGGGCTGGTGGTCTATAGACCACACCTGTGCGGATAGCTGGCCCCATTTTCCTTTCCAGCAACCCACAGTATCTCTCCCCATTTTGTTCCTCCTGGATCTGTGTGGCCCTTATGTCATTTTTACATACAGTGCCACTCCTCCTCCCTTCCTGCCTGCTCTGTCTCTTCTGAATATGTTGTAGCCAGGTATGGCCATCTCCCAGTCATGGTTATCATTACACCAGATTTCAGTGATGGCCACAATGTCCAGGTCTGACTGTACCATGACAGCCTCCAGATCTTCCATCTTGTTGCTAAGGCTCCTGGCATTTTGCACACATGGCTTTCCATGATTTGACCTCCCTAGACTGCTTCACTGTTCTACCCAGCCCTTCCTTGGTTGTCATTTATCCCTGGTTCTCCCTTGTCTGCCCTTCTGCTGAATTTTGCCTTTTCTGCTTATCCACCTTTTGGACACTAATCTCCAACTTTTGCACACTGCTTTGCAGAGATAGCCCTCCTCTGGTTCACTGGTTCCATTACTAGCTGTGGGGGTGAGCAAGTAGGTACCATCCTTGCTGGCCTGCCACCCCTTTGCTAGTTTAAATGCTTGTCAATGTAGCATTTAAACTTATCATTGAGTGCTTGGATTCCCCTCAGGATGGATGCAGGCCGTCAGGCTGAACAAACCTCCATCCCTCCAGATGGGTCCCCAGTCACCAATGAATCAAACCCTTCCTCACAGCACCAGTTCTTCAACCATGAGTTAAAGTTCCTGGTGCATGCACTCCTATGCTCTTTGCCTCTCACAGGTAGTACTTCTGAGAAGTGACAGAAGTAGCTACTTGCTTGAGACCCTCCCCAGTTCCTAAACTCTTTCTGAACTTCCTTTGGCTCCCCATTTGCCAAGTCATTAGTACCTAGGTGGATAATGACATCCAGCTCACCCTCCTGTCTTGCCTTCCCAGTGATCCCCAGTATCTTCCTTCCATCCCTCCATGCCGTGGCACCTGGTAGGCACCTCACCTCCCTGTCCTCCCCCTCCTGTGTTCCTAGCTGGATCCCTCTTATGATGGAGTCCCCCACCAGGATTCGCTTCCTCCTCCTCTGGGGTCCACTGCTTTCCCCACTGAGGTCACCTCCTTGCCTAACCTCCACATCCTTTCCTTCCACGTCCCTGGGTACCTCTATTTGGTTGTCCTCATTTGCCAGTGTGGCATATGAGTTCTTGAGAGGAATAGGATCTGGGATGTGCCTCTGCCTGACTGCTCTCTAACCCTCCTGAGCCCACTGTCATCCAAGTGCTCCTGCGTCTCGGCATCCTTTGAGGCAGCTGCATTGGACTGGGTGGTTCCTGGACAGGGGTGATGGTACTCCTGACCCAGTTTACTTCCGGCTCTGAGTCTGGCTACCTCATCCCTCAGTCGAGAGATGCATGCAGATAGGGCAGCACCTCAGTGTCCAGAAGGTCTGCCTGAATATGGCTGCCCACAGCCACTACATTGCACCACTCCCCACATTATACTGCAATTCCACTACTTATCTGCTACTGAAGCTCTCTTAGTTCTCTTTTTATTTATTTACAGTATTAAAATCCTGTAACTGATCCTCAGATATATATTTTTTAAGAAAAAGAAACCAATAAATAAATAAATGAGTCAAAACACTTGTCGTGCTGAGGGTGGTCTTCTTCCCCTATGCCCTCCTACTTCACACCTCTTACTATACCCTAGTAAAGGCAGTAAAGGTTTAGACAACATGAGGGGGATATCCACAGTTAGCAACCTTTTGCAGGGCTAGTCCTTCTCCACAGATGTGAGCATACTGCATCACTGGCCCAAAGCCGCTCTAGCATTTCTTCAGCTAGCAGATACCTCCTTCTGTCCTAGAAAGAGAATGAAAAATGAGAAACATGCACATAAATTTTGTTACATTTCATACTGTCTTACTGCCTGAAATGAGGATCTGTGAATAAGCATCATTCAAAGACAGAGCCCATGGGGAAAGGGTTCAGAAGAAGTCCAAAATTGGAAAGAGCAGAACTACCAACAGGGCAAGAGTCCTTTTCTTTCTGCTGGTCTTTATCCTACTCTTCTTGCAGGTCAGGCAAAATTGTTGGTCACTTTGGCAAGTGCCCATTCTGTGCAATTTCAAATCTAGGCCCAATAGTGGCAGGGAGGGGCTTTACAACCATTTACTGACCATTCCAGGTCTCCAACTAGCTCTGGGTGGGTCTGAGCTGCCAAGGTGTAGCAATAAAAAAAACCTTTAAAAAAAAGGAAAAATAGGAGCATGGAAACCACAGTAGAAAAGGGGAGGGCAGCAACAGCAGCAGATCGAGTCTCAACAGCAAGGAGAATGTGTGTCCATGGTAAGCTGAATCATGATCTTTAAATAGTGTTCAGGGGGTGGAGGGAAACCACTGCTATAACCTTCTAAAAGACTGGATCTTCTAGTTCTCATTCAACTGAGGCTTATTAAGGGGGTAACTCTCCCCCCTTCAGAACCCTGGAGTCCTTTGAGGGAGAAGAGCTGTCTGTGAAACTCACAGCTCCCACTCAGACCTGCTCCATAATCCCCTTAACTCTTCCCTTGCTACAGTCAGTTCAGTATTGAGCCCAGCCAACCTCCTGTGAATACTGTATGGCAGTGACTGCCACCCTGAGCACTATACTGAAGATGGCTGCTCCACATACCCTACAGCTATCTCCCCCTCCCATGAACCTGCATTCTTACTTCCATTGCCTTAAAGTGCACCCTTGATGTGTAGAGCACCATGCTATGAACCCCTACAGCCTCCTCCTTTACTGCCCTTGCATACTGTGTCTTTCCTTAGGATAATTGTTTCACTGTACCCCAGATAGCATTTTGCCACTGATGGCACAGTGGCAATTTCTCTTTTCCTGTTGTTACCAGGTTTGTTCCCCTATTGCTTATTCCTTTATCAGCCCACCCTAGATACAGTAAAGTTTTAGCACTGATGGCCAATTTTCTCCTTTGCCACTTTTATCCAAAATATCCCTCCTTTGTAAAATGCTCCCACACTGTACCCAGTATAGGGTTTTACAACCAGTAGTCCCTACAGTAATTACAGTATGTACTGTTCCTGTCACCTGCAGGTTCTCCTCATACTACCTTCAAAGCATCTCATAACTGACCTAAGCTCTGGTAGGATGTTTGACAGCAACCTCTTTTTAAAGGTTTCATCATTGTACATGGGGCATCTGCCACCCGTCGAGAAGATGAGGCATGTGTATAGACACTCAGTGTACCCTGCAACTGGCTCTCCCTTTCTCTGAAGAGCCATTGCAAATGTTTAGTGGAAGTCTATGTCCCCGGCCCCCAGTTGGGCCACTTATGCCAGGAACCCATCAATAGTCCAATTGTTTCCTGCAGGGCATTGGCAGAGAGTCCTGCCCATAACTTTGAATGGAGGCAATGGAGAACTATACCTCTTAAGTCCTCATCTTCTAGCTAACTATGCAAACTTCTGAAAGTACTAACTCGCTAAAACATCAGCTGCATTGTTCCCAGGATTTATGGATCCTGTTTCTCAGCAAAGCTGCTAAGTCTGCCCACTAAGGTTGTGGCAGGTGATGGTTTATCCGGTGGTTTGCCCTGGTTATTTCTATGTATGGTGACTACAGGGGCCATAATGGGGCGAACATAATCATGGTATTTTGGCAATGTTCCTGCCAGTCAGCATTTTCTCAATCTACCTCATCCTCATCTGAATCATTATTTAGAGAGGTGCCATTGTAGGTGGCAACCACTGCTTAGTGTTTTCCTAATTGATTTTCTAATTCTTGATTACACTGCTCACATTTATGGTGGTCCGCACTAAGTTTGGAGGGGTTTTGTGAGAGGCACCTAACGGCTCCCTGCACTTCTTCCAAACACTTGGTTAGGCAGCGATTTTGTTTTTCTATGTATTGGTTGTCTATTTGGGCTTGGGTGGCAGTGGCTTCCCTGACTGATGCTGTTTGAGCAGCTGTAGTAAGGACTTGCTGGTGTCCTTGTAACATTTTAATTTGTTGTTTACACCGTTCTAGTTCTGTTATTAACTTTTTGGTTTCCACTGTCCTGCTATCCAGCAGGCACAGAACATGAGGACTCAGTGCCCTCTTTACTGAACATTCTTTTTTCCTTAACATAACGTTCAACATGTCCTTGAGCCTGCCCCAGGGGTCTATCACTCCCTGTATACATTTGACCAGCTCCTCAGCATGTTCACATTTACCCAACTTTTTCCTTAATTTATCCATGGATCGTTACGTGTAGGTTCAAAATACTTTTTGAACTCTCAGTGTCTAATAGACCCCTTTTCCTGGTACCGCAGTTAGGCTATGACCCTTACCTGCATATATTCTGTCTAGTTTTCCTATTTTACTTACTGGACTGAGCCAGATCAGAGCCAAACCAAATCCTGCAGCGTGGTTGCCATAAAATGTAGAGTTTTTCTGACCAGGTTCAGCTTAGCCTGTGGCCGGGGCCCAGAACATCCACACGGACTACATTTTAGTTGTTATAAACTCTATGCTTTATTGCAGCAGAGTAAAAGTCTCTAATACAAACCAAACTAGACACCTAACAGCCCACTACTGTTAGAGCTACAAGCAAACAGAAAATACAGAAATGATCAAAACTGATATTACCCTTGTCCTCTGGAAATTCGAGCGCCACTGGATTTTGATGGTAAGTGGTCATCTGCTTCTTTCTTCTTAAACCTCTCGAGTCCACTGAGGCTCACAATTTAAGCTTCTTACTGTATATACACCAGTTGTTTATGACAAGAAAGGTAAAAGGATGTTTTGCAAGAAAGGGTTTTTAAACATGACAGACTGTCTCTCATCAGCACTTTGTCTCCTTGCACGTACCACTCTACTTTTATTTATTCAGTTCCTTCTTTTGATTACGTCTAGTCTGATATGACATCCTGTCCTTACACAAAAACCACTTTGCTAGCAAAACAACATTTTGCTAACTGTAGCAATTTTTGCCTTGGGCAAGGCATGTGCCTTTTAACCCTTTATTTTCTAGTACCTATTTCATTAAACATTTTGCTAATATCTTACAGTCCTTTTTCCTTCAACACATTGCTTTCATCCAACATTTTACCACAATTCCATAATACCATGAGAGAGAGGCTGCAGGGAATGCTTTTCTGTTCTATCAGGTACTGCTACTTAATATATTATTAAAATCTAACCTAGGATATATAAGTCATAGAGAATCTACACTCCTCAAGGATGATACAAATGAGAATTAGAGCATGTGCTCTTGCCTTTATTATGTTCACAGGATTCCAGATTTGGCATGTGAACCATATAAAACTATAATGCCAGTGATGAGTTAAAATACAAATTATCCACGTGACTTAATTTTTTTATTAATATATATACCTTACTTTTTATGGTGCACTTTAGCTCTAGCAGTCAGCATTTGTCATATACAGTAGAAATAAAGAAAATTATTAAAAGTTATTGAATAGCAATACCAGAACAGGTACTATTGGTTTAAACTGTTTATCTGATTTTACATCTGGCGTTCCTTGTATTTACTTTTAAAATGAATTAACAGTGTTTTTAATAAAAATGACTTGTTCTCTTTGACAGCTTCCCCAATGGCATCATAGAGCATGAAATAACAGATGTATTTCTTACACAGAGGGTACAGAAATTATTTATATGCCCTCACTGTGAATCAAATGCATCATCTTAATACTGAATATCCAGGCAAAGCAACTTGTTACTCATTTTGAGTACATGCTTTCTTTAGAAACATACATACAAGTATATATAATTGTTGGGTTGTCTAGCACCTACTGGATGTAATTGCTAATTTTTACTTATGAATTTTATAGAACAATTGATGTACCATAAAGCCTCCCTGAAGAGGTGAGGAAATTCATGAACTATTGGATATTTATTTTTGCTGATGGGTTAAGGAACACCATTTTCAATTACATAAAGATTAAAGAGGGAGCTGCCTCGCCTCATGGGGAGCTTCTCCAGGCTATTTGCACTTTTTTAAATTCAGCCGCAAAAGGAAGGGAAGGGATTGTAATGTTCCTCTGAAGGGCTGGCTGCTTAATCCCACTCTACTTCATGGCACACCTACACACCCCTACGCTCTGATGTTTTGTGATGTCATTATAGGTCAGGAATGGGTGCATGCTCCCTTCACTTGAGCATAATTTTTAAATGTAATTTCCCAATTATAAATTGGGTTTTGGCACCTATTGATGCCAGTGTTCAAATAAGAAGAGCCTTGTTAGCTGAAAACTGGCATCAATAGGTGCCAAAACCCGATATAAACGAGAAATTACATTTGAAAAAGACATTCCATTCAAGTGAGAATGGAGCATGCCCCCACACTAGACCTATAAATATGTCACAAAACAATAGCATGTGTGGGCAGATCGGCAAGTCAGGAAGTGGAGAAGGATCATGAAGCCAGCCCCTCGGGAGCAAATTATGATCACTTCCCTTGTTTAAGGCTGAATTCAAAAAGTGCAAATAGCCTGGAGAAGCTCCCCATGAGGTAAGGGAGCTCTCTTTAATCTGTTTGCAGTTTAAAAAATAACAGGAAAGGTGCTCTTTAAAATAAACTATTGAAATATCTAGACTGGAGTGGCAGGTGAGCCATTTTACAACATGCTTTCCAGGCACCCACAAGTTCTGCCATACTTCACTGTTGCTTGCTGTCTCTAAGGATTACATTACTGTATGTCCATAATTACAGGAACCCCAACAAGCAGAAATGGAATACTATAGGATGTCTGCAAATCCCACTATGTGGCAATAGCTGGACCAGGACTTCGGTACCCTGCAATCTTAACTCACCGGCCCCATTGAGAAAGGTGTCACAGTAGTCTCCCTGTATCAAATTTTCTTGATGTCTTTCAGTATCGGTCCTTCAGCACTAGGTGCATTCTACTGAATTCTACTATTTCTGACTTTGAGTTCACCAGGCTGGCTAACCAACCTATTTGCCCAGAAGGTCCACTGTTTTTCAGGCCTCTACCTCTTCCACTGCTGGCTGTGTTCAGCACCTGGCCTAGTAAAAAGTAGGTCCTGGCACACTAGAAACCAAATATATAGGCCAGATGAGCCTGTACACACACCAGCAGCTCCTCTTTCTGAAACTCTCCAACTTTCTAGCACTGGATCCACCCTTTTTATTACCTATAGGCAATGTCTACTAGTGGCACACAGCCACAGGGGGTGGATCAAACTACTGTCCCCTTATATGCACATGGAAATTATAGCTGTAATGGTACAGTAACCACCATGTGGGGTCACAGTATGGCTCCAGTTTGTCCCCTTTGTCCTGCACATTGGTGCTGCCCACCGAGTGCAAATGGAGAATGACTAAAAAAGGCAGACTCACAAAGTAAGGAGAGAGCAAGACTGGACTGTGTATCCATAGAGTGAGAGCCATTAGGTGCCCAGTAGCCTAATAATCTGTGTTTCAGTGTAATTTTGTACATGACCCAACTTTAGGCAAAGTGGTGGAGGCTGTTGAAGGTATTCCTCTGAAAGGGAAGACAAAGCCCACAGTCTAGGAGGTGTTAAGACACACAGCAAAGTGCAGTCCCAAGCTATAAGTATGGGAATGCCTATATATCATGGTGTCTGTGGGTCCAGCACAGGGAAAATCTTGGTAAAAGCTAAGCTCCCAAATGGAGGTGCAGTGTTGAGGAAGAGACTCCCATGGCCCAGAGCTATAAAGTTAATGATGTCTGTCAGGCAATCACCTGGGTTCCCAAGAATCCCCTGTAGTGTCCGCAAAAAAAGCTGCCCAGTGGGATTGGGGGTTCATTTGTCACCCAGAATGGGAAGAAGAGCAGTTATGAATCTGGCTGCCCAAAGAGATTGTTGGTCCCTTGAGCCTTTTGAGAAAGGCTCTGGTCACAGTGATCTGGAAAAATGTGTCTGCTAGTTATGGAATGCATGGTTGGTGCCCCTGGGCTAACTATATGGCAGTAAAACAGTTGACTGTTGCCCTGCATATCGCATGCATACCGAACCAGCTGTAATAGCTCCCAACTGCTCCTCTTGAGTTCTCCAACCCTCAGGAATCAGGTTATCTCACTGCATTTAAAATAATAATTATAATCATTGAATGACATTACAGTTGATAAACCTGAAGGGGCAATGAATGTTTGAATAACAATATCTGTTTCATTTATACCATTTATTATTTTACGGTTATATTATAATTTGTTTTAAAAAAGCTATTTGCATTGTGTTAAATTGAATCTAAGATTATTTAAGGATGGTAAATAAAATGTTACAAGACATCAAGATTGTTAAAAGACCACCTTATCAAAATGAGTAAAATGATTGTGTTTTAAAACATGTGACCTACAATGCAATAATCAATTCACTATTTAAGGGTGGTCTCTGCACCAGAATAGTGCCCCCTGAGGAAGGTCTACTGAGTGAAGCAAGGGAGGATGTAGTGGTACCTGAGGACTGGAGGAAGGCAGATGTGATTCCCCTTCACAAAAGTGGGAGAAAGGCAGAGGTAGGAAACTACAGACCTGGTAGTTTAACCTCAGTGGTAGTGAAAATGATGGAATCACTTCTGAAAGAAAGAAAGAATTGTTAAGTACCTAGAAGCCATTGGGGCAGAGGACTCAAGGCAGCATGGATTCACAGCAGAAAGGTCATGTCAGATCAAGCTAATAGATTTCCTTGACTGGGAGACCAAGTAGAAGACCAGGAAGGGACTATGGATATGGCCTACATAGATTTTAGCAAGGCATTTGACACAGTCCCACACAGATTAATAAAGAAGTTAGCCAGCCTGGGGTGGTTCCTAGGGTGATAGCCTGGCTAACAAACTGGCTGGACAACAGGACACATAGGGTAATGGTAAATGGAGTACACTCTGAAGAAAGAGGTGGTTACTAGTAGGGTACCACAGGGTTCAGTACTGGCATCGGTCTTCTTTAATGTCTTTATAGGTGACATTGAGGGTGGCTGGAAGGAAAAATATGCCTCTTAGCAGATGACACAAGATCTGCAACAGGGTTGATACACAGGGGTGGTGGAAAGGATAAGCATTCCTCCAACTTTGCCAAGTCCCTTCTCATCCTTTCACCCACCCCATGTTATCAACCCTGTTGCAGATTTTGTGTCATCTGCAAAGGGCATACTTCCTTCTAGTCCCTCCACAATGTCACTTATAAAGACATTAAAGAGGACCAATCCAGTTCTGAACCCTGTGTTACCCACTAAATGCTTACTTCAGGTGGGCTTTGTTTACTATTACCCTCTGTGTCCTGTTGTCTGTAATTTTTTACCCAGGCTGCCACCTGGGACCCACTTCAGGCTGGCTAACTTCTTTATTCATCTTTTGTGTGGGACTGTGTCCAAATGCCTTGCTAGTCTAGGTAGGCCATGTCTCACCCCCCTCCTGAATCTATATTACTTTGGTCACCCAGTCAAAGAAATCTATGAGATTCATCTAACATGACCTTCCCTCTGTGAATCTATGCTGCCAAGGGTCCTGTGCCCCGCTGGACTCTAGGCACTCAACAATTCTTTCTTTCAGAAGTAATTCCATCTTTTTCCCTACCACTGAGATCAAGCTAACAGGTCTACAGTTCCTTGTCTCTGCCTGCTCCCACTATTGTGAAGGGTAATCACATCCATCTTCCTCCACTCCTCGGGTACCACACCATCCTCCCATGATTTGTTAAAGGGTAGTCAGTGGTGTCGGCTAGTTCTCCCCTTAGTTCTTTTTAGAATTCTGGGGTGAATCCCATCAGGCCCCATTGCCTTGTCCACTTTCCGTTTTAGGAGTTCTTTCAGGAACCTTTCTTCTGTGAATGGGCTGGAATCGACCCCCTATCCAGGTGCTTCTATTGATTGGTTTAGGTTACCTCCCTTTCCTCTTTTTGGGAATACGAGCAAGTATTTGTTGGTGGTCCTGATTTTCACTGTCACCCTCTGCCCACCCCCTTGTTAAGCCTCACTATCCCTCCTTGGTCTTTCTTTGCTCCCTAATGTACCTAGAAAATGTTTTATCCCACTTCTTAACTGAGTTGGCTATCTTTTTCTCAGTTTGGGCCTTTTTCTATTCTGACTGCCTGCCCACTTCCTTCTGCTTTAACTGGTATAGTTCTCTGTCCTGCTCCTTCTGTGTTTCCTTACACTTCCTGAATGCTATCTTTTTCTCCCTAACCTTCTCCGCCACCTCTTTTGAGAACCATAGTGTTTTTTCCTTTGTTTTGATTTGTTTATTTGCTTCACACAAAGGCTTGTTGCCTCCGTGATGGCAGTTTTGATTTTTCCCCATAGTTGCTCCACCCCTCCTTCTTGTCAGTTTGATAGTGCTTTTCTGAGGCACTCTCACCTTTTGCCAAAGTCAGCCCTCCTAAAGTCCAGTACTCTTGCTTTTGTATGCCTTAACTCCATGGTTGTGTTTATCACGGATCATACTGTTTGGTTGTCACTTGTTCCCAGATGACTACCCACTTCTAAATCTGAGATCCTCTCTCCATCCCCATTCGAGAGTACCAGGTCTAAGATTTCTCCTCCCAGTGGGTTTCAACACTGGCTTTCTGAGGCATGCCACCTGTAGGGCATCGAGAATGACCCTGTCCTTGGATGTGGCTGTAGCAAAGGTGTTCTTTTTACATCTGGCACATTCAGGACCCCCATCAACAATATCTCCCTTTTTCTGCAATTCTAAGGATGCCTTCTAACATTTCATTGTCCATTTCCTCCCTCTGAGATGGAGGTCTATGTACAACCACATGCAGATTGTGGTGCCATTTCCTGTCTCCAGGGTGACCCACAGTGCCTCCTCTCCTCCTGTTTACCCTTTAGTTCCATTGCTTTGATTTCTTCCCTTATGTAGAGAGCTACTCCTCCTCCTCCTCCTCTTTTACCCTCCTGTCCCTCCTGTAGATTGTGTATCCTGGTATGTTGACATCCAGTCATGGTTCTCTGTATACCATGTTTCTGTGACTGCCACGATATCCAAGTGTCCCTCTCCCATCAAGGTCACTAGTTCAGGGGAGCTTGTTACCCAGATACGGGCACTGGTACTCATCACCCTCCATTTTTGATGGCCTTACCCCTTTTAGCCCCTTCTTGTCCTTACTGCCTTTTCTCCCTTACCCCTGTCCTGCTCCCTATCAGCTTCTCTACCTTGGTGTTTACCTTGCTAACTACCTTGTTTTGTTGCAGGGCTGGGGATTTCCTGCTCCCTTTTCAGTGTCTCCCCTCTTGGCTGGTTTAAATGCTTGCCAATGAAGCATTTAAAACTATCACCTAGGATCCTGGTTCCCCACCCAGACAGATGCAGACCATCACACCAGCATAGGCCTGCATCCCTCCAGGCAGACCCCCAGTCCCCAATGAAACCAAAACCCTGAGTGCCACACCAGTTTTTCAACCATTCATTGAATCCCATGGTGCGGAGTACTCTGGCCTCACCCATGCAATAGACAGGCAGTACCTCGGAAAAGGTTACTGTGTGTGATACTTGTCTAAGACCCCTCCCCAACTCCACAAACCTCTCCTGCACTGCTCTGATCCCTTTCCCAGCCAGGTCATTTTCCCCTAGGTGGACAAAGATGTCCAGCTCCCTCTCCCATGCAGCTGCTCCCATGATCCTCAGGATTCACTTCCTGTCCCTCCCAGCCATGGCACTGGGCAGACACCTTACCTCCCTCTCTCTTCCCTCACCAAGTTCTACCCTCCTAAAGATTGAGTCCCCCACCAGGAGTTGTTTCCTTCCCATGTTGGGTCTCATGCCACCCTCCTCTGGGTCTCCTTTTTTGGAGGTTCCAAGCATACTCCTTGTTCTCTACTGTGGGTGTCTCCATAGAGGAACCACACTCTGCCAGAACAGCATATGAATTGTGGAGAGGTACAACTGGAGGGATGCACCTCTGATCCATGACCCTCACCCTCCCTGAGCCCACAGCAGTCCAACCACTCCTCTTTCTTGGCAACCTCTGAGGCAGTGGCAGTGGCTCTGGTGGTCCCTGGCTGGGAGAGGAGGTTTCCTGAATCCTCGCCAGTTCAGCCTGGAGATGTGTAACCTCCTCCCTCAAACCAAAGAGGTGCCTGCAATTAGGGCAGCATCATAGCCTTCAGAATGTCTCCTGGAAGACTGCCATGCCACAGCCACTGCATTGCACCACATCTCACATGTCTCTCTCCCTTCCTGGTATGTTTTTGTTAGTGCATGAGTGTGTGCATGCATTTACCCCCTACGCAGCATGCTGGGCCATTAAGGTTATGATGGGTGTATATCCTTTGCTCTTGTTGGGGGAGTGATGTCAGAACCCCTGGTATAAAGGAAATGATGCACTTGGGGTGGGCGGGGTGAGAAGTAGGGTGGGAGGGACCAAGCCTGTGCCCTCCAGAAACAATCAGCTACAGCTCTGACCCACCACCCTGGTGAATATTTTCCTTCCTTTCAGCAAGATAACCTGCACAACAATTTAACAGAAAATATACCTTGCAAAAAACACTTTGAATCAGAGAAAAATAAAGCGATCTGTAAGCACAAAACAGTATCAACCTGTAAGCACACCCTGTAACAATTTAGCAGACAATATAACCTGCAAAAAATGTCAATCAGAGAAAAATAAATCAGCAAACTGTAAAGCCTGTAAGCATAACACAGTAACAAAAACCTGTAGGCACAACCTGTAACAATTTAACAGAAAACATACCCTGCAAATAAACACGTTGAATCAGAGAAAATCAAGCAGCAATCTGTAAGCACACAACAGTAACAAAACCTGTTGGCACACCCTGTGACAATTTAGTAGAAAATATACCCTGCAAAAAAACAAAACAATTTGAATCAGAGAACAATATAGAAGTCATCTGTAAGCAAAAAACAGTAACAAAACCTGTAAGCACAAAACAAAATAGTAACACAACAGTAAATCTGCTTAGCCAAAAGAAGCCTTAATGTTTCTTCTTGCTCTGATAATGTTGCTCCTTGCTCTGTCCCTTCAAGCAAACCTAGAAGAAAAGAACTCGAGTGAAGCTAGGTGCTTTTTGCCAGCAATTCTAGTCTTCCACAGTGCAGCGGAGTTTCATCACATCATTGGTATGCATGTATCCCTGTGCTTCTTCTACCTCTGAACATACACACTGGATAGTATGGCCCGCCTTGCACCTATAAAATAAATCAGAAAGCTAAGGAGGGATCTTTCTCTATAACCTCATAGGAATCATGTATTTGTTAAGTCCTTTTTATTTTCATATACTGTATGAATGAAGATGATATGGACTTAGAGGGACACTGTCAACCCTTTTCGCATCATATTATTTCTAGTTGAACTCCCACCTTTAATGATTGCTTACCTTCTCCAAACTTCATTGATGTTGCTAGTTGTTTTGTCTGCTTCTTTTCTTAATAGAACTAAAATGCATGGTAATCGTGTAATTATACCTTACCTTGTTTTATTTCACATCCTTGATCAGCTGTTGTTGCATATTTCCTGAACCTTATGAACACCCTCAAACAGTGCAGTCACTCATTATGCAATAGTCTCCTCTCCTCTCACTGCTTCAAGAGTGGCTAGGCTACAAGGGGTATATCCAGGAAGTCATATAAGTTGATCATGGCATGTAAACAAACATGCTTTTGTGTGGTAACACCAGCAAGATTTGCAGTCTGTTTTTACTTTGAAATGAAAAAGGAATCAGAATCAATCAACCAACTACATCTGCAGTCTCTATAGAATGACAACAATCATAAAATGTGTTTTTTAAACCAGGACAATTTGAGGCCAAAGGGCTGACAGTGTCCATTAACAAATACAAGAGTAAGTGGGTCTATTTTTCTCCAGTCCATATGTGTGTGTTTTTTTCTTCTTCCATCTCTCTCATTCTTTCTCTGTCACTCTCCCTTCCCCTGGCACTATTTTTTGTCCAGCAGGTCTGGTGCTCATCCCAGACTAGTTATCTCCCACCCTGCAAACATTTTCTATTCTTGGGAACTTTCCAAACAGTCACCATGTGGCTGACAGGGTTGTAGAGAAAGGCCTACTTTCACTTGCCTCCTGCACCTCCCAACACTCTCCTCCAGTGTCCCCCTTTCCTGCCACACAGATGAACACACCTGGATCTCCTAACAAGCCACCAGGGCACTTTACAATTAGCTGTGATGTGGCTTAGTTTATGTGACTATCACCATGCTCACTCTGCTGGCTACCTGCCCCTGGACCTAATAAGCCCACTTGGGACATTTTACAAATAGTCATGCTGCAGTTTAGCTGGCAGTTCCTGCCACCATCACCCTTTCCCATTTCATTCCCTCCACTCCATTCCACTCCACTAAAAGCTCCTCAGGGCACTTTGCAAATCGCTGCCATGTGGCTGATCAGGTCAATGGAGCAAGGTCTCACAGCATTATCCTTTGTGTTCCTTCTCCCACCCGCACGGAACTACAGCCTGAGCTCCAGATGAATGGGTAGTCTAAAGCACCTGTAGTGTTGAATGTCCCATTTCAGTGACAAAGTTTAAGCACCACTCAAAAGACATATGTAAAACTGACCCAACACTTTAGCTGCCCTGCCGCCTTTTGTCCGTTATCAGGTTTTTCCTACTTTACTGAGTTGGAACAAAGGGTCTGCCTTTATGGAGTATTGTTCAACCAATCTGCACCCCACCCTCAAGTCTGCACTACCAGAATGGTGTAGTTTAATTCAACACTAGCATCCTTCTGTCTTGTTATTACTTGTGGTCATGATTGCTACCGTTGTGGAGTTCACATACTGTATGGACAGTTATTGAATGGCTAACCAGAGAGGAGAATTGAGGACAAAGAGGAGGGCAGAAGGTAGTTCTTTAGCACTGGGACATGCCAAACAGGAAAACAAATCACACACAGTCTTTTTTTGTGGGGGGCTGGAGTGTACATTTTTAAACAGTTTATGACATGGGTAACAGATTGGATCAGGCCAGGATCTTCTGAAATTGTTTGTTGAGATGTGAGGCATGGGCTACAGAACAAGCACGGGTATCAAGTAATGGACTGGGATCCATGAGCAGATACTTAAACACAGTTTTTAAAGTACTTTCAGTGACTGCCCAAGACGAGCATAGTTTTGATCTTTGAAGTACTACTGACAGAATGGTAGTCCAGCACAGAATGGTAAGAGCAATGTGAGCACAGAATCCAGGTCTGAATCCCAATGGCCACTGGTTGCTTACTTTGTGATCTTGAGCAAGTCATTTGCTATTCTCTGTGCTTCAGTCCACCCAGCTGTAAAACTGGGCAGAAGCAAGACCCCACTGTAAGTGAAATGCTACAGCTCTGCTGTTTTCTGTTGGATAAACTTTAAAAAAGACAGCTGGGCTAGAAGAAAATGGAACTGGCCCATCTGCATCAGTTATCCTTTCAGTTTCTCACCTTATTCGTTGCCCATTCGTCATGCCTCTCTTGACTGAGTCATTAAATCTCTGCATCATTGAAGTAAATGGAAGCCAGCACAATGGAAACTTGGCATCATTAGGGGACTCTGATGGACTGTCTTTGTATGTACAATTATAAGCTTGTTTCTGATTGTAGCTTCAGGCTGGACTCTTGAGAGCAGGGACTACCACTTCTGTTAGCCACACAGGAACACAGGTGTTAGTCCTCAAAGTTCTATACATTGGGCATTTCATTGAGATTCACTGCATTTAAGTGGCAGTCCATGTTTAAAAGAATGTCACAGTAATCAGAATAAACAGACCTTGCATTTCAGTAATTGAGTCATCTGGCTCACCATGATGGAGAACAGAGAGAGAGAGAGAGAGAGAGAGAGAGAGAGAGAGAGAGAGAGAGAGAGAGAGAGAGAGAGAGAGAGAGAGAGAGAGAGAGAGAGAGAGAGAGAGAGAGAGACATTTTCTTGATTTTCATTTAGTCGGTTAATTTTCCTGGACTGATAGTCTCTTGACTCTGATTAATGCCTGCTTGAGCTCCCAATCGCTTCATGTTGAGGGGAGCAGACAATGCTAAAATCAGTGCTACAGGGAATCGATTTTGAAAATGGTAGTGTCTCTGATCCCTCACACCATCTCCCCCTCGTCCATGAATATGTCAACTCATCTTTCTTTCCCCAACATACTGGCATTACGGTTCTTCAGACACGCTGCTCTGTGGCTCTTTATTTCTCTCCCCCAATCTCTCTCTTCCATCCCACCCTCGACACCAGCAATGCTAGTGATCTGACTTCAATCTCTGCTGCCAAGCATCGCAGTGCAGCTGGGATCTTCAATGCAAAAGGTGACTCTGCCCATGTGCATCTCTCCTTGCAATGAAGCATGCTGGCAATGCCGGTTCTTCAAACAAACAAATGGTAGCACTCAAGGAGAACCCATGAACTGTAGTCAAAAGCAAAATGCAGTTGATGCAGTGTTTACAGAAATTTATTGGTAAGCCACACAGTGACAAGCAAGAAGATGCTGGTAAAACAGTCCCTTGACAGTTCTTTAAACTAGCTACTCTGTGGCACTTAATGGTTGCCCCCCCCCCAATTTCTCTCCTCACTGATCTCTCTTCCCCCACCCAGAACACTGGGATTGACTGGGAGTGTAAGAGACAGCTGTGCCACTGTGCATCCCCATTCACCATTGCTCTGCAATAAGGAAGCTTAACCTGACTGGAATGGTACAACCAAATCTTTTAATTCCTGTGAAGGAAGCAAGCAGAAGTGAAAAGCAAGTAAACAAATATTGCATCAGAACAACTGGGTGTGGCACCACTAGAAGTCAATTGGTATTTGGTAAGTGATTTTTTTTTACAGTAAGGGAATTTTTGTGGCTGCATAGCAGAGCGACGCTGAGGCATTCTTACAGTAAATTTCCAACTTACCAGATGGCAGCTACCACGCACTTAGTATGGTAGCTTCCCTCGGTGATAGGCATTCTAGCCAGGATTTAACAAGTTTCCTGAAATCTTATTTTTGTAAAATCACTCATAATTTAGTTTCTAAATGGACTGGCCATTCATTCTCACAGCGCCAGTCCCACGGACATGTCCCCATGCTCAAGGACGTAATGACATGTGGCAAGGGACAGCATGGGGGCATGCCCCATTAAAATGAATGTGGCTCAATTTCGCTTCCGTTTTTAAGCTTATAAATGGTCACTTCAGGATTAGTGAAGGACACCGCTCGACTAACAAGGGCCATGTTAGTCGAGCGATGTCCTTCATTAATCTCAAGTGACCATTT
Source organism: Neoceratodus forsteri (assembly GCA_016271365.2). Lineage (NCBI taxonomy): Eukaryota > Metazoa > Chordata > Ceratodontiformes > Ceratodontidae > Neoceratodus > Neoceratodus forsteri. The sequence goes on along the minus strand of CM057458.1, from coordinate 722,814,349 downwards.
TTAACAAAACAGAGAAATTGAGCCCCATTCGGCGATGCTGCCTGGCCACATGTCGTATCCTTGAAACAAGAGGGACATTTCAGTGGGGCTGGGGCTGTGGAATGAATGGTCGGCTATTATAAAAACTAGAATTACAAGTGATTTACAAAAGTAGACTTCAGAAGCGTGTTCAATCTAGCTAAATTCTATCACTGAGGGCAGCTACCACACTATGTGAGTAGCTCTTCATATCAAAAAATCCCGTTAACAGAGAAGGAGAGGGAACAGGGTCCAGAAGTATACAATATGAACTGCTGCAAACTGCCTTCTGTTTGTGCTGTCAAATCTCAGCACCTCATTAGTATTCATGACAACCCTGCCATTTTTCTTTGTGTGTCTGTGCCCCCCTTCTTCCCTCCCTTTTCTCCTACTAGATCTATTTTCTTCAGTAAGAAAAAAATTACTCACCATAGTAATGTTTCTTCTTAAGGGACCCACTGGTAGTCACAAACTGCAATCAGTCCACAGGAATGAGCAGTCCCAGAGCTGGAACTTAAAGAATGACGCTGCACTTCAGCATGTATTTTCATAAATAAGATGTTTCGGCTGTTACAATTCACTAGAGACTACATTTTTTTTTTATTTTCAATGTTTCTTTCAAAGGTTTCCAGCAAGTCTTGGTAGTCCACCTAAAAGGTTAGTATGAAAAAAATTTGCCTCTCCCCTGTTAACCTCACAGTGCCTTAGTTTATGACATCATAGTGCTCATCATGACAACAGCCTGTGTTGTCACAAACAGCAACTATGTGGTTAGAAGTGAAGAGTCAGATACATTTTGAAAGACTCAGTGAAATAAATGGGTATACTGTTATAACATCGAATGCAATACATTGACTGCATTACAGAGACAGCTGTACAACAATGACAGCAAGTGCAGTGGCAGGGCGTTAATGTCGACAGGTGTGTTCTGTCAACAGGGAGGTGTGTTGGTGGCAAACAATCGGGAGGTGGGCCAGACATCAGTGCAAAATGATCGGGAGGTGGGCGGGATGTGCAGTGGATGGAATTGTGTTTCCATAGACTGGGCACTGCAGGGACTTGAGAAGGGGTGGACAACGCGGTGGGTGGAAATGTGCCGGATGGTCATATGTGGTTCCTAGCCTGTTCCACAACAGTGCCACTGACATCCTATAGTGTCATCTCATTTGGGTGGTGGTGCTACTAAGGAACTGCCCTTTTCTCCACTGTCTGTGTAATGTGGAGTTGGTAATCTTTAGTTTGGGGTGGGGCACAGCCCCGCATTGCAGTATGTGTAGTGGTGTTCATCGTTGTAGGGGTTTGTCGGTTTTTCTATGTGCCGCTGTTGCTGGTGTCACTGTGGTGCTGTCAATGTATTGGAGTTTGCTATAATTCCCATCATTGCGACTCTGGAACCAAATAACTGCTGCATTACATACAATATTTGGTAGACCAACAGCAGGGAAAATAAAAAATAAAGAACTTAGAAACAATAAAGTTAAAACATAACTGGTATAAACCTAGTGTTTTTAAACTTTTTTTTATAATAGAGAGTTGCTCTTTAAGCTAATTATGGAACTTCAAATTAGAACTAAGTTCAAACTCTGCTCTTTGGTCACGTTCCACCATGCCTCCTACTGTCAGATTTACTTCAAAAGCTAGGGAGAGCTGTGACCACTGAACTAGCTAAATGGCTACCAAGAACATTTTTAAAACTTTCCTAAAATTTTGAAAAATAGTAACTAGATAAGGCAGAAACATTTGTGATCAGACCATTTAGCAACAGTTGTAAAGGCATTGTAACAAGTCATGAAGTTTACTCACCTTGGTAAATGTGATAGTGGAGCATATCTCTACAGCACTCTCAGTCATTACCTCACGGGTTCTTATGTCCATCTGATAGACTGGTGATACACTGTATATGTGACAGATTCAAAATCTGACCACCTAGTCCCAGGTCATCTCTAGTTTCTCCAGTTCAAGGTCTTCCATAGCTGTGAAATAACAGAGTAGAAATACAAACACACTATGCACTTCACTGACTTCAGTAAGGACTACCATACCAGTGTCACAGTCTCTATAGGTCTGCTTTATTCATTCCTTTTCAGACTACCTCTGTGTGATACTCATCAGTAATAACTAGATTTTCTGTCTTTGTTTGTTCTTTTGTTGGAAAATTTTAATAAAGCATATTATCTGGAAAAAAAGTAATAACTAGATTTTCATATTATGGTCTTGACTCCGAAAGGTTAGTCTCTCGATAGGAGGACCTTGGAATGCCATAGAGATATGTTCCATAATCACGCTTACCAGGTGAGAAAACATCCTTGTGGGTTGTAATCTATGGCATTCCTATCCATTACCTCATGGGTTTGCACAAGCAGTCTATAATATCGAACATACAACATACAAAATTGCCGACAGAAAAGGCCCACTGGTCTATCAAGTTTCTCCCGATTGTGAAGCTCTTAGCTTTACATTACTGCAGCTGCTCCAGCCCCACCCAAACCCCTCCCTTCCTCACCTTCTTGGATCTTCCTTTGTGCTCTTGTCCTGTACCAATCCACCATGACTCATCCCCTAACCCGCCAGTAGCTGCCCACTGTCCTCAGTCTGATTAACTCCTCCAGCAGTACATTCCATCTCGCCACCACTCTCTCTGTAAAGTAGTGCCTCCTCATCTCCCTCCTGAACCTTCCCCCTTCCAACTTCAGACTGAGCCCCCTAGTAACCCTTCCCCCCTTTAAGTGGAGCAATCCTCCCTCTCTGACTTTGTTTATGCCTTTCAAGTACTTAAAGGGCTCTATCATGTCCCTCTTTCCTTCTCTCTTCCAGCGAATACATGCTGAGCTCCCTCAATTATTCCTCCATTAGCAACTCCTGTCCCATGATCATTTTCATAGCCTATTCTGCACCCCTCAATAATCTCACATCCTTTTTGATGTATGGTAACAGTACTGCACACAGTACCCAAGTGTGGCCTCACCAGTGAGCTTACAAGGGCAGAATGACCTCCTTTCTAGAGGTTATCCCTCTGGCAATGCACCCCAGCATCCCATTTGCCCTTGCTGCCACCTCCTACACTGTGCTGATACTTTCATGTCCCTCTGACTATTACCCCGTGGTCTCTTCCTCCTCTGAAACTGTTATCTGCACTCCCAGCCAGCAGCTGGTCCTGGGATTTCTTGCTCCGAGGTGCATGACCTTAACATTAAACCCCAGCTGTCACTCCCTGGACCAGTGTTTGAGTTTAGCTAGATTCTCCCTGAGTGTCTGCCTCCCTGCCTCATTGTTCACTTTTGCACAAATCTTAGTGTCATCTGTGAACAGGCTGATCTTACTCTTGACCCCTTCTACAGTGTCTCCAGTGAAGACATTGAACAAAACAGGGCCCAGCACCGAACCCTGCAATACCCCACTTGTTATTGGCCTTTGCTTGGATGTCTCCCTCCTTACAACTACCCTCTGTTGTCTGCCCTGCAACCAGCTGTCAACCTACCCCACCAGTTTCTCCCCCCACCCCCATGTCCCTCAGCTTCCTCATTAACCTCCCATGGGGCACCAAGTTGAAAGCCTTGCTGAAGTCCAGGTACAGGACATCCACAGCATGGCCTTTGTCAACCACCCTAGTGACCCAGTCGAAGAAGTCAATTAGGTTAGTTTGCATAATCTTCCAAGACAAACCCATGCTGTCTCTCATCCTGTAGACCATTACTATCAAGAAAAGTTATCAATCTCTCTTTAGGATGGTCTCCATCACCTTCCCACCATGAAGTCAAGCTTACCGGTCTGTAGTTGTCTGGTTGGTCCTTGGGTCCACTCTTGTGAAGGGGCACCACATGAGTCATCTTCCAGTCCTTGGGTACCTTACCTGTCTCCAAGGAGGTGTTGAAGAGGTCCATCAGAGGGCCTGCCAGCACCTCTGCCATTTCCGTCAGGACTCTTGGGTGTACACCATCTGGTCCTGGTGCCTTGTCCACCTGCAAGGCTTCAAGGCCTTCAGAACTCTATCTTCTTGGATGACCCCATCTGTTATCTCTGCCACCCCTTCACCCTTGCCCACTTTCCCCTGCAGTATTGGGCCATCCCTTTCTTTTGTGAACACTGAACAGAAGTACTCATTGAGTGCCTCTGCCAGTTCTTCCCCTTGTTCTGTCCATTTCCCATCTCTCTTGATTCTAACAATGTCATCTCTACAACTTCTCTTCTCCTTTGTGTATTTAAATAACCCCTTTCTCCCACTCTGATCCTCTGAGCCAGCTTTAGCTCCTTTGCTGACTTGGCTGCCCTGACTGACCTGGTCACCTCCCTAGATGTCTTTGTGAACACCTCTCTATCCTACTCCTCCTGCCCCGATACTTTGAACTTAATGAAGGCCAATCTTTTGTCCCTCACCTTCCACTCCACTTCCTTGCTGAGCCAGCTACATTTTTTGGACCTGGACTGCTTACTCTGAGATTTGGCACATGTGTTCATGGCCTCATTCAGCCCCATCCTAATGATTGCCCACTTCCGTTCAGCATCCATCACTGGGTTAATATTAGCTAAGTACCCCTCCAGGATGCTGCCCATTCTGGCAAACTCTGCCTGCTTGAAGTCCAACACTCTTGCTCTGGTCTTAGCCGACTCCCTCCTTGTGTAGAGGAGGAACCACACTGAGCGGTGGTCACTTCCTGCTAGAGGGTCCTGTACTATCACATCCTGGACTTGATCATCATTTGTTAGCACCAAATCCAGTATGTTCCCCTCTCTAGTAGGCTCCATCACCCCTTGCACTAGGTAGCTGTCTTGGATAGCCTCCAGCAGCACCTGTTCCCTGGCATATGCTGTAGTTAATGTCTGCCAGTCAACCCCAGGAAGGCTGAAGTCTCCCACTATAACTGTATTTCCCTTGCCACCAGGGTTTGACAAATCCGATAGCCCAACGTCCCGGGCTATCACTGTAGAGTCAGGAACAAGCATTTTTCATACAGCAGGTAGTCTGTGGACAAGTAGGTTTTTTTTTTAGTGTATTTTTAATTTCCACCACTAGGGTGCTGCTGAGAGTGCAGAATCTGATTGTCCATGTGGTCATGTGAGCAACTGGAGTGTTGAGGAGTGGAGTCAAGTGAAGAGGAGCCCCAGACATTTTGCAGGTGTGTCATTGTATCGTGGACAGGGAGCACGGGAGCGCGGGAGTGAAAGCAGCCTGGTAAGTCGCGAGCCAGGGATTGCTGCAGGAGGAGCACAACGGAAGCATGATGAGCCCCTCAAGAGAAGGTAACCTATCGGCAGCGGTGGTGACTTGAGGGGGTTGAGTTAGTTTGGGGATCACTTTCATTTCAACTGTCTAGGTGATTGGACATGGCTAAGTGCGAATGAAATGTGGGGACATTTCTGTTTGTGGTATGCCGTTTGTTGCAGTTTTGTGACGCGCTATTTGTTGCCATTGTGCAGAGAGGAGAGCACAGTCAGCTAAAAAAGATATTTATTAACAAAAAAAATAAGAAAAATAAATGAAAGGGATGTTGTGACTGTCTGACTGATGGTGGTGGTGAGCCAGATGGGAGAAGGGCGGGAGAGCCACGAGGCCACTGACTCATCAGTGAGATCAGGACAGGTCTTCTGCTTTCCTTGTTTTCTGCCCAATATGAAAGGAATAAAAAGAAATGGGAGAATAAAAAACAACCTTCAGAAAAGTGTACTGGGCACAGGGCAGGGTATGTTGGGGGGGTTACTAGACAGAAAATAAATCTGTTTTTAGTGTGTTGCACTGTTGGACTACAAATAGTTCAGTGCTAGCTGCATGCACAGTGATAACAGAGCAAAATAAAAAAGCAAAAACTTTTAGTCAACCTAAGGAAGGAAAGAATTAGGAAGGAAAGAGTGGACCACCAGACCAGTGGACCAGTTAAGCAGGTAGGAGGATTGGGCTTTGTAGCAGGGTGATAAGAAAGTGAAAAAGAACAAGAAAAGGCAAAAGGTCAAGATGCCAAAGGAACTAACATAAAAAAGTGTGTGATGTGGTGGTGTGATTGGAAGGGAACCGACCATCTATTTGCTGGGGTGTCACTGGGTGACGGTGGGCTTAAAATATAGCCTTCTGACCATGGACTACCACTCGCAGCACTGGGACTACTATTTTTGGCTAGGCCAGTTGTTCTGGACTAGCACATAAATTTGAAATTTGTCGATCCCTGCTTGCCACTGACCTTCCTGATTTGCTCCCCCAGCTTCCCATCCACCTCCTCACTCTGTGAGGGTGGCCTGTACACCACCCCCATCCTGAGCTTCTTACCTTTGGGCCTTTGGAGCAATACCTGTGGCTTCACAGCTCCCTCATCCCAGTACATAGTATCCCTCCTAACATAAATAGCCACCCTCCAGCCCTTCCCCCTCCCGGTCCCTGTGGAACACCTTGTAACCCAGGATCATAAGATCCCAGTCATGGTATTGGGTGGCCCAGGTCTCTGAGATGGTGGCAATATCTACCTCTCCCTCTACCATCATTTCCTGGAACTCTTGACACTTTATTTGCTAAGCTCCTTGCATTCAAGGATACTACAGTCCACTTTGTGCCCAGTCCCTCCACTTCCACTCTCTCTCCCTTCCACTTTTGTCTTGGTAACCACCCTCATTCTCCTCCTCCCTCTCTGGGGGGAGAGGCCTTCCGTTCCCCCCTGGAAGGTGCCTCCTCCCTGCTATCCGACTCAGCCCTCCCCCTCCTCAGCTTAAGTCTATGTTGCTTTTAATGTATTTCTCTAGCCCCTGTCCCAATGCCCTTGTACCCTCAATGCTGAGATGTGGCCTATGCTTGACATAAAGCCCCTTATTGTTCATTGTCTTGCCCCACTCCCCTACTACTCCATTCCTCATTTCTGCACACCACCCCTTCAGCCACTCATTAAACTCCTGTATTCTTAGCTTCCACACTGCGCTTGCCCTAGGTACTGGGAGTACCTCGAAGAATGTTACTGAGCTTTCCACCCGACTGCAGATATCCCCCACTACTGAACCTCTCTCCTGTACTTTTTCACTGTACTGCCCTCTAGGTCATTTGTTGCTAGGTGCACAATGATATGAGGCTTCCCTCCCACCTTCTTCACACATTTCTGAATGCACTGACCTACTCTCCCTGCTGTCATACCTGGCATACACTCCACCCAGGTTCAGCTCTTCCTTGCTCCCTTACTTCCCCATCTCACCCCACTGAGCATAGAATCCCCTAATACAAGTACTCACTCACCCATCCCTTGCACTTTTCCCATGGTTTGCCCTCCTATGAGCCCCTTTTCCTCAGTGTCCTCTCCTTTCATACACTGCCCTTTCCCCCTCCCTCCTCCTTCAATTACACCTCCACCTGCTCCCCTCCTCCTCCATCCCTTCTGTGCTCACTCCTTCCATAACCCTCCCTCCACTACATTGCCTCCTCCACTGCCCCTGCATTGTGACCCTCCAATATGTTTTGGCCTTCCTTCCCTTTATTTAGTGTGTTCATGCCAACTCGACCTGCTTCCCTGGCACTCCCCTCTTCTACCCAACAGTCTTCCCTCTCATAGAAACATAGACTTTGATGGCAGATAAGGACCGCTTGGCCCACCTAGTCTGCCCACTTCCCTACCTAGAGGATAAGCTGCAGATCCTAGTTAACCAACAGCCTATTTTTTCCTACCCCCCCATAAAAATTGCCTTATGTCTGTCCCATGCATTCTTGAATTCTCCCACAGTTTTAGGCCCCATAACCTCCTCCAGAAGGCTGTTCCATGCGTCCACCACCCTCTTTGTTTAAAAATACTTCTTCACATTGCCCCTGAACCTTCCCCCCCCATCTTCAAATTGTGTCCCCTTGTTCCTGCACATCTCTTTTTCTGAAAGATGCTATCCTCTTGGACTTTGTTGATACCACTGAGGTACTTAAACATTTCTATTTCTCTCACTTTGTACCCTGTATTTCCCACTTCCCTCCTGGTCCCCTGACTCTTGTTCTATGGTGCCCTCCCCAACCTCCTACTCTGTTTCATCAGCCAGTACTGCGTACCTGTTTGCTGCCTCCAGTCTCTTGCCCCAGCCCTCCCCTGTAATCCCTTCCTGCCTCTGCTTACCCTGAACCTCGTTTCTATTTCCTTTCTGTCTGCCCAGGTTCCCTACCACTTGCCAACACCCCCTTTCAGCACTCCCAGGACCCTGTGGACTTGATCCCCCTGGCCAAGCACCCCCTTCTGGCCCTTGGCAGCCTGGTCTATCCTGCGATGGAGCCCTCCCTGCCCCTCTGCCCATCTCCTCCTCACCCTCTCATTCCTGTCCCTTCCCCCCAGTTCCCATCCCAAGCTCTTTATCTCCAGCGTAGCTGTCTGAACAGCCTGCACACTGGACCCCCCACCTTCCACCAGGCTCCCAGAAACAGTGCTGCCCCACACCCACTGCAGCTCACAACCATCCCAGCCTTCTATTGCCCTCCACCCCAGTCATCCCTACCACTCCACTCTTCTCTCCCATTCATCCAGCTGCCTCCTTGCCCTGGCCTCCACATTTTCCCTGTATTCCCTAGCCTCTAAATATTTCACAGATCTTTACAATTGCATCCGTAGTACTTAAGAACTGTAAATCTACATTTCTGTCAAAACACTGTCCCCAGAATAGCCCTTACCTCAAAAAAGAAAATGCACAACCATTACATTTTCATCAGTATTTCTTTAAGACTTTAAACCAGATTTCACCCCCTTTAAATTACTCTGCCTCCTGCCCCTTCCTAATAGGTGGAACCAATACTGGGAGTGGTCCACTTGCCTGTTTAATAGTGGTGGCAGTGAGGGGTGGGGCAGGAGAAAACTGGCCACAAGTCCTCCTCCCAGTACAAGCTAACCAGACCAAACAACAAGAATAAATGCTTCCCTTTAGTCCCCAGGAACACACACTGTAGCTCCTGCTTCTTCCAGCTCCCAATGCAATGTGAAGCAATTAACTAAAATGGCTGCTGACTACCTGCCCTACCTCCAAGTCTAAATCTGTTTGCAGTTTGACTTTGTAACTGCCACACACAGAATTCAAAACAAGCCCTGCTTGAAAAACACAACTCCTGCTTGAAAAGCTAACAAACTACAAGAATAAATACTTTCCTTTAGTCCCCAGGAACACACACTGCTGCTCCTGCTTCTTCCAGCTCCCAATGCAAAATAGTCAACAGAGTGGGACAGGAGTGACTGTTTTCAAAGTCAGGAAGATTTTGCTGCTAGTAGTACCATTGGGCCAAATGTGGTCTTTTGTTCACCATGTCCAGTCTGTAATGTTTTATGAATGTATTTCCTGATGACAGATAGCAGCTGTGTATGTCCTCAATGGATGCAGCGTTGTTTTCGACCCCTGAAGTTGATACTGCCTTTCTGAATGGGCCTTGATGTTTTTCAGGCCATGATATTTGTCACGCTGTATGCCTCTGTGATCATTCTCTTGATACACAAGGTGACTGTGGACTTGGATGCTGCCATTTCCATCTTGTGTTCCTTTGTTATTATGACGTCTCTCTCTGATCATCTGATGTCTTAAGTTTTGTGCAGGTACTGTCAGTAGTTATCAACTTAGGTAGGTCCAGTTTTATCACTTCGAAATCCTGTGGGACCAGGGTTTCTGGTCTGATTGAAGGCAGGTCAATTGATTGAGACCATCGAAAGAGTGTAGTTACCATCAGAGTAAAAGGCAGTATTGTTTTGAGTACTTCTCTGTCTGGGAACACCTGTAGGAACGGTTGTTTGTGCAAGACTGCATTGAGTTCACCGATTCTTCTCACTGAGAATATTGCCACCAAAAACACTGTCTTTAATGTTGCCCACCACAGTTTCATTTCCTCCATGGGTCGAAGAGCACCCAAGTTAGAGCACGTTGGACCAGATTGAGGTCCCGGGGCTGTGATGCGGTGAGCCAGTGGGCTGATGTTATTTGCTCTCTTAAGGAACCTTATTACATTGAGGTGTGCCCCTGGTAGTATGTTGTTAATGTGTCTCCTGACTTCATCAGTTGCCAGCAGCTGGACTATTTGTGATGAAAGCAACAATCCTTTGTCCAGATCATTTTGCAGAAAGAGAATTTGTGGAAGTGAAGCATTATCAGGGCAGACGTTGTGATTGTGACACCATTTTGTAAATATTGCCCCAATGTCTCTTGTATGTTCTGGTCATGGATCAGCATCTAGACTGGATAATGGTGTCAGTGAGTGGTATCCCTCCTTCAGCAGTCTGCTCCTTTCAAGAGCCAAGCCATTAACCGCAGATCATGTGAATTTGGGTGGATATGGGTCGTGAGGGCTCCCTGGAAAGAAGCCCAGCCCTCCCCTGCAGCTCTTGATCAAGGACCCCCACCTCCGGGTTGAATTCCCAGGTACGCATGATTTACTAGAAGACGAACGAAGCAGAGTGCGCGGTTCTGGCACCATTTTTAAACTAATTCACTGCCTCAAAAGCCAGCACAGTGCTTCCAGTGCCTGTGTGCTTTTCTGTTAGCATCAGAGTGCTGATAGTTTTTCTGTTAAATTTACCAGCTGTGCTCCACAGTAGATGCAGCTTAGTAATGGTGCTTTAAGACTCAGCTCATTTATTACTCTGCTTATTCACTGTGTTGTCCAAATGAACCTTTAATTTTAAGCTGGAGCAAAATGAAGCCTTAGCATTATTTAACTGTAAAATGCGTTTTTACACCTGTATGCTTTCTATTTTTTGCCTACTGTTAATCCTGCCTAATTATCCGGCCTGAGCACACTATTTTGGTGGAGAATGCACTGTTGGCCACGCATGCAGTGATTTGTATAAGGAGTTGAGTCCCTTAAGGAAGAGGAAACTGTAGCAGTATTTAAGCTTTACCCTGCATTGTTCTTTAGAGTCCCTTAAGAAAAGAAATCTGTAGCTGTTCTTTCAAGCTAATACCTTGCACTGTTCTCTCAGGGAGAAATGCCTGATGCACAAATCTGGCTCCACAAGCAGCGCTAGCATCCAGGTAGGCCCACGTGCCTCGCTGCTCCCCAGACCCTCGATCACCAAATTTCCAAACCACCCAGCCCAGGCCTAGAAGCTTTTCCCGTAGGAAGGCTGCGTTTCTGAGACCGAAGAAATAGCTCTGCATTTGCAGCAGCTCAAACAGAGCGGCAAGGGGATTCACAGAGTTACCACAACCAAGGCACGCAGAGGGATTTACCTACGCTCACCTCGGCCTCAGCCCTTAGCCACTTGCCCAATCAATTTTCAAACAAAGAATCCAAGTAAAACTAAATATCCATTACAGTGCTGGCCCAGGCACAGATATTCCTCCACTGAACTGCATATAAACCCTCTCTTCTCTCGCAGATGCTGGGATCTGGTCTTGAGGGCTCCTGGAAAAAACCCAGCCCTTCCTGCAGCTCTCGATCAAGGACCCCACCCCCAAAGCACCCAGAGTGCATACGATTTACTAGAAGAGCGAACAGAAGCAGAGCGTGGTTCTGGCGCCATTTTAAATGAACTACTGCCTCAAAAGCCAGCACAGTGCTTCCCAGTGCCTGTGTGCTTCTGCCCCGCCGCTACTGCACGCTGGCTCCCCACCACCCCCACCACTGCCCTTGGTGAGCTCCTCCTTTTAAAGGCTGATGTCACATGACTCTCTAAAACCTATCAGCCTACTTTTCCATTTGCCGCTTATCAGCTGCCATCACCAGAGTTCACCAAACCTACTATTCAGTCTACTAAACAAACCTGGCCAGGATGCTGCTTCCTACATCCTTCCTTCTCCTTTCATTAGCCACTCTATCCTCCCTGCCCCCCGCCGACCTCCCAAAAATAAAGCATCTCTTCTCCCTGCTCCTGCTCATGTCCGGGGACATATAGGCAAACCCTGGCCCCAACACCACAAATACACACACCCCTTTCTCTTTTCCTCCACAGGCCTCCATTCCTGCACCTTAACACCACCGCAGCTTATATCTAAAATCTAGCTGCTGCAACCAATTGCCTAACTCAATGCCCTGACATCCTGGTCATTTCTGAAACCTGGTTAAAACCACATCATACCAATGTGGAAGTCTCCATACCAGGGTACACAATCATCTGACATGACCGGCCAGGCAAAAAGAGAGGCGGCGGCACGGCAATGTATATCCCCAACAGTCGTCAGTTCACAATAGTGGATATCCCCTCACTCCCAGCCAACATCGACTTGTTACTCATTAAACTCTCACTTCCATGTACCACCCCCCGTATACGTGGCAGGCTTGTACTGCCCCCCCTGCACAACTTGTGAAGACATCCTTTCCCACCTGATCACCTTACAGTCCCTAGCTGTCAGATTAGGCCCACGCCACCGGTGATTTTAACACCAACTGGTTAGGTAATGAGAAAGCCCACCTGAAGACCAAAATAAAGGCCCTGAACCTCACTCGTCTCATAGCTGATCCCACTAGACTCAGTCATAAGACACAAACCCACTCATTACTAGACTGGCTCTCACCTCCCACCTACATAGGATTCTAAGCGCAGGCCTGCTTCCCAATTCCTTAAGTAATCATCACATGATTTTCCTGATCAGGAAGGTGCATAGCCCACTGCCCGTCCCAAGATGCTGCACTGGGTCCTATAACTCCCCTCGACATAGCATCTCTCCTGCTGGACCTTGGACACCGTAAACTGGTCTTTTATCCCTAGAGGCATCCTCCATTGACACAGCCTTTGATGCGTTCAAAACCAGATTCCTTAAAGTCTGGGAAAAACATGCTCCCCTGCGAACAAAAAGAGTTAGAGGGGCGCATCTTCCTTGGATCACAGCAGACATAATCAGAAAATGCCACTCCAGGGACCACGTCTGGAAAGCATATAAGAAATTGGGCACTCAGGCTTCCTCACTACCTACAGATCCCTTCAAAATGCATGCACAAACATCATCCGCCAAGCCAAAAGAGTTATTTTCTATCGCCTTAGTAAAACATTAACCACCCGACGGACTTCTGGAAATCACCAAATCTCTGCTCTCCCTACTTGACCCCCCACCCCAACACTATTAGCTCAGGGCACCCTCATCTCCGACCCCATCTGTGTAGCTGAAGCCTTTAATACCCATTTCTCCAGCTGTGCAGACAAGCTCCAATCCTCCCTCCCGAACACGCACCCGGTCCTCCCCACCTTCTGCCTTCCTCAAACTCCCCCCAGTCCTGCCATTCTCATTCCACCCAGTATCCCAAGCAGAAGTCTTCTTCTCCCTACAGGTCCTGAACCCAAACAAAGGCAAATGCCCTACTTCCCTGGATGCCAAGATGCTTTTCTGTCAGCCCCATCCATAGCCGCCCCTCTTGCCGCCCTCCTCAACCTCTCTTTCTCTCTGGTCAAGTTACCAACGGCCTGGAAAATAGCCACCATCATACCCCTGCCAAAAGGGGGTGACCCCTCCTCCCCAGGAAATTATAGACCCATATCCCTACTCCCTATCCTGGCCAAACTACAGGAATGACTTGTCCTGTCCCAACTGACTCCGTGCCTGGATGCCTCCTCCTTCTTCACTCCCTTCCAATCTGGCTTCCCTTAAATCCCTCTCAACCATCACCTCCCTACTATGAGTCTCTGGTGACATTCTCACCGGTATGGACATACGCCACATCACCTAGGCCATCTTTATTGACCCCAGCCAAGGCCTGATACCGCCTCATTCCCTTACTCCTCTCCAAACTCACTGACGAGGGCTGAAAACCCAGCCATTGAGTGGTTCCATAATTACCTAGTGGGCAGGAAACAAGCGGTCAAACTTGCCTCACACACCTCAAACCCCTGCCAGTCACTACTGGTGTCCCCAGGATCAGTCCTAGGACCACTACTCTTTTCCATCTTTCTAAACAACCTCCCTTCAGCATGCTCCCATTCATCCATCCAAATGTATGTGGATGACACAGTCCTGTGCCTCTGGTCCCACAACATGCAGCATGGCAACTCTCTACAGGAGGACTTCATGCCATCCAGAACTGGTTTAGGACAAACCAGTTATTTCTAAACCCTAAAAAAGTGCCATTAACATTTGGCTCCCAACAAAGACTCTCCCACCAAGCCCCCTGCCCCCCTTTCAAAACTCTGGATGTGACTCCTGGAGCAATGCACAAGCTTCAGATATCTAGGTGTCTGGCTAGACCAGCACCTAGATTTACCTCTCACATCGACTCCCCTACACCAAAGGCTGCTCCCCAAACTAGGTGCACTATACAGAAACAAAAGCTGCCTCACCCCACAAACGAGGCACGCCATTGTACAAAAAATTATTCTTCCCGTACTCGACTATGGCGACATAGTATACACTATCGCACCCACGTCCGCCCTGGCCAGCTTAGACTCCCTGTTCCACTCCTTCTGTCATTTTATCCTCGACTGTCCACAATCCATACACCATTGTACCTTATACAGCTCCCTAACCCTGCCGTCTCTCCATGATCGTAGATTAATTAATTGCGCTAGGTTCGCTGCCAAATATTGGTCCCTCTCCCTTCCCCCCCCACCTGGCCTCTACCCTCTCCCAACAACCTCCATCTGCTTACTCCCTCAGAAGCACGGACCCCAGACTACTCCACGTCCCATTTATACGCACAACCAAAGGCCAGACTGCTTTTAACTACAGAATCCCGCAGATTTGGAATGCCCTACCTGCTCCCATAAGACACGCACCAAATCCCTATCCCTAACCTACTACTCATTCATTCATTCATTCTATTTTTTATAAAAGCTTTTCTTACAACCAAAGAGCCTGTACAATACATAAAACAATAAATAATTAAACAAGATTAAAATGGTCATAAATCATTAAAAGCTCTGCTAAAAAGATATGTCTTCAAAGCTCCTTTGAAGCTTTGGACAGTCGGGCAATTTCGCACCTGACGAGGTAGGAATTCCACAGGTCGGGCCATAAAACTAAGCGATCTTGCCCTGAAGTTTTAAAGCGGACCCTGGTAATCTCTAGCAATCCTCGTCAGTGGATCAGAAGAGTGGGAGGACAGTAGGGACAAAGGAGCTCTTTCAGGTAAGTAGGTCCTGATCGTGTAGGGCTTTATAGGTCAGCAAACCAACTTTGAAGGTGATTCAGCAGAAAACTGGCAGCCAATGCAGTCCGCGGACACAGGCGTTATATGACTAGACCTAGAAGATCCAGTCAACAGCCTGGCTGCCACATTCTGCACTAGCTGCAGACAGTGAGTTCAACCCCGATAGCCCAGGTAAAGGGCATTGCAATAGTCAGCGCGGGAGGTAGCGAATGCGTGGACCAACGTTGAAGATCCTCTGGAGGAACCAGGTGCTTCAACGGCGATGTTCCTCAGATGGTAAAGGAAGTTTTGACCACCGCTGACACCTGAGATTTAAAAGTCAGACAGTCATCAATACTACACCCAGATTCCGCACCTGGTCTGAGGTCGTCAGCTGGACACCCCAAACCATAAGCCGAGGGCAATCCAGCTAACAAACCTGCCTCACAGTGACCCTTGTCACAACCAACACCTCAGTTTTTCAGGGTTCAACTGCAGCCAACTCCCATTCATCAGTCTTGGATCTCAGCAAGACAGTTGTTAAATACCGAAATGGCAGCATCCTGGCTGGGCACAAAGACATATACAGCTGGGTATTATCTGCATAGCAATGAAAACCCAGACCGTGTTGTCTAACAATCACTCTAAGCAGCATATACACTGCAAACAACATGGGCACCAAAATGGAACCCTGCGGTACCCCACAGGATGGGGAGACTGATGCCGAAGAAAAAATTCCTGACACCACCCTCTGAGTCCTACCCTCGAGGTAAGATCGAAACCACCTGAGGACTGTATCAGACAATCCACAGATAGACCGCAAACGCTCCAACAGCACACCATGGTCAACAGTGTCAAATGCTGCAGAGAGATCAAGAAGTACCAAGATGGAACAGGTCCTACGATCTCTCGCTATTAGGAGGTCATTTAGTACCCGAACAAGTGCTGTCTCGGTACTATGCCTTTTCCTAAATCCAGACTGGAGAGAATCATAGACATTGTTGTTGGTCAGATGATCATCCAGTTGTGCTGCAGCCACCTTCTCAATAACTTTACCCACAAAGGGTAAGTTAGAGACAGGCTTCTAATTTGCTAGACAATCCGGGTCCAAGGAGGACTTCTTCAAAAGAGGCTTAACTATAGCCTCCTTAAGAGGATCTGGGAAGATCCCCCTCTCCAAGGACCTCCAGACTATCACAGCCAGGACTGGGCTGATTTTATCCACACAGTCCACTAAAAGACGTGTGAGACCAGGGTCCAAATCACAGTTAGTCGGTCGCAGTGCTCGGATGATCATCACAATGTCGTTGATTGTGGGAGGCTGAAGTCAGTCCATGCAAACTGGGTGTCCGACATCTCCTGCCGACCATCACAACTCCCATTGAGAGGACAAGCGGACATCCAATCTGATTTTGGCAACCTTATCTGCAAAGAAGAGAGCAAACTCCTCACACCGTTCTTGAGAAAAGGGTCTTCGCTGAAGACAGACTGGATTGCACAGTCTGTCCACGGTCCAAAAGAGCTGAGCTGGTCTATTCTGTGCAGCTGAAATCTCTCTGGACAGGAATTCTGCCTTCTTACGAGAAATTGCGGATTGACAGACCACATAGTGGTTCATCAAACTAAGTTTGTCATCATCCAAACTGGACCTCCGCCTGTGCCTCTCCAACCTTCGTCCAACTCTCCTCAACTCCCTCACGGCCTCATCGAACCAAGGAGACCTGGGACGAAGAGTGAGAGGGCGAACACTGAACAGGTGCAATGGAATCCAGGACCCCTGTCACCACCTTATTATAGGCACGTACCAGGTCTCCCGGATCCAAGCAATCTATCGAGTAGGCCGATAGGTCCAGCACCACCATCAGGTCATCCGGAAACACCCTTTAATGGGCGGTACGGACCATTTCCGTAGAGGCTGACCTAATAGGGTGGCCTCAAAACTGAACCCAATGGAGTGATGGTCCGACCATCCGACCGGTTCCACCACCAAATCAGATATCCCCATCCCCAGAAGGACACCGAATCCAATGAATGCCCACCAATATGGGTGAGGAGGAAATAACCTGTGTGAAGCCCAGTGAAATCATCAACTGGAGAAAGTCTTGACCAAAATGTGAGTTCATCATCGACCCAGGCATTGAAGTCCCCAGAACCAACCATCTGGGGACCCCAATGTCAGGTCGACAATGAAGCCTGCAACTTCCCAGGAAAACATTCTCGTCACCTGGTGGACGGTATACAAGAAAGTGTCCTGCACCCACCCTCGCCCAGGATGCACTCAAAGTACCTGGTGACTCCCACTGGTACCTCCACTAGGCCCAATTCTGTTCTAAAACAGATGGCAACATCCCCACCCTGATGATCCAGCCTCGGGCGGTGTATCACCGAGTAACCTTCTGGAATTGCTGCTGCCAAAACTGGTCCAGCATTTTCATCCAGCCCGGTCTCAATGATGAACGCCAGGTCAGATGACCTAACAAAATCAGCTATAATAGCCGTTTTGTTTTTAATAGACCTGGCGTTGCACAACACCGCCCGAGTAGAATGAGCCTCCGAGGATGACCGCCTTACCTGCTGATTATAGTCAGAACCCTTGGGTATGGGCACCAGACAGGGAGGTCCTCTTTCCTGGGCCCATTTCGCCCCAGGGCATCTCCTTGTCTCCACTATCTCTATCCGCCCACTCCTTTCCATTCCTCCTCCAGACCCAGCACCAGCCCTCCTCCTCCCCCTCACAATCCCCAGAGCCCTACATCTTTTATAGACCTCCAGTGATAGGGGGGGGACAGGAGAAAGGATGAAGGTCCCTGAGCCTGGAGGGGGAATAGTACCCGACTGTCCTACTATTGTTCCAGCACATAATCAACACTACAACAAACAATCTAACAATTATTAACCCCCCTCAAAACACTTAAGTAAATACAACTACTCTACAATAAATAACATACAATTAATAAACTATAAATCTAATAACACAATAACCAAATAACCAAGTAACTTAAAAACTAAATATAAAATATAATATCTATTTAACAAATCTATACCTCTTAATTCAAACGTCTAATAAATAAATAAATCCTATCAAAGTTTGTGTTATTGAGTGTCCAAAATGTGCCTTCAGATCTTTAATTTGTAGATTTCATTTTATCTCTCTGCTCACCACAATGCTCTCACCACTGCAGGGAAAAGGAGTTTTACAAACTATACAGGCCCCTAACATAAAGCTGGCTTTTAATATTAAAGAAGGCCTCCTAGTCCAATAACCAGTACCACAGTTTCTTTTGAAAATTGAAAAAGAGTTCCAAGGTCTTTTAATGTCCACACCTGTGTGCTCTCACCACTTTAGGACAGGAAATTTAGAGTTATGCCAGCCTCCTCCCACGAGGCTGAAACAATCCCACAGAACCCAGTTCTGGTCTTTACAAAAGATATAGCAAATGCTGGCCCAAAAACAGAAATTAAGAGTACTTCACCAAACAGATGGTCCAGGAAGTCCCACTTTCCTTCCCACGTTGTGGTTTTTCCTCCCTAGGAATCCTTCACGATGACAGGCAGGCAGGCAGCATGTAAATTTCACCTTCAGGTTAAGCTCAACCCGATCCTTCACCACGGTGAGGCAGGCTAGATCACCCTTTGGTGGTCCCCCTACTCCACCTAAGGAACTGGATTAGCACCACCACCCTCCGATGCCAGTGACAACCGTCCCTCCATCTGGACCGAGGAACTCAACCTCTTTAAAATGACAGAGATCCTCACTGCACGCTATGTGCACCCTCTCAGGGCTTCCTCTTCCTCCAGCAGGTCTCTCTTACAGACACCCAGCCACGTCCTTCACGTACAGTCCGGCATGTTCCCATCCCATCTGGAAACCACCACTCTACCTCACCGTTCCACCATTCCTCCGATTTCTCCACAGCCTCAAAACCACTCCACTGGACCACCAACCATAGTAATCCTTGGCAATCGAGCAAGCAGTTGACACACACAGCAGAGGCGACCTCCCACAACTCCAATATGCCAGTCTCTACAGGTACGCTATAAATGACAGTCGACTTAAACTTTAGACCGTAATAATGCACCGTAAACAGTAAACTTAGGACTAGGACTTAAACAAAAAATAAAATAAACGAATTCTCCTAAAATTCAGCAACTGGTTAGGGAGCTTACAGACGGCAGCCCAGTGTGGCTGCCATCTTCAATCCAATCTCAGAGCACATTTCTCCTCCAGCTGCTCATGTTTCAACTAACAGTTTTACTACTATGATGATGCAGTCTAGTTAAATGTACTATTCCCGCCAATCTTTCCCATTGAATATATCTACCCCTGTCTGTAACTTCCTGCCATATGTTTGCCAGGAGTAAGCTTTTGCATTCTAATATTGTACTGTCTATGTATAAAATTCCATGTTATGTTTTGGGTCTCGGCCCCCAGGTCGCATGTGGAATCGAGCATGTTGCTCAGTATGCCTTCCTGGTAAATCTCGTAAATAAATAAATATCAGCCCCTGAGCTAGAAGGTCCTCCTGAAGGTAGAATCCAGTGGTCCATGGCCTTTGCAATTATAGATTTTGCAAACCATGGCCGCTAGTATGTCAATAAGGGGTCACTAGTATCACTATGGGCCTTGTCTGCCAGATCTTGTTCAGAACTTGTTATATGAGTGGGACTGGAGGAAGGCATATGCTTTGTTAAAGCTCAAAGGAATGGACAAGGCATCTATCCCACTTGACTGTTTGTCTCTGAATATGAAGAAGAATGTTGGTGTTTGCATGTTCCAAGCTGTGGCCATGAGGTCCACTTTGGTCAGGCCCCACCTCATGTTCAGTCTGTTGAATATTTGTGGGTGGAGGTGCCCTCCCCCAGGTGTATTTGTTGGTGGCTCAGCCAGTCTGCCACGGTGTTGAGCTTTCCCACCTGGTGGACTGCTGAAACATGTAGGAGATTCTTTGTGGCATCTTGCTGCATACTTTTGCTTCTGGTGCTCCTTGTTTTATGATGTAGGATACTGTGGACATTTCTGATCATAAGAGTACTGCTTTCGACCTTATGAGGTCCTTGAAGTGGGTTACAGCATTGTGCACTGCTCGCATTCCAGGTTATTGATGGATAGCCTTGCCTCAGAGGAAAACCATCTTCCCTGTGCCATCTTGTGGGCCATTATGGCCCCTGAGTCATTGGTGTCTATTGTGACTTTGAAGTTTACCTCTAGTGGGACTCCCTGTATGTGGTTGTCCTTTTGCATCCACCACTGGAGTGAGCGTTTCACTGTTAGGGTGATGTTGATTCTTTCCAAAAGGTTGCTGTGTGTGTCTACAACTGCTTTGATTGATAGGAACTGAAGAAGTCTCATTCTCCATCTGGTTCACGGGGTCAGATCTATGCACAATGCCACCTTGCCTAAATAGTTGCTTTATTCATGCTAGTATCACAGAATTTGATTATGCAGTGCTTGGGCTTGGCTTATTACATTGCTGACCCTTTTCTGAGAAGGTCTCACTTGGCCTGACCTTGTGTCTATTGTCATACCAGGTGACCTAGTTGCTGACTGGGGATGAGGGAGCTCTTCTAGATGTTGTTTACCCATCTGTGGTCCTGCATGGTACTGAGCACTACCTGGGTGTCCTTTGTGGCTTGTTGACATGACCTTGTTCTTATTAGTCAACCATTCAGGTATGGAATGACATGTATTCCCTTTACCCGGAGATGTGCCGCTACTACCACTGTGACCTTGGTGAATACCCTGTCTGCTGATACCAGGCCAAATGGTAGGGCCTGGTATTGGCAGTGATGACACATTATCACAAATCACAGGAACCTGTGATAGATGGATTGGGATATGAACGTATGTGTCCTTCATGTCGATGGATCTCATGAAGTCCCCTTTGTGTACTGCCCTGATTTTCATGTGTATTGTTTCTATCTTGTATTTTCTTGGTGTTACTGATTTGTTTAAGAATTTTAAGTCTAATATAGGGTTTAAAAGTCTCCCATCTTCTTAGGGACCCTAAAGAAAATAGAGTATACTCATTTTCCTTGTTGGCATTTTGGGACTTCTCCGATTCCTCTTGTTGTTATCAATAGTCACAATACATTTTGACTTGAAGTTGTGATACTTTTTTCTTGGAACTGGGGATATGACCAGTTTGTTGTGCCTTGCTTTCCTGGGAACTCTATGGAGTAGCCTTGAGTGATTACTTCCAGGACCCATTTGTCTTTTCCACTGGTGAGTGAATTGTTGGAATTGACCTTCTATTACTGGAGAACCCAGTGCCATCATCTGCATCATGAGGCAGTAACTGTGATGAGTATTTACCTCCTCTGAAAGAACTGAAGTGGCCCTGCCTGCTCTGCTGTGGCCCCTGGATCTGTCATATCCTTGGTTGTTGTAGGGCTCGAAGTTGTGGCCTCTGTAGGACATTCCATATGATTCCTTGCAGTCACAAAAATGTGCTCTGTTCTTTCTGAAACACCTTCTTTAGCATACTGTCCAGTCTTCTATCTGTTGGATCCTTTAATCGTGCCAATCCCTCTGCTGTCAGGACTATTTTCTGGCACAGTGAGGCTATTTGAGGGTCCACAGGTGGTACCGTGTGCCATAATTTCAATTTATCTTCCTGTATAGGGTACATTCTGTCCCATTATTTTCTTTCAGGGATCTGGCTGGGTCTGCGGCTCCCTACTATTTTGAGATTACTTCCTCTATGGCCTTGCATATAGGAAAATAGTCATTAGATTTAGGTGTTGGCTGGAGGATAAGAGTTAACTTCTTTTACCCAGTTAAGGATGGGATTCAAGTCCTACTGTGGCCTTGATGAACCTCATTAGGGGCAGAACTACATCATAAGAGCATAATTTGGCAGTCATAGTTTGAGGGTCTTCCTCTACTGTGTCCTTGTGACCGGAGTCATTGACCTCTTTTCGAGTCATTATTATTATTGGGCCCATGAATAATGTGCAGGTCACCTACATGTCGAGACTCTGCAGTGTGTGGGCAACTCTAGGTCCCTGAGCCATGCATCTCGGTTCTGCATATCTCCCATGGCATGCACGGAAGGGATGTGTTCCTTCTGCACCCAGTCCCCCAGCTGGTCACACAGCTACATCGCCGCCAATCCAGAGGTGTGTCTTGTGCATGCCCACACTCCACACCATTTATGAAGACACAGAGTGCAGGACAAGGAGGGTGCAAGATAAGGCAGTGGGAACCCTGATATATTAGTTATGTGCCCTCCAAATGACACCCATGGCCTGTGGTCGGACAGGACATAGTTCCACCATGCTGGCCCAGCCCACCAGGCTGACAGGGAGGGCTGGGACAACTCACCCATACTTAAATAAACAATGATCCTGCACTGTCCCAGAATCCCCTGCTCAGGCAGAGCAGGGGATCCACTCCGAGACCTAGGATGGGCATCCAACTGGACCCCTGCCTGTGTCCCTCGAACTGTCCCCTGTACAGCTACATGCTGGGGGGGCAGTGGACAAGCACCATGTGGGCACATGCAGTCATGCATACCACGCACCCTACACCTATCCCAGCTGCGTGGCTACGTGGGCCAGGTAAGTATGAATCACATGTATCTGGATGCACCTTCATGCTGGGACTCACTGTTATCATTTGGTTGCTCGATGTCTGGGATAGGGGCAGGCAGGTGGGAACCTTGGTTCCACCTCATTAAGCTGGCATTGGATTGCTTGAGTTTGGGATGGTTTTGGCCATTGTTTTCACCTGTTTCAGGATATCGAGCATGAATGCCTGTTGATCCTGGAACCCTTGTGCTATATGGAGGCAATGTCATTGTCCAGGTTGTTGGTCTTGATATCCATACTCTCCTCCTCTGTGGGTGTCCAGGAGAACAGCCTGATCCATCCAGGTCACTTACCAGGCATAGTGGCCCCTGATGCCATGGCAGATGGGGAACCCTGCAGCTCTTGCATTCCCTCACTCTAGTCATGTTAATGACCTGTGGGTAAGAGAACAGAGAGAAATGCAGCTGTTCGAGGTAACACTAAGCATGGAGTGAGAAGTATTCACAAGAGTATTATTGACTATAGTTAGTCTAGTAGGGGACATCATCACAGTGGACCCCTGGCTGTGCAAAATTAGTGTCCCTGTGTCCCATTGTCAAGGGAGCATGTATATGTAATGCGCTGAGCACCAGCCATGTGTAGTTTAATGATCAGATTCTTTAAGGACTGTATATATAGTCTGATTATCTTTTTACATGCCTTCTGTTTTGTCTGTGCTCTTGTTGTAGACTCTGATCCTTTGTAACCTCTTAGGTCATGCCTGAAAATAGGCATTTATTTGCCTAGTACACCTACCTGGTTAACAAAAACTAAATAAATAAGTAGTCACAGGACATGGTAGAGATAAGCTGGTGAGACCCCATCTAGTGTACTGCATGCAGTTCTGGAGACCCAGTCTCACTAAAGACATAAACAGGATAGAGGCAGTCCAGAGGAGGCAGCTAAATGGTGCAGGGTCTGCACGGAAGACATATGAAGACAGACTTAGGAGCTTAATATGTAGCCTCAAGGAAAGGAGGGAGGCATGCTAGAAACTCCAAGTACCTCAAGGGAATCAACAAAGTCCAAGAGGGTAGCATCTTTCAGAAAAGAGGTGTGCAGAACAAGGGGCACAATTTGAAGATGGGGGGTGGCTCAGAGGTAAAGTAAGGAAGTATTTTTTCACAGAAAAGGATTGCGGATGCATGGAACGACCTTCTGGAGGAGGTTATGGAGTCAAAAAAAGTGGTGGAATTCAAGCATGCATGGGACAGTCATAAGGCAATTTTAGGGGGTGGGGGTAGGAAGAAGTAGGCTATTGGTTAACTAGGATCTGCAGCTTATCCATTAGGTAGGGAAATGGGCAGACTGGGTGGGCCAAGCGGTCCTTATCTCCCGTCAAAGTCTATGTTTCTATGTATGCTGCATATAGGTATATAAGCATACAGCCTCTGCAAATGGCTGCTGTGTAGAGGCCACCTATTTGCCTTTGACAAGATAGCAGCTGGAAGTTGCCTATTAGTACCACAGTGTATTCAGATAAGATGGTGGCCAGAGGTGATATCTTATGTCACATCCGGTTGCATGGTCACACTGGAAAGGAAAGCAGTTCCCAAGTAATATGGTGGCTGGATTTGATGATGCCTGTCACATCTGGCCACTCTCTGAGCAGCCAGAAAGAAGGAAAGGGGTAAGATGGTGCATGAGAGTACACGAGACTGTGATACTGGCAGTTAGTGAGGTATGGCATATAGCCGGCTGGTTAGGACATCGGATCATGGAGATTCAGAGTTTGTCAACATGCAGACAATGGAAGATTGGGCAAGTGTTCCCATGGGTCAAATACAACCCCAGGTACAATGCTAATTAAAAACTTTGTCATAGTTTAGTTACTGTACAAACTGGCAGCCGCATAACAAGGGCGGACCCTCAGGCAGCTACTTGGAGGGAACACCATGCACCAAGGCCTGGAGTCACTGCAGTAGAACTCCAGGGAGGTGTCCTAGGAGAGGAGTTGATTATGTTTTTTACCAGAGTGATCTGCTGCACTGGGGATCACGCTCTCCTCCACTCTCCAGTGCTAACCCACTGCCACTGAGAACAGGGAGGTAGGGCACTCACGCTCAGATGCTGATTCCAAAGAGCAGGGGCACAGGCATGTAATAACTGACAGCGTGTGCTGGTGCTCTGTTTAAAAGTCCCAAACTCGTATGCAGGAATTCAAATATGGTGAACAACTAAAGAAGGAAGTTTCTAGATAGTACAGGCAGGATAACCTCAACATCTCCACAGTTCTGGAAGGGAAATGGAGAAATTCAGATAAAGAGAATGAATGCTATACTCTAGACCAGAGGTGTCCAATCTTTTTGGGGTTGTGAGCCACATTTAAATTTCTGAGTAAGATGTGAGCCACAAGAACATGCAGCCCATTCAATACCCAACATGCAGCCCTTACTATACCCATATTTAGCCATATTTTGGAGTTAAATTAATAACATAGTCATAGTAAATAGTCAATAATCGTATTTTATTATGTTACAGTATTTTTTTTAAATAGTCGTAATTTTAACATAATTAATCAGAGCAGCCCTGGAGCTTTAGATTTGCTTGCAGGTTTAGTAAAAGTAGCTTTTGAGCACTCAAGGTACTTTTCAGCTCCTGTACTTTGACTTTTCTCAAATTTAAAAGACTGTGACATGTACTTGACATATGATTGACAAACCCCTCAAGAGCCACATCAAACTGCTTCAGGAGCAACATGTGGCTCATGAGATCTGGTTAGCCACCCTGTTCTAGACAGAGTCAAAAATAAGTAAAGGTGTCTGAAAGACCTTAAAAGGGCCTTAAGTGCAAAACTTTAGCCACTGAAGAGGCATCAAATACTCCCCTACTTGAGATGAAATTAGGTTAAAAAGTGGAACTTCTTTGTCAGTGAAGCAGGAGCTAGAAGTGAGTGCTGCAGCCTTATCAATGCACATGGGAGAACTGGGGAAACTACCCAAGATGACCTGGTATTAGGGGGTCAGATTTCAAATCTTTCACATGTGCATCACCAGCCTATCAAATGGACATAAGAACCTATGAGATAATTGTTGTGAGTGCCGTATAAATTGCAAATCACAATGCTCAAGCCAAAAGAAAAAAAATATTCTTGTGTGAACCTGCTTCCCAGTTCTGGAAGGGGAGGCAGGGTAAGGGATTGTGAATAGTATTGATGGAGCCCTAAAGAAGAAACAACAGTACTACTGTGAGTAATTTTTTTCTTCTAACCCTAGGAATCCATCAGTATGTATTTAAAATGTGTGAACTCCTCAGCAGTACCTTTGGAGGCTGGGTCCAGAACCTATTTAGGGAAAAGGTTCTGAAAAATAGCAATGCCAAAGCTGGTATCTCTTCTGGACTGTATGTCCAGGTAGTAATGTTTTGTGAAGGTGTGTACTGCTTTACCAGGTAGTTGCTTTGTAAATTTCTTGCAGGGGATGCCCTTGTTGCTTCTACAGAGGCAAAGGAGCCTCATAGAGTGTGCTGTAAGGCTTCGGACGGGGGCGGATTTGGCAGCTTTCTCTCACAACAGAATAGTGCAGGAGACAATCCATTGAGAAATGGTTCTCCAAGATGCTGGTTTGTCGTTCCCTACTTCACCATAAGTGACAAAAAGCTGAGTAATAAGTGACCTAACATCTGTTGTGTGGTTCAGGTAATAACTTAGTGCCCTCATAATATCCAGACAGTGGACATAGGAAGGGCTATTGAATGATTCAGGCAGAATTCAGATACTACCTTTAGGAGTAATTTCCCATTTGTCCTCAGGACTATCTTGTCCTATGAAAATGCATATAGTTTGGAGCTCACGCACCCTTCTAGCAGATGTCATGGCCACTGGAACAGTTTTCCAAGTGACATATTTTAGTGCAGCAGTGGCCAAATGGAGTTTCCATGAGTTGAACAATACACACATTTAGGTGCCAGTGGGGACTGGTCCCCTCACAGTGGGTACAGGTGACTAAGGCCTTTAAAAAACTTTTGAAAATGGGTTGTGATGGCATGGACTTTTCTTTGTCAGCTGATGTGTATCCTGAAACTGCTGCTAAATTCATTCTCATTCTCATTCATTCATTCATTTTATTGGACGGCAAGATTGAGAGTAAAACTCTCTTTTACAACTGCATCCAGTACAAATAAACAATGACTTGATTACATAGTCAGCACAGTACAATACAATACAATACAATAACAATAACAATACAGAATACATTACATTTAGTTCCAGGATTACACAAAATAAACTAGTTAATTCAAATTCATATATTAAGAGAGTTCACCTAAAACAATCCCAAGGGTTCTGAAACACTATAGCAATAAGTGCTTTATATTGGGTAAAAGAAATTAACATATTTGAATTACATCATTTCTTAATCAATTCTCAAGCATGTGTAACAAAGGCAGCCAATGTAAAAGACCCAAATTAAGTTTGTTGTCTAGGGATAATAAAACTTACCAAGTTAGTTGATCTAAGGCTATAATTAGATTGCTTTCTACTGTGTAAGGTATCAATGAGATATTTAGGTAATATCCCAGTGACAAACTTATACATATACAGAAACCAGTGCAATTCTCTGCGTGATGACAATTCCAACCCACAACAGCATACAGATGGCAATGATGTGTATTCCATGGAAGTCCAGTTATAAATCTAAGTGCACTGTGATAAAGAGGGTCCAATGCGCTCAAAACTTTACTAGTGGCATGTCTATAAATATAATCATAATAATCAAGAACTGGTAAGAATAGTGAATTAACAAGAGATTTTCTAATAGAGAAGCAAAAATATGACTCATTCCTATAAAAGAAAGATAATATTCTTTTAACTTAGTAGATAATAACTGTACATGGAATTGAAATTTAGTTTGCTCTACCAGAATTAGGCCAAGATATGTATAAGTAGTCACTCGTTATATCAATTCCTTTCTTAGATTTCAAAACCAAATCCACATTAGTCAGACATTTTCTAGAAACAACATCCATTGTGTTTTCCGCTCATTCAGCAGTAATCTTAGATCAACCAAAGCATTCTGAACTGTTCTAAAATTGTGCTGTAAAGCTGTGACAGCCTGTCTGCATCACTTTGACTAGTGTACATTATTGTGTGGTCTGTATATAGAAATATGCTTGTTGATAGACAGCAGGACTTGGGTAAGTCATTTATGTAAAGTAAGAATAATAAAGGGCCCAAGACTGATCCCTGTGGGACCCCTCTGTTAACTGTAACCAAGTCTGAGCTAAACCCACCAACTTTGACACACTGTTGATGAAACAAAAACATCATTTGTAACTTTAGAAATAACATTTCTTGCATTTTGACCTTTCCTAAAACCTGATTGAAAATCAGTAATTAAGTTATGTCCATCTGTCTGGATACTGTGAAAGCTGCCTATAGAATAAATGCATGTTCAGTGCTGAGGATCTCGGGCCCAGGAACTGTAGGTGGACCAGGTAGTTTAGGACTGTAGGCAGGCCTGCCTGCATAGGTTTTATTGGTCTGGGAGCACACTAGAATGAAAACCTCCTCAGTTTTGAAGCATATATTTTTCTTGTCACTGGTTTTCTAGAAACCTTCAACACTTTTAATACTTCATCTGAAAAGTTTAGTTAGTCCAGAAAACACTAGCTTTTCGAGAACCATGCCTTGAAGTGTAGGGTTCTGATGTCTGGAAATGTTATCCTGCCCTTAGACAGTGTCAGCAGGTTTTATTTCAGTGGCAGATCGATAGGAGGCTTGCTGAAGAGGGACAGCAGCATGGAGTATCAAGTTTGTCTGGCTCAGTCTGGTGCTATGAAGATCACTGTTGCTGACTCCCTACTGAACTTTATGAGCAATCTTAGTATGAATGTAAATGCATACTGGAGCGTCCCTATCTAGCTGATGAATAGTGCATCCTCTAGGACTGACCCCATTATGGGCGGGGGGGCGGCTACAATAAATAAGTGGGAGCAGGTTGTTCTCCCAAGAAGGAAACTGATCTATTTCTGGTGTACTCCATGTTCTGAACACTGATGGCAGCACCTGATTTTTTTAGAGTCCACGCATGCTTTTCCTGCCGGATTCTGCTTAGTGAGTCCATCAGAAAATTGTCTTTCCCTGGCAGATGGACTGTGGACAGCTCTACACCTAAGGAATAGGCTAGATTCCACATATACAAGCTTCTGTGCATAGCCTTGAAGATCTTGTTCCTTCCTGCTTGTTTATGTAATACATTGTTGTGGCGTTGTCTGTTCGGATCTGGACAGATTGATCTTGAATCTGTAAGAATACTTGCATTGCTAGGAACACTGACCGGAACTCCAGGAGGTTGATATCTCCTGGGTCTCCTGTATGCTCCAGATACCACTTAAGGTGAAATCTTCCAGGTGGGACCCCACCCCAGGAGTGAGGCATCTGTTGTGAGGATACCTGTAGGGCATTACTGGAGGATCTGAGGTAATCTTCTCTTTCCACCACTCTAGTGCCTTTGGCAGAGTTTTTGTGAGAGGCACTAGCTTGGACAGAGAATCCCATCTTTGAGACCAGTGATCTTTTATGTTGTACTGGATGTCTCTTACAGTATCTGAAACTGGCCACTGGTACCACTATTGTGGATGATGCCATGTGTCCCAATAGCTACAGAAAATCCCTTGCCAGTCTTGGCTGGCCTACTCTGAAGGATTTTGCAGTGGAAATCAAATGTGCTACACTTGCTTATGGAAAAAATGCCTTCCCTTGCAGGGTATTCGGGTCTGCACCACAGTATGAAGTCCAAAACTTGAGTTGGCTCTGTTTGTGACTTCTGCAGGTTTATCAGGAAGCCCAGGTTTTTGAGGGTGCATTTCACTAGCTGACAACAGCACTTGCCCCCTGCAGAGTTTTCCCAGAGACCAACCAGTCGGAGCCAGATTAAGGCATAGGCAACAAAGGCACTAGCCTAGGGCCCTCACCTGCCAGGGGGCCCAAGAAATCCCCAAAATATATTTACTACATACCCATTTCTTTCTGTTGAAGCTTTTTGTAATAGACTTGGCTGCTGAATAAGACGAACAATGCAGGAGCTGAACTGTGATGGGAATCTCACCTCCCAAATTGGTGTTAAGTACAGCTGATAGCTTCAGGTGGCTGCAACCAGACTAACCTTTAAGGTGTTAACAGGCCATTTTCCTTTGCTTTGTTTGTTTGACTGTGAAGCTCACCTCCCTAATTAGGTGTTAAGTTCAGGTGATAGCTTGGTGGGGCTCCAGTCAGACTGACCTTTAAGGTGAAAACAGGCCCTTTTCCTTTGCTTTGACTCCAACCCCCTGGTATCCCAAGTGGGAAGAAGTAGCTAGAAAGATCCCTGCCCCAAATAGACAGAGAGAGTGACTGGTGCAAATCTTAAATGGGGCCCCCCTGCAGTAGTTTGTCCACTACTTGCCTCATCTTGTGCATTTGGGGTGCCCTATCATTCATACTGGAAGGATCAGAGAGACAGCAGAGCCTGCTTATTGGAGAGCCTTTTCCAAGTTCCAGATGCCTCTCATTAGCACATGGATGTTCTTTGACATGCCATGGCCCTGGGTCACATAGTATGCAGACAGAGGTTGGGGTTCACAGATCCAAGTATTACGAGTCTACATGTTTTCCAGGGTCTTGGCATGGGGCTGTAATCGCTATGCTACACTGCCTAATGTTTTAATTTTTACACTCCTTGACTGGCATTGGATTATCATTGTTAAATGCAATTCTCTTCTCAGATAAAATTGGTAGGAGGGTTCATGGTTGAGTATGGGTTGAAGCAATGAGTGGTGTCATGCAAATGATCATAAAGTTATGAAAAAAAGAAATAGGGCTGAATTTTCTAAGTCCTTTAACGGTACTATACATATATTGCAATTCACAAGCAGTATGACTAAGCCTGATCTTTAACATCACCTACAAAACCACATTTTAATGACACAAAGTAGCAAAGAGGCTACAGTGTTATCAATAGGCTTACAACATTGTCGGGGCAGCAGTGACCTTCAGATCATATCTGTTTAATTTGCAGCCAATTGTATATGTAATGTAGCTATATACTGTATGTACAATACTACCCCATTATGTACAATTGCCTGCAAAGTAAACAAATAGTATCTGCAGGCCACCACTAACCCTGACCATTATAAGTCTATCTATAGCACTACAACCCCTTCCCTATGTGGTTTTTGGTGGGGCTGTATCAGGAAGTAAGACTGTACTTGCAGACTGTACTTGCATTAAGTTACGTAGCATAAGAAATGTGGCAATCATGTATGCTGAGAGTAGTCTTGCATATACAGTGATCCCTCAATTATATACCAAATGTTTGCACAAAATGATAGCTATTCCTTTGCCACTTATTATCTCACACCCCTGATTATCCACCCAATTTTGCTTGTATGAAAATGGGTGGATAGTTAAGGATGCACTGTAGATTATCAATCAGACTGAAATCAAACAGTATATGACACACACTTGGGGAAAAGAGAGACTAGAGAATGGTGTGCACTGTCACTAATATGATACTAAAAGTGGATAAGGCCATGGGCACTGAGAGAGTACACCCCAGTATGCTGAGGGAACTCAGGAAGGAGCGTGCTGTTCCTCTGACAGCCCTTTTCAACCTGTCTCTGAAAACAGGGGTGGTTCCAGGAGACTGGAGGAGGGCTGATGTTGTCCCACTGCACAAAAGTGGAAGCAGAGGAGGCAGGGAATTATGGACCTGCCAGCCTGATTTCAAAGCAGGCAGCCGAGGTGGGTGCTGATATGATATTGTCAATGGCTTTCCTAAGGGATTTGGGGATGGGAAGCAGTAACCCTCCATCTTGTGGGAACCAGTCCCATCATATCCATAAACTCAGGGCCTTTCGCACCATGCAATTCTGCTTAAAGTTGGACCACATAATATTCTGTGGTGATTTGCATATGTAGCCCATGATGCTTTGCATTGTGGGGGCATGTGTGATTTTGTATTTTCTTGAAACTTGGCTTCCAAGCCAAATGCCCTTTGGGGTAACCCTTGCCTCAGTGTTTGCGAACAGAGGTTCTCTGTCTTTTAAATAGTTTTTTATTTTAATGGGTTCACCACAATATATCCAAGGCACACTGCCTTAAGGGTAGCTGGTCCATTCCACTGGGGTGTCAAACTGACGAGGCATACTGATGAGTCCTGGTAGGACGAAACACGTGTCTTCTGTTAGCACCCTTTGCAAACTGTGTGAGAGGCCTTTCGGCACCATGCAATTCTGCTTAAAGTTGGACCAGCATAACATTCTATGGTGATTTGCATATGTAGCCCATGATGCTTTGCATTGTGGGGGCATGTGTGATTTTGTATTTTCTTGAAACTTGGCTTCCCAGCCAAATGCCCTTTGGGGTTACCCTTGCCTCAGTGTTTGCGCACAGAGGTTCTCTGTCTTATACATATATATATATATATATATATATAAAACTTACATTTTTTATGCTGATCCGTTGCCAGCCTTATAAGACAGACACAAGCTGTAAAGTCTAAAGAAGCTGAGGATATTAAGATGATTCTTAGGAATCAAGTGTGCATTTGGATATTTTTACTGCCTCCATGCAAGCTGATGAAACTGGCCAGCAAGGGTTATTGTTGGGGTAGTGCTTTTTTCCTCACAGTACTATTCTTGCTGATTTGGAAAAGAAATTAGCATATACCTGCACATGTAGTTACTGTAGTTGCTTTGAGTTGACATGTAAAATGAAATATCTTTTTGAAAAGTGAAACTACTGTATGAATAGGAATATGAGACGCTGAATCTGAATCTTTGTCTCTCCCTACATGTTGCATGACCCAATGTCTCCAACTCTGTTGATGAACACTTTTTCTTTTTTTATGTTTATCAGTGCAATCCTTGTAGCTCGGGAGTAAGTGAACTTTTCAACCTTTTTTTGTATTAAAATCTACACTGTAACAAACAAGGAAACTAAATAAATACTGTTGGTTCTGTATTTAACAGAAATTCTGATTTATATTTGTTTAAACATGATACTGTGGGTTATTTTTGCAGATAGTAAGGGAGCTGATAGCATCTCATGCCTGTTACTGAGATTCATGTGGCTGTTAGATTTTGTTAGCAGTGGGAGTTGTACAAGGTATAGAAGACTGAATGCCTTCATAAGATAAATGTTCTTCTGCTGTTCATTAAAACAAACCAGCCTTGAAGTAAAGCATCAATTTTGGAGGCGAAGCATTGATTTTGAAACAGGGGTACATTTATCTTGCTGTACAATTTGCTTCTGCATGCATAATTCTTAATTTAGCAATGTTTCACTAAGGGGATTTTTCAGTAGAAACAAATCACACAAAGTATTGAGGTACAGTAGATAAGCAGTTTCAGCATATGCAACTTCTCGAGAATGGGAGTTCTGCCTTTTATGGAAACGATTATACTGTGGGGCTTACAGGGGTGCAATATTTATTTAAGTACACCACTTTGTGTGTTGTATATGGGTACTGTGGTACAAATCCAGACCATAACCGAAAAGAATACCCAACACAATCAGATACTGGGAAGAAATTTTACTGACTCCCTCCGATAACCATTCCTGTCAAAGAGAAAAAATTGAGAGATGTAACAGTGCTGGCAACAGCTCTGCACCAGATTTCTTTCCTTGTGTTATTGTCCGCATCACTTGCCATGTAAAACATTTATTTCTGTTGCATAATTTAAAGACAGAAGGGACTCTTGGTCCATTATGTCTGCCCCCTGTTTCATAAGCCGAACCTAAGAATGAATAAGTATGCTTTGTAACATTTACTGATGTAAAGGGGTTCCCAAATCACTCTTCTATCCAGGTTATCCAGTGATTCCCTTGGTAAGCAGATTCCAGAAACATTTCTAGACTTACTTTGAAGCCCTCTGTTTGCAGTCTTCATGCCCACAGTCTACACTGGTAGGCTATTTCACAAGTACAAGTGGGACAAGTGCTTCCTAATGTTGCCTCTGAATTTAACACTTCTGAGCTTCATGGCTCAGAGGTGTTGCCCACCCCCCACAGCTAGCAGTGGAACCAGTGAACCAGAGGAGTGCATCTCTCTCTACAAAGCAGTGTGCAAGAGATGGAGATAAGTGCCCAAGAGGTGGATAGGCAGAAAAGGGTCACAATTCAACAGAAGGGTAGACAGCAGGGAGAACCAGGGATAAAGAACAACCAGGGAAGGGGCAGGAGTAGAATAACTAAACAATCTAGGGAGGTCAAATCATGGAAAGCCATGTGTGCCAATGCCAGGAGCCTTAGCAAAAAGATGGAGGATCTGGAGGCTGTCATGGTACAGTCGGACCTGGACATTGTGGCCATCACAGAAACCTGGTGTAATGATAACTACGACTGGGAGATGGCCATACCTGGCTACAACATATTCAGAAGAGACAGTGCAGGTAGGAAGGGAGGCGGAGGAGTGGCACGTTATGTGAAAAATGACATAACGGCCACAGAGATACAGGAGGAACAAAATGGGGGAGAGATACTGTGGATTAAGCTGGAAAGGAAAATGGGGCCAGCCATCTGCACAGGTGTGGTCGATAGACCACCAGCCCAGGAGGAAGAAACAGATAGGGAGCTGATGCTAGCCATCCAAAGAATGGCAGACAAGGGTGAGGTAGTGCTGGTTGGAGACCTAAGTATTCCAGACATGAACTGAAGCATCCCAACAGCAGCATCAACTAGGAGCAGATTTATCCTGGACTCCCTTCAAGGTGCCCTCCTCAAGCAACTGGTCATGGAACCAACTCAGCAGAAGGCAGTACTGGACCTTGTGCTCACAAACAGGGACAGTATGAGGGGGGTAACAGTGGGGGAGCACCTGGGGAACAGTGACCACCAATCATTGTTATTTGAAATCACAGACTGATCAGAACCAAACCACACAAAAACACGTATCCTGGATTTTAGGGGGGCAGACTTTGGGAAAATGGGGAGATGCTTGAAAGAGGCATTAAGGGGAATGGGGCAGGAATCAGGGGTTGAGGAACAGTGGGCAGTATTTAAAACAGGGATTACAAGAGCAACAGAATTATGCATTAAGCAGGTTAGCAAGGGGAAAAGGAAGAGGAGGCCATTATGGTTTTCCAGGAGGTAGCAGAGAAAGTGAAATCTAAAGATTGCATTCTGGACAATACAAAAGACACAGGCAGAAGGGATAGGGAGAAGTACCAGGAGAAGCAAAGGGAGGTAGGGAGGTCAGTAAGGGAAGCCAAAGCTCAGACAGAAGAGCACATTGCAAAATCAGTGGATAGAGGGGACAAAACCTTTTACAGGTACATAAGTGAAAAAAGAAAGGCAAAGGGAGGGATAGTGAGACTGAAGGGGGAGGATGGGAGCCACATGGAGGATGACAACAGTAAAGCTGACATATTGAACAGGTATTTCAACTTAATATTTACTGAGGAAGAGGAGGGTAATGGGTCTGAAGGGAGTACAAAGTGTGGGAATGGTGCAGAAATGGACACAAGTCCCTCTACACGAAAAAGGGTCTTGAAGGAACTGGAAGTAATAAAAGTTGATAAAGCAATGGGGCCAGATGGGGTGAACCCCAGGGTCCTTAAAGAACTAAGAGAGGTGGTGGCTGAACCTCTGGCAATCCTGTTTAGCTGATCACTGGAAACAGGGGAGGTACCCAGAGACTGGAGGACAGCAGATGTAGTCCTCTTATACAAAAGTGGGAACAAAGAAGCACTACTGAAGGAGAGACTGGTGGAACATCTGGTTGTCAATGGACTACAGGACCCAAGGCAGCATGGTTTCACCAGGGGTAGGTCATGTCAGACCAACCTCATTGAATTTTTCGACTGGGTGACTAGGGAGGTAGATCAGGGGAGGGCAGTGGACATGGCCTATCTGGACTTCAGTAAGGCCTTTGACACTGTGCCACATAGAAGACTATTACACAAACTGGGGAATATGGGTGTGAGTAGGACAGTAGTGTGGTGGGGAGGTTACTGGCTGGGCAGTAGGACACAGAGGGTGGTGGTAAATGGCTGTCACTCCACAGAGGGAAGCGTGACCAGTGGGGTACCACAGGGATCAGTGCTGGGACCGGTCCTATTCAACATCTTCATCAGTGACACTGCACAGGACCTAGAAGGCATAATTTCCCTGTTCGCTGATGACACAAAGCTCTGTAACAGAGTAGACACACCAGAAGGTGTAGACAGAATGAGAAGGGACCTGCAGAAACTTGAAGAATGGTCAGGGGTTCGGCAGCTGAAATTCAATCCAAAGAAATGCAAGATAATGCATATGGGGCACAAAAACCCTGGCACAATATATTAGTTGGGGGGTGAGGATATAGCATGCACCAAGCAAGAAAGGGATCTTGGGGTTATCATCTCTGATGACCTCAAAGTAGGGAAACAGTGCGACAAGGCAGCAGGTAAAGCAAATAAGATGCTGGGATGCATAGGCAGGGGCATCACCAGCAGGAAAGGGGAGGTCATAATTCCACTATACAAGACACTAGTGAGGCCCCACCTGGAGTACAGTACAGTGTACAGTTCTGGAGACCTTACCTACATAAGGACATAGGGTAGAGAAGGTTCAGAGGAGGGCAACAAAGATGGTACATGGATTGCATCACAAATCCTATGAGGACAGGTTGAAGGACTTGAATATGTACTCCATGGAGGAGAGGAGGGAGAGAGGGGGTATGATAGAGCCATACGAGTATCTTACAGGGAGGAATAGGGTGCAGGAATACACTATTTTTAAGCAAAAAAGATGTTCCAGGACTAGAGAGCATGGGATGAAGTTGGAGGGAGGACGATTCAGAGGAAACATGAGGAAGAATTTCTTCACAAAATGGGTGGTGGACAAATGGAAAACCCTGCCAGAGGAAGTGGTGGGGGGCTGAAATAATCACAGGATTTAAGAATGCATGGGATAGACATAAATGAATTCTGGAGGTCAGGGG
The DNA here is from genome assembly GCA_016271365.2 of Neoceratodus forsteri. NCBI lineage: Eukaryota > Metazoa > Chordata > Ceratodontiformes > Ceratodontidae > Neoceratodus > Neoceratodus forsteri. The sequence goes on along the minus strand of CM057458.1, from coordinate 722,777,896 downwards.
TGAGGGGCAACAGATTCTAGGAAAACATAAAATGAACTTACAAGCTCAAATGGGCAGACTGGGTGGGCCATAGGCCCTTATCTGCTGACACTGTCTGTGTATCTATGTCTATGTCCCTGTTCCATATTGAAGGATGACAGATCAAACCTTTCTGTGTCTTCAAACTTACCGATACCTTTGAGTATGAAAAGTGAGATCATATTTCATCTCAGCCTACTTTTCTCAACTGTGAGCATGTTGTTCAGATGTCTGGTAATAAAAAGTTTCAGTTTTGCAGCAGGGATTTTTATTTCTACTAGATTAGTTGCTCTGGCAAAAAAAGGGCATCACTACAAGATCTGAACCTGTTCGCTCGACACACTTTAGCCTGACACCACATTCCCAAAACTCAAAATCCCAACAGTGGGTTTTGCCCCCCCAAGAGTTTGTAATCATATTTAAGGGGTGCTAGGGCAAAGCTCCCTGAAACATGGGATGCTAAAACTCACTGTTGGGATTTTAGTTTCGGGAATGTGGTGTCGGGCTAAAGTGTGTTGGCGAATGAATATCGGGATCTCGTAGTAGTTAAAAAAAAAAAAAAAAAAAAACTGAGTGCCTCATATATTGCAAAGAATAACAAATGGGCAACAATCATTACAGGGCAGTAATTCCATTTTGGGATTCCAGTGAAAGCAGAACCGCTTGAGCTTCACTCTTGAGTTTCTGTTTTCACTTGACTCCACAAAGGAATTATAGCCTTGCTGATGGTTGCTTCTCCTCTAGTATTCTGTTTATCTTATATGGAATACTGTTTTAAAACACTGTTGTCTACTGTACATTTAAATAAGAGTACAAATTAAGGTTTCTCTTATACAGCGTGATGCTGCTCCAAACCAAATAGATGACTTGTGCTGTAGAGACCAGTTACACATTCATAAGGTTGTATATTAGGTATTTCAAGTTCAAGTTTATTGCAGGAAAGACTCCGTTGAGCAAGCTCATTCACAAGGAGGTCCTGAGGCACATACACATACAGTTCGCAATTACATAGGAGATATAAAATGTAGAACAACAAAGAAAAAAAAATATAATACAAGAGGTATACACAATAGAAGTCCTTATGCTATATATGCAGTACATATTTAAGTATTTCTTGGTTCTCCAAATGCTTTTCTTCTTGAAATGTTGATTCACTGTTAGGTGAATAGTGTATAGTACTTGTGTGCACTTAACTTTGGCCTTTCTCTATTACCACCCTCAGTAGAGAAGATGGGCAGCAATAGGGAGTATAAGGCTTGGCACCAAGGGTGAGAAGAGTGCCAGAGGAGGAGGAGGTGAGGAAGATGGTAGGAGCTCAGATACACTCTGAGCAAGGTTTACTGGGAGAGAGGCTGGCTTATATTTGGGTTATGGGAAGAGTTAATTCCCCCACATTAACTCTGAGATAAAGCCATCCCATTCAGTGTTAGGTGAATAGTGTATAGAAACACAGAAAAAGTGTAGGCAAATGGGTATCACCTGATCCATCTAGTCTGCCCAAGAAACTACTCCTCTTCCTACCTATTTAGCAGGAGTTAGGATACCTATGTGTTTATCCCACGCTCTCTTGAATGCACTGATCATTTTGGCTTCAACAACCTCTTGGGGGAGGCTGTTCCATGCGTCCATCACCCTTTTGGTGAAGAAGAACTTTCTTGTGTTGCCCCCTGAACTTCCTCCCATTAGTTTCATGTTGTGACCTCTCATCTTGCTATTATTTCTTTATGTGAAAAGGGTTATATATTTTTGTATTGTTAATACCTCTGAGGTACTTGAAGATGATTATGTATACTTAACTTTGACCTTTTTTTATTCCCACCCTCAGTAGAGAAGTCGGGCAGCGATAGTGAATAGAAGGCCTGAAAAGAGAAAGATTACCTCCTCCAACTCACAGAGAGTGTGAACAGTAGCATGCAGGAGATGAAAAAACCCTGTGGAGGAAATCTCTGTGAACCCATGGCTACTGAACTGCCCATTCTCTGGGCATACTAAGAGGAGATGATCCAAAAATTACTAATTGATTCTGATTGGCGAGTATGTTTCTAGTAAAGAAAAGGTCCATCTTCCAAGAATCTTGATGTGATTTCAATCCATAGGAATGTCCTAAGAATTTAGTCCAAGTTGCTGAAAGAGTTCTCAGATGCTGGAGGACCATCTGGAACCTTGTTGTATGATGATAGAAGTGAAAAGAGGATGAAAACATTGTATGGATTGGTCAAAGAGTTCCTGGCACCAATATACAGGATTAGGTAATGTGTAATGATCTTATCTGTGGAGTTTGTTGGTCTTTGAGGATAGAATTATACACTTGATCTTCTAACTTAGTAGCTGGGGTGTATTAGCAAGAAGCTAATAGATGACTCCCTGGGATGAGAAGCTGAATGAATGGCTGATGAGACTGAGATGCTCAATGTAGATTCAAATGAGAGAGAATGTAGAATGCCAAACGAGTTTCAAAGTGATGGTCCATAAAAGAAGTTTTTGTGAGCTTTGTGGATAATGATCTATGGAGTCTAAGAAGGCATGAGATGGATTTGATGAAGATGAGAGTATCAAATTTTTAATAATGATGGTTTTATAGTCTTGAGGTTTGATACGAGGACAACATTGATAGAGGATGAACTTTGCGTGGCACGAAGGAGAAGAACTTCTTCTTGTGGTGACATGAGTTGCTTGGATAGCAGGGCTAAGGTGGTCCACAGGAGATTATCTGGCTGCCAATCAATGAGGAAGAGAGTGAGGATCTAGACGGATGCAATATAGTGCATCAAGACACAGGTCAGTTGCGTTGTTTGTGTAGTTATGAGTAGGAAGCATAGCCCAGCTGGTCTCCACATGAATATGAGATGGAATAGGACTAAGGTCTGCTCTTAAATGACGTCTGCTGTTGGTTAATTGTTTGAAAGGAGTGAGGCAGTTGTAGACCAGAGATGACCTGATACGATGCAGTGACTTCCAAATGGCAAATTCCATAGAGAGATGATGTTGTAGGAAGTTAGGAAGTGATGGTTCAGGAATTCTTGAAATAGCAGGATATCCATGAGTTGGAGATATGTTAGAATATATTCCAGGATGCAGGATCAGGGCTGGATCTGTAAACACTGGTTCAAAAAGCAGGATGAGATGGAAGGATAATGACTGTCTAAGGCAGGATGAATTCAGATGCATGAATTCAGTGTGAGTGCCACCACAAATAGTAGATATGAGGAAATGGAGTCAGAGCCTATGCAGCTTTTGGTAATAGAGTATTACAATTGGTTTGCATCCTGCCAGTTTAAGGAATTAGCTTCTTAAATCTGACTGGGCTAGAAAAGGAATTAGGATGATCAAAATTAGGTCAGTTTCAAATAGGAATGGATGGGGAGTCACTCCAGTAGCTCCAACACACTGCTGAATGGTAGTTGGAGAGGCATAGGGAGGAGAAGCTGAGTTTTGGGCAGGAGTATGCTTGCTGTGAAGCATGATGATGACAACCTGTTGTGATCTAGGATGGCCGGGCATAGATATGTTAAACTTAGGCAGCAACGGGTGTGCAGGATAGGTGAAATCCTAGAAGTGCAATCCTCCAGATCAATCTATAGATCGATCCAATGAAGGAACACAGATCCAGTTTTTCATGTCTTCAAGGCTGAGTTCAGTTGGGTTCATAACTGAAATGGATGGAATACCTATAGCGATAAGTACTAGTGAGCAGGATGGCTGGTCGTTGGATGGACAGCAGGTATGTAAAGTTGAATGTTGCATGGGGCAAGGGAGGCAGGCTTCGAGAGAAATGATGTTAGGATCTAGTTCTGATATAAAGACTGATGTGAGCCATAAATCCATGAATTTTAAATGAAGAAACTGGATGCATGGTCTCTGGCAAGCTATGATTTAGTTGATATAATTGAACCTGTCCACTTTTGAATGAGCTAAAGGTAGAATATCAAAGGTTTCCAGCTGACTGATGTGCAGGATGGTTCAGCTTTTATGGAGAGAGGATGAGAAAGTCTGCATAAGATGGATGCATGTATGAAGGAGTCCAAGGGTGACCTTGAGGACTTTCTTCAAAAGTCATGAAGGCATAAAAGTCAGAATGCTGGAGGCTTCATTGAGTATGGATTAGAAGGCTTTGCAATAGAGATGTGGGTCAGAAGGAGTCCTAGGGGAACTCTGAGGACCTCCTTCGATTTGAAACAGTACGATCAGTATGAACAGAGAAGCTGTGTGGATTATGGATGTGAAGGTCTTCTACCAGACAGAAGCATGATTGAAGAAGTTTGAGGGACTCCGTAGGCCCATTTTTGGATCTGAAAATGTAGACCGAGTAGGAGTGGAGAAGTCATGCCAAAAAGCTGCAGTGATTGCATGTTGGAGAATCAAGCCTCCAACTGAGGAATTTGAGTGATTGATGACCTTTAATGAAATATGGAACGATGTACTCTCACACAAGTTCATGAGGAAACATTTCCACTGGTGTCATCAAAGAGGAGGTCTACTCCAAGCAGCTAGGGAGAGGTTCTAAATACTGACAAGGACAAGAATAGCTTCAGTGGGCAGTAGTTGCTTGTAGTTTTGAAAATTGCAGATCTGTGCCTCTGACAAGTGAAATAGAGCTCTTTAGCTCACATTAATTGAAGAACTGTTGGCATGAGGAGAGTGGGTATAAGTCTGACATGTTGCTGATGGTGTGAAGGTTGCAAAATCATATGACTAGCAGATGGAGTTGAGCCCTCAGTGAGTTTGCTACATAGTAGATGGATTAGAGTTACAGGATCACACATTTGGCAGACAAGATGAGCTCTAGTGTAAGTGAAATATATTACAGATGGATTGAAAGTTGCAGACTCCCATCTATGGTGGACAAATCAAACCCTACCTACTGTACACTCGTCAACCTCTCTAAGGTATGAGTTAGGGAGACAGAGTCTTGAAAGACTGCTGATGAGGGCTGAAAAAGAACATAAGGCAGTAAACTAGCTGTGGGAGTTAAAATGAAGGCAGAAGAGAGAAATGTAGTGGTTCGAGTTGTTAAGCTAGGAAGCTGATAGGAAGAGTAATGAGTGACATGATGAAAGAACAGACTGAACTGCTAGGAAGCATGAATTGTTAGGGGGATTGTAGCTGAAGGGGATGAAAGTGGAAGATATCAGTTTGCAGGCTTGAAGAAGAGGATGCGAGTATACATGAATACATGCGTTTGAGTAACATGAGTATACAGGAATATTGCCTGGGATGAAGCTGTACAAGGACTTGCTTATTTGAGGGTCATCATAGATCAGAGCTGAAGCTTTACACCAGGGGAAGTATCAACCATGTCCCCACCTGGAAATTTATGATTTAATAATAAGGGTGGAGCATCCAAAAGGGGGAAAACACTATAGTTCTAAACGGGGACTAAACAAATTGAATTAGGCACTGCTGAATCGAAAACATGATGCTTCATTACGGACCCCTGCAGAAAAGCATATGTGAGATTTCTTGAGGAGTACTGATCAATTAAAGCTGCAGAAGTGACTTAGTTGCTCTTCTAGTCATTAGTCTGCAGGAAAATAGTTGGAGACCCAATGGATTATAAAAGGCAAATATACATGGAGAACTGGCATGGCAAGTGATAGGGAATACTAAAAGTAATTAGTACAATTTAAGCTGCTATGAAAGTCGAGCAAGAGTGCACCAGATAGACTGACTGAGGGCAGAAAATTGATTGTGCTCTGATACTATTAGCTAAAAGGGTATTGCACAATAGTTCTGGTGTGTAAGTAGTTGAGAAAACAAAGGGGCGTAACACTGGAAAGAGGTGCCATGCCTTAAAGTGAAATGGAGATGCAGGTGTGGAGGATGCAGAAGTATAGGGAAGGTCTGAGTGGTGTGGATGATGGAGCGAGCCAAGAGAAAAATCCCTCAAAGGAAAAATGAGCAAGAACAGAACAGTGAACAGGGAGATACACAGGAGCCAGGGGAAGGAGCTAAGGGGAGGGGGGGGACCACAGACCAAATTGCTGTGAGTGGTGAAGGCATGCAGATGGGGGGACTGAATGAAGGGAAAAAAAGAAAAGTGGTGGTGATGGGGTGGGGAGAGCCCAGCAAGCTGGCAAGCAAAGGCCAATGGATGGAAGAAAAGGGGGGGGGGATGGAATGACTGGTGGGAGCAGGGGCATAGGCAGACAGAAAGGACATGGAGCAGCAGAAACAGCAAAGAGGAAAGCAGGGAAGCAAAGCGAGCAGAGTAAATGGAGAAAGCTGCCACATGGACCTTGCAGCTACTCAGGAGCTTGAAAGCACTCAGAGTGAGGGCTACTGGGAGTGGCTGGCTTATATTTGGCTTGTGGGAGGAGTTCATTGCCCCACACTAAATCTTGGGCAACGGCCTCCCATAGAATCTCATGTGGGAAAATAATTTAGTTTGTGTCCCAACATCTAAGAGTCCCAGTTCTTTTTATTGTCAACCACTCTTCCTGTTTAAGACTGAGTAGCTGTAGAATCAAATCAGTCAGTGATAGTCTCCTTCAGATTTACTCTAGCATTTGAACCCATTCCAGACTAAACTGGCAGTATATGATTTTTAAAAATAAAATGCCAGATGTGCCATTTTTAGCTTATTTGTATCCCAGGCGCACCTTTTTTTGATCTTCAGCCTCCATTTTACAATTTAATGTAATGAGGTGGAGCACTATAAAAGCGTAATGGTGTTTCTGAACTGTCCCTCAGCATACAGATACAGTACATTGCATTTAACATAGATGTTAAGGCACCGTGTGTGATTTAGCTGTAGTAGTCACAGCAGGGAAAAGGTGGTATAAAATAGGTAAGCTTAAGCACTTTATTGTGCTGCCCTTATTAAATCTGAGAAAAAAAAATAGTGGAGACAAAAATTAAATAAGGCATGGCTACAGCACAAAACAGCTGTGAATGCATTACCTTATGTGGGATACACAATTAATGTGTGTCTTGAATTGAACTTTACTTGTATTATTGTGTTGCCATAATCTCACTTACATCACGATATTAGCACAAAAAAAATTAGACATCAAATTAATACAGGGGCAGCTGTTGACACTTGACACAGAAACACACATACACATACATATACACATATACACAAACACACATACATATACACATACACAAACACATATACACATGCAAGTAATAATACCTGAGAGGGTGGGCGGTATTGGGCTATACCGGACTGCCCAGGTGTATAGCTCCTGGAAGGTCCGGTGTAGCCCATACTGCCCACCCTGGGGGTATTATTGCACTTTGAAAATGGACTACATGTGACAATTTTATGTAGCTTACATAAAATATAAAAATAAATTAAGAAATCTATAAGAAATGACTAAAACAAATGGAAACTTGTTTTAGTGATAAAGTAGTCCCTCTACTGGTGTACTTGCCAGTAGAATGCACTGTAGACTTTCACAGTTGTTTTACTGTGAACTGTGCTTTACTGCTGTGTTTCTTTTACTGTTTCATCTTTTTTTTTCGTTGTTGACTGGTCTCTCCTGCAGCATCTTGCCACTGCTCCTCACAGGTGATCAGTTTAGTTTGGGGAGGGGATCGCGAGTTCACAATGTGTAGGGAGACATGCTAAAAGAGTGAAGCAGACTGCAGTGGGAATGGTGGGGCACAGACAGAGCTTGAGCGAAGGTAACTGATTTTCTTTAAATAGTTATCCTTTTTATGCTGTTTCTCTGTTTTGGGCGAGCAGGAGTGCAGTCAGCGCGAGCAGCTCTGAATAGCGCTGAGCAGGTGACATGCAAGTGCTACTACTTTGGACAGTAAAAGCCTTTTTTTAAAGGTGAAAAACTCCTTCACTCTGTGATAAATTAATGCTAACAGTGATGTTCACAGGCTGGGCTGATTTATGATGTGGAATTCAATGGAGTGCAGCGGGGCAAGAGGAGCGGTTTAATGGGAAATGTGTGATGTGCTGCTGAAAGCGCACGTTGTTTTTAGAAAAGCGTATGACTTGCTAAACTATTTTAAATAAGAGTGGAAAGTATTTGGGGGATTTTTCACTCTGTATACAGAGCAGGGAAAGTAAGCGGTGCTCTGTTTGTGTACTTGGAGTTGGTGGGGGGGGCGTCATTCGCTCAGCAATGGGGAAAAATGTCAGTTGTTAAATTAGAAATCCAAATTGACACAGTGATACTACTTTGGCACTGAGGCAGGGTTGGCTGGTACTTTGTATTTCTTGGGCATCTATTGAAAGTTAACAAACCCACCTGCCATTGGTGCCAGCCAATCAGATTCCAGGAAATAAAAAGCCTATTTTCTAAGCACACATATACACTCACAGGCACACATGTGTGTGCACAGAGACACCCAGCACCCCACTACTCAGACTGCAATGTTTACATTTTGTTTCCTCAGAACATAGCTAACAATAACAGCACTTTCATGTTATAGTGGGTGCCATGGGGGAGTGTTGTTGGGAAACACTGCCACCACACCAAGATCCACACACATCGGTACTGGTCAAAGGAACAGTAAAACTGGCTAAACAAAAGTTGAATACAGTGGTGCCCAGCATCATGTTCTCTTATGTCAGTTGGAATCCTGAGTGAAGAACAGTTGAGAACAGTCAGAGCCATCACTTTGCACCTGCCTGACTTCTTGCAGTTTGCCAGCTGACTACTAGAGCCCATAGGCTGAAGGTGTACTGGAGGTATCTTACACACATTCACAATACTGTTTCTCTACAATGCCAGCTGCAGAGATGGGAGAAGGAACAAAGACTTTCCAAAGACTATCCATAATCTGAGAGGCCGAAGCAGGGTTTCAATATATCTGGAACTGCTCTGACATCAGCATAGCTTAGTGTACTCTCTAAAGGACTTTTTAGTTGTTCCAGCCCCACCTATCAATAGATGTGCTAGCTAGGGTATTGGGAAGCTCTTTAGAAAGATACATCTTAAAAGAAATTTCTGGAGAGGCAGCTTGGGGTATTTTAATACCTTGGCACCAGATGGCATATCATCTTAATCTCAGTCTGCAATAGGCTCCCCCATCTCTGATGCAAATTCAAAGGGTTTTACACCATCTGTAACATTGGAAGATGGACGGAATCCAGAAATGTCTGTGCAGATGTTCAATGAAGAGAGAGTGGAAGGCAATCCACCTTCTGAAGCTGCAGTACTATGGACGTTGCCACCAAAAGAAAGATGTTCAAGCTGAAGTTCAGACTTTGCTCCAGGAGGAATTTTTCTCCAGTAATAACTTCTTTTAAATAATTGGTTAACCAGGGGAAGGTACAGAAACAGTTTGATAAAATCACCTACAGTGTCATCAACATTCAGATATGACCCCAGAGGACTCTGCAGCGTTGGAAGAACTTAAGGGAAAGCAAACCCTTGAAGTTAAGTCAACTGACAAGGGGGACATATGGTACTGTTGGGCAAGAGCTAATACATGGAGGAAACCATTCAGTTGAGGAACACTGACAACTATTTGAAGTTGAATGGGGATCCTACACTTACATTTAAAAAGCAATTGGAAGAGTTCCGTACAGTGGCACTCTAATCAGTTTTCATTACAGGATTTTGTATTCCTGCACCAATATTTCCCTACAGTTCCCTATTTTTACACCTTTCTGAAGGTGCACAAGGACCACAGAACCCATCTGCTCATCCGATTGTGTCAAGCATAGGTGTGTTTACTGAGAACCTAACAATATTCTCTGACACTTTTTGTAGACCTTAGTGGTGCAGGTACCATCCTACTTACAGGATGCAATGGTGGTGCCAGAAGCTTAAATTAAGACTGGGACATTGTCCTCATTTTGTAGTTTCTGCTATTTGTATTGTCTATTATAGCAATCTGACTGTCTGTCATTTCTTCTTCTGTTCTTTGTTTTTAAATGCCAACTGACTGCAATTGAATTCAAAGTGGATGCTTGATAACTCTAGCTACCAATAATATTTGCAATAATATAATGAATTACTATAGTTATTTAACACATGGAAGACTAGGTTAGCTGGCAAAGTCACCTAGCTTCACCTGAGCTGTTTCTTCTAGGTTTGCTTGTAAGGACAGAGCAAGGAACATTATCAGAGCAAGGAAAAGATTAAGTCTTCTTTTGCTTGGCAGATTTACCGTGTGTTATTATTTTCTTTTGTACTCACAGGGTTTGTTAATGTTTTTTGCTATCAGTTTACTCCGTTATTGTTCTCTGATTCAAATTGCTGTTGCAGGGTATACTTTCTGCTGCATTATTACAGGGTGTGCCTACAGGTTTGTTACTGTTTTGTGCTTACAGATTACTGCTGTAATCTTCTCTGATTCAAATTGTTTTTTGCAAGGTATATTTTCTGTTATTGCTTTATTTTTATTTGTAGCAAAGTGTTTTTGCAGGGTATATCTTCTGTGAAATTGTTACAGGTGGTGCTTACATTTTTATCTTTAATTAGTCTGAGCAAAATTACTGTGTGCTACTATTTTATTTTTTTGCTGAAAGGTTTTTGGTTTGGTCTCAGATGTGTTGTAGTCTTCTTCTCACACTGAAGGAGCTAATTGCTTTCCTCCCACAGCTCTACCAGGGGATTAGGTGTATAACTAGCGGGTGGAGCTGACAAATTCTTAGTAACTTCCAACAGAAGGAAGAGTTAAAAGGTCAGGTTAGTTGGTGTTTTTGAGGTGGAAGACTAGGTTTGCTGGCAAAGGCACCTAGCTTCACCTGAGCTGTTTTCTTCTAGGTTTGCTTGTAAGGACAGAGCTAGGAATATTATCAGAGCAAGGAAAAAGATTAGTTTTTTGCATGGTGTATCTTCTGTTACTGCTTTATTTTTCTCTGTAGCAAAGTGTTTTTGCTGGGTATATCTTCTGTGAAATTATTACAGATGGTGCTTTACATATTTCATAGTTTTATCTATCATTAGGCTAAGCTTTAGGGTTACTGCATTTGTTGTTGGTTGATTGTTTCTGCTCTTACCTCCTTGTTTCTTTCATCCATGGTTCTTCTTTTTCAGCAGGGGAAGGGCCCACCTACCCACCTCCATCCCCAACCACCTCATGCTACACTCCTTTTATAGGGTAGCACAGTCATGACATTTCCTGTAGCAAAGCAGGAAGGGGAGGATCAGAGGGGTATCCACACAGTGACCTAATTTACAGGGGCACAAATAATTTAACTTGTTATAACAAGTTATACAAAAACAAACAAAACAAAAAATAAAACACTTGCTTTCATTTTCCTCCTTCCTCACACCAGGTTATAAACCCAGCAACTCATCTGGAATGGATATTATTAACTGCAGGTTCTGCGGGACACTTTTCAAAAAGGCAGTTATACAGGATTTAGGGTGCTGTCCTACATGCTGGACCATTGGAGATCTAAGGGATCAGCTCCAGGCAGCATGGGCAGAGATTGCGCACCTCAAATCACATATTCAGGAGGAAATATATTATAAGAACTGCCCACCATTTCCCCAACATCTAAATGAAGCACCTCAACTGCAGAGGGTAGGGAGGTTGGCAGGTGGTTAGGAGGGACAAATCGGGTGCCCCATCACTCAATGCTCTCTAACATATCACCTCCACAAACCATATAGAAACTAGAAACAGGTATCTGCCTCTATCTCTGAAATCAAACAAAGGGGCAGAAGACACTGCAGCACAGGAGCCAGCACAACAAAACTCGCCCAAAACAGGGACCCAAACAAAAAAGCAAAAAGGAAATCCAAAGCACTTCTGATCATAGGAGACTCCATGATTCGGGGAGTTGATACCTACCTCCAGCCGGGGGTAATGGTCAGGTGTTTCCCAGGTACATCAGAGTGGAGAGACAGTGATCACATTGCTAAAATCATGCAGGAAGCAGGTGAAAACATTGACATCCTGCTACACATAGGGACAAACTATCTCACCAGCTGGTCAGTTGTGGAGTCCAAGGAACACCTGACCAGGCTGGGAGACAAATTGGCATCCATTTCATCTGGCATCTCCTTCCCTGAGATCCTGCCGGCCTGGGAGAGGGGGGCAGATAGACGTAAGGTCAGAGAAGGGGAGATAGGGGAACTAAACATGTGGCTCAAGGGCTGGTGCCAGTAAAAAGGACACAGATTTGTAGGGAACTGGCAACAGTTTTGGGAGCGAAAGTTCTGTAAATTCGATGGACTGCATCTGACTAAGGAGGGAGTCAGTGCATTGGGGCAGAAATTTGACATCCTTGCAGAATATTTAAACTAGCAAATGGGGAGAGGGGTGCAGCACCTGATACCTTAAACAAGAACACCCCTCCTCCTCAGCCAGTGATCAAACAGGAGTTCAGCATGTTTGTAGTTCATCTGTATCACCAGGTAAGGAAAAAGGTCTGGCTCCCCATATGATGCGCAGGGGAAACACCGGACCTTGACCAACAACTAATACACCAAAATCTGGCCAATGGAAAATCATGTACACAAATGCACGCAGTCTGGGAAACAAGATCCCAGACCTGCAGGTAACAATGACAGAGGCTAAACTGGACATAGTAGCAATTAGCAAGACGTGGTTAACCAGTAACCATACTTGGGAGACTTCAGTACCCGGCTATGTACTGTTCAGAAGAGACCGAGGTGCAAAAGGGGGAGGGGGGGAGTGGCCCTTTATGTCAGTGAAAATATTAAAAGTACCAAAATTCAGAATACACATACGGAGCCAGAAGAACTGTGGGTCACCCTGGAAACAGGAAATGGGACAGCCATATGAACTGGGGTTGTCTACAGGTCTCCATACCAGGGGAAGGACATAGACACATTAGTGTTAGAAGATATACAAAACATGACAGCTAAAGGGGAGGTTCTGATAATGGGAGACTTCTACATGCCAGATACAGACTGGTCAATACCAGCAGGAACATCTGACAGAACTAGACACATAGTGGATTCCCTTCAGGGGGAGGGTCTCAAACAACTGGCACAACAACCCACAAGAGACAGGGCTATTCTAGATCTAGTACTGACTAATGGGGACATGATCACAGATCTCCAGGTAGAAGGTCACCTGGGGCCAGTGACCATCACATGGTATGATTCAATTTGGCCACTAGAACTAAATCATCCTATTCCAAGGCAAAAATATGTGACTTCAGAGGAGCTGACTTTGATAAGATGGCCAACAGAGTTAGGCTAGCCCAGGCAAGAAGAAATACAAGTGAGGGGGGTACAAGCAAATAGGGCAAGCATTAAGTATGCAATACTTGAAGCAAAATCCCATTGTGTTAGAGAGAAAAGCAAGAGCAAAAGAAGGAGGAAACCGCGTTGGTTCTCAAAAACAGTAGCAGAAAAGGTCAGAGCCAAAAGGCTGGCCTTCAGGAAATACAGTATAAGGGAATGCAGTGGTATGAAGATAGGAAGGCATACCAAACTTCCCTAAGGGAAGAAGGGACAACAGTAAGGCAGGCAAAGTCCTAAACTGAGGAAACACTAGCACGAACAGTAAAAGAAGGGGACAAGGCTTTCTATAGATGTATTAGTGAAAGGAGAAAGTCCGGGGGGGGGGTATTGCTAAGATCAAAGGGGATAAGGGGGAGTGTGTAGAGGAGGGCCAAGGAAAAGCATCTTTCCTGAATAGATACTTCTGCTCAGCATTTACTGAGGAGAAGGTAGGGCAGGGCCCACAGCTCAGCACCATGGACACAGGGGGGGGAGGGAGGTGTGCATGAGTCCCTTCATAAATGAAAGGGTCCTACAAGAGCTTGCTAAACTCAGGGAGGACAAGGCAATGGGACCTGATGGCATACATCCCAGGGTACTAAAGGAGCTAAGGGTGGAATTAGCAGAGCCATTAGCAGAGCTGTTTAGTGAGTCTGTGAACACAGGAGAGGTCCCAGAAGACTGGAGAAGGGCTCATGTGATCCCACTCCACAGGAGTGGTAGCAGGGAGGAGGCAGAGAACTACAGACCAGTCAGTCTTATCTTAGTAGTGGGCAAGATTATGGATACACTACTTAAGGAAATGATAGTTCAACACCTGGAATCCATAGGAGCACAGGATCCAAGACAGCATGGGTTTACTACAGGAAGGTCCTGTCAAACTAATCTCATAGATTTCTTTACTGGGTAACCACAGTGGTGGACCAAGGGGGTGCAGTTGATGTCACCTACCTTGACTTCAGCAAAGCTTTCAATACTGTTCCACACAAAAGATTGATTAATAAGCTGGGTAGGCTCAGGATGGGCCAGACATTGGTCAACTGGGTGGCAAACTGGTTGGCAGGCAGAAAACAGAGTGTGGTGGTAAACTGTATATAGTCAGACAAGATGCGAGTCACAAGTGGGGTACCTCAGGGATCAGTCCTTGGGCCAGTCCTCTTCAATATCTTCATCAGTGATATTGCAGATGGACTGGAGGGTAAGGTTTGTCTGTTTGCAGATGACAGCAAGATCTGCAACAGAGCAGATGATCCAGATGGGGTGGGCAGAATGAAAAGAGATCTGGATAAACTGGCAAAATGGTCGGAAGAGTGGCAACTGGGGTTTAATGCAAAGAAGTGCAAGATCATGCACATAGGGAAGAGAAACAGAAGTCACCTATAGGTTGGAGGGGAGTTGCTGGCAATCACAAGGGAAGTAAGAGACTTTGGCATCATCATCACAGATGACCTGAAATCATCCAAGCAAACCACTAAAGCAGTAGGTGAGCTAGAGGATGTTGTGGGTGTATTAGTAAGCGGTATTACCAAGTCATGTGAGGAGGTAATAGTCTCTCTTTACAAGTCACTGGTTGAGCCTCATCTGGAGTACTGCATGCAGTACTGGAGGTTGCACCTGCACAAGGACATTAACAAAATGGAGGCAGTCCAGAGAAGGGCAACCAAAATAGAGCACGGACTGCATCAGAAAACATATGAGGACAGATTAATGGAGCTCAGTATGTATACCCTAGAGCAAAGGAGGGAGAGGGGTGATATGATCGAAACATTCAAACATCTTAAGGGCATTAACAAGGTGAAAGAGTGTAACATGTTTCAATATAAGAGAAACAGCAGGACAAGAGAACGTAGCATGAGATCAGAGGGAGGCCGATTAAGGGGTAATATGAGGAAGTTCTTCTTTGACAGAAAGGCTGGTGGATGCATGGAACGGCCTACCTCAGGAAGTGGTGGATATGAATACAGTGCAGGGCTTCAAACAGGCATGGGATAGGCATAAGGGAGCAATGCAGATGAGTATGAATGACTAGGCCATTGACAGAGTACAGGCCTATGGCACATTCATAAGGTAGAAAAAAATGGGCAGACTGGATTGGCCTTGCGGTCCTTGTCTGCCGTCGTCTTTCTATGTTTCTATCCTCTGCATATCCTTACTGTATCCATTTCTGTTTTATCACAGCAGATTTTATTTGTAGTGTTCACTTTCACTCACTGTGTGATATCTCTTTGAGATACTGTTTTTGATGTATGGGGAGCTCATAATTTGCTAAAGATTAATTTCATTAACTAATGGGTATTACACCTTTGAGGGGAGCTTTAAAAGAGGAAATTCTGCAATGAGCTCCCTCTGATGAACAATACCGTGAGGATTTGAAGCACTGGGGTTGTCAGCTCATCTCTCACTTTTGTTCCACATGAATAAACAACGGGTTTAATTTATAGTATTTATTACTGCTTTTGCCTCTTTTGTGTGTACTACTGTTTGGACCACATGCTTTTCCGGATGTGAGATTTTTGATAGTGCATCAGGCCTTACTCTTGTGCATTTGGCATTTGGTACTCTAGTAATGCTTTAATGACTCTGCAGATGACAATGTACAGTGGAACCAGCTAGGATGCAATGCAGTAACTTGCAGTATATGACATGTCACAAAACACTGCATGACAAAAGGGCTTAATTGCTATTGAATTACACTGCTCCCAGCACCATATTGCAGCATTTTTTAGTAATACTGCAAGGTAGTGCATTGCATTGCATCCTGTCCTGCACTGCTGTATAGTTTTAGGATTTTAAAAAAGTGATGCCAAATGACACCAAGCATTGTAATTAGTTGTGGTTAAACACAACATTACAGCAATATCAGGATGTCTTTATTCATGAGGGAATCTGAAGCTGTGGGCAGCTTTACTTACCTGTTGCTAAGATGCAGGTTGTATGGGGAGATGTCTCAATGTACCTGGGAATCCCTCTGTCTCAGGGCTGGTGGGTTGTGTGGCCTGAGGTGGGCTGGTGGTCAAAGCTGCTTGTGTGAGCCCCTCCTACTGGCATCTAGGGGTATTCCAGATGGCAAGTTTGGTGGGAGGGGGCACTGTACAGCCAGAAACACAGTCCCAGAAAATTAAAACTCGTTACCTGGATTCCTAGGTGATGTCTCCAGGGGTGCCAGCCTTACTCAGTGGAGGGAGGAGGTGATGTAGAGCAGCTGTGGGGGTAAATGTGATAAGTGCCATCAGACAATACCATGAATAAAATCCACTTTCCACTATGGTTTAAAAGAAGAAGAAAAAAACTGATTTAATTGAGTAGATTTGATTAAGTCACACCATAGAACGTGGGTGCAAATTTCACAGTGGGTAACCATTAGGACGAGCTGCCCAATACAGTCTGCAGCCAACTTTCAGATTTCAGAAGCTCTCTACTGCAGTGCTCCCTCAGGGCTGAACAGGCTCTGCATCCTGGCAGCAGCAAACAAGAGCAGGCTGAAAGCAGGCCACAAACTGGATCTTTTCTCCCCGAACTTCCTCTTTCACAAACGTACTTTTTTTTCCAAATTTTCTGAGACTGATCTCATGGGTCACACACTGCACTATCAGCTACAGTGTGTAGAGCAGCTGAAGCCTTAAGCGGTCCTCCCAGCGATGGTTCGAATCCAGAGCTGCCATTTTGATGGTCTCTTCTCACAGCAAACTAAGTCGCTCAGAAAAAGTCCCCTATATCCTAAGCCTTGTGCAGCTCCCAGCATCCCAGGGCATTTCTTTATTAGCCCTGGCAACCCCAGAGACCCATGCACACTCTGCTTTTTGGCTGAATAGGCTCCCCAGCACCTTCTGGCCAAGCTGAAGTGCCACTGGAAAAGGAGCAGGCTGCCACCACTGTGCTCCCTGCAGTACTGATTGCCACCACTGCACTGCCCCAACAAGTTGACACAGGAACTTGCTCTGCGCTCGCCCGCAGATGAGGAAAAGGGGGACCCACCTGTGCTGCCCCACCAAGGTGCCAGAAATCACGTGGTGGGCCACATATTTTCTTCCCAGGCTCTGGCTCCCCATTTGCAGAGGTAGTCTCTGTACGGCTCTAGACTCTCCCTGACCCCGACCACTACATTCTCACGCCAGTTTTCGAGGGCGGTGGGCCAGGATGGCAAACGATCCACCCTGGCCCTGAACGTCGGCCCTTACAGCTGAAATACACATACGCCTCCTCCTCTCTTCTCTCTCCCAGGGACTCTGTCGGATCTCTCTTCTACATGCCAAAACCTCCCAATTTATAACCCTGCGCTGAGGCCTCCCCTGCCAGCAGGCAGTGCCCAGCTCCATGCTTTGCAGCTACAAATAAATTAACTAGTAAGCTCCCAAAAGGGGGCTTACACTTCTCGATTCTGTGGAGTTCATTCTGTTCTGCATCAGTGGGATTATTGGAACTTCTGATTTCATCTCTGATTCCATTCTGATGCCAGTTAAGGCATCGGACTCAAAATCAGACTCAAAATCAGAAGGCTCTGTCTTCATTCAACTGCAGGTAAACCTTCCACCGCCTGGTAAAATAGAGAAAAATTATATTTCAGTACCCAGTAAAGAACAAATATCTCCCCCTTCCCCCACCTGGTTCTCCCTCCACTTACCTTGCATGCAGGAGTTCTGGGAAGAAAAACACAGTTCCAATGCTGGATTCTGACAGGCATTGAGGGTCTGCTGATGGAATTCAAGTAGAAGCTGACTCTGTGGCCCAGTGCCCAGGCAGTGACAGTGTCCATCCCATCCAAAACTGAGTCCCACCTGCACCAGCAACTGACTCCGCTAGTGCCACCACAACTGACCTCAGTACTAAAGTTGTGCCAGTCCATCAGCATATCCATAGTTCTACCACTTGTGATGATGGCCACCTGAGTTTGGGAACACGCTCAGGGTCATTGAGGGCCAGCTGTGTGAGGAGATGATTCTGTCCTCCTTCAGGAAGGCTGACTACAGGTGACAGTTTAGTTGAGGATGCCGTGGAAGGGACAGATGCAGACCGGGGGTCCAGCATGGCAGCAGGCTCAATGTGCTATATGCCTTAAACATCCTGTGTGGGCCTCCGTACATGGGGATGAAGAGAAACATGGAAAATACCCCACTGTCCAATGGGTGATGGACCCTGGTAAACTGAAGGAGACTGGATCTGAACCCCTTAGCAGACCTGCCTGATGAAGACAAAGCAGTTAGAGGGGACCTCCTCCTCCCTTTCTACCCCAGCCAGGGGGGCATAGCCGGGGCAGGATGGAGGTAGTCAACTGATGGGGGACAGAGTCAGGTAACTTCCAGAACCCAGGGGAGGTTGTGATAGTGACAGGTAAGGGGGCCTAAACAAAGAATTAAAAAAAAGAAAATAATGAAGTTGCCTGCCTCGGCCTATATTCCCTCACTGCAATCCTCCCCCCAACTAGCCACCAGCCTTGTCCTTCCGATCCTGCCTCCTGCAAGTCCCACTCCCTCACTGACCTAGATCTGTAATCAGCATGGCAAGGCTGTTCAATAGGCGAGGAAAGAAGTTGGACATACACTAGTCAGACGGAGGATGACCAGTAAACCCCAACAACACACCAGCTCAGCCATCACCACATTCCTCATCCCAGTGCAACCTAAAGAACTGAGGGTAGCTGACCAAAACAAAGCCCTATGTTCTAGGTCTAGCTATCAGAAAGCATCTGGCATGGCTATACCTACACTGAGCTTTGCTGTGATTGGCCACCATCAATTTCTCAGGCCCACTGGGAGGAGGAATATGATGATGGCTGGGCTGGGGAGTTGTAGTGGTTTACTGGCAATCATCTATCCGACTCATGTGTTCCTCCTTCCTTGATTATTGGAAAATCTTGTCATGCAATTATGGAACTGGGTTGAATGGGAGCAGGACATGGAAGAAGCGGGAAAGGAATGGAAGGACTGGGCTGGTGGCTATTGAGGTGTGGCAGTTACAGCAGGTGGATACAGGCCAGTGTGGGCAACTGCATTATTGGGGTCAGTTGTGGTGGCACTTGCAGGGACCATTGCTAGGGGTCTCTTAGTTTTAGATGGAATAAACACTGACTGGGTGCTATACTACAGAGTCAGCTATTGCTTGATGTCTGCCAGTGGATAATGTTTACCTGTTAGAATCTGGAACTGCACCCACATTATGTCTCCCAGCACTCCTGCATTCAGGTAAGGGGAGGGAAAGATGGGTGAGTGAAGGGGAAGGTCTTTGTTCTTTAATAGGTCCTGAGATGTAATTTTTTCTCTCTTGTACTGGGTGGGGGTAAGGTTTAACTGCAGTAGGCTATAGAAATGAAATCCAATCCAATTCCAGTTGTGATTCTGAATCCTCAGAATCAGGATTTTTGGCCTTCAATTGTGAAACAAAAAAAATCAAATGAATCTGAGTCTGTTACTTGGATTCCAAGCAATCCTACTGGTGATGATCCAGATAGACAATCACTCCTCCTTCGCACATCTGGGTAACGTAGATGTTTGGGACAAGCTGCGGGGGGTGGGTAAGAAGCTGGTTGCAAGACAGAAACCAGATGGTGATGGTGGGGGGGGGGATCTATCCAAGCCTAGGCCAGTGACCAGTGGGGTCCCACAGAGCTTGGTTCGTGGACCTTTGCTATTCAACATCTTTATTGGGGACACAGTGGAGGGGGTCAGTAGCAAAATCTGCCTGTTTGCAGATGATACTAAGCTCTGTGGGAGGGTGGACATGGAGGAGGGGAGACAGGAGCTCAGGGAGGACCTGGCCATCCTAGAGAGGTGGTCTGGCATCCGGCAGTTGGGGTTCAATGCCAAGAACTTGAGCAGACTAGATAGACCATCGTGACCTGCTTCTGCTGGCAAATTTTCATATGTTCATAGGAAATGACAGCTGTATGCAGGATATGAAGCACTTCATTTCTGAATGGTTGAAATCTTGTAACTGATTTATATTACTAGTAATAAAGTATGTTTATTGTGTAGTGCATAAGTAAAGCTACAGCAACTGAAAGAAATGCACCTTTCTGCTTTCCATACAGCTGCTATTTATTTATTTTATTTAAAAACTGGTAACCAGGAAAGGCACACTGAGCTGAGGCTTGTTTCCAGGTGTGACTGGGGGAGGGGGAAGGGGGGTACAGAAAGAATAATATGTAGATGTTTTTATGGATGTATAACATTTATAGCACTGCTTTGAAAACACGTGGAAATTCTATACTCTGGATCCTTAAGTTGGTCATGCTGAGTGCAAACTCATCCCCCTTCTTAAGATGTATCCTAGAATTTTTGCCTGAATGCAAATTGTCCTACCTGTATGTTTCAGTATGCAATCTGCATGACTTGTATGTAACACACAAAACATAGTACTACCTGTATTTGCAAGACATGTAATCTGCTGAAGTATATAACTGGTATTACCTGTATGTACCTGAACTTATACTGTGCTTGAACTGTACTTGAACTGTACTGTAATTCTGTATTAGTCTGTTCTTCTCCACACACCCGTCTCCCCCAGAACACATCTGGAAATAGGCAGTTCTGCTCAGTATGCTTTCCTGGTGAAACTTTTTAAATAAATACATTAAAATGCCAGTTCTGTGGAAGTACATAATTGACCCAGGTTCTAATTATTATTATGTATATTGTGTATATTATTACATTAATTTATTTTATTGGTTTCAGGTGTGTAGAAGTATTTTACATTTACATAACAGCCAGCAGAGTTGAAGAACCTTATGTCAGCATCACCAGAAAGAAACAGATGCCCAAAGATGGATATGTGGAAGAAACTGAGAAAGAAATTGGTCAAGCTGAAGGCAAACTCTTCACTCATAGATCTGCTTTTAGCCGGAGTTCAGTAATCCAGGCTTCTCTGGGTTCAGCTCCTCAGCTCACACTTCAGCTGTACATAAGTGTACTGCAACAAGATGTTACACCAGGAAGAGGTATGTACATTTAGACTGTAAGCCAGAATGTGCATTTGGTGTGGTACAGATCATTGAACTATTTGAGACAATTGTTTTGGTTGGTCTATAAATTCCTCCTCCCACACTCCAAAGTAGGTAAAGAGTGTAAAATAGTCATATTTCATGGCATCTTGACCAAGGATACTTCTTCTGGCTGAGCATTTACAGTATTTAGCAGACAGTATTTTGCTGATGGTTGGTAGTAAACTGTGGATCCTGAATGATGGCAATCACATAGCCTTTTTATAATGGAGTTCATACTGGAAGATTAGGACAGAAGAAGGTAACACCCATATAAACTGTCCCCACTACTTAGTAGTAGTAATCATTACATGTTCCCTTATCGACAAATATGTTCAAGTCACCTTTGTAGCTGACTAGACTGTTACTTTCAATTATTTCCTTGATTAAGGAATTATAAAGCTTGATTACTCTCTGCATATTTCCATTTGTGCTATACCATGTTCATGTTGAAATCACATTGAACAGTTGACATTAATTTTGCAGTTGGATTAGTTAAGCAAATGACTTTCTTACTATTAACTACTAATTAAAGATGCAACGTTACCTAAGGGTTTGAATATGGACCTGCCAACCACGAGATTCTGGTTCAAATCTGGCCAGAGCCACTGTCTCACTTTGTACCCTTGAAGAAGTCTTATGACCTTCCTCTACATAAGTCTACTGAACTGTAAAATGGGTGGAAGCAAGGCTCCACTAAAAATGAACCACCTCTTAACCAGGATCGGTAAATAAACTAGACAAAAATACATTCAGTGACATAATCAGAATATGCAGAGATAGAATGCAGCTCAAGGTTTCCCTTTACCATTGCAAGTGAAGGTAATAAACAAGCCTCAAGAATGTGTACCTGAAATAAAACAGTACTCCACTTTTAAACACTGCCAGTTTAAACAATAGAGTAGGTGGCAGGAAACCAAGATCTGCATAGACTAACATTGCTTTTGTGCTAGCATTTAGGGCTATGTTACAGCTGTATGGGCATGGATACTTAAAGAACTGAATGAAACAACATTCAGAAGTAACCAGTTTTCTGTCAGTCTGAGGTAGGTATAAAGCACTAAGTATGACATACAGTGGTTGCTCTAGGGACAGATGCTGCCATTTCAATACTTCTCAGCATAATCTCTTCATAGCCAGGTCTGTGGCATATAAGGCTGTATTATTTTTTAAATACAGTAACAGATTGTTTCTGACTGGCACCCCTCACATTTAGGGAGGCCAGTAGTTAACTGCTAGCAGATAAGCCCTGTTTAAGGAAAGGCTTCTTCTAGTTATTTACAACATCCAGTAGTAAAATCTGACTGTGGTGGCTGCGAGCAACCTGTTTTGCCAAAAGCATATCAAATTGGGGGTTGCTTGAGCGTATTTGTGGTTGTTAAAAAGTGAAGCTAAAAATATTTGAATTGTGATAACACAGGGGTTCTTGTTACAAGCAAAAGCATTTACAACATCTGTTTCAGAACAAAATGTATCACTAATTTTTGTGTGCAAGAGCCAGTTAATCTATTTGATTGAGAAAGCAGATATTTATTGAGACCTAGCCAAGACTGGGTATAAAAAATGGCCTTGCTTGTGGTGGTGGGGGGAGAGATATGGGGGTCAGTCTGTTGATGTACAGGTTGGCTGTGTGTGAGCCAGAAGGGGAAGATGCTGGCATGGTCAGAAATTGTAAATAGAATAGGGCCATTTTGGTAAATATCCTCAAGGACTGTACCACTGGTTATTTTTGGTGTGCCATTCGTGCGGTGAAACCCTTTCAGTGACAGCAATGTGCGAGCTGCAACCTGATCAACAGTCATTCTGTCTATCGTGAGTTTGCATTGCCTGCCATCTTTGCATCCCAGGGGTGTTGCGCGGTTTCCCCCTACACCTCCAACCTGGAAGTGATTACATTACTGTATTTTATGGGGGGAGGGTGCGCGGGTGAACCCCTCCTTAAACAGCCAGTATGTGCCTCTGTGCTTTGTCGCGATGGCAGGTGGGTGGCATGGTTGCCAGGTGACATGGTCGCCACTGGAATATGGTTGCTGATGTATCAGTTAACAATATCGATGTTGAACCAACATGGTGGAACCTTTATTTTTAACTAAAAGCATACCCAGCATGAAGAAGGCTACGTTTTGTGTTTACTCTATGAAAATTCTTATCTTTTGCATGTTTTCTGTTGTAAGCAGTTTTGTTTTAATTCTTGTTATTGCATAGTATACTGTGTGAATAAAGTAGCTTTCTATTTATCATAATATATTGCCTGGTAGTGCATCTTAAAGAAACTATTGTTGTGAACCTCTAAGGCAATCATCATTCCAAAGGGATAATGTTACCTACTATAAGTAATTTGAGAAACATAATCCTAGATACAGGGAAGTGATTAGAGTAACATTTGATAAGACAAACCCAAACTCCACCAGGTGTTCGAGCAGTCTGTCTTGGCCTGATACATGGGGACTGGGGACTGGGTGTAAGGTTCCAGTTGTCTGGAGTGTGCCATCTTTGCAGAGGTTGAGTATGGCTGCAAGACACTGTACCTGGTGAACCAGGATGGAGATCTGCTGCACTCAGCTGCAAGTGGGACACCTGTGAGTAGTTTGTCACAAGGTCTCATCACTTGACTAGGTACAGTATGTATATGGGGCTATATCAGATACTTTTTAGTCAAAAGATAAAGTAATTGTTGTCCACATCATGTGTATATACTGTTTTGTATAGAACATTTTTGTCCTCTTTTGCTGTTTTATACAGAGGTTTTCACCTACTAGCTTGATCTGACTCTTTGCCTGAGAACCCAACTGGTGTTCTACAAAGAGCATCCCCTCACCTTTTATATAAATTTTCCTTCCCTATGGACCCTTTTTCTCTGAAAATAAAATTTATCTCCCCCTTCTTCTCTTTCTTGGGTCCATCGTGGTTTTACAGAACCATACCCTGCCCCTTTTGGTTCAATGCCTTAGTAACTTTCTGTGGTCCCCCTTCCCTTTTTCCATCCTTTCCACACATATACCCTGTGCTTGTTTCCTTGCCTCTACCCTGCTTTGGCCACCCACTGCTCCCCATGTGACTGATATTTAGCACTACCTTATCTTGGTAAGTTCAAACCTCTAAATATGCACCAATCTCTGTTTTTGATACTCTATGTATCTTATATAGCAGATTTGTTTTAGTTTTTACTCTTGGAGTTTGTTTATCCAGATGCCTGTCTTTATTTCTTGCTTAATGTCAGTTGTGGTAATAGCAGTTCTTGTTCAGATTAGCCCACAGATACTTATTATTTTCCTCTGCTGATTTTGTTATTATTAGTGTTTTTACTAAGGGCTAAAGCATATTTACCTCTGTTATGTGTTTTTTTTTGTGCTAGAGTTTTTTACTTTCATAATCATTCAATTGGGTTGTATATCTTCAATGGGCGCACTATTTGAAGAGCTTGTCTTCCTGCTCTAGTTACAGCCTCTGATAAAGACCAGAGTGGTCGAAGTGTTGAAGCAGCTTTAGCCACTGTCATTCTTATCATTGTTTGGTTCACCAATAAATTCTTCAGCAGTATATTGAACTGAGTCTTTTCTAATCTTTGGAAACCCTCTCAAGGGCAGCCAATTGAATGCATTACTACAGACATTATAGATCAAGGGAGCACTCCTGACCAATCAAAGCACTCCTTTCCTCTGCGGGTGAGACATTCTTGTTCTGTGAAGAGTGTTGTACATGTAGCTGCCCTGGAAATGAGCATGTTTCAGTAAAGTTAAAAAAAAAGAATATATTATTGATCGAGCTCAGTCAATAATATATTAATACCACTTCTGAGACCACCCTTGCGGTTGTAAGAGTGGTCTACATTTTTAGAGTATCACAACCGCTCACTTTTGGTTTGTGGTTCTCATGTCCTAAGAATGCACATGAGGCCACTCTTACAACCATAAGAGTGATCTCATGCAGTGGTATTAACATACATCTACTAACTGACTAAACGAGGGGTCCATCAATGTTGGAGTAGGCTTAAGGTACAGGAGGAACCATGTCAGTACAATATATGCAGAACCTGAGAAAGAACTTAAATACGTTATTCCAGGCAGCAACATAAATGTAGACAGGCCACTTTTCTGGCAGCTGCCCTATGGGTGTGTACCATTCACATTGTTTCTACCTCAGTTTTCTGGATGCTAGCATGAAGCAGGAAGTTGCAACCAGAAAGCAAGTGACTATCTAGGGGAAAGGAAGCAACTGTGTAAGCATATTTGCTGTGATTTACAAGGATTAAAGTAATGAAATTCCATTTTAAAGACTTGAAATTCCAGGAATTACACTGGTGATTGTTAGTCTAATTTCTGGATTTTACCAGGATTCTACTGTCATTCTTTCAGTATGTGTATAAATAATCAGAACAAAAGATGATTTAATATACAGAGCATTAAATGAATCAAATTGAAAAGTGCAGAACACAATTACAAGGAAAAGTACAAGTTCTGTTGATTTACTAATCTGGTATAAAATGCCAAATTCTGTAAAATTATTTGCATTCACCAGTGTGCAGTCATTTCCTGGAAATTATAAATGCATGCAGCATGACACAGCACATTAACAAACCAACTAGAGGTGGAAATGTTTTATATCTTATCCTCACCTACTTTAAAGATAGTTGCCATTATGCAGTATTGGAACCCTTGTCCAACAGTGACCCTAGCAATATATTGTTTAAAATGAATAGAAGTACCATTTCCATAATTGTGTGACAGTAAAATTTGATTACAACTGGGGAGACTGAAAGCATAAAACTTAGTACAGTCCAACCCCAGTTATCCAACCTCTGAAAAACTGGACCTCCCTATCTACCGAACTGTCATTGCATACCCCAGAAACTGTGCTGTCAGCCGTTTGTCAGTGAATCTGTTTAATTAAACTCTGAATAGAATTCACGATTGCCAGCAATTTCTGTTCAGTTATAGTACTGTAGTGTTAAACGTTGAATGGACGTTAAATATAGCTGCTTTCCTAGCTGTGTCATGAGTGTTTTTGTCACTACTGTAGATAAACTGGAATACCCCTCTGGCAAGTGAAAACATGTTGTGCTTACCGTGTCTCAAAATCCAGATTGTTGAGTGGCTGGAAAACAGTGAGTGTGCAGTGGTTCTTGCACAGGAGCATGGTGTGGGAAAGTCAACAATTGGCAAATCCACCAAGGATAAATTCTGGGACTTTGCTGTCTGCATGGAGACAGCTGCAGGGTCAGAGGACAGAAAGAACATGAGGACCTGTAAGGATGAGCAGTGAGATGCCACTATATACGCTTGGTTTAGGCAAGAAAGGGAAAAGGGAACCCCTATTACAGAACCACTGCTGAAGGAAACAGCTCTGCAATTTCACACAAGACTGGGTAGCAATGGTCCTTTTGGTGCAAGTGAGGGGTGACTGGACTGATTTAAGAAGAGGCATGGTATTCATCAACTGAGGTTGTTCAGTGAAAGGCTCAGTGTCACCGATGAGATTGAACCTTTCATTAAACAGATTCTTGACACTGTTGAACAAGAAGGTCTGGTCCCAGAGCAGCTGTTTAATGCTGATGAGACAGGGTTTCATTGGTGTGGCCTACTGGAATGCACACTAGCTCATGGCTCAGAGAAAGATGCACCAGGAATAAAAAAGCTTAAGGACAGATTGACTGTCCTAGGGTGCATTAATGCAGCTGGCAACAAACTGAAGCTTGTCATAGTGGGAAAATCAAGGGTGCCAAGATGTTTCAGGCACATGAATATGGCATCCCTCCCCATCCAACATGAAGCACAGTGGAGTGCATGGATGACTACCCACATTTTTAGCAATTAGTTCTCCGATCACTTTGTTCTCCAAGTGAAACACTACCTTAGATCTGAAAGCACTTCTATTGATCAACAACTCACCTGCCCACTCCATATTGCGAATGTTCATACAAGGGACGGGGTAATGTGGTGCATGTTTCTCCTAGCCAATACAACTTAATAGCATCAGCTGTGTAATCAAGGTATGCTTGACATTTTTAAAAGAGCGTACTGAAAAAAACTGCTCCAAACAGTGTTGTCCAATGATAAGGAAGAGACACCTTTGGGGGACATCATAAAGGCCATCAATTTAAAAGATGTGGTATACATGGCCATGAAGGCATGGGAGTGTTTGCATCCTGAATTGATACAAAAGGCATGGAAAAAAACAGGCATCCAACCTAGAAGGTAACACATCGAAGAACTTACCAACCTTCCTGACCTTATTGACCTCCCAGAAAATATTGTCTCACCTGGAGAGATAACCCAACAGGCTGCAGCCCTCCCAGACCCTCCTTCAGTGGAAGATATGAGGCAGTGATTACAGTGTGATGAAGATGAGCAAGGGCATGAGGTGCTGTCCAATGATGGAACTGTTGAACTGGTAACCCAGCCAGCACAGTACAAATCAGAAAATGATTCAGACACCGAACTGGAAGAGTCGACTCCTCTTGTTCCCACACATGCTAAATCTGTTCAGCTTTGTGAGCAATCTATCATTTACCTAGAAAGTCAGCCTGACTGCGATCCCGTTCAAGTTATGGGGCTTTGTAGCATGAGACAGGGCACCACAAGGAAAATGTATGACTCACTGAAACAAACATCACTGAATGACTTTTATTCAAATACTGATCTTAAGAGAGCTTTGTATTTTTACTTTTTAGCCCATAAATAAAGATGTGTTTGTTAAATAAACTTTATGTTTCATGATGTTTTGCTCTGTGTGGGTGGGTGAGTGAGTGGCTTACACTGACTGTATATGTGCTCGCATTTATCTGACATCTCGTTTATCCAAACTGATTGGAAATCCCCCAAGCAGTTTGGATAAATAAGGAACAAGACATGACAAGGTGTGGTTTATGTGCTAAGAGCATGCCCCAGGTGCGTAATGAGGCACGAGATGCTTGTGCCGAGTGCCTTTAGCACCTGGGAAGTGCTCTTATCAGCCCATAAACCACATCTCGGAGTGTCTTATTCCACTTATAAAATGTGCCCCCCAGTAAAAAAACTCCCCTGGAAATTAAATTAATGGTTAAAAGACATGTCCTAAGCATAAGTGTTAAAATTTAGGTGAATTAAAGTAGAAACATAGAAAAAATAGTCCTTGCCTTTGGTGTTTGTGTCTGTCTGTTTCATCTCCCCACCCACACATATTACGTTTCTCCACCCCTAGTTAATTTTTTTTAAACAGCTTTCTGCTAGGCTCTTTTTTCCATCCCATTTTGTGTGGCAACCACTTGTATCTAGGGAGTGTCCAGACTGGTACTGAGGGTGTCTTCCGATGATCCTGCATACAAGCCCCCCCCCCCCACAACACACACAGTTACGAACAAAGATTGCCTGTTTTGTTTGATTCTACTTTTTTTCTCTTAAGTTTATCTTCCTTTTTTACCAGGCAGTGAAACATCAGAGTGCTTGCTGCCTGTATTGGCATTGATCATGTCCCTTAGTGGCCCCCGTAGAGAGTGGTTTCCTTCTTCTGATGTCTTTCAAATTGTAGCGCCATTGCTGTACTAGATGAGGAAACGACTTTGTTGTGGTGATGGCAGAAATTTTAAATAACTGCTGCAGTACTGCCAGCAAGGATGGTGGAGGCACAGGTGTCGGGTTTCATTTCATGGCCATTTCTTGGAAGCATGCAGGGATGCTTGGTGGATCAGAGCTGCTGAGGAGAGGGTCTGTAGCAAATACAGTGAGTACGAGATAGTGTGTGTGTGTGTGTGTGTGGGGGGGTGTTCTCCAGCTATCAAGTTCCTTCTAAAGCATATGCATATAATTATGCCATCCTGTTTAAAAAAACTTAATACAGTAGGGGGTTTAGGTTGTGATTAGAAAGCCACATTCAGGTGGCACCTGCAAGCTCCTTTGATTATGGTGGGCTTTCTCAACATCAGTAGTAAAGTTCTGATTTTTTTTACATGTTTTTGCTGAGTTGTGAGTATCGTAAATGCTGTTCATCTGCCAAGCGTAATAGTTTATTTTGGTCGGTGTGTGGTAGTGTTGTGTACCTTGTTTTGTGTGTTGGTGGGTTGGGGGGGGACTGTTATCGACCTTGGTCATGCAGGTCTCTGCAGTTTTAAAATGGGGATATTGACACAGTGAGGCAGAGTGATTTTTGTCATAAAGAGTTCTGACTGGCTGAAGAGGTGCCAGTTGGCACAATATACCCTGATAAGGACATGGCCTAAGGTACCTCTCAACTAATCAGGATGCAGGATTCTCCCAACCCATTTCATAAAATGAGTTGGATGGTATACAGAAGTGAGACTGGAAAACTGAGATATGTGGAAAGAATACAGAACAGGCCTGGAATATACTTAAAAGTAAAATTCATGAACTGAGAGAGAACCATATTCCTAAAAGAAGGATGTACAATAAAAGAGGGAAGGTACCACTATGGTTCACACACAAAGTAAGTAAACTAGTATCTAGAAAAAGGTTTTTTAATTAAATAAACCATGACACGGTGTGGGTTATGCTGGGATTTACCCATGCCTTGTGTGGTTTGATCAAGAGGCCACAGGCTGGGTGACCAAATCCACATCAGAAGTGTGTAAATCCCAGTGTAACCCATACCATGGAGTAGTTTATTGCGATTACACAATGGTCCCCTTTTTTTGTGATAGAAAGAAATAAAGAAACATAATTTTTTTGCCAGTTGAAATCATTTGTCTTTCATTTATTCCTATGGCATAAAAAAAGTTTGATGTTACTAGGTAGAATATTGAGACTCCCCAACTCAAGGTATGGTTATAGTAGTAGCTTGTTACTGTTTTTTTTTGTGGTATAACAAATACTTCTGATGTATGCTGACAGAGACAACTATCTGGGATAGAAATAGACTGACAGCCTCATTCACCCCATTCATTAATGTTGCAGGTGCCATTGAGTGGGAAACTTTTTTTTTTTTTTAAACTTTTGTACTGTGGTACCAATTTATAACAGCTGTGGTGAACTGCATGCAGGGGCATGTTAGGTCATGGGGGGGGGGGAATTGGCAGCGGCTAGTTAACGAGAAAGACTGAGGTTCCACAGCAGTGGCAATGGCCATACATTTGAGCTGCAGGGCCCTGTGTTTTCTGGGGTTACTGGGCTTTCTGGTCAGGAGGTAGTGAAGCTAAGCGAAGGTCCAGTCTGTGTTTTTTTTTTTTCCCCACTCTTGTTTCGTTGGTGGAGGGTTGGGTTACAGTGATTGTGATATTTATGACAGATGCATGGAACCTTAAACTGTATTCAAGGAGTATGTATGGTGGAGCTGCAATTTAAAGAACTGTGGAAATCCCAGGGATGGAGCCCATACTGCAGCTAAAGCGGAGGTGGAAAACTAAAACGCACGGAAGATAGTTTAGAAAAAGTGAGTTTTTTTTATTTGTATGTGAACTGGGTTTGGGGACTGTTGGGGTGTATTACTTTAAAAGTGCAATC
Source organism: Neoceratodus forsteri (assembly GCA_016271365.2). Classification (NCBI taxonomy): domain Eukaryota; kingdom Metazoa; phylum Chordata; order Ceratodontiformes; family Ceratodontidae; genus Neoceratodus; species Neoceratodus forsteri. The sequence continues at coordinate 722,747,357 of CM057458.1, read as the reverse complement.
CTCCCACTCCATGTTTGAAAGTCGCGCTTTGCCATCGGTTAGTGGAGAATCCATCATGGCGGTTGTCATGTTATAATTTTGGGGGACTGGAATGATTTTTTTGAGTGGTAATTGCAGATGCGGCTGACTGGCACCTTTTGCATGGGTTATAGAAACATAGACTTTGATGGCAGATAACGACGCTTGGCCCACCTAGTCTGCCTATTTCCCTACCTACAAGATAAGCTGCAGATCCTAATTAACCAACAGCCTATTTCTTCCTACCCCCCCACAAAAATTGCCTTATGTCTGTCCCATGCATTCCTGAATTCTCCCACAGTTTTAGACCCCACAGCCTCCTCAGGAAGGCTGTTCCATGCATCCACCACCCTCTCTGTGAAAAATACTTCTTCACATTGCCCCTGAACCCCACCCCCTTCTTCAAATTGTGTCCCCTTGTTCTTGCACATCTCTTTTTCTGAAAGATGCTACCCTCTTGGACATTGTTGATTCCACTGAGGTACATAAAAGTTTCTATCATGTCCCTCCCCCCTCCTTTCCTCAAGGGTATACATATTAAGCTCCTTTAGTCTCTCCTCGTATGGCTTCTCTTGCAGACCCTACACCATTTTAGTTGCCCTCCTCTGGAGTTCCTCTATCCTGTCTATGTCCTTGTGGAGATAGGGTCTCCAGTACTGGATGCAGTACTCCAGATGGGGTCTCACCAACTGTCTGTACAGAGGGATAACAACTTCCTGTTTTCTGCTGGTGATGTCTTTCCCTATACATCTCAGTACCCCCAGCCCTCCCTACTGCCTTCTCACATTGCTTGCTAACCTTAAGGTCATCTGATACGATTACCCCAGGTTCCTTTCCATTTTTGTTGTTGTTACTATCCCGCCCCCCCCAATTGTGTAATCTTCCCCTGGGTTTTTTGTTTCCCAGGTGCATTATTTTGTACTTCTTTGCATTTAATCCAAGCTGCCATACTTCTGACCATTCCTCCAACCTTGTCAAGTCCCTTCTCATCCTTTCCACACCTCCTTGTGTATCAACCCTGTTGCAGATCTTTGTGTCATCTTCAAAGAGGCATACTTTTCCTTCAAGTTCCTCTGCAATGTCACTTACAAAGACATTGAAAAGGACTGGACCCAGTACTGAACTCTGCGGTACCCCACTAGTAACCCCTGTTTCTTCAGAGTGGACTCCATTTACAATTACCTTCTGTGTCCTATTGTCCAGCCAATGTTTCACCCAGGCCACCACCCTGGGACCCACTCCCAGGCTGGTTAATTTGACTATTAATCTTTTTGTGTGGGACTGTGTCAAATGCCTTGCTAAAGTCTAAGTAGACCATGTCCACAGCCCCTCCCTGGTCTACTACTTTGGTCACCCAGTCAAAGAAATCAATTAGATCTGTCTGACATGACTTTCCCACTGTGAACCCATGCTGCCTTGGGTCCTGTGCCCCACTGGCCTCTAGGTACTCAACAATTCTTTCCTTCAGAAGTGATTCCATCACTTTCCCTACCACAGAGGTCAAATTGACAGGTCTGTAGTTTCCTGCCTCTCTCCTGCTCCCACTTTTGTGAAGGGGAAATCACATTCACCTTCCTCCAGTCCTCGGGTACCACACCATCCTCCCATGATTTGTTAAAAATGGTAGTCAGTGGTTTCACTAGTTCTCCCCTTAATTCTTTTAGAATTCTGGGGTGAATTCCATCAGGCCCCATTGCTCTGTCCACCTTCAGTTTAAGGAGTTCTTTCAGAACCCTTTCTTCTGTGAAAGGACTGGGATCGACCCCCCCATCCAGAGTGCTTCTGTTAATTGGATTAGGCACCTCCCCCTCCTCCTCTTTTGTGAATACTGAGCAGAAATATTCATTCAGTAGCCCTGCTTTTTCACTGTCTCTCTCTGCCCTCCCACCGTCCATTCTATTCAGCCTAACTATCCCTCTCTTTGTCTTTCTACACTCCCTGATGTACCTATAAAAGCTTTTGTCCCTCTTCTTAACAGAGTTGGCTATCTTTTCCTCAGTTTGGACCTTTGCTATTCTGACTTCCCTTCCTGCTTCCTTCTGCCTTAACTGTCCTGCCCCTTCTGTGTTTCCTTATACTTCCTGAATGCTATCTTTTTCTCCATGACCTTCCCCACCACCTCTTTTGAGAACCATTGTGGCTTTTTCTTTCATTTTGATTTGTTTATTTGCTTCACACAAAGACTTGTTGCCTCTGTGATGGCAGTTTTGATGTTTCCCCATTGTTGCTCCACCCCTCCTTCTAGCCTATTTGCTAGTGCTTTTCTAAGACACTCTCCCATCAAAGTCAGCCCTCCTGAAGTCCAGTACCCTCACTTTTGTATGGCTTGACTCTGTAGCTGAGTTTATCGTGAACCACACTGTTTGGTGGTCATTTGTTCCTAGATGGCTACCCACTTCTAGATCTGAGATCCTCTCACTGTCCCCATTTTAGAGTACGAGGTCTAAGATTGCTCCCTCATGAGTGGGTTCCAAAACTAGCTGTCTGAGGCATGCCACCTGTAGGGCATCAAGAATGGCCCTGCTCATGGATGTGGCAGCAGCAAATGTGCTCCAGTTAACATCTGGCATATTCAGGTCTCCCATCAACAGTATCTACCCTTTCTCTGTCATCCTAAGAATGCCTTCTATCATATCCTTGTCCATTCCCTCCCCCCTGACATGGGGGTCTGCATGCAACTCCTGTGTGGATTGTGGTGCCATTTCCAGTCTCTAAGGTGACCCACAGTGCCTCCTCTCCTCCCTGTTTACTCTTTTGTTCAGTTGCTTTTATCCCTTCCCTTACATACAGAACTACTCCCCCCCTTCCCCCTCCCTGTAGGTTGTGTACCCTGGTATGTTAACATCCCAGTTATGGTTCTCTGTGTACCATGTTTCTGTGACTGGTACGATATCCAGGCATCCCTCTTCCATCAAGGCCACCAGTTCAGGGAGCTTGTTGCCCAGACTATGGGCATTAGTACTTATTACCCTCCATTTTCTTATGGCTTTACCCCTTTTTGCCCCATCGCTGTCCTTATTGCCTTTGTCACTTTCTCCATTTACCCCTGCCCTTCTCCCTATCGACATCTCTAACTTGGTGTTTACCTCACTTACTACCCTGACTTTTTTGGGGGGGCTAGGATATCCGTGCTCCTTTCCAGTGCTTCCCCCCCTTGGCTAGTTTAAATGCTTGCCAATGAAGCATTGAAACCTATCACCTAGGATCCTGGTTCCCCTCCTTGACAGATGCAGACCATCACTCCAGTATAGGTCTGCATCACTCCAGGTGGACCCCAGGTCCCCAATGAAGCCAAATCTCTGAGCTCTGCACCAGTTTTTCAACTACTGATTGAATCCCATGGTGTGGAGCACCCTAGTCTCACCTACGCCATAGACAGGCAGTACCTCTGTGAAGGTTACTATGCATGCTACTTATCTAGGGCCCCTCCCGAACTCCACAAACTCTTCCTGCATTGCTCTGATCCCTTTCTTAGCCAGGTCATTTGTCCCTAGGTGTACAATGACATCCAGCTCCCTCTCCTGTGCAGCTGCTGCTGCGATCCTGAGGACTCGCTCTCTGTCCCTCCAAGCCATGGTGCCAGGCAGGCATCTTACCTCCCTCCCCCCTTCCTCCCCCAGTTCTACCTTCCTAACAATGGAGTCCCCCACCAGGAGTTGTTTCCTTCCCAAGTGGGGTCCCATGCCACCCTCCTGTGGGTCTCCTTTGTGGAGGTTCCCAGCATCCTCCTTGGTCTCCACTGCGGCTGCCTCCATAGAGGAACCACACTTTGCTAGAATGGCTTATGAATTGTGGAGAGGTACAACTGGAGGGTTGCAACTCTGTTCCACCACCCTCACCCTCCCTGAGCCCACTGTTGTCCAACCACTCCTGTTTCTTGGCAACCTCTGAAGCAACGGCAGTGGCCCTAGTGGTCCCTGGATGGGAGAGGAGGTCCCACAAATCCTGGCCAACTCAGCCTGGAGATGAGCAACCTCCTCCCTCAGCCCAGAGAGGTGCCTGCAGATGGTACAACACTGCAACCTCCAGAACGTCTCCCAGAAGACTGCTGCTCCACAGCCACTGCATTGCACCACTCCCATCATTTCTTATTTCTGGCCCCTTCACTGTTGTTTGGAATACTTACTCTTTCCTCTGTTTATTTATTTTTTTTCTCCCTACTTAGTTACTGCCTCTGTGCACTTTAAGCTCCTGATCTTCCTGTTCTGAGACAAGAAGTTCCTATATTTCTCAGTAGTCTCCTTACTTGCTCAGAGTCAGACCTCCAGCAGCTGGGGGGATGGAGAGCTACTCTTGCCCTTCTAGGATGGTGAGTCTTTGGTGGCTCTGTGATCACTCACTTCCTGCTCCCAAACAGGGAATTCTGTTGTCAGTCAAATCCTGTGCCTATAAAAGTAGAACTGGCTTTGTGGGGAGGGAAGGAGGGCAGTATAGTCTAAGTAGAGAAGTCCAGTCACAATAGCAGCTCCTTGTCCTGGTGTTCTCTGATAATTCTCTGGCAGAAGCTATCTAGGGCAGTGTTTAAATCTGGCTTTAACCTGGCGTCCTTCTAGCTAAGCCACTCCTCCTACTTAACAGCTCTTTCTACACTTAGTTAAATTGCACAGATAAAAATCCCCTTCAGCCACCTGAGGTTAACACCTAGATAACTGCTCAGATAATTCACTTCAGCCAACTCAGACAAACACACTTTTTTTTTACCCTAAATTGAAGGTCCCAGTAGTAGAGTTCTACTTCTTAAGTCCCAGTAAATTGAAGGTCCCCCCAGAAGTAGAGTTCTACTTTTTTAGTCCCAGTAGAGAAGTCCAGTCACAACAGCAGCTCCTTGTCCTGGTGTTCTCTGACAATTCTCTGGCAGAAGCTATCTAGGGCAATGTTTAAATCTGGCTTTAACCTGAGTTCCTTCTAGCTAATGCACTCCTCCTACTTAACATATCTTTCCACACTTAGTTAAATTGCACAGATAACAATCCCCTTCAGCCACCTAAGATCAACACCTAGATAACTGCTCAGATAACTCACTTCAGCCAACTCAGACAAACACACTTTTTTTTTACCCTAAATTGAAGTTCCCAGTAGTAGAGTTCTACTTCTTGAGTCCCAGTAAATTGAGGTCCCAGTAGTAGAGTTCTGCTTCTTCAGTCCCAGTAGAGAAGTCCAGTCACAACAGCAATTCCTTGTCCTGGTGTTCTCTGACAATTCTCTTGCCAGGATTTACCATGGCAGAAAGATGCCAGTCAGTCAATCAGAGTCTGCAATTTCCCAACCCCATTGTATAATATAAAATAATGAAAGCCAATCCAAGAGAAGCAAACATAAAAAGATTTAAGGATACTATAAGATTATGTAAAAAGGAAATAAGGAAATCTAAACTGATACTTGAGGGAGAGATTAGCTAAAAACAAATCAAATTCAAAGCTATTTTATAGCTATATTAATTCGCAGAATAACACATCATTGGTAGTGGGACGTCTTAAGTGCGATGGCAAAGTAATCAGTGATAAGCTGGAAGTGGCTGAGACATTTAATAAATATGTTGGCAGTGTGTTCCAAAATTCTGCTGTGACACAAATCATGGGCAAAGAAGTAGGTGACGGTAATAGTCCATGGACAATTGAACACACTGAGGTACTGAACAAACTACTTGTGTTGGATATAACAAAATCAGCTGGACCAGAAGACTTAGGACCAAGACTAAAGAAATTGCAAATGAATTAGCTGCTCCCTTGGCTCATATACAGTATTTAATATGTCATTAGGTAGGTATGAAATACCTGTTGACCGCAGAAGGGCAGATGTGGTCCCAGAATTTAAAAAGGCCTCAAAAGTAACCCACAGAATTCTAGACCAATCATTTTAACAAGTATACTGGGCAAGGTTATGGAAAGCTGCATTAAGGACAGGATAAAAATGCAGGCAGATCAATGGAACATAAAAAACAAGCATCCACATGGATTCACTAAGGGGAAGTCATGCACAATCAACTTACTATGTGTTTATGAAAAAGTAAGCTTGAATCTTGATAACAGAATACCATCTGATGTCATCTACCTTTACTTTAGGAAGGCTTTTGATGTGGTACCTCACACAAAGTTTATAAACAAATTAGTTGAATTAAAGATTGAATAGAGGCAGTATGTCACAGTGGTTTAAGGCTCTGAGCTGCAAATCTGGAGACCTGGGTTTGAATCCCACAGCCCCCACTTGCATACTGTGTGACCCTGAGCAAGTCACTTAACTTCCTCGTGCTCCCAGGTTGCACCTGCAAACAAGCTTTCAGCTTAGTGTGTCTCACCTGGTAAAATAATTGGTAAAAAAAATAAAGTTTAATCAAAGTTTTATAAACTGGATTGAGAACTGATTGTTCAATTGGGAACAGTCGAGATAAATGGATATACATTGTCATCCAATAAAGTGACCAGCAGGGAGGCCGGCCCAGTGGCACTGAGGGTTGAGGTGCTAGAAGCCACATCTTGTGCCATGCTCGGACTCAGGTTCTAGAATGAGTCTGGGTCATTGGGGGTTGGCTGGGGGTAGAGGGCTGGAGCTGGATTGCACTGCTGCAAGGCTGCTGTCCTCTGCTGGGGAGGGATGTTGTTGCTCCCACTGCACAACTGCCCCTGGGTGGAGGCCGGGGGGCAGTGGAGGGTGGCATGAGAGGAGGGTGCAGCGTGCACGTGCCTGCAACAAGGGGAAGGGAGAACATGGAAAATGGGGCTGGCAGGCTCCATGACCTCCATGACTGTGGCCCCCGATTCCGGCATTCTGGGATTCTGGATTGTGCTCCAATGGGAGGGGAAGCCGGCCTCCTACCCTGCCATGGGAGGGAAGGGGGGATCTCCCAGGGCGGACTTGATTGGGAGGCGGGCCGTTAAGAGAGAGGACTGAGCCCTCTAAGAGGGTTCCAGAGCCGCCTGCCAGCCCCACGAGAAACAGCTATATGGAAAAAAAAAAAAGTGACCAGTAGGGTACTGCAGGGATCAATATTGTGCCCTGTTTTGTTTAAGTTGAACATTTCAGACATTTGGAATGAGTTAAAATCTTGGTATAGTATTTCTGTGAATGACACCAAGTTGAGTGGTAGAGTCAACACTATTAAAAATTACGAGGCACTACAGAGTGACTTGGACAGGTTGGAAATATGGGCAAGAGAGTGCAGGATGTCACTTATCATCTCAAAATGCAGTCATGCATTTTGGAAAATCAAACCCTGGCTACAGATATTAGCTGCAGAATGAGTTACTCAAGGAAACAACAAAGGAAAGAGATCTAGGAATCATTGTCACTAATGATCTTAAATCACATAATCAGTGTACAGACGTGTTTAAAAAAAAGATTATTTGCTAAATGCTATCAATAGACATTTTGTGAGCAAATCAAAACAACTTAGATTGTCCTTATACAATGCATATGGGAGACTACATCTGGATTACTGTTCTCAATTTTGGGGTGATCTAAATATTAGTGTAGCAATAAATTAGAATGTATACAAAGGAAGGCAACAAGATCTATCAGAGGATTGGAAGACAAACCTTATGATGACTGCTTGAAATTTCTAAAATTAAATACAGTACATAAGAGACGTATTCAGGGTGACTTGTTGTTAATGTTTATTTATTTATGGCATTTTGGTAACCGGGTGAGCTCGCTGAGACCAGAAGTCCCTTTTTCAGGGATGACCCAGAATTAGTAACATACAGTACTGACAGGTACAATGTAGCAAGACAGTACATAGATGATTGCACAATGTACAAACAGGTACATAGGAGCAAATCAGTTACCATCAACAACAAGAAGTTACACAGCAACCAATTAGATGTGAGTAATATTTCAAAAGACTGAAATCAGCAATTAGACAGTACCTAGGTGTCATGGGTAGTCTAGCATATACAGGTGCATAGGAGCACTTAGTCACAAAAATTGGTAAAATACATTCCTTCTACTAGAATCGAACCTCTACCCCTTTGCTTGTAAAGCATGATGTAGATCTTATGGAGGGAATGAATATGAAATACAAACCACAACACAACTTAGGAGGTCATAATAAACAAATTCAGACAAGCAATCTTAAAGTTGAAAAACCAAAAAGTATTACATACAGAGAATAGTAAATATCTGGAATAGTTTGCCATCAGCGGTGGTGGATAGTGGTAATCTCAATCTCTTTAAGAAGAGACTGGATAGATATATGGCTGAAAAAGGGCTGTAGGACTACTATCACTGAAAACGGGACAGCATATTTGGGCCTTGTTGCCTTCTGCTGTCTTTAAAATTCCAAGTGAAAAACCAGACATGGGGTAATAAACACAGAGGTCAAAGGCCGAGGTGTTTATTAACCCCACGGTCTAGTTATTACCCAGGAAACCCAGACCACTATCGATATTATCACTAGTATACTAAAAGAAAATTGCAAAAATAAATAAACAACAAAAAAAATAAAATAAAATAAAAACTGCCAAATCTATTTGTCCTGCTACAGAGTGTCTGTGAGAAAGCAGGAACTGTTTCTCACAGACGCGCTATAACATTGCTAGAAATCTCTGTCTGCTGCATGTTGAAGTGGAAATGCAAACTAGGCTTTCTCTCTGATTGGCTGTTATATCAAGATAGAAGCTGTGTCAGAATACGGAGCCACTTTCCCATTATTTAGTCTACTGTCTGGTTATCGCAGAATAACTGGATAGTAACTCTGCATTCTAACTGGATAAGAACAAGTTTTTCAGTATAACGTTCCACCTATCCAAACACTCCCTGTAAAGATGTATTTCATTAAGTCGTTTTTAGCCCCCCCACCCCACCACTAGTTTTGAGTTTTTGGCGTTTGTTATGTTGTCCTTAATTTAAATAAATCCAAGGAGTCCACCCTTTGTGTTCCATCAAGAATTTGTAAGCTTCCATTATGTCCCCCATTTCTTTCCTGTCCTCTGGTATGTGCTTACTTAGACCATCTAATCTTTAATGACTGGCTATCCTGGATCATTTCTGTTGCCCTCTGCTGAATAGTTGCTGTCCTTTTCGTCTCCATTCAACCACCTGAAAAGTGAGGACATCTCATGGTATGTGATATCCCGGAAATGTGTTACTGCTATTATAAAATGGTTTCGTACTTAGACAAAAGAATAGACCAGAAAATAGAAAGAAGCTCTAAACTGTGTGTATATCATGGGATATACACCAGTCTCCTGATCAGATTTCACTAATTACAGTACTGTATTTTTCCAAACCAGGTTTTGAAATAGAGATTAAAAGAGGTATATTTATGAAAGTGATTGTAAGTATAGATACTGTACTAATATTATATACTAAAATTGTATTTTACAGTTGGAAGGGGCTCTAGGTCAAACTGGGGGTTTTTCTCCTCCTGTTTTTCTCTTCATGTTTTCTACATGACAGATGGCACTACAATGCAACAGGATGTAGCAAAAACTATAAATGTCTAAGATTAGTCAACCACATGATGTGAAATGAGAGGGAGACAATGAGCGTGGATGAGCTAACCCAACCCCAGTGACAGAACTACTGATAAATACTGAGCTGAGAGACCTAACACACTTAGAAGCCTCAGACAGCAGCTTACAGTACAGCACTTCACTTATGATGCAGTCCTTGCACCAATTTAGTTGCCTCCGCTGGACAGCCTCTACCCTCTCTATGTCCTTTTCTGAGATGTGATCTCCAAAACTGGACACAGTACTCTGTGTGGGATGTCTCTAACAAGCAATACAGTGGTAACACCCCCTCTCTCCTTCTGCTGGCGATACCCCTTCCTATGCACCCCAGCATCCCACCTACTTTACCTACTGCCTTGTTGCACTGCCTTGTCACCTTGAGGTCATCAGATATTATTACCCCAAGGTCCCTTTTCTGTTTAGTGATCAACAATACCTGTTCCTCCAGTTCTGGAGACCCCATCTCCGCAAGGACATAGACAAGATGGAGACAGTCCAGAGGAGGGCAACTAAAATGGTGCAGGGTCTGCAACAGAAGCCATACGAGGAGAGACTAAAGGAGCTTAATATGTATACCCTTGAGGAAAGGAGGGAGAGGGGGAACATGATAGAAACATTTAAGTACCTTAAAGGAATCAACAAAGTCCAAGAAGGTAGCATCTTTCAGAAAAAGAGATGTGCAAGAACAAGGGGACACAATTTGAAGCTAGAGGGGGGACGACTCAGGGGTAATGTGAGGAAGTATTTTTTCACAGATAGGGTGGTAGATGCATGGAATGGCCTTCCTGAGGAGCTTGTGGGATCAAAAACAGTGGTGGAATTTAAGATTACATGGGACAGACATAAGGCAATTCTTGTAGGGGGTAGGAAGAAATAGGCTGTTGGTTAACTAGGATCTGCTGCTTATCCAGTAGGTAGGGAAATGGGCAGACTAGGTGGGCCAAGCGGTCCTTATCTGCCATCAAAATCTATGTTTCTATTCCCCTATTGTATACTTTGCCTCTGGGTCCATGATTTTGCACTTTTTCTTGCACTATTTTGCATTGAAACCCATCTGCCATACCCCTGACCACTCTTTGAGTTTCTCAGGTCTCTACTCATTCTCTCCACCCCCTCCAGAGTATCTACTGTATTGTAGATTTTGGTGTCACCTGCAAAGAGGCATACCTTCTCTTCCAGCTCTTCTGCAATGCCACTTATAAAGACAATGAAGAGGACTGATCCCTTAGGTACCCCACTGGTTGCTCATCCCTCATGAGAGTGAATGCCATTTACCACCACCTTCTGTCACCTGTCCATCAACCAATTCTGTACCCAGTTAACCACTTTGGGTCACACCCCCAAACTCCCTAGTTTCTTTCTAAGCCTCCTATGTGGTACTGTGACAAAGGTCTTGCTGAAGTCTTAAGTCGGCCATGTCCACTGCCCCACCCTGATCCATTTCTCTGGTCATCCAGTCGAAGAAATCAGACTCATTTGACATGACCTCCCCCCATAAATCCATGATGCCTTAGGTCTTGTAATCTCCTTATCTTCCTCACCACTGATGGTAGACTGACCAGCCTATATATGCCAGTTTCCTCCCTGTTGCCTCTTTTATGAAGTGAGACTATATCTGCCCTCCTTCAGTCCTCTGTCTGGCCTCATAGCCTTATCCACTTATAGATTTGCAAGTCCTCTCGGGACTCTTTCCTCTGTGAATGGACTTGTGTCTGCCTCCCTACCCCCAGTGTTCCTCCTGTTTTTATGTGATTCATCTCCCTCTCCCTCTACTGTGAATCCTAATCAAAAGTATCTGTGCAGGATATCTGCTTTTTCATGATCCTCTCTGCACAGTCTCTACCTGCCCTTCTTAACCTCACAACCCCTCCACTTGACCTACTGTTTTTGCATATGTATCTAAAAAAGGTTTTGTCCGCTTTAGTTACCCCTTTGGCTATCCCTTCCTCAGTTTGTGCCTTTGTACTCCTCACTGTCTTAACTGCTTGCTCCTGTTTTTCCTGGTACACCTCCTATACACTTCCCTCTACATCTCCTTGTACCTCCTGAATGCTACTCTTTTAGCCTTTACCTTTGCAGCCACTTCCCTTGAGGATCATAGTGGTCTCTTTTTGCTCCTGGTTTTGCTCATTTCTTTCATGTAGAGGTTTGTCACCTTCATTATGCCATTCCTTAATTTGGCCCACTGTTGCTCCACCCCACCCAGGTACTCCCCCCCCCCCCCAACTAGGTCGCCTCTGAGGCATTCAGCCATTTTTTCAAATCTGCTCTCCTGAATTCCAAGACTCTGGTCTTTGTTTGGTTTGCCACCATCCCCACTCATACATTAAACCACACTATACGGTGATCATTGGTCCCTAGGTGGCATCTCACCTTGATGTCTGCAATATTGTCCCTGTTTGTGAGCATCAGGTCCGGTACTGCCCCATTACGAGTGGGTACTCTGAATATTTGCCTGAGAAATGGCCCTTGTAGGGAGTCTAGGATGGCCTTGCTTTTAGCTCATGGCTGGGAGGCTCCAATCTACATCCAGCTGATTGAAGTCCCTCATCAGTAGGATCTCCCCCTCATCTGCCATTGTGCTGGTGGCTTCCCCCAGTGTCTTATCTAGTTCTCGTCTCTGTTTTGGAGGTCTGTATATCACTCCAGGGTGAATAGTGGCTCTGACTCCAGTCTCCAGAGTGACACACAGTACCTCCAACCCCTCCTTTCCCCCAGGCTCCCTTGCATTTCCATTACTTTGATACCTTCCCTCACATACAGTACAACACAAACTATGCATTCTTCCTCCACTCCCTATCCTTCCTGATCTGAGTATAGCTGTGTGGACAATGCTAAAACTGTAGCCAAATTCAATGTTGGATGGGACAGATTCAAGTGGCAAGTAGTGGTGCCAGGAAGGGGGGCAAAGAGTAGGAGCATGAATTTCTGATGGGGGTATCCTCAGGTTACTTTAGATAGATGGGCATGTCACTTCTATTAGGTTAGGTCCTTGCGCAGACTGGATGGACCATAGATCTTTTTCTGCCTCTAAATTTCGGTTTCTGGTTTTAACTATAATCATAATGATGGTTAATTCTGTGATGATTCCAACATTTTTAGAGCAAAAGCAATTCTTTCTATAGAACCAAAGAGTTCTACATTTCAGTGCAGAGGGAGGAAGAGAGAGAAATGTGGAAAGGACATCAAGACATGCACAACATGAGTGGATCATGATCTTCTGTGTCTCTGATTGGCTGTTGCTGATTATGTGACTTGCAGAATCTCAGTGTGTGATCCCTATAAAACAATGCCACAAAGGGGTGGCAGGAAACTTTGGACCCCTGTTATACAGAGACATAGACACTGTCAGCAGAAAGAGACCTCTGGTCCATCTATTGTAGTCTGTCCTATTACTTCTCCTTTCCTTAACCCTGGACCTACTGTCCTGGTGGGCTTTTCACTCCTGCATCCTCCCACATTTTCCATTGCACTAGTTCCTCCTGGTGTAACTATCAGACCCCTTACTCTGTCCTAGCTGTGCTTGACCATTAATGGACTTTGCTCCTACCACCACTGGCGGTAGGCCGTTCCACAACTCAACCACTCTTTCTGAAGTAAAACTTCCTCACATTCCTCCTGAATCTCCCTCCCACTTGCTTTCATTCATGCCCCTCATTACTGACTCACAAGTACTATTGAATAGGTCCTCACAGTCCACCTTGTTTATACCTGTTAGGAAACTGAAAGTCTCAATCATGTCGACCATCTCCATTGTGGCCTCCAGTGAGTATATGTTCAGGGCCCCTAGCCGTTCCCCATAGGATCTGCCCTGTTGTCCTGTATCATTTTGGTGACTGTTTACTATATTGACTCCATTCTCTGTCTTTTCTCAATTTGGGACTCCAGAACTCGGCACTGTATTCCAGATGGGGCCTCACCAGTGACCTATTTAGTGGCAATAACACCTCCTTCCTCCCACTATCAATATCCCTCCCAATCCACCCCAACATTCTGGTTGTCATGCTGTAGTCACCATATGAAGTATGGCACTTACATAGGCCACTCTGAAGATATACGCTTTTGATTTCCCAGTATGAAGTGATAGTTTTACTTAAAGATGAAACAATAAAAGCAGCACCAGTTTAGGACTAACCGACTGAACGTCAATATTTTGTGTCCTCACAGTACACTTTGTCAAGGCTCAGTCAGGCTATGTAAGGGCTGTACTTCAGACAGTGAGTTCATGTCTACGTGTTGAGCACTACTGTGACTTTGAATTGCCTTTTGGGTATTCATCATCTTGCTGTAGGCCTTGTTGTCTTGACTTCCAAGTCAAAACTGTTGGATTAGGATGGATCAGCAGAACTCAACTTTGGCACCTGATCACCCTTATGTCAGACCCACTTAGAATGTAACGATTTAGCTGCCTAGTAATTTACATAAAGGAAATCCAAGCAGTTGTCATGATTTGTCTTGGTAAGTTGAATTATTTTCCTACTGTCATTGTCTTTGTTTCTATCAACAGGAATAGCAAATCTAAAGCATGAGGACATGAGTGGAAGCTGATGGGGAAGGAGATTCAGAAAAGATGTGATGAAGATTTATTTTACAGAAAGTGCTTGAGCCATGGAATAGTCTTCTGGCTAAGGTGGTGGGCACCGAAACCATTCATGGTTTCAGGCATGGCTGGGACAGAATTAGTAGTTACTCAGGGAGTATTGGTAAGGCAGGGAACATTGGGGCTGGTAGTACGGACACAAACCCTATATAGACAAGAGGTCTAGGGCTAACGTAATGTATTATGGGCAGACTGGATGGACTAATGGTCTTTTTTCTATCATCATTGACTTTGTTTCTCTTTTTATAGTACCTAATGGAAGAATAGGCTTGATTTTTAACTATAATGCCGTTGCAGACAGTTCTGAATTAATAACCAGCAGTTTATAGTTACTAGGTACTTCATGAACAGACCGTGTGGTAATTCCATAGGGATGTCACAGTTGTTCATTTATTTGCATTTACTTTTAATTTGGGGCAGAAAAGCATGCTGAGCCAAAGCTTGTTTTCAGATACGAGCAGGGTGGTGGGGGTGGGGGTTGGGGGAACTGTGCAAGTCAAGAATTACACTGTATATTGGAGGACCTAAAATATACAGAGACATTGAAAAAGAATTCATTAATAAATCTGAAAAATAAATGGTAACCCAGAAAAGCTCTTCCTAAACATGACCAGCATGACATCTACATTCTAACCTCCAGCACTGATTTAATGGGCATGGTGACACATCACGTCACTTTCCCAGGTATACTGTAGCTCCCCACAGCAGCCCTGTTGCCTATGAAAGGTAGCATACTACAGAGTTTCTAGGCAATAGTCGGATATATAAGAGTTCAACTGGACATTCCCAGGGATGTTCAGAAGAAGCCGCACCAAGGGAGTCAGAGGTGCGAAGATAAAAAGACCACTGAAGCAAAAATAAAAAATCAGGCACTTACCCCACTGCCACTTTGGACTTCTGTTATGTCCTATTCAAAAGAAAATACCTCAGCTCAAGATACTGTAATTGTAAGAGTTATTCCTTTAATAATGCATGTATAAGCCAGGAGTGCAAATAGCCCGAGAACAATGTTTTGCCAGAAATAAGACATGACAAGGTGTGGGTTATGGCATTATAAGAGCATGCCCCAGGTGCATTATGAGGCATGAGGTGCTTGCACTGAGTGCCTTTAGCACCTGGGAAGTGCTTTTATCAGGCCATAACCCACACCTCAGAGTGTCTTATTGCACTTGTAAAATGGACCACAGTAAAGAAGTAAATTAAAAAACATGCACATAAAAAGCGTAGAGAAAAAACAGTGAAACATTTTTATTTATGTATTTATTTAGTTAGTTTTTGTTGACCGGGAAAGGAGGACTAGACAATTCTGCCCATTTTCAGCCTCATCTGGGGGGAGGGGGTACAGATGGATGCCAGCTGACACTGAACCAGATTAAGCTGTAAGTGGTATTTTTAGTGAATATGCTCATATCATTAGAAAAGAACAAAAAGTAGTCCTTGTCATTGGCTTGCAATGTATCTGTTTAATTAACAGTCACTACAGGGGTTCACGTCTGTCTCTCCATTTCCCACACACCCACTCACCCACACACACAGCAACACAAAAAATGATGTACAATATTCTTCTTTGCCTTTTCTTTCCTTCATATTTCTTAGTTCCTCTATATCTCTGAGAGTGTCTGACTGCCCACTCAGTTTCGGTTACAGTGAGTGGGAGTGAGCTTTTCTGATGTCAGTTGCTGTGTAATGTTTTTCCCCCCACCAAAAGATACACAAATTATTTTTTCCTTTTTGATTTTTTTTAAATATTTGTCTGTTTGATTCACTTTAGGTCTTTCATTCGCTTTCAGAGTCCCACTTTACTTGGAGTAAGTGGGGTCCCTTTGTGGCTGCTGCACACAGCCATTTCCTTCTTTGCAGTTTTCCAAACTGTAACTGCTGGTATGTGGTGCCATTGGGGATCTTCTTTTTTACTTTACTTTGTTTCTTATTCTCTATACAACAGCTAATGGAGGAGCAGGTCTGTGCTGAGTGTTTTTGTTTTATTTTGTATAATTCATTATGTTTCAAAACCATAACAGAGGAGCGGGTCCATGGACAGCTTTAGAGATCACGCTCATCTTTCTACCTTGACATGCAGGTTAGACTTTCATTGCATCATACTATGCACTTGCTACAGAAATAAACATTTTATTTGTGTCTGTGTGTGTTGAGATTGGGTGTTTTTCACATTCGACAGTTCCACTGCTACAATAGCTTTGAAAATCGGGGTCATCTGCAGCGGGACAGGGGTGGCACAGACTGATTTCACTGTGTGCTGCATTTTGCTTGCCACAAGTAGTGCGGTTGTTAGGTTATGTCCTGATAAGGACACGGCTGGAAAAGGCTTTCAGTCAAGCAGCATTCAGGAAATGTTTTGCCCATTTCATAACTGTAACTACCATATACTGTCTCATGATGCCAACCACAAGTAGTCCTTTTGTCCTTTTAAATACATCCCTCTTAAAGGATACCATCCTGTTAAAAGGTAAGTGAGGTTGCTGTAGGGCTGCAGCAAAAAGTGACAAATGTACAGTGCATATAAACATATTAAGAAATACAGAAACATAGGCAATGACGGCAGAAAAAGACCAAAGGTCCATCAACCTGCTTGATTTCCCTATTTAACCTTGGGGCCTACTGTTCCTGCAGGTTGCTAGCCCTCACAACCTCATCAGCACAACTATACAAATATATTTATCCAGAATTCCAATACGTTCTAATTCTATCGGCAGCCTAAAGGTTAAAAAGTGTCCCAAGGAATGAAGCATCACTGGAGAAGTATTACTAACCCTGAGAAAGCAAGCCTATAGGCAGCTTTGGAAACCAGGTCATCTGGCATTGGCTAGCACTTACAGGGGAAAGGGTTTTACACCTTCGTTGTTCGGCTGCATGAAAGGCGGATTGATGAGACACAAGGGAACAGAGCACTCTCAGCCTGAAACGGAGAGACGAGTAATACGATACTTGTTTGAATGGCATCTAAAATGATGGTGTTATTTTTTGAAGCATCCTGTATGTACTGCTATAGGCATCTGTAAATATTCATAAAGAGAGATTATTTTCCTATATCTTGTGTGTGTATTGGCTGAGTTTCATAAACAATGAAGTGACAACTTCTCTCTGAAGACACATCTTCACGAGGTAATCTGGTATGACCAGAGAAGAGATTTGCAGGACAGGGTATGACAACTTCAGCACAGGTCAATCATACCCAGGTGGATGCACAAGAAGGTAGCATACAGGTAACAGGCCATAGAGAAACAAACACCTGTTATGCCGGTTCATTGATAATGTTCCCAAAGGTGTCAGGTTAACAATGTACAATGGACTTTATAGCGAGCACATCTGTCACATAAACACATTTCAATAACTTTTCACAGAGAAAACATGATACATTTCAACCATAGTAGTAATTTTAATGAATATAACATTTTATCAGATACCCTCATACTGTACCACAAACCATCTATAACTTAGGACAAACTGATTTCAACTCTTGGAACAATGTACTGGTTTATTTCTTCACTTCCCTACTAACTGTGGGAGATGTAGCTGTAACCCTAATAAATTATCACATGCAGTGTATAGTATCCATATACTATATCAAATCTAAAACATAGTCTACAACTGTATCATAATTAAAACAAGCATTTGTCAATGCTGAATGTTGTCTCGCTGGCATTGGTAGTGCAGGAGTTAGAGATGCATAATAAGAATGGCAGCAAAGTATTGAACTGACGCCTACCCCCTCCCCCCGCAGAGAGTGACAGGCATTGGGGTGTGCCTTTTGGGTCATCAGCTGTATCGCTCATGGCATTTAACCTCATGCTACCCTGTAGACACTGGCAAGTGTCGTGGTGTGCTTTGGGCCTTATACTTACCCCATTCCATAAGGAAATATGCTGAGATGGGTGCAGTGTAGGAGAGTGGGGTGTACTTTAGGGCCAAAGACTCCAAGGCACACCTCGATGCCTGTGACTGGCTACAGGGTGGGTGGGTGGAATGGCATGAGTATTACAGCGAATGATCCCAAGTCACACCCCTGACGCCTGTCAGAATCTACAGGGTGGGGTGTTACAGTTGGAAACCCTAATACCATAGGTGTTTGTTGGTATTTTCACTGCAAATTTTCAACATGTGCTTTTTTGTGACCCACCTCATGAAGAGTGGCCTTATTAGTTTGTTAGCTGAAAGGTGGTTTTGCACAGTGACATAGGCACAAAAACACATTTTGGGCAGGGTGAGAAAAATGACAACTGTATTGCTCATGAGGAGGTGTAAAAAATGGCAACATTGAAAATCTGGAGTGAAAATATGAGAAATTGATGAAGTCTTGAGCACAGGGGTGCTGACGGGGGAACAGCCAAGAAATCTGTCCCGGGCCCAGGTGGCTTGGGGAATACACAAATACACATTTATATGTCTTGGGGATGGAGGGGGGAGCCTAGACCTGAAGGTGTGTCCCTGGCCTGAACATTTCTGTCTGCACCCCTGCATGAGCAGGCATAGAAACTGCACAACACATGTCCGCATCCCAATTATTTTTGGGATTTTTTTAACCACATTTTCAACACAGGCATTTGGGACCTCCTCTCGTGAACAGTGGCATTAAGATTTTGTTAATCTGTCCCAAAAGTAATTTCCCACAGTGACCCCGCCATTGTGCGCCACAGGTGCGAAAACACATTTTGGGCAGGATGTGAAAAATAACAGCTGTACTGTTCCATAAGGAGGTGTGAAAAAATGCCAGTGTTGAAAATCCAGCATGAAAATATTGCAAATTTGTGCAGTTACAAGGGTGCGTGGAAACTGCGCAACACACGCTTGTAGCACAGTCATTTTGTGGACTTTCATCACCAAATTTTCAACACAGGCATTTTAGGACCTCTGCTCATGAACAGTGTCACCGTCATTTTCTCAAACTGTCCCAAAATCTGATTTTGCACAGCAACCATATTCTGTGCCAGACGTGTGAAAACACATTTCGGCCAGGATATGTAAAATGTCAGCTGTACTGTTTAAAAGGTGGTGTGGTAAAATGCCAATTTTGAAAATCTGGAGTCAAAATATTAGATTCACGAAGTTACAAGTGTGTGTGGAAAGTGTGCATTGCATGCTCGTAAAACAGCCATTTTGAGGATTTTTGTCACCAAATTTGCAACATAGGCTTTTTGAGAGCTCCCCTCATGAACAGTGGCATTTTCGTTTCATTACTCAGTCCTGAAAGGTGATTACATGCAGTGACTGCAAAATCTCCCTTTGAGACCGAATAACACCATGACAGTGACTGAATTCATGAGGAGGGGTCCCAATAACCCCATGTTGAAAATTTGGTGCCAAAATTCCCAAAAATGGCCAAGATATGCACCAAAGTTGAAAAAACCCTATTTATACCATTATACAGCTTACCGGCATTTCTTTGGTTCGCAGTCAGCTTTGAAGAGGGCAGACGTGTTGCTGGTCCACCGAAGACTGTCACGCTGGACTCCGGACGTAAGTATTGGGTGGGGCAGTGTGGGGAGATGGGTGCGCAGAGGGTGGGTGTGGGTTGGGGAGGGGCAGGAGAGATTGCAAAGGACCATTTTCTTCTTTTATAGGGTAAAAAAAAGATGATGAGGGTCGGTTTTCTCTTTTTGCAGGTGTTTGGTACACTGGGGTGGGCTCCCAGTGTACCACCACCTCACTCGAGAGGGACCACAGCTGACGAGTTGGGCCCCTGTCAGCACAGAAATGGTTGAGGGTGGGCACGCATGATGCCGGGGGAATGGGCACCTCACACAACACACATGGGGGCTGGGGACATCATGCTGGCCAGGGGGTTAGCTCCCCGTTGGCAAACTGAACTTGACAGGGGACTGAAGCTGATGGGGACTGGGTCCCCATTGTGAGAAAAGACTGTTGGGGGGGTGATGCCGAGGAAGGATTGGGCACCCCCTTGGCACACACTTGGGATGGGAGGGGGGAACATCATGCTGACGGAAGGCGGGCTCCCCATTGGCAAATGAAGCGGCTGCATGCCGCCATGTTTTGTAAACTGCTTCATCAGAAAAGGCACGCTGCATGAGGAGCTTGGTGGCTCTCATTGCAGCGGACCTTTTCTTTGATCTGGTGGCCAGTTTACATATTGCTGGTGTGTCGCCTGCATGTTATCTTATTGGGGAATGAGGGACACACCTACTGATGTGTGCCCTGCATTCACCCGTAGTGACCGCACCTACTCTGCTACTAATGCAATATGTTGGCTGGTGTGCACACGCGAGCCAACATAAAAATAATCATTTAGTTTCCATAATCCATCTCACTTCTCCCTATCCTCACCATAATGCTGGAGAGACTAGTTGCCAGGCAATTTACAAACAGCTATTCCCATCATGATTTATTTTCTGACTACTAGTCTAGTTTCTGAGCATCCCACTTGACATCCACCTCCCTCCTCAGGTTCAGTGACTTTATCTTTACCAATATGGATATTTGTCAGCCTCCTAGCTTTATATTTTTTGACTTTCAACTAAGTATTTGACACAGTAGACCCTCTTCCTGGCTAAGCTTGGTGTCTCTGGTTTCTCCTCCTTGTCTCTCTCCTGGTTTTCCTCCTGTCTCTCTGGTTGCACCCAAACAATTTCTAACAGCTCAGCCTTCTATGACCCCGGGCAAGTCTGCAAGGGTGTCCCTCAAGGCTCGTGTACTTGGACATTTTCTAACACCCCAGGCAAGTCCATATGAGTGTCCCTCAAGGCTCTGTGCTTGCCCCCCTCCTTTTTAACATCTGTATTAATGATCTACCATGGACTGTAAATTCCTGTATCATCCAGATGTATGCAGACAATGCTATACAATTTACTTCTGGTAAAACCCCCAGCTGTCATATCAGCTGCTATGCAATCAGACTTTGATAACCTCTCCTACTGTTTTTTTTGTTGTGTAAGTATTATTTTTAAAGTTAATACCCCCACTGATAGAAGTAAAACATTAGTGTAATGCATGGCAACTAATGTGTCATTCACAACAGTGGTGGCATCTTCATCACTGTTCTTGCTACTTTACCCAGCTGTCTTTGCGATATCTCAATCATGAAAAACAAGGTAAAGTACTTTATTCTATGAAAAAAGTGGATGCACCCCTTTTTTCCACTTCCCCTCACAAGGATTGGTAAACTGAGATAGGCTCAAGAGTGCAGTATAATATGGCTGCATGATGCCTGCAGATGCAGAAAATGCAGGCATTCGAATATTTGACTTTTCTCACTGATTAAACAGTGCTTCCTTATTGATCTGCGCCCTCCTCCACTGGTCTTCGTGGCATAAATAGCCACTTTAAAGAGCCATAATGCATACAACATTTAATTAATTATACATAGCATGTGCTAAAAATGGCTCAAATTACAACATGGATCA
Organism: Neoceratodus forsteri; assembly: GCA_016271365.2. NCBI lineage: Eukaryota > Metazoa > Chordata > Ceratodontiformes > Ceratodontidae > Neoceratodus > Neoceratodus forsteri. Next base: position 722,725,914 of record CM057458.1, on the reverse strand, counting down.
TACAAGATAATGGGGCAAACAAGTGTTAAAGTACCAAAAATGTGAATAATAGAAACGGAAGTAAACAAATCACCAAAGTGTGGCACACAACTTAATAATCACTGCAGATTCTCGTATAATCCTGCCCCAGGCAGCCATATTAGACGCATATTCATCTGGAAGCTGCGATGTCTGAACACAGTTGGATCTGTAAAGAACAGATAAAGATTAATATCTCTGACATACATAAGCAAATACTTTACATCATCAGGAAATATAATTATTTCAGTAAGAAATGTCCCAAATCCAATGAATAATTTAGGGCAGGCAATGACCTTGCCCCAAGTTCATAGAACCAGAATGATTCTCTACATCTGAAAACTGCCTGAAAACGTCCTCCCTATGGTCCCAAGGTAATCCTTCTATGTCATACTGTTCTCTAGACTGGCATGCTTCCTCCTAAATAGCCTATATGATACCCATAGCTGTGACTTGTATAAGAAATTTGGATGGATATCACAAATAGATACACTTTGCATAAATGCTTTTTGCACTTAAGTGTATACAGCATAAAGTTCTAGATTATTTAACAGAGAGTCTGGTATTTAAGGAAAAGCATGTATCTTTGAGAAGTACATATTTTTTGGAATTGGTTTCCCCTGGGACTGTCACTGCAACGTCTGGATATTTTTTTAGTTACTGGGTGCCTTCAGTGTGTAATTCCCTCCCGGAAAAACTCTCTTCTAACAGGCAAAAAAAAAAACATTGTTCCTGTTATCATGTTAAGTGTGTGTTAAGTGTGGGGATGGGTTAACATAACAGTAGTACCTTGATCTACATATTATCCATCTGTTCTGAATATCTATGTCTGTAACATGATGTAATTTGAAACTGTCTCTTCTTTTAAATAGAGATTTATGTATTCATTATTGTATACTAAGATAGTTATTATTTTTACGTGCTGTTAACTGTATTTAATATTTTCTCTGTGATGTAACAGTGGTGTGAATGCATGTGGGGATGTCATTGTAAATAAGCCTCAGCACAATGACTTAATGCTAAATAAACTTAAACTGAAAATTGACTTTTATCTTGTGCTGTTCCGATTCTGGAACAGCATTTAACTGTTTCACAATTCGATACTCAGAGTCCCCATGTTTATTAGCGCAAATATGTTACCCCAGCCTCACTTTTAATTTGTTTTGTTTTCATCATGGAAAAAGATCCACATAGTAACAACTAAAAAAAGAAACTACTGTACCTGACAATCACAAATATTAAACTGTCATATGGGGATTTATTTTGCATTCCTTGGATGGCTAAATGACTTGATATCCCCTGTATATGGGCAGTAGCTCCCATCACTGCCAATTTAGGCATGGTGGGGGTTCACTGTGGGGGATTTGCTGTGCGGGTGTCTCTGTAGTGATAGTATACCAACAGGAAATACATTTCCCACAGTGGAAATTGCCAAGAGGATGTTTTGGTACCTGTTTTTGAGGAATTGGATGGAGACTTTGCACCACATGGTCTTATTAATTTTTATCCCTCCTAAAGGTGATATGCAGTCTATCTGTAACAGTCTCCAAGGAGCTGCTCTGTTTGGAGTATATGCCAATTTGTTTTTGTAAAAAATCGCCCTCACATTTTGGGATCTATCCCCAGATGTGGTGACAAAAGTGCAGCCAGTCATTCTCCTAGAGTCTTTTGTTACCTTCTCAGAGTCTGAAAAAAAAAATGTTATCCCTGTCTAAATCTCCTTTCGGTCTCTTGGCTCTCCATTCACCTCTGTACTGTACCCTCTTTCATGGAATCTAAGGGCCTGTTCTCTTTCCATCATTACATATTCCTCAGGGGAACTGCATTTCCTTTTGGTTCTGAACAGCTGACTATAGGAGATGTTTTTCAGCATATGACCGGGATAATTATTGCTCGCTAAAAGAAGACTGTTGCAGTTAGAGGGCTTTTTATACAAATCTGTGCCCCTATCACCCCTACCCTTCTTGTAAATCTAGAGATCCAGAAACTCAATCTTTTCTTTCCGTGCACTAGCTGTAAGGCACAAGTTTTCATGTGTGCTTTCTAAGTACTTCACAGATTTTCCAAATTCCATGTTCATTCTCCATCCAGATGATATAAATATAATCTGTATAGCAGCACCACAAATCTAATCTATCAAAGAATGGATTTATGATATCACTACTCACATCATCAGAATCACATTTGACAAGGTGGAGGTTGGTAAAATTGGGGTGAATGTTTCTCCATTACCATGCCTCTTACATGGAGATAGTACAGTCTATTGAGAATGGAAAACATGCTTTAGAACATTCTCAACCAGACACAGAAAAATGAGGTTGGTGGTGAGGCTATACTTCTCCCTGATCAAGGAAAAAAGCAGAGAACCTCCAGACCATCCCAATATGGGATATATGTAAGGAATAAGACACAATGAGGTGTGGTTAATGGTCTGATAAGAGCAAGCCCCAGGTGCATAATGAGGCATGAGGCACTTGTGCTGAGTGCCTTCAGCACCTGGGAAGTGCTTTTATCAGGCCATAAACCACACCTCGAAGTGTCTTATTCTGCTTAGAAAATGGGCCCCAATCCTCTCCCCAGTAACGTGTGTGTGTGTGTTATATATATATATATATATATATATATATGGGATATGACATGGCCTGAGTGAAGATATCATATTAATCTTCACGAGAGGCCAATGATATCATGATATCTCACGAGTGGCAAACATATATATGGTAGATTCTGCCAGTTTCAAAATATAAATAATGTTATCTGGTTGATTATCCCATTATTTTTAGCTAAAATGTAATTTAAGCACTTATCTGGTTGATCCTGCCACTGTGATAGTCAGACAAGCATATTACTTTCACTTTCCCCCTTAAAAGTAGCATGACCGAGTGGTATGAAGATTGACCCGTTAGGAGATTACAGCAGTTAATAGTAAAGAGGTCTGCAGCCATTTAGCTAAAAAAACTGTGCAATTCTGTATTACTTTTTGAGAAATTGCCGACTATATTCAGAAGACAGAGAGAGTGTGAGTCGGCAGCACATAGAGCAGTGATAGTTGCGAGTGTGTGTTGCTATAGCAACAAACGTTCGCGAGTCCTCCTGCTGTTGTGAAGCTGCTGACTCTGTCTCTCTCTCTCTCTGACTTCTGAATATAATCAGCAGCTTCCCAAAAAGAAATACAGACGTGCAGAGGATTATTTTTACTAAATGGGTACAGACCTCTTTACTATGAACTGCTGTAATTTCCTAATGGCTCGATCTTCGTACCGCTCGGTCACGCTACTTTCAGGGGGGAAGTGAAAGTAATATCCTCAGCTGAATGTCACAGTGGCAAGATCAACCAGATAAGTGCTTAAATTAAATTTTTAGATAAAAATAATTGGCAGGATCAACCAAATAGAGGTGTGTATGTGTGTGTGTGTGTGGTTTGGGGGGACAGGTTTTAAACAGAAGAGAGGGGGCAATGTAAAGTGACAGACTTTCACTTTCAATTGAATGACGTATAGTAACGTGGAGATATCACTATGACGTATAGGAACATGGAGATATCAATATCTTCATGGCCATAGTGATATCTCCACGACCTGTCTCAGATACTACTTTTTATCCATGAATTTATTCCCAAACATATGTTGTATAAATATATATATATATACTGTATGTATGTATTTAAAAAAAGTGTGCTGAAAAAGTGTTAAATATGCAGAGAACAGAAAGTAGTCCATCAGTACCGTACTACGTAAGTATTATTCAGTGTGTGTGTGTCTCTCTCTCCCCCATTGTGTTCCCCAACAAACAAACGCTTCCTTTTTTGTTAATTTACTTTGTTTTAGTTTTCTTTACCTTTTGCTTCACAGTTGCAGCCACCAGCTCAGATGACTGTGAGCCAACATGTGTCTTAGCGGCCATGCAGAGCGATTTCTGACATGGTGTCTGCCTCTCTCCATCCTGCTCTGTCTCTCCCAACACACATATAATTAGTTTATTTTGTTTAGTTATTTTTTCTTTTATTTACTTCATTTTAGTTTTGTTTATGGTTTCTGTTTGAGTGGCAGCCACCGGCTGGCAAGACTGCGAGCATGTCCCATACAAAGTGTTTTATGACGTGGTGCCTGCTTCTCTCCTTCTAGCTCTGTCTCTCCCCCAACACACACATACAATTTATTTGTTTTTATTTTAAATTTGTTTATGATTTCTGTTTGAGTTGCAGCCACCAGCTGGCAAGACTGAGAGCGAGCGTGTCCCTTACCAGCAGCCGTACAGAGGGGTTGCAGCTTCGTGCTTTTCACATTTTAGGATTGTTATCCTCTCTGCTAAGTTACAGGGTATTTTCACTTTAGTTGTTATGTCGTTTCATGGATGGGGAGGGTTGGAGAATGGAGACAGGAGATACTGGATATTGACAGAGAGTAATTGTGCTAATGGAGGACAGGTGCAGGATCCCTACCAGCATTTTAATCTTGCAGATCACACTTTGCTGTGTTCATTGCCATTAGGTTTAACTGCAACAGAGGTCAGAGTTTACTATGCCTGTCAAGTTACATTTGTAACACAGAGTGTGTGTGTGGGGGAGGGGGCCGGAGTGTTTTCCAGCTCGTGTGGGCTCATCAAGCTAGGCTGGCACAGCTTTGGCCGAGGGTGGCACACAGATATGTTTGTGTTATGAGGCTTAGGTTGGCACAAGTAGTGCCGGTTGTAAGGTTATGTCCTCAAAAGGACATGGCTGAAAAACTGTTTCAACCAATCGGGATTTAGAATTTCTTTTGCACATTTTATAAGCATAAATACCTTCTATATGGGGAGCAGCAAAAAACTGTAACCCACCTGATATCTGAGATAACTGTGCAACCTGACTGGTTATGAATATCCTTGTGGGCCTTAGGTAAAACATACAGTATACATAGTAATATACGAGTAGTACTTGTTATCACCGAGAAAGGAACAGTCAAACATTTTTGTTTCCCTGTGGAAACAACAACATCAAAAAGTGCATGCTCACAATTACATTTTTAAATGGCTGGGTTAGGTTTGTAGCTAATATGCAATAAACATTACCATCAATGAGCTCTTTCTCTACCTAGCCAACATATTGAGTGCTTTCCATCACTATATCACCCACCTGTGTATGTGGCTTTTATTTTGAGTGACAAATTAGAGTGTAGGGATTCAAATGCTTCTCCCTCAGCTTTATTGAAATTTCTAAGGAATGACTGCATTTGTAAGTAATCATGGTTAATAAATGCAGGACTATTCCCATCTCTGGTCATTTCCCTTGAAAAAGTATCAACTGCAGTTCTAAAATCTATCATCGTGGCATAAATTCTGTTACCCTTCATTTTAACATAGTTATTGATATTATACAAACAAGTGTAACAGTTATCAGTAGTTGTATATCTAGAATGGAAATCAGACTGTTTTTTTATTTTGAGGATAGTGTTGTCCTTGATCCATTCATGTAAATGAATCAAACAAAATCTTCAAAACATTTTTCTTATGATAGCAATTAAACTGATAGGCTTATAATTAGTAGAAATTGCTCTATGTCCTTTTCTGAATAATAGGATAACTGCATTCCTTGTAGTAAAGTACATGAATCCAAAATTGCATTGAACAGTTGCAGAAAAATGGTAACCCACAAACGATTAACTAGGTAGACTTCCATTGGAAGATGATCCTGTCCAGGGGCGTAGCCGTGAATTTTAAACTTGTACTGAAAACTGATGCATTGTTGCCCCCCCCTCCATTTTGTAAACATAATCAAAAATATGTGCTGCCATGCCACCAAAAATAGCCCCCCACTTGCCATATCTGACTTTTAGATAATCAGTTTCTTCCTGTTAACCTCCTTCCTTTGTTTTTCTGCCTGCCTGGTAAGTTGTTCTTGTATGTGTATTTGGCTGGTGGCATCAGTGACCTATAGCAAACAACAAAAGCCAAAGGGCTCAGCAACAGAAACAGACACAATGTGACTTACTTGCTTTCTCTCTTTTGTTGCCCTGCCTGATTTGTTGCCCCACCCATTTTTTTATCACTTCTGCTGAGTACAGTGCGATGCCTGTTTTATCATTCCCCTGATCCTGTCTCCATAGCCTTCCCTTTACACTGTAAAAAAGAATCTCTGTTATAATATTCTCATATGTAAGGCCAGGAGGAACACACCATTTAAGAATCTGATGGAGTCGCTTCTAACACAGATGAAAGATCCAACACAGGCCCAAATTTGGATTGAAGACAACCTTACCATGATTCTCAACCCAGGCCTGTCTTCATATGCAGTTTATCCATCAATAGGTTGTTTTTCTCAATGTTCTGTTCCCTGTGGCAACATTAACCAGAAAGTTTTATGATGTAAACATAAAACCATAGACAGTGTTGCAGATATTAGCCTATTGTCCCATCCAGTGTGCCCAAGTGTCACTATTTATGGGACTGTGCCCCTTCAGCCCTTGTTTCTTTCCATCCTTCCCCAAACTGCTCCTATGTAAACTTGGACCATGTGCCCATCTCATCCCTTTGTGACCCCCCACACTGTTTCAGGGCAGATGATCTCTTTCAGATGTTTGTTCCATTCTGCCACCACACTTTCCATGAACAGGTACTTCCTGTCATCTTTTTTAACCTCCCTCCTGCCAGTTTCATGGAGTTTCCCCTAGTGCTCATGGTACCACTCATTGTAGGGCTTATAATTTGGGGGTGGGGGGGCATAGCTCATTTTACACTATTTTTGCAGCCCTCCCACTGTTTTTGTGACCCCCACGTGGGACAGTGTTGTGCAAACAGTGGTAGTGCTTCTGTGCACTTTTTTGCAATTCGTGCAAAAGACTGCACAGATAGCAATGGAGCACTGGACTGGAGCAGTTTTAGTTTACCAGTTCGCATGTTTCACAGCTGACTGAACAAAAGTGGTGTTTCTGTGTTGAAGCAAAGGTGGGGTACAGCAGTGAAATAGGTGGAGCTGAGGATAGCCAGATACAGTACGTCATCAAATAAACCTTGACCTGATTGTAATGGAAAAACAAGCAGTAGGAGGAGATAAAGTTAGCAAGCCTGGCTGACCACAAGGTGAACTGCTGTGGTGACATCTGTGAATCAGTGAAGGTCTAATAGATTTCTTTGACTGGGTGACCAAAGTAGCAGATCAAGGAGGGGCTGTGGACATGGCCTACCTAGACGTTAGCAAGGCATTTGACACAGTCCTACACAAAAGATTAATATACAAGTTAGCCAGCCTGGGAGTGGGTCCCAAGATGACAGCCTGGGTAAAGAATTGGCTGGAGAATGGGACACAGAGAGTAATAGTAAATGGAGTCCACTCTGAAGAAAGGGGTTACTAGTGGGGTACCGCAGGGTTCAGTATTAGGACCGGTCCTCTTCAATGTCTTTAAGCGACATTGCAGAGGGACTGGAAGGAAAAGTATGTCTCTTTGCAGATGACACAAAGATCAGCAACAGAGTTGATGCACAAGGTGGGGTGGAAAGGATGAGAAGGGACTTGGCAAGGTTAGAGGAATGGTCAAATACATGGCAGCTTAGATTCAATGCTAAGAAGTGCAAGGTAAAGCACCTGGGAAACAAAAACCCAGGGGAAGAGTACACAATGGGGGGTGAGATACTAACAACAAAAATGGAAAGGGACCTGGGGGTAGTCATATCAGATGACCTAAAGATGGGCAAGCAATGTGAGAGGGCAGCAAGGATGTTGGTGGGATACTGGGATGCATAGGGAGAGGCATCACCAGTAGAAAACAGAAGTTATTATCCTCTGTACAGACAGCTGGTGAGACCCCATCTGGAGTACTGCGATGCAGTTCTGGAGACCCAATCTCGAAGACATAGACAGGATGGAAGCTGTCCAGAGGAGGGCAACTAAAATGGTGCAGGGTCTGCACTGGAAGACATATGAAGAGAGACTAAAGGAGCTTAATATGTATAGCCTCGAGGAAAGGAGGGAGAGGGGGGACATGATAGAAACGTTCAAGTACCTCAAGGGACTCAACAAAGTCCAAGAGGGTAGCATCTTTCAAAAAAAGAGGTGTGCAAGAACAAGAGGGCACAATTTGAAGATGGGGGCGGCTCAGAGGTAATTTAAGGAAGTATTTTTCACAGAGAGGTTGTGGATGCATGGAACAGCCTTCTGGAGGGAGGTTGTGGAGTCAAAACAGTGGTGGAATTCAAGCATGCATGGGACAGTCATAAGGCAATTCTAGGGGGTGGGGGTAGGACGAAGTAGGCTGCTGGTTAACTAGGATCTGCAGCTTATCCATTGGGTAGGGAAATGGGCAGACTGGGTGGGCCAAGCGGTCCTTATCTGCCATCAAATTCTATGTTTCTGCGTTTCTATGGTTAGTGTATCTAAATTAATCTTCATGAGTTGTACTGTCTAATGATGTTGCCTTGTCTGTTCAGCCAGACTTAAAATAATGCCAAGACAGGGTCAGGAGAGAAAAATCCTTCAGCGAGGGTCCAAAAAAATGAGCCTGTCTTTTTGAGAGTTGGTAGAATTAAAAAGAACTAGAGTAGGGAAACTGGAGCGGGAGGGCAAGAAACAACAATAAGTCAATGGTTTTCATTAAATAATATAAATACATCAGAAATGGCGTTTGAATGTCTTTAAGCCTAAGAACCCTTATTTAAGAAATCCCTCACCCAAAAGTCTCAGTTCATCCTAACAGCTAGACAGGAGGGATTTTGCCCCCTTTGGGAAACCAGTTTTAATCCCTTAATTTTGTGAATAACTCACAGCTGTCTACCTTGCTTATCCCATGGATGTACTTGAGTGTCTCAGTCATGTCTCCACTCCTTCTGTCTTTCTGTGTGTACATAAGAGCAACTGATATGACCTCCCTTCTTGCCCCTGAATCATTTTGGTAGCCCTTCTCTTCACCAATTCTTGCCCATCCTTGTCCTTCCTCAAGTGTGGGCTTCAAAACTGCATACAGTACTCTAAGTGAAGTTAATTCAGGGATCTAAACAGGGGCAATATTACCTGTTCCTGGGTAGTGATCCCTTTCCCGATGCATCCCAGCATCTGATTTGCCTTTCCCAAAACCCTGTTAAGGGAAATGTAGGGATACCATGTGCTATAGAAGAGAACCACTGCAACAGGATGAGACATCAAACAAATACACAATATTGCACTTCAGGAGAGTAAAGCATAAATGCAGGTGTAGTACCAAATAGCAGAACCAATCAGTTCAGTGCAAACAACTTTATGTGCTCTCAAGTACGTATCACTAACCCCGGAACTTCAACTCTAGCACACGTCTTCATCAGGGGGTGGAGCTAACACAAACATTTCTGCTGGTTAATTAAATACCATATATTCTTAAAGAAACAGTATTGCTTCACAATATGCAGGGATATGAGACTAGCTTGTCTGCCTACATATACAAAGTGTCAAAAGGTGAACTTAATACCAATACAGTACATTATGTAAGTGACCAATACAAAATTTAAAAAATGAACAAAGTAGAAAAGGAAGTAATTGGCATGGGAGGTTACGGAAGGTCAAATATACAAAAAACACAACTAAGTCTCTGCAAGATAGTTCAGATGAAGTGACGTGCAGAAACTGCCATGCTGTGAGAAAGTGCATAAAACAAACACATTACAGCCATGTGAATATCATACAAGGGTAAAGTGAAAATGACAAAGACTACATAGAGAAAGGGAGAGAAGGAGAGACTGAGGAATGAAAACTGTAAAATGAACCAAGTATATGGAACCAAAACAGAAACAAGCAGGAATGACTATGTGAATAAAAGAAGTACAGGGATCCAAAGGTGGGGGGAATGAAAGTGGAGTAAAGTATGGTGGCACATAGGAGGGGGTGGATAAAGGGAAGGAGATGGACGGACGAGGGAAAGGAGGAAAAGTGATGAAAAGAGGTAATGGAAATGGATGAAGCAAAAAGAAGTGATGTCAAATGGGAGGGTCCAAATGAATACAATACCACGTATTATAAAATGGGAAAAAAAAACGAAGCCACTGATTGGCTGTTTGACCCTCCTAGCTGTGTCCTTAATCCCTGGTATTCTACCAACCGGCACTAACCTCTGCCACACTGCCCATTGACAACAGCAAATCACTGAGCTGTGCCAACCAGAAAAAAAAAAAACACAGCCTGGCACAGCTGAGCGCGAAATCAGCAATACGCGCTGACAGAAAGGCAACCAACAATCTTTCTACGGCACGAGCATCTCTTCAAACGAAAGCTACCATATCGCACACGCTAAAAGCGCTGTAATTTCGGACCCTAAAATGGATATTAGTTTCGCTGTCATTTGAAGACATACTCACCGATCTATCGCCTCCAGCGAGAATGACGACCCGTCTTCAAACTGCCTCAGCTGAACCAGTTTCCTGCAGTGACAGTGTTGCAGAACCGCAAGGCACAGCACCTCATCAACAGGTCAATACAATGGCAGACGCGAGAATGAAGCAGCGATACCTAAAAAAAAGAAAACAAAACGTAAAAACACTGGCAAATTCGCAACCTAACTTCAGAAGAGCTGGATCACATAGAACAAATGAAAGATGAAATCAACACTCAAAAACAACATCATGGGCAGTAGCAGTCTTTCAGGGTTGGTGCACAGCAAAGCAAATAGCCATAGATTTTAAAGAAATAGACATACACCGCTTAGCAGACATCCTCCGCAAATTCTATGCAGAGATCAGACAAACAGATGGCACAGAATACAGTATAGCTAGCATAATTTCCTCAGAGCAGGCCTAAATCGCCATTTAAATTCACCACCACTGTCCAGAAATATAAATCTCCACACCACCCTGATATGCAACCAGCTAACAACATGTTTTCAGCAGTCTTAAAAAGTACAGGAGAGAAGGTAAAGATCGAGCAGCCCACCACCCTGCAATAAAGAAACGACTTACAAATTTTACGATTATCACCAGTCCTCTCACCAAACACTGCCCGAGGACTACTGTACAAAGTTGGCTTGATATACAGCTGTGCATGGGGCAGGGAGCAGAAGGTCTCAGACAGTTGAAACCGAACATTTTGAAATAAAAAAAGATGACCAAGGCTATGAATATGTAACACCCAGCTTCAACGAATATACTAAAACCATAAGAAAATGACTCCACAAAGCAACAGCACAGAGGCTACATATATGAAATTCCACACAGCCCTTTATGTCCAGTTGCTTCCTTTAAAAAATACATAGCCAAGCTTCCACCTAACCCTCCTGCCTTCTACTTACACCCTCAGAAATAGCCAACAATCTACTGGCAACCTCAACTATCTGGTACACCGTGAGCCATTAGGGTTAAACTACTCAGCAAGCCTGATGCCGAAAATCAGTGAAGAAGCAAAGCTCTCAACACGCCACACAAACCACTCAGTGAGAGCTACAGCTGTAGTTACTGTCTACAGCAGGCCCAGACTCACGCTAAATAATGGCAGTAACGGGCCATCGCAGAAGCAGCTTACGCTCATACTGCTGCTACTCCAAAAGACCGACAGTTGTGAGCAATATTTTAGCCAACAAACAAGAAATCAATGTTTGCAGTCACACAACCTGTCCAAAGAACCGCAATGTGAAATCACGCCCATGATGAAACCCATGCTGCAGCAAATCTCTCCCTGCAAACACAGCAAGCAACACAGAAACCTCTGCACCTATTTTCCTCCGACTACAGAAACCCTCTGCACCTATTTTCCTCCGAGTAAAGCAAATCAGCAACAGCTTCACATGAATACCTTAAATCTGCAAGCAGAACAGCCAGAAACTCCTGATGCTAGACGCCTATGCTTCAAAAACTGCCGAAAAGAAACTGGAAATCCTGACGCCCTCAACCACGAAGACACCCAGAAGCACCAGACTATCGCAAAAACCCAAGTCATCCAACAATTTAAAAGAAACAAGCAGCACTTCTCCTTACATTATACAAAATTGTTATATGGAACATGTTGAATTTATTAACTACACAAAATAAAAAAGTACTGACGTATACATAGTGAACTACATCCTGCATTACAATAAACAGTAGTTAAAAACGTTGTAATTTTTAATCTTTTGAAACATTTAAAAGTTTGTCTTCAAATGTTTACAATTTCTTCTGTTTAAATGTAAAAACAATGCTTTACATAAACCTTACCAGTTCATTTTTTGAAAACAAAATGTATTTAACAAACATTACAACAATATAAAGTGGGACTATTTTATGTCTACATGATTTAAAAACAACAACTCTGTCTCTGTTTTAAAAGTTACAAATAAAAAAACCTGTTCAATTAAGTAAAGTGTCCTACCATTTAATAAACCTATTGATAGCAAGACATATTATCGAGGTGTGAGTTATCATGATAAGAGCACTCAGTAGCACTCCGCGCAAGCGCCAGTGCCTTAGTACACTCCATGCGGTTTCTATCAGGCGATAAACCACACCTCGTCGTGTGTTATTGCTTGCTTATAGAAAGGTCAATTACAGTAAGGTAACAAGGAACCAATGTGAAGGGTAAAGTTCCAGTCCTAAGGGCATTAAGAAAAGTGGCAGAGTATAACATAAAATAACAATGTGAGAGCCACAGTTAAGACCCCCAACATGTATCAATACATGGATAAGGAAGGAGCTCATCCAGGCAGGTGAATTCATACACATATTCAGTTAAACATCTGAGCAACTGCAAATCCAGTCCATTTTACAAACCAAACACTAGTGCATACAGAAGATTATTAACAGGAAGGAGTGGGTGAATAAAAAATTATTGCACTCTAACCCGCTCTACTAGCCTCAGCTCTGCCTCCACCTTTGCCTTTCTCACTGCCCTATTTGCCACTCTTAATTCCTGATATGTCCCCATCCTCTTCTGTCTGGCTTATTTTGTGTCTGCTGAATACTTTTTTCCCTTATTGCTTCTGTGTCCCCTTTTGAAAACCACAGTGGTTTCTTCCCCTGCTTACCCTTCTCCACTATCTTTTCACCAAGACTTGTCACCTCCAGCACTCCCTTCCTTTTTTTTTTTCTCTTCCCAAGCCCTTGGCCACTCTTCAGGCTACCAAGACTGCCATGTCACTTCACCATCCACCAACCCGTTAATGCCACCACCAGGTAACCTGAGGTATCCCTTCATCAGGAGGGCCCCTCCCCATGGAAGGGAACTGGGAGAGGAGAGTCACCTGCAGGCATTCCAACCATATCCTGGGCACAGTGGAGTCAGCATGGACACTTCCGGGTTTTGTGGTGAGAGGGGAATCGGCAACCATCATCCGGTTGGCCAAGCAGCTAATTTTCTGGTTTTCTCCTCCGCCCTCCCCACCTCCTTGTAGTGGTCTGGCTGCAACAACATCCTGGGGGTGGGGAGGGTTCAGCGGCACATTGAGGCCGCACGCTACCAAGAATGCTAGCCACTACCAGAAGCCATCAAACAGCGATCCAGGACCCCCCCCAGGAGAGAAGTATCCACTGGACAGTGTAAACTCCCTCTGCTCCTGACATCTGGGCTTTGGGGGGGGCGAATCCAGATGACAAGCATGCTGAGCGAACACCTATTGCTCGGCACTACGAAGCCGACCTCAGCATTCCCTTCCTAATCAGATCCTATTTGCTTACTGATCCTGCTAGCCTTGACACATCCTTCAATTTTTATGTTATGTTTTGCATTCTACTGGGTCTTTTCTAGATTTTGGTAATAGACAAATTGAGGCTATATTACATTTGGGATGTAGTACCCCCCTTTCCCTTCACTTCATTGTAGACCTAGGGTAAGCTTGCACTCAATGGAGTAACCAGCACTTTAAAAAAAAATTAGCTGTAAAGCCATCAGGCCCCGTGCTTCCCCCCCTTGCAACTTTCTACTAGCCAAGGTGACTTCTGTTGTGATTGAGGCCTCTATCGCATCCACCTGCTTCTGTGACAGTGTAGGAATTTCAAGGTCATTCAAGAACCTTTTAGTCTTTTCCTGCATGTTCTACCACTCTGCAGTATAAAATGTTTTATAGAATGGTGCAAAGGCACTCCTGATGTCCCTACTCTCACTTGCTAGTTCCTGTTTGGTGTTTTAATGGATGTCACTATGTTAGTAATTCTCCTGTCTTTTGCTAGTGTTGCCAGTACAGGGCTAGGCTTACTGTATTCACCATTGTAAAAAATGTTGCTTAGTGAAAATTCTAGCATTCTCTGTGAGCAAATCATTAAGTGTTTCATGTGTTGCTGTGGGTGTTCTCAAGTAACCTGGTAAATTTTTGAATAGGATTGAATTTCCAATTTTTTTAAATGGGTTTTGACTCTGCCTGTTTATTTCTACACTTGGCTACCAGGTAAGCAATTCCCATGCTTTACATATGGGTCTTCCTACTTTCCAGAACATTCCCTGGGATGTAGCCTAAATTTGTAAAGGGGTAAATCTCCCATTTTGGGCAGGTACTCCCTAAACTCCTGGTCCTTTATAAGATATGTCAGGAATCTCCAGTTGGCGGCACCTTGCTCCTCATTTTCCCAAATATAGTTTTACCAGGCCTCTGCATGGTCTGATACAACAATTAGGTCAGTACTTGCTTCAAACACACTGTTATATCAGATCTTGGGGGCCATAATATAGTCTGTTGTGGACCATGTTGAGTGTGGGTTAGAGAGGAATGTGCATTTGTGTTCTCTAGGGTTTACTGTATGTCACACATTAACCAGGTCCATATTTAATACTCCCTGATGCCACTGCTCTGCACTCACACCGATCCATTCTTCCCCGCTCTTCCTATCCCAGTGTGGCTCAAGTGCATAATTAAAATCACTCCCCCTCCAGATTAGTCCTTTAAATTGTTCCCTATGCATTATGTCTAGTAACTTTTGAAAGAACTGATCAAACACTGCTGGAGCCAAGACTGTACCAAAAGTGACTGGGGTCTTTCCCAGCATCCCCTTTGCAAAAAGAAACCTGCCCACTTTGGGATCTGCAACTATTGCAGTCATCTTTTTTTTTTTTTTTAACAAGTCTTTATTGATTTTGAGTTTTACAGACAGTAAACAGACATACACACATAGCCCGGAACCCGGGATGCACAGCCCCAAAACTGGCCGTGCCAACTATATACATCTAACTATATACATATGCAGAGGAATCATCACCCCTCCTCATCCCATTTGTCAAAAATTCTTCCCTAGTTAAATTCAAGGCCTATAGTCTACCTATTTCCTTACTCCCTAACCTATATTTACTCAGGCTCTCTATATCCTCATAAACATTTCTTCTCGACATTATCTACATTAATACTAGCCCAGGTAGGAGTGTGTTCCTTCTGCATCCCCCGGGAGAGAGAGAGTCCTAGCTCATCCATAGATCAGGCAGACCCTTATCTGTATCATCCACTAGGCCCTAACCATTTCACCCTTCATCAGTTAATAACCCTACTAAACTTATCCAAGAAATTAAATACCCTTTGATCTAATCAGCCAAGTTACTTCAGCCCACTGCCCAGCAGACAGACCTGTGTCGAACTATCTACTTCTTGCAGAGAATATATTGCCTCCAGAGCTGCCCATCTTTTAGTATATACCTCTACTTTCCCTTCTGCATATAAATGCCTCTTAATTCCAGCTAACATCCCAGTAAGATCCTTTAACCATTGACCATACCCATATAACTGACCATCCTTCCAATGCCGGACTACATAAGATTTAACTACTCCTGCCATCAGGGATACGTGATACTTAGCAACAGCTCCAGCTACTAGTGACAAGTACCCTAAGACGCAGATCTCTGGTTTTATAAATTCTGAGTAGTCCATCAAGGGGTCCATTCACCACTTTATCTCAGCCCACACCGGTGATATTTTGGTACAGCTCCACAATACGTGTATCAAATCACCCCTCTGTACCACACCTAAAACACAGGTCTGTCTGCTTTAGGCCTCTCTTACATAGTTTCACAGGGGTGTAGTATATATTTGAGACGATAAAAAAGTGCAAGTTTTTATACTTGGGGATCACAATATACCTAGCATTATTCCATACACTAGCCCAATCGATTACTACCGGGGCTAAAACTCTATCCCAATAATTCACTGCCGGAGGTACCCTCGGTCCCATGAAACTGAGTGATTTTATAGACCTGTGATAAGATCCTTGAGCTTGGATCAACCCCCTCCAGATCTTCCCAACTAAAAGACTCTTCTATGAACCCCACTAACCTTCTTGACTCTCCCTCCAACATGCTTGTGAGTTGTAATCTGGGAAAATACGCCATTCCATGACATTGTGGTGGAAAAACCACCTTAGAATCCCGAATTACATCTTCTATTTTCAGGCCTAAAACCCAGTTAGCCCACATCCCTTTGAGTACCCCGTTTCCTATAAGCAAGTTGGGGTTACCCAATAAGGGCTGCTTTATGGCCCTCTTTTGGTCTCTTTTCTGAACCCTGGTCAAGCCCAACCACCAAGCTTCTACTGTCTTCACTACTGGATTTTCCCTATCTCGCTTAAAGTACTTAGCTATATCAGCATACAGCGGGGCCTCCAGGGAGAGTCCTGCCTCTTTCATCATTTGGGTCTCCAACTGGAGCCATTCTGGGATGTAAGCCTCCCCCTGTTCCCCTTTATTCCATCGAATCATGAGACCCAACTGGCCCGCCACATAATACAAATGGAGGTCCGGCAGCTTAATCCCCCCATACTAAGCGGGTAAGCACAGGGCTTTATATTTTCTCCTGGGCGGTTTAAAATTCCATAAAAAATCTGAAATTAGCTTTTTAACCTTACTAAACCATTTTTTGGGGATATAGTATGGGGCTAGATAAACCGGGTATAGCACTCTTGGCAGTAGATTCATCTTGATCAGCCCAAGTCTTGCCATAAAATTCAATGACTGCTTATTCCATCTTATTATGTCCCCATTAATTCCTAATAATGTCTCCTCCATATTCACTTCCGCCCTTATCTCAGGTTTCTAGAGATCCAGATGCCCAAATATTTGATCTTATCAGGCATCCATTGGATTTGGAGCTGGGCAAAGTCTGCCTTATATACATAAGGGGTCAGTGGGAGGATTTGAGTTTTAGTTAGATTCAATGCGTAGTTAGATACCCTAGCAAAGTGCCCTATTAGCTCCCTTACCCTCTCCAACCCATCTGCGGGTCCCTCAGGTGTAGAAGCACATCATCAGCAAAAACTGATAATTTTAATTCCCCGCCCCAATATCTCAACCCCCCTAATGTATCTATCATTATTAATTATCCTCAGCAAAGGTTCCAAATAAATGTTAAATAATATTGGGGAGAGGGGGCACACTTGCCGGGTCCCATTTTTCAGTTGTATTTCTTGAGACATGTAACCATTGCACAAAACTCTAGCAGAGGGGCCAGCGTACAAGTTTTTTATTCCCCTAAGGAGACTTTGGGGAAATCCCATCCTTTCCATTGTGGCAAACAGAAAAGCGTGGGAGACCCTATCAAAGGCCTTTTCTGCATCTAAAGATATCAAAGCTAGGGGTACTTTACAGTCTGATGCATAGTGTAAGATATGGTGCAATTTCCTCAGGGCATCATGCGCTCCCCTCCCTGGCATAAAGCCTACTTGTTCCCTACTAATCACCCCCGCTGCATTCCGCCATATTCTGTTGGCTAGAACTTTTGTAAGAATCTTGATGTCCTGGTTCATTAATGCTATCGGCCTGTAACTAGCAATACATTCTTAGGTTTATTTGGTTTCGGAATTAATGTGATATAAGCCTGATAAAGGGGGGGATGGTAAACACCCTCTTGCATTACCTTGTTATAGAATTCTTGGAGGAGAGGCAGCAGAATATGGATATACGTTTGGTAAAACTTGGCTGTAAGGCCATCTGGCCCTGGCATTTTACCCGCCAGCAAAGATTTAACAACCTCCAGAATTTCTGTTGCCCCAATAGGTGCCTCCAACTCTGCTGCTTGTGCAGCTTCCAATACCGGCAAAGGTATTCCCTCTAAAAAGGCATTAATTTCCTCGTCCCCCACATTATTTTCAAGCTGATACAGGTCCTTGAAGTACATTGCAAAAGTGTCTGCAAGTTCTTGAGGATCTATTATATATTTCCCTCCCTGGTTGATTGCTGTTATTGTCCTGCTAGCTTCCCATTCCCTGACTCTGGCTGCTAACAATCATCCTGGAACATCACCCTTTAGGAGGTATTTAGCATTAATTTTAGCTAACCAAAAGTCTACCTTACTATAAACAATATTTTCTACTTCCCGTCTTAGACTTTTCTTCCGATGAACCCTCCAATGGAGCCAGAGAGCTAATAGCCCCCATAATAAACTCCTCTTTTGCCCTTCTAAGTCTGTTATTTCGAGCTGTCCAGTCTTGGGCCTTACCCGTAAATAGTACTTTACAAGTTGGCCAGGCTAGCTTCTTGTCAGATAGTGTAGGTAGTTGCTGGTGTATGATTTCTATTAGAGCGCCTTCTAAACTATCCTTAGCTACAACATCTGACAGAAGAGCATCGCTCAGCCTCCATCGGAAGGGCCTGGGGGTCCTGATATCAATTCCCATAATAACACAATTGGGGAATGATCAGAGAAAGATCTACCTCTACTGATACTCCCTTTACTCCCAAAGCACCTCCCTATTAACTAAAAAAATCTATCAGAATGAGTCTTGTCTTACTGAAGTAAAGGTCATTGTGTTATTTCCTATGAAGGTGGGACCGTGATCGGATCCACCAAGGCAGTGGCCTCTAACAACTTATTCAGGGCCACCTGGGCTTTCGTTAGGGGTCTATTTGTAGCTGGAGACCTGTCCTCTATATTATCCGCAGTTATATTCCAGTCTCCTGCTAAAATAAGAGAGTGTCCCATATAACCAGCTATGTCCCTCTCTATAGAGGCAAAGAATTCTGGATTAGAAGGGGTTGGTCCATATATAGAGGCCATCGAGACGACCCTCCCATATATGAGGCCCGAGATAAATATGTCTCTACCATCCTCTCTTACAGATACCTGTTCTACAGCAAAGGGATACGTCTTTCTGATTAAAATCACCACCCCTCCCGAAGCTCTTTCTTTTCCTATGCCAAAAACCTGCCCCACCCATAATCGCCTCAGACTATTCAATTCTTCAGTCAGTAGATGTGTTTCCTGCAGGGCGGCAATTTGGGCCCCCATTTGATCCAGTTGTCTCAATATTACCATTCTTTTATGTCTACCCCTGAGTCCTTTAACATTCCACGAGATTATTTTAACATTTGCCATGAACCTAACCTAGCATTTGCTTTAGGGCATTTAATCTCCAAAATCCGGTCTAGCTCTGCCCGTTTTACTCTTCACCAAGGGAACTCTCTCTCTTCCCATATCCCTATCCCTCCCCCCCTTGCCCCCTGCCCCCGATCCCTAGATCGCCCTCCTCCTATACTTCAGATTCTCGATGAGCTCCCTGCTCTGCTGCTCCCCTACCCCTCTACAATCTATCACAGCATTCGAGAGGGCCCTACTCCAGCCTTGAAATAGTTCCTCTATGTCACCCTTAAGCAATCACCTATAATACTCCAGACCCAATATCGGTTGACCCTGTCTATTGAATCGTTAACCCCAACAAAATACATAGTAACCTTATATACCCCAAGTATTGCTACTCCAGGTTCTCAACTTTCCAGGGTAACAGTAAAGACTAGATCCCTCTCCCCTTCAAAAGATCATCCCCCCGTTAGCAATTTCTCCTTATAACCAGCACTTACTAATTCCCCCCCCCCAAAACTATTCCCCAGTCCTTCAGTGGCCTTCTTCACCATTGAAATACATTCCCAACCATTTCTGGTCTGGACTCGAAGAGTATGAAAGGTTGAACCCAGAGGGCCTAGCTAAGACACCAAATGCAGGGGGGGGCGCCAATGGGCCTGTCCAGAAACGTTCCAACCAAAAAACCTGCAACCCTCTGTTCTCGCTACCAGTTCCCCCGAATATCGCTTCTCCTAGTGCTGCTATTGTTAGAGAAATATTATTTTATCCATTCTTTTTATGTGCCCACCTAAAAGTTCTTATTTCAGATCATTTCTCACACAGCCGTAGTACAAAGATAACATTCCAATAAAGGCCCCCTCCCTCGTCTTGATCAGGTTTTCAAGCCTTCCCACATCCTGTAGTTCTACACATAGATTTGGAAACCGAAATTAAGCAGATACCCATTGAACAAGTCCCCAAGAGTCCAAGTTGGTCCACATACAACTTTTCTTAAACTCTGTTCGCCTCAGCTCGGTGCTCTAAATAGTTCAGGAGATCATGCACTAGCCCTTCCAGAGCCTCCTTGCTTGGTGAGAAAGCGCTTTTCCCTGATTGAAGTCGCACCACCAATATAGCAGGGTACAAAAGACGGAACTTGATTCCAGCTAAATATAACTTCTTTTTAATAGCTAGATATTCTTTCTGCTTTCCTCTTACAGAAGGTGTTTGATCTTGAAATAACCACAAGGTGGCCCCATTCCATTGCAAAGGCTTCTTCTGTCTCGCTGCAGATAGAACATACATTTTTTCCTTATAGTTGAGAAAACGCATGATAATTACCCTCGGTCTTGCTCCTGGTGGGGGAATTTCTCTTAATGCTCTGTGTGCCCTTTCCAGGTTATAGGAATCTCCATAAGGTGTGGGGCCAAACATTTTAAGCAGCATTTCTTGAATGTAGGAGATGCAATCTGACCCTTCGGCTCTCTCTGGCAACCCTGCCAGAATTAAGTTGTTCCTCCTACTTCTCGACTCTTGGTCTTCAATTCTCTCCTCCAGCTTTTTAATTTGCCTTTTAACCACTACCAGCTCTTGCTCCGCAGTGGGGAGTTTCCCCTCTTGAGATGCAAGTCGGGCTTCAGCATCGCCCATCCTCTGGGCTAACAATTGCAGCGCTGGCTTTACTTCAGCAAAGTCCATAACTAGCCCCTTTAAGAGCTGCTTAATTTCCAAGATGTCTCCCCCATTTGGGCTGGCTCCCCCTTCTGTATTTGCTACATCCTTCTGCTCTTCTGGGGTTGAGAGCTGTGATTTAGGCCGCTTGGAGGCTGGAGCCCTTCCAGCCAAAGATTCTGCCTTCTCGGGGTCCATTTTACTTTAGTGTCACGGTTCGACTTTACCGCCGGCTGCTCACCGCGAATCGAAAGCCAAACAGAGGATCGCGGGTCACCACTCGCCAAAACCACGTCCGGGAGCCTTGTTAAACCTAGAGAACCCCTTCTGCAATAATAAATCAGGTTTGCAATGCTACGAGGGGTTATTTAAAAACTGAGGGGCCCAGGAGCAGCGCGAGGGACGTCTTACCCAACCAGGCTCATCACGTGATCTCCACTATTGCAGTCATCTTAAATGGCTGGTTTTTGCGCACTAAGATTGCTGCTGCCTGTCTGTGGGATGTATAAGGCTTTACATAGTATTTGTCCACCCTGTCTCTTTCCTGTATAAGGTGTTCCTGTGATGTAAGGTGTGTTTCTTGTAGTAATGCTATATTTTCTTTTGAGTTCTGTTGGGATTTTATTTCATTTCCCAAGACTGGAGAAGCCTTGGACATTCCAGAAAAGTACAGTATACTTAAACTATCTTGCACCATTGAAAATAAAATGGAATCAGATTAGAAGCACTCTCTCCAAACACAGGATCTGGTCCCAGAACCCTTCAAGTCTGCCCCCATTGGGTCAGGTACCACCACCTACACTATTGTGAATCCTAAGAGTGTCCCACCTGTTTATCATAGGTGAGATTGTGTGCTGTATAACCATAGATGTGCAATGAAAACTAGGGTGTGAAAACCTCTACTGTGAAAGTTCTACCTTTGAACTTTATGAGTAGAACCAAAAAGAGTGCCACCATATTCTACCAGGTAAAACTAGGTTTTATCTGGTTCTACCAAATATAGCCAGGTTCCAACAGGTCTAACCAGGTTCTAACAGGGTTAATTAGGTTCTACAATATATAACCAAATTGTCTTTGGTTCTACTTGATTAAAAGACACATAGGTATTTTGCATGATTGGGAAAGTACATGTAGTACAAAGTAACGTATGTTTTGCAATGTTTTAGTGCATAGAAATGCTGTACAATAGGTAGAGTATATCATTCATGACATTCAGCACATTCTAAATCTGGTTACAGCCCAAAGAGTTAACCCAATTGAACTACTCCCTGTTAAAATAATTCAGGTTCTTCCCTCCCAATCGTTGGGCCCAGGCACAGGCACAGATAGCTCCCCTTTGCTCGTGGTTATGGCCTAAAAAGAAATGCTTGGGTGGCTGGCAGCAGCTAACAGTTTGGGGTTTTCTGTTATTTTGACTAAGGTCCTGATCCACAAATGTGGCAGGAATATATTTGAAAGGAGCATATCCCCACCATGCTGTTGCGTGCCTCGAGACCCATCGCCTGCTCCCTTCTGGTGTCTAACCCCCACGCAGGGGCTGTGGGTGGCATTGGAGGGATTCTGACAGGAATCCTGAGTATCCATCTGGATATCTGGGTCAGTCCTGTAGTGGATCCCCTGCTTTGTACAGCCCAGGGGTCCAGGAGATATGGCAGCCCATGTTGGACCTCCTCATAGGGTGCCGTATCTCAAACCAGCACAGTATATATTGTATCCTGTGGCATCAATGATCCCCCTACCCCTGTAACAATGCTCCTGGGGCCATTGACTGGTGAAATGGGGGCTGTTTGGGCCCCATATGTACAGAGATGACTGGGCAGAAAGGGACGTGAAAACACTATGGCAGAGCCTAGAGTTGTGCAGCATCTCTACTTGCCATTGGCTGCACTCACTGCCCTAGCAGTGCCTGGATCTGGTGGAGAGTGAGCGCTCTCCCCTGCCTGACCCAAACCCGCATAGAGATGGTCTTGCAGCCTAGGATCTGTGGCACAGTGGGTGCGCAACCATGGATGTGGATGCTGCGGGGTACCCAAAAGATGTGCATCCTGCATGTAGGGGGAACTCTGCAGCTTTCCATGGCCATCTGTGGGTGAGGAGAGGCTACACACTCATTATGGATCGGGCCCTCTGTCGATATATATATTAGCCCCCTCTTCCCCTGTCCCTCTAGTAGTAGTAATAGATTTGTTTTATTTGGTGTTTTATCCCACATACTCAGGGCACCTTATAAAACACAGTACAGCAGCAAGTCATACACATTTATATCATAAAGCAGACCCAGCTCATACAATCGTAAACACACTGTGAATGCCAGATAACAATTTTACTAAATATTATCGCAGAGAGAAAGGAACTGTTCAGACAGCATACGCCTATCTAAATAAATAATGTTTAAGCCCTAACTTAAAACATTCCATGGAAAGGGTTTCTCTCAAAAAGTGGGGAAATGATTTCCAAAGTAGTGGCACAGCCACAGTAAAAGCCCTGCCCTAGTAAGCTTTCCCGCTGTCCTTCCCATACCCTCCAAAACTGTGACAATTTTACCCCATTTATCCACTCTCCCTATCACCTTTCCCCACCTCTCTTCCTGACCACATAAACAATGCTGTCCTTGGCTTATACCATATATGGGAGAGATACAAGAACTACTTCCATTTATAAGGGAAAGACAGAGAAATAGCAGTTATGTAAGAGCTTACTGTAACAGTAGTTCTTTGAGAGAGGTTCCTGCAGTAGGTCATTACAGATAGGACTGAATTCCAAGCACTCAAGAAGGAACAGTCAGAGACTGAGGTCCAGGAGATGAAAAGGTCTGCAGAGCAGGAAGTCAACTAGGACAATAGGCCCTGAAGAATGGCCAGTCCAAAACTGGCTCTACGCCTAGATGCAATGTCCAGACTAATGGTTCGTGAAAGTATGGATGGTATTCCATGTGGCCGCAGCACAAATGTCAGATGCGGACACGTTTCTCAAAAAGGCAGTAGAGGTGGCCATGCCATGGGTTGAATGCCCTTTGACCTCCCCCGGAAGTGGTTTCTCGTACTTCTGATAAATGAGGATAATGCAGTTAGCCAACCACTTGGAAAGGCACTGCTTAGATGCAACAATGCCCTGACATTTGGGCACAAAGAAAAAGAATAACTGGTTTGATTTGCGCACCTCCTTCATCTGAGAAATATAGTAACGTAGCACTCTATGCATGTCCAGTGTGTGTAACAGATGTTCCTCTCTGTCAGATTACTCGGGATAATATACCAGTAGTTGGATATCTTGGCTGAGAGTTACCTCAGATATCACTTTTGGAAGAAAGGAAGGATTAGTCCTCAGAGCCACCCTGTCTCTGTGGAAAATTAAATAAGACTCCTTGCAAACTAGGACCTGAAGCTTGGAAATCCTACAAGCTGAGGTAATAGCAACTAAAAACAGCACCTTTCAAGACAGGTAGCGCATATCACTGCTGCTGCCGGCTCAAAAGGGGCAAAGTAAGCTTCTCTAAAATAAAATTTAAATCCCAGGGGACAGCCAGACTACAGATCAGAGGCTTTAAGTGAAGGATCCTCTTAAGAAAGGTTTTGGAGACCTCTAACTGAGCAATATTCTTGCCTTCCACCGGAATATGGTAGACAGATATAGCTGAAAGATGGACCATCAGCAAGGAATAGCTAAGGCCTAAGTCAGAAAGATGCAAGAGGTATTCAAGGACCTGATGAGCTGGACAAGAAAAAGGATCCATATCCCTGGCAGTCACCCAGATGGTGAATCTCTTCCACTTCATAGCATATGTAGTTCTGGTGGAGGGCTTTCTGGCCTCCACCAAAACTTTGGCTACTTGGGAGAAAACCCCAAAACGTGACACCGCTATGTCCAGAGGTGCCATGCATGAAGATGGAGAGATTTGAGTCCTGGATGCACCAGGCTGCCCTGCTCCTGAGAAAGAAGGTCATGCAAGAGATGAAGAAGTACTGAGGGTTCCAACGGTAGCTGTTGCAGCAGGGGTAATCCTATCTGTCGAGGCCATAGAGGGGCAGTGAGAATCATATGTGCACCCTCCATTTGAAGCTTCAGCAGGACTTTTTCCAGAATTGGAAAGGGGGAAAGGCATACAGAAACCTCCCCATCCAACAAACAGACAGCACATCTCACTAGATAACACCATGCCCAGGAATGAGCGAGCAGAAATTGGGTAGTTTTGCATTGAATGGGGATGCTAAAAGGTCCAGTTCTGGACAGTCCCACAGGTCAAGTAAACCTTCTGCCATGTCTTGTTTCAGTTCCCACTCGTGAGCTTGCGCTGTGGTGCAACGGATGTTGTTCACACCTGGAATGTGGACTGCTATCAAATGCAGGTTGTGCTGGACTGCCCAGTACCATACCCGCATCACCTCCCTGCAAAGGGAGTATGAACGGTGCCTCCTGTTTGTTGGTGTACCAGACCGTGGCAGTGTTATCGTTCTGGACCAGAAATGTTCCTGAACATAAGAGGGTCTGAAAAACCCAGAGGGCATAAAGCACCGCTCTCATCTCCAACACATTGATGTACATTTCTAGCTGGGACCACCTTCCCTGAGTTGCGAGGGTCAGGGAAGGGGAGGGGGGTTGAAAGGGAACCCCTGAGGAGAGATGGGACATCTCCTGCCACCAAAGCAGATTCCTCTTCATGCTGTTGGAGACCATGACTCTGTGGTCCAGGTCGTCCAAGTGCTGATCTCATTGGACCCTGAGTGTCCACTGGCTCACCCACATGTGTAGTCGGGCCAAGTGTACTGTGGTAATGGCAGCCGCCATCAGACCCAACAGTCAAAGAACAGAGCGAGCTATACTACAACAAGAACTGGCTATAGCAGAAGCCTGAAGTTCCTGAGTATCCACTCTGTCTGAAGGGAGGAAGGCCCTGCCCTGGACCGTGTTCAGCACCACTCCAATAAACTGGAGGCAGTGGAATGGTAAAAGATTGGGCTTGGGGTAGTTCACTGTGATGCTAAGTCATGAAAACAGGTCCAGGGTGAAGAAGGGAGACTTCTTCAGACTGTCCTAACATGGGGCTGACAGGAGACAGTCATCCTGGTAAGGGAACACATATATCCCCCTGTGGTGTAAGGCCACTGCCACTACTGCTAGGCACTTGGTAAACAGCCGGGGTGCCAGAGGACAGGCCGAAGGGGAGAGCCTTGAACTGAAAATGGTTCCCCTGGAACATGAACCTGAGGAAGCAGTGGTGGGCCAGGAGGATAGAGATGTGCAGGTGTGCATCATGCATGTTCAGTGAGCACAGCCATTAGTCCTTGAGGAGCAGGGGTCAGAGTCCCTGGAGGGTCAGCATGTGGAACCTCTTGTATTCTATGAAGAGGTTCAGCAGGCTGAGATCTGTGGGAGAGTAGACACAGCTGAAGGGATATAGGACCTACAGAAAAATCTGGAAAAGCTGGGGAGGTGGTCCAGGATCTGGCAGCTTGGCTTCAATGCCAAGAAATGCAAAGTTATGCATATTGGAGCCAAGAATCCCTGGACAGAGTACAACCAGTGTGGAGTCAGAGTATCTGCATCAGAGGAGAAGGACCTGGGAGTGATGATCACTAGTGACCTGAAGCACTGCACGCAGTGCAAAAAAGCAGCAGCAAAGGCGCACAAGATGTTAGGATGCTTATTTAGGGGAATCAGTAGTAGAAGAGAGGAGGTTATACTGCCCTTACACAGGTCACTGGTAAGGCCACATCTAGAGTATGAAGTTCAGTACTGGTGCCCACACCTCAAAAAGGACATTAACCTGCTGGAGAAGGTCCAGAGGAGGGCTATAAAGATGGTAGCCGGTCAGCAAGGTAAGGCATATGAGGACAGGTTAAGGGCACTGAATATGTACTCCCTGGAAGACAGGAGAGAGAGAAGGTAGGCTTGCTTACCTTTAAAGCCCTACACGAACAAGGACACGTCTACCTGAAAAATCTCCTGATTCCCTACTCCCCCAATTGTCCACTCTGATCCGCTGATGAGGGATTGCTAGAGATTCCCAGGGTTCATCTCAAAACATCTGGAGCTCGTGCCTTTTCACTTGTAGCACAAACCCTGTGGAATTCTCTACCTCGTCGGTTAAGAGAATGCCTGACCATCAGTAGTTTTAAATCTTTATTAACTGTGGTTCAGAGCTCAGTGCTTATGTTACATACTGTAGCTGGAAGCTGTAGGTTGTGCTTGGATACAGAGGCCAGACCAGTAGTAGGATAATGCTTGCAAAGTACTAGTAGTATGAAATGATTCGTGCTTAGGTACTTTAGCATAGACATGAGCAAGTCAGTGATTATAGTACATATGAACTCGATAATATATGCAAGGTGCTTAGATGCTTGAACTGATGAGTCACTTGTTATGATTTGATAGTTTTTGGCCTTTCTCTGTGTCCCACCTGTAGGAAGGATGCTTAGTCCAGTATTATGATACCCCCCAAAAAAAATAAAGATATCAATGATTGTTCTGTATCTGACTGTTGAAGGAGTTGAGTAGGATGACACCCCCAGGAAAATGAGTAGCAGTATGATCACCTCCTCCAACTCCGGAGAGTGTGACCAGTAGCACGCAGGAGAGGAAAACCCCCTTGAGGGGAAACCTCTGAGGACTCATGGCTACTGACCTGCCTGCCCTTCTGGGCATACTAAAGGAGAACAATCCTAAAATTTTATAATCGGCTAATCCGAACCCCAAAGCTGTAGAACCTGATCCAGAGAAACGGAAAACTGAGGAAGTACAGAATCGTGACATGTCAGGTGAACAGAGCAAGCATCCGCCTAGTAAACTCCAAGTTCCATGAGCAGGCCTGAATGAAAGGAGAGTGGACTCCATGGTCGATATGAATTGGAAGCGACGGGTCGCAGTGGTTAAGCACTCCAGCAGGTGAGGATGACTTCTCAGAGGAGTACTAGGAATCAAAGGCTCAGCAACCAGGTCCAGAAGGAGGACTGTTTGGTCATGTTTTGCTTGGCAGGCTTTGCAAATGGAGACCATGGCAATGAAGCATAAGAATTGACGTATGCTGCGTGATTGGA
The DNA here is from genome assembly GCA_016271365.2 of Neoceratodus forsteri. NCBI lineage: Eukaryota > Metazoa > Chordata > Ceratodontiformes > Ceratodontidae > Neoceratodus > Neoceratodus forsteri. Next base: position 722,698,049 of record CM057458.1, on the reverse strand, counting down.
GAATGGAACAGTAAGAACCTCCAATCCAGAGAGGAGAAGCGAGTATGTGACGTAGGTAGAGATCGTAGTGTGAATAGGTAGACATAAGTCAAATGTAGTTCCAGCTCATGAGGAGCGAAGTGGGTTGTAAAATAGTAAGTTAGTCGAAATTACCTCTGGGCCCTGTAAGGGCGAAGCAGGTAGTATGAACAAGTAATGTAAATAAGTGGACCTGTACATAGGTCAGTTGTAGTAGTAAGTAAGCTGCATGATGCAGACATAGTAGCAGGGAAGTAGTATTGCATAGTTTATGTACGGTATACGGCGAGGGGTATGAAGAATGGTAACAGCACGGGAATTGAAGATCTTCATCTGGTGATCCAAATGGATGCATAACAATTTTGATATCCACGTTTCAAAACCAGAATGGTACATTAGCTAGAACTGACTTGGTAAGAATATTCTGACGAGTCCTGAATAGTCGAGCTTATGAGTCATAGATGATAACTGAAGAGGCTGAGTCAAATAAGGTAGCATTGTCACAGTTTACAAGAAGCCTTAGAGCATAAATCAGGATATTGAAGGTCTTCGGAATAAGCTCAACTAAGTGTCCTAGTAAGAGTGTAGTAGTAGTAGTAGTAATTTCATATGACTGAAGCGGCAGGGCAGAAGCATCCAAAGAATACTGTAGATGACAAATGGCTAAACAATCCAGATGTGAGTCCATAGTAAAGGAGCTCCTAGGGCTGACTGACACGGTGGCAGGTAGGCATATAGTAGAATATGCAAACTTTCAGGCCCCGAGCTGGGCGAGACAGGTGTAGAGTAGAAGTAGTTGAAACCCCTAGGCCAGATGGGCAAAGCAGGTCAGAGAAGCAGGCAGTTATGATGTAGTAATAAGATCAAGGGACCTCCAGGCCCATAGGGGCGCATGTCTTCGGAGTGCGATGTGATGAACCTCAGGTCCCATGGGGCGAGGCAGGTTGTAGAGTTTTAGCAGATAAGGTAATAGTAATGTCAGACTGCATGTAATGCAGAAACAGCAGCAAAGTAGTAAGGAATAGATATTACATGGTAGCATATCCTGAGTCAGTTCGGTGTGGAGTAGTAATATAGTTTAAAGTAGACTTATGAGAGCAGGGAAGGGTGCTGTATACTGTTGTATCCTGAAGATCGAGGATGGTAATGATTGCAGTAAGGAGACCTAGGCGGATGAGTTGGCAACTCAGTCAGAGGTAATAAGCATCCTGAAACTGTAGTAGATCAACGTCTTAGGCATCAGTCAAACTAAGGAAGACAATATGGAATAGAGCTCAGCAGGGAGTTCTGGCAGTGATAGTAGTAGTAACTCTGAAGGAGTTGAAGTAGCATGGTGAGAAGCATTCAAGAGAATCTGAGGCGAATATCTTGATGTACTCCTGAAATAATCCAGTGGGAGGCAGAAGCTTTGGGAAGCATGATTTGGAGAGGTAGGTCCAGATGAATGTAGCAGCTCTGTAGGAAGCATTCCTGGGAATGAAAGGGAGCTAAGTCCAATGATAAGAAGGTACAGCTAGACGAGGTATAGGTCAGCTGATGGACCGTAGGAGGTACGGTGCACTGCGTAGGTCAGCCAGTGAGTAAATAGAAATATTAGCTAACCCCAAGAAGATTAGCACGCAGCTGGACCATGCAAAGTCAGCTGGTAAGGTAAGTAAAGAGTGGCAGCTAGCCCCACAGAAGCTAGCATGAGCAGCTGGATTCCACATAGGTCAGCTGGTAAGGTAAGTGGAGGATGGCAGCTAAGCCCCAGATTTAGCATGCTTAGCTGGACCACTCATTGGTCAGCGCAGGCCACCGTGAGTTAGCCAGAAAGTGAGTAGTAAGGATAAGTCCAAACGAAGCGAAGCAACATGGGAAGCATCCAGGGAAAGTAAGGCAAATCCTAAGACATAGTGTGATAGAAATTCATCATGGAGCACAGATGGATCCTGAACGGCTGGAGATGTTGAACAGGCATGGTGAGAGCTGAAGCATCCACTCAGTTGGCATGGCGGAAGACATGACATCCTGGAGTGTGTTCAGTCCTGATGGAGAAGCTTGGATGATGGTCTGCAGAAAGGATCCGGAGCAGGGCGTTGAATGCAATGATGAGGCGCATGGCAGAAGTGCATGGCAGGAGTCCAGAGGCCGAAGGCATGAAGCAGCTAGGATTATACTTGGGCAGGATGAGCTGCTACACCGCACATACGTCAGCCGAGGGAAGGAGTAGAAAGCAGCAGCCACACCACACGAAGGCTAGTAGACGAAGAACCCTCACGTAGGGCAACAAGGAGCAGAAGGCATGCCAGACTAGGCCCCCGCATGGCCGGCAGTAGGTCTGACCCCATGTAGGTAGGCTGGTGGAAAAAGAGGCAAGCTAGACCCCACATAGGTTAGCGTAATGTGGCGCCACCGCAGAGGGCTGTCTGGGTAGGATAATCTTCCAGGGCTGAAGCCGAAGGGAAGTTTGGCAAGTTTGTGGTGTAAGTAGCAGGCAAACACTTCTTTGCTGTAGAGTGACATAGCCCTGTAAAGGGGTATCGAAGCCAGAGGGCAGAGTAGCGGAGAAGAAAGAGTATGGATTCTGGAATAGGTGGCAGTATGCAGCAGAAGAGAACAATAGAACCTACCTCCAGTCACTAGAACTGGAACCTAGCATGGTGCCCTTCAAAACTAAGTGTCAAATAATTGATTGTAGTTTCCAGAATGTAGCATAAGTGCCCCCCAAGTCTCCACAAAGTCACAGAGCCTAATTGGGGAACCACAAGGAGACTAGAAATGTGTAGACAATAATTGGGTAAATTTAAACTGAACAGCTCGGGCAGAACAGAACAATGCGGATGGGCTTCTGCGTGATAAAGGAGCGAAGCAGCATATCTTAGCAGGAGATCCATATGATAATTTTGTAGGGATATTACTGTACAAAGTAGTATTTTAGAGGTGTGAAGTGTGCTGCAAATCACGCTAGTAAGGTGCATAGATACTGCACCATGTAGAAACTTGTCATGCCGTCTTATACTTCGTTGCTGTGACTTTTGATCATAGTGCTGAGGGAGCGACCGAGGTCTGGACAAGAATAGCAAAGTTCGTAGGCATTGAAAAGTACAGAATGGTAGCACACTCCCTTAACCCAAGGGCCGAAGGCACTAGCTCCCAATGCTGAAATAGTAATGGCTGACATCCCATGGCGAAAACAAACTGAACTGTCTGGAGGAGAGTGCTACAGCTGCGTACTGGCGAAGCAATGAGGAGGCTCCGAAATGGAGAGTCCAGGAGCCACAGAACAAGCGATGTCCTGAATCTGAACAAAGCAGCAGCATGGAGCAGTGGTTGCAAGAAGAAGTAGAAGGCAACAGCAAAGAACTGCAGAGCTGGAAGCAGTAACAGGGAGCAGAGAATAGTGGCGGCTGATTGAGCAACCATGGAAGAGAGAGGGGGAGTAGAGGGAGAGGCTGGAGCACAAGGTATGTCGGCCGACCGCCCCCCCCAAAAAAAAAAGCACAAGGGGAAAAACAAACAAGGGCAAAGGAGCAGGAAGACGGGGAGAGGAAAATCAGAATGAAGAGCAAGAACACAAGGAACAAGCAGGACGGGGAGAGAGAGGCAGGAGACAACGAAAAGCAACACAGCCCCAAGAAAGCACCCAGTGAGTGCGACTACTCAAGCAGGGGTGGTGTGCAGCCCGTTGGTTTAAATTGAGTGTGGGGAGTAGCTCTTCCCACTTCACTACAGGCATAGCCCTAAATTTAAAAACTTATCTATTTACGTTGGCATTTCCAGACTAATTTTAATTTATATTGTTCATCTATATTTATGATATATTTTTGTACAGTGCCTTGATATCGAAAGGTGCTATATAAATAAAGATTTGCTTTGCTTTGCTTTCAAGTACTTGAAAGGGATACGTAAGATTGATAAGGAGAGTCTCTTTAAGCTGAGTGGCAACCATAACATGAGGGGGCACAGTCTTAAGCTGGAGGGAGGGAGGTTTAGGAGGGAGGTCAAAAAGCACTTCTTCACAGAGAGGGTGGTGGACACTTGGAATGCGCTGCCAGAAGAGGTCATCTCGTTGAAGACAGTGGGCAGCTTTAAGAGAGGCTGGAATAGGCATAGGGGGAAGGTAAGGATCATGGGTAGGGAGGATGGGAGGAGTGGGGGGAAGGACATTAGCTCAAGCTGTGGACCCTGCAATATAAGCAGACTTGATAGACCAAATGGCCTTCTTCTATTGGCTTCTTTGTATGTTTGTATGTTCGTAGCTAAGATGGGTCTTAGATCTCCTGTATTTTTTGGTACCAGGAAGAAGTGGGAATAATACCCTCTTCTCTCCTGGTCCCGGGGAACTACTCTATGGCTGATTTCGACAGAAGAGCCTGAATTTCTTCCCACACCACTAGAAGGTAGTTTGATGGATAGTGTGACTGTCCCAGAGGATTGTCCTGGGGTCAGTCCAGCAACTCGACTGAGTGCCCTCTTGCAATCATTTGCAACACCTAAGCATCTGAGGTGATTGCCTCCCACTCTCTGAGGTGCAGGGCAGACCTTTCCCCCCCCACCGGTTCCATCTGCAGGCTTGGAGAGGGTTGGGGGAGTACCACAAATCAGGAAGCAGAGGGTAGGGCTAGCTGGCTGCCTCCCGCTGGTCTGTGACAATTGGCTGGGAGGAGTGGCGCCCTACAGCCTGGGGCGCGACGTTTAACCTGATATCTGGCTGGGGCTGTCTGTTCCTTTTTCACTGTTGGCAGCAAAAAGGCTGCTTGTTTTTAACACCAGAGTGATAGAGGAAGTGAACATCCTGGCGGGATCTGTCACTGTCCTGAAGCTTCGTGATTATGTCCTTAACATCCCCCCCAAACAGGACGGGACCTCGGAATGGGGCATACAGCAGGGTGGATTGAACATCCTGTGCCAAGCCTTTTGAGGCAAATGCGTGAGGCAGTACTGTGGGCCACGGAATCTACAGTGTTGTAGGTGGCGCGTAGCGCATGACGGCAGGAGGATTTATTAAGCCTCAGCTTTTTTAGGAGTTTCTCCCTAAGATCCTGGTCTGGAATCGACATGATGTCAGATTCCAGTTCTGAAAGGGATGATTTCTGGAACAAAATCGTGTGGGACACGTAATTCAGCAACCTCAGGGCACAAGTGGAGGAAGCGTAAACTTTGTGGCCATATAGCTTGGCAGAGGACACCAGGAGAAAGGACTGCTGTGTGACTGAACTTCTCTGCTGGGACTAAAGTAGAACTTTTGTATTTGAACCTTTAATTTAGGGTAGAAAAACTAACATACAAAAAAAAAAAGTGTGTTTGGGTTAACTGAACTGAATGGGTATCTAAAGAGTTATCTAGGTGTAAATCTCAGGTGACTGAAAGGACTTAACTGCTGTGAGGTTTAAATTACTTTATAGAAAGATCTGGTAAGTAGGGGGAGTGGCTTAGCTAGAAGGAAGCTACATTTAAAGACTGCCTTAGAAAGTTTCAGCTAATAGCTTGGCAGAAGACACCAGGAGAAAGGACTGCTGTGTGACTGAACTTCTCTGCTGGGACTATATTGCCCTCCTTCCCCCCCACCCAAAGCTAGTTCTATTTTTATAGGCACAGGATTTGACTGACAACAGGAACTTCCTGTTTAGGAGCAGGAAGTGAGTGATCACTGAACCACCAAGGACCCACCATCCTAGAAGGGCAAGAGTAGCTCTCCGGCCCCATCTAGCTGCTGGAGGTCTGCCTCTGAGCAAGTAAGTGGTCTACTGAGAAATATAGGATATTCTTGTCTCAGAACAGGACAATCAGGAGCTTAAAGGGGCACACAGGCAGAAAGTAAGGAGAGAGAAAAATAAAAACAGAGGAAAAGTAAGGATTGCAAACAGTTAAGGGGCCAGAAATAAGACATGTTTGGAGTGGTGCAGTGCAGTGGCTGTGGAGCAGCAGTCTTCCGAGATGTTCTGAGGATGCGGTGTTGTCCCATCTGCAGGCACCTCTCTGGGCTGAGGAGGAGGTTGCTCATCCCGGCTGAGTTGGCCAGGATTTGTGGGACCTCCTCTTCCATCTAGGGACCACCAGTGTCACTGCCGTTGCCTCAGAGGTTGCCAAGAAAGGAGGCGTTGGACCACAGTGGGCTCAGGGAGGGTGAGGTGGTGGAACAGGCGCATCCTCCAGTTGTACCTCTCACAATTCCTATGCAATTCTGGCAAAGTGTGGTTCCTCTATGGAGGCACCCACAGTGGAGACCAAGGAGGATGCTGGGAACCTCCACAAGGAGACCAAAGGAGGTGGCAGGAGGAAACAACTCCAGGTGGGGACTCCATTGTTAGGAAGGTAGAACTGGGGAGGAAGGGAGAGGGAGGAGGGTGGTGCCTGCCAGGCACCATGGCTTGAGGACAGGAGCGAATCCTCAGGATTGCCGGAGCAGCTGCACAGGAGGGAGCTGGATGTCATTGTCCACCTAGGGACAAATAACCTGGCTAAGAAAGGATTAGAGAAGTGCAGGAAGAGTTTGTGGAATTGGGAGGGGCCTTGGTCAAGTAGCACGCGCGTAGCCTTCTGGAGGTGCTACCCATCTATGGCATAGGAGAGGCTAGGTGTTCCGCACCATGGATTCAATCAGTGGTTGAAAAACTGGTGTGAGCTCAGGAGTTTAGCTTCATTGGGGACTGGGGTCCACCTGGAGTGATGCAAGCCTATACTGGCATGATGGGCTGCATCTGTCCGGGAGGGGAACCAGGATCCTAGCTGATAGGTTTAAATGCTTCATTGAAGCTTTTAAACTAGCCAAGGGGAGACACTGGAAAGGAGCAGGAAAATCCTAGCCCCCAAAAATCACGGTAGTAAGTGCAGCAAACACCAACATAGAGGTGTTGATAGGGAGAAGGGCAGGGGTAAATGGAGAAAGTGACAAAGACAAGAAGGACAGGGATGGGAAAAAGGGAGTAAGGCCATCAGGAAATGGAGGGTAATGAGTACCAGTGCCGTAGTCTGGGCAACAAGCTCCCTGAGCTGATGGCCTTAATGGAAGAGGGATGCCTGGATATCGTAGCAGTCACAGAAACATGGTACATAGAGAACCATGACTGGGATGTTAACATACCAGGGTACATAACCTGCAGGAGAGACAGGCAGGGAGAAGAGGGAGGAGTAGCTCTCTATGTAAAGGAAGGGATAAAAGCAACTGAACAAAAGAGTAAACAGGGAGGAGAGGAGGCACTGTGGGTCACCTTGGAGACTGGAAAGGGCACCACAATCCACTCAGGGGTTGTGTACAGACCCCATGTCAGGGGGAGGGAATGGACAAGGATATGATAGAAGGCATTCTTAGAATGGCAGAGAAAGGGGAGATACTGTTGATGGGAGACCTGAATATGCCAGATGTTAACTGGAGCACATTTGCTGCAGCCACATCCAAGAGCAGGGCTATTCTTGATGCCCTACAGGTGGCAGGCATTAGACAGCTAGTTGAACCACTCGTGAGGGAGCAATCTTAGACCTCGTACTCTCAAACGGGGCAGTGGAGAGGATCTCAGATCTAGAAGTGGGTTGCTATCTGGGGACAAGTGACCATCAAACAGTGTGGTTCACGTTAAACTCAGCTACAGAGTCAAGCCATACAAAAGTGAGGGTACTGACTTTAGGAGGGCTGACTTTGCAAGATGGGAGAGTGCCTCAGAAAAGCACTAGCAAACAGGCTAGAAGGAGGTGTGGAGCAACAATGGGGAATTATCAAAACTGCCATCACAGAGGCAACAAGCCTTTGTGTGAAGCAAATAAACAAATCAAAACAGAAAAAGCCACTATGGTTCTCAAAAAAGGTGGCTGTGAAAGTCAGGAAGAAAAAGATAGCATTCTGGAAGTATAAGGAAACACAGAAGGAGCAGGACAGAGAGCTGTACCAGTTAAGGCAGAAGGAAGCAGGGAGGAAGTCAGAATAACAAAGGCCCAAACTGAGAAAAGATAGTCAACTCAGTTAAGAAGGATAAAACCTTTAAAGGTACATCAGCGAGCGAGAGAGACAAAGGGAGGGATAGTGAGGCTGAATAGAATGAACGGTGGTGGGCAGGGGACAGTGAAAAGCAGGAATACTGAACGAATATTTCTGCTCAGTATTCACAAAGAGGAGGGGAAGTGCCTAATCCAATTAACAGGAGCACTCTTGATAGGGGTCAATCCCAGTCCTTTCACAGAAGAAAGGGTTCTGCAAGAACTCCTAAAACTGAAGGTGGACAAAGCAATGGGTCCTGATGGAATTCACCCCAGAATTCTAAAAGAATTAAGGGAGGAACTAGTTGAACCGCTGGCTACTCTTTAATAAATCCATGGGAGGATGGGGTGGTACCCGAGGACTGGAGAAAGGTGGATGTGATTCCTTCACAAAAGTGGGACCAAGACAGAGGCAGGAAACTACAGACCTGTCAGTCTGACCTCTGTGGTAGGAAAGTGATGGAGTCACTCTGAAGGAAAGAATAGTTGAGTACCTAGAGGCCAGTGGAGCACAGGACCCAAGGCAGCATGGGTTCTAGCGGGAAGGTCATGTCAGACAAATCTAATAGATTTCTTTGACTGGGTGACCAAAGTAGTAGGCCAGGGAGGGGCTGTGGACATGGCCTACTGAGACTTTAGCAAGGCATTTGACACAGTCCCACACAAAAGATTTAGTCAAATTAACCAGCCTGGGGTGGACCCAGGGTGGTAGCCTGGTAAAACATTGGCTGGACAACAGGACACAGAAGGTAATTGTAAATGGAGTCCATTCTGAAGAAAGAGGTTACTAGTGGGGTACCGGAGGGTTCAGTATTGGGTCCAGTCCTTTTTAATGTCTTCATCAGTGACATTGCAGAGGACTGGAAGGAAAGTATGCCTTTTTGCAGATGACACAAAGCTCTGCAACAGGGTTGATACACAAGGAGGCATGGAAAGGATGAAAAGGGACTTGGCAAGGTTGGAGGAATGATCAGAAGTATGGCAGCTAGGATTCAATGCAAAGAAGTGCAAAATAATGCACCTGGGAAACAAGAACCCAGGGAAGAATACACAATGGGTGGGAGGTAGTAACAACAACAAAAAGGAAAGGGACCTGGGGTAATCATATCAGATGACCTTAAGGTTAGCAAGCAATGTGAGAAAGCAGTAGGGAGGGCTGGGGTATACTGGGATGTATAGGAGGAGGCATCATCAGCAAAAACAGGAGTTGTTATCCCTCTGTACAGACAGTTGGTGAGACCCCATCTGGAGTACTATGTCCAGTTCTGGAGACCCCATCTCTGCAAGGACATAGACAGGATAGAGGCAGTCAGAGGAGGGCAACTAAAATGGTGCAGGGTCTGCAAGAGAAGCCGTGAGGAGAGACTAAAGGAGCTTAATATGTATACCCTTGAGGAAAGAAGGAGCGGGGGACATGATAGAAACTTTAAGTACCTCAGTGGAATCAACAAAGTCCAAGAGGGTAGCATCTTTCAGAAAAGAGACTTGCAAGAACAAGGGACACAATTTAAAGATAGAAGGAGGGCGGTTCAGGGCAATGAGGAAGTATTATTTCACAGAGAGGGTAGTGGATGTATGGAACAGCCTTCTGAGGAGGTTGTGTGGTCTAAAACTGTGGGAGAATTCAAGAATGCATGGGACAGACATAAGGCAATTCTTATGGGGGGGGTAGGAAGAAATAGGCTGTTGGTTAACTAGGATCTGCGGCCTATCCTGTAGGTAGGGAAATGGGCAGACTAGATGGGCCTAGCGGTCCTTATCTGCCATCAAAGTCTATGTTTCTATGTTATGTTTCTATATTGGTCCATTTGTTTGGACTCATTATCAGGAGGGGAGGCACTAAGATGCTTCAGCTTGTTCAGCTTGTCATGGGCCGCTGCAATCACTATAGAGTCCACCTTGGGCTGTAGAATGAGGGGAGAAACCCCTTCCGGGGAGTGATAAGTCCTGTCGGTCTTCTTATAGACTGCAGGTATAGAGGACGGTTGTTGCCAAATGGTAGTAGTTAAATCCTCGTATGGCCCCATCCATGGAGGGATGGGTAGGTGATCCACATCAGAAATGTCCAGGTGCTCGGTGATCCTTTTCCTCATGGGATCCATTTCTTGGGTTGCCCATCCACATATGGTCTGAATAAATCTGAGGAGGTCAGCGAACGAAGGATACTCTGGGGAGGGGGGAACTTGGGGAACTCCTTCAGTTGGGGCTCTATAGGGGGCCAGGATCAGGAGCTCTAAATAATCAGAATCCGAGTCCAAGTCAGATGATACGGGTCTGCTAGGAGATTAGACTTTGTCTGATGCACCCTCTGTGGGTCTATCACCTGGCAAGACTCTAGGAGGGCATCTGGCAGGCTCTCTGTCCTACATTTGGGGAAAGACTTTTGGGAGTCGACCGGGGAAAGCTGAACATTGTTTAACCAGGAGTAGCACACTGAGTCAAAGCTTGTTTTCAGATGTGACCTGGGAGCACAAGGAAGTTAAGTGTCTTGCTCAGGATCACACAATATGTACCTAGGCGGCTGTGGGATTCAAACTCAGGTCTACAGATTGGCAACTCAGAGCTATAACCCATTGTGCTATACTGCCTACTGCCAGGGAGCTGGCATAGGGACTGGTGTAGGCTCGAGCCAATTCCTGCAAGAGCTGAGACTTTGTGTCCTTTCACCAAGCAGGAATAGATCCTGACTTGTCAGCCTGAGGCCCACCTTTAGTCAGAGGCTGTGGAGCAAGCTGAGGTGGTGGAGGAGGAGGTGGTACCCTTGGAACCCCAAATGAGGGATAGCCCGAGTAAGGGTAGTCATAAGGGTAGCTCTGTGGGTTGTAACCCTGAAAAAACTGACCCTGCGGTGGGTACCTGGTTGCATAGGCAGGCGACGGGTAGCCCAGCAATGGATAGCATGGCACCAGATAATGGGGTATTGCAGCTCTGGATAGCCAGGGGTCATGCCCAATGGAGGGGGGACCACTGGACCAGCAGGGGGCAGAGCCAAAGGACCTCTAGGTACTGAGGGACCCAATGGCAGGTCTTGGGGTGTCGGGACCCCGGAGGGACCTGGTGGCAGCTCAGATGTCAGAGCATGAGGCATAGGAGCACCATAGGAGTGGTATGTTGGCTGGCACACCCGCCATTGTCGGGTCGGGAAGATCGACAACCAGGGAAGAGCTCCGAGGAGTAAGATTCCCAATGGTATCCGATGTCGGGGGGTCAGGTGTCGGAGGGACCACTGAATCTATAGGCAGATCTGTTGTGTGTGAGGGGGATCTGGGAGGGGTTCTCCCCCAATGACAGGTCCATTAGGACAGCGGAAGTTCCAGTCAGGAGAGTACACAATGTTGGGGAAGAAATCCCCAAGGACACACCACTCATCTCCTGTAAAGAATTAAGGGAGTGCGGGAGGTCTGGTTGCGTCAAAGCAAAGAATCCCTGGAGGGAGAACCCTCAAGGGAAAGTGTAGAGTCTGGCATCTGGCTCTGATCACCATCAGGGAAGTCCCCAAGGTCCAATGGGAGAGCCTCGGCCGAGTGGTCATCGGGCAAGCCGGAGACCGACTGATCAGCCGTGACCAAGCGGGCATCAGAGGAACTGGCGTCCAACCTATTGGTTGGGGTCGGGTGGATGGCAGAGGAGCTGGAGTCCATCTTATCGATCGGGGCTGTGTGCTCTTCAGTGAAACCAGAGGGCGGCTTATCAGCCAGAATGCTGCTAACAGTCCCTGAAATAGAACCCTTCTGGAAGGCCTTGTGATGGCTGCAGGAAGGGGGCCAGCCACTGATCCACCAGGGCAGATGGAGACCGGTAGGAGAGGTACTCACTGAGACTGACACCTCTGCAGAGGCTGCTTCTTCTGTCTGGTGGTGCTGGACGGAGGGAGATCGATTCTGGTCCCAGCACTTCTCCATCTTTTTCTCTTCTTTTTCTCGTTGGTGGGAAAAGAGGCACATTCTTGTAGCTCCTGCAGCACCTTTTCCATGGACTCCAGGCACTTCTTTAGCTGTGCTTTGAGGGCTTTCTGGCAACTAGCTTGTGTGGCTCTGTTGAAGTAAAGGCAAATCGAGCAGTCCTGGACCTGGTGTTTGGGGCCTAGACAAAGGACACAGTAGGAGTCCCCATGTAGGATCTGAGAGCCGCACTTGTCGCACTTCTTCTTGGGGCAACACAACAGAGAAGACATGCAATAGTGATGCAAGTGATACTAGAAAGGCAGAAAAAATAAACAGATAGCCAGAAAATGGCGGTCGACTGAGGTGAAGTTCTCCGCAAGGTTCGACTGACTTAGGTCAGTGCGGGAAAGAACTGGAAGGCGGGCATGGGGACTGCCCCCCCTTTATAGTGTCACGCTGATGTCCCATTAAGTGATGCTAGGGGCGGTCCTCCGCTATGGATTGCTAGCTAGACATTTGCCTTGTGGTCCTGATGCCAGAGGGTGCAGTCCTATCTGTAATGACCTACTGCAGGAACCATCTTGAGGTAAGATCAAACTGTTTCTGACAGATCTGTCAGGTGCAGGTGCAAACAAGGGAGGCTGGAGAGTGCCCAATGATGGTTAAGGAGGAATGGTGGAAGAAGGGAGCGTAGTGGTCTTTCTTGGTGATGAAGGATCATTGAAATCGATGTGCTATCATTGAGAGGGGTGTAAGAGGGGTGTGTGTGACATTAGGTGATGGGGGAGGCATTGGTATACTTGGGGGGGGGGATTCTTGAAGGTGGATGGGAGTTGGGAGAGGGAGCTTGTGGGAAAGGGGATCCCAGCTATAATCATCTTTCCTCCAATGTAATGAATGAATGAATGAATGAATGAATGAATGACTGACTGACTGTTTACCATCTGTGATTTTTGTATGGCGCCCTGTGTGGGGTTAAGGATCTAACAATGAAGAGGGGTTGATATTTATAAGAGGGAGTTTGCCTGGGGTTCTGGAGATGACATATTAGAGTAAGATCAGGGATTGATTATTTTTATTTTTGTGCTAGTAGATACATGAAAGCTTCATTTGTTTAAAATTCTTGTCTTTTATATTAATTTTCCAGGTTAGGATGGAAACAATATCTCTGTGCAGGATAACTGAGTTGGGTTCAAAGCATCGGAGGTGTTGCTGGATCCAGCACTCAAAAAAAGAAGGAAAAGGGGACATGCCAAGCAAAAAAAATAAAATCATCATCTGGACCTCAACAATGGCAATAACAGCCTATTAAATTTTAAATATGAGCAGTTTACCAACATGCCAATAAAATAAAAAAGTCACATAAGCTGGAAAACTGTGTCACACAAATGTGTAGTAATTTTGATGGTTATAGCCAAAGCGTTAGCAGTTCTCCTTCAACTGCTGGTGCTTGGTTGTGCCTCAGTAGCACATAGGAGGACCATCAGCACCTGGTTGTTAGAAAAATGAATAGAACTTATTGAAGAGGAGGAGACAGAAGGACCCCACCAGCGGAGGAAAGACAGGAGGAAAGGCTGGTGGCTTGTGACAACATAATCCCCAGCCACCATTGTCATCTGTGTGACATGCCATCTGGGTGCTATCAGCCTGCATAAATTTGGGACAGCATATGTTCATGAACTTAGGCAGGTTCATTGTAAGAAAAGTAAGCCTCTCCACATTTTTTGTGGAAGGACATGTTCATTTGTTGTTTCCAATTGCTCCAGCATCGCTGAAAATTCTCTCGGAATACAGGAGTGTCGTTAGCCTGAAAAATGGGGGTATGTGCCCCCCAGTTTAGGCTGGTGGCCCTCAGTCTTTTGCCCTAGCCTTACATGAAATTTAAGGGCTTCTGCATTCTGCTGCAGTGATAATCAGCTGTTCTGTAGGGCACAAGGGCAGACTTAAAGTCAGATCGGTGGCAAGTCCTCCTCCCTCCCTCTAGTCTCGCCTCCATGCCTCCTCCTGTGCAGTCAGTACTTATTGTGAGTGATTAATATGGATAGTGAGCCAATCCATTCTGCCTTTGAAGTGCTGCTAGACTGCCACTGCTGCGATCATGTGCAGTGACTATCTCTCTCACTCTGTCCTTCATGTGTGCATGCGATTGGATTGCTGCTGCCATGACTCTTGACCTGCGTGCTGCTGCTGGGGGATTTACTGGAGCTCCCAAGCCTGCAATCACATAGGCCTGACTGTCTCAGCAGAAAATCGTGTGTGTGTGTGTGTGTTTGGGGGGGGTGGTCCCTTGCTCCAATCATGTGCGGCTATCTCAGTAGTGGGGGTGGAGAAATGACTGATTGGAGAGGGTGTGAAATGAGGCTGGAGCTGGATGACTTCTCTGCGTTAGCTGTGTAGATAATGGTCATCATTTTGTTGAGCAGCAGCTTACTAAATGGTGGCTCATGGAGACAGAGATGGGAGAGATGACACAGATTGAGGCTGAGCAGCTGTAGTTAGTGCCTCCTTCCTTTCCTGCCACAGCCCGCTACCCATTCACACGCAGTATATACTGTAGTACAAAAAGATAATAGTGCTTATCAAATGCACCATTTGGGACCAAATTCTTCAAAATTTCTTCTGTGGACAGATCCCCCCCAGACCCCCATTTTGGCATGTCACTGATGGGAGCATGTGCCTCCTCACTTTTAGAATCCTGCTGGTGCCCCTGTCTATGTGTTAGAGAGTGGGCAACTCAGGAATTTAATGACAATCCCAGTTAAAGATTGTAACATTGCACAGTTCTCTCCTTATAATCTTTCACCATTTTTGTAGTGAGAACTTCTGGCACTTCAATAGCAGAATGTGCATTTCCAGCTGTCTTTATCAGTCCCAAGTCTGATAGCCTGTCTCACAGTGGTTTGTCTTCTTGTGGTGTAGCAGCAGTCACCCCAGTAGTAGTAGCAATTCTGGTTGGTGTTTGGTACCAAAAACATCAGTAGTGGTACCAGCAGCAGTTTGGTTAGCAGATTGTGTTCCCTCACTTTCTACAAGGTTTCATGCAGATTCAGATAGCATGGAATGTCGCCTTAATGGCACCAGTAATTTAGCACATTTCTCAGTGATGCATGCTGACACTTAAATTAACAGTTCTGGACAATATTCCAGGTCCATGAAGTCATATGGTTGGAAGAATGTCTCAATTGTGCCCTTAAACTGAGGGTCTAAAAGGGTGGCCAAAATGTAATGTTCAGCTTTGCATATATTTATAATGTGCTGGTCACTCAAGAAGGTATTTAACATTTTTCCACAAGTGACACGGCACTGAAATCATCATTGTCAAAAAACTGTGACTTGAGATGCTTCAGTCTCAGACTGATGAGTGAAATTAGGGGTAGTATCTGGCTTAGCTAAGCATCATCAGCGCTTACCAGTCTGGTAGCCTCCTTAAAGGTTTAAGGACACAACAGGCAGTCTCCATCAGATGCCAATGATTGGGGCTGATATTCACATCTCCTTTCCCAATGCCATGTTGGACTGCATATTGGTGGGTGATTTTCTGTTGCTCAAGCATTCTTTGCATCATATAGTAAGTGAAATTCTGCCATGTTGGAACTTCCTGTATCATCTGGTGGTGAGGGAGGCTATTTTCAAAATGACTCTGCTACAACAGCTTTCAGGCTTGGAGGGAGAGGAAAGGCAAGAGCCACATAGAGGAACTGAGAGGTGGTTTTCTGTTGTGCAGGTCTTGGAGGAGTAGTTGGAGTGAGCGGCTTGGGGGGTTGGACTGTGTTCATCCTGTAGCAGCTTGGGAGGATCGCAGACTGAAGGTACAGGGTGAAGAAGTGGGGATTACTCAAATTTTCCTGAAGGGCTCATCGCCTCTGGTCAACATGAGACCAGGGGACCACAGGGCCCAGACCCAGATAGGGGGTCGTGGTCTGCCCTCATCAGGTTATCCTGCAGGGGCAGCAGTGCCGGATGGAGGGCAGCTGCTGGAGCCTTGGTCTGAGCCTTGACCACATGACTTCCCCAGGAGATATATCAGGTGTTCAGGCACACACCAAGGAGGCCTGGTATATAGGGCCAGGTCTGGGATGCCTGAAGAAATGGCGCTCCTCCCAGCTGTGCACGCTGCTGTAACAGTGTATTTACAACAATAAATACATGGCTGCGGCCATTTCCTCCAAACCCTATGTCTGTGTGGTTATTCCAGGGTAAAGGAAAGTGGGTGCTACCAGATAATGGCTAAAGTGTGTACACATAATGCAAGTGGCTGCAATCAAGTTCTGAACATTTCTGTGTCTGTCAGTGAAATCTTTCACTACCAAGTTTATAGTGTGTGCAAAGCATGGTAAATTAGTAAAGTTACCAAGCCTTAGTGCCTTCAGGATGTTTGAAGCCCTGTCAGACACTACAAAACCTGGTTGCACAGACTTTGTAGTCAGCCACTCTGCAGATTTTTCTTGGAGACCCTCTAGAACATGTTTAATCTTGCTGTTTTTCCAACTGCATAAATAGGTAATGCTGCCTCTGCAAACAGTGAAAGCCCCTGGCATCTAGCTGCTATGTTGCTGCTGACAGTGTTATTAGATGATGAGAGGAGGAGGATGTGGAGGGAGGAAAATTAATTCACTGACCAGCCATGATCATGTATTCAGTCATCTGGCCACTGGTCTACATATCTGTGGTGACATGAACCTTTTTTGCCCACTAAACCTTTCAGAACACCAGAAATTATTTTCTGAACACCATATAAATCTAGGATTGCAGCAGTTAAGAACTTGGCCCGACGGTTTACCTAGGACAGTAACTTGCTCTACAATGACTGTAAGTGCTTTAAAACCTGGGTTAGCACAAATGAAAATGGCAGCATGTGAGTGGTTATCATCTTCCAAACTGCCTTGGTTAATCATATTACCTCAGGCCTTTTGTGCTTATATTTCTATGAACAATCAAAAGAGTCTTCCTGAGAAATGTGATGGTCACTATACCAGTTGACATCATCAGATTTGTGCGATTGCTTCCCTTGGTCTTTACCTCCCTCTGTAGGGGGTGCATGATATGGATGGTATCTAATTCCTGTTAGACCATGGTGGTTGACTAAAGAGGGTAAAGAAACAAGAAACTGAAGATGTGTTTTGACTGGAAGATAGACTTAATCATCCAACCCCTCCTCAGCAATTATTTCGTCATCATGGTTGACATTCATGTGCTCTTCTTCCTCCTCATGTAAATGCAGCAGTGCAACATGTTCTGTGTGTTTATTTTGAGTTCTTTTGATATTGATACATATGAGACTAGTTCACATTATTTATTTATTTATTTATTTATTTTATTCGTTTATTTGATGGATCAGAATTACAAACCTTTGAGTCCAAGAATCCTTTGCAACGGCTCCACGTCATAGGGTTACAAAGACAAAGACAGTAGTGGAAAGGTAAAACACAACAGATGTGTAGGGTATAACAACCCTGGTACATTGTGTTATACATAACAGTAATTTAATAGTCATTGTACATCCTTACAAGATACATAAGCAATAGTCGATTGTACATCATTGCAAGAGTGTGCGGGGTGAGACAATCCTTAGTCAAGAAATGAGAGGTGTGGCTACAATGTTATAGCAGAAAAGTATCAACATGAAATATACTTTATAACAGATTAAGCAAAGGGAGCTAACCCATGACAGGAGAGTAACTGAAACTGGTGAGCTAAGTAAATAAACAGCAGGCAGAAGCCAACGGAGGTGAACAAAGCACATGGGCAAAAACAGAGGAGAGAGGCTCAGAAGCAGTTGCAGGTACTGTCAGAGAGGATCTGCTCTTTGAGAGTGATTTTGAACAGGCCCAGTTTCTGGAAGGATGAGGTAACTGGATAATTCATTTAGCCAGAGTGGGGCCCTATAGTGGAAAGCACTCTGCCCCAAGGATATTCTGCAGAATGGCACATGCCAAGGGGACATGACAGCACTTTTATTATCCCTAGAGGAGTGGGCAAATTCCAGGAGTTTGTGAAGCCCGGGGGAGATTGACCATTAGCAATCTTCTTTAGCAAGAAGGCAGGTGTAGTATCTCAGACGACCCTCAAAGTTGAGCCAATTAGTGAGCCGATAGAGGTCGCAGGAGTGTGTCATTCTATGACATCCTGAGACTAGGCAACAGGAACTATTCAGGGTAAACCTTATTCTACTGAGTGCTGTATTGTCAACTGCACCATATGATCCCATAGTCGATTAGGGAGAGGATAGAGGAGGTGACTGCAACATGGAGGCCCTCTGGGGGCATGCACCGTTTGTTTCTGTACAGTAGGTCAAGTCTGGCATTTGCAGATGAGCTGAGGCAATGGATATGTTCATGGTAGGTCAGAGAAGAGTCCAGGGTTACCCCCAGATATTTAAAGGAGGTAACTTGCTCTAGCAAGGCATTGTGGCAATTAAGAATGTGGAGGGGGGAGTCCCTGTATTTATTTTGCTGGTGCGCAAAGATCATAGATTTAGTTTTTTTTATGGTTCAGTACCAGTTTATTGGCTGCAAACCACGCTTCCGTTTCTAAGAACAGACTCTGAATGGCCAGTTGTAGTGAGTGGGTGTCTCTATGGCTGCAAAAAATAACGTCATCTTCCGCGTACAGAATCATTAGGCCCGCGCAGGCCATTGGGAGGGAATGGAGAAAGAGGCTGAAGAGAAGAAGCTCTAAAATGGATCCCTGTGGGACGCCAGAGCGAACAGGGAGGAGGTCAGATAAGGTAGTGTTGATTTTGACTCGTTGGGATCTACCACTAAGGTAGCTCTCGAACTGGGATATGGGTTCCTGGGCGAGGTTGAGTGTTTTGAAGGGAATCCGTGAGTAGAGGGTGGCTGACAGTGTTGAATGCCTTTGTCAGGTTGATGACCTGACATGGTTACCACGGTCCAAAGCTTTGTTTATGAAGGTAGTATAGTCAAGCAGGGTGGTGGTGGTGCTCTGCCCCTTTCGAAAGCCATGCTGTTTTTTACTGAATATGTTGTTTTTTGTCACATAGTCTGTAAGCTGGTCTGCAACAATTTTTTCCAGGGCCTTGGAGAGGGGAGGCAGGATTGAGATGGGCCAGCAGTTATTTGGGGAGGAGCGATCCACAGATTTGTGGATGGGTATGATGACTCCCACTTTCCACCTTGAGGGGAACTGGCCCAAACAGGGAGAGGTTAAGAATGGTGATCAGCTGGATAAGGACATTGTCAAGGGGCAGATGAAGGAGCTTTAGGTCTAAGGTGTCACCACTATGTCACGACTTACCCAGGACTTTATAGCGGTAGGATTTGGCCTCATGAGGGGGAAACTGTCCTGAAGCAGAAAGGAGGGGTCAGTGGAGGGGGTGGTGGGGAGTGATCGGGTGAGGGATCAAAAACGTTGGGAGGTAGAACACTACTTAGGTCAGAGAAGGAGAAGTTTAACGAGTTTGCGATATTTAAAGGCTCCTGAACAGTGGCACCATTGATGACGAGTTCAGATGGGTTGGGGGCAGTGATTTTCATTTAGAGTTTTCATATTGTCCCAAAATTTATGGCTGGAACCCCAGGTGGAGGAGAGTGTTGATTGAAAGAGAGTCGCCTTAGTTTTGTGAATCTCCCATGTACATTTATTTCTGGCAGCTCTGTATAGCTGCCTGTCAACGGGGTGGCTGGATTCAAGGGCTTTAGCCCAAAGGATGTCATGGTGGCGCATGGGGTCCAGCAGAGCGGGGGTTATCCAGGGAGTGGCAGGGCCTTTGGTTGTAGTCTATTTGTATGGGGCGAAAAGGTCACAGGCCGCATTAAAGTTGCAGATGAAGTGGGAGAGGGCAATATCTACAGACTGGGCTGAGGTCAGGGGTGACCAGTTGCAGTTTAGAAGGAAGTCTTTGAAGTGTTTTAAGGAATCCTCTTTCAGCCTGTGCTGATAGTAGACCTTAGATGGGGGTTTGGTGTCTTTGCTAGACCAGCTACAGATGACGAGGGAGTGGTTACTCAATGCATTAGGAAGAATGGTAACCTCAGAGAGTCTATCAGGGTGGGTTGTGAGAATCAGGTCACGAAGGGTGGAGGAACCAGAGTTCTGATTATGGCAAGTGGGAGATTGGACAACTTGCGTAAGATTAAGTTTGGAAATGGAGCCCTTAAATGGAGAGGCCTTGGGTGACGTCCAGTTAATGTTAAAGTCCCCAAGAGCTAGGACCTCTAAGGAGTTGGGTGTATGTGAGATGCTATTGAGGACTGAGTTGAAAGCCAGCTTCAGGTTTCTGGGTGGGATGTAGACAGATATGATATACAGGGATTTCCCAGCCGGGCCAACTGTTAATTTCAGGGTCAAGGCCTGTGCTCCATAGGAGGGAGGGGGGGATGGAAACTACATGCCCATGCAGTGAGTCATGCACATAGATGGTGCAGCCTGCCCCCTCTCTTGGTCTACCTTGGGTAAGGACTAGTCACTGATGGCCACTGCAGAGTCTTTGGTGTGTGAGGACAGCCAAGTTTCAACCACAGCCAAAAGGCTTGGGTTGTGCTGCACTAGCCAGCCCTGTAGGGCATCTAATTTTTTCTGTAGGCTACAAATATAGGTCACTGCAAATTTAAGATCACTCCCCCTGCGTCCAGGAGATGTAGGGGGGTTGGGGACGACCAGGATTTGGGTGAACATTACCGGAGAGTAGGAGTAGGAGTAGTAGCAGGACCAGTCTGAGGAGGAGTACTTTGAAGAGTTTATACTTGAGAGTGGAGTTGCACTTGGAACGGACCTGCTTAGTGCACACCACTCATAGAGGGAGGTTGTGGACAACCGAAGCCAGTAAGCTGAGCGAGAGGGAGTGTGGGTGGAAAAGGAGGGGATAGTATGAGGGGGCCTGAGCAAGATTGCAGTGCACGGCGCACTCAGTGCCAGAGTGCCTGGAGTTGAAATTGGAGGGTGACAGGGGGGCCAAGAGGGTGGAGAAAGAGGGGATCAGACAGTGGGGTACCAAGAAGGGAAAGGCAGAGGAGGAGAAAAACAGTCCACAGGGAACCCATAATGGTAGAAACTACTAGGGAGAAAACAGGAGAAGTGGACATAGCTGATTTATTGAAAGGTGACAGCTGGACAGTGCAGAGGAGGGTGGACCAGAATAGTGCAGCAGTAGAGTAGCTACCTCACAGTATCCAGTGCAGGGTTCGAGACTGGGGGGCAGTGTAGGAATGGGGATATAGGGGGAGGAGCAGAAGAGGCCAGGAATAGCAGAGAGAGAGATGAGGATTTAGGGACAGGTGATTGGGGTATGGACCAGGGAAAGCTGGCAGAAAGTTAGCTCATGACTGACCCTTGGTGGTCAAGCATATAACCTGCTAATGGGAGAGTTGACTGATTGGAAAAGGAGAGGTCACATGACTCTTGCATCAATAAAAAGAGGCCAGCCTGGGGTGGGGGTGGGGGGTGGTGGGGAGTCAATGCGGTGTCAACAGAACGGACACACACACCACTGTAAGGCAAGCTCCAGGCTGTACTCGTTGTTTACCTTGTGTCTTGTGGTTGATGTTCCCATCCATATGTCTTATGGTTGATGTTCCCATCTGAGTTCCCGTTTTACCGTAACATTTTGATTTGCATAATTTGCCAGCTACATAGCTGCAAGATAATTTTCTTTTCTAAAAAAAAAAAATGCACCATGGATTTCACAGGTTTCGTTGCACTGCTTTTTATGGGAGAGGATGTGCACCACCACCACTTCCACCACCAGAGCCACCAGCACTGCAAGTAAATCTTTGATGTTTTTCCATTTCCAGCTGTTTGACTTTTTGATGCACAGTCTCTCTCACTGGCTCAACTGCTTCTATTTCTACTTCTCTGGAACCCTGTCCTTCTTCTGCACTTGTTATTTTACTGCATGTGTGGATGTCTCCTTATGCATCACAATTTTGTTTTCCACCATCTATTTTGTTCTATTTTCTGGCCTTGGATTCCTCTTCTTCATCCCTCTCTCTAGAACTACAACTACTTAAATGACTGGCTCTTACTTTACCACAAAGTCAGGAGCTGTTCCAGTTAGTTTCTCCTCTGTCTCACTCTCCATGTCTGTCTCCTCCTCCTCCTCCCCAGCCATCTCTCTGCTAACTAAAATTGGCCACTGCAGTATGATGGCCCTTGTGTTCATCCTTTGAGTACCACATTGAGTTACTCCTGCAATGTCATGAATTTGCTGCACTGTTGTAACTGTACTCTGGATTTCCTCAGAGGTTCTACTACTCTTTTTCTTACCACACATGGTTTTGTCTAAAGGTTCTGAAACATTTTCCTCTTGTCTTTCTGGAAGACTGGCCTTTGTAGCTGAGTTGTTCACCCTCACAGGAGCAGATGCACTGTGAGACCCAGGTCGTTTCTTGGAGAGAAGATGAACACAGATTCCATGTTTTCTAAGACTATTCTAATTGTAACCCCTAGGTGGCGCTACACCTAGAGTTACAACCCCTGCCTGTATTTCTGATCGCAGGTTGAGGGGCTTGAATTTGATATTTTGGTGCCTCCACCCAGAGTAACAATAGTGGGGGTATCTCACTAGCCTGTTATAGCCCTCTGGGAAGCTATAACCACCCACAAACCGACCTAGTGACCTTGTACCTCTAGCAGCAGTTAACACATCGTCAGCAATGAACATTAATAATATGCACACACCCTTTACACTTA
Organism: Neoceratodus forsteri; assembly: GCA_016271365.2. Classification (NCBI taxonomy): domain Eukaryota; kingdom Metazoa; phylum Chordata; order Ceratodontiformes; family Ceratodontidae; genus Neoceratodus; species Neoceratodus forsteri. The sequence goes on along the minus strand of CM057458.1, from coordinate 722,675,544 downwards.
CCACCAGGTTCTGATCTTCAGCAAATTCCCTGGACCCCCCTGTAAAAGCAAGATTTGCGAAGCAGGTATCCACTTTCAAGGCAGTAACCCAACTAATAATACGCTCATAAACCAGGTCAAATGTGAAAGTAAATCAGATTTATTTAGGGGATCATGAACAAGGGAGGGGCGTGAATTTAGATGAACAAGTACTGTACTGATTAGATTCAGGCTACTTTGAATTCACTTTAGTCTGAAATAATCATTCTTACAACACTGGGTACCCAGGATGTTACACTGGCTACCCAGAGGCATTTCCTGGAGTTGGTCGGCATTGCAGCTGTTGTTGGGGCCCTTGATGGAAAGAAAAAAGCATGCACAACAGAGCTTTGATTATTTGTAATCCTGGCCGGTTGACCCAGTCTCTTGTAACCCAGAAAATCACTGAAGCAATTAGATGGTACCACAGATAATTAAATTATCTGTTGCAGGGAGCTACCCAGATTTACTCATGCTACCAGTTGGCTGTGATGAGTCTGGCAATATGGAGACCTCTTGTAGATCACCAAAGAGCATGGGGAAGCAGGGCCATCATGACAGGTCTCCACTTCATAGCCTTTTCCTCCAAGTGGCCTCAACCAATGAGTTGTCTCTGAACAGGGGCTGGATCCCCAAAGCCAGTCTCTCACTGATTAACAGTCTTTGGTGCAACACAGTCGGCCTGGGCTGGGTTAGCAAAGGCCCAGACTTGATAAACACCCTGGCAAAGTTCAGTTTGTTCGCTGGTGAAGCCTCCAGCTGGCATAACAATTCAGTCACAGTCAAAACAGGTCCTGACCCATGATGAACATTCAGCACATTTAACAAGAACAGCAGCAACTTTTCCTCACACAGTTCAGTTCCAGGCCATTTACTGTTGCAGTTAATTCACTGAGCAAACCTCTTGATTCTAAATTCAGTCTCACACAATCTCTGGGTTGAATGCTTCACAAGAACGTCCTCTCAATCCAAATCTCAGGCTGTACCTTCAAATATCTTGGAGCTTTCTGCCACAAATAAAAGTTCCTCATCAGATTATTCTGCTTACTACAATCAGGCAGTCCTATGCAAGGGAACAGTAGCAGGGAGGCAAGTCTGGCCTTCCCCGTCAATTTCCCTAGGCGCCCTCCTGGGAGCAGCTGCTCGATAGCTCAAGCTGCTCACTCTTCAAACTCCAACTCTAACTGACCCACTGTCCTCTAACAGTTCTATGCTTTTTCCTGGTTTCCAGAGTTCTGGTTGGCTGGGGGAGCTGTCAGTCACAGTTTGGATGCTTCCAGCAGTTCAATTTAGGCATCAACCTAAAACTACAAAAAATAGTTTTCCTTCCCATGAGGCACTTGAGCTAAGGACCCCTCTAGGCCCCTTGAGTCCCATTGGTCTAAATGCTGGAAGTCCTAGATCTAACATGGTGGCTTCCATCCAGATAAAGCTGCAAGAAGGAAAGTTAGAACAAACTTTCTAATTCGAATATAACAGCAGGTTAACAGTAAATAATTACAGTACTAGTTCAAGCTCCCTCTGCCCTATCGACAGCACAGGGGAGCAAATCAAAGCAGTGTCTGGCCAGTTGTGAGCATTGATGAACTTGGACCCAGCCCAGACCATTTACTATATACACACTGGTGTAACCTCCCCATAAATAGGGGTTCCCAAAAGTCTTCCTTGGGTGTGCTTAAATGCCCACAGCCAGGCAGGCATTCTGTGTCTTTACAGGTGTAAAAGTGGTTTCATGCGAGTGCCCTGTTAGCCTCCTTGCCTGTCTCTTTAAAAGACATTATTTTTGTAGTGTATAAGTAATCTGGGTAGGGGCTGAGTGTTTCCAGACTCGAGTCCCACCTGAGCTTCAGTAATATTGCTCTGTTCTGTCATCGCTAATGGTGCAGAGGGAGCTCTGTTAGAACTGGTAATTGTTTGCTGATTAGCTGCTGTAATAACAATGGTATTTTAGTTTGTCTAACCTGCCTTTCTTTGCACCATGGACATTTCTGTATTGCACCAATCAGTACCTTTTTGGACCTTAAAATGGAGTCTGTCCCCAAGGGTCTTGTTGGAGTGAATTTCTGTAGGAATTGTAGTTTTTGTGTTTGCTTGCATGCATGTGCAAGAAACACATTGTGTCAGCTTTCTTTACAAAGCGGTTGTGGAGGCATGGCAGTGTTGTGCCGAATGGCAGCAGCCCATTCAGGGGCTGGTCTCTGCCTGGCCAATAGAGGAGCATGCCCTAGATCACCACAGTTAAACAAGCAGGCCACTACATCAAAGAAACTGAACAGCTGCAATCAGGGAGCACCCCGTCAGTACGCAATCAGCTGTTCGGTACACTCCCTGACTGCAGCAGCCAATTACAGAGTTGCAAGCCGCAGGTCCCCCCCCCTTTAGTGTGCCTTCCTGGTGAAACAGTTAAAAAAAAACAATAAAAACAATAAAAACCGACGGGGTAGCCCACTCCCCGTCGGCATAATATCCCCCCAAAAAACATTTGGGGTCTGCCCGGTGCCCAATCCCCTCGGCTCTTGCCCCTCCCTCTGGAAACTTGCTTTGCCACGTGGGGGCCCAATCCCCGTCAGCGTCATTCCCTCTCTGTCATTTGCCGGACTGGGGCCCACTCCCACGTCGGCATAATATCCCCCAAAACATTCGGTTTGTGCCAGGGGTGCCTAATCCCCTTGGCTCGTGCCCTCCCCATGTGCCTATTGGGGTGCTTAATCCCCATTGGCTACATCCCCCAAAAAAGATCAACGTGGTAGCACACTGGAGCCCACTTCATGCTTTCAAATAACCCTGTAAATTGAAAACAGTTCCGCAATGTTTTTTTTTTTTACCTGCAAAGCAGAAAACAGTCCCACGTTGAGTCCAGTGACCCTTCCCGAACCTGCACCCACCCTCTGTGCAGTCCGCCTCTCCACACCCCCCCCATACTTACCTCTGGAGTCTGGCACGACGATCTTCGGTGGACCAGGAACACGTCTGCACTCTTCAAAGCTGACCGCGAACTGAGGAAATGCTGGTAAGCTGTATAGTGGAATACATAAGGTTTTTTCAACTTTGATGCACATCTCAGGCATTTTTTGGAATTTTGGCACCAAATTTTCAACATGGGGTTTTTGGGACCCCTCCTCATGAATTCTGCCACTGTCATGGCATTAATTGGCCCTGAATGGTGATTTTGTGGTCACTGCGCGGAATCACCTTTCGGGACCGATTAACGAAACTACAGTGCCAGTGGTCATGAGGTGGGCTCTCAAAAAGCCTATGTTGCAAATTTGGTGGAAAAAATCCAAAAAATAACTGTTTTACGACTATGCATTGCGCAGTTGCTATGCATGCTCGTAACTTCGCAAATTTGCAATATTTTCATGCCACATTTTCAACATTGGCATTTTTCCACACCTCCTTGTGAACAGTGCAGTTGTCATTTTTCACTTCCAGCCCGAAATATGTTTTCGTACTTCTGATGCAGAATAGCGTGGTTGCTGTGGGAAATCAGTGTTCGGGACAGATTACAAAAATGACAGTGACACTGTTCATGAGCAGAGGTCCTAAAATGCCTGTGTTGAAAATTTGGTGACAATACTCCATAAAATGACTGTTTAACAAGTGTGCATTGCTCAGTTTGCACGCACGCTCATAAGTTCGCGCATTTATAATTTTTTCACTCTAGATTTTCAACATTGTCATTTTTATGCACCTCCTTATGAACAGTATAGCTGTCATTTTTGACATCCTGCCCGAAATGTGTTTTCGCAGTTCCAGCACAGAATAGCGCAGTCACTGTGGGAAATCAGTTTTGCGGACACATTACAAAAACCACAGTGACACTGTTCATTAGCAGAGGTCCTAAAATGCCTATGTTGAAAATTTGGTGACAAAAGTCCATGAAATGACCGTATTACAAGCGTGCATTGCGCAGTTTCCACGCACACTCATAACTTCAATCATTTGTAATATTTTCACTTCAGATTGTCAACGTTGCCATTTTTTCACACCTTCTTATGAACAGAACAGCTGTCATTTTTCACATCCTGGCCGAAATGTGTTTTCGTACTTCCGACGCAGAATAGCACGGTCGCTGTGGGAAATCCGTGTTCAGGACACATTATGAAAATCACAGTGACACTGTTCATTAGCAGTAGATGCCTATGTTGAAAATTTGGTGAGAAAAGTTTATGAAATGACTGTTACGGGCATGCGTTGCACAGTTTCTACGTACGCTCGTAGCTTCACACATTTGCAATATTTTCACTCCACATTGTCAACATTGCCATTTTTCCGCACCTCCTTATGAACAGTACAGCTGTCATTTTTTACATTTCTCCCGATATGTGTTTTCAGACATGTAGCATACAATGGCGTGGTCGGTGCACGAAATCAATGTTCGGAACAGATTAAGAAAATCACAGTGACACTGTTAATGAGCAGAGGTCTTAAACTGGCTATGTTGAAAATTTGGTGACAAAAGTCCATAAAATGACTATGTTACGAGTGTACATTGTGCAATTTCCACGCACCCTCGTACGTTCACAAATTCATAATCTTTTCAGTCCAGATTTTCAACATTGGCATTTTTCCACACCTTCTTATGAACAGTACAGCTGTCATTTTTCACAACCTGGCTGAAATGTGTTTTCGCACTTCTGGCGCAGAATAGCACAGTCGCTATGGAAAATCAGTGTTTGGGATAGATGAAGAAAATCACAGTGACACTGTCCATGAGCGGAGGTCCCAAAATGCCTGTGTTGAAACTCTGCTGTAAAAAATCCCCAAACTAATTACATTACGGGTGTGCTTTGCGCAGTTTCTGTGCACACTCATGACTTCACTATTTTTTTTTATATTTTCATTCCAGATTTTCAACATTGCCCATTTTTTACACCTCCTCATGAACAGTACAGCTGTCATTTTTCATATCCTGTTCGAAATGTGTTTTCATACCTGTGGCGTCAAATGCTGCAATTGCTGTGCAAAATCACCTTTCAGCTAGCAAACTGATAGTGTCTCTGTTCATGTGGTGGGATCACAAAAAGCACATGTTGAAAACTTGGAGTAAAAATACTAAGAAACAGCCAGGGTGTTAGGGTTTTCAACCATAATGCCCTACAGCCATCAGGGATGTGACTTGGGATTGTCAACAGTAATGCTCATGCCATTCCACCCCCCCACCCACATCCTGCAGCCAGTGACAGGCTTCGAGGTGCGCCTTGGACTCTTTGGCCCCAGAATCCATCCCATTCTCCTATACTGAACCCATTTCAGCATATTTCCTTATGGAATGAGATGAGTAAAGCCCGAACACCCAAGGCACACCTCAACACTTGTCAGTGTCTGCAAGGTAGGGTGAGGGGAAATGTGACCGTTATGGGCAACGACCCAAAGGCACACCCCTGTGCCTGGCCATCTCTGCAGGGTGGGGGTGGGGTTGGCATCAGTTCAGTACTTCACTGCCATTCCTATACTGCATTGGTCCGATTCTCATAGGGGCCTGCGTCTGGCACAAGCTGTGGCAAGCAGTACCTTGCACCAATGCCTGGTGCACCAGGGACCCTGCACCTGATTCAGGTACAGGAGAGATCCCAGTGGCTAAGTTCCCACATTAGCACTGACCAGAACCCTGCAGCAAACCCCTGGCGCACTGCACAGGTCCACCGCAGGTCACCAGAGACTAACACAGGACCCCCTGTCCCACTAGGTAATGGGCATGTGGACCCAACCTGATGGGTCGATGTCCCCCCACCATGTTTGGTGCAATTGGCGCCTGGCCACAAAGGTGAGTGATGATGTACTGGGCACTGGGGAGCAGTCTGCACTGGTGTACGGGGAGGTTTGAGCACCACCTGCTGGATCATGGGTGGGCACTGTACCACCATATGTTGGTGCTGCAATAGCACCAATAGGGCAGGCATCGGGGATCAGGAGAGCCGCATCAGGATGGGGGTACCAACATGGTACATAGGTGGCATCGGGGAGCTGTGAGGGGTGCCATTGGACCACTAGGATGGGGGTCACGCATACAAGGCCACACTCTGGGGTGTATGGTGGGTGGACAGTCACCCATGGTATGCCGCACACAGGCATGTCACCCAGGGGAGAATGTCTAAGTCCCCTTACGGCTGCCCTGGATTGTCTAAGGACACTTAGAATTTCTCCTGCCAGGTGATGCCTGTGAATCGCAGGATGCAGCTTGCATTGGCTGCAGTCCCCCTACCACCATGCTGCAGTGCATTGCAGGTGCAAGCCCTGCTTGGGGCAGATGGACTGTGGTCGGTGTGCGAAATCAATGTTTGGGACACATTACGAAGATCACAGTGACACTGTTCATGAGCAGAGGTGTTATAATGGCGATGTTTAAAATTTGATGACAAAAGTCCATAAAATGACTCTGTTATGAGCATCCATTGTGCAGTTTCCACACACCCTCGTAAGTTCATGAACTTATGAACAGTACAGCAGTCATTTTTCACACCTGGCCGAAATGTGTTTTCGCACTTCTGGCACAGAATAGCACGTTTGCTGTAGGAAATTAGTGTTTGGGACAGATTAAGAAAATCACAGTGACACTGTTCATGAGCAGAGGTCCCAAAATGCCTATGTTGAAAATCTGCTGTAAAAAATCCCAAAACTAATTACATTACAGGTGTACATTGTGCAGTTTTTACGCATGCTCATGACTTCACCAGTTTTTGTATATTTTCACTCCAGATTTTCAAGTGTCATTTTTTACACCTCCTCATGAACGGAACACCTGTCACTTTTCACATCCTGTTTGAAACGTGTCTTTGCACCTGTGGTGCCAAATGGCACAGTCGCTGTGCAAAATCACCTTTCACCTAAAGAACTGATAGTGTCACTGTTCATGCAGTGGGGTCACAAAAAGCTCATGTGGAAAACTTGGAGTAAAAATACCAAGAAACCCCCAGGGTGTTGGAGTTTTTGACCATAATGCCCTACCCTGTAGGGACTGACAGGCGTCGGGGTGTGACTTAGGATTGTCGACAATAATGCTCATGCCATTCCGCCCCCACCCCTACCCCCACTGTGCAGCCAGTGATAGGCATTGAGGTGCGGCTGGGACTCTTTGCTCCCAGAATTCACCTCTTTCTCCTATACTGTACCCATTACAGTGTATTTCCTTATGGAATGAGGTGAATGTAAAGCCCAAACACCCCAAGGCACACCTCGACACTTGTCAGTGTCTGAAGGGTAGGGTGAGGTGAAATGTCATGACCATTATGGGCGACAGCCCAGAGGCACACCCCAATGCCTGTCCATCTCTGCAGGGTGAGGGTGGAGTTGGCATCAGTTCAATACTTCAATGCCATTCCTATACTGCATCTCTCTAAATCCTGCACTTCAACTGCTAATGCCAGCAAGCAAACATTCAGCATTGATATATGCTTGTTTCACTTTGGCACCTAAATGGACCTAGAGGGGGAGCCCTTGCTTTGATAGACAGATGAATCAACCAACCAAACCCTTTTTGGATCAGAAGGAAGTCCCAGTGCTGCTTGCAGCAGAGAGTCAGTCTGAGTTTGGAGTGGAGAGAGTGAACAGCTTGAGACATTCGAGCTGCTGCTCCGGTGTAGTCGTGCAGAAAACTGGCGGAAAGGCTGAGTTTGGTCTGTCTGCCTACCTGTCCCTTGAGAGGAATCCTTAAAGAGTGCTTAAATAACTGGACTGTATCTGAACCAATTGTGACTGTACCTTTGCCTGAAGAAAACTGAAGATTTGCTCCTTGCGATTGGCCTGTCAGGACGTCTGAATCACCACAGAGATCACGGTTTTGCTCAGGAAAAGATTAAATTGCAACCGGACTGTCATCCGAACTGTGGTATTGCTTTTCTTTTACTATAAATGAGCTGAATGCTGTCAGTGGGTCGTGATTTGGTTCCCCACTGCCTAATTGTGCCACGCTTGCTGGAAGCTGCATCCAGCATTTACTGGATTGAATCTGAACTGTTCACCTGGCCTGGGCCCTGCCAGCTTGGCCCAGCCAGCTATTCACAATGCAGAGAAAACCATCGACGAGAGACCTACCGGGGATCAGCCCCCTGCTCAACACCTCGAACAGGAATGACACCTCGGTTCGCTTCTCCTGGCAAGCCAGCAAGTCATCCTAAAGTCTCCATTTCATCCATCCTGTGTTCTGTACTGGATAGCGTGAGTAAACACCAGGGTAGCTCCCCTGCAACAAAAGCTCAAAGTGTGTCATCTCATTTAGTTGTTTTGTCTAATTATCACAAACTGAGCCTCCTGGCTCCGGATTACAAATTGTGTGTGGTTGTGCATGCTTCCTTTTCTTTCCATCACAGGGCCCCAACCAGCTGCAATTCTGGCCTACCCCGGGCAACGAATTAGGCTAGCTCCCCTTTGTTCCAACTGGGTACCCAAAGTGTGTGACTGTGAAGGGACTCTAAAGTGCATGCATGATTGCATGATTGCCTGATTGAATCAGTTACAGAACTAATCAGCCAAATTACGCCCCTCACTTGTTCATTCCCCTTGAATAAATCAGATCTAATTCTTTTTGCATTTAACCTGACTGTGGTACCATTTTGTAGCAGAAGCACTGTACTGTTACCTGCTGTGTCTAACCTTATTTTACAGGGGGTCTCCAGGGTCAGACTGGTGGAACCAGCCCTGGTGGTAAGTGCAAACAGAGTGGGGATTTGTATGCTGATTAGGGGCTATTGTACCTGTGTATGCTGTTCATTGTTTAGGCCACTAGAAGGGAAAGGGGGGGGTCACAGTGTCCCGGAAGGCTGTACCCAGGTCAGCTATGCTACCACTAACCCTATCCTCCAGGTGGAGGCACCCGTTTTCAGTACCCAGGCCCCTTAACCTGCAACTAGTCATGCAGGCAGGGGTAGTAGCCCTTGGGATAGCGCCACCTAGGGGTTACATCTTGGAGGCTACTGCTGGGATTAGCACCCCCTTAGTGGCCAAAATTGAGAATTATTGTTAAAGATAAATGGCTACCCCAGTAGAAATGGCTGTACACCAGTTGGTGGGGTGATGTACGAGGCAGGAGATTGACCCCCACAATGCCTTGCTAATACTGGATATACCTATGGGCACTAGTAAGGACACTGTTAAAGGGGCACTTTCCAAAGCTGGATGTTTGGAAAAAGCTGTAGTGGTGGGTCGACAGGCTGATTTAACTGCCCAAACTCTCATGTCCTTGGTGGAGTGTGGTGACCCCCTGGACAGTTCAAAGGTGCCCCAGACTATCATCCCATAGGGATTCTTAGCTGCCTGGAGGGTGATAACTAAAGATAGTAAGGACCCCTTAGAGGATGAGCCCCCACCATTATCTGAGTCTTTTGAGGCGAAATTTGCCAAGTTGTCACTGGAAGAGGGTAAAAGCGTGGAGGATTTTTAAAAATGATTCCTGTCACCTGGGAGTATCCCTTTTCCGCTGTTCACACCAGCCCCATCACCTGTTCTTTCACCAACTTCTGTACCTGCCTCTGTGCCAGCAGGTAGTCACGACCCTTACCACAAGCTCAAGGTGTTCTCTTGCATCTTCCCTACTCCTAATGGGGAAGTCGACCTGGAGACCTGGATAGACTCTACTAACCTTGCGGTACAAGACTGGCAATGCTCAGAGGCCAAAAAAAGGGCTTACCTGGGGGAAAGCCTCCAGGGGCCCACCCTACGTGCTTTTCGCTCCCTGAGGTCCTCTAACCCCGATTCCAAAGCCCAAGAGTACTTAGTCGCCCTTGAAAATGTGTTTGGTTAAACCACTAGTGTTGATGCATTGAAATGGAAACTTAAAGATGTTAAACAGCCGGGGGAATTGTTATCTGCCTACATGGATCAATTAGAGGGAATCCTACAAACCATTTTTCGGAAAGGAGACTGGGCCTCTAGTGAGGTGGACCAGGTAAGACTGGATCATATACTCTGCTCTGCTCAGCATTCCAGCTGGGTGTTGCTCAGACTGCAACTGCACCAAAGGAAATCTGGTCCCCTGCCCTTCCATATGTTGATGAAGGAGGAGGAAGACTCTCAGGAACCCTGTGCAGTTGTAGCTGCTGAAACCCCTGCTCCAGGCATGGGGTCAGTCACTGATGGCCTGGAATTCCAGAAATCACATGACAGAATCTGAGAACTAAATGCTGGTATCTGTCCCAGGGAGCCCAGCAAGAAAGGGACTGCTAAGGATGCTCCGCCATGGGATGAACTGCTGAGGAAGTTCAGAGAAACAAAAGTTGGTCTCTTTATGAAGACTGCTGTTGTGGGTACAGACCCCGATCCTTATCAGAGTGTGTCTGCTATGGGGGTGGGGGTGCACACCCAGGCATCTCCTGCAGACAGCAGCTCAAAAACTGATGAATTGACTATGGAAGTGAGATAATTACTGAGGCATATCTCAATGCTCACCACACCGAAGACAGAGGTGGAACCAAGATTTTCAGTTGGTGGTACCCCTGCCTCAGCTCCCAATGTGATGTCTCGGCCATGCCAGATCCTGGAAAACATATATTGTCATAATTGTGGGAAGGACAGGCATATGAAGAAAGAATGACGGTCCCCTAAAGACCTAGATAAAGTTGTATACAGACTTCAAGGGGAGCTCCGGAAAGCAAGACCATGGTCGAGGGGTGCCGGCAACGACCGCAGTGAAGGCTCAAGAAATACTAACCCAAACTTCATTGTGGTTAAATCATCTGTACAGGTCCTTGCTACCACCCCTCCAGACTGGTCCAAATTAGTGGGCCCTTCGATGGAGACTACTGTGACTGTCTGTCAGTGGTGTCCATGCTTGGGCTGTGCTCAACAGCGGGTCGCAAGTGACCATTGTATTCCAGGACTGGTATGACAAACACTTGTCTGATGTGCCATTACAATCTCTAGGAGGCCTACATGTGTGGGGCCTGAGTGACAAGTCTTATTCCTACCTAGGATATGTCCAGCTCTGGCTGTCTTTTCCTGTGGCTATAACTGATGTAGATGAACAAGTAGAGAACGCTGGCCCTGGTGTGCCCTCCTACAGGGATGTATGATGGGGTCCCCCTACTTATTGGAACCAACTCCCACATGTTTGGGAGGTTAGTGCAGTTGTGCCAAGAGAAATGAGACTGACAGACTGGTCGGGCAATGAGAATTCCAGTTCTGATCAAGAAAGCTTATGACCTGCAGAGGCAGTCTGTGGCAGAAGACCAGGATGAGCCCATTGGAATTTTCTGGAAGAAGGAGCCTGATTACCTTTATGTTGCCAACCAATACTCAGTATACTGTTCATGGAGAAGTTCATTTTAGAAGCGACATGAAAAACAAAATATTAATGCTGGATGCACCAGGTGAAGGAAAGTTGCCAGAGGGGCTATTGATTAAACCCAGTATCCTACCTGCCTGTGCCCATGCCTATGCACGACGAGTGATGGTCCAGATTCAAAATGCATCAGATCGAGAAGTCCGAGTGAACAGAGGGTGTACACTAGCTACAGTACACTGCACAGACACTGCAGTATTACCAAGCAACAAATATTCTGGCGAGAAGGAGGAGATGATCCCAGACCTATTTGACTTTGGTGATTCCTCCTTGTCTGCTGAATGGAAGACTCGGATCAGTAGGAAACTTGCCCAGAAACCAAGTGTTTTCGCTAAAAGAATGGGATGTGGGGTGCACTCATGGTGCTGAGCATAATATTCGGCTGCACGATGACAGACCTTTCCGAGAGCAGTCCCGACGCCTTGCTCCAGCTGATATAGATGATGTTCAGCGGCACCTACAGGAGATGCTCGCTGCTGGTATTATTCAAGAGTCAAGAAGCCCCGACACTTCTCCCATCATAGTTGTGAGCAGGAAAAATGGGTCCATGAGGATGTGTGTGGATTATTGGACCCTTAACTGACGGACTGTCCCAGATCAATACACCATGCCCCACATACAGGATGCCTTGGATTGCCTGAACGGGAGTCAGTGGTTCTCAGTACTTGATCTCCACAGCGGATATTATCAAATCCTGATGGCCCTGGAGGACCAAGAGAAAACAGCCTTCATCTGTCCTTTGGGATTCTACAAATTTCTGAGGATGCCACAGATGATTTCGGGTGCCCCTGCTACCTTCCAGAGGTTGACGGAACGTACAGTAGGAGACATGAATCTGCTAGAATATTTAGTGTACTTGGATGATGTCATTTTTTTTTTCTCGGTCACATGCTAGAAGAACATGACGCCAGACTGTTCAAAGTCCTTGATCGTTTGGAAGAATTCAGCCTCAAGCTATCCATAGACAAGTACCAGTTCTTTCAAGTGTCTGCAAAATATGTGGGACATATAGTGTCAGCTGAGGGGATACAGACAGACCCCAGTAAAATAGAGTCCCTGACCACCTGGCCCCAGCCCACCAACTTGAAAGATCTGCAGCATTTTCTGGGGTTTTGTGGCTACTATCACTGATTCATTAAGGACTATTCAAAGGTAATCCGGCCACTCCTTAATTTTACCCAAGGCTACCCTCCCACCAACCGCAGATACAAGAAGGGGTCCCTCAAAGAAGAAGACAAGGTGTATTTTTGAACAGGTGAACATTTTGGAACCCATTGGACCCCCGAGTGCAACGTGGCATTCTTCAAAGTCATCTATCAGCTTACCCACAGTCCTTGCATATGCTGATCCCACCAAACCATACGTCCTGCACACAGATGCCAGTCTGAAAGGGCTTGGGGGTGTGCTATATCAAGAATATGAGGATAGCCTGAGACCTGTGGCTTTCACCAGTCGCAGCTTGACACCTTCCGAGCTGAATTATTCTGTGCACAAGTTGGAGTTCCTCGCTCTAAAGTGGGCCATAGTTGATCAGTTCCACGAATACCACTATGGGGCCAAGATATTAGTAAAGACTGATAACAATCCTCTAACGCATGTACAGACTTCAGCCCAAGTTGAATGACACTGGACACTGGTGGCTTTCTGCCTTGTCAACTTATGATTATGAGGTTGAATACCGGCTTGAACTGAACCATATTGATTCTGATGCCCTTTGACGGTGGCCAAGTTCCAAAGACAATTGGGTGAGGCTGTCTGAACCTTCTATTAAAGCATTGTACCAAAAGTTTGACAAAAATGAGCAACTGTCTACAGATACCGTGGACTGCTTGGTGGACTGTTTGGGGCCCCTCGATACTTGCATACCTGCCACTTATTGTCATTTTTCTGCATTAGATATCAGTGCTTTGCCCCAGTTTGATAGTGACAGCATTCAGTGGGCTCAATCCCATGACCCCATGATTCAGCCCACACTTGATGCCCTGCGTACGGGGAAGGATGTCTCTAAATTACGTTCTACTGACTTACGAACTGCACTGTTATTCAAAGAAGACCCAGACTAAAGTTACGAGATCAGTTATTATATAGAGAAACAGTAGATCATCAAGGTCAAGTGGACAAGCAGCAGTTGGTCCTACCCACAGCCTTCAAACAGCAGATACTGAGGCCCCTCCATAACCACATGGGACACCTCGGTATTGATCAGACTCTTGACTTAGTATGATCCCGATTCTATTTGCTGAAAATGGGGGCAGATGTTGAGAATCATGTCAAAACTTACAGTCGCTGCCTCCAGCGGAAGGCTTTGCCCCAGAAAGCTGCCCCACTTGTCAGCATCAATACCAGTGCCCCCATGGAACTGGTTTGTATAGACTTACTGTGTCTGGATCCCAATCAAAAGAACACTGGCAGTGTACTGGTAGTAACCGATCACGTTACCCAATATGCACAAGCTTTCCTGACCAAGGATCAAAAGGCCTCTATGGTGGCCAACGTGCTAGTAGAAAAGTTCTTTGTCCACTATGGTGCACCCCAACGTATCCATTCCGACCAAGGAAGAGACTTTGAAAGTAGACTAATCAGAGAAATGCTCTCTCTGTGGGGGGTGCAAAAGTCTAGAACCACTTCCTGTCACCCTCAATGGGAACCCCAGCCAGAATGCTTTAACAGAACCCTTCTGGACATGTTGGGTACTCTCCATCCTAAAGACAAGTCTAAGTGGAGTCAGCAGATTAGCACCTTGGTACACACTTACAGTTGCACCAAAAGTGATGCTACCAGATTCTCTCCCTATCGTCCAATGTTCGGGAGGGAAGCCTGGCTGCCCGTAGATGTTTGCTTTGGGGTCTCCCCGGCTGGGGTCCAAGTTGAGAACTGTTTACAACAGGTACAGAAACTGAAAGTTCAATTGAACCATGCGTATCAACTGGCTTAAACAATGGCCACCAAGAGAAACCTTGCCAACAAAGAGAGGCACGGCAAGGAAAGTGAAGGCTCAAGAGCTGCTGTCTGGAGACCGTGTATTGTTGCACAATTTGGGACTGCATGGAAAGCATAAAATTGTTGACAGGTGGCATCGCCTTCCACACATAGTGATCAGTAAACTGGATAAACTGCCTGTGTACAAAGTGCACCCTGAGAACAACTCTAGAGATATCAAGACCATGCACCGCAATCACCTACTGCCCATCAGTCAAGTGATCATTGATGCTGAACCAACACCTGACACTTCCCCTGGGCCAGTGACTTGTGCTGCTGCCAAAAAGAGACAGAGTCAACCTGCCCCTGTTGTTCAAGACCTAAGGCCTTCCCCCCGGCAGGCCCTGAATGACGATGACTGTCAGTTAATTTCTAATGAAAGTGAATGTGACAGTGCCTACTATCCTTCTTATGAACTGAGCCAGTTGTTTTGAGGCAATCCTCTGCAGAATTGTGGGGATGAAGCTGGGCCTTCAGAGCTGCCTATCCCCCAGCTTCTTCCCTGGAACCAATGCCCCCTGAAAGTGAGGTGCAGAGTATTATGTCTGAAATAGCAGATTCCTTGTGTCTAGTGGAACTGTTTGAATTACCTGAGGAGGAATCTGCTGTGGAAAATCCCCCTGGTGACACACCAGAACCTGCAGAGCAATATTTATTTATTTATTTGAGTTTTGGTGACTGGGTGAGTCCACTGAGACAATACAGTCCCTTTTTCAGGGGCGACCCAGGTATGGATTACATACAGTTACAGTGCAAATTAAACAGAGTGGTAAAACATTGGGCATACAGTAACAGTGCAAATTAACAGAGATTGTAAAACATTCTACAATATAGAAGAGCAATAAAACACAGTGAGGATTAAGTACTTAAGCAAGGATTGTCAGGTAAGAGATAAGTGAAAAAGAGAGGGTTAAGCACTGGCATAGGATAATAACTTCAACAAGGCATTATGTAGCGAAGTGGACACCAGGGGTATATTAGGAAGGGAGGGAGGATGGGGGACATATTCAGGAGAAGCAAGAGCAGGGTGTAGATGTGGAAAATGAGGCAGTTAACTTAGATTGGAACAAATTAAGAGAGGAGCAGGACAGGATTGTCAGAGAAAGAGCGTTCCAATCCGAGAGAGCAGCGAACGACAAGGATCTCCTGGAGGTAGTCAGACGGAGTTTTGGTAAAACAAGAAGGGGAAGTGAGGTGGAGCGAAGGTTGCACGGCACGTGCCAGAGGAGCACTAGGTCATCAAGGCAAGGAGGTGTGAAGTTGTGGATGAGCTTGAATATGAGACTCTGGGAGGAGTACCTCAATTTATCCATGTAAGTAAACCATCCTAGCGAGGAGAGGACATCACAGTGGTGCGAGCGGGGCTTTCACCCCCAAGGCAAACCTTCCAATCCTGTGGTATGCCTGAGAGAGGAGGGACAAGGAGGCAGAGTTGGTAGAGAGGAGTAGGGGGGGCACAGTAGGTTAGGAGAGGAAGAAGGGAGGAGGAGGCAATTTTCTGGCAGGAGGCAGACGTGAGAAGTGGACGAATATGGTAGAGAAGACCTAGTTTCCGATTAAGAGATTTGACAATGATTGAGACATGTGAGCTGAAGGAGAGCATGGGATCCAGAATGAATAGCAGATATTTAAATGAGTGAACTACCTCCAGGGTCTCACCCTTGAGGGTGGAGATGTGAAGGGGAGGTGGATGAGGATTAGGAGTAGGGCGATGAGAGAAGAGCATACATTTAGTTTTTTTGGCATTGAGGACAAGATGATTGCGAAGGAACCAACTTTCTAGGGAAGCAAAGTCAGAGGCAAGGTCACGGTTAATAATGTCTGAGTGACGGGGAGGAGCGGTATAGTATTGCATCATCTACATAAAGATGTACAGAGGCATCCCCACAAAACTGTGGAAGTTCATTAATGAAGAGTGAGAATAGTATGAGACCCAGAATGGATCCTTGTGGTACCCCATGGGTAACTGGGTGGAGGTTGGAGAGGAAGCCATCCCATTTCACTGCCTGGGACCGCCCAGTCAGATAACTTTTGACCCAGTTCAGGGCACTATTGTCTAAACCAATAAGAAGAAGCTGGTGGAGAAGGAGATCATGATTCACTAGATCAAATGCCTTTGTGAGGTCGACAAAGATGGCGCCTGTGGCGAGGCCTTTGTCCATGGCATGAAATATGGCAGATGTAACCTTTAACAGGGTGGTGAGGGTACTATGTTTCCTTTGAAAGCCATGCTGATAAGGGGAGAGGATGTTGTGGGAGTCAAGGTAGTCCTGGAGGTGGTTATAGACTATGCGTTCTTGGACTTTTGCCAGTGGGCATAAGATGGAGATAGGGCGGTAGTTGTCTGCAATGGAGTTGGAGACTCCCTTATGCACTGGGATAACTACTGCCACCTTCCATGTATCAGGAATGGAGTTAGAGAGGAAAGACTGGTTAAAGAGGTCTCGAATGGGGTGGGCGAGGGCTGAGGCACCCAATTTGAGAAATTTTGTCTCAAGGATGTCATGTCCTGGAGAGCTATCCGATTTCAAGTTGGTGAGAAGCTGTCATACCTCTTTGAGTGTTGCTAATTTCAGATGGAACTCAGGATGTTCCCTTACGGTAGTTGGGGGAGCAGAAGTATGTAAGGTGGAGTTCTGAAAGAGAGAGGTGTATTTACGGAGGTTCTTAAAGAAGGTCGGTAAAGAAGAATATGACAGTGTTGACAGCACCCCTTCAGTGCCACAAAATTCAATGATCCAAGAGTTCCTTCAGGCTGAGCAACCTGGGCCCCTCTCCAGGAGAGAATAATAAGAAAAGTAATGTAGAAGCAGAATCTGCCATGCAAGGAGACAATAATGTTCCGCTACTAAAGACTTCGCCCAGAGCAGAGGTACCCCTTTCTACTGAAGAAGAGACTGGATTGCAAATGCTGATACTCCAGAGACTGTACCTTGTTTCCCCAAGGAAGTCTGGGAGAGTGGTTAAACCCATAATACATCTGAGCTACGACTCCCCTGGAAGACCAGTAGATCTTCCTTTAAATGTTGTCCACAAGGGTATCTATGTTTCAAAGAGCTCACTGCCCAAACTGAGCCTTTTTGCTACTTCCAAGTTGATTGTCCATCCTTCAGGATATGGTGCCCCTGCCCTGTCTAGCCCCAAGTTAGCTGATAGGGATGGGACATCTACGTTGTTTAGAATGCAAGAAACTATAACATGAATGAGTACAGTAATATTATTGTGTGAATCATAGTGAAATCATTATTGAATGTATGAAAAATGCATAACTGTTGCCATATATATATATATATATAATGATATGTATTAGCTATTTTGGATACATATAGTGATGGTAATGAAGCATATACTTTGTTTAAGTACAATGTCTTCAAATAACGTTGTTGTGAGTATTGACTTAATGGGGACACCAAGTGAGTACTTCATGAGGGAGAGGTGAAGGCTTTGCTACACTCTGTGATCCTTTTTTGCATTTTGGATTATGTGATGCCTTTTGGGATGGTGTATGGGAGGTAGAATTACATTTCCCATGACCCCAACTGTGCACATGCACAGTTTTAAACAGTGAACTTGTTCCTGAGGAAATAAATTACTTTTTGTATTACCATTTGTCTTCTGTCTTTTTTTGTGTCTAGGATATAGTTTATATTGAAATAGTTATAGATCTTCCTTGTAAAGGAGAGATCAACACTTGACTCATTATTAACTGTGGTCTGTTTATGTAGTACAGTACACTCCACTTAAACGAGATGCACTTAAGCGGGATGGCCGCTTAAGCGGGATGTCTGCCCAGGCACCGATTCAGATCCATGGAATACATAGAGTTAAATAAATGTTTAAGCGGGACACCAATTAACATAGAAGCCGGTTTATTGGGACGATTTCTACAGCGTTTGACTATTAAACTAAGTGGTCTGACCTTTGATGTAACAGTTTCTAATGGTCTTGGTGCTGGCAAGATCCCTGCTTTGACTCTACAATGTCTCTTTCTCGGAATGAACTCACGCTTGCAGAGCATGTCAAATTGCTTGATGCATTGTCCAACTCCTCCAGGTCTCTTGCCTCAGTAGCAGCTGAGTTTAAAATTTTCAAAAGCCAGGCTGGTCGCATCAGTAAAAACCATGATGCAATCCTCAGCGAGTGGCAGACAAACGTGAACCCAAGTCGCAAAAGGAAAAGGGAGGGTAAGGACAGTGAAGTGGATGAGGCTCTTCTCTTGTGGTTCTCCCAGGCTCTGCAGAAGGGAGCATGCATATCAGGTCCGATGCTGAAAGCAAAGGCTGATGATCTTGCAAGGGAGATGTCACATGATGGATTTGATGCCACCGATGGATGGCTATCGCGCTGGAAAATGCGACATCAGATTGTCTTTAAACAGGAGCATGGGGAAAAACAAGACGCAGATGCCACTGCAGCACAGAAATGGATTGTTGAAGTGCTGCCTGGTCTCCTTACCGGGTATCTACCTAGTGACGTATGGAACGCTGATGAAACTGGACTTTTCTATCGTGGCTATCCAGACCATGGACATGCCTTAAAGCAAGATGAACTTATTGGAGGCAAAAAAGCAAAGGACAGAATTTCTGTGCTTTGTTGTGCTAACCAATGTGGAACAGAGAAGCGAAAGCTTCTTGTCATTGGAAAATCTAAACGCCCACGTTGTTTGCCTTGGGATTTAAAATTGCTGCCAGGTGGTGCAGTACTGTGCTGCTTATCACCTACACCAGTTCATGCAATGCGTGGATGACTGGTGCAATTTTTCAAGAATGGCTGATGTCATGGGATGGTGAACTCAGAAGACAGAGACGGAAAATCATCCTGTTTGTTGACAATTGTTCGGCACACCCTCATGATCTGATTAAATGCCTAAAATGTATTAAGTTTGTGTTTTTTCCACCAAACACCAAAATAAAAAAAAAACCTTCACATTAACTGACTCCCTACCAATGTTAGTTAAAAAAAAAAAAAAAAAAAAACAACTTCGTTTTGTAGAGACGGCCGTTTAAACGGGACAGTTGGCCTGAAACTGAGCCATCCTGCTAAAGCGGCTTCTACTGTACATGGTGTTTCATGGTGTTTAACCACAGTATTTTATGTTAAGATCCAGTTACAGAGAAGAGAAAAAACTGTCTTTGGTGGAAATCATTGGGGAAACCAAGTCTCCGAATTTACCTGTTCCTCCCAGGAGTACAGCACAATCTTTCTTTGGTTTTGTTTATTGTGTGCTAGGTGCATGGTGACTTCAGTCCTGTTCTGCATTTTGACTAAATAAAGTGAAATACAGAGTGCACAAACATGAAAAGGCATCATGCTAAAAGTTTGCTGTAAACAGGTTTAGTGTGGTTACAAGGGCAGCACCAAAACCCTGGTGCTTCAAATCTGTGTAGATTCCTGCTGAGGGGAAACCCTCACTGAGGAAGAAGCCACATAGATTCAAAACACCAGCATTTTGGTGCTGCCTTTTTTTGACCACAATAAAGCTGTTTGCTGTGTACTTTTAACATTGTGCCTTTTCATTTTTGCACACTCTGTTTTTTGTTTTATTTAGTTACTATTCTACTGAGTGCTGCATCTGTTCTATTATGCTAGCCAGCACTTTTTTTTTGTACCTGTCCTGCATTTCCCAGATATGCAGGTTGACTGCCTACCCTTGTGTGACCATACTGCCGATCGGGTTGAATGGCTGGTGGTAATTTTGTACTTCATACAAAATGATGCAGGAACAGTTTTCCCTTTATTAGATTTCATACAATGCCAAACTTTCAGACATACCTTACAGTAATGTACAGGACATTTTACCGAATTATAATTACTTTCATAAAAAGCCATAATTGCACACACACAGTACAGTAACAAAATATTTTACCAAATTATAATCATCTTCATACAAAACCATAATTACAAACATACAGTACAGTAATATGCAGAACATTTTACATAGTAATTACAATCTAGTTGCATGCTCTTACTTGGCAACCACAACTGGCAACACCTTTTCTAATAGTCCAGTATATTCCCTGAACAATGTGATCATTTTAATGTCATCCAAATCTTTTTTATTTCAGATATGAATTACTGTATTTATGACTGAGGACCTAGAAAAGACAGCACAATGTCAGGCAATTGTGCCAGAAATCATCCAACTTTACAGAGGTCATATAAAACTATACACAGAAAATAAAATGTTGCTTTACTCTGGTGGTGTTTTGATCCAGTTAGTCAGCCATTCAGCAATAAACAGTGTCAGAGTAGTATGTTTTGGGTCATTGTCCTGATAGAAGCAGTGCCCATTAGAAAAAATTTTACAGATAAACTTATCAGCCTTTGTTATGATTTGGTCTCTAAAGAAGTTCACATCCGTAGTTTCTACAGTGGGTTACAAACAGCTGAGATGATTGAGTATACAAATTACAGCACTGGAACATTACAAGTATTGTGTGACAAAGTAGAGTCACCCTCAAAAATATAGGCTAGGTCATGACTCCTCTTTGAAATTGTGCCACTGACCTGAATCTTTAGAGGGTGCTTTGGCTTAAACTTCATGCAGTCACATCCCTTTTTATGTTCGCCGTGCATGCTAGTGCATGTTGAACATCTTGCTATGTACAGGGTTTACAAAAACTGCACAGCATGTTAGAACGTGAAAAATAGGGTCTTGCCACAGAGCGTGTGGGAGAAGACAATACAACGGACATGGATCCTGCTGAGGAAGAAGAATGCTCTCAGCTTGTGTCCTCCATACCACAAATGGCGAAAACAGTCAAGAAGATTGATAGTACCCTCTTGGAGCTTAGAGAGGATATTAGCAAAACTGAACACTGAACGAATCAAATTGAGATTGGCCTCTCTAACGTAACTGAACAGGCGGACCGACATGACCGGCTCCTCCATTTCCTGCTGGCCAGAGAAAGAGAACTTACTGGCAAGCTAGATGATCTTGAAGGAAGGAGCCGCAGCCAGAACATCAGGGTTTATGGAATTCCGGAGGGCACCGAGGATAATGCCTCTGACCCAATCTCCTTCCTGCAGAATGTACTCCGTGAGGCCCTTAACCCACCCGTAGACCTCGATCTATCCATGGATAGGGCACACCGATCTGTGGCTCACAGACCGACTAATCTGGGAGCCCGCCTCAGATCCTTCGTGGCAAAATTAACAGCATATGTGGCAAAAGAAGAGATACTGAGGCTAGCATGGAGGAGAAAGGCAATTATGTTCGAGGGTCACAGACTGCAAATAGATAATGACTACACTAACCTGGTGCAGGAGAGTAGGAAGGCCTTGTGGCCCATCATGAAACAGCTGCATAGCAAAAATTTGAAGGCCCAGATTCTTTACCCGGCGAGGCTCAGGATTGAAATGGAGGGAGGCCCCAAAGTTTACGAGGACCTCGTGGTGGCCTCGCAGTATCTGGAGAGCATTGGAATAGCGGTTCCCCGTATGGTAAAAGAGCGCCTAGAGAAAGAATTGATTCACTCTGTGTGGGCTGTGGCAAGAAGGGGTCCTCCTGCTTCTTAGCAGACTGGCAGCGCTAGCTCTTCGACTCTGCGAACTGGCATCTGTACAACCCTCAAACCGCACTCTTCAACAGTCCAGATCACCTCCATTGTTCAGCAACAAGGATGGGACAGGAACTCTAACTTGGCAAACAAGCAAGGAAATACAGCCAAGCAGCCTACCTGAAATCATCTAGCTGAGTTGGGTCAGTTGTGGTTTGATGCGTCTCCCCCCCGGGTTTATTTTTGAACCGATAAAAGGTACTGTACATTTCTACTACAAGAGTGCCCAGTTTATGAAGGGGAGAAACAAGAACTGGAATTGGAAGGGAGAGGGGAACTGAGGGGCTGCACTGGAGGCACCCGGTGACCCCCTCGCACCATTACCAACAATGTTTAAGGCATCTGAACTGAGGCTGTTCGTCTCGCGGTGACTACAACACACAGGCCTTAGTGAATTAATTAATCATCTTATGAGAATACAGCAAGGTCAACAGGGAGAGGCTAAAATGACATGCCAAGCTCTTACACTGGACTTGATAATTCGGAGAATATGTTGGGGGATGGGGACTGGAGGGGAATGGATCAAACTGAAATGAAGTGGGGGGGGCACAATTTAATTAAGTAAAAAGCAGAAGCAAATTAATAAGAGGGAGAATGGACACCACCCTGTGGATGCTGAAATGCTGAGGGGGGGTTGTTGGGATTAAAAATGTTGGTAGTAGAAGTTGTCTATCACTAAGCATGCAATTTTATAAGAAGGGGCATAAAGAGAGTGACCACATAATCTAATCCTGCTACGGGATGGGGGGGTTTATTGATGCTGCTGACGTTGGCTTTCTGCCACTGGGATGGGTTATATCCCGGGGAATGCCCCGCAATTTGGTCAGACCCTAGATACCAACGTGGGCCAATAGTCCTAGGAAGGACAATGCTCAGCAGGGACATTGATGTTCATGCTGACCAATGAAGTAAAGAACTAACCCAGGGGGAACTCTCCTCAGCATGGTTATGTTGTGTTGTACTGGGGGAGGGGACCTTCGGATCATTCAAAAATGCTTTTTCTTTCCAGTTTGTTCCTCCTGCAGAGAGGGGGTTTCAGTTTTTGAACTCTGCTGGGGGGAACAGAAAGGAAAATTACTGTCTCTCATTCCAGATAATAGTACTGAGGAGTTCTTGGTTCTAGTTCTAGTTTTAAGAACTGGATTCCAGATTTGTCGGTTGAGAGATGTTATACTCCCACCTTGTGGAGAAAGTGGGAAAAGTAAAAAGTTACAGTTGTGTTATAGTCCGTTTAAATACTGGTTGAAGTTGAAATGAAAATGGATTCAGGACAAGCATTTGTACAGTAGAATAAATAACGTTGTAATACCGTATAACATAAGAAGTAGGTTACAGAACTACAGATTAAGAAACTACCCGGAGGAGGGAAGGGATAGAGACTGTTCTGGGTTTGGCTTGGGAAGAATGGGGAGACTCCTGTCTGTAATTTTACACTCCCTAAAGTAACAATGGCTACAATCACAACTAAAATTTTATCCTATAATATTAATGGGATTACTCATCCCATCAAAAGAAAACAGACCCAAACGTTTATCAGAGACCAGAAATGTGCAATAAACATCCTACAGGAGACACACCTCTCCCCCTCTGAAGCCCTGAAACTCAGAACAAAGGGCTTTCCGGTTGCATATCAGGCATCACTAGAGAAGGGAAGAAAGAGGGGGGTGGTAATTCTGCTGTTGGGGGATCTTCCCATCGAAGAAGAGGAAGTAGTGGTGGACCCTGAGGCCCGCTACTTGGTAGTAGTGGGGAAGATACAGGAAGCCTGGGTAACATTGGTTAATGTGTATGCCCCCCGGGGTCACCAATCTCCTTAGTCTCTAAGTTGATACAGCTGGTCACCCAGAAAGCCAAGGGGGTGGTGGTGGCAGGGGGAGACTGGAACCTGATAACCAACAGGAGATTGGACTCCACTTCAGGGATTCCCACCAGAGAGAGGAGGGTTGCAACACAATTTTCTTGATTACTGGATGACACTGGCCTAGTGGATATATGGCAGGAGAAATATCCCATAGCAAGGGACAACACTTACTATTCCCCTCGGTACAAGACATACTCAAGGTTAAACAGGTTCTATACATATAAAAGGGATATCTAACTAATTCAATCAATGTAGGTTGGCACGGCTACACTGTCTGACCATCAGCCCATTTTTATAGAGTTGGACCTGCAGCTCCCCAAGAAGCCTTCACACTGGCGCCTTAATGTGAGCCTGCTGAGGGATGAAACCATAAAAGAAGAGGTTAAAAAAGTGATTCGACAGACTCTAGAATTTAATGATAAGCCAGACACTTCTCCACAGATCCTATGGGATACTGTCAAAACCATGGTCAGGGAAAAACTGATTTCACTGGCATCATTCCAGAAAAGGGAAAGACAAAAGCAAATGCGAAACCTGACAGAACAATTAAGAACACAGAATCACAACAGAAACAACTCTGGAACAAAAATAGAGACCTGGAAGTTAAGACACTTAAGAGTAAAATTCAGAAAATAAATACTGTAACAACAGAAAGGGCTTTATTCTACCTAAAACAATCATATTATGAGGGGGGTGCCCGAGCAGCAAAACAGTTAGCATATCATCTTAGACAGAGGGCAGCTAAGGCCATGATTACAGGGATCAAGGACCCAGGCTTGGGGATATACTGACAGAAATGGGAACAGATTACAGAATCATTTGTCTCATATTATAAAACCCTATATAAGGCAGACCCTGGGATCCCAATGGAAGACACTGTTAAGTTCTTGAGGGAACTTGGGCTACCCAAAATAGATGTCACTCAAGCAAAGATATTAATGGCCCCATTAACTATGACTGAGATTCAGGCTACAATAAAAGCACTGAAGCCAAGCAAGTGTCTAGGCCCAGATGGCTACTGTGGGGAATTCTATAAAATACTTGCTCCAGACACAATACCCCTGTTGAAAAATGTCTTCAGCCCAATATGGTTAGAGGGAGAACCTGTCCCCCCCCCCCGTGGATCTATACCACCATAACAGTAATACCTAAAGAAGGTAAAGACCCAAAAGAATGCAGTTCTTATTTTTACGGCCATTTTGGCAAAAAGAGTTAATCCTTTGCTGACTCAAATCATCCAACCAGACCAAACAGGGTTTGTTATGGGGAGACAGGCTTAAGAGAGGGTGAGGAGAACAATTAATATAATTGATTTAATACATAGAGACACCGCACCCCTACCTGCCTTCTTGGACTAGATGCCGAGAAGGCTTTTGATAAAGTTAGTTGGAGCTTTCTGTTTGTGGTTCTTCACAGGATGGGATTCCCAGATGGGTTTCTGGGAGCAATTAAGGCTCTTTATGCAACACCCCAGGCCTACGTTAGAATAAATGGTGGAATATCGCACAGGTTTTCCCTGGGGAGGGGTACCAGGCAGGGCTGCCCCCTGTCACCACTGTTATTTGCAATATACATTGAGCCCTTGGCACAGGCCATCAGGGAGAATACTGATATAAAGGGTCTTAGGGTAGGAGAGATGGAACACAAGATCTCTCTATATGCATACGATGTGCTGCTCTACATAACTCACCCAGAGGACACCTTACCAAAAGTATGGGCCCTCTTACAAACATTTGGACAGTTATCAGGATATACGGTAAATAAAAATAAAACAGAAATACTTAAATTTTATTATGTTTCCATGCCCCAAATAAATAAATATCTACTATTAAAATGGAATACCACTAAAATAAAATATCTAGGGACTTATCTCCCCCAAAATCTTCATCATCTCTTCATGTATAACTATGACCCCCTTTTAGAACAAATTAAAAGAGACATCCAAAAGTGGGGGCTTCTTCACCTCCCCCTCTACTCTAGAATAGAAACCATCACAATGAACGTATTGCCCAGGTTTTTGTATCTGTTTCAGTGCCTTCCCATCAAAGTACATGTGGAACAATTTAAAGTCTGGCAAAAGATTATCATGAGGTATATCTGGTCCAATAAAAAACCCAGAGTTAAGAACCTGATTATGCAGACCAATAAAGCATTCAGAGGTAGGGCAGTGCCTAATTTAGAAGATTACTACCTGGCAGCACAATTAAAAAGTGCTCTGCTCTGGGCTGTCCCAGAATACCAAGCAATCTGGAAAATCCTGGAAAGAGAAGAATACAGAGGGAACCCCCCTCTTAGCCAGAATATTTACACCTAAATTCTTAAAGGCAGGGGAATCACATTGCTTACAGAAAAGAGCACTCTAGATGCAGTACATAGGATATGGAACAAGTATAAAGTCCAGAGGAATTTATGGTCCTCTAGATGGTTTGCCTGGGATGAGGAGTTTGGATCGACCAAACAGGACTTAACATTCAGAAGATGGGGCAGACTGGGCCTGAATACCCTGGACCAACTGATTAATGGTAACACAGTTAGAGACTTTGTGGATATTAAAGCACAGTTCCAACTAAGACAAAATGACTACTTTAGATATTTACAGGTCTGGGCCCATATCCAAAAACCTGCAGAAACAATATGGAAATTCTACAGATCCATTAGCCATTCAGGTTGTCTCAGGTGAAATACTGAGCTCCTAAAGAAGTAGGGAACAAATCTCAGCTATCTACAGCACCCTTAGAGACTTAGGAAAAGGGCACACCATACCCCTCAAAAATAGGTGGGAGGGAGAGCTGGGGGAACAACTCACAGAAAAAAAGCGGGATAGTGTCTTTTCACAAGCCCATAAAACCATGTACTCTCAGAGATGGAAAGAATTCGTATGGTAGGTACGAACCAGATTCTTCTTTACCCCAGTAGTGAAGAAAAAATGGAACGGGAGGCACAGACCAAACTGTTGGAGGGAGTGTGGGGCAGAGCAGGCTGGTCACCTACATGTTTTTGTTCAGTGCCCACACTTAGCTCACTTTTGGCAGGAGGTGAAAGGTGCAATGGACAACATTTTTGTCCTTGGAGAAGAGATGACCCTGAAGCATGTGGTGTTAGACCTGACCCCACTTGGAATAAAAAGCAAAGATCAGGTATATTTATGGAATGTATTGATTGCAGTGGCTCATAAAGCCATAACTAGAAAGTGGCTGTCAACAGACACACCTACAGTGGGTCAATGGTGTGACATAGTGGGGGAAATACAAGAAATGGAGGACCTGACACACAAGATCAATTCCAGAACCTCACTCTGGGTGAATAGGTGGACCAGATGGCTGATGTGGAGGGGGACTAATGGAGAATGGATATAAAGAGGAGAAAGCTTGTTGGAAACCAACTAAGGGAAAGACAACTAAAGGTGGGCCAGTGGGTTGAGATGACCCCATTAAAGTGAGGATGGCTCAGACTTATTGTACAACTGTATTGGAGTGGGAAAAGGGAAAAAACTGGCAGGATTACTACCAGTGAAGCCCTGGTGAGGGAAAACCCTGGTCTTAGAGAATAAACTACAGATAGTGGGGTAGACAGAAATGTAATTAACTAAAGGTATTATGATCTGTAACAAATAACAATAAGAAAGTTATTTTCTTTTTCTTTTACTTGTGAAGATGCACTCTGTAATAATGCTCGAATGTTCAATAAACATGAATTAAAAAAAAAAATTGCTGACAGACATATTCATAAATCATCTCTTTCTGTAGGCACAGCTGATCTCATCATGTGCTCTCAGCCTGCCCCCCCCAATCACACACACACACACACACACACACACACACACACACACACACACACACTCACACTCTCAGGTTATACAGGTCCAGCTGTAGTCTCTAGGTACCTGAGGCCAGCCATAGAATTATATTTTTTCCTTAGAATCAGGGGTGTGGTGAGATGTAATAGAACTTTGCTTTATCTTTCATGTAACATTCCAGGGATTGAAACTGAAACCAATGTGTGTGTGTGTGTGTGTGTGTGTGTCTCTGTCCCGTACACACACACACGCACACACACGCACGCACACACACACACACACACACACACACACACACACACACAAGTCAGGTTGCACATGCAGTAGTAGGCTGCTGATCGAGTGGAAAATGGAACATTTAAGAACATTAATGGTCAATTGGCTACTAGGGTAGTATATAAGTGACCAGTTCACATTAATATAGGGTAGATCAAACAATGGAATAAGCTGTGTCTGGCATTCATTTTTAAATAATAGTTGCCTATAGAACTGGAGTTTAGTTTACCCCTTCAAAGTGCGACAACTTGCAAATTTGAACACTTACCATTTAAGCAATTTCTTAGGGAGGACTCCCATATTCTCTGTTTAGAGAAAAAAAAATTAAAAACAAGATCCCCATGTAAAATCATGGAAATGGTCCTGCTCTCAGCCAGGCCCAGCTGTAGTAGTCTCCAGGTATCTGAGGCCAGCCATAGAAATATATTTTTTCCTTGGAGTCAGGGGTGGAGGGAGACTTAACAGAACTTTGCTTTCTCTTCCATGTAAGCCTTAAAATGCACCACAGAGCATCTAAAACCCCAGAACTTCTGGGGGCTGCTCATAACACTGACAATGGGGGTGCCCAATCCCCCAGTGTCTCCACCTGAAATTAAGAAAACCTTCACTTGGTGTTTTATTTTTTTTGAATAAATGCTGTAAAAAGAAAAATTTCCATCTATGTCTCTCGCTGCCATGCTGTAATTCCCTCCCCCCCAAGCCCAGCCCATATTAGTCTTCTGGCATGGGGATCTGCACGTTCAGTCCGGTTCAACAGCAATACCAGCGGTGAACATCTGGCATTGACAAATGCTTGTTATGCTTGCCATCAGGTAAAGCATTTTGGTACAGTACAGTACAGGGCTTTGAGAGGTGTGTTGCAGTGATCCAATGCAGGAGACTCTACAAGGGGCTTGACCAATAATCAGCAAGCCTGATAATGACACTGCTGAGGCATGAAGCTCATGGACTTCAAAACATTGTACCGACAGACACATTCATAAATCAGCTCTTTCAGCAAGCACAGCTGATCTCATCTTGTACCCTTGTTCTCTCTGTGTCAGAGAAGGAAAAAGTTACCGTATGTGTCATACAATGGCTTATCTTTTACTATGCACATTCTTTTCATTAAGTTCCAGCTTTCTTCCAGCTAGGCTACTTCTGTCCTGAATTCAAGCACTGCAGGCTTTTTAGAATCAGGATTTTAAACAACATATAAACTCTTTACAAAGTACCCCCGTACTTTATTTATATCAACAGCCAGCAAACATGCATGGCACTTTATGATTGCTAAAGCACTATAAGAACTTTCTTAAGCAGTTTTTCTTATTCATATGCATATCAAGCATTTTATTCAGCATGGCAGGAACTTTGGCACCACACATGGACAGAAAAGAAAAAAATGTAGGAGAAAGAATAGTGAGAGGGGAGACTGCCTATGTAGGTGGCACATCTCTTCAAGGCATAAAATGGGAAATAAATAGGATAGGAAAATGGCACTGCCACAGCAGACTACTAAGACAGAAAAGGGGAGAGGTTAGAAAAATATGTCCCGGGGTGCTCCAATTATTCCTAACGTACAGCACAGCTCTACCACAGCCCGCAGTTCAGTTTTATGATGTTCTCACACCAGACTGGTGGGAATAGAAGCCACATTCTTTCTGAAGTCACCCAAGTACACTAGACTACAGCAGCACTGCTGCAGAGGAACCTCTACACTGAGATCCCAGCTCCCACTCCAAGTAGAGAATGGTAAAAACTGTATTATTTTTTATTCTTTTAAATTCCCTTCAGTTTGTCAGTTGTTGCCCCACCATAACTGCCCTCTCCCGGGTCCAACCCTTAGTCTTCTGGCATGACACGGGATCTGCACCTTGACCTTGTACAACATTAATACCAGTGGCAAGCATCTGGCATTGACAAATGCTTATTCCTAAATGCCATGGAGGCAAACTATTTCAAAGAATCCATCACGTTGTCTGTGAAAATGCTGTCATGAAAACTCTTTTTTCATTTTTATTTGTGCTACCATGATATGATCTGGGCAAATCAAGCCCATTTTAGTCATGCCTGATAATCAACAAGGATCAATATAATACAAAAAGGCACAATATAAAAACATTTGCCATTATACTTATTGTCCATTATACATTACACACAACAAACAGTATTTAGTGGTTCATTTGAATTATCTTTAAAACAAGCACCCAAGAAGGAGTTTTCTACCTGTCAATGAATATATCCTTTGGATATATCCATTGCCTAGACTGCTACATCTATAGGCATTTCACATTGTTTACATTGAGAATCATTGGGCAAAACCTGAGAAAACAATACGCACAAACAGTAACTAGAGCACAACACATTGCACAATGAATAAAATAATAATAAAACACACGTGCTATACTGTGCTTTCTCAGATGTACAGTCCAAGCATCTCTAGCTACACTTCACTGAGGTTGTGGATGCTCCCTTCTCATTAACTCAGACACTTCTCTGACAGTGCACTGGGCATCCTCATTCAGGATCCAGTCCAAGAGATGTATGATGTCACTGTGATCACAGACCATGAATAATCTAGCACTAGTGATGAAAACTATACTTACAGTATAATCATGTGTTCAAACTAATGATGTATGTTACTGCACGTGGTACAAGCAGTGGTTGAGTTGAACGTGTTATTTTCAGGTGCACCCAGACTCCACTGTCCATTATGGTAATCTTGCTGTTCTTAAGAAATGCATGCATATTCTTCACGCTAGACCCAGAAGCATGCATTCTCCTTATCACCACTCATAACTCAGCACTAATCTCCATCAATTTTTCTGAAGAAAAAAAACACTGATCAAGATTATGAACACAGTGAAAAAAATGCTTTTAATTATAATGCATTTCAATAAATGCACTGTACTGTTGTACTAAATAAAAAAAAAAAGTATTGTAACCCTGCAGTTCTACTCACAGCCTTGCGATCAACACCTGAGGTCAACCTATACAGGTTGGTTGCTGGCGGTGGTGGTGCCATAGATTGCAGTATTTAGCACTGAACTTCATAAAATTAATGTCACTGCCAAAACTTGATCAATGTTGTAGCAGCCCGAATCTTGGCTTCACATCATTCACACCTATGTCACATTTAACCTGAGTTGGTACCTGCTAAAAATAGCAGGTTTAGTCCTGGAAGTTAATTCAGAATTACAATTTCATTACTTACTGCCTTATTCAGTCTTTTTTTGTGATATACAAGACATTGTTTTGTGGGAGAAGATTTGCTACTGGAGGCACCAGTAATTTTGGCAAATACTTTGAATAAAAATGAAATCACAGGCCCCCAGCCTGCAGCCTGCTTGGTCCCTTGTGAGTGGCTGAATGGCCCATATACAGTACAGTACAGTACAGTTCACATTAAACTTACTCTACAGCCAGTCTGAACCCATTCATTTTATGTGACTGCAATGAGTTGACAACTAGTTGGCTTGTTTTTTTCTTCAGCTGTAAAATGGAGCTTTCAACTGAAAGTATTCAGGCAACTCATTCAGAGCTCAGCAGAAACCAGCTAAGATATCGATATCAGTGATTCAGAGGGTTCAATGTGAAGCATTAACAGCTCACATGTTAACTGTCTATTAATTGGTTGCACAATAAGTTTAATGTGAACTGTACTGTACAGTAGTCTGTAGCCTTGTAAAAGTGACTCTTGTGTCTTTATTTTATTTCTAGTTCAAGCTAGCTGAGATCAAGGAGCCGTACCTTGATGAGGATGAGACTGAAGATGAGCCTGACAGTGAAATGTCAGATGAGGAGGAGCAGACACCGACAGAGCCTGTGCAAGTGTTCTCAGAGCATGTGCCTGAGACGAAGCCTAGCCATGCTAGTGCCAGTGAAGGACAACTGCCAATACCGATCGCTCAAAACCACCAAAATGCTAAAGCCATGGTCAGAGTGCTACAAAAGACCATCGGCAACCTCTGTGAAATTATGCAGCTCAGTGACCAAAGAGAACATGAACTTCTGACAATGGCAGCAGGGCAGCTGGATTGACTGGCTTCACTTGTGTTCCACCATCTTGTACCTTTGCACCAGTACCTAGCATGAGGGAAGCTGGTGAACTGGGATGGCAGATGGGATAAACACCAAATGTCTCAAAACATTAGAAATGGAAGTATGCAGGTGGTGAGGTACCATTTCAACATGCGAGCCAGCCAACTGAGAAATGTCAGAGACAGAAAAAATGAACATTTAAGAAACTCGTGAAAATTTGGTAGCATGGGTTAAAAGATTGCCCATAAAAGCCACTTAAAGAGCAATTAATAAAAATGAAATTAAGATGGTATTCTGGTGTGGCAGCCATATTTCCAGCACTTGGTATTAACCAACAACAATATTTGGGAACAGTGTCACAAGGAAAAGCCAGGGTTGCACGCACAAGCTGCAGCCGGGTAACTGGGTGTAAGAAGCGAGACGACACTGTCAAAATAATAACTAACAAAGAGTCCTAAACATTCACAAGTCAATAAATAAGTTGCCATATTTACACAGACACCCACAAATGTGCACACATATGTACAGACATTTATAAAAATAGATATAAATAAATGAATAACAGACAAAATGAAAATATCAGTACTGAAGTAGAATGGCGTAAGGTCACAGTCTAAATTGTGTGTAATGAGGCATGATTTTATATCTACACCCACAAATGTGAAGAAGAAGAAGAATCAGCATTTATATAGCACTTTTTCATACACAGTGTATACCAAAGTGCTTTACAAGCAATGCTAGACTGGTAGTGAAGTGACTGAATGTGTGGTGGTGGCCATATTGCTCATCATCACCCACAGCCTGGATAACTGCATGAACCAGTTTATGGGAAGGGGAATGTTGACCAGGACACCGGGAATGTTCCCTACTCTTTGCGAAGAGTGCCCTGGGTTCTTTTACTTCCACCTGGACACTCACCAGGACAACACAAGGATGGTCAGAAGGGACCTCAGTTTAACGTCTCATCTGAAGGACGACACACCCCAGCAGTACAGCACCCACCAATACTGCACTCAGATGCCAGTGATTTTTAGGTGCAAGTCCAATCCCATAGTGGGACGAGAACCCACGACCTTCTGGTCAAGAGGCGGATGTGCTACCACCTGAGCCACGCTGACACCCTGTCATGTGCATAAACAAATGATAGAGCGATAAAAACCTTTATTTTTCCACAGGATGAAACTTACAGGATTAAAAATTCCTGTTTTACAAAGTTGTCGTGACGTTCAAATGGTTTTAGACATGATATATACTATACACAACACATATATAATTTGTACAATATACACAGAGGAATTTCACTACATATCTTATACTAATAAACAAAAATAACAGACAAAAAAAATTTAAACAATTAGAGATATGTGTTTGAAACACCAAAATTTAAAAAGTGACAAACATGACTTTGTATATAAAGCACAGAAAAACATGTAAAATATATATATATATATATATATATATATATATATATATATATATATATTAAAGTACCCTTTAACCACTCCACACCCACTCCCTGAGAAATCTATTAAGGTTTGTTCAGAAACAAACATACATACTCTTCCATTCAGTATCGATACCTTTTTTAAAGGAGGCTAGATTCTTTGCATACCTAATCCCAAGGTCTAGTTCATTCCACAGTTTTGGCAGGTAATATTCCATGTGCATTTTGCTATATGAGTTGTGAACAAAAGGAACTACTAGACACCTGTTTCTGAGATCTCTTAAATTATGCGCATAGTTCTTTGTATGTGCCTATTTGGATCGTAGTATATTTTCTCCTCCAAATTCCAGCTAGGCATTAACCCTGTTTTTTTTTCTCCTAATTTCAAGAGAATCCCAGTTTGGTTGTTTTAACATATCACAGTGGTGAGTGTTAAAATGGCATTTCAATACATATTTAGCCATCCCATAGTATGTCTCGTCTAATTTATCCAGAAGTGTCTGGGTAGCTTGCTAGTATAACAGGCTTCCGTATTCTAGGGTGGGCAGAAGTAGCTGCTGGACTGTTCTGTTTCTTGACACCCTTGATAAAGTGTGAACTCTCCTCTGGAAAACTCATAACCTACAGTAGTATTAGCCTTGCTTATGGCATTTGTTATATGTTCATCGAAAGTAAGACTACTATCTATTTATACTCCTAAGTATTTATATGTGTTCACTACCTCTAGTCTATCATTGTTCATTGTGTATATTTCTAAATGGTTGTTTTGATCTTTTGTTACTTCCTTAGATTTATACTCAAGGACCTGAGTTTTTTCTTGCTCAGTAGCATTTTAGACTTTTTTAACTAATTCTGTTAGATATTGAAATCGGGCTGAGCTCTACCTATTAATGCCATGTAATCTGCATACAGGTACAACTCAAGTTTTTGAATCTTTTGTGGCAGAGGGCTTACAAAGATCAGGAATAGTAAGGGTCCCAGGATAGAGCCATGGGGTACTCCTCTATACTGTATGTCTGTTCCTTTTCAGATAGTACACCCCAGCATATACTTGTTGCATACATTCTGTAAGATAGGAGAGCAACCATGTTTTTACAGTGTGTGATATACAGTACCCACCAATGAGTCTCTCCATCAAGATACTGTAATCAACTAAATCAGAAGCTTTTGAGAGGTCGACAAACACCGACCCAACGAACTCACCTCACTCCAGACCACCTGAAAGTGTCTATGAAGTCTATGAGGGTGGTGTCCATTGACCTCCCTGCCCTAAATCCTGCTTGACAATCTGTAA
Organism: Neoceratodus forsteri; assembly: GCA_016271365.2. Lineage (NCBI taxonomy): Eukaryota > Metazoa > Chordata > Ceratodontiformes > Ceratodontidae > Neoceratodus > Neoceratodus forsteri. Next base: position 722,641,022 of record CM057458.1, on the reverse strand, counting down.
GAAGCTTGTAATTTTCTAAGAATTCATAGATCTGATTACAGACTAACCTTTCAGATATCTTTGAGATAGTAGATAGGCTATTGGTCAATAATTTGTCTGTTTACCTTTTTCACCTCATTTAAAGACTGGGATACTTTGAGTTTTTTCATGATTTTGGGTATGTCCCTTGCTGTAAACTAGAGTTAAAAATGTTAGTCAATACTGGGGTTATCTGATCCACAGAATATTTTAAGAAATTTATTTCAATTTGGTCTGGCCCTGTAGCTTTTTACGGGTTTAGTTGTTGTATTTGGCCCCGCTTTCTAAAATCTTAGAAAAAATTGTTCTAGACCAGGGACCGGATTCTAGAAGGGCTACGACAGGCGTAACCACACTTGCGCCAAAAAGAATGGTGCAAGTAGCAAGTTATGCCAGCAGTTGCATCATTTGCTATTCTGCAAAGCAGCCTGTGCAGTACTTTTTTGTACAGGGGCTTGTTTATCATCCATCCAAAAGTCACTTCAGTCTGACTTTAGTATGCTGCATCACTGGTTTGAAACACACAAATTAGTTTTGAATTCAGTCAAGACTAAGACTATGTTTTTTCCACTTCTAAGAAACCAATTTTCACTGAGTTTAATATTTTGGATAATGCTGGTACACTTATAGAACAAACTGAGGAGTTCAAGTACTGCATTTGGGGTTAATATTAGATTCACATCTTTCATTTGAACTACATATTTTGGATCTAATTAGTAGATTACACAAAATATTGGGGTTTTTATATCGTATAAGAAAACATCTTATGGTCGATACTAGAAATGTTTTAACCATAGTCTTCTTTTTTTCCATAATTGATTATGGTTCAGTAGTTTATTCATATACATCTGAAAGGTTATTAACAAAACTTCAGGCAACCTACCATTCAGCTATACATTTTGCTACAGGTCAGCCCAGAACCACTTGTCATTATCTTTTGTACAAATCATTTAAAAGTCCATCACTGGTTGAGCGATTCAACTTTAGATCTTTGATTTTTCTATATAAGATTAAGTTGGGTATCCTTCTAAATAGTATATCAAGTTTGTTTCCAAGAATTCCCATGACAGCTCATACACGACTGCAATGTAAGAATTTATTTCAGATCCCATTTTATTGTGCAGTATTTGCCCAAAATTCTTTGACTTTCTCAGCTCCTAAGCTCTACAATGAAATACTGAGCACTATTACATGTTGTTCAAAGATATCAATTTTTAAGACAGTGCTTTAAATGAATATGCTAATGAACTCTGCCTGTAGTTGTTTTACCTAGAAACCTTGTAATTTCTAAAAATGTGTTTTATGATATTGTTAACATGTTTTTCTATGTTTTTGTATGTGTCTAAACTGGACTTCTGTGAAAATGTTTTTTTAGCCCACAGACCTTTCAGTATAAAATAAAAAATGAAATAAAATTTGTTTGTGGATCTCTGTTTGTTTCAGCTCAAACAAGCCATTGTGACTGCTTTTAATTTGAACTCGACTCCCCCAAATAACTACCCAGTAAACTTCTCCCATCTTTAACTCTCTTAACCCTTCTTCTCAGTTCTATTCCTCCCCTCATTTCTAGCCCACCCCCACCCCTTCTTCCTCTATTCTTCATCCCTGTCCCCACACACTCTATAATGCCTGTTAATGACTGCTTACCTCGAGACCTGTTGGCACTAATAAAATAATCATAGCAACTTAAATGATGTACCTGGTCCTTAAGGAGTGGCCTACTCCTGACTGCCTCCTCCCTGCACCTAAAAAAAAAAAAATGTTCTCTCCTTTCTCCCACCTTTTCTTCCCTATTCCCACCTCACCTTCTTGACTGACAAAGTCTGAACCCAGACTGCTTTTTCTTTTTTTCTTTAAGGTCAACATAAATACAAGCATTTGCTTATAAAAAAATAATAATTAAATGTGTATCCTACTAAAAAAATATAAAGTTCTTCTTTACCCTTGTAACTTCAAGTAATTGATGTTTGACCTCAATCTCAGGATGTATAACCTGTTTTGTATTCCTTGTATTCATGTATTTTTTTGTGTATTTTTCTGCTCCAGGTTTGACCCTACATGTTTGTACTTCTGTTTCTTGACATGGAACCTTTGTAAAAGAGCCCTGGGCTCAAAGGTATTTTAATCCAAACTGTGAAATAAAGACTAAAGAATAACATTTTTGAAAGTAGAATTTTGGAAGCTTGCCTTCATATTTTAATTTGTATTTCACTGTCCCTTTACTCTCCATTTCTCCATATGAATTATCTATTTTAATATCGGAGGTGGCAGAAGTAATGCTTTAGACTATTTTACTGTCTGTAATATTGTCATCACTCCTCCTTTCCTATCACTTAATCTTATTTTTGTATTTTCTTTATATTCTCTTATAGTTGTTTTATCAGATTCCAGTATTGTGCTGTATTTTTTGTTCCATTTTATTCTGATAATATCTGTTCTTAGCCTCTTTGTTCATATTTTAACATTTGTTTCTTATTACTTTGAACAACTCCCAGTCCCCAGCTTGCAGAATCTTATTAGCCTTTTTCCAGATTCTATCCTTCCACTTAATATTTTTTTTTACTTTTTCATCTATCCATGGATGGTATTTTTTTCCTTTCTCTGTAACTTTCGAAAGGGTCATTCTTATTACAGATGTCAACAAAGGTATTTGTGAACTCCCTGACAGCTAATTCCACCTCAGGGATCAGGTCTATGCGTTCCCAATTCACTTTCCCTGTTTCTTGTTGGAAACATGTTTTATTAACGTTCTTAAAATCTGTAATATATTTAACTGAAGCCATTTTTATCTCTGTTCATTTTTTAATATCACATTCTATACTGCAATGGTCACCTAAGTTTGGTGTTCCTACTTTATTTCTCAATATGTTTCTACCAAGGTTTAAATAGTAAATCCAGAATATCTCCTTTGCTTGTACAACTGCTCTTTCTTGCTGGGATATTGATAATCTGGGACATACCTAAGGATTCTAATTTGGTTTCAAGTTGTTTTCCTCTTGGCTCACCCCATGCAGCATTAAAATCCCAATCAAGATAGTTTCCATTTGCTCAATTAGGGATGACAACTTTGAGGAAAAGGTTTCAAAAGCTGTCACTTTTACTTTGGGGTGTAAGTAGACTACCCCATACAGAGTTTTACTTTCAGAATATGGATTAATAACAATTCCATGCCATCCACATTTCCTGAATGAGTACCTCTGATTGTCCTTACTTCTAATAAATAGTTCCACCCACCCCGTCTGCGTGATCTGTCATATCAAAATACCTCATATTCTTTTACTGTGATCGAAGAATCTGAATGTTGCTTTGAGAGCCATGTCTCAGAAATGCTCAATATCATAATCCTCTCTAAGTAACCAATCCTCGAATAAGTCCTGTTTCCCTACTAAACGTCTTGCATTCTCATGAGCAATTTTTATACAATTTGTGTTTTGTAATGGACCGGGATTCATTTCAATGTCTCCACTTACCAGAGCCAAGATAAGGCAGAGGATTAAACCCTTGCATGAGTTTGCACTGACAAGTTTAAACCCCTGAGTAGCTCAGTAGTGCTGGTTGTTAACTGAGCATTTAGGTTATTTTTTCCAGTGATACTTAAAACTATTTCTTCTATTTGTTTCTCCTTGCATTCTTTAATGATAGGTCTCACAAATAGAAGACTCAAAAATTTGAGTGCAGCTTGTTGTGGTTTAAATTGTGTGGCTGAATTAAATAAATTTCCCACTAATAGGACTGTTAGCCCTAACCAAAACACAAAATAAAACATAGGTTCATAGGTAGTTTACAAGCTCAGTAGGCAGTGATGCCTTTTATGAGCTTGCCACCTCTCATTGGTGGAAAATATATTTTCTTTGACCCATGTATAAATCTAGTTTTCTTTTAAAAATGGTTACAGAATTACTTTCGACTACCTCCTCTGGTAATACATTCCATATTAATATGACTCTTCGAGTAAACCACTGACATCTTTTATTGGTCCTATTTTGAGTTCCGCTTGATTTTTTATTATGAGACTTTGTATATGTCATAGATAGATTTGGACATAATCCAATAGTTTCAAATATCCTATTATTATTAAAAGCATTATAAACTAAAATCAGATCCCCTCTTAGTTTCCTATACTGCATAGAAAAAAGCCCCAGGTTATTCAATCTACAACTATAGTTCTGCCCCTTTATTTCTTTAATTTTCTTAGTAATGCTTCGTTGCACACCTTCTATTCATTTATTACCTCTAACCGAAGATGGACCACATACAGAAGAACAATATTCAAGATGTGGCCTGACCAAACTTGAAAAAAGAGGGATAATTACCGTTTCACTGCTACTTTTAATATTTTTCAAGATATAGCCCAAAATCTGATTGCTCTTCTTAACTATATTAATAGTGTGAGTTTCAAATGATAAATCATTAGAAATAGTGACCTCCAAATCTATTTCATTATCAGTTGTCTGTAATATTGTGTTGTTAAAAGTGTAAGAAAAACATTTGTTTTGCTTACCAAGATGCATTACTTTGCATTTTGTGCATTAAATAGTAATTTGTTTTTAATTGAATATGATTCTAAATATGCAAGATTTTCTTGAAAATTCTGTGCAGAGGTTAGATCAATTACAGTGCCTCTTAGTTTACAGTCATCCGCGCATTTTACCATCCAACATTGATTATTTAAAGGTAGTAAAGAGGATACCATAATGTTAAAAAGTATAGGCCCTAACACAGATCCCTGAGGGATGCCACTAGTCACACTCTCCCATGATGATAAATAACCCTTCAATGACACTTCTTGTTTCCTGTCAGTTAACCATGCTTTGATCCAATTTACTGTCAGATGATGTATATTAGTTTTAATTAACTCTTGGGTTAAGATTCCATGTGCCACAGAATCGAAAGCTTTGGAAAAATCCAAGAAGACTGCATCCACTGCTAGGCCATTGTCCAGAGCTTCACTTACTGGCTCAAAAAAGCTTAGTAAGTTTGTGTGGCATGATCACCCCTTAAAAGATCCATGCTGTGCAAGATCAATTTGTCCAGTGACAGACAAATGATCAATAATTCTGTTTTTTAAGAGTCTTTCCAAAATTTTGCAAAAAATTACAGTCAGGCTTATGGGCCTATAGTTCTGAACCAAATTTCTACTCCCTTTTTTTATATAGGAGGATAACAATAATTTGATTCCAAATAAGTATGGTTGAACCTGTAGTTACTGAGATATTAAATAAATAAGCCAAGGGTCCCTTAAGTTGGTTAACTGTATTTTTTATAAATATAGATAGTATTCCATCTGGACCTGCAGAACTGTCTGATTTAATATTTGTAATGACCTCCTTTACATCATTTTGAGTGAAAGGTTTTAATTCTTCTGTGAACTTACAAGCAGAAGATACCATAGTATCTTTCTTATTGAAAACACTTGTAAAATATCTGTTTAATTCTGTTGCCATTTCAACTTCATCTGTGATAACTCCATCAGTAGTAGTCAGAGGTCTAATGTTAGTAGGACTGTTTTTTAAAGAACCTATATAATTTTAAAAAAGGTTTTTTATTATTCTTTGCTGATAGAGCTAGCTTTTCTTCGTATTTTTTTTTTTAGTTTTCCTTATTAAACTTTTACAGTAGATAATGGCTCCTTTATATATTGCAACATTTTTGGTAGTTTGATTTTTTTTGTATTTCCTGTAAAATGTATTTTTAATAAAGGCTCCTTGAAAATGTTATTGGCACAAGCATGAATAATTACAAGGGACTCGCTTGTGTTACCCAGAATATTTTCCAACATTAAGGTTATATCATTAATTTTAGCCCCCCCCCAAAAAAAAAGATGACAGTGTTTTGTTTTCTTTATCCTTATTACAAACTGTTATATCCAAGTACCTTATTATTGAGTCTTCCAGTACAAAAACTGATTTTGATGTTTGCACAGGCTGTATCACTATAGGAGTTCTATCTGCCATACAGGGAATATCTATATTTTCCATGAGCATATGATTTTGAACAATGCCATTTGCGCTAGAATTCTCAAGGACAAGTGCCTGTGCCAAACATGATTTATTAAGAACATGGTTAGTGGAGTTTGTGGTTAATGTAGGCAATAAATGGAGATTTGTATTACTCTGTCCATCTGAAAAATCCATTGGGGGAATCAATGTCCTGGGTAATCATATTGTTTTGAATAACATCAGTAGAGTAGGGAAGTCCTTGGAAATGGTTGTGAGAAGTTCCTGATCCTTCAATATAATTGGGGGATTGGTAGTAACTACAGGTACTATTTGTTGATCTGTATACCTTTGTCCTTCTATAAACACTCTAGAATTATTGAAAATGTCAAAGTGATTTGTTAGTGAAATCTCAAATGTACCAGCTTTCCGGCCCTTTCTAGGGCATTTGCATTCTGAACATTAAACCATTCATCCTCGGCATAAGTTTCAGGCTCTCTTAATCTATTTTTATTTTGGTTAACCTGAATAGAGTTATCTATAAGGAAATCTACTTCAGGTTGTACCAATGAGGGATCAATTCCATTTGATAAGATCACACTCCTTTAGCTAAAGCTATAAGTGTTAAAGACTCAGTTTTATTACTTGTTTTAAATCTAGCTGCCATTTCTACTTGACTTGCCTCTAGAGCCAATAACCTGCTGTTAAAGCAGGATATCTCTTGTTTTAATTCAACATTTTCAAGACATTTATTACATGAAAATGGAACTTCGGAGTTAGCTACTTTGGAAACTAGCTTATACATTTCACCATGTATACATTTCAACCCTATGTCTCCATTAACAGTCATAAGTTGTTCAGACATGATTGTATTTAATCCAGGGATACAGACAACTTACTTAGGAAAACAGAACCTATTACTTTAGAAACATATGATGGCCTGTATAAATTGGTAGTACACTGTGCCTTACCCCATGACCTGTGGTGTTGGCATTTCGATTTCAATCCATATTGATGTGCACAAGCCAATTACTGTACAGTATACAGTAGGTGTACTGTACTGCACTATACAAACATGCAATAACTTGCAGTAGGACTCCCATCTTGTACATTTCACTCACCATGTGGAGAGGACACAACCCCTCCCTCCTCCCCCAGCAGAAGTTTGCAGGAACAGCAGGCAAGTGCAGTAATGCAAGGGTTCAACTTCTACTTCAGCACCTTTCATTCCTTAAATATGTAATGTTCTGATGTTCAGAATTGCAAACTATTTTTATTGTAAAGCTCAAATATTCAGTCAATTAACAAGACGTTTGTTCAAATAAAAATGATTCTTAACACTGTTTTTCTCAAAATGGACAGTCTAATTGCATAGTCTTTGTGGGTAATTACTACAACTTAAGTACCCTTCAGTGGAGCTGACCCTACAAAGACAGAGTACAAACCAAGCTGTGGGCTGCTCTGGGCAAGAAAACCCAGACACACTTTATTAATTTTTATTATTAATTTTAATTATTTTTTTTTACAAAAACTAAATAATAAATGTATTACAATTATTAATTTATTTTTTATTAATAAACCCATTATTTCACCAGATATATTATGGCTTCTTCAGGTAAAGCTGCGATTTGAAATAAATATTTTCTTCCTTTCATACAACATTTCTTAGCTGCTCAATATGTTTAAACAATGCACCAAACCAATACTCTCTATTTCTTTTCTCCATTAAGTGCACAGTTCCTTTAGGATTTCATATGGACATTGCACTTCATTTTAAAGCTACAAAATCAGAAACAGAAGTTTTATTATACTGGGGAAAAAGTGTACCTTTACAACAACAACCTGTGCCACCGCATACATTGTCAATTGTCAGTTTTATACTGATATCTTAGTCATCTAATAAGTTCATTACCAAAAATAGAAGGGTGAAAAGCAAAGAGAGCTTCTTAGCTTCTTAATAGATTGTGCTACATTGAAACTCTGCATTCTCAATTTCATTACAAAATGTCACACTTCATTTTGTTATAGATGGTAGCTGCAAGTTGAGGGGCTAGCTGCATAATCGAGCAGACTCGATAGATGTAGGACCTGCTTCTGCTGGCATTTTCATATGTTCATATGTACATTCAATGGTGCAATTATATGGTTGCTACTGAACTTTTAACCCACCTACAGGGTTCCTGGCTGTGGTCTTTTTTTTGACTACTGACTCCTATGCTAGTTTTGCTGATTTTCTCAATTTTTCTAACAAGAGGATAACATAATAGATATACAGTGTATATTCACTAAACAGTGAAATTCTCATAACATTATCACCATTATTCATCACCTCAATTGTCAGTTTTATACTGATATCTTAGTCTTCTTATATGTTCATTACTAAAAATAACATGAGGGTGAAAAGCAGAGAGAGCTTCTTAGTAAATGGTACTATATTGAAACTCTGCATTCTCAATTTTATTACAAAATTTCACACTCTCTTATTCATTTAAATTCACCTGCAGTTTAGTACAACAGCTGCTATTTCACTTGTGAATGGGGCCTGACTTCTTAGTAAATGCAACTATACTTATTTTTTATTTTCATATATCATTTTGACCTTTAGTAGTGGTGAAGTTCCATTATTCAGTGTATTTACAGTATTCTAGTGCTGCAGGTTCAGTTCTACAAAAGAATCTAACACCTTGAACTTTGGGTGTTTGATTCTTTCAGACTGTGGTGACTTTTAGGGGGAAAAGGTAGACTGTGGTTTGACTGGTTTGTCCTGGTCTGAATGGTGTGGACCTGGTGAACCAGTCAAACTGTGACCCACAGTTTGCACCTGAAACAATTAACCAGGGTACAGATTGAGTCACAGCCTCTATTTGGTGCTAGACTCAGCTCAATGTGATCTGAGCTGATGTGCAAGCTCACTTGTGCACTCATCATTGGGCTGTTAGGTAGCTCACGCAGGGCTGTGATTAACTTCTAGACTTCTGTGACTCTATTGCATTCCAAGTGGTGACTCTGTTGCATCCCAAGTGGTGAATACACAAGAGATGTGACAAGATCCATGGATCACATAAGCAATAAAGCATGGCAGGGCATTGGTTGTCAGGGGTTAATGCATGGCCACATGTGTAATGAAGCACAAGGTGCTTATGCCAAGAGCCTTTAACACCTGGAAGAGTGTTAACCCCAGAAAATCAATGACCTAGAGTGTCTTATTTTGTTTATAAAATGGGTAAACTGAGAAACATTTTAAAAAACAAAAAGCAAATGCCATTTTTTAAATTAAAAGCAGGTATTTTCTTTTATTAAAAATAACTAGTAAAAAGAAATTTTGCCCTGTCTGTTAATTATGTGTCTTTCCACATATTCAATGGATGAAATATTTGTTTATTATAGAACACAGGAATTCAAACTGCTACAGAATTCATCTGGTAAATGTTCACCCCCTCATACACAACAGAAGACTTTTTGGAGCCATGGTCTCAATTTTATCTGAAGCAGTGTAAGCAGCAGATATAGTCCTGACAAGCAGATAAGGCTAGAATGGGGAATCTCTCAAGGTCACCAAAAAATACCAATTTTTAAAACTGTGAATTGTATTTAATTTTTTTTAAGTTTGTTTACATGTGTAAGGAGGGTATCATAACAGGAAATAATTTTTAATTATTTATATATTTTTTAAATTTAAAGGAGTTTTGCTTTTTAGGGTGTAGTTGAATTCTTCATGAGTAAAATATTATTATGTGTGCCATCACAGAAACTTGGTGGAACAATGATGAATGAGGCAACCACATAACAAGGTATCAGACATTCCACAAGAACAGAAGTCACAAAAAGGACTAGGAGTGGCACTTTATATAAAAGATGGGATAGAAACAGCAATATTAGATGATTATATTAATGAAGAAATTGAACAATTATTGGTAAAAATTAGGCCAGCATTAAATGAGAAATTTATATTCGGTGTATGTTACAGATCCCCTTCCATGACAGTAAGCCAAATGTCAGATTTTCTTACTAGCATTGGGAAACAAAACATGGGTAATAAAATTGTAATAATGGGGGACTTCAACTTCCCTGGAATTAATTGGAAAGATAACAAAGGTAGAACATCTGCAGAAACAGAATTCCTAGATATACAGTAGAATCCACTTAAATGCACATCCATTTTGCATGGAGAAAATGTGCATTTCAGCGGAATGTGCATTTACCCAAAATTGACATTTTGTTGTTTTTAAAGAAACCAGATGAGATATAGGGGGATGCGTGTATGCGTGTAAACGTTTCCTTTCTTTTAAAAAAAAAAAAAAAACTTGCCCTCATTTAGACAGTACACAATTCAGTCAGTTCAGTGCATACATTATTCATTAATCACTGGTGCAATTATCAGGAACTACCTGAATCTCCCCTGAATCACTCCCTACATTTGTTGTTCCAAAAAAAGATGTGATTTTGCTTTGTCTCCTATTAGTAAGTGCGAGCTGAGTAAGGCAGTGTTAAAACTCAAAGAGCCTTGTAAGGTTCTGCTTTTCCCTTGTCCTAACAAAAGTCCCAATTTTGTCCATGCACTGTAGTGCTTCGAACATTGTTACTTCCGGTTCGTCATTCTCTGTTTAAGCTGCATTTTGCTCGTCCTCCTCATCTGGTCACCCGATTACCTCCTGGCATATCTCAGTGTCTGTAATCACACCGGTGGCCTGCAGTGATTCGTCACTCTCCTGGTATGAGTTAAAGTCAGCCCGGTTCATGTTAGGCAGCAGAGCAGGAGCGGTCTCAACCTCCATGGATGGATATGGCTTAAAGAGATTTCGGGGTATGCTGAACAGTTGAGTAACAATGCTATCCACTTCCTTTTTGGGTGCATTGTCCGATTCAATTTCTTCAGCCAGCTACTAAAGATTGCTGCCATCATCCAGGCATTCAAGTTGCTGTCATAGTTGATAGGTAAAGCCTCCATAGATAATCTTGCAAAGCACCTGATCTTTTTGGATTTCCTGACAGTAACTGGCCTGATTTTGTCACTCCCAGTCTGGTTGCAACAGAGTAGAACTGAAATTCACTCTTGTGCTTTCCCCCCAGCTGCTGGATCCGATTTAAATGAAAGTGACCCCTCAGGTGTAGCATGAAAATAAAGTACAGTCTTATCACAGTTGTACATACAGTCTGAGGGATAATCTTTAAGGAGTTGAGGTAGCACTGTGGACAGCCAGGTATCTGCAGACTTGCGGTCGACATCCTTTTTTTCTCCATGACAGCATTTAAATATGATTCTATTTCTTTCCTTCCAATGGCTCAACCACCCACTGGTTGCTTTGAAAATAAGCCCCATTTAAGAGGCCAAGTCCTCTGTTTTTTTTAGCCAAAATTGGACCACTGACAGGAGCGTCCATACTTTGTGCAGCAGAGAACCATCGCAAGAGGGCTGCCACAACCTCCTCACTTTTCCCCCCCACATCTCTGTTTGTGGTCCTGATTCTCAGAGTGCTTCCATTCTGCCAGAAGTCTGTCTTTGTTGCACACTATTCTAGCGATTGTGGAAACATCCACACCCAATTCCGGAGCGACATCCAAGCATTTTACATTGGGTATCTCTAGATGCTGGAGCACTGAAATTTTCTGGCCAAGCATGAGTGTTACTCTTTTCTGATCCATACTGCTTCTGCTGCTATGGGGTGAGTGAATGGATAAACTAGTCAAGGTGTTAAATACTGCAGCAAAACTTAATTAAGATAGTAAAGCATGTCATTAGCAGTTTCACATACCACGGGCAACATCGTAAAAAACATTGTGCACTTAACAGGTGCTGACTACATTGCAAGGCATGTGTTAATTTCTAGGGATTCTGTGTATTTAGCCAAAAAGTGTTTTAATCTGAAGTGTAGATAAGCAGATTTTTTAACATTGGCGATATGAGGAAAAAAAACGGGGATTTTAAAACTTCTGCATTAAAACGAAATGTGCAATTATCTGAAGTGCATTTAAGTGGAATCCACTGTAGTAAGTTCACTTAACAAGGATCAATGTATGAAGTATAACACAAGAGGGGATAACATGTTGGATCTAATTTTAAGTAATCTGGAGTATGACATTACAAACTGCTTTGTTAGCCACTTGGGGGTAGTGACAATAGTATGGTGCAGTGTACAATCAATTTTAAAAGAACAAAACAGACGGGAAACACATATATTAGAGACTACAATAAGGCCAACTATTAAGAAATCAAGAAATACATGGGAAACTATAATTGGGAGACAGAATTTTGGGGTAAAGGCACTGAGGAAATGTGGGAAATATTTAAGAGCAAAATTATTTATTTTATTTATTTAGTTGTTATTAGCCAGGTAAGTGCACTAGACAAAAACTTTGCTTATTTTCAGGTACGACCCAGGACAGTTACAAACAGAGCAACAGCAATTACAGGTGACCACATAGTACAACACATCATACAAAGGTTAGCCAAAAACTTGAGTATCAATATAGTTGTTACAGCAGTGCAAGACATCTAAAACAATGAACCTAACCTGAATTATTATACAACAGTGCAGCAGAAAGCAATGCATATGACAGTCAATAGTTTAGTGCTTAGAACTGTAAGAGAGATATGTTAAGAATGAGTGCTATAGATGAGTACATGTGCATTTGTCAGAGCCCATGAGGAAGGTATGAAACTCCTTCTTAAAAGCCTGGTGTGACTGGGAGTGCCTAACAGATGTTGGCAGAGAGTTCCAGAACTAGGGAGCAGATGCAGTGAAAGCATGTTCACCCATTTTCATAACACATTTGGATAGGTCTTAAAAGACATTTCTGAAGACCTCAAAGGGTAGGTGTTCTGTTTAAATAAATATATAACATTAAGAAAGAAATATAACACCAAAGAAAGGATCCCAGCATGATTTTCAAAAAAATATTAAGAAATTTATTACAAAGAAAAAAGGGCATACAAATTTGCCAAACTTAAAGGCACAGAGGCACTATGGGTGGACTATACACGTAAAGTGAAGGACTGTAATAAACATATAAAAAAGGCAAAAAAGGGACTTACAGCAGAACACAAATTAGCAACAAAGTCTAAGGATAACAAAAAATCTTTTTACAACTATGTAAATAGCCTCAGGAAAGCAAACCCCCAAATAGGCCCTATATATAAGGATAATAAACAAATAATGGAGTGTCAAGAAATGACTGAAACCTTTAACGGATATTTCCTAGGTGTGTACCAAACTGGGGATGAGATTAAGGAAACTGAGGGAGTCTTGGGGGTAACAAACAGGATCAGTATTTCAGAGACAGACGTGAGGGAAAGATTGGTATGGTTGAACCCCAGCAAATCTCCAGGCCCAGATGAATTACATCCTCAATTACTTATAGAATTAGCAGATATAATATCAAAACCACTAGTACAGATTTTTCAGAAATCTTTGGAAGAAGGTAGAGTGGTCCCTGATTGGAAAGAGGCACATGAGGTCCCTATTTTCAAAAAGAGTAATAAAGCAGAGTGCAGCACCTGTGAGTTTGACCTCTATTTTGGGCAATATCATAGAGGCATAATAAAGGAAGAAATTGAGGTGCACTTAAGAAACGAGGGATTAGAAAATCCAACACAGCACGGATTTAGAAAGCATAGATCATGCCAAACAAACCTCCTGTATTTCTTTGAGCATGTCAGTAGGGCACTGGATTGTAATATTCCAGTAGATGTGCTCTATTTAGACTACTCTAAGGGTTTTGACAAAGTACTATACACATAACTAATAACCAAATTAGAGGAAACAGGTATGAATATGACAAAAGTGAGCTGGCTAGCCTCTTGAACAGAAGGCAGAGAGTGAGCATCAAGGGTAGTTTCTCCAAGAGGGGAAGGGTGATGAGTGTGGTGCCTCAGGGGTCAGTTTTGGGGCCTGTTTTATTTAATGTTGTTATTTCTACCTTGCAACGCTCCAAAGGGACATGGCTGTACAAATTTACAGACGTCACTATCATAGGTGCCACAGTTAATAATGAAGAATCCACAAGAAACTTTCAGGGAGAGATTAATAATTTAGATAATTGGGCCAAGAAAAATAAAGTAACACTCAGTCTCGATAAGTGCAGAATAATGCACTTCGGACAAAAAAATAAAAAAGCAAAATACTCTCCAAATGTCAGTTTCATTTGCAAGTGAAAAAGACCTGGAGATACTAGTATCCAATAAACTGACCTTTAACAACCAATGTAAGGCTGTGGTAAACAAAAGTAACACAAGTTTGGACTATATCAGTAGAAGCATTAAGAGCAGGGGCAGAAGAGTAATGATACCATTATATACAGTGCTTGTTAGGCCACATTTGGAGTACTGTGGGCAGTTTTGGGCACCACACAGAAGGGGATATGTGGCACTGTTGGAGGGTGTCCAGAGAAGGGCAACCAAGATGGCAGCAAATATTAGGCACTTCAGATATGAGGAAAGATTGTCAGAATTGGGCATTTTCTCATTCAAATATAGGAGAATGAGGGGTGACCTATGAATAGTTTATAAAGCTCATTAAAACCAGGATGTTTGGAGTGTATAGGACTAGAGGCAAAAACTCATTATGCATATACTGTATACAGTGGCGTCTCCCAGGATGAAACACAATTCTGCAGCATTTTGCAGCACTCTGTAGAATGCTGCAGAAGACCTACTAAATAAAGCAATGTAATTTCAACGGTATTTAGTCTGCTTTGTCATTCAGAAAAATGTGACACTGCCAGGATGAAGTGAATGCCAGTTTCCTGCATGATAAAGGGAACTAATTGCTATTGAAATTACATTGCTTTATTCAGGTGGTCTGCTGCAGAATACTGCAGAGTATGTCGAAAGTGCATTTCATCCTGTGGGACGCCACTGTGTGTGTGTATATGTATATATATATAGAGGCCAAAAACTCCGTTTAATGCATTAGTTAGGGTTGTTCCACAGCGACAAAAGTGAGGAAATTCGCTGTTAGGGTTGAAAACCCTAACTCCGAATTCACCCACCCCCCAGCACCACACACACACACACACACATTCAAGTATGGGGGAGGACCAAGTCAACACAACCAATGACAGACATCCAGCAGCAGGTGACAGAAATAACAAACAATTGTCTAAATGTACGAGACATCCCCACCCACCTGACCAGGTACTGCATGCTCAGTGGAGATCAACAGCAAAACTGAGGCCATGTACACCAAACGTACACATCCCTGATTGTAGCTGCACACAACGTACCACACTTAGTAGTTGCATGGCCTTACCTACCGATGCCCCACAGCAGACCACACCACATGTGGTGGGCCACCTGAGCAATAGAGTTGAGCAAAACCAAGGAGTTGTACAGGTATAATTATCTCTGATTATAACAAGGGTTTGAGAAATGCAGCTTTCTAATTGACTGTAAACATTGTAACAGCCTTATGTTTAGTTTTTATTAAGGTACATGTAGAGCCTAACCATATGATGAACATGGTTTAATGTTGTTTAAAAAACAGTTTTATTATGATAGCAATAAGCCACTCCCAGGTATTATGTTAGTGGTCAGTTTATCACTGTCTAGCGACACGTTGCACTCAGCTATGTCTCATTCAACATTAAACCCCTACAGGGTGATTAACAGACCATTTAACATAACTGTTGATCATGCCTTATTGCTTAATTGTCTTTATGAGTAGATACTCTCCCTCTGCTAGGCACTGCAGCAGCTTTGCAACACAGTGTCCCACCCAGTTACACCATACACTGTCTAGTTACTGGAGAATGGCTGTGAATATGAACTCATGAAGATGAACAGTGTAACTTGATCATTACAGTCATCGAAACCTTAGTGTGATTATAACTGACAGAGCCAGAGATAGACAATAACCCCTGCTGTCCTAGTACACTTACCCCATTGTGAGTTAAATCAATACTAAAAGACATTCTGTTTATATCTACACCATACCTACTTGATTCCTGTTGTACCACAATTAACATAGTTATCACTTTGATAGCATCAGTGACAGAAGTGTAGCAAACCAAACCTGAGTATGAAACAACTGTTAAAAAAATTACACTGTGTCCATAAGTGGCATAGATCACTCATTGCAACAATAGTAAATGTATTACTATTTGAATAAGTTAGTGATCACAGATGCAATGAGATTGTCTTTATCAGGTACAACACACTCAGTAAGTGCCTACAGGAAAATCTATCCTATATACATCTCCGATACAGGTACGTCATTGTTGGCTCAGTAGTGCTATGATATGTAGAAGTTGCTTGGCCTGATCCATGCAATTGCACTGTTTCTTACAAAGAATACTTACTGCATCTTTAGTATTGAAACACACTGAAGGTCTATGTATGTACATCAGCAGTACACCTTCATCAGTAAGAATGCATCTGATACTGGCAGTACGAATTTCACAGCGTTGAACAGGCAATGCTTTTCCATACGTTTACATCAGCCTCTCTATCTTGAGTAAACCATTGCAGTAAATGTACTACTATGTAAATCACCTACTAAATGTAACACTACTTTTATCTTGAGCATGCTAGTGTCTTGTAGTTAATTTATGTACTTCTCTTAATTAATGTATACTCACTAGTGTTAAAACCTTTCTACAACTGTCATCATGCACCTTCAGCATTTATATTGACTAATGGCACAGTACCAGTTGTGGTGTGGTGTGGGGCATCGGTAGGTAAGGCCATGCAACTACTAAGTGTGGTACGTTGTGTGCAGCTGCAATCAGGGATGTGTATGTTTGGTGTACATGGCCTCAGTTTTGCTGTTGATCTCCACTGAGCATGCAGTACCTGGTCAGGTGGGTGGGGATGTCTCGTAGTACATTTAGATAATTGTTTGTTATTTCTGTCACCTACTGCTGGATGTCTGTCATTGGTTGTGTTGACTTGGACCTCCCCATACTTGAATGTGTGTGTGTGTGTGTGTGTCTGTGTGTGTGTGGTGCTGGGGGGTGGTCGAGATTAGGGTTTTCAACCCTAACAGCGAATTTCCTCACTTTTTGTGCGTAGAACAACCTAACCAATGCATTAAGCGGAGTTTTTGCCTCTAATTTCCTTCTTTTGAGAATGATATTGAGAAATAGTGAATGTAATGTGGTGGCGGGAGCCTTGGGGCCCACATGATGTCTTGTGGCATAGTAACAGGAGCAGCAGCGCAAACAGAAATGCTAACAGTGGCACACATGGTAACCTAGCGAATGAGAACAGAAAGGGTAACACACACGGTGGCGTGAAGCGAGGAACGTGTGCCACGTGATGTCTTGTCACATAGTAACATGGTGCCTGTAAATGGAAATGTCAATGGGCATGGTGGCGCAAAGTGAAACAGAAAGAGAAACAATACGGTACACACAAATGGCAAAAAAGTAACAGAGCATAGCGAAAATGAAAATGCAAAGGATGCGCGTGGTGGCATTGGGGTGTGCATTGGGATCATCAGCCCTAACTCTCACCCCATGACATGTAAAGCAGCAGAAGTATAGGAGAATGGGGTGAGAGTTAGGACCCACGATCCCAATGCACACCCCAATGCGGTTGGGGGTGGGTGGGGGGTGCAGGGGTTTTCAACCCTAACAGCAATTTCCTCACTTTTGTCGCTGTGCAACAACCCTAACTAATGCATTAAATGGAGTTTTGCCTCTAATTTCCCTTCTTTTGAGAATGATAACGAGAAATAGTAGAATGTAATGCAGCAGCGGGAAGCCTGGGGCGGAGGAGCGCGGGGGCCGAGCCACATGATGTCTTGTGGCATACTAACAGGGACAGACAGCACCAAACAGAAATGCTAACAGTGGCGCACATGGTAACACAAAGCCGAATGAGAACAGAAAGATAACGACATGGTGGCGTGAGACGGAATGGTCTGCCACGTGATGTGTTGTCACATAGTAACATGGTGCCTGCAAACAGAAATGTCAATGGGCATGTTGACGTAAAGTGAAACAGAAAGATAAACAGTACTGTAGACAGAAATGGCAAAAAATAACAGAAAGCATAGCGCAAATGAAAGCAAAAGGATACGCAGCACATGGTTGCGCAGGGACGCGTAACGCAAGTGAAATAGGTACTTGAAACTTAGCCGGAAAGGGCACAGTAACAGTAATGTAAGCGCACAGGCTGGTTTTCCCCAAAACCTGCATAGAGAAAGACAGTGAGTACAAATAATGTATGCATAATAATGAGTATCGGCACAGAAAATGAGATCTTGGAATACTAAATACATTATATCTCAGGAACCGTACAACATAGAAAAAAAATTTAAAAGTCATATTATTTACAACTGTCCTGGCAAATTTGAATCTTAGCCCCCAAGAAGTTTTCTGACTAAAAGTCCGTATCTCGCACCGTTTCCGAGATACGGGCCCTGAAAGAGCGCGGCGAACGCCGTAATGTTATCCTATGGGAAAAAAAGAAAAGTTCGGAGCACCATAACTTTGCTCCCTGTAATGTTTTTCACCAAACCACTGAAAGGCACATCTGTGGGCTGTTGACTGTCTTCCCTCCAAATTTCAGGAAAAAGACCAAACCGTTATTTTGCAGCAGGGATCCAAGGATTTCTGTAATCGTCGGACGCTATAATGTTATCCTATGGGAAAACCGTCAACTTTGGAGTGCCATAACTTTGCCACCGTGTAATATTTTTTCACCAAACTACTGAAAGGCACATCTGTGGGCTGTTGGCTGTCTTCCTCCAAATTTCAGGAAAAAAGACCAAACCGTTATTTTGCAGCAGGGTGCCAAAGGATTTCTGTAATGCGTCGGGCGCCGTAATGTTATCCTATGGGAAAAAACGTCAACTTTGGAGTGCCGTAACTTTGCTGCCATGTAATATTTTTTCAATACAGCACAGAAAGGCACATATGTGAGATGTCGGCTCCGTTCCCTCCAAATTTCAGCCCAAAACTCCCAACGGTTCTTTTGCAGCGCAGTGCCAAAGAATCGCTGTCACTGTCCCACAGATGGAAAACTACTGTCGCAATTTAACGACTTTCTCAAAAATTCGACACTTCGTGAGCACGAAGTAATTTCAGAAGTACTTTTTCCAGAAATTTGAAAACATATTTCTGGGGTGTTTTACCACAAAATAAAGACATGGCAAGCATCCTCAGGGTCCGACTAAGTGAATACAAAAAGAATTAGGTTGCTAGAGGGTCCCAAATTTAAATGCCAACCATTTTCTGACCACCAACTGAAAACAAAATGGCGATTTGCGAAAAGTAACAGGCCCATTTGTGAAAGTAAAATGCATTTGCGAAAGTGTTGAACTTTTGTTAACTTTTCCCATTGACTTATATGGAAACTGTTTTTGAATAACTTTTGAACCATTTAATATTTTTCATGAAATCTTCAAAAGACGCCAGGGACCCCAACCCTACGTTTCCTGAAGATTCGGACATTCGCATAAACCGTATGACCTGTAAGAGCGACCGTAGAATTCAGAAAAAGCGTAAACACGAGCACAGATCATGCTTAATAACTCCACAGCTGTATATCCGACCACTACGAAACTTGGCAGATCCCATGGCCTATGGTTCTTGATCATGTATTCCAAATTTCAGCCAAATCTGTCAAACGGTTGCAAAGTTATTAAGGTGCAAAGTTTTGGAGTTTAACATAGAAATGGCTCCTCAACCCTAACTATGGTAGCACTACCGTGCTACCATAATATATACATATATATATATATATAGAGAGAGAGAGATATGTATAGATGTGTGTGTGTGTGTGTGTGTGTATATATATATATATATATATTGCAAAAAACTTTGCTAATGCATCAATTAGGGTTGAAGCAACAAAAGTAGGGAAATGATGCTTTAGGGTTGACACCCTACACCCACCCACCCTCTCCCATCACAGATCAACAGGCGAAGAGGTGTGCCTTGGGGTCAGCGGCCCTAACTCTCACCTCATCCCATGTGTAACAAAGCTTACATGATGCAGTATAGGAGAATGGGGTGAGAGTTAACCCTGATGACCCCAAGGCACACCCCATCACCTGTTGATCTGTGGTAGGTAGGGTGGGGTGGTAGGGTGGGGGGAGGTGTCAGGGTGTCAGCCCTAACTCCTCATTTCCCTACTTTTGTCACTTCAACCCTAACTGATGCATTAATGAAGTTTTTTGCAATGTATTTCCTTACTTTTTGAGAAAGTGTAATGTAATTGGTAACTGGTATGTGTTGGTGGGAGCATGGGCCTTCTGGGCACCATACTCCCTTCAAGCTGCCCATTTTTATATGTGCCATTTTAAATAATTTTCACCCCAAATGTTCAACATAACCTTCTTATCATGACACCGCATATACCCAGTACACAAAACATTCAAATTCCTGTTGAAATGTAATTCTGTGCAACTATAACTCTGTTTTGCCTCACAGTTGTGGAAAAACATTTTTGATAGGTTTTTAAAAATTGCAGCTGTACTGTTCATGAGGTGGTGTGAAAAAATGATAATGCTGAAAATCTGTAGCGAAAACATGAAAAACTGGGGAAGTTATGAATGTGTATAGAAACTGCACAATGTACACCCGTAATGCAGTCATTTGTTGAAATCTTTTCACCTTTCACCAACAGGGTTCAGTATTAGGATCGGTCCTCTTCAATGTCTTTATAAGCGATATTGCAGAGGGACTGGAAGGAAAAGTATGTCTCTTTGCAGATGACACAAAGATCTGCAACAGAGTTGATGCACAAGGTGGGGTGGAAAGGATGAGAAGGGACTTGGCAAGGTTAGAGGAATGGTCAAATGTATGGCAGCTTAGATTCAATGCTAAGAAGTGCAAGGTAATGCACCTGGGAAACAAAAACCCAGGGGAAGAGTACACAATGGGGGGTGAGATACTACCAACAACAAAAATGGAAAGGGACCTGGGGGTAGTCATATCAGATGACCTAAAGGTGGGCAAGCAATGTGAGAGGCTGGGGGGATACTGGGATGCATAGGGAGAAGCATCACCAGCAGAAAACAGGAAGTTATCCCTCTGTACAGACAGTTGATGAGACCCCATCTGGAGTACTGCGTGCAGTTCTGGAGACCCAATCTCCGCAAGGATATAGACAGGATGGAGGCTGTCCAGGGAGGGCAACTAAAATGGTGCAGGGCCTGCACGGAAGACATATGAAGAGAGACTTAAGGAGATGAATATATAGCCTCGAGGAGAAAGAGAGAGAGGGGACATGATAGAAACTTTCAAGTATCTCAAGGAATCAACAAAGTCCAAGAGGGTAGCATCTTTCAAAAAAAAGGTGTGCAAGAACAAGGGGCACAATTTGAAGATAGAAGGGGCGGCTCAGAGGTAATTTAAGGAAGTATTTTTTCACAGAGAGGGTTGTGGATACATGGAATGGCCTTCGAGGAGGTTGTGGAGTCAAAAACAGTGGTGGAATTCAAGCATGCATGGGACAGTCATAAGGCAATTCTAGGGGGTTGGGGTAGGAAGAAGTAGGCTGCTGGTTAACTAGGATCTGCAGCTTATCCAATAGGTAGGGAAATGGGCAGACTGGGTGGGCCAAGCGGTCCTTATCTGCCATCAAAATCTATGTTTCTATGTTAATATTCAATATGGACTTTTTGGGACCTCCCCTCATGATCAGTGGCACTGTGATTTTGTTCATCCATCCCAAAAGATGATTTTGCACAGCTACCACACCGTTCTGCATCACAGGTGTGAAAACACATTTCAGACAGGATATGAAAAAAGACAGCTGTACTGTTCAGAAGGAGATGTGAAAAAATGGCAATGTTGAAAATGCGGAGTGAAAATAATAAAAATTGGCAAAGTTATAAGCGTGCGAAGAAAATGCGCAATGCATGCTTGTAAAGCAGTCATTTTGGGGAATTTTTTCATCAAATTTGCAACACGAGCTTTTTGGTCCCCCCATGAACAGTGGCAGTGCCATTTTGTTACTCAGTCTTGAAAGGTGATTCCACGCAGTGACTGCAAAATCACCTTCCTGGACCAAGTAATGAAATGACAGTGCCAGAGTTCATGACGTGGGGTCCCAAGAACCTCATGTTGAAAATTTGGGACCAGAATTCCCAAAAATGGCTGCGATACCAACCTGTGTTGAACCCCACCATTGACTGCCATTATACGGCACTTACCTTTGATTCTTCAGTTTGCGGTTTCGCTTTGAAGAGTGCAGATGTCTCCTGGTCCAGAGACGATTGTTACTCCCAACCTCCAGAGGTAAGTATGGGGTAAGGGTGGGGGGTTCGGGGACTGGGGAGATGACAAGGGACTGTTTTCCTTTTTTTCAGGTTTAAAAAAATAGAAGACTTCAGGGATGGTTTTCTTTATTAACAGGCAATTTTTAAACATTTATTATTTGGACACACTGGGGTGGGCTCCTAGTGTGCCATATTAGTGGTGGGGGGAGGGGGACATGTGTGTCAGCAATTGAACATTTCCACTTTCGGGGGGACATCATCTGACACCAGGAGTGAGCATCCCGGCATTGGAAGCATTAAATTTCAATAAAGAAATATATATTTGGCACACTGGGGTGGGCTCCCAGTGTGCCATATTAGTGTTGGGGGAAGATACATGCCAGCACAGGGATTGGGCACCTCAATGTCGGCATTTAATTTAAGCAATAAGTCATCCACCATTGTTGATCCCCATTCCTGGCACCATCCCTGTTCATGTGGTGGGATGAGGACCAGAACCTATCTGACCATCTGGTCATCTCACAAATGAGGATTTTGACACCTCACAAATGGGGGTTTTGACAGCTGGCGAAAGAGAAAAAAAAATCCCCTTTCACAAGCTGTCAAAATCCCCTTTCACAAGACGATCCCCTTTTATGAGGTGACAAAATCCCTGTTTGTGAGCAGAACCTTGTTCGCAAGATAGGAACATCTGGTACCAAAATCGCAATCAAGGATTTTGACAGCTTGTGAACAAGGATCGGCTCGTGATCAAGGATTTTGTCACCTTTCGAACAAAGATCGTTAGCGAGTGAAGTCAATGATTTTTAAAATTGAAAACGTCCATTTTTGAGAAAACCCCACAAAACCAAAGCCATGGGTTTGTACAGGGCATGTCCCTGAACAAAACCCATACTTGCAATACCACACAGTACATCCGTGGGAGAAGTTATAACGTTTTATTTGTGGGAGAAACTAAAAACAAGATGGCGGCTCATGAATGGTGATTTTTTTCCTCATGAATGGTGACAAAATTCTTGATTGTGAGCCCAATCCCCTTTCACAAAACATGCATATAAATCTCAGACTGAGCTGCACATGCTTAGAACCCCAACATTCAAAATGAAATAATTTTGGAAAGGATTAATATGTTTTCACTAAACCAATGCTGGATTGTTCACAGGGAAACCTCTTTCTACCCTGAAAATTTCAGACCAAAATTCCAAATGGTGTGGCCACAGCGCGATGGGCAAAAATCATCAAAAATTGGCGCAAAAAATGCTTTTATTGGTGCTTCGCTGCATGGAAACTGCGAATTCAATCAAAACAAAACTAAGCATATCAAAAGAGCTACCATCTGAGACCACACACTTTGAATTTTGTGCAAATCTGTTAAACGGTTGCAGAGTTATTAACATGCAAAATTTGGGGTTTAATGTTAAACTGTTTACTCAACCCTAACTATAGGGGCATGACTGCGCCCCATGATAAATATATATATATATATATGATAGATATGTATTTATACATATCTATATATATATTGTGTATATATATATATATATATATATATATATATATTTATGTATATTAGAGGCAAAAACTCCATTTAATGCATTAGTTAGGGTTGTTCCACAGCGACAAAAAGCGAGGAGATTCGGTGTAAGGGGTTGAAAGCCCCCTTGGACCCCCATGGACCCCCAACCCGACATCGGTGTGTGCATTGGGGTCGTGGTCTACTTTCACCCCATGACATGTGTGAAGAAGCAGAGGTATAGGAGAATGGGGTGAGAGTTGGGACCGATGACCCCAACTTGCCCGATGCCGGTTGAAGACAGAGTGAGGGTCGAAACATTCAACACAACACTAATTTCACTTGCTTTTGTCACGTGAACAACCTAACTAATGCATTAACGAGAGTTTTTGCCTCTAATATCCCTTCTTTTTGAGAATGATGACAAGAAATAGTGAATGTAATGCGGCGGCGGGAGCACGGGGCCTGCCACATGATGACTTGTGACATAGTAACAGGACCAGCAACACAGACAGAAGCGCGAACAGTGGCATACATGGTAATGCAAATGTAAATGGTAAAGGAAATGTTATTAGAAACGCAAGCGCAAAGTGAAGCTGAAGTGAACAGTGATGCAAACGGACATTGAAGCGCATACAAAAATGCAACTGGTAACGTGAACAGTGATGGCAGTGGTATTTTAAATGGAAATGTTATGTATCACAGCAAAAAGAATGCGAAAGGGAACAGAAACGGACATGCGAATGCAAGCGCACACATAAATAAAAACTGTAATGCGCACAGGCACAGTACCACAATTGTAAATGCAGATGGTAAAGTTAACATGAAGAATAATGCCAAAGGAAAGAGAAATGGAAACGGGAACAGAAGAGCGTATGGAAATGCAAACCAAAACGCGCACGGGCACAATACCGCAATTGTAAACACAAATGATAACGGTAACAGCAACAATAACAGCAAAGTAAACAGAGTGCAAAAGGAATGGAAGTGCATATGGAAAAGTAAACCGTAATGCGCAAGGGCACAGTAACGCAATTGCAAATGCAAATGGTAACTGTAACAGCAAGAAGACGCAAAAAGAGAAACAGAAACGCAATCAAAAGGGCTGCCGTAAACACAAATGGCAATGCGCACGGTGATGCAAATAAAAACACAAACAGAAACAGTAGTGGAAACACAAATGGTAACAGTAACAAAAATGCAAGCATGAATGACAACGCAAAGGGTAACGCACACGGTGGCATACACGGGAACGATAACGCAAACGGGGACATAAATGCAAGTGGAAACAGTAACTGTAACAATAACAGAAGTGCATCACCTGTTTTTGCCAAACAGGTGCATACAGAAACACAGTGTGTACAAAGAATATATGCATTGTAATGGGGATCGAAGCTTAAAACGAGCATTGGAAGTACTTAATTGCTAATATCTCAGCAGCCGCATGACGTAGAAAAAAAATTTAAATTTCACAAAAATCTTGATTTTCCTGGCTAGGTTTTTGCTATTACATAGACCATAGAGCTATGCAACTTGCAACAGAAACACCATATCTCGCACCGTTTTCGAGATAGGAGCCCCAAAAGGCGCAGCGGATGCCACCATGTTAGTCTATGGGAAAAAATGTCAACTTTGGAGTACCGTAACTTGGCAGCCATGCAATATTTTTTCACCAAACTACCAAAAGGCACATCTGTGAGATGTTGGCTGCCTTCCCTTCAAATTTCAGCTCAGAAGACCAAACCGTTCTTTCATAGCAGGGTGGCAAAGAATTCCTGTCATTTTGGCCAAGTCTGAAAAAGTAGTGTCGCAATTTTTGGCAATTTTCGCAAAATTTTGTGAAAGTGTCATGCCTGCGACACTACTGGTTCCAGAAATTTGAAAAACATATTTCTGGGGTGTTTTACTCCAAAATAAAGACATGGCTAGCATCCTCAGGGTCCGACTAGGTGAACACAAAAAGAATTGTGTCCCTAGAGGGTCCCACATTTAAATGCCAAGCATTTTTTTGATCACCAACAAAAAAAAAAAAATGGCAGATTTGTGACACTACTAGGGTCATTTGCGACACTAAAAAGTGCATTTGTGAAAGTGTTGAATACTTTAACTTTTCCCATTGACTTATAATGGGAACTTGTTTTTTGAATAACTTTTGAACTGTTCAATATTTTTTCACGGAATCTTCAAAAAGTACATCAGGGATCCTGGATGCATGTTCCCTGAAGTTTTCAGACCAGTTGCACAAACTGTGCGCCCTGTAGGTGAGAGCAAAGAAATCGCAAAAAAGCAGAATTGTGCAATTGGTTGTTGCTTAATAACTCCACAGCCGTATATCCAACTGGTACACAACTTGGCATATCCCAAGATCTACCTTGCCCAATTGTGCATACTAAATTTCAGGCAAATCTGTTGAACGGTGGCAAAGATATTAAGGTACAAAATTTGACCCTTTAACCTTAAAAGTGCTACTCAACCCTAACTATGATAGCACTACCGTGCTACCATTTTATATATATAAAATGTGATGGTTGCTTGTGACCTGTGACATACACTATTTATTTTAATTAGCAGCAAGTGACCTCTGGTGACCTCACAAGTGGCGGAGCCACGAGTGAGTACCACAGGTCTAGAGCAGCTCATTCAAATAAGCAGCGTATGTCACAGGCAACCATAATGTATCTGATTTATGCAACAGTCATTTTTTTGCTGTCTGGGTGATTTACCTTTTAAAGGTTTAAAATCTTTTTAAAGAACGGCACATTTAGCTGGGGAATACCCTTAAAGAAATAATTATATGAAATGTTTTCATGCTACACACATAAAACTATCAGTGTGATATGTGTGCTTCAAGCATGATTTAAATTTTAAATTGGAATCGCTTGCATGCATTTGGCATGCGTGCAGCAAGCAAGTGTGGAAAGCATGCTTTTTATGTTAAATTGGAACAGACTGCAGGCATGTGGCATGCATGCAAAAAGCAAGTGGTCACTGATAACTGCACACATAAAAGTTATGCGAGTTGCTCAGGATCACACAGTATATAAGTTGGGGGGGTGATGAGATTCAAGCCCAGGTCTTCAGGTCTCCAGGTCTCCTGGTTTGCCGTTCAGTGCCTTTAACCACTAAGCTATACTGCCTGCATACATATGGCTCGCTTGTACTTAAATAAAAATATGCATACATCTGCACCCATGTGGCATGCTTATAGCCACTGATATATTTTTTTAAGTTTCTTGTCCCTCCTCATCTCAGCTGCACAGCTGAACTGAAGCACACATACCAATGGAAATGTGGTTCTTCCCACCCCAATACACACACTTACCCACAAAACTACTTAATTATTTATATGTGGCCTGTACTCCTACTATTTTCTCTCCATAGTTTTGAATGCTTCCATGCAAACAGCCTTTAAGAGGTAAACACAAAAGTAGCAATAACTTGACACCCCCACCCACACAGCCAGTTCCCCCCATGCACACACACTGTAGCGCATGCAGCCATGCTGCTGCAGACAACTCACCAAGTATAGATATAAGTTGAGAATCTCTTACATGAGTACTAGGGAGCCAGAGGTATGAGATGATGTCCACGGGTCAGAGTGCTGAGGCATACCTTCTTGAGATGAATGGAATTATATTTTATTAGTATTTCATATATTATGGTGAGTTGGAGAGTAATGAAGGCCACTGTTCTACAAACAAGGACCTTGTTAGTCAAGCAGTAGCCTTCATTAATCTCCAACTCTCCATCAATAATGTATAAAATAGTAATAAAAAAATACCCTCATTCATTTCAATGGGGTGCGCACCTGCACTCTCCCTTGCTCTCGGTCATAATGTACCTGAGCGTGAGGATGTGGAGGTCAGCTTCACTGTGGGGGGGTGGCATAGGCCTGACTATAGTGGGGCTCCAATAGTCTGTGCATACCATACCACTCAACTGTCCCTGAATGCAAGGGACAGCCTTCATTTTACCCCTGAAAACTGCTCTGCTGCATATCCATCCCTCATGGAAAACATGCTGCTCAGAAAGAGGATGTCCTGTAAATTTAGACTTTATGGCAGGGGCCCCATTTCAGATTTCGGCAGTGGGGAGCCAGCAACCAATGGAGGCCAGGTGCTAATTAGCCCCTAAGCGGCAAGCTCTGGAATGTCTGGGATGTCTCTAAAAGGTAACATTTATTTGTTGTGACTGAAAAGTGATATGCAAATCAGGAAAAATTCAAATGTATAAGATTCATTTGTCTATACCCCAGAGAACTGCATCAGATTTGTGCTCAAACTCTTCCAGTTACTAACCAGTTTTTTTCCTGGCTGAAGTTCTGACCCCCCCCCAACAAAAAACGTTATCCCAGTTTCTCTCCCCAACACCATTCCATTCAATACTCATCCCATATGTGTTGTGAAGCCACCCAAAGGTACAGAAATGTGAAAAACAGATTAATATTCAGTCTTTCCTCCTTCCCCAAGCCCCCTGTAAAAACAATTATTTACTTTTACTTACTCAGTCATCTGGCCAGAACTTGTGGCCTAGCCCAGTGTGCCACCAGCTCAGTTTCCAGTCTGCTCCTCCTCTGTCCTTCTGCCAGAAGCTGGATGCTAGAACCGACAATCCCAGGTCCATAATGTGGTCTGCGACCAAGTCACCTCATGAACCAAACTCACCCAACCTGTATTATTTGCTTCTTGTTTGGCTGCTGCCACACTACACTGATCAAGGCCTATGAAGGCCACCCACACTGCTGTCACTGCTGCGATGCCTAGCTTGCTGCCATGGGGGGCCCACTCTGTTGTTTTTTTTTGTGAGGTGAGCCTAGTAGAGTAAATAGGTAGCCTAGTCCTGAGTTAGCTTGTAGCTCACTCCATCTCCTTTAGCCTCCAAGGGAGACGGAGACTCACTAAGACTGGACCAACAAAAATATGTCACCACAACACTGCTATTTAGAGTTCACTGCTCACTGACTCCTCCAAGCTATAGTATGCAGCTTGTCTACTCTGTGGCAGGAAGGACAGTGTCCCACTCACGTGACTTATGTGCCCTTGCTTGGCTGGAGCTCCTCCATGTCATGTGTGATGGTGCTGCTGCTAATAGGTGGAGAGACTGGACAACACAATGCAGACACAGTCGAGTCTGGAGTGCATCTGCAGCATGAGCACAGCACAGGTGGGGGTGGGCTACTTATTGTGCAAAAGATTAAATCCAAATGTAATACCATTATTGCCACACCATAAGAACAACCTAGGCACAAATGGCTGCCCTACCTTAATGGCACCCCTGCTTTATGGTAGAAATTAATTCTCAGGGGCTAACATCAGTACAAGTGAATACAGTAGTTTCCACTGTGTTCTAAGGTACTGTATCTCCATGTTTCAGGATGTGTCCTGATCATCATGAGGGTTAGTGTTCCTCACTGTCCCTCAATTTGAGTATCCATGTCCCTCATTCCAGTGGCAAAATGTGAGATATGGTGCATGCTTCCAAGACCCTACTCGGCACAAATATTGTTAAGCATGACCATAGTGTATATGCACCATACAGAATGACAACGGGAAAGTAAGTGAGCCATAACAGTTATGGAGAAACACATTTGTAGCACTAAATATGCATAAGGGGATTTGCATGGGCCAAAACAAAAATGTCAGGCTTCACAAAACAGAGGCCCCTCTTTGCACATCTGGAATGGGGGATGTTGGCTGACTATATCCTAGGCATTTAATGCAGTAAGCAAACAGTACTTTACAAATTAATGGTGATTTAATGACAAAAATCAAAAGCCATTGAACAACTTGCAAAAGGATCAGAATTAATGGGTTTACCCTTATTTTATTGTGAAATCAATGAAAAGGGTATTTTAGTGGCTCTAATTGGCTAGCAGTAGTATGAGAAATAGAAACTGATGTGTTTTTTAGAGCACAGCACCTGTGTCCTCTGCACACCTTCTTCCAGTTCGTAGAGTGTGACGGGGCAGCAGTAGTGTTCTACTGCTATTATTCCCCTGTTGCTGTAATGCATTCCGCATTATAGACTGCACAGTTTTTCATGCACTGTTTCAGCAGCACTATATTCACATGGTACCTTGCCTATCTGACCCTCCTCCTGACCTCCTGCTCAGCAGTCACCCCCCCCCACACACACACACACACACTCACTCACCTGAACAGGTCCCAGAGGGAAGATCCACTCTCTGATCAGAGATACTTCTTGCTGCTGGAACTGCTGACTGCAATAAGTGAAACTAAGGTAAGTGGTGTTCAATGTATTTCAATGGGGTTTTGAACGTTGATGCATAATGTCATTTTTGCATACTATGGCCCCAGATTTTCAGTGTGGCCTGTTTGGAATCCCACCTCATGACCAATGGTGCTGGAAATTATGCAAATCAGGCCCGAAAGGTGATTTCGCACTCATGTTGCAAAGTCACCTTTTGGGCGGGATTTGTGACAATTTTCACCACCCTTGCTCATCAGCTGGTGTCTTAAGAAGGCTATGTTGAAAATTTGGGATCAAATTATGTAACAATGATAGACTTACGAGTGCACATTGAAATTCTTGTACTCTCCTCATAACTTCTGTACTTTTCAATATTTTCACCCCAAATTTTCAATGTATCCATTTTTTATACTACCTCATGAATGTGACAGCTGTCAT
This sequence comes from Neoceratodus forsteri, assembly GCA_016271365.2. Lineage (NCBI taxonomy): Eukaryota > Metazoa > Chordata > Ceratodontiformes > Ceratodontidae > Neoceratodus > Neoceratodus forsteri. Next base: position 722,610,738 of record CM057458.1, on the reverse strand, counting down.
TTTCTTAAATCCTGGCCAATATGTGTTTTCCCAGCCTGTGATGTGGAATGATGTTTCGCTGGCATGGAATCAAATTTCAGTATGAATTTCAAAACATTCACCTACATGGCTAATGACGTGGGGTGAAGCAGCCTCTCACATTTCTTGGCAGCATTACCACCATCACTTTGCTTGCAGTGCTAGTAGCTCTGATCAGAGTTTTTTTTTTTGTGGCAGTTTTCAAATTCAGACTCTTCACGTTCCCCCAAGTTGCTGCAGTTCCTGCCACCTGGGTCCTGAAGCAGCCTGTGTGTGTGTGTGTGTGTGTGTGTGTGTGTGTGTGTGTGTGTGTGTGTGTCATACAGAGCTGAGCTGTGGTGTTGCAGTGAGATCTAGGCAGTGGGCAGCACGTGTGTGCCAGCTGGCAGCATGCTGGTGTCTACCCTTGAAAGTTGACAGCTTGGTGACATCCCATAAAAAAAAAAAAACTAAAAAATAAAGATTTCCACATTACCACAAGTTCCTAAAGTTCCTTTCTCCTCCTCCTTCTCCTCCTTCTGAGTTCCAAAGCAGCTTCTGTGTGTGTTTGCTGTCATGAACTCTGCTGTTGCAATGTGATCTGGGCAGTGGGCAGAAACTGCGTGCCTGCTGGCAGCATGCTGGTGCCTGTGCTGTGGTAGTTGGCAACTTGGTGGCATCTGATAACATTTTTTAAAAAAGAAAGTCATTTTTTTCTTTTTGTGACAGTTTTTAAATTCAGACTGTTCATATTCCTCCAAATTACTGTGGTTCCTTCCTCCTACTAAGTCCTGAGGCAGCATATGTGTGTGTGTGTTCCTGAGCTGAGCTGCACTGTTACAGTGTTATCTGGGCAGTGGGCAGCAAGTGCATGCCTGCCAGCATGCCAGTCCACGGACCCTGGTAGTTGGCACCTTGGTGTCATCCTATTAAAAAGTAAAAATAAATAAATAAATAAATAAATAAAATCTCCACATTCCCACAAGCTGCTGAAGTTCCTTTCTTCTTCCTCCTCCTCCTGAGCTGTGAAGCGGTGTGTGTGTGTGTGTGTGTGTGCGTGTGTGTGTGTGTGTGTGTGTGTGTGTGTGTTGTCCTTATTTCTGCTGTTTCAATGTGATCTGGGAAGTGGGCAAGACATGTGTGCCAGCTGGCAGTGTGTAGGTAACACACTCTCGGTAGTTGGCAGCTTGGTGGTATCCCAGGAAAAAAAAAGTAAAACAAGAAATTCATTTTTTTTTTCTTTTGTGGCAGTTTTCAGATTCAGACTCTTGATATTCCCGCAAGCTGCTGCAGTTCCTTCCTCCTCCTGAGTCCTGCAGCACCCTGTGTGCACATCATCCTGAGCTGTACTGTTGCAGTTCCTTCCTCCTCCTGAGTCTTGCAGCACCCTGTGTGCACATCATCCTGAGCTGTACTGTTGCAGTTCCTTCCTCCTCCTGAGTCCTGAAGCACCCTGTGTGCATGTTATCCTGAGCTGTGCTGTTGCAGTTCCTTCCTCCTCCTGAGTCCTGAAGCACCCTGTGTGCATGTTATCCTGAGCTGTACTGTTGCAGTTCCTTCCTCCTCCTGAGTCCTGCAGCACCCTGTGTGCATGTTATCCTGAGCTGTGCTGTTGCAGTTCCTTCCTCCTCCTGAGTCCTGAAGCACCCTGTGTGCATGTTATCCTGAGCTGTGCTGTTGCAGTTCCTTCCTCCTCCTGAGTCCTGAAGCACCCTGTGTGCATGTTATCCTGAGCTGTACTGTTGCAGTTCCTTCCTCCTGAGTCCTGCAGCACCCTGTGTGCATGTTATCCTGAGCTGTGCTGTTGCAGTTCCTTCCTCCTCCTGAGTCCTGCAGCACCCTGTGTGCATGTTATCCTGAGCTGTGCTGTTGCAGTTCCTTCCTCCTCTTGAGTCCTGCAGCACCCTGTGTGCATGTTATCCTGAGCTGTGCTGTTGCAGTTCCTTCCTCCTCCTGAGTCCTGCAGCACCCTGTGTGCATGTTATCCTGAGCTGTGCTGTTGCAGTTCCTTCCTCCTCCTGAGTCCTGCAGCACCCTGTGTGCATGTCATCCTGAGCTGTACTGTTGCAGTGTGGCGGTGGGCAGCAAGTGTGTGCCAGCTGGCAGTGTGCAAATGCCTGGCCCCTGGTAGTTGGCACCTTGGTGGAATCCCACAAAAAATGTAAAAAATAAATAATGTTTTTCTTTTTGTGGCAGTTTTTAAATTCTTCACATTCCCCTAGGTTTCAGTGGTTACTTCCTCCTGAGTCCTGAAACAGTATATGTGTGTGTGTGTGTGTGTGTGTGTGTGTGTGTGTATGTGTGATATGTGTGTGTATGTGTCTGATCCTGAAATGTGCTGTTGTGTGATCTGGGCAGTGGGCAGCAAATATGTGCCAGTTAGTAGCAGATCGGTGCCCAGCCCCTGGTAGTTGACACCTTGGTGGCATCCCATAAAAGAGATTTAAAAAAGATATTAATTTTCCTATTTGTGGCAGCTTTCAAATTGAAACCTGTTCCCCCTAACTGCAGCAGTTCCTTCCTCCTCCTGAGTCCTGAAGCAGCCTGTGTGTGTGTGTGTGTGTGTGTGTGTGTGTGTGTCCTCCTGAGCTGTACTGTTGCAGTGAGATCTAGGCAGTGAGCAGCATTTGTGGTTCAGCTGTCAGTGAGTCAGTGCCTGGCCTCTAGTAGTCCTTGGTAGCATCCCATAAAATAAAAACAAAGGGAAAAAAAACTAAAATAAAGTCTTCATCATTCATTGCTGAAGTGGCTGAGTCCTTGTAGCAAGCATTAGAAAGTGAATCAACAGAGGGGCCAAGGAGATGGTGGCATGGGATCATCCGGTCACATCAAAGAAAAAACAAAGTGGAGTGGGCTTGGTCATAGACCCTCTGCCTCAGTGGGAACTACAAGTGTAGAGGAAGATGACAGTAGTTGTCGAACAGTCCACAAAGTAGCACACATTGTAGGAACCACCCACAGTGGCACTGTAATGCTTGCTACATGAGCAATCAATCATTGTAGAAAAAAGGAATAAGAAGGGCGAACATCAGCTAGTAACACAGGAAGAGAAGGAGGAGCAAAGAGATTTGTCAGAGCTTGGGAAAAGAGATGCAGGTTGTGATTACATGCCTGATAAAAGTGATAGCAGCAGCAGTTCTGTGGAGGAGGAGGAGTGGAACAGGTGGGCGTTTGGCTTGGGGCAGGTGCACATAGGAGATTATAAAAGACCAAAGGTGGTGGTTAAAAAAAAGAAAAAGCCACACAACAACAAGGGGAAACACAACTACAAGCAGTATCTAAAATGACAGCAGATAAAGAAGACACAGGCAAAACTGGTGACCAAGGACACATGGGTGAGGAAGAAGAAACATTCCCTGACCCTGAAGAACTGGTGGAGGAAGAGGAAGAGAGTGATGATGTGGAAGCAGATCACAGTAGCCCACCCATTAGGCAACACCTTGCTGGCATCCCATTAAAAAAAGTAAACAAACAAAATAAAATCTAAAAATTCTGCACATTCCCTTAATTTGCTTAAGTTCTTTTCTCCTCCACCCATTAGGCAACAGTAGGGAGTGCCAGGAGGAAAGAGCAAACTGGTGATGCCAGTGGGATTTATTTTGAGTGGATAAAGAATCACAGATGTATGTAGTGTGTCTTTTATGTAAAGATGGGCTGACTCTGGGTAAGGAGGGAAGAAGGCTGGGAATATTTACCATGAATGACATTTGTTGAAGTTCCATAGATCTCAGTATGAGAAGGCATGCCAATGCACATCATCAGCAGCAGCAGCAGCACCACCAGGCTGTGAAGGGAATTATGATGATGATAGCTAAAGGGAAGAGGACAGTAGTGGACCAGGTAGAGAGGAAGAGGAAGAAAGTCTTTCAAGTTGTAGCTGATGCACAACTCCAGCAACTTCCATTCATCAGTTCTTTAACCTGTTGACTCCCACACCTCCAAGAGGTCACAAATCCCCAGCTACTTCTATTCCTAGGGATAGCAAAATTGGGAACCAAGAGTCACATCCAGGGGAAAAAGCACTCATCTCTCACTGGTTGAGTCTCTGGGTCAGAAATGTAAAGCCAACAGATCAGAGAAAAAAAGTTAAGAGCAAATGTAGAAATTTTTGCCACCAACTTGTTGCCATTCTCCTTTGTGAGCAATGCAGGTTTTCCATTGCTAATGCAAGTTGCAGTAGCTAGGTATCAAGTGCCCAGCCACACATACTTTTAAACAGTGGCTGTTCCTGATTTGTATCAGAGTGTCTACAAGTCTCTGTCACATGCCCGGAAAGCATAATTTATTCCAGCAGTTCACATCACCACTGACATGTGGACCAGTAGTCAGACTTGATTACATGACTGTGACTGCCCATTGGGTCAGTTCCCCCTCTGTTCTCTTCCTCTTCCTTCTTCTCCTCTGGGATATGTGCCAGCAGCAGCAACAGCAGTAGCCACAAGTCACCGGGGCACAACCTCCTAAGCTGGTAGTTTTATGTATTGCAGGTTTTGTCAATGACCATCATGCAGAAAACGTGTTACGCTCCCTTCAACAGCAGTGTGATATGCAGCTGACACTACGCTCACTAACACCAGGTTTTATAGTAATTAGACAATGCTAAGAACATTGTAAAGGTAGTTGATGATGTGGATTAAACATATGTTCCATATTTTGCTCACTGTATAAATCTAGTAGTTAAAGGCTTCATAGATAAGAAAGGAACCACTGTGCAGATGTGTAGTTCTGGCCCAAAAAGTTTGCAGTCATTCCGTAAAGACACAGAAGCTGTTACAAAACACTCAGCAGCAGAATCACCTTCTTCTCTACCACCTGAAACAAAATGTGTCAAAAAGATAGAATTCCACAAATAACATGATGGAACTGCTGCTAGAACAACAGAAGGCTATCTGCCAATATACCACTGAGCATGATATTGGCAAGGGAGACGTAAACATCAGCCCAAATAAGTGGCACCTGAGGGAGATCCTTTGCACTGTGCTGAAGCACTTTGAGGAGGCTACAAAGGTGATAAGGGCTGAAGCAGCTGGTCCAAGCTAGGTACTCGCCATCATTGCCCTCATTAACCTGTGACTTCTTTGTTTGAAAACGCAATACGAGGACAAGGAGGACACAACTCCTCTCAATCTAGTAGAAAGTACAGGGTCATGTTTCTGGAATGACATGCATTTTAGAAAAAGATACAGATGATCACTACATCATGGCCACTTAAGCCTTCAGTTCAAAGACACATTTGAGACATTTGATGCACAAGAATGCAATAAGGATCAGCAGTCCTATAAAGTCTGGTGTATCCATCTGACCTCTGTATGTATGGCACAAAACAAGACCAGGAACACAAAGAGAGCAGAACAACACCACTCACCATCATCCCTTTGCAATTGCACTGACAACCAAGGTGGAGGAGTGGGAAGAGGGAAATTGGAAGATCCCAGTGTGTTTCCCTTGCTACTACTGAACATCACAGGATTAGCTAATTTTTGTCTCCAAGTCAACCTGCTACTACTACTGCTGCAACCCCAAGAAAGATAGCCACTGGTGACAAATTACTATGGGAACACCTGTCTGGCTATGGGTTGATGAAAAAGCATGGCAAGCTACTTTCTGACACAGCAGTGCCTGAGATTTTAGCAAACAAAATGGTGCAGGATTATTTGGATGGAAATGTGCCACTAGCAAAAGAAGACAAGCCTCTGTTGTACTGGTAGCAAAAAATGACCGCCTCCCCGTCTTTGACACACGTAGCTGTTGAACACCTTAATTGCCCCCTTGCAAGTGCATACTCAGAGAGAAGTTTCAGTGCTGCTGGCAATATTGTCACCAACAGGACAACATGCCTTTTGACCCAATGTGCAGAGATGCTCTCTTTTTAAAAAATTAACCTGCAGATTTTTCCACAGTCCTTTTTGTCATGGTTTATAGATGATGAATCCCCTACACTTCCAGCTAGGCTAAAACAGTGGGTAAGGATGAGGTGGATAGGTAGGGCTTCTGTGTCCATTAGTTTGTTTGTTTTTTAACCAGTGGCCTACGCACACACAGTGGGATGCTGCACTGTTGGTTTCACTTAGTCTTCTTCAGATTAATGCTTTGTGAAATTTTGGCAGGACTACATAGGCTAAATAAGTAATTTTTGGGGCAACATTGCCCATGAAATTGTAAAAACACTTATCCATGACACTGTCCTCATGTGGCACTGTTCCAATGGGTACACAATTTTTGGACTCAGTAGCCCTCACTGTGGGATGCTGCACTGTTGTCTTCGGATAGCCTTCTTCTGGTTAATGTTATGTGAATCTTTGGCAGGCCTGCACAGGTTGAATAAGTAATTTATAGTGCAACACTGCACAACCAGGGGTTGTTTCCTTCCCCTGTGGAGTCTCGTGCCACCCTCCAGTGGGTCTCTTTCATGGGGGTTCCCAGAATCCTTCTTGGTCTCCACTGCAGCTTCCTCCATAGAGGAGCCACTCTTCATCAGAACAGTATTTGAACTGTGGAGAGGTACAGCTGGAGGGATGCACCTCTGTTCCACCACCTTCTCCCTCCCTGAGCCCACCTTTGTCCAACCGCTCCTCTTTCTTGGCAGCCTCTGAGGTAGCGGCGATGGCCCTGGTGGTCCTTGGGTGGGGGAATCCTAGCCAGGTCAGCCTGGAGATGAGCAACCTCAGACCAGAGAGGTGCCAGAGAGGTGCCTGCAAATAGGGCAGCATCGCAGTCTCCAGAATGTCTCCCGGAACACTGCCGCCCCACAGCCATTGCACTGCACCACTCCCATCATGATTATTTTGTGTCCCCTCTCCTGTTGTTTTTTATGCTTACTCTCTCCTCCCTCTATGTATTTTTCCACCTACTTTCCTACTGCCTATGTACCCTTACAACTCTCACTCTTTCTGTTCTGGGACAGGAACTTCCTGTAGTCTTCAGTAGTCTCCTTCCTCCTTGCTTGGACTCTGACCTCCAGCAGCTGGGGGGGGAGAGATATTTTTTTTTTCCTTCAAGGTTGATGAAATAAATGTGTCTCAGTGATCCTTCCCTTCCTACTGCCAAACAGGAAGTTCCTGTTGTCAGTCAAATCAAGTGACTATAAAAGTAGAACTGGCTTAGGGTGGGAAGGAGGGCAATTAGTAAGAAAATCTGTAGCTGTTTTAGTGAGCTGCTTGCTTTGAAAGCAAGATTCCCTCTGCCAGAAACTAGCAGCAGGAAGTTGTAATTGGAGACAGCTGCTTTTCTACTGCTCAAGCCACACCTCCAATTAACTTCTCTCCTCGGCTCCTGATTTAGCAAACTAAGTTGATACAGCCCCTACCCCAAACAGAGAAACACGCAGTGACTTTCTTCTTTTTTTTTTAGTTAAATGAGACCCCCTGCTTCTAATAAAGTATCTGCTTTATCCCAACAGGCACTGACTCCTGCTGAGATAGAAGTGATTTAGCAGTAAGAAAATCTGTAGCTTTTTCAGTCAGCTGCTTACTCTGAAAGCAAGATTCCCTCTGCCAGAAACTAGCAGCATGCAAACAAATGTTTATGGTTGCATCTTCTAATGCTTATGACTGCAAACCTAACTTTGGGCTCAGTGCTGTGACAGTCACTGCAGTTCATCGATGAGAGTTCTTTAAAGTTCATGGCAGTTCATTGCAAGGCTCACCTATTAAGGAAACAAGCTCCTTTTTTCTACCTCAGCTGAAGCAGATGTCTTTCAGCAAGCACTGTGCTCCTTCCAGCCACATGATATGCCCCTGCCAGCTCACCAGTCTGAGAAACTCAACTGCGGGACACCAGATGGCAAAATAAAAGTAGATCTGCGCTTCACTAAACCTAAAGAGCAGCATGCTCAGTGGATTGTAAAGTCCTTTTTAGATTTGAGTACATGCCAGGATGATTGTATGTGTGGCTTCCAGGAGACAGGAATACAAAGAGCCCACAACACTTGCTGGGAAACAGAAGCAACCATACCCAGTGTAAAAAGGAAAAAGAGAGTATGAAGCCAGTTATTAGAGGATGATGAACACCAGTGCAAGGAGTCCTGGCAACAAAATGCCCAAAATTGCAGGCGATGATTGAGGAAGGGAATCTTGACCCATTGGCTGTCACTGAAATGTGGGCAGCCTCAAACCACAAGTGGGACATGACCATATCAGGATATTCACAGTTCAGAAAGAACAAAAGAAAGGGCTGTGGAAGGGGGTGAGTAATGCTGTACATAAAGATGGGGTACAAGTAATTGAAATGGACAGACTGGGGGATTTGAAAAATTGGAAATCCTGTTGGTACAAGCAGCAACAAGGAATGGGAAGCAAATCAGGATTGGGGCTGTCCATTTTGTGAGTTGTCTACAGACCATCAGGCCAGAATAAGGGGGCAGATAAAGGGCTGGAGGAGATGCTAATTAAGGCAGACGGTTTGGGAATGTTGTAGTAATAGTGGGTTTTAAACATGCTGGATATGGACTGGAACATTCCAGTTGCAGCAAGTTCTAGGAATCAGCTCCTGCTAGATGAATGCCAGGGGCTGTTCCTAGTACAACTGGTACAGGGCCTGACAAGGGACAAAGGGAGGTGCTCTGAGCCAGTACAAATCATCAGTGAGAGGATCCAAAATGTGCTAGTACAGGCACATCTAGGATCCAGCAACCAGAAAACAGTGAGGTTTGTTTTGTTTGTTTAATTTTGTTGATTGGGTAAGGACACTGGAACAGGCCCATTTTCAGTTCCAACCCAAACACGTAATACAATACAGAACAAAACAGCATAAAAATGGAAACAAAAATGGCAAATAGTTAAAAACATTTACATACATGTGAAGCAAGCAACCATGTTTTCAACTTACTTTTAAAACTCACAAGCATACTGACAGTTCTCAAGTTCTCAGGCAAACTGTTCCAGAGAAGTGGAGCAGAAACAGAGAAGGCTCTAGAGCCAGCTTTGGAGGAACAAAATGTGTTAGTAAGAAGAGCTCCCTTGAAAGATCTGAGATTCATTGTTGAACAACAAACCTTCACCAGTCCAGTCAAGGGAAACCTTTCAGTCTCAGATAAAGATTTAAACACTAAACAGCAAACAAAATACATAGAGGCTGGAAGCCTGAATGGGCACTACCAAAAGAATACAATAAAAGTATGGGATTTCAGGAAGATAGATTTTGTCAGGATGAGGAGACTGTTGAGAAATAGAACAGAGAGAATAGGGCAGTTGAAAGGGGCAGAGGAGAAATGGTAATCATTTAAATAAAGGAATGCTAACGTTAGCAGAAATCTTAGTTGGAAGGGTATCAAAGGGGGCGAGCAAGATGTCAGTGGCTAGATAGACATGCTAGGATGCTCTGTGACCATTCAAGATAATGAAGAAATCCTTACCCTCTTCGTCTGTGTCTCAGAGAATGAAGAGACATGTTGTGAAGGAGCATTACAAAAAGGAAAAGGGTTCCTCTTCTGACAGTAGTACGCCAGTTAGAAAAGGTCCAATGGATCAGTATGTTGCTGGCTCACTTGGATCCAGGGAGAAACTAATGCCATCAGGTGTTACGGGCCTGTCTGTAGGTTCAGGGGGCTCAGGGGGTTTCAATCAGGAGGAGAATTTGGATTCTACCCATCCGAGTCCACGATCACCTGGGGCAGCAGCTTTTGAGGAGAAGAATAAATTTTCAGCTCCTGAGTCTGTGTGTTCATCTGGGCTCACTATGGATACTACTTGGAAGGAAAAAGTTACAGCCGAACATCAAGATACTGTTAGGGTGAAGGTAGGGGGAAAAATGTTTTCTGACCACTTTCTACAGGTTCCCTTTTCAATACCAGGTATTCGATTTCAAGTTAACTGTAGCACCATCTTTCTTACTATCTCTTTTACCAGCTAAAGTGGAATTTAAATCACTAAAAGAAGCATTTGCATCCTTCACAAATTTATTTTCTTTTCTCTCATCCTTTGATTAAAAAGTTCGATCTGTTAATTAACAGGTCAGAGACATTAGACCATGAAACAAAAACTATAAAATCTGAGGTCGAGAAGGTCGGAGTAGATCAAAAGAATATACATCAAGAACTTGCAGGTGTACAGCAAAAAATATTAAAGATGCAAGACGCTCTCACAACAGTAAACTTAATTATTAGTACTACAAAGAAAAAATGAGAATATGGAGAATATGCTTCGGTATAAAAATCTGTGACTGGTTGGGATCCCCAACTCCTATGATAAAGCTTATGACTCTTTAATGGACCTGCTAATAGACTTTTTTATAACGGTTTTAAAGCTTCCTGAGAAAAATTTACCTTTTGTAACAAAGGCTTTTCAACTTCCTACATGAAAATCTGATGAGAATTTTAATTCTCTGATAAAGACCTCTAACCAAGATGCCAGTTTCAATCTGCTGTCACCCGAATATGCTGCACTTCTTACTCAGGCACAAGCCACTGCTAACACTTTTCAATATACAGCAGGTCCTAGAAATACAGTAATCTTTCCATTGGCTTTTGTTACTGACCGAGACTTTATTCTTAACACTGCAAGGAAAATGAGGGCCCTGCAGTTTAAAGAAATATTTTGTCACATCTTTCCAGATATAGCTCAAGAAACCTTTCAAAGGCACAAACAATTTTTACAGTACAAGGGTGACCTCACTGACCTTGGAGCAAATATTAAGATTCGGTACCCAGCTAAATGCATGTTAACTTGTGGGGATGAGAAAAGACTATTTTTTGACCCTGAACAACTGAAAGCTTATATTCTTCTGAAAAAAATCTCAAAAATCTGAACAGAGTTGCTCATCAGAACAGGGAATAGGGGAATAGATGCCCTCCTTAGAGGAGGATGAAAACGGTTAACTCATAAAAAAGGAATAAATAAAAGATATGAATGCTTCTTTCATCTTTATTTGATGCATATGATGCATTTGATGTCCACAGTTGCTATTTATAATTATATTAACATACAAGGCTACTGTATTTTGTGGAGTATTGGCTCTAGGTGCTAGAGAACATGGACATTTTTATAATTCTTGTGGCATAATTCTTTAAGCTTGTGTCTGCTATGTGTTCACTATGATTATAGGATTTGTTTTGATAGACTTTCTTTTTTTTTTAATTCTTGTTCCCTCACAGCTGATTGACTTAACCTAATTTGGGGGATGCCATATTAACAAATGCTTTGAGGGGACTTGTGAATCTTGTATTACTTCATATTTGTTATTGATAACTCCAGTTATATGTTATACATGTTAAAATAAAAATAAAAATATAAAAAAAAATGTTGAGAGGGTATCAAAGGAAAAAAGGGCAAATGGTCCAGTGTGGTACATGACAGAAGTAAAGAATGCGATAACAGCCAAGAGGAGGGCATTTATGAAATATAATAGAAGGTAAAGGGGGGACAATATAGGACAGTGCATACCAGCAGCAAAGGTAGTCAGTAGAAAGGTTAGGGAGACCAAGGTGGAGGGAGAACTCAGGCTGGCAAGCAGGGAGAAGAAAGGGGAAAAGACATTTTTCAGATACATTCGGGAGAAGTGGATAGTGAAAGGGGGCATCATGAGGCTCAAGAGGGAAGAAGGATGGAAGAAGGGGACAATGAGAAAGCAGAAACACTAAAATACTTTTGTTCAGTATTTACTGGGGAGAAAGATGGTTTGCTACTAAAATATGGGGTTAGGAGGGAAAAAGAGGGGGTGGATGAACAAGCTGCAAGGCAAAATAAGTGTAAGTGGTTCAGTAGGTAGCACACTTACATCCGAGGCTGGGAGATCAGAGGGCTGTGGGATCAGTTCCCACATCTGGCACTTGGGTTAATATCCCAATGCTGACACTGTAGTGCAGCATGATGGGGGTGCTGCACTTCTGAGGTGCCGTCTTTTGGATGAGACCTTAAACAGAGGTATCATCTGTCTGGATTGGTGGTAGTTCAGGTGGATGTTAAAGAATTTTTTTTTTTTAGTTTTTGTTGACCGGGTAAGTGCACTAGACAAATCCTTCCTATTTTCAGACACAACCCGGGGGAAGGGGATACAGATGAAAGCCAACTGACCTTGAACCAGATTAAGCTGTTGGTGGTATTTTTAGTGAATGAGGGAAGTTTGGCCAGGACACCGGGGAAATTCCCCTACGCTTTTCGATAAGTGCCATGGGATCTTTAACATCCACCTGAACTACACCACCAATCCAGGCAGATGGGACCTCGATTTAATGTCTCATCCGAAAGACGGTCCCATGACACTTATTGAAAAAAGAGTAGGGGAATTTCCCTGGTGTCCTGGCCAAATTTCTCCCATTCACAAAAAATACCACCAACAGCTTAATCTGGTTCAATTTCAGTTGGTTACCATCTGTATCCCCCCCCCCCCGTCACCCCTGAAAAAGGGACTTCTAGGCCCAGTAGGCTTACTGGGTCAACAACATTCAACAAAAACAAAAAAACTAAATAAAAGGGGAAAGGGTGTTGGAAAAGCTAAAAGGGTTGAAAGTAGATACATTTGCTGGACCTGATGGTTGCACACTAGGATGCACAAAGAGACTGTGGAAGGAATAGCAGTGCTGAGTGTAGACATGTTCAGCTGCTCACTGGCCACAGGGGTGGTCCCTTGGGACTGGAGGGCAACAGACATGTTCCCTCTACACAAGGTGGAGAAGGAAAGATGAGCCAGGGAATCATAGACCAGTCAACCTGATGTCTATAGTGCGGAAAGTTGTGAAGTCTATGCTAAGGGAGGAACTAAGTGACGTCCTAGATAGAACTGAGTTACAGGACCCAGACAGCATGGAGTCACAAAGAGGAGGTCTTGTTATATGAATCTAATTGACTCATTCATTTGGGTGAGCCAGGCAGTTGATAAGGGACAGGCAGTCAATAAAGTGTACCTAGACTCAGCAAGGCCTTCAACTCAGTCCCAGAAGATTGGTCAAGAAGCTAGGGGACTTAGATGTGAAGGACAAGTGGGAAGATTGTGTAAAAGCTGACTGAGGGGAAGAATGCAAAGGGTCGTAATAAATGGGGAATTTTCAGAAGTAAAGGAATTATGACGGGAGCACCACAGGGATCAGTGCTGGGCCCTGTCCTTTTCAATGTGTTAATTTGCAACATAGGGAAAGGCATAAAGGGCAAGGTTTTCTTTTTAGCAGATGACACAAAGATCTTCACAGAGTTGACACCAATGAGAGGATAAGTGGATTAAGTATGGATCTGAGCAGGCTGGAGAACTTGCCAAATTTCTGTCTGCTGTGCTTCAATGCAAAAAAAAAAGTAAGGTGTTGCAAATTGGGAAAAGAACCCCCAGGACGCAGTATGTAATTTTGGGGGTGTTCTGGAAAGAAATGTGGAGGAAAAGAACCTAAGGGTCATAATATCAGAGAGTCGAAAATCCACAGCACACTGTAACAGAGCTGTGGGAAAGGCAAACAGGATGTTAGGATGTATAGGGATGGGTATAAGCAGCAGAAGCCAGAAAGTGATCCTCCTACTGTTCAGGTCACTGGTGAGACCACATCTGGAGTACTGTACAAGGTACTGAGGTCTACACCTGAAGAAAGACTGTGAGAGGGTGAAAGCAGTATAGTGCAGGGCAACTAAAATAGTCCAGCAACTTGGTGGCAGGACATACAAGGAGGCATTGCAGGACTGGAACATGTACAGCTTCGAGAAGAGAAGGAAAACTGGCAACATGACAGAAACACTCAAGTACCTGCATGGGGTAAACAGTATGGATACCAAGGAACCTTTCTCCTTGTGCTCAAATAAGGGGATAAGGAGGAACTCACTTAAACTAACAAGAAGGAGATTCAGGAAAGATGTCTGCATGCACTTTTTCATGGAAAGAGTGGTATACAATTGGAACAAGTTACCAGAAAAAGTGGCACAGGCCTAATTGGTAACCTGTCTCAAGCAGGAATCGGATAGGCATATGGGCTTAGTCAGAAGAGGAGGAGAAGAAACTAAGGAGTGGGACAGCCACTGTTAATTAATTAAGAAGGGTGGGCAGACTAGATAGGCTGATGATCCTTTTTCTGCCATCATTATCTATGCACAGTATATATCTATATAAGAGCTGTCTGACTTACCTTGTGGATTTCTTTAGTGCTGTGCCACAAGCACTGAATAATGGCCAAGCGCTGGATGTCATTTGTTCTGACTTGAGTAAGGCTTTCGGCTCTATATCACATAAGAGGCTAGTAAAGACATTGGGGGGACTTAGGTGTTTGGGAAAAAAGTCACTAGACTGGTGGGGAATTAGCTTGGGGGATAACCCAAAGTGTGGTATTAAATGATACATACTCCATGGTTAGTGGGGGTATTAGCAGGGTCCCGGGAATTAGTCTTGGATCCAGTTCCCAATGTATTCATTTGGGACACTGGAAAGGGATCCAGGGCAAGACGTGTCTATCTGAGGATGATACAAAGATATGTGGCAGGGTAGATAGCAAGGAGAGTAGAACAGAATTGGAAAGAGACCTTGGTATACTGGAAAAGTGATCCAAGGTTTGGCAACTGAAATTTAATGACAAAAAGTTCACAGTTATGCACTTGGGGAAGGAGTAATCTGAGGACCAAATATTGGATGAAGTGGCACAACTGAGACCTCAGAGGAGGAGGAAGATCTAGGGAGTATAATTTGTTACAGCCTCCAAACCTTAGTCCATTGGATCTAGGCACACAATATGGGGAAGCTAGCAAGAAGCTGGGATGCATAGATAGGACCTTCTCTATTAGACGGAGATAATCCTACTGCTGTAGAGCTCCTTGGTGAGGCTGTACCTGGAGTATCATATGCAGTTCTGTAACCTCACCTTAAAAAAGGACAAGGACCACCTCAAGTCAATCCAAAAGACAGCGACTAGAATGATTCATGGGCAGCAGAGAAGGATTTATCAGGAAAGACTGGCTGACCTCAATATGTACTCCCTGGAGACCAGGAGAGGAGAGGAGAGACATTATTGAAACCTTCATGTACCTGAAGGGTACAAACAGGGTGGACAGCCAGCAACTGTGTAATCTTAGGGGTCCTCGACAAGATGCCACAAGAGGCTGGCAAAGTGGGATTTTAGGAGAGATGTGAGGAAATCATATTTCATTGAAAGTGTAGTGGAAAAATGGAATTGTCTGCCAGTGATGCTGTTCAGTATTCACACAGTGGCAAGCTTTAAGAGGGGGTGGGGTGGACATGCTAAGGTTGATGAAGTGGTTGGAGCAAATGGGGAGGGGATTAGTTTAGCAGAACTAAGTGATGATTGATCCACTAGGTGATGACTGATCCACTCGAGGCATAGCCAGTGCTAGACTGGTGAGGACCTAGGTAGGAACCGAGCAAACTAGGTGGAACATGAGTCTTTAGCCCTGTTTACACTACCCAATTTGCAGCACATTAATCCATGCTCAGAGGTTTATTCACTGCAAACTTCATCGTGTGAACACTCACCCTACTGCATCAGGATGCCTTCGGTTCCATTTTTTGCTGCAATACAGGAAGGGGGTATCCCTTTTGAACTGAGCACATTTGCCCCAAATGTAAATGCACTGATGCGTACAAGTTACAAACCATATGGCCTTCAAGAATCACACACCCATTTGGAACAGTAGCCGTGCACTGCTACTTGTGGTGGAGCATAGGGGGCTGTGTAAACTCGGACACACCGGTGGACAGACAGCGCAGCGGACGAGGAGCGGTAGAGATTTCACATTGCTGCCGCAGTGTAAACAGGGCTTTTATCCTTCTGAAAACATCTATCTGAATCTCCTTCTATTGTTCTTTCTCCTCTGTGGGATTCATTCTTATGTTAAGTTGTCTTACTGGATTTTGATGGTGTTTCCTTGCTGAACACCTCTTACCCTGGGTTAGCTTTCCCAAAGTACTTGTGCTGTGGGCTCCCTCATGGTTCCAAAATATTCCTTGTGCAGGAGCATGGTTTACATTCTTACATTTATTTTCCTCCTGTTCTTTCCAGTTGTGAACCTGATGGTGTCAGGGTCACTGTTTCCTGGTGCTTCTTCAGTTTTCTCATCTCTGACTAAGTCATCGTTATTGCTAAAAATCAGATTTTGCTTGCACCCTACTGTTACCCATGGCAGATTGGCAGATTTTCCTGAACATTTACTCTAGGGGTAACACTATTTTACTTTTACTAATCTGCATCAGAAATCTCTCATTTTTCTATGACACATTGCTGAATCCAGTTAATAAGAGCAAAGTAAAATGGTGTTACTGATTAAGGTAATAGTCATAAATACAATATATGCCATTGTATCATATACAAGTCTTCTGTAACATCCACAATTTGCATAAATCAATTGGTCAGACTCATAAAATTGCTCTGCTCCCAACCTATGTCACCCATGATCAACATACATTATTTAGCCTCTGCCTTTTGGATCATCTTATGAAATTTAAGGTCCTGGTTCTCCTGCTGGTCTGGTGGCCTAATGCATATGTCAGCTGTGACTGTGCTTCCTCTTTAATTTCATAGTCTCAGCTGGAGTGTCTTACTCTTATTTAGGTTAAGGACCTGTATTTCAGTTACAAGCAGCTGGCATTTGGCCTATAGCACTATCCCACTTCCTGTCTTGCTTGGTCAAACTTTCCTGAAAACTTCAAAATAGATTGCAGCTGCTCTGGTGTTCATGGCTCCACCCGTCACATGTGTCCACTCGCACAGCCACAACTTTCCAAGCATAACTGAAAACACAAATGCCATTTGACTTGTCTGACTCAGCACGGGATCATAATGTCGCATGACATTATGCCACATGGCGAAATCATGCTGCCATTGCAGCGCAATTTCTGCCATGTGGCATAACTGTTGTTTTGTGGGGGGCTCCGCCTCCCACCCCCATTATGAGGGGCTGCGCCCCCAAGCCCCCCCAATAAAGATTCTCAAATCGGGGGGGGGGTCAAATTGGGGAGTGCACAAAGTAAAAAAACAATAGAAGTTTCTTGGACTGGGAATCAAACCTGGTCCCAGAAGCACTGCCTGGGTTCCCCTGCTGCTGTGGCTCAGTCCATTGAGCCACAGAATCTTCTCAGTGGAACCCACTCCCAGCAGATGTCTTATCCTCTGCCTGGGAGAGTGAGAATGGTGCAATACTGCGTACAGCAGTATATGCGGTATTGCACCATTAACTCACAGCTACAGCACTGTACCAGTTTAGCCATAATGTCATACACTATTAAGCATGCGACATTATGACCCAGTAGAGTCTGCTTCCTTAGAAGACTTAACATGTTGTTTCAGTTTGCCAGTAAAATAGCTTTGAATATTAAGCATTCAGTCGGTATAACCGTTCTGAATAGTAGACCTCTATCATTATTTAATTTTTACACTTACAGCCCAAAACACCTTATGTATGCAAAACACCTTATATTCACAAAACACCTTATGTATGCAATTAGATGTACTTTGGGGTCAATGGAGGGACTGTCTGCCAACTGCAGTTAGTGCAGAACATGGTGGCCAGACTGCTGGTGGGCCTACCAAAGTCCTGCCATGTGAACTCGGCCCTTTGGGATCTGCACTGGCTGTCTGTCAGGTGGAGGATCATCTTCAAGGTGGGCTTGCTCACCTACAAGGCCTTATACATCCTGGGCCCTGGTTACCTCTCTGACCTCCTTACTTCAGCTGTCCCAGCATATTCCCTCTGCTCCTCCACCGAGGGTCTCCTGGCAATTCCGAGGGCCAGAATGAAAACCTATGAGGGTCGTTCCTTTGAGGTGGTTTGCCTGGTCCTCTGGAATTCACTGCCAAGATCTTTGAGGGAGGCCCCAATGGTGGAGGTATTTAAATGGGGCCTGAAGACCTTTCTTTTTAACAAAGCATTTTATGATAGCTTTTAATGTGATTTTATGTATGCCCTGTTTTAGTAATTATAATGATAATGTTTATGTTGCCTGAACCTTTTATCTGTAATGGTGCCCAGAGCCTCCGGGATTGGGTGCCATAATATTAATAAAGTCTTACTTACTTGAAAAACAAAACACTATATTGAAACAAGCACTTCATGTGCTTAATTTTCTGTCCTGACCATATTTGCCTCTATGGTCGCAATGCAGGTTAGCACTTAATAAATATTGTTATGGGATTGATGTTGATATAGCATCCTAAACACTGCTTATTGTGAATTATCTGTTATATATTTTGTCATCCTGTTTGCTGATTGTAATCTCTTTTACATTTTATACTGTATTTTTTTCTTACTGTTTGTACCTTACTTAATTCCCAGTCCCCTCTCCCCCAGGACACATCTGAAAACGTGCATTCACTGGTCAGTATGCCTTTCCTGGTGAAACTTTTAAATAAATAAATAAATGTGGATAGTATGAAAAGTTTGCAGCTATCAGTCTGTTGATGTCTGCTATTAGTAAACTTTTTTTCAGGCATGCTGCTGTGGGTTTTTAAAATGCTGAGCTTTGCTGCATACATATTGTGCCTGTCAGTTGAGATAATTTCATGCCCTTGGGAGCGAGCTGTACTAGGCAGATAAAAGTAGCATACATGCTTTATCCAATGGCAGAATTTATCACTGGGATGCCTAGTGCAGGTCTCCAGATGGCAGCTACTAGATAAAGTCTTTCGTTTTCAGCACTTTGTGGAGGTATTCTGGCAGCTCTAACAATAAGGTTCTTCCCAGGGTTGTACATGAGGGAGCTAGTGGTGGATTGCAGGTACTCTAATTGAAAACCTAAATATATTAGAAAAAGACATCTATTATTGTCCCTGAAACAACAGCAGTTTATGCAAATAATGTCTGCCTAATCTAGTGGTTGTTCGGCGGATGTTAAAGATCCCATGGCACTTATTGAAAAGAACAGAGGAATTTCCTCAGTGTCCTGGACACACTTCCATCATTTACTAAAAATACCACCAGCAGCTTAATCTGGTATAATATGTCAGTCTGCATCTGTACCTCTCCCAACCCCCTGGACAAGGCTGAAAATAAGCAGACTTGTGTAGCTCTACTTTCCCAGTCAACAGAGACTAAACATCTGAATATTTTCTGCTATTTTATGATCATCTGCCACCACTTCTTTGTATACTTTCTTTTCTTGTGACACTTCTGTTTTTTTTAGATGATAAACAGTATGACACTAAAAATGAACAGTGAATATTATTGGATTTAGCACTCCCCCCCCCCCCGTAAAAGCACTGAAGCCTGGTTTCTGCAACAAGCAGTTTGCCAGAAAAGTCAGGTTTCAGTGGAACACAGTGTTATCCGTACAGTACATCCCTAATACAAGCCATCGTGGATCATATATTTAAATCATCATGTAGGAAGTCCAGCTGGCTACACTTTAAGCAGGACCAAAAGGTGCCAATAGGACTCGCAGTTTGCAGAGGCTAAAAACAGCAAAAGAAAGTAAAACACTGTTTTATCCTTTTTAGGACTTATCAGTGGCAAAGGCTAAATCCAATGATGAATCCTAAAGAAACACAGAAACTTAGAAGTTGCCAGCAGACAAGGACCACAAGGCCCATCCAGTCTGCCCATTTGTTTCTACCTTATGAATGTGCCACAGTCCTTTGCTCTGTCAATGGCCTATCTATTCATACTCATCTGTGTTGCTCCCTTATGCCTAGCCCATGCATGTCTGAAGCCCTGCACTGTATTCATATCCACCACTTTCTGAGGTAGGCTGTTCCATGCATCCACCACCCTTTCTGTGAAAAAGAATTTCCTCACGTTACCCCTTAATTGGCCTCCCTGTAATCTCATGCTGTGTCCTCTTGTCCTGCTATTTTTCTTATATTGAAACATCTTAGACTCTTTCACTTTGTTAATGCCCTTAAGGTGTTTGAATGTTTCGATCATATCACCTCTCTCTCTCTCTCCATTGCTCTAGTGTGTACATATTGAGCTCTGTTAATCTGTCCTCATATGTTTTCTGATGCAGTCCCTGCACCATTTTGGTTGCCCTTTTCTGGACTGCCTCCATTTTGTTAATGTCCTTGTGCAGGTGCGGCCTCCAGTACTGCACACAGTACTCCAGATGGGGCCTAACCAGTGTCTTGTAAGGAGGGATTATTACCTCCCTCCCTCTTACGACTTGTGATACCCCTACTAATGCACCCCAACATCCCCTAGCCTTTCCTACTGTTTTAGTGGTCTGCTTGGATGATTTCAGGTCATCTGTGATGATGATGATGCCCAAGTCCCTTTCTTCCCTTGTGATTGCCAGCAACTCCCCTCCCAACCTGTAGGTGGCTTCAGAGCTTCTCTTCCCTATGTGCATGATCTTGCACTTCTTTGAGTTAAACCCCAGTTGCCACGCTTCCAACCATTTTGCCAGTTTATCCAGAACTCTTCTCATTCTGCCCATCCCATCTGGATCATCAACTCTGTTGCAGATCTTGATGTCATCTGCAAACAGACAAACCTTTCCCTCCAGTCCATTTGCAACGTCACTGATGAAGATATTGAAGAGGACTGGCCCCAGGACTGATTCCTGAGGTACCCCACTTGTGACTTGCATCTCTTATGACTGTATACTGTTTACTACCACTCTCCGTTTTCTGCCCTCTAACCAGTTTCCCACTCAATTGATCAATGTTTGACCCACTCCAAGCCTACCCAGCTTATTAATCAATCTTCTATGTGGAACAGTATCAAAAGCTTTGCTGAAATCAAGGTAGGCAACATCAAGTGCACCCCCTTGGTCCACCACTCTGGTTACCCAGTCAAAGAAATCTATGAGATTAGTTTGACAGGACCTTCCTGTTTTAAACCCATGCTGTCTTGGATCCTGTGCTCCTATGGATTCCAGGTGTTACACTGTCCTTTCCTTAAGGAGTGCCTCCATAATCTTGCCCACTACTGAGATAAGACTGACTGGTCTGTAGTTCCTTGCCTCCTCCCTGCTACCACTCTTGTGGAGCAGGATCACATGAGCCCTTCTCCAGTCTTCTAGGACCTCTCCTATGCTCAGAGACTCACTAAACAGTTCTGATAATGGCTAGGCTAGTTGCACCCTTAGCTCCTTTAGTACCCTGGAATGTATGCCATCCATTCCCATTGCCTTGTCCACCCTGAGCTTATCGAGCTCTTGTAGGATCCTTTCTTTTGTGAAGGGACTTGTGCACACCTCCCTTCCCCATCTGTCCATGGTGCTGAGCTATGGGTCCTGCCCTGCCTTCTCCTCATTAAATACTGAGCAGAAGTATCTATTTAGGATAGATGCTTTTCCTTGGTCCTCCTCCACACACTCCCCCTTATCCCCTTTGATCTTAGCAATACCCCTTCTGGACTTTCTCCTTTCACTAATGTATCTATAGGAAAGTCTTGTACCCCTTCTTTTACTGTTCGTGCTAGTGTTTCATCGGTTTGGGCCTTTGCCTGCCTTACTGTCTTCCCTGTTTCCCTTAGGGAAGTTTGGTATGCCTCCCTATCTTTGTCCCACTGCATTCCCTTATAGTTCCTGAAGGCCAGTCTTTTGGCTTTGATCGTTTTTGCTACTGTTTTTGAAAACCAAAGTGGTTTCCTCCTTCTTTCACTCTTGCTTTTCTCCCTGACACAATGGGATGTTGCTTCAAGTATTGCATCCTTAATGCTTGCCCACTTTGCCTGCAGAGTATGAAACATTTAACTGTGCCTTGCTGTTTTCATCCTTGGCAAATTATTTGTGAGGCCTTTTGTCACCATACAGTCCTGTTTCAAAAATAGCTAGTCATCATTTCCTTATGGTGATCTGCATTTTTTTTTTGTTACAGGTTTTGGCCAGGAAAGACATACTAAGCTAAGGCTTGTTTCCAGGTGTGTCCTGGAAGCACAAGGAACTTAAGTGACTAGCTCATGGGTCATGGTTACACAGTATGCAAATGATGGCTGTGGGATTCAAACTCAGTTCTAGAGGTTTGCAACTCATTGCTCTTAACCACTACACTATACTGCTATACACATATACAATATTACCTATGATGTCAGGATAGTCATACCGTAGCACTTTATCCATCTCCCTACCCCCGCCGGCTCTGCCCCTTGCCCCTGGACCTCTCCCTACCATCCTCCCTCCCTGTCTTATGTGCTCGGCTCACCTAGCTTTCCCACTCCCATTGTATCCTTCCCTATCCTTGTCTGCTTATCTTCTTGACACAGGCATACATTGTACAATGCCTCAGCATAGCTACTGCTTTACGTTTGCTTTCTGTAACCTCCATGAATATTTTTCTCAGTATTTGTATATTTGTGCACAGTATTGTACCTTGTTATCTAATGTATCTGATGTGGAACCTTTCAACGAGCAGCTGCTCACAGGTATTATCCAAGAACTCAATAAATAAATAATAAATATATATATATATATATATATTAAGGGAAGCAGTTATAGTTATATACAACATATGGCAAGGGATGTCTCTAGTGAAGTTATAAAAAAAAAATCCTTGCTTCATTATTCATTCATTTTGATGGGCTCTCCCTCACAAAGAAGGCCACCACGAGTGTAAATGGAGTCCGTTCCCAGATGTCCACTGGAATTTGGAACATCAAGACGGCTGCTTCCCAGAACCTCAGTGCCTCAACAAAGATAACACCAGTTAGGGTTTAAATGTCCATTTTCTCCTATGAAAATAGTGCACCTCTCAAGATTGCTGCCCCTTCCACAAGTATGTCTGCTTCTACTGTAATGCTGGCACCCTCTGCTTAAACAGTCTCTGATCAGAGCCACTATGACTGCTAATACATTTACTTGATAAGGGTGTTTCATGGCCTTAAACGTAAAGATAAATTGTCGTATTCATCTCCATGTTTAAATATGTTTGCTAAAGGTAGACTATTTGCCTGGTTGATCCTGTGTTTCCCATATGTTTAAAATGTGAGTGATTAGTGCATGTTATACTATATGTGGAAGGACAAGGAGCTCCGCACCAAGGCCTTCAAATAATAGTAGAAGGAATGGTGCAGGAAGGAGAGGTATGTCTACAATGGGGACTGTGGGCCAACCTGGAAGGATAAGAACCTACACCAGAGTGATGGTCTGCCTTTATCTAGGAGGCAGCTATAGTCCTCAGTGGGCAATTCAAATGTTACATCTATGGACATTTAATGTAGCGGGGGGGGGTGGGTGACAGAAGAAATATGGGAGGCAGAAAGTGGCCCACCACAAGCTAATATAGAGAGTAAGGAGATCCCAAGGGAGAGGGTCTCACCAGGATGCAAGTTATTCAAGGAAGCAGGGGAGTAGCAAAGGAAGATGGGAGAAAAGAGCAGTTAAAGGAGAAAGGTGCAGAAGGGCAACAATTGGAAAAAAGGAGAAAGCAGCAAGAAGAGAGGTGAGGGCTGTCAAAATGGTGCAAGATCTGCATCAAAAGACCTATAAGGAGAGACCGAAAGAGTTCAATATGTACATTGGAGGAGAGGAAGGAGAGTGTGACTATTACGGAGACCTTCAAAATACCTCTTGGGGGTTAATAAGGTACAGGAGAGGGAGATACATTTCAGAGAAAAAGGTGCTCTAGAACAAGGCATCTTGATATGAAGCTGATAGGAGGTAGATTCGGGAGAAATGTGAGGAGGTACTTCTTCACAGAAAGGGTGGTGGATTCCTGGAACAACCTTCCATGGGAAGCAGTGGGGGTGAATCCAGTGGTGGGTTTCAAAAATGCTTGGGACTGACACAAAGGAATCCTAGGAGGAAGGAGTTGGGTGGAAGAGACAGTGCTGTAGGGCAAATTGGGTCTTCAGCAAAAGTGATCATAATTAAAAATGGCAGACTGGACTGGCCCAGCAGTCATTATATGCCATCAGTTTCTGTTTATGTAACCGCCCCTTTTGGAGAGTACTAATTCTATTGGGCTATCCCTGGGTTTTTGTGACCCAATTCGGCCCAGTAGAAAAAAGGGTTAATTCTGCTCAGCACTTGAATGGAGCATCCCACAGGTTGGGAGGTCACCATGGGTGTGTGGTGGGATAAAGCCCATCAGTGCAGGCCAGAGGGGGCATTTCAGTCAGAGGAGTGAGTGTTGAGGGAGTGACAGTGAGTCAGGGCTGGTCAGGGTCGACTGCACACTTCGGCCCCTGGTCAGTGACACTTGGGGTGACACAGAGGAAGAAGTTGGAGCTAGTAACCATAAGCCCCACAGTATCTTGGAGGGCAGCTAAAGTCAAGAGGGGAGCCAGCAGCCGCAAGTTGCAGAGTGCCTTGGCAGTCTCCACTTATTAGTGTAGGGATCCTATGGACAAGAATGTGGCAGGAAGTGTAGTGTCAAGACAGTGAGCTGATTTGGAGCTCTGTGAGACATGACCCCCTTCTCAATTCAGGGATAGTTGCTGCCAGTCCTGGAAAAGGATGTAGGGGTCATGAGGGAACCTGTAAATCCCCAAGCCACGAGGATTGCATGTTCCAAGGGGGACCCGCTGAGTCAGTACAGAAAGAGAGAGAGAGATGGGGATCATTGAGAGTTTGGGTGCCTGTGAAGAATAATGGGCTATTAGACAATGTGAACTGTTCTAGGACTTGTCCTACCTTCAAACATTTGTGACCATAGTGGTCCTGAGTTAATGCTGCCCTAAAGACTATGCAACCTGTCGGCCCGGTGCCACTGAGGGTTGAGGTGTTGGATGCCAAACCTCACGCCATGCTGGTGACCTGGGTTCTGAACTGAACTTGGGCTGCCGGAGGTCGGCAGGGGGAAGACAGGATTGAGTGTCCCGAGGACTGCTCTCCTGTCCTGGGAGGGAGGGGGACCTTAATCTCAGGCTGCAGTGACTCTTGGTGGCAGCTGGGATTGCAGCAAGCTGTGGATCCAGAAATGTGGGGATTGGCTGTGGCAGTGACCTTGTGGCATGCACCGGAATGTGAGTGCCAATGCTGGGACACATTGCATGACCGAGCCAAGGGGGAGGGACCTTACAAGAGAAAAACCCATGCACCTCAGGGAGGTGACGGAGGCCTCCAGGAACTGCGGCACTCACGCCTGACACCAGACTTTCCCCTGGCTATCATCCAAAGCCCTCACCTCTCCTCTGAGCTGGCAAGACTGAATTTCAGAAAGGTCACCCAGGTAAGGAGTGAGGTGGTCCCGCCCCAGGGGGCTTAAATCTGTGGGGGTCGGCAAGACTCCGAGAGGGAGTTGGGGTATCTCACATGCCCCGTTGGGCCGGGGGAGATTTCAGGTGGGCTGAAGTAAGCCAAGGTTTAGAGTGGCTCTCCTGAGAGATGCTCCGAGGTTGCAGGTGAACAAATAGAAGTTACAAAAAAAAAAAGACTGTGCAACCTTCTCGGTCCAGGTAAAAATGGCTATTATGGCCGTACCAGCCATTTGAAAGCTGAATGTGTTTCCCGCTAATTAACTGATGCTCCCTAGAGCTACGTGTGAATATGTTTAAAGGAAAACTACACCCAAAACCTGAAAAAATATATGTTGTGCAGAGTGTTTTAATTTGTATGTGAAGTTCTAGTGTTTCCTTCACTCTGACTGGTATTAGGAGTTTTTCCCAATTTAGCCTGCTAGCTTTATGCTAGTTTTATGACCCCTGGGGATCTCCATACCTGATAGTGTAATTGTATTTCTGGTTCCCACAGTGCATTTTGTCTCATGTGACTGTGATGTAAGAGAGACCCAACATTCAGCGCACCATGCCAAACAAACTAAATATCTTGGAAGCTTTACAAGCTGCACAAAAATTACCAGCAGCAAAGTTTTTCAGGACAGTAAAACCTTTAGGATGAAGGTGGTCACCAAGCTGAATTCTACAGATTTTAAAATATAGCAATCTCTGTTGTTGTGAACTGATTGTAATGCCATGCTTTCTGCTGGATTTATGGGCTCTGCTACATCACCATTACATGAAACAAGGTGCACTGTAGGACAAAGAAATGCAATAAAACTATTTGATATGGTGATCTCCAGGGGTCGAAAAACTACCCTAAAGCTAGCAGGCTAATTTAGGAAAAACTCCTAATACCAGTCAGAGGGAAAGAAACACTAGAACTTCACATACAAATTAAAACACTCTGCACAACATACATTTTTTCAAGTTTTGGGTGTAGTTTTCCTTTAATGAATTTGGGATCCTGGTTGTTTCTTCAAGTTCTGTGTGGACATTCTGCTATTGAAAGGAACTGTTTAATATGTATTAACCTGTTAACATCCAGCACCAGTGAGGAAAAGGGACCCTGTGTGTGACATCTGGGCCTGGGTAACATGGCCACTGGAAGTGTTTCTGCTGCTGAGGGTGCTCCCTTCTTACAGACATATTCCATCCATATCCCTAGACACAGAGAGGGAAGGCTACATTTCTATGTATGACAGGTTACGTGATTCAAACGGGTAAGGCACACAGCTGTCACAGTTTTGCACCCATGCTGTTGGTTTCTAGAGCAAGTTTAGATACAAATATGTGTGATGGTTGTTGGTGGGAGGGGTAAGAAGATGCAGCTTGAGGATCAAACAAAAAAACAAAACAAAACCCATTAAATACCTGGGCCATATAATACTATGCACACTATCAAGCTCAGCAGTGATGCACATTACATACATATTCTGTAGGTTACAGTCAGTGATTTCAGAAATACATAGTTTGTTATCCAGTCCATCAGCCTCCATTCAGTGCACATAGTAAGTTTTATTTATAAAAGGTTGGGAAATAATTTAAAAGTTTAAGTTGACAAAAAAGTCAAGTAAGTTATCATATTTGGTCAGCTTAACTTTTCAGCATTTTCCAGTATAAGTTTGGTTCCGAGAGAGAGAGAGAGAGAGAGAGAGAGAGAGAGAGAGAAGAGGAATGGTGAAGCATGGTTGCCCATCTAGTATTCTGTATGTACAGTCACACACACACACACACACACACACACACACACACACGTGAGACAGAGAAAAGTATAATTTGAATCTCTGCTGAACCAATGCAGTCTCATTACAAACTCAGTTTTGATTAGCAGGCAGTGGTGTAGTGCTAAATTTAGAAGTGTGGGGTCTTCATGAACTACGTTTTCCCCAATGCCCTACAGGCTGGGGTTTGGGGGTTGCCTAGCCCCCCCAAAAGGTATCAGGTTTCAGATGTATTCTGATGCATTTTGAGGGTTATTTTGACACTATTTGGCTGCCTTTAATGCCTTCTTTGACTTGTTACAACCAACCAATATCACTATCTAAATAACTACTTTTAATTTTTTTTTTTAAATGTCAAAACTGTAGCAAAATATCCCAACCCAGCCACCCTTTGAACATTAAGTTATATACCACTTCTCTTGAGTACAGCCAGCTATCACTGCAGCAGGCATTGCACTTGTTACCTTGCAACGTGAACAGCAGACTCTGCCCCCTCAACAGTGCACCACACAGTCAGACAAACAAGGCAGTGAGAAGGGTGCACAAAACACCAGCCTAGATGTACATGTGTCTGTC
The DNA here is from genome assembly GCA_016271365.2 of Neoceratodus forsteri. Lineage (NCBI taxonomy): Eukaryota > Metazoa > Chordata > Ceratodontiformes > Ceratodontidae > Neoceratodus > Neoceratodus forsteri. The sequence continues at coordinate 722,583,437 of CM057458.1, read as the reverse complement.
ACACAGCAGACACTTACATAGACTATCCATGCCAGAGATTGGAACAGATACACAGGACCCACAGGATGGTCCCTCAAGGCCAAACATTGATGCAGGATGTATACTAGGTCATGATTTCTTTATCTGCATGTACCCTGAGCATGGCCAAACATTGATGCAGGATGTATACTAGGTCATGATTTCTTTATCTGCATGTACCCTGAACTGAGACAGTTGGAGCAGTTCTAAGTCATAATGGCAATTGCCGAAAGACGGCCATCATTATGGCGAGGGTACATCACTGAAAATCAATTTCGGATATGTACATCCCCTGTGACAGGAAAATGGCACCGGGGACTTAGAATTTCAATGTTAAAATGGGGGGCTGTTCCCCCACACCCTCCTACTAAAGGATTCTTAACTCCAAGGAGTGCATGTTGGGGGAGTGCAAATACTGGAAAAAAAATTTCAGGCCGGATGCACAAAAATGTAGGCGTGCCAAGACCCAAACCTAGAACCCTAGCAGCTTTAGGCTGCTACCTACCCACCACACTATGAGGGCAGCTTGGCAGCCCCATGCCAACCACACCAGGCCAACCCTCCCTACTGTCATGCACACTCCCCCTGCTCTTATACATATAGTGATGTCCATCGCTATATGCCTGAGCCTCCCCCCACCTGTCACCTTCCTCACACCTTTGCCCTGTGCTTCCTGTGCCACAAGTGGGTCAACATTTTGGTAGGTGCCCACTTGCACTTAGCCCACATCACAGGATACCATTGGAGCAGGGAGGATAAGGCTGAGCAGGGACAGCTACATGAAATACAGGGCATATACAGTGACAACACAGCACACAGACTTGATATGCAGCAAGGGTTCTGCAACCTGTGTGAGACCTCAGACAATGGCATGACCATAATTGGCACTGCTCTACAGCAGGATGATGGTTCTTATTCATATCCAGTACAAGGCAGCCAACCTCCAAATCCCCATATGTCATACACTGGAACCACAACACCATCAAGCACTCCACCACAACCCACACATGACAGCCAACCTGCAGGGCTGCACAGCCAACTGTAACAGATGATGACCTAATGCCAAGCATGTCCTGTGGCAAGTAGATTGCCCGGTCACATGGCAAGGGCAGGAGCAATGCCGGTGGTAGGCTTATCCCACCCTAAATACCCATTCACAAGTCATTCTAGATATCAATGCCAAAAAACAATTATCTAATGCTTTATTAGAATATAGCACAGGTTTTAATGTTCAAGATTTGCCATCCACCACCAGATGCAAGTGGACTTCACTTCATGGGTTCAATTCTCGCTCACAGTGGGAGGATGGGATGCTGGTCACAAGGGGCAAGCTGAGGGAAAGACAGATCACTAAAGTCATTGGATGCAGCCCAGCCCAGCCCCTTTGCATCAAATAATGCCATCCAATACAAACAAAATTATTAATACAAAACAGCACACTCATCTCACTGCTCCTTTTATGATAGTCAGGCTGGTTATGCAAGCAATAATACCCAACAGGGTGGGTGGTATTGGGCTATACCGGACAGTCCAGGGGCATCATGAGGCCTGACGCCACAGGTGGAGGGCCTTATAGCTCCTGGAAGGTCTGGTATAGCCCATACCGCCCAACCTGAAGGGTATTATTGCGCTTAGAAAATGGGCCACTGTATTATGTACAGTATGTTTTAAAAAATAATTATGTTTATATGTAAAAAGTCTTATTTTGTAATAAAATAGTTCCTCCACCTGAATTGCAATGTTTTTTTTTTTTTTTAGCTAGGGACTTTGGATCTGGTTGTCATGGTTACCCCCCCCACACACACACACACGCTTTTGTTTTAGTGTGTATAATTTGTTTACTAAGTTATTTGTGTGCGCGTGTGTCCCCCAGTATTTGTTTCTTTTAGTATTAACTTGGGGCAAGTAGCTGTTGCTGTTCAGATCGGAGTGTGGCTGTCATGGAGGCGACTCTGTCCACCGACAATTGCCTGAAGCCGATTAGCTGATGGCTTGCCTTTCCTTTCATTCGTGTCTCTCTGCTACCTGAAGCTGATCGGGCTGACGGCTCATTTTGTTTATTCATTCGTGCCCCCCCCCCGTGTGGCTGCTAATGTCATCTGGAGTGGAGCAGGAGAGATCCAGTAATGCCAGCAATTATCTCAGACACTGTGCTGGTATGTTTATTTTTTCTGTAAACAACTGTGACTGTTTATTGTGCAGCACACAGTGATTAGGTTGGGGAGCAGAGCGGGAGTGGGAAGATTGCTTTCTGTATAAGAATACTGGCAAGAATACCCGTAGTTTGGGAGTGGAGCAAAGGTGGCAGGCGAGCGGCCGCGCTGTACATCACTTGAGCCAAGTACGGCATCATGGAATGTCTGTAGCTTTTGTAGGATGAGTGGAGCGAGGTGGCAGGAAGAGAAAACTAATTCTGCTTAAAGCAGGTACATTTGTGAGCTTTTGTTGGGTGGCGTTTTGTGGAAATTGGTTGAGAATCAGTGACGGGACAGGGGCCAGGATGGATTTTCGGACGGGGAAGGGGTGGCGAACAAGTGTAAAGGGTTAAAGTAATGTAGCTGAATTAAAAACAGAAGCTTTGCTGGCCATTAGAAAAGAAGTACTTTCAGTTTTTTTTTTTTTTTTTTTAAATGCCAAAATATTTCTGGTCATGGTTGTGCTGTGTGTGTTTGGTAGGGCTGACTCACTATGGATATTTTTTTCTTGCTAAGCGAGACACAAAAATGGCGGTGATTTCACTTTCAAATTAGGTGGTTTCAGCCAATTAGGTAGTACGGTTGGCACTAGGATACTTAAGTGGGTGAAGGGGCACTATAGGATGGTACTTTTTATTTCCTGGGCATCTATTGAAAGTTAATGTACCCCCCCGGCAAGGATACTAGCCAATCAGATGTCAGGAAATAAAAAGCCCATTTTCTAATAATTCATATTGTTTTGTTGGCACTGACCGTCTAACTCACTTAGTCCTAGCCAAGTTCTGACTCCCAACTTGTGAGAATGAATCCCCCACATGGCGTGACTAGTCGGCTGCTCCCCACTCGCACTCCACACAGTACCACCAACACCTCCAGTCACACAGGTACAGCTAGCCGCTTGCTGGGTTGGAGGATTTCTGCAGGACATTCCCTAGATTGCAGAGCTATCTTTCACATGAACAAAAAGTACGAACTTCAAGATGAAAATAAAGCTATCACTGCCAGGTTATTAAGTTACTAATCCTTCATGGAGAAGACATTTAAAAATGCACTACTGCTTTGTCACATTAAATAAGTTAAATAAATAAGTGCACTATTCTGCTTTATCATGGAAAAATACATAGTAAAAGCTGGACCCCACTGAAAATGAGAAAATGCCTCTCATTTTTAGGCTATCCTGGGTAAATGCATAATAAAAATGGGTAAAAGGAGGACCCCATTAAAAAAAATCTTGCATCTCTGCTGTACTATCCTGGGTAAATACAGTCAAAAAACTTGGTCAGACAGAACCCCACTGCAAACAAGATATCACAACTCAGTTCTCATTCAGAAGTAGAAAGCAGCAGAAGGTTGGGGTGCAGGGACGAATCGACATACTGCAAGTTCAGCACAGAATCCCACACTCACCACCACCATGTGGAAAAGAATGCTGCTCACACCATCTCCATTAAAGTGCAATCTTTATTGAGGTGCTGGTGCAGGACACACCACACCACATCACACCACACCACACCCCTTGACATGTTTCAAACCAAAAATCCTTTTTCAAAAGACATGTCTTTTGAAAAGGATTTTTTGTCTGAAACTCGTAAACTCGACAGCAGAACCCTACTAAAAAACAGATATTGCATGTAAGCTGATCTGTCCTGGAAAAATACATTGTAAAAACATCCACATCATCCATCTTTTGGCTGTGTGGTATATGCTTGGTGGTCTAGTGGTCCCTCCAATAAGGGCAACTGACCCCCTGCTGACTCACCCTCTCAGGTGCCTTGACAGCCCTGGTCACATAATGCAAACCACAGCAATAATAACTGGCACAGCCCTCCACTCCACCTCAACCGGTTTCCATCTATGGTCTGTCAGCAATCACAAGAATTGTACAAACACTTGCTTCTACTGTACTCATGATCACTCACTGACGATCAGATGGTGGCAGGCCAAGGTGGTGAGCAGAGGGTTGTGCATGTTGCTGTCGCTATTTCTGTACTTTGTCTTAGGTGACTTGAGTGGGAAGGTGGGGTTGTCAGTAGGCGGGTTCTGAGTAGGCGGATTGACGGAGGATCAGAAGTCCTTATGGGGAAGGAGACCACTAGACTATCAGGAATATTTAAGAGAGCTACAAGATGGTTGATTGAGGGTGCAGGAACCTGATTAGGGGTGTGCAGACAGTCTTTATTTAAAGCAATAAACCCCAGAAGCAGCCCGCACTCCAGAACTCAGATAAATAAGGACTCAGCTGAAGGAATCAGGTTCCAAGTATTTATTTTAACATTATTTTACAATTTGTTTTTGACCAGGAAAGACACATTGAGCTGAAACTCATTTCCAGGGCATCCTGGAAGCACTGTGAAATTAAGTGACTTGCTCGGGGTCACACAGTATACAAATGGTGGCTGTGGGATTCAAACCCATGTTTCCAGGTTTCTCCAGGAGTCCTTTAATGAGAGCATAAAAAAACTGTAGCCAGGAATTCCTTTACATAACTTCCCTCCTAGGTTTTAAATTTCACACACACACACACACACACACACACACACACACACAGTGGGGCCCTAGATGTGTCCATTGTTATAGCTTAGTAAACTGATGCACTGAGAGGTGAAGTGATTTGCTCAGGGTCACACAGCAAGTAAGTAGTTGCAGTACAGTTTGATTTCTGTTTTGTCTTGGCCTTAAGAATGTTACAGATTGTTTTCTATACAAGGCACAGTTCTTGAAGGACTTCATTATACCCATTCCCTACAAGGCAGGACTTTGATGCTCATCTATACCTAAAAATAGTGAATTAGTTACAACCTGGTTGTGCCTTTTTGTCAAAACTGTTATTTCAGTAAACACTTTGTTTTTAAGTTGTACTGTGTGTTATTCACCATTCTCTGACTTGACCAGTCAAGTCAATCCATGCATATCAAATATAGCCATCAGAGTCAGGCACAAACAAAACTGTCACTTTAAAATCAGTCAAGCAATATTTACAAACTCCTTAAGAATGCAAATAAAGTGTAACCACCCAGATTTGTCAACAGGATTGTCAGTACAAAAACTGGACAGAGGATTATATGATCTTTACTTACTTTGGTATGGAAAGTAGCTTTAGTTTAATAAACAGATTTACTAAAAAAAATGAAACTGCCTGTTTTATTTAATTGGAAAATCATGACAATCTCTGTCTGCCTGTCACAGCCCAGTGACCCCACTGCCGCAAACTGAAATAAATAATCTTGTGCTCCAATAAAGTCTATGAAGCAAATTAGCAGAGAAGCTATAAAACAAAGTCCCTTTACACCTCTGGTTGAAAGACTGTTAAGTTACTGATTTAACATCGCTGCCTGAAGAACTATATACTGAAAAAAATAAACATACACCATTGCCAACATGGCACTGTTTAAATAAACATATGTAAAAAGAGGGTTTAAGTGTCCTTTAAGGCTAAAACAAGCTGTCTGTTTACAGTGAGCATATTAATGGATTGTAATTTGATCTGGCATGAGAATGCTACATGTAGGAAAGGAACTCTTTATCCCCCCGGCCCCCAGCATGGTGATTTCAGGTAATGGAAGGATTGTGGTTCAACTCTGAAATTGTGCTTCGGAAGGAGTCTGAAGTGCTTTTTTTATGTTTGCTTGTGCGCATGTGCAAGAAACATAGTGCCACCATCCGAGTTTTCATAGGTGTGCCTCCCCCACTTCCAATGCCCTGCTGCCTTTTGCAGGTGCAGCAGCACCATGGCAATGAATGTTGGAGCTGTCTATGACAGCCTTTCAGATGTAGTGGCGTACAGTTGAAAGTGAGAAACCGCTGTAATCATTGGTGATAACATGTAGGCAGTTTGCATACTGCTGTTGGCAGTATGCAAAGTGCCTACATCTCGACACTACACTGAAACAGCTGTCATAGACAGCTCCTGTCCCCTGTAACAAGTAGCATGCTGGGAGCCCACCCCAGTGTGCTCATACGCCCCCATACATATTCGTCAGTGGCTGACAGGGTGCCCAACCCCATCAGCCCACTGCACCCCCTCAACAGACTCTTCCAGGTGCCACACTGGAGACCACCCCAGTGTGGCAACAGTCTGTAAGGCCAACGGGGGTGCTTAATCCCCGTCGGCTCCACTGTCACCCTCAACAGACTTCCAGGTGCCATACTGGGAGCCCACCCCAGCATGACAACAGTCCTTAAGGCCGATGGGTGTGCCCAACCCCCGGTCGGCTCCACTGCCCCCCCAAACAACCTTCCAGCTGCCACACTGGGAGCCCACCCCAGCGTGGCAAATGTCCTGCGACGTCTTTAAAAAAAATGCCCTGTAAGAAAAAACAGTCCCTCGTTGACTGTCTTGATCCTGCTCCCCAACCCACGGCCACTCTCTGAGTGCCCCACATCCCCACACCCCCACCTCATCCCATGCTTACCTCCGGAGGCTGGCGTGACGATCTTTGGTGGACAGGGAACATGTCTGCACTCTACAAAGCCTACCACGAACTGAAGAAATGCCGGTAAGCTGAATAATGGCATAAATAGGTTTTTTTTCAACTTTGGTGCATATCTTGGGCATTTTTGGGAATTTTTTCCCCAAATTTTCAACATGGGGTTCTTGGGACCCCACCTCATGAACTCAGTCACTGTCATTTTGTTATTTGGTCCCGAAAGGTGATTTTGTGGTCACTGCGCGGTACTACCTTTTGGGACTGATTTTTGAAATGACAGTGTCACAGTTCATGAGGTAGGCCCCCAAAAACCCTATGTTGAAAATTTGGTGAAAAAATTCCCAAGAATGACTGTTTTACAGGCGTGTGTTGCGCAGTTCCACACATGCTCATAACTTTGAGAATTTGTAATATTTTCACTCCAGATTTTCAACATTGCCATTTTACCACACCTCCTTATGAACAGTATAGCTGTCATTTTTCACATCTCACTCAAAATGGTTTTTCGCACATGTAGCGCACATTGGCACGGTCGGTTTGCAAAATCAATGTTTGGGACACATGAAGAAAATCATAGTGACACTGTTCATGAGCAGAGGTGTTAAAATGGCTATGTTGAAAGTGGTGACAAAGTCCATAACATAACTGTGTTCTGCGATGGTGCATTACGCAATTTCCATGCACCTAATAAGTTCATGAATTTGTAATATTTTCAGACCAGATTTTCAACATTGACATTTTTCCACACCTCCTTATAAACAGTACAGCTGTCATTTTTCACACCCTGGCCAAAATATGTTTTCGCACTTCCAGCGCAGAATAGCACGGTCGCTGTGGGAAATTAGTGTTCGGGATAGATTAAGAAAATTACAGTGGCACTGTTCATGAGTAAAGGTCCCAAAATGCCTATGTTGAAAATCTGCTGTAAAAAATCTTCAAACTAATTTCACTACTGGTGTACATTGTGCAGTTTCTACGCACACTCGTGACTTCACCAGTTTTTTTATATTTTCACTCCAGATTTTCAACAATGCCATTTTTTATACCTCCTCATGAAGAATATACCTGTCACTTTTCACATCCTGTTTGAAATGTGTTTTCGAACCTGTGGTACCAAATGGCGCAGTCACTGTGCAAAATCACCTTTCACCTAACGAAGTGATAGTGTCACTGTTCATGCGGTGGGGTCACAAAAAGCCCATGTGGAAATCTTGGAGTAAAAATACCAGGAAACACCCAGGGTGTTAGGGTTTTCTACCATATATCCCTACCCTGTAGGGACTAACAGGTGTTAGGGGTGTTACTTGGGATTGTCGACAGTAAAATTCATGCCATTGCACCCCCAACCACCACACTCCAGCCAGTGACAAGCATCAAGGTGCGCCTTGGACCCTTTGACCCCAGAGTTCACCTCATTCTCCTATACTGCACCCATTTCAGTGTAGTTCCTTATGGAATGAGCTGAATGTAAAACCCAAACACCTTAAGGCACACCTCGACACTTGGCGGTGTCTGAAGGGTAGGGTGAGATGAAATGTCGTGACCGTCATGGGTGACAACCCAAAAGCACAACTCAATGCCTGTCCATCTCTGCAGGGTGAGGGTCAAGTTGGTGTCAGTTCAATACTTCAATGCTGTTCCTATACTGCATCTGTCTAACTCCTGCACTTCCACCGTTAATGCCAACAAGCAAACATTCGGCATTGACAAATGCTTGTTTTCAAAGTAACAGCAAGATGTCTGTAGGGCTGTGCCCACACAGCCATAAAAATCGCAATTTCTACTGCAGTTGTCATCCTCCTCAGTGGGCCATGAAGTGAGTTTGCAAAAGAGTACTGTCTGTGGTGCTTTTGTTTACTTTTCATGCCAGTCATTTTTATTTTCTTGCATTTGCCCTGTGGGCTCATGTGCTGTCCCTCTGTTTATCTGTTCTCCTGTTTGTGTTCATGCTGCCTGGGGTTGAGCAGCAATCTGAACCACATTTATGCTATGAGGTTGGGTGGCACCATGTTGACAGTGCAGAAGGGCTTCCAGTGCATGGCTGCAGTTGTTTCACTGTGAGGTTTCATTGCTCTGATTCTGTCCAGGAGCAGTACAGTATGTAATCAAATGTATAAAGAACATAAGAATTTCTAATGGAAGGAAGCTGTTTAGCTTTATTTGAGGTTTGTTAGCCGCTGATCAACCGTTGTGCCTTTTAATTCCCATCGTCCCCCTATATGTGTCAACCCTTTTTTACAGGACACAGAGGAGATGTGACTTTCTATATAGCTGTCTGTCAAAATACAGGGAGTGTCCTCTATTATGGGCAAATGGCACAAGCTGCCCATGTGTGTCAGAAGAGGCAGTGAGTTGGTGGCTGTCCCATAAAGTGCACTGTTTTTTTTTTTTACAGGAAATTATATGATCACTTTCACACAAATCAATATATAGGAGCTGCCCCCAAGACACTTGTGTAACAGCTACTTTGGGGGGTGGGTGCTTCACTAAAGAAATAATTCTCTCATGCATCTCTTAAATTCTTGCTCATGATAATCTTTTATTCACTTTTAACCCCAGCATTTTGCCTTTGTGAAAATAGCTTCTTCAGGGGAATGCTTAGGAAATCATCACCTGCTCTGTTTCTGTAATGCTGTTTTTGCCAGTCTGTTCTGTTGCCAGCTTGAAAGGAGGATGTGATACTGAAGGCACCAAAGGGGGAAAAAACTTCAAACAGATTGCATTGTATAACTATCCAGAAAGATATTTCAAACTAATCCTCTCAACTGGTAGGTAAACCAATGATTTAAAAAGGACAAAATAACTTTGTTTAACAGAAACTGAGAAGGTGATGATTTTCTATGCATTCCCCTGAAGAAGCTATTTTTATAATGGTGAAACGTTGGGGTTAAAAATAAATAAAAGATCATTATGGGTAAGAATTTAAGAGATGTATGAGACAATTATTTCTTTAGTGACCTACCCCCCCCCGCCCGGTGGATAGGTGGTTGTAGGTAGCAGTGTGTGGGAACTGGAGCATGATGAAGTCTTGCAGTGTGGTTGAAAGGAAGATGCTGGTTGCTGCATTCTCCCACAAGTGGTAGAGTGAGGCTTGAGTGCTGCTGAGGAGACAGTGTCACTGGCAAGCACAGTAGCTACAGTAGGAGGGGAGCAAGGTTTTGTGTGCAGCAGGTAAACTTGCAAATCGGAATCGGAATTCAGAATTGTAAAATCGGAATTACAATCTTTGAGCTAAAAGCTCATTTACAAAGGATCCTCATTGAGCAGAAGGTGGGGGGAACATCAAGTAAATGGACAGTGGAGAAAAACAGAAGCAGCTAGTAGGCATTGTCAGTTATACACCATTAAAAAGGCTATACAGCATTACAAATAGAAGGATGGGTAGCGACAGACTACATTGCAAAAGCCATCACTTAATTACGTAATACAGAGGAAACTAGTCCCGTAACAGATTAGGAAAATAAAGTGCAGATTCCAACTATGTACAAAGTATGAGAATTCCCAGAATACAACTGTGGAGCTTAGATAGGTCCCTGGAGGGAAAAATTAATGTGACCACCAACGAGTACAGCAATTAAGGGGGAGTAGGCTACAGGCTAGACAGGTGAGGGGGTGAGCACAACAGTGGGTGATAGCTTAAGGGTCAGGGGGACTAAGCAGTTGTGGAGGTGGGGGTATGGATGGACAGGAGAGCTAAATGGCTGAGGGGGTGAGGGGGAATGGTGGACCAAGGGGTTGGTAGGTGGGGATTAGCGGGAGATTCTTAAGAGCCATAGGTCACTGCAGCCAAGCCATATTATGTCCAGGTGCACCGGGAGGGCTAGAAATGGCTGGGGTGTTCTTTACTGCAACATTGTACTGGAGGGAAGATGGTTTTCTGAATTTCAGATTTGAACTGACCAAGGTGAGTAAGGCTAGTAGTGGCCTGGGGGAGCTCATTTAGTCAGGTGGGTGCCCTTACTGAAATGGCTTGTCTCCCCAACGCAGTTCTTTGGAAAGGCATTGCTACACCATGTCTGTAAGGCAGGAGTGGAGCTTGATTTGGTCCATGAGAGGAAGCCATTATGTCCCAATGTAAAGGTTTAACGAGTGTGTAAGGTGATCTGGGCTTAAAACAAAGTGGCATGCTTTGTTGAGGGTAGTATGGACCCTGTGCAGGCTGGTTTCAGATGCTGCACCATATACCACATTACCATAGTCCAAGATGGGTAGAACTGTCCCTCTTACTGCCTGGCCCCTAGCCTCAGGTGTGAGGCAGAACTGATGCCTATATAGGGCCCCTAACTTCCTATTGGCAGCAGTGGCAATATTTCATACATGTTCAGTGAAGGAGAGGGACTCATTGATTGTAATCCCTTGGTACCAGAATGAGGGCATCTGCTCAAGGGTGGAGTGGGAGTTGCACAAAATTGAGAAGGGAGTGGTATGCCTCTTCTTTTGGCTTCCGACAAATAATCAGTGGCTGCAAATAATAAGGGAATTTTCTGGAGGCCTGATGGAGCCAGGTAGTGAACAGTTTAAATGCTATATTGGGCAGCATTTAAACTAGCCAAGGGGAGGAGGGCTGAAACTAATCGACTGCACCCCCACAAGCAAACAGAATCAGCAGTGGGAATCCCGGGGGAGAAATCCCAAAAAGAACACACACAAGTAATAATCCAAGAAAGAGAGGGAAGGGGAGAGAGGAAAGAAAGTAAGGGAGGACAGAAGAGCAGAAGGTGTGGAGGAGGCATCAAAACCTGGAAAGCTATGTGTACAAATGCTCGAAGTCTGGGTAACAAGGTTGCAGACCTAGAAGCCACCGTGGTGCCAGCAAACATGGACATAGGCACAATAACAGACACCTTGTATAATGATAGCCAGGACTGGGATGAAGCCGTACCAGGATATGCTGTATTCAGGAGGTTCAGGGTTGGAAAAATGGGAAGAGGGGTGACTTTATATGTGAGGGAAAACATAAAATCCACAGAAATTGAAGGAGGATGACGAGAAGCAGAGGTACTGTGGGTTGCCTTAGAATCAAGGAAGGGGGCAACCATTCAAACAAGGGTAATCTTCAGACCTCCAGCACAGGGGGAGGAGGCAGATAAGGAGATGATGGAGGAAATTCAAGGGATGGCTAGTAAGGGGGAGGTACTACTAGTAGGTAACTTCAGTATGATAGATGTGGATTGCAGCATCCCAATAGCAGCTACAGGAAGATGTAGCAAAATCCTAGACTGTATGCAGGGGGCTTTATTCAGGCAACTAGTTGGAGAACCCACTCATGGGGGGCAATACTAGACCTAGTACTGTCAAACAGGGACAGTATCACTGATGTCATGGTGGGGAGTCACATGGGGACAAGCAGTCATCGTACAGTATGGTTTGATATAAGAACTGACCTGGAAACAAACCACATTAAAACTAGGGTCCTGGACTTCAGAAGGGCTGATTTCAAGAGGATGGGAGAGTGCCCAGGGAAGGGGGAAACAAAGAGGGGGTAGATGAGCAGTGGGCAGAAATAAAGAGGGCCATAGAGAAAGCAACAGACCTCTGTGTCTGGCAGATTACAAAGAGCAAGATGAAAAATAAACTGCTATGGTTCTCCAAGGAAGTAGCAGGGAAAGTAAAGGCAAAGAAGCTAACCTTCAAAAGGTACAAAGCAGCACAGTATAATGAGGACAGGGAGGGTTACCAAGGGGAATGAAGGGAGGTAGAGAAAGCAGTTAGGAGCGCAAAAGCACAGACAGAGGAGAACATTGCCAAATCAGTGAAAAAGGGGGACAAAACATTCTTTACACTGTAGGTATACAAATGAAAAGAGGCAGAACAAGGCAGGGATAGTAAAAATAAAAGAGGAAGGAGGAGAATGTGTGGAAAAGGACCAAAAGAAGGCAGACATGTTGAGCAAGTACTTTTGATCAGTATTTATGAAGGAAGGGGTTGGGGATGGGCCACAGATAGGAGAAAAGGACATAAATGGAAGGGGAGTGGACACAGCCCTTTTACAGAAGAGAGAGTCCTCAAGGAACTAAAGCAACTATTAGTAGATGAGGTAATGAGGCTGGACAGGGCTCATCACAGGGCACTGAGAGAACTAAGGAAGACGCTTGCTGCACTTCTGATAGCTCTGTTCAATCTATCACCGAATATGGGGGTAGTTCCAGAGAACTGGAGGTAAACGGATGTGGTCCTGCTTCACAAAAGTGGGAATAGGGAGGATGAAGAGAATTACAGATCATTAAGCCTGACTTTAGTGGTGAGAAAAAGTTATGGAAACACTTCTAAAACAAGCATTTGTCAATGCTGAATGTTTGCCACGTGATGTCTTGTCACATAGTAACATGGTGCCCTCAAACGCAAATGGTAATGGGCATGGTGACACAAAGTGAAACAGAAAGAGGAACAGTACTGTAGACAGAAATGGTAAAAAATAACGTAAACGCAAGCGCAAATGAAAGCATAGGATAAAGCACATGGTGGTGTAGGCGTGAGCGGTAAGAGTGAAGCTGATGCAGGCATAGCGGAAAGAGCAACGTAACAGTAATGGAAGCGCATAGGGTGGTTTTCCCCAAAAGCTTCATAGAGAAAGATAGTGAGTACAAAGAATGTATGCATAATAATGGGTCTCGGAGCAGAAAATGAGGAGTTGGAATACTAAATTACTTATATCTCAGGAACTGTATGACGTAGAAAAAAAATTTAAAAGTCATATGATTTATGACTTTCCTGGCTAGTTTTGTGTTTAGCTCCCAGTAGGGGGCTAGGTTTATCTCATGAAAAGTCCGTATCTCGCACCATTTCCGAGATACAGGCCCTGAACGGCGCGGTGAACGCCATAATGTTATCCTATGGGAAAAAAGAAGTTTGGAATGCCATAACTTTGGCTCCCTGTAATATTTTTTCACCAAACTACTGAAAGGCACATCTGTGGGATGTTGGCTGTCTTCCCTTCAAATTTCAGCCCAAAAGTCCAAACCGTTATTTTGCAGTAGGGCGCCAAAGGATTGCTGCAATGCATTGGACACTGTAATGTTATCCTATGGGAAAAAGCATCAACTTCGGAATGCCGTAACTTTGCCGCTGTGTAATATTTTTTCAACAAAACACTGAAAGGCACATCTGTGAGATGTCAGCTGCGTTCCCTCCAAATTTTAGCCCAAAACACCAAACCATTCTTTTGCAGTGGAGTGCCAAAGAATTGCTGTCATTTTCCACAGCCTAGAAAAGTACTGTCGCAATTTGTGAAAGCTTTTGCAAATTCATTCGACAGTGTTGCAAGTCTTGAAGTACTTTGAAGTACTTTTCAGAAATGTGAAAATGTATTTCTGGGGTGTTTTACCCCAAAATAAAGACATGGCTAGCATCCTCAGGGTCCAACTAGGTGAATACAACAAGAATTAGGTTGCTAGAGGGTCCCAAATTTAAATGCCAAGCATTTTTCTGATCACCAACTGAAAACAAAATGGTAGATTTGCGACAGTAAAAGGGCCATTTGCGAAAGTAAAAATTGCATTTGCGACACTGTTGAACTTTTTGTTAACTTTTCCCATTGACTTATAATGGGAACTTGCTTTTTGAATAACTTTTGAACCGTTTAGTATTTTTTCACGAAATCTTCAAAAGGCACATTGGGGACCCTGGCCACATGTTCCCTGGAGATTTGGGACAGGTCGCGCAAACCGTGCGACCTGTAGGTGCAACCGTAGAATTGCAAAAAAAGCGTAAACACATGCACAGATCACGCTTAATAACTCCGCAGCCATATATCTGACCGGTACGAAACTTGGCAAATCCCAAGGTATATGGATCTTGATCACGTATTTCAAATTTCAGGCAAATCCGTCAAACAGTTGCAAAGTTATTAAAGTGCAAAATTTTGGGTTTAACATGTAAATGGCTCCTCAACCCTAACTATGGTAGCACTACCGTGCCATATTATATATATATATATATATCTATATATAGATATATATATATATATATATATATATATATATATATATATATATATATATATATATAGATATATATATATATATATATTTGTTTGTTTACGGTAAGGCACTGATCAAATGTCTGCTTTCAAGCATGACCTGGGCCATAAGGATGGTACATAGGTAATACAGACAATACACTTACATTAACAGAGAAAGGTACAGGAAATAGAATAAATTGAATATATTGAGTATATTTTGGTACAATTAAGTGCAAGAATACAGCTGAAACACAACAAAGTAGCAACTAAAGTGCAGGTGCAATATACATGATGTACAATTAGTCACTCTTATGACTGTTCAGCATTGTACAATGGGACAGCTTAGTTTTAGGTACAGAAGAATTAGAATTCTCATCCAAGGGTAGCCATGCCCCATCCCCAGCCACCCACCTAGGCAGCAGCAGGACAGGGGTGTGGGTGAAGTAGAGGTGTGAGTCAATCTCACAAAAGCAGCACATTTAAAGTTATGTAAGTACACAACACACATTGTGAAACTAGTTAACAACTACATAGTAGTGCAGTTACAGTGTAGTTATACCAGCGATACTCACTCCACGGCTCGTGAGCGGCTTGCGACTCATCAAGGTAACACTTTCAGCTTTTTAACACTTCAATAACTCCTGTAAATTGTGACTCCTTTAAGTGTGACTTTGTTCCCCATCCCTGCAGTGTTTGAAGGAGGAACTGAGTTGCAAATCTGAGCTAGGTCAGGGACAATGGCTATGAGTTAAACCAGCAGTTAGATTTTTTTTATTTTCAGTTGTAGACTGTTTACGTGCCATCGTTGGGAGTTTGCCGTAATTATTAGTCAGCAACCAGTAACTTGCAGTCTTGGAGCTGAAGGACAGAGCTGACTGCTGATGGCCATGAAGCTTCTGCTTTCCTTTTCTGTGGACCAGCTGGAAAACTTGAACTGGAGACTGCTCACAGCCATTACTGAGAAACAAGTGGTGAGAGTATTTATTTCTCACACTGCTAGTACTGCAAGGAGTGCTGTGAAGCCGATTGCAAAGATGGCTTTTCACTTCTGTCTCTTTTTTTTTTTTGTGATCAGTCTGGGAGCTGAAGGACAGAGCCGACTGCCAACAGCCATGGTGCTACTGCTTTGCTTTCCTGTGGACCAACTGGAAAACCTGGACTGCACTATGCTCCCAGACATTACTGCAAAACAAGTGGTGAGAACATTTATTTCTCACACTGCTAGTACTGCAAGGAGTGCTGCCAATTGCAAAGACAGCTTTTCACTTCTCTCTCTTTTTGTATATGTGGGGGGGGAGTAAATAAAAAAAATAATTTGGGGGATTGATTTTTTTGGTTTGTGTGCTGTGGGAATGAGGGATTCATGTTTTTTTTTTCCAGGTTTACTCTGAGGATTCACTACAGGCAAATTTCAGATGGATCATGTCAGATGTAGGCTACCTTGGCATGTCATGTTCAGTGGGATAACATCAGGGGTTTAGCCTGAGAGGTCTAGCAGAACCCATCATTCTTTCTTGTCATTGTGTAAAAATAGAGCCAGAGGCTTACTTAAAGTATTTTCCACTGCGAGAGTTGCAATTGTTTTTAGTCAATGAAATAAATGTTTATTAAATTAATTATTTAAATTAATTTACTTAAATTACGTACTTTTTTGTTTTACACTGCAGTGTGTGTCAAAGTGTGTTTTGCCAGAATTAAGTAAGATGTGTATGTTGTGGCTCCCTGGCACAAACTGACTGCCCATGTGGCTCCTGAGCCAGTCAAGACTGACTAACACTGAGTTATACAGTAGTTACAGTGCAGTTATTGAAACTTAAAATTATCCTTCAGAAATCATTCCCTCATGAACTTATTGCAGTATAGCTTAGTGGTTAAAAGCACTGACCTGAAAACCTGGAGAACTGGGTTCAAATCCCAGAGCCACCACTTGTATACACTGCAACCAAAAAAAAAACTAAAAATAAACATGCAGTCTAATATTGTAAATTGCTATATGATAAAAAATCATTAATTTACATAATTGCTTATTGGCTTTTAACAGTGCTGTAGTTACTAAGGAACATGCTGCTTCTGTGGCATTGTTTTCACAGTTAATGCCTAATTAATATGTACTTACAAAGTAAGTACGCAGAAACTGACACTTAAAGTGTCAGAAGAAGGTTGTAACAGTACAGTAGTTACTAAGAAATATGCTGCTTCTGTGGCATTGTTTCCACAGTTAATGCCTCACTAACTTGTATTTGCAAAGTAAGTACACAGAAACTGACACTTAAAATAAAACATAAGAAGAAGGGTGTAACTACTATACACTTACATTAAATGTCAATGTTGCAGTTCTGATCTATATTTTCCTTCAGAAATCATTCCCCCATGCACTTACTGCTTAATAAACACACAATCTAATATTGTTAATTGCTATACAACTACATTGTTTACTTATACAATACAAATCATTTATATAATCATTTATTGGCTTGTAACAGTTCTGTAGTTACTAAGAAATGTCCTGCTTCTGTGGCATTGACCCACACCTCTTCTACACCCACACTCCTGGCCTGGTACTGCCGAGTTGGGTGACTGGGGGAAGGGCATGACTACATACCATGCTTTATCACTGATCTGCTGCGTGGCGTGGTAGTGGGTGGCACTGGATACACAGGCAGTGAACCTTCCTTAGCTATTGCATGCCCGTCCCACTAGCTGAATGGTGTGGCTGCCATAGCATCACCCTTCACATCAAGCTATCCCAGCCCTCTGACTATACCATGAGGGCTGGGGCAAGGCGGCAAACATACTTAGACCAGTAGGTCCCCTTACTGGAAAAAAAGCAGTAATGGAAAGACCACCCATAACACACAATTTCCCTATCCACATAGAGTGCAGGATCCAGTCTGCTCCTGGTCAGTCCATCTGATTGGATGGCTGCTGTTGATCACCAGGCCTGGGAATGCACATTTGGCACATTCCCTGCCCCCTATGTGACTACAGTCTAATATTAGATTGCATGTTTAGTAAGCAGTAATTTCATGAGGGACTGATTTCTGAATGAGAACTTACATCACAGCTACAGTACTGACATATGGTAAATGTAAGTGTGTGCAACCGCAAATACATGTTACCTAGGCATTAACTGTGAAAACAGTACCATTATTTCTTAGCCACAATATTGTTATAGTGCCAATTAGTAATTATGCAAATGAAATATTTTTATGTATAGTTACATATCAATTCACAGTATTAGACTGAATATTACTAACCTGTAGGTTCATGAAAATCTGGAATTCAAACATGGAATATCATCTAAAGAGTTGCCAGTCAGTGCATTTAACTGTAGCAGACTGAAGTTGCATTGTATTCATATTTTAGTTACCACTCTGATTACACTTTAACATTTTTCTGTGTGATTACCTTTTAAATAAATGTCAGACATAGACAGTTGAAATAGTGCACACAACCTGCATTTATATGTAGTTACACTTGTAAGAACATATTTAATAATGCCAAAAGTAGTAACATAGTAATCACACAACAGATTTGCTGTTACAATTTGCAATATCTATTACATGTGTAGTTGCCCTTGTACAAACAAATAACACAATACCAGAAAAGATAAAGTGGTAGTTGCACAACAGATTTTCTGTTACCCTTTGCAACAGCTGTTACATGAGTAGTTACACTTGTCAGAATGAACTGATTTGTGCTTAAAGGGATACTGTAGTAGTTGCACATGCATATGCAAGTTGCGTAACTACACCATAGCCTCTCATGAAACCAGGTAACAGTTACATAGTAGTTGTATGTAACTACACAGTAGTTACAGTGAAGTTACAGCATAGTTATGCAGTAATTACAGTGTAGTTAAGGACACTTAAAATAAAGTGTTACCATGCTTTTTTTGCATGCATTCATGTCTGGTACCTTAGTCTTTCCTGGAGGGGTAGCCAGTTGGCTAGGGTATAATGGGAGCAGCTATGGGCAAGCACATCAGCACCTAGTGCAAAATGACAAGCCTTATTGAGCACTACCCTAATTAACTCTGATTAGTACAGAGCAACTAGCTACTGTGTAAACTGGGATGCTGTATCCCAGACGTGGTAGGACCATGCAATACACAACAAAACACCAGACTTTAGTGGTGAGATTTAGGCAATTCTTGAACAATGTGCCTGTCTGTTGGCAAGACTGAGAATATTATCCACATGTGGAGTGAATGATAAAGTGCCATCTAGCATAACTCTTTAAGTATTTGAAAGAGTCAGCCTGTTACAGTGTGTCCCCTTTATCATAAAGGGTGACTAGGGAAGGGATCTTTTTTTCAGTTGTGCCCTGAGAACAGCATGGTTTTATTATTTTTTTTTTCATAATTTAAGACCAGTTTATTTAGCTCAAACCATTTCTCTAAAGACTCAAAGTTGTTTTGGAGGTCAGTGTATAATTTCGCTTGTTGTGCATTACTGGTGTAGATAACTGCATCATCAGTGTATAGGAGCACTTTAGATGTCTGTTATGCCTCTGGGTATCTGTTTATGAACAAGCTAAAGGGGAGTAGGGCAAGTACTGAGCCTTGCGGCATTCCTATTGAAACACTTTTAACATCTGTGAGAGAGCCATCAGTCTTTACCCACTTTGATCTGTCAGTGAGGTAACTAAGAAACCAGACTATCATATCCTGTAAGAGGCCAAGTGAGAGGAGGTTGTCAAGCCGCAGTTTATGGTTGACAAGGTCAAATGCTTTAGTCAAGTCAATGCAGATGGCTCCCACCAGCTGACCAGCATCAAGGGCCATGTGCAAGAAGTTGGTGTACTTTAATAGTGCAGTACTAGTGCTGTGATGCTTCCTAAATCCATGCTGTTATGGGCACTGAATATTGTACTTGTACAAGTAACTGATTAGTTGGTCTGATACTATTTGCTCGAGGGCCTCGAATGGGGGGAGAGGATTGATATAGGCCTATAGCTGGCCAGGTTAGAGCAGTCTCCACTTTTGAACACTGGTGTGAATAGTGTTGTTTCCCAGATTCCAGGGAACTGGGAATGTTGCAGTGAAAAGTTAAATGTCTTAGAAATGGGAGGCCAAGTTCCTGGAGATCCAGAGACAGCAGTTTCACGTCTATCATGTCACCCCCACCTGGCTTTCCCTAGAACTCTTTTAACATATTTGAAAGTGTCTGCTAATATGATGGTTTTGAAATAGAATTTGGGGTATCCAGGATCTTGAGCAGAACTACTGGCTGGGCCTGTGCTGACACCATCACTTGCTCCAAACCTATTATTGGGACAGAGGACAGAGCTGAGGTACGAACATGCAAAATTGCCAGCAGATACAGGCTATTTGGTCTATCTAGTCTGCTCGAGTGTGTAGCACTTCAGTCCATTATACTGCAGCTTCCCGCCTCCCTCATATGGCCCCCATCTAGCACCCCCTTCCAGTTTGTACCCTCCCTTGAATCTGTTCCATCCTCTTGAAGCCCACAACACTCTGCGGCGATACGACTTCCTCTGGTAGAGTGTTCCACCCTGCCACCACCCTTATTGTGAAATAGTGCCTCTTCTGTTTCCTCTTGAACCTGCCCGCTTCCAACTTCATAGAGTGTCCCTTGGTTTCCATTCTGCCCTTCAGACTGAACATACACCTGGTGTCTACTCTGTTCAAACTCTTCAGGTACTTGAATGTCTCAATCATATCCCCTCTCTCCCTTCTTTCCTCCAGGATATACATATTGAGCATTCTCAGTCTCTCCTCTTATGGTCTGTCCCCCAACCCCAGGATCATTTTTGTTGCCCTGCACTGTACCCCCTCCAGTAGTTTGATATCCCTTTTCAAGTAGGTGTACCAGAATTGCATGCAGTACTCTAGGTGTGGTCTCACCATGGACCTTTACAGGGGCAAGATGACCTCCCCACTCCTGGAACTAATCCCCCTTGCTATGTAATCTAGCATCCTGTTTGCCTTTAGTGCTGCCTTCCTGCACTGAGCAGAGTGGTTCATCTCCCCAGTTACCAGCACTCCCAGATCCTTCTCCTCCTTGAATTTTGTTAACAGGACATCCTTCAGCCAATAATTGTGTCCTGGATTCTTGCCTCCTAAATGTATCAGTTTGCACTTCTTGGCATTGAAACCAAGCTGCCAAGTGTGAGTCCATTCCTCCAGTTTTGCCAAATCCTCCTGAAGTACTTTTGCTCCCTCCCCCATCTGCCTCGGCACAGATCTTTGTGTCATCTGTGAAGAGACTGATCTTGCTTTTAATCCCTACTACAATATTGGCTATGAAAATGTTAAACATAACCAGTCTTAGCACTAAGGCCTGTGGTACACCACTTGTTACTGCCCTGGGTTCCGATGCTTCCCCCCTCACTACTACATTCTGCTGTCTACCCTGCAGCCAGTTCTCGACCCATCTGATCCATTTCTTCCCTCCTCCCAGATTCTTCAACTTGCAGGTCAGCCTACAGTGTGGCACTGAGTCAAAGGCCTTGCTGAAATCCAGGGAGAGGAAATCCAACGCATGTCCCCAATCCAGTACCCTCGTAATCCAGTTGTAAAAATCAACCAATTTCTTCTGGCAGGATCTGCCTGAGACAAACCCATGCTGCCTGCTGTCCTGGAGGTTGTTATCCTCAAGAAATTGCACTAGCCTTTCTTTAAGGACTGTCTCTATCAGTTTTCCCACAATTGCAGTAAGGCTCACCAGTCTGTAGTTCCCCGGTTTGTCCTTGGGCCCACTCTCATGGAGAGGTACCACATGTGCTTCCATCCAGTTCCTGGGCACACACCCCGAGTTCAAAGAGATATTGAACAAGTCTGCCAGTGGCCCTGCCAGTACCTCTACCTACTCTCTCAGCACCCTGGGGTGGACTCCGTCTGGGCCAGATGCCTTAACCACCTACAGGAATTTAAGGCCCTCCATCACCCTCTCCACTGTGATTTTCCCATCTGTGGTTGCTTCTTCCCCACCCTCTCCCACCTTGCCCTTCTTCTCAGGTATGGGCCCATCCTTCTCCTCGGTGAAGACTGAATAGAACAGAGGAGGTCTGCTGAATGGAGCCCTAGGAATTAAATATCTTTCCTGGATTAAAAAACTGTGACCGTGGGTTCGTGATTGGAGACCTCCTTTAATTTTCATCTTCATTTGTGATGGGAGTTTGAGGGTGGATTCTGCTGATTGCAAACTGCCCCTAAATATTGTTCTGGGTGGTGAGAGCACCCAGGGCTTGGGGGCATTAGGTCAGATCTTTTCCCTGTTTTGGATTCTGGAAACCTTTTATGGAGTACTATGGCCATAGGGAAGTCCTTCTTTTCTGACTGTTTAGGTGGATGCTCCCCCCGGCGTGGGTGATTCCTGGGGAATTTTTGGGCCATTTTTGGGTGGAATCATGGGGATTTTGACCGGAGGGCCGCTCTCCTCTGTGATTGTTGGTTGGGGGATCTCAGTGGCTGGTGGACGACTGGGATTTCAGATTCCCCTCCTAGGGCGGCCTGCTTTTTCCGTGGGTTTTACTCTTGTGGGGGGTGAGGGTTTTGCATTCTCCTTTTGGGCCTTGGCTTGGGTGTCTAGGCCTGGGTTCAGAGAATACAGTTTTTTGGAGAAGAGTTGATTTTCCTAAGAAACCCCTTTTTCAGTAATCGGATTAAGAGTGGGTGAGAGCCTCTCTTGTTGCTTGTCCAAATTTCATCTGGAGGATCGCCTGGTATTTGGACTAAGAGGGGGTGAGAGCTCCTCTTGTTATCATCTGGATGCTATATTTCTCTGTGGAAAGTTGTCATTCTGCCCTTTGACACTGACTGTTACAGACTGTTATGTGATTTGTATTTATGATTAGTTTTAGAATTTAAGGGAGGGTGAGAGCCTCTGGATTTTTGGTTGTTAATTTTAGTTATTTGGATGTTTTTTTTATTCTGATTGATTTGATCTAACTTTGTTTTCATTTATTTTTTATATTATTTTATTTTATTTTGGGTTTTGGATGGTTTATTGTTGCAATGTGTAGAGTGCCTGCCACCACGGTCGTGTGCTATTTGTCCTCCGCTCTCCGTGCCCTCCGCCATTTCTACCCTATGCCATTACAGTTGTCAACTTACCAGCACTGTAGAGCACTGAGGATTGTACAGAGGGGGAGGGGGGGTTTTGGGGGGTGTGGACAGTGCAGGAAAAATGAGCGGTAACATTGGATTGGGGTTGTAGAGACCAGAAGACACCCTGGGGCGAAATGGATTCGAGAGCGAGGTTCTCCTTGCCTCGTTCCCATACCCAAGGGTACCACAACTATTAATGGTATTGGGCAAGTAGTCTGTTCCACTTCAGTAACTCATCCAACCCGAGCGGTGTTGTGCAATGCCAGATCCATTAGGAAGAAGACTGCAGTCATTGCAGACTTGATGGGGTCCGTGGATCTGGCTTGCTTTACCGAGACCTGGTTGGATGGTAATGCTGGTCCAATTTTGGAGGCAACAACTTTACAGGCGGGTACTCGGTGTTACACCGCCCGAGGTTGGACTGCGGGGAGTTGCGGTCTGTTTTAAGAATGAACTGGGATTCACAGGTGTACCAGTTGAGGAGGTGGAGTCCTTTGAATGTACCGTCGTGGCAGGTGTGGGATGTAGAATAGTTCTCATCTACTGTCCACCAGGGGATGAGAAACATTTTCTACAGGAAGTAGCCGACTTCATCATCGACGTGGCATTTGAGTCTCCCAGGCTTCAGTGCCTGGATCGATGATGAATATTCACAGTTTGGACAACACTTCTTCCAATTAATGACATCTTTGGGTCCCACACAAGTGGTTACTTCTGCCATGCATAAGAATAGTCACTCTTTGGACTTAGTCTTCCTCCTGGGGATTGAGGCCACTAACGTGGGGGTGGAACCCGTCAGTTGGTCTGATCACTACACTGTGGGCTTCAGCTTTTGCACACCCCCTTGTAGGCTTACCCCTGTGGAGATGGTTAAGTGCCACTCTTTTCGAGATATTAGCTCTGTGGGCCTGACAGCAGCACTTAACCTAGCAGAGTTTTCTGAAGTGAGCAATGATCCCGATGCTTTGGTGTTGGCCTATAATAGGGCCATCTCCTCAGCTCTGGATCAAATTGCTCCTGTCCGTGTTCGTCCTCTCCCCATTCGACCTCGGTCTCTATGGTTTGATGAGGCCTTGAGGGAAATGCGGTGACAAGGACGAAGATTAGAACGTTGTTGGCGGAGAACTGCCCTTGATGCCGACCATCTTAGATTGATGGAGTGTTATAAAGTCTGTTATTCCATAATCTCTCATAAGAAGGCAGAGCTCCTGACCAGAGAGATTGCGACTGCTCAGAACCGACCAGCTCAGCTTTTTCGAACTGTTGACAGACTGTGCAACCCAGCCTGTCTCCAGGTTCGGAGAGCTTTTTCACAATTAGAGTGTGACAAGCTTGCTCGCTTCTTTGCTGATAAGGTGGCCGACATTAGGGCAGCACTCCGGCCTCCTCCCTCTATTGGAGATGCTCTTGATTGGCATCTGGTTGCTCCCTCCGGTCTCTCTTGGAGTTCCTTTGATTGGCCTGAGTTCATTGATGTCACGTGGATTATCCAGAGTATGCGCCCTACGTGCTGTAGTTTAGATCTGGGCCCGACTTCCCTGATACAGGGTTGTCTTGAGACTATCGGCCCAGTTCTAGCACGGATAGTATGGTGCTCCTTGGATACGGGTGAGTTTCCTAGCTCCCTGAAGGAGACGGTGGTGACACCCCTCCTGAAGAAAGCTACCTTGGACCCCGACTGCCATGCTAACTACAGGCCGATCTCTAATCTTCCCTTTGTTGGGAAGATTATTGAGAAAGTGGTGGCAGCACAATTGGAGAACCATTTAACCATCTATGACATCTATGAACCCCTTCAGTCTGGTTTTAAAAAGAGGCATAGTACCGAGACAGCACTGGTTTGGGTGTTCAATGATCTTCTAATGGCTAGAGATCAGAAGAATCGTTCCATTCTCGTTCTTCTTGATCTGTCATCAGCTTTTGACACTGTGGACCATGGGGTACTTCTCGTGCACCTGGAGTTTATCTGTGGTCTGTCAGGGATAGTCCTCAGTTGGTTTAGATCTTTCCTCACTCACAGGACTCAGAGAGTGGTGTCTGGATTAAATTCTTCCTGCCTACTCTCACTGTCATGTGAGGTACCCCAGGGCTCGGTGTTGTCCCCCATGTTGTTCGCAGTGTATATGCTGCCCCTTGGAGACATTGTAAGAAGGTATGGGCTGAAGTTTCACTGCTACACAGATGATACTCAGCTCTATCTGTCTTTTGTACCTGACCAGGATAGAGCTCTCTCGGTCATTAATAGCTGCCTCGCTGAAATCCAAGGCTGGATGAGTTCAAGCTGGCTAAAGTTGAACTCGGAGAAGATGGAGGTATTGGTTGTGGACCCAGGTCGCAGGGTAGAGGGGATGGGAGCTGGTTTATCCTCAGGTTTATTTCTGGGAGGTATCCAGCTCCCTACCTCTGAACGGGTGCGGAACCTGAGGGTGATCTTTGACAACGAACTGACACTGCGTTTGCAGGTGTCAGCGGTTGTCAAACTTTCCTTTTATCATCTTAGGAACATCGCCAGGATTAAGCACTTTGTTCCATCAGCTGACCTTCCTACGCTGATCCACGCTTTTGTGATATCACGCCTGGATTATTGCAGCTCCAACTATCTTGGGCTTCCTAGGGTTGATATCCGCCACTTGCAGCTGGTGCAGAATGCTGTGGCCCGATTGTTGATGGGTACATCTTGCTCCTGTCATATCTCGCCGGTATTACACGATCTGCACTGGCTGCCGATTCAGTGGCAGATCACCTTTAAAGTTGGTCTTTTGACCCTCAAAGCCTTATACGGACAGGGTCCAGACTACTTGAAAGAGCTTTTGGTTCCCTACTGCCCTGGGTGATCTCTCCGCTCAGTGGACGAGGGGTTGCTAGAGATTCCGAGAGTTTCTTTAAAGTCATCAGGTGCTCGTGCTTTCATGTTTGTTGCTCTGACCCTCTGGAATTCTCTACCCCGTCCGCTTCCTCAGTGTGCAACCGTGGAGGAGTTTAAAAAGGCCCTTAAGACCTTTTTATGGTCAGAGATTAATTTTAATTAATTGATTGTGATTTGGAGCTCAGATTTAATGTACCATAAATTATTTATTGATTTGTGTTTATTATTTATTGTTCTAAATTATTGTAAGGCACCTTGGTTTAAGAAAGGTGCCATATAAATAAAGTTTCATTCATTTGTTCATTAAGTACTTCTGCCTGCTCAGCCCCCTTTTCTACCCACCCACTTCCCCTCCTGATGCTAACAATTTAATCCTTGTTCTTCCTCTTCTCTCTGATATATCTGAAGAAATCCTTTTCCCCTCCTTTGATCCCCTGTGCTAACCACTGTTCCCTAGCCGCCTTTGCTGCCCTTACCACTCTGCTCACTTCTCTGGATTTCTTCACATATTCTTCTTTGTCTTCTGCCCTGTTGGATTGCTTGTAGGTCCAAAATGCATTCCTCTTTTCCCTCACCTTCTCCACTACCTCTCTACTCATCCAACTGGGTTTCTTGGTCCTGGCTTTCTTGCTCTGGCTCTTGACACAAGTTTTAGTGGCTTCAGCCAGTCCTGTCTTGAAGACTCCCCATTTTTGTTCCATATCCATTTCTGGGTGGATGCTTGCTTTATGAATTTCCAGTATGTTTACCATCCTGCCAAAGTCCACCCTTTTGAAGTCCAGGACCCTAGTTTTTGTAGTGGCTACTTCCCTACCCAGGTAGATTGAAAACCACACTGTCGCGGTGGTGTTCTTGCCAAAATGTTCCTTTACCCATCCCTGACCTGGTCCCCATCTTCCAGTACCCAGGTCTAGTATATTCCCCTCCCTCCTTGGCTCCGTTACACTCTGGGTAAAGAAGCCATGCTGGAATGCTTCCAGGAGGATCTGCTCCCGGCACAATTGGTTGCTGGGATGCTCCAATCCACCCCTGGTAGATTAAAGTCCCCCACCACTGCTGTGCTCCCTTTGCCACTATGCCTACATATCTGCTCCCCCAGTTCCCTGTCAGTGTCCTCCTTCTGGGCCAGGGGTCTATAAACAACCCCCAGACAAATCTTGGTCCCTTTCTGACAGTGTAGATACAGCCCGATTGCTTCTGATCTGCCCTCCTCCTCCCCTTCCTCCCTATTACATCTGATCCCTTCCCTTATGTAAATTGTAACCCCCCGCCTTCCCTTTATCTCTATCCCTCCGGAAAAGTTTGTACCCTGGGATGGTTAGGTCTCAGTCATGATCCTTGGTTTCCCGTGTCTCAGTAATGGCAGCTATGTCATCAATGCCTGCAACTCTGCCAACTTGTTCCCCAGGCTCCTAGCATTTAGTGAAACCATTCTGCATGCTGCACCTATCCTTCCAGTTCCTTACCCTTCACTCCAACCCCTACTTCACTTAAGGTCGTATCTATCCCTGTGGCGGGGGGAGGTCCACGGGACCCCCTCTCCTGATGATTACCAGCTCCAATGCCTCCCCCACCTAGTTTAAGTAAGTACCTCTCATTGAAGAAATCCCCAGCTTCTGCTTCAACACCTGTGAACCTGCCCTGCTGATGTGTAACCTGTCCCCTGCACAAAGATCTGTGTTATCCCATGTGCTACCCCAGTCCCCCAACAATCCATACCCCTTGGTCCCACACCATTTCTTCAGCCACTTGATGAAGTCACGGATTCTTCTCTTCCTGTCTGTACTGGCCCTTGGCACTGGCAGAACTTATGAGAAGGCTACCATTGTTCCCTCTTTGCTGCATAGTTTTCCCACTTCCCTGAAGCTGTCTTGTACCTCCTCTATCCTCCCTTCTAGATCATTTATCCCCAGGTACACCACAATGTGCGGCTTCCCCCCCACCTTCCCCACATATCTGCCCATATGCTGCCCCACTCTGCTGTCTGTCATGCCTGGCATGCACTCTACCCGGATGTTACTTTTTCTGGCACTCCTCCCCCCCCATCTTATACCCTTAAGTATAGAATCTCCTAGAATTATGACTCTCTGACACTTTTCCTTCTCACCCTCTTGATGCCCTCCACTCCTGTGCCTCCCAACTTGTGAGGCCCTCTTATCCCACATGTCATGACCCCCTTAGTCTCCCCTAACCTTTGCCCTGACCTCTCCCCCCTCACAACTATGACCGGGCTACTGACCTCCTCCTCTGAACTATTTTCCATCTGTGGAACCTCCCCTTTGCACTGACTTGTTGCTCTGTCCATCATACTACCACCTCCTCTACTATTATGTCATAATGTCTTCCCTAAAATGTGGCCCCTCCCCAACTCGGACTCCCCTCCTTTCAATATCCTTAGCCTTCCCCAGGCTGCCTGTCACTTCCTCCTTCCTCCTGTCTCCTTGCTCCTTCTTTCCCTCTGGAGAGACTGCATCATCATCACCTGACTGCCACCCCTTGCCAGTGTGTCTTCTTGGTGTACTGCCTACTGCTTCCCCGCTGTATACCTTTTCCCCTGTAGTGTCTTCTCCCTGCTCCTTTACTGTAGGTCCTCTCCTCCCTGCTACCTGGTCTTCTGGACTAGTCAACACTGAGAATCTGTTTGCAGTGCTAATCATTCCTTGAATCAGTCCAGTCCCCCTTCCCACAGGCTGATATCTTTGACCTGACACAGTGTTAGTCATGCTCCTGTGCCTGACCCTCCTCCAGTCATCGCTTCCTTCCCTTGGCTGCACCTGCTTGTGTGGTCCTCCTGCTGTCCCACCAAGTTCCCCCTTATTTTTGTCTGTTTTAAGCTGTTTTGGATACCTCATTATTTTCCCCTCCAGGCTGTGTTCCCCCCATGTTTGTCTCCTCTATGCCTACAATTCCCTCCTCAACCACACTATTTTCTGCCCAAGCTGGCCCACCTGCCAACACACCCTACAGCCCCCTGCCCTCCAAGCCACTCCCAGGAATATGACTGCTCCACATCCTTGGCAACATACAATCCTTCCCATCTCCCACCCTATTTGACTGCCCTTGCATGTCCTCTCCTCCCTTATCTTGGTCCTACCCCACTCCATGGAACCCTTCCCCACCTTGGACTTCCCATGTCTGTACAGGAAATATGTTGTCCTCCCAGTTAGGCTCTTCCCTGTCTACCAGCATGGCCTGCTGCCTGCTGTCCTCCCTGCAGGCACCCTGCAGACGCTACTCAAGATGCTACACTCCTGCTTTGTGGCACTCAAGCTCAGGGTCGCTTGGTCCCCTTTGAAATATAATTTGATACCTGCCCTGCTATTGGCTGGTCCTAGTCATATGACTACCCCTCCCCCTCATGTGTATTTCTCAACCTTTCCCTTACTCAGCTAAATTCCCCCCTCCTCCCAGCCAAGACAAAATCATTTGTTTTGTAGTTACACTGTTTAAATTACACAGCACACATTGTAATCTCATTAAATGCTACCCGAATCCTAAAAGAACAGAAACAGCCCAGAGAAAACACTTATCTTCTAGCTCCAGCTGCCTCAGCCTCAGTGAAGTCTGAGTTAAATGTGTTGTCTATCTCAGCTGCATTCAGAGTGACTGCTCCATCAATACTGAGCATTTTTGGGAGTGCTTTTTTCACTTTTACCCATAAGTTCCAATATGTTATCCCAAAACATTTTACCCGTTACTCAAGTTTCTAGTTTGCTGTTCTTTGCAGTGTGTCACTTTAGCCTGTCTTATCAAACTGGTGCACCTATTGCAAGCTCCCCTGTACCATTGTATGTCAATCACAGAGCCTGTTTCTCCTGTCCAGTGCCACAGGTTATCTCTGTTACACATCTGAGTTAATAGATCAGGGGTGACCCTGCCTGCTGCAGTGCCTTGAACCATGTGCTTTTTAAGTAGGGCAAATGTGTTGCAGGCTACTTTGAATTGCAGTACAAAACAGTCAATGGAAGCATCAATATCGGGGGTGTCGTTCAGATATCTCCAGTCTATCTGGGCCATGTACGCCTTGATGTCAGTGATTTTATCTTTGAGAAGAACACTGATGGTGATAGTTTTCGGGGAGCTTGAGTTTTTTTGCAGCCCACACACATTGTACTGAGGAGTAGTCACTGATAAGAGTCTGAGAGGACAGAAACATTGGTTAGCTTGTCCAGGTGACTAGCAGTATCCAGCTGATTAATGGTTTGGTTCCTCTTTTGTAGTAGGTCCTAGTGTAGTCTGTGACTACTTGAGGAATTTACAAGCTGGCCACTAAGTCCCTATGGACAACACTTGATTTGGCTGCCCAATTAATGTTAGTCTCTGGTGACAATGATTTTCCAGTTATAACAAGTTTGTTTGAAGTGGCTAGTGAATGGCTCAAGATCAGATTGGTGTTTGCCTTGTGGTGTTGTCATTTTGACTAGAGATTTATGTCCCTTTTCTAGTATTAGTTTAACTCCCAGGCACTCAGAGTCTCTAGTGGGGTTTTATCAATTTTCATTTTACAACCCTGTAGATCAGCCCTTAGGTAGATGAGACAGCCACCTCCCTGTTTACCTTGGCAGTCTTCTCTAAATAAATTATAATCAGCCAGGGTAATGGCAGCATTTGGGATTTTAGGAGTAAGCCAAGTTTACATTTGGGAAATGATGTCAGGTTTAATGAGTGCCACCCAGGATTCAAACAGGGTGAATTTGGGGATTAGGCTATGGGAGGGCTTTAAGCCCGAATTTCAATGGGCAGAGCTACTACGTCACTCCCCCATTGAGCTTAAAGGGTCACTACATCCTGGGCTTTGCCAGGATTCTTTTTTGTTGCAGCCAAAGGCTAGGTCGGATGTTTCTTTCTCCTGAATGCTGCTGCTAGTATTTGTGTAGGACCGCAGCGATTTTGAATGTTAATGTGACTGTTTCTTTCCGTGGACCCTCCTTGCTCGGTCCCGCCAGAGAGGGTTCAGAGCTGCCTCATTTATTACTGCTTGTGTCTGCTCTGCTAGTGCTTCAACCTGTAGTCATTCTGAGGCTGGAGTTGGATCCGTTGCCTGTTCAAGCCTTGCTTCTTTCTCCAGGAATTTCCCTCTCACCTGCATCTATTCAAGCTGCAGTGCTTGTGCAGTGCTCTCACAGGTGGCTAGCGGCGCTCCTCCTTCGGTGCTTTTGGGTGCTCCTTTCTCCTTGCTTGCCGCCCCGCCACAGCTTCTGTTCCCCTTCTACCCTTGCTTCTGCTGTTTCGCCTCGCGCCGCCATGTACATCTCCAGCGGGGAGCTGCTTGCATGCGGTTCTCTCATCTGCCTACCACCCGCTTCCCTCTTCACCTCTTAGCCATACTTCTGGGTGCTTCCTCGCCCCCAACCCCCAGCTCTCTTGTTCTTACTTCCTCCCTTGTTTTTTCTGCAGCTGTTTTGGTGCTGCGCTGCCCTCGCTCACCTTCCTGCCTCAGCTGCATGACCCTCGGTCTCCTCGGTTGGCTTTGGCCAACTTCCTGCTTCACTGTCTTGCTTCTGTCTGTAGGCTTCTTTGCTACTGTTTTAGCTCTCTCTCCAGTTCTGATCTGTGTCTCTTGGACCACTGTTCCTGTCGGGGCTTACCTGCTGAATTGTTTTCAATATCGCTAGACTTGGATTGGGTCCTTGGTTACCATACTTGTATATTGGGGCTCTGCCTTCACCTATCTGTACCCTAATCAGGTCTCTGATTGTACCTCAACCAACAACATCAACAACAAAAAAAAACAACTTCCTTTTCCAGATGGTCTCTGGTGCTGCTCCCGTTTGTTCTTGACCCTCACTATTGTTTCTGTCTCCCCGGCCCTCTTGTGCTGCTGTCCAGTATTCCACCACTCTTTCTGTGGCTCGGCTAGGCCTCCATTCTGCATTTCATGGAACGGTTTCGGCCCTACTTCACCGTGCTTCGTCCTGTGCCTTGATCCCTTGCCCCCATGCTCTCCTGCACTTCTCCATTTCATGGGTCGGAGTGGGCTACTGCACTTCTATTAAATCTACCATGTGCCACTTCTGCACCATCTCGAGCGCATTCGACATGGCGGTTGTGGGACTCCAACCCTGGTCTGCTACTTGTGCCTGGTTCATTCACCGTTCATTGTTCTTGCCTCTGGGCTATACTGCCTGCTGTGCTAGCTCCCTTGGCTATTGCTTTGTTCTTTGGTGTCCTTGCTTTCTTACCTTTTAGGAATAAGCGGCGCTGCTGTGGATTTTATCTCTCTTGCTTGTCTCCAGTAGTGACTGTTTTCCAGTGCTGTCATGCAGTATACCTCTTCTCGCACCCTGTGCCCATCAGTGTCATCATTCCTTTGCTCCGCTTCTTTGACCAGTGACCCTCTTACCTCTTGTCTCCGTCCCGTATCTTTCCTCTTCACTTTCGAGCATCTAGTTCCAGATGCAGATCCCGTTATTTCCCTGCCTTGAGTTTTGCCAGCCATCGGGGTTCATCTCACCCAACTTACCTACTGTGGTTCTCATCTGGCACTGGCCATCCAGGATTCACTCCCTTTTGTGTCCTGCTTTCACTGTTCCTTTTACACATCCTTATCATGGCTCCTGTTCCACCTCATCATTATGCTACCTCGAATCGACTCGATCTCCGGTCACGGACGTGCTGGTCCACGATACCTCGACTCGACCTACTCCTCTATTTCACTTGTTCATTCAGTGTGCCTTGGCCAGCTCCATTGGGCCATACTACCTTTAAACAAGTTCCTTTTACAGTTCATTCCTGTTTTCCTCCTCTTCCAGTTTCATTCTAGCCTTCCCTGATTCACTCCACTCGAGGCCTGCAGTGAATATTTCTTTTCCTTGTCTGCTCCTTTAGCACATGCTGCACACCTCTAGATGTATCCTCTTATGGCAGCAGGTGTGCCTGTGTGTTTTTTGATGCCTCCCCATCCTGCGCTCTACATCTGTTTTATTTCAGACTGGGTAGAATTGCCTATGCTACCCCAGTTCATGGCGGTCACATCATAGACCTTCAGTGGGGCCGTCCGCTACCCAGTCGCCTGCCCTCCGGAAATCTGTGGTTCTCTTGCATGAATATTCCTGCTCCTATCACTCACTCCCACCTGGCTGTGTCTAGCTGACTCCATATGGCCCGGCCCTCCTCTTCGCATCTCTCTTCCCTCTTCGACCTCCATTGTCCCCTTTCCATCCACCTGTTTCCTCATTCGCCATGCCTATCTTGTATCTGTCTTGTTCTCGATATTTAATTCAGGCATATGCACTCCTCATCCTGCTTCCATTCATCATCAGCTGTCAAGGATTCCTTGCATGATCTAGCATGCCTCATCAGCCTCGGTATCTGCTCACCGATACCTCGCCTTGACCTGTTCCTCTAATTGGATCATCTGCCACCTCATCTGACTCTCCTTCCTGCAGTTCTCATCTTGTCCCAGATGGGTCCTATGCTACCCCTTTGACCATCCACCATTCCTTGCCCTTTCATTCCTTGCTTCCTGTACCAGCCTCCATGACTTCACTCTCTCTTTATACCTCATATGTTTCCTAATTTTACCTTCCTTGTCCTGGTGCCTTTTCAGTCCCAGCCATCATGGCTTCGCTCCTCTCTTCGTTTCGCTCCTCTTCATACCTCATCCTATTTTGCTCCCTCCTCTTCAAACCTCATCCAGTTTGTACTCGATCATGCACCTTGAGTTGCCTCCCTCCTTTTGAGGGGCCTACTTCCTTTTCCTTACTTCGTGCAAGTTCATTCTCAAATTCATGTCTCCTCCTTTTCTGATTCCCTCTCCTCATCTCTCTCAACAAGTTCAGCCTTCTAGGATTCAATCTAGTCCTGGCTTCTATCTCCTTGTGTCACAAATTATCTATTCATTTGCTCTGCTGTTCCTATCCTTGGGCCATCCATGGCTGACTCCATCTGACCATCCATCGAACTGGGCCTAAATGCCGCCTTATCCAGCTTGTCCTCCTGCTCCCTTGCAGAGCCTTCCTGCTTCCTGGAGTCTGCTTGCTCCATGTCATCCGTCATCACTCCCTTCATCAGAGATCCTTCGACTCCTTTGCGCCCTCTGCTCTGTGACGCTTGGCCTCAACATGCTCATCTGCTTCAGTCCCTTTCTCAGTTTGCCTTGGCATGGTTCGCTGCCATGTCTGAGATTTTCCCTTGCTCCGTCTGGCTATACCTATCATGGTTCACATACCGCCTTTTACGACTCACCCCTGTGCAGCTCTCATCCCATACTGGTTGGGTCTTATGCTGTCTATTGACCTCCATACCATCCTTTGTCCTTTCCCACCTCGCTTTCCAGTACCTACCCTCTTGGTGGCAATCCCTCATCGTACCTCATCTGTTCCTGTTGCCTTCCTCAGCCTATCATTTATTCTTATCCTGACCTTCATGGATTCTTTCCACTCCTAGCTTCCCTCCTCATCGTCCGTCATCTACATTGTCTCCTCCTGATCGCCTTCCTGTGCTTACCTTCTGATTTGTTTACCCTCTGGTTCCTGTCACGCCTTCTTGGCCTCAGAGTCTGCCTCCTTTCGAGGAGCATCTTTGTTTTTGTTGCTCCATAGAGTAGGATACCTTTGTTCAAATTATTTTCCAGTTCATTCCCATCTCCTATTTTTCCAGTTCCGTACTGGCTCTTCAGGATTCAGTCATCATGACTTCACTCCGCTCTTCGCTTCATTCCTCATCATACTTTGTCCAATTTTGCTCAGTCCTCATCATACCTCATCCAGTTTTGATCCTCGATCACTTAACCTGAATTGCCTCTGGTTCCAGATCACCCTTCTTGGCATCAGAATCTACCTCCTTTCGAGGAGCCTACATCCTTTGCTTCCTTCATACAAGTTCATTTTCAGGTTCATTCCTGTCTCCTCCTCTTCCAGTTCAGTACCAGCTATCCAGGCTTCCCTCCACTTGTGGCCTACTATCATTATTCTTTTTGGGTGCACCTACTATAATTCCTATGCCACCTATCCACTGCGGCCATCCTGCCATATGTATCAAGTTCATAACTCCAGTAATATCGAGTTCATAAATCCAGATATCATTCACTCAGCATTACCTCAAGGTTTATCTATTTACATAGTTTAATCAAACATTCTTATCATCGAATTCCATACTACCTCATCAGCTACAACCTCAGGGTCTAATCATTCAGAGTCGAATTGTTTACATCACATAATCAAGCATGCCTCTTCAATCTCAGTGTATGCTCACTCGCATTGCTCAATCAAGCACATCGCTCAATCAAGCCAGTCTGCATTATCATCTGTCTCCTCATCAGCACATCTGGAATCTCCTCATGAGCACATCTGGATACCCTTGCTTCTCTGTCTCATACATGGATTTACTTCTTTCCATCCTTGCTTCTCTGATCTACTATCTCTCATTGACTAGTCGAGCATATCCTCCTTGGGTTCCTGCTACCTTATGTTCCTTATTTTATCCGTGCTTCTTTTGAGTTTTTTTTATCCTATCATCATCCTCCTTACTTATATACCTCATCTATAAACCATTCTCTCTACCAACATATGTCCTCAAATCATACATCGTCAGTCTGGTGGGAAGGCAGCCTAGGCCTTGGATCCCCAGAGGTTTCCTCCTCAAGGGGGCTTTTCCTCTCCTCGGTGCCAATGGTCATAATATTAGTTAGAGTGAGTGCTTCTTCTCATTAGATAGTTAGGTTCCGCTGTTGGATGGAGGCAGATGGTGGCTCAGCTTTCCCCTCTCTTCTTAGGAAGTTAGCCCTTCTCTTCACAGAATTCATTCATCATCCTCGCCTCTTCAATGCTTGACATCTTTGGGTAT
This sequence comes from Neoceratodus forsteri, assembly GCA_016271365.2. NCBI lineage: Eukaryota > Metazoa > Chordata > Ceratodontiformes > Ceratodontidae > Neoceratodus > Neoceratodus forsteri. The sequence goes on along the minus strand of CM057458.1, from coordinate 722,548,111 downwards.
TCTTTTTGGGCTTCTTCCTAACCTACCTTTAGCTGACGCATTCATTCCTGGCACCTGTAGGGGGGGAACCCTCCTCTAGGGTTCCTCGCGTCATACCCCTACAGGGTGGTCAATCCCACGGATAAAGAGGTGGAAAGCCACAAAGTAAATCAAGTTACACAAGCATCATCTCATATTATCTTATTCAGTTGCATAAGCACATTGAATGGGAGGGCTTTAAGCCCAAGGTTCAATGGGCGGAGCAACTACGTCACTCCCCCATTGACCTTAAAAGGTCACTACATCCTGGGCTTTGCCAGGATTCTTTTTCGTTGCCCACCATCCACCCCTCCTCCTCCAGTGGCTCTCCCTCTTCCCCATGGGCTTCTTTCTAACCTACCTTAGCTGATGCATTCATTCCCAGCACCTGTAGGGGGGGAACCCTTCTCTAGGGTTCCTCACATCGTACCCCTAGAGGGTGGTCAATCCCACAGTTAGAGAGGCAGAAAGCCACAAAGTAAATCAAGTTATACAAGCATCATCTCATATTATCTTATTCAGTTATGTACACATTGAACCAATGTTAAGGGAGACTATATGTAGTTTCTCTTAATGGTTTAGGCCTGGGTTGTTATTTCCTGGTGGGTCTTGGTTGGGAGGGGGGGATATTACCAGACAAGATGAGTAGCATGAGTATAATTTTTTTTGGTTCCTCAGGCCAGGAGTTAAACTCACAGATTTGCTTGTATGTGAGCAGTATTTAAATCTGACTTTATAGCCTGGGGTGCCATGTTGAAGGGTGTAGCACCCATCAGTTGTTGCCAAGATATATTGCTCTGTATAAAGATCTGGCATGGATTGGGGTTCTGGGGTGTTAGTAGGTAGAACAGGGGCACCTGTAACCTTAGGACATTGATTTAAGATGCTTAATTGGCCACCAGAATCAATGTGATCCCTGCTGCCCTCCAGTGAGTTACCATTACAAGTTGACCCATGAGTAATATTGTGGCAAACACAGTTTTTTGGGGGGGGGGCATCCCGATGGAATAGTGCACAGCAGTGACTGATGGTACTGCATTGCCTTACACATACAAACATGCAAGCACATTTAGTGAGAGTCGCGTGTATCTGGAATGACTCTGAGGATCAGGCCCTTAAAGGATCACAACATTATGAGATTCCATTAGAATTTATGTCTTGATTGCATAAGTTTGTTTCCATATTTTAATGGTTGAAGGTTGGAAGAAAATCGTGTAAATGGAGAGTCTGATAGGGATGCTCTTTAACTCTTTGTTATGGTGGATAGAATGTAACCAATCTGTACGTGGTTTAGACCCAGTTGGAAATGTTCTACTGTTAAGAGAACATAGTTGTATCTGCAGATGATGTGACATTGTTTCTTCATGATGCCTCCTCTATTTTTGTATGTAGGAAAGAACTGTTTTTTTTTTTGTCATTTATCTCAAATTCACATATGAATACCACTAAAAGAAGAGGCTTGAAGTCCCTAGGTCATTCAAGTGGGTTGCAGAAAATAGGAGGTCTTTCTTTTTCTAGTGCACCCTTTTGTATCTTGGGGATATCTTTTGGAGGGTAGGATTCAAATCTTTGTAACTGGAAAACTAAAGTCCATCACTGTTCCATCAAAGTGAATAAATGGAATTGCTGGAGTATGTCTAAGGCTCAGAATATGCAAGAGGTGAAGTCTTTTTTGGTTTCTGTATTTCCTCATTTGAGTTGTATCTCTCCTTCCCCTGTGCAGTTGGACACAGGATGCTGGAAGTTAAGCAAGTGAAGAAGGGAACCAAGGACTGAGCAGGGTCTGAGGTGGCACAGTAGGAAGGAAAATTAAGGCAGATTAGGTGGGCCAGGAGGTCCTTATCTGCCGTCAACTTCTATATTTCTTGTTTGTATGTATGGTAGTGCCAGTATAGTTTGGGATGACAGAGTTTCTTTGTTAAACCCTACCTTTGCACATTACTAGCTTTGATGGTGTTTAATGAAATTACCCCAAATTTGGCATGTTTTGTCTATGAGGCAGGGGCTAAATATGTGGAAAGTTTTGTGATGGCAGCTTGCACTGTTTCTATGATCTGCATATGTTGTTTTCACATTACTGTCTGAATTCTTTCCTATACTTAATTACATACTACATGTTTTTTTTCTCTCACCTACAGCCTAGATAGAACAGATTTATTTTTCAAAACTTTCAGGGTAGAAACAGCCTGTGTCAAGGTAGTGCCTATTGAAGGTTTCATGAACAAATATGTACCAGTTCCAGTGTTATAAGGATTCAAGTGATTTTTCTGAGCATGCTTATTAAGATTTTTGAATAACTCCAATCAAATAACCTCACCCCAGTACTCTGTATGCTCATTTAAATGAGGAAAAGCAGTGACCCCCCAAAAAAACAGCACTACCCTATTCCATTGAATTAAGCACCAAAGAAAGAAAATTTGATTAAGCAGGTAAGAAAAATGGCAAAAGTAGTGTTTTATTTCAAAACCTGGAACATGGTAGTCAACCCCTCATGGACACAAGGCAGGAGAAAAAAAGCTTTTGGTTAACCCTCTGATGTGAAATGAGGAATTCTCTGTAGTGAGGGCTTTTTGCTTTCCCGCCACTTACTTCTCACAACCCCAAAACAATATTTTGGGGGTCATGACAGTCATCTTCTTCTTTTTCCCCTCAAATTAAAAAACATGGAAAACACATAAAAATGATTTATCTTTTAAAAAACAAACACTGGTCCTATTTAGATTCTGGGGTTTGTGTAAAAAAAGTTGAGACATGCCTTTTTATGTGCACTCCAAAAATCCAGGGTGCCCAGCTAAGTGAGAGGTTTAATTCACCCACATTCTCAGTATGAGAACAGTGGGAGTATCGTGATATCTGCAACCACTGATGGAGTGCTGCTCCTGGCTTGAGTGGCAGCAGTGAGTAGGTGATCTAGTGAGCTAGCAGATGGTGGGTTTATCAGTTTAATAACACTGGAAAGTAAAGGCAGAACAGAATCCAAATGTCAGCACACATATGTAATTCCTGTCTTCCACCTCATAAATGAGTACGAGAGAATACATTGCCGGTTCTCTTGTTGGTAATGGTACTATATATGCTAAATTGTCTTTCCAGCTGAGTGTACATGAGAAGGCAGTGAGCAAGTGACAAATCTACCTATGATGTGTATGTTTTTTAAACAAACACTCATTCACAGCTGTCTCCAGCACAGTGGCATGAACAACACCAATACATGCTGTTTACCAGTTTAGCAGCAATGACTTTGTTCCCAGAACATATTCAAAAATCGTAATGCATGCTACATTTTGATGTACAGTAAAGTAAAAGACTGCTGCATTTCTTTAGTTAGTAGTGGAGTGAACTCCTGCAAGGTGTGCTCAGTATTGCTTTGCTTTACTGGCCCTCTGAGTGCTCCAAACTGCAACAAGGAAGTGTTGCTAGTTGTGGGAATGGATGGTCAGGTGCCAATGGTTTTATTTGAGAGGTTTTTTTGTATAAACCCAAACAAAATGACAGTGTCACCTAGGAAAAGAAACATGGAACACAGAATGAGCTACTACTGACATGCAGCAAAATAGGTCCCCCAGTTCAGCTGGTTGATTATGCCTTGGAAGATATACGGTGGTGGCATTAGTTTGTGAATTTAACTAAGCCAGAATACACATGTTAAAGGAAAACAGTTTATATCCTGCTTACTATTAATCTACGTGTGGGCTACTAATGATTTATTAACTTGTAGGTAATGTCTTGTATGAATAGATGTCAACAATTTTTGTCTGCAGCACTATTTGTATTATGTGACTGTGAAAACATGCCTCTGATGTTCATGACAGTGTATGATCAGGAGCCATGCTTGTTCTTGTTAGCTGTTTCTATAATTGAAAGTGCAGTGAGTGGCCTGAAAATGTCTGATGCCAATTATATTGTTTTACATGTGTGTGCAGAGATTTTCTAATAAACATTTTTTTAATTTAAGTTTTTATCCCCTCCAGAGCCAGACCAGACTGCTACCAGCCATATCCCCAGACATCTTCAGATCATCCCCCACCTCCTCAAAGACCGGGGAGCTACTTCCCCCACAGCTCCCCCCCCCGCGTTGACCGGTAGAAGGATGTCCCTCCCCCTCAGAGCACAAAGACCAGATTGCTTCTCTGGTCTGAGTGGAAGGGGCGGGTCCAGGTGTGGCTTTGCTGAGCTTGGTCTGCTCAGTTTCCACCTCCTTTTACTCCCACTACTCTCAGAGCCAATGGCGAGACTCGGAGAGCACATGTGTATGAAGGCATACATGCATTCTGGAACCACGCAGCTCCTTCTACACTCTACTAACCTTCATATGCCTCCTATACATCAGCAGTGCCACCAAGCCTCCACTTGGTGGCAGCCGAGAGATTGGAAGGCCCCCACCCAGATCCGAGACATGAGAGCTGTCAGTCAGCTGCTCAGTCCTTCTCTCGGCTAACCCCCCCCTCCCCACTGAGCTCCGGCAACCTGAGCTCATTGCCAAACTCTTGTCACCAGCATGGGGAGAGGTAAGGCACTTGACATAGCCTCAGTCCTCTACATCATCAGGCCGTCTTTTCTGATAAACTTTTTAAAAGCAATTTTTACTGGTTACGTCTTTTGTACCTACAGTCTTTCTTTGCAGGGTGTAAATGATTGTACTTTGTGAAGTATACCTTTCTGGCGCTTGCATTTTTGGTTTGGTTGCAGTATTTCATTTTTTTATCTTGACTACTCCAATAATTCCATAACCAATATAATGTCTACTGTTTAGGCAAAAAGGCACCAGAGGTTTCCCTCAGTTAAAGCACTTCACATTGTCAACTAAGTTTTGAAGTGATCAAGCAGTAACAGGAGTTACTAGACCATGGTTTTTCAAATGTGGCCACCATTGCTGCATGAGGCCAATGAGAGAGTTTTTTTGTGGCCACTGATAACAAGCATTTGTCAATGCCAAATGTTGCGTTGCTGGCATTGGCATTGGTAGTGCAGGAGTTAGAGAGATGCACAATAGGAATGGCAGTGAAGTATTGAACTGACGCCAACCCCACCTCCACCCTGCAGAGACTGACAGGCATTGGGGTGTGCCTTTGGGTTGTCAGCCATAACACTCATGCCATTTCACCTCACCCTACCCTGCAGACATGGACAAGTGTCACTGTGTGCCTTAGGATCTTCAGGCCTTATGCTCACCCCATTCCATAAGGAAATATTCTGAGATGGGTGCAGTATAGGGGAATGAGGTGAACTTTAGGACAGAAGAGTCCAAGGCACATCTTGATGCCTGTCACTGGCCGCAGGGTGGGGGTGGGGGTGGAATGGCATGAGCTTTACGGCCGACAATCCCAAGTCACACCCCTGACACCTGTCAGTCTCTACATGGTGGGGCATTACGGTTGGAAGCCCTAGTACCCTGGATGTTTATTGATATTCTCACTCCAAATTTTCAACATGGGCTTTTTGTGACTGCACCTCATGAACAGTGGCACTATCAGTTTGTTAACTGAAAGGTGATTTTGCACAGCGACAGAGCCATTTGGTGCCACAGGTGTGAAAACACATTTCAGGCAGGATGTGAAAAATGACAGCTGTACTGTTCATGAGGAAATGTAAAAAATGGCAATGCTGAAAATTTTGAGTGAAAATATGAAAAATTGGTGAAGTCACGAGTGTGCGTAGAAACTGCACAATGCACGCCCATAATGCAATTATTTGGGGGAATTTTGTAACCAAATTTTCAACATTGGCATTTTGGGACCTCCGCTCATGAACAGTGCCACTGTGATTTTGTTAATCAGTCCTGAAAGGTGATTCCGTGCAGTGACTGTGAAATCACCTTTCAGGACAGAATAACAAGATGACAGTGCATGTGTTCATGAGGTGGACTCCCAAGAACCCCATGATAAAAATTTAGAGGCAAAATTCAAAAAAATGACTGAGACATCCATCTAAGTTGAACCCCCCCTTCCCCATTGATGCCATTATACAGCTTACTGGCATGTCTTCATTTTGCAGTTCGGCTTTGAAGAGTCCAGATGTGTTCCTGCTCCACCAAAGATTGCAGCGCCAGACCTCCAGAGGTAAGTGGGGTGAGGGGGTGGGGAGCTGGGGTATGCAGAGGGTGGGTGCGGGTTGGGGAGGGGTGCCGTGGACAATGAAGGACCATTTTCTTTTTTTCAGGTAAAAAAAAATTAGAACCGGATATGGTGGATGATTTGTTGGGCGTGTCACACAATGGGGGTGGGAAGGGAACATGCTGACATGGTCGGCTTTGTGTGAGGGGTGGCACACTGGGATGGGCTCCCAGTATGACATACAATGTGTGGGGTTGGGGACATGTCGACATGGGGATTGCACCCCCAATGTCGCCTTTGTTTGGGAATTGTGTGCTGCCACCATATTTATTGAAATGTTTCACCAAGAAAGGCACATATGGGAGGCGTGTCATCTCTGCCGCTGCATGACAAGCTTGTCTTTGATTGCAGTGGCACATTTCTTTCAAGTTGGTGGCACTTTACATAATTCTTGCATCAGCGCTAGCATGCTGTCTAATTGGAGAATGAGGGACACACCTACTAAAGCATGCCCTGCATTCGCCAACACTGACACACCTCTCACTGTGCTACCACTACCGCAAGATGTTGCTTGGGCATGCGCAAGACAACATAAAAATGAGGATAAACAATGAATTATGCCTTGATTGGTCTGTGTTCTTAGGGTGGCTCTGAGGTTCACAGCATGAGCAGAATGTTTTTTCTCTGCTCCTTGTGTAGCACCCATTGTGCACTACTTGGGGGGGGGGCATCTCATGCATTGATTTGGTGCTTGAATCACAATCAGGATATCCCAACAGTGGAGATGCTCCAACAGACATGATCGCATGGGGAGGGGGTAAGGTTACCACCTACTCAGTTTTTGACCTAATGGATTAGGTTTTCCAGGTCCCGATCCGGTCCTCCTGTTTTCATCATTGCAAATTCATTTTTTATGGTGGGTCAAGCAGCACCTGTGAGATTCCCCACTAACTGTTTAATTTTCTTCTCATCTGACTGTAAGCAAGTGTCTGACATTTTAATGTGCTTGCTTGCTTGCAGTGCATGCTAATCAGGAAGTGCCCTCAAGAGCAGTGCACTTCAAGAGCCAAATGTGTCCCTGTCTGCTCAGTTGTCACCTCTAACTTCACACCAGCAAATTGGAAGATTATTCATGGGAAGGGTAAACAATACCACCTTAATTAACACCGTAATTTTTCTGAAACCAGACAGGCACCACATTAGGGTAGCTTCCTGTCCCGGTATGGACTGCACAATGTGTTTCAGAAACTTTACCTGCTAATCCAGTTTTATTCAGAGGTAGTACTTTTTCAGTCATTTTGAATGCCCACATACTTGTAAAACAGATTCTGTTAAACCCTTCACCATTTTACTTGCATGTTCAGGTTACAAACAAATTCTGGTGTCATGCAGACCTTTGTTTGTATACCAGTCAGTCTGAGAGGTGTAAAGTAGGGATATTAAGACCATTAGCAGCAAATCAATCTAATCCTTTCCAGGCTGCATTGTGATTATGGTCTTTGACTGCTGTGATAAGGAATACTTTTATACCTTTAAATGCTCACCCTTTTTATGTTTGCTTGCACACATGTGCAAGAAAAATAGTGCCACCATACGAGTTTTCGTAGGTGTGCCTTCCTCAGTCCCAATGCCCTGCTCCCTTTTGCAGGTGCTGCTCTGCCGCACCAATGAATGTCTGAGCTGTCTATGACAGCCCTTCAGATGCAGTGGCATACAGTTGAAAGTGGAAAAGCGCTGCAATCAGCGGTTGTAACGTGTAGTTCATTTGCATACTGCTGTCGGCAGGTAATTTACATACTGCCGTTGGCAGTATGCAAACTGCCTACACTCAGCACTGCATCCTGAACGGAGCTGTCATGGACAGATCGCCAAGTTCCCCCTCCCAAACACTCAGTAGCATGCTGGGAGCCCACCCAGTGTGCTCATGCACTCCGCGCACACAGTATGGCTGATGGGAGCCAATCCCCCGCCGGCTCTGCGCCCCCACAGACTTCTAGGTGCCAAGCTGGGAGCCCACCCCAGTGAGGCAAAAGTGAGCATGGCGACGGGGGTGCCCAATCCCCGTTGGCTGCACTCAACAACTCCCCCCCCAAAACAAAACCCTCCACAGATTTCCAGTTGCTACGCTGGGAGCCCACCCCAGCATGGCACATGTCTGTATGGCTGACAGAGGTGCCTAATCCCCTGTCGGCTCCACTTCCCCCCCAAAAAAAACTTTCAGCTGCCATGCTGGGAGCCCACCCCAGCATGACACAAGTCCCGCGTCGTCTTCCTAGAAAGAAAAAACACCTGAAAACAAAAAATGGTCCCTCATTGATTGTCTAGCCCCGCACCCCCAACCCGCGCCCACCCTCTGGGCATCCACCTCTCCACACCCCCCGACCCCATACTTACCTCCGGATCCCAGCATGAGATCTTCAGTGGACCGAGAACACGTCTGCACTCTCCAAAGCCGATCGCGAACTGAAGAAATGCCGGTAAGCTGTATAATGGCATACATGTTTTTTTTTTTTTTCAACTTTGGTGCATATCTCAGCCATTTTTGGGAATTCTTTCACCAAATTTTCAACATGGGGTTTTTGGGACCCCTCCTCAGGAATTCTGGCACTGTTATGTCATTAATCAGCCCCGAAAGGTGATTTCATGGTCACTGCGCGGAACCACCTTTTGGGACCAATTTACAAAACTACAGTGTCACAGTTCATGAGGTAGGCCTCCAAAAACCCTATGTTGAACATTTGGTGAAAAAATTCCTAAAAATGACTGATTTACGAGCATGTATTGCTCAGTTCCTAAGCACGCTCGCAAGTTCGTGAATTTTTAATATTTTCACTCCAGATTTCAACATTGCCATTTTACCACACCTCCTTATGAGCAGGCTGTCATTTTTCACATCTTGCCCAAAATGTGTTTCCGCGCATGTAGCGCACAATGGCGCAGTCTGTGTCTGAAATCAATGTTCAGGACAGATTAAGAAAATCACAGTGACACTGTTCATGAGCAGAGGTCTTAAAATGGCAATGTTAAAAATTTGGTGACAAAAGTCCATAAAATGGCTGTGTTACGAACGAGCATTGCGCAGTTTCCACGCACCCTTGTAAGTTCATGAATTTGTAATATTTTCAGTCCAGATTTTCACCACTGGCATTTTTCCACACTTCCTTATGAACAGTACAGCTGTTATTTCTCCGAAATGTGTTTTCGTACTTCCAGAGCAGAAATGCGTGGTCGCTGTAGGAAATCACTGTTTGGGACAGATTAAGAAAATCACAGTGACACTGTTCATGAGGGGAGGTCCCCAAATGCCTGCGTTGACAATCTGCTGTAAAATATCCCCAAACTAATTATATTATGGGTGCGCGTTGCACAGTTTCTACGCACACTCTTGACTTCACTTTTTCTGCAGGGTGGTGTTGGGGTCGGCTTCAGTTCAATACTTCACTGCCATTCCTATTATGCATCTCTCTAACTCCTACGCTGCCAATGCCAATGCCAGCAAGCAAACATTCGGCATTGACAAATGCTTGTTTCTTTTAGGGTCTGTCCTATATTTTAATATTTGTTACCCCTTTTGTTGTTAAATTAATAATCTAATAATTTATTTCATTTCTAGGAATATTATACCTCTCTCTCTCCTCAGTAGTTATTGCTGTCAATTTTCATACTACCTGGATATTCTAGGAAGACCATTCCCAGCCTCTCAGATGAACAACACAGAATAATGTGGCTAATGTCATGCTAAGCCACAGAAATGAGAAAAGGAAGAGAGAGAGCAGTAGCTGATGAGGTGACAGGAACACAATCTAGATTTGATGGCACTGCAAATTTAGGCAATTTATCAAAACATTTCTCAAAACATTATTACTTTTATTTTACCAGAAGAAACACACTAAGCTAAAGCTTGCTTACAGGTGCAACCTGAGAGCACAAGGGAATTAAGTGATTTGTGTAGGATCACGCAGTATGCAAGTTTGGGCTGTAGGATTCAAACCCTGGTCTCCAGAATTGCAGCTCAGAGCTTTAAACCACTGCGCTATACTGCCTCCATGCTACATATCACATACCATGCTATCTGCTATGTATGACTGACATGGAAAAAAAATAAAGTATTTAACAGCATAGAATAGTTCCTACCACTTTTAAAAACTTCTCTGACATTACAAATAACTTTAGAGTAGGAGCAATGGGAGGGAAAGTAGCACATCTTAAAATGGCAGATAGTATTTGTAATTACATCTCATCCACCATTACTGGTGTAGTTTATTTATTTATTGAAAGAGTTTTACCAGAAAAGGCCACCTGATCCAAAATAGCCGGTGGTCAGAGGTGTCCTTGTAGTCACTTGATTTGTCAGCTAAGCTGTGTACACAGGATAGAAAGTCCCCTGAACCCCCTCTCTAACCCCACCAAATGTTAACATACACTGAAATTTAAAATATTTAAATCCAAATCAAACAAACCAAAATAATAATCATGATGTAATTTAAAGAAGTTGTACACAATGTTATATCAGCAGCAATTCTGAATAAATCAAGCAAATCAGAATCCAAGCGATGCCCTCATTAGTCATAAAAGGGGTGGGGTTAGAGGTGGAGTTTGGGGGTGTGGTTTAATATTCGGTTTTCATCTCATCCAAAGGTGGCAACCCTAGTTGGGAGGAAGAGAATGGTATTTTCTCACAAAAGAACCAGTCAAGTAGCTGGAGCTTCTTGCTCTCAGGACAGTGTGCCATGTTGTGCGGGCATCACGGACTCTATCCTGCTGACATCTTCTGTTGAAATTTAAGTGGGTATTACATCAGTGGACAGCAGTGGTGGACAATTAGGCACACTGGCTGTGCAGACACATATAGAGAAGGGAACAACAACAGCATTCTGTACAGGACTCTGAAGCAACTTACCATAAGGAGTGGGCTGGACTTCACTTCATGGTCAGACAGACTTTTAGTCTGATCTGGGAGGATTCTTTGCAGATTGGCAGTGAAGTTTGAATGGCAGGTATGGAGGCAGCAGTTAGGAGGGAATGGGACTGAGAGCACACTGGTCACTGGGCATGACTGTTGGCTCAGCTGAAAAAGGTGAGGGTGAGTTGTGTGTGGTACCCGAGGAGGGAGAGACTGTGTGAGAGAGAGAGAGAGAGAGAGAACGAGAAAGAGACAGACAGACACACAGAGTAACTGGAACAACAGGAGAAAAAAAACAGCTGGAAAAAAACAGTGCTGGGCAACAGGCTCTGATAGACTGCATTTAGTTACTGGATGAGCAGAAAATAACATTATAGTTATGTGGGTGTGGAGAGCAGGGCTGCCACTACATACCATTCTTTCTCTTAGTACCTATAATGCCTCCACCATATGACAGGAATGCTCTGCGCCCCCCCACTAAGCATTAGACAGCAGCCCTTTTGGTTGTCGTTGAACAAAAAATAACATTATGTTGTTCCATTATATGTATTTGCTTAATCTTAATTAAAATGATTATCACAAAGTACAAAACAAATAAGATTTACAATACAATACCACCCTGAATGCGCCCGATCTCGTCTGACATTATAGGTGTAACCCCCCCTACGAATGGGGGTTCCCAAAAAGTCTTCCCCTACGCTTGCCTAATTGCTCACTGCCAGGCTAGTGTCCTGCATTTTAGCAGTTTAAATGTGATTACCAGAGTCTGTATAGCCTCTGTGTACTGTCTCTTCAAGAGCTGCTTGATTGCAGCATAAGTAATCTGAGATGGAGCTCTGTTGAAAGATGTAACTATTTGCTGAAAACCATTTAGAATGATAATGTAGTTTGTCTAACCTGCTTTCTTTGTAGCAAAGACTGTTTTGTTTGTCTCCACTATCTTGGTCCTGGACTGCAAATTGGACCAATCAGTTCTGGTGGGACCTAAAATGTAGCTGGACTACAGGAGCTGTCTGAATTCAAAATCTATAGGAACTGTGGTTTGAGTTTTGCGCCTTTTTTGCAACTGAAGGGAGCTCTTGCTTTGACTGACAGCCAAATCAGACAACCAGATCTTTTGGATGTTGGGGAAGTCCCGGGCTGCTTGCAGTTTTCAGTTAGAACTAAGCTGGAAGCTGAGCAAGAAGGAGCTGAAGTGTTTCTGAGCAGCTATCCTGAGTGGATTTGCATGGGAGAACTCTGAAAAGGCTAAGTTTTTGGCCTGCATGCCGGTGTGCTGCTCCTGAGAGGAAGAGAAGAGAATTATTTTGGACTAAATCCAAGTGGGCCAGGCTCAACCTGAAGAAGACCGAATATTTTTGCTGAATGCGATCGGCCTGTCAGGAGTTCCAGCTACCCCTAAGCTCCCAGTGTGTGCAGAGACTTTGCGATTGTGCCCGGGGAGCGCTTTGCCTGGTACAGTAGAATTTCTGTACATGTAAATGTGCTATGAGCTGCTAGTGGGTTTTGAGTTAGTTCCCCACTGTGTGAACTGTGTTCTGCTTGCTGGAAACTGTATTCAGCCCAAAACAGACTGCTTCCGAACTTGTCTCCATGCGGTCTAGGCTTTGCCAGACTGGCCCAGCCAGACTACCCACTGCACAGAGAAGCCATCGACGAGAGACCTACCTGGGGATCAGCCCTCGGCTCCACGCTTGAACAGGAACAATGCCTCTGCGACTTGTGTGGGCTCTGCTTCTCCTGGCATTCCAGATCAACCACCTGCAGTCTCAATTTTCATCCAGGCTGTGTCCAGTCTTGGGTATCGTGAGTAAATACCAGGGTAGCTCCCTACAACAACAGCTTAATCTGAGTGTGTCATCTGATTGTCTTGTTGTTTCGTTTCCTTTACGAACTGAGCCCTCTGGCTCTGGATTACAAATATTGTGTACTGTGCACGTTGTGTTTTCCATCACAGGGTGCAACCCTGGGCAACTGTCCTGGCTAGCCCATCTCTTCTCTACCTGGGTACCCAGAGGTGGACTGTGTGGGGGGACTCAAAGCGCATGCATAACTGCTTGATTGATATAACGTTTAAGCTATTTAACCTGATTTTGCCCCTCCCTTGTTCAAGTCCCCTGAATAAATCAGATCTAACTTTTCCTGCATGTAATCTGACTGTGGTTCCAGTTTGTGCTCAAAGTACTGTACTGTTGCTATTTGCTGTGCTTAACCTTGTTTTACAGGGGGTCCCCAGGGTCGGGCCAGAGGAACCAGCACTGGTGGTAAGTTTAAACAGCGTGGGTACTTGTGCGGTATACCAAGGGTATTGTGAAAGTGATTATTGTACAGTGTTCAGGCCACTAGAGGGGAAAGGGGAGGGGTTACAGTATCCCAGAGGGCTGTGCCCAGGTTAGCTTGACCACTACCAACCCTGACCTCCGGGTGGAGGCACCTGTTTCAGAACTCAGGCCCCTTAACCTGCTACTAGCCAAGCAGGCAGGGGTAGTAGTCCTTGGGATAGCACCACCTAGGGGTTACATATGTATGTGTGTGGTGGGGTCACAGATTAACACAGCATTCACATGATATGGTTAGAGGTATAATGGCTAGTGAAAGAAGTGTACATCCATCAGCACATTTCTATTTCATAAGAACCACTGCACTTGACAGCTATCCAGAGATGCTGCCATTTTATGCAGTACCCCAAAATGCTATTCGATCCAGGAGATGGGGAAGTGGGGGGAATTAAAGTCTTGCCATATTTAACAATAGTGTCATTACAAGACCAGGTTTATTGATAGAGCACTTCAGGAGCTGGAGTGGAGACATTACTGCTGTAATTACAATGTAAATTGTGAGGAACTATTTAGCATAAGTACTGAATCCAGAACATGGAGGCACAAGTGGAAACAGAGGGGGATGATTCAAGAGGAAAGTGAGAAAGTTTTATTTTACAGAAAGGGTGGTGGAGCCATGGAACAATCTGCCAGCTGATGTGGTGGCTGCCTATACTACAGTATCGATGATTTCAGCACAGTTGGGACACTGTGAAGGGCTTAGTTGTTGCTCAAGGAGGTGGTGGTAGGGCGGAGAGCATGGGGTGGATAGTGTGGGTTAGAACCCTGTATGGGCAATGGGCCCTGGGTTTGTTATGATTTTATGGGCAGACTGGATGGAGCAATGGGCTTTTTCTGCCATCATTGTCTATGTTTGTATGTAAGTAAAACAAATGCTTACTTCACTATGTGAGTTTTACACCTGGTTCAATGTTAATGATGCCCTTCTACTAGAGTAACTTGACATATTCAAGGTGATGTTCTGGCAAAATTACAGCGATACATAAATAAAAAAAAATATTATATTTGTGTAAAAAGTAACCATTGTTCTCTGCTAGTTAACATACGAATACAGAAACATGGAATTTGTTGACAGATGAGGACTGCTTGGCCCACCCAGTCTGACCATTTTTCACTACTTACAGTATCACTGCAGACCCTACTTGATCTCCGGCAGTTTCTCATCATTTCTTTCAACTAAGATTCCCTTTTGCCTATCCCATGTTTTCTTGAACCCCACCACTGTTTTTGCCCCAACCACCTCAGCTGGTAAACTGTTCCAGGCATCCACCACTCTTTCTGTGCAGAAGTATTTTCTCACATCTCTTCTGAATCTACCTCCATCCAGCTTCATAGCATGTTCCCTTGTTCTTGAGCAGCTTTTTGTGAAAAAATACTTTCCTACTGTACCTTATTTACCCCTTTGAGGTATGTATTGGTCTCTATTATATCCCCCTATGCTTCAAAAGTGTACATATTAAGTTCTCTTAGTCTCTCCTTGTAGGGCTTTTAATATAGACCCATAACATTTTAGTTGGCCCCCCCCCACCCCTGGACTGCCTCCACTCTGTCTATGTCCTTCCAGAGATGTGGGGCAGGAATTTCAAAGCATGGCACAGGGCTTGCGACAAGCCGTGCACCACGGGACTTAGGATCCATTGTTGCACCAAACTCATTCACCGCAACTGTGCCCGATTTTAGAATCTCAGGCATAGTTGCGACTGTTCCCACGATTCATGGCACCTTGCACCACGTATCTGGTGCAAGCTCCGTAAAAACGGTCCTTGAGATTGCCGCAAGCTAAACCACAAAAAGTTGGTCTAGCTTGTGGCAATTGCCACACGGAATAGAAAATCCAGATTGCTGGTGGGTGAATGTTGCAAACTTTGTGCACCATATGTAGAAACAGAGAAACATAGACTTTGATGGCACATAAGGACCGCTTGGTCCACCTAGTCTGCCATTTTCCTACCTACAGGATAAGCTCCAGATCCTAGTTAACCAACAGCTTATTTCTTCCTACCCCCCACAAGAATTGCCTTATGTCTGTCCCATGCATTCTTGAATTCTCCAACAATTTTAGACCCCACAACCTCCTCAGGAAGGCTGTTCTATGTGCCCACCACCATCTCTGTGAAAAAATGCTTCCTCACATTGCCCCTGAGCCACCCCCCTCTATCTTCAAATTGTGTCCCCTTGTTCATACACATCTCTTTTTCTGAAATATGCTACCCTCTTGGACTTTGTTGATTCCACTGAGGTACTTAAAAGTTTCTATCATGTCCCCCCCCCCCCTTTCCACAAGGATGTACATATTAAGCTCCTTTAGTCTCTCCTCGTATGACCTCTCTTGCTGACTCTGCACCATTTTAGTTGCCCTCCTCTAGACTGCCTCCATCCTGTCTATGTCCTTTGCGGAGATGGGGTCTCCAGAACTGGATGCAGTAATCCAGATGGGGTCTCACCAACTGTCTGTACATAGGGATAACAACTTCCTGTTTTCTGCTGGTGATGCCTTTCCCTATACATTCCAGTTTCCCCCCAGCCCTCCCTACTGCTTTCTCACATTGCTTGCTAACCTTACGGTCATCTGATATGATTACCCCCAGGTCCCTTTCCATTTTTGTTGTTGTTACTACCTCCCCTCCCATTGTGTAATCTTCCCCTGGGTTGTTGTTTCCCAGGTGCATTATTTTGCACTTCTTTGCATTGAATCCAAGCTGCCATACTTCTGACCATTCCTCCAACCTTGCAAAGTCCCTTCTCATCCTTTCCTCACCTCCTTGTGTATCAACCCTGTTGCAGATCTTTCTATCATCTGCAAAGAGGCATACTATTCCTTCCAGTTCCTCTGCAATGTCACTTATAATCACATTAAAAAGGACTGGACCCAGTACTGAACCCTGTGGTACTCCACTAGTAACCCCTCTTTCTTCAGCGTGAACTCCATTTACAACTACCTTCTGTGTTCTGTTGTCCAGCCAATGTTTTACCCAGGCTACCACCCTGGGACCCACTCCCAGCCTTGTTAATTTGATTAGTAATCTTTTGTGTGGGACTGTGTCAAATGCCTTGCTAAAGTCTAGGTAGGCCACGTCCACAGCGCCCCCGATCTACTACTTTGGTCACCCAGTCAAAGAAATTAATTAGATTCATCTGACATGACTTTCCCACTGTGAACCCATGCTGCCTTGGGTTCTGTGCCCCACTGGCCTCTAGGTACTCAACAGTTCTTTCCTTTAGAAGTGATTCCATCACTTTCCCTACCACAGAGGTCAAACTGACAGGTCTGTAGTTTCCTGCCTCTGTCTTGCTCCCCCTTTTGTGAAGGGGAATCACATCCGCCTTCTTCCAGTCCTCAGGTACCACACCATCCTCCCATGATTTGTTAAAAAGGGTAGTCATAGAAACATAGATTTTGATGGCAGATAAGGACCACTTGGCCCACCTAGACTGCCCATTTCCCTACCTACAGAATAAGCTGCAGATCCTGTTTAACCAGCAGCCTATTTCTTCCTACCCCCCCAACAAAAATTGCCTTACGCCTGTCCCATGCATTCTTAAATTCTCCCACAGTTTTAGACCCCACAACATCCTCAGGAAGGCTGTTCTATGCATCCACCACCCTCTCTCTGAAAAAATACTTCCTCACATTGCCCCTGACCCGCCCCCCTCTATCTTAAATTGTGTCCCCTTGTTCTTGCACATCTCTTTTTCTGAAAGATGTTACCCTCTTGGACTTTGTTGATTCCACTGAGGTACTTTAAAGTTTCTATCATGTCCCCCCTCTCCTCAAGGGTATGCATATTAAGCTGCTTTAGTCTCTCCTCATATGGTTTCTCTTGCAGACCCTGCACCATTTTAGTTGCCCTCCTCTGGATGCCTCCATCCTGTCTATGTCCTTGTGAAGATGGGGTCTCCAGAACTGGATGCAGTACTCCAGATGGGGTCTCACCAACTGTCTGTACAGGGGGATAACAACTTCCTGTTTTCTGCTAGTGATGCCTCTCCCTATACATCCCAGTATCCCCCCAGCTCTCCCTACTGCCTTCTCACATTGCTTGCTAACCTTAAGGTCATCTGATATGATTACCCCCAGATCCCTCTCCATTTTTGTTGTTGTTAATACCTCCCCCCCCCATTGTGTAATCTTCCCCTGGGTTGTTGTTTCCCAGGTGCATTACTTTGCACTTCTTTGCATTGAATCCAAGCTGCCATACTTCTGACCATTCCTCCAACCTTGCCAAGTCCCTTCTCATCCTTTCAATGCCTCCTTGTGTATTAACCCTGTTGCAGATCTTTGTGTCATCTGCAAAGAGGCATACTTTTCCTTCCAGTTCCTCTGCAATGTCACTTATAAAGATATTTAAAAGGACTGGACCCAGTACTGAATCCTGCGGTACCCCACTAGTAACCCCTTTCTTCAGAGTGGACTCCATTTACAATTACCTTCTGTGTCCTGTTGTCCAGCCAATATTTTATCCAGGCTACCACCCTGGGACCCACTCCCAGGCTGGTTAAATTTGACTATTAATCTTTTGTGTGGTACTGTGTCAAATGCCTTGCTAAAGTTGAGGTAGGCCATGTTCACAGCCCCTCCCTGGTCTACTACTTTGGTCACTTTGTCAAAGAAATCAGTTAGATTAGTCTGATATGACCTTCCCCGCTGTGAACCTATGCTGCCTTGAGTCCTGTGCCCCACTGGCCTCTAGGTACTCAACAGTTCTTTCCTTCAGAAGTGATTCCATCACTTTCCCTACCACAGAGGTCAAACTGACAGGTCTGTAGTTTCCTGCCTCTGTCTTACTATCACTTTTGTGAAGGGGAATCACATCCATCGTCCTCTAGTCCTCAGGTACCACACCATCCTCCCATGATTTGTTAAAAAGGGTAGTCAGTGGTGCGACTAGTTCTCTCCTTAATTCTTTCAGAATTCTGGGGTGAATTCCATCAGGCCCCATTGCTTTGTCCACCTTCAGTTTTAGGAGTTCTTTCAGAACCCGTTCTTCTGTGAAAGGACTGGGATCGACTCCCCTATCCAGAGTGCTTCTGTTAATTGGATTAGGCACCTCCCCCTCCTCCTCTTTTGTGAATACTGAGCAGCAGTATTCATTCAGTATCCCTGCTTTTCACTGTTCCTCTCTGCCCACCCACTGTCCTTTCTATTCAGCCTCACTGTCCCTCCCTTTGTCTTTCTACACTCCCTGATATACCTATAAAAGGTTTTATCCCCCCTCTTAACTGAGTTGGCTATCTTTTCCTCAGTTTGGGCCTTTGCTCAGTGGTTATTTTGTGCCAGGGCTCAGCCCCGGCACCTCTTTTCATGCCAGGGCTGAGCCCTGGCACCTCTTCTCTCTGACACTGCACTTTAAATATTGTTTTTTGGTGTGTACTCACTGTTCAAAGCTGGCTGATTTGTTTGTGCTGCCGCAGTGCCACAGCGGTGCAGTTTGCAGTCAGCTCCACCTCCTTGCAGTCGTCCTCTCAGCTGAGCTGCTGCCTGCTGCTGTTTGCTTCCTCCATGCTGCTCGCTTCCAAGTTGCTTGCTCTGGAGGGGGTAGTTGGGGTTGCCAGTGACAGCGTGCATAACCACCTTGCATTTGCATGATTTTGCTTTATTACTAGACACACATACACAGCACGGGCATCACCTGACCAACTGTTCTATGGTCTGGTCTCTCATGTTGCATGCGAACATCATCATGGGAGGAGTCAGCAGTCGCCGTCTTTTGCAGGCTGTGGCTGCGTCTACTGTCATCTCATTGTGAGGAAAAATAATCTGCGTACTGATGGATTCTGAATAAAAAATGAATTATTCTGAAAGTTAAATTTACTTGAGGGGTTGTTAAGTTGTACTGAGACTGGGGAGTCTGTCAGGGGTTACTTAATTAAAAAGGAGAAAGGAAAGTCGGTCATCGGATGGGCAAGGCAGGGAGTGGGCTGTCCGAGGGATTGGGAAACATTACACCCAGGTGGTGGGAAAAAAGCTGTGGCTGGGAGTGACTGGGACAGTCAGTGAGGAGTAGATACCTGGCTTGGGGAGGAGATTCAAGGAAGCCAGTAACATTTGGGGCACTCTGAAGTGGTAAAGCATTTAGGTAGAAGCCAGAAGGCAAGGAAGTAGTGAAGAAGCGCAGGGCAGAACAGAAGAAGCCTGCTTCTGTGTTTCAGGCGAGAACTTGAAACGCACTACCTAAAACTAACCTAAAATAAGTAGCAACTAAAAGAAAAAAATATTTAAAACCTTGGCTCTTCAAACAAATTAGAATAAAGAAGCAGACTGCATTGAGGCTGACAAGTTTTGTTGCCTGAGTAGAGAACTCATCAGCTCAGTTGTGTATGAGCTTGGTAAATTCAGCAGTCTGCCTGGGTTTGACTAATTATTTTTCCTAGTTCTCCAAGAGCTGAATTAAAAATTAACCCCTTAAGGCTATACAAAGGCTGAGGAGCTGTGTGAGACTGGTGGTACATCCGGTAGACTGACAGCCTAGTGTTTCATTCCTACCATACTTGTGATTAAACAGAGGCTCTGGTGCTGATAACCAGTAATTCCCCACCCCCCAGAAAAACTCATAAGTGTAAGAGGAGCTGTGTCTCTGTGTGAGTTTGGTACATACAGCAGATAGACTGGGTATAAAATAAAATAGGTTGACCAAAAAAAAGGTTAAATAAGAAAGGTAAAGGAGTAGCAGTGTGTGAGTTTGGTACATATAGCAGACTGTCTGCGGTTCATTAATTATTATGCTTTTCAGTTCCCACCCCACCAGCTGAAAAAAAAAGAAAATAAACCCCTAGGCTAAAGGCTGAGGAGCAATGCTAGACATTTTAGTAACCTGTTCTGACTAGGCCCCAGAAACTCTTGGGTTTTAGATGGTCTGTTTTGAGCAGAGGAGTGTGCAGAGTCAGTGAACAAGGGGGGCCAGAATCCCCACAAAGCTAGGGAGGTCTGGGGGCATATATAATTATATCATAATTTAGTTGGAGGATGATTTTTTAAGGGGTGTGTGGCCAGGTAGCCCCCGTTCACACCTATGGTTTTAAGTATTGTGGCTTTTATTGAAGATAAAACACACTTCTGTTAGTTACAGGTTCCCTACCTCTGACTCCTGGGGAAGAAATATTTTTTTTCACCTGGACAGAGTCAGGGTATTGGAGACTCTCGCTGACCTTATTAAGCAACAACAATATGTACCACAGAGCATCTAGGAGCATACAACTTTGCCCTGCTATTGTATGTTGCACAGTGGCCAGGGGTTCAATAAGTCTTAGACCCTGCAATATGATGAGATGTTGTTCGTACCTGAGCAGCTAACCTCACGTTGTAACAATCGCAGGAGCATAGTTATACTGTTACAGTCAAAATGCTGTAATATTTCAGTCCAATTGCATGCCTGCTGTATTAACAGGATTGTTTATTCAGAACCTGGATAAACTGTAAAGTAACATTTTTGTTACTTTACTTGGAAATGTGGACATGTGTTCAGGCTCCTTAGTGTACCTTCTGTAATTTTTTTCGTCAATTTACTTTGAAATGATATTCCATTTTCTTTTTCATTGGCCACTTATTGCTGCTGCATTAAACTCATTTTGATAATTGCTGATCAGTTTATAAACTGCAAGTTCACGGTAAGGTTCCATTGCAGGGCCACACACACTGATGCTACAGATTCCTTTGGGCCCCACCACCTTGCTATTGCATTTTACATGCCCACAAACCTTTACCTATAGAAAACTTGTCATGCCTCAGTTTGAATGGCTTTTACAGCCACCAACTAAAAATTGGACCCTGCAAGATGAGCTGTGGTACAATTTATTGCTTAATAAGGTTAGCCAGCATCTCAAGTACCCTAATTCCAAATGGGAATTTTTTTTTTCCCCTGGATTCAGGGGGTAGGCCAGAAGCTCTTGGGTTAGATGCGCCTTGGTGAGTTTTGGGTCTTTTATTGAAGACAAAGCACGCTTCTGTTACAGGGTCCCTACCAGGAACCTGTAACAGAAGTGTGCCTTATCTTCAATAAAGGCCCCAAAACTCACTAAAGAGCATCTAAAACCCAAGAGCTTCTGTGGGCCTACCGGCCCCCACTCCCCTGGCCTTTGGATCACAGTACTGTGCCATTGCTTCTACATGCCCATTATCCTTTAACTGTAAAACCTCTTCATGCTTCAGTTTTAATTGGCTCTGCTACTACCTGTACTTGTACCATACTAGATGCTATGTGGTACATTTTGTTGCTGAGTGAGGTCAGCCAGAGTCTCCAATACCCTAATCCCCCCAAAAAAAAAATCTTCCCCTGGATTCAGGGGTAGGTAACCTGTAACAGTGATGTACTTTATCTTCAATAAAAGCCCCAAAACTCCCCACAGAGCATCTAAAACCAAAGATCTTCTGGGTGCCTACCGGCCCCAGACCCCTGACCTTTGGGTGACAGGTACAGCACCTTGCCATTGAATTCTACATGCCCACAATCCTGCAGCGGTCAGCCTAACTCTCCCAATACCCTGACTTCCCCCTCCAAAAAAAAATGATTCCCCAGGAATCAGGAGTAGGGAACCTAACACAGAAATGAGTTTTATCTGCAATATAAGCTCCAAAACTCACCAGAGAACATCTAAAAACCCCAGGCATTTGGGGTTTTGACTCAGAGCCCTGACACCACCTTCTTTACAAATTAAGCACTGCCTTTGCTATTCTGACAACCCTCCCTGCTTCCTTCTGCCTTAACTGGTACAGTTCTCTCTCCTGTTCCTTCTGTGTTTCCTTATACTTCCTAAATGCTATCTTTTTCTTCCTAACCTTCTCCGCCACCTCTTTTGAGAACCATAGTGGCTTTTTCTTTCATTTTGATTTATTTGCTTCACACAAAGGCATGTTGCCTCT
This sequence comes from Neoceratodus forsteri, assembly GCA_016271365.2. Classification (NCBI taxonomy): domain Eukaryota; kingdom Metazoa; phylum Chordata; order Ceratodontiformes; family Ceratodontidae; genus Neoceratodus; species Neoceratodus forsteri. Next base: position 722,525,941 of record CM057458.1, on the reverse strand, counting down.
GTGATGGCAGTTTTGATGTTTCCCCCATTGTTGCTCCACCCCTCCTTCTATCCTGTTTGCTAGTGCTTTTCTAAGGCACTCTCCCATCTTGCCAAAGTCAGCCCTCCTGAAGTCCAGTACCCTCACTTTTGTATGGCTTGACTCTGTAGCTGAGTTTATTGTGAACCTCACTGTTTGGTGGTCACTTGTTCCCAGATGGCTACCCACTTCTAGATCTGAGATCCTCTCACTGTCCCCATTTGAGAGTATGAGGTCTAAGATTGCTCCCTCACGAGTGGGTTCCAAAACTAGCTGTCTGAAGCATGCCAGCTGAAGGGCATTGAGAAATGCCCTGCTTTTGGATGTGGCTGCAGCAAAGGTGCTCCAGTTAACATCTGGCATATTAGGGTCTCCCATCAACAGTATCTCCTCTTTCTTTGCCATCCTAAGGATGCCTTCTATCATATCCTTGTCCATTCCCTCCCCCTGACATGGGGGTCTGTATACAACCCCTGTGCGGATTGTGGTGCCATTTCCCGTCTCTAAGGTGACCTACAGTGCCTCCTCTCCTCCCTGTTTACTCTTTTGTTCAGTTGCTTTTATCCCTTCCCTTACATAGAGAGCTATTCCACCCCCTCTTCTCCCCCCCCTCCCTGTCTCTCCTGTAGGTTGTGAACCATGGTATGTTAACCTCCCAGTCATGGTTCTCTGTGTACCATGTTTCTGTGACTGCTACGATATCCAGGCATCCCTCTTCCATCAAGGCCATCAGTTCAGGGAGCTTGTTGCCCAGACTACGGGCATTGGTACTCATTACCCTCCATTTCTAGATGGCCTTACTCCTTTTTTCCCCATCCCTGTCCTTATTGCATTTGTCATTTTCTCCATTTACCCCTGCCCTTCTCCCTATCAACATCCCTATGTTGGTGTTTACCTCACTTAGTACCCCGATTGTTTTGGGGGGGCTAAGATTTCCCTGTTCCTTTCTAGTGCCTCCCCCCCTTGGCTAGTTTAAATGCTTACCAATGAAGCATTTAAAGCTATCATTTAGGATCCTGGTTCTCCTCCTGGACAGATGCAGACCATGCAGTGCACCCGGGATTTGCAGCATTCACAAGCATTAGCAAATCCTGCCTATGGTCTCCAGAACTGTACACAGTATTTCCGGTGAGGTGTGATCAGTGATCTATACAGAGGCAACACCACCTCCTCCCTTCTGCTGGTGAACCACCTTCCTATGCACCTCAACATCCCACTAGACTTTCCAACTGCCTTGCTGCACTGCCTATCCATCTTTAAGACATCAGATGATTACTTTTGCTGTTTTGTTTTGTATTCTGCTCTGCCATTGAATCCTACTGTGGTCTATACAGAATTGAAAACCAGCCAATTTCTTTGGCTTCATAATAAAACTGGTGGCATAACCAAGGCTCACTTTGGAAACACGTGAAATCTCTTTTAGCAAAAAAATCACAAATATGCTGAGCCTATCTTGCATAAAAACATTTTACCTCTCACAGAACTGATATTTCAGTCAGTCCCTTTATTGGAGAGAAACAAAAGCTGTTTATTATCAATTCAGTTAGACTTTTACTTAGTGCTTGGTTTCAGTGGTTGCAAACACTTTTTATTCAAGCTGCAAAAAAGGGGAGTACTCACACTTGAGTGGTCAGAGCTCCTCTTTTACCTATTTTCTATCTATCTATCTGTATAATCTATCTATATAACAGTACCTAGCCTATCTATCTAAACGGGCTGGGGTGCCCAACCCTGGTACTGCTACTTTCAGGTCACCTACCCCACTTCCCAGTAGGTTATATTAATATAATGGCAGACCAGGGTGCCCACCCTCAGTACTTCTTCTTCAAACACCCCCTTCCCTCCAGGTTGCCCCCCCAAACAAAGTGGTGGTGGCACTGAGGAGCCCACCCCTGGTGCCATCAAAGATTATCCTGGCACTTGAGGGCCCAATCCCCAGTGTTGGTTTGGGTCCCCTGTTAATAAAGAAAACTGCCCTTCATTAATCTCACCATCTAAACTTGTCAAGGAGAAAACAGTCCCCAGCCACTTCATTTAGTATCCACCACCCCACACCTCCCCATACACCTTCACACACCTAAACGTATCCCATGATGTGGATCCACTTTCTGACTGAAAAACCAAAACACATCTTACTGTTGGAACCAATGACTGTGACATGAGAAAATAAGGTAAGTTTGGTTTTATGTATTTCAATGGGGTTTTATCTTTTGGTTCCACCCATGGAATGTGCTATCCGAGTGCGCCCATCATTAGGGTGGCAGGATTTAAATTTGCCAATCCAGTTATATGTGGGGGTTGTGCCCCCCTGCTCCCCATGTGGGGAACTCTGCCCCACACACCTCTAACTAAATATTCCAACTCCAGGGGGGCATACTTTGGTTAGGGGTATGCAAATTTGACGTTTTGGCCCCCTAATGATGTGTCCACTCAGACCAGAGCACAGATGGCTGGAAGGGTTAACCTTTATTCATAACTTTGTCATTTGGGGACCCCATTTCACATACAAGGTAGGTGGAATGTTTCAAATCAGAAAGGTGATTCTACTGTCTGTCTGAGAAATCACCTATTGGGCTGGATATGAAATATTTCACCTACTAGCTTCATGAGGAGAGATCATAAAAATGCTATAAAATACTGCAATGTTCACTCACAACTTTACTAATTTTCAATATCTTTCTACAAAACTTTCAACGTTACCTTTTTGGGACCCCACCTCATGAACAATGCATTTTAATGTTTTCAAACAGGTACCAAAAGGAGATTTTGCAGTTGTTGTGTGAAATCACATTTGAGGCAGGGTTTGAAACTCTTCACCTACTGGTTCATGAGGTGGGGGTCATAAGAAAGCTATGTTGAACATCTGGTGCTAAAATATGGTAAAATGACCAAGTTATGAGTGAACATTGAAATATTTCAATGTTCACTCTCCAACATAGTTTTTTTTTGTCACACTACCTCATGAATAAAGCAGTTGAAATGTTTCAAATACATGCTGAAACACGATTTCACTGTCTCTGTGTGAAATCACATTTCTGGTGGGATTTGAAAGTTGTTTCCTACCAGGATCACGAGGTGGTGTCATAAAAAAGGCTATGTTGGAAATCTGGTGTAAAAATATGACAAAATGCCCAAGTTCTGAGTGAACACTGAAATATTTCAACATTCACCCATAAGTTTTTTAATTTTCAATATTTTGACTACAAACTTTCAACATAGTGATTTTTTCATATCACCTCATGAGCATGACAAGTGTCATTTTTCAAATAATGATTGACATGTGTTTTCACACTTATGGTGAACAATGATGTTTTGGCTAGTATTCTGTAAATGCCACATCATGTTTATAAGGGGGAGTTACAAAATGACTATCTTGAAAATTGGGGGTCAAAATAAAAAAAAATAATTATTTGGAAACAAGTGTAGTACCAGCCCTGTGCATCTGTGTCTGCAGCCACATAGGCTGCAGAAGCGCTGGGCCCTGTGCTTCTATCAGACAGACCCAAGAATTCATGACGTTCATTGTTGCTGTTCTGTAGACTGATGGTGTCTTCCCTTGCTGCAGTCTTCTTCTGTTCGCACAGGTCTCAAAGAGACCTGAATGAATGTGGATAAAATTCCACTATCTCAAAAAGAAAAGAAATTCTTTGCAAGAAATTGTGTTAATGCACCACTTGGGTTCAGCCTTATGCCACAAAAGTAAAGAAACCTTAACTCCCCCACCCCAGCCCTCAAGCAGAAAAAAGATAAGACCACATAAGCAACCACAGGAAACTATCATCATAAGACAATAATATATACAGTACAGTCCTATTTATCCAAACCAGTCGTGCGATATGTTTCTGATTCAGATAAACGGGAGTTTGTAAAAATGGGATTCTTCGATTTTTTTATTTGGCTGCATTGATAAAGCACTGAGACCCTTTGCGAGTGACACACTTTATACTACAGTGTGGCTATAACAAAAGAGAAGGGCGAAGGGGCTGGCTATTCATTCATTTTTCATTCATTTTTTTCAGTGCATGGTGAATGAGAAGGGGAGAAGTGAGAAGTGCTGTAAAGGGAGTAGTGAGGAGTTCCAGTTCCAGCGGTGTGGATATGCAAACTTAAGAGAATAGCTCTGATGGGTCTGGGGTAATTAATCTTTCTAACACCAGGACTTCTGCATTTAATCACCACTTCAATTGTTCCTTGGATGTCAGAGATACCTGAGAAGAGAGAGCTGCTTGTTTTTATCCTCACCATACCTTTTGTACTGCTGTCTGTGGTTCTGACTTTCACCTCACCAGCAACCCGAACATGGTGGCCGAAACTTCCAGAGACTCTCAGCAGCCCACCAATACAGAGCTACTCGCTGAAAATAAGGCTTTCCACGATGAATCCAGACTGCTGTACCAGGAACTCAAAGCTTTGATTTTCCAAATAGAAGTCAAAACTCAAGAGCTTGAAAAGCAATCCTCCGAAACAGATGACCGAGTTGACATGCTCGGTGGCTTTTCACTCCATTGCGGCAGGACACGCATACTTTGAATGACAGATGTGATGATTTAGAAAATCAATTGAGACACAACAATATACACCTTTATAGAGTCCCAGAAGGCTGTGAATCAGAATTGGATTTTATTTGCTTTGTCCAAGATCTCCTCTGCTTGATTCTAAATCCTGAGGACCTGACCCCGTTCCCAATCGAAAAGAGCTCATCAATCATTGACTGCACCATCCCTTAGACCCGTGGCTAGACCTTGTGCTATAATTGTGAGGTTTTATTAGTATGCAGTGAAACAGGCTATTTTGGTGAGGACTTAGAGGAACACATCCTTCATATACCAAGGGCATCGCATTTCCCTCAATAACAGCTACTCCCCTTCACTTCAAAGAAGACATAGAGCCTTTGCTCCCATCTTCCAGACTCTGCAGGCAAACAATTTAGTCTTAAACACTGTATCTTCCCCAACTAAAGATTTTCTTTTCAGAGGGTCCCCATGTATTCGATGATTATGACACAACACTACAGGCTCTCAAAGAGCATGGAATAATCCAGGATACAGAGATGTAGGTACAGGAGAGCAGAGATAAGAGGGTTTCCAGATACAGAAGTGGGTGAAGGTCTCTCCAGCTGGTAAAAAACAATGCAAGGAGCAAACTTTGCAAGAATTCAAAACACTCTTGCAAACTTTCTGGAGGGATCCTGCAGAATTATTATTTTCTTTTTCAGCCCCTAAACTTACTCAACTGCCCTCTGTCAATATTTAATACCTGTCAGACAGTATAACTTCTGATTACTACACTTGAAGGGAAGATACGAAGTGTTTGCTCCATTCATGTTTACTCTCCTCAAAGCTACCGGCCTTTTACTATGCCCTGTTTGGGACTGAGCCCCATGTTCTCTACTTACATTCCTTACAGGAAAGTACATTGCTTTTGTTGATTGGATCCTCAATTAACAATTTCCGCAAAATGTGTGAATAACTTTGTATCGAGCTTTCCTTTTTTGTCTGACTGAATGGCATCTCCCTTCCGTAACCGATTTGGGAAACCCAATTCGACCGGCAATCCTGCATCGTGTCAATACCTGGTTCCAACTGAAGTGTTCTTTTGCTGTTTTTCTGATCCAACCTGACCTTTTGGCTTTGGAGAGCTGCATCCTTGAGATGAGAGGCATGCTTGGACCTGTCACAATCTGGCCATTCGTGGGTCTTACTGAGCTTGGCTTGTTTTTCTAGTTTCGAGATCCCAACTATGATATATTAACTATTTGTTTCCTTGGCCTGGTAATGAGTGTTTTGGATGGCTTCCCTATGTTTGTGAGCTTGAACTCCTGTCACCGACTTGCAGTAATAAGATACTCATATTTTGATGACTTACAGACTTCTTACCAGCCAGCCTTTTTGGGAATTCTGACTTGATCTTTGATGATCCTTTATGCCAGATCATCCGGGATTAAAGTAATTCTTCTTCTTTCATTCTGTATTTAGTGGACCTGAATTGAGACTTCCTACTTTTAGTCTGGTACTGCAGATGGGGCCCTGCAGCTGAATTAGCTTTTTCTAGATGGAAACTTGAAACATCAATGCTGGATAGACTAACATTTTTTTTCTCTTTTTTTTTTACAGGACTGCTTGATGTTTGACTCACGTTATAAGAATAAATATGAGCTATGGATGTATGTAAGTACATTCTGCAGGGCTTAGTATTTAATGTAGCTTAATTTAGTTGTTTAGATTGCTAAGTTTTTAATTTAATATTTTTGCTGGCCCTGCTTATGTCATATGTTTTCAATAATTCTCAGTAGAAAGACGTGCCTTCCTTCCTGAATTATTTTACCAACCTATCATATTTGTAATTTATATTACCTCATACCCATCTGGTATGTTTGTTATTTCTTGTCCTTGTAATATATATTGTGGCTATTTCTTGCTCTTCTTTATCCCTATTCATTACAGTTTTATTTCTGTCTCTGGCATAATACAACTAGCGATTTTTTGACCTCCTTGCCCCACTTTTTCCTTTACTCACCCATTTGTGGGTTGCCCAATTTGGGTGCCTCATGGAGAAAGTCCCTTTTTTTAGGGGCCATAAGACCTCTCTCACCCCTTTCTGCTTGCAGCTGCTTGACATCCTAGCAAGAAGGGGATTGGGGCCTGCTATTAGTGTAGCCCCCCCCACCTTGGAAGCACTTTTGTGACATTTGTCTACTGTATATAGTAATGTTACTGTTTGTTAACTAGTTGACTGGGTCCTCATTTTATTTTATGTACCAATTGGATATACGTAAGGTCCCTTGATGTTTCGAGCATGGTCCAGGTAGTAATTTTGGTACAACAGACTGATAATTGTTTTCTTTTCTTTTAATGCTATATGGATAATTTTATGACTGTTAGTTCCTTCAATGTTAAAAGCTTGATGAACTCAGTTAAATGTAGAAAAATAATGAGTTTCCTGACAAGAACAGGGCTGATTTCATCTTTTTACAGGAGACACATCTTTCTTCTCAGGAACACAAAAACTGGGCCATTTTGTGTTTGGAGCTACTGCCCTTGCTTCATATAAGAAAGGGCGCAGGGGAGGCGGGGCTATTTTAATTCTCACTAGAGTCTCTTTTGAGCTTTTGGATACTGTTTCTGATAAAGAAGGTAGATATGTTTTTTATGAAGGGCCGCAGTCATGGTCAGCATCTCACCTTAGCCTCAATTTATGTCTGACTATCAGGTTTACTGAACCATCTTGTTCCTCTTCAGAACTGGGCTGAAGGGTAAGTGATATGTGGTGAGATTTTAACCTTTTACTTAATACACAGTTGGACTCCACAACTACTGTCTTGCACCGGGAACAAAGAATCTCTTCTAAGGTTGTCAGATTGTTGGGGGGAACTAAGTTATGGGGATGGCTGGTGCTATCTGAATGGGAATCAAAAACTCTGTACTTTTTACTCCCCACCCCATAAAGTATATTCTTGGATTGATTATTATTTTCTTCCCACTGAGACTTTAAACTCTGCTCATAGGTGCTGAGCAGGAGATATGGTTCTATCAGACCATGTTCCTCTATTTCTTAGTATAAAATTAGCTGGCTTTAAGCGTAATACTTTCTGGTGGTTGAATCTATCTTTATTGCAAGATCAGGAGGTGCAACACATTATTCGAGAAACTTATAGACAGGCCCTTTTGGATAACAATTCCCCTAATGTTTCTCCTGCCCTTTTTTGGGATACAACAAAGGTGATTATATGGGGGAAACTGATTTCTGTTTCAGCTTCTAAGAAGCGGCAATGTGATATTAAGAGAGCTGATCTGACCCAGCGGTTTTCTCAGTTGGAGGCTCAGTAACAAACATCGTTTGATAAGTAGAGGGAAAATATTTTGTTCGCATTCAAAAAAGAGCTTAATAATATCCTAGATTATTATGAGGAGCAAAAACGTCTCTTTTTAAAGCAAAAATTTTATGACGGAGGCCCCAGGTCTTGTAGACTTCTGGCTGCTCACCTGTGGATTCAGAAGGCAAATGCCACAATACAGTATTGTTGATTAAGCACCCTATTTCTCAAAACCAGCTGCATATGACTCCAGAAATTACAAATGCCTTTAGACAGTATTATACTGACCTGTATGCCCCCGGTGCTTCCTCTGATTCAATTTAACTATCACAATATTTTAATACTCTATCCCTACCATCTCTAACTCCTCTTGACTGTAAACTGCTGAAGGACCCTCCAATGACAACTGAAATCTTGACAGAAATTGTCCTTCGTAAATGCCCAAAGACAGATGGGTTACCTGGAGAGTTTTATATACATTTAAAAGATTTGGTCTCTCCTTTGTTGCTGAAGGTTTACCAGGCTGCTTTGACTTGGGAAACCCCTTTGCCTGTATCGTGGTCCCAGGCGATAATTTCAGTTATACCCAAGCCTGGTAGAGACACCACTAACTGTGTCTCATGTCGGTCAATATCTGTTTTAAATATAGATTACAAGATCTTAACTTCCATAATAGCTAGAAGGTACCAACAGGTAATACTGAAATTGTTCTGTCTGGATCAAATGGGCTTTATACCCAGCCACCAGGCCTAAGACAGTCTGAGGAGTACTGTGCATATTATGTATCACTTACAACCGTCTCAACAATCTGTGCTCCTCCTCAGTCTTGACACTGAGAAGGTCTTTGATAAGGTCTCTTGGCCTCTTTTTATAGGCATCTCTGTCCAGATTTGGGTTTTTGGAAGATTTTCTTCATTTTTTGTTTAAATTATGCCATAAATGTGTTGGATACATAAGAGCAAACGTACATATTTCCTCTTATTTCGAATTGGGCAGGGTACACGTGAAGGATTCCCCTTGTCCCCCATTTTGTTTGCCCTTTACATTGAGCCCTTGGCTCAGGGTAATAGGAAAAATCCTGATATCGAGGGTGTTGTTCTTTGGGGGGGGGGAGTGCAACACAAGTTGGCGTTATATGCCGACAATGTGTTATTATATTTACCAGACCCCAATACATCATTGCCAGTGGTATTTACTCATATTTCTACATTTATGACTTTGTCTGGATATACTCTTAATACTGCTAAAATGGAAGTATTAAATTTCAACGGTATGGTTCCTTTCCATATTCGGAAAACTTATCCTTTGAAGTGGGACCTCCCATCTTTATGGTACGTGTGAATTCATTTATCAGCGCAAGTTTCTCTGTTGTGTTCACTTGTTTCAACTAAATTACCCCCCACTCCTCACTCAGTTGAAATCAGATATTCAGTGTTGACCCTTGTTAGCACTTTCCCTTCATTCTCATATTCAGGTTTTAAAAATAAATGTTCTCCCACATTTTCTGTTTTTATTTCATTGTGCTCCTTGTCCAGTTCCATTGAAGGAGTTTGAAGCCTGGCAACAGCTCTTGATGAAATATGTCTCACAGTCTAAGAGGCCTAGGATCTCTCAGTAGATTTTATTTTTAACGAAACAGTTAGGTGGTATGTCGGTTCCTTGGTTGGCCGGATACTGGACAGCAGCCCAGTTGTGTATTGCCATATTACCGAGACATAATGGGTTATCATTCCCACTGGAAATTGATAGACTTATTTTATTCTCTCTCTCTGCACCACTTACTTTGCAATGTTTTTCCCCTGCTAGATTTCCAAGCTGGGAAAGATCTCCTTTCTCAGATACAGAGGTGTTATTAGAAGGATCACAGACAGACCTTAATCAGGGTCTCACAAGAGTACATTTGTGGAAATATAGAAGCTGGATCACTGATTCTGATTTTCTCCCTGATCGAACTTATTCACGGTTCCTTTATATGTCACATAAGGGTATTTATGCCCCTTGGCAATTATTAACTGGGAACACTGTCCTCTCTTTTGAGGATGCCCAAGCTAAATTTGGTTGATTGGAAAGAGATAGATTTTGATATTACCAACTTCAGGATTATGTAAATTGATTTCTGAGGACTTCTGCCTGGCAGGGTGAGGAAGATTTGCCAGGTCCTCCATTTGAATCTCTTTGGGGGACTCCATTGGGGAAGAGGGCCATCTCTTTATTATATTCCAACTATGTTGCAGACTGTCTCCAAGCCACAAGTAAAATCTGTCACAAGTGGGAGCAAGAATTTGTTATTTAGATTGATGAAAATCAATGGTTACAGATGTGCGAGATACCTGGCGGACCTCTTCCTCTCATAGTTGGAGGAACTTTCTCTAGAAGTTACGAATCAGATATTTAAGGGTCCCTGCTGTTATATCTAAATGGTCTCCATCGGTCCCTTCTGTTTGCTGGAGAGGTTGTGGTGTCCAGCCTGCAACACAGACTCAAATTTTTGGGGTCATGTGCTGCTCTATGTCCTTTCTGGCTTGAACTTGGGGGGCATATGCAGAATATTTTTGGCCTCTCCTCAATGTCAGGGCCAGAATCTGTAATGTGGGGCCTTTGGTCATCAGAGATAAAAGGTAAGAATTCTAAGTACCTTTGGTGTATTTTACCTGCAGCTGCATTTAAAGCAATCACAAGGAAATGGCTTTCGTTGGCCATACCAACTTTTTCAGATTGGGTGAGTGTTGTTAATTCTATATAAATAATAGAGAAAATTACTTTTTCACTCCTGCAGAGACTCCCCCTCTTCCAGAGCAGATGGACCCAATGGACTTTGTATGAGGGTCTTCACCCTTTATAAATTCATTCTGGTTATACACCCTCACTAACATTTTCAATTTCTATTTTAAGGCATTGACCTCAGTTGCCATGTTTTGCTCTTCACTTGGACATGCTCAACATTGCTATAGCCTAGTTTTTAATTTACATCAGGTTCCTGTTATGTTTGATTATTTTTAATCCTGTATTTCCCTGTTGTAAAGTTGATATTATTATCTCAGAAAGATTTCCCATTTGTTGGAGGGCCCGTTTCTCTTTTTTCTTTATATTACCAGTTGATTCCTTATACTTCAGAACTACGAGCATCTTTGTTGTTCATCTCATATTGTTTAGTTAACACACTGCATTGTATATGTGTTTTATGTGTATATTGTTCTGATCCTTGTTCATTATTTTTGCTCTTTAACTAAACAGTTCAATAAAGTTTGAGTATAAAAAAGGGAGTAGGGAGAAGTGCTGTAAAGTGCTGGAAGTGCTTAACTTTTTTTTTTCTGAGTATGCTCATACATACTGTCAGACATACTGTACTGTACTCTGCATCTTTGTTTTTGCAGCAGTGTAAAATACTACTACTTGCGGTATCCTGTGATAATAACAAACCAAACTGAGTGACTCACTACTGAGTACATCAGTTTGGTTGCTTCTGGGATTGGTAATAGGGAAGAAATAGTGTAGGGAGGGAATAGTGAGGGAGGAGAGGGACAATGGCAAGTGGAGGGAATATCGATGGAAGGGAGGGAGTAGTGGGATGTGCTAAATGGGTTTTTGGATCATCACTCCTAGTGTAGTGGGTAGGGACACGGACTGTAGTGCTGGTGGTCCTGGGTTCGAGACTGTACTGAGGTACAGTTTTTTTTTTTTTTTTTTTTTGGCAGGCGTTCATGTTTATTTTGTTAAGTAGTGCTTTCCTCATTCTTTCTTCTTTCCTCCAGTGTCTGCCCCCCTCAGAGGTGATTATTTAAGTGCAGAGGGTGTAGCCCCCCCAACATAAAACACTGATTGAAAAGTTTGCAGAGTTGGTGTTCGGCATTTGTTGTGTGCCGAATTGGATTTCAGCAGGGTGCACTCACTGTTTTGTGAGTCGCTCACTTATTTTCACTATCTTGACGTGGAACCGTCACTTGCTGAAGGCTTTGTACTCTTTTCTTGGCTGCTTTAGAACAAAGACCCATCAGTAGCATTAGCTGCATGGGGTCACAGTCAGGCTGATTTTCCATCCAAAGCAAACATTTGTCAAAGCTTTCCAGTGCCTCTGAATATGTAGGGATGGGTACTGCATCGTCTGCATCATCAGATTCATCCACATCACTTTGTTCCTCACTTTCTCTGGTGTCACTGCACCATGGGTGCATCACAGCTTCAATGATGGCATCATCTGACAGGTGACGATGCCCTTCCTCTACTTTGTCACAGAGGACCCAGTTCCCCATGTCCTCATTACTGAGTGATGCATTTAGCTTGCTTATCATGTCCTCAGCTAGGGTTGTGATGTCTGAGTCTTCGTCTGGGTCAATCACTTCTCTGCCTTCACTGGCTTCACTCATCACCTCTGTCTCTGATAAAAGTTCCTTGGTCACCAATCAATCAATCTTTATTTTACCAGGCGAAGCACCATTGAGCGAGCTCATTTGCAAGGTGGACCTGGACAAAGGCACATAAAAGTAAGCAATATATAAAGGAAAAAGATGGGTGTACAATCAAGGAATACAATGTGGACGAGGACATAAAACATAGTACAGTATTATGCAAGGTCTATACAGGCAAATATGCAAGAGGCTAAGAAAAAAAAAATATTGTCAATATACATTATTATACATTATGTGCATGAAAAGCCAGATTTACTCCATGACATAGCAGTAGTTTCTGGTCAGACCTTATCTCAAGCCTCTGCACCCATGTAAATCACATCTTTTAGTGATGTGGACTTGAAGATGCCTTTTCACACTGGGAACAAAGTACTCCTGGTACCACTTGATGAACAGTATCCCATCCATGCAAGCATTCCTCTGATTCACATAAATCATAGGTAAAGCTGATATGTTCACATGTTGGAAGCACCTGAGCTCACATGATTTGCCAATAAGAAAAAGTGGCAGTTTATGTGAGCTACTAGCATTGACACACTGTAAACTTGTCTTTTTGGTTTTTTAAACCCAGCGACATCCTTTGCAGCACTGTGGGCAAGAGTTTTATCTGGAAGACACCTCCAATACAGCCCGGTTTCATCGGCATTGTAAATCTGTTGCTCTGTTAGGGACTCTGCTTTATTAAGCTCTTGAAGCTGCTGCATGAAGGGAGCAACTTCTTCTTCAGCAGCACTTTCACCACACAACCTAAGCTGTCTGATACCATGCCCTTTTTTAAAGTGATCAAGCCACCCATCACTGGTTGCAAAGCTACCACGATCACCACCAAGCTTGGTATGAAGCTGAATAGTTTTTTTTCTTTCAGAAGGGGGACAGAAATAGGAGTGCCTTTCTCCCTTTCCCGGCAGAACCACGTGTACATGGCATCATCACGCTGATCATCTTTGCAGGCTTACATTGTTTTTCTTTTCTCAAGCCCAAAAGAGCCTTCTATGGAAATTGCAAACTCTTTTAACATCTCCTTTGCTTCTTTGCTATCACTTATTGTTGATTTACCAACCCCATACTCAGCTGCAAGTGCAACTGCTCACTCACCCATCTCGAACTGTTCTAGAATTCACAGCTTCTGCTGCATGATTAGGACAGTTTGCTTCCTCTTGCTGGCGCTCATTCCAAAAGTTTGAAATTGCTCAAAATGAAAGGGCCCAATAGATGCTGTATGCCATTGCAACTCAGAAGTTGTAATTGTAAGCAAACAGCTGTAGACAGCTGTTGCTTCCCTGCCAATTGCATGCCACCATGATGAACAAATTAACACTGATGATTTGCTACCAATAGCAGGGCTATCTAAATCAATTACCCACTAACTGCCACATACAGTGCAAAATAAAGTAATAGGTTAAGTGCTTTAATCTTTGCAATTGCAGATACAAGTGAGTGGATTTGAAATTATGCACAACTGCAATATAATAGGTGGCAAGATTGTGGTTCAGTTAGGAGGGAGTTCCAGTTAACCGAGGTTCATTTAAATGAGACTGTACTGTACTAATTTCCAGATGACACAAATATTGTAGCACTAACATTCTACCTTTGTGGATTTTTATCTGCAGATACATAAGCACAAGCCCTCCTGGAGCTCATGCTAATGCAGCCACACCTGTTCATGTATGTCATTCAGTGTACATGAGCACATGTGGCTGCAGAAGAGCAGCCCCCATGGTGGCTTGCACTTCTGCAGGCATAATTTACCTTTGGGCCTGCACCTGTGCAGCCACAGGTACTGATGCACACTGTACAAGATACCTCACTAGAGATGACCCAGTGGTGCTGAGGGTTGAGGCACTGGGCACCACACCTCATGCCATGCCAGTGATCTGAGTTTGGTAATGGATTCTGGTCGCTAGGGGCTTGGCATGGGTGAGGAAGGATCAAGCATCCACTGACAGCTATTGTTCCTCGGGGGGGCAGTGCAGCATGCTGCAGACTGGCACCCAGTGGTAGCTGGGTGTTGGCACAGGTGCACTGCCCAGATTGGGGCGTGCCCATGTCCAGGTTGTTAGATTGCCTCCATGGAGGTGGAGGCAGTCACCCCGCCCACTGCATGTTCATGGGCCTTAGGGCATAAAACCCGAGGAAAAAGATGGAGCTGGCAGGCTCCTTGATGGCTGGCTGTACCTGTGCCCCCACAGTCTGGATGTTGGCTTCCAGAGGAGGGTGGAGGCTGGCACCCCTCGCCACCTGCCCTGTCACGTGAGTGGTGGTAAACCATAGGGAATGACTGGGTCGGATGGGTGTGGGTAAGCCTGGATGGAGAGATGAGTCCCCACTGACGGAAGTGCCAGAGCCACTTGCCCACTCCAAGGAGGAGCACAAAAAATGTAAATAGAAGAAAAAAGATACCTCACTAGAGAGCATGATCTCCTAATACATGATTTTCTATATGCAGCTGTGTAACTGAAAAACTGCTGTACCATAGGGGCCTGCATTCCTGCAGATAAAACAACTCTTGTAACTTTAACCTGGGCATTGTGGATTTGTATCTGTGGCTGCAAGGGCCTGTGCTCCTGTACATAGAAGCAGCGTTGGGATCTGAGTATTGTGGATTTCTATCTGCAGTGACAAGTGAGTGTGTACAGTATGTCTTGCAGTGTGCATGCCGCAGATAGAAATCCACAAATGTAGTACACAAGTGCTACTGCATTTGTGTCATCTGCAAACAGTTTTCTGTTGCTTTGTCTTACCTGACTATGGTTGTCTGTGGTTACTTGTGTGGTCTTGTCCTTTGTTGCTTGGCGGTGGGGAGTTAGGGTTGGAAACCCTTATGATACTTTTCCCTTCTTTTTTGGCATTAAGTTGAACCCTAACTGATGCAGTAACACAGTTGTTGCAAATTCTCCCTAAAAAACACCTCTGTAATCAAGCCTTTTCTGGGCTATAATATGAAAGGTATTTCACTAGATAGTCACTCATAAGAACTATAACGGTATGCAGTGATTTTATCTTAACTATGTTTGAAGTTGCGAAGGTATGTTTATGTGTATATGTACTTTGTATTTTAACTGTAAGGGTGCCCTGAGCTCTGAAAGGGCACTTTTTTAAAAATAAAATAATGATGATGAGATGATGATTAAATAATATATATTTGTTTTAAATTGATTTTGGGCAGTAGGCTCAATCCTTTTAAATTATTATTTTTTTTTTTTTTACAAAGAGTTTAAATATAGTGGGATAAACATGAGTAACCCCATAACTTTTCTGTCAATTTATTTTTAATCGCAAATTTTAGCCTAGTGCCTAATAATATTGCCAAAATCAGGGTTCCATTGGTAAGAAATTGGATTGAACCTGTGCTTCCCTCATGTTAGAATAATGATTTACTAAGAACAAATTGCATGGTTTGACTTCTCTCCCTCAGTCATTTCAGAACAGTTTCCTTTATGTAAGAAAATGGAAAATTAAAAAAAATATCAGCTTCTAGCTGGCCCAGTGGTACTGAGGGTTGAGGCACTGGATGCCACACCTCGCACCATGCCGGTGACCAGGGTTCGGGAATGAGCCCGGGTCATCGGGTTCGGAAAGGGGAGGACTAGTATTAAGCATCTGTAGACTGCTCTGCTAGTCCTGGGGAGGGCTGGGGAAAACCCGTCACACCGTATCAGCCCCTGGGGACACCCGGTGGCACTACTAGTGCAGGTGCAGATGAGGGGGGGAACGTGGCAGGCATTGGCAGGTAGTGCCTTTACGTCATTGCATGTCTGTGCTCCAGTGGGAAAAACAAGGAGGAAAATTGGCGGGGCACGACTGTGCAGCTTGAAAGCTACACCCTGCACTACTGGGAGGACTGTCATTGGAATTGCACTGGGGGGTCCGGGACTGGCCCGGCTGGATAGGGTATGGGGAGGCCCCCAGCAGGTTGGCAGATGGCCATACCAGATCCCTCATCATGTAAGTGAGCCTGCTGTTCTCCCAGTGTGCAGGGCTGGTGGCTGGATGCCCCTTCTGGTATTCACTACAGCAGGCAAGAAAATATCAGTGGTGATAAAAAAAATATATTGGCCTCTTAGGGGTCCTACATGGAGAAAAAATGTGTATTAGACTGTTCTTTCTCACTTTCTCAGGCATTTGAAGTTATTGCTTTTCCATAGACTAGACCTCAGTATATGAAAAATGCCATGAAAATCTTAAATAGTCAATCAAGCAATCAATCAATCTTTTTTTTTACCAGGCGAAGCACCATTGAGCGAGCTCATTTGCAAGGTGGACCTGGACAAATGCATATAAATGTAAACAATATACAAAGAAAAAAGATGGGTGTACAATCAAGGAATACAATGTAGAACAGGACATAAAACATAGTACAGTATTAGGCAAGGTCTATACAGAAAAATATGCAAGAGGCTAAGAAAAAAATAGTACAAAAATAGTAAAAAGAAAACTATTGGTAAAACAGTAAAAAATGAGTAAAAGATTGCCTTGAAAATGTAAAGATATGTTATGGCTTTGTTGTCATTGCCATTTAAAAGCAAGGGTTCATTTAAAATATAAACCTATTGTGGAGTAAATGCGTCCTAGAGATAGTTGTATTAGGAATGTTGCAACAATGCGACATTCGTTTTTGAATCACTCATGTCATTTCTTTTTGAACAGTACTGGCAATGTTCTGGAATATGTCTAGTCTTACTAGTCCAACTTACAGTATCTTGCAGTTGTATATATGCAGGGTAATGCAAATGCTTTTATTAAGGAACAGAGAGATGAAGGGGAACTTGAGGCAAGGTGCTTCTTGAAGAGCTGAAACTCAGTTGTGTAAGCTGCAGTTCTGTGCAAAAGGATTCAATCAAGAGACAGAGATATACTGATCTGTAATTCAGTTTCAAATCCCAGGATGACTTTGGATTGAACTTAGAAAGTTGATCTGACATCTAACTGCATACAAATGGTGTTTTAAACCATGGTCAGGTGATGGTTTTTAGCCAGTAAGGTTTCTAGATTCTCCCTTGCTGTTTTATGTTAAATTGCACAGTACCTGCCTGCCTCCCATTATATCTAACCCTATTTTATTTGCTTTCTGCATGACTGTCTCTCGTTAAAGGGACACTGTCAGCTATTTTGAGGATTTTTTAGGCTTTAATTAAATAAGAATCAAAGTTGAGAGTTTGGACATGTGCATCAGTATTGATGCTGATGCGTGTGCCTGGACTCATGGCCTTACTTTACACACATTAATTTGACCATGTTAGAATGCTCATTTCAACGTTATAGTTAGTTTGCTGAATTTAGGGAGCTCTTGTCTTCCACATAAGAGATTTACTTCATAACACTTGAGAAATGATGAACTCGTGCATGCACAAGTATACCAGTGCCTCAGCACCATGTTGAAATTAGGAAAGGGTGTACTCGTGGAGTGGCTGGCAAAGGCATGTTGCGTAAATTTCTATTTTTGGCACATTATACAAAAATAACCTCATAAACCCTGCTAAATAGAACTGAAAGGCCTAATCTGTACTTTCTAAGCACAATGATGACAACAGACACCCAATTTAATTACAGCCTAAAAAACTCAAAAAGCTGACAGTGTCTTTTTATTTGCTCCCCGCAACCGTATTTCATTTCACACTCCCTCTGTGCAACTTGCTATGCTGTTCATCCCCTGCCCCCTTCTTTCCACATCTCTCATTCCTCAATACATATTCTACCAACCCTTCCTCTTTCCAACTTTGATTCCCATCCACCTTGCTATTTACTGCGCTCTTCATCCCATTCTACTCCCTGTTTTACTTCTTCTCCTAGTCTCCATTTTACTCCTTTTTCATTCCTCTTTCTCCTCTTCCCCCACCTTCACTTTCCCCACATCATGCACCTCCTGGTTCTTTAGTAGGTTTTTTGTGCAGTCCCCCAGGCTACACATTGAAGTCTGTCAGGAGACCTCCCCCCATCCCCTCTCCTTTCTGGTATCGACCTCTACTTCTTTTCACTGTAAGTCACTTAGACTCATTATTTGCCTGCTTCTACTCTTATCAGGTGATGTTGAGATTAGCCCTGGTCTCTTCCTCTCCTTTTGCTCCTTTTTTCCTCGCAGTGGGCTGAGGGTCCGGCACCTCAATATTTGTAGCAGCTTACCCAACTTGATCTCTTGAAATTGTGAATTCATTCCCTTAAACCAGAAATACTGATTGTTTGTGAGACATGCCTGTCACCCAGGATCAGTGATGTGGCCATTGTCTTTCTAGCTACTCAGTCGGCAGGACTGCACCAAAAGAGGTGGTGATGAAGCACACATACATGGCTCTCTCCCTCTATTTTGAAGCTATTCTGAGGTTGCGTACTGTATCTCCATTCCTGTTACTCTTGAGGTTTAAGTTGGCAAACTCTGCTTGAAGATGTGTCCTGCTTCAAGTGCCTCAGCATATAGCTGGATCAAAACCTAGAGTTCTCCACCCACATCAGCTCCATCCATAAAAAATCCCTCCATATGCTTGGCATCTGGTATTGCAACTGAGCTTGTCTTCCTCTACCTGTTTGTCATGAGAGTGTCCTCAAATGATCTAACCAGTGTTTTTTGTTTCTTTTGCAGATGTGGTATACAGTATGACCCCAAAGTACACTCTTGTCGGACTTGATCTCCTGTTCAACTCCTTTTGCCACTTTTCCCTCAACTGTACCTCTCATACCGCTGCTCCCATTACACTAATCTCTCTCTACTATCCTTAGAAAGCAGGCATCTCTCTTATGCTTACCTAGTTTCTAAATTATAGTTTGATTCTTCTCTCCATTAACTTTCTTCTTCCTACTCCCTGTTCTGCTGACTCCCATGCCTTCTGCATCTGCATTCTAGGACTCCTGCAAGTTAGACAGCTTTCTCCTCTGCTTACCTTCTCCCTGGCATTGACCTCCCCCCTGTCTTTGTTCTGCCTTCTCTTCCCTTTCTTTCAAGCATCTTCATAACCTCTCTTCTCATACTGGCTACTAGCCCCACTGTAAGGCTTTGATATATATGGTCCTTATTTCTATCTTGACTTCTTCTGCCACATTGACATCATCCATAGCAACCTCCTCCCCAAGCTTGGTTCACTTTACATGAACAAAGCCTGTATCCCCTCCTTGCCCATTGGGAGGTTGTTTTGAAATGATGCTCCCTGCATCTGACTGTGAGGATGTGGTATATGGCACTGCTGCTAATTCTGCAAAATACACTCTTACAAGACAGGACATCTTCTTTTGCTCTTTCTACCACTTTGATCTCAATGCCCCTTCTCAAATTCACCATTGCTGTCTTTACTCTTCCCTTTCCTTCCCCTGTCTTTAGGGCTGGCACCAAATTCACAGCACCACCCTTATCTCCAAGTTCTGGTTTGCATATCTCCTATGCTATCAAAGCTCCACCCTCTCCTGCCCCTTCCTCCTGTCTACTCTGGACCTCTGACTCATACTCTTTCTCCAAACCCTATGTTAAGATCTCAGTGGGGCAGTCTGTCTTCTCCTATGGACTCCATCACTGCTGGTCTAGCCTCCACCCAATTCACTCCTCCTCCTCTGCCCTGAATTCTCTAAACTGGTTCTACATCTCTCATGTCTGCTACTGTGCTTAATCCCCTCTTATCCCTCTTTAGTGGTGACTCCAGTATGTATTAGTTGCCAAGGCACAAGTAAGGCACAATAGCTGACAGTCACGGCACCTGTTTAAAGTGCATACATTGGTGCTCTGGTTGAAGCTCTGCGCCATATGAGGCACCAACCATTGCATAACATTGTTTTTTTTTTTTTACCAGGACATGTGCTCTGGTGAAAAGCCATCACTGCCCTTCTTCCTCTTTTCTTACTGTCTTTGCATAGCCCCCTCTCTCCTGTCTCATCTTTTCTCTCACCCTCACCTTCCATCCCCTCTATTCTTTTCCATTACTTCCAGTCTGCCTGTCTCATCTCCCTAGTCTTCCTAGTTGTACCCCTGGTTGCCTTGCACTGACGTATTGCCATTGCAGTGTCTGTGCACTGGACATGTGACTCTGCATCTGATATTGGTACTTTTCTGGGTCTTACTGTAACTTTTGTTGCATACCATCCCATGTACACATTGTTGTTCTTTATTGTATAGCATCTGGAAGTTGTTTACTACACTTTATTGTAAAGTATAGTACTGTGTTATTATACGTTCCTCTTTACCCATCTCCTAGGACATCTATGAGACCACTGGAAATGAGCTGCTTATAGCTCAGTATTCCCTTTTTGATAAAATATTTTAATGAACAACTAGCGGGAGACCGTGAGGCGCTGGTAGCGCTACTCTCCTACTTTGGTGCAACGCTTCTATGGGACACCCCCCCCCCAAGCCCGGAGACACGGAGGCTCCAGGGCCGAGACCTCCCAAGGAAATCAACACCTTCAACAATCGGGAAAACAGTGGGGCTGACCCGTGCCCCTCGGTGAACCAGGCAGCATAAAACCCCCCAGGGAGACTGTGAGGCGCTGGTAGCGCTACTCTTCCACTTCGGTGCAACACTTCTACGGGACACCCCCCCCAAGCCCAGAGACACGGAGGTCGCGAGGGCCGAGACCCTCCCAAGGAAATCAACACCTTCAACAATCGGGAAAACAGCGGGGCTGACCCGCGCCCCTCGGCGAACCAGGTACTTTTTCAACCAGGCTCCAGGCTTTTGTGCCTGGATGGACCGCATCTCCACTCGACTGCTGTCTTCCTCTGTAGTGAGGACAAAGGACTTGGCTAATTTTTGGTGCCTTTTTCAAATCATCGGAGTAGCAGTGGAGATAGTTTATTTTGCTTCCTCTTTTGCCTCCAAGCCTACTTTCTCACTCTATTTTGTCTGTTACCTTAATTGCCTACCTGCATAGCCCTGTGCTTTTGGAGGTCGTAGACTGTTACCTTAAGAGAATAAGAAAAAAAAAGGAATATATGTAGAAGGTAAAAAACTAAATCATTTATGGGAACCAAAATCTTTGCCTTTATGACTGTTCTGCTTATTTCTACCCTCTTAAAGTCTATGCTCTACCTCTGCCGTTTATAACAATCATTAGTGGGTTTAGCAGATATTTTTTTTGCCATCAGCAAATGGTTTAATATGGTAGACTCTCGCAAGCTGCACCCAGTAGCCAATCAGCCTCAGTCTGGCAATATGATACATAAAAGCAACCTAATCCTTTGTACTGAGCATTACTTAAACTCACCCTCTCTCCTTCTTCTCCTCAGGCAGCATAAAAACCCCCAGGGAGACCATGAGGCACTGGTAGTGCTACTCTTCCACTTCGGTGCAACGCTCCTACGGGACACCCCCCCCCCAAGCCCGCAGACACAGAGGTCACGAGGGCCGAGACCCTCCCAAGGAAATCAACACCTTCAACAATCGGGAAAACAGCTGGGCTGACCCGCGCCCCGGGCGAACCAGGTACTTTTTCAACCAGGCTCCAGGCTTTTGTGCCTGGATGGACCTGATCTCCACTTGACTGCTGTCTTCCTCTGATAGTGAGGCTTTCGCTGCGCTGCACGCCGCTCCCCACAACCCCCACCGCCCCTTGGTGAGCATCTGTATATATAGGAATAGTCACATGAGCTCTAGATCCTATCAGCTCACTTTTCCATATGCAGGTTATCACCATTACCCACTAGAGCGCTGTCTTCATCCCTTCCCCTAGCCTGTTTCTGTAGAGATGAAACAGCTATATCTGGGGCTGCTAACCTGTGCAACCTTTTCTCCCATCCTCTCTGTTCCCCTGCACCCTGTAGCTCTGTAAATACCCCTACAATGCGTCCCTCCCCCTCCTGGGATACCTCGCTCATAGATATAAATACCCACAAATGGACTGGCCCCATTAGGACGCCGACGCTCCTTCCAATAATGCTCTCTCTCTCTCCACCCTCTTGCCCTCTCCTGCCAAAATCCCCCCCTCAGTTCTACAGGCCCTCTACCCAGCACTCTACTACTGCATGGGGGTGATATCAAACCCAACCCAGGCCCTTTCTCCCCTAACTGTGTACTCAGTGACCCCACTACCCCCTCCTGGACTAACTCTGGGGGGCTCAGATTGGTCCACATGAACATAGGGAGCCTGCTGCACAAGGTGGCTGACCTGGAGGGCTGGACCCAACTCTACAAGCGGACATCTTGGTGGTGACCGAGACTTGGCTAAAGCCGACATCCTCCCCATGAGGTTGAACTGTCAGGATATCAAGTCATACTAAGAGACAGACTCTAAAAAAGGGGGAGTCCTATTCTATCTAAAATCCCCTAAATGCCACCCCGATTGACATACAAGTGGAAGACGAGACTCTGGCTGAGGTACTATTTCTCAAACTTGTCCTCGGTGGTACAAAGCCACTCTATATCAGATGTGCTTATCTCCCACCTCAATCTGCTACCCCCTTCCTTGATTCTGTTACCAGTAACATCTTACAACTCCCCCCGGGGAGAAAATCCTTCTAGGGGATTTCAATCTTAACTGGCTTGCCCCTAACTCCTCCCGAGCTAAAAGTCTCATACTAGATGCAGCCCTTACCCAGGTGATCATCATGCCAACCAGGCATAACGCGAAGACTGGCAACCATTCGCTCCTTGACTGAGCACTTACCTCCAACCCCGCTCGGATTCTGTCTGCCGGAATTATGGCAGACTCCTTGAGCCACCACTACCCCATCTACTGCATCTGGTCTAATAAACCTCCCAGGCCTACTGCCAGGCTGATTGTTGCAAGAAATTACAGCAGACTCGCACCAGCAAGCCTCTGCGCTGACCTCTCAAAGGCGGACTGGGGGCCTATCATCTCTCTTCCCACTATAGACTCGGCCCTCGAATATTTTTCCCAGATGTTCCTGAGCATAGTTAACTGTCATGTCCCCTTGAAGAAACTAAGGGTACAGGGCAAGTGCCATAAATGGCTATACCCAGAACTAAAACACACCATGCGGCTCCGGGACAGGGCATGGGGAGTCTTCAAATCCTCTGGTGCAACATCTGACTGGGAGAACTACCGGTGCTTACACAACAAGTGTAAACAGGCCATAAAGCTGGCTAAATCTAAATACCTCTGGGACCTCCAAGTGGGCAACCTAAGTGACCCCAAGAAGTTCTGGGGCCACATAAACTCCCTCCTGAAGGGTCGCATTCAGGAACAAAGTGCCATGATCTTAGCAGGCAACACTCTAACTGATGACCCCACAAAGGTGGCTGAAGCATTCAGCGCCTCCTTTTCCTATCCTCCTGCCTGCTCCCCATCCGTGCCAGGACAGCCTCTTCTCACCCACCTTGACACAGAACTCTCTCGTCCTCTATTCCACCTGAAACTTGTGGACCCCTGCACAGTGCTACCACTACTCTGCAAAATCAACCCTGAATCATCTACTGGTAGTGATCAGCTTGAGCCGCGCCTACTGCGGACTGCGGCACCAGCCATTGCCTACCCTGTAGCCCTACTCATTAACTGATCCTTCTGGAAGGTCAGTGCCAGTATCAGAGCACCACCATAGTTCCAATCCATAAAAGGAACCCGGGATAGGTGGAGAATTATAGGCCTATTCTCCTCCTCTGCCTCTGGGAAAAATCCTTGAAAGAATAGTCTATGATCAGCTCCAATCCTATCTGGAACAGCACCTACTCCTCTCAAAGGTCCAACATGGTTTCTGAAAAGATCATGGCATGGACACTGCCCTAGTTAGATTGACAACCGATATACTCCAACACCATGGACCAGGAGCACCCCTCACGAGTGCTATTGACCTCTCCGGGTCTTTGACATGGTCAGTCATAAGCTGCTCCTCTCAAGGCTTCAAAGGCTTGGCCTGGATCAGCTCTCTCTCAGCTGGGCCACTAGCTACCTGACAAACAGAACTCAGACAGTACGCTGGCAAGGCACCACTCTAGCCCCAGACCAGTGATCACTGGGTACCCCAGGGCTCCATACTAGGCCCTGCTGTTCTCACTGTTTGTCAACAACATAACTGAGGTGTGTGCTCCTTCAATCTACTGCTCTATGCTGATGATACTGTAATCTATCACAGTGCCCTCAATCCTCCCGTTATCACAACTGAACTTAAAGCCTGCCTGGCAAAACTCGAAACATGGTTAACTGCTAACTATCTCAAGCTAAATGAGGACAAGACAAAAGCTGTCCTCTTGGGACCCGGCACAGGCAAAGACTGTTGTGGTCTTCTCCCATAACATCAGCTCGAGGCATGCGTGTTGAGGTCACTGACCAGTTTAAGTATCTTGGGGTTACCCTTGATCAGGAGCTAACCTTCAAATCTCACATAGATATCCTAACTAAATCTATCCACCAGAGACTGGGCTTGCTATACCGCCTCGGAAACTCCCTCTCTGGAGAGGCACGCAGAACCATTGCACACTGCAACCTCCTCCCTTCTTTAATATATGGTTCACCATTATTATGCTCCCTCAGGGAGACTGAGCTAACCAAACTCTCCACCCTCTACCACCGCATTGCTCGTTTTGCAACCTACTCCTCCCCTAGGCGGCACCACTGCGAAGCTCTTAAGGACCTTAACTGCCGGCACTCAAGCTTAAACTATCCTTTTCCTCCTGCCTGCCTTTCCTACAAACTCCTCTCCACACACCATCCACCTCACCTTAGTGACCTGCTTACTCTAAGCCCCTCCGCAACCTTCAGTCTACCTCAAGTTGACTCTTGAACATACCCCTGTATCTGCAGATCAAGGTAAACACTCCTTCCAGTACACTGCCCCCATTTCTGGAACCTGGCCCCTCCTCCCTGCTTGACAAACCCCCTCTCCTCTTTCAAGGCCGGTCTCAAAGTATACCTCCTGGAACTGAGCCACTGCTGCTATAACGGCTAGAAAAACTCCCCAACCCCTCATGACCTGCTATGACTACCTTATGAATCCCTGGTGCCCCGTGTACCAACTAACCTCCTTATACTCTATACTTATTACAAACTGTGTTATGTCTTTTCTTTTTTTTGAATGACCCATTGGACATCTGCACTTTTTTCTTTCCCCTGGGCAATGCATTTCTTCTCTGAACTACTGTTACCTACCTCATTTCTCTCTGCCTCTGACTTATTGTTTCACAACCTCCCGTATAAAGTGTTTTATATTTAATTTTTTTGTTTCTGAAGCTATATGCTGTACCTTATATGCAAATTGTATATATATTTTTTCAATGCTGTATACTGTACCTAATGTAAATTTGGTGGTGTTTTTCACCCGGGTCGCCCCTGAAAAAGGGACCTTGGTCTCAGTGGGTTTACCTGGTTAACAAAATCAAATAAATAAATAGCTAAATAAATTAAATGCTGTTTTAACTATGTTGCTTTTTGACATCAGAACCAGCTTAAATCTCAACTGTTTGTCATGCAACAGGTATGCCTGGATCAGGGAAATCTAAAACATTAATTTATATATAATCAATTCTTGAAATGTTATTTAAAATGATCACTTTAATATTTAGGTAGGATGGTTCAACAATACATTGCAAAATATAGATTATAGGAAATTATACGAGAGGCATCTCCTCTCAGCCAATCAGGATTCTGAATTGTCATCAGTTATTCTCTCACAAACTTCACATAGGGACACCTAGAGTCAGTTACTCAAGCAAACCCCTCCCACAGTCAGTGGCCCTGTAACCACACCCACAGTTGGTTAATCATACACCATGTCCAAACCCTGCTCACATACTGTCCTTCCAAGTGCCTACATGCTCCTAGCTGAACAACATTTTATTTTTTCCAGACGTTTAATAAATGAATATTATGATCTTGGATCATTTTCTAAGGTTGTAGAAGTGACTGTCCTTTTAAAAAAAAACACAATTTTTATGCCAAATTTATGGGCATGTACAGTAAGTTCGACACAAATGCTCATGACTAGAGTCACAATCCATTTTGGTGACTAAATTTAGCATAAAAAATGTTTTTTAAAAGGGGAATCACTTCTTCTACAATAGAAAACCATCATCGATCACCGAGACCTGACCTGACCTTGCTGTTTCTGTGCCCACTGCACTCTGTACATGAAGATGGGGGCGTTTGTATGGAGTGGTTACCTGGCAGCCACAGCCCCCCCCCCCCACTTGCAGCCCTGCCAGAACCTCCAGCAGCAGCAGCGCCAGAAACAAGGACAATAATTCAGATGAGGATGAAGAGGAAGGGCAGAACCTGTGGTACAGAGTTTTTCTGCCTCCTAGAATTTGTGTGTGTGTGGGGAGCTGCAGACAGTTATTGTAGGAGATAATTAATACGGTCTCGAGGGAACTGAAGGGAATGGACTGCTGCTCACTCACTCCAACAACTTGTATAATCATTCAGCAAGTTGGAGTATACTTGTAATAACCGGCTTCTGTGGTGATTAAATGCCTTAACATTGTCTCGGCATTTAATCATCCACAGAAGACAGTTATTGCTTTGTATACTCCAACTCACTGAATGTTATTACTTAAAGATACTTCAGTAGAAGCTAGATAGTAAACATTATAACATTGTTACTTTATAGGACTAATTCAGGTAATTGTATCTACCTAAATTAAGAAGAGGAATTGAAAGAATTAAAACTGACAATAAAGTACTTACTGAAAATGAATACTTTTCAGATATGCTTAATTATAGAGAACAGGTGAACAACTTAAACAGTGAATTTATTGACAAAGTTCTGAGTGTAAAAATTTATCTAAATTGATTTTGTTCATTCAAGATGAAAAAGACGGTAAACTTTTGAAGGCATTGAAACCTAATAAGGGTATATGATTTGATGGACTTCATCCTGAACTGTTGAAAATTACTGTAAGCCAAATAAAAACATCTGTGACATTCATTGTAAATCTTTCACTGTGCACTAATTATGTATCTGCTTGTTGGAAGAACACAGTGGTAACTCCCAATTTTAAAACAGATGACAGAGAAGTCAGGACAAACTACAGACCAATTTTAGTCTTACCTATATTATTTAAATTGATTGAGAAGGCTGTTTTTGGACAATTGTTCAAATACCTGGAGCTGATAATCTGCTTTCAGTTGACCAATATTGATTCAAGAAGAGTTGCAGCATAACAGTGGCCTTGGTTAGCTTGGTGGGAGACATTTATGACAAGATCAAAATGAGTCTATTTACAGGGGCATTCTTCATTGACCTGGCCAAGGCATTCAACCTGGTGAACCATACCACACTAGTCAATAAACTTGAGTCCATAGGTATCAGTAAATATACTTCAGGTTGGTTTGTAGACTATTTGACTAAAAAAAGGAGACAATTAAAACCAGAGTGTCTTTGTCAGGTCATCTTGGAATCAACTTGGGTGTTGCTCAGAGTTCTGTCCTGGCTCTGCTGTTGTTTTGCATTTTTGTAGATGATCTATATGCGGTGATGTGTCTACCATCATGCATGTGGTTGACATGGTACTGTATTGGTAAAATGTGAGCAAACCTAGAAAAAATGCCTGCAAAAGGCTTATAATAAGTTTCAAAAGTGGTTTCAAGGGAACAGATGTCTCTTAAATAAGTGGAAAACCAAGATAATGGTCTTTGGTTTCAGACAAAGGTTAGATGTCTCAGGAAATTAGTTGAAAGTCCTTGGGTCTGACAAATCACCCTTAGAAACTGGGAAAACATTTAATTATCTGGGCATTACACTTGACCAGGCGTTTACTTTTCAAGAGCACATTAATAAAGTGACTCAAAAAGTACATGGAAAACTCAGATTTTTGTATAGAAATCAATCAAGTTTGACAGCTGATGTGAGAAAAGTCATAGCCAAACAGGTTTTACTTCCAGCACTGGAATATAATTAAATTCTTCTTTTTTACAGTTTGTCTGATAATGTTCTATAGAAATATAAAATAACTTTCAATAAAACATGTCAATTTTATAGCATTGCGTGCGGTGTTAGCCACATTTTGGGGGTATCTTGCAGAATGTGTCTGCTTGCTCCTCCAGTCCTGCGCTATTCAGCCTCCTCTCTCCATGCCCTCCGCACGTTCTCTTCTCCCCCACTTTCTGCTTTTACTTACCAGTGTTGTCGGGTGCTGGGAATTGCTCGCAGGGTGAGAGGGCTGGGGTGAGTTGGAGGATGCGGACATTGGAGCTCGAATGAGTGGGTTTCTCCCATGGGGTGGTTAAGACCAGAAGATGCCCTGGGGTGAAATGGAGCCTGGAAAGTGGTAATCCATGTCTCGTCCCCATACCCAAGGGTACCTCCTTTCTGGGTGGGCAAGTAGTCGGGATGGCCCACGAGCATCGTCCAACCCGGGCATTGTTATGCAATGCCAGATCCATTAAGAACAAGACTGCATCGATTGCGGATTTTGTTGGAACAGCGGATCTGACTTGCATTGCTGAAACCTGGTTAGATGGTAATGCTGCCCCAATTCTGGAGGAAGCTGTTCCTCCTGGGTACTCAGTGATACATTGCCCGAGATTGGATCGCAGAGGAGGGGGGGTAGCAGTCTGTCTTAAGATGGAATTGGGCCTCACTGGTGTACCAGTTGAGGAGGCTGAATCATTTGAGTGCATTGTGGTAACTGGTGTGGGGTGCAGGATAGCTCTCATTTACCATCCACCAGGGGATGAGAAGCTGTTCCTGCAGGAAGTAGCGGACTTCGCTGCTGACATGGCATTGGAGTCGCCCAGACTGATGGTTCTGGGTGACTTCAGTGCCTGAGTCAATGACGAATCTTCGCTTTTTGGACAACACTTCCTCCAGTTGATGACATCACTGGGGCTTCACACAGGTTGTTTCCTCAGTTACCCACAATGGTGGTCACTCTCTTGATTTGGTCTTCCTCCTGGGGATCAAGGCCTCTGATTTGGGGGTGGAACCGGTTGGTTGGTCTGATCACTACACTGTGAGGTTCAATTTCTCTACACCCCCGAGTAGGTCTGCCCCCGTGGAGTTGGTCAGTTACCGCCCTTTGTGGGATGTGGTCCCTGAAGACCTGGTGGTGGTGATTGACCTCTGGGTGTTCGGTGAG
The DNA here is from genome assembly GCA_016271365.2 of Neoceratodus forsteri. Lineage (NCBI taxonomy): Eukaryota > Metazoa > Chordata > Ceratodontiformes > Ceratodontidae > Neoceratodus > Neoceratodus forsteri. The sequence goes on along the minus strand of CM057458.1, from coordinate 722,496,761 downwards.
ACCAGCACCGATCCAGAGCACTTAGTGGTGGCCTGTTATAAGGCTATTACTTCAGCTCTCGATCGGATTGCTCCAGTCCGTGTTCATCCCCTTCCGCTTCACCCTGGGACCCCATGGTTTGATGGGTTGCTGAGGGAGATGCGGAAGTTGGGACACAGGTTAGAACGTTGCTGGTGTAAATCTGCTTTGGATACCGACCATTTTATTTTGTTAGAGCATTATCAACTCTATCAATCAGCAATCTCCCGTAAGAAGGCAGAATTCCTGTCCAGGGAAATCGCTGTTGCTGGGAATCAACCGGCTCAACTCTGCCGAACTGTGGACAGGCTGTGCAACCCAGCCTGTCTGCAGCTCCATCAAGTTTTATCACAAACTGAGTGTAATGAGATCACTCAATTCTTCGCGAATAAGGTGGCTGACATCGGGCATGAGTTTCGTCCATCTCGTTCTATGGGAGATATGGTTGGTCAGTGCTCGGTCACCATGCCCGGTATTTCCTGGAGTACCTTTAACCTACTGGAGTTCATTGACATTATGAGGATTGTCCAGGGGATATGCCCCATGTGCTGTAGTTTAGACCCGGGACCAACTTCCCTAATTTTGGGTTGTAGTGAAGTTATAGGCCCAGTCTTAGTTCAGATTATCCGGTGCTCCCTGGAATTGGGTGAGTTTCCTAGCTCCCTGAAGGAGGCGGTGGAGACACCTCTTCTGAAGAAAGCTTCTTTGGACCCGAAGTCTCTGGTGAGCTACAGGCCTATCTTGAACCTTCCTTTTGTGGGAAAGGTTATCGAGAAAGTGGTGGCAATTCAACTGGAGAACCATCTATCCATCCATAATTTATACAAACCTCTCCAGTCGGGTTTCCGTAAGAGGCATAGTACTGAGATAGCTCTGGTTCAGGTGCTCAGTGATCTCCTGATGGCAAGAGAGCAGAGGAACCATTCTGTCTTGGTACTTCTCGACCTCTCTTCAGTTTTTGACACTGTCGACCATGGGATTCTGCTCGAGCGCCTGAGGTTCATCTGTGGGCTGATGGGTACAGCCCTCAGATGGTTTTCATCTTTCCTTACCGGTCGAACTCAGAGAGTTGTCTCAGGAATATTTTCTTCTGAGCCTTTCTTTTGGCCTTCTGGGGTACCTCAGGGCTCGGTGCTGCCCCCCATGTTGTTTGCAGTGTATATGCTGCCCCTCGGAGACATTGTAAGATGGTATGGGCTGTGGCTTCACTGCTATGCTGATGATACCCAACTCTACCTGTCTTTCGCTCCTGACCATGTGTGTGCTCTCTCAGTATTTAAAAGCTGCCTCATGGAAATCCAAGATTGGATGAGTTCCAGTGGGTTAAAGTTGAATGCGGGAAAGACTGAGGTTTTGGTGGTGGCCCCTGGTCACAGGATAGAGGGGCTGGGGTCTGATTTGCCATCTGGTTTATTTCTGGGGGGCGAGCAGATCCTTACCTCTGAATGGGTGCGTGACCTGGGAATGATACTTGACGATGGTCTGGCCCTTAGCCATCAGGTGTCTGCAGTCATCAAGTTAGCCTTTTACCATCTTAGGAACATTGCCAGGATCAAGCACCTTGTTCTGTCCAGCGACTTGCCTGTCTTGGTTCACGCCTTCGTGATCTCGCGCCTTGACTACTGTAACTCCCTGTACCTAGGGCTTCTTGGGATTGATATCCGCTGCTTGCAGCTAGTGCAGAATGCGACTGCTCGTTTATTGACTGGGGCTTCAAGGAGATCTCATATAACCCCAGTGTTGCGCGATCTGCACTGGCTGCCAGTTCAGTGGTGGATCACCTTTAAGGTAGGTTTGTTAACCTACAAGGCCCTATATGGACTGGGTCTGGACTACTTGAAAGAACTTCTGATTCCTTACACCCCTATGCGTCAACTCTGCTCGGCTGATGAGGGGTTGCTGGAGATTCCGAGGGTCAGATTGAAGTCATCTGGGGCACGGGCTTTTATGTTCATTGCCCCATCCCTCTGGAATTCTCTACCTCGTCAGCTATGGGAGTGCAGGACTTTGGAGAGTTTTACGCAGGCGATGAAGACCTTTCTATGGGAAAAAGCATTTCCTGATTTTCTTTGATTTTATGCCTATTTATTGTTTAACTGTGTGTTGTATTTGTGAAGTGCTTTGATATTCTGAAAGGCGCTATATGAAATAAAATTATTATTATTAATTTGTAACCAGATTGCCAAAGCAAACTCATTGCTGTGACTTATATCACTGATTTGACACTTTGTCACTGTCACTTAGGACCTATCAAAATAAAGCAAATTTTGTTATAAAAGTACTGAAAACAAATACACCAAGGTCTAGACTCACAAAAAATCACAAAGTGCAGAGCAAATGTTTGTGGTGCACTTTGTGATTGCCCAGGTGGTGAATAATGCTGTTCACAGATGGTTAGCATAGGGCGCTATCCAACTGTTAACAGGGTTAGGAAGAGGCAGTGGTAACCCCATTACCACTACCTCTAATCCCACTAATGATGCCCTGACCTGCATTCCCTGAAATGCCCTGCAATGAATAGAGCTGGTGCACTATTTGAAATGTACAAAAGCAGCCATGCAAATAAACCCATTGGGTATGCAAGGCATTAGCTGGCCATTTGCATGCCCATTATTGGCTCATTTACATGGGCTGTGGGTATCCTAACATGCCCCACCCAGCCCTGGCCCCTGCCCCACAAAGTCATAGTCACTGGTGGTCTAGTGGTCCCTCCCCTGTCCCTGATCACCATTCCTGTAGGAAAAAAATATGTTGATATTCTAGTGGTCCTCCCCCCCATTCTCCGATCCCTGTCCTGATAGTGTAAAAAATGGTACCTGGTAGTCTAGTGGTCCCTCCTCCTCCCTGTTCTCCAGTTGCTGTCCTGATAGTGTAAAACATCTAACTGGTAGTCCAGTGGTCACTCCTCCCTCCCCGTTCTCCAGTCGCCATCCCACAAAATAAATCCCATTCCCTGGTTGTGCAGAGGTCCCACCCCCCTTCCCGTTCTCTGATCACCATCCTGATAGTGTAAAAAATTCTGCCTGGTAGTCTAGTAGGCCTTACCACCTCCTGGTTCTCCAATCACTGTCCTGATAGCAAAACAAATTGTACCTGGTAGTCTAGTGGTCCCTTCCTTCTCTCCATTCTCTGATCACCATACCGTAGGTGCAAAAAAGAATGTCCTGTCCAGTGATACAAGTAAAGAAAGAGAAAAGCAGTGCCAGTGGTATCCCCCATCCATGTCCTCTGATTGCTGGCCTATCATGAAGCAAGGAATCTCCTTGGTGGCTGGCAGATCCAGTCCCCTACCTGATGACCCATACAAAGTGTTTCGTACATTACCATTGGTATCCCGGGGTCCCTCCCAACATCCCGATACCCTATATCAGCACATTCTCCAGTTCTCTGGTGGTCTAGTGGACCCCCCACACTGTCAGACATTGACCCCCCACTGCCCCTCCCAAACCCGATCCCTAGCCGGTAACATGCACAGCCCTCCTCTCACTTCTATGGCTGGCCACCAACTGAACTCTTAATGAGCACTTACTACAGTAAGTGCTCATTAAGAGCTTGAATCAGCAGCCAGCTGCAGAGGTGAGAGGAAGGCAGTGTTGGTCGCCGGCTGGGGATTGGGTTTGAGGGGAGTCAGTGTCTGACAGGGTGGGGGTTCACTAGACCACCAGGGAGATGGGGAATGTGCTGATACTAGGGATCAGGATGTTGGGAGACCACTGGACACCAATGGTAATGTGTGAAACACTTTCTATGGGTCATGGGGCAGGAGGGATCTGCTAGTCACCAGGGAGATTCCTTGCTTGATGATGGGCCATCAATCAGAGGACATGTGAAGAGGGAAGGAGGGGGGAGGGACCACTAGACTACCAGGTAGAATTTTTTACACTATTGGGATGGTAATCAAAGAACAGGAAGGAGGAGGAACCATTATGCTACCAGGGAATGGGATTCTTTTTTCATTTGGGCCGATGATCACACACCAATGAGGGAGGAGTGAACGCTACACTACAGGGGGCAGTGTTTTGGCTTTGGTGGGCACTACAGTACCACTACCAGCCACTAGGATTGTGCGGAATATTGCCAGGTCTTGGTCAGTGGCATTTTTTCCACACAAGGGACCTTTGCAAATTGCCCTTGCATGGAAAAAATGATTTGTGAATGACACAATGCCATTATGTAGGTCCCAGCACCCTAATTTGAATTAGGAACTGCTGAAAACTGTACCCTGGCACAAGTACATTCTGATGGTGCAAACTGGACTTTTGTGGATAAAACTGTGGCCATAAAAACAGTTTACACCATGCAAATGGGATTCACGCAGGGGCAAAGCTTTGTGTACTCAGAAGTAAGTTATGTTTGTCCAATATGGTAAAATCAGTCTGAAATTCCTCTGATTGTTGCAACTGTGGTTGATTTTGCTTATAAAGCTGAATTTTTAGACTGGAATGTGTTTGTAATATGTCATGTTTGTTTTTATGTTTTGATTTTGTTTTTTACTGCTTTTTTTTTTTTGGTATCTGTTCACCTAATGAAAATGGGCAGATCTGCTCATGGTCTCAAAAGATTTTAAATAAACTAACCAATTCACCAGTCAAGCTGTATGTACAATAGTTTACTAGAACCAAAACTGCAGAATGTTCATTCTGTACATATGGTCCAGTGGTACTAAATCAGCTAATTCATCAAAGCTTAGACCCTCTTGTAAAATGTTCAGTTTTTAAATTGAGCCTGTGTGACAAACAGTGGGCAAATACCTTGTGCAGTAGCAACCACAAGCAAAGTGGCATAGTTGTAAATGCACTACGTACACGGGATATGCAACAGGGACCTATGTGATACATTATTGATCTATACAAAAGCAGTTTGGCCTCGGGTAACCTCATGAGTGGCATACGCCATGAGTGCTGTATCTGAGGTCAAACTGCTCCAGTGTAGATAAATAATGTATCATACATGTACCCATTGCATATGCTTTTTAATACAATAGGCTGGTGTTTTTTTGAAGACGGATGCTTGACAAGAAGTGTTTATTCTATAAATGAATGATACATTCCAGGTAATAAAATTTACCATGCACATGTGGAGATAACATTTTTTATGTCATTGGATTTGTGTCCATGCATATTGCATAAATAAGAATATTGTCTCTTTTTGCTTTTTACAATGTATGTTAAATGTTTTGTATTTAGCATCATATTTTGTATTGTGACATGTATTGTCTTCCTTCTGTTGTAACCATTATGCCCAGCTGGGGCTTAAAATAAATCATTTTGATTCAGTCTACCTTCCCGGTTAAAAGGGAAAAGATTAAATAAATAAACATAAAATAAAAAGTTACGCATTTAATTCCATGTCACACTTCACTTCGTACTCCTAGTAAGATGCATTTTTATCACTGGATTAGTTTACAAGATTTGTGTAGGAACCTCATATTGTTTTGTTTGTTACACATGCATTAAGTGCCTTTTCTTTCTTTCTTACTTTCAGGTGTCCTAATGTTCATCTCTCTACTTTCAATTGTCTATGGAGCCTTACGATGCAATATTCTGGCCATTAAGATCAAATATGATGACTATGACGTGCATGTGAAACCTGCAGCCTACCTCTGTATATTCCTCTGGCGGAGCTTTGAGATTGCAACAAGGGTTATTGTCCTGGTCCTTTTTAGTTCTGTCCTACAAATATGGGTCCTTCCAGTGGTGCTTGTGAACTTCCTTGGTTACTTCTTTTATCCATGGATTCTCTTCTGGAAGAGCAAGTCCCCCTTTCCAGAAAACATAGAAAAGACTTTTACAAGGGTGGGAACAACAATTGTGCTATGCCTCCTCACCTTTCTGTATGCTGGCATCAATGTGTTTTGCTGGTCTGCAGTTCAGATCCAGTTAAATAACCCAGAGTTAATCAACAAATCTCAGAACTGGTACACAATGGCTGTATACTACATGTTAAGATTTATTGAAAATGCCTTCCTTTTGTTGATGTGGTTCATCTTTAAAACTGACTTCTACATGTATGTCTGTGCTCCTTTGTTAATCTTGCAGCTGCTGGTTGGTTATTGCATCGCCATCTTTTTCATGCTTGTGTTCTACCAGTTTTGCCACCCTTGCAAAAAACTTTTCTCCTCCAGTATCACTGAGGGATTGCTGGCATGTTTCAAGTTTCTTTGCTTTGTCTGCCAGTCTCCAAGTTCTGCTGGGACAGCAAAGAAGGTGGATTTGAAGTCTTCTGTTAGCACAGACAATGAACCTGACAATTACAGACCCTATGAATCTAAAAATGGATCTCTCCATCAAAGCGTATCTGCCAATGCCTGAAAAAGTGAATCTTTGTCAGGTTCCTTCCCAGTCCCATACTGCCCAACCCAGGAAGTGTCATAATCACAGTTTATTGTTTTGCTTGCCAAGAACATTGCAAAATCTGTGTATGGCTAGGTAGAGAATGTAAAAGTAACTAGTGGCTACATATTGTCATGTACATAATTTTTATAATATATATATATATATATATATATATAATTGTGCATTGGTTTGTGCATGGAAACACAATTGGGATGTTATGGGAAAGTAATAATAAATACCATTGGTGTGTCACAAGGCTATGATGCTACCAGGAAAGTATAACAAGAAAACAAATGACTCTTGAGAACCTTTCTCCTTTGTGCATGACCTGGAGGATTTATATTCTAAGAAGAGCAGTAAATAATAATTTACCCAGTACAATAATGACTTTGGGTATTGGTGTATTTTTAAACTGACATAAAGAGCATAGTTCAATCACAAGTCTAAAGCCTGTGCCACATATATAAGAGTACAGTTCCATCTGAGGGTAAGCAGATGTAGAAAATGGCAACTTTGGTTTGACTGTGATTTGCAGCCCCTGTCTTCAGTTAGGCTTCATGATTTCTGCCAATGACACTTCAGGTCCTAGGTATTGTGGTTTAGTAGACTGTGAATAACGGTAAGTGGCATCACTGAACCACCCCTTACCCACATCAGTAAATGCCAAGCTGTTTAAACCTTCTGTGGTCCTCCAGTCAGATAAAAACTCAGTGCCTTGCTCACTGCCTGCCAGTAGCTGGAAACTTGCATTTAATATAAAATAAATGTGTGGGACGGCAGGAGAGTGGGAAATGACTGGGGTGGATGAACGGTGGTCATGGAAGTAGCCTGGGCTATCTGGGAAGGGCTAAACATTGGACTGGGCTGAACTGAAGAAAAAAGTGTCACATTTTGGTACATTCACTGAATACACTTTCAGTGTCAACTCTTTCTTTTTAGTCCTGTCATGTGACACAAGTTTAGTCACCAGGCTCCATATTTAAAAAGGATACTCTCACAGTAGGATTGTGTGCAATTGTGAAATTCTGCTTCTGTTGAAATTCTGCCTGAGGCAGAATAGGCCTTTTCTGCTGCATAAAAATAATAGAAAATGTGGAATTTGACTAACTGATGTGCATATAGGCAGAAAATAGCAACATCCTGCAATTTACACATTTTTTTCCTGTATGTTTTTGCAATTTAGCAATCAAAAACATGGTTCACTTTAAAAAAAAAATGCAGCTCACGTGGCAGAATTCAATGGAATTCGCCACAAAATTCTGCCAAACTTTTTGGAAGAGGAATTGGAATTCTATAGGAATTCTGCTGGCAGATTTCACATTTCACACAGCCCTGGATCCCAGTGCCAATTTCTTGCACTCCTGTGTGTATGTGAAAGTGGTGTTTTTGTGAATGGGTTTAAAAGCTGTAAGCTAATCTTTATAAATGGTTACATTTTAATCTAATTAGGGGAATGACCACTTTGGGTGGGTATGTATGTAAATTTGGTTATGCGTTTGCACCACAGCCTCATATCCATAGTACAGCTAGGTACATATTGAAAAAAAACAAACGCTCTTGTTTTTCAGTAATATTTGTTTGAGGTCCTGCCTGTAGTAAATCATGGCAGATGATCAAACAAATAGATACTTACAGCAAACTAGGGCTGTTTTGTTTAAAACTAGTAGCACACTCTATCTATAGGTCTGTTGTGTGCCCACTTCTTAGTCTGGTCACAAAACTTAACTGGCCCAGTTAAGATACACAGTTGTATTTTATAAGTCAGGCCCATTATTCACAGCAGGGGTGAAGATCAGTAGTTCTAGAGTACCATATATCTGCATAAGTAAACTGATCTTGAGAGAAATTGGCAATTTAGGTGATAAGGAATCCACACATTCTCTAATGGACAGTTTGTATGAACCATAAATGGGATAGCTAAATTTAAACTGATAAATGTCTAGTGTAAAACACAGACAATTTCATATAATAAGTCATGCAAGAGCACTGTAGGCACTTGTTTTTTGTAGACAGGAAGGGATATGTTACGATATCACAGTTGTAGCAGCTCTACTAGTCTGAAGTGTTGCTGGTGAAAACAAAATTACCCATGACAACATGGATACTGTTAAACTGTGATTAAATCATTTCAATCCCTTTGAACATTTTGCCATAAAATAATAATTCACAGTTTTCCTTAAAGTGCAGCAAGAGCTGTGTCAGTATACACATTTTGTTCTCACTACTCACCAGCCTCCCCACACACTGACAGGGCGATGAGTCAGTGATATAATCACAGCTATACAGTCATGTATGTATTTAAAAAGTTTTACCAGAAAGACATACTGAACTGTTAACAATTTGCTTCCAGATGCATCCTGGAGGAATGGGAGTAGTAATTGGCAGGACAAAAACACAATTCTTCAAATACAAAACACCATTCGTCAAATAGAAACAAGTGCATGTCAATGAGCAAAACTTGTTTGATGTATATGTATAGAAAAAATACATAAAACAGAGTTGCAAAACTGTATTCTTATCTATAAATGTGATGCTCTCACATCACTATTCAAAAGGCATCTTTCTGTGTTTTACATGAATATTTCTTAAATCCAGTCTAGTAATCCAGTTAAAGGATTCATACTGGAATTTATGATCAATTGGGGAATAATTGTAGTAGTAGTAGTAGTAGTAGTAACAGCAGTCATAAAATATGCTCATTTAGAATACAGGTGATTGAGCCACAGCTAATTGTCAATGACTTTCCATAAGCAGTCTCAGTAAAGTTGCTGAGGTACAACCTTAATATAATAATTGAAAATATTTTTACAAACTATGCAGTGTTAAATGAACAGTGTTGGCAGCAGTTAAGGTGACAGAGGAACCAAAGTGTTGATGCTGACCAAGGAGGTGATTTTCCAGTAATAGGCTATAGAGCCACAGGAAGTTTGTTCCAAGCTGCAGGACCCGTAAAAGAAAATGCATTTCTACCCACAAAATTTTGGGCACGAAAAGGGGAAAATTGCAAGGTATTCAAGGACCATAAACTTGATTTGGATGACTTTGTGGACAGGATATTCAAAGGGGTTGTGCATGGCCCAATAGTGTTGCGCTATGCACAACCCACTGATGCACCCAGGCATGATATTCAGAAGAGGATGTTGCACCGCGCAGATCCTGATGCTTCGGGACTCACCAGTAATGTATGTGGCGCAAGTGTGGGGGGGTGTGCCCATGCATATTCTGCACATCCCGATATTCAGCCTGAGATGTGCGGTGCATATGCTGGTGCAACCCCTACTTGCACTGCACACTGGTGCTCAAAGTTGAGCCAAAAAGAAATAGGAGCAAGGGCTGGCCACCCACAGGTGTGCTGCCATATTGCAGGGCACAATATGGTTGCTGCCAGTTGTGGGTGGCCATCCGAGCTCCGGGGCCGGGGCCAGAGTCTGTCGGCATTGCGCCCCCCCATGTCTGATCATGGGAATCATAATAAAAAATAATATCCTTGGTGGTCCAGTTGGCTGCTACCAGCCCGATCGCGGGCATAAGTGTAATATAAAAGATGTCCAATATCCCTGGTGGTCCAGTGGACTGCTTCCAGCCCGATCGCGGGCATAGGTATTACATAAATGAAGTCCAATATCCCTGGTGGTCCAGTGGACTGCTTCCAGCCTGATCGTGGGCATGAGTATACTAAAAACAACTTAAACCTGGTGGTCCAGTGGTACCCCCCTCCCCACACACCCACTGAGCCCCACCACCCCACTCCCCTCCAGTCAATGGCAGGTGACAGCTTCCCACCCGCAAGCTGCCCAGCCACCCGCCAACTGACTGTGTACAGTATGGCTGTATGGCCCAATGGTCCACAGCATGGGTCAATGAACATACAGACCGTACCGTACTACACAGTCCAGATATGTGAATGGATCCATTCACATATCGGGACTGTGTAGTATGGCATGGTCTGCACACCCCTTGGCCCATGCTGTGGACCAAGGAGCATACAGCCATACTGTACACAGTCAGTTGGCAGGCGGCCAGGCAGCTTGCAGGTGGGGAGGTCCCACCCATCGCTGATCGGGGGAGCAGGGTGGCATGGCTCAGTGGGTGGGTGGGGAGAGGTGTACGGCTGGATCACCAGGGTTAAATCAAACTGTTTTTAGCATACTCATGCCTGCAATTGGGCTGGACGCGGTCCACTGGACTAGCAGGGTTATTGGATGTGTATTTCTTTATACGTATGCCCATGATTGGGCATCGGGGCACTTTGCTGCAATGTGCAGGGGGTTTCGGTCCCCGACAGCTGCAGCCTGGCAGAGCGCCAGGTGCAAGTCGCCAGGGATCGGCACACCTGCATGCAAATGGGGCCATAATACCATGCTAATGGCCCCAGTTGTGCCTTGCACGCATTATGGCCCTATTTGCATATCCACTGCTGAATATCGTGGTTCCTTGCGCTGGTGCATCCCCCCTGCTCCTCCCTTACCACTTATGCTGGCACAGTGCCACTGCACCATGTGCAATGCGGGAGGCCACATTGCCATATTCAGTGGTGCTGAGCCATGGTGCAGCACTGTTGAATATCACCCAGTCCAGGCCCTGGCGCATCCTAGTTACACTGCGCCTGGCTTGCACCCCTGCCCTGCGCATTTCTGAATATCCCACCCTAAGTGTATTAAATCACTGATACAGTATATTAAGGTACTTTTCCTTGGGCATATTTGTGTATGAAATGTGTGAGATTCAAGTTGCATCTGTCAGTCAAAGAAGGTCAGTTATGATTTTAGTATACAGTACAGTGATGGATAATCCATGGGACATTCAGCACCAAGTGGGCCAGGGGGATTGTACAATACATTCACCTTGCACACTGGAGGCATTCGCTTAGATAAAATCACTGTACACAAACTTGGGGAATAACCACAGTTGCAGTTATGGTAATAGAACACAGTTTTATCCATGATATTTCAGATAGGGCATTTATTTGAGCTTCCAGTTTAAACTGAGGATTGGACTAAATACCTAAGTATTTGTATTATGAGTTTTTTTTAACCAGCTGTTTTAATGGATAAGATTAATTGAGCCTTAGTTTTGTCTGTGGCTGGAGCCAAATAGCATACACTGTGCCTTATTGGCATTGAGTAATTAATGGTCATCAATGAAGTAGGACTGTAGTGGGCCAACATTTTTGCAAGACAGATTAGCCATCTACAGACTTGACTTGCATACACAATGGAGTCATCTGTGCATAAATAACAGTGAACACACATCCCATGGAGTCCAAATTAATATAAAGAGAAAAAAAGGAGTGGACCGGAGATAGATCCCTGTTAGACTCACCTCATAACAAGTAAGAAAGACAAGTTGGCTGTGGAAATAGCTACTAATTGTGCCAGGTCCTTTAGGTTATTAGGTAATTTTTAGCAATACTTTTAATTTCAAATCTGCATATCTATGGCACCAAGGTACTATGATCAATTGAGTCAAAAGTTTTTTAAAGGTTGATGAATATTGCACCCTTGCAGAAACCCCTGTCAATTGCAACTTGCAGGACATCTGTGACTTTATTTAGCACTGTTGACTTACTGTAGAGTATTCTGCAACCAGATTAAACTGGAGACAAAAGATTATGCTCATTGAAAAAAATGTGGTAAACTGGTTTGCAAACAGACATTCTAACAGTTTGGAGAAGGATGGTAACAATGAAACAGGTTGTTAATAGGAAATCAGATTGTAGGAATGAGCCTCATACGTGGGAATGACTTAAGCAAGTTGCCATTGGCTGAGAAGCTGGCAGGATGCAAGAAACTATTAAACTAGGGCAGCATACCTCAGCAGTTTGTTACCAATACCACCTAGTGTTTTCGAGCAAGTTAAAAATTGTAATATAAAACTGCATACAGAAATCTACCTGAAGAGGTTTAAAGGTAAAAGTAGAAACTTCTGGGTCAGAGAAGATAGCTGAGTGTTTACTGGAACTCTTTGTTGTACAGTATTATCAAGCTTATATCAAGGAACAGAATTGATGACATATTCATTAAACCTATTAGTAGTGATTTTGGGGTCCCTAACATGAGTGCCATGTAACACAACAGACTTGTTTGGTAAAGAAATGTGTTGAGGCTCAAGGGATTTATTCATGTTCTAGGAGTCTCTGTGGTTAGAACCAGGGGCTTCATGTTATTTATCTTTAATGGACTTAGCCTTTGCATGTTGAATGGCCACCAAGAATTTGTCCCATAAGGAATGGTACAATTCTTAGTCAGACATATTTGTTGAGCTTGACACCAGGCTGTGCTTCTCAATTTTGGTTGTTTAGACAATGCTAGAGTACCAAGCAGTATCAGAAATGTCAACTTTTTAGATTGGATTGGGGCATATAAGTTACAGATACTGTAGACACAAAGTAATTTAAAAATAAGGGTCATGCATCCTCTAACAAAGGGATTAAATGTACTATTAATGGCTTCCAATACAAGCATGAAATTCACATAATCAAAATTTTAAAACATCTATAAGTAACCTGTTTTTGAGGGCCTATATCTGTAGCATTTTTCTTACACATTAAGTTACTTGATGGCTGCTGAATGCCGCTGCTAGCACTCCATGAAACAAGTAGTATTCAGGTCTGTTGGGCAAAGTCACATTGAAGATTGCTGAAGACAAAGGGTCCAGAGGAGTTTTCCTGGGTGGCTATCATTTTGAGAGTGCCCAAACAGCCTTCATAAAGTGAGAAAGACCAGTTTCAGTTGGCCAATTAAAGTTCAGATCACCCAGATGTTTTAGTTTGTTACGGTCTCTATCAGGTTGAAGAACTGGGTCAAGAATAAGTACTTTCTTGGGATCTGAGCTTGGTTGTCTGTAATACTCCAGTAAGCAGATGGACTTGAATTAGTACTGTGTGGAATTTTCAGATTCAGATGGAATGGAATTCTATGGAGTTTCAGAAAATTACACCTAATTCTGCAGAATTACTTAAGTAATGAAATTCTGAAAATTCAAAAGTGAAATGTTTTTTGCAAATTAGTATTCCACAGTTTACATAAACTGCAGATTCCTTATTCACAATTTGCAGAAAATGATTCCATGATTTACAGTATATAATCCATGGCAAGTTATTCTGTGGTTTACAAAGACTTGCTTTTCAGAATTCCAAAAGACATTCCAAAAAGCATTTTGGAAGTGGAACTGCATTCTGCACAAATTCTACAAGCAGAATTCTACATTTCACACAGCTGTAGCTTGGAATTGTCAAATGTCTGTTCTAGTAAGGTTCCTTCTAAGAAGCGCTGGCTTTCATGAAATTTCTGAACTTCTGCCATTGGTGAGATCAGAATCTTCTGCATGGGTTTGGCAGATTTTAACCCTGTTCTGCAGGATTTTTTTGCTGAACTGCAGAGTAATGTACATGAACTGCAGAATGATAATTTTGAGAAATTTTATTCCTCAATTTAATGGATTATCCACAATACATGTAATTAGTCTGCAGTTCAGTGCTCAGTTCTGCAGAATTTTTTCTGCAGCTTATATAGACTAATACATGGGGTCGTGTGCTTAATGAGAATTTTACACACACACCTGAGGTGTTAGATGCTACATAAACCCCAACAGTGAAGCTTGAGGTGTTTATTTAAGCATCCAACACAGAGGGTGTGTGTAAAATTAGAGTTTTACACACAGAGCCATGTTTTATTTGATATAATTGCTAGGTATTGTTTTTTCACCACAGCAATTATATAAAATATTAGAGTAGATGTTCCTGTGCCATGGTGGTCCAGTCAGGGAGGGTGCAGCATGGTCAATAGCAGCTTCTAAAAATAATTGCTTTTTTTGCCACTGGAGATATTTATTTTTGCACAGATTTCACTGTTCAAATAATTTTTAATCCAGTGATTTTGTTAAAAAGAAACCTACTGCCGAATCTGAGTGGCGGTGAAGTCAGTCTCCAGCATAAGGAAGGCAGCCAGCACTATGAAATGGGAAAGCAGCAGCTAGCACATGCAGAGAACAAGGGAAACCTGGTGTGTGTGCTGTTATAACCCACGGGTTATAATGGTGAGTCATAACCAGGTTTCCCTTAGGGAAAAAACAAGACCCAGTTATTATAACACAATAGTCCACAATTTATACTTGTTTCCTGCCATTCTAAGTTGGAATATCTGCATAAGTTGCTGTTTTGATTTCCAAACTTTCATGGAAGTGAAAGTCCAACTTTCTTGGCAGAAGTGTTTTTTGCACAGCTCTACTTCTAAGCCTTTTGTTAATTGAATAGATGCTTTATAGCAGTGTCAGTGGCTCAGTAGGTAGCACACTTACCTCTGAAGCTGTGAGATCAGAGGGCCGTGGGTTTAGTTCCCACATCTTGCACTTGGGTTACTATCCCAGTACTGACACTGTAGTGTAGCATGAGAGGGGTGCTGCACTTCTGAGGTGCCGTCTTTTGGATGAGACATTAAACCGAGGTCCCGTCTGCCAGGATTGGTGGTAGTTCAGGTGGATGTTAAAGATCCCATGGCACTTATTGAAAAAGAGTAGGGAAATTTCCACGGTGTCCTGGCCAAATTTCCCTCATTCACTAAAAATACCACCAACAGCTTAATCTGGTTCAGGGTCAGTTGGCATTCATCTGTATCCCCCTCCCCCCAGGTCGTGCCTGAAAATAGGTAGGATTTGTCTAGTGCACTTACCCGGTCAACAAAAACTAAATAAAATAAAATAAATAAATGAGAAACCTGATACATATCACTGTAAAAAATCTATACTCCCAACCTCTTATACCTCGCTCTGATCCAAATAGACTATAACAATGAATATTGACTGTATCATTAATTTTACCACTGAGTCAAGGTTCTGTAATTATTATAAAATCTGACTTATTTGCAGTTGCACAAAGTCTACCTACATCAGTTTTCGGATAGGGACTTCTTCCATGAAATAATTAAGGGAAATATGTTTCTTTTGTCCAGTGGTAGGGGGGTGGATAAATTAGGGCAGGGATCTAAGTTTATTGTCACACTGTAAATGAAAAGAAAGAGCATTAATATCCAAACACCCTTAAATCTCTGTTTCAAATGGAAGAATAATTTAAACCATTTAGGGTGTCCAGCTTTCTTCTCTAATACAGATCTACAGTCTTGGCTGTGCACATTAATACTGGAGAATAAGATCTTTTTTTTTTTTTTTTTTTTTAATTTGCCTTTTACCGCCTTCCTAGCTGCCGGCCACCCGATGCTTCAGCCCGGTCACGGGCCGACGGCTTCCACCCCCCAAATTGGCCTCGGGTCCTCCGATACCCCATGGCTTACCCCCCATGGTGGGGCTACAGGATGGAGAGGGTGAGACATCCTGCAGAGACCGTAATCGGTCGGAGGACTGGCCTGGGGGGCTAATCAAAGCCGCGGTGGGCTTCATGGAGGGTGGCCGGCAACCGTCCATTTTCCTCTTTTCCAGGGAAGGCGGGGTCGTGCAATGACGCCTGACGTCCTCCCCGCCTTCTATACTCTTTGAGCGCGGCAGCGTGGGTATTCCTGGCCTCCGCTATGAGTCCCCATCACCCCGGATGCTGCCCCAGCCCTCCCCCCGTAGAAGGAGAGCAGTCCAGCAGACGCTTCGATCCATCTCCCCAGCCAGCCCTCCGGCGACTAGGGTCCGTTCCCAAACCGGGTCGCCAGCGTCGCAAGTGGAAATCCAACCGATGCGCCGACGGGCCGGCTGGAGAATAAGATCTTAATGAAGACTCATTTTACAAAGGATGACCCTACTATACACTACCAGTCAAAAGTTTTAGAACACCCCCATTTTTCCAGCTTTTATTGAAATTTAAGCAATTCCAGTCCAGTGAATAACCTGAAATGGTACAAAGGTAAGTGGTAAACTGCTGGAGGTTAAAAAAAGTTTACGTTAGCAAAAACTGCTTTAGAGAAATTGCAAAAAGCCAAGGTGTCAGTGAGTACAGTTTCCTACACCATCAAAAGGCACTTGGAAACTGGAGGAAACTCTGACAGGAAGAGGTCTGGCAGACCCAAAGCCACAACAGAATCAGAAGACAAGTTTCTGAGAGTCAACAGCTTGCGTGATAGGTGGCTCACAGGACAACAGCACAGAGTGACTGGCACCCTGATCCAAAAGGGCTACCACAGCATTTTGCAGCGCCATGCAATACCCTCTGGTCTACGCCTAGTTAGTCAGGGGTTCATCCTACAGCAAGATAATGACCCAAAGCATACCTCCTGGCTATGTCAGAACTACCTTCGAGGAAAAGAACAAGACGGTAGGCTTCAAATCATGGAATGGCCAGCACAGTCTCCAGACTTAAACCCTATCGAGCTGGTTTGGGATGAACTGGACAGAAGGGTGAAAGCAAAGCAACCTGCAAGTGCAACACATTTGTGGAAACTTCTGCAACAGTGTTGGGAAGAACTTCCCGAATCCCGAACAATATTTGATGTCCATTGTAGGAAGAATGCCACGAGTGTGTTAGGCCGTTACAGTATATCTGCAAAAGGTGGCTACTTTGATGAGTCAAAAATTTAGATTAAATTTTGTTAAACAAAGTGATTCTATGATTTCTTTTTTATCTCCAACTGTTTATTTGTTCTATGCTTTAATTTCAGAGTACATTGAGACATTAACCTGCGTAAATTTCAATAAAAACTAGTAAAATGGGGGTGTTCTAAAACTTTTGACCGGTAGTGTATGTGGCAACATAGTAGCAGTAAACAAGGGTGATATAGGAATAGCAGTATCTTGCAGAACGAAAGAGGAGCTGAAATATTTTAAAAGGCCATAATTGCAGGTAATAAATATTTTCAGAAACTGGGAAGGAAATGCTATTTCAAAAATACAAGACAAAAGGCTTACCATAAATATGAAAGCATCCCCATACGATACACTGTACAGATCTGGCTTTTTAATCAGTTATGATTGCAATGCACACCAAACATTTTCATTAATAAGTAGTATTAATAAACAAGAGGGATAAAAAAAAACTAATGCAGCTTGGAGAACCCATGCCCCCATCGTAGCAGTCTCAGACAAAGAGAGTAGAACAAGAAGAAGAATCAGCATTTATATAGCGCTTTTCATACATTCAAAGCACTTTACAAGCAATGCTAGACTGGTAGTGAAGTGACTGAATGTGTGGTGGCAGCCATATCACACATCATCACCCACACACAGCCTGGGTAATTGCATGAACTGGTTTATGGGAAGGGGAATGTTGGCCAGGACACCGGGAATGTTCCCTACTCTTTGCAAAGAGTGCCCTGGGTTCTTTTACTTCCACCTGGAAACCCACCAGGACAATACCAGGATGGGCAGAAGAAACCTCGGTTTAATGTCTCATCAGAAGGACGGCACACCCCAGCAGTACAGCACCCCCCAATACTGCACTCGGATGCCAGCGATTTTTAAGTGCAAGTCCAATCCCGGTGTGGGACAAGAACCCACGACCTTCTCGTCCAGAGGCAGATGTGCTACCAACTGAGCCACACTGACAGAAGGGACAGCTAGTGGTAGTAGTCCATGCTGACTGCCAACTCTCATAGGCAGACAGCCACAAGTAGTCATCCTTATACTCTAGCCCTTGTACTGTGGATTGGTGTGCTGTGATCACTTATGCTGGGAAAGGTTTCAAGAATAGTGGGTGGGATAGTCTTGGGGTCCTCTTTTTGCCCGGTTGGCTTAGTCTTGCATTGTATTGCTGCCTAATTGACTTAGACCATCAGGACTTGTAGTGCACCAAGGGCATGAGAATTAAAATTTAAGTTGAAATCCCTTGTTGGTGGGGAGTAGGGAAGACATGCTGCCCTCATGAGCCCACAGCATCTGTTGATGGCTGTGGTTGCAAATAAATCCAGGCCCATTTGTAGCTGTGGTTGCAAATAAATCCAGGCCCATTTGTGGCTGTGGTTGCAAATAAATCCAGGCTCATTTGGTCTGCCATGTGTCAGTCTCACATGGTGCAGGAAACCAGCTTCTGGATCCTCTATTAGACTGGTTGGCTGAGGCTCATGCTGGGCTCCTGCCTGATTGGCTGAGGTTGTCTGGAGCTGTAGCATGAAAGGGCACAAAAATTTAAATTTATTGTAGTCATTTGTTGGTGTGGAATGATACAAATTAGTTTCAAAAAGAGGGAAATTTAGACTTACTGGTTAATATTGTTTTAATAATAGCATGAGCATGTTTTCCTTAACACTGCTAGTGCCATTAGAAATATTGCTGCAATCTCAAAGATGAGCACCTGAAACAACTTGTTGTGAAGCATGTTATCTCACCCCCTATGCATACTGTATACTTCATTTTTAGAGCCATTTTTGCCCTGCTGAAGGATTTAAGACCCATAAGCCTTATATGTTTTTAAATGGGCACTTCATTTTTGTTCTCAGAAAGGTCAAACTGAGGATACCTAGTTTTTTATGATGTTTATGGTAATATATAGATTTATTTTTTTCAAACTGGGATGACCAAACTAACATAACTTAATGGCAAAGTAATTTAAGGTCGGAAGGGATCCTAGGTCCATCAAGTGTGCTCCTTCATAAACACTGATGAATGTGAATGCTGTACAAGCATGCACTATTTAAAAATGGTTCTGTAGCAACCATCTAGTTTTATTTTAGTTTTTCAGGCATTTAACAGTCATAATTCATTTTTTTCTAAAAACAAATATAATCAAAATGTCATATTTTCCTGAAATATTCTTAAAGGTAAAATATGCCATTCCATGTGTTACATATAAGTTATATTAATGACATTGATTTAACCTGCTGAGTATTCTGATATATGAAGGCTGATCTGTGATGAAGAGAAGGCAGTTATAAACAAATATTTTGATCAGAAACACTGTCCAAGAAAAAAGAAAAATGCCACTTCTCTGTTATATGGGGTTATGAAATGTGTCATCAGGATTTAAGAGGTATTTTATTGCAGTTTAGTCTTGCTAAACACATTATAACATTGCTTGAAATTACAACATGCTCATCAGAAGTGTTAAATGATGGATCAGATAAGTGGTAGGTGTTCACTACGTCATATCAATAAAAGAAGAAATCCCTGTTCCTTTTATATAGGAAGAAGATCAGCACACAAAGAACATCACTCTCTTTCCTGAGGCAGTTACCTTCAATATACAGCTTTTAGAGTTTGTTTTTAATTACCACAAAGTAAATTGATGTTGGTATTAAAACATGGCTCACACAGTGTTGTTCTTGACAGTCAGAAATTAGACTATACGGTACGTGTATGGATTCTGATCCCTTTGGAATTCTTCATCCTCATAGTTGGAAAATTCAGGATGTACATATTTTAATGCCTAGAATAGCTTGCATGTCAGCCAACAGATGACTTTTTGTATGTAAACATGAAAGATACAGCATCATCTTTAAACACGCGTACTAAAGCATGCCAGCTTAACACATCAAAGAGAAATCTACACCATTCCATAATTGTTTTAGGAACTTCTATAGTGATCCAGCAACCTAGACCAGAAAATTGTATTAAATCAATTGAAAACAGAAAGCAGAAAAAAAGTAATTAGTTATTGGACTATATACAGAAAAAAATAAATTACTTTTTAAGAAGCCGCAAGTGAATATCTTGGGGGAGCAAACAATTTGTTAAATCCATCTCAGAAGGAAATACCAACAGTGGGCTGGATTCTCAAAGCTATTTAAAATCCAGCAGCTGTGAGAAAAACTCAGCAGTGGATTGCCACTTGTGGAATCACAGTTTCTCCTGCAGCTGCAGTATTCTCAAAAGTGTAGCCAGTTTATGACCAGCTCTATGATTTATGGTAGCTTGTGAGTGGTGTTTCCATAGAAATCCCCACAGCTGCGGAAAAATGTTACAACCAGTGAGATCATCCATAACATCTTCTGCAGCTGCGATGGATGAGAATACCAGTCTCTGCAGCAGTGGAGATTTCAGTCCACAACTGGAGTTGTAGTGTGGGACTTAGTCCCAAATCCTTTTGAGAATCTGAACCTGGAGGCTGTCATGGTACAGTCAGACCTGGACATTGTGGCCATCACTGAAACCTGGTGTAATGATAACCATGACTGGGAGATGGCCATACCTGGCTACAACATATTCAGAAGAGACAGAGCAGGCAGGAAGGGAGGAGGAGTGGCACTGTATGTGAAAAATGACATAAGGGCCACAGAGATCCAGGAGGAACAAAATGGGGGAGAGATACTGTGGGTTAAGCTAGAAAGGAAAATGGGGCCAGCCATCTGCACAGGTGTGGTCTATAGACCACCAGCCCAGGAGGAAGAAACAGATAGGGGGCTGATGCTAGCCATCCAAGGATGGCAGACAAGGAAGTGAGTAGTACACTGGTTGGAGACTTCAATATTCCAGATGTGGACTGGAGCATCCAAGCAGCAGCATCACCTAAGAGCAGATTTATCCTGGACTTCCTGGGTGCCTTCCTCAAGCAACTGGTCATGGAACCAACTCGGCAGAAGGCAATACTGGACCTTCTGCTCACAAACAAGGGACAGTGTGATGGGGTAACAGTGGGGAGCACCTGGGTAACAGTGACCACCAGTCATTGTGGTTTGAAATCACAGAAAGAGCAGAACCAAACCACACAAAAACACGTATCCTGGATTTTAGGGGCAGACTTTGGGAAAATGGGAAATACTTGAAAGAGGCATTAAGAGAATGGGACAGGAATCAGGGGTTGAGGAACAGTGGGCAGTATTTAAAATGGGATTATAAGAACAACAGAATTATGCATTAAGCAGGTTAGCAAAGAGGAAAAGGAAGAGGAGACCATTATGGTTTTCCAAAGAGGTAGCAAAGAAAGTGAAAGCCAGAAAGATAGCATTCAGGCAATACAAAAAGACACAGGCAGAAGGGGATAGGGAGAAGTACCAGGAGAAACAAGGGGAGGCAGGGAAGTCAGTAAGGGAAGCCAAAGCTCAGACAGAAGAACACATTGCAAAATCAGTGGTTAAAGGGGACAAAACCTTTTACAGGTACATAAGTGAAAAAAGAAAGACAAAGGGAGGGATAGTGAGACTGAAGGGGGAGGATGGGAGTCGCATGGAGGATGACAACAGTAAAGCTGACATATTGAACAGGTATTTCTGCTCAGTCTTTACTGAGGAAGAGGGGGGTAATGGGTCTGAAGGAGTACAAGGGGTGAGAATGGTGCAGAATGGACACAAGTCCCTTTACACAAGAAAGGGTCCTGAAGGAACTGGAAGTAATAAGAGTTGACAAAGCAATGGGGCCAGATGGTACCCTAGGGTCCTTAAAGAACTAAGAGAGGTGGTGGCTGAACCTCTGGCTATCCTGTTTAGCCAATCACTGGAAACAGGAGGTACCCAAAGACTGGAGGACAGCAGATGTAGTCCCCTTATACAAAAGCGGAACAAAGAGGAAGCAGGGAACACAGACCAGTCAGCCTTACCTCGGTAGTGGGAAAGATCATGGAAGCACTACTGAAGGAGAGATTGGTGGAACATCTGGTTGTCAATGGACTACAGGACCCAAGGCAGCATGGTTTCACCAGGGGGAGGTCATGTCAGACCAACCTCATTGAATTTTTTGACTGGGTGACTAGGGAGGTGGATCAGGGGAGGGCAGTGGACATGGCCTATCTGGACTTCAGCAAGGCCTTTGACACTGTGCCACATAGAAGACTATTACACAGACTGGGGAATATGGGTGTGGGCAGGACAGTAGTGTGGTGGGTGGGTAACTGGCTGGGTGGCAGGACACAGAGGGTGGTGGTAAATGGCTGTCACTCCACAGAGGGAAGAGTGACCAGTGGGGTACCACAGGGATCAGTGCTGGGACTGGTCCTATTCAACATCTTCATGAGTGACATTGCGCAGGATCTAGAAGGTAGAATTTCACTGTTCGCTGATGACACAAAGCTCTGTAACAGAGTAGACACACCAGAGGGTGTAGACAGAATGAGAAGGGACCTGCAGAAACTTGAAGAATGGTCAAGGGTTTGGCAGTTGAAATTCAATGCAAAGAAGTGCAAGATAATGCATATGGGGCACAAAAACTCTGGCACAATATATCAGTTGGGGGTGAGGATATAGCATGCACCAAGCAGGAAAGGGATCTTGGGGTTGTCATCTCTGATGACCTCAAGGTAAGGAAAAAGTGTGACAAGGCATCAGGTAAAGCAAATAGGATGCTGGGATGTATAGGCAGGGGCATCACCAGCAGGAAAAAGGAGGTCATAATTCCGCTATACAAGACACTAGTGAGGCCCCACCTGGAGTACAGTGTACAGTTCTGGAGACCATACCTACGTAAGGACATAGACAGGGTAGAGAAGGTTCAGAGGAGGGCAACAAAGATGGTGCATGGATTGCATCACAAGTCCTATGAAGACAGATTGAAGGAACTGAACATGTACTCCCTGGAGGAGAGGAGGGAGAGGATATGATAGAGACACAAGTATCTTACAGGGAGAAACAGGGTGCAGGAAAACACTATTTTTAAGCGAAAAGATGTTCCAGGACTAGAGGGCATGGGATGAAGTTGGAGGAGGACGATTCAGAGAAACATGAGAAAGAATTTCTTCACAGAACGGGTGGTGGACAAGTGGAACACCCTGCCAGAGGAAGTGGTGGGGCTGAAACAATCACGGGATTTAAGAATGCATGGGATAGACATAAAGGAATTCTAGAGGTCAGGGGTAAGGGGAAACAGACTTCTAGGAAAACAAACTGAACTTATAAGCTCAAATGGGCAGACTGGGTGGGCCACAGGCCCTTATCTGCCGACACTGTCTATGTATCTTTGTCAAGCTTGGTGATGCAAAGCAGTCTGACCCCTTAATTATACAGAATGCATTTAATAAGGCTTTAATCAATTTGACTATATACATTAAACATTTTAGTCACTTTATCCCTGCTGCTAAAAGTAACGAGTAAGCCTTACAGTAGCCTAAGTGTCTCCCAGTGGTGATGTCATTCAAACGTGTATGAATGACTAAATTGTTGATAAATCTGTAGGTAATGATGAGCTTATCCTATATTGATTAAATTAGCCTCCTCTGTGATGAAAGAAAGAAAGAAAGAAAATAACTTTAAATGATTGGCAGGCTCCTGTGGGCAACATTTTGGGGGTGCACTGCAGGAGTGTGTTTCATTGGCATGAATAGAAAAGAAAAAAAAAAGCAGTCCATGCATGAAATGTATACAGAAAACAACACAGGAATCAATTTAAAATACATGATTAATAAGTTGTATAGGGATAATTTCTATAAACAGAATGGTATAATTATTTGTATTTTAATTAATAGCAAAGTAGAATGTTTTTAGCAAGAGCTGATTATGCAAATGTGACATTTTGAGAATATTTAATTGCAATTAAGGGGAACTCTCAGGAATGAATCCCCACAGCTTCAGTGTAGGTGGGCCTGGTCACATTTAAAATATTTTTGCAGTTAAATAATTGTTTACTTACTGCAGCTTTTAATATTTCTTTATATATCTGCTTAATCATTTCACCTCCTCCCCCCATTAGTATTTTGTAAATAATGCTGTTCTGAGCACAACCCAGAATCCCCTCAGTTGATGTCACGCCTTGGTGTTGGGTTCTCAGATGCACCGGGAGCAGTGTTGTTTACAAAATGCAATTGCAAGGGATAGCTAGATCAACCAGATACCTAAAGCAATATTATAAGCAGCACTAAGTTTAAAAAATAATTTAATTGCAAACATATTTTATTTGGGGCAAGTCACACACGTACCATAGTTATTGGGATTCATTCCTGAATATTCCACTTTAATAAACTATTATAACACTGACACAGTGAATCAGTTGTCTGATAGTAGTTAACTATATATGTAGATCTAGATTAAAAAAATGCTTGACCAACTGAGTGAAGGGGGTTTCCCTCTCATGGCCACCTAGGCTAATTAGACCATGCAGTTGAGTGTGTCTGTGTGTACCTGCAAGGTAAACTGCAGATAAGCCCTCCAGGATGAAGTGCAGTGTTACAGGTTTACTGCATGACAAAAGGGATGAACACCCATTAAAATTGCACTGTTTACGGCAGTAACTCTACTGCAGAATTCTGTAGCTCTGCACTTCATCTTGGGGGGGGGGGGCTTATTTGTACTTTGGGTTCCATCAATTTTTTTAGATCCCCAAATGAAGTGGTATGCTCCATCTAGGGTTGAAGTGTTCTCTCATATGAACTGCTGCTTATCAAGTATTACCAACACAGTAGATTTATGGTTTTTATGTTCAGATAACATAGCATACAGATATGGACTGGAGTAGAGGCTTATAATAGAAAACTGTTGACGTGAGGGGGATAAGTGATTAATAAGAGATGTATTTAAGTTATCTACAATATGTTGCTACTATTAGAGTACAGCCATACCTCTCTATTGTAACTTAACACTCCAGTTCCTGACATAATACAATCTGCTTTGACTCAGGCATTTCATGGAATAATCATATGATTTTCTTTATCAGCATTGGTTGTAGGACAAGTTTTATACTAGGGCCCAGATATTCAAACTGCGCCAGGCTGTGGTGCAAGCTTGGGCGCAGCTCAACTTGGCTGCGCAGGGGTGTGGACTGGGTGATATTCAACGGAGCTGCACCATGGCTCAGCATCAGTGAATATCACACCCTGGCCTCCCGCAGTGTGAATGGCGCAGTGGCACTGCGCCAGCGCAAGTGGCCAGAGTGGAGCATGGGGATGCGCTAGCGCAAGTTCCATTGTGCTATGCACAGCAACCGTGATACTCAAAACTTGACATGCAAATGGGGCCATAATGTATGCAAGGCACAAATGGGGCCATTTCCCATTTGAATGCAGGTGTGCCAATCCCCGATGACTTGCACCTGGCACCCTGCCAGGCAAGAAGTCCAAGCAAAAAACACCGCGAACAAACGGTCCAATAAATGACCATGCAGCTCTCAAAAAGGGCAGCCAACCCTAATAGCAAATAATCTCCAGAAATAGAGAGCGCAACAGCACCTCTGGCACTAGGTAAATGCTTTATACAGGTGAAGACCAAAACTCAAAAAGGAGCGTCTTATAGTGAAAAAACACTTGAACATTTATTAAAGTCTTCACAGTAACAATATACAATAATAAACTAGTGCAAGGTGATCACTGCAAGAATACAAAACACCCCTAGCGCCTCGACTCCCACGAGTCTTCAAAGGGGGTACCAGAACCAATCATTACAGCACTTATAAATGTTGAATTAATTCATAATTAATGAGCCTATGGCTTCAACATTTAAAGTGACATACTACATATAATTATGAACAACAGAGATTTAACCAGTAAATTCACATAATAAACAAAACCTAATATCAATTTCCAACATTTGCTTTAAATTCTTCTTTTTCTTATAATGTTTAGAAGCACATTTACATGTTTTGAAAGGAATCAGGTTTTGTAGATCAAAATTCAACTGGAATCCTGTTATAGAAAGGAGAAAAATAAAATAAAATTAGTGCTTTCAACACAGTGGTAACAAATCAATTACTCTAAATCTAACACCAAACTGAATAAAAAACAAACAAAGATAGCATTATTAGGGCCAGAAAAATCAAAAGAGAAGATGCCTTAATCATTGAGAAATGGTTTAATATCCCATTTCTCATTAAGGCCATTTGGTTTGATAGAATTCATTTTAAAAATCCACATACATTCCCTTTTCAATACTTTATTCGCTCTATCCCCTCCTAAAGGCAAATTCGGAATGTGTTCAAGTCTCATGAATTTTAAATCATTCGGTATGGAATTATGATGTAAGACAAAGTGCATACCAATAGGTGTATCTTGTCGTTTGTTAAGGATGGATCTGACATGTTCCTGGATTCTCTGTTTTAAGGGTCTCACAGTTTTGCCAATATACAAAAGATCACATGAGCACCATAACACATACACCCCACATATGGTGTATCACATGTGATCAATTCTCTTATGTCAATTTTGACATCTGATTCCTTAGGATGTTGGAAGATTTTCCCAATTTCACCATATTTACAGACATTACATCTTTTACAGGTGAAAAAGCCATTTGTTCTTTTAGGAATCCAGTAAACAATGTCAGAAACATCAGTTTTTCTTTCCCTACTGTGTACCACTTTGTCTTTAATATTCTTAGCCCTGCAAAATGTTACACGAGGCTTAGAACCTACTGCTCGACCCACTGTTTCATCCCCCATTAGGATAGGCCAATACTGGTGTATAATATTGCCTATTCGTCCTGCCATATGGTTAAACTCAGTAACAAAGCTACAAACCTCAGGCTTCATTATGTTTGTTTGTTTTTCCAAAATTGTCTCTCTAGCCATCCCTCTAACCTTTTCATAAGTGTCAACACGAAGTTGTTTATCATAACCTCTATGCAAAAATCTAGACAACAATTCCTTTGATTGGGTCTCAAAATCTACGTCTATACTGCAGTTTCTTCTAATGCACAAAAGCTGACTAAAGAGAATAGATTCCTTTAATTTTGGGGGGTGGGCACTATCTGCATGTATCAAGGAGTTTGTAGCTGTCTTCTTTCTCAATGTTTTTGATTTAATATCAAAAGTATGGTTACCAATATCTTCACTTGAAATAGTAAGATCCAAAAAATCTAAAGCTCTCACAGCTAAAAGTGTACGTAAATTTAAAGTTTAGATGATTAACATTCAAGTAATTGATAAAGGAACAAACTTCTTTCTCATCTCCTTTCCAAATGCAGATAATGTCATCAATAAAGTGGTACCATTTCACAATATTTTTTGAGAAAAGATTCTTATTCTCATCAAGTACATACTTCATTTCCCAGCTCCCCAAAAACAAGTTTGCATAACTTGGAGCCATAGAGGCTCCCATGGCTGTATCACATTGTTGTTGATAGAAAATACCTTCAAATTCAAAAAAATTGTGTGTAAGAATAAATTCCAGTGAATCCAGAATAAATTCTACTGGTATATCCTCATTTACTTCATACAGACATAAATGTTCTTTTTCAGTTCTAATGCCATCCTCATGATGTATACTGGTATATAGGGACTCTACATCAATCTCTAACCAGCCAAATTCTCTATTCCATTCTATTTCTTTCAACTTCCTCAGTAAATCAGAGCTGTCCTGTATGTATGAAGTAAGGTTAGTAACCAGTGGTTGTAAGAAAAAATCAACAAACTTGCCTAGGTTCTGAGTCAAAGAAGCAATACCTGAAACAATGGGACATCCAGGAGGCATTTCCTTGTTTTTATGCACCTTAGGTAATGCATAAAAACTCAGAACAACTGGAAATTCCTTCCATAAGAAACCAAATTCTGCCTCAGAGATATAAGTTTCAGCCACTGCTTTTCTCAGAAGCATATTTAGTCTCTTCCTGTAATCAGATGTTGGGTTGCTAGAAAGTAACTTATAGTTAGTTTCATTTAATAGTAACTTTATTACCATTTCAACATACATCTCTTTATTCATAATAACAATGTTGCCCCCCTTATCTGCAGGTTTTATCACTATAGTGTTATCTTGACAGATGTTATCTAAAGCATCTCGTTCTTCCCGACTTAGGTTAAACCTTTTAGGTACACTATCTTTGTGTAACAGATCAAAAACTTGTTTAGTCACAACTTTTTCATAGGTGTGTATTGTGTTATTGAATGATTTCGGACAGAATTCTGACACAGGACGAAATAATTTTTTTCTCCTCATCCTAAAGTCATATCCCGCACAAAAATACTAGTACCTCTTGGCCTACATGCAGGAATAACATTAACATCATGTTCCATTAATAGATTTTCCAAAGCATCAAAATCCTGTCTAAACTCCATTCTCTCCCTGGTGGGACTAGAACATGCAGACACATCAAAGTCAGACAATGTTCCAACCACAGTGTCAGAATTAGATCCAGAGGGATTTAATTCTTCTGCAAAACAATCTTTCTCTAATAATAATAAGTCAAGGTCAGAATCGTCAGAGAAAGTCACAATTTCTGGATTAATGAACCCCATGTTAGTATTCACCGATTCTTCTTGATTTTGTTTCAAGAAATGTAATTTCAAATGAAGCTTTCTAAAGAACTTCTGCAGATCTATATATATTTGAAAAGAGTTAACTTGTGGAGTAGGAATGAAACTCAGTCCTTTCTTTAGAACTCGTTCCTCATATTCATTCAGAACTTTACTCGACAAGTTCAATACCTGTAGACAATGTTCCGTTTCCTCTCTCTCAAAATTCGCTCTGTCCCACTGTTTGTGTTTGTGCCCTCCCCACGCTTTCCTCTCCTAGTCTTTCTTTTGTTAAATCTTGTGGGGCAGGGTGCTTCTGAAAATTTGCCTTTTCCCTGTGGCAGCTGTTTCACATCAGCTTCTTTCATTCCTGTTGCAGCCAAGTCAGTCCTTAAAGCGCTGCTTTTATTTATAAATTTGACCTTTGACCTTGATCTTCCCCGACTCTGTGATCGTGCTGTACCCCAATTTAAGATATTTCCTCGTTCAAAATCAGCAACCTTTTTTAATTTATTAATCTTTCTTTGAATTACGTCTACTTCATGTTCCTTATTTTATTGTTCAACTGTGTATTAAAGCCGTGAAACTCAATGCAGTCTTTGTATTTTTGCACAGCATTCTTAATGAGATCCAAATCATTTTGTAGCTCTGTATATTTAATTAGATCATCTTTAATTAGCAGCTGTAAAAAGATTTTAGAACAATCTGCTGCCGTTTTAAGTCACTCATCTTTAAATGCAAAATTCTCAAGACCGCAAGAAGGAGTTATAGAGACTCTTAAGCCCCTCGGTGCCTGTTCGCGACTTAAATATTCTTCAAGGGTGCTAATGTTAAAAGCTATCTCCATGTCTTTTATCAGTAAAGATTCCAACTTAACAAAAACACTCCTGATATTAGTATCAGAGTTCACAGTGTCTTGAGACGTACCTTGTGCCTGATTCAGTTTTTCTCCAAGGATCCTTCTCTTCTCCTCAAACGTTACAGGTTCGCCCCTCACCCAATCCCGGTCAGTATCTTCACTCGAACAAGTAGCTCCAAACATAACATTCATTATAAATATTTCCTGAGTGAAGAAAAAGTTATCTTTGACCGGAATAACTCGCAGCAATAAAATCACCAGAGGTTTCTTGAAATATTGGTAAACGTTACCCCCCTCGCAATGTCCGTGTTCAGCAGTGAAAAAAAAGGGGCACAAGCAAGAAGTCCAAGCAAAAAACACCGCGAACAAACGGTCCAATAAATGACCATGCAGCTCTCAAAAAGGGCAGCCAACCCTAATAGCAAATAATCTCCAGAAATAGAGAGTGCAACAGCACCTCTGGCACTAGGTAAATGCTTTATACAGGTGAAGACCAAAACTCAAAAAGGAGTGTCTTATAGTGAAAAAACACTCGAACTTTTATTAAAGTCTTCACAGTAACAACATACAATAATAAACTAGTGCAAGGTGATCGCTGCAAGAATACAAAACACCCCTAGCGCCTCGACTCCCACGAGTCTTCAAAGGGGGTACCAGAACCAATCATTACAGCACTTATAAATGTTGAATTAATTCATAATTAATGAGCCTATGGCTTCAACATTTAAACTGGCATACTACATATAATTATAAACAACAGAGATTTAACCAGTAAATTCACATAATAAAACAAAACCTAATATCAATTTTCAACACTTGCTTTAAATTCTTTTTTCTTATAATGTTTAGAAGCACATTTATAGGTTTTGAAAGGAATCAGGTTTTGTAGAACAAAATTCAACCGGAATCCTATTATAGAAAGGAGAAAAATAAAATAAAATTAATGCTTTCAACACAGCGGTAACAAATCAATTACTCTAAATCTAACACCAAACAGGCAGCAGCCTTCGGGGACTGATGCCCCCCCCTGCAGCCGGCAGTGTGCTCCACAGTCCGATCATGGGCATTTGTTAAAAAAAGAAGAATTCCGTCCAATATCCTTGGTGGTCCAGTGGACAGCTGTGTGCGCGATTGCAGGCATTTGTCAAAAGATAAATAAATATCTCCAATATCCCTGGTGGTCCGGTGAACCGCTGTGTGCCCGATCGTGGGCATTTGTCAAAAGATAAATAAATATTTCCAATATCCCTGGTGATCCAGTGGACCGCTGTGTGCCCGATCGCGGGCATTTGTCAAAAAATAAATAAATATTTCTAATATCCCTGGTGATCCAGTGGACCGCTGTGTGCCCGATCGCGGGCATTTGTCAAAAAATAAATACATATCTCCAATATCCCTGGTGGTCCAGTGGACCTGCAAGCCCGATTGCAGGCTAAGTACATAAATAAACCCCAGCAATATCCCTGGTGGTCCAGTGGACCCACCTGTCCACTGAATCCCACCACCCCGCCCCCCTGGTCAATGGTGGGTGGCAGCACACCACCCGCCTGCCGCCCGCTGACTGACACAGTCAGTAGGGCTGCTCACGTCGATTGGTCCACTAGCGTGAGCCAATGGGTGTACATTTCATACTGCATTACAATTCCAGATATGTGAATGGGATCCATTCACATATCCTGAATGTGTAATGGGTATAGACTGCATACCCATTGGCTCACACTGTGGACCAATGGGCATACATACTGACTGTGTCCAGTCAGCGGGCGAAGGCAGTGGTGCTGCGCCGCTGACTGGGGGAGGGCGTGTGGATTCAGGGTGGGTGGGAGTCGCTGGACCACCAGGGATATTGTGGGGTTTATTTATGTACTTAGCCCGCGATCTGGCTTGCTGGTCCACTGACTCCCGGGGATATTGGAAATATTTATTTATTTTTCTACAAATGCCTGCGATCAGGCAGTCAGCGGTCCACTGGACCACCAGGGATATTGGACAGTATTCTTTTGTTTGAACAAATGCCCGTGATCGGGCAGATAGCGGTCCACTGGACCACCAGGGATATTGGACATTGATCATTATTTTACTACAAATGCCTGCGATCGGGCACACAGCGGTCCACTGGACCACCAGGGATATTGGACAGATTTCTTCTATTTTTTTACATGGGGGGCACTGCCAGGTGCAGCCAGAGCTCGGGTGGCTACCCACAGGTGGCAGCTGCCGTGTTCGCCTTGCAATGCAGCAGCTCACCTGTGGGTGGCCATCAGTTGTTCCTTTTTTTTGGATCAACTTTGTGCTGGCCTTGAGTAGGGGTTCGCATGCATGGCTCTACACATCCCGGGCTGAATGTCGGGCTGTGCAGGGTATGCATGGGCACACCCCTCGCCTGCGCCACGATCACTGATCGCTCCCGTGCATCAGGTTTATGCACGACTTTTCCCTTTTGAATATCATGCCGGGGCACATCAGTGGGTTGCACATGGTGCAACACTGTTGTGCCATGCGTAACCCTTTTGAATATCTGGGCCTAGGTTTCTTCTTCTGACACCACTCCATAAATGTCTCAGAAATATGAGGTAAATACCATAACATTTTCAAGTTTAAAACTGCATAAGGAATACATTTCTTGGCAAGACCAACTATGCTTTTAACAGTTTATATCTGTATTATGTTTTGCTCTGAAATGGATTATTTATGTAATTTCTAAAGAAGTGGATATGGCTCTGAAAGTAACGGTCATGCATTGATATTTGCAAAATGTTTTGTCAGAACAGTATTATTGATTATTGCACATATTTATTATGTTAACATGATGTGGATATTGCAACCATTGGTCCATGTTGTGATTCCAAAGTCCCTTCCAAAAAAATCTGCTTTTTCTTTGTCTCAGGATTCTTTGGAACAGCTGCTACATTTGTATTATGCAAATGAAAAATAGCTCACTTTCATCCTAAGGTATAATACATGTATGATACAATTGTTGTGAAATAAGGTTCTCAGAGCTAATTCTGAATATATGAAATAAAATACAGCATTAATGGTGCCATCCTCTTTTTAAAAGGACACTGTCAACCTCCCACAATGCAATTTTGCCCTTTAAACTAATTTTATTTCGAGCAAGCACAAACAACCAATCAGAGCACTCTTTCCTGTATACAAGGCATTCTCTGTTCACGAGTGTTACACACAGTTGCCCTGGAAACAGGCACATTGGGCTAATTTTTTTTTTAAATAACTTTGGCCCCCTCCTTTAATTTATAATATACCATATTTCATCAAACAGAAGTCGCAGCTTCTATTAACATTTTTCATTTTGACCTGCGACTTGTATTCAAGGGTGGCTTATATTGCAAAATACAATTTTTAAGTGTGAGAAACAAAATATTGCACATCCTAAATATGATCATGTATATTGTTACTAGTCTACTTCATAGCAAAATACATACGTAGGCTGATGACACTCTTCTTTATGCCTCTAGCACCTCCCCCTCTGATATGGCAACCAGTCTCCAGCTGGACTTAGATTAACTTCAGCTCTAGTTTCACTCAAATAAGCTGTCCCTCAATGCCAAGAAGATGGTCTCCATGACCTTTGGCTCCAGGCAAAGGTTCTCTAGGCTTATTGCTCCACCATCTTTCCACACTCTTGATGGGGCCATGATTGAGGATGACACCTCCATCAAGTAACTCGGGGTCTGACTAGACCAGCACCTTGACTTTTTTGGACATGTGAATGCCAACCACAAAAAACTTCTCCCCAAACTAGGTGCACTGTACAGACATCATTGTTGCATCCCCCCACCGGCCCTCCATGCCACTGCTCAGAAAGTGATTCTCCTGATTTTCGACTATGGTGAGATAGTCTATAGTGTAGCCCCCAAGTCCACCCTAACCAGACTGGACACCCTCTTTCACTCCTTCTGTTGATTTGCTTTTGACTGTCTGCCCCGCACTCACCACTGTGACCTTTATACCTCTCTCTCTCTCTCCAGTCTCCTTCACCCTCTTGAAGCCAGATACCTCACCCACTGTTCCTCCTTTGTCATGAAATACTGGCTTGGCTCTCGTAATCTTACCTCACCTCTATCCTCTCCACCCACCTTCCTTCCACCTACTCCCTTCAAAACTCAGGCTGCCATGCCCTTTCTCTCCCCTCTAGGTCAACCACTGCTGTCCAGTCTGCTTTCTCCTACCATTCCCCTATGTCTAGAACTCCCTTCCCTTATCTATCTGCTCAGCTCCTTCTCTCCAATCTCTAACCTCTCTCCTTCTCAATTTCATCTCCCCTTCCAACAACTACACCTGATCCACTTTTCTCCACCACTGCTCTCTGACTCTCTTCCTCCTTCCTCTTATCCCCTAGACATCCCCCAACCTCTTTGGCTTCCCTCTCCTCCATCCCTCCCCTAACCTTTGATCTCTATTCACTAACCCCGCTGCTTTTCCATCTACCACCTCTCCTAAACCTTCTTGTGCTACTTCCTCTGCTTCCCCATACTCTAGTTGCTGTGTCTCCTAGTGGCAGCCTCTGTTCTTCCTCCTCCTATCCTTTCTTCATTTCCCTTCCCTTTTTTTCTCCCTTGTAATCCCATTATGTTTAGCCTCCCCTCTTTCCAATTTAACAAAGGCACTTCTGTATAATGTTTTCACCCACTGATGCTACATGAATAGCTTCAATCATACTGTAACTTTGCATTTGGTTGCAATTGATTATGACCTGAATTGCTATTTGTTGTATCTGTTGTAACTGTACTTTTACTATATCTTTGCCCTCCATTAACCCTCACCCCCTGAGATGCATCTGGAAATGAGATGCAAGTTAGCTCAGTATGCCTTTCCTGGTGATACTTTTGAAATAAATAAAATAAAATAGGCACAACAAACATGAACTAAGAACAAAAATTTTAAAAGAAATACAGTAATCATATATACTGACATTACAGTCACAGAGAGTCCCACATACAGAGCTTTATCTGACATGACTTCAACCCTGATTAGAAGCTGGGGCTTCTATTTGAGGTTGGCTTTTATACATTCATTATGATTTGTGGCTTCTATTTGAGGGCAGCCTTTATTCAAGGGTGGCTTCTGTTTGATAAAATACAGTAGTTCATTCCCTGACAGCACCTTTATGGCTCTTAGAATGACCTCACTTGCATTTCATGGTGCCAGAATGATTCTGTTTCACTTCACAGTAGCTTGCCCTGCCATATGGCCTATGCTACTACTCAGTCATAGCAGAGCTGTGGCTGTCGTGTATTATGCACAGTACTACTGCTAACAAACCTTTTTCAATCATTAAAGAGCATCAATTATGCTTTATGTTTCCAACCCCCCCAACTGTAGGCTGCATGGCAGATGCTAGAATTTTTTAAATACAGCACTTTACAGAGGAAAAGAATTCTATTTTGCTCCATGAAACCAACAGCCCAGTCCCTTACACATACCTTTTCAGGCAGCATGCCCTTTATTCAGATGCTTTATAATGTCTGACTTTGGACAGCAGTGGAGGAATCAATGGGGAGGTTGTAAGTATTTTCTGATCCTTTTTTTATTCTTAACAGTACACTTTGAAATAAAAGTCACTACTCAACAAAAGCTTTGTTAGTTAAGCTGTGGCTTTGATATAAAATAAACAATACTAAATGCAGAAAAATTAAACAGAAAAGATGCTCACATGGATTCCTAGAAAAAGGACAGGAACACCCACAAAACCCAGATATCATAAAAATGTTTAAACATGAGCTGGCCTACCAGCACAGCAGTTGTGCTACTGCTTGCAATCCTGATGACCCAGGTTTGGAAGTGAAATTGAGATGTCAGAGGGCCTGCCAGAGGGAGGAGGATCAAGCATCCATAGGACTGCTCTGCTTCTCTGGGTGGGAAGGTGGACGGAGCTTGATGTCTACCTAGCTTCTGCGGGAAGCTGGGGGAAAGGCAGCTCAGGACAAAATGTTGGGAGGTGTATCAGACATTGGTGCAGGCACCATGATGTCAATGCACACTGCACCTCCCCGGAGACAGAAAACCCAGAAAAGCCCATTGGCAGGATGAGCAGGAGTGTCTGTAGGCCCTGCTCCTAACCAGCTGGGCACTACAACCCAAACTAGATCCATTTTCCGGTGGGGCTTGGGGAACTCCACTTACTCCACTGGGAGGGGCAAGCCCTGGGGGAAGACGTCTGGAAAAGATAAGTCCCAATAGACATCAGAGTGATGAGGCTGGGGTGCCCCTCTGAACGACGGCTGTCTGGGAGGAAGGGGGAACAATGTCAGGAAAATGAAAGGGACTGAGCTGCCAACTTCATGGAACAAAATGGAGAATGCCTCCCCTCCCCAAAGTGCAACAATTAAAATATACTACCACGGGACCTGCTGTCTTACTTCCAGGTAAAACTTATAGTGCATTTAGTTTTCAGTGACACTGGTGCACTTTACACCTAAAACTTAATTTCTACACTTCAAACTGGGATCTGAATTCTGTGTTGTAAATAATGTTATCAACCACCCCTTTTTGAGCTCATTTCTCAAATGTGTCCCATTTTTTTTGCCTGTTGGGGAAATATTCTGAGACTAGAACCATAATAAAGGTCCTCAGGGATGAACAGTGTCCCTTTAATATTTTTAACTCAATATCAAAATATCTGTTAAATCCAGTGCAGTATTATCATGCATTTATTTTCAAGGGACTTTATGAAATTGGCAGACATAAAATAGACAAAATAGTAAACATTAGCTCTTGGGAATAAGGCATGACTATGACTCACAGAGCAGTATACAAGTTTTTTTTTTTATAATACATTATACATTGTCACTAAGTTGCTTGTACAATAGCTTCACCTATAGAGAGAGACTGACCTCTATGTGTTGTATCCTTGTGTTCACAATCTTTAACATCAGTCTTTGCCATCATCAAATTCTCATGTATAAGATGAAAATAGAATAGCTATTAGACTGTTTTGCAAAGTACATGGTATATTTAGTATACTGCTTATGAATACTTGTTTAAGGCTACCAAGAAAATGTCACAGTTCACAGGTGTGATGTCATAAATGTCATGATTCACGGGCACGTCATGCTTGTGAATTGTAACTTTTTTGAAGTGTTATGAGGGTCTGGTCGGTCCTTATAGCTAAATGCCTCCAAAAAGAAACAAAACAAATTAAGTTAAACTTTTTTTTTCAAAATGAACTCTAGTTGAAAGAGCTAAGACAGCTTTGAAACTGAATGAATGGGTATTTTAACTTGTTTATACTTTTTTTTTCACAGAATATTTGGCTGGTAACGAAGTACTGAAAAAAAATAATTTTTGGCTGGGATGTTTTGCCTTTTACTTTAGTCTCTTTTTGGAAAACTGGAATGTACCCTGAGCAATATATTTTATAAAATGCAAGACAGAGACATAAACTGCAAGATTTCTGTAATTGCATCTAGGACCTTGAATCATAAACTACTCAAGCTTCACTCTTATGATTTATATGACACCACCAAAGCCGCTAGATGAAATTAGTGTCTTGTAGTTCACAGTTTCTAATCATTTATTCAATATAGAGTATAGACTGTTGTGGTTTATATGACATCATCATAGCTCCTTGATTGGAACTACTGTCTTGTAGTTCATAGTTTTAAATCATTTATTCAGTATACAGTATGATCATGCTAAAAGATTATATTATGTTTACAGTCAAAGACGTAGATTACCCCACATAGCTTTTGTTGTTGGTTACATTTTAATTTAGATTTGACAACAGATTATTGGAAAATACAACCTTTTCATTTAAATGGTAACCGATGCAAAAAAAATGTAGGAACTCTATTTGAAATGAAGTGGTAAATTTCATTTATTGTGTTTTTATTTCATGTAGCTTTTGTTGTTGGTCATATCCTATTTTAGATTTGACAACATATTATTGGAAAACACAGCCTTTTTACTGAAATGGTAACTGATGTTAAAAATGTAGGAACTCTGTTTGAAATGTAATGGTAAGTTTCATTTACTGTGTTTTAGATCATGCATATTCTATTGTATTTATTACAGCTGTTTGCTTTTGCTCACTGGTGTTCAGAAAACATAATTACTAAAGATGCACTGACTTGATTTACTGCCTGTGTTCTCCATTTTCTTTTCATACTGCACTACTTGTATTTATTTATTTAGCTTTGGCAACCAGCTAAATACACTAGGCAACAAAGTGCTTATTTTCAGGAATGACCTGGGATAAATGGAGCTAACAACAGGTAAACAGTAAATATAATAACACAAATTTGTCACAGAAATAGTGTTGAGAAATACATTGTAGTTTTTGGATCCAGAGTACACACATATGATATTAATAGTTCAGTAACAAGAACTGGAAATAGGTTGCAGCAGTGCCTAAGGAGGGCCAGTTTAACCCTGGGGATCTGAACACCTGACAGCAGTCTGTTATACATGTTTCTCCATATTTAAAAGAAACATGATACCCCTGATATACTTGGTTTTGCTTTTATTTTTGCTTAGAATAGTGTCTTTTTGTGAACATTGACAGAAATCACAGAAGAGAACCAATCACCTTCAGTGCAGGAAATGAAATAAGTGGACCAATGTACAACAAAAGATGTCAAACTGTTATGCCTTATTTGATGCATTGTAGGGTACCATCTCTGTAAAGTTAAATCAGTTCATGTTTAATTTTCTGATTCCTGCCCACACAGCCTGCAATACCTCCTTAAAGGGAAAGATTCATAAGGATGCCCCCCCACCTAAGTGTGGGTCAATCCCCGATTAAGGTCTTCACACCAAAAGTAAAATGTTACCTTATTTCCTGCCATCTATCCTGCCCAACAATTTGTAGTAAGCGCTTCTAGAGGCACATAGCAGAACCTGCCTGGCTGATGTCAGAGCTGGGGATAAGTCATGTGAGAGTGTATTGTAGCTACTAATAGTATTAGCTATTAATAACTCCAGTTCAAGAGTTACTGATCCTGGTGCCATACCTATGGTAAGCATTAGACTGTACGATCTGTACTTATCCTGGGCATGGCACTGGGGTACTGTGTATACTATAGTTACTGTGCAGTCATTATATAATGTTCACTAGTGGTGGGATTCGTGGAGTGCTCCGCAACATGACACAGAGTACTTTGCATTATAATGAGTAATGTGAAGTCCATTGAAAACAATGACTTTGCATTTTTCCGCCTTCCCAGACCTCTACTCCACCAAATATTAAGGTGAAGTGCATTGAGAACAATGCACTTCGCCATCTTCACCTTGTTTTTGAGCTCCAAAGGCGAATTTTGCAGTGATTCATGGGATTTCAGGTCACATGGGCTCTATATTGATCTGCCCAGCCTCAGTTCAGGGTAGTATGTGTAGGAAGGAGTAGGAGATAGTGTGCTCTGAGAGCTGTCTGTGATTGAAACCTTCTAAAAGCTGTTAAAAGAGTGTTGTTGCATTTTTGGGGGGGCTCAAACTTTAGTTCATCGATTGTAGGAAACCCTCCTGTGCTCATATCATCGAATATTTTTGTTTTTGTGTGGATTTTGAATGTTTTTTTTTTTTTTTTTAACTTTATTTTTTGATTTTATCTTATATCCTTTTACAGATACATTTACCATATTTAGGACATACCATCAGCATAAATACATGTCAGAGAGAGACATAGACCCCCTCATTAATCAAAAGATTAGCGATTCCCAAATATTTTGATACCACATATGGGGTAGATCCAACATTTCGTTCACAAATAAAACTACGTAATAAAGCTGTTTAAATGAGCCCATGAGCAGTGTGGCTACTTAGCTCCATACTCAAGTAAATCATAATCTGTCCAAATATGTCCCTATATCAGGGATTGTTTTTGCCACACTATCTACCTAAAAGTCCAAATCTAGTTATATAATGCAGGCAGCATCCCTCTAAGCCCCCTCTAGTCAAGCTACCGCCCTCCTTAAGAACAGAGACAAATGGGTGAGGGGGTCCTTAGTGCTAACATTGTCAGGGCTACATAAAATACAAGAGGGAAGGAGAAAATGAGATGCTAGCCCCCGTCCAGTAGATTTAATATAAGGGCTAAGATAGGCCTAGCCTTTCCAGCAGCCCCTTTTAATTTTAAACCGAGGGGCCATTTGAGAAAGTGCCTATAGAAACATAATTAAAGCACATATAAAGATCAAAGTCTGGCCTGTCCAATTGTTTTTCAAGTGTCCTCCTGATCTTCTGACCCGCTGGACTCCTCGCCACGATCTCTCCGCCACTTCCGACTGGATTCAGCAAAACGAGCGGCCCACTTGCCAGCCTCAGTGGGGTCCGAGAAAACCCATACTTTCCCTCTGTGCACTATCCTCAGCCGAGCAGGGAACACCAGTGAGTGGGAGATATTTGCTTGCTTGAGTCATTTTCGGATCCCGTCGAATCTTTTCCGCCTAAGGCGAGTAGCGTAACTGATGTCGGGGAATAGGTGAACCACTCGGTCATCTTGTAGTATAGGTCCCACTTGCGGGCATATCAGAGAATTCGGTCCCTAGTGCCCACTCCGTCCGTTATGATTAAGAGGGTATGGGGGTCTCAGCGCCCCACGACAATTTCGAGGAGCAATTCTATATACTTTCTGCAGGCCAAATATAGTGCTGTGGTCATCAGGGTCGCCTTTCCACCAACCACTCTCTCATAAACATTAAAGGGTGATCTCCTTCAATTCCCTCCAGCAGGCCCAAGACTTGAATGTGTGAGGAGGCGGGCCTGATTCTCAGAGTCTTGAGCTTGGCCCTTAGATGTGCATTTTCCTTAACCAGCAATGATGTTGCAGCCGATGCTGCATCCGCTTGTTTCTTAATGCTTTCCGCCTCAGACCTCATGTCTTCCACAGTGGATTCGATGGCCGTAACTCTCGATCCGAAGGAATCTATCTTGTTATTCAGGTCGGCCATGGATGAGAGCAACGTATTCAGTTTGAGGCCTAGAGAAGTCATAGTTTCTTCGGAGTCCCGCTGAGGTGCGGCCTGCGTCTTGGATGGGCTTCTCAACTGTTGCACTGTATCGGCTGTCTTAGCGCCTGATCCTCCACCTCTGTCCTTATGAGGATTACCCATTTTATGATTAGAGGGGTCCTCTTTCGAGTAGTAACGTTAATTAGGGTCTCTTCCCAACGATTGGTTTTTTTTTTTTAGTAATTTATGTAAATCAGAGCAGGAGCTGTTGTTGGATGCTGCCGTTCTGCTCGGGCTCCACAGCGCCCCCCCCCCCCGGATTTTGAATGTTAATGTACAACATTGAGTGTGTGTAGTGAAAGACAGTGAAAGTGTACTTTGGGGGAGGGGCGTATCTGTAGTGTAGGTAGATTTAAGTTGGAGAAATTGTGATTTCTTTGTTTTTTGGTTATATTTTTGTTATATAACTGACTGTGTTAATGTACAAACAGTAATATTGTCAGTAATTGTTGAAATTTTCTTGCTGATTGTGTGTTGTGTGGATCTGCTGCAGCAGTTCATAATTTCAGGTTGTTTACATTACAAGACGTGGCATATTACTGAACTTTTCAATTTGCTACGCATTACTCATTCAGCATTGTAGACAGACTGTTCTGTGTGTGTGTGTGTGTGTGTG
Organism: Neoceratodus forsteri; assembly: GCA_016271365.2. NCBI lineage: Eukaryota > Metazoa > Chordata > Ceratodontiformes > Ceratodontidae > Neoceratodus > Neoceratodus forsteri. The sequence continues at coordinate 722,456,018 of CM057458.1, read as the reverse complement.
TGTGTGTGTGTGTGTGTGTGTGCGGTGTTGCGTGACATCAAATAATACACCTTTTATTGTGCCACAGACTAGAGTAATTGCAGGCACAGCAGTGGAAACCTGCTATCCACTGCAGCTGCCTGATTTTGTACTGCGATCGTGATATCTATTCTTTGTTTTGCTGCTTGTAGTGCCATATAAATCTGCAGTCAGTGCTCCCCCCCACCCCCACAGGCAAAAGGAATTTTTTTACCAGATTGGATTGTTTTTGTGACCTCATCAACACCAGTGGTTACTGAAGTTGTTTTCATTGTGTGACAGACTAGTCTCTTAATTGCTGCTGAAGCTACAGTTGTTTTTTTGGCTTCACATCCAGTGTCCCCCCAATCAGAGAGTGAATGTATCAGAATCTAAATTTGGTTATAATATTATGGTTGATCCCCCAAAATGTCCGCAAAGAGATGTGCTAGCAAAGCTGTCTCTCGCCATAGCAATGCTGTCAGTAAGATAGTCTGTGGGTGTGGTAGTACGCAGATGCAGAAGTGCACTGCTGATGTGAGGAAAGGTATTTCTCCTGCAATGTTTTTTACAGCCCAATCAGTAGCTTCACTCATAGTTGTAGGAGATGATGTTTTCCCAGCTGGTGGTGTTAGTGCTATTGGTGTTAGTGGTGGTAGTAGTATTAGTATTGGTGCGTCAAGTTTGAATTCTGACCAGTGTACCGTATCCAAAAATACTGAGTGTGAAGCAGTGCAAGTGAGTGGCAGCATAGATGATGTCATACTTCCCAGTAACATCCCAGTAACTGAACCTGAGGATTCTGATAATCATGTCAATGATAGCATACAATGTGATATTCTGTCCACCATGGCAGTTAATGTCACGCATTTTCCATGCAGTGATTCACAGTGTGGTGAAAAAATATCAGGTGATGGTGGTGTAGATGCTGATGATGAATGTGATGATGATGATGTTGCTGTTGTTGCAACATGCAGTCCACATGCTAGCATCCAAGCATAAGATGTGAATGTGTGTGATGTTGATGAATATGATGATGATGTAATTGACCCCAGTTGGGAACCGGAGAAAAAGAAATTCAAAGAGGCTGTGTCTGAGTCTGTTTGCAGGAATCCCACCCCTGTAAAAAGTTGTGATTTACCGGTTTTAGTTGATGATGATGACCCAGTAAGAAATATGATAGGTAATCGTGGTGATCAGTTGCAGTCCAGGTGTGCAGTGCCCGAAACATTACGTGCCCCCCCCACCCACTTCAGTGCTTAAAATAACAGACTTAAATAAGCCACATCATGGACATGTTAAACACAGAGCATCACAATCCCTTGTTTGGGATTTTTTTGTTCAAGATGCAAATGATGAGTCAGTTGCAATCTGCCAGGTTTGCCATGTGCGTGTGAGTTGAGGTAAAAAGGGAAGCCATCTGGGCACAGGAAGACAGCATACGCATCTTAAGAATAGGCACTTGGCACTGTGGACCCAGCACAAGCTGGCAGCTGATATCACAGTGGGGCGTTCACCCTCATCACCAGCAACCATAGCGAGCATGTTATCCCGTTCCATGACTGTTAAGTCCAGTAGTAAATTAAACATGTGCAGTAGTGAGGTAATAAGAGCAGAGGATTACTACAGGCATGATGAGGTGGAGGACCATAATGACTTTGAAATGTCCAGTGCTGGTGAGAGTAGCAGTTTTTGTGGTGGTGGTGGTGGTGAATGCAGCATGTCTAGTGCAAGTGGTACATCAACCCCGGTTGGCAAATCTGGCAAAATAACTACATTTCTGGGTTTGTCATCATGACCTGTGCAAAGTCCACACTCCACCCCCTGCCAATGACATTCATCACAGAGCACAACCATTTGTGATCACACCCCATGTAAAACGTTTAAGTCAGCCCACTTTACAGAGTGTTTTTGTGCATAAGCTGAAGTACCCCCTGAATCACACAGTGTCACGTGAACTTAATGCTGCTGTAGCGGAAATGCTGGCAATTAATCTTCTGCCCTTCTCCTTTGTGGAGAATTCTGGGTTCTGGTGGTTTGCTGCACGTGCCTGTCCAAAATGGAAAGTCCCATCCAGGACATACTTTTCTACCTGTGCTGTCCCCAAGTTGTTCCACACTGTGTCCGACTCAGTAAGACATGCCCTTCAACATTCATCCTCTCCATTCATCCATTTAAGTATGGATATGTGGACATGTAGCAAAACAGCAGGGAGTTCATATTTGTGTATAACTGCACACTGGGTGCAGGTGCCGGGGGTTGTTTGTGATGTTGGTAGTGTGAATAATCAGTGCAGTAAGGTGGATTATCATGGTAGCAATCTTCCAGGAATTCAACAGCATGCAACGATTGCTATGTACAATGTGACGTGTTCACACACTGGTGAGAACATGTTGGACATGGTACTGACTGAAACTGACAAATGGCTAAAACATCTGTCTCTGAGAGTTGGGTTCTTAACAAGTGACAATGGGTCAAATGTGGTGAAATACATCACGAAGGGTGTTTTTTTTTTGTGTTCCATGCATGGCCCACTGCTTAAATCTTGTGGTGCAGGAGTTTCTGCAGCACCCTGATGTAAAGGAAATGCTGACCCTTGCACGACATATCTGCTCTCACTTTTCAAGATCTGGAAAGGCCCATGACCAACTGCGGCAGTTGCAGATACAAAACAGCCTGCCTCAGCACCGCTTGAAGCTGAAAGTTGTCACCTGATGGAACTCCACTTTATACATGGCAGAGAGAGTGTATGAACAATACAATGCCATCTCAGAATATCTTGTGATGCACACTAGCCGTGACGGTTCCGGGGCCTCCATGTCTATGATGACTGAACAGTGGTGCCTCATGGACTCTGTAATAATAATGTTATGGCCTTTAGAACATGCCACACAGCCAGTGAGTGGTGAGTCTGCCTCCATTAGCCAGTGAGTGGTGAGTCTGCCTCCATTAGCCAATCAATTCCACTGCTGTGGGTGCTGAGGCAGACATAAGTGAATGTACAGCATGGTCTTGATGTTGCTGGAGAGGGTGGTAGCAGTATGTTGCTGCAACACATGCTAACAGTATTCAACCAGAATCATCATGTTGTGAGCATTCAGCGTAGTGACAACTTTGCCATAGCAACAATGCTGGACCCACGATACAAATGTGGAATTGCATCAGTACTGGAAGGAGGGCCTGAACAGGTAAAAAATATTAGTGGTCAACTGGTGCGCTTGGTTCGTGGGGCACAGAAGTCATGTGCCAAGGTCAGCAAACCTCAGCAGCATAATCCAGCTGAAGGTGTACCTGTAGGACTATCAAGCATATCCTGCAAGGGAAGGGGACAGCAGTTCCAGGTGGTCTGTCATCCAAAGTGGCTGGCATCAACCCACTTTGGGAGGCTTTGTCCCAAGTGGGTATTTGTGAAATAAATGATTCGGGAGAACAGGATGATGCATCAACAACTGGACTTAGCACAGCTCAGAGAATGGTTGAGTCATATTTGTCTGAAAACAGGCATCTAACAATAACTGAAGATCCTCTTTTTTACTGGAGTGGAAAGGTCAGTGAATGGCCAGAGCTGACTGCAGTGGCACTGAAGTACCTCACATGCCCACCCTCCAGTGTTGATAGTGTATTCAGCTCAGCAGGTGCAATAGTCAGGGATCGTCGAACGAATCTGTCTCCTGCAAATGTTAGTTTGCTAACATTCATTAAAATGAATGAGAGGCACATACCAGCACAGACTGCAACCTCAGTATTTGTACCCTGGCCTAGTTATGATGGTTTTGGTGATGTGGAAATGGACCATCCTGGTGGCACTGGCAGTGGCTTCCTGAAACTGCCACTACTGACTTAAATGATGACACAATGGAGAAAGAATTTCCCAGTGGTCAGATTTCAGCTGTAGATGACTATGAGGAAAGCTTTCTTTATGAGGATGATGATGTGGTTAATGTTGGCAGGTTTTAACTGAAGTTGTTAAAAGGTGGTGTGCCACCCTGGACCACCACCACCACCACCACCGGGACTGATGTTAGCCACTGCCACCATTGAGCATGAGTCTGTCTGACCCCCAGACCATCACCACCACTGGGACTGATGTTAGCCACTGCCACCACTGAACATGAGTATGTCTGACCCCCAGACCACCACCATCGGGACTGATGTTAGCCACTGCCACCACTGAGCATGAGTCTGTCTGATCCCCTAGACCACCACCAGCAGGACTAATATTAGCCACTGCCACCACTGAGCATGAGTCTATCTGACCCCCGGACCACCACCACCACCACCACCGGGACTGATGTTAGCCACTGCCACCATTGAGCATGAGTCTGTCTGACCCCCAGACCACCACCATCGGGACTGATGTTAGCCACTGCCACCACTGAGCATGAGTCTGTCTGACCCCTGGACCACCACCACCAGGACTGATGTTAACCACTGCCACCATGAGTCTGTCTGACTCCCGGACTACCATTACCGGGACTGATGTTAGCCGCTGCCATCACTGAGCATGAGTCTGTCTGACCCCCTGACCACCACCACCACCGGGACTGATGTTAGCCACTGCCACCACTGAGCATGAGTCTGTCTGACCCCCAGACCACCACTACCTGGGCTGATGTTAGCCACTGCCACCATGAGTCTGTCTGACCCCCGGACCGCTACCAGTGGGACTGATGTTAGCCACTGCCACCATGAGTCTGTCTGACCCCCGGACCACCACCACTGGGACTGATGTTAGCCACTGCCACCACTGAGCATGAATCTGTCTGGACCACCACATCCATCAGCCACAGACACAAAGCTTCTTAATATTTAAACCATAAAGTGAGTATGTGTACCTTTGTTTGTTACACTTTTTCATTTCTTTTACTTGTATGTTTTGTTTTCTGTAGCTTTTCAGAGTCACAATAGTAAAACACATACGGTACACTTATTTTGTTTTTTTTACAGGTTAACAAAAAAAGTCTCCATTGCTAAAACTTGGTGGGAATGGTACTGCAGCTGTACCGTACAGAAAGGAACCTATGGAATATCCATGCAAAATCCATTTTGGTAAGTATGAAGATTTTATTTAATCCATTTCATTGTTTTGGAAAGACTGCAGCAAATATTGCACATAGGTTGTGTTAGTTGACAAGATGTGGGTTTGAAATGTAACTTGACTTGAGATTGAGAACCAGGGAGGGACAAATAACAAATAACAATTAAGTTGTAAGAAGTCATTTATTTATTTTTTTAGGAAACCTCCAGATGCTTTGTTGTTCTGTCAAAGTGTCCTTATCCAAAAAAGTTCTTCAACATCAGGCATCCCCCTCCCTCGGGCTTGGGCACACATGCAACACACAGAAGTCATTTCATTTGATGACCATGACCATCATTAACTACTGGACTCCAGAAGGATGCAGATGAAATCTGTGAACAAGTAACAAAATAAGAAACCATTACAGGCAAATCTGCAAATATGATTCCCCCCACCCCCCCAAAAAAAATACTTACCTTCACGTGCTTGAGAGTTATCCGTTTCCAATTTCAATGCAAAAAAATCTCATTGAGCACTGGAATGTACACCAACAGTTTCTGTGACCCGTGATACAGAACAATACCATGAGTACATGTCCATTTCAACCCCCCATCTCACCTATAAAATCCAGAAACATATATCTAGATATATCTACTCACCAAGGCTACTATTAGAGTACAGCCAAAAGGCACCCTTCCATCCACTTGAGATGGTCACATTGCATTTGCTCGAATCACCTCGTAGAACACATTGGAACAGTTCTGGGGGACTTTGTATGTGCTGAAATTCTCCCATTTCACTGTGTTACCACTTGTCAATTTTCTGCACACAATAAGGATGCATTTTGGGCCTGCATAAAAAATCTGGGGACTCTGTGCCACCACTGCGCGCATGACTGAGAGTGTCATTAATTCTGGGGGACTTTGTATGTGCTGAAACAGTCTCATTTCACTATGTTACCACTTGTCAATTTTCTGCACACAAGGAGGATGCATTTTGGGCCTACAGAAAAAATCTGGGGACTCTGTGCCACCACTGCGCACATGACTGAGTGCACCATTAATTCTGGGGATGAATTTTATGTGTTATGTGATTGCTGTGAGCTCATGATGTCTTACTGACATTATCAATTAAAGCAGCATTGCAAGAATGTTGTGACAATTTTGAACTGTACTTTTTTATGCTACTTTACATTGCCATAGCCACTAGTTACTCTGAGTCATGACTTGAATGTTACACTTCTTTTCACAATTTCAGTCTGCTTTACTTAGTTGACTACTTTTTTTCATGTATGAAAAAAAAATGAGCACGACTTTCAATATTGTTCTGACCAGGTTTGTATTTATTTGCGGCTGCTTTTCAATAAATATTGTTCCATGGTGTCATAAAATGCTGCCTGCTGTATAACTGTTAATTTACAACAGAAGTGATGTATAACAACTAACTGATGTGATAAAGAAAAGCAGAGGAAAACAATGACAAAGACCTGGTCAGCACCAATTTAAAAGGAATGCTCCTTTCATTATTTCACACATGAAAAAAGGTAGTACAGCAGACTCAACTACTGGAAATTCTTGTATCATTCCAGTCAGGATGTAAGTAAAAGGAAGTTGTAACATAGCATTAAAAAATATAGGTCAGAGTTTGCAACAGATTGTTACGCTGCTGCTTTACAGAGATTCACCACGTTACATAGTTATGGTGATGCACATAACCTAATATGTGGGGGCCTTACTTCCAGTGGAATATTTCTTGCTCCACAGAGTGCAATATATTTCTGAGAAAATGGCCCGTAATTTCATTACAGTGTGTCATGTGATGGAGGAATTCCTGTTCAGAAAAGCTGCCCACATTCTGCCCCCTTTCTCAGCAACATTAGGACGTAATACCAGGGGGAGCATAGGTGCATGCTCCAATATAGGGAATGTCCGGCAGCTATCCCAATGTTTCATTATATTATAAGGTTCACTTTGTGGTGAAATGTGGGAACATTTCCACTAATAAAGCTCTTCTTACTGGAAACGTGCCCATACGTTTCACCACAAACTGACCATTATAACATAAAGAAACTTTCAGAAAGCTGCCGGACAATCGGACATTCACTATAATGGAGCACGCACCCGCGATCTCCCTGGCATTATGTCCTCAAGTTGCTGAGAAGGCGGGCAGAATGTGGGTGGCTTTTCAGAATGGGAATTCCTCCATCACGTGACACACTGTAATGAAATTATGGGTAGTTTTCACAGAAATGTATTGCACTATGTGGAGCAAGAAAGATTCCACTGGAAGGGAAAATGTGTATTATTAAACAACAAAAAAAAAACACATAAAAACAGTACAACACAGTAGTGGGGTGGGGGAGGCAGAAAACAATCCCTTAATTTGGCCGTGGGATGCCATGGTGGTCCAGCAGCAGGTGCAACATTGTCAGTATTTGCGGCTGCTGTTCTTGTACTGTGCTGACCTGCTGTGCAAATCACCAAACCCCTGATTATTCTCCTCCAGGGCCGCCCACACCAGGGCGATGTCGGCCTTTGTTGCAGGGACTGTGGCGAGGTCCTCAGCAGGTAAAAATCCAGGTAGTGGTGGAGGTGGAAAGGGTGGCGCTGGTGACTGTGGTAGCATTGGTGGTGCTGGTGGTGGTGCAGCTGCTGTACTGGCCCTCCTCCTGCTGCAGCGAGGCACAACTTCGACCCCTTGCAGGTGGACACCTGGCCCCTTCTGTGGCAGCCTGCCACTCCACCTTGTGGTGGTTGAACATGTGGGTGCACTGGCCACTGGTCCCCAAATGTGTCCCCCGGGGGCCACGGCGCACCAGCACACCACACAGACGACACACCACGACTGTGCTGTCTCCCCCCACAGAGTTAAAAAAACTCCCACACTGGGGAGCTGCGGAGGGGGACCAGACACAGTCCCCGCACCACCTATGGTTTCCAGGGGCATGTCCTGTGGCTGTGGATGTGGTGGAGGGGGGTGCTGCTGGAGCCCCTACAGCTGCTACCAGTGGTGATGGTAGTGGCTGAGAAGGAGGATGTACAGCAGCCACTGGTGACACTGGTGCTGCTGCTGCTGTTGCTTCCACTGGGCGGAAGCAACACCCAGGAGCTGGGAGCAGTCCAGCATCACACGACCACCCCCACTTGTCCACACTTCCCTGCTCTGTCCGTGCCCATGGGCCAGTGACTCACTTTCTCCAGGGTCCATCCCTCCCACACAAGTCCCCGGCACACTCACACACAGTCACACACACACACACACACACACACACACACACACACAACAAAACAAAACTTATAAAAAAAATTCACTACCAAAAAAAATCACAAACACAATACAAAACTAAATAAAGATATAGCTTTTAAAAAAACTGTTATTTTCTTCACAGAAAGGCAATAAAGCACTTTCAGTCACTGACTCTACACTGCTCTCTCACAAAGCCTTCTCCCTCTACGAATGCAAAGGGGAAAGTGAAACTGCTTCTCTGACTCACTTCCTTCCTGCCTGGTTAAAACATGTGACTTACAATACTGTAAGCCATGTGATGTGTGGGGGGCTGCCTCTTTACTTGTCACTTCACCTTACTTCGCGTTAAGGCATATTGGTAACGCAAAGTAATAATGATAACATGAAGTGAGCACTTTACAGTGCCCACTTCACTTTGTGCTCCACCAACGCAAAGTGGCCACTTCACGTTCACTTCGTCAGCGGATTAAAAATTCGCTGCAATCTCTAATCTCCACTTCTGTAATTATGGAAATGGAAAGATCTGAGTATATTTTCCCCATTTTAAGAATACTACACTGGTTGCCTGTTGATAAGACAATTTAAGTTCAAGGTGCTACTGCTTATTTTAAAGCACTGAAGACTTTGGATCCCCTTTATCTTAGCAACCTAATCACATGGTGCAGTACATCCTACAGTAATTTGACTATTCAGCTGGAGCTGGAGTTCTTCAGTTTTCCTTCACATCTCAAGGTAAAGCTAAACATTTTTTTTTATACTCTATTTTTTAATTCCTTAAGAAAAAAGAAAAAAGAATTCAATACAAATCTACATCCTTTAGAAAACATTAAGAAAGGATTTTACAGAGTAAACTTAATAAAGCATAAAGAAGTTTTTTAGATTTTCAGGGGGGGTTAAAAAGGGAAAAAAATATTTTTCTTACAGCTTAGTAAACAGTTTCTTTGTTAAATCAATTTTGAATGTGCTCCAAGTTTTTACTTCCCAACCTTAAATCAATTCAGCTAACAAAGTTTGCCCACTTCGCCAATCTCTTATTCCTCCCCACTCTGAGTCCATCACAGAGCCCATCAGCAAAAAAACAAAACAAAAGGAAACTCCTCAGAAGGGTAGAGAATTCTAGACAGTCAAACAGCAATAGTTTCAAATATTAACAGGATGATATTCAATAAATTCTGCCTCGTCCTCATCCAGATCAGAGCCAATATCCTCTGGAAGCTTGACATTTGCCTCAGAATATACTTTTGTAGAATCAATATCCTTGAAGTAATGCATTTTCCCCTGGAATTGTACCCTCAAATGTACTGGAGCTAGCAGACTAGCTGTTAATCCAGCTTCCTTAAATTCAGACATAATTGGCAAAAAGTGCTTATGTCTGTGTTGAGTTTGTAAGCAAAAGTCAGGATATAAATGGAAATGATGCCCTACATAGAAACATTGCTATGTTGTTCGGGCTAATTGAAGGAGTTTATTAAATTCTATCAGACTCATAATAAAGGTTAATATAATGAATCTTGCCTTCTGAGAATCTATAGGCGCTTCCTTCACAAAGTGATTGGGAGGTCTGTCAACATTCTTCAATTCAAGCGAGGGCTCCAGAGAAGATACCATTGTTGATACTTTTTCCACAGCAGCTTTTAATTCAGATACAGGAACAGTACCAGGGAACCCAATAAGTCTTAAGTTTCTTCTGAGAGTGTTGTTCTCCAGATGCTCTAATCTGGATGCCTGGGACAATTGTTCATGAAGTGCAGCATTAACAGCACCCTCTAGAGTAAGGGTTCTGTCAACTAATGCTTTAAGATCCTTTACATTACTCTTCACTGCCTGTTCCGTATTCTTGACCCTCATCTCCATAGCTGCACATCTGGTAGTAATTTCAGCGAGTAAGGTTTCAATCCTAACCGTTGACTGGCAGACTTCTGCCTGGAACTCAGCCAGGAAGGACTGGATGGAAGCCAGAGTTGGTTTTGCTTGCAATTTGGGCTTTGCACCGAGGTCAAAGTGTGTCTGCATACAGGGAGGAGTTCCTGTTCCGGCCATGACAAGAGAGCCCTCAGGCCCTTGTGCCGAAGCTCCTGTCCTGAGAATTTTGGGGGAAACAAAGTTTTCCATTTTAAACCTCTAAGAACTCGATGACTTCGGTAGCAGTTTTCAGTCAAAATATTTTTAAGATAAGCAGTTTTGATTTGAGTTCTTAGTGCAAATTTGTGTAGCTCCAGACAAATGTGTGCTACTCTCCGAAACTCAGCAACACCCCCCCCCCCGAGAGGGATAAATAGGGTGGATGAGGAGGGTCTCTTTAAGCTAAGTGACAGCCTAAACCTGAGGGGGCACAGTCTTTAATTGGAGGGGGGCAGTTAGGAAGCACTTCTTTATGGAAATGTAGTGACCAACTGGGATTTCTGCCAGAAGAGGTGGTCTTGCTGAAGATGGTGTGTAGCTTCAATAAAGGCTGGGCTAGACAAAAAAGAATGTAAGGGCCATTGGGAGGGCAGATGGAGAGGATGGGATGATTTTGGGGGGGCAGGGTCAGTAGCTTAAGCTGTGGACCCTGCAATATGGGCAGATTAGTTAGACCAAATGGCCTTATTCTGCTGGCTATTTCGCAGGTTTGTGTGTAATATAGTAACATTGTTATTTAATGTCTGAAGGGACTAGGTTAATCATGTCCTTCCCTCTCTTTTATCATCAGGGATGAATAGGTTTGCTGTGCAAGCATGTCCCCATCAAAAAGCGTAAGGTGTGGGGCAGTTTAGCAGGATGGCTCGCCCCAGAACTCCTGGTCCTCATGAAAGATAGGGACAACAAATGGTCCTTAGCAAAAGAATCTGGGATACCTGCACATCTACAGAACTTCAGAGAAGCTTGCAATAAATGCACTAGGCTGATCAGGCTGGCCAAATCTGAATATTGTAAGGCTCAGCAAACCATAAACTGGAACACTGGAAAAGAAAATGTGTGAAAACATTTCTGAGCTTCTGTGAAACTGTAAGAAACAATCCTGTAAAATGTTAATTGTTGATGGGTCTGAGATCACAGACCCAGCATAATTTGCAAACAAATTCAGCACAGCCATCACAGATCTAGGCACAGTCATCCCAGTCAGCCCACCATGTGAAACTCATAAAGGAGAAGAATATGTAGCACTTAGCAGTCATAACTCAAGAGACTGAACACCGAAAATTATCCTTGAAGAATCAGGGATGGCTGGGACATAACTGATATGAAGTTGCTAGCACTGTCCCTTGAAGGACTAACCCTCCCCATCTCGAAGATTTCCAACTTTTATCTGCAGTGCTCAAGTTCACTGTGATGTGGAAAACTGCACTAGTTACACCTGTCTTTAGGGTGACTGCTTTAACCTGGCAAGCTATAGAGCAATCTCCATCCAGTCCCCCTGTCTATGGCCCTGGAGAGGATGATCTTGGACCAACTGGTAGCCCACCTAGAGAAATACAACATCCAATGCCTACAACAGCAAGGCTTCAGAAAGGTGCATTGTACCAGCACTACCCTTACTGAACTCACTAGCTACTTGTATGAAGTGCTCAACAGTGGAAACATGGGGGCCAATTCTAGAGGGTGGGCGTAGAACTTCTGCCAAGCCCTGCATCCACTGCAAAGTTTGTCGTAGCTGCACTAAAGCCCTCAGATGCAGCTTGGTCCAATTCCAGAAAGGCTGGCACAATTGCAGTAGTTTTCCACTTTATAGAACATTGCACCAAAGGTTTGGTGCAAGCCCTGTACAAAGAGTGCTCCCACAGATGCAAAGTTAGAGCAGGGTGGAACTGGTCTGACTTTGCTGTATTGGGGAATTGCGGCAGCTGGCTTCCAGAACAGCAAATTTCCCCGTTAGATGCAAGTTGCCACTTTCGTAAAACACCCTGCTGCAAGTCCCCTGTGGTGATTGCAGCCGCTTCCAGAATCAGTCCCATGGTTGGAGCCATTTATATTGACCTGACCAAGGCCTTCGATTTAGTCCATCACAAGCTGCTGCTTGACAAGCTCATCTACTTTGGCCTATTGCTGGACACAGTAATGTGGTTTTGAAGCTACATATCTAACCAATCTCAGCAAGTGAAAGTAAATGTCTCTCTCTCTCTCAGACATAAGGAATGTTTCAATCGGGGTGCCCCAGAGCTCAATACTCAGCCCCTTCCTATTTGGACTGTTTATTATTTGTCTACCTGAGGCCTGCTGGTCTACTGTGGTATTACATACAGATGATGCAGTCATTTTCTCCAGAAATAACAGCAACTGTAAAATCACCACAGACCAATTTCAGTTATCTGGAAAAATGGTTCACTTCCAAAATGCTGGTGCCGAACTATAAAAAAGTGAAAACTATGCTCTGCTCTTCTCGGGCCCACAACTAAAAAATGATCCCCCACTGGTCATCCTCAGCAAAAAGGGACAACTGCAGGAGCAGTTCAGGGAGTTGGGAAGGGGTCTTAGACAGGTAGCATGCTCTGTAATCTTTTCAGAGGTTGGTTCAGAGTGGCTGGTTTTTATGACTTAATGTTTCTAGACAAATTTAAATGTTATATTTTCATGTTTGCATATTTGCACATTTTGTATGATGTGTATAAATAGATGTTTTTTGTCATATGCACACTCTTTGATGACAAAGTACCAACTATGGGTGCAAAATATTGAGATTTTAGTCACGTCACTGTATCAACTTTTAATGTTTTGCTATAGAGCTTAAATAAAGTAGTTTTTCACCATAAAACATCTATTGGCATTCAGTACAGAGCCCTTAGGGCAGGGTTTTGTTGATGTCCTGATTCTGAATTTTACTCATGCTCCAGCACTTTTATCAGCCCTGAGCAATTTTGCATGCCATGGTTCTTTGCAGACACACAGCCTGATTGGGTCATCAGAAACCAGACACACAGTCACTCGACAATGGTATAGGCATACAGCACACAGCCAGAAGAGGGCCAAAGTTGCAGTGGGGGCACACAAGCATTGTGCCACTTCCAGGAGTTGCACATGACATCAAGCATAACCCTGTACCCATACCCTTACAGGTACAGAAAGAAAAGGACACAGCATGGAGGCCCAGGCTGGTGGTACATGTCAAACCTTGGTGGATGGTGTGAGGTACACACAGACAGCCAATGCTGGCATTAACAACACAGACCAGTTCCCCACCTCACAAAGCAAACATGGCTTCTGTAGCTCACACACCTAGCCTATCATAATGGCCAGGATTCCAGCCCTGTATCACAGGGCACCCGCATATAGTGGTCATGGTCATGCTCATATCACAAACACCTGGCCACCACTACACTACTATGGTGGAGGTGTTGGTCAGGCCACTGGTGGACCTGTTCAGCACCTCCCTGGACATGGGATGAATGCCACAGGACTGGAGGATGGCCCCATGTGGTGCCTATACACAAGAGTGGCCCATGGGACAAGCCAGGCAACTATAGACCTGTAAGTCTCACTTCCATAGTGGGTAAACTCATAGATGTCATATTGAAGGAGAGACTGGTGTCATTTCTCAAGGTGAATGGCCTCCAGGATGGGAAGCAGCTTGGGTCTGTCTCAAGGAAATCTTGTCAGACCAATCATATACAGTATTATGACAGGGTAACAAGTGAGCTGGATAAGAGCCACACAGTGGACATCCTATAGTTGGACTTCAGCAAGGCCTTTGATTCAGTGCCTCATGTGCGGCTGGGGGGGAAACTGGAATCTGTGGGGGCAGGAGCAAAGCTGGTTAACTGGATCATGAGCTATCTGAAAGGGAGGAACCAACTGGTGGTAGTGATGGGGGAATTCTCATCACCTAGGCCAGTGATGAATGGAGTGCTGCAAGGCTCTCTACTGGATCTGCTATTGTTTGGGCTATTCATATTGGATATCTTACATGGAGTTGAGAGCAGGATCAGTCTGTTCACAGACGATACTAAATTTAAGGCAGTAGTGGATGAAGTTGATGGGTGGAAACAACTACAGGGGGACCTAACCAAACTGAAGGAGTGGTCGGTGAAGTGGCAGCTGGGCTTCAATGCAAAGTAGTGCAAGGTTATGCATTTTGGGGCCAAGAACCTGAGGAGGGAATACTGGTTGGAGAGGGTGAGGCTGGGGTCACCAAGGAAGAGAAGGACTTAGGGGTGATAGTGATGGAGAGCATGAACAACTCTGCTCAATGCAGGAAAGCTGCAACTAAGGCTAACAGGATGCTGTGGTGTGTTGTAAGGGGATTCTCATCCAGGCATTGGGAAGGGATCTCGCCCCTGTACAGGTCCTTGATCCGTTTGTACTGCATACGTACAGCATCCGATATCTGAAAAAGGATATTAGACTGCTAGAAGGGGTGCAGCGTAGGGCAACAAAAATGATACAGGGGATTGAAGACAAAACCTATGAGGACAGGCTAAGGGATCTGAGTTTGTACACCCTTGAGGAGACGAGGGATAGGGGGGATATGATTGAAACGTTCAAGTACTTGAAGGAGATCAACAGATCTAGTGCTGATGGGTTATTTAAGCTGAGGAATGAAAAGGGACTTGAGAGGGCATGGGATAAGATTAGAGGGAAGCAGATTTAGGAGAGAGATAAGGAGACATTACTTCACAGAGAGGGTGATGTTGAAATGGAATGCCCTACCAGAGGTGGTGATTTCATGTAAGATGATGGGTAGATTTAAAAGGGTACGAGACAGGGCATGGAGGAGGGTCTGGGTAAGTAGTGCTGAGAACTTCTTGGAGGTGAGGGGAGGAGGAGCAGCTGCAATCTAGGGGTGTTAACTGTGCACTCGAATAAACTTGATAGACCATTAGGCCTGGTTCTGTTGGCAGATTTGTATGCGCATATGTATGTATGTACACCAGACAGTGATCAGCTGTAAAGACGCTCCAGAGTTAGCGGTGATCCACAGCATTGTTTTGTCTGTGGACTACAGGCTGTGCACCCCAAGCAGCACCTGGAGCAGAAACATTCCCTTGGTACCATGGAATCAGACAGTGTGCTACAACACATTCAGGCAGACATGGGTGCACTGTGAACAGAAGTTGGTGCCTCTGTGCAGATGTGTATATCATGAGGACTGAGCTGACCTATATGAGGCACACAATGGTGTCTGGCCTGTCCACTCTGACAGAGTTAATGTCCCAGGGCACATGGGACATCACACAGTCCTTCTATGCCCAGCAGTCACAACAGACCCTGGGTGAAGATCCAGACAAACCCTGTCCAAAGCCCAATGCACAGGAGCATGTGTATTCTGCACAAGGCCTACATGTGCCTGCCATACCCACCCCTTTCTCAGACATGTAGGGCTCCCCTGGAGAGGCACAGTTAGCTGCAGGGCCCCCTGCTAGGAAATCCCCCACTTGAGGACCTCCACCCACCTGAGGGCCTTCCCCCTGCCTGAGAGCCTCTCCTGGCATGAATGATCCCCCCCCCCGAATACCTCCTCTTGCCTGATGATCTCTCCCTGTCTGAGGGCCTCCCTCTGGCTGAGAGTCTCACCCTGTATGAGGACCTCCCACTGACTGAGGATACCCCCCTGCAGAAGACTACCCTGCTACCTGATGGCTTCCCTTCACTTGAGGGCCTCCATCCTCTTCAGACCCCCTTACCAATGCTGCAGAACAGGAGGGGTAGAACACTCAATGGAACCTGCCACAGTACCCACTGGTGGAAGACACTCCAGTGACCACATTGACCCTACACACTACTCCCCCACTTTAACCATCTGTCCTTGTGGCATCCATACCACTGTGAACCCTCACACCGCCAGAAATGGGGGAGGAGGTCACTCTATCAGTCAAAAATACAATGTCTAAAACTATTTGGATCAGTTAAAATTTCCTTTAACAAAATAGAAAAAACAATATTTCAATTTTATGGCATCTTCAGGGGGAAGTTTCTTCAATTTGTCTCGCACTTTACTCATGTTTTCACATGTTTATATTACAACAGTAATGCCACTGTTCTGGCTGTGTGGTAACACTGCCCTAAACAAATTTACTGTATCCACTTTTACTGTTTTGATTCCCTTTCTGCCCAGATTAAGCATCCTTTCTCCGTAATGGCTTCCCATGAAGAAGCCGTTATGGTGAAACATCAGGGGTTTTCTTGGTTTTGAATTAAAGGACATTTTAACTGATCAAGATAGTTTCGGTCACTGGCTTTTTGGGCTGATAGGGTGACACCCGCCCCTAAGTCTGGTAGTTCTAGGATATCATATTTAGTCAGCTCTGACATTACTCATTTGACAGAAATTATTCATTTCCTGTGGCAACACTAGACTGTGCCAACCTTCACACCTCAGGATGCCTCAGTCACAGGCCTGCCCACCACCCCTGAGGCTAAAGGGGAACTGGTGGATGTGTTGGCAGTCCTTCTAATGGACCTCTTCAACACCTTCTTGGAGGCAGGGAAGGCACCCAGGGACTGGAGGATGGCTCACATGTTGTCCCTTCGCAAGAGTGGATCCAAGGACCAACCGGGCAACTACAGACCGGTAAGCTTGACTTCCATAGCGGGGAAGTTGATGGAGACCATTCTAAAAGAGCGTTTGATAATCTTTCTCAATAGAAATGGACTACAGGATGAGAGACAGAATGGGTTGTCTCTGGAAGATCGTGCCAAACTAACCTGATAGACTTCTTCGACTGGGTCACTAGGACAGTTGACGAAGGCCATGTTGTGGATGTCCTATACCTGGATTTCAGCAAGACTTTTGACTCAGTGCCCCACAGGAGGTTAATGAGCAAGCTGAGGGACATGGGGTGGGGAAGAAACTGGTAGGGTGGTTGAGAGCTGGTTGCAGGGCAGACAACAGAGGGTAGTTGTAAGGGGGGAGACATCCAAACCAAGGCCAATAACAAGTGGGGTACCTCAGAGTTCAGTGCTGGACCCTGTTTTGTTCATTGTCTTCACTGGAGACATTGCAGATGGGGTCAAGAGTAAGATCAACCTGTTCCCAGATGACACTAAGATTTGTGCAAAAGTGGACAATGAGGAAGGGAGGCAGTCACTCAGGGAGGATCTAGCTAAACTCAAACACTGGTCTAGGGAGTGGCAGTTGGGATTTAATACTAAGAAATGCAAGGTCATGCACCTTGAAGCAAGAAATCCCAGGACCAGCTACTGGCTGGGGGAAGTGCAGGTAACAGCTTCAGAGAAGGAAAGGGACCTCTGGGTAATAGTCACAGGGGACATGAAGCTATCAGCACAGTGTAGGAGGGCAGCAGCAAGGTCAAATAGGATGCTGGGGTGCATTGCCAGAGGGATCACCTCTAGAAAGGAGGAGGTCATCCTGCCCTTGTATAGATCACTGGTGAGGCCACACATGGAGTACTGTGTGCAGTACTGGTGCCCATACCTCAAAAAGGATGTGCGATTACTTGAGGGGTGCAGCACAGGGCTACGAAAATGATCAGGGACTGGGGGAGTTGCCATATGAGGAAAGATTAAGGGAGCTCAACATCAATCAATCAATCAAACCTTTACTTATCTAGCACCTTTCAAAATCAAGGCACTGTACAAAACAGTCATAGCAATATAAAAACAGGTTTTAAAATCCAATATATAAAATTTAAAAAGTCAGTATAAATCAAGTTCACTATAACTTGCCGCCTTATCAGCTGACTTCCTCGGGAGAGGCCAAGCTGAACAAATACATCTTTAGTGCAGTCTTAAAACTTATGACAGTCAGGCACTCTCTCATCTGATGAGGTAGATAATTCCACAGGGTAGGGGCCACATAAGCAAAAGAATGGGCCCCCAGATGTCTTCAAATCCACCCTGGGAATCTCTAGCAATCCCTCATCGGTGGATCGGAGTGGATGGGAGGGGTAGTAGGGAGAAAGGAGATCTTACAAATAGTGGGGTCACTGGTCATGTAGGGCTTTATAGGTCAGCAAACTGACCTTGAAGATGATATGCCACCGCACTGGCAGCCAGTGCAGTCTGAGGAACACAGGTATAATATGAGTGGTCCTGGTAGTGTTGGTCAGAAGCCTAGCTGCCGCATTCTGCACCAGCTGCAAGAGACAGATTTCAACCCCCAGTAGCCCTAGGTAGAGGGCATTGTAGTAGTCAAGGTGGGAGGTCATGAAGGCATGGACCAATGTTGGAAGGTCATCTGGAGGAATCAGGTGCTTCACCTGGGTGATATTCCTCAGATGGTAAAAAGAGGACTTGATGATGACCAACACCTGAGATTTCAGGGTCAGACCATCATCAGAAATAACACCCAGATTTCCAACCTGGTCTGAAGTCACAAGCTGGACACCCTCGAGCCAATGTCTAGAGGGCTGTCCAGCCGGCAGACCCGCCTTCCTATGACCAGGGTTCACTACCAACACCTCACTTTTATCTGGGTTCAACCTCAGCCAGCTGGCACTCATCCAGTCCTGGATCTTGGACAGATAGCTGTTAACGACAGAGACTGCATCATCCCATCCAGCCATGAAGGACATATACTGCTGAGTATCATCTGCATAGCAGTGAAAACTCAAGTCGTACCACCTAATGATATCTCCTAATGGCAGCATATACACTGTGAACAACATGAGCGACAATATGGAGCCCTGCAGCACCCCGCAGGGTAAGGAGAAAGCGTCGGAGGACTGTCCGCAAATAAGCCACAGATGCTCCAAAAGCACACTACAGTGTCCACAGTGTCAAAAGTTGCAGAGAGATCAAGGAGGACCAAGAGGGAACGAGCCCTCTGATCTCTCACTATTATGAGATCATTCAGTACCCAGACAAGTGCAGTCTCAGTACTATGTCTCTTCCTAAATCCAGACTGGAGAGAATCATAGACATCATTGATTGAAAAATTATCATCCAGCTGCAATGCAACCACCTTCTCAATAACCTTGCCAACAAAGGGCTGGTTAGAGACTGGCCTGTAGTTCACTGGGCAGTCTAGGTCAAGGGAGGGTTTTTCAGGAGGGGGTCAAACAACCACCTTCTTTAGGGGATCAGAAAAAATTCCCCTCTCCAGTGAACTCCAGACAATCTTGGCAAGGACCGGGCTGATGGTCTCCATGCAACCCACAAGGAGCCATGTGGGGCCCGGGTCCAGACTACAGTTGGTTGGTCGCAGAGTCTGAATGATCCTCACAATGTATTTATATACCGGCTGGCTAAAATTGGACCAGGTAAACCAGGTGTCCGTCACCTCCCACCGACCTCCACAAGCCCCCACAGAGGGAGTCTTGCTGATGCTGGACCTGATGCTGTCAACCTTATCTGCAAAGAATTGGGTGGACTCATCACACTTTTGTTGTGAAAAAGCTCCTCCAGGCTGTAGACAGATTGGATTGCACAATCTGTCCACAGTCCGGAAGAGCTGAACTGGTCGATTTCATGCAGCTGCAATCTCCCTGGACAGGAATTATGCCTTCTTATGGGTGATTGTCAATTGATGGACCATATAATGGTCCATCAATCTAAGTTTGTCTGCCTCCAGACCAGACCTGTGCCAGGCTCTCTCTAACCTTTGACCCACTCTCCTCAGTTCCTTCAAGGTCCCATCAAACCATGGGGACCTCGGGCAAAGAGTGAGTGGTCGAACACAAAGAGGAGCAAGAGAGTCCAGGGCATCCATCACTGCCTTATTATAGGCAAGCACCAGGTCCCCTGGACTCATGCATTCACTCAACAGGCCTGATAGGTACAGCACTGCTGCCAGATCATCTGAAGTCACCTCCCTCAAAGAACGGTACATCTTCGTAGAGGCAGATCTATTTGGGGGGAGCCACGAAACTGAACCTTATGGTGTGATGGTCAGACCATCCAACTGGTTCCACCCCCAAATCAGAGATGTAGTAGTAGTAATAGTAGTAAGTAAGTAGTAATAGTAGTAATATATTTTATTCAAAATATGCCATGAAATGGATAAAACACCATTGAGCGAACTCATTTTCAAGGTGGTCCATATAAACATTCATACAGTTTCCTTTCTCACTTACATCATATGTAGATAATAGATCTCCATCCCTAGGAGGAACACCAGGTCCAATGAGTGACCACCAATGTGGTTTATGGAGGAAACAACCTGTGTGAGGCCCAGTGAGGTCATAAGCTGGAGAAAATCCTGTTCAAATTTCGAGAGTTCATCATCGACCCAGGCATTGAAATCCCCCAGAATTAACCATCTGGGGTCTCCCAATACCATGTCAATAATGAAGTCCACAATCTCCTGCAGGAATTCTCCACCATCTTCAGGTGAACGGTAGATAAGGAGTATCCTGCACCCCACACCCGCACCCACGATACACTCAAAGGATCTGGTGCACCCCACTGGCACATCCACCAGGTCCAGTTCCATCTTAAAACAAATGGCTACACCCCCGCCTCTATGATCCATCCTTGGGTGATGTATCACTGAGTACCCAGCCAGAATAGCAGAAGTCGACAGAGGGCCCACTTTCTCATCTAGCCAGGTCTCAGTGATGCACACCAGGTCAGATGTCCCAACAAGATCTGCTACAATCACAGACTTGATTTAATAGACCTGGCATTGCATAACATCACCAAAGTAGGATGAGTCGCTGAGGAAGACCATGCTACTTGCCTGCCATCAGCAGAGCTCTTGGGTATGAGAAACAGGCAAAGAGAACCCCTGTTCTGGTCCCATTTCACCCCAGGGCATCTCCTAGTCTCCACTACCTCTATCCGGCCACCCTTCTCCATTCCCCCACCAGGCCCAGTTCTCCTCCCATTATTTCTCCTCCTGACTATCCCAGAGGCCCTAAAATTCCTGCAGGCCTCCCATGACAATGAGGGGCAGATAAAAGTATGGAGATTCCTGAGTCGGGTGGGGGAATAGTGCCTGACCATCCTTTCTCCCTCCCAGCACTTCTGACCTAGACACATTCTCACTAACTTTACTAATTACCAATCATTGAGCTACCCACCACGAACCCAAACACACTCCAATACAAACCCATGAATTAAAACAACCCTTCCAAAAACACCCTTCCCCCATAACATAAATTATTATACAATCAAATATCACAACCCTCGTCTAAAATGCCACAGTACTATCATACACCACACAGTCACACAGCCACACCCCCAAATGCTCCCCAAAACACTAAAACAATTTAACTAAACTCAGCACAAATACCAACAGCAGCAGTTAAAGTCCTTTATACATAACGTATAAAATTAAATTAAAAAGTTCAGTGTCCAGTAAACCAATAGCCGAATGCAGTTTTTACTTGAAAAAGCAGTTCGTCAAAACTCCACCAGAATTAAAAATATTTGAGGGTAGACTCTCATCACTACCCCCACAATTTGTCCATTTTATTTGTCTCACTCCCACTGCAACATTTTAGCAGTACAGATTAAACAGAGAACATAGTATAATCAAGGATTGTATTATGGAACATATTGAGAGGACAGGCAGGATAGACATGACTCAGTACGGATTCACCAAGGGAAGATCATGCCAAACTAACTTATTAGAATTCTACGGTAAGGTTAGCAAGGCTATGGATATGGGTAATGCAGTGGATGTGATCTTTCTGGACTTTGCAAAAGCCTTTGATAAAGTGCCCCATGGGGAGCTTGTTAAAGCACTTTATGAGCTGGAGATACAAATATGGATATAAACGTGGGTGAAGGCTTGGCTTACGGACAGAGTCCAGAAAGTCTGCATAAAAGGTGAATACTCTGCTTATGTCAGAGTGACTAGTGGTGTCCCACAGGGCTCGGTCTTGGGACCATGTTTGTTTAATATGTATATTTCATCCATGCAGGTGCATACAGATGTGTGGCTATCTAAATTTGCAGACGACACTAGGGTTGGGAGTCCAGTAAATAACTGGGAAGAACATCTAGTCCTACAAACAGCTCTGGATAGGCTAGACACATGGACCTCCCAGAAACAATCTATTTTCAACATCGGAAAGTGTAATGTTATGCACTTTGGAAAGAAAAATAACAAATTCCAGTATAATCTAGGAGGATCTGTACTAAAAGTAGTGGATGAAGAGAAAGACTTGGGGGTTATGGTTAATAAAGATCTTGGCTTCAGCTTACACTGTAATACAGCTATTAAAAAGGCGGTAGTATAACACACTGTATATTGAGACACATAAAAGTAGAGATAGGCAGGTTGTGATGCCTCTGTATAATGCATTGGTACGTCCCCACGTGGAGTACTGTGTCCAGTTTTGGGCCCCGTATAAGAGGAGGGATGTTGCACGGATGGAGGGGGTACAGAGGAGACTTACAAAGAGAATCAAGGGATTGGATGGATTGAGTTTTTGGAGCTGTATTCCCTGTAATATCGTAGAATGAGAGGCGATATGTGTTTGATATATAGGGCATGGACCAATACTAACTTATGGGACTTACTGGACTTGGTTAAAAAGGGCTCAAATATATGACACTAGAGCACATTGTTACCAACTGATTAAGGATAGATATAAAACAAATAGAAGGAAATACTGGTTAAGTAATAGGGTAACAGAAATTTGGAATATGCTACCAGGAGAGGTTGTGGAAAGCAGTACAATGCAGGAATTTAAAACACAGCTAGATAAATTCTTGGAAAGGAAGAATATAAAAGGATATAATTAGGTGTTACTTGTGAGCTCACGGACGAATGTCTTTATGCTCAGTATAGTCTATGTAATCTATGTAATCTATAGTGAGACCCTCTTACTGCCTCTCTCTCCAAGACGTTTGTAATAAGAACAATGTACCATTTAAATTGATGGAAACCAGGTATAGAACAGCATAAAAAGTCAATTTTACCAAAGCGTCGTATACTCAAGCCCTTGAATCACATAACCCATAGATTCTAACATACTAACATACTAAAATGCCAGCAGAATAGGCCTAACAGTCTTTCGTGTCTGCTCGTTTGGTCAGCCCCCACCCTGGGTGCTGACCTTGCTGTCCCCCTCGCCTTCTCTGGCTTCTCCCTTCCCAGTTCCGGATATTCTTTCTGCATTGGATTTTGCTTCCTGAACCCTTCCCCTGTACCTGTCCCACCCCCTCTTGAACCCCTCCACTGTCTCTGCCTCCACCAGCCCCCTAGGTAGTGCATTCCATGGCTCCACCACCCTCTGAGTGAAGTAGCACCTCCCTTTCTCCCCTGAATCTTCCCTCCAGCTTCCACCCATGCCCTCTAGTGGCCCTTCCTCCCTTCCTTCAAAGCACCTGACTGTTCCTCCCTATTTACCCTCTTCATGTACCTGAAGACCTCTATCATGTCCCCGGTCCCTTCTCTCTTCCAATGTGTACATATTTAGCTCTTGAGCCTCTCCTCATAGGTCCTGTCCCCAAGCCTCAAATCATTTTGGTTGCCCTCCTCTGGACCCTCTCCAGGAGGTTAATGTCCCTCTTTAAGTGTGGCCTCCAAAACTGCATGCAGTACTCCAGGTGCGGCCTCACCAAGCAGTTATACAGAGGGAGTATCACTTCCTCCTTCTGGAGGTGATCCCCTAGTGATGCATCCCAGCATCCTGTTGGCCTTGGCTGCTGCCTCCTACAAGTCTCAGAGTTGTTCATCTTGACATCCACCACCACCCCAGGTCCCTCTCAGCCATTGAGACTTGTAGTATTTCCCCAGGGTGTACACTTGGCCTGGGTTTCTGGCCCCAGGTGGAGTACCTTGCATTTCCTGCATTGAACCTCAGCTTCCACTTTCTAGACCATCTTTCCAGAGCCTCAGGTCCCCTGCAGGGCCACCCCCTCCTCCCCATCCACCACCGCCCCAGTTTCGAAGTCATCTGCAAAGAGACTCATCTCCTCCTGATTCCTGTCCTTATGTCAGATACTGAGGCATTGAACAGAAGGGCCCAGGACTGATCCCTGTGGGACCCCACTAATGACCCTCCTTGGGGATGAGACTATCCCACCAACCTCGACCCTCTGGGTCCGGTCCTGGAGCCAGTTGCCTATCCATCTGATCATCTGGTTTCATACCCCCATTTCTCCTAGCTTATCCAACAGGCCCACATGAGGAACAGAGTCAAATGCCTTGCTGAAGTCTAGAAAGAGGACATCCACTGGTCTACCCAGGTCAAAGGCACTTGTCACCCAGTCATAGAACTCTACCAGGTTTGTCTGACACGATTTCCCTGGGATGAATCCATGCTGTCTATCGTCCAGGCACCCTGACTTATCCAGGTCCCCCCCTAGCCTCTCCTTGACAATGCCTCCATCACCTTGCCCACCACCGATGTCAGGCTGACAGGCCTGTAGTTCCCTGCCAGCTCCCTTGATCCCCCTGTGGATAGGCACTACATGCGCCACCTTCCAGTCTTGGGGCACCCACCCTGTCCTCAGAGAGATGGTGAAAAGCTCTGCCAGGGGTTTCGCCAGGACATCTGCAAGTTCCTTCAGCACTCTAGGATGTAATTTATCCAGCCCCGGTGCTTTCTCCATCTTAAGGGAGCTGAGGGCTTCCCTCACTCTCTCTGCTGTGATTTCCACTTCTGGTACCTCTTCTCCTGCTTAGCCCTCCCCCACCTGCCACTGATGCCCCTCCCCAGACCTGCCAATCGGTAAGGGTCCCCCCCCTCCTCATTATCTCTGTCTCCTGTTATAACACTGATGGCAATCCAGGTAAAGCTACTCCGGGAAAATAGAACTTCGACAGCGGCCCTCTCATGGCCACTGGCTCCAGAGCTGGAAGTTCAAGGTCAACCAAATGGAAGGTACCCCAGATTCCCCACTTCAACCCACTTTTGGCACTTCTAGACCACCCAAACCTAATCAGGCAGTCCAGACAGTCCCAGGTTAGCCCAGGACAATGCTCACCCTTTGGTTGTACACAGCCAGGGCCAAAAAGCAGCAAACCCGGCACCACCTACCTGGCGACCTTTCTGGTCCCAATTTCAGTCATTACCGACCAGTCCTTCCCAATACAGGGATCCATTCCATTCATAAATAACGGGTTCCACAGGCAGCAAAACAACTTTAGAAATCCAGCTCCAGCGAGTGTAGCCAGAAATTTCCATTTTGTACACAATCTCCAACAGTTACACCCCCCCATTAAAAAATGTATACATCCCTTCCAAATGGCACCCCCTTCCAAACAAGTCAGATTGTTGTCGGATGATTCCTCTACTCTCTAAAGAGGTTATACATGTATCAGACCCTCCTCAGTGGCCTACACTAACCCAAATACTACAGATTAGAATAATAATATTAACAGAGTGGCTTATGGTTTGTGACAGGCACTCAACAAAACTGTACACAAATGTGTACAGTGAGTATGCCTGTCTACACTCTTGAGCTCCACTCTCCAACTAGGCAGCTCAGGCAAATCCACTTCAGTGCCTGATAGACACTAATCCCAGTCCACGACTGCAAAGCCGGGAACAGGAATCTGAACCAACTACATGATACCCAGCAGCCCCCGGAAGACCCAGTCTCGTCCTCCATTCGACATCACAGACAAGTCCACCCAACAGATCCTCAGAGATGATGAAACAGTTGTCTGCAGGCCAGATGAAAACGCAAGAGTCATAGGAGTATACGACCTGCAAGCCAGATCCTCGAGACCAACAAAGCCATCCACAATAAACCAGATGGAGGTGTGGGAATTACAGGTATGTGAGGCTTGCAGGCTGAGGGGAGAGTGAACCCAAACCCCTCAACATAAACCAAGAATTCTAAGGTGCTAACACTGCCAGTATGAACAATCCCACTAAATTGCTAAAATCAACTGCTGTACAAACATAAATAACTACTAAACAAGCTAAATATCAAATTATAAACAAAATAAAAATAAAACTGGTGGGTGATATCACAGCTAGCTCAGTGGATGGCCCAGTGTGGCTGCCATCTTCATGTCGCTTGCTTCATGTATTCTCTGAAAGAGAGACGGGAAAGAGGGGACATGATAGAGACCTTTAAGCATTTGAAAGGCAGAAAACAAAGTCAGAGAGGGAGGATTGTTCACTAGGGGGCACAGTCTGAAGTTGGAAGGGGGAAGGTTTTTTTTGTTTGTTTTTATTTTTAACCAGGAGGTAACTGGGACCAGCCCTTTTTCAGTTACGCCTGACATAAATACAGTACATACAATATACTAACACACAAAAGGCTTAAATTACACATACAGCATAAAATGTTTCTGGTACTTCATACAAAACAGTTACATTTGATATTTTTGTTATGATATTCAAAAAGCAAAGCTTTAAATTGATTAACATTCTTTGCAACTTTAACTATGCTAGAAAAATTGTTTCGTAATGTTGGTGCATAGTAAGAAAAAGAACGATTACAAATCTGCAATTTTACCAGAGATGAACAAAAAAAAGAGTATCTGACTGCTTTCTGGTTGTATATGAACTGTTATACTGAATGAATATGTTACACAAACCACGTGGTGTTGAGTTTTTATAAACAGAAACAGCAAATATTGCAGCCAAATAATCAATGTGTTGTAAGGGAAGAAAAATATTCATCTGATTGTACAAATAACAATGATGCAGCCGTGGTGGGGCCCTCAAACCAAATCTGCAAATGCTATTTTGAATAAGCCGATATCTGTTAACAAATAACCTATCCTGGTTTACATAAAGAACTGCCCGGTATTCCGATATTGGTAACAATATTTGTTTTGCTATAATCATGCAAGCTTCATCTGTCAAGAAATTGATGTTCCTATGGAAAACCTAACTTCAGGTGAATCTTTTTACCTATGTTCACCAGATGACACATAAAACTTAACGTTGGGTCTAGGTTTATCCCTAAGTATTTAAGCAGTTGAACTCTTGAAATATCTACACCATCAGTTCCGCTGATAGACAGGTCTCCCTCAGCCCGGTTCAGGAGGGAGATGAAGAGGCACTACTTTACAAAGATAGTGGTGGCAAAATGGAATGCACTGCTGGTGGAGTTAATCAAACTGAGGACAGTGGATAGCTTTAAGCGAGGCTGGGATAGAGTCAAGGGCAGGATTAGTACAGACAAGAACACAAAGGGGGGAAAGACCAGGAAAGGGGAAGAAGGGAAGGGTCTGGGTGGGGCTGGGGCAGCTGTAGTAATATGAAACTAAGAGCTGCACAATTGGGCAGACTTGATAGACCTGTGGGCCTTTTTCTGCTGACAGTTTTATATGTTTGTATGTTCATATGGATTACATGGTCAGTATGCTTCAATAAGTCATTGCCGCTGTGCCCTTTCAGCTACGTGACTGGTATCTGTACTGACGACCAGCGATGCTGGGCATAAACTGTCAGGGAGGTTGCTTGTGTACTCCAGTACACTGGGACCCCCATCATCGGTCCTATCAGGTATGGGGAGTCTGTTCCTCACAGCAAAGGTATGTAGCATGCAGCAAACAACAAACATACAACACACCTTCCCAGTCATCAATTGAAAGGTGCCCCCTATTTTATCCAGGCAGCAGACTCTCATCTTTAGGAGCCTAAATGTGTGTCCTATGATGGACTATATCTGTCTGTGGCCCTTAGTGTAGGTATACTTGCCAGGTATAGTTGGGTTCAGGTATAGTACCATCAGACAGGTGCATTGTGGGTATCTATTGTGACCTGTAATATGAATGTACTGTGTGTCATGCCATTCACAGAGTGTGTAAGTCTGCATCATAGGGGGAGACAGATACTCACTTATCAGCCATCCCCTCACTCCTGTTTTGGCATGGAGCTGGGGCACTAGCTGAAGCTACTGTAGGATGTGTGCATCATGGAAAGATTCAGGGTGTGGTGCATGCACATGTGTTATGACCTGCTGTAAACTGCATATGATCTGCATGTTCATGCTGTGTGTTGCCCTATGATTACATTATGCTTATGGTGGTGCTGTGGTGCACACATGTGCACCATCTGCAAGCCCTCACTACATTAGGGAACCTAGTCATATCAAAGAATATGTCCTTTGTCAACCTTATATCCTCTGTCGATGACAGCTGCAAAAATGTGCTGTAACAGTGCCTTTGTCACCTGACACAAGCTTCTGGACACAAACAATTGGCTGATTCCTGTGATGTTATCTGTGACCCTTTGGAAGGAGCCTCTGACTTGGTAGGCAAGGACTGTTAGTATCCTGCCTGTCACATAAATGCTGTGGTTGTTGCATGTCATAGCCCTTAGCTGGGGACACAACAGTGTGCAAAACTCTCCCACCATGGCACAGTCACTCCAGAACCTCTCGATGCATTGCAGTGTGGTCACATATATGGGCCTATTCTGGGCCTAAACACATGGTCCCTACTTTGCCAGTGTCTGTGTAGGAGATTCTCCACAAGCACAAGATTAAGCAACAGTCCTGGGTACATGGCTGTGTGTGTACTGCATGAGTGACATGGCACTTCTGCTAGGTGGGCATCTGCATACACAGAGGGCATGGTGTATATACTGCCAGCCATTTATACCATATCCTGCCCGTGATGCATGCTACTTTCCATGGGTTTGTTACAGGCAGCATCAGGTGAGAATAGCACGGATGATACTGCACACAGCAAGACCATGCAGTGAAAACCGAGTGACAGGGGAATTACAGCGATACGAAAGTATCGCTACCCCCCTGTCGCTCACCCGGAAGAAGGATGAGTATGTGGACACTGCGGGTCAGGTTCTCAGTCAAGTCGCTACCATCATGGAGCAGCTAGAGCACCCAACCCTGCAGTGGAAGGGGTTGGGGGACACAGCAGTTTGATTCCCTGTAAAGGAATTTTTTTTGAAAGTAATTTTTGTGCCCCTGTGTCCACACCCCCTTGCAGTGGGTTACTATAGTTCCGTGGGGTGTGGGGAGTGAGCCCCCCCACAAGGTGAAAACAAAGAAAATATGCACAGATCATGCCACACGTTGTTAGTAACAGCACAGTCTTGCTATGCGCAGTTTCGTCCTCGCTGTTATTACCCCATCCCGTTACAGGCTTGGGGGTGGGGAAATTACCACAGTGGTATTGTCACATCCTCCTGCATTCCTGTGCTATGG
This sequence comes from Neoceratodus forsteri, assembly GCA_016271365.2. Lineage (NCBI taxonomy): Eukaryota > Metazoa > Chordata > Ceratodontiformes > Ceratodontidae > Neoceratodus > Neoceratodus forsteri. Next base: position 722,426,851 of record CM057458.1, on the reverse strand, counting down.
TTAATTTTTGGGTGTACAGGACCTGTGTACTGTGTGTGAGCATCCCTATAATCTGCATCTCTTTTTATGTCATTGCAGCCTTGGTGACTGGCAGCACTGTTGTGAGGCAGCTGTTATATGTCCTACATGTTTGGTATACAAGCACCACTTCGCATGCTCTTATCTACACTCTAACTCCTGCCATGCTGTACTTATTCACCATACATCGTAGTTTCTTCAAGAGCACTGCCTCGTGTCCTGTCCATCATCCCAGACAGTAGCAGTGGCTGTTTAGTGCCATACTCCACCTGCCTGACTGGTGTTGTGTGGTCTGTGATGTGCACACAGCTGCCTTTGGCATACACAGATGAGGGTCTGCAGCCAGGTGTGTGTCCAGCACAGCAATCAAGTTGGCATTTCAAATAACAAACAGGTGCCTACAGTGCCCATACTAGTTATTTATTTATTTCAAACATTTCACCAGGAAAGGCATACTGAGCTGAAAACAACTCATTTCCAGATGCTTCCTGGGGGAAGGGGAAGAGGAGAATGATATAAACAATCAATCAGTAATTACCAACAACCAACACTAAGCTACAAACACATAAGCGTATAACATAAAAACATGTAAATATATAAGCATTATTACAATATTTGTGCAATTTATTGAGCAGTACAAACATATAAGCATTAAATACAATATTTGTGCACTTTCATGGGCAGTTTATGCTAGGGTTAGGAGGTGATTACAACCCATGGGGAAACAAGGAGGAAGTGCAAGGTGCCATAAGAGGAGGCCAGTAGAGAAGGCTATCCGTTTGGATTCGGGGAAGAATGAGTCCAAGATATCAAGGTAGTGGGGAGGGGGAAAAAGGGTGTGGCCAAGATAAGAAAGGGAGGAGATAAGGTTGTAGGTAGAAAGTAGAAGAACAGGGACACCCATCAGGAGCAGTTACAGGTGTGAGTCGAGCAGTCATGGAGTAGGGAGGAGAGTGACTGCTGGCCAGGGAGGAGACAAAACAGATGTTCAGTGGGAGTGAATTCCATAGAATGGAGAATCTGTAAGAGAAAGCAACATGGCCTGCTGATGATTTTCTTGAAGGAAGATCAAGGGAGTGATAGCCAGAGTTACGAAGAGAGTGTAAATGCCCCTTTATTGGAGGGCTTACTGAAGTTACCTCTCTCCTCCCATTTGCCCTTGTAAGGCCTAAGGAGGGGGCTGGTGTCTGCCTTTCGGTGGGTTTGCCTGCCTCTCTGGTGAATAAATGGAGAGTTTCTGGAAGGATCAGGAGGCCAATCGGGAGACGTACACAGTGGGCCGGGGTTCATTCCCTGTCCCAGGATAGCAGCTTGAGTGCATCGGTGGAGTTTAACTATTCAGGAATTGGAGTTGGGAGGTACCGGGGAATGCAATCAGTGGGACTGGGACCCTGTGGGAGTTCGGGAGCTGTGGCCTGGAGGAGTGTATGGATATTGCCTCCTTTGTGCTCCGCAGCACTGGGGCAGGCTGGGGCTTAGTAGGTGAATAAGAACTGAAGATGGTGGGGGCACCTTGGTGGTGGCAGTGCTGAGGTGTGGCCCTGAGAGGTGCACCTCTGGGGTCCTACCCGCGTGGCACACTGTCTATTACTAGGTGGCTTGCTGGGAGTGAGTAATGTTCAGTGCCCCCCATGGTCCGTGTTGAGCATGTTCCAGGATGGTGTGGGGCAAGCTTAGGCCCACTGTCGATGCAGAAGAGGGCAATGGATAACAGTAGAGCTGCCATCAGTATTATAAGAGCCTCTGGGTTTGAGGATGGCCGAGCGGATTGTGTGTAGAGCAGCGGTGAGAGCAACTGAAGAGTGGGAGCCAGGGAGGAACCATGAGAAAGTATACCCTGGAATTGAGGCCTAGGTGCGCTGGTTGAGTTAAGGGCTTCCCCGCTCAGTTTATGTGGAGCCCATTCCAAGGGTCATCTTGGCCCTACGTCTGTGCTGTGACTTTGTGCCACTGATTAACTACCTCTGTTTGCTGATAGCGCCTGGCTCCAGTTGCCTCCAGCACCATGGAGCCATTTGTTTTTATTTAAAATAAATTAATTCTGTTTTATTCTTTTACCCATGTGTGCCCTCTGCTCTGTGCTATGGTGGTTGCTGTAGCATTCCACAACCTCCTGCAAACTCTGGAACAATACCTAACTGCTGCCTTGCTGCCTGTGAATCAAGCTGCTAGTAAGTTGACATTAAGAACCCTGATCTGTGGCATCTTTCAAGTATATGACTTTCTGTCATCTTGTTCTAAAGCTGTTCTTGTTTGTGCCTCCTCTGGTGGAAAGCAATATCAAGTCCCTATACATAGGCCGGGTGGGTGGGGGGTACAGGAGTAAGGGGTGGAGAGGAGAGAGGCAAGGTAGGAGGGAGGGAGCCTATCCAGAATTTAAAGGTAAAGGAGGTGCCATGAGCAAGGCAGCTGGCTTCAAGGGAGGGAAGGGATAGGGAGGCATAGAGGGAGCAGTGGAGGGTGCGGGGGGGGGCAGTCCAAGGCAAAGTGACAGAAGGAGAGAAAGAAGAGGTCCAGTCTGGCTAGTGTAGGCTTAGGAACAGCTCTGTAGACAATGTCAGGGAAGGATGAGGTGCACGGGGTGAAATAGAACAGACTGGATGGGCTGGAGTGGTCCTTTTCTGCCATCAAGCTTCTATGATTCTATGAAAGTCAAAAATGAGGAGAATCATTTTCTGGACAACAGTTCTGAGAGCAGAGAGAGGAATGTTACCTCTATTCCTTTATAATGTACCAAGTTTAGGGAGAAGTTTTTTATTGATGGAGTCCACATGTCCAGAAAAGTTGAGGTGATGGTTGAGCCAAACTCCTAGGTACTTAAAAGAGGGAGCATCATCAGCTGTGGCCCCCATCTAAGGTGTGGAAGGAGGGGAGAGCAGTAAGCTTTATGAACTTTCATCTAGTGCCAAAGGTCATGAGGACCATTTTATTGGCATTGAGTGATAACAGATTAGACTGGAACCACTACTGGACATTGTTGAAGTCCAGTTGGAGCCTGCCCATCAGATCAGAGGGGGAGGTACCAGTTGTGAATAGCAATAATAATAATATTCTTTATTTATATAGTGGAATTCAAGTAACCTAAGCACTGTATTGATAAAAACAATAAAACAAACAGATGAAACAATAAAATCACTATGCAACCCAGCTTATACACTGATTAATAATAAATAATGACATCAAATAAAATCACCAAAGGCAAGATGGAGCAAGTAGGTCTTTAAAGCCTTCATAAAGCTCTCCACGGACTGGCACTCTCGAATCCGATGAGGTACAGAGTTCCACAGGGTGGTGTCTGCATACGCAAAAGGTCGTGCCCCTGATGTTTTCAATTGTACCCTGAGAACCTCTAGCAATCCCTCATTGGTTAAGCGGAGAGGTCGGAGGGGGCAGTAGGGAACCAGAAACTCCTGCAGGTAACCTGAACCTTGTCCATGTAGGGCCTTGTAGGTCAATAAACTGACCTTGAAGGTGATCCACCATTGAACAGGTAGCTAGTGCAGATCGCACCGCACAGGCTTGATGTAACTCATGTGGGAAACCCCCATCAATAGCCTGGCTGCAGCATTCTGAACCAGCTGCAAGCAGTGGAAATCAACCCCCAGAAGCCCTAGGTAGAGGAAGTTGCAGTAGTCAAGGCATGAGGTCACAAAGGCATGGATTAGTGCTGGAAGGTCACTGGATGAAACAAGATGCTTAATCCGGGTGTTGTTCCTCAGATGATAAAAAGAGGACTTAACTACTGCCGACACCTGCAAATGCAGTGTCAGCCCATCATCAAGAATCACCCCCAGATTCCGTACCTATTCAGAGGGCAGCAGCTGGCTACCTCTGAGCCAAAGCCCAGAGGCAGATCCTAACCCCACCCTCTCTATCGTGCAACCTGGATCCACGACCAACACCTCATTCTTATCTGGATTCAACTTCAACCGGCTGGCCTGCATCCAATCCTGGATTTCTGTGAGGCAGTCATTAAAGACTGAGACCACACTATCCTGGTCAGGTGCAAAAGACAGGTAGAGCTAGTATCTTGTCATCTGCATATGTGTGGATAGACGCAGAGTTGCAGGCAGCAGGGAGGCTGTTTAGGAAGACCAAAAAGAGTACTGGACCAATGATGGATCCTTGGGAGACACTGGTACTAAGAGGGAGTAGGGGGACAGGGAATATGCAGTTCTACCAGATTGAGTCCTACCCACAAGGTACGAGCAGAACCATTTAGTAAAGGAGTCACACAGCCCAGCTGCCTTAAACTTATCAAGGAGAAGGGGTTTGCTACATTGTTGAAGGCTTTGGCCAAATCATCAAAGATGGTTGAGGTGATAAGGCCCTGATCCATGCTTGAGAGAATAGAGTCAGTGAGCCTAGGAATGGAGAAGGAGGTGGAATAGAATTTATGGAAACCAGACTGGAAGAGGGTGAAGAAGGAAGAGGAGTCAAGGAAGGGGAAAGCTGAGGCAACACAAGGTGTTCTTGAAGTTTAGCTAAAGTGGGGAGCAGAGGGATAGGACAGTAGTTGCTAGGATGGGCGGAGTCACTACCTTCAGGAAAGGGTATGACGGTGGCCTAGTTCTAGGTGTCAGGGACTAAGGCATGGGAGAAAGAAAGGTTAAGGGGAGGTGATAGGAAGGACGATGGCCCACATAGCATGGCCTATTCATGGTTATTACTGTGCAACACAGGGAGCCACTCCTTTGTGTATACCCTCATGACTCCACATGCAGTTTTGTGCTCTGGCATTGGCAGTCACTAGGGTACTACCTGTTTACACCTTGTGTGTGGCAGATGTCTGTCTTGCTTTTTGACTGTGAGCTGCCAATGGACCCAAATGCAGATAAATTGCTGGTGCTGTGTGCTAGAAAGTCACATACTGTGTATGGTATCAATCCCTGTGTGCTGATGTGTCCATAAATCTGTGTTGCACTGATGTCCTTCTGGATCTGCATTGACTGTAGAGATGCTGTTCATGAGGTCATGAAACAGCTGCTATACCATGTGGCAGTATACTCTGCCCATTCCCTGCAACACATCTTTGATGCAGTCCCTCCCCCTCGCATATTTGTTGACTACTGTCTGCACACCAATCACAGCATATTTCCTGCTGTTGATCAGTAAACAGTCCTCTGCATTTTGTGTTTCCCTAGGCACACCCCTCAGTGCATCCACTCATGCATCTTTTTTTCATTTAATCTTTTAATTAATATTTCAAACACAAACACAAAACAAATATGTTTATAACACACTAACATGCATTAAGGGTTAGATACCACTTTGTTGTATAACTCACTGGAGTGTTGGAGGATATTAAACAACAACATCTCATTGACAAAAGAAAATATAAAAAAACAACAATAAATCAATCATAAAAGTGTGGCTTAGGTGATTATTGCACCTTTGCTAATAAGCTACCTCATTCATTGGGGAAGAGGAATTCATGTCTGACAATTACCAAACAATGGCACAGAAGATAGCAAATGGAAACATAACATATATACCAATATTTACCTTAGTGATTATGGAGATAATTAAAAGTGATTGTTACAGAATGATTTTGAGGCAGAAAATTAATTAAATATAGGGGGTAACCAGTTAAAATAGTGCTTCAAATATAGCGCCATCTAAACCATGCTGCAATAACCACATATGCCTAAATAGCAACAGGGGTAGGATAGTGAATGTTAACAAATTCTGGTGGTATAGAGCCTGTGTGAGAGCAACAGGCTGTGAGACAGCAGTGCAACAGAAATAAACCAACATGCTTATCTTTTTCTTTATTTGGATATCAGTGAAGAGCTAAGACAGGTTACTAGGCAACAGAAAATCTTCACAGGAAGTGGGTGGTGTCTAGTAGTCCATATTTTGTATGTCTTGGACTACAAAGTGTGGGAAAATTTGCTAAGACTTCGGATTTCCACAAATGAGGACTTTATTTCCTAATTTGATTCATATACCTGAGGTGTGAAGCATTTAAGTATAAGATATTTTTGGGAACAGTATAGTCACATGACTCAGGGTGCTCACTTCTGGGTCACAGATTTAAAAGTAATGCCAAGGGCAAGAATGGTGACCCTGAGCGGGGCGAATGCACATTCATCGTGCGTGGTGACGCATGCAGAGAATCATGCGTGTCCTGCAGAGACAAGGGGACCAGGGCAACGAATCTAAGCTTGTTTCATAGCAAGTAAGTCTAAAAGTTTGTATTAATTAGTGCAGGTCTCAAAAAAGGCATCAAACCTTCCAGCATCTCCTATTAATTAGCGCTTAAACCTAAATTGCTATTGCAAATACAAAACGGGAGGCTATACCAAGTACTGGAAAACATGGATACGTATGACCTGTCAGATGATTTTCTAATGAGTGTATTTGTCAGAAGTGTGTTCAGATGGAGCAGCTATTACAGTATGTGAAGTGAACTCCCTAAAAGGGCAGGCAAAAGGAAGCACACTAAAGATAGTAAATGCTACACCAAAGGAAAAAAGAAGAGATATTCAAAAAGGGGACAGACTTAAAGAAACCTGATTTAAACTCAAGTGAAGAAACAGACAATGATAGCAACCAAGACTGGGCTACAGTACAAACAATGCCAAACAAAGGGAAGGAGCGCTATGGGAAAAATGACATACCATTAACCAATAGGTACTCTCCACTTATGGAATCAGAAAGTATAGAGGAAGAAACTGGAGATAATATGCTATTAGTAATTGGGGACTCGATTCTAAGAAAAACTGATACCATAATTTGCAACACAGATAAAACAAATTGAGAGGTAAATTGTTTGCCTGGCACACAGGTAGGAAATGTGAAAAATATACTACCTAAAGTTATTAATCAACAGAAAAACAAACTAACAGTGGTGGTACATGTAGGAATAAACAATGTGAGGAAGGATCATGAGAATTATATTGTAGATTACGTTATGGAATTAACAGACTTCATAAAATCCAAAGGACAGAAGCCAGGTGTTTCAGCAATTTTACCAATTCTCAAAGGTCATGAAAAAGAAATTATCCAACAAACTAATGTATGACTAGAAAACAGATGTTCAAAGGAGAGCATCTGTTTCATAAATGCCTGGGATTCCTTTTATAAACAAAAACGTTTATATTCAAAAGACGGATTACACCTAAGCAGTACAGGGACCAAAAACACTAGCAACCATGATTATGCAAAATACAACACCTGATAATTTAAACTAAATGGCAAGGGGGGAAGGGAAACTCAAGATGAAAACAAAGGTAAGTACAAGAGAAAAAAGAACAATAAAACCAATAATACCACAAACAAAAATATTTTACACTGTTACTTAGTTAAAGCTAGGAATTTACATAACAAAAAAGATGAACTACAATCCTACCAGGTATGGACAATTGCTGAGACTAACACGCCAGGCTGCTGCCTGGATTTCAAACTTGGTGCCTTTTTTGAACAACCCTCTACCCATGTACAAGCCTGTCTCTTTCGGAAGCAACGTACCTCTAGGGTTTATTTAAGTTGTTATATGGCTGTTTAAGTTTGAAAACTACAAAAAGGTGTTGCACGATCTTCCATTTTTCCAGCTACAGACAGTAAGATGGCTGTGGGTGGAGGAAGCAGAGAAAACAATACAAATTACAAACCAATTAGTCTGACCTCAGTGCCAGGAAAGATTATGGAATCCATCCTTAAGGACATGATCGAAAAGCACATAGATAAATATGATCTCAGGGATAGAGAGCAGCATGGCTTCATGGCAGGCAGATTGAGTATAACAAACCTGTTGTATTTTTATGAAAAAAATACCTGTCACTGGACACAAATACATTAGTGAATTGTATATTCTTAGACCTTGATAAAGCATTTGACAAAATCCCATACAGGGCCATAACACAAAACATGATAGACATACAGGTGGACCATAGAATTATAAATGGGATTGGGAGCTGGTTGAGTGGTTTGAGTCAAAGAGTCACCATTAAAGGGCATTTATTTGATACAATACCCATAACAAGTGGTGTCCCTAAGGGCTCAGTTCTTGGACCAACAATGTTTCAGTTATTTATGTCAGATGTGGGTATACAGACAACTAGCTGGCTAAGCAAATATGCTGATGACACCAAAATAGCAAGGGCGGTAAAATCACAAGATGACATAGAAACACTCCAAAGGTACTTGAATAAGATATTGGAATGGATCAACACGTGGGGGATGAGTTTCAACAGTGACAGGTGTTGTGATGCATCTGGGATGATACAACTAGGAAGGCACATATTTTTTTAATGGAATGCCTCTAAGCATAATGAATGAAGAACGAGACTTAGGAATAACAGTAACAGATACATTTTATTTTGACACACACACAGAGTAACGCACAAATAGGCAAGGCAAAAAGAATACTATAGACAATAAAAAGGAATTTTAGAGGTAGAGATGAAAGAGTAATAATGCCATTGTACAGACCCTATATTAGACCACTGCTCGATTATGGTAGGCAAGCATGGGAAGCTGCGACTAAGGGTGCATTTGAAAGATTAGAAAAATCCAAAGACAAGCAACTAAAATGATACATAAGAACATTATCATATGATCAACTATTACAAAGGCTAAACCTACTGGTCCCGGAGCTGCTGGAGCCCTCCCACTGAGATTCCAGGTATGGACAACTGCCGAGACTAACACGCCAGGCTGCTGCCTGGATTTCAAAGTTGGCACCTTTTTTGAATGTCCCTCTACCCATGTACAAACCTGTCTCTTTTGGAAGCAACGTACCTTTAGGGCTCATTTACATTGTTATATGGCTGTTTAAGAGCTTCTACCATCATAGCTTGATTAAATTACACTTCTGCTTGGTGCTTTATTAATAATTTTTGCTTGTGACTCAGGGCGGCCCACTCTCTGTTCAAACTACAAGCTGCACTGCACTTGAGACTCCATGGAACAACAAGTAAATTTATTTCTAAGATTTAAGATATTTTAAAGATCTGTTACAGCCTGGCTCATTCCCTGAGTAATACTGTACTTTACTCGAGATTCTCAGAGCAACAAGCAAATTGACCTAGTAATAATTTGGGTCTGCTACAGCCACTCACCCATCCATGCTGCTCCTGATTCTAAACGGAGCTTGCTCAAAGACAATTTACCTTTCCCAACAGGACCTATCCTATGACCACTGTGTTATGTGAAGTGGGTGCTTAAAGGTGGTGCTGTGTTTCAATTCTGTGTATCACTGTATTTGTCTGGGAGATTAGGGGCAATATCTGATTACTAGTGACTGAATCTTCTAAGCCTGTTATATCTACAATTTAATGTTAGTTGTCTATGACTAGTGAATCTGTTTTACTGCTTAGGGATCTATCTATTTTCTCTGCTACTGCTGATTGTATTTGCTTCTCTAACCTCTCTATCCCCATGTAATCCCCTTCCCCCTGTTCACTGCCTGTAATCTGATTTCTCCTTCTCTGCCCCACCCCTGACTCCTACAGCTCAGTTTTAATTTGTTACCCCCCCCCACCTCCTATTTATTTCTCTCCACAGCACTCCAAAAATCTTAGGGGCCATCCACCAATGGAGCTGCTGGAGCCGTCCCATTGAGATTCCAGGTATGGACAATTGCCAAGACTAACACGCTAGGCTGCTGCCTGGATTTCAAACTTGGCGCCTTTTTTGAACAACCCTCTACCCATGTACAAGCCTGTCTCTTTTGGAAGCAATGTACCTCTAGGGTTTATTTAATTTGTTATATGGCTGTTTAAGAGCCATATCTTGATTAACTTACACTGCTACTTGGTGCTTTTTTAATAATTTTTACTTGCGACTCGGAGCGGCTCACTCCCGGTTCAAACTGCAAGCTACACTGCACTTCAGACTCCCCGGAACAACAAGTACATTTATTTCTAAGATTTAAGATCTGTTAAAGACTTGTTACAGCCTGGCTCAGTCCCTGATCAATACTGTACTTTACTTGAGATTCTCAGCGCAACAAGCAAATTGACCTAGTAATAATCTGGGTCTGCTACAGCCACTCACCTGTCCGTGCTGCTCCTGGTTCTAAATGGAACTTGCCCCGCAGTTGTTGCGCGACTATTCCCTGCCCACCCTTTTCTGTGTGTACTTATATAGGGAACGGTATTCACGTGATCCGATTTTTTCTATTTACATTTACACTAGCAAGTTATACAACTTCACCACAAGGTGGTGTCATTCCCTACCGGCTATTTCTAGTCCTTTTGTCTGTATTCCTGCAACAGGTCCAATTGCAGACTATTGCTCCATCATCTATCAATAGCTTCTGCTCTGAAAATCACTGGTTTATCCGTCTCAACCAGAGGGTCTGTCCAAGTGTCCCTCTTTGCCCTGCATTATCCCTTCTACCTATTCTTTCTATCCAACCTAGTCCTACCCTCCTCCCTTTTCCTTAGACAGTCCTAATCACCATTACTTTGGCTCCCTTCTCTACCTCTGTCTTCTCCCCCCTTCTGCCTACTCCCACTTCACATTAGGTGATGTCTCTTTTTTCCTTACATTTTGTGGACCAATGATGCTCTGTTTTGCCTGGTATCCTTGCTTACCATATTACTTGCCCTCAGCTATCTAGCACTATTCTCGTGTACCCCCACCCCCCTGTCGGGTGTGTCTTACAATGACTTCACTTACTGAAACCTGCTGACTGTGCGTACCCCCACAACTACTCCACCTGGGTACCTTAACCTTAAACTCCTGAGGTCAGTCTTGACACACTTCTTTAAGAAGAAGCTTACCCTCTACAGCAACTGGCTCCTGTGCCATTGCACTTGCCATGCTATGGATTACCACATTATCCCTTACTCTTGCCGGTGACATTGAATCCAACCTGGATCCTCAAGTCAGTCTTCTCCAAACTCAGTCCAGCGCTACCCATCGGTTACCTCAGGCTTTTAGCTTGACCATTGCCCACATTAACATCCGCAGCCTTATGACAAGTCTCTCTGAACTGGAAGCATGGGTCCAGGTTGATAACCAGGATATTCTTGTGCTATCAGAGACCTGGCTGAAGCCTTCCATCTCTGATCTAAACTGTGTGCTACCAGACTATTTAATGCACCGTGTTGACCATCCTTCAACCAAAAAGAGTGGGTGGTCTAGCACTGTATTACAAGACTCACCTGGATGTCACTCTTCATCCTACCCCATCTCTCATCAACTGTGAGGCCTTATATGCACTATTACTTCTCAGTGGAGCCAAGAAATTGCACATATTTGGAGCATTTATACCCCCACGCAATAGTAAGCCTGGCCTTGAGGAAATCATAGGGCTTATCCCTGGCTTGACCAAAAATCATGAGGTAGTCTGTCTAGGTGATTTTAACCTTGACTGGTTTGGGCCATACTCTTCCTCCCTTGCCTCTACCATTAGCAAGGCCAACCTCTTCCAACTCATCTCTTCCCCCACTCAGGTACCACCAAATGGCTACAGCTGTACTATGATTGACTGGATTCTAATTAATAGGATGGATTGCTATTCCACTGCCTGGGTCCTACCTGACTCAATAAGTGACCACTGCCCAGTCTTCTGTGTGCGAGATGCCTCCCCTTTCTCAAATCCACCCAAGGTTCTATCGTTTGCTAACTTTGCCCTACTTAACACTGCTGAGTTCTTATGGGATCTAAAACATACCGACTGGTCTCCCCTATTTACCACCAGTGACATCAACCTTGCCACTGACTTCTTTAATACGACCTCACTTGCCCTACAGCGTAAGCACATACCATACTCTACATGCAGGGTCAGAGGGAAGGTTGCCAAAAGGCTGAAACGTCCTCTCCTGCAACTGCTCAAACAGCGTGACAAGCTATGGTCTAAATGGAAGTTCTCCACTGATTTGGATGACCTTGTTCAGTACTGGGCTTTGCGAAATACCTGCAAGCGGTCAATCCAGGGTGCAAAGAGTGACTACTACCATGGAATTCTTCAGTCATCAGCCGCTGACCCCAGGAAATACTGGAATCAGATTAATGAGATATTAGGGAACACTAAGCCGTTGACCCCCAAGGACTTGTTGCTAAATGACTCCATCTGTAACAACCCTAGGACCATTGCTATTGCTTTCAACCTGCTTTTCACTGATGTTCCTAATTGCTCCCAGGCTCCCTCCCATGGATCCCACTTCCCTTCCTCTTCTCCTTCATATACCCCTCTCACACTTGAGCTTTCTCCCATCTCTAGCCTGGATGTTCTTAGGTTGCTGAGGTCCATCCTTGTCCACGGTAGCGCAGGACTAGATGGCATTGAACCCAGGATCCTCTGACTTGGTGCCTCTCACCTTGCTATTCCTGTTACTTGGCTTTTTAATCTATCCCTCAGCACTGCAATGGTGCCTTTGGCCTGGAAATCTGCCAGGGTAATTCCTGTCTTCAAGAAGGGTGACCCTAAAATTTTGTCTTCGCCCGATTGCTCTTCTACCAGCTGTCAGCAATTCACTGGAAAAATTTATTCACCATCAGATCTCTGCCCATCTACTAAAATTCGATCTCCAGTCTCCAGCTCAACAAGGCTTTAGGCCTGGTCACAGTACCGCAACGTCTCTAACCCAATTGACTAGTGATGTTAAGTCCAGTATGGACAAAGGACTACTTACCAGTGCAGTGTTTATAGATCTTACCAAAGCTTTTGATCTGGTTAATCACCCTCTACTTGTGCACCAACTAAATTCTCCTGGTGCCTCAGGTTCCACCACATCCTGGATCAGTAGTTACCTTTCAAACCAGACCCAATCTGTCTTCTTCAACAAATTACTATCATCTCCAGCTCCCATCTTCAGCGGCATCCCACAAGGATCCATTCTAGGGCACCTGCGCTTTTCCATTTTTGTCAATGATTGTCCCACTACCTTTACACACTTTCACTCAATCATGTATGTGAATAACCTGGTGCTCTACTCAACTGCTCGGTCACTAGATGACATCAATACAGACCTGTCATCTGCATTTCAAATTATTCAAACCTGGCTCCTAAATAAAGGACTAATCCTTAATCTACCTAAGACCCAGGCTATGCTCTTTGGGTCGGCCAGAAAAGTCCATACTGTGACCCCCAAGTTCTGTGTGTGCAGCTGTGATGGCTCTTCTATCTAGTCCACTGACTCCTTTAAATACTTGGGAGTGACACTTGATTCCACTCTTGACTTCTCATCACATATAAACGAGATATGCAAATCTGTAAACATCAAGATAGGTGCTGCTTATCGAGTGCGTCACTCCCTTACTCCTGCAGCCAGGATCTCAGTGGCTAGAGGTGTCCTGCTCCCTAGGCTACAATACGCCCTCCCTATTCTTTCCCACTCTAACGCTGGAATTCTTTGTAAATGGGATACTACCTACAACAACATATGCCGATTTACCCTATTGGCCCCCAGACTCACTCACCACTGTCTTCTGTATACCAGCCTTCAATGGTTGTCCCCCTCAGCCCTGCACTCATACTCACTGGGTTGCTTCATTGACTCTATGACAAGACTCCCCCATCCCGAAAGCATTCTGGTTATGCTCACCCCAGTGCTCCACACCCGCCTGTTGAGATCATCAAACTCCACCCTGCTCTCTGTCCCACACTGCTCTACAAAAATGGGTGAGCATGCCTTCACCCACTTTGCCCCTGAACTCTGGAACTCTCTCCCTTCCTGTCTGAAGGGCCCCCAATCTCTCTCCTCCTTCAAAACTGCACTTTTTTCCCACCTAAAAGCACTTGATTCCTGTGATTGTAACTAGTCCTCTGGCTTCCTCTCTTTATATCTAGTTTTATTGATCTCTGAAATGTTGAATGTTCATAGCCTAATGTCATCACCTTCTCTAATTGTTGCCTGCAAGGATGGATAATACTCTATGTAAGTTCTGTTGTTTTTTACTCCTGACCATCCCTGTGTGGATATCAATTGTCTGTACCATATGCTGTATTGTACTGCATTATTTGTACTTTACCACTGTACTGTAAATGTCAACTGTGTATTGTACTCTCTCGAGTCATGCCTGAAAATAGGCAGGGTTTTTGCCTAATGCACCTACCCGATCAACAAAAGCTAAATAAATAAATAATGTCATTGGCTACTAAAATAATACGAGGGAACCTCCCTTTATGTTACAACATCATACAAGATGACTATCTGTTAAACAAATTACAGTTTGAATTTAAAAATAACTTGGGCACAAGGGGACATCCACTACAACTGAGACTCAAGAGATTCACAAAAAAATAACAGAAAATAATTTTTCACACAGAGAGTGATTAACCCATGGAACAAATTATCTATTGAAATAGTCATCAGTAAAGACAAAAAACAGTTTAAAAAGAGACTAAACAAGTGTATCACAGAAGGAAACATTTTCTCCTATTATGGGTGATGTGGCAGAAGCACACATGGGCACACCACCTCCTCTGCTCTTTTCACCTTAGTATGAACCTTAGTATAACTACCGCTACCCATGTAGCTATCAAGGCAACGATGGAAGTGGATAAGGATGGAAAAAATGCCCAAGCTGGCTGAGCTGCTTTAATGGCAGAAAGGGTTAAAGCAGAAGCAGCTTGGGCAGCACAGACCAGGGACAAGGGTTTTGACCATGGTCTACTGAATCATGTGTTTTTTGTCTTCTCCCCACCCCAGGTTCATTTTTATTTTTTGTAAGCATGGAAAACAAATGGACCCCCTTCTAGTTTCTACTTTGCCCCGAAATCCACACACCCTAGGAGTTGGTTATATTAATAACAGGGGTTGCGAGGGGCTAAGTCCCCTGTGTCAGGGTTGCAGGTGGCATTGCCCCCCGGCAAACATAAAATGTACAGTATGTTATTTAGGAATGGTAGCAATCGTCGGTGTGGTTTCTGACTGCTACCATTGGTGCTGTTTCGGGTCATGATGTTTAGTACTGCCACTATATTTGACAGTGCTGTTTATGCTGCACTGTTCTTGACAGCACTGTTGTTGTTTTCACTGTTGTGACCTAGTGCCAATACATGGTCTCCAGACCTCCTGAAAGACATGTGAGGTCCCAGCATTTCTGTGGAGAGTCATTTAAGTGTTGATAATTGATCCACTGCATTAAACTGTTCACTCAGGACTGGGATTTCAAGGGATCTTCACTTACAAAGTAGAAACCTGTTAAAAGATACACTGACAGCCACCAACCAGTGTGCTAGATGGGAGAGCTTGGTTTGGCTGGAAAGGATATCTCTAATAGCAGCAAAGGGGTTTCCCATGTGATATTAAGTCCTACAAGTGCTTTATAAACATTTCTAATTCCTGACTGGGCTGTTTCACAATATATAGTTGAGGTTGTCCCCAGTGTACTGGCACCTCCACCATTTGTTTTCTGAGAACAACCCCAATCCTTTGAGGACAGGAGTGGTCCCATACTATCTGAGTATAGTCGTGTTTTGAATAAGTTGCCTCCTTCCATCTTTACAAGCCTTATGAGCCCGGTAAAGGCCTGTGTCCAGGCTTCCTCTGAGATAGTAATGTTAAGTTTAGCCTACCAGGCTAGCTTATCTGAGACTGAGTGGTTGGGAAGGACATCTTGGAGAGATCTATAGATAAAACTAGTCCTTTTTTTCTTGAGTTTGCTGCAGAGTAGGATAAGGGGAAGAATTCAGACTTGGCTTTATTTTTGATTGCCGTTAGGTCCCAAACTATCAGACACAAATCTGAAGGTAACTTCAAAAGTCATATTTAGGTAGATTATACTGGTGTTGTAAGGAAGTGAAAAATTTGGCATTCTGACTGCCTGGTGTAAGCAGGTCCTTAATTTTAAGGATTCCTCTCTGTATCCAGATCTTCCATGGGGGGTGGGGGGGGTCACCTATACATAGAGCCTCATTTACCCATAGTAGAGAAAGTTGAAATGGGGCCAACTCAGTGGCCATACCTTTGTGCAGGTGATGCCATAATTCCCTAAATGCAGAAACAGTGTGATGATCTCTAAGAGAACAAGTCAGTCTGTTGTATAGCAAGCTAGCAGCTAGGGGGTTTTCTGCTCTACACTGTTCAATCTGGAGCCACTGAAGCATTTCATAAGTGGCTGGGTAAACCAATGCAATATTTGGGACAAAAGAAGTACCCCCTAGGATGGTAGCTGCACAGCTTAGATCTACTATATCTGGATGGTGTCCCTTCCCAAAGGAATCTCCCTATAATTCTGTAAAACTTGGCAAACCATTGGGTGGGTTTTTTAAGGGGTAGATGGGAGAACATGTGTGTGAATTTTGGTGCCAGCATCATCTTAAAGCTTTCACCTTTCATGCCAGAGAGAGGTTTAGATGCTTCCATCTGTCCAGCTCACTGCTGCAGGATTCAAGTGTGGGGTGGGTGGGGGGGTAAGGTGAAAGTTCACCAGTTTTGCAAGGAGTGGTGGATGATGATAATCAGATACTCCAGATCACCTCTGGCTCACTTCAGATCTTTTTCAGCAAAAGGATCTTCAATACTATACTGTGAGAGAGGGAGTACCTCAGTCTTGGTCTGATTCATTTTAAGACTGGAAACCTTGGAGAAGTTGTCCAAGAGGCCCAGGAATGGATCCAGTGATGCTGCACCATTGGCCTATGCGATGAACAGGTCATCTGCATACAGTAGTGTTTGGTACTCCTTTCTGGTCCTGTATGCCTTTGAGGTGGGGGTGGGTCCTTAGAGCTATGTCTAAGGGCTCTATTGCCATTATAAAAAGTAGGGACATAGGGGGTACACCTGTTTGGTGCCCTTCTGTAAGGGGGGAAAGTCAGGAATCATAACCCATTGGTTAGGACAATAACTCTGGCTGTGCTATAGATGGTTCTTACCCACTAGAGGAACTGTGGCTCAACCCTCTTGTGCTGCAGTGTACGTAATAGGTACCCCCACTCCACACAGTCAAGGGCATTTTTATTTATTTAGTTATTTTAGTTTTTATTGACCAGGTGGGTACACTAGCCAAGGAAATGACTATTTTTAGACACGACCCGGGAGGTTACAGAGAAGCAAAGCAAATCCAGAACAAGGTACAGTAGTATGAAAAAAAAATAAAGTGCAAGAACGGCTAAAGTCAATGCAGAATAAGATTAACAGTAGATAACAGGTAATATGAGATATACATAGTAAGTGCAAATATAAGTTTTGAAGTGATTCAGCAGTGTTCATAGGTGGTCAGAGCTGTGATGACCTTTAACAAAAGCCTGCTGATGCTGGGTGTATTAAACCCTACGGAAGTGGTCTGAGTCTTGATGCCAAAATCTTAGCCAGTGTTTTGGTATCCATATTTGCTATGGAGCTGGACCTGTAACTTTCAAGGAGATGAATGTCCTTCCACTTTTTAGGGAGCACAGTTATGACAGACTCCAGCAGTGTGGGGGGCACAGCTCTTGACTCTAGTGAAGGTTGGAACATCTCAAGCAATACCAATAGGGCATTAACAAAGTGAAAGAGTCTAACATGTTTCAACATAAGAAAAATAGCAAGACAAGAGGACACAGCATGAGATTAGAGGGAAGTCGATTATGGCGTAATGTGAGGAAGTTCTTTTTCACAGAAAGGATGGTGGATGCATGAAACGGCCTATCTCAGGAAGTGGTGGATATGAATACAGTGCAGGGCTTCAGACAGGCATAGGACAGGCATAAGGGAGCAATACAGATGAGTATGAATAGATAGGCCATTGACAGAGCAAAGGCTGATGGCACATTCATAAGGTAGAAAAAAGAAATGGGCAGACTGGATGTGCCTTGTGGTCCTTATCTGCCATCAACTTCTATGTTTCTATGGATGCCATTTCCTCTGTGTTCATTTCCCTAACTGAAGGAGTGGATGAAGAAAGAAACAAAGGAGCACTCAAAACGTAGTAATGAACGCAAAATAGCATTTGTTTAGTCAATGAGAACCCCGCGCTTCACGAACGCCGAAGCGCAGGGGTTCCTGTTTCATTTATTACTGGCTATAAATAAAATGCTATTTTAGCATTTATTACTACATTTTGAGTGCTTCTTTGTTTCTTTCTTCGTTTGTAATTGAGGTTAGCAACCTCTGGTAGGAGCACCCCCTCGTTAACTGAGCGCTGCTCTTAAACTGTTTTTGAAGGAGTGGATGGCCTGTTTGATCTCTTGTAGAGGTTGTGGGGTCAAAAACTGTGGGGGAATTCAAGAATGCATGGGACAGACATAAGGCAATTCTTGTGGGAGGTAGGAAGAAATAGGCTGTTGGTTAACTAGGATCTGCAGTTTATCCAGTAGGTAGGGAAATGGGCAGACTAGGTGGGCCAAGTGGCCCTTATCTGCTGTCAAAGTCGATGTTTCGATGTTTCTTGCAGTGAGATGGGAGTATCCAGCTTGGTAGTTTGGCTCAGAGTGAGCCTCGGGATGGGAAGGTTGCCAAGGAATGTGACTATGGCATCCTTCACAGGTGGGGTGGGAGAGGAATATAGGGCTTGATGAAAACATTGCCTGATGCTTTTTAAGCCAGTTTGGATCACCAGGGCTGTCCTTTAGTCTGTGGATATGTTTTTCTGCCTGTCTCTTTTTAATGCAGTACACAAAGGGGTTTACTGGCTTTCTCACCTTCCTCCCGGTATGCGTATTTCAGTCTGAACAAGGCTACCTCGGCTTTCCTAGTCAGAAGCTCATCTAGCTGGATCCTGGTAGCAGTTAACTAGGTAAGTAAATTAGGTTGGGGGTGTTGTTTTGGGCAACATAACTAAAGATTGTGCCACACATTGTGGCCTTGTATGCCTCCCTGAGGGTGCTTTTCAACACCTTACCCATGTTACTGAACTCAATGTAACTCATGGCCTCTGCTTTTTCCCATTCTTTAAACTTAGGGTCCCTCAAAAGGAGTGGATACAACCTCCACACTTGGGTATGGGCATTATGTGGGCCCCATATCATGTCAAAGGCTACGAGGGAGTGACTGGGAATCACAATAGGGTGGATTTCCATACCTAATGTATTATGAGTGATACAGGAACAGAAAACCACATGTCTATTTGACTGGAAGTGGAGTGCATGGCCGAGAAACATGTGTAATCTCTCATATTCAGGTGCTGAACCCTCCAAGTGTCTACCAAGCCATGCTGTTTAAGGAGCTCTCCAAGGATCACCTGGACTTTGCTGTGTGGTTCATGAGTGTTGGAACGTCTATCTAGTCACTCCTCCATAGTAATATTGAAGTCCACTCCCATAAGTAATGGTACCAGCTGCTGTGTAAACTGGCCTATTTTATAACAGAGTCTATGGAAAAATAGTGGTTCATCAGTTTTAGGGCCATAGACATTAGCTAGTAGTAATGGGCCTTCTGGGGCAGTGGCTATGACCCATCCTACATTTTATCTTTAGTTGACCAGGTTATTGACCACCCTAGGCTTTTGTGAAGAAGGAGTGACACCACTTTTAATTGATGCCATGATGTGGACCTCCGCTCCCACCCACTCCTTTTGTAGTTTTGTTGTTTCATCTTTTGTAAGACAGGTTCCTTGCATGAGGGCAACCTGTTTTGGCAAACATTTTAGATGAATAAGAACTTTTTTTTATCAGCTAGTTCAAGCCTCTAACATTATATGTGATTTTCCATATTTTAGCCAGTATTTGCATTGTTAGAACAGCATGCTGAATTCAATAAAGAGCCACCATTGCAAGCCACACATATTTTTATTTATTTATTTCTCGGATTACAATACCTTTGAGCCAGAGCCTCTTTTACAAAGGTTCCACGTCAGGTAAAAGACAAACACAGTTACATAGTAAGTTACAAAAAACAGATAAAGTGAACAGTGAATGATAGACAAAAAAAAGTGCAAACTTAGGGAGAATACAGAATAACAATGCAGCCAGGCAAAGGCTGTGTCATGATAGAGGGGAGATAGAAATGGAGTGGGAGAGCATGGGAAGGGGGGATAAAACAGAATAGGGAAGCTTAGATCACTGGGAAAGGGGATATAGGGAGGGGAGGAGGAGAAATAGAGGTCCAAGGGGGTCAGTTTCACGATGAATGGGGGGGGATAGCTTAGGTCAGACAATCACACCTGCACTGTGTTGCAAGGTGCTGGCAAAGTTTGTACTTAAAGGGGCCAATCTTGGACTGGTCACAGAGTGATGATGGGAGGTCATTTAGCCAGCTTGGTGCCCTGTACTTGAAGGAGCACTGTACCATAGAGGTGTGACAGAACAGGACTTGGTAGGCCAGGTCACACATTTCACAGGTGTGGTGAGGGTTAGTTACCTGATTAAGAAGCTTTAGGAAGACTGAAGAGGTTAGACCAAGACAGATTTTTTTTTGCAAACAGACAGGTCTGATACTTTATAAGGCCCTTAAGCTGTAGCCAATTAGATCAAGCGTACAACTCACAAGTACATGTATGAGTGAGTCTATGTGCCCCAATAGCTAGTCTGCAGGTTTTATTAAGGGCTATGCTAATTCTTCAAGCATGGTATCTGTGGCAGCACCATAAATAATTAGCTGGTAGTCAATCTCCACTAGTTGTGAGACATTACTTGTCGGAGAGTACATATGCCACCTTTTTCCCCCATCACAAGCTATCCTTGTAATTATGGGTTCTGACTCATGTACAAACATGAAAATTAAAACCCCAATAAGGCAAACAGTAAAGCAACCTTCCTCCCAACCTGCCCCACCCACCCACCCTCCCAAATCCTACTTCTTTCTTCCCCAGTTTGAAGCCCAAGATCCTGGACATCTGACAGGCACAAGCTCATCTGACCCTAAAATGGTATAGAGCGAGAGGTTAGAAAACAAATAAAGAAACATATCTTCCACACCCAAAACATTTTCCCAGCTGACGCAAGTGAGGTATAGCATGAGTGAGTCTGACTATCTAAACAGTGCCTTCTTCCCTATGTGCTGTGACCTGAGGCCACCATTTTAAATTCAATTTGAGGGGGATAATCTTAAGGCATTTAGGGGTAGAATGGTGAGCTGGGATCTGTCTCCCGAGTGGGGCAAGTCTTATTTGCAAATGCCATGCAAATTTATGATGTGTGTTCTAAATTCCTACAAACTCTTCCCCATTTCACATCTGACCGGCATCATGCAAGCTGCCCTACACATATTTCAAGGCAGTGGGTTTGGTTATTAAGGGTATTCCTTTAACTGGTAGCAGGGTTATAAGTTTGAAGAGGGGGAGCTCCTGACAAATCATCATGGTGTTAGGCATCCACAAGCAGAAAAACAATAATGGTCCCTCCCAATGTAAAGATTTCTCATCTGATGTGGAACTGGGCTCTCAGGGAGAGAGGTCTAGCATCATGAATAAGGTGCCGAGGCAGCTGTCACTGCGTCACCTTGATGTTTGGGGTCTCTGTCCATTCTTGAAACATTATTTTTGTAGTACTGTATTCCCTCAACACCACATAAAAATATTCCAAAAAGAAGAATATTCTGATGCTTGCTGCCACTAACCCCTATGATGCTCCAAATAGAATGGTATACATAGAAATAATAAAGAAATCCATGTCAGCTGAGCAAGATGTGGGGGGGAGGGGGCACTGCATATAGTAAGTTACATGGGCCTTCTAAAGCACCATGAGAACTGCCACTAAACACATGCAGAAAAACATGTGAAATACCAACAGTGACACAAGTATAAACACAGAGCCAATCGGAAAATACAATAAAAAAATCAAAGACCACAAAACCATTAGTCTGTAAACTTTTTAAAAAATCCACTTGCCTGTAAAGGAGAGAAGTATCATTAGTAAACATTAGGCAGAAAAAGATGTCAGTGTATGCCCCTTTAAGTGCTATCAGTGACTTAATTGCAGAGATCCTGATATGTCTCGATTCAACAGGGTCAGCAATATCAATTAAGAGGGGTATAATGAGAGACTCACCCTTTTCTCAAAATGCAAGCAGGTGCAGTTACAACAGTTGGTGTTGGCAAATTGTTCGAGAGAGTTTGTACTGGAGCCACTGTCGCAGTCCATTGATCCTCAGTGCTGGATGACATACCACATGGGAGAGTTGTTGCAGCTGCAACAAAACTCCCTGCCTCTGCCCAGGATTTAGGTTGCATTGCTTGCTCTGGTGCTGTGGCCTGCTGACAGTTTGGAGGGTTGTAGGGTTCTACCTCATCCAGTGGAATTTGAAGCAGAGGGGCATAATAGTTGCTGCTTAATTGAGGTGAATAAGTCTCTAAAGAACCCAGAGCGTCTCTGCCACCACTGCAACTCCTATTGCACGGTCTGGATGACCAGTCCTGTTGCTTGGATTTGCTGGCTTTCTGTTTTCCTTTGTGCCACTTTTGTTTTGGGGAGGGGTACCATGTGTCGTCTTTCAGTGGGAGAGATCAGAGTGGTGAGCCACAGGAGTTATGCGAGTGACGTGGCGACTCTGGTGCAGGTGTGGCATACACGTCCTATTCGCGGTTGGCCCATCTCCATTCCGTGCCTTATGGCTTTTACCTGCTCCATTACATTTGTGGCTGCAGTGCATCTTAATCTGAACTCCTGTGTCTTGCTGGCATGCTTCACTGAAATTAATGCATACTATGCTTCTCTGTGCAGATGTCACAAGGCAAACAGCACTGAGCCCCTTCTACAGCATGCATGCTTTCATGGCTGTTTCTGAGGATTAGTCTCTGACAGTGTTACAGAGAAAGCAAGCATAAGGGGAAAACTGACACTTAAGGAACTTCATATTATGACTTGGGGTTCCCGTGAAGGATTTTACACACACACACACACACACACACACACACACACACACACACACACACACACACACACACAATGTGTCAGCCAACTGCCTAGGGTAATAATTTCATGATTAAACATTGGTAAAAAGCAGTTTTAATAGTAAAAAAATCTGAGGTATGTACACATTCCAAGTAATTTTTCCCTGGGTAAAAGGAGGTGAAGCCTAAGTGAGAGTTCTTCAGAGGGTTCAAACCTCAGATTCCAATGTGGCATACTGTTACTGCAACATGCCCTTATAGATCCCATACTAATCCCAATAAGGCACAGACACAGTTCTTTGATTTTCTGGCAGTAAAGGCCGATGTTTACTCAACATAATTGAAAAATAATACATCATGAATAAGCAAATGTATTTACCCTGAGGCAGCAGACTCATTTAGAATCTCGTACCCCTAATATTAAAATCCTCTGGCCTTCTGGCCAAGGGATCCCCTGGCAACCCCCACTGGGCTGGCCAGTCTCCCCCCTGACAGGCTGGACTTGATGGAAATTGGGACCTGCTATGCCATAGCCGTGCAGTGCTGCCTTCACAGGGTCTCAACTGCTCAACCATCGCCCCCCCTCCATGTCTCCCCTGTTCTATCCAGCATTAGCCAAAATCTTGGGAGTGCGCCCTCACAGGGTCACACCCCCTTACATTCTTGAGTGACACCCTATCTGGGGCAACCCTCATCTTTGTCGTTTTACCTCATAAATTTTATTACCTTGCTGAATTGTCCACCACTAGATACATAATGCAGTTACGCATCTCCCAAATGCCTCAGGGCAAATACTCCACAAACATTTCTCCATGGCCTCTTGTATGCTGGAATTAAACAATGCAGAACCCACATCCAACAGGTGTACCCCATCCATGTCGTATAACTCCTTGCAGTCAACTGTGATGTAACAATGGTACACCACTTGAATACCCCAGGACAGGCAACAGCGAGACACCTCTCGATTCACCTCCCTGTGCAGGGTTTTATTTAACTCTAAAAATTTATTAGCATTTTGCTCATAAAAGTGCTAAAACATTATGAAAATGCATAGCACTTGCCTCACTGTGTTTAACAAACATATCTCTTCTGGAAAACTTATATAAATACTTTCTGTACAGTTAGTATTGTCCCAAGGAAAAAAACTGCTAATCAATTATTTAAAACCCTGCTGTGCACTTTTTTCATGGGCCTGGCAGCTGGCCCTGTCATCCATTTTAATCTCAGCACAATCTTGAATCTGTCCAGTTGTGTGCTGGGCATCTGCTGTTTCATCCAGAGCAAGCCAAGCAAGACTCCCTTGTGTAAATCAATGGATGACATGCTGTCCAGGTCATTCCCCCAAGTTTTATAATCAAGCTATCCAGTGGATCATTTCACCAAACCCATTCTCGTCAACCTGGGTATCAAATCCCTCCATCTCATTGCTCCTATCCCATACCAGAGCACCATTGCCTTCTTTGTCAGTAAACCCAGCTGAATTCCTTGAGCCTGACTTGCTGCCTGGTCACAGGCTCTTCTGACAAAAGAATGTCCAAGCGCCCAAAACTGTTTGACTGCATGAGGTATATCTGTGGGGAAAAAAATCATATGACAGAACTTCTTGGACCCCCCCCTACTCATGCGCTATTTCCTTGCCTCATGCTGGAGGGCCTAATGTATCCCTTGTATGCCCTTGAGCACCATCTACCAATAGCTTTTATCCGCTTCTCCGTACACCCTCTTGCAGCTTCTATAGCAGCCCCTATTCTAAATGAGTGGGTATTGAAATCTTTAGGGTCCTTACCCACAACCTGTATTACCTTTTTTCAGCACTGCTGCAAATTGGTATCTAGTAACTGGCCTACCATCACTGTGTGTGAAAAAACTACCCTGTCTAACACCCTTACTCTTGGTGTATTCGCTGATAAGCACCCACAGGCATTGCAGGTGCCCTTGTGCTTTTTGAAGTGTTACAGTCCGCGATGGGCCCAACTGCTCTGTCTTTGACTGCCTCAAAGTTATTTTAATGCAGTTTTCCTCTGCCCTTATATTCCCCCACTGTAAATTATGACCCCGTGTCAGAATGGAATCTTCCACTAATTGAAACATCCTAAAGGCACCAAAAAATGTGGAGTTAAAAAGTGCTCTAAACAACCTTGTCTCATCCTCATAAGAGCAGCCCTGCAGTAAAATGAGTACGTTTCACTCAGCAGCTTGCCATCCACTGGCTTCCTAGTATCGTTCCTGGGTCCCCGCATTCTGACCCACTCGTCTACCATCTTTCTGATAATAAAGTAACCCGTAACATCCCGTAGCCCATGCAGCTTTACCATAAAAGTTATCCCAGACAAATGGCTGTGGATATACACTGGTGACCTGCCCTCCTCAACCAGCGTATGCACAAACTGCTGAATCAGGCTGCAGCTCTGCATAGCATCTGGCCACTGACCTTGTTCCACACAAAAACCTTGGAATGCCTTCACCTGTGCTATATACTTACGCCAGGTTCCTGGAGTCAACGCATGTTGAACCAGTTCAGCCGTTTGAGTATCAGCGCCTGCCATAGGAACCCAGGGACTTGCACTAGGGTTGCCTCTGTTGCCGGTGCCATCAGCCAGAAATGCTTGAACTGCAGGTGAGATCACATATCTGCAATTACATTCTTCGCCCCAGGTATGTGTTTTGCCCTTAACGAGATATTGAACTGCAGGCAGTGCAGCACAAATACTCTCAACAGCCTCATTACAACTATCAAATTCAATGACTGAGTATTCAGTATCCCCACCACTGCCATGTTGTTTGAGTGGAAAAACACCTTGCAGTTTTTAAGTCTGTCCCTTCACACAAATATAGCAGCCACAATTGGAAACCATTCTAAAATCATCACATTTTTCTTGACACCTGCCTCCCGCCAGCTGTCATCCAATGTCCTAGCAAACCATGAGCCTTGAAAATATGCTCCATAGCCCACACCCCCAGCAGCATCTCTTACCAACTGACAGTCCTGTTGGAACTCAACTTCCATCTCCCACATGAACAATGTAAGCACAGTTACTATTAATTAATTTAATTCTGTGGCTGTCTTCAGGAAAGGGGTGCAGTAAATTGTGCTTACGTGTTTTTGTGGTTATTTCCTGAGATGACAGATTTACTCGGACATGCAGTGCAATTAGAAGCTGTTTATTTCAATACACAGTTAACATTTAACATATTTTTGACACTTAAACAGTACAAGATATCTTTAGAGATTCACTTTAGATTTTTTAAGTATGTGCACCTTATCGCCTTACGCAATCTTTACTGTGTACATATGATGCCCAGTAGCTCCTATCCGGGAAGTAATTTAAAGTGGTATTCTCTTTAGAATAACTTTAACTAACACAAATACACAATTCATTGGTACTAATAATCTTTGCTAGCATTTATACAATATTTCACAGCTGTTTGTCTATGCATGTATATATGGAACTAGGATTCTTAAAAGACACATCTTAGTAAGCAACTTGAAAGTCTGTATAATATATACAAATACTCGGCCAATTTCTCAAAGAGTCTCTTGTCTCCCTTTCATCTGAAGATTTGGAGTGTCCTTGGAGAACCTTGATTCAAGAAGGTTTCTTCCTGGCTTTTGAATTCTTTTCTCCTCGAGGTTTGCAAATAAAATAACAAAGTCAGTACCAGTTTCAATGTCTCTTATTTCTGGCAGAAGCCAGAAGTTTTCAGAGTTCAGCAGAATAATAGTTTTAAGAGTCAGTAGCAGTAACGTACATGTGAGATCTCTTCCAATGAGGAAACACAGAATCAGATGGCAGCTAGTGGGTGATCATACATTGTTGATCTTTAGAGATGTCTTATATAGGCAGAATACTTCTCAGAAGTATCATAAAGTTTCATTCTTCCTCAGAAGTAGCATGAGGTTTTGGGATGATATAGCCATATTTGGACAGAAGCCTATCTTGGGTTGGAAGTCTATAACATACATGCAGAGGTGTTCTTACTCATCAGAGGCTCTGTCATTGACCTGCCTGTTTTCCTCTTGAACTTCGTCCATGAGGTGACAATCAATGGACTTAAAACCATAAGACTTTCCACTGCGCATGCTCAAAAATGTGGTGATGGAGATTATCTCACTGTGGTTTATGATGCTGGGGTAGTTGGTAGCAGGTGGTTCTTTGTTAAGAGGACCCAGTTCCTCATTCAGCTGCATTGTTTCAGAGGTGAGGTCACTTCTTATGGTATGACTCAGCGACCTCAGAAGTGCTGAGCTTTGATTTTAAACTAATTATGAAGCTGCCAGCTTCTTGCACAATGTCTGAATCTAATGAATTTATTCAGTTGGCATTTTAAATGTCTTTGAAGTTAGCAAGCATAAAGCATATTTGTTTAATGTAGATTGTTCCGTGATTTCTTGGGGCTAAGGTGAGTTCCATATACCTGGGTTAAGCATTTGCAGGTCTGCTTGGTTTAAAAGGAAATGTTTTTATGACCGGTTCTTTTAAGCTAGGCAGTTCTAGGGGTTGGGGGTAGGAGGAAGCAGGCTGTTGGTTAACTAGGATCTGCAGCTTATCCAATAGGTAGGGAAATGGGCAGACTGGATGGGCCAAGTGGTCCTTATCTGCCGTCAAATTCTATGTTTCTATGTTTCTAATGGCAGCTGAGATTAAGGTGAGTCATCCTTTTTACAGTTTGGCAGGGTCTGGCGGCTTATGACCGCTATTGTGCCTACAACAACCCATTGAAATACTGCAGGAATGTGTCCCAAACCTCTAAATCAGACCTCATGGTCGAGGTCACTCTGATGTGATGATGTGGCTGTAGCATGCCCTTTGTTGCCCACACTAAGTGCCTGATGAATGGTCGCCCTGGTGCCACTGCCTTACATGCAAAGTTTAGATAACAAATCAGTGATTGCAGCTTCTTCAGAGTGACCTTCTTTTGCTGTTGCACCTCAGCTACCACCTGCTTCAGCGCTTCTATTTTTTCCAGTAGCAGCCTAGATACTGTCTCCAGCAAGTCCATTTCTATGCCCAGGTAAATGAGCCATGTTATCAGTCCCTCTGTTTTTTGGTGTGCTAATGGCACCCGAACCACCCCATCAGTTGACTGAAAACCCTTAATATGTTGCCACAGTCCAATGTGCCTGGTGCCACAATGAACAAAAAGTCATCCAAATAGTGAGTTATTTTACTGTTACCCATGAACCACATAGTGGCCCATTCTAAAAAAAAACACTAAAAGTTTCAAAGCTGCACATGAGATGGAGCAGCTCATCGGCAAAGCCTTGTCGATATATATGCCTCCACTTCAAATGCAAAACCCAATAGATCAAAATCTGCTGGGCTGACCGGCAGTAGCCGAAAAGCGGATTTTGTGTCGCTCTTCGCCAGACAAGCTCCCCTACCAGTTTGCTGTGTCAGCTTGACTGCCCTATCAAAAGATGCATAACTAACTGCTCTATCTTCTGCCCTTATATGATTGTTCACCAATGTTCCCTTGGGGTACGACAGGTGATGAATTAGCCTGTATTTGCCCTGGGCTTTCTTGGATACCACCCCAAGAGGTGATACTCTGAGTGGCTCCAAAGGCAGGTCCTGAAACTGTCCCACCACCCTCCCAGCATCCATTTCTTTGCGGATTTTGTCCAATAGCATGAGCCACAAGGAATATGCAGGTTTGAGATTCCATGCCACCGTGGACACTCGTGGACTCCAGTAAGGGATGAGAAAGTCCTTGGAGAAACCCTCCCGCTGGTAGGAGCCATCTTTTTTGCAGGGGTAGTGATCCAGCCAGGGCTGAACATGGTCAATGCTTATTGGGGACATTGCCAGACTTTTTGTCTGATCTGTCACCCTGTTTGTTTCCCCCCTGCTAGCTGTCACCCTTGTTGTAACCACCTCCCGCTTGGCATGCCCTGGCTTTATGTTTTCCCCCACAGTTTCTACATTCATGTCTGAACTTGCAGTATTCTTGAAAACACTTACCTGTGTTAAACTGTCAGCAAGTCCCTTTCTGCCCTGACCAATGAGTATTTGCGACCATATGCCCACTTGCCATGTATGCCACGTTAGCCGATCTTGCCCGATCATGTGCCTACACCATAGGTCATCGTCAGTCTTGTCCCACCTCATGTCGATCATCCTGGTCAGTCTCATCCTAAACAGCTCGTCATATAATAACCAAGCACTCCCCTCATATGTTAGGTGGGCCGTCTAAATATTATCCCTATATTTTAACAATTGCTCAATTTTCTGTGGGAATTTAACATAGTATATGCTGATAAATTTATCAAAGGCCTCCGCCCAATCCTCCAGTGTTGGGGGCACCCTGGGCCTGAGCAGCTTCTTCCATTTCATCTTATTCTTATCCCCATATCCGGTAACTTCCTGTGTAGTAATTCAAAAATCTCCATGTACTCCCCCTTCCATATTTTTCCCTTATGGCATTAGACAAATGGGTATCCATCAGGTCATTCACCCCCAACATAGGCCCAATGGTCTCCCCCTGAGCCAGCCACTAGCTGGAGCCTGCTAGGCCCCACCACTCTCTAAGCACCTGGCTGAGGGACTGATGCCCCTGGTGGCTGTTCCTGTGGAGCACGTTTTACTGCTGGCTCCACAACTGCCAAACTCAGCCCCCAGACTTGTCAGACCGCTGACTCCATTGAAGGTTGGCTGCAAGGCTGTAACCCACCTATCCCCTAAACATTGGTGTGGCTGACTGGCTTGGGTGTGTCTGTCAGTGGTGCCTCCAATACCGCTGCCCTCCCTTGTGTCCCAGTGGGCACACCCTGCCCACCGTGTGAGGCCTGAGTTGGAATCAGTGCCTGCCCGACTGCTACATTATTCGCCATCTGGCCTCCCCCAAAAACATGTTGCCCCCCTTTGCACCCATGGCCATATCTGTAGGCTGGTGGGGGGATGCCAGCCCCAGAGCCCACGTCCTGCATTGGTGTGGCACCTGTTCCACCCATGGGTGGGCTTGGTCAAAATGGCAGAAACCAAGGGACCAGCATCAGCCACCACCCTGGTATCCTGGGAGGTGTCGTGCCTGGCCCTCCCATGGGTGCCCCCTGATTGGCCTCTAACTCCTGGGCCCTTTCTTCCTGTTGTCCAGGATGTATGCCCCTCTTATGCTCCAGTGCCATTTTGGCTACCTTGGTGTATAGACGCCTGCCCGCTGTTGTCTTCCCTTTCCCTGCATGTCCTGTCCCATTACCCACTTTAGCCCACACCTAACCAGCCACCAGGTCTCCAACCTGTCTGCCCCCTAACCCGGTGTCCACCATTTGCACCTCTACCAACTCACCAACCATGTCCGGTGTTCCAGACTCCTGGTTGGGCATGATGGCTTCTTCCCCGGCCACCTCCTCCTCCACTGGGCCACCCTGTTCTTCAGTGTCTCTTTCAGAGGCTTCCAGTGTAGGCTGCCCTGCCTCCTGGTCCATATTCTCCTTCATGATCTTCCCTCTCGTGGTGCCTGCCTGGGATGACAATGCCTCTGACAATCTTCTTGAGGATCTTCCCATTCTCTTGGGTGCATGTGATGGGCCTGGTTCCCCCAACTATTGCCCTGCCGCTGCCCACATTGCCGCCTGCAACCAGTCTGGACCCCCAAGCTTCATCACACGCTGAAGTGCTTCTGTGAATTCAGCCATGGGCTGGTCGCTTGAGCCGGGGTTCTGTGGAACCTCAGCCTCACCACACCCCTGCTCAGCAGTTCTCCCCTTGGAACTCATGATTATCTTTGTTCAAAATTCCTGAGTGCCTGGAGTATGATAGTAACAGAAAAGGAGAGAAAACAAACAATTTTAAGGTATTTGTTCATAGTGCGTTGACCACTAGGGAAAGCCTCCTCCCCATGGCCAGAGTGGGCACCCCCCCATCTGCGTGTATGGCTCCCCTTCCCAAAGCCAGCCCGACTCCCTCCAACACCACCAAGGTAGTAGGACTCATGCCCAGTCCCTGTGAGTCACCTTCTCTATTTCAGCACCTGGCTGTGCCCTGCAGTCTGACCTCCGAGCTCCACTCCTGCCTGTCTCTATAACCAGACCACCAACTTCCTTATATTCTTTTTTTTTGTTTCGCGCATTCCCTTCTTTATATGTATAAATATTTATTATTTTTTTTTAACCAAGTTCCACTTCCTGCATAGTGCCCTTTCTCTGATCCACTTTCCAAACCAGAGTGCAGAAATGTCCCCCAATGTCCGGAGGCCCCCCCCGTACCCCATCAACAAAATAGTCCATTCCCCCTTCCCCCCTCCTGCATGGTCCTCTGACTGTCAGAAGCTACTTCCTACTAATCTGTCCACATTCTGTTCATTGTGCCCTTATTCCCTGTGAACATGGCGTGCTTTTTCTTCCATACATCTTTTTTTGTGTGGGGGGGGTGACAGCCTCCTGTTTCTGTGACTGACCTGCCTAAAATGGCCACCGCTCTGAAAATGGCGGTCATCGCACATGCTCCATGGCACCCCAGTCAGTGTACTGTTACCCGGGAAACCCGATGTCTCGAGAGATTGCTGCTGAGCCACCCCTGGCTTGAAACAGACTGTGGGAAGAGAAAATACACCCACCCTAAACCTGAGTGACAGCCATGCCAAATGCTGATGCCCTGCTGGCTCTGGATTTTTTATTTGCCCCAATGTTAGTGATTGTCCCTGCATGCAGCACCCCCTCTTTCCCTTTCGTGCCAGTCTGTTTCTGGGAGCTCCCCAAATGAAACACAGAAGAAGCAAAAGCGCATAACATGCTGGGATTAACCACTCACGATCCTGGATCAGGCAGAGGATGCTCCTCATCTCTATTGGGGCTCGTTGCCGAATGAGGTCACTTGGGGGATGGACCAACCATCTCAATTCAGCTGAAAGGTAAGACCTCCCAGGTGTGGATGTATGACTCTCCACTCTCTCCCCTACTGCCACCAGTTACCAATAATGTTTTTTTTTTAGCCTGTGCTGGCCCCTCCAACAAATACCCTGGGCTTCCTCCCAATCCCGGACCTCCATGCCTCACCCCCGCCGCCAGTGAGTGACAGTTAGCCCTTTGCTGATCCATGAGCCTGTTCCCCTCTCAGCTGCTGTTGGCTGAATGACCCCTTCAGAGTTTCCCCTACCTTCTCCTTTATTATAAAAGCCCATTACCCTGCCCCCCCGCGGTTACCGCAATTGCCCATCCTGCAGTCTCCTGGCCTGCCTGGCCCCTTAATCCACTGAGGCCTTCCCCAACTCCCACTCCCATCTGCCGACCCCACAGTAGATCCCCCTTTCCCAGATATAGACCCTCCCTTTCATGAGTCTCCCGCTGCTACCTCACCTGAACTTCTGCATTTCATATGACAATAAAGCAGAATTCCTGCACCTCTGGGGGCTGCCCAGCCTGCAGCCTAGCTGACCTCCCATCCAAGGCCTACCCACACCCTTACCTTACCTCATCTCACTGATCAATTTTCTGTCCTGCTTCTTCCTTTGTCCAGGCAGAAAGAGGCACAGCCTCTCCTGCCTGAATGTTTTACTAGCATACCCTTGCCTCTTCCCACCAGGAGCTACTCCTAGCCCCAAAGGGTTAGGGCAAAGGCCATTGGCCCGACCTCCCCAAGTCACTACACCTAGAAAAGTCAGGCCAGGGGATTAACTTTTAGGTTTAAGGGCAAGTGACCCCCGGCGATAGCCGGGAGGGGTCATTCCAAGTGGATTCTCAGTTGATTGGTGTTCTGACACTTTTAAAGGAGCTGTACAGTGTGAAATCAGAGTGAGATCAAGTAGGGAGACAGACCAGACCTTAGGGGAAGCTGTCAAGTCATACAGGCTTATGGCTAGAGGGGTAGGGCCTTGGGACTAGCCCTCATTAAAGTAAATAGGATTCAGGGGGGCCACCTGAATCCCAGTAATGGGGTAGTGTGACTATGACAGAGTAATGAATGCTCATTATTGCCTGCTGCCCCTGCACAATAGTACCCATGCTCCTGAATTTGTCTCCACGAATCACCTCCACCTGAAAGTTCAGTTGTTGATATCTGGAAGCTTCAACTGTCTGCAGGAGCTGCAACTGCCAAGGACTGTGGTATCATTGAATTACCTTTCCCAAGAGGGGCTTTCTATTTAATAAAAGGACATTGCTTATGTCTTAAAGGAGGCAGTAAAGTGTAGCGGTTAAGGGCACTGAGCTGCAAACTTGTATACCTGGGTTTGAATACCAACAGTCCCCACATGTATACTGTGTGACCCCGAGCAAGTCACTTAACTTTCTTGTGCTCCCAGGTCACCCCTGGAAACAAGCTCTGGCTTTGTGTGCCTTTCCTAGTTAAACAATTGTCCCTTTCCCATTAAAGGGGTTCTTTCTATAATTTATTTATTCACAAATGGCATACCTCAGGGATCAGTACTGGGGCCAGTCCTCTTCAATATTTTCATCAGTGATATTGTAGATGGACTGGAGGGTAAGGTTTGTCTGTTTGCAGATGACACCAAGATCTGCAACAGAATAGGTGATCCAAATGGGGTGGGCAGAATGAGAAGAGATCTGGATAAACTGGCTAAATGGTAGGAAGAAGGGCAACTGTGGTTTAACGCAAAGAAGTGCAAGATTGTGCACATAGGGAAGAGAAACCCTGAAGCCACCTATAGGTTGGTAGGGGAGTTGCTGTCAATCACAAGAGAAGAAAGAGACTTGGGCATCATCATCATCACAGATGACCTGAAATCATCCAAGCAGACCACTAAAGCAGTAGGTAAGGCTAGAGGGATGTAGGGATATATTAGTAGGGGTATTGCAAGTCATAGGAGGGAGGTAATAATCCCTCTTTAAAAGACACTGGTTAGGCCCCATCTGGAGTATTGCGTGCAGTACTGGAGGCCGCACCTGCACAAGGACATTAACAAAATGGAGGCAGTCCAGAGAAAGGCAACCAAAATGGTGCAGGAACTGCATCAGAAAATATATGAGGATAGATTAATGGAGCTCAATATGTATACCCTACAGCAAAGGAGGGAGAGAGGTGATATGATCGAAACATTCAAACATCTTAAGGGCACTAACAAGGTGAAAGAGTCTAACATGTTTCAACATAAGAAAAATAGCAGGACAAGAGGACACAGCATGAGATTAGAGGGAGGCCGATTAAAGGGTAATATGAGGAAGTTATTTTTCACAGAAAAGGTGGTGGAAGCATGGAATGGCCTACCTCAGGAATTGGTAGATATGAATACAGTGCAGGGTTTCAAACAGGCATGGGATAGGCATAAGGGAGCAATACAGATAAGTATGAATAGATAGGACATTGACAGAGTAAAGGCCTATGGCACATTCATAAGCTAGAAAAAATAGGCAGACTGGATGGGCCTTGCGGTGCTCATCTGCTGTCAGCTTCTATATTTCTGATATTTGAAAAGTTTCACCAGGAAAGACATACTAAGCTAGAATAGATCATTTCCAGGTACATCCTGGGGGGAGGGGGAAGGGGGTAAGCACAACTGAAGTTACAACTAAAGCAAAGCTTCACAAAATAAACAAGCATTTGTCAATGCCGAATGTTTGCTTGCTGGCATTGGCATTGGTGGGGTGTGCCTTTGGGTCGTCAGGCATAAAAGCCATACCATTTCACCACATCCTACTCTACAGACACCGACAAGTGTTACAGTGTGCCTTGGGGTCTTTGGCCCTTATGCTCACCCCATTCCATCAGGAAATATGGTGAGATGGGTGCAGTATAGGAGAATGGGGTGAACTTTGGGGCCGAAGAGTCCAAGGCACACCTCGATGCCTCTCACTGCCTGCAGGGTGTGGGTGGGGGTGGAATGGTATGAGCATTAAAGGTGATAATCCCAAGTCACACCCATGATGCCTGTCAGTTTCTACAGGGTGGGGCGTCATGGTCGGAAACCCTAACGCCTCAGGCATTCGTTGGTATTTTCACTCCAAATTTTCAATGTGGGTTTTTTGTGACCCCCACCTTATGAACAGTGGTAATATAAATTTGTTAGCTAAAAGCTGATTTTGCACAGTGACTACAGCATTTAGCACCACAAATGCGAAAACACATTTCGAACAGGATGTGAAAAATGACAGCTGTACTGTTCATGGGGAGGTGTAAAAAATGGCAATGTTGAAAATCTGCAGTGAAAATAGTAAAAAAAACTAGTGAAGTCACAAGCAAGAATAGAAACTGCACAATGCACACCCTTAATGTAATTACTTTGGGGAATTTTTACAGCAGATGGTCAACACAGGCATTTTGGGACCTCCGCTCATAAACAGCGTCACTGTCATTTTCTTAATCTGTTCCGAACAGTGATTTCCCACAGTGACCACGCATTTCTGCGTTGAAAGTGTGAAAACACATTTCGGCCATACTGTGAAAATTACAGCTGTACTGTTAATAGGAAGTGTGGAAAAATGCCAGTGGTGAAAATCTGGACTAAAAATATTACAAATTCATGAATTTACGAGGGTGCATGGAAACAGCGCAATGCTCGCTCGTAACACAGTAATTTTATGGACTTTTCACCAAATTTTCAACATAGCCATTTTAAGATCTCTGCTCATGAACAGTGTCACTGTGATTTTCTTAATGTGCCCCAAACACTGATTTTGCACACCGACTGCGCCATTGTGCGCTACATGTGTGGAAATATTTTGGGGGAGATGTGACAAATGGTAGCAGTACTGTTCATAAGGAGGTGTGGTAAAATGGCAATGTTGAAAATCTGGAGTGCAAATATTAAAAATTCACAAACTTACGAGTAGCGTAGAAACTGCGCAACGCACGTAAAACAGTCATTTTGGGAATTCTTTTCACAATTTTCAACACAGCCATTTTAAGACCTCTACTCATGAACAGTGTCACTGTGATTTTCTTAATGTGTCCCAAACATTGATTTCACTACACCGACTGGCACATTATGCGCTACATGCGCGGAAACATATTTTGGGCAAGATGTGAAAAATGACAGCTGTACTGCTCATAAGGAGGTGTGGTAAAATGGCAATGTTGAAAATCTGGAGTGCAAATATTAAAAATTTGCGAACTTACAAGCGTGCATAGGAACTGCGCAATGCACACTCTTAAAACAGTCATTTTCTGGGAATTTCTTCCCCAGATTTTCAACATAGGGTTTTTGGGGGCCTACATCATGAACTGTGAAACTGTCATTTTGTACCTCGGTCCCAAAAGGTGGTTTCGTGCAGTTACCACAAAATCACCTTTTAGGACCGAATAACAAAATGACAGTGCAAGAATTCACAAGGTGGGGTCCCAAAAACCCCATGCTGAAAATTTTGGGAAAAAATTCCCCAAAATGCCTGAGATATGCATCAAAGTTGAAAAAACCCTATTTATTCCATTATACAGCTTACCGGCATTTCCTCAGTTCGCGGTCGGCTTTGAAGAGTGCAGACGTGTTCCCAGTCCACTGTAGATCATCGCGCTGGACTCCAGAAGTAAATATGGGGTGAGGGGAGGCGTGGGGAGGCAGGGTGTGCAGAGGGTGGGTGCAGGTGGGGGAGGGAGTCAAGACAGTCAGCGAAGGAACTTTCCTTCTTTCTAGGTTTTTTTTTCTTTTTAGGAAGACGACACAGGATGTTTGCCATGCTGAGATGGGCTCCCAGTGTGGCAGCTGGAAGTTTTTTTGGGGGGCGGCAGTGGAGCCGACGAGGGATTGGGCACCCCGTCGGCCATAGAGAGGTTTGCCACGCTGGGGTGGGCTCCCAGCGTTGCACCTGGAAGGCTGTTTGGGGGGGGGAACTGGAGCCGATGGGGAATTGGGCACCCCCGTCGGCCTTGGAGATTGTTACCACGCTGGGGTGGGATCCCAGTGTGGCACCTAAAACTCTGTTGAGGGGAGCACAGCGCAGCTGACGGCAGATTGGGCACCCCTGACGGCCATACTGAGTGTGTGGGGGGAGCGCGTGAGCATGCCGGGGTGGGCTCCCAGCGTGTTACTTGTTTGGGGAGGGAGAGGAGCTGTCTATGACATCTCTTTCACTGCAGTGCCAACGTGTACGCACTTTGCATACTGCCGATGCAGTATGCAAATTGCCTACACGCTGCAGTGCTTTTCTTTCAACTGTACACAGCTGCATTTACAAACGCTGTCATAGACAGCTCTTACATTCATTGGTGTGGTGGGGCCACACCTGCAAAAAGCAGCAGGACACTGGAAGTAGGAGGCACACCTACGAATTCTTGTATGATGGCACTATGTTTCTTGCATATGTGTGCAAGCAAACATAAAAATCATGCAACGATCAGAAGAACAGCAAAACAGCTATGCTTAATAGTACTAAACAAAACGCATAGGGAATAGATATTGATATTGAGGGTAGGCATAGGACAGAGAAATGAATAGTTATATGGGGTGGGCAGTACACAGAAACATAGAATTTGATGGCAGATAAGGACTGCTTGGTCTGTCTCATGCATTCTTGAATTCCCCCACTGTTTTTGACTCCACAACCTCCTCAGGAAGGCTGTTCCATGCATCCGCAACCCTTTCTGTGAAAAAATACTTCCTCACATTACCTCTGAGCCATCCCCCTCTATCTTCAAATTGTGCCCCCTTGTTCTTGCACATCTCTTTTTCTGAAAGATGCTACCCTCTTGGACTTTGTTGATTCCCTCGAGGTACTTGAAAGTATCTATCATGTCCCCCCCCTTCCCCAAAGGTATACATGTTAAGCTGCTTTAGTCTCTCTTCATATGTCTTCTGATACAGACCCAGCACTATTTTGATTGCCCTCCTCTGGACAGTCTCCATCCTGTGGAGTAGGGAAAGCATGCAGAGGGGAGAAGGATGGAGGGGGGAGGCAAGCCATCGTCCCTCTGGGATGTAAACTCCACAAGGGCCAGACATGGCTTGGTGCATACCCAGCCCTTTTCCAATTTCCTGGCCTGCATAGGAGAAGGCTAGGAGTGGGGAAGGGCAAGGGCAGAGAAATGAACAGTTATTTAAGGGTGGGCAGTAGGGGAAAGAGCGCAGGAGAGGAGTTTACGGGGAAGGCAAGCCATCATCCCTGTGGGATGCAAACCCCACAAGGACTAGACAAAGCTGGGTGCACACTCAGCCTGTGTCCAGTATCCTGGCCTGCATAGGATAAGGGTAGGAGTGGGGAAAGGCAAGGAGTAGGCAAAGTAGGCAGGAGAGGGAGGAGGAGCAGGGTAGGAAAGGAAGAAAGGGGAGTAAGGTAGAGGGGGAGGCAAACAGTCATCCCTCTGGGATGCAAATCCCCAAAAGACCAGACACAGCTGGGTGCAACCCAGCCCAGGTACTGGTTTCCATGTCTGCAAAGGAGATGGGTAGAAGTGGGGAAGGAAAAAGAGTAGGAGAACCAGACAGGAGGAAGAAAAAGGAATGGGGTATGGCTGTGACTAAATCAGGTCAGAAGGGAAGGGGGAGGTGTAACGGGGAGAAACAGGGAGTGGAGTACAGTTTGTAAAGTAGTAGAGGAGAAGTGTGTGGAAGGAAGAAAAGTTAGGGAAGAGGCAGAGGTGCAAGGTGTGGTGAGGGGGAATAGGTGGTAGGGGAAGCAGGGGAGATAATGGGGGGTCAGTTGCAGGTACAGGAAGAAGAGTTTAAGTCACACAGAAGGGAGGATAGGGAGTGAGTGGGCAGGCAGAATGGGTTAAATTGGAATTCCAGAATATAGGGAAGTGGTATGAGAAAGCAGCCTGGCCAGCTGCTGAGGTTCTCTAGGGGAGAGCAAGGCAGTAAGAGTTGGAGCTGTGATGGGTGTAGGAGGAATGGGATGGGGCGGGGCTGGGAAGGGATATTGGTGAGGTAAGAAGGAAGTGAGCAAAGCCAGTATTTGGCTACAAAGGAGGTGCAGCTAGCTAGGCACCTGGTTTCAAGGGAGGGAAAGGAAAGGGAGATGTAGAGAACGCAATGGTGAGTACAAGGGGAACTGTCCAGGGCACAACAGAAGGAATAAAAGAGCGAGTCCAGTCTAGAGAGGGTGGTTTTAGGAACAGTGCTGTAGACTATGTCACCATAGTTGAATATGAGGATTATCATCCTCTGAACAATGGCTCTGTGGGCCGGCAGAGAGATGCTCTTAATTTGGGGTGCATTTTTTTTGCAAATGGCATCCACGTATTCAGAAAAGTCAAGGTGTCTGTCAAGCCACACCCCCGAGATACTTGAATGGTGATACATCTTCAATAGTGGACCTATTCAATGTACGGAAGGAGGGGAGATCTGCAATCCTAGTGAGTTTTTGCTTTGTGCCACAGGTCATGGAGTACTGTTTTCTTGGCATTAACAGCCAGCTGATTTGAGCAGAACAAGAGTTGGACATTGCCAAAGTCCAGCTGGAGTTTAGTCATCAGATCAGTGGGGGAGGGGCCAGAGGCAAGCAGGACAGTATCATTAACATACATATGAATTGACACTGAGGTGCAAGCAGCAGGAAGGTCATTTAGGAAGACTAAGATTAATAAAGGGCCCAAGGATGGAGCCTTGGGGGACACCCGTGCAAGTTGGGAGGGGAAGGGAAAGGGAGTCGCTAATTCTAACTGATTTGGGTCCTTCTTTGAAGGTAGGATTGAAACCAATTAGTGGCCACAGTGGAGAGCCCTGCTGCTGTGAGCTTACTGAGGAAAAGTTGCTGGGAGGCTTTGGCCAGATAGACAAAGATGGCAGAGGTGAACTGACCCTGATCCATACCTGTGAGAATGGAGTCAGTCAGAGATGGGAGGAAGAGGTGGAGTGGGACTTTCGGAACCCAGACTGGTAAAAGGTGAAGAAGGAAGAAGAGTTGAGGTAGGTGGAGAGTTGTGATAACACCAAATGTTCTTGGAGTTTTGTGAGGGTGGGGAGAAGAGAAGAGAAACAGGGTGATAATTGCCTAGATTAGAGGGGTTACCACCTTAAGGAAGAGGAATTACTAGCATGTTTCCAGGCATCAGGGACAGTAGCGAAGGAGAGGTTAAGAAGGGATGAGATAGCAATGGCAGGTGCAGAGAGGTGGAGAAGTTTTGGGTCAAGCCCATCAGGGCTCCTACCCTTGAGGGGAAGTAGAGCCTTAACCCTTAGGCTGGTGGAAGATTTAGAACACATAGGTTTTTAGGACAAGATATCTTGTCGGCAGCAGCCTAAGGGTTAAATATGACAGCAGGTGAGATAGAAGTGAAGGAGAAAGGGGGGGGGTTTAGGGAGGGAAGGCGTTGGGTCAGGGAGGCTGACACATCAGAGAAAAGGAGGACAGTCGGCAGGAGGCACAAGAGGTGAAGAAGGTATTTCTTTCATTGGCCACCTTCCATTCTGGGTTCCTTGCATGCAGACAGGTAAAAGTTCAGTGGAAAGCTAGGGGGAGTTGGGGGCCTCTGACCCTGGTTTTCCTCAGGGGGAGTGATGGTCTAAAATGGATACAAATTTGGATTTAAAGTACTGTCAAGGGCAGAGTCAATGGTACGGGAGGTAGAGATGGATGACCAGTCAGTTGCAGCCAATCCCTCATGGAGGGCTGACAGATCCAAGGACCTAAAGGATCAGATCAGAAGGAATTTGGGAGGGGCTTTAGGTAGGTGAATTTTATGAATGCAGTAGACTATGGGGTGGTCACTAAGGGTGTCCAGGAGGGTGCCATTGGTACTATTGTGGTAGATCTGGGGGGATGAGGGCCCAGTTCAGCAGAGTGTGCTTGAGAGATTTGTGGTTCAGACAGATGGGGTCAGTGGTCAGTTGAGTGAAATTTAAGGACGTGGTGTCTATCACCTGTTCCACTCTGGTCTGATATACATCAGCCACATCCAAACCTCCTTTCTGGTAGGCCCACTGGATGACCTTCTTTATTCTAAAAATAAACTCTGACAACTTCTCCCTACTCTTTCTGTTTGAGGAGGGCCAAATGCCTTAGAATTTTCCCAAGCCTCAGTATACTCTCATTCTGATGCTCTAGCATGGCCAAGCAGTCTTTAGTGGTGGCATCCACTTTAGAGTTCAAGAGGGCCCTCACAGTGCCAAGGGCAGGGCTTCTCAGACTTTCACATAATCGAGGCATTATCTCCTGGTCCAAATACTCCAGGTGTCAAAATACTCTTCTCCAGATAAGGTGGATCTAATGTCAGAGAAACAGCAGAGCCTTCGGTATCCACCCAAAGAGCTGGGCAGCTCTGTATCAACCATCCCAGGGCATCAAACAATGACTCAACAGAGGTTGCTAATAAATTATAAGTGTTTAACAATTACTTCAAGTCCTTGGTCCACCTACCATTTCTTTGCATACCTCTCAACTGTCCCACATTACGGGGAACAGTTCCTCATTTTGCCTCTCAAAAGCCCTTTGTTCCATATTGAAATAACCTGCCCCACATTGCACAATAACATTTTAAACAAAAAAATCCAAACAATAAATGTGAAATATGCATTGTTCAATGAACAGTAAACTTTGTGAACATGAAAACATACATTCCTACAGTGTGCTAGGCTTCTGTCTCCATGATTTGACAAGGTGTTCCACATTTTGCTTTTTTGTTCCACATTTTGAGAGGCAGTGTTCCTCATTTGGGGGATGAAAGGTTGAGAGCTATGGTTCTTTGCTAGAGTTTTCTAAATGGAGATGAACCCCAGGACAATTACTATCAGAGCTAGTCCACTAGCTGAGGAATTTTCATACACCCTCTGCTTCCTTGAAGGTGATGGTAAAGGGCAGAGAGTGCGTGCATCTTCTTCTTGGTCTCCTTCTACAATTTGTTTAACAGTCCCAGTGCACACTTCACATGTAACATGCTGTACTTTCAAGCTGCCAACTTCCAGGAAGTTTTCATCCAGCATTCCCACAATATCTAGCTTGCTTATATCGCTGGGGACATTTCATACTAGAAATACTTTTGGGGTTCTCCACTTTGCACCACCTTTTCACTTCCTTGAAGGCCATCTTGCTTGCAGCTATTTCTATAACATTTGAAAATTTTTTTTGGGGGGGTCGAATTTCTATTTCATCACACTGGTGATCCATGAGAGACACATGTTGGTAACCAGAGACTGGATCCCAGTGATGTTTCAAAGATGTAGGGACCCTGTATGATGGTCATCTTCTCAACTGACTTAGCAGTAGGGGGTGCCATCACCTTAAACCAAGGCATTGCAGATGTTGCGATGGCTCCTGAGCTTGTTTCTCCTTTACAATTGGGGGGGGGGTCCTCTACAGAAAGTAGAAAGCGTTGTGCCTCCACCCAGAGATAAGTTGAAGTGGGTCTCATGACTGATAAGTACAAACCCTGTGGTGCAACACCTGCCAAACTCTCTACTATTGTCACTTATCCCACAGACCCCAAGCAAATGATAAACAGTTCCCCAAATAGCATGCACAGTTACTAGATAGACAAGAGCAATGGCTTCAACAATCATAATTTAATTTAGGGCAACATCCCTAGGGAGGGAAAAGATAGATGGCAGCAAACGAAAATGAATGGCTGCTCTTCTGGTGCAGTATACAGGCAAAACCTAAAACAACAGGCTAGCAGTGGCTGTTACTAGATGCCCTAAGCAGACATGGCCAAACTAAAAGGCTTTTTCCAGGCTGCCACTAAAAATGCCATTCAGGGGCAGCCCTTTCACGTTTTTTATTTTATTTTTTTATTTATTCATTTGTTAACTAGGCAAATCACCCTGGACCAAAAGCCCCTTTTCTGGTCCGACCTGGAGCAGCAATACAAAAATACAAAAACGAACAAAAGAAACACTACACACACTATCACATACATTAAGTATTACAAACACATTGATACTTCAACAAAAGAAAGTCCATCATTTTTTTTCGTAAAACCAACAATTGATGCAGCCTGTCGAATAATCAAAGGAAGGGCAATACCAATAAATGGGGGGGGAATAGAAAAAGCACGAGAAGCTATTTTCAGTTTGAACAATTCAGTAGCTAATGTAATACCAGCAGATGAGTGCAAACTGGGAGGAACATTTTTAACATTAATTAAACCATTGAGTGGAAATTTAGACTTTAAAAACACACTTTTGAAAATCATACAACAAAAGGAGTATTCTATCCTTGCAAAGGGGGACAACCAACCCAATTTAGAGTACAACAGACAATGATGTAATTGAGGGGATTTTAACAAAACAACTATTATTATTATAGGACACCTTCAGAAGTTGCAATTCCCTACTACCCAACCCCAAATAAATAATGCGAAACATAATCATAAAGTGGTAACAAAGAACCAACTGCTATAGACTTCCTAACTTCAAAGGAAAAATAATCCTTATATTAAAAAAGCAAACCTAATCTTTGATTTATTGTACAGGTAACAGAACTAACTTGAAAAGAAAATGTCAAACTGGGATCTAACAAAACAGCAAGATATTTAAAAAGAAAAACCTGTTCAATAACCTGTCCATTTTGATCAAATAAATTCAAAGTTGGATTTGAACTTAACATTCTCTTAGTCTCGTATCCCTTAGTCAGCTTATCCATTAGGTAGGGAAATGGGCAG
Source organism: Neoceratodus forsteri (assembly GCA_016271365.2). Taxonomy (NCBI): domain Eukaryota; kingdom Metazoa; phylum Chordata; order Ceratodontiformes; family Ceratodontidae; genus Neoceratodus; species Neoceratodus forsteri. The sequence goes on along the minus strand of CM057458.1, from coordinate 722,383,760 downwards.
ACTAGGTGGGCCAAGCGGTCCTTATCTGCCATCAAATTCTATGTTTCTATTTTTCCCCAAAACCATAGACTTCATTTTAACAGAATTTAAAACCAATGAATTCTCCAAAAAACATAAACAAACCCTCCCCAAATCACAACTTAAGACAGTAGAAATGTCCTCAATAGAATTCCCCTAACAGTAAATTATCAAATCATCAGCATACAGAATAGATTGACATTTCAAACTAATAGTATGGAGTCCATTTACAAACAGAGAAAACAACAAGGGATCTAATATGAACCCCTGAGGGACACCACAATCAATCAAGGACACCTTTGAGGACTAAGAGTCAACATTAACAAATTGTAAATGATTTGTTGCCCTTCCCCAAATCACAGTACACAGTACATCTTGTGATGTTGTCTTCCTCTACTGTTGGTCACTTCCTTATCCAGCCTGGCACCAATAGTTCCATTTTAAAACCTTTAAGGAGTTCGCTGATAAAGCCCGTGGGTACCCAGTACTGAACTGGTGCATGCCCTTTACCAGTTGCAGCTGATTAGCATGCAGTGGTGTATTTGTATGCTTGTGTGTGCACATGCATGGCAAATATATTGTTACAAGAACAGCATTTCAAAGGTGTGTCACTCTCAGGTCCAATGTAGCTCAGGCTGCAGTGAGCTCGAATGTGACAGGTCAGTGATCAACAAGGTTGATCATTACACTGTTCATTGCCTGTGGGGCAGAAACTTCTTGTAGTTGAAAGGACCAAGATGCTCCAATGAGAGAGTGGCTCAATGCTTTCATCTGCATGACACCACCCAGCAAACAGTTGAGTGGTATCATTATCAGCTTTGTTGATCACTGTACCAAGACCCCTCATCAGCAGGCATCTGTAATGTAGTCACCCTTCCCATGTAGTGTGCCCACCCACTTCAAGTGTGCAGGCACGGGGGTGCACACTCCCAGTGTCACCATACCGCATCTGTAATGTAATCACCCCCATGTAGTGTTCCCCCCACTCACTTCACATGTACAGACACTAGGGTGCCCATCCTTGGTGCCACAGTATATCTCTGACACTGAGAGACCAATCTCCATTGTCACCCTTGCACCAGTAAACAAAAAAAAAAGTTCCCTCTTAGTATTTTTTTTTCAAGTAATTGTAACCTGAAAAGCAGGAAACTGTCTATTGATGTCTCTTGATACTGCCACCCCCACCCTGACTCCCTACTCAGCACCTACCACCCCACACCCCCATAGCTTTACACACCAAGAAATGGTCCACTGCCGCCCTGCAACAAAGCACATCCTTCTCCAACGCCAGCTAGGAGCTGAAGAAACAAGGTAAGTGTGGTCAATGTATTTTCGGTGCTTTATGAACTTTACTAATAACTTTGTCAGTTTTTTTTTATTTTGGCACTAAATTTTCCACTTGCCATTTCTTGGATCCTACCTCATTAACAAGTTAGATGACATTTTTCAAATCTGTCCCAAAAGGTGATTTCAGAGTCACTCTGGAAAATCACCTTTTGTGGCAGATTTGAAAAAGTCATCTATCAGGTTCATGAAGCGGGTCATAAAATGACTTATGTTGAAAATTTGGGATCAAAATCTTAAACACCAAAGTTATGATGGTACGTTGAAAATTTTCAACATTCACGCATGACTTTGGCAATTTTCAATATTTTGACCCCAGATTTTCATCAAAGTCTGTTTTATGGCCCCACTTCATGAATAAGATAGGTGAAAATATTCAAATCCAGCTCGAAAGGTGATTTCACAGTGACTCTGCAAAATCATCTTGCGGGCTGGATTTGAAAACTTTCTCCTAGTACATTCATGAAGTAGGGTCATTAAAAGACGATGTTGAAAATTTGGGATCAACATCTTAAAAAATATAGCCTGGTGGCATGGAAGGCTAGAATTATTAATGCAATTACCTCCTGTCATGCTGGTGACCTGTGTTCAGAAACAAACACAGGTTGCCAGAGGTCAGTGGGATGGGAGAGGATTGAATGTCCCAGGTACTGCTCTCCCCTCCTAGACTGGGATGGTCAGCTGGCTCAACCTTTGACTGCCACCAGCTGGAAGCCTGGTATTAGTGCAAGCAGTGAGAGTCTGGAAGGGAGGGGTCACAGTTCTGCAGGATGTGGGCACCTCTGCACACACATCCTAACATGTTGCCACAGCAGTGGCTCATGGGAGAAAATAAAAGACTGGATCCAAGGGTGAGCCAGTGCCCTGCACACCTCAACAAACCCACACCACCACCCAGACACCTGGAGCAACTCTGGATGCAGACTCTGGGTGGGGGGTGAGGATGGCCCTCCTCCTCCTCCAGCCCTGCCATAGAGGGCAATCTGTGGAAGGACTCACTCCTGGTAGGTCCGGGGAGGTGGGAGCCAGCTGCAGGGAGATAAGGACAGGTGCAGGGCATCAACTGTGTATTTAAAAACTTAATTAAAAAAAATCTTAAAGTTGGCCCTGTGGCATGGCAGGTTGAGGCATCCATGCCTCCCTGCTAGGCCAGCAAACTGGGTTCAGGAATGAACTTGGGTCATTTGGGGGCAAGACCGGGAGAGGGAAGATTGAGAATCTGTAGGACTGCTTTCTTCCTTTGGTGAGGATGGATCAGTGTCTTGCCATTTGACTACCACCTGACAGAAGCCAGGTGGAAGTGCATGCAAGGCCCCAAATTGTGGGAAGAGCCGGCATTCAGAGTCCTGGAGCACCTCCTCGGAGGTGGAGCCCGCTTGCATGCTCATGGCATGTCTGCCTTGCTCTGGGAGAAAATTAAGAAGGAAAAATGGAGGTTGGGCTACGTGAAGCCTGATCCGTTAGCACTGGTGGCCCACCCAGTCTCGCAGGGAAAGTTGGAGACTCTGGATGACCGGGGACTGTGGGACAAGCTGACACAGTCACCCCCACTGCCAAGGAGAGATAAAACCTCTATGGAAAAAATATTCTTAAAAAACACTAACAAGTTATGCAGATACGTTGAACATTTTCAACGTTCACTCATAGCTTTGGTGATTTTCAATATACATTATACAGCTATGTAAAATATGGCATCACAGAATTGGCAGGGGAAGGAGAGGATAACTCATCCGATTATCAAAGCCATAAATAAATAAATAAATTGAGCATCTGGAAGACTGCTCTTCTCTCCTGGAGTGGGTTCCAGGGATTTCACCACCTGATGTCGGCTCCTGGAGGCAGCTGGGAGGTGCTACACCCCAGGTGAGGAACAGCCTATAGGGACTGGTGTCAGTATGCATCGGTGGGAGGGGGTGAGAACACTCCCTACATGTGCTAACACCATTACCCTTCCTCGCCAAGGGGTGGAACAAGGAAAAAGCTGCTGTGGCTCCTGGTAGGTGCTGGTGGGTTCAGGGGATGGCCCCCATGCCGAACGCTGGGTCCCTTCAGTCAGCCTCTGGATCTCCTCCATGCCTAGTCGCTCTATCAGATTCTAGATAGAGCATCAGGGAGTCGGTGGTCTCACCTCGGGGGACTCAGAGCCTGGGGGGGGTCAAGCGATCAGGTTGCAGTGGAGATAGGGTGACCGAAGCTGATCTTGGGGACTTCAGGCAGTTGGGAACAGGCTGCACTGAATAACCCCCTGTAGAGAGTCCTGGAACCAGACAGAAGGAGCATAAACAGAATTCACGAAAAAAAAAAAAAAGATGCAATATACATGCATTTTGTGTGTGCCCCATACATGGTCTCTTTAAGCAAACAAACATTCAACATTGAAAAATGCTAGTTGGCCCTTTGGTGCAATGGTAGAGCTACCGTTCATGACACCAGTGACCCTGGTTCAGATGCGAGCCCAGGTCATTGGGAGATGGAGGTGGGGAGGAGGATCGAGCATCCCAGAAGCACTCTCCTTCCCTTGTGGTGGGTGCCTGCTCCACTACAACACTGCCAACTCGGTGATCATAGGAGGCAGTGCAGCAGAGCTGCAATAGGGTGGTAGACACTTCCTAGCATGGACAGCTGCATGCTCACATGCAGATGTCCATTGGGGTCCTAGCCCTAGGAGGGAACCAGTAAGATAAGTACCTAGCTGGCCTGCAGCAGAGTGATGCTGTCCCTCCCTCTGCAAGCTCCACACCACTCACTGGCTCCTGACGACAACCCAAACATAACTCTGACTGGGCTTGGGGAACCCAGAAGGATCCACCATGGGGGGGTTGGGGAGTAATCTGTGGGGCACTGATGCTTCAGCGGTAAGTCTCAAGGACAGTGGGTGATGAGGCTGGGAGGGACAAGTAGGCTGAGGACCATCAGGCAGGGAAGCACAAAGCACAGTAAATTTAAAAAAAATGCTTGTTGTTAAACAGTGAGCAACTGCTCAAATAAACCCCAACCCAAAGGCCATGCAATTGCTAAAATGACAGTTTTCCTCAAACCTAATTTTACAGGTCTTGCTCTGATGGCTAAAAACAAAACACAGTTTCTCTTGTAGCAGGGTAAACCCAGATACTCACTGTTCACACTAGGTGGATCCTCTTTCAGTCTGCAGGGCCTTAGGACATCTATTCTCTGTGGTCTCTGTAAATCAGCTGGGCTGCCTTACCAGTCTCCTGCTTCACTTGCTCTCTGGAGCCGGCTTCACAGCTCAGTCTGGAGGCTTGGCTGTCCTTCAATCCAGGCACTGCGTATCTAATCCATATAGCACAGAAACAGAATTTGTCAGCAGAAGAGGACCAGTACTCTAGTTTGTCTTTTTCCTGCCTAACAAATATTTGGCCACAGGTGTCCTTCCTTCCTTCCCTCTATTTATTACTATATATACTCACGTATAAGTCAATCTGCATGTAGGTCGGGGGGGCATTTTTATGAGTTGCAGATAAAGTATTTGTCATTGACCGCATATAAGTCGGAACTGTTAACGCTAATCCTTAAGCTAACAAAGTGTCACGGGCTGGCCACCCAAAAAATGATTGCACTACATAGTGGAGAGAAGTCAAAATAAAATTCTATGAAATTAAATGAAATGCAAATGAAACATCATGCCAGTATTTATTCTGTTTATTGTATTTATTTTACTTATTCCTTTAATTTATTTCACTGTAGCTAGGAACAAAAAAAAATTAATAAAACAATGCAAGCAGGATTAAAAACAAAGGAGCTGGACTCTGAACTCCACTGTGATGCAATCAGTCACTGAACCCAAAAAACTCTGAGTCTTCCTCGACAGAGGTGAATAGCACATGAAGCTGCAGCTCAGACAGTGGGATATCGTTGTAGATATCTTCAGGTTCAGCTACCGGTATCACCTCTTCTTCGGCAGTATTAGTCTTGTCTGGTGCTCCGACAGTGTCAGTGGCTAACAGGTCTTCATATACAAGTGTCTCGTCCCTCCAGCCTTTTGGGTGGACTTCCACCAGTACGCCAGGTGGTATCTTTTCCTTAAGAATTGTCTTTCTCTTAAAAATCACTATTAGTTTCCGCTTGGTACCATCGGCAATGACAGCACCACAGTAAAGTGTGATCTCTGTGCACCACAGCTTCTAAAAGTGACCGTCTTCTCCCCTTTGATATGGACAGTTCTGTTTGAAGTTTGATCAAAACTAACAGCAGTCTCATCCATATCTCCAGTGGCAATCAGTGGGTTATCATGATGCTTTGCTCTTTGAGAACAAATGTGTGGAAGCTGTCAACCTTTGTGTTTACATCAGTTGGCAGTTTTTGAGCAACATGGGTGTGCCTTAGCGTGAGTCCGTGCCGTTTCATAAACCTTATATACCATCCGGTGGACGCCTTGAAATTTTGTGTGGTCTGGAAAGCTTGTTTCTTTTCCAGTGATAATGCCTGCAGGAGTACTGCCATTTGGTTAGCAATATACTCCTGCTGGCATAGCTCAAGTACCCAAGTGCTAAGTTCTGCTTCTGTTGCTGACACTGTGGGTTCAGCTTGATTCGTTTGACACTCTTCTCAACCATATGTAGATGTTTGTTTTGATCGCCAGTCCTGAATCAGTTTTTCAATTATGCAGCACTCTTTCTCGCAGCTGCATTAGAATGCCATACAGCAAACTATATTACTTTTAATCTAAAGTCAGCATCGTAGGTGCTTCTTTTTCATTTTAGTGCTAGCATCTTGAAATCAGGGCAAATACTAACATAATTAATGGGACACTATTTATCCAGAAAAGCCTGTCATGCCATCAATTACTGAATTGCATACAAATGTGGTTGCCCAGAGACAGTACATTTGGATATATAGACACTAAGACAAGCAATCAAGTAGGTGCTAAGAAGCAATCAAAGCAACCAGGAACTGTATGTGCTAAAGAAGGTGCTGGGTATGTTAGTAAATTATGTGTCAGTAGCTGTGCTCCACTGACAATCAAGCACGAGCACTTTTTTAATTTCAGTCTCTCTGGGTGGCCAGTAATTTTCTCCACTCCTCACAATCTCATGTATAAATTGTAACCGATTTTTGCTCACTGAAATTAGGTCCCAAAATCCAACTTATACATGAGTATATACAGTATAGCCATGTGCTTAGCCCACAAATGTTTGAACCTCCCCACTGTCTTCACCCCTACCACCTCTTCTGGCAGGCTGTTCCAGGTGCACACCACCCTTTCTGAGAAGAAGTGTTTCCTCATATCCCTCTTGAACTTCCCCCCCAAGTTTCATGACATGCCCCTGTGTTCTGGTTCTCCTCCTCCTGTAAAACAGAATTCTCTCCTGCACCTTGCTCACCTTGGTGAGATATTTATAGGTCTCAGACATGTCCCCTCTTGCACTCCTCTCTTCCAGGGAGTGCATGTTGAGCTCCCGTAACCTCTCCTCATATGGTTTTCAGACTCTCCTAGCAAGGCCTGCAAACCCTGAGGGCATTCACAGCTGACACCTGGTTATCATTCCTGCTAACAGACCCTGCAGCAGCCTTGCTTTCCTCTTTTTTGACTATGCTTGAAATTCTCAGCATCATCTTGGATGACACTGAGAAGTCATTCCTCATGCTGGCTAGCGTGTGAATGCTACCTTTTCTTCCTAACCAGGAAAATGATACTGATACATGCTGTTTTGAACAGGTAGTGAAATCAGGGTTACAAAATAGCTTGTAACTTTAAAATGAAGTAATGTAAAAATCTAGTTTTTGGTATGAGATTTACTGGGGGTATGCTTATTCGTATTCTGCAATGTAGCACTTTTTACGTCAGTGGATCTTTAATGGAGCCTCACTGTCATCCATGCATGGATCGCACTGTGGTCTGCTTTTGGTGCAGGTAATCTGGGTCACACTGTGAACGGCACTCTTTATTCCACTGGTGGCAGGTAGCCACCTCTGATGTGGGGTGGGAGCTGGTGTAGGTATCCCCGAGAAAAATCCAGATTCTTCTAGCTTTGTAGTGCCACCCCAGTCCCCCATGTGCATAGTTCCAGTCCTTGGGGCTGGTGGTTAAAATCAGAGGTCTACCTGTCTGTCTGGAGCTCCAGGGAGCTAAAGGCAAGCCCCGCATCAGTGGGGGTTACTAAAATTAGATATACTTAGCAGAAGGGGCACAGTTGGGGCAGTAACCAATGAGCAATAAAGGATGGTTCATATAGACTTGCAGCCTTCTTCTGTCCAGCATCCTGAGTGCGCACTTTAGTATTAGGGCTGTGCAGGGGCCGAATAGTATTTTCTGTGCAACCCCCTTGTTACCCGGGGTTACTAGAATCCCAGTAAGACCTAGTGGTAGGCAGGGAAGGCAGCTTGTGAAACTCCAGTTAAATGGGTTTCACACTGTCTCACTCTGTTCTCATTCTCAGCTGAGACTGAGGGATGACATCACCAATAGAACTATCGCAGCTGCATGAGCCACATTGGAATCTGCAACAAGGGAGTTGGATAGAACGTTGGGAAGTTTTGAAGTCAGTGTCAGTCAGTCAGTGTGAGTCAGTTGAGTGTGAAGTTGGGAGCTTGCTGAGAAAGCAGCTCAGTTAGGCTCTAGGAGCCTCAGCCCTGACAGAGTGCTACTTTTAGTTTAATAGGGTGTGTGTCTCCACCTTAAAGAGAGACACAGAAGATATTTGAAGTGGTGGAGACCGCTGTTTTCAGGTCTCAGTGCCCCTCCCTTCGGGGGGGCAGGAAAGGGTTCCCTGCAGATTCCTGGGGCAACCCCCTAGTTCTGCTTGTGAAGGAAAAGCTGCCTGTTTGTTCTGGAGTTTATTTGGGAGAACAAGAAGATTTGTGAGTTGCCTGTGGGGCACCTGCAACGTGAGGGTGAGTGTCTGCTCTTGCTAAAAGGGCCTATGTTTTTCACCCTGGGACTTGTGTGACAATGTGGGGATTGAACTACTTAAATAGTGGAAGCTTAGAGTAATGGGCTAAGCAAAGTAAAAGTAGGTTCAAGTACAGAGCTCGTTGAGATGCAAATGATATGAAGAGGAGGTGTGACAGACGTCTACCCAGAATCTACATTTGAAAGTTCAGTAAAGGAGTTGTTCAGTTTCCAGAGAAATGGCCGGGTATGGGCTGTGGGAGCTGGAGGTGGGTGACCCCCATCTTTAGTGACCAGGTCCACCTCTACGGATTTCTTCTGTGGATTTCTACTTTACCTCAGGCACTTGGCCAGTGATGAAGGAAGTACCCAGATGTGGGATTGTAAGGAAAATTCTCTCTAGGAGTCGAAGACTCTAGTGTGGTTTGGGGAGCCACAACAGGATAATTGGTTCATTCCTCAAATGGACCGCAGATCAAGTGGCCGGCGGGGGAGCCGGGCCAGTGGGGAAAACCCAAGTAGTGTACAAGTCGGGCTGTGTACCCAAAGCTGCATGCAAGTCCGGGCTGTGTGCCTGGTGGATTTAGAGTCTGAGGGCTGGAAATGGTGATAAAGTGTTCTGTTGTCTCTAATCTGCATTACCAGGAAATGTAGCCCCATGGGGGTCTGTCTATGCTTTGTTTGTTCATCTTGGATGTGAATAAAAGCCACACTGAAGAATCCCATTCCTTGTTCTGGACATTACAGTTATTGCTTCCTGTGTTCGGATTTACTTGGGTGCCCCTGTTCAGAGTAGCCAAACCTAGGTCCTCTGTGCCAAGTAACCTCATCCTCCCCGAACCCAGTCCCCACCAGGTACTACTGTCAGCTTCAACAGCATACCACCTGTTGTTTTTCTAAAAAGGCAGAGGTGAAGGGTTACAAAAATGGAGGCACCGCTTTGGATTTTGTTCTGGGAGGGAAGGTGCACGGACAAGGGTGCTAGTGTTTTGGCTATCTGGCAGTGGGTAGCCCAAAGGCTGAAGCAATTTCCCTAGTGTGTTACTGTGTGCTGTGGATCTTGTGTTGCTGTTTAAAATTGCCAACTGTTTACCAAGGAGCAGTAAATCCAAAGAGTGTGCCCTTGTCCTGCATCAAATTGTTTACAGCATTTTTGCCTGCTTTAAAAATGAACTGTGGTAAAGAAAAGTGTGGAAGACTAGGGGTAGCAACAGGAAAATTGTGCCCTGGACGTTTGAAATGCTTTTAAAATAAACTGTGGTAAAGAAAAGTGTGGAAGACTAGGGGTAGCAACAGGAAAATTGTGCCCTGGACGTTGGAAATGCTTTTTGAAATGAATGAGAGACTTGCAGGTGTAATAGCCATGTTAAATGGCTGAAATGGGCTCCCGCCGTGGAGTCAGTTGGTAAAGAAAAAAAAAGTTGCATTCTGCAGTTTAAATTTGCCTGCTCGACGATCGCCGTGAGGAGAAGAGCCCTCGTGAGGAAGAAGAGGTGCATTTGCATGGCGTCGTGTGATTGGTCAGGCTGAGATCAGTCCCGCCCCTCAGCCAGCTCTACAGAGACTGCCCCAGCATTCGAGAGGGAGTGTGAGTGGAGTGCATGTACTGGCTAGTGGAGGAGAGTCATGGAGTGTTAAAACCACTGTAAACTTTGTAAAAGTAGACTTTCTAGTTTAAAATCGGGCTCAACCCGCTAATCGATCATCGGAATTGCAAGTTTGGTGGTTGAAAAGATGATCGGTAGGACTGCCCACCCGTTTCTGTTCTGAGGCCTCCAAGAACTGGCTGCAGGCCGTTTTTCCCCATCGCAGCAAACTGCTACTGATAACAGTAAGTAACAACCTAAAAACTGCTCAGTGATTTTCTGCCCTATGCCATATAAATGTGTGTGTGCAGCAGTGTAGTCACTTTGCAAGTAATGACTGTGTTAAGTCCTGCCAGCAAGTGCAAGTCTGTTAAGCCATTGACTGTATGCATAGTAATGAATTCAGCCTCAGTTTAAAGTTTGAAGCCAGAGAGAGACTGTGGGTTGTAGCCAATGTGCAGCACTAGTTATACAGGCAATCCTGTGCTAAAAACCTGAAGCTGTAAGGGACTGGTAATCAAAAAAATGTTTCCTGTATGTAAAAAGTCTGTGGAAAATCCTGTAAATGTGTTTATAGCAAGAATAGAGAAAGTTGTGCAGTTTAAGCAAAAGTTATCAGTAGTTTGTGTAAATCGGGTGCGCAGTGGCTTGACCCAGATTCTGAATGTTGATGCACAGGAGTGCTGCCGCCGCCATAACAGGGTGGGGTAGTAAAGTAAACACAGCAGCAGAGGAGCCATTTTACAACTAAAGAGTGTGTTCAGTAAAGTGGGACTTTCAGTTACAGTGAATTTTGTTTGTTTTTCTGCAGTTATGGCCTCAGGACCAGCTCATTACCTGGATCATGCCCGGGTTGCAGTAACAGCAGCAGTAAATAGACTGAGGGATATTGAAAAGTGGTGCTATGGAGGGCAACTGCCTCCTCATGTGGCGATTCCTGGTTTTCCAGTGCATGTATGTCAAATATGCTTGAGAGCTGGAAGGGACGTCTTCATGATTCCTCACTGTGCTGGATGCCTAGAAAAATATGGCTTGTATAAAGCGCCTCCAATCTGTTTGGCTCCTACATGGACAAAAGTTCAGGAATCTGCAGTTGGCAGCACACAGCACCAGGCAGAGCCTGTGGAGGAAGGCCCCTCGGGGAGTGTGGCACAAAGTTGGAGGGTACAGAGTTAGCGACAGAACCCAAAGTTGAAGTTTTGGATGCTGGATCCCAGCAGGAAAGTTCGGATAAAGCATCAATAGACCCCTGAAAGGGGGGGGGGCCTAGCCCAAGTCTCTTAGGTGAAGATGAGATGCGGGAGGCCTTTGAGTGGGAGATGTCGACCTCCCCCCAGTGATGAGTGGATAGTCTCAGGAGTGAGAATGACTGCTCACTCCTGGGCTCAGATCCTCAGTGAAGAGGAAGATGAGGGGGAACCTATGTGGCCTTGTGAAAAAGGAATGGGTATACAGCCTCAAGATCTTGCCTTGGAGGAATGCATGGAAGAAAGTGGTGGTGCCACTGCCCTGGCTTTACAGGAGGAAGAAGTCAGAGATCTGTTTCTAATTTCTTTAAGGATGCGAAGCTGGCAGAACCAGAACTGGCCACCCCAAGCCAGGCCAGTGGTCTTAGATTGACCAAAGCAAGTAAAGAGGAGAGACTGGTTCGTTGAAAGGCAAATGAGATCTATGGTATGACCTTTCCTACCTTTCCTCAGAAAGTCTGGGAGGAGATTGAGAACAGCAGGAAATCATGGATCTGGGATGAAGCAATGAAAAGTGTGCATCCTGGGGCTAACAAGCATGTGAAAAACAGACCGTTTCATGAGAAGTATACCCAGTGGAAGAGAGGCAGGACACTGTTTATAGACAAGTGAGAATAGTGGACGGAGAGGGACGTGAAATCTCCCACTGTGTGAATTATGTGCGCCCAGACAGGGTAATAATTCAAGCTCCTGACCCCCAGTACTATTGGCCTCAGTGCAAGAACCTCCCAGCAAATGTGCCTGTGCCTACTAAATGGACAGCAGAGCAGCGGTAGTCAATACTGCCACACCAGACTGTGAAGTGCCTTTGTTGATCCGCCAATATGGACCTCCAGGACTCAGGTGCCCCACATTCATCAGTCTACAGTGTACTGGCCTCTCCAGAATCCATCGACTGGCCCACCAGATGACTTCAGATCCAGAGAGGACACCAGCCCAGCTGTATCCTGTTCATCGCCTGGTAATCGGATGACGTCGGACCAGCTGTTTTCTTTTTGTTCCTGTTCTAAGGTTCCATCTCCAGAGATGACATCAGCCCAGCTGTTCCCAGATGTGCCCTCCTGTGGTTCCCGGAAGATGTCCGCCCAGCTGTATTGGAAGAAATGCTGCCAGGGAGAGTCTTCGTCAGAGGTGCAGGTCAGTCCCAAAATTTCCATTCTACAAGTGGCTGGTAAGTCCGAACTTTTCTATCTTTATGACATTGCAGTACACACCCTACACTAGCAGACTTCAAAATGTGTGAACTGCCCTCAAAAACTCTCCCCTTCGGGACTTTGGCCTGTTAGAACTGTGCTTCACTGGGCTCCGGCCCAGGAGAGACTCTTTATTGGACTAGCCTTCGGGCATTGTGGTCACTAGTTGGGACTTTTAGGGCACTCCATCCGCCCAAATGTGTATTGTAAATAATGTCGTTGTTTTCTAATGTATATACTGTTTTTCTACCTTTTCTAAAAAAATCTTTTTGGGATTTTTCAGTGTTTTGATGGTAGGGGTTTAGGTAGACTGTGTATGCAGATTAGGAGTGTGTGTTGTCTTTCTTTTTCTTACAGGTGTTCCTGGGAAAACAGAAGAGAAGACAAGAAGAGGAGGAGGGGCTCATCGGAGTTCCTCATTAGTACTTTAGTGTGTAGAAATTTAAAGTACTGTGGTGTTATGGTTGTTGTTGCTGTATTAACCCTTTCCTTCCACAGGTGTGGTTGTGGGGGTAGGGAGGAGACAGTAACATGGCATAAAATGTGGTATTTTAATGGTGTGTGGTTGCAGGTTGCCCAAGGTTGGGGAGGTCCCCGGGTTATTTTTGTTTTTGGGGGTATTAGGTTAGAGGCAGATAGGTTTTCCCTAGAGGGTTAGGGGGATAGACAGGCTGTGGCCCTGACCTGCAGTAGGGACCGCAGTGCTGATCTATCGGGGCTATGCTCTGGATGGTTCTACCAGAGCCACTAGGTGTCCATAGTAAGTGGATAGTGTAGAGGCTGATATGTCAGCTAAAGGCCTCTAGACCCTTAGTGTTGCCTGCCTGTGCTTCCACATGGTAGGAAGTGGCCTGATCACCCCCCTCCACAGGTAGCACATAGGGTGGGATGGTGTAAGTCCGGGTAAATAATGACTGCAGACAGTCATTTTCCTGGTCAAGGGCCAGTGTAACCCCCTTGTTACCCGGGGTTACTAGAATCCCAGTAAGACCTAGTGGTAGGCAGGGAAGGCAGCTTGAGAAACTCCAGTTAAATGGGTTTCACACTGTCTCACTCTGTTCTCAGTCTCAGTTGAGACGGAGGGATGACATCACCAATAGAACTATCGCAGCTGCATGAGCCACATTGGAATCTGCAACAAGGGAGTTGGATAGAACGTTGGGAAGTTTTGAAGTCAGTGTCAGTCAGTCAGTGTGAGTCAGTGGAGTGTGAAGTTGGGAGCTTGCTGAGAAAGCAGCTCAGTTAGGCTCTAGGAGCCTCAGCCCTGACAGAGGGCTACTTTTAGTTTAATAGGGTGTGTGTCTCCACCTTAAAGAGAGACACAGAAGATAATTGAAGTGGTGGAGACTGCTGTTTTCGGGTCTTAGTGCCCCTCCCTTTGGGGGGGGCAGGAAAGGGTTCCCTGCAGATTCCTGGGGCAACCCCCTAGTTCTGCTTGTGAAGGAAAAGCTGCCTGTTTGTTCCGGAGTTTATTTGGGAGAACAAGAAGATTTGTGAGTCGCCTGTGGGGCACCTGCAACGTGAGGGTGAGTGTCTGCTCTTGCTAAAAGGGCCTATGTTTTTCACCCTGGGACTTGTGTGACAATGTGGGGATTGAACTACTTAAATAGTGGAAACCCAGAGTAATGGGCTAAGCAAAGTAAAAGTAGGTTCAAGTCCAGAGCTTGTTGGGATGCAAATGACATGTAGAGGAGATGTGACAGACGTCTACCCAGAATCTACATTTGAAAGTTCAGTAAAGGAATTGTTCAGTTTCCAGAGAAATGGCCGGGTATGGGCTGTGGGAGCTGGAGGTGGGTGGCCCCCCATCTTTAGTGACCAGGTCCACCTCTACGGATTTCTTCTGTGGATTTCTACTTTACCTCAGGCACTTGGCCAGTGATGAGAGAAGTACCCAGATGTGGGATTGTAAGGAAAATTCTCTCTAGGAGTCGAAGACTCTAGTGTGGTTTGGGGAGCCACAACAGGATAATTGGTTCATTCCTCAAATGGACCATGGATCAAGTGGCCAGAGGGGGAGCCGGGCCAGTGGGGAAAACCCAAGTAGTGTACAAATCGGGCTGTGTACCCAAAGCTGCATGCAAGTCCGGGCTATGTGCCTGGTGGGTTTAGAGCCTGAGGGCTGGAAATGGTGATAAAGTGTTCTGTTGTCTCTAATCTGCATTACCAGGAAATGTAGCCCCATGGGGTTCCGTCTATGCTTTGTTTGTTCAGCTTGGATGTGAATAAAAGCCACACTGAAGAATCCCATTCCTGGTTTGGGACATTACAGTTAGTGCTTCCTGTGTTCGGATTTACTTGGGTGCCCCTGTTCACAGTAGCCAAACCTAGGTCCCCTGTGTCGAGTAACCTCATCCTCCCCGAACCCAGTCCCCACCAGGTACTGCTGTCAGCTTCAACAGCATGCCACCTGTCGTTTTGCTAAAAAGGCAGGGGTGAGGGGTTACATCTGAATACCATGAATAGTAGGGCTCAAGAATATATTCAGGAGCTCTTCCCAAATAGGGGTCTATTCATGTTCAGGAAGGAGTATTCGGCTACCTGCAAAGAAATAAAAAAAGAGAAAGAAATAAAGAAAAATAAACAGCTCCCCACCCTCCTCCTCTAGTTCCATAAAAACAAGTAAAATGTAAACCCCATCCCCCCACACTCTATCTACAGAACTGTCATACCGTTCCCACCCAGCACCCAGAGTTTCTTATAATATTTATTAAAATGGTCATTAAATCCCCTGATAGGTGACCAACTTAACCTGTCTGCCTCCACAGCAGGCTACCATCTTTAATCTGAAGTGCTAGTTGGTCTTTAAAGAAATATAATTTACGACTCCCCTGCACAGCACCCTATTCCCTCTCACCCAAAAGCACCCAGTCCTTAATTTGAGCTGGAGAAGATGACCGGCTCAACCCACCCTCCTGCATGGCCGGCCACCTTCTCATGAATGAAAGCAATCACATGCTTGCTATAGTATAACCAGCTGATCATGTTAGAATCTCGTTTTAATATAGCAAGTATGCAAGTGCTTTCATTCATATGAAGACAACCAGCCATGGAGAAGAGCAGGTTGAGCCTGTTACCACCTCCAGCTTATATTAAGAATTGGATGCTGCTGTGTGGTAAGGAACAGGGTGCTGTACAAAGGGGGGATATATAAATTATATTTCTCTGTAAGTAAACTAGTGCTTTAAAGACAGCAGCCAGCTGTGAAGGTGGGTGGGTTAAGCCGATCTCCCATCAAGGGATTTCATTACTATTTTAATAAATAGTATAACAAACTGTGGGTGTTGTGGAGGGAACACTGTGAGATTAGGCTATAGATAGAGGGTGAAGGGAATGGGTTTGCATTTAACTGGTTTGGGGCTGGGAAGGAGGGAGGGGGAAGCTGTTTCTTTTTTTGTGTGTTTTTTTCTTTGTTGTTGTTGCTGTTTCCTTTGTTGCCAAATACTAGATACCCAAATATTGGGCTGCTGAATACCACATATTCTGCCAAATATTCAAGAAAATGTATCTGCAGTGTCACTGTGTAAATAAACACAATGTGCCTCACTGAAACAGTGAGGCTAAACACTATACAAGTTCCTGGTTGGTAATTCTCAGTAATTTAATAAAGGCACCACACTGTAGTCTTTGTCAAATTAGTTACACTTTATTAGGATATTATTAACAAGACTATCCAGAAAATCATATTGTAACAATACAAACACACCCTGACAGGATGAATAGTCCTAATTCACAAAAAGAGGTGCGTTCTAGCATAATTTGTAAACCTAGGGCCAAATTAACTGTTATTTACCCAATACATGAAGAGAAACCAGAACAACCCTATTTTAACAATAAGAATGCATCCTGTCATGATTAGTAATCCTAGTTTACAAAAGGGAATACAAACTAACATTATTTTTAGACAGCAGGTAGCCTGCTACTACCTGGGTGTACCTATTACAGTTTAACTCTATACAGCCAATGGGGCAGTCCCATTGGGGTGCTCCTAACATGCAATCTAGACAGCTAGTAATATTTAAAATTACAGGGCTACAGATTTTCAGAGAAAATGGAATTTTATTCAGCTTCCTCTGGGTTTCTCCAAGCAGCTATGGCTAGTCAGATCTCACCTACTTCTTTCCTCTAGAAGAGACTCTGAACATAATATCTAGGTCCTATACTTATACTCAAATTGTCTGCAATAAAAATGCATTGCTGGCAATTTTTAAAAACCCTTATGGCAGATTTTAGCCTAGACACTATATCATTTAATAAAATCATGAGACCAGGGTTAAAAAGTACAGTGGCCATAGGATACCTCATCATAAGATACAGTTGACACTTTGTCGAAACAGGGGAGTTTCGTTTCTTGTCATCCTCGGATGGAAAAACTAGTGGTTAGGGGATTTACGTTATTAAAAAAAAAATAACAGACTTAGGAGACAGGGAACAACAGAAAAAGGGACCTCTCACTCTATTAAGGTAAATTGCTTAGAACTGCAAAAAGACCCTTTTAGCAAGAATATAATTCTTCCTTATCAGGTCGTCGTTATACAGATTTTAAGTAACAAGATGAGGAACTGCACTTAGCCAAGGCTAGACAGCGGTTCTTCTTAAAGCAGCTGCATCTTATCATGGCCATGACCTTTTTAACTTACAAAAGACATGTTCTGTACAGAATTTCTGCTGAGCAGAGCAAAACTAATTTTGCTTAAAACATTTGTTTTTAAAACACTGCTTATGCTCTTTACCTGTGTTCTACAAGTATCATCTACAGGGCCTTTACCACCTTTTAAACCTGTGCACCTACATACATATCACTTTTCATGGAGGTATCATTGCCATTTGTCCTGGTGGTGCCAGGTCATTATCTACTAGCCATTTGCATCTTGCACTAGCCACTTGCGCCTTTTACTAGCCATAACTATTAATTCATATGTTGGCATCATTTAGTTATTTATTACTTATTTTGCAGCCTCTCATAATCATTTGCAGCCTCTCATAGCTAACTAGATATATAAAGGTTGTTATTAATAGCCTTGTATGAATCTGGGCCACAGGTTAGTTTTAACAGTTTGGAAAAATGTTTTAAACTGGTTAGTTTTAACAACCGGGTATGGGTATACTGGATAACATTAACCAGGCAGACAACTATTCAAGTGCATAAAAAATGCCTGATAACATTTGTCATTTTATTTGCTCATAAAAATTGAAATAATAAAGTAAATATATACAGAAAGCAAAACAAAACAAAAGGAAAATACAAGTTGTTAATGCAGCACACCAAACAGGCTTCTAATAGCTAATTTCTCAGACATCTTCCTGTGTCCTTTTTCAGCTCAGCCTGTGAAACTGCACACCTTCTTTCTTCCAAGGTCAGCTATCTACTGACCCATCCTATCTGAAAACTAGCCCTTAGTGACAAGTTTATAGACATTCAAGGGATGACATCACAGTCATGTGATCTGTAACAATCCATTCTTTTGGCTTAATTAGTATTATAACTTTCTTTATTTCACTTGGTTTTATCCTGACATATCACATACTATCAGTTTATACCTTCTTATGTTCTTCTAGCTAGAATTCAATAACATTTCATTGCTTGTAAGGTAATTAAAGCAACATACATAACTAATGAGCTTTAATTAGGGCTAAGCTCCTCCCTCGAGGAGTGACATCACTCCAGGGTAACCAAATAAATAGAGTCAGACTGAGGACTGCCAGCCCTGTACTGAACTAGGAACTTAGTCTCAGAGGGCTGCAACAGCTTCAAGGCCGGGTAAGTGAGGCCTTCTATAATTACTTATCAAGAGCCACATAAAGTGCTAGGCTCTCTTCTTTTTATATTTATTTTATTTTTATTTATTTAATCTTAGATTACAATACCTCTGAGCAGGAGACCACTCTTTTACAAAGGTTCCACTTCGTAAAGGGTGGGTATACATACATTGTGGGTTTAGGAGTATATAGCTAGGTGAATAAAACATAGACAAAATACATTGTAAATAGGTAACAGAGATGATTTTAACACTGGGATAATTCAGGTAACAGTAGCAGCCTAGATGGCATTGTCAGGTAAAAGACGGTAATCCGACATCTCAAAGGAAAGTAGGGGGCACTGAGTGGGGGGACATGATGACCATTCAGGGGGAAATGGGAGAGGAGAGTGCACGGTATTGCAGGGCCATGGGGAAACTAGGAGTAGAAGGACAAAGTAGGAGTAGCGAGGAGAGGGTAATAACCTGAGGGTGAATAAGACCTGGGTCAGGAGATAGGGGAGTGGGGAGCATTTAAAATGTGCAGTCACAGGAGCTTTTCTTTAGTAGGTGTTATCTTAGCTTGGTCTTGAAAGGCCCCAATCTCTGCATGGCATCATGTTCAGTACCGAGTTTATTGAGCCAAAGTGGTGCCTGGTAGGTGTATGACCTCTGCCCTTGGGAGGTTCTGCAGCATGGGACAGTGAGAACCTAATGGTCAGAGTTCCTGGTGCGGTGTGGGTCTGTGAATAAGTATAGTAGGTTTGTGACTCCAGGATGTTCAAGTCCGAGTAGTGTTTTTTTTGCTAATAGGCAGGTTTGGTATTGTATCCTGTTTTCAAGTTTTAGCCACCCAGCTTGCTCATAAAGGTCGCATATGTGTGCTTTAGTCAGGGGGAACTGGTGAGCAGTCTGCAGGCTTTGTTGAGGGCTACTGCTATCCTATGTAGTGAGGTGATAGTGGCTGAGCTGTAAATGACCAATCCGTAGTCAATAACGGAATAAGAACATAGGAAGCACTATAGGACAGGGAAAAGGTGTACTATTTTACTTTTTGTTTCATAATTTCTTAGAAAACTGTAAGCAGAAGTTCTTTATTAAGTAAACTGCTCTGGTCAAAAGAGAAACTCAGGACTGAATTCAACAGTGTACTCCACAGAACTCTCTAGAATCTAATAAGAAAAAAGCATTCCTTGAGAACTAACTACATTCACATTATAGTGTAAACCTAGCACTCAGTAGTTGGTGACAGTGCCATCCAGAGGCTCTTACGTAATAATACATCTCCCTTCTTATAAAAAAAAGTAATGAAACTGTTCAGCAGACTATTTATTTTATTTTATTTAGTTTTTGTTGACCGGGTAAGTGCACTTGACAAATCCTGCCTATTTTCAGGCACGACTCGGGGGAAGGGGATACAGATGAATGCCAACTGACCTTGAACCAGATTAAGCTGTTGGTGGTATTCTTAGTGAATGAGGGAAATTTGGCCAGGACACTGGGGAAAGTCCCCTGCTGTTGGCCAGTAGGGGGACAGGCTGTCTCGCTGTATGATGGCCACTGTAGGAGAGCATTTGGAGGAGGAGGAGGAGGAGGAGGTGGGTGCAGCAGGTGGAGATGTCCTGCTGCTCGCAGAATCAGAGTCCCAGATTAAAGCATTTCTGGAGATGGATAGCGAGGAGATTTTTCATAAAGCAAGTGCAATGAGTGAATTGTTTATTTTTACACAAAGTTTATCTACGATAGAGAAACCTGATGGGAGTTCCTTTAATGCTAGGACAGCGGAGGATCCTGAGTTTTCAAATGTTATGGCTACCAGAGTAAAATCAACACAGCTGATGGCCAGCTCCCATGTCAAGTAAAGCATTCAGCTTGACAGCGGGAATGCGGAAGTGCAGCTGAAATTCGTATCGCAGAGTACAGGTGAGCTAAAACCTGAAATGGCGTCTTGCAATTCAAGGGGAGTTTCTAGTGAGGCTGGCAGTGATTTCTCAAGAAATGGAGAGTGCCAAAAGCCGATAGCAAGCCCCGAGGAGCCGGTCCCACAAGCTGGAGTCAATTCTGCACCCCCAGTATCCCCTGCAGCAGTACCTGTGAGTAGCACCCCTTCTCTGAATACTTTTACTGCAGTGCAATTAACTAAAGAAGCTGGCTTTGTTTTCAAATCAACAGGGGTCTGTAACATTAATCCAGGCTCACAGACACCGATTAAATATCAAACTGAAGTTAATCAATAAGAAGGGGTGATGGAATTTAGTTTTAATAAACCTAGAAACCCTCAAATAACGATGAAACCACCTAAAAATGTTTCTAATGATGGGGACAAAATTAACTCGAAACAAATGAGAGAAGCACTAAAAGTTTTACATGTGGCAACTTCTGATGTTCACGACAAAAACTGGTCAGCCCAGAGTGCTCTTCTAGCTGCTAGCTGGGAGAAATCAGCTAATGGGGTATGGTCTCCAGATTTAGCATGGGATGTCTCGCTCAACCTTCATAGTAATTCCCCAGAGTGGAAACCGGGAGGAAACAAAGGGGCTTAAGCAGATGGGAGGACAGAAAAGGGCCCTACTGTAAAGAAGTTATCTGTGGGTTCTGCTTCTACAGATAATTTGGTCTCTAAAAAGATACAGGACTCAATAGTAGACCAATTAGACAAACAGCTGCCTGCGGAGAAACCTTTAATGTCTGCACAGTCACTTTTTGCTCAAGCTAAAAGAGAAGCTGCACCTCGGCGCAACGCTGTTCATATTAGATATAAAGGTGGTGTGGTAGAGAAACCAGACAGATACTATGTGGGGAAATGCCTTATCAAAGAATCATTGCGTTTTACTCCCAGAGATGTGTTTGCTTTTATTAACATCTCTGGAGAGGACAATGATATAAGTTTTCGTTCTGCCTATTTACAGGATTTATTCTGGGAAAGATATGGTCAAGTAAAGTTCTCCCCAACGTGGACTCTCTTTTTAGTAATTCCCTTGACTAAACCTTTAATTAAAAATGTCACGGTGATGTTCAGGAATGAGGGAGTCCACGTTGAGGATATTACTTATTGGTTATCACAAAAAATGTGAGGTGCAAAGTGACCCTGAGCCTATTCTAGATTCAGAGCAGTTCTGGACAGGGGGTGGAAGTTTAAAGTGAAATTACGACAGTCTGATTTGGGTATAGAACATATTCCTAATTCTTTTTTATTGGGGAAGGACAGAGGGTTATGTTTTAACAGTGGTCAGCCAAGGGCCTGTTATAAATGTGGTTCTAAAATGCATCTTTCAAGCACCTGTGACCAGCCTAGATGTGATAATTGTGGGGAGGTGGGACACATCACGATGCAATGTGCCAACCATACAAGATGTGACCTCTGTGAAGAGTATGGGCATGCTTTTAGGGGAATGCCCATGGGCCACTAAGAACAAGGTCACTTGTGGTAGCCCTGACTTGCTAATTCAGCAGGCCCAGGAAGCTGTGGAGAAAATGGGTGGTACTATTATTGATTTGGAACCCCCCTCTTCCCCCCCAGAGTAGTGGAAACCCAAACTGTGACTATCACTACTCGTCCTCCTGACCCCCCCCCGAGTTAAAATGAAAACCAACTATAATTGATGCAATGCTACCTAAATCTGATCTGATGGAGCCAGTTTGCTATGTGGATCCAGAAGATAAATCTGCAGAGGTTTCTACTCAACAGTCCCCATTACCTCCAAGAAGGTCAAGCAGAAACCTTAAAACAGTTTTACTCCCCTCAATCGAGCCAATTGAAACCCAGAATTCATATGCTGCCCTTTTTACTGCTTGGGGAGATTCAGAAATGGAAGTGGGGGACTCTGATTCTCAGAGATCTGTTCAGGATACCCTTGATATCCCTGCAGAGGATTATAAAGAAAAGAAAAAGAAAAGAAGGAAAAAATGAGGTCTTTCCTTTTCTAACTGGGTTTTATGGTTGGAAGTCTTTGGGGCTCTCTCAATACACACAGTATCTTAAATAGTGCTAAAAGACAAGCAGTTTTTCAACTTGTGCACAATAGGAACATTTCCATTTGTTTTCTGCAAAAAAACCTGGATGTTCTCTAAGGAGCAAATATCATTCTTTAAAAAAGATTGGCCATAGGGACCTTCTTATTGGTCCTTTGGTAGAGAGAAAGCCGATGGTATTGGGATTCTTTTTAATTCTTTCTAATTTATTTTGTATAAACTAATCAAATTAGTCCCAGATAGGGTTTTAATTATTGATGGGAAATGGAAATCTAGAATGTATAGATTTATCAATATCTATAACCCCCAGACAAAGGCAGCCAGAATTGCTTGTATGAAGGATATTCAGCCTTATCTGGTCACCTCATTACACATTCTCTGGGGAGGAGACTTTAATTGTAGTTTAAATTTAAAGGGTGTTTCAGCTAAGAAAATATATTGTGATTCCAACTGCTTGAAGTCAATTCTGCAAACTGCAGAGTTGAATACATGTAACCTGTTAAATAAAAAGGGCTCTGGTTGTACTTTTTTTAAGGGGAGAGCTGAATCTATGATAGAATATCTTTTCACATCTAAAGAACTCCCTATTACATCTTTTATTACAGTCCCAGTAGAGTTCTCAGATCACATACTAATTCAAGTGGAGGTGGGGGACACTGTTAAACAAAAGGGTCAGGGGAAAAGATGGAAGTTAAATACTTCTATTTTGCAAGATAAGATAGTCATAAATTCAGTAAAATTGATTCTTAAAGCCAAATTATCAGTGGCTTTCTTATATCCTGATCTTGGGGAATGGAGGAGAGAAACTAAATATGATTGTATAAAATGGTTTAAAAGTTATGGGACACGTCAAAGGAATTCCAATTTTTTTTCTTATTTAAAATTAAGATCTCATTTGCAACACTTAATTTCAGTAGCTAATACCTTTAGACAGGATTTTTCTGTACAAATAGATACACTAAAGCAGCAGATGTGGCAATTGCAATAAGATAGAGCTAGAACACTTCAAGCTCTTCTTAATAATCATTTAAATAAATCGGTTATAGGTGACCCTTATGTATTATGCAAAACTCTTAGAGATTCTACTTCTATAGAGTTTTTGGATCATAATAACAGTAGAGTAGAGGATGTTGATTCCATTAACACTATTATTGATCTGCATTTTCAAGCTTTACATCCACAGCCTAACACCTCTTGCCAGGATATAGAAGGTTATTTAGGCCTCCCTCCCCGCCTTCTGTGGGATCTATCTTTGATTTCTAATATAAAGAAACCTTTTTCCCTACAAGAAATAGAAACAGTAATTAATGGCTTAAAAGATAATATTTCTCCTGGCTTAGATGGTTTATCCAACCTCTTTTACAAAACTTTTCAGGAAGAATTGGTACTTAGTTTACATTCGGTATTTAACAGATTTTTGTCGGGAGATCCTATCTCAGAGTGGTTTACTGAGGGGCTACAGATTTACATTTATAAATCTGGAGTTAAAGGAAACATTAGGAACTGGAGACCAATTACACTGTTGAATTCCGACTATAACATTTTTACTACCCTACTTAATAATAGAATTAAAAATATAGCAAACAACATTATTTTACCGATTCAGTTTTGCGGGTTACACAATAGACGGATCCAGTCAGCTTTAGCAACTATATGCAACTTAATTGAGTATTTGACAGTAATTGGGAAATCAGGCTGTCTCCTTTCTCTAGATCTTGAAAAAGTGTTTGATAGGGTTAATCATTTATTTTTATTTACAACACTGGAATATTTTGAAATTCCAGAGGAAATAATTAAACCTACTATATCGCTATATAAATCCTATAAATTATATCCGGTAATCAAAAATACAATAGGGAGAGGGTTTATTATCAGAACTGGGGTATGTCAAGGTTGCCCTTTAAGTCCGTTATTATATAATTTTTCTTTAGAACCCCTAATTAGAACGTTAAGTATAATTCCTAAATGGGAAGGTTTCAGAATTCCACTGACAGATACATTTTTAACAGTTCGGGTATATGCAGATGATGTATGTCTTTTTTTTAAACAATCTGAGCAAATTGGAGAATTTTTTAAAGAATTTCAGCTGCATGCAGGTGTCTCCAATGCAAAACTGAATTATTCCAAATCGAGAGGGCTGTTGATAGGAGGTAATTTTCAGGTCCCCTATCATTACAAGAATATTAAAATATCAATTGAACCACTTACTATTTTAGGTATAGTTTTTGGGTCTCAAAATCTCCCTGAGATTAACTTGGATGGGGTGTTAAAAAAGTGGAATTAAAAATTTCCAGATGGAAACAGTCCTGATTTACAAAACTCAAAAGAATTCGTATTCTAAAGCAATTTATTTTACCCTGTCTGCAGCATGTGGCTTTAATTTTTCCCCTGCCATCTCAATTTGAAACCAAACTCTATAGTATTTGCTTTCAGATGTTATGGGGCAATAGACTTAACCCAGTAAAATGATGTTTCACTTATCTGAAAATAAACAAGGTGGTTTAGAAATGATAGACCCAGTTGTATTCTGTTCTACCTTGTTTTTTTCCCATTCTTTAAAATTAAGTCTCATTGTTCCAGATAGTAATGAGGGATTATGGTTTAGGGAAGTCTTAGGAAGATATTTGTCAGCCTGGCTGCATTGTGCCCCAAAACTAAATCCCCATATCCATATACTGGCCTATTTTAGGCCTGCGGCTCAAAAACTTTATAAATGGCAAATGACCAAAAGCCAGATTAGTTCGAGCACATCTTGAAACCTTTATAATGTAGTACTATCTCACATTTATCCCTTAAATCCTTGTTTTAAAAACTGCCTGGAGGTTTTGAACTCTAATATTCTGAATCAGTTTAATAATCCTAGATTACCTATACATATGTTGGAAGTTCAGTGGCTAACCATGTATGGGTGTTGAAACATTAGAGGGACTGCAAAATATAAGGCCGAGGAGGAGAGGAATTGTCCTTATATGGAATGCATTAACCAAGAGGAAACAATGGAACATTTTTTTCTGTTTTGTTCTTATTCTAAAGCATTGTGGGCATATCTGGCAAAAAAAAAGGACAATGGTTTGGTTAGACAATCTAACTTATGACATATTAATATTATGACATATTAATAATAGGAAGACTTCCTCCCAGTTTACAACTTTATGAGAAAGGTACACTGTGTTTTTTTTTGGCATGTTTAAGATTCTGCCTCTGGCAGGTAAGGTGCCAATGGGTTCTATATCAACAGAAAATGTCGTTTCACGGGTTTAGCATATATGTCTCAAAGGAATTGCAAAAAGTACACTTAAAGGATATGCAATTGTATAATGTAGGGAAAGTTAAATTATGGTGGAAAGGGTTTTCACATATTATTAAGTATAAATAAAGGAAGTTATATAACTATTTATAAGACTAGCTATAGTGTATATGGGTATCTTAGGCTGAGTTTTTTTGTGAGTTTTTTTTGAATTCTGTTATAGAGCACTTGATTTCTTGTAATTGTATGGCTTTTTTTGTCTTTATGTATAATGTGAAATATCTGTATTATGTTCTATTATGTTCTATTGTAAATAAAATCACCCCTACTCTTTAACATCCACCTGAACTACCACCAATCCAGGCAGATGGGACCTCGGTTTAACATCTCATCCGAAAGACGGCACCTCAGAAGTGCAGCACACCTCTCATAGTTTCAGTGCTATGCAATATGAATTTGGAATTGGCAGAATGTCAATTGCATCCTACAAGTAATACAAAACAAACTTTATTATTTCAGTTCATAAGTTCATTCTCTGAGGTGGCTTTACCATATGACCAGCACGGGTGACAT
This sequence comes from Neoceratodus forsteri, assembly GCA_016271365.2. Lineage (NCBI taxonomy): Eukaryota > Metazoa > Chordata > Ceratodontiformes > Ceratodontidae > Neoceratodus > Neoceratodus forsteri. The sequence continues at coordinate 722,357,992 of CM057458.1, read as the reverse complement.
AAAGATTTCCCATGTCCTTTGCTTGTTTGCTGGGATCTGGTGGCAAAGTCTCTTTTTTTATCATGAAATATTTTATTATTTTCAGTTTTAGTAATAACCAGTACATTATATATAATGAAGTATAACGTTGTGGATACTTACGACAGCACTGTGTCAATCAACTGTTTGCAAGAACAAAGGTTGGAGTGTGTACACCTCAATGCTTTCAGAAAACCAGTTGGGAGGAAACGTCCCTACATGTATCAAAACATATAACAGTTACAAATCTTGCATTAAATCAAGTGCATTAAATAACAGGGCTGTGCGGATACCTTTTTTTGAATATTCAACCGAATATTCGGTATTCGGTTCCCAGATATTCGTTATTCGGCTAGTGAAATTGCCTTCTTAGAGAACTGGCATACAAGTCCTTTAAATGGCTTCAAGGAGAGTAGGATGAGCTGTCATGGCACTTTGGCTTGTACAGTGGTACCACAGGCTGTCGTTTGACATTGCTGCTTCAATAGGAGGATGCAGAGGTTGCAGCATTTTGGATTGTACACTGGTGCCACTGCCAAACAGGCTGTCTTGTGCTGCTGATGCTTCAGGAGGAGGATGCAGATCTCATGGCACTTTAGCTTGCACACTGGTGTCACAGGCTGCCTTGCCCCACCACTGTTTCAGGAGGATGATGCAGATGTCATGGCACTTTATCTTGTACACTGGTGCCACAGGTTGCCTTGCCCCATTGCTGCTTCCAGAAGAGTATGCAGATGTCATGTCACTTTGGCTTATACACTGGTGCCACTGCCACACAGGCTGTCTTGTGCTGCTGAGGCTTCAGGAGGAGGATGCAGAATCCATGGCACTTTGGCTTTTACAATGGTGCCACACGCTGTCTTGTTGGGTACAGTTCTGTTGTGGAGGAGGATGCAGATGTCATTGCACCTTGGCTTGTACACTGGTGCCACAGGCTGTGTTGTGCTGCTGATGCTTCAGAAGGAAGATGCAGATGTCACAGCACTTTGGCTTGTACACTGATGCCACAGGCTGTCTTGTTGGGTATGGTTCTGTTGTGGAGGAGGATGCAGATGTCATGGCACCTTGGCCCTTACACAGGTGCCACAGCTTGTGTTGTGCTGCTAATGCTTCAGGAGGAAGATGTAGATGTCATGGCACTTTGGCTTGTACACTGGTGCCACAGGCTGTCTTGTTGGGTATGGGTCTGTTGTGGAGGAGGATACAGATGTCGTGGCACCTTGGCTTGTACATTGGTGCCACAGGCTGTGTTGTGCTGCTGATGCTTCAAGAGGAAGATGCAGATGTCACAGCACTTTGGCTTGTACACTGGTGCCACAGGCTGTCTTCTTGGGTATGATTCTGTCATGGAGGAGGATGCAGATGTCATGGCACCTTGACTTGTACAATCATGTCACAGGCTGCCTTGTCCCACTGCTGTTTCAGGAGGATGATGCAGATGTCATGGCACTTTATCTTATACACTTGTGCCACAGATTGCCTTGTCCCATTGCTGCTTCCGGAGGAGTATGCAGATGTCATGTGACTTTGGCTTATACACTGGTGCCACAGCCACACAGGCTGTCTTGTGCTGCTGAGGCTTCAGGAGGAGGATGCAGAATCCATGGCACTTTGGCTTGTACACTGGTGCCACAGGCTGTCTTGTTGGGTATTGCTCTGTTGTGGAGGAGGATGCAGATATTGTGGCACCTTGGTTTGTACACTGGTGCCATGGGCTGTCTTGTTGGGTACGGTTCTGTTGTGGAGGAGGATGCAGATGTCATGGCACCTTGGCTTGTACACTGGTGCCTCAGGCTGTGTTGTGCTGCTGAGCTTCTGGAGGAAGAGGCAGATGTCATGGCACTTTGACTTGAACACTGGTGCCACAGGCTGTCTTGTTGGGTATGGTTCTGTTGCAGAGGAGGATGCAGATGTCATGGCACCTTGGCTTGTACACTGGTGCCACAGGCTGTGTTGTGCTGCTGATGCTTCAGGAGGAAGATGCAGATGTCATGTCACTTTGGCTTGTACACTGGTGCCACAGGCTGTCTTGTTGGGTATGGTTCTGTTATGGAGGAGGATGCAGATGTCGTGACACCTTGGTTTGTACACTGGTGCCACAGGCTGTCTTGTTAGGTACAGTTTTGTTGTGGAGAAGGATGCAGATGTCATGGCACCTTGGTTAGTACACTGGTGCCACGGGCTGTCTTGTTGGGTACAGTTCTGTTGTACAGCAGGATGCAGATGTCATGGCACCTTGGCTTGTACACTGGTGCCTCAGGCTGTGTTGTGCTGCTGAGCTTCTGGAGGAAGAGGCAGATGTCATGGCACTTTGGCTTGTACACTGGTGCCACAGGCTGCTTTGCCCCACTGCTGTTTCAGGAAGATGATGCAGATGTCATGGCACTTTATCTTATACACTTGTGCCACAGATTGCCTTGTTCCATTGCTGCTTCCAGAGGAGTATGCAGATGTCATGTCACTTTGACTTATACACTGGTGCCACTGCCACACAGGCTGTCTTGTGCTACTGAGGCTTCAGGAGGAGGATGCATAATCCATGGGACTTTGGCTTGTACACTGGTGCCACAGGCTGTCTTGTTGGGTATGGTTCTGTTGTGGAGGAGAATGCAAATGTTGTGGCACCTTGTCTTGTACACTGGTGCCACACGCTGTCTTGTTGGGTACGGTTCTGTTGTGGAGGAGGATGCAAAGGTTGTGTCACTTTGGCTTGTACACTGGTGCCACAGGCTGTCTTGTTGGGTATGGTTCTGTTGTGGAGGAGGATGCAGATGTTGTGGCACCTTGTCTTGTACACTGATGCCACAGGCTGTGTTGTGCTGCTGATGCTTCAGGAGGAAGATGCAGATGTCACAGCATTTTGGCTTGTACACTGTTGCCACAGGTTGTCTTGTTGGGTACAGTTCTGTTGTGGAGGAGGATGCAAATGTCATGGCACCTTGTCTTGTACACTGGTGCCACAGACTGTGTTGTGCTGCTGATGCTTCAGGAGGAAGATGCAGATGTCACAACAGTTTGGCTTATACACTGGTGCTACAGGCTGTCTTGTTGGGTATGGTTCTGTTATGGAAGAGGATGCAGATGTCGTGACACCTTGGTTTGTACACTGGTGCCACAGGCTGTGTTGTGCTGCTGATGCTTCAGGAGGAAGATGCAGATGTCATGGCACTTTGGCTTATACACAGGTGCCACAGGCTGTCTTGTTGGGTATGGTTCTGTTGTGGAGGAGGATGCAGATGTTGTGGCACCTTGGCTTGTACTCTCATGCCACAGGCTGTCTTGTTGGATATGGTTCTGTTATGGAGGAGGATGCAGATGTCGTGACACCTTGGTTTGTACACTGGTGCCACAGGCTGTCTTGTTAGGTACAGTTTTGTTGTGGAGAAGGATGCAGATGTCAAGGCACCTTGGCTTGTACACTGGTGCCACAGGCTATCTTGTTGGGTATGGTTCTGTTGTGGAAGAGGATGCAGATGTTGTGGCACCTTGGCTTGTACACTTGTGCCACAGGCTGTGTTGTGCTGCTGATGCTTCAGGAGGAAGATGCAGATGTCACAGCACTTTGGCTTGTACACTGGTGCCACTGCCACGGGCTGCCTTGTGCTGCTGATGCTTCAGTAGGAAAATGCAGATGTCATGTCACTTTGGCTTGTACACTGGTACAGGAGAGCAGGCTACCATGTCCCACTGCTCTTTCTGGAGGAGGATGCAGAGGATCTGGAGGAGGATGAACAGGAAAATAGTTCATCATGGGCATTCCATTCAGTTTCCCATAGGATTCAACTGGAAGTATAAGATGACATAACTGTCATTTATTGTACTTGGGTGAAGAAAACAATGTGTACTACAAGAATAAAATATGCCACACCCTTAAATAATTGTGGCCTTTAAGAAAACCAACTAATAAAACATAATTATGTCCATAGGAGAACAGTATAACTTCAATAGGCTTAACTCAGTCAATACTGGTATTTCATTGACAATCTACCTATGGGCACACTCTTCTTAATGGGATTGGGTATTACAGGAAACACACATGACAGATCCTTAACTAATTGTGCCCTTAAAAAAAAACTAATAAACATAATTATGCTCATAGAACACTATAACTTTACTTCGTCAGGCTAACATGCAAATTCAAATCTTACCCTCGTAGCTGAGAGGGACGTCTGTGAGGACGGTACTCTTGCATGATGCCTATTCTGCCCATGATGAGTGTGGCCACAAAGTTGCCTTTTAATGAATGCTACCTGTTAGGGACACATAATGAAATGAAGTGCTTCCAAATGGCTTGTACATATCCATGCAGTCTCCCTTCTCATGTGGCAATCAGATAATTCAAAATCAGTGGTCTCTGGTCAGACAGATCTATTTCTTCCTTTTTTAGGTATTGCTTTTTTGGTTTTTTCTCCCATCCCATGCCCTGCCCACATGCCCCTGATGTGACGTGCGCATGTGGAGACATGCGCATGCATGCCTTGTGGGACACCCCCATCCTGCCAGTCACCAGGTTCCACCTACGCTCATTGCTGGGCCTTCACACAGCTATGGCAGGACTACAGATGGGCACCCCCCCACCCAAGAGAGGAGAGTAGGTGGTCATTTCTACTAACACCCCCCACCCCCCGCTGGCCTGGCATCGTTCCCAAACCCATGTCACCAGTGCAGCACGAGGTAAGGTGTCCAGCATCTCAGCCCTCAGAAGTCATACACACAGTGTTTTTAAAAGAGTCCATCAGACCCGTGATCAAATTCCTGCAGGGTAAAAAAAATAAAAAAAAAACAAACATGATTCATTTCAATCCAAGACACAGAATTACAGAAATACAGATGCACTATTCAATCTTATTCCCAAACCCCTTTATCCAAACAAACACAAAACAATTAAAAGATTTCATACAATTTACTTACTTTTGCTGGTAGCACACAATGTGGTACTTGAAGATGAGCAACATCACTCTGGCTTGGGCGGTCATCATCATCATCAAGACTTCTTCTTCATAATTTTTGATGATTTGACATAGTAAATGAATACTGAAGTGGAGACTGGTGAGGCCACACTGGTGTCTGGCATATTTCAGTCATGGGGAATACTAGAGAGCAAATCTCAGGCATGGTCAATACTGGAGACTGGTGATGCCACATTGGTATCTGGCAAATTTCAGGCATGGTCAATACTGGAGACTGGTGATGCCACATTGGTATCTGGAAAATTTCAGGCATGGTCAATACTGGAGACTGGTGATGCCACACTGGTATCTGGCAAATTTCAGGCATGGGCAATACTGGAGGCTGGTGATGCCACATTGGTATTCAGCAAATTTCAAGCATGGGCAATACTGGAGACTGGTGATGCCACATTGGTATCCAGCATATTTTAGGTATGGGGAATACTGAAGAATAGAGACTGATGATGACAAACCAAATATTACACTTGGCTGGTGCTGCTCTAAGCAACTACTTAGAATATTTGTGCAAAATTATGCCGAGCATCCACCACTTCACATTTCATGGACACCATAAATGGTTTACAAATTCATGTGATTATTAAAAAAGCACAATGCCTGATGCATTTCAGATCCCAAAAGATCCTTTTTCAAAGGCAATTATAGCAAAACTAAACACTGTTATATACACATAAGTGTTGTGACATCACAGTGACATCATACTAAAAACAACCTTCAAATTCATAGGATGTAATACACCCTGACCACATGATGTGCCCATGTGAAACATCCATTACCCACCCTTAGGTGCTACAGATTATAAAACAGACAATTCCAAAGGTAATACAATACAGTGGTTTTAAACTGCAGTGCATAACCATTGAAAGTGCAGATGTTGAAAACATATAATATTGTATGTATACAACAGCATAGCCAAATAATTGCCAATATCATAATGTACAGAAAAGCAGTGGAAGGGAAAGGAAGGGAATAAAAGAAGTAAGAAGGAAAAAAAAAAGACCAAAACAAAGAATTAAAAATGGAGAAAATAAAGGGGGGAGGGGGAATTTAAGATTCTCACTGTCAGAATCCAAAAGTAATGTAGGAGCAGCAAGCAACCCATCAGTGTGCAACATTTAATTTCAGTTTTATTTTCTGCAAATATGGTCCAAGATCAAGACCATAATTTAGGCCAGGAATCTTATTATCTGCCAAAGTTATAATCTAACACTTTTCTTTATTCAGCAGCACTATATTGACACAGAACAGCCACCAAAATTGTCCTGCAGAAGAGCTAAGACACTGAAGGACATTCATTCCAGTACACATCGATTACACTGAACCCAAGTTTAAAAAAACTTGGTTAAATCAGCAAATGAATGTCTGTGTACAGTGCAAAAGATGTGTCCATCGCAAAACTGTTGCAGTTAGTAAAACATTCACCAGCTGTAATGTTCAAAGGGAATATTCAGTAAGACAGCTGCTTACCTCTGACACCTCGGGTTATCTGGCAACATGTTCAGTCCTGGCCTTCTATGGGGGTAAAACAACCTGGTGCCTAAAAACTAGAATTTCAGGGCATCAAGAAGGTGTTTCACCCTACGAGAACAGTTCATTAATACAGTAATGATATAGTGCTGCTGAATAAAGCAACGTTTTGGATTGTACCATTAGGAGATAATAAATTCCCTGGATTAAATTATGGGCTGGATCTCGGACTACTGAGGAAAAGAAAATGGAAATGAAGTGTTACACACTGATGGGTTGCTGGCTGATGCTACATTTCTTTTGGATTCTGACAGTGAAAATCCTAAATTTCCCCCTCCCCTTCCCCCTTTATTTTCTCCATTTTTAATTTTTGTTTTGGTCTTTTTTGTCCTTCTTACTTCTTTTGTTCCCATCCTTTCCCTTCCACTGCTTTTCTGTACATTATGATTTAGGTGATTATTTGGCTGTGCTGTTGCATATATATGATATTATATGTTTTCAGCATCTGCACTTTCAATGGTTATGTGCTGCAGTTTAATAACACTGTGTTGTATTACCTTTGGGAATTGTCTGTTTAACAATATGTACCACCTAAGGGTGGTTAATGGATGTTTCACACAGGCACATCATGTGGTCAGGGTGTATTACATCCTATGAATTTGAAGGTTGTTTGTATTATGATCTCACTGTAATGCCACAACACTCATGTATATGTAATAGTGCTCAGTCTTGCTGTAATTGCCTTTCACAAAGGATCTTTTAGGATCTGAAATGTGTCAGGCATTGTGCTTTTTTAATAATCACATGAATTTGTAAACCACTTATGCTGTCCATGAAATGTGAGGTGGTGGGTGCTCAGCATACTTTTGCAGCAAAGGACAACATCACCAGTCATGGGTTTTTTTGGAAAAAGAGCGATATATTGAGTGTCATTAACATAATACCAGATGGGATGTTGGTGCACATAGTCCACATGTTGGCCCAGGCCAGCAGCACAAGTACAGGGGGCATGTGTCACATAAAAATAGCATTGTTATTAAAGTGCTGTGAAATTCAATTATTCAAGACTTGTAATCAAGATGTGGTAAATTGAGCTTGATGAACACAAGTTGCTCAACATGTTCAGGGTCTAATGAGGATCTGTGAGGCTCCACCACATCCCCTGCTGTGCTAAACAGCCTCTCTGATGGCACACTGGTTGGGGGCAGCTCAGGTTTTTCATGGCCAGCTGTGCTAAGTGAGTGGATGATTTCAGCTTTTTAGTCCAGTACTCCAGTGGTTCAACTGAGATGGGTTCAAGAGCTTCTGTCAAGAAGCAATTCAAAACATTGCTGGTCGAGAGTGGGTGCTGCTCATTTCGATTTCTTTGCTCCGCCTGTAGGGATGAACTGAGTTGTGCCCAGTGGTCTTCTTCCTCCATTTCTGGGACATCCTCCACCTGCTGTTCTTGTTCTTCCAGGGCTACTTCAGTAGGCATCACATCCTTGGCACACACTGTAAAGGTGAGCTCTGAGCACAGCTGCTGACGAAACTCATTGACACGGTGGGCAGGCATTTCAAGGTACAGTATCTCGCACTTAAACCTCGGGTCCAGCATCATTGAAAAAACATGTGGCTTAGTGACACAAATATCTGTGAACCTGTTCCCTAATTCAGTTGTTAGATTGTGTACAAGGGCCATCACTGCAGGTGCAAGATCAGCATGGGTGGAAAATTTCTGCAGCGACTTCTTCAGTATCTGGACTGCAGGGATGACCTGACTTAGTAGTGCAGATGCTGCACTCATGTCATGTGGCTTCTTTCAAAAGGACCAAGCACCTTTACTGTTCCTCCAACAACAGATCAGTCCTGGTGGCTGGGAATTCCCCCAATATCTGTCTCCATACTTATTTCATGGAGAACTCTCTTCTGCTCCAGCAGCCTTTGCAACATGTAGAATGTTGAATTCCACTGTGTTGACACATCCTGTATCAGCCTGTGCTGTTATCTGAATGCACTCTAGCACCTGCCACAGTTGGTTTGTGGCTTTAATGGAGTGATGGAAATGGGCACAAATTTTTCTTGCTGTCTTCAGTGTTTGATCAACCTCTGGTGTCTTGCAGATGGACTTTGTCACCACCAGATTCAAAGTGTGTGCATAACAACGGATGCCTTTAAAGTACCCATCAGACAAGGCCTTTATCATATTTGCTGCATTGTCAGTCACAATGAAAGCAACACGCAGCTATGTGTCTTCAGTCCACAAACACAGCATGTCTTGCAAGAAGGCCAAAAGGCTGGTGGACCAGTTATCCACAGACATAACGGACACATTCAGAAGTGCAGACCTGCTATGAGACATTGTGGAGCCTATACCAGGGGAATGACAGGAAGTGTTTAGATCTGTACTTTCACTGCCTGTACCAGTTGGGTCTGCTACACACCAATGTGCAGTCAGTGACATGTATGCATGGTTGGAGTTTGTGCTACTCCATATGTCTGTTGTGCAATGGAACACATCCCTGACTACACTTGATAGTTGCTGCAATACTGCCTTGTGCACATCCTCTTAAATGTTGGGCACAACAGTACGGGAGAATGTTGTACGTAATGGTATCTGATACTGTGGGTGCAAATGTTGCATCAGCTACCTAAAACCAATGTTTTCTACCATTGAAAATGGCTGAAGATCAAGTGCAATCATTTCCCCAATTAACTGGGTGATCTGTTGTGTACATGGGTGTGACGGGGATATTTAGTTCTTGCATGAAAGGACCACATAATGGGTGCCAAAGAAGTCTGGGACTGTAATGGGGTCTGATGGCTTTCAATGGGAGATATTGTGGACCGTGCAGCAGATGAATTATCAGAAGGCAAAGAGGCAGCCACAGTTCGTCTTGACACAGTTTTGTGACAAACTGTCACTGGTGTAGATGGGCGTGAAGAAACTGTGTCAGACTCACTGACTTGATGACAATCACCACTGCTTTGTGACTGGGAATCATCAACATGATCTGGACCCCCACCAGTACCTACAAGAGGGTGTTGTTTCATGTGATCAGGGAACACACTGAATCCTTGCAGTGCACTGGCATGCTTCAGCTTCAAATGATTATTCATTGCCATGGTAGTTAGGTTAGAGACATTTTTTCCCCTAATTACGGTGTGACAGCCCACATACTGCCTTAGTTGGATCATTTTTGGATAAGCTAAAATGAAGCCACACAGTGCTTCTGACAGTCTTACTTGAGCCAGCACTTTTCCCACCAATAGGGCGGCCATGGCTACTCCTTTTTGTACCACTTTCACCACCAGCTGAACTATGTGCTGCAACAGCACCTTGATCTTCCTCCACAACAGCTGTCTGACTTTCTTGATTAGAACTCTCCCTATCTTGTGTGGATGGAGGTGACACAACCCTGCTGAAGCTTAATGTGGACTGCTTCGTTTTATTGACAGATGGAGGTTTAACGGCTTGCTTGCTCTGCTGACCATGCCTATGCTCACTTTGCTCAGTACTCCTAGCACCTTTCCCCAGTTTGTCTGCAGATTCTGCAGCTCTTAGGTTTTTACTAGTCAGATATGAGGAATATTCTGACTCATCCCCAAAGTCACTTATGTGGCTGTCAGTGTCATTGCAGATGCTGATGCTGATGGTAGCTCACTAGGGTCCGGAATATATTCGGAGCCAGAAGACTGGTCTGCAAACTCTGCATCCTCCTCATGTAATACATCATCAACCACCTGAGCAGCATGACTGCTGCATTTGGATTGCATCCTAGGGGTAGGGGTACGTGTCACGGGCATTGTGGAAATATCTGCCTGTGCAGTATCCAGGGTCATGGCAGTAGCCACATTTACAGTGACTGCACTGGTAGTGGTTACAGCACTAGTAGCCATGGGGTCGACATTGTCACTGGATGCACTTGTTGAAGCAGTGGGGGTGGTGACTATAGTGGGGGACAGGGTTACAGTGACAGGGACAGCAAAAGTGGTACTGATGGCACTGGTGGCACTGGCTGATGTGCTTGTGCTACAGGTGGTCACAGGGACTGACAGTATGCTAGTGGTGGCAAGGGATAAAACATCAGCAAGAGTGGCAGAAGCTACAGGGTAACTCAAGACAGTGGCTGTGGCTGCTACTTCCTCACTTGGAGCTCTGCTAAGCTCTAATGCTCTCCTACTACTGCCATAGAAGGTCAGGGCAGAAAATGGGTGACTGCTACTGGTGGTGGTAACAGCGCTATCAATTAGGTTACTACTACTAGAGCTTCTTTCAGCACCCAACGTATTATGTGAGCTTACTGCCTTGCTAAGTGAAAAAAATATTTTGGGATGCCAAATGCGTCCAGATGAACATACAGTACCTTCTGATTCTGCATCACTGCTGCTTGCCGTGCTTGGTACAGGCAGGGCTGTGGACTTGCTGGGGCTAGACCAAGTCCTTTTACAAGTTTGCTTATCACCAGACATGGTAAATGATACTGCTGCTGGTTAATGTTACAATCAGTAGAAGTGCTATGATTAGTTAACAACACAGGCAAATATTTTTATTTATGTTATGATATGCAACTATGTGTAACTGTGGGTGTAATATATGCAGCTTGCAAATAAGCCCACAACAGAACCGTACCCAACAGGCCCAACAAACACACACACAATTCCCTGTGCCACACCTGACACACTGAAAGACCCCGGAAGAAACTGATGGACAGATGTGTGACTCACTCTGCGCTTACACTCAGACGCAGTGGGGAGGGGAGACTAGGTGTCAAAATACTTTCTTTTTCTGAACAAAATCAGATTGTCATTAATTTTCAGATACATCACAGGCAGCAGCCTGTCACACTCACACTACTATATTTTGTGTGGATTAGAATGTTAACCACTAGGGTTGGGGGGCCACTAAGTGGCGATGCTTACCAAACAAAACAACCCTCTGTGAATGACTGTTACTGAGCCCAGAAACTGTTCCCCAAATTATATATATCTTTTCTAAATACTGTAATTCTGTCACACTAGACAGAAAACTTAAGCCCACTTTACTGAGCAAAAAAAGGTTTTTTTTCTGACACAAAATAAATCTCTTTGAATGAAAAAAATTCACACACTGTAAGAGCAGACAGGTGTGTGACTTGCTCTGCGCTTGCAGCACACAGACGCAGTGGGGTGGGGGAGACTAGGTGTCAGACTACTTTCTTTTTCTAAACAAAATCAGATTGTCATTAATTTTCAGTTGCATCACAGGCAGCAGCCTGTCACACTCACACTACTATATTTTTTTGTGCGGTTCAAACTTTAACACCGGGGGTGTGGTCTGGGAGCTACTAAGAGCCGAAGCGGCGATGCTGCTTAGCAAACAACCCTCTGTGAACAACTGTTACTGAGCCCAGAAACATTTCCCCCAAATTATATATATTTTATAATACTATATTAACTTTACTGAGATTTCACCTAGATTTGGTGTGGACTGGAACTTTAAAGTTAAAACCGTTGTGGGGGGGGGGGAGAGATGCACAATATGCACTGGCAGTGGCAGCAATTACTGTAGTAAAACCCTCTCTGAATTACTGTTTACTGAGCCCAGAAACAGTCAGTTACCCTAAATTATTATATTATGCTATATAATTCTGTCACACTAGACAGAAAACTAAAGTCTGACCTTTACTGACAGCAACAACAAAAGCCTCTGCTGCCACTAAATAAACAAGCATTTGTCAATGCCGAATGTTTGCTTGCTGGTATTAGCATTGAAAATGCAGGAGTTAGACAGATGCAGAGTAGGAATGGCAGTGAAATATTGAACTTCATGCCAAGTCCACCTCCAACCTGCAGAGACGGACAGGCGTTGGGGTATGCGTTTGGGTTGTTGCCCATAACATTCATGCCATTTTACCTCACCCTATCCTGCAGATACTGACAAGTGTTGAGGTGTGCCTTGGGGTGTTCGGCTTTTTAGTCACCCCACTCCATAAGGACTTACGCTGAAATGGGTGCAATATAGGAGAATGGGGTGAACTCTGGGGCTGAAGAGTCCAAAGCACACCTCAATGCCTGTCACTGGCTGCAGGGTGGGGGTTGGGGTGGAATGGCATGAGCATTACAGTTGGCAATCCAAAGGCACACCCTCATGCCTGTCAGTTCTGTGCAGGGTGGGACATTATGATTAGAAACCCTAACATCCCAGGTGTTTGTTGTTTAGTAAACATTAAAATTTTCAGCATTGCTTTTTGTGACCCCCACCTCCATGAAAGCATTTGGAGACTCTTCTCATGAACAGTGGCACTGTGAGTTTGTCAATGTGCTAACTTTGAGTTCTCAGCGACTTGGTGTGCCATTATGCGCCAGATGTACGAAAACACAGATCAGGCAGGATGTGAAAAATGACAGCTGCACCATTCATAGGGAGGTATGAAGAGATGGCAATGTTGAAAATTGGTAGTGAAAATATTAAAAATGCTAGAACTTCTGCGCATATGTGGAAACTGTGCAACGCATGCGCATAACACAGTTATTTAGTGGAATTATATCAACATAGGCATTTTGTGACTTCTACTCATGAACACTGCCAGTATGATTTTCTTAATCTATCCTGAACATTGATTTCCCAGAGCAACCGCACTATTCTGCGCCAGATGTGTAAACACATATGTCGGGCAGGATGTAAAAAATGACAGCTGTACTGTTCACAAGGAGGTCTGAAAAAATGCCAGTGCTGGAAATCTGGAGTGAAAGTACTACAAATTTGCAAAGTTATGAGGGTATGTGGAAACTGCACAATGCACGCTTGTAACACAGTTATTTTAAGGACATTTGTCACCAAATTTTCAACATAGGCATTTTAGGACCTCTGCTCATGAACAGAGTCACTGCGATTTTACATATGAACATACAAACATACAAATCTGCCAGCAGAACAGACCAATCAGTCTATCTAAATCTGCCTGAGTGTGCAGCTAGCACCTTAGATTGCAGCTGCCCAAACCTCCTCCCCCTCAGTTCCTCCCCTGCTTGTCCCAGCCCCTGCCCCCTTCCTCTTCCATTATCCCAGTCCTTCTTAAAGCTATTTACTGTCCTACATGTTACCACCGCCTCTGGCGGCACATTCCAACTAGACACCACCCTCTCAGTAAAGTAGCGCCTCCTCATTTCCCTCTAGAAGCATCCCCCTTCCAACCTTAGTCTGTGCCCTCTCGTTTCTCTTCCACTCCTCAGTTTAAACACCCCCTCGGTGCTAGGTTTATTTACCCCCCCAGGTATTTAAACACTTCAATCATATCCCACCATCCCTCCTGTCCTCCAGTGTGTACATGTTCAGCTCATTCAGCCTAACTTCTTATTCCTTTCCTTCCATCCCCTTTAACATTTTTGTTGCCCTTCTTTACACCCCCTCCAGTAACTTTATATCTCTTCTCAGGTATGGCTTCCAGTATTGCACACAGTACTCCAGCTGTGGTCTGACCAATGATCTGTAGAGAGGTAGTATCACATCCCTGTGTCTGGATGAAGACCCCCTTGCAATGCACCTCAGCATCCTGTTTGCCTTCGCTGCTGCTCTCCTATGCTGGGCTGAGTTGTTCTTGCTCCCAGTTACCAACACCCCTAGGTCCTTCTCCTCCTCTGTGATCCCCAACTTCACCCCCCAAACAACAGTCCCTCTTTGAGTTCTTAGGCCTGAAGTGCATCACCTTACACTTGTTTACTTTGAATCCTAGCTGCCACTCCACCGACCATGTCTCTACTTTGGTTAGGTCCTCCTGCAGTTTTTCCCATCTGTCCTCTTTGTCCACCACTGCCCCCAATTTGGTATCATCTGCGTACAGATTAACCCTGCTCCCCACTCCATCTGCTATATCCAAGATAAAGAGCCCAAATAGCATTGGGCCAAGCACTGAACCCTACAGCACTCTGCTTGTCATTGTTCTAGGTGCCGAGAGCTCCCCGCCAACCACCATCATCCTCTGCACCCTCCCCTTAACAAGGTCTCTATACATTTAGTCAGCTTTTTTCCCACCCCCACTGCCGTCACCTTCCCCATAGTCTCCCATGAGGTGCTGTATCAAAGGCCTTACTGAAGTCCAAGTACAGGACATGTACCGCATGGCCCCTGTCCAACTCCCTTGTCACCCAGTCATCATAATGTATTAAGCTGGTTTGAGAAGACCTTCCTGAGACAAACCAATGTTGCCACCCATCTTGGAGGCCATTACTCTCTAGGAATGCCACCAGCCTCTGCTTCAGTATCGCCTCCACAAGTTTACCCACCATGGACATGAGACTGACCGTCCAATAATTTCCTGACTGATCACTTTGTCCATCACCTCCTCCCCCCTTTCCCCACCCCCCCAAGTCCATGCTGGTAGTGGATCATCCCTCTCCTTAGTGAAAATGGAGCAGAAGTACTCATTTAGAATTTCTCTTGCTCCTCCCTCTTTTCCACCAATCCATCCGCTTTATCCTCCACAATATGTTCTTTGCACTTTCTTTTCCCTGACATACCTTAAAAGTCCTTTTTCCCTCCCTCTATGCCCTGTACTAACCTTAATTCCTGGTGGCCTTAGCTTTTTCACCCCTCCCACCATTTCCCTGACCAACTCCCCATAAGCCTCCTTATCCTTTCCCTTCCCTGTTCTCCTGTACTTCCTGTGTGCAGCCCTCTATGCCCTTACCCCTTGCAGCACTTCCTTGTTCAGCCAGCATGGTTTCTTGGCTCTTCTTTTTTTACTCCTGGCCCTGGTGCAGGCTACTGTGGCCTCTGTTAGCCCAGTCTTTATGACTCCCCACTTTTGTTCTGCATCCATCCCCGGCCTTATATCCTGGAGTCTCCCTCACAGTATTGCTCCCATCCTCCCAAAGTCCACCCTACTAAAGTCCACCACCTTAGTGCTTGTGCCTCCTGTCTCCCTGCCCAGCGTGAGAATGAGCCACTGTTTAGTGGTCACTACCCGCTAGTGGGTCCTCCACCCTTACCTCCCTCACTGCCTCCCCATTTGCCAGTACTAGGTCCAGAGTGATACCAAGCCTTGTAGGCCCACTTACCAATTGCATCAGAAGGCCATCCTGGAATGCATCAACGAGCACCTGCTCCCTGGTACTGTTAGTGGCTGGGGTGCTCCAGTCAACCCCTGGTAGGTTAAAATCCACCACTATCACCACACTCCCCCTTCTACACACCCTCCTTATCTGCTCTGCCAACTCCCCATTCAGTTCCCTGGATTGGGCTGGTGGTCTGTACACCACTCCCAGCCTCAGCTATCTGCCCTTGGAGTCCAGGAGTTGCACCCAAAGTGCCTCTGTCCTCTCCTCTTCTCCCTCATCCGTTATGCATTTGATCCCTTCCTTTACATAGAGTGCAACCCGCCCTTCCAACTCCCCAGTCCCTGCTGTATATCCTGTATCCCAGGATTGCCAGTTGCAGTCATGGTACTCTGTAGTTCAAGTCTCTGTCACTGCAGCAGTGTCCAACTTCCCCTCTGAAAGGAGCGCCTGAAGCTCTACAATTTTGTTCCCCAGGCTTCTTGCGTTGAGAGATACCACCTTCCACCCGTACCCCTTCTTCTCCTCACTCTTCTCCTTGGCTTGTGTCCCTCCTCCTGGTAGTCTGCACCTTTTCTCCTCATTATTCTTACCGGGTGGTGGTGCCTTCTGTATTACACTTAGACCACTCTGCCCACCCTCTCCCAGGGTTACTATGCCTCTGCCTTTACCTATATTTAGGAGGGTGAGCTCATTTGGCTCCCCTGTCTGGATCTTTCTACTAACCTCAGTCTTTTGGCCACCTCCCCAACTAGTTTAAATCCACCTTAGTAGAGATATACCCCTCTAATCCCGCCTTTAACACTTCCCTCCCCTCCCTGCTCAAGTGTAGCCTGTCCGCCATGTACAAGTCACTATTCCCCAGACCCTACCCCAGTTAGTCACTAACCCATAATTTTTGGTGTGGCACCAATCCCTCATCCACTTGTTAAACTCTTTGATCCTACCCTTCCTCCCCATGCTTGCACACAGTACCGGGAGTACCTCCAAGAATGCCATTGACTCCCCCATGCTCTCACACTGCCTGCCCAACTCCTAGCACCTCCCCCTCACTACATCCACAGTCTCCCCTGCCAAGTTATTTGTACTCACGTGCAACAGTAAATGAGGTTTCTTCCTCCCCCTCGCTGCACATTTGAGCAGTGTCTGCCTCTCCTGCAGTCAACCTGGGGATAGCATCAACCCAAATACGGCTGTGGCTTTTCCCCCTTCTGCCCTATCTCACCCCTTTCAGTAAAGAATCCCCCAGAACACTGTCCCTTACCCCCTTTCCCTTCTAATGCCCCTTCCACCACCCCAGTATTCATTCTTCCCTGCCCCTTACTCCGCCGCCAGCTGTACCCTCTGAGACTTCTGTATCTGCACCCCCTACTTCTGCATCACCCCTTTTTTCTGCTTTATTCCTCCATCCCCCTTGAACTCCTCCCCAGCCTGAATACTTCCTACTGCACTTCATATGTTGCCTTCCCCTCCCCCCTGCTAATTTTCAATCCCTCTCCTATCACCGTTGTTGTCGATTTAGAGCCCCATTCCCTTCGACCCCAATAGTGATGCCCCTCCCATCTTTTCCTTTCTCATAGCCTTCTCTCTTCCAGTCACCCCTCCTTCCTTACTAGCCCCCTTCTACTCTTTCATCCTTGCTATCTCTCCCCCTACCTGTTACCATCCCTCTCATGCCCCACTTGTCCTCCCCCCTTCAGTATGTTCCTGCTCTCCCTCTCTTTCATAGCAGAGGCTCAAATCTATTTCTAGTCAATACCCCTCCTACATCTCTTCCCCCTATTGGTTCCCCCTTCTACTTGTTCCCCTCCATGCCCCCCGGTCCCACCTCTGGTCCCTCCCTACCCACAGCCATCTACTCTCTCCCCTGGTACTCCTTGTGGTCTCTTCCTCCCCAATCAGAAGGCCCCTTTCCCTCACCTCAGGCACACCCTCCCTTCTCCTCACTTTTCTGCTAGTGTCTCTGATACTGGTGTCAGTTTCAGTCCCTAGTTGTTCTTCCCCCATCCCCCGTGCCATCCCCTATTCCCCCTTCCAGCCAGGATGCCTACCATACTCATCTGCCCTGCCACTTAGACTCCTCCCTAACCTCAACAGTTCCTCCCTCAAATTAGCCAGTTGTCTACAGAGCATACACCCCCCATCCTCCAAGCTCAGTCCAGGATCATAGCAGACCCACACCCTGTCCACCCCACCACCCTTCCAAAGATGCTCGCCCTATTTACATGCAGCACCTGCCCCATTTTGGCCCCATCTTATGTTACGGGCTCTTACTCCCAGTTTCTGCACCCTACTATAACTGTTAGGGCCCTATTAACTCAAATTCCTGTTTTCCCCACACTAGTCCCCCTACTACCCCTTGCCAACTGGGTGAATTCAGTCTCAAATCTCATCCATTAGATACTATAATACTGTAGCAATCCTAAAGCCTCCTGGTTTTTCATCCCTTAGCTACCATACTTTTTGTTCTCAGCCCTCATAGTTTCACTTAGCCCAGTTAGAAATCATATTGCACTCCAGGTATTACTCAGCTCAGTTAGAGAAATAAACAGAACAAATAAATATGTATTATTACAGCAATCCTAACAATATAGCTCAGTACTTCGCTCAGTTAGAGAAATAAACAGAACAACTAAATCTGTATTATTACAGCTATCATAAAAGTATCCAATCATTACTTTGTCTCCACCCCAGAGACCCTGCTGTAATATAGGACCACACAGGACCCTGGGCAGGTGGGTGGGCAACTCTAAAGTCCTGACAGAGCTCCTTAGAGCTTGCTCACTCCCCCTCGCTCACTCGCTCATTCTGTTTCTCCCGAAGTTGGAGGTTGCCCTTTTGTACTGGGCTTCTGCCTGTGTTAGCATCTTTTTCTGCCCACAAGAAATCCGCAGCAGTCCCGACAGAGCTCCATTGAGCTTGCTCACTCCCCCTCTCTCACTCACTCATTTTGTTTCTCCTGGCGCTGCAGTCTGCCCTTTTGTACTGGGCTCCTGCCTGCATTGATGCCTTTTTCTGCCCACAAAGAAATCCACAGCAGTCCTCTCTCCTCAGAGGCTGCCAAGAAAGAGGAGCGGTTGGACCAAGTTGGGCTCAGGGAGAGAGAGGGTGGTGGAACAGAGGTACATCCCTCCAGTTGTACCTCTCCACAATTCATATGCTGTTCTGACAAAGAGTGGTTCCTCTATGGAGGCACCTGCAGTGGAGACCAAGGAGGATGCTGGGAACCTCCACAAAGGAGACCCACAGGTGGGTGGCATGAGACCCCACAGGGGAAGAAAACAACTCCTGGTGAGGGACTCAGTCATTAGGGGGGTAGAAGTGGTGGTGAGGAAGGGTATGGGGAGGTAAGGTGCCTGCCTGGCACCATGGCTCAGAGGGACAGGAAACAAATCCTCAGGATTAGGCAAGCAGCTGCATGAGGGAGGGAGCTGGATGTCATTGTCCACCTAGGGACAAATGACCTGGCTGTGAATGGGATCAGAGCAGTGCAAGAGGAGTTTGTGGAGTTGGGAAGGGGCCTTGGACAAATAGCATGTATGGTAACCTTCTCGGAGGTGCTGCCTGTCTATGGCAAGGATGATGCTAGGGTATTCTGCATCATGGGATTCAATGAATGGTTGAAATACTGGTGTGGAGCTCAGGGTTTTTGCTTCACTGGGGACTGGGGAGCCACCTGGAGGGATGCAGGCTTATACTGGTGTGATGGTCTGCATCTGTCCAGGGGTGGAACCAGGATCCTAGGTGACAGGTTTAAATACTTAATTGGCAAGTATTTAAACTAGCCAAGGGGGAGGCACTGAAAAGGAGCAGGGAAATCCCAGCCTCCACCCACAAAACTCAGTAGTTAGAGAGGTAAACACCAAGGTAGAGAATTCAGTAAGGAGCAGGACAGGCAGAAAAAGGCGTTAAGGACAAGGATGGGGCTAAAAGTGGTAAGGCCATAAAAAATAAATGGAAGGTGATGAGTACCAGTGCCCGCAGTCTGTGCAACAAGCTCCCTGAACTAGTGGCCTTGATGGAAGAGGGATGCCTGGATATTGTGGGAGTCACTGAAACATGGTACACAGAGAACCATGAGTGGGATGCCAACATACCAGGATACACAGTCTACAGGAGGGACAGGGTGGGTAAAAGAGGAGGAGGAGTAGCTCTCTATATAAGGTAAGGGATTAAAGCAACAGAACTAAAGAGTAAACAGGAAGTTAATGAGTCACTATGGGTCACCCTGGAGACAGGAAATGGCACCACAATCCACATGGGGGTTGTGTACAGACCCCCATCTCAGGGGGAGGAAATGGACAAGGAAATGATAGATGGCATCCTTAAAATGGCAGAAAGAGGAAATATTGTTGATGGGGACCTGAATATGTCAGATGTTAACTGAGTACCTTTGCTGCAGGCACATCCAAGAGAAGGTAATTCCTGATGCCTCACAGGGGACATGCTCTCAGACAGCCTGTAGTTGGAACCCACCTGGAGGAGCAATCTTAGACCTGGTACTCTCAAATGGGGAAGGAGAAAGGATTTCAGATTTAGAAATGGGTAGCCATCTGGGAACAAGTGACCACCAAACAGTGTGGTTCACAATAAACACAGCCATAGAGTCAAGCTATACAAAAACAAGAGTATTGGACTTTAGGAAGGCTGACTTTGGGAAAATGAGAGAGTGCCTCAGAAAAGCACTAGCAAATGGGCAAGAAGGAAGAGTAGAGGAACAATGGGGAATAATCAAAACAGCCATCGCAGAGGCAACAAGCCTTTGCGTGAAGCAAATCAATAAAACAAAATGAAGGACAAAAACACTATGGTTCTCAAAAGAGGTGGTAGGGTCGTTAAGGAGAAAAGGATAGCATTCAGAAAATATAAGGAAACACAGAAGGAGCAGGACAGAGAACTTTATCAGTTAAAGCAGAAGGAGGCAGGGAAGGCAGTCAGAATAGCAAAGGCACAAACTGAGGAAAAGATAGGCAACTTTGTTAAGAAGGGGGATAAAACATTTTATGGGTACATTAGGGAGCGAAGAAAGACCAAGGGAGGGATACAGAGTCTTAATAAAGGGGAGGGAATGTGGGCAGAGGGTGACAGTGAAAAAGCAGGGATACTGAATGAATATTTCTGCTCAGTTTTCACAACGGATGAAGAAGGGGAGGTACCTAAACCAAACAAGGGAGAAACTCTGAATAGGGGGGTCATTACCAGTCCATTCACAGAAGAAAGGGTTTTGAAAGAACTCTTGAAACTGAGAGTGGACAAAGCAATGGGGCCTGATGGGATTCACCCAAGAATACTAAAAGAACTAAGGGTAGAACTAGTAACATCACTGACTACTCTCTTTAACAAATCATGGGAGGATGAAGTGGTACCTGAGGACTGGAGGAGGGCAAATGTGATTCCACTTCACAAAAGTGGGAGCAGGGCAGAGGCAGGAAACTACAGACCAGTTAGTTTGACTTCAGTGGTAGGGAAAATGATGGAATCACTTCTGAAGAAAAGAATTGTTGAGTACCTAGAGGCCAGTGGGGCACAGGACCCAAGATGGCATGGTTTCACAGCAGGAAGGTCATGTCAGATGAACCTAATAGATTTCTTTGACTGGGTGACCAAAGTAGTAGACCAGGGAGGGGCTGTGGATATGGCCTACCTAGATTTTAGCAAGGCGTTTGACACAGTCTCACACAAAAGATTAATACAAGAAGCTGCCTTGGAGAGTGGGTCCCTAGGTGGTAGCCTGATAAAAACTGGCTGGACAACAGGACGCAAAGGTAATAGTAATTGGAGTCCACAGTGAAGAAAGGAGGGTAACTAGCGGGTACTGCAGGTTCGTACTGGGACTGGTCCTCTTTAATATCTTTATAAGTGACATTGGAGAGCACCTGAAGGAAAGGTATGTCTCTTTGCAATGACACAAAGATCTGCAACAGGGTTGATACACAAGGTGGGGTGGAAAGAATGAAAAGGGACTTGGCAAGGTTGGAGGAATGGTCAAATATGTGGCAGCTCAGATTCAATGCAAAGAAGTGCAAGGTAATGCATCTGGGAAACAAAAACCCAGGGGAAGAGTACACAATGGGGGGTGAGTTAATAACAATAACAAAAATCGAAAGAGACCTAGGTGTAATTATATCAGATGACCTAAAGGTGGGCAAACAATGTGAGAAGGCAGTAAGGAGGGCTGGGGGGATACTGGGATGCATAGGGAGAGGCATCAACAGTAGAAAACAGGAAGTTGTTATCCCTCTGCACAGACAGTTAGTGAGACCCCATCTGGAGTACTGCATGCAATTCTGGAGACCCCATCTCCGCAAAGACATAGACAGAGTGGAGGCTGTTCAGAGGAGGGCAACCAAAATGGTGCAAGGTCTGCACCAGAAGACATACGAGGAGAGACTAAAGCAGCTTAATATGTATACCCTTGAGGAAAGGAGGGAGAAGGGGGGACATGATAGAAACTTTCAAGTATCTCAAGGGAATTAACAAAGTACAAGAGGGTAGTATCTTTCAGAAGAAGAGATGTGCAAGAACAAGGGGGCACAATTTGAAGATAGAGGGGGGACGGCTCAGAGGTAATGTTAGAAAGTATTTTTTTCACAGATAGGGTTATAGATGCATGGAACAGCTTTCCTGAGGAGGTTGTGAAGTCAGGAACAGTGGGAGAATTCAGGAATGCATGGGACAGTCATAAGGCAATTCTAGTGGGGGGTAGGAGGAAGTAAGCTGTTGATTAACTAGAATCTGCAACTTATCCATCAGTTACAACAAAGGATACCAGAGACTGGCTAAATTTCAGAAAAGCAAGGAATTCATGTACAAAACAAATAAGAACTGCCAAAGCTGCCTACTGTAGAGCTGAATTGGATGCCTCCTACAATAACCCAACCAGACTCTGGGGTACTATAAAAGGAATTCTGGGCCAAAACTCTACTCCTGCCTTAACCTCCAAACTGCTACTAAATGATACAGAAATTACGAGCAAACAAGAAATCCTAAATACCTTCAATGACCACTTCACCACAGCTGGCCTAGCATTTGACTCAACACCTGCAAATCTCCTGAGATCTTCCTTGAACCTTCAATCCACTGTGGACAAAAGGCTACTTCAACTTTTCCTTCAACCCAATATCCTTGAAAGAAGTAGAAGACCTCCTCTAATTTAGATACTTCTAAGAGTGCAGGTACAGACTCCCTGGATCCCTACTTCCTTAAAATTGCATCACACGTCTTATCTGCCCCCCTCACTCATCTCTTCAATCTTTCCCTAACTACTGGATCCATTCCCTCCACTTGAAAAACAGCTCAAGTAGTTCCACTACTTAAATCTGGTGATCCCATGGACCTCAACAATTACAGGCCCATTTCCATCCTATCAGTACTATCCAAGATGCTCGAAAAATTAGTAAACTCACAATTAAGGGACTATCTGGATAACAATAACCTCCTAAATTCAGCACAATTGGGATTTAGATCAAGGCATAGCACCATTTCTGCCCTAGCCAAAGTAACTAACGATTGGCAGATTGCCTTGGATAAGAAGAACAGTACCTGTGCTGTGTTCCTGGATTTGAGTAAAGCATTTGACACAGTGGATCATGAATCATTAATCACCTCCTTAGCTCACTAGGACTGGATTCTCTCACTCAACTGGTTTAAGTGCTACCTATCAGATAGGTCACAACTGGTAAAATGGAAATTACCTATCCACCTTAAAACCACTGCTAAGAGGTGTACCGCAAGGCTCTATTCTTGGCCCCATCCTCTTTGCCATTTATATTAATAATATCGATGCCAACCTCACTCAATCTAACATTCATCTGTTTGCTGATGATACTGTATTATATGTCAGCAATTCCTCATTACCTAAAGCCTGTGAGCTGTTACAATCTGAATTCTCCATCCTGCAACACAATCTACTGGAAAAAACTACTTCTAAATGCCAAAAAAACAAAAGCTATGTTCTTTGCCACAAAGAGTTGCTCTGCCACTACCCCATCACCCACCACCCTACAATTATCCACCCTACTTGGAGAGAAGCTGGAATTTGTTGATAACTTCAAATACCTTGGAGTCTGGATTGATAATAGGTTTGACTATTCTGTCCATATTGAAGAGCTACTAAAAACTAAGACAAAGGCTTGGTCTATTTTTAGAATAAAACACTACCTTAACAGAGACTCCAAAAAGATTAATCCAGGCATCATTCCTATCCTCATTGATTATGCTGACTTTCTCATGGCCATTGTTCACTCCCCTCTTAAACAAGCTGGACACCCTGTATCATAGATTCATCAGATTTATTACTGACCTTCCATCCAGCACCCATCATTGCTCTCTTTATATGGCAGTCAACTGGACATCACTACAACACAGAAGAAATAGGAATGCTGCAATCTGGATATTCAAAGCTTTATCAGGCAACTACCCACCTATATCACAGACTGTTTTACCGAATTACTTCTAGGCCATACACCTTAAGGATCAGTAAACTCATCATACTAAAGGTCCCAATGCCTGCACCCGTTTGGGAGGGCCGCTATCAGCCACTCACTAGCAATAGCATGGAACTCACTCCAAAAATCCATGAAGCTAAATAGCCTCTTACCTTTAACATCCTTCAAAAGATTATTCTCCACCCTATTTCCAGAGCTCTGCAATTGCTTTTATAAGGCCTAATCCCCTACCCTACCTACCCTCCCACCCCCTTTTCCGTGTTCCATTATGTTAGTTCTACTTCTATTTTCCAGTCACCTGATATACTCTCATAAAAGCCAATTAGGCCCTATAATTTATATATTATGCCTGCTATACCCATTGTCTCCTTTTTCTTACAGGTTAAATGGTTTTACTGTGCCTTGTATGTATGTAAATTGTTGTATATTATCACTTTATGTCATTGTACTACTGTTTATGTTATTCTTGTCTATGTAAAAATACTTGTACTCTTATTTGTATGACCACTCAGGTCCATCTTGTAAATGAGCTACGCTCAATGATGTTCGCCTGACTAAATAAATATTTTGATTGATTGATTGATTGATTAGGAAATGGGCAGACTGGGTGGACCAAGCAGTCCTTATCTGCCATCAAATTCTATGTTTCTATGTTTCCCGACAGAGTTCTGTTGAGCTCACTCACTCCCCTTCTCTCATTTGCTCATTCTGTTTCTCCCAGTGCTGCAGGCTGCCCTTTTGTACTGGGCTACTGCCTGCATTGGCACCTTTTTCTGCCCACAAAGAAACCTGTAGCAGTCCTGACCGAGCTCCGTTGAGCTCACTCACTCCCCCTCTCTCACTCGCTCGTTCTGTTTCTTCTGGCGCTGCAGGCTGCCCTTTTGTACTGGGCTCCTGTCTGCATTGGCACCTTTTTCTGCCCACAAAGAAATCCGCAGCAGTCCCGACAGAGCTCCATTGAGCTCACTCACTCACCCTCTCTCACTCACTCATTCTCTTTCTCCCGGTGCTGGCAGGCTGCCCTTTTGTACTGGGGCCCTGCCTGCACTGGCACCTTTTTCTGCCCACAAAGAAATCTGCAGCAGTCCCAACAGAGTTCCGTTGAGCTCGCTCACTCTCCCTCTCTTACTTGCTCGTTCTGTTTCTCATGGTGCTGCAGGCTGCCCTTTTATACTGGGCTCCTGCTTGTGTTGGTGCCTTTTTCTGCCCACAAGGAAATCCACAGCAGTCCTGACAGAGCTCTGTTGAGCTTGCTCACGCCCCCTCTCTCACTTACTTGTTGTTAATCTGTCCCAAACTCTGATTTCCCACTGCAACTGTGCTACTGTGCGCTGGAAGTGCAAAAACACATTTCGGCCAGGATGTGAAAAATGACAGCTGTACTATTCATAAGGAGGTGTGAAAAAATGCCAGTGTTGAAAATCTGGAGTAAAAATATTGCAAATTTGCGAAGTTACAAGGCTGCATGGAAACTGCGCAACGCATGCTTGTAACACAGTCATTTTAGGGACTTTCGTCACCAGATTTTCAACATAAACATTTTAGGAACTCTGCTCATGAACAGTGTCACTGTCATTTTCTTAATCTGTCCCTAAAACTGATTTCCCACAGAGACTGTGCTATTCTGTGCCAGAAGTGCGAAAACACATTTCGGCCAGGATGTGTAAAATGACAACTATACTGTTCATAAGGAGGTGTGGAAAAATGCCAATGTTGAAAATCTGGAATGAAAATATTACAAATTCACAAAGTTACGAGTGTGCGTGGAAACTGCACAACGCATGCTCGTAAAACAGTCATTTTTTTGATTTTTTCACCAAATTTGCAACATAGGCTTGTTGAGAGCCCACCTCATGGACAGTGACACTGTCATTTGTTAATCGGTCCTGAAAGGTGATTCCGTGCACTTACCACATAATCATCTTTCAGGACTGAATAACACCATGACAGTGACTGAGTTCATGAGGAGGGGTCCCAATAACCCCATGTTGAAAATTTGGTGAATAAATTCCCCAAAATGCCCGAGATATGCACCAAAGTCGAAAAACCCTATTTATGCCATTCTACAGCGTACCAGCATTTCTTCAGTTTGGGGTCGGCTTTGAAGAGTGCAGACGTGTTCCCGGTCCACCGAAGATCGTAGTGCTGGGCTCCACAGGTAAGTATGGGGTGAGGGGGGTGTGGGGAGGCAGGGTGTGCAGAGGGTGGGCGTGGGTTGGGAGAGGGGCAGAAGAGATCGCGAGGGACCGTTTTCCTGTTTTACAGGTAAAAAAAAGACAACATGGGTCAGTTTACTTCTTTCACAGGTATTGCTTAGTATACTGGGGTGGGCTCCCAGTGTGCCACTTGCATTTGTGGGGAGGGGGATCAAAGCCAACAGGGATTGGGACCCCTGTCAGCACAGAAACGGGGGGCTCATGATGCTGAGGGAGACTGGGCACCCCCTCGGCACACAGCAGAAATTGAGGGTGTGTGAACATTATGGTGATGGGGAGTGGGCTACCCCATTGGCAAATTGTACTTTGAAGGGGGGGACTGAAGCCGGTGAGGATTGGGCACCACATCGGCAAAGAAAGACTCCAGGGGGCGCATGATGCCGAGGGGGATTGGGCACCCCCTCGGCACACAACAGCAAATGAAGGGGGTTGGGGTCATGCCGTCAGGGGGATTGGGCACCCCCATTGGCTCTGAGGTAGCTGAATAGAGCTGCCATATTCCTGGTACTGTTACACCAGGTGAGGTACCACCCTGCAATGACGGGTTGCTCCCTCATTGCAGTGGAACTGCTGACGCTGCAATGACAAGGCAGCCCCTCATTGCAGCAGCCAAATCGTTTCAAGTTAGTGGCACTTCTGCCAAACCAGTGTCATCAGGACACTGGGCCTGCATTGGGTGCACACCACCAAGCCCACAAATGCAGTGCTGGCATTCACCGCCACAGTGCCCCACCTCCACAATCCTCTTCTTTCCTAAGCTGCCACATAATGTTTCTTGCACATGCGCGCAAGAAAGCATAAAAATATCTAAATCAAACCAAATCACATCACACACTAGAGCAGCGTGGAATGGATGAATGCAGTGGGGGAGGTGGATGCAGACATAAACAACAGTCTTCCCTCTCTCCTAGGCTAGGCTGCTACACCCTGTGTAACTTAGCAAAAACACACAAAAATCAGTCACAAAAAAGTCTCTCTAAAGCTTAAGGATCACACTCCAGCAAAAAAAAAAAACTAGTTCAACAACAAGATTCTGCAATTTGAGAAGCTCTGAGACTGAAGCATGATTTCTCCTCTGAGAATGCTGTCTCAATGTGAGGAGATCACATGATCTGCAGAGCTGAGAAGCCTCCGATTGGCCAAGGAAGCTCTGCGAGACTAGGAAATCTTGTTCCCTGAATACCTTTCCCGAATACTGAATCCCTATCTTAATTCCCTAATCTCCCCCCCACCCACTCCCTCTCGACTTCTAAGATCCCATGACTACAGAACTCTGACTGTTCCCTGGAGATCCACCTCAAGTGGACAGACCTCCTCCTCCTATCGTCTCCCTAAACTGTGGAATGCTCTTCCTACACAAATCTGATCCTCTTTCTCGCCTGGCTCATTAAAACAAGCTCTACATAATTTCCTCTCTGTAAATTGCACTTTCCCCTAGCTCCCCCCCTTCTTGTCCCACATCCTGACTGATGCCCAGTTTGCCTAACCATAACCAAATTGATGCACTTATAGTTTTTGTGCCTATTTTGGCTTCAGCTGTGTAATGGATCTTTCAAATCATCTCTCTCCCTCTCTAAATTGGTCTATCTCCTTAGCCTGTCGACTTAGCCCTGGTCTCTAGCTCGATTCTCTACCACTTTGTTATTTCACCTCTCTTGTTGCTCTGTGCCATAGTCCGAATAGTTTAGGCCATTGGTCACACTTGATTTTACTTTACTTTACATCTGTCTCACCACAAATTCACTGTAATTTAACTTCTCTACCCTGTAAATATTTGCTTTTCAAGCTAATGTGTAATTCACTTTAACCTATGTTTGTGTATGCTATTGTGTAATTTGTGTGTACTCACTGATACTCTGCAACTCCCACCACCCTCTCCCCCAGGTCCTACTGGGAGACGAGCAACTTGTTTGTTCAGTGTACCTTACCTGGTGAAACTTTCAATAAAAAAATAAATAAAATACTGAATAGTCAGGTATTCAGAACGACTGTCCGAATATTTGGAACAACCACTATTCATGGTATTTGGGAAATAATATTTGGGGTGTGCACAGCCCTATTAAATAGGATTCTTGCAAAGAGAGAGAATCCTGTTCTTAACCAACCCGAAAGAAATATTGTCCAAAGTGGACCAACTCTTAATAACATATATATTCGGTATCAGGCTTGTTTATCAGTTGTTCAGAAAGGAGAAGGAGAGAAGGTCAGTGGAGCAGCTAAGCATCATCTCAGTCAAGAGGGTGGGTTATCAGGAGGTGAGGGAGGCACTGAGCATATGTGGGAGTGGAGGTATGCACCCCATTTATGGTAATATTTGGGCCCCTTATGAATACTGTGATAGGATAGGCGTTCAGAAATGGATAGCTGTGCTACTGCCGTATGCCATGCTAACAATGATAGTGGGCCAGGTTGTCTCCATTTCATTAAGAGGACACGCTTGGTCTCCATCAGGACTGACACTACCCAATGTTTCAAGGGGGATGGGAGAGGATCTAAAGTAGAGATCCCCTAACAGAACTGAAAGGGGGGGGGTCAGTGTAATGTCCTGTCCTAGTACTTTGGAGCAGTCTTCTCGTATCCAGGACCAGAAGTGGGATATTTTGGGGTATTGCCATAGGACATGGAGGAGGTGAGCAGGGCTCTGCTGGCATCTTCAGCATTGCTCCTTAGGGATATGGCCCATCCAGTGTAGCTGTGCCGGGGTTCGGTACCATCAATAAAGTATTTTCAGTAGTATCATTTGGCTTCTTGAGCCTCTATATCTAAGGCGGGCTTGTTTCAGACAGTGACCCCAAAGCTCAGGGGATATAGTGGTGTTCAGCTATTGTTGCCAATGAGATCTGCAGTTCCCAAATTAGGAGGGCATGAGTCCTGGAGTGTCTTGTATATAGTCCCAGCGATACCTTTTATTCTCCCAGAGTGCTGGAGAGCTTTCAGAGCATCTCGAAGCAGTAGATACCTCCAAAAGTCATGTTTAGGGAGGGAGTACCACTCCTGAATGTGTTGAAAGGACATTAGTACCTCAGAGGTGGGTATGCATGAGTTCCTTACTATACATGTCCCCTTTCCCTCCCAGGAGGGCAAGGAGATTGGTGCCCTTCCAACTAACAGGGTGAGGTTGTCCCACAGTCTATTGAACCTGAAGGGGGAAGACCAAGTCCCTTTTGGTGTGTGGCATAGTGAGAGTCCCAGCTGCCATGCTGTCCAGGACTCGACCCTTATGTGGCCACATGTATCTTTTGGGGGCTTCCTGGGCTTTAGTAGTTCTCCCAACCAATGACAGCCCAAAAAATCAGTCTCTAATGACACCCAGTGGGTGCATCATCATATGTGGCAAAAACCACTTAATGGCCTGCGCCATTCTATATGCCAGAGAGTAACCCAAAAGCCATTGCAGACCTAGGCCTCCCTTAGTTAAGTGCACTCTAAGCTTTGTCTTCCCAAATCTGGGGGTCTTCCCTTCCCAGAGTAGCCCAGCTGTGGACTTGTCCAGAGTGATGAAAATCTTAGGGGATATGCATATTGGGAGATTAAGAAATAGACAGGATATTTTGGGAAGAGTAAACATTCTAATGGCTTCTATCTTGCCTTTTAGAGATAACTTGAGTCATCTCCATTGCTGCATTTTGGCAGAGATGGTACCTAGTAGGGGAGTGAAGTTTGCATCCACCAGGTCCTTCCAGAATGTTGGGATCTTTATGCCAAAGTATGTAAACCCCTGGGGTGCCCATATCAAATCAGAGCTGGCTAAACAATCCTTTGTACAGGCCAGATTGAGTAGAGATAGGGTGTTTTTTTCCTATTGACTTGTAGGCTTGAAAAGTCAGCAAAGTCCATGAAGTTGGCCAGGATCTGAGGCAGAGCCTTGTCCAGGTTGGTAATAGTGAGGAGAAAATCATCTGCATATGCACTGACCAGATAGGACTTCTTGCCTACCTCTATGCCCCACATGTCCGGATCAGCCAAGAGCCTTCTCATTAGAGGATCCAAAGCCAGCAAAAAGAGCAGAGGCGACAACAGGCAGCCCCTTTCGAGTACCTCGTTGCAGCTCAAATGAGGGGGAGAGCTGTTTGTTAGTAAGCATTTTAGCTGTGGGTGAAGTGTATAGTGTTTTTAATCCACCCCCTAAAAGATCCTCCGAATCCATAAGCTTCCAGGATGTGGTGCAGATAGTCCCATTCTAAAGAACTGAACGCCTTGGAGAACTCTACCGCTAGGGCTACCATAGGCTGTTTGGATTGGGCTGTGTGCCACTTCAGGCTGAGTACTGTGCAGAGGTTATCTGCTCCACAGTTGCCCCTGCTAAATCCAGCCTTGGATGGATGGACAAGAGAGGGAAGCACCTTTTCTAGCCTGTTGGCCCAAATTTTTGCCAGGATCTTGGTGTACACAGAGATCAGTAAAATAGGGCAGAAATTGGCACAGTCTAGGGGGTAATTTGATTTTTTCAGGAGCAGAGTGATTATTGCATCCCTCATGGTCAGTGGAAGCAGATCCTTTTGGAAAGCCTCCTGGAGGGCCTCTAAAAGGGGTAGGGCAATCTCCTCTTGTATCACCTGGTAGAGCTTCACAGTCATACCATCAGGGCCTGGTGCTTTCCCTTTTGCCATCTGTGAAAGGGCCATTTTAAGTTCAGGGAGAGAGATATCTGCCTCTAACATATTCCTGTCTGTGCTTACAAGCTTGGGAATGGGAGTAGAATTCAGGAAAGAATGCATTAACCGTGTTCATTCCTGCTCTGTTTGGGGCAGTCTGGAGTGGTATAGGTGAATATAGAAGTCTCTCATTGTAGTATTAATGAGGCTGGGATTGCTGACCACTCAGCCTGTGCTATCCCGCAGAGCATGGGTCTGAGATGAGGTCTGCTGCTTTCTGAGATGGTAGGCAAGGAGTTTTCCTCCGTTATCTCCCCCCTCCCAGAACTTATGCTTGGACTGCACAAGCTGCCACTCAGCCTTCCGTTGAAGAATCGTATTAATCTTGTATTTTAATCCAGTGATGGTGGGTAAGAGGTGGTGGTGGGGATTAGGGGACCTTTTGTACCGATCTTCCAGTGGTTTGAGCTTCTGTCGAAGCTTCTCAACCTCCTCATGCCTTTTCTTATTCTGTGCCACTATGTAGGCCAGGATACCCCCATGAAGGACAGCTTTGAAAGCTTTCCAGACCATTCCTGGACTCACCTCATCCATGGAGTTAATCTGGAAGTACCTTTTAGCCTCCTCCACAATTTGAATGCAAAAGACTGTGTCTCTCAATAAGAGTGGACTACATCTCCACTGTGGGGAGGCACATGTATTCCCGGGGGCAGGTAACGCATGGTGATAGGGGCATGATCCGAGATGAGAATAGTCTCTATGGTGGGGTTGTGAATACCCTGAGCAGCTGCCCGGTCAGCCAATCAGAAGTCAATGCGGCGGTATGTGCCATACACCGGGGAGAGGAAGGTATAATCCCTCCCATTGGGGTTATCCCTGCATCAAAGGTCACACAGGCCCCATGCCACCTGCATTTCCACAAGAGGCAC
This sequence comes from Neoceratodus forsteri, assembly GCA_016271365.2. Classification (NCBI taxonomy): domain Eukaryota; kingdom Metazoa; phylum Chordata; order Ceratodontiformes; family Ceratodontidae; genus Neoceratodus; species Neoceratodus forsteri. The sequence continues at coordinate 722,326,338 of CM057458.1, read as the reverse complement.
CTTGGCCTTCAGATGAGCCTCAGGAGTGGGCTGGGTTTTATTTAAAAAAATATCTTCCACCAAGTTAAAGTAGCCCCTTAACATAACTGGCAGATTTTCGTCGTCCTTTTTGAACTCAGCTATGGCATGACTGACCTGTGGGAAAAACTCTTTCAAGTCCTGATTAGGGGCATAGATATTTCCAACCACTACCTTCCCCCTTGAAACGCAAAATGGGCAACCACCCATTGGCCCTGTTTGTCTGCTTTGACACCTTCTTCCACCCATGGACAAGCCTTGTTCACTAGGATAGCTACTCCTCTTGACTTGGACAAGGAGGAGGTATGAACCACTTGACCTACCCAGTGCTTCTTAAGCCATCCCACTGTCCTGACTGTGAGGTATGACTCTTGGAGCAATGCTACTGCCGCATGAAGAGATTTAAGATGGTGAAGCACCTTAGTCCATTTAGCCGGATGATTAAGGCCCTTGACATTCCATGAGACGCATGTCCACCCTTGATGCATCGGGTTGGTCACAGCAACCAATTCTCCCTACCTGCTTCCACTTACCTTGTGTCAGAGAGGATGATAACTTGGTGAGAGGCCATATGGAGAGGCAGAACTGTGCCAAGTGAGAAACCAAGCGATGTCCTGGTACAGTATTGAAACAGGAAATACCCGGAGATAAACAGGAGCAAGTAAGTCATAGCTGGAGGGGAGAAGACAAAGAAAGGGACTGATAAACAACAAGCAAGATACAGAATTAATTTTGTCTGAACAGATATATCACTTTCAGCAAATAACCAATGTGTACACTGTTAAGTGATTCTGGAGGTGCAGCAGACCTAGGATGTGGAGACCAGGCGACCCTGCCACCCTACCTCAGTGAGTGGGGGGGGGGGGGAGATGTCGCTGATCGGTTCCGCTTGATAAGGGGCAAATTAATCTGCCTACCTAAGTTGTACTGTCCAAAGAGCAGTACAGGTAAACACAGTGCTACTGTGATTACACAAAAGGCACTAATGGTATGCGCAAAGTGAAACCTCAGTTGAACTGTAGGTTTCTGCTACGCTAGCTTAATGCCCAATGGGGAGAGTGAGTGTCTTGCAATAAGAGTACCCATCCTACCCTGGATCTGATTGAAGTGGAATCATGGATCCCAGCATCAGGTACTCAGGATGTAGCAACACAAGGAGTGGGAGGAGGGGATGAGGGACCCCCTCTGATACACTAAATCTTGAGGGAATACAGATAGTGAAGTATGCTATATCTGGTATTGAGCCAGGCAGATGAGTCTACAGAAGAGTGCTTCAGAGAGGTGACAGGATTAAGGGTATCTCTCTTTGCTATTGGGGGAGGTAAACAGTTAGATCTGATATCAGTAAGCTAGGCTTGGGAGCCGCAGTACCCCTTTAGTCCCTGTACCTCAATTAGTGACGTGCCTTCATTGTCATGGTACCTCGGGGGAGGGGGGGCTAGAAACCATAAGTGTGTCTACATTAAATGCTATAGGGAGCTTGTCACCCCTGATTGTCAGTCCAGTATTCTAGCCCCAACCAACATTAAACTACTACCCAAAGGGCAGGCTTAGATCAAAGGGCAGGGCAGTGTCACCACTCCATGGCATTCCCCTCAAAAGTCTGTGTCCCCATAAGCTTCCCCAAGAGCAGGGTTTTAAACTTAAACCTGTTTTTGCATATTATAGGCCTCAGAAAATAAACGAAGTACAAATCTGTTTAAGTCCAGACATCAAGATACTGAGCCTCAGGCCTGACAGTCATCTTCAGCCATCAGGAGTATTGGGGTGGACACCTGCTCCTTCTTTGCTAGTTCTGAGGGAGCAACAGCAACTTCCATGAAAGATCTTAGCCCTGGTTTAATGTATGTGGCCAGCTGCGACAAGTCCTCTACTGCTGCCACGTCGCCTGAGGCATTCTCCACCGCATCTGCCCAGCTAGCTGGAGTGGATGTGTCCATCATGGAGTCCAGTGGCATAGCCAATATTTATCTTTCCCAAAGCTTTTGAATTTTAATGTCCTGTTCTTATATTTGAGACATTAATTTTTGCTGTTGGTATTCCAAATCCTCAGTGCGCTGCTCTGAGACATGCATGTGGTCCTCCAAAACCTGAACATGTGCCATGTTCCCTGCAAGAGCACTATTAATACCATCCACTCACACTAATAAGGCCTCCAACATCTTTGTTATATAGTTGAGAGTCCGTGACTTGCGCTTGCGCTCCCTTAGTCGCAGGTGGTGCAGCCGAACCCATGGCCATGTAGCTGTGCGACCTGCTGATAAATGCGGTTGTATTCAGCCTTTCAAGTTCTCGCACTCCTCAGGCTACATTTCCAGGCACCAGCAGGATCTATGAGGCACGATCGGCTTCTATCTCAGCTGCAATACGGCACGCCGAATAGAGTACACTGCCAGTCTATCCTTAATAAAGAAGGAGCCGCTCTGTAGAACTGAACGGTCGTGATCATTTATGCCTGGGTGGGACTCACATCGCTGGCAGGAAGCTGTGAACTATGGCCTGTGGATCCCTCTGATCAGCCATGGTCAGCCTGGGTTTTTCATCTCGCTGCTCCAGTAAGTTCATCTGCATTCCTTGCTCAGTTTTGAAGAGGTAAACTGTATCGGTGGGTCCTCTCCCACCTTGTGCCACTGCCTGCATATAAAAATTAGTTCAAGATCCATTCATTTTATTTATTTAGGGTCCCATGTAGGATGGAGCGAAAAGTTCAGGCAGCCATCTTACTCGGCTCAGCAGCGTCCCTAGTGACAAAGTCTGTAATGGTGGTATTGCTGGTTTATAGTCATTCTGAGAAACCAAACCATCTTGTGGTGTGGCAACAATGTTCTCAGAGTCTAAGTCAGCACTGACTGAAATTGGTTGAGCATCCTGTAACTTGAGCAATTGGCGATAGTTATACCTGTATTCTCTTCCATTGTCTGCTCATACCAGGTATTACCTTGGAGTGTGCAATTTTGCTGCAACAGTAGCGGATTGCCATTTCCCATCAGGTCTCTACATGCAGACTCTGTCTCCTTCCGGAAGGAGAGGTAAGGCTTTGTATTCCTGTTATAGTATTTTGACTGACGACCCTGCTTGTGTCTAAACTTTTTCTGGGCCAAAGCTGGGCTAATTACCTTTAGCTTGAGCTGGTTGCTTGTAGATGGTAAAACTGAACACGGGTGATGAAGACTCATCAGTAGTTAAGAAGGTGAGCCCATACTGTCACTAGGCATATTCCAGTATTCCAGCATTGCAAGGTATGGATCTCCTCCACTTTGTTTGGCTTTTACCATCAGATGATTCACAGTTTGTACCATTTTCTGATTTGTCCACTTGACTGTGGGTAATGGGGACTAGATGTTGTATGACGAAAATCATAATTACATGCAAACTGTTTGAACTCTGTTGAGTCGTACTGAGGACCATTGTCCGACACCATCTCCTCAGGTATGCCATGTTGGGCAAATTGTTATACTTATCAGCTCCTGCTATCTCCATCCCTCTGTCCTCTCTCTACAAATGTTCCTTTCTCACTGCATCTGATCAGGCAGCCTGGAAACATGCCATTGTTCTTCCTTTACTAAAAGGCAGGGACCTTTCTTCCTCTGAAAACTATCACCCCATCTCTTTACTACCCACACTCTCCAAGCTCCAGGAACACTTAGCACTCTCCCAACTCTCCCCCTTCCTTGATGATCCCTCCTTTTTCACACCTTTCCAATCTGGGTTTCGGAAGAACCACTCTACTACCATCTCCCTCCTCAGGCTAATGGACACTATCCATACTGCCATGGATAATGGCCATATTACCTACGTCATCTTTGTTGACCTTGCAAAGGCAATTGACACTGTCTTCAACTCCCTCCTTATTGACACCCTTGTTTCAGCTGACCTGTCTCCTATGGCCTGCAATTGATTTAGATCCTACCTGTTTGATAGGACTCAATCGATCAAAATAGCCAATGCCACGTCCCCTTCCCTCGCAATCTCCACAGGAGTGCCTCAAGGGTTGATACTTGGCCCTCTCCTATTTTCTGTTTTCCTAAAAGACCTACTGTCAGTGTGCACCAAGGCCTCCATCCATATGTATGCTGATGATACCGTACTGTTCACCTCTGGCAAGCTTCCCTCTGATGTGGCTGCCAGCCTTCAGCATGACTTCAGTAATGTTCAGCACTGGTTATGCTCACATCAATTATTCCTTAATGCCAAGAAGACAGTCTCCATGACCTTTGGCACTAGGCAGAGACTCTCTCAGCTGCCCTTCCTGCCCTCTTTCCACACCCTTGATGGGACTACACTAGAGTACAACTCCTCTTTCAGATACCTAGGTGTTTGGATCGACCAACACCTAAACTTATTTGGTCTTGTCGACGCTATCCTAAGAAAACTGCGTCCCTAGCTTGGCGCTTTCTGCAGGAACTGCAGTTGTCTACCTCTACCTGCCAGGCATGACCTAGTCCAGAAAATGATTCTCCCTATTTTTGACTATTGTGACATAGTCTACAGTGCTGCCCCCAAGTCTTCCCTAACCAGGTTGGACCCTGTCTTCAATTCCTTCTGTTGCTTTGCTCTTGATTCCCCTGCCCTTACTCGCCACTGCACCCTTTATCACTCTCTTGCTCTTCCCTCCCTCAAGAACAAATGCCTCTCCCACTGTGCTAAATTTACCTCAAAATTCTGGTTTGGCACACTCCCCTCCTACCTTTCCTCCTCTCTATCTATCTCACACTCCTCCTGACACTCCCTCAGATATGCTGATGCTTGTACCTTGGAAATCCCTCGTCACTCCACCACTATAGGCCAAAACAGTTTCTCCTACCATTTTCCTAAACTTTGGAACTCGCTTCCCCATCCCGTCAGGCACTCCTCTTCCCCTTCATCTATCATCATGGCCCTGCATAGCCTCTTCTCCCCCAAATTCACTTGTTCCTAATTTCTACCTCCACAAGTCCATTTAACACCATGACTCCCTGTGTTATTTTGCACCTATGGTTGTAATATGTTACTTCCTTGTACTCTGTGATATGTTATTCACGTATCTAATCTCTGCACATTAGTGTCTAATCATTGTTATCACATCCTGTAGTTACAATAATGTTAGTCTTCCTATGTTTGCAAATCTGTTACACATTGCTCTACTACCTATGTTGTAAAAACATTATATTGCTCCTATGTTTGTAATATGCTACTGTTGTATTATGTACTCCATTTCCCCGGCCCTCCAGGATGCACCAGGTGACAAGCAACATGGTTGTTCAGTGTGCTTTTCTGGTGAAACGCGTCAATAAATAAATAAATAATATATTCCTTTCAGTTTACCAATCACAGCGGAGGTTAAAGGGTTTCTCAACCTTTCCAGCTCAAAATAGTAGCTGTAGTAGTCAACTACTAACACATAACTTTCATTGTCCAGCATAAACAGGTCTGATGCTACCTTTTGCCATAGGTGAGAGGGCACGTCATGTGGAATCATGGGCTCCTTTGGGTATGACATGAGATGCTGTAGGCAGATCGGACACTTTAGTACAGCTTCCTCAATCTGGGTATTCATGCCTGACCAGTACAGCAGATCTCTGGCCCTTCGCTTACATTTTTCCACTCCCATGTGTCTGGAATGAATAAGCCATATTAATTCAGACCTCATTGATCTTGGTATTTCAAGTCTGTTACCTTTGAAAATCAAATTTTCCATGACTGTTATCGCCTCTTGGAAATTCCAGAATTCTTCCACTTCTGGCCAACACAAATGTTTTGCCCTTGGCCAACCAGCGTTGATTGTTTCAAGCAGTGAGTATAACTAGAAGTCTTTCTCAGTTTTTGTCTTTAATTTTTTTAACTACTGGTCTGATACAGGTAAACTGGACATGACTAAATGAACTTCTGCTTCAAATGACTCTTCCATACTGTCCTGCCCAGCCAATGACAGTCTGCTTAGCATGTCAGCAACTGGGATATCTTTCCCTGGCCTGTATTTCACTAAAATGTCATATTTCTGCAGATGCAACATCATTCTCTGCAGTCTGGCTGGTGCTGCTGCAAGGTTCTTTTTCATGATAATCTCCAGTGGTTTATGGTCTGACTGTACAGTAACCTTTCTCCCATAAGCATACTGATGAAAACGCTCACAATCAAACACATAGTTCAGTTCTGTAGTTGTGAGAGACTTGGATGCATAAGCCACTGTTTGCTTCTCTTGTTGTAATACAGCCCCCAGTCCTCACTTGGAAGCATCCACTTGGACTATTACCTCTGTTTTTATGTCATAGTATGCTAAAGTGCCTTTACTGGCAATTAGCTGTTTCATATTCATGAAGGCAGCATTCTGTTGCGTGTCCCATTGAAACTCGGAGCCTTTCTTCAGACAGTCTCTCAGTGGTGTTAAAATCTCCGAAAGGCATGGTGTAAACTTTGCCAGATAATTTCCCATCCCTGATACAGTTTCTAATTCCACAAGGCTCTCCGGTGGCCTCATTTCAGAAATTGCTGCAACTTTAGTTGGGTGTGGCTTGAGACCTTCAGATAAGAGTATATGGCCAAAATACCTGACTTCCATTGCCCTAATGGTGCATTTTTCTAAGTTCAGTTTCAGTTTGACCCCTTTCTCTTGAGATCTCTGAAACATGGTTCTCAGATTTGCATCGTGCTCTTCCATGGTAGCTCCATATACTAGAATATCATCCACATAAGCTGCAACACCCTTGAGTCCTGCATAGGTTTCATCCACTTTGTTTTGAAATACTTCTTGGGCTGAGTGTATGGCGAGAGCTAAATGGGTGAACTGGTATCTTCCCTGTGGGGTGTTGAATGCTGTGAGCATTGAGCTTTGAGCTTTCCTGGTCTAGTTTTATTTGCCAGTAACCAGATCTAGCATCCAGTATACTGAAATACTGGGCTCCAGCCAACTGGCTTGTAATATCATCAAGTGTCAGCATCTGTTAATACTATGCTTGATTACCTGGTTCAAGTCACATGAGTCCAGGCACAGTCGTAGCTCTCCTGAACAAGGTTTCTCCACTATGACCATAGAGTTCACCCACTCCATGGGTTCATCAACCTTGACGATAACCCCTAAATTTTCCATTCTCAGAATTTCTTTCGCCAGTCATTCTCTGAGTGCAATTTGGACCTTGCACAGAGTATGCACTTCTGGGTCTTTAGTAGTATCCACTTTAATTTTGTATTCACCAGCAAACTGCTCCAATCCAGTAAAACATCTTTATATTCTTTTAGTATATTATCAGGGTTATCAGTTGCTGGTTGCATTGGATTTAGGCAATTCTCCACAGACTTCACCAGTTTAATCAATCTGAGATCCAGGCATGCCCTTAGCCCCAGCATGGGAGGTGCTTTTGTGTTTACAATGTAAAATTTTAGACACTTTGCATCATTCTTATACTTACAGTCTATGGTATACATGCCTTTCACATCCAGTAGCTCACCTCCATATCCAAATAGTTTCTGGGTGGCGGATTCAAACAGCTTTAAAGTCCTAATTGCTCAAACACTTTTAACAGGTATGACATTGACTTGTGCACATGTATCCAGTTTGAACTTTACCCACTGATTATTCTGTCCAACTGTTATTTCTGTAAACACTTGGTCTGGGTGGGTCTCCATGGCAGGAAATGTTGATTCCCCTGAATTTACTTGGGCAACTGCTTCCATGAACACATCTTCAGTGTTGCAGTGTGGGATGTCCTCTATTCCATGCAGTTTTTTGATTTACACACCTTTCCAAAATGGTTGCCCCTCTTACGTTTGTGACAAACTTGCCCTTTGACTGGACAATTTTGCAGCTTGTGTTATTTCCCGTATCTGCCACATGCTTCCTGTGAGCTGGTTGCCTTGTGGCCTTCCTGCATGGGGTTATCTTCTGCTTTATATTTCTATGGCTGCCTCGGAGTATGGCACAGCTTGGCTATTCCATGAACTGCTTCCTCTTTAGCCATGGTTTTCAGTTGAGCCTGTTCCAATTCATGTGTCCTAGCAATGTTCAGTGCTTTGCTCAGATCGAGATCAGCCCCCTGACTCATCAGTTTTTCCCGAAACTTTGGGGAATATGTTCCAAACACTATTCTGTTCCAGATCATTTCATCCATGCCAGTGAATCCACAGTCACTGGCTAGCAGTTTTAATTCCATCACAAACTGTTCCACTGGTTCACCTACTCCATATACTTTATTGAAAAATGTGTATCATGCAAACACTGGGTTGGTCTTTGGGGTGATGTATTCTTCAAACCTATTATAATCACTTAGTTGTCTTCTCCTGACATATTCATCCAAGTATTATAAATATCCCTACCTTTCTCACTAACCCATATGAGCGGGTAACAGCACATTTCTTCCTCCTTTTTTGCTTTGCTAGATGGCCATTGCTAGATGGCCTTTGAAAATGAGCTTGACATGCTGCTTAAATTTCTTCCACTTCTCTGGAAGATTCATGCATTTCCAGTTCATTCTGGGCAACTGGATCCCAGCAAATTCCATGATCTTTTCTTATCTTCTGTTTGCTTGGCTGCTTCTGCACCATAGGCAGTGTTGGGTAAGTTACTTTTAAAAAAGTAATCAATTACAGTTACTTATTACTGTTATATAAAAAGTAATTAGTAACTGTAACTGAAATGCATATTACGTTTCATATTAATTTTGATAACATGGTTAGATTTTCTCACTGAACATAGCAATGTGCTCATGAAACCCCAAGAAAAGTATAAAAGAAATTAAACAGATTCTAAAGACAATTAAATCAGTGAATCACCAAATCCTTCTCACCAATCTATGGACCCTTGGCCTATCACTCAAATCAGTATCATGGTTCCATAGCTACTTGACTTATAGAATCTAATGTGTATGTATTGGTGGCACTGTCTCCAACCCTCAGTAAGTGTCCTTAGGGGTCCCACAAAGGACAATTCTTGGACCATTACTTTTCAGCTTATTCATTAACTGTCTACCCACCACTTGCCCTGCCAAGATGTTACTGTATGCAGACAACACTGTTATCTCTGTATAGGGAAAACAAATCTCCGAGCTATCCAGTGCTCTCAAGGACAGCTTCCATATGCTTGAGGACTGGTTCACTAAAAACAAATGACTCCGCATCTATAAAAAGACCAAGGCCATGTTCATCTCCATTCTACACAGCAGAAAAAATTCTGTCCCCCTTCTAATCCATAGCCAAAAAGGAGACACACTTGAACAGGTCAACTCATTTAAATCTCTCTCAAAAATAGCAGCCCTGCAACAGAGTGTGTTAATAGGACACACATTCATGTACCACTCTCCAAAAGTCCAGCACCACTCAACACTCACCAAAAAACACAAACTGAGACCATACAAATGTATGTTGTAAATGCCATTTTATTGAAGGCAAAAAATAATAGTGCACTCACCCAAAGTGCAATAAGCACAAGTTGGGAAGAGAAAGCAGAACCCCACAAAACTTCAACTGGTTTCACTAAGGCATCATCAGGAAGTGTTCCCACAGGTGTCGGTATTTGCCTTTTATAGGCACAGGTTTAAAGAAACAGCGATCATTTTTTAACTAAACAATTACTATAACTGTAGATAAATAATTAGCTCATTTTTTACATTTATCAACAATAAGCACTTTTTAAACTTTTATATAAAATAAAAAGACATTAAAATAAAATAAAATAAACATGAACTGTGTGTTCCAAAAACACAAGAAAAGCACCTTAATAACTATATATAAGAAACGTAGTTGATAAAAGTATAAATATACAAATGGATAGGAACTTAGCAGTCTGAACAAAATACGGGACCAAAGTCTATATTAAAGAATCCCAATCAAACCGTGGAACACTTTACGTCAGCATCTGAGATGGAATCCTCAGAGGATTTTTTAGAAGATGAGCAGGAGGAGGAGAATGAACATCCTCCACGAACGGGACAGGCGGTGACGTCAACTCCGTGATGGAGTCTATGCTCAGTTCAATTTCAGGTCCCAATACAAGTGGAGAGAGAATTAGGAAAAGAACAAGATGTTGGGGGAGAAAACGGCAACATTGTAAAACAAAGGAAAATCAGCCTAACAACAATGGTAATGACATCCAACAAAAAGACATATTGGAGGGACAACAGGAAGAAAAAGTAAATGTGGTAAATATCTCTAAATTTCCCCTAACAACTGTGTATCTGCAAGTTTTGGCTAAGTGTCTGAATTTCATACCCACGTGTAAGAATGATGCTTTTGAACTTTTTGTTGATGTTAAAAAATTTAGCCATAAGCTTAACTTGAAAGCCCTTTTTGCTAAAAGAAGTGAAGATAGGGGGTTAACACAAGATGGTGATGCGAGGCTTCAGAATGAGAACACAGATTTGAACTAACAAAACACAGAGTTACTGATGGGCACAGTCTTTTAAAAGCCATTGAAATTTGTACCTGGTTACACTCTGGCTGTTCTAACATTTGAAAGAGCAGTATTAACCGAATTCGAACGACTACGACAGAAAAATAAGGACTTATGTTTTGTGAACATTTCTAAGGTGCAGATGACAGCATTGCATGACTTACAACTCAAGCTATATATTTTCATTAAACCAGTCGACAAAGGCAGCTCAATAGTGGTCATGGATATTGAAAATTATAGGGAGGAGATTTTTAGGCAGCTAGCAAATACTGATTTCAATACAAGTTTAAAAAAGGACCCACCAAGGAGTTTAAAACTCAGATAGACGGAATTTTGAGAGAGTTCCTGGAGAAGGGTTTATTTCAAGGGAGGCTTATGAATTTTTGGTGGTAGATAATCTGGTAAGACAAACAATATATATCCTACCAAAGATTCATAAGTCCCTTGTCAGTCCCCCAGGATGCCCAATTGTTTCAGTTTTGCCATCTCTAACAGAACCCCTTTCACAGTTTGTGGATAGTCATATTAATTTTCTGGCTCCATCCTTATGATCTTACATCAGAGATACCACTGAGGTTTTGGGCATCCTGGGGGATTTGGAACTAGAATCATATTGGCTGCTGGTCACTCTCGATGTAGAGGCCTTATATTGTACTTTGGGTGAATGCACTATTATTTTTTGCCTTCAATAAAATGGCATTTACAACTTAGATTTGTATGGTCTTAGTTTGTGGTTTTTGGTGAGTGGTGAGTAGTGCTGGACTTTTGGAGAGTGGTACAACTCATTAAAATACCTTGGAGTCTACCTCAATGACACCCTCTCCTTCTCCACCCATATTGAGTATGTAGTGAAAACAGCAAATGTCAACTTAGGAATTCTATACTGTCACAGGCATGTACTATCCCCTGAGGCCTTGTGCCTAGTCAACAGAAGTTCCGTATTATCTACAATTGATCACGGGCTGGTTATTTATGGTGCCGGTACTGACACAGCACTGAAAAGGATAAAACACCCCTTAATAAGGCCTGTAGACTAGTCCTGGGGGCTGATCACTTGACCCATTCCTGCAGACTTTATGCTGGAACAGGGTGACTACCACTACACTTCAGACTAAAGTACCAGGCTTGCCTGCTTGGAAGAAGTCCCTGCTTGGCCTCACCTCTGCATCATTACTAGGATTATTCCAGCACTCACACCCCTCCAAATCAACAAGAAGTACAACAAAAGGAGCACTCCTCATCCCTTTTCAGCAAACCTCAGTTGCTCTATGTGCTTTGTTGTATCAAGGGCCTCAGTACTTCAATGACCTACCAGTCTCCCTCATTGATTATGAGAAAATTGGCCCATTCAAAAGAGAGTTCCACCATCTGATGCTTTGGGGCAATCCCTGTAGCTGCTATGCCTAATTGCTCAGAGCTCTTGCTTCATCCCCTAAGTGTCCTCATAGCAGTCTCATCACCACCTACTCCTTTTTGCAACTCCCTCCACCCTTTTACTTGTGACAAAGCCTCCTCTGGCTGCTACTCCACTATCTACTTAGTCACTTACTCAGCCCTAATGTTTCTTTCCCTCACCCCACCTGTATACTCCATATCCCTAGAGCTCCTCACCACCCCACTCCTGTTTCTATTCCCTTATCCTTCCCCCTTTTGACTACCTGTATATTTTCTATTGATTAGTATGACACTTGTCCAGCTGGTTATGATTATTGTATGATATTGGTATTCTAAATAAATGGTCAGATATGAAACGTCAGTTTGTGAGATTTGGCCCTTTTAAATTACAAGGTGTCAGCAGCTGAAATAACAGGATGTGTTACACTAATCAGGAGATCACTGTATTGTAATTAACTTCCTTGAGAAATTGCATTTTATGGCCTTTTTATGACCTCATGCTTTTGAAGTTGTAAACTAAATATACATTTTATTACATCAGGTCAGGACGTCATTTAGCTGATTCCTGTTGGCTATCTCACACCTGGGTAACAGACTGCAGGGTTATAAACCTCAAAGGAACTGGTTGATCAATGACTCATAATTTGGGAAATGGATTTTTGCTGATGTCGCATTATTAACATACCACCGGGTAGGAAATAATTTTTTGTAATTTTGTATTCTAAAAGGAGGAGCTAGATAACTCACAGAAGGGGTGTGGAGACACAGAGTTTAAACTGATACTTGTGTCTGAAATGTATGACATATCATTTTGGGACTCTAGAGAGACGCAGCTCTCTGATCTAACTTTAAAACACACTTCCAGAAGTAATACCTTAGATAGCAAAAATCTAAATGTATTGTGGTAGGAGTTTTATTTTGTAATCTTCCCTTGTTCTTTTATGTGATTACGAGCTCTTTGATATAATTGTCCTGTGTTTACATTTTTCATATTTTTATCATCTTTTAGTAAATAATCTTTTTTTCAAGATACTGTCTGGGTGTGTCTTCCAAGTTCTTTTTGCATGTGATGTATACGTGGTTAATACTGACAATTGTTTTGAGGTGCTTGATGGTGTTACTAAACTTGAAAATGGTAAGAATATACCTAAGGTCTCTTATAGAGTTTAAAGGGTTCATTTTAGAAGCCTGGATTGGTGCCCCTGGTGAAAGATTGTACCGCAATCCCTGAAGAGGGTACATATCTGAGCCTGTTCATTGGGTATGCTAGCATAAGGTTCACAGTTTGAATCCCCCCCAGAACTTGAGACTAAAGGTGATTTGGACCCAAAAGCAGACAGGACGGTTACCCTGTCTGTTACCTGTTCACACTGTTGTGCTCTGAAGTTTGCACTGTGGGAGTAGAGGGCCTGACCTGCTGAGTGCATTTGTAACATATTTGGTTGGCAGCAGTGCAAAACATTTGGTAACACAAGCTTTAAACTGTTCAGTGTGTCAGCTTAATACTGTATAGCTCACCTGCAAAAGAAAGCAGTGATTTATTTTTAAAAAAGAAACAGAACTATATAACTTTGCTTACAGTCAAAGTTCCTGTTTTATTTTTTTTCAAAGTGCAAGTTAGAGTAGCTGTAGTTAGGGAAGAAGATGGGTTCCAACTACAGTGAGCACACTGCAGAATACCTGAAGCAGTTGTGCAAGGAGAGAGGAGTCCTGCACGAGGGGAGAGCCACCAAACAGAACCTCATGGATGCCCTGATGGCAGCAGATGCCCAGAACATCAAGTCACAGACTGTGACTGTAAAGGACCAAATCTTGGGCATGTAGGGGCCAGCAGTCAGTGCAGTGTCCAAATCCAGTGAGGAGGACAGCAGGGCCAGTGCAAGGCAAGGACCACAGCAGCAGGGGAAGGTCAACAGCATTCTGGAGCCAGAAGAAATCAGACTGCAGACTGAGTTGCACAGAATGGAGCCGGAGTTCCAGAGAGAAGTGCGACAACTTCAGCGAGAAGCGGAGCGAGAACGGCAAGGTACGAAGTGTGAAAATAGTGAGTGCCAGAGACAACATCAACTGGAAAAGCTATGACTCCAACCACCAGCACCAGAGCAGGTAAATGACTTGGGTTTAACTGAAATTACAGGACAGGGTTACAAATTAAATTCCAAACTGATAGCTGAATTTAAAGAGGGGGAGGATATGGATGCCTTTTTAAATTCCTTTGAAAAAGTTTGTATTCAAGCAAATATTTCTAGAGTGTCCTGGAGCTTCCAGCTATCCCCGCTACTTACTGGGAAAGCTCGAGATGCATTGGGTCAAATGGACAATGAGGACAGTAATGATTACAACAAACTTAAAGCTGCACTTTTAAAAAAGTTTGATTTAACTGCACAAGCATACAGACCTAAATTCTGTAAGCTCAGGAGAAGCACTGACATGAGCTATGAGGAGCTAGCCACAAAACTACGTCAATTTTTAAAATGTTGGTGGGAAGGAATTGAAGCAAACTCTGCAGATAAAATTGAAAATGCAATATTGTTAGAGCAGTTCTTTTGGGCATGTCCAGCAGAGCTGAAAACCTGGCTGGAGGACCGAGATCCCAAAACAGTGCAAGAGGCTGCTGAACTCTCGTACTGCTATGCCAAGAGCAGACCTGCTCTGAGAGTGAATGTGGTGGGAGTGGCAGCACAGAAAGGGAAAAGCACACCTTCAGGGCAGCTAAAACCCACACTGCCTCCACTGAAACTAGTTAGCCCCATTTTCAAAGAAAAGATTTTTTGAGAAAAGAAATGAATGTTGGGTTTGCAAAGAAACTGGGCATATTGCCAGACAGTGTCCCAAAAGGATGAACAATACACAAAATGGGGCTAGGAAAGAAGTGGGTTGTTTGTGTGTTCCTGGAAGTATGCCTGTGAACATGAGGGAACACATGCACCCAGTCACTGTGAATGGTGTACAGACACAAGGTTTAAGGGACACAGGGGCATCCCTGACACTGGTAAAAGGGGATCTGGTACAGCCTGGTCAGCTTATACCCAATACATTTGTAACTGTACAAGGGTTCACTGAGAAGGAGACAACATTACCACTCAGTGTTCTCATAGACTGGGGTGAAACAGGGGGAACTGTGCAACAGGTGGCTGTAGCCAAAACTTTATCAGTTGACATCATCCTTGGCATCAATCTCAAACAGGGGATGGTGTGTGCAGTTACCCATAGCCAAGTGGCAAGGGAAAATTGTCATTCCCTGGAACCCATAGAAGCCACTGTGGAAACCACTGGGAGGCTGGTTCCCCAGCCTGTGTCTCCTGATATGGAGACTCATGAAAGGGGGGTAGAACATTCCCCAGTAGCAGTTAACTAAACAGCTATGGAGGGTTACTCCTAAGAAGGAGGGGTGACCCACTGTCAGAGGGTAGGGATGATAGTGATCCAGAGTGCCCTGATACTAGAGCTAGGGACCCTAGTTTATATACTGATGGGGACCTGTCCCATGCCTTGGGAATGTGTAAGGAGTTTGCAGCTGCTCAAAAAAGTTACCCTAGTCTAGAGAAGCTGAGGGCTTGGGCAGACTTTGATGGAGCACAGGGAGGTGACAGAAAACATAAAGTTTATTGGGAAAAAGGACTGATGTATACTCAGGATTCTAAGACAGAGAGAGGGGTGATAGGCAGGCAGCTTGTCATTCCCAGGGGTATCGTGAGCAGTTGTTCAAGACTACACATGATATTCCCTTGTCTGGTCATCTGGGAATTGCATGCACTACACAGCGGTTGGCTCAGAATTTCTATTGGCCCAACTTCACCCAGCAGGTGAAGAAGTATTGCAGGTCTTGTCACCGGTGCCAAGAAATAGGGAAGGCAGGTAAGAAAACCCAAGATGCCCTAATTCCATTGCCCATAGTGGAGGAGCCATTCCAGAGGGTGGGAATGGATATTGTAGGGCCTTTAAATACCCCCAGCTCCTCTGGGAAGAGGTTCATCCTGACTGTGGTGGATTATGCCACCCGGTATCCAGAGGCAGTCACCCTATCCTCACTGGGGACAGACAAAGTGGCAGATGCCTTACTTGGGATTTTCTCCCATGTTGGGTTTCCGCAGGAGGTTATCACTGATTGAGGGTGTTCTTTCATGTTGGACCATGTTTGTGGGAGAAGTGTGGGGTGGTGCAGAGATGCATGACACCTTATCACCCGCAAGCCAATGGGCTTGTGGAAAGATTTAACTGTACCCTGAAGTCAATGCTCCAAGCATTTGCTGAACAGCATGGGAGGGACTGGGAGAAATACCTTCCCCAATTGTTGTTTGCATACAGGGAGGTGCCCCAAGAGTCGACAGGGTTTTCCCCTTTTGAGCTCTTATATGGACACCGGGTACATGGGTCCCTAGACTTGATCTGGGAGGACTAGGAATGCAAACACACTACCCAGGGCACTCCCATAGTGGATTATGTCCTTAGGTTTAGAGAAAGGCTGAAAGCTTATGGGGACAGCCCAGAGCAACCTGGCAGCTTCCCAACAGAAACAAAAGTGTGGTATGACCGCAGAGCCAAAGTTCGCTCATACACAGTGGGTCAGGAAGTCATGGTCCTTATCCCAGTCTGGAAAGACAAGCTACAGGCTGAGTGGGAAGGACTGTACAAAGTAGTTAGAAAGGTAAATGATATGAACTGTATTATAGAGTTACCTGACAGAAGACATACAGAAAGAATGTACCATATTAACATGATGAAGCCATATGCTAATAGGGCTGACATGGTGTTTGCAGTATGTAGTCCTGGGGAGGGGACAGACAAAGGAGACACCCTTTTGGACTTGCTGGAAGAAAGCAAGTGGGAGTCCTCTGTGGAGGCAGTTAAATTGCCACCCCAACTGGCCCAGGATAAGATCCAGGAAGTAAGGGGGGTTTTAGCAGACTTTGCCCCACTGTTTAGTGCTAAGCCTGGACTACCCTCTTAGCATCGCATGATGTGGAGACAGAGACACAGACGCCCATATGGTGGACAGCATATCAGGTGTCAGAGGCTGTCCAAAAGGACATTAGGAGGGAGGTGGAGGAAATGCTGGATTTAGGGGTAATCTAGAGATCCCACAGCTCCCAGGCCTCACCCGTAGTCCTTGTGCCCAAGCCAGATGGCTCTACTCATTTCTGTGTGGACTATCATGGACTGAATGAAGTCATGAAGTCAGACACCCACCTGATGCCTTAGATGTATGAACTCCTGGACAAGTTGGGAGGGGTGACATACCTTACGACTATTGACCTGACAAAGGGGTGTTGGCAGGTAGAGTTAACTGACAGAGCTAGGGAGAGGTCACCCTTCATCACTCTGATAGGCTTATTTGAATATAAAGTAATGCCTTTCGAATGAAGAATGCCCAGGCCACTTTCCAAAGGTTGGTGGACCAGGTGTTAAATGGTGCTGAGGAGTACACCATGGTGTACCTGGATGACACTGTCATCTTTAGTGCCAGCTGGAAGGAACACCTGTCCCACCTTAGGGAAGTGCTGGGCAGGATATGGAGGGCCGGGCTCACTGTCAAGGCTGATAAGTGCCAGGTGGCCATTGCTGAAGTGGCATACCTCAGGCATGTTGTAGGCCGGGGACAGCTCCATTCCAATCAAGTTAAAATAGAGATGATCATGGCATGGCCCAGACCAGAAGCGCAGAAGCAGGTCAGGAGTTTTCTAGGGACAGCAGGGTACTATAGGAAATTTGTACCCAATTACATTGCCCTGGCTGCTCCTCTATCTGACCTGGTAAAGAAAAAGATGTCTAAGAAAATTACCTGGGAGCCAACCTGTGAAAAAGCCTTCAACAGACTGAAGGAGGCACTGTGCAGTGCTCCTGTATTGACAAGTCCTGACTATAACAGACCCTTTATAGTGCAGACTGATGCCTCAGACATGGGTATTGGGGCAGTGCTGAGTCAGACATCCAACCAAGGGAAAGATCACCCTGTAGTGTACCTGAGTAAAAAGTTACTTCCCAGGGAGCAGGCTTACTCTACTGTGGAAAAAGAGTATCTTGCCGGAGTGTGGGCCCTAAAGAAGTTAGAGCCATACTTATATAGGCAGCATTTTGAAGTACAAACTGGCTACAACCCCCTGGCTTGGCTGATACAAATGGGGAAAACTAATGGTAGACTATTAAGATGGAGTCTTACCTTGCAAAGGTATGACACAACGATCTTACATAGGGCACAGATGGCTTGTCACATCTATATGAGGAGTGAACTGACTTGTGGAATTCACCCCATGCAGGGGATATAGCCTGCAAATTCAATCTAGGTGGTGAGGATTGTGACGCTTGGCCAGCTGGTTATAATTATTGTATGATATTTTTAATATAAAAATATAGTATGTGATTGTCTCACATAAGACATCTTGTGCTTCCATGGGCGCCCCCCCCCCAAGTTTAAGTGAAGCTACAGATATGTAAACTGTCCAGGAACCATTTAATTAACTAACTTCCTTCAGAATGGCATTTTATTACCTTTTTATGACATGCCTAGACTTTTTGAAGTGGAAATCAAATGTGACTTTATTGACTTCAGAAACAGGACATCATTAGGCTGATTCCTGTTGGTTTTTTTAACACATTGGTGCCAGTGTGGGATTGCTAAGTTCAAAGGAAACGTGTAGTTAAGGAGTTATATATAGGAAATGTCTTTTTTCTTCTGATGGCACCTTATTTAAAATATCTCCCGATAGGAAATCATTTTTTATAATTTTATATTCTAAAAGGAGGAGCTAGATGACTCACAGAAGGGGTGTGGAGACATAGAGTTTAAAGTGATACTTGTATCTGAAATTTTGTCATATCATCTTGGGACTCTAGAGAAACACAGCTGTCTGATCTAACTTTAAAATGCACTTCCAGAGGTAATACCTTTGATAGCAAAAATCTAAATGTATTGTGGCAGGAGATTTGCTTTGTAATTTTCCCTTGTTCTTTTATGTGATTGTGAGCTCTTTGATATATTGTTCTGTGTTTAAATTTTTCATATTTTTATCATCTTTTAGTAAAGAATCTTTTTTTCAAGATACTGCCTGGGTGTGTCTTCCAAGTTCTTTTTGCATGTGATGTATATGTGGTTAAGTCTGACAGCTGTTTTGAAGGGCTTGATGGTGTTACTAAACTGGGAAAAGGTAAGAATATACCTAAGGTCTCTTACAGAGTTTTAAGGGTTCATTTTGGAAGCCTGGCTTGGTGCCCCTGGCAAAAGATTGTACTGCAATCCCAGAAGAGGGTACGTATCTGAGCCTGTACATTGGGTATGCTAGCATAAGGTTCACAGTTTGAATCCCCCCAGAACTTGAGACTAAAGGTGATTTGGACCCAAAGCAGACTGCAGGACTACCCTGTCTGTTACCTGTTCACACTATTGTGATCTGAGGTTGGCACTGTGGGAGTAGAGGGCCTGACCTGCTGAGTGCATTTGTCCTTGTGCAACCCCCACATTCCCCTTGACAAAGTCTCCTCTAGCTGCTACTCCACTATCTACCTAGGATCTTACTTAACCCTAATGTTTCTCTTCCTCACCCCACCTGTATACTCCATATCCTAGCTCTCCTCACCACCCCATTCCTGTTTCAACTCCCTGATCCTTTCCCTCTGACTTCCTGTGCATTGTCTGTTGATTAGCATTAAGGAAGCTAGCATTTGCAACATCTGTTTATTTTTTCATTCTCTGTATTTAATTATTTGCTTTATGTCTGTAAACAATGTATTGTCATGTTGGTTTTATCCTTGACTTGGAACCTTTGTAAATGAGCTCCATAGCTCAAAGGTATTAATCCGAAAATGAAATAAATAAAGAAAAATAAATAAATATGTTAATTTATAATACCCATCTGACATCACCAGCCACAGCAATCCCATTACATTTCCATAAATAAGAGCTCTATTAAAATAAAACACTCAAATACACACCCTGCATCTACTGTTGCCCCACTGTTGCCCCCCCCCGAATCCTGGGTTTGCTAGCCATTGCTGACCCTGACCTTTTTCATTTCCATAATACCCACATTCACCCTCCAACACCTGCACCTTGCATGTACTGCCATTGCCCTTGGGGATTTTTTCCCAAACATCTGTATATCCTGACAATGCCAGCCACAACTACCCCTTTACATCCCACCCTTACCCCACTGCCACACACACCCTGCTGCATCTTCTGCACTTGACGATCTTTCCCACATCTAGCCTGTATTCTTCTCCTGATCATGCAAGAACCAAAACTACCCTTTAAATTTATATAATAAAATCCCACCCTCACATAGCTCCCCCTACACTCACACACATGCATCCTGCAGATCTACTGCCTTTCCTTGCCTTGGTGATCTTTTCTCATTTCCCCCACAGCAGCCTGAATCCTAACTTTGCCATTGCAAGCCAGAGAGCCACCCCACATCACATACAATAAATTCCACCAGCACACACCTGCTTACCCCAACAAAATTCAAACACTGTTTCCCACAGCTGAACCTTGACTTGTCACTGCCACTGAGACAGTGTTCTAATTATAACTAAGTCTGCCATGACTATTATGCCACTGCCAGTATGCCACAACTGAAGTCAGACAGTGTCACTTGCAACTGAATTATCACACAACACAAAACACTTGTTGCACTCCGGTACATATCCCTTCGATGA
Source organism: Neoceratodus forsteri (assembly GCA_016271365.2). Taxonomy (NCBI): domain Eukaryota; kingdom Metazoa; phylum Chordata; order Ceratodontiformes; family Ceratodontidae; genus Neoceratodus; species Neoceratodus forsteri. The sequence goes on along the minus strand of CM057458.1, from coordinate 722,305,913 downwards.
GGATTTTCTTCTTTTTTATTTTTGTTAATTTACTAAACTTTATTGAGTTTTAAGCAGCACACAGTACAATGCATGACAAGATAAGGACATGAGGCTGCATATGCATACATTGCAACAAACAGACAAACAAACAAACAACCCTCTTCCCACCCTCCACCTGAACCACCACCCTTGTGTCTGCACCTCAATCAGAGAGAGGAAGGATGATGAAAGTCCTACAGAGAAGGAGAATAGGCTTATTTTTTCCATAGGGATAACAAGGTCAGAAGGGGTTCCCAAATGGTCTGGAAAGCATGACGTCTGTCTTGCATACTTGCTATATGCTTCTCCAGCTGAATTGCAAACATTGTTTCACGATACCACTCCAGCACTGCGGGGAGGGAGTCCTCCTTCCAGTGCCTTAACATTACTGACTTTGCTGTGGAGGCTACCAAAGCAAGGTGAGCTTTTCTTATTCTGGGTGTTCTGGGAGGAAACAAGGTTAAAAGACAGCACTCCAGAGTAAAGAGCGGTTCCAAACCCAGAAGAGGATCCAACACCTGCTTTATGGAGTTCCAGAAAGATTGAGACTTAGGGCAGCCCCATAGAAGGTGGTATAAGGACCCAGAGGAGTCCCTACAGTGGGTGCACAAAGAGGATATAAGCTTACCTATCTTGTATAACTTTATCGGGGCGTAGTATAAATTGTGCATAATTTACTGGATCAAACGGGGCCTATCTTGTTTAATAAGATTATAGACAGAACTCCAGGCTTTCTTCCAGAAGGCAATCTCTGCTGGGAGGGACAGTTCCTGAACCCAAAAGTAGCAGACTCCAGAGGGGAGGTGTGGATCCAGAAATTGTAGGAGGATTTTCTTTGAGATGGGGTGGGTGATGGTGACAGACCTGGCAGGTTGGCAAACGGATGATCAAGCAGCCTGCTAGGGAGTTTGGCACATGTGGTGTTGATGGAAATAGCCCTGAGCCCTGCCTACAGGTGGACTACTTGCCTTTTTCCCCTACAACAGCTATTCTGGTCCCCAATTACCTTGGGGTTCACAATGGTTACTGTAGAGGGCAACGAATGATGACATGCATGGTTGTAGCAAGCTATCTATAAATTGTACATCAACTGACCAATCTGTTGCCCACTCAAACAAATTTCATCAATTCCTATAGCGATTCTTAGCTGTATCATGTAGTGGAGCATAAGTAGTATAATTTGTATATCAAATTTCGCAAAATGATATATTTAATAATAAACTGCTAAATAAAATGATGTTTTCTGACTTTCATTTGCACAGTACATGTTACAGATATAGAACAAGATGGTAATATTAAATGCATGCTGAAAATAGAAGATTGAACTAGAATCGATGTTTCAGTTATAGGTCTTCAGGAATTATCTAAAAGAGAAAAAAGCAGGTTAGGGAAATCAGAGAAATATATGTGAGGAAAGAAAATAGGGGGAAGCTGTAGGAGAAATATAGAATAATACATGGGGTGGTGTGTTTAACGAGATTTTACACACACCTGAGGTGCTGGAGGCACACAAAGATCCTGGGAGCGACGCTCGAGGGGTTTATATATTTAAGCATCCAACACCAAGTGTATGTGTAAAATCAACACATCATCCCATATTTTATTTTATATACTGTAATTGCTGGGGAGTGGGTTTTTTTTTGCCACAACAGTTATATAAAATAAAGCCACATCCCTGTGCAGCTACCACCCAAGGGTTTCAGCGCAGTCCGCTGTCAGAGCTTCACTGCTGAATCATTTTGTTTCCCACTTTTTTATTTGTTTTTTACAGCTTAGACATAATAGTAGACATGGGCCAGTTACAGCATTTACTTTTTTTTTTAAGTTAACTTACCACTGAGTGAGTGCCAGTCACAGTGAAGTGTGCAGGTGTGCGGTGGTACAGAAAGGCATAGAGGGAAAGAAGAGCTGCAGCTGGCGCATGTGTTGACCAAGAGAAAGCTGGTGCGTGTTCGCTGTTATAACCCATGGGTTATAATGGCAGATTATAACCTTGTTTCCCTTAGGGAAAAAACGCTAGCTAGTTATTATAAAGAAATAATAGTTAAGGTAAGAATAGAATCTGGAAAATGAAAAGATGATGATATGTATGAAAACGCAGAGTAGAAGTGAATGGGCTAGAACTTTTCTTATTTATTTATTTATTTGTGTCTAGGATTACAAAGTACTGTACCTTTGAGCCAAGGCTCTTTTACAAAGGTTCCACGTCATGCTGGTTACAGGGTAACAAACACTAAAACATAAAACAGTTACAGGTACATGGTTTTAGACAGTAACTTTGCTTGACAAAATCAGACTGAGCGATGAGTAACTCAAGAAACAATAGGAGGAAGAGGGCAAGAAAGGGAGAGGGCTGAGGGTAGGGGAAGGCATAGGAGTAGAGGGTCAGGGTGAGGCAGCCGAGGGGCCTTGTCAGGACAGACACAGGGCAAGTGCATTAGAAGTTGCGTTGGACAGGTAAGTGCAAGAAGAGAGGGCAGAAACTGGCACTTATCAGGTCAGAAGCAGCGTAGGAAATGAAGATGTTATGGGGTGCAAGCATAGGTGGAGGTGCCAGTTATGGAGTGGCGGAGCTTTTTTTTTGAACACTGCAAGCATTGCTGTGGCTGAGGTGTCACTAGAGAGCTCATTCAGCCAACTCGGAGCCCTGTATGTGTAACCCGGTTGTTACTATAATCCCAGTAAGACATAATGGTAGGCAGGGAAGGCAGCTTGTGAAACTCAAGTTAAATGGATTTCACACTGTCTCATTCTGTTCTCAGTCTCAGCTGAGAATGAGGGATGACATCATCATAGAACTATCACAGCTGCATGAGCCACATTGGAATCTGCAGCAAGGGAGTTGGTATAGAATGTTGGGAAGTTTCGAAGTCAGTCAGTGTGAGTCAGTGAAGTGTGAAGTTGGGAGCTTGCTGAGAAAGCAGCTCAGTGAAGGCTCTAGGAGCCTCAGCCCTGACAGAGGGCTACTTGTAAGTAAAAGCGTGTGTGTCTCCACCTTAAAGAGAGACACAGAAGATAATTGAAGTGGTGGAGACCGCTGTTTTCGGGTCTCAGTGCCCCCTTCCTCCGGGGGGGGGGGCAGGAAAGGGTTCCCTGCAGATTCCTGGGGCAATCCCCTAATTCTGTTTGTAAAGGAAAAGCTGCCTATGTGTTCCAGAGTTTATTTGGGAGAACAAGAAGACTTGTGAGTCACCTGTGGGGCACCTGCAATGTGAGGGTGAGTGTCTGCTCTTGCTAAAAGGGCCTATGTTTTTCACCCTGGGACTTGTGTGACAATGTGGGGATTGAACTACTAAAATAGTGGAAGCCTAGAGTAATGGGCTAAGCAAATTAAAAGTAGGTTCAAGTCCAGAGCTTGTTGGAATGAAATGATATGTAGAGGAGATGTGACAGACGTCTACCCAGAATCTACATTTGAAAGTTTTCAGTAAAGGAATTGTTCAGTTTCCAGAGAAATGGCCGGGTATGGGCTGTGGGAGCTGGAGGTAGGTGGCCCGCCATCTTTAGTGCCCAGGTCCACCTCTACAGATTTCTTCTGTGGATTTCTACTTTACCTCAGGCACTTGGCCAGTGATGAGAGAAGTACCCAGACGTGGGATTGTAAGAAAAATTCTCTCTAGGAGTCGAAGACTCTAGTGTGGTTTGGGGAGCCACAACAGGATAATTGGTTCATTCCTCAAATGAACCGTGGATCAAGTGGACTGCGGGGGAGCCAGGCCAGTGGGGAAAACCCAAGTAGTGTACAAGTTGGGCTGTGTACCCAAAGCTGCGCGCAAGTCCAGGCTGTGTGCCTGGTGGGTTTAGCGCCTGAGGGCTGGAAATAGTGATAAAGTGATCTGTAGTCTCTAATCTGCATTACCAGGAATGTAGCCCCGTGGGGGTCCGTCTATGCTTTGTTTGTTCAGCTTGGATGTGAATAAAAGCCACACTGAAGAATCCCATTCCTGGTTCTGGACATTACAGTTATTGCTTCTTGTGTTCGGATTTACTTGGGTGCCCCTGTTCAGAATAGCCAAACCTAGGTCCCCTGTGCCGAGTAACCTCATCCTCCCCGAACCCAGTCCCTACTAGGTACTGCTGTCAGCTTCAACAGCATGCTACCTGTCATTTTCCTAGAAAGGCAGGGGTGAGGGGTTACATATGCAAAAGACCTTTGGCCTTGGGACGTGCGGCAGCAGGGGATTTGAAGGATTTGGGGCTTAGAGCTCCTGGTGTTGCGGTTGGTGATTTTGGGTTTGAGGAGGGCACTGACTCCTGGTGGTGCCTTTCCCATCATGATTTTCCTAGCAGTGATGCAGGTTTGGTATTTGATTTGGTTGTTCAGTTGCAGCCAGCCTGTTTTGGAGTAGAGGTCGCAGGTGTGGCTGAGACGGTGGGAACCAGTAATGAGTCATCAGGCTTGATTGAGGGAAGTTGAAACACGCCTGAGAGATGAGGTTGTGGCAGATCCATAGATAATGCGACCATAGTCAATGATGCTGATGATGGAGCTCTGGACAGCTATGGACAGAGCTTCTGGAGTTAGATGTTTCCTATGTTGGAATAGTAGGCCCATCCTGGTGTTGGCTACTTTTGCCACGTTACTGATGTGTGGGACATAGGAGAGATTACAGTTAAGGGTAAGGCCGAGGTATTTGAAGGTATGAACTTGTTCGAGGGTGTTTCCTTGCTTGGTTTTAATGGAGAGCTGATATTGTTTGTGTTTGTTTTGGGAGTTGCAGAAGTTCATGGTCTTTTTTTTTTTCTGGTTAAGTATAAGTCTGTGTTTTGTGAACCAGTTTTCGACTGCAGAGAAGGCCTGTTAGAGGTTATCTTGTAGATGGACTGGATCATGGTGGGATGCCAGGATGACAGCATCATCCATGTGGAGTAGGATCTGTTCAGGACAGGATTCTGGCAGTGAGTTCAGAAAAAGGCTGAAAAGGAGGGGGCCCAAGATTGAGCCCTGTGGGACTCCGGACCGGACTGGTCTTTAGTCTGAGAGTGTGCCAGCAATTCTCACTCTTTGGGAGCGGTTGTCTAAGTAGCTTTTGAACCAGTTCACTGAGTTAGGTGAGAGCCCTGCTAGTCGAAGCTGGGCAAGTAGGAGATTGTGGTTGATGGTATCAAAGGCTTTAGTTAAGTCGATGAAGGTGGACCCAGTAAGGTGACTGTTGTCGAGTGAGTGAAGGATTGCACCAGTGAATTCAAGTAGCGCTGTGGAGGTTCTATGACCTTTTCTAAAGCCATGTTGCTCCTTGTACAGGATGTTGTGATTGACTAGGAAGTCAGTGAGCTGGTCTGACACAATCTGTTCTAGGGCCTTGAAGAGTGGAGGTAGGATGGAAATTGGATGGTAATTCTCAGTAGCTGTTTTGTCACTACTTTTATGAATTGGGGTTACCGTGGCAGATTTCCATAAGTCAGGGAACTGGCTGAGGCTGAGGGAGAGGTTGAAAATCCTGGTCAGTGGTCGGAGTACTTCTTCAAGTGTGAGTGATAGCAGTTTGAGGTCAAGGGAGTCACTGCTGGCTCTGGAGTTGCAAATGGCTTTGGTAATGTAGCTGCAGACTTGATGCATTTTTACTCCTTTAAAGCAGAAGGGAGGGTGGCTGGGGGGACAAGGGGAACCACCTCATCGAAAAAACCCTGTGGGAGTACAGCACTGAGGTCCGTGAGGGTGTCATTGAATGTATCAGCAATGAGTTTCTGGTCAAGTGTAGTTTCACCATTTATGCTGAGTACTGATGGGGATGATTTAGATTGCTTCCCGGTGACTTCTTTAATGTTATTCCAGAAGTCCCTACCGTTGCCCCATGAGTTAGTGGGAGCATTATGGAAATAGGTGGTCTTCGTATCCTGGATATATTTGGTGCAGTCATTTCGTGCAGGTTAATAGTTAGCAATATCAACTTGTCTCCCGGTGTTTCTGACAATCTCCCAAAGGTGGTCTCGAGCTTTTAGTAGTCTAAGTAGGTCTCTGGTGAGCCAGGGGTTACATAGGGCTTTGGCCTTGCGCTTCTTGAAGGGTGCAAATATGTTGCATGCTTGGTTGAAGATCCTGATGAAGTGTTCCAGTGCGGTGTTCACATTGGTTGCAGTGAGAATTGGGGTCCAATCCTGTTGACGAAGGAAGGTTTTGAGATGAGATAGCTTGCCTCTAGGTAGAACCCGGCTAGTAATGGTTTTGGGGGCTTGATGAATTTATTGGACCAGTAGCAGATGACGGGGGAGTGGTCACTAAGTGTCAGTGGCTCAGTAGGTAGCACACTCGCCTCTGAGGCCGGGAGATCAGAGGGCTGTGGGTTCAGTTCCCACATCTGGCACTTGGGGTAATATCCCAGTACTGACACTGTAGTGCAGCATGAGAGGGGTGCTGCACTTCAGAAGTGCCGTCTCTCGGAGGAGACGTTAAACCAAGGTCCCATCTGCCTGGATTGGTGGTAGTTCAGGTGGATGTTAAAGATCCCATGGCACTTATCGAAAAGAGTAGGGGAATTTCCCCGGTGTCCTGGCCAAATTTCCCTCATTCACTAAAAAATACCAACAACAGCTTAATCTGGTTCAAGGTCAGTTGGCATTCATCTGTATCCCCCTCCCCCGGGTCGTGCCTGAAAATAGGCAGGATTTGTCTAGTGCACTTACCCGGTCAACAAAAGCTAAAATAAAAAAAATAAATAAATAAAATTTAAAAAGTGTGTCAGGGAGGATAGTGGTGTTTGTGATCCTGGTGGGATGGTTTGTTACAATCCAATCCAGAGGGGTTCTGGTACCCATTTTATAGTTTGTCCTGGTTGGGGAGCTAACCATCTGAGAAAGGTTTGCTGCCACTATCAAGTCCCTGCATGCCCCTGCCTCTGCAGCAGGCCAGTTAATATTAAAGTCACTGAGGAAGTTAGTTTCTGAATCAGGTGAGAGAGAGATCTGGTAAACTCCAGGACTGTGTTAAGCCCATTACCTTGCTCTCTCGGTGGAATGTAGACTGTGACAACTGTGATGGCTTTATTGTGTGCACCGAGAAGGATCTTGACAGCAGGAATCTGTGCAGTGGTGGTTTGGGGGGTTAAATTTGATGAGGTGCCCCTGGATCATGTCCTTAAGCTACAGGGTGCAGCCACCACCTCTTTTTGATGTTTGATCAAGCCGGTAGACATTATACCCAGGGAGGATGATAGCATGGTTGGGAACCGAAGTGAGAGCCAGGTTTCTACGACTACTAGTATGTCTGGGTTATGCTGGCAGGCAAAAGTCGTGAAGGGCGTCAATTTTGTGAAGAAGACTGCATATGTTAAGTGACATTATTGAGAGGGATCCTGGTTGATTGGTCTGAGTTGTCCTTATTGTAGGAGCTGGTCCAGGATTGGGATGAATGTTTCCCGACAATAGCAGGAGAAGAAGTATATGTTTTAGAGTACTGGTGTGAGATACCCATGACTGGCACCTATTTTATTGGGCCAGAGAACTCCGAGATTCACCAGGGCAAGTAAACGGGTGAAGCCGTGGGTAAAGCGTGGCAGTAGTAGCGGTGGACAGAGAAAGTACCCAACAGCCATTTGGGGGAGAGAGCCATTTCATAGTGATTGGAGATGCCCAAGGTGGGTACATGAGATCGAGAGGGAGGGTACCATGGAGGGGGTGAGAGAGTGTGAGTTGGTAGATGTTCAGGACAGTGGGGAAACATGAGCAGGGGGGATGTAGGAGTGGGAAGAGGGCAAATAAGGTGAGGAGAAAGAGGTACAGAGTACCAGTGTCATACATGATTCAATGTGAATGGGGGGAGAGCGGGCACAGGGTGCTGGCTAGGTGGGAGGCAGCTAGTGAAAGTGGCAGGAGGTAGGCAATCAGGTGGAGGCTTGGGGGCAGGGGGAACTAGGTAAGCAGGTGGCTGAGGGAGAACAGGCAGAGGGTGGGGCAGTGAGGAGACAAGGGCAGTAGCAAAAGAGGAGGATATAGCAGAGAGGTAGTGGAGGCATTAACGAGTGTAGCAAGACAGGGGAGACAGGAGGTAGCAGCTCTAGAATAGAGTTCAGGAGTGAAAGGGTTCATGGGAGCTACGGAATGCCAAAGGGGGGGGTTGGCCAGTCACGGAGTGATGGAGTGACTGGCACTAGGAAATATAAGGAAGGTGTCAGGCACAGAAAGGAGGCAGGGGCAGTGAGGGGACTGAGTTGATTAGCAGAGGGGGAGGAGGAGCAGGGAGGAGGGAGAGTGGGCAGTAAAGAGAGGAGGTACAGGAGAGAGAGAGAGAGAGTATCCAATAGGAAATGAAAGGGCAGTTCCCTAGGCAGAAGTGGGTGGAGCTAAGGCCTATTTAATTAAGGTGGGAGGTGTGGGAGATGGGGGGGTGGGTGAAGATTTTCTTCCAAAACCCACTGAAGTCTATGGACACAAAGCCCAGTAGAACAGTTTGAATCAGTCAAGATTGCAGGGCCAATCAGTGGCCGCATGGAGCACAACAGTCCAACAGGAGATGGAAGCAACAGGCAGCGGCCAATGGGAGCCTTTCAGCACTTCCCAGTTTGGCCTGGGAGCTTACCAGCAAGAGGAGAGTTCCTTGGCGGTGAACAGTGGTGGTGTGGATGGTTGACCCAGGTAGCCCTGGCCGCTCAGATGTTTCCCCGATCAGGGGCTGAGAGATCTGAGGGAAGGAACAGAGCAACAGTTTGTGAGTCACAGTAATAACAAAGGGTGACACTGGAGAGTAAATCAGGGGTGTGTGCAATGGAGAGAGATAGAGGGGAATTTGGCAGACGGATAGGGGGGAGGCTGCCACAGACAAGATAAATAAGCTTGAACTGGCACCAGGGGGAGGACAGAGGAGAGATTTAGTAGAATATGACATTTACAAGGAGAGGAGAAGAGAGATGCAGGGTTTAGCATCAGGGGGAAGGGTGGAGAGAAAGAGTGAATGCAGAGGGGCATGAATTACTTCACGGCTCTAAATTACAGCAGTTTCCAACTGCACTTTACAGTTCAATGCTAAAACATTTAGGCAGGTCTACACAATTAATTTTAACTTAGACAAAAAAATAGCAAGCAGCCTAGTTATTTAGCCTAGATTATCGGCTGAGACCCGGAGTGTTTAGAAGTTGAGTGCTAAGAACATCAAGACTGGTCTACACATTAATTGAGACTTTAGCAGAAAAATAAGCAAGCTGTCTAGTAATTTAACCAAACTTTTCTTCCAAAACCCACTGAAGTCTATGGGCACAGAGTCCAGCAGAACAGTTTGTATCAGTCAAGATTGCAGGGCCAATCAGCGGCCGCTTGGAGCACAACAGTCCAACAGGAGATGGAAGCAACAGGCAGCGGCCAATGGGAGCCTTTCAGCACTTCCCAGTTTGGCCTGGGAGCTTACCAGCAAGAGGAGGGTTCCTTGGCGGTGAGCAGTGGTGGTGTGGACGGCTGGCCCAGGTAGCTGCGGCTGCTCAGATATTTCCCCAATCAGGGACTGAGAGATCAGCAAGAGGAGGGTTCCTTGGCGGTGAGCAGTGGTAGTGTGGACGGCTGGCCCAGGTAGCCCCGGCCGCCCAGATGTTTCCCTGATCAGGGGCTGAGAGATCAGCAAGAAGAGGGTTCCTAATACTTCTTACTAATAGAACACTTCTAACTCAGCAGGAGACAGAGCCTGTTGGGATTAAGCAACCAGATACTTTATTAGAAATGTGGGGTCTCAAGTAGAGTAAAATAAAAAGACAGACTGTGTGTTTTTCTGTGTTGGGGGAAGGGAACTGTATCAGATTGTCAGTTTGCTAAGTCAGGAGGAGAGCAGTTAATTGGGGGTGTGGCTTAGGCAGCAGAAAGCCAGATGTCTCCAATTGCAGTTCCCTGCTGCTAGCTTTTGGCTGACTGCAATCTTGCTTTCAGAGCAAGGAGCAGCTGACTAAAGAGCTAGAACTTTTCTTACTAATGACCTGGCTGGGAATGGGATCAGAGCAGTGCAAGAGGAGTTTGTGGAGTTGGGGAGGGGCCTTAGACAAGTAGCACATAAGGGAAACTTCTCGGAGGTGCTGCCTGTCTACGACAAGGGTGAGGCTAGGGTACTCCGCACCATGGGATTCAATGAATGGTTGAAAAACTGGTGTGGAGCTCAGAGTTTTGGCTTCATTGGGGACTGGGGGTCCACCTGGAGGGATACAGGCCTATACTGGTGTGATGGTCTGCATCTGTCCAGGAGGAGGACCAGGATCCTAGGTGATAGGTTTAAATGCTTCATGGGCAAGCATTTAAACTAACTAAGGGGGGAGGCACTGAAAAGGAGCAGGGAAATCCCAGCCCCCCCCTACAAAACAGGGTAGTTAGCAAGGTAAACACCAAGGTAGAGAAGTCTATAGGGAACAGGACAGGGGTAAATGGAGAAAAAGGCAAAGACAGTAAGGACAGGGATAAGGCTAAAAGGTAAAGCCATCAAAAAATGGAGGATGATGAGTACCAATGCCCATAGTCTGGGTAACAAGCTCCCTGAACTAGTGGCCTTGATGGAAGAGGGATGCCTGTATATCGTGGCAGTCACAGAAATATGGTACACAGAGAACCATGACTGGGATGTCAACATACCAGGGTACACAATCTGGGACAGGGAGGGTAAAAGAGGAGGAGGAGTTGCTCTCTACATAAGGGAAGGGATGAAAGCAACAGAACTAAAGGGTAAACAGGGAGGAGAGGAGGCACTGTGGGTCACCCTGGGGACAGGAAATGGCACCACAGTCTGCACAGGGGTTGTATACAGACCCCCATCTCAGGGGGAGGCAATGGACAAGGAAATGATAGAACATAGAATGATAGAATGACAGAAAAAGGGGAGATATTGTTGATGGGGGACCTGAATATGCCAGCTGTTAACTGGAGCATCTTTGCTGTAGCCACATCCAAGAGCAGGGTCATTCTCGATGCCCTACAGGGGGCATGCCTCAGACAGCTAGTGTGGGAACCCACTTGGGAGGGAGTAATCTTAGACCTGGAACTCTCAAATGGGGATGGAGAAAGGATCTCGTATTTAGAAGTGGGTAGCCATCTGGGAACAAGCAACCACCAAACAGTGCGGTTCACGATAAACACAGTAGTGGAGTCAAGCCATACAAAAGCAAGAGTATTGGATTTTAGGATGGCTGACATTGGGAAAATGGGAGAGTGCCTCAGAAAAGCACTAGCAAATGGGCAAGAAGGAGGGGTGGAGGAACAATGGGGAAACATCAAAACAGCCATCATAGAGGCAACAAGCCTTTGTGTGAAGCAAATCAACAAAACAAAATGAAGGAAAAAAACACCATGGTTCTCAAAAGAGGTGGCGGGGAAGGTTAGGGAGAAAAAGGTAGCATAAGGAAACACAGAAGGAGCAGGGCAGAGAACTGTACCAGTTGAAGCAGAAGGAAGTGGGGAAGGCAGTCATAAGAGCAAAGGCCCAAACTGAGGAAAATATAGCCAACTCAGTTAAAAAGGGGGATAAAACCTTTCATGGGTACATTAGGGAGTGAAGAAAGACCAAGGGAGGGATGGTAAGGCTTAATAAAGGGAAGGAGGGTGGGCAGAGGGTGATAATGAAAAAGCAGGGATACTGAATGAATGCTTCTGCTCAGTATTCACAAAAGAAGAAGAGGGGGGTGTACCTAAACCAAACAATAGAAGCACTCTGGATAGGAGGATCGATACCAGTCCATTCATAAAAGAAAGGATCCTGAAAGAACTCCTAAAACTGAAGGTGGATAAAGCAATGGGGCCTGATGGGATTCACCCCAGAATTCTAAAAGAACTAAGGGAAGAACTTGTGACACCACAGACTACCCTTTTTAACAAATCATGGGAGGATGGTATGGTACCTGAGTACTGGAGGAGGGTGGATGTGATTCCCCTTCACAAAAGTGGGAGCAAGACAGAGGCAGGAAACTACAGACCTGTTAGTTTGACTTCAGTGGTAGGGAAAATGATGAACTCACTTCTGAAGGAAGGAATTGTTGAGTACCTAGAGGCCAGTAGGGCATAGGACCCAAGGCAGCATGGATTCACAGCGAGGATGTCATGTCAGATGAATCTAATCAATTTCTTTGACTGGGTGGCCAAAGCAGTAGACCAGGGAGGGGCTGTGGACATGGCCTACCTAGACTTTAGCAAGGCATTTGACACAGTCCCGCACAAAAGATTAGCAAACAAGTTAGCCAGCCTGGGAGTGGGTCCCTGGGTCATAGCCTGGGTAAAACATTGGCTGGACAACAGGATGCAGAGGGTAATAGTAAAGTGCCTCAGCCCTTCCAACTCCTGGCTTGCCAGGTTAAGTCTTTGCCCAAGCACTTGCCTCCCTCCCCCTTTTGCCCTAGCACTTGCCTCCCACCCTCTACCCCTTGGCTCTTTTCTTTCCCTATGTCCTCCCTATCCCAGCTCCCACTGCCTCGCACTGTCCCTCCCTACCTCACCCTAACAGTCTGCCTCTCTCTCTTCTGCAGGATGCTGGCATACCATGTACAATGCCTTAGCACAGTTTGTGAACTGCTTGTCATTGCAACTTATGTACTGTTGAATTTTTTGTACTCTGTATATATAATTTACTATAACTATATTGTGTCTTCTTGTCATAATGTATCTGACATGGAACCTCTCAACGAGCATCCGCTCACAGGTGTTATCCAAGACTTCAATAAATCAATAAAATGGAGTCCACTCCGAAGAAAGGGGGGTTACTAGTGGCATACCACAGGGTTCAGTATTGGGACCGGTCCTCTTTAATGTCTTTATAGGTGACACTGCAGAGGGACTGGAAGGAAAGGTATGCCTTTTTGCAGATGACGCAAAGATCTGCAACAGGGTTGATTCACAAGGGAAGGTGGAAAGGATGAGAAGCGTTTTGGCAAGGTTGGAGGAATGGTCAACTATATGGCAGCTTAAATTCATCACAAATAAGTGCAAAATAATGCACCTGGGAAACAAAAACCCAGGGGAAGAGTACACAATGTGGGGGGAAGGACTAACAACAAAAATGGAAAGGGACCTGGGGGTAGTCATATCAGATGACTTAAAGGTAGGCAAGCAATGTGAGAAGGCAGTAAGGAGGGCTGGGGGATACTGAGATGTATAGGGAGAGGCATCACCAGTAGAAAACAGGAAGTTGCTATCCCTCTGTACAGACAGTTAGTGAGACCCCATCTGGAATACTGCATGCAGTTCTGGAGACCCCATTTCCACAAGGACATAGACAGGATGGAGACAGTCCAGAGGAGGGCAACTAAAATGGTGCAGGGTCTGCACCAGGAGCCATATAAAGATAAACTAAATGAGCTTAATATGTATACCCTTGTGGGAAGGGGGGGGGGGCATGATAGAAACATTTAAGTACCTCAAGAGACTCAACAAAGTCCAAGAGGGTAGCATCTTTCAGAAAAAGAGATGTGCAAGAACAAGGGATCGTGAGGAATTCAATAATTCATGGGACAAACAAAAAGCAATTCTAGTGGGGGTAGGAGGAAGTAGGCTGTTGGTTAACTAGGATCTGCAGCTTATCCAATAGGTAGGGAAATGGGCAGACTGCGTGGGCCAAGCAGTCTTTATCTGCCATCAAAGTCTATGTTTCTATGACTCAATTCAACAGTGTATTCCACAGAACTCTCTAGATCGAAAATCTAACAAGAAAAAAGCATTCCACAAGAACTAACTATATTCACATTATAGTGTAAACCTAGCACTCACTATTTGGTGACCATGCCATCTAGAGGCTCTTACAAAAGATTACAAAAGGAACAAAATAAAAACACTTTAGAAAGGGGGGGTGAACTCTGCTGTGATTCCCTTTGGTTATTTACATTTATTTCTCTACTTACTATATGCCTAGATATAGCATGTTAACAGGCAGCACTCTGAGACCTGAATAGCTTTATAAACAGACTGCTAGAAAGTATATAACCTTAAAATGCAACTGTATCTGACATTCCTAAAATGTTTACCACAGTACTCATAGGCCGTAATGGCAGTGAGACCATCATAAACAGCCTGCTAAGTTTAAGAATATGTACTATATAAGGCTGCAACCTCTTTTGACTATGTATACAGTGTACCCCAGACAGCTTCATTGGCAGGATGCAGTTCTGTCCTCCTATTGCTATTTCATTAACCAACAGGGTTTGTAGCCTCAAAGAAAGCGACTACGGTCTGTATAAGTCCTTGCAGCAGCCCTGTATACCAAATGCGTATTGTTTCTAGTATTAGGTATTGAGCAGTACTTTTATCATATTTATATCATGAGGCACCTTATGCACTTTAATCATTTCACTGCACTCAGGCACTTTATATTATTTAAAATGTACTGGCATCAATTTTAACTGTGCTAAGTCCTGAAGGTGCATCTTTGACAGCACTTTTTTTATTTAGCCAGTAAACCAGCACATTTTAAGGCTTCTAGGCCTTTGGTTCCAATTGAGGGGGGATGGGTAAGGGGAAAGCCTCAATCTCCTTACCAAGGTAAAGTTCTAGGACAGGTGGCCACCCTGTCACACATCCAGCCACACAAGAGGACAACCATCCTGCAGTTGTCCAGTGCTCAATTAATACCCTAAAGGGGGTGTGTGAAGCTTCAGCTCACCATCATCATGAAGCTCTGCCCCAGGGTCCCTTAAATCAGCTTTAGTATTGTCAATAATACCATGATTCTATAATGGTTATACTTTCAAAACATTATTCTGGGGCTATTACAGATTTCGACATAGTATCCATCTATGCACGTAATAACCTGTTTCAGTCTGCAACGACCGTCCACCCCATAACTATTCCTCTCTGGATAGTAGAACCCAGACATTCTCATGTAATATCAGACACCCATACACAAAGGTGCACCGACTGATATACTCACGGAAGTCATAATCTTTAACCTCGCTATTCGTAGACCACAAGGAAGATATAGGAAAATCAGTAGGAGATAGAAAAGAAGAGAGAGGGGAATTCGCCCGAAGGTGGCCAAACTTCCAGACTGGAAATGTTAAAGGGATAGTCAATAGGAGAAAAAAAAGGCTGTTGCAAAAGATGTTTTTAAAGAGTCAGGAAAAGTGGTCCAATTTCCGTGTTGGGGAGTGTCCACCTTCCCTATCCCAGGAAGGGGATAGAGCTTCGGCCCACCCTCACCTGAAGCTCCGTCTCAGGGTCCCTTTCATACAAAAAAAAAATGAATGTATCTATTCATAACAATACAAATACCCTGAGACATTTTACAAGTTTACTACATTAGTAAACTACAAAGCATTGCATATACCAGGAGACAGAACCATCAACAGTAGTTTTATGCCATCTCCTGGCTTTCCCTGACCAGATTCATTTGAATGACTGGACCATCCAGCACCCAGTAGAACTGCCTTTGAGGGGGAAGAACTACCCTGCTCCATCCCTACTTAGACATTTAAAGGTATGCTAGTAACATACCATGCTGCATGCCTAACAGCCTGTCCCTAACCTCTGAGTTTTTGCATCAAATCTTATACACTACTTCTGGTGTTGACTACCACCTTGTCCCTCCTATTCTATGTGGGAGTCTCCCCCTCCTCCAAGGGTGCCATCTCTTGCCCTTCACCTTCTGGGTTACTCATTCCCCATCATTATTAGGGTCCGCTATCTGTCTTCCCTTATAACATGTCTTATAGTATGCTGCCACCTGCCTGTACATCCCTGGCCAATAGAAATACAGGGTCAGTCTAGCCAATACCTTCCCATGGCTTAGATGCCCCAAGTGACCGGAGTGCACATCCTCCGTCACCTTTTTCCTATAGCCACGGGCACCACTACCTGGGCATCCACCTGCTTCAACCGGGGATTGGGCCTCATATGACACAGAACTTCCTTCTTAAGTTCATATCACCATCACCTGTCCCCCACACCACCATTAACATATCTCCCATCCTTGATTTTTACATATTATCTTAACTGGGTAATTTCAGGATCCCTGTGACAGGATGTGTCCCTGCCACTGTAGTAGGACCCCTTGAGTATATTAGGTTGCAGCCTCTCTCTATATATATTCTTATCTAATAAAGTTATCCCTTTCTTTCTGTCTGGAGGCAGGTCATCTCCAGACAACCCTCTGTGCTTCTCTTTAACTTTTTTTTCTCTTCCTTCCATGGGTCCGTATGTATGGAGGTCAACTTCCAGTGACCTCGAGCTCCCAGACAGAAAGAGCTGATATAATAGTAGCCATAACTCTATAGAATGGCTGGCTATTGTAGTTACAATGTAAAATAGGTCTTGTATGCAGTAAAGCACCGTAATCAAAAAGGGTTACGGTGGCTATTTAGAGTGTAGGCAGAGAAAGACCTACATGACTAGCCTATACATTAGTATTTATTTCAAAGCAGCAAACCCCTTTCCCTTTTATTTTCCATAACCCTGTTGCTGCTATGGAAATATTAGAACCTACACTGAATGCTGCAGTTTATCTATTGAATATATTGTACTGCATAATAAAGATTACAGCATGGGACAATTACTGTCATGAAAGAACCTAGCATAAACATAGCTAGTGAAGACATAAAAAGCTAGAATACTGAAAGGGGGTTAAAGAAAACACAAACCTCCTTTGGGCCACATAAAATGCATTAACAAATGTACTTCTTGAAGGAGAGGGAATAAATTAAGTCTGTCCTTACCTGAAGCAGGGGAAATAATGAAATATCATGTATAGGGGAACAGCGGCCCCTTGTGACTCCTTTTTATATAAACTGTCTGTCACTCAAGTCCCAGTGGAAAATTTTCCACCTTTAAGAAGGGGAACACCCTTCTGGGAAAGTTCCTTCTGTTATCTAAAGCGGCCCCTCATCATAGAAGTGTAACTAAGTCCTTTTAGCCTGTTATTTAATTGAGTGAAGGGCCATGATGATGCTTGGTCACTTGACCCAGGTGGTCGGGTATAAATAGTACTGCCTGAGCAGACAGATGTTAGATAAGGTCAGTGTCTTCTGACTGATTGTAGGTGAAGGGCTAGGAGAGTCCTGTGCTGCACTAAGGAGAAAATTGTGAAAATTGTTTACAAGTCTTTTCTTTTGAATTGTTTTGTTTTATTTTTACTTTATGTGGTGCAAAAGCTGTTGTTGTTTATGATTACAAAATAAACATCCCGCTTAGAAAAAGTGGGGTGCACCTAACATCTTGTGTTTGTGTCCATCTGTATTTCCCACACCTTTACAATCCCCGACCTGCAACTTTCCCCAGTCAGCACTAGGAGAACAATCATTTTTTATAGGAGGAGGTTCAAAACATGCAAAAGTCCCTTTGGCCAAAATGGCTCCTTCAATACTGCTTGAAGTCTTCTGCCCCAGTAACAAATCGCCAGTCAAAGTATCACCTGGGGTCTCCTCCTCTCATGTACCGTCTTCCTCAATGTAGCAGCCTGGAAAAATGGGAAATAACGGGATCTCCTATAACGCTGGTCACAAATACTACATCAGGGGGTCCTTCTTCTCCTCCTCCTCCAGAGCACATGGATCCTGCTCCCCCTATTCTTCCTCAACATCCTTGACTGGGACTTCTTGAGAAGCTCCTGGCAACTGTGCTCTGTCTCTCTCTGGCATCGCTCAGCCTCCAGCCAATTCCCACTCATCCAGTGCAGAAGCCGTATCAGGGTCTCCACCTGGCCATTGGATCCTTATTGTCCCATCCATGGTACCTTGCTCAGGTTACCATCTCCAGCAGGTGCTGTCCTTGTCCTCATACCTGGTGCCATGCACCTCTGCCATGTATCCTAGGTACCAGGTCTGGTATCACTGACTGAACTCCCTCTTTGTTATTTGGATGTTCAGTCAGATCCCACTTCTAACACTAAGAGTAGCGGAGTTGGGATTAGGATACATAAAACATGGCAGACATCAAGTCAGGTGAATAAAAAATTACCCAGAGGCATTTATAATTTTATTTACAGAGTAGATGAAGCAAATAAATTATACAGAAAATAAGAAAAAAAAAGATTAGTCCAAATAAATCAACCGACAACTGCTTCACTCCAGCAGTGTCCAGGGCGTTTTCTTCAGCCTAACAGTGTAAATCTTCAAACTAAGATGTATGCACAGTGTGGAAGCACACACTATCAGGAGGTCTATCACCTTCCTTAGTCAGTATCCAACTGACTATCCTATCTGAAAACTAGTCCCTAGTGGCAGGTTTATATACATTCAAGGGGTGACATCACAGTCATGTGATCTATAATGATCCACACTTATGTCAACGGTTGTGGGTATACTGGATAACATTTATTTATTTGCTTTTGTTTACCGGGTGAGTGCACTAGGCATAGGAATGCTTATTTTCAGGCACGACCCGAGAGGATACAAGTCAGATACAAAACAACCAACAGCAATGTGATGCAGCACATATAGGTCATACAATGCAAAGTTAGTCAGTAAGAAGAAAAAAAGAAAAAAAAATCACAAACACTTGTAAGACTATATAATAGATGGACAGGCAAGGTAAGTAATAAGACAAAGATTCAAGGATCATTCAGAAGAATGAGACAAGTGCAACACACATTCAGAGTTTAGTACCAGTCATTATTATGAACACTTATCAGTAAGTGCCAATCTGCAAGTCAGATAAGCATAGTGGAGGAAATAAGAAAAAGGGGGGGGGTTGAGTAAGAGTGAGTTCGGGTAGGGTGGGAGTAGAGTGGAGGCGAGCAGAGCAGGGGATGAGTTTATGGTGGATGGAAACAGGTACAAGGACTTACTGAAAGTAGGTGTTCACGGTGAAGCTTCTTAAAGCCAGTGTGTGTAGGGGCAAGATGAATAGCTTGTGGTATTGTATTCCAATATTTAGGGGCAGCATGGGATAAGACTTGTGCACCCATTGTAGTCTTACACCTGGGGATGTAAAGAGGGGTCTGATCAATTGAACGGAGACCATAGGAAGGGGTTTGAGGGTGTAATAGCGAGGCGAGAGATTGGGGGAGGCCTGCTCTTATGGTGCCATCTATTATAGCACCATAGGATAGGAGGCGATAGGCAGCAAGACTAGGCCAATTTAGATCAGCATAGAGCTGACAGTGATGTTTGTGCCGACGAGAGGCAGAAGCATAACGGCAGATGTTATTATAGGTAGTGTCCCATGTATGGAGGGAGGTCTTGGTTGCACCTAGGTAGGTGACTGAACCATAGGCCAAAGATGGAAGCAGAAAACCTAGAGCCACGGCAAGCCTAGCAGATGGGGTGAGAGCACAGCTAGTGCGGCAGGCACCTCCAATTTTTGCATTGACCGATTTGCAGGTAGCAGTGATATGGCGATCAAAGTCCAAGGATTCATCAAGAAGAATACCCAGGTATTTAAAGGAACTGGTGTTGATTAACCTAATTGTCGGCATAAGGTATTTTGAGGGAGTTCCAATTTACTTTTAGTTTTGCAGGAGAGCCGAAGACCATAGACTGAGTTTTACTACCATTAAGGACAAGGTGATTTGCAGTTAGCCAGGATTGAATGCTTAGGAAATCTAAAGATAGTGAGTTATTTATGTCTGGTACATTACTGGCACTATGGTAGAGGACAAGGTTGTCTGCATAGAGCAAGTTAGAGTAAGTAGGTGCCCGGGATGGAAGGTCATTTATGAAAATTGTGAAAAGTAGGGGACCAAGTATGGATCCCTGTGGAACCCCAACATGTATAGATGATAGGTCGGACCTGGCTGAGTTAAAAGCTAACCAGGCAGACAACCATTCAAGTGCATAAAAAAATGCCTGATGATGTTTGTCATTTTATTTTCTCATAAAAATTGAGATAAAGTAAATATGTACAGAAAGCAAAACAAAAACAAAAGGAAAATACAAGTTGTTGATGCAGCACACCTAACAGGCTTCTAATAGCTAATTTCTCTGACATCTTCCTGTGTCCTTTTTCAGCTCAGTCTGTGAAACTGCACACCTTCTTCCTTCCAAGGTCAGCTACCTACCGACCCACCCTATCTGAAAACAAGTCCCTAGTGGCAGGTTTATAGACATTCAAGGGGTGATGTCACAGTCATGTGATCTATACCGATCCACCCTTTTGTCTTAGTTAGTATTAAAACTTTCTTTATGTCACTTGGTTTTATCCTGACATGTCACTTATTATCAGTTTATACTCTCTTATGTTCTTCTAGCTAGAATTCAATAACATTTCATTGCTTGTAAGGTAATTAAAGCAACATACATATCTAATGAGCTTTAATTGGGGCTAAGCTACTCCCTTGAGGAGTGACATCACTCTTGGGTAACCAAAAATTAAAAATAGAGTCAGACTGAGGGCTGCCAGCCCTATACTGAACTAGGAACTTACAACCTCAGAGGGCTGCAACAACTTTTAGGCCGTGTAAGTGAGGCCTTCTATAATTACTTATCTAGAGCCACATAAAGTGCCAGACTCTCTTCTTTTTGTAAAAACATAGGAAGCACTATAGGACAGGGAAAAGGAATAAAATAAAAACACTTTAGAAAAGGGGGGGTGAACTCTGCTGTGATTCCCTTTGGTTATTTACATTGATTTCTTTACTTGCTATATGCCTGGATACAGCGTATTAACAGGCAGCAGACTGAGACCCAAATAGCTTTATAAACAGACTGTTAGAGAGTATACGACCTTAAAATGCAACTGTACTTGACATTCCTAAAATGTTTACTGCAGTACTCATAGGCTGTAATGGTAGTGAGACCATCACAAACAGCCTGTTAAGTTTAAGAATATGTACTATATAAGGCTGCAACCTCTTTTGACTATGTATACAGTGTACCCCAGACAGCTTCACTGACAGGATGCAGTTCTGTCCTCCTATTGCTATTTCATTAACCAACAGGGGTTGTATCCTCAAAGAAAGTGACTACTGTCTGTATAAGTCCTTGCAGCAGCCCTGTATACCAAATGCATATTTTTTCTAGTATTAGGTAATAAGCAGCACTTTTATCATATTTATATCATGAGGCACCTTATGCACTTTAATCATTTCACTACACACAGGCACTTTATATTATTTAAAATACACTTGCATTAATTTTAACTGTGCTAAGCCCTGAAGGTACATCTTTTACAGCACTTTTTTTTATTTAGTCAGTAAACCAGCACATTTCAAGGCTTCTAGGCTTTCAGTTCAAATGGGGGTGGGGGTGAGGGTGGGGGTAAGGGGAAAACCTCAGTCTCCTTACCAAGGTAAAATCATAGGACAGGTGGTCTCCATGTCACATGCAGAGCCCTACTTAGTATGAACCAAAACAGAACTAGATCTTTAGTGACAGAAATAATTTGCTGCAGCAATTTCTGATAGCAGCAATCAGCTAATCATTTGACAGCTGACAAACCAAGTGAATGTCTTATGGCCGCCTCCTCCTCCCACCAATTAAATGTAAATGGCATTGCACATAATATCTGCTTCCCTTGATCAGACTGTGGTGTATAGTAGAATGGGCTCTGCTTACTAATCGCAACCTTCATTATTTAAGGGCCATCCTCTTCAAAAGTAATTTGTAAACATTTAAGTGTAGCTGACCTTTTTGTGAGTACTGTACTTCCTGTGATAACTGGATTTATACATTATAAGTTGATGTATTTTAAGGATATAATTAATCTCCCTTGACTGCAGAGAAGAGTTGGAAGGCTCCATGAAAACACTATAGCAAAGGTAAATAGCTTTTGCACACTCTTTCCACTATTTTTGTAAGTTTTTTTTTAAATCAAGGATAATACAACTTAGATTCCATATTTCATTTTCAGTAGGATCCTACAATTTGCTAATTTATACAGCTGGAAGGATTGAAGTACTGGGAGGTTAAATAAATTGCTCAAGGTCATACATTTGTGTACAATTCATTATTCTTCATACAGGCATGTATGTGGTTCTATTGAGATTTGAGCCTGGGTCTTCCATATCTCCTGGTTCCCAAACCTGTGCTCTAGTTATGAGACCACACTACCTCTAAATTTGTTTCCTCAGTATTTCTGTCTGTGGTCAGTCTGCGGTAGATAGCGAGGCTCTCTGAGAAGACATCTGGTTACTGGTTTTAGACTGCAGATAGTAACCAGTTTATATTACACTAGTGGTTAAACATTTTGAAAATTAAATTATGTTATTCTGGTAGGGGTGGGTCTACTGGGAAAATAGCATATTTATTTCCACAGTAGACTTGTCATAACCATTTATTTCCACAGTAACACAGTAACCCATCATTACTGTACCTCCTTTACTATGTTGTATATGCTTTTGTTATTGTTTGCATGTACTGCTTGCTGTTGTTTCTGTTATTGATCTGCTGTTGCATCCTTGTTTAAATGGTTATAAACTAAGCTGTGTGTATTATTGTAATGCACTTCTGAAATGTTTCTTGTATGTAATCCCTTGTACTCTCCCGGGTCGTGCCTGAAAATAGTCATTTTTTGGATAGTGCACTTACCCGGTCAACAAAAACTAAATAAATAAATTACAAAACACAGTGACTAAACCGTGACTAAACCAAAGGAACAGCAGCATATTGTAACTGTAGTGTATTGGAATCATTCTGTTTCTGTCTCTTTCCTAACCACATGCGTAGTAGAGTTGGACGGAATTTGTGTAGAATGGCAATTCCAATTCTGAAATGCTTCTCAGAATTTCTTTTTGAAAATTCCTTAAAATGTTTCTATGTAACCTGCAGAATAATTTCCAACTGATTGAGGAAAAAGAATCCAGTTTATGTAAACTGATGATTATTAATCAATGGAAACCATTTCGCTTGTAATGTTTGAATTCTGTGGAACTTTCCAGGATTCAGCAAAGTTCCATTCCATTGGAATCTGAACAATCCGCATAGCACTAGTCCTGACTGATTTTTGTCCCCACAAACACCAGGCCCGGTTATCACTGTCCTGTTTCCACTGTAAGATCTGGGGGAAAATAGTGAGTGAATGGTCAGGTAGACCAGAACAAAACCCTGGGAAAATCATTTAGACAGATGCCGTTTATTTTGAGTAAGGCATCTGGTGGTTACTGAGATTTTGATCCATTTGGCTACCTCTCCTTTCCAGGTCACACAGAAGAAGAATGGTGGACCAGGGAATATGTATTATGTGCTCATTGGTCTGTCTTCCAGCTACATGCCTGGAATTGGATTGGATATCATAGGACTAAGGATCTGGACTTGGACTGGAGCAGCTACTGAACATTCATGGTGATGGCACTGACCGTGACTGAGCGAACGAGCTGGCAGCATGGGGAGGGGGTCATCTTCATACAACAGTGGTGGGCAACAGAGACAGGAAGTGCAAGCCAGGCAAGTAGCAAGCACATGTGTGGTTAGAGGCAATGGGGCACAATGGCAGGCATGGGTTTGGTGTGTAGGGGGTGCTCATCAGCAGTGGAAATAAGGCAAATTTAGCTGTGGACTGGCCTGCCTGGAGTGGAGGACCAAAGCTACTATCCACCACCCAATATGCATCAGCAGTCAGATAAAGGGAGAGAGAAACTGTTGGGGGAGGAGACTGTTGGGGGAGGGTCTCCTCCCCCCAAATAGTGTACTAAAGGAGGTTTCAGGAGGTCATTGGATGAATAATTGGAAATTCTGATTCTGGCTGTCTTTCCAATTCTGATGCCTAACTTGCATCAGAATCAGAGTTGGAACAGGAACTAGAGTTTCTAACAGTCTGACAGATGCAAAGGGAATGGATTACACCGCCAAATCTGATCACCCTTAGGAGGAGTCCTTTTCTTGGTAGGCTGACACTGACAGAACTTTCTTCATCTGAGTAAAGTTCCGTAATCATGGACACTGTGGACCCTCCAGCACCACCAGTGCCACCCTGGCACCAATGTAACCTGAGCTCAGGCACCTACCCTGGCCTCTAACTAAAAGAAGGATCAGTGCCAGACCCATCTATTAAGGTAATGGACACAGGAGCCTGCCTTGGAAAGGTAAGGGTAGGAGAAGTGGGGGAGGTCTTTCACTTACAGATAGGGGGTCTTTTTTTTATTTAAGTCTTTGGTAACCGGTAAGACCCACAAGGCACAAGCGCCTGTTTTCAGGGGTGACCTAGGAGCACTGGGGGGGGGGGGGTTAAGTGCTTGCTCAGAGTCACACAGTATGCAACTGGAGATTGGGGGAATCAAATCCAAGTCTGTTGGATGTGCCAAGCTTATTCACAGCTCATTACTCTAACCTGTAGGTTATTCTGCCAACCCCAGCCAGAGCTGTTTTACTGAGTGGTGGGAGGTTTTAAAGGGACCCATATGACTGCCTGACATGTAATATACCGACAACAGCTTCCCGATGGTATCACAATACTGTCAAATAATTTCCCGACATACTTTATCCTGACATTTCACAATGTTAAAGCAGTATCAATATGCAGTACACAAGGATGTATTCTGAGTTCAGTACAGTGGTAAAAAAATATTAACTACTGACAATATTATTACCTTCCCCACAACTCCCTGGGTTAGACATGAACCATTTCACTGTGTTTTATTTAATCATAAATCCTTGCTCCGGAAAATGAGAAACACTCACCTCCCTAGCTCATAGCCCCTCCCCCAAGTCGTGACAGCGAAGAGATTGTACGAGACTGCCCTGGTCAGGAGCCATCAGCACACAAAGAGCCACAACCATGAATGCTTCACTGCCAGGAAACCAGAAAGAAATTAAATTTGTCACTTGGCTGGTTTGGGGGACTCTTTTTTTGCTCTGTCGACTTGTTCCTTCATTATTTTTTTGGTCGATCACTGACTGCAGGGATGTCTTGTCTGCTTAATGCCAGCTCGACTGCTTCATGGGAGGAACAGGCTTGTCAGTCTCAGCTATAACACTGTATTACTAGCCTCCACATCATTTATTTCATCATTTATTTTCCATTAAGTAAAAAAGATTTAAAGGTGTAGCACCGCCTTTCAAAATATACCCTTTTCAGCTGTGCTTAGAAAAATAACACTGGCATTTACAATAGAGACTCCACAGTTTTTTTTTTTATGACAAACAATTTTGAAGGGCTTATAACATTTTAAATACTTAAGTATATCAACATGTTTACATAAGCTGTACAGGTTTTCTCAAAATAATCAGTCATTTATGTCTTTTACAGATAAAGGTATTTCTGTACAAATGTGCTTTCCTCTTGGGTTAACAATTTCCATTTTTTGTGAGCAAAGGGCTGTAAAACAAGAAGGTTCCTCTTATGATACGTGAATCATCAGTTTTCTCTGATGCAACACCAACAGAAAACACATTTCTTTGATGAAGAGACAGAGTCAGGAGACAGAGTTGAGAGATACAGTTGGGAAACATAGTCAGGAATTTAAGCATAGCGGGAAAGAGGGAATTGGGAAAACAGAGTCGGGCATATGTGCATTGGGAAGTATGTTATCAGGAAGTCGTACCAGGCCCGTTTTAACAGGTAGATGCAGAACTGAGTCTAACCCTTTTTTGAAATTTGGATTTTTAGCCCACAATTCTGAAAATCATATTTTCAAATTTGAGGTATCTGATTCTCAGAATCTGATTTGAGCACCCCTACAAACTGCAGCCTAATGTACTTTACAATACCAGGAGAGGGAAGATAATGTTGCTGCCATTTTAGGCACACATATAAATTCAGATAGCTCAAATACAGATTTGAGAGAGACTGTAGAAGCTGAAGAACAGAGGGGTTAAATAAATTGCGCAGGGTCATGCAGTCTGTAAGTGGCACTGGTGGAATTCAAACTCAGCCAAACTGTCTAGATCAGATTGGCACTGAGACACCATCGCAGGTGCCGGTTTGTGAAGCCAGCCTCCAAAATCAGTCTGGAACCAAGATTATACCCCTGGTGAATGAGAGGTGGTATGGTTATTTTAACTGTTTTCAATGTTGCTCACTTGTCCATTGTTCAGCTTTTGTACTGAGCTAAAAATATGCTGTGCATTTTCTTTTAGAGAAAGGATATAGAAACACAGAAACATTGAAACCTGACGGCAGAAATGGACCCCATTGGCCCATCCAGTCTGCCCCTATTCCTCCTCCCAGGTAGACATGAACCTACCTCTTTATACTTCCCCATGTCCCCCCGAAGGAGACGCCAGTCCCTTCCTTACTTCCATGCTTTTTCCCTACCTTTGCCTGTTTATTCCCATGTAGTTATCCCATGACCTCTTAAACTCCCCTACCATTTTGGTTCCCACCACCTCTTCTGGTAGTCTGTTCCAGGGGCCCACCACCCACTCAGTCAAGAAATGCCCTGTCTTGTTTCCTCTCAACTTACCACCTTCCAGCTTCAAACTGTGCCCCCTAGTTTTCAAATTTTCTTTCTTCCAAAAGGTGTTCCCTTCTCACACCTTGTTTATCTCATTCAAATATGTAAATGTTTCAATCATATCCCCCCTCTCCCTCCTCATTTCCAGAGGATACAGATCAAGTTCTTCCATCCACTCCTCGTAGGTCATTGGATGCATGCCATGCACCATTTTGGTCACCCTCCTCTGGACTGTCTCCACCCTATCAATATCCTTTTGTAGTTGAGGTCTCCAGAATTGTACCCCATGCTCCAGTTGGGGTCTAACCATGGACCTGTATGGGGCATCAACACCTTCTCCCTGCCACCGCTTTTTTGCAGCGGCACCACATCCACCCTTTTCCAATCCCCTAGAACTTTCCCTATGTCTAGTGATAGGTTAAAAAACCTTATCATTGATACTGCCAGTTCCTCCCTAAGCTCCCAGAGCACCCTTCAATGCAGGACATCTGGATCCATAGCCTGGTCCACCCTCAGATTACTCAGTTCCTCTCAAACCCTGCCTTCCTCGAACAGGCTGGAGTCCACCTCCCTGCCCTTCATGGCTTTCCCCTGCAACTCTGCTCCCTTACCCTTCCTTTCCACCATGAAATCTGAACAGAAGTACCTGTTCAGTAAGTCCACCTTCTCGATGTCCATCTCTACCAGAACTCCCCCTTCCCCTTTAATTCTCATTATACCTTGTTTGGATTTTTTTCTGTTGCTGACATGTCTGTGGAACTTTTTATCCACTCTTCTGGCTTCCTTCACTATTTTCTCCTCTGCATCCGCCTTTGCACTCCTAATTGTCTGCCCAGCCACCCTCAGCTTCTCTTTGTATACCTCTCTTTTCTCCTTTCCCTGTGTTCTTTTATATATTTAAATGGAGCTATTGATTGTGGTTTTTCAAGCCCTTGATGAAGTTCCATAGTGGCTGATAAGCCCGGGCTTTGCTCACTTAAAACTTCTCACTTTTTGCATATACTACAACTGGGAAGTGAGTCTTTTATCCTCAACACCCTGAGTGCAGCCACCTTTGTGTTCATAGCTACTGCCCGGGCTTGGGAACCAGGAGACCCTGGTTCAAATTCCATTAGTGCCACTAAGTCACATAACATCTCAATAATTCAATTCACTCAGCTGTACAGAAGGATAAAAGCAGGACCTCACAAAAAATGTAATAGTTGGGCTATCCTGGCTAGATATATTATTAACCAACCAACCAACCAACCAACCAACCAACCAAAAAGGCCATTTAAATACAATTTTGTAAATAGTATTTTCTTTTAGTTACAATATATACAGCAGGTGGTAACATGAAGCAGCAGAGCCTCCACAGGTGAAACAGTTTTGCGTGGAATGTCAGCCTGAGGATAAGGAGAACATAAAGAAATCATTGGTTATTTTTATGTTGGCTTGCGTGAGCCACACGCGTAAGCAGCATCTTGTGGAAGTAGCACATTTCAGAGGTGTGTCAGTGTTGGCCAATACAGGGGATGCTTTAGTGGGTGCGTCCCTCAGCCACCAACCAGTGAGCATGCTGACGATGACAGCAGTTTTAGAGAGAGACACAGAGTTGAAATTAATCTGCCACTGCAATCAGAGACAGTCTCGTCATTGCAGCGGCAGATTACATGCCTCCATTACATGTGGAGGCAGTATAGTGCAGTGGTTTAAGGCTCTGAGCTGCAAATCTGGAGACCTGGGTTTGAGTCCCGCAGCCCCCACTTGTATATACTGGGTGACCCAGAGCAAGTCATTTAACTTCCCTGTGCTCCCAGGTTGCACCTGTAAAAAAGCTTTCAGCTTAGTGTATCTTACCTGGTTAAACAATTGAAAAAGACAACCAAAAAAAAAACCATGTCTTTCCTGGTGAAAAATTTCAATAAATATGGCGGCTCCTGCCGTCTGCCACACAATCCCCAGAAAGCCGACATCAGGGTGCCCAATCCACAAGTTGGCATGCCCCCAACCCACATTATATGGCACACTTTAACATGGCAGCTCCTGCTGCCCGCCACACACTCCCAAAATGTCGACATTGGGGTGCCCAATCCCCTTGTCAACATCCTCCCCCCTTAGTGTGTCTTTCCTGGTTAAACAGTTTCCCCTTTCCTTTCTGACACTAGGATGCCCTCTCTCGGTGTCAGATGTGCACCCCCCAACCCGTCTATGCACCTTGTCGACATCGGGATGCCCAATCCCCGTGTCAGCATCCCCCCACCCAGAATCTCTCGCAGTCTTTTTTTTTCCCCTGCAAAGAAGAAAAGAGTTCACCGTTGTCTCCCTCGTCCCTCCCCATCCCCACCCTCCATCTGCGCACTCCACCTCCCTATACCCCTCACCCATACTTATCCTCTGGAGGTCGGGAGCCATGATCTTCTCTGAACGGGACACGTCTGCAGTCTTCAAAGCCAACTGCAAACTGAAGAAATGACGGTAAGCTTAAGGGAGGCAATGGAGGGTTTCAACTTAGGTTGATATCTCAGGCATTTTTTGAAATTTGGCCCCAAAATTTCAGCATGGGATTCTTGGGATCCAACCTCATGTACATGACACTGTCATTTAGTTTCTCAGTCCCGAAAAGGTGATTTCGCGGTCACTGCATGGAATCACCTTTTGGGACTGATTAATGAAATGACACTGCCACTGTTCATGAGGGGAGGTCCCAAAGCCCATGTTGCAAATCTGGCAAAAAATTCCAAAATGACTGACATTAAAGTACGTTGCTATGCATTTCTATGTACACTCATAACTTTACCAATTTTTAATATTTTCTCTCCAGATTTTCAATGCCATTTTTACACACCTCCTTATGAACAGTATAGCTGCCATTTTTTACATCCTTCCTGAAATGTGTTTTTACACTTGTGGTGCTGAATGGCGTGGTCGCTGTGGGAAATCAACTTTTGGGACAGATTAACAAAATTTCAGTGCCACTGTTTATGAGAAGAGGTTCAAAAATTTGCATGTTGAAAATTTGGTGAAAACATTCCCCAAAATGACTGTTTTACTAGTATGCATGCGCAGTTCCTATGCACGCTTGTAACTTTGAGAATTTTTTATATTTTCACTCCAGATTTTAACATTGCCATTTTTTCACACCACCTCATGCACAAGACAGCTATCATTTTTCACATCCTGCCTGAAATGTGTTTCCATACAGTACCTATGGCGCAAAATGGCACAGTCGCTGTGCAAAATCACCTTTCGGGATTGAGTAATGAAATTATAGTGCCACTGTTCATTAGGTCAGATCACAAAACTCCCATTTTGAAAATTTGAAGTGAAAATACCAACAAATGGCCAGGGCTTTAGGGTTTCCAAACATAACACCCTACTCTCTATAGACTGACAGGCATTGGGGTGGACTTGGGATCGTCGGCCATAATGCTAATGCCATTCCACCCCCACCCTGCAGCCAGTGACAGGCATCAAGTTGTGCCTTGGGGTCTTCGGCTCCAATGTTCACCCCATTCTCCTATACTACACCCATCTCAGCGTATGCCCTTATGGAATGGGGTGAGTGTAAGGCCCAAAGACCCCAAGGCACACTGCGGCACCTGTCAGTTTCTGCAGGGTAGGGTGAGGTGAAATGGCATGAGCGATATGGCTGATGACCCAAAGGCACACCCCAACACCTGTCAGTCCTTGCAGGATGGGGTGGGGTTGGCATCAGTTCAATACTTCACTGCCATTCCTATTATGCATCTCTCTCACTCCTGCACTACCAGTGCCAATGCCAGCAAGCTAACATTTCAGCACTGACAAATGCTTGTTGTGTTGCTTGCATGCATGTGCAAGAAACACATTGCTTTCAGCAGTTAGGGAGAATGCCTAAATGTGTCAGGAAATTTGGGCCATGTCACCACGCAATCAGCTGTTTTGGTGCATTACAAGCTACCACCAGAACAGCTGATTGCATGGTGTCCCCATGGCGACGGCTTCTCCGTCGGCCTCTCACAGTCCCTAGAAAGCTGACGGAAAGCCACCACCCGCTGTTCAGTGTGCCTTCCTGGTGAAACATTTCAATGAAAAAAAAAATTTAAAAAAAGCCGATGGGGTGCCCAATTCCCCTGTCGGCATGACCCCCCTTCCCAGTTAACTAGAATCTGCAGCTTATCCAATAGGTAGGGAAATGGGTAGACTGGGTGGGCTAAGCATTCCTTATCTGCTGTCAAAGTCTATGTTTCTATGTTTCTATTTGCCGACAGAGTAGCCCAGTCTTCATCAGCATAATGCACCTCCCCCCATTTGTTGTTTACTGAGGGAGGGTGCCCAATACCCTCTCGGCTAATGCACCCCCCCAGCACACTGTATGGCCAGTGGTGGTGCCCAATCCCCTGTTGGCTCCCCTGCCCCCAAACAAACTGCTTGGTGCCACGCTGGAAGCCCACCCCTACATGGCAAAAGTCCCCATCATCTGTGTAAAAAAAAAAACCTAGAAGAAAAAATGGTCCCTCGTTGATTCTCTTGTCCCCCCTACCAACCCGTGCCCACCCTCTGCGTACACCACCTCCCCACACCCCCAGTTCACCCCACACTTACTTACAGAGCCCAGCATTATGATCTTCGGTGGATCGGGAACATGTCTGCACACTTCAAAGCTAACCGTGAACTGAAAAAAATGCCAGTAAGCTGTATAATGGCATAAATGTTCCTTTTTCAACTTTGGTGCATATCTTGGCCATTTTGGGGAATTTTTTCCCCAAATTTTCAACATGGGGTTCTTGGGACCTCACTTCATGAACTCAGTCACTGTCGTGTTGTTATTTGGTCCTGAAAGGTGATTTCGCGGTCACTGCGCATAACCAAGCTAAATAAATAAATAAATAAATAAATAACCACCTTTTGGGACTGAGTAATGAGATGACAGTGTCACAGTTCATGAGGTAAGCCCCCAAAAACCCTATGTTGAAAATTTGGTGAAAAAATTCCCCAAAATGACTGTTTTACGAGTATGTGTGAGCAGTTCCTATGCATGCTCGTAACTTTGAGAATTTTTAATATTTTCACTCCAGATTTTCAAAATTGCCATTTTACCACACCTTCTTATGAATAGTACAGCTGTCAATTTTCACATCTCACCTGAAATGTGTTTTCGCACATGTAGCGCACAATGGCTGGTCATGAAATCAATGTTCAGGGCACATTCAGAAAATCACAGTGACACTGTTCATGAGGTAGGCCACTGTTTTACGAGCGTGTGTTTCACAGTTCCTATGCACACTCATAACTTTGAGCATTTTTAATATTTTCACTCCAGATTTTCAACATTACCGATGTACCTCACCTCCTTATGAACAGTACAGCTGTCATTTTTCAAATCTTGCCCTAAATGTGTTTTCACACATGTAACGCACAGTGGCACGGTCGGTGGGTGAAATCAATGTTCAGGACAGATTAAGAAAATCACAGTGACACTGTTCATGAGCAGATGTCTTAAACTGACTATGTTGAAAATTTGGTGACAAACATCCATAAAATGACAGTGTTACGAGAGTGCATTGTGCAATTTCCATGCACCCTTGTAAGTTCACAAACTTGTAATATTTTCAGTCTGGATTTTCAACATTGGCATTTTTCCACATCTCCTTATGAACAGTACAGCTGTCATTTTTCACACCCTGGCCAAAATGTGTTTCACACTTCTGGCGCAGAATAGCACGGTCGCTGTGGGAAATCAGTGTTCAGGACAGATTAAGCAAATCACAGTGACAGTGTTCATGAGTGGAGGTCCCAACATGCCTGTGTTGAAAATCTGCCATAAAATATCCCCAAACTAATTACATTACAGGTGTGCGTTGCGCAGTTTCTATGCACACTCATGACTTCACTAGTTTTTTTACATTTTCACTCCAGATTTTCAACATTGCCATTTTTTTACACCTCTTCATGAACAATACAGGTGCCATTTTTCACATCCTGTTCAAAATGTGTTTTTGCACCTGAGGTGCCAAGTGGCACAGTTGCTGTGCAAAATCACCTTTCCGCTAACAAACTGATAGTGTCACTGTTCATGCGGTGGGGTCACAAAAAGCCCATGTTGAAAACTTGGAGTAAAAATACCAAGAAACGCCCAGGGTGTTAGGTTTTTGACCATAACGCCCTACCCTGTAGAGACTGACAGGCGTCAGGGGTGTGATTTGGGATTGTCGACAGTAATGCTCATGCCATTCCACCCCCATCCTGCAGCCAGTGGCAGGCATTGAGATGCGCCTTGGACCCTTTGGCCCCAGAGTTCACCCCATTCTCCTATACTACAACCATTTCAGCATATTTCCTTATGGAATGAGGTGAGTGTAAAGCCCGAACACTCCAAAGCACACCTCGACACTTGTAAGTGTCTGCAGGGTAGGGTGAGGTGAAATGTCATGACCGTTATGGGCAATGACCCAAAGGCACACCCCAATGCCTGTCCATCTCTGCAGGGTGGGGCTGGAGTTGGTGTCAGTTCAATACTTCACTGCCATTTCTATACTGCATCTGTCTAACTCCTGCACTTCCACTGCTAATGACAGCAAGCGACACTTGGCATTGACAAATGCTTGTTTTTTTAATGTTTCAGTTAACTGCAAACATTTGTGTTTTGAAACAGGCCAATATTTGTAGCAGGGTTTGGATGTATTTTTGGCTGCTTTATCTAAATGTTGACTATGTGCAGTCAGAGGCAGAGGAAAGTTTTCCTTTTCTGTGAAAAATCAGCCTCTTCACATTAGAAGAGGCACTTTTGGATTGATAGATTGCTAAGAACTAGGGGAGTCTTTGCTCTTCAACCTCCAATATGGTCCAAGGAGTTGAATATTGTGTGTGTGTGGTGTGTACGTCGTGTGTGTGTGGTGTGTGTGTGGTGTGCGGTGTGTGTGTGTGTGTGTTTTAACCAGATGGAGAAAAAGGGGTAAAACAAATAAAAGAAGAGCTGTGGCAAATGTAGAACAGAAGTTTGAGAGGGGCTAAGAGCTAGAAAATATTTTCAGAATTTTAATATCTTAAACATTCACTCCAGAAGAAGGAATCTTTCCATTATTTCTAAAGGAGAATGA
Source organism: Neoceratodus forsteri (assembly GCA_016271365.2). Classification (NCBI taxonomy): domain Eukaryota; kingdom Metazoa; phylum Chordata; order Ceratodontiformes; family Ceratodontidae; genus Neoceratodus; species Neoceratodus forsteri. The sequence goes on along the minus strand of CM057458.1, from coordinate 722,272,691 downwards.
ACCCTGCATTATTTTCAGTATACCATCCAGTACTATGTTAAAAGTATCATTTAGACTGCTATAGAATACATTTCACTTACAGCTACTAGTGTAAATACTAGATCTAACAGGGATCTGTAAACGGTTCCACTTTTAAGAATTGTTTAGAGGACAGACATAACATAATCATTGGGTTATCCTGCCCATTTTTGTGCCACTTGCTTCAAATTATTGGCCAATAATTGAGTGGGTGATTTATTTTTTATACAAAGTGTAATCTGTGATCACATACTTTACTCTCTGATACTGGTCATGAATGATGTCACACTGTCCTGTTGTGATGAAGGGTCTAGAATGGTGAGTGTATGTGAAAAGCTCAGCAGTGTTTGGTGGTATTCTAATAGTCCTGTGAACAGAAAATGAGTCCAGATGGAGAGCGACATTTATGTTTATGTCTGAACTTGCAAGGGAGTTTCTATGGGTCTATGTCCTAGTTATCAGAAGCTCCAGCAGAAAGCCCCAAGGAATGCCTGGGGACCAATTGGAAAGAAAGAAAAGAAAACAATACTCTGTCACCCCTCCTGTTTGTGTTCCAAAGCTTCTACAGATGTGTTGGCATGGACTCCAGAGGAGGAAAAAGAAGAGAATGGGTGGACCGAAGTTGAGGAGAACTACTCTGTATGTAAGGAAACAATAAACTTTGGTGGTTAGTTGAACAAATAATGAAAAGAGTAATGCATAAAAACAGATGTACTAATGTTTAAAACAGAATCATAAAAGTTTTGACATTTGATAGTTGAGGAACCTTCAGCATGATTTACTGCTGCTATCTGTATTGATATGAACAAGAACATTAGGCCATTAGGCTCTTTGAAGAACAACTTTGTGTATGTGAACAATGACCCTATTTTTTTAAGGTGATTCTTTTCAAAATTTGTTATACCACATAAATTCAGTAACTCCATGGGAAATCATTTTTAACCTAGAGTGTTGTCCCATGTTTATAAAATATAGAATAATTGATGGGCAACCATATACAGCAAGGATGTGTTTCCATCAATGGGGTTGATATGACATCATAGGGAGCTCGAGAGCAGCACTTGAGTGGTTACTGCTGTCATCTCAACCTTGAGATGGAAACACATGCCGAGTTGGACTTGATTGCCGATATTTTATTCTTTATACTATATGGTTTCCCCAACTTAGAAACTTTCTATTGTTTTAAAATGCTGTGTTGCTGCTGAGGAACAAGAAACATGCACTTTTTATTTATTTTTTTTGTAAAGCAAACCTATCCCGCACCAGGCTCATTAGTACTACCTACCTGGTACCAAAAATATTGTTTTGTCATTTGTTTTTTATAAGTAAATTTAATTGCTTTTGAAAAACATCCTGCTCTGGTCAGAGATGTTTACTGAATAAGCACATCCATTTCAGCGAGTTCATTGCTCATTGAAACAGTAGCACTTAATCAGAAAGGATTGCTGGCCAGTATGGTAGGTTTGTCAAAAGTAATTAAATTATAAAAACAAATGTCAACATAATATATTTGGCACCCAGGGAGCAGTACTAAAGTGCATGGTGAGTTTGTTTTTGAAACGTAGGGAGGTTTCTCATTTGGAGTAGTGGGAGAAACAAGATTCAATAACTAGAAAAGGTATACTATAATAGTAATTTAATTAATTGGTCACGTTTTTTCCCCATACAAATAGCCATATATTAAATGCCATAATACACGAGTGTTAATGATGGCATTTAATATACGGCTCTTCATGTGAGAGAAAGCGGTGAAAAAACACAACCCCTCAATTAAATAAAACAAAGTACGGGGGGCAATCTGTAATTTTTATGTTTGCTTGAATGCATGTGCAAGAAACATAGTGCCATCATCTGAGTTTTTGTAGGTGTGGCACCCTGTCTTCCAATTCAGTCAGTGTATTTGCAGGTGTGGCCACAGTTCACCAATCAATGCTGCAGCTGTCTATGACAGCAGTTGAAAATCCAGTGGTGTACAGTTGAAAGGGAGAGACCGCTTTAGTGAGCAGTGATAAGATAGTGTTGATTAGCATATTGCCGGCAGTCCTGCTTGTCTATGTCTCTGCTTTCTCTTCCAGGAACATAAATTCAGTTTGAAGTGAACTTTTCCTAGGACTATCTTTCCAGGAGGAGGCAAGTGACTAAAATGACATCCTCGGAATGTTTCCAAAAAAAGAACTAATTGCCATCCTTGGAATGTTGAGTCAGAGTTCAGGGTAGGAGTGGCATTGACAAAAGCAGGAAAACAGAACCCCAAAGAGACTGAAAAAGTAGATGCACTTGTCATCTGTTGGCACACCAGATCAGTATTGTAATAATATTCTCCAACCCTCTGAGTGTCTCTGAATAGTGCTCTCCCCCACTGCTGCACGCAGTATGGCTGACAGGGGTGCCCAATCCCCCATGGCTCCGCCCCCCAGAGTTCTAGGTGCCATGCTGGGAGCCCACCCCAGCGTGGCATAAGTGAGAATGGCAACAGGGGTGCCCAATCCCCTGTCAGCTCAATTAAACCCCCCCCAAAAAAAAGAGACTTCCAGTTGCCATGCTGGGAGCCCACCCCAGCGTGGCACACATCTGTATGGCCAATGGGAGTGCCCAATCCCCCATTGGCTCCACTGATCCCCCAAAAAAATCTTCCAGCTGCCACGCTGGGAGCCCACCCCAGTGTGGTGCAAGTCCCACGTCGTCATCCTAAAAAGAAACCAAACACCTGAAAAGAAAAAAACGGTCCCTCATTGATTGTCTTGTGCACCAACCCGCACCGACCCTCTGCGCATCCACCTCCCCACACCCCCACCTCTCCCCATACTTACCTCTGGAGGCCGGCAGGATGATCTTCGGTGGACCGGGAACACATCTGCACTCTTCAAAACCGACTGAGAACTGAAGAAATGCTGGTAAGCTGTATAATGGATTAAATAGGTTTTTTCAACTTTGATGCATATCTCAGGCATTTTTAGGAATTTTGGCACCAAATTTTCAACATGAGGTTTTTTGAGATCAGTTTATGAAATGACGGTGTCACAGTTCATGAGGTAGGCTCCCAAATATCCTATGTTGAAAATTTGGTGAAAAAATACCCAAACATTACTGATTTACGAGCGTGCATTGCGCAGTTCCTATGCAAGCTCGTAAGTTCACAAATTTTTAATATTTTCACTTCAGATTTTCAACATTGCTATTTTACCACACCTCCTTATGAGCAGTACAGCTGTCATTTTTCACATCTTGCCCAAAATGTGTTGCCGCGCATGTAGCGCACAATGGCGCATTTGTTGTGCGAAATCAATGTTCTGGATGGATTAAGAAAATCACAGTGATGCTGTTCATGAGCAGAGGTCTTCAAATGACTATGTTAAAAATTTGGTGACAAAAGTCCATAAAATGACTGTGTTACGAGCGAGCATTGCGCAGTTTCCACGCACCCTAATCAGTTCATGAATTTGTAATATTTTCAGTCCAGATTTTCACCACTGGCATTTTTCCACACTTCCTTATGAACAGCATGGCTGTCATTTTTCACCGAAATGTGTTTTTGCACTTCCAGCGCAGAAATGCATGGTTGCTGTGGGAAATCACTGTTCAGGACAGATTAAGAAAATCACAGTGACACTGTTCATGATTGGAGGTCTCAAAATGCCTGTGTTGACAATCTGCTGTAAAAAATCCCCAAACTAATTACATTACTGGTGTGTGTTGCACAGTTTCTATGCACGCTCGTGACTTTACCAGTTTTTTTATTATTTTCACTGCAGATTTTCAACATTGTCATTTTTTACACCTCCCCATGAGCAGTACAGCTGTCATTTTTCACATCCTGTTCGAAATGTGTTTTTGCACCTGTGGTGCCAAATGGTGTAGTCGCTCTGCAAAATCAGCTTTTAGCTAATGTACTGATATTTCCACTGTTCATGAGGTGGGGGTCACAAAAAAAACATGTTGAAAATTTGGAGTGAAAATACCAACGAATGCCTGAGGCATTAGGGTTTCCGACCATAACGCCCCACCCTGTAGAGACTGACAGGCATCAGGGGTGTGACTTGGGATTGTCGCCTGTAATGCTCATACCATTACACCCCCACCCACACCCTGCAGCCAGTGAGAGGCATCGAGGTGTGCCTTGGACTCTTCGGCCCCAAAGTTCACCCCATTCTCCTGTACAGCACCTATCTCACTGTATTTCCTGATGGAATGGGGTGAACATAAGGGCCAAAGACCCCAAGGCACACCGTGACACTTGTTGGTGTCTACAGGGTAGGGTGTGGTGAAATGGCATGGCCAATATGCCTGATGACTCAAAGGCACACCTCAATGCCTGTTAGTATCTGCAGGGTGGTGGTGGGGTTGGCTTCAGTTCAATACTTCACTGCCATTTCTGTTATGCAGCTCTCTAACTCCTACACTACCAATGCCAATGCCAGCAAGCAAACATTCGGCATTGACAAATGCTTGTTTAATAAGCAATGCAAAACTGTTTGTTTTGAGCAAGTATACATCACTTAACGCAGGCTCACTTGATTTAGTAGCAAAGTACTGTGATGAAGGAAGGACTTACTGCCCATGTCACCTGTCTCTCCTGCTGCACAGCAGTGGCTATATCCAACTGAGTATGGACACACATCACAGCTCATCAGCCAGAATTATGCCACTAATCTTGCTGTGTAACTCTCAATGCCATTCTTCCTCTGGAGTCTGCCTAGTCTTGCTTTTAAAGCCTTAACAGTGCTAACTTCTATTATCTTATTGAGTTGGCTATATGACATTAGTGGTGGACTGAGGATCACCCACTGCATTGGACAGAGCTACACAAGTGCTATGCAAGTGGGCAGAGCCACGGATTATGTGGAGTATTACTTAATGAGCACAAATCACTAATGCCATGCTGTTTGCATGAAATGTTTAATATTTTGTGTGATGCTCTAGTGGTGCTCTGCTCAAGATGTGATGAGGCACCAAGGTCCGAATTATGTGGATAGGATAACTGCTATCCAGACAAGGAGAGGCAGGAGTCAACTTAGTATTTCGATGCCCGCAGGGCGTTTATTTGGTACTAAGGGTAGACAGACACAGTCACAAGAAGGAGGAGGAGTTGCCCAAGAACAATGGGGCAATGGAACAGGGAAATACTTTTATCTACCACTTTTACGATTATTACTACAAGAATAAACTCTAGGCCTACTGCCACTCTTATTCTGACACTAGTCTATACTGTACTTCTATACTCTAAGTGAGAATCAGGTTACATAGGCTACTCAGCATTGCATTAGGGTGATCAGCATCACACATTTCCATAAGAGTCCAGATATTACAAGAGTCCAGAGATCCAGCATCTTCATGTACACCGTTGTTCTTCGTTGGTAGCTACAAGGGAAATAAAACAGAACTGTAGGACCCTAATCTCAATTCCCAGCAAGGACCTAGATAAGGCCACTGGGGTGGTGAGAGGTTTGGTAAACAGGCCATATATCTTTGGCAAAAGCCCACTCTCTCCAAGGCTGCCGGAATGTAGAACCAAAGCAACTGGTTCCCGAAATAACACACTGAAAACAAAAGGTTCCTCAGCCAAAACCCACTTCTAGGGTTGCCAAGGATGAAGATAGATCAAGATCTGCGTGGCGATGAATCCAATGGAGGACTACCATGACCTGACTGATGCTGCGGCACTCCAAGGGCCAGCTGAACTCGGAAGGAACTCTGACAGGACCAGGAACCATAAGAATCTGAAGAGATGATGGTTGACTCTGCAATCCTAGGCTCAGGAACTAACACAAAACAAAGAAACGGCGGATGTGTCCCAGACTGGGCTTCGACGGACTCGACTTTCGGCGAACAACCAGGTGGGGCGCAGAACAGGTTCTCCAGGATGAGCTCTCTCTTCTGTAGAGGGCGACCAGCTTCGGGAACATCTGGAACAGGAACCATATGGAACGACACTGGCACGGCTGTCATGATGTGTTTCGGCAGACGTACATTCAAGCTGTGAAAACAAGAAAACGGCGGGTACGACTTGTACAACTGACGACGGACTCGACTTTGGCGGACAACACAAACGGATGGGATGAGCTGATGGATGATCTCCCAGGAGTGAAGAATGCTGGAAGGACATCTTCTTCTGAATAGAGACTGATTCTGAGCACATGGTGTTACAGACCACACTAGGAGACTGCAGTGTGGTAGAAGATTGAGACTGTCTTCGTACAGTAGTAAACATATAACTGAAGAATGCCCAAAGAACTGTAGAATGATACAATAATTTGCCGGAGGAGGGCAAATTATAACTTCAGGGGTAATTGTTACTGATAAGGGCCAATGTCCAGGTGCTTAGAGCAATAGTTCAGGTACTTAGGACAATAGTTTGGGTACTTAGGACAATAGTTCAGGTACTTCAGACAATAGTTCAGGTACTTAGGACAATAGTTCGGGTACTTAGTGCAATAGTTCAGGTACTTAGGACAATAGTTCAGGTACTTAGGACAGTAGTTCAAGTACTTAGGACAATAGTTCAAGTACTTCGGGCAATAGTTCAGGTACTTCGGGCAATAGTTCAGGTACTTCGGGCAATAGTTCAGGTACTTAGGACAATAGTTCAGCATAAGCAGTACAGTAATTACAGTAGTTTCACAGTATAGGCAAATTGAACACTCTCAAATGAACCCCTGTTTCTACAGGTAGGGTATTCTGGAATAGGATCCCTTTCTGTATGTTGTGACTAGGGAATCCTTTAGTACCACTAGGCTGGCTTGCCCTATTCCACTAGGCCGGGGCCTCCCTTTAGTACCACTAGGCTGGCTTGCCCTATTCCGCTATGCCGGGGCCTCCCTTTAGTACCACTAGCTGACTTGCCCTATTCCGCTAGGCCGGGGCCTCCCTTTAGTACCACTAGGCTGGCTTGCCCTATTACGCTAGGCCAGGGCATCTCTATAGTACCAGGCTTTACCTCAGGCCTAATGCCCTACCTTTACCTTGGGCCTGATGCCCTACGTTAGCTTGGGCCTGGTGCCCCGCCTTAGATTGGGCCTGGTGCCCCACTTCACAATGGGCCTGGTGCCCCTCGTAATACTGGGCCTGGTGCCCCACTTTACAATGGGCCTGGTGCCCCACGTTGTATGGGGCCTGATGCCCCACTTAATACTGGGCCTGGTGCCCCAATTTATAATGGGCCTAATGCCCCTCTAAACTTTGGGCCTGATGCCCCACTTAATACTGGGCCTGGTGCCCCAATTTATAATGGGCCTAATGCCCCTCTAAACTTTGGGCCTGGTGCCCCACTTTATACTGGGCCTGGTGCCCTACTTTAGAGCTGGGCCTGAATTGCCCTTTTAAATACGTTGCCCCTTTAAGTCTTTCAGGCTCCCTGAGCCTGCTGCCACTTATCTTGGCAAACCCCGCCTGAGTTCCGCCCCCTTTTAAATATTCATAGGCCTTTGAACTAGCCTTAATGCACTGGTCCCTCCCCGTGGGCATCGCTAGCCCCGCCTTCTTAATGAATAATAAAATCCAGGGTCCTAATGACCTGATGCCCTGCGCGCCGCCGCCTCCTGCAAGCGCTTAATGTGCTTTTTTCAACAATACAGTCCTTGACAAACTGGCGGGTCAGACCATGCAAAGGCCGCCAACAAGAAATAGACTTTAGGAAAACAAACTGAACTTACAGCTCAAATGGCAGATTAGTGGCCATAGGCCCCTTATCTGCCGACACTGTCTATGTATCTATGTATCTATGTATCTATGTAACTCACCGCTCTACGGTTTGGAGGAGTTGCTGCAGTCACAGGGAGGCGGGAGGTGAGTTGGCAGAGGGAGGGAAACTACAGGCAGCAAGAGGAATGGCTCAGGGGGGCCTCCGATGGCCGAAAACGATGCGGCGCTTCTCTGCTGCCGACGTGGGACTGGAGAAAACTGTTTGAACACCTCGGGGGCTAAAAATAAATAATCGGAGGGCTTTTAAGCCCTCAAACGCAGCGAAAACGGCATTTCCTTCTTCGTGGTGCCCCGATGGCACCACCGATGACCGCAACACTGCAGCACAGGCTTCTTCAGTGGACTGGAGGAGGGGACTCACCAGGGAGGCTTCACAACCACCAGGTAAGCCACAAGTCCCTGTTGCACTCCTGTGATCCTCTCTACTCCACAGTCCCACAGCAACTGACCAACTGACTAACTGTGGAATTATTTTTAAAGTTAAACCTGCCTGGGTTCTAGATTGGCTGGATTGGAATGCTGTGCATGAGCCACTCAGCACAACATTCCATCCAGACCATTATGACCTATATTGCTTTTAAAAATCTATCTTTTGACCAGCTGTAAGTGCACAGGGCACTTTTTCTATTATTTACAGTGTTTTATTGTACCAGGAGGTTGAATCTATGTTTCTAGGGGCCCCTTAGCATTGTACCCTGCTGCCTTATACCTGCAGCAGGTACCCTGAGCACCTGTGAAATTTTAGTTTATTTATTTATTTTATTTTTTCTGGAATGGCCAACTTTGGGGCATTACATTTGTTTTTTTGTTTACATGGTAGGGAGGTGTCACACACTACCTCCTTCTAAAGTTAAGAGAACTAAGGACACTCACTACGGATTTGGTAAAACTTTCTTGTAAAACCGTCTCAGTGATACATCCATCCACTTTAATGGTGGTTCCTTAGTCCTCCTCTGATGCCATCTTTGCCAGATATTATCCATCCTCTGTGTAAAGTAATATTTTCTGTATATCCTAATAATGCTCCTCTCTTCTCAGTTTGAGTGCTTGTCCTCTGGTTCTGCTTCTACTCACCACCTCAAACATCCATGTATACTCTTTCTAGCATCATGAACTTGACGGATGAAGTCACAATACAACTCTGAAACCATTCCACACATGTGTGATGCCCCTGGAACCTTTGATTTTAAATGATGGTCTGCCCTTTTCTGGTTACGCACTGTCCTGCCTCCCAATGACAGTTCTTTTTTACCATAGAGAGTGGTCACGCCATATCATTGCCCTACAGCTACTGTAGAATAGACAATAGGTGTGTACAGTTTATTTTGTGCAGTGAAGTCCATGTCATCATAATGGCAGACTTTGTTTCATGTTGCAGGTATATGTTAAACTCGCAGGTATACTGCATACTGTAGAAATGTGCTTCCCCTTTGAGGTATTCAATGTTAATATAGTAATACCGCAATTACTGGCTGTAATCATTGTAATCAACGTATCAGCTGATCAGGTGTAATACTCAACCGACCCACAAAGAATCAATATTTTCTTGGTTTTGGGTTGGATTTTTGCTTGTGTTTTTTATCTTATGTTATTTTACCCTCTAAGTTTCTTTTTTATATATCGTATCATTACTGTGCTTTAGTAAAACACGTTAATAAAAGACTTAAACTCATACCTGTTGAGCTTGTATCCTGTAGTGGTGTTTTTATGTAACTACACCACATGGTATGAACTGTAGCATAGGAACCTGCTAAACAACATCCTTAGCAACCAAAAGAAATCTCTCAGTGCCACATACACAAAAGGGAGAAAGTAAGGAAAAATGACTGGACTAGTATGTTAACCTGGGGGCCGGCCTGTCTGGGCAGCAGTAGGGTTACTGCTTGCAACATCAGTGGCCCACATTCGGGAATGAGTGAGGGACATCTGGGGCTGGCTGGGGGGAGGAGGATCGAGCATCTAGGACGATCATCTCCTTCTCCTCCTCCAGAGAAGGAGAGATGCTGGCTCCACTGATCCACTGCTGACTGGGGACCACAGGTGACAGTGCAGCTTGGAGCAGCTAGCGGGAGGGATGGATGCTGACAGGTACCATACACCATGCGTGGTTCCATGCATGCGCACCCCTTGCTGCCAGTGTTCATGTGGGAAGGACCCAAAGAAAGCCAGAAAAAGAGTCAGGCCCTGACATGGATGATCGCCGGCTCCCCGCAGGCTCCATACCAGTTATGTGGCACTCCTCCAGTTGGTGACTTGGTCTGGCAGGTGCAGGGTGTAGCTCTGCCTCCACCTAGCCCATAGCCCAGGTAGGGAGAGGACAAGTGGAGACTGGAGTTGGAAGGCAAGCGCATGAGATGTCAAATAATGAGGTTGGAGAAGCAGGTGGGTTGGAGGGCCAGGGACTGAAAGAAGAGCACACAAAAAAATAGTATGTCGGTCTGGGAGGTTTGAGAGGGTAATGAGGTTTGTGAGAATTGTGAGGAGTCCTTATGGATTTTTGTGTTAGGGATCAATCAAGCATGCGAGACATATAACAAGTACCACCTGGGAACAGAAGTAGGAGGTTGTTTAGAAAAGAGGTTTGGTTTATATTCTGTTTTAACTGAAATATTTGAATAGTTTTGTACTTGAAATTAGTTCAGTGTGCTAAAAATTACTACTTTGAGTTAGAACTGTTACTTGGGCTGTGATATTGTAACTACTGGGGCTTGTGGGAGCACTTGTTTGGCAGTGATAATTATAATGAAATTTAATGTGATGTTTGCCTGGTGTTAGAGGGAGGGGTAATTACAAGAATCATCTTGTTTTCATTGTCCACCTGGGAACAGAAGTAGGAGGTTGTTTAGGAAAGCGGTTTAGTTAATATTCTGTTTTAACTGAAATATTTGAATAGTTTTGTACTTGAAATTAGTTCTGTGTGTTAAAAATTACTACATTGAATTAGAACTGTTACTTGGGCTGTGATATTGTAACTATTGGGGCTTGTGTGCTGGTTGTGGGAACACTTGTTTGGCAGTGATAATTAGAGTGAAATTTAATGTGATGTTTACCTGGTGGTAGAGCCTCCCACCCACCCTGTTTTGTAGGCTTTCTTAAATACTGAAAAGCCACTAGGGTTGGGATTGAAGGGCTGTGCATTTCTGTTTGTGACTGATATTTGAAGGAACAGGAACTGGTGGGCCTGTGACATCATACGGTACCTGATGTCTGCATACACACACACTGTTAGCAGGACTGGACACACACTGGACTGTATGTGTTTGTGAGACTTGGGAACATTATTGCTGGGGTTGAAATAGGGTTCGTAAACAACTGCAGTCAGTATAGAAAGTGAGAGAGACAGTATTCCAGGGGGAAGGGACTGAGAAAAGGGGTGTGTGCCATTATGAACAGAGAGGGACAAACAGGGTGGCCACATTCCACCATGGCAGGCATCTTCGGAAGGGTTGTAGGCTGCACAGGCTGCGGGGTGGCAATAATTCTCAATTGGGCCTGGAGAGAGGGAGGCTGCCTACTGTGTAGACAGCTATATCATATCAGGAGTGAAGTATATTGGTTAAGGAGTAAGCTGGGGGAGTTGGGGGTGTGTGTTCAAGGATAAGGGGTGTGGATATGGGTGGCAGAGGGGTGGGGCTGAGGGGAGGCTGGGGCAATGCTCAGAAATTACAGGACATTATGTTACACCAAGCAGGAGGGGGGATATTAGGGACAGAGGACCCTTAGATAGGGATGTTGATGCTAAGGGGAAAACTTACAGGGTAAACATTCCGAATATAAAGAGAGTGGAGGGGCTGTTGTGGGGAAGCCTAAAAGAGCAGACTGTGGGAAGGGAACTTCTAAGAAGAACAGGGTAAGAGGGGAGGAAGAGAGGCAGTTTAGAAGGGCAGTCGGGGGAAACTCAGGTTACTTGATGGAGGCTGGCATAGAGTGTTTCAATAAATTTGAGCTACTAAGCAACCTACAGTGGGAGAAAGGGGTTGGTGGAAATGAAGAAACTGATACAGAGGCTGGGGGGGAGGGAGTCTGATACCCATAGGGCATCACAGACCGGCAACAGAAAGGATAGAAATAGTCCCAGAGGGAGAAGGGGAAACGTAAATGTTAAGCAGATGGGGGAGATGCAACATATTGCAGACATGAGGGAGGAAAGCACAACTGGAGAGAAACTGGGAGACAAAGAGGAGGGGGAAGGGCCCCCCTCAGGAGGGGGGTCTGTACCAAGGATTTGGGCCCTAGGTAAAGGGGACCCACAGAGGGCCTCTGGAGGCAGGGGTACTATTACAAGAGAGGAGGATGGTGGTGTGGGGGAAGGGGAAACCATCAGGGCCAGGATAAATGGTTCTGATAAGAGATGGTTAAAGGAGACACCTATTCGGGGGGGTCTGAGTTAAGTGGGCAAAATAACAAGGGAGGCAGAAAGGGGAGGGTGACAAGGGGGTCTCTAATAAGGAGGAAAGCCTCATGGAATTGAGATCACGATTAAAGGGGGATGAGAGGTTGATGGCACATAGTGGAGGTAACTAAGGATGATGGCGGTGTTAAGGTTCTGTTATTGGGAGACTCAATGATTGGGGTAGTCATTGGGAGGGATGGGGGGGGTGGATGCCATAGCCAGGGGAAGATAGTGAGTATCTCTGGGCTGACAGTGCACAGAGCAAAGTTCATGGTGTATGAACTGGTTAGGGATTGTGGAGGGAAACCGGATTTCCTGGTGCATTTGGGAAGTAATGATCTAGAGGGAAATAGCATTTTGGAAATCCAAGCAAGGTTCCGAGAACTTGCCAGAGTCTGTCGGGATAATGGATGCAGCATTTCCTTTTTGAAGATCTTGAAGGTAACAAAAGCCTCAGTGGAGAAAAAAATGAAGATCACAGAGGTTAATGACTGGCTCAGGAAGTGGGGTGAAGAAAGTGGGTCGGGGGTGTTAGGGAACTGGAAAGGAGTTTGGGAGGATAAGGGACTGTATGCCAAGGACAGGCTTCATCTTGCCCCATTAGGGGAGGAAGTCCTTAAACAGGGGTGGCTGACTACATTTAAGAAAAATGGGGTTTAAACTTGTGGGGGGTTAAGGAGGGCTGAACAGAAGCCTCTCCTCCAGATGAGGGAGTAGCCTTCAACCAAGGGGGAGGGGAACAGACAGGGGTAGGAGGTTTCAGGAGGAGCAGAGGATGGATGGAAGTATAAAGGAACCTGGTTGGGGTTCGACAAAGGGATCCAGGGGATTAAGGGGTGGGGTGGGGTTAGTAAATGCCAGCAACTTGGGAAACAAGTTGCCAGAGTTCCAGGCCATGCTGTTCAGGGGGGGTGGATGTGGTGGCAGTCACAGAAACGTGGACCAACAAAAACCATGACTGGGACCTAAATGTGCAGGGGTATACTATGCTTAGGAAGGATAGGAAGGAGGGCAGAGGGGGTGGAGTGGCTATGTTCATTGGAGATGACATAGAAATTGCTAGGGTAGAAGAGGCAGAGGGAAACGTGGAGGCCTTATGGGTCACCTTACGAACACTGGCAGGAGGCAAGGTCAAGCTGGGTGTAGTATATAGGCCCCTCGGGATGGGTGATGTTCTGGAGGATGGTTTGCTGGACAACATCATTGTCCAGTGTGGACCAAAAGGGGAGGGAGTGGTGGTGATGGGGAACCTTAATATGCCAGGTACAAACTGGGGAACCATGTCTTCTAAGGTGGCCAAGGAGCATAGGCTGCTGGATGGCTTCCAGGATGTGTTCTTAACACAGCACGTGATGGAGCCCACAAGGGAGGGGCATGTCCTGAACTTGGTTCTGGCGGATGGGGATCTGGTAAGGGACCTGGTTGTAGAGGATCCCCTGACTGGGAGCGATCACAATACTGTCTGATTTCAAATAAGCATGGGTGGAGAGATCTAGGACACTGGCAGTGGACTTCAGGGGGGTAGACTTTGTGGGCATAGGAAATATTCTCAAGGATCATTTGAAGGGGATTACAACAATGACAAATGTGGAAAAGAGATGGGAGGTCATAAAACAGGGACTTCATGAGGCAGTCAGGACCTGCGCTAAGGTGAAGCATAAGAGAGCAGGGTCACATAAACCATGCTGGTGGTCCAGTGAGGTTCAGGTAGCAGTCACAGAAAAGCAGGCTGCCTACACAAAATATAAACAATGAGAGGGGGATAGGGAAAAGGAAATGTACCATCTTGCATCTAGAAAAGTTACCCGGATGGTAGGGGGGCAAAGTCCAGTAAAGAGCAACGGCTGACACAGGGGATGAGGGGAGGGAAAAAGAGGTTCTTCTGGCACATTGGGGAGTGGAGAAAAACTAAGGGCCATCTTGGCAGGTTGAGATCAGAAGGAGGGTGGGTGGAAGAGGCGAGGGACCAGGCAGAAGTATTAAATGAGTACTTCACCTCTGTGTTCACTTGGGAGAGTGATGGGATATCTACAAAGCAAGGCACGATGGGGATAGAAACGTTAGTGAGTGGGATCAGGGGAGCAGCAGAAATGGATCAAGAGGGAGGGAGGGAGAGGTACCCCAAGGGTGTCACATCAGGATAAGGATAAAAAGGTCAGTAAGGTGGAGGGGACGGATGATGCTATCTCCACTGAAAGTGTGTGGTTAGCCCTTAAGGGCCTAAAGAAAGATAAATCTCCTGGGCCAGATGGCATTCATCCAAGAGTACTATTGGAATTGGTGGATATACTGGCTGCACCCCTGGTGGAGCTCTTCAACAGGTCGCTTGAGACAGTGAGGGTACCTAGGGATTAGCGAGAGGCACATGTGGTGCCAATCCATGAAGGGGGGATGAGGGAAGTACCAAGTAACTATAGACCCATCAGTTTGACCTCGGTGGTGGGAAAATTAATGGACAGTATACTAAAGGAACCATTGGGGGTGTACTTGGTGGAGGTGGGAGGTCTGGATAGTCGGCAACATGGGTTTGTGTCAGGTAGATTGTGTCAAACCAATCTTGTGGAATTCTATGAATGGGTAACATCAGAACTGGACAAGGGAAAGCCTGTGAATGTATTATTCTTGGCCTTCAGCAAGGTGTTCGACTCTGTCCCCCACAATGGTCTGGTGGAGAAACTGACGGGGTTGGGAGTAGGCCCTTTGATGGTCAGATGGATTGAAAACTGGCTAGCTGGACGCACTCAGAGAGTAGTGGTTGGTGGGCAGCTCTTGAACCCTAGAGAGGTCGGTAGTGGGGTACCGCCGGGCTCGGTCCTGGGTCCAATCTTGTTTAATGCATACATTTCGGATATCAGGGAGGGTATAGGGTGTAAAATGAGTCTCTTTGCTGACGACTCCAAGATGGGAGCAGTAGTTGAGAGGGAAGAGGGGAGGTTGGCCCTGCAATGAGACTTGGACACCATGGAAAGGTGGGCTCACACATGGAAATTAAATTTCAATGTCACCAAGTGCAAGGTGTTAATCTTGGGTGGGGAAACCCTAAACACAGGTACACCCTGGCAGGGGAGGTGCTGGAGGCCTCAACAGGGGAAAAAGACCTAGGAGTCATGGTGGATGCATGTATGAATAACTCCTAGCAGTGCAGGAGAGCGGCTAGCAAAGCAAACAGGATGTTGGGATGCATCATAAGGGGATCACTTCTAGGAGCAAGGGAAGTGATTCTGCCGCTGTACAATGGATTGGTTAGACCACACCTTGAGTACTGTGTACAGTACTGGAGATCACACTTGAAGAGGGGCATACAGCTCCTGGAGAGGGTACAGAGGAGGGCAACTAAGATGATACGAGGACAAGGGGATTTGACGTATGAAGACAGACTTGAGGAGCTCTGCCTGTTTTCATTGGAGGAGAGGAGAGACAGGGGACCTGATTGAGGTCTTCAAGTACCTCATGGGAATAAATAGGGTAAACACGGAGGGGATCTTTAGACTAAAGCAGTGAGGTATCACCAGAGGGCATGGTTTAAAATTGTAAGGTGGAAGGGTGAGAGGGGAAAAGAGGAGGAGATTTTTCACTGAGAGGGTGGTGGATCCTTGGAACATGCTGCCTGGTGAGCTGGTTCAGAGATCCACAGTGGACGGCTTCAAGACAGGGTGGGACAGACACAGAAAGCGGATGTATCAGATGATGGCCTGGCCCAGGGGGGTGGGGATGGATGATAGGGGTTTCTGGAACACAAGGGGGGGGAGGGCCTCGGTACCCAACTAGGGATCTAAGGATCAAGCAGACTCGATAGACCATAAGGCCTAATCTGCTGGCAATTAATATGTTAGTATGTTAGTAAGTATACCAGAGCCACGCCAGCAAGCACTGGCAAACAGCAAAGAACAGTACTGTATATTAAACATTAAACATAAGAGTTGCTTTCGTTTTAGATTTGCTCATATGTACATCTGCTTCAGCTTCTGGTGACTACCGATGCTCATGGTAATCGAGGATGGGTGGTTGGTTACACAGTACAGTACTTGGTTGCCAGCATGCAAAAGCCACCTCAGCAAACATTCAACTGACCGCAACAATACTTCACAGTTCTTCATATTTTGTGCTTCAGGTCCATCCCGTGGATATAGTGAAATATAAAGAACCTTGAACATTGTCTATTCTACAATATTTGGCCAAGTTTATTATTTTAATTGTGTAGATTGTTGAACAAAGTTTTAGATTCTATAAATATATGCACTGTGTATGAGTTCTCCTTCAGTAAATTTTGCCCAGTTGTGCAATAGTTCCAAGCACCCAGAAACACAGCAATAACATTTTTCAAGAAACACAAAATAACAAATATCCCATAATGCAAAGCATCATGGGATAGATATGCTAATCACCATGCACATTTAACCTAGTTCTGCTTTAAGAAGGAATGCATGGTTAGTCCTCAGTGAGTGTGGTTAAAACCTGCACAATAGTTTCAAATTTTAAAAGCCTGAAATCAGGTTTGCAATGACAGGGCCTGATAAAACAAAGTGCATCCGCATCTCCTTCCTTTAATTTTTTTTTTACTATACTTTTTCTCCCTGGGCAACCAGTCTGCCTACCTGCTTCCGTGTCCAGGCAACCTCCAGGGATTCCGGCCACCATCTCGAGGATTTCTCGGCTCGGCCCATAGCGTACTCCTGCGGATTACCCCCTGCAGCAGGGAGGCGGACAGTCCCCCCGACACTCAACCACCCAGACCGGATCCAGTGCCACGTTCCTCACCCAAGTAATCCCCCTTGAATATGGCCATCATGCTGCTGCAACTGGCACCCATTTTTCCTTTGTTCTCCCCTTGTGCATGGCATGCAATGACGCCTATGGACATGAGCACGCTCGCTACCACACGCACTCCTCCCTTGCGTCGACCACAGCATCTCCCTTCATTCATCTAGCCAGCACCCTGCAATGACCCCCAGCCATCGCCAGAGACTGCTAAGGCACTGAGGCATGACACCTCCCTCCCTCCCTGGAGATGGAGAGCAGTCCAATGGACGCTCAATCCGTCCCCTCCCCTGCCAACCCCCGACGACTCTGGCTCATTCCCGAACCTGGGTCACTGGCGTGGAGCGAGATGTGGCATCCAGCACCTCAACCCTCAGTGCCACTGGGCAGGCTGTATCTGCTTCTTTTTAAGAATAAACATGCATATTTAATTGGTTCTCAGTGACTGGGCCTACAGTTTGAAAAACAAACAATTGTGCTCTATGCATGAACCTGCAGATTGCCTGCATGCTGCATATCTGAGGCACGTAGGCAACCCTATGTCAGAATGCCACACAGCAGGAATCTGGCAGACCCCATTGGCATTCACAGTAGGGGTGCCAGCCCATTGTGCACTGGATTTCTGGCCTGGGGCGTGTGGCTATGCATGTGGATGGCCTGGGGCAGTGTCAGGGGCATGCCCACACTCCACACCATTCATGAAGGTGCGGAGTGCTAGGCAAGGGAATACGCAGGGTATAGCAGTGGGGACCCTGCTGTATCTGGTGCACATCCCCACTAATGGTACCCACTGGCAGCAGGCCAAGGAATATCCCCACTGTGATACCCTAGCCCACTGAGCTGTATGGCAGGGCTGGGTGCCCCCAGTCAGCTCCCAAGCCTACGCAAAATCCCCTGCTCACATGGAGCAGGGGATCCCATACTGGACCCAGGCGAGGCATCTGATTGGCTGCTTGCCTGTGTCCTCTGAATGCGTCCCCCTCCCCCACAATCGTGCATACGGGGGGGGGTTATGGACAAGTATCCAGCACTTGAGAATGCCAGCCAAGGTGTGCCTGTCTGAAAACACGTAGCTATGTGAGCTGGGTATGCACATATCACACATACCCAGTGCACAATCGTGCATATAGCTAAATAAAAGTGACAGCAGTTTTCAGTGACTGAGGCTGCATTAAGAAAAAGTCAGTTCCTCTTTTTTCATTGGTTTTCATGTCTGGGGCTGAAAGCTGGGTTTAGAAAAAAAAGAGAACTGGATCTACAAGTTTTAAAAAGTGAGAATCCTGTGGCAAGCTTATCCTTAAGGCAGCCTACATTATCCTTAAGGCAGCCTACATTATACTCTGATACAAGTGCCTGGGACAAGACCACAGTTACAAGTGAGGAGTGTGTCAAGGTTTTTTTTTGTTTGCTAAAAGATACAACAAAGGAGAAAAAATAGATGGTTATCATTGTGTGCTCCAGCATTTATAGCAAACTCTAAAGAAGGTTCCTGTACTATACAGGTTGAGAACACTCTTAATAAAATAACCAGTGATTCAGGTCTTCCAAATGAGTCCCAGAAACATGAAGCTCCAAACAAATCTGGTGAAGATCATAGTTTCTCCATGGAGGTATGCACTAATAAAAGGGACCATAAAAATGAAAGGTCAGCTGAGAAATTACTCAGCATTCAGGAGGCAAAATAGTCAGAAGAGAAAACAAGCATTTGTCAATGACGAATGTTGTTTTGCTGGTATTGGCATTGGTAATGCCAGAGTTAGAGACGCATAATAAAAATGGCAGTGAAGTATTGAAGTGACGCCAACCCCACCCCCACCCTGCAGAGACCGACAGGCATTGGGGTGTGCCTTTGGGTCATCAACTATAACCTCATGCCATTTTACCTCACCCTACCCTGTAGACACTGACAGGTGTCATGGTGTGCTTTGGGATCTTTGGGCATTATACTTACCCCATTCCATAAGGAAATACGCTGAGGTGGATGCAGTATAGGAGAATGGGGTGAACTTTGTGGCTGAACACTGCAAGGCACACCACGATGTGTGTCACTGGCTGCAGAGTGGGGGTCGGGGTGGAATAGGGAACATTACAGTCGATGATCCCAAGTCACATCCCTGACGCCTGTCAGTCTGCACAGGGTGGGGTGTTACAGTTGGAAACCCTAACGCCGTAGGCATGTGTTGGTATTTTCACTCCAAATTTTCAACATGTGCCTTTTGTGACCCCACCTCATGAAGAGCAGTACTATCAGTTTATTAGCTGAAAGGTGGTTTTGCACAGCGGCTATGCCATTTGGTGGCACAGGTCCAAAAACAAATTTTGGGCAGTATGTAAAAAATGAGAACTGTATTGTTCATGAGGAGGTGTAAAAAAATGGCAATTTTGTAAATCTGGAGTGAAAATATGAAAAATTGGCCAAGTCATGAGCATGCATAGAAACTGTATAACACATGTCCATAACCAAATTATTTTTGAGATTTTTTTAACCACATTTTCAACATAGGCAGTTTGGGACCTCCCCTGCATGAACAGTGGCACTGTGATTTTGTTAATTTGTCCCAAAAGTTGTTTTCCCACAGCGACCATGCCATTGTGCGCCACAGGTGCGAAACACATTTTGGGCAGGATGTGAAAAATGACAGCTGTACTGTTCATAAGGAGGTGTGAAAAATGCCAGTGTTGAAAATGTGGCATGAAAATATTGCAAATTTACGAAGTTACAAGGGTGCATGGGTACTGCGCAATGCTAGCTTGTAACACAGTCATTTTATAACCACACCAAATTTTTCAACATAGGCATTTTAGGACCTCTGCTCATGAATAGTGTCACCGTCTATTTCTCAAACTGTCACTGAAACTGATTTCAAGACAGCGATCGCTGGCTATTCTGGGCGCAATACGGTGAAAACATTTGGCCAGGATATTGTATAAAATGACAGCTGTACTGTTCATAAGGAGGTGTGGAAAAATGCAAATTTTGAAAATCTGGAGTGAAAATATTACAGTTTCACGAAGTTACGAGCGTGCATGGAAACTGAGCATCGCACGATAGTAAAACAGCCATTTTTTAGATTTTTTCCACCAAATTTGCAGCATAGGATTTTTGAGAGCCCCCATCATGAACAGTGGCACTGTCGTTTCATCAATCAGTCCTGAAAGGTGATTCCGCACAGTGACTGCGAAATCACCTTTTGGGACCGAATAATGCCCCGACAGTGACTGAATTCATGAGGATGGGTCCCAATAACCCCATGCTAAAATTTTGGTGTCAAAATTCCCAAAAATGCCCAAGATATGTACCAAAGTTGAAAACACCCTATTTATGCCATTATACAGCTTACCGGCATTTCTTCAGTTAGCGGCCGGGTTTGAAGAGTGCAGACGTGTGCCCAGTCCACCGAAGATCGTCGTGCCAGACTCTGGAGGTAAGTATGGGGTGAGGGGGGTGTTGGGAGGCCGGGTGCACAGAAGGTGGGCGCGGGTTGGGGGAGGGGCAGGAGACTGTGATGGACCATTTTCTGTTTTACAGGTGAAAAAAAAAGGAACATCAGGGACGGTTTTTTTTTCAGGACATCTGGCATGCTGTGATGGACTCCAGCATGCCACCTGATTGTTTTGGGGAGGGGACTGTAGCCAACGGGATTTGGGCACCCTGTCGGCACATACGAAAGGGGGAAAGAGCCATGGGGATTGGGCACCCCTCGCACACAACAGATGGGGGACATTATGCCAATGGGGAGTGGGTCCCCATCAGCAAATAAACAGGAAGGGGACTGTAGCCAACCCCTGTTGGCAAAGAAAGACTGTTGGGGGGGAGCGCATGATGATAAGGGGGATTAGGACCTCCTAGGCACACACTTGGGGGGGGTCATTATGCCGACGGGGAGTGGGATCCCCCATCGGCAAATGAAGTGGGTTGGGGCATGCGACAGGGGGATTGGGCACCCCTGAAGTTGGGCGGCGGCAGTCAGTGCTGCCATTTTTACGTTGGGAGGTGTGTTATTGTGCAGCTGCAAAGAGAAGCTTGCTTCTCATTGCAGTGGACCTTTTCTTAGATCTGGTGGCCACATTCCGAATTGCTGGTGTGGTGCCTGCATGCTGGCTGATTGGGGAATGAGGGACGCACCTACTGATGTGCCCCCTGCATTCACCCACAGTGACCGCACCTCCAAATCTGCTACTACTGCAATATATTGACTCGTGCGCAAGCGGGAGCCAACATAAAAAACACCTAGACATGGTGAAACCCCTAGAGATAGAACTGGTTATCTAGCCTAGACTTGCAAAGCAAATGCTTTTATAGAAGACTTTTAATAAATGTTGAAGTTCTTCCAAGCAAACAAGGAGCAGGCTAAAAAGAACCCAGTAGAACCATCTTTCCATGATGAAGATGATGATTTTGAGGAGGGTGAAGGGGATCCTATTGTTCTAGATGATACTGGTGATGAGGACGTAGGTTCATTCTCAGGGAGCTTGACAATTATTTCACATGCTCCTCTTTTTTTATAAAACATAGCTGCTGTGATAAAATCATCAACAGTTGAAATGAAGCAGACACTGATGTTGGTGAGCCTGGCTTACTAAAAATGATAGGACTCAACTACTGAGGGAGTATACCTGTTTAGAAAATGGGCTTGAAAAATAAAACATCCTGATTGGCTGAAAGCCCTTCCCAGGCATGCATTTATTTTTTAATACTGCCACTAAATAGCAAGTGCCAATTTGGGGTGCCCCATTACTTAGGTTATCCTTGGGCCACCCCGAATTTTCAAACTGGCTAGCTGCCATTTTTTTTTCTGTCGCTTAGTGGGATCTTGGTTAGCAAAATTCAGTTACTGAGCAAGTCCCCCCACTTCCTCTTCACAATGCCCCTGTCTCTGCTAGTTTCTGCTAGAACAGTACACCAAAACAACACATACCGCTAAACTATAAACAGAGCGGCAGCTCAGCTTGTAATTTCTCTGCTGATCTGAAAGGGCTCTACAATGCCGGTTCGACAACAATTTCATCAACCGGTGTCACAGCGACAGAATTTATGTTGACCACAAGTTACGGTTGACATAAATCCGTATAGGAATCCAGTCCTTGTTTATATCGGGTAGGGCTTCTTCCCTCGAACCAGCCATGCAGGGGGCTCTGCCCCCTGCACTCTCCATACTAAATATAATCAACTCCAAGTAGGAGTTGATTCGGGGAGGAGGGGGTGCAGGACCGGAAAGACAGTGTGCCCAGGTCTCTGGTACACCATTACAGCGAACTGTCGATGTTGTCGGCATCGATGTTTGCTGTAATAGTGTCACTGTCAGGGAGGTATACCATCTGAGAACACTGCTAGCTCAGATATCCCCTGCTGCACTGATCAGCGTCTTGCTGACAAATTCTCACTTTTGCCGATGAACTGCAAATGTAAGGCACACGCCATAAAAGTATAAACAGTAAACATAAACTAAGCAAACTGTTAAAATTAAAAAAAAAAATTGGTCTGTTGCAACCTGCCACTGTTTGTCTACTTCTGGGTGTCCCCTCAGACATGTGTGTGCCACCTAACAATCTCAGGAAAACTTAGGAAGTTAAAAAAAAGGGAAAAGGGAGTTGATCACCTACCAACTTCACGTTGCAAGCAGCTGTCAGTATGGGATATACCGGATCTTTCAGAGGCTATAAGGCCCTCCTCGTGCAGTGTCTGGCCTCATTATGCCCCAGGGTGGTCCTGTATAGCCCAATTCTACCCACCCTGTCAGGTATTATTGCTTACATATGGCTTAAAAAAATGAAAAAGAAAATATTACATTTGCCAGCAACAACAAATGCAATTAATAAAAAGTTTGAAAGAAAGATCCTGGTAGCTGGACCAGTGGCAAAGAGGACTGAGGCATTGAGCGCTTCACCTCCTGTCATGCAGATGACCCAGGTTCAGGAACAGATGCAGGTTGCTTGGGGGCTGGCTGGGGGAGGGGGGGTTGAGTGTCCCAAAAACAGCTCTCCTCCCTCAAGGATGAGGGGTATGGCATGTCCCACTCAGTGGCTACCAGCTGGAAAATCTGGATGGCAGTGTAGCAAGAAACAAGGGAAGGGTCTCCACTTGCTTGATGCCAAGAGGTGTATCTGCAGAGGAGGAGCTCGCACCATGTCATTATATGTGTCATGGTCTCAGGGAGAAAAACTGGAGGAAAAAACTGCGGCAGAAATCATTCTTCTGGAGTCTCCATTTCCCCTGTAGAGTTGTGAATGGTATGACCCTGAGGTGCAAGGAATCCAGAATATATTCAACAGTTAAAATGCCTACGGCTAGCCAATGAGGAGCTTGTTTTCTACCAAGATGTTTGGCTACTGCCATAGGGGCATTATGGACAGGGACAGTGCAGCAAGCCCCAGTTTTCTGTGGTACCAGCACTTGACTGAGGGGATAATGGTGGGATAGAGGGATCCAAGGCTAGCTTTAGAGCAGTATATTAGTGAGGATGCCATGGGTGCTTGCACCACTGACATTTCCATATCCACCCACTGAGGTGAGTGGTCAGTTCGGGGAAGCAAACAGTGCATTTTCTGAGCTGTCTGAAAGGCCCATTTATAGCCCTCCATCCATGGGAGATTCCAGCTTTACATTGACCAGTGTGCCCTCAGTTTGTTGCGGCTGAAGCGAGGCTTAGCTCCTTTCCACAGGAAGTCCCCTATTAGCTTATCGATAGTTTGGGACCATTTACTGGGGAGTTCTAGGGGAATATGGGAGAAGAGATAGAAAAATCTTGGGGTGGTGATCATTTTGATAGATGAGATTTTACCAGCTAGGGAGATATGCAGAAGCTGCCATCTGTCGAATTCAGTTTTGGTGGATTGTAAAAGAGGTTGAAGGTTGGCCTCCCACAAGGAGTGCACCTTAGGGGTGATTTCTATACACAGATGGGTAATCCCAAGAGGAGCCCAGGGGAGCCCCAGGTCTGAGGCAAGGCCTGCTGGCAGTGGGAATTAAGTGGCATCAGCTCAGTCTTGGCTTGGTTTAGTCATAAGCCTGAGTATTCCGAAAAGGTATCGAGGAGTTCCAGGAGGGATGGGAGAGAGGCCTGGGCATCCTCCAGTGGGATGAGGAGGTTGTCAGAATACCTTTATGTTGTGCATCTCCTAGGACCCATACTCAGACCTGTGATGCCCAGATTCTGGCATATAGCCACCGACAGAGGCTCCACTGCCAGGACAAATAGTAACAGAGAGAGGGGCAGCCCTGTTGAGTCACTCTGTCTAGGAGGAAGGGGGTAGATAGTAGTCAGTTGGTGGTTACCCTATCTGATGGGTCTGCATAAATAGAACACACAGAATCCCTGTGTCTTTCCACCACTTTCAGGTGGGCAAGGATCATCTGTAGGTTGTCCCATTCCAGGGAGTCAAAAGCTTTCTTGAAGTCAACCGCTATGGCAGCTGCAGGGGAACGAAGATCTTTTGCCCTATCCAAGAGATTTAATTTAAGACCTTATGTGATCTGTACTTTGCCTCCCTGCAATGAGGCCCACCTGGGATGGGTGGATCAGGCAAGTCAGAAGAGGGCTCAACCTAGTAGCAAGAATCTTGGCATAGATCTTGCTATCTGTGTTGATTAGGGAAATTGGTCTGTAGCTCCGTGCTTCTGTGAGATCCTTCCCCTTCTTGTGAATGACTGTGATCATGGTTTCATGCAGCATGGGTGGGTAGGTGACCTAGAACATCCGCCTCCATGTACATCTGAGCTGGGAGGGTATCTGCTCAGAGAGAGCCAGGTAGAAGTCCACAGTGAAGCTGTCTCCCCCCGGGGACTTCCCCTTCTGCAGGGATTGTATGGCTGCTCGGACCTCCCCTTCAGTGATTGAGGCATCCAGTTCTTGAGTTTCTTGTTTAGTCAGTTTAGGTAGGGACAAGCTGTCGAGAAAGGGCTGGGTACCCCTGGGAGGACTAGTGTGGGTGGAGGTGTATAGATCCGAATAGAAGGAAGCCATGAGTTTGTTTATTCCCTGTGGCTCATCATCACCTGCCCTAATGAGTCCTTCAGCCCTGGTATGTGGCACTCTACCTGCTGCTTCTGCAGTTGGAAGGCCAGCATTTTACCACCCTTGTCTGCTCCCTCCCAGAATTTGTGCCTAAGGTGCAGGATTGCTATCTCATTCTTTCTGGTCAAGAGCTGGTGGATTTCCAGTCTAAGGCTGAGAACTTCCCTTCCAGTGAGGAAGTGTGAGTCTGGGGAGGCCATACTTTTACATGCTGCTTCAGCTTAGGCAAGTTTTGTCTACAGTTCTGCCAGGTACTTTTCCCTCTCACTCCGTCTAGTGGAGGCTTATCCCATAATTGACCCTCTGATGGAGGCCTTAAATGCCTCCCAGGTGTTTCCTGCCAAGGTATTGGCTCCTGGTTTATTTGCCAAAAATAGGGAGGTTTCTCTTTGTAGCCAGGGACAAAGTCAGGGTCCCGTACAAGAATAGGGTCAAGTCTCCAGCTACCTCGGGGATCTGCCCCAGGTAAAATGGAGTTGGACTGAGCCGTGATCTGATATTACCCATGGTAGAATAGAGGAATCCAACAAGTTCTGTGTCAACAAGGGGGATGTCAGCCAGAAATCTATTCTGCTATGAGAGGTGTGGGCTTCCGAGTGGCATGTGTAGTCTCGGGCCCAAGGGTGAAGGAGCCGCTATGCATCAGTGATCCCAAGATCTTTTATTAATTGGTGCAGTGCTCAACCCACTCTGGTGTGGGTTTCATTACTGGATGAGTTTCTATCCAAGTCAAGGACTAAGGTAAGGTTAAAGTCACCGCCTAGTAGCAAGGGGCACTTGGGTACAGTAAAAGAGCCTATGGCAGCTGACACTGCATGGAAAAACCATGGGTCATCTTGGTTGTGTGCATCAACATTACACAGGACTATCGGACCTGTGGGGGTACCTAAGTTTGCCATCACCCATCTACCCTCTGGATCCACCATGGAGGCAGTCTGAGTCCATTGGAAGGATTTATGAATGAGTATTGCTACTCCTCTCTTTCTCGTTGGGGTCCCTGTGTGAACTTCTTGCCCTACCCAATCTTTTACCAGTGAGGCATGATCATTTTGAGTCAGTTTTGTTTCTTGGAGAAAGGCCACCTGAGACCTCAACTGCTTTAGATGAGAAAGCACCTTTTTCCTTTTAACAGGGGTATTTAGTCCCCTGACATTCTAGGTGTGACAGGCAATCTCACCCATGGTCCATCAGGGGAATACTAATTATCAGATTTAACATGAAAGAAACAGTAGCGACTGTGGCTAGGAGGTCTTCCTCCAAGTAAGGCAAATCTTTGAGCAAATCTGAGACCCATCTGATATGACTCCACACTGGTGGTGCAGACCTTTCAGTCCCCCAGACCCATTACTCATTAGGTCAGGCCCTACTCCTGATGTGTACACATGTGGGAATAACATAAGCAGGCATACTGCAACAACAAATTAATTTACACAAAACTTAACCAACAACTATATACAGTACTATGAACCAAAAAAGCTTGTTTTGTTTGACTTTTTTTTTTCTTTCCCTTTTTGGGGTGAGCACCTGAATCCACGGTTGGCTAGAATCTGCGCTGTGTAAAGGTCCAGCTGACCCTGGTGGTGTGGGTGGGATACGTAACCCCAGCCTTCTGGGGATATCTTGGTGGAAAAAAAAAAGTGGGGTGGATTGGTTAGATAACTACTTGCCTCTATCCAGGGCTCTTAAGAACAAGATAGTCTGTCCCAAGTTGAGTTTTAGATGCTGAGAGCTGAACTGTTCAGACAGTGGGGGGGGGTTCTTTCTATCTCCCTAGTTTATCCTCTGTGTGTTCGGCCACAGGGTCACATATTGGGGGAGCATGATTGATCTGGGGGGCATAGTTCTGGCCCTGTAGTGAACCCCTGTACCTAGCTCCTGTACCTAGATTCATGGGGGGGGGGTGCAGGGAAGGGACCTGAGGAAGCATCTGAAATCTCTGCTCTGGAGCTGGTACTTGAGCATTCCCAGCTTCTTGACTGTGTATCCTACCAGGGCAGTCCAGGAGCCCGGGATGCCCCGCTGTTCTCTCACTACTTTGCCCTCGTCCATCTCCCTTAGGGGCCAGTAGCAGGAGGCAATGTGGGGTCCCTGTTTCAGGAGAGGGGGATACCTATATTGGGGGATCCGTGTTCTGGCCGTAGTCCTGCTCGGCCTCCCCAGGACTTTGCATTCGCGAAAGACAGGGTAGGGGACCATGCGCTCAGGAGTAGGGAGCATTCACCTCTTGAGGCAGCCCATCTGGTATGGGATGGAGGGTTAAACAAAACAAAAAAAACCTAGGTGAAATGAAATACAAGGACATGGCATGGGGGGGCAGGTCAACCCTGGACCCCTGCATTTACCATAACTTTATATGTAATGTGCAAGCATTAAATCAAACAGCCAAACATTTTGAATGGAGCTTATTGAGTAGAATAGCATGCCCTTCATAGTTGTGGTACATCCGGGAATGGGGGGGCCAAGCCTATCTGCCAGGTCCCCACCATTTCCCTATTACAGTAAGAGGTATTTGGGGAGGGGGGCCTTGATCAATAATGTCTCGTAGGAAAGTAAAAAGTGATTGATTACACCTCCCCTAGTGAGCTCTACCCCCTAAAGAGAAAACTGCACTAATCTGAAATCTCCAGACTCCAACCGGGTTCAAGTTGTTGGATGTCCACCTCGGTCTTCGGCTTCCATATTGTCTGGACCTTGGTGCTGTGCCACTAGAGGAAAAGGGCCTACCACATTGTTAAGAACCTCGGCTTCTAGTAGGAGAGGATCATCAATGGAGGTGGTCCCTGATTGCTGTCCTGGCTGTGGGACCTGTACTGAAGGTAGGGGATTCTCGACTTCCATAACCAGATCTTCTAGCTGGCTTTAGGATGGGGAGTGCGGCTGGAGAGGCGCATATCTATTTTGTGAGAAGTAGGGACTGACAGTCTCAGTGTCCCGGTTCAGCTCCCTACTTCCAGTCCTCAGTTGTAGGCCTCTGCATGACCTCTCTTGATCGGGTGGTCCCTCTTGGCATGCCTGGAAAGCTAGGATCTCTTCTGAGATCTCAGTGGCAAGGACCACTGATCGTTTTGTGTCTCCGGATGGGTGTTGAATGCATTTGGGCTCTGCTGGGACATTCTTCGGCTCTCCAGGTGGTGAGTGGTCAGGCAGAGCAGCAGTGATCTGCTGCATCTGCTAGAAGTCAGGGTGGCTCGTGGACTGATCTTCAGGGACCAAGTTCTATCCAGGAATTCCTTTGTCGTCTCAGGAGTATTAAACTGCAATGTGGTCCCATTTTGAGTAAGCTTCAGGATTGCTGGATATCTGAGGGAGAATGGTACGTTCAGTTCATGAAGTCGTTTCCTCACCTCAGTAGATTCTTTTTGTTTCTGGGCCAGGTCCCTAGAGTAGTCCTGGAATATCAGGATCCTGTGCACATTCCAACTCAGAGGCCCAAGCCATATGGCCCTTGTTTGAGTAGCTTCCTTTTCTGCAAAGTTCAAAATGCATGCCAGTACTGGTCTTGGATGCTCTCCCTCTTGTGGTCGAGGCTGCAAGGATCTATGTGACATTTCAATGGTGAGGCGTGTACCTTCAGGCAACTTCAGGATTTTTGGGAGGGTCTTCTGGAGGAAGTCTGTGGTCCAACCTTGTTCACAGCCCTCCTGGAACCCTAAGAACTGCAGGTTGTTCCTGAGGCTCTGGTTCTCCAGGTCAGCAACTTTCTCCTATAGGGCCCAAATCTTCTGGGCCTGCTCCCTCATGGTGAAACAGTGACCGTCAAGTGTTTTCTCTTGGGTTAGTACTATTTGCTCAATGTGGCCAGTTCACAGGTCTAGATGATGCAGTGCTAAAGTTGTGTTGTTTGAAGTGATAGTGACTTCCTCCATGCACTGCATTAAGATGGAAAACATTTCTTTTACGGAGGGTCCCGCTGTGCTCCCATTGCATCTCACCATGCGTTCCTCAGCCGCAGAAACAAGACTCAGGGCTAAATGCACAATTCATGAACTGATCACCTGGAAAAATGGATCTGCCATACTCAGACTCTATCCTCTACTCAGCAGTATGTAGCTTGCAGTTGTCCCTTAACTTAGAACAGTTTTATATTTACATTAAAGTCCTTGGTATTCAGCTGTCGCAGAATCAAGCAGCCATCTCGGTTTTTGGTTAAGCCATGCCATTTTCTCCCTTTGAAAACAGGAATCTGGTTTGTTCTCCTCATTCCTCCATGCTACAGCTGATCCTGTAGCTGGCTACTGTCACACTGGTTTACTTCTACCCCACCACGTGAACCCTTCAAAACAGACAACTGCTGCCACAAAAAAAAAATACAGCCCAATCTCCAACAATGAATTTTTACTTGAACTCACTAAGCTCTGTGCAGCTTATTTTACATTCTCCTAGTCAAGCCACTCCAACTTGACACAGTATCTTCTTAGCTCAGCTACCCCCCCCCCCATGCGTCTGCGCACAACTCACTCTCTAGCACGGGTCCCAATATTGTGTCCCATAACTAGGACTTTTCACAACAACAGTACCTGTTTTA
Source organism: Neoceratodus forsteri (assembly GCA_016271365.2). Lineage (NCBI taxonomy): Eukaryota > Metazoa > Chordata > Ceratodontiformes > Ceratodontidae > Neoceratodus > Neoceratodus forsteri. The sequence goes on along the minus strand of CM057458.1, from coordinate 722,243,284 downwards.
TTTTTTTTTATTTGAAACATTTTACCTTGCTACTTATCTAATTGTCTCATCATTCCCTTACATGTTTTCTGCCACCTGCAGTGCTCACATCTCTCATCGATCTGTCCATCAGTTTGCTTCCGCTCCTTTCCTGACTGGAACCAATTCCAACTAAAGTGACAGAATATAAGAGCACTCGGATAAATACTTCTAGATGCAGGTTAAACCAGATATTAAAAACTTTCTAAGTAGAAAAATAAAATTAAAAAAGCACCATCACCTTAAAACAATAGCGGCCTCTCCGCTAAGTGAGACAAAGCGCTGCCATGTTTTTCATACTGCCTAACCCTCCCATATCTGTACAGTAACTAATGAAAACATGCAATGCCAACCTTCTGACATCACCTCCCTAGCAACCACGCTAGCTTCTGTATCAGCAAGATCTAAAACAGTGCAGTGACACACAGGACCGTAAAAAAATCCCATTTATTTTATTAAAAAAACATAATCAATGGCCAGACCGGTGGTGCTGAGGTGCTGGACGCCTTACCTCGTGCTACACCGGTGACCCATGTTTGGGAATGAGCATGGGCTGCCAGGAGTTAGCAGGGAAAGAGAAAGATCAGGAGTCCAAGGGACTGCTCTCCTTCTCTGGAGGCGGGGGGCACCAGTGCTTGGCCATTGGCCTCAGGCGGAGGCTGGAGGACAGTGTGCCAACACTGCAGAAAGGGGGAGGAGATGAGGCAGACGCCTAGAGGAGCGCATGCAGACATGTGTGCACTTCTTACGCTGGCGTCATTGCATGCCTCATCTCTGGAGAAAAATAGAAGAGAAAAACATTGCCATGGAGCATGATGGAGGGCGCCTCTCAGGCCCCACTCCTGGCTAGCTACGGTGCTGGCCTCACTGGATCTGGTCTCCGGCAGGGATTGGGGAACCCCACCAGCCCTGCCATGGGGGAGTAAGCCCTGGGGGTAAGAGTCAATGCTGGCTGGTAGATGCCGGGGGATGGGGCTGGGGGCTCCCTCTTGAGATAAGACCACAGCAACAGGAGCACAAATATAGCAGCAAAAAAAAATTATCAAAATTAAACAACACAAAATACAAACCCCTGAAATAAAATGACATTCTTACTGCATAAATCAAATATGCAATGGGGAACTCATGGAATACTTGATTTATCTGCACTCGAGCAGTTTGACCTCAGACACCTCACTGGTGGCTACGCCACTCGTGAGGTTACCCGAGATCAAACTGCTCCTGTGCAGATAAATCATGTATTCCACTTGTCCCCACTGCATATCCCCTATATATACTGTATATAAAGCCATGACAGGGTGTGCATTAAAGAATTGTAATATATGGATAAGCCTCAATAATAGTATACTAAGTCATACAAAAAATGTCCCCATAATACACTACTGCTCTCTCAATAATACTATCCTGAGATGTGATAATACTATTGTCTTTGTTTTCCCCAATGGTAGTATTATCAACAAATTTCAGCAGCTTGAGAGCAGCTACCAGCACGGGCTGAGAGCAAGCCAGCTTTTCACTCAAACTGTTTTTTGACAGAAAGCCAGCTCACCACTCACAGGTACTCCTCAACTGTTCCAGACACACCCAGCAACACAAGGTAAGAAAAAAAAACTGCCTTGGATCCATATATTACAAAAAATAATAAACATTTATGTGTGTTACAAGGCAAAATTATCCAGCTTCGCTCTCGAGGTTCTAAGTCCCCAAAACCTCTCGATGATATAACTCTCGAGCTTCGCCCTTGAGGTTCTAAGTCCCCAAAACCTGTCAATGGAATTATTGCCTTGTAATACACACTTATCTATTTATTCTGTTTTTAATGCATGCCCCTGGGTGTGCTAAGGCACAAGGTCAAAGGCCAAGTGTCCTTATGCCCAGGGGAAGTGCATTAAAATCCCTGATTTGAGTCACTCTGATAGGGATTTGAATTTCTTTACTATTTTCTAGCAAGTGTACAATACAGTACATTAACACTATAACTTTAAAAAACTGAACAAAAGTACTCCCTGTTATTGTATAAATAGCATATTTAAGCAGTATATTAACTAATAATTTGCAGTACAAGTATTTATTAGTAGTGTTAGTTGAAAATGGGTGTTTACTCACCTGGTAAAGGTGATTGTGTTGGTTGGCATCCATGGCACTCCAGACATTACCTCATGGTTTCAGCCCACCTGATAGGCTAATGATGCACATGACCCAGATCAGATTTCCAGGATATCCAGGTCCCAGGAACCCCTGCTGTCCAGTTTGAATCTTCCATAGCTGAAAGAATCTAGTTAGTAATAGACAATCAAAAACACACAACAACGAAGGTAAGGGTATATGAATAAAGGAGGTCCACTACAACATGCTACAAAGGCGAGGCCGGGCCTGAATTTATTTCCTATTAGATACAATCTAGCTTTCGAACCGAGGTTCGACTTAACTACGTGGTATTGACAATGTCCCCAGACCCAGAGGAAGTAGGGACCTCCAAACGTCCATGATGATGCTCCAAACACTCCGGAGGGAGGGCTTTGGAGTGCCATGGATGCCAACCAACACAATCACCTTTACCAGGTGAGTAAACACCCATTGTGATTGGTTGGCATCCATGGCACTCCAGACATTACCTCATGGGAGATAAGAAGCAGTTAGTATTCCGGGTGGGAAAAAACAGGTGTCTTGGAGTGTCAGGGAGGATGAGCTGCTGTCAGGACCTGGGTGGCGAAGGTGGTCCTGAAGTCCCGTAGCTGTTCCAGCCTGTAGTGTCTGGCGAAAGTATGGAGGGAGCTCCAGGTGGCCGCTCTGCAAATATCTTCAGGGGACACCGACGCCCTTTCTGCCCAGGAAGTGGCCACCGCCTGGTGGAATGGGCCTTGATCCCTGCAGTGGAGTCAGTTGGTTAGCTGAATAGGCCTGCTGGATGACCCTCGGAGCCACCCTGCGATAGTAGTCTTGAGGGCTGCGAGCCCCTCCTCCGGCCCTTTGAGACTATGAAAGTCTCTCCATCTTGGCGGATGGGGCGTCTCGGGCCAGATAGGCTGTGGGGCCCACCCGACGTCCAGAGGGTAGGGGGTGCTGTCCTCGCCCTGAGGGCCGTCTCGGGGCAGGGTAGGTAGATCGATTGGTTGTTTCCTGTGGAACTTGGTCGGGACCTTAGGTTGAAAGGCCGGCACTGTTGTTAGTCTGACTCCTTGCGGTGTGAATGTGGTGTAAGGTTCGCCGCAGGATAGGGTGCCGAGCTCACCGATTCTTCTGGCCGATGGCCACGAGGAAGGCGGTCTTGAGGCCGACCCAGAACAAATCCGCTTCTGGGAGCGGTTCGTAGGGGGAGGCCCTAAGGGAACCCAGTACCAGTGGTAGGTCCCATGGGGCGATGGTCTGTCGGATCCTGGAGCGTAGGAGCTCTACCGCCCTTAGGAATCTAATGGTGTCTGGGTGGGCCCCAGGAGGTAGCCCCTCCACGAGGCCTCTTGCCGCTCTGATAGCAGCCAACTGTACCCTCAGTGAGGCGGGTGCTAGTCCCTTGTCTACTCCCTGTTGGAGGAACAGGAGGATGGTGGGCAGGTCGGCCCGTTCCGGTACAGACCCCCTCAGACGGCACCACCACGAGAAGATGGCCCACTGCCTCTCGTATGTGGATGTGGTGGAGTCACGCCTGGATTGGAGTAGCGTGGAGATGACCGACTCATGATAGCCCATCGCTGTCAGTCGTTCCCTCTCAGGAGCCAGGCCGTGAGCCTTAGGGTCCGAGGAGATGGGTGGAACACCGGTCCCTGTGACAGCATGTCGGGTCGGACGGGTAACCGGAAGCTGGCCAGTGACATTCTCTGACCGTGGCGAACCAAGACCTCCGTGGCCAGTAGGGGGCCACCAGGATTATGGTGAGTCGTGACTCGCAAATCTTGTTCAGCACTTGTGGGAGTAGTGGTAGTGGTGGAAACACGTAGGCGTGTTCCTGAGTCCACGTTTGAGACAGGGTGTCCGTGCCCAGAGATTGGGCGTCCCTGAATCGGGAGTAGTAAGAACCGATCTGGGCGTTGTCCCGTGTCACCATCAGATCGAGGGAGACGGGTCCCCATGCTGCCTGAATTGACTGGAACAGGGTCGGGTGGAGTCGCCACTCCCCAGGATGAATCGGTTGTCTGCTGAGCCAGTCTGCCCTTACGTTTAGCTTTCCTGCTAGGTGTACCACACTCAGGTGTAATAGATGGATCTGTGCCCAGGCCATTACCCTTGTGGTTTCTCTTGACATGGCCCTGCTCCTGGTCCCTCCTTGTTTCGCGATGTACGCCACCGTCACGCGATTGTCGGACTTGATTAGGACGGAGCGGCCCCGGATGAGGTGACTGAGTGCCTGTAGGGCGTGGAAGACCGCTCTCATCTCCAGTATGTTGATGGAGAGGTGGGTCTCCGCTGGGGACCAAATTCCCTGAGCTGAGGCATCCCCTAGGCAGGCCCCCAAGCCGGACAGGCTCATGTCCGTCTCTATTGGGATTGGTCGCTGGCCCTCCAGAGGGACTCCTCTGTTTAGATTTTCCACGGTGGTCCACCAGTGCAGGGATGACCTTACCGCCGTGGGTAGAGGTACCGTGTGTTGAAGGTTGTGTTCGTCCGGGGCCCCGAGTGACAGGGTGTAATTCTGTAGGGGTCACATGTGCCACCTGGCCCAGGGCACTAGGTCGATACAGGAGGCCATGCACCCTAGGAGTTGAGCCAGCTTCCCCATCGTTGTGTGGGGGTGCGACTTTAGGTCACGTGCCAGGATCTGGATGTTTTGGACTCTGGCCGGTGATGGCTTTGCCCAGCCCTGGGAGGAGTTGACAACTGCTCCGAGGTGTTCTATCTGTTGGGTGGGGTGGAGGTGACTCTTTTCCCGGTTCACCACCCAACCGTGACTGTCGAGGGCCCATAAGGCAAGTTCTGTGTGTTTTCGTGCCTGTTCCGCGGAGCAGGCGTGAATGAGCCAGTCGTCCAGGTAAGGAATAACGTCCAGCCCCTGCTCCCTTAGTCTGGCCACCAAGGTGATTGATACCTTGGTGAATACTCTGGGAGCTGATGACAGACCGAAGGGGAGCGCCTTGTACTGTAAGTGGTGTCCCAGGATGTGGAAGCGGAGGAACTGCCTGTGGCTCCTGATGATCGGAATGTGGAGGTAGGCGTCTTTCAGATCAATCGACGTCATGAAGTCCCCTACCCTGAGGCCCCGTAGGGTGGACCGGATGGTCTCCATCTTGAATCGATGGACCACCACGTGACGGTTCAGTAGTTTTAGGTCCAGAATCGGTCTTAGTTCCCCCGATTTCTTGGGTACTAGGAAAAAAATGGAGTACAGGCCTAGGCCTTCCTCCTGGCTCGGAATGGGTTGGATCACCCTGTTCCGGATTAAATCCATCAGGATCTGCTGGACCTGGTGAGGCGAGACTCATCTTTTTGGGACGGGGGATGAGACGAATCGGTGTGGTACCGGTAGCCCGGTTAACTCGATGGTGTAACCATTGGATATCACGTCCCTCACCCACCTGTCCGAGGTGGTGTGTAGCCAGCGGTGGGCAAATAGGGCCAGCCTCTGCCCTACCAGTGGGTACGGCACCCGTCTGTCATCGGTAGGTGGTTGGGAGTCACCGCTTTCCCCTGAATCCTCTACCGTGACCCCCAGCTCTTTGACCCTGTGGTCTGAAGGAGGGCTGGTAGAACTGGGGCGAGTGGCCACAGGAGCTGGAAGAGAAACCCCTACTCCAAAAGGAATTGTTCTGTGGGGACGATTCTCTACGATTCTGACTCTTGAACCCTGACCGAAATCTCCGTCTTGTGGAAGGCAAGTAAGCGGGCCTTGTTTTAGTCTTGAGAAGGTCCCTACCTTCCTCCCTCTGTTTAAGATAGTTCTGTAGACCCTCCCCAAAAACGTGATTCCCCTTCAGGGGTAAGTTTTGTAGCAATGTCTTCGATTCAGTATCGGCATCCCAGAGCTTAAGCCATAATGCTCTGCGTGCTCGGTTGATGATGGCGGCGGCCCTGGCCTGGAGACGTAGGGAATCCACTGCCATGTCGGCGAGGTACTTGGCTGCATCTAGGGAGCAGTCTAGTAACTCTGCTTTCCTTGACTTGGGGATAGTCTGTTCCTGGAGCTCCTTGAGCCAGCGGATCTGGGCCCGGGAGGTGTAGATGGCAGTGGTCATGGCTTTGGTGGTGGTACCTTCGATTTCGAAAGTTTTCTTGAGCATGTCCTCAACTCGCTTGTCCATGGGGTCCTTGAGAGCTATGGTGCCACAAGGTAGGACCGTCCTTTTTGCTCAGGGCCGCCACCTGAGGGTCAATGATGGGTGCCTTGCACCAAAGGTTAGCCTTGTCGTCCTGTACCGGGTACATCTTGTTTAGGTTTCTGCGGTTTGGCATTCTCCCCGGGTCGGAGGACTGCCACTCTGAGAGGACCACTTCTTCGATGGCCGGGCACACCGGGAAGGTCTCTGGACAGGGATCTTAACTGAATCATGGGATCCAGTTTCGACCGGTTTTTCCTCCCTGGCTCCTCGTGGCCAGGCCCAGTGTAGACTTGATGACCTTCATGAGGCCGGGGAAGGTATCAAAAGAACATAGTTTGGCGGTCAGGGACGGAGTTGCCTGGAGGTCTGTGTCCTCTGTGTCCGAGTCGAGTCCGGTCTCCTCTTCCTCTTCCTCCTCCTCTGTGTCGTCCCTCTCCCCGTCTTCGGGTGGTCCATTGGCGGGGTCAACAGGTTGAGTCTCCTCCGGCATGGTTGGTTCCTCCAGTGTCCCTCTCATCCGAGGGTGTTCCGGGCTGGAGGGTCTTGTTCTGTGTTGAGTGATGGCCTCCAGTCTCTCCATAATCTTGAGCATAAAATTTTGCTGGCTCTCCATCATGGTCACCGCCGCCTGCTGGTTCTGTATCAATAAGGAGCCTGGGTCCACCCAAGCCGACTTGCTGGTACGGGGTTGGGGGGTTGTGGTGTCTCTCCATTGAGGAGAGGTTGTCGTCTAGTAGACAGGCTACGCAAAGTGGCCCTGGAGTTTGGGGAGAAGAGTGGTGTTGCAGGAGGAGCATTTCTTTGCCTTGACCATCTGGAAGTGAGATGAGAGAGGGTCACTTAGGATACATTCCCTATATCACAGGGAGAAGACCATTCTGAGCCTTTCCTTCCATGAAGATAATTATCCCTGGCTCTGCCGGAGGTACAGGAGGAGCGCCTGGGGATAGGGGTGCTGTGGGAGGACCCCTATCACAGGGCTCGTGGGGAAGCCATGGCCTTTGTCCTAAATGGGGAGCCAGGACCCGCTGTGGGAGGGGGCCTAGGTCCGCCGTGGGTGGGGGCTCCACTGGGGTTGCTGTGGGAGGGACCCGAGTAGGCCTGAATGTGGCTTACCCCCATTGTCTGCTTTTCTGCCCTCTCCCCCGATTATATAATATTAAAAGGAAAATAAATTTTTTTTTTCCAGAGGAGGGGGAGAGCGAGTGAGGGGGGGCCGGAACGACGGCCCAGGAGGGAGCCGCCTGTGGGAGACCTGATAGGGGGGCCGCCCTGGGCTATGCCTCTGGAAGGCCAGGTGGTCTCCTCTTCTGACCAAGATATCCCCTTCCGCCTCCTCGAGCGGTGATTTTATTTGTGTTCCTTATTGTTAGTGGTGCCGTCTCGCAACGCCAGACTGAGGAGACCAGGTGAAAAACTGGGCGGGCGAGACGGTGGCCTCTGAGTCTGAGGAGCTAAGATGGGGCAGGCTCTAGCGAGGGGCCATCGACAGGAGGCTGTGGGGCTGTGAGATGCGGCGTGGCAGGGAGAGAAATGCCCGTCTCAAGCCCTGTGCTTGCAGCGCCCTGTAACTCGCGGTCAACGCTGAGAGGGGGATTCATCCCCCGGGCTAGGCCGCGTTAGCGGAGGCAATTCCTTGAGGAGCAGAGGAGCCACTCACAAGCTACGGCCACCTTAGTGGAAGCGAGAGAGAATAGAGGCCCCGCGAGGGGAAGAGACGCCAGGGGTGAAGGGAGAGGCCGTGGCGTGCCTGTGCGAGCGGCCGCGTGGTGTGGCCTGGCGTGGGTTCTCTCACAGGAGAAGACCGAGGGAGGGGCAGCCACGAGGGTGGGCGGACGCTTCAGGGAGCTGAGAGAAATGGCTCCAGAGCTCCATGTTGGGCGAAGAGGCCCGATTGGGCCTGGACAGTGTGGGGATAAGAGAAGCAGCTCCGAGGAGCTGATAGGCGTCCGGGAGGCGCTCCGCGCTACAGGGAGGCGCCTCTGGCCCACAAACGAGAAAGGCAGTGAAATAATCACTCCTCCTAGCTCAGAAATGAGTGGAGGAAGCCACAAAGGTTTTATCCTATCGAGAGATAAGGAGGAAGAAACACCAGAGGCCCCCTTCTAGTACTGTTTGGCAGCATAATTTGAAACAATCTTCTATCATTGAAAAACAAAAGGGAATCAGAGAAGGAAACCTCATACTCTCTGGTAGGAGACATAACACCAGTATTAACATCATAACCTTGCATAAGAAAATTAAGGATTTCCTTCCTACCTTGAAAGAAGAGCAGACAGGGGTCCCTGGTATGCTTCTTGCCTGTTCAGATGCACGAAAAAAAAACTGGAGAACAGGGGTTCCTGGGACCTGGATATCCTGGAAATCTGATCTGGGTCATGTGCATCATTAGCCTATCAGGTGGGCTGAAACCATGAGGTAATGTCTGGAGTGCCATGGATGCCAACCAATCACAATATATAGTTTCTCTGTAACATGTAAATTCTCATATTAATGGGCTGCAACATCTGTAAATTTGTAAAAATAAGCAGTGTTAAAAACGTTATTTCCATTACACTGTAGAAATATAGCTTCTTTGAAGACAACATTCTCTTTATAGGATTGAAGTGAAATGTTAGTAAGAAAAAATAACATGATGCCTTGCATTTCAAATCAGTACAAGTACTATCTTTTAATGGAAATGTGTTCAGAACTTTAAATCTGCCAGACTGCCTTTTTTCTTGGTGGTGGGGTGGGGGTGGGTGGCAGATTTCACCTGAAAACACCCATATATGATTCAAATGTACATGCTTTTATAAACTTCAGGAGTGTGTCTGAGCAGTTTGCCTACTTTCTTCTTCCTGTTTTTTTTCTGTTTTCCCCCCACATTACATGTTGTGCAATGCCAGATCTGTCTGTAATAAGACGGGTCTTATTGCGGACTTTGTCGCAGGGGCAGATCTGGCTTGCATTAGCGAGACCTGGTTGGATGGGAATGCGGCCCCGTTTTTAGAGGCCGCTGTTCCTACCGGGTTCTCGATTATACACTGCCCGAGATTGGATCGCGGGGAGGGGGGCGATCTGTTTCAACACCGGATTGGGCCTAACTGGTGTTCCAGTTGAGGAGGCAAGATCATTTGAGTGTACTGTGGTAGCTTGTGTGGGGTGCAGGATTGCTCTCATTTACCGTCCACCAGGGGATGAGAAGCTTTTCCTGCAGGAAATAGCAGATTTTGCCGACGACATGGCCTTGGAATTGCCCAGATTGATGGTGCTGGGCGATTTCAATGCGTGGGTCGACGACGAATCTTCGCTTTTTGGTCAACATTTCCTCCAGGTGATGACATTGCTGGGCTTCACACAGGTTGTTTCCACAGCTACCCATAAAGGTGGTCACTCTCTTGATCTTGTTTTCCTCCTGGGGATTGAGGCGTCCGATTTGGTGGTGGAACCAGTCGGTTGGTCTGATCATTACTCAGTTGGGTGCAATTTTGAGGCCCTCCTAGGTAGGTCGGCCCCTGTGGAGTTGGTCAAGTACCGACCATTGCGGGACGTTGTCCCTGAAGACCTGATGGCGGTTTTTGACTTCTTGTTGTTTGACGATTTGTGCTCTGATCCTGAGCAGCTAGTGGTGGCCTATAATGAGACCATCTCGTCTGCTCTTGATCAGATTGCACCAACCCGCGTACGCCCCCTTCCACGCCGTCCCGTTGCTCCTTGGTTTGATGAGGCATTGAGAGGGCTGCAGAGGTTGGGGCATAGGTTGGAGCGTCGTTGGAGGAAGACTGCCTCGGATGCCGACCATCTTATTTTTTGCTAGAGCATTATAAGTTTATCAAACAGAAATTTCCGTGAAGAAGGCAGAATTCCTGTCCAGGAAATTTCTGTTGCTCGGAATCGACTGGCTCAGCTCTTCAGAACTGTCGACAGATTGTGCAACCCAGTCTGTCGGCAGATCCGTCGAGCTTTTACGCAGAATGACTGTGAGGAGATCGCTCGGGTTCTTTGCAAATAAGGTGGAAGACATCTGGAGGCAGTGTCCCCGACCCCACTCTAAGGTTGTTGCAGTTGATCAGTGTTTTGTCACAGTGCCTGGAATTTCCTGGAGTTCCTTTGATCTGCTGGATTTCGTAGACACTATGAGGATTGTCTGCGAGATGTGCCCAACGTGCTGTAGTTTGGATCCGTGTCCTGGTTCCCTGATTATGGGATGTAGTGAGTCTATCGGCCCGGTCCTTGCTCGGATTATCCGGTGTTCCTTGGACACAGGAGTTTTCCCTAGCACTCTGAAGGAAGGGGTGGTGACTCCCCTTCTGAAGAAAGCTTCCCTGGACCCAGATGACCTAGCCAACTACTGCCCGATCTCTAACCTCCCTTTCGTGGGGAAGGTTATTGAAAAAGTTGTGGCGGGCCCAATTGGATAACCATTTGACCATCCATAGTTTATATGAACCTTTCCAGTCTGGTTTTCGTAAAAGGCATAGCACCGAGACGGCTCTGGTTCGGGTGCTCAATGATCTCCTGATGGTGAGAGATCGGAGACACTGTTCTATTCTGGTTCTCCTCGATCTGTCATCAGCCTTTGATACTGTGGATCATGGGGTTTTGCTCGAACGTCTGAGGTCCATTTGTGGACTTTCAGGTATGGTCCTCAGATGGTTTTCATCTTACCTCGAGGGGAGAACACAGAGAGTGGTCTCGGGATTATATTCTTCCAGGGCTTTCTCCCTGCCCTGCGGGGTACCACAGGGTTTGGTGCTTTCCCCCATGTTATTCGTAGTATACATGCTACCCCTCGGAGACATTGTAAGATGGTATGAGCTGAGGTTTCACTGCTATGCTGATGATACCCAGCTTTACCTGTCTTTTGCACCTGACCAGGTTAGTGCTGTCTCGGTGCTGAATAACTGCCTTGTAGATATCCAAGACTGGATGAACACCAGCGGTTTAAAGTTGAATCCGGGAAAGATTGAGGTTATGGTTGTGGACCCCGGCTGCAGGGTTGGGGGTTTGGGGGTGGGGTCCCCCTCCAGAATAATTCTGGGGGGGACCAGATCCTCATTTCTGAATGGGTGCGTAACCTGGGTGTAGAGCTTGACACGGACTTGACCCTTCGTTATCAGGTGTGTGCTGTTGTCAGGACTGCATTTTTCCATCTTAGAAACATCGCCAGGATTAGGCACCTGGTTCCTCCTGGTGATTTGCCGGTTTTTATCCACGCCTTTGTGACATCTCGCTTGGATTACTGTAACTCCCTGTACCTAGGGCTTGCTGGGGTTGATATCCGCCGCTTGCAGCTAGTGCAGAATGCAGCAGCACGTTTGTTGACTGGGGCTTCAAGAAGATCTCATATTACCCCAGTGTTGTGCTTTCTGCACTGGCTGCCAATACAGTGGCGGATCACCTTTAAAGTGGGTCTTTTGACCTACAAAGTCCTATGCAGGTATAGTCCTGACTACTTGAAAGAGCTTCTGTTACCTTACACCCCTTTGAGACAGCTTCGCTCGGGTGACGAGGGGTTGCTGGAGATTCCGAGGGTTCATTTGAAGTCTTCTGGAGCCCATGCTTTTGGTTTCATAGCTCCATCCCTCTGGAATTCTCTACCCCGTCCACTCCGAGAAAGTGCAATGGTGGACAGTTTTAAAAGGGTTTTAAAGTCCTTTTTATGGGACAAGGCTTTTCCTGTTATATTGTAACTGGCTTTTATTTGTTATAATTGTTGCTCTGTTTTATTGTACTTTTTGATGTTTGGTGTTTATGCCTTTTGTACAGCGCCTTGAAAATTTGAAAGGCACTTATTTAAATAAATTTTATTATTATTATTATTATTATTAAAGATATGGAATTTTTTTATCATGGAATGTTTACCATGGAACACAGAGTTTCAGAATTCTGCACTATTCCACTGGCAGAATGTTCCTCTTCTAAGTGAGCAATAATACCCGACAGGGTGGGCGGCATTGCCCATACCGCCCACCCTGGAGGGTATTATTGCGCTTAGAAAATGGGCATGTACCTCAAGTTTAATTAAAAAGTAAAACAACAGAGGAAATTAGTTTAAAATTAATAGAAAAACTTGAAGAAAAATTGTTGTTGGTAAAGTAGTCCCTCTGATTTTTTTATGCTGTTGATTCTTGTGTTGCCCCCCCCTTCCTGAGAGCCATTCCTTTGAAGGATCATTCCCTCCCCACAGCACACCTTGCAGAAGTACAGATGAACTCGATATTGAAGTTGCACGTCAGGGAGTTTCATGGCACCGTTTTTTTATTTATTTTAAACAGTTCTGGATTTTTTTATCTTTTGGTCAGTCCACAGACACGGCAGTTTGGTGCGTGACCTTGCAGGACCGTGCTCCATTAAACCCGGAAGAGAAGCGCTACGTGGGACGGCAGCAGTTTAAAATGCATCTGTTTCTATCCATAAGGAGCAACACTTTTAAGGTTAACTATGTTTTACATGTTAATTTGTGATGAAAGAGACAGGGTATTTGCCAGAAGCTTTTTGAGCGGTTCCATGTATGGGAGTTTTATGGCATCGTTTTTTATTTATTTTAAACAGTTCTGGATTTTTTTTCTTTTGGTCAGTCCACAGACACGGCAGTTTGGTGCGTGACCTTGCAGGACCGTGTTCCATTAAACCCAGAAGAGAAGCGCTATGTGGGACGGCAGCAGTTTAAAATGTATCTTTTTCTATCCGTAAGGAGCAGCACTTTTAATGTTAACTATGTTTTGCATGTTAATTTGTGATGAGAGAGACAGTGTATTTGCCAGAAGCTTTTTGAGCGGTTCCGTCTTTTGCGAGGCAAGTCAGCATTGGGATGTGTCACACCCGAAATGGAGTTGCAGTTTTCAAGACAGTATGAACATTTTAAGTGAAGGTGATATACTTGTAAGAGTAGGTACTGATTTTTTTTAATTATATACAGAAATTTGAGACTGGGGGGGAGCGTCTGACAACTTTTGCGATAAGCGGCGGGGAAAAAATGGCGACTTGTGGGTTTGAAAATTTGGGGTGCCCAAGTATATGCCAAGTAATGGGGCACCCTGAATTGGCACTTGATTTGGAGTGGGCGTCTATCGTAAGTTAATGTATCCCCCTGTAGTGCCTCTCAGCCAATGAGTGATGTCCTAGGATCTGGCCCATTTTCTAATGTACTATAGTGCATGTTAGAACGTTGTAGTTGTCAGAAATCTAGCTTTTCCTAGAGTTGTTGTACCATTGATGTGATGTCACTATGTTGTTGTACCATTGTGGGTACATCACATTGATCGTACAACAGCACGGATCACATAAAGCAGGCGAACTTTGCGGTCGGGCGTCACAGAATGAACGGCAGTTAGCTGAAGGCACAGGAGGTGTTAGTAAGTGCTGTTTTCTTTGAAATCTTTGCTGGCACATAGTAGTACACTAGTTGTGGACCGGAGCGAGTGGAGTGTTTATACACGGTGCGGTGGGGAGGGGGGGTCTCAGACATCACAGCATGACCGAGGAGGAAGGCACAAGCTGTTTTCGATTTACTGCTGCCCATGCATTATAAAGACAGGTATGGGCAACAGGAACAATAACACTTGTTCACTAAGGTTTCTTGTTACCCGAAACCTCTCGAGCTTCGCTCTCGAGGTTTTCTTGGTTGTCATGACAACATCTCGAAGTGAACAACAGTGTTGTTGTTCACTGTTGCCCATACACTGTCCTCTATGTGTAAGCAATAAGGCACAAAGGGGTGTGTGTAAAGCATATTTTACAGAATGGCCAAGGGCATAGTAAGGTATGAGGCCAACAGCCGAGTGACTTTAGCTGCTGGCCGTGCTGTAAAATATGGTTTACACACACCCCAGAGTGCCTTATTGAGCTTATAAAATGTACTCCTTTTTTACTTTTGACTATTGGGAAAAGCATGTTTATATGTAGAAAAATAGATTTACTTTGTGCATTTGTGATAAAATAATCCTTCCACCCACTGCAAGTGATGTCACTGATGATGTAATTTTATTATTGCCTACTTTCTTCTTCCTGTTTTTTTTTTCTCTGTTGTTCCCCACATTCTAGATATGTAATGTTTATCATGGAATGTTTACTATGGAATATATGGACTCAAAATTCTGCTCAGTTCCACTGGCAGAATGTTTCTCTCCCAACACACTGTACACACAGACAACAAAGGCCTTTGTTGCAGCCAGAGACTCAGTTATCTCATTGTCAGGGCAGGAAGAAGAGAGTTCCCTGATAAGCAGTTAAAGATAAAAGGGGGATTTTTGACTGTCAGCAAAGAAACAGTTGTAGTGAAAAATATAAACAACACTTATTGTGTCTAATTTGTTTATGGATGAAAGGAGAGTGTGATAATCAGGGAAACAGCATTTAATTCATTTGTTTTATTTTTTATTTAAGGTAGTTTTATTTTTAGGGCCCAGTTGAAGTTTTTTACAGTTCAAAGGTAGCAGCCATGTTTGTGGTGGAAGATTAGCTCTGGTAGTAGAGGGCTAAATGAAATGCCTGTGTTCCAAATGCCCAGTGATCTGTGCTGCAGACTCTTCACTGCTGAGCAGTCCTTTTTTTTACCCATGTATAAACTGTATATTACACATAATTAAGAGCCAATCAGGTTACATGATTTTAACCTGCCATTTTATAAATACACACACAACATAGAGGATAATGGATGGGCAACAGTGAACAATAACAATATTGTTCACTTCAAGAGGTTGTTATGACAACCATGTAACCCCGAGAGTGAAGCTCAAGAGGTTTTCGGTTGTTATAACAACCTCAGGAAGTGAACAAAGTTATTCTTTACTATTGCCCATCCATTATCTTGTATATTGTATGGGGCAACAATAAAATCAACAGCTGCTGACTTAGCATCTTCTGACTTTATCACCCCACCCCCACCATAGAACAAACTCCACTCCCCCAGTCTCACCCTCCCCCACTCCCGTTGTTCTCACAAACATTTTTTAAATCAAACATGGCCCCTCACCTCACATAATCAATTTTTAAATAAAATGTGGCTGCTACCCTTACTTTGATGGATTTGCTCCACTTGGTTCTGCTTTGGTGCCAGTACTCATGGCGATAGCGGCCATTTCCCAGAGTTCAGCGCATTGAGATTTGCACATTCGCAATGAAGATTGATGCTGTTGTACCATTGATGTGACATACTCAAATGGTACAACAACATGTTAACGTCACATCGATGGTACACCAGCATTGTGTTTCCAACAATTTTCATAGATAAGAGAACTCTCCTATACACTATAAAGGCCTTTTCTGTAGCCAGAGACTCAATTATCTCACTGTCCAGGTAAGCAGAAGAGATTTCTTGCCATTTTATAAAATCCTTTAATGCACATCCTGGAGTGGCTTATCACACTTATAGAATGGACCACCATCATAAAAGAATTAGTTTGTGTTACTCTGATAGGGATTAAAATGTCTTTACTATTTTCAAAAGAGTGTACAATGCATTACCTCTAAAACTTCTAAAAACTGAAAAAAAGTAGTCCCTATTAATGCATAAATAGCATATTTCAGCAATCGATTAACTAGTACTTTGCAGTGAAAGTATGTACTATTAGTGTTGGTTAAAATATATATTTTCTACATGTAAATTCTCATATAAATGCTTTGTAACATCTGTAAATTTGTAAAAATAAGCAGTGTTTAAAACTTAATTTTCACTGCATTATGGTAATATAGATTAACTGAAGGCAACATTCTCTTTATTTTTGTTTTTTTACTTATGTATCGTGGTCTAATACATAACAAGAAAACTGCTATAGGATCGAGGTGAAAGATTAGTAAGATAAAAAAAATTTAAACCTGCCAGGTTGCATTTTTTTTTGGTGGTGGTGGTGGTGGTGATAGTTTTTACCTGAAAACACCCATATATGATTCAAATATACATGCTTTTATAAACTTAAGGAATACATTTGACCAGTCTGGTTCTGCCTCTGCCTATGTAACTTTCCCCCACCTTTTCTCTTTGTTTATAAAGTATTATTGCCTACTTTCTTCATCCTGTTTTTTTTTGTTTGTTTTTCCCTGTATTCAAGATATGAAATGTTTATCATGGAATACATGGATTCAAAATTCTGCTCAGTTTCACTGGCAGGATGTTTCTCTCCTAACATACAGTACTATACAAACACACACACACACACACACACACACACATGCACGTCTGTTCTAGAGCTACAGACTCCGTTATCTCACTGTCAGGGCAAGCAGAAGAGATTTCCTTGATGAGCAGGTAATAGAAGGTTTTTTTTTTCACTGTCAGCAAAGAAACAGTTATAATGAAAACTATAAACAATACTTAATGTTCCTAATTTATTTAGGTTTGTAAGGAGAGTGTGTCGATCAAGGAAACAACAATTAATTTGTTTTATAGCATATAGTAGAGTGTTCTTCTGTATAGAATTCCATCCCTTTCAAATGGCTGTTGTACCACAGTTCAAAGATCATGGAATGTGATTCTACTCTACTGTGGTAGAACAGCATTCTGGAACCTCTAGGGACTGCATGAGTCAGTTTCATTTTGAAAGCAAAAGCACTCACACACACATATTTCACACAGTACTATACACTATAAAAAATACAGAATGAGCAACTCTATGCACAACCAGTGTGTTCTGCCACCTCAGGGTTCTGATTCCCATGGACCTCTCGAGCTTCGCTCTAGGGGTCAAAGGGAATTAGAACCCCTCTGTGGAAAAACACACTGGTTGTGCATAGTTGCCCATCCAGTATTCTCTATATTTTTTATTTAAGGTAGTTTTATTTTTAGGGCCCAGTTGAAGGTTTTTACAGTGTGAAGGTAGCAGCCATGTTTGTGATGGAAGATCAATTCTGGTTGTGGGGGACTGATGGAAGATAGTTCTGGTTGTAGGAAGACTGATTTGCTCATTAAGGATGACTGTGCATTTATAGAGATTTAATGTACGGTCAGCTGATGTCTCTTGGCCAATGAGATTTCTAGATTTATTCTTGCCATTTTATATACATATATATATATATATATATATATTTACAACATGGGTTCAGAACATCAGCAAACTTCATTAGCTGAACAATGACACCTGACTGTGGATTAAATTCACTATTTAATCCACAGTTGGTGTGAGTGTTCCTGAACCCACATCCCTGGGCACACCAGTACTTGTTATATGATGGGAAAAGCGGAAGTCAAAGGCAGCCATTTAAAAAGTAGGGAAGCGAGAGATAGTTATTCCCTGGTTGTGTTAGCCAAAGAAGTTTGCTGCTGTGCACAACCCATGTTATAATGACCTGTGAAGCACTAAGAACTGTAGACATCATGGGTGGAGGTGACTGATCAGTGTGCCATTTGAGAGAAATGGTAGACAGAGAGAAGCAGCTGAAGTTCGTTGCATGTCCCCACCCCCCCAGCCATGCAAACAGTGATAACGAGATAAGGACCTCCCGTCTCTCTATGTGTTGCCATTTCGGGAACAACAGTGTTAATCACTGGGAGTTCTGTGATGTGCTGGGGTGCAGTACCATTTCACCCCCTGAGGCTGGTGAAAGAGTTTGTCTTGCTGTGGTGCTTCAGCCCACCCTGTGCCCCCTCCAACAGGAGGAGGCAGTTTGTAATAGTGGCACCTGTGGGAAGAAGCATCAATTTGTGTTTCACTTATGGGAAAACCGGCCTGTATATGACATAGAACCAGAATTTGATGGCAGATAAGGACCACTTGGCCCACCTAGTCTGCCCATTTCACTACCTAATGGGTAAGCTGCAGATCCTAGTTAACCAACAGCCTACTTCCTCCTAACCCCCACTAGAATTGCCTTATGTCTGTCCCATGCATTCTTGAATTCCCCCACTGTTCTTGATCCTATGACCTCCTCAGGAAGGCTGTTCCATGTATCTACAACCCTCTCCATGAAAAAATACTTCCTCACATTACCTCTGAGCTGTCCACCCATTATCTTCAAATTGTGCCCCCTTGTTCTTGCACATCTCTTTTTCTGAAAGATGCTACCCTCTTGGACTTGTTGATTCCCTTGAGGTACTTGAAATTTCTATCATGTCCCCCTCTCCTTCCTTTCCGCGAGGCTATACATATTAAGCTCCTTTAATCTTTCTTCACATGTCTTCTGGTGCAGACCCTGCACCATTTTGGTTGCCCTCCTCTGGACAGCCTCCACCCTGTCTATGTCTTTGCGGAGATGGGGTTTCCAGAACTGCACACAGTACTCCAGATGTGGTCTCACCAACTGTCTGTACAGAGGGATAACAACTTCCTGTTTTCTGCTGGTGATGCCTCTCCCAATGCATCCCAGTATCCCCCTAGACCCCTTACTGCCTTCTCACATTGCTTGCCCGTCTTTAGGTCATATGATATAACTACCCCCAGGTCTCTTTCCATTTTTGTTGTTGTCAGTATCTTGCCCGCCATTGTGTACTCTTCCCCTGGGTTTTTGTTTCCCAGGTGCATTACTTTGCATTTCTTTGTGTTGAATCTAAGCTACCATACATTTGACCATTCCTCCAACCTTGCCAAGTCCTTTCTCATCCTTTCCACCCCAACCTTGTGTGTCTACTCTGTTGCAGATCTTTGTGTCGTCTGCAAAGAGACATCCTTTTCCTTCCAGTCCCTCTGCAATGTCACTTATAAAGACATTAAAAAGGACCGGACCCAGTACTGAACCCTGCGGTACCCCACTAGTAACCCCCCTTCTTCACTGTGGACTCCATTTACAATTACTGTATGTGTACTGTTGTCCAGCCAGTGTTTTACTCAGGCTACTGCCCTGGGACCCACTTCCAGGTTAGCAAATTTGTTTATTAATCTTTTCTGTGGGACTGTGTCAAATGCCTTGCTAAAGTCTAGGCAGGCCGTGTCTACAGCCCCTCCCTGGTCTACTACTTCGGTCACCCAGTCAAAAAAATCTATTAGATTCATCTGACAAGACTTTCCTGCTGTGAATCCATGCTGCCTTGGGTTCTGTGCCCCACTGGCCTCTAAGTACTCAATAATTCTTTCCTTCAGAAGTGATTCCATCATTTTCCCTACCACTGAGGTCAAACTGACAGGTCTGTAGTTTCCTGCCTCTGTCTTGTTCCCACTTTTGTGAAAGGGAATCACATCTGCCCTCCTCCAATCTTCAGGTACCACACCATCCTCCGATGATTTGTTAAAAAGGGTAGTCAGTGGTGTTACTAGTTCTCCCCTTAGCTCTTTAGAATTCTGGGGTGAATCCCATCAGGCCCCATTGCTTTATCCACCTTCAGTTTTAGGAGCTCTTTCACAACTCTTTCTTCTGTGAAAGGACTGATATTAACCCACCTATCCAGAGTGCTTCTATTGACTGGAATAGGTACCTTCCCCTGCTCTTCCTTTGTGAATACTGAGCAGAAGTATTTGTTCAGTATCCCTGCTTTTTCACTGTCCCTCTCTGCCCAGCCACCCTCCTCTTTATTCAGCCTCAGTATCCCTGTCTTAGTCTTTCTTCACTCCCTAATGTACCTATAGAAGGTTTTATCTCCCTTCTTAACTGAGATGGCTACCTTTTCCTCAGTTTGGACCTTTGCTATTCTGACTGCCTTCCCTGCTTCCTTCTGCTTTAACTAGTACAGTTCTCTGTCTTGCTCCTTCTGTGTTTCCTTATACTTCCTGAATGCTATCTTTTTCTCCTTATCCTTCCCTGCCACTTCTTTTGAGAACCATAGTGGTTTTTTCTTTCATTTTGATTTGTTTATTTGCTTCACACAAAGGCTTGTTGCCTCTGTGATGGCAGTTTTGATGTTTTCCCATTGTTGCTCCACTCCATCTTCTTGCCTGTTTGCTAGTGCTTTTCTGAGGCACTCTCTCATTTTGACAAAATCAGCCCTCCTGAAGTCCAGTACCTTCACTTTTGTATGGCTTGATTCCAGGGCTAGGTTAATCATGAATCACACTGTTTGGTGGTCACTTGTTCCTAGATGGCTACCCACATCTAGATCCGAGATCCTCTCTCCATCCCAATTTAAGAGTACCAGGTCTAAGACTGCTCCCACCTGAGTGGGTTCCAGCACTAGCTGTCTGAGGCATGCCCCCTGTAGGGCATCAAGAATGGCCCTGCTCTTGGATGTGGCTACAGCAAAGGTGCTCCAGTTAACATCTGGAATATTCAGGTCCCCCATCAGCAATATCTCCCCTTTCTCTGCCATCCGAAGGATGCCTTCTATCATTTCCTTGCCCATTTCCTCCCCCTGAGATGGGGGTCTGTATACAACCCCTGTGTGGATTGTGGTGCCATTTCCAGTCTCCAGGGTGACTCACAGTGCCTCCTCTCCTCCCTGTTTACCCTTTAGTTCCATTGCTTTGATCTCTTCCCTTACAAAGAGAGCTACTTCTCCTCCTCTTCTACCCTCCCTATCCCTCCTGTAGATTTTATATCCTGGTATGTTGACATCCCAGTCATGGTTCTCTGTGTACCATATTTCTGTGACTGCCATGATATCCAGGCATCCCTCTTCCATCAAGCCCACTAGTTCAGGGAGCTTTTTACCTAGACAACAGGCATTGGTACTCATTGTCCTCCATTTTTTGATGGCCTTATCCCTTTTAGCCACATCCCTGTCCTTTCTGCCTTTGTCTTTTTCTCCATTTACCACTGCCCTTCTCCCTACCGACTGCTCTATCTTGGTGTTTACCTCACTAACTACTCTGACACAGCCGCTTCACCTGATAAGAGCGAGACACAGACCGCGTGCACCATAGAGAGAGAGAGGGAGATAATGCTGCTGTGGGACAGACAGAGAGAGAGAGAGAGAGAGAGACAGACAGTGAATTCCCTCTGTCCAAGCCAGTTTATGTCCTTTCAGCAACAAAGTGAGCTTTCATCGGTGGCCCCCATCCCCATTACACTTTGTAATGGTGCTGACCACCCACTGTGGATACTTCATTGCAACCACAAATGTGCAGACAGAGTGAGACACAGAGAGATCATGGCAAGCAGCTCGCCCCGATCCTATCACTCACAGCATAGCAAGCAGCTCAGCAGTGCTGCACTGACTAGGCAGCCCAAAGTACAGGAGTGACAGCATGTGGAGAGCATTGCAAATCAACCCTAGTGACTGCTGTCACCTCTGCTATAGTTGCTACCATCCACAATTACTGAGGGAGATAGAGAGAGTTGGGGAAAGCAGCAAGACCATGATGTTAGGGAGTGACAGTAGGATGGGATGCATTACCAGTGGAGACAGCAAGTGAATGTAGTAAGGGGAAAGAGACAGTGCAGTAGTGTTACGGAGCTGCTGAGTGGTTCCGTGTGTACTGGGCCATTCAACCCAGAGTCTTGTGTTGTGTTCACTGTGCCTGTTAATTTATTTCCTAGTGTTGTCAAACACTGGAGAGAGAGACCGAGAGCCCCCCCACCTCAGTTCCTGCCGAGCCCTGCTGTGGTCAACTCGTTCCCTCTCCCATCCTTGCTTGCCTGTGTGCACTGATCATGATCAAGAGAGAGAGAGAGAAAGACAGAGAGTGATTAGTGGATCATGCTGCTGCTGTCAGAAAGACAGAAACACAGTGACTCCCAGCAATGCATAGTTGTGGTCCCAAGCAGTAGTTTCTATCTCTTGTTTCTCTGTGATGGAAGCTGTATTCTGTGTGTTTGTGTGACTGGGAGCCAAAGAGGAGCTGCAGCAGTCACTGAAACCATGAGAGAGAGAGAGACAGACAGACAGAGAGACAGACAGCTGCCAGTGTTTGACCCTGACAGTCGAGAAAAGATCATGTGGTGCAACCGTGGATTAAACTCATAGTTTAATCCACAATCAGCACTCTCAGTCCTGGACACCTGTCATACTATAGTGGTTGGCAGCTCTGTGGTATCCACAGACAACATGTAAGTCTTCAGAAATGCCAAAAATCATATCTGAAGTGTGATTGTCACAGTTCTATGTGCATAAACAGCAACAGAATGCTTCTTTTCTCTGGGACTATTTTGAAAGGCGGGGGGTTCTACCGTATGTGCAATGTAACCCATGTTATAAGTTCAATAACCCACTCCAGGGTGTGGGGTTATAGGCACTTAATCCATGCCTGGGGTGCTGTGAGGACATTCTGCCTGTAGCCTCATGCCTCACAATGCACCCCGTCATGGATTATTGCTTATATATACATATACATACTGGCCCAGATATTCAAAAGGGTTGCGCCATGTGCAACAGGGATGCGCCAGTGCAAGTATGGAAATGCGCCATTGTGCAATATTTAGTGGGAGGTGGCTGCGCAGTGCAATAAGCAATGCGCCAGAGCACAATAGTAATGAATGCATGTGCAACCATAGGGGGCGGAACCATGAATAACATGCACAGTGCGATATTCAACAGCATGCGCCGTGCGCAATAGGGAAGCTAGCAGAAGTTGCACAACAGTGGAAATGATCCAAAATAAAAGGGAGCAAGAGAGGGGCGCAATACGCAAAATGGAAGCCACAGGTGGGAGCGTGGTGACTGACACAAGGGCAGTACAGAAGGTCGCAATGAGCAGGACTGGGCAGGAGCAGGACAGGGTCCACCAGAACTGAGCCAGAAACAGGGTAGGAGTGGGGAGGCTGTGCCACTGTGCAGGAAAGTCTGTGGAGTGCCACAGTGGACTGAGGGCAATGGCAGGAGGCAGGACAGCCACAGCCAAAGGCTGGAGGCATACTCAGTGCAGGGGGAGCATCAGGAATGAACAGCGGGGGGAACAGGATAACAGCCGCCAGGGGGGGACACCAGCCAGGGACATGGCCAGCGTCACCTTCCAGATGGAGGCGGTAATGAGGGGTGTGAGAAGGCAGGCAGCAGGGGAGCGTGGCCATGGAAGGGCCCATCGGTTGTACACCCAGAACAGGCAGTACCGAGCCCGCAACAGCTTCAAACACTACTCTGACACAGAGATTGTGGGTCGGTACCACCTGAACCGGGTGATCATGAGGCAGCTCTGTGAGCTGTGCAATGATGAGATGCAGGCACCCACAGGACGGAGTCATGCTCTGTCAGTGGAGACGAAGGTGACAGCTGTCATGTGCCTGCTCGCCATGGGCACCTTCCAGAGACCAACAGGGGACATGACAGGCATAACCCAGTCGGCCACGTTATGCCTACTCACACAATTCCTCAGTGCACTGCTGTCACATGCTGTGGAGTATATCCATTTTCCCAGCACACAGGCGGAGCACACAGCACACGTACAAGAGTTGTACAGGGTACCACGGTTGCCTGGCATGTTCGGGGCCATTGACTGCACCCATGTGGCCATCCACACACCACCTGGCCCGGACGGAGTGTCATACATCAATCGGAAGGGGTATGCAAGCATCAACTGCCAGGTGGTGTGTGATGCCAAGGGGTGCATTACCAATGTCTGTGCCATGCACCCTGGGGGAGCACACAATGCCTTCATCTGGCACCAGTCCACACTGTGCCACAGGTTTGAGAGTGGGGACATCCCCACTGGCCATCTAGTGGGTGAGTATGCATATCACGCAGGACATAAAGCAGATGGGGTGCATAGTCAGAGGTGCCATGGGTACTGGTCTTGTTGGCCCATGGCAAAGCGACGCAGACCACCATACTAATGTCCACCCTCTACACACAGGTGACAGTGGCTACCCACTACATCCCTGGCTGCTCACACCATACTGGCACCCCACGACCCCATCGCAGCTATGGTACAATGAGGTACATGCCACAACACGGAATGTCATCCAGTGGTGTTCGGGATGCTGAAGGCACAGTTCCAGTGCCTGGACACATCTGGCAGTGCCCTACAGTACAGATCCTTGAAGGCCTGCGGGCTATTCCTGGCCTGCTGTATCCTGCACAACATGGCCACCGACTGTGGGATAGCCGTAGAAGTCGAAGAGGGGGACAGCGGTGGGGACGATGAGGACACCAGTCCAGATGGTAATGGGCAGCCACCCCCTGGGCAAAGAGACCCCTGCCTGATCCGGATGTCACAGCTGCAGCGGAACACCATTACTTAAGAGCACTTTGGTCAAAACAGGTAGGTCACGAGGTCATGTGCAACCACCAATGGCAAGGGCACAGCCCACAGACAGGCAGGGCAGAACACCAGGGGCAGATGGCAGTAAGGGAATGGGTCTGAGTGTGGCACCACACATGGCATCAGGGATGGGCAGGGTCGAACACGACATGTGCGCGCGCACACACACACACACACACCACAAGACATGCACAAGGGGTAGACGGCACGCCAACCCCAATTGCCACCCCTACCCCCACACAGGTCCACACACGACCACGCCCAGTGGCCATCACTGTGCGTGCCTCAGACGCTGGGCACCATTGCACACTGGTGGACAGCGCAATGCAGGCATCATAATGCACACGCCACAATGGCCAGCAGCCGGGAGGGTATGCACAGGGACCATGTGTGTGCAGGGCCAGGTACCCCACCCATGCATTGCACAATGCACACCACACTGCACATAGGGCAGTGGCAGACAGTGGCCATGGTGGGAGACAGGCCAGTCATGCGGCACAGTGCCATGGCCAGCACGGATGCATAGGGGGCCCCACTGAGACCTGTCAGCCATGCCAGGCTGACCATTGGCCTCATGGGGTGGCACCGATGGTCTCCCAGGGGTGACACTGCATGAACGCACCGTGTTTGTGCAGGGGTCTGCAGCGCACTGAACATGCCCGCTCCAGGTGTGCTCGGTATTCCCACAGCAGAACCCGGTGTCGACATAGCAGGTGTCACACGGTGCCGGGAACGGGGGGTTGACATGACACTGCACAGTGTCTGCTGTGGATGGGCACCGAACTGGGTGCCCAATGTGGCCATGACAGCTGCCAATGCATTGGTCTGCCTGTCAATGGCAGCGGTCACATCCGCCCCCTGCCGGGCCATCTCTTCCAGGAGCAGAGCATGGTCTCTGCTGCACCGTTCCTCTGCCTGGTGCAGAACTGCACTGAGTGCATCCACTGCCATCACAATCCACATCTGCTGATCTACTGAAGCCTGGAGTAGATGGCAGTGCTCATCAAAGAGGTCATCCGCTGGTCTGACATGCTGTCCTTCGTGGTGTTTCTGGCCCTACTGACCAGCACCCTTGACGATGGGCGCTGCACACCAGAGCCATGCCGGGGCATGTCCACACACAGTGCACTGCCACCACTCCCGACACTGTCCCCCCGTTGCCATTGACCAACTGCTGGCACTGCACCTCCAGCTGCCGATTGTGAGGGCTCACCAGCACTGCCGCAGCGGCTGCTACAGTCCCACCACCCTGGATGCACACCAGTGCTGCCCCACTGGGGCATGCAGGCACAGTCTGGGACTGTGTTGTTACGCAGGCCTCCACGGTGGCACCACCCACGGCAACGCCCGTGCCCTTGCCTGCTGTGGGACCATCCTGCGTCTCACAAGTATCACTGTCCGGGACGTGTGGTCCATCATCATCGGTGCTGGATCCGGCACCAATTCGTGTCCCAGCATGCTGGAGACCATGGACACTGCCATGCTGGGACACAGGCAGGGCCTTGTCTGCACCTGCACCACCCTCATCAGTCCTGACAGACATGCAGGTATGCATTAGTCTGGTCCCTCGGACACCTGTGGAGGTGGATGGGCAATCCTCCATACACCCCCCTCGGTGGACACACCCACCATCGCTGACCCATGTAGACGCTCAGCAGCTGTAAGGGAACACATTAGCATTAGTGGTTCCGCCCTGCCCTGTGGCATTCCCTCCACCACCCACACAGTGACAGCACAGGACATACCATGCAGTGATGGGCTGCCACCCATCTGGAAGCCACCACCAGGAATGCCCTCGATGGCACAACGCTGCATGCTGCCGGCCACCAGCTCCTCCTGTGGCATCAGGTGTGGCACATCCGGATGGCCCCCACCGGTGGCAGCATGTACAGCCCTGATGGCAGCCACCTTATCACCATGGAGCCACAGCATGGTAGGCCACTGCAGGGCATCACACACAAGCACCCTACCACGCTACATACAGGGCATCCCAATAGCACTGTGGCGCTCTGTGTGGACAGACTCTTGATCCTGCGATCAACCTTTGTCCCCTAGGCACCATGCGTCCGCATGGGTGCACCCCTATCGCGCAGTTCGGAGACAGCGCAATGGGGACTGACAGTGCAGTACTGCGCTGCCTCCGCACGTGGGGCACGTGCGCTTCAGAGCGCCATTTTGATAATGATTTACACTGCAGGATGGCACGAAGGAGAGCACAGATGTGGAGCACTATAGAGCTGGCCAACCTCGTGGCCATAGTTGAGCCTCATGCTGGTGCCCCGTTTGGCCAGGATACCCTGGACAGGCCATGCAGTGCTGTGTGGGAGGAAGTGGCTGATGGCCTGGAGGAGGCAACTGGGATCGCCAGGACAGCTGAGCAGTGTCGCCACAGGTATGGTAACCTATGGCAGAGGGACCCTGTCAGACTGGGGCGTCTGCAGGCACACGTCTGGTGAGGCACCGTGCCATGGCCAGGTAGGTGCTCCAT
Source organism: Neoceratodus forsteri (assembly GCA_016271365.2). Lineage (NCBI taxonomy): Eukaryota > Metazoa > Chordata > Ceratodontiformes > Ceratodontidae > Neoceratodus > Neoceratodus forsteri. The sequence continues at coordinate 722,216,549 of CM057458.1, read as the reverse complement.
CCATACACTGGTAGCATCCGTCCATCCAGGTATCGCGGTGTGCATGTGTCCACCCCACAGGGGAGTGGGGGCCATCTAGTGGAGCTGGTGGTGGTGGTGGGGGTTGGGGTGTGTCATGGCTGGGCTGTGCGGGCACACACACCTGGGGGGCTTTGCTACTGGTTTGTACTGATGTTTCCCTATCCATGTTTTCACCCTAGGACCGGAGGAGTGCCATAGGGCGAGGCAGGCCCATTTACAGCAGGAGCAGGACAGAGTGGGTGCACCTCAGATGCAGCAGGGATGAGGTGGAGGGGCCATGGGCCAGCAGCGCCCAGCTGGCCTGGATGCAGGTGAGTGCCATGTTTCCCCTTACATCTGTGCATGCTGGGTTGCAGGGGTGGTGGCGGGGGTGTGGCCACCAGCACTTGATCCCACTGCCATGCACACCACACGGTGCACTCAGCACTGTCCTGTGGCACTGTATGTGTGGGTGGGCATTGCAGGTGGTCCATGCATGTACTGGGTACATGGCTGTGCCACTGCCTTCTCACCGCATAGCCATGTCACTGTACGGCCACGGTGGTGCTGTGCGGGACATGGGCGGTGGGTGTGTGCAGCGTTCCGCATGGCTGTGGGTGCCTGGGTAGGTGGGTCATGTGGGCGTGGTCACTGTGGGTGGTCACATGCCATCACAGGGCCGTGGCCCATGGCTGTATGCCGTGCACAATGGGTGGTGGGCTGCAGGGGTCTGGCAGTCACGCTTAATGACTCTGCTCCCTTATCCTAGGTGGACAACGTTGGACCACACTTGTGCGGAGTGTGCAGGAGCTGCTGCAGCTCATGAGGGCCACCCTTGAGCTGCTACAGAGACTGGATCAGAGCGGAGGATGGCGGCACCGGAGAAAGCACAGAGACCAAAGTGGGGAGAGGGGTCGGCGCTAGGCCCACTATGCCCCTGATTTGTATTCCCCCCTGGACTAACCCTCACACCCCTTCGTCCCACTCCCAGTTGTTCACCCTTGCCCCATGCCTACCCCCACCTGGTTTGTGGCCCTTCCCCCCATTGTAAATAGTTGTATATATGTTTTGTATTTCTTACATATCTTTAATACATATGTTTTGTTATGAGAACTGTGGTGGTCTCTGTTTTGCAGTGGGCTTATGGTGCTTGGCTGCAGTGGTGTGCATGGCATCAGGGGTGGTGCAGGCCTGGACGTGTGTGTGTGTCTGGCAGGGACCCGCCTATGTTGTGGGTGGGGGACTCAGTCCCTGTCTGTGGTATGTGTGTTGTTTCCTGTGCACTGGATGCCTGTGTGCAGTGGTCCCTGGTGCATGCACTGTGTCCCTGGCACCCCTCTCAGTATGTCCATGGCCCATGCAACTGGCACCCTTGCATGTCTGTGGTATGCATGGTCTGCTGGCATGTCAGTGGTGGCTGTCCATGCTGGCCACCCTCTGGCTCTGGCACAATGGCGGCTTGCCTCCTGTCATCGGTATGGTGCACATCTGCCTTGGGTGGCACTGTGGCCTATGCTGTTATTGCCCCCCCCATGCTGTCGCTGGTGTCTGTTGTGGGATCTGTGCTTTAATGTCTGTCACTTGTGCTCTAGCCGCATGCTGGTGACAGACGGCTTCATGGTGCATGTGCAGGATGGCTGGTACACCTGTGCCATGGTGGGGTGCAGGCTGTGGGTACACAGTATCAGTGGTCACACGCCAGTGGAATTTGTTGGCCCACTATTGTGTCCCTGTTTTGGGATGCCTTTGGGTCTGGGTGGGTGTTTGTCCATGCCCTGTGTTGCATCCTGTGTGGCGCATGCCTCCATGCACCATTGTGGGCATCTGTGCTGGCTGTTGGGGCCAGTGCTCGGACAGGGTGTGTGCTTGGGTGGGTGTGCAGGGTGCTGTCCTGCTGGTGGTGGGGTCCAGGGCAGGCCTTGTCGCATGCGGGGTTCCTTGGGTACCGACTCAGGGTCAATCTCTCTGCTGTACCACGGGGGGGGGCCGTGCAGGGCAGCACTGTGTCTGCAGTTGTTGCATTGGTGGCTGGTGCTTCCCACTGTGGGGTGCTCACAGTGGGACTGCCATGCATGGCTCCATGGTGCACAGGGTTACATTGTCACAGTGGAGGGGGTGGCATGCATTCGGTGCCATGCACTGTTGGGCGCTGCTCCTGGGCAGGGTGTCTGGGGATCGCTCTGCAGCATGTGCTCTGCATTGGTCGGATGGGGTGGCACTGGGTGGTTGGCCCTTCTTGTGTTGTGGTCACTGCTTGCCAGGGGGTGTGCTGGGGCACCATGCCCCAGCTGTGGATTCGGTGCTGGTGTTCATGGGCTGGTGGTTCATCCAGCTTACAACAGGTTGTACAGTTCAAAGGGTGCGGGGGGCACTGTCTGGTCTGTTGCGTGCTCCTCTGCCCATGGCTTCCATGGGTGGTGCACCCCTGCATCCTGTCCCTGCACATCCCTGGTTGTGCTACTGCACTACTACCCTGCTCCACTGTGCATCCCTGGTTGTGCTACTGCACATCAGCCCTGCGCCACTGTGCATCTCTGGTTGTGCCATGGTGCAGCTGATGTGATATTCAGTTGTGTTGTGCAAGCGTGCCTTGGCCTGCGCTGTGTTTGAATATCGCACGTGTTGCGCATGGGCGCACTGCACTTGCGCCTGCTCCTGCTATTGCGCTACTTTGTGGTGCAGTTTGAATATCCAGGCCACTATATATAAGGAGTACAACTAGACAGAAGTAAAAGAAATAAGTGCCCTTATGGATTAAATTAATTAAAATTTGTGCTGCTCCACATTTTGTATTTGGCAGTGTTGGCATCAGGGAGTTTCAGGTTTCCAGCCTAGCCGGTGGTGCATCTGGTAGTGCAGTAAAATGGTATTCCAATCAGATGGAATTCAAATCTTATGTAGGGCACTTACAGTATTTCTCTTTTCTGTAAATATGACTCCATTACAGGCTGTGATCCCATCACTATGGGTGAGGGATTGGCTCTGCACTGTGTACCTAAAAGGCACTTATTCTCCATCCAGAACAGGCCAAATCACAGAACATACCTAGGATTATGGATAGGTTAGACACAGCACCAGTTCAGAGCAATGTCTTCTAGACAAGCAGTGCATCTGCACCAAGGGTGTACACAAAATGGCTGTCAGAAGTGACTGCAACACTCAGCAGGAATGGAGTAACTTTTATCTGTACTTGGATAACAGGTTAATTTGTGGGAAAACAGAACACCAGGCCATGGTAGTAATACAAGCAGCCATGTACCTGATGCAAAAATTGTGATTCCTCTTGAATCTGGAAAAATCCAATCTGGACCTCTTACAGGTTTAGCAGTTCATAGGAGCAAAGTTGAACACAGTACAAGGGGAGCTTATCCCCCTACAGCGAGATCCATTATACAGCGTTCTTGTAGTCCATTATACAGCATCATTGTAACCAGGCTAACAAGTTCTGATCATGGCCAACAGAGCTGCTGCAGAGTGATGAACCCGAGTCAACACAGTGGCAGAAACCAGTCACGTGCTTCCAAAGTACCTTTTCTCCTCTCTTAGCAATGTGTATGCAGAGCTCCACCTATGCAGCCGTAAAAAGGACATCAGCTGAGAGGGTGCAGCCCCAAGCCATGAAAATGAGTAGACAAAAGCTATGAGGACAGGCAGATAGGCCTTAGCATGTTCACTCTGGAGAAAATGTGGCTGAGAGTTGGCATGATCTCAGTCTCACTCATACTGAAGGATATGGACAAGGTCAAGTAGATGGAAATGTTAGACTTAGTGTGCTCCTGCAAGATACAGGGAACATTCCCGGAAGATTAGTGCTGGTTTGGTGTACATTGGGTAGTGGTGTGGGTGAGAAATCCCTTCACATTAGTTCATGCTTGCACTGCATATGTATTCATGCATACTTATGAAACAGAGGGATGGACATGACGGAACTAGAATCTCTTCCAACCTTAAATTACTATGTTACTACATTAAGGTGTCAAATGGCCTTACAATCTGTAAAGGCAGAAAACAGCAAACCACAGACATGTTCAATCCTGTTAGGACTGGAGTTAGATACAGTAACTATTGTCTCCTCACAGAAGGGGGGTCAACCAACCAGAGTGCCACAGCCATGGTTTCTGATGAACCCGACCTTCCAGACTGCCATCTGCGGTCCGGGTCTGAAGCCACTAGCCCCTCTCAGAAGCCCAGGTGGTCCGAGTGCCACAGCCATGGTTCTCTGACGAACCCGACTGGCCAGATTGCCATCCATGGTCCGGGTCTGAAGTCACCAGCCCCTCTCAGAAGCCCAGGTGTTCCGAGTGCCACAGCTGTGGTTCTCTGATGAACCCGACCTGCAAGCAGTCGGGTCTGAAGCCACCAGCCCCTCACAGAAGCCCAGGTATGGACTCTCCCTCAGGGACTGATTACCTCCAGGAAGGGAGCCCTAGGACCTTGATTTTTCTTTTTTATATGAGGATAGTTGTTTCTGGGTTTAAGTCCGGCGTCTATTCCTGCTGTGACTCATTGGCTGCAGTTAGCCCCGGGAGCACTCTGATTGGCTCCGTATAGCTCTGCACTGTTCTGCAATGTTAATGCTTGAATTATATTTTAATGGATTTTGATTTCTGTTAATACTGTTTTGCTAGTATTTTAGAGTTCAAGTTTTGCTGATTTAATCTAAGTACCTGTGGAATGTTCCCTCTTAAGACCCAGCAGCAGTCTCAGCTCAGGTCTTAAACTCACACCCATTTTTTCACCTTTTTACTTTGGTATTGTGTTTTAATTAACCCTGCACTTGCTCTCTCAGACCTTGTGGCACCTTGCCTAACATTTTGGTTTGTGACCCCCCCCCCATTTAAGCCATTTTGCATTTCTTTTTAGCTCCACGAACAGCCCCCACCCCCTGCCTCTCTTTTTTAATGTTCCTCTGTCCTTCTCTTTTCAGGTGGTCCAAGTGCCACAGCCATGGTTCTCTGATGAACCCAACCTGCCAGACTGCCATCCACAGTGTGGGTCTGAAGCCAACAGCCCCTCACAGAAGCCCGGGTATGGAGTCTTGCTCTGGGACTGATTATCTCCATGAAGGAAGCCCTAGGACCTTGATTTTTCGGCCCACCCACCCACCGCTGGTCCTGTTGAAATACACTTAAACCCCTCCCCAGCTTACTAGCGCACTCCTACAGGCTTCTGCCAGCCAGCTCCTCAAGCTTAAAGTGACAGCAACACTGTTTCTTGCCAAGCACATTCCCTATCTAGTGTAACTAGATTGCATTTCAGCACAGTTGCATTCCGGCTACGTAATATAGCTTAGCTCATCAGCTCCGGTGGAGCAGCTTATTATTCCAGCTTCTCTCATGACCATTGTACAGCACTCATTTTACCACTACTATTTTCCTGCATTACACACAGCAATACATAAACTTTGCTGTCTGTCTAGTGGCCTTATACTCCCCACTGTATCCAGGTCCACACAATGCAGACCTCTTTATTATTACTTTGCATTGTCTCTACCTACCTCCTCACACCCCTAGAGCCACACACTGACCGTTTACAGGCTGAGTACATTATATCTCCTTGGGGGGATGACGTTCACTGCCATCCACTACCTGGTTTCCTCTTTTTGTTGGAACCTTCCTTTCAGCCACCTTGGAATCCTGGAACCTCTGTCTTCCTTTTACTGTATTTCAACCACCCAATCGTACCCCATCTGTCCCTCTTCCACTCCGTTTTTTGTGAGGTTAGGGTACTGCTCTATGCAGTGTTAGGATCAGTTACCAAGGTGCTTACTCTTCATCTACTCTCTCTCCCCATTACAAAAGAGAATGTACCCATATCTTTAAACTGCTACTAAGTGCCTTGAGTAAAATGTTGTTGATATTATTACTCTGTTCGGGCAATGTCAAACTGAACCCTGGACCATTCGCTTTGATAACAGCTCCTTCAGATTTAGCTCACCTCAAGGGTATACAATTCCTTCATATTAATGCTTGTAGTCTTCTGAAGAAGTTTGCTTCCGTTCAGTCCTGGACCTTCCATACTATGCCTGACATACTGGTAGTAACCGAAACCTGTCTCAGCTCTTCTACTCTGGATTCTGCCATAAACATTCTGTCCTATAACGTCTTCCAAACTGACTGACCTACCACAGCGGGTGGAGTAGCTGTATATATACTAGATACATTTTTGGTAACCACTACCAAGTCAACATTTTTGCCTAAGGAGTTTGAAAGTTTGACCCTGAAGGTTCAGCTCTCTTCCTCCCAATCTCTTTGCATTATTGGATGTTACCGCCCACCCTCAGCAGGCCTAAACCTCAGAAGTCATCATTTTGGGAGATCTCAACCTTGACTGGCTTTCAGCAAGCTCTGAACCCCTTAAAGATCTATGCAACACCTTCAGCCTTACGCAACTAATTTCTGAAGTCACACGCCCTAATAAAAAAAACCTTGCCAACAGTACCTTAATTGATCTTATTCTAGTTAATAAGCCTGACCTTTTCACCCATTCAGGTGTTTTTTTCATTGACCTTAATGACCATTGCTCCATTGCTTGTGTGAAGTCCGCTCCCAAACCACTCTCCTCTTCAAGATATATATACAAAAGAAGCAAATGTAACTTTGCTCCTCTAGCATTCCTTACTGAACTACAAAACTCTAGTTGGCAAGATTGCTATCTAGCCAAGTCAGTGTGCGAAGCTTATGAATCCTTTTAAAGGATTGTACTTTCGGCTATAGATAGACATGCTCTGTTGGTTAAAATTCGCTCAAAGAAAAAATCGTGCCCATGTTTTATGGCCAACCTGAAGGCCGCTTTACTTAATTGGGACGTTCTTTGGAAAAAAGCATGTAAAACCAAGATCCCTGCTGACTGGTTGGCTTTCAGAATGGCTAGGAACACTTGTACTAAACTTGTCAGATCTGAAAAAGCTAAGCATTTTCAGCACAAGCTGGACTCCTCATCTAATTGTACTTCTAAGTTTTGGAAGACCATTAAGAATATAGAAGGGCATGAATCGGCAAATTCTCTCCGGGCCAAAATCCTCTCTGGTGGCTCCACATTCACTGACAAACAGACAATCCTAGATCTGCTTAACAAACACTTTGCCACCGCTGGGCTCACCTTTGACTCCTCACCCGCCTATAATCTCTGCACACAACTTTGCAGTCAGGATATTATTAGATCCACTAGCATTACCTCTATCCCTGATGTGGCCTTCTCCTTTAGCCCTGTGTCTTTGAAACAAGTGGAAGATCTACTGCTAGCCCTGGATACCAGGAAAAGTGCGGGTGCTGACCTTATCGACCCCTATTTTCTGAAGCTCACCTCCCATGCATTATCAGCACCTATCACTCACCTCTTTAATCTATCTCTTGCCCAAGGAGACCTCCCTTCCATTTGGGAAAATGCCCATGTTATTCCCTACTCAAATCTGGTGACCCAAGTGATCTAAATGATTACAGACCGATATCTGTACTTCCCATCATCTCTAAACTGCTTGAGAAAGTGGTTAAGGTGCAGCTTAGGAAGTACTTGGACTCCACCAATCTGCTTAACCCTGCCTACTCAGGATTCAGAACTTGTCACAATACAATATCCACATTCGCAAAGGTAACCAACAACTGGCAAAATTCTTTGGATGTCAAGAAATATGTATGTGTCTTGTTTCTTGATCTTAGCAAGGCATTCGATACAGTGGACCATGACCTGCTGTTGAACACTCTTCAAAGCATTGGCCTAGATTCTTCTGCCTTGAAATGGTTCAATGGTTACCTCTCTGGGAGATTCCAACAGGTTAAAGCCCAACGGGATCTGTCTCCCCTAAAATTGCTCCAAAGAAGTGTGCCGCAAGGGTCCATTTTAGGACCACTGCTCTTTACTATTTATATTAACAACATTGACTCTGGAATCAAAGCAGCTGACATTCATCTCTTTGCCAGTGACACAGTCATATATATTGCTAGGCCTACCCCAGAGCCATCGTCGGCGATCGCTCAATTCGAGGATGATTTCTACCATGGTTCACTGATGGGTCCTGAAGTGGCTCAGTAATCCAATCCTAGAGCCACAGATTCATCCGCAGAAATTTCAGATGTTTCCATGTGGGAGAGCTGCCCGCTGGCTGGGGTTTCTTTCCCTTTCCTTCCTACGCTCTCTTGTTTTGGCTTTGAGGTCAGGGCATTTCTCTTTGAAGCAGGCCCCTGCTTGATGGAGGTTCTGGCACCATTGAGAGCGGTTGGTGGCCAGCTTCTCCCAGCTCGTGATGTCCATATCTGTTTTCTTGAGGTACGCCTTCAGTGTGTCTTTGTAGCATTTTCTTTGACCACCACGGGATCTCTGGCCGTGACTGAGCTGGGAGTATAAAATTTGTTTGGGGAGTCGAGAGTTGGGCATCTGTACACAGTGTCCAGTCCAGCAGAATTGATGTCTGAGGATCATTGCCTCAATGCTGGTGACATGTTTTATGTTGTAGTTTTAGAACTCATCATTGTGATTTGTTAATGAGGTTAAATTGGTTATATCTTGATCTGGAATACAGAAAGAGTTGGTCCTTATTAATTCATAAATATAGGACAATTTACCTAACCCATAATATAGCCAAACTATTAGCAGATAGGGATTCTGCACTTAGGAAATATTCAGTAAGGGAACTGTATCAAAACAGAATTGATCCAGATAAACGTAAAAATAAATCTGGGGATAGAACATTAGTATCTCAAGCATCAGTAATTTGGAATGCTCTCCCTCCTTTATTGCGGTCTGAGAAAACTGCTAAGAAATTTTTGAAAGCGTTAAAAGTGTATTATGTTTATTCGTGTGTCTGTTTTTGATATTGATCTTTATTGTCTCTGTTAAATGTTTTTTTTTATTTGTAAATTGTGTATTTATGTATATTTTGTTTTATATTGTTTGTCATTGATGTGAATATGTGGAACTTGGATTACTTGCACAGGACTGTCTTGAAAACTGGATTGTATTATCCAAATGACATGTATTATTCCTGTATAAAAATAAATTTTTTACTACTACTACTACATTGGCCTCAGCGAGAACACTGACGTTAGTGCGGTGGTCTTCCCACTTGATGCAGAGGATTTTACGGAGACATCGATGGTGGTATCTTTCCAGGCTCTTTAGATGACGTCGGTAAGTCACCCAAGTTTCACATCCATAAAGAAGGGTAGGGATGATAACCGAACTGTATACCTGGATCTTGGTGTCCTTTTGTATGACACAGTCAGTGAAGATGCACTGAAGCAGTTTCCCAAATGAGGTACTAGCGCAATGGATCCTGTGGTGAATCTCATCGTCGATGTTCGCTGTTAGGGAGAGGTGGCTACCAAGGTTGGGGAAGTGCTCAACTGTCTCCAGGGTCTGTCCCTTGATGGTGAATTGTGGAGGGTCATTTACAAGGCATTGGGCAGGCTGATAGAGCATCTTGGTCTTCTTGATGTTGAATGAGAGTACCAGACTTTGGTAAGCTTCCACAAAGAGATCTAGCTCAGACTGGAGGTTGCTCCTGGTGTGTGCAAGGATGGCACAGTCATCAGCATACTGGAGGTCAATGACAGATGCCTTGCAAACTTTGGTCTTTGAACGGAGACGTCCAAGATTAAAGAGCCCTCCATCCATTCTGTATTCGATGTCAATTCCAGTGGGAAGGCGGCCTTTGGTGAGGACTAGGATGACTGCTAGGAAGATAGAGAACAAGGTTGGAGTGATGACACACCCTTGCTTGACTCCAGTTTGGATGATGAATGGATCTGTCTTTGAACCATTGTGGAGAACACTGGCAGTCATCTGGTCATGCAGAAGCCTCAGGACCTTGATGAATTTTGTAGGGCAGCCAAATCTAGCCAGCACTTTCCACAAGGCTTCATGATTGATGGAGTCAAAGGCCTTTGTCAGGTCGATGAAAGTCATGTACATGTCCTGATGTTGTTCCTGACACTTTTCTTGAATCTGCCTGGTAATGAAGATCATGTTGGTTGTCCCGCGAGATGGTCTGAATCCACACTGAGATTCCGGCAGGACTTCTTCAACGATTGGAAGGAGCAGGCCTGTATGGACCTATAGGTGGACTTTAATCAGCTACAGTTAAACTTATTGAGCCAAAAACTACTTCTAAATGCAAAAAAAATGAAGGCCATACTTTTCTCACCTTCTGCCATAGGTCAAAAACTTTCCCTACATAGCTTAACTTCGCAGATTCTATTGCTTCTGGGAGAACCTGTAGAATATGTGACAAAATTTAAATATCTGGGGCTTTGGATAGAACAAACTTACATTCTCTGACCATATTGAGGAACTATCAAGGAAGCTAAGGCAGAGACTGGGCCTGTTCTTCCAGATCAAGCATCTCCTATCCCAAGACACCAAAAAAGGACTGGTCTAAACCACCTTTTTGTCCTTATTGGACTATATCAACTTCCTCTATGGCCAAGGCTCTACCTCCGCACTCTCTAAACTTGACTCGCTCTATCACCGAGCTTTGAGATTTATCTCTGGTCTACCATACCTCACCCACCACTGCTCTCTGTATGCCGCAGTAGGCTGGACATCCCTCAAGTTCAGAAGGCAAAGAAATGCCACCTTTTGGACTTTTAGAGCTATCACACATAAGCTTCCCCAGTATCTCTCTGACTGCTTGCGCCTATGTGTTGTAGGCAATTACTCTTTGTGCAGCCTCTCATTTATCTCCTTATACATTCCTAAAGTTAATTCACGTTTTGGTAAAGCGTCTATAAGCTATGTACTCCCTCACCTATGGAACACATTGCAAAAAACTCTGAAGCTGGCTGCCCCGACAACCTTCTCCTCCTTCAAAAAGCTATTCTCTCATTCCTTTATAGAATCCTGTAACTGCCACACCGCCCCCAGAGGCCAGTGAAATACGTGTCTGACATTCATCCCCAGGCCTTGTGATTAACTGTTTATAACTCCTTCTCCCTTCTTCTCCCTATCACCCCTCCTACCCCTTTTCCTGAACTGTTCATGTACATACTGTATAATAATGTATGTTGACAATATATATATATTTTTTCTTAGCCTCCTGCATATTTGCCTGTATAGACCTTGCCTAATACTGTACTATGTTTTATGTCCTCTTCCACATTGTATTCCTTGATTGTACACCCGTCTTTTTCCTTTGTATATTGTTTACTTTTATGTGCATTTGTCCAGGTCCACCTTGCAAATGAGCTCACTCAATGGTGCTTCACCTGGTAAAATAAAGATTGATAGATTGACTGATTTACATAGAAACATAGAAATTGTTGGCAGGTAAGGACCGCTAGGCCCATCTAGTCTGTCCATAAACCCTGTACTTGAGTACAGCTTCTCACCCTTTCTCTGCTTTATCGCTATGGTTCCCCTATGCCTATGCCATGCATGTTTAAATCCATCCACAGTGCTTGCTTCCACCACCACTTTTGGCAGACCATTTCATGCGTCCACCACCCTCTCTGTGAAGAACAACTTCCTCATATTTCCTCTTAATCTGCCACCTTCCAATTTCATGTCATGCCCCCTTATTCTTGTACTCCTGTATTGGAAGATAAGGATTGATAAGTGATAAGCTTGGATGTGTCTTCATTCTCAAATGGGGTATAGTCCTTGTTGTGAAGCAGTGGGGACAAAGAAGATGGAACTCAAGTCCCTTCTGTCATCACAGTACTATTTTGCTGTCTATGTTACAATGTTATTAATGCTGCCCCCCCCCCCATTTTCCCCTTGCACTCAATGTTCAGGTTATTAATTCAGATGCAAGGATGATGAGGATTTGGGGCTTTCTCCAAAGACTGCTTGTGGTAGTAACAAATCACATATGCTTTAAATGGGTTCAAGCACTTGACTTTTACCACAGGATTTGGTCAAAGTTAATTTTTACACAGTTCTTGTGGTACAGGGACCCCCAAGTCATTTGTTCACTGTCAAGCTTCAGTATATTCCTCTTGACTATTACAGTCGAACTGGGGAGGCAGTGAGAGTGCCTCCGAAGATTGATATTTTGCTTATAGCATTAACTTTTTATTTGTTGTTGTAGTGAGAGTGCAGCAGCCTTGGACATAAAAAATGAATGGCTTGGTGGGGGTGAGAGCCCCATCTGTCCTAGACTCTATTGGAAGCTCTGGTGTGCTTAATTATATGTTAGGACATTACTGCATATTACTAGTGAATCTGGACTTGAAAGCATCCTAAGTGACTAGTGTTTTGTTAAAGGAGGTGGTGTGTAGTTTTGCTATGTTAATATGGGATGTTGAGATTAATTGGGGGAGGTGGGTAGTGTTTTATTCTTTTAATTTTTATTACATTATAGTTATTCACGTGGGTTACTTTATTATTTATAGTTTTGTTTTATTTTTCATTGGGTGACTGTGGCTACAGGTTTCTGCAGATATGTGCTGGCAGAGAGCACTCTCCTGGCCAGGTGCTACTCTCCCTCTGAGCTCTGGGGCCTGCACCCTTTTAACTGTCCTTCATTGCCTGCTGAGGTCTATGGGCATTGTCAGGCTCTGGGGATAGTGGGGAGGAGACGTGGGGGGGGTCATTGGACCTGAAGGGAGAGCAGAGCTGGGTGGCCGGATTGGAGTAGTGGAGACTAGAAGATGCCCTGGGGTGAAATGGGTGCTGGAGAGGGGTCCTCCCTGTCTGGTACCCATACTCAAGTGCTCCACCTTGAGTGGGCAGATGACATGGCTGGCCTCTGTGCCCCATACTACTCAGGCGGTGTTGTGCAATGCCAGGTCTATAAAAAACAAGACAGCAGTGATTGCTGATTTTGTTGTTTCATTGGACCTGGCTTGCACTACTGAGACTTGGCTGGATGAAAATGCTGGCCCAGTTCTTGAGTCAGCTATTCTGGCTATGTTCTCAGTGATACACTGCCTGAGGTTGGATCATAGAGGCAGGGGTGTAGCCATATGTTTTAGAACGGAATTGGATCTTGTTGATGTGCCAGTTGGGGAGACCCAGTCCTTTGAGTGTATCATTGGCGCAGGTGTGGGGTGCAGAATTCTTCTTGTCTACTGTCCACCCAGGGACGAGAAGCAATTCCTGCAGGAAGTCATGGACTTTGTCATTGACATGGTGTTGGAGCCCCCCAGATGGATAGTTCTGGGGGACTTTAATGCCTGGGTCGATGACGAACTCTCGCAATTTGGTTAGGACTTCCTCCAGCTTATGAACTCATTGGGTTTCACACAGGTGATTACCTCTGCAACCCATAATCTCAGTCACTCATTGAACCTGGTCTTCCTATGGGGTATGAAGACCTCTGACTTGGTGGTGGAGCCGGTTGAATAGTCTGACCATCACACTATAAGGTTAATTTCCAGGCTCCCCCATAGGCCTGCCCCTATGGAGATGGTCCAGGTTTAATCCCAGAGGGTCTGATGGTGGTGCTGGACCTATTGGGATTTTTGAGTGCAAGCTTGGATCCAGATGATCTGCTACAGGCTTATAATAAGGCTGTGACCATGGCTCTAGATTCCATAGCTCCTGTCCGCATTCGCCCCCTCACCCTTCACCCTCAGTTACCTTGGTTTGATGGGACCTTGAGGGAGCTGAGGAGAGAGGAATGAAGGATGGAATGGCACTGGTGGAAATCGGGCCTTGATGCTGACAAATTTAGACTGATGGCCCATTATAAGGACTATCAATCAACAATCTCCTGTAAGAAGGCAGAGTTTCTTTCCAGGGAGATTTCTGTTGCACATAACTGACTGGCTCAGCTCTTCTGAACTGTCAACAGACTGTGCAATCCAGCCTGTCTGCAGTCTCAGAGAGCACTGTCACAGGAGAAGTGTGATGAGTTTGCTTGATTCTTTGCAGATAAAGTTGCCAGCATCAGGTCTGAGATCTGCATAGCTCACTCCAATGAGTGTGGCAATGGTCAGTGGTCAGTGGGAGGCTACAATTCCTCGGACTGTATGGTCCGACTTTAAACGGGTGTTGATCATGGATCTCATGAGGATTATCCAGAGTATGCAGACAACCTGCTGTAGTCTGGACCTGGGCCCAACTCGCCTCCTTGTGGGGTGGGTTGAGGACATCGGCCCGGTCCTAGCGGAGATAGCCTGGTGTTCACTAGAGACAGGTGAGCTCACGAACTCCCTGGAGGAGGCAGTGGTAACACCCCTCCTTAACTCATTGCCTCCACAGGCTCACTCTGAGATTACACCACTTGCCTCCTGAATCTCCTGTATACTTTTAACAGTGAATCCTGGGCCTTACTAAGCAAAATCAAGCCATAGTCAGCATGTCGCAAACAAATGCTAATAGCGCAAGAACTGTACATGCTAGACACAAAGTATGAGTGGCAGAGTTATTCAGCACAAAATTGCCTTTCCAATGGTGGTATGCATATAATAGTAAGTAATTTTGTTTTTTTTCTATGCTGGTCGAAAGAGCAAACTAAATATTTTTTTCACTAAAAAAGGGAAACATAAGCCATTTTTTGTTGGAAAATATGTAAAATATCAACACCAAAGTAAGCATACAGACATTAGATGGTGTTTTAATATTATGTTTGTTAAAAAAAAGATATCTTTTTACTATAAAACGTAATTTTTCCCCATTTTAGTCAAGGTGCTTTGGTGAGATTTGAGGGATGAATCTCAACCACACACACCATATCATAAACAAATGCGTATAACTCCAAAAGTATACATGATACACACAAAGTATCAAAAGTTGATAAGCACAAAAATGCCTTTCCAATGGTGCTATGCAACCAGTTGTAATCAATATGGTTTTTATTTTACACCTGCTGAAGTGCCAACAAAGTGAATTTTATTCAAGCTGCTTAGGTGAATCTTGATGGAAAACATGTCAGCCATACACACCATACCATAAACAATTGTGACTAACTCCTAAAGAATACATGATATACACAAAATATCAGTGGCAAAGTTGTTCAGCACATTACCTTCCCAATGGTGGTATGCAAATAATATGTAATTTTGTTGTTTTTTTAAGTTGGTTGAAACAGCAAAAAAAAATTTTTTTCACTAAAACAGGCAACATAAGCCATACAAACCATACCATAAACATATGCAAATAACTCCTAAAGTATACATGATATGCGCAAAATATCAGTGACAAAGTTGTTCAGCATAACATTACCTTTCCAAAGGTGCTGTTCGGTCAAATATATATTATATTCTGTTGCACTATGTATTAAAATATAAAAGTGACTTCTCCAGACGTTGCAAGGGCACACTGGGAGTCAGTAACCGACTTCTGTAGACGTCCTCAGGACACACCAGTGTATTTTACTGATGATTACAGGCGTCTGCTAGGAGACAATGAGTTAAGAAATCTTCTATCGACCTGGATTGTCATGCTAATTACAGGCCCCTCTAACCTTCCCTTTGTGGGTAAGGTTATTGAGAAGGTGGTCACGCTGTAGCTGGAAGATCATATTACCATCCATGACATCCATGATCCTCTCTAGTTGGGATTTCAGAAGAGGTATAACACCAAGACTGCCCTAGTTCAGGAACTCAATGATCTCCTGTCAGCAAGAGATCGGAAGAGCCATTCCATCTTTGTTCTCCTTGATCTTTCTGCAGCATTTGACCCCATCGACCATGGTGTGTTATTGGAGTGCTTGCAGTTGATCTGTGGGCTTTGTGGTACAATCCTCAAGTGGTTCCATTCTTTCTTCACTGGCAAGTTTCAGAGAGCAGTGTTGGGGATTTATTCCTCTGACACATTTTCCCTGCCATGTGGGGTACCGCAGGGCTCCATTTTATCACCCATGTTGTACATGGTGTACATGCTGCTGTTGCGAGACATTGTAAGGTGGTATGGGCTGAATTTTCACTGCTATGCAGATGATACTCAGCTATACATGTCCTTTGTGCCCGAGCAGGATGGGGCAATCTCGATGTTTAACAACTATCTCTCTGAGATCCAAGACTGGATGAATGCCAACTGGTTGAAGTTGAATCCTGACAAGGCTGAGGTATTGGTTGTGGACCCGGGTCATCAGGTAGAGAGGCCTTCAGCTGGGTGATCTTCTGGGCTTCGGCTCAGTGATAGCCAGCTGATGACCTCTGAACGGGTGTGGAATCTGGGCGTTACATTTGACGAGGGGCTGACTCTTAAATTTCAGGTGTCATCAGTCATCAAGACCTCTTTTTACCATCTGAGGAATATCACCCGGTTCAAACACCTGGTTCCTTCTGATGACCTTTCAACGCTGGTCCATGCCTTTGTGACCTCCCGTCTTGATTACTGCAACTCCCTGTACCTAGGGCTACTGGGGGTTGATATCTGCCATCTCCAGCTGGTGCTGAATGCGGCAGCCAGGTTGTTGACTGAACTTTCTCAATCTTGCCTTGTCATGCCTGTGCTGCAAGGACTGCATTGGTTGCCTGTTCAGTGGCGGACCACCTTTAAGGTCAGTTTGCTGACCTATAAAGCCCTACATGGACTGTGTTGTCTGCAAGAGCTTCTTCATCTCTACTTCCCCCTCTGACCACTCCGCTTTGCTGAAGAGGGATTGCTAGAGGTTCCCAGGGTTCATTTGAAGATGTCTGGGTCCTGAGCATTTGTGTTTGTGGCCCTCACCCTGTGGAATTCTCTACCTCATCGGATAAAGGAGTGCTTGCCTGTGGAGAGCTGCAACTCTACATTGAAGACTCTCCTGTTTAATCTCACCTTCTCAGAACCTGGACAAATTGCTGATGTTATATATTTTAACTATTTATGGATATTTTAACCTTACATTTTTAGCGAATTGTACAAGCTCTCTGATCTCTTGTGAATAGCTCTTTTTAGAATTAAAGTTATTGATTGATTATTTCCAGAGTACTGGGTAGCCTCCTGATCCCCACCAAGACTATTACGAATGAACCCTTCCCTCTCTAGCCTCCTGCTGGAATGAATATTAACCCTGTCTTGTACCCAGCAGTCCCCATTCTTCTTCCATGGCACTCTTGATCCTTTTCCTGAGTACACAGTGTGCTTCACGAACGGTCTGTCTGTGATCATCAGAATATATGTCTGCCAGAGGATTCCCTATTTCATGTCCAGTCCATCTTGGGCTTGTATTTAGACTGAAGCAGAGGCTCTGCTTCACTTGGAGATTCATATAAAGGGGTTCTGTATGTCAATAGGGCATTCCTTCACTAAGTGTAAGATTCCCTAATCCCAGTGGTGCAGGGGGTTTGTGCTTTCCTGGCCAGCATCCTACTGACCCTCCTACAGTTCAATCCCAGTAAGGCCCACTGGATCATGACCTGTGCACAGCTGTGTGCTTCACCTGGGGAACTCTCCACTCTGCCTGCTTGGGACTCTTCTTCAATGAGACAAACTGGGGGCATTACCCTGCAAGGGATGCCCTCTTTCCTTCTCTTCCAGAGATGGTTATCCTACCTTATCCTGCTACATTAAATCTCAGCATTACCTTGCCTTCTGACTTTGGTTTAGTGATTTATCATGGTCAAGACTCCTGGGTTGGCCCCCCAATCAGGATCTCCCTAGATGTCTTCGGGGAACCTCCCACAAGTCTGAAAACCATCAGGAAGTCACCCTTGAGGAGAATACCTGCTGGGGTTTCTGTACCGACCTGGTGGTCCCACTATTACTCTCCACTATAGGCAACATCCTCAACATGACCCACAGATTTAACAGCTTGGGATCCCTTCCTGGTGCATGAGATCCCTTCCTGGTTGCCACCAGGGGCCCACTCACTGTTTTTATGATGCCCTCAAAGTCTTGAGGTGTCCAGGCACTCCACTACTCATAGCAATCCAAGAGTGGCTGGTACCCAGCCCCTGCCATGATTCCAGTTGGAGCATTCCCTTCCTAAAGCCTTCTGTGCCTCTGGCCTGCATCTTGCAGCCAGCCCCTACCCAGTCTGAAACCTTGGCAACCACTCTCCCTATGGCAGTGAGATGAAAGTGGCATGGTGGGCACTAGCCAATGTCCAACCTCCCAGAAACTCAAGAGGGCAACCTCCTACTGGTGATGCTTGCTCCTCCCCTGGCTAGCACCTATGCAAATGGTGGCACAGTCATTCCCAAGGGTGCCTGCCAGGCAAGGGCACCTGGAGTATTGGAGTTCCCTCCACTTCAACCCCTGGCACCACAAGGGAACTCTGCTTTTATCTGAAGTAAAGCTTCTCCCCACTGTCTGTAGGACAGCATGATCTCTTTACTGCCACAATGTCACACACTTAGCAGTCAAAAGTGCTCAGGCTACCTAAAATCTGGTTGATGTGTCACATTCTAAGTATGAAGAATAGATATCCAGCAAGGTCAGCTTGGGGTAACAGGTGATGGGATGTCTGACAGTTCACTTGCAGAATACTAAAGCCATCCTGAAAGGACTTATTTATTTATATTTAATTTTGGTGACCAGGTAAGCCCACTGAACCCTGGAGGTCCCTTTTTCAGGAGCAACCCGGGATTACATAGCATTGATAAATAACGCAGTATGATACAGTAATAACACAGTATGATACAGTCAGCTGGTTACATGTGATGCAAACAACATACAGTCGTTCAAGTTCAAGTTCAAGTTCAAGTTTATTGCAGGAAAACTCCATTGAGCAAGCTCATTCACAAGGAGGTCCTGTGACATAAACACTTAAAGTACAAACACAGATAGGTAATAACAGCATATACATGAAATACACGTTACATGATGCAGGCTGGATATACATACAAGGGTACCACACAGGGTGACCGCAGGTGGTAAACATTGATATGAGACAGGGAAGCGACTTATAGGTCCCATACTGATAAATGAAACATGATGACTGGTGTGATTTGATTTAATCAAATCAAATCAAATATATAGTATTTTGGCAGCTAGAACAAACAACAGTCTACAACTGATATGAGAGGGAGGAGAGATTTGATAGAGTAGCAGTGGAACGTAAGCAAAGATAAAGCCAGGAGTAGAAGGGGAAGGGAAAGCAGTTAATATGACAAATCAATTATACCTTACCAGTGGATAAATATGGCACACATGGGGAAGGAAGAGACTTAATGACAGTTACAGGTGTCTTTTATTTTGGCTGAACTTACCGATTTGTAGAAGTTTATTGAAACTGTGCTAGTTAGTTTCAGTATGGTTTGTAATTGGTTCCAAATGGAGGGAAGGGCATATGCAATAGCACGTTTACCAAAGGAAGTCCGCGTCCTTGGTATGTCAAGCATAATAAAGTCAGATTTTCTTAACGAGTATGCACTATGTGAGATACTAATAAGGGAAGAGAGATAGCTTGGCAATTTCTGCAGGAGCAGTTTAAGAGTCCATAGCCCAGCGTGGAGCAGGCGTCTAGTAGTAAGGGATGTCCAACCAACAGCTGCATATAAGTCACAGTGGTGCGAACGGTAAGGGGAGTTGGTAATGAACCAGAAGCACGTGATAAAGGATGTCCAGTTTACTTAGATTTGCAAGAGTGGTGGAGGAATAGATTACATTGCCATAGTCGAGTAGGGGGAGAAAAGTGGCCTGTACAAGCTTGTTTCGAGTTTCAAGGTGGAAAAGGGGCCTATTTCTGTAGAAGAAACCTAACCTTGCTTTTAACCTTCTAGAGACATCTTCGATGTGGTCACTGAAAGATAATTTATTGTCAATCCAGATACCTAGATATTTAAATTTGGTTACAACTTCCAGAGGCTCGTTTAGCGTAGTGACAATGAAGTCTTGGGCAAGAGTATTGGGGGGGCCCCGAGACAGCACTGCGGGAGAATATCATCGCTTTAGTCTTCTTGGCATTGAGCAGAAGCTTTGCCTTTATTAAATTATGCTCAAGTTGTGCGAAGTCCGCTTGAAGCACTCCCTTGACTTCAGATAATGATGAGCCAGAAGTATACAACAGTATCATCTGCAAAAGTGCAGATTGGACGAGATATGTTAGCATCTAAGTCATTGATGTACAGAGAAAACAAGAAAGGGCCTAAGATGGATCCTTGGGGTCTTGCAACTGGCAAGGCAGCAGAAAAAGCCTTCCGCCTTACTTTTGGAATCTTCCAGTTAGGTAGCTAGAGAACCACTGGGTGGTATGGTATGTGGCACCCAACTTTGCAAGGCAATTGACTAATAGTTTGTGATCAACAGTATCAAAAGCTTTGCTGAGGTCCAAAAGACTGCACCAGTTACCTTCTTAGCATCTATAGCAGACATCCAATCATTGGTTACTTTTGCTAGTGCAGTGATTGTGCTATGATTAGCCGGAAGCCAGATTGAGCTGGGTTAATGAGAGAAAGGTTTCCAAGTGAGATTTTAACTGAATATGGATCAGTTTTTTGAGAACTTTAGAAAGGATAGGCAATATGGAGATAGGCCTATAGTTGTTTACATTGCATGGGTCACCAGATTTAAATAGAGGGAGGATATGTGCTGATTTCCAGCAGGACGGCACAGCAGCAGATGTAATGGAAAGATTAAAGATGTGGAGAATTGGGGCAGTGAGATGGGCATAGCCTGACCTTAGGAAAAAGGGTTCCAAGCCATCGTCCCCTGCACTTTTTTTGGTGTCTAAGTTAAGAAGAGAATCTTCTACTTCTTTATAAGTTATCTTGCGCAGTTGGAAGGGACTGGGTCCAGGACTAGATGTGGCGGGAGGGGTATGCTGGCTCACCGCAGCACCAGCATAAGGTGACGAGTCAAAAGCTAATCCAGCTGTGGCAAAGTGGGAGTTAAGTTCCTCCAGGATTAGGGACTTGTTTTCCACAATCTTGCCACTTGTGACTATCTTTGTTGGGACAGAGGGGGCCATGGGCCATCCTTCTATAGCTTTGATAGTCTTCCATATTTTATGAGGGTTACCTTTAGCTTGTTCGAGAGTAGAAATATAATAGTTAGCTTTAGCAGAGCGAAGTTTTTTCACACAGTTATTCCTGGCTGTTCTAAAGGCCTGCCAATCCGAAGATTCTTTGGAATGTCTAGCTTTAGCCCAGAGCTTATCTCGAGCTATAAGGGCTGCCTTGAGATCCGAGGTGAACCAGGGATTGGAATTGTTCCATCGTGGTGGGAACAGGAGTGTAGCAGAGCATGTGAATAGACAAGAAAAATGAGCGAGGAGGGTGTGAGCCACATTACAGATACAAATTACACTCTGAAGGTAGTATAGGACTGTGAGATTCAGTTGTCCATGTGGTGGTCCCAGGAGCCCTTACAATGGCATTTGGTAGTTGCCATCATGTGAGCCTTAAGCCTAGTGTGGAAACTTTTTATAAAAGGTACTTCCTGCACCCTGGGAGGGAGGGAGTTCCACAGGGTGAGTGCAGTGTGAGCAAATGACTTACCCCCCCACCTTGGTTCTTACTCTGGGGACAGCTAGGAGAATGCGGTCTGTTGTGTGAAGGAGTTGGGAATTAGTCTTTAGAGCGATAAGTCCGGACAGGCTGTGAGGGGGAGTTGGGCTGTTTAATTTGAAGGTTTGGCATAGCAAAGAGTACTGGAGACAAGCACCCAATGAGGGCCAATTTAGTTGGGATAGAGTGTCACAGTGGTGGTTCCTGGGGTTTGACTGGGTGGTGAACCAAGCCACCTTATTGTACAGGACCTGGAGTCTTTTCATCTCAAGTCTTGCTACTCCATGTACTACTGGGGCTGCATAGGTGATTGTCTGGAGGAGGACGCTGGAGACTCTTGCTTCAGGTATCAGCTGGTCTTTCAGTCAGTAGAGGGTGCCTAGTTTCCCATGTAAGGTTTTAGTAACTTGGTCCACATGGTTCTTGAGGGTGAAACCCTGGTCCAGGGTGAGGCCAAGGTATTTTAGTGATGCCACTACCTCTAGGCTGCTACCAGACATGTAGGTCAGGTGTAGGTGTTGTTTTCTATCATGTCCAAGGGATCTTGGACCAAACAGCATGGCCTTGGTCTTGTCTGTGCTAAGGACCATTCTATTCTTAATTAGCCAGTTCTCGAGGGAACTTAGGTCACCTTGGAGCAAGGGGCTGAGGTCTCCCAGATTAGCGGAGGGTTGATAGATGATGGCATCATCTGCATACTGGACCACAGGGAAGCACGGTGTCATGGCAACACCACAGTCCTGACACCTGCACAGTGATAGCTGGAATCCTGACCGCCGCAAGAGCAACCTGCCACAGTTGCCAACATGCCCTCCACAGTGGCAGCACCACCGTGGCCACTGTGCACCGTGCACCTGGCCCCTGCCTAACCATGTCACTCCATGGGAACTGCATGGGCACCTTGTGTCTGCTGCCCTCGGGTGTCCCCAGTCCTGGCATTGCTGCCACACCACAAACCTGCTGCCCCTATGGTGCTTACTGGTGCCCCTGCCCACATTCTGCAGTGTTGCTCCACTGTTCATCGGGTGTGATGTTGATCGGAGGGGGCGCTGACCAGTCCTGTGCTGTAGTGCCAGTGTCATGGGCTATCTGTGCCGGTGCATCCTGTCTGCCATGCGCCTCGCAGTCTGATGGTGTGTCTGGTGTGGCTGCTGTGTCGGGATCTTGGTGGTTGGTGTGGGGTGTGTCGGGTTCGGCTGTGGTGGTATGTGGGTGTCACTGTGGGGGCTGTCGGCATTACCGCCGTCACCATACAGTGGTGCTTCTGACCATAGAGCTCCCACCACAGTGGTCACTCAGTTCATTGGTGAAAATGGAAAAGAGGAGGGGGGCCAAGTATCGACCCTTGCGGCACTCCCTCTTTTAATGGGAGCGGCTTTGATATGGAGTCTTTCCATTTTACCCTCTGTGTGAGACCAGTTCAATAGCTTTTGAACCACCTTAGAGAATTGCTGTCAAGACCTATATTGCCCAACTTGGTCAATAGCAGATTGTGATTGACCAGGTCAAAGGTCTTGGATAGGTCAATGAAGACCACACCAGTAGTGTCCAGTTCTCTGAGTACATCCATTGAGAGTCTGGTAAGGGCAGTGTCTCTCCCATGCTGGGTTCTGAAACCAAGCTGAGAGGGTGCCAGAAGTTGATGGAACTCCAAGTAATCTCGGAGTTGCCCATAGATCAGCCTCTCTTGTATCTTTGCCAGGATGCAGAAACTTGAAGAATGGGCAGGTTCAGAGAATATGGTACAGGTGTGCCCTTTCAAAACTGCACTGCTAATAGTTACTGTGGTGTACAGCACATCCCATTTGTGGAGAGCTGCTTCAGCATAATAACTATTGTGTAGGGCTGTACACTGCATCAGCCTACTCTTGAGCTCCTGTCATGACCAGTATGTAACCTTCCACACCTCCACACCGATTCTTACATAGTAACATAGTAACTGACAGCAGATAAGGACTACTTGACTTACCTAGTCTGCCTGTATTCCCTGCCTGCATCAGCGGCCGCTGACCCTACTTGATCATTGACTGTCGCCTCTCTTTCTCACCTCTAGCATTCCCTATGCCTGTCCCATGCATGTTTGAAACCCCCCACTGTGCTAGCTCCTACCTCTTCCTGGGATAGGTTATTCTGTGTATCTGCCACTCTTTCCCTGAAGAGGCCAGAAGGGAAAGGATTCAGATTCATTTTGGTGCAGGACAGTAACTGTTCATTTCTGTTTTTTTTTTTAAACCTAGATGTGTGTGCTTTTAGTAGTGCTGTTATTCCTTTGCTGTCTTTACTTGGAATTGTTTTGGGGCTGTTGAAAATTTGAAACCTAGTTTGGTGTGCTTTTAGTGGTGCTGTTATTCTTTTGTTGTCTTTACTTGGACTTGTTTTGGGGCAGTTGAAAATCTGAAACCTAGTTTGGTGTGCTTTTAGTGGTGCTGTTTTCCTTTGCCATCTTTACTTGGAATTGTTTTGGGGCAGTTTAAAATTTGAAACCTAGTTTGATGTGCTTTTAGTGTTGCTGTTTTCCTTTGCTGTCTTTACTTGCTGCAAATTTTGCCCATCCTCCCTCTCCCACCCCTTCCCCCACTCTTAATTAAATGATCTGTTAAATCTGATTGACTGGAGCCAAACACAGGGAATAGCAGCAGTTGTGGAGTGGGGGGGCATAAGGGGTATGAAGCATTTTGACTAATTTGTTGTTGTTGTTTCCTTCTTTAAAAAAAGTATCTGAGGATTGGTGGCATAATTTTTAGGACAGTAAATTAATAAAGAAGGAACTACAAGGAGAGCTTCAGTAACAGACAACTACTGGAATAGCAGTATAAGTGCAGTATAATGTGGGGAGTGGTGCAATGCAATGGATACTGGACAGCCATATTCAGGCAGACCTTCTGGATGCTGAGGTGCTGCCTTATCTGCATGCATCTCTCTGGACTGTGGGACAAGGTAGCCAGACTCAGAGCGGAAGTAAACTGGGTCAGGAGTACCTTCATCCCTATCTGGAGACCACTTAGTCCAATGCCACTGCCTAAAAGGAAGCAAAGAATGAGGAGCACTTGGATGATGGTGGGCTCAGGGAAGGTTAGGGCAGTCAGGCAGAGGCACATCCCAAAACCTATTCCACTCCAGAACTCATATGCCGCACTGGTAAATGGGGATAACCAAACAGAGGTACTCAGAGAAGTGGAAAGGAAGGATGTAGAGGTCAACCGAGAAGGTGACCTTAGTGGGGAGAGCAGTGGACCCCAGAGAAGGAGGAAGCAAATACTGGTGGGGGATTCTATCATAAGAGGTATCTGACTAGGAGCACAGAAGGGGCGGACAAGGAGGTGAGGTGCCTACCAGGTGCCATGGCATGGAGGGATGGGAGGAAGATCCTGGGGTTTGCAGGGAAGGCAAGATGGGAGGGTGAGCTGGATCTCATTATCTACCTAGGTACTAATGACCTAGCAAATGGGGAGCCTAAGAAGTTCAGGAAGAGTTCAGAAAATTGGGGAGGGGTCTCAAGCAAGTAGCTACATCTGTCACCTTCTTGGAAGTACTACCTGTGAGAGGCATGGGAGAGCATAGGGGTGCATGCACCAGGAACTTTAACACTTGGTTGAAGAACTGGTGCTGCCAGGAAGAGTTTGGATTCATTGGTGACTGGGGACCCACCTGGAGGGATGGGGGCTTGTTCAAGCCTGAAGGCCTGTATCTGTCCTGGAGAGGAATCCAAGCACTCAATGATAAGTTTAAATGCAACATGGACAAGCATTTAAACTAGCCAAGGGGGGTGGCAGGCCAGCAAGGAGGGTACCTAATTGCCCACCCCCATAGCTAGCAGTGGAATCAGTGAACATGAGGAGGGGCTATCTCTACAAAGTGTGCAAAAGATGGAAAATTCACCCAAAGGGAGGATAGGCATAAAGGGGGCAAAATTTAACTGAAGGGCAGACAGCAGGGAGAACCAGGGATAAAGGACAACCAGGGAGTGGACTGGAGTAGAACAGCTAAACAGTCCAGGGAGTTCACATCATGGAAAGCCATGTGTGCCAATGCCAGGAGCCTTAGCAACAAGCTGAAGGATATGGAGGCTGCCATGGTGCAGTCGGACCTGGACATTGTGGACATCACAGAGACCTGGTGTAATGATAACCATGACTGGGAGATGGCCATACTCAGCTACAACATATTTAGAATAGACAGGGTAGGGAGGAGGAGTGGCACTTTATGTGAAAGATGGCATAAAGGCTACAAAGAAACAGGAGGAACAAAATGGGGGAGCAATACTGTGGGTTAAGCTGGAAAGAAAAATTGGGTCAGCTATCCACACAAAGGTGGCCTACAGACCACCAGCCCAGGAGGAAGAGGTAGATAGGGAGTTAATGCTAGCCATCCAAAGGATGGCAGGCAAGGAGGAGGTGGTGCTGGTTGGAGACTTCAATATTCCAGATATGGAATAGAGCCTCCCAGCAGCAGAATCAACCAGGAGCAGATTTATCCTGGACTTCCTTCAGGGTGCCTTTCTTAAGCAACTGGTCATGGAACCAACTCGGCAGAATGCAATACTGGACCTCATGCTCACCAATGGGGACACTGTGATGGGGTAACAGTGACCACAAGTCACTGTGGTTTGAAATCAAAGAAGGGCAGAACCAAACCAAACAAAAACATGTATCCTGGATTTTAGAAGGGCAGACTTTGGGAAAATGGGGACATGCTTGAAAGAGGCACTAATGGGAATGGGGAGGGAATCAGGGTGGAGGAACAGTGGGCAATATTTAAAACAGGGATTACAAAGAGCAACAGAACTATGCATTAAGCAGGTTAGAAAGGGGAAAAGGAAGAGGAGGCCATAATGGTTTTCCAAGGAGGCAATGAAGAAAGTGAAAGCCAAAAAGATCACATTCGGGCAATACAAAAAGACGCAGGCAGAAGGGGATAGGGAGAAGTACCAGGAGAAGCCAAGGGAGGCAGGGCAGTCAGTAACGGAAGCCAAAGCTCTGACAGAAGAGCTCATTGCAAAATCAGTGGGTAGAGGGGACAAAACCTTTTACAGGTACATAAGTGAAAAAAGAAGGGCAAAGGGAGGGTTAGTGAGACTGAAGGGGAGGACATGGGCCATGTGGACGATGACAACAGTAAAGCTGACATGATGAACAGATATTTCTGCTCAGTCTTTACTGAGGAAGAGGAGGGTAATGGGCCTGAAGGGAGTACAAGGGGTGAGAATGGTGCAGAAATGGACACAAGTCCCTTTACACTGGAAAGGATCCTAAAGGAACTGGAAGGAATGAGTTGATAAAGCAATGGGGACAGATGGGGTGCACCCCAGGGTCCTAAATGTATTAAGAGAGGTGGTGGCTGAACTTTCTAGCAATCCTGTTTAGCCAGTCACTGGAAACAGGGGAGGTACCCAAAGACTGGAGGACAGCAGAGGTAGTCCCCTTATACAAAAGTGGGAACAAAGAGGAAGCAGGGTACTACAGACCAGTCAGCCTGACCTCAGTAGTGAGGAAGATCATGGAAGCACTACTGAAGGAGAGATTGGTGGAATATCTGGTTGCCAACGGACTACACGACCCAAGGCAGCATGGTTTCACTGGGGGGAGGTCATGCTAGACCAGCCTCACTGAATTTTTTGACCTGGTGACAAGGGAGGTGGATAAGTGGAGGGCAGTGGACATGACCTATCTGGACTTCAGCAAGGCCTTTGACACTGTGCCACTTAGAAGGCTATTAAACAAACTGGGGAATATGGGAGTGGGCAGGACAGTAGTTGCGGTGGGTGAGTAATTGGCTGGCTGGCTGGCTGGACACAGAGGGTGGTAAATGACTGTCACTCCACAGAGGGAAGAGTGACCAGTGGGGTATCACAGAGATCAGTTCTGGGACCGATCTTATTCAACATCTTCATCAGTGACATTGTGCAGGACCTAGAAAGCCGAATTTCCCTGTTTACTGATGACATTAAGTTGTGTATCAGAGTGGATGTGCCAGACGGTGTAGACAGAATGAGGAGGGACCTGCTGAAGCTTGAAGAATGGTCAAGGGTTTGACAGTTGAAATTCAATGCAAAGACGTGCAGGATAATGCATATGGGGCACAAAAACCCTGGAACAACAATTCAGTTGGGGCATGAGGATATAGCATGCACCAAGCAAGAAAGGGACCTTGGGGCTATCATCTCTGATAACCTCAAGGTAGGGAAACAGTACCACAAGGCAGTAGGTAAAGCAAACAGGATGCTGGGATGCATAGGCAGGGGCATCACCAGCAGGGAAAGGGAGGTCATAATTCCACTATACAAGACACTAGTGAGGCCCCACCTGAAGTACAGTGTGCAGTTCTGGAGACCTTACCTATGTAAAGACATAGACAGGGTAGAGAAGATTCAGAGGAGGGCAACAAAGATGGTACAGGGATTGCATCACAAGTCTTATGAGGACAGGCTGAAGGACTTGAAAAAGTATTCCCCAGAGAAGAGGAAGGAGAGAGGGGATATGATTGAGACATACAAGTACCTTACAGGGAGGAACAGGGTGCAGGAATACACTATTTTCCAGTGAAAAAGATGTTTCAGGACTAGAAGGCATGGGATGAAGTTGGAGAGAGGGCAATTCAGAGGAAATGTGAGGAAGAATTTCTTCACAGAAAGGGTGATGGACAAGTGGAACAGCCTGCCAGAGGAAGTGGTGAGGACTCAAACAATCACAGGACTTAAAACTGCATGGGACAGACATAAGGGAATTCTGGAGGTCAGGGGTAAGGGACAACAGGCTTCTAGAAAAATGCAAAGGGAACTTACAAGTTCAAATGGGCAGACTGGGTGGGCCATAGGCCCTTATCTGCTGACAGTGTCTACAGTGTCTACAATATGTGTCTATCTAAGAAAAAACTTCCTCACATTCCTCTTTATCCTGCCCTCCTCTAATCTCATATTGTGCTCCCTTGTCCTTGTCCAGCTTCTATAATGAAAGATGTCACCCACCTGCACTTTGTTCAAGCCCTTAACATACCTGAAGGTTTCAATCATGTCTCCTCATTCCAGCCTCTCCTCCAGTGTATACATGTTGAGGTCTTTCAGTCTCTCCTCCTATGTCTTCTAGTGCAATCCCGCACCATCTTAGTTGCCTATCCCTGGACTGCCTCCACCTTGTCTATGTCCTTTCGAAGTTGCGGCCTCCAGAACTGTACACCGTACTCCAGGTGGGACCTCACCAGTGTTTTGTACAATGGCATCACCACCTCCCTTCTTCTACTAGTGATACCCCAGCCTATACACCCCACCATCCCACTGGCCCTCTCCACAGCCTTGCTACACTGTTTGATCACCTTTAGGTCATCTGAGATGATTATCTCTAGATCCCTTTCCTCCCTGGTTACCATCAGCAACTCCCCCATCCTATGACTCTCCACAGGATTTTTGCACCCCAGGTGCATGACTATGCACTTCTTTGAGTTAAACTTTAATTGCCACACTTTGGACCATTTGGACCATTCTTTCAGCTTTATTAGGTCCCTCCTCATTCTTTTGACCCCTTCTGGACTGTCTACCCTATTGCAAATCTTGGTGTCATCTGCAAATAGGCAAACCTTTCCCTCCAGTCCTTCAGCAGTGTCACTAATGAAGACATTAAACAGGACTGGCCCTAATACTGATCCTTGAAGAACCCCATTTGACACCTCCCTTTCCTCAGATGTGCTCCCATTTACTACCACCGTCTGCTTTCTGTTCCTCAACCAGTTTCTAACCCAGTTCTCCACTTTTAGGCCCATCCCCAGGCTATGCAACTTGCTAACCAGCCTTCTGTGTGGAATGGTGTTGAAGGCCTTTCTGAAATCAAAGTAGGTGACATCCACCGCTCCTCCATGATTCACTTCCTTTGTCACACAGTCATAAAAATCTATCAAGTTTGTTTGACACGACCTTCCCACTGCGAATCCATGATGCCTCAGATTCTATGCTCCACTGGATTACAGGTGTTCCACAATTCTTTCCTTGAAAAGTGCCTCCATAATCTTGCCTACTACTGAGGTGAGGCTGACTGATCTATAGTTACCCGCTTCCTTCCTGCTTCTACTCTTCTGAATAGGGACTACATGTGCCCACCTCCAGTCTTCTGGACCCACCTCTCTATTGAATGATTCACTGAAC
The DNA here is from genome assembly GCA_016271365.2 of Neoceratodus forsteri. Classification (NCBI taxonomy): domain Eukaryota; kingdom Metazoa; phylum Chordata; order Ceratodontiformes; family Ceratodontidae; genus Neoceratodus; species Neoceratodus forsteri. The sequence goes on along the minus strand of CM057458.1, from coordinate 722,187,158 downwards.
AGGGCTGCCAGTGGTGCTGCTAGCTCCTTCTGGAGCTCCTTTAGTACCCTGGGGTGTATACAATCTGGTCCCATCACTTTGTCCCCCCCCTTAGTTTTGTGAGTTTCTCCAGGACTTTCCCTTCTGTAAAAGGACTGGTGTTTAGCTTCACCCTCCCCCCCCCATTGTGTACTTATGGCCTCTGTCCCTCCTCCTCCTCAGTGAATACTGAGCAGAAGTATTCATTCAGTACTGATGCTTTATCTAGGTCTTTCTCCACACATACCCCTCCTTCCCCTTTGAACCTTACAATCCCCCCTCTTGGCCTTCCTTCTTGCACTAATGTACCTTTAGAATGTCTTTTCCTCTGTCCTTTATTGTTATCACTAACCTTTCCTCTGCCTGTGTCGTCACACTCCTTATAGCCTTTCTAGCCTCTTTCTATCTCTCAAGGAACACTGCCCTATTCTCATCCTTCTGTGTCTCCTTGTATTTTTTGAAACCCACCTTCTTGTCCCTCACTTTCCCTGCCACATCCCATGAGAACCATAGTGGTTTGTTCCTTCTTTTGCCCTTTTTTCTCAGCCTTATGCACTGATTTGTTACCGCCGCTATGGCTCCTTTTAGTTTTGCCCACTGCTCCTCCACCCCCCCTTTGCCTCTTTCCTTACCAGGGCTTCCTTGATCTCTCTCCCCCCATTACTGCAAAGTCCGCCCTCCCAAAATCCAGGACCCTTGCCTGTGTGTGACACTGAACCAATGTTAAACCACACTATAGGGAGGTCACTCGCCCCAGGTGATCATCCACCCAGACTTCCATAACGCTGTCTCCATTGGTTAGTACCAGGTTTAGAATCACCTTATCCCTGGTGTGCTCCAGCACCAACTGCCTGAGTCTTGCCCCTTGCAAGGAATCCATGATGACCCTGCTCCTGGCTGAAGCTGCCTCTGGGATGGTCCAGTCCACTTCTGGCATGTTGAAATCATCCTGCAGCAGAACCTCCCCCTTTGCTGCCATCCCATGTATTTCCTCCAGTATTGCTCTATCTACCTCTTCCCCTGAGCTGGAGGCCTGTAGATTACTCCAGTGTGAATTGTTGCACCCTTGCCTGACTCAAAGGTAACCAACAGTGACTTAGCGCCCCCCCGTCTACCTTGTACCTCCATATTTAATACATTCCCTCCTGAATAGAGCAAAATCTGGTACATTTACCTTCCAGTCATGGTTCTTTGTCTAAAATATGTACATCCATTTCTGTCCCCCCACACATCCCTTGGGAATACATTTTGGGATGTGGCATACACAATTAGCAGGTTGTATAAGTTACCAGCCAGAACTTTCACAAGTCAAAAAAGCCCAGCCAAGTCTCCCAGGATACTGACAGTCAAACATATTTTGGATCACTCCAGGTCGAGCACTATGGAGCTGCAAGTACTGCCAGAAACTATTCCTTGGCAAACTGTACTTGTCCTGTGGGGATGTGTATGACAAAAGTGCACCAAGTTCCTGACCACTATGCCCACCAAGATTAAAATGCCAGCTTCCCTCCACCTGCACCAACATACCACCCCCCAAATTTTCAAAAAAGAGTTTTGCCAAAGGTGATGCAAGAGGGAAGCTTCTTTATCTCACCCCAAGCTGTGTGTGAGCAGTAGCCAGGTACATCTCATAAATCTGGTCATGGGAACCATCCAGGGTGAGAGTGGGTTATCTGTGAAAAGCAGCCAGAGGTTTGTGAGACCTCCAACTGGGACAACTCCAGTGGGATCCACCGGGGGTTGCAGCTGTTTGTATTCTTTGGAGCTATGCTGCAAGCCGACTGTTTTTTTTTTTTTTTACTTTCTATTTTTGAAATATGTATACATGAAAACAATGCATAAAGGAAATATTAATTTACATGCTGAAAGCCAAGACAATACAAGGTCCCATAAGATAGATAAAGAGGATATTACATACAAGAAAAAAAATACAGTGCGAAAGGGGCTTAGGTGTAGTGTAACCCCCCCCCCATCTTGTTGTGTTTCCTGAATGTTGGGAGGACTCTGTTGTGGCAGTCTAGCCCTTAAAACAGTGGTGTCTGGTTCATTTCTATTTATTCAAGAAGCAGCTTTAACATTGTGGGGGATGATCTCTGAGGCACTCCACCTGCCTTACTTCATGGGTTGTATACACCTGCTAGGTTGTCTGATGCACATGTGACTAAAAGTAAATCCGTCCCCTTCTGAGGTTCCCTGGTCTTCTATGGTCGTTCTAATTGTGCATCTGTAGAAGGTTGTCGCACTACTCCAGAGCTCCACACTTTAAGCTGAAAAAGGCAATTCAGCACAAGGTAAGAAAAACAATATCAGCATACCACAATTTGACAATGCCAGCCATAGTTCATAGCTTATATAGAACGTTCAGATTTGCAATGCTATTTGTAGAGAACCAGGGAATGTTTGCATCTATGCTCCACGTCGGATGTGTCTCAGACTTAGTAACAGATCAGTGTAGAAGATAGAGCCACAGTTAAAAACGTTTACAGCCCACAACCTCAGCCAGTTCACTGCTTCACAAAAAACTGTCTGCAGAACAGCACTTGAGAACTCCTACTAGCAGTTCCTCAATGCCCCCATACTCTATGTTCCTGTTTCCTATCTAAACAGATAGCCAAAGCTGCACAGAGTCATAACCTAGCAGTCAAATCGTTCATAAGACCGCATTTCATAGCAGCAAAATTGCCTAACATACTGTCTGCCTAAAAGCCCAAAAGTGCTCTGGACACCCCTTGCAGTGGTCCCAGATGCTCCAGAATACATTTATGTTCTCACTCCCATTCTTAGAGTACTCTGAACACCCCTACTAGCTAGCAGTTACAGACACTGACAAAGTTTTCACAGGGCAGCTAATCACCAGCTACTTACTGCATCGCCCCCCTCCACTTCTCCAGTCTGTTATCCACGTTGGGCTGAGTTTCTATGGACCAAAATGGAGATTGTGATTGTTATTTTATGACCCCTGTTGTTTTCGCCTCCATGCTGTCTCTCTTGCTCCACCAATCTCGCAAGCTTGTTCCTCGCGTTCCTATTGGCGCACGTACTCACATGAGAGTACCTACTCACGCAATGACGCATACCCCACTGATGGTACACAGAGATGCATCGTGACTGCTAAATAAACAAAGCCTGCCCAATTTATCTCATTTAGACCTTAAGGCCACCGCTTTACAGTCTAATTTAGCACTCATTTACCCAACTGAATGTTTGCTGTTCACTACTACGGTGAAGCCTGTATTTCTCCGGTTGCCTGAGAGATTCAACTCCCACCCCCACCCCCATTTAAAGGCACAGGCATCTGATGTGAGACTTCTCTTCTCAACCATTTACAGTGAATTACAATTAAAGGGACAAGCATATGCACAGGCTACAACTATGAAAGCATGCCTTTCAGTACATTTTATAGCAACATTACAGGACAATAAGCACCAGAAACACAATCATATCATTATTAAATTACTTTCATTCCCTTCCTGAAAAGTCCTGTGGATACTTAGTCTGTCCTCTTTCTTTGTTTAACAGGTCACCATGCCCAAAACAAAGAGTTGCAGACAGTGCAATGTCCCCATTCTACCCCAGCAACTACGAAGGCTTTGTTCCTCTTGCGTAGAAGAGTCCACACTGCACATTGAGGTACAAGACACAGAGAATGACTTTTCTCACTCTGATTTAGCTCACAACTCTGACCACCAATCAGACACTACAAAAGCATTACTCCAGAACAATCAACTCATGCAAGCACAACAGGAGGTGCTAGCAGCTATGCTAGTTCAGTTAACAGAATTATCAAAACAGCAGACAATTAACCCCCCACCAGCAAAGAAAAGAGCCACCTCTGCTCCTTCTAAACAGATAGAGCTTCCTGCAATTGGTCAACCACCTATACCTACGGACACTGGCGACACCTCTGAGGAGGAAGAGGGAGAGCTCGAGCAAGAGCCCCAAACCCTCACGGCCAAGTGATGCTTCCCGGATCAAATCCCAGCACTAGTCCGGCACATCATGGAGACAGTGGGCTTCGAAATTGCAAAACTACTACCGTCACTACAACCTCTCGCCAAACACGCAGAAGTATTGCCAGTCTGCGAGGCTATCGAAGAGATCATACAAAAAGAATGGTTCTCCTCTGAACCAGCTAGAATACCAGAGAGAAAATCCTGAGACAAAATGTACCCACTACAGGCGGAAACACTCACCCTCTGGTGCACCCCGCCCACAGAGGATCCCCAAATAGCAGCCCTCAATAAAAAGACTGTACAGCCCACAGAGTCTGCTTCTGAACTACAGGATCCTATTGATCAAAAACTGGAGGAAAATTTAAAAAAGAATGCCGAGTAAGCAGGCTTGTGAAGCAGAGCTGCTTCCACCGCCATATACGCCACAAGAGCTCAATTGACCTGGCTTCAGCAGCTACAAAAAACTATCCCTGAAAAGTCCCCTGAGACCATTCTCCTAGAAAACACCACCTACCCACCAAATACCTAGCAGACATGGTAGTAGATTCCCTAAAAATAAATACCAGATCCACAGCGATCACCAATAGAGCACGTATATCCCTAAGGATGAAACTATGGGATGCTGATAAAGAATCAAAAGCCACCCTACAAAGACTACCATTTAAGGGCAACATGATATTCGGAGAAGGACTAGAAAAATATCTCAAGGGCAAGGAGGAAGGAAAGGCAGTAGCCAGAGACCAATCCAAATCTTCATACCTACCCGCCCGACCCAGGAACAGATACCATTCCTTTCGGGACAACAGAAGAGGGAGTTCTATTTTCAGGGGACAGGCATATAGACAAAACTATACCACGCCCTACCAATATAACAGATATAGGGCCAGGGGTTCAACTCAAAGAGGCAGAGGCAACTACAACCACCAGAACCACTCCAGATCCTGACTACACAAACCCAACTCTGACTCACAAGGCAGTGGGTGCAAGACTCAAACAATACTTATACGAGTGGGAACAATCCACAACAGATGGATGGGTATTGGAAATAATAGGAAAAGGCTACGCTATAGAATTCACAAAACTACCACGAGAGAACAGAATGGTTCAATCCCCAGCCTCCAACCACAAAAACACACCAGTTCAAGTTTCAATGGCTATACAAGAACTAAGCAGATACAACGCTATAACATCCGTTCCACAGCGAGAAGAAGGCAGAGGAATACACTCCGTGTTCTTCATGGTTGCAAAAAAGACAGGGGGCTCCAGACCCGTATTGGACCTAAAATACATCAATCAAGCATTGAGAAACACCCCCTTTAAAATGGAAACAATAAGGTCCACATTCAGAGCCCTCAGGCAGGGAGACTTCCTCACATCAATAGACCTAAAAGACGCTCACCTTCATGCACCCATGAGACCCAACTACTCACGTTATCTGCACTTCTGCATACTCGGACAACACAATCAGTACCAAGTACTACCATTCGGTCTCGCCTCAGCTCCCAGAGCGTTCACAAAAATCTCAATAGTTATAGCGGCAAAACTTCGAGAACAGGGGATACACATCATACCCTACTTACATGACTGGCTCAACAGGGCACGGACACTACAGCAATCCACCAGGGAGACTCAAACAGTGGTAAACTGTTTACAACAACATGGCTGGGTAATCAATCACAAGAAAAGCAGACTAATACCCAGTCACTCTATAGAACACCTAGGCACACTCATAGATACAGAAAAAGGCCTAGTATTCCTGTCACACTCAAGAATTCAATCGATCTTATTGACAGCACAATGAGTACAGCATTGCCAGAGCACAACGCCACTACACATATCTCAAATGTTCGGGCTTATGTCCTCCACAATAGATACCGTACCATGGGCAAGATGGCATGCCAGACCACTCATGTCCTTACTGCTAACTCAGGGACCTACACACGATATTGACCTATCAAAAACAGTCTCTCTACTGCCAAAGGTAAGATCAAGTCTGACATGGTGGACAAACAGACACAAACTTTCACAAGGCATGCCCTTAGACATAACCCCAGATATAATTATAGAGACAGATGCCAGCCTCTCAGGCTGGGGGGCAATATCAGGAACTCATGCAGCACAAGGAAAGTGGTCAGTCACAGAGACAAAACAAACAATAAACATCCTAAAGATGAAGGCAGTATTCAAAGCCCTACTACATCTATCTCACTTAGTTCAGCAAAAACATGTACAAGTAAAATCAGACAATCTCGTCACAGTATCTTACATAAACAAGCAGGGAGGAACAAAAAGCAAAGCAATGATGACAGAAACATCAAAACTAATGACATGGGCACAGAGAAACCTACTATCCATTACAGTGATTCACCTGGCGGGAAAACTGAACATCACGGCAGACTGGTTAAGCTGCCAAATGATCCACCCAGGGGAATGAAAACTCCATAAGCAAGCATTCCACCTGCTAGACCAAAGATGGGGCCCAATAGAAATAGACCTCATGGCATCACACAAAAACCATCAATGCATAAAATATTGGTCACGGTTCAAGGACCACAAAGCTATAGGAGTAGATACTCTCTCAGCCACATGGACATTCCAAGTAGCTTATGTTTTCCTACCACTACCACTACTTGCCCAGGTACTCAGGAAAATATGCACCTCGAGAGCACGAGTCATCCTAGTGGCACCACACTGGCCAAGAAGATCTTGGTTCGCTGCATTAGTATCCATGGCACTAGACAGCCCACGGAAAATACCACACAGATCAGACCTACTATCACAAGACCCTGTTCTACATCCAAACCCTCAATGACTGCAGCTGATGGCATGGATCCTGAAAGGGAGAGACTACTAAAAGCAGGATATCACCTTTCAGTCATAGACACGAAGGCCTCATCATGACAACAGTCCATGGTCACCACCTACCAGTGCCAGTGGGACATATTCAGCAAATGGTGCAATCACCACAAAATCGACCCAGTTTCATGCACCATTCCTCAAGTACTTCTGTTCCTTCAGGAGGTACTACAACTAGGACTATCACCTGCCTCATTAAAAGTACAAGTCGCAGCAATGGGGCAGCCAGGAGACAAATACAAGGCACCACTCTAGGTTCACATCCAGATGTTGTATACTTCCTAAAGGCAGCAACCAACATTCGTCCCACCCATAAGACTATACTAGCACCATGGGACTTACCGACAGTTCTGACAGCCATGACTAAACCTCCATTTGAACCTATAGACACCATCCCCTTGAAATGGTTGCAACTCAAGGCAGTGTTTCTGACAGCCATTGTATTAGCCAGAAGAGTAAGCGAAATACAGGTGCTATCATATAAAGAACCTTTCTTACAATTCTACAAGGACAGAATATCCATGCGCCCAATTGCATCATTCCGACCAAAGATTGTCTCAAGGTTTCACCTAGGTCAAACCATTGACATACCAGCAGAACTACCACAAGAAGACATTCAGGCTGACCCTCAGCTAAAAATGCTGGGCATGGCAAGAATTCTTACTACTTATTTCACAAGAACAGCTGACATACGAAAAACAGACAGAATGTTCATCGTAGTATATGGCTGCAGACAGGGACTTCCAGCCTCGAAATCCTCAATCGTGGGATACCTGAAAACAGCCATTTCTGAGGCTTACAAAGCAACCAACTTGCAAGTACCAACACACATAAAAGCTCATTCCACCAGAGCTGTTGCGACATCTTGGGTGGAAAGAAACATGGCCACTGCAGAAGAAATATGTGCCACAGCCACCTGGTCAACTATCCACACTTTCACCAGACACTACAGAATGGATGTGTCACAAGACACCAAGACAAATTTCGCTAGGGCAGTACTACTTGCAGCCTGCACAGAACATAAATACTGTAACTTCCACACGTCTTACCCTCCCTAACAAACTATCACTGCTTTTGAATAACCCATGATGTAAGGAAGGTGAAATGCCTCAGAAATCATCCCCCACAATGGTAGTTTACTCACCTGGTAAAGGTGATTGTGGGGGAATGAAACTCTGAGGCACTCCACACCACACTCTATACAGATGTGATATTGATAATAACTACAATGGCATTATAGACACAATTTCTGATAAATTATTCAACAATATTTAAAAAGCATGATTTCCACCTGTACACACTTTTCCAATTAAACTTCACAGTACAAACATTCCAAATATTTAACAGACTATTATTCAAAGTACAGGCAGGGGGATCTCTTCAGATACAGCTTGGGAATGCATCGAATTGACCATAGAAGTCCAGGGAACCTCAGAAGGGGACGGATTTACTTTTAGTCACATGTGCATCAGACAACCTACCAGGTCTATACAACCCATGTTGTAAAGAAGGTGGAGTGCCTCAGAGATTCATTCCCCCACAATCACCTTTACCAGGTGAGTAAACTACCAGTATCTGAGATTTTGGAGTGTTGTTTCATTTTCTAAAATCTGTTGCAACAGTGCCTTTTTCTTTACTTTAGCCTGTCCCTGTTCTTTTTGCTCTCTCTGCTGTCTCCCTACCCACATTGTGGCTACTTGTAGGTATTCTTCCTATCCCTCTCCTTTTTGTTTCAGCATCACTCCTGAAGCCTAGAATAAAACTGCCTGAAAAAGCTAAAGAACTGTAAATAAGCCTCAGAATTATTAAACAAGCATAGTGACTCTCTTTCTTTACTCTGTGCAAACTGAAGAAACCTTGCAAGAGGCAAAAACAGTGCCTAAAGAAGCACAGGAGACTCCTGTTCTGGCTTGCAAGTATCCTTATTTTTTATGGTGATAAAGGAGTTAATAGTGCAGCAGAACTTGTGCTAACTTGTGCAGGGACACACCATACTAATTAGACTGCACAGCATTGTGTATGAGACCTACCTTTACAAAAGACAGATAAATGTAGATTAATAGTTGCAATAAAACTTCTTTTAAGGAATACAGAGCATGGAAGGGTTCTATCATGGTACTTTACCATTTAGAAACTTTAGGTGAATAAAAAGAAGCAATTGCATATGTACCTGTGTTCTAGGTAGCAAATTTGTTGTTTGTTGAACCTCAGGACCTCACTGCAGAATGACTGTTACTTAGGGCCGGACGGCCATGTTTTCTGCCTATTTATTCACAGTCACTGCTGGGAGGAGCTTGACTCCTTGGCATATTCTTTGTTTTTGTTTAATAAACCTTTTTATTTGTGCTAATGTGTTGCTATCTGTATACAACAGTATGTTATGAAATGTTTATGTAGTATAATTTAATTTTGTAGCCTTTAAAGGTATCTTTTTGATTCAATGTATAAAGTGGGAGGTGTTAAGTGGGTCATGAGACCTGTAACTAGTATAAATGTGCTTGTATTAGTAGAGCAAAGTTAGTGGTTGGTAGGAGCTCTACTCTACCTGTTCCCTAGCTTGCTACTATGTGAATGTCAAAAGCTGTTTGAGAAGCTAATATTAGACCTCTTTTTTGTTTTGTTATTACTTTATTTTCCATACTCAGTCTGCTTATTTTTGTCTGCTGAATAATAAATTTAAGCTGAAGTTTTTGAATCCTGAACATTGCCTGGACTCCATTTGTACCCACATTCACATATAGCAATAGATAATTCCATTTCAGAAGAGAGAGATCCATAATAAAGAATATTTAATAACATGTTAAGCTTAACATGATGGATACTCTCTCTCTCTCTACCATTCCAAAACCAAATTATCACTTTCCAGTGGACAGAGGCCAAAATAAGAATTTAAAATTCCTAAAAAAGATAATAATTTAAAGTACATCCTTACTCTCGAACTTAGCGTCCAAGAACTTCCAACAACAACAAAAAAAAGTACATAGACATTATCAAAAAGAAATCTGTCTAGTATTGGTCCATATCCGTATATATTTCTCATCAAGTATTGATTTATGTCATACATATAAAGGTTCAATTCTAGAACTCTTTAGTATAAATAATAAAGTTACATAGTAGACTTGTAACTCACTGAATTACTTTAATCAAAGCAACAATTACAAAGTACACGCGTTGCCCCCTCATTTAATTTCTACAAGCTATTCCTGAGTAAGTTAACCCTTAATTATACAGTATTTGTTACTTAATGGATGAGATTTCACTAATGCTAGAACAGTAGAATAGAAAATAAAAACTTTATCACACCTCAAGGCTCCCTGAAATCAACTAGGAGGAGTTATTATATTAATTCTTTCTGAAAAGTAATGTTTCATCATTAGTTTCCCTATTACCCTAGGTCCACATATACAGTACGTTCAAACTATTCATAATTCTTGACTTTCAGTGTGCAAAACAAAGAGGGAAAAATCATCATATTCATGTACATGTATATCAGTTTAGACACAAGTCCAACACCTCTAAAGCATGATGTAATCTAAGTTGAGATCAGTTTATATTGGAAAACAAAAATAAGTATCAGTTTGACTTTGCTGAAGTAGTTCAGGGACTGACTTGACCCTCAGATATCACCACTACTTCCATTATTTTTGGTGCTGCTTCAGTCTGAGTGATGTTCAGAACTTCTTCCAAATAAAGTGAGTCCGCTGATATCTGCATCAAATCCAATCTATGCAGGGGGTCTTCATGAGTGCTTTTTCCTGATGGAATCTTAGCAGTGTCAACATAAGACATGTTGAAATCAGTGTCCTCATCAGAAATAGACAGATCTCTTACTAATCTTGCAGCTTTAGCAGCATTTTGATCAAGTATGTACTTTTTAATTTGATATTTGGCATAAAAAGTTCATACTTGATCGGCAAGCCTTATTCTGGCTTTGCAGGGATAGTGAATGATTCTGTCAAGTTATTCATATTTTCACCTATTTCTTTTCTGTCTTGGTTTTCCTTGCCATCACTCTGATGAGCAAAATAAATGAAGAAAAGGAGTGCTCACAAGCAAAATGGCTGCTACTGTAGGTCTGCAACCAATGGCATAAACTGTAACAAAAAAGAGAGGCAGAGACTCACAAGCAGATTGAGTAAAAATAGAGCATTTATTGGGCCCATGGCATTCCTGGCACTTCGAGGGAGCAATCCCTCTTCATCAGAGGGGGATAAAGAGGGATCGTTCTCTCAAAGTGCCGAATGTTCATGGCACAATAAATGTTCTATTTTTGCTCAATCTGGATTGTGAGTAGCTGCCTCTCTTTTTTGCTACTCTGATGAGCAACACTAGTGTCAACATTCAAATCTACCCCAAAATTGGTGTTTGCAATGCAGAACAGCATACTCCGTAAGCACCTGTTCCGAGGTAAATTTAAATGTGACACCAGTACTGCTCATCAGAGTGTTGGTAAAGAAGACCACAACAGGAAAAAATCAGTAAAAATATGAATAAATAAAAAAAAAATTATAAAGTAAAGAAAAGCATTGAATGAATGGACACATTGAAATGAATTGGCTCCAGTCATGTCAATGCAGTCTGTGACAGAATCAGCTGTTTGTGGGACAGTGATGATTCAAGTCCAAATTTCAGAAAGAGAAGCTTTGCAGGACTGAGATTAGGAAAACATAAGTCTGAAGGTGGGAATAGGTGGGTGGCAGAGGGTTCTGAGGGTGGGAAGTTTTTTTTTTTGTATTTCAGTTTTGTAGTGTAATCTTTATGGAGATGGACATTCAGTTTGTAATGTAATCTTTACGGAGAGGGATGTTGAGTTGCATTACCTCTTGATGGGTGGGGGGTAAATATATAACGGAGTTGTTACAATGGATGAACACTTGAAAGACATATGTGAGGAGGTTGAGGATAAGGTGATACAGTACATGGAAGGCTGGAAAGGGTAATTTTTATTTATTTTCATGTTGCTACATGATCTGTATGGGAACTTAGAATGTCTCACATTATCTCTTGGGGGATGGGGTTGATTTGAATTTGTACCAGACTGGCTACTAGGGACTAAAATGAGGTGTACGTATGTGAGGAGGCTGGAGGTATGTACTGTAGAGTTCATAATTGCAATCCTCAGTAAAGCACTTTACATCCAGGCTTCGAGTGTGGTTTTATTTTGTTTCCAGAATCAAGTTAATGATAAAACAATGCACCATGATTCTTTGAGTTGCCCTTTTTTGATTTTCAGTGCACACCAGTGGTTAACTTTGCTATCTTGCTGATGCTCAGAGTTTTCAATCTTCCAAAAGCTAAGAGGGGGAACAGGATGACTACAATCAAAAAACTACAAATCCCAGAATTCCTGTGATGTGGGGTTGCTGTTTCAGTGCAGGCATGGTACGTGAAGTGTGGGACTGAGTAGAATGATGTTGAACTAAGCTGCTGGATTTATCAGAGAGAGTTGTGTTGCTTTTGCTGGCGAGTCTTGGATTTCCCCGTGGTGGAGGTGGACTAGGAGAGACCAGCCTGGGGTAAGGATGTCATGTTGTGCAGTAAACTACTGAAGGGAAGCAGGAGATGGGGGAGCAGAATGGAGTACCAAGCTGTGTTATTCAGAGTTGGAAGGAAGGAAATGGAAGCAGGAGATGGGGAGCAGAATACAGTGCCGAACTGTGTTATTTGGAAGGAAGGAAATAGTGTGGAGAAGTGCGGGTGGGAGGGGGGACAGACAAACAAACACCACTGTTAAATGGAGAATAGGTGGAGAGATGTGGTTCATGTTCAGCCCCAGCACAGAAAGGAAGAAGGCCATCTAGGTATCCAGTCACGTGCTTCCACAGTCCCTTCTCTCTCTTCTACTTCATAGCAATACAATAGCATGGCTCCGCCCATGCAGCCATAAAAAGGACTGTTCAGAATTTCTTAAAACTAATGGAACCTGTATGTTGGACTACAGCAGTAGTCCAATGGGCAAGAGTACTGTGAAGTACACAATCATGGGGCTTAATGTTTAGCTGCAACCCTTTAAAAGCACTCAGAACACTGCATGTTACAAAACATTGAACTGCCTGGCAGGGCCATGTTATTTCAGGGACAGTCTGGGAAACCCCTCAGTCTGAGGCTTAGCTTTATGGTGTGTAGAAGTCTCCTGTCATGAATAAAGACTTTTTAATTTTTATTTTATGTGCTCAACTCAATTATTCACACAGTCCAGCAAGACAGCTTCCACTGGTACAGTGAGAGATGGGCTTGGCAGACCTGACGAGAAGGTAAGGGTCCTAGTGGCAGATTAACATCGGAACATCACACATGGTGGAGAACACAGCCTTTCTCCTGCCCTGGCTCTATCTTGCCTGCTGGCACCAGCCCCCTACCGCTAAGTGCATTGATGGGTATCCAGTTACCATCCTTAGTCCACCAGTTTCAGATCTGGACCTCCAGACATCAGCTAGGCTGCCCTTCCTGCAGAAAAATAACATTTCCTGCCCTTTGCAGCAGCTTTCCTGCAATGTTACAGACTGAACTGAACTATAACCAAACTTCTTATCTGACATTTCATTAGCTGTAGCAAGCTCTGGAGTCCCAAGAAAAAACTGTACCCACCCCTGCCCCCAACTGCAGAACTTACCTCATGGCAGCTCAGTCTCATATACATCCCACTAGCACCTTGATATTTCTGCCTGCTGGCTTTCCAGCAACAGCTGGCTGTCCTGCTCCCTCAAAAATGCTGCCTACCATTCTAGACTCCACGTTGCTGTGAACTGAAGTGAAAAGAAAACAAAACAAATTATTGTGAGCATCCACAGCAACCAAGAACACCAGCCGTATCTACTGCATCCCAAACCCCCATTCCAACTACAGCATCAACTCCCCAGATCCCACCAACAGATTTCCAACAACCACCTGGCTGCATCATGGGCTCTTTCAGACCCCAAGGAACTTGGGAACATGGTCTAAACTGCTGACTCACCAGTTTCCCAGACACAGAACACACAGGACCTATACTACAGGCCCCAAGACTGAATGCAGCTCACTCCTTTTCAACAGCCACACAGCACACTCTGCTCTGCCCCTTGTTCGGTACTGCAGCCTGCTGCTGCTTCAACTGTAACTCCACAGTGGCTGCCCTCAGCCATGTCTCTGGGCTCCTGCTCAGACTCCTACCAAGCTCTGTTCAGAACTTCGACACCCCCAACTCAGCTGCTGAGCCACAGTAAACACTTACTCTGCCCTCCTGACAACTGCAGTTTCCCTCCCACCAGTGCAATCACCAAGGAGCTGCTGCTACTCACTCGGCCACACTACAAAAAGGTCTTCCAATATAAAACAAACATAAAGGACTGCAAAGATTCAGCAGGGCAAATTTTAAATAAATGTGGGGTGCAATCAACAAATACAGAATCAAATAAATTGATTTCAGACATCCAGACCAGCACAAATCTGAGACAATCTGGGAGCCCTGAGAGAAAAGAAAAAAATGCTCAATAAAGTGGCAGCAAGTAAATGGAATTCTTCTAACAGTGCCACTTACCAAAACAATGCCTGTCATTTTCCTCTGACAGCTCGGGGAGGAGGACTACCATGTGGGAACCACCATTTTGTGCTTCGGCCACCTCCACAGAAACCTAGCGAAAAGCAGTAGCAGTCTTTGTTTGGATACAGAGTACAAGCCAGAAATTACCCCAACCCCTGCCAGTGGCCATCTTTTTTAAGGGCACAAACTTCTTCAAAATTGCTTCACTCCATAGAACTTGAGGCCATCTTTAAAAGGGGCAAACCTTATTGAAATGAATGGACACTGACACAAAAAGCTGAATTTGCAATAGGTCTTTATTTAAATAACAGAACAACAAGGATTGGGGTTGGAATTGTTTATTTAATGCATCACTTGATGGACATTGCTTACAAATAAATTTTACTTTGTCAATGACATTTTCTACATGGCATTCCATCTAATCCTCCATGTTCCATCCCCTGTATGATGGCAGCTCCTTCTCATGTTCACATCCTCCATTCTGTCAAGTGAAGATCTCCCGTGACAACCATGTCTGACGAAGAAAGAAATATGGGTGCAGGAGCATCCAGAGGCATACCTTGGCCTACCTCAAGGGTATGGAGCTACAACATAGAACTCCTTCTGCAGGATATCTAGTCCTCCATCTCATCACAGGGAATGTCAGCTATGAAATCTATCCAGAATGACCTTGCCTACATTAAAACAATTTCACCACACTCCACGATGCATGCCAGCCTACAACCATCATCCTTCTCAGCCTAGCCTACAGCCATCATCCTTCTCAGCCTTGCCTCACAATGATGCTATCAACTTGCTTGAGCAATTTCAAGCCTGGATTACCTTCAGTGGTTGGACTGATCCCCTGCATATCTGCAATTTCAAGCCTGGATTACCTTCAGTGGTTGGACTGATCCCCTGCATATCTGCAATGCCTTGCGCTTGCTTCTGTGAGGTACTGCCATTTCTTAGTTCAACACACTTCCAGAACAAGTTAAAGGAAACACTGCCATCCGGTACGTAACTTCTAAAGATAATTTTGTCCAAGCACATCCACCATGGTTACTGTAACAACAGCTGTGTGAGCACATCGTGCAGCCCTCCCAATGTCTGGCAGCCTTCATAGAGGACACGGAGTCATGCTGCAAACATCTGTAGAAAACAGAGAAGGATCAAATCACAGCCTTTGTCTGTGGACTGCTCCCACAACTTCATCATTGTGTAGTAGTAGTAAAATAAGTAGCAGTAAAAATATTCATAAAAATGTTATGAATTAGGATAAAGCTTGATTGAGTCATAGACACATTTACAATGAGGTCCTCTCAAGATGTTGCAAAAGTGTGCAATACAAAAGTAAGTTCATACACATATACAAAGGTTAACAATTACAAAAGGTAAAGTCAGATGTCCTTACATTACACTTAGTGACTTCTTACATACATACAAAGATTTAACAATTACAGGGGATGAAGTTCAGATGTCCATACGTTTCACTTAGCATCTTCATATAGGTCCTTTCTCTACTTAGTTGAAAAAGTCAGCACCTAGTGTTCCATGTCTTGGCTATTATAGTGACAGCATTGTCCTGGTTTATTTATAACATTCCTTAACCAGGCTTTAATTAGATTCTAGGTTTTTATCTCTGCTGAATTTCTTAGACCAAATGGGATTTTATTCCACAGTAATGCACCTTGGTAGTACACAGTTTGATGGCCCACTTCCAGGTTACATACTGGTAGCACCAAATCCAGTGCTGTAGCAGATCATGGTGATGCAACTTTGTCCCTTTTTATTAAATGAGAAACTATATATGGGTGAAGGTTACCAACCATCCCTTTATGGACGAAGGCTAGTAAATTCTCTTGTCTTCTCTCCTGGAGGGTCCCCCAGTCAAATCTACCATACAACGGACACCTGAGAGATAGTCAGGGGGCATCTAAAATAAACCTGGCCAGTCTGCCATAATATATATCTAGTCTCTCTAAGTCTCTTTTTAAACCATTCAAGTATAAGATATCTCCAAAATCAATTATGGGTATAATCATAGAATCTACCAATTTTTTTTTTTTATATCTGCTGTCAAACAAGATCTAATTCTCTATAGTGCCCCTAATCTTTTTCCTGTGTTCTTTGACAAGCTATCTATGTGGACATCCCACTTCAGAAAGCTGTCCAACCATAGGCCCACGTATTTACAGGACCATACCTGTTGAATCGGGGAGCCCCTGTGGTAACCACTCCTAAAGGCCTGTCCTCCTGGGTTTCACTAATTCTAGAAAATGACATAGATTGCATTTTTTTTGCATTAAGAATCAATTTATTGTTCTTAAAGAAAATCTGTAATTTGTAAATGCATTTTGTAATTGATCCTGTATTATATTTGTGGTATCACCAGGTGTATAAGTGATAGTATCATCTGCATAGAGATGAAATTTAACAGATGGATCTGAAAAAGATATACCATTTATATGGATATTGAAAAGGAGTGGACCCAGGATGGAACCCTGGAGAACCCCTGAGACAACAGGCAGCGGACCCAAGATCAAGTTCCCCATGGAAACTACTTGGACTTTACTGACCAAGTATGCAGTCAACTATTTCAATGCCCCTCCAGTAATTCCCAGTGAGGCTGCCCTGGACTGGAGGATACCATGGTCCAGGGAATAAAATGCCTTAGACTAATCATCAAATATTGCATCCACCTGGGTCCTCCTGTCCAGGGCAGCCTGTACATCCCCAACCACATTGACAAGGGCAGTTCTGGTGCTATGATATTTTCTAAAGCTGGACTTCATATAGTTAATTCTCCCCTGAGTCTCTAAATGATCCTTAAACTGTGTGGATACCAGTCTTTCAAATATTTTTGAGAGCTGGGGTAATAATGCGATTGGACGATAGTTCCCTATATCAATTACTTTTCCCCCTTTATGTATAGAGACAATCTTAGATGATTTCCAGGCATCTGGGGATTCCCCAGTACTCAAAGATAGGTTGTAAATATATACTAAAGGATGTGCAATTATTGGAGCAGCATATTTTAGGAGCCTTGAAGGAATGCCATGAAGTCCAATAGCTTTTGAGATGTCGATCTTTAATAAGTCTACCTGCACTGATTTAGCTGTAATTTATGAAAAAAACAAAATTCTGTGCCATATCATTGCCCATTCTTTGTTCACCCTGTATCTGGGGTTTGTCACCAGCAGGTCCCATACACCCCATTGTACTGAAACAGTGGTTACATTTGTCTACAACAATCTGGGACATGGGAACCATCTGATTGTCTATAGCAAATAGACTTGAGGTAGAATTACCGTGACCTTTTAATAAGTTGTCTATTATTTTCCAAAATTCTCTGGGATGCTGTGTGCTTTTTCTTATCCAACAAGTGCATATAATGCTGTTGTTAGGACTTTCTTACTTCCTGAGCATAATGCTTACAGAGTTG
This sequence comes from Neoceratodus forsteri, assembly GCA_016271365.2. Classification (NCBI taxonomy): domain Eukaryota; kingdom Metazoa; phylum Chordata; order Ceratodontiformes; family Ceratodontidae; genus Neoceratodus; species Neoceratodus forsteri. Next base: position 722,169,388 of record CM057458.1, on the reverse strand, counting down.
TCTATATCTATTCCAATCACTTATGCAATTACTTTTTTTTTCTGCCTGGGCCCATGCTTTATCCCTATTCTTTTTTATTTTCCTCAAATCATTTGAATACCATAATGCATTATTGTGTTTTAAGAGGTTAACCTTAACTGGGGTGTGCCTATCACATATCATCATGAATTCAGTACAGTAAAATTCCCAGGCCTCATTAATTGTTGGTATCAATTCCATATGATCCCAGTTAATATCACTAAGTTCCAGCATAAACTTAACATAATCAAAGTTTTTAAAGCTTCACCATTTGATATATGTTTTATTAACCCATGCTTCCAATACACCAAGTTTACAAAAAGTAAACTGGTGGTCAGAGATTGCATCAGGGAGTAGCCCACTCTCTACTGTTTTACTGGGGGGAATTAACAGATATTAAATCTAGAAGTGTTGATGACTCCAATTTACCCATATTAATTCTAGTTGTATTCCTAATCAGCTGTGTAAGGCCCAAATTTACCTGGAGATCAATCAAGGGGTGAGTATCTTTAATGCTATACCAATTAGTATTAAAATCTCCTGCCATGACAATTTCATGGGAGTCTTTAAATTTCAAAAGAACATCCTGTAGATCCTCAAACATGCTAGGATTAATTTTTGGGGGACAATAAATTCCTATTAACATCATTTTCTTTGTGTGGTAATCTCAACTCAAGAATCAAAGCTTCCACACCTGTTAAATCTCTGCCTATTTCTACCTGTGATATGGTTAAATTATCCCTTCCATAAATTAGGATGTCACCCCCTCTTTGTGTGGTCCAACAGGAGTCAACAACCTGGGTGGACACTGTCCAAGCTACATATTGTGCAGGTATCTGTATCAATGTTCCAGGCCACAAGTGTGCAAGGACCTCAGTCCTCACAAATGGCTGCACTCACTACATGAGTCCGGCAGCAACAAGCAATGATAGACAAATTCATCATATCTGTCAATAATTTAAAGCTGTGCTCAACTTCTTCCTCTGCTACCTCTGTCAATGCTCCTCAACCACCTCAACAACCTGCTGTTCAACCACCACATTCTTGAGAGCCTGTTATCTGTCAGTAGTGTGGATTCAGAGGACACACTGCTGCAGTTTGCAGAAAGCTAAAGTATGACAATATGAATGACAGGACCCAAGAATGTGCACTGCAGCACCGTTAGTAAGATGAACACAAGTACTCATAGGATCAGGTGAACATATCAACTGACCCCTCCACCCCTGACTCTCAACTCACACAAGCAGCATCCTCCAACTCCAAGAATCAAGTCTGGCTCCATCTCGCTTCTAGGAGCTGCTGTACCTGTCATCAGATCACCATTTCTAGCAAACTACATCTCAGCAACCATTGGAGATAGGTCCACACATGACTTGATTGACATCAGAGCAGACATCTCAGGCAACAAACTTTGGAGATAGGTTCACACATGCCTTGTTTGACACTGGAGCTGATATCTCAGGCATCAACAACAACATTCTGAACAACGGAGCTTTTCATCAGTCATCTCATGTCTCTCCAGCTGATTTGAAGTACATCATCACAGCAAATGCCACTACGGTACCTACCACAGGTGTCATCCACCTCAAGCTACACTTTGGCTCATGGCAATCTACTGTCAAGTTCTACCTAGTGCCTGATTTACAACTCTCAGTGATTCTTGTCATGGATTTTCTCAAATATCACAAAACCACTCTGGACTTTGATTCAAACAGTCACTGGACCCCCAGAGGCTATTAGCAACTACAGACTCAGTCGCTGTGCCTCCCAAGACAGAGATGGTTTTTGATTGCCATGATTCAAGGTGAACCACTCTGACAATGTGTTTTTGACATCACCATGGGATTTCCTGCTCTGCATTCTTCAGTTCTTCTCCTAGGAAACACCTTGTCTGCTATGCATGACAGCACATGATTACAAAAACATTACTATTTTAAAAATGACCCAATTGTCACTCCAAGGGTGCCAATGTTGGAAAGTTAATCTGCCTGTCTACTGGGTATCAGCTCTATCTCATGCAAGTACCTCAGGCTGGTTACACCATCTCTACACCTGCCAGTGCTACCACCACCACTTTAGCTTCACCAGTGTTATCCCTCAATAAGCGATTATCCTCTTCCAAGCTTCCAGCACCTCCAACAGAAAAACAACAGCTTTTGGATTTCCTGCAGGACTACCTAGATGTTTTCATTGGTATGAACAAAAAACTTGGATGTTGTGATATCCTGCAACACACCATAAAGGTGCACCCAGTCAGAAACCCGTCCACCAGTGAGCCTACAAAGTGGGACACAGACAGAAACAAGTCCTAGAGGACATTATCAAGGATATTCTTGAGCAAGACATCATTGAAGAATCTACAAGTACTTGGGGAGCACCATGCCTGCTGGTGGTAAAGAAAAACAAGGGGTATAGATTTGTGGTGGACTACACGAAGCTCAAAGCCTGTACAGTGCTGGATGCTGATCCCGTGCCACAATGGAGAATGCCTTAGAGAGTCTTGATACAGCCAGGCCATCCTACTTCACCAGTCTGGATCTTCAAAGTGGGTTCTGCTCAGTCTCCATTGATCCAGCTTCTCATCCATACAAAGCTTGGAGCTGTTACTTGGGATTTTTCTAATTCAAAAGACTGTCTATAATGGGACTTCAGAACAGTCCAGGCAAATTCCAGCTTGTTATGGAAGCCATACTGTGTGGGTTTTCTTGGAAATATTGTTTAGTCTACCTGGACAATGTTATTGTCTTCAGCAGAATTTTTCTGGAACACCTCCAACATCTCAAAGAAGTGTTTGAATGCCTCTGATGAACAAACATCAAGCTTTGCCCAGAGAAGTGTTGTTTCACACAGCACCAAATTCATTATGTGGGACATGTTGTTAGTTCACAAGGCATCTCTCCAAACCCAGGGAAGCTCTCAGCAGCCAAAGACTATCCAGAACCTAAAAACCTCACAGACCTTCGAGCTTTCCTAGGTCTGTTTGTATATTAAAGAGTTCATCAGTAATCTCTAATAAACTAAGTTCTTCTCTCCTCTCATGCCTCTGTACTTCCAGAAGGTCATATGGGAATCCACAGAATTCTCAAAAAGACAAGGCTCCACTTTTTCTATCCTCATGTGAATACGGACATAGTCCAGTTTGTCAAATCCTGCCATGCCTGCTCCCAAAGAAAGCTTCCTGCCAAACCAACAAAAGCACACCTCATTCCAATACCTGTATCCACTGAACCATTTCAATGAGTCAGCACAGACATTCTTGGAACTTTATCAACATGTTATAACTCTGACAACAAATACATTATTGTTTTTGTGGGCTACCATACAAAATAGTTAGAGTTAACCCCACTGAAGGACACTAATGTGGCTACTGTAGCAAATCCCTTCCTCAACACAGTTATTTGCTATCATGGTACCTCTTTGTACCTTCATTCAGACAGAGGCACTAACTACCTTTCTACCATTCTTCGAGAAACTTTCAAACTCCCTGACATAGAAAAAACTCATGCAACAAGCTATCACCAGCAGTACAATGGACACAGTGACAGAATGATGTCTACCATTCTAAATGCACTCTTCAAGTACTGGATGAAACATATGACACTTGGGGCTGCTTTGTTCATTTTGTTCAGTTTGCCTACAACACAAGCCCTTGTGTTGACAGTACAGGGTACACTCCATTCGTCTTGGTCCATGGACACCATCCAAGAACTCCACAGGACATGGATGTTTCTCTGCTAGAGGTTCCAAAATCATTTTCCTCGTACATCATCCCTGTACTAAAACAGCTTGAACTTGTCAGATGTGTTGCAATAATCACACTGTGACAGAGAAAATCTGCCATGCAAAAAATTTCAGCAGCCAAGTCATGTGAACCTTCATTTTCAGTGGGGGACACTGTCTACGTGTATTGACCTGTCTTAGTTCCAGGAGCCACACAGAAACTGCTCCATCCTTGGACTGGTCCTGTCAACAGTACATTGTGAAAAAGTGTTCTCCAGTTCATGTCCGCCTGCAACGCAAGTCAGATGGAAATTTTGTGCTTAACAAAGTCCACATCAGTTGTCTAAAGCTCAGATACCTGATCAACACCCTTCCAGATGATCCCAGTCCTTCCAGTACTGAAGCTGCACTTGGACCTGCTATCCTTTCAGAATCAGAACTTTCTCCTGATAACCTGCAACCAGCTCATTCAGATTTCATACTCCTAACTATCTCCATCTGGATTCTGTTGCACCTAACCTTCACTCAGATGAACTTCCTGGGTCTTCTCAGACTCCTTCTCAGGCTCAGGACTCTCTTGTGCACAGTGCTGTGTATGAGATTGAGAAGATTCTTTGCAGGAAATTTGTGAATGGATCTTGGATTCATAGAATCAAATGGTGTGATTTTGACTATTTACAGAATTCCTGGGTTGCTTTTGCATACCTTACCCTGTCTGGTCAAGAACTGGCTCAAGCAACTCATAACACTATTTCTACTGACTGGAAAAGTTAATGTAGGTCTTGAACTTTTGTGCAACCAGACTCAGTCTTTCTTGGGACTAATGCTTCTGTTGTCCATGGTATTCCACCTGTGCTTAATTGTTCTTCTGCAGTACATGTCCTAGTGTACCTGTTTATACACTATGCATAATTTTGTTGTTGTTGCTAATGGTACTGAACACTGATTAAACTACGTTAACTTTTTTCCTGTACAGGAATGTTTTCTCCAAAATGACAGTTCCATGTTCTATTTTCATGTTCTGCAAAAGTTTATTGAAACTTTGTGTATTGTAGCTCAGGGTACTCTCCAGCTGCTATCTCTTCCCTCTCTTCCTTTCCCCCTTTCCTGCTTTGCGGCACTTGCTGCTCTGATCAAGCTTCAGGTCACCATGGTGTTCCTCTTCCCTAGTACTACTCTGACTGGTCACCATGGTATTTCAGATCCTTCCTGTCCCCCCTTCCCCAGCAGTGGAGTTCTCCTATGGCCGTGCTGTGTCATGTAATGCTTTATATTTCTCAACTGTTTTCATGCTTATAGAATTTGACGGCAGATAAGGACCACTTGGCCCACCCAGTCTGCCCATTTTCCTACCTACTGGATAAGCTGCAGATCCTAGTTAACCAGCAGCCTACTTCTTCCTACCCCCACTCCCTAGAATTGCCTTATGACTGTCCCATGCATGCTTGAATTCCACCACTGATTTTGACTCCACAACCTGCTCCGGAAGGCTGTTCCATGCATCCACAACCTTCTCTGTAAAAAAATACTTTAAATTACCTCTGAGCCACCCCCATCTTCAAATTGTGCCCTCTTGTTCTTGCACACCTCTTTTTTTGAAAGATGCTACCCTCTAGGACTTTGTTGATTCCCTTGAGGTACTTGAACATTTCTATCATGTCCCCCCTCTCCCTCCTTTCCTCAAGGCTATACATATTAAGAAATTATACTCCTATATTATTCCTTGTTCAAGTGGTACTCACTTTCATGGCTCTGGGGATGACGTGAAGTACACAGTTAAGCACAAGGCTTAATTTTTAGCTGCTGCCCCTTTAAGAGCATTCAGAACACACACGTTACAAAATGTTCAACTGCCTGGCAGTTTGGGAAACTCCTCAGTCTGAGGCATTGACTCATGGTGTGCAGAAGTCTCCTGTGATGAATAACGTCTTTTCTATTTTTTTTAATTTATCTGACTGTTATTTACTCAGTCCAGCAAGATGGCATCTACCAGTACAGAGAGAAATGGGGCTGACAGACCTGAAGAGAAGTTAAGGGTCCTAGTAGCACACCATCACCAAACCCCCACACTATACACTGTATGAGAGACACTTCAGTGGTGGGGAAAATGAATGGAAACCTTACAGAAGGAAAGACTGATACAGTATCTTGAATCCAATGGGCTGCAAGACCGCAGACTGCACAGGTTCATGGGGTAAGGTCATGCCAAACAAATATGATGGATTACATTGACTGGGTGACCAGGGAAATAGATCAGGGGAGCGCAATGGATGTGGCCTATCTGTACTTTAGCAAGGCTTTCAACACTATGTTACATACGAAACTGATAAAGAAATTTAGCAACCCAGGAGTGGGATCCAGCATGGTGAACTGGGTTAGAAACTGGTTATCGGATAGGCAACAGAGGGTTTTGGTTAACAGCACTCACTCTAATGATGGGCGAGTGTCTAGCAGGGCGTTACAGGGCTCAGTACTGGAACTGATCCTATTCCATGTCTTCATAAGTGACACTGCTGAGGAACTGGAAGGAAAGCTATACATTTTTACAGATGATACCAAAATATGCAATAGAGTAGACACATAGGAGGGGGTGGAGAGAATGCACAGGGATCTCAGGAAACATGAGGAGTGGTCAAGAGCATGGTAGCTGAGGTTCAATGCTAAAAAGTACAAAATCATGAACTGCGGGCATTGGAACCCAGGCACAGAGTGTGGTATCTGGGGGTACCGGCAGTCACTAAACAGGAACAGGATTTTGGGGTTATCATAATGGATGACCTCAAAGGGGCAGAGCAGTGTGACAAAGCAGTAAGTAGGGCTAGTGGGATGCTGGAGTGCATAGGAGTGATATCTCTAATCAGAAGGAAGGAGGCAGTGTTGCCACTGTATCGCTCACTGGTGAGACACCACCTGAAGTACTGTGCCCAGTTTTGGAGACCGCACCTCAGAAAGGACATACACAGGGTGGATGCAGTCCAAAAGAGGTCAACTAAATATTGCAGGGGTTGCATCATAAGCCCTGCAAGTAGAGACTGAAGGATCTCAACATGTACACCCTGGAAGAGAGGAGAGTGAGAGGGGACATGATAGAGACCTACAAGTACCTCACAGTGGTGAATAGGGTGCAGGATAGAAGTATTTTTTAATGAGAGACAGCACCAGGATGAGGGGGCGTGTGATGCAACTAGAAGGTGCTACTTTAAGAGGGATGTGAGGATGTGTTTCTTCATTGAAAGGGTGGTAGATGCCTGCAGCAGACTGCCAGCAGATGTGGTGGAGGGGAAAACAGTGGGGGGCTACAAGCATGCATGGGATGGACATGGATGAATAATAGTAAATAGGTGAGGGGAAATATTGCTGGAGACCAGTTAAGGTCTGTGGAGACAGATTAGGCAGTGAACGTCTGAGCAGACTGGGTGGGAAAAATGGTCCTTTTCTGCATACAAATTCTATGTGCAGTGGTCCTTCAAAAGGTACTATGTCAGGCAATTTCCCAATTGACTCAAATAGTTCTGGTGAAAACAGTTTTGGTCCTAGCTCTGGTTTGGTGGCAGAGTATGCAGAATTTAAGAATTGATAACATTTTCAGAAGCCATTGCACAATCTAGTGCTAATCTTGGCTGCCGTCCTACTGTGGTGCATGGATCACAAAGGGTAAAGAACATGGAGTATGGTATCCAGTGGAAAGACTAGAACATGGTCAGTGCTGGGGCCACTCCTGTTCAACGCCTATATGTCAGACATCAGGAGGGGGATCAGAAGTGAGATGAGTCTCTTTGCAGATGACTCAAAGCTGGGTGCAGTGTTGGATGGGGAGAAGGGGAGGGCGGACTTGCAGGAGGACCTGGAGGCTCTGGAAAGGTGGTCAGGAAAATGGAAACTAAAATTCAATGCGGGGAAGTGCAAGGTTCTGCACCTGGGAGCCAGAAATCCAGGCCAGGGGTATACCCTGGGAGGAGACATGATTCAAGTCATGGAGGGTAAGAGGGACCAGGGGGTAGTGGTAGATGTCAAAATGAACAACTCAGAGACCTATAGGAGGGCTGCAGCAAGGGCAAATAGGATACTGGGATGCATCACCAGGGGGATTACCTCCAGAAAGGCAGAGGTGATCCTTCCACTGTACAACTGCTTGGTTAGGCCACATCTTGAGTATTGTGTACAGTTTTGGAGACCACATTTAAAGAGGGACATTACACTCCTAGAGAGGGTCCAAAAGAGGGCAACCAAAAGGATCAGGGGCCTCGAGGAGAGGACCTGTGAGGAGAGGATCAAGGAGCTCAACATGTACACCCTGGAGGAGAGGAGGGACGGGGGGGGGGACATGATAGAGGTCTTTAAGTACATGAAAGGGATCAATAAAGGAGGCCCAGTCAGGGTGTTCCAAAAGAAGGAAGGTGGGACAACAAGAGGTCACGGGTGTAAGCTGGAAGGGCGCAAGTTCAGAGGGGAGAGGAGGAGATGTTATTTCACTGAAAGGGTGGTGGAGCCATGGAATGCACTGCCCAGGGAGCTGGTAGAGATGAAGACTCTGGACGGGTTTAAGAGGGGATGGGACAGGTACAGCGGGAGGGTAAACCTGACTAGGCCCAATACAGATGGAACATCTGGGACTGGGGATAGTATAACCCAAGGGGGGGGACACCTAAATTGGCCCTCAGTGCAGGTGCTGAAAATCGAGCAGACTCGAGAGACCATTAGGCCTATTCTGCTGGCATTTTAGTATGTTAGTTAGTATATAAAGCTCTTTGAACTAATAATGGTATACCTGTTCCTAATGTTCAGATCTTCATCCCGGGATGCCTCTGTAAAAGCTATGTTGGCTCCAAAGCCTTTCCTGGTAAAACTCTTAAACAATTGCACAACAAGGGGCTACAAATAAAGACTAGTGAAACTACAACCATGTTTTACATATTTACAGCCATGGTATGCTAGGTTGCCGAACCTCTCCCACAGCAGCCCGATCAGCCTCCCTTGGAGTCATAATCTACTAATGGATCCTGTGAGAAGGATGTGTTACCCAACCTACAGACTCTCAAACATTCACAAACGTAATCTCAAAACTTGTTACCTAAAGTGCTATAATTTAAGGATTACATTTATCTCATCAGGTAATAAAAGTACTCAAGGTAGGCAGACAACCAGTTGGGGGGGGGGGGAATATATTCTTACAAGTGGTAGAGGTTTACCTTATGGTGTTGGGAAAATGAAAAAAAAGGAAAAAAGGTATTGTACTAGTTTTAGAATTCCCTTTACCTTTGCAGTAACAGGGTCTTAGACGATCAACTGTAAAGTTCACTTAACTACCATTTTGGCTTATAAAACCATATCTGTGACTAATATATAAGCATCACACTTTGCATATTAAAACAAAAATGTTCAAAACACTGACCCATTTGCACCCTCCTGCCAAAAAAGCCTGCCACTTCTTAGGATTGGAGTGTGGTTCTCACTTGTGTAATATGACCGCCACTCAAATCTTGGAAAAAGGCTGAACTTAAATATTTAACTTATTAAAGAACCTATTTCATATATAGATATCCTAAACCCTCCTCCCAATACTGATTTTGTGTCTGCAAAAGTTTTATTGAGATCTCATTCATCACAATTATGTTGCTAGAAGAAAGGGACTACTCAGAATACTGACTGTGCTTCTTCTAATAGATGTGATGACTGGGTACACTAGCCTTTCCTTGTCTCTCCGTTAGGCAGATAGGTTCTTCTGTTTTTGTTTTGAATATGTTTCATAATTTAAAGATAACATTCTATTATAAACCACTGAAAATCAAGCCGTCCACAATACAGAGAGAAAATCATCATAGAAGATAATGTATGGTCTTTGGTTAATAACTACACTGTAAACACTTCGAGAGGTTGCCATGACATCATTGTAAACCTCGAGAGAGCAGCTCAAGAGGTTTACAGATGTCATGGCAACCTTGAGAAGTGTTTTCAGTGTGGTTGATAACCAAAGACCATACATTATATTCTATAGTGTATGGGCTACCAAGATTGTGTAATCCTGAACTGAATTACTTTACAGAACAGTGATTGTTGTGAGCATTTCGTTTTGTTATACCATTGATATGACATACTCAAGAAGGGTTAACAACAGAGTGATGGCATAATGATGGCATAACAAGGTTGTAATCTGCTTTATTTCAGTTAATAATAAGGGCTCCCCATACATTATATGGAACTCACAGGCAGGTGGGAACCCTAATCTGGACCAATATTGATACCTTTAGACACCATATAAATTCAGAAATCTTAAACAAGCAGAACACAATTCAGCATAATCTGAGCCCACTGAAAAGAAGGGTAATTCAAGATCTAAAGAAAAATGACAGTATCAATATCAAGCTAATTAAACAAAGAAGGAGTAGCTGTAATTATGAACAATACACAACAGAAGCAGAAAAACAACTGTAGGGTGTACAATTCTACACTCTGTTTTAGGAGGATCCAATAGAAAACTTCAGAAGGGCATTCATTTCTTTGATTGATAAATGTCCACCAACCATTAAATCAGAAATAACCAATTAAATTCCTCTAACAGGAGTATTTTATACACTCCCAAAGATGTATAATCCAGGAATTTGAGGATAGCCGATAATCTTAGGTACTGGTGCTCTCACTGAACAAATATCGGACTGGGTCAAGGGCATCCTCAAAAAAGTGGTATAGAGAACTTCAAGCTGCATCCTTGACAACAAAGCAAAACACAGGTGAATGGAGCTTCTCTAGGCTAAGAGCTTGTGCTTGCCAAAATGAAGAGCACAACATGAAAACACAAACCGGCAGCACTCGAGGGTAATTGCATCAAATATGAAGTTGCATAAATAAATAAAACAGACCAGGCACAGGTAACTAGTCAGAAGTGACCAGGAGCCCATGGCTATTAACCACAGCACTTTGAGTCCTGAGTGTGCCTTTTCATCGGGGGGGGGTGTCAGTGAGTCACGCTCTGGACTCGAAGCGCTGGGGTTGATAGCTGCGGGGTCCTGATCACTTTTGACTATGTACAGTATCTGTGACTGGTCTGGTTTATTTACTTGTGCAACTTTGTATTTTATGCATTTACCCTCGAGTGCTGCCAGTTTGTGTTTTCATGTCATCTCATTCATGCTTGACACATCTGACTTCCAGCCCTCGGTGGGGTGGTGATAGTTGGTGACCAACCTGCCGGGAGTGGAGTGGGGGACTCCTGACACCAAGTGTAGAAGGGAACAGATAATGCTAGATGCCTTCCAGGATAACTCCCTGATGCAGTTGATCAGCGAACCAACTAGGGAAGGGAATACCCTTGACCTAGTACTGACTATCGGGGAGTGTGTGAGGGATCTGAGGGTGGAGGAACCACTGGTGGGGAGTGACCACTGGAAAGTATGGTTCCAGTTGCAGCTGGGTGGGGAGAGGGGGGCATCTGGCACAAAGGTGTTAAACTTCAGAAAGGCTGACTTTAAAAAGATGGATGAAGTGGTGCAAAGGTTCTTGGACAGAATTTAGCCTAATATGGACATGAATCAGAAGTGGGAACTCATTAAGCTAGGGATAGTGAAGGCAACAAATTCCTGCAGCAAGGCCCAAAGTAAAAAGGCTAGGGTGAAGAAACCTAGCTGGATGAACAAGGGTGTTATAGACAGGGTGAGGAGGAAAAGAGTCGCCTATAGGAGATAAAGGAGAACTGGGATGGGGGAGGACTGGGAGGAGTACCTGAAAGAAGCAAAGGAGGTGACCAGGTAAGTAAGGGCAACAAAGGTGTCAAGGGAGCTCAGTCTGGCAAAGGGGATTAAGGAGGGGGGAAAAAGACTTCTTCAGGTACATCAGGGAGAAAAGGGTCTGTAAGAACCAAATAGTAAGGATTAAGAAGGAAGGTGAATGGGTGGGAATAGGGGACAAAAGGCAGAAGCACTTAATGACTACTTTTGCTTGGTTTTTACTAAAGAGAAAGGGGGAATTACCTAAGGTTGGGGGGAGGATAGGATCAGAGGGGGAAGGAGCAACGGACAGGGAAATAACAGAAGATAGAGTGCTAGAGGAGTTAAGGGCACTGAGGGTGGACAACGAACCGGGACTGGATATCATACACCCCAAGGTGCTGAAAGAGTTGGCAGAGGTCCTGGCAGGCCCATTGGCAGGCCTATTTAATGCATGTCTGGACTCAGGGTGTGCACCTCAGGATTGGAGAATGTCGCATTTGGTTCCACTCCATAACAGTGGTCCCAAAGATGAACCAGGGAACTATAGACCAGTGAGTCTCATGCCCATTGTGGGGAAACTGATGGAAACAATCCTGAAGGAGAGCTGGTGACCTGCTGGAGGTCAGTGGGGTGCAGGACAGTCGGCAGCATGGCTTTGTCAATGTCAGATCCTGCCAGCCCAACCTAGTGGACTACTATGACTGGGTGCTAGGGAAATGGACAAAGGGCATGCAGTGGATGTCCTGTACTTGGACTTCAGTAAGGCATTCGACTCAGTACCACATGGAAGACTAGCATGTAAGCTAAGGGGCACAGGTGCGGGGCAAAATTGGTGGGATGGGTGGAGAACTGGCTGCAGGGATGGCAGCAGAGGGTGGTGGTTGGAGGAGAATTATCACCCCCTAGAACAGTGATGAGTGGGGTCCCACAGGGGTCAGTGCTGGGGCTGGTGTTATTTGGGCTATTTATTGCAAACATCTTGGTAGGCATAAATAGCAAGATAAGTCTATTTGCAGACTACACCAAGCTGGGAGCAGTGGTGAATGACCAAGGGGGGTGGCAGGGACTGTGGGAAGATCTAACAAGGCTGGAGACATGGTCTGACACCTGGCAACTTGGTTTCAATAACAGAAAATGCAAGGTGTTGCATTTTGGGGCAAATAATCCAAAGAGAAGCTACCATCTGTGGGGGGGTGCAATTAGCTGTGACTGAGGAGGAGAAAGATCTGGGGGTGCTCCTTATGGGAGCAATGAACAACTCGGCACAGTGTAGGAAAGCAGCAACAGTGGCCAACAAGATGCTGGGTTGGATTGCAAAGGGTATAACCTCTAGGAGGAGGGAGGTGATTCTGCTGTTATGCAGATCACTGGTCAGACCCCACCTGGAGTACTGCATTCAGTTTTGGCACCCTTCCCTAAAGAGGGACATTAGATTCCTGGAAGGGGTGCAGCGCAGAGCAACAAAGATGATCCAGGGTCTGGGGGAGTTACCATATGAGGTTAGACTGAGGGAGCTGAACATGTACTCTCTGGAGGAGAGGAGGGATGGGGGGATATGACTGAGACCTTTAAGTACATGAGAGGAATAAACAGGACAGGCACCAAGGGACTGTTCAAGGGGAGCGTGGAGAGAGACACTCAGGGTCATGACATGAGATTGGAGGGTGGAAGGTTTAAGAGGGAAATGAGGAGGCATGTCTTTATGGAAGGGTTCATAGCAGAGTGGAACACACTACCAGCAGAGGTGGTGGCCTATAAAACAGTGAGATGCTTCAAGAGGGGCTGGGATAGGGCAAAGGGAGGTCATGGGGGGCAGGGTGGGGTGGGAGGGCAGCTGCAGAGTAGGGTGCTAGCTGCATAATCAAGCAGACTTGATAGACCAAATTGCCTTTTTCTGCTGGCAGTTTTATATGTTCATACTGTATGTACCTAAGCAGACTTCACAAATCAGATGCACTCCATATCAACTCAGTTCTGGTCATTTTGGATGTAGAGTGTTTCTATATCAATATAATGCATTTGGATGGACTAATTGCTGGCAAAACATTACTACAAAGGGACATAGACTTTATGCTGATGATCCAGTGCTCTGTTATGCTCACAGTTCTCCTTCTTCTCTTGCCATGATTCTTCAGGGTGATTTTGACAAGGTGTTGAAATGGTTCTCGGATAGGGGTGTGTGAAAAAAATCTTCTGCAGTTGGAAGATAAGTGAAAATCTGACTTTCACTTCCATGAAAGTTCAGAAATCAATTTCTGATCTTTCACAGAAATTCCGCCTGCTTCCTGGGTTGTCCCACAAATAAAAAAAAAATCCAAACTCTGGTGGCTAGTAGTAGTGACCCTACCCTCAGTATAATATTATCGTTTACCCCCCCGTACCATCCTCATTCTCCAACCGCTGTACAATAATTTTCCCTGGTGGTCTAGTAGTAAAATTACCCTCCCTCCCAGTCCCTGAATTCTGATCCCCAGTTTTTTTTTAATGTCCTTATATCCTCCTTGCTTATGGTCTAGTGGCCCCCCTGCACCACCACTCCCCTCCTCTCCCTAATAGGTAGATTCCCACAAATGTTCCCCCATCCCAAAATATAGCAGCCCTCTACTCTCCTCCTTGGCCGGGGACCCACTGAAATTTGTGAATGAATGAATGAGTGAATGAGCACATGTGCATGCACTCATTCATTCATTCATTCACAAATTTCAAGGGGCCACCAGCAGAGGAGGAGAAAGGAGGGCTGTGCCAGTGGCCCACTGCTGGTACAGTTTGGAATGGGGGAGTGGGTTGGGAATCTACCTTTTAAGGTGGGGAGGAATGGTGCCACTAAACCATACACCAGGAGGCTATAAGGACATTTAAAAAAAATACTGGGGATCAGGATTCGGGGACTGGGAGGGAGGGTAATTTTACTACTAGACTACCAGGGAAAATTATTGTATGGCGGTTGGAGGAGGAGGAGGATGGCGAGGGGGGGAAGGGACAGTAATATACTGTGAGAGACACTGGTGGATGGTTGGGTGGGGGTAGGGGCCGCTAGTCACCGGGGTTTGGGTATTTTTAATCTTTTGCAATGTGAGGCAACTGGAGAAGTTGGGCAACACAATTGGTGGATGAAAGTGGGTAACTGAGCAAAATTTTGCGGTAACATTCATGGAATTTTTCCACTCCACCACTGGCGGAAGTTCAGAAAGTTCCACGAAAGTTAACTGATTTCCACAGAAGTTTCACTGGGTGGAAAATCCCACTTTCACCCTCCCCTATTCTCGGATAACTTATTACTGTACTTCTAAATTGTAACAAGATTCAAGTGATGCTATTTGGGTCTCCAAATTCTTTGTTTTTGGTACAGTTGCAGCCAAAGACATGGGCAGGTATTTCCCAAAATTTCTGTGATATCACTGGAGAGATTCTCTGCCTGACTGTATTACCACTTTGGGTCAACAGAGAGATCTCTTTAGCTGTATTGTGAAAAATCTTAACGTATCTTTGGCTGCAACTGTAAGTTCTTTTTTATGGCTCTTGATAAACCATCTTTTGGAAGTTGTTGATGAATTTAAGTTCTGCTTGCGCAACCATCTATGCCACCCAGGTAACTAGAACCTGGGATGTCCTGACGCACCTTACTCCTCTAATGCGCAACCTGGTGTTGCACAGATAATTACATTTTGAATCGCAAGAGTGTGGTGTGCATATTTATGGAACTCATACAAACTGAAGAGAGATAGAAGTTAAGTACCTCAGCTGGGACTGGGTTCATGTGTGGCACCAGGTAGTGCATTGGAGAAAGAGTAAGGTACCTTGGGACATCCCAGGTTTCAGTTGTCTTGGTGGCAAAGCTGGTAGCACAATCATTACAGTATTCCTGGCATTCTGGGTTAAAGTCCCAGCTGAGGCACTTACCTCTTTCTCTCTTCTTTTGTATGAGTTACATAATTATGCACACTGTACTCTTGTGATTGAAAGTGTAATTATCTGTGCAGCATCAGGCTGTGCATTAGAGAAAGATAAGAGGTGCCTCAGGACATCTCAGGTTCTAGATGCCTTAGTGGCTCACCTGGTAGCACAACTGGAATGGTATTCCAGGCAGCCTGAATTGAAGTCCCAGCTGAGGCACTTGCTTCTTTCTCTCTTCTGTTTGTCTGACCTGCACCGTTTTAGTTGCCCTCCTCTGAAGAGCCTCTGCTCTGTCTATGTCCTTCCTGAGATGTGGTGTCCAGAACTGGATCTCGTACTCTGGTGGGATTTCAGCAACGATCAATACAGTGGTAATATTACCTCTCCTCTTCTGCTGGTGATACCACTCCCTATGCACCCCTTCATTCCACTGGCCCTTGCCCACTGCCCTGTCACAATGCCTCGCCACCTTGAGGTCATCAGATATTATAACCCCCAGGTCCCTTTCCTGTTTAGTTACCACCAATATTTCTCCCCCCATTTTATAGACTGCCTCTGGGTTTATCTGTCCTAGTTTTTCACACGGAACGAGCTGCCATACCATCGATCACCCCATGAAATTTCTCAGGTCTCTACTCATACTGTCCATCTGTTCCCGAGTGTCTACCCTATTGCAGATTTTGGTGTCATCTGCAAAGAGGCATACCTTCCCTTCCATCTCTTCTATAATGTCACTTATGAAGATATTAAAGAGGACTGATTTCAGTACTGAGCCCTGAGGTATCCCACTGGTCACTTTCCCTCTCCCCAGTAAAATGCTCATATCTAAAAAGAAAATGACATACAGGGGCATAAAATAACTCCTACTTTCAGATTGTATATGTAGTACATATTGACTTATAAAATCGTATCTTGTCAAAGCACAGTCGCAGTAACTGGTGCTAGACACGCGGTCACAGCCGCTGGAACAGAAACAGTGGTGCTCATGCTCATTGACAAGGTCCTGCTTGTAAAACATACTAACATACTAAAATGCCAGCAGAATAGGCCTAACGGTCTTTCGTGTCTGCTCGTTTGGTCAGTCCCCAACCTGGGTGCTGACCTTGCTGTCCCCCTCGTCTTCTCTGGCTTCTCCCTTCCCAGTTCCGGATATTCTTGCTGCATTGGATTTTGCTTCCAGAACCCTTCCCCTGTACCTGTCCCACTCCCTCTTGAACCCCTCCACTGTCTCTGCCTCCACCAGCCCCCTAGGCAGTGCATTCCATGGCTCCACCACCCTCTCAGTGAAGTAGCACCTCCTCCTTTCTCCCCTGAATCTTCCCCCCTCCAGCTTCCAGCCATGCCCTCTAGTGGCCCCTTCCTCCTTCCTTGAAGCACCCGACTGTTTCCTCCCTATTTACCCTCTTCACGTATCTAAAGACCTCTATCATGTCTCCCCGGTCCCTTCTCTTCCAATGTGTATATATTTAGCTCTTGAGCCTCTCCTCATAGGTCCTGTCCCCAAGCCCCAAATCATTTTGGTTTGCCCTCCTCTGGACCCTCTCCAGGAGGTTAATGTCCCTCTTTAAGTGTGGCCTCCAAAACTGCACGCAGTACTCAAGGTGCAGCCTCACCAAGCAGTTATACAGAGGGAGTATCACTTCCCTCCTTCTGGAGGTGATCCCCCTAGCGATGCATCCCAGCATCCTGTTGGCCTTGGCTGCTGCCCTCCTACAAGTCTCAGAGTTGTTCATCTTGACATCCACCACCACCCCCAGGTCCCTCTCAGCCATCAAGACTTGTAGCATTCCCCCCAGGGTGTACACTTGACCTGGGTTTCTGGCCCCCAGGTGGAGTACCTTGCATTTCCCTGCATTGAACTTCAGCTTCCACTTTCTAGACCATTTTTCCAAAGCCTCCAGGTCCCCCTGTAGGGCCACCCTTCCCTCCTCCCCATCCACCACCGCCCCCAGTTTCGAGTCATCTGCAAAGAGACTCATCTCACTCCTGATTCCTGTCCTTATGTCAGATACGTAGGCGTTGAACAGAAGGGGCCCAAGGACTGATCCCTGTGGGACCCCACTAATGACCCTCCTTGGGGATGAGACTATCCCACCAACTACGACCCTCTGGGTCCGGTCCTGGAGCCAATTGCCTATCCATCTGATCATCTGGTTCCCCACCCCCATTTCTCCCAGCTTATCCAACAGGCCCACGTGAGGAACAGAGTCAAATGCCTTTCTGAAGTCTAGAAAGAGGACATCCACTGGTCTACCCAGGTCCAAGGCACTTGTCACCCAGTCATAGAACTCCGCCAGGTTTGTCTGACACGATTTCCCCAGGATGAATCCATGCTGTCTATCGTCCAGGCACCCTGACTTATTCAGGTCCCCCCCAGCCTCTCCTTGACAATGCCCTCCATCACCTTGCCCACCACCGAGGTCAGGCTGACAGGCCTGTAGTTCCCTGCCACCTCCCTTGATCCCCCCTTGTGGATAGGCACTATATGCACCACCTTCCAGTCTTGGGGCACCCACCCTGTCCTCAGAGAGATGATGAAAAGCTCTGTCAGGGGTTTTGCCAGGACATCTGCAAGTTCCTTCAGCACTCTGGGATGTAATTTATCCGGCCCCGGTGCTTTCTCCGTCTTAAGGGAGCTGAGGGCTTCCCTCACTCTCTCTGCTGTGATTTCCACTTCCGGTACCCCTTCTCCCTGCTTAGCCCTCCCCCCACCTGCCAGTGATGCCTCCCCCTCTCCCCAGACCTGCCGATCGGTAAGGGTCCCCCCCTCCTCAGTATCTCTGTCTCCTCCCATGTATGATGCAGCACCCCCATTTTCTCTGGTGAAAACTGAGGTGAAGTACTCATTTAGTACCTCAGCCTGCTCCCCCGGGTCTTGTGCCCATCTCTCCCCTGATTTAATCCTGCTAATCTGCCCCTTCACCTTTCGTTTTTCCCCAATGTAACCACTTCAAGCAATACATTACTCACTTTGCAATTAAAATGACATGCACCAGTACAGACAAGCAGCTAGTTTCAGACCACATCATAGTTCACAGTGTCTTAGAACATCATGATCAGTGTGACTGGTGGCTCCGTGTGAGAGTTTTTATTTTAATGAATGGTGTGACAGCACTGACTGCATCTAGTGTTAAACTGTGAAAATAAATAAAAATAGCTCCTACTCCCCATTTCAAATGTGGTCCCCCATCCATGTTTTTTAATTGAAACTTGAGTATTTTAGCTGGGACTTCATTATTATGACTAAAAACATATGCTGTGAGCCTGCGCTATATGGTAGGGTAATAGTGGATTAACGTAACTCTACTCGAACTCTGGCAAACAATCAGGTGTCTTGAAATATTTTTGCCTTATAATTATTGAAATCAATGGTTCTGGTGCATCATCCACCTGTGACACAGATGCAAAGGTTTTATGGTGCCCATCCATCACACATATAAGAAGAAACACAGCTACCGCAGTGAGTAATCCTTTCAGCCTGTCTACCCATTTTAGTATTTGGAGTACCGTGAACAAGTCCCCCCTCTCAGACATCTCTTCTCTAGATTAAATAATTTGATTATGTCCAGTCTCTCCTCATAGCTCTTGCTCCCTAGACCACAAATCAGCTTGGTGGCACCACGCGTGACCCTTTCTATCTCTTTAATCATCCTTCTGTTCTGCAGCGCCTGCTTCTTAACCCACTTTGTAATGCATTCATTGTGGTTACTAAATTATATTAATTTTATTATATTGCTGCACATTTTTGTACATCTCCTTCTAATCTGCTGCTTTGAGTTTTATGCCTTGCTGTTGGTTTTCACTGTTATTGTAATTTTGCATGTTCTGTTTTTTTTTCTCTTTTGAAACCCCTTTCCCATAAGTTGCAGAATCCACAAATCAGTCAATAATAAATAAAAACTAAATACATAAAAATAAATACTTATAAATAAACTAATTTGATCTCTTGACTGTGGCAGCACATTGCCTGCCTGACATGCTTACTGTCCACACCTACCCTTAAATCCATCTCCTCAGTTGTGCTGTACAATGGTGATCATCCACCTCCTTCTGCTCCCTACCTATCAGCCAGTTTGCTGTCCACCTTCTCTACATTTTGCAAGGTTAAAGTCTCACATGCCCATTTCTCAAGGTGAGAAAATTAAAAATAAATCAGTACTGTGAACTATAATACACATTTTATAAATAATATTTGTTTACTCGTTTTGGATTTCTACCATGGGTAGGAATGGGCAGATGGATAACATACCTTCTATCTGTATTAATAAGTGCTATTTAAATCTGTATTCAAGGTTCATATGTTATGCTCTTCCACCTGCCTATAGTATGTAATGCCAAGCAAATGCACAATAAATGTTTTATTAAATGTTTTAACACATTTTAAGTGATTCTTCTGATTAATGTACACAATTGTGACAGTACTGTGCAACATACAGTACATATAATCATAGAAACATAAAAACAGAGAAGGTGACAGCAGATAAGGACTGCAAGGCCCATCCAGTCTGCCCATTTTTTCTACCTTATAAATGTGCCATGGCCTTTACTCTGTCAATGGCCTACCTATTCATACTCATCTGTATTGCTCCTTATTTATTTATTTATTGAATTTTGTTGACCCGGTAAGCCCAGCGGGCCTAGAAGTCCCTTTTTCAGGGGGGACCGGGGGGAAGGGGATACAGATGGTAAGCAACTGAAACTGAACCAGATTAAGCTGTTGGTGGTATTTGTAGTGAATGGGAGAAATTTGGCCAGGACATCGGGGAAATTCCCCTACTCGTTGGTAGGGGAGCTGCTATTCTAGGGAATGGACGGTAGTCTGGGTCTGGATAGCGGATGGAGAGGTTGTGTCTTCTGAGCAGCTGGTGGTTTTATCCCCGACCGCGGCTGTGGATTCCTGAGGGGATACTGTGGTGCCTGTTGTGCTATGTGATGCTAGTCTGATGGTCTTGACTGATGTACCTCTTGAATCGAAAGTAGCGGAGACAGCGAGTGCATTATTTCGGCAAGTGCAGCCCCAGGTTGATGCGGCGCACCTCGAGAAAGATTGTTTGATTGCGCTGGCTTTTTTGCCTAATGTGTATTCCTGTCAGTCTGACAGTATTGGAGTTTGTCAATGAGCGGCTGACAGGAGTGAGGATCCTGCGTCAGTAGTGTATGACGCATCAGGGATGAAAGCCGCTGGTATGCGGAAGCAGGCTCCTGTCTTGGAGCAAGGTGCTCCCTTTATGGGAGAGGACCGGCCGAGGGATACATCTCTCTTGAATGCTGGATGGATTCAGCAAGCTGATGGTAGCTGGATTCCCGACTCGGATTGGATCACTTTCTCAGGTACTACAGAGGATCTTTGTTGGCCTTCTGTGGCAGGTACTGTCAGTGTTTTTCCATTCCTGTTGTTACAAAACGTTCTCCTGATATTTCTTCATGGGCCTCAGGGGTTTCAAGGGATGAGGGGTCGGGTATAGAGATGAGGAAACTGGATGTTATGCCTGGACCTTCTGGACTTTGCTCTCTGACTAGGTCTCCTAGGGTCTCCCCCCCCCTTCCCCGAGAGATGGAAAGTGTCAACGAGGGCCTTTTTTTTGGATTTCTTTAAAGGCAACAAAATTGAGCAGCCTCCTCGTTGCAATGCAATCAGATTGCGATATATAGGTAGAATACAAGAGCACCCTGACAGGATTTATGTGGCCAGGACACTGCTAATAAATTCCATGAACTTTCAAGCAGGGGGTATTTTTGCTCTCATTAGTATTAAAGGAGAAGACAACTTTGATATTAGTTTCAAAACTTTCAGGTGTTTGGATACCTTTTGGAGAAAATATGAACCACTTAAAATGACTGCTTTATGGACACCTTTTTGGGCAATTCCCTTAATTAAACCCCTCTTTAAAACTGTAACTATTATGTTTAGGAATGAGGATGTAAATGTGGGGGACATTCTCTTTTGGTTGGGTAAAAAATGTGATGTTTTGAGCCCTCTAGAAGCCATTATAGATTCAGAAGGTATCTGGAGTGGTAATTGGAGGTTTAAGGTAAAATTACGGATGGTTGAGAATGAAGTTCGACATATTCCTAACAGTTTCTTTCTAGGAAAAGACAGGAGTGTGTGTTTTTATCCTGGTCAACCGAAGGCCTGCTATAAGTGTGGGTGTGGTAGGCACCTCTGCAGTACCTGTGATAGGGTATGACGTGCATTGTGTAGGGACTATGATCATGACAGTGCTGTATGTAGGAATACATTTCGCTGCAACTTGTGTGATGAGCAAGGTCTTGCATACCATCAGTGTCCCTGACCTGGTCAAAATAGGCCTGGTGGTCCTGATAAAGATACTCATCAACCAGGCCCAGGATAGATGTAGGCCCTATAAGCCTTCTTCTCCGACTGAGAAAGACTCTCACCCTCAGGTGGCTGGTCAATCTGATAGTCATACTCCTAATTTTGATCCTGGTCAGCCTGGCCAGAACCCTTTTAAGGGTAATGACGGTTTCCCTTCACTTACACCTGTGGAATCTTCTTCCTCTAAAACTTCTGAGGTGGTACCAGAGCTTCAACAACCTATGCCCCCCCAAGGAGCTGAATTTTAACTCCCAAAGAGGGTGACTAGGTCTGGGAGTAAAAGTAAGGTCCACCCTGTACAGGTCCCACTACAAAACACCTTTCAGTTACTCCAAGATGGAGATATTGGGTCTGAATCTGATGGCTTCTCCAGGTCAGAGGTTGTCTCAGAGGTGGAGTGTAACGATGACACCACTCTGCCTGGGAGGGAGGTTAAAAAGAAAGTGAGTTGAAAGCAAAAAAAGTATACAGTAAGGAGTAACTTTAATATCCTGCTGTATGGCTTCTCTATGCGTGGCATCCCTCAATGTCCGAAGTATTCAAAACATTGAAAAAAGACCTGCAGTTTTATCCTTTTGTAAAGTTGATACTGCTGATGTTATATTTCTACAGGAAACCAGGCTGCATTCTTTACAGGATATCTTTCATACAAAAAAATTGTGGCCCTGGGAAATTTCTTTTTGGACATTTGGAGAGGATGCTGCGGATGGGCTGGGGATTTTATTCCATGATACTCATATTTCGGAACAGAAAATTGTGGATATTGTCCCTGGATGAGCTTTTTTGGTAGATTGCTGTTGGCATGGTTTTTCTTTATGTCTGATAAATACCTATGCTCCACAAAGTAAAGCAGCTAGGTTTGATTTGTTTAGTAGTATTAAACCTTTTCTTTTTACTGAGAAACATGTGGTTTGGGGTGGGGATATGAATTGTGGTTTGGATTTAAAGATTAAGCATAATGTCCAAATGAAAGTCTATTGTGACTCACATGCCCTTCAGGACACTTTATTGCTTGCAGGTCTTAAGGATGCATATAGGGTTTTACATCAGAATAAAGGGGCTACATATTTTAGGAGTTCCTTGTCTACCCGGATTGATTTTTTTTGTTTCTCAATTTTTGTATCCTCAAAAGTTCAAGTTTTCTTTTTCAGAATTTACTGACCATGTTCTATTATTATGTGATGTCTCTTTAAAAATATCCCCCCCAAACTCCCTCAGTTTCAAGTAGATGGAAATGAAATACCTGTTTGTAACAACATTCTGTGATAAAGCAAAAATTATCAGAATTGTTGTTTTATAGAAAATCAGTGGCTGAACTGTATGGGATTGGATGCATTGGTGGGTGGATACTAAAGCTGAATTAAAAAAGTTTTTGAAAGATTTTGGTAAATTTACTGGGAATAGAGATTATTTATGTTATTTGCATTTGAGAGATCAATTTTATGTCTTGATGTCTTTGCCTAATGTTTCAGATAGCTGGATTAAAACCCAGTTGGATGTGATTAAGACAAACATGTTTTCTTATCACTGTGCTAGAGCGACTTTTTTGAATGCAGAGTTTAGATATGGCACAAATAAACAGCCATATTCTGATCCTTACACTGCCTGTAAGGATACAGTGTCCCATAAGGTTATGACAGGTTTATATGATAGTGCTGGTAGTCTAAAAACTTCAGATGTGGAGATTTTAGATATTGTTCTTTCTCATTTATTTCATTTTTTAGGTTCTAAATCTGTTTTTTTGAAGACATGGGGACAAGATATACCTTTTCTGGTTCCTCAATTAGACCCTGCTTTATTGGCTGAGTTGGAAAGGCCTATCTCTGCTCTAGAAGTTAGGGAGGTTATTACTAAATTACAACCAGGGGTTTCTCCAGAAGTGGATGGTCTGACACATGAATTCTACAGACAATACGTGGATGAATCGAGTGTTATTTTATCCCATGTTTTTAAAGCTTTAGCTGAGATGGAAGAGGTTTTTGTGCGAGATTTTGTTTCAGCACTAGTGATTTATATTTATAAATCAGGGCACTGATGTGATTTATGTACTGTAATTGGAGGCCTATAAGCCTTCTTAATACAGACTACAAGATTTTTTCCTCGATTTTATGTAGTAGGCTACAAAGGGTACAGTTTGTGTTGATACATCCTTCACAAACATGCTCTGTTCCCGGTAGGAATATTAAACAAAATTTACTATTGTTGAGAGCTCTAACTGAGTTTGGCAGACAAAATAAATTATCAAGATTTCCATTAGCCTCAGATCATCAAAAAGCATTTGATACTGTTTCCCATGAATTTTTGTTCACTGTTTTAAGGTACTATGGGATACCTACTCAATTGCTGGCATGGATTATGTTATTGTATAGAAGTGCTTCCTTCTCTCCGATAGTTAATGGATTGATAGGAGCTAGTATTGATTTGAAAATGAGAGTTCGTCAAGGTTGCCCTTTAAGTCCTTTACTTTTTACCTTTGTGTTGGATCCATTAATTAGACGGATTATAGTTGATTAATTAGTTTGGGGGATTTCTCCGGCCATAGATATTAATCCCCAAAAAAGTTCTGCTTGTGCAGATGATATTTGCTTTATGGTTCAGGATTCAGTATCAGGTATCAGATCCTTACAAATTTTTAAAGAGTTTTCAGGGTTTTCAGGGGTAGGTCTTAATCTGGATAAATGTATAGGCTTGCAATTGGGACATGTAACTCCAGTTTCAAGGCTTGGATCTATAACCATAGCTTCTTCCCAAATTAAGGTTTTAGGGGTTTATTTTGGGAATTACAATGCTGCCTTTCTAAATTGGGATGATAAATTAGTGATAGGAGAATGGAAGGTGCAAAT
This sequence comes from Neoceratodus forsteri, assembly GCA_016271365.2. Taxonomy (NCBI): domain Eukaryota; kingdom Metazoa; phylum Chordata; order Ceratodontiformes; family Ceratodontidae; genus Neoceratodus; species Neoceratodus forsteri. The sequence continues at coordinate 722,144,873 of CM057458.1, read as the reverse complement.
TTGGAAATCTTGTGCCCTTTCTAAAAAGAAAAGAGTTTTAATTATTAAAAAAATTCCTTCTTCTGATATTTTTGTACATTAGTTATGTTTTTCCCCTACCATCGAAACTTAAAACATGGTTACTAAATTGTTTTTTCCAAATGCTTTGGGGCAATAGATTAAACCCCATTAAGAGAGATTTTACATACTTAAGAATAAGGGATGGGGTTTAGACATGATTAATCCAGTCGTTTTTTATTTTTCCTTTTTTTTTTTTAGTTCTGTTTTGTGTGATGGTCCAGGAGGTGTTGAGGACCTTTGGGCTGACTGGACGGATGAGCTGTTCAGTCCTTTTTTTCAGTAATGGGGGATTTGGGGGTCAAAGGGTTAGGTATTCCTGAGTTTGCAGTTCCTGGTTTTAGAAAATTGAGATTATGGCATTTATTGAAAAATGAAGCATTTTTACTGAATAGGAAACAGATTTACAGTAGGATTATGGAAATGAATTATATGGTTCAGGTGGATTTTCCCAAGTGCTGCCCATCTAGACTACAATTTGCTCTTAAACTTTTGAGGGATCCTCGGGTTCCAGTTCATATGTGGGATGTGACATGACTGTGTTGTTTTGGTAGATTGGGAGTACCAGGGAACTGGAGACACAAGGCTGTAGAAGAGAGGGATTGTTTATGACAAGGCTATTCAAGGTTTGTTGGAATCTTTAGAACTTTTTTTTATCAGCTGTCAGTATATTGTTCTTTTCTAGTCTGATCTGGGGAGGAAATGGAATTGTGGTCCTATTACTTATGAATCCTTGATTTTAGGGGATTATTCGGGCTTTCTGAAGAGATATCATCCTAGTACACTTAATGTAATCTTTGCCAGCATAAAATTTCACCTTTGGCAAGCCCAATGTCAGTTTTATGCACAACATGTTGTACTGCCAAACTCTGTTATTATTTTGAAAATTGAGACAGCAGTCCAAAAGATTAAATCTGCTGAATTTTTTGAGATGGATAGGAAGAAATTTGCGATGTGTTAGAAATTTATGGACTGTCTGTTTTGATTTTTGTTAATATCTCCTTTTCTTCTTTAGTTCCTCTTATTCTATGTGTTATTGTTTTCTTTAATTGTGTTCAGTTTGTGTATTTCCTTTGTTTGAGATGCACAGTGCCTTTCTTGTGATGTAATTTATCTGCAATAAAAAAATCTCCTACTCTTTTTTGATAAGTGCCATGGGATCTTTAGCATCCACCTGAACTACCGCCAATCCAGGTAGATGGGTCCTCGGTTTAACATCTCATCCAAAAGACGGCACCTCAGAAGTGCAGCACCCCCTCATGCTACACTACAGTGTCAGTATTGGGATCTTAACCCAAGTGCCAGATGTGGGAACTGAACCCACAGCCCTCTGATCTCCCGGCCTCAGAGGTGAGTATGCTACCTACTGAGCCACTGACACTGACCATGCCTAGTTTGAAGCCCTGCACTATATTCATATCCACCACTTCCTGAGGTAGGCCATTCCATGCATCCACCACCCTTTCTGTGAAAAAGAACTTCCTCACATTACCACTTAATTGTCCTCCCTCTAATCTCATGCTGTATCCTCTTGTCCTGCTATTTTTCTTATATTGAAACATGTTAGACTCTTTCACCTTGTTAATGCCTTAAGATGTTTGAATGTTTTGATCATATCACCTCTCTCCCTCCTTTGCTCTAGGGTATACATATTGAGCTCCGTTAATCTGTCCTCATATGTTTCCTGATGCAGTCCCTGCACCATTTTGGTTGCCCTTCTCTGGACTGCCTCCATTTTGTTAATGTCCCTGTGCAGGTGCAGCCTCCAGTACTGCACACAGGACTCCAGATGGGGCCTAACCAGTGTCTTGTAAAGAGGGATTATTACCTCCCTCTCACGACTTGTGATACACCTACTAATGCACCACAACATCCCTCTAGCCTTACCTACTGCTTTAGTGGTCTGCTTGGATGATTTCAGGTCATCAGTGATGATGATGCCCAAGTCTCTTTCTTATCTTGTGATTACCAGCAACTCCCCTCCCAACCTATAAGTGGCTTCAGGGTTTCTCTTCCCTACAGTATGTGCATGATCTTGCACTTTTTTGCATTAAACCCCAGTTGCCACTCTTCTGACCATTTTGTCAGTTTATCCAGATCTATTCTCATTCCTCCCACCCCATCTGGATAATCTACTCTGTTGCAAATCTTGGTGTCATCTGCAAACAGACAAATCTTACCCTCCAGTCCATTTACAATGTCACTGATGAAGATATTGAAGAGGACTGGTGCTAGGACTGATCCCTGAGGTACCCCACTTGTGATTTGCATCTCTTCTGATTGTGTACCATTTACCACCACTCTCTGTTTTCTGACCACCAACCAGTTTGCCAACCAGTTGACCAGCTTCTGACCCAGGCCAAGCCTACCCAGCTTATTAATCAATCTTCTATGTGGAACAGTATCGAAAGCTTTGCTGAAGTCAATATAGGCGACATTAACGGCACCCCCTTGGTCCACCACTCTGGTTACCCAGTCAAAGAAATCTATGAGATTAGTTTGACAGGACCTTCCTGTTGTAAACCCATGCTGTCTTGGATCCTGTGCTTCTATGGATTCCAGGTGTTGCACTATTCTTTCCTTAAGGAGTGCCTCCATAATCTTACCCACTACTGAGGTAAGACTGACTGGTCTGTAGTTCCCTGCCTCTTCTCTGCTACCACTGTTGTGGAGCAGGATCACATGAGCCCTTCTCCGGTCTTCTGGGACCTCTCCTGTGCTTAGAGACTCACTAAACAGTTCTGCTAATGGCTCTGCTAGTTCCACCCTTAGCTCCTTTAGTACCCTGGGATATATGCCATCAGGTTCCATTGCCTTGTCCACCCTGAGCTTAGTGAGCTCTTGTAGGACCCTTTCTTTTGTGAAGGGACTAGTGCACACCTTCCTCCCCCCTGAGTCCATGGTGCTAAGCTGTGGGCTCTACCCTACATTCTCCTCAGTAAATACTGAATAGAAGTATCAATTTAGGATGGATGCTTTTCCTTGGTCCTCCTACACTCCCCCTTATCCCCTTTGATCTTAGTAATACCCCCTCTGGACTTTCTCCTTTCACTAATGTATCTATAGAAAGTCTTGTCCCCTTCTTTTACTGTCCATGCTAGTGTTTCCTTGGTTTGGGCCGTTGCCTGCCTTACTGCCTTCCCTGCTTCCATTAGGGAAGTTTGGTATGCCTCCCTATCTTCATCCTGCTGCACTTCCTTATATTTCCTGAAGTCCAGCCTTTTGGATCTGACCTTTTCTGCTACTGTTTTTCAGAACCAAAGTGGTTTCCTCCTTTTGCTCTTTCTTTTCTCTCTAACATGGAAGCACAGTGTTTGGTCACAATACAATGCAGCAACCTGCACACCGAGCACAGCCAGTGCACACTCCTCCACAGCAACACAGTGAGGAGGCCGACCCACCCCCCTCAGCATCAGCAGGTGCGCCGGCGGTGAGTTGAAAGAGGCATGCCGCACCTGCACACACAGATCCACTGTGGGAGGAGGCACGTTGGTACAGTATGTGGAGAGCACCAAGGGGTGTAGACTGCTGGTGGTGTCCAGGTACACCTACCAGCATGAATGGACAAGGGGTGATAGGACCTATTGGAAATGCTGCAAATACGCAGCAGACAGATGCAGGGGTCATGCTCTCACCGTGGGCAAGGAAATGCCGGTACTGACAAGTACCCACAACCATGTGCCTGACTCCACAGCTGTTGGGGTCTGCAAGGTAAGGGCAGCGGGGAAGCGGAGGGCCCGGGACTTGAATGACACAAGCCAACAGCTCACAGTGGCATGCTGCTTAGGAGTCAATGAGGCAGTTGGGAGACACCTACCCTCTGTAACCCTCCTGAAGTGGTCGGCACAACGTGTCTGGACGGGCAGCAGGTGTGCTATGGTGGACCCACAACATTTGTCTGAGCTCACCATACCCAACGACTACACCAGAACCCTGGCAGGTGAGCCATTCCTGCTCTATGATTCAGGACAGGGAGCTGAGGCCAGCATGGAACACAGGTTCTTCCTGTTCAGTACCAAGAGGAACCTTGAATTCCTGGTCCATAGCCCAGCATGGCTTTGGGATGGCACATTCCGCTGCTGTCCCAGGCTGTTCCAGCAGCTGTACACACTGCATGGGGTGGATGGGGCAACTGTACTCCCTGCAGTATATGTGTTGATGGTGAGGAGAATGGCCACAGACTACATCGCCGTGTACATGAAGATCACAGAGCTGTGCCCTGCAGGCGGTCCCTGCTGCATGCTCGTTGATTTTGAGCTTGTCATTTATAGGGCTATCCACACTTGTGCCAGTGTGTCTGGTGGCACATCCAGCAGCATGCGGAGCTGGTACGTCTGTATTGCTCTGATGACGTCTGTGCCATGCACCTCCACATGCTGCCAGCCCTTGCATTTGTGCCCCCTGTGGATGTGTGCACCACCTACGAGGAGCTCTGTGGCTGGGAGTACTTCACCTCCCATGAGGATGTACTCGCTCCTGTCCTCGACTATTTTGAGGACACCTGGCTGGGCAGGCCTGTTCGCAGTGGCAACCAACGCAAGCCTCTCTTCCCCATCCCCATGTGGAACTGCCATGCCACAGTACTGGATGGAATGCCCTGCATCAACAATGCCATTGAGGGATGGCACCAGGCATTCAACGCCCTGCTTGGTGTGGCGCACCCAACCCTGTGGCGGTTCCTGGATGTCCTGTGGGAGGAGCAACAGCTGACAGAGGTGGAGCAGCAGCAGGCTCTCTCTGGCCAGGCTGTGGGGTGGTCCTGGAGGTGCTGGAGGGAATCAGCTCAGCGCATCACCGACATTGTCAATGCGTACAGTGTCAGGAGCTGCAGGGACTACCTGATGGGGGCTGGCATTGAATATCAGCCATCAGGTGTAGGTCTCTGTGTCTAGGGACCCCCTACCCAGCATCTGCACCCCATTCTGCAGTCTGTACCCTTCTGCGGTGCACCTTTAGGTCCCCTGAACCCTGTGCTGCTGTTACTGCCCACTGTACCCCTGTGCAGGAGGTTGCTGCCGAGGTTCTCTCGTGGTCTGCACTGTCGTATCTCTCCTGTCCGTCAGGTGGCTGTTCGTGATGTGTGCCGCTGGTCGGCATTACCGTCGGGGGCTCAGTCGTACACTTTGCTGCTGTGTCACTGCCATGCTTGTCATCGGTTCATCCTGTGCATCTGTGGTGTTGGGTACACGGTGTTCGCAGTGGGGTGCACCAGGGTCCTGTGTGGCATTTCCTTGTTGTCACTGTGGGGGATGTCAGCATTTTTACAGTCGACCATACACCGTGCTTCCCTCTAACACAATGGGATGTTGCTTCAAGTATTGCATCCTTAATGCTTGCCCATTTTGCCTGTACCCCCTCACCTGTATTTCTTCTTGCCAGGGCTAGCTTAACTCTGTTGGCCATCTCATCAAAGTCAGCTCCTCTGAAGTCCCATATTTTTGTCTTGGAATGGGATGAGTTAGTTCTAGTGGCCAAATTGAACCATATCATGTGATCGTCACTGGTCCCCAGGTGACCTTCTACCTGGAGATCTGTGATCCTTTTCCCGTTAGTCAGTAATAGATCTAGGATAGTCCTGTCTCTTGTGGGTTGTTGTACCTGTTGTTTGAGGTTCTCCCCCTTCAGGGAATCCACCATGTGTCTAGTTCTGGTGGATGTTCCTGCTGGTATTGACCAATCTGCATCTGGCATATTGAAGTCTCCCATTATCAAAACCTCCCCTTTAGCTGTTATGTTTTGTATATCTTCTAACAGTAATGTGTCTATGTTCTCCCCCTGGTCTGAAGGCCTGTAGACACCCCCGGTTTATATGGCTGTCCCATTTCTTGTTTCCAGGGTGACCCACAGTTCTTCTTGCTCCTTATGTGTATTCTGAATTTCTGTAGCTTTGATATTTTCATTGACATAAAGGGCAGCTCCAACCCCCCGCTTTCTACACCTCGGTCTCTCCTGTACAGTTCATAGGCAGGTACTGAAGTCTCCCAAGTGTGGTTACTGGTGAACCATGTCTTGCTAATGGCTACTATGTCCAGTTTAGCCTCTGTCATTGTTGCCTGCAGGTCTGGGATCTTGTTTCCCAGACTGCGGGCATTTGTGTATATGATTTTCCATTGGCCAGATTTTGGTGTGTTAGTTGCTGGGCGAGGTCTGGCATTTCCCCTACTCATCGTATGGGGGGCCAGACCTTTTTCCTTACCTGGTGATGCAAATAAACTATAAACATGCTGAACTCCTGTCTGATCACTAGCTGAGGGGGAAGGATGTTCTTCTGATTCAATGTATCGGGTGCTGCACCCCTTTCCCCATTTGCTAGTTTAAATATTCTGCAAAGACATCAAACTTCTGCCCCAATGCACTGACTCCCTCCTTAGTCAGATGCAGTCCATCAAATTTAAAGAACTTTCACTCCCAAAACTGTTGCCAATTACCTACAAATTTGTGTCCTTTTTCCTGGCACCAGCCCTTGAACCACATGTTTAGCTCCCCTCTCTCCCCTTTTCTGACCTTCCATTTGTCTTCCCCCCTGCCAGACCAGCAGGATCTCAGAGAAAGAGATGCCAGATGAAATGGATGAAAGTGTGTGTCCCAGCCTGGTCAGGTGATCCTTGGTCTCCACAACTGACTGGCTGGTGAGATCGTTAGTCCCTATGTGTACCAGGACATCAATATTTTCTCCTGCTTCCTGCACAATTTTAGCAATGCAGTCAGTGTCTCTCCACGCTGATGTACCTGGGAGACATCTGACCATTACCCCTGGCTGGAGGTAGGTATCAACCCCCGAAATCATGGAGTCTCCTATGATCAGGAGTGTTTTGGCTTTCCTTTTTACTTTTCTTGTTTTTGTCCCTGTTTTGGGTGAGTTTTGTTGTGCTAGCTTCTGTGCTGCAGTGTCCTGCTCTGCAGTATCCTCTGCCCCTTTGTTTGATTTCAGAGCTAGAGGCACATACTTGTTTGTTGTTTTTATATGGTTTGTGGATGTGATACATTGGAGAACATTGAGTGATGGGGCACCTGATTTGCACCTCCTAACCACCTGCCAACATCCCGGACCAACTACCTTCTGTGGTCGAGGTGCTTCAGTTGGATGTTGGGGAAATGGCGGGCAGTTCTTATAATGTATTTCTCCCTGAATATGTGATTTGATGAGTGCAATCTCTGCCCATGCTACCTGGAGCTGAACCCTTTGAGCTCCAGTGGTCCAGAATGTAGGACAGCATCCTAAATCCTGTATAACTGCCATTTTGAAAAGTGTCCCACAGTACCTGCAGTTAATAATATCCATTCCAGAAGAGTTGCTGGGTTTATAAATTAGTCTGAGTAATTAGAAAAGGGAAAATAATATTAAAAGTTTGATTTTTTGTTTTGTTTGTTTGTTTTTGTATAACTTGTTATAACAAGTTAAATTACTTGTGCTCCTGTAAGTGAGGTCACTGTGTGGATACCCCTTTGATCCTCCCCTTCCTGATTTGCTACAGGAAATGTAATGACTGTGCTGCCCTATAAAAGGAGTGTAGCATGGGGTGGTTGGGGATGGGGGTGAGTGGCTGGGCCCTTCCCCTGCCAAAAAAGAAGAACCATGGATGAATGAAACAAGCAGGTAACAGCAGAAGCAATCAACTAACAATAAATGCAGTAGCCCTGAAAGCTTAGCCTAATTATATATTAAAAAGTCACAAAAATATAAGCACCTCCTGTAATAATTTCACAGAAGATATACCCTGCAAAAAACACTGCTACAGAGAAAAATAAAGCAGTAATAGAGGATATACCTTGCCAAAAACAATTTGAATCAGAGAAGATTACAGCAGTAATCTGTAAGCACAAAACAGTAACAAACTTGTAGGCACACCCTGTAAAAATGCAGCAGAAAGTATACCCTGCAACAGCAATTTGAATCAGAGAACAATAAAGCAGTAAAATGTTAACAAAATACAGTAACAAACCCTGTGAGTACAAAAGAAAATAATATCACACAGCAAATCTGCCTAACCAGAAGAAGCCTTAATATTTTTCCTTGCTCTGATAATGTTACTTGCTCTGTCCTTATAAGCAAACCTAGAAGAAAAGAACTCAGGTGAAGCTAGGTGCCTTTGCCAGCAAACCTAGTCTTCCACCTCTGTTTTGTCAGTTTGATGCAAATAGCTACTCTTCTGTACCTGATTCCTGTATGAAAAACCTTTCAATTCAAAATTACAGCTTTTTGAATATGTCACATGCCAAAATGAATATGACATACTAAAATGGGTATAATATATGTTACATGTACCCTCATGAGGCCAGAACAGGGGGCAAGATTGAGACCTCTAAGTGCCTTAAAGGTATAAACAGGGTGAATATTAAAGACCTCTAAAGATCACTAGGAGTAACTGCCTAAATTTGCCCGGGGTCAAGAGGAGATGAGGAGGCACTTTTTCACTGAGATGTTGGTAGGTAAGTGGAATGAGTTGCCAGAGGAGGTGGTATCCCTAAAAATGGTGTATAGCTTCAAGAGATATTGGGACAGGATGAGGAAGAAAGTTGTAAGTTGGGAGGAGAAGGGCAGATGGGGAATTTGAGAGGGAGTCAGGAGAATATGGCAAGGGGCAGTTCCCTCTGTAAACACAGTGGAAACTGCACATTCTAGCAGACTAGATAGCCCATAAGGCCATTATCTGCTGGCACATTCATGTGTTCGTATTATGTAATAAACACAACACATTATGATATGAGTATGACACCAGCTGAAGTAAGTATAACACATACCAAAATGGGCATAACACATGATGAAAAGAGTGAGAGGTATACTGAAATGGGTACAAGACATAACACATACTGATATAACTATGACACATACTGAAATGAGTAGAATATACACTAAAATTGATTTAACACATATTAAAATATGCATAACACATACTAAAATAAATGTAATATACCCTCAACATTGTGAAACACATACCAAAAGGAGTATAACGTGATAAAATGAGTATAGCATATTGAAACGTGTACTACACATATGAATACATCAAAAATGTTAAAGGGCACAGTGAAATGAGGATAACACATGCTGAAATGTGTGAAAGATGCACTGAAATGAGTCTAACACATGCCAGGAAACACATAGTGTCAAGGACCAATCACAATGCAGTAAGAAAACTGCATAGGAAATTGCCTTAAAATTCAGTGTGCCCTTCTGCTCTGTAGCAGGACATAAGCTTGTCAATTGTATTTGATTTTCAGCTGCAAGTATATCATCACATTGTTTTGGTAATAAAACATTAGATTGCACAGGTTCATTACTTGTTCAGTTTTTATAGAATGCACAAATTATACAGCAAGCTAAAGTGCTATATGTAAGGAATAAGACATGACGAGGTGTGGTTTATGGCCTGATAAGAGCACGCCCCAGGTGCGTAATGAGGCACAAGGCACTTGCATCGAGTGCCTTTAGCACCTGGGATGTACTCTTATCAGGCCATAAACCACACCTTGGAGTGACTTATTCTGCTTATAAAATGGGTCCCCTATTGAAGTATTTAAAAATTCACATAAAAAATTGTAAAAAATATGTTACTATATTAAAAATTGAAAACTAAATAGAAAAACTGAGAATGTAGTCCTTATCCTTGTAGTTGAATAGGCATGTTTTGTCATTAGGAGGCCACCAGAGGGTGGTCGTGTCTGTCTGTGCCCCCACCCCACACACATACACACACAAACACCTTTGAAAAGATTTAGATTTTTTTTTTCCATAACTGTGAGGTCAGAGCGACTGGACAGAAGGACCAGTTGCAGTCTTCAGTAGAGCCCAGGGGAATGAGCGTGTCCCTTACCAGTCCCCGTAGGTACTTGTTATGGTACTTTACACCTTTATAAAAGATTGAGACTCTTTTCCAGGATTGTAAGGGTAGAGCGAATGGATAAAGGGACCAGTTTCAGTTTTCTGTAGAACTAAGGGGAACAAGCGTGTCCCTTATCAGCCTCCGTAGCTACTTGCACTTTACCACAGTAGAACAGCACGGTCTTCTGTTACAGGCTGCAATTATCCAGAATGGGGTTTACCATCCATGCCAACTGTCATGTTGCGGTTGTGATTGTCAAGCATAAACTAGTAATGTGATTGTGGAGAGTCATGGCTCACAGTTAGCGAGGAGCGGGGGGAGGGCTGAGGAACAAAATGGGAAACAGAGAAACTGAGACTTGAGAGATGGACACACAGATGGTTGCTGACTGTGAGGCAGTTAGATGGCATATGCAGTAACTTACTGTTTTTAAAATAAGCACAGCGTACTGTTTTTGTTTTTATGCTATGTGGTCCCAGTATTTGGTACAGTGAGCTTGTTTGTATTGCACCAGAAGGACAGGGGTGAGCCAAGACCAATGTCTGTTAGCAGGCTGCAATCAGAATTATGTTTAAAACATTTGTGTGGGAGGCATGGATCTTTAAACCTGAACTGCGTCCTGCCTGACTGAAGAGGTGCTGGTTGCCACAATATGCCCTGATAAGGACAAGGCTACAGGTACCTCTCAGCCAATCAGGAGCAAGAAAATTTCAGACCCCTTTTATAGTAATCAATGGAGCATGGAGAACAGTCATATTTTGGTGTAATGCAACAGTTGGACATACAGTTTATGCAAATTCGTTTCCCAATTCTTCTTTTAGTTACAGATTAAAAACCTTAGCGTTAATGGGGGAATTCTGTTTTTATGTTTATAGTAACATTTTTTTAATAGCCAACCTCTCTTAAAGAGTCATTTTTTAGAGTTATCAGAAAAAAAACTAATTAGCACCCACAACTACAGTGATAATAGTCTGCTACATGGACCAAATTCATAGTTTTAAACCAATCTGCAAATGAAATGTATATAGTAAAAGTAGTGATATGTGATGTAGCATACTGCATGAGGGAATCAATTCCGTATTTGTTTCCTAGCATCCTTGTTAAGAAATAGATCGTTGATTTCTACTCTGAACAGTAGTTTCACAGATACCAGTATATAGCCTCTCTCCTGTCTGATCCTGCAGAAAGGAGAAAAAGAGACATTTGGAATTGGAAGACAACAGCTGTATTTACTTATTGTATTGCTCCCATTTCTGTCCTTTGGTTGTTTCCCAAGTCCTTCACCACAATGATCAGGATCTCCACTGCTGCACCATTCCTGCAGTTGGGAGGGTGAGTTGGTGAGCTGCTGTCTTCATTAAGCAATATACCCCGACAAGGTGTGGGTATACTGGTGGATTTACCACGGCTGGTGTGGTTTGGTCACGAGGCCGCAGGCCGAGTGACTTAACTGCACCAGCCGTGGTAAATCCACCAGTATACCCACACCCTGGAGGGGTATATTGCTATTATACAATGGTAGGAATAATTTTTATTTGTTTTTTATTTTTATTATTTGTTTTTGTGAGTTATTTTGTGATAATGGTGGATATATTCTTCCGCTGAGAAAAATAGTTCCTTTTTAGTATTGAATATAGAGACAGGTAAAATGTTTTGAATAGGTTTTATTTGTGTAAATAATAATTTTTAATGATCATTTGAGATGGTTTTATGTCATTAATAATTTTTAATGAACATTTCAGAAGTGCAACATGTAATTAGTTATTTTTGTTAAACAGCATTAAATGTTTTATTTGTGAAACAACATTTATGAAATCAATTGTGTTGAAATAACGTTTTATAGTTTCTATGAACCTTTCAATGTGTCACATTTTTCATTGAATTGCTCTCAGGTTTGATATTTGGTTCTTGTTTCTTTAAGAAGTTGAGTTTGCGATTAGTTTGTGAGCATATATGCTTCCGTCCATCTGTAGAATACGGTATTGCAGTTGGAGGAGAGGCGGCTGCTGCTTCATTGCCAGGTAAGTTTGTGCTGTTGTGTCGCTAGTTTTGCAGGCCAAGCCGGGGGATATTGCGACAGCTTTCTGTGGAGTTTTAACGCTCCGTTTCTTAAGTATGCTGTCGTTTTGTGGATCGGATGCCTCATTCTCTTCGGTAAAGATATTTTGTAGGTGTTGGAAGTCTAACGAGTGGAAACTGACGTTCATTTTTTTTATTACCGTTTTGATTTCGGTGCTATGTGGCGATTACAAATGGCGGCGGTTCCTTTGAAGTGTAACGGCAGTAGTGATATTTGTAATGTGGCACTAGTACTTGTTGGCTGGCACCTTTTCCAGTGGGTATATTGGAGGATTTATAACTGCTGGAAAGTGCCAGCCAACCAATGAAATTTCAGGGATTTGTGCTTGTTTTTGGGTCCATGGTATAATAGTCGATAACACCAGCGAGTAAACATATTTTGGAACAATTTTCCTACATCATTTCCATTTTGCAAGAGTTGATTTGCACAGCTAAGAGTCTCCCAAATATAATGAGAAGTGCATTCTTTTTGCTGGGATTTGGTCCCCACAAGGAGACCCCCCTCCCCCCTTTTTCGAAGTAGGGCTCCTATCCCAATTAGCAGACACTGAGATCCATGTGGGTCACTTATTGCAGTGTGCTGCCAGAAGACATTACAACCTTCTAAACAGCTTGGGGTAGTTATTCAATAGGCAGGATTGCTGAAACTCAAAGGAATGGGTGCCTTTGCCTAGCAAAGATTGAGTTCTGTAAGACAACATAGCTGCAGTCCCGTACCCAGCAAAAATCAGGCACCACCACTATTGACTGGTGGTTTGCCTGGGTCTTAGGCCCTTTTTAATGGTGAGGGAAGAGGTAGAGCTTTGGTGGATAGAAACATAGATTTTGATGGTAGATAAGGACTGCTTGGCCCACCCAGTCTGTCCATTTCCCTACCTACTGGATAAGCTGCAGATCCTAGTTTTACTAACAGCATACTTCCTCTTACCTCCCACTAGAATTGCCTTATGTCTGTCCCATGCATTCTTGAATTCACCCACTGTTTTTGACCCCACAATCTCCTCAGAAAGGCCATTCCATGCATTCACCACCCTCTCCATGAAAAAATACTTTTTTACATTGCCCCTGAGTTGTCCATCCATTATCTTCAAACTGTGCCCCCTTGTTCTTGCACATCTCTTTTTCTGAAAGATGCCACTCTCTTGGACTTTGTTGATTCCTTTGAGGTACTTGTAAGTTTCTATCATGTCTCCCCTCTTCCTCCTTTCCTTGAGGGTAAACATGTTAAGCTCTTTTAGTCTCTCTTTGTATGGCTTCTTGTGCAGACCCTGCACCATTTTAGTTGCCGTCATCTAGACTACCTTCATCCTGTCTATGTCTTTGCGGAGATGGAGTCTCCAGAGCTGCACGCAGTACTACAGGTGGGGTCTCACCAACAGTCTGTAGAGAGGGATGACAGCTTCCTGTTTTCTACTGGTGATGCCTCTCCCTATGCATCACAGTATCCTCCCCCAGCCCTCCTTACTGCCTTCTCACATTGCTTGCCTACCTTTAGGTTATCTGATATGACTATCCCCAGGTCCCTTTCCATTTTTGTTGTCATGAATACCTCCCCCCCAACCGTGTACTCTTCCCTAGGGCTTTTGTTTCCCAGGTGCATTACTCTACACTTCTTTTCACTGAATCTAAGCTGTCATACTTTTGACATTCCTCCAACCTTGCCAAGTCCCTTCTCATCCTTTCCACCCCCCTTTTGTATGAGCCCTGTTGCAGATCTTTGTGTTGTCTGCAAAGAGGCATACTTTTCCTTCTAGTCCTTCTGCAATATCACCTATAAAGACATGAAAGAGGACTGGTCCCAGTGCTAAACCTTGCAGTACCCTGCTAGTACCCCCTTTCTTCAGAGTGGACTCCATTCACTATTACCCTCTGCATCTTTTTGTCCAGCTAATATTTCACCCAGGTTGCCACCCTGGGACCCACTGTCATGCTGGCTAACTTGTTTATTAATCTTTTGTGTGGGACTGTGTCAAATGCCTTGCTAAACTCTAGGTAGGCCACATCCACAGCCCCTCCCTGGTCTACTACTTTGGTCACCCAGTCAAAGAGATCTATTAGATTCATCTGACATGACCTTCCTGCTGTGAATCCATGCTGCCTTAGGTCCTGTACCCCGCTGACATCTAGGTACTCAACAATTCTTCTTTGAGAAGTGATTACATCATTTTCCCTACCACTGAGATCAAACTAATAGGTTTATAGTTTTCTGCCTCTGTCTTGCTCCCACTTTTGTGAAGGGGAATCACATCTGCCCTCCTCCAGTCCTCAGGTGCCACACCATCCTCTCATGATTTGTTAAAAAGGGTAGTTAGTGGTGCCACTAGTTTTCCCCTTAATTCTTTTAGAATTCTGGGATGAATCCCATTAGGCCCCATTGCTTTGTCCACCTTCAGTTTTAGGAGTTCTTTCAGGACCCTTTCTTCTATGAATGAACTGGTATCGACTCCCCTAGCCAGTGTGCTTCTATTATTTGGGTTGGGTACCTCCACCCCCTCTTCTTTTGTGAATACTGAGTGGAAGTACTTGTTCAGTACCTCTGCTTTGTCACTGTCACCCTCTGCCCACCCCCTTCCCTTTATTAAGCCTCACTATCCCTCCCTTGGTCTTTCTTCATTCCCTAATGTGCCTATAAAATATTTTATCCCCCTTCTTAACGGAGTTGGCTATCTTTTCCTCAATTTGGGCCTTTGCTATTTTGACTGCCTTCCCAGCTTCCTTCTGCTTTAACTGGTACAGTTCCCTGTCCTGCTCCTACTTTGCTTTCTTATACCTCCTGAATGCTTTATTTTTCTCCATAACCTTCCCCCCCCACCTCTTTTGAGAACCATAGTGTTTTTTTTTCCTTCATTATTTATTTGATTCACACAAAGGCTTGTTGCCTCTGTTATGGCAGCTTTGATTTTTCCCCATTGTTCCTCCACCCCACCTTCTTGCCCACTTGCTAGTGCTTTTCTGAGGCACTGCCCCATTTTGCCAAAGTCAGCCCTCCTATAATCAAATACCCTCATCTTTGTGTTACTTGACTCTATGGCTGTGTTTATCATGAACCACGCTGTTTGGTGGTCACTTGTTCCCAGATGGCTACCCACTTCTGAATCCGAGATCCTCTCTCTGTCCCCGTTTGAGAGTACCAGGGTTAGGATTGCTCCTTCCTTAGTAGGTTCCAACACTAGCTGTCTGAGGCATTCCCCATGTAGGGCATCGAGAATTACCCTGCTCTTGGATGTGGCTGCAGCAAAGGTGCTCCAGTTAACATCTGGCATATTCAGGTCTCCCATCAACAATATCTCCCCTTTTCTGCCATTCTAAGAATGGTGGTCAAGACCTAAAGCCAAAAGAAAAAGGGTAGCCCTCCCCAGTTCTAGTCAGGACAAGACATGAATAAGAAGAAAAGACATAGTACAATTGTTATTTAACACAAAATAGGACTTTCTTCTTTTTTAATTGTGGCTGCATGGGCGGAACCATGCTGATGTAGTGCTATAATGTAGGAGAGAGAAAGGACCCTGGAAACACATGACTGGATACCTAGACTGTCTCCATCCACTGAATGCTTTTGAGTGGAATCAAAGCAAATTTCTCCACCTCTGCAGTGCTGTTCATTTGTCTGTCCCACCCACACCACTGCACTAGCAACACTGTTTCCTTGCTCCTGAATTGAACTACTGAGCATACTGACTTCCAGCTCAGTTCTGGGTTCGGGAAGTAGCACTTTTTCTTCTCCCCGAGTCCTTAGTTGTGGGATTTCTAGTCTGCAGTGGCTGACCCATGTCTGCCAGACAACTTCTGGCACTAGGAGGCCTTGCTGTGGTGGCTGACAATCGCACCCCTCCCCTGCAATACTGGGATTGAGCCAGTGGCAGCCGTGTAACTGTACGGTTGTGTGAGAGTTGCCACCACTCTCTTCTATAGCAACTCTTTGGATCTTGCACCTCCCTGCAGTAAAAAGTGCAGTACAAGGGGGCAGGCAGCTCTGTCGGCAGGACACCTAAACTGATACAGTACTGTGACTATACAGTACTGGCGAAAAGATCTGCAATTGTGTCAGGCAATTAGCCAAGCTCAATTGCTTTGTGTTAGCCTCATCACTGTTTTTCTCCAATAAAGCATGCACACTAGATATAGTAACAGGGCATAAAACAGGTGTGAGTGGCACTTAATTTTCATCACACAAAATACCGAAGAGTGGTATTTTTTTTGTGAGAAATGTTTACAGTTTACCTGCAAGTAAGGGCTTCTATTATAATTCAGACATGAAACACTGAACAATGGTTATTAAATTCATTCTGGTCGGATATTTCTCTGAGCTTCAGTAAATAAGCTGTCTCAGAAGTTAGCTTCTAAAAAAACTGGCTAATAGAGAGCCTCCCTCTGCTGACTTCCCTCAGAGCATTTATTTTATGTCTATCTCCCTGATATACAGAAATTCTACAGACCATCCTTCTCTAAAACTCTGCTCTTGTATGCTGCTCTTCAAGGGCCCTTCGATGTGACTAATGTGACTAGACTGGTAAACTGGAACTTCAATAAATTTCAGCCTGATACTGAGTGAAAATAGTTACTTATCAGCTGCTATTAATCTACAGAATAAGCACCATCTTGGGCAATGTCTGTTAGCTATTCTCAGATTTAGAGATGTAACTGCGACATTATATTCCTACATTAACGTATTCTGCCCCTGTAATTCAGGGTATGTCAAAGCATGAGGTCGACAGGCTTCCAGTCCTGTACAACAAGGTGGAGAGGTTTGCAACACTGAGTCACCCAAGAAGCCACCCCTGCATCTCGCTGGCCCAGCTTCAATGGCCTTCCTTTGAGGCTCATCTTCAGTACCTCTTTCTCTGCCTTGCTTACAAACTGCAGCACCCAGCTGCCCCATCTAGCCTTACAAGAATAATCATTCCTAAGTCTAACACTCAGTTGGTCCCTACTAGCAATCCCCAGAATCAAGACTAACATGGGAGGCAAATCCTTTGCTCACACTGCCCCTAAGCTGTGGAACACTCTCCCACCTTTAGTACAGGAAGCCCCATCACTGTTAAGCTTTTGCACAAGGCTCAAGTCCCACCTGCTTAGGGCAAGCTCGCACCATTGTCAGGGTATCGGATAGTCACCCCAGTCCCACATCCTACACCAATCCCTCTCCTTTTCTCACTCAAAATGACTCCAAAAGCATGCCTCAACTCCCTCAATTGTAGCACTTATGTTCAAAATATTAAAATATTGCCTTTATTGTAACCTTGAATTTCATGTCTACTTTCTCTGCACCCTTTACTACCTGACTGTATTGTACTGTTTCTGTCTCCCGGGTCGCCCCTGAAAAAGAGACCTTCGGGGCTCAACGGGCCTACCCGGTCATCAAAATTCAATAAATAAATAAATAATATTAAAATTTACTGCATTTACATCAGTATGTTAGTCCTTTCAGTAGCAAAATGTTATACTGCTGGAGGGAAATAAAGATTGAAAATGCCCTCATTGACTATCTATGAATATAATCTTCAACCCTGGTGTGCAAAGTCATTTCTAAGAAAGCTCTAAAAGTCTGTTGGATGTTTCAGAGCCAGGAAGATGTTTAATTTTATTTTAATTGTCTTTCTTACCAGTACTTACAGGCAAATAATTACTGGTTAATGTAGGTATTAATCAAAAACCAGTTGGTATCAAATTCTGTAATGCATGTTTGTTAGAGCCTGAGTACCCCACTGTTTTCTGTGCTGTATGCTTTCTGGAACCACCCTGTTATAATATGCTGGTTTTGTCTGTAACTCTCCCAGGTCATGCTTGAAAATAGACAATGTTGTTTTTTAGTGCACTTACCCGGTCAACAAAAACTAAATAAATAATAAATAAACAAATAAATAGCACTGTCTGAGTAAGTAGACCCTTCTGCTATGCTGTATGGGACCTGTGCTCTGGTAGTTACTCAGCTGCATGTAAATGGGCATTTTGTGTACCTACTGTAGCTAACCGGCTGGGGCCACTCTTTTTTCATTTGGAAACTCATTTAGTAATTATTGCCGACACAGCCAGCTCCCTGTGTTTGCAGGTGTGTGCTAGAGCAGAGATTGCAGAGTGGCTTCCACATTGCATCACCTCTCTCCCCATTCTCTTCAACAGTGCTACTGAGGGTGGGCTGATTTGGTGGTCACTTTCCTTCAGAGTACTTCTGCTCCATTTTGTTACAGTTCTATGCTAACCACATTAATTTTTGTTGTTGTTTTTTTGTTATCGGTCTGAACTCCAGTTCATCTGGTTCATACAAGCAGCACTATCATGGGCCGTGAAATCCGTGGCTTGCCCACTCACCCTCCCAGCTGGAGAAATGGTGCGGCTGTGGAGACCCTGATCATTGTGGTTATGGCCTGGGAGAACAACCAAAGTGGGGAAATGGGAGCAATCCAGTAATAAAATATATTTGGGGCCTTTCAATTCCAAAAGTTTCTTATTCCCTTTTGGCAGGATCAGCCAGGAGAGAGGGCATAGACTGGTATCTGAGAGACTAATGTTCAACCAAAAAACAGTTTTCCAATTTCTCAACAATTATACTGGAGAAGGAATAAATGGTTTATTCCACCATATGTTGCATCATGTTACAACATTACTTTTTATTATTACGTATTAACTGTCAAGATAAGTTTTTTGATTTGAGTTTCATCTCCATAGCAGGCTCTTTCACTTTAGTATGGGTGCTAATTAGTTTTTCTGATAACTCTAAAAATGAGGCTGTCAGAGGGGTTAGCTATAAGAATGAAATGTTACTATAGACATAAAAACAGAATCTGGCTTATAACACTAATGTTTTTTAATCCATAACCAACAGGAGAATTGGGAAACTAAGTAATCTGCAAAAAATGCATGTCCAACTGCTGTAGTAATAACATTCTACCAATAGGTGGCTGTTCTCGATTCTCCATCAATCAATATAGCATTTTAGGTTGCTGATTGAGCATTGTTTGTCTATACTAATCTATAAAAGCTGAACAAATAATGAACATGATAAAGCAGCAGTATTTGTTCATCACCATATAGTTTTCTTTTGTTAGCAATAAGGTTTTTCTGGCAAAAATATCAAAATATAAATTTTTTTTTTCATTTTCTTTCATTTCTAAACACAATCCAGATGGCGGCACACAAATTAATCTTCAGGGGAGGAGTGGGCATCTCTGGCTGTTTGTTCCCCCCTGCCATGGACACTTTCCAGCAAGTGCAGTACCTCAGGGTTGAGGAGCCAGTTACCTTTCTGTGAGCCAGATGGACCTCCCCCGAAGAATGTCAGTCCCTGAAGCTGCAGAGGGACACAGAGGAATTTTTGGCAGTAGCGGGCTTGATTTTGGGACACAAAGAATTCCGCAGCCCCTGCAGTCGCCTTTTGGGTGCCAAATTTTGAAAATGTCAGCTGTGCCCTGTTGGTCCACAACTCTGTGATGCTCGGGCAGCTTGGACAAAAGGCTGTGACCGAGCACCAGCAGATAGCACAATCCAGATGGCGGCGCACAAACTAATCTTCAGGTGAGGAGTGGGTAGCTCTGGTTGTTCATTCCCCCCTGCCATGAACACTTTCCAGGAAACGGAGTACCTCTGGGTTGAGGCGCCGATTACCTTTCCATGAGCCGGACGGACCTCCCCCGAAGAATTTCAGTCCCTGAAGCTGCAGAGGGACACAGAGGAATTTTTGGCCTGCCCACCCACCCTGTTCCCTCCTCCCATTAAATGCTCCCCAACCACGCCCACCTAGCATCTGGGGCCAATCTGGTTGTCAGAAGCCCTAACAGACTTTATTATATGATACAATCTAGACTGCTACTGGGTAAATTCTTAGACTGAATACAGTATATGATTACATTTCATTCCCTCCATGTTTAGCGTTTCTTGACTGCTTCTTAGACAGATCTTGTATGAATTTATTATAAGCCTTACAGACTTCAAAATGTAATTCAATCAAGACTCCCACTGTGCAATCTCTTAGATAGAATACTGTATCTGTTTAGTGTATCATGATTGCCTTTTTGATAGAGCTTGCATGAATTATTATATGGGTACTGGTTGCCATCATGTGGCTATTGGCTTGATCTGTTAGTATATAGGAGGTAGTAAAATCCTGCTTGATCCACTAGTAAATAGGAGATACTAAAAACTGAAAGCACATGGCACCATTAACCGAAATGCTAACCTAACCTGCTGCTCACGACTTGGTCAGACTCCCACAGGGGAAGAGCAGCATCCACTATTAGTCAAAAGGTGGTAACACAGAAACTGCTAGTCACTCCTGTTTTATAAGACTACTCTTACAGGGGACACAGAGTTCAGAAGGGTTAGTGAGGATGTAGAAATTCTGACCATATCATTTCCAGGGTTGCTGAGACAGTAGACTAGGGCTACCTTAATTTCTCCTTCTCCTGCTTAAAGGACCCCCACCTATAGGAATGTCTGTAAAGCAAGGTATACCCTGCCATTATTGGCCCAACAGAGGGCTACTCCTGTCCGTCATGTATATCCTGTCCCTCCTCTGGGTTGACAGGCTTATCTGCATGGGTGACCCAGGCTTCAGAGGACCCCAACAGCCTGATACCCCTCCATACTCCCATAGGCTATTCCCCCCGCCAAAACAGTCTCCAGTCGCTCTTGGTGGCACATGAATTTACCAAGAAAGGCATTTGGTACTCAACTATCCTCTTCTCAAAATGAACACTCAGAATTGACCTACTCCCTCTCCCCAGCTCCCCTTCACTCTGCCTCATTGCTGCCCTCCTGCTCCTCACAGGAGATATTCAACCAAACCCAGGACCCACTCCTGACAACCTCCTGATATCCTCCCCGCAGGACCCACACTGGGTGTCCTTGAAGGGCATGCGGATTGCGAAAATGAATATATGCAGTCTGCAACCCAAGATGCAGGAAGTACAAGCCTGGTTGGATCTGTACAATCCAGATGTCCTGGCCATATCAGAGACCTGGCTCAAACCTCAAGTCCTCTCACATGAGGTTGCTGCCCTTGGCTACCACTCCTTCTGAAAAGACAGAGCAAACAAAAGAGGGGTAGGGGTCTTAATCTATGCAAAAGACACCCTGAACTCAGTGCAGGTTAACCTGCAGCATAATACCTGCACTGACAGTAAAGTGGTCTTTGTACGCATCACCCTTGGTTGCTGCATGTATCTCACCATTGGGTGTGTATACAGTCCCCCTAAGAATGCTCTCCTATCCCTTGAGTCAGTCCTAAAAGACACTGGTGAGGAGGTGTCCTCTGAGCTACTCATCCTGGGGGACTTCAACCTGAACTGGGCCCTGAATGCAAACCAGTCTCTTAAAGGCCTGATTCAAGAAGCAAATCTTGCACAGCTAATCTCAGGACCTACAAGAATGAATCACAAAACAGGGAATCACTCCACCTTCAACTGGGTGCTAGTGACTAACCCCTGTAAGATCCAGGCTGCTGGCACCCTAGCTGATGCCCTGAGTGACCGCTCCCCCTTATTCTGCATCTGGAAAAATAGGGTGCCTAGGTTTCGACTGAGAATCCTGGCTGTGAGGGACTATAACCATCTCTTACCTGAACAACTCTCCAACTACCTTAGCAGCCTAGACTGGAGCCCAATCAAACTTCTCCCCTCTCTGGATGCTGAGGTTGCCTTCTTTCAGAAAACACTCAACACGGCAGCCAACCCATTCACCCCATGAAGAAACTCTGTACCAAGGGAAGCTGCTACAAGTGGATCACCCCCCCATTGAAGGCCTTAATGATAAACCGTGACAAGGCTTGTAAAAAATACAAGCACTCCTCCCTACCTGCTGACCTCAAGAGCTACAAAACTCTCAGAAACAGGTGCAAACTGGCCATCAAAACTGGCAAAAGGGAGTTTGCCATGCAACTTCAGAAAAAGAATCTAGGGAACCCTAGACTTTCTTGGGTCCAGGTTAATGGGTTGCTAAATGGGAACGGCAAGTCCGAACTGGGTCCCATTGATGTCAATGGACAACTAACACATGATGACTTCCAGACTGCCACTTCACTCAACCTTCACTTCACTAACCTGGACTCTTACAAGGCTGACCTTCCTCCCCTCTACACAGACCCTAGCACGTGGTCACTTCCTAACCTTGACCGCCCAAACTTCCATCTCAGACTGGTCAAACCAAAAGAAGTTCTCTCACTATTAAGGACCCTCAAAACCTTGGGCTCCAGGGCACCCAGTGGGATTCACTCCAGGCTGCTGAAGGAAGGTGCCCAGTCCCTGGCCAGACCCCTGACCTGGCTCATTAATCGGTCCCTAAAGGAGGGCGCAGTCCCTGAGCAGTAGAAACAGGCCTGTGTGGTCCCAATCCACAAGGGAGGCCATCGGGAGTCTATCTGCAATTACAGACCAATCTCCCTGCTCTGCATCCTGCTAAAAATCCAGGAGAGGCTGATCTATGGGCAACTCCGAAACCACTTGGAGATCCATCAACTTCTGGCACCCTCCCAGCATGGTTTCAGAACCCAGCATGGGAGGGATACTGCCAGTACCAAATTCTCAATGGACGTACTCAGAGAACTGGACAAGGGGGACCCCTACTGGTGTGGTCTTCATTGATCTATCCAAGGCCTTTGACCTGGTCAACTACAGTTTGCTATTAGCCAAGCTGGGCAACTTAGGCCTTGACAGCCATGCTGTAAGGTGGTTCAAAAGCTATTTAACTGGTCGCACACAGAGGGTAAAGTGGAAAGATGCCATATCAGATGCGCTCCCATTAAAAGAGGGAGTGCCACAAGGGTCGATACTCGGCCCCCTCCTCTTTTCCCTTTTCACTAATGAACTGAGCGACCACTGTGGTGGGAGCTTTGTTGTCCAGTATGCCGATGATGCTGTCATCTATCGACCCTCTGCTAATCTGGGTGGCCTCAGCCCCTTGCTCCAAGGTGACCTGAGATCCCTCGAGAACTGGCTCATCAAAAACATAATCGTAATTATTATGGACAAAACCAAGGCCATGCTGTTCAGTCCAAGATCCCTTGGACATGATATAAAACATCACCTACACCTGACCTCCGCATCTGGTAGCAGGTTGGAGGTTGTGGCATCGCTAAAATATCTCGGCCTCACCCTGGACCAGGGTTTTTCCCTCAAGAACCATGTTGACCAAGTCAACAAAACCTTACATGAGAAACTAGGCACCCTCTACCAACTGAAAGACCAGCTGATACCAGAAGCAAAGGTCTCTATCGCCACCAGCATCCTCCTCCCGACAATCACAAATGCGGCACCAGTCGTACATAGATTGGCAAGGCTTGAGATGAACAGACTCCAAGTCCTGTACAACATTGTGGCTCAATTTGCCACCAAGACAAACCCCAGGAACCACCACTGTGACACCCTATCCCTACTAAATTGGCCCTCACTGGACGCTCATCTCCAGTACCCTCTGCTATGCCAAGCCGTCAGGTTAATCAGCCCAACTCCCCCACCTAGCCTCTCTGGACTCATTGCGCTAAAGACCAATCCCCGGCTTCTCCATACAACAGACCACATTCTCCTAGCTGTCCCCAAAGTAAGAACCAAGGCGGGGGCAAGTCATTCGCCCACACTGCTCCCACCCTATGGAACTCCCTCCCTCCCAGGGTGCAGGAAGCACCTTCTATCAAAAGTTTCCACACTAGGCTGAAGGCCCACATGATGGCATCTACCAATTGCCATTGTAAGGGCTCCTGGAACCACCCCATGGACAACTGAATCTCCCAGTCCTATACTACCCCTAGTGTGTATCTACTGGGTCAAGGAATATGTATCAGCAATGTGGCTCACCCCCTCATCTTTTTTATTTTCTTGTCAATACCAATTGTTCTGCTACATTCCTGTATACCTCCATGACTGTATGTGTTTCTTTGCTTCACATGTAACCAGTTGACTGTATCATACTGTGTTATTGCTGTATCATACATTGTTATTTATCAATGCTATATAATCCCTGGTTGCCCCTGAAAAAGGGACCTCTGAGGCTCAGTGGGCTTACCCCATCACCAAAATTTAATAAATAAATAAATAAATAAAATACAGGATTTTGAAGTTAAAGGAGGTTAGATTTTACAACTCTGCCTCCTAGTGGTGCAGACTTGCTGTCTCTGCCCTCTGTTTTGTATTTAATTATAGGAGATCTGTTTGCTCTCGATTTTGTGTAGTCTATGGCCTGGATATTCAAACTGCGCTGAAAACTGGCGCAACAGTAGGAGCAATTGCAAACCAGTTGCGCAAATGCACAACAGGTGCGATATTCAAACATGGAGCAGAGCGAAGTGCGCAAGCAACCAATGTCTCAATATCGCACATACTGCGCCATCGCGCAACCAGGAAGGAGAGGCTGAGCCAAAATGCTGCGCTATGGCGCAACCATGGAAGCTCAGCTGAGCATTGCAGAGCTGCCATAGCACAAGCACAGCCCCCCAGAGCAATGGAACTGCACAGCCAGGGAGGCAGGCTGGGCCCACCGCCAGCCATGCCACACATAGGCACAGGAACTCACTGCAGAACCCACACCACACTGGCACACCCCAAGCACAGCATCACTGGGGGTGGGACGGATGATCCACGTGCCCATGGGGACAAGCCAACTAAAGCATAGCAGAGCCATGACACCCCAGCACAACCACTGGCAGGCAGAGAGTGCTACACCCAGGGGGTTGACAACCACAGTGCACATCAGTCCCCCCCGTACGCACAGCACAGCGTGCACCGTGCCCCCAAGACACCGCTCATGTGCAGTGACAGGCACTGCAGGAAACACCATGCACCCCCCGTGCCACACGTCAACCCCATGCTGCAGAGAAGCATACCAGCCAGACCCACCCTGTGCACCCAGCAGTGGGTGGCAGCAGATGGCAAGAGCAACAGAAAGGCAATGCTATGCTGCTGATACCTCCCCATGGACACACACACACACACACAGATACCCAGGACCATAGCAGCCCAGATGGCATGTACACCCCTGCAACGGAGCACCCAGAGCCAGTTGCAAAGCAGACACCAACACAGCAGTTGTACCAAAATAGAAATGTATATTTCAAAAAAAACAGTTAACAATAAACGTAGAACTATGTACAAGTTGGGGGATGGGTAAAAGGCAGGGGTGTTCAAGGGGAAGGAATAAAACTTGAGAGAGGAAGGCAGGGTGAAAGGGATGGGTGAAGTAGAACTGAAATTTGGGCTCTGACCCAGCTGGCTCCTGCTCCTCCTGCTGGCGTCCCCTTCTGTGCCTGCTTGCCGGTTCCCCCCTGGCGCTGTAGGGCCTGCAGGAGCCTGGTTGTCCACCACTACCTGGGTCAGGCGCCGCAGATCTTGCTCACGCGCCGCAGCACACCGAGGCCTAGGAAAATGGGAACACAGTCAATGGCTGAGACTGACCACAACCCTGAACACCACCCAACCTGCAACCCATCTAACCCAATGTCCTGCACCTGTGATGGCATGCACCCACCCACAGTGAACATGCACATGGCCATCACAAACAGGCGGCACCAGCCATGCGCACCACCGCCCACACACACTGCCCACGTCAATCACAGTACAAACTAGGCTGTCATGTGATGTGGCAACGTGGTGCGATGCCAGTTACACAGCTATGTGCCCAGTGCATGCCGGGACCACCTGTGATGCATACACAGACGTGTCGTGATGCTGCACTGTGATGCAGGTCACCTGTGTCATGCCTACATACATGGATACATAGACAGTGTCGGCAGATAAGGGCCTATGGGACACCCAGTCTGGCCATTTGGCCTTGTACGATCACCCTCTTGTCCTATAAATCTGTTCCCCCTCACCCCTGACCTCCAGAAGTCCCTCATGGCTAACCCACGCATACATATATCCCGTGACCAAGTCAGCCCCCACCACATCCTCTGGCAGGGTGTTCCACTCGTCCACCACCCATGATGTGAAGAAACACTTTCTTATGTTCCTCTTAAACGAGCCCCCTCCAACTGCATCCCATGCCCTCTAGTCCTGGAACATTCTTTACGCTTACAAATATTGTTTTCCTGCACTCTGTTCCCCCCTGTACAATACTTGTATGTCCCCATCATATCCCCACACCCTCCTCCCCTCCAGGGAGTACATGTTCAGTTCCGTCAACCTGTCTGCATAGGACTTGTGATGCAATCCAGCCCTCCTGTGAACCCTCTCCACCCAGTCCCTGTCCATACACAGGTATGGTCTCCGGAACTGTACACTGTACTCCAGTGTGTGGACTCACTAGTGTTTCGTATAGTGGAACTATGACCTCCCCTTTGGTTGTGTCCAGCATGGTTTGTGGTCCTGCCCCCCCAGCATGCAATAGCATCCATGACGTAATGATACTCACACTCCTCCAGCAGCTCCGTCTGCCGCTGCTGCTGCTGCTGTGCTGCTGCTGTGGCCCGACAGCCTGTGGTACTGGGGCCCTGGCATGGCCCACATCACTGTTGTCCGGTGTCCTCACCAGCCGGCCTGTGGGAGACATATGGTGAGACAAACATCAGTGTGACTCAAAAGCAGAGTGCCCCCTGCCCCAGTGAGACTGCCTGCCCACACAGCCATAACCATCCATCGCACAGCTGCACACTGACACACCGATGCAGCCACCCAGGCACACACACACCCCTACAGAGAATATAGGTGAATAGATGGTACAGTCCGTGGGCTCAGGCACCAGGCCCGCCCGTGGCATGGGAGCGCGCAGTCAATAGGTCCGGGTCCCTCCGGACGGAGATCACTGTACCGTGCCGCACTGCTCAGCAGACCGCCCCGCCAGTGACCCCCACCAGGTCAGTGGCCACTTGCTGCCACACATGAGTCCGAGGTCCGGTCAGGGGGGGCCTCACCATATAGTGCCTCACACTGGGGCTCCACTAGGGCCACCAGGTTGGCCACTTCAACTGGGCTCCAGGACACCGCCCTCCTCCTGGCCATGGCACCAACTTTACAGCAGGCAATATGGCGCCCCGCTGCGCTGTGACCCCACGTGGAGTTGTTGCGCAATAGACCAGCACAGGCTCCAATGCGCTGTTCGAACAGTGCCGTCTACTTTACATGGCGCTGTAACCAGACAGCGCAATAGGAGAGACATGGCATGCCTACAGCGGCAGGGGGTCAGAGGGCATACACAAGGTCACGGAATGACGCTAATGACACAGCGCGCCATAGATGTATAGGCATCCTGCACGACTGCTAAGCAGAGCACCAGTGCCACAGTGGACTATCGCGCAGAAGTGCCACAGCGCCATATAGTGCCCAGTGCTGTAGCGCCACTGGCACAATGGTGGCCATGGCCAGAATCGCCTATCGCGCTCAGCAGGTCTGCAGCGATCGACGCATGCGTAACCTGTCTGGGCATGCGCAATGCAGTGTAGCACACAGCCACAAACATGCGCCATCGGCTCAGCTGGACCTTCCCTATTGCGCTAAGCGCAAATACGCAATATTCAGCCGACATATGCAAATCAGTCGATCAGCCATGCAAAGGCGCAGTGGCGCGATTAGCATGTCATTACAGTTGCGCCACACCTCATTTGCATGTGTTGTGCTATAAAAATGCGACACTGGGTTGTGGCGGCCAGATTTGGTTGTTGCAGGTGAGAGATGAGTTACATGCGGTGTGATGCTCAGGACAATGCTCATGGGCAGGGGTGCTGGAGGATGTCATAGGTTGAGGGGGCTGAGCATGATGAGGGCACTTAGGAAGGGCAGAGGGCACCCTTTCCATCAGTATCTGCCATGCGGAGAGGAAAGGGGCTTCTGCCCCCGACCTTCGCAGCTATGCTCATGGGGAAATGCTCTGGACTGCACAGTGACAGGTGTCCACTTCCACCCATACAGATCACCATGACTGATGAGAACCAGGCTGAGGCTGTGGATGGCGGGCGTAGGAGGAGGCCGAACTTCACCACAGCAGAGACTGAGGCCCTCTTCCAGGCCTACCTGGAGGATGAGCTGCTTTTGAGTGGGCGGAGGGGCACCCCTCATCAGCGTGCAGCTGCATGGGAGAGGGTAGCTCTGGCCGTCAACCTGCGCGAGCCACCAGCGCTCCGTGCAGGAATCGCAAAAGATGGGGACTGACTGCAGGAGGCTGAAGGAGAAGGTGGCAGCCTTCCAGGGTGGCACGTGCTGCCACTGGTGGGGACCACCAGTGGTGTTGCAACAACCCCGACCGAGGAGACACTGGCGGCCATGCAGCCGAGTGCCATTGCGGGTGTTCCAGGCGGAGGATTCCAGACAGGTGGAAGCCCATCACTGCGGTATGACATGGTGATGTTGTGGGGGGCTGTTGTTCACATGCATCACATGTACTCTTTCTGTTTCAGATCCTGTTCGTCTGCAGGAGGCGGTGGTGGTGGGTGCTGACAGTGAGGCAGACCTGCTGGACCGGGAGGAGGGACCATCCACCTCCGCCCAGCAGCCTGCAGCACACGGCAGCAGGCGGCTGGCCCAACAACTCTGCCGGCAGTGATACGGGTGCAAGGGGTGCACAGCCTGTGTCACAGCAGTCTGGCATGCAGGTGTGCCAGCATGCTGTGCCTATGGCAGTGTACGCACAGGCACTATTGATGATAGCAGGCCTGCAATGGCCA
The DNA here is from genome assembly GCA_016271365.2 of Neoceratodus forsteri. Lineage (NCBI taxonomy): Eukaryota > Metazoa > Chordata > Ceratodontiformes > Ceratodontidae > Neoceratodus > Neoceratodus forsteri. Next base: position 722,116,337 of record CM057458.1, on the reverse strand, counting down.
GTGATAGGTGTGTCCACGAGGGACACATGGCAAACCAGCACGTGCCCCTGGCCCGTCCTGCTCCACACCTGTGTACCAGCATGCTGGCACAGTCACAGGCTGGGCCTGTCAGCACCGGTGGGCAGCATCGGTGGCTGAGCAGGTGTCTGGCACTGTTGACAGCACAGGGGTGGAACAGGTGGACCTGGGGCTCAGCAGTTGGAGCGGCGGCAGCAGTTGCACACCAGGCCTGGGGGAACAGCGTCAAGCAGTGGCACTTGTCCACCGCCCTTAGATCTGCCCATACCTGGTCCTGGTGAACAGCGGCCACCCTCAAGGGGTGCTGTGCAAATAGGACCATCCACCCCTGGGGGTCACGATGCCATTGGGGCACAGTACCCTTTGGACGTGCACACCCGCCTGCTGCAGGAGTCGGTACAGCTGCAGGGGCGGGTTGCAAGGTCTCGATGGAGGCACTGACTGTGTCCGTGGGTGGCATAGCAGGGGTGTGCTCGGGACCGGGCCGAGATGGTCCATGCGGGGACGGATGTGACCGCTGCCATCGACAGGCTGACCCAGGCAGTGCTCTCTGTGGTGACCGCATTGACCACACTGTCTGGTGACCCTGTACCATGCACCCCACACAGTGCGCACTCCACTCCCCATTCCCGGCGTCATGCGACACCAGGCCTGTCGACGCTGGGTTCTGCTGTGGGCATCCCGAGCACCCCTGGTGCAAGTTTGTTTGGCGGGATGCAGACCCCTGTGCGGGCAAGGTAGCGGTCGCGCACTGGGACCTGGTGGTGCACTAAGCGCCCCCGATGTAACCCCTGCGCAGCCTGCCAGTGCTGCTGAGCCTGGCGGGGCCGCCCATGCATCCGTGGTGGCCGTGGGACAGTGCTCCCTGCATGAGCTGTCTCCCAATGCAGGCCCTGTCTGGTGCTGCCCTCTGTGCAATGTGTGTCATGGTGGGCAGTGCACTGCTGGGTGCTCTGCTCACCAAGCTGACACAGACCACCTGCACACTCTCCCAACTGCTGTCCACAGGTGCGTGTGGATGATGATGCCTGCATTGCACTGTACACCAAGGTGCAAGGTTGCCCAGGTCCTGACACACGTACGTGGACAGTCCAGGTGGTGAGGGTGGTTGGTGGTGCTGTGTGTTGGGGTGTCATTTCTGCAGTGCTGTGCTGCTGCCCCTGTATGCTGCCTGGTGTGTGTGTGTGTGTGTCCATATGAGTGCTCACCCCTCTCTGATGGTGTGTTGGTATGCCTGGACCCTTTAACTCCCCTGACCTTCATGCACGGTGTGTTCCCTGTGTGCCTGTGGTTTCGCATGAACAGTGTTGCCTGCACATGTCCCTTGACTTACCTGTGTTGTGCATAGTGCTCTTCTGCAATGGTGTCCCGGTACAGCTGGGCCTGCCGTGTCAGTCGGGGTCCCTCCGTCCTGGGGGGCGCTCATCACCCACATCACCGGCGCCACTGCCGGCCCCCATCGCTGTCCCCTCTTGGACCTGTATGGCTATCCCATGGTCTTTGGCCATGTTGTGCAGGATGCAACAGGCCAGGAATATCCCACAGGCCTTCTGGGGGCTGTACTGTAGGGCTCCGCTGGAGGTGTCCAGGCATCAGGCAGTGCCTTGAGTATCCCAAACACCCACTCTATGATGTTCCGTGTTGCAGCGTGTGCCTCATTGAAACCGTGCTGCGCTGGGGTCGTGGGGCGCCGGTATGGTGTGAGCAGCCAGGGACGGAGTGGGTATCCACAGTCACCTGTGTGGAGATAGTGGAGATCAGTGTCAGGTCAGGTCCATATTGCTCATATCCTTGTGTGCCACTACCATGGCACCTGTGTCATTCCCACCCTTGCACAGAGTTTGCATTCCATACATGTGTACTCACCCACTAGATGACCCGTGGGGATGTTCCCACTCTCAAATCGATGGCACAGTGCAGATTGGTGCCATATGAAGGCATCATGTGCTCCGCCGGGTGTGTGGCACAGACATTGATGATGTGCCGGTGGCATCACACCACCTGGCAGTTGACACTCGAGAAGCCCTTCGGTTGCGATAAGCTTGGCGTCGGGGCCAGGTGGCGTGCGAATGGCCACATGGGTGCAGTCTATGGCCCCTAGCACACCAGGCATATGTGCTACCCTGTGGAACTCCTGCATGTTTGCTGTACGCTCTGCCGCGGTGCTGGGGAAATGGATGTACTCCGCAGCATGAGGCAGCAGTGCGCTGAGGAATTGGGTGAGGATGCGTGACGTGGCCAACTGCGTAATGCCTGTGGTGTCACCTGTCGGCCTCTGGAAGGTGCTCATGGTGAGCAGGCACATGCAGGCTGTCACCTTGGTCTCCACGGACAGAGCATGACTCCGTCGTGAGGGTGCCTGCATCACATCACTGCACAGCTCACTGAGCCGTCTCAGTATTGCCCTGTTCAGGCGGTACTGGGCCACAATCTCGACATCTGTGTACAGCTCGTAGCTGATGCGGGCACGATACCGCCTGTCGGGGGCGTACCGCCGACGGGCCCCTCCGTGGCCACATCCTGCAGCATGCTGTCTCACCCCCTCATTACAGCTTCCATGTGGAAGCTGACACTGTCCATCTCCTGGCTCCTGCCCCCAGATGCTGTTCCTGTGTTACCCCACTGCCCCCACTGCTGCTTCCACTGCACCGGCACCCCCACTGGCCTCTCTGTCCTCCAGGACCCACTGTCCCTCTTTGCCCTTCCTGCTCCTGTCTCTGTCTCTCTCTCTCTCTCTCTCTCTCTCTCTCCACGGTTTGCGGCCTGCTAGGATTCTTGCGCGCTCCTTGAGCCTTTTATTTTGGCTCACATCCGGCTACTGCGCATCCTCCGGCTGAGCCACTCTTGCGCATTGCGCAGAGTGTTCAGATATCGCGTTGCGCACTTTATGCATGGACCGCCCCTTGGTTGCACATGCCTTCATTTCCATTAGCGCTGTTACTCAGCGTGTTTCGATGGTGCAACTGGCCCTTCTGAATATCGCAGAATGGCGCATTTTTGGAGTTGCGCACGTGCAACCCTGTTGCACATGGCGCAACCCTTTTGAATATCTGGGCCCATGTGTTTTTTCTGCTAACTTTGTTTTGTATCTCATATTTGGCTACTAAAATAAGGAGGTTAGACTTGCCGGCTCTGCCGCCTTGGGGTGCAGATTTGCTGGCTCTGCCCTCTGTTTATTAGTTGTTTGATATATTATTAATCATGAGGGAGGTTAGACTTGATGGCTCTGCCTTCTTGAGGTGCATGACTTTCCGGCTCTGCCCTCTGTATAGTAATAGTTATATTTATATGTATTTAAATATTTTCGAATAGGTGGTGGGTCTTGCATGATTGAGCTCTGTTTTTTCTATCTATATTATCTACCTGTTTTCACATCTAGTATTAAGTTAAAGATGCCTATTTTATTTATATTTGCATTATTGCTTGTATGTGTTTCTACATTTCTTGCACTGGCACTTTAAATTGGTAGCTTTAAATGGAGATGGGTTACCTGAATTGACACACTCTGATGATGACCCGATTGGTCGATATGTAAGCACAGCATGACCAGCAACACTGCAGTTCGAAGCTTGGCCTTTGACTATGTGGCAGTTATTTTGAAATTGGTGTCTTATGGCGTTTTCAGCTCCTTTCGCATTTATATTAATTCAGCGTGCTATTGCTGCAATTTCTCATACAGCGTCCCTACTATTGTTCTTATAGTGAGTGCGTTCAGTTTACAAGTATGTTGAGGTTTAAGTTGTTTTGACTACTCAGTTGTTTTTGTTAATATTACCACACCATAGTACTGGGATAGCGCTGAATAAACCTGGGAATACCGTTTTATTGTAAAATTTCTGTTTGCCTGCTTCACACGTTATCCTGTGCTGCAATGGTGGTGAGCTGTAAAATTCTGTTTTTAATGGAAAAAAGTTTTATTCACTGATTTACTTGCCTATATTTAGTAAAAAGGACTGTCTTTAAGATTTTTTTCCTTTTGTTACTTGTGCTGACCTCCAATTGGGAATATTGTTCCCTACAAATGTTTTTTGTAATACCTATTTTTTTTTATTTTCTTTCAATCCTAAACTAAAATACAGCATTTTGAAGGTTTTTTTTTTAGAGTTCTAATAGAGCAGGAGCCAGGTGCATTTATCTATATATATGTCTGGGTCTGAAAGATTTGATGACAGTTTCTCATGTAAAAAAGTGTGTATAATTCAGATTTACAACTCTCATTCATCCATAGTTTTACATTTTCTTGGATAATACACTTTCTTAAGAGTAACTAAAAGTTTTACATTTATGTAACAGTCTCGGTTTACTTATTTATTTAATTTATCTAATATTTTTAATAGACTTGGTTTACTTAGTTATTAATGTAATTTATTTAATGTTTCAGATATGACTAGCAAGACTTCTCACAAACTGCAGAGGCAATGCATCCTACACACTGATCTAGGAGTTAGCACAGACCATGGAGACCCGTTACCTTTTGATGGTGCTCATTGGGAGAAAGTAGTTGATGCAAAGGAAATGTGTTCTAGTCAAACACTGGCAAAGTACAACATGGTGTGTCTTGAATTGCCCGAACATTACTCCAGCAGCCATGGGTATTATTATATCTGCTACAAGAACTTCACTACATGTAACAGTTCCGGTAAACTTGCAGCTGATGAAACTTTTAAAAAATACATTGTAAAGAGTTATCCAGCAAAATTGCTTTGCTCCCAAGTTCATAGTACTCTATCTGAATCTGCAGCATCTACATCAGGCATATTCCCAAATGAATGTATATTTTGCAGATCATACAAGGAAAGGAATCCTAAGGGGGTCAAAGGAGACTTTTGAATATCCTACAACATGTGTAACTTATGGGGCAGCAGGCAGCATAAAAAAAGTAGCAAAAGAAATGGACAATAGACAAATGGATGTGATGGTAGGCAATATCAATCTCATAGCCAAAGAGGTGAAGTACCACAACAGCTGTAAGAACAAGTATGTAAAAAAGGCAGAACGAATAAAGGGCACAGGTACAAAATGTGAGTACAGTCAATAGAGGGACAGTCACCAGGTTGCCTTTTCCAGACTTCTTAAGTATGTGCAGTACATCACTGTTAATGGAATGCAAGAAGAATCATTGCTAACTCTACACAAAAGGTACATAGAGATTCTTTTGGAGTGTAGTGGGCATGAAACAAATTTCGACCCACAGAGCTTGAAGTCAACACTGGTGGATAACTTCAAAGATGGTATCATATTTGATACCAAGAGTAGAACAGTGGGTACAATCATCAGGTCTGCTAAGAAACAGGCTGACTGGAGGGAAGCACAAGCAGCTCAACACATAAGAGAACAGTTGTTGGAACTTCTAAAGGTATAGCCTCATAATTAAACCAAAGTTAAAGTTGAAAACTTAGAAGAAAATGTAAAACTGCCACCCATTCTTCAGACATTCCTATGTACTGTACTCATGGGTTCATCAGAAGTGGGCAGTGAATAACAGGACAGGGTAGTTCAATCTATTGCAGATGACATAGTGTTTGCAGTGTCAAGAGGAATAATCAAACCACAAAAATACCTCTTGTTGGGCATGGGTATTAAATCCATGACAGGCAGTAAGAAAGTTTTAACTATTTTGAACAGGTTTGGTCACTGTGTCAGCTACCATGTTGTGGAGGAGCTTGAAACTGCAGTCCCAACCAATATAACAGAGAAGAATATGGCTACATCAGATGGATTGCTCATATAGCCAGGGTTTAGCCACTGTTTTTGCTTTCGGCAATTATGATGAGATGACAGAGACACCTGACGATCATGACACTTTGCATCACACTATGGGTATAGCATACCAAAACATACCATCCAGTATTGAGGAGACAGCTGTACCAAAAGAAAGGTCTGAAGAAGCTATTACAAGAACACACACGGATGACCAAGTGCCAGCAAGAAATTAAACACACAATATAGGAACAAACACAGATAAGCAAAGATCAGAAGTTGATGCCCACTACCAGGCAGGGCCATCTTTAACATCAAAGAGCAAACGATGCAGAATATCAAAGACAAAGGCTGAAGATTTTGATGATGACTATTTGCCAAGTGTAAAGAAGCAGATATTGCAGCCAACGGCACAACACGAACAACACTCTGTACCCAGGCGCATTCAAACGTCTCAGAGGAAAAGAGCTCTAGATATTGGTAAGAAAGATATTTTACCATATACATCTGGAAAACCAAAAATAAGACAGTATTAATGTAAGGTGACAGAAAGCTCTGAACCAAAAAACCTCATGCAAGCTAAGAGAAGGGACATTGCCTGGATGATATCTTGTGCAAGTGTAAATGCTACTCCAATGTGGCAAGGATTAATTATGCCCTTGTACCTGTAGGTGACCTGCCAAAGCAGATCATATCATACATGGACCCTATAGGAAAGCCTCATACAAGACTTGATGTAGTGCAAGACACCATGAATACTGCTATCAAGGCTATGGATGAATGCCAGGAGGACTATATGCCTATTACTTATAACTTGGCCATAGCAAAACCTGCACTACAAATTCAGTCCACAAAGTCCCCAGGAATATGACAGACTTTTCATATGTTTTGGACCATTCCATATAAAATTAGCATATTTCAAAGGTCTTGGATGCCTCCTGAATGGTTCTGGTGGAGACCCCATTCTTGTTGAAAGTGATGTATTGGCATTGGGATCCCTGAATGGACTTCTTCAAGAAATATTTTTCAATCGGGCAAAGAGGCTTCACCCAGTGCTGTCAGTGGCATTCAGAATTAAACATTTGCAGTGATTTATACAATATAAAGATTTGTCAGAATTTCCAATCTCAAAGTATCTTCAGTAGCTACTTAATGACCCATTGCCTTCCTCAATGGTGGACCTATAGAATACAGCTGAGTTCAAGACACTCATGGAAGCATATGAAACATTCTCAGATTCCACACACCATGGTGAGCATAGCACAACTGCCAAATTTTGGCTGCAGTACTGCAGTTTGGTAGAGTTGTACCTACTCTTCTGCCATTCCATCAGGACAAATGACTTGCCTCTCTTTGTATGTAGCTTGGAGAAGATGATGCCTCTTTACTTCACAACTGGGCACCACAACTATGCCAAGTGGATGACCCTGTACCTTAGGAATTTGCTAAACATGGATGAGACCAACTCTGGACTAAGGCAAAAATTTGAGAATGGAGCATTAACCATTGCACGATCAAAGAGAGGGTTTAGGAGAAATTATGTAGACTTGACCTTGGAACAGGCAATTAATGCCAATGCTGCATCAAGACTAACCAGGATTTCTTCTTTGACCTAGAACATCAACACAAGGAGGAGGTGGAACATTCTGTGGACAGCTTGAAGTAAAATTGTTGGAAGTCTTATGGAAAAAGTTGATATTGTCAGCCATGAAGAAGCCAGCAAGAGCTGAAGAGTTTTAGAGTTAAATGAGAGTCAAAGGATCTAAATCTGTTGAACACAATAGACTCCTCCATGAATCCATTCTGGGATGCATTTGAGGACAGCAATCTTTATTCAATTGGTAGTGAAAAAGCAATATCACAAGAGGTAGCAAATAAAGTGTTACAGGTTACTGAGATAGGTTCTCAGATGTATCATGTATTTAGAGACGAATGCATTACCAAAGGCAGTAGGTTCAAGGAACCCATCAAAAGATACAAGTTGAAAAACTCTGCACATGATGCAATGAAGGTGAAGATTAAGAAAAAGAATAAGAAAGTCATTGAGTTGAAAGGAACTCAAGACTTCTTTGGACGCTTGCTATATCTTTCTCTGACTTCAACAGTTGAACTTATGATGGTTTTTGCCTACCCACTAACCCTGGTACCCCTCTCCTTAGGAAACATTGATGGATGAATGAACACAACAATGAAGCCAACACTGCTGAAGAAACTTGAAACCAGAGTCCAAAGTAGCCACCCCAATGCTGTAAATGCCACTGTGGTTGATGCCACGTTCTTGATCAGAAGTCTTACAAACCTGCCACTAACATTCCACGGTGTGGCAAAAACCATCCTGTCTCTTGTTTGCTGCACTTCCGCAAATGATGTCCACCTTGTCAGTGACTGTTACAAGTCACCATCAATGAAAGGTCTTGAACAAGAGAAGTGAGCAAAGCATAGCATTGGTCCACTCTTCTATCTCATAACTGGTCCTGACCAAAGCCGACCAATAGACTTTGCTGGATCCCTGTCTTCATCTTCATTCTAGATGGCACTCCTAGGTTTTCTAGCTACAGCATGGAATTCTGATGTGTGCTGTGAAGTTCTAGGTGATAAAAATCTCATGTATGTAGCAGGAGAAACTTGTTACTCATACGAAGTGGAAGCTGGACATACGTATGCTCAAACTAGAGTGCAAGGCCCTAAAAAGCAAACACATAGAAGTGGACACAAGAATCATGCAACACATACACTACATTTGCAGTCAAAATGAGGGCAAAGATATGCATGTAGAGGTCAGGGCAGATGTCACTGATATTCTGGTCATTCTGCTGTACCATGCAAGTCTAAATGATAATCTCAGACTGCAAATGGACATTGGCCATTCAGAGAATAACACAAGATGATTCATAGCTGTATCCTGCTTGTTAGCAGAGTTAGGCATACCTGTGCATGCAGCACTACCAGGTCTCCAGACACTGACAGGGTGTGACTATTCACCAGCATTCAAAGGCAAGGGGAAGGTGTGACCTCTATCAATTAAGGAAAATAATACAGAGTACATACAGGCATTTGGAAAACTGGGATGTCCATACTTGTCTAAAGAAACTGAGGATACAATTGAGAGTTTTGTGTGTACTTTGTATGGACAAAAAGCAAAAAGTGTCAACACAGCCTGCCACAGTATGTTCAATGTCAAGTATTGACTGAGTGACAAAGATGCACCTTTAGAAAAGAACAAAGGTGCAGATGCAAGCTCACTGCCACCATACAAATCAACTCTGACACAACTCATCTGCCGTGCAAGTTACATTGTTATGGAAAAATGCAAACAAACCAGAAATGACACTACTGAAGCCAGAGGACAATGGCCAGACCTATGAGGATAGCAAATACAAGCCAACGTGGTTCACATGTGAAGTTGTACCACTAGTCTTAAGTGAACAATTGAATGAACATGACAACAATCCAAATGAGGAAGATGATGACAGTGACTGTGATGTTGATATTGATGAGACAGATTTGCTTAACATGTCAGATAGTGAAGACAGTAAACAAGAATACCGATTGTTGCACTTAGGTTCATAGAATGTCATAAAAAGTTGATTGTTTCAAGTTAAATAGAGAATAAAATAAATAATAAATTTAATATTAAGCCTTTGATACAGATGTTGCTGTTTGTTACAATGTCTGATGTATTTCAATAAAAGCTTATAGAATTGAAATTAAAGAAGGAACCATTTATTAAAATATACACAATTTTCGCATGGTTCATTTTTTCATTGAAGAAGTGCATTTTCCAAGAAAACGTTCAATTTTGAGCAAATAAGCATTGTAAATCTGGATTCTACACACTTTTGTACATAAGAAACAGTCATCAAACCTTTCTGACCTAGACACATAGATAAATGCACCTGGCTCCTGGACTATAAATCCCATGCTATGCCCACTGTAAAAATTTAAATATATTGGTATAGTGTTGTGCTGTTTACCATCTGAAACATGTGGTAAAACCTTTCTAATACATCAACAGTATGACTCTATTATGTATAGTTAACAGGTAACCTCAACAGAAAAGGTTTAAAAGAAATTGCAAGTGGTAGCCATCTTTAACGATGTGAGACATTAATTACAAAGTTAGCTAAAAAAGCTATTTTAGCAAAATATGAGAAAACTAAAAATAAACTGAGGATGAATCTTAGAAGGCTAGGAATGTGATTTTCCACAAAAAATGATATTTTAAATCTAATGATTTTTTATGACAAAAATAATATACTTGCATACTTCTAGCTGGAAATTAAATAGAACCATAAAGCTTATGTCCTTCTACAGTGAAGAAAGATGCACTGAACTTTAGGACAATTTCCTAAGTAGCTTTCTAAAATCATTTTGACTGGTTCTTGGTATCATATGCTTCTCGGTATGTGGTACACTCATTTCAGTGTGTCTTTCACTCATTTCAGTATGTGCTGTTCTCATCTCAGTATGCACTTTAGCGGGGTTTTTTGATATGCTGACTAGAGATGCAGTGAATTTAAATTTTGCTGGTAAAGTGAACGCAAAGTGGACACTTTGTATTGTCACTCTGCTGTGCGGAGTGGCCAATACAAAAGGCTCACTTCACCTTGTAATTATTACTTCGCATTGTCGTTCTGCTTAACGCGAAGTAAGGCAAAGTAACAACAATATTGGCAGCCCCTCACACACACAGTCACCAGAATTAATGTGCATCCCCAAAATGCTACTGTCTTGTGTCCAGAAAACTCCCCAGTGTTGACTAAGTGAAATGAGAGCACAACAAGAAATGAAAAGTCTCCCAGAATTAATAGTGCACTCAGTCATGCGCGCAGTGGTTACACACAGTCACCAGAATTAATTTGCATCCCCAAACTGCTACTGTCTTGTGTCCAGAAAACTCCCCAGTGCTGACAATGTGAAATGAGAGCACAACAAGAAATGTAAAGTCTCCCAGAATTAATGGTGTACTGCAAATGCAAAGACAGATTAAGATTGCGCTGTGCACTCAAGAGATGCAGGCGCAAAGGCACAACACCTAACCAGTGCTCACAAGACTCAAATCCACATCTGGAAATGAATACCTTTTGCCTGTTGGGGGGGAAGTACACAGCAGTAACAGTCCACTACCAGTAAAGATACCACAAAACAGTATAAAAAATTCATGCAGTTGTGGTGGATAGCAGGTTCACATTGCTGCAATTACTCAGTGGCACAATAAAAGGTGTCTGATTTACCGGCATGCATTGCACACACACTCACACACTACAAGTAATGCATAGCAAATTGAAAACCTTTAGTAATATAACCAAATGTTTTAAACAAAATAAAATTATACACTGCTGCACCACAATGATCAGCAAAAAATGTCAAGAATTACTGAAAATATTACTGTGTGTACATTAATAGTTATACAAGAAAAATATAAGCAAAACAGCAAGACTGCCTTTTGCACCCAGTTAATCTACCTACACCACAGATATGCCCCTCCCCCAAAGCACACTTCACAGTACACAGACTGACTGTTCTAAATTAACATTCAAAATCCACACACAAACAATAAACACTCGATAATATGAGCACAGGACGGTTTCCTACAATCGACGTACTAAATTTTGAGCAAAACAAATGGCTCAAAAAGGCTTTTTAACAGCTTTTTGAGGATTTGAATCACAGAGCTCTGAGAAGAAACTGTCTCCATCTTTCACTACACACACACACTGCACAGAACTGAGGCTGTGCAGAACAATCTAGAGCCCATGTGACCTGCAATCCCATGAAGCACTGCAAAATTCACCAAGGAGCTCAATAACAAGGTGAAGTGATGCAAAGTACATTGATTTCAATGTACTTCACCTTAAAATTGGTGGAGAAGTGGTTTGGGGAAGGCAGAATAATGCAAAGTCTTTGGTTTCAATGGACTTCGCGTTCCTCCTCATGATGCAAAGTACTCTGCTTCGCGTGGCGGTGTACTTCGCAGATTCTGCGTTACTCCACGAATCACTTCACAGAGAATTAATTTAGGCCACTTACCCCATCACTAATGCTGACATGTGTACTACACATTGTAGCATCCTATACTCATTTTATTATGTTATACTCATTTTGGTATGTGTTTTAAAAAGTTTAGAACATATATTTATTTTAGTATGAGCTATACATATTTTAATATGTGTTGAATCCATTTTGGCATGTGCTCTGCTCATTTTGGTATGTGTTCTAATCATATCAACATGTGTTATTCTGTTTTGTTATGTTGTTTACTCATTTCAGTGTATCTCACACTCATTTCATCATGTGTTATACTCATATCACCTGATGTCATACTCGTATCATAATGTGTTCTAGTCATTTTAACATATATCATGCTCATTTCAGTATATCATAGTCATTTTAAGGTGTGTCAAATGGAAAAAGCTATCCTTTTAAATTGAATGGCTTCCCATATTCATGCCTGAAAATAGGCAATATATGTGTATTGTGCCCACCTGGTTAAGAAAAACTAACTAAATAAATATGTTTAGAACATATCCCAAATTGTGATAGGAAAATGATAATTCTGTATTTAAAACATTCAGTGTTGACCCGTTGGCTAGTGGTCACTTAAAATAGCATAAGTGGGGACTTCCGGTGACGTCACCCCCCTGGAATGGCTGCCTAGTTCAGAGCGCTGCACCTCAGGTGTAGAATAAATCGCCATCACACATTAAATACTGCTACTTAGACACCATTTATTAGTGCTACTTGACCATTACAACCTGCTGATATGGGTTGCACTAGAAAAAAGCTTGCATCGGATCCACAACCGCGTACTCCCAACTTGAAAATCTCGCTCCCTCGAGGCCTTAGCCCTCAGCCCTCACACTCATCTCTAATCTCTGCCTCACAGGACGAAGATTCAGGATCTGACTCGGGCTCTTCCTGCTCTTGGATTGATACTCGCAAGATATTAAAGGTTTTACAAAGGATTGATGGCAAAGTTTCAGATATACAGAAAGATTTTAAGAAATTTGAAGCGCGCACTACAGTGGTAGAGTTTCATGTGGAGACTATTCAAAATAACATATGGCCTTTGGTAAATCTTTGGCTTACCTGCACATGAGAGAGCGCGCCTTAACTTTGAGGGTAGAAGATGCAGAAGCTTGCTCCTGATGGAACACCATTCATCTATTTGGAGTCCCCAAGGGAGTCGAGCAACAAGATATGGAGGGCTTCATTGAAAGCTGGTTCAAATTGGAGCTAAAATTGGTAGGAGATATAGTGCTTGATATTGAGCATGCCCATAGGGCTATAGCCCCCAAACCTAAACCAGGGACGCCCCCAAGGACCATCTTGATAAAATTCCTTAAATACCAATTAAGGACAAACTGCTGAGAATGGCAGGGGCCAAAAAAGACCTAAATCTTGATGGTACCAGAGTTATGCAGGCCACGATTTCCCTCCGGCAATGATGGCCAAAAGAAGGAAAGTCTTCTATGTGGTCAAGCAACTCCATGAGAAAGGCCTTAAAGCTCAGCTGAGGTATCCTGCCAAATTATGGGTGGAATCAACAGAGGGCCTTAAAAGTTTTGAATCACTGTTGGAGGCCTGCCCATTCCTGGAGAATCTGCAGCTTGCTCTCCCAGATCTCAAGGAAGAGAAAGCAGAGAGGGAAACTGAAACACTTTTGTGATCTCTGGCTCCAGGAAAACACCCAGCTGCACTTCAAGAATAGATACCCTACTACCTTTACATGCCGATGTGACAAGATGGCTTATCCCTGACAAATGAGCTGAGGTATGTTTCCACGGTTTACAATAAACATCTAGTCGGTGGCCCATGAACATTTTGGTTTGTGGACTGAAAATTTCAATGAACAAGTTACCTCCCCAATCTGGAAAGCCATTTGGCTTGTACCTGATCATTCCTTAGTTCCTGCTTGGACTGCGCATTTTGTCCATTGGAAGTAGAGTCGGCGCCTATTTATTGGATGTCACCATGATAAAGGAGCAGAAGGAAGGAGTTTTTGTTGTTGTTGGCTCTCCTAGACATCCTGAGTTTTACGGAAGTGGTTATGGACCGGAACACACATACTGAGTTCCTGGTTGCTGTTCTGGACTTCCTTCACAGTGACACCAAGAAAGTCTGGCGTTATTTGGATCCCCCTACCCTGATCAAGAAAGTTTTTAATTTCTGCGCTGGTGAAGCTGAGTGAAGCAGACTGGCAGGATTTAGAGTGTTTTTTCTTTCTTTTTTATCCTCTAACGGCTGGACAGAAGACAGTGAAGATTCAAGCTAAGACTTTAATTTTATCTTTATTTCTATTATTAGTGCAGGCTCAGTATTGGTCACTGAATACTCGTTTACTGAATTATAAGTACAGGCAGTTTATGATGGTTACGTGATTAAGCTATACTGTCAAATTTACGAGGGGCCTTTTTCCTCTCAAATGTTATAATGATGTTGGGCGACTGTCTTCCTTGTGCAGAATGTACTCCGCCCTGTTTGTTTGGGATCTGTACCAAACCAGGCCTTATCCTTCAGGCTCTCAAGATTTATTAGTGCTATGATCGTAACTATTTGGTTGTGTTAGTCACTACAATTTTGGTACATAGGTGAAACATTTTTACTCATGAGGGGTGTGATATTCAAAATCATCATTCCCTTTTTTCCTATACTCTAAACTAGTAAAAGAACAATTAATTAAACAAATGAACATCAACCCAGGTTGCCCTGGAAACACCTGAGGTGGTCAGACCTGGATGGGCTCCCCATTGACCCCAGAACTTTACTAACCAGGACACAGGCTGTGCAGTTCCCCCCTCATGGAGGCATTGCCAACCCTCCTCTCCTTGTTTAGGGATTTTAGTTCTGGGTGGGGAGGAAATGATTTCACCCACATACCCCCATGGGAGCTTTTGCCCCCACATGTGGTCAGCAGAGCAGATCTTTATAAATGTCTACCCTGACTGACCTACAAAAAATCTACTCACTCAAATTTCCAGATAACAGAGGATTAAGTGATGTAAGCTGGTTTCTTACGTACAGTATTCTATGTAGTTATGTATTTTCCTTTTCTTGTTTACTATGACCTGTTATATTTCCTTCTCTTTTGATTGCCCCCCATCTTCTCAGCTGAACCCAGGTGGGGGTTATGATGGGATAGCGGAAAACATCACTTTTGAATATATAGTAGCAAAAAATGATTATACGGTGTATCTCACAATATGAGTATGGCTGAATTAACTGTGTGTTCTTTGAATGTTAAAGGCATTAACAATGTAATTAAGTGATCCAAAATTCTGATGAAGTTGAAGAGGGAGAGATGTAACATAGCATGTCTCCAAGAAACAAGGCTCTCTGTGCAGGAACATCTGAAATTGCGCAGATCCTGGGTTGGACAGGTTTTTTCAGATGAGCACCCTGAAACTGAAAAAGTTTGTGTGGCAGTTCTTGTGTGTAGGGGCTTACCCTTTCAGGTACAAAACATGAGGAAGGCAGCCTCAGGTCATTTGGTGATCATTTCTGGAAACTATACTGGTCAACCCCTGCATATAGTAGCTGTATATCTCCCTACACCTCCATCGGGTGAGTATTTTTGCTCCTTATTTGATACCCTTGCCAGCCTCTCCCCAGGGCAAATTATTTCTGCTGGGGATTGGAATTGTGTCGAAAACCTAGCATACGACAGAAGCCCTAATGGAGCTAGGAGCTTGAGGGCATGCTCACGGTTGTTGCGGAATTTAATAGGTGAAGCAGGATTGACTGACCCCTGGAAACTCTTTAACCCCTCACTAAAATATTTCACTTTTTATTCCCCTGCAGCCAGATCCTATTCTAGACTGGATCGCTTTTACACTCAGAAAAATTTACTCCATGTTTTTAAAGATGTTACCATTCTCCCTATGGCAATTTCTGACCATGCTATGGTTCAAGCTAGATTGTGGCGGGACAAGTCAAAGACAATGGGATGTTGGAGATTTAATCCCAGCCTATTAAACGATAAGCAGTATGTGGAATCCACAAAAAAGGTGATTCAACACTACCTACAAGGTAATACGGAGACTGCCCCCTCCCTTAGCTCAGTTTGGGATGCCTTAAAGGCGGTTGCAAGGGGACATACTATTTCATGCTCTTCCCATAAAAACAAACTCCATCAGGCCAAATTTAAAGATGCACTAGAAAACATTAAACAGTTAGAAGCTCAGGGTAAACACTCGGGCTCTAAACAAACCTGGCATCAACTTAGGAAAGCAAGAGAGTCATATGACTCTAATGCTGAGACATATCGAAAATGCTTTACGGTTCTCAAACCAGAGGTACTATGAGAGGGGAGAGAGGGCAGGTAAGCTCTTGGCCCAGAGACTGAGAAAACAAACTGCTGACAGGTATATCCCTAGAATCTGTTTGGATGACCCCAATGCTGATCCCAATATGGATCCTTTGCAGACAGTAGAGGAATTTCAAGTTTTACAACATACTTTATGGACGAGAAAGAGATCCATTACAAAGCTTAAAATTGGCCAAGTTGTTTTCTAAAATAAACCTCCCCAAACTATCTCCATCCCTAACTGAAGATTTAGAAGCCCTATTTCTACTCGAGGAAATCAAAAATACAATTAATTCCCTTAAAACGGGCAAATCACCGTGTCCAGATGGCTTTACCGCAGAACTTTTTTAAGTGTTTTGAGGAAGCGATTGGTCTTCTTTTCACAAGATTTTGTAATGACACCCATGAACCTAATGTCTGGGGTGAGGCCCTCATTTCAGTGATCCCCAAGCCTGGGAAAGATATCTCCAAATGCTCAAGTTATAGACCAATTTCACTGCTAAACCAAGATGTTAAAGTATTTCCAAGGCAATTAGTCAGAGACTTCGGAAGGTAATCCCTGGCTTGGTCCACTCTGGTCAGATGGGCTTCATCCCAGGTAGGCATATCCAGGGCAACATATGTCTGTAGCTGAATGTTTTGTCCACGGCCCACCCCCCCGAGGGAGAACCATTACAAGCAGCCATTTCACTGGATGCAGAAAAAGCCTTTGATCGGCTGGACTGGAACTTTTTAGACCACACTTTGGGGTGCTTTGGCTTTGGGAAGAGGTTCAGAAACTGGATAAATAACCTTTACACTAACCCTAGAGCTAGAGTCCGGGCCAATGGGGTGACCTCCTCATACTTCTCAATTAATAGGGGTACAAGGCAAGGCTTTCCTCTCTCCCCTCTCCTCTTTGTTTTAAGCCTTGAGCCCCTGGCTGCTTGCATTAGACAAGGGGACATTTTTAAGGTAATTAAAGTTCAGGATATGGAAATTAGGGTATCTATGTATGCAGACAATACCCTTTTATATGTATCTGACCCAGTAGCTTCTATACCCAAAATCGTTGGGCTTCTATCTGAATTTGGAGAACTTGGGTTCAAAGTTAATCCAGGAAAATCAGAGTTTCTCCCCATAGGGATACCTCCTACTTTGTCACTGCCTGATTTACCGGAACTAAAATGGTCCAAAAAGGGATTTATATACTTGGGGGCATGGGTTCCAAAAGACATCACTAAACTATATCAAACAAACTATTTAAAGATACTACAAGAGATAAGATCAGATTGCAACAGATGGAAATAACTCCCCCTATTTTTTGGTGGGCAAAATTGAAGCAGTCCGTATGAACATTCTCCCTAGATTGTTATTCATTTTCTCTTCCATCCCACTCAAGCATCCTAAGGTTTTTTGGAAAGGGTTACAATCCTCCTTATCCAAATTTATTTGGTCAGGGAAAAAAAAACAGAGTCAGATGGAAAGTAATGATGTTGCCTAGACAGAGAGGTGGTTTGGGGGTCCCTGACTTACAAGTTTATTTTTGGGCAGCACAGATGAGGGGACTCCTTCTTCTTATGTTGACTCCCCCGCTTTGCTGGATAGAAATTGAATTGGCCTCAGCCCTGCTGAAGTATATGACAGATTTGTTGTACTTGGATTTGCCAAGACTTAAAAAGCTCTCTTTTTGGAACCCGCTCACAGAGATTTGTGGGAGAGCGTGGTGGGAGGCTTGTGTAGTCTTAAAACTTCCATTCCATCTAAGTAGCTCCACCACAATCCTGAGTTGCCTTGACTTCCCACCCCTCACCTGGGACCATGCTTATCACCACTGGGCCAGATTAGGACTATTGAACCTAGGACACTGTTTTCAGGGCGCTCATCTGAAGTCTTTTCAACAATTAAGGGCAGAATTTAATCTTCGGCAATCAGATTTTTATAGATACTTACAACTGAGGCACTATATTTCCTCCATAAGTTTTGATCCCTCCTCAGCACATCAAAGTAACTCACTCCAACAGATTTTTATCTCCTTACTCAAGTCTAAGGCTCAACAACATGTTATGTCCTCGCTGGTGCAACTTATGAACTATGCCAAGGAAGACTATCTTATAGTCATTAAACAGAAATGGTCAGCTAAATTGAACATTTCCTTATCTGAGACAGATTGGCGGAAAATCTGGAAAGGGGTCCATGAGACGACAGCCTCCCTAATATGGAGGGGATACAGATGGAAAATAATAACTAATTATTTTCGACTCCCAGTTGTCTCTAAACATCTGGGCACTCATATCTCGGATCTTTGCTGGAGGAACAGTCAGCAACAAAGCACCTATGTCCATATTTTTTTGGAATGTAAACACCTAAAAAACTATTGGAAGGAGGTGCACCAGGTGGTGGAGAGTATCTTTGATGCCCCCTTCTTCCAGACCCTCATTTCTGGTTATTTCATCCTCCCCCATGCCCATTAATGTCTCCTGCTTCTAGATATCTTTTTTATGTTTGTGTAGGAGCAGCTCTTAAAGGGATTACACTATGTTGGCTGACACCTAAGTCCCCTTCATTGGACTAATGGTATGGAATATGTTTAAAAATCATAGAGATGGAATTCCTAAGTGCTAAATTAAGACTGTCAATAGATACATTTAAAGGGAGATGGCTACCTTGTTTTCATTATATGGCGGATAAGGAACAGAAACCCATTATGAGGTTATAGCAAGGTATACTAATTAATTATTATGAGGTCAGAAGTATTCTCTGGAAATAAGGGTATTTTTTTTTCTTTTTCCTAACACTAGGAAAACCCTGCCACCACCTCTTAAGTTTGAAGAGTGTTGAGCTTCACCACTCGGACTCCTAGCTAACCTCCATAACTTTTCCGTGTTTGACTTATCTCTTGCTTCCCTTTACTTTTGCATTTTATCTAAAGGCTTATTTTTTCTGCTTCCTTCTCTTTTCTTCTCTCTTTTCCTACATCCTAATCATTAATTAAACAGGGCATTTTTATTCATTGTCTAAGAGGTAATTGGTATTCTTCTCCTTTTCTCATTATGTAATCAACTGCCCTCATTTTTTTAACTTGTTATAATTTTGTTGGACGATCTTTCTGTATTATTGATATTTTACTATTTGTTTTATTTTTATTTTTTTCTATGTTTCTATACAGGTTGCATGTTGTATCTGTTTATACTGTAAAATTTCAATAAACTGTAATAAAAAAAAAATAGCATAAGTGGCCATGCAGCTACTAGGTTTGGGGGTGCCTAACTTCATATAATTTGTAGCCACCATTACAGTAGCTCTGACAACTACAAATCTGAGTAAAGTTGCTACATGGCAACTAAACTTGAATAATGCTCAGTAATTCTTAATTTGTTATGCTCATCCTATTTTGCTCAATGAGAGATAAACAAATGAGTATATTCTTTCTGATGGAAAATGTGACAATGGAAAAAATATTTTTTGTATTTTTGCCACATTAATTGTTACAGTCAAAATATTTGACCCTACTTCACACTTACACAAAGATTATATTTTTTCTTGTTTGTTAAAGCAATGTAAACAAATTAATAAGTGCCACAAAATACTTTCAAAATAACAGTTAACTAACGTTGTTGTATTCTGCTGCATTAAATGTCATGAAGCTTTAAGAACGCAGTCCTTCAACAGTTATTTTGCAGGTGAACTCCACCTATTATCTTCAATAGAAAGGAAGCTGTGATATCCACTTATATGCAAAAATTCTGCATGTTACATGGGAACAATGTGGATTTTTATACTGTCATTGAAATGACACTGGTTAATATACCTCTTCACGAGTGACAAAAATAGCTCACCAGTGTTGTCACTTTTTAGATCAAGGGAGCACTTCTAACCAATCAGTGAGCACCGTTTCCCAGCAAAAGAGACACCCTCATTCTATAAAAAAAATGTCTCCTGCTCAGGTGCCCAGGAAACTGTCTTGCTTGGGGAGCTTTTTTAAAAAATGGAATATATTATACCTCACAGGTATAAACAAGGTAGAGGAAGGGAGCATTTTCCAGAGAAAAAGATGCTCAAGGACAAGGGGTCACACTATGAAGCTGGGGAGGGGGGGAGGAGGGATGCTGAAAGGAAATATGAGGAACTACTTCTTCATGGAAAGAGTGGTGGATGCTTGGAACAGCCTCCCAGTAGAGGTGGTGGGGGATGAAATGGTTAAAGGATTCAAGAAAGCATGCAATAGACACAAGGAGGTCTTAGAAGTAAGGCTTTGGGGGGGTAGACAGAGCCTAAGTATGGTCTGCAGTGGCACTGTAGGCAGGGAAATAGGGCAGACTAGGTGGGCCAAGAGGTCCTTATCTGCTGATAACGTCTATGTTTCTGTGTTTCTATTATTAGTCAGCTTGGATCAATAACATATATATATATTTTTTTCAATTCTATTTCTTCACCTCCAGGCTCGGAACTCTCTCAGGCTGCCTCACTCACCTGCATCACTCTACCACCAGCTGTGTTCCTCACCATCTTCAAAGTCATTAGAACTCCCTGAGACATGGTGGGCTACAGTCCTGGAGAGCTCAAGAGGCAGTGGCGGGGTACCCAGCGTTGGGCGTGTGGCAGCGGCACTGGAGGAGATGTCACCTATCTGGCTGGATGGGCTTTTTCCCCTTGTGTATCCTTCGCACCTTCCCTCCCATGTGTGGTGCATGTCCCCAATGGTGCAGCACATGGCAACCCTGCCTACGTTGGGCCATGCTGTCTGCGTGCAGTCCAGCACTCTGCAGTGCCCCCGTCTCCACCAGGGGCTGCCAGAGTGCCAGGCATCTCAGTGCCCTCCCCTGGGAAGGGAGAGCAGCCCTGTGGGTGCTCAAGTCTTTCCCTCCCCTGTTGACCCCCAGTGCTCGAGTTTGCTCCTGAACCCGGGTCGCCAGCATGGCATGAGGTGTGGTGTCCAGCACCTCAACCCTCAGTGCCACCAGGCCGGCTGATCAATAATATGTTAATAATACCATGGATACTTCTCTTATGGTTGCAACAGTGGTCTTGCTTTCACTCTCATGGTATCACAGCTGCTCAGATTTGGTTTCCATTTCTTGTATTTGAGAATGGACATGAGAACAATCTTACAGCCAAAGGAGTGATCCCTGTGGCCATATGACCATACATTACAGAATTACTATAAACTGGATAATGCAGTATGTTGTGAAATCCCTATATAATTATGCATTTCTCTATCACACTTATATACACACAGGTTGGGTTAAACCTTTAAAACCATTAAGAGTTCAAGAGCAAGGAAAATCCTTTGGAATGGATGTGATCAAAGACCAGGAACTTGTGAAAATTCTTCAGTACCAAAAGTCTTCTATTAGCATAGCTCCTGTTGAATCAGATGAAGCAGAGAACCAAGTTATATATTTAAAACAGAGGATCTATGAACTGTGAAGAACAGGTAAATTCAAAAGCCTACTCTGTTTGATTGTACTACATAATTCTGTATACAGTATTTTAGTTGGATGCTTCTGAGTATTCATATCCAAACAGTTCTGTGAAAGTATACATACATACATGTATACAATATATGTAGGGATTCCACTACTTAAATAAATGCATTGTTTTCCCAAGACTCTGACCCAATTAAGATTAATTATGTCATTCACCCAATGGGTAAATAACACTGTTTATTTTTCTCTTGCCCACATCACAATCAACTTGATTAACAGCCCATTCTGCCAATCCCATAATGAATCTGCTTTTTAATTATTACACAGAATGCAGACATTGTATACACAGAACATGTAATGGACTGTGCTCAAATATGCCATTAATTTCTATTCGTGAGGAGGCGGGACTTTCATTACTCACTCGTGGCTTTGCCACTCATGAGTTATGGTTCCGCCCCCTCTCTCATGGGAAATAAATGGCCTATTTGGAACACAGGCCAATGTGCTATGTGTATGTGTGTGTGTGTATATATATATACTGTATATATATATATATATATATATATATATATATATATATATATATATAATGTAGGTGCTGGTGTACCTTAATGTAAAACCTCACTTTTGCTCCTTAATAACTTTGCCCCCATGCAACTGATTTGCCCAACAACTGAAAGCTTTAGAGCCTGGGCCAGGGATTCTGGATCCTGGACATTTTTCATCAGTCGGTTGGGGGGGTACAAAGTTACAGAGGTGCAAAAATGGTAAAATTGACACAAATTAAGACTATTTTTTTGTTTTGCTAACCTGTAACTAAAAAAACATTTTGTGTAACCTGAAACTGACAGGTTTGATGGATGCTGACCCAAGGTACACACTTTAGAAAGTGGAAGGTTGCTTCCAAACATGTGTAACACTGGGGTGCCCAATTTCCATTGTCATCCTGGGACCTGTAATGAAGAAAATGGTCCCTGACAATGTTTTTCTTTTTTGTGCGTGTGTGCTGAAAAGAAGAAAATGCTCCCTTAATGATGTGTCGAAAATTTTCAATGTTCATTCATAACTTAGGTAATTTTCAATTTATTTTTATGTCCCTGGATTGGTTATGCCCTCTCTTGTTCCCCTTCCTTCCTTCCTTCCTTCCTTCCTTCCTTCCTTCATTCCTTCCTTCCTTCCCTCATAAGTTAGATAATTGTCAATTTATTTTTTATGTCCCTGGATTAGTTACACCCTCTTTTATCTTCCTTCCACCTTATTTTTGATATTTTTGTTTATCCCCTTCATCTCTCCTGTACTAACACTCCTTTAGGAGATGCCAAGGCACTAATCTTGCTGCTGTTGTCCCTCCTGACTTGTACTCTGGTATTTGGGCCCATCCCCCACTGAGCTGTGTTTTTCCCCCAGGCAGGGGCAAGGTGGAGGGCAGACCCTTGATATTTTTGCATGTGTCAGGAGGCTGGAGCAGTGGGACAGTCAGGAGGGATCCGGAGCAGTGCCAGGCACTCCATCATCTGCAAGAGCATGGGGCCATTTTTCTTGTTTTCTCTCCATACATGTAAACATGAAAGGGAGATCTATGAGCACGCATGCACGCTGACGTGTGCCGCTCCTGGATCCCAGCCAATATCTTTCCCTCCCCTGGCATCCCCGACTGCACTTCTACATGTGGTCACCAAGGTGGCAGTATAGCAGTGGAGACAGCAACCCTCGGGACAGCAACCCTCCCTCCTCAGAGGAGAAGAGCTTCCTGTGGGATGTCAATCCTCCTCCCTCCGGCAGGACCCCGATGACCCTGAGCTCAATCCTGAACTTGGGTGGCTATTATGATGAGCGGTACCACTACAACTGTGCCAATGGGCTTGCTCTTTCTCTCTCTTTCTCTCTCCCTTTCTTTTTTTACCAGATAGGTGCACTGGACAAAACATTTGCCTATCTTCAAGCACAACCCAGGAGATTACAACATAGAAGGACTGTTCTGGTTGTAACTGCTTAAATTAGGGGGAAGCAACTCAAGCTTTTGTTCATTTTATTGGTAGGGACAGATCATGCGTAACAGTTTTTACATATTTTTAATAAAAGCATGAAAAACTGAAATTCAAGTCCCTGTGTTATGATTAGTGTTTCCTGAACATTTCATGCTGTTTGGTTTTGTGGTTTTCTTTAAATCAGTATTTAACTTGCTCTACAGTGGCTGAAAAACAGTAGTTATTTCTGTCCTCTCAGTCAAGCTTAGAGAGAGATGACATCATTATGGAGTAGCTTGCTATTTCAGATTCACAATCAGAGCAGTACTCTGTAGCATTAATGGTTTGCTGAGCTCTCCAGGTTTCTTACAAACCCAGTCTCTGGTTTGTGTTTAGAGAGATCAGCTTAAAATCTATCATTATCTTCTTATAAAAAGTTAATCATTTGAGTTTCAATGCAGAATTAAAATAGTGGAACTCTTTCTCTGTGAGAAATTGGCTTGTCTGTGTCACAACTCTCAGTTCTTTCTAATCAAAACTCTGATTTCTTTTCAAACTCTATAACACAGAGCTGTTTAATGAATATAAAATAAATCTAAATTTTGTTCATTTACAGAAACAGTTCATCTTTGATGTAGCCTTCATAAATACATTCATGTAAGAACATGTTTTTCATGTCAGATTGACAAACAAGTGCCTGTCACACCTGCTACTGTATTTCAAGCACATGTACTCTCTAAACTCACAAACTTCATTTCTTTGGTGGTTTCTGTGTGAAAATACATCATGTATGTGTATAACTAGAAACACTATATGGCATCCTGATGCACCATGTCTCTGCCCCACAGTTAAGGCAGTCGCAGTCTGCTGCCACCAGTCCCCTGCCCCACAAGCCCCTGCCTTCTGCTCCACATTCGAGGCTGCTGTACCCTACTGCCCACTATTTTCTTCCACACAGTCAGGGATATCCCCCCCCCAAAAAAGGGGGTAAATGTAACAATAAACATATTTTTTCAGCCTGGATTGGCAATTTAGTACTGCAACTTATTAGCACCACTGACAGCCTGGGGAGGGATGGTGTAATGTTGGCTGCATGTGCAACAAGTAAGTATATACTCTTCTCTTGGCATACTAACCAGAGGGCCAGGTACCTAAGTACAGGACTTTTTCCTCAGCCACATAAACTCTTGGACCTATGTATCTGCAACTAGAGGCCCCAGGACAGATTCATTGTATCCCAGATGGCCCAGCACTTCTGCAGGCAGAGGAACTTTTCTTCGTACAGGGCTTGGATGGATCTGTTTTGGGACCTGTGTGAATGTGAATATGATTCTGTTTTCACAAAAGAAAAGAAATTAATTGCACAAACTATATTAATGCTTACATCATGGTTCACAAATGCAAAGCGGATCAAGTAAGGAAATGAAAAACCCTAGAGTTTGGATTCTCAGGGACCTTGGTGAATCGGTGGTGTAGTGTTCCTTGGGATTGTCAACTTCTAGCCAGCTAGGGGCTGGCAGTATAGCCTAGAGGTTAGAGTAATGAGCTGTGAGTGACCTTGGTACATCCTGCAGACCTGGGTTTGATTCCAACAACCTCCACTTGCATACTGTGTGACTCTGAGCAAGCCACTTAACCTGCCTAGTGCTCCCAGGTCACCACTGAAAACAGGCACTTGTGCCTAGTGGGCCTTACCTGGTTACCAAAGACTAAAATAAAATAAAAATGCTTACCCCTTCCCATAGCAAACACACATTATCTCTTGCTTCAAGCATGGCCCACAGGCCTGTAAAGAAATCACAAATGGTTCTGTTGGCAGCATGCGTCAAGACATGTTTATCTACCTCCAGAGAGTCTATACCTATGAGACACTGGCTTGGAGCCTTATCTTGTGCTTCAGATAGGAGAATATGGGCTGGGAGGAGGGGTGGGCATTAGGATTGACAACCCCAAGAAACATCACACCACCAATGCAATAATTTCTCTGTGCTGCATTCTTCAACCCATATGTCTTCATTAATGTAGATTTTTGCAATCTAGCAATCTATCTCTCTAGTATCTATCTATACATATATATATAAAATACATTATAGGGGTTTGGTCACACCCCTATTGTTAGGGTTGAGTAGGCAGTTTAATGTTAAAGCCCAAATTTGGCACGTTAATAACTTTGCAATCATTCAATGGATTTACACAAAACTCAGAATGCGCAGTTGTATCCCAGTGCTGATTTTTCTTTTTGGTGGTATTGGTATACACATATGCATATAAATGCACTTTTTATGAATTGTTTGGTGTTTATACTGTCTCTTTAAGAGACAATATTTAAATAGGCCTCATTATGTGAATGGACCATCCCCTGATGACGCACTAGCTGAGAAACCGGTTGGGGCTCTGTTTGTTGCTACACTTGGATGGTATGTTGCAGGCATTTTGCCTTCATATCTTTTTTGTAATAAAACCTTTTTGCTCATAGCCTTGGAGTAGTGCCGGTTTTGTTGCTGTACTGTTTATCTCTGCACCGAGCACACTCCATTAGCAGCTGTAGTTGTTTTTGTCGTATTTGTGTCTAATTGTCCTTTATTTGCATGCTACGGCTTTTGAGCAGGCTTATTTTTATGTAAACATTGCAACATTACTGCCCAGCCTTCCCTCTCCAATTGTTCTCTACTACTACGTGTTTTTTCCGCATATACAAGGTGGCAGTTTTTCTTTTTGGGGGGTTTCTACACTCAAGTAATCAAACACTCGAAATTGGATTTACCTTGCAGTGTTTGCAGTATGGTGCTCGTTTCAGTTAATTTTTTCTGTGACTGACAGAAGACGGGAATCATTAAAGGCTGCACATATTTCGAGTAAGTTCCTCCACACTTGCATCCTTCCCTCAGCGGTTTTTCAGTATTGTTGGAGAACATTTTTAGGGAATGTTCATTTATTTTGCAGACATCTGATTAGGAGAGGGTTCGGGCGCATTAGCAGCAAATATTTTTAATGCTGCAGGAGAAGAGGAACTATTTTTTGAGACAGCAACTGAAACGGGCGATGAGAGATCACTTCCGGGTACACTCGGTCAGTGCCCGATCGAATTGTAGACATTAAAAGTGCATTTACAGACCTACAGAGGGCAATTATTCATGGGAGAAGACACTACTGGGGTAGGATTACTTTGGAAGCCTACCTCAAAGTGGGGCTTTCACTTAGAGGGTTACGTGTGTTGAATAAACTGTGCTATGGCTGGGAAAGATCTCTTTTCATGGAAGACTGGAAAAATTCACTTCAGTTGGGGACAGATTTACTTATTAAAACAGTGATTAAGGATTACCTCTCACAACAACCAGGAGTGGAAAGTGACATACAAAAGAAAGAAGAAATAGTCAATACCTATAAAGATCATCTAGAATTTACAACTTTGGGAAATAAGCTTATAGAGACAGTATAAAATCAAACAAACAAAACTTAAGAAGTTCTAGTGAGACAGACAAGATTATTTGTTGGACAGAGTATTTGATTGGAGCAATAAGAATAACAGAAGTAAGAAGAAGGGTAGAAATTATTATCATACCCCAGACCAACAGCATCAGTCTGGGTTACAGCCCCACTCTATTCTTGAAACTCGTAGTCACTCTTCAATATATACCTCTAATAGTGAATCTGAGGGGGAGCCCTTTTTTAGCAGAAGAAGAAGAAGAGACGGAGGTACCTTACACCCGCAGGACGAACGAACAACGTGTGGTGCAATTTCAAGAACCTTTCCAGCAACCTCCACAACAACAGAGGGAGGTGAGATTACTGAGGGGCCAACTACAAGTAACTCCATCGCCTTAAACCAACCTCATAAACAGAACAGGAGGGGTGAACAGAAACACAGGAGGAAGATTTCGTGGGGAAAAGAAATAAGTAATAGTTCAGAAAATATCATAATCAACATCTTTGGGGAAGACCTAACAATCAATCAGTTATCAGTACTGAGAAAAGGATTGTCCTTTGTACCTACAGCCGATAATAAGCCATTTTATATTTATGTGGATCTTCATAGATTCACTTGGAATCTTAATTTAAAATCACACTTTGAGAAAATCAAGATGTGTCATGGGAATCCATCATTGGTGAGTCAGGAAGACGATACCCTTATCTTGGGACAGGAGGTATGGCCTTTTAAGCCACCCTCTACTTTTTTGGCACCCTATAATATAACGACACAGTGAGAGGGTGTTTGAATGTGCCTGTGAACAGGGGTTTAAGGATATACTGGACAGAGACAGTAGACCCACCTTTGTCAATAAAACACATTCTGAATCCACGGCATTGAAATTGCTTATGGAGAATGGTAATTTAGTAATTAAACCTGCGGACAAAGGAGGTTCTATTGTGGTAATGGCAACTGAACAGTACACAGCAGAAATTAAGAAACAACTTCAGGATACCTCATTTTATAAAGAACTTTCGAGTCATCCTACTTTTTCATTTAAAAGGGAGGTAGATTCTTCTTTGTTTAACACAGAATCGAATGGTATTATTGATCATGATGAGTTGTCATTTCTTACTGTGGAACAGCCTATTACAGCCAGTATCTATACTCTGCCAAAAATACATAAAGATTGGCATAATCCTCCAGGATGACTGACAGTGGCAGGAATTGGCTCCTTAATTGAACCACTTTCACGATATGTGGATTCACATATTAGAGGTTATGTACCTGCATTAAGATCATATGTGCCGAATACCACACACATATTGGAAGTCCTGGAGGATATGCAATCAGAGAAGGATTGGTTATTGGTGTCAATGGACATTTGTTCATTGTACACCAATATTCCACACAGTGACAGATTGGAAGCCTTACGGTACTGGTTAGATCTTGATTCTCAGTTGTACAATGGAAAAAAAGAATTCCTTCTTGAATGTGCAGAACACGTGCTTACAAAAAACTGTTTTCTCTTTCAGGATACACATTACCTACAGGTCAAAGGGGCAGCAATGGGGGCAACATTGGCCCCCAGTTACACCAATCCTATTTGGGCAAATGGGAAACAGAATCTGTCTATGATGACCTGGTCAATCTATTTTTGGATAGGATTGACATATGGTGTTGCTTTATAGACAACATATTTATGGTGTGGCGTGGTAGCGAAAGTGAGCTAAATCAATTTGTCTCTTATTTGGAGGCAAATAATGAAAATGTAAAATTCACTACAAAGTGTGATTCTGTGTCTGTCCCCTTCCTGGATCTTATAATAATGAAGAAAGGTGATGGCACTTATGCAACTAACCTATACAGGAAGGATACAGACAGAAACTCACTATTACATGCCACAAGCTGCCACCCACAACATTTAATTAAGAATATCCCCAAAGCCCAGATGTTAAGACTTTGTAGGGATTGTAGTAATGATTCTGGCTTTATGATTAATGGTTCAGAGATGTGTACTAGATTTATGGCTAGAGGCTATAGTGTTGATATGGTATATAAAGCATATGGTGAAGCCATAGAAAAAGATAGGAAGGAGCGCCTCACAGTAAAAGATCATGAAAAAGATACCTCTAGGATGAATTTTATTACCACATACACCAGACATACAAGGAGCATAGAACAGGTCTTAAATGGTAACTGGAATATTCTAAGATCTGAACCTTTGCTTAAAGCAAGTATACAAGGAAAGCCTAAAATGGTATACAAATGTGGACAGAATTTAAAGGACAAATTGGTCCACAGTTATCAAGCTTCGGAGTCTCCTTGTGTGCCTGATGGAAACCAGTTACTATCATTACCACACGATAACTTTCACTGTGGTAATTGTAAGTTTTGCACTTCTATTTTAAAAACCAATACATTCACTACAGTTAATAATACAAAAGTATATAGGATAAATCACTTCTTTAACTGTAGTACAAACAATTTGGTGTATCTGGCAACTGTTGAGTGTTCTGCATTTTATGTTGGCATGACAACAAGACCCTTTAAAGTCAGGATAGGTGAGCACCTGAGATCAATTCAGGCTGAAGATCTCTCAAATGCATTAGCTAACCATTGTAGAATGGCAAGAAACACTGGTCATACTTTTAAATTCTGTGCGATAGAGAAGGTAACAGTGGGGCCAGGAGGTGGTAACCTCAAGGATAAGCTTAAATATAAAGAATTTTTTTGGATCTTCACATTAGGGGCATTAGATACACCAGGTCTCAATGATAGAATTGAGCTGTTGACTTGCATTAGGAAATAAAATGTTGTGCTAAAAAGAGAAAGCGTAATAAAATGCAGAGCCAGCTTAGGCAATATTATCTGCTAGTGTTAATGATGAGATGTGTTCCATTAGACAGGCGATTGTACTTTGACAGTGTTTTTTGTTGTCTATAGGTCCCTAATGACATGTGTTGTACCACCATGTTCCTGAAAGCTTTATGAAACAAAAGAAAATAAAGTATTGTTTCAAGCATGAATTATATTGGTGCTTTCCAACACTAGATCAAATGGACCTTTATTTCTTTTCAATACACATAAGAAGTACAGATTTTGCCTTAATGAAATCAGAAAATTATGTTATAGTTCCTCAATGCAGTTGTGACTGTTTTTTAAAAATAATAATTTAAGGTTATGTAATTTCTATGTATCCCAGTGTTGATTTTTCTTTTTGGTGGTATTGGTATACACGTATACATATAAATGCACTTTTTATGAATTGTTTGGTGTTTATACTATGTCTTTAAGAGACACTATTTAAATAGGCCTCATTATGTGAATGGACCATCCCCTGATGATGCACTAGCTGCAAAACTGGTTGGGGCTCTGTTTGTTGCTACACTTGGACAGCATGTTGCAGGCATTTTGTCTTCATATCTTTTTTGCAATAAAGCCTTTTTGCTTATAGCCTTGGAGTAGTGCCAGTTTTGTTGCTGTATGGTAGACTTCTTGCTGCATTTTGATTGGATTTGGGTTTTCATGCGGAGAAGTGCCAAAAAATGCATTTTTCACTTTTGTTGCCCATTTTTGCTGATTTTTGTCCATTGCACTGTAGCCACACTGTTTGGAATTTTGGTCTAAAATGTACAGAAAGAGGTTGCCCCAAAGAACAATCCAGCATTAGTTCGGTGAAAAAATAATAATCCATTCCAAAGTTATTTAATTTAGAATTTTCAGGTTCTGAGCATGCTCAGTTCAGTCTTTGGAATATACGTATCTTTTGTGAAAGAGGATTTGGCTCACGATCAAGGATTTTGTCACCTTGAGAATGGGGATTTATAAAATCCCTGTTTGTGAGGAAAAATTTCCCTTTCACGAGCCGCCATCTTGTTTTCATTTTCCCCCACAAATAAAACATTGTAACTTGTCCCACTGATGTGTTGTGCGGTAACTGAGGCATGGGCTTTTTCAGGGTGATGCCCTGTACAAACCCATGACTTTGGTTTACTTTGGTTTTGTGAACAAACAGCCGTTTTTAATTTTAAAAATCCGTATCCGTCACTCGCTTCCGATCTTTTTTCGCGAGGTGACAAAATCCTTGTTTGCTAGCTGTCAAAATCCTTGATCACCATTTCCGGACCAGATTGTCCTAACTCGCAAACAAGGGTTGGCTCGCTAAAAGGGATTTTTTTAGCTCACGAAAGGGGATTGGCTTGCTAAAGGGGATTTTGACAGCTTGCGAAAAGGTTTTTTAAACCTTTTCATGAGCTGTCAAAATCCCCTTTTGCAAGTTGTCAAAATCCACTTTTGTGAGCCAATCTTTATTCATGAGCTGACAAAATCCTTAATCTCCATTTCTGGACCAGATGTCCCTATCTCGCAAACAAGCATTGGCTCGTAAACATGGATTTTGTCACCTCAAGAAAAAGGATCAACTCACGAAAGGGGATTTTAACAGCTCACAAAAAGGGATTGATCTTTTAAATCCTTTTTCACGAGCTGTCAAAATCCCCTTTTGCAAGCTGTCAAAATCCCAGTTCACAAGCCAATCCCTTTTTGTGAGCTGTCAAAATCCTTGTTCGTGAGATCTGGACCAGATGGCCAAAATCTGACGAATGAGGAATTCTCATGAATGGGGATTTTGACAGTTCGCAAATGGGGATTCACCTCACGAATGGGGATTTTGACACCTCATGAACAAGGAGTTTAAAAACATTCCTAGTGTACTGCAAATAAATGGTTTGGTCTTTTGGTTTGAAATTTGCTGGGTACAATGGGGTGTCCCACAGATGTGAATTATGCTGTTTAGGTGCAAAAATGTTCATCGGTTCCATACCTATGCCATTACAAAGTTGAGATATTTCCCTTAGAATAACATTGCAGTGCCCGCAGTGCCTTTTGGTTCCTGTATCTTGGAAACGAATCGAGATACGGATTTTCCACTCTGGGTAGCTTAAGCATGTGTGGAGGTATCACAGTCATGAATACAACTGCAGTGGAATTTTTTTCATAGCTGCTATGGTTGCTGAGCTATTGACAAATAAATGTTACAAGGCTTCCTTTTCAGCCCTATAGGGCTGCTGTATGGCTCCGTAGTTATGTGTAAGTGGGAGCACAGTGCCCAGAGGGACCACACTCCCATATATGCATATCATTATGCAAAAATGGGTAGCTTGAAGGGAGCGTAGGGCCCGGAGGTCCTGGGCTCCCACCAACATGTATAGCAACCAATCAATTGATGCTGCCCTCTCCCGCTTTATAAATACCTTCAATGCCTCTTGTGACATCTTTGCCCCTTTCTCAAAGCAAATCACTAAAAACCGTAACATCCCCATGATATCTCAACTGTTGCTTGACCAAATGCAACACCATGATAATCTCTGGCATAAGGCCTTAGACTTACAACTCCCACTGGATTGACAACAATATCAGGAAGCCAGAAAGAAATGTACCTGGGCCATTCGCCATGCCAAGGCAACCCACTATCAACAGGCACTCCCCTCCACCTGGGGCTTAGGAAGACATTTCTGGAAAAACATAAAGGAACTTAATGGGAAATCTGCCACCTCCCCACCTGCCCAGCTCTTAGTTAATGGTAACCTAACACAGGACCCCCAGTCCACTGCAGACACCCTAAACACCACATTCTTGGATCTCAGTCGTGTCCTACCCTCCAACTTCTTTGCCCCACTAGACCCCATCCCCGGTTGCAGCCCACCTTTCAACATCCCGCACTTTTGCCTCCGAATCATCTCAATGTGGGAGGCTAGGAGATGCCTCTCCAAAGCTCTTGCCAAGTCCCACATTAGTGGTGACTCCATTGACCTGAAGCTCCTCCATCTAGCCCTCGAGGAGGTCCTACAACCCCTGACCAAACTTTTGAAACTGTCCCTCAGTCTAGGGCAATTTTCTGCCCTCTGGAAATGAGCTATCATCACCCCTATTTTTCAAGAGTGACGACTGTCTGTCCCTCAATAACTATCGTCCCATCTCCCTTCTATCTCCCCTCTCCATGGCCCTCAAAAAGATAGTGACTTATCAGCTGATGGACCATCTGTTTAAATATTATCTACTATGCCCCAAACAGTATGGTTTCTGCCAGGGCCACAGCACCACCACTGCCCTCCTAGAATACTCCTCCTACATCCATGGTGCACTCGAATGTGGTCACCTTGTGGGGTCAATGTACATCGGCCTCACATAGGCATGCATACCATTAATCATGCATGCTTCTGGCCTCCCTGCCCTCCCTGGGGCTTTCAGATGAAACAATAACTTGGTTCAAAGGTTACCTCTCTGACAGATCTCAGCAGGTGAAAATCAACTCCACTCTATCAACTAGCCTCCAGATCCATTCAGGAGTACCTCAAGGCTCCATCTTTGGACCCCTCATCTTCAGCCTCCTCCTAAACTCCCTCCCCAGCTCATGCCCTGAAAAAATTCTGCTCTATGTGGATGACGCAGTAATTTTCTGGAGCCACCCCAGCCCTGATTCTCTCTGCAGGGTTTTTTCACTGAAGCTGAGACATGGTTCAGTTCCCACCGCTTAGTTCTAAACTATAAGAAAATGAAATCAATGATCTTTACCCACCATCAGAGTCCTCATCATGACTTCCCACTGACCATCACCAACTCACTAGGATCCCACTTGAGCTGGTTGATTCGTTCAAATATCTAGGTGTCACCCTTGACCCATCTCTCACCTAACATGCACATATCCAACAACTGTCCTCCGCTATCAACTCCAGACTTGGGCTTCGTTACCTCTTCAGTCCTCTCCAAGATAGATTACGGCATTGTCATCAATGGCACTGCTGACCCCACTGCATTGCAATGCATCAAAGTCACCCTAAACAAAGCGTGCAGACTGGTCACAGGTTGTGACAGATGGACACACTCCTGTGATCTCTACAAGTCTGCAGAATGGTTGCCAATTGATGCCCATCTTGGGTACAATACTTGCCTCCTGGCCAAAAAAAACACCTTGGTCAAGCCCCGCCTGGTCTGCATAGCCTCATCCAACCCACCCCATTGGTCAGAATCTCCTGTAGCTCTACTGGGACCTCCCTATTAGTCCCCCACTGCTGAACTTCCCTTGGACAAAGATCCTTTTTCTACAGAGCCTCCCACTGGCTCAACAGCCCCCCCGTCTCCTTGAAGCCCAGGATCGGTCCCTTCAAGACTAGTCTCAAAGCTCATCTGCTAGAACCTTCA
Source organism: Neoceratodus forsteri (assembly GCA_016271365.2). Taxonomy (NCBI): domain Eukaryota; kingdom Metazoa; phylum Chordata; order Ceratodontiformes; family Ceratodontidae; genus Neoceratodus; species Neoceratodus forsteri. Next base: position 722,082,326 of record CM057458.1, on the reverse strand, counting down.
GCCTGTGACTGTCCCTAACCCTCTCCTCCTCCTGCTCCCCCTCCTGGCAGGGCTCTGTAGTATAAATCTACCTCATAAATGATATGATATATATATATGGAAAACAAAATGTGTATTCATGCACTACCTAAATATTATACATATTATGGAAAATGCTGGGTCCTCCTCTCCCAAAGACTATTGTTTCAGTATCCCCTGCTTGTGTGTTTTTGTGTATTGTCTTTCTTCCATGATCACTGTACTTACAATATCGTATAACATAGAAACATAGAATTTGATGGCAGATAAGGACTGCTTGGCCCACCTAGTCTGCCCATTTCCCTACCTAACGGATAAGCTGCAGATCTTAGTTAACCAACAGCCTACTTCCTCCTACCCCCACTAGAATTGCCTTATGCCTGCCCCATGCATTCTTGAATTCCACCACTGTTTTTGACTCTATGACCTCCTCGGAAAGGCTGTTCCATGCATCTACAACCCTCTCTGTGAAGAAATATTTCCTCACATTACCTCTGAGCCATCCCCCCTCTATCTTCGAATTGTGCCCCCTTGTTCTTGCAAATCTCTTTTTCTGAAAGATGCTACCCTCTTGGACTTTGTTGATTCCCTTGAGGTATTTGAAAGATTCTATCATGTCCCCCTCTCCCTCCTTTCCTCGAGGCTATACATCCTACGCTCCCTTTCTTCATATGTCTTCTGGTTCAGACCCTGCACCATTTTGGTTGCCCTCCTATGGACAGCCTCCACCCTGTCTATGTCTTTGTGGAGATACACAGTACTCCAGATGTAGTCTTACCAACTGTCTGTACAGAGGGCCAACAACTTCCTGTTTTCTACTGGTGATGCCTCTCCCTATGCATCCCAGTATATCCCCAGCCCTCCTTACTGCCTTCTCACATTGCTGGCCCACCTTTAGGTCATCTGATATGACTACCCCAAGGTGTCTTTCCATTTTTTTGTTGTCAGTATCTTACCCCCCATTGTGTACTCTTGCCCTGGGTTTTTGTTTCCCAGGTGCATTACTTTGCACTTCTTTGCGTTGAATCTAAGCTGCCATACATTTGACCATTTCTCCAACCTTGCCAAGTCCCTTTTCATCCTTTCCACCCCACCTTGTGTATCAACCCTGTTGCATATCTTTGTGTCATCTACAAAGAGACACACTTTCCCTTCCAGTCCCTCTGCAATGTCCCTTATAAAGACATTAAAAAGGACCAGCCCCAGTACTGACCCCTTCGGTACCCCACTAGTAACCCTCCTTTCTTCACCATGGACTCCATTTACTACTACCTGCTGTGTCCTGTTGTCCAGCCAGTGTTTTATCCAGGCTACCACCCTGGGACCCACTCCCAGGCTGGCTAATTTGTTTATTAACCTTTTGTGTGGGACTGTGTCAAATGCCTTGCTAAAGTCTAGGTAGGCCATGTCCACAGCCCTCCCTGGTCTACTACTTTGATCACCCAGTCAACAAATCAATTAGATTTGTTTGACATGACCTTCATGCTGTGAATCCATGCTACCTTGGTCCCAGCCCCACTGGCCTCTAGGTACTCAACAGTCTTTCCTTCAGAAGTGATGCCATCATTTTCCCTACCACTGAGGTCAAACTGACAGGTCTGTAGTTTCCTGCCTCTGTCTTGCTCCCACTTTTGTGAGGGGAATCACATCTGCCCTTCTCTAGTCCTCAGGTACCATACCATCCTTCCATGATTTATTAAAAAGGGTAGTCAGTGGTGCTACTAGTTCTTCCCTTAGTTCTTTTAGAATTCTGGGGTGAATTCCATCAGGCCCCATTGCTTTATCCACCTTCAGTTTTAACAGTTCTTTCAGAACCCTTTCTTCTGTGAAAATACTAATATCAACCCCCCCATCCAGAGTGCTTGTATTGACTGGATTAGGTATCTCCCCCTGCTTTTCCATTGTGAATACTGAGCAGAAATATTCGTTCAGTATCCCAGCTTTTTCATTGTCGCTCTCTGCCCACCTGCCTTCCTCTTTATTCAGCCTCAGTATCCCTGCCTTCGTCTTTCTTTGCTCCCTAATGTACCTACTGCATAAAAGGTTTTATCCCCCTTCTTAACTGAGTTGGCTATCTTTTCCTCAGTTTGGGCCTTTACTAGTCTGACTGCCTTACCCGCTTCCTTCTGCTTTAACTGGTACAGTTCTCTGTCCTGCTCCTTCTGTGTTTCCTTATACTTCCTGAAAGCTATCTTTTTCTCCCTTACCTTCCCTGCCACTTCTTTTGAGAACCATAGTATTTTTTTTCTTTCATTTTGATTTATTTGCTTCACACAAAGGCTTGTTGCCTCTGTGATGGCAGTTTTGATGTGTCCCCATTGTTGCTCCACCCCACCTTCTTGTCTGTTTGTTAGTGCTTTTCTGAGGCACTCTCCCATTTTGACAAAATCAGCCCTCCTGAAGTCCAGTACCTTCACTTTAGTGTGGCTTGATTCTACAGCTAAGGTTATTGTGAACCACACTGTTTGGTGGTCGCTTGTTCTCAGATGGCTACCAACTTCAAGATCAGATATCCTCTCTCCATCCCCATTTGAGAGTACCAGGTCTAAGGTTCTCCCTCCTGAGTGGGTTCCAAAACTAGATGTCTGAGGCATGCCCCCTCTAGGGCATCGAGAATGGCCCTGCTCTAGGATGTGGCTGCACCAAAGGTGCTCCAGTTAACATCTGGCATATTCAGGTCCCCATCAGCAATATCTCCCCTTTCTCTGCCATCCCAAGGATGCCTTCTATTGTTTCCTTGTCCATTTCCTCCCCCTGAGATGGGGGTCAGTATACAACCCCTGTGTGGATTGTGGAGCCACTTCCAGTCTCCAGGGTGACCACATTGCCTCCTCGCCTCCCTGTTTACCCTGTTAGTTTTGTTACTTTGATCCCTTCCCTTAAATAGAGAGCAACTCCTACTCTTCTTCCCTCCCTGTCCCTCCTGTAGATTGTGTACCCTGGTATGTTGACATCCCAGTCATGGTTCTCTGTGTACCATGTTTCTGTGACTGCCATGATATCTAGGTATCCCTCTTCCATCAAGGCCACCATTTTGGGGAGCTTTTTACCTAGACTATGGGCATTGGTACTCATTACCCTCCATTTTTTTTATGGCTTTATTTCTTTTTGCTCCATCTCTGTCCTTACTGCCTTTGTCTTTTTCTTGATTTACCCCTGTCCTTATCCCTATTGATTGCACTATCTTGGTGTTTATCTCACTAACTACCCTGATTTTGGGGTTGGGGCAAGGATTTCCCTTCTCCTTTTCAATGCTTCCCCCCTTGGCTAGTTTAAATGCTTGCCAATGAAGCATTTAAACCTATCACCTAGAATCCTGGTTCCCCTCCTGGATAGATGCAGACCATCGCACCTGTATAGGCCTGCATCTCTTCAGGTGGTGCCCCAGTTCCCAATGAAGCCAAATCCCTGAGCACTGCACCAGTTTTTCAACCAGTCATTGAATCCCATGTTGTGGAGTACCCTAGCCTCATCCATGCCATAGACAGGTAGCACTTCTGAGAAAGTTACTGTGTATGCTGCTTGTCTAAGGCCCCTCCCCAACTCCACAAACTCCTGCTGCACTGCCGTGATCCCATTCTCATTCAAGTCATTCATCCCTAGGTGGATAATGACATCCAGCTCACTCCCCATTGCAGCTGATCCCATGATCCTGAGGATTCGTTTCCTGTTCCTCCAAGCCATGGCACTGGGCAGACACCTTACCTCCCTTTGCCCTCCCTCCCCCAGTTCTACCCCCATAACAATTGAGTCCCCCACCAGGAGTTGTTTCCTTCCCCTGTGGGTTCATGTGCCACCCTGCTGTCGGTCTCCACTGTGGAGGTTCCCAGCATCTGCCTTGGTCTCCACTGTGGGGGCCTCCATAGAGGAACCATGCTTCACCAGAGTGGTGAATGAATTGTGGAGAGGCACAACTAGAGGGTTGCGCCTCTGTTCCACCACCCTCACCCTCCCTGAGCCTACCATGGTCCAACCACTCCTCTTTCTTGGCAACCTCTGAGGTAGTGGCGGTGGCCTTGGTGGTCCCTGGGTGGGAGATCAGGTTTCCTGAATCATTGCCAGGTCATCATGGAGATAAGCAACCTCCTCCCTCAGACCAGAGAGGTGTCTGCAAATAGGGCAGCAATGTAATTTCCATAATGTCTCCTGGAAGACTGCTGCTCCACTGCCAGTGCATTGTACCACTCTCCACATGTCTGTGTCCCTTCCTGTTACATATGCTTTTCTTTTGTTGTTGTTTTTTTTGTTCTTGTTTTAGTGTGTGCAAGCTTGTAAGTGTCTCTACCCCCATTCAGTGTGCTGTGCCTTTAAGGATATGAAGAGGTGTGTGTTGTTAGCAGTTTTATGGAAGTGATGTCAGAACCCCTGCTTTAGAGGAAGTTATGCACTTGGGGCAGGTGGGATGAGATGAAGGGTGAGAGGGAGTAAACCTATGCCGTCCAGAAACAATCAATAATTTTTTGTATGTGTAACTTCCATTACTTGTTTTCTCTCTTGTTTCTATTACCTGAACATTGTACTGCTTAATACTATATGCATGTACTTATTGTTGTTTGACGTTGGGCCTTTGTAAAGGAGTCTATGACTCAAAGGGTTGTTTAATTTCTAACTGCTTTGTATTTCTCCATTTGTTTTATTTTTGAATGTTTATTGTACTCTCCCGGGTCGTGCTTGAAAATAGGTAGAGTTATTGTCTAACGCACCTACCTGATCAACAAAAGCAAATAAATATATAATTCTGAATGTTCTTATTTTTTTTTTTTTTACCAGGAGAGACACATTAAGCTGAAATCTTGTTTACAGGTGCAACCTGGGAGCACAAGGACGTTAAGTGACTTCCTCAGGTCATACAATATGCAAGTGGGGGCTGTGGGATTCATACCCAGGTCTCCAGGTTTGCAACGCAGAGCCTTAAACCACTGCGCTACACTACCTCCAAATAAATAAAATAAAAAAACATATAGCAGTTACCAGTTATGTTACACTTTCTCAAAAAGTAAGGAAATTCATTGTATCAGTTAGGGTTGAAGTGACAAAAGTATGGAAATGAGATGTCAGGGTTGAGTCCCTAACCCCCCCACCCTACCTCCCCATTCCCCATCCTCTACACACCAACAGGCATCGAGGTGTGTCATGGGGTTGTTAGGCCTAACTCTTACCCCATTCTCCTATACTGTACCATGTCAGCCTATTTACACATGGAATGGGGTGAGAGTTGGGCCCAATGACCCCATGGCACACCCCGATGCCTGTTGGTCTATGGAGCATGGGGGTGGGGTGGTAGGGTTGGGGGTTAGGGGCTCAACCCTAACATCTCATTTCTATACTTTCATCGCTTCAACACTAACTGATGCATTAACAATGTTTTTTTGCAATGAATGTAATATATCATGTGGACTCAGACTCACCATTTAGAGCAGAGGAATGTGCTGAGTGGTGTACCACAGGAGTTGGTATTTGCTTTTTAGCATATTTATTAGTGATCTGGATGATGTAGTCATTTCAGGCTACTGATGTTTGTTGAAAATACTAAATTGGCAAGAACAGTGGAAACAAGACCTGAGAGGGATGCACTACATGAGGATCTGTACCCATCAGAGGTGTGGGCTGTGAAATGTGGGGAAGTGCAAGGTATTACACCTGGTGCAAGGAATCTTGGTTAAACAACCACACTTGTGGTGAAACAGTGGACAGCAGACCTGAGAATCTAGGAGTAAATGTGGACTTTAAGCTGAAATCAGGTAGGCTCTGCTGCTGCAATCAACAGAGAAAACACTGTTTTTGGATGAATTAGGTGGGGTGTATGGACTGGAACAGGTAAAAGGAGATGATCCTCTCCCCATACAATGCCTTTGTTAGACAAGAAAATCCCTTAAAAGGGGAAGAAATTGGACTCATCTTTTGGAGAGTTGAGAGATTTTAGATTGGATGCAAAGGCAACCATGGCAGAAATAAAAAGGGCTGTGAACAGTTAAAAACAACAGTCAATAGTTGACCTGGTAGTAGCGCCATTGCCTGCCATACCAGTGGCCCAAGTTCAGGACCAAACTCAAGTTGCCATGAGTTGGCTAGGGGGGAGAGAGGATCATGCATCTGGAGGAATGCTTTTTACTCCCAGGGATGTGCAGTGTGCCCAACACTCAAACGGAGGCTTGGTGTCAGGACAGCTGGGAGGCCCAGAAAGGGTGGAGTGGAAGTTGGCAGAATGCACTGCTTCATTACATGCCGATGTCCCACAGGGAGAATAATGAGAAAATCAGCACCCAGCTGCAGGATGATGGCAGTCCACCTGCAGGCCTGGCACCACCCACTGAGGGTCACCAGCAAGGGGCTGGCAGTGAAAGAAGAGAAGCACATAATGGAAATTCAATGGATGTGTGCAACCTAGTGAGGAGTTATGCTTATGCAGCTTTGTTGATACTCTGAAGATATTTGAATGAATGTGTTGCTGACTGTCATACATGGATACTTTGGCTATTAGTACTCTCTGTCCCATGGGGACTACCACCCTGTCAAGGGTACCATAAAGGCAAAAGGAACCCTCTTGGAGGGTTCCACCCCTATATACACTGCAGGAACATAATACATTTTGGCTGAAGGTACCTTAGGAAGGGGCCCCAAGGAGAGAGGTGTACCACTGGAGGCAGACAGGAGGATGGTGGGGCAAAGAAACAATGCTTCTGAGTGAAGCTGGAGAAAGCTGGCTTGAATAGCTTACACAGGGGACATGGCTGGTTGCTCCCAGCCACTGAACTGCAGGCATAGCCTCTGAATTCAATGGGTCTACACAACTTAGTGAATAGTTATGCTTGTGCAACTTTGTTGATAGTTTGAAGGTATTTGAACAAATGTGTTGTTGACTGTCATGTGGATACTTTGGCCATTAGCATTCTTTGTCCCATTGGGAACTACCACCCTGTCAGGGTACCATGAAGGCAAAGGAACCCTCATGAAGAGGGTTCCACCCCCTATAGGTGCCATAGGAATGTAATTCCTTTAGGAAAAAGTACCTTAAGAAGGAACCCAAAAATACTGCACAGCAAGTGGTGAACACAGAGCCTGAGTGAGGACAGATTGACTGCAACTAGTAACTACTAATAACAGACAGAGACTGAACTGATCAATGACTGACAGTAATTGGAAACTGATAGCAGACAGAGGCATGACTTCGGTAATGAGAGAGGGAATGACAGGATGGAAAGAGGGCCGCCATCTGACCCCAACTCACAGCAGCCAAGACAGGAGGAGGAAAGCAACAATGGCTGAAATGCACTCACCTGGCCTCCACTGAGTGGAGATCTAGAGAGGAAGCCGAACCCTTAAGGGGTAAAGCATAAGAGTTGGGTCCTTGAGGGGCCAGGACTTGCATAATTTTATAATTTTCACACTTGTGGGACAGAGGAAGGGTAGTAGGTGGAGACTAGAGGAAACTTAGGTAGCCATAGGGGAATAACTTTTGAATGTGCTGCCAATGTGGTCTGCACAGCTAAAGGAGCCCCCATGGACTTAGAAGCCCCACCCTTCAGCAGCTGAAGTCTTAAATGCTACATCAAGAATTGCTGCTGAGTTGATCTGCATGGCCAGAGCTTCCCCCGGAGCGCAGAACACTCTCAGTCACAGGGCAGAAAGAGAAGGATCCTGCCCAAGTTGAGAGATTCACCCTTAAGATGCAGACATCAAGGGAGCAGAGCGAGACCATTGGCATAAAGAGCAGGGAGCCCTTAAAGCCATGCTATGGCTGTGGCTGGCATAAGTCCCAGTGCAGGAATAGTGGGAATAGTGGTAGGCCAATGGTGAAGCATGATCAGAAGGTAGAAGCCAAACATAGGCAAGGTCGAATGATTGGGACATCAATTGACAACTAGAGCATTATATGACGCTAAATGATATGTGTTTGGACTGAATGGTGAACGTGTGTCAACCAGTTCCATAAGGAAGGTTAGTGTTAGTTGCTGGTGCACTGCAGGCCAGGTAGACTAAGGTAGTAGAGAACAACAGATGAAATTGCTAGGTAAAAGCAGGAGCATATAGGAATTGAAAACTAGGAAGCACCATGCTGCTGAAGTGAACAACTAATTAAGCCAAGAGAACGCAAAAAGGGAGTGGTTAACTTTTCTAGGAGTCAGGTATAAACATTTAAGGATTGTAGATAAACTGGGAGATTACAAGTGGTATGGGGGAAGAAAACATCAACCATGGAAGCCTAAAATAGCACATGTCAAAAAAATGACAAAGGCAGGACACTGTGAAAACTAGTACACAAATATCAAAGCAGAAAGAAACAAGGTACAGTACATGAGAACAGGAGTACAGCAGGAATAGTTGACTGAGAGAAGCACAAACTGCATCCAGGAAGGTAGAAAGCAAAATACTGACCTAGAAAGCCAGTGAAGGCACAAACCAATCAGAAAGCCCAGAAGCGCAAAGGAAAAGCAGAAGACAAACACTGGAAGAAGTGGGCAGGGGGCACTGAGCCTCCAGCTCCAGCAAAGAAACTACTTCTGAATGATGATGAAGGAAGCTGGCTTAAATAGCTTAGGATGGGGTGGGGGGCCTGATTGCCCCTACCATTGAACTGCAGGCATGGCCTTTGAAAAAACAACAACAAACAAATTCTGGTCAGATCCACCATGCCTGCATAATGAAGTTAGTGAGGTTGTGTTGAATTGTGAAGGAGGCATGGAGAAACAACACAATGCTTTTTAACTAGTAAGATTTGTTTTATTTTCTATTCTAAGGAAGGTAGACACATTAGTAGGAAAATATATGGTGGTGTAGATTTCAGTGGAAGGAATGGTAAGCAATATAGGTTTTGTGTAATGATCATATATTCATAGCGAGAAAAACAAACTGGTTCACAACCCTGGAACCCCAACATCAGAATCAATAAGGAATGCACATTTCATTATTCATACTGAGGACAATCAAACCAAACATCGTGACTCAGTTGGCTTATACTTGCATGGCATGGCTAACCCCTCTTCTGCAGAAGCAGTCCCTGTTTTCTACATTAAGATGCAACATTTTATATATGGACTACTGATTGCTACTTTTGTGATTGACATCAGGACTCTGACACTTTGCTCTATGCACAATTAGACCAAAAAAAATATTTAGGCTAATGCATACATTTTTCCCAGATAACAAATGGGTGCTAACTATTTTACATAGCAACACATATTCTAATTTCTGGTATTCACAGACTTGTACCTAGGATTTACAGAGTTTGGATCAGTCCAATTTCAGATATTAGGCTGCTGCTATTTAATATATGACAATGCATATGTCACCCTGGGAATACACATACACAGTGGTGTAGCAGGCTGAAGTGGCATTTAGCAAAATACTATTTATTACAGTAGCTAACAGAAACTAGATGCACTTTCAGGCACTTCTTAATTACTTCCCTAGGCAGCTCTGATAGTTGTTCCAATATGATAGATCCGCCTCATTCTCCTCCCACATCAATAAAAAAAAAGGTGGGGGTGGATCTTTAGGAGCTTATGTGTGTGTGTATTTTGGGGGGGGGTATGCCTAGATGCAGTTTCAGGCATTCTTTAATTACTTCCCCAGGCAGTTCTGATAGTCAGTTGTTCCAACATAATAGATACACCTTATGCCCCTCCCATGAAAATAAAAGCATAGTGCATGCAACAGACCTTAGGAACATCAAATTTTTTAATGTCAGCTCTGATCTGTTCAGTCTTACTGTTTTCCTGGCTCAGTTTATAATATCAGTGAAAAGAAAGTAGGAAAAAAAAGACGCAGGTGGGATATTCAAAAGGGTTGCGCCATGTGCATATAGGGTAGCAATTCATGCGTGTCCAAAAGTGTGTCATCTCTGTGATATTCAGCAGGAGGCAGTTGGCGCCACGAAACATGCTGAGCAACAGCAAGAATGCAAATGAAGGCATGCACAACCGACGGGGAGGATCCATGCATAAAGAGCGCAATGCAATATTCAAAGACTTTATGAAAGCGCAAGAGCGAACTGTCGGAAGTTGCGCCCAGCGGAAATGAGCCAAAATAAAAGGATCAAGGAAGAGGCGCAAGAACGCTCAGGATCACAAGTGGGGAAGAGAGAGACAGACAGACAGACAGACAGTGACAGGCCAGGGCAGGCAAGGGAAGCAGTGTGGGCCATAGGCTGCAGAGGCCAGCGGGGTGCCCAGTGCAGTGGAAGTAGCAGTCAGGACAGCGGGGGTAACACAGCAACATCAGCCAGGGGGTCACAAGCCAGGGAGATGGACAGTGCCAGCTTCCACATGGAAGCTGTAATGAGGGGGGTGAGAATGCAAGCTGCAGGGGGACGTGGCCGTGGAAGGCCCTTCGTGGCACGCCCCCCAACAGGCAGCACTGTGTCTCGCATCAGCCATGACTGTACACAGATGTAGAGATCGGGGCCGTACCACCTGAACAGGGCACACTGAGGCAGCTCTGTGAGCTGTGCAGTGATGTGATGCAGGCACCCTCACGATGGAGTCACGCCTGTCAGTGGAGACCAAAGTGACAGCCTGCATGTGCCTGCTCACCACGGGCACCTTCCAGAGGCTGACAGGGGACACCACAGGCATCACACAGTCGGCTACGTCACGCATCCTCACCCAGTTCCTCAGCGCACTGCTGCCACAAGCTGCGGAGCACATCCATTTCCCCAGCACCGTGGCAGAGCGTACAGCAAACATGCGGGAGTTCCACAGGGTAGCACGTATGCCTGGCGTGCTAGGGGCCATAGACTGCACCCATGTGGCCATTCGCACGCCACCTGGCCCCGATGGGGCAGCATATAGGAACAGAAAGGGCTACTCCAGTGTCAACTGCTAGGCGGTGTGTGATGCCACTGGGCGTATAATCAATGTCTGTGCCACACACCCTGGCGGAGCACACGATGCCTTCATATGGCATCAGTCCACACTGTGCCATCGATTCAAGAGTGGGGACATCCCCACAGGACATCTAGTGGGTGAGTACGCATGTATGGAATGCAAACTCGGGCAAGGGTGGAATGCCACAGGTGCCATGGTAGTGGCACACAGGATATAGGGAAAATGGACCTGAACATGATACTGATCTCCACTATCCTACACAGGTGACAGCGGATACCCACTCCTTCCCTGGCTGCTCACACGGCATCGCACCCCATGACCCCATTGCAGCAATGCTAATGAGGCACATGCCGCCACACGCAACATCATAGAGTGGTGTTTGATGCCCAAGGCACGCTTCCGATGCCTAGACACCTCCGGCGGTGCCCTACAGTACAGCCCCTCAAAGGCCTGTGGATATTCCTGGCCTGTTGCATCCTGCACAACATGGCCAAAGACTGTGGGATAGCCCTACAGGTTGAAGAGGGGGACAGTGATGGGGATGCCAGTGGCGCCGGTGTTGATGGTGATGAGCAGCCCCCCCTAGGATGGCGGGACCCCCGACTGATCTGGCAGGCCCAGCTGCACGGGACACCATCACAGAGGAGCATTACGCATGACACAGGTAAGTCAAGGGGCCATGTGCAACCAACACTGTCCAGGCGCAAACCACAGGCACACAGGGTAACACACCAGGGGTGCATGATGGCCAGGTGAGTGGAAGGGTCCAGGCATACAAACACACCATCAGGGAGGGGTGAACACTCATATGGACACACACACACCAGGCACAAAGCGTACACGGGCAGATGCACAGCACAGCAGAACTGACATGGCAAACACACAGATCCACCGACCACCCCCACCACCTGTACTGCCCAAGTACGTGTGTCAGATGCTGGGCACCCTTGCACCTTGGTGTACAGTACAATGCAGGCATCATCATGCACACGCACCTGTGGACAGCAGTTGGGAGGGTGTGAAGGTGGTCCGTGTGTTGGCGTGTTGAGCAGAGCACCCACCAGTGCACTGCCCACCATGACACACATTGCAAACAGGGCAGCACCAGACAGGGCCCGCACTGGGAGACAGGTCAGTCATGTAGCACTGTCCCATGGCCACCGCGGATGCATGGATGGCCCCGCCGTGACCCAACAGCACTGGCAGGCTGAGCAGGGGCCACATGGGGTGGCACTGATGGACCACCAGGGGTCCCACTGCGTGAACATGACCTTGCTCGCACAGGGGTCTGCAGCATGCCAAACATACCTGCACCAGGGGTGCTCGGGAGGCCACAGCAGAACCCGGCATCGACAGGCCTGGTGTGTCGCATGATGCCGGGAATGGGGAGTGGAAAGCGTACTGTGTGGGGTGCGCAGTACAGGAGCACCTGCTTGTGTGCCCAATGCAGCCACGACAGCGACCAATGCCTGGGTCTGCCTGTCAATGGCGGCGGTCACATCCATCCGCATTTGGACCATCTCTGCATGGTCCAGAGCACACTCCCTGCTGTGCCACTCCACAGCCACACACAGTGCCTCCACGGACATTGCAACCCGCCTTTGCTGCTGTACTGATTCCCACAGCAGGTGGGTGTGCTCGTCCAATGGGTACTCTGCCACAATGGCATCCTGTCCCCCAGGGTGTGGGAAGGCCCTGATGCACAACACCCCTTGAGGGTGGGTGCTGTTTGCCAGGACCAGGAATTGGCATATCAAAGGGCGGCGGGCATGTGCCACCGCTGGACACTGTACCCCCAGACCTGGTGGGTGACTGCTGCTGCTGCCCCTCCAACCGCTGTGCCCCAGGGACCACTCGTTCCACCGCTGTGGCCGCAACAGTGCCAGACACCTGCACAGCCACCGGTGCTGTCCCACTGGTGCTGACAGGCACAGCCTGGGACTGTGCCAACATGGTGGCACACAAGTTGGAACCAGCAAGGCCCAGGGGCATGTGCTGGCCTGCTGTGTGTCCGTCATGGGACACACACATGTCACTGCCCATTGCAGTCCTTGCATCATCAATGGTGCAGGTACGTGCTACAGCCACAGTCACAGCGTGCTGGCATGCTTGCATGCCAGACTGCTGAGACACAGGCTCTGCACCCCCCACACCCGAATCACCGACACCAGAGTTGGCAGCCCAGCGTGCATGCTGGTGCAGTGCATGCTGGCTGGTGACAGAGGTGGATGGACCCTCCTCCATGTCCAGCAGGTCATCCTCACTGCCTGGACCCACCACCACCGTCCCCTGAAGATGAACAGGGTCTGTAACAGAAAGAGGACATGTGAGTGCATGTCAACAACCTTCCCCCCCCAACACCATCACCATGTCATACCGTGCAGTGATGGGCTTCCACCTGTCTGGAATCCACCTCCTGGTACGCCCTCAATAGCACTGGGCTGCATTGATGCAGCCAGTCGGTCCTCAGCCGGGGTCAGCTCCACCACCGCTGGCTGGCCCCCGCCAGTGCCAGCACGTGCTGCCCTGAGGGCTGCCACCTTCTCCTTCACCCTCCTGCGGTCTGTCCCACTCTTCTTTTTGCATTCCTGCACGGAGTGCTGCTGGCTTCCATGCAGGTTCACTGCCTGGGCTACTCCCTCCCATGCAGCCACACGGGCCTGAGGGGTGTCCCGCCATCCACTCAGTAGTGCCTCCTCCTCCAGGTTGGCCTGGAAGAGGGCCTCAGTCTCTGCCATGGTGAAGTTGGGCCTCCTCCTCCTTCGCCCACCATCCTCACCCTCACCTTGGCTCTGCTCGGTCATGGCGATCTGTATGGGTGGAAGTGGACACCTGTCACTGTGCAGTCTACAGCGTTATCCCATGCCCATTGTCCAGAACATCCCACAGCATGCAACTCACCTCTCACCTGCAGTAACCGAATCTGGCCAGCGCAGCCCACTGTCACACTTTTATAGCGTAATGCATGCAAATTAGAGTGGAGCAACTGTAATGAGATGCAAATCGCCGCCACCGCGCTTTGAATGGCTGATCAGATGATTTGCATGTGTCAGCTGAATATCGCGCCATTGGCGCTTTTGCAACACGTTGAGCCGGCTGAGCCAATAGTGCAGATCTGTGACTGTGCGGTACACTGCATTGCACATGCCCAGGTAGCTTACGCAGGCGTCTGCCGCGCTGATGACATGCTGTGCGCGATCGGCAATTCAGGCCATGGTCACCATTGTGCCAGTGGTGCTACAGCACTGGGCACTATATGGCGCTGAGGCACTACTGCGCAATAGTCCACTGTGGCACTGTCAAGCAGGTGGTCAGTCGCGCAGGATGTGTAGATGTCAGATGGTGCTCTGCGTGGCCTTGCGTCATAGACCCCTGACCTGGTGTCCGACCTTTGCCCCCTGGCGCTGTTCAGCTGCCATGTGTACGGCCTTATTGCGCTGTCTGGTGACAGCGCTATGTGGATCGACGGGCGCTGTACTTAACAGCCGATTGGAACCTATGGTGGTCTATTGCGCAACATTTCCATCGTGGCTCTGAGCGCGCAGGGCACCATATTTGCCTGCTGTAAAGTTGGAAGAATGGCACGCGGGAGGGCACTCCAATGGAGCCCGGCGGAGTGGCCAACCTGAGTGGCCCAGGTAGAGCCCACTATGGGGCACTGTGGGAGGAGCCCTCACCATGGCTCGAACTCCAGGTCTGGCTGCAAGTGGCCAATGACCTGGTGGGTCACTGACGGCGCTGGTCTGCCGAGCAATGCCGGCACAGGTACAGTGACTTCGCAGGAGGGAGCCGGACTTGCATGAGAGGCTAAGGTCACGCGTTGTGAGGGGCATTGTGCCTAGGCCAGGTGGGTGTACCATCTATGCACCTGTATTCTCCGTAGGGGTGTGGGTGTGTTGGGTGGCTGTGCATGGGTGATGGCTCTGACATGGTTGGCTGTGTCAGTGTGTGCAGGTGTGAGATGCATGGGTCTGGCTGTGTGGGCAGGCACTCTCACTGGGGCAGGGGGCAGTCTGCTTTGGAGTCACACTGATGTTTTTCTCAACATTTGTCGCCCACAGGCCAGGCAGAGAGGATGCAGGCACGGGATGAGGAGGGCCATGGCAGGGCCCCGGTGGCGGTCAGTGGTGCTGCGAGGGGTGGGCCACAGCAGCAGCAGCCACAGCTGCTTGCAGAGTGTGAGTATTATTACATCATGGATGCTGTTGCATGCTGGAGGGGTTGGGCATGACCACCAGCCATGCACAACACAACCATGAACGACACAGGCGACATTCATCACTGTCCAGTGTCACTGCACGTCTGTGTGTGCGCCACTGGTGGTCCATGCATGCACTGGGCACATGGCTGTGGAACTGGCATCGCACTATTACTGCTACTGGCCACTTGACAGCCTTGTTTGTGCTGTGCTGGACAAGGGCAGTGTGTGTGTGTGCAGTGGTGCACATAGCTGGTGCCGCTGGTTGGCTGGCCATGTGCATGTTCACTGTGGGTGGGTGCATACCATCACAGGTGCGGACATTGGGCCATATGGCTTGCAGGTTGGGTGGTGTTCAGGGTTGTGGTCAGTCACAGCCATTGACTGTGTTCCCGTTTTCCTAGGCCTCATTGTGCTCTGAAGAATAGAGTGGGCACTGCAACAGCTGACCCGGGTGTCCATGGAAAACAGGACCATCCTCCAGGATATCCAGTGCCATGGCCTACGGAGGAGGCACAGCCAGACACGAAGGCACCAGGCAGCGGAGGACCAGCCTGCTAGGCCTTAGGCCGCTTCCCTTCACACTTCACCCATCCCTCCCACCCTGCCTTCCTCTCAAGTTGTTCATCCTCACTTTTGCCCACCTCTACCTTGTATCCCTACCCCTTCTTGTAAATAGTTTTGTTGTTGTTCATTTTGTACTTTACATTATTCTAATATATATATATTTTGATATGAATACTGTGGTGGTCTCTGATTTGCAGCTGGCTATGGTTGTTCAGTTGCAGTGGTGTGCATGCCATCTGGGGTGGTATGGTCCTGGGTATGTGTGTGTGTGTGTGTGTGTGTGTGTGTGTGTGTGTGTGTGTGCATGGGGAGGTGTCTCCAGTGTGGCAGTGACTTTCTGTTGGTCTTGCCCATCTGCTGCCACCCACTGCTGGGTGCACAGGGTGGGTCTGGCTTGTATGGTTCTCTGCTACACGAGGTTGACGTGTGCCGGGGGGGATGCATGGTGTTTCCTGCAGTGCCAGTCACTGCACATGGGTGGTGTCTTGGGGTCACGGTGCAGGGTGTGCTGTGCATACGGGGGGCTGATGTGCACTGTGGTTGTCAACCCCCTGTGTGTGGCAGTCTCAGCCTGCCAGTGGTTGTGCTGGGGCATCATGGCCCTGCTGTGCTTTGTTGGCTTGTCCCCATGGGCCAGTAGATCATCCATCCCTCCCCCAGTGATGCTGTGCTTGGGGTGTGCAGGTGTCTTGTTGGTTCTGCAGTGTGTTCCTGTGCCCATGTGTGGCATGGCTGGCGGTGGGCCCCAGCCTGCCTCCCTGGTTGTGCAGTTCCATTGCTCTGCTGGAGGGGAGGGCTCTGCTTATGCTATGGCACCTCTGGACTGCTCATCTGGGCTGCCCTTGTTGTGCTATGGCTCAACCTTTCTGCTCAGCTTCCCCTTCCTGGTTGCGCTATGGCGCAGTTTGTGCGATATTCAGATGTTGGCTGCTTGCGCAATTTGTTCTGCTCCATGTTTGAATATCGCATCTGTTGCACATATGCGTAATTGAATTGTGCTTGCTCCTGCTGTTGCGCACATTTTGGGAGCAGTTTGAATATCTGGGCCCCAGCCTTTTGCTTCTACAAGTAGTTGTTAATTGCAGCTGATATATTTTAACATGCGCAAGGCAACTCCACCCATAACTTCCGTAACACAGACAAATGGCAGCAGTGCTCACTGATGTGTTAGCATCCTGCTTCTAGTGTCCCTGATAAAATAAAATAAAAAATACAGTTGAGATTTTATTCATGTATTCAACATATATATATATTTTATTTCATGTATTTCTTCGAACAATACATGAAAGAAAACCCTATGATATATATCACTGTTTTGCAAAATGCATCCCTTAGAATTTTTTCTTATTGCAAGACAGCATATATTTATCTTAACAAATCTGTCCTACTGTCACATTCAAAACACTTTATCCTACCTACTTGCCACATATAAACTTAATTATATTAAAAGAAATAATAGGCACTTAACCATTATTCATTCTCCAGTCCCATTTATAACACTGCCACACTTACATATAATACATACTTCTCAAACTTAAAAGAAAAATCACACTTAATCATCAACGGCCTGTGTTTACCAAGTACTGTGCCCATGATTAAAATAATTTGAACCCCCTCCCCCCAAAAATGTGCCCTCACATGAAACTGCATGTTTAACTGTAAAGACAATTAAAAAATGTTTTGTAAATGCATTACTACTGTAACACCAATGCTTTCAAAGTCTTCAAACTACTAAAAAGACAAACTTATATATCTATATATATTGAACATGGTAAACAAATATTGTTAATCCCAAAAACTGAACTTTATGTTTTTAGTGTATAAATGTATAAGAAAAACCTGTAGCTCTTTCAGCTTGAATCAGGACGCTGTGTCTATTGTTTTCCTTGGGAGCTGTAGTTTCAGGCACTCCTGAATTATTCTTTCCTTCTGAGGCCCCAGGTGGCTCTGATAATCATTTGTTCCAAGGGTGTTTAAGTCAACTTGGAGGCATTAAGTAATTTCTGTTCTCCTAGTCCTTAATAAAATGTAGGGGCTCCACAACTCGATCACTCTACAGACTTGTTCTGTTGCTCGGTCCAGGTCCCAAACTAGTGTGCCTTGTTCCAACATGATAGATTTACGTCATGCCCCTCCCACATGAACAAAAAAAAGGTGGGGGTGGATCTTTATGAGCTTGTGTATGCATGTGTTTGGGGGGCATATGCCTAAATGCAGTTTCAGGCACTCCTTAATTACTTCCCCAGGCAGCTCTGATAGTTGTTCCAACATGATAGATCTACCTCATGCCCCTCCGACAAAAATGAAAGCATAGTGCATGCAACAGACCTTAGGAGCATTACATTTTTTATTGTCAACTCTGATCTGTTCAGTCTTGTTTTTTTCTTGGCTCAGTTTATGATATCTATGAAAAGAAAGTAGGGAAAAAAAAACACCCAGCCTTTTGCTTCTACAAGTAGTTGTTAATTGCAGTTGGTATATTTTAACATTTGCAAGGAAACTCCACCCACAGCTTCCCTAACACAGATAAATGGCATCAGTGCTCACTGATGTGTTAACATCCTGTTTCTAGTGTTCCTGATAAAATAAAATAAAAAATACAGTTGAGATTTTTTTAATGTCAGTTCTGTTCAGAATAGTTTTTAAAATCACCAATTATTTTCTTGTTCAATGTTTTCTTCTCTCTTTTTACTGATAGTACCAAGTGAGCCATAGCTATTTCTTCGAACAATACATGAAAGAAAATCCTATGATATATATCACTGTTTTGCAAAATGCATCCCTTACAATTTTTTCTTATTTGCAAGACAGCATATATTTATCCTAACAAATCGGTCCTACTGCCACATTCAAAACACTATCCCCTACCTACATACCACATGTAAACTCAATTATATTAAAAAAAATATAGGCACTTAACCATTATTCATTCCACAGTCCCATTTACAACACTGCCACACATATATAATACATATTTCTCAAGCTTAAAAGAAAAAATACACTTTATCATCAACGGCCTGTGTTTACCAAGTGCTGTGCACATGATTAAAATAATTTGAACCCCCTCTCCCCAAAAATGTGCCCTCATATGAAACTGCATGTTTAACTGTAAAGACAATTAAAACATGTTTTTCTAAATGCATTTACTAACACCAATGCTTTCAAAGTTTTTAAACTGCTAAAAAGACACACACACACTATATATATATATATATATATATATTAGAGTAAAAACTCCGTTTAATGCATTAGTTAGGGTTGTTCCACAGTGACAAAAGTGAGAAATTCGCTGTTAGGGTTGAAAACCACCTTTCACTTACCATCCATCAGCATTGCACAGATTATCAGTCCCAACTCCTCACCCCATGACATGTGTAAAGCAGCAGAAGTATAGGAGAATGGGGTGAGAGTTAGGACCCACGATCCCAATGCACACCCCAATGCTGGATGGGGTGGGCGGGGGGTCCAAGGGGGGTTTTAAACCCTAACAGCGAATTTCTCACTTTTGTCGCTGTGAACAACCTTAACTAATGCATTAAACGGAGTTTTTGCTTCTAATTTCCTTCTTTTTGAGAATGATAACGAGAAATAGTGAATGGAAGGGCCCCGCGCTCCCACCACATGATGTGTTGTGGCATACTAACAGGGACAGCAACGCAAACAGAAATGCTAACAGTGGCGCACATGGTAACACAAGCATGAATGAGAACAGAAAGGGTAACGCACATGGTGGAGTAGATGGGAATGGTCTGCCACGTGATGTGTTGTCACATAGTAACATGGTGCCTGCAAACAGAAATGTCAATGGGCATGGTGATGTAAAGTGAAACAGTAAGATAAACAGTACTGTAGACAGAAATGGCAAAAAATAACAGAAACGCAAGAGCAAATGAAAACGCAAAGGATAACGCATATGGTGGCTAGACGCCAATGTGGTGTGAACGGTAATGATTCGCATGGAAAGGGCACACAAGTAACGTAGCGTGAAGCGCAGGCTGGTTTTCCCCAAAATCTGCATTGAGAAAGACAGTGAGTACAAATAATGTATGCAAAATAATGAGTATCGGCGAGAAAATGAGATCTTGGAATACTAAATACCTTATATCTCAGGAACCGTATGACGAGAAAAAAATTTAAAGTCATATTATTTACAACTGTCCTGCTAATTTAAATCTTAGCCCCATTGTGGGGCTAAGAAATTTTCCGACGAAAAGTCCAGATCTCCGTGACCGCTTCCAGATACGGGCCCTGAAAGGAGCGGCGAATGCCGTAATGTTATCCTATGGGAAAAAAAGAAAAGTTCGGAGCACCATAACTTTGCCTCCCTGTAATGTCTTTTCACCAAACTACTGAAAGGCACATCTGTGGGCTGTTGGCTGTCTTCCCTCCAAATTTCAGGAAAAAAGACCAAACCGTTATTTTGCAGCAGGGCTCCAAATGATTTCTGTTAAGTGTCGGGCGCCATAATGTTATCCTATGGGAAAAACCGTCAATTTTGGAGTGCCGTAACTTTGCTGCCATGTGATATTTTTTCACCAAACTACTGAAAGGCACATCTGTGTACTGTTGGCTGTCTTCCCTCCAAATTTCAGGAAAAAAGACCAAAACGTTATTTTGCAGCAGGGTGCCAAAGGGTTCCTGTAATGCTTCGGGTGCCGTAATGTTATCCTATGGGAAAAACTGTCAACTTTGGAGTGCCATAACTTTGCTGCCATATAATATTTTTTCAATACAACACTGAAAGGCACATCTGTGAGATGTCGGCTGCGTTCCCTCCAAATTTCAGCCCAAAACTCCCAACGGTTATTTTGCAGTGCAGTGCCAAAGAATTGCTGTCATTTTCCCACAGACTAGAAAATTACTGTCGCAATTTGCGAAAGCTTTCACAAAAATTTGCGACACTTTCGTGAGCACGAAAGTAATTTGCGAAAGTACTTTTTCCAGAAATTTGAAAAACATATTTCTGGGGTGTTTTACCACAAAATAAAGACATGGCAAGCATCCTCAGGGCCCGACTAGGTGAATACAAAAAAAATTAGGTTGCTAGAGGGTCCCAAATTTAAATGCCAACCATTTTTCTGATCACCAACTGAAAACAAAATGGTCGATTTTAAGTAACAGGCCCATTTGCGAAAGTAAAAATGCATTTGCGAAAGTGTTGAACTTTTTGTTAACTTTTCCCATTGACTTATAATGGGAAACTGTTTTTTGAATAACTTTTGAACCGTTTAATATTTTTTCACGAAATCTTTGAAAGGCACATCAGGAACCCTGGCTGCACGTTCCCTGAAGATTTCAGGCCAGTCACATAAACCGTACGACCTGTAGGCGCGACCACAGAATTCCAGAAAAGCATAAACGCGTGCACAGATCACACTTAATAACTTCACAGCCATATATCTGACCAGTATGAAACTTGGCAGATCCCAAGGCCTATGGTTCTTAATCATAAATTCCAAATTTCAGGCAAATCCATCAAATGGTTGCAAAGTTATTAAGGTGCAAAGTTTGAGGGTTTAACATAGAAATGGCTCCTCAACTCCTAACTATGGTAGCACTATCATATACCATAATATATATATATATATATATATATATATATATATATATATATATATATATATATATTTATATATATATATATATATTTATATATATATATATGTAGTGTATATATATCTATATCTATATATTGAATATGGTAAACAAATAGTCTTAATCCCAAAAGCCGAACTTTATGTTTTTAGTATATAAATGTTTAAAAAAACCTGTAGCTCTTTCAGCTTGAATCAGGACGCTGTATCTATTGTTTTCCTTGGGAGCTGTAGTTTCAGGCACTGCTGAATTATTCTTTCCTTCTGAGGCCCCAGGTGGCTCTGATAATCATTTGTTCCAAGGGTGTTTAAGTCAACTTGAAAGCATTAAGTAACTTCTGTTCTCCTAGTCCTTAATAAAATGTAGGGGCTCCACAACTCGATCACTCCACAGACGTGTTCTGTTGCTTGGTCCAGGTCCCAAACTAGTGTGTCTTGTTCCAACATGATAGATCTACCCCATGCCCCTCCCACATGATTAAAAAAAGGTGGGGGTGGATCCTTAGGAGCTTGTGTGTGTGTTGGGGGGGATATACCTAGATGCAGTTTCAGGCACTCCTTAATTACTTCTCCAGGCAGCTCTGATAGTCAGTTGTTCCAACATGATAGATCCACCTCATGCTCCTCCCACATGAATCAAAAAAAGGTGGGGGTGGATCTTTAGGAGCTTCTCAGATAGAAGTGGGGGCAGATCTTACTCCCCCAAAAAAATTAATGCTGCCTCCCACTACTCAGATTCCAGTTCTTGTACCGCCCATTTAAGAAAGAAAACAGTACTCCGCAACCATTGACTAACATGAAAGCATATTGATTTGAGGGTGGAAAACATTTCTTGGAGGAGGGTAAGGTGAAGAAGATGATTTACACCTTCAGTCAGTTCCCCAGACAAAAAAAATATAACATCACTCCTTTTGTACATGCAAAATGTATGCAGGCTCTGCCTACTGCAGCCGTAAAAAGTGTTAATGAGGCTGATATGTATCTGAGTCATACAGATCTG
The DNA here is from genome assembly GCA_016271365.2 of Neoceratodus forsteri. Classification (NCBI taxonomy): domain Eukaryota; kingdom Metazoa; phylum Chordata; order Ceratodontiformes; family Ceratodontidae; genus Neoceratodus; species Neoceratodus forsteri. Next base: position 722,060,123 of record CM057458.1, on the reverse strand, counting down.
TGTGTGGAGAGGCTGGAGTCAGTGGTGCTACAGATGGCAAAAACTCAGGCCAAATACAAGATAGACAAGAGGATGCCAAAAGCCAGGCTGGCAGAAAAAAAACACAAGACTACGGACTACCAGTGGGAGCAGAGGGGACTGATTTAAATACTTTTTTTGGATACCTTTTTTAACCAGGCACTACAGCCAGACACTGGTTATGAGCTCAACACTGAAAGGGCCCATTGAGGGTTAGCACCTAAGCTAGCTGATTCCAGTGCTTATCCTCATTCCTCGATTGTGCAGGTCCTGAAATACACACAGTTAAGCAGGACACTGTTAGCACATGAAGGAGGTTTGCCATGATGGTCACTGTATATTCTTTGACAATTATTTTCCCCTCAATGAAACATAGACAATGATGGCAGAAAAAGACCAAAGTTCCATCCAGTCTACTCAAGTTCCCTGTTTAGCCCTGGGACCTACTTTTTCTCCAGGGTCCTAGCCCTCCCAACCCTCCACCACCCTCCTGCCTGATTCTGACACCCTGAGCAACCACTTTACCTTCATTATCATTCTGTTCCAGGCATGCTTAAAACTGCTAATGTTATTTGTACCCATTACATTGGCTGGCAGCCTGTTACATGGCTTCACCACTCTTTCTATAAAATAGTATTTCCACACATCTCTCCTGAACTTCCCTCCTGTTAGCGTCCACTCATGACCATGTAAGCGTGAGCTGGTATTCAATTTAAAAAGTTCCCTGCAGTTCACCCTGTTAATTTATTTTAGAAATTTGAAGGTCTCCGTCATATATCCCCCTCTCACTTCTGGTCTCCAGCGAGTACATATTTATTGCCTTGAGGTGCTCCTCATTGGACTCTTAAAACTGAAGGTAGACAAAGCAATGGGGCCTGATGGGATTCATCCCAGAATTCTAAAAGAACTAAGGGTAGAACCAGTGACACCACTGACTACCCTCTTTAACAAATCATGGCATGATGGGGTGGTACTCGAGGACTGGAGGAGGGCAGATGTGATTCCCCTTCACAAAAGTGGGAGCAAGGCAGAAGCAGGAAACTACAGACCTGTTAGTTTAACCTCAGTGGTAGGGAAAATGATGGAATCACTTCTGAAGGAAAGCATTGTTGAGTATCTAGAGGCCAGAGGGGCACAGGACCCAAGGCAGCATGGATTCACAGCAGGAAGGTCATGCCAGACAAATCTGATAGATTTCTTTGACTGGGTGACCAAAGTAGTTGATCAGGGAGGGGCTGTGGACATGGCCTACCTAGACTTTAGCAAGGCATTTGACATAGTCCACACAAAAGATTAATATACAAGTTAGCCAGCCTGGGAGTGGGTCCCAAGATGACAGCCTGGGTAAAGAATTGGCTGGAGAATAGGACACAGAGAGTAATAGTAAATGGAGTCCACTCTGAAAAAAGGGGGGTTACTAGTGGGGTACCACAGGGTTCAGTATTAGGACCGGTCCTCTTCAATGTCTTTATAAGCAACATTGCAGAGGGACTGGAAGGAAAAGTATTTCTCTTTGCAAATGACACAAAGATCTGCAACAGAGTTGATGCACAAGGTGGGTGGAAAGGATGAGAAGGGACTTGGCAAGGTTAGAAGAATGGTCAAATGTATGGCAGCTTAGATTCAATGCTAAGAAGTGCAAGGTAATGCACCTGGGAAACAAAAACCCAGGGGAAGAGTACACAATGGGGGGTGAGATACTAACAACAACAAAAATGGAAAGGGACTTGGGGGTAGTCATAACAGATGACCTAAAGGTGGGCAAGCAATGTGAGATGGCAGCAAGGAGGGCTGGGGGGATACTGGGATGTATAGGGAGAGGCAACACCAGTAGAAAACAGGAAGTTATTATCCCTCTGTACAGACAGCTGGTGAGACCCCATCTGGAGTACTGCGTGCAGTTCTGGAGACCCAATCTCTGCAAAGACATAGACAGGATGGAAGCTGTCCAAAGGAGGGCAACTAAAATGGTGCAGGGTCTGCACCAGAAGACATATGAAGAGAGACTTAAGGAGCTTAATATGTATAGCCTCGAGGAAAGGAGGGAGACGGGGACATGATAGAAACTTTCAAGTACGTCAAGGGAATCAACAAAGTCCAAGAGGGTAGCATCTTTCAAAAAAGAGGTGTGCAAGAACAAGGGGCACAATTTGAAGATGGGGGGGTGGCTCAGAGGTAATTTAAGGAAGTATTTTTTCACAGAGAGGGTTGTGGATATATGGAATGGCCTTCCGGAGGAGGTTGTGGAGTCAAAAACAGTGGTGGAATTCAAGCATGCATGCAACAGTCATAAGGCAATTCTAGGGGGTTGGGGTAGGAAGAAGTAGGCTGCTGGTTAACTAGGATCTGCAGCTTATCCATCAGATAGGGAAATGGGCAGACTGGGTGGGCCAAGCGGTCCTTATCTGCCGTCAGATTCTATGTTTCTATGCCCTGCTGGCCCTGAATCATACCTGTCAACTACACTGCACCATCTTGAGTTTATCCCAATCCTTCCTGGGGTGAGGATCCCAGAACTGGGCACAGTACTCCTGGTGTGACCTCACCAAGGATCTATATAGTAGAAGTATTACCTCCCTTTTTCTGCTATCAGTACCCCTACATCCAAGCCTCTCACTTGCCTTGCTATAAGCCTTGTTGCACTGACTTGATTGCTTTAGGGAGTCACTAATGATAACTCAGCAGGTCTTGTTCCTCAGCCATGATACAGAGTCTCACACCTCCCATCAATTACTGTGTCCTGGGGTTCTTGTTCCCTAGTTGCATCACCTTGCACTTTTTGGAGCTGAGCTTCAACTGTCAAATCCTTGACCACCTATCCAGCTTTGGCAAGTCTGTCTACATTTCCCATGTAAAAAAGGAAGAACAGCACTCACCTGTCTTTTATGGAGATTTAAACTCTGTCACTTCAAAGCTGTTGCAAAAGTTAACAGATGAACACTGTACACCTTATAAATCACAGTGCAAGCACAGCTCATTGAATTGAAGGAGCCTTACAAATGCAGTGCAAAAAGCACAGGTATACATTTTTAAAATCATTTTTGAAGAGGAAACAGTATTCCTTTTGTACAGGTGCTCAGGGAATAGCTACAGAAATATCAAAAGCCCTGTTTTGCTCAGCTGGATGTATTTTCCCAGAGGGACAAAAAATATTTCAGTCTGAGGAGAAGGTAAGATTGGCATTGGAGGCTCAGGGAATTGTGAACGATCATCCCAAGGATAAACAGAAGGGTACGCACAATGAGTCTTGGTACTAGAAAAAGGAGACCAGGAGGCAGCAATTGGAAGATATGATGAAATCGACAGCTTTTGACACCCTTAAAATCCCATCCCTACCAGATGTCTTCTGAGCAATTGAATAGATAAACTACAATAGTGTATGAGAGAGTGCTGTTGTGTATAGAAATCGTTGACTGGAGTCAAGCTGTTGTGCATTAGTAGTGACGTCAAACTCCTGTTATGCTTCACTGAAGACATCACTACTAACGCACATCGAATCAGTGCTCGCGCTGAAGTCTTCTCAGTCATGCCGACTGCTGCCAGAGCTGTCTCCTAGTAAGCAGACCTCTGAGTGGATGCCCTGAAAACAGCAACAGATAAGACCATTTTACATGTCTCTCTCCCTAGGCTACTTGTTTATTTGAAGGAAAAAAAAGCATTCTCGATAATCGCAATGCCACTGTATGTGAGTGCCTTCTCATACACTATAAAAGATTGTGTATGAGCAGGCATACACAGACAAGGGTATGCTTGAAATCTCAAGGTTTCATTGGTGACAGGAGACCTCTCGAGCTGTGCTCTCGAGGTCTGCTGTCACCAAGGAAACCTCTCGATGCAAGCATACCCTTGTTGTGTATGCCTGCTCATACACAATCCTCTATTTCTGGTATAGTATTGGATTGAGTTCCCCCTCCCATCATGAATGTGGCTAGGTGTGCTGCTTGTCTCTGATATCTCTGGGTGGGCAGATGATTCCTGGGATGGTGAGGGGGGTGGGCTGCTTCTGATCTACATCCGCAGTTTGGGTGGGGAGATAAAAGCTGATGGAAGGACACCATTTTGTGGGAGACAATGTAAGATGGAGTGCCCCTCTTTTGGGCCCTGGGGAACTGGTGTTGCCCATGGGATGCCTGCATTCATTAATTGCACTTCCAGTGAAGCCCTATAAGGACTGCTAGAAGTCTTTGATGGTATTGTGTTGTCTTCTGTAAAAAAACATTATAAGGCTATATGTTGGCATGTATATTATGTAGCAGAAGAATGGGGCTTGCCTCATCTTGTCTGGCACACGGACCCCCACCTGATGTGGAGGTGGGACACTTGCCTGTATAACATGTGCTATGGGAGCCTCTTATAGATCTTTGGACCAAGGGCAGCTGCTCAAATTTATATTGCTGGACGTTTGAGAGTGGGGTTTCTGCTTCCATTTAGAAATGGTGGGGGATTGAAATTTTGTGGATTTGTTATGCTTAAAGGTTTTACTTGTTTCGTCTGCTGCATTATTTTGTTTTTGTCAATATGACCAGTGATATGATGTTATTAATGTGGGCCTGGGGAGGTGGTGTGTGGGGCTTGGGTCTGAGACATCCTTTCTCTGGTGAAAACTCCTGCTGATAATTTCATGGCTGTCTTGATTATACATTCACCCATGCCACAGCAACAAGCATTTTGCTGACGCCGATTAGGGCACAGGTAAAATGCCACCTGGCATTACAGCACCAGGGATTGCATCTTCCAGGAATTACAGCGCCAAAGCACCCTCCAGGGAAATGGTCGCTTTTGCCGGGGGGCGGCGCCCACCACACCCCCAATGCAGAGGCATGTCCCAGATGGGGTAGAGACTGTTGGAGCTCAAAGGGTGACATGAGTGATGGGCAATCTAAAATCAAGATGGCCCCTTTCACTGTCCCCCTTTTTGCGGCACCCTAACTGTGCTGGCCAAATTTACTCGTCAACTTGACAGGATACATTGATTTTAAAGCCCTGTGTGGAAGGTTCATACAGCCTACTGAGTGTCTAGTCCCAATTCCATTCCCCATTTTCTTATCCTCTTCCCAGAGATGGTGTCTCCTTGGATGCTCATGGTCACTCAGGACCTTGGATATTTCTCCAGCTTGGGAGTGCTTTTAATAACATCTTAACTCTCCCGGATGGATGAGGCATGTCTGGTTGGACTAGCCCCAACCTTGGAAATCTAAACTTTCATTATTTTCCAATGTTTGGGTTACTTATTGTATGTTCACTGTTTCACTTTTCTGCCAGCCAGTACAGAGTATAGGGGAGAGGAGCCCAAAGTTGACTGGGGTGGAAGATATTTGGTTATGACAGCTTTTTTCTGGGTGACTTTTCTTAGCATGGGTAAACGATTATTAACTGTTTGCTCAGTAAACATTAATGGTTTGGATAGCCCCGTAAAATGTGTCAAACACTGGTTACGATTAAGAGGGTGAAATATTTATATGCAAAAGACCCATCACCAAGAGAGAAAATGATAAATTACCTAAATGTGGGTTTTGGAAACTTTTTGTCTGTAGTTCAGAGGGGCAGCTCGTTAAAATCTGTGTTTCTATGTTTCTATGCAGCAGGTGTTATTGCCACACCCTCTGCAAGTGGCACATAACTGCATATGTCAAAGGGCCCTTGAATGCTTGGGTGTTTTCTTGTGTGGTCACGGGTTACACTACTCTCTGTGTGTTCGCCACCACGCGGCTTGCCTCCTGGTACCCCCTTTCATTCCTGCTCTGTGTGCAGTCTCCTAGTTGCTCCTGTTCACTTCTTTTGACTTTTTGGTCTCTCTGCACTCTGTTGCATGTGGCACATTGCCCCTCCATTATAGCTGAGTTCTGCTAAAGCTCTCTCTTGTATTTACCGACTCCCAGTCTCCCTTGCTCAGGCTCAATAACTGGTTGTGAATGCTGTACTCAGGCTACATTGCTTTGTGGTCCACATTTCAGCTGGCACTCACTTCTGGGTCCTGGGTAATCCCAGTTTGTTCTTAACTTCTCTTCTAGAAGCAGCAGACCACTTTCTTTTTACTGCTGTAACATGCCTGGGCTATGTTTGCTTAATAACTCTTATAGCCCCTTACAGGTATTCTCTGTACAGTAGCTCCTTGAGCCCTGCCATTCTGCCACATTTGTTCAACCTTATCCAACCTCAGCAACTCAGCTGCTGTCCTGCTTCTGCATTCACCGGAATACATTAGTAAGCTGTGTTTTCTCTGTAGCATAGTGATTTTGTTTTGCTATCAGTCTCACTGGTATTCCCATATGGATCAGGTTGGCCTGCAGCCACCATTTTGGTTTATTGCCTATCATTAAATCTCAGTTTCAGTTAGCATACTATGCCTTCAGTCAGTCATTCAACCTTGCTTTATTCATTCTACATCATTTCCACTCCAACGGGCATGAGCTCCACCATCTGCTTCCTCCTATGCACCTATATCCATTCCAGCTTAGACACAGGACATTCATGACCATACCAGGGCTTCAAGGCTCCCCTGCCTTGCAAACCGATGGCCTCACTCTGCTCCGGGAAAGTCCACAACTCAAGGGTGGTTACTTGCTGTCAGGTCCTGTCATTCTTTTTCTGCCTTTCGAGTGAGAATGTCTTATGCTCTGAGGGAAACTTTAGCCAGGCAGATCAACTTGGCAACTCTTCTTGATGTAGTATTTAAGACTTCAGCTACCAGACGGTGGGGCCTCTAAGTCCTTGAGGGCTCCTTTAGCTGTGCAGACCATGCTGGCAGCACCTTCAAAAGCTGTCCTCCCCACATCAGCCTGTTTATCTGGTCTTTGAATTCCCTTTCCTTTGCTCTTTATGAGAGAGGATCTAAATGACTCTGTTGGCTCTGCCTGTCAAAGGGCTCAGCTTCCCTGCCTCTCCCATCAAGGGATCGGCTTCTCCACCCAGCCTCCTGTCAGTGTGGAGGCCAGGCAAGTGCCTTTCAGTTGTCATTGCTCTCATCCTTCCTACTTTGGGGGGGTTCTTCATAGGAAACCTCCTTTATCTGCAAAGATTGGCTCACATAACCTTCATAGTGTTCTCGGTAGTTGGATTTAGTGAAAGTCCTTCCTCTAAAAGTCTTCCATTGAACTGGGTCTCTAAATTGCAGCAACTGAGCCATCACAATACTATCCATAGCCTGGTGGGCTGGTGACCTAGGTTTTGTATCTCTAGAAGGTTCCTCTTACAGGGATTTTTTACTCACTTCCATGCCACAGGTCATAATATTAGGTACTTTCTGCAGGAGTTGGAGATGGTTTTCCTTCCCCTGGATTTTAGCCTGGCTATGCCTCCTCTCCTTACAATGAGCATGCTTGTCTGTCTACAATGTGCTTTGGGGTTTTCTTCCCTAAGGCACCTTTGGCCTTGGGGACATTATCCCTCAAGGAATTGGAACCCCATCATGAAGGTTTCGGTGTCCTTATGACATCCCAACAGGAGGGTTGTCCTTGTAACAAGGACAGAGGGAGTATAAGCCAAATTACACTGTTTCACAAGTGTAATATAGTCTGTCAATCAGTCCTAACTCATATTCAAAGAGCCTGATGCCCCTTTGAACTGGGAGGTAGGCACTGCAGTGTGGCACTTCTGTTCCCACATACTACTCCTTTTCAGGATACTAAAACTGTGCATAATTCTGCATGTTGACTTATTTTAGTTCAAAGACAAATACATGGAATGGATACTACTTCATCTAATACCTACCATCCTCCAGGTTTGGACATCCAATTTGTGAGGTGGCTTTTCGACATGGTAGTGTTAAATTTTAAGAGAGTGCCAATTGTGAGGGTGGGGGTTTTGGCATGCTGATTATATTTTTACTAATGTAGAAGATTTCCACAGATTTGGCTCATGCAAGATTGGATCTTCAGATCAAACCTGGTTATGAGGTCAGCAGAGGTACAGTAGGCCTGGTTCAGAAATCCAATAGCTAGTATGTCAGTGCATATTACTTGTGGGAAGCAGAGTTTGCCCCTGTCATTATTCAGTGTCATTTACTGACTGTGTCAGTTTCAATATGGTGGAGTAGGTTTCCTCAAGTATCCTTTGGGATACAGTGAAAACAGTAGTTCAAAGGGATTTAATTGCATATGTGGCAAAATAGCAAAAGAGGGGGTGACCCAACACCTATCTTTTGAATAGGCCCTAGCTGTTCTGCGGGTTCAACATAAGAGGGGGAGATCAAATATTATGAAGGAGGGGCCCAAGCAGCCTGGGTATTGGCTCATAGATTGTGGTGAAAAGCAAAGTGGGATCATATTTCTAGGATTAAGCATCCACACACTCATGTGACCCAGCAAGGGATAGGTGATATTTCTAGAGCCTTTCAGGAGTATTATGAGGCCTTATATGCCCCCTTCCCTGAGTCTTGGAGTGCTGGGCAGTCCTCTTTTCTAGTGAGCCTAATACTACCAAAATGGGGAAACTATATGAATAGAATCTCATGAAATCTATTAGGGGGAATGAGATCCTGAAGGAGATAGGTCCCCTTAAGGCTAACAAAAGCCGTAGTCCAGATAATTATTCCTCCATGTTTTTCAAAGCCTTTAAGTCAAAGCTCATTGTATATCTACTCAGAACCTTTAATTATGTGCTGGAGGTATGGATGATTCAAGATACTGATGCTATGCTGCTACTTCTGAAATTGCAAAGCATGGGAAGACAGTTACATTCCAGTTGACTCTTCAGCCAAAGAGGATGCATTTTTTGAGCACTCCACAACTGCACCTTCAGTCATTGTAGGGTTTGTGATTTCCTCATCCTCTGCAGATGGCTCTTCTTTCAAATTGTCCAGAGCGATGTTGACAAGGCTTTGAGTAATGGTTCATTCTAGCATTTTTTCATTGTTTAGCACTGCTCTGGATCAATCTTGCTGCCCATTGTAGCAGCAAAGTCAAGTAGCTTTTCTTGGGCTTTTTGGGTGTCAAAGACTGTCTACTTTCCAGCTGAAAGTTGCTCTGCAATGTCTACTGCTGTCTCATGGTCAAGATAGTCAAGAATTGTAAGCTTTTCAGAAATGTCAACCATGTGCTTTGCTTTTACTTTGTCATATCGATGTGGTACAGTGTGGTGTTTGCGGTTAAGGATAAGAAACTATAGTAGAATAAGCAAGTAGTTTTTAAGTGTGCCCCCTGCTGTAACCTAAAGTACTTAACACAGTGCCTGCTAAACAGACTGAGATTATAGTTCTAGGCTGGAATGGATTACAGTACTTAACAGTAATAAACAGGTGCGGGACATCCAACCAGTTGAATTATTCTGGAGAGTTGGATAGCCAGGGGTCGGATAAATGGGGTTGTACTGTATTACATTTTATACCTGAAGTACTTTCTTTTCCCTTTGGCTACTTAAAAGATTTTCCACCTGACAGCAGTAGATGTGATGTGTGTAACAGCACTCTGACTGGAGGCTGATGTATACAGTTCTATTCCTTTTTATTCCATTCCTCACCAGCATTGTGACCTCCTTCTGCTCAGTGTTCCTTATTCATTCTCCTTCATCATGTCAAATCCTCCTCCCTTTCAAATCCTGGAGAGGTCCAAACTTTGCAATCCCCCATTTTGGACCACCAACTGATTCTGTATTATGCCCTGATGGGATTGGTCATGGTTCTTGCGCTGGTTGCCACAATTACTCAATATTTCATTTTCATACACAAGGGGGTGTGCACATATATGGAACCCAAACAAACAGAAGAGAAACGAAACAAGTGCATTGATTGAGATTTGAACCCAGGCGGCCCAGAATTCCATTCCAATTGCACTACCGGCAGTGCCATCAAGGCAGCAGGAAACCTGGGACTCCCAGAAGTACCTTGCTGTTTCTCTAACTCACTATTTCATTGAGACAGGACTTGGTATAGTAGAGTTTAAAATGATCACACAATGCACAGAGCTGCAGTTCATCTATTATATTTACAGGGGTGTCATTTAGATACATTTTGGTTTGGTTGTCAAACAGAGCACAAAGGCCTAATATTACATCACTGCATACACCTTGCATTACGGTATTTCATGGGGCCACATATGGCATTAGCCTTGGGATCCCTGCCACCTAGTGGTCCTGACCCATTCACAGGAACAATGGACTCTCCCATCCCCAGTACAAACATGGCTTCCATTAGCCAATTGGAGGGTTCCCTCACCACCTAAGCACACATTTATATTTGGCTCAGCCATGGTGCTCCCAGCTAATTATCTACTTAATCTTTAGATTCATTGCTTTATGAACTTTCAAAACTTTTTTTGATTACTAAATATTTATGCTTTCTGCTGTTCTGTGTTTTATTGCAAATTTGTTTTTTTTTCTGATTTTATGTGGTTCACAGTGGTTCGAGCATAGTGCTCCTCTCACAATGATTGTGGTGGAGTTTGCATTTTCATTTTACAGGCTTGCAGTTCTGTTTTAATGGTTTTGCTTTATATGAAAAGGGGGCACTAAGGTGATTTCTTTCTTTTTCAAGCACTTTTTTTTGCCTCAGAATGACTGTGACTGTGTTTTGATGAACTTGATATCCTCACAATTTGATTTTAACAGTTCTGCTTTGCATAAAAAACAATTTTAAGGTGACTGCCTTTCTCTTTTGAAGTACAGTACTGTACTTGAGACTATTTACACAGCTCACAATGACTGTGACCAAATTATGATGAACTGTTAGTCAACTCACAATGGTGCCTATGCACCAGTATGGCCCAGGTACACACAAAAGACAGGTACTCAGTGCGTGCACATCCCCACCCACAGACAGGGCACAGCATTCATGACTGCCAGCCTCTGCAAGGTGCCTGTCTGAGGCCCCACCCATTGATACACGGGTGTCAATCAGCAGACACAGGTGAGCATCCAATTGGGTGCCTGCCCTGGTCCAAGAGTGGATCCCCTACTCCACACAGAGCAGGAGATTATGGGACACAGTGGATCCCATGTAGTTAACTATTTCAGGTGAGTAGCTGAATGGCTGCCCCCTTCCCTCTCCACCTGGGGCAGTATGGGGGGGGGTTCCAGTCCCACAGCAGCCAGTGGATGCTCTTTGTAGGGTTCATGCAGTGACTACAGCAAGGTCCCTGCTCATGTAGCCTGCACCCCCTTTCCCAGCACACCGTACCTTAATGGATGTCATGGAGTGTGGGGACACTCCCTGGCCACTCCCCCAGTCCATCCACCGGTGCAGTTTTGTGGCCAGAAAGAGGATCAGGTGCACAAGGGGTAAGCATCCCTTTTTGAATACCACAGAGGTCTGCAGGGCCCTGATAAATGGCTTTGTAAAGCAGGATTGCTCAAGTGTCCTGTAAGCAATCTACACATTTGTGTATAGCAGCCACTGACAGTGGTCAATGTTTAAGTGCTTCTTCCTTAAATTATAGCACTTGATAAACAATTATTTTAGCTCAGAATTACTATGGTCAAATATTATAATTGAATGAAAGTTTTTGCCAGCACAAGCAACTTACTGAAGCTCATCACTTAACATATTGTTGTTTTGACGAATGCCAGGAGTCCCTTTTCTTCTAAATAAGGTGCTTTCTTTTATTGATGTGCACATCCAAATGAAAAAAAACAGTAGTGACTCCACAGCATGACCCCCTCCTCACTCATATGGTAACAGTCTCCTAACACATTTCACGCCTCCTGGCACTTAATCATGGGATGACATATTAGATGTTAAATAGCCATTAAATAGAGAGTCTTTTTTAAAGTGACAGTGCTTATTTATACCCAGAGTGCTTGGTGCAGGGTTAAAAACACAATAACAGTAAATGGCATCCTTGCCCTTCTACAAATATACTCAAAGTGTATGAAATTTAAGAAATTTAAAAAGGCATGTATATCTATCATGCCCAGACTTATCGAAATGTTTTTCATACTTAATACAGCAGAACATTCTAGAAATTAGTGCAATAAATAAAACACTGTGAACTATGCTTATTTACTTCAAAAAAAGCATCTATGTTTGTAATGTTCCACTACATCTTTGATATTGCTGGTACTTAAGAATATATTTTTTAGACAATTTCAGAGATTCAGTACCTTAAGCAGAATACTGTGAAATTAATTTAAAATTCTAGCATTACCACATTTCTGAACCACTGGTATTTCAAATATTATTTAATTTCCACTTATTGCAACAGCTGCTAGTGTCTTTGATTTCTAGATGGTTTCCCACAAGAATTCACTACTGTGTGCCAGTTTAAATAAGATTGTTTACTGTAAGAGAAACAAAAACAAAGAAATTAGCCTGTTGGCAATTGTTGCAAGACTCATCAATAAAAAATCATTTTCTGTTATATTTCTGGAGACTTAAACAGTTTCATTCAAACCTCTAAACAGTTTCCTTCCATTTTGAGGGAACTGCAAGTTTTGCACACATGTAGTGAACACCAAAACATTTAAAAATCCAGAAACAAAACAAGAAGTGAAGATACCTGGGCTTGTTACATGTACCACGGAAGGGGTGATATACATGACAAACTGCTCTTGCAATAGCTTCTGCACAGGAAAAACCAAGAGGCAATTTAAACAGAGAATAGGAGAACACCCAGAGCAACTGAGAATAAAGATCCAAAAAAATGCACTAGCTGTACACATCAACATAGCAAACAATAGGAATGAACATAAACTAACTTTCTGGGGTATTGAGAAACCCATCAGGAGTCCAAGAGCGGGTAATTATGGTAATGTCCTCTTTAAGTGAGAACAGTATTTGATATTTAATTTGGGGGGCTCAGACAAACCAGGTCTGAATGAGAGAATTGAACTGAAACCATTTTTGAAGAAATACACCCCCCCCCCCGATGCATCACAGTAACCTCTCACATCATAAATCTTAGTTTATAAGCAAGTGAATATAACCAGAAAATGGAAGGAAACTGTTTAGAGGTTTGAATGAAACTGTTTAAGTCTCTAGAAATATAACAGAACATGATTTTTTATTGATGAGACTTGCAACAATTGTTAACAGGCTGCTTTCTTTGTTTTTGTTTCTCTTACAGCAAATAATCTTATTGAAACTGGCACACAGTAGTGCATTATTGTGGGAAACCATGTAATAAGTAGAAATGCAATAATATCGGAAATACCAGTGGTTCCGATATGTGGTAATGCTAGAATTTTGAATTAATTTCACAGTATTCTGTTTAAGATATCTCTGAAATTGTCTAAAAAATATTCCTAAGTACCAGCAATATCAAAGATGTAGTGCAACATTACAAACATAGATGCTTTTTTGAAGTAAATAAGCATAGTTCACAGTGCTTTGTTTATTGCATTAATTTCTAGAATGTTCATGCTGTGGAGTCACTACTGTTTTTTTCATCTGGATGTGCACATAAAAAAAAACACCTTATTTAGAAGAAAAATGACTCCTGGTGTGAATGAAAGTTTTTGCCAGCACAAGCAACTTACTGAAGCTTCAGTAAGTTGCTTGTGCTGGCAAAAACTTTCATTCACTTCTACTTGTTAATTGTGGCCTTGCACAGCTGCATACATTTGCAAACCAAGGGATCTCAATTTCACAAGAAGACTCATATATGTTTTTTTAATCACAAAGAAGCAAGGGAACAAAGAAAACAGAAACAGCAAGTGAAGGAAGGGGGAAAACGGGGGGGGGGGGATTATGGGACCATCGGAGTGGCCAGTTCTAAGGTTTCACAAAGAAGATTTGATTGTGCATTCAGACAGGCAAGAGATAGACAAGTGACAGAAGAGGAGAATGCAAAGTAGATCCTTGCTTTTAACTCTCTGCATAACAAATGGGACAGGGTCTTTTCCCAACACTGTCACGTAACCCCCTCTTTAAGAGGGAATCTGTTTCTTTTTTTCATTTAAAAACTGGTTTCCAAACCTTCTTTTATTTCTCTTTAAACATTACCTTATAGCACTTACAGTTCCTTGCATATGTGATATGGAAGGGAAGGGAAAATTGTTTAACCAGTAAAGGCACACTAAGCCAAAGGTTGTTTCCAGGTGCAACCTGGGAACACAAGGAAGTTAAGTGACTTGCTCAGGGTCACACAGTATGCAAGTGGGGGCTGATGGGATTCAAATCCAGGTCTCTAGATTTGCAGCTCAGTGCCATTAACCACTATGCTATACTGCCTCCTATTCTTTTTTCATGACATATGTTAGAGCAAACATTGCAGTTAAGCACACACATTGTGGGGGATGATCTCTGAGGCACTCCACATTCCTGACATCATGGGTTGTATACACCTGATAGGTTGTCTGATGCACATATGACTTAAATTAATCCTTCCCCTTCTGGTAGTCACTGGTCTCTTGTGGTCAGTTCTAATTGTGCATCTGAAAAAGGTTGTCGCACTCCTACAGAGCTCCAGACGTTATTTACAAATATCAATTCATTGACAAGGTAGGAAATAATGTAATCGTATACCCAATGTGTGCCAAAGAATATGCCAACAGTAGATTGCACTATTCAGCAAATGTTACACTTAAAATGTTAATTTTATTCAGACTAGAATTGTTTGCATCTATTACCACATCGGGATTCTCAGGCATAGACTCAATAGTCAAAATCTTAAGTACAATGCCAGATATAATGCTACCTAAAGCTGCTCCAGTAACCATAATCTGAGAAGCATTAGAAAGAAAAGGAAGCAGAACTCTAAATGACTGGGCACACTTGCAGTGCTATCAGCTCCCTGCAGTTAACAGTCACATCATAACATCCCACATCCTTACTGCACTTGGGAACCCCTTCTAGCGGTTCCACAATGCCTCTTGTGTTATTTGGTTACAATAACTGGTGACCCCCATTATCAACCCATTTTCAAGTGTTGTAAAAAGTCGTATCAACCCTCAGGTTGATACGAAAAAACTTGTATCAACCCGCGGGTTGATAGGACTTTTACAGTCTCTCGCTGAGAAGCCAGCAGGAGTCCACACAAATTAAACAGACTGGCAACAACAGACGATTCTCCGACCACAGATTGTCACACAGCATAACCTCCATTTTAACAGCAACATAAAGAGCCAAGTAACAAAGTGTAATCATTTATTCAGAAATTTAGTATTTACCATGCAGAAAGTCTCGCAACTAAAAGTGTACTTTCAGGACTACCCTTATTGTTTCCACAGACGGCATGAACTTTCACCTCAGCTCAACAGTGACTGTAATGACCCGACCCATTCAGATGATGAAACAACTCACTCTGAAGCTAAAAGACTTGGGCAAACAATATAAAAACTTAAAAAAAAAAATGTTTTTAAGTTTTATTTTTTTTACTTCATTCCTAACATCGTGATTTACTTTACCCGATGGACATCTTTTTGCACCAGTTTATTATAAAAAGTAAAACATATATAAGTGGTTGTCATTCAGTTTTTTCTACACTGCCTCAGTGTGTGATTATAGTGAAACCTCTCAAGCTTCGCTCTCGAGGTTTCTCTATAATCACACACCTTGGCTCCTCCTACATATGCATTATTCTATATATACTGCTTCTCTAGCTACAGCACAAGCTTAATGAGAGAAATTCCTATTCTGCAGTCAATAACAATCATCCACGAGTGCTCTGGACACCCCTCTCAATGGACCCAGACTCTCTGATATCACAAATAAGTATTGACTTTCTGTTCCTGCATCCCTGAGTGCTCTGGACACCCATATCAGTGGTCCCCAACTCTCCGATGTCATTGACAATGCACGATTCCCAAAAAACATGTTAAACCAAAAATCTGGGTTTCTACTTGCCAGGACAGCAGCAGCTTGCTGTAGTACTTCTACGGACCTAAAATGGAGATGCCAAAAATGTTATTTTATTGCCCCCACTATTAACTCAGCTCCATGCCTTCTTCTTTTCCTGTCCCAACTCTCCTACTCTCACGGCTCGAATTAGAAGTGTTCCTATGGGAGCTTAAACACTCACGAGATCTCACGCACACCACACTCACGCGCTGATGTCTGCCCCACAGACTGAACACTGGGCTGCATGCACTGGTCATTCTACAAAACAGAACAACAAATTCATTTGTTGCTGCTCAGTCCTCCCTTCCTTCACGTTTAAGTCATGATCCACACAACTGAATTATAACGCTTCTTTCTGGCCAAGGTTACCAATTTCATCATGATTTATACTTACCAACAGCAGCCCCCCCCCTTAAAGGCACAGGGCACATTATGTAGGGCATAATAATGAGCCCATACAACAAATTCACTTAAGGGGCCACACACAACCTGTTTAAAACATCATACCACTGCATTTTCGGCAACTTTACAATAAAATAAATGCCACTAATAGGGGGAGACAGTTTAAAATTATCTTATACTGAATTATTATCATCATACAGCCAATTCATACAGATTTTGAGACTGTCCCTTCTCATTGTTTAACAGGTAACAATGCCCAAAACAAAGAGTTGAAGGCAGTGCAATGTTCCCATTCCACACCAACAACTAGGAAGGCTATTTGCCTCCTGCATAGAGGACTCCACCTCATACAATGATGTTCAAGAGACTGAAGATGAGTTTATTTCCCCTACCCACACACAAGACAAAGATCACCAATCAGACACCACAAAAGCCTTGCTACACAACAACCAACTCATGCAAGCCCAACAAGAGGTGCTAGCAGCAATGCTACAGCAACTAACCGAATTATCAAAACAACAGGCAGTTAATCCACCTCCGGCAAAGAAAAGAGCCACTACTTCTCATTATAATCCTCCAGACTACCCCACAGCTGATCCCTCCTCTTTGCCTGGGGACACAGGTAATGCCTCAGATGAGGAAGGGGGGAGACCGAACAAGAGCCACAAACTCTCATGGCAAAATGGTGCTTCCCAGACCAAATTCCCTTCACTAGTCCATCACATCATGGGCACTGTGGGATTTGAAACTTCAGCCCTCACACCCATGTCAAAACTACTACCCTCACTACAACCCCTGGCCAAACACGTGGACGTCTTTCCAGTCTGTGAGGCTATAGAAGAGCTAGTACAGAAAGAATGGTCATCTTCTGAACCAGCTAGAATCTCAGAGAGAAAATCCTGAGACAAAATGTATCCCCTACAAGTGGAAAAACTCACCCTCTAGTGCACCCTGCCTACAGTGGATCCCCAAATAGCCTCATTAAGTAAAAAGACTGTCATACCCACAGAGTCCACCTCCGGTCTAAAGAACCCTATAGACAGAAAACTAGAAAAAAACCTAAAAAAGAACACAGAGCTGGCCGGCTTGGGCAGCAGAGCTGCTTCCACCACCATCTATGCCACTACAGCACAGCTAACCTGGCTTCAGGAGCTTCAGAAGAATTATCCTGGCAAAGTCTACGCAATCCATACTCCTGGAAAATGGCATACTATACACTAAATATCTGGCAGACATGGCAGTAGACTCGTTAAAAATTAACCCCAGATCCGCAGCTATCACCAACAGTACCCGTAGATCATTATGGCTGAAACTATGAGACACGGACAAGGAATCAAAAGCTACACTACAAAGATTACCTTTTAAAGGCAACATGATATTTGGAGAAGGTCTAGAAAAATATCTCAAGGGAAAGGAAGAGAGTAAGGCACTAGCCAGAGAATAATCCAGATCCTCCTATTTGCTCGCTCACCCAAGGAGTAGATTTCATTCCTTTCGAGACAAGAAAAGGGGGACTTCTATCTTCAGGGGCAACTCATATAGACAGAACTATACCACTCCCTATCAATACAACAGGTACCAGGGCCGGGGCCCAACACAAAGAGGTAGAGGAAACTACACTCGCCGAAATCACTCCAGGTCCTGACTATCCTCACTCGCTCCTAAGTCACACGACAACAGTGGGAGCAAGACGAATACAATTCCTACATCAGTGGGAAAAGTCATCATCAGACAAGTGGGTACTAGAAATAATAAAAAAAGGTTACGCAATCGAATTCACCCAAACTGCAAGTGAAAGCAGAATGATTCAATCCCCTGACTCCAGACACAAAACTACAACAAGTCAAGTCCTAACAACTATACAAGACCTTCGCACAAACAATGCTATAGCACCCGTTCCAAAGAAAAAAGAAGGACAAGGAATATACTCCATCTTCTTCTTGATTCCAAAAAAGACAGGGGGCACAAGACCAGTTCTATACCTAAAATATATCAACAGATCAGTGAGATGCACTCCATTCAAAATGGAGACGCTCAGATCCACCGTCCAGGCAATCAGACAGGGAGACTTTCTCACTTCAATAGACCTAAAAGATGCCTACATTCATGTCCCCATGCGACCCAGCCACTCACGCTTCCTGCACTTCTGCATACTGGGACAACACTTTCAATACCAAGTACTTCCATTCGGTCTAGCCTCAGCCCCAAGAGTGTTCACAAAGGTATCAATAGTACTGGCAGCCAAACTACGAGAGAAAGAGGTACATGTCATACCATACTTAGATGACTGGCTCATCAGGGCACGATCACAACAGCAAACCGCCAGGGAAACTCAAATTGTGGTAGATTGCTTATAACAACACAGCTGGGTAATCAATCACAAGAAAAGCTGACTACTACCCGGTCACTCCATAGAACACCTAGGCACACTTATAGAAACGGACAAGGGCCTAGTGTACCCATCTCACACAAGAATTCAATCAATCTTATTGACAGCACAACAACTACAGAAATCTCACCACCCTACGCTACTACTAATATCTCAAATGTTAGGACTTATGTCCTCCACAATAGACACGGTCCCTTGGACAAGATGGTATGCCAGACCCCTCATGTCATTCCTCCTAACTCAGGAACCCACACACAATATAAATCTATCAAAAACAGTCAATCTACCTCCACAAGTAAGATCAAGTCTAACATGGTGGACAAACAGATGCAAACTTACACAAGGGATGCGCCTAGACAAACTCCCAGATATCATAATAGAGACAGATACTAGCCTAACAGGCTGGGGAGCCGTATCCAGAAATCACACTGCACAAGGGAAATGGTCATTAACGGAAGCAAAACAAACAATAAACGTACTAGAGATGAAGGCAGTGTTCAGAGCACTGCTGCACTTCTCACCACTGATACAGCAGATAAGGACCGCTTGGTCCATCTAGTCTGCCTATTTCCCTACCTACAGGATAGGCCGCAGATCCTAGTTAACCAACAGCCTATTTCTTCCTACTCCCCACAAGAATTGCCTTATGTCTGTCCCATGCATTCTTGAATTCTCCCACAGTTTTAGACCCCACAACCTCCTCAGGAAGGCTGTTCCATGCATCCACTACTCTCTCTGTGAAAAAATACTTCCTCACATTGCCCCTGAACCGCCCCCCCTCTATCTTTACATTGTGTCTCCTTGTTCTTGCACACCTCTTTTTCTGAAAGATGCTACCCTCTTGGACTTTGTTGATTCCACTGAGGTACTTAAAAGTTTCTATCATGTCCCCCCTCTCCCTTCTTTCCTCAAGGGTATACATATTAAGCTCCTTTAGACTCTCCTCGTATGGCTTCTCTTGCAGACCCTGCACCATTTTAGTTGCCCTCCTCTGGACTGCCTCTATCCTGTCTATGTCCTTTGTGGAGATGGGGTCTCCAGAACTGGACATAGTACTCCAGATGGGGTCTCACCAACTGTCTGTACAGAGGGATAACAACTTCCTGTTTTCTGCTGGTGATGTCTCTCCCTATGCATCCTAGTATACTCCCAGCCCTCCCTACTGCCTTCTCACATTGCTTGCTAACCTTAAGGTCATCTGATATGATTACCGTTTCCTTTTTTGTTGTTGTTACTACCTCCCTACCCATTGTGTATTCTTCCCCTGGGTTCTTGTTTCCCAGGTGCATTATTTTGCATTTCTTTGCTTTGAATCCTAGCTGCCATACTTCTGACTAATCCTCCAACCTTGCCAAGTCCCTTCTCATCCTTTCCACGCCTCCTTGTGTATCAACCCTGTTGCAGATCTTTGTGTCGTCTGCAAAGAGGCATACTTTTCCTTCCGGTCCCTCTGCAATGTCACTTATAAAGACATTAGAAAGGACTGGACCCAGTACTGAACCCTGCGGTAGCCCACTAGTAACCCCTATTTCTTCAGAGTGGACTCCATTTACAATTACCTTCTGTGTCCTGCTGTCCAGCCAATATTTTACCCAGGCTACCACCCTGGGACTCACTCCCAGGCTGGTTAATTTGACTATTAATCTTTTGTGTGGGACTGTGTCAAATGCCTTGCTAAAGTCTAGGTAGGCCATGTTCACAGCCCCTCCCTGGTCTACTACTTTGGTCACCCAGTCAAAGAAATCTATTAGATTCGTCTGACATGACCTTCCCGCTGTGAATCCATGCTGCCTTGGGTCCTGTGCCCCACTGGGCTGTAGGTACTCAACAATTCTTTCCTTCAGAAGTGACTCCATCACTTTCCCTACCACAGAGGTCAAACTGATAGGTCTGTAGTTTCCTGCCTCTGTCTTGGTCCCACTTTTGAAGGGGAATCACATCCGCCTTCCTCCAGTCCTCGGGTACCACACCATCCTCCCATGATTTATTAAAAAGAGTAGCCAGTGGTTTCACTAGTTCCCCCTTAATTCTTTTAGAATTCTGGGGTGAATTCCATCAGGCCCCATTGCTTTGTCCACCTTCAGTTTTAGGAGTTCTTGCAGAACCCTTTCTTCTGTGAAAGGACTGGGATTGACCACCCTATCAAGAGTGCCTCTGTTAATTGGATTAGGCACTTCCTCCTCTGCTTTTGTGAATACTGAGTAGAAATATTCGTTCAATATCCCTGCTTTTTCACTGTCCCCCTCTGTCCACCCACTGTTCATTCTATACAGCCTCACTTTCCCTCTCTTTGTCTTTCTATGCTCACTGATGTACCTATAAAAGGTTTTATCCCCTTTCTTAACCGAGTTGGCTATCTTTTCCTCAGTTTGGGCCTTTGCTATTCTGACTTCCCTCCCTGCTTCCTTCTGCCTTAACTGGTACAGCTCTCTGTCCTGCTCCTTCTGTGTTTTCTTATACTTCCAGAATGCTATCTTTTTCTCCCTGACTTTCCCAGCCACCTCTTTTGAGAACCATAGTGGCTTTTCTTTCATTTGATTTGTTTATTTGCTTCACACAAAGGCTTGTTGCCTCTGTGATGACAGTTTGATGATTCCCCATTGTTGCTCCACCCTCCTTCTTGCCTGTTTGCTAGTGCTTTTTTGAGGCACTCTCCCATCTTGCCAAAGTCAGCCCTCCTGAAGTCCAGTACCCTCACTTTTGTATGGCTTGACTCTGTAGCTGAGTTTAACATGAACCACACTGTTTGATGGTCACTTGTTCCCAGATGGCAACCCACTTCTAGATCTGAGATCCTCTCACTGCCACCATTTGAGAGTACCAGGTCTAAGATTGCTCCCTCATGAGTGGGTTCTGAAACTAGCTGTCTGAGGCCTGCCACCTGTAGGGCATCGAGAATGGTCCTGCTCTTGGATGTGGCTGCAGCAAATGTGCTCCAGTTAACATCTGGCATATTCAGGTCCCCCATCAACAGTTTCTCCCCTTTCTCTGCCATCCTAAGAATGCCTTCTATCATATCCCTGTCCATTCCTTCCACCTGACATGGGGGTCTGTACACAACCCCTGTGCAGACTGTGGTGCCCTTTCCAGTCTCCAAGGTGACTCACAGTGCCTCCTCTCCTCCCCTCCCTGTTTACTCTTTTGTTCAGTTGCTTTTATCCTTCTTCTACATGAGAGCTACTCCTCTCCCTCTTCTCCCCTGCCTGTCTCTCCTGTAGGTTATGTACCTGGTATGTAAACATCCCAGTCATGGTTCTTTGTGTACCATGTTTCTGTGACTGCTACAATATCCAGGCATCCCTCTTCCATCAAGGCCACCAGCTCAGGGAGCTTGTTGCCCAGACTACAGGCATTGGTACTCATTACCCTAAATTTCCTGATGGCCTTACTCCTTTTTGCCCCATCCCTGTCCTTCTTGCCTTTATCACTTTCCCCATTTACCCCTGCCCTTCTCCCTATCGACACCTCAATGTTGGTGTTTACTGAACTTACTACTGTGATTTTTTTTGGGGGGGGGGCTAGAATTTCCCTGCTCCTTTCCAGTGCCTCCCCCCTTGGCTAGTTTAAATCCTTGCCAATGAAGCATTTAAACCTATCACCTAGGATCCTGGTTCCCCTCCTGGACAGATGCAGCCCATCATGCCAGTATAGGCTTGAATCACTCCAGGTGGACCCCCAGTCTCCAATGAAGCCAAATCCCTGAACTCTACACCAGTTTTTCAACCACTGATTGAATCCCATGGTGCGGAACACCCTAGCCTCTGCAACGCCATAGATGGGCAGCACCTCTGAGAAGTGCATGCTACTGGTCTAAGGCCCCTCCCCAATTCCACAAACTCTTCCTGCACTTCTCTAATCCCTTTCTTAGCCAGGTCATTTGTCCCCAGGTGGACAATGACATCCAGCTCCCTCCCCTGTGCAGCTGCTCCGGCAATCCTGAGGATTCGCTCCCTGTCCTTCCAAGCCATGGCACCAGGCAGGCACCTTACCTCCCTCTACCCTTTCTCCCCCAGTTCTACCTTCCTAACAATGGAGTCCCCCACCAGAAGTTGTTTCCTTCCCCTGTGGGGTCCCCTTGCCACCCTCCTGTGGGTCTCCTTTGTGAAGGTTCCCAGCATCCTCCTTGGTCTCCACTGCGGGTGCCTCCATAGAGGAACCACACTTTTCCAGAATGGCATAGGAATTGTGGAGAGGTACAACTGGAGGAATGCACCTCTGTTCCACCACCCTCACCCTCCCTGAGCCTACTGTGGTCCAACCACTCCTCTTTCTTGGCAACCTCTGAGGCAACAGCAGTGGCACTGGTGGTCCCTGGATGGAAGAGGAGGTCCCACAAATCCTGGCCAACTCAGCCTGGATATGAGCAACCTCCTCCCTCAGCCCAGAGAGGTGCCTGCAGATGGGACAACACCACATCCTCCAGAACGTCTCCCAGAAGACTGCTGCTCCACAGCCACTGCACTGCTCCACTCCCATCATGTCTTATTTCTGGCCCCTTAACTGTTTGGAATCCTTACTCTTTCCTCTGTTTAAGGTCCTGATTGTCCTGTTCTGAGACAAGAATATCCTGTATTTCTCAGTAGACCCCTTACTTGCTCAGAGGCAGACCTCCAGCAGCTAGAGGGGGCTGGACAGCTACTCTTGCCCTTCTAGGATGGTGGGTCTTTGGGGGCTCTGTGATCACTCACTTCTTGCTCCCAAACAGGAAGTTCCTGTTGTCAGTCAAATCCTGTGCCTATAAAAGTAGAACTAGCTTTGGGTGGGAGGGTGGAGGGGAAGGAAGGAGGGCAATATAGTCCCAGTAGAGAAGTCCAGTCACACAGCAGTCCTTCCTTCTGGTGTATTCTGCCAAGCTACAAGTAGAATCTTTCTAAGGCAGTCTTTAAATTTAGCTTTCTTCTAGCTAAGCCACTCCCCCTACTTACTAGATCTTTCTACAAGTAATTTAAAGTGCACAGCTATCAAGTCCTTTCAATCACCCGAGATTTACACCTAGATAACTGTTCAGATAACCATTCAGTTCAGTTAACTCAGACAAACACACACTTTTTTTGCTTTTTTGTTGTTTTTTTTTACCCTAAATAAAAGGTCGAAGTACAAGAGTTCTATTTCTTTAGTCCCAGTAGAGAAGTCCAGTCACACAGCAGTCCTTCCTCCTGGTGTCTTCTGCCAAGCTACTAGCAGAATCTTTCTAAAGCAGTCTTTAAATTTAACTTCCTTCTAGCTAAGCCACTCCCCCTACTTACTAGATCTTTCTACAAGTAATTTAAACTGCACAGCTATCAAGTCCTTTCAATCATCTGAGATTTACACCTAGATAACTGTTCAGATAACCATTCAGTTCAGTTAACTTAGACAAACACACACTTTTATTTTGTTTTGTTTGTTAGTTTTTTTTACCCTAAATAAAAGGTCCAAGTACAAGAGTTCTACTTCTTTAGTCCCAGTAGAGAAGTCCAGTCACACAGCAGTCCTTTCTCCTGGTGTCTTCTGCCAAGCTACTAAAGTAGGTGAACTACAGGCCCTATCATTTAAAGAGCCATTCCTACAGTTCTACAATGACTGAATATCCATGCATCCGATCGCATCATTCAGACTGAAAATAGCCTCAAACTTTCACCTCAGTCAGACTATAGAGATACCAGCAGAACTACCTCTGTCGGACATCCAAGCAGATCCCCAACTAAAAATGCTGGGAAAGAAGAGAGTTCTTACAATCTACATCACAAGAACAAACGACATTTGAAAAACAGACAGACTCTTCATCATTGTACAAGGATGCAGAAAAGGTCTCCCAGCCTCGAAATCTTCGATAGTAGGATACCTGAGGGCAGCCATATCAGAGGCTTACAAAGCAACCAACACACAGGTACCATTGAACTTAAAAGCACATTCCACAAGAGCAATCACTACCTCATGGGCGGAAAGGAATATGCCCACAGCAGAAGAAATATGCGCCGCAGCCACATGGTCAACTATCCACTCTTTCACAAGACACTACAGAATGGATGTGTCCCAAGACTGTAAGACAAACTTCACCAGGGCAGCACTACTAGCAGCCCCCACAGTACAGAATACCATTGACACACCTAACCCACCCTTAGAAATGATCACTGCTTTTTAATAACCCATTATGTCAGGAATGTGGAGTGCCTCAGAGATCATCCCCCACAATGGTAGTTTACTCACCTGGTAAAGGTGATTGTGGGGGAATGAATCTCTAAGGCACTCCACACCACACCCTACTAGACGTGAAGTGACAGTACAGAACTATGATAACATAATTGACTGACCTCTGACAAGATTCTTAGCATCTTATGCAAAGCATGATAAACGGTTTGTACATATTGTTAACATTAAAAACATCAATACAAAAGTTAAACTTTTAGTCACCATACTGTTAATATGGGCACAAATGGGGGATCCTAACAGATTTTGTTTCAGATACAGCTTTGGAATACATCAAACTGACCACAGGTGACCAGTGACCACCAGAAGGGGAAGGATTAATTTAAGTCACATGTGCATCAGACAACCTATCAGGTGTATACAACCCATGGTGTCAGGAATGTGGAGTGCCTCAGAGATTCATTCCCACACAATCACCTTTACCAGGTGAGTGAACTACCATTTTTTCAACTTTCTGAAGTCTCAATTCCAGAACCATTTCTTGACAGAAAATCTGCATTGACATTCTCTTTTCTGGATTTGTGCATCACTTTGAATTTAAACTTCAGTAGTGCCAGACCTTGTGATTCTGGGATTTATATCCTTCATTTGATTAAGCCAACAGAGAGGATTGCAATCTGTTATAAGCACAAAGTCAGCTCCTAGCAAATAAAACTTAAGGGACTCCACTGCCTATTTTGCAGCAAGGAATTCTTTTTCAGTGGTGGAGTACTTCCTTTCCCTGTTGTGCAACTCCCTACCGATAAACAGAATAGAATGTCCTCTCCAGACTATATTATGACTCAGAACTGCACCTAATCCTACCTCTGATTCATCTGTCTATAACAGAAATTGTTTTTCATAGTCTGGACTTCCTGAAACAGGGGCTGAACATAATTCAACCTTGATGCCCTGAAAAGCTTCATCACTCTCTTGGGACCAATTCACATTATTCTGGTACTGTTTTTTTATGAGTTCAGTGAGGGCAGTAGCTAACTGGGCAAAGTTGGGAACAAATCTCCTGTAGTAACCAGCCAGACCTGAAAATGACCTGACATGTTTCTCTGTTTTAGGAACAGGACTGTTAACTACAGCATCTGTTCTGGAAATCTTTGACTTTACTTTTCCATTTCTCAAAATATTACCCAACTATTTGGTTTCCTGCATGCCCAATGCACACTTGCTATGATTAATGGTCAGACATGCATTTTTAATAGATTGGATAACTGCTCATATGTGCTTCAGGTGGTTTTTCCAGTCTGGACTATACACCACAACATCTTCCAGGTAAGTTGCACAATAACTAGCTTGAGGGGCTAGAATTACATCTACATATCTCAAGAATGTAGTAGGTGCACCATGTAAACCAAACAGCATGATGATGAACTGATAAAATCCAATGGGAGTGGAAAATGCAATTTTGTCTGTGGCTTCTTTAGCTAGGGGAATTTCCTAGTAATCCTTGGTGAGATTGAGGATACTAATGTACTTGGCACGTCCCAGTCTGTCCACCAAATCATCTATCCTCAGCATGGGATAGCTGTCAAATATGGACACGATTAAGTTTCCTAAATTCAAGGCAGATTCTTACACCCCCTTCTTTTTTATTTACAGGTACCACTGGTGATGAGCAAACATTTCTCAATTCTACTATGAAACCCAACTCTTTATTTTTTTTGTATTTGCTTAACCACGTCTGCTCTTTACAGCTCTGCCAATCTGTATGTCTTTTGTCTGATAGGGTGAGCATTCTCTGTCACTATTACATGCCCGACCCCTTTTTTTGCTTGGCCTGTCACTGTGATAAAAGTACTTTTAAATGTCTTTACCAAGTTACAAATGTTGGACAGTTTGTTCTGTGGGTAAGGAAACATTCATCTTTACAGCATCAGAAGTTAAAGTTTGTTGCAGTCTGTCATAAGCTATATCAATAGTAAGACTAACAAAGCAACTTTTGGTGGGGTTTTTTTCCAACCCATTTCTTCAGGAGGTTAGCATGGTATATTTTGGTAGGATTTTTCCTATCAGGGGTCTCAGTCTCATAGTTAACTTTACCAGTACATCTAACCACTTTATAAGGCCCTTGCCACTTCATTAGCAGTTTGTTTTCTATAGTGGGTAACAGTAACAAGACCTTTTCACCTGGCTCAAAAACCTTTTCTTTTACCCCATGTTCATAATACACCTTCTGCTGTTTTGGGGCCTCTCCCTGATTTCTGTGAGAAATTTCAACATATTTTGACAGTTTCTTTCTCAGTGCACACCTATAAGATGCAATAGATTCTCTCTGAGTGAGGTTGTCTTCCCATGTTTCTTGTACTAAATCTAGTGGTCCTCTAGGTTGTCTACCACACAACATTTCAATGGGTAAAAAAAAACTGTTGATGCTTGTGGCACTTCTCCGTAAGCAAAAAGCAGGTAAGGTGGGTATTGGTCCCCATCTTCCCCTTCCTCTTTCACAAATCTTATCAACATGCATTTTAGGATTTGATTAACGTGCTCAACAAGGCCATCTGACTGAGGGTGATAAGGGGAGGTTCTTATAGCAGTGATACCTAGCATTCGGTACAGCTAATTCAGCAATGCAGCACCAAACTTACTACCTTGGTCAGTAATAATCTCTTTAGGTATGCCCACCCTTCTGAAAACTTTAGCAAGCTCTGTTGGCAGTTTTGGAGCTGTGACAGTACCCACCAGAATTGCCTCTGGATATTGAGTAGCATAATCACATACTACCAAAATGAATCGAGTACCCTTTTGACTTTTGTCTAAGGGGTCAACCTCTTCCATTGCAATTCACTAAAAAAGCACATCTATCAATGGTAGAGACACCAGAGACACCTTGTCTTTTGTAGTTACTTAGGCTACTTGTTGTTATTCAGCACAAGGACTACAATAGGCAGCAACAACCTCATGAATACCAGGCCAGTAAGATCAGTGCAACAGTCTGGCAAGGGTGTGGTCCCTCCAAAAGTGACCAGCCATAGAACTGTCATGTGCTATCTGTAACAGCTCAGTTCTATACTTCTTTGGCATGACCAGTTGTTCTATCTGTTCCTGTGTCTGAGGATTTACCCAAACTCAATACAGTAGCCCATTACATTTTTTAAACATTGGTACACCCTGTTTTTGTTTCACCCCCCTCCCGCTGCTTAGAATAACCTTGGAGAGAAACATTGTTCATTTGCTCAGAAATAAAAGCACAATCAGTTATCAGTTTAGTTATAGCATTTTCATATAACCACCCCTTAGGTCCATCAATCTTTTGTTGCTACTAATTTTCAGGTATTTTCTTTCCTGGATTGATGAATCTTGGAGTTGGGCTCAAACAAGTTGAAATCAAAGGTACCCAAAGGAAAAGAGTCCCCAACATCTAAGATTTTCTTTGCTTGTGGTTTTGTTATCACAGCTGCTGACACAGCAGGATTTACTCAATCTGTGATTAACTTCACAAATCCTGGAAAGTAATTTCCAGTAATCACAGTTACAGGTAACTTGGGTACTACTCCCTCTTTCATTTGGCGTGACACCCCATTAATTTTCAGAGTCACTTGGGTGGTGGAATAGCATTGAGTGTCCCCATAGATTCAGATGACCCCAGTACTTGGTCCTTTCACACAGTCTTTTCTTAGAGCATCAGCATATAAGTCAGAGGCTCTGTTCCTGAGTGGGTCATGTACACCAGGGTTCCAGGACAACTTTCCATTTGCTTTGGAAAAGAATAATTAACTTAGATACTTAGGGGTACAGGTCTCAACATCTTGGTAAAAACTGTTTGATATTAACTATAACAAACTCTGGAATGAGATGCAGAGGGACATGACCAGATGGACACTATTAGCTCAGTCTCTGGCAGGCTGAGTTGACTATGGAAATGAACCTGCTTCTCAGGTTCTTATTTCTTTTCTATACCCTACCTTTGCTGGTTCTGGCTACTTACTGGTCAAAAGTTAAATCAGGTATCAGTAACTTTATTTGGGGGGGTCACAGACCTCACATATCGTGAGCTGTTTTACAGAGGACAAAGGCTCAGGATGGCCTTGCGCTAATTATTTTGGTATTTACAAGTGAGACATTTTTTGAGGGAGACCAGCAATCTGACCCTCCTGACTAGTCAGAGATCCCCCTGGGAAGATTTTATTTACAGCATAGTAACTATAAAGGTTAAAGGGCAATATGTTTCAGAATTATATGGTAAATTAGGAGTGGATGACCCAGTCCCCTTACTCCATGTAAAAGAAGCTTGGGAACAGAGTAATCCCAGAGGAAAGTTGGGTCAGACCAGTAACTCTCAGATGGAGGGTTACCTCCTCACCAGGCTGTAGGGAGTTTTATTGGAAGATTTTGATGAGATATTTTCACATACCTACAATTACCAAATACTTTTGTACCTCCAACTCAGATCGATGTTGGCAGAACTGTGGTGCAGTAGGCTCCTACTCCCACATTTTCTGGGATTGCCCAGTAATCAGGAAATGTTGGGGCTCTGTGCAACAGTCGATGGGGACTATCTTTGCAGTACCCATTCCGGACAAGTTGACAGAATGGGTATTGGGTCTTCCCACAGTATTAAAACTTCCCACGGTCCAAAGGAAACTACTACAAATCTTTATGGGCACTGCCCTTAAATGTCTCACTTCACGTTGGTTGAAAGTAGATTCCCCAACCCATATGGAATGGCAAAACAGAGTCCAAAGCATTAGTGAAATGGAGCACTTAGCAGTGTGACTACATCTCAAGGAAGATAAATATAGGGAGTTATGGGACCCATGGTTCAGATAGTTGGTTGGTAAGGCACAGGGAGACTCCAATTAAGGGGTCCCCAGGCTGTCCCCAAAAATATTTTAAAAAAATATTCTAAAATAATCAAGAGTAACCAAACTTTA
Organism: Neoceratodus forsteri; assembly: GCA_016271365.2. NCBI lineage: Eukaryota > Metazoa > Chordata > Ceratodontiformes > Ceratodontidae > Neoceratodus > Neoceratodus forsteri. Next base: position 722,030,551 of record CM057458.1, on the reverse strand, counting down.
CCACATCTTTTTGTCCACCCGGTATTATCATTATGGGTGTCATACTTACTATTTGTATCACTGGTGGTATAAGGAAATGGGGTGAGGATCCCCCTATGGAAACACCTTCAAGATACAGTACATTTACTGTTGCAAAGAAAAGTAGAACTATAACTATTTAATTCCTTCTTTCCAGGCACTGTAAGAGTTTTATATATATTTGAACGTGAAACTTTATGTTGGAGTTTTGAATGTTAGAAGGTTTTATTAATTGTTGTTATTGTTACAGTGATTACAGTTAAATGTGGATATTGAGATCCAGTAAAGGAAGGCAATTCCAAGCAAGGGACACATCATTAGGTTTGATAAAGTTGTCCATAAAGATATGCAATCAACTGTGTTGTTCAACATCCTAACTTGTAAGTGATATACTAACTTTACATGAAGTGCTGTCAGAATTGTATTCCTGTCCCTACGGAATTCATGTCTTATTTTAATCTTTTGAATAAAGATGAGTTGAAAAAAAAAAGAACTTCAGCATGCACTAGGGTCTATCTGCTTCCTGGATCAATAGGTCCCTTCACAGTCTTATCTCACACTTTGATGTCTTTTAAATGCATGCCCCAATTTACTTAGGCCAGATTTGCTCCAGTGTTACTCTCCTTATTTGTATGGCAATTCTTGCAATATGGTCTGGCTTATTACAGTTATAGCAAATAAAGTCTTTGGGTATAGATTTGTTACCCCCATCAGAGTTCTTATCTGTCTTGGGGTTAAATCAGCAAAAATAGGGTCTTACCATTCCTTAGCCATTACTTCTCTGCTGCAGTGTCTGTCTGGCCATCTGATAGTCCTCAGTTAAAGAAATGACATTTTCACCACTTTGTGGCCAGTGTTCTTGTACCAAGAGCTGCACAACTATGGGAAAGATGCTGGTGAATTGCTCCATTGCAAATACATCACTGTATGTAAATGATCTGTGGGACTGTTTTGCCCTCTGGCTGGAGCCATTTAATAAATTAATTAATTTATTTGAATTTTGATGACCGGGTAGGTTAACTGAGACAAAGCCCCTTTTTCAATGATGACCCAAGGAATAAAGCATTCCAAGAACAAAACATAATACAATAATACACATAGAATAGTACAGTGAGTCACAATATACAGTTAAGCCATAGGTAAATAACTACACTACCCGAGTAGGCAATAACCAAAGGATTCAAGATTACAGGCAGTTTGCAGGTAGCTAGGGGAGGCAGGAGGCAGATTAACATTTTATACCATGTGCAGGGACATTTGTGCCATTCACATACCAGAGTGGAGCTCTCTAAGTCAGGTGAAGGCTTCTTGAAGACTGTCGACCGAGTGGTACTTCAGGGACTGGAATCTCTGCCTGTAGATCTCTACTGAGATGTTATATCTCTTAAGGATTTATCTTTCATGTGGTCATAGTTTTCTGACTGCACAGGTTCATATTGCGGTAGACAAGTTGGCTTTACTTGTCAAATAAGGTACCAGCCTAATTGCCCATTGCTGTTTTGGTGATTGGCAGGCTCCAGCGACTGTTTCAAAAGTTGTCAGGTATGCTTTGATATCATCTGAGAGACACACAACTTTGTAAGATTAATGTCTTTTAAGTTGTTTGTGTGTTGTTCATCTGCTGGATACGTATCAGATCCTCCAGCTTCAATAGCTTGCAAGGCATCCAGCCATCACTGCATTTCTTCTTTTCTCTGCTGTTCCTGTCACTGCATCTCTTTTTTTCTCTGCTTCTCCATCTCTCCTTGTAGTATAGCCCATCATTTGAAGAAAGTAGGCATGCTTTCAGGTTCTGTCACTGCTTGTCTTCTTCTTCCATCACTGGCTCTGACTGTACAGTCTCAGATTGAACTTTCATTTCTGCTTCTAGTTTGGCTGCCATTCTTCTGGTAATCGCTCCTGGGTTTGCAGCTGCAGGATCCAGACCTTTCTTCTAAGCTTCTCTGGTACCAAGTCTAGTACCCACTCACAAAACTCCCTGGCATAGAGTATGCATGGTGAAAATCACACTGCTGACACCAACTATGGTTGAGGCATTGGTCAGGAAGTACAGGCAAACCACGAGAAGTCATAACATTTGCAAGTAGTGTTTTATTATTGTCAATAGCCAATCCAAATCATTTTATTGTTCAACTTATTTAATGTTTACAATTTTACAAAAGTTAAAAACATTTAATGATTTATAAATACAGTCATTCATTCCCCTATAAAGTGCTTCATCATAGCAATTATTTGGAATAGATATACCACATACATTAGTGCTTAATACATTAGACATTCATCAAAAAAATATATATATATACAGTGTATATATATCACTTGCTAGGAGAGTGACTTTCCTTGGGGCACTTGTCAGTACATATCATTTCTTTCCTATATGCAGTCTTCAAGCAAAATTTCCAAATAGAATCAGAGAAATAATAATACAATAATACTCCACTATGAGCCCAGTACTGATACTTCTGAACTGAGTACCTACTGTAGCAAAAATACACATGTCTATTAATCCAAATCTGAATCACCTATGTGTACTATCAACCTGCAGAACTCCCTAGGCTTTTATACATTTTCTTCCTAATCATTGCAACACTCATAAAGTAATCTGCTAACTGTCTGATCATGTGTACATCTTCAGAATTTATCAAAATCAGTGTCAGAGTAGCTAGGTCAGCATTAGTTAAATTGTCAATGATACAATTGCCCTGCGTTCAGTATGAGTTTACTGTTTTTGATATACCATTAGCAAAAACAAAGAACATGTATTACATCTTCAACAACCCCGTGGTCACATTTACATTTTGGATAATTTTGTTTACCATATCTTGTGTTAAGAACGTTACTCTCAAACAATTCAAACTTGTAATGAGTGAAAATATTTCTGAGTGTTTGGTCTGTTAAAACTTCTAAATAGAATTGAAATTCGTATGTGCAATTACTGCTCATATGCCATTTTGAAAAGCTTGAGTTGTCGATCAGTTGTAGGTCACAACCAACCCAGAAGTTAATAATTTTGTTTCTTACCTATTTTGTGTATTGTAAACTTATGGTGACTCCACTTTCAGGATATCCAAATAGAAACTGAAGTTCATATTTCTACAAGAGCTCTAAGATCTTACTATACCATTCCGAACATTGGCATCCCATTGTAATCCACTTAGTTTTCTAATTCAAGCATGAGCATGGTAATCTATCTTCCTCTAGATGTGTTAAAAGAACCCTGTAATTTAGATATTTGCTATCCACTAGTGCATTTATATATTCCAGCCCCAGCTCTGCCCTAATATAGGGTGTGGGAGAGGACTGAGGTAGGGGCTAAAATTTTCCTAAGTTGTTTATAGATTGGTCTCATTAATTTACCCTTCTCTTTGGAGTGCCATATTTCTGCCCTGTATGTTATTTGTGACATTTATTTTTCATTCAAAACTTTCACCAGGGGTTTGATAGACCCCCATATTGATAATTAAATTTTTGTCAGTAACAATAAAATAAAATTTAAAGATACCCTCAGATGAAGGTCTTTGTTTTGTTTGAACTGCCTGTATTAGTACTATCCTGCACAATTTTAATGTTTTATTTTGTTATCAAGAACAATAAAATAAAGCATTAAAATTGTGCAGGATAGTGCTTATACAGGCAGTTCAGACAAAACAAAATCCTTCATCTGAGGGTATCTCTAAATCTAAATCTCAGTCTTTCTCTCTCTCTCTCTAAACAAATATTGGGCCCTATGCACAAATAGGTGGGATTTATGCAACAGAGGAGCATTCCTCCCCGTGTAGCTTCACGGCCCGGACAGGTACAGGATGCATGGTATTCACTACTGCAAGCACCCATGGGGCATCTGTCCATGACCCCACCCCTCCGGTGTGCAGATTCATGAAGGGTAGGCCAGTGTGAAGGGGTGGACCAGGGCAGGCAACCAATCAGATGCCTGACCTGTGTCACAGGAGTGGATCCCTTGCGCCCATGGGGCAATGCTGCATAGGACCCATGGACTCTCTGTACACCCACAAAGCAGCAACTGAAAGGGCACATGCCTGAACAGCTGCCCCAGCCCTCCCCATCTGCTTAGTAGGATGGGGCAGCATGGAGGGCTGGTTCCTGGTCCCACCAAAACTGGTGGGTGAAGTCAGTGGCAGTGCACACTGGGTTACTGCAGGGTTTTGGCTGCTGTAGCCTGCTCCTCCCTGTGCCTGTCACTACACACCTTAGTGAATAGCATGTCATGTAGGCATGCCCCCCGACATGCCTCCTGACTGCCCCAGTGTGTTGCTGTCTGCACAGCTGAGGGATCCTACATGCTACAGCTTTGCACATTGTACGTGAATGCTGTGGTGGGATCACGGGACCCTAGGTGTGCAGCATTCACACACACTGCAGATCCATGGTGCATAGGTATCCTTTTTTTTTGTGCACAGGCCCCATTGCTCTCTTTCTTAAGATGCTTACACCTAGCAATTCAATTCTGCACCCTGTTCTCATTAAGCTATATCTCCTATTTTCACACAATGTACCAAACTTTGTCAATTTCTTTCCTGTAGCCAGTACATCCAGTCTTTAACAGATGCAGCCAATTAAGACATTCTGGCTAGAGCTGGTTTTCCTGCTGACAGCTCTGCAAACAAGCTTGTGGAGGTCAAAATGCACCTCAAGGTTAACCCCTTGTGTTCCAGATAACCCCAAGAAGCTGTATGTAATCATTTCAACAATATAACTGTGTACATTTGCAAACCAAGGGATCTCAGTTTCACATATATTTTTTTAATACTAGAGAAGCAAGGGAGAAAACGGGAAAACTGTGGGACCATCGGAGTGGCCACTTTTGAGGTTCCACAAAGAAAATTTGATTGTATAATCATACAGGTAAGAGACAAACAAGTGACAGAATAAGAGAGGACAGAATAGATCATTGCTTTTAACTCTCTCTGCATAACAAATGGGACAGGGTCTTATCCAAATCCTGTCATGCCATTCATTTCAATGGGTAGTTTTCTTTAACTCTTAACTTTTTTGTTTTTTAATATTTTTACATAGTTTTTCTGCTGATGTCTTCTCTAGTTTTCTAACCCCACCATGAGGAACACTATGGGAGTCAATGTGGATATCCCCCCAAAATGGGTGTTTTGGGCATATGCCAGCATCCATCACAAACACCCATTTTGGGGGAGGGGTGCAAGTTGACTCTCACAGGGTTTGCAAGGGTGGGATTAATAAATACCAGTACAGAAAAAAGTAGGAAAAATTATTAAAGAAAGTTATTAACTAAAAAATAAAATTATTGAAAATGATGGGCCCTATTAATTTCAATGCAGTCTGCTGTCAGAGAAGCAACACTTTGAGGGACATCGAGGACTGGGCATCAAAGGACAACAGGAGTCACTATGAGGGACAGAGGTGGGTGGTGGGGTGCACAGAGGGTGGGGGTGTTGTTTATTTTACAAAGAGTTTGGGGGATGGGGATACCAATGTGGACTTAATAGGAAGGGGACAGCAATGTGTATTGGTGGTGGTCTTGGGTATCTGACCACTGGACAGTTGGGGGTGAACATGCAGCAATTTTTCCAGCAGCAGGATTGGGCACCTGACTGCTGGACTTGGGGGTGAATGTATGGCAATGTTTACCAGTGGTATGTGAGCACCAACCACCGGAGTTTTGGAGAAACTGGAATAGTAATGTTTACTAGCCATGGGATTGGGCACCTGATTGCTAGACTTGAGAGTGTGTGTAAATTACAAAATGTGTACTGGTGGTGTTATTGAGCACCCAACCACTGACTTTGGGGGAGGGGGATGAACGGTAATGATGAATGGTGACAGGATTGGGCAACCAGCTGCCAGAGTTTGGGAGGGGGGAGAATGTCTGGTTTCCTTGGAGCACATCAAGTGATGCTCTGAGGAACAAGTTACAGGAAATGACGTTGTTGTGGGGGGGGTAGGGGATATCACCTGCATGGCATCATCAAAATGGAGTCTTTGTTAACAATGTAAGGTCCACTAGGCACAAGTGCTTGTTTTCAGGGGCAACCTGGGAGCACTGGTTGGTTAAGTGACTTGCTCAGAGTCACACACTATGCAAGTGGAGGTTGTGGGAATCAAACCCAGGTTTGCTGGAAGTACCAAGCTCATTCACAGCTCATTGCTTTAACCTCTAGACTATACTGCCAGCCATTTTTCTTAACCATGCTGGGATTGACTTCTACAAAATAGTCAGCGTCCCCAATAAAGAACAAAAAAGATCAGTAAAAGAACCAACAATCATATGCAGTAGCAGTGACTGATTGGAAAGAGGAAAAAGATACATAGTATCCAGGACAGAACATAATGCTTTTTGACCAACAGCCTGATCCTGAAGGTTTGACACAGACCACTGAATGTGAAAAGGCAACTCAACCTTTCCACAGCACCCACTGATAAGGAGACCAGAAGCTCTGGAAAGCTGTGTTGCCCTTCTTTAATGACTGTCTGTGATCACAAGTCTCAGCTGCTGTAGCTTGTGATTACTGGTGGGAACACACAGCCAAAACCAGCTGCAATAGAAATGGACATAAATGTAACAGCAACCAGGGCACTAGCACTGTAATACCCACTAGAAGGTATGTATGTCCAAGGACCACAGGTTACCTGGAGACCTGTAGGATACAGCTGCTGGCTTCCCCCAAGAAAGTGCATCTCTCTTCTGATGGAAGACAGAATCAAATGAATAACATTGATAAAAATAAAACTCAAAGTGCAGAGGGTATTACAGACCCTGTAGAAGGGGATAGTGCCACCATTAAACATATTGTGCACCAAATTTAAATGGAGAAGTGGAAGGGTCAAGAAAGAGACAATAACCTTAGCCCATCCACAACAAACAAAAATTAATTCTGATGAGACAAGGTCACTCTCACAGCTCCCTGTGGGGGGTCCCCTCTCTCAACATTTCCAGCTGGCTGTCTGTGTTAAAACAGCCAGATTGGTCCAGAACAAGGCGACAAAATGCATCATCCATAATTTGCAACTAAGAAAGAAAAGTAATAACAGTCACCTTGCAGACAGTAATTTCATCCATACAGTAAGGGGATTGGTTCACGTACTGAAAATAAAGGTTGTTTATTTCCATTTTCCGGTAATAGCACACCACAGGAAATGCCTACAGTTCAGGGTGGGTGTGAATTAGTATCAGTACAAGTACAAGACAAATAACTGTTTATTTGACCTGACCTCTGTACCAGGGTATACATAAACAATACTCATGATGGAAAATTGGAGTTCATTCTGATTTTTGGGAAATCCAATCTGGAGCACATACAAAACCTATATTTTATTGAAGCCAACCTGGACACAGTTCATGCAAGAGACTTCCACCACATCAGCAGCAGGCATTGTAGAACACAGTCCTGCTTTTACGTAACAGCTTCCCTGTCCAGAAGAAAATGCACCTTAGGCCTTGCAGCACTGGTCAGGGACCATGTTCTGTAGATAGACAGGTTACATCACAACACTGTATTACATTTATCTGTCCAAAGTATAAATAAGGCTTTGGGATCTGTCATATACAGTACTCTCAGAGTACATATCTCTGCAGTCCATGGAGCAGGAGAGGACAATATCCTAGCAGACTTGCTAAACTGGAGGGGGGGCCAGGAACTGTGCTGTTACAGGTGTTTAGGAAATGGGTGTCCCATGGACAGATCAATTACCTAAGAGGAGAACTAAAAGCTTTCAATACTCTGCTGCAGATCCCCATATCTGGGATCAGTCCACAAAGAGGTACTGAGCATGCTGTAAGAAAATAGGTTTCTTTGCATTTCAACCCCCAACCCCAATACAGAAAGTTCTCCTAAAAGCAAGAGTGGAACAAGTTTATATGATCTTCATAGCTCCAGACAGGCTCTAACAACCATGACACTCAATGTTACTGCAGATGTGCACAGGGACTCATACTCTGCCACTGTGCAAAGACCTGCTGGCAATTTTCAAAAATCAAGTGACTCATCCAGACAGGAATCATTTCACCCCCGAGGGCATGGTTCTTGAAAGGGTAGAGTTTTCAGTTTTGAATCTCTTAAACCAGGCCAAGACAGCACTAACATGGCTTAGACACCATCCACAAGAAGTACTTACACCTCAAAATGGAAAAGATTCTATACCTGGTGTGAACATAACTCCCATGTAACTGAAAATGTACATATTGTATTAATCCTGGACTATGTGTTACATTTAAAGCCTCTGGACTTAAGGTCCACTTCTCTAAAGGTGCATTTGTGTGCAATGCTTGTAGCCTTCAGGCCCAAGGCCTCAGCTGAATGTTTATTTGAATGGATTCTTATACTGTAGGTCTCCCAAGCATGTACTTCCCTGTGGAGATGCTTATACTAGCCTGGGACATGAACCTGATCTTCTTCACGCTATCAATAGCCCTTCCTTTTGAACCTCCTGGCACTAAGTTAAAATATCTCATCTAGAAAACATTATTCCTGGTGACACATACATCAGCAGGGAGAGTCAGTTTCAAGCACTGCAATGATCCATCATACTTGATTTTTAAGGCTGCATCATGCCAGATCTATGCTGACATATTTCTATCAGAAGAAGGGGTCTGACCAGAATTTGTTATGCAGCACAGCTATGTTGTTACGGTGGAGTGGAGTTGAAGCGCAACTTCCTGCAAGTCTGCCTGCATCCCTATTCACTAAAATGTGTTTCCTTCTTCTTCCCCCTTCCCGCTGTGCTATTTTCTTGCTATCCTCCCCATTCACTAACCAGTGCCCAATTTCCACTGATATGCCAACTGAGTTGTATTTTCTTTATTTGGCTCAGAATACATACTTACTCATATAAAAAAAGCCATAGAAAAATGGCCAGTCAGCTCATCCAGAATAAACGCTGAAGTATAAACTGAAAGTACAATTGTATATCATCCATTCATTTCTTCTAGACATAACTTACTTTCTCTGTAAGGTAATGATGAAGTTTTCATCTCATCTTATTTCCAATGTAACTATTAATATTCATGTGCACATAAAACAATGCTGTCATCAAAAAATGTTTTCGGCTCCGGTCGTTTTGGATTACAGACAGCATCAGATCCCCCAACTGACAGGGCTCAATGTGTTTTTCTTGTGCTGTATGCTGTTCTGTTTCAGAAATTTAGTCCAGTAGGAGCTCCTTGTCTTCTGCTTGCACATCCAGTCCGAAATCTTTTAAATATTATGTCCCCACACACTATTTGACTACAACATATCATGAAAACAAATATCCTCTAGACATTAGTGGGGTGAGATCAATGTCTCCTCAATCTCTTGCTTGGTGCTGCTGCAGCTTGCCTTTGTGCTTGCTGTCTGACTAGAACAGCTGCCTTTGAGGATGTATAGGCTGCTGGCCCCTTAGATGCTGGAATGATGATGATGATGATGATGATGGAGGTGTAAGTCACATCCCCTGTTGGTCTTTAGGTCCCCAGCCCACTGTCTGCTATAGAAATACTGCAGCAGCCAGCCACAGCTTTTGCTCGGTGCCTGGTTTCACATCACCACCTCAGCAATCTTAAAGCTGTCAGCTCACTTTAGCAAAGAGGGGTGAGCTGACAGAGCTGGCTGATACAGTCACACCACTTACAATGTGGGAGCCAACCGGATCTTCTGAAGCTGTGCACTCAATAATGTGGAGAACAAGCAGGGAGGCAGAACGGTAACAGAAATAAGAAACCCTGGCTAAAGAACATTACTCTGTGAGCCGCACAGTGAGATGCTGCCAGTGAGTATCATTTTTAAGTGTTGGTGATTATATCAAATGTCCTAGTTTGATAACATCCTTTCTCCAAGTAAATGGTGTTATTGTAGTCATTTTAGATTTTCAGGTATTATCCTATAGAACACAGAGTACAGGGCACATTTAACAGCATAGCTGTATTGACGTTTTGTCTGGACCACTTCCTTGACTCCTATATCCAACAAACATTACTATACCTATCCATGATTGTGCTATACCACAACCAAGCCAAGGTGCAGTATTGATTTGTGTATTAACTTTGAAGACATCCACTGTATGGGGAAACTACTGACAACTACTATCTCTGTAAAGCTGGATATTTTCACCATTATTTCATGCACATTTTGGGAATCAGCTAAGGTGGATACTTAATATACTTCTGTGGGCTAAGGTGGACATCCAGTTAATGCTGACTGGTTTCCCTACAGTGATTATGGTGTCACCACGCAGGAAACCTAGAATCACATCTGTACTACCACCTTACATGCACTGAGAATTGCATAGTTGAGATTTTAGCTCTTCTCAGTAATTGTCAAAAAGCAGCCATTCATTCCCCAATGAAGGTGGTGTGATCTAGTGGATAGATTACATGTTTGGTATACAGGAAATCACAGGTTCAAACCCTGCTCTAGCCAAATATTTACTGTTTGCCCTTGAACAAGTCACTGAACATCCTAGTGATTCAGTAAACCCATCTACTGAATTGGGCAGAAGCAGTACCCCACTGGAAAGATGTCATCTCAGCTGGGCTATCATAAATTCATATTCAGATGAATGCCTGCAGGATCCCTACATCCAGTTCGGCACCCTGGATTTTTGAAAACACAGACATCTAAATGCCACCAAATAGAAACAGGTTATCAAAGTGGTTTGATTAGAAAGGAACTAACCTATTTAGCTACCTTCTTCTTTCCTTCAAATAGACTATCATAAGTACATATTCAGTAGATATTCAGATGGATGTTTTTGGGATCCCTACTTCCAGTTCAGCAACTCTGGATATTTATGAGCACAGACATGCAAATACTACAAAACAGAAATGAGTTATCCCAGTGGTTCAAATAGGAACTAAGCTCTTTATCCTCCTCCTTTTCTTCCTTCAAATGTGTATTTCCTACCCCTTGCCACCTACACACACACACACACACACACACACACACACACACACACACACACACACACACACACACACACACACAGCTAGATACTGCAGAATACCAGCTATGGATATTCCGGTTAAGCTGGAGAAACCACGTTCACAGTATCTCTCACACACACACACACACACACACACACACACACACTCAGACCTTATTCTTGGCATTTATACTGTATATCTCTGTAAAGAGCAAGGGCTTCACAATTACATACACATTTCATCCTCAGTAACAGTGTATGGAGCACAATAAAGGCACCATACTGTAAATCACATATGGGATGTTTTGGGGGTGTATATACACACACACACACACACACACACACACACACACTACATTTCTCTTTTCTCGCAAGACTCATTTAAAAAAAATCTGGCAACCCATTGTAGCCACAGATCTCAGTGCTAACATAGAGTATCATGTAGTTACAATCCTCATGCATATGCTGTTGTTTAAGTTCACATGCATGAATTGTCCCCTGAGAAAACATTGTACAGTACAAGTGTACATTATTAAAAGCATAAGACTCAGCAGTTTTATAATATTTTTAAACATGTAATCCTTTCATAAATTGCTAAATAACAAAGGCAGAGCCAGGCTATGCCTAGACAGTGTGTGCAAGATAAATCATCCGCTACCAAAAAAATAGAGCAAGTAAAGTGATCTACAGTGCAAGTCACACTAAACTGTTCCTCCAACTCACTGCTTTAGCATTTGTCAGTGAGTTGCTTAATGTGTATACTGCTCAGTGCAATGAATTAATGCAAGTTTCCTAATGCTTTGCTTCAAGCTGCTATTCAGTTTCAGCTTACTTTGCAGCTCTCTGGAAACTTTTATCAATGCAATGCAACACATTAAGCAACCCATAAAAAATACTGAACCACTGAGCTGGAGTCCGGGTTCACTACTGCAGTGTGCAGTACTACTGCAGTGTGCAGTACAACTTGATTCACATGTCATTCTATCCAATCCCCGGAAGAAGCTCTCACCCAATTCCAGTCAATAGTGATCCTGCATTCAGATCGAAAACCCCATCTCTGCCGCCATATTCTTTTCCCCACTTCCAAGGGCTCCACTCACTGCCCTTACAACTGCATTTATTAAATTTAGTTTTGTAGCATTTTTAAAAATGTACACAGAAGCCCTGTCCTTTTGAAAAAGCAGCTCTGTCGTAAATGTAACGACTTCAATAAAGCAAGAGCTGGACAGCTGCCTATACATTGCAATACAATACACATCTTTTTTTTTAAATCATAATTTGCAGTACTATTTTAACAAAATGATCAAAATCATGACTTAACATGTGTATCATTTTTACTAGTGCACATGTTAAGCTATAGTTTCAATCATTTTAGTAGTGCAGAATGCCAATAAAGTAGTCAAAGTTGTACCTGCTCTCTGAGCTGAATGGCTGTACAGGGCAGCACTACAAGGTAGCATTATGTAGTAATTTACCTGGTGGTCAAGTGGTTTGTGATATGCTCCTTTGTCCCACAGAAGAACACATGTCACACCGGCCCGTTGGCACTGAGGGTTGAGGTGCTGGACGCCACACCTCGTGCCACACTGGTGACCCAGTTTGGGGAATCAGCCGGGGGGCGCCAGGGGTCAGTAGGGAAGAGAGAGAGGATTCAGCATCCGTAGGACTGCTCTCCTCTGTTGGGGAAGGAGGGACTGCTATCCCACTCACTGATTGCCCTCTAGCAGTGGCTGGAGATCGATATGTGTCAAGAGGCATGTTGCCAACATACTGCATCAGTGGGGAGGTGGGGGGGAGAAAACTGAGGAGGAAAATGGAGCTGGCAGGCTCCGTGATGGCCCCATTAGTGCCCATCCCAGCCCCCGGAATCTGGATGTTGGTCTCTAGGGGGAGGGGAAAGTCGACACCCTTCGCCTCGGCCCTGTCACAGGGGTAACCCATGAAAGATCACCAGGAGAGTCGGGCAGGGAATGGTGGGGCCAGAGACTGAGTCCCTCTTGGGAGGTGGCCTGCCAGGCTCCTGGAGGAAAAACAAATAATAGAAAAAAAAAAAAGAACACATGTCTAAGCGTAACAATTCTTGACTTTAAATGTTACTTCCCTGATGTATTTCTTGTACTGTTAGTCCATTACAACAACAGCCACATCCCCCTCACTCCCACCCCACTAGCACTTTCACCACCGCTCCAAACGCAATCTGAAATGTCACTGTCCACTGGAGATCTCTGAAAAGACAGTTTTTAACAATAAAATTCTCTCCTTAGTCTGCATACAGTACTGTAGTTAGAGAAGTGCTCACTCTACTGAGAATGCTGCCTGTTACCTTCCCACTGGCACTAGTAAATGGTGTAACTTAACAGTGCCGGTCAGGAAGGAGGCAGGATTCTCGGTAGAACGAGCACTTCTTTAGCTACTTTACACAGACTAAGGAGAGAGTTTTTTGTTTAAAAAAAAACCTTTCAGGGATCTCCAGGAGATGGTGACATTTTGGACTGGACTTGGAACAATGTTGGCAGCAGTCTGTGAATGGGGGGATTGTGGCTGTCACAATTTCAATAGACTGAGATACTGTACAATATGAGAAATACATTAGGGAAATTATACTTAAAATCAAGAATTTTTACACTTAGATGTGTCTTCTTCTGTGGGACAAAGGAGCATGCCACAAACCAATTGCCCATCAGTTAAATTACTACTAAATCACCTGCAATGCTCCATTTAGGGACCACTCCTATTTAGCATTTTCCTCAATAAACTCCCAGATTCCTGTCATCGTCGTATCCTCCTACATGCTGATGATGCAGTGATCTTTACTTGTCACCACCTCCCCAAACTCCCTGAAGAACAACTTCAACAAGGTTTTGCAACTGCTGAGAACTGGTTTCTGGCTCACAAGCTTATTATGAACTAGAAAAAAACAAAGACCATGTTGTTCTCCAACCCTCAAAACAAGTATAAGGCAGTCCCCCTCACCATCACTAATAATGAAGGCTCCCCCTTGGAGCTAGTACAGTACTTCAGATACCTAGGTATAACAATTGACTCCACACTGACCTACTCCCAGTACATTGACAATGTCGCTAGGGCAATTAACTTGCGTGCTAGGATGCTTTACAGGCATAAGCACATTTTGACACCAGATGCCTTGCACTTAGCTATACATAGCTGTTGCCTCACTAGCTGAATACCGTCTTGTCATCTCTGGTGCTGCTACAGACACAGCTCTCTGCCACATCAAAACTGCCTTAAACAAGGCCTGCCATTTTTTGACAGGTGCAGAGCGTCTGACCCACACATGCGACCTGTATGAACAAGCTAATTGGATGAAACTCAATAACAGACTTCGTTAACAAGCCTGCCTGTTTGCCAAAAAAGCCAGCCTATGAAGGCTGCTCTCTGGAGTTGTAACACTACTCACTCCACCACTAAACCATGAAGCACCAGGAGCTCTGACACACAGCTGTTTCACACACCCCGGTGCTGTACCTCCCTTGGACAACGAGCCTTCTCCTACAGAGCCCCTTACTGGATCAACTCTGTTCCAGCTAGCATCTCCAATGCTCATATACTGGGTTCATTCAAGTGCTTGCTTCAGCAATATCTAGTCTCCTTGGCTTCCTGAGACTGTTATCACTAGGTTATCTCACTCAGTCCCTTTTGGACTGGCTACTTGCTCTCGGTACCCACGATTATCATCCCATCATAGTAATAGCACTTCTCACACTCTGTGCTACCTCCGTCTCCTCTTAGCACTTATGACACATTTCAGACAGTTGTTGCCTTATTCCCTCACTCTGCTCTTTTCCCTGTTCTCTCACCATGTGCCCCAACTACCCCCCTTTACCATCTCTCCCTCTGACACTTACTTCCTTACCTGCCTAAGCCTTCCTGTTCTCACCTCACTGCATTATTCCATGTTCTTCCTTTGTTTCCGCCTGTGTCTACTTGTCTTCCCTCCCACTCCCTCCCTCTCTCTGTCTCTTTCTCTATCTCTCTCTCTCTCTCTCTCTCTCCCTTCCCACCTGCTCCTGACTATACCTAAATCAACTTTCACCATATCCCTGTAGGCTACCAACTACTTGTCTTACAGTTTGCTCATCCACCTGGAAATAAACTACTAAACGTGCAGTTTAATTGTAATAAATGACACTGGCATACTGTGTGATATGCCTACCTAATAATGTTGTTTTTATTATGTGTTTCATTATCAATCGCATGTCTCATTTGTACAATCCCTCTATATGGTGCTTGTCCACCCACCTAATCTGTGCTTACCTGTTCTGTAATATCCTAAGTGTTATGCCTGGTTATACTTGCAATGCTTGTACTAATTGTAAATGTTCCCCTGACTCTGTAATCTTCTGACGTGGAACCTATAAAAAGAGCTCTGCTCAAAGGTATTTAATCCAAGATTTCAATAAATAAAATAAAATACATAAAGCTGCCTCGGAATGCTGCCCTGTACAGCCATTCGGCTCAAAGAGCCAGTAAAACTTTGACTACTTTATTGGCATTCTGAACTACTAAAATTATCAAAACCATAGCTTAACATGTGTACTGGTAAAAATGATACACCTGTTAAGTCAGGGATGTGAAGCTGTTTAAGGTGGACGGACTTCACCTAAACAATGTAGGATCCAGATTATTGGCAAAGAAGTATCACAAAATCATTTCAGATCATTTAAACTTACAAAAGGGGGGGGGGTCTAACTAAGGATGTCACAGTAAACATAAAACCGGAAATCAGGAACTTTACTCAAACTAAAGGCTGGACGGGACTACTCAATGCAAGAAGTCTTGGAAATAAATTTGAGGAATTTAAATATATACTACTGCAGTCTCAAAGCATTCAAGTCAGTGTCATCACTGAAACATGATGGGATGTAAATGATAACTGGGACAAAAACATAGATGGATATAACTTGTTCAGCAAATCTAGAAAATTCAGAAAAGGTGTTGTGTGGTAGCAGTCTATATTGATGACTCCATATAGTGCAAAGAAATTATAATGGACCAAAACAACCTTGAACAAATCTGGTTAAAATTGTTACCATACAAAACTACAAAAATTATACTAGGAGCAATTTATAGGCCTCCATCAATCAGCCCAGATAACAACACATCCCTGCAAAAACAAATTGAGCACCTGTATCCGGCCAATAGAATTCTAAATAATGGGAGATTTTAAGCTGCCAGGAATTAACTGGAAATCTTTCAAGGGTTCTTCAAAAATAGAAACAAATGATCTTAAATTAATTGATCAGATAGGGCTGGAACAAAAAGTACATGATAATACCAGAGGGGAGAATATCCTGGATCTTATCTAATATGGGTAATTTAGTTTGTAATACTAGGACTACTACACCTTTAGGGAGTAGTGATCACCAAGCTATTCTATTTGATGTTACTGAAGTAAATGCAAAACATACAGTATAGGAACAACCAAACTTTTAAACTTTGGGAAGGCTGATTTTGTCAGTATGAGAGTAAACATATCACAGTGGAACTGGCTACATGATTGTGGTGGAGATAGGCTACACCCTCAGATACAGGACTTTTTGGATTACTTTCCTATCTCCTTGATTTTCCTACTTATAAAACTTCTGTTATGTGACAGTACCACTTACATTATTGCCTAATTTTTTTCCCCTACCCTAGGTTGGCCACCTAGCATAGTACGATCCTATTTACTATTTTTCCTACTATTTGGTCTTTTCTTCCCTATTCTTTTTCCATCCATATTAGTCCCCCTTAGTTATCTGTATAACACCCAGAGAGGTGTTAATAAACTAAAGAAACTGATTTATGCCTGAGGGCACAGTGAAATAAGAAGAAGGTGCTGCCCCTAAGAAAATTGGGCTATGTGTTTATAAAGTTATTTTCTTTCTGCAATAATAATTATCCTTAAGGATCTCTTCATATTTCATAACCAAGAAATGATATGGCTTTGAGGTATGCCCTGTATTAATGATTGCACCACAAATTTATGTATAGTTTAAAAAGGGGTAAAATGAAGGCAGTATTCTGTATAGCCAGTAGGAATGTGAAGGCTGAGTATAGGAAGCTACCCAGACTATAAACTGTTGCCCCTTGTTTAATGTATAAAATATATTTTGTTTTCTCCACTGTAAACCTTGCTGTGAGAGGGTGAGAGAGAGAGAGAGAGAGAGAGAGAGAGAGACAGAGTGGGTTATAAAGGTATTTTTGCTCTTCTCCATGTCTACGCTCCATGAAGCATTCCCACTAGGATTTAGCCACTTTGCGGTTTTGAAATGAATTTACTAAGAGTTATACTAGGATGTGTTAGATGTACAGAAGATGGGTTACCCATGTGAGTACATCTTCCAGCATGCTGGAATAGGTTACTGTGGTTGCAGTAGGTGGATGTCCACAATTTTTTTAAAGTCTCAATATTATTTAAGTTTGCTAGGTGATTTGGCAGTGAATTCCATAGTGGGATAATTATTTGCTTGAAGAAGAATCTTCTATTATTGTTTTTGGGATAGGTTAGAGGTAGTTGGAAATTATGACGTCTAAGATTACATGGCCTAGAAATGAATGTCATGCCCAGTTTAATCATTAGTTCTAGGTCTCTTGAAATTTTGTACATTAATAATAAGTCCCTCCTTGTTCTACACTGTTCCAAGGTGTACATATTCAAATCCCTCAACCGTTGGCAGTAGGTTTTATTTTGCATATTGTCCACCATTTTGGTAATCCGTCTCTGAACCCCCTCAAGTCTCAATAGGTCCTTACTTAGATGTGGACTCCATAGTTGGGAACAGCAGTCAAGGTGGAGTCGTATGGGTGGCTCTGTATAGAGGCAATACACAGTCCCTGTTTCTGGATACAAAAAATTTTCTAATGCAACCTATTATTCTGTTTGTTTTGGTTGTCAAACGACCACAGTGTTTTCCAAAACTTAAATTGGAAGATATAATTATCCATAGGTCCTTTTCTTCAGTGACCGTACTTGGTGTTGAGCCATTTAATGTAGAATGGTGATTAGTGTTATTTTCACCAAGAAGCATGACAACACATTTTTCAATATTAAATGATATGCCGTTATTTTGTGCCCAGACTTCCAGTGTATTTAGGTCCTGTTTTATATGTTCTATATCATCATTAGTTTACACTTTGGATAGTATTTTAGTGTCATCAGCAAACATTATGGCAAAATTATATAGATTTGAAGTCATATCTGAAATGAATATATTGAACAGCACCGGCCCCAAGACTGAACCCTGCAGCACACCACTGGTCATGTGCCCCAAGGATGATTGGTATCCCCTAATACAGATGGTTTGTGTACGGTTATTCAACCATTCATTTACTCAGTTCACCAGTAAGCTGTTTATCCCAAGTTTGTACATTTTGTTAATTAGATTTTGGTGAGGCACTTTATCAAATGCTTTTGAGAGGTCTAAGTAGATTAGATCTACTGGTATGTTGTTGTTAATGTGTTTACTTACATTTTAGTAAAACATTAAGTTAGTCGTAAGACATGATCTTGAGTTTTTAAAGCCACGTTGTGATGGGTCAGATATTACTTTTTGTGCCATGTCCTCGTCTAACTTTTTTTAAGGATGGTTTCAAATAGTTTCCCCAATATACTGGTTAAGCTAATGGGTCTGTAATTTGCCATGTCACTAGGGGAACCCTTCTTAAATATGGGGGTGACCATTGCTGATTTCCAGTCACTTGGGATAATTCCAGTGGATAAGGACATAGTGAATTCTTATGCAATGGGTCAATTAGCCAATTTGAAATCATCTTAATTAATCTAGGGTGCAGTTTGTCTAGTCCTGGTGATTTATTGGTGTTTAGCTTATCTAACTGTATTTTGATTTCTGTTTTGGTTATTTCTATCATATTATCATCTGGTGCGGTTGGTTTCACAGTTGGTTTTATGTTTAGAGGGTTGATTTTATTGTACACTGAACAGAAATATGTGTTTAATTCCTCTGCCATTTCTGAGGGGGTAGTAACTTGCACAGGACCAATTTTGAGGGGACCAATAGGTTTTTGGGTAGATTTTTTGTGGTTAACATAAGAGCAAAAACTCTTCATTTTGTTTTTACACTGTCTAAGGATTACTTTGTATTTATCTTTGTTATAGGTATTATTGTCTCTTGATAAGGCTCTGAATGCCCTTCTTTTTTTTTTTTTTATTAATTTGGAAATTGTTGGTGTTAACCAAATGGGTAGTTTGCCCTTTTTGTTATATATAGTTTTGTCAGGGACATAATTTGCTTCTATTTCTAGAATTTTGTTTTTGATAATTGTCCATAATATTTCAGGGTTGGTGTGGGCCATTGTTCCAATCCCAGTTATATAGGGCCTCCATGATTTGTTCAGTGTTGGCTAAAATATAGTTTTTAAATATTGTCTTTCTGGCTATTTTAAGGACTGTAAAATTAGTTGCAAAAGTTATTATGTTATGGTCGAAGTTTGTTAAGGGGTTGGTTATAAGAATATTGTAAATATTGTCAGAAATATTAGTTATTAGTAAATACAGAATGTTTGAATTTCTGGTAGATTCAGAAATTAACTGATTTAGGTTATTAGATGCACACGTTTCAAGAAATGTACTTTCCTGGTGGGTTTCAGTCATGCCATTAGTCCAGTTTATCCCAGGAAGGTTAAAACCCCCAATAGGATATTGTCTTTGATTGTTTTGTCTGTAATATCTTTTAGTATAGTCTGATGGGTAGTGATATCTGTATCGGGTGGTTTATAACATACATTGACTATTAGTTTTTTTTTTGTTCATTATTTAGAATTTCAACCCATATAGTTTTGAGAGTGTTGTCAGTTAAGTCATGTATGGGTTTGTACATTATATTCTTTTTAATAAATAAGGCTATCCCCCCACCCTTTTTTATTATTCTATTTTTGTAGTATATATTGTAGCCTTTTCTTTTAGTGTTCCAGCTAGGGGAATCCCCCCACCATGTTTCAGTTACTGCCACTATGTCAATATTGTTTCTTATTAAGGTTAGTTCAAGCTCAACCATTTTTATGTGATGCAAGCTCTGTGCATTTGTAAGCAAAAAAGTAAGACCTGTGTTATGTTTTCTTAAATGTAGTTTTTTTGTTCTGGCTTTTGTTTGAGGTTTGTTCATACTTTACTGTAGTTTGATCTTTCCCCTTGTCCCTTAGAATCTAGTTTTTGACTGTTATATATTTTGTAGTGTTTTATGGAAGATAACATCCTAGTAGTCTAGAGCCCTGTTTGCTTAGATGTAGACCACCATACCCCTATAAATTGGATCTGTTGTCAAATAATTCCCAGGTCTTAAAGCAGTAGTACTACCGAATCAGTAAGTGATCTATCAAAATTCTGCTTTTTGGCTGTAAGCATGCGGCCAGAGTTCCAGTTTCCATACCTGTAAATATTTTTTACAGTCATCTTTAGTTTTTTAGATATCTGTAATTTATTTGAATTGTTGCAGCGCTACAACAAATATAGGAGCTCACTAATTTTCAGCTGCGCTTTTTCTACAGGTCACGTCTTTTGATAACAGCAGAGGGACCCTCTGCTGACCATTCCCAATGTCTCTGCAAGTCATTCACATGTGCAGTTGGCAGCAGAGGGGGTTCCAGTGCAACATATTTAGTGGTAGAAATGTAAACAAAAGCAGAGAATAACTGAACAAATTACTCGGCGATAGTACAATGCCAGTGAGAAAGAGTAACGGGTATGTGATTAGCGGTGCACAGGGAATACATTTTCAAAAAAGTGCATTTTTTTTTTGTAGGTCTGCTGCCTTAATACAATCGATGTTATTTTCCAAGCACCATCTTCACAACCAGTTGTTCTATGATTTGATGTAGTTTTGTTTTTTGTAGCTTGCCCTAGGTACTGGTAATATTTCAGAAATGATCAGTACTATGTTCAAGTCCTGAAGAGTCCTAATAGCTAGTTTAGTGTATTTGATAATACTATCAACCTCATGCCTCCTGATGCCATTTGTTCCCACGTGTAAGATTGCTATTTTTGGATTTGTTATTGCTTGAAAAATTCCAGGCAGCATGGAGGTTATGTCACTGATTTTTGCCCCACTGCAACTACAACTAGCTGTGTTCTCCTTGTTGCCCATAGTTGAGTACCTATCTGTAAATCTTGTCATAGAATCCCCTAATAAGAATATTTGCTCTGGCAATGATTCATTTGCAGTGTTTGGATGATCATTTATGTTATAATCTAAAGTGGCGATGTTTTGTGATGGTAAAGGTGTTTCTTTTTTTTTTTTTTTCAGTGGTGCTATCCAATGGTATTTGGCTGGGGGGTAGTAATGTTGTAATCTAGGAAGTAGCTTAAGGGTCCTCCAAAATGTGCATTAGTGGGTCAAAACTACTATAGAGTGGTAATATGAATTGTTCAGCCTTTCTTCCTTTTTTTGTTGGTTTAAGGCTTTGAATTTGATATAAATTTTCTTCTGAACGGTCATCCCCTTCCTCGTCCCTTGATCTTGTTTTGTTATGTATTGGCAGGTCTGAGGTAGCTTTATTAGGGGAGGCCATGCTTGGTGTACTTTGTAAACTGCTTGGTTTTGAAACTGCATGTTGAGTATTAGTTTCACCCACGTCTACTATATTTTGTGTTATTGTTTGTTCAGATTCTTTATTATTCATTCTTCGATACATGCACTGCTGACTGATTTCAAGTACTTTTAGTCTGGTATTAAATAGGGATATCTCAGCCCTTAGTTCCTCATTTTGTTTACATTTATGACATGTAAATGATTCCTCTAAGACAGGAACATCGCTGATTAGATACATTGTACATTTGGTGCCCAACTTCCCCTTTTAAAAGTTCACCACAGTCCATGTTCTACCTTTCTAATGTGTATTTCAATTAGTTTTGGGATATACTAGATTCAAATGTACACTTTTAAGTTGTGAAGACCTACCTATCCATCCATTGCTGTTAGTGGTGTGCACTAGCAACTTGCTGCGCTTCCTACCCTTGGCATGCATAACATGCGCAGATGCGTGTGTCTCTGCGCATGTCTCTGCATGTGATATGCATGCCCTGCCCATGCCCATCCTGCTCGTAGCAGTGCTGTAATGTGTATGATCTTGTAATCTGGAAGTAAACATCCTGGGGTTACAAGTTGTTTGCACAGCAAATCAGTGTTTTAGACCACAGAAGTGGTTTTGCTGCTTAAAAGACATAGAAAGCTGTGATTATTTCTTAAAACAGAGGTCAACTAGCTGAGCTGTAGTTTCTTGCAGGCTTAGAAAGAACTATAGCTCCTCTTCCTGTTTGCTAGCACAGGGCTCCAGGTACTTGTTATACAATCAGCACAATATCAGTTTCATTTAAAAAAAATACATAATTCAGCAATCTTTCCTGGAGTAACAGGCAAACTACTGCACCCAGAAAAATGTATCAGTTTACTGCCGCTCACAAGAAGCTATTCTATATGTTGTGTGTAAGACCTGGAAATGTATCTCAGGATCACGGAACGCTTGAAAACCCAAAATCACAATTAAAACAAAAATCAATTATTTAGACCACAGAAGTGGTTTTGCTGCTTAAAAGACACAGAAAGCTGTGTTTGTTTCTTAAAACAGAGGTCAACTAGCTGAGCTGTAGTTTCTTGCAGGCATAGAAAGAACTATAGCTCTTCTTACTGTTTGCTGGCACAGGGCTCCAGGTACTCGTTATACAATCAGCACAATATTAGTTTAATTTATAAAAAATCTAATTCAGCAGTCTTTCCAGGAGTAACAGGCAAACTACTGCACCCAGAAAAATATATTTTACCACTGTTCTACATAAGCAGTTGTCAGGTTCACTCGAGAAGTGAATCCAGTTTAAGAAAACATGTTTTTTTTTCTTCAATAGTGAGAGAACTCCCTAGAATGGAGCTGGCAAATGCTCCACAGTTCTCTCACCATTCCTCTGTCCACATCTTGTTCACTCAGAGCTGCCAGCAGAGTTTGTAAACTTCAGCCATCAGCCCAAGGTGTATAAATTAATCAGCAGTCCGCTTGGTTCAAAACCCAAACAGGGTACTGAGAAGAAAATGAAAGACTCCCCAGCCCCTTAAATCAGGGAGCATGTTTTATTCAAATAAAAAGCAAAAGAGCACATTAGCTCCTATAAAAAAAACAGAGTGAAGCTGCTCTATTTCAGAATGCAGAAGGGAGCTGGGAGCTGAGACCTATCTTGATGATTGTAGCCGCTGCTCCTACCAATCCTAGCACTCTTAAGTGCTCCTAAGTGCTTCTGACAGATAGCATACAGTACAAAGAAGGACAGAGGTACTTTCCTAACAATAAAATAAACCTGGTGAAGATAAAGCAACTGGGTATTAAAAAAAGAGAGCCTGCTGGCTTACCTGGCTTGTAGAAAGGAATCGATCCTTCTCTATAGGCGAGCAGCACCCTCTGCTGTCCCCTTTTTATGATACTCCCCATGCCACTCTTAAGGTAATGAAGGAGGGTTCCTTTTTGTTACCATGCAATT
Organism: Neoceratodus forsteri; assembly: GCA_016271365.2. Classification (NCBI taxonomy): domain Eukaryota; kingdom Metazoa; phylum Chordata; order Ceratodontiformes; family Ceratodontidae; genus Neoceratodus; species Neoceratodus forsteri. The sequence goes on along the minus strand of CM057458.1, from coordinate 722,007,162 downwards.
AACTATATTTTGGGCTATTGTAACCTTGTAATATATATTTATTAAAGTGGTATTACTAAAGTACATTGAAGTGTTGAATGGTAAATTTATGGTGGGTCACAAATTGATGCTAGACTAACCCAGGTAGTTTATTTTTTTATTTGAAGTTAAGGGCTTTGTCAGGTGACCCCACCCTCTAGTTATAAACCTCTGCACTGTCAGCAGATGGCAGATCAGCCTTGCAAGTTGAGAAGGATGGTCTACTGAGCAAGTAGACGAGTTGATATACAGAAGGTAAAAGGATCTTAGGAGTCTGCAAGAAACTACTGAAGCCAAGTAATCATCTTCATTGCATTTATTTTATTTTTTTCTTATTTTTTATACTTTTAAAAATAAATATCACACAAAGTGTGTTTTAAATCCTGACTAATTGCCTCGTCTGATGTTTTGTTTCCCCATACGCTGTGACAAACCTGGTTTTAGAAGTGGGATAGTACTTGTTGTCTGGAGAAATGAGAGGGAAACCAGTACCTAGATACCAACCCTGGTATCCAGACATAGGGGGCCAAGAACAGGATGGCACACCTCCAGGATTCCATGGATGCCAAAGGTCTGAAGGAGAAGGAAGGCCTGCCAAGAGTACATACCAGAGCCCAGGTGTTGAGGACCTGAGAAGAACTTCTACCTGGCCTGGATTTCAGAAGGATGAAGAAGAAAACAAGAATGAAAACAATGATGGGTGCAGGAGTTGGAGAAGACGAAGATGAGAAACTGCCATATGAGGACCCATGACCTGAAGACATCAGTGGCTTGTTGAAATGGTTGGTGGTGAAGCAAATTAAAATGGAGAGACAAAGGGAATGAGACAACCAAGAGAGAGATCTAGAGAGGAGGCATCAAAACCAGCAATGCATGGACACCTTGCGAGCTCTCCAAGTGATTGGACAAGGACCACGGGGCTGGACCAGCAGGTAATAACCCAAAAGACATTAAACTGACTAAAGTGGCACCACCTGATGATACTGAAGTGTACTTAACTACATTTAAGCAGGTTGCCTGAGCTTGTGGGTGGGACCAAAGACAGTGGGTAGTACGCCTGGCTCCGTATCTTACTGGGAAAACATAGTAGCAAACAATAATATGGACAGCAGGCATGCTGAAAGTTATGATCTAGTTAAGAAGGAGATTTTGAAAAGGTATCACATTAATGCAGAGATTTAAAGGCAGAGGTTTTGTTCCCTTAAACATTGTCAGAATGATGTCCCCAGAGAAACCTTTACCAGGCTAAGGGAACTTTGTTTAAAATGGCTGCAGCCTGAGGTAAAGTCTGTCACTGACATTGTTGACACCTTGGTAGTCAAGCAATACCACCAGATGTTACTGACTGAAGTGCAGATATGGGTTAGAGAACACAACCCAGAGACAGCCGAGTTAGCCATCAGTTTAGCTGAAGTTTTTTTAGCTGCACAACAACGCCTGAGGAAAGGATATCAAACTGACCCCACAGTACCTGCCCCCCAAACAATGAAAGCCCCTGTTGTTCCTAGAGCTCCCACTAAATATTCTTGGTAGACCGAGGGGAGACCTAATCAAGGAGCCAGACCATATAATCCTGATATTATCTGCAGGAATTGTCAGGGTAAAGGACATATTGCTAGGTTTTGTACCCGACCTACAGCTGATGCCACCCATTTGTCCTTACTGAATGATGGTTATTTTGTGCGAGACATTTCAATCAGTGAACAAAATGTGTTTGGCTTAGTGGACACTGCTAGCAAGAACACTTTAATTCGACCAGAACTAGTGGTTGATATCCAATCAGGAGGGCCAGACATGAAAATTATTAGTGTGCATGGGGACACTCACTACTATCTTACTGCTACAATTGTGGTGGATGTAGAAGGCCAGAATCATATGGTCACAGCAGGACTGGTGCACAACCTACCAGTGCCTATGGTTATAGCCCATGACTTTCCTGACTTTCCTACCTTAAAAACTGAACAAACAATGATCACAGCCATGACTACCAGGACTCAAAAGAAAAAGGAACAGTCTCAGGGGGATACTTTCCCTTTTGAAGGAGACATTATTGAATAAGCTGGTAAGGATAGAAAACCCCTTAACCAGAAGAAAAAACAGCAGAAACAATGGATGCAAACTGTAAATGGACTGCTTGACACAAAGTTACAGTCTGTGTTTAAAAATATTGATATAGCTGCTGAGCAGAAAAATAATGTGTTTTTATAACCTTTTTATTTACAGGTTGATCAAGAGGTATCCAAAGGGGCCCCTTTGATTATGGTAGTAGTAGTATGGTTTTGTTGTTCGGCTCAATGCCATTACAATATGTTAAAATACAAACAATTCAACATACAATATACAAATTAAATTATCTTATTAATACAATAATTCAGTTTCATTAAAAAGTATTATCCATCCATTTTCCCATGAAAATAAAATTCCACCAGCAGTTTCCTGCACGATCCAGTATTAAATATTAAAGAGGCAGTATAGCGCAGTGGTCTAAGGCTCTGAGCTGCAAATCTAGTGACATCCAGCAGACCAGACCTGGGGTTTGAATCCCACAGCTTCCACTTGCATACCGTGTGACCCTGAGCAAGTCACTTAACCTCCTTGTGCTCCCAGGTTACTCCTGTCAAAGAGCTTTCAGCTTAGTGTGCTATACCTGGTTAAACAACTAAATTAAAAAAAAAAATATTCATCATATAGATCCATTTAGAAAAATAGTTTAGCTAATCAGAATATGAAAATATGTATGATCATTTATATTTATAAGTGATTAATTATAGCTTCTAGGAGGAAATGCATTCACATTCAAAGAGTGTAACTGCAAAGAGTATGCTAGATCCAAAAGCTACCTATTAAATAGATTACATCTTATTTACAACATTAATCTTATGCATCTGAGAGAATACAGAAAGAGCAAAATGTCCTTCTAATCTCAGAAAAAACTAATAAACAATACTTATTATTAATTAGGAATTCATTTGGTACTCTTTATCATATAGAGCACACCGAAACTGTTCTATTAGAACATTAGAATAGCACAGATCACCCAAAATAGTTACAAAAAATATCAGCTTTTGTTTGGCAGCCAATTACCAGTCAGTGAAACCTGTTTCAGCTCTCATGAAGGAGCTGACCATACCGTCCACCAAGCATCCCTCAAAGAAACTATCTCCCATCCCCAGACAGGCTTGAAATTTAGCCAATATGTTTAGGCCCAACTACAGGTAGGATGCTACACTTGGAAGCTACTATGTAACAGCATTATTTAAGGTTACCCACTCACTAGATTCAAATTAGGAAATTTTGAGGCTGAGTCCTGCTATTACAGGCTTAATCAGGCCAAAATAGAGAACTAAAGAAGTTCCCACAGGAAGCAAAGTGAAAACTCCACCAGCTAACTTCCAGGACTATCTACCAGTTCCATTTGGCTCACAGCATTCCCTTAAAACAAGTATACATAATAAATGAAGTTCCCACAACTCAACCGGATATAAAATTGAGGTAATCAAATGTAGGGCCCACTACAGGTAGGGAATCCTACTCTTAAAGGTACAATGCTACAGTCTTATTGAGGGGCCAACTCACCGGACCCAGATTAGGGTATTTGAAGCTGCCCACAAACCCATCCTGTTGGGGTACTATCAAGGAGCATCCTACTGTGCATGCAGTTCCATACCCCGACTGTCCCCCAATATGAAGGGAACTATATGCCGGCTGCTTTTTATAGCCAGTTATGAATCTTTGGAGATTACGCCTACCCCAAAGAACTCACACTTCTCTCCACTTTAAGATCCAAAACCTTAAAGTTGAGCCCTGTCCTCCCGAAATTAATTAAACCTCAGTAAAACTTTAAGCAAAAAAAATTGAGATGCATACAATAAAATCCCAAAGAAACAAATATAGAATTAGCAACAGAAAATTGACTTGCACCAATAATAATCATAATATCACTTCATGTTTACCACTTAAATGCACGTAATCAAGTTCCAGATTCATACAAAATGCTGGCAGAATATATCTGGAAAAGTTTAAACTTGTATCCAACCCTAATGAAGGATCATTAGGCAGAAGGACTTTTCAATATGCTGGCTGAAATTCTGGCTGGTGTTCTTAACAGCTAAAGCACAGACTTCTTTGAAAATAAATATCTTTCTCCGCATAGAGAGTTCTGGTTAAGCGCAAGCAGTAGTTGTCCTTCCAGCCACATTTGTTAAGTTTAAAAAAAAAACACTTTATTGACTGTTTTATCTTTCCCTTTTTCCTTTTTTAAATGGATAAAAAAAGAATGTCAGTGAAACAGTTCCACTAGTATTTTATTTATTTATTTAAGCATTTAACCAGGAAGGCATGCTGAGCAGGTTACTGCTCGATTCCGAATGTGTCCTGGGGGAAGGGGGTACTGCATACACAGTTGGAGGGCAAACATAATACAAAGTGTAACTCATAATAGGGACAAACACTACAATGGGCAGGTGATGATACTAAAGATAAGTAGATTGAGAGAACAATAAATACAGACTCCAAAACAGGCACAGTTTAAATACAGTACATTAGATATAGTAGGATAGGTAAATCATACATTACGATGTTCACAGAATGGGCAAACAGGCCTGCAATTTCTGTGAACTGTATTAGAGCCTAGACACATGAGCAGACAAAGGAGAAATGAGCTTGGAGCATAGAGTTAAGAAGCAGGAAGGGAGAGATGTGTCGAATGTTTGCTGGGAGAGAGCTCCACAGCTTTGGCATTCGGTAGCTAAAGGCTGCCTGGACAGAAGCAGTGGACATATATGAAACAGTTAAGATCCATCAGTCATTGTTTCTGAGTGATTATGCTAGGCTGCTGGGGTTGACTAGGGAAGAGGCAAGGTAAGGAGGAAGTGACTGGGAGCAGGACTTGGCTGAGATCTTGACCCAATGAGATTGCCTATGGTTATTGAGAGAAGTAAGGTTCATGGACTGGTAGAGGTCGCAGTGGTGGGTGGAGTATGGACAGTTAAGGACAAAGTGACAGAAAGAGTGAAAAAGGTGGTCTAGTCTAGCTAAGGTGGACTTATGACCAGCATTGTAGGCTACATCCCCATAGTCGAAGATGGGGAGGATCATTTTCTGCACAATCGCCCTGTGGAGATGCCATCTCGGTTGCAATATAGTGCACCAAGCCTGGGGTGCAGCTTCTTGAGTTTGGAGTCAACATGTGCAGAAAAGTTGAGGTGCTGGTCAAGCCAGACACCAAGGTATCTGAAGGAGGTGCAGGCCTCCAGGGACCTCTCGTCCAGGGTGTGGAATGAGGGAGGGAAAAGGAGCCTCAAAGTCTCTGCCTAGTGCCAAAGGTCACAGAGATGGTTTTCTTGGCATTGAGGAAGAGTTGATTGGAGCGAAGCCAGTGCTGGAACTTATCAAAGTCCTGCTGCAATCTGGTCACAACATCAGTGGCTGAGGGGCCAGATGTATAGAGCACAGTGTCATCCACATGCATGTGGATGGAGGTATGTGGGCAAGCAGAGGGCAGGTCATTTAGAAAAATGGAGAACAGGAGTGGGTCTTGGACTGAGCCTTGCAGTACCTCTGTAGTAACAGGCAGGGGTGCAGAGGTGGAAGAACTGATTCTGATGGATTGGGACCTGGCTTCTAGGTATGAGTGGAACCAGCTGGTGGCCCAGCTGGACAGCCCTGCATTAGTAAGTTTGGCCAGGACGAGCGAGTGGGAGACGGTATCAAACACCTTGGCCATGTCAATAAAAATGGCGACTGTGATGTGGCCAGCATCTGTACCAGATGGAATCAGTGAGCCTGAGAAGGGAGGTGGTGGTGTAGTGGGATTTCCTGAAGCCAGACTGGTAGGGAGTGAAGAAGGAGGAGGAGTAGTCAAGGAACGGTGATAATCAAGAGAGTACCAGATGCTTTTGTAGTTTTGCCAGGATTGGCAGTAGGGAAATCGGTTGGTAATTGCATGGGTTGGAGGCATCCCCTCCCTTGGGAAGGGGGATTATGGTGGCATGTTTCCATTCAGTGGGGACTGCAGCAAGGGAGAATGATAAATTGAATAAGGAGGCCAGGGGTTTGACTATGGTGGGAGCCAAGAGGTAGAGCATTTTGGAGTCCAGTCCGGTGGGGCATTTACCCTTATTGGGATCTAGGGTGAGCAGTGCATCGTATACCTTCTCCAGGGTGACCTGCTGAAAGAAGAAAGGGTGGGCTGGGGGTGAGGGACTGACAGGGTGGTAAAGGGGGGCTGCTGTCCAATGAAACAGAACAGCAAGAGGAAGGAGGTGCTGTTAGAACTATACTACTCTACTGGACTAAAGAACTAGAACTCTATTACTGGAACTTCAATTTAGGGTAAAAACAAACAAAAACAAACAAAAAAAGAGTGTGTTTAAGTTGGGTGAAGGAATTGTTATCTGTGCAGTAAGCTAGGTGAAGAAACAAACTGTTAATTAGGGGTAGTGTCTTAGAGAGAAGGAAGTCAGATGTTTGCATTTAAAAGCTAACCTAGATAACTTGTGTAAGAGAACAGCAAAAGGAAGGAGGTGCTGTTAGAACTATACTACTCTACTGAGACTATATTACCCTCCATCCCTCACCTCCACCCCTCCACCCTAAGCCGGTTCTACTCTTATAGGCACAGGATTTGACTAACAACAAGAACTTCCTGTTTGGGAGCAGGAAGGGACTGATCACAGAGGCACAAAAGAATCACCATCCTAGAAGGAAAAGAGTAGCTCTCCATCACCCCCTAGCTGCTGGAGGTCTGACTCTGAGCAAGTAAGAAGGAGACTACTGATTAATATAGGAACTTACTGTACCAGAACAGAAAGATCAGGATCTTTAAGGGCACGGAGGCAGTAGGAAAGTAGGAATATATATATATATATATATATATATATATATATATATATATATATATATAATAAACAGAGAGAGAGGAAAGAGTAAGTATACAAAACAACAGTTAAGGACCACAAACAAAGACATGATGGGAATGGTGCAGTGCAGTGGCTGTGGAGTTATCAGCACCTCTCTGGACTGAGGGAGGAGGTTGCCCTGCTCCAGGCTGAGTTGGCCAGAATTCAGGTGACCTCTTTTCCCACCCAATGACCACCAAGGCCACTGCCACTGCCTCAGAGGTTGCCAAGAAAGAGGAGCCGTTGGACCACAGTGGGCTCAGGAAGGGTGAGGGTGGTGGAACAAAGGAGCATCCCTCCAGTTGTACCTCTCCACAATTCATATACCATTTTGGCAGAGTATGTTTCCTCTAAGGAGGCACCCGCAATGGAGACCAAGAAGTATACTGGGAACCCTCCACAAAGGAGACCCACAGAAGGGTGGCATGGGGCCCCATAGGAGAAGGAAACAACTCCTGGTGGTGGACTCCATTATTAGGAGGGTAGAACTGGTGGAGGTAGGGGAGAGGGAGGTAAGGTGCCTGCCTGGTGTCATGGCTTGGAGGGACAGGAAGCGAATCCTCAGGATCGTGGGAGCAGCTGCATGGGGGAGGGAGTTGGATGTCATTGTCCAGCTAGGGACAAATGACCTGGCTGGAAAAGGGATTGGAGCAGTGCAGGAGGAGTTTGTGGAGTTGGGGAGGGGCCTCAGACAAGTAGCATGCATGGTAACCTTCTTGGCGGTGCTGCCTGTCTATGGTGTGGGTGAGGCTAGGGTACTCCACACCATGGGATTCAATCAGTGGTTTAAAAACTGGTTCAGAGCTGAGAGTTTTGGCTTCATTTGGGACTGGGGCTCCACCTGGAGGGATACAGGCCAATACTGGCACAATGGCCTGCATCTGTCCAGGAGGGGAACCAGAATCCTAGGTGATAGGTTTAAATGCTTCATTGGCAAGCATTTAAACTAGCTGGGGGGGGGGCACTGAAAAGGAAAAGGGAAATCCTAGTCCCCCCAAAAAAATCAAGGTAGTTAATGAGGTAAACACTAAGCTAGAGAAGTCGATAGGGATAAGGGCAGGAGTAAATGGAGTAAAAGGTAAAGGCAGTAAGAAAAGAGATGGGACTAAAAGGGATAAGGCCATCAAAAAATGGAGGGTAATGAGTACCGGTGCCCGTTGCCTAGGTAACAAGCTCCCTGAACTGGTGGCCTTGATGGAAGAGGGATTACTGGATATCGTGGCAGTCACAGAAACATGGTACACAGAACCATGACTGGGTACACAATCTACAGGAGGGACAGGGAGGGAAGAAAGTGAGGAGGAGCAGCTCTCTATGTGAGGGAAGGGATCAAAGCAACAGAACTAAAGGGTAAACAGGGGAGTGAGGAGGCACTGTCAGTCACCCTGGAGACTGGAAATGGCACCACAATTTGAACAGGGGTTGTATACAGACCCCCGTCTCAGGGAGAGGAAATGGACAAGAAAATGATAGAAGGCATCCTTAGGATGGTAGAGAGATTGCTGATGGGGGGACCTGAATATGCCAAATGTTAACTGGAGCATCTTTGCTGTAGCCACTTCCAAGAGCAGGGCCATTCTCGATGCCCTACAGGGGGCATGCCTCAGACAGCTAGTGTTTCTACTCAGGAGGGAGCAATCTTAGTCCTGGTACTCTCAAATGGGGATGGAGAGAGGATCTCAGATCTAGAGGTGGGTAGCCATGGGAGCTCACGTGATGCAGAGCATCAGCTAACAGCTTTCCCTGCTAGCTGCAACCACACAGCTGTCTATTTTGCCTATAAACCTAGCTTTTCTAGTGGTGTGTGGGATTGAATTACTACCTGATTACCACCGCCAGCAGCAACTACTCTCTGGTATGATTTATGGAGGTGGAAATGAGGAAAATGCTGCCAAAACACACTCCACCTTCCACACCTGAGAAGGCCCTGAAGAACCGGACTTCCAGAGAAGGAAGAAGGGCCCGACTCAGTCACCTTTGCACAGAAATTCATTAAAAAAGTGTCCTGTTCATCCCCTTTTGGCTCTAACTATATAATAGAAAGAGTCACTGAGCCCTCCGACCACTTTCAGTGCCAGGCGCTCTGCCACAAACCTTTATATTACAGTTTTTAAACTTTCAAGAGCGCCTGCACTTTATTTCCAAGGTCAGAGATGTGCAAGAATTAAAATGGGAAGGTGCAACAATTAGAGTGGCACAAGACCTCCCACTTTCTGTGTGACAATAAAGGGGAACTTTCCACCAACCAGTCACCAAGCTAATTGCTGCAGGGGTCAAGTTTCGAATGGGGTACCCAGCCAGGCTTCAAGTTTTAATCTCAGGCTCCTGGGTTATCTACGAGGAAGTGGACGCTGCAACAGCCAGTCTTAAAGCTGCTTTCACTGATCTGTTCAGAGACCCGTGCATTATTGTTTCTCTTCATTTACACTGATGGACTCAGAGAAGATATACTTGTTTCCCACAGGACTGCTTTCCTACATACTTATTGAGAACTTACAATGCCTGCTTGCAGGATCAGTTGCCAGAGTTCTGATAGAAAATGACCTATGTTCTTGTTTGCATTTGACTTCCATTTCTAAAAAGCCTATGGAACACAAGCAATCCCCTTAGGGTTCGAAAGGGGAACACTTACCTTTTTTTTTTTTTACAGGGTCAGCATTATAATTAGGGCACCAGGAGATGCCCAGATTGCCTTTATTACCCTGCCTCATTTTCTTTAATGATTTTACCTTCTTTCCCAGCATGTTTATAGGCTCAGGGAAAAGAAACATTTTTGGTAGCTATTATACTTAAAATAGCATGGTTTTGGGGGGGCTATGCTTGATATTTCTTGATTATTCCTTAACTACATTTCTAGAATTAGTTATGGTTTTAAACAGATAGTTACATGTGAAAATTACAAACATGTTAATCTGGTATTAGGTATTAGGTTGGATGGTTGGGGGAAGGGACTGGGTGTGGTGGACTGTATATCATGGGCTATAATAGAAGAGGGGAGGTGGGAGGGCAGGGCGTGCAGGGGGGATAAGGGGTTCATTGTTCTGTTTGTTTATTACTATGACTGTGATAGGTTGTGGGAAATGTGGGTGGGGGGCTATTGTTAAGGAGGGGAAGTGGGCAGCACAGAGATCATAAGCATAACAGTATCATATTTGCATTTCCTTTTGGCCCTTATAGAGATTTTGCTACCTAACCCAAGTAGAGAGTATGACTAGGATTATAAGTATAATTACATGGAATGTAAAAGGGATTAGACAAAAAAATAAAGCAATATAAAATCCTGAAGCATTTGGGGCTAATAAAAGCAGACATTAAGTTTCTTCAGGAATCTCACTTATTAGATGCAGAAGTGGTTCAAATGATGAGACAGCAAATAGGATAAGTCTTCTCAGCCGCAGGAAACTCTCAGAGCTGCGGGGTCCTAATATTAATAAATAAATCAGTCCCATTTTCCCTGATCCAAACCATATCAGATGACCTTAAGGTAGGCAAGCAATGTGAGAAGGCAGTAATAAAGAGCTGGTGGGATACTGGGATGCATAGGGAGAGGCATCACCAGTAGAAAACAGGAAGTTGTTATCCCTTCGTACAGACAGTTGGTGAAACCCCTTCTGGAGTTCTACATCCAGTTCTGGAGACCCCATCTCTGCAAAGGCATAGACAGGATGGAAGCTGTCCAGAGGAGGGCAAGTAAAATGGTGCAGGGTCGGCACCAGAGGACATATGAAGAGAGATTATACAAGCTTAATATGTATACTCTCGAAGAGAGGATGGAGAGTGGGGACATGATAGAAACTTTCAAGTACATCAAGGGAATCAACAGAGTCCAAGATGGTGGCATCTTTCAGAAAAAGAGATGTGCAAGAACAAGGGGGCACAATTTGAAGATAGAGGTGGGACGGCTCAAAGGTAATGTGAGGAAGTATTTTTTCACAAAGAGGGTTGTGGATACATGGAACAGCCTTCCTGAGGAGGTAGTGGACTCAAGAACAGTGGAGGAATTCAAGAATGCATGGGACAGACATAATGCATTCTAGTGGGGGGTAGGAGGAAGTAGGCTGTTGGTTAACTAGGATCTGCAGCCTATGCATTAGGTAGGGAAATGGGCAGACTAGGTGGGCCAAGCAGCTCTTATCTGCCATCAAATTCTATGTTCTATGTTTCTATGTTTCAATATGCAACCCACAGGGCAGATTTCTTCTGGTTCATGGAAAACTCCATACTTCTGAAGTCCTATTGGATAGTTTATATGGGCCAAACACTGACTCCCCAGAATTTTTCATGCGGTTCCTTACCAAGTTGATCCATTTTCTGGCCTTCCCAATAATAATAGGTGAGGACCTGAACCTAACCTTCGTCCCAAATTAATGGACAGGTCTGGTTCATCTCACAAGGGCCTTTCTCTGGCTCAAAGGGTACTTTGAGACCTGCTTGACCAGGCTGGTCTCTGTGATATCTGGAGAGTCCTTCATCCATCTGATAGAGAATATACTTTTATCTCTCCAGTGCATAGGACCACCTCACGCATTGACTACTTTCTTCTTTCCCAATCCCTCCTCCCAGGGATCCTCAATTCTTCAATTCACCCAGGCCCTCCGTCAGACCACGCGCTGGTCCTTTGCCAAGTCACTTTTACATTTCTCCCCCAAACTGGGGGGCGATGGAAAATTAATAACCAATTATTAAAAGATCCTAAAATAGTCTCATAACTTCAGATCAAATACATTTTTTTCTCTCAGTGAATTGTACCCCCACCAGCAAACTGGATGTGGTTTGGTGTGCCTTGAAAGCTTTCCCATGAGGGATATTAATTAGCTTGGCCACCCACAGAAAAAAGCAACAGGATGACCAAATCCTAACTGTCCTATCTCACATTCGAGAACTGGAATCTAAACTCTCTCCTCAATCTCCTGAGCAGCATAGATTGGATCCAGTGAAATCCAAAAATGCTTATCTCAAATTACTGAGAGAGGCAACTGAATTTGCAATAATAAAAAACAAAGCTTCATACACTGACTAGGGAGAAAAAGCAGGCCGTATGTTAGCCCTTAGAATTAAACAACAGGATACCTCCCGTTTAACTGCATCCATTCACTCTCTGTCAGATGACTCTCTAAAGACAGCTCCATTGGACATTGTTGATGAGTTCACCCATTATTAGCCCATTTACATGGTCCTATGGTGAACCCACCAACAGATCTAGATTTAGATAGATGCTTAGCCGAATCGCACCTGCACTCTCTCCAACAGACTAACAAGCTCCCCTAATTACCCCCTTTTCCCAGGTTGAATTTGAGAGAATTATTAAAGACCTTCCCTCTGATAAAACCCATGGACCGGATGGATTCTCCCCTAATTTTTATAAGATTTTTGTGAAGCAACTATCTCCTGCCCTTTTACCACTTTTTCAACATATACTCTCAGGAGCAGTGACAGTGCAGTCCCGGTTCAAGGCTCTGATACAGCTTCTCCCAAAACTGGATGAGAACCCGGAATTAGTGTCAAGCTATAGAACAATATTGCTCCTAAATTAGGACATAAAAAGTCTGTCTAAAATCCTGGCTGAACGGGTGAGCAAAGTCCTTCCATTCCTTGTAGGATTGGAACACATTGGCTTTATGAAAGGGAGGTCCTCAGTAGACCACTTACGCACTTTGGCCCATGTCTTCTCGGTATCCAGGGAGGCCAACTTTCCAGTGGTCTTGGTGTCCCTGGATGCTGAAAAAGCCTTTGATAGGGTCAACTGGCACTACTTACTGTACACCCTAAAGGTTTTTAGCTTTCCTTCTGAATTTCAAAACTGGATTGGCTCTTTATATAAATTTGCAACTGCCCGGATATCTGGTAATGGGGTAATATCAGACTTGTTTCCTCTCTGCTAGGACACGAGACGAGGCTGCCCCCATCTCCCCTCCTCTTCAGTCTGTACTTAGAACCCCTGATATGCAGACTAACAGACTCCCAGGAAGTCCATGGCATCACTATTCAGGACCAACTTATCAAAGTTTCCGCTTATGCAGATGATTTGCTTCTCCAGCTTTCCCATCCAGGGGATTCTATTCCATCCATGCTGACAGGTACTGAAAAATTCAGCACAGTATCTAACTATAAGCTAACTGTGGAAAAGTCGGTAGTTTTCCCCTTTAACTACAGAATACAAAAGTCTTCCATTTCTGAGCTTGGACTCTCCTGGAAGCCTGACACTCTCCGATATTTAGGTATCGTCCTTACAAGGAACCCAGCTCACCTTCAGCAACTAAATCTGGACTCCCTTGTTCAAATGGTCAGTCGGGATCTGAAAAGATGGTCCCTTCTCCCAATCTCCCTTTGGAGTAGAATCAATCTGGTCAAAATGAATGTTTTTACCCACCTCTTCTACCCTCTTAATATCCTGAATATATGGCCTTCCCTAGCCTGGTTCAGGAAAGTCCATAGTCTCATCACTGATTTTATTTGGGCTGGCAAAAAAATAAGGTTGGCATTTCACAAATTAGCAGCCCCCAAACTGAAGAGCTGACTGTAACTACCCCATATAGGCCTATATTATTGGGCAAGCCATGCCAGTAAATATCTCAGATGGATGAACACTGAGTCGGCCCAGGCCCCTTTCTCCTTTCACCCTGTCTGGCTTAATATTGAATCGAAACTGATATAGCAACAAGGTATCTCCCCACCAGCACTCTTATTCACTAAACTGAAATCACTGCCCAGTCAACTACAAATCCCCCCTATTGTAACATCGATTAGAGCTCATACCCAGTTATGCTCCTTTTTAAAATACAACCACACAAGAGATCTCGCTCAAACCTTGCAGGGTAATCCCAATATTAAATTGGAGGGTAAATCTTCCCATTGATTGGATCCCTCAACTTGGAAACTGCTCGCTTTTATACTTTGTGTCAGAAACAGAGAACTGGCTCTCATCTGATGAAATTTTGCATAAAGCAAATATTCCTAACACCCGGATTTTCCAAATTTTTCAACCTCTACGTGCCACCTCTTGATCAAGGTCATAGGAGCTATGCCCCCACAATCCCCAAAATTCTCCTTTCTTACAGAATTAGGCCCCACAGTAGGTCTCCCTCAAGCAGTCTACAAGATATATGGCATTCTTTTTGACTGGGTTTGCCCAGAGAGTTTCAGCCCCACTACTTACTGGTCCTCCAATTTCTCTGATACAAATCTTAACTGGTCTTCATTATGGCAAAACTGCCACAAATTTCTTTCTCAAAACAGACTCAGACTTATGCAGTTTCACATACTGCATAACCTCTATTATTCTCCTCAAAAACTTGCTAAATTGGGTTGTGTAGCCTCCTCTACTTGCACATGATGCCAACGAGAAGAGGGTAATTTTTTTAACATTTTTTGGACCTGCCCGAAAATAGCTCCACTGTGGGTTATGATCAAGAGTAGAGCCGACCCCCTTTTAGGTCTGACTGATTTATTTTCTCCAGATGTATGCATACTGGGGGATTACTCCTCTATCCCAATACTTACCCGTAAATATCATATAGCACTGATTTCTTCATTGGTGAAAAGGTTGGTCCTAAAGCATTGGAAAGATAGTTTAGACATTTCCTCCACAGAATGGTTACAAGAGCTTTAGGCAAACCTGAGAACAGAAAGTTCTATAGCTAGCCTTTACCATAGACTTAAAAAGTTCAACAAAATATGAGCCCTTTACAAACCATATACTCTCTGTAATTTACTGTCAGAGTTGCTGAGCTCATTGCAGACCAAGGCTTCAACATGTTCCTCTGTGCGGGTTGGTCGGGAGGGGGGTACTTTGGGATGGGGGAGGGGGGGCGGGAGAGGATAGATCCGGTATGTCTATGATTGCTCAACTGTACTACTTTGTTATGTTAAGGATCTATTCTCTGTATTGTAAACACTTCAATAAAAACTTTAAATTGCAAAAAAAAAAAAAAAGAAGGGGTAGCCATCTTGGAACAAGTGACCACCAAACAGTGTGCTCCACGATAAACTTAGCTGTAGAGTCAAGCCATACAAAAGTGAAGATACTGGACTTCAGGAGGGCTGATTTTGTCAAAATGGGAGAGTGACTCAGAAAAGCACTAGCAAACAGGCAAGAAGGTGAGGTGGAGCAACAATGGGGAAACATCAAAACTGCCACCACAGAGGTAACAAGGCTTTGTGTGAAGCAAATAAACAAATCAAAATGAAAGAAAAAAACACTATGGTTCTCAAAAAAAGTGGCAGAGAAGGTTAAGGAGAAAAAGATAGCATTCAGGAAGTATAAGGAAACGCAGAAGGAGAAGGACAGAGAACTGTACCAGTTAAAGAAGAAGGAAGTGGGGAAGGCAGTCAGAATAGCAAAGGCCCAAACCGAGGAAAAGATAGCCAACTCTGTTAAGAAGGGGGATAAAACTTTTATAGGTACATTAGGAAGCGAAGAAAGACTACGGCCGGGATACCGAATTAATACTTCTACTCAGTATTCACAAAGGAAGGGGGGTATCTAATCCAGTCAATAGAAGCACTCTGGATAGTGGGGTTGATATCAGTTCTTTCACAGAAGAAAGGGTTCTGAAAGAACTCTTAAAACTGAAGGTGGATAAAGCAATGGGGCCTGATGGGATTCACCCCAGAATTCTAAAAGAACTAAGGGGAGAACTAGTAACACCATTAACTACCCTTTTTAACAAATCATGGGAAGATGGTGTGGCACCTGAGGACTGGAGGAGGGTGGCTGTGATTCCCCTTCACAAAAGTGGGAGCAAGACAGAGGCAGGAAACTGCAGACCTGTCAGTTTGACCTCAGTAGTAGGGAAAATGATGGACTCACTTCTGAAGGAAAGAATTGTTGAGTACCTAGAGGCCAGCGGGACAGAGGATCCAAGGCAGCATGGAATCACAGAAGGAACAACATGTCAGATGAATCTGATTCCTCTGACTGGGTGACCGAAGTAGTAGACTAGGGAGGGGCTGTGGACATGGCCTGTTTAGACTTTAGCAAGGTATTTGACATAGTTCCTCCAAAAAGATTAATAAACAAATTAGCTAGCCTGGGAGTGGGTCCCAGGGTGGTAGCCTGGGTAAAACATTGGCTGGACAACAGGACGTAGAGGGTAATAGCAAATGGAGTCCACGATGAAGAAAGGGGGGTTACTAGTGGGGTACACTTTGCAGACGACACAAAGATCTGCAACAGGGTGGAAAGGATGAAAAGGGACTTGGCAAGGTTGGAGGAATGGTCAAATGTATGGCAGCTTAGATTCAATGCAAAGAAGTACAAAGTAATGCACCTGGGAAACAAAAACCCAGGGGAAGAATACACAATGGAGGGTGAGATACTGACAACAACAACAATGGAAAGGGACCTGGAGGTACTTATATCAGATGACCTAAAGGTGGGCAAGCAAAGTGAGAAGGCAGTAAGGAGGGCAGGGGGGATACTGGGATGCACAGGGAGAGGCATCACCAGTAGAAAACAGGAAGTTGTTATCCCTCTGTACAGACTGTTGGTGAGACCACATCTGGAGTACTGCCTGCAGTTCTGAAGAACCCACCTCCACAAAGACATAGATAGGGTGGAGGCTATGCAGAGGAGGGCAACCAAAATGGAGCAGGGTCTGCACCAGAAGACATATGAGGAAAGACTAAAGGAGCTTAATATGTATAGCCTTGAGGAAAGGAGGGAGAGGGGGGACATGATAGAAACTTTCAAGTACCTCAAAGGAATCAACAAAGTCCAAGAGGGTAGCATCTTTCAGAAAAAGAGATGTGCAAGAACAAGAGGGCACAGTTTTAAGATGGGGGGGGAATGCTCAGAGGTTATGTGAGGAAGTATTTTTTCATGGATAGGGTTGTAGATTAATGGAACAGCCTTCCTGAGGAGGTTGTGGAGTCAAAAACAGAGAGAGAATCCAAGAATGCATGGGATAGACATAAGATAATTCTAGTGGGGGGTAGGAGGAAGTAGGCTGTTTGTTAACTACAATCTGCAGCTTATCCATTAGGTAGAGAAATGGGCAGACTAGGTGGGCCAATTGGTCCTTATCCACCGTCAAATTGTATGTTATCTTTCTATGTTAATGTGAAGTGAGGACAGGAAAGTAGCATGGCAGTTTGAGAAGTGAGAGTTAAACTCTGTGGCCACTGGCTGGGGGGTCAGCAACAGTGAGACCTCCCTACCTATGGGATAGGGGTGGGGGGAAGCAATGAAGGGCTGAGAAGTGATTTTACCATTTTTCAGAATTTGGCTGAATGATGAAAGTTCAAATTGAATGCAACTTTGAAATAATTTGCTCTTGTCTAGTGGATTTTCCTAGTGCTGGCATTGCGTAACGTGCGATATTGTTAGAGATCTGCTGGTGAGCTAGAAGTTTTAAAGGACTTCCAGGCCTTGTCCCTGTTCCCGAGGAGGGCTAGGATTCCAGTTGAGATCCATGGGGGGTGAGTGCCCCTGACTATTGTTCACCTGAGTGGGGCATACCGGTCCCAAACGGCAGAGAACTTGGTCTTAAAGTACTCCAGGGCCTCATCAGTGGAGGTGGATTGGCTGATGAAGGACCAATCAGAATTGGCCAGGTCATTTAATAGGGAGGTGATGTCCAGGGTTTTGTAGGATCTAGTCATTAGGATTCTGGGTGGTGGAGCTTTTGGCCTGAAGATTTTTCTTACCAAATAGATGGCGTGGTGGTCACTTAGGGCGTCCAGAAGCTAATATCCTATGAGGGTGTGAGGTGAGGGACCAGTCCAGAAGAGTGTGGTTCAGTGTTTTGTGGTTTAAGTGAGTGTGTTCTGAGATCTGTTGAGATAGGTTTAGGACAGTCACCCTGTCCCAAAGCTAGGAGCTAACCCCGGCAAGTCACTTCTGGTTGAAGTCCCCAAGAATATGGAGTTCCCTTCCGGAAGTCAGAGAGTTCAGTGTGTCTAGGTGATCCAGTATAGTTGGTGTGTTGAAGTCTGGTGTGCAGTAGGTGCCTGCAATGAAAAGCAGAATTCAGTGGGGGAGGGAGAGTCTTATTATTAGTGCATCAATGGACTCTGACTTACTGTGATCATAGCAGGTTAAGCACCAAAGGCACCATAATCAGCATCTCTACATCCGAGATCAGAAAACATTACCTCGAAATATGGCAAACTGCCCAGGTCTGATCATTTCCAAGCTCTCATGTGTTGGCTTTTAAACTCAATAGCTGCTTTTATGCAAGGTAAAACAAGTTAGCTCCTACACTAGGAGTCCCTTGTAAATATGATCTCAGAGAACGGTTCATACCAGGCTCATGTTGCTCCACAGTACAGTTGGAATCAAATTACCCTTTCAATTCTAAAATCCCAAATGCAGTATACTTTTTAGTTGTCACAACCCAGAGCTAACAAAAAATCAGGTATGAGAGGGGGACTTCAATACTGAGGTGTCCCACGCCAAACAAGGGCTGTAAACTGGGCCACAGTTAGAACATAATCATTAACAGTACCTTCCTGAGGAGACTCTTCAGCCCAAAACCCACAGACAGGCACGAGTTCCTAGTCACTCTCATCTTTGCCCCTGAAATATAACTCACCGTCATTAAAGTCAGCCATTCTGGGTCTCCCCAGTCTCTGATCCACCTCACTGCCTCTATAATTCATCAGGGGGTAATCCAACTGCAAAAATATAACAAGGAAAACATTCCTTTAAGAGTAATATTTTCTTACTTCAGAATATCAGCACCCTTCCCCTTAGGCAACAATGGCATACCTTTGATATAGGAAAAAAGCACCTTAGGCACTGAAGCGCTGATGGGCCACAACAGGCTCTCTCTCTCTCTCTCTCTCCCTCCATGTTCAGATCCAAGCAATCATCTCTGCAATTATCTCCTCCTCCAGCTCCACTTCTATTATTCGCCGACTTCAATAGGTACGGTTCTCTTTTCATTTTTACATTGAACCCTCAAAGCCGGTTTGCCATTGCTCTGTTTTCCTCTAAATGTAATAAACAAGCAGGTAACGCCAGACATCTATCGCCAAATAGGGACTTTGAACAGTTAACAAGTTGCTCCCAGCACTTATCTAAAGACTTTCCAATGTTAAAAATTGAAGAATAGAGAGGGTTTCATTCATAAGAACCCCCTTAAAACTTTAAAAACAGTGGACTAGAAGCAAAAGCAAGTGTGATACAAAGCCATGCAGCATGGAGCGGAGCAGCACCGCAGCCATCTTGCTGGTCCGCCCATCACTAGATCATAGGTTACAGATTGTTTATAGGAACAGTAACATAGAGGTCAAGCAGATGGGGATCATGAGTATGGTAAAGAATAACATACTATACAGGTTTTATAACAATCCAGACACTGGAGAAAGGGTCGAACAGTTATTGGTACCTGAGAAACATCAGGAGACAATTTGGGGGGGCATGATCTCCTATGTGCTGGCCATGCAGGATGGAAGCTTACCCTAAAACATATTCTACGAAGATTTTATGTCCAGTTCTACATGACTAGGTAGCCAAATACTGCCAATCTTCTAAAGAGTGCCAACAAGTAGCCCAGATAGGCAAAAAAAGACATGGTGCCCCTTATGCCCCAACCCTTGGTTTCTAACCCATTTGATAGGATAGGAATGGATATTGTAGGACCCATGCTGAAATGTTTCAAGGGCAACCAATTCATCCTGGTGATATGTGACTATGCCACAAAATGTCCAGGGGCTATACCTATATGCACAGTCACTACATCTAGGATTGCTGAAGAACTGGTGAAGGTCTTCAGTCACCTGCGTATTCCAAAAGAGATCCTTACAGACAGGGGCACAAACTTTAATGCTTCCTTGTTAAAAGAGCTATTTAAGTTACTGGGGATAGTGGCTATTCAAGCCTCCTCTTATCATCCCCAATCAGGTGGTCTAACAGAGTGGTTTAATCAAGTGCTGCAGCAGATGCTCCATAAGTTTGCACATGAGGAAGGGAGGAACTAGGATACCTTTCTACCATTTCTGTTATTTGCTTACAGGGAAGTGCCTCTGGCCTTCACAGGTTATTCCCCCTTTTCTATGCTATATGGACACAATCCCCGAGGCCCATTAGACGTAGTTAAAGAATGTTGGGAAGAAGGGACTGATGTAAAATACGGCAACATTGTTGAGTAAATGGGACAATTGCATAAGAGACTGATCACCTATACCACCAAAGCCCATCAAAATTGTGCAGAGGCACAGAAGCTGCAGAAACAACAGTATGACATGAAGGTGTGAAATAAGACATTTACCCCAGTGGAAAATGTGCTGTTGTTATTACACTCCTCAGAGCAGAAATTATTGATGAAATGGCAAGGACCCTACACAGTAGTGCATGGGCAGGACCTGTTATCTATGAGATTGAGACCTCAGATAAAAGAATGGGTAAAAATATTTACCACTCTAACCTTCTGAAAAAAATGGCATGAAAAGCCAGAAGGGAAGTCAGCAGTACATCTGAGCATGATGATAATTCCAGAGAGAGAATCCGAACTTTATACTGCTTATAAAAGGTTAGAAAAGACTGAGGGACACAAATACATTAAAATAAACCCTACCTTATCTAGGTGTCTTATTAGTTAATGGGCAAGTCAAGCCAGAAGTTGGTAAACTGAAGGCAGTGGCAAAATGCCTCATTCCCACTACTAAGAAGCATGTGAGGTTCTTCTTAGGGCTTGCCGGTTATTACAGATACTTTATTCCAAATGTTGTGTCAATTTCTACCCCCTTGACTGATTTAACCAAACAAAGGTGTAACAATAAGGTACAATGGGACCCTAAATGTGAAGATGCTTTCCAAACTATCAAATGTGGCAATAGAAGGCTAATGAGACGCACACCAGAGCCGTAAGCAAATTACAAACTACATGAAACTACCAGAGCATGGCTGCATAGTATAGGTGCCAAAGACCACACAATTTGGTCTAAATAAAAAGATTACATTTATTCAACATAAAAATACATAGCAGCAGCAACAATTCCTCACACGTCGAATGTTTTTGCGTCAGCTGATGCTTTCTCAAGACATAATCATTAGGTTCCCAATTGCCCTTTTTAAAGGACACACAGTTAAAGTGACAATGCATCAAAAATCACCTCAAAACAGATACATAAAAATAATGAATGAACAGTGAATATAGCCAAATGCATCAAAAACACTGACAAGGAAAAGAAAAAGACAGGAAAGGAGGGAGGGGGAAGAAATATTATTACAACTAAATGTAAACTCCTAGCTTTGAATGCAAGATCTTTAAACCAACTCAAATTAGCAGAACTTGAAGCCAAATGTAAAACTTTAAATATAGGTGTGGTGGGAGTAACTGAAATTTGGTGGGACGCATCCTCAATTTGGTCCAGAGAAATTCCAGGTTATATGTTACATCATAAAAACAGATTAGATAAGCAAGGTGGTGGAGTTTGTATGTACATACAAAATGATATTTCTTCTTTTGAAGTGTGCTTTCCCTTTCCTTTGGAAAGTATATGGGTTAAAATCTTATTGAAGGAGCAGTCCTATATAACTATTGATAACATCTATCTACCTCCATCTGCAAATTCAGATTACACAACTGATATGTTTAAAGAAATTACACATTTTTCAGAATCTCAAGATACTGTAATATTTGGTGACTTTAACCTCCCTCATATTAACTGGGACTCATTCTCAGGACAGTCCTGTGCTGAGAAAGGACTAATAGATGTGGTAGTTAGAACTGAATTACAACAACTTGTTACTGAACCCACTTGAGGTCCTAATATTTTGGATCTATTATTTACTAACATAGAGCAACAAATTAGCAATTTACAAATTTGGGATCCACTTGGAACCAGTGATCATTCATCTATTCTTTTTGAAATTCAACAGTTTAAAACTACATAAAGGAAGTTATACTGTACAAAAAATTACAATAAAGCAATTTTTTCTAAAATCAGTGAATACTTACAAAACATAAACTGGGAATCTAATCTTCTTAATTGTACAACACAACAAGCTTGGGACTTTTTCAAAAACATTGTACATTATTTGGAAAATGCCTTTATTCTATCTAAGAGGAAATTTAATAATAAAGGAAAAATCCCCCCTTGGTTCAACAAGACAATTAGAAATCAGATTAAAATAAAAATTAAACTTTTTAGGAAACTTACAGTAAGAATAGTTCTGTTCCATTTTTAAAACTACTCTATTACTGTACATAAATACAGATTATCTGTGAAAAACTTAAAAAATTCTATTAAATTGGCCAAAACTAAGCTAGAATTTAAACTATCTCACACAAAAGACTGTCACAAATCTCTTTTCTCCTATATAAATAGTAAAAAAGGTGTATCAAGGACCATTGGTCCCATTATAACCAATGGCTCTTCTCTATCTGATATAGAAACCTTGAATCTCTTTAATAAGTACTTCTGTTCTGTCTTCTCTCAAAAATCACCTATTAGTACATTTAAAGTTCACCACGTAGATTATCATAGGTTCTATCCAACTGACATTATACAGGCTATCAAAAAACTAAAATAAAATACTAGTCCGGGCCCAGACAGTATTCATCCATGGTTTCTGATCGAAACCTCTATAAATATTTCTATACCTTTGTCAATTATCTTCAACAAATCCTTACAAGAAAGCATTGTACCAAATGATTGGCATTCAGCAATAGTTACTCCCATATTTAATAAAGGCAATAGAGGTTCTGTGCAAAATTATCATCCAATTAGCCTGACCTCAGTGGCTGGTAAATTAATGGAATGAGTAATGAAGTCTCTAATAGATCAAGATTGTAAAAAATTAGGAATTTATGATTCAAATCAGCATGGGTTTACTCCCAATTATTCCTGCCCCACCAATCTATCTTTTTACAATAATATAAGTACTCTACTAGATGTGGGTATCCCTACTTATGTAATTCTTTTGGACTTTAGTAGAGCCTTCGATAAAGTCTCACATGAAAAACTCATTACTAAAATGCACAATCTAGGTTTGTCACCGATATTGTCAATTGGACTTTAAACTGGTTAACAAATTGTTCTCAGGGAGTCAGAATTAATGATATCTTGTCTGATTCGGGTAGTGTGACAAGTGGTGTACCACTTGGGACCAACATTGTTTAATCTCTTTATCAGTGATTTACAAACAGGGCCAAATAACTTCAAGGTTAAATTTGCAGATGATACTAAATTGGGGGGCAAGGTTAATAATCAAGAAACTATTTCTGCATTACAGAAGGATTTGGAAAAATTAACACTTTGGGCAAATGAAAATCATATGCAGTTTAATCAAGACAAATGTTTAGTAGTGCATTTCGGTGTAAATAATCAAAAAACAATATATTATATAAATGGACTACCACTTCACTCATCAAATTGTGAAAAAGATTTAGGGATATATGTTAATAATAAATTTTCATCAAATGATCACTGTGTTAGAACTGCTTGCATGATCAACAGACTTTTGAGCAAATAAAACACACTTTTGCTAATCACACTGAACAATGCCTTATTCCATTGTATAGGGCATACATTAGACCATATCTAGACTATGGCTACCCTTTCTGGAATCCAAACCAAAAAAAAGACATAGCAATCCTTGAACAGGTTAAAAGGAGAGTAACTAGAATGATTCCAAGATTAACAAACTTGGATTATCAGAACAGATTAAAAGCTACTGGTCTCTTCTCTCTTCAAACTAGAAGATTAAGAGGTGATATGCTTATGGTTTTTAATTTAATAAATTCACCAGATCTAATGGAAAAATGTGGTCTAGCACTCTCCAAAAGGAGACATGTTCCGAGACTGCATAATAAACAGCTTGAAGTAAAAACGTATAAAACCAGCAAAAGGGGAACATTTTGTTCCAACAAAAGCATCCATTGTATGGAACACCTTGCCACAAGAATTGGTAGAGGCAACTAGTGCCACTGTCTTTAAAAACAAATTAGATGTTTGGTTGAGGGATAATAGATAAATAATGTCCCACATAGTGTGGGGAACAGTCTCGATGGGCTCTGGCCTTCTTCTGTTCTTTCATACCAAGTAATACCAAGTAAGGGAAGGGAAAAGGGAAAGGGAAAAGGGAAGGAAGAGGGGAAGGAAGGGGGAGGGAAGGGGAAGGGGGAAGGAAAGGGAGGGAGGGAGAAGGGAAAAATGGGAAGAAAACAAGAAAAAAGGCATACATCAAAAAGTCCAGCATGTACATATAAATCATCTGAAACAAAAATAACTATAAATATTCAAACCCATTTAAGGAAAGGAGTAATACTAAACATAGCATTTAAACCCAATCCACAATATGCTTTTAATATATATTGCCACTTGCTCTCAACATGCAGTAATCTATTATTCAAATCACCCCCGCTAATATTTAAGCTTACTCTTTCTAACCCTTGAAATTAAAAAGTGTGTGCAGAACCCTTCTGTAGCACATGTGTGTCCAAAGCATTAGTTTTATCCTTATGTTCAATGCCCCTTAAGTGTTCAGATATGTAGTTTTTAAACAGTCTTTCAGTCTTTCCTACATAGAAGGAACAGCATTCACAACTGGCCACATAGATCACATGTATAGTTGAACAGTTACTAAAATGTCGATTATGAAAAATGCCACCTGTCATAGGATCCTGGAAAGACGACCCTGTTATCATAAAAATACAAAAGGAGCAATGTCCACACTGAAAGGTCCCACCTGGTAATGGAGTCCCAACAGTGTCTGCTGATGCCACGTATAGACTCTGTGTGACCAGGTCCGTTAAATTTCTACCTCTTTTGTAAACCATTCTTGGGGGGTGTACAATTTCATGCTTTAAGCTAGGTTCCAGGGAGAGCAAGTTCCATTATTTTAACAATATGTTATGAATTTTATAAGCCTGTGGATGGTATTCTGTAACAAATTAAAAGACACAGAATTACTTGACCGAAAATCCTTCTTTTGTAATAAAGTAGATCTATTAGTAACATTCACAGTTTCTTTAGCCCTAGTTACAACTTCTTTATTATATCTTCTGTTCACAAAATTCTCCTGCATTCTGTCTGTTTCTTGGTTGTATTCTAATTCACTAGAAGTGTTGCGCTTATGTGCATAAATTTCCCCTTTGGAATATTTTCCAAAATGTGTCTGGGATGACAGCTGTCATAATGTAATATAGCATTTCTCAAACAGGATTTCCTAGACAAGCTAGTATCTAATCCACATGTCGTATTCTTTGAAACTTTTAGATCCAAAAAGTCAATTTCTGTGCTATTAACATGCATAGAGAAGGTTAAATTGCTATTCGTTGATTCTAAGTATTTCACAAAATCAGGAACTTTCAATGGGGGTCTCCTCCACACCAACAAAATATCATCTATGTAATTCTTATATAAATGTAATTTCTGTTTATATGGATTTAATTCAGAAAAGACAAAACAGCATTCCCATACCTTTTATCTGTAAGCAAAAACTCTGATTGAATAGAAAACAATTACATGTTAACACCTTCTCAGTCAAGTTCACCAAACATTCCATAAATGCATGTGTATGCGAGGTGTACTCATGAAGTACTGTTCTAAGGGCTTCTAACCCTCCAAAGTGAAGAATATTCGTATATAATGAATTGATATCCAAAGTAACCATTACATCATCTTTTTCCACCTGTACATTCTGCAAAAAATGCAACATTTCTAATGTATCACGAACATTAGCTGGCCATAAAGGGATCAAAGGTTTTATATATTGCTCCATAAATTGTGCAAGTGGCTCTGTAATAGAGCCAGTACTAGGTACTATGGGGTGGGCTGGTGGGTCCACCATAGATTTGTGAATTTTAGGTAACCCATACAGAGTGGGTCTAACTGGATGTTCAACAAGCATAAACTCATACGTCTGTTTTATAATGACTCCATTCATACAAATTTCATACAGATATGTATCAATTTCTTTCTTAAATAAAGGGGTAGGATCTTTGGGTACCTTTTTATAATACTCATTATTAGATAATTGCATCAAAAGTTTTTGTTCATTCTTAACTTTATCAAGCATTACAATGACCCCTTCCTTGTCGTCCGCTTTAATTTCTATAGATGGATTACATGCCAGGTTTCATAAAGCTTGATGTTCTGCCACTGTGCAATTTTGAAATCTTGATGTCTGCTGACTGTCCAGTAAATCTTGAATGTCCCTCTCACAGGCTTTATGAAATGCAGTAACAATCGGAGTGGAAGGTGGAATAAAAGTAGAAGGTTTACGAAGTTGATTCATACTGTACTTGTTATGTTTTCTGTAATATGTAAAACAGATTCTCGATCAGTATTAGTATCAGAGTTATGGAACATAACTTTCAAATCAAGCTTGCGGGTAAATTTATGTAGGTCCAGTTAATATGTTGAAATCATTTGGTCTAGTGGTAGGTACAAATGTTAGCCCTTTTTGCAGGACACTCAATTCAGCCTCTGATGGTTCATAATCAGATATATTGGCTACTAAATTATTTAATTCCAGTGTTGATTCCTTCATGGGCATCTGCCCCTCCCTCGTATCCATTGACCTCCTCTTTGTCAGTCTCTTCCTCCCCTTCCCCCAGTTCCTGTTCTTGTCTTTCTACATTTGGTTCAAACTGTATAAACCAAGGGCTCCTTCTCAAAACTCTCTGAGCCATCAGAATTTCTGGGAGGTTAGGGTATGCAGGAAGTGTCCCAATTGGCATTGTCTGTATTTGAGACACCATTGTTAACTGGTCGAAAGGTTTAATCCCTCGTGATCATACTTCTACCAATTCCCATTGTAACGTTTGTTAATTTTGGAGTGAGTATACTGTCTGCCGCCATTATTCCACTCTCTAAAAAAGGCTGATTACTATTAAGTTGTACTTCAGAAATGTTTGTACTGTCAGAATCTGACCCTGAACCACTAGTGTAGACCACATAATCATTAGATCTTTTCTGTTTCTTTAAGATTGACCTCGGGATGGTATTCTTATTTTTTCCCCATACAAAAATCCAGCCTTCTAAATAGTCCCGCATGTCTCTTTCAAATTCATGTTCTTTTGTCCTCTTGATATGTATATCATGTCTTTTGATTGTTTGTTCCAACTTTAATCTGTATGCTGGATATTCAAGATCATCTTTAAAAATCTGAACTTGTTTTTTCTTTCTCAAAAATGATGGTTGTGATTTCAATTTCTTGTTCATCAGCATATTTTAAAATGATCTTAATTAAATCAGCACTACTGTCTAAATTATGAGTTTGCCAATCCAACAAAAAAAAATTTTCTTTCAAGTACAAATGCTGGCTATTTAGTAGCTTTCCAAACTATCAAGGCAGCCCCCTGTTCTTCTCCTGTGTTGAAAAGCCCAACTTTGAATTGCCCTTTTGAGGTGATTAGAAGCACTTCTGAGGCAGGAACAGAGGCAGTCTTAAGTCAGAGAACTGATGGGGAAGAACACGCAATCTTGTATATCTCCCGTAAGTTACACGACAGGGATCAAAATTACTCTACAGTGGAAAAGCAGGCTTTAGCAGCCACATGGGCTATAGAAGCCTTAAGATTTTATCTATGGGGTGCTAAATTCACATTAATAACAGATCACAATCCCCTGTGTTGGATTCATCAGATGAAAGATAAGAACACCAGAATAATGAGATTGTATTTGGCCATACAGTCATATCTTTTTGAGGTGAAGTGTAGATCAGGTACCTCCAACAAAAACACAGATTTTATTGTCCCGTTATGAGGCAATGAATGAAGATATCTGAAACGAAATGTCAGAATTGAAAAAGTTGGTTATACAGGATACTAGGAAGCATCTAGTTAAATGAAGCCCCAGGATATGTTTTTGAAGGATGTATGTATGTATGATGATGTTTTGTCATCCTTCTTTTGTTATTTCTTAACTCTTGCAGGGCCGTGGACTGATATATCAGTCCAGAATGCCTATATATTCTAATTCTGTTGGCAGCTTAAGGGTTAAGGGACCTAGGGATTTCATAATGGGTGGGAGAAAGCTCCAACCAATCCCCACTCTACTAGCATGGTAGAGTACAAAAAGTGAGAGGGGGTTAACAAACCAGTATAGTTTTGAAACTGGTTTGTTCTCAAGGAAGGAGTTGTGTGGCAGAGATAGGGTACACCCTCAGATACAGGAATTTTTGGACTACTTTCCTATCTCCTTGATTTTCCTACTTATAAAACTTCTGTTGTGCAACAGTGCCCCTTACTTTATTGTCTAATTGTTTCCCCCTACCCACGGTTGGCCACCTAGCATAGTATGATCCTATCTACTATTTTTCCTACTATTTGGTCTTTTCTTCCGTATTCTTTTTCTGTCCATATTAGTCCCCATTAGTAATCTGTATTTTACCCAGAGAGGTGTTAATAAACTAAAGAAACTGATTTATGCCTGAGTGCACAGTGAAATAAAAAGAAGGTGCTGCACCTAAGAAAATTTGGGCTATGTGTTTATAAAGTCATTTTCTGTCTGCAATAATAATTATCCTTAAGGATCTCTTCTTATTTCATAACCAAGAAATGATCTGGCTTTGAGGTATGCTCTGTATTAATGATTGTAACATGAATTTATGTATTGTTGAAAAAGGGGAAAAATGAAGTCAGTATTCTGTATAGCCGGTGGGAATGTGCAGGCTGAGTATAGGAAGCTACCCAGACTATAAACTGCTGCCCCTTGTTTAATGTATTAAATATATTTTGTTTTCTCCACTGTAAACCTTGCTGTAAGAGGATGAGAGAGAGAGAGAGAGAGAGAGAGAGAATGGGTTATAAAGCTATTTTTGCTCTCTCTCCATGTCCGCATTCTGTGAGGCATCCCCTCTAGGATTTAGCCACTGTGAGGCTTATAAAATGAATTTAACACTGTTCCACATAAGCGGTTGTCGGGCTCACTTGAGAAGTGAAACCAGTTTAAGAAAAATTATTTTTTTCCTTCAAGAGTGAGAGAACTACATGGAATGGAACTGGCAAATGCTCCACAGTTCTCTCACCATTCCTCTGTCCACATATTGTTCACTCGGAGCACAGCAGCACTTGTAAATGTCAACTGCCAGCCTGAGGCATATACATTAATAAACAGTCCACTCAGCTCAAAACCCAAACAGGGACCCGAGAAGAAAATGAAAGAGTCCCCTTGCCCCTGAAACTGGGGAGCATGTTTTATTTAAATAAAAAGCAAAAGAGAATGTTAGCACCTACAAAAAAACAGAGTGAAGCTGCTCTATTTCAGTACACAGAAGGGAGCTGGTGGCTGAGACCTATCTAGGTAATTTCAGCCACCACTCCTACTACTCCTAGTGCTCCTAAGCACTTCTTACTGATAGCATACAATACAAAGAAAGACAGAGGTACTGTCCTAACAATAAAATACCTGGTAAAGATAAAACAACCAGGTATTAAAAAAAAGAGAGCCTGCTGGCTTACCTGGCTTGTAGAAATGAATCTAGCCTTGTCTATAGGGGAGCAGAGCCCTCTGCTGTCCCCTTTTTATAGCACCCCCCGCCACTCTAAAGATAACAAAGGAGGGTTCCTTTTTGTTATCATGCAATTAAACATCTTTTGGGCTATTGTAGCCTTGTATTATACATTTATTAAAGTGGTATTACTAAACTACAACGGAGTGTTGAATGGTAAATGTATGGTGAGTCATAAATTGATGCTAGACTAACCCAGATAGTTTATTTTTTGTATCTGAAGTTAAGGGCTTAGTCAGGTGACCCCACCCATTCGGTATAAAACCTCTCCACTGTCAGCAGATGGCAGATCAGCCTTGGAAGTGGAGAGGAAATGTCTACTAAGTGAGTAGAAGAGTTGAATTACAGAAGGTAAAAGGATCTTAGGAACTCTGAGATACAGGACTGTACGTTTGCAAGAAACTACTGAAGCCAAGTAGTCATTTTCATTGCATTTATTTCATTTTTTTCTTATTTTTCTAAACTTTGAAAAATAAATATCACACAAAGTGTGTTTTAAATCCTGACAAATTGCCTCCTCTGTTGTTTTTTCCCCCATGCTGTGACAATGAAAATAATTCAGTAAATACAGTGTGGGACATGCTTGTTAAACAAATAAAACAAGAAATTAACATCAGTACACCCCCAAAAAATAAATATAGCAAAAAGGGTAGGGCACCAAGTTGACTGACCCCAAAAATAAAAAATAAATTAACTAACAAAAAAAAAATTATAAACAAACTAAAGGTAAAAATAATACTATATGTTCAACTAAGTACAGGGAAATAGCTAAAAAAGTCAACAGGGGAATAAAGAAACCTAAGTCTGAGTATGAGCTAAAGCTAGCATCAAAAATGAAGGACAACTATAAAGCATTTAATTCTTACATTATTAACAAGAGAGGAACACAAAATTCAATTGGTCCATTTAAAGACAAAGAAGGTAACATAGTTGACCATAAACAAATGGCTAATATACAGAACTCTTATTTTTCTTTGGTACTTAATGTTAAACCCAAAACAGCAGCCACAACTGCAACTGGTGAATCAAAAAAGGGGCAACTAAAAATACAGCTGAATGATGCTAGGGAAAGATTAGGTAAACTAAATAACAAATCACCGGGTCCAGATGGATTATACCCTAGGGTAATACTAGCAATAGTGGAACAAATTGCACCCTCACCCCCCCCCACATATATATTTCATACCTCAATAGAACAGTGGAGAAGTTGTGGAAAGCTGGAGGGAGGCTGCAGTCATCCCTCTGTTTAAAAAGGGTTTCAAAACTAAACCAGAAAACTATAGGTCAGTGAGTCTGACCTCCACCATAGGCAAACTTTTAGAAGGAATCCTTAAAGACCAAAAAATAAGATATCTCAACCAAGAAAATCTGCATGACACTACCCAGCATGGATTTATGAAACCAAGGTCATGTCAGACAAATATGCTAAACTTCTATGAAAGGGCAAGACAGGCATTGGAAAGAGGGGAATCTGTGGATGTCATCTTTTTGGATTTTTCTAAAGCGTTCAATAAACTGCTACACTCAGAATTGGAAACCACACTCACTCAAATTGGTTTAGAAGGAAATATAATAAGCTGGATCAGAGCATGGTTGACAGATAGATGACAGAGAGTGTGTGTGAATGTTTTTTTTTTCAGAATGTGCAGAAGTGACCAGACGGGTTCTACAAGGATCTGTGCTGGGACCCTGCCTTTTAAATATTTACGTCACCTCACTCAAATTTAAACACAATAACCTATAGATAACCAAATTTGCAGATGATTGCAGAATAGGAGCAGTTATAAGAAATCTTGAGGATGGACCAACACTCCAGAGGGCACTGGACCACATTCAGGACTGGACTAAATCTCATAAACTACAATCAAACAAGGACAAATGCATCAACATGCACATGGGGAAAAATCTAGGGTACATTTATAAACTAAATAACATCTCCTTAAAAATTGTTACGGAAGAGAAGGACATAAGAATTACAATAGCTAACAAGTTACAGTTTAAAACCCATTGTGACAATATTGAACAAAGGGCAAACAGAACATTTAACTGTGTAATTAGGCACATAGGAAGAAGTAGAAGGAGAAAGGTTCTGATGCCTCTGTACAGTTCACTGGTGAGACCTACGTTGAAATACTGGATTGGAGGGAATGAATTACGAGGCCAGACTGAGTGAGTTAGAACAGTTTCCATTGGAGTACAGAAGAACTACAGGGGATATGTACCTGCTTTGCAGGGCACTGACAGACAATGCACTATGTGAGGATTTGGGACTTGAAATGAAAGATCAGAGTTATAACACTTGAGTGCATCCCTTGCAGCTCAAGGCTTAAAAATGTAACCTCGTAAGAAGACAAAACTGGTATAGCCAGTGAGTAGTGCTCATTTGGAACACACTTCCATTGGAGGTAATAGGAAGCTCTTTTATGACTGTATTTAAAAACAACCTGGACACATATTATAGAGTAAAGGGTAGATTACACTAAATCTAGCAAGCATGATAGACCAAAATCTAAAAAAGCTCTGTACACACCTATGATACATATGATAAATTACTACCGTATATCAGCATTTAAAAAAGTGTACTGCACTGCAGTGTAGAGGGAGCTGTCCAGCTCTCGCTTCATTGAGAACATTATGTCTTATGTTTGGGGGCATTTTATACAGTAGACAGAGCAGGTTTTTCAAAAGGAGAGGGCTGCTGTTTTCATTTTTAAAATGCTACAAAACTGCAGTTATGGTCATCAAATAAATGCCGTTTTAACATTAATGTAAACAGCACCCTTTCCTTTACAACTCTATGAGCCATTTCTTTTCCATCTGTGAAAGGGAAATATAAGCTGTTTACCAGTCTAATTCTATAATTCTCCCTACTTACAGTACTGTACATGTAGAACATGTAAGAAAATAATGTACATGGGATACATTATAGTACTGTAAATGCAGATGAGAGCTGCAATGATGGAGGGAAATGCAATAAATGGGAGGAGACTAACAGCTGTAAAAGATTACAGTACTGTGAAAAAACAACCACTACATTGAAAATGTATTGTGTCAGTATTGCAGAGAAGCTGAGGGAAATTTAGAGAACAGTTGAAAGTGAGATGCATCTGAGATGAAGAGTGGTTGGAAAACAGTTTACAGTTGCATAAATTAGAATTGGCACTGAATTGTCATCACAAAAATGTGAAACAGCAGTGGGTTGGATAAACAGTTTAATGTAACTTTTACTGTAGTACAACATACAGTAGTAGCACCAAATTAGTCAAAGGATTTTTAAGAATTTTTAAAAATCCCTATTGAGAACTGTGAAACCTTTAGCTAGGGATATTGTTTTGTTTGTTAGTGTGTTCACTGCTACGCAGAGCGGGTTGTCTCATCTGATAGTGTAGTTGAAAATCTACTAGATGGAAGTAAAGTACTGTAATTGGAACTGGTCTCTTTCTGTAGGTATAACAAAAAGAATTTTAGAGGATTTTTTTTCCCTAAATTTTATGAAGGATAAATAGGGAATCTCACAAAATTGCCTGACACATTTGGCACTACTACTGTACATCCTGCTTATAGTTATGGTTTGAAATTACTACATAACAAAGCTTGGTTAATGTATCAATATTTAAATACCAGAATCAGCAAAAACCAACAATTTTATTTTCTGCAGAGGAGCTCCTCACAAATTAGACAGTATGTTATGTTACACTTCTTTTGACTAGCCTCACATAGCAAGAAACACCAGCAATAAGTGAAGCCCTTATCAAGTAGTAATACATAATAAAACAAACTCTGGTCAGAACCACTCTGACTGCTTTAATAGTATCCCCTCAGTCTGCGTTCAGATTTCTATATGGCACCAGAGCACCAACATGATCATTGATGAGAGAGTTTGATTTTTTTTGCCTGTATTCACATGTCTATATGGCTTATTCATGCATATGTTCCGTCTTTCGCAAGATATGGAAGTTTTTTAGCAAATATGCTTATATGCTTAGCACTGTCCTTGGCAATATAACTTTTAATGCAAAGATTGCTACATGTCAAAGAGATTGCAGTTTGAAAAGTCAAGCCATGACTCTGGGCATGCAAAACAGTGTCACAGATCAACTATTCAAAGTGCACTTTCTTTTACATGAAGCAATCATTTTGCATTAAAAGTTATATTGTGAAGGCCAGCGATGACCATGTAAGTATATATGCTATAACACTTCAGTGCCTTGTAAAAACATGGAACTCTCTCATGAATGATCATACTTGTGCTCTGGTGCCACATAGACATGTGAATGCGGGTGGTGGGGATACTACTCAAGCAGCCGTAGTGGCTCTGACCAGAGTTTATTCACAAGGGGAACAGTAGTACTAAGGACAAGTGTATACTTCATTCATTGATGTCATGCAGATTGTCCCGGGTATGCACCCTACATGCTGTAGTTTGGACCAGGGCCCATCTTCCCTGATTATGGGTTGTTGTGATACTATCAGCCTGGTCCTGGCTCAGATAGTCCGGTGCTTCTTAGACTCAGGTGAGTTTCCAAGCTGCCTGAAGGAGGCGGTAACACCCCTCTTGAAGAAAACTTCCTTGGACCTGGATGTCCTAGTGAACTACAGACCAATCTCGACCCTTTCCTTTATATGGAAGGTTATTGAGAAAGTAGTGGCGGTACAGCTGGAGAACCACCTGACCATCCATAATATCTACAAACCTCTCCAGTCCAGTTTTCGAAAGAGGCATAGTACCAAGACCACACTGGTTTGGGTGCTCAGTGATCTCCTGATGGTGAGAGATTGGAGACACCGTTCCATTCTGGTGCTTCTTGATCTCTCTTCAGCCTTTGACACTGTGGACCATGGGGTGCTGCTTGAGCACCTGAGGTTCATCTGTGGCCTGACATGTATGGTCCTCTGGTGGTTTACATATTTCCTCACTGGCAGAATGCAGAGAGTTGTGTCTGGAATTTTTTCTTCAGACTCACTCCCTCTACCATGTGGGGTTCCTCAGTGCTTGGTACTGTCCCCATGTTGTTTGCAGTGTATATGCTGCCCATCAGAGATATTGTAAGATGGTATGGGCTGAGGTTTCACTGCTATGCTGATGATACCCAGCTCTACCTGTCTTTTGCACCCGACCAGGATAGTGCTCTCTTGGTATTTAACAACTGCTTCACTGAAACCCAGGATTGGATGAATTCAAGCTGACTAAAGTTGAACGCGGGAAAGACTGAGGTGATGGTTGTGGATCTAGGTCACTGGATAGAGGGGTTGAGGGCTGGTCAACCATCTGGACTTTATCTGGGGGGGGGTCCCAGATTCTTACCTCTGAGTGGGTGTGAGACCTGGAGGTGGTGCTTGATGATGGGCTGACCCTACGATCTCAGGTATCGGCAGTCATCAAGTCTGCCTTTTATCAGCTTAGGAACATTGCCAGGATCAAGCACCTTGTTCTGTCTGGGGATCTGCCTACACTGGTCCACGCCTTTGTGACCTCGTGCCTTGACTACTACAACTCCCTATACCTATGGCTTCCTAGGGTTGATATCTGCTGCTTGCAGCTAGTGCAGAATGCTGCAGCACGATTGCTGATGGGCATGTCTTGCTCCTCGCATATTACCCCGGTGCTGCACGATCTGCACTGGCTACCGAGTCAGTGGTGGATCACCTTCAAAGTTGGTTGACAGACTTATAAAGCCCTACATGGACTTGGTCCTGATTATTTGAAAGAGCTTTCTTGTTCCCTACTGCTCTGTGTGACAGCACTGCTCGGCTGACGAGGGGTTGCTGGAGATTCTGAGGGTAACTTTGAAATCTTCTGGGACCCGTGCATTTATGTTTGTGGCCCCTACCCTCTGGAATTCTCTACCCTGCAAGCTTCGAGAGTGCACGACTGTGGGGGGATTTAAACAGGTACTTAAAACCTTTCTGTATCATCAGGCTTTCAGTGATATATTTTTTTTTGTTTGTTTGTTTTTTTTAGTTTTTGTTGACCGGGTAAGTGCACTAGACAAATCCTGCCTATTTTCAGGCACAACCTGGGGGAAGGGGATACAGATGAATGCCAACTGACCTTGAAGCAGATTAAGCTGTTGGTAGTATTTTTAGTGAATGAGGGAAATTTGGCCAGGATACCAGGGAAATTCCCCTACTCTTCATAGGGGGAACCTCTGTCCAAGATGGCGGACGCACCCTTGCCTTCTAAAGAGGGAGCTATGGAGGTGGGAGATTTGGTCTCTGCTCCTACCTCTGAACAAATGGAGACCACAATGCTAACAACTGATGTTTTGCCTGTTGCTGTTCCTACTTCAACTTTAAGTTCTGCTGTTCATACTAAGGCTGCTATACCTGGCCCTCTGCTTACTTCTTATGGAACTGACTTGCTGACCTGCGTGCCTACCGTCGACTTACTGGAGGATTTTACTTCATCTGATTCTGAAAACCACTGTTTGACAACACAAGAGATCCAGGAGCGTTTTGCAACAGCGGAGCGCCGTTTTGCTAGTGCAAAACTGAAAATGCACAGAGATATGCAACGCCTGAGAGCCGACAGCACAGATGCATATTCCATTTGGGTGGAAGTTCTTGAAGATTCTCCTGACTTGTCTCCTTTACTGCCTGTTGCTGTGACAGGCTCTGACCCGACTAGTGCGTCGGGAGCTGAAGCCCTACTGCCTGCTCCCCTGCCGCCTTCAGTACAAACGGATTTGGTTTCCTTTTCACAACCTGCTTCCATTACATCACAGAGTTCCTCACATGTACAAGACTTATCTACAGTAAATGCTCCTCTGATACCTGCAGTACAAACCAATTCATTTTCCTTTTCACTACCTGCTTCTATTTCATCACAGAGCTCCCTACATGTACAAGAACCATCTACAGTAAATATTAATAAAGAACCTACCTGGACTGTTGAATCAGTGCTGAGAGGTGCTGGCTGGGTCCAGGGTACTGTCAGAGGAAGTTGGAAGTCTGGTCCATCTCCAATTCGGTCCCCCCGGCCTGAAAATTTTCCAGAGCTACAGAGCAAGATACTGTAGGTGCTTCAAAAGTCACTACTGACCCCTTGTGTCTCCTTCATGAACTGGAGCTTAAACAGAACCCTGTGTTGGATTATCTGAAGGGTTCTCCACCTCAGATTCCTCTTTCTACTATTTCTGTAGAGGCTCTGGCTCCCCCACCACCACAGCGCTCCCCCCCAAAAATTTCAGGACCGAGCCACTCATATTCTTCTTTCTTTAAATTTCCAATCCAGGCTGCTAAGAGACACAATGCTGTTCGCTTGGCATATCGGGGGAGGTTACCTGAGCCACCTGATTGGGTCTATGTGGCACGTACGCTGCTAAAGGATTCTTTAAAAATTTTTTCCCATGAAATTTATGTGTTAATTCATATCTCTGGTGAAACCACGTTTGACATTAGTTTCCAAACATCAAGGGGACTGGAGCATTTTTGGTCAAAGTATAATTCTCTGTGGACTACTGCATTATGGACCCCATTTCAGGCTATTCCTCTTTCTAAACCCACTTTTAAGGCGATCACTATTCTGTTTCGTAATGAGGGAGTTGAGGTGGAGGATGTTGCGTATTGGCTGAAACAGCGTTGTGACGTCCAGGGACAGCCTGAAGCCATTTTGGATACCGAGAACATTTGGACTGGGGGCTGGAAGTTTAAAGTCTTGTTATGATCTAATGATTCTGGGGTTGTACATCTGCCTAACTCTTTTTTCATAGGCCGAGATGGGGGGTCTTGTTCTACCCGGGTCAGCCGAAGGCTTGCTATCGGTGTGGTGACCCTGCACATCTTAGTAATGTATGTGATAAAATGAAATGCAATGTCTGTGGGGAATTGGGCCAGGTAGGGGCACACTGTTTGAATGAATGTAGATGTAACCTATGTGACAAACAGGGGCACACCTTTCAGAATTGTAAATGGGCTGCACATAACCAGGAATTTCATGATGGTGGTGTGGACCAGCACTTTATTATTACACAGGCACAGAAGGCCCGTCTCCAGACCACTTTGGCTGTACCTCCCCCTAGGGCGGCCCAGCCCTTACTGCAGGCTTCAGTGCCTGTTATATCCTCTGAGGTCGTACCTCAGATGGTTTCCTTCACGGATGACCCCTTGCCTGAGATTTCTCCTGTTCCTGATCCTGCCCAGTCTAAGTTTCCTGCTCTGGACCCGGTCCCAGGTCCAAATACTATGCCCCCTCCCGAGTGCTTACAAATGTTATACATAGAAGGTCACAGAGAAATAACCCTCGGGTTGCACCATCTCCTGTGAGTGGTCCGGAACCTCCCCCAGTGCCCTTATCTAATTCTTTTGAACTTCTCCAACCCCTTTCTGATGACGCTGGAGGTGAGTCGGACTCTTCCTCCATAGCTTCTTCTCTCCTGACAGTACCACTGACCCTGAGCTGCATTCTGGCACTGGCCTTTCTCAGAAGTGAAAGGCCAGAGTAAAACTCAAAGGAAGAAGGTGGTTGGAAAAGGAAATTAAAATGTATTTTTGTCTGTTTTCCTTTTTGTTGCTATGTTTCACTATGTTTGCCATACTATTAATGTAAATAGTATGAGCGTATGCTAAAAGGAGATTGATTTTTCCTTTCTACAGCTTTTGCCTTTGGGTTTAATTTTATTACAGGATACAAGACTTCATACTACACATGAGATCCGACAAGCACAACAGGACTGGTTACTGGGTCCTTCTTTTTGGTCGATTGGTCAGGATTCTTGTTCGGGACTGGGAATATTAATTAATATCCCAGACTTCCGTTTGCTAAAATTGTTTGATGTAGCCCCTGGTAGGGCGCTTATTATAGATTTTGTTATTGGGTCCTATCCTTACTGGGTGATAAACATTTATGCCCCTCAAATCAAAACTGAACGCATAGCTTTATTTGCTTTGCTTCGTCCTTATTTGCATACTTCCTTTCAGGTATTGTTTGCTGGTGACTTTAATTGTGGCCTGAGTCTTCAGGATAAGAGCTCCTTTGCTACTATAAAGAAACTGTTTTGTGATTCCCACGAATTGGGTAAATTGGTTTGAGTCACCCACTTAACAGACTCTTATCTCTCATTTACTACACAACACACCCCTACTTTCCAAAAGGGTAAACTAGTCACACGTATTGATTATGTGTTTTCCTCTCCTACAGTACCAATTATTTCTGCCAAAGTTCAAGCAGTTGAGTTTTCTGATCATAAGCTGCTTTCTGTTGGTTTTGGTTCTGTCGTCTCTTCCCGTAAAGATCCAGGTATTTGGAAATTCAACACATCTTTGTTGCAGATTCCGATGTTTATGCAGTCCCTCCTGTCCTTCATACAAGCCCATAAATCTGTTTTTATTTGTTATGAAGATCCTGTTCAGTGGTGGTTAGACACGAAACATGATCTGGTCACTTTTTTTAAAAACTTACAGTCGTTTAAAATGTAGGAGGGAATACCTAGACTATTTGCAGAAGAGGGTACATTTTCAGTCATTATTAACCATAGCATACATGACAGGACAAGACCTTACTCAACAAATAAAAGTCCTACAGAATGATATGTTGACTTTCCAATTACGGCAATCACAACAGCTTTATAACCAACATAAATTCTGTGATGTTATTTGTCCTTTTGAATATAATTCTCGTCAGTCCACCCAAAAAAATATGACATGTCTTCTAAATTCAGAAGGGACCTTATGTTCCTCACAAACTGAGATTTGTCATATTGTAACAAAGTATACTACAGCCCTTTTTTCTCCCCCTCCCTGCTGTGGTTGGTAACAGTGTGACTTTGTATAGTGGCCTTGATATCCCAGCTCCCTCACAGCTATGTCAGGACCAGGCTTGTTCTCCTATCACGGAGCAGGATTTGACACTGGCTATTTCTTCATTACCTGTACAGAGAACTCCTGGTCCGGATGGTCTCCCTGCTGGCTTATATAAGGTGCTGGGTGACCATTTAGCCTCAGAACTTACATCTGTGTTTAATTCTCTGTTAACATGTGAATCTCTCCCTTTGGAATTTACTAAGGGTACTCTGATTTACATTTATAAACAGAAAGGTGATATCCATTCTCTAGAGAATTGGCGACCTTTATGTATGTTAAACACCGACTTTAATCTCTTAACGAAAATTATTGTGAAGCATTTAGTGAGGCTAGCGGAGGTGATTTTGCATCCCGCCCAATCCTGTTCTGTGCCTCAGAGGAGAATTTCTGATCATTTGATCCTCTTACGAGAATTATTTTCTCATGGCTATGCAGGTCTGGCTTCGGGACTTGTTGTTTCCGTAGATCAGAAGGCTGCTTTTGATTCAGTTAGGCATGATTTTTTATGGGAAGCACTTTGTTTTCTGCATGTACCTGATGATATGGTATGCTGGATTCGTACTTTCTATAGAATGGCGACTGTTGTGCCTGTAGTGAATGGTTGGATAGGACCCATGATCCCCATAAAACGGGGGGGTTTGTCAGGGCTGTCCTTTAAGCCCATTGTTATATATATTTTTTCTTGATGTTTTGCTCCATCAGCTGAATACTAATTCTCAGATTCAGTCTATTTCTAGTTGTGCCTTATGCCTGCCTTATAAGGCGATCGCATATGCAGATGATGTTTGTTTTCTTGTAGCTGATGCAGCCTCAGTGGTTCATTCTCTCCGTGAGTGCTCTATTTTTGGAAACTTCTCTGGTGCTGTTTTAAATTACACTAAAAGTTTGGTTATTCGGGTTGGTTCAGCAACCTCCCCCTCGGACCGTATTGGCCTGTTGAGTTTAGTTGAGGGTTCTATTCACATTTTTGGAATTTTTTTTGGGACACAGGACTCAGATTTGTTTAACTGGAATGTTAAACTGCAACAAGGTAAACTTCAGGTGGCCTCCTGGAACCGGGAGCAGATAGGAAAAAAAAAACGTGTTTTCTTAATTAAAAACTATTTGATTTCTACTTTCCTTTTTCTGAGTTATGTATTCCCTATTCCACGACAGCTAGAAACTGCTGTCTTTAGCCTGTTTTTTCAGGCTCTTTGGGGTAGTAGGTTAAACCCAATAAAGCGGAATATCACTTATTTACCTATCCCAGAGGGTGGCGTTTGTATGGTTAACCCTTTGTTATTTTTTTCTTGTATTTTATTCACTGCAAACCTTAGGCCTTTATTGATTCATGCCCAAAGGGGGTGGGAACCTTGGTTTTATGACTCTTGCAGGATTTGGTTTCATCAATGGGAAACTAATTCCTTAACTGTGTTAAGACAAACTGTTGGTATACCAACTTACGGAAAACATATGTTTTTACATCTCAAACAATGGAAGGTGTCTGTTCAGATGTTATTAAATCATTCCTATAAAGTTTTATATAAGAAATTACTCCTGATGGTTTGTGCTGTATCAGTACCCTTCGATAAGTGTCCTGGTCAACACCTCCCTTCCCTTTTGGTATTGTGGAAATGTAAGAGGGTTCCAGCCAAAATGTGGGATTTTCATTGGCTTTCATGCCACGAAAATATTAATGTAAAATCAAATCATAAACATAAGCAGTCCCAAGATAGAATGTGTTCTCACTTATTATGTATTACAAAACTTGAAACTATCCCTCATTTATTTTTTGACTGTTCCTTTATCAAAAATTGGTGGTCCTTTTTGGCACAGGCATGGGATACCCCCTTGCTTCAGTTGGTTACTTATTTGAATCTTGTATACGGAGTTTTTTCTCCCCAGTGGTCAAAATGGCACCAGGACACTTTAAACCTTATTTTTGTCTGCATTAAATGGAATATTTGGATGGTGTGTTGCATGTTTTCTTTACAGCAAAAGGACTGCTCCTATTTGGAGCTTGAAAAAAGATTGTACAAGATTTAAAAGAAATTTATGAGCATGAACATACTCTACACTCAGATACGACACTTTTGGAACTTTGGAAAGCTCTTCCTTGGATCACTGACTCTGATTTTGCAGTTACCTGAATGATTGTATAATACTTATCCTGTGTTTCCTTTGTTTTGTATTATGCTTTGTGTACTATTGTACAATTTTTGTCTCAATAAAACTTTCCCCTACTCTTTTCAATAAGTGCCATGGGATTTTTAACATCCACCTGAACTACCACCAATCCAGGCAGATGGGACCTCAGTTTAATGTCTCATCTGAAAGACGGCACCTCAGAAGTGCAGCACCCCTCTCATGCTGCACTACAGTGTCAGTACTGGGATATTAACCCAAGTGCCAGATGTGGGAACTGAACCCAAAGCCCTCTGATCTCCTGGCCTCAGAGGTAAGTGTGCTACCTACTCAGCCACTGACACTGACACTGACTGGATTTGTTATTTTGGTTAACTGTTGTATGTATTTTATATGACTATGTATTTTGATTTTGTACAGTGCCATGATAATTTTGAAAGGTGCTTAAAAAAAAAGTTAATTTATTATTTATCTTCTTATTATAATTCTTTTGTTGCATCAGAACACCACTTGAATTAGATCAATACCTTGCCAGTGTATTCCCCAGTTCTTTCAAATAGCCTCACATAACGAGAAACATCAACAACAAGTTAGGCCATTGCCAAATAGCAATACATAACAAAACAAACTCTGGTCACAGCCACAAGAACTGCTTGAGTAGTAGTTCCACCACCAGCATTCACATGTATATGTGGCATCAGAGAACCAATAGGATCGTTCATGAGAGAGTTCTATTTTTTTTGACTGCGTTCACATGTCTATATGGCTTGTTTATGTGTCAGTTCAATTTTTTCAGGACACTGATGTTTTATAGCAAATATACTTACATGCTCAGCACTGTCCTTGACAATATACCTTTTAATGCAAAACAATTGCTCATTGTCAAAGAAATTGCTCTTAGAAAGGTTGAGCCATGACCCTGAAGATGAAGAAGTGTAAATTCTCTGAAGATGAGAGGATGTGTATTATTGAGGAAATTTAACCCCCAAAAGACATTTTATTAGTAAAGTTGGATCAAATTTAAAAAAATCAATGCAAGAAGCAACACTGGGCAGACATCACAAGCAAAGTTAACTCTGTGAATCCTAATGTACTGAGGATCGTTAACAAAGTTGAAAAAAATGGAAAACATCTTCCAACCGATGCAAATAAAGAAATTCCCCCTACCCAAAAACAAAACTAGAACTGGAGGAGACATCTATGAACCACTGTCAGAAACAACTTTAATAATTGATATTTATGGCCATAATTAAACAATTTTCCATGGAATTGAAGGTGGCATCAAGTCCACTGTCGAGTCACAGGACTCTGTGACTATGGTGGTGCCAATTGTGAGTGGTGATGCTAGTATACCTTAGATATCAACTAATAGTAGGTCTCATGAATTACATTATGATCCCTTAGTTTTTTAATATTGTGCATAAACGTTTCTGTTTCAGCAGCAAAGGGCTGACGTGCAGTGTCGACTAGCATTTCATTACTGGATTTCAGTATAAGATATCCATCTGAAAAACAAATTCTGGCACCAGATCAGGTGAAGTTCAAAAAAGACTTTGTTCAGATAAATAAGCAGTGCACCATTCCAGCTCTGTCCACAACAGACGCTTCAACCAGTTTTGCCCTAGCAGAGTGTCATCAGGAGGATCCTCCTGATAATGCTCTGCTAGGCAAAACTGGTTGAGGCATCTCTTGCAGACTGAGCTGGAATGGCACACTGATTATTTATCTGAATAAAGCCTTTTTTGAACTTTATCTGATCTGGTGCTGGAATTTGTCTTTCAGCTGTACTCCTCTGTTTCCAGGCACAGACCTTAGCGGTTGGGAGCGAAGATTGTGGACTCCTTCTATAAGTTATCCATCCCTTTATGGTACAGCAATGGATTTGCAATAATGGTCTTTGTTTATGGATTGACTGTCATGACAGAGGGTTTAATGGTAAAAAATGTTTGAACAATGTCACAGTATGTACACTGTCAATCTTGGCAAATGTTTGTTTCCACTGTACATGCTCGGTCACATTCTTATGGGACTGTCTGTGCAGTCACAAGCTTTGACAGAATTTGCTGATGTTTACCCATCAGGGCCACCCTTTCAAGGGTGGCAACATGCAATTGTAGCTTTTTTTCATAAGTATGCTGCTGCAGTTTGATTCCCCCACCCCACCCTAGTCCATCATCAGATCTGTCCCGTTAACAGTGCAGAACTGCTGGCTTTCACAGATATAGCTGTTCTCAAGTATGGGGGAATCACTGCTGACACTGCCTCTGAAACTGACTACATCCATGCAGGCTGTATTATTTTCTTAGCTTGTTTCTCACCTCTGAGTTGTCTATCAGTGTTCCTCACCAGCATCTGTAGTTTAGTTCATGTTGCTGTTATGGGTTTGCTGCCTGTTTCACATCTGTCCATCCAGCTGCTAAATCAAATCATGCTCAAGTGTTGAAACCCAACTGTTGTTTAGTTAGTGTGCCCCACAACTCTTACTGTCGACTGCCACATCCCAGTCCCTGAACTAACAAACAAATAAAGAAGCTGGAGCTTCCCTTCAGCAAGAACAGTGCAAGCATATTAAAACAACCTATGTAGCAGCAGGGGTGATGGGGCAGTAGATATCATAATTTCAGAGGAGTGATGTTTGACAGGTCTCCATCTCCAGATTCACTCTGTATGATGACGTCTACACCACCCATCGCAATGCAGTCACTTCTGTTGCATGGGTTATTTTGCTTGCTCAGTTCTATACAATTCCTCCCTTAACAATGTCTAAAGAATTAAACATTTTTGTTTGAAAGGCTTCTTACAGCACAATAACTATTATTTGCAGTAAGTTTTTAGAGTTACCTAGATTTTTTCATTTTTCTAATTAATTTAAAATTATAAATGTATGGGAAATGGGACTTGACACTGTAGTTGTGCTTAAACATTAGTTCAACTGCAAAGCATGCTTCACTCTTCTAGATGACCCACACCATAATTTTGCAGAACTTAAGTGACAGTTTAAGTATAATTTATAGCTTATGTTACGTATCGAAGCACAACAACAACAGCAAAAAAATATACATAAATGTTAAACAATGAGGTTTCATTTGCTTTTCATAGTAAAATAGTTCATGGGGCATGGCTTGCACTATACGAATATGTGCTAGGGTGTGACACTTGCAAGGCTGCACTGTGGTGGAGCTTGCCTTGCACTGGATGTTGGCTGCATCATTCTCTGCGGTGGGATTCTCAATGCAGGCAGGCCCTGCAGGTGAGTAGATTTGTTTTGGCTGGCATTATTGACCATAATTGACCATAGAGCAAATACAGCAGTCCACAGCAGGCACCCCACCTGCTGTACCTGCCAGGTCTCCTGGCACAACATAGAAACAGGGTAGGGATGGATGTTTGAGCACCTGTGTGTGATATGGACAGCTGTGGTCTGTCAGTGAACATTTGCCATGATCTGTTTATCAGGGAATCACCAAACTGGATCCAGTCTGGCAAGGGAAGTGTTGAGCCTGTGAGTGTACCCAAGGCAGAGATGC
The DNA here is from genome assembly GCA_016271365.2 of Neoceratodus forsteri. Classification (NCBI taxonomy): domain Eukaryota; kingdom Metazoa; phylum Chordata; order Ceratodontiformes; family Ceratodontidae; genus Neoceratodus; species Neoceratodus forsteri. The sequence continues at coordinate 721,962,385 of CM057458.1, read as the reverse complement.
CTAAGACATCAGAGTCCCCTTGGAGAATGGGTACCATATCAGATCTGCTGCTGTTGCAGCTGTCACATGCACAGTGCACACTGTTGTTGTTTCTCCCTGTATGTTGTTCCATTCCCACACAGCCATGTCCAATCCTACAGATGCACACTCTTCATAGCCTCAGTAGCTGGACATGCATATCTGACCTGACATATGTAGTGCCACTTACACTGCTCCCTACTTCTTACAGTATCAAAGGCACACTTGCCTGATCATATCCCATTGCTGGTATGTGCCCTGTTGCACTGTGGTCCCATTCTGCTTTGGTGGCAAACCAATTGCCATTGTCATGATAGGACCACTGTGAGGACCACATATTGTAGTCTTGTGTCCTGAGGCATGGCATACCACCCTCACAACAGATGATACTATTCCACCGACTGCTAACACATGCATCTCCAGGAAGTCCAGTGCATAGTTATTGGACCTCTCCCCTTAGCACATGTGTGGTGACTCACTCTGTATAGGTTTGGGTGATGGCACAGCTGACTGCCTCCAACAATGTGCATGTGAAGTCCTTGTCAGGGCTATGACACAGAAAGGATTCTGTGTGATCTAGGTCATTGTGTTGAGATTGAGTGTAGTCCCTGTATAGTGTCAGGTAGCTGATTTAACAAAATTAGGGCCCCTGCAGAGTAGGTAACTTGGCCGTGCTTGGGTACAAAGGGATGGCAGGTAAAGGTGCGCAGAAAAGGTGCCTGCCCAAGTTGAGAATGAGTGTGGCCCCAATATAATGGCAGGTAGCTGAATTAACAAGTTAGAGCCCCTATATAAGTAAGTAACTTGGCTGTATTAGGGGTCAAGCGCAGGAGAAGAAGCAGTGGACAAAGGAGAGTTAGAGGAAGACAGCCAGTGAGCAGCAAAGCAAGAATGGCAGTAGTCAAGGAAAAATGAAATCCGACACTGACCTGAAGTAGATTAAGCAAGTTGAGCTAATAAGTGGTTCGGGAGTAAAGCAGAAAGCAAAGAGACTGTAGAAAGGAATCAAGGGAGCAGCAGAGGAGCAAATAGGGATAGAAACTAGGAACTGTGCCTGGCGAGTCACCAGAGTAGTCACTTAAGTGGTCAGGTAACTGTAATTGTCATTCAGATTATTTATACAAGATCACTGATTGGCTAGGTGCTCACATGGGGTGTTTACTGTAGGTAGAGCATTTAAAGAGTGCCAGGGGTTGAAGTGGGCAGGTGGGCTGAATATTTGGCAAAAACAAGCAGCAGAGAGAGAACTACAGTCCAAACTAAAATACTAAAATACAAGAAAACAGCAGCAGAGAACAGAAGTCTGAAATCAGATCAGAGAATCATTTGAAAATGGTGCCATGTCTCGGTAAGAAGCTGGCTGGCTAGCTGTGCTTGGAGGTCCATACCTTGTTTAGAGGGCGGTTGGCGTCTGGCTGTGAGTCCAGTGGAGTAGCACTCGGTGTGGGAGGGGGCCCAGTCAGGGGATACCTGAGGAGGGATGAAGGGGAGAAGAGATTAAAACCAAGGTGAACAAAGGAGGGACAAGATTAGGCTACGTGTAGTGGGGGGTGGAGGGCGTGAGGGGGGTGAGCAAGAGAGCTCCAGGGGAAGAAAGCGAAAGCAAAATAAGAGTGGCTGAAGGGGAGAGGAAAAAAGAAAAATAGAGAAGGGGCAGTTAGTTAAAAGTTAAAACATGGAGCAGGGGGCTGTAGTGGGTGGTAGGGAGTCGAGCAAGACACCAGGGGAAGAAAAATGAAAGCAAGTCAGAGTGGCTATAGGGGAAAAGAAGAAATGGTAGTGCAGTTGAAAGAGGATTAAAGAAAGAGCAAAAAATCAGGGTGGGAAGAGGAGAACACAGTGAGCTAAAGCGAGGGGCAGGGAGACAGTTTGCAGAAGCAGAAAAATCAGCTACAGGCAGAGCATATAAACTTGCACAGGCAGAGCAGAGAAAAAAGAAACTGGCAGTGGCTCTAAGGTTACATCGAAGAAGATGCAGTCAAATAAATGCAGTTACCAATTACAATTTGAAAAGAATAAAATGTAGTTCTAGAGGTAAACTAAAAATTAAGCTAGCATTGGCTCTAAAATTCGACAAAAACAAGCAGCAGAGAGAGAGAGAACTACAGTCTGAACTAAAATACAAGAAAACAGCATCAGAAAACAAAAGTCCAAAATTGGATCAGAGAATTCAGTTTGAAAATGGTGCCAAGTCTTCAGTAAGAAGCTGGCTGGCTGCGCTTGGAGGTCCGTACCTTGTTTGGAGGCCGGAGTTGGTGTCTGGCTGTGTGGTCCAATGGAGCAGCACTCAGTGTGGGAAGGGGCCTGGTCAGGGGCTACCTTGTTTGGAGCACGGGTTGGCATCTGGCTGCGGTGTCCAATGTAGCAGCGCACGGTGTGGGAGTAGGCCCAGTTAGGGAGAAATTCAGCCTCCCAGGCACACATACTTCATATACCTGTGTGTGAGGGCCCTCTTGAGGGGGTAGTGGGGGGGGAAACTGCTCAACACCTGTCACTGCTGGAGAATATATTAGTGGCAGTTCAGCCAGGGACCAAGTCTCTGGGGCCTACTACAAGCTTAAAAAAATATCTAAGGTCCCTCAAAAAAATTGGGGACTTCAGGATGGCATAGGGAAGAGACTTAGGCAGAGAAATAATCCTGGAAATCTGGAAACATTCTATTAACCATGCACCAACTCTGCCCGTGGCCAACAAGCTGAGAAAAATGCAATATAACTTCATGTATATGACATACAGTACCTGCCACCAGATAATTCATTTGTTAATCAGATAAGTCATAAAAGCTTAATGTGGCTCATTAAAGTTTACCATTTACCAAGTGTAAACCAGGATATTTTTGCCATTACATATTATATATATATATTAGGGCAAAAGCTCCATTAATGCATTAGTTAGGGTTGTTCCTGGCGACAAAGTGAGAAATTCAAGTAGGGTTGAAACTCCCCTTGACCCCCAGCCCACCCCCCAACCGCATTGGGGTGCGACAAATATCAGCCCTAACTCTCACCCCCATTACATGTGTAAAGCAGCAGAAGTATAGGAGAATGGGGTGAGAGTTTTTCTCATTTTTGTCACTGTGGAACAACCCTAACTAATGCATTAAATGGATTTTTTTGGCTCTAATTTCCCTTCTTTTTGAGAATGATAACTAGAAATAGTGAATGTAATGCAGCGGCAGGGCCCTGCGCTCCCGCCACGTGATGTCTTGTGGCATAGTAACAGGAACAGCAACGCAAACAGAAGTGCTAACAGTGGCGCATATGGTAACGCAAGCGCTTAATGAGAACAGAAAGGGTAACGCATGGTGGCGAGACGGAATGGTCTGCCACGGATGTGCTGTCACATAGTAACATGGTGCCTGCAAACAGAAATGTCAATGGGCATGGTGACACAAAGTGAAACAGAAAGAGAAACAGTACTGTAGACACAAATGGCAAAAAATAACAGAAACGCAAGCGCAAAGGAAAACGCAAAGGATAACACATGGTGGAGTAGACATCAACGGTAAGTGAAACGGGTACGGAACCACAAGCGGAAAGAGCAACGTAACAGTAATGTAAGCACACAGGCTGGTTTTCCAAAAGCTGCATAGAGAAAGACAGTGAGTACAAAGAATGTATGCATAATAATGGATATCGGAGCAGAAAATGAGGACTTGGAATACTAAATAGGTTATATCTCAGGAACCGTACAACGTAGAAAAAAAATTTAAAAGTCATATGATTTATGACTGTCATGGCTAGTTTTGGGGGCTAAGTATTTTACAGACGAAAAGTCCGTATCTCGCACCATTTCCGAGATACGGGCTCTGAAAGGCGCGGCGAACGCCGTAATGTTATCCTATGGGGAAAAAAAGAGAAGTTTGGAGTGCCATAACTTGCTCTCCTGTAATATTTTTTCACCAAACCACTGAAAGGCACATCTGTGGGCTGTTGGCTGTGTTCCTCCAAATTTCAGGAAAAAAGACCAAACCGTTATTTTGCAGCAGGGTGCCAAAGGATTCCTGTAATGCGTCGGGCGCCGTGATGTTATCCTATGGGAAAAAGCATCAACTTTGGAGTACTGTAACTTTGCCGCCATGCAATATTTTCAACAAAACACTGAAAGGCACATCTGTGAGATGTCGGCTACATTCCCTCCAAGTTTCAGCCCAAAACTCCAAACCGTTCTTTTGCAGCGGAGTGCCAAATAATTGCTGTCATTTTCCCACAGACTAGAAAAGTACAGTCGCAATTTGCGAAAGGTTTCGTAAAAATTTTCGACACTTTCATGAGCACGAAAGTACTTTTTCCAGAAATTTGAAAAACATATTTCTGGGGTGTTTTACCCCAAAATAAAGACATGGCTAGCATCCTCAGGGTCCGACTAGGTGAATACAAAAAGAATTAGGTTGCTAGAGGGTCCCAAATTTAAATGCCAAGCATTTTTCAGATCACTAACTGAAAACAAGATGGCGGATTTGTGAAAGTAAGAGGGCCATTTGCGAAAGTAAAAATGCATTTGCAACACTGTCAAACTTTTTGTTAACTTTTCTCATTGACTTATAATGGGAAATTGTTTTTTTAATAACTTTTGAACCATTTAATATTTTTTCACAAAATCTTCAAAAGGCACATCGGGGACCCCGGCCGCACATTCCCTGAAGATTTTGGGTCAGTTGCGAAAACTGTGCGACCTGTAGGTGCGACTGTAGAATTCCAGAAAATAACTCCGCAGCTGTGCATCCGACCAGTACAAAACTTGGCAGATCCCAAGGCGTATGGGTCTTGATCATGTATTCCAAATTTCAGGCAAATCTGTCAAACAGTTGCAAAGTTATTAAGGTGCAAAATTTGGAGTTTAACATAGAAATGGCTCCTCAACCCTAACTATGGTAGCACGGTAGCTACCATAATATTATAGTGGCACGGTCACCCACCATATTTTGGGTTATGAGGGCACTTCTATGTTAAAGTCAAAATTTTGGGCATTAATAACTTTGGATCCATTCAATGGATTTGCATGAAATTCAGTATGCGCTGTGGAGCATGGTAGATCTCTTGATTTGCCAAATTTCCGTCAGACTTACAGTTTTTGTGCACGAAAACGCTGAAAAATACAAAATTATCCAGTTTTGGAGGCAGTTTTTGCGATATTGTCTGTAGCACTGTGTGACCATAGTGTGGAATGCTACTCTGCATCATGACTAGTTTGAAAGAGCTTCAGTGGCCGAACATGTTGATTTTTGTTTGGTGAAAAAATATTAAGGCATTCAAAAGTTATGGCACTGTTAAGCTCCCATTATAAGTCAATGGGAAAATTTATATGGTTGTTTTGTGAACAAAGAATGGGGTTTGGGCCATGTCGACCCACCCGACGGTCAAAGAATTGATGAGCCTGCAAATTCTTTTTTTGCGAGTTTCTTTGATCGTGATCTTGCATCACGAGGTATAAATACAATTTTCTCAGCTCAGGGGTGGCCTAGGAACACAAATGAGTGTGGGTTTTGCTCAGGGGGCTTTGTTCTATCAAGGCATAGCAGTGGTTTCATGTAATTCTGCCTAAAACTCGAGTTTCACCATGTTTTATTCTTTGATCATGAGCCTGCAAATTCTTTAATCGCGAGCCTGCAAATTCTTTGATCGCGATCTTTAATCGCGAGGGAGGGACAAGATGGCCAGATTTTTAATGGAATAGATAGGCCAATTTTCACAATCTTTAAGTTTAAATATCTCGGAAACAGTTTGGTCTTTTTACTTGAAATTTGGAGGGTGTTGATGGCATGTCCTGTACATGTGAATTACGGTGCTTATGTGTCGAAGAAAATATTTTTTGTGGATATTGTGTGACGCAATTTACATTTTGCAGACAGTGTTTTCCATTGTGGTGGTGCCTTGAAATTGATAGGATGTACTTTTCAGTCACTGTGTCTGTAAAATGTCAACAGGTGTGGAATTCTGCAACTCTGATGAATGAAAATCTCAAACTTTAACATGTTATATCTCGGACACGGTTTGGTCTTTTACCTTGAAAATTGGAGGGTGTTGATGGTAGAGACAGATTTACAAGTTGGTGGGAGCACAGGGCCTGATGGACCTACACTCCCACCAACTTCCGCAAGTTCTTAGTTTTCTATTCTTTCTCAAAAAGAAAGGAAAATCTATGCAAAAAATTGCGTTAATGCATCATTTAGGGTTAAAACACAAAAAGTCAGGAAATGAAAAATCTTTAGGGTTGCCCCTCCTCCCCCTCATGGACCTGCCAATTATCCCAAGATTGACAGATGATGGGGTGTGTCATTGGGGTTGTGAGGCCTTAATGTTGCCCCATTCCTGTTCACTGTTGCTTCTCAATACGATTACATAAGGAATGGGGCAACATTTAGGCCTCACAACCCCAATGACACACCCCGTCATCTGTCAATCTTGGGATGATTGGCAGGTCCACTGGGGGAAGGGCAAACCTAATGATTTTTCATTTCCTGACTTTGTGTTTTTATCCGTCTTTTGGATGAGACGTTAAACCGAGATCCCATCTGCCTAGATTGGTGGTAGTTCAGGTGGATGTTAAAGATCCCATGGCACTTCTCGAAAAGAGTAGGGGAAGTTTATTAAACAAAAAAACATAACATCACCATAAATCAGAACACAATTCATACATACAATATACTAATAACAATATTTCTTATAAGCAACAGAAAATCAAACAGTGGGTATCATATTCATAAAAAGAAATGATTCCAAAGGGAGCAAAACTTAATATTGGAAAATCTCTGCTTATCTTTGCATTTAACATTCAGCAAACCATCCTTAACCTGGGACATTATAGTGGAAGATAATACAAGCTGTTGTTGGAATATAAATTGACAACGAGCTTGCCATAAATAAAACTGAAGAAAAGCAAAAAAAACATTTAAAGTACTAGGATGATAAATTTTCCAAGCCCCGGAATAATCCCCTAAAATTAAAGTGTTATAAGTAACATTCAAAAGTAAGGGCATACTCCAATGGATAGCAACATCATTCCAAATACATTTAATAAAAGAACAAGTAATGAAAAAGTGTGATAGACTCTCCACTTCATTAATACATAAGAGACTCGGACAAAATCTGTCTGTTAAAGGTTTATATTTAAGGTTTCCACGTACCCCTAGCCTACCCTGAGCTGACATCCATACTATATCCCACACAAAGGCAGGGAGCCTAAAGTCAGTTAATTTATGGAGGGCAAAGGTCATTCTAGTCAGAACACATTCTGGAAAAAGCAAAATCATACCCTGAACTTCAGAAACTATATATGTATAAAAGGATTTCCTAGAATGTAACATTAAAGTGTGAAATGACAAGTTCCATTGATGGCATTTTTTTAATGTGGAAATCCCATAAACTGGTAAATGATCCTGTGGCATGATCTTAGGGGGCAAGACATTCCACTTTTGAAAGAATTGAGCCCAAACAAAGTGTGACCAAACCTGCCAGGATAAAGTTATCATCCCCCATAAATAACTAAACGAATTAAACAAAAAAATTGAATGATAAAACACAATCGGATTAATCATGGCTAATCCACCCAGTTTCACAGGCAAATAAGTAATCTCTCTTCACACTGGGTTCAGTCTGTTGCCCCATACCATTTGAAAAAAGATACTATAGAGTTGTTTTTCCAAATTAAATGGAGGTGGAATAAGATAACTTAAATATAAAAAAACAGGTAACAGGAATTTTTTGATAATAAAAATACATTTTTTCTTTCCAAATTTCCATTGCTTCCATATATTAACTTTACCTTCACCTATACTCAACTGCTGTTCCCAGTTAAAAGTAGCCAAATCACCTGGGCCAAACCATACCCCCAGAATTTTCTGAGGCGTAGATACAAAAGGGATACCCATAATGTCAAAGTGACACACCTGATCAGAGTGTAAATAAAAAATAAAACTCTTAGCCATATTTATCTGTGCTCCAGAATAATGCCCCCATGTGTTGAAGCAGTGTAAAGCATTTTGAAGGGAAGTCTCATCTCATACTAATAAAGTTACATCATCCACATATGCAGTGATTTTCTCTAAAGGTAGAGAGATATCTGGGGCAATCCCTACAATACAGTGATTTCCTTGAATATATCGAATTAGGGGATCTGAAACATATGTATATAATAGAGGACTTAATGGACAGCCCTGTCGAATCCCCTTAACAAATGGAATCTCCGACCCCATTAAACCATTTACCAACAGGAGCACTTTAGCATCAGAATAGAGCATAGCAATCCATTTCACGAATGGACGTGGAATATTATAATGAAGTAATAAATCAAACAAATAATGATGTCTAATTCTGTCAAAAGCTTTGACCTGATCTAGTGCAACTACAAAGCCAGATACCTTCCCCATATTACTATGCTCAAATAATTCTCTTAAAAGATAGAGGTTATGCTGAATCTTGCATTTAGGAATAGCACAAGTTTGTGCTGGATGAATAAGAAAATCCGAAACCAATACCAGTCTATTTGTAAGAATTTTAGAAAGAATCTTATAATCGCTATTAAGGAGACTAATGGGCCTCCAATTTGTCAATAAAGAGGAATCACCTTTCTTATGAATGAATTTCAATAAAGAGATGCTGAAATCTGAGAATCCTGAATCAGAGGTTAACATAAAGTTAAACACAAGTGGCAAAAAAAAAACTCATAAAAGGGAAGAATTTTTTATTAAACTCATTAGGTATATCATCCAAACCAGGCAAAATTTTGGTATTTAAGGCTTTTATTACTCCTTCCACTTCTAGGGGAAGAAATAGGCTTTACTAAAATTTTCTGAAGCGTGTCATCCATAACGGGGAGGAGGGCCATAAATTCAGCTGGCAGAGCTTCACTAGAACCGGAATCCCCACTAAAAAATTCAGAGACAAAGCTCTGTACCACAGTTAACATCTCTAAATCAGTGGTTACCATTTTACCCATAGGGGACAATAACCCAGTCATCAGTGTTTTATCCAGGCACTGTTTACAGGCCTTATAAGGATCAGAGGCAGGCTATGACTGTAACCCATATCTAAACTCCATGTCCAAAGATTTTGCCTTATCATATTGATAAAGGGACATTTGTTTTTTAATTTCAGAAATTTGCGATTGAAAGAGTAGTTTATCTCTAGGGGGGAAATGACATCAACTTATATAGCTGATTCCGATGTTGTAAATAGGTTACATATTGAGAATTAGCTTTGTGTCTCCCTTTAGTAAGTAAAATGGACCGAATCTCAAATTTAGTATCCTTCCACCATTCAAATAAATTCTCATAAAAACAAATTGTGGAATATCTGGCTGCAAATAATACTTCTAAACCTTCTACACAATCCCCAGCTTCTAAAAGAGACACATTCAGGCACCATCTGGGACAGGATGAAAATACCTTAGTAGGTACCCCAGCTAAACTCAAATGACAAGTCAAAATTTGATGATCAGAAAATTCTGTCGGCCTGACCGTAGCAAAAAAGGGGGTAAAATATTTAGAAACAAAAATTAAATCTATACGAGTAGAAAAAATATGCCTATGATAAGTAGCGCCCCCTTTATTATGCAAAGCCCTATACACATCAGCAAGGCCTGCATCCTTAACCAGCTGTCGCAAAGCCAGTGAATCACAGTACATTTTCTTTTGAGTTTCGCCTTTAAATTTTGAATCAATATCACAATTAAAGTCCCCCCCCCAAATTATATGCCTCCTAGTATAAAGAAAAGGTTTGATGTCATCAAATAACTTAATCTGGGCAGTCTTAATTTGTGGAGCATAAATGTTAACAAGACGAAAGTCAAAATCTTGACAACAAAAGTCCAAAAGTAAAGCACGACCAGGGCTAATATCAACCAGTTTAGAAATTCTAAATCAGGTGGAGGTAAACAGAATCCCAATCCCATCAGCCAAATCAGGACCAAATCTCCAAAAAGAAGGCCCCCAGACCCATCGCTTCTTTGCCTGCTCAATTTCAGCAAGAGAAGACAATCTAGTTTCTTGAAGGAGAATAATGTCAACCTGTAGAGTGCTAAAAAAAGAAAAGAGTGAAAGCCTTTTCTTGAAATTTTTTATACTACACACGTTGTAGGAAACTATTTTCAAAGTGGCCATGGTAGGAGAGGTTAAGTTCAGGACCCACCCTTTTGGCTAAAACTGGCCTTTCTTTTTTTTCCTTTCTTCCTTTTTTTCTTTGGCAAGTTCAGTAGCCTTACTTTCCTCATCCTCCGAAATCAAATCAGAGCGATGTGAGGTGTCAGATTCCAAATCTGATTCTCTCCCTTCACTTTGTAAGGGGGAAAAAGAATTTTCCATAGTAATAGGGTTAACTATTGGTTGTTTAAGAGACGCCCTAGTGAACCATCTGGTTTTAACAGTTTCAAACGGCGGAGGCATTGAAGAAGATGCCGTCCTTGGAGCTTTAACTGAACTCTGAATAACAGGGGAATCAGAGATCAGTGGGACAGGGGTCACAGAAGCAGTAACTAAAGATGCCACATCTTCTTCAACAGGGTGAAGTCCTCCCTCACCTTCCTGTACAGTTCCCACATCAGAATCATGAGTTTGCACAGATGGGGTAAAATCCCTCCTCTTTTCCTGGGCTTTATTTACAAGATCCTCTTGATCCCAGCCTCCCGACCTATTATGTTCAGCCCAAGGGCATTGGTGAAAGGCATGTCCTTTTTCGTCACACAAGTTACATTGAAAGATATTTTCACATCTATCCACTAAATGCCCATACCCCCCACAAAGGGAGAATTTAAATAAATCACACGAACTACTAATATGAGTTTTAGCCCCGCATTTATAACAGACGCAAGGTTGTCCCCCGTAAAAACAGACCCCTCTGTCTTTTCCTAAAAAAAAACTGTTCGGAAGATGTATGACCTCACTATTAACCTGGAATAATTTCACCTTAAACCTCCAACTACCAGTCCAAATGCCCTTTAAATCCAAAATAGATTCAGGGGGACCTAAAATATCACATCTGTTCTGCAGCCAATGATAGATATTACTAACATTCACCCCTTCATTCCTGAACATAATGGTAATGTGTCTAATCTGGGGTTTAGTAAGGGGAAGAGCATAGAAAGGGACCCAAAGAGGGGTGGATTTTAAAGTGGAATATTTATCCCAAAACTTCTCCAAACTACGTGATGTTTTGAAACTAACATCAAAGGAGTCTTCTCCAGAGATATGAATCAACACAAAGATATCTGCTGGTAGGAAGTTCATAGAGCCCTTCAATAAGTTATTGGCAATATAATATCTGTCAGGGTGTTCTTGCAACCCACCTCTATAACGTAATCTAACCGCGTTCCGTCTCGGGGCTTGTTCTAGTTTGTTTTTAAACAATTCAGACATTGGTACCCTAGGTTTTTGCTGACTTGCCCCTGTCTCCGAGGTATCTAAATTAACAACTGCTTGCAGACAAGAAAAACCATCAACTGACTTTGAGAACGTACTTGGCCTAGATAAGGCCGAGGAACGCTCCTCTAAATGCTGCGCAGCCATTACATTGTCCCCAGAACCCTCATGGAAGTCCATACCTGAGCTCAGCTTAGTAACAGCGTTGGCATGCGTAGTAGAAACCGGAGTATCTGTAGGAAAGTCTTTCCACTCTGGATCAGGGATACATTGTCCCGCTGCAGTGCGCAGCCATCCAGAGTCACTGAGAGCCTCTTCCGCCAACCAGTCAGTAGCAGGAAAAGAGTGTCGAGTTCGTGGCAACCCAAACTGCTGCCTCACCATCTGAGAAGCACTTTCAGCTGCAGGATCAATCATAGCGTCCAGATCCTGTTAGTCTTTTAATCGTAAACCCGGAAGTTCCCTTCTCACCTTTCCCTCCACAGAATCCAAAGAAGTGCACCTCATCTCCTCCCTACCCGCAGATGACTGCTGCGCCAATGGTTCCGATGAAATATTCGGCATTACCGAAAGAACGCCAACGTTCTCCAGACCTGGTTCCAAACCAGCATTCTCCATAGCAGACTGAGACCCAGTCTGAAGTATCGCAACACTCGGTTGTTCAAGCCCTTTATCCTGGATAAGAATCTCTGCAACATCCTGCGTTTACATATCGTGCTCAGACAAGCTCAAAACAGCAACCTCCTCCTCCATCACCTTCGTGAAGCACACTGAGCAACCCCAAACAGACTGCAAACAGTGGCCCCTACTGCCAGCAAAGCAGTAGGGGAATATCCCCGGTGTCCTGGCCAAATTTCCCTCATTCACTATAAATACCATCAACAGCTTAATCTGGTTCAAAGTCAGTTGGCATTCATCTGTATCCCCCTTCCCGGGTCATGCTTGAAAATAGGCAGGATTTATCTAGTGCACTTACCTGGTCAACAAAAACTAAATAAAAATAAATAAATAAACCCTAAATGATGCATTAACGCAGTTTTTTGCATAGAATATATATATATATATATATATATATTTATATATACTGTATATTCATTGCAAAAAACTTTGTTAATGCATCAATTAAATTAAACTATTAAAAGTGGGAAATGAGAAGTTAGGGTGAGCCCTAACTCCCACCACTACCCTACTGCCCCATCCTCCACAAACCAGACGCCTGGGTGTCATGGGGTCACGAGGCCCAACTCTCACCCCATTCCATGTGTAAACAGGTTTGACATGCTACAGTAAAAGAGAATGGGGTGTGAGTTAGGCCTCATGAGCCCATGGCACACCCCGGCATCTGTTGGTCAGTGGAGGATGGGGGGTTGGGTGGGGTTTTTAGGGGTTCTACCCCAACATCTCATTTCCCCACTTTAGTTGGTTTAACCCTAACTGATGCAGTAACAAAGTGTTTTAGTTTTTGCAATACAACCTAAAAGTGATCTAAGCTGTGGCTAGCGAAAAATCCGTATCTTGCTTCGTTTTCAAGATACGGTTGCTGAAAGTCGCTATGGGTGCCACAATGTTATCCTATGGGAAAAGTCTCAACTTGGTGATGTCATATCTATGGAACTGATGAACTTTTCAACACCTAAATAGCATAATTCACATCTTTGGGGCATCCCCTTAATACTCTGCAAATTTCAAGTTAAAATACCAAACTGCTAATTTACAATGCAGTGGGAAAGTTTTTTAAAAGTTGAAAAATTCCTAGTTCATGAGGTAGCAAAATCCCCATTTGCCAGCTGTCAAAATCGCCGTCTGTGAGAAATCCTTGACCATTAGATTTTGGCCATCTGGTCACAAAGTGACAGTCAAGGATTTTGCTACCTCATGAAAGGGGATTGCTCACTGACTGGGATTTAGTCAACTTGCAAAAGAGGATTCAAAAACCCAATCCCCTTTCGCTAGCTGACAAAATCTCAGTCCGTGAGCCGATACCCTTTCGTCAGGCAGCAAAATCCTTGACTGTCAGTCAATTCTTGTCCACAAGAAGAGCCAACTGGTCACAAAGTGATGATCAAGGATTTTGCTACCTCATGAGAGGGGATCGGCTGGCGGACTGGGATTTTGTCAGCTCACGAAAGGGGATTGGAAGCAAGTTGCGAACGAAGAATTTCAAAATTTGACATGGCCATTTTTTGGGCAAAACAAAGCAAACCAAAGGTATAGGTTTGTAGAGGACATCACCCTGAACAAAACCCATGCCTTATTGCAACAAGAAGTCACCCGTGGAGGAAGCTACGACATTTTGTTTGGGGGAAAAAATGACAACAAGATGGCGGCTTGCAGATGAGGAATTTTGTCTGATGGACTGAGATTTTTAATATCCCCTTTTGTGAGCTGATAAAATCCTTGACTGTGAGCCGAGACTCCTTTCACAAAACATATACATAAATCTTGGAGTGAACTGAGCATGCTCAGAACCCAAAAATTTAAAATTACATAACTTTGGCACAGATTGATATTTTTTTACCAAACCAAAGCTGGATTGTTCTTTGACCCAAACTCTTTCTACATTCTAAATTTCAGACCAAAACACTTAATGGTGTGGTTGCAGCATGATAGACAAAAATTGTGTCAGAAGTGGCAAAAAATGCATTTTTCAGTGCTTTTGCTGCACAAAAATCATACATCCAACCAAAATGCAACTTGGCAAATCAAGATCTACCATACAAGACCACACATTCCAAATTTCGTGCAAATCCATTGTACGGTTGCAAAGTTATTAATGCGTAAAATATGGGGTTTAACATTAAAGTGCCTACTCAACCCTAACTATAGTGGCACTATCACACCATTAATATATATATATATATATATATAGTTCAAAGAATGATTTGCTACAATTATTTAGATTTTCCTATAATTAGCTATGCCAATATATGCCTACTAACAACAAATAAGTCTGGTATATACTTGGCTTAAATTTTTGTCTCTAAATAAGAGCAGCACATTACTTGACAATTTCTGTGCAACAGACTTGCATTTTTTAAGTCTGCTTTGCTTTTGTAAGCCCCAAAATGATGTCTTAAACATGGACTTACCTCTCCTGTGCAACCAACCCAGGCCTCTTCTACTAGTGTTAGAATGCTGGGATGTCCTTGACCAGCAGTGAGGCAGAGCATTTTGGAAAGACATTCTAAGGTCTAAGGTCTAAGATCTGGGGCATCATTCCTCATGCCGAGATAATACAAAGTTGCACTGACTGTTCTAATACCATTAGAAGAAATACTGTTACTATGAAGAGTACCTTTCTCATCTCATTGCAATATCTAAATACATAAGAATGATAAACCTGTCCATGACTTAATGTGATCACAAAATGAAATTATTATGCAAAAACTATGCACCTAAACACCAGGGCTCAATTTTTAAGGCCCAGTTGGAGTGACACAAGATGCACCAAACCCCTGCTTGAGGCAGACTCCAGTGTGCAAGGGACCTTGTGCTAAATTATGGTAGAAGTGGGGTCCTGTCCGGACCGGTGGTGCTGAGGGTTGAGGCACTGGGTGCCACACCTCATGCTACACCAGCAACCCAGGTTCGGGAATGGACTCTGGTTGCTGGGGGTTGGCAGGGAGAGGGAGGGAGGATCGAGCATCCCAGCGGATGCTCTCCTTCCTCAAGGGTAGGATACCAGGGAAGCAGTAGTGTCTGACCCCCCCCCGTAGAAAGTGCTGGTGGGAGCACTGGCCCTTGAAGGGATTGGCGGCTCTGATATATCAGAGTCAGGGAGGGAGGACATCGTATGGCGCATGAGAGGAAGACGTGCACCCCGCACATCTCCTCTCTAGACGTCTGTCCTAAGCGTCGGCATCCTAAGGGGGCTTGGATTGGGAGAACACAGAATTATGGGTAAAAACACCCTCGCAGTCTTAGATGATGACCGCCCCGGCTGCCCAGACCACCAATTCCGGGACAGACCCTGCTGTGCAGCTGGAGGGAAGGGGCATTCTAGGGGCAGACCCTGGATCTGGGGTCCATACATGGAGGGGCGGTCTGAGGAGTGAACTGCAAGGGCAGGAAAAAGGAGAATAAAAAAGAGAAAGTAATAAAAAAAAAAAAAAGAAGTGGGGTCCTGGTGCCAAAGTCCCTAAAAATGCTACAAGTTGGCCCCTGCATCATGGTGCATGGAAGGGGGTTTGACAGGGGCTGCCATCCCCAACTGGTTTACAACAACCTGGGCTAGTGAGGGAGTGGCTGGATAGCACAGTGTGTGTTGTGCTGGAGGGTGTCCTTGAAAACAGCATGCACACTGCAGAAAGCAGCATAGTGTCAGACATTGCTGGGCATGGAAACCTCTGTGAGGAAAATATGAGCCACTGGACAAGCTGCAGGTAGGTGCGGAGCAGGGCCCCCTGAGCAATCCAGGACCAATGACTGCAGCAACATTGACAGGACAACCTGAGATGCCAGCATACCACAATGCCACTGGGACACCACGAAACACCAACCACTGCAGAGAGAGAGTAGCAGAATAGGTGTTCAGTATTTATGATTGTAAGCTATCTGTGTCTGTATGGCTACTACAGTACATGAACCACAATAATATAAGTTAGATATTAATTAAAAGCTGGGGACTGGAAAAGGCAAAGTAAGCCAAGGCACAGTTTCAGGAGGACCCTGGCAATAAGGTAACAGTGAGGAATGCGAGTGTAAATAAGTGGTGCAGTTAATGTGCAGGACTTACAATGATATAAATGTAGACATAGGTATGTTCTGTAAGGTACGTATATCATGGTAGAAGCCGTAGGATAGTTACACAAAATCTATATGTTGCAGGTCATATAACAAGTATGCCACTATTTTTGCCCTACCAACATTTATGGTACCTAACATACTATCTGCAGTAAATACAGGTGTGGGCCCTACAGTATGCTGCAGACCTCATGGTCCTGGCAAAAGCTGGGGGGCTGAGCAGATGTACCTCAAGCACATCATGTCCTGTACACGTATATAATGTAGGTTCATATCAGCAGATATTTGCAAATGTGCATGATGTTATGAATCTCACAGTAGCCACCATGGGCAGAGTGACATCTGGCTATGTGTTGCTAGTAGTAGTCACAACTGTGGTATGTGGCACAGATCTCATGACATTATCCCCCTCTGAACCATACAAGATGGGCCACTGGTATCCACCTAGGTCAGCTGGAACAGCTGACTGGGTACTGGGCGACAGTACACATGTCACAGATTAGAGCAGGTGTAACCTAGCGATGTAGTACTGAAGGGCATTCCATACATGTGGACCCTGGTGGATTGATGTTGTATTGTGGTACACACACATCTGTCCATAGCACTGGTCTCAGTCCACCCAGCACACCACCACCAATCTCTGTGGTGTGTCCTCTGTCCATGCCTGCCATACTTTATAATACAGTAGACCACAAGCTGTGCAGTTGCACATATCGCTGTAATGAGCACCGCCACCCTCCATGCCTGGTATAGCCACATGTGCCACAGCAGACTACCACATTCTATCCGTCATTTCCAACAGCCATTGCACCCACTAACCAGTCCATGCACAATGGCTGCAGGTGGCCAGCTATGGTGCTGATCATCAGGTTGCTCTGGTGTGACTGTCGAGGTATATCATTATTGGCCCTTGGAATCGCTGACTATAACACAAACTGTCCACAGTCTCCCTTGCCTATCATGGTGCCCATGACTGTCTTGTGGCTGTCTTGGTATTGAACTGCAAAATGGGCCTGTATCATCAGCTGCCAGCTACAGTCGGTGGTGGCACAAGGGGTATTAGACTGACTCTGGCTGGTCTAAGCACTGGTCTGAGCTGCTGCATTTGTGGAGCTTCCAAGATCCAAAAGTAGGGGATACAGCAAGCTGCCTTTCTGCAATTGCACAGCCTTTCAGGTGGTGAATGAGTGGTGCACACCCCACTGGCACAGGTGACCACCCTGTTGGCTCAGGCACCATTTGAAAATCTGGACTGGCACATGGTGCAGCACAGGGAGCCCATTGCATCAGTTCTTTCTGATGCAAACTCACTGAGTCAGTCTCAAGACTTTGGAAAAAAAGTCCCAGGGGATAAAGAACATGTAGTGTGGATGAGCTATTATCAGGAAAGGATCATTATTAAGTATACTGAAATAAGCAGTTTACACTGCCAAATGAAAGTTACATATGGCTATAAAAAGTGTGTGTAGACTGCTAGATAATGCATGGCTTTGCTTCACTTAGCCTTGACATAAAACAAATGAAATTCTCATTAATGAACCTAGGGTATCAATGAACATGGAAACATGGTTCATAAGGCTATTTCCTTTTGTATACCTAAACAGTGGAATTCCCTAAGGACACTGTAAGTCACTTGCAGCATAAAACAGAATACAAAAAACATTTACAGCATGTGTAACAAGGCAACTGTATAATGCAAATTTAGAAAATGGGCAAAGACAATTCTCTTTTCTGATTGGCTGAGACACTTATTTAAGTGGGCATCTATCAGACAATAGATGTCCGCCAAATAAAAAGCCCCAGCCCAAACCTGCCTGATAGCCAGCAAAGTATCTGTGTGCCCATAATTCAAATAGACGCCATTTTTTTGAACTGTTAGCAAGCAGCTTAAGTTGCCATCACCCCCCCACCCAGCACTGCCACCACCATGAATTAAATAATACTCACTGAGCTCCACAGTTATTTAATTCAAATGAAGGAAAACAAAATCTTTCTAAATATGCCAACTTTCGAGCTGAACTTCACAGCTATTCACCAGCACCGTTTCTCATGCTGTTCGGTCAGCTCTCATAAGCTTGGAGCTCCTCTGCTGACTGATCGGCATTCAACTATAAACTGGCCATATGTATTGCAGAGGCACTAATAAAATGGGAGATAGTGAATAAAACCAGAGTGGGAACAAAAGTGAGCATTTTCCCAAACCACACTCATGTTAAAATGTGACACTCTCCTCACCCTTGTCTCGCGCCAATTCTACACACGCTGACCCCTTGCTTGCTGCTTAACGAGTGGCTCCCACTTCATGACCTGCTCACTTTCCTCTAATTGATGGCAGTTATATACAGATGTCAAATTAAAAATTGGGGTAAAGAACATGAAACAAACATGGGGGGGGTGTCAGGCTCATGTACCAAAGAGGAACACATACTACAGTATTAAGCACCCACTAAAACACCTGTGAAACGTTATTCTGCCCTCTACTTGGAAGTATTGGTAAGAATACCAGTAGAGGTACTACTTTAGTAACAAACCAACTATAAGTTCATTTTAGTCTTTCTTTAACTATTGTTTTTATTCTTAAATTCTAGAAAAAAGTTTGCAGATACCCCATTTTCTAAGCGTAATAATTTCCTCCATAGTGGGTGGCATGGCCTGCGGTGTCGGGCCTCATTACGCCCCTGGGTGGTTCGGTATTGGCCAATACTGACCACCCTGTCAGGTATTATTGCTTGCATAACTGTATAGCATAATCCTGTATTTTATAAATTCTATCACTGCCTGAAATGTTGTTAAAATGTTTTCCTTTTCTCTGTGACCAGGTTGTGCCTGAAAAGAGGCTATGTTAGTGTACTGTACTTACTGTACCAAGTAAAGAAAAACATATATAAGTGAATAAATTAAATGAGATACTGTACATGCATACTGTATGGAGGTGACAAAGTGAAAGTACTGTATATTCAGGTAGCTCATTCAGAGCTTAACGGATACCAGCTAACAACCAGATATTAGTAATTAAGAGATTCCTTAAGCATAGCCTTAACAGCTCAGATGGTACTGTACTCTGCAAACATAAACACAAGTAAATAAATAAAATGAGATACTGAACATCAATACAGAGGTGATGTTGGAACATTCCTTGAACCGATCTAGGTTTATAGTATCCAAAGAAAGATACTGTTTTCCATGTATTTAATTTTAAACTGGAGATAAGTACTGTATGTACCATGTGTTCAAAAAGCAGTGTAAATTGAATACATTTTATAACGGGGTTCATCTTCTTTTTAGTCAACTAAAAATGAAAGTGTACCAATCAGAATGCGATATGAGGAGCTCAAAAAGTCTTCTTTCAAATTGCCAGTCCAATCCAGGAAAAAAACCAAGGTGAAGGCTTGGGAACAAAAGATGAATTTTGATGACTCTAAGCTTCCAGATCCATCAGCTAAGGTAAATGTGTTTATTTTAAAGCTTACACGCCAATATATACAGTACTGATACAGAAATAACATGTTCTATAGCATCTTTGTTACTGTGGCAATACAATGCAATTTTATATACAGTAGCTTTTTTCTGACAAACATATCCCCAAATGCTGTATATTGTAGAATGAAAGAGCAGTATTAAAAAGAAAATACTGAATTTTGTGATTGTGCAATAGTTACACAATATTAGTGCAATTAATTAAACAAGCATTTGTCAATGCCGAATGTTTGCTTGCTGGTATTAGCATTGGAAATGCAGGAGTTAGACAGATACAGAATAAGAATGGCAGTGAAGTATTGAACTTCACTCCAACCCCACTTCCACCCTGCAGAGACGGACAGGCATTGGAGTATATGTTTGGGTCGTCGTCCATAACTTTCATGCCATTTCACATCACCCTATCCTGCAGACTCTGACAAGTGTTGAAGTGTGCCTTGGGGTGTTCTGCTTTACAGTCACCCCATTCCATAAGGACATACAGTGCAGTATAGGAGAATGGGGTGAACTCTGTGGCTGAAGAGTACAACGCACACCTCAATGCCTGTCACTGGCTGCAGGGGGTGGGTGGGGGTGGAATGGCATGAGCATTACTGTCTGCAATCCAAAGACACACCCTTGATGCCTGGCAGTCTGTACAGGGTGGGACATTATGGTTAGAAACCCTAACACCACAGGCGTTTGTTGATATGTGCACTACAAATTGTCAACATGGCCTTTTTGTGACCCCCACCTCATGAAAGCATTTCAGACATCTTCTCATGAACAGTGGCACTGCGATTTTGTTAATATGTCCCGAACTCTGAGTTTTCATAGCGACCGTGCCATTCTGCACCAGATGTACGAAAACACAGATCAGGCAGGATGTGAAGAATGACAGCTGTACCATTAATAGGGAGGTGTGAAGAGATGTCAATGTTGAACACCTGTACTGAAAATGTTAAAAATGCTTGAACTTCCAAGCGTATGTGGAAACTGCACAACGCATGCATGTAACAGTCATTTAGTGGAATTATTTCACCAAATTTTCAACATATGCATTTTGTGACCTCTGCTCATGAACACTGTCACTATGATTTTCTTAATCTGTCCTGAACATTGATTTCCCACAGCAACCATGCTATTCTGCACCAGATGTGTAAATGCATATTTTGGGCAGGATATGAAAAATGACAGCAGTACTGTTCATAAGGAGGTGTGAAAAAATGCCAAAGTTGAAAATCTGGAGTGAAAATATTACTAATGCACGAAATTATGAGGGTGCGTGGAAATTGCGCTACGTACGCTCTCATCACAGTCATTTTATGGACTTTTGTCACTAAATTTCAACATAGGCATTTTAGCACCTCTGCTCATGAACAGTGTCACTGTGATTTTCTTAATCTGTCCCGAACACCGACTTTCCACTGCGACCACACTATTGTGTGCTGGAAGTGCAAAATCACATTTCAGCCATGATGTGAAAAATGACAGCTGTACCATTCATAAGGAGGTCTGAAAAAATGCCAATGTTGAAAATCTAGAGTGAAAATACTACAAATTTACGAAGTTACGAGGGTATGTGGAAACTGCACAACACACACTCGTAACACAGTCATTTTATGGACTTTTCAACACAAAATTTTCAACATAGGCATTTTAGGACCTCTGCTCATGAACAGTGTCACTGTGATTTTCTTAAGCTGTCCTGAACATTGATTTCCCACAGCGACCGTGCTATTCTGCTCCAGAAGTGCGAAAACACATTCGGCCAGGATGTGTAAAATGACAGCGGCACCGTTCATAAGAAGGTATGGAAAAATGACAATGTTGAACATCTGGAGTGAAAATATTACAAATTCGTGAGGTTACGAGTGTGCGTGGAAACTGCGCAATGCATGCTAGTGAAATAGTCATTTTTTGGATTTTTTTCCACCAAATTTGCAACATGGACTTTTTGAGAGCTCACCACATGAACTGCGGCACTGTCGTTTTGTTAATCGGCCCTGAAAGGTGATTTCACGCAGTGACCGTGAAATCACCTTTCAGGACCAAATAATGCCATGACAGTGACTGAATTCATGAGGAGGGGTTCCAATAACCCCATGTTGAAAATTTGGTGCCAAAAGTCCCCAAAATGCCCGAGATATCCACATAAGTTGAAAAAAAAAACATTTATGCTGTTATACAGCTTACCGATATTTCTTCAGTTCCTGGTCAGCTTTGAAGAGGGCAGACATGTTCCTGGTCCACCAAAGATCATCGTGCTGGACTCCGGAGGTAAGCATGGGGTAAAAGGGGGGTGGGGAGGTGGGGTGCGCAGTGGATGGGTGCAGGTTGGGGGAGACACAACAAGTGACCGTTTTCTACTTTACAGGTTTTAAAAAAATGTTATAATGTCGCGGGAAGGTTTTCTTATTTACAGGAACTTTTGGCATGCTGGGGTGGCCTCCAGCACTTGCCACCTGGCTTTTGGGGGTTGTAGCCAGCGGGGATTGGATACAGCCATCAGCACATACCTAGTGTTGGGGGCAGGAGCCAAGTGGGATTTGGTATCCCCCTCAGCACACAACAAATAAGGGGGGGGGGGACATTATGCCTATGGGAAGTGGGCTCCCCCGTCAGCAAATGAACTGGGTCGGGGGCATGCCGACAGGGGGATTTGGCACCCCCATCAGCCAGCTTTCATGGGGCTCTGAGGCAGCGGCATAAGCTGCCGCCATGTTTAGGGAAATGTTACACCAGGCAAGGTACTGCCCTGCAATCATGGGTCGCTCCCTTATTGCAGCGGAATGACTGACGCTGCAATGACGAGGAGGCCCCTCATTGCAGCAGCCAAATAGTTTCAAGTTGATGGCACTTCTGCAGAATCAGTGTCATCAGAACACTGGGCCTGCATTGGGTTAACAGTGCCAAGCCCACAAATGCAGTGCCGGCGTTGGCTGCCACAGTGCCGCACCTCCACAACCCACTTCTCTCCTAAGCTGCCACATTATGTTTCTTGCGCATGCATGCAAGCAAACATAAAAAGAACTCAATGAGGGAAATCAGAGATGAATAAGTACAACTTTTAGTGCTACTAACTGAGATGCAGGTAAACTAAAAAATCAGTTGTCAATAATAATGTCAATAAATAAAAAAGTAGCAATTTACTTCTGATTCCACCTCCAAAATGGCCATGGTCGAAATGATGGAGCTCTGATATGACTAGGAGAATTCAGTCAGTCAGTTGACATTTGATTAGATCAGAAGAAGGCAGCAGCAGAATCAGCTTACCATTATGGCAAGCAACGCTCAGAAGAAGAAGAAGAAACAGTTGGTGTGTTTAAAAGGCATACAGTCTGTGACATTTTACTGTTGCAGCTGCTTCAGCTTGAGGACCTCACACTCACTCTCCCCTACCTTGCCGCTGTGCTGGCAAGCATGTCAACCTAAAAACGATTTGGACAGAAATCAAGTAGCTGGGTAAAACTCTTCTCTGAGTCGAACACATTATGAATCAATTCTGAAAGGATCTGAGAGCAGTGGAGGCTAAAACTAAGGAACTTGAGTCGGCCTCTTGGTCAGAGGTCGCAGACACCTAGATCATGCATGGATGGGCACTGCTGTACCTGTATAGAGGGGAAGGTTTATTACACAAGAGTTGGAAGTATTCAAAGAATAAAGATGGCAGGCTAAATACCCAGATTCCTAAGCTCCTCCATGATGCTGAAATGGGACCCATGATCCATTTCTTTAGAATCTCAGTGTACTACCTTGCAACTAAAACAGAACCAAGAGCTGTAGTCCTAAGGCCCTTAATAGTAGTAGTAGTAGTAGTGGTAGAATTTATTTATACAGTGCCCTTTCCCAGAAACTCAGAGTGCTTTACAGAAAATAAAATAAAATCAACAATAAACACTAAAATAAAACATCTTAAAACAGCATAAATAAATACATACAGTACATATATATATACATAAATAATGCATTCTAGCAAAATAGTAATAAAACAGGTGTCATTCATTGGCCGGCCCGCCAGCGCAGTGGTTGGATTTCTGCTTGCGATGCCAGCAACCCGGGTTTGGGATAGGACTCGGGTCGCTGGAGGGAAGGCTGTGAGAGAGTTGCTTGAGCGTCCCACGACAGCTCGCCCTCTAGGGGGAAAGGAGGAGGCCGATGCCCGCAACTTGTCTGACCCTGAGTGGAGGCTCAGGGTACTACAAGCCCTGCAGGGTAAAGGCGGCCAAGATCACGCTGTGGATGTCGGCACGTGCTCCTTGACGTTATGGTCTACACAGCATAGGGGAAGAAATGGAGGATAACGCCTGCTAGGACCGGGAAGACGGACTACCTCCACTACGTACACTGCCTCCAACGTGCCCCCGCTCGCCCTGCCACCTCTGGATGGACGAAACAGTGAGTAGCTTGGGGTGTTGGGGCTGCACCCTGTCCCCGCCCGGGTGGGTAATCCGAAGCTCCATGGGGGACACGGAGGTGGATGTGGGTAGAGCGGGAGGCAGGAGAATGACTCCTTAGTAGACCTGAAGGGTCGGGGCTGACAGGACGCAGGGAATAAATTGCAATTTCCCCCCTCCAAAAAAAAAACAGGTGTCATTCAACAAACAGATGCTATAAATGGAACTGAAAGCCTCATTAAATAAAAAGGTCTTCAGGCCCCTCTAAAAGGCCTCCAGAAAGAAATCCCTCTCAGTGATCTTGGAAGTGAGTTCCACAAGGCTGGGCCAGCTACTTGAAATGCTCAGTCACCAGATGACTTCAGCCTCAACCTGGAAATCACCAGGAGGCCCACATCAGAGAAACAGAGGGGGCTAAAGAGGTGGTAAGGAGCCATGAATTCTCCCAGGTACTACACCAGCAGCCAGTGCAGTTCATGCAGGACCATGGTGACACAACGGAACCCGGAAAGGCCAGTCAGCAACCCCGCTACTGTGTTCTTCACTAGCTGTAGGCATCATAGCATACCTCTACTGACTCTGAGGTAGAGAACATTATAGTAGTCAAGCCTGGATGTCACAAATGCATGCACTGGCAAGCCTTCCGGGGGGATCAAGTCTTTGATTCAGGTAACATTTCTGACATGGTAAAAACATTTCTGACATGGTAAAAACCATCCTGAACTACTGCTAACACCTGAGCCTCAAGTGTCAGCCTCTGATTCAGAATGTCACCCAAAGTCTTCACCTTGGCAGAGGCTACAAACTTAAAGGGACCAAGCCAGAGCCCTGTCACCCCTTCAGTTACCTCTGTACCCCATTTTCAACCAGACTCAGTCATCAGTACCTTTGTCTTATCTCCTGGTTAAGTCTTAGCCAGCTGGATGACATTCAGTCCTGGATTTCAGCCAGATACAAATTTGGTGCTTCAACCACATCAAGTGTCCCAAGTGTAAATGACTGATACAGCTACGTATTGTCTGCATAGTAGTGGAAATCCAGCCTGTATCATCTAATGATCACTCCCTTGGGTAGCATGTACACTGCAAACAACATAGGTGAGAGGACCAACACCTGGGGTACACCACAGATCAGGGGCTTTGGGAGCGAGGAGAAATTCCCATCACCATGCTTTGCTTCCTATCCCTGAGGAGGGACACAAACCAGTTTATTTATTTGAATTGTGGTAACTGAGTAGGCCCACTGAGACAATGCAGTCTCTTTTTCAGGGGCGACCCAGGTCAAGAGTACAAAGCATTATAAACATGTACAATAATTATATAAATAAGTGAGAAACAATATATACATCCAATATACGCATCAGTACAAAGCAGATGTGAAAAATATAAACATATATACATACATATACGAACATATGAAAATTGCCAGCAGCAAAAGGCCATCGTGGTCTATCTAGGCTGCTTGTGAATGTAGCTAGCTACCTATTCAGCAGCGGCCCCACCCCCCTTCTCTTACCTCCCTTTACCCTCCCCATTGCTCTGTCCCACCTCTTCTTGAAGCATTCCACTGTGGTACATGCCACCACTTCAGCTGGTAGTGCGTTCCACTTTGCCACCACCCTCTCCATAAAGAAATGCCTCCTCACCTCCCTCCTGAATCTACCCTCTCCAATCTCATGTCATGGCCCCTAGTGTCTTTCCCCACCCAACTCCTGAATAGACCCTCTGTGTCTGTTTTGATTATCCATTTCATGTATCTGAAGGTCTCAATCATATCCCCCCTGTCCCTTCTCTCCTTCACTGTGTACATGTTTAACTCTCTTAGTCTGAACTCATATAGCAATTCCCCCAGGCCCTGAATCATCTTCATTACCCAACGCTGCACTGCTTCCAGCAGCCTAATTTCCTTTTGTAGGTATGAGCGCCAGTACTGCACACAGTATTCCAGGTGGGGTCTAACCAACAATCTGTAAAATGGTAGAATAACCTCCCTTCTTCTCGAGGTAATTCCCCGTGCAGTGCACCCCAGCATTTTGTTGCCCATTGCTGCTGCCTTTCTGCATTATGTGGAATTATTCATTGCTCCTGTGATGAGCACCTCCAGATCCTTCTCCTCTTCTGTTACCTCCAGCTGTGCTCCCCCCAGATGGTAGCTTCTCTTTGGACTTTTTGTTCCTAAGTGCAGCACCTTGCACTTTTTTGCCCTGAACCCTAGCTGCCATCTGTAAGACCATGCCTCTCCATCCTTGCCAGATTCTCCAGTAGCCCCCGCCACCCCTCCTGGTCTTCCACCACCACTCCTATCTTGGTGTCATCCACAAATAGGCTGATTTTGCTCCTGATGCCCTCTGAGCTGTCTGCAATAAATATGCCAAACGGCACTGGGCCCAACACCGAACCTGTGGAACACCACTTGTCACTGGCTTAGGGGATGAGTGTTCCCCACCTACCACCACCCTCTGCTGCCTATCTTTTTTTTTTTATCTCTCCTTGGCCACCTGAGCCACTTCCCCCTTCGGGGACATCCTGCAACTGCCCACCTCTGCCGCGGACACCCAGAATCTGCAGCTTCCCCCCCACAGCAGGGCCGCAGGGAGCCCCACCTCATAACTCCCCACCAAGCATGGATCAAGGTGGGTGCCACCAGCAAAACTGAGGACGGCCATCAAGCTGCTTGCCTCAGGTGCCATTTTTCCTGGTTTTCTTGTCTTGTCAGTGCATGCTCAGACAGTGCTTCCAGTCTCCACTGGGGGTCACTGCTGAGTGATGCGATTCTGGATCCCACCCCCAGAAGAGGAGAGCTGTCCTCTGGATGCTCAATCCTCTCTGCCCCATGCCGACCCCCAGTGCCCCGAGTCCGTTCCCAAACCCGGGTCACCGGCATGGGTCTAGATAAGGTGCCAGCACCTCAACCCTCTAAGCCACAGGGCCGGCCTCTGCTGTCTATCTTTTAGCCAGTTCTCCACCCACCCCACCAGTTTTGCTCTCGCACCTGTGCTCTGTAGCTTAATTCCAAGTCTTCCATGTGGTACAGAATCAAAGGCCTTACTGAAGTCTAGATACAGAACATCCACTGCATGGCCCCTGTCAGTTTGCCTAGTCACCCAGTCATAGCATTCCACCTGCTTGGTCTGGTATGATCTGCCCTTGAAGAAGCCATGCTACCTCCCATCCTGCACCCCACTCACCTCCAGTAGTGCCACTAGCCTATCCTTTAGGATCGTCTCCATTAGCTTCCCCCTATGGACGTTAGACTTACTGGCCTATAGTTCCCTGGTTCATCCTTGGGTCCACTCTTGTGGAGGGAAACCACATGAGACAGTTTCCACTCCAATCCTGCAGTATGCATCCTGTGTCTAGAGATGAGTTAAATAAGTCTGCCAAGGGTTCTGCCAGGATCTCTGCCAGCTCCTTCAGCATTCTTGGATGTACTCCATCCGGTCCCAGAGCCTTGTCTACCCTCACTGCCCTTAACCCCTCCAGCACCCTCCCCACTGTTATTTCTTTGTCCATCACCCCCCCAATCTGTTTGTTTCTATCCTCCCTCCTACTATGGGTAGTGCCCCTTCCTTTTCTTTTGTAAAGACTGAACAGAAGTAGTTGTTGATCACTTCTGCTTTTCACCCCCTTCTTCCACCCATTCCACCTCCTTAATTCTCACAGTTTGATCCTTACAGCTTCTTTTCTCCCTGATGTACCTAAAGGAGTCTTTCTCCCCTTTTTTTGCCCTATGCCAGCCTGAGTTCCTTTGCTGCCTTGGCTGCCCTTACCCCCCTGGTAACTTCCTTCACTTCTTTCAGGTATTCCTCCCTATCTGCCTTCTCCCTGATTTTCTATCTCCTTTAAGCTGCCCTTTTCTTCCTCATCCTGTCTAGCACCCCTTTACTTATCCAGCTGGGTTTCTTCCCACTGACCTTTTTAGTATGGGCCCTGCTGCAAGTTTCTGTTGCCTCCACTATCCCATCTTATCAGTTCCCACCTTTGTTGTGTGTCCATACCAAGCTGAATTTTGCACAGGAACCCCTGTACCACTCCCCTCATCATCTTAAAGTTGGCATTCCTGGAAACCAGCACCCTTGTGCCAGGTGCCATCCTCTCTTTAGTCATCTGTAACTGGAACCCTGAAGTCTGGTGGTCACTCCCCTCCAGTGGTTCCTCCACCCTCACATCCCTCACTCACTCTCTGTTCATCAGTACAAGGTCAAGGGTGTTCCTTTCCCTAGTTGGTTCCTTGACCAACTGTACTAGAAAGCTTTCCTGGACATATATACATTAGTACATCGTGACATGTGAACAGTGCAGTAAATATTCCATGCAGAGTAAATTAGTGTAGATCAAAGCATAATCTCAGTTGTTCAGTAGGTGAAGAACCAACATTAGATCATACATACACCAAACAGATGACCTCGGATGATACATGGCACTTGACACAAATAATCGTAATTAGCAAACAATTACAAAGGGGAAGACTAGAAAAGCAGCTTCCCTCAAATTAAGCTGTGTGTTTCAGTGAGTAGGCAAAGCAGGCACAGGGCTTGGGCTGCAATAGGTGTGCAGAGAGGGAGCGCTTGAACATAGTAAGAGAGGAGAGGGAGAGGGTAGATAAGGGGAGTGCATTCCAAGTGGTGGGTGCCGAATAGGCAAATGATAGCTTGAAAATCACCAGGCAGGGATATGGTGTAGTCAGCAGAGGGGCCAAGGAGGACCTGAGTAAGCATGGAAAGGGTTTACATTTCAGTAAGTTGCTCACACAGTGGGGAGAGAAGATGAAGGTAAGTTTGTAGATAAAGCAGAGGGAGGAAAACTGCAAGCTTTGGTCATAGTCAGGCCAGCCTAGTGATGCTAAAACCTCACAGTGGTGGCAGCGCAAACTGACTCCAAGAGTAAATCATCCCACCCTGTAGTATAGCATTCTCAGGCGAGCGACTATGGTGGCCTTGGTGGAGAGTAGCAGGGGGGCACCATAGAAAAGTATGAGGAGGAGGGAGGAGGTGACAATCTTTTTACAGGAGCCATGAGAGAGGATGGGGTGAAGGCAGTAGAGCAAACCAAGTTTTTGACTGAGCTTGATGACTGTGAAGTCAAGTCCAAAGTATTCCCTGAGGTGGTCCAACAACAGCCCATGGTCCACAGTAGCAAAAGCTGATGATGGATAGAGGAGGATGATAACTGACCATTCTCCTCCATCCTGAACAAATCATTATGCACCCTGATCAATGCGGCCTCCACACTATGTTTAGACCTAAATCTGGACTGGAGAGGCTCATAGATTTTAAGAGCCATGAGATGAGCCTCAAGCTTTAGCACCACAATCTTCTTAATAAGATTTTTCAGAAATGGAAGGTAAGGAGACAGGTCTAGGGCCATCAGAGGTACAGCTGCACCTCTGATGGCTCTATTTAACTGCTCATTGGAAACAGGAGTGGTCCCAGACGACTTGAGGAGGGCAGATGTAGTCCCACTTCACAAGAGTTGTAGCAGGGAGAAGGCTGGAAATTATATAGGCCAGTCAGCCTGACTTCTATGGTGGGAAAGTTAATGGAATCACTGCTGAAAGAAAAGATTGAGGAACATTTTGACTCCAGTCGGTTACAAAACCTGAGTCAGCATGGATTTATGGGGAGGAGGGCATGTCAAATGAATCTGATAGCGTTCTTTGACTGGGTGACCAAGGAACTAGATTGAGTTGGACCAGTGGATGTAGCCTACTGAGATTTCAGTAAGGCATTCAACACTGTTCCACTTTGGAGACTAGTAAGCAAACTTGGTAGCTTAGTAGTGAGTCCAAAAGCAGTGAACTGGGTAACAAAATGATTAGGGGATTGGCAGCATAGGGTGGTGGCAGCATTCACTTAGCAGAAGGGAGGGTGACCAGTGGGGTGCCTCAGTTATCAGTTCTAGGCCAGTCCTCTTTAATATCTTCATAAGTGACATTGCAGAGGAGCTATAAAGGAAGGTCTTCCTCTTTGCAGATGACACCAAACTCTTAAATATGATGGGCACTCCATGTGTGCGTGTATGTGTGTGTGTGTGTGTGTGTGTGTAAGCAATGGATGAGCAGCAACCTGAGAACTCGAGGAGTGGTCAAGAGTATGGCAGCTGAGTTTCAGTGCAAATAAAATGAAAAAAAAATGATGTACTTGGGAGACAGAAACACAGCGGTGGAGTACAAAATGAGGAGTGGTACTGATGGCCACCAAACAGGAAAGAGACCTGGGGGTGATCATATCAGATAACCTAAAGATGGCCAGGCAGTGCCACAAGGCAGTTGGGAGGGCGAATATGATGCTAGGGTGCATAGGGAGGGGTATGACCTGCAGAATGAAGGAGGTGGTGTTTCTTCGGTATAGATAACTGGTAAGACCCCACCTAGTTTACAGTTCTGGAGATAACTTCTCAGAAAGGACATAGACAGAGTGGAAGTGGTCCAGAGGAGGGCAACAAAAATGGTGCAAGATCTGCATCAGAAGCCCTGTGAGTAGAGATTAAAGGGCCTAAATATGTACACCCTGGAAGAGAGGGGGAATATGCTAGAGACCTTTAAATACCTCATGGGGGTAAACGAGGTATATGTGCAAAGTATTTTTCAGAAAGAAAAGGTGCTCAAGGACAAGGGGGCATGATAAGAAGTTGGAGGAGGTAGATTCAGGAGAGATGTGCAAGCAAAGCAAAGTGTGGTGGATTCCTGAAACAGTCTTCCGGCAGAGGTGGTGGAGATGAAAAGAGTCGTGGCTTGGGTTCAAAAATGCATAAGACATGTATAAGGAAATGTTAGGGAAAGGGAAGGGGGATGGGCTGGAGATCAAGTAGGATCTGCAGTGATATTATAGGCAGAGAAAAATGGGCAGACCAGGTGGGCCAAGTGGTCCTCATCTACCAGGAAATTCAATGTTTCTATGTTTTTAATTCGCCAAAAAGCCCAGGTCCAGAGTGGCTTTCTTCAGAAGGAGGTTCACCAGTGCATCCTTCAATGAGCTTGGAAAGGTGCCCTCTCAGAGGGTGCACCACTCAGTTTTGTCAAACACTGGACCTAGAAACTCTACACATCCTACTAGAAGACGTGTCCAGCCTGGGTCCAGATCACAGAAATTACCCACAAACCTCTTCCACCATAATTGGCGTAAACTCTCCCCAGACTAGAGGAGTAAACTAATTCAATCTCTGCTCAACCCCACTGGGTCACGACAGCCTGGTTGGGAGATCCCAGCTAAACTAAAGAATACTACTGACTAGAAAGGTGGGGGGGGGGGTGACAGTCACATTATTAAAGTTTCCCACGGAATGGATGGCCCTAAAAAGTGCCCCATTTTTGATATATCTTCAGATTAGGGCATTTTCTCGGTTTCATCTCCTCAGTACCGTAGGAAGGGCAGGGTGGATGGTGCCCCCGCACTGGACGCAAGCCTCCGAGGGGCGCAGTTTTCATCTCTGAAGCTTATTTTTTTTATTCACTTTGCAGCCGTGCTACCACTTTAAATGATTTTTTTTTTTTATTTTGGCTCTGAGTTGACTTGACTGTGTGATTATAACTACCTGTTAGCAGGGGCGCACATGCTGAAAAGACCAGCAAAGGGGGGGCGGGGTTACATGAGATGTGCTGCTGCTAACATTTCAAGAAATTCAGCAATTGGAGCAGAAAAGGTTTTGTGGGGAGTTGGGATCCCTGTGGCGGCACCAAACATAATGAACGATGTACGCGCGGCCGTGGCATTCAAAAGTGAGGGTCCTAGCGTGCACCTTTCAAAGAGATGGCAGGCACCACTTGGAGCCCTCTGCTTTCTTGGGGAGAGCAAGGATTCTGGGCAAGGATTATTAGATTATTGCAACGGCGCCGCCTCTGACCCTCAGTGTTCTTCCGGCGGAGATCAAACTCAGCATCAACTTTGTCGTTCCAGTGCTCCATGGAGATTAAGCAGATCCTTGACCACCATCATTGTTTGTTGCCTGGAAGTCTCTCAGAGAAGATCAAAGTTCTTTAAACTCCTATGTAAGTTAAAGTTTCTTCATTTCATTCTTGAAGGAGACGAACTCAGCCAGAAAATGGTCCTCCAATAAGGGGCGGCAGCCTGGTGTAGAAGTAGAAGTTTTCCAGTTCTCTAATTCAAGGAACTGGTGGCCTGGTGCTTTGGCCTTTAGTACTTTTTCCAGGGTCGAAGGTGGGGTGTAATGGTGAGGGGGGGGGAGTCAGCGTTCTTCATCACTGCCTCCTTTGTAGAACTCTGTTTCAACACCACACATCAGCAGTGAACAAGATGAACAGGTACTCCAGCCACACGTAAAGAAAAGCAATGATCTAAAGAGAGAATTTTATACAGGTTTATAGGACTACAGCATGCCATGCTGTAACCTGTAAACCTGCATAAAATACTCTCTTTAGATCGTTTCTTTTCTTTACGTGTGCTGCCTGGAGTACCTGTTCATCTTGTTGGTGTTGAAACGGAGTTCTACAAAGACACAGCGAACAGTGGGCGCACAGTCTGAACTTCTGAAGCACCACAGACAGCATGATAGCAGGACAGAGTGTGTCTTGGCCTATCAATGTCTGTCTCTCTCGCTCTCTCTCCCAGTTTGTTCTGGCAAGCCATATTATAAGTCACAAGTAAGTAAATGCACCCACTCAAACAGCAACTAATACAGCCAGAACCTGGTCCAGATTTCGCAAATCACCTTTCACTTTGCCGCCCCATCTATTTACAAAAACTGACCAACGGGGTCTGGGGACAACGACCGGCTAATTAACTCACCCAGCTACTCGACTCGTCAACTCCCACCGTAATGATTATGAATCCCGACTAGTACTACCATGCAGTGAAAGTAGCAACATATGACAGGCAGGGTAATGACACTACGAGTGGGGGGGCCTGACATACACAGGCAGCTTGAAATATCAGGAGATATGCGAATGAGAAAGAAAATGGAGCTGGAGACAGGACAGTAGGTAATATGTATGAGGGGAGCCACAAAATAGGGACTTGTAGTGGACAATTTCAACAGTGTTGTGTCTGTTTGTCTTCCTCCTCCACAATTCCAGCTTTATACTTTGACCATGTGCCCAGATTGTATTTAATGAAATTTTACAGAGTGTTAATTGGAAATGGTGATCTGACCGCATGTAAATCTACCGTGGCAGTTTTACGCGCAGATGACATGGAACCTCGGAGATCAGCTCAAACCTGGGTGCAGCTGGCCAAAGTGGCCATGTTGGTGGTATAAAGCACTTACTTGGAAAATGGAGATTTGAGGTAACTGATCTGCAGAGCCAGGCATTACTCAAGGTGTAGCACAGCTAATTAGGTAACCCAGGGCCAGGGGCCAGTAGATGTAAACTGTGATGGTTGTAACATCATGTGTATGGGGCAGGGTTGATGTGTCAGAACAACTTGGAGGTAGTACAGCTGGACTGTCCCTATCACCCAGCTGAAGCACATTGCATTTCCCTGTTGGTGACCCAGGTTCAAGAATGAACTCGGGACCCAGGATCAGATGCGGTCTGGGCTGGTGAGCACTGCTCAGCACAGAGTGAGCCAGCATGGGGAGGGAGGTATGTGGGATCTGGCTTAACAGTGAACCAGAGCCTGCTCCCTCGCAAAGGCTGGAACTTGCACACAGAGTGTTGCGACAACCAAACCTGATGGAGGTATTGCCTGACATCAAGCATTGTGTGAGGGAGAAAATGGGGAGTAAAAAACACACCGTCTTTATGATGATGATGTTGGGTAGCTATGGGAGGAGCACCAGGACTGGGAGCAGGGGGGTTAACAAGAGGGAAGTAACATGTTTCTGTGTTTCACTCTGCTACTATGAATACCCCTACCCATCCTACCAACTGCTGCTTCCCACCCTGTCCCAATATGAATACAACTAAACCCTCCTCACATCTACTGATGCCCACCCTGTCCAAATACAAATACCTCTACCCCTGCCATCTGCTGATACCCACCATGGCCCAATACAAATACCCCTACCCCATTTTTCATCTGCTGATACTCACTTTGTCCCACTACAAATACCTCATCCCTCCTCTCATCAGCTGATACTCATTACCCACCTTGTCACAGAATGAATAACTCTACTCTACTCTATCCCAAATGAATAACCCACTCCCTCTGCTGCTGCTGATACCCCTACTGTTGGCTCAAAATATGACTGATATGTTTCTATTTAATATTTTATTTCCCCGTTATGTTTTATGTTATAATACATGAAGCAGCTGACCAGAGGGGAGCTGAGAACAGGACTGTTACTGAAAAGAAAGCCATATCTGGCAGCTCCCATTGTTGCTTCCTCTCATTGCACTGTTCAAACTCCACTCTCAGCCCTTCTCTCTCCAGTTGGCCACCCTGACAGCTGATGTTTGTGGTTCTGAGGGAATGGTCATCAAGGAGTTTACCAACTGGGACATTCAAAAGTGCTAGGGGTAATCTATCTTCAAATAACAGGCAGAAACAGAAAGTTGCAAGGAAGACAAAGGGCAGGAGAGAGATGAAATTGCTCTCTCTCATTCTAGCCAGAAGTGACTTCGAGATTTTTGTCTGACCACACGTGGGGAAGAGTGCCACCACAGGCAGCCAATTAAGGCCCCCTGAGGGCATGGGGAGATTGCCAGCCACTGTGGGCAGGCAATTAAGGAACATGGGAAGAGTGCTGTCACGGTCAGCCAGTCAAGGAGTCCACTCGGTGAGGGTTGATTGACACATTTCCAGCCTTCCAGGGACCACGCCCCAGACCTCAAAATATATAGCTGCTGCTGCAATACCATGCCCCCTCCAGTACACTAAAAAAAATAGTGCCTTTCTGAATGTGCTACCTGAGTGTAATGAAAAGAAGCTGAGGTAGTCCGGACCTAGTCAGTTCAGTTGTGGTCTCTAGGGGCAGGGGTTTCTTGCTTTGGTGATGTTGCCAGCCTGGACCCTGTCTCTTACTACCAGTACTTGGTACCAGACCACTCACTGCTACTTAATGAAGAGTCAGCTGCAGCATTCAGGACAGCCAGGCACTGGGCAACAGCAGCACTGGCACTGCAGTGTCAATTGGTTGTGTTTAGGCCTATAAAGATATATATGTATGTATATGTATTACAATAGTGAATATATATCACAATACCCAATACATATACAGAAACAATACAATTAAAGAGCTGCTGACACCTCAAAGAAAACTTAGAAAAAAACAATATTTAGGTACAGTTTGGCTAGCATTCCATTTAATAAACTTCACTTTCCCATTACTTATTACTGTGAAATTTGCATGGAAACATGCTCTATATCCCTTAGAGTTCATCTGCCTCTTTAACTTACTCCCTGCCTCACGTCATAGTCCTCTGTTATGACATCACAGTCTGTTGCCATGGAGTAATTGGGATGTCACAAACAGTGCGTTATGACCTCAGGTAGGGAGAAAGCAACAGGAATCGATGAATTCTTCAGGAGCAAAGATCCTATTTTTATGCAAATTACTTCAGTGATAAATAACGGGGAGGAGAAATACAGAACTCATCTGAAATACTAGCTGAGCTGTGTCTAAATATTATGTAATAACTGGCTTGTGTGTTTTCTCATAGAAGGAGCAGGTTATAACGGCGAACACGCGCCACCTGCTCCTTCTCTCCCCTCACGCTGCACTTCAGTGCAGACTGTCACCTGTAAAAGCTGCAGGGAAACAGAGACAACTCCATCATGAGTAGAAAGCAGGTGCTTGCAAAACGGCATTCTAACCTTCAGTAAAAGCAATTTAACTTACACTCCCCCACTTAAGAAAACAAACTTACTACTTTCATCATCGAAACAAGATGACTGTAAGTAAATCACACTGTTACCCACTAACCCCACATACCAACACACCCTGCAAACCCAAAACACGTTTCAAAAAATACAGATTTTCAAAAGAATCTACACTACCTCTTCATAGAGTTACAACACACTCCCTAATACGTAGCTAACGTACTCTCTGTCATCTCCATAGGAACGGGATTCCTGACCTTGACCTCATTACCATATTTCCATGGAAACATTGAGGAAAAATTAGCAAACTGAAAACTGAAAACTGGACTGAAAAATACTTTCTGTACAAAAAAATAGCTAAGTCCTCTACAAATTAAAAAAAAGGTTTAACAGTTGAACCAAGCTTTTCTAGTTCTCTTGTTCATACTGCCATGTTCCGGTTTCACTCAGACAAGTGTCACACAACTCTTTTTTTATCTTTGTGGCAAAAAAACACAAGCCAGCAATTACACATAACAATACATGGGGGTGAGTGAAAAATGAGAAATTATGTCCACCCTTGGTGTGGGATGCTTTGATAAAACCCCTCGGGCTTCG
Source organism: Neoceratodus forsteri (assembly GCA_016271365.2). Lineage (NCBI taxonomy): Eukaryota > Metazoa > Chordata > Ceratodontiformes > Ceratodontidae > Neoceratodus > Neoceratodus forsteri. The sequence goes on along the minus strand of CM057458.1, from coordinate 721,926,102 downwards.
CCCTTGGGGTTTATGTAGAATCCCACACCTCAGGTGGGCATAATTTCTCATTATGCACTCACCCCCATGCATTATTGTACTGTATATATAGTGTATAGTGAAATGTTGTTATGCATGAAATTCCATGCCTGGAATATGCTTGTTCTGCTGCAGTAGTGATGTCATTATGTTGTTCTGCTGTAGTAGTGATGTCACTACTGCAGCAGAACCACTTGGAATCCTGGCACTTTGTTGCTTTCCTCTATTTAAGTCTGTGGTGACAGTATTCTAGAACCTCTAGAGACTTTTCAAGTCAGTTTCATTACGAGAAAGAGAGAACAAAAACACAAAGCACACATTTCACACAGTACTACTATACACTATAAAAAATACAGGATGAGCAACTTTATGCACAACCTGTGTATTCTGTCACCTCGGGGTTTTGATTCCCATGGACCTCTTGAGCTTCGCTCTCGAGGTCAGAGGGAATCAGAACCCCTCTGTGGCAGAACACACTGGTTGTGCATAGTTGCCCATCCAGTATTCTCTATGTTTTGTTAAAGTTGTCCTAGTGGCGTGAGCTGCTCTTTAAAGAGCAGGTGCACACTGTAATGTTTCCAGCCCCTCACAAACAGACATGGTAGCTGACCTGCTCCAGTGTTGAGGGGTATTAAAAATACAATGCACTTCAGATCAGTAAAACATTTACAGGACCCCTAATGTGTACCCCAGGAAAAACAGAGCCACTTTCTGAACCTGCTAAGGCACCCACAGACCCCTTTTGTGTGTTCCAGTGACTGTCTGGGGGCATGTTAGCAGGTGTTTTTCCTGGGGTACACATTAGGGGTCCTGTAATTTTTTTACTGGACTGAAGTGCATGGTATTTTTAATACCCTTCAAAACTGGAGCAGGTCAGCTACTGTATATGTTTGTAAGGGGCTGGGAACATTACAGTGAACACCTGCTCTTTAAATTAATCAAGATTTTTTTTCCTTTGGTCTGTCTACACTTCCCTCTTGCCACATTGCCAGCTTAGCATCAGGGAAGACAGGAAAGTGTAGACTAGTAGTAAATGTTATTTGTTCGAACTCGATTAGCAAAAGAGAGCTTTATTTTACTTTTCCAGCCAGAGTCTCCCACATCTCATATTCCAGGGGAGCAAAATATTCCCTGAAAACAGGGGTAGGGAACATGTAACAAAAGTATGTTTTTCTTCAAGAAAAGCCCCAAAGCTCACCTCAGAGCATGTAAAGGGGGGGTGGAAAATTGGTCTCTTGCCCTGGGTACCAAAATGCCTTCCTACGGCTCGGCATCTCCTTTCTTCTTTCTGGTGGAGTGACAAGTGACATTGTTTCTGTAAGTTTCTCTGTTGCAGTCACTGTTTCCAGTGTTTGCTCTGAGGCTGTTTTATTTTTATTTTTTCATCGCAGGATTATGGGTTCCCCCTTTCAGACACCCTTTTTTTCTATCCGCTTTTACAGGGACTGCTGCTGTACATTAGAAGACAAAACTTTTCTGATGTGTTCATTCCACCATCATTGAGAACTCCCTCAGAGACAAGGAGGTAGGCTGAGAAGCCATAATTTCTTTGAGTTTTTTTTTAGCCCTTTAAGGTTTTAGGGCAAAATTTAAGACAGAACTCACAATTACTAAAGTCGTGTTCTGGACCCAGACACTATAAACAGATCTCATGGCAGTATGCTCCTGCCAGGAGATGAAAACATTTGTTACAATTCTTAAAACTTGTTAGTCCTATATTTTGTTCCCAAGGTTATTCAGACATGACAATTTAGGAAGGCCTTGTAGTAATTGAGTCAGTTCCCAAGAGTCGGTTCCCAAAAGAAAAACATCTGCCTAAGAGCATAAATAGCCAAACTGATTCTTCAACTAAAAATAGTGTGTCAAAGCTCAATTTGCGGTTCCTGTAACAGCAACTGATTAATTAAGGTCAAAGACCACAGACAGGATCAGAAAGTGAAAGCTGTCCAGTTCCTGAAATAATCAAAAAGATATAATGAAAACCACTGTATAAAAAATAAAGAATAGTGGCTTGTAGCTTAAAATTTAGTAGACAAAATAAAAAATAAACAAGTATACAATCAGGGTATTTTCTGGTTCCTAGGAATCAATTGGGAACCTGAAAAACATACAGGAAATTAAACACCCAAGCTAACTTAGAGTATTGAAATTTAACTCTAATAATGCTATTTTTTTTAACAGTTGGAAAATAACCCTCTGGAGAACCAGATATACCAGAGTTGACTTCAGGGTGACTGCTCTCTTCAGGTGGTGAAACAAATCTGAGCAACTGCCATATTGGAGCGTGAATGCAGAGTTTGAACCTACATTCTAACATTCCATCATTTAAATAAGGTTCTATTTGTGGGGCATCTCTCTGCATGGAGATAGATGCTTGAAGTGTAAACACTAAGTGAGGGAGTCCTGGGGTACCAAGTAAACTCTTTGCACATTGTGAATAAATTAGCTCTCACTAGTTGTAGACAGGCAAGATGGAGGAGCCTGTCCACAGTCTGGAAGAGCTCATCCAGTCAGTTCCTTCATGTAGCATTCTCCCTGTACAGAAATGCTGCCTTCCTAAGGGAGATTGCCCTATAATATTCATAACAGTGAGTTCTCAGAGCCAGTTTGTCCTCATCTGCCCTGTAGCTCCTCCAACAAAGCACCAGCCTCTTACCCCTGGACTTCAACTCCCTGAGATCCCCATCAAACCACGAGAATCTGAAGCATGGAGCCTACAGTAGCATTGTATATGTACCAGTGCTACTGAATTGAGGCCTGAGGTAATGGCAGTATTATAAACCACGACCACCTCTCCCAATCCCATCTCACATGCTGCCAAAACATCTCAGAGATCCACTACCACCTAGAGTCCTTCCAGTGGATCCACACGCCAGACCAAAGTCAGTGATGATCTGGTTCTTTCATTACCAAATCAAGCAGCTAATATTGTAGACTGCCTAGAAACAAATGCTATAGAATATCAGGATAAAATACTTTTTTTTTTAACTGGACTACTATAATTAGCTCCAGGCCAAATGCAGACAAACTTATAATGTACAGAAACAAGTGAGAGAGGGCAGCAAATCATAGCCCTCTTAGGATTCCCCACAAAACTGATTTTGTTTCTATCATTGGGGAACCAAAAATTTCAGTAGCTGCTGGATGCCACCCCTATGCTACAGTCGTTGGGTATCAAGGTTCAGAGGACTGACATGGATATGTTGGGAGAAAGGGTTGAACAAGACCACATGGTTCAGAGGAGATGAGGGTAAACAAAGAGTACAGGCCTCCATATTGAAAAACACAGCAGAGGAAGTTCACAAGACCTGTGAGACCATCCTCAGCTAGCATGCCCCACTGAAACCATAGAAAGCCAACAAGATGAAGATAATGGGCTCAATTTTCAAATGGGCTGGAGACCAACGCAAGCTTCAGAAAATAGCAGCTTGAGTCAAATCCAGATGCTTTAGGGTTCTTGAACTAGATTTTGGTACAGGACAGGAGGGGTCTCAGTGCCAAACACCCCAGAGTTGCCACAACCGCCTCTGTGCAACTAGCAAAAAGTCCATGGGAGGGGTTTGACAGAGGCTGTGGCTCATCCCATCAGCAGTGCCCACAGGGAACCCATAGCCTACAGTGGGCACAGTATTCCTGGCAGGTGCCACAGTGTCAAACTAATGTGTGTCTGAAATGGGGGAGGTGGCAGGATTACACCATTGGACAGAAACTTGAGTGCTGTGCCTTACCTGAAGGGTCTGCAGTATGGTGTGTAGCAGCAGCATGAAGTGGGTTGGGCAATGTGGCATGTCAATGCTGGTATCTCTCCTCATCTGCCACACCTTTGGATGTCATGGCACACTGCTGAACAGACAGTTGCACACCAGTAACAGCAGCCAGGCTGCTCAACCCAACTGCAGCCCCGAAGGTGTGCACATGGAGTGCTAGGATAATGGTTCAACCCAAGCCTCCCGACATCCTCTCCCGCATGGCGTGGATGCCAGCCCCAATGGGCAACCCACAGTCAGTGGCTGCCTAGCCAGTCATGTGCTGCATGTGTACCTGACCCCCAACACTCTAACAACCTGGAAGCTCCCCCCGTCTGTCAGTGACAAGCAACGGCACCACCAGCTAATGAGTTTGTGGAACAAGTCAGTGGTTTGGCATGCCCCTCCCCATACCCTGTACCAGACATATGTAATGTCCTAAGGCACCAAGCTCCAAAGAGGAGATTAGCATAGCAAGGCAATTACAGCCATGAATCCTCACATATCTCCTGGAGGGGGGGGCTTCCCAATTGATATTTACCAAGCATTGGCAGAGGACATCTGTACCATCCTACAAAGGGTGTGCCAGGGCTGCTTAATGAAAAGAATCATGCCCCAATCAATGAGGGAGGTGGATATTGTGGTTTTACATAAAAACTGTAAGAATCTGACCTCTCCAGGCATTTATCACCCCCTATCCATTATCAATGCGGATGCCAAAATTCTTGCAAAAGTGCTGGCAGCCAGACTCAAGAAAGCTCTCCCTGATCTGATCCACCCCTTTCATGTGGGCTTTATCAAGGGTTGGATCAGCTTGGACCATATCCAAGCCCTGGTCTCATTCATCCACAAAGTACAGGACTGCCCTAACCCAATTGTGTCCCTTGCCATTGATTCTGAAAAGGCATACTACTTGGTCAAATGAACATATCTGGTGAAAACCATGGGGAGGATGGAGTAGGGTGTGCCTTTAGAGGCTGGATGCAACCTCATACACTCATCTCCAATGGCTGCTGTACTTACAAACATAATCAAATCTCCCCCTTTTGTTTGCATAAGAGTGCTCACCAGGGATGTCCTCCCTCCCCCCTACTCTTCATGTTAGCCACTGAGCGTTTCGCTATTATTTCATGGGAAAATGATAACATTCTGGGTGTCAAGGTAGGGTCTGAGACTTTCATGACCTTTCCATATGCAGATAATCTTCTTATCACAATGGAGAATGCTCCTCAGGTGGTGTGGTAGGTTCTCTGCCTCTTAAAGGAATTTTATATGATATGAACATACGAACATATGAAGAAGCCAGCAGAAGAAGGCTATTTGGTCTATCAAGTCTGCTTGTGTTGCAGGGTCCACAAATGGGCAGACTGGGTGGGCCAAGCGGTTCTTATCTGCCATCAAATTCTATGTTTCTATGTTTCTATGTTTCTATGAGCTACTGTCCCTGCCTTCCCTCTCCACTCCTCCCATTCTCTCTATCCATGATCCTTACTTTCCCCCATGCCTATCCCAGCCTCTCTTAAAGCTGCCCACTGTCTTCAATGAGATGACCTCTTCTGGCAGCGAATTCCAAGTGTCCACCACCTTCTCTGTGAAGAAGTGCTGCCTGACCTTCCTCTAAACCTCCCACCCTCCAGCTTAAGACTGTGCCCCCTCATGTTATGGTTGCCACTCAGCTTAAAGAGACTTTCCTTATCAACCTTATATATCCCTTTCAAGTACTTGAAGGTCCCAATCATGTCCCCTCTCTCCATCGTGTCTTCCAGGGAGTACATGTTCAGTGCCCTCAACCTTTCCTCGTATGCCTTACCCGCTATCATCTTTGTAGCCCTCCTCTGAACCTTCTCCAGCAGGTTAATTTCCTTTTTGAGGTGTGGGCATCAGTACTGAACTCCATAATCTAGATGTGGCCTTACCAGTGACCTGTACAAGGGCAGTATAACCTCCTCTCTCCTACTACTGATACCCCTAGATATGCATCCCAGCATCTTGTTTGCCTTTGCTGCTGCTTTCTTGAACTGCGTGGAGTGCTTCAGATCACTAGTGAACCTGAACTGGTGGTCTTGATGGAAGAGGGATGCCTGGATATCATAGCAGTCACAGAAACATGACACACAGAGAACCATGACTGGGATGTTAACATACCAGGGTACACAACCTACAGTAGTGACAGGTTGGGTAGACGAGGGGAAGGAGTAGCTCTCTATGTAAGGGAAGGGATAAAAGCAACAGAACAAAAACAGTAAACAGGGAGGTGAGGAGGCACTGTGGGTCACCTTAGAGACTGGAAATGGCACCACAATCTGCACAAGGGTTGTATACAGACCCCCATGTCAGGGGGAGGGAATGGACAAGGATATGATAGAAGGCATACTTAGGATGGCAGAGAAAGGGTAGATACTGTTGAAGAGGGACCTGAATATGCCAGATGCTAACTGGAGCACCACTGCTGCAGCCACATCCCAGAGCAGGGCCATTCTCGATGCCCTACAGGTGGCATGCCTCAGATAGCTAGTTTTGGAACCCACTCATGAGGGAGCAATCTTAGACCTCATACTGTCAAATAGGGACAGTGAGAGGATCTCAGATCTAGAAGTGGGTAGCCATCTGGGGACAAGTGACCACCAAACAGTGTGGTTCATGATAAACTCAGCTACAGAGTCAAGACATACAAAAGTGAGGGTACTGGACTTCAGGAGGGCTGACTTTGACAAAGATGGGAGAGTGCCTTAGAAATGCACTAGCAAACAGGCTAGAAGGAGGGGTGGAGCAATAATGGGTAAACATCAGAACTGCCGTCACAGAGGCAACAAGCCTTTGTTTGAAGCAAATAAATCAAAATGAAAGAAAAAGCCACTATGGTTCTCAAAAGAGGTGGCAGGGAAAGTTAGGGAGAAAAAGATAGCATTTAGGAAGTATAAGGAAACACAGAAGAAGCAGGACAGAGAACTGTACCAGTTAAGGCAGAAGGAAGCAAGGAGGGAAGTCAGAATAGCAAAGGCCCAAACTGAGGAAAAGATAGCCAGCTCGGTTAAGAAGGGGGATAAAACCTTTTATAGATACATCAGGGAGCATAGAAAGACAAAGGGAGGGACAGTGTGGCTGAACAGAATGGATGGTGGGTGGGCAGAGAGGGACAGTGAAAAAGCAGAGATACTGAATGAATACTTCTGCTCAGTATTGACAAAAGAGGAGGAGGGGGAAGTGCCTAATCCAATTAACAGAAGCACTCTGGATAGGGGGGTCAATCCTAGTCCTTTTACAGAAGAAAGGGTTCTGAAAGAGTTCCTAAAACTGAAGTTGGACAAAGCAATGGGGCCTGATGGAATTCACCCCAGAATTCTAAAAGAATTAAGGGGAGAACTAGTGACACCACTGACTACCCTTTTTAATAAATTATTGGAGGATGGTGTGCTACCTGAGGACTGGAGGAAGGCAGATGTGATTCTCCTTAACAAAAGTGGGAGCAAGACAGAGCAGGACACTACAGACCGTCAGTTTGACCTCTGTGATAGGGAAAGTGATGGAATCACTTCTGAAGGAAAGAATTGTTGAGTACCTAGAGGCCAGTGGGGCACAGGACCCAAGGCAGCATGGGTTCACAGAGGGAAGGTCATGTCAGATGAATCTAATTGATTTCTTTGACTGGGTGACCAAAGTAGTAGACCAGGGAGGGGCTGTGGACATGGCCTACCGAGACTTTAGCAAGTCATTTGACACAGTCCCACACAAAAGATTAATAATCACATTAACCAGCCTGGGAGTGGGTCCCAGGGTGGTAGCCTGAGTAAAACATTGGCTAGACAACAGGACACAGAAGGTAATTGTAAATGGAGTACACTCTGAAGAAAGAGGGGTTACTAGTGGAGTACTGCAGTGTTCAGTACTGGGTCCAGTCTTTTTTAATGTCTTTATAAGTGACATTGCAGAGGGACTGGAAGGAAAGTATGCCTCTTTGAAGATGACACAAAGATCTGCAGCAGGGCTGATACACAAGGAGGCATGGAAAGAATGAGAAGGAACTTGCCAAAGTTGGAGGAATGGTCAGAAGTATGGCAGCTTGGATTCAATGCAAAGTGCAAAATAATGCACCTGGGAAACAAAAACCCAGGGGAAGATTACACAATGGATGAGGGCTTAGTAACAACAACAAAAATGGAAAGGGACCTGGGGGTAATCATATCAGATGACTTTAAGATTAGCAAGCAATGTGAGAAGGCAGTAGGGGGGCTGGGGGGATACTGGGATGTATAGGGAGAGGCATCACCAGCAGAGACCAGGAAATTGTTATCCCTTTGTACATACAGTTGGTGAGACCCCATCTGGAGTACTGCATCCAGTTCTGGAGACCCCATCTCTGCAAGGACATAAACAGGATGGAGGCAGTCCATAGGAGGGCAACTAAAATGGTGCAGGTTCTGCAAGAGAAGCCATATGAGGAGAGACTAAAGGAGCTCAATATGTATACCATTGAGGAAAGAAGGGAGAGGGAGGACATGATAGAAACTTTTAAGTACCTCAGTGGAATCAACAAAGTCCAAGAGGGTAGCATCTTTCAGAAAAAGAGATGTGCAAGAACAAGGGGACACAATTTGAAGATAGAGGGGGACGGCTCAGGGGCAATGTGAGGAAATATTTTTTCACAGAGAGGGTGGTGGACACATGGAACAGCCCTCCTGAGGAGGTTGTGGGGTCTAAAACTGTGGGAGAATTCAAGAATGCATGGGACAGACATAAGGCAATTCTTGGGGGTAGGAAGTAAAAGGCTGTTGGTTAACTAGGATCTGCAGCTTATCCTGTAGGTAGGGAAATGGGCGGACTAGGTAGGCCAAGCGGTCCTTATCTGCTGTCAGAGTTTCTATGTTCTATGTTTCTAGTGATCATCACTCCCAGGTCCTTCTCCTCTTCTGATGCAGATACTCAGGTAGTACACTGTCTTGGGATTCTTGGCTCCAGTATGCATAAATTTGCATTTCTTGGCATTGAAGCCAAGCTGCCAGATCCTGGACCACCTCCCCAGCTTTTCCAGATCTTCCTATAGGTCCTGTATCCCTTCAGTTATGTCCACTCTCTCACAGAGCTTGGTGTCATCTGTGAATAGGCACATTTTGCCCTTAATGTCATACCCAGTGTCATTGATGAAGACATTGAACAACACCAGCCCCAGCACCGAGCCCTGGTCCCCCCACTGGTTATCTCTTTGGTGCCAGATAACTCTCCTCCCCACATCCACCCTCTGGGTTTTGTCCCTCAGCCAGTTTTCTACCCATCTGGCCATCTTTTCCCCAATCCCAAGATTCACCAACTTCCTTATCAACCTTTTGGTGGAAACAGAGTCAAAGACCTTGCTGAAATCAAGATAGAGGATGTCTACCACTTGGCCCCTGTCTACTTACTTAGCGACACAGTCAAAGAAGTCAATCAGATTTGTTTGACATGATCTCCCCCCCATGAACCCATGCTGCCTTGCATCCTGGAGACCATGCTCCTCTAGATATTCCACCAACCTTTCCTTTAGTATGGTCTCCATGAGGTAGACCACAATGGAGGTCAGACTGACTGGTCTGTAATTTCTTTGGTCATCCTTGGGACCTCTTTTGTGAAGAGGCACTACATGTGCTGTTCTACAGTCCTGTGATACTATGCCTGTCTCTAGTGAACTATTAAATAGGCCTGCCAGTGGCCCTGCCAGCTCCTCAGCCAGTTCCTTTAGTACCCTTGGATATACTCTGTCCGGGCCTGGTGATTTGTCCATCTTCAATGCCAGTAGCCCCTCCCTCATTCTATCCTCCTCTATCATTACATCTGTGTTCCCCTCCCTCCGCTCCTCTTTTCCCTCCTGAAGGCACTGGTCCGTCCCTCTCCCTGGTGAAGACAGAACAGAAGTATTCATTTATTATCTCTGCTTTCCCCCCATTATCCTCCACCCACTCCACCCCTTTCTTAAACCTAACAATCCCTTCCTTCTTGCCCCTTTTCTCACTTTTATAGTGAATGAAAGCTTTCTCCCCCTTCTTAATTCCTTCAGCTATCTGCAACTCCTTCTGTGCCTTTGCTCGCCAGACTTCCTTTCTTGCCTCACTAGCCAACCTTAGGTAATTTTCCCTATCCACCTTCTCTCTTGGTCTTCCTGAATTTTCTATAGGCCAGCCTCTTTTCCCTCATTGCCTGATATCAGGCTTAAAAGTCAGTCCATTGAAGGCAGAGGTTTTGCCCCCGAACTGTAAATGTTCTAAACAATTTAACTCCTTAGGCCTCAATTGAGCACCGGATGGCATCACCTACTTGGGGGTTAAACTGCACCAAAACCTTAATTAACTGATCCCCCTTAACTTAGAACCACTGTTAGAATCCACCAGATTAGACTTGGAGAGGTAGAAAGCAGTACATCTATCTTTAGCTGGGAAAATTAATGCCATCACACTTACTGTTGCTCCTAAGTTTTTGCACCTGCTCATCCACCTCCCCATAAAGATACCCTCCAAATGGTTCCAGAAAATGAATACACTTATTGTGCACTTCCTTAGAAAGGGTAAACCCCTTAGATATAGCTTCTTGAAGCTTACGTATCTTAGGAAATGGGGTGGGTGGGGGCTACCATGGTTCCCAGCTTACCACATGGTCTTTATTATGTCTCAAACAGTATGGTTGTTCTCCTTGCAGACTGCTTACTCTCCCGCTTGGACTAACTTGGAAACCTCTGTAATGTGGGGTGCCTCACCTGTGGTATTACTACTATATTAAGGATCTTGTCCCTGCCCCTGGCTTATCCTTTCCATGGTGGTCTCTGTAGCATATTGGCAGAAAATACAAAGAGCATAGCTGAATCTCGAATCCTTGTCCATATGCCCCCTTACAAAACAACCCCCTTCTAATGATAGGAAATGCCACAATCTATTGGAAGTATTGCAGTTCACAAAGCATCAAAATAGTGAAAGACTTCCTGATGTCAGTGTCCCTAGCAAATCCTTTTCTTCCATCCAAAGCTGCTGCTAAATCCCAGAGAAGGACCTTTGGAAATACGGATAAGGGACCCAATACAGAAGGTTAACCAAGTTCACCCTGCCTGTCCTACTTAAACGTCTGCATCCTCTATGATCAGATGGGGCAAGCTATCCAAAGGCAAGGTGAGTTGCATCTACAAGGCTCTAAGGGAGTCCCTCACAGACCCCTTCCATAAGGCCAGGCAACAATGGGAATACAAATTAGAACAGCATTCCTTCCACAAAACACAGTATCAAACCTGATTGCCAGAGCAGAATAATTCACCCCATTATAATTCATCTCATGACAGTCAAGGCCTGTAAAGGATTTTTTGCTACACCTACAGTAGGGTACATGGCTTCAGCCACAGTTGTAGTGCCAAAGGCTCACCTACAGATGAAGAAAATACTTTACCATCTGAGAGGGTGCTGTTCCCTATGGTCAGATCCTTGACAGACTCAATACCAATTACAAAAAACTTAGTGCAAACACTGGATTGGTGGGAGGACGAGGGCAACCTCAGAAAGGATATTCCATTCCTACAGTAATTTTCCACCAAGATTCTTACAAGAGATGCTTCACTCCGAGGGTGGTGTGGTTATCTGTGGGGGTTTCATGGTAAGTGGCATTTGGACTCCAAAGGAGTCACAGTAACAGATAAACCTCCTCAAGCGAAAAGCAATGCCCCAGTCAATGTAATCCTTTTCCTCCCAGCTGCAGGGTCAGTCAGTCCAGATATGGACAGACAACACCACAACCATGTATTACATGAACAAACAGGGAGGAACAAGATACTCCAAGCTGTGCACAGAAGCCATATGGATCATGGATCTAGTTTACTCTCTGGATCCCAACATTTCTGCAGTACACCTGCCAGGGAAGGACATCATATGGGTAGACTCACTAAGCAGAGTCAGTTAAGGAAATCATGAATGGACTTTGAATCAGCAAGTGTTGGCTTCAGTTTTCTGAACTCCAGAGACAGCCCAGTTTGCCTCAGAGGACAACTGTCAGTTGTCAAAATGTTGTTGCAGACCCCTAGTCCCAGAGGGCACCCTAGCCCTGACATGGACAGGGAGGTTTCTGTATGCCTTCCTTCTGTTTACCCTCATACAGAGGGTACTCATGAAGCTCAGGGGAAAACAAGCAATATTGATCCTGATTGTCCCTGACTGGGCCAGGTAGGTATGGTACTCAGTGCTGCTGACCCTTTTTTTGGCAAATCCCCAATCATGCCTCCCCTGAGGCACAAGCTGCTCACTCTGTCCCAGGTCAGGATAACCTTCCCAGACCTCAGAACATTATGCCTAAGGGCACAGCTCTTGAGGAGCTCGAGCTCTCTGATTTGAATCTATCACAAGAGGTGCTAAAAGTCCTGCGGGTTTCCAGGAAACCTACAACAAGAAAGTCATATGCTTCAAACTATAAAGGATTCTCATACTGGTATACCCTCAGGAAGATAATCACAATGCAGGCTGGGGTGTCCACAGCTCTGAACTATATGGTACAATTACAGTCCTTAGGGCTAAGGCCCTCAACTTTAAAAGTACAGTACACCTGGCAGCTGTTCAGTTTACCCATCAGCAGTCAAAGATAAATCTCTGGCCTTACAACCTGTTTATAAAGAGGACAGGAAGTCATTTCTAACTGGCAACTGTGTAAAAAGTTATTATTTTTCCAGAAATAATATTAATTTCCTCAAAGTATCCATATTAAACTGTACTTGAATAAAAGGGGACATGAAAAACTGTATTTTGCATTGTTTTGATTTTATAGCCAGCGTTCTGTTCAGTTCTCTTCGTGGAAACTGTGATCTGGAGTTTTAACTATGTCACAATTTGTGAACAGAACTCTGAGCAAGGTTCTGATAGCTCAACCGCTCATAATTAGCATTCTGCACACAAACAGTGACATAGTAAAAATTCTAAACTACCAGTTCCATGAAAAGAACTGTGCAGCACGTTGTCCATGCTTTTCCTTTTTAAAAGTTTTTTTTCAAAGGCCTCAATCACATTCACACCCAGGTGAGGGAACAAGTAACCCCATGAGACTTGAACATTTGTCTTGCACAACTGATGTAATCTCTCATTGAGCTTTTGATTACAGCAAGCTTAAAATACTGTATGCCATCTGCAAAACAGTTTTCCTACAAGCCATGACATCTGCCAGGAGCTCTTTGTACAGATCCAAACTACATAATATTTCACAGGGACAAGGTAGTCATTAGGCCAAATATGAAAGTCCTCCCTAAAGGGGTTCCATCGTTCCACCTTAACCATTCAACAACCCTACTTGTGCTTTTTCCTGAGCATTCCAGCACAGGTAAGCAAAAGCTCCACTGCCATGATGTAAAACGGGCTGCTATATGAACTGGACAAAGGCTGTCGGGTTTGACAGCACACAGCTTTTTTTCACATATAAAGAGAGGTTGGCAAGGGCAAATCAGGTAAGTAACCCCTTGCTATAGCGAACCCCGTTATACCAAATACTCGGTTACAATGAATGGTCCTCATAGCTCCCAATACTATTCAGCTCTTCACAACCAAAACAGAGAACCACTTTTCAAGCCCCAGGAATCTCCTAGTAGTATTAGACAATCTACAGTCAGCTCAGAATCTCTGACTGCCCCCGGAATTCTGAGATGGTATGTATGCAAATTAAGGAATTTGGAATGCAACATTCAAACTGCTGCCTCTAGGTGGACTGTGTGCCATCCTACCGCCAGATTCAGTTTTTCTGTTCAGTCAACAAGACTTGCCCCAAGGGCTGCACAGCAACTTCGCTGCAAGATTGTTTATTTTATTCAAAAAAGTGGTATTTTGCACTATTTTATAGATTCTCTGCCTCTAGTAGTTTGTTTACTAAAGTTTAATTTAGTGGGTATTATGTACTCATTTTGAGCGGTTCCTTTGCAGTTTCCAAGAACCGAGTTTTCAATTTAAACTGTTTTTTGTTGCAGTTCTTACAGCTAGCACTTTGGTTTTAACATTTATTTAGATTCAGATTTTAAAAGAATTGTGTTTTGCTTGCGATCGGTTCCTGATCCTAGTAAGGAACCAACTGTGTTTTGTATTTGAACATGCAAATATTGAGTTTTGTTTGTGACTGGTTCCCATTTCTAGCTAAGAACCGATCACATTTTGTTTTATGTAAAGAAATCTGTACTAAATCACGGTTCCTTTTGTCCACAAGGAACTGACCGTGAACTGCTTTTAAACCCATTCTGAGGAAGTTTTTTACAGACATTTTGGTATGTCAGACAGTCCTAAAAAAGAGGACGGGACCCACGGGCTTTAAAAATTGTATTAAGTGCTTCTCAATCTTTACAAAGACTGATCACTACGATTTGTGTATAGAATGTTTGGGTCCGTCATATTTTCTCTAACTGTGAAGTGTGCAGTACTTTTTGTTTAAAAAACAAGCATTTGTCAATGCCGAATGTTTGCTTGCTGGCATTAGCAGTGGAAGTGCAGGAGTTATACAGATGCAGTATAGGAATGGCATTGAAGTATTGAACTGATGCCAACTCCACCCTCACTCTACAGAGATGGATAGGCATTGGGGTGTGCCTTTGGGTCATCACCCATGACGGTCACGACATTTCACCTCACCCTAGCCTTCAGACACTGACAAGTGTTGAGGTGTGCCTTGGGGTGTTTTGCCTTTACATTCACCTCATTCCATAAGGAATACACTGAAATGGGTACAGTATAGGAGAATGGGTGAACTCCGGGGGCAAAGGGTTCAAGGTGCACCTTGATGCCTGTCACTGGCTGCAGAGTGGGGGTGGGGGTGAAATGGTATGAGAATTACTGTCAACAGTCCCAAGTCACACCCCTGACTCCTGTCAGTCCCTTCAAGGTAGGGCGTTATGGTCGAAAACCCTAACGCCCTGGAGTTTTTTGGTATTTTTACTCCAAGTTTTCCTCATGGGTTTTTTGTGACCCCACCGCATGAATAGTGACACTATCAGTTTGTTACGTGAAAGGTGATTTTGCAGAGTGACTATGCCATTTGGTGCCACAGGTGCAAAAACACATTTCAAACAGGATGTGAAAAGTGACAGGTGTCCTGTTCATGAGGAGGTGTAAAAAATGGCATTGTTGAAAATCTGGAGTGAAAATACGCAAAAACTGGTGAAGTCACGAGTGTGCGTAGGAGCTGCACAACGTACACCCGTAATGTAAGTAGTTTGGGGAATTTTTACAGCAGATTTTTAACATAGTCATTTTTGCACCTCCGCTCATGAACAGTGTCACTCTGATTTTCATAATCTATCCCTAACACTAAATTCCCACAGTGTATGCTGATTTGCTAAGAGAAAAAGCAGAATATGCCATCCTTAAAACCAAAGCTTGTTATTTAGACCAAGGGGAGAAGCCAGGTAGAATGTTAGCTCTTCGATTGAGGGAAGTAGAAAGTTCAAGACTGATTCCTGCACTATATTCTTCAGATGGTTCTATTAAAACCTCTCCTCGAAATATCTCCCAGGTTTTTTGAAGCCTTTTATAGGGACCTATACAGTAAGGATACCTCTCTAACTTCACAATATTGTATTGAACATTTTCTGGAAAGCCTTAATCTCCCCTCTCTACAGGCCCAGCAGTGCGCAATCTTGACTTCTCCTATTACTCTGGATGAAGTAGTGGAGGCAATCAAGGGGCTAACTCCTGACAAATCCCCAGGTCCAGATGGTTTCCCTTCTAATTTCTACAAGGTTTTTTGTAAAGAGGTAGGTCCTCTTCTCTTGAAACTCTTTGATTATATGTTCACCTCAGATTCCCTGGACCCTACTCTGTTGGAAGCCACGATAATTCTGATCCTGAAACCAGACAAACCCCAGACTGAGTCGGCCAGTTACTGTCCGATCTCATTATTAAATTTACGATATTAAAATCTTAACTAAAATCCTTTCTCTTAGAATTAAACAGGTTTGGTCTCATCTGTTGAGTCCTGAACAGGTGGGGTTTGTGCAAGGCAGATCTTCTGCTGACCACTTGAGAACCCTCTCACATATTTTCCAGACTGCCCAAGATTCCCAGATCCCCATGGCTTTAGTCTCATTAGACGCAGAAAAAGCTTTCGACAGGGTGAACTGGGACTTTCTTTGGGCTACTCTCAAAAAATTGGGTTTTCCAGAATCCTTCATAAAATGGATTCGGATGGTATATAAGACGTCTACGGCTAGAATTTATTGCAATGTTTTTTTTTCTTCTCGATTCCCCCTGTTTACAGGTACTAGGCAAGGTTGCCCCCTGTCTCCTTTTTTGTTTAACTTATATCTGGAACTCCTGCTAATTAGCATTAAGAACTCACCTCAGGTCACGGGATGCCTAGTATACCAGCAACTTTGACCCTTTCTGTCTATGCAGACGATATTCTTTTACATCTGGCCAATCTAGAAACCTCATTAACATATGTATTACAAATTATTGAACAGTTCTGACAAGTGGCTAACTATAAGTTAAACTCATCCAAATCAGTCATATTTCCATTAAATGTTCTCGTGCACCAAGGTAACTTCTCTCATTTTGGTATGAAATGGTCCTCCTCCTCAATCAAATATCTGGGCATTCATCTCTCTAAAGACCCAGAGGTTCTCAGGAGGCTCAATCTGGATGATTTGGTGCTGAATATTGAGCAAGATCTCCAAAGATGGGCCAAACTCCCTTTGTCGTTATGGGGTCGAATTAGTATTATAAAAATGAATGTTCTACCACATCTCTTTTACCCTTTAAATCTACTGAATATCTGGCTCCCTTTGTCTTACTTCCAACAGTTTCACTTTGCTCTTTCTAAATTTATCTGGCAGGGTAAACATCCTAGACAGGCCTTCCTTAAACTCAATTTACCTAAGGAGAGAGGTGGACTTCGCCTCCCCAACTTTATTTTTTATTATTGGGCCAGTCATCTGTCCAAAATGGGGAGATGGTTTGAGCCCACATCTGGTGAACATTCTCCCATCTGGCTACAGTTGGAGTAGAGGCTTCTGGACATGCATAATCTTAATTCACCCAGAGTTTTTTATTACGCTTTTTCAGCGTTACCCCCCTCCATACAAAATTTGACGGTGGGGATTGCTATAAAGGTTCTGACCCAGTGTTGGAACTTCTTTAACATTTCATCTAAAAAGGACATGGCCCAACCCCTCATTCTAAACCCTAATATCAAAATAGGAGGTTCTCCGTTCTCAGTGGACTGGCTTCCTCAATTACAAGATATTCCTGTGGAAAACCTGTTCTCTCAGGATTCCCTTCTTTCCTCAACAGGCATAATCGCCAAACTGAATATTCCTCAGAAACATATTTTTAAGGTATTTCAGCTAAGACATCTTATGGTCTCCCTATTTGGGACCACATTTATGTTGTCTCAAGTTAGGCCTTTTTTAGAACAGATTCAGGAATGTGCAAATAAGGCCCATGGAATTTCTAGAATATACTCCTTCTTACTGGACATTAAATACCCTAATGCCCTTACAGGTTCTAAAATCTGGTCTTCTCTTCTGCCAGATTCCTCCCTGATCTGGAGTCAGATTTGGGTGGACATGCATAGATATCTCACTCAAGATAGGCACAGACTCATACAGTATCATATTTTAAATAATCTGTACTATATCCCGGTTAAATTGGCCAAATTAGGCAGACTACCCCTTGCTAATTGTACATGGTGTGGTGCAGCTGATGGGAACCTGATACACATTTTCTGGCACTGTGATAAGGTGGCTCCTCTATGGAATACAATCCAAACTAATCTAGATCCCCTCCTGGGACTGGGTGATTTGTTTACCATGGAAATATGTATTTTAGGGATGTACTCTAATATTAGAATTCGAGAGCGTAGATTTCACATTGCTCTAATTTCTATAGCAGTCAAAAACCTGGTTCTTGAACACTGGATGGACCAACTGACCATATCGTATGCTGAATGGCTGAAAGAAATGTCGCTTTGCTTTAGCACTGAAAGGTTAATAGCAAGCTCCCAGAATTGTATAGCTTCCTTTAACCAGAAATGGGGTAAATTGTATGCTTTATATCTGAAGTAGACTTATGTAACAAATGCCTCTGACTGTTTTAATTTGTTTTAGCCTCCATGTGATGGTTGGCTATGCTGGATTGTTATTTATCCACTGGTATCAATTGGTCTTGCTGTTGTAATAAGGCACACTCCAGGAGGGGTGGGAGGTATTGGGAGGGGGAGGAGAGGGCATTTAAAATTTAATTTATTTTATTAGGTTTTACTGGATCCAATGACATACTGGTCTTATCTCATCTTTCAGTCATTTTGGTTATTATTAACGTCCGGTACATCTGTCCTGATCATTTACTCTGTGCTAATTCATAAATTCAATAAAGAAGTTGAATTTAAAAAAAAAATAAATTCCCACAGTGACTGTGCTATTCTGCGCCAGAAGTGTGAAAACACATTTCGGCCTGGGTGTGAAAAATGACAGCTGTACTGTTTCATAAGGAGGTGTGAAAAAATGTCAACGTTGAAAATCTGGACTGAAAATATTACAAATTCGTTAACTTATGAGGGTGCGTGGAAATTGCACAATGCACGCTGGTGAGAGTGATTTTATGGACTTTTGTCACCAGATTTTCAACATAGCCATTTTACCACTTCTGCTCATGACCAGTGTCACTATGATTTTCTTAATGTGTCCCAAATGTTGATTTTGCACAACGACTGCGCTAATGTGTGCTACATGTGTGAAAACACATTTTGGGTGTGATATGAAAAATGTCAGCTATTCTGTTTATCAGGAGGTGTGGTTAAATGGCAATGTTGAAAATCTGGACTGAAAATATTTAAAATTCTCAAAGGTACGAGAGTGCGTAGGAACTGCGCAATGCATGCTCGTAAAACAGTCATTTTTGGGAATTTTTTCACCAACTATTCAACATAGGGTTTTTGGGGGCCTACCTCATGAACTGTGACACTGTCATTTCATTACTCAGTCCTGAAAGGTGGTTCCACGCAGTGACTGCGAAATCACCTTTTGGGACCGAACAACAAAATGACAGTGACTGAATTCATGAGGTGGGTCCCCAAGAACCCCATGTTTAAAATTGGGTGAAAAAATTCCCAGAAATGGCCGAGATATGCACCAAAGTTTAAAAAAAAAAAATATTACCAGCATTTCTTCAGTTTGGGGTCGGCTTTGAAGAGTTCAGACATGTTCCCGGTCCACCGAAGATCGTCAGCGCCAGCTTCGGAGGTAAGTATGGGGTGGGGAGGTGGGTGTGCAGAGGGTGGGTGCAGGTTGGGGAGGGGTGAGAGCAGTCTACGAGGACCTTTTTTTTTACAGGCTTTTATGTTTCTTTAGACTACGTGGGACTTTTGCCACACTGGGTGGGCTCCCAGCGTGGCATCTGGAAGTTATTTTTGGAGGGGGAGCCAGTGGAGCTGATGGGAGATTGGGCACCCCCGTTGGCCATACGGACTTCTGCCATGCTGGGGTGGGCTTCCAGCGTGGCACGTGGAACTCTGGTTTTGGTGGGGAACCATACAGTGGAGCCGACGGGTATTAGGCACCCCAGTCAGCATCTGGACTTTTGCCATGCTGGGAGGTGGGTTCCAGTGTGGCACCAGAAGTCTGTTGGGGGCAGTGAAATCGACGGGATTGGGCACTTCATCGCCATAATGGTAAAGCGGTGGGGAGCGATGAGCACGCTTGGGTGGGCTCCCCATGCTACTTGGGGAGAGACAAAACGGAGCTGTCTATAACAGCTTCAGATGCTGTGCAGAGTGTAGGCACTTTGCATACTGCTGATGGCAATATGTAACTTAACTGCTGATGGCAGTATGCAAATTACTTACACTTTACCACCGCTGATTGCAGCATTTTTTCTTTCAACTGTATGCCACTGCATCTGAAGGGCTGTCATAGACAGCTCTGACATTCATTGGCATGGTGCAGCCACACCTGCAAAATGGAGCAGGGCATTGGAAGTGGGGGAGGCACACCTACGAAAACTCGTATGGTGGCACTGGATTTCTTGCACATGCATGCAAGCAAACATAATGAGACAAAAGATTAAAGGAAATGGCTTTGTCTCCCACCTCAGTGTCACCAAAGCAAACTGAAGAGGGTTCTTCTTCATCCCACTCCAAAACCAAGGAGAGACCCTCTAAAGATTCCTCAGACCCCAAAATTCCTGAAAAGGGGTCTGAGCATACTAAGCACAAAAGAACAACTGAGGAGGCTCCTGAGTCTGTGCCTGCCAAAAAGAAATATAAATAAAAACATGTTGTTGTGCCTCCTGCTGAAAATGCAAAGGAGCTCCCAACAGACAAAGATCTCCTCCCCTAGGGCAGCGGTCACGATCCAGCCATAGCACCTCCACGGTGCAAGAAGCCTGATCCACCTACCCCCCCCAAAGAGATAGATAAGGTGCCACTTGCCCCCTCGGGCAGTGGTCACGATCCAGCCATAGCACCTTCACGGTGCAAGAAGCCCAATACACCTACCCTCCAAAGAGATCGATAAGGTACGACGCTTGAAAAATTGCCACGATTTCTCTGGGCTGTGTGAACGTTGAACCAGATCATCACTTGCAATTTGCTGTTTTCAATTTCAGTGCCTTCTCAGGGTAGCGCTATTGGCTCCACACTTGTGTAGAGCTCCCTGATTGTCTGGTCTCACTCACCTGAGATAGGATCACCCGAGACATGTGGCTTAATGTAAGCCTGCATCCCTGTACGCAGCTTCTAATTTATATATTTTAATTTAGCCTGTTCTGCTCGGCCTGTGTAAATTAACTTACCATCCCCCCCCCGCTGCAGTTTATCTCCAACTGTATGTGCACTGATTCAGTACTAGCTCTGCAAACTTCCCCTTGATTTTTTGTCCCATGCCCCCCCCTCCCAGGCCTCCTTTAAATGCACACAGTCTCCTCCCACTCCTATCTGATGTTTCAATTTATTTGGTTACTTACTGTCAACAACTGCAATTCCTCCCATCCCCTTTTTGCAACTAAGCCTTCTAGCAGCCTTATCTCATTCTGTCTTGCTGAGGCATACTATTTTGGTACTTTAGGTTTGCTTATTGCTGACTAGCATATCCTGTCCTGCTGACTAGCATATTCTGTCTTGCTAAGGCACTATTTTACTTGAAACATCCCTTTTACTGAAAAAAACTAATTACTGAACTGTGACTGATTTGCCAAAAAACTGTTTATTGTCTAAAAATGTTCCCAGCAACCAAGTGTTACAGCCCCTTCATGACTTTGTAGCTCTCTCCAGACTGCAAGGCGCCAAGGAAATCGCAGGCCTTTCAGTTGCTAATTGAGCTGTTTTCGCTCAGACTGCTAGCCTTTGTGTTGCCCCACTATTAATTCGAGCTACTCTCTCCTTTCTCTAGCCGAGGGCGGTATACATTTATCTTGCATAACTCTGTTTTAAACTTCCCCAAACAAGTCGCATACGGAACAATGACCCCTGGGACCTATATAATCTTCCATTGGCCCACTCCACTCTGCACAGGTACCCCTATCAGCCCCCACTGAAGAAATATATCTCTTGCAATCCAGACATTTTACGTCCTCCTGTCCATTCTCCTTCCCTTAATGAGGAACCCACGTCAAATACATTTTGTTCAGAGACGTGCCACTGTCAGGGCTACTCTTAGATCACCTTTTAGTGCATACTGACCCCTATCATACCACAGCAGTAACTACCCATACAACAAATTTGGGGACCTAAAGACTCTGGTTAGCTGCTCCCACAATAGTACACTCCACTTTTTGAATAAGCTACCATGGCAGGTCTTGGCTG
Organism: Neoceratodus forsteri; assembly: GCA_016271365.2. NCBI lineage: Eukaryota > Metazoa > Chordata > Ceratodontiformes > Ceratodontidae > Neoceratodus > Neoceratodus forsteri. Next base: position 721,904,578 of record CM057458.1, on the reverse strand, counting down.
GCTTTACTTACTAGCCTGCATTTCCCTGATACCTAATATTAGTGGACCCCCTGACACATCTGACTCTAATAAAGGGACATGCCCTACGCCACTAGGACATCCACATAATAAGACTATGTATTCATTATGCTGCCCCTGGTTGGCCCTGATTCAGTCAAATTTTGTTGAATCCACTCAAAGGGGGGCTGCAAACTACTCGGCTATGCATGGCCCCGAACCCCAGCCACCCATACGCTGCATAGTCGGGTGTAACCCTGCATGGACATAATCTACATACTGGCAAGGCAACACAAGAGGTCAACTCAGTACCTGGATCCCTGCAATCTAACCTACACAAAAAGCAACAAGGCCCGTGCTTTTAAACATCTTCTTGCCAATCTGAGAAGTATCATGCTCCTCCTACTACTATGTTCAGGAGACGTCGAGCTCAATCCTGGCCCCACAAAGTTGATTTAATCTCCAACCGAAGTTACTACCCTAAAAGGAATCAGTTTTCTGCATGCCAATGTCTGCAGCCTTCTAAAGAAGTTGGATTCTGTCCAGGTCTGGATTATCCACACTGCCCCAGACATACTTGTGTTCTCGGAATCCTGGCTTCGGGCATCCACACCAGACAGTGAGGTTAATATCCCCGACTACCTCCTCTTCAGAGAAGATAGAAAGACTGGGGCGGAGGAGTAGCCATTTATGTTAAAAACAAATTTACAGTATCTATATTAGATGCTACTTCCATTGCAGGGGGCTTTGAATGCCTGTCTCTCAGGGCCGAATCGTCCCAATCTGTGGCACTCCACATAATAGGTTGCTATAGACCCCCAGCAGCAGGACCACAGCATCTGGCTCATCTGTCTTCACAAATGGTCATGACACCTCTGGAAACAATTATATTAGGTGACCTTAACTATAACTGGATATCGAACGGATTGCTACCCCTAAAACAATTCTGTGACTCTCACGGGTTCACCCATATGTTTACAGAACCAACACGCATCGGCAAGAAAAATCCAATGAAAAGCACACTTCTGGACGTCCTTCTTGTCAACAAACCACACTACTTTTCCCATGCCGGTATCCTTCCAGTAGATGTTAGTGACCACTGTCTCATAGCTGGCATAAGAACCATCTCAAACCCACTATCTACATCAAAGTTTTCTACTAAAAGATCCAGACGGAACTTTGACCCTCTGGCCTACATACAAGAACTAAAAAACTCCTTGCTCTGGCAGACTTTCTACCTGGCTAAATCAGTGGGTGATGCCTATAATGTTCTCCATGAAATCATAGCCAGTGCCCTAAACAACCATGCTCCTCTAGATAAAGCACAAATAAAAACCAGAACCTGCTGTTGGTTTTCACCGGATCTGAAGAATGCTTTACTCAAAAGAGACCAGCTATGGAAAAAGGCCTGGAAATCACAGGCCGATGCAGACTGGTGTCTCTTTAGGACAGCTAGAAATGCCTGCATGAAAATGGTCAGAGAGGCCAAGGCCAGTTATTATCAAAATGAATTACTATCCGCATCCAACAGCCCAACCAAATTCTGGTCCACCATAAAGGAACTGTTTGGACACTCCACAGGTAGTGCACTACCCTCCAAAATCACCATCGACAATGTCACTATCAGTGATAAATCTGAAATTCTTCAAGCCTTCAACAACCACTTTGCCACTGCAGGCATGGCATTCGATAATGCACCAGTAAGAAGTCTCCATCCACAGCTCACCGCCCAGCCTCCAGATCAAAGTAACAAAGATACGATCTTCTCCTTTTCCCCAACTACCATAAAAGAAGTTGAAGGCCTTATGCTACGGCTAGATACCAGAAAAAGTGCAGGAGCCGACTCCTTCGACCCATACTTTCTGAAAATAGCATACCACATACTTGCCCCACCTATATCACACTTTATTCAACTCTGTCCCTAGCCCAGGGCTCCTCTATCCCCACAGAATGGAAAATCAGCTCATGTTATCCCCCTATTTAAAGCAGGGACCCATGTGACCGAACAATTATAGGCCAATCTCTCTTCTACCTATACTCTCAAAAATGCTGGAAAAAGTTGTGGATTCACAGCTGAGATCGTTTCTAGACAACTCTACATTGTTTAACCCCATGCAGTCTGGCTTTAGAGCAAAGCATAGCACTGTTACAGTGCTGGCCAAAGTCACTAATGACTGGCAATGGGACCTTGACAACAAAAAATTTGTTTGTGCTGTGTTTTTAGACCTCAGCAAGGCCTTCGATACCGTTGACCACTGCCTACTTCTCTCCACCTTAAAAACCATAGGTATGGACTCAACCTCACTGGACTGGTTCCAGGATTCTCTCTCTGATAGGCAGCAACAAATTAAGGCCGAAGGTGAGCTCTCTCCTCTCAAACCAATAAAAAGAGGAGTCTCACAGGGTTCCATACTGGGCCCTCTACTGTTCGTCATCTACATTAACAACTTGGACCTAGGCATTACAGAAGCCAGTATCTACTTGTTTGCCGATGATACAGTGCTCTATCTAAGCCGTGACTCCCCTGGAGCCGCATGCACAGATCTACAAACTGAATTCAATATACGCTGCAGCATCAGCTTCTCAGCTAAATGCAAAAAAAAACTAAGGCCATGCTCTTTACCCCATCTAGCACTAGGGCCTACTCTGCTGCTGCTGGTACCCTTCCTCCCATAACTACCCTTCTAGGTGAAGATCTTGAGTTCGTGCCTAAATTCAAATATCTGGGTATATGGCTGGACAACAAACTCTCCTTTGTGGAGCACACAGAAGAATTGATGAAAAAGCTTAGGAAGAGGCTTGGCCTCTTCTTCAGAATTAAACACCTTCTGACCGCAGACGCAAGAAGACAGCTTGTTCAATAAACTTTCCTCTCATTAATCGACTACACCACATTATCTATGGCCAATGCTCCATCTCACACCTTGCAAAACTGGATGTCCTGTACCAAAGCGCTAAGATTTATAACTGGTCTCCCATCCTCTACACATCACTTCTCTTTATATGCAGCCGTAGGGTGGACTTCCCTTCAATATAGGTGGTGTAGAAATGCAGCACTCTGGACATTCCGAGCCCTTACCAACAAACTCCCAGATTACATTGTTGCCTGCCTCCCCCTGAGCCCAATCAGTAGCTACGCACTAAGAAGCCACTCGCTAATTTCTCTGAAAATCCCCAGGATCAGTACCCACTTTGGCAGGGCTGCCATAAGCCACGCTCCGCCTATGCTCTGGAACAGGGTACAAAGATCCTTGAGACTCAGCTCTCCTCTCAGTTTTGCCCTGTTTAGGATCATTTATGACAAAATGTTTGCCGAAATCTGTAAGTGTTTCTATAGTTCCTAGCTGTCCTGCTGACAGTTCACTCCGTATCCTTACCACATCCAGCCACGAACCTAGTTCCTCCCCTCCCTATTTTAATCAAGTCCACTAGTCAGCTGCCATAGTGGCCCTTGGCACCCAAGGCACCACTTCTCCCATATTACTCTCCTCTCACTGTTTAAGCGGAATATACAGACCTCATTAGGGGCCCCTATGCAGCTCAGGACTATCACCCAAGTATGGTAAATGGTCACTGAGGGCTGAAATGCAAAGTATTGTACCCTCTGATGGAGGCTTGACTAAGAATGACTAAACATACCACCTCCACTTCTGCATACATGGAGTCTGTATATACCACAGCAAAGTTGAGTGATGCATGTATGTTCCTACAAGAACGCTTGGAATGTATATCGTGCACCTACCACTTTTCTGTAAATTGGTTTGTAACTGTTTGCACATGTTGTACTTTGTATTCTCAATCTATGTATGTATAACTGTATTGGACAACAGCAGGTCCATCTTGTAAATGAGCTTGCTCAATGATGATTGCCTGGATAAATAAAGATTTGATTTGATTTGATTTGATAAAATACCCTCTGTGGAGGAAATTGCCAGAGCCCTGCAAGTCATTCAGGTTTTATAGACTGCAGGCTTCATACTGGGTTCACTGGTTCAAATCCCACCACTGGTTCCTGGTGACCAAGGCCAGAAATTGCACACTGGGGAGAAAGAGGAGGAACCAGATCTAGGGGAACCCATTGAACCAGAGGTATCCCCAGACCAGGAGCTTGCGCCCCCGCCCCCCCATGGGCATGATGATTTTTCATCCCACTTTTCTTTTGTCAGGCAAATGGTTGATACCTTGGGCCTCACCTCATAGGAATCTATATATGATGAGGAGGAGGCAGAGGTTTTGAATATGATTGGGTTGGCTCCCACGAAAAAGGTGGTCCTTCCTAACCATAATTCCCTTAAAAAGGCTACTTTTAAAATCCTTCAGACCCTTCCTCTGTCTCCCAGAGTGAGGAAAAAGTACCAACTGAATAGGGCTTCTGCTGATTATTTGTATACCCATTCAGATCATGAGGGTGTGATACAGACTGCAGCCCGTGATAAAGCAAAAGTATCCCTGGCATCTCATCCTCCAGACAAAGATTCCAGAAAAATTGACACTATGGGGAAGAAAGGTTATTTAGACTCTTCCCTTCTCCTCTGACAGGCAGTTTACATGGCTTATGATGCAGAGTACCTGAAACCCCTATGGAATTCTATGCTGGCTTTACCTGATAGAATTCCAGGTGATGTGGTACATGATATGGCAGATATTGCCAGGACGGCTTTGGATGCCACAAAGTACCAGTTTCACATGGCTGTGAATTCAAATAGTACTGCATCCAGAATGTTGGCTCTATCAGTTTCTTTAAGAAGGTTCACTTGGCTCAGAGCAACCAGTCTTACACCAGACACTCAGTAAAACGCAATGGATTTCCCGTGCAAAAACAACTCCCTTTTTGTTGACAAAACTGAGGCATACATGAAAAAGGTAGAGGAGTACAAAACTACCTACAGAAGTAATTCCTTGAGCATGAGAGAGAGACTCCACTTCTTTTAGATCCACAGGAAGGGGAGGTAGGGTAGGGGGTACTACCCCAGGTCATATATCCCATACTCTATGGCTGTAGAGTGCACACAGGTCAGAGGGTACTACAGGGGCAGGAGGTCTTCTAGGTGAGCCAGCCCAGCTCCAGCTCCTAGACTGCAATCCGGACAGAACCCCTAACTGCATAGAACAGGCTGCCACCCCATCTCCAGTAGGTGGCAGGTTGGCCCACTACTTCCAACACTGGGGAAACATTACCACAGACAGTTGGGTACTTTACATAGTGAGTCAGGGTCTCTGTCAATAGTTCAAACAGTTTCCAAAACTCTAGGGCCACAGGGTTTTCCAGCCTTCAACTCCGGCAGAAACTATTCAGCTGCAGTCAGAGGTAAAAAAGCTCCTGAAGCCACAGCGATATAGACAGTCCCTCTTACCCAAAGCAGAAGATTCTTTTTGGCCAGAAAGAAAAATGGAGATTGGCGGCCAATCCTGGATCTCAGATACCTAAACAAACACTTGGCAAAGCCCAGGTTCAAAATGGTAACACTGGCCATAGTTATTCCTTCTCTAAGAAAAAAGGAAATGGGCTGGCATCTCTGAATCTGAAAGATGCTTACTTTCACATTCCAATCAGACCTTGCCACAGAAAGTACCTAAGGTTCTCTCTTCCCTCAGGTCATCACCAGTTCTCAGCACTTCTCTTTGGGCTCACTTCTGCCCCACGGTTATTCATAAAGTGTCTGTCAGTGGTGGCAGCTTACCTCAGAAGGCAGGGAATCAGTATATTTCCTTACCTGGATGACTGGCTAGTCATATGGAATTCATACCAGCAGGTAGGGAATTCTATCAGGGTGACCCAAAGTACCCTGGAGTCACTGGGTTTCATTATCAATGATCAAAACTCTCAGATGGAGCCTGTTCAGTCAATGAAATTCATTGGAGCAGAACTGGATACTGTTCAGCTAAAAGCTTTTCTCCCACAGGAGAGAGTGCCAAATCTACTGACTCTGTACTGGCATGATGGTCTGCATCTGTCCAGGAGGGGAACCAGGATCCTAGGTGATAGGTTTAAATACTTTATTGGTAAGCATTTAAACTAGCCAAGGGGGGAGGCACTGGAAAGCAGCAGGGAAATCCTAGCCCCCCCCCAAAAAAATCAGAGTACTAAGTGAGGTAGACACCAACATAGAGATGTCAATAGGGAGAAGCACAGGGGTAAATGGAGAAAGTGACAAATGCAATAAGGATAGGGATGGGGCAAAAAGGGGTAAGGCCATCAAGAAATGGAGAGTAATGAGTGCCAACACCCGTAGTCTGGGCAACTAGCTCCCTGAACTGGTGGCCTTGATGGAAGAGGGATGCCTGGATATCGTAGCAGTCACAGAAACATGGTACACAGAGAACCATGACTGGGATGTTAACATACCAGGGTACACAACCCACAGGAGAGACAGGGAGGGCAGAAGGGTGTGGGGTAGCTCTCTATGTAAGGGAAAGGATAAAAGCAACTGAACAAAAGAGTAAACAGGGAGGAGAGGAGGCACTGTGGGTCACCTTAGAGACTGGAAATGGCACCACAATCCGCACTGGGGTTGTATACAGACCCCCATGTCAGGGGGAGGGAATGGACAAGGATATGATAGAAGGCATACTTAGGATGGCAGAGAAAGGGGAGATACTGTTGATGGGGGACCTTAATATGCCAGATGTTAACTGGAGCACCTTTGCTGCAGCCACATCCAAAAGCAGGGCCATCCTTAATGCCCTTCAGGTGGCATGCCTCAGATAGCTAGTTTTGGAACCTATTCATGAGGGAGCAATCTTAGACCTCATACTCTCAAATGGGGACAGTGAGAGAATCTCAGATCTAGAAGTGGGTAGCCATTTGGGAACAAGTGACCACCAAACAGTGTGGTTCATGATAAACTCAGCTACAGAGTCAAGCCATACAAAAGTGAGGGATCTGGACTTCAGGAGGGCTGACTTTGGCAAGATGAGAGAGTGCCTTAGAAAAGCACTAGCAAACAGGCTAGAAGGAGGGGTGGAGCAATAATGGGGAAATACCAAAACTGCCATCACAGAGGCAACAAGCCTTTGTGTGAAGCAAATAAACAAATCAAAACAAAAGAAAAAGCCACTATGGTTCTCAAAAGAAGTGGTGAAAGGTTAGAGAAAAGATAGCATTTAGGAAGTATAAGGAAACACAGAAGAGGCAGGACAGAGAACTGTACCAGTTAAGGCAGAAGGAAGCAGGGAGGGTAGTCAGAATAGCAAAGGCACAAACTGAGGAAAAGATAGCCAACTCAGTTAAGAAGGGGGATAAAACCTTTTATAGGTATATCAGGGAGCGTAGAAAGACAAAGGGAGGGATAGTGAGGCTGCATAGAATGGATGGTGGGTGGACAGAGAGTGACAGTGAAACAGCAGGGATACTGAATGAATACTTCTGTTCAGTATTCTCAAAAGAGGAAGTGGGGGAGGTGCCTAATCCAAGTAACAGAAGCACTCTGGAGAGAGGGATCGATCCCAGTCCTTTCACAGAAGAAAGAGTTCTGAAAGAACTCCTAAAACTGAAGGTGGACAAAGCAATGGGGCCAGATGGAATTCACCCCAGAATTCTAAAAGAATTAAGCAGAGAACTAGTGACACCACTGACTACCCTTTATAACAAATCATGGGAGGATGGTGTTGTACCTGAGGACTGGAAGAAGGTGGATATGATTTCCCTTCACAAAAGTGGGACCAAGACGGAGGCAGGAAACTACAGACCTGTCAGTTTGACCTCTGTGGTAGGGAAAGTGATGGAATCACTTCTGAAGGAAAGAACTGTTGAATACCTAGAGGCCAGTGGGGCACAGGACCCAAGGCAGCATGGGTTCACAGCAGGAACGTCATGTCAGATGAATCTAATTAATTTCTTTGACTGGGTGACTAAAGTAGTAGACCAGGGAGGGGCTGTTGACATGGCCTACCTAGACTTTAGCAAGGCATTTTCCACAGTCCCGCACAAAAGATTAGTAGTCAAATTAACCAGCCTTGGAGTGGGTCCCAAGGTGGTAGCCTGGGTAAAACACTGACTGAACAACAGGATACAGAAGGTAATTGTAAATGGAGTCCACTCTGAAGAAAGAGGGGTTACTACTGGGGTACCGCAGTGTTCAGTACTGGGTCCAGTCCTTTTTAATGTCTTTATAAATGACATTGCATAGGGACTGGAAGGAAAAGTATGCCTCTTTGCAGATGACACAAAGATCTGCAACAGGGTTGATACACAAGGAGGCGTGGAAAGGATAAGAAGGGACTTGGCAAGGTTGGAGGAATGGTCAGAAGTATGGCAGCTTGGATTCACTGCAAAGAAGTGCAAAGTAATGCACCTGGGAAACAAAAACCCAGGGGAAGATTACACATTGGACGGGGGGAGGTAGTAACAACAACAAAAATGGAAAGGGACCTGGGATAATCATATCAGATGACCTTAAGGTTGGCAAGCAATGCGAGAAGGCGATAGGGAGGGCTGGGGGATACTGAGATGTATAGGGAGAGGCATCACCAGCAGAAAACAGGAAGTTGTTATCCCCCTGTACAGACAGTTGGTGAGACCCCATCTGGAGTACTGTGTCCAGTTCTGGAGACCCCATCTCTGCAAGGACATAGACAGGATGGAGGCAGTTCAGAGGAGGGCAACTAAAATGGTGCAGGGTCTGCAAGAGAAGCCATACGAGGAGAGGCTAAAGGAGCTTAATATGTATACCCTTGAGGAAAGGAGGGAGAGGGGGGACATGATAGAAACTTTTAGGTACCTCAGTGGAATTAACAAAGTCCAAGAGGGTAGCATCTTTCAGAAAAAGAGATGTGCAAGAACAAGGGGACACAATTTGAAGAAAGAGGGGGGACGGCTCAGGGGCAATGTGAGGAAGTATTTTTTCACAGAGAGGTTGGTGGACGAATGGAACAGCCTTCCTGAGGTGGTTGTGGTGTCTAAAACTGTGGGAGAATTCAAGAATGCATGGGACAGACATAAGGCAATTTTTGTGGGGGGTAGGAAGAAATAGGTTGTTGGTTAAATAGGATCTGCAGCTTATCCTCTAGGTAGGGAAATGGGCAGACTAGGTGGGCCAAGCGGTCCTTATCTGCCATCAAAGTCTATATTTCTATGTTTCTAGCAAATTCCTTTACTTTGAGTTAGCCCAGAACTGTAAGACAGTTCCTACAGTAGCATTACTAGGACACATGGCCTCAACTACTGCAGTAGTGTCGGGCTCCAGGTTTCAGATAAGTGATATTCAGTATCACCTCAGATCCCATTGGTCCCAATGAAGGGATCCAATTTCAAAGCTTGTGCCAGTTATAAAAACTCTGTTACTGGCTCTGCAATGGTGGAAAGAAAGGGACAACCTCCTACAGGGCATCCCTTTACAGCATCAGCACCACACTGTGGTCCTAACAACAGATGCCTCCCTCCTAGGGTGGGGGGCACATACAGGCAACCTCAAAATCAGTGGAATTTTTTTGCCTCAGGAATCCAAGCAGCACATCACCCTTTTAGAGTTGAGAGCAGTCCTTCTTGCCCTAAAGGCTTTTGCCCCTCAGTTGAGCAGTCAGTCAGTCCAGGTCAGGACAGACAACACAACCACCATGTGGTATATCAACAAGCAAGGGGGTACAAGATCTTCAAGGCTATGCACAAAGGCCATCCAAGTTTGGTTCCTAGTATATTCCCTGGAGGTGCATCTGTCTGCCATTCATCTTCCAGGGAAGGGCATTAAAACAATAGAAACATAGAAACATAGAATCTGTCGGCAGATAAGGACCATATGGCCCACCTAGTCTGCCCATTTCCCTACTCACTGTTGCAGCCCCAGATCCTATTTGATCTGCGACTCTCCTGCTCTGCACATCTCCAGGGTACCCTTATGTCTATCCCATGCACTCGTGAACCCCTGTATTGTTTTCGCACCAACACTTCTGCTGGAAGGCTGTTCGATGGCTCCACCACCCTCTCAGTGAAAAAGTACTTACTAACATTACCCCTGAGCCTTCCACCCTTCAGCCTCATATCATGCCCCCTGTTCTTGTGCAGAGTTTTCTCTGAAATATGCTTTCCACCTGTACCCTGTTTATTCCCCTAAGGTACTTGAAAGTCTCAATCATATCTCCCCTCTCCCTTCTGTCTTCCAGTGAATAGATATTAAGACCCTTAAGTCTTTCCTCGTAGGGCTTCTGGTGCAGTCCATGTGCCATCTTCATTGCCCTTCACTGGATTGCCTCTATTTTGTCAATGTCCTTCCGGAGAGGTGGTCTCCAAAACTGGACACACTACTCCAGCTGAGGCCTCACCAGTGATCTGTACAGTGGCATCTCCACCTCTTTTCTCCTGCTTGTTATGCCCCTCCCTATACACCCTAACATTCTGTTTGCTCTCCCTACCTCTTTTTCACACTGTTTGGTCACCTTCAGGTCATCAGATATGGTAACCCCTAGGTCCCTCTCCTGACTTGTGGTGGCCAGAATTTCCCCACCCATTCTGTACTCCTCCCTTGGATTCCTGTGACCCAGGTGCATGATCTTGCACTTTTTGGCATTGAAACTCAACTGTCAGACACCTGACCACTCCTCTAATAAGCTTAGGTCCTCTCTCATTTTTCCCACCCCCTCCGGTGTGTCCACTCTGTTGCAGATCTTGGTGTCATCTGTGAAGAGGCACACCTTTCCCTTCAGACACTCTGCAATGTCACTAATGAAGACATTGTATAGGACTGGCCCCAGCACCAACCCCTGTGGCACTCCACTGGTCACCTCCTTCTCCTCAGATTTCATGCTCTTTACCACCACCCTCTTGAGTCCTGTCCCTTAGCCAGTTCCCAACCCACTTTACCGCTGTAGGACCCACTCCCAGGCTCCCCAATTTATTTAGCAATCTCCTGTATGGGACAGTGTCAAAGACCTTGCAGAAATCCAGGTAGACCGCATTCTCTGCCCCTCCCTAATCTACCACCCTGGTTAGCCAGTCAAAGAAATCTATAAGATTTGTCTGACATGACCTTCCCACTGAGAATCCATGCTGCCTTGGACCCTGTGCCCCGCTATCCTCCAGAAACATCACAATCCTCTCCTGAAATAAGGACTCCATTAGTTTCCCCACTACTGAGGTCAAGCTTTCAGGCCTGTAACTGCCTGCCTCCTATCTGCTTCCACTCTTGTGGAGAGGGACCACATTTGCCCTCCTCCAGTCCTCAGGTACCTCTCCTGTCTCTAGTGATGCATTGAAAAGGGCAGCCAGTTGTTCTACCAGCACTTTCCTGAGTTCATTTAATACTCTGTGGTGGATCCCATCTGGTGCCATTGCCTTATCTGCTTTTATTTTCCAGAGTTCTTCTAGGACTCTTTCCACCGTGAATGGGCTGGTGCCTACCTCCCTCCCCTGAATACCTCTCTTACTGAGTCTATGTCCCTCACCCTCCCCTTCCCTGATGAATACTGAGCAAAAATACGTGTTCAGTATCTCAGCCTTTTCTAAGTCATCCTCCACCCTTTCCCCTCCTCCTTCTTTCTTCAGCCTAATGATCCCATTTCTGGTCTATTTCCTCTAGTTAATGTATCTGAAGAAGGTCTTGTCACCTTTCTTAACCCTTGCTGTGCCACGGACTGATATATCAGTCAAGAATTCCTATACATTCTAATTCTTTTGGCAGCCTAAGGGTTAATAGCCTGGGCTATACCTTCCTCTGTCTGTGCATTAGCCCTTCTAATTATTTTCCCAGATTCCCTCTGCTTCTCCAGATATTGTTTTCTGTCCTCATCCTTTTGTGTTTTCTTGTATCTTCTGAAGGCTCTTTTCTTTTCCCTTACTTTCTCGGCCACTACCTTCAAAAAACATATTGGCCTTTTCTTTCTTTTACCCTTGTTATGCATTTTTACACAGTAACATGTTACTTATGTTATGACTCACTTGAGTCTAGACCACTGTTTTTCTACATCTCCCCCTGTACCTTCCGCTGCCAGAACTCTTTTGAGATTTCCACCCATCTCCCTAAAGTTAGCCTTCCTGAAATATAGGACCTTAATCCTTGTATGGCTTGTCTTCTCCACTGTGGCTACCTTAAACCACACTGTCCTGTGGTTGCTGGTACCAAGGGGACTGCCCACCTCCACATCTGTGATCCCATCACCATTGGTCAGGACCAAATCCAGTATAGCCTCTTCACGGGTTGGTTCTGTTACAAGCTGCTTTAAGTCAATACACTGGCAGTTCACTCAGCAGACTCAGCCAGGATCATCATGAATGGGTTTTGAACAGGCAAGTTTTGGACACAATTTTCAGACATTGGGGCACCACAAAAATAGATCTGTTTGCATCAAAAGAAAATCACCAGCTTCTACTTTATTGCTGCAGGCCACCCTCCTTGGGAACAGTATCCATGGATGCACAAGCCCTGGAATGGATGGGAACATTTCTTTATGCCTTCCCTCCAATTCCACTGGTGTCAAGAGTCCTTATTAAGCTGAGGAGTCAGTCTGCAACCATGATACTGGTTGCCCCAGACTGGGCCAGGCAGCCATGGTACCATCTGTTGCTCATCCTGTCCACCAAGCAACCCATTCATCTGCTCCAGAGATACAATCTTCTAACAGCTGTTCAGGGGCAGATTGTTTTTCCGAACCTCAAGAGCATTCAACTGAAGGCTTGGTTCTTGAGCAGTTAGAATTTTCTGAGTTTAATCTGTCAGAAGAGGTACTTAAAGTACTGTACTGAAGGTTTCTCAGAAAACTTCCACAAGAAAGACGTATGCTTCAAAATGGAAAAGATTTTCCATCTGGTGCAGGCCTAAGAAAATCAATCCCCTTAAGGCAGGTTTGTCTACATTTCTTGATTGTCTGGTGCACATGCAGGCTGGGCCTCAGGCCTGCAACCCTTAAAGTTCACTTAGCAGCAATATCTGCTTATTTGTCTGCTGGTGCTCAGAGAACAATAGCTTCACACCCTATTTTTAGGAATTGTTTAAAGGATTGGCACATACTGTATGTTCCCTTCAGTTAGGGAACCATTCCCCCATTGGGATCTGAATCTGTGTGTAGCCAAATGTATGGAACCTCCCTTTGAGCCAATGGCTACAGCTGATCTGAAATATGTTACATGGAAAACTGTTTTCCTGGTGGCAATCACTTTAGCAAGAAGAGTGTGTGAGCTCCAAGCTCTTTGCAATGATCCTAATTACATTATCTTCCATAAGGACAAGGTGATCCTTAGGACTAACAGGATATTCCTTCCAAAGGTAGTATCTGAGTTTCACTTCAACCAGTCCATCACCCTTCTTGTATTTTTCACAGCCAAATCCAGTTCAGGTGAATTGAAGCCTCATAGCTTGAACGTAAAAAGGTCTATTAGCTATTACATTACTCGTACTAAGAACCTCAGGGATTCCCACTCACAGCTGTTCATTACCTGCTGTGGTGAAGTGGGAAAGGGCATGCCTGCCTCAAAGAGGTCGATTGCAGCTTGGATAGTAGCCTGTATCCAATTCTGCTACAGTAAATCTGACAAACAGCCACCACAGGGCCTCAGGGTACATTCCACTCACGGAACTGCTGCATCTGTGGCAGCTGCAAGGGACATCCGCTTGCTGGAAATCTGCAAAAATGGCTACCTGGAGTACAGTCCATACCTTCACAAAGCACAGCTGCCTGGACATCCAATCCAAGACTGATAGTAGGTTTGGCACTGCAGTATTGTAGAATCTTTTTCCCAAATAAGTTCTGTACCTACCTCCTAAAGCACTACTCAGTTAAATTGTCTAATACTACTAGGAGATTCCTGGGGCTTGAAGAAAAAAATTCCTTACCATAGAAATATTGTTTCTTCCAAGGGATCTCCTAGTAGGATTAGACCTCCCATCTCTACCTCCTCTTACATAACATGAACAGGTTCAGCAATACTTTTATGGGAGTTTCTAATGTTGCCATTAATCATTGAGTTAACTTTATATATTTGTTAATCCACACAAATATGGTTAGGATACCTAGCACTCCTTTTTTGTGTTCTTCTTGTCCTGTTTGGAACCCATCCTCTTTACTAAGGGGAAGGTATTGTTGTTAAGGGCGTTAACTTACTATTACTTAATTCAAATAGTCTAGTGTTTTCATCTGCAAAGTTGAATCTGGCAGTTAAATGGAACACAGTCCACCTAGAGGCAGAGGTGTGAATGTTGCATTCCAAATTTCTTAATTTGCATACATTCCACCTCAGAGTTCTGGGGGCAGTCAGAGTTTCTGCGCTGACTGTAGATTGTCTAATCCTACTAGGCAATCCCTTGGAAGAAACAATATTACTATGGTAAGTAATTTTTTCTTCAAAGACAAAGCTTGAAAGTGATGCAGGATTTGAAGGGCTAAGTGTATTAGTGACAACAACTCACTTAACACATAACATGCCACCTCTTATCATGCAGTCGCAGACATCTCTGCCTCCCCAGTTCCCTGCCAACACAAAGCAGCCGCAATCCCAAAACCACCAATGTACTGCCGCTTTTAAAACAAACCTGCTCCGGTTCTGCTCCCATACTGCCACTTTGAAAACAAACCAGCTCCATACAGACAGTTACAGGGACACCACAGTGTGCACTTTTTTCTAGAAACAAACCCGCTCTCCATACTGTTCCTTTTAAAATAAACCTGCTCTCCATACTGCCACTTTCTAGCTGTAGTTACCCACCTCAGACCAGTTGCAGTTTCACTGTTAGAAAATGTGTGATGGGGAGAGCCAAGTGCGTGGGGGAGCTGAGCAGAGAGCAGCATGACTTGTGAAGAGAGAGAGAAAGAGACAGTCAGTTCAGACCAGCGAAGAAGTTTATTTATTAGTATTTATTATTATTATTAGTTTATTTCAGAAACAGTAAAACCAAATGTCACTCAAGAAAGCAGCCTGTGAGGATGAAAGGACACTAGTAGATAATGCAGATCATGTAGCACCATGGCTGTGTTCTAGTGTCCCTCGCTGTAACAAACATGAGCTATAATGAACACAGGTTATGGCTCCCTTTCTGTTCATATAACAAGGGGCTACTGTACTAGGAAGACTATTTCCTGTTGGTCAGTCTTCTGTATCCAGCTCTTCTATAATAAAGCTGGTAGGCAACCTCCCGAAGGCCTAAGTGCACACACCACAAGGGGCACCTCTACCTCCATGGCAGCTACAAAGGGCACCTCCTTCAAGAAACTTGCAAAGCAGCTACCTCAGAAACAGTCCACATATTCACAAAGCACTACTGCCTGGACATACAGGCCAGGATGTATGCCAGTTTTGGAACTGCTGTCTTGCAGAATCTTTTCCTGCATACGTTCTAAATCCATCCTTCCAAGGAAATGCTACTGAGTCTTCACTTTTGGATTAGGCATTATTGATGGATTCCAGTTGTTAGATGAAAACATTACTAAATGTAGTAATGTTATTTCTTCAATGGGATCCATCAATGAGCCAGTACAAACCCTGACCTTGCTTCCTTTTCTAGAACCTAAGAATATGTTTAAACAAGAATCCGTTTGTTGTTTTTGTAACTGCTTGAGCATTACTTTATTACAGTTTCCATAAATTTTAAATTTATGTTAATGTTGTTGTTAGTTCTGTCTGCTAAATGGTTCTGTTTGGGTTTTTAAAAATTTAGAAAAAATTGTTATAAAAAAACTTTCCAGAAGTCATTAGTTAGATTCTGCTGGTCACTGCTCCCCTGGCTTTAGAAATAAATCTGGTGTTAAGCCAGTAGGGAGAACTTGATCAGAGTTTAAACAGCGTTTGGATCCTGTTAGTAGCATACATTCAAGCCCCAGGAATCCCTCATTATGCTTAACTATTTGCATTCAGCAGCCCAGGTTGAAGTGCCCTGGAACACGTGGATGGAGTTTAGAACTAAATTCAAACTGCTGCCCTCTAGGTGTCGCTGCATTCTGCAGTCCAACATCAGATCTTCTCTGTCTGTAGAAGTAAGTCACCCGAAGAGCTCTCCAGCAACATGCGCAGTACTCTGACAGCAGGAATAAGTATATCTCATTTGTTTTGCCATTTTATTTACTAGAGCTCTTCCCTCAGTTTAGCATTATTTAAAGATTTTTTTCTATATTTTTATTGTGTTAGATCACAGCATGAGTTTTCCTGCCCACTGCGGTCCCTGGTATTGGACAGCTCCATTTCCCAGTGCTGATTTTCATATTGTTTGTTTTATCTTAAATTAATTTAGATAAAATAGAATTTCTTTTTTTCAGGGCTGCCTTTAGCATCATCGTGGTTCTGCATTTCTCGGAAACAGATGCTAGTTGTGAGCAGTGTTTAAAAAAAGAAGTAATAGAAAGTAGAGGGGTTTGTTATGAATTCTTCCCTGTGGGGTTTTCTATAACTGTTACTCTGCCTGAATATTGGCATGTCAGGCAGATGCTAGAATGCTGAACCCCTAAAATTTTATCATTGCTGTTGTGATAATTTATTTTACTGGTTACTTGTGGCTCCAAGTCTTGTACCTTGTTGTCGTGGTCAGGTCAAGATGTTTTATTTGTGAATTTCCAACAAGTTAGATTAAGTTGTTGTATAATGGCTTTGCAGTCTATTGCTATGTCACCTACTCGCACAGGAGAGGGTCCTTCGCATACCAAGACTCCTAGACCCTCTAAGGACCTTGCTGAGAACCAAAAAGGAACCTTTGAGCAGGTCTTGATTTCGGTCCCTGCAAAAAAGAAACAAAAGCTGAAACATGTCACTGCCCCTCCTGCTGAAAGACAAAAGGAGATGCCAGTAGACAAAGAGAAACACAAAGCAAAACATTTCACTGCCCTTTCTGCTGAAAGGCAAAAGGAGACACCAGTAGACAAATTTAAACACAGTGCTAAAAATGTTACTGCCCCTCCTGCTGAAGAGCAACTGGAGACACCAGTGGACAAGGTAAAAATGCCCTCACAGGAGAACATGACAAGGGCTCTACAATTTTCCAGCAGGCCATGGGAGCCATTATGGGCTTTCCAGTTCCTCTTCCTCGGCCTCTGCCCTTCCCCCCATCCCAGGGGACCGAGGTGATGATTTGTATTATGAAGAACATGAGCAAGAGGAGGAAACCATGGAACTGGATGGTTGCTCAAATCAGGATTTCGGAACCCACGCTCAGAAGCAGGAAGACTATTCCTCTCATTATGCTTTTGTGAGACAGATGGTCAATACTCTGACTCTCCCCATGCAGGAGACAGGCGAGGAAGAGGAAGAGGCTGATAATTTGGACATGATGGGGATGAACCCACTAAAAGGTTAGTCTTACCGGTGCACAAGTCACTAAAAGTACAACCTGTAAATTACTCCAATCTCCTATATCTATCCCAGGAGTGGACAAGAAAACAGAGTGGAAGTACCAGCTAGACAAACATAGTGCTGAGTATCTCTTTACATACCCTGACCATGAGGATGTAGTTCAGGCAGCTGCATGCAACAAAGCCAGGATTCCCCTCTCCACCCAGTCTCTGGTCAAGGATTCCAGAAAGCTGGACAGTCTGGGGAAGAAAATGCATACCACAGCCTCCCTGCTACTGAGACGGGCTGCATACGTGGTTTATGCTGTCTAGTACCAGAAAGCCCTTTAGAATGTGGTTCTGGCCCTGTGTGAGAAAACTCAGGGAGACCAGGCTAAAGACTTAGCAGACACTGCCAGAACTTCCCTGGACTCCACTAAGTACCAGTACCACATAGCAGTGGACACAAATTAAACTGCTTATAGGTCCATGGCACATGCTATCTCCCTGAGAAGATTTGCCTGGATAAGGACAACTAATTTGACTCATGACACACAGACAAAAACCATAGACTTCCCATGTTAGAATAATTCCCTCTTTACACAGAGGCATACATGAAAAAGGTTTAAGAAAACAAAATCACTTACAAAAGTAACACTGAAAAGGAAAAGGCCTCTACAATTTGTAGGCCTCAACGTAGGGGAGGTTGGAGCAGAGGTCATTATCCAAGACCTTATTACCCCATGCCCAAGCCCTATGACAACTCTCATTTGAGGGGTTACTTCAGGTGCAGGGAGGGAGGAAGGGCTTCCCAGAGGGCTGACTAGGCTTCGTCCTCTTTGGCTCAGCCAAAACAGAATCCATGATTTCTGTGTCCAGTTCTCCAACCCATTGCCAGTAGGGTAAGGCTGGCTCTGTTCTTTCAGGAGTAGAGAAGCATCACCACAGAAAAGTGTGTTCTGGAAGTAGTGGGCCAAGGCCTCACTTTGCAGTTCAAAATGTTTCCAAAATTGTCTGTATACAGACATTTCCATCCTCCTACACCAGCAGAAAAGATTGTGCTGAAACTGGAGGTCAAAACGCTCTTACAAGCAAATGCAGTAGAAAAACTGCCCTTATCATAGTGGGGCCTTTATTCAAAGTACTATACTTCCTCACACAAAAGAAAAATGGGAAGTGATGACCCATTCTGGACCTCAGACCTTTGAACAAGCATATTATAAAATACAGATTCAAGATAGTCACCCTGTTCACAGTTATTCCATCCCTTCAACAGGGAAACTGGTTGATGTCCCTGGATCTGAAAGACGCGTACTTTCACATTCCTGTCAGGCCGAGTCACAGAAAATACATGCAGTTCAGTCTCCCTTCAGGTCATTACCAGTTCAGAGCCCTTCTTTTCGGTCTGTTATCTGCTCCCAGAACATTCACAAAGTGTTTGGCTGTCGTGGCAGCACACCTCTGAAGACAGGGAGTTATAGTCTTTCCTTACCTAGATGACTGGCTAGTCATGGGAATGTTATACCAACAGATCAAAGACTCCCTTAACCTGCTCCAGAGCAGTCTAGAGGGATTAAGATTCTTCATAAACATGCAAGTCTCAGAAAGAGCCAGTACAAGTACTAGAGTTTATAGGAGCAGAACTGGATGCCCCACAGGAAAAAGCTTTCCTACCCCTGGAAAGGATGAGAAACCTTGTGGACCTGGCAAATTCCTTTGTCAAAGGTCAGCCCAGACCAGTAAGGCACTTCCTTCAACTTTTGGGGCATATGGCCTCCACCACAGCAGTGGTTCCAGGAGCAAGATGTTAAAAAAGGGACATTCAGTACCACTTATAAGCCCATTGGTCCCAAAAGCGACAGTACCTCTCCAAGCTTGTGCCTGTTACAAAAGCCCTGTTACAAGCCTTCCATTGCTGGAAAGACAAGAGCAACCTCAGAGACGGGGTACCTTTTCAGGTACAGTCTCCTACAGTTGTCCTGACAACAGTTGCTTCCATGTTGGGCTGGGGTGCCCACTTGGGAGACCTAACAGTAAATTATGTATGGTCTCTCAGGGAGTTCAGGGAGCATATAAATCTGCTGGAACTAAGAACACTGTTTCTAGTGTTTCAGTTATTTGCTTCACAGGTAAAGGGGCAGTCCTTCCAGGTCAAGACAGACAACACCACCACAACCACGATGTATTACATCAACAAATAAGGGGGCACAAGGTCCTCAAAGCTGTGCACAGAAGCTATGAAGGTCTGGAGTCTGGCTTACTCACTGGATGTGCATCTATCAGCAATTCACCTTCAAGGAAAAGACAATGTCATGGCAGACTGACTCAGCAGGATCAGCCAGACCCATCATGAATGTTCACTGAGCAAACAGGTGCTGTCCACTATCTTTAGGAGATGAGGCACACCACAGATAGACCTCTTTGCATCAAAAGACAATTTTCAACTCTCTTTACTGTTGCAGGCCTCCTGCAGTAGGCACAGTCCCCATCGGGGATCTGTGTCAGGATTGGACGGGGAAGTTTCTGTACACCTTCCCCTTGTTGTTTTGAGTTCTTCTGAAGTTGAGGAGTCAACAAGTAACAATGATCCTGATAGCCCCAGACTCGGCTAGCCGCCAGGCAGCCTTCATACTCCCATCTACTGGCCCTGTCCATCAAGCAGCCTATCTGTCTTCCCCTGAGACACAACCTGCTGACAACATCCCACGGCAAAGTAACCTTTCTGAACCTCAAGTCTCTACCTCAAAGCCTGGTTCTTAATGAGCTAAAATATTCTGACTTCAGTTTCTCAGACCAAGTACTCCACATTCTTAAAGTGTTGGGAAAACCTGCTACTAGGAGAACATATGTATCCAAATGGAAAAGGTTTTCCTGATGGCGTTCTCCTAAACAGCTCAATTCTCTCTGGGTTGATTTGCCTATACTGTTAGAATACCTCCTGCACCTGCAAACCTTAGGCCTCAGACCTGTTACCCTAAGGGTTCACCTGTCAGCTATTTCCGCCTATTCATCAGCAGGTAAGCAGAGATCAGTGGCCTCTCACCACATTTTCAAACATAGAAATTGTCAGCAGATAAGGACTGCTAGGCCCATCTAGTCTGCCCTTAAGCCTTATACTTGTTTGTGGCCTCTGACCCAAAGATGTCAGTGGTTTCCCATCACTCCTTCCCTCCTCAAGGTTCCCTTGTGCCTATCCCAGGCATGTTTAAAACCCTTCACTGTGCTTGATTCCACCACCTCCTGTGGCAGGCTATTTCATTTGCCCACCACCCTCTCTGTGAAGAAAAACTTTCTCACATTTCCCCTTAACCTGCCCCCCTCCAATTTCATATCATGCCTTCTTGTTCTTGCATTCCTTCTGCACTGAAGATGTTCCCCCATACCGTGTTAATGCCCTTGAAGTATTTGAATGTTTTTATCATGTCCTCCCGTCCTCTCTTTTCCTCCAGTGAATACATATTAAGGTCCTTTAATCTGTCTTCATACATTTTGTGATGCAAGCCATGTGCCATCTTGGTTGCCCTTCTCTGGACTGCTTCCACCCT
Organism: Neoceratodus forsteri; assembly: GCA_016271365.2. Taxonomy (NCBI): domain Eukaryota; kingdom Metazoa; phylum Chordata; order Ceratodontiformes; family Ceratodontidae; genus Neoceratodus; species Neoceratodus forsteri. The sequence goes on along the minus strand of CM057458.1, from coordinate 721,883,858 downwards.
GTTGATGTTTTTGTGAAGGTGTGGCCTCCCGAACTGCACACAGTACTCTAAGTGAGACCTCATTAGTGTTTTATACAGCGGCGTTACCACGTCCCACCTTTTGCTAGTGATACCTCTGCCTGTGCATCCCAGCATGCCACTGGCCCTCTTTGCAGCCTTTGTGCTTTGCTTGGACACCTGTAGGTCATCTGAAATAATGATGCCCTGGTCCCTTTCTTCCTTGGTGATTATCAACACCCCCCATCCTGTATGTTTCCCCAGGGTTCCTTCTTCCCAGGTGCATTATTTTGCACTTCTTTGCATTGAACCCCAGCTGCCACACCTCAGACCATTTTTCAAGCTTCCTCAGGTCCCTCTTCATTTTCTTTACCCCTTCTGGAGTACCCACCATGTTGCAGATCTTGGTGTCATCCACAGACAGGCAGACCTTTCCTTCCAGTCCTTCCGTAATGTTACTGATGCAGACTTTGAACAGGACTGGTCCAAAGACTGATCCCTGAGGTACCCTGCTGGTCACCCCATCTCCCTGGATTGGATCCCATTTACCACCACCCTCTGTCTCTTGTCTGCTATCCACCCTATGTCCCATGCTCAGACTGACCATCTTATTAAGCAGCCTTTTATGTGGGACAGTGTCGTAGGGTTTGCTAAAACTGAGGTAGGCGACATCCACCGTTTCCCCCTCCCGATTTAGTTCCTTCATTACCCAATCAAAAAAATCTATAAGATTCGTTTGACAAGATCTTCCTGCTGTGAATCAATACTGCCTTGGACACTAGGCACTGTTGTCTTCTAGGTGTGCCACAATTCTTTCTTTCAACAGTGCCTCCATGATCTTCCCCACCACTGAGGTTAGGCTGACCAGCCTATAGTTCCCCGGCCCCTCCTTACTTCCACTTTTGTGTAAAGGACCTACATTTGCCCTCTTCCAATCCTCTGGAACCATTCATGTGTTGAGTGACTTTGTGAACAAAACTGCTAGAAGTGCTGCTAGTTCACTACACAGCTCCCTCAATGTCCTTGAGTGTATGCCATCTGGCCCCATAGCTTTATCCACCTTCAGCTTTGAGAGCTCCTCTGGGATAGTCTCCGCTGTGAATGGACTGGTGTCCACCTCTCCCTCCTCTTTGCATTTGTTGCCCAGCTGTGGTCCCTGACCCTCCCCCTCTTCAGTGAATACCGAACAAAAGTATTTGTTCAGTATTTCTGAGTTCTCCTGGTCTCCCTCCTTCCACTATACTTCATCCCCTTTGAGCCTTACTATCCCTCCCCTGGTTTTTCTTCTTTCACTGATGTACCTATAGAATGTCTTTTCACCTTTCTTCACTGTCTGTGCTAGCCCCTCCTCAGTCTGTGCCTTAGCACTCTTAACAGCCTTACCTGCTTCTCTTAGACTCTCAAAGTACACCTCCCTGTCTTCCTCCCTTTGGGTCCCCTTATACTTCCTGAAACTCACCCTTCTAGCTCTTACTTTGTCTTCTACTTCTTTTGAGAACCATAGCAGTTTCCTTCTTTTCTTGCCTTTGGACACCAACCTGATGCACTGGGTCATCACTTCCACTATGGTGCCCTTTAGTGTCCCCCACTGCTCCTCAAAACCCCTTTTACCTCCCCCTTCTGTAGGGCTACTCTGATACACCTACCCATTTCAGTGAAGTTGGCCCTCCTAAAAACTAATACCTTCACCACTGAGTGACTAGCTTGTGTCTCTATTCCCACGCTAAAACACACTATATGGTGGTCGCTGGATCCTAGCTGACCTTCCACCTGGACGTCTGTGACTACGTCCCCATTGGTTAGTACGAGGTCCAGAATTGCTGTTTCTCTGGTGGGAACACTCACTAGCTGCCTGAGGCCTACCCCCTGTAATGAATCCAGGATGTCACAGCTCCTGGATGATGTAGCCGTTGGGATTGTCCAATCCATGACTGGGATATTGAAATCCCCCAGCAGTAATACCTCACACGTTAATGCCATCTCATGAATCTGGTCCACTAGATCCCCATCCCCTTCCTCCCCCTGCACTGGAGGTCTGTAAATCACCTCTGTGTGGATTGCTGTGTCATTGCCTGGCTCAAGGATGACCCACAGTTCTTCAGCCTCTCACTGTCTACCTTGCACCTCTGTTGCCTTAATATCTTCTCTGACATACAGGGCCACGCCTCCTCCTTTTCTAACCCCCCATCCCTCCTGAACAGAGCATAGCCTGATACATTAATGTCCCACACATGATTTACTGTATACCATGTGTCCGTTATTGCTGCTATGAGCAGGTCCACCTCCACTAACAAGGCCTCTAGGTCTAGGATTTTGTTTCCCAGGCTTTTGGCATTTGTCACCATGGCCTTCCGCGTTCTGATGCCACTCCTTTCTCTGCACCTATTTTTGCTTCCCTTCTGCCCCCCTTCCCAATTGACCTTCTTTTTTGGCCTTGATTCCTCTGCTTCTCCATTACTTCCTGTATCCACTGTTCTCTTCCTGAATGCCTTTCCCTGCATCTCTGTCTTGTCTGCTGTATCTTCCAGGGGTGGGCTGCTCAAGTTACCCTGCTTCTGTTGCCCCCCAGGGTAGTTTAAATGCTCATCAGTGAAGCATGTAAACTGTCCATTGAGGGATTTTCCCCCCTTTCTGAACAGATGTAGTCCATCACCTGTGTACAGGGCTACATCTGTTTCCATGCTGTATTGATCACACATTTTATGAAAAGGATGTGGTGAAGTATTTGGGTGTAGTTTGAATGTCAGATATGAAGTACCATCTGTGTCAAATTCAAAGGTCCCCAGACAGCTTTCTCCCTAAAGTTCTGGAAGTTCCTTCTGATAGCCACCTAATTTTTATTTCCTCTAGTGACTTGATATCCACACGTTACATTCTACTGAACTGTGGTCTCCCAGTTAGGTATTAAGACGGCTATTTCTGTCATATTGTACCTGCCCAGGTGAAAAAAAAGGTCCAATGTAGTCCCAACATTAATAGTACTGTAGCTTCCGGTGTGGGAATCAACATACTGTTTCAGACCCAGAGCTGCCAAGGATTCCCTGAGGACTAGGCTCCTTCTCTGCCCCCCATGCTACAGTTAGGTCTCCCTTCAAGACAACTTCTTTGTCTAAGTTTAAGTACTGCCACAGGTACAGTAAATGGGTCCTAGATGAAGTATAACAAGGCTTAATTCTTTAATTTTTGCAATTTCCAAAGTTAACCTTAATCAGAGTACTTCCAGCTCATAGTTCAGAGCACAACGTCCCACTGGAAAAGGAAGTAGAAATGTTGCTGAAGCAAAATGCAGCGGGAAGGTTTCCTGTTTCCCAACTGGGGAAAGGGTTCTTTTTCAGGTACCTTCTCACACTGAAGACAAATGAGGAATGGTGACCCATTTTGACATAAATCTCATAAACAGGAACCTGGAAAAGAGAAGAGGTTCAGAATGGTAGCACTGCAGTCTGTGATTCCAGCTCTGCAAAGTGAGGGTTGCTGTCACTGGCTTTGAAATATATTTAGTTCCACATATCAGTAAGTCCCTTCTGCAAACCGTATCTGAGTTGCATGGCAGGGCATGCTCAATACCAGTTCAAAGCAATGCCTTTTTGACTAACTCTGGCACTCAGAGTGTTCACAGAATGCTTATCAGTGGTGGCAGCATATCTGAGCAGGCAGGGAATGTATTGTTTCCATAACAACATGACTGGCTAGTACTGCAAGTAGAAAGACACAGGAGGAAGCAGTGAGCTCAATTCAAACAGTAAAGAGCACACCATACCTCTCAACCTTTCTCCACCAAAATGTGTGACACGATGTATGACAAATGAGCAAAATGTGTGACATATTGTGCAATATGGCACTGGAAGCTCAGAACACTATAGCTATCAGTGCACTGATGTTTATAATGTTTCTGTATAACTAAGCATAATGGAATATTATGAATTTCTGCTTTAAAGTCTCAGTAAGGAATGTGGAATATCACCTTCCCCACGATGGACAAAGGGTTTCTGAGAGGTAAAATGAGTGACATATCTCATAATGTGTGACAGTTGAGAGGTATGGAGCACACTGCAAAGATTGGGATTTCTCCAAAATTTAAAGTCCCACTTAAAACCCAGACAAGTCCTGGGGCTCATAGGCACAACATTGAACACTGAAATGGAAAGGGTTTACCTTCCTCTACAGAGGGAAGCAGTCCAAATTCACTGTAAAAATGCATTCTAGGTAGGTATTAAAAAGACTGCTGAAGAATTTCTGAGGCTACTATGCCACAAGGCATTTACCATATCAATTGTGCAATAAGCAAGACTGCAAATGATGGATGTCCATTAACCCCATAGAAGGTAGAGTACTTGCACCATAGAAGTGCCCCACTGCATCAGCAAGTACTAGTATTACATAAGCTGATACAAGCACTAGAGTAGTGTAAAGAGCTGAGCAATATCTCAAAGAGGGTATCCCCTTTCTTCAGTGCTCACCCACAAGGATCCTATCCACATATCCATCCCTCCTAGGGTGGGGATGGCATCTGGAGGGCAAAAGAGTAAGCCATAAACCTGTTAGGACTTAGGACTGTGTTCCTGTCCATTGTGTCAGATCAAATCAGATAGATTTTATTGTTTGATCATATGGTCATTACAAAAAAAGACACACAATTAATAAAAGATTACAATAACATCATTCATTTAAGTTTTTTTGCAAGAGTTCTGTAACCCTTTCAGTGGTCATACACAGAACATTTTAAGTATAGTGCACAACATAAACAAATAGGACTGGTCCGTGTGTGCTATAATTTTAGCTAACTCATAAGAAGAAACGCAAAGTTACTTTCATGAGTTTAAACAGGACATTGTATGGTTTGGGTCTGGCTACCTACATCCCGTTGCAATGTTTTATCACCTGTAATCCTTATACTCCACTGCAGAGAGAAAAAAATGCCAATTTATGGACTTAAAAGAAAGGATGGTTCGAATTCTGTTATTGTTTGATCTATATGGACCTATTAGTAACCTCATGGGATGTTTCTGATTTACACTATGGTGTTAAGTGCCATTTTAGAACTGTATGATGTAGTTTATGTCCCTAGCAATTACAAAGTTCTTTAGTACAACATGGATGAGTTGTTCCAACAAAAGATAAGCAGAACAGGTACATAACCTAAATCATACAGTTCTAAAATGGTTCTTACCAGCAACAGATAAATCAGAAACACCACTGGGATAACTGAAAAGCTTGTACAGCTAGAACAATAGCATGATTTGAACTAGTATTTAAAAAAAAAACAGCTGCTACTGTGAAAAATGACTTACAGATTCAAATGCTAGTCTCCTGTTCCCTGTACTTTCCTTCTTTCATGGATACAAGGCCACAAGTATTATTATTATAATCAAAAAAAGCCAATGCCCATATGATCCAATTTCTCAGCTTCTTTCAGTATAGCAGATGCTAAACACATCTCTCAGCAGAATATTCACTTGACCCTTATTTGCATAAATTAATTCTGCCTGTTTGCAAGTTCGTTTTTAATAATTTTTTTTAAGATTGATACAATTTGTCTTATTAATGACTGCTCCGTTTCTGTTTTTTATGTATGCCAAACACTGAAATGGCTACATTTTTGTTTCATGTTTGCTATTTAGGGGGGTTTTAAGTACCCACTGGCTATCATAATCAATATTTCCTGCATGAAATCCCACACCCTATTACTAGAGCCTCCAGATGCCTACATCAGTGGTAAAGAGGCATATGAAATTCCCAGCCTCCTGAAAGCATTCCCTCTCCTACAAAATTCTAGAATAACTATAACACTAGCCAAGAAAACTGCCACCGGTCCCTTTTCTTTACCCACTATTTTCCTTGTATAGTACAGGACTTCCTCATGTTTGATCAGAAGTTCAAATTCTGTACCGAGTCTATATCTAATCATTGACAGGAGAGAAGTCGCAGTCTCTAGTTTCTTGTTCCTTATGTTAGCACGTTTACCAGTCAGTTTTGTTTACAGTCTGCCAACTTCAGTAGATTTGCTTTGTTCATATTCATTACCAATCGGAAGAGATTCAGAAACATCCTCAGTTATGAGGTTCATTGTTCCTTTCCATTTGGTTTACCACTTTAAGAAGTTGATTATCATGTATATCTTATGCCATTGGGGATTTAGTTATTACATCCTCCTCATGCATAATATGTATAATTTCCTTTGTTATCTCTGACCTGTGATGGGATCCAAATGACCTTGTCTGTATTATTTGATTTTTTTCAAACTTCCTTTTTTTCACAGGTTCTAAGACAGTGAAAATTAGTTTAGCTATTTTTCTCTTAGGACTGTTTATTTTGTTTTTTAGAATTGCTGAAAACTAAAACTGATGTATTTTCCACAAATTCTCAAACAACCCTCCTCCTTATTACAGATACATGCTTTATGTTATCCACGTAAACATTCTAAATAAAGAAAATTCTGATGCTGTCCCTGCCACAAAAATGTAGGAGAAATATCCTGCTTGCCCCATTTGAATCAAGTGCAGGGGATTTCAGGGCCTCAGAGCTGGAGTTGACTGACACACACACACACACACACACACACACACACACACACACACACACAGCAATTACAAGTATGGCAGCAATCCAGCTCTAGTTAGATATCAGATACAGACAGCAGTATGTGCAATTGTTTTCCTTTTAGTTCAGTTTGTATTGTGCTTCTCGTCATTATTTCATCTTTCTGTATGACTGATGAGTGTGGGATGAAGCAATGGGCGAGCGCTGCAGCTGATTGTCAGGCTGGGACATTAGCTAAATGTTGAAATGGGTTATGAAGAGTTGTTTAAAACAAGTTCATAAACAAAAACAAAATCCAAGCTCATAATGCTTAACGCCCAACAAATTCAGAGGGACTAAATAATCTTGACTCTTGCTCCTGTTGAACAAATAATGTCTAGACCTCCAATGCCTGTCCAGCCACACGCCTCCTGTTCATCTTTCCCAAGTTCGATTCTCACATCATTTTGCTCTCTCAGCTCAACACAAAAGTGTAATACACACCTCATTCAATTAAAATAATTAAAACAAATAAACTAACATACAGACACAACTATACAAAAGACAATATGATGGTGTCTACAATGTCTATGATTCATGTACCAATAAAATGTTCAAACAACAAGTCTAATCTTCTCTCTGTGCTTACCTGAGCCAGCAGTAGTCAGCTCTTGGATAGAACTCCATTGTAAACAAGATACCCAACTTAACTGGCTATCCTGGTGAATCTGATCTGATCTGGTGAACTAACATGCTACTTAGAAATAGAGTCACAAAAAGATTGCTAAGGTTGTAATAAAGAACACATCATTAAAACCTTAGCAATATTTTTGTCATGAAACAGTAGCATATGTTCAAATGTGTAATTCTTCAATGATGTGTGTAACCCCTAGGCAGTGCTATCTCTAAGGTTACTACCCCTGCCTGTACTTCTGACCATAGGTTGAGGGTCCTGGATTTGGTATTAAGGTACCTTCACCCAGAGTAACAATAATGGGGATATCTGTCTAACCTGTTATAGACCTCTGGGAAGATATAACCATCCACCAACCCTCCTAGTGGCTTTGTACCTTTAACAGCAGTTAACACACAGTCAGCCAATGGCACTAATAATATGCACACACCCTTCACACTTACCCCCAGGGTCTGGCCTTCAGCAATGTCCCTGGAGCTCCCTGTAAAAACAAGGTTAGCAAAGCAAATACATACTTTCAGTACTGTAACCCAACTAATAATATGTGCATAAGCCAGGTTAAATGTGAAATAACAATCAAATTTATTCAGGGGTCATGAACAAGGAAGGGGCGTGAATTTAGTTAAATTATTACTATACTGATTGAATTCAGGTTCTTGGCATGCACTTTTTAGTCCCAAATAACTAGTTCTACAACACTGGGTACCCAGGATGGAATACTGGCTTGCCAGAGGCGATGCCCAGGAGTGGCCAGAGTTGCAGCTGTTGTTGGGGCCCTTGATGGAAAGAAAAGACAGTTAGAAAGCACAACAAAGATTTGATTATTTGTAATCCTGGTCAGTTGGCCCAGTCTCTTGTAACCCAGATAAGTACTAAGCCAATCAGTTGGTAAGTATAAGTACTAAGGCAATCAGGTGGTACCACAGTTAACTAAGTGACTTGTTGCAGGGAGCTACCCTGGGTTTACTCATGCTACCAGTTGGCTGTGATGTTGCTGGTGATATGGAGACCTCAGGTTGATCACCAATGAACACGGGGAAGCAGGGCCGACTTGACACACCTTCTCTTCATGGCCTTTCCCTTCAGGCGGCCACAACCTGTGAGTTGTCTCTGCGCACGGGCTGGATCCTCAAAACCTCTTACCAAGGATAGTCTCTGGTGCAATGCAATCAGTCAGTCTGGGCTGGGTTGGCAAATGCCCAGTCTATTTCTGGTGAAGCCTCCAGCTGGCGTAATGATCTGTTCATGGGTTGGCAGGCCTCGAACCACGATGAACATTCAGCACACTTAACAAGAACAGCATTTACTTCTTCTAACAGTGGATACAGTCTAGTTGCTATTGAAGTTGATTTACTGAGCAAACCTCTCGATCCAATATTAGTTTCTTCACTATCTCTGGGCCGATCTCTTCACAGGAGCCTAACTTCTGTCCAGATCTCAAGCAGTACTTTTAAACATCTCCAGGGCTTCTGCTGCAGTTTAAGTCACAATTCAGGTTTGTTTGATCACTGCAATCAGGCAGGCCAATGCAGGAGAACAGTCGTATGGAGGCAAGTCAGGCCTCTTCCTGCCGATTCCCCTAAGCTCTGAATGGGAGCAGCTGCTCACTCTTCAAGCTCTAACTCCAACTGTACTACTGTCTCTAACAGTTCTGGGCTTTTTACTTGGTTTGCAGAGTACTGGTTGGCTGGGGGAGCTGTCAGTCACAGTTTGGATGCCCCCTTCAATTCAGTTTAGGCGCCAACCTAAAAATTACAGTCTTTCCTTCCCAAGAGGCACTTGGGCTAGGGACCCTTTGAGGTCCCTGAGTCCTATTGGTCCACTTACTGAAAGTCCTGGACCTAACATGGTGGCCCCCAATCATAAAGGCAAAGCTGCAAAGAAAACAGGTTCAAAAAATCCCTAATTTAGATATAACAGCCAGTTCGAAATAAATAATTACAATGCTAGTTCAAACTCCCTCTGCTCTATTATCAACTGCAGAGTAGAGCAAATCAAAGCGGTATCTGGCTGGTGTAAAGCCCTAAAAAGCGCACGGACCCAGCTCAGACCATTCACTATAGACATACTGACTGAATTATTAAAGGGACAGGCACAGAGGCACAGCATGACACTCTCTCGTAAATCAACAGAAGCAAACTGATAACCTTGGATCTATCACCTCTACAGGACATCAGCCTGGCAGTGGGCATAGAATGATCCCAGGAAGACATTAAGGTAACCCCCATTGATTTATTTTTAAACAAATGTTTATGACAACCATAGCAATGTTTTGATGCTACAGGACTGGTTGTCAGAAACGTTTGCTTCAAACTAAATCAACAATCAGATAAAGCCCCTAAAGCATGTGACACATTTGAACAGTGGCTACTGCACAAACAAACTACAATCTGCAGTCTCTCTACATATTGGTAATGCTCATTTGATTAGAATAACTGGTCATCAATTTTTACAGTGCTGATGAGCGTTTATTATTTGCCGTAATAATGGGGTTGTTATTGTAGCAAACACGCCTTTCAACACAGGAGGTGAGGGCAAGACTCACTCTGTCACTTTGTCTTGAGCGCAGCAGTCCACTCTGAGATTGCAACAGTTGCCCTTTTAAACGTGAAAGTAGATCACAAAATGGACTCATTCAACCAACTCTGCATACAGTAAATAAAACCAAAAACTCAACGGAAATAAAACAAATAGTGCCCCTTGAGACTGTTTTACTCCCTGAGTCTCTAGAACAGCACTTCCTGCATTGCACTCCTTCGTGGAAAAGCCTACAGTGACATTCAGGAGTGTGAGACAGTTTCATTAATTTAAAGGAAAAAACTAACCTGTCATAACCTGCACAGCTGTATCTCAGTAAAGATCTTCCTCAGGGACAGTGATAAACATGCTTTATGAGTTATCCAGCAGTCCTTACAATAACACCAGAGTTGAACATTACTGGGAGTTGGTGGAGAAAAAAATTGATGACCAGTGATTATATAAAATAAAACATGAGATGGTGTGGATACTTGAATTTATAAAATGGGTTAGGAGTTTTAAGCATCCTGATTGGCTGAGAGATACCCTTGGCCATGTCCTTATCAGGGCATATTGTGCCAACCAGTGCCTCTTCAGTCAAGCAGGATGCAGTGCAGGCTGAGATCCAAGCCTCAGAGAATTGTTTTAAAAAATCTACAGGCTGCTTACAGTCATCGCCCCACCCCCCGACCACCACTGTTGTTCTCCTGCAATACAGCCAAGCCTGCAGAAGAAAATGGTCAAATAAAAGCAGCACCTCGTGCTGATTTTTAAAATTATCACTAACTGCCTGATTAACCACAAATACCATCTACCCACCGTGATGCCACACCGTCGGCGACCATCAGTGCAAGCGATAGCACTACCACTTTGCTGTAATATCTCAGCGTCCATTATGCCATGCACCCACAACACCATCGGTGCTGTCTCTTGCTCAGTAAGGCTGCATTAAGCTTAATATGGAGGCTGTGAAGGAACATGCTGGCTTTCCATCCATATCTGCTCCAATTTGATCTGATCCAATTTCTCAGCTTCTTTCAGTATAGCAGATGCTAATCACTTATCTCTCAGCAGAATATTCACTTGACCCTTATTTGCATAAATTAATTCTGCCTGTTTGCAAGTTCAAATACCTTTCCTTCGAAGGTGTATTTTTAATAATTTTTTTTTTAAGATTGATACAATTTGTCTTATTAATGACTGCTCCGTTTCTGTTTTTTATGTATGCCAAACTGTAAACCAGTCGCTCTCTTGTTTTGCTTATTCAAATAAAACATTGTCCAAAATTGCCTTCTATCTGTCGCACCATCAATGGTTCTCCATGTAGCCATCTCTCTTACAGTACCACCAAACTGCATACAGCAGCTACCAAAGGACCTGTTCACTTTCCACCTGATCCCATTGAAATCTGGAAACACAGCCTGATACTTGAAACAAGAAAATGAAGAGGGAAAAAAAAAAATACGTGTGGGGGGCAGACAGGAGGAGACACAGACACCAATGCCCTCTATTGGATTCCTTTTACATATAGTCTTATTACAAATATACAAGGACAGGGACTATTTCTCTATTTTTTCTTATATAAGCATACTTTTAAAAACTTGTTTTCTGAAATTTGTAAATAACATTTTTCACAGGGGGACCCATTTTATAAGTGGAATAAGACAATCCGAGGTGTGGTTTATGGCCTGATAAGAGCACTTTCCAGGTGCTAAAAGGCACTCAGAGCAAGTGTCTCATGCATCATCACGCACCTGGGGCATGCTCTTATTAGGCCATAAACCACATCTCATCATGTCTTATTCCTTACTTAATATACACCCTCTGTGTGTGATGCTTGAACAAACCCCCTGAGCTTAACGCTTGGGGTTAATGTAGCATCACACACCTCAGGTGTGTACTACATTCTTGTAATCCCATGTTATTGTTCTACATTTACTGCCTATGCTAACATAGAAACATAGAAACTTAGAATTTGCCGGTAGATAAGGACCAGTTGGCCCACCTAGTCTTCCCATTTTCCTACCTAACAGATAAGCTGCAGATCCTAGTTAACCAACAGCTTACTTCCTCCTACCCCCCACTAGGACTGCCTTATGTCTGTCCCATGCATTCTTGAATTCCCCCACTTTTCTTGATTCCACGACCTCCTCAGGGAGGCTGTTCCATGCATCCACAACCCTCTCCATGAAAAAATACTTCCTCACATCACCTCTGAGCCGTCCCTCCTCTATCTTCAAATTGTGCCCCCTTGTTCTTGCACATCTCTTTTTCTGAAAGATGCTACCCTCTTGGACTTTGTTGATTCCCTTGAGGTACTTGAAAGTTTCTATCATGTTCCCTCTCTCCCTCCTTTCCTCAAGAGTATACATATTAAGCTCCTTTAGTCTTTTTTCATGTCTTCTGGTGCAGACCCTGCACCATTTTGGTTGCCCTCCTCTGGACAGCCTCCACTCTGCCTATGTCTTTGCGGAGATGGGGTCTCCAGAACTGCACACAGTACTCCAGGTGGAGTCTCACCAACTGTCTGTACAGAGGGATAACAACTTCCTGTTTTCTACTATTGATGTCTCTCACTAAGTAGCAGGGTAGACTGTTTTTAATTAACTGCTAGTATTTTATTTGTCCTGCCTGGTTATACCCATGTAAACACAGAAACATAGACTTTGACAGCAGATGAGAACCGCTTGGCCCACCCAGTCTGCCCTTTAAGCTGTTCATTTGAATATTGTGATCCACATCATGATCAAGGTCTGTATATTGTTCTCTTTGCCCATTGAATACATCAAATCAGTGATATGTAGATATGTGCCAGAAACTTGCTGTGTGTCTGGCTACACCGGATTTCTGACCACTTCCCTCCCTCCCCCCAACACACACACACACACAGCAACTACAGGTATGGTAGCAGCCCAGCTCAAGTAAGACAGCAGAGTTTTCCCACCCAGAGACACACAAAAGGAAGACCTCCTGGTTTTGGCTGGGGAGGCAGGCACTCAGGAGAAGCTCTCTAAGATTTGGAAACTGTATGCATCTTTAGGCTGATTCATTTCAAAGGTAAAAAGGCTGGGGTTTGTATCAAATGCAAGTGGCTCACCTTTGGGGTAAGGGGCCCACTGGAAGTCCATGAGATAGCAAGACTCCTGAGATGTTGAAATATGCATGTTTGGCAACTCTATCCCCCTTCCCTCCACATGGCATTTTACGTTCGAATGGAATAAGATGTCCAGTTTTGGTTTCTGTGGTGCGACGTGTGTCTGCTCATGCATTTATTTTTGCAGAGGGCTATACTAACTGTATTAGGATTTCTGCATGTTGTGTGTAACAGTACATGATGATTAATGATACAACTTTAGCTTCATAATTTGCTATGTTGTTCTGCACACATTTATGGTGAATTATTATGATACTGATGTAGCTGTTGCTTTCTGTAAATGTCTGGGTACCGCCTTCCCTACCATATGACTTTAGTTTCTCGTTTCCCCACCCAGTGCCATCCATGCCCTCCTCCACTATCGCTACCCATCCCTGTGATTCCCCCCTCCATGTGTGTGTCAACTCTTTCCTGCCACTCATCTCTTGAGCTAGCCAATGACTGCCCCCATCCAGACATGAATCACTTTACAAGGTTGTATAGTGAGATGAGTCATGAACCAAATGTTTTCTATGTCCAATTTAAGTTTGAAACTATACACCCACAACTGACTTACGCCAATAACTCAGCACCCCTAGCTAGGATGATTTTCCCCAAGCTTTTTATTTATTTATTGATTTATGCATTTATATCTTGTAGGGCTACTGGACCAGCCCACCTAATGGCTACTTAAGTGGTGAGAGGGAACTACCACCTAAATGGGTGCTTGATGGACACACATAAGTGATCCATAGCACCGATTGTGGGTGGCTGTTACCTGTCACCACTGAGTGGTAATAACTGTAATCATCCATAACATTTGAGGAAAATTGGCCCGGGTGCTGAGGTATGGGTATAAGTCCATTGCCACTCTCCCCGCACCCATGCATCCTATTTTACATGGAATTCCCACAACAGGAGGAGGAGGAGGAGATGCCAGTAGTTGAGTTGGGACTCACCTTTTTATTTATGTATTTCTTTATTAATTATCATACAAAACATAAATTCACACATACACACTTCACAGACAGAGAAATTTCAAAAAAATTATAAATCAGAAACAATATACAAAACTCAACAAACCCATACTAGAGTCTCAGGAGCATATAAACCTCCTGGAACACAGGGCTGTATATCTGGCAATGCATGCTTTTTCCTCCCACATCTGGGGTCTGTCAGTCCCAATCAGGACAGACACCACCACCGTATACTAAATAAACATACAGGGAAGAATAAGATCTTTCAAACTGTGCACAGAAGCAATGATGATCTGGAGCCTAGCATACACACTGGGAGTGCAGCTAGCCACAGTACCTCTGCCAGGAAAAGAACAATGTCCGTGCAGATTCTTTGAGCGGAATCAGTCAAGAAAACCAAGAGTGGACTCTGAACAGGTAAGTGCTCTCTGCAGTGCTCAGAAGGTGGGCCACATCAGAGACAGACTTGTTCATCTCATGGGAAAACTAACAGCTCCTCCCTCTTTTGTTGCAGGCCTCCCTCGGTGGGGATAGTTCCAGAGGATCCACGGTCCTCTGTTGGACAGGGAGGTTCCTTTATGAGTTTCCCCATTCCCACTCATACTGAGGGTACTACTAAAACTCAGAAGGGAGTCTGCAACAGTGATTCTAACTGCTCCAGACTAGGCCAGTCAACCTGGTACTCGCTGATCCTGTCCTTCTCCATCAAAGCTCCAGTCACCCTCCCTCTGAGATACAATCTACTGATCTTGCCTCAGGGCAGGATAACATTCCCATACCTGAGCACCTGGCACCTCCAAGACTGATGCTTGAAGAGCTAGAATTCTCTGGGCTAAACCTCTCAAAAGAGGTTTTAAATGTGCTCAAGATTTCTAGAAAGCCAGCAACCAGGAAAACCTATGCTGCAAAATGGAAAAAACTTTCACTGTGGTACTCCTCCAGACAGCCTACACCATTTCAGGCTATCCTGTCCAATATTTTAGATTATCTGGTCCACCTGCAGTCCCTGGGCCTTTGGTCCTCAACCTTGAAGGTGCATCTGGCAGCAGTTTCGATGTGTGTCTCAGCTGGCAAGGATAGGTCCCTAACCTCCCAGGCTATTTTCAGGAGGTTTTTCAAGGACCTAGTCCACTTGAACCCTCCTTTTAGGGATCCAATCCCTCCCTGGGACTTGAATCTGTGTATTATTTATTTATTTATTTCAGTTGCAGATTAATACCTTTTACAAAGGTTCCATGTCAGGTAGACAACAGACAAGAATTACCAAGGTCCCATAACAATAGGAAAAGAGACAAAATTACAGAGGTATTTTGATGAACAATGCAGGAAGACAGAATATTGACTAGCTGTACAAGTAGGAGAGTAAGCTATTACATTGACTATATTGTAGCAGGTACTATAAGTGCATTTTGACATATGGATCACTATACTGTAGCAGGTACCATAAGTGCATTTTGACATATGGATCTCTATATTGTTGAGGCCTTGAAAAGGCATCAAGGAACCAAGCCGCAGTTAGGTGAAGAGTAGCCTGATGGGGCTTTGTCATAGGTATAAAAGAGGGGTGACGGGTGGAGCAGGAGTATTACCCAGCTGCTGGGGGCTTCTTTCCTAAGGAGGCAGTATAGCGCAGAGGGTTAAGGCTCTGAGCTGCAGATCTGGAGACATGGGTTTGAATCCCACAGCCACCTAGGTGCATACTGTGTGATCCTGACCAAGTCACTTAACTTCCTTGTGCTCTTAGGTCACATCTGGAAACAAGCTTCAGCTTAGTGTGCTACTCCTAGTTAAACAATGTTCCCTTTCCCTTTCGAAACTATGGCAACTGTTGCACTGAAGTATGTCACCTGGAAAACAGTCTTCCTGGTAGCCCTCACCTCTGCCAGGATGGTGAACGAGCTCTAAGCCCTGTGTGCAGATCTTAACTACATCATTTTCCACAGGGGATAATGTAGTCTTAAGGAGCAATAGGAAATTCCATCCCAAGGTGGTTTCTGAATTTCACCTCAACCAATCTGTCACACTCCCTGTGTTCTTTACTGAGACAGCCACACCAGGAGAGCAGAGGCTCTGCAGCCTGGCTGTTAAGAGAGCCTTGAATTATTATTTGAACTGCACAAAGGATGCTGGCTCACCACTACACAGTTGTTTGCTACCTATAGGGATATAGGCCAAGGAAAACCAGCATCCAGGAGAACCATTGCTCACTGGTTAGTGGCCTATATCCAGTTCTGCTATGGTAAAGCTGGCAAGCCTCCACCTGAAGGCCAAAGGGCCCATTCTATGGGGGGCATCTCTGCCTCTGTAGAAACATCCAGAGGTGTTTCCATTCAGAAAATCTGTAAATCAGCTGCCTAGAAGATAGCACACACTTTTACAAAATACTGCTGTCTGGACATTCAGTCCAGATCGGGAACCAGCTTTAGCGCTGCTGTCTTGCAGAACCTTTTCACTAAATGGGTTCTGTACCCAGCCTCCCAAGGTACTACTACGGAGTCTGCATTGTCAAGCATTTGTCAAGCAAGAGAGGGATTCCTGGGGTTTGAAGAAAAAATGACTCCCCATAGTAATGTTGTTTCCTCCAAAGGGATCTGTCACTATGCTTGACAATCATATGCCTACCTTCCCTTCCAGAATCTGGATAAGGTTCTCACAAGGACAAGTCCTCTTTGTTGTTGCGCATTACTTGTTACACTGCTTCACAACTGACATTCAGTGTCTCACACATTCAATTTGTTTTTTTTTCTGTACTATAGGATAACGTTTTTTTCAAACTTTTAGGTTTATTCTAAATTTTTGGTAGTCATTTAGCTAGATTTAGTGATCACTAATCTCCCACAACTCGAGAAATAAATCTGCTGTTAGAGAGCAGGCAAGAGTGTGACCATCCAGCAGAGTTTTGAATTTCATTTATTTATTTATTTAAGAGATTAACCAGGCAGGCATACTGAGTGGGGACTGCTCATTTCCAGATGCGACCTGGGGGAATTACAAGAGGTA
Organism: Neoceratodus forsteri; assembly: GCA_016271365.2. Classification (NCBI taxonomy): domain Eukaryota; kingdom Metazoa; phylum Chordata; order Ceratodontiformes; family Ceratodontidae; genus Neoceratodus; species Neoceratodus forsteri. The sequence goes on along the minus strand of CM057458.1, from coordinate 721,867,021 downwards.
CATCAGAACAGATATTTACACTGTTTTACATACATAAACTGTTTTTACATAGATACAGATTATAAAACATGACAGAGGCCATTTAGGTACACAGGGAGTGTGAGAGAACCTTCAACTAGGCACTCTGAAGCAGAGCTGAAACAATATTTCGAACTTAATCTGACCCTAAGAGGCAGCAGGTGAGAATACACAATGCGACACGAAGCAGGGGCACATGGGGCTTATAGCTCATGAAACCTAGTAGCAGTTGCATGTGTCAGAGTATACATGGAGAAGTGGGTTGAGGAGTCTTGGTTAGTGGCAAGCCTGATGTCTGTAGGTAGATCATTCCATAGTTTGGGTAAGCGATATTTAAAGATGGATTGTCCCTTGGATGTATGCATGAATGGGACTTGGAGAAGCCCGGAGTCGGAGCTTCTGAATGAATAGACCGGGGAAGGTTGGGCTGATAAGACTGAGCTGAGGTAGGGAGGGAGGGATTGTGACCAGAATTTAGCTATGACTCTGGAGCAGTGGATCTACAGTGGTGTGAAAAAGTATTTGCCCCCTTCCTGATTTTCTCTATTATTGCATATTTGTCACACTGGATGTTTTCAGGTCTTTAGACAAAATGTAATATTAGATAAAGGGAACCTGAGTGAACAAATAACACTTGTTTTTTTTTTTTATTTCACTTATTTAACGAAAAAAAGTTAACCAACACCAATTGGCACTGTGTGAAAAAGTAATTGCCCCTTACATAATAACTGGTTACGCCACATTTAGCTGCAATGACTGCAACCAAACACTTCCTATAATTCAATATCAGTCTTTCACATCGCTGTGGAGGAATTTTAACCCACTCTTCCTCTAGAACTGCTTTAATTCAGTAACATTTGGTAGGTTTTCGAACATGAACTGCTCGTTTCAGGTCCTGCCACAGCATCTCTATCAGATTTGAGTCTGGACTTTGACTAGGCCACTCCAAAACTTTAATTTTACTTTTTCGCCATTCTGATGTGGACTTGCTTTTGTGTTTTGGATCATTGTCTTGCTGCATGACCCAACTCACGCTTCAGCTTCAGCTGATGGAAGGATGACTGGACATTCTCCTTAAGAATTTTCTGGTACAGAGCAGAATTCATGGTTCCTTTAATTATGGCAAGTCATCCAGGTCCTTAGGCAGCAAAGCATCCCACACCATCACACTACCACCACCATGTTTGACTGTTGGTATGGTGTTCTTACTGTGGAATGCTGTGTTTGCTTTACACGAGACATTATGGGATCCATGTTGTCCAAAAGTTCCACTTTGGACTCATCTGTCCATAGAACATTTTCCCAAAAGGCTTGTGGATCATCCAGGTGCTTCTTGGCAAATGAGAGATGAGCATTTATGTTCTTCTTGGTTAGCAGTGGTTTCCTGCTCTACTCTCACATGAAGCCCATTTTGCCCAGTCTCTTTCTGATTGTGGAGTCATGAACACTGACCTTAGCTGAGGCAAGAGAAGCCTGCAGTTCTTTGGATGTTGTTTTAGGATCCTTTGAGACTTCTTGGATGATTTTTATACTCGCCCTTGGAGTAATTTTGGCAGGCCGCCCACTCCTGGGAAGGTTCACTACTGTTCCAAGTGTTCTCCATTTGGAGATTATGGCTCACTGTGGTTCGATGGAGTCCCAGAGCCTTAGAAATAGCTTTGTAACCCTTTCCAGACTGATAGAGGGCAACAAAATGTTTTCTGATCTTTTCAGGAACTTTCTTTGATCATGGCATAATGTGCTTGTTGAATCTTTGTCCTGACAATGTGACTCTGATGGTAAGGGCCAAAATAAGTGAGGTTTATATTGAGCAGGGCTGGCTGTAATCAAGCCTGGCTGTGTTCAATCAGCTGACTCTAATTATCCCTTTAATTGGGTTGATTTAACTAGGGGCAATTACTTTTTCACACAGTGCCAGTTGGTGTTGGTTAACTTTTTTCATTAAATAAATGAAATAAGTAAAAAAAAAAAGTGTTATTTGTCCACTCAGGTTCCCTTTATCTAATATTATATTTTGTCTAAAGACCTGAAAACATCCAATGTGACAAATATGCAATAATAGAGAAAATCAGGAAGGGGGCAAATACTTTTTCACGCCACTGTATCTGTGGGATGCAAGTGAGTAAAGGGCTAGAGAGCTGTATAGGTCACAGTAATGGGTCGCTGGGGGGCAGTCCAGGATGAAGCGACAGAAGGAGTGAAAGAGGGTATCTAGGCTGGCCAGGTGGGATGAGGGTGTATGGTTCTTTGATTCAGATAAAATTCTAAGCTCTGAGGCAACACATTCCAAGGGAATGATGCAGTTGTTAAACATAGTGAGGGATCCCTATGGAAGCAATAACATTACTACGGTGAGTAATTCTTTTTTTACATTATGATAAATCAAAGACCACCATTGTTGACTCTAGTCAACACTTGTTTGCTTTGTTTTGTGTTTTATTTTTCTTTTCAATTGGTATAAATGCTGTTGAAAATCTGGTCTAGGCCAGGGCCCTTTAGTTTCTCGAGTGTCATTAGCAGATACAATATCAGTTACCTCTCTGTCAGAGCCTGAGATTAATTAGTTAAGCATTAAAGTTGCTACCATTTTAGCAACCGGTTGCCTGAATATAGTAAAATCACTTTAATTCTTTTGCGCCCAATCCAGGATGCTCTGGGTGCAAACATACAAACAGGAAAATACATACATAATAGGTCAGGGTCTATTCAATATTAACATACCATAAAATCATAAATACTATGCTTGAAAGTTCCATTCCATTTCAGTATAAAATCAATGCACATTAAAAGCCTGATTAAAAAGATGAGATTTCATCCTTTGTTTAAAACTTTCTACAGAGGGTGCCACCCTCAAAACTCGAGGAAGGGAGTTCAATAATATAGGGTCTGCAACTTCAAAAGCACAATCTCCTAAGGTTTTGAATTGTGCTCTTGGGACCACAAAAAAACCCTCTGTAGATGACTGTAGGAAGCGCACAGGGCATGCAAGTGTTAGGAGGTGAGACAAGTAGCCAGGACCCGATCCATATCAGGCCTTATAGTTGAGCAAGCCCACCATGAAGGAAATCCTCCACCTGATTGGCAGCCAGTGCAACTCGTGCAGAACTGGGTTTATATGATGGGTCCCTGGAAGGCCCATCAATAATCTCACTTCAGTGTTCTGCACCAGCTGGAGTCTGCGCAGGTTGCCCCCACTGACCCCGAAGTAAAGAGCATTGCAGTAATTGAGTCTGGAGGTGACAAAAGAATGCACCAGTGATGGCAGATCTTCTGGAGGGATCAAGGGTCTAATCCAGGTGACATTCCTTAAGTGGTAAAAACCACTCCGGATGACGGCAGACACCTGAGCTTCAAGTGTCAAAGTGTCATCAAGGATGATGCCCAGATTTCACACTTTGGTAGCTGCCACTAATGCAGTTGACCCCAGGAACAATCCTGTTACAGCTCTGGTGGTGGCCATGTCCTACCGACAACCAGGCTCAATCACCAGTACCTCTGTCTTATATAGACATTTCTTCCCTTAAGAGAATCAATTGCTCAAGGATTTTCAAGTTAAACATATGCTGTATTCTTCCTTTACTGTCTTTCTTTTCATACTCTTTACAACTTGCAGTTTTTGTCTCTTCCATTTCAAGAACATTACGTCTGGGACTGTGATACGCTATCTAATGAAGGGTGACTGAATGGAGATTCCTCCACAAATACTGGAATAGGCTCCTTCTTAAAATGAATTGTCTTTTGTAGGGACTCCATAACTGTTTGTAGGACACAATAATTTTCAGTTGGAGAATCAGAAGCTAAATTATCAAGTTACCTAATTACAGCATCATAAACATCTGAAGACAATCTCTCATTGTCATCAGTAATGAACCTATTATTGAATGAACCCTTCTCACATAACGCAGGCAAATCCTCTTTTCTTACGTTAGGACATTTTATAAATGTTAATGATAACCAGATTAAAGTTAATGCTTCACTACTTGGTTGAAAACTTCCAGGAGAGATGGGTTTCAAAATTGACTCCTTTGATACTAAGATTGCATTTGCAGTAACTATGCAATTGTGTTATTAAAAATCACATCAACTGTACAACTATTTTCAATACCCTTCCTTAACATACCTATATGTAATCTATATTTGTTTCACACCTCTAGTATCTCCCTCCTTACTCCCTTTCCCTGTTTTTCTTTTGGTATTGCCCTGTTCTTAAAGAGCAACTGATGCCATTAAGAGAACTTTCACAAACTATAACATTTAGACCCAGTCCAGCTTGTATTTCACATTAGTTATATATTCCTCCTCCCCATTATTTATTACTGAGGTCATTTGCATGAAAACAGGATCTTTGCTTCTGAAGAATTTTATCTAGTCCTGTTTCTTTCCTTATTCCTACCTGAGGTCATAATGCACTGCTTGTGACATCACAGTTACTCCGTTGGCAACAGATTGTGATGTCACAACAGAGGATTGTGACATGAAGTAGGAAGTCAGCTATAGAGGCAATTAAACTCTGAGGCATAAAGATCACATATTCATGCAAATTAGGTAAGCCGAAGGCAGAGCCGTAGGAAGGCATTTTGGTGCCCTAGGCAAGAGACCAATTTTGCACCCCCCCTTAGAAAAGAGCCAGGGGTCTTGGGGCTGCAAGGCCCCCAGAAGCTCTAAGGGGTTTACATGCTCTTAGGTGAACTTTGGGGCTTTTCTTGAAGAAAAAACTTACTTTTGTTACATGTTCCCTACCCTGTTTTCAGGGAATATTTAGCTTCCCTGGAATATGAGATGTGGGAGACTCTGGCTGGAAAAGTAAAATAAAGCTCTCTTTTGCTAATCAAGTTCCAACAAATAACATTTACTACTAGTCTACACTTCCCTGTCTTCCCTGATGCTTAGCTGGCAGTGTGGCAAGAGGGAAGTGTAGACAGCGTGAGGGAAAACAAATCTTGATTAATTTAAAGAGCAGGTGTTCACTGTAATGTTCCCAGCCTCTTACAAACATATACAGTAGCTGACCTGCTCTAGTGTTGAGGGGTATTAATTATACAATGGGTAGTAAAAATCCTTTAGTTTCATTGGTCAGTTGGCACCCTGAGCCTGTTGTAAATTTTAACATTACCTACAGGAAGAAATGCCAGCTGTGCTAAGGCTCGAGCCCCCTTAAAAGAAAACAATCCCTTCCCCGTTTTAACTTTCAAATGCCGCCATCTTGTCCCACCACATTACCAGCAACCACAGTTTGAGCACAAAAAAAAATATAAGTAAATGGTAGTACCCCAGAGTCCGGCAGTAAAATAACTATCTTTAATTTACTGTGCGTGTTGGCTTCGTCTCTGCTGTCTCTGTACCTCGCTCCTACACACTCACTGCTACTTGTCCTCAGCATCTTTTTCCCTCAAAATCTGATCCCTGTTTTAACTTTCAAATGCTGCCATCTTGTCCCGCCACATTACCGGCAACTGCAGTTTGAATACAAAAAAAAAATAAATAAAATAAATGGTAGTACCCCAGAGTTAGGCAGTAAAATCACTACCTTTAATTTACTGTGCATGTTGGTTTCATCTCTGCTGTCTCTGTACCTCGTTCCTACATGCTCACCGCTAGTTGTCTTTAGCACCTTTTTCCCACAACTGAAAGCACAGCATGAGCTAGTCCATGCCACCCAACATTACTGGTCATCTAAACATATATTTTAACACTGCCAGCAATCCTGAATTGAAGACAATATATCCTAATAAGAAACGAGAACTATAAGTTGTATAAATCACTCCTGAAAAGCGGAACCATATAGTCATGCATGTGCTTATGAATATGCATAAGCGCATGCATGTCTGGTTTCACGTCTCTGCTTTTCTGTGCTGATTTACACGACTTTTAGCCCTCATTTCTTATTAACACACACTTTCTCACCTTCATAATTATTTGCTAACTGTTAAGGTACACATTTAGTGAAAAGTGTTGCATTTACATTCTTTACAGTAAAACTTTTCTCTGGCTGTCTCTCCTCTCAAACGAGAAGGATGAGTAATGGGGGGTAACATTATTCTACCTATCAACAGGGAACTATTTTTTGTTGTCGAATGACAAATGTAATAAAAATGATTAAACATGGAAAACAATCTATTTTTCTTTTAACTTTTGTTACAAAAAAATCAAGGGGAACGTTGTATAATTGCAATAAACCACTCCAGGGTGTTGGTGATGCTGGTTTTACCCATGCCTGATGAGGTTTAGTCACTCGTCCTGCGGCCTCATGACTGAACCACGCCAGGCATGGATAAAACCAGCATCACCAACACCCTGTCGTGTTTTATTGCTTAAAAATACCATGAGCTTCAGTCCAGTAAAACAATTACAGGACCCCTAATGTGTAGCCCAGGAAAAACAGAGCTACTTCCTGAACCTGCTAATATGCCCCCAGGCAGTTACTGGAACACACAAAAGGGGGCTGTGGGTGCCTTAGCAGGTTCAGGAAGTGGCTCTGTTTTTCTTGGGGTACACATTAGGGGTCCTGTAACTGTTTTACTGATCTGAAGTGCATTGTATTATTAATACCCCTCAACACTGCAGCAGGTCAGCTACCATATCTGTTTGTGAGGGGCTGGAAACATTACAGTGTGCACCTGCTCTTTAAAGAGCAGCTCACGCCATTAGGACAACTTTAACAAAACATAAAGAATACTGGATGGGCAACTATGCACAACCAGTGTGTTCTGCCTCAGAGGGGTTCTGATTCCCTCTAACCTCGAGAGCGAAGCTCAAGAGGTCCATGGGAATCAGAACCCCAAGGAGACAGAATACACAGGTTGTGCATAAAGTTGCTCATCCATTATAGTATATAGTAGTACTATGTGAAATGTGTGCTTTGTGTTTTTTTCTCTCTTTTTCATAATGAAACTGACTTGAAAAGTCTCTAGAGGTTCTAGAATACTGTCACCACAGAATTAAATAGAGGAAAACAACAATGTGCCAGGATTCCAAGTGGTTCTGCTGCAGTAGTGACATCGGTACTGCAGCAGAACAACATAATGACATCACTACTGCAGCTGAACAAGCATATTCCAGGCATGGAATTTCATGCTTAACAACATTCCACTATACACTGTATAATATTTAGACACAGCTCAGCTTGTATTTCAGATGAGATCTGCATTTCTCCTCCCCGTTATTTATCACTGAAGTCATTTGCAAAAAAATAGGATCTTTGCTCCTGCAGAATTCATCCATTCCTGTTGCTTTCTCCCTACCTGAGGTCATAACGCACTGTTTGTGACATCTCAATTACTCCATGGCAACAGACTGTGATGTCATAACAGAGGACTATGACGTGAGGCAGGGAGTAAGTTAAAGAGGCAGATGAACTCTAAGGGATATAGAGCATGTTTCCATGCAAATTTCACAGTAATAAGTGTAACCTCTCACCCCTGCCTTTTTGCCAAATGACAGGTGGCATGCTGTTGAAGCTGACAGCAGTACCTGGTGGGGATCTGGGTTCGGGGAGGACGAGGTTACTCGGCACAAGGGGACCTAGGTTTGGCTACTCTGCACAGGGGCACCCAAGTAAATCCGAACACAGGAAGCAATAACTGTAATGTCCAGAACCAGGAATGGGATTCTACAGTGTGGCTTTTATTTACAAACTAGCTGAACACAACAAAGCATAGACGGACCCCCATGGGGCTACATTTACTGGTAATGCAGACTGGAGACTACAACGCGGTCCACTGGAAGAATGAACCAATTATACTGTTTCAGGCTCTGGACCCACCAGGCACACAGCCCGGACCTGCATGTGCTTTGGGTACACAGCCCAACTGGCCCGGCTCCCCTGCCGGTCACTTGATCCATGGTCCATTGGAAGAATGAACCAATTATCCTGTCGTGGCTCCCCACACCACTTAGAGTCTGCAACTCCTAGAGAGATTTCTTCCTTACTTCTTATGACTCCCCATCTCACAAAGAGAATTCTTCTTTACACTTGTTGTGGCTCCCCACACCACTTAGAGTCTGTGACTCCTAGAGAGATTTTCCCTTTTGCAACCCACGTCTGGGTATTTCCCTCATCACTGGCCAAGTGCATGAGGCAAAGTAGCAACCACAGCAGAAATCCGTAGAGGTGGACCTGGTTACTAAAGACGGGGGGTTTGCCCACCTCCAGCTCCCACAGTCCATACCCGGCCATTTCTCTGGAAAACTGAAACATTTGAATGTAGATTAAATGGTAGATGAACTGTCGCATCCACTCTACAATTTACTTGAAATCACACAGCACTCTAGCATTTGACACTACTCCGTTTGTTTGACCTAGTCCTATAGGCTTCCCAAATTGTAGCTCAATTCCTAGATTTCCTCACATGTCCCAGGCTGAAGAAACGCATTTTTTGCCCTCTCATGTTAGAGCAAACACTCACCCTTTAGTTGCAGGTGTCCCACAGGCGAATCACAAATCTTCCAACTTTTCAAAACAAAGACTGAACTGAAATGGCAGCTTTTCCTTCCTCCTGGCAGAATTAAGGGGGATTGCCCCAGGAATCTGCATGGGGATCTTTACACTCCCCCCCCAGAGGGAGGGGCAGTGAGACCTGAACAGCGGTCTCCACCACTTGAAACTGACTCCTTCCTACTTGAAGGCAAACTGGAACTACACCTTCTTACTTGAAGGCAAACTGGAGACTCAACACACACTTTGAAATCTCCCAACGTTCTATCTAACTCCCTCTGCTGCAGATTCCAATGTGGCTTATGCAGCTGCGAAAGTTCTATTGGTGATGTCGTCCCTCAGTCTCAGCTGAGACTGAGAACAGAGTGAGACAGTGTGAAACCCATTTAACTGGAGTTTCACAAGCTGCCTTCTCTGCCTACCACTAGGTCTTACTGGGATTCTAGTAACCCCGGGTAACAAGGGGTTACACTCGCCCTTGACCAGGAAAATGACTGTCTGCAGTCATTATTTACCTGGCCTTAGGCCATCCCACCCTATGTGCTACCTGTGGAGGGGGGTGATCAGGCCCCTTCCTACCATGTGCAAGCACAGGCAGGTAACACTAAGGGCCTAGAGGCCTGTAGCTGACATGTCAGCCTCTACTCTATCCACTTACTATGGACACCTAGTGGCTCTGGTAGAACCATCCAGAGCATAGCCCTGATAGATCAGCACTGCAGTCCCTACAGCCATTCAGGACCACAGCCTGTCTATCCCCCCTAACCCTCTAGGGAAAACCTATCTACCTCTAACATAATATTCCAAAACAAAAAACAACCCGGGGACCTCCCCGACCTTGGGCAACCTGCAACCACACCAGTAAAATACCACATTACAGTCTCCTCCCTACCCCCACAACCACACCTGTGGAAGGAAAGGGTTAATACAGCAATAACCATAACAATAACACCACAGTACTTTAAATTTCTACACAATAAAGCACTGATGAGGAACTCCAGTGAGCCCCTCCTCCTCTTCTTGTCTTCTCTTCTGTCTTCCCAGGAACACCTGTAAGAAAAAGGAAAACAAAACACACACTCCTAATCTGCATACATAGTCTACCTAAACCCCTACCATCAAAACACTGCAAAATCCCAAAAAGATTTTTTTTTTTTTTTTTAGAAAAAAAAGGTAGAAAAACAGTATTTACATTAGAAAACAATGACATTATTTACAATACACATTTGGGGGGATGGAGTGCCCTAAAAGTCCCAACTAGTGACCACAAGGCCTGAAGACTAGTCCAATAAAGAGTCTCTCCTGGGCCGGAGCCCGGTGAAGCACAGTTCTCAACAGGCCAAAGTCCCGAAGGGGAGAGTCTTTGAGGACAGTTCACACATTTTTGAAGTCTGTAGTGTAGGGAGTGTACTGCAATGTCATAAAGATAGAAAAGTTCGGACTTACCAGCCACTTGTAGTACAAGACTCTGCACCAACCTGCACCTCGGCCGAAGACTCTTCTTGGCAGCATTTCTTCTGATACAACTAGGCGGACATCTTCCAGGAACCACAGGAGGGCACATCTGGAAACAGCTGGGCTGATGTCATCTCTGGAGATGGAACCTTAGAACAGGAACAAAAAGAAAACAGCTGGTCCGACGTCATCCGATTACCAGGCGATGAACAGGAAACAGCTGGGATGATGTCCTCTCCGGATCTGAAGTCATCTGGTGGGCCAGTGGATGGTTGCTGGACAGGACAGTACACTGTAGACTGATGAATGTGGGGCACCTGAGTCCTGGATATTCATATTGGCGGATCAATAAGGGCACTTCACAGTGTGGTGTGGCAGTATTGACTACCACTGCTCGGCTCTCCATTTTGTAGGCACGGGCACATTTGCTGGGAGGTCCTTGCACTGAGGCCAATAGTACCGGGGGTCAGGGGCTTGAATTATTACCCCGCCTGGGTGCACATAATTCACACAGTGGGAGATTTCAGGTCCCTCTCCGTCCACCACTCTCACTCTGTCCATAAACAGTGTCCTGCCTCTCTTCCATTGGGTATACTTTTCGTGGAACAGTCTATTCTTTACATGCTGGTTAGCCCCAGGATGCACACTTTTCATTGCTTTATCCCAGATCCAGGATTTCCTGCAGTTCTCAATCTCCTCCCAGACTTTCCGAGGAAAGGTAGGAAAGGTCATACCATAGATCTCATTTGCCTTCCTACGAACCAGTCTCTCCTCTTTACTTGCTTTGGTCAATCTGAGACCGCTGGCCTGGCTTGGGGGTGGCCAGTCCTGGTTCTGCCAGCTACGCATCCTTAAGGAAATTAGAAACGGATCCCTGACTTCTTCCTCCTGTCAAGCCAGGGCAGTGGCATCACCACTTTCTTCCATACATTCCTCTGAGGCAAGATCTTGATGCTGTGTACCCATTCCTTTTTCACAAGGCCACATAGGTTCCCCCTCATCTTCCTCTTCACTGAGGATCTGAGCCCAGGAGTGAGCAGTCGTTCTCACCCCCGAGACTATCCACTCATCACTAGGCAGAGGACACACTCTCCATTCAAAGGCCTCCCCATCTCATCTTCACCTAAGAGACTTGGGCTAGGGCCCTCCCACCCAGGGGTCTATTGATGCTTTATCCGAACTTTTTTCTGGGATCCAGCATCCGAAACTTCAACTTCTGGTTCTGTCTCTAACTCTGCACCCTCTAGCTTTGTGCCACACTCCCCCGAGGGACCTTCCTCCACAGGCTCTGCCTGGTGCTGTGTGCTGCCAACTGCAGATTCCTGAATTTTTGTCCATGTGGGGGCCAAACGAATTGGAGGCGCTTTATACAAGCCATATTTTTGTAGGCATCCAGCACAGTGAGGAATCATGAAGACGTCCCTTCCAGCACTCAAGCATATTTGGCATACACGCACTGGATAATTAGGAATCGCCACATCAGGAGGCAGTTGCCCTCCATAGCACCACTTCTCAATACCTCTCAGTCTATTTACTGCTGCTGTTACTGCAACCCAGGCATGATCTGGGTAACGAGCTGGTCCTGAGGCCATAATTGCAGAAAAATAAACAAAGTTCACTGTAACTGAAAGTCCCACTTTATTGAACACACTCTTTAGCTGTAAAATGGCTCCTCTGCTGCTGTGTTTACTTTACTACCCCACCCTGTAGTGGCGGCAGCAGCACTCCTGTGCATCAATATTTAGAATCTGGGTCAAGCCACTGCGCACCCAATTTACACAAGCTACTGATAACTTTTACTCAAACTGCACAACTTGCTCTGATCTGGCTTTACACACATTTACAGGATTTTCCTTGGACTTTTCACAAGCTGGTAACATTTATTTTATTCACAGTCCCTTAAAAGCTTCAGGTTTTTAGCACAGGATTGCCTGCTTTTACTAGTGCTGCATTTTGCTACAACCCACAGTCTCTCTCTGGCTGCAAACTTTAAATTGAGGCTAAATTCACTTACTATGCACACATTCAATGGCTTAACAGACTTGCACTTGCTGGCAGGACTGCACACAGTCGTTACTTGCAAAGCGACTACACTGCTGCAAACACATTTTATATGGCATAGACTGAAAATCACTGTTTGAGCAGTTTCTTGAATGTTTACTTACTGTTATCAGTAGCAATTTGCTGCGATGGAGAAAAATGGCCTTCAGCCAGTTCTTGAAGGCCTCAGTATACAAACGGGCGGGCAGTCCTAGCGATCATCGTTTTAAACACCAAACTTTCAATTTCCACGATCGATTTGCGGGTTGAGCCCCATTTTAAGCAAAAAAGTCAATTTTTAAACTGTTTACAATGCTTTGAACTCTCCGCGACGCTCCTCTACTGCCAGTACACGCACTGCACTCTCACTCCCTCTCGAATGCTGCGGCAGTCTCTGTAGAGCTGGCTAAGGGGCGGGACTGATTGCAGCCTGACCAACCACACGACGCCATGCAAATGAGCCTCTTCTTCCTCACGAGGGCTCTTCTCCTCACGGCAATAGTCGAGCAGGCAAATTTAAACTGCAGAATGCAACTTTTTTTTTTTTAAACTGACTCCATGGCGGGAGCCCATTTCAGCCATATAACATAGCCATTTACTCTGCAGTCTCTCAATTCACACAGAAAGCATTTCCAACGTCCAGGGCATAATTTTCCTTTTGCTACCCCTAGTCTTCCACACTTTCCTTCACAACAATTTATTTTTAAAGCATTTCAAACGTCCAGGGCACACTTTTCTTGTTGCTTCCCCTAGTCTTCCACACTTTTCTTCACAACAGTTTATTTTTTAAAAGCATTTCAAACATCCAGGGCACAATTTTCCTGTTGCTACACCTAGTCTTCCACACTTTTCTTCACAACAGTTCATTTTAAAAGCAGGCAAAAACGCTGTAAACAATTTTGATGATGCAGGACAAGGGCACACTCTTTGGCTTTACAGCTCCTTGGTAAACAGTTGGCATTTTTTAAACAGCAGCACAAGATTCACAGCACACAATAACACACTAGGGAAATTGTTTCAGCTTTTTAGGCTACCCACTGCCAGATAGCCAAAACGCTAGCCACCTTGCCCAAGCACCTTCCTTCCCGAACAAAATCCAAAGCGGTGCCTCCATTTTTGTAACCCCTCACCCCTGCCTTTTTGCCAAATGACAGGTGGCATGCTGTTGAAGCTGACAGCAGTACCTGGTGGGACCTGGGTTCGGGGAGGATGAGGTTACTCGGCACAAGGGGACCTAGGTTTGGCTACTCTGCACAGGGGCACTCAAGTAAATCCAAACACAGGAAGCAATAACTGTAATGTCCAGAACCAGGAATGGGATTTTACAGTGTGGCTTTTATTTACAAACTAGCTGAACACAACAAAGCATAGACGGACCCCCATGGGGCTACATTTACTGGTAATGCAGATTAGAGACTACAACGCGGTCCACTGGAAGAATGAACCAATTATATTGTTTTCTGGCTCTGGACCCACCAGGCACACAGACCGGACTTGCACGTGCTTTGGGTACACAGCCCGACTGGCCCGGCTCCCCCGACGGCCACTTGATCCACAGTCCATTGGAAGAAGGAACCAATTATCCTGTTGTGGCTCCCCACACCACTTAGAGTCTGCAACTCCTAGAGAGATTTCTTCCTTACTTCTTATGACTCCCCATCTGACACAGAGAATTCTTCTTTACACTTGTTGTGGCTCCCCACACCACTTAGAGTCTGCAACTCCTAGAGAGATTTTCCCTTTTGTAACCCACATCTGGATACTTCCCTCATCACTGGCCAAGTGCATGAGGCAAAGTAGCAACCACAGCAGAAATCCGTAGAGGTGGACCTGGTTACTAAAGATGGGGGGTTTGCCCACCTCCAGCTCTCACAGCCCATACCCGGCCATTTCTCTGGAAAACTGAAACTTTTGAATGTAGATTAAATGGTAGATGAACTGTCGCATCCCCTCTACAATTTGCTTGAAATCACACAGCACTCTAGCATTTGACACTACTCCATTTGTTTGACCTAGTCCTATAGGCTTCCCAAATTGTAGCTCAATTCCTAGATTTCCTCACATGTCCCAGGCTGAAGAAACACATTTTTTGCCCTCTCATGTTAGAGCAAACACTCACCCTTTAGTTGCAGGTGCCCCACAGGTGAATCACATAACTTCAACTTTTCAAAACAAAGACTGAACTGAAATGGCAGCTTTTCCTTCCTCCTGGCAGAATTAAGGGGATTGCCCCAGGAATCTGCATGGGGATCTTTACACCCCCCCACCGGAGGGAAGGGCACTGAGACCCGAACAGCGGTCTCCACCACTTGAAACTGACTCCTTCCTACTTGAAGGCAAACTGGAACTGCACCTTCTTCCTTGAAGGCAAACTGGAGACTCGACACACACTTTGAAATCTCCCAACGTTCTATCTAACTCCCTCTGCTGCAGATTCCAATGTGGCTTATGCAGCTGCGAAAGTTCTATTGATGATGTCATCCCTCAGTCTCAGCTGAGACTGAGAACAGAGTGAGACAGTGTGAAACCCATTTAACTGGAGTTTCACAAGCTACCTTACCTGGCTACCACTAGGTCTTACTGGGATTCTAGTAACCCCGGGTAACAAGGGATTACATAAGTAATGGGAAAGAGAAGTGTATTAAATGGAATGCTAGCCAAACTGTACCTAAACATTGTTTTTTTCTAAGTTTTCTTTGAGGCATCAGCAGCTTTTTAATTGTATTGTATCTGTGTATGTATTGGGCATTGTGATATATATTCACTATTGTAATACATATACATACATATATATCTTAATAGGCTTAAATACAACCAATTGACACTGCAGTGCCAGTGCTGCTGTTGCCCAGTGCCTGACTGTCCTGAGTGCTGTAGCTGACTCTTCATTTAGTAGCAGTGAGTGGTCTGGTACCAAGTACTTGTGGTAGGAGACAGGGTCCAGGCTGGCAACATCACCAAAGCAAGAAATCCCTGCCCCTAGAGACCACAACTGAACTGACTAGGTCCGGACTACCTCAGCTACTTTTCATTACACTCAGGTAGCACATTCAGACAGGCACTATTTTTTTTTAGTGTACTGGAGGGGGCATGGTATTGCAGCAGCAGATATATTTTTGAGGTCTGGGGCATGGTCCCTGGAAGGCTGGAAATGTGTCAATCAACCCTCACCGAGTGGACTCCTTGACTGGCTGACTGTGACAGCACTCTTCCCATGCTCCTTAAATGCCTGCCCACAGTGGCTGGCAATCTTCCCATGCCCGAAGGGGGCCTTAATTGGCTGCCTGTGGTGGCAGTCTTCCCCACGTGTGGTCAGACAAAAATCTCAAAGTCACTTCTGGCTAGAATGAGAGAGAGCAATTTCATCTCTGTCTCCTGCCCTTTGTCTTCCTTGCAACTTTCTATTTCTGCTTACTGTGAGGTCTGACCGCACCCCAGAAAACTGACAGGGCAGGTGGCCAGTCATAAATTAGTAGACTTCAGGTTGTTATTTGAAGACAGATTACCTCTAGCACTTTTGAATGTCCCACTTGGTAAACTCCTTGATGACCATTCCCTCAGAACCACAAACATCAGCTGTCAGGGTGGCCAACTGGAGAGAGAAGGGATGAGAGTGGACAGTGAACAGTGCAATGAGAGGAAACAACAATGGGAGCTGCCAGATATGGCTTTCTTTTAAGTAACAGTCCTGTTCTCAGCTCCACTGTGGTCAGCTGCTTCACATATTATGACATAAAACATAATGAGGAAATAAAATATTAATTAGAAACATATCAGTCATATTTGGAGCCAACAGTAGGGGTATCAGCAGCAGAGGCAGCAGGTTTTTCATTTGGGATAGAGCAGAGTAGGATTATTCATTCTGTGACAAGGTGAGTAAGGAGTATCAACTGATGAGAGGAGGGACAGAGGTATCTGTAGTGGGACAAGGTGGGTATCAGCAGATGAAAAATGGGGTAGGGGTATTTGTATTGGGACAAGGTGGGTATCAGCAGATGGAAGGGGTAGGGGTATTTGTATTAGGACAGGGTGGGTATCAGTAGATGTGAGGAGGGTTTAGTTGTATTCATATTGAGACAGGGTGGGCATCAACAGTTGGTAGGATAGGTAGGGGTATTCATAGTAGCAGAGTAAAACACAGAAGCATGTTACCTCCCTCTTATTAACCCCCCTGCTCCCGGTGCTCCTCCCGTAGTGACCCAATATCATCGTCATAAAGACGGTGGGGTTTTTACTCCCCATTTTCTCCCTCCCACAATGCTTGAGGTCAGGCAGTACCTCTGTCAGGTTTGGTCATCGCAACACTCTGTGTGCAAGTGCCAGCCTTTGCGAGGGAGCAGGTTGTGGCTCACTGTTAAGCCAGATCCCACATATCTCCCTTGCCGTGCTGGTTCACCCTGTGCTGAGCAGTGCTCACCAGCCCAGACCGCATCGGATCCTGGGTCCCCGAGTTCATTCTTGAACCTGGGTCACCAACAGAGAAATGCAATGTGCTTCAGCTGGGTGATAGGGACAGCCCAGCTGTACTACCTCCAAGTTGTTCTGGCACATCAACCCTGCCCCATATACACGATGTTACAACCATCACAGTTTGCATCTACTGGCCCCTGGCCCTGGGTCACCTAATTATTTGTGCTACACCTTGAGTAATGCCTGGCTCTGCAGACCAATTACCTCAGATCTCCATTTTCCAAGTAAGTGCTTTATACCACCAACATGGCCACTTTGGCCAGCTGCACCCAGGCTTGAGCTGATCTCCGAGGTTCCATGTCATCTGCACGTAAAACTGCTGCTGTAGATTTACACACTGTCAAATCGTCATTTCCAATTAACGCTCCGTAGAATTTCATTAAATACAATTTGGGCACATGGTCAAAGTATAAAGCTGGAATTGTGGAGGAGGAGAAGAAGAAGAAGAAGAAGAATCAGCATTTATATAGCGCTTTTCATACATTCCAAAGCGCTTTACAAGCAATGCTAGACTGGTAGTGAAGTGACTGGAGGAGGAGGACAGACAGACACAACACTACTGAAATTGTCCACTACAAGTCCCAATTTTGTGGCTCCTCTTATACGTATTACCTACTGTCTTGTCTCCAGCTCCATTTTGTTCCTCATTCGCATATCTCCTGATATTTCAAGCTGCTTGTGTATGTCAGGCCCCCCACTCCTAGTGTCATTACCCTGCCTGTCATATGTTGCTACTTTCACTGCATGGTGGTACTAGTCGGGATTCATAATCATTATGGTGGGAGTTGACGAGTCGAGTAGCTGGGTGAGCTAATTAGTCAGTCATTGTCCCCAGACCCCGTTGGTCAGTTTTTGTAAATAGATGGGGCGGCAAAGTAAAAGGTGGTTTGCGAAATCTAGACCAGGTTCTGGCTGTATTAGTTGCTGTTTGAGTGGATGCAGTTATTTACTTGTGACTTATAATATGGCTTGCCAGAACAAACTGGGAGAGAGAGAGAGAGAGAGAGAGAGAGAGACATCGATAGGCCGAGACACACACTGTCCTGCTGTCATCCTCTCTGTGGTGCTTCAGAAGTTCAGACCATATGCCCACTGCTCGCTGTGTCTTTGTAGAACTCTGTTTCAACACCAACAAGATGAACAGATACTCCAGGCAGCACACGTAAAGAAAAGAAACGATCTAAAGAAAGAATTTTATGCAGGTTTACAGGCTACAGCATGGCATGCTGTAGCCCTATAAACCTGCATAAAATTCTCTGTTTAGATCATTTCTTTTCTTTACGTCTGCCTGGAGTATCTGTTCATCTTGTTCACTGGTGGTGTGCGGTGTTGAAACAGAGTTCTACAAAGGAGGCAGTGATGAAGAACGCTGACTCCCCCCCCCCCCGCCATTATACCCCACCTTCGATCCTGGAAAAAAGTACTAAAGGCCAAAGCACCAGGCCACCAGTTCCTGGAATTAGGGAACTGGAAAACTTCTACTTCTACACCAGGCTGCCGCCCCTTGTTGGAGGATCGTTTTCTGGCTGAGTTCATCTCCTTCAAGAATGAAATGAAGGAACTTTAACTTACACAGGAATTTAGAGCACTTTGATCTTCTCTGAGAGACTTACAGGCAGCAAATAATGATGGTGGACAAGGGTCTGCTTAATCTCCGTGTAGCACTGGAAAGACAAGGTTGACGCTGAGTTTGATCCCCGCCAGAAGAACACTGAGGGTCAGAGGCAGTGCTGTCGCAATAATCTTATAATCCTTGCCCAGAATCCTTGGTCTCCCAAAGCGGGGGCTCTGGTGGTGCCTGCCATCTCTTGACGCCACTCGGGACCCTCACTTTTGAATGTCAGCCAGCAGCGTATATCATTCATTATGTCTGGTGCCACCACAGGGATCCGACTCCCACAAGACCTTTTCTGCTCCAATTGCTGAATTTCTTGGAATGTTAGCAGCAGCACATCTCATGTGACCCCCTTTGCTGGTCTTTCCAGCATGTGCGCCCTTGCTAACAGGTAGTTTTAATCACACAGTCAAGTCAACTCAGAGCCAAAATTAAAAAAAATCATTTAAAGTGGTAGCGCCGCCGTAAAGTAAATAAAAAAAATAAGCTTCAGAGATGAAAATTGCACCCCTCGGAGGCTTGCGACCAGTGTGGGAGCACCACCTGCCCCACCCTTCCTATGGTACTGGCTGAAGGTCATGCTAATTTGGACCTACTGCATCCCATAATGCAGGCTATATGTTCATAATGTATACTTTGTTTATTCTAGGTAGGGCCAATGCTGTTGTAAATACCATTGTATATTCTTTGTATAGTATATTATCTAGTTCTACTTGCATATTACACTGTACTTCCTACTGTATATTTTTCCTCTCCCCATTCCCCCAGGTCGCATCTGGAATTGAGCGGTACTCCACTCAACATGCCGGCCTGGTAAATCTCTTAAATAAATAAATGTCCTTAGGAATAAATAATAGGGAGAAGAAATCTACAGAACGTGTATGGAATGCAAGCTGAATCATACCTAAATATTATGTTTTTTAAATGTTCTTTGAGGCATCAACAGCTGTTTAAAAGCTTCAATTAGGTTACCCTAAAAATCTGAGACATCAGTCTCTGTACACATACTTGATTGAATAGCTTTTGCATTCTGAGTAACCTCAATCTTAATAAAATACAGAAAGAAATATATGGACCACTTGGAACCATTAAATAATCAGCTAAACAGTTTTCAAAGTCTCTCTGAAAGAAAAGTTGAGTAAAACTGTCAGTTGGTTGATTGCAAAAAAAAAAAATATCAGCTTCAAGAGCAGCATACAGATTGTTAAATGCAGAAGCCCGAAGAGCCTGTAGTTGAGCCAAGGATATACAGAACTCTGCAATTCTTTAAAGGGGATGGTCTGGGGATCCATTAGCCTTTAACAACAGCTGAGCATCTGTAGAGCCTATAATGTAAAATGAATTAGAGGCTAATGAGGTGCTTCACCTAAGTAAAACTGATTAGCAAGTGCTTGGCACTCCAGTAAAATGGTATTCAAACACTTATTTCCTGACAAAGACATTACTTACTTCATAATGGTTTGTAACATCAGCTTTTCTCAGGAGAATAAATTGGGAAAATAGTTACTGTGAAGACACAATCTTCCCAGTTTAAAATCAACATTTTTTTTTTGAAACAAAGCAAAAAAGGAAATGAGGATAAGCTAACAAGCATTTGTCAATGCCAAAGTTTTGCTTGCTGGCATTAGCAGTGGAAGTGCAGGAGTTAGACAGATGCAGTATAGGAATGGCAGTGAATTACTGAACTGATGCCAACTCCACCCCCACCCTGCAGAGATGGACAGGCATTGGGGTGTGGCTTTGGGTTATCGGCCATGACGGTCACGACATTTCACCTCACCCTACCCTGCAGACACTGACAAATGTCGACGTGTGCTTTGGGTGTTTGGGCTTTACATTCACCTCATTCCATAAGGAAAGACGCTGAAGTGGGTGCAGTATAGGAGAATGGGATGAACTCTGGGGCCAAAGGGTCCAAGGCGCACCTCGATGCCTATCACCCGCTACGGGGTGGGGGTGGGGGTAGAATGGCAAGAGCATTACTGTCAACAATCCCAAGTCACACCCCTGACGCCTGTCAGTCCCTACAGGGTAGGGTGTTATGGTCAAAAACTCTAATGCCCTGGGTGTTTCTTGGTATTTTTACTCTAAGATTTCAACATGGGCTTTTTGTGACCCCACCGCATAAACAGTGACACTATCAGTTCATTAGCTGAAAGGTGATTTTGCACAGCATCTGCGCCATTTGGCACCACAGATGCAAAAACACATTTCAAGCAGTATGTGAAAAATGACAGCTGTACTGTTCATGAAGAGGTGTAAAAAATGGCAATTCTGAAAATCTGGAGTGAAAATATAAAAAAAAAAACAGTGAAGACACGAGCGTGCATAGAAAATGCACAATGTACACCTGTAATGTAATTAGTTTGGGGAATTTTTACAGCAGATTTTCAACACAGCCATTTTGGGACCTCCGCTCATGAACAGTGTCACTGTGATTTTTTTAATGTGTCCCAAACACTGATTTCCCGCAGAGACTGTGCTATTCATTTAGTTTATTTCTTTATTGAAATGTTTCACCAGGAAAGGCACACTGAGCAACAAGATGCTAGTCTCACAGTGCGACGGGGGTACTGAGGAGAGAAGATGAGTACAATTATACATTGAATTGAGTTACACATTGGAACATGAAGTAAGAGTAACAATGCATACATTGCCACATGGAATTTGGGTTACACATTGGTACATGGAGTGAGAGTAACATTGTACAGGGATTTACAGCAACCTTTCATGCATGTGGGGAAGCTACAACAAAAAGTGGTGGTTCATGGGTTTGGTTTAAACAATAGTATATTGTCAGCTATGGTAGAACATGGAATTAGGTTTTGACCTGGATTATGTTTACACAATACAATGGTGACAGCCACTAATCTACGGGTAACACATTGACAGAGAGACAAGGCTGGAAGAGCAATAGGGGGTAAGTGCAGAGGTTGGTAAATATATGCCAGCATTTATAGCCATAGCTAAAGCCGCTGGTCAGGCCACATGGGATCTAGGGGAGCAGTTGGGGGGTAAGAAGTAAGATCGGGGAAGGGATTGGGCAAGTGAGGGGAAGGGAGGTCAGGTACATAAACAAATTACCATGCAGAAGTTTGTCAGAGCAGAGGATAGGGAATGTCTAGAGCAAGAGTGATGGATTTGGACTGGCAGGTCATTCCAGAGCTTTGGGAGATAGTAGGAGAAGGCCGATTGGCCTGCAGTGGTCCAATGGTGAGAGTTTACCAACAATCGTGAGTCAGTAGACCTAAGGGCATGAGAGGGGTTTGGAGGAGATGATAGAGAGGAGGCGAGGTAGGGTAGAAGGGACCTAAGCCAGAGGTTAGAGGCAAATTTAGCACTTCTGGAGTAGGTGCCAGCTGTCAAGGGAAGGGAAGGCCAGCAAATGGTAAGCTCACAGTGGTGGGCGCGAGGGGGAGCATCGAGGGCAAAACGACAGAAAGCATTGAAGAGGGGGTCCAGTCTGGATAGGTAAGACTTGGGACAAGCACTGTAGACTACATCACAGTAGTCAAAGGAAGGTAATATCATTTTCTGCACAGTTTCACATTTTACAGGTATTGGGAGGCTACTGTGCTTCCTGTAGAGAGTGCTGAGCTTTGGGTGCAGTTTTTTCAGGATAGCGTCCACATGGGCAGAGAAGGATAAGTGTCGGTCAAGCCAAACAACTAGGTACCTAAAAGATGTCACGTCCTCAAGGACTGTCCCACCGAGGGTGTGGAAGTTCGGGGGTGCGGTAAGCCTGGATAGTCTCTGCCTAGTGCTGAAGGTCATGGAGACTGTCTTCTTGGCATTAAGGGAGAGTTGGTGGGACCTAAACCAGAGCTGAACTTTACTGAAATCAGCCTGTAGACTGGAAGCAACCTCCTCGAGGGTCCGACCAGAGGTAAAGAGGACTGTGTCATCTGCATACATGTGAATAGAGGTAGATGAACAGGTTTGTGGCAGGTCATTTAGCAATATGGAAAAAAGAATGGGTCAGAGTACTGAGCCCTGGGGAACACCAGTATCTATTGGTAGTGGAGGTGAGGTGGAATCAGCAATTCTTACAGACTGAGCTCTGCCTTGCAAGTAGGATCTGAACCAGTTGGTGGCAGTCACACATAAACCAGCTTCAGAGAGGCAGGATAGCAACATGGGGTGGGAGACAGTGTCATAAGCTTTGGTTAAGTCGACAAAGATGGCTGATGTAATAAGACCTTTGTCCATACCTGAGAGGATGGTGTCAGAGAGTCTTGGTAAGGAAGTGGTGGTAGAGTGGTTCTTCCTAAATCCAGACTGGAAGGGAGTGAAGAAGTTGGATTCTGAGAGGAAGTTGGAGAGTTGTGAGAGCACGAGGTGCTCCTGAAGTTTAGAGAGGGTAGGGAGGAGGGAGATGGGGTGGTAATTTGCCACAATGGTGGGATCCTCTCCTTTTGGGAGTGGTAGGACTGTGGCATGCTTCCACGGCAAAGGAACTGATTCAGAGGCAAACGATAGGTTTAGAAGGGAGGCTAGGGAAGATACAATGGTCGGGGAAGATAGGTAGAGGAGTTTGGTGTCCATCCCATCAGGGGACTTTCCCTTGGAGGGGTTAAGGGTGAGTAGGGCATCTAGAGCTTCCATAGGAGAGATGTTCCTGAAGTAGAAGGTGTTCATACTGGGGGGTTTGGGATCTTCAGCATGGTGTGTGGGTGGTGTCACAGCTGGAAGGGAGGCAAGGAGAGTAGTAGCACATGTGGTGAAGTATGAGTTGAACTCAGAGACAACAGCAAGTGGGTCTGAGAGAAGAGTACCATTTGAGAACAATAGGGGGTGGGGTTTGTCGATGGGGGGGGAAGGAGTTGATAACTTTCCAAAATTTTGATGGCCTACATAGATTGGCATTGAAGGTGTAGTTAAAGTATTTGGCTTTGGCTAATTGGGTGGCCTTGGTGCACTTGTTACAGAGCATGTGGTAGGTGATGTTGTCACCTGGGAGGAGTGTAGATTTGTATGTTTTCCATGCCTTGTCCCAGGCATTTTGGCATGCTGTTAGTTCAGGGGAAATCCAGGGAAGGTGTGTTCCCCGGACCCTGATGCATCGCATGGGGATATGATTATCCCAGACACTGAGGAAGGTGTTCCGGAAATGAGTAAGGGCATCATCCATGTTATAATTACTAAGGTGATGATCCCAATTTGCATGAGCTAGTTCTTCCAGAATGGGGGTAAGGTTTAATGATTTATATGACAGTTGTATTAGAAATTTGGGAGGGGATTTAAGGTGATGGATTTTGCGAACTATGTAAGTAATGTGATGTTCACTTATAGAATCTGTAAGTAGGTAGGCTTTGATGACCCAGTGGGGGTGGAAGGTGAGAGCCCAGTCAATTAGGGAGTGATTGCCAGTCTTGCGGTTTGTACATGTTGGTTCCGAGATGACCTGGGTAATATTGAGGGCTGTTATCTCTGAACAAGCTTTGTTAAAAGAGGGAGATGGCAAGTTGTGATTAAAACTCCACATAATATGAAGTTCACCAGATGGGGATAGGGAGGCTAGGTGGCTTAGAAGGTCAGTGAGAGCTGCAGCAGGGGTTCCAGGGTGGCAATATACACCAGCAACATAAATAGGGAGTGAGAAGGGGTGGGACAGTTGGAGCATGAGCAGTTCAAAGGCTTGAAGCTCAGTTTTAGCAAGTGTAACAGAGAAATGTAAGTCAGAGGCGGTGTGGATTGCAACTCCTCCACCTCTGGTGGTGCGGTCTTGATGAGTGACATTGAATCCTGGGATGGCAATGGATGGGTCCTTGAACTTAGGGTTTAGCCAGGTTTCTGATATGATGATAATGTCGGGAGCATGTTGGGCAGCTAGCACCTGGAGCAGATTGAGCTTGGGGGCTAGGCTACAATTTTTTAGGTTTGTTTATAATTGTGCACGTAGCCCAAGGGGGAAGGAGCCAAAATGAGTAGCAGTGGTGGACATTGCAGGGGAGTTGATCATTGAGCTTGAAGGGTTGAGGGACAGTGCAGGGCCAGGTTTGGGATGTATATCACCCACTGCAAGGAGTAATAAGGCAAAAGTTAAATAGTGAGAATGTATATGATAGCACCATGTTGTAGGCGAGCACCGCCTAGAAGATGCTTTAGGGCGGTCAGCATGAGATGTGCTAGAGGTAATTAGGTGGAGGCTATTCTGCACCGGAAGTGCAAAAACTAATTTCGGCCAGGGTTTGAAAAATGACAGCTGTACTGTTCATACGGAGATGTGGAAAAATGCCAATGTTGAAAATCTGGACTGAAAATATTACAAATTCGTGAACTTACGAGGGTGCGTGGAAACTGCACAATGCACATTCATAACAGTCATTTTATGGACTTTTGTCACCAAATTTTTAGCATAGCCATTTTAAGACCTCTGCTCATGAACAGTGTCACTGGGATTTTCTTAATCTGTCCTGAACATTGATTTCGCGCACCAACCATGCCATTGTGCGCTACATGTGCGAAAACACATTTTGGTTGAGATGTGAACAATGATAGTTATACTGTTCATAAGGAGGTGTGGTAAAATGGTAATGTTGAAAATCTAGAGTGAAAATATTAAAAATTCTCGAAGTTACAAACGTATATAGGAACTACTCAATGCAAGCTCGTAAAACAGTCATTTTTGAGAATTTTTTCACCAAATTTTCAACATAGGGTTTTTGGGGCCTACCTCATGAACTATGACACTGTCTTTTTTGTTAATCGGTCCCAAAAGGTGGTTCTGCACAGTGACCTCAAAATCACCTTTCAGGATTGAATAACCAGATTGACAGTGACTGAATTCACGAGATGGGGTCCCAAAAACTCCACGTTGAAAATTTGGTGCAAAAATTCAAAAAATTATCGAGATATGAACCAAAGTTGAAAAAACCTTATTTATGCCATTATACAGCTTACCAGCATTTCTTCAGTTCGTGGTCGGCTTTGAAGAGTGCAGATGTGTTCCTGGTCACGAAAGATCATGCGCCCGGGCTCCAGAGGTAAGTATGGGGTGAGGGTGTGTGGGGAGGTGTAGTGCGAGGGTGGAGTGCTGGGTTGGGGTAAAGAGTCAATGAGGACCGTTTTTTTTTGTTACAGGGTTTTAAAAAAGAAGATGATGCAGGACTTTTTGCCATGCTGGGTGGGCTCCCAGCATGGTACCTGAAAGTTGTTTGGGGAGCAGTGGAGCCAGTGGGGATTGGGCACCCCGTTGGCCATACAGTGTGTGAGGCACATGATGATGGGACTTTTGCCATGCTGGGGTGGGCTCCCAGTGTGGCGCAAGTTTGCTTTGGGGGCACTGGAACTGGCGGGAGTTGGGCACCGTGTCGGACATACAGTGTGCGTGGGGGAGTGTGCATGTGCTGAGGGGATTTGGCACCTTCAGCACACAACAAATAGGAGTGCATCATGCCGGGAGATGCAGTGGTGTACAGCTGAAAAAGAATGACTGCTAAGGTGGTGATGTGTAGGCAATTTGCATACTGTTGATGTCACAGCAGTATGCAAATTGACTATATGTTTCCACCCTTGATTTTAGCGGTCTTTCTCTTTCAACTGTATGCCACTGCATCTGAACTGCTGTCATAGCTTGGACGTTCATTGGTGCCCTGCTGCCGCACCTACAAAAACGATCAGGGCATTGGAAGTGGGGGTGCCACACCTACAAAAACTCGTATGGTGGTACTACGTTTCTTGCACATGCGTGCAAGCAAACATAAAAATGGGCCTTTCCTTTGTATTTGTGTTAAAACTCTGACTTTAGTTAATTAAATTGTTGAAGATAAGTGAAAAAAATTGTTGAAGAAGATGCTTTTCCTACCTTTTTTCTTTCTTTCACTATTTTGTTTTATGATTTTGAGCAAAAGATATAGAAGGGAAGACTGGACTGGCTCAGTAACACACCACTGCTTCACCATGCTGTCACTGAACCATACTGATTTGGTTTAAAGTATGTCAGTATATGACATCACACACCAACTACTGTACCAGTGCTGGTGCGTAAAGATAAAAATGGGTCAGCTGATACTCAGGGGCATGCATGTTTAAAATAAAAACTGTCATGTCATCATGCAAGTTATAAATGAAAGCATGTGTCCTAACTTCTAACAGAAAACAAAAAATAAGACTACCATCTCCTTGGCCTCAATATAAGTCTGCCAAAGTTAAGATCTAAAGTTTGGTTACTCTAACCCAAGTATCATAACTATCCCACTGCTCCAACTATACACACAAATCACTGGCAGTATTGAAAAAGCCAAAGTTTGAATCAACTACTTGCCCCAAACTTATGTTATAGGTGAAGTTCAAGGCAAGCATAACCACATTTATTAAAATCTCTGGGCTGTTAATTGGAGTCTTTCAAGTAAAAAGTCACCTTACAGTTCTCTAACACGAGCAGTTCCATTTAGCTTTGTCTCCCTCCTGATGCTCCAGCATAGTCCAGCTCCCCATTGGTCAGCACACCAAATCCAACCACCTGCCTCTTTTCCAGGAGAGTCTACACACTCTTGCATTGTTGCTGTAAGGATGTATGCTTTCCCTCTGATTTCCATCTGACACTCCTCTTTCCTATCATTTGTCTCTTCTGTCTCCTTTCTCCTACTCCAGCTCCAGGATACCATCCAGCGAGCACTCTCTTTCATGAACTCTGTTGGAGTGCTCATCAATCACAGGTCACTTCCACCTTTCACAGTATAATGGCAATTCTAGTCCAGGATTTACCAGTAATAAAACAACCATTCCTAGTGCAGGTAACTTTTTAGCAAAATTAAATATGATATTACAATAAACAAAGCTCTTAAACTTCAAGGCATACCAGCTATCAGATACGGTAAGGCCTCCAAATATATGTTGAGCAGCTCCTCCACAACGTATCAGCACATGTCCTCCATCTCTGAAGCTTGTCATGATCTACTGAAGGTTTTATGCTTCTCAGTCTATCTTTATGTCACCTACCGAAGACTCAGATAAGGGTCCTGCTCCATACAATAAGCAGCAGTCCCTGCCAATGGGACAGAAAAGTCTTTATGACTTCTCAGTCTTCCTCCTTGTCACCTACCAAAGGCTCAGATGAGGGTCCTGCCCCTCAGAATATGTAGCAGTCCCTGTCAAGAGGAAAGAAAAGAAAGAAAAAGCTGCTCAGCCATCAGAAGATCACACTAAAGATGGTAGAGAATCCAGTGTGTCCGAAGGGGGGAACACTGAGCCCAGTGATGGCAGCAACAAAAGTAAAACAGCCTTAGAGCAGTCACTGGGAGCAGTGTCAGCAAAGAGAAAAATGTATCTGTCATTCCTCCTGAAAAAGGAAGGAAGCAGACAGTTGACCCCCAAACAACCGCCCTCAGCAGACATGACAAGGGCATAGCAATTTTTCCTGGCCTTCCAGGTTATGGAAAATGTTATGAATATGCCTTTCCCTTCCCAGGCTCCGGTTCCATATCAGATGCCCATGGAGGAGGAGAAGATACATTATGAAGAGGAGGAAGAGGACCTCTGGAACCAGATGGTTCCTCCAAGCAGGATTTTGGCTCTCCTCTCAGACTTCCTGAAGATTATTCATCCCACGATTCCTTTCTAAGGTAAATGATAAACACCTTCAACATACCCTCCCATGAAGCTGAGGAGGAAGAAGAGGAGTCTGAGTTCATGGATATGATGGGTCCCACAAGGAAGTTGCTGCTCTCATCCAGAAATCCCTTAAGAAAGCCACTGCCAAAACCTACCTCAGCTGCTGGTATTGACAAGAAAATTGAAAAGAAGTATCAGGTGGACAGGCAGGTCATTGATTCCCACTCTGATCTTGAAGGAGTGGTTCAGACTTCAGTACACGAGAAGGCTAAATTACTTTTCTTGGCTCAACCTCCTGAGAAGGATTCCAGAAAGTCAGATACCATAGCCAAGACATTGTACCATGATACCATGGCCAAGAAATTGGACAAGAATTGTGCTCCTCCTAGCCCCCTACTCTCCCTCCTCCTAAAGTGTTCCTCTCCCTTCTTACTCTACTCTTAATCTATCTCCCTCCTGTGAGCCTTGTGCAGGCAGGATCCATAGTGCATGGTGGGCAACAGCTTTACCCACTTTCACCTATTTCTCCTTTTACTGCACCCCCTCAGTCACTGCTAGAGCACTGCCTTGTGCAGACAGGATCACCCAGCACACTGGTGGGGTACTACCCCCCCACTATAGTTGACCTCTGCTACTTCCTCCCACAGCATCCCTCCCCCAACACCCCCTCCCTCACATCATTACATATAAATAACTTTCATGACCTATAACCTGTGTCCTACCAGTAGGGCTGTCCACCACCATGCCGAGATAGGAATAACAGGCCACTGTTTCATTTCAACTCCCCCTCTCCCCCCTTGGATGCCCCCCACCTACAACACCTCTATCTCATCACCTGCCACACTCTACCTGTCCTCCCACCCCCCTTCTGGTTAACATAGCCTAACACTGGCCTCCCCCTACACTCAATTAAGCACTTATAACCTATCCCTATACCCCTCTTATATGCACTTTAGTTCACCCTGTCATCTCTGTTTGCCTCTAAAATTGTGTTCTGTCTGCATCTCTCTAAATTTCCATTTCCTTCTTCCATTCTGCCCTCTGCAATTTTCCATTCCCTCCTTTCATTCTTCCTCTCTTTACTCCAATCACTGTAAATCTTGACTATCTATGGTACACTAATGGCTACCAAATTTAGGGCTATGCCCATAGTTAAGTGTGGAAAGAGCTCCTCCCCCACATCCTATTTAAATATGCAAGCAACGCACTGCCCTGCTTTGAGTGAGTCACACTCGTTGCGCTCTCCGGCGGTGTCTGGGTCTGGTTACTCTTTCTTTCCCACCACCATTCCTTTGTCTCCTGAAGTGTTGCTTGTTTTGTTTCCCTCCCGTTGTCTCCTGTCTATGCAGTTGTTTGTTTTACCTTTCTCTTTGGGGGGGGTTTGCCACCTTGCTGCATTCTGCAGCCTGCCTCCATTTCTCTGCAATTTCGTGGTCGCTCACTGGCCGCTGCTGTTCTGCTCCCCAGCTATGCTATTTTGCTAGATTCTTGCTACTTTCTCTCCCTCACTAGCGACCGCTGCTCCAATGCCGCCGCCGACACATTCGCAGTTTTAACAGCTACCAGAATGTATTGTTTCCTCCTTGTTTCGGCTTGCAACTACGGTCCTTCAAGCACTGACCTGCTACCGACTCCCTATGCCGCTCCATCAACCCTATGGCTAAAACTAACCCTGCTGCAGACGGATTGGTACCGCTACTTTTCAACAGTGAATGGCTTATAACTTAAGCACAAAAGACTCTAATATAGCCACACATGCGAATCATACAGGATTTTACAATGATCTAAGGCAAATTTTAAATGCTCCATACTAACGGCAGTGACATTTTAAAGTATCTACTGCGTACTGGGATGCCTACCTTTCTGATCAACTTTACCATATGTTTTGGCCTTCAGTTATAGATGATTCCTAACAGGGTCTGTTCATGACAAAGGGTTACCAAAGTGTGACATGGGAGTGAAATTTTCAAATTGACCATAGAAGAATTGTGTAATATAGGTTAAGATACTATGACCCACATGTGAAAAAAATCAAAATGTTTTAATGTAAAAAATGTTAAGGTTCCCAAGAAAATTGGGGTCTAGTGTGATGATTGTAACAACACACTGTGATGAGTGTAACAAGGCACACCACACATCACTGCAAGTGTAATAAAGGGCACCACACAACTGTTAAAGAGTAAAAAGGTTTACTGATGTAGACTGAAGTCTTTTTAAACATGACATTACATTAAAAAACAACATGTTTATTATAATTACACTACCTTAAACTATTCTGCATGGCACAGAACACTCAAGACCATTCGACAGAAGAGGAAAAGAGCACTCAAGGATATTTGGCGGTACAAAAGAGTCAGCATGCACACTCCACATGATCATTCAATCAAGGGACAGGCATGGAACACTCAGGACAATTTGAAGGAACAAAAGATAGAATATTATAAAAAGGCTTTCAGAAATGCTGCAATCTGATTGGCTGTTAGGAGTCCAAAAGCCTTACAATAATCCCTGTTACATTGTCATGTACAACCTGATCACCATGGCATACATTTTTATAATTGCAATAAGGCACTCCCAAGAGTTAGATTAACAGTCTGTTAAGTACCCTACCAGCATCAAAGGCACCAAGAGTACCCCCCCACCACCACAACCCACTAGCAGGGAAGCCACATGGTGCTCATGATGGCTAAATATGAATGCTCACACAGGCCAAGTCAAAAGACTGGCTGGGACACGCTTCCAGGCCAGCATAATAACCACAGCATAACTACATCACTTTTTTTATTTTACCCAGACGCTATGATTCGGACAATCGGAAGCATCAAGGTTGTGTGACTATTCATATTTGGCCATAATGAGACCAGAATCAAAGGCAACAAGAGTCCCCCCAAACCACCACCCACCAGCAGGGAAGCCACATGGTGCTCAGGAAGGCCAAATATGAATGCTCACACAAGCAGAGTCAAAACACGTTTTCACTTGTTCTGTATGCATTACTACTATATAACATAACATAACATTTATTCCAACATTAAAAATAAAAAATAAAACATTCACAGTTCACAGTACATTAAGCCCCCAACCCCACCCCCGTACAAAATGCGTGGACAGCAATTACAAAGAATGCCCAAAATGTTATTTCAGTCACTGTCCCTCTCACACTTACTTGTAATGACAAAACAATGAGACCTAGCCCTTCGTCTGATGAACCCTTGCACCAGACGATGAGTAAAATGACTCCACTACCTACACAGCTCAGTTACAAGGACGTCCTGGGAAGGAGATTGTAAACAATACCAAAATAAAAATAATACAACAGGACACAGAAGGTACATCAAAATATTTGGCAGCAAAAAAAACAGAAACAAAAACATACCCTGGTAAAATAGAACATCAACTAAATTAATAACACATTAAACATTTATTTTATTCTATGGTAACTGGGTAAGGCCCACTAGGTACAGGTGCCTGTGTTCAGGAATGACCAGGGAGCACAGGGGAAGTTTAGGGATTTAGGGATTTGCTCAGAGTCATATAGTATGCAAGTGGAGGTTGAAGGAATCAAACCCAGGTCTGTCTGTTAGATGTACCAAGCTCATTCACAGCTTCTACCTTCTAGGCCATGCATTGCTGCTGCATTGGAGCTCACACAGTTAGCATCACAATAAATTTTATTGCACTAGAACTCTGACATCCAGAACAAAACACCAGGATGTTTGAACAAGCATTTAATATTGTTGCTGCCATGCAACCTATGCCTCCAAGTTAAAACTGTCCAGAGGAGATCTCCACTACTAAACTCTCTCAAAAGGGGAACATGTACAAACACAGATGCAGGTAAATGGGCTGGGATCAAACTACAGAGCTTACATACTTGACAATACAGGGCCATAGTCCTTTTAAAATGTATACTAACTGGCTCCATTTCTAACCTCACTAAAGACACTCATGAGAGAACGTGATGGGTGATCAGACACACCACAGGTTTTGGTGAGTTTCACTAACTCCAGCAAGTTCAGTCAGTGAAATGAAAAGCCCCCCATCTCCAAAATCGGAGAACTTGCATACTAATGCCACCAGTGAACAATTGATCCTATAGGATTGATCTTGGTTGCCCAGTTCGCTAATTGTTACTTGTCCCCCATGATGGTTGTAACTAGTCACTCACCTCGTGATGGGTGTAACACTGAGGAGTGGCAAAGACACCGCTCTTTAACTCTCACTGGATGTGAAGGAAAAGAGGAAGATCTGGTCACAAACATAACTTTTATACTGCCACCAACTCAAACTGCTTTTCTGGCACAGACACAAGACAGGTATTACACTGGACTACCAGACTGACTCCCCACCTGTGATGTGCAAACATAAGCAAATCTAGGACACCATGTCAGGTGGGGGATCAAACAGCCACATAGCATTGTTGTGCTAGGGGCCATGGACAAATCAATGTTTTCTCTGAGAAGCTGAGCGATCCAGGGAGCAATGAAAAGTGCAAGAATTTTAAATAACTGACTGGAAGTCAGTGTGGGGTTCACTGTGATGTTTTCAGTAGCAATATAGTTTGTTGTGTTCTATGTATTTCATGTGATGCAAAATACTATTCTATGTTACGTTTATTGTTAATGAAAGAATTTTAATAACATTTTATTGATAAAAAAAGAAAGAATAAGCACCCCAAAAAAAGGCTAGGAAACTGCCAGTTCCAGTTCACATCCCTTCCCCTCTGCCTCACCTCAGCACCAAGAGTTTTTACAAAGTGCATAGAAGTGGTGTCTGTACATCTAGGAAGGCAATGTGTGGTGCTTTTTCTCTACCTGGACAACTGGTTAGTCTTAGAAAAAACACAGCAGGAACAGAGCTCTCTATGAAGTTAGTAAACAGTACCCTAGAAAAGCTGGGATTCCTGATAAACTTGTAGAAGTTACAATCAGAGCCAGGTCAAGTACTGGATTTCATATGCGCAGAACTAGATACCCTGCAGGGGAAAGCCTTTTTTCCACAAGCAAGGGTATTATATTTAATTTCCACTTTAAAATCCTTCGGAGTTTGCAGGCCAAGACCTGCAAGGGACTTTCTGAGTTACAGTGGTACCAGGGGTCAGGTTCCAGATGAGGACCCTTCAGTAGTACTCAAGGGACTGCTTGTCTCAAAGGTGGGATCCTCTGTCCAAGCTATTGCCAGTTACAAAAATGTTGCTAAGGGCACTAGAGTGGTAGAAGGAAGAACACAACATCAGAGAGGATATTCACATCCTCTAACAATCCCCAGCAAGTATCCTCATAACAGATGCCTCACTCCTACGGTGGGGTACCCAACTAGAAGATTTCACAGTGAGTGGCAACTGGAACACACAGGAGACTGAGGAACATATCAACATCCCAGAGCCCAGATCAGTATTCTAGCAATTCAAGTTTCTCTCCAAGGTCCATGGTCAGTCTTTTCAGATACAAACAGACAACACCACAACAAAGTATTACAAAAAGAAGCAGGCAGGAACAAAATCCTCAAGGCTATGCACAGAAATCATGAAGATCTGAAACCTAGCCTATTCCCTTGGGTAGAGTTACCTGCAGTTCACCTGCTCAGGAAAGACAATGTTCTGGCACAGTCTCTAAGCAGAATCAGTCATGGAAACCATGAGTGGACACTGAACCAGAAGGTACTAGCATCAATGTTCAGACAATGGGGTACATCGGAAATAGATCTATTTGCTTCCTGGGAGAACAATCAGCTCCCACATTGTTGTTGCAGGATTCCAGCAATGGGAACAGTTCCAAAGGATGCCCTGGTCCTGGACTGGACAAGGAAGTTCCTATATGCCTTTCCTACATTTCCACTCCTACAGAGGGTGCTCATAAAGCTCAAGAGGAAACCAGCAACAATTATTTTGATAGCACCACACTGGGCGAGGCAGACCTGGTATGACATGCTTCTGGCCCTGTCCACCAAGTCTCCAATCAATCTGCCGCCACTGAGACAAAACTGACTGACACAGGGCAGGGTAACATTCCCAGGTTTCATAACCTTAAGGCATGGTTCTTGAAGAGCTAGAGTTCTCTAGTCTAAACTTATCAGAGGGAGTAATGAGAGTGTTGAAGATTTCTAGAAAACAAGCAACTAGAAAAACATGCTTCAGAATGGAAGAGATTTTCATTCTGGTCTGCTTCCAAGGATAATCTCTATGCAGGCAGGTCTGCCAACAGTCTTGGATTACCTTGTTCACCTGCAGTCTCTAAGGCCGAACCCTCCACCCTGAAGGTGCATTTGGCAGCTGTTTCAGCTGACACATTAGCTGGCAAGGAAAGGTCTTTGGCCTCAGAACATATATTCAAAAGGTTCTTTAAAGGCCTCCCCATTTGTACCCTCCTGTGAGGAATCCTATATTTCCTGTGGACCTAAATGTGTGTATTGCCCAGTTGATGGATGCTACCTTTGAGCCTATGGCAACTGCTGACCTGAAATACGTAATCAGAAAAAGAATATTCCTAGTGTCTAAGACATCTGTTAGGAGGGTGAACAAGCTCCAAGCCCTCTGCACAGAGCCAAATGACATCATTGTTTCATAGAGATAAGGTAGTTCTCAGTACCAACAGGAAATGGAAATAGGAAATGGGATTCCAGGATGCAACTGGAAACAAGCTTCAACTTAGTATGCCTTTCCTGGCTAAAAATTGTAAGTAAAAAATTCTCCTTACAGTGTTGTCGGAATTCCACTTGAACCAGTGACTGCCTAGATGTAAAGAGGGCACTATGTCACTACCAAGACCACACCAAAGATGTCAGGTCCAATAGCACTCAACTTTTTGTCATGTGTGGTGAGGTGGGGAATGGCAAACCAGCAACTAGGAGAACTATATCATGCTGGATAGTCTTCTGCATTCAGTTCTGTTACCAGAAAGCTGGAAAACTGCTCCCCAGAGGACTGAGGGTACTTTCTATAAGGGGCACCTCTATGTCTGTGGCAGCAGCATGGGGCATTCCCCTTCAATAGATTTGTAAGCAGCTACTTGGAAGACAGCGCACACCTTCACAAAATGTTAATTGTTAAATGTCTGGACATACATACCAGGACAGATGCCAGCTATGGCACTGCTGTCTTGCAGAACCTTTTTCCTAAATGGGTTGTGGACCCAGCCTCCCAAATTATTGATATGGAGTCTGCAGCTTGCTTGTGACTAAATGCCAATGGATTACAGGGGATAGAAGAAAAAAATACTCAATGTAGTAATGTTTCTTCTTAAGGGATCCATCAATAATATACTTACTGTATATAACCCCATGCACTGCCTCCCATTCTAGAACCTGGAAATAGATTCATACAAGAATCAGCTTCTTTTTTATTGGCTAGAGCTTTCTTATTAGAACATGTGTTTACAATTCTTAATAAATGGTCCAATCAAAAGTCTGCAATATGGTCCTTTGTGTCTGCTTTTAATTGATTACCATTTTTCAAACTTTTATCAAAACTCCTGAAAATGTTTTGGGTAGCTATTTAGCTAGTTTTAATGATCACAGCTCCCCTTATCTTTAGAAACAAATCTGACATTAGACATTTGGAGGGAGGGTGACAACAGTGCCGAGTTTAAACTTAATTCTAATCCTAAATTCCATAATTAGCAAAAGTTCTATCTTTGGGGAAACTCAATTCATTGGACCAATTGTACTTTATGAATATTACTGATGGATCTCTTAAGAAGAAACAGCATTACTACGGTGAGTAATCTTTTTTCTTGTTGCATACTGGTGTGCCCAAAGCACTCTGAAGCAGTTAGAGATGGATTTTCCATGTTTATCTGGAATGGTGGGAGACCAAGAAATAAACTGTCTTTACCACACCAGAATAAGGAGGAGAGAGGCCGAGAACTACCAAACTTAAAATATGATTACTGGGTACTGCAGATTATCCTTATAATTCAGTGGATTACTAACTTCTTGAAAACAGTTTGTATAGAACAAGAGGTAAAGCATATGCTTATGGGAACCTTGCAGAATATTCCACTTTGTGCTGTTACAGGTAATATAAAATGTACACTAACCAACTCCTGGACTATATACAGGATGCCGGATACAGATTGGTCAATATCAGCAGGAACATCTGCCAGAACTAGACACATGGTGGATTCCCTGCAGGCAGAGGGCCTCAAACAACTAGTATAACAACCCACAAGAGACAGGGCTATCCTAGATCTAGTACTGACTAACAGGGAAGGGATACCAGATCTCCAGGAGGAAGGTCACCTGGGGGCCAGTGACCATCACATGGTATGGTTCAATTTGGCCACTACAACTAAATCATCCCACTCCAAGGCAAAAATATGGGACTTCAGAGGAGCTGACTTTGATAAGATGGCCAACAGAGTTAAGCTAGCCCTGGCAAAAAGAAACACAGGTGAGGGGGTACAGGCAAAGTGGGCAAGCATTAAGAATGCAATACTTGAAGCAACATCCCATTGTGTTCGACAGAAAAGAAGTGCAAAGAAGAAGGAAACCACTCTGGTTCTCAAAAACAGTAACAGAAAAGGTCAGAGCCAAAAGGCTGGCCTTTAGGAAATATAAGGGAACACTGCGGGATGAAGATAGGGAGGCATACCAAACTTCCCTAAGGGAAGCAGGGAAGGCAGTAAGGCAG
Source organism: Neoceratodus forsteri (assembly GCA_016271365.2). NCBI lineage: Eukaryota > Metazoa > Chordata > Ceratodontiformes > Ceratodontidae > Neoceratodus > Neoceratodus forsteri. Next base: position 721,830,805 of record CM057458.1, on the reverse strand, counting down.
GCAAAGTCCCAAACTGAGGAAACACTAGCACAAACAGTAAAAGAAGGTGACAAGACTTCTATAGATACATTAGTGAAAGGAGAAAGTCCAGAGGAGGTATTGCTAAGCTCAAAGGAGATAAGGGGTGAGTGTGTGGAGACGGGCCCTGAAAAAGCATCTATCCTAAATAGATACTTCTGTTCAGTATTTACTGAAGAGAAGTTGGGCAGGGCCCGCAGCTCAGCACCATGGACATGGGGGGGGGGAAGGAGGTGAGCACTAGTCCCTTCACAAAAGAAAGGGACCTACAAGAGGTCGCTAAGCACAGGGTGGACAAGGCAATGGGACCTGATGGCATACATCCCAGGGTACTAAAGGAGCTAAGTGTGGAATTAGCAGAGCCATTAGCAGAACTGTTTAGTGAGTCTCTGAGCACAAGAGAGGTCCCAGAAGACTGGAGAAGGGCTCATGTGATCCCGCTCCACAAGAGTGGTAGCAGGGAGGAGGCAGGGAACTACAGACTAGTCAGTCTTACCTCAGTAGTGAGCAAGATTATGGAGGTACTCCTTAAGGATAGTGCAACACCTAGAATCCATAGGGGTGCAGGATCCAAGACAGCATGGGTTTACAAAAGGAAGGTCCTGTCAAACTAATCTCATAGATTTCTTTGACTGGGTCACCAGAGTGGTGGACCAATGGGGAGCAGTTGAAGTCGCCTACCTTGACTTCAGCAAAGCTTTCGACACTGTTCCACATAGAAGATTGATAAATAAGCTGGGTAGACTCGGGATGGGTCAGAAGTTGGTCAACTGGGTGGTAAACTTGTTGATGGGCAGAAAACAGAGTGTGGTGGTAAATGGTATACAGTCAGAAGAGATGCAAGTCACAAGTGGGGTACCTCTGGATCAGTCCTGGGGCCAGTCCTTTTCAATATCTTCATCAGTGACATTGCAGATGGACTAGGGGGTAAGGTTTGTCTGTTTGCATATGACACCAAGATCTGCAACAGAGTAGATGATCCAGATGGGGTAGCCAGAATGAGAAGAGATCTGGATAAACTAGCAAAATGGTCGGAAGAGTGGCAACTGGGATTTAATGCAAAGAAGTGCAAGATCATGCACATAGGGAAGATAAACCCTGAAGCCACCTATAGGCTGGGAGGGGAGTTGCTGGCAGTCAGAACGGAAGAAAGAGACTTGGGCATCATCATCACCGATGACCTGAAATCATCCAAGCAGACCTCTAAGGCAGTAGGTAAGGCTAGGAGGATGTTAGGGTGTATTAGTAGGGGTATCACAAGTCGTAAGAGGGAGGCAATAATACCTCTTTACAAGACACTGGTTAGGCCCCATCTTGAGTACTGTGTGCAGTACTGTAGGCCAAACCTTCACAAGGACATTAACCAAATTGATGCAGTCCAGAGAAGGGCAATCAAAATGGTGCAGGGACTGCATCAGAAAACATATGAGGACAGATTAACTGAGCTCAGTATGTATACCCTAGAGCAAAGGAGGGAGAGAAGTGATATGATCGAGACATTCAAACACCTTAGGGGCATTAACAAGGTGAAAAAGTGTAACATGTTTCAATATAAGAAAAATAGCAGGACAAGAGGACACAGCATGAGATTAGAGGGAGGCTGATTAAGGGTAATGTGAGGAAGTTCTTTTTCACATAAAGGGTGGTGGATTCATGGAACGGCCTACCTCAGGAAGTGGTGGCTATGAATACAGTGCAGAGCTTCAAACAGACATGGGATAGGCATAAGGAAGCTATACAGATGAGTATGAATAGATAGGCCATTGATATGGCAAAGGCTGATGGCACATTTATAAGGTAGAAAAAAATGGGCAGACTGGATGGGCCTTGCGGTCCTTATCTGCCAACAACTTCTATATAGTCTATTAAAATCTGGAATATAATCAAATGTTACCTGCTTACTCCGAATAAATATCCATCCTTATAGATATAAAAGATACCTCTGACTGTCCTCAGGGTAGTGCAAGCCCAGAATTTACATGATTATATTCCAGATTTTAATAGACTACATAGTCCTGGAGGTCATGAGGGCAGTCAGGATCTCCTGCCCTCCTCCAAGCCCCACTGATCGCCGAAATCTCCCCAGGCAGTGAACCGATGGCCAAAGCCGCTCCTCCTAGCCAGGGACGTTGAACGAAACCCTGGTCCAACCCCCCCCCCTTAATGGACACCTCCCCCGGCCAAACACCTACCAAGAGGTTTCAAAATAGCACACCTAAATTTATGCAGCATTCTGAACAAACCCGCGGCCCTACAACCATGCGTCCTATCCCTGTGCCCCAATATCCTAATCATTACAGAATCTTGGCTGAAGCCCCACTACCTGGATGCAGAGTTCTCTATACTTGGCTACTCCCTCATTCGGCAGGACCGTCAGGGCAAAAGGAAGGGTGGTGGCACTGCCATGTTCTTCTCCTCCAGGCGCCAGTTCACCTCAATCAGGCTTTCCACACACACGTTGTCAATAGACTCACTACTAATCAAAATATCTCTCCCTCACTCAATTCCCTTATACATAGCAGGGCCCTACTGCTCCCCGGACACCCTGCTGCCTGTCGTCCTAGACCACTTGGGCACCCTAAGATCCCTCGCAGCTGGGGGTGAGCTACATATCCTTGGGGATTTCAACCTGAACTGGCTCTCCAGTGCTAGCTCCAAATTATGAAGCCAAGTAAATGTGCTAAACCTGTCCCAACTAATGACCGAACCCACTTGCCTCAACCACAAATCCAAGAAACATACTCTATTGGACTGGGCCCTTATCTCTCACCCCCATCGTATCATTGAAGCAGGACTCCTATTGGACTCTCTCAGTGCTCACCACATGATATACTTGGCACGGAAAATATTCAGACCTAAGGCCCCACCCCCCCATACACTACACACTAGGTCATATAAATCCCTGGACCAGACAGTGCTCCTAAATTACCTGAATAATATCGACTAGTCCTACATCCCACGGGCTCCCTCTATTGCGCTGCCCTCGAATTCTTCACGTCCAGATTCCTTGCTATCTGGGACTACCATGCGCCACTCAGAAGATCCAGAGTAAGGGGTGCCCACCTATCCTGGGTGACTGCTGATCTCTTAGAGCAATTTCTAGTCAGGGACTGAGCCTGGAAAACCTACAAGGTAACAGGCTCTTAAATGGCACTTCAACACTACCGCTAGCTGCAGAATGCCTGCATGAGGCTTATCCACCAGGTCAACTCTAATTACTTCAACTCTTCTTTGCACAATAACTTTAATCACCCAGCTCAATTTTGGAAGTCAATTAAATCCCTCTTCTCCCCACTGGCCCAACCCCCTACACCAGCCCTCAACATAGCAGGCATCACTATCACTGCACCGAGCGCTGTGGCCACAGAGCTTAACTCCTTTTTCACAAGCTGTACGTCCTCTCTCTTATCCTCTCACCCCAGGCACCCACCCCCTGCTACCCCAGCCATATCCCCATCCTCCCACTTCTCTTTTCACCTTGTTATACCAACAGAGGTATTAAAAGCACTTTGGTCACTCAATCCTTCCAAAGGTAAATGCCCCTCGGGACTAGACTCCAAAGTGCTCCATCTATCTGCCCCAGCCATAGCCAGTCCACTGGCCACTCTCATTAATCTGTCCTTCAGACATGGTTCTGTCCCATCTAAATGGAAACATGCCACAGTCATCCCCCTCCACAAAGGAGGCGATCCCTCCTCCCCGGGCAACTACTGACCTATCTCGCTTCTCCCCATTCAAGCCAAAATCCAGGAGCACCTTGTCCTCTCTCAGCTCTCCCTCTTCCTCAACTCCCCCTCCTTCTTCACTCCATACCAGGCTGGTTTTAGGAAATCACACTCCACCATCACCTCTCTCCTCCGACTCACTGACAGCATCCTCACGGGAATGGATAAAGGGGGAATCACCGCGGCTATCTTCTTCGACCTGGCTAAGGCCTTCAGCATGATCTTTCATGCCCTGTTACTGTCCAAGCTCGCCTTCGCCAGACTAACTGGACCTGCCACCAGCTGGTTCCAGTTATACCTGGCAGGCTGGTCCCAATCAGTCTGCATTGGCTCAGCCACTTCCACCTCACTCCCTGTCACTACTGGGGTCCCCCAAGGCTCTGTCCTTGGCCCAATGTTGTTTTCCATATTCCTCAATGATCTTCCTTTGGTCTGCCCTCATACTTCCATTCACATGCATGCAGATGACACAGTACTATATGCCTCTGGTCCATCCCCCTCTGCAGTAGCTGCCAGTCTCCAGCAGGATTTTGACAATGTCCAACTCTGGTTTTGTTCTCTCCAGCTATTTCTAAATCCCAAGAAAACTGTCTCCCTAATATTCGGCACAAGGGCAACAGCTTTCCATCTTCCCACCACCCCATTTTCACACTCTTGATGGCTCCCTGGAGGCTTGCACATCCTTCAGATACCTTGGGGTCTGGCTAGACCAGCATTTTGACTTCTCTGTGCATTTTGATGTGATACATAAGAAACTGCACCCCATGCTGGGTGCATTATACTGCAATAAAAGTTGCATCCCCCTGCCAACGCACCTGGCAATTGTTCAAAATATGATCCCCCCAATCCTGGACTATGGTGATGTAGTCTACAGTGTAGCCCCTAAGTCCTCCCTAGTCAGACTTGATCCTCTCTTCCACTCTTTCTATCGTTTCGCACTGGACTGCCCCCCTATAATCCATCACTGTGACCCTTACAGTTCCTTAGACCTTCCATCTCTCGACAATCGGAGACTGTTAAACAGTGCCAGAACCACTGTAAAATTCTGGACACAGTCACTCCCCTTCTACCTTACAGCCGCCCTAGCAGTTCTACCCCCACCGGCATATTCGCTCAGGAACATTGATTCTCAGCTTCTCCACATCCCCCACATGTCCACCGCTTCTGGCCAGGCTGTCTTCAGCTACCAGATGCCAAACTTATGGAACTCCTTGCTGGTTGATATTTGGCATTCCACCAGCACACCTCACCTCAACTCACTACTCAAGACACACTTCTCCACTACCTGCTCATGCAACTTGCACTGCTGAGGACCAAGTAGTCATGTCTGTTTCTACCAATTTCTGTCCAGCTGACTGAGCTGCACTGCTCCGGATTTGTCTCACTCCATTGTATTTTTTCTGCTGTTGCATAATCTATGGATTTGCTGGTATTATGTTTTTTTCTGCTGTTGGCTATTCTGTATACATGAATGTATTGCACTATGCATTTCTACTGTACAGTATTTCTCCCTCTCCCCCACACCCCCAATGTGCATCTGGAATCGAGCGGTACCCTGCTCAGTATGCCTTCCTGGTAAAACTCTTAAATAAATAAATAAATAAATGAATGATAGGTAGCTAAGTGGTTCTTTTGGATAAATCAAGTCATTATGCTACACATCCTTAAACTCAAATCATTCCAAGAGCTAAGAGATGCACTTATAGTTGGATAAGTCTGACTTCTATTTGTACCTCCAAGTGAGGCATTGTCTTAATGATCCTAAAGTTGAACAAAATTGACTTTGAATTTTTCTCACTCTAAACTTGTCAGGGTATTTCTAATGTTGGAGTCAAGAGCAGATGTCTGCCATTTCTAAGATACAGCATGTAGAAGTCCCCCAAAGAAAATGGAAACAGGACCCTTGGCACAGGCAAATAGGGACTAAACTGTCAGATGTCACATGGAAAAGGGTTACTGACATATACAGTAAGACCACAATATTCCCACATTGTAAAGAATTAAAGGAAAACAGCACATTCTGCCCTTTTTATGCTGGGTGCTATACAAACCCCTGATTAGGGGTTTTAGCCATAAATGAAAATTTGGTGTTTCCTTTTGCTTAGTAAAATCCATTAAATATAATTCTGGCACAGCTTCTGATATACAGGGATGGCTATGGCCATACTGCACACAGAAGGTGACACCTGTGCATTCGATATACAGATCTGGGCTTCTGACTACTGATAGAGGTCAGCAGCACAAATCTGCACATTGAGTGCAAAGAAAGCTGGTTTTCGGTGCGCTGGATGGCCACACCCATCCATGTATATCAAAAGCTCTCCCAACATTTTATTTGATGGATTTTAGTAAGCAACAGGTAACACAAAAATTTAATTTATGTCAGATTTGCACAGCACTTGGCATGATATTGGCTGAGTGTGCTATTTTCCTTCAAGTGGAAAGTGTTGACTTGTTTTTATACAATTACACATACTGAGCATTATACTGTGTGGAATTCAGATTGGTGCTGGAGGGATTATAGGCAAGTTGATAGCCACTACTGCATTTCTTGTGGTTAACCAGATTGCGTGCAGTTTGGAAAAAGTTCCACAAGCTGCTTGACTGGATTTTACCAAAGTGATACCGCTCACATTGCCGTTGATGGGCCCGATTCTAGTAGGTTGGTTCAAGTCACCACCAAATGTGACTTGTGCCAATCGCAAATGTGACATTGACCCTGCACCCTATTCTAGAAGGGGCAGGGTCTCCACAGCTAAGTCCTGTGACTTGCCACATGCGGCCAGGTACACTGAACAGAGGGCGTACCTGGTGAGCATGTCGCAAGCCACAATCGCAGGTCTCAAGTGCTCGCCCCCACTTCCTACACACCACTAGAGCTCCGCAAGGCTAGAGGCCCCCTACCCACTGTCGTGGGTCCCCAAATCACACCATTGCCTGTGTACTGTACAGTATGTACAGTATAGGCATACATCTGTCCATAGTGCACCTGGTGGTCTAGTGGCCCCCACCATGCCAGTCCAGCCAGCACCTCCCCACCCATCCTCAGCCAGCGACTGGCATATTACCTCTCACTTTCACGGCCAGCTATCGACTGAGTTCTGTGGGAGGGACTACTGTAAAGATGAGATCAGAAATTAATTTCTGAGTGCATCTTTACATTAGCGCTCCTACAGCACTCTGTCAGTGGCTGGCCATGGAGGTGAGAGGTGGGCTGTGCCAGTCACCAGCTGGGGATGGGTGGTGGTGGTGGGGTGCTGGGTGGACTGGCATGGCTGGGTGGGTGGGCCACTAGACTACCAGGGCTGGACATGGTTTATGCCACTTTTGCGGTGAAGACTCGGGTTCGGGGCACAGGTGGGGGGTTGACTGCACCTCCCTGCGGGGCATATTGCAATAGGGGTGTCAGGGGGCTGGAGGTGTGGGCAGCCCTGCGGGGCACAGTATGGACACTTTGGAGGTGTGGGGCAGCCCTGCAGAGCACAGTATGAACACTTCAGGTGCAGGGGTGTGGGCGGCCCTGTGGGACACCCACTGGGGTATGCTGGGCATGGGGTGGAGGGCAACTGTGGCATGACTGCTGGACTGCAGGCAGGTCTACAGGACCCCCAGGGGAGGGCATCCATAAGTTACACCAGCTAACAGCTGGTGTAACTTACGTTGCCAGTTCTCCTCCGGGGGTTCTTGTAGAATCCCAACATTGGGGACTTTGTTGCTGCCTTCTGGAATGGGCGCAGCAGCTGCTGTAAACCTCCTGGCGCCATGTACTTGGGGTTTTGTGTTCGGTACTGGCATAGCAGCTGTTCGGCACAAGTGGCCAGCACTATGTCACAGGCCACGTTGTAGAAGTGCGCATGTTGCAACTGCTGGCGTAAGTTGCTACATGCGCCATTCTACTTGGCGCAAGTGCTGTTACGCCTGGCATAACTGTACTAGAATCGGGGCTGATGTTTTTAGATGCACTTAAATGTAAAGACTTTAGTCAAAGGGACTACTGTATCTTTTCACTTCTCATAGCAGTGGCCATTAAAGTTGTAACAAGCAAATGGTTGAACAAACACCTACCGCATTGTCCAGGTCTTGTAAAGAAAATGAAGGAAATAAGAACAACAGAAACATATCACTGCCTCCTTGAATCTTAAAGTTGCTGAGTTTATAATATCATGGTCTGGGATAGATGAAATAACAGAGAATATGTGATCCTTTTAAACATTTCTCATGACTGTCATACAGTATACACTGTATATCCATGACAGTGGAACACAGTGAATGTATTCATTACTTATTTCCTATTATAAGACTATCTTTCTAACAACTGGAACCCAACAATAATGCCTGTACAAATCAGCATTTGCTCCATGGTGAATGCTCCCCCAGAGAAAACAACTAAATGCTAATTAGACAGTTTAGAACTATATTCATACTGTGCACAGTGGTCATTTTTCCCCTACTGGCTAAATGCCATATTTGTTTCTCCACTTTGAAGAGAGTAGCCACCCTAAAGTCTTCTCCAGCCTTCTAGTAAACCTTTCTGTCTTTCTTCTATATGAATTATTATTTGATTGTACAGTTGGTTTTACATTACTCTGCATTGGTTAGATTGTTTATTTATTATATATATTAAATTTAACAGTTTCTCTAGTTCTTGCTCAGTTCCCAGGAACCAAAGTCATGTTTTTGATGAGGTTCCTGCCAAAGGGAACTGACTACTTTTCTATATTTATGTAACAACTGCTTGCTTTCTTCTGTCTAAAAAGTATGGGTATTTCCTTTTTTTTCATCATGTATTAATGCGCCCTTTATGCTCTGGCTCCCTTCTGCTTCAAACAACAGGAATGCATTTGTGAGATGCCTTACAAATGGCATTAGTCGTCAGGATTGTGCTGTCCCAGAGAAAGAACTTTATGTTAATTAAAGAAAGTATACTACAAGTTCAAACCCTGCATTGTGGTCATGTTCCTCTGGCCATTCTAATTTCAGATTTAGTTCTCCGCTGAAGGGTGCTGTTGCCCGGAATTCAGCTCTAGTTTTCTGGCCAGCTACTGTTATAGTTTTATCGATCATTTGTTGTTTTTAAGCTTGAGTTAGTTTTCAAATACTCGTCATTAGTTAGCATGTTTATTTAATTACTTTGCTGTTTTTATGGTTCTCAGGATCCCGACTGGTTCCCAGGAACCAGAGTAGACCATTTGATAATGCAGTTCCTGCCTGTGGAAATGGCTGCATTTTGCTTTAAAAACCTTTGGTCAATTTTCCAGCTTTTATACTATGGGAAATTTGTTTAATGTGACTACCCCTACTTTTGAGGCTCCAGCTCCAGACCACTTGTCTGTACAGGAAGGGGATGAATACTACCAAGAGGGGGAGAAAGATGAATCTACAGAACATGATGGTTCACCTGATCAAGAGTTTGGTTCCCCTGCTAGGTCTACTAAAGATTACACCTCTTATTTTTTTTTGATCTAGGCAGGGAAACTGCATACAGTTTCTTAACTCATATGTAAAACAGCTTGGTTATGATAGAGACTGATAGTGAGGAACAGGTCCCGGGAGGTCAGGGCACAAGAAAGGTCACAGGGAAAGTGTACAGAGTTATTCTACTTATATTTGTATTATTTAATGACTGGCCCAGTGGTGTGGAAATGCCTTACTTCCTGCCATGCCAATGACCCGTGTTCATGGTATGAGCGGGTCACCAGCGATCGGCCAGGCAGGGAGAGGATCAAGCATCCAGAGAACAGCTCTCCTCTCCTGGGGAGGGGTGGGGACAGAGTCCTCTGCTTGCCTGACCCCTAGTGGCAGCTGGGAGCTGGCACAATGGACCAGCAGACACAAGGGGAGGAACACAGAGCAGACGCCCCTCGTGCTGTGTGCAGAAGCGAGTACAGCTCAGCCACTGGTGTCATTGCATGCTGCCGCACTGCACTTGGGGGGGGGGATGTAAAAGGGGAGAAAATGGCAGCTGACCAGCAGAATGACACCAGTCCCCTGCAGGCTGTTCACCCAGCCAGTTGGACACCTCAGAGGAGCAGGCAAAAGGTGAGTCTCAGTGGATGCCGGGATGATGGCGTTGGAGGGACCTGTAGATGGAGGGCTGACCAGGAGAAAGAAACTAACAAAAAATGTATATATTTGTATTATTTAGTTGTAGGCAAATATGTGCTCATGTGTTGAAGTCCTGAAGCACTATACCAGCGCAGGAAAGTGAAAGCAATGACTTGCTTTCACCGATTCTCACCACTCAGTCATCTGAAATAATGTTAAATCAAAACAAAATATGACCTACAAAACTAAAGTAATCAAAAGTAAATAACAGCTATGCATAAATGAGATATGCCATGGCCAGGGACTGGAAATATCAGTAATATTCTCCCCCCTGTGAACCTTGACCTTTGACATTGTTCATGGCTCCACCACTTGTGATGCCATAAGGTAAGGGTGCACTCTGGGAGAAAATCACTGATAGTCCCAGTTGGGCCCTGGGATATCACATATATTTATATTTATTTCCTGGTCTCAACCATTTTTTATTAGCTGATTATTAGCTAAAGATCTGCCATTAGAGGGTTACAGTATGGGCTGCATGACTAGCACAGGTTAAGGACATTCTTTGAATTTCATTAATCCTCAAAATTCTTTGGCAGCTGTAGGGTGTGAGATCACTGCTATTAGTGAATATTTGCATCACATCACTTAAAAGAAACAAAATTACAAAGACGAGTAGCATTTTCTTCAGGAGCGTAGTGTCACATGCAGTATATTAAAAGAAGATGCTTTGTTGCCCATTCCAGTGAAAACACAGGATGTTATGTGAACAAAGAATGCTGTAGCTTCTGTAACTGTATTATACTTTTCCATTTTCTACAGCAATCTCTTCTTGCATTATACCGTCGGAGTATGTGCAGTAGGACTGCATTAGCCTCTGCATTTTTCAGTCCTAGACAGCCTGACTGGCAGCCACCTGGAGCAGTGATCCTTTCCGTTGATGAGGAAGCTGGAAAGAGTGTGAAGGGTAGCAAAGAAGTTGAAATGCTTGACGCTATGAGCCTTGTTAGCTGTGAAGATGAAAATATGTAAAAGATAATGTTCCATCCACAGTCAGACTACCTTATTTGAGACTCAGTTGCTGAAACTAGCTATTCAAATACACATTTTGGTTTCTTTTTGCTGGTAACATGCATAACCAATAAAATAGTACACTTAACTAGAAAATGTTGTGTTTCATACCTTTATGCCCATTGAAATACAGCCAACAACAATGTGTGACATGCAGACTTTTCAGTGAACATGTGAGAAGATAGATTTCTGGAAGGGATGTAATGGTGCTAGGATCAAACCTGGAACAGTGGTTTCTGAAATGTCAGAAGAATGGGCCAACCAGCGGCAGAGCAGCATGCTGCTCTCTCACCTAGGATACTGGTGTTTAGAAGTGTCCAAATTACGTAATAAGACACAATAGGCTTGGTTATCATCATGCATGACGTGCACAGCCAGGCATGAGGTGCAGCTGCATGCCTCTTTCCCCACTGAGGAGTGATGAGACATGCAATGAATTACATCACTGAAGTGACTTAATGCTATTGTAATGTATTGTTAATGTATTTTGATTTTGGAAAGTAAACAGAATTATTTTTTTAACCATGACTATACCATGGATATTGTTACTGTTAGAAAACATCTCAACCAATGTAAAACCTGTGTATTCATTACCATTATGTAAAAATATACATAATTTCCAGAAAACCACCAAAAAGTGTGATTCCTGCACTAACCTAATGAGAGTGGAGAGTTTTGTGTTTGACTAGTTTCTTGTTTTGCACATTTGCCATTTTGCTACGAGTGCCTTTGTCTGATGCTGAAGAGACTGACTATCTGGGAAGCTAAAGACATTTTTGCTTTGGTTCTTGCTATATTTTATGCTTTACTCTATTTCTGTACTTAAAAACAGTAGTTCTAGTACAATTCTGAGATAGGATTTAAAAGTCTTTGTGAGAAACGTTTGTAATGGGTGTTTTCCTTTAAGGAAAAGCAAGGCAATTTTATTTATAAGGCTCCCAATCCCGGAGGCTCTGGGCACCGAACATAGGGACATACAATAGTAAATAAAACATAACAAAACCTCATTAAAACCATAACATGATAAAATTCAACAAAACAGAGGTTTCCAGAAGTCATCTTCATGCGACTGGCCAAAGCAAATTATGGTATCAGCAATCAAAAGCCAGGCTGAAAAGGTGGGTCTTTAGCCTCCCCTTAAACACCTCAATTGAGGGGGCTTCCTGAACTGCAGGTGGAAGTGAGTTCCACAGGGTTGGCCCAGAGACACTAAAAGCACGATCTCCCAAGGTCTTGAGCCAAACCCTGCAAACGTTCAGGAGGTCCCTCGAAGAGGAGCGGAGGGAGTGAGCAGAGACCATCAGTGTCAGGAGCTCAGACAGATAACCAGGGCCCAGCCTGTATAGGGTCTTAAAGGTGAGAAGACCCACCTTGAAAAGGACCCTCCACCTGACTGGCAGCCAGTGCAGAGGATGGGAAATCAGGATCACATAACTAGACCTTCAAAGGCCAGTCAGTAACTGGGCTGCTGCATTCTGCACTAGCTGCAGCCTACAGAGGGTCCCTACCATGACCTCGAAGTACAGAGCATTACAGTAGTCAAACCTAGAAGTCACACAGGCACGTACTAGTGTCAGCAGGTCCTCAGTTGGAATGACGGGTGTTATCCGGGCAATGTTCTGTAAGTGGTAAAAACCACTGCTGACTACAGCCGACACCTGATCTTCAAAGGCCAATCTGCAATGAAGGATCATGCCCAGATTTCGCACCCTCAGAGAAACCACCAATAGAGTAGACCCCAGAACAAGTCCAGAGTCAGCCCCCAGTGGCAACTCATCACACCTGTGGCCAGGCTTGATCACCAGCACCTCAGTCTTAGCCGGGTTGAGTCTCAGCCAATTGGAAGCCATCCAGTCATTGATTTTAGCCAGACAGCTGTTAAGCACATCAACCACTCCTGATGTTCCAATGCAAAAGACAAATACAGTTTGGTATCATCTGCATAGCAATGAAACTCCACACTGTGTTGTCGGATGATCTCACCCAAGGGCAGCATGTATACTGCGAATAACTTCGGTGACAAGATGGAACCGTGGGGTACTCCGCAAGACAGAGGCATTGGGGAGGTTGAGAAATTTCACATCACCACCTGCTGCATTCTGTCCAAGAGATAGGACTCAAACCATTTGATGACAGTACTGGCGAGTCCACAAAACTCACAGAGTCGATCAAGACGCACAACGTGACCCACAATGTCAAAGGCTGAGGAAAGCTCGAGGAGCACAGAAACTGACCTGTCTCCTCTATCTCTAGCCCTAAGCAGATCATTATGCACTTTCACTAGAGCAGTTTCGGTGTTGTGTCTTGCCCAAAAACCTGACTGGAATGGCCCATAGATATCTGAGGACACCAGGTGATCCTCGAGCTGATGTGCCACCAATTTTGCAAGAGACAACCTGTTGCTTTGCAGAGTGAGAAAAGATCCTGAAGCTCCTGTCTATTGCACTGTGAATGCAAATTAGCACTGACGTGTGTGATTGTAGGAGTGCCTTCCAGCAAGGTGTGCCCCAGTGGCAGTGCGCCCATCTTAAGGGTGCCACATTGATGGATTCATCGCCCCCTTCCTGAGGTCTGCCCCCCCGAGATAGAATATTTAGAAAGGGGGGTGTGTGGGTTGGGGTGTGGGGTGTATGGGGGTGCAACTCCCCACAAAAAGAGGGGACAGTGACATCGGGACATGGCACCCTAATGACTGGGCACACTGCTGCTGTTGCCCTACACAGGTGGAACCATCCTTCCTCAGGGATGCTGGAGAGGGAAGCGAAACTGAAAGAGACATTTCCTTGGGAGAGACTCTAGTCTCTGTGAAGCAGTTAGCCCTTCTGGAAGAAAACAAATGGGTAGAAAGCGTAAAGTCTGCCATTTTCCATAAAGTTTGTTTTTGGATCCTTCATGAAATTTTTATGTCCTTATAGGTGTGTATTGTGAATTAAAATTTTCCTGCAAATAGTGGCGAGTTCACATGCTACGTGCTATGCATAGCATTTTTTTAGTGCGTACTACAAAATTTGCTGAAACTGTGCAGTTTTACTACTCAAATTGATGCAAGTTGCATTTTGCAACAATGTTTTGCCACAAATTGAATCAATTTGTATATTAAAATTTGCAGCAACTGCATAGCGCATGCGTAGCATGGCAATTCATGTAATAAAATTCGCTTGACTTTTATTACATGAATTGTTGCACTATGCTCTATGCTACATGAATTGAAGAGTTTTTTTTTTTTTTACTTCGCAGGGAGCTAATGCCTGGTAGCATTTTCCAAACAGTTTCAGAAGTTAATAACACTATGAGAAGCAGTTACATGTTGCTTGTAACTGGGAAAAATAAGGGTTTATGGAGGAAAATAAAAATTATGAAGGGGGAGAGCAAAAATTAGAACTTTTAAGCCCAGGAATTCCTCACTTAATGGTTACACTCTAAGCTTCATCTCCTAGGAGACAGATGCCCCTCAAAAAGAAACCTATTCTAATTAGTAGAACATAGAATAGTGGTTTAAAAACTCTGCAACTATGTTCCAATCTCTCCATTCCTAGATTATTGTCTCCGCCTGGAGAGAATGCTTGTTCCGAGTCAAGCTCCAGTACTCCTGGGTCTTTAGTTGCTTATTTATTTTAAAACAGGTGTAACCCCCCCTACAAATGGGAGTTCCCAAAAAGTCTTCCTTGAGCTTGCCTAAATGCTCACTGCCAGGCTGGTTAAATGTATTGCCAGAGAGTGACTGTATAGTCTCTGTGTACTGTCTCATTAAGAGCTGCCTAGATTACAGTTATTAATCTGGGGGGGGGGCTGTGTGTTTCTATGCTCGAGTCCCACCCAGGCTGTCAGATAATTGCTCTGTTCTGCCATCGCTACTTGCGCAGAGGGAGCTCTGTTAGAAGATGTAACTGTTTGCTGATTATTTATTAGAATAACCATGATATTGTAGTTTGTCTAACTTGCCTTCTTTGCAGCATGGACAGTTTCTGTTTATCACTACCATCTTGGTCCTGGACTGCCAAAATGGGCCAATCAGTACCTTTGGGGACTCTAAAATGGAGCCTGTTCCCAGGGGCTTTGTGGGAGCAAAATTCTGTAGGAATTGTAGTTTTGGGCTTTTGGCACCTAACTGATCCTGGAGGGGGAGCCCTTGTCATGACTGACATAAGAATCAGCCAACTGAACCTTTTGGATCCTTGGGAAAGTCCCGGGCTGCTTGCAGTTTCAGTCAGATCTGAGTTGGGAAGTGAAGAAGTAACAGCTCGAGATAGTCGAGCAGCAGACCTGCGTAGTTTCGCGCAGGAGAACTGTGGAAAGGCTTGAGTTTTGGCCTGCCTGTTTGCTTGCTGCCCCTGAGAGGGAGAATAGAGTTTATTTGGACTGAATTCGAGTTGGGAGAATGAAATAAGTCACTGAATTGTGACCAGGCTCCAACTTGAAGAAGACCGAAGATTTGCTGTATGCGAGTGGCCTGTCAGGATGTCCAGTCATCTTTGAACTCCTGGATTGTGCAGAGACTCTGTAATTGCAACCGGGGAGCCATCTGCCTGGTACAGTGGAATTTTCCTTATATGTAAATGTGCTGTGTGCTGATAGTGGGTTGTGATTTGGTTCCCCACTGTATGCTGAACTGTGTTCTGCTTGCTCCACCACCCCGCTCCCCCCCCGTCAGCCGGCAGGTGGCAGCACCCTACCCACCTGCCGCCCCGCCGCCTGCCGACTGACAGCTCGGTATGGCTGCATGCCCATTGGTTCAGAGCATGAGCCAATGGGCGTGCACCCATACCGTCTAGTCAGTCAGATATGTGAATGAATTCATTCACATATCTGGACGACTAACATGTTATGGAGCTGCAAACCCATTGGCTCATGCTCTGGAACCAATGGGCATGCAGCCAACCGAGCTGTCAGTCGGCGGGCGGGGCGGCAGGCAGGTGGGTGCTGCCACCCGCCGCTGACGGGGGAGAGGTGGTGGGGCCTAGTGGGCGGTGGGGTGGGGTCCACTAGATCACCAGGAGTTCGGACTTGGGGTATAGAAGAATGCCGCCGATCGGGTTACCACGGTCCACTGGACCACCAGGATATTGGACTTTGAGGGGAATCAGTAATGCCCACGATCGGCTACGGCGTCCACTGGACCACCAGGGATGAGAGATATCTTTGTCCCTACGGACGTCCCGCGATCGGGTTGCAGGGCGTCGGTCCCCGACGGCTGCTGCCTGGCAGGGTGCCAGGTGCAAGTCGTCCGGGATCGGCGCACCTGCATGCTAATGGCATGCAAATGGGGCTGTAATCAGATGCAAATGGCCCCCCGTGTGCCTTGCATAAATTATGGCCCCATTTGCATGTCACCCTTTGAATATCACAGGTGCTGTGCATGGCGAATGGAACTTGGCGCCACCGCGATCTCGATGCTCCACTCTGACCACTTGTGCTGGCGCAGTTCCACTGGCACTACGTATTGCAGGTGGTTAGGGGCGATATTCAGCAGTTGCATCATAGCACAACTCCGTTGAATATCGCCCTGGCCACACCCCTGCGCAACTATTTTGAGCGGTGCACAGGCTTGCGCCACAGAATGGCGCAGTTTGAATATCTGGGCCTCTGTATTTAGTTAGGCCATTTTGCTTTACATCTCTGGGCCTTGTTTTCTGTTTTGATTCCCAGAAACTGGAGACCACTTTGTGGCTACCATTTTTATTTCTAGCTGTTTTTTAAATATTTTATCACTGACTTACTTCTTTTTAGTAAGTGGTCCTGGTTTGTCAAGTCACACTATACAAATATGGAAGTGCTTTCTCTTTCCATTTCTGCCTGTGTCCTTTCACTATAATTAATTGCTTTCTCTACAGGAAACCATGATTTGACCTCTGGCGTAATTTTTAGAGATAAGAGATTTTTTTTTACTACTGAGCTTTTACTTTTTTACTGCTTTTTGGAATTGCTTTGATTGTTTTACTAGAATCTCTCTAAATTGTCACATGTAAGAAACCTAGGGGGTCCAGAGGCTGAATAAACTGTTATATTTATTTTCAGCTACTACCAAGGGCAGACTGCCACGAGCTCTGTGTAAAGTGCCTGTGATCAGACCACTACTGTATCAGTTGTGAGTCCTATATTGCTCTGGCCCTGAACCTAAACATAAATCCATCTCAATATTGATTGAAGGGGCTATTGGCTGACCGAGTGCTAATCAGGAGGGAAGGCAGAAGACAGAAGGGAACTGAGGAATTTGTACTTGACAGGAGCTATACAGTGGAGTCGAACAGGTACTGGCCTCTGGCTGGGTTGAAGGACGAGGAAGGAGTGATGGGAAGGGGAGCAGTGAGCACCGGGAGGCCAGGCCAGGGAAGGGGACTTGAGAGAGGTGCACCTGAAGGGAATGTAGAGACAGCGAGGGGGGGATAAGGGAAGGTAGCACACAAACAGGGGGAAGGGTCACAGGGTGGTAAAGGAGGATATGCAACCCAGAGAGGAGCAGAGAGGAGAACTTGGAAAAGGGAAAGACAATGGGGAGGGAGGGGCAAGAAGTGGGATCCAGAGCCAGGACCCAGATGGGGAAGGGTAGTCCAGGGGAGACAGGGAGGATAGCCGTATAAGGAAAGGGGGGGTCAAGGAAAAGGGGGCAGGAGGAAGTAAAATTGGAGAGGACAGAGAAAAAGAAAGGTGACTAAGCTGAAAGGAAGAGAAGTGAAGGGCGGGACACTGGGGGCACCTCTGAGGACAGAAAGGTCTGGGGCAGTAGTTGTATATGGGGATTCAATCATCAAGGGAATTTATTGGCAAAGGAGGAAGGTAGCTTGTAAGGGGAGGTCATTTTTTTGTGATCCAGGAATGGAGGCTAGAAGGGAGCTCCCCAGGATAAAGGACTGTGTCAATCTAGTGGGAGGCAAGCCACACCTTATAGTGCATTTAGGCACAAATGATTTAGAGGAGGTGGAGGTGCTTCAAAGGAGGTTCAGGGAGTTGGCAGAGGGTTGTGAGGGTTTGGTCAGCTCCCTGGCCTTCTCAGAAGTCCTACCAGTGCATTGCACTAGCATGGCCAGGCAACTCAGAGTAAAGGAGTTTAACCTCTGGCTAAGGCTGTGGCGTGAATAGAAGGACTTTGCATGTTAGGGAGACTGGGGGGATACATGGGTGGATGAATGTCTGTACACAAGGGACTGGCTACACATAAGTGGCGCGGGGGCTAGATAACTAAAGGCTAAACTGCAGGGATACATTGATAAGAGACTGGTGGTTGACTGGAATTTAAACTAGACGGGGGGGTGCAGCACTATGGGGGAAAGAACCATCAACCTAGTGGGGACAACTCAGCCTGCACTCTCCTAATGTGAGAGACAGGGGACAGCATGAGGGAACGGTACTATAAGGGCAGGGGGGGATGGACGGGAATTCTAACCAATGTCAGGAGCCTAGGGAATAAAGTGGCAGACTTAGAGGTGGTGGTGGTGGTGGATAACCTGGACCTAATTGCAGTTACAGAAACATGGTGGATGGAGAGCTTTGCTGGGAGGTGGCACTACAACAGTATAATTTTTTTAGGAGGGATAGGTGTGGTAAAAAAGGGGGGGTAGCACTATAAGTACAGGAAAGAATAGCTGCGGTGGAAGATTGGGAAGAGAAGGGGTCCGCTGAGATCCTTTGGGTTATGTTGAGTAGTAGGGAGGGGGAAAATAAGAATAGGGGTGGGAGGGCATGGCCTGACCAGGCAGAAGATGGCAGCATAGTTCAAAATCTCTGCAGGAATGACTGCAATCTAACCTCATCCAGCCTTCACCTGACCTTTCTTTGGTACCAACTCCTGTGGCCATCCTGTAATCTTACTGTCTGACACAGTTTGTAAGTCATTTTTGATCCATCATCTACTTATATTCAATTATTCTACACTGTACTGCAGCACACTAGGCCCCATCCTTCAGCATTATGGCAGATCTCCAAGTACAGCAAAGCTCACTTGCTAGAGTGGAAGTAATGTTTTCTAAACTGATGGCTGAGATTAATGATCTAAAAACCTCCACCCAACAGAATGCGACCACTTTTGAAATTTTTAGCCAGAAAATTGCATTTAATGAGAAAGTAATGGCCTGTAACACCACTACTGTTCATGACCTTCAGGCTACTGTCCGCTATCAAGATCAAACTATTAAATCCCTACAAGCCAAAATTGTCAATATTGAAAATCGTAATAGTTGAAAAAATTTACGATTTTTTGGCTTCTGTGAAGGTATAGAATTAGGAGACACTACTGTGCTTTTATTACATGTGCTGCATGCAATGCTTAAACTGCCTCCTGACCTAAGGCTAATCATTGAGCGGTTTCACTGCACTCTGGGTCCCAGGCCAACATCAGACCAGCGACCAAGGCCTATCATTGCTCGCTTCTTGAACTATTACCACACAGAATTAATACTGAAACAAGCCAGAGAAATGGGGTAACTTCAGTGGCAAGAGTTTAATATGTCCATCTACAGAGACTTTTCAAAAGATTTAACCATCAGAAGGAAGGCCTAGAATCCACTTAAACAAATCCTCCACCAAAGAAACATTAAATTTGCTCTACATTACCCCGTGACACTACACCTTTTCTCAGGCTCTTCCTTCAAGGATTTTGAAAACCCTGATGCCTTAGCCAACTATGTAGAGATCTGTCTCTGCAATCTTACCCTGGGAGGTTCAGCAGCAATTGGCAACCCGAACACAGCTTTGGTATTCGCATGGAGGGTGGATGAGAAGGTACAGGAATGTGGGGAAAGTGTTGCAGAACTCGCAGCCCCAAGCAGCAATGCCACAACTGATCTGACCCCAAGGCAATCAACACAGCTGCAAGAGAAGCTTCTGTCGGGGCATTATTCTTCAAGACTTTCATGCTGTTCTAACAAGGTTTCACCCCAAACACCCCAAGCTGCAGCCTCTCACCTTCAAATCAACCCCTCTATTCCCTTGAGCAATAAGTTTGCTCTCTTGTAGGATGACATGCACTCCTCGGAGGAGGATCTTTCCCAGCAAATTTCAGACAAACATCCCTCTAATTTGGGCCCTGTGCCTCAGGGATGTATTTCTGCCAATTCTTCATGGGCAGAAGTTGTTGCAAATTCCCCACTCAAATCTTCAGAGCCGACCAAAAAGAAATGTAGGGCAAAGACCAGAAGCAAGAACATCAATAATCACAATCCTGCTAATAAATCTAAGGTGTCATGAGCTTATATGGTCAGTAATATGGTCACAGTTGCTATATCTTGGTAGGTTTTGCTTCCAGGATACTTGAAGGGAGTGCCAGTACACTTTTTCTGCCTAGCCGCCCGGTCTACAGTCTATGCTACATGGTTGCTTTCGCTCCCAGAGGGTGCAGAAAGCAAAGGCTGTACATCGTGGCACGATCAATTTACTTTTTGTTGCAGTGTTTAAAAGAGCAGCTTAAAGGTCTTCAAGGGAAGTTTGGTATATCAGCAATGCTTTTCTAACCCATTATTTTAGTGTTAGATCTTACACATTACCTCACTAAACAGGCTCTCTGTATCTAGCCTTTTACTCTCCAATTTAGCAGTGCATCAGGTTTATAGTCTTTTGGCTGTTCAGTTGCATATCTTCAATCAGTATGCATCCTGATTATAGCCTATTCTTTTTTCATATGTGAATTATTATATATTACAAGGCAACATACTCCTTCCCTCTCCTGATGATAGGTTCTTAAGTATTATTGGCAACTACATTTAATCTATCTCCTTCCTTACGCTCCATTATTCTTACTACCTCCTGTCTATAATATGGAACTATCATTAGCACTCAAAGAGGTGGGCTATGTTTGGTGTACTGTTGCAAAGGATTGTCAATCTACATCTTCCTTGTGCTCCTTATTTTACTCCAAGCCTACAGATATTATAGAAGTCCACTGCAGTGTGGTCCCTCCTGTTTTGGGGCTCACTGTGCCTAGTCTTCTAGACCTAGTCACCCCATAAAACACCTATTTAGGCAATTTTCGAGTAATCGGAGCTGATCTTTACTATGACTATCTCTTCTGTCCACAGTTATCACTGAAGACTATACCTCTCCACATGATGCCGATTTGCATTTGGCTCATGGCGTAAGGGCTTAAATTGACCTCCCCTTTCTTCTTTCCCCCTCAATATTGTATTTATTATGTACTTATTCTGTTGCACTGCAAAGTATACTCAGAGTCATTCTAATGTGGTAACGATCTACTTTTCCTTTTATATTTGTTCATTTGCTTTCCACCTGGCTCCCTGAATTCCTTGCTCTATGTCTAGACTGTACTGGCATCTCATATATGGTTCTTTAATTACTGTTATTTTGAGTTGGTATATCTTGTACTATTACTACTAATGTTTATAAATCAGTTCTGGTGTTTAGCTTTATCCTTATACCTTGTCCTGTTAGCTTAGAATTAAGCTGAGGTTATTACAGTCCCCTGCCTTTCCTGGTATTATTCCCTTTCAGTTTAGCTTATCAGGAATACTTACTATATTATATTACTGGAATCAGACTTAGGTTTGGGCCAGTATTTACAACCGGTCCTCCCTAGTCTCCTCCCTACATCGACGCCCCAGAGTGTGGTGAGAGAGTCTCTTAGCCAGTTGGCTGACTCATATCTCCTCACACCCATGAAACGTTTTCTTTGTTATTTAGCTTACTAGTATTGTTGTTGTTGTTAATGACTTTTCTCCTTCCCCATCTCTATTCTAACTTTAATAAGATATCTGTGCTACTCATGTATCTTACATCTCACTTTTTTGGGGCTTGAATGTTCTTGCCACTCTCTGCATATACGTAAGCTCTCTATATTGTATTCTAATCATCCTCTGCCTCATTTATTTGTCCCTTCACACTCCAGCGATTATTCCCCTTTCTTTAACACTAACAATATGAGTGACATACTTTATATACATGGAATGTGAAGGGACTTAATTCTCCTTGTAAGCAGAAGCAAATTCTTTCACATCTCAGAAAACATAAAACACAAATTGCTTTCCGTCAAGAAACACAATTATTAGCAGAGGATGTTCATAGACTTAAAAAGATTGGGTCGGTTAGATCTATGAATCATCCTATACCTCAAAAAAAAGAGGAGTTGCTATTCTTATTCATAAGAGTCTCAAATGGTCCCTTGTAAACTCCATTTCCGATACTGATGGCAGATGGGTGATGGTCAAACTGAATACCAACTCTGGTACTCTTCTGCTTGTTAATGTCTATGCACCCAACTCCGATTCCCCAGAGTTTTTTCATAATTTAGCTCAACAGATTCTATCCTTTAACACTGATAATACACCAGTTATTCTTGGAGGGGATCTTAACTTAGCTTTAGAAGCCAGCATTGACAGAAGTAGCCCCACTACAGAGGCCCACCCTAGAAGTATTAAAGCCCTCTCATTACTAATGCAAGATGTTGGATTAGCTGATGTATGGCACCTCCTTCACCCCCGTGATTGAGAATTTACTTTTTACTCCTCTCTACATAAGACATACAGTAGAATTGACTACTGGTTAGCCTCTCCTGTTATAATGGAAAAAAATATTGATTCATCCATCTCTCCCATCATAATCTCGGACCATTTCCCTGACAAACTGCAACTTTTGTGGGGCCCATTAGCACCTAAATCTTCTTACTGGCTGCTGGACCCTCTCCTTCTCAAGGATCCCAATTTCTTACCCATGATCAAAGCACAAATTCAGGACTTCCTCTTTCACAATACCGCAACCGAATCTTCCATGTCCTCTGTATGGGATGCTCTCAAAGCTATGATTCGAGGGAAAATTATCAGTTATGCTGCACATAGGAAAAAAGTAAGGTGACAACAGCTGGCTGACTTGGAAAAATCTCTTAAGGCTAAAGAGAATTTATACTTTTCTTCTAATAAGCACTGTCCTGATTCTCAACTTCATCTTGAAATTCTTCAACTTAGAGTTAAAATTAACTAATTAATTTCTTGTAAAACTGAACTGGCCTTGTTTAAACTTAAATATAAGTTTTGGGAACACGGCGATAAAAATTGGAAACTCCTCTCTTACCAGCTCAAAGCACAACAAATGAAACAACGCATCCTAAGCCTAAAAGATGAACAGGGTATGATTCACTCCGACAACCCCTCTATAAATCGTATCATGAAAACCTTTTATCAAAAACTATACTCTAACACAAATCCTCCATCTACTTTACAAATTCAACAGTTCCTTAAATTGTTACATCTTCCTCAACTCTCTACTCTTGAAATAAATTCTTTAGATGAACCCTTCTCACTTCAGGAAATCCAGAAAGCTTTGTCTTCCTTGAAATCCGGCAAATCCCCTGGGGGTAACGGATTCTCTGTCGATTTCTATAAAATGTTTTCCAACACCTTATGTCCCTTTCTTCTTAATGTTTATCAAGAAGCTTCCAATACTGGCAAGCTTCCTCCATCTTGCACTGAAGCAATCATAACCCTAATCCCTAAGAAAGAAAAAGAGCCCTACTCACCCCGCAAGTTACAGGCCCATCTATTTATTAAACAAGGATAGGAAGATATTTGTGAAACTACTAACTTGTCGACTTGAACCTTTGATTCCCAAGCTAACTCATTGTTCACAAGCTGGTTTTATTAAACATAGATCTGGTTCTGATCACCTACATTCCTTATTTAATTTAATTCACAAAGCCAAATTCCTCAAGACACCAGCTGCAGTCATAGCTATTGATTTTGAGAAGGCCTTTGATTCCTTAAACTGGAACTTCCCTTATCAAGTTTTATCTTATTTCAGTCTTTCTCATACCTTTTGCTCCTGGATCAAGCTATTATATAACTCCCCTGTTGCTAAAATACTTACTAATTCCACCCTTTCTTCTTACTTTCATCTAGCAAGGGGAACTAGACAAGGCTGTCCACTGTAACCTTCCCTGTTTATTTTAGCCATGAAACCCCTGACTGCTTGTTTACATCAATCTTCTGGCATTATGGGCATACCTGTGAGCAATTCAAGATATGTTTCTCTCTCCTAAGTGGATGATCTCTTAATCTTACTCACAAACCTGAATGAGGCTGGGCCTCTGTTGGTTGATTTGCTTAATAATTTTACTAAAATTTCTGTCCTTGTTTTGAATTATGGCAAATCACAAACTATGCCCCTTAATGACCACTGTAAAGCCTTTATGAACATACCTCTTGGATTCCGCAGGTCACCACAGGGTATAACATATCTAGGAATCAAAATTACTAGTAACTTAGGGAAGATATGGGACATTAACTTTAACCCCTTATTTGATAACATCAAAACAATTCTGGACAGATGGAAGCTTCTTAATCTCTTTTTCATGTGGAAAATTGCAGCCATTAAGATGTCCATTTCCCCCAAGATTCTTTACCTCTTTGCCAATATTCCTTTAGTCTTAATATCCTCCTTTTTTGCTAAAATTGATAAATTAATAGATAACTTTATTTGGGATGGGAAACCATCGAGATTTAACCACAACAAACTTCAATCACATTGGAAAAAAGGGGGATTCAGACTCCCCTGGTTCAAAGGCTACCTCTGGGCTTTCCGAATGGCCCAAACCATTAAACTGTTTCGGAAACCCTCCCCTCACTCACCACTATGGGTTGCAATGGAATCTGCATTGTGCCCGGGAGGAGTTCTCACTTTCTTCATTTTTAATCCCATTTCCTCTAAACTAAGATCTCACCCAACTATATCATCCTCTGTTCTTTATTGGAAACTAATCCAAATCCAATCCAACATCCTGGTTTTATGCCCCCTTATGGGGCAATCCACTGCTCATTCTAGAAGATCACCCAATTTTCTGTCGTACATGGAGGAACAAAGGCGTTTTCTTTCTCTGAGATATCTTGGACCAGAATTCACTCACTCTTAGTTCATTCTCAGACTTGCAGGTCACATGGAAACTTCCAAAACAGGACTTCTGGAAGTTTTTACAAATTCTGGCAGCTTATAATTCTCTCTCTTGTTTAGTGTATAGGCATACTCTTCTAAACCCATACATCTCGCAATGGACTAATTTATCAGTAAAATTAAATAGCTCCATTTACAAAGACATTATTGGTAATCTACCTGATCAGTCTATACAGGCCAGAAATAAATGGAGTACTCTTCTTAACTGTAATATTTCAGATGCACAATGGAGTAATTGTTGGTGTATTGCACATAAAACCTTTACAGATGGCCGTAGTTCTTTAATACAAACTAAAATCCTACATCTTTGGTATAGAACCCCCTCTGTGCTTCAACGAATGGGCCTATTAAATAATAATAATTGCTGGTGCTGCAATTTGGCCAACAGGGATCTACCTCATATCTTGTGGTTTTGCGCTCCCATTAATAAGCTATGAAATAAAGTCTGTTTACTTGCCTCCAGAGTAACAGGACAAAAACTACGTTTTGACCCCAAGCTATTCCTTCTAGACATCCTTATCCCCAGTAGCTCTCTCCTCTCACAGGCACATTTTAGATGGCTAAACATACTTTCTCTTCTGGTCAAATGTCTGATTCTTATGAAATGGAAATCAACTCTGGTGCCTTCTCTTTCAGATGTTCTTCAAAGCCTCTCTCAGTATGCCTCCCTAGACCGATTATCTCTTGTTACTCATAACTGACTCACTGTATATGACAGATGTTGGCAGGATTATTTCAAGTACATCAAACCTAGTTCTTCTAGACCCTAATTCTTAGGGATATTTAGCCCTCCTTCTTATTTTGCTGTCAAATTAGGTTTTCTCAAAACTTTTGTGCACAGATTTCTCCTCTTTTTTCCCTTCTTCCCTGTTTTATCCCTCTCTCTCCTTCCCTTCCTCCTTGCTTTTTTCTCTCTTCTTTCTTTCCTTGCACACTTTTCTCTTATCTTCACCTCTCCATTACTGAACATTGTTCATATTACCACATTTATCACTTTTTGCAATTTACTGAATGCCTTGCCATAGCCAGCCCTAGCACGTATTTCGTACATGGTTGCTATTTCTGATCCTATAATACCCTATTGATTGTAACCCTTCTGCACTCCACTTACATCCTGTCTAGGTTTGTGTTTATTATTAATACATGTATATAAGGCTTCCCCAATATGTTTACCCAAAATACTGTGTTTTGTTAAGTGATATTTTATACCTGACATGGAGGATAGTCTTCTATTGTATTAAATGTGTGCTTTCTTATATACTTGAATTTCAATAAAAGGATAAAGTGAAAAAAAAAATAAGAGTAGGGGTGGTCTATAGACCACCACATCAGGGTGAGGAAGTGGACTGTGAATTGGTTAGGGATATATAGGAAAATGCCAGGAGAGGGGAAATCCTAGTGGTAGGGGACCTGAACCTACCCGATGTAGACTGGTGGATTCCATCTGCCACAACAGAAAAGAACAGGGGCTTATAGGAGTCCCTGTGTGATGCATTCCTCAGCCAGCTTGTTAATGGATCTACTAGGGGGGAGACTACACTAGATATGGTTCTAACAAAAGGGGGCAGAGTGCAGAGGTTGAGGTTGGGGAACACTTGGGGGACAGCGACCACCGGATGGTCAGGTTTTCCATCCAGACAGGGGCAGAATCAGGCAGGTCAACCACTAGAGTACTAGACTTCAGGGGGGGATTTGTCAAAAAAATGAGGGGCATCTTAAGGAGGGAGCTTGCAGGGATCCAAGGGCTGGAGGAGGTAGAGCAGCTGTGGGAAGCAATTAAGGGTGGAATTCTCAAGGCCATGGAGCAATGCATCTGGAGAATTAGTAAAAGCAAAAGGGGAAGAAAGCTCTTGTGGTTCACTGCAGGAGTTAAGGAGGCTGTCAAGGAGAAGAGAAGGGCCTTTAGGGCCTACAGAAGGTCAAAAGGGTTAAAGGAAAGGGAAGTCTATAAGGACAAGCTCAGGGAAGTGGGAAGAACAATTAGGAAGGCAAAATTGAGCACAGAGGAGAAAATAGCTAGAGAGGTGAAAAGGGGAGACAAAAGATCCTATAGGTATGTGAGTGATAAGAGGAAAAACAGGCAGGGGATTCCAAGACTTTGAAGGAGGGGGTAAAATAGTTGTAGGAGATGAGGACAAGGCAACCCTTCTAAATGAATACTTTGCATCTGTTTTCACATCCAAGAAGGAAGGGAAGGGGCCTGTTCTGAGAAAAAAGGGGAGGGCAAGGAGGTGGACACAAGTCCTTTCACAGAGGTGAGGGTATTGGAGGAGATGGAAAAAATAAAACTGGACAAGACTATGGGGCCTGATCAGGTACACTCAACCGTGTTTCGGGAGCTAAGGGAGGATCTGGCGGGACCTCTGGCCAAGTTGTTTAATCTGTCCCTGGAATTGGGGAGGGCCCTGGGAGACTGTAAAAAGGCAGAGGTGGTACTGTTGTACAAGGGGGGGAGAATGGATGAGCCTGGCAACTATCTCCCAGTCAGTCTCATATTGGTTGTAGGCAAACTGATGGAAACCCTCACAAAGGAGAGATTGGTAAGGTACCTAGAGGAGGAGGGTCTAATCGGTGACAACCAACATGGATTTACAGGTGGCAGGTCTTGTCAGACCAACCTGATGGAATTCTTCAATGGAGTTACAGAGGTATACGATTGGGGGGAGTGGTGGATGTGGCCTACCTGGATTTCAGGAAGGCATTCGACTAAGCTAGACTTACAAAGTGTGTGGAGTATTGGCTAGGTGGGAGGACCCAGAGAGTGGTGGTCAGTGGGAAGCACTCCAGGGAACTAGCAGTGATGAATGGGGTGCCACAGAGGTTGGTGTTGGGACACATATTGTTTAATGTGTACGTGAGGAACTTAGCGGAGGGTCTAAATGGAAAGGTGTGCTTCTTCACGGACGACACGAAGTGATATAACACAGTGGAAGCTCCGGAAAGGGCATGGGGGAGGATATAGCCACGTTGGAGGAGTGGGCAGAAAAGTGGCAATTGAAATTCAATGCGTAAAAGTGCAAAGTAGTGCACATAGGGTGGAATAACCCAGGGGCTACTTACTGCCTCGGGAGGGGACACTGCAAGTCACAGAACAAGAAAAGGATCTGGTGATCTGGATCTCAGACACATTAAAGGTTAGGAGTTAGTGTGAGCAGGCAGCTGGGAAAGCAACAAGAGTGTTGGCATGCAATGGGATGTGTTTCACAAGTAGGAGGAGGGAGGGAGGTGATCATGCCACTATACAAAACATTGGTCAGACCACAGCTGAAGTATGGAGTTCAATTCTGGAGGCCACATTTGCAGGGTGACAAGGATAGGCTGGAAAGGGTACAGAGAAGGGTGACCAAGATGATTCAGGAGATGCAGGGAAGACCATATGGGGAGAGGCTGGAGGAGCTTGATCTTTATATGCTGGAGATGAGGTGGGATGGGGGGACATTGTGGAAACCTTCAAATACATGAAGGGAATAAATAAGGTTAAGAAAGGTAGCATCTTCGCACTGAGCAAAAACAAAACC
Source organism: Neoceratodus forsteri (assembly GCA_016271365.2). Taxonomy (NCBI): domain Eukaryota; kingdom Metazoa; phylum Chordata; order Ceratodontiformes; family Ceratodontidae; genus Neoceratodus; species Neoceratodus forsteri. Next base: position 721,802,547 of record CM057458.1, on the reverse strand, counting down.
ACCAGAGATCATGCATTTAAGCTGGAGGGGGGTCAGATTTAGGGGGAATGTGAGGGGGTGTTATTTCTCAGAGTGGTTTGTACAACCATGGAACAGGTTGCCAGAGTAGGTGGTGGAGCTGGATATGGTGGAGAAATTCAAAAGAGCTTGAGATAACTATATGGGACTAGTAAGGGGAGGTGAGAGAGGACAGCAGGGTGGGAAGTAAAAGGGTGGTGAGGGGACTATCTATGGCAGAGTCGATGGGCCAAATGGTCCTTTTCTGCCATCACAATTCTATAATAAAAGGGCAAATACATTAAGAGTCATTGTGGCTTCTCAGTCTACCTCCTTGTCGCCAAAAAATAATAAAAAATGCTCGTAGGGAGTCCCCAGTGATGGTGGAAAGCACAAATTAGAAGGTTCTGTCTCCTCATGCGAACATACAAACATACAAATTGCCACCAGAACAGGCCATATGGTCTATTGAATCTGCTCAATTATGCAGCTAGCCCCTCAGCATGGAGCTGCCCCGTCCTTCCCACTCCTCCTCGCCGACTGTCCCCCCTCACTCTGTCCCATCCCCTCTTGAAGCAGCCCACCATCCTACAGGTTACTACCTCCTTGGGTAGAGCGTTCCATTTATCTACCGCCCTCTCCGTGAAATAATGTTTCCTGATCTCCCTCCTGAATTTACCCCCTCCAACCACAGTTGATGCCCTCTAGAATCCCTCCCTCTTCTGATCCAGAATATCTCTCCTGTATTAGCCTTGTTTATCCCCTTCAGACACTTAAAGGTCTCAATCATATCTCCCCGTCCCTTCTTTCCTCCAGTGAATACATGTTGAGCATGTTCAGCCTTTCTTCATATGACATCCCCTCCAAACCCTGGATCATCTTTGTCGCTCTGTGCTGCACCCCCTTCAATAGTCTGATGTCCCTCTTCAGAAATACAGATGAGTATGAATAGATAGGCCACTGACAGAGTAAAGACTTTTGGCACATTCATAAGGTAGCAACAATGGGCAGACTGGATGGGCCTTGCGGTCCTTATCTGCCATCAACTTCTATGTTTCTATGACTCTATGTAAATGGGTACCAAAACTGCATGCAGTATTACAGGTGTGGTCTAACCAGTGACCTGTACAAGGGAAGGATCACCTCACTGTGACTAGAAGAGATCCCTCTTGCAAAACAGCCCAGCATCTTGTTGGCTTTCATTGCTGCCTTCCTGCGCTGACCTGAGTTACTCATATTCCTCGTTATCATCACCCTCAGGTCCTTTTCCTCCTCTGCGCTCCCCAACTGTACCCCTCCCAGCTGATAGTTTCTCCTCTGGTTCTTAGCTCTGAAGTGCAGTACCTTGCACTTCTTGGCACTGAACCCCAACTGCCATGTTTCTGACCACTCCTGTAGTTTAGACGGGTCTCCCTTCAGTCCCCTCCACCCCTCGATGTCTTCCACCACAACCCCCATCTTGGTATCATCTATGAACAGACTGATCTTACTCTGGGTCCCGTGCGAGATAGCCGCTATGAATATCCCAAACAGCACTGGCCCCAGCACCGATCCCTGTGGCACCCTGCTTGGTACCGCTCTTGGCGATGAGTTTCCCCTCCACCACCACCCTTTGCTGCCTGCCCTTCAGCCAGTTTGTGATCCTTCTAACCATCTTAGTACCCACCCCTGCATCTTCCAGCCTCCCCCCAGCCTCCCATGTGGCTCAGAATCGAAGGCCTTCCTGAAGTCCAAGTACAGGACATCCACTGCATGGCCTTTGTCCAGCTCCCTGGTCACCCAATCATAGTACTCAATCAGGTTTGTCTGGCAGGACCTGCCCAAGACAAACCCATGTTCCTGCCTGTTCTGGAAACGATTGTCCTCAAAAAATGTCACCAGCCTCTCTTTAAGGATTATCTCCATGATCTTTCCCACATGTGATGTGAGGCTCACCGTTTGTAGTTACTTGGATCATCCTTCAGGCCACATTTGTGAATGGGCATCACATGGACCAACCTCCAGTCCTGTGGTACGCATCCTGTGTGAAGAGAGGTATTGAACAGGTCAGCCAGTGGTTCTGCCAGGCTCTCCACCAGTTCCTTGAGTATCCTAGGGTGAATGCCATCTGGTCCTGGTGCCTTGTCCACCCACAGTGCCCTCAGTCCCTCCAGTACTCTGCCCTCTGTAATTTCTCCATCTGTCACCCCCTTCCATCCCCTGCCTCCTCCATCACTCCCATGAGGTAACTGTCCACCCCTCTCTACCATGAATACAGAGCAGAGGTACTCATTCAGTGCCTCTGCCTAATTCTCCCCCTTCTCTACCCACCCCCCGTTCTTCTTGATTCTCACTATCTGGTCACTGCTCTTCCTTCTTTCCCCAATGTATCTGAAGAAGTCCTTCTCTCCATCCTTAAAGCCCTGTGTCAGCCTCCACTCTCTGGATGCCTTGGTGGCTCTGACCAGTCTTGTAACCTCCCTGGATTTCTTTGTATATTCCTCCCCATCTTCCCCCTTCCCTGATCTCTTGAATCTTTGGAAAGCTGTCCTCTTGGCTCTCACCTTCTCCATTACCTACTTTGTCAGCCAACTGGGCTTCTTTGCCCTTCCCTTCTTACTCTATTCCCTAGTACATGTCCCGGTAACCTCTGCCTGCTTTGCCTTAATAATACATTTTTGATTGGTATCTATGGTGGGTTGGATTCTCTCCAGATGCCTTAACTGGATTTACCCCATCTTGTTGAAGTCTGCCCCCCTAAAGTCAATCACCCTGGTACCTGATGCTTCAGTTCGCTTCCACATTCTGAGTGTGAACCACACTGAGTGATGGTCACTCCCCGGCAGAGGGTCCTCAACCTCCAAGTCTCCAATAGCTTCCCCGTTTGATAGTACAAGGTCCAGAGTCCTTCCCAACCTAGTTGGCTCATGCACCAACTGCACCAGGAAGCTATCCTGGAATGCCCGCGGTATAACCTGCTCCCTAGCACATGTGATGGTTGGTGTGTTCCAGTCCACCCCAGGTAAGTTAAAGTCCCCCACCACCACTCTGTTTCCTTTTCTGCGAGCCCTCCTAATTTGGTCCATCAGCTCCCTGTCCAGCTCCTCCCCTTGTGTTGGTGGCCTATACACCACACCCATCCTCATTACTCTGCCCCTTGTATCCTGAAGTTGCATCCACAGGGCCTCAGTCCTGCCTTCCTCCTCCTCTTCCCTTATGCACCTTATTTCTTCCCTTACATAAATCGCCACCCCCCTCCTTTCCTGTTTGCCCTGTCCTTTCTGAATAGCCTGTAACCAGGGATGATCATATCTCAGTCTTAGTACTGGGTGGCCCAAGTTTCTGTTATATTTAATAGCAGCATCAAAAAAAATGTAAAGGGTGACAAAAAAAAGATAAAGCTGCTCAGATGCAGTAATGATGGATCAGATACCAGGGTGTCCAAAAGGGGGACCCCTAAATTCATTGATAGCAAAAATGTAAATAAAAGAGACTTTGAGCAGACACTGGAAATGTTGACTGCAAAAAAAGAAATTACAATAAAAAAATGTTACTGACACTCTTCCTAAACGGAAAAAGAATAAGGTGGATGACAAAGAAAAAATTCCTTTGTCTGAGGACATATCAAAGATGTGTCGATTTTTCCTGGCCATCCAGTCTATGGGAAATTTTAATAAGGTAAATGCCACCACCCCAAGCTCAGGCTCCAGCCTGTCTGCCAGTGGAGGAGGAGGAGGAGGAAGAGGAGTATTATGCACAAGAGGAGGAATGTGACACCATGGATTTAGAGGGTGCACCTGACCAAGACTTTGACATTCCTCCAGAGCATAAGGAGGACTATACTTAGTTGTCCTCATTGTTCAGATAAATGCTTGATACTCTCAACACCCCCATGCAGAAAATTGAGAAGGAGGAAGAAGATGCTAAATGTATGTACATGACTGGTATGGCACCTTCAAGGAGGGTGATAATCCACATACATAAGTCTCTTAAGAAGCCCAAGTCAAAAATCATGTTTGCACCTACTTCAGCTACAGCCATGGACAAAAATACTGAAAGAAAATATCAGGTGGACAGACAAAAGGTGGAATACCTGCATGTACACCCTAATCACCAACATGTACTCCAGGCTGCTGCTTGCAAGAGAGCAAAAATCACACTCTTGGCACTGCCTCCAAAAAAGGACTCTATAAAACTGGATACTATGGCCAAGAAAGTCCATACTAAAGCTTCTCTGCTCATTAGGCATGCAGTTAATTCACCATATATAGCACGGTACCAGACAGCATTGTGGAACACAACTCTAGCACATGTTGATAGAGCAGATGGTGAGCTGGCACAGGACTTGGTTGCCACAGCAAGATCAACCCTGGATGCCACTAAACACCTCTTCCACACTGCTGTGGATACTAATGACACTGCAGCTAGAGTTCTAGATCATGAGTGTCCTTAAGAAGATTTCCCTATTTAAGGACTACCATGCTTTCCCGGGATACTCAAACCAAAGCCATGAATTTCTCCTTTGAAGGAAATTCACTTTTTGGTGACAAAATGGAGGCATACATGAAAAAGTGGATGAATACAAGACCACTTGTAAAAGTAACAATGAGAAGGAAAAGGCCTCTGCTTCCTACAAGCCCTATGTAAGGGGAGGCAGAGGTAAGGATTCCTTCCAAAGAGTCTATACCCCATATACCCCTTATGAGTATTAGCCACAAAGCTGATACTACATGGCAAGGGCAAAAAGGGGCACAAAGCATACTGCTGCTGAACAACTAGCCCCAAGCACCAACCAAAGCAAAACCCCTGACAGTTATGCCCAGGTCTCCTGTCTATTGCCAGTGGGGAGAAGATTGGTTCAATACCTTCAGGAATGAATAAACATTACCTTGGACAAATGACTTCTGGAGCTAGTGGATCTAGGACTGTCTCTGAAGTTCAAAACATTTCCAAGACTACGGAAACACTAAACTGTTAGAGCACTCTCTCCCACAGAAAGAATGCTGTGGAACTGAAAGTAAAACAATTGCCGGCAGTGAAAGCTGCAGAAAAGGTCCCTGCCTCTCAGTGGGGTAAGGGTATATTCTCAAGGTACTTCCTGATCCACTGAAAAAAAGGGGAGTGGTGACTCATTTTAGAGCTCAGGCTTCTAAACAAGCAAATAAAGAAATTCAAGATAGTCACAGTGAGAACAGTGATACTATCCCTGCAGTCAGGACACTGGTTGGGATTACTGGATCACAAAGATGCCTACTGTCATATGCCAGTCAGGCCAACAAACAGAAAATGTCTTCGAATCAAGCTGGGGAACTGCCAATACCAGTTCACAGCTTTCCCCTTTGACCTCACCTCAGGACCAAGGGTATTCACAAAGTGATTGGCTGTGGAGGCTGCACACCTGAGAGGGTAAGGTGTGGTAGTTTTTACCTACTTGGATGACAGGCTAGTCTCAAGAAAAACAGAACAGGAGACAAGGCACTGACTTAAGACTATCAAAAGCATCTTGGAGTCTCTTAGATTCTTGATAAACCTGCAGAAGTCCGAGCTAGAACATCTTCAAGTACTGGACTTCATACAGTAGGAGCAGAGCTAAGCAACCTACAGGAGAAAGCCTTCCTCCCACAGGCCAGAGTTGCAGCTTTGATATCAACAGCAGAGTCCTTCACAAAAAGTCAGCCAAAACATGCAAATGACTTCCTGCAATTACTAGCACACATGGCCACATCCACAGTTGTGGTTCCATATGCCAGGTTCTAAATGAGAAATGCCCAGTACTACTTAAGAGGCAACTGGTCTGAAAGATGGAATCCACTCTCAAAGCTAGTGCCAGTGACAAAAGAACTGGTAAAGTTACTAGACTGGTGGCAGAAGAAAGCAACCTAAGAAAGGGCATTCCTTTTCTTCAGCACTCATCAACAAGTATTTATATTACACATGCATCACTCCTGGAGTGGGATGCCCACCTACCAGACCTCACAGTGATTGGCACTAGGAGCCACAGGAATCACTGGAACACATCAACCTCCTGGAGCTCAGGACAGTGCTGCCAGCAATGCAATCTTTCTTCTGCCAGCTACAGGTCTATCCAAATCAGAACAGATAACACCACAACAATGTATTACATAAACAAGAAGGGAGGGACAAACTCCTCAAAACTGTATAGGAGCAATGTGAATCTGAGACCTGGCATACACCTTAGAATCAAACATTTATGCAATGTACTTGCCAGGCAAAGACAATGTCCTGGCAGATTCCATAAGCAGAATCAGTCAGGGAAATCATGAATGGGCCTTAAACAGACAGGTTCTGGCCACAGTGTTCGGAAGGTGAGGCATTCCCAAAGTAGACCTGTTTGCTTCTTGGGAAAACAATCAGCTTCCACAGTTTTGTTGCAGAAGACCAACCAGAGGGACAGTCCCAGAGAATGTCCTGGTCTTGGACTTGACAGGGAGGTTTCTGTATGCCTTTCCACCATTTCAACTCATCCAGAAAGTCGTCTTGAACCTCAGGAGGAAATCTGCAACAATGATTCCCAAAAGCTCCAGTCTGGGCCAGACAGATCTGGTATTCAGTTCTACTGGCCCTATCCGATAAACCTCCAATCAGCCTGCCACTGAGTCACAATCTGCTGACCCTATCCTAGGACAGGATAGCATTCCCAAACCCCAAGATATTACACCTGAGGGCATGGCTCTTGAGGAGTTAATATACTCTGGATTAAATCGCTTAGAGGAAGTCCTGAAGGTGCTTAGAGTTTTTAGGAAACCAAAAACCAGAAAAACATACTCCTCTAAACGAAAGATTTTCTTACTCATGTACCACCAGAAGAATAATCTCAAGAGAGAGGCAGGGTTGTCTATAGTTTTGAAATACCTGGTACTGTACATCTGTTGTCTCTAGACCTAAGGCCTTAAACACTAAAAGTGTACTTAGCAGCTGTGTCAATCTACATATCAGCAGGAAAGGGAAGGTCACTGGCCTCCTAACCTATTTTCAAAAGTTTTTTTTAAAGGCCTTAGCCACTTGTACCCACTGGTAAGACATTCCCTGCATGGGATGTCAATGCCCACCTTGCCTAGCTCATGGGAGCATCTATCGAGACTATGTTCATTGCTGACCTGAAGTATGTCACATGGAAAACCATATTCCTGATTGCAATGACCTCTGCTAGGAGGGTGGGTTAACAGAAAACTAGAGCTGTGTGGGATGCGAAAATTCTGAATTTGTGGAATTTCAATGACATTTCATTAAATTCTGTGAAATTTCATGAAATTTCATCAGAGTTTTGTGTAATTTTTAAAATGTATACATTTGCTCATAACTCGGCCATCGTTTGAGCTAGAGCTCTGAAGTTTGGCATGTTTACTGTCTTTGAGAAGTTCCAATTATGTGCCAAATTTCATGAAGGATGGATGTTCTCAAAATTATATACAAAACTTTGCAACAGCATAGACATGAAGGAAGGAGCAAAAGGTATGGAAGCAGACCTGAAAACACTTGAGGAATGGTCCAGGGATTGGCAGTTGAAATTTAATGCCAAGAAGTGCAAGGTTATGCAAATAGGAAAAAGAAACCCAGGGATAAAGTATACACTGGGAGGGCATCAGTTAGAGGAGACAAAGACAGAAAGAGACAATGGAGTAGTCATAGCGGATGACTTAAAGATTGGAAAACAGTGTGAAAAGGCAGCACAGAGGGTGAGTTGCATCCTTGGATGCATTAGTAGGGGAATTCCAAGTAGAAAGAGTGAAGTTATCATTCCTTTCCACAGGTCCTTGGTGAGGCCACATTTAGAGTACTGTGGTCAGTTTTAGAGGCCCCACCTCAAAAAAGACATAGACTGCCTGGAGAGAGTACAGCAAAGGGCTACAAAGATGGTGCATGGACTGCATTGTGAGCCATATGAGGCAAGACTCAGGGAACTAAATCTGTACACCCTTGAGCAGAGAAGAAACAGAGGGGACATGATAGAAACTTTTAAGTACGTTAAGGAAATCAACACAACACAAGCAGGAAACCTCTTCCAGAAAAACAGGAACCCACATACAAGAGGGCACAACTTGCGTCTAGTGGGAGGCAGGTTAAAAGCAACCTCAGGAAGTACTTCTTTACAGAAAGGATCATAGATCCATGGAACAGCCTACCTCAGGAGGTGGTGGAATCCAAGACAGTACGTGAGTTCAAACTTGCATGGGACAGACATTGTGGACACATCAGGGTACATTCTAAATAGGGAGGGGGGAAGAAACATGGGCAGACTAGATGGATCATGTGGTCCCCATCTGCCAACACAATTCCTATGTTCCTGTAGGTGCTCAAAGTCTGTCCTTTTATTTTTTCTCGGAAATGTCATGAACATTTTTATCTGCATGTACTGTACCTCAGCCGTCTATTGGACCAGATATCTTATATTTGGCAGGATTACTTGATGATACAAGTTCTAACGATGTTCCATATTTCATGAGATTACGATGCCTCATCTTAAAATTATATGTGCTCAAAATCTGTCATTTTATTTTTTGCAGAAATTTAATGAGATATTTTATCTGCATATAACTTAGGCACCTTTGGAGCTAGACATGTGTAAATTAGAATTCATAACTTTTTTGTAATGGTTATAGAATCTTCTAAATATGGAGAGAATTGGATTAGAGATGTTTAAGTTACAGGGGTTCAAAATGTTGCTATGTAAATATTTGCAAAATGTTGTGAAAACTTTAAAAATGTGAATGTTTGTAACTTCTCTGCTCTTGCAGGCATATACTTAACATTTGGCATGCAAATCCGATTTCAGTGTATCCTGGTGTCTAACACAACTGGATAAATGGTTTACCAGTTTCAAATTTACAGTGGAAAAAAACAAAACAATGCAAAAAATTATTGGTAACATTTTCTCAAATATTTATCGTTGCATATAGATGAAGCATCCAGAATTCTTTTTGTGAAATTTAACATTCATATCACAACTTTATTTGATAAGCTAGGCTGAGCTTTTTGCAGTCCTGCTGTTCCTCTTTAGGTGCATATCCCCTTGGCATAGCCAGATTGACCCAGTAGAACTATTGATCCCACTGATATCATCTTTGTTCTTTACAGTGACAAACTCCCTTAAAAACGAGTCGCCTACTGCTTTTGCTATCAAACTGTCCCATTGTAATAGCCAGAATTCTTCCTTCCTAGTGCCCCAGCTATTGTCTTCCCCAATACATCTTTTTGAGTGCCTCTATATCCCAGACATGCATGTACATCAGGCTTCCAGAATCATCAATTTACTGGGTGTGATCCTTATACAGTATACCTACATTCAGGTTGGAATTGTTGACACTCTGTACTTCCTTGCTCCAACTGGGGGGTCTACCACTAATGTGCTACCCAGCTCAGCTGTCCATTTCTTCATGAAACTATGTATCTAACTCCTGAATCTGGTGACCCCTTGCACTACCTACCTGTCATACCCTTATCCTTTAATTAGAATACCCCAAATAAGGCTGAGTGAAATTAGCAAATTCCAATTTCATGGAATTTTTATGAAGTTCCACAGTTTTCACAAAGACTCATGGAATTTGACATTAAGTACAGATGTTATTTTGCAATTTCTGAGAACAAGTAATTAATAAAAATGACACACACAGTCTCCATGTAAGGTCTAAGAACCTACCACATCTAACGGCATTGCATTCTCCAGTTTTAAAGTTTCAGGGGTTTACAAATTTGCAGTTTACAGTCTTGCAAATTTTAATTTTAAAATGTTGTGAAAGTTTGACTACTATTAATTAAGTCCCATTTAAAGCTATAAATATGGACTTTTTCAGAAACAACATGTGGTATAGTAGTTTAAATGTTTCAAATCAGTTTAATCTGGATATATTATTTTAAATTAAAAGGGAAATAACTGAAATTCAAATGTTGGCAACATGTCTGGCAGGCTATAACTCAATCCCATTTGAAGCTAGAACTATGAAACTATGTGTGTGTGTGTGTGTATATATATATATATATATATATATATATATATATAGAATCATATATATATATAATGATAACCTGTATACCTGTAAAATTATATAACATTTCAACGAATACTATGAAAATGATACTAACATAACATAAATTTAATTTTGGCAAACTGTTTGGCTGCCTATAACTCAGCCCCCTTTGAACCTTGAGACTTAAATGTGATGCACATACCCTTGCTGTATGTTTCTCTAAATTCTGAAAGTGTGGAGACATTTGGATAAGAAATTTTAAAATTAGATTGAAATAACTGAAAAATAAATTTTGATTAAATGTTTGGCCACTCATAACTCCATCCCCTTTCAATCTATGACTCTGCAGTTTGGTACACTTCTGTGAAGTACAATTAACTGTCTACATACCAAATACAGTGTCATTTGAACATGTGCTTTTACAATTAGAGTAAAATAACTGAAATGTAAAATTTGTCAAAATTCCACAGAATCAGAATGGTCATTCCTTGGGCAGGCCATGGGCAGAATGTTATATTCTGCACAGCTCTACTGTAAATCTTTTGGACAGAGACAAATTACATGATCTTACACTGGGATAAGGTAGTTTTTTTTAACTAACAGGACATTTCTAACAAGGTGATGTCAGAGTGCCACTTTAATCAGTCAGTAACACTTCCTGTGTTCTAGCCAGAACATTCTACTCCTGGGGTTGCCACCTTTGAATTGGCCCAAACTGGACCTAGATAGCCATGCCCCCTAGCCCTACCCCTTTTTCAATGGCCACGCCTCTCTCAGAGCTGTCTAAGTGGTACAGGCAGTTGGCCACTTGTTTATAGATGCATTTCTCATGCCTTTTATCTCCTAAAGCTGGGCACATAACATCTTTTACTGCATTATTTCGCTATAAAAATCTGGGCTTCTATCTGGCCAGTTGTACAAGCTACAATAGCATCTGACCTTAAGACACAGCTTGTAACTGGAAGTGACAACTTACAATGGAGTAGCTTGTGGCTGAAATTACAGGAGGAAGGATTTTTACAGGAACACTTTGTTGGCTCAGCACTCTAAACTGGACGTTTAACTAAAGTACCCCCCAAGTGCCAACTAACTTGCTCTGTGACACATTACAGTGGCACTTTTTCTGTGCTTGTTTTATCTTTTACTTTAGTCTGTGAGGTAGAATTGGTCAGTGACTAGTGGTGAAAACTGAAAGAGGTCAAAAATCAGAACCGGGAGCAGGAAAACCAGGTGACCAGTGATGGCATCCGAAAAATGGATCCTTCAGTAAAAGAATGAGTGGGTGGCAATCCTATCTACTCCAGGTGAGCACAAACTGCACAACTTTGACTTGAAAAGAGTTCTAGGTGGGGGGGCGCTGTGGAGCCCAAGCTGAACAGTCGCTGGTTACATCGGCTCCTGAGACATAATTTTTTACAATCTAAATAAATACTAATTTTTGAGTACTAAAAAGTACACTTTACACCACATTTGAAGGCGATAATTTAGTGAACAAGATGGGAAGGACTCACAAGAATCCGCAGCCAGGTGAGGTGAAAAAAGACATAGGGAAAGGCTTGCTGATAGGCCCTAGCACTAGATCAATCCCAGGAGGCACGATGGAGGGGCATGATTCAGAGGAAATGCTGCAGTCTCTCGGCCGCAAGATGCGGCAGCTCTTGGCTTCATCGGCTTCCACTAACTCCAAACTGGACCTCATGCCAGGCAGAATTTCCACAGTGCAGTCAGCAGTTGATAACCTTCAGGGAGATGTAGAAGAGTTGAAATGGCACATCACAGTGTGCCAAAGCACCACTCTACAATGTGCAAAAGAACAACAACACACGAATAACCATTTGGAAATACTGGAAAACCAGATTAGAAGCCAGAATCTATGGAGAGTGGGCCTATCGGAGGGGGCAGAAGGCAACTCTGCTCATTTGTTTGCAAAGGACTAGTTGACAGATCAATTCCAGGAGCAACTAACTGGGGAGGAAATACATATTATTAAAGCCTACCGATTGCCACATAGAGCTAAAACACCGACAGAGCTTCTGAGGGTCCTAATGATCGTTCTGGATAGTATGGCCACCAGGGACAAACTGTTGAATTGGGCCAAGAGACACAGACCACTATCTCATGAAAGTACTCTAGTTCACATATTTCCAGACATCGCTTACGCTACGCGACTCAGAAGGAAAAAATTTGACGGGGTGAGAAAGACACTTAGAGACTTGAACATACCCCATACAATGCAGTTCCCAGCTAAAATCAGGATTATTCAAGGTGGTAAGGTCTACATATTTACAGACCCATTGGACGTGGGGAAATGGGCAGCAAAGATGGCGGCTGCCAGGAACGCCACGAGGGAAGCCCAGATGGATGAAGGAGAGGAAGAAGGCACTTGAAAAGTGGGACCTTTTATTAATTTTTTCTCCTTTCGTGATGCAAGTTTTTCTATCTCTACAATATTTACAAGTTGGAAAATGTAACAGTAGTATATCAGATAGATTGCTTAAGTTGATGTAATAATAAAAGGTACCTAGGTTACTGGGTATTGAAATATCTGACATACCCTTTATGTTGATAAGTCTCAGTAGTTTAATAAAAGTTAAAATTTAGTGGCTGAGTAAAGATAAAATGTTTGTACAGCATGAAGGGAAACATGGTACCAATAGCCCTTTTTAGGGCAAAGGAGAATTAGTTTCACATGCTAAGAAAGCCTTTAAAGTGATAACACCATGTGCTCATGGGCTGTTTTCCCACAAAATTAAGTATAAATGTTTGATAATATATACTTAGACATCTTGTTAGCGCTCCCTGAGTTGGTTTTAAGTAAGGGACGATGAATCCTGTATAAAATGAAGGGTTATCTTCTGTAAGAATGAAACACTAATGTTGTTCCTTGCAAGGTTCATTGTATATGTATGCAAAGCATTCTTTTTAAAAATGAATAAAATATAAATAAAAAAAAAAGAAAAGAGTTCTAGGTATATTCATGGACTGGACAAAAGAGGTCGAGTCCAAAAACATTCAGCCTTTTGTTTCCTCTTGTGAGGCTGGCAAAGGTAACCCAGCAACCAAGAGTGCTATCTCTCACTGCATAGTCTCTTTCATACAGTTTTGTTATGAAAAAACTGGAAACATACCACCCAGAGGCCTAAGGGCACACTCCACAAGAGGTACTGTACCTCTGCCTCTGTTGCATCCACAAGGGGCATCCCATTAATGGACATTTGCAAAGCAGCTACCTGGAAAACTGCACACTTTCACAAAGCACTATTGTCTTGGTATACTGTCCAGAAGGGATGCCAGCTCTGGAACTGCTGTCTTGCAGAACCTTTTCCCAAGTAGGTTGTATACCCAGCCTCTCAAGGTACTGCTGTATAGTCTGCTTTGAGTGTAACCATAAAGTTAAGGATTCCTGGGGTTAGAAGAAAAAAATGCTAATATTTCTTCTCAGGGATCTCTCAGGTTCTCACAATAATCAGTTACTTTTATTTAGATTGCTTGAGCATTGCTATTGCAGTTTCTCTACAACTGTAAAGTTTTTTTTTCCTTTAACTTTCACATAATTTTTGCATTTACATGTCTGCTTCAGTTTAATGTTTTTCAAAATCATTGAAGTGTGTGTAATTGTTTTAGTGGCCTATTAGCTAGATTCGCTAGCAACCACTCCACTCTGGAGATAGAAACAATCTGGTAACTGATAGAGTGGAGCATGGTTGAAGAGTTTTTCAAACCACTATTCTAAATTCTACTAATTAGGATAGGGTTCTGTATCTAGGGTATCTGTCTCTTAGGAGATGACTCTTAGAGTGTATCCAATAGTGAAAGATCCCTGAGGAAAAAAACATTACTATGTTGAGTAATATTTCCTTATTGAGTGAAGCCTAATTGGAGAAAAAGATTTCCCCTTACAGTTTGCTCTCCATTTAATTCCATTAATAACATATACCTGTACCTCAATATGTCTCCTTAATGAATGGAGTCATGTTTCTTGCAATTACAAGCATAAATCATTCAATTCTCAAAATAAAGTGGTACATGTTAGTATACATTTTACATGGCGTTTTTGAATGTTTTACGTTGTTTAAATTAAGTAACCAGTTATATGTGCTTGTGCAAACAATGTTTGGTGTTAAAGAAGAGAACGGTATTACCTATTGTACGGTGAAACAGACACCAGGCCCTATACATGACAGTGTGGGTTGCCTATGCGGAGGTGCGGAGGCAACCCTAAGTCAGAATGCCATGCAACAGAGGTCCAGCAGTCCCCCTGCAGCATTCCTGACAGGTGTGCTGAGCCTCATGTGCACGCGATCCTCCAGCCGCCCCCATAGACACATGGGTGGTCTGGGGGAATTGTCGGGGGTGTGTACTCACACCCTGTGCCATTCACTAAGGTGTGGCGTGCCAGACATGGAGGGGAGAAGGTTACAGCAGTGGGGATCCTGTTGTAACTACTGTGCCTCCACACCAATGGCATCTGTCACCTGTGGCATGGCAGACAAGCCCGCTACCATGATGCTCCAGCCCTACTATCTGCATGGTAGGGCTGGGGGCAACCCCTCAGGCACAATACCATGTCATTTGAAGCCAGCAGCATGTATACCATATCCATCATTGCTACAGCCACCAGACGCAAGACAGGCATTACCGAGGTATAGTATAGCCAGATGACAGCCCCAGGAATATACATGGTATCCAAAATTTACTCCCAACTGTGACATCTGTCCATTGTTTATACACAGCAACCACTGCACTGCACAAATGCCACATTATTGTACAGTATATCCTTTACCCTGGACTCAGTCCCTGGTATGCCCTGTTAATGGTGCTGTTGCCTCGTTGATGTGCATCACCCCTGCTGCTACAGTACATACAGTAGCAGGATACCATGCAAGGTGCACATTAAGGAGACATATACTAGCTTAAACTCTTGCATAGTGCACAGTTAATCCCTGGAGCAAGTATGAATGGTGCAGCACAGGCTGACACATGGCAGACCACAGCATTGGCGCTGCGAGTGCTGTATCACTGTGTTCTTCAGAACCATCCAGTACACCATACCTACACATAACAAATTGCACACTGTACTGTACTGTACCTATTCTCCATGCCACAACTGCTTCAGATGTCAATTGTGTGCTGTATCCAACTGTCATAGATAACTCCAGAAGTAGCCGTCCTACTGACAGTAGGTGTGAGGGCATTATCATAGTGTTCAGTCATGTGTCAACAGTGGCATAGTCACCTGCAGTACACCACTGTAGATACAGACATGTTACTGCCTGTATCTCTGCAAACCACACTGTCACCTGTACTGCACAGTGGGACCTGCACCTTCCCATGATCCCCTGCTCACGCAGCAGGGGATCCACTATGGGACCAAGGATGGGAAGTTGATTGGATGCCTGCCTATGTCCTTCACTATGCACCTATCCACCCCCCACGATCCTGCGCGTCGACGGGGGTGAGCACGAACAGGCAGCCAATGTTAGTGAATGCCAGCCAGTGGGTACCTGCCCATGGGTGCAGAGCTGTGCAGGCTGGGTACATACCTCTCGAGCATACCCAGACCTGGTTAGTGTATACAATCCCTCTCTATAGTCATACCTCTGTGTTCTAGTACATACAGTATGAAGTATATCATGCTTGCTCAGCTAGTCTGGAGTTCCTTTGGATTAAGCAGGAAGGACAGATGCAGTGCTACTGTAGATGTGGTGTCTGCCTCCATGTTAAATAATTGCAATCAAATGTATATAGTTTATTTATATGGTGTTGTACATAGATACTGTCGGCAGATAAAGACTGCCAGGCCCATCCAGTCTACCCGCTTATGCTACCTGATGAAGCGGCCAGTGACCCTATCTGATCACTGGCTTTAGCTTTTTCTTCTTATCTCTAATATTACTTTATTCTTGTCCCATGCATGTCTGAAGTCTGTCACCATACAGGTGGCTATCACTTCCTGGGGCAGGCTATTCAATGCATCCACCACCCTCTCTGTAAAAAAGAACTTTCTGACATTTCCCCTTATGCAGCCACCCATCAGTCTCATGTCATGTCCTCTTGTTCTGGGACTACTTTCAAACTGAAATATTTATTTTATTTATCTATTTCTCGGAATTACAATACCTTTGAATCACAGACTCTTTTACAAAGGTTCAAGGTCAGAAGTGAACAAATAGTTACAACAAAAGGACATTTGCAAAGTACAGTGACAACGATGCTGACATACATAAGATCTTAACAAGAGTAAGAAAGGGTTACAGTTGGTACAATCAAAAGGTAAAATAGAGAGGCACCATCAGTAGGATGACTTTGTCATTAACAAGGAAGCAGGTTGCAAAAATGGCAGATGGGCACATAGTAACATTTGAAGATAAGCTTAAGGAAAAATACAAAGGGTTACAGGTAGGTAACAGGATTTAATGCAATATCAATGCCATCAGAAATTGACTAAATCTGTATTAGAGTGGAGAATAGGAGGGAGGAATGGGGTGGAAAAACCTAAGACAACAAAGGCCAGGGTTGACTAAAAGCTAGGTGATTGGTAGGCAGGTGAGAGGCTGAAAACTTAGAATAAAGGATGAGGAGTAGATAACAGAAAGGTGGGAAAGGAGGAGTAGATACCAGAAGGGGTGGGAAAGGAGGTAGTAGGGTATGTAGTAGTAATATGTTGTCTCCTTTCACCTTGTTCATGCCCTTGAGGCATTTGAATGTTTCTATCATGTCACCTCTCTCCCTCCTTTTCTCCAACGTGTACAAATTGAGGCCTCTTGACTTTTTCCTCGTAAGGCTTGTGATGTAGACCCTTCACCATTTTGGTCACCCTCCTCTGCACCGTCTCTGTTTTATCAATGTCCTTACAAAGATGTGGCCTCCAGAACTGGACATAGTACTCAAGATGAGGCCTCACCAGGGTCTTGTACAATGGAACTATTACCTCACTCCTTCGGCTTGTGATTCTCCTTCCAATTCACCCCAACATCCCAGTGGCCTTGCCAATTGTCTTGGCCATCTGCCTTGTGGCCTTCAGGTCGTCTGTGATTATGACCCCCAAATCCCTCTCATCCTTAGTAACTGTCAACAGCTCTCCCCCCAACCTGTAGCTTGCTCCAGGGTTCCTGCTCCCCACTTGCATGATTTTGCACTTCTTTGCTTTAAACCTTAGTTGCCATGCATCTGACCATCTCTCCAACTGTTCCAGGTCCTTTCTCATTCTTTCCACCCTCTCTGGGGTATCCACCCTATTGCAGATCTTGGTGTCATCTGCAGACAGCAAATCTTTCCCTCCAGCTCATCTGCAATGTCACTGATGAAGACACTGAAGAGGACCGGCCCCAGAACTGATCCTTGAGGTACCCCACTGGTCACTTCCCTTTCCTCTCATTGGGTTCCATTTAGCATGACCCTCTGTTTTCTGTCCCTTAAGCAGTTTCCAATCCAGTTTACCACCTTGTGCCCCATCCCTAGGCAACCTAGCTTGTTGAACAGTCTCCTATATGGGACGGTATCAAAGGCTTTGCTGAAATCTAGGTAGGCAATATCTACTGCCCCCCCCCCTTGGTCTACTGCCTTTGTCACCCAGCCAAAGAAATCTATCAGATTGATTTGACAAGACCATCCTATGGTGAACCCATGTTACCTAGGATCCAGCACCCCCATGGCTTCTAGGTGCTCCACTGTTCTTTCCTTGAGGAGTGTCTCCATTATCTTTCTGACTACAGAGGTTAGACTAACTGGTCTGTAGTTCCTTGCATCTTCTTTACTACTGCTCTTGTGAAGAGGCACAACATTTGCCCTTCTCCAGTCCTCTGGGACCACTCCAGTGTCTAGGGACTCACTGAATAGGGCTGCCAGAGGGCCTGCCAGTTCAATTCTCAGTTCACTCAGGACCCTGGGGTGTATGCCATCTGGGCCCATGGCTTTGTCCACCTTCAGCTTTGCAAGCTCTTCTAGGACCCTCTCCTCTGTGAATGGACTGGTGTTTATGGTATTGTCCTATATTTGTGAGTAAGAGCATGATATTCAAAGGTCAGTGCACATGCTAACATTGCTGGTTAGCGCATGTACTAACCTGGGTTTGTGCAAACACTCTCAGATTACCCATATTCAGAAGCCCCAGGGGCCCCCCACAAACCCGGCAGTGTCAAAGCACTAAAATACCACTGCACCTATGCAAATGAGGAAGCCAGCAGTGAGGCAAGGCAAGGCAAATTTTATTTTAAAAGACGCCCATACCGGAGGCTCTGGGTGCCGAACATTTAAAAGAAAATACATATTATGCATTCTAAATAAAAACATAACAATATCACAGATATAGCACCATATATAAATACAATGGCTTGAGTAAAAGCCAAAAGCTGAAAAAGCCAGTACTAGCCTAGCAAAGATTCTAGGACAGCAAGGACTATAATAAACAATCCAGGAAGGCTTGATTAAATAAGAAGGTCTTGAGGTGGGCCTTAAAAACCTCTACTGAAGGGGCTTCCCTCACAGCTGGAGTAAGCAAATTCCACAGGACGGGAGCGGCGACACTAAATGCTCTGTCGCCGGCTGTTTTTAACCTCATCCTGGGGATCACGAGGAGGCCCCTAAAGGAGGAATGGAGGGGGTGGGTTGAGACAGCAGGAATAAGAAGGTCCTTCAGATAACCAGGGCCCAGGCTGTGAAGGGCCTTAAAGGTGAGTAAACCCACCTTAAAGAGGACCATCCACCTAACTGGCAGCCAGTGCAGTTGACGCAGGACCAGACTGATATGACAGTATTTAGACTATCCAGTCAACAACCTATCCACCACGTTCTGCACCAGCTGAAGTCAGCACAGGGTACCCCCAGAGACCACGAGATAGAGCGCATTACAGTAGTCCAGCCTGGATAATATGAAAGCATGTACCAAGGTGGGGAGATCCTGCGGCAGAACTGGGGCTTTATCCTGGTGATATTCCTCAGATGATAGAGACTGGTACGGACTGTGGAAGACACCTGAAACTCAAGTGTCAATCCACTGTCCAGAATAACGTCAAGATCTCACACCCTAGAGGAGGCCTTCAATGGTACAGAGCCAAGGAAAAGCCCAGTATCTGCACCAGGGGCCAACTTATTACGCCCTCTGTTCGACTTCACCACCAGTACATCTGTCTTATCAGTGTTCAGTCTCAACCAACTGGAGGCCATCTAGTCATTGATTTCCACGAGGCAGCTATTAAGCACTTCCACTGCGCGAGATGTTCCAGGGGCAAAGGGAAAATACAGCTGGGTATCATCGACATAGCAATGAAAATCCAAGCTGTACTTCCTAATGAGCTCTCCCAGGGGCAGCATGTACATGGCAAACAACATCGGCGACAAGACTGAACCCTGGGGAACCCCGCACAACAGGTGGCCGGGAAAGGAGGAAAAATTCCCCATCACCACCCTCTGCCTCCTGTTAGATAGAAAGGACTCAAACCAGCAGATGACTGTGCTGGTCAGTCCGCAGAATTCCCTTAGGCGGTCAAGCAACACCCGATGGTTAACCATGTCAAAATGCTGAAGAGAGATCGATGAGAACAAGAATTGTCCCCTCTCCTCAATCTCTAGCCCTAAGGAGGTAATTGTGCAACTGAACCAATGCAGTTTCTGTGCTATGCCCTGCACGAAACCCAGACTGGAGTGGCTCGTATAAATCATGGGCCACGAGATGCTCCTCAAGCTGAAGCGCCACCACTTTCTCCACAATCTTACCCAAAAATGGGAGATTGGAGATAGGACGATAATTTGCCTTGATCTCAGGGTCCAAAGATGTTTTTTTCAGAAGGGGTCTCACCAATGCCTCCTTCAAGACATCAGGAAAGACCCCCTCTGACAAGGAACACCAGGCAATCAAGGCAAATACCGGGCCAACAGAGTCGACACATCTCATTAAGAAATGAGTTGGCACCGGGTCCAGTTCACAAAAGGTGTGCCATAGCCTGGAAGCAATCTCAATGACCTCAGCCACCTCCACCAATCTAAACTTGCCCTAACCAGGTGGAGAGCTTTCCGGGCACCCATAGTGACCACTGTCAGCCAAATTTTTACCCACTGGCAGAACCCCCTGCCTGATGGCAGACACCCTGTCCGAGAAGAACCGAGCAAACTCTTCGCATAATGCATTAGAAAAAGCTACCTTCGGCTGTAGACAGGAAGGATGAAGAAGCCTGTCCACAGTTTGAAAGAGCATAGCTGGTCGGTTCCTCCTGGCAGCAATCTTCCTGGACAGAAATTCTGCCTTCTTACAGTTGATTGCTCCTTGGTATGCACTGTAGTGCATACGTAGGGCCAGTTTTTCCACCTCCAGGCCAGACTTCCACCAGCAGTGCTCTAATCTCCAACCCAGAGTCTTCAACCCCTTGAGCTCACCATCATACCAAGGGGACCTCAAATGAGAAGACTTGGGTCATACATGGACTGGTGTGAGGGAGTCGAGTGCACCAGTGAGCACCTTATTATAGGCATCCACTGCCACACACACACTCCCATCGCATGCACTATCCACACTAGATAGGTCAGCTACCACCAGAAAACCCTCAGGGGTCAACCCCCGCAAAGGGCGATAACTGACCATCTCAGCAGGGGAAGGGCTACTGGGGGGGGTCCCGAACAAGAACTTCACAACTTCACATTTTAATGATCGGACCAAATGAGCCAATCCTGAGACAATAAATCTCAAGTCCCAATGAGAACACCAGATCCAACATGTGGCCACCCAAATGAGTTATGGAGGAAACATCCTGCGCACAGCCCAAGGAGGACATCATCAGGAGGAAGTTGGAACCCAACCGAGATGACTCGTCATTAGTTCAGACATTGAAGTCCCCCAGCACTAAACATCTGGGGCCTCCAATGTCTCACCAACCACAAAATCAGCCACCTCCTGAAGGAAGTCGCCCACCATCCCAGAGGGGTGATAAATCAAAAGAATCAGGCAACCCGCGCCCGGACCCCCATGGATGGCCACACATTCAAATGAATGTGACATTCTCACTGGGTGTATGGTGAAGCCCAGTTCAGATCTAAAACAGATGGCAACCCCCCCTTCCCTGCGTTCCACTCTGGGGCAGTGCACCACGGTATATCCGGATGGGACCGTGGCCTCTAAAACTGGGCCAGCATCATCACCAATCCAGGTCTCCATAATGCAAGCCAGATTGGCCAAAGAAATCAAATCTGCTATAATTAAAGTCTTGCTTCTGACTGATCTGACATTGCAAAGCACTGCCTTCAGGGGACTGGTGGATAGTGCAGCCCCTCTGGCTACCTGCCCACTCGGTCTGGTAGGAACCCTAGTGACGGGAACTAAACACATCTAGCCACTCTCCAGAACCCATCTGACCCCAGGGCGCCTTCTACATCCCACTACCTCGATCCTACCACCAACCGTAGTGCATGGGGCAACCCCACCCGAATGAATCAAACGGTTGCTCTCTATTCCAACTTCCTTACAGTGCCTAGCCATTTTAGCAGATACTGGGAGGCTGACAAAAGGCTGTAGATCATATAGCTGGGGAGTTCCATACACAATCCAAGTCCGCCCCAGGCCCTCATACATTCCCAGACACATCCCTGCCCTTTTTTTTTCTTTTCACAACCCACTAAAACTCTACAAAAAACTCAATACTGCGTACTCCACACCTACACACATACAAAATAACTAAAATCCAAAACTACCTCCTCCCCAAAAATAACCCAAACCAAATACACTAAGTTTTTTTTAAGTGCCAAAGCACACTCCACTCACACCCCACACATTCACTTTTAAACAGAATTTAAACAAAATTTGAACTCAAACATACACCCTAATTGCATATCCTATACACATTAAACAAAATAAAAATACCCCACAATAAATACAACCCCCCCTCAAAATCCAAACTAAAAACACTTTAACCACAAAAATTAAACAGAGGTGCTTCAAAAGGCAGAATCCAATAATATTCGTCAGCAGAGAAAGTTAATAAGGGAAACCTCCTTCTCCAAATCTGTAGACTCTCACTCTCATCTGATCGGACGCTAGCCCACAATATATCGAATAAGTCCCCGAAATAAAAACAGCAGCCCGAAAGTAAATTGTCTTGTATGATGGTGCACTGGCGTCTCGTACCAAACCAAAATAAATACACACTGATGAGATTTAAGGTTCCAGGGAGCCCCTTGAAGAGTCCAGTTTATGAAACAGCAGTCCTCTCACCAGTGATGTTTCAACTGCAAGGGTGTTTAACAATAGGCACTCACCCCGACATAGCTCAGAAGTTCCAAATAGAGAGAAAAAGCTCTCACCAAATTTCAACTCTCAGTCTGGCCTTCTGCAGAGGCTACACAGATTCACACAGGCAAATTCTGAAAAGCAGGGAACCCTCATAAGTCAGGAAGATAGTTTTTCAGCAAATGTAGGAAAAAGTCCTCCAGGCAGGCATTTCCCCACCCCAACAATGACAAAATGCAGATGTGCAACCTCTCTCAGGACCATATCAGGGCCACACAGCTGCACTTAGCACTGCACTGACATGGCCTGATATTCAGTCAGATAGCACCATTCACTGTCTGACTGAATATAGCAACAGCCGAGCCAACACAGGTGCAAGCACAGTGCAAACGTGTTTTACTGTAGTCGTAATATAACAAAATGCATCGACAACTGACTGATCAGTAAGTCACATTGGTGAGATGCAGGAGCATAAATGGGAGATTGGGGATGGGGGAGCAACTGGAACCAGGACACAAGCACCAGGCATGACAGCAGGTAGAGTGGGACAGCATATTAACAGGTGTGTAGGGAGGGTAGGGGAGAAACCACTCATTGCGGTGCATCTGGGCATGAATGACCTGGAAGGGAGAAGGGTAGAAGAGGTGCAGATTAGTTTCAAGGAAATGGGGAGAATAAGCAGTAAAGGAGGAAGGTCAATAGCCTTCACTGAAATTCTCCCGGTACCAAGAGCGAGTACAGCCAGGAAGCAGAGAATCACAGACTTCAACAAATGGCTGGGGGAATGGTGTGGGTCCATGGGGTATAGATTGGAGGGAGAGTGGAGCAACAAGTGGGAGAACATGGACCTGTACACACTGGATAGGTTACACCTTAGCAAGGAAGGTTTGCAGGTACTGAAGCAGAAGTTGGGTGAGTTTATTCAAACTAATTACAATTTAAACTAGGTAAGGGGGCAAAGGGGGGGCAGTCACCAGGAGAGGGGGTCCTTTGGACCTCCCTTCCACAGCAAGGCAGAAACCAAATTCAAATAAGAGAGGGGATGGGGGAAGGTAATGTGCAGAGGGGATAAGATCACATTGGAGGATGGTATTATTGAATGCTAGGAGCCTGGGTAACAAAGTAGCAGAGTTGCAGGCAATTATGGCGGAAGGGGAGGTGGATATAGCCGCCATCACCGAGACATGGGCAACCCAATACCGTGACTTGGGACCTATGTAGCTATCCCAAGATTAAAACTATACTGTAGGACAGAGAAAAAGGGAAAGAGGTTGGCCATCTATGTTAGAGAAGGGATAATGTATAACAAGGAGGAGGGGAAGGAAGGCAGGGCAGAAGCCTTATGGGTGCGACTGCACAACTCAAGGGGTAGAAAGGTTAGATTTAGGGTTGCATACAGGCTTCTGACTCAGAAGGAGGAGACTGATAGGGAGCTGGGAGAACAGTTAAGGAGGCTTAGTGGCAAGGGTAGCACTGTGGTGGTTGGAGACTTTAACCTGCCAGGAGTGGATTGGAACATCCTAGCTACCTCAAGTACCAGGGAGCAGATCCTCCTGGATGCCTTCCAGGGTGGCTTCCTAACACAGAAAGTAACAGAGCCAACTAAGTAGGGGAATATTCTGGACCTGATGCTGACAGATGGTGAACAAATCAATGACCTTGGGGTGGAAGACCCTCTGGCAGGAAGCGACCACCGCACAGTGTGGTTATCACTCAGTCTAGGAAAGGAGGTAGCCACAACAAAGACTAAGGTCCTGGACTTCAAAAGGACAGACTTTGGCAGGATGGGTAGCCTACTGGAAACTCACATAGCTAACATTCCCCCATACGTGGACACTGAGCAAGAATGGACAATCATCAAACTGGGCCTGGCTGAGGCCACTAGCACATGTGCAAAGAGCAATAGCAAGAAAACCAAGACCAAGAAGCTGACCTGGATGAACAGGGAGGTTGAGAAAGGGGAAAAGAGGGCTGCCTTTAGAAGCTACAGTATAAAAGATCCAACAGAGAGGAGGACAAGGAGGAAAGCATGAGGAAATCCAGGGAGGTAAGTAGAATAGTAAGAGTAGCCAAGGCATTGAGAGAAATGAGGCTAGCACAGGAGATCAGAGAAGATGAAAAGGATTTCTTCAGGTATACACGGGAGAAGAGAAAGAGTAAGGATCAGATTGTTTGGATCAAGAATGGCAGTGGATGGGCGGAAAAGGGGGCAGAGCAGGCAGAAGTACTCAACTAGTACTTCTGTTCAGTATTCATCAGGGAGAGGGAATGGCCCATATCTAAGGTGAAGGGTGGGGTGGGAATAGGAGGGGAGGAAGTTATGGATGGGGAGATCACAATGGATAGGGTGATGGAGGACCTTAAGTCCCTGAGGGTAGATAAGGCACCTGGACCAGACAGAGTTCATCCTGGAGTCCTGAGAGAGTTGGCAGAAGTCCTGGTGGGGCTGTTAGTGGACCAATTCAACACCTCACTGGATACGGAGTGCATGCCCAGGGATTGGAGTGTGGTGCATGTGGTGCCCCTCCATAAGAGTGGACCCAGTGACGAACCAGAGAACTATAGACCAGTAAGCCTTATCGCAATTGTAGGAAAGCTAATGGAGACTATCCTCAAGGAAAGGCTGGTAAAATTTCTGGAGGATAATTGTCTCCAGGATGGCAAACAGCATGGGTTTATCTTGGGCAGATCCTGCCAGACAAACCTGGTTGACTTTTTTGATTGGGTGACGTGGGCACTGGATAAAGGACATGTGGTAGACGTCCTTTACCTGGAATTCAGCAAGGCCTTTGACTCAGTGCCTCATGGAAGGCTGACCAGCAAGTTGAGTAGCCTGGGAGTGGGGAGGAAACTAGTTAGATGGGTCAAGAGCTGGTTACAAAATAGGCAACAGAAGGTAGTTGTGGGGGGTGAACTATCGGAGCCTAGAGCGATAACAAGCAGGGTCCCTCAGGGTTCGGTGCTGGGACTAGTGCTGTTTAACATTTTCATTGCTGACATATCAAATGGGATAAAAAATAAGACCAGTCTTTTAATATACGATGCTAAGATCTGTGTGGAAGTGGATGGAGGGGGAAGGTGGTAAAGTACTCCAGGAGGATTTAGCAAGATTGGATGGATGGTTTAACACATGGCAACTTGGGTTCAACGCCAAGAAGTGTAAAGTCATGCACTTGAAGCAAGAAACCCTGGAAATAGTTACTGGTTGGTGGGGGAGTGCAGTTATTCGCGTCAATACATAGATACATAGATACACAGACAGTATCGGCAGATAAGGGCCTATGGCCCACCCAGTCTGCCCATTTGAGCTTGTAAGTTCAGTTTATGTTTTCCTAGAAGTCTGTTGCCCCTTACCCCTGACCTCCAGAATTCCTTTATGTCTATTCCATGCATTCTTAAATCCCATGCTTGTGGAGGAGAAGGATCTGGGTGTACTAGTAATGGGGGAAATGAACCACTCAGTCCAGTGCAGAAAGGTAGTGGCAAAGGCCAAAAGAATGTTGGGGTGCATCACAAGGGAAATCACTCCTAGGAGGGGGGAAATCATCCTACCCAAGTACAGGTCCCTGGTGAGGATACACTTGGAATACTGCATGCAGTACTGGTGCCTCTACTTGAAAAAAGACATCAAGCTACTGGAAGGGGTAGGGCAATAAAAATGATCCTGGGATTGGGAGATAAAACTTATGAGGAGAGACTGAGAGCTCAATATGTATTCCCTGGAGGATAGAAGGAAGAGGGAGGTATGATTTAGACTTTCAAGGTGGGAGGGAAACCAGGGGGCAAAGTCTGAAATTGGAAGGAAGAAGATTCATGAGGGAAATGAGGAGGCACTATTTCACGGAAAGAGTGGTTACAGGATGGAATGCGCTGCTGGAGGAGGTGGTATCATTGAGGTCAGTGAGCAGCTTCAAGAAGGTGGGACAGGATCAAAGGAGGTCCAAACTGAGGTGGACGTGTGTGTGTGTGTGTGTGTGTGTGTGTGTGTGTGTGTAGAAAGCAGGAAGAAAAACAGAGGGGGGACAGGGGAGGGGGGACAGCTGCAGTCTAAATGGCTATAGTGCTGCATACTCAGGCAGACTAGATAGACTGTAAGGCCAGTATCTGCTGGCAATTTCATATAAAAGAGAGGCCTGTGTGAAGGCAAGGTTGGAAGGCGTCAAAGGTTTGAGTTTAATCTGCATTAACCACTGAAAAAAGAGGACCTTCTGTGAGAGAGAGATGTGAGAATCCTTTTAAGAAGATGGACCCTATCTGCAGTAAGCCTGAAACAATCTGTAAGACTACTCACCTGGGAATTTGATATGCCTGGTAAAGTCAGTTACCTATGTATTCCTGTTTTACTGAGCACAGTGAATATTGCAGGAAGCTACCAAGTGAATTTAAAACTATCCTGACAACAATGCACTGATAAATAAAATCCAGTTATTAGGATTGGAAACATACCTACTGCCTGATGCCCTCATAGCTAAGCACTCATACCTTCACAGGATCATGCAACAGGTGGGATACAGTCTCTAGATTCACCCTGTCAGGGAGTTGTTTTTAGAGGACATCAGCCTAGGTGTTCGGTGAGGGTTTAGCGGTATGGTATGTGGATGAATAAAAGAAGTACTGGCAGAAAAAGGTCACTTACAACAATAATTACCAAAAAAACATGGGTACCAAGTGAGAACAGAAGCCATTTATATGTTAAAAATGTAAAACAAAACCTCTTCCATGTAGGGGGCAGGGTTGTTAACCAGTACTGCAGGTCAGAACACTGGGTACCTTGGTACTATGGCTCTGTCTTTAATGAAGGGCAGGAGACTAGAAGCAGGAAGAGACATAAGAGTCTTTTGAGTGGGACAACAGAAGTTCAAGGGGACTGGTGTTCTCAGTACATATTAGTTCCCTGAGTATCATTCAGTCTGGGACCATTCAGAACCAGGACAGGTCTCCTTGGGAATGCACTGTGCCAGAGTGCTAGGGTTGTGGTGACATAAGCACCTTTAGCCCCCACGCTTATATGGTGGGGTCTGGACAATGTAGGGGCCATGGAGAGAGAGAAGTGTTTTTTTTTCTGGATGGGCACTCTCTCAAGAACTGTGTGCTGATGGCTTTCAGGCCAATAGGGATTAACTGTAGATCTGAGAGCTGATGAACCTGGCCAGGACCCCAGTTAGTAAAGTGACATTATACAATGGCAAGAAAATTTACCCAATCCTGATTGGTCACTGTGCATCTGGCACAGTGATGTTATTGAGCAATAACATCACTGTATAAAGTGCAGGCACACAAGTGACCGGAGAACACTGAAACAAAACCCTCCCTGTCCATGCAAGCAACAGGGAAGCCAACAGTCCCTGAAGCCGCCACAGCTTAGCCGCACTCACTCCCCCCCCCCCCGAAAAACACACACGTTCCCTGCCTAACTGCCTTGGTCCTTCAGGTATTAAACAAAATTGCAAAATTCAAAACAAACGGCAGCTTTTATTTCCCTATAGCTGCCTCGGTCTGTGAAAGCATGCGCACACAGCCGTTTCCATGCATTCCTATTTCAAATACTTTCTTTCTCAGCAAACCCACACAGTTTCCCTATTTTCAAAAACCAGTTTCCCAAAATCAAAATAAAAACCTGTAACTCACAGGTTCCAACCGATGTTCAGTTACCGAGCGTAACGGGAAACCGGAAGTTACCGCTAGGATCCGCGCTCATCTATTGTAGTGTCCATCTATCCTTCACGAGGGAAACAAAACAATTTTCAAGTGCTTCCAGGATAAGCAGTGGGAGCACACTCATTAAAAGCTGCCATGTAACGACGACTATGTTGGGATGGGGGTTACCAAACCAGGAACCAAGCACAAAAAACCCACAAAATTGCCAGCAGCACCACCTACTAGGCTACTTTTTTTTTTATTTGTGAAGTATGCCTGTCATACAAAAAATAACACAAATATAAACATTTTTTTTTTACTTTTTAATATTATTTTAAAACAAGCCATTGTATAATAGCAATAAGGCACTCCAAGGTGTGTGTTATTGTGTAATAACGTCACTCCTGGGGTGGCAAAAGCACTCGGCTTCGCCTCATGCTCCGACCCACCCCAGGAGTAACGTTATTACACAATAACACACACCTTGTCGTGCATTATTGCTTAAGCAACTGCCCAAAGTATCCTGCATCCTCAAAGTATAGAGCAGTATGGCAAGTGCATTCATTGCTGCAATAAAGGGTTGGTTCTCTGCACTGTTTCTTGGGGGGGGGGAATCCGGAGGGTTGGTTCATGGGATCAAGTACCTACATAGTGACATTTGGACTGGTGCACACTGCAAAAAGGTGGGGCACAGGTGCCCTAATCATGACCCCAGGGATAACCTCAGCTAAGTACGGTGGCAAGTTTGAGGTAAAGGTTATGAAGTAATTTTCTCTGGTCATTTCAGTATCCAATAGTGGGTCAATGTATCATCCCAAATTGGCTGGCTAGTAAGCCAGGTCCATGAGCATAAAGGGAGAGGAAAGTCCATATATAAGAGTAAGGCATCAGGTGGCCCCCAGGTAACTGACATAATGCTGTAACAAATAATCGATGATGATGATGATGATATGAGCAGGGGGCAATGAAGGTGCTCCTGCCACCATAAGCCTAGCAGCAGCAGTCCTAAAGGGGTGGATAAAGAAGATGCAGATGCTCGGCAGTTTTTCTGAGCCTGCTCCTGTGCACTTATGAATGAATCAAAACTGCAGGCAATGAATTTCCATGGCTAACCCTCTCTCCTCAATAAAAGGATAGACTATTGACTGCATATCAGAGGTGTTCCTACTACAGTATATATATCCTGCCCGAAGTCCATTGTCACCAGGGTCAAATACCAGGTGGATGAACCAATATCTTGAAAGAGTTCAGTAAATGACACCCACAGCAGCCACTGCAATTTCATAATAAATTTATTCAAACTTCATATCGTTCTAGAGATTGTTACAGCCACTTCATTTTTACCTAACGTTTTATTCCTGCCAAATAGGAGCTTTTTCAAAGAAGTGGTCATATGTTACAACATTAGATTAAATTAAATATATTTAATTGCATGTAGTTGAGTCACACACAGTGCTCTCATAAGCAAGTCACATGTTGTTAACTTTGATACCCTTAATAAAATTTCAGTACATTTTTTCATCACCAAAAAGTACAAGGATTACATTCACCAAGTACAAGTCTTATTGCAGCATCACAAGTCCTTGGACCTGTGCTCCATTTGGCCACACCTCAGTACAGCTCCCTGGTGCTGTGCTTTAAGGTCTCCCTTTCGAGCTGTGTGCTGGATGCACACTGATGATGTCACCATGCTGGGTGTGCGCATGACGTCATGTGTCTGCACTATTTAAACAACAGGAATACATCAATGATGCTTTGCATAAGTATCATCTTGCCAGAGTGTGATGCCCCAGAAACAGAACTTTATGTTAATTTTAGAACTTTTAACACAAGTTCAAACTCTGCACTGTGGTCATGCTCCCCCAAGTGCTCAAACATTAGATTTGTTTCTCTGCTGAAGAAAACAGTTGCCTGGAAGTCAGCTCCAGCTTTCTGGTCAACAACTCATTCTTCTTACACTTTTATTTATTATTTTACATGTTGTCAATTAGTTTTCAGTACCCTGCATTAGGGTGTTGTTTTTAATTTAATTTACATTTTGGTGATGTTCTCTGGTTTCAGATTGATTCCAGGAACTGGAGAAGGTCACACCACAACGCAATTCCCACATGAAGAGATTGTGATTAAAAAAAAAAAAAACTCATATTCTTACATATTTAATGGTTTTAAGTCACTTTACATATGCAATTCTCAGCTGAGGGGAACCAAACTGTTCTTTTGCAACTAAATTTTAAACTGCTCTATCTCACAACATTTTGGCATTTTTTTTACCTTATTGAGGGGAAACATTATTTTATTTAATTGCACTTGTGACTGGGAATTGAGTAATTTCTACAGGTCTGTCAACATTTGGCTTGACTTATAGACCAAAAAGTCCTGGCAAAAGCAGACTGCCACAATTTCTGTTTAAAGTGCCTGGGTCAAGATCATGATTGTATCAATTCAATGGCCTTCGCAACCAGTGTAGTGTTATGCTTGTGCAACTGTGTTACTTTACTTTGGCCATTCGTGCTCTCTATTCCATGAGGAATTACCACCCTGTAGGGGTACTGAAGGCAAGGAACCCTGGAAGAGGGTTCCACCACTAGAAGTTCCATGGGAAGGTTCCATTGGCTAAAGGTACCTTGGGAAGAATCCCCAAAGAGATGTAGTAGCACCAAAGAACAGTAGCAATCAGAGGCCATGAGGCACAGAAGTAGAATGACAACAATGCAGCTTGTTAAAACATGAGGTGTACAGATTAACAAGATAGTATAGGTGCTTTGGATACATTGATGATTGAAGGGGGCTCCTAAGGAGAGAAGGAACAGCAAGTAGGGACACAATCCACCTCCGTACAACAGCAGAACCTACCTAAGGGAACTAGGGAATACTAATTAAAACTAACTAGACATTATGACCTTCAGCACGGAGGAGAAAAAAAACCTTTTGAGGAGGAAATCTCTAGGGATCCAAGGCCTAGTTCACCTTTCCACCAGGTGTGGGATAATTTAGTTAGCGACAGCTCTGCTACTGCAATTTGGAAAGCCCGATAAAAAGGGGAATGGAAAATATTCCAGTTTGGAGGGAAACTTTCACTCTATCCTTCTAACAGGAATGCCGTGTAGGGTTGCGAGCTAGTTTGCTCTGCAACGATCACCTCCAAGGCAGGTGGAGGAGTGTAACAACCACCGAGGCACTCATCCAGCCTACCAATCTAAAAACAAACCAGGTGAGCCAGAGGCAGTAGTAGGGAGAATTTGGTGAAGGTGCCTATGCTGGTAGAATACTAGAGCCAAATGAGAACGCTGTAACCACCCTTCACGGCTAGTCTTAAATTCTACAACTTGAGGTGCCGTCGGTACAATTGATGACTGAAAGTCCACCCAGAGCGAGGACATTCCCAGCTATGGGCCAGGTGAGAAGAACCCTGCCCCAAGCTTCACATGCTCAAGATGCGGACTATGAGGTGCAAAGTGAGACTGTTGGTGCAGGGCGAGCCCTACACCAGGGAACTCTAGGACAGTTTGTATGCCTGATATATTTATGTAGATATTTCTTATGTACAGTATACATTCATTTATTTATTCATTTCTTTTTGTTCGTTTATTTATTCATTTATTTAGTATACTGAAGTTATTTATTTAGTTTGCTGAAGTTATTCAGTTTGCAGATGCTTTATTGCAGTGAATACAGGATCAGTAGGGGCAAGCCAACCAAATCCCATTGAGGAAGCCAGTTACAAGGTGACATGATACTCAGAGGATTTTGGCGGCGGAAGCAAGATTGAACATGAGGCACTAGGCCACATGGAGCCATGGCTCTTCAACAACACCCCCAGTCCCCCACCATAGGAAAAACAAGGAAGCAATGGTAAAGTGCCATAACCCACATGCAGCATTTAAAACTAGTTTACAGCAACGGCAGTAGCCAAGCTGACCTCCAGAGTATAAAAAGCAGTATGCAAAGTAAGCAAGCAGTGTCCAGTAATGAGCAGCACTGAGCAGCAATTAAGTATAGCTTGAAGGAGGTAGCAATCTAAATGAACATAGAAACTATAGACAGAGACAATGTGCTGAAACAACACCAATGAGTTCTTGGTATTAGTTCAGGAAGCACAAGTTAGTTCCATGAAAACAGCAGCAATGTTTCCAACAATATATTCTTGTTATTAGTTCAGGATCAGGATTGAGTTCCATGGACTAGGTTACAGAGAGGGCCTGAATCAGGTGAAAACAATTAAGAGGAATAACATGAGTAAATTGTAACAAGTAACATGAGCTCCTAGTTAGCAGTACACAAGAAGTTTAGAACAGAAGCCCCCCAAAGAGAAGGCAAAACAAAGACACATAAATACAGAGGAACAGGGAACAAGCAGACAAGCACACAGCTGAAGGCAATATACAAACCAAGCAAAACAGACAACAGAAGCCCAGTAGAAACAAGCAGAATCCAAACAGCAAGATGGGGGGGCCAGTTGGCCCCAACAGCAGCAAAGGACAGACGGACACAGCCTCTGGCAGCAAAGTAAAAGTGCTTCAGAAAGATGCTGGGAGGAACTGCTCATATAGTTCAGGAAGGGGGAATGTCTGGTTCATAGGCAGCAGTCCCTGTCAAAAGGGACAGATAAAAAAAGATAAAGTTGCTCAGCCATCAGATAAGCTTGGGAAAGATGGGAAAGATGCCAGGATGTCCGATAGAGGGAACCCTGATTCCAGTGATGACAAAAATACAAATAAAAGAGCCTCAGAGCAGCTACTGGAACCAGTGCCTGCCAAGAAAAAACAAAATGTAAAATATGTCCATACCATTCCTCCTGCAAAGGAAAAGGAGCAGGCAGCGAATCAAAAACAAAAGCTCTCGACAGAGGACATGTCCAAGGTATGGCAGTTTTCCTGAGCCTTTCAGGCTATGGAAAACTTCCTTAATATGCCTTCCCCCCTTCCCTAGGTTCTGGCACCAGACCACTTCTCTGTAGATAAGTAGAATATGTATTATGAGGAGGAGGTGGAGGATGGAAGGTGGATTTATGGAACCTGATCATTCACCTGACCAAGAGTTTGGTTCTCCTCTCAGACCCATAGAGGTTTATAACTCTTATGCCACATTCATCAAACATATGGTGAACACCCTCAACATCCCCTGTCATGAAACAGAAGAGGATGAGGAGTTCTAGGATATGGTGGGGCTAGCCCCCACAAGGAAGCTGCTCGTCCCCATCCACAAATCACTTGAGAAAGCTACTTCAAAAATCATGTCAGCCCCTAATGTTTCATTTAATTTCATTTTATGTTATACTGATAAGCATGTGAGCATAACTGCCCATATTCATATGTGACCAGTTTACATAAAAACATCAAGGTCAAAAGGAACAATACATTATTACATACAATAAAACTGACCTAACAATACATCAAAGGTAGTTATATTCGGAACAACTATCAATAGTTTTTTTTAAGATGACTCTTAAAACCTGAAATACTTTTGCACAAAATAAATGTTTATGGAAGGTTATTATAAAATTTAGTTCAATTGTGCTTACACAACTGGATGAGATGTATGCTTGTGTGACTTCAATACATTGTGGCTGTTTGCCTCTCTGTCCATGGAATATACCACACGGTAGGCATATGACACAAGGAACCCTAGAGGAGGGTTTCTCCCTATAGGTGCTGTGGGAATAATTCCCTTGGCTAAAGGTAACTTAACAAGAAGCCCAAAAAGAATACCCAAAAGGGTGTCGAGAATTGAAGAAGTGAGAAATCAGAATAGATCGAGATCGGAAAGCAAGGAGATAGACGTGGATGGGAAGGACATGAGAAGAATGAGATATGACGTGGACAAAGAACAAAATGAAATCTGACAAGATGCAAAAGGGCAGACTTCCTAAGGAGAGAGGGAACAGCCAGGGCCACCATCCGACTCCATCCAATAGCGGAACCTAACTACGGAACCTATGAAAGCATTAACCCTAATATTATGACCATCAACACGGAGGAGAGGAAACACCCCCTTTGAGGAGGAAACCTCTGGGGATCCGAGGCCTATGTCATCTTCCCTCCAGGCTGAAGGACATTTTGATATGTGACAGCTCAGCTACTGCAACTAGAGTTGATACTGGGGAAGAGGAAAAGATCCCAATTGAGATGAAGCTCTCACTCTGTCCTTGTAACAGGAATGCAACCAGATGCTCAAAAGCAAGAGAGGAGAGAGATGACTGCTGAGGCACTCAGCTGGCCTATGCCAACCTACAAAACACACCAGGTGAACCAGAGGTGGTCAGATAGAGAATGGCATAGAGGGCACCTCTGAACCCACTCAGGCAGCTAAAGGGGGCCAGTTGATGAGAGGCTAAGGCAGCCATCCCTGAGCCAATGGGCAATGGATACAAAAGGCATGTCTTCGAGTGGAGAGCAGGTCAAGTCAAGGTGGCACAGACCCAAAAGGGTTATGCTTGAGTAGCTGATATGAAGGAATGGACCCATAGAGTGGTCAGATGAGCGAGGGAGACCCAGATTAGATCATGAGGAGACTGATGGTGATAATAACCACTGGAATTGTAACTGGGTAATAACATTACCTTTCTCAAGTTCTTGTTGGAACTGCACAAAAGCAAGAGATGACAGATATTTG
Source organism: Neoceratodus forsteri (assembly GCA_016271365.2). Taxonomy (NCBI): domain Eukaryota; kingdom Metazoa; phylum Chordata; order Ceratodontiformes; family Ceratodontidae; genus Neoceratodus; species Neoceratodus forsteri. The sequence goes on along the minus strand of CM057458.1, from coordinate 721,768,122 downwards.
GCTTCCAGATAATAAATATAATTTATTACTGGTAAATAAGAACAACACAGGCTTACAACCGACAGTGTAGTCACTGGGAGAGCAACCAGTTTCTTTATCTATGTAGATACAGTTTCTAGTCTCTCTAAGGAAAAATAAATGCTGCAAGGGTTCTATTCCCACACCAGGCACTTGGGTTAATATCCCAATACTGACACTGTAGTGCAGCATGAGGGTGGGGTGCTGCACTCTTGAGGTGCCATCTTTCAGATGAGATGTTAAAACCGAGGTCCTGTCTGCCTGTTCTGGTGGTAGTTCAGGTGGATGTTAAAGATCCCATGGCACTTCTCGAAAAAGAGTAGGGGAATTTTTTATTAAAACACAAAAGTAAATCATATACATAATAGTGTTGCATCACACAAATCACAATGCAAAAATAAAAGTAAACATAAATATTTCCTCATACATTCAATAAAAAATGTCATATTTATAGTCCTAAACCATATTAATAGATGCTGATCCCCCCCCCCACTAAAGGAATAGGGGAATGTTTTATTGAAAAATAAAAACAGACAAAATTGTAGTACAAACCAAAAAATACAAAAGAACATCAGGTTAAGGAAACATCTTATGTACAGTATAAAGTAGGATAGTGGTGTATCATATAATCCCCTTAAAAACAAGCATTTGTCAATGCCGAATATTGATTGGGTTGGTCTGTTGATCTCGCGCAGTGGGCCTCTGTCACTGGCTCAGTCTGTTTGTCCTGGTGCTGCAGGCAGCTCTTTTGTACTGGGCTGCTGAGTGCGTTGGCACCTTGTTCTGCCGAGGAAGAAATACGCAGCTGTTCTGACAGAGCTCCATTGAGGTGGCTCACTCCCCCTGTCTCACTCGCTCATTCTGTTTCTCCTGGTGCTTCAGGCTGCCCTTTTGTATTGGGCTCCTGCCTGTGTTGGTGGCTTTTTCTGATCACAAAGAAATCCACAGCTGTCCCGACAGAACTCCGTTGAGGTCACTTACTCCGCCAGTCTGACTCACTCATTCTGGTTCTCCTGGCTCTGCAGGCTGCCCTTTTGTACTGGGCTCCTGCCTCTGTTGGCACCTTTTTCTGCCCACAAAGAAATCTGCAGCAGCCCCGACAAAGCTCCGCTGAGCTCGCTCACTTGCTCATTCTGTTTTGCCAGCGCTGCAGGCTGCCCTTTTCTACTGGACTCCTGCCTGCGTTGCTGCCTTCTTATGCCCATAAAGAAATTTGCAGCAGTTACAATACAGCTCTGTTGAGCTCACTCACTCGCTCATTCTGGTTTTCCTGCCACTGCAGGCTGCCCTTTTGTACTGTGCCCCTGCATGCATTGCTGCCTTTTTCTGCCCACAAACAAATCTGCAGCAGTCCCAGCAAAGCCCCATTGAGCTCACTGACTCCCCCTCACTCGCTCGCTCATTCTGTGTCTCCTGGCACTGCAGGCTGCCCTTTTGGACTGGGCTCCTGCCTGCATTGACAGCTTTTTCTGGCCACAAAGTAATCCCAGCAGTCCTAACAGAGCTCCATTGAGCTCACTAAGTCCCCTTGTTTCACTCGCTCATACTGTTTGTCCCACCGCTGCAGGCTGCCCTTTTGTACTGGGCCCCTGCCTGTATTGATGCCTTTTTCTGCCCACAAAGAAATCTGCAGCAGTCCTGACAGTGCATCGGTGAGTTCGCTCACTCCCCCTCCCTCACTCGCTCTCTCATTCTGTTTCTTCCAGTGCTGCATGCTGCCCTTTTGTACTGGGCTCTTGTGTTGGGGACTTTGTCTGCCCACCAACAAATCTGCAGCAGTCCCGACAGAGCTCAGTTGAGCTCAGTCAATCCCCCCTCTCACTTGGTCGATCTTAATCTGTCCCAAACACTGATTTCCTAGAGTGACCGTGCTATTGTCTGCCAGGAGTGCAAAAACATGTTTTAGCCAAGGTGTGAAAAAATGACAGCTGTAGTGTTCATAAGGAGTTGTGAAAAAATGCCACTGTTGAAAATGTGGCGTGACAGTATTACAAATTTGAGAAATTACAAGGGTGCATGGAAACAGTTCAACGCACGCTTGTAACACAGTCATGTTATGGCAGTCCCAAAAAATCTCCGTTGAGCTCGCTCACTCCCCTTCTCTCACTGGCTCATTATGTTGTGCTGGCACTGCAGGCTTCCCTTTTCTACTAGGCTCCTGCCTGCATTGCTGCCTTCTTATGCCCAGAAAGAAATTTGCAGCAGTTACAATACAGCTCTGTTGAGCTCACTCACTTGCTCATTCTGGTTTTCCTGCCACTGCAGGCTGCCCTTTTGTACTGGGCCCCTGCATGCATTGCTGCCTTTTTCTGCCCACAAACAAATCTGCAGCAGTCCCAGCAAACGCCCCGTTGAGCTCATTGACTCCCCCTCCCTCACTCGGTCATTCTGTGTCTCCTGGCACTGCAGGCTGCCCTTTTGTACTGGGCTCCAGCCTACAGTGGTGGCTTTTTCTGGCCAGAAGGAAATCTGAAGCAGTCCCGACACAGTTCCACTGAGCTCGCTCACTGCCCCTCTGTCACTCTCGCATTCTGTTTCTGCCGGCACTGCAAGCTGGCCTTTTGTACTGGGCTTCTGCCTGGGTTGCCGCATTTTCTGTCCACAAAGAAATCTGCAGCAGTCACACTAGAGCTCCGTTGAGCTCACTCACTACCGCTCTGTCACTCGCTCGTTCTGTTTCTCTTGGCACCGCAGACTGCGCTTTTGCATGGAGCTCCTGGCTGTGTTGGCAACTTTGTCTGTCCACAAAGAAATCCGCAGCTGTCCCGACAGAGCTCCGTTGAGGTAGCTCAGTCTCCCTCTCTCATCGCTTATTCTGTTTGTCCTGGCGCTGCAAGCTGCCCTTTTGTACGGGGCTCCTGCCTGCATTGGCGCCTTTTTCTGACCACAAAGAAATCCCAGCAGTCCTGACAGAGCTCTGTTGAGCTCACTAAGTCCCCTTGTCTCACTCACTCATACTGTTTCTCCCACTGCTGCAGGCTGGCCTTTTGTACTGGGCCCCTATGCCTGTATTGACGCCTTTTTCTGCCCACAAAGAAATCTGCAGCAGTCCTGACAGCGCTTCAGTGAGTTCGCTCACTCCCCCTCCCTCACTCACTCTCTCGTTCTGCTTCTCCCAGTGCTGCAGGCTGCCCTTTTGTTCTGGGCTCTTGTGTTGGGGCCTTTGTCTGCCACAAACAAATCCGCAGCAGTCCCGACAGAGCTCAGTTGAGCTCAGTCACCCCCCCCTCTCACTCGGTCCATCTTAATCTGTCCCAAATACTGATTTCCCACAGTGACCGTGCTATTGTTCGCAGGAGAGCAAAAACATATTTTAGCCAGGATGTGAAAAATGGCAGCTGTAGTGTTCATAAGGAGTTGTGAAAAAATGCCACTGTTGAAAATGTGGCATGACAGTATTACAAATTTGCGAAGTTACAAGGGTGCATAGAATCAGTTCAATGCACGCTTGTAACACAGTCATGTTATGGAGTTTCATCACCAAATTTTCAACATAGGGATTTTAGGACCTCTGCTCAGGAACAGTGCCACTGTCAGTTTCTTAATCTGTCCCGAACACTGATTTCCCATAGTGACCACGTTATTCTGCGCCGGAACTGTGAAAATACATTTCGGTCAGGATGTGAAAAATGACAGCTGTAATGCTTATAAGGAGGTATGAAAAAATGGCACTGTTGAAAATCTGGTGTGACAATATTACAAATCTGCAAAGTTACAAGGGTGCATGGAAAGCGCGCAACGCACACTTGTAACACAGTCAATTGATGGACTATCATCACCAAGTTTTCAACTTCGGCATTTTAGGACCTCTGCTCATGGACAGTATCATTGTCATTTTCTTAATCTGTCCCTAACAGTGATTTCCCACAGTGACCGCTCTATTCTGCGCCGGAAGTGCGAAGACACATTTTGGCCAGGATGGGAAAAATGACAGCTGTACTGTTCATAAGTAGGTCTGGGAAAATGGCAATGTTGAACATCTGGAGTGAAAATATTAGAAATTCACGAAAGCATGTGCATTTTTTTTTTCTTTAAGTTGTTTAACCAGGAGTAGCACACTAAGCTGAAAGCTTTTTTACAGGTGTGACCTGGGAGCACAGGGAAGTTAAGTGACTTGCTTAGGGTCACACAATATGCAAGTGGAAGCTGTGGGATTCAAACCGAGGTCTGGTCTGCTGGATATCACCAGATTTGCAGCTCAGAGCCTTAAACCACTGCACTATACTGTCTCCCTATGTGCATGCGTGCCAACTGCGCAACGCATGCTCGTAACACAGTCATTTTATGGAGTATTGTTAGCAAATTTTCAACATAGGCATTTTAGGACCTCCACTCATGAACAGTGTCACTGTCATTTTCTTAATCTGTCCTGAACACTAATTTCCCACAGCGACCGTGCTATTCAGCTGTCCCTACAGAGCTCCATTGAGGTCGCTCAATCTCCCTCTCTCATCGCTCATTCTGTTTGTCCTGGCGCTGCAAGCTGCCCTTTTGTATGGGGATCCTGCCTGCATTGGTGCCTTTTTCTGACCACAAAGAAATACCAGCAGTCCTGACAGAGCTCTGTTGAGCTCACTAAGTCCCCTTGTCTCACTCGCTGGTACTGTTTCTCCCACCACTGCAGGCCTGCCTTTTGTACTGGGCCCCTGCCTGTATTGACGCCTTTTTCTGCCCACAAAGAAATCCGCAGCAGTCCTGACAGCGCTTCAGTGAGTTCGCTCACTCCCCCTCCCTCACTCGCTCTCTTGTTCTGTTTCTCCCAGTGCTGCAGGCTGCCCTTTTGTACTGGGCTCTTGTGTTGGGGCCTTTGACTGCCACAAACAAATCTGCAGCAGACCTGACAGAGCTCAACTGAGCTTGGTCACTCCCCCCCCCACTCGGTTAATCTTAATCTGTCCCAAACACTGATTTCCCACAGTGACCGTGCTATTGTTCGCAGGAGAGCAAAAACATATTTTAGCCAGGATGTGAAAAATGGCAGCTGTAGTGTTCATAAGGAGTTGTGAAAAAATGCCACTGTTGAAAATGTGGCATGACAGTATTACAAATTTGCGAAGTTACAAGGGTGCATAGAATCAGTTCAATGCACGCTTGTAACACAGTCATGTTATGGAGTTTCGTCACCAAATTTTCAACATAGGGACTTTAGGACCTCTGCTCAGGAACAGTGCCACTGTCAGTTTCTTAATCTGTCCCGAACACTGATTTCCCATAGTGACCACGTTATTCTGCGCCGGAACTGTGAAAATACATTTCGGTCAGGATGTGAAAAATGACGGCTATAATGCTTACTGTTGAAAATCTGGTGTGACAATATTACAAATCTGCAAAGTTACAAGGGTGCGTGGAAAGAGCGCAACGCACACTTGTAACACAGACAATTGATGGGCTATCATCACCTAGTTTTCAACTTAGGCATTTTAGGACCTCTGCTCATGAACAGTATCATTGTCATTTTCTTAATCTGTCCCTAACAGTGATTTCCCACAGCGACCGCTCTATTCTGCGCCGGAAGTGCGAAGACGCATTTTGGCCAGGATGGGAAAAATGACAGCTGTACTGTTCATAAGAAGGTCTGGGAAAATGGCAATGTTGAACATCTGGAGTGAAAATATTAGAAATTCACGAAAGTATGTGCATGCGCGCCAACTGCGCAACGCACACTCGTAACACAGTCATTTTATGGAGTATTGTTACCAAATTTTCAACATAGGCATTTTAGAACCTCCACTCATGAACAGTGTCACTGTCATTTTCTTAATCTGTCCTGAACACTAATTTCCCACAGCGACTGTGCTATTCAGCTGTCCCTACAGAGCTCCATTGAGGTCGCTCAGTCTCCCTCTCTCATCGCTCATTCTGTTTGTCCTGGCGCTGCAAGCTGCCCTTTTGTATGGGGATTGGTGCCTTTTTCTGACCACAAAGAAACTCCAGCAGTCCTGACAGAGCTCTGTTGAGCTCACTAAGTCCCCTTGTCTCACTCGCTCATACTGTTTCTCCCACCACTGCAGGCTGGCCTTTTGTACTGGGCCCCTGCCTGTAGTGATGCCTTTTTCTGCCCACAAAGAAATCCGCAGCAGTCCTGACAGCGCTTCAGTGAGTTCGCTCACTCCCCCTCCCTCACTCGCTCTCTCGTTCTGTTTCTCCCAGTGCTGCAGGCTGCCCTTTTGTACTGGGCTCTTGTGTTGGGGGCCTTTGTCTGCCACAAACAAATCTGCAGCAGTCCTGACAGAGCTCAGTTGAGCTTGGTCACTCCCCCCTCTCACTCGGTTAATCTTAATCTGTCCCAAACACTGATTTCCCACAGTGACCGCGCTATTGTCAGCAGGAGTGCAAAAACATATTGTAGCCAGTATGTGAAAAATGACAGCTGTAGTGTTCATAAGGAGTTGTGAAAAATGCCACTGTTGAAAATGTGGCATGACAGTATTACAAATTTGTGAAGTTACAAGGGTGCGTGGAAACAGTTCAACACACGCTTGTAACACAGTCATTTTATGGAGTTTCGTCACCAAATTTTCAACATAGGGATTTTTGGACCTCTGCTCATGAACAGTGCCACTGTCATTTTCTTAATCTGTCCCGAACACTGATCTCCCACAGTGACCATGTTATTCTGCGCCGGAACTGTGAAAACACATTTCGGTCAGGATGTGAAAAATGACAGCTGTACTGCTTATAAGGAGGTGTGAAAAAATGGCACTGTTGAAAATGTGATGTGACAATATTACAAATCTGCGAAGTTACAAGGGTGTGTGGAAAGTGCGCAACACACACTTGTAACACAGTCAATTGATGGGCTATCATCACCAAATTTTCAACATAGGCATTTTAGGACCTCTGCTCATGAATAGTACCATTGTTATTTTCTTAATCTGTCCCTAACAGTGATTTCCCACAGCAACCGCTCTATTCTGCGCTGGAAGTGCGAAAACACATTTTGGCCAGGATGGGAAAAATGACAGCTATACTGTTCATAAGTAGGTCTGGGAAAATGGCAATGTTGAAAATCTGGAGTGAAAATATTAGAAATTCGTGAAGTTATGAGCATGCGTGCCAACTGTGCAATGCACACTTGTAACACAGTCAGTTTATGGAGTATCATTACCAAATTTTCAACATAGGCATTTTAGGACCCTACTCATGAACAGTGTCACTGTCATTTTCTTAATCTGTCCTGAACACTGATTTCCCACAGTGACCGCGCTGTTCTGTGCCAGAAGTGTGAAAACACATTTCAGCCAGGATGTCAACAATGACAGCTGTACTGCTCACAAGGAGGTATGACAAAATGCCAATGTTGAAAATCTGGCATGAAAATATTGTAAATTTGCGAAGTTACCAGCGTACGTAGCAACTGCGCAACACACAGTCGTAAAAGTCATTTCTTTGATTTTTTCCACCAAATTTGCAACATAGGCTTTTTGAGAGCCTACCTCATGAACACTGGCACTGTCATTTCATTAGTCGGCCCCAAAGGGTGATTCCACGCAGTGACCGCGAAACCACCTTTTGGGGCCAATTAGCGCCATGACAGTTCAAGAATTCATGAGGATGGGTCACAAAAACCCCATGTTGAAAATTTTGGTGAAAAAATTCCCAAACATGCCCGAGATATGCACTAAAGTTGAAAAAACCCTATTTATTACATTATACAGCTTACTGGCATTTCCTCAGTCCGTGGTCAGCTTTGGAGTGCAGACGTGTTCCCGGTCCAGTGAAGATCATCGCGCCGAGCTCCAGAGGTAAGTATGGGGTATGGGGGGGTGTGGGGAGGCAGGGTGCTCAGTGGGTGGGTGTGGGTTGTGGGAGGAGGGGCAGGGAGACTGCGAGGGACCGTTTCCTTTTTTTCAGGTACAAAACCCCATTTTTCATTTACAGGGGCATGTGGCATGCTGAGGTGGGCTCCCAGTGTGCCACCGGAGTCTTGTTTTTGGGGGGCAGCTGTAGCCGACGGGGGATTGGGCACCCCCATCGACAAACAATAAAAGGGGCATGTGGCATGCTAGGGTGGGCTCCCAGCGTGCCACCACAGTTGTTTTGGAGGGGGGGCAGCTGTAGCTGACTTGGGATTGGGCACCCCTATCAGCAAGCAACAAAAGGGGGTAAGAATTCATTTCTGCTGGCCAGGGGATTGGGTACCCGTCGTGAAACAACTCTTTACTGAGGGGTACATTATGCCAGCAGGGGAGTGGGTTCCTCCATTCGGCAAATAAACATAGAGGTACATATTGTTTGTGAACACGGCGGCAAGCTGCCACCATGTTCACAAACAATATCACAGATCCTACATCCCACCCTGCAATGACGGGTCGCTCCCTCATTGCAGCGGATGGCTGACGCTGCAATGACGAGGTGGCCCCTGATTGCAGCAGCTGATTTTTTAGAAAGTTGTGGCATGTTGGCTGAACTAGTGTCAGCAGCAGCATGCTGCGCGTGAGGGGCAGAGGACAAGCCTTTGCAGGCTGTCGGGGCATTGGGCACAACAGTGCCCGCCTCACAACCTGCTTGTGAGAAAGCTGACAATGATGTTTCTGCATGATGCCTAAATCGGTGCATAAATATCAAAAAGAAAAGGAAAATCATAAACAAACACAGAACAGCAAATAGAACAGTAAAGAGTTATCAATACAGAATGTAGTCTCAAAATCTGTAAGAAAAAACCTATAAACTAACAATGTTCCAGAAGTCATCATAAAGTCTGAAAGATCCAATCATATTTACTCCAAAGGAGAAGAAATTTGTTTCTAGAAAAGTTCTGCTCTTCCAATCTATATAACCCTTGTAGAGAACTCAGAACTTGATGTATTAACCCCTCAATGGTAATTTCTTTTAGACGGAGTAAGAGTATACATCTGGCCTGCCACATATAATATTTGCAAACAGCAAAACTAACTCTAAAAGTGACGTTATGATATTTAATTAAAGAACATGGAAAAAGTCCCAAAATTAAACTATCATAAGTGATGTGAACCACAGTACATTCTTTCCAAAGATTCCCAAAGGTAGACCAAAATTCATGTGCAAAGGGACAAGTTATAAAAAAAAGTTCCAATGTTTCAAGAATAGCCAAGCAGGTTACCCTAGGGCACATTCTGTCTTCCACAGCTTTGTGCTTAAATGTATTCCTGACCCCCAAATGGCCATGGCAAGGCAACCACACCACATCCCACATTTGCTTAGGAATTCTTTTATCAGTTAATTGTAAACAGGCCTCCTGTATACGAGTTTCAGGACAAGCTGGGAAGATAGGTTGAAGAAATAAAATCTCTTTAATGAGAAAAGCATAAAAGGCCCTCCTGGTCTTCAGATTCATCAATTGCTAGGTTATGCCCCATTGACGTAATTTAGTAAGACAAGGTTTTACATATAATGGAATATTTCTAGTATGAGTGCTCATCGCTACCATCAGGAGACCTGTTCCCAATTTTTTTTGTCAGGTGAAAAACCAATCAGAAAATGCATTATACCAGTGTAATGGTGTGCCTTTCAAAAGGCTCCCAAAATTCCTGTATATAAAAATACTGTGAAAAAAAACTATCGGGTTAAGCATCTTAACACACCCCAAGCCATAATCATGACACATAAAAACATATCGGATAGGGTTCAACCGACTCCCCCAAAGGCCTTGAAAAAAATATTGAGAATACGAGGCTCTAACAAAAAAGGGATAGGAAAAATGTTTGCAACATACAGAAACTGTGGTAAAATTAAAGTCTTAATAAATAAAATACACCCTCTTTTTACCCAACAGAAGCTGGTCCTCAACCTGAAAAAAACTCAGGCTATGCTATTTGGCTCAACAGCCAAGATACATGCCTCCCCAGTCCCGCTGCAGATCAATTGTGCAGATGGAACTCCCTGGTTTTCGACTTCCATTGTTGTAGTAAGTTTTGATTCTTACTAAGTGCCAATTCCCAGTTATATTTAGCATCATCATCCATCCCAAAAGTCAACCCTAATATTTGAATAGGAGAGCTCGTGACAGGAATAATACTGTTGTGTAAGGAGTGTGTAACTCTTACTGCTGGATGAATTTGGAATCCCTGGCATTTAGTACAATTTAGCTGTGGACTACAGACAGCCTCATATGATGCTAAGATATTCTCAATTGTGGGAAGTGCATCACTGGACTGTACACATAAACACAAATCATCAGCATAGGCGCAAATGTTAACAGATGCTGAACAACCATGCACTGAAATACCTGTAATATCTGGATCATTATGAATAGCCCTAATAAGCGGGTCAATAGCAAAGAGATATATTTATTTATTTAGCTTTTGTTTACCGGGTAAGTACACTAGACAAGTTGTATGCCTATTTTCAGGAACGACCCGGAGAGTACAACAGGTATTACAGACCACATCATTACAACAGGTATTACAGACCACATCATTACAGCATAGTAGGTAAACAAGTGCAATATTGTAACTTAGTACAGGAGTGTTACAGACCGCAACATAACAGCGTAGCAGGTGAACAAGTACAATATTGAGCTTAGTACATTGAGTCAGCAGAATAAAACAGGCAGAAAAGGGATCATTATGTATGACAGACAAAGGGAAGGTACATAATGAGCAAGCATTTGGTAGCATTGAGCACACATGTGGCATAGGCAAGTGCATAAGGAAGAGCTGGACCGAAGTCAACCGTCACGTCAGTTCGGTAAGTGTTCCAAGTAAAAGAGTACCGAGGAGTTACGGTACCTAGGACATGGAGCAGGGGTGGCTAAGGGCACTTGCAATGTGAGGCCAGCTTCAGGTGCCCCCACAGGGATTTCTGGAGACACTGATGGGAAGGGGCAGTGCGAACCCGCTCAGGAAAGGTGTTCCAAAGCCTAGCAGCCCATGCAGTGAAATCCCTGTCCCCCATAAGGGTGCGGATTGGGGGTACTTTTAGTACCCCAGGACCATGGGACCTGAGAGGGTAGGAGGAGCAGTCAGCAGGAGAGAGGAGCTGAGCCCGCTCCGGGGGGGGGGAGCCAATTCTGATCACCTTGCTCACAAGGCACCCTAGTCCAAAGTTTAAGTGATTAGTTAGAGGAAGCCAACCAAGCTTGTCATAGAGTTCACAATGGTGGGTAAGGCAGGGGGCGGCCAGAGCAAAATGACAAATATTGTTGTACATCATGTGTCACTGGGTGAGGAGGGTTTTTGAGGTACAAGCAAAAAAGGAGGAGGCCGTAGCTGAGGGAAGGAAGTAGTACACCCCTAGCAAGTGCCAGACGAGCAGCAGGAGTTAGGTTGTATTTAGCCTTGTAGACCAGTCCGAGCTTGCAGTTCACAGCTCTGCAGGCATTGAGGATATGGCTCCCTTGGTCCAGTTGAGGGTCGAGTGTCACACTGAGGTATTTGAGAGAGGTCACAGTGTGAAGTGGAGTTCCATCTGCACAATTGATCTGCAGCGGGACTGGGGAGGCATGTATCTTGGCTGTTGAGCCAAATAGCATAGCCTGAGTTTTTTTTCAGGTTGAGGACCAGCTTCTGTTGGGTAAGCCAGGCCTGAATGTTTTTAAAGTCCTCAAATAGATGGAGATTAAGGGTGGCAGTATCCCGGGAGTGGACGAGGATAACCAGGTCGTCTGCATATAGGGTGACCCGACATTTGGTTACTACAGCAGGGAGATGGTTAATAAAGAGAGAAAAGAGAAGAGGTCCCAGAACCGAGCCCTGAGGAACACCAGAGGTCATAAAACGGGGCTTAAATGGCACCCGTGTCGTACTCCCCTTTTTTTCTGGAAGGGAATCCCAAAATCTCTATTAATAAAAGGCAAAACTGTTGCAGATGCATAGAGAAGTTGTATCCAATTTATAAAACAGCATGGAATCCCGTATTGCAGTAAAGAAAGAAATAAGAAGTCATGATTAACCCAATCAAAAGCTTTTTGTTGGTCTAGGGAAAGCAGCCATCCAGAACATACACCAGTAGTTCCTAGCTGTGTAATATCCCTAAGGAATTGTAAGTTATGGAAAAGTGATCTATCCGGAATGCCACACGTCTGTACTGGAGAAATTAAAACATTTGCAATATTAGCCAACCTTCGTGAAAAAATATTCATAAGAATTTTATAATCAACATCCAAGAGGCTGATTGGCCTCCAGTTAGTCAAATCAGTTCTCTTACCTTTCTTATGCAATAAGATAACTAAAGCTTGAGAAAATTTGATAGGTATGGTAGGCAGTTGTAACAAAGAGTTGAAAACTATAGTTGATTCAGAGCTTAAGATATTTGAAAAAGCTTTATAAAACTCTGAGGTCAAGCCATCTTTCCCAGGTGTAGTTTTTAGTTTCAATCTCGCAACAACTTGTTGTACTTCAGCCAAGGAAACATCCTGTATTAAGTTATCAGCCAAGTCTGAAGGGAGTTCAGGGATCTGTAAGTTTTGAAAAAAAGGAAAACCAGAAGACATTCGTCCTGACACCCCAAACTGTTCAAATAAATAATTTTGAGATTCCTCAAGTATTCTTACCCTACTTTTTTATGGGAGTAGGATCTTCACCAACATACAAAGCATCCAGCATAGTTGCCTTAACCAGGTCAGCACAACCACAGAAAGCATCCAAAGAAGGGTTCCGACCTTGAGTGCCAAATTGGACTTCCAGTTTGAGGCTCAAATATCTGTTATATTGAAATGTAGCCGTGTTGTCTTTGTTTTGTTGAGTTTGCGAAGACAAATCTATAGAATGTGTGTGCATCATAGAAACTAAATGTTGTAACTGATCTCTCAAAAGTAAATATTGTGCACGCTTGTGTTTAGATTTCCAGGAAGTATAAGTGATAAACAAAGATCGAAATCCAATTTTGATGAAAGCCACCATTCTATAGGAGAATCATACGCCTCAAGGATAGAAACCCTAAATCTGATTAATTCTTTCCATTGTTGCTGAAGGGATGTGTCAAGGAGCAAGTCAGAATTAATTTCCAGCTAGAGAAACATCTAGTTTTCAGGAGACCCTCACCACAAAGACAAGATACTGCCAGGTGATCAGAGGTCTCAAAAGGTATCGTGTATGCTTTAGAAACGGTAATAGTGTCAGACACAAATAAATAATCAATCCTGGACATAAGATGCCCCTTTATAAAAGTTTAGTGAGACTGGGAATTTGTTACCGTAAAGACGTCCAGAAGATTTGCTGTTAGGATCATATTTTTTAAACAGGCCATGTCACTAAACACTTTCTGTGTTTTGCAACCCTGTTCTAATGGAGAGGTGCCATAGTAAAAATCACCTCCCAAAATCACATTTTTTTGCGTGTGTAAAAAAGGGTGTACCAGTTTAAATAATGCAACTCATGCATATAGACAGATAATACGTAGTTCAGAGTTTTGAAAGGAAACATCTACGGCTAGAGCCCTCCCCGGTTCAATTTCTACTAATTGTCGAAGTTTAAATTCCGGGCCCTTGAGTAGTATGGCCACCCCATCTCATTGGTCAGGTCCTTGAGACCAAAATGATAAACTAGCAGTCCAGGATTGTTTAGCCTGGGAGAGTTCATAATCAGTTTTAAGGCGAGTATCCTGTAAAAGGAAAATGTTATTATTAAGTCCCTTTAAAATCTGAAAAGTAGTAGACCGTTTCTTAAAGGATTTAACACTGTTCACATTTATGGTCAATGGATGTAAAACATGATCCATTTAAAACAGCCAAAGGGGAGAGGGAAAAAGGGTGTCAGCCATCTGGTTTCTGTCTATGTTTCATCTTCCCTCTAGCTTTCTTAGCTTTCAATTGTTCCACAGGTGGTTCCATAGGAAGGTCTTGTGTGCCCGAAGTCACCGAGGAGGTATCCAAATCTCCCTCCTCATCCCCATAATCCCCCCATTGCTTCTGTTTATATAAAGTGTGAGATCTATTTCTAGTCAAGATGGGGAGTCACCTATTTGAGGTTCTTCTTTGCTTCATGATCTTTTTGATTTAGTAGTCTGCACAATTTCCATAGGGGCTTCCACGGGCAGGGAAATGAGCTCTGGGGAAGGTATAGTGTATACCTCAGTAATAGGTCTTGGAGGAAAGGCAGTCTCTTGTGGCATGGGCTGTTCAGAAACCGAGGTGGGACCTAAAGGAGTCTCCTGAACTGTGGAAGTCCGGGTGGGGAGGTACCTCAGAAGTCCCAGGGGTATTGTCTTGCTGAGACTTTCAATTGTTGACCATTAATCAAATATTCAGGGTCCTGCATGACTCTATCCATTCTGTTTCGAGCAACCCATGGACAGGTAGAATAGGTGTGGCCTGATTCCTCACACAGGTTGCACCTGAGGGGATTTGGACAGCCAAGACTCACATGTCCATATTCTAAACACAAATTGCACCGAGGCAGGGAACAAGTGGAACTAAGGTGGGTCCTAGCACCACATTTATGCAAGTTTTTGGTTGCCCTGGGTAAAAGCAAATGCCCCTATCATGCCCAATATAAAAATAACTAGGGAGATGTTGTATCCCTAAGTCATTATGCCACAGTTTAACCTTAATTCGCCATCCCCTTGTCCACACTAAATCATCATCCAGAATGGGTACAGGGTTTTGTAAAATATCACATTTCTGCCGTAACCAGTATTGTACATCTTCAATGTTTACCCCTTCACTACGAAACAAGAAGGTCAAGGTTTTTACAGTAGGTTTTGTCAAAGGTATGGAAAAAAAATCCTGCCACTCAGGGTGATGTTTGACCAATTCCAACTTTTGCCAAAACTTCTCCAATGTAGCATTAGTCCTAAAACTAATGTCATAAACTGTCTCCCCCTTAATGTGAATAAAAGCAAACAATTCATGCGCTTGAATCACCATAGACTGTTTAAGTAAAGTATGCAAGACAAATTGTCTATTAGGAAAAGACTCAGCAGGTCCAGTATATTTTAAATGCACAGCGTTGCACCTCTGGGCCTGTTCTCCAACCTGTTTGAAAAGATCTGCCATTCAAAAGGTAGAGGTGGGCTGCGTAGTCGACAAACCCCTCCTTGCAGTTCCAAGAAGAGATGCTGAGGTGGGTGGCTCCGAGTCCGTGGTGTGCACACCAGGAGTAGCCACAGGAGTTGAACGAGACTCAAAGTGAGGCAAGTCCTTAGCAATCTCAATGTTCCTGGGAGATGTAATGGGTTGGGTAGTAGGAGCACCATTCACTGCTGGAGACATAACTTCTCCCTGTGGGACTGACACACTAGCTACAGGCTCCAGACTCATGGTGTGAGACGTAGTGTGTAAAGGCAAATTCTTGAAGGCAGTTCTGAAGGCGACAAACAAGAGATAATGTCAGCTGCAGAAACTGGTCCCGGGGAAGTCCATCCTGCACCACTGGAGTTTGAAAACCACCCCGCAGCAGTCAACGCTGTAGCAGTATCCTAAGGCCGATTCTCAGGTAACAAATCAGCAGTGTGGGATGTACCTGAACATTGCAGAGGTATACTAGCACCAGGCTTTGCAGAATTGTCACATACAGCGGAAACATAGTCAGGCGAAGGAATTTCCTGAGAAGTAAGAAATGTGATTTTAATAGGGGCAGTACCTGAACAGGTAGTAGAGTCCATCGGAACCAAAGGTTCGACTCCTGAAGTAACCGCTTGTGACTGTTCAACGGTTTTAATCAACAACTTTAATAAAAAGGCCTTGTTATTTAGAATCGCATTTTGCAGCATCCGTTCCTCCTGGGTAGGCAGCAGCAGGTCCATAGAAGAGATATCAAGCATTCTCCAACCTAATAGCTGAAACAGATTCCTCAGAGGTAGTCTGGCTATCAGTCTGTGTAGGTGCAACAGGTACTTTATCTATGCCAACGTCCAGTAAAAAGTCCACAATGTCCTCCATTTCCATGGTAGTTGAATTAAGATTAAGATCTGTGTCAACAGGTTCAGGGAATGGTATGTTGGAGACAGGGGCCACAGTTTTCCCTTCTCCTACACCTCCACCCCCTCCTCCTCCTCCACACTCCAAGTCCGCCGTTTTGGAACTGGTCCACAAGGGGTCCCCCTACAGACGAGTAGGGAAAGTTCCCCGGTGCCCTGGCCAAATTTCCCCCCATTCACTAAAATACCACTAACAGCTTAATCTGGTTCAAAGTCAGTTGGCATTCATCTGTATTTCCCTCCCCTGGGTCATGCCTGAAAACAGGCAGAATTTGTCTAGTGCACTTACCCGGTCAACAAAAAATAAATAAATAAATTATACCCCGATGATCACTATACCAACAATAAAATAAGAGACATAAAAAGTGAGCAATTGGACAGTAGGTGGGTGTGAGTAACCATCCTAACTAACATGAGAAGTTGCTTAGCTAGCAGAAGATAAGTGAACAGTAAGGTCTGTGATGCTTCCAAGGTCACTTACAGTTATCGTTGTGCACAAGCACTAAAGATGGCACTGTTGCCTAGCTTATAATTATACAATAAAAATATAATGGATAACATCTCCCAGTGGTACAATATATTGTGAGAATATAGTAAGACATAATATGCATTGCAAAAGTACAGTAGAACTCAGATCCTGACACTTATGCTTATACGATAAGTGGCTGGGCCCTAAGATTAGTACATATACCTACATATGTATTGCTGTCCGTGAGGTGGGGGTGCAATCAGGGGTGTTGGTCCATGGATAACAGAATGCAGCAGTTCAGTTACTGTAGGTAGCATAGACCCAATGAGAGGTATGCTTGATTAATCAATGTGAATGAGTAGACCCTGAGGTCAGATTGATTGAAGGAGAACCAGACTCATGTCAGGAGGAACCTAGCCATGATCGGTAACCATGGGAGTGCATGCCAACTGGGTCCATTGAGCCAAATTAGGAATGGATAGAACTGCATGAAGGTAGGAGCGAGAGTGGCTGGGTGAAGTTGGTAGCTGATGGTGAGGTAGGCAGTATCAGGAGGACATCTGAAAAGGTTTGACTAGAATGGGGGAATAGGGTCAGAGGAGGAGACAAGTAGGCAGGGCAATATGCAGGAGGGAATAATAGGTGATGTGAATGAGTAGGGTTATGGTGGTAGAGTGGGACAGCAAGAGAGGGAAGCCCCCTAAAGAAAGCAGAGGCCAGAGAAGGAAAGGAATGGAAGGCAGAGGGCACAGGAGGAGAAAGAAAAACAAGGCATCAGATCGAAAGAACAATGAGGTAGCTGAGAAGCCAGAGTCAGAGCGTGCATAGGAGAGCAAGCACCGTAGGAAGGGAAAACAAAATGAGCATGGTTGAGGCCAGGTAGGGAGAAAACCAGCAGGGACACACTGAAGAACCGACCAACAGCAGGGGGATTGGAAACAGAAAACACATAAGGCACTCATGAGAGGTGAGTGCAAGGGCACAGCTGTGAGAAGTAGAAGAACAAGTGAGTAGGATGGAGACAGCATGATCAAGCAGTGAAAATGACACAGAATGACTGATGGACACAGCCACGAGCAATGAAAAGGAAATTGAGCTCCGTGGCCTCTCGGCCAGAGTGTGGAGCACCCCCAACCATAAACAACAAGATGCTGACAGATACGGGGCCCTACGTAGGAATGAGGTGAGCAACTAAGGTCACTGATCCAACAGCTGGCAAGTCCAGAGGCAGTGGTTACATCATGAGGAACAGCAGGAAACCAATGTGGAGAAAGGTAAAATGGAGTGGGAAAAGCAAAGCTCTAAGCCAAAGTTGTAGCAGCTGAGAGGCATGAGATGGACTGCCCCAGGCTATTGCTCCAGCACCTGGGAGCAGACCCCGATCAGCGGGAGGCATAAGGGAAAACAAGGAGAAGGTGAGAGGAGGATAAGCAGTGGAGCCATGCCAAGCAACAGGAGAGAGACAGCCAGACACAGGGCTAGGCAGAAGGAACCCCAAGGAAGATGGAAGGGAGACTGAGAGAAGCGGAGGGCCAGGAGAACATCTATGGGTCGAACCAGACCTCCAGACTGCAAATCAGGAACAGTGCTGAAAAGAATCAGGGACAAATGGCTAAAAGCAGGGACACATCGAAAAATGGAAACATCCGCTCAAGAAGTTATGCAGACTGTGGGGCTCAGTGCGAAAAGCAGGTTGCGAAGAAGAACTGAACTGTAGCATGAAAGCCCACAAAAAGAAAACAGCAAATCCCAACCATGAAGCATGAAAAATGCCAAATCGATGAAGGACCAGGGAAAGTCCTGAGCGAAAATCAGGGAGGATCTAGAAAATCAGGACAGGTGAGAAGGCATGGATGAATGCGCTGCAGGGCCACAGACAAACAGAGCAGCAGGGAATGGAAAGCCAGGCTCAGGGGTGACCTTATACCCAGGAGTGCCGAGGCACAGAAATGAAGGCGATGGCTGGAGACATCAACAGAAGGCCCAGCCAATGTCGAGTCCTCCACGGCAGGAAGCCGGATGCCGCGGTAGACTCAAGCCCCAGAAGCACCGGCACTGTGGAGGGGGGAAGTAGATGGGAGGATGCAGACCAGCAGCAGGCAATGAAGAAGGACCAGCAGAGAATGAGGTACTGGGCCATGGGGGTGGGATGCAAGGATACGAAAGATGAGAGGAGGCGGCAGGGAAGGTAGTCTAGAAGACATTGGGAAAGCGAGGTATGAGGAGAGCATGCTGGTGGCCAGAGATGACTGCAGAGATGGGGTAGAAAACAGGGAAAAAAATGAGAGCAGAGAAGAGTGGCGTCTCCAGCTGCAATGAAGAATGAATCCTGGAATGGTCCAGGAGGAGTGGCCTTTTAAGGCCTGATGGGGGAGTGACGTTGTTGCTCTGCCCATTGAATCTCAGACTTACAGCCTGCACATTGCCTTTGAAATGAATGAGTTATGACCTAATTTTGTTCAAAACAAAGGTATTTTGAAGGTCAGTTTGCTCTGTGATCTAGTACCAAATGAATTTGAAAATCTAGAAAAAAGTTTGACTATGGTTTTAGGTAACAAGCCCAATATAACTTTATGCAAAAAGACAGATGACTGGGGCAGGCCCAATGGTGCTGAGGGTTGAGGCACTGTACGCCACACCTCACACCACGCCGATGACCCAGGGTCAGAAGTGATCCTGGGAGTTGAAAGGTCGGCCGGGGGGAGGAGGATTGAGCATCCCAGGGACTGCTCCTCTCCTTGAGGGAGGGATGACCATGGCTACGCTGGCTCCTGGCGGTGGCTGGGGGTCGGTACATGCCATTGGTAAAATCTGTGGGGTCAGCACAGGTGGATGCTGGATGTGCAGTGTGTGGACACACATGCCACAGTGTCATTGATGTCATTGCATGCCCGTGCTGAGGGGGATCCAGAACAAGAGAAAAGAAGCTTACTCCTCTAGCACTTGTGATGGTCGACCCCCAGCACTGCACTGGATGTTCCCAGGGTGCTCTCTCTGGAGCCTGACTCCCCGAGAGTCTTCTGCAATGGGGTGAGCAATGTGGCCAGGAAGGTGAGAGGGCAAGGTGGTGAGCACAGGCATGGCACCCGGTGCGGTGCTGCTGAGGTCGACTGGACAAGGGAAACCATAGGACCACCCCCGCTGAGGAGGTATGGCAGGAGAAATAGTGCAACAACAAACAAAAAAAAGACAGATGACTTACAGGAAAATGATATTCAAGAGGAAAACATTTCATATAATTATGCAGTTCACAATGATATAACAAACATGGTAGAGACCTGTTGCAAATCTAATAATGCTGTGATATGTAATTTTAGTTTTGATAATACATGATCAGAGGCAGTGGAATAAATCAAATAGCCATAGTCTAACAATGAAAGTGAAAAACTGCAAAAATAAATCTCGAGAGGTTCTGGATATATAGGAACCTTGAGAGCGAAGCTTGAGAAGCTCCTGTGTCCAGAACCTCAAGATGGTTTCTCACTGGTAATACTCAGTGAGTGATCCTTTATTTTTTTAATATATGGATCCAATCAATTCTGGGACCCATTAAAAAATGACTTAAAACATATTCAACAGTCAAAACAGTTTATGAAGTCTGTCAGATATGATTTAAACATGAAATGTATATGTAACTATTAAACAGGGGTATTTAGTCTGGCATGTTAACATTTTTATGCTGGGCATATGTAAGTAATTATTTGTAGTGATAGTCAGCCTTGAGTCTTGAAATTTTATCCTGGGTATATGTATGTCGCATTTGACAGTGTATTTGCCTGTAATTTATTTAAATTTTAAACTTTTCTGTAACAGGTGCATCTTGAAAATGGGTTTCTGACCCAGTGATGTGTTTTGTAAAATCTACCTGTATAAAAATTAATTTTCTACTTTCTACTACAAAAGAGTCGGGGCGGGTTCTGTGTTATTTTGTTACAGACTCTGTCTGGGTCGTAGCCAACTGCCACACTTTCTGGCATTCACACTGTCTCGCTCTGTCTGTCTCCCCCCCCCCGCCTGTACGCACACACCCACGGTGTGCTAAAACAGTTTGTTTTACTTAACTGTTACCTTTTGTTTTTTGATGGGGGAAGTGCAGGATCAGTCAGATAAATTCTTTTTTAAATAAAACATAAACAAAAACCAGGGAAGTATCGTGGACATCGTACACTCTTGCTAAGCGAGAGTCCGCTGCCATATTTTTTAAACTGTTTAAGACGCCACAGACATAAACCAGCCAATGATGAGCCGCAGTTTGAATTTCTATGCTTGACTGATGTTTGGCAGCATCAGTGATTTGGATAGTCATGTGCTTGCGCTGTAAAGGTTTTGTGACCATAGTATCATTCAGAGCTCTGAACGATACTATTACAGGCTCTGAACGATACTATTATCACTTCAGAACAGTACTATTATCAATTTTCAGAGCACTGTATTATGAGGAAAATTTTGTATGCTTTTGTATAATGTTATTTTCACAATCCATATATTAAAAATGTTTTTGCTCTGTATAGCACCGCTAGACTTTGATGGGGCCTTCCTATAAGATCAGGGACATGAGCTTTGAAGGAAAGACAGTGATCTAAAAGGACACCAAGATTTTTAAACTCATACACCCTTTCAGTTACTTCACCCTTTAAATCTAGCATAAGAATATCAGTATTACTAGATCTTCCAGGTCCTTGAAAGATCATTGTCTGTTTTATTTGAACTGAGAATTATATACTGTGCAAGAACCAAGTCTGAATGCTATTGAAGTCCTGTTATTGCTGCTTATTGTTAAGATCACTCAAGTTACCACCCTTACAGAGTAATACATCATCACCTATGTAGAGTATGATGCCAGTGTCTATACAAACTTTTGGAAGGGAACTGATAAAAAGTGTGAACAAGGGACCAAGGATGGATCCTTGGGGTACCTCACAGAGCATATTGTAATCTTAAGCATTTGAAACATCTAAGTTTAATGCAAATGCTCCTTTCAATAATCAGTAAACCACAAAAGTAGACTTTGTAGTGTACTGATCAATATGTGATGATTAACAAGTTCAAAAGCCTTGGTGTGGTCCATGAACACGGATACCATGACCACCTAATTCAGCTGCTTGTATAGATAAAAAAGTTGAAAAGAGTTATCATGTGAACAGACAGGGGTGGACTAGCTGTATGTCCATGCTGATCATGAAGGAGTAGTCCATGCAGCTGCTTGTGAGAAGGCCAATGTGCCTTTCTCTGTATAGTCTCCTGTGAAGAATTCCAGAAAACTGGATGCTATGACTGAAAAAGTGTACATAACAGTTTCCCTGCTCCCGAGGCAGGAAGCTTATTTGGCATATATAGCTCAGTGCCAGAAAGAACTGTGGAATACAGTGCTGGCATTGACTGATAAGGTAGAGGGTGAAGTGGCATAGGACCTGGCTGCCACAGCAAAGTCAGCCCTGGATGTCACTAAGTACTAGTTCCATATGGCTGTTGAGTCTAATGACTGCTACATGAGATGGCTCATGCAATAGCTTTGAAAATGTTTTCTATCTAAGAGCTACCATCCTTATTCAGGATACCCAGATTAAAACCATTTATAACATGGGCTTTCCTAAGCTATTAAGTGATTGGTTTGCACTTGTCACATGATCATTCATTAATTCAGCTTACCCGCACGCTGAGCGTGAGCAGGTTTCCATTCCAATCACTGCTCTGTTATGTGAGGCAGTCGGGAGTACCTTACAGTGACATTTAATTGAGCAAGAGTGTCGTTAGAACCACAATCATTTTAGCCCGCCCACCCACCTTCCCACCCAGTGCAAGTCCATGCTACTCATGCAAAACCAGGATTCAGCTCACACCCACAGTGAGTAGCAATAGAAATAACAGTTTCTTTCTGAGAAGGGGAAATCAAAGTGGTATATGTGCCCCTGTATGCTTATAAAACTGTATTCAGAGCACTTCCGTGCCATTTCTGGTTTTGCGTGTTACACGAGGCACAGTGGCATATGGATTTACAATCTTTGGGCACCTTAGTCTGAATCAGTGATTTTTGGGAAAGTTCCCTGAAGGGAAAGCCACTGATCAGACAGAGAAATGTGCCCAAGAACAATCAGTGTCAAATGTTTATGATGACTGCGGCCATGATCGGAGAAAACATGGCAATGAAAATGAAAGTGCTAGTCTAGTTAATAACAAGAGTGAGACAGATAGCATCTACAAAGCAGCAATGCAGGGCGTAACTAGAAAATATGTTGTGCCACTGAGTTACAAAGGCAAAAGTAAGGGGACATAGATTTTCCTCATGACAGTTGCAGTAATACAAACAAAGGCAAAAAAATATTCAATATTCACAGCAGCAATAGCATCATATGCAGTCCTCAGCCCCATAAGATGGACAGTATTACTCCAGGCAGCAAACTTTTTGAAGCAGGGCAAATAAAGTACAAAAGTGCAGACATAGTGTAACTCGAAGGCAGCATTCTGAAATTTCAGAAACCTGAAGGCAATCAGTATTTCAGAGGTACTGAAACCCAGGACAGCTACCAGAAAACCACAGACATAACTGTGAAACCTAAGATATATGCCTATGCCAACACAGGTCAGCCTTCAAAACCCAGGGAAAATTCACAACACTGATGACAGAAATGCAGGCAGCTATGCCAACAGAAGTGATCATTTAAAAGGCAAGGAAAGTAGCCTAAGTCAGCACATAGTTTACAAAACTGAACAGAACAGTGAAATGACAGATACTACTTACAATAAAAACAGCAGTCAGTATTGTACAATCATGAAAAGTAAGAGCAGCTATGAAAACAGCACAGAAAGCCAGCAGGGTAAACTTAATCAAAATACCCGGCACGCACTTCTCTACCCTTCAGAACTTAATGCATTAGAGAAAGCTAAAGATTAAGCCAGTACCCAAAAAAGTACGCTGTGGGCGATAAATGTGTTGAACGATTGGCTTCTGAGTAAAAACGTAACAATAATCTGCAAAGATATCAGTGCAGAGGATCTGTGCAAACTACTGAGAGAGTTCTATCCTAGTGTATGAGGGACTGAAGGGAAACCATATACTGTAAGCTCCCTAGCATGTTTGAGAGCTGGTATCAATGGATACCTCAGTAATGTTGACCACAACAGACAGTTCAGTATTACCACCGATGCTGCTTTTAAAGCAAACAACAATGTTTTTATCTCAATTTTGAAGCAGTTAAGAAAAAAGGGACAGGATCAGAGAAACCACCCCCACCCATCAGTAACTCAGATTTAAATAAGTTCCGGTCATCCAAAGGTCTAGACCCTGCCATGCCATACGGACTTGTCAGGCATGTGTGGTTCGGGCTTCAGCTGGAGTTAGCTCGTCATGGAGGGGAAGGAGTGGGAGATCTTCAGCAGCACTCATTTGTGATTGTTAAAGATGAGAATGGTTCTGAATACCTCTCCCTAGCTGTTAACCCTCATACCAAAAAGCATGCCAGCCCACAGAAAGTAAATAAAGAGGCTCTGAGAGGTTTTCTTTTTGCCAATCCTGGCAACCCACTATGCCCCGTACAAATGTACAAGCTCTATATTAGTAAGTGTCTACCTTATGCTCCTTCTCTGTTCTTACACCCAAAATGAACAATTCACCTTGAAGATGTTTACTGGTACACGTTCAAACCAATGGGGTCAACTATTTAGGAAGCCTCATGCCAAAATATCAGAAGCAGCACAGTTATCGAAAAGATACAGAACCATTGTATCAGAATCACCGCTGTCCAGAGTCTCTCAGATGCAGGACTTGCATCTAGAGAAATAATGACAGTAATGGGGCACTGGTGTGAAACTAGTCTCTGGAATTACTGGAGTGCATCCCTGGCAGACCGGCAAAAATGGAGTGCTCTCCTCAGTTCAGCTGGCAGCAGAACTCCAGTGGAAGACATAAAGGCCAGTAAGTGTGATGTTGCTCATAGCACCTAGAAAATGGATGACACTTCCACAATTCCAAGTGGAACACCCATGTCACAATCTCCTATCAGTAGCAGAATCAAAATCAAAATGACAAAATCAGCATTAAGTGCCATGATAGATTGTCCAGATAAACAACTTTGATCTGAAATTAATCTTCCATACTTCCAAAACCATGGAACAGTTAATTTCCATTACTGCACAGTTCCACCTTTTCACCCAACCATGGTGACCACAGCAGTGGAGAACGACCTCAGCAGTAGCAACATTGCATGTTTAACACTATATCATCATATTCCCATGTTAAAATACTGTATCTTAACAGCACACAGTGTTGTACTCTGCTGCCATGTTATCGCTGTACCATAGTGCACCCATATTCCAACCTCAGTGGTAGGAATACTGTTATACTACAGTGACAGTAGTTGTTAAGAACAGTCAACAATATGTTTTGAGTGGTACCCTTAAAACTGGTATGCTTCAGTTACAGTTATACCATTCTTTTATAGTTTGCTAGTGCAGAGCAACAGTAATGGTTTCATATTGCATTGAGTAGCAGGATTAAAAATGCAAAAATGACACAGTTAAGCTGCAGCAATAGTTATAGTTGTCCAGCCTTAGTAACAGTGAATTGAAAAGTTGCTAATGTCACTAATGAAAAAAAGAGGAGCAAAAGAAGGCAGAGGCCCATGTTAGCTCCTATACACTGTAGTACTATTCCAGTTTACCTCCCTTTCGTATGTAAGTATCAAGTCTGGATTTAAAAATTGTTTTATTTTTACTTGAAACCACAAAACGTTAGTTTTTTTTTAAATACATAACTGATGCAGTCAGGAGTCACTCTGGCATTTTGACAAAGTTTATGAAATAGTACAGAAAAGGTTTGTTTTTTAAAATTCAGAAATGATGCACTCAGGAGTCAGTGTGGCGTTGTGACACTGTTTAGAAATTAGTACAGCAGCACGTTAAAAAAAATGCAAAAGTTATACACTGAAAGTGCAGTAATAGTTATAGTTTGTTGCTGCATCCTTATTACCAGAACCTGGAAAAGATATTGTTTTGAAATCCAAAAATGATGCAGTCAGCAGTCGCACTGTGCATTTCAGTGTATATAAATGATGCAGTCAGCTGTTGCACTGTATATTTGAGTGTACTGTTGTTGCAATGTTTATTTTAAGAAATGTACAAGGCATCAACTTAGGAGCTGTATTTTTCATTTTCTAGTACACCATTACCTTAGTTACTATGTAGTGAAAGTTGCGGTGTTGAATATTGTTTCCATTATATCCACCTTTAAGTGGAACTTTTGTGTAAGCTGTTATTTCCGTAGAACACATTGTCTCGCAACACCTGTTTGGTAGTGAAAATATGTCCGGCGCAGTTCCACAGAATTAGCATATCTCTGTAGATGCTTACAACTTTAAATGACTTTTGTTTTGTACTCAGGAGTAGTTAATCTTTACTTCGTTAACCTAGAGAAGTGGAACCTGAGCATATTGTGCAGAAAATGTATGTCTGATCCCAAAAGGCATGCATGACAGGTATATGGCGCTTAAAAGAAAACTGTGTTGTAACATTCACGATGTTGTCATATAAAACTTGTTTTTTTTATTGAAAATGACTCAGTGTACTGTTTTCAGAGTACAGACACCAAAATAACCATTTATTTTATAAGAACAGTTAAAGAAAGAGTCAGACACACAATTTAATTAACAGGAACTATTTTATTATGGGGAAGAACACTTTTCCAAAAAAGAACATTTCTTCATTTTTGTATTATTTCAATTAATGCCAGAAACACTGCATTAAGCCCATGTTATAAGCACAATAACCCACTCCAGGATATGTGGTTATTGGGGATTAATCCGCTCCCTGGGTGCTGTGAGGACTCCCAGCTTTGCCTTGTGCCTCACAGCGCACGTGTGGTGCTAATTAATCCCCAATAACCACATACCCTGTTGTGGGTTATTGCTTACTGATTTCCCGTTTGAGAGAAATTCCCTATTTGGTGACAAAACAGAGGCATACATAAAGAAAGTGGACAAATACAAGTTAACTTATAAAAATATCGCTGAAAAGGAAAAGTCATCCACTTCCTACAGGCCCTACAGAAGGAGAAGCAATGGTAGGGGCTGTTATTCCAGACCCTGTGCTCTCTGTGAGAACCAACCCCAAAGAGATTACTACTGTACAGAGGCAGAGGCAGGAAAGGCTTCAGATGTGCTGCAACACTAGCTCCCAAGCCAGAGACAAAGCAAAACCTCTGACAGTTCTGTTCAGGTCACCAGTCTACCATTGCTAGTATGGGGAAGGCTGACCCACTACTTTTAGGAATGGGTAAAAACCACAGGAAAGTGGATCCTTGAAGTAGTGTGTGATGGGAAAGGGGACCAGAACCCTTTATTCTTTTATACATACATACATAGATACATAGACAGTGTCGGCAGATAAGGGCCTATGGCCCACCCAGTCTGCCCATTTAAGTCTGTAAGTTCAGTTTATGTTTTCCAAGAAGTCTGTTGCCCCTTACCCCTGACCTCCAGAATTCCTTTATGTCTATCCCATGCATTCTTAAATCCCGTGATTGTTTCAGCCCCACCACTTCCTCTGGCAGGGTGTTCCACTTGTCCACCACCCGTTCTGTGAAGAAATTCTTCCTCACGTTTCCTCTGAATCGTTCTCCCTCCAACTTCATCCCATGCCCTCTAGTCCTGGAACATCTTTTTGCTTAAAAATAGTGCATTCCTGCACCCTGTTCCTCCCTGTAAGATACTTGTATGTCTCTATCATATCCCTCTCTCCCTCCTCTCCTCCAGGGGGTACATGTTTAGTGCCTTCAACCTGTCCTCATAGGACTTGTGATGCAATCCATGCACCATCTTTGTTGCCCTCCTCTGAACCTTCTCTACCCTGTCTATGTCCTTACGTAGGTAAGGTCTCCAGAACTGCACAGTGTACTCCAGGTACTGTCTCACTAGTGTCTTGTATAGTGGAATTATGACCTCCCTTTTCCTGCTGGTGATGCCCCTGCCTATGCATCCCAGCATCCTATTTGCTTTACCTGCTGCCTTGTCACACTGTTTCCCTGCCTTGAGGTCATCAGAGATGATAACCCCAAGATCCCTTTCCTGCTTGGTGCTTGCTATATCCTCACCCCCCAACTGATATATTGTGCCAGGGTTTTTGTGCCCCATATGCATTATCTTGCACTTCCTTGCATTGAATTTCAACTGCCAAACCCCTGACCATTCTTCAAGTTTCTGCAGGTCCCTGATTAATTTATTCTTTTCTAAATATACATCTGCTTCAGGTACAAGATGGCTACACAGAAACAGAAATTGTCAGCAGTTAAGGACCGCCTGGCCCATCTAGTCTGCCCATAAACCCCTGTACTGGATTACTGCTTCCGACCCACCTGCTGCTATACCTCTATGGTTCCCCTATGCCTGTCCCAAGCATGCTTTAATCCATTCACTGTGCTCGCCCCCACCACCTCCTGAGGCAGACCATTCCATGCGTCCACCACCCTCTTTGTGAAGAATTTCCTCACGTTCCCTCTTAACCTTCCACCTTCCAATTTCATGTCATGCCCCCTCATTCTTGTGCTCCTCCTATAACAGAAAATGTCTCCCCCTGCACCTTGTTTATACCCTTGAGGTACTTGAATGTTTCTATCATGTCCCCTCTTTCCCTCCTCTCTTCCAGCGAGTACCTATTGAGGTCCCTTAATCTCTCCTCCTAAGTCTTGTGTTGCAATCCCTATACCATCTTAGGCCCTGTACACACTAGAGAGCTTAAAACAGTTTAACTGCCTTAAACCATTTTAAGCTCCCGGAACACAGCTTGTGTCCACACTATAATATGGTTAAAACCGTGTTACAACAGTGTTCTAAAACCATGCTAAAACCCTGCTAGACAGGTAGTCTTTAGTACGATTTTAGATGAACACGGTTGCCTCAATCCGTGTTAACAGCAGAGTGTATGCAAGCCGTGCTGTAACACAGGTTAAGGCAACTCTTCCTATGGGAAAAGTATTTTTTTTAGGAACAGGATTGAAAAAAAAAAAGCAGTACCGGTATTGCTGAAAGACTTGTGCTGGCTTTTTTCATTTATTTGTTAACTTACTTTGTTTTCTGTTTCTTAGTAAATGTGCAATCCTTTTGTCTTGTAAATACATCCTGTTGTAAATACTTACAGTATTTTAATAAAGGTTCTATTTTTATAGAATCAGTGACTGCTTATTTTTATTTAAAAGTGCCATTTTACTATTTCTGCTGGACTGTGTTTGCAGTTCGTCTCTGAAGGGGCACTCTACCCACAGTTATTGTGTTGATCTTCCTGACCTTGAGCAAGGGGGGAGTAAAAAAAACTGATTTCTTGGTTCCTGTTGGTAAAAACCTCATGGTGGCAGTGCGCTGGAAATCCCTGGTGAGTGGGATTTCCATTACACAGTGGGTCAGGGACTGCCTCCGCTATTCAAAAGTTTTCAAAGCTGTGGAGACAAAAAACTTTCTGGCTCATTCATCAACAGAAAGAATTCTGCCAGAACAGGAAGTACAGTAAAGAAACTGATTTATGCAAATGCAATGGAAAAGGTCCCTACCTCACAGTGGAGAAAGGGCCTGTTTCCAAGCTTCCTGACCCATAAGAAAAATGGTCAGTAGTGGCCCATTTTACAGTAGTTCTAAAATATCTGAACAAACACATCAAAAGGAAAAGCTCAAGATGGTCTCACTGGGCACAGTACAGTGCTCCTGTTCATGCAGTCTTAAAGGAGAACTGCGCTGAATCTAGAAGTCAGTTTTCCCAGTAAAATACTGGTTACAATTCTGTTATTGCTCTAGCTATCCAGGATTTGTAGTTATTTTAGTGGATGTTTCTGATTCACATGTTGCTAACCATTTTAGAACTGTATGAGGTAGTTTATGTCCCTATTCTACATTTCTATTGTTAGCATAACGCATTTATGTTCAACTATAGAACTCTGAGGTCATTTGGGACATAAATTACATTATACAGTTCTAAAATGGTACTTATCACCAGACTGCAAAGCGGAAACTCCCACTGAGGCTACTAAAAGGCCTGTATAGAAGGAACAATAACAGAATTTTAACCAGCACTTAAAACAGCTTCTACTGGGAAAAATAAGTTACAGGTTCAGTGCAGCTCAATTTGTCAGCAAAAAAGGATCACTTGGCCCACCCAAACTGCCCTGATTGTTCCTTCCTATTCTGCCTTCACAGACCCTAGCTGGTTTCTGGTAACTCTCCCTCCTCCCTGCCTATTCACTTTTATTCCCTTATGTCCATCCTACACCTGCTGGAAACACCCTACCTTGATTGCCTTCTCATCTTCCATTGCAATCTACTCCTGGTGTCTACCACTCTTTCAATGAAGTAGTACTTCCTTACATCACACTTTAACTCCCCCACCCCTACCCCAGCTTTATCACATGCTGGTCCTGGTGCTCCACCTCCTTTGAAAGAGACTCCCCTCCAGCACCCTGTTCACCCTTGAGGTATTTGTATGTCTCTATCATGTCCCCTCTTGATCTCCTCTCTTCCAGGGTGTACATGTTGAGATCCTTCAGTCTGTAATCATAGGGCTTTTGGTGCAAAAACTGCACCCATTTAGTTACCCTTTTCTGGTCTGTCTTCTCCCTGTCTGTCTTTCTGAGGCGTGGCTTCTAGAACTGGACATGATAATCCAGGTGGGGTCTCCCCAGTGAGCAGGACAGTGGTAACACCATCTCCCTCCTTCTGCTGGAGATACCTTCCCCAACGCATCTCAGCATTACAGTGGCCCTTCCTTCTGCTTTATCACACTGTCCTGCCACTATGAGGTAATCAGATATGATAACCTCAAGGTCCCTTTCCTGCTTAGTGAGTGACAGTAACCCCCTTCCACCTTATACTCAGTTCCTGTGTTCCCATGCCCTAGCTGCTTGATTTTTGCACTTTTTGGTGTTGAACCCAGCTGTCCTGATTTTGACTGCTACTTGAGTTTCCCAAGATCTTTACACATTCTTTCTGCCACCTCCTGATTATCTACCCTATCACAGATATTGGTATCATCTCAAAAAAGACTAACCTCCCCTTTCAGTCTTTCTCCTCCCTGTTGCAGAACCAAACATTTCTGATAAACACAGACAATGTAACTACAATGTATTACCTAAACAAATGGGGGGAGGGTGCAGATCTTCAAAACTCTGTCCCCTTAAAGCCCCCATCAGTTGTCTTCTGAAATTAATCCTGTTACTGGGCAAAACTGAACTGGTGTAGTGGGTGTTCTAAAATGTGCTTTAATAAGCACACTAGTCTCGACGCTCCATACTGCTTGATTGTACTCTGACTCACCCTGGACTCCATGCGCTCTCACTGGCCACTCCATGACCAACCTTCCACTGCCAGTAGAATCTCTTACTTTTTCCAAAGTTACGCAGGCAGTGGCCAACATAAGCAAAGTCCTAGGAGTCGGCTGTGCCAGACATACATGGTAAAAGGTGTCTGGCAGATTCTGCTCTCAGGATTTTGATTAGGTCAGCCACCTCCCAGGTAACTCTGGGAGAACTGAGGGTACAGGATGGTCAAGGAGCAGCCAGGGAGAGTTCACAGAGTCTGGTACAGTTGAACAGCACAGTATGGAATGAGACTAGTGTGCTTATTAAAGCAGTCTGTAGATCAACACCCACTACACCCAAGTCCTATTTTGCCTGGCTACAGGATTAGTTTGAAAAACAACAGATTGGGGTGGTCTGAGGAGTCTGTGGACCTGATTGAGGATGCTGGGCTAGGGTGTTGAAGGATTCAAGGAAGGAATAATTTCAACAAAAGAAAAGAACAAGAATGAAGCTGCCTGATTCTAACTGCTGGGTCCTGGACTGCCGCCTCACCACTGCTGCCCTGGCAAGGATTATTTGAGGACCCAGCCCAGCAACAAATAAGGCCTGGGGAGGGAGGGCTCTTTTAAAACTTGGAGGAAAAATCATATTCTGATTCCACATCTGAAAAGTATTTTTTTGGGGGGGCATTAAATACTGAAATTCAGGGCCGGCCTGCTGGCATAGCAGTATGGCTACTACTCACAGCGCCAGTGACCCAGGTTCGGAACGGACTCAGGAGGTTGGAGGGATGGCCAGCGGGAGGAGGATTGAGCACCCAGTGGCAGTTCTCCTCCTCTGGGGTGGGGGATGCATGTCCTGCTGCAACACTGCCACCTGGGTGACCACAGGTGGAGGTGCAGCGAAGGCAGCATATGGGGAGAGAGGATGTCGGCCGGGAGTCAGAACGCTGGCATGTTGTGACGTGCTCCACCCCTAGGCTGCCCTAGCATGTCAGTGTCCAGAGGGATGGCAAAAAAAAGTGGAAAACACCCCGCGACCTGGCTGCCCGAGAACAATCTACAACCAGGCTCTTGATGGGGCCTGTGAGGCACTCCCGATGAGGACTTATGGACTAGAGGGGACTATGGGGAGGGGGTTCCTCTCCTCCCCACCCAGGTGGAAAACCACAGCTGGATGGGTGATGTGCAGACAGGACCTCAGAAGGAGATACCTGGGGAGGACCTACGGGAACGTGCCAGCCTAGGGATCCCTGAGGAAAGGGTCCAGAGTGGTGATTAAGAGGTCATAAATAGAGAATAAAAATAAATAAATACTGAAATTCAGAAAAAAATTCTTGAAAACCGATAAATCCAATTCCATTCAGTGGATTCCAAGCACCCTAACTGTTCTCTGAACCAGCAAGTACTCAATTTAGTGTTTGAGAGATGGGGAGTCCCAGAGATGGACCTGCTTCCCTCTTGGGAGATCATAAAACTCTCCAACTTTTGACCAGCCTCCTTCTGTTTGGGCAATCCCATGGGATGCTCTGTCCCTACTAGGGTGGGGAAAATTTTTCTATGCATTCTCTCCATTCCCACTGATTCAAAGGGTCCTGTTGAAATTGAGAAGTTTAGTGTGCTTCCTACCAAATCACTATGGATTTTTCAGCGGTTTGGGATTAGCTTGTCCACTTGAAGTCTTAGGGCATGAGGCCTTCCACTTTAAATGTACACTTGGATGTCTGCTTTTAAGTCAGCAGGCACAGAAAAGGCTTTTTAAGTTCACTGCGCATGCAAACTTCTTCCTACAAGTGGCTTTGAAATGGGTGTGACACTGTCCAATGCTTAGTGGTCTGCAGTGGACGAAACAGTGCCAGACCACTCATCAGCAAGGCTAATGCTTATGGCAGTTTTACTTTGGTGGGTGTAAATTGTGTGGAGTTCAAAAGGAAAAGCCGAACCAATATATGGTGGCTTTTTTTCTTTGATCTACAGGACACCGCTCAGCAATCAGCTGATCGGTGTCGTAATGAAACTGGCATTGTCACTTTCGTCTTTCCTGCTGCCAGTATGGCCGCCGACAGTCTTCTGACTTTGGCTGCAACGAGGCACCCCCACCTTCTGATCATTGTCCCTGGTATATTGTGGCACCCTTCACCCTCCGATCACTGGCCGTTCCTCATTCACCACCACCCTCCCACCCAGCAGCCCATTGTTTATTTTATGCTGCCTACATCGGGGTGCCCAATCCCCGTGTCAGATTATAAGCCCTCCCAGTAGTGTGGAACCCTGGGGAGCCCACCCCAGTGTCCTGAAATATTTATTTTAAGTATTTATCCTTTGAAAAAGAAAACAGGCCCCCAATATCTTTTTTGTTTGTTTACCTGAAAAAAAGAAAATGGTCCTTCATTGTCGCTGCCTTCTCTCTCCCCCATCCTGACCCTCCCATTGGACACCCTGCACCCCTCACCCAAACTTTCCCTATACTTACCAGCGGAGGTTATAGGATGTCATCTCTGGGGACTGGGACACATATACACTCTTCAAAGCTGAACTGCGAACTGAGGAATAAAGGTAAGTCCTGTATAATGTATTTCAATGGCATGTTTAACTTTTTTCACCAAATTTTCAACATGGCCTTTTTGGGACCCCACCTCATGAACACTGTGACTGTTGTTTCATTATTCAGGCCCAGCAGGTGATTTCACAGTCGCTGTACGAAACGACCTTTCAGGACTGAATAATGAAATTTCACCACCAGTGTTCATGATGTGGGATCCCAAAAAGGCCATGTTAAAATTTGGTGTAAAATTCAAAAATTGGCCAAGTGTTTGTTTAAATTTTTCTATACAGCTGCATAACTTTTGGTCATTTTCAATATTTTGACTCCAAATTTTCAGCATAAGCATTTTTTCACACTACCTCATGAACAGTACAGCTGTCACATTCTCTCCAAAATGTGTTTTCGCACCTGTGTTGTGGAATGGCATTTTGGCACGGAATTGAAACTTTTCACCTACAGGGTTTATGAGGTGGGGTCATAAGAAGACTATGTTGAAAATGTGAGGTCGGCCAGCCCAGTGGCGTGGGAGGGCTGAGGCATCTGTGCTTCACCTCCTGCCATGCCTGTGACCCATGTTCGCAGTGTTCACAGGCCACCGGGGGTTGGCCAGGGAGTGAGAGGATCAAGCATCCAAAGGACAGCTCTCCTCTCCTGAGGAGGGATGGGGATGGAGTCCGCTGCTTGCCTGTCCCCTAGCGGTAGCTGGGGGATGGCACAAAGGACCCAGACATAGGGAGTGGATGCGGGGCAGACCCCTAATGCGCCGCGTCCAGAAGCGTGCACAGCTAGGCCATTGGTGTTATTGCATGCCTCCATGCCACACTCAGGGGAAATAGGAGAAAAGCGAGGAAACATCCTGACCAGTGAGATGATGCTGGCCCCTCGCAGGTGCCACACCCAGCTAGCTGGCACCTCACTAAGAAGATCCAGAGGTGAGTCCAGTGGATGCAGGGGCGACAGGGCTGGGGGGACCAGTGGAATGGGGCTGGTTGGGAGGAGAAGAAATAGATTAACTAAAAAAAAAGAAAATTTGGGGTCAAAATATGTAAAAATGCTAAAGTCATGGCCATTGTTGCAATTTTGCTACACCTGCTCATAACTTTGAAATGTTAAATATTTTGGCCTCAGAATTTCAGCATAGCCTTTTGTATTACTCCACCTCATGTATGTCATAACTGTTCTTTTTCAAATTTTGGTCAAAATGTGTTTCCACACCTGTGGTGCAGAATGGCGTTGCAGTTGCACAGAATTACATTTTGGCGATGATTAGAAAATGTTCTGTACGGGGTACATGACGTAGGGTTACAAGGTGACTATGCTGACAATTTGGTCACTGTTGTCCTATAGGGTCCTGTGCTCCCACAGCTACATACTGTACACATATGCATCTACAGAGGGATGGGCGCGCAGGAAAGCATATGTTTGTTTTAAAGCTGCTCCTGCGGCCACACAGGGGTTCCCCCCGTGCTCCTGAACCTCCAAATCACCTAATCGGGGTCCAAAGATATGAGGAGGGGGGGGAACCTGGGACCGCAAAATGTGTTTCTTCAAAAGCACTAAAAAGCGCATGTACTGTAAATAACCGAACTGTAGTCTTGCCCCACCTGGTACAATAGCAATACCAACGGCGAACTTTCAGCATTGACAAATGCTAGTTCTTCATAGCCAGTGTAAACATTTTTTCTCAAAGGCTTAAACCATTTACATCATTCTATGAGGGAACCAGTTCCCTATAGGGTTTAAACTTGGTTCCGGCACAGCTAAAGGAATCACCATTCGAACCAATGTTTTAAGAGCTCAAATACCTGATGTGTGTAACCAGTCTCTCCCTTCTTCCAAGATTGAGGCAGGTTACAAGGGAGTACTTGGAGGGTCAAGTCAGACCCAAGGTGTAGCTTCCTACTGGGCCTCAGCTAGGAACCAGGGTGCCAGAAAATATGTTTGTACACTGTGCTTCTAGGCTCTGCCAACTAGGAGCCCAGGCAAACATCATGAATTAGCAGCAACGGGACAGGGCAAACACATAGTTCATCACTAAAATCATTTTTACAACATTAAATAGAGGAACGTAGACTGTTTGGAAGCCAAGTTAAAACTCCTATGTATCAACTAAATATTCATGTTCCTGCCCTTCCCCTGATACCCTTTAAGGGGGGAGGCAAGCCGTGCCCAGGAACAGTACTGGGTGCCTGGGCTCCAGAAAGAGAGTTCCAATATAAGAAGAGCAGAGAAGAGGAGAAGTCCAGAAGGAGCCCTGTTTCTTATTGCCCCCTTCTGGGGTGGGGAGGGGACCTCCAGAAACCAGTGACAGGATGGAAATCAATGTCACTTTGCTTTGAAAATGGGAAAAATCCTTCCCCCCCAGCCTGCAGAATGAAACATCCTCTCTTCACGGGACCCACAGCCATACATTGAGCTCCCGATTCACACCCAAGCTAAACTTTATCCAGGCTTGGGGAACCCATAGGGTAGCACAAATTGTGGGGCACTATAGAGTCAGAAGGCAAGTCCCTGAGACAGCAGGTGATGGGGCTGGGATTAAGAGAGGCTGACATGGCAGGCTGAGCATCAAGAGGGCATAAGGTACAGTACATTTAAATAAAAGAAGATAATTTGATAGGTGTAAAAAGGTGCCTAAGTTAGGATTAACCCAGAAAAAATGTACATGCGGTATTTGGTATTGGTTGGAGATTGCCAGGAAAAGGGACCTGGTAACAGCCAGTGTCAGTTACTGTACAGTATGTCCTACTTACTGTTGGTTGGGCCAGGTAAAGGATCCTGATCTGAATGGGGTCACTAGGACCTATCAGCGTGACACTGAGGCAGGCAGGCAAATGCAGCTGGTTGAACTAGGTGTGAAAGTATTAACTTAACCATAATTGGTCTACTGGAATAACTGTGATGCCACCCTCTAGCAGAATTATTAGCAAAGGCATGTATATCCCCCCAGGATAGTGTTTTGCCCTGTCTGGGAAGAGTGCCACTGTGGTCCCTCTTGTGGGACGTAGTACTGTGCCACTGAACTCTGCAATGGGAGATAGGAATAAAATAAATTTTGACTACATGTACAGCACTGCCCACCCTACATGTAGAGCATGAATATGAGGAGATCTCCCAGGCTAAGGTAGAAGGGGAGTGCAGAGTAAATGGAGGAATCCCTAAATGACTGTGTAACCACTAAGGCAAATAAATATGAAACTGCTAGATCCCAGCTTCTGGCATGGACAATGTATTTGTGAGTCATCTCCTGTTTACTGGTGTCCATGTTGTGCAGTTGTCCCTGGTCCCTTTATTCTGATACCCATGTTGGTGGTACAGATGTTAGAGGTACCTGGTGTTCTGGGTGTAAGTGCAGTTCCTCACTGGACAAGAAACACCACCAAATGCGTCTAGACACATTGAGGGATGGTGGCCTTACACGTGCAAGAAAGTGTTTCCAGTAGCTATTACTTCGGCGAGAGGTGTCAGTGAACTACAGGCCCTCAGCACAAATCCTAATTTTATGATCTTGCATAGGGATAAAGTGGTACACAGGCCAAACGCAATTTTAATTTTCACTAAAAGCAGTTTCTGAATTTCACGTGAACCACTCTGTGACTTTGCCTATTTATTTTCAAAATAAATCACTCAGATGCTGGCTCGGTGGCATGGAAGGCTGAAGCACTGTACTGCACCAGCCACCATACCGGTGACCTGGCATTGTGAGTGGACTCGGGTCACTGGGGTTGGCTGGTGAGAAGAGGTTTGGGCACTGGCAGACTGTTCTCCTCCTTTGAGGAGGGAGGGATGTGGGTCCCAGCACACATCTAGTCTGTAGCAATGGCTAGGAGTGCAGGCAGCCAGAGAATGCAACTCTGTTTGTTGACCAGGTAAGTGCACTAGACAAATTCTGCCTATTTTCAGGCATGACCTGGGGGAGGGGGATATACAGATGAATGCCAGCTGACCTTGAACCAGTAACTTAGGGAATGGAGGAAAGGCATCCGGTGATGTCCCACACACGGGAGTATGTATAGGTACATCTCTATGGCATTGCACATCTGTTCCTGCACGGAAAAAGAGTGGAGGAAAATGGCCTGGTGCAGCACAGGATGATATGGACTACTTACAGGATCTGCACCAAGCTACAGGGCCCTCTCTTAGAAAACTGGATCCATTTGTGGGCAGTAAGATATCAACCCCTGCCATGGGAGAGTAAGACATGGGGGAGGGGGGAAGCACCGGGACTGAGGTAAGTCCCTGAGACGCCAGGTGTCAGGGCTGGGTGGACGGTTGGTAAGACAGACAGCATGCCCCGGCTGAGGAGAAACAGATCAAGGAAAACAAAATTACTCAAATACAGGTGAGGAGCAACTGCATAGCATAGATGACAAGAGGGTTTTTGAGTTTCTACTTGGATAGACCCAAGAGGTCCAGAACTGACAGCACTCGGCTATTTGCCACTTATGGTGAGGTAGATCAAAGCAAGCCAGCAGCTTAAATGACTTGTTTCATTGGATAATCTCTTGCATACAGTTTTGTTATGGAAAAACTTGCAGTACGCCACCCTTAGGCCAGCAGGCACATTCCACTATAGCTATATCTACCACTGTGGCAGCACTGAAAGGCATATCCCTCCAAGATGTCTGTAAAGTAATTACCTAGTCTACAGTACATGCCTTTACTTCTAGTACTGCTTGAACATCCAGACTAGAAGGGAAGCCAGGTATGGTACTTCAGTGATTCACAACCTTTTTCTTAAATAGGCTCTGGACCCGAATCCCAAGGTCCTGCTTGGAGTCTGCAGATTGTACATCACTAGTAAACTCTGGCTAATAGGAAAAATATTACTCTCCATACTAATGACATTTCTGCAAGAGGGTTTACTAGGGATTCATACAAACCTTTCCCTACCCCACCTTCTAGAACCTTAGTATAAATGGGCTCCTCAGATTAAGTCAAAGCACTGTTGTTTTGCTCAAACATTTCACTGGTGAAAACATGTCAGTTTTTCACAGTTTGCATGTGTGGTGTTTGCTTTCTTGTTGACATTTACAGTATATTAGGTAAAACCACTTAGCACAGTTTAGATAGATTACAAGTTTCTTTGGGTCATATAGAAGCATAGACTTTGGTGGCAGATAAGGACCACTTGGCCCACCCAGTCTGCCCATTTCCCTACCTATTGGATAAGCTGCAGGTTCTAGTTAACCAACAGCCTACTTCCTGCAACCCCCCACTATAATTGCCTTATGTCGGTCCCATGCATGTTTGAATTTTCCCACTGTTTTAGACCCAACAACCTCCCCAGGAAGGCGGTTCCATGTGTCCACCACTCTCTCTGTGAAAAAGAATTTCCTCACATTACCCCTGAGTCGTCCCCCCTCTATCTTTAAATTGTGCCCCCTTGTTCTTGTGCCATCTTTTTCTAAAAGATGCTACCCTCCTGGACTTTGTTGATTCCCTTGAGGTACTTGAACATTTCTATCATGTCCCCTCTGTCCCTCCTTTCATCAAGGGTATACATATTAAGCTCTCTCAGTCTGTCTTCATATGGTTTCTGATGCAGACCCTGCACCATTTTAGTTGCCCTCCTCTGGACTGCTTCCATCCTGTCTATGTCCTTGCATAGATGGCGTCTCCAAAACTGCATGCAGTACTCCAGATGGGGTCTCACCAACTGTCTGTACAGAGGGATAACCACTTCCTTTTTCTACTTGTGATGCCCCTCCCTAAGCATCCCAGTATCCCCCCAGCTCTCCTTACTGGCTTTTCACATTACTTACCCACCTTTAGGTCATCTGATATGATCACCCCCAGGTCCCTTTCCATTATTGTTGTTAGTACCTCCCCTGCCATTGTGTACTCTTCTCCTGGGTTTTTGTTTCCCAGGTGCATTACTTTGCACTTCTTTGCATTGAATCTAAGTTGCCATACATCTGACCATTCCTCCAACTTTGCCAAGTCACTTCTCATCATTTCTACCACCCCCTTGTGTATCAACTCTGTTATAGATCTTTGTGTCATCTGCAAAGAGGCATACCTTTCCTTCCAGACCTTCTGCAATGTCACCTATAAAGACGTTAAAGAGGACTGGACCCAGTAGTGAGCCCTGAGGTACTCCACTAGTAACTCCTTTTTCTTTGGAATGAGTTCTATTCACTATTACCTTCTGTGTCCTGTTGTGCAGCCATTATTAATCTTTTGTGTGGTACTGTGTCAAATGCCTTGCTAAAGTCTAGGTAGGCCATATCCACAGCCCCTCCCTGGTCTATTACTTTGGTAACCCAGTCAAAGAAATCAATTAGATGTGCCTGACATGACCTTCCTGCTGTGAATCCATGCTACTTTGGGTCCTGTGCCCCGCTAACCTCTAAGTACTCAACAGTTCTTTCTTTCAGAAGTGATTCCATCATTTTCTCTACCACTGAGGTCAAACTAACAGGTCTGTAGTTTCCTGCTTCTGCCTTGCTCCCACTTTTGTGCAGAGGAATCACATCTGCCCTCCTCCAGTCCTCAGGTACCACCCCATCCTCCCATGATTTGTTAAAAAGTGTGGTCAGTGGTGTCACTAGGTCCCCCCTTAGTTCTTTTATGATTCTGGGATGAATTCCATCAGGCCCCATTGCTTTGTCCACCATGAGTTTTAGGAGTTCTTTCAGGACTCTTTCTTCTGTAAATGGACTGGTGTCAACCCCCCTACCCAGAGTGCTTCTATTGTTTGCTTTAGGTAACTCCTGCTCTTCTTCTTTTGTGAATACTGAGCAAAAGTATTCATTCAATATCTCTGCTTTTTCACTGTCTCCCTCTGCCCACCTCCCCTCTCCTTTATTAATCTTCACTATCCCTCCCTTAACCTTTCTATGCTCCCTAATGTACCTATAAAAGGTTTATCCCCTTCTTAACTGAGTTGGCTCTCTTTCCTCGGTTTGGGCCTTTGCTATTCTGACTGCCTTCCCACTTCTTTCTGCTTTAATTGATACAGTTCCTATCATGCTCCTTCTGTGATTCCTTATACTTTTGAATGCAGCCTTTTTCTCCTTAACCTTCCCTGCCACCTCTTTTGAGAACCATAGTGGTTTTTTACTCCATTTTGTTTTCTTTATTTGTTTCACACAAAGGTTTGTTGCCTCCATGATGGCAGTTTTGATTTTTCTCCATTGTTCTTCCACCCCTCCTTCCTGCCCATTTGTTAATTCATTCCTTAGGCACTCACCCATTTTGTCAAAGTCAGCCCTTCTAATGTCCAGTATCCTTGTTTTTGTATGGCTTGTCTCCATGGTTGTGCTTATTGTAAACCACACTGTGTGGTGGTCACTTGCTCCCAAATGGCTACTGACTTCTAAATCTGTGATTCTCTCTCTCCATTTGAGAGTACCAGGTCTAATATTTCTCCCTCTTGAGTGGGTTCCAACACTAGCTGTCTAAGGCATGCCCACTGAAGGGCATCGAGAATGACCCTGCTCTTGGATGTGGCTGCAGTACATGTCCAGTTAACATCTGGCATATTCAGGTCTCCCATCAACAGTATCTCTCCTTTTTCAGACATTTTGAAAATGTCCTCTATCATTTTCTTGTCCATTTCCTCCCCTTGAGATGGGGGTCTGTATACAAACCCTGTGCGGATTGTGATGCCATTTCCAGTCTCCAAGGTAACCCACAGTGCCTCTTGCCCTTCCCCTTTAATTTTTAGTTCAGTAGCTTTGATCCATTTCCTTATGTAGAAGGCTACTCCACCTCCTCTTTTACCCTCCCTGTCCCTTCTGTAGATTGTGTATCCTGGTATGTTGACATCCTAGTCATGGTTCTCTGTGTACCATGTTTCCGTTTTCAGCTATAAATCTACCATTAGACATTGGGGAAAAATGCAAGGCAGAGTTTGAACTTATACATTCTATGTTTCATCTCTGAAGCCCCCGCCTCCCACCAAGCACCACCACCACCACCAGTTTCATGCTATCCTCTCCTTAGTAGCTCGGCTGGTAATTTGCTTATTTTAAAATGTCATTTTGCATACAGCCACTAGATGGCAGAATGTATCTATATGTTTGTCAGTGTCATTCAAGCTGCGTCAGAATACTGAATGTGATTATATTTAGAGCCCCATGATATTCTTTGTATTTGTTATCATTGCTATTTTTCGGGAATTTCGTATTATTTCTTTTTAGTCATTGAAAATGTAGTTTCATTTCTTATCATATTTACATTCATAAAATACCTCAAAATGATCTAATACACACTATAAATCACATTCCTTGTATTAGCATTATGGTATGGTCTTGAAAGGTTTTGTGAATCAGACAGTTCCACTTCTGCTTGCTTGCAGACCATCACTGTGGTAACTGCTGCAAGTGTTTATTTAGTTTTTGCCAAAAATAAAACAAGCATTTTCTTTACTTTTTTCAAGTGTTTTTTTGGTTTATTTCTTTTTATACCTTGACTTTCTTATTTCTTATTTAAGAACAAGAAAAACAGATTTCTAATTATAGTTCTGAAAATGAACATCTTAGCCTCTAATAAAATGTAACCCCCATCTATGGTTCGACACTACGTATATAATTTTACAGTTGCTGTGGTAAACCTGTTGTAATGTCTCTTTGTCTTTGTAATGAATTACAAAAAAGACAGAAGTCTGATCATAGCACATGTTCTCTTCTCCCACTGTAAGATATACATTTCCAGACATCCCCATCACTCTTTTTGTTATATTTAATGCTTATTAAAGAATTTCAAGCATACAGACATGAAACAAAACAATACACAATTCTCATGTCATACAGTAAACTGGTGATGACAATAATACCTTTTAGCCTTTTCAAAGAGCTCAGCCAGACTATGTTCCTCTTTATGATGTCCATTAGAGTCACCAAACTGTTACCCTTTTAGCAATCTGCAATAAATATAATATTAACTTGATCAGACCCAACAGAGTTTGTGTGATCATTGTTGGTTCTGATCAAGTTAATCAAGGAATTGGAACACATTACAAAGGCCCAATTGTTTCCACCTTCAAACTGCATGGTCAATGTTACTGGGAGCAAAGGTGGAATCATATGTCAGGTGCCAACACAGAAACATTATTATCTGGAAAGACTGCAAGCCAGAAATCTGCTTTCAAAATGTTAATGTCTCCACAGCACACTTTAAAAAGTTCCCATAAGGTGACAGTACTAGTGGGTACATCAAGGTATGTCATGAAGATCAGTAAAAGAAAGCCAAGGTATAAAAAGAAATAAACCAAAAAAAAACACTTGAAAAAAGTAAACCCTTAGATGCCTCTCAACTGCCTTAAATAAAGCATGCCGTCTCATCACTGGTGCTCACCATCTCACCCACACATGTTACCTGTACACTCAGACTGGCTGACTCCAACTATCAAACTGCATAAAGTTTCTCACCTGCTCCATGGTCAAAAAAATCTACCTTGGCCTTGTACCTTCAGGGGTCTCAACTTTGTTACAACACCGAATTAACAAATGGTGTCTTAGGAGATCCACGCTACAGCTACTGAAAGTCCCCCACTGTCACACTTCACAGGGACAATGCTCTTTTGCTTATCAAGCACCACTCTGGTTCAATGGCCTCAGCCCAACCATCTCCCTCTGCCCCAACTATTGGTATGTTTAAAACTAGGCTCCGGGACTATCTCACTACCAACAGCTCCTGTGACTGCCCAACTTAACCTTGTTTCTCCACTTCCCTTTCTGCTCTAGTTGTCACCCCCCCCTCCTCACTGGATTCTACCCTCACATCTTGGTATACCCAATGCTGCACTTTTCACCCTCTCGCCACCCTTCCTACATTCCTTCCCCCCCACCCTCTCCCTATGACTCTGCCACTTCTTATCTGTTGTCTATTTTCTCTGACAAATGCCACTGGCTGCCTTGTTACAATGATACCCTTGAACTGTATTAATCTGTACTCTGTTTGCAATGTCCACATTGTTGTAATGCCTGTCTTGATGTTCCCCATAATTTGTATTTCTCTGACGTGGAACCTTTGTAAAAGAGCCATGGCTCAAAGGTATTTGTAATCCTAGACTTGATAAATAAATAAATAAATGTACTTCAATATGCTTCCATAAAGAAGTACATCTAGAGGAACTCCAGAGGTAAAGGATAGGAAGGTGTGCTGCCTGGGTATACAACATTAAATCAGTGAGATTGAGGCCCCCATTGTCCCTCAGAAACTGGAGGATGGAAAATGTAATTCTTGGGGTTTGCCTTGCCAAATAAAGTAAAAAATTAATTTGTTCCATGATCTAAAATAATACAAGGGCAGGGAACAGTGGCAATGTTTGTAAGAAATAGAATAATCTGTGTAGAACAGGGGTTCTCAAATGGGAAGGCCAGCCTCCCTGGGGAGGCCCCAACCTGTTCCAAGGGAGGCTCAAGCAAGTCTGAAAAAGTACTGTATTTAAATTTGGGGTTTTATATATTTTGGGTGAAGAGATGAAGCAAACTGAAAGAGGATAATAATAGGTGAATTTTATGTATTTATTTTCTAACAGGTGACAAGGGAAGGTGAATGAGCCAAGGCTCATTCCAGGTGCACCAAGGAAGGTGAGGGAGTGAATACATTTCAAAAGGTAACTGCAAAACAATCAAGAAATATACAATGAGTAATAATGCAAAATAAATATGAACTTGTGTGCATAATGAGAGGGTGGTTATTGATCAATTTGTAAACCGATAGCAGAACAGCCCAAAATACAAGGGTTGAGCATAGAAGTGCTAAGAGAAATAGCAGGAAGGAGGCAAAGTAATCCTGAGATGTTGCTTAGGAGCAGAGAAGGAGGGGGAGAGGCAAAGTATGCAGGAAGGCTATTTCATATAGAGAGAGGAAACAGAGGAAGTAGTCTGACCCATGAAGGTACTGCAACAAGGGGTAACAATGGTTCAAGAGTGAAAATAGAGCAAGTAGGTTGGCCTGTTGGGGGAGGGGGGAGGTTTACAATAAGTTGAATAATATTTGTTTATTTTATTTATTTGTTATTCAGATAACACCTTTGAACACATGAGCTCTTTTTCAAAAGTTCCAAGTCAGTATAACACAAAGAACTGAATGTGAGCCAAGTACTCAAAAGGGTTTCAATTTATTCATGGTGTACTGCACAAAGTACAGTACGTTATTTTTCTTTGGGAAGGCCCAAGATTATTTCAATTTTTGGGGGAGGCTCAAAATCTTTTCCATGGATTTGGGGAGGCTCACTGTGACAAAGTCTGAGAACCATTGGTGTAGAACATTCATTCTCATTATGTCAATCCTGGTAAAAAGGCATGGGGGAGTTGTGTCCAGCGTTCCAGGTACAATGTTTTCTAGGTATGTAAGAGATATTTTTTAGGTATCTAAGTGAAAAGAGGAAGAACAGAGGTGGGATTGTGAGGTTAAAAAGGGAAGGAGGAACTGTGCAGAGAGAGAGAGAGAGAGAGAGACCAGGAAAAGGCTGACATCCTGAACAAATACTTCAAACCCTAGGAATCCTTCAC
The DNA here is from genome assembly GCA_016271365.2 of Neoceratodus forsteri. Lineage (NCBI taxonomy): Eukaryota > Metazoa > Chordata > Ceratodontiformes > Ceratodontidae > Neoceratodus > Neoceratodus forsteri. The sequence goes on along the minus strand of CM057458.1, from coordinate 721,723,517 downwards.
TATTGTTTGACATATGCAATCATTTCCCTAGAATGAGCTGTCCCTAAGCTTAGAATTTTATGCTAATTAGAGAACCTTGGAATGAAATTTGAAACTCTGCTGAGTGATTATGCTCTCCCCTGCCCTCTAATGACAGATTCATTTCTCTGCCTGAGAGGAAGCATCACCCTGAAGTTGCTCTTCACTCAGTTGATGTCTATGATCTACTTCTTTGTTAATTTCTAAATGACAGTTTGTTTCTTTTTTTTCACAATTTACTATGCTGTAGGTGCCATGCCTTCTGAGCCTCAGCTCCAGCCACTCCGACCATCCTGAACTTAACCTGCTTAGCGGTCTGATTCCGGGCTTGCCCCCTCTAGGTGGGGCAGTCGGTCAGCCCCAGGACCTGTGGACGTAGAGTCAGGACTCCAGTAGGAATCCCCCACCGTAGGAACCCCCTAGCTTGCACCCCAGAGTGGTACCCCGAGGAATTGCCCTGCCTTCTCTTGCTGTTTCTAGTCTTTCCTTCTCCCTTGCTTCTCTGTAGATAAAATATGTGAATCTTTAGGTGAAACTGTAATCCCTTGGTTTGAAAATGTATATTGTTATTAAGGCTGGGAGAACTCAGTGAAGTTCTGAACCTTATTAAATAAGAACTGGAGCATGGGGGGAATCTGATTAGAACAGATTATTATAAATATTTTAAAATTGTGATACAATGCATAAATGTGGCCAAACTCTGTCATATCTAACACATAGGCCCAAAGGAAATAATTGCATTATTTATAAAAAAATTAAAGTAAAACAGCAAAATAAAAGCAATTACTAGCTCCTTCATGGTTGTCCTGTACTGGCGGCATATCCTGCTTGGGCCTGTGAGTGTGCTGGGAGAGAGAGAGAGAGAGAGAGAGAGAGAGGGAGACAGATGCAAGTACCTATAGTATATCATACTACAAATCAGTACAAAGCAGCTACGCTATTTTTTTTATTAATGCTGCTGTGTGGGTATACTACTTTTGATGGATGTTCCAGTCAGAGCAGACTAGGCCAAAGAAATGGATATAATGAATGACCAAATGTGCAGCAGTAAGAGCCCACCCACCCTACGAATGTGATGCGGTTGTACTGCATGTCCCGGGATACTGTGGTGTGGTACACTACCTAGTCCAATAGGTGGCAATGTTTTCTACTACTACTACTTCTACTTCTACTGATCAACGAGCTGAACACATTTATTAAAGAAGAAATAAAAGATATACTGATCACGACCCAGGCAGTCACATTGCATCAGTCAAGTGCAGTGCCGTCATAAAATAAAGTTTGCCAGTGCTGTGTCAGGTACACCTGAAGACCTGATGATACACAGTTACGTCCCTTCTAGTTCCAAACAATTGCTGCCAGTGCCAAGTCATTTAAAGAGCTAGTGGAGCCAAAGCAGGCAGACAGGAAAATAATACAGATTTTAAGAGGTAATCAGCTGTAATGTTTTATTTCTCAAGTATTTGTTTTTCCTTGTGCTCATCAGCAAGCCTTCTAAGGCCCTGTCCACACTACAGCAGGAAAATCCCTCTGGAACATTACAGTTACAAACATACGAAATTTGCCAGCAGATAAAGGTCTAGAGGTCTATCAAGTCTGCTCAAATGTGCAGCTAGCACCCCTTATTCTGCAGCTGCCCCTCCCTTCCACCCTTCCCCTTCATTAACCCTCCCCCTTGTCCTGTCCCATCCTCGTTTGAAGCAGTCCACTGTTCTACTGCATACCACTTCAGCAGGTAACGCATTCCACCCAGCCACCACCCTCTCTGTAAAAAAGTGTCTCCTCATCTCCCTCCTGAACCTTCCTCGCTCCAGTCTCATATCATGGCTCCTGGTGGCCCTCCCCTCCCTTACTTTGAACAGCCCCTCTGTACCCATCTTGTTTATTCCTTTCATGTATTTAAAGGTTTCAATTGTGTCACCCCTGTCTCTCTTCTCCTCCAGTGAGTACATGTTCAACTCCTTCAACCTCCTCTCGTATGATAAGTCCCCCAGCCCCTTGATCATCTTTGTCGCTCTGCGATGCACCCCCTCCAGCAACTTAATGTTGCTCTTCAGATATGGACGCCAGTACTGCACGCAGTACTCCAGGTGTGGTCTAACTAATGACCTATACAGTGGCAGAATAACCTCCTCCCTCCTCGAGGATATTCCCCTTGCAATACAACCCAGCATTTTGTTGGCCTTTGCAGCTGCCTTCTTACATTGTGCCAAGTTGTTCATTGACCCTGTAATGAGCACACCAGATCCTTCTCCTCCTCTGTCTGGGCTAGCTGCACTCCCCCTAGCTGGTAACTCCTCCTTGGGTTCTTCATCCCAAAATTCAGCACCTTGCACTTTTTGGGATTAAAGCCCAGTTGCCAGGTGTCTGACCAGGTTTCAAGCTTTGCCAGATCATCCTGCAACCCCTGCCATCCCCTAGGTCATCCACCACCGCGCCTACCTTGGTATCATCAGCAAACAGACTGATCTTGCTCTTGATGTCCCATGATATGTCTGCAATGAATATCCCAAACAACACTGGTCCCAACACTGAGCCCTGTGGAACACCGCTCATCACTGCCCTTGGGTGTGAGAGCTCCCCACCCACCACCACCCTCTGTTGCCTTCCCTGCAGCCAGTTTCCTACCCATCTCACCAGCTTTGCACCCGCCCCTGTGCCTACTAACTTTCTTCCCAGCCTTCCATGTGGCACTGAGTCGAATGCCTTACTGAAGTCCAGATACAGGTCATCCACTGCATGGCCCCTGTCCAGTTGCCTAGTTACCCAGTCATAGAACTCGACCAGGTTGGTTTGGCAGGATCTGCCATGTATGAAGCCATGCTGTCTGCTGTCCTGTAGTCCTTTGGCCTCTAGGAGGGCCACCAGCCACTCCTTCAGGATAGTCTCCATTAGCTTACCCAAGATGGATGTGAGGCTCACTGGTCTGTAGTTTCCCAGTTCATCCTTGGGGCCACTTTTGTGGAGGGGCACCACATGAGCCATCCTCCAGTCCTGAGGTACACACCCCGAATGTAGTGAGGCATTAAATAGGTCTGCCAAAGGTCCTGCAAGGGCCTCTGCCAGCTCCTTCAGTACCCTGGGGTGGATGCCATCTGGGTCTGGCGCCTTGTCCACCTTCAGTGCCTTCAAACCCTCTCAGACTCTGCTCTCACAGGTTCCCCATCTGTCACCCACTTCCCCCTGCTTCTGCCATTTCTCCCACCTTGGGTGTCACCCCCCTCTTCTCTTTAGTAAATACTGAGCAGAAGTACTCATTTAGTGCTTCCATATATCGCACCCTGCTTCCACCCAACCCCCTCCTTCCTAATCCTTACTATGTGGTCCCTTGGCTCCTTTTCTCCTGATGTACTTAAAGTCCTTCTCCCCTTCTTAATGCCTCGTGCCAGCCTGAGTTCCATAGATGTTTTGTCTTCCTTACTGCCCTTGTCACCTCCTTCGATTCTGTCAAGTACTCTCCTCCCTGCCTCCCCCTCCCTGTTTCTTGTACTTCCTAAAGGCAGCTCTTTTCCTCCTTACCTTTTCCATGACCTCCTTGCTCAACCAGATCGGTTTCTTAGACCTAGCCTTCTTGCTCTGGGCTTTGCAGCAGGTTTGGTTGCCTCCACTATCCCCAGCTTTATGAACTCCCACCTCTGGTTGGTGTCCATACTAGATTGAATTCTGGCCAGGTACCTTTTACCACTTCCCTCATCCTCCCAAAGTTGGCCCTCCTGAAGTCCAGCACTATTGTGCCAGATTCCACTCCTTCCTTGCCCATATCCAATGTGAGCCATACTGAGGGGTGGTCACTCCCTGACAGCGGTTCCTCCACTGTAAGTTCTCTCACAAAGTCCCCATTTGCCAGCACAAGGTCAAGGGTATTTCCTAACCTGGTTGGTTCACTGACCATTTGCAGCAGGAAGCTGTCCTGGAAGGCATCCAGCAGTACCTGCTCCCTTCTGTTCCTGGTTGTTGGGGTGCTCCAGTCCACTCCTGGCATGTTGAAGTCCCCCACAATCACCACACTACCCTTCTCGCAGGTCCTCCTGATCTGTCCCGCTAGTTCCCTGTCTAACTCCTCCATCTGAGATGGTGGCCTGTACACCACTCCCATTCTAAGAATCCTATTCTTGGAATCCTGGATTTGCATCCAAAGTGACTCCGTACTACCCTCCTCCCCTTCCTCCCTTACACACTTCAGTCCTTCCTTCACATATAGTGCCCCCCCCGTTACTGCAACAGTTTGTGTTTACACCTGTAATGTTACAGAGGGTGTTTTCGAAACCATTGTGAAAACCACACATGAGGTAGTTTCAACAACGGTTTTGAAAATGCTTTCTGTGACAATACCAGTGTAAACGCAAACCGTTATGGTAACAGCTTGGATGCTCTGTAATGTTACAGAGAGATTTTTCTGGTGTAGTGTGGACAGGGCCTGGGTGTAGTGTGGACGTGTAAGCATGTTGCCCCAGCTGTCTCCCAGTGCAGAACTCACTGCATAGTGGATAGGGTGCCATACGTAGCGGTCCCATGGCACCCACAATGCAGACAGGCTGTCACAGTTCCACACTGTTACTGAGACAGTTCACCAGCAATGTGGACATGCTGTACCGGCTATTGTCTGTAATAGTGTGGAACTGTGACAGCATTTAAGCAGCATAGTGTGGATGGGGCCTTAGTGATAATAGTGTGCTGTGTGTGTGGAACAGCTCTTAGCCTGGCTGCTGACATATCTAGCTCTCCTGCCCCACACTGCATCATCAGCATTGTGATCCCACTGACAGTGTCATCACAGGTGAATAATCTGGCTGTGTTTGAATTGTTATTCCTACGCAGCAGTGATGTCATAGCCAATGAGGTCACAGTACTGATGATGTAGTGTGGGACAGTAGAGCTAGATATGTCAGCTGCCAGGCAATGTGCTGTCCCACACATCATAGCTACTAACATCAGGTAAACAATCTTCTTATTAACCAAAGGTAAAAGAAAAAGTACCTTGGATATAAAAGGTAATTGTTGGCTGCTTTTAAAATCTAATATTAGTTTTAGGCAGTACACTAGCTCTTTAAGTATGTAAAATATAATCATTTTAGCCCAGTTACGGTAAGTAAGATGTAATGTTACAGCCAGGCTAGCAAACCACACACAATAAAGAAATTAATTCAGTTTAGCAATCTTTTTCTCTGTGAAGCAATCACAGCCAAATATGGGGGATGTGAAAAATATATTATACAAGACCATCCAGTTTCAGGGTTCAGGCTTCTGTTAAGCCAAGTGTAGTATGAACATTAAAGCAGTAATACTACAGTACAGTCAAGTGGTAAAATAATATTGTTTTAATCAGTTGCTGAGTACAAAAAGTGACAAGTAGTGGTAGTAGTAGACAGCCGTGCACTACCTTCCAGATCAGATAGTGGTACTACCAAATAAGTTTGTGACATGAAATGCAGTTGTTTGCTGTATTTGGACTCTGAACCCACTGATGTTATTATTTTTCATGTATCTGTGCTCATTGTGTTCTTTCAAGTAATTCTGGCCTGGCTTAGAGACCTCCAGTCCTCCTGACCTGACTTGTTGCCACTATTTCATACATGCTTCACGTATTAACAAGCATTTGTCAATGCTGAATGTTTGCTTGCTGGTATTGGCACTGGTGGTGCAGGAGTTAGAGAGATGCATAATAGGAATAGCAGTGAAGTATTAAACTAATGCCAACCCCCACCCCCACCCTGCAGAGACTGACAGGTGTTTGGGGGTGTGCCTTTGGGTCATCTGTCATAATGCTCATGCCATTCCATGTCACTCCACCCTGCAGAAACTGACAGGTGTTGCGGGGTGTGCCTTGGGGTCTTCAGCCCTTACGGTCACCCCATTCTATAAGGAAATAAGCTGAGATGGGTGCAGTAGAGGAGAATGGGGTGAATGCTAGGGCCGAAGACCCCAAGGCACATCTCAATGCCTGTCACTGGCTGCAGGGTGGGGATGGGATGGAATGGCATGAACATTACGGCTGATGACCCCAAGTCACACCCCCAACATCTGTCAGTCTCTACAGGGTGAGGCATTATGGTTGGAAACCCTAACACCCCGGGCGTTTGTTGGTATTTTCACTCCAAATTTTCAACATGGCTTTCTGGGACCCCACCCTATGAACAGTGGCACTATCATTTTGTTACTCAATTCAGAAAGGTGATTTCGCACAGTGACTGTGCCATTCGACACCACAGGTGCGAAAACACATTTTGGGCAGGATGTAAAAAATGACAGCTGTACTGTTCATGAGGAGGTGTAAAAAAATGGCAGTGTTGAAAATCTGGAGTAAAAATATGAAAAACAGGTGAAGTTATGAGCGTGTGTAGAAAATGAGCAATGCACGCCTGTAACGCAATCATTTTTTGGATTTATTTCACCACATTTTCAACATTGGCATTTTGGGACCTCCTCTCATGAACAGTGCTATTGTGATTTTGTTAATCTGTCCTGAAAGTTGATTTCCCAGAGCGGCTGCTCCATTCTGCACCACAGGTCGAAAATACATTTTGAGCAAGATGTGAAAAATGACAGCTGTACTGTTCATAAGGAGGTGTGAAGAAATGGCAATGTTGAAAATCTGGAGTGAAAATATGAAAAATTGGCAAAGTTACCAAATGTGCATAGTAACTGTGCAATGCATGCTTGTAATGCAGTCTTTTGTTCTGAATCTTTTCCCCAAATTTGCAACATGTTTTTTTTGGGACTCCACCTCATGAACAGTGGCACTGTTGTTTTGTTACTCAGTCCCAAAAGGTGATTCTGAGCAGCAACCACAAAATCACCTTTTGGGACTGAGTAACCAAATGACAGTGACAGCATTTATGAAGTGGGGTCCCAAGAACCCTGTGTTGAAAATATGGGGGCAAAATTCCTAAAAATGGGCGAGATATCAACCTAAGTTAAAAAAAAAAACAATGACTCCCATTATACAGCTTATCATCATTTCTTCACTTTTGCCAGTCGGCTTTGAAGAGTGCAGATGTGTCCCTGTCCATAGAAGATCACTGCTTCTAACCTCTGGAGGTAAGTATGGGGTAAGGGTGTGTGTATGTGTGTGTGTGGGGGGAGATGGGACCCCAGAGGGAGGTTGGGGTGAGGGAGGGGGAATGGGGAGATGACAAGGGACTGTTTTCTTTTTTACAGGGGGGAAAAAAGACTTTGGGGATGGTTTTCTTTATTTTACAGATTACCAAAAATATTTAGGCACACGGGGTGGGCTCCCAGTATGCAACAGTTGTGTGTGTGTGTGGGGGGGGCATACTGACATGGGATTGGGCACCCCGATGTCAGCACTTGAAATATTTGGGCAGGTGTGGGGGGTTATCTGACACTGGGGAATGGGCATCCCAATGTCAGAATCATAAATAAAAAATTATTTTGGCACACTGGGGTGGGCTCCCAGTGTGTCACATCAATGGGGGAGGGGGATACATGCCTACACAGTGACTGGGCACCCTGATGTTGGCTTTGCAGGAAATGTGTGGCTGGCAGCAGGAGCCACCAATGTGGAAAGCCGCACTGCAACTCATTTATTTATTTATTGAAATGGTTCACAAGGAAAGGCACACCGAACAAACAAGGTGCTTGGCAGCAGGAGCCAACAAGAACTGTAACTCCAGCCATGTGCATTACTGTGCACTGTAATACACATGGTTGGAGTCTTGTCAGCTACTGCCAACAGAGAGAAGGTATGTCTGTGTGCATGGTTGTGAGGGAGGAGGAAGGTCTCATTGCAATGAGGAAACTGTCCCTCATTGCAGTGGCAGATTTCTTTTAAGTGCATTCCTCTCACAAAAAACTGCTGTCATAGACAGCTCACGATTCATTGGTGCCTGAAGGATGAGCCCCATCAAGTGTCAACTCATAACCATCCCTAATTGGAGCGGCACTTTTCTTTCAAGTGAAGACCGCTTCTCTCAAACTGCTGTTATAGACAGCTCGCCGATTCGTTAGTGCCTGAGGGACAAGCCCCATAAAGCGTCAACTGCATTGGGCAGAAACTCACACGCCTCTAAAATGTCATACTGTCACAAGATGTTTCTTGCACAGGTGCGGTGCGCATGTGCGCAAACAAACATAAAAAGTAGTAGATTCTAGTCACAAAAGATTTTCACCACAGGCACAATACTAGAAACTGTTTTGTGAATAGGCCTGCTCAGAGTCAGTGAACATTTCATTCAAGTATCATATTTGAAATTAAAGTGAGGAATGTTGACTTTCAAAAATGTCAAATGCTCAGCATTTTCTGGAGTCAAACAGGATCTTGTGTCAGTAATAACGTTACCAGCTGAAGTAAACAAGTGTTCTGAACATACACTAGTTGGAGGGCAATTCATGTACTTCACTGCATTTTTTACTAAAGCAGGTCACATACTTTGTTTGGATTTCCAGTATTTCAAAGGATCAGCACTCTGTCAGGTACATTGCAACAATGGTCTGTGCTGAGGCTGTGTTAGAAGAGGATGAAGATGTTGCAAGTGACTCCAGAGACATGAAGCTGAACCAAGTGATTGTGGGACAGTGCTATGTCTGGATGGTGGTTAAGAGGAAGATCCTGCCACAGTGTCTGAAGAGAAAGAGGGAGAAAATGCTGCAACACTAGAGGAGAGACTACCTGATGCTATGCTGTGTTGTGAATAAGATTTTAAATCTGGTGCTGTACACTGTTCCACGACAGCTTGCACCTCATCAATTATTTCTTGTTTGTTTATCTCGAAAGAAGTGTCATCATCGCTTAATAGTTGCTTTGATTTGTATCATGGGTCCAAGATTATTGCTTTAATGTAGTACTCAGACTGAAGCATTTTACATACTTTGTCATCTTCATCAATGTTTCTGATCATACATCTGGTTAGATCTTTTTGTATTCTGGGTGGCAGTCTGTGTGTGCCAGCAGCACCACTGGTAGCATGTGTGATGAAATTGTCTTGGTTCTCTAACTTTTCTTTAATCAGATTCAATCTGAATTTTAAAATTTTTATTAGGGTTATCACCTGGCTTAGAGTTGCAGTGTTTGTACCTCACCTCTCTGGTGATTTCCTCAAATGGCTGGAGGCGTAAAATTAGAAACTCCAGCATGGTCCACTGTGGTGGAGTAACATAGACATCTGCATCAGCAATTTTTTTTTCAGAGGTGTACTGTCTGATAGCTTTCTTTAGTTCCAGCAACATTTGGAACATAAGAAAGATCAAATTCCATCAAATAGAAATGTCTTGGATCAGTCCGTGCAAAGGTAGACTGTGCTCCTGCTGTATTATTTAAAACAAGTGATGGACTTTGCTTGAGAGACTGAAACGAGTGCACATTCTTTTAGCAGTGCTAACAAGAGCCTTAATGTCCCTGTTCTCATCAAGAAAACTGTGAACTACTAAATTTAAGCAATGTGAAAAACAGTGGATGTGAACAAAGCCCTCCTCCTCCAAGTCTTTCCTTATACAGTATTGGATCCATTATCTGCAACTACAAAGCCGAGAGTCCCTATGAAGTGAACCAATGCTGTATTGGTTTTGGAGCTCTTCGTTGATGTTGTATGAGTTGTGCTCAGATGGAAAATAAAACATTCTTAGAACAGCAAACTGTGTTTCACTGTCCCCACAAGAATTATCAAAACATGCCCAATGTATAGCAACAGACATGAAGGATTCAGGCTGACAACTTGTAAAGGTATCTGTTGTGAGATACACTACCCTCCAAACAGCACTGCACAAAACTTGTCTCAAGTTTTTACATACAACATTGGAGTACTGTTGCCTCATCTGGATTATGTAGGGGTCTATATCACAGTTTGTCTGGTAGAGAAACTCAAGCTTTGACAATAGTATTTAATAGTATCAGTCGTGTTGTGTTGGATGCCCTGCCCCATAAGCACCACTGTTTGCTTTACTCTTCCCTTGGTTGGTTATCAGCTATTGCTAGATTTACTTATTATTTTTGTTGTCTAGTTTTCAAATCTTTGTTTTGTTCAGATTTGTATCCCCTAAGTGATTTGTTGTATGTTCACAATACCACTTTGAATTTAAGATCTTTCAAGGGAATTCTCCTTTCAACTATACCTTCTACAACCAAAGCTGGCTCTCTGGCTTTTTAAGCGTCAGCTCCCCCCTTATGAAATACTTTACCAGAAGATTTAAGAAGTGCCTTCTTTGAATTGTTTTAAAATCAAGTTGAAAATTTGGTTATAATCATTGAATGAATGTAAATGTTTTTAGTCTATGTATTTTGTTATACATTGTTTTGTATGTATGCATTTATTGTTATTGTTTCATGTTATTGCTGTTTCAGGTCAGACCTGAAAAAGGGCTTGTCCCAGTGACCCTATCCGGTTAACAAAATAAAAACAAACAAACACTGTAGAGTTCTGGAATCCCTGTTGAGAAGTATTTTCTCGATAGTATACTACATTGAGATTTGAGATACTCAAGCAGCCGCCTGAATCCTACATGTTCAACTACATTATATGGTAGCAAATCAACAGCTATCATTTTTGAAATTTTCTTGGTTAGTGTAACAGCAACAGGGTGGGTTGATGCATATTTGGCTTTACAGTCATATGTTTCTGAGATGGTCTGCTATTTCCTTGAAGGAGGGGGGGCTTTTGAACACATGGTCACTTTTAGTAACACTGGGAGTCCTTCAAATGGGAGGAAGTGCTGGAGGTGTTTCTGTACTGCTTTGGAGGCTGCCACTGCTTTCATCTGTCGAAGTTACCCCTGAGTGTAGTGAGCTATCACTGTCACGTTCTCTTCGAGTCTCACAACTGGATCTCAGTAATGTTATGACATCTGTCTAGGTGTCATTTCAGTGCTGAAGCTCCCAGAGCTCCTCTCTTTTTACCCCTGCAGATTGGACATTTACAAATAGCGCATGTTGCCACCAACTCATTAGAAGCACTAATGGTGAAGTATGACCAAACAAAAGATGATGGGCAGGATTCACAATGCGGTTTGGGACTAAGTCCCACTCCACAACTCCAGTGACGCTCTGAAATCGCCGCAGCTGTGGAGCACCCGATCCACAGCCACAACAGTTGCGGAGGGTGTTACAGTGGGTCCCACTGTCCGTAGCAGCCTCCCGCAGCTACGGTGCTGTCCCTGGCAACAGCACCCAAATGCTGCCGTAATCTGTTGAGCCGGTCATAATCTGGCTTCACCTTTGTGAATACCCGCCGCTGAGGGTAACCTGCAGATTCGCAAGTGGCAACCCTCTTGCGCTGAGGTTTTCCCATAGCTGCGGGACCTTCCCCGAGGTTTGTGAATCCTGCCCGATGTCTTTTTATTTTTTTTTTCCCAGGAAGGCAGTGCACTTCATTCACCTTTTCAGGATTTTTTTCCCCCTTTATTTTTCTTTGGGCCTGTTCTTGTTGTGATTTATTCCCTTCCTCTAACCCACTACTCTCCTCCTCAGCCGAAACATTTCTCTCTGTTTCTTCCTCATTTGCTATTTCCATCCCCTCCAGTAAACCTTGTGCGCGATCATTGTCTTCATCATCTTCATCTTTATTACCCTCATCGGTTTCAGCCTTAAAAGAATCGGATGACTGTGAGGGAATGGAAGTAACAAAGTATGCATTTGTTCCATACCTTGGAGTGCCTCTGTGGGTGGTACCCACCAACCCTTTGGTTTTAACTACATAACTTTTTATTTTAATTGGGACTTATCTGACAGATAAACCTTTTTTGGATTCAAGCATTTTCTTGGAAGATGAAACTTTAGACTTACCAGAATCACTTTTATGGGTTTGATTTTGCTATCCCTTTGCAGGCTGACTGCTGCTGTCCATTGGCCGTGATACTGCAGTGCCACTGCTTACCTGAGACAGCACCTCAACACTTTGAACCATTTTTTCTTATTTTTAATTCTAACCTGTAAAAAAAAACCCTCCTAATACATACCAGGGCCGGGATATTCAAAGGGGTTGAGCATGGCGCAACAGTGTTGCACCATGCACAACCCACTGATGCACCCCGGCGCGATATTCAAAAGGGGATGTTGCGCCGCGCAGATCCCGATGCACCGGGGTGCACCTGTAACGTATGCGGTGCAAGTGCGGGGATCATGCCCATGCATATTCCACACATCCCGATATTCAGCCTGGGATGTGCGGCACATATACTGGTGCAACCCCTACTTGCACCGCACACTGGTGCTCAAAGTTGAACCAAAAGGAAATAGGAGCAAGGGCTAGCCACTCACAGGTGAGCTGCCATATTTCAGGGCGCAACACGGCAGCTGCCAGCTGTGGGTGGCCACCCGAGCTCTGGAGCCAGTGTCTGTCGGCATCGCACCCCCCCCACGTCCGATCGAGGGCATACGTATATGATAAAACAAGTCCAATATCCCTGGTGGTCCAGTGGACCGCTTCCAGTCCGATCGCGAGCATAAGTAAATAATTAAACAAGTCCAATATTTCTGGTGGTCCAGTGGACCACTTCAAGCCTGATTGCAGGCATAAGTATACCAAAAAGCAATTTGAATTATCCCTGGTGGTCCAGCGGTACCCCCCTCCCAACCATCCCACTGGGCCCGCCCCGCCCCCGCTCAGCCAGCGGTTGGCAACTCCCACCCACAAGCCGCAGCCACCCTCTGACTGGCTGTGCAGTGCAATGCTGACTACACCCATTGGTCTGGCGTGGATCAGTAGGCGTGCAGGCTCGTACCATACTACACGTCGATGTGAATGGATCCATTCCCATATCTGGACTGTGTAGTGCAGTACAGTCTGCGTGCCCGATGGCCCATGCTGTGGATAATCGTGCTGTCGTACTGGCAATGTAATAGCCAGTCGGAAGGTGGCAAACGCAGCGGGTGAAACTGATGCCCGCCGGCAGCGAAGTGGCGAGCTCAGTGTGGCGGGTTGGGATGGGGGTACCACTGGACCACCAGGGATAATTTCGAATGCTTTTTGGTATACTTATGCCCGCATTCGGGCTGGAGGTGGTCCACTGGATCACCAGGAATATTGGATATGTTATTTCAATACTGATGCCCGCGATCGGGCTGGAAGCAGTCCACTGGATCACCAGGGTTATTGGACGTGTCTTATTTAATACTGATGCCCGCGATTGGGCATTGGGGCTCTTTGCCACGATGTGCAGGGGGCATGGGTCCCCGACGGCTGCAGCCTGGCAGGGCGACAGGTGCAAGTCGCTGGGGATCGGCACACCTGCATGCAAATGGGACCATAATGACATGCTAATGGTCCCAGTTGTGCCTTGCATGCATTATGGCCCTATTTGCATATTCACCACTGAATATCATGATTCCTGCACCTAGCGCAACCGCACTTGCGCTAGCGCATCCCCTTGCTCCTCTCTTGCCACTTGCGCTGGTGTAGTGCCACTGCACCATGTGCAATTCAGGAGGCCACATTGCCATATTCAATGGTGCTGAGTCATGGCGCAGCACCGTTGAATATCGCCCAGCACACTCCCTGGTGCATCCCAGTTGCGCTGCACCTAGGCTTGCGCCCCTGCCTGGTGCAGTCTGAATATCTCACCCCTTGTGTTCTTTGTCTCCCACATACACAGGACTGAATTTAGTGTACACAGCACACCGACACCACCACCACTTCCTTCCAAGTTTAACTCACTGAGTGACTCCTACTGTTACTGTCCAGAGACCAACTGTATTCAGCAACTCTTACTCAACAGTGTGCGTGTTTCCACAGCCTCAGAATTAAAATTGGTGATGCAGGCATATCTGGTACACATTGGTATGGTGTGGTTGGTTATATGATAGTACAGACACATCTGGTACACACTGGTATGGTGGGGTTGATTATATGATAGTGCAGACACATCTGGTACACACTGGTATGGTGTGGTTGGTTATATGATAGTGCAGACACATCTGGTACACACTGGTATGGTGGGGTTCGTTATATGATAGAAATAAGAAGGATAAGGAATCATGGATGGAATGAGTGATGATGACACTTGTATACTTGTATTGTTGTGTCTATTTGCAGTAATCACAATCAATTAATAAATGAAAAAAAACCTTGTGGCTTTTGCTTTCTTTTTCTCTGATTTAAACAAACAAAAAAATAGACTCTTACAAGTCACAATGTCCCCTGGGCCCCCACCAGCCAGCAGCATAGGCTCAGCAACTTTTTTGTTTTTGTCAGAAAGTATTTTTTTTAATACGTGAATGTTAACGTGATGGCCCACAGCAGACCACAGACAGTCTCTCTACCACCAAGCAGTACCAGTCTGTCACTTTGCCCTCCACAGGGCTCCCCCTCCCAGCTACCAGCACAGGCTCAGCAACTTCTTTGTTTTTGTCAGAAGAGTATTTTTTTGTATGTGAACGTTAATGTGATGGCCCACAGCAGACAGCACAGCACCCATTCTGTCTGCCACCGAGCAATACCAGTCTGTCACTTTGCCCTCCACAGGGCTCCCTCAGCCAGCAGCACAGGCTCAGTAACTTCTTTTTTTGTCAGAAAAGTATTTTTTGTGGTCAGAAAAGTATTTTTTCTTTAATACATGAAGGTTAACATGGTGGTCCACAGCAGAGAGTACCCAGTCTCTCTGCCACCCAGCAGTACCAGTCTGTCACTTTGCCCTCCACAGAACCACCCCCAGCCAACAGCAGTGTGACTGCCCTGCAACAGAGTCAGCCTTTGACTCAGAATAACAGTATTTTTCTTTTTTTTTTTTTATGGCCCCCAGTAAGTCAGTCTCTCTCTCTCTCTCTCTCTCCCTCTCTCCCTCTCTCTCTCTCTCTCACAGAGTCATGACTCCTCTCAATGGAACAACAAGAATAAAGATGTATTTTATTTGTGATTTATTTGTGACTGCAATCTATTTATGGCCCCAAGTATGTGTCTCTCTCTCTTTCTGCAGCTATCGATGGCACAACAAGAATAACAAAGATTTCTTTTACCATTCATCTTACTTTCCTTCACAGTTCATTCAGTTGCACAGTTCTGTGAGCTGCACAGTGCAGCTCTGATACTCGCTTGTTTTTCTTGTCAGCTGCTCAGTCCTCAGGGCTGCACAGCCTGACTTGAATATTAGCCTGACTTGTGTCTTTTGCTGCACTGTTTTCAGCATTTGCCTACCCTGAACTGATTTCTTAGTGATTTTTCAGCCCATTTGCCCTCCACCAGCTCCTTCCTTTATTAAATACATTACCAGAGCTGAGAGACCAGCCCATCTCCTGCTTGGTTACACTTCACTTTCCCTCTTAAAGGGGAAGCACCTACGAGCTACAGCAAAGCTCTTAAAGGGGTAATACCTAGATCCACAATACCAGGATTTCTTTACCTCTCCTTTAGAATAAACTCCACTATTAGCCCCTCCCTTCAGACATAATGACTACAGTTATCACTGTGCTCATCTTACTCTCCTCACTTACCATAACTCACCCTACAGGTATGGGTACTGAAGTTAACACTCACCACCCCCTATTTCTCATAAACGAGAATCAGCTCTGTGTATATGAACCATCCAGTATCTACCATCTTGTTCCCACCACACTCCCCCATCTTTACCTACCCTCTTTATGGAACCCCCATACTTCCATATTGGTGGTTCTGTTTACAGCCCCCCCCCATCCCTGATCATTCTGGGAATTATAGTTATTCTATGCTCTGTGTCCCTCATTCCTTCACTATACCGGTACATATGAGCCACCTACCTATGCCATACGTAGGCACCATAAATCCTCCAAAGTTAAACTGCTCTGTAGATGGATCAGTAATGTAATCTTCCTGCTGCTAATCTGTGCAGGGAATGTCGACTTAAACCCTGGGCCACCACAATATCTAAACTCACCAGCTGCCTTTGCCGATGTTAAGGGCTTGAGGTGTCTGCATATTAATGTGAGCAGTCTACTGAAAAAAGTCAATCTTATCCAGACCTGGATCTCCCACACAGACCCAGATATCCTTGTCTTAATGGAAACATGGCTAAAAAAACACCCCTAACACGGCAGTATCCCTCTCCTCCTATAACATCTATCGTAGTGATAGACCAACCAGGAGAGGAGGTGTAGCCATCTATGTCAAAGACAAATTTACTGTCTCAGACATCACCCTGACCACTATACCAAAGGAATTTGAATCCGTTCTAATAAACCTATCCTTATCCCCAGTGGAAACTTTAATAGTAATAGGTTGTTACAGCCCACTCTCTGGGGGCCTGGAACTCCTGAAGCATCTGCGCAGCATGTATCACTCAGGATAGAATGAGATAATCATCCTACGTGATTTTAATCTTGACTGGCACAAAGCCTGCAACAAATGCTCACAATTCAAGGACTTCTGTGATGAGGCTTGCTTCACTCAGCTGTTATCAGAGTACACTCGTCCGAACCCCGTAACACCCTCAAATGGGTCACTGACTGACCTCATTCTTACAAACAGACCCCGTAAGTTCACACACTTAGCAGTTTTCCAGAATGATGTCAGTGACCACTGTGCTGTGGCCTGTGCCAGAGGGCAGCAACCATTCAAGTCAGTAAATAGATTCATTTGGAAAAAGTGCTTCCTCAAGTTCAATCTACATTACTCAGTGGACCTCAGAGACATAGACTGGATCAACTTTTATCTAGCCACAAACATCAACGATGCAACCGCCCTCTTCAACAACACATTAGGCGCTATCATCAATAAACACGCCCCTATGTTAAAATGTAGAACCCGGAAGCACTCTTGCCCATGGTTCACCACTGTCCTAAAGGCCACATTAAATGCAAGGGATTGTCTCTGGGCTGCAGTCAGAAGGACTAAACTCCTAGTGGACTGGGCAGCCTTCAGAGCCTGCTGAAATGAGAGCACAAAACAGATCAAGACCGCAAAAGCTTTCTACTTTCTCGCTGCTTTTGATGCTGCAAAGGGAAACTTAATCAAATTCTGGAGTATCATTAAAACCGCGGAAGGCAATAAACCTTCCTCCACACTACCCGGTAAGATCTCCCTTAATGGTCAGACCCTTTCTGATAAACCTAGCATACTATGCAGGTTTAACGATCACTTCTCCACTGCCAGCCTTGCTTTTGATGCTTCAAAAGCAGCCTCTCTAGCATCCAACGTACACAGCCATTCACCTCCACTGACAAGCAGTATCTTCTCCTTCACTCCCTTCCAGTTCAAAGAAGTAGAAGACCTCTTATTTCAACTAGATAGTAACAAAGGTGCTGGTGCTGATGGCATAGGCCCTTACTTCATCAAAGCTGGTGTCCACTTCCTAACGGCCCCCATACTGCACTTGCTTAATATGTCCATCTGCTCTAGCACCATGCCCAATTTACGGAAAACTGCCCAGGTACTTCCTCTAATTAAGTCAGGTGAGCCCACGGACCTAAATAACTATTGCCCTATATCCATCCTTCCCTTGCTATTTAAACTACTTGAGAAGTTGGTAAATGTCCAAATAAGAGACTATCTTGACAAAAACAACCTAATAACTCCATACCAGTCAGGTTTCAGACTATCCCACAGCACCACATCAGCCCTTGCCTCAGTTGCTAATAACTGGCTCTTGGTCATGGATAAAAAACAAGTCAAAGAAGCGGTTTATTTGGACCTTTGCAAAGCATTCAGTACTGTTGATCATGCTATATTCCTAGACATGCACCAATGGCATGACATCTCTCGACCCGCACTAGCATGGTTCAACAGCTACTTGACAAATAGAATGCAACAAGTGAAAGCAGGTGGTTCCCTCTCTCCACTCCTTCCTCTCTTGAGAGACAAACCACAGGGCCTTATCCTTGGTCCCCTCCTGTTTATGCTATACATCAACACCACTGATAACAACATAAACAACGCAAACTGCACCTTTTTGTGGATGACATGGCAATGTATACATCCAAACCTTCGACAACCGAAGCTCACTTGGAGCTCCAGTCAGAATTTGACCATCTCCAGCTCAGCCTTGCTCAATCTAAACTTCTTTTAAATGCAAAAACACTGCAGGTCATGTATTTCCATTCCAACCTTCAAATTGCCAATCAAAGGGATCTATTATCCCTGCCCCCTATAAAGAACTTTCTTGAAGACAACCTCGAGGTAGTTAGCAATTTCAAATATTTAGGCTGCAATCTAGACCAACACCTAACATTCTCTGCTCATATCACCTCCCTTGCAAAGAAATTATGGCAGAGACTTGGATTTTTCTATAGGAATAAATCTCTGTTTACCATTGATACCAGACTTTGACTGGTCCAGACAACCTTTGTACCACTCCTCGACTACGCAGACATCCATTATGGCCATTGTTCAGGCTCCCCCCTTCACCAATTGGATACACTATACCACAGAGCAATATGTTTCATTTCAAATGCTCATCATCGCACTCACCACTGCGACCTTTATTCCTCACTGGGCTGGACTTCATTATCTACTAGACGGCTCTCTCACTCCCACACCTGGCTATATAAAGCCCTATTGCTAAAGCTCCCCCATATGTAAACAAACTCTTCTGGTGAACTACCTCCTTATACACACTCTGTAGTACCACTTACATTATGCTGCATTTCCCTAGCATCTGCACCCATGTTGGGGGCTCAACCATAAGTCATGCCCTACCAGTGGCCTGGAACAAAGCCCAGTCTATCCTCAAGCTTCATCAGCTACTCCCCCTGAGCAGTTTCAAAAAACTACTTGTTAGCAAGTTACAGTACATGACTCCTGTCAATGCTACTGACCGCTATGCTCTACACTGTCAGTTTGCCATCACTCTCTCTCTCTCTCTCTCTCATCATCGTCATGGGTTACCTCACTTAAGGTCCCCTCCCCATATACTTATCTTGACTCACCTACCCTCTCCCCTCCCCATCCCCCATCTTACCAGAACTACACCCCCACACCTCGATCTCTATTTACCTGACCACTATCCTACTTGCCTTCCACACTATTCTTCCCTATCCACCCTTACCACATCTACCCTACCTAACCTACCTACCCACTTCACCTTCTCTCCACCATTCAGGGCCATACCCTCCCCCAATCTTATTGACAACACAGGCTCCTCCTCTCTCCACTATTGTCCCTACCTGGTCTATCTTCCTCTACACCTCCTCCCTGTTACTCATGGCTGATTCCTCCTTCTCTTCTATAATCCCATACCATCATTTCCAGGTTTTCTCATTGCTACTTTTATCATTGGAAGTTCTAATTACTGCCTACTGCTAACCGTGCATCTACCTGACTGTGTACCACAATGTCTTAACCTTGTAAATTACCCTGCTCCATGTAAATACTTTTCCCATGTGAAGCTGTATGCTTGACTGTTGCTCCACAATGTCTTAACCTTGTAAATTATCCTATTCCATCTATATATTTCCCTTAGAAAGCTGTATGTTGATGTATATTGCCCTGTGTATTCCTGGTATATGTTTGGCCTTGACTTATTGTATGTGCATTGCACATTACTTGTCTTTCAGGATCTTCTTGTAAATGAGTTTGCTCAATGGAGTTTCTTTCCTGCCAATAAATGTTGACTTTGATAAACTTTGACTTTTTATTTGTGATTGGTGACTGTAATTCTATTTATGGCCCCACTAAGTCTCTCTGTCTCTCTCTCTCTCTCTTTCTCTCTCTTTCTGTCTCCCTCTCTTGATTCCTCTCGATGGAACAACAAGATTAAAGTCAAAGATTTATTAAATTTGTGATTTGTGACTGTAATCTATACTGGCCCCCAGGCCAGTAAGTCTCTCTTTCTGTCTCTCTCGCTATCTCTTTCTGTCTCTCTCATGGCTCCTTTTGATGGATCAGCAAGAGTAATAAAGATTTATTTCACTTTATTTGTGACTGTAATCTATTTATACCCACTCTGCCCCCCACCCTGGGTAAGTCTCTCTCTCTCTCTCTCTCTCTCTCTCTCTCTCTTTCTCTTTCTGTCTCACTCTGGTGACTCCTCTCAATGGAACAACAATAAAAAGATTTGTGATTGGTCATTGGCAACTGTAATCTATGCCACCCCCACCCCGTAAGTCTCTCTCTCTCTCTCTCTCTCTCTCTCGCCCTTTCTCTTTCTCTCTTTCTGTTTCTCCATCCTGTTGGAACAATATGAATAATAAAGAAGATTTATTTTATTTTGTGATTTCTGACTGTAATTCTATTTATGGTCACTAAGTCTCTCTCGCTCTCTCTCTCTCTCTCTCTCTCTCTCTTTCTTTCTGTCTCTTTCTCATAACTCCTCTCAATGGAACAACAATAAAGTCAAATATTTATTTGTGCCTGCCTTGTAATTTATTTGGCCCCCAAGCAATAGAAAGTTCCTGCCTAAAGTGGTTTCAGACTTCCACCTGAATCAGTCCATCACCTTACCTGTCTTTTTCACTGAGCATTCCAGCTCGGGTGAGCACAGATTGCATAGCTTTTATGTCAAGAGGGCTTTGAGCTATTACATGACTCACTAAAAGCCATAGGCAGGACAGACAGCAGCTCTTTCTGACATATGGTGATGTGGGAAAAGGAAAACCAGCATCCAAAAGAACTACCCCTTGTTGGATAATCCAATGCATCCAATTCTGTTACTCAAAAGCAGGAAAAGAGTGCCCAGTGGGGCTAAGGGCTCATTCCACAAGGGGCACAGCTGTTACTATAGCAACTGCCAAAGATGTCCTATTACTACAAAACTGCAAAGCAACTACACGGAGAACAGTACACACTTTTACAAAGCACTACTATCTGGACACCCAGTCCAGGAGTGATGCTAGGTTTGGCACAGCAGTTCTGCAGAATCTGTTTCCAAAGTGCGTTCTGTGCCCACCTCCAAAGGTACTGCTTTGTAGTCTGCAAGAGTTAGGAATATTGAAGAATTTCTGGGGTTAGAAGAAAAAATTACTCACTTTAGTAATCTTGTTTCTTCCAAGATATTCTTCAATTTTCATAACTCTCCCACCCTGTCTTCCTTTCCAAAATCAGTGGCCTCTGAATCTCAAGCTGAATAACTGTACTGAAGGTGGCCACACTGGCATAGTACAAATTGTTTGAGCCCCGTTGAGCATTGTTTCACTTCTTCAGGTTATTATGACATTCTGAAGAATTTGTCCTCTATTGGGCGGTTAGTTAGTGTGGGTGCTTTAGTTATAATTGTCATTATTACTATTTTATTATTAGGAATGATAGAACCTTAGGTGCTTAGTTGTTAGTATAGATTAGGGTGGGCCTTTTCTTGCAGGATCTCCATGAAATCTGAGGCATTACAGAATGCAACAGTTACTTTTTTTTTTTGCAGTTGATCTTTTTATTGAAGTATTTAAAAGATAAACAAACAACAATTATATCCTATAACAATACTATATAAGGTTATATAAATGATAAACTAAGTAGCATAACATCTAACAAAGGAGGAAGAAAAGACTATTCAATGGTAATAGAATAATTATGGGTTAACTACCTAAACTAGAACAGTTACAATATTATAATGAAAAAAGAAAAAGGCTTAGCACTACATAATATACAGTAAAAATAGAAGACGTATAAGGTAAAAGAGGAGATATGAATAGTCGTAGTTGTGCATTACTACAATGTATATATCGTTAGAGTGCTACTAAAGCTTATATAGAAAAGATTAAGAAAACAAGAGAAGAGGAAGAGATACCAAAGAGAAGAGAGTATCAAGTAAGTAGAGAAAAAGCGAGACCACAATCTGAGGAAATAGGGATATCAATAAAAGGAGAGAGAGAGAGAGAGAGATATTATATAAAGTATTTCAATCCATACTTTAAGTGCTAGATTGGCTAGATGAATCCAAATATTTAAAATATTCCTGCCAACATTTATTATATATGTTGAGTCGGTCGAGAGAAATGTGTGTCATACGATCCAGGGAGGCATATTGAGATAAATGATTAAGAATATCAGGGAGAGTGAGGATTATATTAGATCTCCAATTCATAAGTATACTACGTTTAGCTAGAAGAAAAAGTATGATTAACCATCTGTTCAAGGATTGAGGAATATTATAGGGATGAGGGTCAAAAATACCAAGTATACAGTGTTTAGGATCTAATGCAAAAGGTTGACCAGTCACTTTCATTGCAAATATATGAATCTGATGCCAAAATTTTCATATGGAGGGACAATCCCATAAAATATGAAGTAAATCACCATTAGGCGAGTTACATCGCCAGCAGTTGTCATTATCCGTTAATCTCATTTTATGCAATACAGTTGGGGTCCTATACCATAAATGGAGAATTTTAGTCTGAATGAGTGAGCTACATTTATCATTAAAAGATTTGTGGCAAGAAAGCCAACACCTATGCCATTGCTCATTTGTAATGTTATAGTGTAATAAGTTGCTCCATTTATTTTTTGCACTAATGGACTGGTCCGGTAGTGATTCTCTGATAACTTTATAGATGATACTATTCAATTTACATGTTGTTTTTATCCATTTGGAGATGTGTTGATCATGTGAGGATTGATTCGTAATAAGTGAGAAATAATAAGTGCATGCTGTGCGAAGCTGTAGATATTTCCAAAAATCCAGGTGGGGAAGATTCCATTGAGTGCATAGATCAGAATAGGGTTTTATTCTTAACGTATGGGGTTCAAGTATGTCTCTTAATAAAAGTATGCCTCTGTTTTTCCAGGATCGACAGTAGATTGGACGGTTTTCGAGAGATATTTGGCTATTTCCCCAGATAGGAGCATAAACAAGAGGGGTAGGATTTGATTTGAGATATTTATGAATTATTTTCCAATAGAACGGATGGTACTATAGTGGGTGAGATTTTAATTTAGAGGGGATGGGATTATAAAGAAAAGAAGTAGCAATGTTGTTAGCACAAAGAGAGGCTTCCTATATTAACCCATAAAGGTGAATTAGGCCAGATTGAATAAACCATTTGATAGTCTGGCTGCACCAAAAAGCCCAAAAGTAGGCCTGAAACCAAGGGAGGACAAATCCACCTCTATTCCAATGTGATCTTAGTTTATTACAACTAAATCAGGGGAATTTGCCATCCCAAATAAAATTACCTATTAATTTATCGATTTTAATGAGGAAGCAAGAGGGAAGTTTTAGAGGTATATTAGAAAAAAGATACAATATTTTTGGAGCTATTGTCATTTTAATAGCAGAAATTTTTCCATTAAAGGTAAGATTAAGCAATTTCCATCTGTCAAATATATTTTTAATGTTAGTAAAGGAGAGAAATTAGCATCCCAAACTTTATCCAATGTTGGAATGATCCGAATACCTAGATATGAGATACCTTGGAGAGCCCAGCGGAAGCCCAAAGGATCATTCATATAGGATTTACAGAGGGTGTTTATTGGTAGAGTTTCAGATTTATTAAGATTTAGAGCTAGTCCCGAGATAAAGGTGAATTCATTAAGAAGTTTAACTAAAGGTTGCCCTGAAGATTGGAGATTTTCTAGGAGAATAAGAAAATCATCTGCATATGATAGTGAAGTGTAGTGAGAGTTACCGATAGGGATGCCTTTAATTATGCAGGATTGACGAAGAGCTGCAGAGAGAGGCTCCATGGCAAGTATAAACAAATATGGTGATAAGGGGCAGCCCTGTCTAGTGCCTTTTGCATGATGAAAGGAGGGGGATATAGTTGTGTTAGTCAGAATTCGAGCACAAGGGAGAGTGTACAATAATTTGATATAGGCGCAGAAGTTATTAGTAAAACCAAAATGTGATAAAACTTGGTATAAATAGTTCCAATTAAGGGAATCAAATGCTTTCTCAAAATCAATGGCTATAGCCACGGCTGGTGTTTTAAGAGTTTTGCTTTGTAGATTAAATTAAACAAGGAACAAAGATGATCAGAACCAGTTCTATGTTTAATAAATCCAGCTTGAGAAGGGTGGATAAGTTTTGAAATTAATGAATCTAAGTGGAGGGTTAATAATTTAGAAAAGGTTTTCCCATCTGTATTGAGTAGTGATATCGGTCTGGAACTTGAGGGAAGAGAATGATCTTTATCTTTTTTTGGTAAAACAGTAATAATAGCCTCAGTCATAGTGTGGGGTAGTTTACCATTGGAAAATGCTTCCAAATAGACCTTAAGCAGTAAAGGGCAAAGAGTACCAGATAGGGATTTGTAGAAATTGACAGGGAAACCATCACTCCGAGGGGATTTACCATTTTTTAAAGATGATAGTGCTGTTTGGATCTCTTGTAGGGTAAAGGGTTCATCCAGTATGACCATATCTTGATGAGAGAGGTGAGGAAGATGCAGTTTATCGAGAAAATCATGTATTTGATTAGAAGAACTGGAATTTGGATGAGAAAATATAGTTGCTGGGTAGAAAGAAATTCTATAATATGATTTATTGTAAGGTTGTTCCGTATAAATTTGGCCTGATGGGTCTTTCAAACCAGCAATATACCTCTCCGTCTGCTGAGTTTTAAGCTGATAAGAAAGCAACTTCCCACATCTGTCTCCTTGTTCCCAATAGCGATGTTTAAGCCTTAAAAGGGCAAGTTCAGCTTTCCTGGATATTAATTTATTTATTTTAATTCTTAATTGGAGGATTTTGAAATGTAATGGTGAGTCGTGATTGGGCTTTTTTGTGTTATAGTACTGAGTTTCTTTTACTTTAAGGGAATTCTCTAAATTTGCTAGTTGTTGCTCTCTTAGCTTTTTCCTATGAGCTGTGAAACTAATAATTTTGCCTCTGATTGTTGCTTTTAATGCTTCCCAAACTGTGCCTTGAGATACCTCAGAGGTATCATTAAATGAGAGAAATTCTTGAATCTGGGCTGTAATCCAAGGAATAAATTCTGGGTCCCTCAGTAAAAGTGGATCTAAACGCCAAGAAGGAGATTTAGAGGGGGGTGGACCCCAAAGTAGATGTAAGCTAATAGGAGAGTGGTTTGATATGGTAATTGGAAGGATGTCTGTATTAATAGTTTTTTTCTGTAATAAGAGGGATGAAAGTCAAAAATCATCAATGACTGTAAGATTTGTGTAATGGGAATAAAATGTATAGTCACGTTGTCTAGGGTGGGAAAGTCTCCAGATGTCAGAAAGGCCCAGATCTTTCATTAGCAATGTCAAGGCATTAATGCTTCGTGGATGAGCATCATATGATTTATTACTTCTATCTAGGTGTGCTTCTAAGGTTAAATTAAAATCACCACCCATAAGAATAAGTGAGTTGTTGTTATTATTAATCATAATTTGTTGAACCAAGTTATGAAAAAATTCAGGGGAATCAGAGTTAGAGGCATAAACATTAACTAACATAAATGTACCTGTAGTGGAAGATAATTGAATTATAATCCATCTGCTGTCCGAATCCGTAATAATTTTCTTTGGGCTCCAATTAAGAGACTTATGTAATAGAATAGCGACACCTCGTTTTTTAGAGGAGGCAGAGGATGCAAATACTTGACCGACCCAATCCTTTTTTAACCTATCAACATCCTCTGACATAAGTTTAGTTTCTTGTAAGAAAGCAATATGTGTTTTATGCTTCAAGGTAGGAAGTATTTGTTTTCGCCATAAGGAGAATTGAGTCCCTTAACATTCCATGAGTGTAATATCAAATCACTCATAATGGTAAACAGTAAAATAGGAAGTTACAAATCGGAAAGAGGGACTCATAAAAAAACTAAGTCAGATGGTGTCAAAGGTTCTAAAGGCAGATGAGTAGGTTGTGCAAATGTGAGCAGGATCCTTAGAACATATGGATTCAGAATAATATGATAAATATGCCTATTGAGTCTCACTAAAGAGAGATAGAGGAATAGAATAGAAGAGAGAATATTCCTAGAAACAACAAAAACTTGTATATTACAGTAAGAACATTTGTGAAGTATAGAGAGATAGGAGTCGGTACACATACCTGAGACTCTCTCGACACACTACTAGGCGTGTAAACACGTAGAAAACACTTAAGAAAAGGTTACATGCAATATTCCTAAGTTATTAACTATGTGTAACAATATCTTATAAGTAATTATTATGACTAGCATTCAAATATTTAAGCTAGAACCCTGGAAAACTAATAAGCATCATACCAAAACAATGCATAAAAACATTTTTAAGTAATAATTAAACCAGACATATTAATCATGTTGAACTATATTAAATTAGTTCAATAAAAGAATAATATGCAAAATAACATCACATATCCCTGAATAGCATAATCAAAAGATAAAGGCTTATAAGGCATATAAACATCCATATGAGCTTAATAAAGAATGGATATGTGATATATGTGTGCTATTAGCTTACAGTAGTAGGTGGACTGAAAAAAAATACATATATATATATATATATATATAGACAACCACTATGTAAATATATATATATATATATATATATATATATATATATATATAGAGAGAGAGAGAGAGAGCACTTGCCATAAAATGAAAATAAGTCTTTAAATGTAGTAAACATACATGGCAATATGTTATATTTTATGTTTCACTTTTTTATTTTACTGATAAACTGATGACTAATAGCACACCTATGGGCCTGGGAAAAAACCTGAAAGAGAAAAAAAAAAAAGGGAAATGGTATATATCCGGGTAAATAGGTTTACACATTTAGTTAATTTTAACAAGAACATGCTTATAAATTCAATTGAATGAAAGAAATACAGCCCCTAAATTTCAAATGTGATTTACAGCCTTAATACTTCCAAACCGGCTGAGTGTGAAAGCTCTAATAGGTTAAGCTAGGCAACGCATTTGAACAAAAGAAAAAGCAAAAAAAAAGGAGTAACCAAACGTGGTACTAAAATGAAGGGCTACACATAAATGTTCACGCACAAAGTCAGAGATACATGGCAATCAATGAACCTTACAGTTCTGCACCCAGTATGCAATGATAATTACATTGATCTCAGTCCCCCTAGTTTTCTTTTTTCAGGGGTTTATGAATCAGTCACCAGATTTGCCTAGAAGGAAACAGGGAATTAAATGTAGACGCAGATTTGTGACATCATTAGTCAGTGGCTCCTAGACTTCTTCACGAAGTGCTCTCACAAGGTGGTAGAGAAACATTTTGAAGTGGAGCACACCTGTTTAGATAGTGTTAGCGGGTGGAAGAACAAACCTGTTTACAAATTCCAAGTAATAAACGATAATGAGATGTTATTCCAGCATCGCTAATGACTCGTAGATATAGAAAGCCAGAAAATTCTTTCATATTCATAAGCATAGAGGCTTCGGTAGGAGCCGTTGATTAGATGTAAACTGTGCAGTTTTTCTGAATACATGTCATTTACATAGGCGATAGCGAAAAACGCTGGTCCACCTAGGAGGGATTCGGGGCAATAATTAGATCTAATGCATCACTATTAACAGATGTGATAGGTGCATTTCAAGATGTGTTGGGAAATGCAGATGCACTTCAAGTAAGCAAAGAAAAAAAAGAGAAGCTCTAAATACAGCCCTTGAAATTTCAGTGCGATTTACAGCCTTACTCAGACCAAACCGGCTGGGAGTAATAGTGTTACATATTTTAATATGAGATTACGGGGCTTAATATAGATACTCTCAAATACTATCAGGACCTCCTATCAGTCAGTGCTTGTGATGATTATTTATCTGAGAAGCAGTATTATGGATTCTGTTCTTTAGTTTCCCTTTCTTTTCTTTTTGGGAGGTTCTGCTGGTTGGATGAGAACTAGATACCAGCTCTGCCACAGGAGTCAGGTGAATTGGTATTAGGCAGGGCATTCGCATAGGTATCACAGCAGGTGGATCTAAATCATCTTCTTAGCATTCTTCATGAGAAAAGAGTGAATCTTCACATAGTGGAGTATATTTATTAGACAACACAAGAGGAGTGGAGAAGTCAACATGCTTTTGGTTTGCAGGTCCGGCAGAAGGAGTATCATTCGAGCAGCATAAATGTTTAGCATGCAGAGATTGAACAGACTTTTTCTTGTATGCACGTTGAAACTCTGGCAGGAGCTGAAGTTTTAATTACGGTTTGTGCAGGCTTCTCTCTGGTTTTGGATTAGTTTCAAAGCGTTCACTGGAGATTGCGGACCTCTTGGAAGGAATTTGGATCAATATTTAGGTGGCTGCAGCACAATCAATAGGTATAGTATGTGTAGTTTGAGGTATATTGAGGAATGTTGATAAAGCTTCAGGTGTGTGGAAATCTTTAAATGAATCATTCAGAAATAGACACATTGTGGCTGGGTAGCGTAAAGCAAATTTAATACCCCGCTGGTGCAAAACAGTTTTGATAGGATTATAAAGTCTGCGTTTATTAGATAGTTCTTTTGAGAAATCTCTAAAACTTGATATTTTATGATCCTGCCAAATAAGCGTACCCACTTGCCTTGCTTTTTGGATGATTAATTCTGTGTGAGCATAATTCAGGAATCTGGCGATGATGGGCCTTGGTTTTTGAGTAGGACCAGGCCTTGGGCTTAGAGTATGATGAGATCTCTCAATAGTGAGGTCTTGGTCAGGAGGAAGTTTAAGCAACATTGAGGCGCATGTTTCAGAAGTGCACTGGTATCCCAAGCTCTGCACCTTCAGGAAATCCCAGAAATCTAAGATTGTTACGCCTGTTTCTGTTTTCAATGTCATCAATTTTGTCCTGAAGATTTTAATAATTCTATCCTGTTCCCTGATTGTAGCTTTCAGATCCAAAATAGAGCCTTCATTTTGAATTGTTTTAGATTCTGTAGCAGAGATTTTTTGTCAAGCAATTGTACATTAGTAACATTTTGTTGTGAGGTTATTTTTAAATCATTTAACTCATTGATTAATTGCTGAAACATTGATTCAATTCTGTTGAGAGAGCTGCTTTGCAAAGATTGGTCTGCCATTATTGCAGGCCAGAAATAGAGCAACTGTCTGATTGCAGATATAAAATACTATAACTGCAAGACAGCAAAAATACTATACCAGAGCTGAGCTGTGATGCAGGTAGAATAAAGACCCAGTATTTGGCAAAGAACAAATGTCTGGGTAGGAGTGGATGGATGATGATAGTTGGTGATCCCAGGAGTAGCAGAATTAAGCAGCCATCTTCAGCTCAGCCAAGCCACGCCTCCCCCATGCAACAGTTACTAAGGGCAGCATTTGAATAGTGGCACAAGCCAATGATGGGTTCTATCATTTGCATATGTTCCATTCTCTGGGCAGTTCTACTCTGAGGGCAGACTGCAAGAGTTATGAATATTGAAAAATACCTTGGAAGAAACAAGATCACTAAGGTGAGTAATTTTTTCTTACTGTTATTCACTACAGAAAACAAACTGTTAATGAAGTGGCAAGGGCCTTATAAAGTGCTTAGACATACTGCTGTACAGTAAACTATGAGACTGAGACCCCTGATAGGAAAACTCCACCAAGATATAACATGCTAACCTCTTGAAGAAATGGGTTGAAAAAACACCAAAGGCTGCTTTATTTACATTGCCACAAACTGTTAGGGAGGATAGTGATAGCTTATGACAGACTGAAACAGACTGGAACTTCTGATACTGTGAAGATAAATGCTCCCTGAACCTCAGAACAGACTGTAGAATTTGTAATTTGGTAGACATTTAACAGTACTTTTACCACAGTGTCAGTCCATACAAAAGGGGTCAAGCATGTAATAGTGATAGGGAATGCTTGCCCTATCAGACAGAAGACATGCAGATTACCACAGCAGTTAAGAGTGGATGTTGTCAAGTAAATACAAAAAATGAAAGAGCTGGGTATCATTGAAGAATTGAGAAGTGTTTGGTCATCACTAGTGGTGACTAAATAAAAAAGAAGGGGGTGTAAGAATCTGCCTTGTTTTTAGCAAACGTAATCAAGTATCTGAATTGGACAGCTATCCTGTGACCCAGGAAAGATGATTTTGTGGACAGATTGGGAAGTGCCAAGTACATCAGTACCTTTATCTCACCAAGGGTTACTGGCTAATCCCCTTATCTAAAGAATCCAGAGAGAAAACTACATTTGCCACTCCTATTGGATTCTATCAGTTCACCACCATGACATTTGGTTTACATGGTGCACCTGCTTCATTCCAGCGGTACATGGATGTGATTCTGGCCCCTTACACTGATTATTGTGCTGCTTACCTGGATGATGTCATGGTGTACAGTCCAAACTGGAAAAGCCACCTGGAATACCTACGAGCAGTCATTCAATCTATTAAAAATGCAGGTCTAACCATTAATCCTACCAATTGTGCATTAGGTATGCAGGAAACCAGATATTTGGGTTATATTTTGGGAAATGGAGAAGTAAAACTGGAGATTTACAAAACAGAAGCTGTAGCTAGCAGTCCTGTTCCTAAAACAAAGAAACATGTCAGGTCATTTTTAGGGCTCTCTGTTTACTACCAAAGATTTGTTCCCAGCTTTGCCCAGTTATCTATGCCCCTCACTGAACTCATGAAAAAAACAGTACCCAAATAATGTGAAATGTACCCTAAAGTGTGATAAGGCTTTTCGTGCCATCAAAGCTGCATTATGTTGTTTTTTATTAGTGACATAGAGGGAAAGGTGAGCTTATTCGCAGATGACACAAAAATAAGCAATAGAGTAGAGACTCCAGGTGGGGTAGAAAAGATGAAGGCTGACCTTAAGGCTCTGGAAAAATGGTCAGAAACATGGCAACTAAAGTTTAATGCAAAAAACAATGCAAGGTCATGCATCTAGGAAGGGCCAACCCAGGAGAGGACTACTACCTGGGAGGAGCACAACTGGAATCTTCCAAACAGGAAATGGATCTGGGAATAATTATAACAGATGAACTAAAGATGTCCAAACAGTGCGAGAAAGTGGCACTACGGGTGAATGGCATATTGGGCTGCAGGAGGATCACTAGCAGAAAAAAGGAGGTCATCCTGCCACTCTATTGATCTCTGGAGAGGCCACACTTGCATTACAGCATACAGTTCTGGAGACCACACCTAAAAAAAGGATATCAACAGACTGGAGACAGTACAAAGGAGATCTACAAGAATTATAAATGGCCTATAGAACAAAAACTATGAAGAGCGTCTGCAAAACCTGAATATGTACTCCCTGGAGCAACAGAGGGAGAGGGGAGACATGATTGAGACCTACAAGTTCCTAAATGGAATAAACAAGGTGCAGATTCAGGAACTGTTCCAAATCAGAAAGCAGACAAGACCTAGGGTGCACAACATGAAGCTGGGGGGGGAAGAATTCAGAGGTAACACGCTGAAGTTTTTCTTTACTGAGAGGGTGGGAGATGCATGGAACAGCCTTCCTCAGGTAGTGGTGGGGGCACAAACAATAGTAGGTTTCAAGAATGCTTGGGACAGGTACTAAGGCACCATCACACTGACTAGCAGTTAAGGGAAGGGGTAGGCCTAAGGGCAGACTAGATGGACAGTATGGCCTCCTTCTGCCATCACTTTCTATGTTTCTGTGTTTAGCCCTTGTTTCAAGAAGTCCAGACTTTGAGAAACAATTTCTGGTACAGACAGATGCATCACAGATAGGCCTCAGTGCAGTCCTGAGTCAGAATATAGATGGGAATGAACATCCCATTCTCTATATCAGTAGGAAACTGCATGACTGAGAGAAAAAGTACTCAACTACTAAAAAAGACTGCCTTGCTGAAAAATGGGCCATGGAGTCCCTTACATTTTATTCGCTAGGAGCTGACTTTGTGCTTATAACAGATCATAATCCTCTCTGTTGGCTTAATCAAATGAAGGATAAAACATTGACAATCACAAGGTGGTATTTGGCACTACAGATATTTAAATACAAAGTAATGCACAAATCTGGAAAAGAGAATTCCAATGCAGACTTTCTGTCCAGATATGGTTCAGGACTTGAGAATTCAGAAGATTGAAAGATTGAAAAAAAATGTGTGTGTGCTGAATCTGAATTGTTTGCTATAAAATGTGGTATGGCCAAGGTGATACTGCATATGCAGAGAACTGTAAATGTTTTAAGGTAATGTTAAAAAGGAAAATTAAAAGAAGGTTTTGTAAACCTGTTTTTTTAAAACAGCTTCCTTCATAAGGAGGGGGTATGTGACAGGGTTGAATATGACCCTGTCTCATTTGTTATGCAGAGAGAGTTAAGAAAACATTACTTATCATAGTAGTATTGTTTCTTCCAAGGGATCCCTCACAGTGCTTACTGTTGCACAATCAGCCTACAGGTCTGAGCTACACCAGAGAGTGGAATTTTATGTAAATTATGGAATAATGGAAAGAAATTCAAATCTCTGCCATGAGGTCACGCTCCACCCTGCTCCCCAATGTCAGATTTATTTCGATAGCCAGGAAAGTAGTGACCACTAAGCTAGCTAGCCTAAACCTACAGAAAAATATAAGAAAATAGAACCCCCCCCTTCAAATTGTTCCCATAGGACAAGTTATGGCACACAAAAGTTAAGCATCAATAAGAATTAAAACTGGTTGTAGGCAATGCAAAAGTAATGTTCAAGCAAAAATTGAAGACTGAGACAAAAAACAATTATTGGAGAACTTTTTCCAGGTTCTGGAAGGGGAGTTAGGGTGGGCATGTTAAGCATAGTGAGGGATCCCTTGGATGAAACAATATTTCAATGGTAAGTAGTAGTCCCACAGGACAAGCTAAGTATAGTAGGTCTTGCTGGGAGTAGACTGCAGCACCCCAGCTAACATCTGCAGCAGGGAACAGGTCCTCCTGGATGCTATCCAGGACTGTTTTCTGACTCCTGGAGTCAAGGAGCCAACAAGAGAGGAGGCCATATTAGATCTAGTGTTATCAAATGGGAAGCAAGTCCATGATGTGGAGGTGAGGGAACCTCTTGTAGGTAGTGACAATCGAACAGTGTGATTTTCAGTTTGCATGGGGAAGGAAGTGGCCAGGACTAAAACAAAGGTGGTGGACTTTAGAAAGGCAGACTTCAACAAGATGGGGAGCATAGTGCAAGAACATGTGGCAAAGATCCAAACAGAGATGAATGGGGACCAAAAATGCCCTGTCATTAAGATGGGGTTGATTGAGGCCACCAACACTTGTACAAAGGCTCAAAAAAAGAGTTCCAGAACCAAGAGGCCAAGTTGGTTTAATAGAAGGGTGGCTGAAAAGGTAAGGGGTAAGAAGGCAGCCTTCCTGAAGTACAAGTTTGCTGCAAGGAAAGAAGACAGAGAGATTTACACAGTGAAATCTCAAGAGGCAGGTAGAGAGGTCCGGGCAGCCAAGGCTGAGAAAAAACTAAGACTGGCTCAGGGGATTAACAAAGGGGAGAAGGACTTCTTCTCTTATGTTAAGAGAAAAGAAGTAGAAGGACAGAATAGTTCGGATCAAGAGGAGGGAGGTGGGTAGAGAAGAGTGTGGAGCAAGCAGATGCACTTAATGAGTACTTCTGCTTTGTCTTCAACAGGGAAGCTAGCGGGCTCATGCCAAAGGGGAAGACTGGGGTGCCCCTTAAAGGAGGGAAGGAATATGAGGGGGAGATTGAGGTAGGCAGGGTCTTAAGAGGACTTAGGGAACTGCAGGTTGACAAGACTCCTGGCCCAGATGGGGTGCACCCTAGATATGGGCAAAGTGGCCCCAATTTGCTCCGAAAAGTGATTCGTGGAGTGAGGCAAATTTGTGGAGTGCTCTAGCAACCCAGTGCTTGAGGTATATAGACAAAATAGCGCAAGTCCATTGAAACAATGACTTCTGCTACTCCACCTTCCCAAACCACTACTCAACAATTCTTAAAGCAAAGTACATTGAAAACAATGTACTTTGCCTTGTTTTTAAGCTCCAAAGGCGAATTTTGCAGTGATTCATGGGATTTCAGGTCACATGGGCTCTAGATTGTTCTGCACAGCCTCAGTTTGGGGTAGTGTGTGTAGGAAGTTGTAGGAGACAATCTGCTCTGAGAGCTCTCTGTGATTCAAACCTTCTAAAAGCTGTTAAAAAAGCCTTTTTGAGTCATTTTTTTGCTGAAACTTTAGTTCATCGATTATAGGAAACCCTCCTGTGGTCATATTCTGTTTTATCTGTTTTAATTGTTTTAATTGTACTGCACCTTGATATTCGAAAGGCACATTATAAATAAAGTTTTAATATTATTATTATTATTATTATATCATCAAGCTTTTATTGTTTGTGTGCGGATTTTGAATGTTAATGTACAACATTCAATCTGTGTACTGAAAGACAGTGTAAGTGTGCTTTGGTGGAGGGGTGTATCTGTTTTGTAGGTAGATTAACTTGGAGAAAAAGACAGTGCTTTCTGTTTTGGTGATATTTTTCTTGAATAACTGTATTAATGTACACACAGTAATATTTTCAGTAATTCTTGCCATTTTTTTGCTGATTGTTGTGGTGCAGCAGTGCATAATTTTAGTTTGTTTAAAATATGTAGTTATATTACAGAAGTTTTCGATTTGCTACGCATTACTTAGTGTATGTCTGAGTATGTGTGTTATGCGTGTCATCAAATCAAACACCTTTTATTGTGCCACATAATAATTTCAGCTATGTGAACCTGCTATCCACTGCAGCTGTGTGATTTTTGTACTTCTTTGTGGTATCTTTACTGGTACTGGTACTAGTGACTGTTACTGCAGCAGTGCAGTACACTACCCCCCCCACGTCCTGACCGCCACAACCGGTAAAGATATTCTTTTCCAGATTTGAATTTCTGATGGTGAGCACTGGTTAGATGTTATGCTTTTGTGTCTGCATCTCTTCAGTGCGCAGTGCAATCTTAATCTGACTGGGCATTTGCATCTCTTTAGGGCTCAATCTCCATCTGTTACTTAAGTCACAGTTGTTTCTTTGGCTTCCCTTCAGAGTACTGGACAGGTCTGGTGCATAATTCTGCATGAACTTTGTACTCATTAATATGCGTTTTTAAGTCAGGACCACCATCATGAGTCACTCATGATATAAATCATGTTCTTCATCATCACGGTCACAAATGCAGTCATAAATCACGATTCATGATCATGTCACAAATCACAACATTAATTTTTTGACTAGTTACTTGGATGTATTGTAAGCATGCTTTGTAGTGCCTCTCCAGGCTTCACCACTTCACCATTGTACTCATTAATAAGCATTTTTAAGTCGAGGAGTTTTGTGATACAGCTCATTGGGGAAGTACAGCCATAGGCATTTGTGTTCCTTCCCGTACAGCATGAGAGTTACAATACTGTAAGTAGTGGTGGGCAAAATGGCCCCAATTTGCTCCATGAAGTGATTCACTGAGTAACACAGAATCTTTGGAGATCTCCACAATGTGAAGTGGAGTACTTCACTTCATAATGAAGAACATGAAGTCCATTGAAACCAATGACTTTGCGTTATTCCGCCATCCCCAAACCACTTCTCCACCGATTTTAAGGCAAAGTATGTTGAAATCAATGTAACTGGCCTCACTTCACCCTGTAATTGAGCTCCAAATGAAATTCTGCAGTTATTCATGGGATTGCAGGTCACATGGGCTCTAGACTGTTTGGCACAGCCTCAGTTCTGGCCTGGGTAGTGTATGTGCAGTGGTAGCTGGAGACAGTTTGCTCTTAGAGCTCTGTGATTCAGAACCTCTAAAAGCTGTTTAAAATGCCTATTTGAGTAATATTTTTTGCTCAAAATTTAGCACATCGATTGTAGGAAACCCTTCTGTGCTTATATCATTGAGTGTTTATTGTTGTGTGTGGATTTTGAATGTTAATTTAGAACAGCCTGTGTACTGTGAAGTGTGCTTTGGGTGAGGGGCATATTTGTGATGTAGGTAGATTAACTTGAAGAAAATGGCAGTCTTTCTGTTTTTGTTATATTTTTCTTGTATAATTGTGTTAATGTACACCCAGTAATATTTTCATTAATTCTTGACATTTTTTTGCTGATTGTTGTGGTGCAGCAGTGTATAATTTGTTTAAAAGATTTGGTTATATTACTAAAGGTTTTCAATTTGCTATGCATTACATGAGGCCTGGGGGTTGCCAGATATTTGTCCCCCTGGGCTAGCATTTGCCTTTCCACATTTGGGAAGACTTTCTGCAGAATTTCTGATTTACCACAAGCTGTGAGAGAGCTGCAAGAAGTTCTACCTGCAGTTGTGAGAGAGAGCTGCAAGAATCTTTGCCACCTCAGCGGTGAGAGCACTGTATGATTTTGTACCTCAGCTGTGAGAGAGCTGCAATGAACTTATCCTAAGTGAGTAGAAATCTACTTTAAAGAGTGAGAGAATTGGAAACCTGCATGGGCCAACTAGCCCATAGTCTACAGAGGTGCTTAGTTATGTCTGCATCCTGCGTTAACAAAGTGTCAGATTAGGATGGACATTGGTTTGAGTAAAATGATCGAAGATGGTCCCGTACTTGCTAGAATGACCGTGGATGGTCCTGTGATCTGAAATGGCCAATGTGATGATTCTGTTTCTGTGAGAGTAATCTGGAAGTCTCCCTAGAAAAAGAGATTTGCCAGTGATGCCTGGAAAAGTCTGATGTTCTGATTGGAGCTGCAAAAAACCATGCTTGCCAAAATGAACACTGTAATTGTTTATTATGTTGTGAGAAGCTTGAGAAAGGAAAAGAGAATTTGCTATAATTCTGAATATGTCTACTTTGGTGTGGAGCCTTGCCTGAAGCTCTAGTGCCTGCTTCTGAAAGAGAGGAAAAGATACTTTTGTTTGCCTGATGAGACTGTGCCTTAAAGAGCAAGCATGCATTAATGCCAAATGTTTCCTTGCATGATGTTTGTGATGGTGTCATATCTTTCCTCTGCATTCTCAGTTAAGGCTGGTCAGACAATTTGCTGATGATCTGCTTTGCCATAAATAACAAGTTTGCACTCCAATCAGTGTTTGTACACCTTATATATATATTCAATAGAACACTGCTGAAAGCTGCAAAAAAAAAAACAAGCCTTTGCCCTTATAAACATGACAGTCAGGAATCACAAAAGAGATGCACTGAGCGCATCTGAGTTGTGCCGGTGAAACATAGAAACATAGACTTTGACAGCAGATAAGGACCGCTTGGCCATCTAGTCTGCCCATTTCCCTACCTACAGGATAGGCCGCAGATCCTAGTCAACCAACAGCCTATTTCTTCCTACTCCCCACAAGAATTGCCTTATGTCTGTCCCATGCATTCTTGAATTCTCCCACAGTTTTAGACCCCACACCCTCCTCAGGAAGGCTGTTCCATGCATCCACTACCCTCTCTGTGAAATAATACTTCCTCACATTGCCCCTGAACTGCCCCCCTTCTTTGTTTAAATTGTGTCCCCTTGTTCTTGCATGTCTCTTTTTCTGAAAGATGCTACCCTCTTGGACTTTGTTGATTCCACTGAGGTACTTAAAAGTTTCTATCATGTCCCCCCTCTCCCTTCTTTCCTCAAGGGTATACATATTAAGCTCCTTTAGTCTCTCCTCATATGGCTTCTTTTGCAGACCCTGCACCATTTTAGTTGCCCTCCTCTGGACTGCCTCTATCTTGTCTATGTCCTTGCAGAGATGAGGTCTCCAGAACTGAACACAATACTCCAGATGGGGTCTCACCAACTGTCTGTACAGAGGGATAACAACTTCCTGTTTTCTGCTGCTGATGCCTCTCCCTATGCATCCCAGTATACCCCCAGCCCTCCCTACCACCTTCTCACATTGCTTGCTAACCTTAAGGTCATCTGATATGATTACCCCCAGGTCCCTTTCATTTTTTGTTGTTGTTACTACCTCCCCCCCATTGTGCATTCTTCCCCTGGGTTCTTGTTTCCCTGGTGCATTATTTTTCACTTCTTTGCATTGAATCCTAGCTGCCATACTTCTGACCATTCCTCCAACCTTGCCAAGTCCCTTCTCATCCTTTCCACACCTCCTTGTGTATCAACCCTGTTGCAGATCTTTGTGTCATCTGCAAAAAGCATACTTTCCTTCCAGTCCCTCTGCAATGTCACTGATGAAGACATTAAAAGGACTGGACCTGATCTGAAC
This sequence comes from Neoceratodus forsteri, assembly GCA_016271365.2. NCBI lineage: Eukaryota > Metazoa > Chordata > Ceratodontiformes > Ceratodontidae > Neoceratodus > Neoceratodus forsteri. The sequence goes on along the minus strand of CM057458.1, from coordinate 721,685,675 downwards.
CTTGTGGTACCCACTAGTAACCCCTCTTTTCCAGAGTGCACTCCATTTACAATTATCTTCTGTGTCTGTTGTGCAGCCAATGTTTTACCCAGCTACCACCCTCGGACCCTCCCCAGGCTGGTTAATTTGACTATTAATCTTTGTGTGGGACTGTGTCAAATGCCTTGCTAAAGTTTAGGTAGGCCATGTCCACAGCCCCTCCCTGGCTACTATTTTGGTCACCCAGTCAAAGAAATCTATTAGATTAGTCTGACATGACCTTCCTGCTGTGAACCCATGCTGCCTTGGGTCCTGTGCCCCACTGGCCTCTAGGTACTCAACTATTCTTTCCTTCAGAGTGACTCCATCACTTTCCTACCACAGAGGTCAGACTGACAGGTCTGTAGTTTCCTGCCTCTGTCTTGGTCCCACTTTTGTGAAGGGAATCACATCCGCCTTCCTCCAGTCCTCAGGTACCACACCATCCTCCCATGATTTATTAAAGAGTAGCCAGTGGTTTCACTAGTTCCTCCCTTAATTCTTTTAGAATTCTGGAGGGAATTCCATCAGGACCCATTGCTTTGTCCACCTTCAGTTTTAGGAGTTCTTGCGGAACCCTTTCTTCTGTGAAAGGACTGGGATCGACCCCCCTATCAAGAGTGAATCTGTTAATTGGATTAGGCACTTCCCCCTCCTCTTTTGTGAATACTGAGCAGAAATATTCATCAGTGCAACCCCGAAAATGTGCCATTGAGCAATTCACACTCAGGGTGAATGCACCAGCACATCTGAGATGCCTTGTGCCAAAGAAGAAGCACTGTAGGTGCATCATAATGACATGTGGTGCATACCCATGCATACACAGTGCATTGTGATCCACAGTGCTAATCTATGGGGCAACGACAGAGCAAACCCAATGCAAATGCCAATTGCACCATGAAAAGATAAGTATAAAAGAAGCAGACTTAAGTGCAATCCACGTGTAGATTGTCGGCTGAACAGCAGCACTTGCACACTGTCAGAGACAGTGGGTGAGTATGTGTGACAGTGAGAGAGAGAGAGAGACAGAGAGCCAGGGAGCACCACACCATCAGCTTGGACCCAGCACCAGTTGCCATGTTTGGTGTACTAACGTGGATGAGGAGATGTGGAAGGCAACGTAGATGGCCTCCCCTATGCTGGTATCATGCCTGGCTGTCATTTGAGCAGCTGACAGATGTGGAGACAGTAGGCCGATACTGCCTGAACAGGGCCATTCTGAGGCAGCTCTGTGAGCTGTGCCATGATGAAATGCAGGCACCTTTCGCACGTGGTCATGCCATATCATTGGAGACCAAGATGACAACAGTCATGTGCCTGCTCACCACAGGAACCTTCCAGAAGCCTACAGGTGACACCACTGGCATTTCGCAGGCCTCCATGTCCCAGCACCTCACACAGTTCCTCACTGCACTGCTACCGCATGCTTCAGAATACATCCATTTCTCCAGCACGCAGGCGGCATGGACAGAAGCTATGCAGGGGTTCTACAGGGTGGCATGCATGCCAGGCATCATAGGGGCCATTGACTGCACCCATGTCACAATCTGCACACCACCTGGCCAGGACACAATCACATAAGTTAACCTGAAGGGCTACCACTCTGTGAACTGCCAGGTGGTGTGCAATGCCACAGGGTGCATCAGCAATGTCTGCAACACACACCCTGGGAGCACACACGATGCCTTCATATGGCATTGATCAGCCCTCTGAAGGAGATTCAAAACAGGGGCCATACCGAGTGGCCATTCCTTAGGTGTGTGTGACATGGACACAGAAGCACAACAGGGCACCACTGGCAGGACACGAGGTGTAGGCAGGGGGCAACATGTGCAATGTGCTGCAGGCACATGGGCCTTGGGACAGTGGAGGTGTGCAAGGGGACACAGACAGACACAGGTAGGCACAGAGTGGCACACGGGCAATGCGCACCAGACATGAGGCACTGACAAGGCAGTGCATGTGTGGCAGTGACACACACACCACAGTCGAACAGGGCATGCAACAACATCTGGTGTAGGGATGCAGGACTGCAGGGAAGGGGGAAGCATAGGCAGGAGAGCATGACAGGTGCACACACCACTGAGGCCAGAAGCGGTGACAGGGTGCATGCCACACAAGCAACCAATATGCTAACGGACACACGTCCTTCCCCACAGGTGATGCAGCATACCTACTCAGGCCCTGGCTCCTCAACCCCTTCTGACGACCCTGAACAGAGGCGGAGGAGTGGTACAATGAGGTACACAGCGCTACATGCTCCATTATACAGCGTGTCTTCGGCATGCTGAAGATGCTGTTCTGGTGTCTGAGTAGGTCAGGTGGTGCCCTATAGTATATCCCTGAGAAGGCCTGTGGCATATTCCTGGCTTGTTGTATGCTACACAACATGGCCCTAGACCATGGAATCCCCGTCGAGGCCAGTGAGGGTGACACTTCTAGGGAGGAAGAGGAGGAGGAGGTGGGGGATGGAGCACCACCGCAGGGCCATGTCATGGATGCTGCAGAAGGCTGACAGGGCCCGCGGCTAGCAGCACAGGTACGGGAATACCACAACTGTCTGGTGGAGGAGAACTTCGGAACCGCAGGTGAGTATACGGGTATGTATCCTGGGGGTGCACCATGGTGTGGACATGGGACATGCCGGGCACAGAGGACACTGGGCAGTACACAGACAGTGGTGCACACAGACACACACACACAGTCACACACACAGTCTCACACACACACACACACACACACACACACAGGGCAAGCCACACACCGGTACCACAAGGATTACCACAAGGATCATGGCAGGGATGTCATGGGTCAGCGTGCAGTGCAACTGGTGCACAGGTACAGCAGACACTGAAATGCACTCATCATGCCCATGACACATGGCACAACAGTGGCACACGCAGACACGCAGGTGGAACTGCACAGGTAACACAGGGTGGAGCCTGTGGCACATTGGGGTGGGTACCTGCCACACACACTGTTCCAGGCACCATCGGCAGAGCATGTGGTGCACACAGGTGGTACATGCCTCCACCAAAGGACCGGGGACCTGGACATCACAGGGCGGCAGCCCGGCTGCCTTGATCATGTGGGTGGCCTCTGCCTTGACTGGTGGTTGCGGTCATGCCACCACCAGCTGCAGGGGGTGTACCCACCAACCTGACAGGGGTACTGCACTGAGACTGTGAATGCATGCTCAGTGGTGTTGCCATTCCATGGCCACCATCCATGCCATGGATGCTGGGCATGGAGGTGAGCGGCGATGGCATCAGCTGTAGGGGGTCCACCTGGCGTCGCTGCTGAGGTGTGCAGGATGTGCTTCTGGGTGTCTGACTGGACACCTGATGTCCACAGTATGCAACGGATCCAACCGCTTCCTGCACAGCAGCTATGATCCACTCCAGCATTGTGGTCATGCCCAACTGCATGAGGTGTGCATCTGTCAACATCTGTGCATGCCATGTGGCCACAGACTCGTGCTTCTGGACCATCACAATCCTGTGGCTACGGAACTCTGAATGGAGGGCTGCCTGCCCCTTCACAGTGGCATGCAGGTGGCTGAGGTAGCCCTCCATGTCATCAATGGGTGAGGGTTCACGGTGGTATTGCTGATGAGTGGGGACTAGAACAGCCCATCCTGGTGCATCCATGGGCAGTTGTTACACCACGTCAGGTTGCGGCATGAGCAGGCCATGGCCATGCACAGCCACTGTATGCCCACGGTCGGTGTTGTCATGGTCCAATGGTGCAGGTGCATGCACCGCAGTACCCTGCCTGGACCCCCTAACATCCCCGACACTGCACATGGCACAGGTGCAGGGTGCACAGCACCCACAGCTACAGGCAGCTGTGCAGCCACCACAGCTGCACCATGCACAGCATGGACATCAGTGTTGTCCGAGGCCACTTGCAGAAGCACCTGCATGCTGCAGGTACCACCATCGGCCATGTCCTTGCTGGGGTCTGTGGCACTGATGTCCACAGCACCCCCAGCGTGCCACTGGTGAGCATGAGGAGGGTGTCCGCGATGTCTACCATGTCATTGTGTTCATCGTCAGAGTACCCTGATAGGCACCCCAGCCATTCGCTGTCCTCACCGACATACGTGCCAGCAGTGGCTGAGGTGCCCAAGGGGCACTCCACCACCACTAGGGCCATGATAGATGTGTCTGGTGCAGTGGATGGTCCAGGGAAGGCACTGTCCACAGCAGTGCTAGTGGCCCTGTGCAAGGGACCCGCATCATCACCTGATAGGGTGTCACCTGCAGCTGTGGCCGGGGCTGCACCTGTGAGATGTGATGGTGATGTGGAAAGAAGAAGGGAGAACATGATCAATGCACAGTACAAACCGATAACATTGGATGTGCACACATGTACATGGGCAGGTGTCATGGCACTGTGGGTGCACAAGCCTGTCTGTTGCAGGGCCATGCCACGGCCACAATGCAACAATGCCACACAGACCATGTGCCTGCCATGGCCGTCACTATGTGGCGACAGGCAAAGGCCACAAGGCACACTGCATGGTGTCAGCAGCATGGGCATGCACAACTGTGTGTGCCACACAGAGGTGCTGCTGGCAGGTGCACCCCCATACATAACAGTGACATGGGGGGATTTGATCATGCTAAACATGTCATGGCTGGCCAAGTGTGACAAGCCTCATGGCACAGCACCTGGGTACAGCACCTGGGTACACGGTGTCATTGCATGTCACATGGGGACAGGCATGGCAGCCATGGCACATGTGGGGCCAGGCATGCCATGGCTACATGGTTACTTACAGTGCTGAGATGGGCAACCACCAGTCTGGAAGTCACCTCCCGGGACACTCTGCACAGCAGACCTGATAATGGTAGTGGTCAGTAGCTCCTCATTGGGCTGAGCCTGACATCTGTGCTCGTCCCGCCCCCAGTCCTCTAGAGGGATGCCTCTATGTGGGCCACCTTCTCCTTGGCTCTCCTGTACCCGTTGTTCCAGTGCTTTCTGCACTCCTGAGTCATCCAATTGTAGGACACCACAGCGTTGACTTGGTGGGCTGCCTCCTCCCATCCCTCTGCCCGCACAATTCAGCTGCCACCCCTGCTGGTGAGGACATCCAGACGCAGATTACAAGCCTTGATGAGTGCCCTCTCCTCATCCTTGGTGAAGTTAGGTCTCTGCCTGGTGGCAGTACTGATGTCTTCTGACATAGTGGTTTCTGTGGGGGAATGCATACAGACATTAGCCATGCATGTAGGGCACCCCTGTGCCTGTGTCTGACAGGCTGTGTGTGGTGTCTGCCACAACAGCCTCTGTCAGCTGGGGACAGGAGGGAGTGCATGTGTGTGGCCATGCACAGTGTGCAGTGCCCCTTGTGACTGTGTCTCTTGTGTACATTGCACTCACCATGGAAGGCTGAAAGTCCGCCCTAGAGCAACGGTGCTGCATGCTCATGGAAGCATGCAGTGTTATCCTCCCTGCACATACACTATGCACACAGCACTGTGGGTGCATCCGCATCAGCAACCCCCCCCTCCATGGTACCGCATGGCAGCTGGGGGTACCAGCACAGGCCCTGCTGCCAACGTGTATCAACCAGCAGGCCACAGACTGTGGCATTGCAACAGTGGCAATGTGCCTGAACACACACTGCTGTGTGCCTCAGACAGTCCTGTTGCACAACACTGGTTCCTCCACACATGGGATATGCCATTGTGTGGTCACAGACACCATACACATGTAGACACCCCACAGTACCCACTGTATATCATGTAAGAAAAGCTGTGTACTCACCTGCAAGCTGTGAATCGTTTCAGTCACCTAGTCTCAGCTTGCTGAATTGGGAGCATTTATAGCTCAGGGCATGTAAATGAGGTCTGGGCCTGTGTTAATGAGATGCTAATTGTCTGAGATGCCCATGCATGCAGAATGAGGCTGTTCTGGGCACATTGTCTGTGAATTGCATAACTGCTCCCAATTTATCTCATTTCCCATGGCACATCTGTTGATTTGTGCTCAGTCATTTATGGCGCATCCCTGGAGCATGCACGTAGCTTTCGGTGCATTTTCCAGAATCGGGAGCATCCTACATGGTGCATAGCCCATGCATGCGCCGTCAGTGGGTGCCATGGCACATTCCCTCCAATACGCAGCTGTCCTGTCTGTGCAAAGCACAGCTGTATGGCTGCCAATCATCGTGCTGTGTATGCTACTGTGCATTGTCTGCCCACCTGCACAATGCACGTGTCATTGGAGGGTGACATAGTTCCCTGATTACAGATCTGCGTAGTGTGCACGATCATTTACTGAAGTGCATCATGGTGTTTCTATGTTCTCATGCTTGCCATGCATAACATGGTGGTCATGTGCACATCATGCATACGTAACCTGGACGTAACCCTGCCATGCCTTGGTGGTCCACATTGCGCATGCGCAAGCTTACTCTGTTGGGCCAATTGTGCTTCACGCCACTGTGCACGGTGCACTGCACGTGTCCTGAATTTGTATGTGGCACATACTGTGTCCCACACCATGCATCCCTGATTTGCTCCACTGTGTTGTACTACTCAGCAATGCCTAGGGTGGGGACAGTTGGACCTAGGGCCATGAACTGGTCTCAGGAGGAGCTGCTGCACCTGGTGGCACTGGTGCTGCCGGTGGAGGGGCAGCTTTTCGGTCAGGAGGATCTACATGTGCCCAGATCACATGTGTGGGCCACCATTGCCCATTGGCTGGTGAGGCGCACAGGGGTGCCACGCACTTGGGAACAGTGCAGGCATCGGTACAGTGACCTCCAGTGACTGGACGGGACTGACTGCAGCAGCTGTGTCAAGCGTGCCGCGGCGAGTGCCTCTCAGGCCAGGTGGTGTTGCGCTTCCATTGGCTTCTTGGCATGAGTGGGATGTGTGTGTCACTGCCCACATGGGGTGCACGCATGGGTCACACTCATTACACACACATGGCTGTGGCTGCACATCCCCAGTATTGCCCTGTCCTGCGTACCACTCATGGTGGGCACTGTGTGGTGCTGTGTTTGCATCCAGGACACTGGGTATCGCATAGCTGGGTGCCACCATGTGTGTTGTATGCCCACTGGATGGCACCCTAAGGGGGCAGGCACAGTGAATGTGTACAACAGTGGCCTCCTGGTGTGTCCTCACTGTTGCATCGGATGAGTAACTCTGCACCACAAGTGCACACTGGTGCACACTGGTGTTTGGGTGTGGTTCTGACAATGCTGTGACAACTCATGGTGCCTTCTATCTGTTGTGTTTTGCAGGGCTGGAAGCTAGGCAGCAGGCCACAAAGGCCACTGAGCTTAGGGGGAAGGGTATCACGGGTGCCAGGTGTGGTGCTCATGTAGGGGCAGATAGGTGCTGCATTCTGTTGTTTCTGCCTTTCTGGTGTCGTGGGCTCTTGCTTGGTGGGGGTGGTGTCTCTGGTATGATCCTTAGTATGTGTTCACTCTGTCATTGCTGTAGATCTCCAGGACTGACATGCTGTGGATGGAGGTGGAGGTGGCCTGTACAATGTGTGGAACCTGGACCACAGGATCAGCAGTGCCATCCCGGCTGCTCTACACCCCTTGTACCAGACTGCAACACTCAGAGGCATCCTCCACATACTGCCTGCAAATGGCCATGCAGGGGTGGCACACAGGGGTGTGCAGCCACGGTAGTGGCCCTCTGCCATGTCAGTGTGGCACACTCTTGTAAATAGCCCCCTGTACCTTTCCCCTTCTTACTTCCCTTGTTGGTCCCTATAAGTTCCCCCTCTGCTCCCTTGTTTTGTGTCTTTTGTATATAGTTCTGCAGTGCGTTCCTATTGTTGTACCTTTTGGATTTGTATATTTTATACTTTTATAAATCTTAATCTTTATACCATCTGCACCTGTGTCCATGTGGTTTCACTGTTCCACCTTCCTGAGTGTGTGGTGTCATGGTTGTGACCCATGTCCCTATCCTCCCATGGTTGTGTGTTCATGCAGCGTTGTGCAGTCTCCAGACTCCCCTTCCATGCCCCCCCATGCAGTGCTGCCATTGCACATGCAGTGTGCATGGCTCACTGTTTGGCAGCCCGTGTCACTGCCCCTGGTCCCTGTGTGCGCATTGCATATGGCACATCTCCATTGCACTGCTGTACATTTCCTGTATGCATGTGTGCTGTTCCTGTGCTTGGGGTAGTGGCCTCTCTGTCTGGCACTGTGGAGCCTTGGTTACTTGGTTGCTGTTTCGCTTTCTGTCGCCCTGTGCCATCCCCCCTGCACTACCTTGGTGCTGGCCACATGAGGGGTATGTACTGTCCATGGCCCTCCACCATGCCCTGTGCCTCTCAGCACAGCTCTGTGCTACATTGGCTGCTGCAGCATGCCCCTTCTGTGTGCCTGCCCCGGCACTTGTGTGATGTGGCCATGGGCTCCGTTGTTCTTGGTTCCCTGTCCTGGTTCTGTGTCCCTTGTGGCCACTGTTGTACCCTTGCCTCACTGGTGTGTGTCTGTCCAGTTGGCCCTCTGTCCCTCACTCCAGTATATGGATGCATTGACTCTGTTGCTCCCTCTTGCCTTGCTGACTTGCTCCAATTGCTCTGAGTTGCTCTCCTGTGTGGCTCAGTGCATCCAGGATGCACTGGTGCATCTCCATTTGTGCCCTGGTGTTTCTGAGTGATTCACAGTGGGGTTGCGCATGGCACATCCCATGGTGCATGCCTCTGTGGATCACTCTGTCTCTGGTTGGTGCATCCTGTTTGCACTGGCACATCTCAGATGCACTCAGCACATCTCTTCTGTGAATCCTGCCCAACATGTAGCATTTATAGTATACTGGCTGAAATGCCATTTTGCACCACAAGTACGAAAAGGCATCTCATTCGGGATTTAAAAAATGGCACCTGTCACATTTATGAGATCAGTGGTCTCCAATGCATCACTGTCACATGGGATGGGAGACACTGTCATAAAAGGAAATACAAGAAAGGATGCAGTCATGAAGATCCTAGGAGCCATAAAATATTTTAGTTAGTCTAGCAATGTGCCTCATTTCTGTTTCTATGGGTAACTGCATACCAGTATTACTTGCAATACTGTTTAAATCTTGTAACAGCAGTGTGTGTCTTTCTGTCCCTTCCGACACATTCACAGCCCACTACAGAGCAGATTAGTGCTGAATTTTTACTCTGTCACACATAGCACCAAACAGATACTACTGCTTCAGTGGGATCTGCATTGGGCATCTGGCTATTGTACAGTACGTACTGGCATTTATGCCTATCAAGACCTGTGACAAGTCAATATTTCACCCTTTGAAATCCATGTCTATAAAATGTGGGTAGCATCATTTTATATTTTTTTACAGCTGCAGTTTTCATTCAGGGACAGCTTCAAAATGGTAAAATACAGTTGTGATCATGATACTAGAAATTGTGCCTTATAAAGCATCTTTTATAAGAACTGTATCCCAGAGTGTTTTACAATTCATTAAGATGGAGAATAGAGAATGTTGCTGCTATTTCAGGGACTCAAGTGCATTCAAACAACAGAAATAGAATTTCCCATAGAGTCCTAATCCAACCCAATGGGCCCACTGTTGGGGGCCAGCAAGCCACTGCTGAAGTGTGGGGAGCACAGCAAGCCCTTGGAAAATGAAGTGTGTTGGGGCTGAAGCATGGTGAAGCTCGATGAGTGAGCAAAGAGTTGACTGGATGCCAGGAGCAGAAATATAAATTTTAAAAAAGAGAGCCCATTAGTCGGCATTGAACTGATAAAGGCTAGAAGCCCTGGCCTTGTTGACTCTGAATTTATATTTATTCCTGTAATCAGTAGCGATGTTTGTGATAAAATCTGTTTCTTTACAAGTACTTCAAGCAAAAATAGAACTGGTTTGTTTAAGCACCCCAGAGGCAGCATCTCATTTTGCTTGAGGTCCTGATTCTGCTTAACTACTCATGCATGTGCACTGAAGCACAGGGAAGTCAAGCAATGTGCTAAAGGCTGGGAACTGAAATAGTGGCTGTGTACCGATTTGAGCATGTTATCTCGTGTTTATGAACCTGTTCTATTTTTGCTTGAAGCCCTTGTAAAGAAAGGGATTTTAACACAAACATCGCTACTGATTACAGGAATAAATACAAATTAGGAGTCAACAACTCCAGGACTTCAAGCAAAAGTAGAATAGCCTCTGCTACACTCCTATTTAAAGAGCTGAATAGTGCTACTATGTAGCTTTTACATATTAGTGTCTGATTCTATGTATCTAAAATAATCCCTTTAAGGAGACGTTGGAGAAGGCTCACAAAATTCATTGAGAATTCACAGCCAGTGAAGCTAATTAGTTTGAAGCAGGGCATTGAACTGATAAATGGGAGACAAAATGCTCAAATTGGAACACAGCCACTGTCTCACTGTCCAGGCTTTAGCATATTGTTTGACTTCCCTGTGCTTCGGTGTACACGTATGAATAGTTGAGTAGAATCAGGACCTCAAAGAAAATGAGATGCTGCCTCTGGGTTGAGTTATCTTCAAGATAAATGAACTGTTCAGTTATAAAACCTAAGTCCTATTGCAGTAACAGAGCAGACTGAAAGTACTGTATTATCTGTTTACTGACCACTGGTTCAGGTCATTAGCATGCTCAGTGGTTTGGAAAAGATTCTATGCTGACTTCTCCTACTATCCAATCAAATGTCCTCAGACCCTGGCCCTAGCTCTGCAAATCTTTCTTTCTGTAGAAAGAATCAGAACGTAAATCAGTGGCAAATCATACATGGGTATATATTATCATGTATTTACGTGCCGTTCTCTAAAGAAATAAAGCAGAGTGCTCACCCACAGGTGCTGCAGAAAATTAACTAAAAGAACCTGTGCTCAGCACAGACAATGACACACTGGTAAATCTGGTTTCACAACATATAATCTATTTTGGCTAGTATCACATAAACCAGGATTAGAGCAATGAACCCTTGAGTTATCGCATCAAATTTTATGTACTGCATGGACCAATGCTTCATTGTGTGTATGGAGTAAGTGGCCATTTTGTTTTTAGGTTTACTTTCTGATATTCTTGCCAATGCTCACCTGATACCCATAAAATATATTTCCTTCTTTAGCAATCCTGATGACATTGTCACTAAGTGTGTATGTCTAGTTGCCATGGAATGTGCTGGGAAGAAATGATGTTATGACAACCAGTCTTTCAGTGGGCAGGGGTGCACGGTTTCACACAGAGTTGGGCAATAGCAGTGAATCACAACTTTTTTTTCAGTGAGGGGAAGTAAGAAACCAGACTCTTACATATGTGCTTGGTTGCCATATAAAGACAAAGATGTCTGTGTGCTATCAGTTTCAGCAATGCTGGTCAGGAAACCATCAATGCAAAGCAGCACCAGTGGGAAGGGGAGCATCATGTAAAGATAAACGTCAAATAAACAACAAATACTGGTAATATTTACTAAGGTGCTTCTCTTACAACTGAATCAGCTGATATAGCCGTCAATGGTATCGATCGCAATCGGCAAAATTTATAGGTAATTTTGGAAGACACTATCCAGAGGAGGAATATCTTTTGTGCTGTAACAATGTTCCACTGTGTAGGTTTAGCAGCACAGACGAGTACATGGTGACTGTCTCCATGTGATCATTTTATTTTTAGAAGACTACAGCATGTGTGTGTGTGTGTGGCTTTCTTTTTATTAGAAGGAGGTATGCAGGAGTGATGGAGGACCATGGACCAAAACACTGCAAGGTGACAAAGGAGAGGCAGGCAGCAGGGAAGAGGAATGGAAATGGGGCAAGCAAGGAAATGGGGGAATCCTGATCCACAAAGTCATAAAGCCACTTGGCTGCTTGTCGGTTGGCTTTATGCAAATGAAAGGACAGAAGCAGTCTCTCCTTGGAGCGCTTCATTCCTTTCAAGTACACAAAGTTTCAGCCCATAAAATGTACCCACTGTCATCATCAGCTTGCATGCTCATTGGTCTGTCAAGGACAAGCCCAATGCAGTTTGGCCTGCATTATACACAACACTGACACACCTCTGAAATACTGTTTACTGTCACAAAACTTTCCTGCGCAAGCACAAAGAAATATAAAAAGGGCCATGGCTGCTATGCTGGCAGCATGGTTGTAAGTCCAACCTAACTAAATGTGCCAAAATGTTTAAGACAGAGAAAGAGAAAGAGACTGTGCCTGAACCTAGCATTGGGAGTCAGCCTGGTAGTGCACCAGCAAGGCACTGCCATATGTGTCTTCCCCCTGAGGCATCAAGCCTAGATGTGGGGGTCTAAGGCATGCTGGCCCTGGTCCCACTATTAGTTGTTTCCATAATGTGACTTCAGTCTTTGAAAAGGGGACAACTGCTAAGAAGCTGAGAGAAAGTGCAAATCTGCTAAAACTGCAAGAGCCTGCCATTCAGTGAGGGGTTCTGCTGCAAGCCTTCACCATGCATCTCAGCCTAGATTCAAGTACTACCAGACTGTGTCTACTCTAAATCTACTAAACCATGAGTAAATGAAGACCTGGCTCTGCAACCAAGAGACTGTAAATAATTACTGTAGTGTGGTTTGCCAAGTTTAGCATTTAAAGCCTAATGCTACTAAAATATGGGCTCCATCTGCTAAATTGCCAGATTGCAAGTTAGGATGTAATCAAATGAGAGATTAAAAGTTAATTTGATTTGCTTAAGCACGTCAAAGCCAGGCAACCAGCTGCAACTGTATCAAGCCGGCAACATTAGTACTGGGTACCCAGAAATATAGATAGGATTGCAGGGTCCTTATCTGGACTGGGGACTGGTACCAGTTGGAGGTAATGTGATGTTTTAAAATCTGAAACAGCTAGATAGTTAAAAATATTATGCTGAATCCATCAGAAGGTTGGTTTGTGCTGATTTAATGGATGTCTCAATTTAAAATGCAATTTGATTGTTTGATGCAGTGCCAAGAATGCCAATTTAAAATGTTGCTTAACTTCTGCTTCCAGTTCACCCATTCCTAACCCTCACCCCCTTGTAAATACATTGTTGGTTAACCATGTTTATAAATCTGGTGTTGTGAGCATATTATTAGAGTGAGTCAATACTTCTGAAATGTGAAATTTGGGGGGTTGTTTTCATTCTAATCCATGTGCTGGGTGATACTATGGTAATGTGAGTAAGTGCAACATCCCAAGGGGTTATACTAGCTAGATAACAGATCCACTAATAATTTATATTCTGGGAGGAGGCACTGTGCAATAATGTTATCTTGGGAAAGAACCAGTTTGCATATCTGAAATAGGAGCACAGGTACCATATCCTTGTTTTGAGCCCACATGGCAGGGGTAGTAGCCCATTGGGACACGGTGTCCGGGTTACACTGAGAAGAAGGCCTCCACTTCCCACAGGCCTTATGGAAGGGAAGGTAGGGGCTGGGGTTATTTTCCTCAGGTTTATGTGACTTATGATTACCCTCCCCAGAGAGATTTCTCCAGGGGAAAAGGCAAAAAGGGTGTCAGGCAGGCTAAAGCCACTCCAGCCCCCAAGGTGCAAGCAAAGCAGAACCCCTGACATGTCTGTCCAGGTTGCCCAGCCACTGCCAGTGGGGGGAAGGTTGGCTTACTTTGGCTTACAATTTCCAGGCATTGAAAAACATTACCATAGACAAGTGGGTCCTGAAGATAGTGAGCCAGGGTCTCTCCCTACAGTTCAAGATGTTCCCAAAAATGCAGACTCACAGAGCCAATCCTGCCTCACACCTCAGCAGAAAAAACCCTGCTGGAGTTGGAGGTGAAAATCTACTGCAAGCATGTGCAGCGGAAAGAGTTTCCCCTTCCCAGTGTGGGAAGGTATTGTACTCAAGATGCTTCTTGACACACAAGAAAAATGAACAGTGGTGACCTATTTTAGACCTGAGATTTCTGAACAAACAGTAAGCACATGAAAAAGGAAAAGTTCAGGATGGTGACACTGGCCATAGTGATCCCATCACTGCAACAGGGACATTGGCTGGGGTCACTGGACTCAAATGACTGGACATTCCAGTAATACCCTCTCACAGGAAGTACACCAAATTCAGGGTAGGGAACTGCCACTACCAGTTCACAGTCCAACCCTTTGTTTGTCCTCAGCACCAAGAGTTTTCACAAAGTGCTTGGCAGTAGTTGCAGCAGACTTGAGGAGAAAAGGTGCAGTAGTCTTCCCTTACCTGGATGGCTGATTGGTCTCTGGAGGTTCATACCAGGAGGCCATGGTGTCCCTTCAGCTCACCCAGAAAACTCTAAAGGATCTAGACTTCCTGGTAAATGTTCCAATGTCTTGAAAAGAACCTGTTTAGGTGTTGAACTCCATAGGAGAAGAGCTGGACACCTGACAGAGAAAGGCATTTGTCCCACAGAAGGAGGTGGCAAGCAGCATCAAACACTTAACAAGAAATTTGTTATGGGATTATTAATCTGTAATACAGGAGAAGTGCACCATGGGCTATTAGCCTTCTGCATTTCTTAACCCTCCTAGTATGAATCCTAGTATCATAGGCCTTTGCAACAGAAAGCCAAGACCAGCAAGAGTTTTTCTACAGTTGCTAGGACACATGACTGCCTCCACAGCAGTGGTACAGTGCCAGATTCCAAATGAAGTATATTTAGTACCACCTTGGGTCTCACTGGTCCCAAAGGTGGGACCCTCTGTCAAGGTTGGTACCAGTTACAAGGTGCCTTTTAGGGGCACTAGACTGGTGGAAGGAGTAGAACAACCTCAGAGAGGGAGTTTCCTTCCTTTAGCAATCACCCACAATTGTGTTCACTACAGATGCCTCCCTTCTGGGTTGGGATGCCCACATGGAGGACTTCACTATAAATGGAGTGTGGACCTTACTTGAGTCTCAGGAGCACATAAACCTCCTGGAACTTAGAGCCATGTATCTGGCAATGCAGGCTTTTTCTTCCCACATTAGGCATCAGTCAGTCCAGATCAGGACAGACACCACCACCACCATATGCTATATAAAAAAACAGGGAGGAACAAGATCTTCCAAACTGTGCACAGAGGCAATGAAGATTTGGAGCCTGACATACACACTGGAGGTGCAGCTATCCACAGTACACCTGCCAGGGAAATACAATGTCCTCACAGATTCCTTGAGCAGGGTCAGTCTAGGAAACCATGAGTGGGCACTGAACAGGCAAGTGCTCACCACAGTGTTCAGAAGGTGGGGTACACAAGAGGTAGATCTCTTTGCCTCCTGGCAAAACTACCAGCTCTCTCTCTCTTTTGATACAGGCCTCCCTCAGTGGGGACAGTCCCAAAGGACACCCTGGTCTTCTGTTGGACATGGAGGTTCCTACGTGCATTTTCTCAATTCACAGTCATAATGAGAGTAGTGTTAAAACTCGGAAAGGAACCTGCAACAGTGATCCTAATTGCTCCAGACTGGGCCTGGCAGATCTGGTGCTCTGCTTAAGTTATTACAATGCTCTTGGGAAATGGCGGATGAAATAAGGTACACCTCCACTGAAGAGCCAAGTAAACCTAGTCTATGTGACAAATCTGCAGGTGCTGCACTTTTTGAACTTAAAGACACACAAACACCAAGGAGCTTCTTTCTTAAATATCTTCTTTAATTTGTTCAAGGTACCCCAGAGTTTCAACTGAATAAGAGAGTTTTATCTCTCCAAAGCTAGTCTCAGAAATCATTTTGTTAGTCCAATAAAAGGTATCACCTACAATATATTTGTTGCTTTTTTTCTCTACAGTGGAAACCTATAGCACATTTAAACCCTCTTCTAAAAGGCTTAATCCTGAGACTTCTTACTCTTCAAGCACCAAGTCCTGAGGTTCTGGGTGCTCAGGTCTGGGAATGTTATCCTGACATGAGGCAAGTCAGCAGATTGTACCTCAGGGGAAGGGAGATTAGAAGTTTGAAGGAGAGGGACTGGAGCAGAGAGTAGCAGACAAAAAAACAAGTAGTTTCTTCCTTAAAAATCTTTAATTTGTTCAAGGTACCCCAACGTTTTGCTTAGTAATATGGGCTTTTTCAAGGGGATTTAGTATTACAATCTATAAGAGAAAACAAAAATTAATTGTATTTATGTACATTCAGTATTATAGCAGTGTAAGTAATACATTTCATGAGACAGCTATATTACCTTTGTGCTGAATTTTGCCTTGTAGTACACTGAAATGCTTAATGTATTGCTTTATGAATTGCTGAAATAATAAATAAAAATATCGTTTAATTTCATCTTCATCAGACCAGAAGCCCCTTGTTATTAAATTGTTATACACCCCATGGGTGCATCAATCCTTGTAACTTGGACATATATAGTCACCATAGATGATTTTGAAGTTACTACATCCTGCCTTAATGTAAATGTTTTTATTCGCTGTAAGTATAAATTTCTTCTCTGGCTACTATAAAGCCTCTGCTGCCATGCAAGTCTGAAAAAGTGATTTTTAAATTATTATTAGTTTACTAAGACCATATATATATTTATTTTTTTCTATTTTTGTAACAGCCCCTCCGCAGCCCCTTGTTTTTTGTCTCGGGGTCCCGATGGTAACCTGGTGGAGGGGTACAAACCGAGAACCTTCCAGGAGGGTACAGCCAGTAGTTTATACGAAAAACAAAGGCCTTACCTCAACTGAAGTTCTAGTACTGTAGTGCAGATTGTGACATTCCCCCGGGCTTCAGCTTACCACCCACTGCAACTTCAAGCTGATGCAGGGAGGACAAACGGGAATGGCTTATTTAGAGGAAGGAATAGGTTAATTCATTCAATGATTCCAGCACACATGAAGTGGAAAATCAAAGAAAGAAATGTCATTCTGTTTCTCAGTTAAAAAAATAATAAAGAAATAAATTGAGTGAGCAGCTCCATGGAGCCAGGAGACAGAACAGGCATAGGGCACTGGACGGAAGGTGTTAAAACTGTACCAAGCTGGTACAAGTGCTATAAAACAGGCCTAATAGATCAGACCAGGTGCAAACTCCATGCAGATACTCAGAGCAGAAATAAGGCTCAGGACCTTAGAGGGTACAAAAGCATGTCCAGAAACCAACAACTGGTGAGTGCCTTACTCTCCCACCACAAAATAATGGATTCTAGGGATGCGGCCTCAAACCCATACTGCGCCACCCTGAAAACCTTGCCTGAAAACCAACCAGTTACATGACCCTCTTCTCCATGAGACAGGGTGCCAAATTAAACTACAGCATGAATGACATGGCTTCATCCTTTCTGTTACTCTTTCATGCATTCCTTTAATGGACCTAACATGGGACCTGCCCCAGACAAGGGCATTGGAGGCCTGATAAAATGAGATCCCAGAATTCACCCACCCACTTGTCTATGGCAGTGTGCAACACCGGGAAACCGACCACCTCAGAGCTGCAACCTCCAAGTGGCCCTGCCACTACCACTACAGGCCCACTGCCATACCTTTCTTTTGGAGCATTGGGCCTCCCAAACCCCGCCATGATAGGCTTACCTCCAGCTACTTTCCTTCCAGTCGCTGAGCTCCCAGGACCCCAGCTCCCAATGGTCACCATAATCCTGTCACCCTCCCCATCAGAACATAAAAAGGAAAACCCACATAGCCATCAATGCTAGCACAGCCAGTACCTCCCAGGCCAGGGGGTTTGAAACCCCAGGCCAACTTGCCCTACATGCAGCTGCCAGCTCCCTCCTTGCAGGGAACCCTCCACCTTTTAAACCTGGGCACAGAGCAATGCCTCCCTGGGGGCAGAACACAGGACATCCAAAATAGGAACCTAGCCAACAGGGGAGAACATGGTGTAGTAAACCAGCCCCAAGAGGGGTGGCTTACATTTTTTTATGTTATTTTTTTAACTGTATTAAAGCCTCTATTTCCCTATAAAATTGAAAAATGGTATGAATGCATTCAAAGTTATGTGCCATATTATGTGCCAAAGAACATTCTGCCAAAAAGAGTTTACCTCACCCGAAGCTGCTATGTGGCTGCAGACTGTTCACAGGTTCTATAAAAACCTCCGAAGAGTACCTAGAATTAAATATATTGCCATGAGTATCTATTAAAACTGAACTAAAATAGCAAGTTGAAGTTGATAAACAGTGGGACCACTCACCCTGCAACTGGATCTATGCACAAGTTTCTGCCATGTGAGAGAATGCCACTATGCTACTGCTCCCTCTTGAGCCTGCATCAGCCAGACATGGTGGAAACTTGAGCACAGACCCACTTGCAGGGTGAGTGGTCCCACTGTACATCAGCTTAGGCTTGCCATTTTAATTCAGTTTTAAAAGATACTCATGCAATACATTTACTGTTATTATAGATATATTTCTGAGGTTTTTATAGCACATGTGAACATTCAGCAGCCATATAGTGGCTTCAGGAGAGGTAAAGATTTAGAAGTGGGGTAGCCATCTGGGAACAAGTGACCACCAAACAGTGTGGTTCAAGATTAACACAACCATAGAGTCAAGCCATACAAAAACGAGGGTATTGGACTTTAGGAGGGCTGATTCTGGCAAGTTGGGAGAGTGCCTCAGAAAAGCACTAGCAAATGGACAAGAAGGAGGGGTGGTGGAACAATGTGGAAAAATCAAAACTGCCATAATAGAGGCAACAAGCCTTTGTGTGAATCAAATAACAAAACAAAATGAAGGAAAAAAACACTTTGGTTCTCAAAAGAGGTGACGAGGAATGTTAGGGAGAATCAGATAGCATTCAGGAAGTATAAGGAAACATAGAACTGTACCAGTTAAAGCAGAAGGAATCATGGTAGGCAGTCAGAATAGCAAAGGCCCAAACTGAGGAAAGGATAGCCAACTCAGTTGAGAAGCGGGTAAAACCTTTTATAGATACAAAGGAAGCAAAGAATGACCAAGGGAGGGATAGGTAGGCTGAACAAAGGGAAGGGGTGGGCAGAGGGTGACAGTGAAAAAGCTGGGATACTTACATACTTCTGTTCAGTTTTCACAAAAGAAGAGGAGAGGGAGGTACCTAAACCAAACAATAGAAGCACTCTGGGTGGGTGGGGGTGATACCAGTCCATTCCAGAAAGAAAGGGTCCTGAAAGAACTTCTAAAACTGAAGGTGGACAAAGCAATGGGGCCTGATGGGATTCACCCATAATTCTAAAAGAACTAAGGGGAGAACTAGTGACATCATTGACTACCCTTTTTAACAAATCATGGGAGGATGGTGTGGTACCTGAGGACTGGAGGAGGGTGGATGTGATTCCCCTTCAAAAAAGTGAGAGCAAGACAGAGGCAGGAAACTACAGACCTGTTAGTTTGACCTCAGTGGTAGGGAAAATTATGGAATTGCTTCTGAAAGAAAGAACTGTTGAGTACCTAGAGGTCAGCAGGTCACTGGACACCAGGCAGTATGCATTCACAATGGGAAGGTCATGTCAGATGAATCTAATAGATTTCTTTGACTGGGTAATCAAAGTAGTGGACCAGGGAGGGGCTGTGGACATGGCCTACTTAGACTTTAGCAAGGCATTTGACACAGTCCCACACAAAGGATTAATAAACAAGTTAGTCAGCCTGAGAGTGGGTACCAGGGTGGTAGCATGGGTAAAAAATTTGCTGCACAACGGGACGCAGAGGATAATAGTAAACAGAGTCCACTCTGAAGAAAGGGGGGGGGTTACTAGTGGGGTACCACAGGGTTCAGTACTGGGACCAGTCCTCTTTAATGTCTTTATAGATGAAATTGTGGAGGGACTGGAAGGAAAAGTATGCCTCTTTGCAGATGACACAAAGATCTGCAAAAGGGTTCATACACAAGTGGGGGGAGGAAAGGGTGAAAAGGGACCTGGCAAGGTTGGAGGAATGGTCAAAAGTATGACAGCTTAGATTCAATGCAAGGAAGTGCAAAGTAATGCACTTGGGAAACAAAAAATCAGGGGAAGTATACACAATGGGGGGAGGAGGTACTAACAACAACAAAAAAGGAAAAGGACCTAGGGGTAGTCATATTAGAGAACCTAAAGGTAGGTAAGCAATGTTAGAAAGCAGTAAAGAGGGCTGGGGGATACTGGGATGCACAGGGAGAGGCATCACCAGTAGAAAGCAAGAAGTTGTTATCTCTTTGTACAGACAGTTGGTGAGACCCCATCTGGAATATTGTGTGCAGTTCTGGAGACCCCATCTCCAAAAGGCCATAGACAGGATGGAGGCAGTCCAGAGGAGGGCAACTGAAATGGTGCAGGGCCTGCACCAGAAGCCATATGAAGAGAAACTAAAAGAGCTTAATAAGTATACCCTCGAGGAAAGGGGGGAGAGGGGGGACATGATAGAAACTTTCAAGTACCTCAAGGGACTCAATAAAGTCCAAGAGGAAGCACCTTTCAGAAAAAGAGATTTGCAAGAACAAGGGGGCACAATTTGAAGATAGAGGGGAGATGGCTCAGGGGCAATGTGAGGAAGTATTTTGTCATGGAGAGGGTGGTGGACGCATGGAACAGCCTTCTAGAGGAGATTGTGGGGTCAAAAGAAGTGGAGAATTCAAGAATGCATGGGACAGACATATAGCAATTCTAGTGGGGGGTAGGAGGAAGTAGGCTGTTGGTTAACTAGGATCTGCAGCATATCCAATAGGTAGGGAAATGGGCAGACTGGGTGGGCCAAGCAGTCCTCATCTGCCATCAAAGTCTATGTTTCTATGTAAACTCTTTTGCAGAATTTTATTTGGCACATAATATGGCGCATAACTTTGAACGCATTCATAGCATTTTTCAACTTCATAGGGTAATAGAGGCTTTGATACAGACTAAAACTAAAATAAAAAAATAAAAAATATATATATGATGTTGGTAAACTAATAATTTAAAAATCACTTTTTCAGACTTGCATGGCAGCAGAGACTTTATAGTAGCCAGGGAAGAAATTTATGCTTACAGCGAATAAAAACATTCACATTATGGATTAAAAATAGAAGAACTGTGGGTCCCCTAGAAACCAGGAAGGGGGAAAATATTCGAACAGGGGTGATTTACAGACCGCCAGAACAGGGGAAGGAGGCAGATAAGGAAATGATGGAGGAAATTCAAGGGATGGCTAACAGGGGGGAGGTATCACTGGTAGGTGACTTTCAATATGCTAGATGTGGATCAGAGCATCCCAGCTGCAGCTACGGGTAGAAGTAGGAAAGTCCTAGACTCTCTGCAGGGGGCATTCCTCAGACAACTAGTTGAGGAGCCCACATGTCGGGAAGGGTGATACTGAATCTGGTGTTGTTAAACAGGGACAGTGTCGCTGAAGTCACAGTGGGGAGTCACCTGGGGATGAGTGATCATCGTATGATATGGTTGATATAAGAACCGGGCCAGAAACAAACCACACTAAAATGAGGGTCCTGGACTTCAGGAGGGCTGATTTAAAAAAAATGTGAGTGCTTTAGAGAAGCATTATCAGGGTTAGGGAAAAGGAGGGGATACAGGAGCAGTGGGAGCTAATAAGGAAGGCCATAGGGAAGGCAACAAACCTACAGTATGTGTCAAGCAGATTACAAAAGGCAAGAGAAAAAAGAAACCGCTATGATTCTCCAAGGAAGTAGCAAGGAAAGTAAAAGAATAGAAGCTGGCATTCAAAAGGCACAAGGCAACACAGAAGGAAGAGGACAGGGAGGGAAACCAGGAAAAACAAAGGGAGGCAGCAAAAGCAGTTAGAAGTGCCAAGGCACAAATGGAGGAGAACATTGCAAAGTCAGTAAAAAAGACAGAGGGATAAAGCATTCTTCAGTTATATAAGTGAAAAAAGGAAGAACAAGGTGGGAATAGTAAGACTAAAAAGGGAAGGCAGGGAGTATGTAGAAGAGGAGCAGAAGAAAGCAGACATATTGAACAAGTACTTTTGTTCAGTATTCATGAAGGAAGGGGAAGGTGACAGGCCACAGTTAGAAGAAAAGGGCATAAGGCAAGGCAAGGCAATTTTATTTGTAGGACGCCCAATCCCGGAGGCTCTGGGAACCTAACAATAATTAAAACAAAACATGATAAAAACAACATAAATAAATAATACAATAATAATGCTAAATATGAATATGGTACTTTTCAATAGATTAAAAAGGGGGTCAGAATCACACAGCAGGGACAAGCACAGAATGTGCTGAAACAGCTGAAAAAGCCAGGGCAAAGGGGTGGGCCTTCAGCCTCCGCTTGAACACCTCGACTGAGGGAGCCTCCTGGACAGAAGGTAGTAACAAGTTTCACAGGGTTAGCCCAGAAACACTAAATGCCTGATTTCCTTGAGCCAACCCCTGGGAATGTTCAGAAGGTCCTTCGAAGAGAAGCGGAGGGAGCGAGCAGAGGTCACTGGTGTCAGGAGTTCTGACGGATAACCAGGACCCAGTCCATACAGGGCCTTGAAGGTGAGAAGACCCACCTTGAAAAGGACCCTCCACCTGCCCGGCAGCCAGTGCAGAGCCTGCAGAACCACAGTCATATGACTGGACCTTGAAAGGCCCGACAGCAACCGGGCCGTCGCGTTCTGCACTAGCGGAAATCTGCGGAGGGTCCCTCCCATGACCCCGAAGTATAGAGAGTTGCAGATAAGTGGAAGGGAAATTGATGCTAGTCATTTTACGGAGGATAGGGTCCTCAAGGAACTAGAGAAACTAAAGGTAGATAAGACAATGGGACTGGATGGGGTTTATCCCAGGATACTGAAAGAACTATGGAAGGAGCTCACCATACCTCTGACGGCTCTTTTCAACCTATTGCTGGATATGGGGATAGTTCCTGGGGACTGGAGGAAAACAGATGTGGTCCCACTTAACAAAAGTGGGAATATGGAGGAGGCAGGGAACTATAGGCCTGGGCTATGGGGGTGGCAGAGCAGGAGCAGGGGGGAGAGGAGAAGAGCAAAGCAGCTGCTTTAGGGCTGAGAGTGAAGAGGACTGACAGATGGCAAAAGGGAGCTGATTCCAGAGGTAGGGGAGGCAGTAGGAAAAAGCTGCCAGTCCTGAGGTGAAGCAGGGGTGGGGCAAGGAGAAGGAACAGGAGTCCCTGGAGTGAAGAGGGTAGGAGGAGGGGGGATGGAGCAAGGAGAAGGAGCAGGAGTTCCTGGAGTGAAGAGGGTAGGAGGAGGGGGGATGGAGCAAGGAGAAGAAACAGGAGTCCCTGGAGTGAAGAGGGTAGGAGGAGGGGGGATGGAGCAAGGAGAAGGAGCAGGAGTCCCTGGAGTGAAGAGGGTAGGAGGAGGGGGATGGAGCAAGGAGAAGGAGCAGGAGTCCCTGGAGTGAAGAGGGTAGGAGGGAGGTGGGATGGAGCAAGAGGAAGGAGCAGGAGTCCTGGGTGAAGTGGGTAGGAGGAGGGGATGGAGCAAGGAGAAGGAGCAGGAGTCCCTGGAGTGAAGAGGTAGGAGGAGGGGATGGAGCAAGGAGAAGGGCAGGAGTCCCTGGAGTGAAGAGGGTAGGAGGAGGGGATGGAGCAAGGAAAGAGCAGGAGTCCCTGGAGTGAAGAGGGTAGGAGGAGGGATGGAGCAAGGAGAAGGAGCAGGAGTCCCTGGAGTGAAGTGGGTAGGAGGAGGGGGGATGGAGCAAGGAGAAGGAGCAGGAGTCCCTGGAGTGAAGAGGGTAGGAGGAGGGGGGATGGAGCAAGGAGAAGGAGCAGGAGTCCCTGGAGTGAAGTGGGTAGGAGGAGGGGGCAGCAGGGGAGAGGAAGGAGGAGAGAGGTAGGGGGGAGGGACCCCACACAATATTTGGTGATAAAGGCCAGGTAGCGAGTCAGACGATGATGAGGTGATGGCACGATGGTGAGGGAGAAATAAAGGGAGCAGTGATGAGTGCAGGGAGAGGAGCTACAGACAAAATGACAGAAGAAATTTAGGAGGGCATCAAGCTTGGAAATGGATGTGGCATAAAGCAGGAAAGGGACTTGCGGGTCATCAAATAAGGTAGCAAAGCAGTGTGATAATCCAGCAGGGGAGGCTAGTAGAATGCTGGGCTGCATACGGAGGGGTATCACCAGTAGAAGGAGAAAGGTGATACTGCCCCTGTATAGATCAATGGTGAGGCCACACCTGGAGTACTGTGTCCAGTTTTGGAGGCCTCATCTCAGGAAGAACATAATAGCTGGTACAGAGGACGGCAATCAAAATGGTGCATGGCCTGTATCAGAAGCCCTGTGAGGAAAGACTCAGGGAATTTATGTGTTTACTGTGTTTGTTTAATGTATGTATATGTAACACTGGACATCTGTGAAAATGGGTTACTTACTCACAGATTTTTCAGTATAAAATAAAAATGAAATGAAATTAATTAAATATGTACTCTCTTGAGGATAGACAGAAAGGGGAGACATGACAGAAACATTCAAATACCTTAAAGGTATAAATAAGGTACAGGAGGATAACATTTTGCGTAGAAAGAGATGCTCAAGGGCAAGGAGGCATGATTTGAAGATGGAAGGGGAAAGGCTCAGAGGGGATGTGAGGAACTATGTCTTCACAGAAAGGGTGGTGGACATCTGAAACAAACTCCCAGCAGAGGTGGTGTGAACCAAAACAGCAGCAGATTTCAAGCGTGCATGGGATAGACCCAATGGAACCTTAGTAACAGGGATGAGGTGGATAAGGCCGGAGATTGAGTATGGTCTGCAGTAACACAGTAGGTAGAGTTTTTTAGGGCAGACTAGGTGGCCAAGGGGTCCTTTTCTGCTGACAGCTTCTATGATTCTATGTTTGGATGTAGTAACTCAAAAATCATCTCTGGCCACTATACATGTCCAAGTTATGTGGATAAATCTAATAACAAGGGGCTACCGGTTTCATGAAGATGAAATTACAGTGGTAACCTCAGACATTGCAAGCTATTTCCAGATATTTCGCGAAATTTCTGAAGAGTTTCTCTCTGCTGCCCCTACTGTTTAAATGCAAAAAGCTTCAGATATTTCTGGAAATATCACAGAAATTTCGGAAAATAGCTTGCAGTGTCTGTGGCTACTACTGTAAACAATATTTCATTTATTATTATTACAGCAATTCATAAAGCAATGTATTAAGCATTTTAGTGGTGCTTCAAGGCACAATTCAACAGGAAAGTAATATAGCTGTCTCATGAAATGTATTACTTACATTGTCATAGTATTGAATGTACAAAAATACAATAAACTTTTGTTTTCTCTTATACAGTGTAATACTAAATCCCCTTGAAATAACCCATATTACTAGGCAAAACGCTGGGGTACCTTGAATAAATTAATGAAGACTTTTAAGGAAGAAACTCATTGTATTTTGTCTGGTACTCTCTGCTCCAGTGGTATACCATTGTAACAGCAATGCTTTTACAACATTACAGCGACATGCAACGCCGACACCACGCAGTATCGATCAGGCGCCGGAGCGATGACCAAGTCATCAACCCAGAGTTAGGTCAGCTCGAAGGTCCACCCCCGGAGTTAGAATCCTGTCCGGGGGCAGGTGCAGGAGGTGCATGAATGCCGAACCGGTGTCGCTTGCATCTTCCGGTCGGTGACCAGAGTCAGTGGCATCAGGGATGTCGGTGACCATATGTCACTGTAGGGGAGGTCACCGACATTCCTGTCACCGCGGCATGGTGGAACCGCTCCAGTCCCTCTCCATCACACTTCTTAGCTCCCTTCCCCTGAGGTACAATCTGCTGACCTTGCCTCATGTCAGGATAACATTCCCAGACCTGAGCACCCTGAACCTCAGGACTTGGTGCTTGAAGAGTTAGAATTATCAGCATTAAACCTCTCAGAGGAGGTTTTAAATGTGCCATAGGTTTCCAATGTAGAGAAAAAATATATATATATGTTGCAGGTGATACCTTTTATTGGACTAACAAAATTATTTCTGAGACTAGCTTTTAAAAGATAAAAATCTCTTCTTCAGGACCTGAAGAAGAGAGTTTTATCTCTTGAAAGCTAGTCTCAGAAATAATTTTGTTAGTCCAATAAAAGGTATCACCCGCAACATATTTGTTGTTTTTTTTCTCTACATTGTTGACTGGACTAACATGGCTACCACATTTCTTTTTTTCAAACTATAGGTTTCCAGAAAGCCAGCCACCAGGAAAACATATGCTTCAAAATGAAAAAAGTTTTCACTGTGGTGCTCCTTCAGACAGCTTAACCCTTTTCAGGCTAACCTCTCCAACAGTTTGGATTAGAAATTTATGCTAATTATAGAACCTTAGAATGAAATTCGAAACTCTACTGAGTGGTCTCGCTCTCCCCAGCCCTCTAAAGGCAGATTTATTTCTCAAGCTATGGGAGAGCAGTGATCACTAAATCTAACTAAATGACTACCAAAAAATTGAAAAAAGCTAAAAATTTGAGAAGTTTTTTAATAGGAAAAAATTTTGAAAATGTGCAACATTGAGCATCAGTTGTGAATCAATGTAACAAGTAATGCTCAACCATAAAGAGTACTTTCTCTTGTGAGAACCTTTTTCAGGTTTTGGAAGGGGAGGTAGGGATGGGATTGTCAAGCATAGTGAGGGATCCCTTTGGAAGAAACAACATTACTATGGTGAGTAATTTTTTTTCAAACCCCAGGAATCCCTCACTATTGCTTGACAAATGCAAACTCCATAGCCGTAGCTTGGAAGGCTGGTTACAAAATTATTTAGGGAAAATATTCTGTAAGACTTCAGTGCCAAAACTGGCATTCCTTCTGGACTGATGTCCAAGCAGTAGTGCTCTGTAAAAGTAGGATGAGCAGCTACATGAGAAAACTAGAGGAGTGGTTAAGGGCATGGCAGTGGGTTTCAATGCAATAAAGTGCAAAATAATGCACTTAGGGCACAGAAACCAAGGGGCAGATTACAAAATGGATGAAGTGATATTGACAATTATCAAGCAAGAAAGAGACCTGGGGGGAATCATATTGGATGACCTAAAGTTGGCCACACAGTACAACAAGGCAGGCTGATTGGTAGTTGGATGCTGGGGCGCATAGGGAGGGGTATCACCAGCTGAAAGAGGAAGGTGGTTTTGCCTCTGTACAGGTTGCTGGTAAGACCTCTCCTAGAGTACTGTGCTCTGGAGACCACATATCCTGAAAGACATAGACAGAATGGTGGCCGTCCAGAGGAGGGCAATGAAAATGGTGCAGGGTCTGCATCTAAAGCCCTATGAAGAGAGTCTGAAGGACCTCAATATGTACACTCTGGAACAGAGGAGGCGGGGGTGGATGGATATGACAAAAACCTTTAAATACCTCATGGGGATGAATAAGGTACAGGATGGAAGTATTTTTCAGAAAAAGAGGTGATCAAGAACAGGGTCACATGCTATGAAGCTGGAGGGGATAGATTCAGGAGAGATGTGAGGAAGTACTTCTTCACAGAATGACTGGGTTTCTGGAAGAGCCTTCCAGTGGAGGTTGTAGGAGTGAAAACAGTGGTGAGGTTCAAGAATGCATGGGGCAGGCATGAGGGAATCATAGTGGAAAGGAAAGGGGAAGGGAAAAGGAGCTGTAGATCAAGCATGATCTGCAGTAATAATATAGGTAGGGAAAATGGGCAGACTGGGTGGTCCAAGTGGTCCTCATCTACCATCAAATTTTATGTTTCTATGTTATGTGTTGGGAGATAGGTTCTAGATCGAGAAGTTCCAGAAGGCTAAATTATGTGGAATAACAATTCCCAGATACTTTATTGTGACTTTATGCTCCTTATTGGGGAATTTAGCTTTTAGAGTGGGGTCTGATTGAAATTGGTAGCAGAGGAACTTTGTTTGTTTTTTTTATGTTCAACTTAAAACCAGCCACTGCTCCAAATTGGTCCAGCTTCTCTCAGACCATTGAGATGGAAGTCTGTGGTGTCAGCAAAGTCAACAGAATATCATTGGCATTCAGTGTTAGTTTAAACTTTAATCCTTTGATAGGGATGCCGTCTATCCCTCCATTACTACGAATGTCTTCTGCCAATGGTTCAGTATATAGAACAAATAATAAGAGGGAAAGAGGGCAGCCCTGGTGCATCCCCAATTGCAGCCCTATCGATTGGGTCAGGGAACCATTAATTATCTCAGCATGTATGTTCTGTAGCATTGCCACAAAAGGGACAGGGAAGTCGAAGGTTGCCTGGGTGTCCCAGAGGAAAGCCCAGGGCACCATGTTGAAATATTCCCAGCATTCACACTGAGGACCACCACTAGAACGATATTTTACACTATATGTTCTATCAAGAAGAGGGTTAGTCTAATTCTGTCAAATATCTGCAGGGCTCAGACAAAACCAGACTGTTTTTTTTCTTAATAACGTTTGGAAGCATAGAGTCCAATCTGGTGGCCCATACAGATATAAAATGTTTATAATCAAAGAATAAAACTGAAATTGATACAAAGAGAGTAAAACTGGATCCTTATCAGGCTTTAAGATGGCTGATACGGTGGTCCAGTTCCACGATGGAGTGGGTGTCTCCCCATCCTGCACTGCCTTGTAAGTCCTCACCAGCACCGGGAGGAGGAGCGGGCAGAATAATTTATAAAATTCCACTACAAATCTGTCAAGCCATGACCACTTTGCTGTTTAGCAGATTGAAGTACTGCTTGTATCTCATCTGTGGTCATGTGGGCCAAAAGGAGTTCTTTCTAACTTTCCTGTAATTTTGGGAAAGTGATTTGCAGTGTCATTAACAGCGAGATGATCTATCACCGATAATTGAATTAAGTCTTGAAAGTTTTTATTTCTAAGATGAACTAAATTAAGCCACCAGAGTACTTTTTCTCTGTTTCCCCAGGTCCAGTTTAAGGAGAACTGTGGAATGATCCGACAACACCCTGAGGCCCATCTCAATATCCCTAACTGTGCCCAGGTGTTCTGTTGACACAAAAAACATAGTCCAACCTAGCATGGCAAGTGTACATGGTGGAATAAAACATGTATTGCCTATCTTTGGGATACAGCATCCCTCACACATCAATAATACCCAAATGCCCCAGGGTAGTTTTAAAATATTTCTGGGAGGCAGACAGTCAAAATTTCTTGGGGTGAGTGGTGCCCAAGTCCGAGTTTAGTGTAAAATTTATATTCCTCCCATTATCAACTGATCTTTCAACAACTGCAAGTTCTTGTTAAAGAACTGCTGCATAACTCTCTTGTCTGAGTTAGTGGTAAACATACATTACCAGTGCCACTTGAGTTTCATATTGCATTCCTACCAGAATGACATAACAGCCCTCTGTATTTGAGTAAGACTCCAGGATGAGGAATCTAGTATTGCCTGGCAGGTGCATGACCACCCCCTCTGCCTGTGTCATGGGTAGGAGGTGGTTTCCGTCACTGAAAAAACAAATTTACTAAGTTTGGAATGCTCCCCCAAGGACAAATGTGTTTCCTGGAAGAAAAATCACATCCTGGCAGTCCCTTCTAACATACTGAATTATCCAAGTGTGGCAGATCTGGTTTTGCATCCCATAAATATCAAAAGACAGAAATTTTACAGTGGTAACTGCAGTTAGGTATTACAGGGAAGTGTGATCCTGCACTTTGCAGCTGACTG
Organism: Neoceratodus forsteri; assembly: GCA_016271365.2. Lineage (NCBI taxonomy): Eukaryota > Metazoa > Chordata > Ceratodontiformes > Ceratodontidae > Neoceratodus > Neoceratodus forsteri. The sequence goes on along the minus strand of CM057458.1, from coordinate 721,656,243 downwards.
CCAAGGTGAACTTCAGTGCTTCAACCCATACGAAATGGTAGGGGAACACCATGATTACATGATACTCTAATTAAAACAAGTTGAAACATTTAACAACAGTCAACAAATAACACATGAAGAAGAAAAGTCTGTTTCCTAGGTAGGGAGCACATGCACTGTAGTGCTCCCATTGGAGTCCGGTGTACTGACCTTTGGGAGCGAAAAATGCCCAATATCAAGGTGCTCTTACAAGTATTCAGAGACTGCGTAGACCTCTTGGAACAGGTATGACCTGTGAATATAGTCCTGTCACCTAGTGGTTAGATATTCATATTTCCTCCTGTGCTCACAGAGCCCTTTAAGTTGCAATATACAAACAACCTAGGGTGGGGGAAGTAACAATTAAAGGGAGTGTTCCATTAATAGCCTTGTTATTATGCCACTGAAACTAAGAGACCTGGTTTATTTAAAAAGAAATAAGTCAATGTCCAAATTATCCACTAAAGGCAATATATCAGCTCTGAGCAGAAAAAAGATGGGGGGATGTTGAAGTAAGTAGTTCAACTGAAGACCACTGGAAACTATTATTGTCTTGTCAGCCAATCTTATCTACTAGGAGTGGAGTGGGGAGACCGGACCACCCCTGAGCAGAGCCCCCTGGACTGCAGCACCCCCCTCCAGTAAGACCTAAAAACAAGCTAATGTTAACCATCATGCACAGCCAGAGGAGGGGCAAGTGAGACCCAAGCCACTGATGCAGAGTGGGCTAACTCTGGGCTCAGATTACCTTATACTAGGGGCCAAGACTAAGACTGTTTATGTCTATAAGACAGAACTGCTGTAAGAAAAGCAAGGAGAGACATTATGTGGTAAGTGTCAGGGAGCCACAGAGTGAGCAGAGCAGAGTCAGTGCAAGGAGGTATTACATCTGGGCAGTGCAGCAGCAAGCTGGGACCTCCCCACCAAGCAGCATTCCCCCATGTCTCTATGTTAGTATGATACACCAGGCCTCACTCCTATAGCCTCCTGTACAGTTCAGCCTTGCCAAGGTAGACATCTTGAAGTACCTTGTATAGAACTACATATCATGCTCTGCAGCTAGTCTTTGTTCCATCCTTTGAGCCATGTTGGGTCGGATTCATCAATGGATGGTTCTGACGCCATATAGCGCTACTGGAAGGAATGGGTATTTAATGCCATGCAGCTGAGTCTTCTCCCAATGGCCTCAACCCAGGGGAACTGAAAAGCCTGGTGGATGGGATGAGCCCCCAACCCTGGCAGCCAGGCTGGCTCCCCCAATCTCTTACCTGGTGCTTGAGTGAAAAAAATTTGAAAAGCAGTAAGCAGTTAGAAATGCCAGTGAATCACATTCTCTTGCAGATGGGGTATAGAGATATAAGAATAATAAACAATAAGGTTCTGCTCCTTGGTAAAGTTCCTTTTATCTGGTCTGACATTGATATAGCCACAGAACATCCTTTATGTACTGCATTGTGTCCCATGAGTGTCGAGCTCTATCCTCCTGGTTCCTTGAGTGGGAAGGGGCATCTTCTGGATCCTTCTCTGCTCTTGCACAATAGGCCTGCAGGAGTTCAAATCTCTCCAAGTTAGTTCCTGTATGGCTTCTTCAGTCACATGTTAAAGAATATCCCCCTCTGGGAAAGTGACCTGTGGCCAAGCTGGATAGGGCATCTGGATTTTTATGCCGGCTTTTTTGAGGGCCTAGAGACAAAGGGCATAAGACCTGCATTTCTGTTGGATGGCCAGAGCAAAGTCATTACCAAAATATATCTGTGTATTGCCCAAGGGTACCTGTTTTTGCCTCCAGGCTTTGAGTAGGACTGGTTCCTTCACCTAGAACTTGAGGACGTTCATGACCACAAATCTGGAGCACTCATTTGGTCCTGGTTTGGGCCCTAGCATTCTATAGACCCATTCAAGTATGAGCTAAAAATCCTCAGGAAAGCCAAGGACGGTTTTGATTAATTTTTCTGTGAAGCCTGTTATATCTGTCCCCTCCTCACCCTCTGGGATACCATATATTCTGAGTTTTTCTTTTTAGTCTGAGATGCCTTTCCAAGTCTGTGCTTTTATTCTCCAACTGCTGCTACCTGGGGTGGAGCTAGAGAAACAGGTCACCCATTTGATCAGTCCTTTCCCTGATTTCAGTGGTGGCTGTGGTGAGGTCGCCTGTTTGGAACTTGTCTACAACTGTGCACAGAGTGTGAAACACAGTCTGACCAGTTCCATTAAGAGCCGCTCATTGGTGACCTGTTTCATTTGGTCAGCCATGGCATGCTGGGGGGACAAGGCCATACTGGAAGCAGAACTTGATGGTGCACTATTACCACCTGACTGTTGCAGCTGCAGGTCTCCACCAGGCTGTTGATTCTTGCATTTTCTGGATCCCTCCATATTACTACACTGTCACCAGCTCTAATATTAACAGGTAAGGAGTGTTCCCTTTAATTTTGGTGCTTTTAGAGACAGTTTTGGAGCACGCGGGCATGGAGCAACCAAGTTAACCTAACCATAACGCTCAGTGATGTCACCAGAAGTCCTCCTCCCCTCTCACTCTTCTTCTCATATATTCTAGTCTCTCCTGATGAGCCCTATACTGATGTGCGAATGGCAGCGAGAGGACCACCTATTATCTCTGTTTCTCTAAAGTAGGAGTGCTCCCTATCTTCATTTGTACTTTCACAGACACACACTTAGGCTGTGGCAAAAATCATAACTTGGAAGGTTTAGGATTTAAACCATCCTGTAATGAGGAAAAAAAATCCTGTCATATATTTAAGCAAAGCAAGGGGATATAAGTGCTCCTATGAGAAACACATCACCTGAAGGGAGACTTGGCCTAGCTGGCAAGGGAGTGGTTTGGGACTGAATATTCAAGCTGTTAGTGAAAAAAAAATGGTTTGTACATTCTCATGGGAAAGAGATGCCCTGTAAAGGTGAACAAATCTTTGACATATATATACAGGGGCAGTAGGTTATGGATAAACTGTTTCAGGTTCAATTTACTCAGAGAATAATGTGACCCAGATTTCTTTCTCTTCAGTTCAAAAACATGCTCCCCACAGGGGCCAAGGTAATTTTAGTCTTCAATATGCTTTAGAGCCCCTACTAGATAAATACTTGAAGACATTAAACTTCCTCTCACATAAAAATGCAAGGGTGGCAATAGGAGGGTTATGTCACAGCTTTAATCTCAGAGCTCCATTGAGGATGGCCAACTGACAGGAGAGGGACTATACATTTTGATTGCCCAGATGTGTTACCCTAAGTAGATCCAATTATTTTTAAAAAGATCCCTCTCTCCTACTGAGCATCTGTGATCCACATAACAGTACAATGTGTATGTCTGACCGCACCCTCATCGCAGTGATGTTTTCCCAGCAGTCCACCACATACCCAGATGGAGATTGAACCTCTTCCTGCAGCAGTCCGAGAATTCCATTTATGTGTAGAAAAGCAGGACAAAACATACTTCTTAAATGAGGATGAGAGTACCTCCCCCATAATGATCTGGAATACCTCTAAGAGATTCATCAGGGGCTGGATAATAAGTTATTCAGCCCATAGAAATAAACAACACAAGCAAAGGTAAGCCACCCTTCAAACCCAACTATCAGACAAGGAAAATGAATATTACTCCAGCCTCTGCTGTAAATTGCTACAGCTGCAGAACATTCAGTGCCTAAAGTGCAACATCCCCTGAGTGCCAAAATAGCATTAATGGATTTAACTTACAATGTGATTTACTTGCAGTAAGTACAGCTGCTACCTTAGTTTACATATACTGATACTATTACAAGGAGTACAAGACATACAGGGTTTCCCAACTCTTTTTATATATAGGAAACCTGTTATTCATACTGGCCATCATTTTCTTCACCTAAAGATTAAAGAGATTAAAGAGCAGTTCTTGTAACCATTCTGAGTAAGTAGGCTGAAGTGAATCTTTCCAATGTTTTAAAACAGTCTTTTTGACTGACATGGTGATCATCGTCATCTGGTAATTCCTGACCATGGACGGGTGGCCAGAAAAATTCCCTAGCAAGCACACCTCAGGAGTAAAATAATCTTGGAGACCTAATAAAGGATCTGATTTTGTCTTAATAAGTTCCCAAAGTGGTGTTATTTTAGGGCAATCCCAGAATATATGATATAGGGTACCTGTGTTCTGTTGACATCTGCTGCACAATGCATTTTCAACTTTACCCATTTGTGGAGTTTATAAGGCGTAAAGTATATATCATTCAGATTTTGTAACTGCATGAGGTGTAACTGATCTTGGGTAATATATTTATGACAAGAATCCCATATCTTAGGCCTTTTTGGAGCCAAGTCAGGGAATATTGAGTTCCAATATTTAGAAGCTCCATCGCAAGATGGGAATAATAAGGGAAACAGCATTGTGTAGAGAGATGACACAGCATGTGGAGCAAAAGCTAGAATTCTGCCTTCAGCTATCCACCCTAGTGGGGCATCTGGGATAGAGCTATCCTGGAAATGATTAATAAGAAAATGTCATAGTTGGTAGCATTTAAAGGACCAGGTGTTGTCCAAGCCAAATTTGGTAAGGATTTCTATGGTAGAAAGCCAATGTTTATTTACTGTGGCAATCCTGTGCCTCACAATCTTGAGAGAATGGGATCCAGTGATAAGGGATTGTCTGACCACCTATCTTCAGATTGGGGTTTAAAAATATAGGTTGTTGGAGATCATGTGAGTTATCGTATTTTAAGGCAGAGCAGAGTTGTAGATGGGTCCGGATCGAAGATCCTATGGGATTTTGGCCTGGGAGGGGTAGCTTTTTAAATTTGAGGTGTAATAAGGCCTTTGGATTGATGCCCAAGGCATGAATTAGGTCTCTTTCTACGAGAAACCATGTGGGTATATAACCCAGCGTGGAAGGAGATTCCCATCAAAGATACTTGCTAAGATGGCTCGCCCAGTGATAAAAAGTGAAGTTAGGGAGTTTAAGCCCTCCTAAAAGTTTAGGAGCAGTGAGCTTGTTATACCACCTACGTGGCAGTTTATCTTTCCAGAGAAACCTCGAGATAGAGCTATGAATGCTCTTGAACCAGACTTTTGGTAGCCATATATACTGAGGAGGTTTAAGGGGTAAAAGAGAAGTGGTAACAGGTTCATCTTTATTATACTTATTCAGACCCGTAAAGTGAGGGGGAAGGGATTGCCATCTTTTAAGATCCAGCATTAAGTTCCTATTCAAGTCACCCAAGTTTAATTTCCGCATTTGAGACGTGTTTGTTGCAAGATGAATCCCTAAATACTTATTGGATTTGGGGTCCATTCTAATCCTAATGCCATAACTTCCTGTTTATTTACTTTGGAATTGAGTGGAAAAATGGAGGATTTGTCTTTATTTAACTTATAATTAGATAAGAGACTATTTTCTTTTATTTTGGTGAATAACATCTGAATGGAAAAGCTGATGTGGGTTAAGTGAAGCAGAATATCATTTGCATAGACTGCCAGTTTACACTCAAGGGGTCCTAATTGAATGCCATGAATTTCAGGTGATTGTTGTATTGACGTGATTAGGGGTTCTAGGTATAAATTAAATAACAGGGGAGAGAGAGGGCAACCCTGTCTAGTTCCGGCTTCTAAGGGAAAGGCAGAAGAAAGAAAACCATTACAAAAAACTCGAGCTGAAGGTGTTGAGTATAGAGTCTGAATCCAGGAGATGAATTTCTGAGGAAAGCTGAATCTGTTAAAAGAGTTCTGAATAGAAATTGCCAGTCAACTCTATCGAAGGCCTTTTCTGCGTCCAGGGAAACCAAAGCCATAGGTGTGGGGAATCCCTGGACACAGAGAAGACATGTGACAGTCATCTGAGGTGATCCACAGAGGATCTGCCCTTCATGAAGCCTACCTGATCTGAACTAATAAGTAATGTGAGTGTAGGTTCGAGTCTACGAACAAGAAGCTTGGCCAATATTTTAAGATCAGTATTAAGGAGAGATATGGGGCGATAATTTGGAATTTTAGTGGGGTCTTTGCCTTCCTTAGGAGGGATGACTATCATGGCTTCTAACATTCTGGGGTCAATATCCACTTCATTAAGCATTTTAGAGTAGACTGTCAATAGCAGAGGGGCCACTTGGGGGGCAAATTTTTTGTAAAAATTAGATGTAAAGCCATTGGAACCCACAGCCTTATCAAGGGGAAGATCCTTAATAACTTTAATGATTTCTGTTGCAGTAAATGGGAGGTTAGTGCATCACCTTGTTCAGATGATAAAGATGGCAGGGGTAAACACCCTAAAAATGAATCAACTTCGGATTTGGGTGGGCAAAGGGGCATACATTTATATAAAGTGGAATAATAATTTTCAAATTCTTTATTAATATCTGCAGCTTTAATCAGGGGAGGTTCATTTGGTTTGCTTTGAATTGCTGCAATACACCTGGCTGCTTCCATTTTTTTGAGGCGAAGAGCTAATAGTCATTCCGCTTTTTCCCTCTGTTCAGTATAGGTGACTTTAGATTTAAGTAATGCCCATTCTGCCTTTTCACACAGTAATTCCATATATTTGCTCTGTAATCTGATTAGAGTTTCTCTCTCAGAATCTGGGGTAGTCCTACACATAGATCTTTCTTTTATCCTAATTTGTTCCAACAAATCATTAGCTTCTAAGCTTTCTTTCCTCTTTTTAATAGAGGCCCACTTGATAAATTCCCCTCCTAGAAAACACTTGAGTGCTCCCCATTTCATTGAAGGTGAGGTTGTAGAGCCCCAATTGAATTCTAGGTAGGAATTTAATGCTGAAAGAATGTTATCCACCACCTTTTTGTCTTTTAACAGTAGGTTATTCAAACGCCATTGAGTATGCTCTCCCCAATTTAGAGACAAAGAGAGTTGACAGGTCACAATTGTGTGGCCAGACCTTATACCTGGTTCCACTTTACTATCTATTAAACCATGGATCAGGGATTCACTAATCAAGAAATAATCAAGGTGCAAAGCCAAACCATGCACCTTCGAGTGGAATGTAAATTCCTTAGCCATGGGATTCAAGGTTCTCCAGGGATTGAAGAGCCCCAGATGATCTATTAGATCTCTAAGAGCCCTCTGTGCAGGAGAGAGACCCCTCGCTTTGTGACTGGGAGATTTATCCATTATTGGATCAAACGGAAGGTTCCAATCACCCCCTATAATCATCGGGAGATGCAGGAATGGAGTCAATTTAGTAAGTAATTCCAGTAAGAATGGAGGTGAATCTGTATTAGGCCCATATACTGCTCCCAACAGGATTGTGGTGGAGTGGCTCTTTCCAATAACAAAAACATATCAACCCCCTTTATCTCTATAACATTGTTCATGCACAAATGGAAAGGATCTTGTCAAAAGAATAGCCACCCCTTTACTATTCTTCGAATCTCCTGCCGAGAATATTTGTCCCACCTGTTGCCATCTTAGGATTGTCTCCTCTGCTTGCAGGAGATGTGTTTCTTGGAGGAAAATTACCTCTCTGTGGATCATATTAAGGTGTTTTAGGAGATGCATCCATTTAAGCAGATGTCTTGCTCCTTTAGCATTCCACGTATTAAATTGAAATTTTTCGTCATTGACACATCTTAGAATGAAGAACTATCTTCTGGTCTGGTAATGACCTTTTGATGGGCAGCTGTTGTAATCTAATGAAAGCACCTGTTGGCACCCCTCCACTACTTCGCTGTATGAAATTTGAGTAATAGAAAGTCCCTTTTCCTTTACCCTCCCCTTTACTATTTATGCAAAGTATCCCAGTCCCCCTCATGTAATCCTTGCTGTTATCTTAATACAACTAGTAATAAACACAGTCCCCAGAGTGGCTATTAAAATAGAAGCCTTTGTATGGACTATAGAACTACCCCCCCCCCACTACACTGGTCCATGGCGCTCAGCACTCTGAGAACCTGCCCCCAACCCCACCCACCTAAGCCCAAACTTTAGACCACCATAATCAAACCTTAGGATATAGTATTGGCTATATTCCAGCCAAAGATCAAAACAGCTAAAACAAGGAAAACAACTGTTCTTACTATAATTGAATACTGCTGCCAACTCCCTTGAAAACAGGATGCATAATAGATGTATTCATCCCAATTAGTTACACAGTTTGGCAATGTTATACTTTAATATTCATGCCATTAATAAACAAGCTTAATTCTCTAACATTAACCTGGCAAAACCATGTTGTATTGCTACAGGGTTAATTTGCTTAACTCAGGTTTGGTGTCATTCCTGCGCACAAACTAAGAAATCCCCAGTGGTAGATAAAGTCTCTCCAGAGGAAAGTTATTGTGAAGCCATGTGATCAAATGTCCAGTGTGACTGGCAGTGAAGAATGTTCCTAAGGAGGCATGCATGTGAAGAATCAGGAATTTCCCCCTTCGATTCTTCCTAAAAGTCAATAAACTTAAATTTTGCTTGAGTTGAACTAAAGAAAACCGGGGATTGCAAAATGCCACCTCCTCTGAGCTTCTGCGGCCAAATGCCAATGTGATGCCACCAACTATGGCAAGGCCCATGCTGATTATGTAGCAGTCTAGTCAAAAAACACTAAAAGAAGTAAGGCCAGTACCTGTATATCAACCATTGGAGTGGTTAGCATAAATCCAGAAAAGTTCTCCAAGTCTCCGAGGTCGATGTCTGGATGTATATCTGTACTCAACTTGAACACCTTTGGGGAATTCTTAGCGGTCAGCAAATAAAGCAGGACGTTTTTGCTTCAAAAAAGATAGGGCTGGATCCAGCTCTTCAAAAGAGACCCATGAATCGTCCAAGTGTACGTGGAGCTTGGCTGGATACAGCATTTTAAATTTAATGCCGGCAGCTATACATTTCGAAACCATTGGATGGAAAAGCCCCCTCCATTGGTGCATTGATGCTGGTCGATCTTGCGTTATTCTGAGTTTAGATCCTTCCCACCGTATTTCCCGAACTTCTTTCAATTTTAATAAAATGTGTTGTTTCTCTTGATAGTTCAGGAGTCGGCAGATTGAGGGACTGGTTTGTGCTGTTGGGGGAGGCATGGAACGAACAGCCCGATGTGCACGTTCCAAGACGTAGTTGGAACTGAATGGAGAATGCCCAGCAATTTTGTTTAAAAGCTTTTGTGTAAACAACAACAAATCTGACCCTTCCTCTTTCTCCGGGATCCCTATGATCACTAAATTGTTCCTTCGGCTTCGTCCCTCGAGGTCCTCTATTTTGTTTTTCAACTTCTTGAGGGACTGGCGATTTGAAGTTACCAAGGATTCCGATTTCTCTAACTGCTTCTCTAAGGAGAAAATGCGGGTTTCATTGTCAGTCACTCTCCGCGAGGTGTCTTCCAAAGCTTCTGATACTGATTTCACATCAGATACCAGGAATCTCACTTTGTCTCGAAATGGTTGAAATTCATGGTGAAATCTTTCCAAACTAAGAGGAGTTGCCTCAGGGAGGCTCATGGATGGCACCTCTGTGGGTTGGGTCCGCGTAGAGCTGCCAGAATTCATCTTGTTTTTTTTTTGGCCTGCTTTTCTGGAGTTACCGACGGAGTTTGTCTGGGCACTGCCAGACACATTTCTGCTTCCATGACCTTACAAGCTGTCCTTTTGGGTAAGCTCTTGGTGCAGCCTTAATTGCTATGAATAGTTTAATGCACGAAATATATTGCAGTAGTTGTTTTTGAGTAAAGAGAAAGCTCGAGTGAGTGGAGCTGTTATGGAGCATGTCTTACTCAGGCAACCGCATCACATGACTCCAAACTCGGGCAGTTTTACTTAAATTTACTTTCTGTTTTCATAAGCAAAGAAGTGATAAATCCAGTACTTTTTCTATGGACCCCAGTTCCAATCGGAACTTCACTGGTACCGGAACCGACTGCAATCGCTAATCAAACTTTACTTTGCAGTTGAAGTATTTAAGTTTTCTTTTGAAAATGTCAGAAAACCTTAAGAAGAAAACTGGCCCCATGAGGTTTAAAAATTGTATAAAGTGTTGGGACGTTTTTGCCAAGGCTGACAAACATGACTTATGTGCTGTTTGCCTTGGTGAGGAACATTTCTCTGCTGAGTGACATCTGTAAGTCTTTTCCTCAAAAGATGCTTGAAAAATGTCAGGGGAGATTTCACAGAAAGGTGGAGAAAAGTACATCAGGCTCTGACCAGCCTTCACCTTCAAAAAATGTGGGTGAAATCATGAACCCAAAGAAACCAACTCCTGATAAGGGTGATACATCAACTGGGAAAAGAACCAGTGAACCGGATGAATCTCTGGTTCCAACAAAAAAATTGAAGAAAACAAAGCACACTGAATCCCCTGCTGAAAAGCCTTAGGGGACTTCTGCAGTGCCTGTCAGATTGCCTACACGTGAGGATATTGCCCAGGCATTCAAAATAATTCAGGTTTACAGGGGCTAGTACCGGTTCTGGTTTCTTAAGCACCAGTTTAAACCTCGGTTCAGCAAACAATTTCCTCAGTTCCAATCTCACTCCAGGAACTCACGGAGTATGAGGAAGATGATGATTATGAGGAAGAGGAAGGGGAACTCATAGAACCTGAAGTTTCCCCTGATCAAGAATTTAGATCTACACCGAGGGCATCTGAGGGCTATTCCTGCCATTTCTCCTTTGTGAGGCAGATGGTAAATGCTCTAGATATAGCCACTAGTGAAGTGGTACAAGATGAAGAGGAGGTGGAGTACCTAGATTTTATGGGGCTAACACCACCTGAAAAATTGCTACTCCCCATTAACAAATTCTTTAAAAAAGATATCCTAAAAATTCTGCAGACACTGAATTCTGTTCCACCTCTGGATAAGAGGTCTGATAAAAAGTACCAATTGGATAGGGATGGGGCTGATTTTTTGTTTACTCACCCTGACCATCAAGGTGTCATACAGACTGCAGCCTGTGACAGGGCAAAGGTGCCTTTGGCATCACATCCTCCTGAGAAGAACTCTAGAACGCTGGACAGTATGGCCAAAAAGGGCTACGTGTCAGCTCCATTAGCTATCAGACAGGCCAATTATCAGACCTACGCTGCACAGTATCAAAAATCACTGTGGCAGTCTGTCTTAGTTATGTCTGAGAAAGCTCAATCTGGTCTCTCAGCTGATTTGTCTGAGACTGCCAGGTTCAGCCTGGAGGCTGCAAAGTATCATTTTCAGATGGCAGCAGATGCCAATGACACTGCTGCCAGGTGTATGACTCTCTCTGTAGCTCTCTGAAGGTTTGCATGGTTTAGGGCCACAAATCTCATACAGGATACCAAGGCAAAAGCCATGGATTTTCCTGTAGAAAACAACTCCTTGTTTTGAGGTAAGACAGAGGTCTATATGAAGAAGATGGATGAGTGTAAAGCCACCTACAGAAGCAACTTGGCCAAAGAGAGAGCTTCATCTTCCACCAGACTTTATGGAAGGGGAGGCAGGGGTAGAGCTAGTTACAGTAGGCCTTTCTATCAGGATCAGGATGCTCCCCAATACTAACAGTACCCTCAGCAGACAGGGTACTTCAGAGGTATGGGCAGAAGGGGGTATAGGGATGGCTCCCATACTGGACAGGCCCAGCCCCAACCCAAGCAGAATCCCTGACACTTACTTGCCAAGGCTGCCTTCCCTGTCCCTGTAGGGGCAGGCTGGCTCACTATTTCCAGGCTTGGAAAAACACAACCACAGACAAGTGAGTCCTGGAAGTAGTGGGTCAAGGTTTGCCCCTGAGTTTCAAATCCTTTCCTCCTCTAAGAACAACAGTTTTCAAACCAGCTTCAAATACAGAAAAGAAGCAATTGGAAAAGGAGGTGCAAAACCTGCTCTTGTCAAAGGCAGTGGAACCTGTTCTTCCACAGCAAAAGGAAACAGGGTTTTATGCAAGGTATTTCCTGACCACAAAGAAAAATGGGGAGTGGTGGCCTAACCTAGATCTAAGGTTACTAAACAGGCACCTAGTGAAGCCAAAGTTTCAAATTGTAACTTTGGCAATGATTCTACCAGCCCTTCAAAAAAGCAGACTGGTTGGCTTCCTTGGCTCTAAAGGATGCTTACTTCCACATCCCCATAAGGGAGTCTCACAGAAAATACCTCAGGTTCAGACTCCCATTAGGCTATTACCAATTCTCAATGCTACCATTCAGTCTCACCTCAGCCCCAAGAGTGTTCACAAAGTGCCTAGCAGTGGTGGTGGCACATCTAAGAAGGCTAGGTGTCACACTGTTTCTCTATCTGGATGACTGGCTGGTTGTAGGGAACTCACCACAGCAAGTAAAGAAGCACTTGCAGGTAACCCAGGAGCTCCTAGAATCCTTAGGGTTCCTAATAAACCTCAAAAATTCTGTCCTACAAACAGTGCAGGTTCTGAAATTCATAGGGGCAGAACTAGATACCCTGAAGGAATGGGCTTTAGATCAGTGAAGGTGTCTGAAGTGAGTAAGATGATCTTAGAGCTGAAGCACACCTTTTGTGCACTGGACCCAGCACCGATGCATTTCTTAATGGGATGTGTCAATGCTGTTGGCTCAGTGTTTGCCAGGATTACCAGGTGCTCAATGATTGAAGGGGTCTTTCCAGTTGCTCTGAAAGGAGCACTGGTGAAGCATCTCCTAAAGAAATTTTCCCTCGATCCAGATGTCCTGGTGAATTACCGTCTGATCTCCAACCTGCCTTTTCTGAGCAAGATTATTGAGAAATTGGTGGCACAACAGCTTGAGGATTGCCTGGTGTCCTCGGACGTCTATGAGCCTTTCCAGTTGGGTTGTCAGGCCAGATATAGCATTGAAACTGCTCTAGTGAGAGTGCATAATGATCTGCTCAGGGCTAGAGACAGAGGAGACAGATCAACTCTTGTGCTCCTTGATCTTTGGCCAGCTTTTGACACTATGGATCATGTTGTGCTTCTTGATCAGCTCTGTGAGTTTTGTGGAGTCGCCGGTACTGTCATCAGAAGGTTTGAGTCCTATCTCCCAGACAGAGTGCAGCGGGTGGTGATGGGGTATTTCTCCTCCTCTCCAATGCATCTGTCCTGTGGAGTACCACAGGGTTTGATTTTGTCACCGATGTTGTTCGCAGTGTATATGCTGCCTCTAGGCAAGATCATTTGACAATACAGTGTGGAGTTTCACTGCTACGCAGATGACACCCAACTGTATTTGTCTTATGCACCTGGAACACCAGGAACTATTGATGTGCTTAACAGCTGCCTGGCTAAAATCAGTGACTAGATGGCTTCCAGCTGACTGAGACTCAGCCTGGCTAAGACTGAGGTGCTGGTGATCAAGCCTGGCCATGGGCATGATGGGTTGCCACCAGAGGCAGACTCTGGACTTGTTCTGGGATCTGTGCCGTTGGTGGCTTATCCGAGGGTGCGAAATCTGGGTGTGATCCTTTGATAGCAGATTGACCTTTGAAGATCAGGTGTCATCTGTAGTCAGTAGTGGATTTTACCACTTGCAGAACATTTCCCTAATTAAGCCCCTCATTCCACCTAAGGACCTGCCGACACTGGTGCATGCCTTTGTGACTTCTAGGCTTGACTGCTGTAATAGTCTGTACTTCAGGGCAATGGGAGGGACCCTTCGCAGACTGCAGCTGGTGCAGAATGCAGTGGCCTGATTGCTGACATGCCTTTTGAGGTCCAGTCATGTGACTCCGGTCCTGTGTGCTCTGCACTGGCTACTGATCAGGTGGAGGGTCCTTTGCAAGGTGGGTCTTTTCATCTTAAGGCCCTATATGGGCTGGGTCCTGGCTACCTGTCCGAGCTCCTGATATCTGTGTCCTCTGCTTGCTCCCTCTGCTCCTCCTCGAGGGGCCTCCTGGACGTTACCAGGATTCAGCTCAGGACCTCAGGAGATCACTCTTTTAGTGTCTCTGGGCCAACCCTGTGGTACTCACTTTCACCTGCAGTCTGGGAGGCTCCCTCGATTGAAGTGTTTAAGGGGAGGCAGAAGGCCCACCTCTTCAGCCTGGCTTTTGACTGCTGATGCCATCTTTAGTTCTGGCCAGTCCCTTGAAGATTGACCTCTGGAAACCTTTTAATGCTGTTGTATATTAACTTTGATATGGTTTTAATGAGGTTTTATTATATGTATGTTGGTTATTTATGTTCGGCGCCCAGAGCCTCTTGGATTGGGTGCCTTATAAATAAAATTGCCTTGCCTTGCCTCAGGACAGGGTAAACAATATTCTACAAATTGCTGACTCGTTCAGTCTGCACAAGCCAAAGACAGCAAGGCAGTTTCTACAGCTACTGGGACACATGGCTGCAGCAACAGGCACAGTCCTGGGTTCAAGATTCCAAATGAGAGGTATGCAGTTCTACCTCAGAGCACATTGGTGCCAGAGGAGAGACCCCCTCTCAAAGTTGATTCCATTACTGCAAGCCCTACAGTGGTAGAAGGAAGGAGACAATCTAAAGGACGAGCTTCCCTTCCAGCTAGAGTCCCCATCAGTGATTCTCACAGCAGATGCATCATTACTGGGGTGGGGTGCCCATCTAGCAGAACACACCACCCATGGAACCTCGTTGAGGGCAGAGTCACTACAGCACATAAACCTGCTGGAACTGAGGGCAGTACTTCTAGCCTTGCAGGCCTTCACACCATTGGTGCAGGGCAGAGTGGTACAGGTCAGAACAGACAATACCACAACCATGTACTACATAAAAAAACAGGGAACAACAAGGTCCAACCCCCTGTGCACAGAGGAAATGAAGATATGGAGTCTAGCTAATTCACTCAAAGCTTCACTGCAAGCTATTCATCTGCCAGACAAGGAAAACACCCTAGCAGATGCCCTGAGTCAGATTAACCAGGCCCATCATGAGTGGACCCAGAACAGGCAGGTGTTGGAGGTAGTGTTTAGAAGGTGGGGCACCCCAGTGACAGATCTCTTTGCATCCCACAAAAACCACCACCTGCCACAGTATAGTTGCACGCCACCAGCCAGGGGTACAATACCCCCGGATGCTCAGACTCCGGACTGGTCAGGGAGACAACTCTATGCCTTCCCTCCCTTTCCTCTGATCTTAAGGGTTCTGATCAAACTCAGTTCCCAGCCAGCATCAATGATCTCGATAGCATCAGACTGGGCCAGGTAGCCATGGTACTCTCTGCTGCTCTCCATGTCTGTGGAAAAACCAGTACACCTCCCTCGGAGGCACAACATGTTAACCTCCAACCAGGGGAGGATCCTTTACCCGAACCTCAGATCCCTCAGGCTCAAGGCATGGCTCTTGAGGACTTAAAGTATGCAGGTTTGCATCTCTCAGAAAGTGTTTTGGATGTTTTACGAGGTTACAGGAAGCCCTCTACCAAGAAAACCTATGCTTCAAAATGGAAAAGGTTTTCTATTTGCTGCTCCACCAAAGATGTGGTACCAGAACAAGCAGGAATTCCAGCATTGCTGGACTACCTTACCCATTTCTATTCTCTGGGCTTGCAGAACACTACTTTAAAAGTCCATCTGGCTTTCACTGTCTGCTTACATTTCAGATGGAAAGGGTATCTCCATGGCATCCAACCCCATTTTCAAAAGGTTCTTCAAAGATTTGACCACCTTAACCCACCTGACAGGAACTGGTGCCAGCTTGGGACCTGAATGTCTGCATTTCCCAGATCATGGGAACCCCTTTTGAGCCCATGGTCTCAGCTCATTTGAAGTTACCTGGAAAATAGTGTCTCTGGTATCCATCACTTCTGCCAGAAGCATTAGTGAGCTTCAAGCTTTGTGTATTGAAAAAGACTACATCTCATTCCATAGGGATAAGGTAGTTTTGAGAACAAATAGAAAATTCCTTTCTAAGGTGGTTTCTGATTTCCACTTAAATCAATCCCTCACTCTGCCAGTTATTTTCACTGAGCACTCTAGTTCAGGTGAGCATCGACTCCACAGTCTTGATGTCAAGAGAGCCCTGAGTTACTACATGACTCACACTAAACACCATAGACAGGACCGACAGCAGCTGTTCCTGACTTATGGGGATGTGGGTAAAGGAAATCCAGCATCCAAAGGTCCATTTCTCACTGGATAGTTCATTGCATTCAGTTTTGCTATTCGAAAGCTGGAAAGGAGCCCCCAGCAGGACTGAGAGCTCATTCCACAAGGGGAACAGCTACTACCATAGCAGCTGCCAGGGATGTTCCTTTGTTGAAAATCTGTAAAGTAGCTACCTGGAGGACAGTTCACACCTTTAAGAAGCATTACAGTCTGGACACCCAGTCCAGAAGTGATGCCAGGTTTGGTATGCCAGTCCTACAGAGCCTATTTCTCAAGTGGCTTCTGTGCCCACCTTCAAAGATACTGCTTTTTAGTCTGCAAGAATTAGGGATATTGGAGAATTCCTGGGGTAAGAAGGAAAAATTACTCACCATAGTAATCTTGTTTCTTTCAGGGTATTCTCCAATATTCATAACTCATCCACCCTCCCTCCCCTTCTAGAACCAGTGGCCTCTGCACTCCAAGCTGAATAAATAGGTGCAAGGGTGCCACACACTTGAATACTTTATCTTTTTGGGCACTGTTGGGCATTGTTTTCCCTTCTTCAGGTTATTCTGACATTCAGGGTGGGTTGTTTTCCTCCAGTTAGAGGTTTCTTTAGATTAGATTAGTTTTATTGTTATATAGATGTTATCATTGGTTGGGACTTTCCTTGCAGGCTCGCCACGAAATCTGAGGGGTTTTAGAATGCAGCAGTTGATAAGGGTAGCATTTGAATAAGAGGCACGAGCCAATGATGGTTCCATCATTAGCACAGCATTTTATCTCCGGGCAGTTCTACTTCAAAGGCTGACTGCAAGAGTTATGAATATTGGAAAATACCCTGGAAGAAACAAGATTATTATGGTGAGTAATTTTTTCTTACATCACCGTGTGAAAAGATGTTTTTTTTTAAATAGGAAAATAATATTGGGAGTCAGGAGAATGCTCCAGCAAACTCAGCATGTAGACTTAGAAAGAGAAAAGTGAAACAAACTGTAATTAATTTACAAAGGGGTGATGGTTCCCTTACAGTGATCCCACAACAGATTAATAAACCTGCATTTGATGGCTACTATTTCACCTGCTCCTATTGAAGGTTAAGGGGGGGTAGCTTTTTTTTGTGTGTGAAGGAGGTGGTACTGTAGTGAATGGCACCAGAGGCATTGCCAACACTTGACCACTGTTTGCAGTTCATAACTGTATTTGACAGCTCCATCAAGCTGTCAGAGCCCAAAAATAGGTTTGTGCCGAATCATGTTCCAAGCCTCTATCAGTAGAAATAAGGAGATGTGTTTGTTTGTTTGTTTGTTTGTTTGTTTTATTTATTTATACTGATGAGACTATGGGCCAAATGACCCATTTTCACGGGTGACAGTGAAAATGGAGTTATACAGTATATCCTCATTAATGTCCTGCCAAGCATATGGCCGAATAAGACTGCAAAATGTCATCATTTCTATGGGAGAGCTTGTCGGCTTGATTCAGTACGTCCTCCATGAAGGCCCACTGTCAGGGGAAGGGTGAATCCTTCCCTGGATTGAGGCACACCACTAGGCCTTAGGAATGAAGCAAACATGCTGTCTACACTGAAAAAAGGGCTCTTGTTTGGATACTTATGGAACAGGACATGGGAGGACAGGTCACATTAGTCCTTAACTCTGCAGCACTGAACTCCAAAAGGTGTGTCTTTTACCATCCCAGTATTCTACTCATGATTTGGCACACATTTCTCAAGCTTAGGAAGTGGCTGTTACACTTGTTGGAGGGGCTGGAACCTTCTGTCACTACCCCAAATTTGTTATTGGTCAGAAGCCTCTGATGTGGCCTAGCTGAACTGGCAAAGAGTGGAACTACAAAGGGCACAGCATCTGATCTGTCCACATTCACAAGTGTTAAAATATTTCCAACAGCTACAAGTGGAATTCTTACCTAGGGGATACATCTGGAAGCACCTCCAGTTTAGCTATACCCTAAAGACACGGCTGGGCCCTCAACTCTCTCTCTTAAAGGGAATATCCAAGATTAAAAAGTGGGCTTTTTAATACCACAACCCATCAATTAATGGTGGTGAAAGTCTTTTGAGCTCTTAATTAACATTTTTAGTTTTCCTTCTTGGAAGGGAAGGGATCAAAAATTGAGCTGAACAGATAGCCAGCCAATCCCTTCCACTTCCCGGTCTGTTGGGCCCACCCCCATGCTCAGACATTTTGTGACCTCTATCTAGGGAGAGTGTGGGGTATGCCTCATTGCAGTCTATGGTGCTGATTTTGAAAAGAACCTTATGTATGATTAAGCAGTCTTTGATATAAATGAAAGCCAGTGGTAAACTAATAGGGACCCTAGAGGAGTACACTAGTCAGTGCTGTTGCTGTAGCTATGTGATGTGGGATGGCTGGATGATGGAGGAGGCAATGAGAATCCAGTGAGACTGGCTGCAGTTTAAACTGGATTGCATTTAACTTAATTCTCCTGCTTTCCTTCCAGAAATTATCCCCTTTCCCAGCAGTCAGCAACCACATTAACATCCATGATTGCCCACCCCCAGGCCCCCATAACATGATCTGTAGTCTAAAACTTGGACTACAATGAAAGTCCCCCAGAACTCTGAGTCTTCACTCCCACTCCTAGTTGATCCAGTGCTGTAAATCCACTCCATACCAGTACGGCACATCTCTTCCTCCCCAGGTCCATCCTTCCTCAGTGTATTTTAATGATCCTCTGGGTATGACACCTTGCAGATAGCTCAGCAGCTCCTGGTCCTCACTGAGTGACCTGGGTAGAAGAGAGGAGGCTGACCTAAAGAAAAACTTGGGTAGTCACTATACAAGACACTGCTCTAAGTAAGGCACCTGGTATAGGATACCCAGGGTTTGCTTTAGGTCACCCATGTCCCCTCTACACAGGTCACTCAGCAAGGATAGGGGGCTGCTGGGCTACTTGCATGGCATCAGACCCAAAAGAACATGAAGGTAATTGAGGATTCAGAAGGATGGATGGGGACGGGGTGTTGAAGACAGAGACATGTACTAGTATTGGTCCACAGCAGACCCACAGAATTGGGTCAGGCTGGAGATGGGAGTGAGGATTCAGAATTCAGGACTATGGACCAGGTTTTTGTGGATGTGACAGTGATTGCTGATTGTTTTTAGAGGAGTTAATTTTTTGGAGGGAAACCAGGAGGAGAAGGCTCCAGATTGTCTCTGCTTCCTTTATTCTGCAGCTGGTCCACAGCAGGCATACATAGTAGTGAACACCAGTGTAATCATCTCGAGGAATAGGCAAACACGGAAGTTGGATTCATGCTCTAGCAGGTGCAGAATCCACATGTTACTGAGGGTTTGCTAGCCCCACGTTAACAGACAAAACAAGAAATCAGTGCACTCAGGAATAGAGGTGGGCAAAGTTGGCAAACTTTGCTACATGGAATACTTCGAGTATTAATAACAATTTGTGTAGTGCTCGCAAATGCAAAGCATAGTACTCCACCTTTGAATTTATCGCAAAGTGCCAGTGATTGCAGTGGACTTTGCGTTACTTTGCTTTTCCCATTGGTTTCCTCACAAATTTAATGCAAAGTGCCATTGATTTCAATGTACTTTGCTTTGTTTCACCTTTTTATTGCTCTTTGAGGTGAATTTTGCAGTGATTCATGGGATGGTAGTTTACATGGTCTCTAGACTGTCTTGCACAGCCTCTGTTCTGAATAGTGTGTGTAGTGGAAAGCTGGAGACAGTTTGCTCTCAGGGCTCTGAGAATCAAACCATCCACAAAGCTTTAAAAAATAATTTTTGATCAAATTATTTTGGTCAAAATTTAGTACGTCGATTGTATGAAACCCTCTAGTGCTTATATCATCAAGTGTTGATTGTTTTTGTGTGCATTTTGAATGTTAATTTAGAACATTCAGTCTGTACTGACAGACGCTGTTGAAGTGTGCTTCGGGGGGAGAGGTGTCTCTGTGGTTGAGGGAGATTCACAGTGAGAAAGGCAGTCTTTCTAACTGTTGGGTAGTAGTAGTGTGTTAGTATTTGTGTGTTCGTGTACACACAGTAATAGTTGTATTATTTTTTTATAATTTTTTGCTGTTGTGGTGCAGTGCATATTTTCAGTCGATTTAATAGATTTGGTTATATAGTGTACTGAACTGTTAAATTTTCTGCACATTACCTGTAGTAGTATATGAGTGTGTGTGCATGCCATCAAGTCAGACATATTTTATTGTGCCAGTGCCACATAGTAATCGCAGCACTTGGAATCGGTTATCTGTCTGAGGTATTTTTTACTGCTTCCTTCTATCTAGCTAGTGGACTACTACTGCAGCAGCCCCCCCCCAACCCACAAAAGGTATCATTTATTTTTCCAGTTTTGGATTTGTGTGACAACTGGTTCAGGTGTGTTTGTGCCTGTGCAGCTGCATCTCTTTATAGTGTGCAATCTCCATTTGTGCATTTGCATCTGTTTAGGGCCCAGTCAGCATCTCTAAGCCACAGTTGTTGTTTTTTGGCTTCCCATCCACCCCAAATTCAGAAGTCTCAATTTGTTGTGAATTTTCTGTGTAATCAAAAAAAAGCAGTGCATCAGGAAATAGAGACTTTTCAGCACATTTTATCATGTTATTGCTCTTTATCTGGAGTCTGGCATTTTCGGGACACTTTGACAGCAGCCATTTTTGGAGTCACACTTACGCAGTGGGTGCACGCATAAAGCAGTGCGTCAGGAAATAATTGAGACTTTTCAGCACATTTTATCATGTTATTTCTCTTGATCTGGAGTGTGGCATTTTCGGGACACTTTGACAGCAGCCAGGCCTCATCTGGAGTACAGCGTGCAGTTCTGGTGAGCATGTCTCTGCAAGGACATAAACAGGATGGAGGCTGTTCAAAGGAGGGCAACTAAAATGTTTCAGGGTATGCACCATAAGCCAACTGAAGAGAGACTAAAGGAGCTTAATATGTATAACTGCAAGGAAAGGGGGGGGGCATGATAGAAACTATCAAGTACTGAAAGGGAATCAACAACGTACAACAGGCTAGCATCTTTCAGAAAAAGAGATGTGCATGAACAAGGGGGCAAAATTTGAAGATAGAGGAGGGACGGATCAGGGGTAACATCAGGAACTATTTTTTCATGGAGAGGGGTGGTGGGTGCAAGGACAAACAAAAACTAATGATCAGTGTTATGGTGTGAAAGCAGCAGTTGAATCATGGCCATAAGTTGGAGTTGGTGCACCTCCATGCTCTCCAACTGCTGCTCCACGTTGTCAGTCCTGTGGTTGGTCCAACTCACTCCACATCGGGCCCAAATTGGCATGTGTGGCAGGTATTCATGCAGGGTTGCCACCATCACCCGCAGGTTGTGGAGTAGCTGCTTGCTCAATGGCCCACCCCTACTTGACAACACATGCAGGTGGAGGCCGTACTACTACCTATTGCCCAGCAGGACCAGCAGGCACATTCCTGCCCTGCTCAGCAAGCTGGCCTGACACTCTGCATGGTGGTTGTTGTATAAGTGGGTGTGCTGACCACCTGTGCCCAGATGACTTCCATTGGTGCCATGGTGCACCACCACACCACACAGATTGCATTTTACTACACTGGTGTCCGTAGGCAGTGTAGTGAAGAACTTCCACACTAATGAGCTGCAGGAACGACCAGGCACAGGCAGGAGTGGCCCCAGATGTTTTTGGTGGCTGCTGCTGGTGCTCAACTGGGGCTGAGGGTGGGGAAACCTGCTGCTGCAGCTGCAACTTCTCCCTCACTTCCTGCTGAGCCACTGGCGCAGGGGCCATGGCAGGTGGTGGCACTGGTGGGGGGGCACTGGTAGGTGCCACTGGAGGTGGTTCTTCCATGGCAGCACTACCTCCTGCTTCAGGGAGGGGATCACTAGCCCGGAAGGTGCTCCAGTTCAGATGCAGGTTGCCACCGTTCATGCATACACCTACACGATCTTCGCTCCGTGGACGAAAACCACCTCTTTCCATTCTTGTCTGTCTGTCTGTCTCTCTCTCTCTCTCTCTCTCTCTCTCTCTCACACACACACAAACGCACACACACACAAATTAACAATTAGCAAATACTAGACTGAAATAGGTGCACAAACACAACTCAAGACAACAAATAGGCTATTGAACTACAAAAAAATCAGCCAATTATGAAACAAATTCAAAAGGTTTATAAGATTTTTTGCTATCTCTCTCTCTCTTGAGTCTCCTCTCAAACACAGCTCTTTCTCCCACACAAGGTAAGGTGAAAGTGAAAGTCTTTCACTGTCTTGCATGATTAACTTCCTGCCTGAAGCATGTGACCTGCAGACTGTGAGCCATGTGATCTGTGGGCTGTTTCAATGCTCACTCACTCCCCCTTTAAAAGCAAAATAAAGTGGAGTGAAGTGGAGTAAGTAACGCAAAGTCATCATGAGGCGAAATAGGAGAAGTAGTGCATTTTAATGGCCACTTTGCACAGCTACAAAGTGAAGCGGAGTGGACTACTCCGCCTCTACTTCATTAGCAGAGTTAAACTTCACTGCATCTCTACTTAGGAATAGCTAGTAACAGTATGTAGTCCACATGGTAAAGGACGCACTATCTGGTTGTTGTGGTGATTCAGTCTATCAGGCCTTTATCACAGGGTGGTGGACTCTAGAGCTAGACACCCTACCATAAATACCCATTTGCAGGTGATGTACAGTTCATATTGGTTAGTACAGCTTACAATGTGATGCTCTGCAGCTAGAGTGAAAGGTAGGCTCCCAACTCAAACACTATACAAATAACACAAAATCTTTCCTTTGTTGCTGAACAGTAGCACATAAATTCTTCACTTTTTTTGTAGTTACCTTGTGTGGACTACATACTGTCACTAGTCCCGAGTGCACTGATTTGTTGTAGTTCAGCCATCTCATGAACCCCAGAAGGCGAGGTCCAGCAGATCAGTAATGTAAGGGAGCATGGGTGGTGAGACAAGGGTTCCTTTGAGTTTTAGTGGTTGGGGGGTTGTTTTCTTGTATCTTCATATGCAGAGTCGGATGCAGAATTGGAACTTCCAATTCTGACTCTAATTCAGACTGCGATGCTTTAGCTGGCCTCATAACAGAATCGGAGTCTGAATCAGTAATTCTAATTAGTTGACATAAGCACAATGGAACAAAAACAGGAGATTCTGAGTGACCCTAATTAGAATTACTACATACCCCAAACAGTAGGGGACCACTAAGGGAAGACGAGCCTCAGGTCTTGAAAAAGATTAATAGATGAGAGGCCTGACGTGGTTCTCTTTGCTAAACAATGTATTACAGTTTTTCTTAAAGGTCTCATACAGGATGTAGTGTATGTTAAGTAGCAATGTTTTAACATACCAGAAACATATTCTTGGAATGTACAATTTATGATTCACTGATCTGTGTTGGTAGTACTGAAGTGAAAAATCTGAATAAACTATTATATAAAAAAGAATACAATAGAATATTAGGTTGACATGGTATTTATATCTTAAAATATGACATTAAAATATTATAATAATGTTGTTTTTCTTGGGTCTCTTTCAGGCAACTTTTCCCCTTCAGCCAGTGACAGCACAACCTAGCCACCGCCATCAACGAATGTCTGAACATACAGTAAATGTTCTCATACAATGGATGCATTGCTCCAGTAGAGAACAATCAGCTCATAGGGATGCACTAGCACAGCCTAACATTCTCAAACAACTGTTCTAGTCATATTGGTTCTTGTACAAACAGGTGAAAAGATAAGTGATGTGATACCTTTTAATGGACCAACAAGAACTTTTCAGTACACAAGCTTTTATACATAGCAAGCTCTTCTGCACGTGATGACAGTTTCTACTGTCTTCACCCAAACAAGGTTTCAATGCAAGCCAGAAAAGTTTATGTAATGAAAATTTCATCTTGGTCCAGTAGAAAGAATCAAATCACCCACTCTGTTCACCAAGTACAACAATAGTAGCACAGAGTGAAGATTCCTGGGAGTCCATATCTTCATAGATGGCAGGGCACACCTGAGAGTATGGAGAAGTAGGAGGAAAAGGAACCACAACCTCCATGGGGGACGGGTACTAGTCTCAATTGGTTACAATTGACTGTGTCATTGGATTATTGCCCAGGGTACAACAGGACAGGCACAGAACTCCGAGTGAAATAAATGTTTCTGAGGCAGCCATCTCATTTCCCTAGCCATGAGAAAAAACTTTTCAGCTGCAATCAAGTAGCTTCCCGATGAGTACTGAAACTGTGCCAAGCACATGAGTGTGGAGAGAGTTGATCCGATTAACATGTGAGTCTGTGATTTAGTTCAGAGGTACAACATAAAATATGCTATTTTGTATTCATATGTGTGTACTGGATCCAAATTCAACCATTTGAACACTTTATTCATTGGACTGAACTTTATCTTTAGGTTCCACAATTTGGAATCAGAACTATATTTATGTGCTGAACTTGGGATGTTAAAAATGAATGAAACAGCTTACATATTGATATCTTCTCCAGTGTTATTGCAGAAGAAATTGCTCAATAGTGATAACAGCTGTTCCTACTGTATTAGGTGGATATGTAGCATGATGAAAAGTGAGTGAGGTATAGCATTTATTAGATTTTAGTTATATTTATTTATTTTGTTAATTGTTTTCTGATCCCTGTGCAGATCAGCCACTATCCACTGGTACCACCCAGCTCCATCACCCCAACAACCACTGGGACTTACCTGAGCTGGCACTTCATCCAGGGCTTGCCCCCCCCCGGCAGGGTCAGGGGCCCCCCATAGCCCCACTGGGAACAGAATCCAGATTCACCAGAATGTGCCCAACTAGCTTGGTGTGGAGTCTACAGAAGACTGGTGTCTACCTACTGATCAGCAGTCTTTCTCTGGTTTCCTCCCCTGGTGCAGAAGAAGTGGCATACAATGGCACCAATTGCAGTGCCACAGATGTTCCCATGTGCAGCATGTCAGGCACTTGCCCTACCTCCCCCCCCCCATTGTGCAGGGTTGGTATGCCAGCCTTCAGCCACCACTAGGAGCCAGGCAAACACCAGCCACTGATCTCCACCCTCCCTGGAGGAGGAGGAGGAGAGCAGTCCTTGGGATGCTTGATCCTCCTCTCCCCCAGCTGACCCTCTGTCTCTTGAGGTCACTCCTGACCTTGGATCATCGGTGCTACAAGCAGTAGCACTACTGTTGCACTGGCGGGACATCTTTTTGGGGATTTACAACTTACTTTTTGCACAATAACACAGTTTGCATTATATTTCAAGGCACAAGGACTGCATTTATTCACAGACTAAATATTTTCTTTTAATCAAATAATTGAGCCTGCTCTAGGGAGTGTTAGAGGCTATCTTACTGTGCGTCATCCTCGCCAGCACCTGATTTTCCTAATCACCTGCTTCCACCTGCTGCTGACACCAATTTATATCCTTGTGGATAAGGGTGAGCACTTCACATTTTGTCAGTGCAGGTATAAGAGGGCAGGGTTATCCTCTGAATTATCCTGCTCTGTCTTGTTGTTTTGGTTGGGTAAAATTGCCAGCAGTGGGCAAATTAAATTCTGGCATTGTAACATCCTCTAGTGTTGACTGATTGATGGGGCTTATGCCACAGGGGGTGACACTTTGGGCTTGACCTGACAATTGAGCACTGTTAGTAACTGCATGGTGGAAAATATGAGCAGTACATCCTCAATCTCAACTTCTTTCCCCTCCTGCCTGAATTTACTGTACAGCCTTTTTAGACTGATCTGACCACCTTAGCTTTTTGAAATGCCAAACTACTTGGCAACAGCTAAAAGTAATGCATCTAACCCATTATCTTAAAAGCTTCAGCACCTTAACCCACTGTGAGAGGAAGAACTTGTTCCACTTAACGGCACTCATTGTGACTTTCAACAGTCAAAAATGATTCAGACACCAGGAGTTATGTTATTAAAGGAATAATGCCTGACAGGGTGAGTGTTATGCTGGGTAACATCCCACCTCGGGTGATTGGGCCCGAGGCCACTGGCCGGAGGCGTCCAACACCCGAGAAGGGATGTTATCCAAGCATAACACCCACCCTGGAGGGCACTATTCCTATTATACAATGGCTCGTTGTTTCATACAGAATAAAAAAATAATTTTAAAGAGTGTTTTTGTTAGTGTGTAAAAATGTTTTTGTTTCGTAAGAGAAGAGCAAACAATCATCCAACAAATGCAACAAACAATCAGCAAGGATATTATGCCAGGTTAACATCCCTGCTGTGATGACCATTGACCAACTGACCAATCAGAAGCTAGGATTCTTTCTTGCCATTGTATAATACACATTATATAATGGCAAGAAAGACTGCTGTTCCTTGATTGGTCACACTGGGACTGGAGCCGGGATGTTACCCCAGCATAACATCCCAGCTCTAGTCCGAGCACACTAACGACCGCGTTAAGAGTAAAAAAAAAATCACTCCACAGCCGTCCCGATGATCGGCATTAGTACTCCCCACTCCTGCTCTGAACATGCAGTCCCAGTCCCGCTCAGAATAGGCACCCGCGATAAATACGATAAAGACGTGTTACACTTTGTGTTAATATCCGAGTACAAAACAGACAACAAGTGTACCAGGAGAACCAAAATGCCACTCAGAAACTGGAGCCCTGACAGGTGGGCAGCTAACCGCGTGACATCCTGACTGAACATAAAAATGAGCAAAGCAGACAGCTGCCCATGCGCCATTGGCATATAAAATGAAAAAAAAATCACTTATTGGCCTTCTTTTTCTGACATTTTCTTTTTTTCATGTCCACTAAAACTCAGGCCAGCTTAATGAGACAACAGCCACAGTCTAATTTGAAAAACATGGGGCGGGAGCGCATACTTCTGGGTTCATGGACAAAGGCAATAACAAAGTCCCATTTCCCTTTTTAAAGTGAAAAAAAAATACAGTACGCAGACTAGCTCCCTTTTCTTCCACAAACGGTGCTACCAGAACAATAGACTGGGGAGCCATTGCAAAGGCACAGACTCACACTGACATCCCAGCAGCTTCACCTATTGGCCAAAACCATAAAAAGCACTATTTGTTTACTAAGTATTCATGCCCTTTATAAAATGACACACAAAAAAACCCACTTTTAATGAACCTTTTAAAAAAAAATTTCTTTCAATTTGAGCCATTGTATAACAGGAATAATGACCTCCAGGGTGGGAGTTATGCTGGAATAACAACCCTTCTTAGGTGTTGGAGGCTGTGACCGAGTGATCTCTGTCTTGGAAGGGTACCCTGGTATTTGAACCCTCCACCATTATACTCCAAAACAGAAATGGAGTGAAAAGAAGGAACTGTACAGTTATACTACGTTTGTTGTTGTGAAAATAATTGTCCTGGTATATATAGGAGCCAGGAAGGAGTAAAATATATGTATCTTGCTGGTAAATACTGAATTGTTAATAACAGAACTTGAACTGAGCTGCTGTGTTTACTCAGGGATCACTATGCCGTGGCCTATGTTAGAGGACAGACACCACCCAGACCAACAAGTAGGTTAACATGGAAAAGGAGTTTCTGTAAATTCAAATTATCCCGGTATCTATCTGACCTCAATAATGTTAATTGGACTGACTTTTACCTGGCCTCTAACATCAACAATGCAGCTTCCTTTTTTAACAATATCTTATGTAACATCATCAGTAAACATGCCCCCTTATCAAAATGTAGAACCAAGAAGCTATCATGTCCGTGGTTCACTGCCGACTTCAAGACTGTACTAAAAATGAGAGACTGTCTTTGGTCCACAGCCTGACGGACCAAGCTCCCCTTGGAATGGGCTGCCTTTAGGGCCTGCCGCAACAACTGTACAAAATTGATCAGAGTCTCAAAAGGTAACTACTTTTTATTTGCCTTTGAATTGGCCAAGGGTACCTCCAGCAAATTCTGGTAAATCATCAGGGAGGCAGAAAGCACCATGCCGTCATCCTCACTACCTGGTAAGGTCTTCTTTAATGGCAAGACCCTATCCAACAAATCTGACATTTTTCGTAGCTTTAATTGCCACTTCTCCACCCCAATCCCGCATTTGACTCCTCTAAAGCTGCCACCCTTACCTTTGGCCTACCAAAACACTCCCCGACCCCACCCAGTGACATTTTCTCCTTTACCCCTTTTCAAGTCAAGTAGGTAGAAGACCTCCTACTCTACCTAGACATTAAGAAAGGTGTTGGTGCTGATGGCACAGGACCATACTTCCTTAAAGCTGGCCTCTGGTTTCTAACAGCCCCTATATTGCACCTACACTATTTAATTTGTCCATCAGCTCCAACACTGTACCTGACACTTGGAAAATAGCACAGGTACTCCCACTATTTTAATCAGGTGACTCTACGGACCTAAACAACTAGCACCCTATACATCCAAACTGTGACAAAGAACTAGTTTCTTCTATAGGAACAAATCTCTTTTTACCACTGACACTAAGCTTCGACTGGTCCAGATGACTTTCATCCCACTCCTCGACAATGCAGATAGACTATATGATCACTGCTCAGACTCGCTACTGCACCAACTGGATATACTCTATCATAGGGTGATACATTTTATTTCCAATGCACACCAATACACACACCATTGCATCCTATATGCTTCCATGGGCTGGACTTCCCTAACCACCAGGCGTCTCATCCAGCCCCTTACCTGGACATACAAAGGTCTCCTTTCTAAACTCCCCCCATACATATCATTTCTCTTTCAGCGAACGGCCTGCCCATACCCCCTGTATAGAAACTCCGACATCATGCTAGATGTTACACGTGCCCGCTCCCATTTTGGTTAAGTGGCCATTAACTGTGCCCTCATGGCCACCTGGAACACAGCCAAATCTATGCTTAAACTCCAAAACTTCACTCCTCTAACTAGATTCAAGAAACTGGTAATCAGTAAATTTAACGATTCTTATACTTGCTGGTAAGAGTCATTCACCCCACCCCCTAATTAAGCCACATATCACCCACTTCCCCCAGTACTCTCACCCTGCACACTCCCCTACCCCCCACTTCCACCCTTATCTGTGCCATTTCTTCTGTTTACTCTACTATCTGTACTCCTCCACCTCCAACTCCAGTCACTTACCCCTATCACTCTCCCCTTCTATCCCCCACCATTCACCTACTGGCGGCTGGTCTCACCTTTTTTCCCCTCTTTCTGCAATGTCTCCCACTCAGACCGCATTCCTTCTGTATGCTAAGTACTTCTGGACAACTCACGTCCCAATGCTCTCCATATTGTAAACAAATTACTTACCAACTGTAATCAAATTGCATGCCAAGCACTTGTGTATAGCTCTCTGTCATCCAAATCTGTGTCGTAATATCCTTGTATTATTCAGCATTATTTAATTGTGTTTCAGATAACAGCATGACCTACCATTGTACCTTGCACTGTGTACTACCATTGTATTGTTCTTTTTCCAGTTTACTTAAGCTTCAGTTGCAAAACTTGTGTACTCTCTGTTACGTATGTCTACCCTATGTATATGCTGTGTGTATGATTGTTCCAGGACTTCCTTGTAAATGAGCCTGCTCAATGGAGTTTTTCCAGTCAATAAACATGAACTTGAACTAGAGCTAGATGCAGGGAAAAGGTTTTACTCAAGGATATTTAAGGAACTCAGGGAAATACTGGCTTCACCTCTGACAGTTCTATTGAACAGCTCGTTGGAAACAGGACTAATTCTGGAGGACTGCAGGAGGGCAAATGAAGTTCCACTACATAAAGGTGGCAGCAGGGAGAAAGCTGGCAATTATAGGCCAGTCAGCCTGACATCACTGTTTGGAAAGTTAATGGAATCCCTGCTGAATGAAAGGACTTTAGAATATCTTGAATCCAGTGGGTTACAAGACCCAAGGCAGCACAGTTTCACAAGGGGAAGGTCATGCCAAATGAATATGATAGATTTCTGTGATGGGTGACCAAGGAACTAGATCAGGGTGGAGCTGTGGATGTAGCCTACCTAGATATCAGTAAGGGGTTCGACACCGTTCCACATAGGAGACTAGTAAGCAAGCTGGGTAGCTAAAGAGTGGGTCCAAAGGTGGTAAACTGGATAAGAAATTGGTTTGGGGATAGGTGACAGAGGGTGGTGATAAACAAAGTTCATTCCAAGAAAGGGAGGGTGACCAGTGAGGTGCCTCAGGGATCAGTTCTTGGACCAGCCCTCTTTAATGTTTTTATAAGTGACATTGCAGAGGAGCTGTAAGGGAAGGTCTGCCTCTTTGTGGATGGCACCAAAATCTGCAATAGGGCGGACACTCGGGGGGGGGGATGTTGAAAGGATAAGCAGAGACCTGAGGAAACTAGAGGAGTGGTCAAGGGTACGATAGCTGAGTTTCAATGCGAAAAAGTGCAAAATAATGCACTTAGGCCACAGAAATCCAAAGGAAGAATGCAAAATGGGGGGAGTGGTATTGATGGCCACCAAGCAGGAAAGAGATCTGGGGTAATCATATCAGATGACCTAAAGGTGGCCAGGCAGTGCAACAAGACAGTAGGGAGGGCAAGTGGGATGCTGTGGTGCATAGGGAGGGGTATCACCAGCTGAGAGGAAGAGGGAGAGAGAGAGAGAGACAGAGACAGAAAGAGAGAGAGAGGTGGTGTTGCCTCTCTATAGATCACCAGAAGACACCACCTAGAGTATTGTGTCCAGTTCTGGAGACCACATCTCCGGAATGGCATACAGTAGAGGCAGTCCAGAGGAGGGCAACTAAAATGGTGGAGGATCTGCATCAAAAGCTCTATGAGGAGAGACTAAAGAACCTCAATATGTGCACCCTGGAATAGAGCAGTGAGAGAGGAGATATGATAGAGACCTTTAAATACCTCACAGGGGTAAATAAGGTACAGGAGGTAGTATTTTCCAGAAGAAAAGGTGCTCAAGAACAAGGGGACATGCTATGCAGCTGGAGGGGGGTAGATTTAGGAGAGATGTGAGGAAGTACTTATTCACAGAAAGAGTGGTGGATTCCTGGAACAGCCTTCTAATGGAGGTGGGTGAAAAACAGCGGTGAGGTTCAGGAATGCTTGGGATAACCACAAAGAAATCATAGTGGAAAGGAAGGGAAGGGGGGAGGGACAGAGAAAGAGCTGCAAATCGGGCATGGTCTGATGTAATAGTGTAGGTAGGGAGAAATAGGCAGACTGGATGGGATTCATGGTCCTTATTTGCTGTTAAATTCTATGTTTCTATTAACAAGTTCTTTGGGTGAGAGAACTGTGAAGCAAAGCTGAGTGGATGTATCACACAAAAGATTTGAGAAGAAACTCATAACCATAAGAGATACAGGAACTGTACGTATAAACATTATAAATCAAGCGGAAGACTTCTGTTTTAGAAACGGGGAACTTGAATTCAAAATCAAAATGTTTTACTTTATGGAAAGTTATAGAATCCCCTCGAAGTGGAAGTGGACTATGCCAAGTGAAGTTATAACAACATGAAAATTGTGGAACTATGTGCATGATGCATCCTGTTATGGTTATGAGTATCTGAAATGTTTAGAAATGAACAATCCTGATTGGCTAAGAATAATGTTGTATATTTTATAATGCATTGATGAATAAGAAAACTCGCTGTGCTTACAAGTTTACCATAAACAGCTGCCCGGAGTGCCAGAGGGTGCATTAGTGAATGCAAGGTTGCTGTTTGTGTTTTCATCATAGAAATCACAGAGATGCCCTGAAGTACCTTTTTATGGAGAAAGTGGGATGGGAGGGAATCAGCTGCTGGAAGAAGTGGTCTGGATACCTCTCAACCTCTTGCCTCATGAATCAGGGACAAGGCTTAAAAAAATCAGGGGCCAAAACCCAAAATCAGGGACACATCTTAAAAATTGATACTATTCACTCAGAAAGCTAATTGAATTAGGGGATTGTGTTAATATGCATTTTCTGAAAAAGAATAAATCTGCAACTTTAACGTTTGATATTATTTGTGCTTTTAAGTCCCAATCTCTGCCACAAAAACACATTTTATGAGGGGCCGAGGAAAATTTTTAAGCAAAATCAGGGATGTCTCTGAAAATCAAGGACAGTTGAGAGGTATGGTGGTTTGTGCAAAATCAGTAGGGAGGATTTAAGGTGGGACAGATACAAGGCCTGCTAAAGACTGCGACAGAAATGGAGGAGTGAAGGGGAAGGGCTGTCTCATTCAGCCTTAGGCAGGAATAGTCAAACACAATAAGCCACTAGACCTTTTTGTGCTGACAGTCTATGTTTCTATAAAATAGCTCTATGTCATCTTTGAAGTCAGGTGCAATTATCCTGCTGAGCCACAGAAGATGTGTAGGCCACAGAGTGCCTAAACGCAGATTCCCCTGACACAATGGTCCTCCAGCCTTCACAGTAAGATTGAATGTGTCCCCCAGGTTTAACTGAACACCCTATCCCTGGACTTCCTCAATGCCACACACCAACAGGGAACGTGAGTGACAAAATACTCTCTGCAGGGGAGGTGGCTCCTTTTCTCCTACGTCTCTGTACTCATTGTTGCTCTCTGCCATCCTGGAAAGGGTGGGCTCACAGGAATCTCCACTCCATGCTCCAATCTCACAGTTGTGCTTGGCAATCCATGCCATTCCCAGAAGGGTAGATGACAGAAAGCACTGAGAGCTGATGCCCAAGACATTTTATACACACAAGAGACCCCTACTTCCTGTGACAGGAGAAGAGCTGGCCAACAACCCTTCCGATGGCTCCCAAGCATGGGGGGGGGGTGTCACACATATGCTAATTACACATGTAACCCCCCTGCAAATGGGGGTTCCCAAAAGACTTCCAGGAGCTTGCTTGAATGCTCCAAGCCTGAATGGTGTTTGGCATTTAAGCCATTTATCAGTGAGTGTTTTTAGAGCCTCTGGTACTGTCTCTTTAAGAGCTGTCTGCTTGCAGACATAATTAGTTGTATGGGGGACTGTGTGTTTCTTTGATTGAGTACCACTCAAGCTGCTGCCAATTCACTTCATTTTGCAGTCACTAGGGTGCAAGGAACCTATCTGACAGAGGTAACTGTTTGCCAGAAATTATTTAGAGTAATAATGAAATTACAGTTTGTCTAACCTGCTTTCTTTGCAGTCAGAACTGTGTCTGCTAGTTCCCATTCTAGTTTTGAACTGCTGAACTGGACCAATCAGTGTGGGGTAAGCTAGCTCTAAAATGGTGCCTTGGGCGAATCAGAACTTGGACTCATAATCTGAGCCAGCCACAAGAGGATTGTATGGGCAGTGACTCTGGGAGATGTAGTTTAGACTTCAGCACCTTTTGGACCAACAGCAGCAGTCTATTGTGAGTGACAGCCAATCCAGTCAAGAACTGGGAGGAACTCAAAGGAAGTGCCGGTTTGTCGGGTTGGAGTTTGAGTTGAGCTTTGGCAGTGAAGAAGGAAGGAGCCCTGTGCTTTTCAGTGTGCAGTTTTAGTCAAAAAACATGTGTAAGGCCCAGAGTTCGGTCTGCAGCTTGTTGGGACTGAATCCGTCCTGTGAAAAGAATCAAAGGATCTCTGAAGAGTAGAAACCAGGCTCACCCTGTAGAAGACTGGAGGAATTGCTGAAAATTACACTCGGTCTGTCAGGAACTGAATCTGCTGTGTGTTCTCCGAGGTATTGTGCAGTAATTGCGATGGGATACAGATGCAGCCTGCCTGGTATAGTGCTTTCTTTTATATGGATGTGTAGAGGTTTGTGCACCTCAAGTGAGCCCTGCTGACATTGAAGGACCCTATCTTATTTGGAGGTCGTGAGTACTAATTCAGGGTCGCTCCCTGTTGAATTGCCACATTAAATCCAAATGGAATTACTGTACTGCTGACTGTTTAATTCTCCTTTTCTCTGTGTGAAAGGGCCCCTACCAGCTGCCACGGTTTGGACTAGCCACTAGGGCTTGGGTACCCAGGGACAGTAACTGATAGGGATAGGCCTGTGCACAGAGCCATAAATAATTATTAAAGTGATAAGCTAATTAACCTGATTTCCCCTGTCCTTGTTATATCCCCTAAATAAATCAGAGCTGCTTGTTTCAGCAAAGTTATACTGCCTGAGGTATTTGTCTATGTTAAAGTACTGTACTGTGATTGTTGCACTGTATCTCATTTCACAGGAGGTCCCAGTGCGGAACCAGACCTGGGGGTAAGTGTATACTGTGAAGGTAATTCTGATATATTGTGTGGGCCACTAGTGGGAAGAAGGGGTTGCAGTGTCCCAGAGGGCTGTGACCAAGTTAGTTTAACTACTGCAAACCCTGACCTCTGGGTGGAGGCACCCGCCATTGGATCCAGGCCCCTCAACCTGTCAGTGGCAAATCAGGCAGGGGTAGTAGCCCCTGGGATAGCGCCATCTAGGGGTTACATCTTGAGGCTCACCGCTGGGATTGTGTGTCCTCTAGTGGCCATATTTGAACCACTGTTAAGAAAAAATGGGTACCCCCGACAGAAGTGGCTGTGCACCCGGCTGGTGGAGTGGTGTACTGGGGAGGAGATCGACCCCAAATGCTATGCTTATCCTGGACATCCCCCTGGGTATCAATACGGACACTGTGCAGGGAGTACTTTCCAAGGTGGAAGGTTTACAAAACCCTGTGGTGGTGGGTGGCATGCTAATCTGCTCACCCACACTTTCCTGGCCCTAGTAGAGTTTAAGGATCCCATAGATAGCTCCAAAGTGCCACAGACCATTACCCCAGAGGAGCCCTCACTGCTTGGAGAGTGATAACTAAGGACAGTAAAGACCGGGGGAATCAGCCCCACCACTATCTGAAACTTTGAGGAGAAATTTGCTGAATGGTTGCTGGGAGAGGGAAAACTGTGGAGGACTTGAAGAAACTATTCTTGCCACCTGGGGTGTTCCTCCCCAACACCCTCTCCTGCTCCAGTGCCCGTAATGGTGGCTGAACCAATGCAGACTCCTATTTCTGCACCTGCCATTAGTCACGACTCTTACCGAAGGTTGAGGATCTTCTCTGGCACCCTCCCCACCCCAAGGGAGGATGACTGGAGACCTGGATAGACTATGTTGCCCCAAGTGCTAGAATGGCAATGCTCGGAAGGCAAGCGAAGAGGGTTAGTGAGAGCCTGAGGTCCCCGCCCTGGCTACCATCCGTGCTAAACGGGCCAGTAACCCTGAAGCGACTGCACAGGCCTATCTTGAGGCCTTGGAGAATGTGTATGGGAGCCCAGATTCTGATGAGGACCTATGGTGGAGAGTAAGAAATGCACAACAGTACCAAGGGAGTTGTTGTCTGTGTATGTCTCTCGGCTGGAAAAATTGTTGCAAGAATGCCTCAGAAAGGGTAGTTGCCAGCGATTGAACTCGACCGAACCAGACTGGACAGAATCCTTAAGTCTGCCCCTTCTCAGAACTGCTGTTGCTTCCAGTTCGCCTGGCAAATCGACTGGAATCCCCACCCTCCTATGATGAGTTAATGAGAGAAATTCGAGAGTTGAGAAAGGCGACCTCGGAGGTACCTGCACCAACAGCTGTGGCTACGACCAGTGACTGAGGTGACCCATCAAGTGAAGTTCAGGGCGAGAGGTTGACAGTCAATGAGTGCTCTGACAAGGAAAAAGATATACCACAATGGATGAACTGTTGAGAGAGATCCAGAATTCAAAAACAGTCCCTTTATGAAGGCCACGCCTGCAAGTACAGGCCCTGACCTATATCTGACTGCATCTGCTATGGGGTGGGGGTACCCACCATGTATCTCCTGCTGATAACAGCTCCAAACTCAATTCCTTGACCATGGAAGTGGAGAAACTGACGAGATGTCTCCAAATGCTTATCACGCGCAGACAGAGATGGCACCCAGGTTTCCAGTTAGTTACACCCGCCTGGCTCCCAGTGTGGCGCCTCAGCCAGCTCAAACTCCAGAAAGTATGTTTTGCTATAATTGTGGGAAAGATGGGCACATGAAAAGGGAATGCCAGTCCCCAAAGACACTGACAAAGTTGCATATAGGCTACAAGGAGAGCTTCGGAGAAGAAATCAGTGGTTAAAGGTGCACGACATGATCCCAGTGAGGCACCAAAATGCTAATTCACGTCTTTGTGGCAAGGTCAGTTGCCCAGGCCCCCACTACCGCCTCTCCAGACTGGTCCAGAATAGTGGGTCCCTCCATGGAGACCACTGTAAAGTGAATGGAGTGTCTACAAGAGCTGTATTAGACAGTGGCTCCCAGGTGACAATTATGTTCCAGGATTGGTATCAGAAGCATTTGTCAGATGTACCCTTACAACCATTAGAAGGACTGCATGTATAGGGGTTAAGTAGAGAAAGGCCTACCCTATTTACGGGTATATCCGAATTTGGCTGTCTTTCCCCACCTCCGTGGCTGGAGTGGCGAACAAGTAGAGACCCTAGCCTTAGTGTGTGTCCCCCACTGGACTGTATGATGGTGTCCCTTGTTGATTGGAACAAATGCTCATATGTTCGGAAGGCTGGCACAGTTGTGTTATGAAAACAGGGGTCAAAGACTAGTAGAGCTTTAAGAGTTCGGCTTTAATTAAGAAGGCCTATGAGGCACAGAGATGCTGAAAAAACAGAACCAGAGGAACGGTCGGAATTGTATGGAAGAAGGATCCTGAGTCTCTGATCCTGGCGCCAAATGCCCAGTGTACCTTACAGGGGAGGTCCGTATCAGAAAGGATGTTAAGAATAAAATATTAATGTTGGATGCCCAGGCGATGGAAAATTGCCAGAGGGACTGCTGGTCAAGCCTAGTATTTTGCCGCTAGAGCCCATGCTTATGCCAGAAGGGTAATGGTCCAAGTTCATAATGTGTCTGAAAGAGACATTCGAGTAAACAGAGGTTGCATCCTGGCTAATGTGCATTGTGCAGACACTGCAGTGCTACCCATCAGCAAGAGTTCAAGGAAGAATGACAGAGTAACGCCTGACTTGTTTGATTTCGGCGACTCCCCGCTGCCAGCTGAATGGAAAGTGAGGATCAGTGAGAAGCTTGCCAGAGAGACCAGGTGTTTTCTTTAAAGGAATGGGATGTAGGATGCGCAGGAGCTGAGCACAATATCCGGCTGCATGACGAAGACCATTTCATGAGAGGTCTCGACGCCTGGCACCTGCTGACATAGATGATGTGAGGACGGCATCTGCAAGAGATGTTAGCTACTGGTGTAATACAGAATCCAGAAGCCCTTATGCTTCCCCATTGTGGTAGTGAGGAAAAAGAATGGAACAGTAAGGATGTGTGTGGATTATCGCACCTTTAAACCCGCGGACTATCCCTGATCAGTACACAATGCCCGCATTCAGGATGCTTTGGACTGCCTAAGCGGGAGCAAGTGGTTCTCTGTGCTGGATCTCCACGGTGGGTACTACCAGATCCCGATGGCCCCAGAGGACCGTGAGAGGAGACGGCTTTATCTGTCACTTGGCTTCTATGAATTCATGAGGATGCCCCAAGGGATTTCAGGTGCCCCAGCCACTTTTCAACGATTGATGGAGCGTGCAGTGGGGACATGAACTTACTAGAGTGCCTGGTATACCTAGATGATGTTATTGTGTTTGGCAGCTCACTGGAGGAACATGAGAGCAGATTATTTAGGTATTGGACCGACTGGAGGGACTTTGGCCTTAAACTGTCCATTGATAAGTGTCAATTCTTTCAAACATCAGTAAAGTATGTGGGACACATAGTATCCACCGAGGAATAGAGACCGACCCAAGTAAAGTTGAGGCCTTGACCACCTGGCCACAGGCCAAAAATCTAAAAGAACTGCAAAGATTCCTGGGATTCTGTGGTTGTTATCGCGCTTCATCAAGGACTATTCAGAGTGATCCGCCTTTACTTAACCTTACTCAAGGGTATCCCCAACCCACAAAAATACCAAAGTCAGCGTCCTCAAGACTGAAAGAGTGTATTTTCATCGAGTGAAGTATTTGGGGCCCGCTGGACTCCTGATTGTCAGACTGCTTTTCATGAGATCATATATCAACTTACCCATGCTCCAGTGCTGGCCTATGCGATCCAAGAAAACCTTACGTCCTGCACACTGATGCTAGCTTGCAAGGGTTGGGGCTGTGTTGTACCAAGAGCACGAGAATGGCCTGAGACCAGTGGCCTTTGCCAGTGAAGCCTGACCCCATCTGAAAAGAACTATCCTGTACATAAGTTAGAGTTCCTAGCTTTGAAGTGGGCTATTGTTGACCAATTCCATGAGTACTTGTATGGGGCTAAAATACTAGTAAAACTGACAATAATCCTTTGACCTATGTGCAGACCTCAGCTAAGTTGGATGCCACTGGCCATAGGTGGCTTTTCTGCATTATCTACATATGACTATGCTCTCGAATACCGAGCAGGTCTGAACCACATAGATGCTGATGCTCTCTCCGGAGGCCTGTTCCCAGAATGATTGGGTCCAATTGGCAGAACCTGACATTCGGGCACTCTGCGGAAGTTTGACAGGAGGAACAAATGTCCACGGGTGCAGTGGACTGCATAGTGGATGCTTGGGACCCTCTGAGAATTGCATACCTGCTGCTTATTGCCACTTTTCTGCAATAGACATTGGTGCACTGCCTCAGCTGGACAATGACAGTATTCGGGGCTCAATCCATGATCCCATGATCAAAGCAGCTTTAGAAGCCCTCTATGCAGGAAAAGATGTGTCAAATTACGCTCCACTGATTTGAGAACTGCACTGTTATACAAAGAAGGTCCTAAGTTGAAACTGATCAATAAACTGTTATACAGAGAAACAGTAGACAGAGGGGACAAGTAGACAAACAACAACTAGTGCTGCCCACTGCCTTTCGAGACTCAGTACTGAGGTCCTTGCACAACCACATAGGGCACCTTGGTATAGACAGAACACTTGACTTGGTGAGGATCCAGATTCTATTGGCCTAAGATGGGGGCTGATGTGGAGCAACACATTCGAACTTGTAGTCGCTGCTCA
Source organism: Neoceratodus forsteri (assembly GCA_016271365.2). NCBI lineage: Eukaryota > Metazoa > Chordata > Ceratodontiformes > Ceratodontidae > Neoceratodus > Neoceratodus forsteri. Next base: position 721,617,356 of record CM057458.1, on the reverse strand, counting down.
CAGAGGAAAGCTTTGCCCCAGAGGGCTGCCCCTTGTTAACATCACCACCAGTGCACCCATGGAGCTGGTCTGTATTGATTTTCTGAGTTTGGAGTCAGATCAAAGAAATATCAGTAATGTGCTGGTGGTCACTGACCATTTCACGAGATATGCCCAAGCTTTCCCACCAAAGACCAGAAAGCATCCACTGTGCCAAAGTACTTGTAGAAAACTTTTTATTCACTATGGGGCTCCACAAAGAATCCATTCTGATCAAGGAGACTTTGAGAGTCGTCTGATCAAAGAGATGCTTTCTCTGTGAGTCGCGAAAGTCCAGAACCACTCCTTACCACCCCAGGGGACCCACAGCCTGAGCAGTTTCAACCGCACTTTGCTAGATATGCTAGGCACCCTGCACCCAAAGGACAAGCCTAGATGGAGCCAACAAATTAGCACCTGGTACATGCTTATAACTACCAAAGTGATGCCACTGGATTCTCCCTACCGCCTGATGTTTGGAAGAGAAGCTCGACTACCAGTAGATGTGTGTTTTGGGGTCTCTCCTGATGGGGTTCAAGCTGACAACTATTTACAGTATGTGCAAAGTTAAAGGCCCAGCTAACTCATGCGTACCAACTGGCTCAAACCATGGCTGCAAAAGAAATCTGGCCAACAAAGAAAGGTATGATAAAAGGTGAAGCACAGGAACTCCAGGAGGGAGATCGGGTATTGCTAAGAAATCTGGGACTGCATGGCAAGCACAAGATTGCTGACAGATGGCACCATCTCCCTCACATTGTAGTGGGCAAACTAGATGATCTGCCAGTGTACAAAGTAAGGCCTGAGAATAATTCAAAGATGTAAAAACAATGCATAGAAATCATTTACTGCCCATTGGACAAATCTTAATTGAGTCTGAGCCCTAGAAGATGCCCCTCTGGACCAGTGACTAGAGCTGCTGCTAAGAAAAGATCAAGAAAGTCTGCACCTACAGAAGCAAAGTTAAAGTGTTCCCTCCACAAGTCCCAGTTGAGCATGACTGTCAGTCCATATCGGAAGAAAGTGAGAGTGACTTTGAATACTATCCTTCTTACGAACTGAGTCAATTGTTTCGGGGCAATCCCTAGTCAATACTGGAGATGAAGCTGGGCCTTCTGGACTGTCTAAGCCCCAGCTTCATCCCTGGAGCCAATGCTCCCAGAAAGTGAAGTGCAAAGCATCAGATCAGATGAAATGGAATCATTGTGCATGGTTGAACTGTTTGAGCTTTCAGGGAGGAAAATGATAGATTGGGGCAGACTGGTGATACACCGAACAAGAAGAGTATTTTGAGTGCCCTGACAGTCCACTGCCAGTGCACCCAAAGCTCCATGCTGAGCCAAAATGTTGTGGACTCAGAAACTGTAACTCCTGGAGCTGAAAGTGCCCCAAGCTCTAGCCTCTACCCCATGGAGACTCCTGACAAGTGAGGACAATGCTGAAAATGAGGCTCAGAGTGCAGAGACTATAACAGTTCCCCTAGAAAGTCTGGTCGAGCTGTAAAAGCCTGTGGTGCACCTCAGTTATGATTCACTTGGGAAGCCTGTGGACTTGCCTCTCAATGTTGTCCATAAAGGAGTGTATGTGTCCCGAGCTCATTGCACCCAAACTGAGCATCAGTGCTAACTCAAGTTACTTGTGTTGCCCTCTAAGTATGGTGCCCTTGCCCCATCCAGCCCCAAGGTAACTGATAGGGAAGGCCCCTCTCTCAGGTTTCATGTACAAGAGGTAATAACTTGAGTTATGGTACAATGTGTATGTAATACTGTGTAAAGTGATGTACTGCAATGTTTCAGAAATGTGTTCTTGGTAAAATGATATATTGACTGATGATTACATATGCGAGCCTAATGCAAATATATATGGTTGCAGTTGAAACTTATGGGTACTTGCTTGACGCAGACGTCCAAGCTTTCCCAAGCCAGGAAGGGTGTAACCCCTGCAAATGGGGGGTTCCTAAAAGACTTCCAGGAGCTTGCTTGAATGCTCCAAGCCTGAATGGTGTTTGGCATTTAAGCCATTTATCAGTGAGTGTTTTAGAGCCTCTGGTACTGTCTCTTTAAGAGCTGTCTGCTTGCAGACATAATTAGTTGTATGGGGACTGTGTGTTTCTTTGATTGAGTACCACTCAAGCTGCTGCCAATTCACTTCATTTTGCAGTCACTAGGAGTGCAAAGGAACCTATCTGACAGAGGTAACTGTTTGCCAGAAATTATTTAGAGTAATAATGAAATTACAGTTTGTCTAACCTGCTTTCTTTGCAGTCAGAACTGTGTCTGCTAGTTCCCCATTCTAGTTTTGAACTGCTGAACTGGACCAATCAGTGTGGGGTAAGCTAGCTCTAAAATGGTGCCTTGGACGAATCAGAACTTGGACTCATAATCTGAGCCAGCCACAAGAGGATTGTATGGGCAGTGACTCTGGGAGATGTAGTTTAGACTTCAGCACCTTTTTGGACCAACAGCAGCAGTCTATTGTGAGTGACAGCCAATCCAGTCAAGAACTGGGAGGAACTCAAAGGAAGTGCCGGTTTTGTCGGTTGGAGTTTGAGTTGAGCTTTGGCAGTGAAGAAGGAAGGAGCCCTGTGCTTTTCAGTGTGCAGTTTTAGTCAAAAAACGTGTGTAAGGCCCAGAGTTCCGGTCTGCAGCTTGTTAGGACTGAATCCGTCCTGTGAAAAGAATCAAAGGATCTCTGAAGAGTAGAAACCAGGCTCACTCTGTAGAAGACTGGAGGAATTGCTGAAAATTACACTCGGTCTGTCAGGAACTGAATCTGCTGTGTGTTCTCCCGGGTATTGTGCAGTAATTGCGATCGGGATACAGATGCAGCCTGCCTGGTATAGTGCTTTCTTTTATATGGATGTGTGAAGAGGGTTTGTGCACCTCAAGTGAGCCCTACTGACATTGAAGGACCCTATCTTATTTGGAGGTCGTGAGTACTAATTCAGAGTCGCCCCTGTTGAATTGCCACATTAAATCCAAATGGAATTACTGTACTGCTGACTGTTTAATTCTCCTTTTCTGTGTGAAAGGGCCCCACCAGCTGCCACGGTTTGACTAGCCACTAGGGCTGGGCATCTAGGGACAGTAACTGATAGGGATAGGCCTGTGCACAGAGCCATAGGTAGATTATTAAAGTGATAAGCTAATTAACCTGATTCCCCTGTCATTGTTATATCCCCTAAATAAATCAGAGCTGCTTGTTTCAGCAAAGTTATACTGCCTGAGGTATTTGTCTATGTTAAAGTACTGTACTGTGATTGTTGCACTGTATCTCATTTCTACAGGAGGTCCCAGTGCGGAACCAGACCTGGGGGTAAGTGTATACTGTGAAGGTAATTCTGATATATTGTGTGGGCCACTAGTGGGAAGAAAGGGGGGTTGCAGTGTCCCAGAGGGCTGTGACCAAGTTAGTTTAACTACTGCAAACCCTGACCTCTGGGTGGAGGCACCCGCCATTGGATCCAGGCCCCTCAACCTGTCAGTGGCAAATCAGGCAGGGGTAGTAGCCCCTGGGATAGTGCCATCTAGGGGTTACACACACTCCTTGCTAATTATATTTCCAAACAGCTCAAAGCTTTTAAGTTGGGTGGCTCCTACAGCTCTAATTAGAACAGGACAGGTTTGGGGGGTTTATTTTATTTGAACGTATGAAAATGGCAGCAGAAACAGGCCATTAGGGTCTATCAAGTCTGCTTAAGTGTGCAGCACACAGTTTATTGTGCTGTAGCTGCCCCCCACCCACTTCCACCCTAGATTTATTACCCCCACCCTCTTCTCCCCACTCTCCAACCTTCCCACAGAAATGACCTTCCTTTTGACCCTGTCCTACCCCTGTCTTAAAACTGCCCACAGTTTTAAATGACATCACTTCTTCTGGCAATTTGTTCCACCTTGCCACCAGTTTTTCTGTGAAATAGTGCCTCCTCATTTCCCTTCTAAACCTTCCTCCCACTAATCTGAGACTTTGCCCTCTTATGGAGCCCTCCCCCTTCAGGTTGAAAAGGTCCTCTGTTCTGCCCTCTCCCTCCTATCCTCCAGAGAGTACATGTTAAGCCCCCTCAGTCTCTCCTCATAGGGTTTGTCCCCCAAGCCCTGGATCACCTTGGTCACCCTTCACTGCACCCCCTCCAGCAGTTTGATATCCTTCTTCAAATATGGGCACCAGTACTGTACACATTACTCCAAGTGTGGTCTAACCAGGGACCTGTACAATGGCATGATGACTTTCTCCTTCCTTCAGGTGATTCCTCTTGTTATGTTTCTCAACATTTTGTTTGCTTTGGCAGCCACTTTACAGCACTGAGCAGGGTGTTTCAAGTCCCCTGTGACAATCACCCTAGATCCTTTTCTTCCTCTGAAATGGCCACCTGTACCCCCCCCCTTCCAGTAGCTAGTTTCATCGTTCCTGGCTCCTAGGTGCATGACATTGCACTTTTTAGCATTACCCCAGCTGCCAGATGCCTGACCAACACTCTGGCTTAGCGAGGTCCTCCCTGAGCTCCTGCCTTCCGTCCTCACTGTCACTGTCTCACTTCTTTCACATGCTTACCTGCCATACTGTATCTTGCATTTCTGGAGAAGAGAAACTATTGTCTCCTGGGTGCGTACCTCTCATCCATGAGTATCACTAAACACTTATTTATCACGATGGGGCAGTAGGAACTCTCTGCCCCTCTGCCCCCCCCCCTTTTGCTACTGCTACTATTGGGTGGTGACATTGAATGTAACCCATGACCACTAACCTCCTTGCTAAATTACACTGCCTCCCTCTGGGCAAAATGCCATGGACTAAAAATTGCACATATGACTATATGCAGCCTCCTTCCCAAAATTCCTGAGCTGGAAGTCTGGACTGACTTCTACAATCCTGACATTCTTGGCATCACTGAGACATGGCTGAAGTCCCCCATCCCTGACCGTGGCTGTCAATTAAATGATTGTGATTTGTATAGGCAGGACAGAGGAGGTAATAAAAAAAGGAGGTGATGTGCTTCTGTATGTTAAAGAGCAGATAAAAATCTCAGTTATCTTGTGCAGTGACTGATGATTCCATTTCAGAATGGATCATCACTGAACTGACTCTTGGGTCCACCAAGAAGGTTTATACAGGCTGTGCGTACAGTCCTCCCAAGTGTGGTCTGAATGGACTCATCTAGTTAACCCAATGCCTTGGCAGCTGCTCCACCATGAGAGATCTCATAATGGTAGGAACCTCAACATAAACTGGTTAAATGGACAGCAGCTGGAGTTCATGGAGTTGTTAAAACAATGAAATCTCACCCAAATTATATCTTCCCCCACTCAGCTCAACCCTAAGTCCTCCAATCACTGTCTTCCGGACTGGATGATAATGAACCGGGAGGACAGGATCCTTCAGGCCCGGTTGCTGGCAGACTCCATCATATGAACATATGAAATTGCCAGTAGATAAAGGCCTTATGGTCTGTCAAGTCTGCTTGATTGTGCATCTAGCAGCCCTTATATTGCAGCTTTCCCTTCCTCCTCTCCCCCTCCAGTGACCTTCCCCCTTACACTGTCTCATCCCCTTTTGAAGCAGCTCACTGTTCTACAGGATACCACTTCCTCTGGCAATGTGTTCCACCCAGACACCACTCTCTCCTTAAAAAATTGTCTCCTCATTTCCCTCCTGAACCTTCCCTCTTCCAATCTCAGACAGTACCCCTGAGTGTCACTCTCCCTTCTTAATTTGAAAAGCACCTCCATGCCAGTCTTATTTATTCCCTTCATGTACTTGAAGGTTTTAGTCATGTTCCCCCTCATCCCTCCATTCCTCTAGGGAGTACATGTTCAACTCCCTCAGCCTGCTCTCATAGGGTATGTCCCCTAGCCGCTGGATCATTTTTGTTGCCCTGTGCTGCACCCCCACCAGTAACCTAATGTTCTTCTTCAGGTACGGTCACCAGAAATGCACACAGTACTCCTGGTGTGGTCCAACCAGTGACCTGTATAGTGGCAGGATCACCTCTCCCCTCCTGAAGGATATGCCTCTGGCAATACAACCCAGCATCCTGTTTCCCTTTGTAGCTGCCTTCCTACACTGTGCTGAGTTGTTCATTGCTCCCATTATTATCATCACCAGATTCTTCTCCTCTTCCATTTTGGCTAGTTGAATCCTCCCTAGCTGGTAACTCCTCCTTGTTTTTTTTCAGCCAAAATGAAATGTAGCACCATGCCTTTCTTGGCATTGAACCTCAGCTGCCAAGTGTCTGACCAGGCCTCCAATTTTGCCAGATCATCTTGCATCAGTAATTACTCCCCTACTTTCTGTATGTGGTCCTGTAGGTGTCAACGTCCCCCACCAAAGTTTTTGTTCTTTAGAGATTTATCAACATGCAATATGGATAAACTGTGCTCAGACATTAGGGCTATGAACTGGTCCATCCTCCTCCTCCTCACCCAAACAAATGTGGACTCTGCCCTTGAGTACTTACTGCCTCCCTGTCCTCTATCCAGCATAAACACTTCCCAACCAGCACCTGGAGAGTGAGGAGCAGGAACTCCAAGTGGCTAACAAAAGCACTCCTTATAAAAATGAAACAGCTGGATGCACTCTGGACAGCCTACAAATCCTCCCCATCCTCTAACACCTGGAACAACTACAGACGTTTCTAGAACCTCTGTAAGCAAGAATACAAATCCCTCAAGTCTTCCTTCCTTAAAAACCAACAAACTTGCAATTTGGGTAACCCTCATAAATTCTGGACCACAATTAATTCCCTAACTAAGCTGGGCACCAGGCAGAGTCAAATCAACCTGAGCACTGATGCTGGTGTCCTTCCCAGTTTCTTTCAGGTTGCAGAAGCTCTGAAACACATATTTACCAATCTAGCTGAGCACTTGACCAAGATTCCACCAAAGCAGGCAACACCCACCCTTGGTGTGGGGAATGTGGATGAGACTGGCTCTCCTCCTTTTTATTTTAAAGCCTCTCCTCCCACAGAGGTCCATCATCTCCTCAAGACCCCCCCCCCCCGATTCCAGAAGTGTTGGAAGTGATGGTCTCTGCCTCAGTTCCTTAAACTGACAGCTGAACATTGCAAAGCACCTTGCTACCTTATTTAATCTGCCCCTTTCCTCCTTGTCTATCCCCTCATTATGGAAACAGGATAGAGTTGTCCCCATATTCAAATTAGGTGATCCTAAGCTCCTTGAAAATTACAGGCCAGTGTCCATCCTATTCCACTGAAGCAATTTTTTTTAAATTATCTTCCAACAAATCTCGGACCATGTTACAAAATATAGCCTGCTCTTCCCCCCACCAGCATGGTTTTAGAAAGGGCCACAGCACCACTACTGCATTGGCTAGGTTCACTGATCATGATCTAATGAACACAGATGAAGGCAAGCTTACTGCTGCCATCTTTGTGGATCTCTCTAAGGCCTCTGACTCAGTTGATCATAACATCCTACTAGGTAAACTCCACTCTTATGGCTTTTCAACAGCAACAATGGCATGTTCTGCAACTACCTCACTGGTAATTCTCAAATGGTCTGTCCAAAGGTGCCACATCCAGCATCCTAGGGGTACATAGTGGAGTACCACAAGGGTCAATACCAGGATCTATCTTGTTCTCTCTATTTGTAAACCACCTCCTCTGGGAAAGCTCAGATTGCTGCATGATAATGTATTCAGTTGATCTTATGCTTTAGAGGCGCAACACAGGCCCAAAGAATCTATCATACTTCTTATTCATGGATTTATGGCTGTCCAGAAATGGTTTACATCAAATAGACTATTCATAAGTGCCACAAAGATGAAGACAATACTTTTTGGATCCAAATCAAGGCTTGCCAAATGCACTACAGGACAAAATAACTCCCTGAAAATATTGGCCCCTGATGGATCCCCCATCAAACAAGTAACTACTTTCAAATACTTGGGGGTTATGTTTGATCCCTCTTTAACCTTAGCAGATCACATCAGGCAAGTGGTTAAATGTGTAAACAAGAAATTGGAAGTCTGATTCTGCCAAAAACACCTCATGACCCTGAGGTACATCTGGTCATTTCTCAAGGCACACTTCTACACCTTCTGGCTGAAAGTATGGGATTACTGATCCCCTACTTACAGCCAGACCTTAAACCAGTACTTCTCACAACTCAGTACCGACTTTAACAGCATCTGCAGGTTTGTTGCTCTGGCCCCATTCAACACCTACCACTGCTCCCTTTACTAGAAACTTGGCTGGATATTTCTACATGCCCATTGTGACTACCTTATGGGTATCATTATTGATAAGTCCCTTCTTGATGTTGTTAACTCCCTTCTAATAAGGCTCCTCAGAAAAAGAACTGGCTCAGGTGAACTGAGGTCCTGCCTGCAACGCCTCATTGATTATCCCTGGACTGCAACCGAGATAGGCCAGACAGCCTTCTCAATTACTGCACCCAGGTTCTGGAACAGCTTACAGACCACACTTCACTCACTCACTAGGCCCTTCCCACCTCTTCAAATTGCATATTAAAAATGTACTGTTAACTGCCATGGCTTGCACATGCCCTTCCTGACATACAATGAAGGCTGTGGCTCGTTCTGCCTCACTTAGCTGGAATGTAGTTATCCATCTTACTAGTATCATTGTTGTCTTTTCCTAATTTCTGTCTCCACTCTGGTCTTTATTTGTATGACTTGTTTATCTATTATGCCCTGACTTGACTCTATGTACCACCTCCACTTGAATGTTGAATCTAATGTGTTGTAGATGCCATCTAGATGGTCTGGTTTGTTACTGAAAATAATCCCTCTGACCAGCGTACCTACACAGTTATCAAATAAATACTGTACTTTCCTATAATGACAAAGATTATTCAGTTATTTATTGGTGTGAAATGTGAAACTGTTGCAGTGCTTACTGTAGTTGTGCTCTCTCTCTTTGCTGTATCACAGTGTCAGTACCTACGAAAAAGTACTTGAGATTATATGCTTTTCAGTTTTAATTATAAAAGCACATTTGGCTCTCTGCTTAATAAAGCTCTAAGATGCACCAGACCCTCAGCTCTCTCTTAAACTACATATCACAGATGACCCAAATGGTAAATAGCAAAAAGCATATCTCAGTTTTAATGGTACTGACAGAGACCCGAGACGCAGAAATATAGAAACATAGAAACATAGATTTTGATGGCAGATAAGGACCACTTGGCCCACCGTCCATTTCCCAACTTATTGGATAAGCTGCAGATCCTAGTTAACCAACAGCCTACTTCTTGCTACCCCAACCAGAATTGCCTTATGTCTGTCCCACACATTCTTGAATTTCCCCTCTGTTTTTGACCCCATGACCACCTCAGGAACGCCGTTCCATGCATCTACCACCTTCTCTGTGAAAACATACTTCCTTACATAGCACCTGAGCCGTCCCCCCTCTATCTTCAAATTATGTGCACTTGTTCTTGCATATCTCTTTTTCTGAAAGCTGTTACCCTCTTGGACTTTGTTGTTTCCCCTGAGGTACTTAAAAGTTTCTATCATGTCCCCCTCTCTCCCTCCTTTCCTCAAGGGTATACATGTTAAGCTCCTTTAGTCTCTCTTCATATGGCTTCTGGTGCACACCCTGCACCATTTTAGTTGCTATCCTCTGGACTGCCTCCATCCTGTCTATGTCCTTGCAGAGATGGGGTCTCCAGAACTGCATGCAGTACTCCAGATAGGGTCTCACGAACTGTCTGTACAGAAAGATAACAACTTCCTGTTTTCTACTGGTGATGCCTCTCCCTATACATCCCAGTATCACCCCAGCCATCCTTACTGCCTTCTCACATTGCTTGCTTACCTTCAAGTAATCTGATATGACTACTCCTCAGTCCCTTTCCATTTGTGTTGTTGTTAATACCTCCCCCACCATTGTGTACTCTTCCCCTGGTTTTTTGTTTCCCAGGTGCATTACTTTGCACTTGTTTGCATTGAATCTAAGCTGCTATACTTTTGATCATTCCTCCAACCTTGCCAAGTCCCTTCTTATCCTTTCCACCATCCCTTGTGTATCAACCCTGTTGCAGATCTTTGTGTCATCTGCAAAGAGGCATACTTTTCCTTCCAGTCCCTCTGCAATGTCACTTATAAAGACATTAAAAAGGAACAGATCCAGTACTGAACCCTGCAGTACCCCGTTAGTAACCCCCCTTTCTTCAGAGTGCACTCTGTTTACTGTTACCCTTTGTGTCCTGTTGTCCAGTCAATTTTTTACCCAGGCTATCCCTGGGACCCACTCCAAGGCTGGATAATTTGTTTATTAATCTTTTGTGTGGGACTGTGTCAAATGCCTTGCTAAAGTCTAGGTAGGCCATGTCCACAGCCCCTCTCTGGTCTACTATTTTGGTCACTCAGTCAAAGAAATCTATTAGATTCATCTGACATGACCTTCCCACTGTGAATCCATGCTGCCTTGGGTCTTGTGCACCGCTGGCCCCTAGGTACTCAAGAATTCTTTCTTTCAGAAGTGATTCCATCATTTTCCCTACCACTGAGGTCAAGCTAACAGGCTTGTAGTTTCCTGCCTCTGCTTTGCTCCCACTTTTGTGGAGGGGAATCACATCCTCCCTCCTCCAATTCTTACGTAACACACCATCCTCCCATGATTTGTTAAACAGGGTAGTCAGTAATATCGGTACTTCTCCTCTTAGTTCTTTTAGAATTCTGGGGTGAATCCCATCAGGACCCATTGCTTTGTCCACCTTCAGTTTTAGGAGAAAGGACTGGTATCGACCCCCCTATCCAGAGTGCTTCTTTTGATTGGATTAGGTACCTCCCACTCCTCTTCTTTTGTGAGCACTGAGCAGAAGTATTTGTTCAGTATCCCTGCTTTTTTCCTATCCCTCTCTGCCCAACTACCTTCCCCTTTATTAAGCCTCACAATCCCTCCCTCATTTTTTCTTCACTCCCTAATGTACTTATAAAACGTTTTATCCCCCTTCTTAACCGAGTTGACTATCTTTTCCTCGGTTTGAGCCTTTGCCATTCTGACTGCCTTTCCCCGTTTCCTTCTGCTTTAATTGGTACAGTTCTCTGTCCTCCTCCTTCTGTGTTTCCTTATACTTCTTGAATGCAGTCTTTTTCTCCCTAACCTTCCCTGACACCTCTTTTGAGAATCATAGTGTTTTTTTTCTTTTGTTTTGATTTATTTGCTTCACACAAAAGCTTGTTGCCTCTGTGATGGCAGTTTTGATTTTCCCCCATTGTTCCTCCACCCCTTCTTCTTGCCTGTTTGCTAGTGCTTTTCTGAGGCACTCTCTCATTTTGACAAAGTAAGCCCTCCTAAAGTCCAGTACCCTCACTTTTGTGTGACTTGACTCTGTGGCTGTGTTTTTCATGAACCACACTGCTTAGTGGCCACTTGTTCCCAGATGGCTACCCACTTCTAGATCTGAGATCCTCTGTCTATCTCCGTTTGAGAGTACCAGGTCTAAGATTGCTCCTTCCCAAGTGGGTTCCAACACTAGCTCTCTGAGGCATGCCCCCTGTAGGGCATTGAGAATGACCCTGCTCTTGGATGTGGCTGCAGCAAAGGTGCTCCTGTTAACATCTGGCATATTCAGGTCCCCTCTCAACAATATCTCCCCTTTTTCTGCCATCCTAAGGATGCCTTCTATAATTTTCTCATCCATTTCCTTCCCCTGAGACAGGGGTCTGTATACAACCCCCATGTGGATTGTGGTGCCATTTCCAGTCTCGAGGGTGACCCACAGTGCCTCCTCTCCTCCCTGTTTACCCTTTAGTTCTGTTGCTTTGATCCCTTCCCTTATGTAGACAGCTACTTCTCCTCCTCCTCTTCTACCCTCCCTGTCCCTTCTGTAGATTGTGTACCCAGGTATGTTGACATCCCTGTCATGGTTCTCTGTGTACCATGTTTCTATGACTGCCACAGTATCCAGGCATCCCTCTTCCATCAAGGCCACCAGTTCATGGAGCTTTCTACCTAGACTATGGGCACTGAAGCTCATTACCCTCCATTTTTTGATGGTCTTACCCCTTTTTGCCCCATCTCTGTCCTTACTGCCTTTGTCTTTTTCTCCATTTACCCCCGCCCTTTTCCCTATTGACTTCTCTGTCTTGGTGTTTACCTCACTAACTACCCTGATTTTTTTTTGGGGGGGGTGCTAGGATTTCCCTGCTCCTTTTCTGTGCCTACCACCTTGGCTAGTTTAAATGCTTGCCAATGAAACATTAAACCTACCACCTCGGGTCTTGTTTCCCCTCCTAGATAGATGCAGACCATTGCACCAGTATAGGCCTGTATCTCTCCAGGTGGACCCCCAGTCTCCAAAGAAGCCAAAACCCTAAGCTCTACACCAGTTTTTCAACCATTGATTGAATACCATGGTGCAGAGCACCCTAGCCTCACCCATGCCATAGACAGGCAGCACCTCCAAGAAGATTACCATGTGTGCCACTTGTCTAAGGCCCCTTCCCAACTCCATAAACTCCTCCTGCACTGCTCTGATCCCTTTCCCAGCCAGATCACTTGTCCCTATGTAGATAATGACATCCACCTCCCTTCCCGTGCAGCTACTCCCGCAATCCTGAGGATTCACTCTCTGTCCCTCCAAGCCATGGTGCTAGGCAGGCACCATACCTCCCTCCCCAGTTCTACCCTCCTAACAATGGAGTCCCCCAACAGGAGCTGTTTCCTTCCCCTGTGGGGTCCCATACCACCCTTCTGTGGGTCTCCTTTATGGAGGTTCCCAGCATCCTCCATGGTCTCCACTGCAGGTGCCTCCATAAAGGAACCACACTCCACCAGAATGGTGTACGAATTGTGGAGAGGTGCAACTGGAGGGATGTGCCTCCATTCTAACACCCTCACTCTCCCTGAGCCCACTGTGGTCCAACCACTCCTTTTTCTTGGCAATGTCTGAGGCAGCAGCAGAGGCCGTGGTGGTCCTGGGTGGGAAAGGAGGTCCTCTGAATCCTGGCCAAATTAGCCAGGAGACAAACAACCTCCTCCCTCAGCCCAGAGAGGTGCCTGCAGATGGGGCAACACCACACCCTCCAGAACGTCTCCCAGAACACTGCCGCTCCACAACCACTGCACTGCAACACTCCCATCATGTCTTATTTGTGTCCCCTCAACTGTTGTTTTTAATGTTTACTCTTTCCTGTCTCTGTTTATTTTTATTTTTTTTCTCCTTACATTCCTACTGCCTCCATGCCCTTAAAGCTCCTGCTCATCCTGTTCTGGGACAGGAAGTTCCTGTATTCCTCAGTAGTCTCCTCCTTACTTGCTCAGAGTCAGACCTCCAGCAGCTGGCGGGGGGATGGAGAGCTACTCTTTTCCTTCTAGGATGGTGAGTCTTTTGTGGCTCTGCGATCACTCACTTCCTGCTCCCAAACAGTGGTAAAGTTCTAGTTCTTAAGTTCCAGTAGAGTAGTAAAGTTCTAATAGCACCTTCTTCCTCTTGCTGTTCTATGCCAAAAATTATCCAGGGCAGTTTAAATCCAAACACCTGGCTTCCTGCTGCCTAAGCCACTCCTAATTCACAGTTCCCATCTTCACCTAGCTAACTACACAGATAACAGTTCCCTTCACCCAACTCAAACAAACACACTAACTTGTGGTTTTTTTTTTGTTTGTTTTTACCCTAAACTGAAGGTCCCAGTAGTAGAGTTCTCTTTCTCAAGTCCCAGTAGAGTAGTAAAGTTCTAACAGCACCTTCTTCCTCTTGCTGTTCTCTGCCAAAAGTAACTAGGGCAGTTTTAAATCCAAACACCTGGCTTCCTGCTGCCTAAGCCACTCCCCCTAATTGACAGTTCCCTTCTTCACCTAGCTAACTGCACAGATAACAGTTCCTTTCACCCAACTCAGACAAACACACTAACTATTGTTTTTTTGTATGTTTGTTTCTACCCTAACTTGAAGGTCTCATTAGTAGAGTTCTAGTTCTTAAGTCCCATAGAGTAGTAAAGTTCTAACAGCACCTGCTTCTTCTTGCTGTTCTCTGCCCAAAGCTATCTAGGGCAGTTTTAAAAGAATGCTATCAAAGTTACAAAGGCTATGCCTGGAGTTCAATGGGTGGGATCAACCAGCCATGCCGCTCCTTTCCTGAGCTTCTTAAGCCAGTGTAACAGGGTCCCTGTTTCCTGTAAGGTTTACTCCCCTACTAGTACATATAGGACCCCCACTTCTCTCTCACTGTCCTGTCCTCTTCATCTTTCCTTCTGTCCTTTTCCTTTTTTTCATGTCAGGGTGGCCAACCTGACATATCTCATTGCTTACTTTACTATCCCTTTTCTCACCCCCCCCCCCATGGTGCACCAGATAGCACTGGTTGCAGTGTAAAGCAATCTCCCTAGTGGGAGATATGTCCAAATGCAAGTAACGCTTTACTTTTAAATAGTGAAAACACTCCTGAGTCCCCTGGAGTGCCCCCAGTTTAGCAATAGTTCCCAGAGTAAATGAATAGTGCCCAGAGCAAAAGAAAAGTGTCCCTTTCATAGCATCCCATTCCAGAGGTGCCGACTATGGAAGCTGAGAGCTGAGAGCTGCAAAGTGCAGCTCGCTGACTAAAGAAATGCAGCACAGAATGGTTATTTGGAGCAGGAATAGCTCAGTGTTTGCTTCGGATCATCCTGATGCTCTGAAGCACTAGCATGTACCGCACAATGCGGTTTTTAAAATAGAAAAAAATCTTTCTTCAGAGCACAACCTTGCTCCAGAGCATAGAAAGGTGCCACAGAGTGCGGCAAAGAAAAAGCTTAATTATAAATGCAAGGACACTATAGGCATGGGGATAAATAAGCCGCTTAGTGTCCTAAGAAAAAGAAAGATATGCTTGCAGGAAAAGAGACAGCCCCAGAAGTGTTGTAACTGGGGCTGTTATAATGAAATAACAAGAAAAAGGTTGAAAATGGGCATGTAAAGGTCCAAATTAAATGTTTTGCTGATGGCTGCAAACTCAGCCATCGGTACATGAATTGCAGTTGCTGGATAGTGGCAGGGACTTCCAAAGGAGCCTAGAAAGAGCCCCTGCGTGAATTAAATACCCTTCCAGTTTATTTTAAAAGGAACCACAACAGTATTACATGCAGTATAAACATTTTTTTAGCTGGAGTTTAAAGAACAGGATTACAACCAAACTATTCACTATTAATAACAGAAACAGGTCTCCTGGGCTGGCAGAAGAAGGGAGAAGAGGAACGTGCCCTCTATCTCCCATTCTCCTAGCCAACACAGAGATGCCTGAAGGAACAAACCAGTAATAAAAAATTGTAATTACCTTTCTAGTTAAACTGCAGTACTTGCTGTGGGGCTGGCTGCCCATAAAATGGCTGATTTTAAAGGTGCAGGCTCCAGTGACATCAGAACAAGGGAGGAGTTTACTTCTAAATGAGTCCCAATTAAGTCAAAAGAGCTATTGTTGGTCCCTACCTGTATGTGTTATTAAACAAAAGTCTATTATTAGGTAAAGGATTTCAGGGACTTGGAAGTGAGTGAAGTGGAATGTCTTTAGCCTCTAAGATAAAAAAATAAAACCCTAATTTCTCCCTTGATGTTGGTCACCTACCCATGATGTCATCAGCTAAAAGACTATAAAAACTCACCACTAGAAGGGAGTTTGGAGAGAGGGAGGCCAGTGAACTAATGGTCTTGTAGGAGAAAGGTGTTTTTGTTTCACACCAGTGAATTGCTTTAAGAAAGTGGTAAATTAAGAGAGAGGCAGTATAGTGCAGTGGTTTAAGGCTCTGAGCTGCAAACCTGAAGACCTGAGTTTGAATCCCACAGCCCCCACTTGCATACTGTGTGACCCTGAGCAAGTCATCACTTAACTTCCTTGTGCTCCCAGGTTGCACCTGTAATCAAGCTTTCAGCTTAGTGTGTCTCTCCTGGTTAAAAAAAAAAGGGCAAAGTGACTAGGGAAGAGTCATTTTCAGAGTTTTGTTTATTTTGGTGTGCTAACACCTTGTTTTTCTTTATTTCTGTATATATTGCTTTTATTTGATTTTGAATAAAAAATCATAAGCGCATTTGTGCATTTATTTTATGCATTATACCTCCTGCCTAAGTGTCTGTTATTCCTACACCATAACACTGGTGTAAAAGCGGAATTCTGGTGGTGTCAAGACTGCTTGGGAGGCACCATCAGTGAGTACTGGATCTAGTACCCAGCAGATGCAAGAGAGGCAGGGGAAGGTCCTTCACTTGACAAGGGCAATGGCTGAGAAGACAGGTGTGCAACCTGGACCTGGCTTAGATTTTAGCACAAGGCCGAAGGTGAGGAAGACTGAAAAGGAGTTGGAGGAGGAGGAAGAGCAGGACCCAAAAAAGATGGAAGCACCAGGAGATACCAGCAAACTTCTGAGGTGGCTGTACATCCAACAGCAGGAGATGGATCGCGGCAGCAGAAGGAGAGACAGCAGTGAGATGAGGATCGGTGGCAACAGAAGGAGGACCAGCAATAGCAGGAGGTGAAGTGGATGGGCACTGTGAAGGCAATCTAGGCCTTAATACTGAGGTGACCTGATCATACGGTACCTAAAGACATTTGGCTAACAAAATTAACTGACTATGGTGACATAGAGGCATACCTTACTACATTCAAGTGTATTGTTCTCGCATGTATGTGGCTGAGGGACCAGTGGGTAATAAGACTTGTACCATATATTTCCGGGCATGCCCAGCTGGTCTATAGACAGTTAATCAGACCAGACGCCATAGTATATGATAGGGTTAAGGAAGAAATGTTGCATTAGTATAACATTAATATTGAAACATGTCAGCAGTACTTTCGGTCTCAGAAAATGTCTTATACCAATGTCCCAAGGGAGACTTTTGCTAATCTGAAAGACTATTGTAATAAGTGGTTACAACCAGCAACAAAAACCATGGACCAAATTCTGCAGGCTATTGTGATTGAGCAGTTTGTACAGATTCTACTCCAAGATGCACAAGTGTGGGTGAGGGAGCACAAGCCAGAGACTGCAATGAAAAAAACATCCAGCTTTCTAATGACTACCTGGCAGCCAGACCCTCAAGACCCAGAGGACAGAATATGGCACTCAAACCACTAGAGCTGGTAAGACCTTTTAATTTTTGTGCCCCAGAGACAGGCTAATTATGTAAGAAGAGAGACAGAGAGGGAAGGGTACCCAATTCTGAGATAGTATGCCACAGATGTCTGGGAAAAGGGCATATTATGAGGCATTGTCCAACAAAAGATCAGAAGCTGCCCATTTAGCCTTGGCCAATATAGAATATGTCACCACTGTGGGGATTGGACAGCATCAGAATTTGGTCCTGTAGGACTCAGGCAGTAAACAAACATTGATGAGAGCAGGTCTGCTGCCTACTACTGAATATACCCAGGCTGATACAACTGTAATATGTGTCCATGGTGATGTTCATCAATACCATACTGCCAGGGTAGAAGTGACTGTTAACAACCAGCAGTATTGCATGAATGTGGGATTTGTACCAAAACTATCCGTTCCAGTAATTATATGGCAAGACGTTCCCCATTTTTCTACGCAAATGAGTACCCAACATGCTACTAATAAACTTGTGACTGTTACCATCAGGTCCCAAGCTAAACAGGCCCAATTACCACAGCTATTTCCCCTTGAGGAGGACTTGTTTGACAGCCCTGGGAAAACAAAGAAGACCAGAAAACAACGAAGAAGAGAGAAAAGGATGTGGCTGCAACCAAAGCAGGCTGGTAGCTCTGAAGTGGCACCAGGTCTTACCAGCTGTGCTTTAAAAAGGGAACATTTGGCAGATGCTTCCTTAAAGCCTTTCTTTTTATAGGTTAAGGAAAAAGTAACAGAAGGACTGCCTCATTTTGTAGTAAAAAATTGATTATTGTATAGAAACTGTATTAATCCAGCCACTCAAGCCTGTGTAGAACAACTGATGGTTCCCACTGTATACAGGGACAAATTAATGCAACTAGCACATGACCTACCCATGGCAGGCCATGAAGGGAAGGATAGAACCCTCGGGCACATAACTTAAAAATTTTTCTGGTCTGGAATTCATAAGGACATAGTGGCTTATTGCCAAGCATGTCCCCAGTGACAACTGGTTGCCCAAAGTGGGAAAGCAGATAAGGTGCCCCTGCAACCTATTCCATATGTCATCACTCCCTTTGAGCGCATTGGAATGGACATAGTTGGGCCCCTGACAACTAGTTCAAAAGGCAACAGGTTTATTTTGGTTGTCTGTGATTATGCTACCAGATACCCTGAGGCAATACCTTTACATACGGCAAAGGCTCCTTAGACTGCTGAGGAGTTAGCCAACATTTTTAGTAGAATGGGTATCCCTCAGGAGATTCTGACTGACAGATGAAATAATTTTACCTCTGAATTGTTAAAAGAATTATACAAACTTCTGTGTGTGTCTGCAGTATGAACCTTCCCCTATCATCAAGGCCACTGATTTACGGTGATTAAAATAATGAAATTCCATTTTCAAGACTTCAGATTCCGGAATTACACCGGTGATTGTTACTCTAATTTCCGGATTTTACCGGGATTCTGCTATCATTCTTTTAGTATGTGCATAAGTAATCAGAATTAAAGAAGGCTTAATATACAAAGCATTAAATAGAGCAAATTGAAAATAGTACAGGAAGGAATTAAAAGAAAAACACAAGTTTTGTAGATCTACTCATCTGATATAAAATGCCAGATTCCATGAAATCTTTGTTTTTACCGGTCTTCAGGCAGCCCTAATTCCGAAATTTTAGCGGATTTTCCGGTAAAAACCGAAAAACAGTGGCCTTGCCTATCATCCTTAAACAGATGGCCTCATAGAACATTTCAACAAGACCTTGAAAACCATGTTAAAAAAGTATGTGCAGGAGGAAAGGCGTGATTGGGACAGGTTTGTTCCCTACCTTTTATTTGCATATAGGGAGGTATCCCAGGCTACAACAGGTTTTTCCCCATTCACGATATTGTATGGTAGGAATCCATGGGGCCCCCTGGATGTTGTGAAAGAGCATTGGGAGGAAGGTAAAAATGTGGACCATGCAAACGTACTGGACTACATGACTTCCTTAAGACAAAGGTTGGTGACGTTTGTCATAATGGAGCATCAGAATGTGCACTGTAACCAGGCAGAATAGAAAATGTGGTACTATGTAGGACTGAAGGAGGAATGTTTTACTCAGGGAAAGCAAGTACTGTTACTTTTGCCATCAGTTGAAAAACAAACTGTTGATGAGAAGGCAGGGTCCCTTTAAGGTAATACGCCAAACAGGGGTGGTAAATTTTGAGATTGAGATGCCAGAAAGGTGGCCCCAGAAACAGGTCTACCATGCCAATCTACTGCGTAGGTGGGTAGAAAAACCAGCCCCCCCTCCTTCTCTGTTTACACACCCTGAACAGGTGCACACAGAGCTGCTTATGAATGACTAGATCCTTCCCAAGAAAAACAGAATGTACGGATTAATCCAGAGTTAACCCTCAGCAGAGCAAAGAAGTACATGAACTGATACAGTACTACTGGCACACCTTTACAAGTACACCAGGTCGAGTGGAAGAGGTGGTACACAACATAAAAGTCACACAAACAAAACCCATACATCAACAAGCATTTGTCAATGCCGAATGTTTGCTTGCTGATATTATCAGGAGTTAGACAGATTCAGAATAGGAATGGCAGTGAAGTAGTTAATGCATGCCAACCCCACCTCCACCCTACAGAGATGGACAGGCATTGAGGTGTGCCTTTGAGTCATTGCCCATAATGTTCATGGCATTTCTCCTCACCCTATCCTGCAGACAAGTGTTGAGGTGTACCTTGGGGTGTTCAGCTTTACAGTCACCCCATTTCATAAGGATATATGCTGAAATGGGTGCAGTATAGTCAAATGGGGTGAACTCTGGGGCCAAAAAGTCCAAGGCACACCTCAATGCCTGTCACTGTCTTCAGGGTGGGGGTGGAATGGCATGAGCATTGCAGGTGGCAATCCAAAGGCACACCCCTGATGCATGTCAGTCTGTACAGGGTGGAATGTTATGGTTAGAAACCCTAACGCCCCGGGCATTTGTTGATATTTGCACTACAAATTTTCAACATGGCCTTTTTGTGACCCCCACCTCATGAAAGCATTTGGGACTTCTGCTTATGAACAGTGGCACTGTGTTTTGCTAATCTGTCCTAAACATTGGTTTCCCACAGTGACCATGCCATTCTGCACCAGATGTGCGAAAACACAGATTGGGCAGGATGTGAAAAATGACAGCTGTACCATTCTTAGGGAGGTGTGAAGAGATGGCAATGTTGGCAATGTTGAAAATCTGTAGTGAAAATATTAAAAATGCTTCAGAGCGTACGTGGAAACTGTGCAATGCACGCTTGTGAAACAGTCATTTCTTGGAATTTTTTTTTTGTAAACTTTATTTGTCAACAAGGACACACAAATCCACACACATCCTTATATCAGTACAGATGATATATCTTACATCAGTCAATTATGAAAGCATTAAATAGATATTCTGTCACTTTAGACTTGAAGGTATCAGTAATCCATATAGTGAACCTGGTATCTTTACTTTGACTATATAAAAATTGTGAACTTGAGTACTTGGAATATCAACCACCACAAAAATTCATTCCCACCATGGGACTTCCAGTCTATTCCCTTTGTTCCTGACTCTTAAAATACTGGAAACCAGTTGGCCACCAGACCGCTTTCCAAGGGTGCCCATACTTCTTCGTATCTTTGCCTTTGGCCCAAGATGAAATATTGAGTGTGTTCCAGTTTCATTATACAAAGTAGTTCCACCAACCAGGTGGCAATTGAGGGTGGTTTGGGATGTTTCCAGTGTAATACCACCTCTCTTAGATCTACCACCACCCTTATTCTTTTCAATTTGTTCTCATCAAGGGGGGTGATGGTCCCCCATCCTGGGAAGTCCCAAAAGGATCTCCGAGGGATCCATTCTGATATGTGTAGAGAGGATCCTGGTGAGTATTTCTGTAATACCTGCCCAGAAGGGTTGGATCATGGAGCATTCCCATATTATGTGGAAGAAGGTACCCACATGTACATTACAGTGAGGACAAAACTGGGAGGCTTCAGAGTTTATTTTATATGCCCTGTCTGGGGTAAAGTATGCCCTCATCATGATGTTGTACTGGAGGGCCCACAGTCTGTTGTTGACAGAGCAGCGAAGTGAAGTAAGTTTTTTTCTATAAGGGCCCAATCTCCTCCTGTCAGACCCTCTGGGTAAAGCTCTGTGTCCCAGAGGTGTTTTATTGCTTCTAATGGGTTCTCTAAGGAGCCTATGAGGAGTCTATAGCAGTATCTCAATGGTTTAAATGACTCTAGGTTGGAGACTGTCCAGAAAGTCTCCTCTAGAGGTGAGTAATGCATCCCTTCCAGGCCTCCCCCCTCAACCAGTTGCCTTTCAATTGTGGTCTTCGGTTTCAAATATGTAAAGAAGTTTGAGGAGGACAGCCCCTATGCCTCCTTTAACTCCTGGAAGTGGAGAACCCCCCCCCCACAACATTTGCTGGGTTTTGAATAGTTCCTTTCTAGAACAGGTGTGGAGATGTTGTACATGGAGTCTGTTTCCCCCTCGCCAATGGTGTCCCCAGGGTAGTATCCGGAGATGTGTAATTCTGTTCCCCTAACAGTTGGTGAGCAGCCTTCCAAACCCTCAAGGAATTTCTAGTACATGGGTTGGAGATCCTCACCTCCCCAAACCCAGAAGACGAACTAACCAGGGTCGAATAATACAAAGAAGCCTCCCCGCCTCCTCCAAGTACATCCACTGGGGCCATCTGCTGCAGTCTTCCTGCAGCAGATCTGGGATATGTGCCAATTGGGCAGCCAAATAGTAGTAATTTATGTGTGGCAGCCTCAGGCCTCTCTCTGTTGTTCTGTGCCAGAGAGCTTTCTTCCTGATGCAGTGATGCCTTCCCTGCCAAAATAACTGTGTTATGGCTCCCTCAGTTGACTTTATATATTTTGTAGGGAGTGGTAGGGAAATGGTTTGGAACAAATAAAGGGCCTGTGGCAGGACAGACATTTTTATAAGATTGACCTTTCCAGTTAGGGAAAGCGGAAGAAATCTCCCCCGGAAGTGGTCTTCTTTAATCTTTTTGATCATAGGAGGGTAGTTTAACTTGATAGTTTGTGCTAATTTATTCGGGAGAAGGACCCCCAGATATTTTACACAGTTGGATGGCAGGATGTCCACACCCGCTATATTGATTGCCTGTCTGTGCTTACTCAGTGGAAACCATTCACTCTTTGACCAGTTTATTTTATGGCCCAAAAGTGGGCCATATACTTCAAACATCCTATTTAATTCTGGTAGGGGCTTTTCAGGGTTATCTATAAACAGCAGAACATCATTGACAAAGAGCGAGACTACATGGTCCCTCCCCCCTTCCCTGAATCCCCCTATGTTGGAGTTAGCACGGATGGAGGTTGTGAAGGTCTCAATACAAAGGACATACAACAGGAGGGGATGCAGGGCAACCTTGAAGGGTGCCTCGAGAGAGGGGAAAGGGAGAAGACAGTGTTTTATTAGTAAGAATCTGCACCACTGGGGCTCTGTATAGAGCCCTCAGCCATCCCACAAATGTAGCCCTAGGCCACATTTCTCAAAGACCAGCAAACATATATGGCCATTCCACCCTGTCGAATGCCTTCTCGGCATCGAGAGTGAGAAGACCCTTCATTCTATCTTTCCCTCCGGACCATGTATGGATAATGTTCATTGCCCATTGCAGGTTGTGTTTTGCTTGGCAACCTTTCACAAACTCACCCTGATCTTGGTAGACTGAACCAGGCAAAAGGGGGTCTAGTCTCCCAGCCAGGACCTTGGCCACAATTTTGTAGTCTGAGTTGAGGAGGGAAATTGGTCTATACGACCCACACAATTTCGGGTCCTTCCCCGGCTTAGGCAGCACAACAATCATAGCCCCGGACATTGAATCAGGGAGGACTCCCTCTCTCAGTGTCACCACTAACATTTCTACCATCAAGGCTCCCAAGGACTCCCACATAACCCTATAGAAGTCCACTGGGAGACCATCTGGGCCAGGGGCCTTTCCCCTTCACAGTTGTTTTATGACTTTTTAAATTTCTTCCCTCGTAATAGGGCAATTCATAGATAAATACTGCTCAGGGGTTAAGATAGGGAGGGTCAGTGGACCCAAAAAAGTCTGGGGGTCAGCATCTCCCAGGATTTGAGAAGTATGTAAAGAGACATAAAAGTCTCTAAAAAGTCGATTGATTTCAACTTGGTTACATGTAGGAGGGCCATAAGCCGTAACTGTTGCCAAAATAGTGCGTTCTGCAAGTTTTTCCTTCACTAGATCAGCTAGCCATTTGCCGGCAAAATCACCCTCAAAGTGTGAGCAAGAATTAGTGACCAGGAGATCATTCTCTATACGTTTGTTGGATATCTGGCTAAGGCACCCCTTCAAAATCTTTAAAACCTTAGTTTCCTCAGCAGATGGGTTCAACATATTTTCCCTCTCCAACTCCTGAATCTGGGCTTCTAAAGTATTTTCCCCTGCCTTTTCAGCCCTCTGTTTGTGTGCAGAGAATGAGAGAGTCTCACCCGTAATATATGCTTTTACCCCCATGGAAAATAAATGTCACCTCCATACGTATTTAATATGGGTATCCTGATTGTGATTAAGGGAGATAAAATCCCTAATTTTGTCATTTATAAAACTTATGCATTCGGGGTCTAGGAGCAGGGTCAGATCAAGTCTCCATTTGGAGCTGACTGGGTCAGTGGGTCCCAACGGAATGACCACCCTCAGTGGAGTGTGGTCAGATACCACCATGGGGCCATAAGTCACTTCTATATCCTGTCCCATCAGTGCTGGAGAAAGGAAGACATAGTCGAGACAGAAGTAGACTTGATGAGCACGCGAATAGAAAGAATATTCTCTTTCCCCCAGGTCACTGTGCCATCAAACCTCCACAAGAGCCATCTCCTCCACTAGGCCCTTAAATGCCATCACCCCACAAGGTATAGGGTTGGATTTACTGCATGAATGGTCCAAACTGCGGTTCAAACATATATTGAAATCACCTCCAATTATCATGTTTTCCTTATAGGGAGCCAGAGTCACTTGTAAATGTGTAAAGAATTCTGGTGAATTGTAATTCGGTCCATAAACCGAGACCAGGGTCATGTCATGGCCTCCCACCTCAATCTCAGCTATCAAAAACCTACCCTGAGGGTCCACTGTCTGAGAGACAAGTCTATGGGGAAGGCCAGGGCAAATCCAGATTGCAACCACCCCTCGCCCGCGACGTGAAGGGGGCCGCCATCAGGGACCCCCCCCATGACCAGGCCAACATGGAAGCCTCCTCCCTCGTACAATGGATTTCTTGTAGCAGGGCAATGTCACATTTCTGTTTTTTCAACTGGGTCCAGACCCTCTTTCTCTTCACCACTGTGCATAACCCGTTGACATTCCAAGTCACGCAGACTAAATTATCCATTATCATATCCAAAGAATTTTACACTGACCTTCTTAAAGTGTAGCTTGATTACATTAGCAAAAGGAGATGTAGTGTGACCTATGCGTCCAACTTTTTGAAATATTTTCACCCCAACCACCAAAACCCTTCGCTCTCCCCAATAATAACGCTTTTCCCCCAGAACACTTGAACAGAAACCTAGCAAAATATTCAAAGTCCAACTTGTTGCAAAAACAGGGTAAAACATTCAATAACTGCCATGTCCATGAACAAACAGAGCCCAGGGGGAGCCGGAAGTTCTCTCTGAGGCTCCACCACCATACCAAGTGGTCAACCCAGCCCCAACTTAAAGAATAGTAAAAGGTGCAACTTATCTCTCCACTGATGCCATCACATTTAGAAAAGTGACCCCACAAGAGGAAAACTCAATCTTGCACACTTGAGAAGAAACATGGCAAAATGTTCAAGGTCCAACTTGTTGTAGATTCCGGGTTAAAAGTCAATAGTTGCCATGTCCATGAATAAACAGGAATTGGCAGTTCACTGAGGCTCCATAGCCTAGCAAAGTGATCACAATGTCATAGGCCCTAGATCTCATTGAGGGCTTTTGTTCACACATGGCCAAAGTTACCAAGAGTGGAGGAGCAGGGGATATTACGGAGCCCTCCACCCGCCATTATAGGCCACCTCCTAGTGTTGTGGGCTCCCAGGCAACCATCCCCCAAATACCCTCTCCTTCCCTAAGGCACCTGGCTCCAACTTAAAGAAAAGTAAAAGGTGCAACTCATCTCCTCACTGATGCCGCTATATATCAGTGGTTCTCTCAAGCCTCCTTATTGTTTCGTTGTCTGCTCTCCCAATCAGCAAGAAATACTGAGGCAGCCACTGGATTGGTAAAAGCCCTTTGTTTTTCCCCTTGGGGGCCTCATGATTAGCCGGGCTGGATAGGCAAGGGAAAAGGAACAATTCAAGCAATGCAGCTTTTTCTTTACTTCCCTGAAGGCCTGGTGCCTGGACTGGAGACTCCGGGAGAAGTCACGGAAAATGCTGATTCTCGAGTTTTGGAGCATGATCAGATCCACTCACCTGGTCGCCTCCAAGACCATCTGGCAGTCCTGATTATCAGAAGAATTTTATTAGAATATGCCGCGAGGGGCTGATCCGGTTGCTGCTTGATACCTGGGGAACAATGTGCTCTCTGTACTTCAAGGCTACAGTCCTTGGGTAGGGATAGAGCTTGCTTAAGCCACTGGCACATAAAGACTGCACAATCTTTGCCTTCTGTGCCCTCAGACAAACTGATGATATGGACATTTTTTCTCCACTCCTGATTTTCATGGTTGTCAATCTGTTCTTTTAGTTCAGCAATCTCTGTCAAGGCTTTTTTCAGATCCGTGGCCATGGTTGAAGAGAGATCTTCCTGGGTGCTCACTTGGGCCTCCAGTTCTGTAATCCTCCCCTCATGGGCGTCTATGGTGTCGGAGATTGAATTCACCGTCTGTTGGAGGTGCTGTATCTGCGCCGTTAGGTTGTCGAATCCAGCCTGCATTTTTGTCCCAAGATCACACTTAAAGTCCTGATGAGGCATGCCAAGGTAATATAGTCACTTCCACTCTGTGCCATATTAAGACTTGCCATTTCGGGAGCTTGCTCTGAAGGTAGAGTAGGACGTTTCGCAAGCCTGCTCAGGCCCAAACCATGACCCTCTACTGGCAGGGTGGAAAATCAGAGTTATGATTGTTTTTTATTGATTTGGATGAAGCTGGCATTAGGAAAGTAATAACAGGCAATTTTAGGTTCTCTGGTCTCAATATAAGGCAGGATGCAAAAGATATGTGATGGATCCACACGGAGCTTCTCAATTAGTTCTCTGCCATCTTTGCCAGCCAGGCCATGCCCCCCGTCATTTAGTGGAATTATTTCACCAGATTTTCAACTTAGGCATTTTGTGACCTCTGCTCAGGAACACTGTCACTATAATTTTCTTAATCTGTCCCAAACGTTGATTTCCCACAGCCACCGTGCCATTGTGAGACAAATGTGCGAAAACACATTTTGGGTAGCATGTGAAAAATGACTGCTGTACTGTTTATAAAGAGGTGTGCAAAATTGACAAGGTTGAAAATTTTGAGTGAAAATATTACAAATTCTCAAAGTTATGAGTGTGTGTGGAAACTGCGCAATGTATGCTTGTAACATAGTCATTTTATGGACTTTTGTCACCAGATTTTTAGCATAGGCATTTTAGGACCTCTGCTCATGAACAGTGTCACTGTGATTTTCTTAGTCTGTCTGAAACACTGATTTCCCACAGCAACTGTGCTATTCTGTGCTGGAAGTGTGAAAACACATTGCGGCCAGGATGTGAAAAATGACATCCATACTGTTCATAAGAAGGTGTGAAAAAATGCCAATGTTGAAAATCTTGAGTGAAAATATTATAAATTAGCAAAGTTACAAGTGTGCGTGGTAACTGTGCAATGCATGCTCATAACACAGTCATTTTTTGGAATGTTTTCACCAAATTTGCAACATAGGCTTTTTGGGAGCCCACCTCATGAACAGTGACACTGTCATTTCAATAATTGGTTTCAAAAGTGATTCCAAGCAGTGACAGCGAAATCACCTTTTGGGACCGAATAACCAGATGACAGCCACTGTATTCATGAGATGGGGTCCCAAGGACCCCATGTTGAAAATTTGGTGCCAAAATTCTCAAAAGTGGATAAGATATCCACAAAAGTTGGAAAAAAAACATTTATGTCATTATACAGCTTACTGGCATTTCTTCAGTTTGTGGTCGGTTTTGAAGAGTGCAGACGTGTTTCTGGTCCACCGAAGATCATCAGGCCGGGCTCAAGAGGTAAGAATGGGATGAGGGGGGATTTGGGGAGGTGGGATGCACACAGGGTGGGTGCGGGTTGGGGGAGGGGGCACTGGAGTCAAAAAGGGAGGATTTTTTTTCCTTTTACAGGTAAACAACAACAAAAAAAAAAACAACGTGGGAAGGTTTTCATTTTTTACAAGTGGTTTGGTTCATTGGGGTGAGCTCCCAGCATGCCACCTGAGTGTTTCTTGGGGGGGGTCTATAGCTGATGGGGACTGGGCACCCCCGTCGGCACATGCAGAGTGTTGTGGGGGGTGCATGAGCCGAGGGGGTTTGGGCTCCCCCTCGGCATACAACAAATGGAGGGGGGCATTATGCCGACAGGGATTGGGCTCCTCCATCAGCAAATAAACTTAGGAAGGGCATGCTGACAGGGGGATTGGGCACCCCCATCAGCTTTCATGTGGACTGAGAGGCAAACGGCGATAGCCACCGTCATGTTAAATTAAAAACAAATGTGGGGACACTATGCCAAAGGGGATTGAGCTACCCCGTTGGCAAATGAACTGTGGAGGGGGCATGCTGACAGGGGGGATTGGGCACCCCTGTCAGCTTCCATGGGGACTGTGAGAGGTGGACAGCAAAGCCGGCATGTTTATTGAAATGGGACACCGAATAAGGCAAGCTGTAATTCACTGCTGCAATCAGGGACTGCCCCAGCAGCAAAAACAGCTGATTGTTAATGACAGGGCACTTCCTGATTGCAGTGGCGAGTTTCTTTCAAGTTGGTGGCATGCTACAATATTGCTGTCATGGACAGCATGCTCTTCTATTGGCACCACAGAGACCAGTCCCAAAATAGACAGCTGGCATTGGCCACAACACTGTTGCACCTCCATAACTTACTACTATAGCAAGCTGCTGCAATATGTTTCTTGCTCATGTGCATGCAAACATAAAAAACATATTGGTTTCCTGAAAGGATGAGGTCAGAGGTCATAGATGAGGTATGAAAAACGGAACATTTGGGAGTAATATTGACTTCACGGAGTGTCTGGACCTCACCCGTGGTTGTGGTCCCCCAAAAAAAAGGTGGTCTAAGGCTATGTTTAGATTTTAGGAAAATCAATGCCATCTCGTCCTCTGATGGGTACTCAATGCTCAGAGTCAATAATTTGCTGGATAAAATAGGAACAGACAGATACATCAGCACATTAGACATGACGAAAGGGTATTGGCTAATACCTGTGGCATTAAATGCACAGGAACTGACTGCCTTTTGCAATCCCATTGGCCATTATCAGTTCATGACAATGCCATCTGGTCTTCATGGTGCCCCTGCCACATTTCAGAGGTACATGGACCACATTCTTAGACAACACACACAGTACAGTGCTGCATATTTGGATGATGTTGTTATCTTTAGTCCAGACTGGCAAACCCTTTTGAAACAACTAAGTGCAGTAATACAGGCCATTACTGATGGTAGACTGACCATTAACCCAGCAAAATGTGCCCTGGCAAACACTGAAATTAAATATCTAGGGTTTGTAATAGGACATGGGTCAGTAAAGCCAGAAAAGAGTAAGGTAGGAGCTGTTGCAAAGAGCCCCATTCCCACCACCAAAAAGTATGTCCGTTCCTTCCTGGGTTTAGCTGGGTACTACAGGAGATTTATCCCCGATTTTTCAACCACAGGGACCCCTTTGACCAAACTCACTAAAAACAAATATCCCAATAAGGTTAAATGGACTACTGCATGTAAGGAAGCCTTCCAGAACATCAAGGCTATTTTATGTTCTGCCCCATTCCTTAGAAGTCCAAACTTCCAGGTGCCCTTTGAGGTGCATACAGATGCATCAGACACAGGGATAGGAGCTGTTTTGTCCCAGACTGACAAAAAGGGAGAGCATCCTGTGATCTGTATAAGCAGGAAACTTCATGAGCGAGAACAGAAATACTCGACCATCGAGAAGGAGTGTCTTGCCATGAAGTGGGCCATTGAGTCCTTATGTTATTACCTGTGGAGAACTGAATTTACCATCTTGACAGACCGTAATCCATTGTGCTGGTGAAACCAGATGAAGGAGAAGAACACATGGATTATGCGATGGTACCTTGCCCTACAGCCACATAGGTTTACGGTTAAGCACAGAGCAGGTGCCCAGCATAAAAATTTAAATTTTTTGTCTAGATTTGGAGCTGATAACCTGACATTGGAAGGAAATGTAATATGAACTGTGATGATAATAAATGTTTTGACATGTGTAATGAATAGGCACAAAACCTCAGGGAATAGATCGGTATGGTAGTTATTGTCAGTATCTAGATACTAATATACCGTTACTGTATTTATAAGGGTCTCTGAGGGAAACTTCTGGAGTGGGTGGGCGGAAGTTCCAACCCTTCAAGGGTAGAATGGTTTTGAGTCTACTGTTGTTGCCTTCTTGTATGGGGAGGAGTGTAACAGGGTCCCTGTTCCCTGTAAGGTTTACTCCCCTACTAGTACATATAGGTGACCCCCCCTTTCTCTCACACTGTCCTAGCCTCTTCATTTTTTCTTCTGTCCTTTTACTTTTTTTTCACATCAGGGTGGCCAACCTGACATATCTCATTGCTTACTTTATTATCCCTTTTCTCAAACCCCACTTATGGTGCACCAGATAGCACTGGTTGCAGTGTAAAGCAATCTTCCTAGTGGGAGATATGTCCAAATGTGAGTAGTGCTTTACTTCTAAATAGTGAAAACAGTCCTAAGTCCCCTTGAGGGCCCCCAGTTTAGCAGTAGTGCCCATAGTAAAAGGAAAGTGTCCCTTTTGTGGCACCCCATTCCAGAGGCACCGACTGTGGAAGCTGCTCGTTGTGAAGTGCAACTCGCTGACTAAAGAAATGCAGCACAGAATGGTTGTTTGGAGCAGGAATAACTCTGTGTGTGCTAGTATGTACCACATGATGTGGTTTTTAAAAAAGAAAAAAATCTTTCTTCAGAGCACAACCATGATCTGGAGCATAGAAAGGCACTGCAGAGTGTGGCAAAGGAAATACTTAATTATAAATGCAAAGATGCTATGGGCATGGGGATAAATAAGCCCCATAGTGTCCAAAGAAAAAGAAAGATATGCTCGCAGGAAAAGGGACAGCACCAGAAGTGTTGTAACTGGGGTTGTTATAACAAAACATTGAGAAAAAGGTTGAAAATGGGCATGTAAACGTCCAAATGAAATGTTTTGCTGATGGTTGCAATTTCAGCCATCGGTACAAGAATTTCAGTTCCTGGATACCCATCCAGTTTATTTTAAAAGGAACCACAGCATTATTACATACAGTATAAACATTTTTTAGATGGAGTTTAAAAAACAGGATTACAACCAAACTATTTACTATTAATAACAGAAACAGGTCTCCTGAGCTGGCAGAAGAAGGCAGAAGAAGAGTGCGCCCTCTCTCTTCCATTTTCCTAGCCAACACAAAGACGCCTGAAGGAACAAACTAGTAATAAAAAATTGTAATTACTTTTCTGTTTACCCTGCAGTACTTGCTATAGGGCTGGCTACCAATAAAATGGTTGGTTTTAAAGTCGCAGGCTCCAGTGACATCAGAACAAGGGAGGAGCTTACTTCCAAATGAGTCCCAATTAAGTCAAAAGAACTATTAGTATGGGAAGCCCCTATTAACCACCATAATCAGCAGCAGCACAGCCTTATTATGCCACCGTTCAGAATGTTAAAAGCTGTTAACCACACTTCAGAACTTTCAGGCAGTGGCATTACAAAAAAAGAATGCATCAATGAATCAGCATTCTCAGCCCCAGAACATGACCGCCTGTCTCGGTAAACAATTCAAAGCAGGATTCCATTTGTAGCAGTTTACGTTTACCGAGACCAGCGATGCTAATGGCAGCAAGTAATACAACGCTGGTGACTTTTCACACTGCAGACACTTCATCACCAGTCAAGAGAATAAATAATAAAGAAACAGAGTCTGACATACATTTTGTTAGATCCACAGACCAAGCAGATCATCTTGACTCTTTGGTTGTTTGGTCCCCAGAAAAGGACATAGCGTCACATCCCAAAATTCTTTGCATCTCCTACCCGCGTCACCGGCGGTGACCAACCGGATTGTTTTGATCTTTTCTTTTAAATCTCAGACCTTGAATCGGATCATAGAAATGGACATTTTCTTCCTAAAAAGGATTTATTAAACTTGCAGAATTGTTTTATTTCTTAACTTAGAGGCATCTTATGTAAAAGCAATGCTATACTGCTAACAATAAATCTGGCTGTTTGAACCTATACCGAAGCTCCAATTCTTTACTAAGGTAAGCATTACCACAACAGGACCTGGCACAGGGGTAAATAATGTAGATTTTTTTCCCACTATACACTATAAAAGATAATTGCTGGGGGATCGGATGACAACCATGCTGTAATCACCTCTCGTGGTTGCTTGGGCTACAGTAAACCTCTCGAGCTGCGCTCTCGAGATTTACCATGTTGCCCTAGCAATCACTCAAGGTGATTACAGCGTGGATATCACCCGATCCTCAGCCATTATCCTCTATGTTGATCCTTACCTGTATATGTTATTAAACTAAAGTCTAGTATTAGGCAAAGGATTACAGGGACTTGGAAGTGAGTGAAATGGAATGTCTTTAGCCTTTAAGATAAAAAAATAAAATCCTAATTTCTCCCTTAATATTGGTCACCTGCCCATGATGTCATCAGCTTAAAGACTATAAAAAACTCACCACTAGGAGGGAGTTTAGAGAGAGAGAGAGAGAGAGAGAGAGAGAGAGAGGGCCAGTGAGCTGCTCGTCTTGTAGGAGGAAGGTGTATTTGTTTTCACACCGGTGAATTGCTTTAAGAAAGTGGTAAATTAAGAGAGAAGTGACTAAGGAAGAGTCATCTTCAGAGTTTTGTTTATTTTGGTGTGCTGAATAACACCTTGTTTTTCTTTATTTCTGTATGTATTGCTTTTATTTGATTTTGAATAAAAAATCATAAGCGCATTTGTGCATTTATTTTATGCGTCATACCTCCTAAGTGTCTATTATTCTCACACTGTAACAGCCAGCTTCCTCCAGGCCTCACTTGGAAGAATTGTTGCTTTTTTTGCAGCTGGAGGATCTTCCCCCCCTCCCATTTTCCCCATGTTTGTCTCCCGCTTTCCCTTTATGCTTTGCTTTCCTACCTCTCAGGCTGCAGTTTGTGCTTCTAACCCCAGCAATCCCTCCCTTAATGGTGACACTGTAATCATCATGTCCTACGAGACAGATGGCCTAGTGACAGAACTTTATTCTAACTAGAAGAATTTAGAATGCTGGTTCAAAAAACTCTGCAGTCACCTTCCACTCTGGCAGTTGCCAGATGTGTTTCTTCTCCTGGGGAGACCAGTCATCTCGAGTCTAGCTTTAGTACTATTGAGTCTCCAGTTGTTTAGTTATCTTAAAAAAGTATTTAGTTTAACTTTTAAGTGTTTAATTTCTGTATCGCTCTGCATTAGTTAGGATATTTTGCTTTATAGCACTGATCTTTCCAGCTCCTGTTTTGATTCCTGGAACTAGAGATCACCCTGTAGCTACCTTTTTGTTAATTAGCTGATTTTATTACTTTAATCACTTATATTCTCTTTTTTGTTTAGTGGTCCTGTTTTTCAAGTTACACTGTACAGAAAATGGAAGTGTTTTCACTTTCCATTTCTACCTGTGCCCTTTCACCCTAATTAATCCGTTTATGTACAGAAAACCGAGATTTGACCTTTGGCACAGTTTTTGGAGATAATAGTCTTTTTCCCTACTGGACTCTTACTTCTCTGTTTGGAATTGCTCTAGTTTTTTGCTATGATCTTTCTATTTTGGTATGTCAGAGAGACCTAGGGGTTCCACAGCCTATAAAAACTGTACAAAAGGTTTCTAACTCCTGATAAAGGCAGACTGCCATGAGCTCTGTGTAAAGTGCCTGGGGACCAGACCATGACTTGATTAATTGTAAGTCCTGCATTAGTGTTTACCCTAAAACTTTAAATGAAAGGGCAAATGTAACCCCCCTGTTACCCGGGGTTACTAGAATCCCAGTAAGACCTAGTGGTAGGCAAGGAAGGCAGCTTGTGAAACTCCAGTTAAATGGATTTCACACTGTCTCACTCTGTTCTCAGTCTCAGCTGAGAATGAGGGATGACATCATTTTAGAACTGTCCAGCTGCATAAACCACATAGAAACATAGAATTTGACAGCAGATAAGGACCACTTGGCCCACCCAGTCTGCCTGTTTCCCTATCTAATGAATAAGCTGCAGATCCTAGTTAACCAGCAGCCTACTTCTTTCTACCCCCACCCCCTAGAATTGCCTTATGACTGTCCCATGCATGCTTGAATTCAACCACTGTTTTTGATTCCACAACCACCTTTGAAAGGCCATTCCATACATCCATAACCCTCTCTCAACCACACTGAAATGTTGCAGTTGAAGGTTAGAGTAGAACGTTGGGGAATTTGAAGCCAGTCTGCGTGCAATCTGAGTGAGAGACTGTAGTGCAGCAGAGTGTGTGCAGGCTCTCAGAGCTTTAAGCTCTGTTTCAGAGCTATTTTTGTTAAGGTGTGTGTTTCCACCTGAAGAGGAACACAGGAACTGATAACGGAAGTGGTGGAGACCGCTCTCAATTGTTCAGAGCCCCATCCCTGCGGGGATGTGGGGAAGGTGTCTGCCTGTTTTTCAGGGGCAACCCCCCTGGGTCCAGCTAAGGGAAAGAAACTGCCTGTTTGAGTTGTGCTGAGGCACCAGAAGCTCTGAACTGAAGATTCCTTGAGGAGGAAATGTCTGTGGGGCACCTGCAACCAAAGGGCTAATTCGCTCTGAAAAAGGGTCAACTGTTTTCAAACGTAAGGAAACTAAAGAGACTGTTACTGTGTGGTCAGGAAAAGACAACCAAGTACAGTTGGAAGATGTGGGGATTGGACTGCTTAACTCAGTGGGGGGTCTAGAGTAATGGACAAAGCCACTTATAAGTATGTTCAAGTCCAGCACAAATGGGAAGCAAGACAAGTAGACTGAATGTGAAATACATTTAGCAAGAATCTACACAGCAGAGTGCTAAAGGATGAGGTGTTTACAGCCCAGAGAAATGGCAGGGTATGAATTGTGGGAGTGAGAGGTGGGAGACCCCCTATCAGTAGTAACCAAATTCACCTCTACAGATTTGTTCTGTGACACCTTTTGCTTTCCCTCAGGTACTTGGCCAGTGACTGAGAAAAGTACCCAGGTGTGGGATTAAAGAGGAGGATTCCCTGATGGAGCCAAGGTGCTCTTAGGTGATTTAGGGAGCCAACAGAAAATGTTTCCATGAAGTATGGAAGGTGTCCAAGTGGCTGGTAAGGGAGCCGAGCCAGGCTGTAACCCAAAGCAGTGTACAAGTTTGGGCTGTGTAACCCAAAGCAGCGTACAAGTCCAGACTGTGTTCCCAGTGTTTTGTAGAGCCTGAGGGCTAAAGTGATGAGGATGTGTTCTGGTCTCTTTTAATCTGCATTAACAGGAGTGTAGCCCTTTGGGGGTCCATCTGTGTTTTGTTTATTCTGTTTGGATGTGAATAAAAGCCACACTTTAGAATCCCACTTCTGGTATTGGGCATTACAGTTATTGCTTCATGTGTTCAGAGTTACTTGGGTGCCCCTGTGCAGAGTAGCCAAACCTAGTCTTTGTGCCGAGTGGCCTATTCCTCCCGGAACCCTGCCCACCTGGTAGAGCTATCAGATACAAACAGCATACCAGGTAGGGGTTACACAAATAAATTACAAGCCATGAAGGCTTCTTGGTCTGCATCCTTGTGTAACCCCCCCTGTTATCCGGGGCTACTAGAATCCCAGTAAGACCTAGTGGTAGGCAGGGAAAGCAGCTTGTGAAACTCCAGTTAAATGGATTTCACACTGTCTCACTCTGTTCTCAGTCTCAGCTGAGACTGAGGGATGACATCACCCTAGAACTAGCACAGCTGCATGAGCCACATTGGAATCTGCAGAAGGGAGTTAGATTAGAATGTTGGGAGTTTTTGAACAGTGAGCAAAGCAGTTGTGAGTAAGCAGTCTAAGACAGAGGAGCACAACAGTCTGTGCACAGGCTCTGGGAGCCTAAGCTCTGATATAGAGCTACTTTTAGGGAAAGATGTTTGTTTCCACCTAAAGAGGAACACAGTAAGCTGTTCTTGAAGTGGTGGAGACTGCTGATATTGGTCTCTGTGCCCCATCCCTGAGGGGATGGGGTAGAAGGTTTGCCTTTTATTCCAGGGGCAACCTCCTCGTTCTGGCTAAGGAAGAAGCTGTCTTATTTTTTGGAATTGTGTTGTGGCACACAAAGCTGTCAAGATTCGCCTATGGGGCACCTGCAACCAAAGGGTTAGTTCTGCTCTTGTCAAGGGGCCTATGTTTCACCTGAACTGTGCTAAAGTGGGGATTGGACTGCTGAATTAGTGGGAGGCCTAGAGGAATAGGCTTAGCCAAAGTAAAAGTATGTTCAAGTCCAGCACAAGGGGAAAGCCAGACATGTAGAGGAGATGTGCTGTACGTTTATCCTTTAATCTACATTGCCAAGCTTTCAAAAGAGTTGTTTAATGTCCAGAGAAATGGCCGGGTATGGATTGTGGAAGCTGGAGGTGGGAGACCACCCCCATCTTTAGTAACCAGGTCCACCTTTACGAATTTGCTCTGTGGATTTCTACTTTGCCACAGGCACTTGGCCAGTGCTGAGGGAAGTACCCAGATGTGGGATTGAAAGGAAATTTCCCTTAAGGAGTCGAAGGCTCTAAGGTGGTTTGGGGAGCAACCAACAGAAAATTTGGTCCACTGCCATATGGACCAGGATCGAGTGGCCGGCAGGGGAGCCGGGCTGGGAAAAACCCAAATAGTGTACAAGTTGGGCTGTGTACCCAAAGCAGCGTGCAAGTCTGGGCTGTGTGCCTGGTGGGTTCAGAGCCTGAGGGCTGAAGTGTTGAAGAAGTGTTCTGTATCTCTTATCTGCATTAGCAGGAATGTAGCCCCGTGGGGGTCCATCTATGCTTTGTTTGTTCAGTTTGGATGCGAATAAAAGCCACACTTTAGAATCCCATTCCTGGTGTTGGACATTACAGTTATTACTTCCTGTGTTCGGATTTACTTGGGTGCCCCTGTGCAGAGTGGCCAAACCTAGGCCCCTTGTGCCGAGTAATCTAGTCCTCCCCCAACCCAGTCCCCACCAGGTACTGCTGTCAGCTTCAACAGCATACCACCTGTCATTTTGCAAAAAGGCAGGGGTGAGGGCCTTACAAAATGGAGGCACCACTGGGATTTTAATTTAGGGAGGAAAGGTGCTCGGACAGGGAGCTAGCGTTTTGGCTATCTGGCAGCCCAAAAAGCTGAAGCAAGTTTAACTAGTGTGTCACTGTGTGCTGTGGTTCATGTGCTGCTGTTAAAATGCCAACTGTTTACCAAGGAGCAGTAAAGCTAAAAGAGTATGCCCTTGTCCTGCATCAAATATTTAGTGTTTTTGCCAGCTTTTAAAGAATTGTGTGAGATAAAGTAAAGTGTGGAAGACTAGGGGTAGCAACAGGAAAATTGTGCCCTGGACATTGGAACTGCTTTTTAAAGAACTGTTGTGATGAAGAAAAGTGTGGAAGACTAGGGATAGCAACAGGAAAATTGTGCCCTGGATGTTGAAAATGCTTTTGAGTAAACTGAGAGACTCGTTGTGTGACTGGCCATGCTAAATGGCTGAAATGGGCTCCCACCATGGAGTCAGTTCGAAGAAAAAAAAAGTGGTTTCTGCAGTTTAAATTTGCCTGCTCGATGATCGCTGTGAAGAGAAGAGCACTCGCGAGGATAGGAGGCTCATTTGCATGGTGTTGTGTGATTGGTGAGGCTGCAATCAGTCCCACCCCCCAGCCAGCTCTACAGTGACTGCCCAGCATTCGAGAGGGACTGTGAGTGGAGTGCGTGTACTGGCTTGGTGGAGGAGCGTTGTGGTGATTAAAAAGCACTGTAAAACTTGTAAAAGTAGACTTTGTTGTTTAAAATCGGGCTCAACCCGCATCTCAATTGACTGGATTGTGAGTGTGGTGATCGGGGAGATGATCAGCAGGACTGCCCACCCGCTTCCTTTCTGAGGCCTCCAAGACTGGCTGCATGCCGTTTTTTCCATTGCAGCAAACAGCTACTGATAACAGTGAGTATCAACAGTAAAAATTGCTCAAAACAGTGATTTTCTGCCAAAAGCCAGCCGAATATGCGTGCAGCAGTGTAGTCGCTTTGCTAATAAAGACTGTGTCAAGTTTTACCAGCAAAAGCAAGTCTGTTAAGCCATTGACTGTGAGCATAGTTATGGGTCCAGTGTCAGTTTAAAGTTTCAAAGCCAGAGAGAGACTGTGAGTTGTAGCAAAATGTGCAGCACTAGTTACAGGCAATCCTGTGCTTGAAATCTTGAGGCTTTAAGGGACTGTGAGCTAAAGAAATGTTTTCAGCAAGTGAAAAGTCCGTGGCAAATCATATAAATGTGCTAGGAGAAGAACAGTGCAAGTTTGTGTAGTTTTGAGCAAAGTTATCAGTAGTGTGTGTAAATCAGGTGCGCAGTGGCTTGACCCAATTTCTGAATTTTTATGCGCAAGAGTGCTGCCGCTGCCATTACAGGGTGGGGCAGTAAAGTCAACACAGCAGCAGAGGAGCCATTTTAAAAGTAAAAGAAAGTGTTCAGTAAAGTGGGACTTTCAGTAACAGTGAGCATTTGTTTGTTTTCCCTGCAGTTATGGCCTCAGGACCAGCCCACTACCCGGATCATGCCCGGGCTACAGTAACAGCAGAAGTAAATAAGTTAAGGGACATTGAAAGGTGTTATTATGGAGGGCAACTGCCTTCTCATGTGGCGATTCCTGGATATCCAGTGCAAGTGTGTCTAATATGCTTAAATGCTGGAAGGGACGTCTTCATGGTACCTCACTGTTCTGGGTGCCTAAAGAAATACGGCTTGTATAAAGCGCCCAAGATTCGTTTGGCTCCCATATGGACAAAAGCTCAGGAATCGTAGTTGGCAGCACACAGCACCAGGCAGAGCCTGTTGAAGAAGGCCCCTCGGGGGAGTGTGGCACAAAACTAGAGGGTGCAGATTTGCAAACAGAACCATATGCTGATGTTTCGGATGCTGGGATCGCAGAAGGATAATTCAGACAGAGCATCAGTAGACCCATGGAGGGGGTGGCCTAGCCCAAGTCTCATAGGAGAAGATGAGATGAAAGAGGCCTTTGAATGGGAGGTATCGACCTCTGCACCTAGTGATGAATGGATAGTCTCAGGAGTGAGGATGACTGCTCACTCCAGGGCACAGATTCTCAGTGAGTAAGAAGATGAGGGGGTACCTATGTGGCCTTGTGAAAAAGAAACGGGTACACAGCCTCAAGTTCTTGCCTTAGAAGAATGCATAGAAGAGAGTGGTGATGCCACTGCCCTGGCTGTGCAAGAAGAAGTCAGGGATCTGTTTTTCATCTCGTTGAGAATGCGTAACTTGCAGAACCAGGACTGGCCACCCCAAAGTTAGGCCAGCGGTCTCAGGTTGACCAAAGCTAGTAAAGAGGAGAGACTGGTTCGTAGGAAGGCGAATTAAATCTATGGGATGTCCTTTCCTATCTTTCTTTGGAGAGTCTGGGAGGAGATTGAGAACAGCAGAAAATCCTGGATCTGGGCCAAAGCAATGAAATGTGTGCATCCTGGTGCAAACAAGCATGTCAGAAACAGACTGTTTCATGAAAAATACACCCAGTGAAAAAGAGGCAGGACACTGTTTGTGGACACTGTTCGAATAGTGGATGGAGCGGGACATGAAACCTTTCACAGTGTGAATTATGTGTGCCCAAATGGGGGAATAATTCAAGCACCTGACCCCC
The DNA here is from genome assembly GCA_016271365.2 of Neoceratodus forsteri. NCBI lineage: Eukaryota > Metazoa > Chordata > Ceratodontiformes > Ceratodontidae > Neoceratodus > Neoceratodus forsteri. Next base: position 721,578,193 of record CM057458.1, on the reverse strand, counting down.
GGTAATATTGGCCTCAATGCAAAGACCTCCCTGTAAATGTGCCCATGCCTACCAGATGGAAAGCAGAGCAGTGGTAGTCAATACTGCCACACCAGCCATTGCAGTGCCTTTGTTGTTCCGCCAGTATGAACATCCAGGATTCAGGTGCCCCACATTCATCAGTTCTACAGTGTACTGGCCTTTCCAGAATCCATCGACTGGCCCACCAGATGACTTCAGATCCAGAGAGGACACCAGCCCAGCTGTATCCTGATCCATCGCCTGGTAATCAGATGACATCAGACCAGCTGTTTTCCTTTTTTGTTCCTGTTCTAAGGTTCCATCTCCAGAGATGACATCAGCCCAGCAGTTCCCAGATGTGCCCTCCTGTAGTTCCCGGAAGATGTCCGCCCAACCATATCGGAAGAATGCTGCCAGGGAGAGTCTTCGGCTGAGCAGCAGGTCAGTGCCGATTTTTCGTTCTACAAGGGGCTGGTAAGTCCAAACTTTTTTATCCTTATGACATTGCAGTACACACCCTACACTAGCAGACTCCAGAATGTGTAAACTGTCCTCAAAGACTCTCCCCTTCGGGACTTTGGCCTGCTAGAACTGTGCTTCACTGGACTCCGGCCCCGGAGAGACTCTTTAATGCACTAGCCTTCGGGCACTGTGGTCACTAGATGAGACTTTTAGGGCACTCCATCCCCAAAATGTGTATTGTAAATAATGTCATTGTTTTTCTACTGTTTGCTAGTGTATATACTGTTTTTCTACCTTTTCTAAAAAAATTATTTTGGGGATTCTATAGTGTTTTGATGGTAGGGGTTAGGTAGAATGTGTATGCAGATTAGGAGTGTGTGTTGTCTTTCTTTTTCTTGCAGGTGTTCCTGAAGAAGAAAGAAGAGAAGCTAAGAAGAGGAGGAGGGGCTCATTGGAGTTCCTCACTAGTACTTTAGTATGTAGTAATTTAAAGTACTGTTGTAGTTATTGTTGTTGTTACTGTAGTAACCCTTTCCTTCCACAGGTGTGGTTGTGGGGGTAGGAGGCAGTAATGTAATGTAATAGATGGTATTAGTTTCTTGGTGTGTGGTTGCAGGGTGCCCAAGGTTGGGGAGGTCCCCAGGTTATTTTTAATTTGGGGTGTTAAGTTAGAGGCAGACAGATTTTACCTACAAGGCTAGGGGGGATAGACAGGCTGTGGTCCTGAACGGCCGTAGGGACTGCAGTGCTGAGCTATTATGGCTATGCTCTGGACAGTTCTACCGGAGCCACTAGGCACTCATAGTAAGTGGGTAGAGTTGAGGCTGATATGTCAGCTAAAGGTCTCTAGGCCCTTAGTATTGTCTGCCTGTGCTCGTACATGGCAGGAGGGGGCCTGATCACCCCCCTACACATGTAGCACATAGGGTGGGATGGCCTAAGCCGGGTAAATAATGACTGCGGACAGTCGTTTTCAAGGCCCAGGGCAAGTGTAACCCCCCTGTTACCCGGGGTTACTAGAATCCCAGTAAGACCTAGTGGTAGGCAAGAAAGGCAGCTTGTGAAACTCCAGTTAAATGGATTTCACACTGTCTCACTCTGTTCTCAGTCTCAGCTGAGACTGAGGGATGACATCACCATAGAACTAGCGCAGCTGCTTGAGCCACACTGGAATCTGCAGAAGGGATTTAGATTGGAATGTTGGGAGTTTTTGAACCGTGAGCAAAGCAGTTGTGAGTGAGCAGTCTAAGAGAGAGGAGCACAGCAGTCTGTGCACAGGCTCTGGGAGCCTAAGCTCTGATATAGAGCTATTTTTAGGGAAAGGTGTGTGTTTCCACCTAAAGAGGAACACAGTAAGCTGTTCTTGAAGTGGTGGAGAACGCTGACACTGGTCTCTGTGCCCCATCCCTGTGGGGATGAGGGTGGAAGGTTTGCCTTTTATTCCAGGGGCAACCCCCTGGTTCTGGCTAGGGAAGAAGCTGCCTTATGTTTCGTAATTGTGTTGTGGCACATGAAGCTGTCAAGATTCGCCTATGGGGCACCTGCAACCAAAGGGTGAGTTCTGCTCTTGTCAAAGGGCCTATGTTTCACCTGAACTGTGTTAAAGTGGGGATTGGACTGTTGAATTAGTGGGAGGCCTAGAGTAATAGGCTTAGCCAAAGTAAAAGTATGTTCAAGTCCAGCACAAGTGGAAAGCAAAGACATGTAGAGCAGATGTGCTATATGTTTACCCTTTAATCTACATTGTCAAGCTTTCAAAAGAGTTGTTTAATGTCCAGAGAAATGGCCGGGTATGGATTGTGAAAGCTAGAGGTGGGAGACCCCCCATCTTTAGTAACCCGTCCACCTCTACGGATTTGCTCCTTGGATTTCTACTTTGCCTCAGGCACTTGCCCAGTGCTGAGGGAAGTACCCAGATGTAGGATTGAAAGGAAATTCCTCTTAAGGAGTTAAAGGCTTTAAGGTGGTTTGGGGAGCCACCAACAGAAAATTTGGTCCACTACCGTATGGACCAGGATCGAGTGGCTGGCAGGGGAGCCGGGCCGGGAAAAACTCAAATAGTGTACAAGTTGGGCTGTGTACCCAAAGCAGCGTGCAAGTCCGGGCTGTGTGCCTGGTGGGTTCAGAGCCTGAGGGCTGAAGTGTCGAAGAAGTGTTCTGTATCTCTTATCTGCATTACCAGGAATGTAGCCCCGTGGGGGTCCGTCTATGCTTTGTTTGTTCAGTTTGGATGTGAATAAAAGCCACACTTTAGAATCCCATTCCTGGTATTGGACATTACAGTTATTGCTTCCTGTGTTCAGATTTACTTGGGTGCCCCTGTGCAAAGTGGCCAAACCTAGGCCCCTTGTGCCGAGTAACCTAGTCCTCCCCGAACCCAGTCCACATCAGTTACTGCTGTCAGCTTCAATAGCATACCACCTGTCGTTTTGCAAAAAGGCAGGGGTGAGGGCCTTACACTTGTCACAAAAAACATAAAAAATAGAAAAGGCTGTTAGGGAGTTCTCTGTTATGGTGGAAAGCACATATCAGGTTCAGTCTCCTCATGTTCAGTAGCAGCATAAACAAATGTAAAGGGTGACAAGAAGAAAGATAAAGCTGCTCAACCATCTGAAGGCATGGTAAAGATGGATCAGATACCAGGGTGTCTGAAAAGAGGAACCCTGAATTCACAGATGGCAAAAATAAAAACAAACTCTGGCCAGAGCTGATAGTGCTACAGCTGAGGAATATGTGATAAAAATATTGAAAATTACCAGTTATGAGCCTGTGTTTGCAATATGTATTGTAGGCTCATAAATTTGTTGTTTTGTAATATGTTTACAATAAGTTTTCAACATAGCCATTATGACCGTGACTCAAGAAGGGCAGAGAAAATGTTCGGTACCTGGCCTAGAGGTGATTTTGCACAGGGTCTGCAAAAACAGCTTTTGGGATGCAAAAACGTATTTTGGGCAGGAGTTGAAAAACGACAGCTATCACATTCATAAGTTGCTGTAAAGAAATGGCTATCTTGAAAATTTGGGTTAAGCTAGTGTTTGCAAAAGTCAACATAGCCTCATAATTTCTTTAAAATATTTTTACACCAAATTTAGAAAATAGCCTTCTTATGACACTGCCTCATGAACATGGCAGAGAAGTTTTTCAACTACTGTCGGAAAGGTGATTTGGTGCTGGGACAATGAAATCACCTTTTGGGATGTAAAAAAACATTTTGGCCAGCATTTGAAAAATGACAGCTGTCATGCTGTTGAGGTGCTGTAAAGATACGGTTATGTTGTAAATCTGGGGTAAAAATATTGAAAATTATGAAAGATATGAACCTATGTTCGCAAAATTCAACACAGGCTCATAACTTTGTTGTTTTTTAATATTTTTACAGTAAATTTTGAACATAGCCTTCTTATGACCCCATTTCATTAACAAGGGAGATAAAATTTTCATCTTCTGCCCGGAAGGTGATTTTGAGCAGGGACCATGAAATCACCTTTTGGGACAGAGGTGCAGGGTAGACAGGGGGAGACTGAGGCACTATGGGTCACCCTTGAGCCTGGCAATGGCACAGCAATCTGCACAGGGGTGATCTACAGACCTCCAGTGCCAGAGGAGGAGGTGGATAAGGATCTAGTGGATCAAATTCAGGAGCTAGCAACAAAGTGTGAAGTATTACTGCTAGGTGATTTCAATATCCCAGACGTTAACTGGATCATCCCAGCAGCTGTTTCAATCAGGAGCTAAGACATCCTGGAATCCGTACAGGGGGCAGGCCTCAGACAGATGGTGATCGAGCCCACCAAAGACAGAGCAATTCTGGACCCAGTACTGACCAATGGGGACAGAATCACAGATGTCTATGTGGCTGGTCAGCTGGTATTCAGCGACCACTACATAGTGTGGTTTAGCATGGGGTCAGAGACACAGTCTAGTCACACTAAGGCAATGGTCTTAGATTATAGGAGGGTGAATTTTGCTAAAATGTGGAGGTGTAGCAAAGAAGCCCTGGCAAGGAGGAAAATAGGAGATGGAGTTGTGGAGCAGTGGGAATGCCTGAAGGGAGCCATAGAGGAGGTGACAAACCAAAGCATCAAGATGGTAAACAAGGGTAAGAGATGGAGAAAACCACTATGGTTCTCACGAGAGGTGGCAGACAAGGTAAGGACCTAAAGGGTGGGTTTCAATAAATATAAGGAGACTCAAAGGGAGGAAGACAGTGAGGTGTACCTAGTGAATCTAAGGGATGACTGTAAGGACTAAGGCGCGCAAAGGCACAGACCAAGGAAAGACTAGCATAGATGGTGAAGAAAGGGGACAAGACATTCTTTAGGCACATCAGTGAAAGAAGAAAAACTGAGGGAGGGGGAGATTGTAAGGCTCAGAGGGGATATAGGGGAGTGCAATGAGGGAGACCTGGAAAAAGCGGAAATATTGAACAAATACTTCTGTTCAGTATTCACTGAAGTGGGGGAGGGTCAGGGACTATCAGCTGGGTAGCAGACATGAAGGGGGGGTAAACACAAGTTCATTCACAGAGGTGAAAGTCCTGTAAGAGCTCACAAAACTAAAGGTGGACAAAGGAATGGGGCCAGATGGCATACACCCGAGCATATTAAGGGAGCTAGCAGAACCTCTGGCAGCCATGTTCACCAAATCACTCAGAACAGGAGTGGTTCCAGAGGACTGGAAGAGGGCACATGTAGTCCCTCTACACAAAAGTGGTAGTAAAGAAGAGGCAGGGAACTATAGGCCCATCAGCCTCACCTCAGTAGTCGGAGAAGATCATGGGGCACTGCTTAAAGCAACAATAGTGGCACATGTGGAATCCATCAGTGAGCAGGATCTGAAACAGCATAAATTCACAGCAGGAAGGTCATGTCAAACGAATCTGATAGATTTTTTTGACTTGGTGATGAAGGAAGTAAATCGGGTGGGGGGGGTGGATGTCGCCTACCTTGATTTCACCAAGGCCTTTGGCACCGTCCCTCATAAAAGGCTGATTAACAAGATGGGTAGCCTGGGTATGGGGCACAAGGTGGTAAACTGGGTTAGAAACTGGCTAACGGACAGGAAGCAGAGGGTGCTGGTAAGTGGGATACAATCTGGGGGGGGTGACCAGCAGGGCACCTCAGGGATCAATCCTTGGGCCAGTCTTGTTTAATGTTTTAATTAGTGACATTATGGAAGCGTTGGAGGGAAAGGTTTGCCTATTTGCAGATGACACCAAGATCTGCAACAAGGTGGAGACACCAGACGGGGAGGAGAAAATAAGGAGGGACTGGGGAAGTTTGAATAATGGTCTGAGGTGTGTCAACTGAGGTTCAGTTCAAAGAAGTGCAAAATAATGCACCTGGGATGAAGGAACCCTGGGTAAAGCTAAAGGATGTGGGGGGAGAGTTGCTGACGATCACCAAGGAAGAAAGGGACCTGAGCGTTATCATTTTAGATGACCTAATGATGTCTAAGCAGAGTACAAAGTTAGCAGGGAGGGCCAGTGGCATGCTGGGATGCATAGGCAGAGGTATCACTAGCAGAAGGCAGGAGGTGGAGATGCTATTGTATAAAACACTGGTGAGGCCTCACCAGGAGTACTGTGTGCAGTTTTGGAGGCTGTACCTTTGTAAAGAACATCGGCAGGGTGAAAGTGGTCCAGAGAAGGGTGACAAATATGGTACAGGGCTTGCACCAGAAAACATATGAGGAGAGATTAAAGGACCTCAATATGTATTTGCTGGAGGATAGAAGGGATCAGGGTGACATGATAGAAACATTCAAGTACCTTAAGGGTATAAACAAGGTGCAGGGGGCGACATCATCCAATATAGGAGGAGTACAAGAATGAGGGGGCATGATATGAAATTGGAAGGTGGCAGGTTGGGGGGGGTGTGAGGAAGTTTTTCTTCACAAAGAAGGTGGTGGACACATGGAATAGCCTGCCACAGGAGGTGATGGGAGCAAGGGCAGTGGAGGGATTAAAAACATGCCTGGGGCAGGCATAAGGGAACCTTAGAGGTGGGAAGGAGAGGTGAAAAGCCATTGAACAGGTAGGGTCATAGGCCACATACAAGTAAAGGACTTATGGGCAGACTGGATGGGCCTAGTGGTCTTTATCTGCTGACAATTTCTATGTTGCTATGTTTCTAGATTTGCCGAATGTCATGCAATTGTTCATGAGGCAGGGTCCCAAAAAAGGCATGTAGAAAATTTGGGTCAAAAATATGCAAAAATGGCCAAGTTATGTCACTATTTATTTATCTTATTTATTTTATTTAAAATTTGGTGACCAGGTAGGCCCACTGAGCCCTGAAGGTCCCTTTTCCAGGGGTGACCCGGGATAACAATACACATTTTCATACAGAGAAAGACTTGGGTTACAGAGTAGTTTTAGGTGTGTGAGCAGGTTACAGCCATGGTTATCATCATGCATCAGTCCTTACAAATATATTGACAGTAGAATTAACAAAAGGTGCAGAAGAAATGTAATTTTACGTGGTAAGTTCATTGTTTACTACTGGCATGGTTCAGTGGAAAGTTAGTTGTGGTATTATGCCTAGAGGGAAGCACTGTGGAACCTGATAAGGTACTTGGAGGAGCTGGATATTAGAAGGACAGAAGCAAGTGGGGGGGGGGGTCATGAGCCATGGCAATGACGAGTGCTAGTATCAGACATATAGGCTTTGAGTTTGGTGCAGAAGTTCATCAATGAGGAGGCTTCCTGCACTAGGGGTGAGAGTTTGTTCCACAGGTAGGGGGCTGAGTAGGAGAATGACCTGCTGCCAGCGTTAGTCCTGACCCTGGGAACTTCAAGCAGTGTACGTCCAGATGTCTGTAGGCTCCTGGGGTTATGTTTGAGTGCGATCGTTCCAGCGATGCTGGGTGGAGCTGAAGGGCTGAGTAGCTTGAAGGTCAAGCAGAGCAGGGGGTAGTGGAGATGAGAGGTCAGTGAGGGCCAGCGTAGCTGGGCAAGTGTGTCACAATGGTCTCTTTGCGAGGATTCCTGGGTAGCAAACCGGGATACCTTATTGTACAGTATTTGCATCTTGGTGACCTCCTGCTTGGCAATGCCCTGTAAGATCGGGGTAGCATAAGTCAGGGTGGGGAGGAGGACACTTGTGGTGATTGAGGTCCTGGCCTCGGGGATGAGTTGGTCTTTTAGCTTTTACAGATTACCAAGTTTGAGGTGTATGGTCTTGGTGACCTGATCCACGTGGTACTTGACGGTAAGGCAATGGTCCAATGTTAGACCTAAGTATTTTAAGGAGGGCACAACCTCGATGTCATTTCCCAAGACAGCAGTGAGTTGCAGAGATTTAGACCTGTCATGTCCAAGGGTGTTGTGTCCGAATAGCATCACAGATTTGCCTGCATTTAGGACCATTCTATTTGCTCTCAGCCAGGCCTCGAGAGGTGCTAGGTTGGCTTGGAGAAGGGGACCTAGAGCTGCAATGTTATCCAGGGATCGGTAGATGACTGTGTTGTCCGCGTACTGAATGACCAAGCTTCTCCCACAGTAGAGACTTAGGTCATTAGTAAACATGGAGAAAAGGAGTGGGCTGAGGATCGAGCCCTGCAGTACTCCCTCTGTAAGGGGTAAAGAACCTGAGGCAACACCCTTCCAGGTGACCCTCTGGGATTGGCCCAGTAGGTAACTCCCAAACCATTTGAGGGTGAGGGGGTCTAGGCCAATTTTATCCAGTTTTAGTAGCAGGAGTTTGTTATCCACAAGGTCAAAAGCCTTGGACAGGTCTATAAAGACGGTGCCAGTGGGTGTCCCATTATCCATTGCTCTGAGCAAGTCATTCGAGAGATGGATGAGTGCTGTGTCAGTCCCATGGTTAGTTCTAAAACCATGCTGTGAATGTGCAATTAGCTGATGGGACTCCAGATAGTCACAGAGTTGGCCATAGGCTAACCTTTCCTGTAGCTTTGCAAGGGTACTGAGCAGGGAAATAGGCCTGTAATTGCTTATGTTTTCCCTGGAGTCACCCTAGTGGATAGGGACCATGTTGGTCTGTTTCCACTTGTCCGGAATAGTCCCTTCAAGTAGGGATCTATTTATGAGCCAGGTCAGGGGTCTGGTGAGGGATGGGGTGCCAGCCTTTAGTAGCCGAGGGTTTATCCCGTCAGGACCTCCTGAGCCTTTGTCTTTCAGATCCCTTAGGAGGGATTGGACCTCAGTTCAAAACACCATTGAAATACATTGCACCACATACCTGTCAGTTTGTGGTCCGGCTTTGAAGACTGAAGATTCGTCTGCGGTCCAGACAGGATCATGGCATTGGACCCCTGATGGGTAAAAAAGGGCTTGGGGGGTGCAGGGTGATGGTTGCTGAGTGGAAGGGTTGAGTGAGGGACAGGAACAGCTGCAAAAGACGTCAATGGATGTTTTTCTTTTTACAGGGTAAAACAAAAAATCAGTAAGTGAGGACTCCTGATTGTAACACTTGGGGATTGAGCACTCTCAGTGTCATTCTTATATTTCTGGGGGAGGAAGTGGGTGCTAAAAGGGAGGGTCAGGTGAAACATAGAAACATAGACTTTGACAGCAGATAAGGACCGCTTGGCCCACCTAGTCTGCCCATTTCCCTACCTACAGGATAAGCCTCAGATTCTAGTTAACCAACAGCCTATTTCTTCCTACCCCCCACAAGAATCACCTTATGTCTGTCCCATGTATTCTTGAATTCTCCCACAGTTTTAGACCCACAACCTCCTCAAGAAGGCTGTTCTACGCATCCACTACCCTCTGTGTGGAAAAAATACTTCCTCACATTGCCCCTAAACTGCCCCCTCTATCTTTAAATTGTGTCCCCTTTTTCTTGCATGTCTCTTTTTCTGAAAGATGCTACCCTCTTGGACTTTGTTGATTCCACTGAGGTACTTAAATGTTTCTATCATGTCCCCCTCTCCCTCCTTTCCTCAAGGGTATACATATTAAGCTCTTTTAGTCTCTCCTCATATGGCTTCTCTTGCAGACCCTGCACCGTTATAGTTGCCCTCCTCTAGACTGCCTCTATCCTGTCTATGTCCTTGAGGAGATGGGGTCTCCAGAACTGGATGCAGTACTCCAGATGGGGTCTCACCAATTGTCTGTACAGAGGGATAACAACTTCCTGTTTTCTGCTGGTGATGCCTCTCCCTATGCATCCCAGCATATCCCCAGCTCTCCATACCGCCTTCTCACATTGCTTGCTAACCTTAAGGACATCTGATATGATTACCCCCAGGTCCCTTTCCTTTTTTGTTTTTGTTACTATCTCCCCTCCCCCATTGTGTAATCTTCCCCTGGGTTTTTGTTTCCCAGGTGCATTATTTTGCACTTCTTTGCATTGAATCCCAGCTGCCATACTTCTGACCATTCCTCCAACCTTGCCAAGTCCCTTCTCATCCTTTCCACGCTTCCTTGTGTACCAACCCTGTTGCAGATCTTTGTGTCATCTGCAAAGAGGCATACTTTTCCTTCCAGTCCCTCTGCAATGGCACTTATAAAGACATTAAAAAGGACTGGACCCAGTACTGAACCCTGCGGTACCCCATTAGTAACCCCTCTTTCTCCATTTACAATGACGTTCTGTGTCCTGTTGTCCAGCCAATGTTTTACCCATGTTACCACCCTGGGACCCACTCCCAGGCTGGTTAATTTCACTATTAATCTTCTGTGTGGGATTGTGTCAAAAGCCTTGCTAAAGTCTAGGTAGGCCATGTCCACAGCACCTCCCTGGTCTACTACTTTGGTCACCCAGTCAAAGAAATCAATTAGATTCATCTGACATGACCTTCCCACTGTGAACCCATGTTGCCTTGGGTCCTGTGCCCCACTGGCTTCTAGGTACTCAACAATTCTTTCCTTCAGAAGTGATTCCATCACTTTTCCTACTACTGAGGTCAAACTGACAGGTCTGTAGTTTCTTGGTCCCACTTTTGTGAAGGGGAATCATATCCACCTTCCTCCAGTCCTCAGGTACCACACCATCCACACCATCCTCCCATGATTTGCTAAAAAGCGTAGTCAGTGGTTTCACTAGTTCTCCCCTTAATTCTTTTAGAATTCTGGAGTGAATTCCATCAGGCCCCATTGCTTTGTACACCTTCAGTTTTAGGAGTTCTTTCAGAACCCTTTCTTGTGAAAGACTGGGCTCGACCCCCCCCCCCATCCAGAATGCTTCTGTTAATTAGATTAGACACCTCCCCCTCCTCTTTTGTGAACACTGAGCAGAAATATTTGTTCAGTATCCCTGCTTTTTCACTAGCCCCCTCTGCCTGCCCACCGTTCATTCTATTCGGCCTCATTATCCCTCCCTTTGTCTTTCTACGTTCCCTGATGTACCTATAAAAGGTTTTATCACCCTTCTTAACCGAGTTGGCTATCCTTTCCTCAGTTTGGGCCTTTGCTATTCTGACTTTCCTCCCTGCTTCCTTCTGCCTTAACTGGTACAGCTCTCTGTCCTGCTTCTTCTGTGTTTTCTTGTACTTCCTGAATGCTATCTTTTTCTCCCTGACTTTTCCCGCCACCTCTTTTGAGAAACATAGTGGCTTTTTCTTTCTTTTTGATTTGTTTATTTGCTTCACACAAAGGCTTATCTGGTAAATCTCTTAAATAAATAAATAAATAAACACAAAGGCTTGTTGCCTCTGTGATGGTAGTTTTGATGATTCCCCATTGTTGCTCCACCTCTCCTTCTAGCCTGTTTGCTAGTGCTTTTCTGAGGCACTCTCTCATCTTGGCAAAGTCAGCCCTCCTGAAGCCCAGTACTCTCACTTTTGTATGGTTTGACTCTGTAGCTGAGTTTAACGTGATCCACCCTGTTTGATGGTCACTTGTTCCCAGATGACAACCCACTTCTAGATCTCAGATCCTCATACTGTCCCCATTTGTGAGTATGAGGTCTAAGATTGCTCCCTCATGAGTGGGTTCTGAAACTAGCTGTCTGAGGCATGCCACCTGTAGGGCATCGAGAATGGCCCTGCTCTTGGATGTGGCTGCAGCAAGTGTGCTCCAGTTAACATCTGGCACATTCAGGTCTCCCATCAACAGTATCTTCCCTTTCCCTGCCATCCTAAGAATGCCTTCTATCATATCCTTGTCCATTCCTTCCCCCTGACCTGGGGGTCTGTATACAACCAAGGTGTGGATTGTGGTGCCTCTTCCAGTCTCCAAGGTGACCCACAGTGCCTCCTCTCCTCCCTGTTTACTCTTTTGTTCAGTTGCTTTTATCCCCTCCTTTACATAGAGAGCTACTCCTCCCCCTCTTCTCCCCTCCATGTCTCTCCTGTAGGTTATGTACCCTGGTATGTTAACATCCCAGTCATGGTTCTCTGTGTACCATGTTTCTGTGACTGCTGCGATATCCAGGCATCCCTCTTCCATCAAGGCCACCAGTTCAGGGAGCTTGTTGCCCAGGCTATGAGCATTGGTACTCATTATCCTCCATTTCCTGATGGCTTTACTCCTTTTGGCCCCATCCCTGTCCTTCTTGCCTTTGTCACTTTCTCCATTTACCCCTGCCCTTCTCCCTATCGACATCTCTATGTTGGTGTTTACTGCACTTACTACCATGACTTTTTTGGGGGGCTATGATTTCCCTGCTCTTTTCCAGTGCCTCCCCCCACTTGGCTAGTTTAAATACTTGCCAATGAAGCATTTAAATCTATCACCTAAGATCCTTGTTCCCCTCCTGGACGGATGCAGCCCATCATGCCAGTATAGGCTTGCATCACTCCAGGTGGACCCCCAGTCTCCAATGGAGCCAAATCCCTGAGCTCTGCACCAGTTTTTCAACCACTGATTGAATCCTATGGTGTGGAGCACCCTAGCCTCTTGTACACCATAGACAGGCAGCACCTCCGAGAAGGTTACCGTGTGTGCTATTTGTCTAAGGCCCCTCCCCAATTCCACAAACTCTTCCTGCACTGCTCTGATCCCTTTCTTAGCCAGGTCATTTGTCCCTAGGTGGACAATGACATCCAGCTCCCTCCCCTGTGCAGCTGCTCCGGCAATCCTGAGGATTCACTCCCTGTCCCTCCAAGCCATGGCACTAGGCAGGAACCTTACCTCCCTCTCCCCTTCCTCCCCAAGTTCTACCTTCCTAACAATGGGGTCCCCCACCAGGAGTTGCTTCCTTCTCCTGTGGGGTCCCATGCCACCCTCCTGTGGGTCTCCTTTGGGGAGGTTCCCAACATCCCCTTTGGCCTCCACTGTGGGTGCCTCCATAGAAGAACCACACATTGCCAGAATGGCATAGGAATTGTGGAGAGGTACAACTGGAGGGATGCACCTCTGCTCCACCACCCTCACCCTCCCTGAGCCCACTGTGGTCCAACCACTCCTCTTTCTTGGCAACCTCTGAGGCAATGGCAGTGGCCCTGGTGGTCCCTGGATGGAAGAGGAGGTCCCAAAAATCCTGGCTAAATCAGCCTGGAGATGAGCAACTTCCCCTCTCAGCCCAGAGAGGTGCCTGCAGATGGGACAACACCGCATCCTCCAGAATGTCTCCTGGAAGACTGCTGCTCCACAGCCACTGCACTGCACCACTCCTATCATGTCTTATTTCTGGCCCCTTCGCTATTGTTTAGAATCCTTACTCTTTCCTCTGTTTCTTTTTCCCTCTCTCTCTACTTACTTACTGCCTCTGTGCCCTTTTGGCTCCTGACTGTCCTGTTCTGAGACAAGAAGATCTGATATTTCTCAGTAGACCCCTTACTTGCTTAGAGGCAGACCTCCAGCAGCTAGAGGGGGCTGGAGAGCTACTCTTTCCCTTCTAGGATGGTGCGTCTTTGGTGGATCTGTGATCACTCACTTCCTGCTCCCAAACAGGATGTTCCTGTTGTCAGTCGAATCCTGTGGAGTAGGGAGGGAATGTTAAAAAAAAAAAAACAAAGAAAAAAACACTGAGGAGTCCTGATCGTGACAGTGGGGGATTGGGCACCCTCAGTGTCACTCTTTTGTTTCTGGGCGGGATGTGGGGTGGTGGGTGCTGAGAGGGAGGTTCGGGTTGGGGAATATGTATAAATAAAAAAAAGAGAAATCAGTGGTCATGGAGGAACACAGCACAGTCTGCCATGACTAAGATGGCCACCACACTGTACTGTATATATGCTAGTAGTCACGCATGTGCAATACAGTTTGGTGGCCATCTTGGACATGGCAGAGTATGCCATGTTCTGCTTCTGCCATGACTGCCAGTAATAAAAATAGTGCAGTGCAACTGCCAATGGAGACAGCAAGCAGAGTGCTCCATGGACACGGAAGTGACTGTGTTTCAACTCCAACATGTTGTTCAGCCGGAAGGAATGCACTGAGCCCTTTTATCATAGCAAGAGGTCTGCAGGGCTATGCCCACTGCAGCCCTAACAAGCATTTGTCAATGCTAAATGTTTCCTTGCATGATGTATGTGGCAGAGGTGTCCTGTGCTAAATGAATCACAACTTAAGGGTAGTAACGAAATCCTCACCTGTCATAACCTGAGGCAGATCAGGTGCCCCATAATGAAGCATGCATCACTGTAGCATATGATGTATATGTTATTTGCCATAAAACAATGTCAACTGCTGTAAACATGGCAAAATATTTGTAAACAGCAACCAACCATTTTGCCACATTTAATCTGCCGATGGCCAACACCAAAATTGAAACTTGCATCTGGAGCAGAGCATTTCACCATACATCCCTAAGCCTTTATTGGGGAATGGTGTATACCTCTGTCAGTTGAGTTGTCCCTTCCTTGTATTCTCACTATCCAGTTGTCTGTGTACAAGCAGGAACACTTTATTTCATGTTAAGAATAAATGCAATACAAATACAAAAAAAATAAGTTGCTTCTGACTTGTGTCACACATTATGCCTTGTACAGCACTTAAGTAGTTAGTCTTGCTAACTGCATTTACTCCAGGGTATCTAAGGGTACTTGTGGAATTCCTAGAAGGGAACACAGTAGAAGAGGGTTTGTCTGTGAAACAAGTGCCAGTATTAGTAACAACAAGATTAAGACAGCAGTTAAAGGAAAAGAACACAGAGCCACAAACTAAAGTGCTTTTTGCACTGCAGATTGTCAATCCCTTTCTCTGTACACCGTTTACCAATTGGCCTAGCCACCATTTCCCACAGCCATGGTAAGAATCTATACTAAAAATATACAGATTGCCTTAATACTTCTTGGAAGTGTGGGAGGGTTCTTCTGTAAACAGTTGTTTACATGCACTCGAGATTGGGGTGTACAGTAGCCTGACTAAATACTCCAGGTGTCAGTGCTTTTTATGCACATACAAATGTCAGAAATCCAGTAGTGACTATTTCTGATATTATTAATGTGCATAAAATACTCTCTGCCACTGCAGAACATTCCCAAAATCTGCTTGCTCCTTACATGGATTGCACAGGCAGAGACTGAACAGAGACAGAGATACACAGCACATTACTGACATGCACAGTCAGACAGCTACTTTTACTGACAGTGCAGCATGTCACTGACTGTGACTTGTGTGCACAGTGACATAGCACCAGAACAGGCTTCTGTGGTTACTACCATACCACTGTGCTGTTACTGTGCATCGCTGTGTCACCTGCTCTCTCACTCGCTCTTGTGCACAGGTCCTGCTCTCCAGCATCCAATAGCACAGAAACCAGACCACAGGTTAAATCCAATGACTGCTGCTCTGCACAAACTACAGAGAGATGCATGCCTTTCTGTGTTTGAAAAAGCCCTTCATTCTGATGTTCTGTTCTCAGCATGATATTGGAGAGAAAGAGAGACAACCATGAATCATGTTCACACCCTGTGAGCACAGTGACCTGTGCTGCCTTCTATGCATCACTACACAGCGAGAGACATACAGACAACACATTGCAGAACCTGTTAATTTTGTCACAATCCCGCTGCCTCTTTCTGTCACTCTGTCACCAAATCTGCCTGTGGCACATCCAGCTCCCTTGCTGTGAGACAGCCCTCTCTCTCAGCTGTGCACGGCAGTGGTGTCCCTGTCTCTCTCACTGTCCACAAGCAGTGCTTGCTCTCTGTCTGTCCCTCTCTGTGAGACATTGCACCAGTCTGCATTGTCTGCCACTCTGTGCTTAGTAACCTGAGGATCTTGGAGACAGTGGGAGGGGGGAAATCTGGATATGGGATAGCAGCGACCTGAGACCTTGAGGACAGCTGGGGGTAAATACAGTGCACATAGCTTCTGGGTCTCTCTGTTACTGTGCACATTTTGGCACACAGATATGTAGGAGACATGAGTGGCTGCATGCTGTATCACACAGTTGCCCTCCCTCTCAGCTACATGTTGCAGGACAGCAGGGGAAACACTAATGGACTCTCTCTCTTTTTCCTTGTACTCTCGCTGTTTGGAGGTCGAACGCATGCTGATGGTGTGAGTGCTGAGCCAGCCAGTAGGTAGGTGGGGAGCCGGTGAGGTTGCCGGCAGCCTTTATGTACATATCCTGCTCTCAGTGAACAGAGGATGGGGAGTGAACATGGTGGGTGAGTGGGACTCTCTCTCTCTCTACATACTGCATATTTGTCAGCTGAGAGGTGTTCTTTCTGGAGCCATAGGGAAGTCATCCAACAACGAGCTATAATATATGTGAGAGAGAGAGAGAGAGAGAGAGAGAGTGACTGAGTGAGGTAGTGTCGGAGGGAGGTTGGCTACGGGTGTTATGCAAGTGAAAGGAATGAAGTGCTGTCTCTCTGTTTCATTGGAGTGCTTCATTTCTTTCAACTACAGGACGCTTATAGCTGTGAAACTCTGACCACCATCACTGTCTGCTTGGGTGATCATTGGTCTGTCAGGGATGATCCCACTGTACATTGCTCTGCATAGGGTTAGTCCATGACACACCTAGGTTCACTGTTAAATATGAGTTCTGCAGACAATTTGTCTTTAATGAACATGTATTTTTTATCACCCATGTGCTGATCTAGTTTATGTTTAAATGTATTAATGTTATTACTTTCTGCTACTTGTTTAGGCAATGGATTCCAACTTCTGATCCTTTGTGTAAAAAAGTTGCATCGCTTCTTGGTCACATTGGTTTCTCCTTTTAGTCTGTAATCATGGGACCTCGTTTTTTTTATTTTGTTCCTGAAATTTTTGTAGTCCAGTACTTTCCATCAAACTGGAATCTTTGGTTGCCCTGAAGACTAGACAAAGGTTTCCTCTTAACTGTCTATACTCAGTGGAGTATACTCAGAGTTGTTCGAGTCTATTGTTATAGTTATGATATTGTAAACCCTTATTTTTTTTATTTTTCTTGGCATACCTTGTTTTAGTTTTTACTTTTGATGGTGTTTGCTGCAGAAAACTGTGAACAGTATTCCAGATGAGGACGAACTAAATGGGTGTACAGTAGGAGAATTATTTTTTATTCTCTACTTTTAATGTTGGATAGAATACAACCTAGTACTTTTTAGCATTTTTTTACAGTCATTTTTGTGTGCCCATCCATGGAAAGTTTGTCTGTAATTATTATTCCTAGGTCTCTTTCTTCTGTAGTAGTTTCTAACACCTGGTTGTGTAGTTTGTATGTGATGTTCGGGATTTTAGATCCAAAGTGCATCACCTTACACTTGATTCTGTTAAAAGTAATTTTACTATTTTTTGCCCATACAGATAAATTATCCAAATTAGCCTGGAGTTTATTTATGTCCATCATCCTGATTCTGTACCAGATCCCCTAATTTGCAGTTGTATGCATACTTACTTAACCATGCATTTTCTGATGTCTGGAGTGTGGTTACTAATATATTGAATAGAGTAGGCCCTAGCACAGAGCCCTGGGGTACCCTGTTTGTTACAGCACCCCAGTCAGACTGATAACCCTTTATTGATACTTTTTGCTTTCTGTTTTCTAACCATGATGTTATTCAGTTCACAATATTTGGCTGTAACTTGATTTGTTAGAGTTGTTCAATTAGTGTTTTATGTGATACTTCTTGAATGCTTTGGCAAAGTCCAAAAATATTACATCCACTGGTATCCCATTTTCCAAAGCTGCACTCGCAGGTTCAGAAAAGACTATTAAATTGGTGAGGCATGATCTTCCTGGTATAAACCTATGTTGTGAGATATCTATTATTTGTTCATTTTTCAAATGGTCTATAATTCATTGTTGTATGACTCTTTCCAGTATCTTCCCTATAACTGATGTCAAACTTATGGGCCTGTAATTTTTTTTATTTCTGATCTTGAACTGGTCTTGTGTATTGGTATTATGAGAGCTTGTCCCCATTCTGGCAATGTTTTACCATTTTTTAGGGATAGGTTAAATAAGTAAGTTAAGGGTCCCACTAGTTCACTTTCTAGCTCCTGGAGTAGTCTAGGAGTTATGCCATCTGGGCTGCTGAGCTACTGGATTTTAAGCCTCTTATAATTTTGCTGATTTCATTTTCTGTGATTAGAATGTAGTCGTTTATTGAATTTGTAATGGGTTTAACTATTTTTCTTTTGGTTCATATACAGTACACTTAAAATGTATTTGTTCAATTCCGAGGCTATGTCTGCTTCTTCTGTAATAGTTCCATTTTGTGTTATGATTGGACCTACATAGAAACATAGAAGTTGACAGCAGGTAAGGACCGCAAGGCCCATCCAGTCTGCCCATTTCTTTTTCTACCTTATGAATGTGCCATCGACTTTTGCTCTGTCAATGGCCTATCTATTAATACTTACCTGTATTGCTCCCTTATGCCTATCCCATGCTTGTTTGAAGCCCTGCACTGTATTCATATCCACAACTTCCTGAGGTAGGCCGTTCCATGCATCCACCACCCTTTCTGTGAAAAAGAACTTCCTCACATTACCCCTTAATCGGCCTTCCTCTAATCTCATGCTCTGCCCTCTTGTCCTGTTTTTCTTATAATGAAACATATTAGACTTGTTCACCCTGTTAATGCCCTTAAGGTGTTTGAATGTTTTAATCATATCACCTCTCTCCCTCCTTTACTCTAGGGTATACATATTGAGCTCTGTTAATCTGTCCTCATATGTTTTCTGATGCACTCCCTGCACCATTTTGGTTGCCCTCCTCTGGACTGCCTCAATTTGGTTTATGTCCTTGTGAAGGTGTAGCCTCCAGTACTGCATGCAGTACTCCAGAAGGGGCATAACCAGTGTCTTGTAAAGAGGGAATTATTACCTCCCTCTTATGACTTGTGATACCCCTACTAATACACCCCAACATCCCCCAAGCCTTACATACTGCTTTAGTGGTCTGCTTGAATGATTTCAGGTCCTCTGTGATGATGATGCCCAAGTCTCTTTGTTTCCTTGTGACTGCCAGCAACTCCCCTCCCAACCTATAGGTGGCTTCAGGGTTAGGTGTCAGCGTAGCTCAGATGGTAGCACATCCGCCTCTGGACCAGAAAGTGGTGGGTTCTCGTCCCATACCGGGATTGGACTTGCACCTAAAAATCACTGGCATCCAAGTGCAGTATTGGGGGGTGCTGTACTGCTGGAGTGTGCCATTCTTCGGATGAGATGTTAAACCGAGGTCCCTTCTGCCCATCCTGGTGTTGTCCTCGTGGGTGTCCAAGTGGAAGTAAAAGAACCCAGGGCACTCTTTGCAAAGAGCAGGGAGCATTCCTGGTGTCCTGGCCAACATTCCCCTTCCCATAAACTGGTTCATGCAATTATCCAGGCAGTGTGTGGGTGACGATGTGTGATATGGCCACCACCACATATTCAGTCACTTCACTACCAGTCTAGCATTGCTTGTAAAGTGCATTGGGATACTGTGTATGAAAAGCGCTATATAAATGCTGATTCTTCTTCTTCTTCTCTTCCCTATGTGCATGATCTTGCACTTCTTTGCGTTAAACCCCAGTTGCCACTCTTCTGACAATTTTGGTTTCCTCTAAGTGCTCCTATATAATTATAAAATTGTTTCTTATTGTCTTTCACTTTGTTTATCAAGTTTATTTCCACATTTCTTTTAGAGTTTCTGATCAAGTTATTAAGTTGTTTGTTACAGTGTTTCAGCTTTGCACCTGTACTACTGGATTAGGGTTTTTTTCACTTTATCTTTTTTATTGAAATTCAAGTATATAAGAAAGCACACATCTTAAACAATAGAAGACTATCCTCCATGTAAGGTATAAAACATCACTTAGCAAAAAAAACAATATTTAGGGTAAACATATTGGAGAAGCCTTACATGTCTTAATAATAAAACAGAAACCTGGACAGGATGTAAGTGGAGAGCAGAAGGTTTACAATCAATAGGGTATTATAGGATCAGAAATAGCAACCATGTATGAAATACATGCTAGGGCAGGCTATGGCAAAGCATTCAGTAAATTGTAAAAAGTGATAAATGTGGTAATATGAACAATGTTCAGTAATGGAGAGGTGAAGATAAGAGAAAAGTGTGCAAGGAAAGAAAGAAGAGAGAAAAGGAAAGGAAGAAAGGTAGCAGAGAGGGAGAAAACAGGGAAGAAGGGAAAAAGGAGGAGAAATCTGTGCACAAAAGTTTTGAGAAAACCTAATCTGAGAGCAAAATAAGAAGAAGGGCTAAATATCCCTAAGAATTAGGGTCTTGAAGAACCAGGTTCATGTACATTAATAATCCTGCCAATACCTGTCATATACAGTAAGTAGGTTATGAGTCACATGAGATAATCAGTCTAGAGAGGCATACTGAGAGAGGCTTTGAAGAACATCTGAAAGAAGAGTTGGTTTCCATTTCATAAGAATCAAACATTTGACCAGAAGAGAAAATATGTTTAGCCATCTGAAATGTGCATGTGAGAGGAGAGAGCTATTGGGGATAAGGATGCCTAGAAGGAATAGCTTGGGGTCAAAAAGTAGTCTTTGTCCTGTTACTCTGGAGGCAAGTAAACAGACTTTATGCCAAAGCTTATTAATGGGAGCGCGAGACCACTAGATATGAAGTAGACCCCCATTGGCCAAATTGCAGCACCAGCAGTTATTATTATTTAATAGTCCCATTCATTGAAGCAGAGAGGGGGTTCTATACCAAAGATGTAGGATTTTTGTTTGTATAAAAGAACTATGGGCATCTTTAAAGGTATTATGTGCAATATGCCAACAATTACTCCATTGTGCATCTGAAATATTGTAGTTAAGAAGAGTACTCCATTTATTTTTGGCCTGTATAGACTGATCAGGAAGATTATCAATAATGTCTTTGTAAATGGAGCTAGTTAATTTTATTAATAAATTAGTTCAGTGCGAGATGTATGTGTTTAGAAGAGTATGCCTATACACTGAACTAGAGAGAGAGTTATAAGCTGCCCGAATTTGTAAAAACTTCCAGAAGTCCTGTTTAGGAAGTTTCCATGTGACCTGCAAGTTTGAGAATCATTTAAGAGTGAGTGAATTCTGGTTCATGATATCTCCAAGAAAGAAAATGCCTTTGTTCCTCAATGTATGACAGAAAATTGGGTGATCTTCTAGAGTGAGCAGTGAATTGCCGCATAAGGGGGCATAAAACCAGGGTGTTGGATTGGATTTCATGAATTTGTGGGTTAGTTTCCAATAAAGAACAGAGGATGATATAGTCGGGTGAGATTTTACTTTAGAGGAAATGGGATTAAAAATGAAGAAAGTGGGGACACCTCCTGGGCACAATGCGGATTCCACTGCAACCCATAGTGGTGAGCGAGGGGAGGATTTCTGAAACAATTTCATGGTTTGGGCCATTCGGAAAATCCAGAGGTAGCCGTTGAAGCAGGGGAGTCCGAATCCCCCATTTTTCCAATGTGATCAAAGTTTGTTGAGGTTAAATCTCAGTGGTTTCCCATCCCAGATAAAGTTACTTATTAATTTATCAGTTTTAGCAAAAAAGGAGGATGGTAAGACTAAAGGAATATTGACAAAGAGGTAAAGAATCTTGGGAAGTATGGACATCTGAATGGCTGCAATGTTCCCCATGAAAGAGAGATTAAGAAGCTTCCATCTGTCCAGAATTGTTTTGATGTTATCAAATAAGGGGTTCAAGTTAATGTCCCATATCTTCCCTAAGTTACTAGTAATTTTGATTCCTAGATATGTTATACCCTGTAGTGACCAGCAGAATCCAAAAGGAATGTTCATAAAGGCTTTATAGTTGTCATTAAGGGGCATAGTTTATGATTTTCCATAATACAAAGCAAGGCCAGAAATTTTAGTAAAATTATTAAGCAAATCAACCAACAGGTGCCCAGCCTCATTCAGGTTTTTGAGTAAGTTTTTGTGTAGGAGAGAGAAACATATCTTGAATTGCTCACAGGTATGCCAATAATGCCAGATGATTGACGTAAACAAGCAGTCAAGGGCTCCATGGCTAAAATAAACAGGGAAGGTGACAGGGGACAGCCTTGTCTAGTTCCCCCTTGCTAGATTAAAGTAAGAGGAAAGGGTGGAATTAGTAACTACTTTAGCAACAGGGGAGTTATATAATAGCTTGATCCAGGAGCAAAAGGTATGAGAAAGACTGAAATAAGATAAAACTTGATGAAGGTAGTCCCAAGTTTAAGGAATCAAAGGCCTTCTCAAAATCAATAGCTGTGGCTGCAGCTGGTGTCTTGAGGGATTTGGCTGTGTGAATTAAATTAAATAAGGAATGTAGGTGATCAGAACCAGATCTATGTTTAATAAAACCAACTTGTGAACAATGAGTTAGCTTGGGAATCAAGGATTCAATTCGAGAAGTTAACAGTTTAGCAAATATCTTCCCATCCATGTTTAATAAAGAGATGGGCCTGTAACTTGCAGGGTGAGTAGGGTCTTTTTTCTTTCTTAGGGATTAGGGTTATAATTGCTTTGATGCAAGATTGGGAAAGCTTGCCAGTATTGGAAGCTTCTTGATAAACATTAAGAAGAAGGGGACATAAGGTGTCGGAAAACATTTTATAGAAATCGACAGGGAATCCATCACCCCCAAGGGATTTGCTGGATTTCAAGGAAGACAAAGCTTTCTGGATTTCCTGAAGCAAGAAGGGTTCATCTAAAGAATTTGTTTCAACAGTAGAAAGATGAGGAAGATGTAACGATTTAAGGAACTGTTGAATTTCTAAAGTAGATGGAGGATTTGTATTAGAGTATAGTTTTTGATAAAAGGTTTTCATGATACGGTTTATAGAAGGGTTGTCGGAGTGAATCGTACCCTGTTCATCTTTTAGGCTTAGAATGTGTCATTCCATTTGTTGTGCTTTGAGCTGGTAAGAGAAGAGTTTTCTGTTTTTATCGTCGTGTTCCCAAAACTTATATTTAAGTTTAAACAAGGCCAGTTCGGTTTTACGAGAAATTAATTTGTTAATTTTAACTCTAAGTTGAAGAATTTCAAGATGAAGCTGAGAATCAGGACAGTGCTTATTAGAGGAAAAGTATAAATTCTCTTCAGCCTTAAGAGATTTTTCCAAGTCAGCCAGCTGTTATTCCCTTACTGTTTTCCTATGTTCAGCATAACTGATAATTTTCCCTCGAATCCTAGCTTTAAGAGCTTCCCATACAGAGGACATAGAAGATGCAGTTGGGGTATTGTGAAAGAGGAAGTCCTGAATTTGTGCTTTGATCATGGGTAAGAAATTGGGATCCTTGAGAAGGAGAGGGTCCAGCTGCCAGTAAGAAGATTTAGGTGATAATGGGCCCCACAAAAGTTACAATTTGACAGGGGAATGGTCTGAGATTATGATGGAAGAGATGGATGAATCAATAGTTTTTTCCATTATAACAGGAGAGGCTAACCAGTAGTCAGTTCTACTGTATGTCTTATGTAGAGAGGAGTAAAAAGTAAATTCTTGATCACGGGGGTGAAGGAGGCACCATACATCAGCTAATCCAACATCTTGCATTAGTAATAAGAGGGCTTTAATACTTCTTGGGTGGGCCTCTGTAGTGAGGCTACTTCTGTCAATACTGGCTTCTAAAGCTAAGTTAAGATCCCCTCCAAGAAGAACTGGTGTATTATCAGTGTTAAAGGATAGAATCTGTTGAGCTAAATTATGAAAAACTCTGGGGAATCAGAGTTGGGTGCATAGACATTAACAAGCAGAAGAGGACCAGAGTTGGTATTCAGTTTGACCATCACCCATTTGCCGTCAGTATCAGAAACGGAGTTTACAAGGGACCATATGAGACTGTTACGAATAAGAATAACAACTCCTCTTTTTTTTTGAGGTATAGGATGATTCATAGATCTGACCGACCCAATCTTTTTAAGTCTATGAACATCCTCTGCTAATAATTTTGTTTCTTGAAGGAAAGTAATTTGTGTTTTATGTTTTTTGAGATGTGAAAGAATTTGCTTCCACTTACAAGGAGAATTAAGTCCCTTCACATTCCATGCTTATAAAAGTATGCCACTCGTTTTGTTAGTATTAAAGAAAAAGAATAATCGCTGGAGTGTGAGGGGACAAATAAATGAGGTAGAGGATGATTAGAATATAATATAGAGAGCTTACGTATGTACATAGAGTGGCAGGAACATTAAAATCAAAAAAAGTGAGATGTATGATACATGAGTAGCACAGATATCTTATTAAAGTTAGAATACAGATGAGGAAGGAGAAAAGTCATTAACAACAACAACAATACTAGTAAGCTAAATAACAAAGAAAAAGTTTTATGGGTGTGAAGAGATATGAGTCAGCCAGCTGGCTAAAAGAATCTCTCAACACACTCTGGGGCATCGATGTAGGGAGGAGACTAGGGAGGACTGGTTATAAATATTGACCCAAACCTAAGTCTGATCCCAGTAATATAACAAAGTAAGTATTCCTGATAAGCTAAACTGAAAGGGAATAATACCAAAAGAGGCAGGGGACTGTAATAATCTCATCTTAATTCTAAGCTAACAGGGCAAGGTATAAGGATAAAGTTAAACACCAGAACTTATTTATAAACATTAGTAGTAATAGTACAAGATATATCAACTCAAAATAACAGTAAATTAAAGAACCATATACGAGATGCCAGTACAGCCTAGACACAGAGTAAGGAATTCAGGGATCCAGGTGGAATGCAAATGAACAAATATAGACGGAAAAGTAGATCATTACCACATTAGAGTGACTCTCAGTATACTTTGCAGCGCAACAGAATAAGTACATAATAAATACAGTATTAGGGGGGAAGAAGGAAGGGGAGGTCAATTTAAGCCCTTACGCCCTGAGCCAATGCAACTCGGGATTATGTGGAGAGGTATAGGCTTCGGTGATAACTGTAGACAGAAGAGATAGTCATAGTAAAGATCTGCTCTGATTACTTGAAAATAGCCCAGATAGGTGTTATATGGGGTGACTAGGTCTAGAAGACTAGGCCCAGTGAGCCCCAAAACAGGAGGGACCACACAGCAGTGGATTTCTGTAGTATCTGTAAGCTTTGAGTAAAGTACGGAACATAAGGAAGATGTAGATTGACAATCCTTTGCAACAGTACACCAAACATAGCCCACCTCTTTGAGTGCTAATGATAGTTCCATATTATAAACAGGAGGTAGTAAGAATAATGGAGCGTAGGGAAGGAGATAGATTAAATGTAGTTGCCAATAATACTTAAGAACCTGTCATCAGGAGAGGGAAGGGGTAAATTGCTTTGTAATATATAATAATTCACATATGAAAAAAGAAAAGGCAATAATCAGGATGCATACCGATTGAAGATATGCAACTGAACAGCCAAAAAACTATAAACCTGATGCACTGCTAAATTGGAGAGTAAAAGGCTTGATACAAAGAGCCTGTTTTGTGAGGTAATGTAGAAACTCTAACACTAAAATAATGAGTTAGAAAAGCATTGCTGATATACCAAAGTTCCCTTGAAGACCTTTAAGCTGCTCGTTTAAACACTTCAACAAAAAAGTAAATTGATCGTGCCGCGATGTACAGCCTTTGCTTTCTGCACCCACTGGGAGCGAAAGCAACCAGGTAGCATAGACTGTAGAGCAGGCGGCTAGGCAGAAAAAGTATACTGGCGCTCCCTTTAAGTATTCTGGAAGCAAAAGCTACCAAGATATAGCAACTGTGACCATATTACTGACCATATAAACTCATGACACCTTAGATTTATTAGCAGGATTGTGGCTATTGATGTTCTTGCTTTTGATCTTTGCCCTACATTTCTTTTTGGGTGGCTCTAAAGATTTGAGGGGGGAACTTGCAACAACTTCTGCCCATGAAGTATCAGTAGAAATACATCCTTGAGGCACAGGGCCCAAGTTAGAGGGATGTTCGTCTGAAATTTGCTGGGAAAGATCCTCCTGCGAGGAGTGCATGTCATCCTCCAAGAGAGCAAACTTATTGCTCAAGGGAATAGAGGGGTTGATTTGAAGGTGAGAGGCTGCAGCTTGGGGTGTTTGGGGTGAAACCTCGCTAGAACAGCATGAAAGTCTTGAAGAATAATGCCCCGACAGAAGCTTCTCCTGCAGCCGTGTTGATTGCCTTGGGGCTGAATCAGTTGCAGCATTGCTGCTTGGGGCTGCGAGTTCTGCAACACTTTCCCCATGTTCCTGTACCTTGTCATCCACCATCCATGAGGATTCCAAAGCTGTGTTTGGGTTGTCAATTGCTGCTGAACCACCCAGGGTAAGATTGCAAAATGAGACCTCCAGATAGTTGGCTAAGGCGTTAGGGGTTTCAAAATCCTTGAAGGAAGAGCCTAAGAAAAGGCGTAGTGTCGCGGGGTAACATAGAGCAAACTTAATGCTTCTTTGGTGGAGGATTTCTTTAAGTGGATTGTAGGCCTTTCTTCTGATGGTTAAATTTTTTGGAAAGTTTCTGTAGATGGAAATATTAAACTCTTGCCACTGAAGTTTCCACGTTTCTCTGGCTCGTTTCAGTATTAATTCTGTATGGGAATAGTTCAAGAAGTTGGCAATGATAGGCCTTGGTCATTGGTCTGATGTTGGCCTGGGACCCAGAGTGCGTTGTGACCACTCAATTATTAACGTTAGGTAAGTAGGCAGTTTAAGCATTGCAGGCAGCACATGTAATAAAAGCGCAGTAGTGTCTCCTAATTCTACACCTTCAGGGAAGCCAAAAAATTGTAAATTGTTGCGAAGATTACGATTTTCAATATCATCAGTTTTGGCTTGTAGGGATTTAATAGTTCAATCTTGATTGCAGACAGTAGCCTGGAGGTCATGAATAGTAGTGGTGTCACAGGCCGTTGCCTTCTCATTAAATGCAATTTTCTGGCTAAAAGTTTCAAGAGTGGTCACATTCTGTTGGGTGGAGGTTTTTAGATCATTAATCTCAGCCATCAGTTTAGAAAACATTACTTACACTCTAGCTAGTGAGCTTTGCTGTACTCGGAGATCTGCCATAATGCTGAAGGATGAGGCCTAGTATGCTGCGGTACAGTGTAGAATAATTGAATATAAGTAGATGATGGATCAAAAATGACTTACAAACTGTGTCAGGCAGTAAGATTACCGGATGGTCACAGGAGTTGGTACCAAAGAAAGGTCTGGTGAAGGCTGGATGAGGTTAGATTGCAGTCATTCCTGCAGAGATTCTGAACTATGTTGCCATCTTCTGCCTGGTCAGGCCACGCCCTGATGAGGTTTTTTTTTAACTTGGTGTATAGTTTCTTTTTTTTTTTTAGATAAATTTCATGATGTTCTTATTCCACCAGGGTGGACATCTTTGACTATTTTTGTATTTACTGATTACCGGTACCCATTTTTCTGTGCAATAGTTTATTTGATTTTTTATGTTCACCCATATGATTTTCAAATCCTGTTTCAGAAATTCTTGTTTCCAATTCCAAGTTGATAAGAATTCTTAAATTTTTTTTTATAGTTTGCCCTGTGATATTTTTTTTAGAATGATTTTACCTTCTGCTATTTTATAATATGCTTTGTAAGAGAATTCAATAATTTGGTAATCGCTGTCCCCTAATGATTGTATTAATTTTAGTCCATGTATGTCTTAATTGCCATTTGTTAATATTAAATCAAGAATGTTATTTTCTCTTGTAGGTTTGGTTACTAACTGATCCAGATTGTGTTGAATGGTGTATTCAATAAATCTTTTTCTATATGGTTATTATTATCCAGTGTTTCCCAGTTTATATATGGGAAATTAAAGTTGCCCATTAATATGGTATTGTTAGTTAAATTTAGTTTTTCAAGGCAGTTTAAGAATTGATCACTGCCTTTGTTGTTTAGCCCAGGTGGCCAATATCCTAATCCCAATGTAAGTGTTTTATTTGGAAGTCTAATCTGTGCCCTTATAATCTCACTATTGTCACTGGAGTTATGAATTTCATATGATTTCAGATTTTCATTAATGTATAATCCAACTCCCCCGCCTCTTCTATCCCTCCTGCTGTTTTGTATTTAGGTATAACCTTGTATGCCAGTATTCCAGTCAGTGTTACTGAACTAAGTTTCAGTAACCCCACATATGTCTATTTTATTTGTGTTCATTATGTAAGTAAGCTCATAAATCTTATTTTGGAAGCTTCTGGCATTTAGTAGTATTATTTTTAGATCAGTTGTTTCCTTATCATTTTGTTGTA
Organism: Neoceratodus forsteri; assembly: GCA_016271365.2. Lineage (NCBI taxonomy): Eukaryota > Metazoa > Chordata > Ceratodontiformes > Ceratodontidae > Neoceratodus > Neoceratodus forsteri. Next base: position 721,550,280 of record CM057458.1, on the reverse strand, counting down.
GTTTTTTACCCTTTTTTGTGATTTGAGTTGGGTGTCAATTTTGTTGAGGATTCCTAGCTCAAGAGAGGTTCCTGAAGTGTTCCTCTCCCCTTGGCATCTAGTTTAAATAGCTATTGATGCTTTCCACCGTGGCCCGGATATTCAAACTGCACCCAAAGTGCGCAACAGCAGGAGCAAGCGCAAGTCCACTGCGCCCATGCGCAAGAAGTGCGATATTCAAAAACTGCGCAGGTCAAGATGCGCCTGTGGCACATGACTGAATATCATGCAACCTGCTCCATAGCGCAACCAGGGATGCTCAGTGGAGCAGTCCAGATGCGCCATAGCTCAACCAGGGATGCCCCGTGGAGCAGGGCAGCAGTGCAAGAACACAACCAGGGATGTGCAGGGACAGGATGCAGGGGCCCACCACCCATGCCACAGATGAGTAGAGGAGCACACAGCAGAATAGACATCGCACCCCACACCCCATGCACTGCACAACCAGTGGAGAGCTGGAATAACCACTGGCCCATGGATACCAGCAACCAACCCACAGCCGGGACATGATGCCCCAGCACACCCCCTGGCAAGCTGTGACCAGCACACAAGGAGGGCCAACCACCCCATACCATACCATCCCACCAATGCAGAGCACACCATGCACCACCATCCCCATACACCCTGCCCAGGAGTAGCACCCAACAGTGTAGGACACCCCATGCATGCCACCACCTCCACTGTGACAATGCAACCCTGTGTACCACGGAGCCATGCAAGGCAGCCCTACCATGTGCACCCTGCAGTGGGTGGCAGCAGACAGTGATGCAACAACTGCAAACAGTGTCACCCTGCACGTCTCCCCCAAGGTACAGCTGAGAGACCTACCATGCATCGGCACACGTGGTACCCCACATGCGACAGGGTATGCCCTGGACCCCACCACTAGCGGTACAGCACCCTGCACACCCTCTCAAGAACACATCCTGTCCCAGCACTGGCCACAACAGCCAGCACAGACACACACAGTGTTGTATGGAAGCATGCGCCACACAGGATGCAACACAGTGCATGGACAAACAGCCACCCATACCCAAGGGCACACCAACACAGGGAAACAGTAGTGGATCAACCAAGTCACTGGCATGTGGCCACGGCAGCCATGTACACATGGCCAGCACCCCTACATGGCACAGGTGTGCCAGCCACCCTGCGCAGGCACCATGAAGCTGTATGCCACCAGCTTGCGGCCGGAGCACAAGTGACAGTGGAGCACATCCCATGCCACAGACACAAGCGACAGCATGGAGGGGGACAACAACAGTGGAGGCCACAGTGCCACTGGAGGCAGACGTGCACCATACTGGTGACGGGAGGCAACCTGGCATTGTGCCGGGTACAGTGGTTGTCCAGCATGGACAGCCACCACTGACATGCCAGTGGGATGTGCATATCACATGCAAGGGTGTCAGCTGCACAGGCCATGGATGGTCTGACAGGGGTGCCATGCACACAGTGTATGCACTGTGGACCACTGCACACAGGCATCCAGTGCACAGAGAACAATACACAAAGCACAGACAGTGACCGATCCCCCCGCCCACACCATAAGTGGTTCCCTTCTGGACACACACACACACACACGCCCATGCTTGCATCACCCCTGATGCCGTGCACACCACTGCAGCTGAGCACCTGTAGCCCACTGCAAATCAGAGCCCGCCACAGCTGTCATAACAGAATGTATGTATTAAAAAATAACAACTCTCAAACATATGTACAAATATTTACAAGGGTGGGGGTTAAGGGCCACAAACCAGGTGGGGGCAGGCATGGGGCAGGGCTGTACAAATGGGAGAGGGAAGAAGGGGTGTGAAGGTGGGTCCAGGAGAGTTATGTGTGCCAGGGGGTCATGGAGAACCTATTCTCTGCCCTGCTCTCCACTCTTGTGGCACCTCCAGGAGCTTCTCCTCCAGATCCTGTGCCACTCCATGCACTGCAACAGTGCCAGGGATGCCTGTGCCAGCTGTAGAAGCTCCTGTATGCCCCATTCCAGGGCCATCCAGCATTGTCCACCTCGGACAAGGGAGCAGAGTCAATATGTGTAACTGTCCAGCCCCCTGCAGCCCACTCATTGTGCATGGCATACAGCCATGTGCCATGCCTCTGTGATGGTTTGCGACCACCCACAGTGACCACGTCCACAAGACCTGCCTACCCAGGCACCCACAGCCATGCGGACCACTGCACACACCCACCACCCATGTCCCGCACAGTACCACCGTGGCCGTACAGTGACTTGGCTATGCGGTGTGAAGGCAATGGCACAGCCATGTACCCGATGCATGCATGGACCACCATTGACGCACTCCCAGACATGCAGTGCCACTGGACAGTGCAGACTGTAACAAGTTGTGTGCATGGCAGTGGTGTCAATGGATGGTGGCCATGCCCTGCTGCCCGCCCTATTACACAGCATGCAATAGTAATCATGGATGTAAGGCACTCACCATCATCAGGCTGATCCCTGCGCCTCTGTAGTCCTGCATCCCTCCCGGCCTGCTGGTCCTCCTGGCGGCGCCTCCTCTCTCTCGGCCGCCGGTGCTCCTCTGGGCCTAAGGTGCAAACATGGAGAGAGGAACATCAGTACAATCCGGTAGCAAAGTCCCCCTGCCCCATGTGTGTGCAATCCCACACAGCCACACCCATCCACTCCTCACCCCGATACCACCACCACGACCAACACTGGACGGCCCCCCCATGTGCCGGACACATGCAACCATGATACCCATATGGACGTTAACAGTGTATGGATGGGGCACCTACCTGGCCATGGCACCGTGCTCCTCCTGGCAATCCCCGCAGGCAGGCAAGCCTTTTTGGGTCCTTGCCCCAGAGGTCCCCATACTGGTGGCAACACTGCTCGGCTGTGTGCCCGATTCCCGTGGCCTCCTTCAGTGCCACCACCACCTCCTCCCATACTGCACTCCTGGCCCTGTCCAGGGGTGCATCACCATATATTGCCCCAGCATGGGACTCTACAATGGCCACCAAATTGGCCAGCTGAACCTGGCTCCACACAGCAGCCCTCCTCCGTGCCTTCTCTACAGCTAGTTGGAGTCAAAATGGCGCTCAGTAGCATGGTCCACCACGTGCAGATGCTGCACAGTACAGCGCTGCCATTCCCTATTGTGCTGTCACCAAATAGTGAGATAGTGGTGCACCCATGCAGATGCATGACGACTAGGGGGCAAAGGTCAGGCATAGGGTCAAGGGTCTCTTGCGCACGGACATCCACAGTGCGATTGGAATTCAATGTGTTTAGCGCGATTGGGTGCCTGTGTGCCACCTCCTGTAGCGACCTACTGTGCTGTGGCCCCAGTGTGCCTATGATGCCCCAGTGCCACAGTGCCATATATGTGAACAGCGCAGTAGTGCCAATGGCACAATGGTGGCTGTGCCTTGCATTGCCTCCCGTGCGCAGCACATCAGCAGCGCGGCAGGCGTCTGCATCATCACCCCAGGCATGCGCAGTTTGGTGTTTACTGCGCATGTCACAGAAATGCACCCTTGCCTGAGCACGTTCAAGCATAATTGCGCAAAGTGCAACAGAGTGATATTCAGTCGGCATAGGCAAATCAGCTAATCAGCTATTCAATGGTGCTGATACTGCATTAGCATCCACTTAAAAATGTGCCTCACCTCATTTGCATGCATTGCGCTATAAAAATGTGACAGTGGGCTGCACTGGTCATAGCCGGTTACTGCAATCTATTGTGGTGAGTTGCATGCTGTTTGGGAGTGTGGACTGTGGTGTGTGGGACATGCATGGGACTGCACAGTCACAGGTAACACCTGTCATTCTCACAGGATGAATAATGAGCGATCATGAGGTGGAGGAAGAGGAACAGAGATGTGGGAGGAAGAGTAGGCCTAACTTCACCAAGGCAGAAACAGATGCCCTGTTTGAGGCCTACCTCAACCAGGAGCCACTGCTCAGTGGACGGCGGGGAACACCACAGGCCCATGCTGCTGCATGGGAAGAGGTGGCGCGTGCTGTCAACCTGCATGGCAGTCACCAGTGGTCTGTGCAGGAGTTCAAAAAGAAGATGGGCATGGACAGGCGGAGGATTAAGGACAAGGTGGCTGCCATCAGGGCAGCACAGTCTGCAACCGGTGGGGGACAGTCGGACGTGCAATGCCTGACCCCACAAGAAGAGCGGGTTGCTGGCAGCATGCAGCGTTGTGCCATTGAGGGTGTTCCAGGTGGTGGATTCCAGACGGGTGGTAGCCCATCACTGCATGGTAGGTCCTGGTCTGTCAATGGGGGGGCAGAGTAGGGCAAATACATTAATGCTACTGTGTTCCCTTACAGCTCCAGAGCATCTACATGGGTCAGCGGTGGTGGGCTTGTCCACTGAGGGTGGTACCATGGAGATAGAGGAGGGCCCCTTCCACCTCCACAGGCATATGAGGGTCAGCGTGACAGTGGGCCCACCTGGACATCCGGACTGATGTTGGTGGAGCAGGTGCGGAGGAGGCCCTGCCCATGTCCCAGTGTGCCAGCGTCCATGGATGCCAGCATGCTGAGACTCAGGCTGGTGCCAGATCCATCACTGATGATGATGGAGCTTACTTCATGGACAGTGATATGTGTGGGCCACAGGATGGCCACACAGCAGGTGACATCATGGGCATGGCCGTGGGTGGTGCCACCGTGGAGGCCTGCGTGACATCACAGTCCCAGCCTGTGCTTGTCTACACCAGTGGGGCAGCACTGGTGTGTGTCCAGGACAGTGGGGCTGTTGCAGCCACAGCGGCGGCACTGTTGAGCCTTGGAGAGTGGCAGCCAGAGGGGCAGTGTCAGCAGTCGGTCAATGGCCATGGGGGTACAGTGTCAGGCGGTGGCATCAGTGCACCACCTGTGGACATGTCCAGGCCTGTCCCTGGTGTGCAGCACCCACCCTCAAGGGGTGCTCACCATCAGGGCTGCGAACACCGTGAGGGACAGCATGCCAATCAGGCAGATGACCTCTTAGAAGAGCACACCTGCATACTCCAAGCATCAGTCGATCAGCAGGTACGGCTTGTGATGGTGGTGGAAGCACTCAGTGCGGCTCTACGCCAGGCAGAGGAGTGGCGCAGCAGAGACACCGCTCTGCTCCTGGCAGGGATGGACCGGATGCGGGAGGATGTGACCGCTGCCACTGAAAGGCAGACACAGACAATCACAGCTGTCATGGCCACAATGGGCACACAGTTATTTGCCTATGTGTCGCAGACACCTCACAGTGGAATGTTCACCCCCCGTTCCCGGGGTCGTGTGACACCCTCCTTGTCGACACCAGGTTCAGCTGTGGGCATTCCGAGCGCACCTGTAGCAGGCATGTTCGGTGTGCTGTAGACCCCTGCGCAAGCATGGTCGCGTTCACGCAGTGGAACCCCTGGGGGACTGTTGGTGCTACCCCATGAGGCCATTGGTCAGCCTGTCACTGCTGGCAGGTCTCAGCAGGACCACCCATGCATCCATGGTGGCCATGGCACTATGGTGCATGACTGACCTGTCTCCCAGCACAGCTACTGTCTGATGCTGCCCTGTGTGCATTGTGTTGTTCAACATGCAATGCACAGGTGGGGTACCCGGTCCTGCACACACACACACACACACACACACACACACACACACACACACACATGTTCCATCTGCACACCCTCCCAGCTGCTGTCTGATGTGGTGTGTGCATGATGATGCCTGAGTTGCACTGTCCACCACTGTGCAATGGTGCCCAGCGTCTGACACATGCACAATGACAGGCACTGGGTGTGGTGGTCTGTGGATGTGTGTGTGTGTGGCTAGAGGTAGCGGTTGGGGTCGGCATGCCTTCTACCCTTTGTGTATGTCTTGTGAGTTGTGTGTGTGTGTGTGTGTGTGTGTGTGTGTGTGTGTGTGACTGCATGCCGTGTTAGACCTTGACCATCCCTGATGGCATGTGCGGTTCCATGCTCAGCCAATTCCCTTAACGACATGCACCCCTGGGGTTTGTCCATGCGTGTTTGTGGGTTGTGCCTTTGCCACTGGTGGTTGCACATGGCCCCATAACTTACCTAGGTTGGTTGAAGTGCTCCTCTGTGATGGTGTCCCGGTGCAGCTGTGCCATCCGGATCAGTCGGGGGTCCCTTCAACCAAGGGGGGGGCTGCCCATCACCATCTTCACCAGCATCCTCATTGTCCCCATCGCTGTCCCCCTCTTCAACCTGTATGGCTATCCCACAGTCGTTGGTCATGTTATGCAAGATGCAACAGGCCAGGAATAGCCCACAGGCCTTTGAGGGGCTGTACTGTAGGGCACTGCCAGACATGTCCAGGCAACGGAAACATGCCTTCAGCATCCCGAACACCCGCTCGATGACATTGCGTGTGGTGGTATGTGCCTCATTCAAGCATTGCTGTGATGGGGTCACGGGCTGCAGGTATGGTGTGAGCAGCCAGGGACGGAGTGGGTATCCACTGTCACCTGTGTGTAGAGGGCGGACATTAGTTTGGTGATCAGCGTCGCCCTGCCTTGGGCCATCTAGGCCAATACCCATGTCACTTTTGACTATGCCCCTCCCAAGCTCCATGTCTTTCTATGTGCTTTGCATACTCACCCACTAGGTGGCCAGTGGGGATGTCCCCACTCTTGAACCTGTGGCACGGTGCAGACTGGTGCCAGATGAAGGCATCATGTGCTCCCCCAGGGTGCATGGCACAGACATTGATTATGTGCCCCCTGACATCGCACACCACCTGGCAGTTGATGCTTGCATACCCCTTCTGATTCATGTATGTGGCCTCTTCAGGGCCAGGTGGTGTGTGGATGGCCACATGGGTGCACTCTATTACCCTGAGCATGCCAGGCATACATGCTACCTGTGAAAATCCTGTATGTTTGCTGTGTGCTCCGCCAGTGTGCTGGGGAAATGGATGTACTCCACAGCATGTGGCAGCAGTGCGCTGAGGAATTGAGTAAGGAGGCATGTCGTGGCTGACTGGGTTATGCCTGTCATGTCCCCTGTTGGTCTCTGGAAGGTACCCGTGGTGAGCAGGCACATGCAAGCTGTCACTCTGGTCTCCACTGACAGAGCATGGCTCCGTCGTGTGGGTGTCTGCATCACATCACTGCATAGCTCACAGAGCTGCCTCAGAATCACCTGGTTCAGGCAGTACCAACCCACGATCTCAGTATCAGTGTACAGCTCAAAGCTGGTGTGGGCTCAGTACTGCCTGTTGGGGGCATACAGCTGACCAGCCCTTCCACGGCCGCACCCCCCTGCTGCCTGCCTTCTCACCCCCCTCATAACTGTCTCCATCTGGATGGTGGCACTGGCCATGTCCCTGGCTTGTGTTACCCCCCCCGGCAGCTGTTTCTGTGTTCCCCCCGCTGTCCTTGCAGCTACTCTCCCTGCACCAGGAACACCTCCCTGTAGTGGCCTCAGTGCTGTGTGGAACTTCACCCTTTTGGCCTGCACTGTGGCAGAGGCTCCCCATACCTTCCCTGTTCCTGGGGGTTAGAAACATAGAAACATAGAATTTGACGGCAGATAAGGACCGCTTGGCCCACCCAGTCTGCCCATTTCCCTGTCTACTGGATAAGCTGCAGATCCTAGTTAGTCAGCAGCCTACTTCTTTCTACCCCCACCCCCTAGAATTGCCTTATGACTGTCCCATGCATGCTTGAATTCCAGGTGCTCTGTCTCTCTCCTGCCCTGCCCTGTACTGCTCCCAGTGTTTGTGTGCCTGTGTGGCTGCCTGCGGTTCAGCAACATGTGCCTTCCCTGTAGCGTTCTTGCACCTCTGTCTTGTTCCTTTTTATTTTGGCTCATTTCCGCAATTGCACATCTTCTGCTTGCTCCCCTATTGCACATGGTGCACGTTGTTGAATATCGCACTGCGCCATTTATGCCTGGTTCCTTCCCCTTCAGTTGCGCATGCATTCATTATCATTGCGCTCTTGTGCATTGTGGTTTGGGGGTGCATCTGCCTCCCGCTGAATATTGCAGAATGGCGCATTTTCGGACTTGCGCTGGTGCATCCCTGTTGCGCATGGTGCAACCCTTTTGAATATCTGGGCCCATATGTTTTCCAAGTTATCTGCTCCCTCTTCTGCTGAGGTGCAGGCCATCCCAACAATACAGTTGATTGTTTCCATTAAATGTTTCCCAATGTGTAATGCACTTTATATTTTTCTGTAAACACCATCTCCTTAATCAGTTATTAATTTGTTGAATATTGTTATGTTGAGTGTAGTTTGCCTTTGGTATGGGGAGTATTTCTGACAGCACTATTTCACATCAAAGATCAATACATTTGTTAGTTAGGGCAATATAATCCTGTTTCAGTTTCAGGACAGGATCACATAACACATTATTTGCCCCAGTATGTACAATAATTAAAGAGTTGTCTCCAGGTTTTCTCTGAAATGTCATTCTCTGAAGCAATTCAAGATGTTTCTTGCACAAGCGCAAGGAAACATAAACATGAGCAATCGTAACACACTAACCATTGGTTCTCAGACCTCACATTGAAATCACTGAATTATTCTACTGCATTGAGGTAAGATGGCCTATATTCCAGGATTCAAATAACAATTCAAACGTACTCTTATGTACTGAATGGAGAACAAATAACTTTTGGTGATCATGCTAATCTCATTTATCAATGAGTTAATAAATTAGATTACATTATCTGGTATGGTGTTCATGAATAATCAGAATACATCTCCTAAATGTACAGTAACTGTTACCCTTGAATACCATTATGCTATAACGAGAATGGGTTGCATCCATTCATGATCCAGCTGTGAATTCTTGTGATGGAATAGTGATACTGTGATATTATAGGTTCTCTATCCATATCTCAGCTTACCACAGTCCACTCCCCCACCAAAATATCTTCTCATGTTTTGACAGGGGTCTTTACAAAGCGCATTTTGTTTTACACTTTATCTCCAGGGGGCCAGGGCATCTCTCCAGTGTACCCTCTTGGTCTTCGCCTCTACTCCCAACCTGAAACCCCTCTCATCACCTGGAGTACAAGGGCTGAGTTACCCCCTTCCCAAGCCTGCAGACATGGCCAGCCCCATGATCTAAACCCTCTGGGGCAGGACCTCCACTCCTATCTGGCAACCTTTCTGGAATCTAGATGATTGGTCTGCAGCTGTGTCAAGGGTCTTGGAAGAGCCAGTGGGGAGAAGGTTCAGTGCTGGGGATGTGGACATCACCACTAGGGTCAGTGTCGCCTTCCTGGATGTTCCGGAGGTTTTCTGTGAAGTTCCCCCCGAGACGTGGTGTGCAATTACCCTGTGCAGCTCCTCCTCTGCCACAGGTGTCTGCTGTTGCCTTGCTCCCCATCAGTGTCCCTGCTCATGTGCTGCTCCTGGTCTCCACTGGGAGTCGCTACAGAGCGGGGAACCCCCGGTGACCCACCCTGGGAGAGGAGAGCAGTCCTCTGGACCCTCGATCCTCTCCCTCCCCTGAAGACCCCCGGCATCCTGAGTCCCTTCCTGAACCTGGTCGCTGGTGTGGTGCTAGGTATGGCGTTCAGTGCCTCAACCCCCAGTGCCACCGGGCCTGCTACAGCATGTCTTTTTATTTCAGTATTTTGCAATGACCCAAATATATGCCCATCAATGTGCATTTGGTATTTCTTGAGATCTGTTCATACCTATTTACTTCTTAATAAAAAATGAAGTGTTGCCTTTTTGGTAGGCTTTGTTTTGTTATGTTAATTGGTGTGCAAGATTTTCACATTTTTTTTTAATGGGTCATTGTAATATATTATCATCATACAGAACATATTTTTGTAGTATAACTCTGATTAATAAATGACAATACTGTAGTAAATTGAGACAAGATATTTAACTGCATATAGGCTGTTTAAGATTTAAAAAATAATACATGACTGGGTGTGGGATGTTGTGGGGCTTACCTACATCTGGTGTGGTGCATCAGAGCCTCAGAATCTAGAAATCTATTACAACGGAAAACAAGACGGAGCAATGGCAGTTGATGTGATATGCAGTACCTAGATTCCAGTATTTTTTTTGTTGTTGTTACAATGTTGTGTTACACAATGTAGCCCAGCTGAAATGCAGCCAGTCTGGTCCTGTTTCCACCCATTTGTGCAGCTTGGTAAGCTGGAGCACTAAAAAATTAAATTACTTTTTTCAAGACCACGTAAATAGTGGCACCAGTGAGGCTGGAAGGTGTTATCTCCCAGGCTAGTGCTCTAACAGACCACACTGTCTTACCTACCAGTAAAGTATTCAATACCATTATTTTTGAGAATTGCTTCTGAAGTTGAAAGGAAATTTAGAATTACAGGAAATATTTATCAATGGATAAGGAATTGGTAAAGAAATAGGGCTCAGGAGGTAGTGGCATGGGGACAACATCAGCCAGGGAAATAACCCATGGGGTTTAACAGGGGATTGTACCACACTGCTAGCATATTTTCACTAATGACCTGAAGTCAGAGCACAGCAGGGCAAGGGCTCTGCTTAAAGAAGGGAAAATCATAGCAAAAAGCAGAACTGTCACATCAAGACTTTCTTCTGAGGTTTTGATTTGCACTGTACTTCCTGCTGGGAGTAACTGAATGCAGAAGTGAGGCACTAGTATGCCCTTTTAAACTCCAAGGCATACCTTTCAAATGTCCCTTATTTTGCCTCAGAATTTTACTCTGTCCCTCCTAAAAATTGTGTTTCTGTGACCAATCAGTGGGGGTTATAAGCACAAAGTAATGTCAAACATTAAAGTACAGACTTGTTCTTTCTTAGAAAATACATTTTATACTAAGCCCTTATTCTATCAGCTTCCTGAGTGGATATCACCAATTTTGAAGATGTTGTCCCTGATCCTGGTCCTTTGTCCCTAATTTTTTTAAGCCTTGTCCCTGATTTATGAGGAGGTTGAGAGATATGCTCCAAGGAGTTTGTTTGTTACCAGTGGAGCACTGACTTTTCTCTTCCTAATAGAAGCAGAAGCACTCCTAAAAGGAGAATTCAAAAGTATTTAAAATGCTATTTAAGCCCTGCTCTTTTTTCCTCTCTCCAGCTGCCTGCCCTTGAATGGGGCTGCTTCAGCTCCCCCACAGTCGGCCGGCACCCAGCCAGCCACCAACCGAGACCAGGATGCCCACCTACAGCTCCTTGGAAGGTACGGGACAACGCAGCCAATTGGAACACAGGCGCTTCCAGCAAACCCGCTCTGATTGGCCAGGACATTTCCCCTGTTTCTGCCACCTGGTACTTTTTACAAATAGATTTTAGATAGATCTAAGCACATTTCAAGTGTCTAATAGAAGTTTTTTTTTTTTTTTAGTGACAAGTTTTCCATTAGCAGGTTATACAGACCTGCCACTAGAGGGATTCCTGTCTTTTATTAAAAAAAAAAGAAAAAAAAAGTATACCCTCTGAAAGACACAGTCCCTGGCTGCCTGGTCTTCCTGGCTGTATCCTCACTTCCCACTGATCCAGCTACTGCTCTTCCGCCCCCTTCTCCTAGCCCCACCAGCCTGTCTTAACCCCCTTCCTCCACTTACCCTGAATCCTACCTTAACCATGTGCCTCCACCATTCTCTACCCCATTCTATTTCTTCTTGCCTGTCTTCCTCCCCTACTGCATGCTCCAAAGTCTGCTTTCCCTCCTCCCTCCCCACAGCTTCAACATTCCTACATCCTTCCTCCACTTAGGCACGCTGCACACTGGTCACTGCCCCTTGCCCAGGGTCCATCCTACCACCATGAAACTGTCCTACACCCACACTGGTCCTAGCCCTCCACTTTGGTCCCCCTGTCTATGATTACCCTCACCCACTATCATCAATGCTCAGCAATTTCCCGAGATGCTAGCAGGTGAAAGCATTCCCTTAAAGAAATACACCGCAGCTCCTTGAGGCTAGTCCTCCTCCTCCTAATGCTATCAGGCAACGTGCACCCAAACCCTGGCCCATTCTGCTCTAAAGCCATAAATCTGAGCAAGCCTTCGGGTGCCCTCTCATTCATATCAATCAACATCTGCAGCCTCCTTCCTAAAATGGATGCCCTACAAGCCTTCTCCAGCCAGCACAGCCCTGACATCCTGGCGGTTGTCAAAACCTGGCTCACGCCATCAGTACCGAACCATGCAATCAGCCTTCCTGGCTACAACATCTTTAGGCTGGATCGCCTCTCCAAAAGAGGTGGGAGCTGTGCTCTCTACTTAAAAGACTCCATACAGAGGCACCACATCAATACCTCACTCCAACCCACAACTGCTCAGATACTGCCAGTGAGAATCCTCCTCGGAGCCCAAAACAAAACCCTCACTGTTGCCACCATCTACATCCCTCCCAAAGAACAGGGAACTTGTCCAACAGCTGTTCTTGACCTTGTAAAGTCACTCCCACTGGACACCGAATCCATCCTCCTAGGCAATTTCAACATCAACTGGCCTGCGGCTGATGCTGGTGCACACAGGGATACTGTTGCTGCAGTGAACCTCACACAAATGGTTGACTCACCAACCAGGAAAAATTACAGGACCGGCACCAGCACACTCTTGGACTGGATCCTTACCAGTCACCCATCATGGATATCTTACACTAATGTCCTCCCTGATTCTCTCAGTGACCACTCCCCTGTTAGCTGCATCTGGTCAAATAAATTCATCAAATAACCACCAAAAACTATCACCAGCAGGGTTCTACCCAGTGGTCACCTTCCTCGACTCAAATCCCACCTCCTCCATCAAGACTTGTCCTCTATCTTCAATGCAACCAATGTAAACACTGCCCTTGACCACTTCATTAACATCTTCACTGTGGCCTGTGACACGTATGTTTCTATTAAGAAATGCAAAGTCAAATCACTCAGTAACCCTTGGCTCACAGGTGACCTCCTCAGGATGCTAAAAACAAGAGGCCACCTATGGGAGCTGGCGAGAAACTCTGGAAGGCAAAACAACATCCAAAACTACAAATGTGCCCGCAATGACTGCACCAAAACCATCCAGCAAGTGAAGTCCACCTACTATACGCATACCCTCACAAACTCCTGGGGCAATGGTGAGGAATTCTGGAAGAACATAAAGGAACTCACCGGGAATCCACCCAAACCCCCATCAATACTCAACATCAGCAGAACCACAACCCTCAACCCAAAAACATTGCGGATACCTTAACAAAGCCTTTACCGACCTTAGCGCTGTTCTACCCCAGTACTACTTCAAAGATGGAGAAGCCCCTCTGTCCATAATGAACACTACTCCCACCAGCTCCCCCTGCTTCTACTTCAAAGCAGTCAAGGCTCACCAAGTATGCAAATATGTAACCAAAGCCCTTGGTAAATCAAGATTCAGTAATGACTCCCTCGATCTCAAAATCCTGTCTCGCACACTTGATGAAGTGCTTAGTCCTCTGACCAGAATTTTCAACCTCTCCCTCAGCCTTAGCCAGTTTCTGGACAGATGGAAATCTGCCCCTGTCACCCCAATCCATAAAAGTGGTGACAAAACTGCCCACGATAACTACAGACCTATCTCCCTACTACCCCCACTGTCCAAGGCACTAGAACGCATCGTCTCAGACCAGCTCACAGAATACCTGGATACATACAACATCCTATGCAAGCAACAACATGGGTTCCACAAAGGTCACAGCACCTCCACAGCCCTACTTGAATTCACCGGCGCAATCCACAACGCACTTGACTCTGGTGAACTACTAGGCTCAGTCTACATTGACTTAACTAAAGTCTTCGACACCGTCAATCACCGCCTCCTGCTTGTCCAGCTTCAGAACACTGGGCTGTCAACGGACTCCATTGGCTGGTTTAAGAACTACCTTGAAGAATAGTCCCAAACAGTAAGAATCGCTGATATACTCTCAGACCCTAGACCGGTCCACTTGAGAGTCCCCAGGGCTCCATTCTGGAACCCCTCCTCTTCAGCCTATTCTTAAACTCACTACCGGACAGCTACCCAGAACAAATAATTCTCTACGCTGACAATGCTGTGATCCTCACCTCGGACCCTGATCCAATCCTATTACAAAATAAACTTCAGCAGGGCCTTCTCCTCAATCGAATCCTGGTTTCTAAATCATAAGCTGCTTCTCAATCAGAAAAAAAACAAGTCTATGGTCTTCTGCAGCCCCCACAACAAAAACAAACAACTCCACCTCTCCATTGCAACCAAACAAGGAGCCATCCTAGAGCAAATACAATCGTTCAAGTACCTCGGCATCACCCTTGATCCACACCTCTCATATGCTGTCCATATCAGCAATATTGCAAAGTTTGCCAATGTGAGGTTAGGCATATTATCCCGGCACAGGGAAACACCTAACCCCAGAAGCACTGGCAGTAGCCGTCCAAAGCTCCATCATCAGCATCATAGACTATGGTCTTATCATATATGGTCTGCAACTACCTCTGCTCTGAAACGTATCGCAACCTCCCTGAATAAGGCCTGTCATCTCATCACTGGCTCACATTGCTGTACCCACTCATGTGACCTTTATTCCCAATCTGGATGGCTTCAACTGGACAAACACATAAAATACCAAACCTGCATCACGGCCAAGAAAATTATAAGGGGTCTGGCCCCCACTGGTGTCTGTGTCCTCCTTAAGCCTAGACATAGGAACATCACTACAAGGCAATCCAATTCTCATCTACTACATATCCCATGATGTCGCACGACCCAAGGACGAAGATCATTCGCCTATCGGGCATCCAACTGGCTCAATTCTTTTGGCAGCAACATAGTGACCGCTCTGACACTTGGCCTCTTCAAGTCCAACTGCACCCCTCACTGCTTGTATCCTGTGATTGCCCAGCTTAACAATTCCACCGTTCCAGCTGCAAATTCCCCTGCACCCAGCACTTACAATCGGTCTTTGCACCCCAGCACCTTACCTATCATATTCCCTCGACAAGGCCCCCTGGCTGCACTGTCTCCTACCCTCGTCTACCTAACCCCCATATCTCCACTCCTGCCCCCACCCCAACCACCTCCCATATTCCTTCTTACCTCCTGCCTCCTTCCCCCTCGATCGCATACCCTCACTTCCCCCACCACCCCCCCTTCCCTTGTCTTGCTCATAGCTCAAGTCTTTGTACTGGTTATTACCGTCTGTAAGTCAATGACTATGTTTGTAACTAAAAATGATGACTGTTGCACACACTGACGTAGAACCTTTGTAAAAGAGCCTCGGCTCAAAGGTACTGTAATCCTAGACTGAATTAAATAAATCAATAAATAAAAAGTATTTTGAATAAGAAATGGTGAAAACTCATAATCAGTTGTATTCTGTGTTCTTCCTTGAGAGGCTGGCCTGGAGAGAGACTCAGACACCCACAGAGAAGACAAAATTAAAGCCATGCTTTTATTTTATTACTTTTTCCTTCAGAATTAGGGAACACAATGTAATGTTGAAGTATGTGTGTGGATCTGAGGCAGAACAATGGTGTTGCCTGGAGGTCACAAACATTTAATTAGTACTCTGAAGATGGGGTCCTCAGTCTCCAACAACAAGTACTTCACATTCTTCACAAGGCCTATGTACCTCATTCACTTAAGAAGTAGGCATGAAATCAATATAACACTGAGATGACAGCCTGTAATGACACAGTGTTGGTTTCTGTGCTCTCTGAAGTTAGGATCACATGGCATTGAAGACACTCAGTGGTTGAAGGGAGAGAAAAACAGGATTTGTCATTACAATGTTGAAAATGACCAAAGTTACGAGCCTGCATTCACAAAGTTCATCGAAGTCTCATAACTTTGTTGTTTTTTAATATTTTTACACCAGGGAGTCACGTGATGCAGCACACTGGGTAAGACTCTTCTCCGAGAGCTTCAACCTCCCGCCCTCTTAAATACCCTCTAAATTCCATTTTTTATGAAGTTTACCGCCGAGTAAGCAATATTAAGTCTTTCAGCAGCTGGTGCCCTTTTGCTAAAGGTGTGGATGAATAAGGAAATGAGAAAATCCACGTCTAAGCATACTCCTCTGACAACTCCGGAGAAGACCCCAAAGAAAGACAGGGCCTCCTCTCTGCAGCCATGGCAGACCACAAATGCCAGGAATTCTGACTCAGATCCCCTCACCCTCTCCAGATTCCTGGAAAAATTTCAAAATTTCAGCCTTTTAAGGTTGAAATGCAGAGCATGGCAGGGGAGATAAAGAATATTTCCAACGCATTGGAGGATCTCTCCAAGAGAACAGCAGACAATGAAGTTCGTATACACTCCATTGAGAGGAAACAGGACAAAGCTGAACTCAATCTGGTGGCCGTTAGACAACGGCTGACAAAAATGGAAAGCCAGATCGAGGATCTGCAGGGTCGCAGTCGCTGCAACAATGCAGTGATCATAGGACTGCCTGAGAGAGAAGAGGGCTCTGACCTGATCAAGTTCACCAAGAAGTTTATTGAAAAGGTGGCAGGCCCCTCTCCTTTTGGTGCAGGATACATTATCGAGAGAGCCCACCGTGTGCTATGACCTCCCCCCGAAGGAGCTGCCCCCCGGTCATTTATATTTAGATTCTTGAATTTCTAGGAATGACATTTCCTGAATAAAGCCAGGGATTCGCATGATCTGGAATGGAAAGGTAAAAAGTTGTGGGTGGCACAAGATTTGCCACTGTCGGTGCACCAGAAATGAGCCACGTTTCACAAGCAGGTTGTCAAATTGATAGCCACAGGCATTGAGTTCAGGATGGGCTTTCCTGCTAGTTTTGCTAGGCGGCTCCTGAGTGGCTTATGAAGATGCGGAGTCAGCGGCAGTTGGGCTCAAAGAGGCACTCCCCGATCTGTTTAAAACCACCTGAAAACCATGCTCGGATAGCCTAATATATTTGCCAGTCATCTGGAGTAAGTGGTTCACCCATATCTACCGTGGTAGACCTCCATATTTTTTGATATGGTTCTGTGAAAACAGTACACTGTTCGGGCACTTCTTGGCAATGATTAGAGCTTTAAGGAGCAATGTTTCCACACCTCAAGATGGTTAAACTGAACATTATACGAGCTGACAATCCCCGAACTGACTTTTTATTGTAGACTGCAAGTACCTCTGTTAATTGAAAGCTTTTCTCTGTTTTATGGCACGGAAGGGAGGTGCAAATGATAGAGTTTAAATCTGTGGAAGTCGCAAAAACTCTTGGAACTTTTGTTACGCTGATCTCGGGTGTTGAATCCAATTAATACCACTTAAGGGTATTGAGGCTGTAATTCCTTCAACAGGTGTTTGTGTTTCAAGTCCTCTGCTAAATCCATTTAAATTTATCTGGACTGTAACTGCCAGTTCCTCTAGTTGCTTGCATTCTGTTTGAAGTGTGGGGAAAAGGGGGCATTTATGTTAAGCCTGAATTGTAAATGGGGAGATGTTGCAATGTAAAGTTTCTTTTTGGCCCGCCTACTAGCCTTACGATATTTTAATATGCTCACATGGGGTTCTGTGTAGCTAGCACATTAGTTCTGTTGTGTTTTTTAAGTTACAGATGGGGTTGGGTAGGTGATGCCTTTGCGAGCCAATTACTCGATTGAGTACTACACAACAGCAACTAAGATTTTGTGGGTGTTTCTTCCCCCTTTTCTTAGATGGTATGAGTTTCCTGCTACGGTAAAGGTACGTTGGTATTAATAGCAAGGAGGGGGGGCATGAATACATTCCAATTTGCAGAAGTGGTGAAACTGTTTAACTTTCAACATGTTTGCTATGTTTTCAGTTTTTAGGTAGCACCGCTAGAGGGTGCCAGATACTGTTATTCCTAGATGAGAGGTTCGAGTTAAACATCCTCGTCACCCATTTATCTGTTTTTATATGGCTGGGTGTATTGGAAAAGGGTACCCATTCCAAACATAGCATTATTTTTGCGCAACTTTACTGATTTACAAAAGGGAGTACAGGGTATAAATGTAACAGGGATAGTTTCAGGCTGTTTTTAAAATGTTGCTTATCAAGGGAAGTTATGTGTTTAGTGCACAAAGGGGTAGTATTGAAATGGTCACTCTAATTGGAGGGCAGGGGGGTTCGGTGGAGGGGACTATTTGGGTTGGCTGTTCATCATGTACTGTACTAAATGCGGGTGGGAGTGGGAGGAGGGGGGTTAGAGGTATATGGGACATTAATAGGGTGGATTTTCTGGTGGGTCATTATTGGGTTGGGAAGGGAAATGCTAGAGGTGGGGGGAGGATAAGAAAGCACAGCATATACCATAGCTGGTGTAGTAAGAATGTTATATATAAGTACAGGTGGTATTCTAAAAGTTTCTGATTGTTGAAAAAGGTAATGGCTAGAAATATTCAGTTTGTTAGTTGGAATATGAAAGGGGCGAGACACAAGACCAAACAATATAAAATCTTGAAATACCTAAGTCATCTGAAAGCAAAAGTTATGTTTTCACAGGAAACGCACTTGCTTAATGGTGAAGCTGATAAAATGAGATGCCAACAAGTAGGACAGATCTTTGCTGCGGAAGGCACTACCCAGAGTAGAGGGATTAGGATCCTCTTGCATAGATCAGTCCCTTTCAGATCTCTCCAAGTTGTCCCCGATCCCTTAGGAGGGTTTCTATTTGTAGAAGGTAGATTACATACTCTGGATGTTGTCCTGGGAAGTGTCTATGGCTCCAACATAGATACTCCAGGGTTTTTTGCTCAGATAATGGAAGCCTTAACCCCATTTTTAGGCATCCCTATGATTATAGGGGGCGACTTTAACCTTGTTTTTGATCAGTCCGTAGATAGGTTGGGTCAATCCCGTAAAGGTCTTTCCCCAGCTCAAAGGGCCTTTAGGGACTTGTTAGATTCTGCGGGTCTCTGTGATGTATAGCAAGTGATTCAGCCTAAAATAAGGGAGTATACTTTTGTTTCACAGCTTGTATGGAACCTCCTCACGGATTGATTACATTCTAATTTCCCAAACTCTCTTACCTGGGGTTCTAGACTCTAGTATTGTGGCAGGTCCGCCATCAGACAATTCAGCAGTTATTTATCTATTATCCATGTCATCTTTACCAAAAAAGGGGAGTAGATAGAAGTTGAATAATCAAATATTGAAGGAACCGAAAATGGTCAAATATATAGCATCCCAAACAGAGCAGTTTACTGTTATAAATAATAATTCTACTGGGCGGCCTGACATGGAATGGGGGGTGCTTAAAGCTTACCTGGGAGGGGTTATAATCGGCCTAACGTCGAGAAGGAAAAAAGAGAGAGAAAATCAGGTTTCCTTTCTCCTGTCTCAAATTTGGGGTATGGAATCCAACCTCTCTCCAACCTCCTCGGAGACTTTCAAGCAAGACCTAGTTAAACTGATAGACACTTATCTCACTCTGTTAGGGGAGCAAGCTGAGCTTGCAATCTTGAAAACAAAAGCAGTGTGTACCGATCGGGGGAGAAGGCTGGTCGAATGTTGGCGATGCGTATTAAGCAACAGGAATCTGCCAGATTTATTGAGGCGGTTCATTCTCCTGAAGATGATTCCCTTAAGACCTCACCATCAGAGATAGCTGAGGAATTTACCAGTTATTTCCGAGAATTATATAGTCTCATGGTAAATCCCCCTTCGGAGGAAGAATTGCAGGAATATCTGAGGGATTTGCAATTACCTTCTCTTATAAAACCTCAACAGGCTGCACTGATGTCTGCCATCTCGGAAGATGAGATAGAAAGGGTAATTAAATATCTCCCATCTGATAAAACCCCTGGCCCAGACAGGTTCTCCTCACATTTTTACAAAGTTTTTTTCCAAGCAGCTGATTCCCATTCTTTTACCACTTTTTCAATTTCTCCTTTCTGGTCAAGTGTCTGATCCCTCCCTTTTTGAGGCCTTGATTGTTCTGTTGCCTAAGCCAGATAAGCCACATGATCTGGTCTCAAGCTATAGGCCAATCTCTCTTCTTAATCATGATATTAAAATTTTAGCTAAATTATTGGCCGATCGTATGAACGTAGTCCCTCCTTCTCTAACAGGGGTGGAGCAGGTAGGTTTCATGAAAGGAAGATCTTTGGTGGACCACCTGCGGACTTTGGCTCATGTTTTCTTGGCCTCCAGGAACACTGCCCTTCCAATGGTCCTGGTCTCCCTGGACGCTGAGAAGGCTTTTGACAGGGTCCACTGGAATTATTTATTTGCAGCAATGGAGGCATTTGGCTTTCCCACAAAGTTTCGGAACTGGGTTAGCTTGCTATACATATCTCTCTCAGCTAGAATTTCCTGCAATGGGGTAATTTCAAATCCTTTTAAATTGCTTGTGGGAACTAGACAAGGATGTCCCCTGTACCCTTTGCTCTTTAATATATATTTAGAACACCCTTATTCAGAGGTTAATAAGAGCTCAGGACATCTCTGGTATTTTCCAGAATGGACAGGTAGTTAAAGTGGCAGCATATGCAGATAACTTCTTGCTGCAAATAACACACCCAATTACATCTATCCCTTCTATTCTTAAAACAATAGATGGTTTTAGCAAGGTTTCTAATTACAGACTTAAAGTAGGAAAAACAGTGTTTTTTCCTCTTAATTACAGGGTTTATAAAAAAGGAAATTACCACTTTTGGGCTTGCTTGGAAGTTTGACTCTACTAAATACCTCGGGCTTATCTTAACACGAAATGTAGCTCATATTAGACAATTAAATTTAGATTCCTTGGTTCATAGAATAGATCAAGACCTCCGCATGTGGACCCTACTTCCCCTCTCCCTCTGGGGAAGGATTCATTTAATTAAAATGAACATTTTTCCCTGTTTTTTTTAACCCCTCAATTTGTTGAATGTTGGGCTTCCATTGTCTTGGTTCAAAAAAGTGTACAGTATGATTTGTACCTTTATATGGGGGCATAAAAAATCAAGAATGGCTATAAACTAGCAGTACCCAAAGCAAAAGGAGGATTGAGGCTTCTGCATATTGGGCTGTACTATTGGGCCAGTCAGGTCAATAAATATCTCAGGTGGTTGACTGCAGAGCTGCTCTTAGCCCAGTCTTTATATACCCCGATTTGGTTAAAAGTAGAGTTAGCTAGCATTAAAAAACATGGTTACTCCCCAAGTGCGATGTAATACACTAAATTAGGATCCCTTCCTGAATCTCTACATAATTCCCCTATTGCAGTCTCGATCAAGGCTCATTCTCAGCTGTGCACGTTTCTGAAATATGAAAATATGAAAGATTTATCCCAACCTATAAGAGGTAATCCCAATTTTCAATTAGATAGTAAGCCTGTATTAGTCAGTTGGCTTCCCCAGATAGGAGATTGTCAGCTTGAAGATTTTACTACAGCCGTTAGACAATGGTGTTCTTCAGCTGAAATTATGCATAAGTTTCTAATACCCCGCACAAATATTTTTAAGATTCTCCAGCTTCGTCATCTTTTGTTAATGGTAATAGGATTGGTCCCACCTCCGGCTACCCATATTCGCTTTCAGGCTACTTTAATGGAGCTGGCTGGCTTACCTCATGCTGTGTCCAAGATATATAGTGCCTTATTTAGCTGGGCCTACCCTGATAATTTTGCCCCTGTTGCTTTTTGGTCTTCTATCTTCCTGGATAAGGAGTTGGATTGGTCTCTTCTGTGGCAAAATTGTCACAAATTTTTGCTACAGGATAGGCTTAGGTTAATGCAATTCAAAATTCTGCATAATATCTACTATTCCCCACAGAAATTGGCTAGATTAAGTATTGTGTCCTCTCCTCTTTGTGCAAGATGCCAATTGCAACGAGGGGATCTTCTTCATATTTTCTGGAGCTGTTCCAAAGTTGTTCCACTCTGGACCACCATCAAACAAAGGGCTGACCCTCTTTTAGGGCTGTCTGACTTGTTCACACCTGAAATATGTCTCTTGGGGGATTTCTCCTGTATTTCAGTGGTGAGCAGGAAATATTATACGGCATTAATTTCATTATCCATTAAAAAAGTGGTCCTTAGACATTGGAAAGATTCTGATGAACTAACCTATGTTGAATGGCTCCAGGAACTTCTTGCTAATCTTAGAATGGAGAGGACCATTTCAAGTCTCCATAACAAAGTAAAGAAGTTCAACAGGATATGGGGCCCATTACAAACCCTGTACTCCTTACATGTTTAAGGTTTGTTGATACTATACCATAAGGTGCAGTTTAGGATGTATAATGCTGTGCTGGGAATTCAGGGGAGGGTTAGGAGGGTGGAGGGAGGGGGGAAGGTTAGGGAGAGAATGAATCATCACAATATTTGTATCTAAGCTACTTGTACTATGTCAATCGTGTTGTGGATTTGTTCTCTGTACTGGAAAATTTCAATAAAATTTGAATGAAAAAAAAAATTTACACCAAATTTTCAACATAGGCTTCTTATGATCCTGCTTCATGAACAAGTGTAGAGAAAATGTTCACCTCCTGTCCAAAAGGTGATTTTGTGCAAAGACCGCAAAATCACCTTTTGGGATGTAAAGAAAAAAAAACATTTTGGCCAGGATTTGAAAAATTACAGCTATCACATTCATGATGTGCTGTAAAGATATGGCTATGTTGTAAATTTGGGGTAAAAATATTGAAAATTACCAAAGTTACAAGCCTGCATTTGTAAAATTCAACGTAGGCTCATAACTTTGTTGTTTTTGAATATTTTTACACCAAATTTTCAACATAGACTTCTTATGACTCCACCTCATGAACAAGGGCAGTGAACATGTTCAACTCTTGCTGAAAAGGTGATTTCACACAGTGACCACAAAACCACCTTTCAGGATGGATTTGCCTGTCTGTCCAATTGTTCATGAGGCAGGGATTCCAAAAAAGATATGTTGAAAATGTTGGTCAAAAATATGAAAAAATGGCCAAGCTATGCCGCTAAGTTCAAAACACCTTTGAAATACATTGAACCACATGCCTGTTTCTTCAGTTCACAGTCCCGCTTTGAAGAGTGACGACATGTCTGCAGTCCAGAAAGGATTACAGATTTGGACCCCTGATGGGTAAGTAAGGGCTGGGGGTGGGGTGATGGGGGAGAGTTGGGAGGGAGGACAGTAATGGTCTGCAAAAGACATCAATGGATGTTTTTCCTTTTGCAGGGTTAAAACACACACGCATATACACACACACACACACACCAAAGATTCCTGATCACGACACTGGGGGACTGGGAACCCCCAGTGTCACTCTTGTGTTTCTGGGTGGAGGTATGAAGTGGTGGGTACTGAGATGGAGGGTTAAGGAGGAATATCTGTGGTTAAAAAAAAGCAAACAAAACAAAGATTCCTGATTGCAATACTGGGGGATTGGGCATCCCCAATGTCACTCTTATGTTTCTGGGGGTGGGGTGGAGGATTCTGAGAGGGATGGTTGGGGGAATATTTATAATTTAAAAAAAAGTCAGTGGTCACAGAACACTATACACTCTGCCATGTCCAAGGTGGCCGTTGAACTCTACTGCTCATGCGCTGTCACACATCCACACATGTACAATACAGTTTGGCAGCCACCTTGGTCATGGCAGAGTGTGCCTTGTTCTGTCATGACTGCTGAAAAATAATGCAGCAGACTGGTAATGGATAGAGCGGAATGCTTCATGGACGCAGAGGTGACTGTGAGGCAAGTCCACATTGTTGTTCAGTTGGAAAAATCTCCCTTTTTCCAATAGCAAGAGGTTTGCAGGACTCCGCCCTAAAAAGGGATTAAATAAATAGGTAGAGGCCAACTAACATAGTTGTATTTGTCTTAGAATAAATGCTGGAAGCTAGCCAGCACAGTTTAATTCATTAATATAGAAACAGACACTCATTGTAGCACTTCTAATGTGTTTTGGAACCAGAAATGCATTGAGATGCTATGCAGTACAGTGGCTGAGCAAAACAGAGGAAATCTGTGATGCACTAGATGAGCTCCAGACTTAGAAAGGCAGATGGTTCAGTACTGGGAGTGAAAGGGTTACATCAACTGTCCCACTGGACCAAGGAATAGCTTCTTTAGTTGTCTGACAGAAGTCTCCCCAAACAGATTTATAGCCTTCCCCATGCGCAGCCCACACTACAACCTATCTTTTGCTTTCAGAATAGAATGCTTCAGCAACAGAAATTAACCTTTCCCTGCTCAGGCACCGTAATGGTGGGCAATTGTCTCGATGTAAGAAGTCCTGGAGGGGACTATAAAAACCTGTTTCCCCTCCAGGCTAAAGAAGAATGAAACTTGATGTTTTTCTTTCTCCTTTCATGGAGAAAGCATTTAAGAAAGGTGATATGTGTGGTGATTGTTAAACACTCTGGACAGAGCAAGCCTTAATTTGTGCACAAGCATACTTACGGTACATTACGTTGACATCAACATCAACAATCAATCATGGTCCTGTGCTTTCTGATGCCAGTAAGTTTGTACATGCCAAACTTACTCATCTGGTTTGCAGTAACTTTACTGACTTTGATACAAATCACATATTGTTTATTGAATACATGCCATGCTTTCAGTTTGGAGGCCCCGTCCCCAACAACCTGGGGAAAAAAACATACAATAAAGACAAAAATCAAGTTCATTTCATTTATTTATTTTTATACTGGTAAGTCTGTGGGACAAGCCCATTTTCACAAACAACCAGTTTAAACAAACATACAAAAATTAAAACAGTACCACATTATAAATACACATTACACAAAGCATTTACAATCTGACTTTTCTAACAAAGTTTTCCTAAGTTCATACTTAAAAGTAGACAATTTCGGTTGTCTTAATACATTTTTAGGAAGTTGATTATACATCTTGACAATTGGAAAATCCAACGAATTTTGACCAAAAGCTGTTTGGAAAAAAAGGAACCTGAAACCCATCCTTACTCTGAGATCTAGTACTACCAGGAATATTCCTAAGGAACAAATTAAAAATACTAGGTGGAGAAATACCTAAAATAACCTTGTGCAGAAACACCAAAGCCCTAAAATTAAATCTCCCCTTTAACGATAAACAACCCAATTGTTTATGTAATAAACAGTGATGAGTAAGCCTTGTTTGTCCAGTAGCAAAACGCAGAACAGAATGATATGTAACTTGAAGCCTAGCAAGGACTTTTTCAGAAGTAAATGAATATACTATAGACCCATAATCCATCATAGTTAATAATAGACTATGTGTAAACACTAATCTAACCTCCTAGGTCAGATTAACCTTAATTCGATACAGAAATCCTAACCTTTTATGTACCCTACTAATTAAGTCTGTTACATGACATTCAAATGCTAAATGACAATCAATAAGTACTCCCAAATATTTAAACTGCATAACTTATTCAATTTCTGTACCTAAATTATCAATAATTTTTAATTCCTGACCCTGCACTCTTCTTGGATGTGAAAAAAACATTGTCTTAGTTTTTTCCCTTCATGTATTTAAAGGTCTCAGTCATATCCCCCCCCCCCAATCTCTTCTGTCTTCCAGTGAGTACATATTCAACTCCCTCAACCTGTTCTCATAGGATCTGTCCTCCAAACCTTGGATCATCTTTGTTGCCCTGCACTGTACCCCCTCCAGTAATCTCACATCCTTCTTTATAAATGGGTACCAGAACTGCATGCAATACTCCAGGTATGGTCTGACCAGTGACCTGTACAAAGGCAGGATCACCTCCCTCCTTGTAGAGGAGATTCCTCTCGCAATACACCCCAGCATCCTGTTGGCTTTAGCTGCCTCCTTCCTGCACTAGGCTGAGTTTTCATATTACCCATTATGACCACCCCAAGATTCTTTTCTTCCTCGGTGGTACCTAACTGAATCCCTCCCAACTGGTAGCCCTTCCCAGGGTTTCTTGTTCCGAAGTGCAATACCTTGCACGTCTTGCCATAAAATTGTTCAGGAACAGGAGAAAACATTGATGTCCTGATACACATAGAGACTAATGATCTCGCCAGCCAGTCAGTTGTGGAGACCAAGGAACACCTGACCAGGCTGGATGACAAACTATCATTCATTTCATCTGGCATCTCCTTCTCTGAGATCCTGCCAGTCTGGGAGAGGGGGGCAGATGGATGGAAGGTCAGAGAAGAGGAGATAGGGGAGCTAAACATGTGGCTCATGGGCTGGTGCTAGGAAAAAGGACACACATTTGTAGGGAACTGGCAACAGTTTGGGGAGCGAAAATTCTTTAAATTTGCTGGACTGCATCTGATTAAGGAGGGAGTCAGTGCACCGGGGCAAAATTTTGACATCTTTGCAGAATATTTAAACTAGCAAATGGGGAGAGGGGAGCAGCACCCCATATGTCAAATGGGAAGAACACCCCTCCCCCCTCTGCTAGTGGTCAAACAGGAGTTTAGCATGTTTGCAGTTCATTTGCACCACCATGTAAGGAAAAAGGTCCAGCTCCCCCATACGATGCACAGTGGAAACACCAGACCTCACGCAACAACTAACACACTGAAATCTGGCAATGGAAAATCTTGTACACTAATGCTCGCAGTCTGGGAAATATGATCCCAGACCTGCAGGCAATAATGACAGAGTATAAACTGGACATAGTAGCAGTTAGCTAATGTTTACCAGTAACCACACTTGGGAGACTTCAGTACCTGGTTACGTACTGTTCAGAAGAAATTGAGGTGTAAAAAGGGAGGGTGGAGTGGCCCTGTACATCAATAAAAATATCAAAGCTACAGAAATTCAAAATACACATAAGGAGCCAGAAGAACTGTGGGTCACCCTGGAAACAGAAAATGGGACAGCCATAAGAACTGGGGTTGTCTACAGGCCCCCAGATCAGGGGGAGTACATAGACACATTACTGTTAGAAGATATACAAAGCATAACAGCTAAATGGGAGGTTCTGATAATCGGAGAATTCAACATGCCAGATACAGATTGATCAATACCAGCAGGAACATCTGCCAGAACTAGACACATGGTGGATTTACTGCAGGGGGAAGGCCTCATACAACTGGTACAACAACCCACAAGAGATAGGGCTAACCTAGATCTAGTATTAACAGAGAAAGGATCACAGATCTCCAGGTAGAAGGTCACCTGGGGGCCAGCGACCATCACATGGCATGGTTCAACTTGGCCACTAGAACTAAATCATCCCATTCCAAGGGAAAAATATGGGACTTCAGAGAAGCTGACTTTGATAAGATGGCCAACAGAGTTAAGTTAGGCCTGGCAAAAAGAAATACAGGGGAAGGGGTACATGCAAAGTGGGAAAGCATTAAGGATGCAATACTTGAAGCAACATCCCATTGTATTAGAGAGAAAAAGAAGTGCAAAAGAAGAAAGAAACCACTTTGGTTCTCAAAAACAGTTGCAGAAAAGGTCAGAGCCAAAAGGCTGGCCTTCAAGAAATATAAGGGAACACAGCGGGATGAAAATAGGGAGGCATACCAAACTTCCCTAAGAGAAGCAGGGAAGGCAGTAAGGCAGGCAAAGGCCCAAACTGAGGAAACACTAGCACAGAGTAAAAGAAGGTGACAAGACTTTCTATAGATACATTAGTGAAAGGAGAAAGTCCAGAGGTGGTATTGCTAAGACCAAAGGAGATAAGGGGGCGTGTGAAGAGGAGGACCATGTAAAAGCATGTATCCTAAATAGATACTTCTGCTCAGTATTTACTGAAGAGAAGGTAGGGCAGGGCCCACAGCTCAGCACCATGGACATGGGGGGGGGGAGGTGAGCACTGGTCCCTTCACAAAAGAAAGGGTCCTACAAGAGCTCGATAAGCTCAGGGAGGACAAGGCAATGGGACCTGAAGGCATACATCCCAGGGTACTAGAGGAGCTAACGGTGGAACTAACAGAGCCATTAGCAGAACTGTTTATGAGTCTCTGAGCACAGGAGCACAGGAGAGGTCCCAGAAGACTGGAGAAGGGCTCATGTGATCCCATTCCACAAGAGTGGTAGCAGGGAGGAGGCAGGAAACTATAGACCAGTCAGTCTTACCTCAGTAGTGGGCAAGATTATGGAGGCACTCCTTAAGGAAAGGATAGTGCAACACCTGGAATCCATAGGAGCACAGAATCCAAGATAGCATGGGTTTAGAAAAGGAAAGTCCTGTCAGACTAATCTCATAGATTTCTTTGACTGGATAACCAGAGTGGTGGATCAACCTTGACTTCAACAAAGCTTTAGATACTGTTCCACATAGAAGATTGATTAATAAACTGGGTAGGCTCGGGGTTGGTTAGAAGTTGGTCAACTGAGTGGCAAACTGGTTGACAGGCAGAAAACAGAGAGGGATAGTAAACGGTATACAGTCAGAAGAGATGCAAGTCACAAGTGGGGTACCTCAGGGATCAGTCTTGGGGGCCAGTCCTTTTCAATATCTTCATCAGTGACATTGCAGATGGACTGGAGGATAAGGTTTGTCTGTTTGCAGATGACACCAAGATCTGCAACACAGTAAATGATCAGGATGGGGTGGGCAGAGTGAGAAGAGATCTGGATAAACTAGCAAAATGGTCGGAAGAGTGGCAACTGGGGTTTAATGTAAAGAACCGCAAGATCATGCACACAGGGAAGAGAACCTCTGAAGCCACCTATAGGCTGGGAGGGGAGTTGCTGGCAGTCACAATGGAAGAAAGAGACTTGGGCATCATCATCATCACCGGTGACCTGAAATCATCCAAGCAGATCACTAAAGCAGTAGGTTAAGCTAGAGGGATGTTAGGGTGCATTAGTAGGGGTATCACAAGTCGGAAGAGGGAGGTAATATTCCCTCTTTACAAGACACTGGTTAGGCCCCATCTGGAATACTGCATGTTGTACCAGAGGCCACACCTTCACAAGGACATTAACCAAATTGAGGCAGTCCAGAGAAGGGCATCCAAAATGGTGCAGGGCCTGCATCAGAAAAACATATGAGGACAAATTAACGGAGCTCAATATGTATACCCTAGAGCAAAGGAGGGAGAGAAGTGATATGATCGAAACATTTAAACACCTTAAGGGCATTAACAAGGTGAATGAGTCTAACATGCTTCAATATAAGAAAAAGAGCAGGATAAGAGGACACAGCACGAGATTAGAGGGAGGCCAATTAAGGTGTAATGTGAGGAAGTTCTTTTTCACAGAAAGTGTGGTGGGTGCATGGAATGGCCTACCTCATGAAGTGGTGGATATGACTACAGTGCAGGGCTTCAAACAGGCATGGGATAGGCATAAGGGAGCAATACAGATGAGTATGTATAGATAGAACATTGACAGAGCAAAGGCTGATGGCACACTTATAAGGTAGAAAAAGAAATGGGCAGACTGGATGGGCCTTGCGGTCCTTATCTGCTGTCAACTTCTATGTTTCTATGTTTCTATGAACATCAACTGCCACATTTCTGACCACTCCTCGAGTTTAGTTAGGTTGTCCTGTAGCCCTTGCCACCCTACTATATTGTCCACCACTGCCCCTATCTTGGTATCATCAGTGAACAGACTGATCTTACTCCTTATACCATGTGAGATACCTGATATTAAAATCCCGTATAGCACCAGGCCCAGTACAGAGCCCTGTGGAACCCCATTCATTACAGCCCTTGGGGATGAGAGTTCCCCTTCCATTACCAGCCTTTGCCGCCTCCCCTTCAGCCAGCTTACAATCCAGTTCACCATCTTTGTCCCTGCTACCACATACTTCAACTTTCTCCCCAACCACCCATGAATCAAAGGCCTTGCTGAAGTCCAAATACAGGTCATCCAGTGCATGGCCCTTGTCCAGTTGTTACCCAGTTGTAATACTCAACTAGGTTGGTCTGGTGGGATCTCCCTGAGATGAACCCATGTTGCCAACTGTTTTGGAGTCCATTGTCTTCCACAAAGGTCACCAGCTTCTCTTGTAGGATTGTCTGGGATGCATAGGGAGAAGCATCAATAGTAGAAAACAGGAAGCTGTTATCCCTCTGTACAGACAGTTGGTGAGACCCCATCTGGAGTACTGTGTGCAGTTCTGGAGACCCCATCTCCGCAAAGACATAGACAGTGTGGAGGCTGTCCAGAGGAGGGCAACCAAAATGGTGCAGGGTCTGCACCTGAAGACATACGAAGAAAGACTAAAGGAGCTTAATATGTATACCCTTGAGGAAAGGAGGGAGAGAGGGGACATGATAGAAACTTTAAGTACCTCAAGGGAATCAACAAAGTCCAAGAGGGTGGCATCTTTCAGAAAAAGAGATGTGCAAGAACAAGGGGGCACAATTTGAAGATAGAGGGGGGACGGTTCAGAGGTAATGTGAGGAAGTATTTTTTCACAGAGAGGGTTGTGAATGCATGGAACAGCCTCCCTGAGGAGGTTGTGGAGTCAAGAGCAGTGGGGGAATTCAAGAATGCATGGGACAGACATAAGGCAGTCCTAGTGGGGGGTAGGAGGAAGTAAGCTGTTGGTTAACTAGGATCTGCAGCTTATCTGTTAGGTAGGAAAATGAGCAGATTAGGTGGGCCATGCGGTCCTTATCTGCCATCAAATTCTATGTTTCTGTGTTTCTATGTCTCCATTAGTTTCTCTACAATGGATGTGAGGCTTACTGGTCTGTACTTACTTGGTTCATCCTTTGGGTCACTTTTGTGGAGGGGCACCACGTTGAGCCATCCTTCAGTCTTGTGGTATGCATCCTGTGTCCAGGGAGGTATTGAACAGGTTTGCCAGCAGTCCCTCCAGGACCTCCACCAGTTCTTTCAGCACCCTAGGGTGAATGCCATCTGGTTCTGGTGCATCATCCACCCTCAGAGCCTTCAGACTCTCCACCACTGTGCTCTTTGTAATTACTAATCTGTCACCTCTACCCCCTACCCACCTTCCCCATCCCCTGAGGTAGTTGCCCACCCTTCTCTTTTGTGAATACAGAACAGAAGTACTCATTTAGTGCTTCTTCCTGCTCCGCACCTTTCTCCACCAACTCCCTGTCCTTCCTAATCCTCACTATCTGGTCCTTGCAGCTCCTTCTGTCCCTGATGTACCTGAAGAAGTCATTTTCCCCATCCTTCATGCTTTTTGCCAGCCTTAGCTCTCTGGAAGCCTTGGCCGCACTGACTAGTCTGGTTACCTCTTTGGACTGCCTGACATACACTTCCCTGTCTTCCCCACTCCCGGATTTCCTGAACCTTCTAAAGGCCGCTTTTTTTGCCCTCACCCCTTCCAAGACCTCCTGATTCAGCCAGCTTGGTTTCTTGGCCCTATCCGTCTTGCTGTGTGTCTTGGTATATGACCCAGTAGCATCCACCAGCCCCAGCTTGATGATTTCCTATTTTTGGCATGCAACCAAGTGTGGATGAATTCCTGTCAGGTGCCTCTCCAAAATTTCCCCCATCCCCAATTTACCAGGCCCTCCTTGAAAATGAGCTTGTTCAATGGAGTTTCACATGGCTAAATAAAGATTGATTGATTGGTTCATTCATTCATTCATTCTTAACAAAGTCAGCCTTTCTGAAGTCAACCATCATGGTTCCTGTACCTACAGCATCCTTTCCCATGTTGAGCGTGAACCATACTGAGTTATGGTCACTCCCAGCCAGCGGATCTTCCACCCCCAACTCCCTTACAGCCTCCCCGTTAGACAGTACTAGGTCTACAGTTTTCCCAACTGAGTCAGCTTGTTAACCATCTGTGCCAGGAAACTGATCTGGAATGCATCCAGTAGGACCTGTTCCCTTGTACTTGAGGTGGCTGAGGTGTTGCAATCCACTCCTGGTAGATTGACATCCCCCATGATGACTGTGTTCCCCTTCCCACAGACCCTCCTGATCTGCTCTGCCAATTCCCTGTCCAAGTCCTCAGCCTGAGCTGGTGGCCTGTACACCACTCCCATCCTAAGTGTTCTACTTTTTGAATCCTGGAACTGCATCCATAATGCCTGAGTCCTTCCCTCCTCCCCCTCTTCCCTTATACACCTTCTACTCTCCCTTAGGTAAATCACCACCACATCCCTTTCCCCTTGCCCCTATCCTTTCTGTACATCTTATACTCTGGTATCATCAGATCCCAATCCTGGTATTGGGTGGCCCAAGTCTCTGTGATGGCCACAATGCCCACCACCTCTACTGCCAAAGAGCCTGTAACTTAGCTGCTTTGCCCCAGGCTTCTTGCATTCAGAGAGACAGCCCTTCAACTTGTTCCCTTCCCTTCCGTAACCCATTTCTCTCCATTCTTAACCCCCCCATGATCCCTCCCTGGTACTATCCTTGTTAGCTTGGGGGGGTAAGCTTGTTCGGATCCCCTCTCTTTCGGTTCTGCATTCCTGCTGCATACTCGCCTCCCCCACACATAGTTTAAATCCACTTTAGTTGCTATGTATTCCCCCAGCCTCTGCTTTAATACCCCCTGCCCCAGCTTACTCAAATGTAATCTGTCCTCTGCGAACAGATCATTGTTGTCCCAGATGTTACCCCAGCCTCCCACTAGCCCATACCCTTTGGTGCCACACCACTCTCCCAGCCAAGTGTTGAACTCTTCTATCCTTACTTTCCTCCTGTGTCTGCCCTGGGAACTGGGAGCACTACTGAGAAGGCCACTGATCTCCCTGCCTCCTCACACAACTTTCCCAGTTCAACAAACCTGTCCCTTACCAACCCGACCAATCATTTGCACCCAAGTGCACCACTACATGTGGTTTCTCCCTTCCTCATCTTGCACACTTGAGAAAAGACTGTCCTGCCTTATCTGCTGTCAGTCCAGGTACTGATTCCACCCATATTCGACTATGCCACTCCCCTTTGCTTCCCCATCTGACTCCTTTCAGGACTGAGTCACCCAGCACTAAGACCCCACCCCCCTCACATTTGTGCTCCAGCACCATCCTACCTTCCTTCCACCAGCTTTCAGAACCCACCCCATCCTGCATATTCGCGGCTTGATCTGCCCCCTTTCCTATGCTCCCCACCCCTACTGGCTGATTTGTCCCCTCTGCTTTGCCCCCAGCCTCTACCCTAGTCCTGCCCCTTCCCCTACTGCTCCTCTCATTTTACTTGCCCCAATGCCCTCCCACATCATCCTCCTCCTTCCCTACCTCAGAGGGCCTCATTTTCCTTCTCCTTTCTGCCTTATCTCCCTTGTCTTTTTACCCTTATCCCTTCCCCCGCCTCCCCTACCCCATCCCTGTGGTTTATCTGAGTGTTCCCCCCTGGGCTTACACTACCCCTTCTTCCTCCTGCTCCCGCTCAGAGAGCCCCTCACTCATCACCCACCATTGAGGCCAGCAAAGCGAACCTATTGCTAGAGCCAGAGCTTCTACTGTTCACTTCTTCCCATGTGCTATCCCTAGATTCCCCTTTGCTGCTTCTGTAATTGTGTACTCTCATCCCTATCCTCTTTGTTTCCACTGGTTCTGTGCTCCTGATTCCCCGAGGGGGTGGCCATCCTGTATCAGTTGCCCCTCTCCTTCCCCCAATCCTGGCTAACTCCCTTCCTAGCTACTGTGCTTCTGCATCCAGACTCCTCAGCCTGTGACAAATTGGACACCCCCCTAGCCTCCATAATGTGTCCATCCAGATAGCCATCCCACATCCATTGCAACCCACTGTTCCTCCCATCCTGGATTGTCTGAGGTCCTCCTGCCCCCAGAACCAGTCCCCCTTCCCCTGTGGCCAACCCCTCTCCTGCAGCCATAATCCCCCCTCATTGTAACCTTTGCTAGCGTACCACATTGTTATTATTCTAGTCCCCGTATTGGTACTAATAACTTCTATACTGGATCTTCCTACACTTAAGTGCCTTATATAGTACGGATGAGTCCCTTGGCTCTAACCTAACACAATTACATCACCTGCTTCTATTTCCATTTTTTTGTTTGTTGTTTTTTTATTGTAGTTTTTTTCTTCTTTTGTTATTTACCCGTGAATTATAGGGATGACCAGCAAGAACCCTGGTTTTCCATTTTTACTGGTAACACCGGTTAAAATCACGGAATCCTGCTTGGTTTGCAGATTTTGAATTCTTGTACCAGTGCTTCACAGAAATTGCATTTCACTACACAGTATCCCTAAGATTTCAGCATATTTTTCAATTTGTTTTATTTTCTCTTTCTATGCCCCCTTCTCACAGCATCACTCTCCACTTTTCGGGATCCCTAGGCTGGGAATCCCCTAACTTCACCCCAGGTAATGCTCAGGAGCTCCTGTGGGCCTGCCCCATCCTGCCTAGGTTTTACCCACCCCAGGTGGAAAGGGAAGGGACCCCAGGTCACCCCTCCACAGTCCTTTAGTGTGGGTCAGGTAGCTCAGTGGGTCCCTCATGGAGCCTGGTTATGAAGTCTGGGGCAGCTGGGTCACTTCTACCAGTGGCCAATGTGGGGTGATTGTTACTGGTTTTCTGGTCTCTGTCCCTGAGGGCACCAGCACTCGAGGAGATCCAAGGAGGTAGGGCACATAGAGACATGCTACTGCTCCAGACCCTGGGTAGTGTCCTCCCCTCTTGATCGCTCTGCAGCCCCATTGCACCACCACCAGTGGTTACCCAGGTGGCAGTAGAGCAGCAGGATCTGCAGCCCACCCTCCATAGAGGAGGAGGACAGCAGCCCCCCAGGTGCTTGATCCTACTCCCCAGGCCAGACCTCCAGCAACCCGAGTACACTTCCAACCCCAGGTCGCTGGCATTGCAAGCAGTAGCACTACTGCAGCACCGGCAGGCTGGCCCAGATTTCAGCATCTTAAAATGAATGCTGCTGTGCTTCGCATTCTTTCTGCTTTGCTGAGTATAGAATCAGTAAGGAAACTACCCGCATTGCTTTGTCGTAACCAGCCATTCAGTTTAACCACCTTTACATCCCACCAACTTTTTCATCAGCTAATGATCAAAGTTGCCTGAAACCAGAGTTTACTTATATGTGAAAAACTCTGGTTTCAGGAAGAAATCATCTTTTACTTGGATTACACTGGATCATACACAAAAAATGCAAGTATCAGCACATATGAGCAGGGCCACTGGAAAATTTTGGGAAAAGTAACCTGAAATTGCAGAGATTTTTTTACAAAACTTGCTGGGAAATTGCAGTAGTTGTATTATAGACCCTGAGTGCTTCACAATACATCCTTTACTGTTTTCTGCAGCATATAATAGTTAGCATAAACTACTAAATGAATGCACTGACACTTGAATATGTTTTAAATATGAAGAAACACTTATGTTCCTAACATGACTCCTAAATGGATGTGGTGCCTCTCTTCCAAAATGTAAAAACATCTGCCTCATACAGTGCTAAATATATTCTTTTTAGTGAGCCACAGAAAATCAATATTAAATAAATCCAGAATAAACAAATGTTATCTCTTTCTGGATATAGAATAATGAAGCCTGATCAAAAGCTATTTACAATGCTCTGTCAACTATTCACCCACTTTGGTGTAAAAAAAAAGCAGATGGAGTGGCAAATAATACTGTTTTAGTAAAATGTAAAGTGTTTAATACTCATAATTTGCACTGCAGGTACTGTGCACTATTATTGAAATCATATATCAAAACATTATATATGGGCGTTATTGTGGCTGGCAATATAGCCTAGTGGTTAGAGTAACAAACAGTGATTGAACTGGGTACATCCAGCAGATTTGGGTAAGGGTTCGATTCCCACAACCTCCACTTGCATACTGTGCGACTCCAAGCAAGTATCTTAACCTCCTCAGTGCTCCTAGGTTACCCCTGAAAACTGTCAGTTCCATCCAGTGGGCCTTACTGGGTTTACAAAGATTATATATATATAAAAAAATGCATGTTTACTACATCATACAGTAGTCAGGGTACCATGTAATTTGCTTGAGTTTTACTTGGGCTGCAATGATTTTGTATAGATAAAGATAAATGTTCAAATACATTGTATGTGTTTTATGAGCTTGTTTTCACACTTTAGTTAGGTCTTTATGGTTGCAGTGGGCAGAGCCTGCAGACATTTTGCATGTACAAAAGTAGTGATGTCATGTTTTCTGTCCATGGAACTGACTGAAGGTGTAAATAGTCTCTTCCACCTTACCCTCCTCCAAGCAATGTTTTCCGCACTCAAATAAATACACTTTCATGTTAGTTAATGGTTGTGGGGTACTATTTTCTTTCTTAAATGGGTGGTACAAGAACTGGAACCTGAGTAGTGGGAGGCAGCAATAGTTTTTTGGGGGGAGTAAGATCCACCCCCTCCTCTACCTGAGAAGCTCCTAAAGATCCACCCCAAACTTTTTTCTGGTTCATGTGGGAGGGGCATGAGATAGCTCTATCATGCTGTAACAAGACACTCTAGTTTGGGACCTGCATCAACAAACAGAAAAAACCTGTGCAGTGGAAAACACAGGATACTTAATACCTTTATTAAGGACTAGGAGAACAGAAGATACAGTATTTAATGCCTTCAAATTGACTTAAAAATATTTTGGAACAAATGATTATCAGAGCCACCTGGGGCCTCAGAAGGAGACCTAGACACACATTTTAATTTACAGTCAATGCCACATGTTTTTCTTAAACATTTTATATATGTATAGTTTATATATAATTTGTCTTTAATAGTTTCAAAACTTTGAAAGCATTGGTGTTAGTAATGCATTTAGAAATACATTTTTTAATTGTCTTTACAGTTAAACATGCAGTTTCATGTCAGGGCACATTTTTGGGGGAGGAGTCAAATTTTTTTAATCATGAGCTCAATACTTGGTGAACACATATTTTGATGATAAAGTGTGTTTTTTCTTTTAAGTTTGAGATGTATTAGAAAACATTGAACAAGAAAACAATTGGTGATTTTAAAAGCTATTCTGATCAGAGCTGACATTAAAAAAAATCTTAACTATTATTTATTTTATTTTATCATGGACACTAGAAACAGGATGTCAGCATTTGCTCCATGAAACCTGTTTTTCAGGTATTTTTTTTATTGCATCTTGTCCAAGACAATCTTCCCAGAATGCAGTTGGTCAGGGCACATATTTGGGGGGAGGAGGTTGAAATTGTTTTAATCATGAAGCATTGGTGTTAGTAATGCATTTAGAAATACAATTTTTAATTGCCGTTACAGTTAAACATACAGTTTCATGTCAGGGTACATTTTTGGGTGGAGGGGTTGAAATTATTTTAATCATGGGCATAGTATTTCGTAAACACAGACTTTGATGATTAAGTGTATTTTTTCTTTCAAGTTTGAGAAGTATGTATTATATACAAGTGTAACCGTATGGTAAATGGGACTGGGGAATGAATAATGGTTAAGTAGGCAGGTAGGTTAAGGATGCAGTATAACACAGTGGTTTAAGGTTCTGAGCTACAAACCTAGAGACCTGGGTTTGACTCCCACAGCCCCCACTTGCATACTATGTGTCCCTATGCAAATCACTTAACTTCCTTGTGCTCCCAGGTCTCACCTGTAAACAAGCTTTCAGCTTAGTGTGTCTCTCCTGGTAAAAAAAAAAATGTGCCTAGAATTATTTTTTTTATATAGTTGAGTTTATATGTGGCAAGTAGGTAGGGTACGGTGTTTTGAATGTGGCAGTAGGATTTAGCATGTGCACTGCTTTAAAATCATTTCACAACAGCAGAGCTGTGCAACTGTTTTTGTCCAGTGAACATAAATGGCAACAGTTATTTCAGCTACACATTTGATTCCATATTACAAAGGTTCACTGCACTACACATTTAGTGTATCACACTTTTTCAAATAATGAAACAAATATTCTCTAAACTAAATAACTCACACATGCATATTTTATACTATATTAAAAAGATACTCCACATTTGTGAGGGGACTGTGGCATACAAACTTAGATCTCTAGATTTGCAGTGAAGAGCCTTAAACCACTGTGCTATGCTGCCTCCCTAGTTATGGCAGTCATCTGTTTTATGGTTCATGATGTTGGTGTAGTAAGCATACCAATATACTAACATACAAAAATGCCAGCAGAATAGGCCTAGTGGGCTTTCATGTCTGCTCCTTTGGTCAGTCCCGACCCTGGGCACTGACCTTGCTGCCCCCCCACCCTCTCAGGCGTCTCCATTCCCAGTCCAGGGTATTCCCGCTTCACTGGACTTTGCTTCCACAACCCTTCCCCTGTACCTGTCCCACCCCCTCTTGAACCCCTACACAGTCTCTGCCTCCACCAGTCCCCTGGGCAGTGCAGTACATGGTTCTACCACCCTCTCACTGAAGTAGCAGCTCCTTCTTTCTCCCCTGAGTATCCCCCCTCCAGCTTCCACCCATGCACTCTAGTTGCCACCCTGCCTTCCTTCGGAGCATCATGACTTCACCACCCCTGTTTACCCCCTTCATCTACTTGAAGACCTCTATCATGTCCCACCTGTCCCTTCTCTCTTCCAATGTGTATATATTCAGCTCTTCGAGCCTCTCCCCTTAGGTCCTTTCTGCCAAGCCCCAGATAATTTTGGTTGCCTTCCTCTGGACCCTCTCCAGGAGTTCAATGTCCCCTTCTTAAGTGTGGCCTCCAAAACTGCATGCAGTACTCAAGGTGTGGCCTCACCAAGCAGTTATACAGAGGGAGTATCACTTCCCTCCTTCTGGAGTGATCCCCCTAGCGATGCATCCCAGCATCGTGGCCTTAGCCGCTGCCCTCCTACAAGTCTCAGAGTTGTTCATCTTGACATCCACCACCACCCTCAGGTACCTCTCAGCCATACAGCCATAGCAGCAGTACATTGCATACCAGATATAAAATGTCAATAAGCAGGTCATGCAACAGATGTGCTGAGCAGTTACTGAAGCAAGAAATGTATAGCTGTCATTTTTTACATCCTGTTCAAAATGTGATTTTGCACCTGTGGTGCCAAATGGCACAGTCGCTGTGCAAAATCTCCTTTAGCTAATGAACTGATAGTGTCACTGTTCATGCAGTGGGGGTCACAAAAAGCCCATGCTGAAAACTTGGAGGGAAAATACCAAGAAACACCAAGGGCATTAGGAGGTTTCTGACCATAACACCCTGCACTGTAGGGACTGACAGTCATTGGGGTGTGACTTGGGATTGTCAATAGTAATGCTCATGCCTTTCCACCCCCACCCCGCCCTGCAGCCAGTGACAGATATCGAGGTGTGCCTTTGACTCTTCAGCTTCAAAGTTAACTCCATTCTTTTATACGTTACCTATTTCAGCATATTTCTGTATGGAATGGGGTGAGTGTAAAGTTTGAAAACCTCAAGGCACACCTCTACTCTTGTCTATGTCTGCAGGGTAGGGTGAGGTGAAATGGCGTAAGTGTTATGGCCAATGACCCAAAGGCACACTCCAATGCCTGTCCATGTCTGCGGGGTGGGGGGTGGAGTTGGTGTCACTTCAGTACTTCACTGTCATTCCTATTCTGCCTGTCTGTGTCTCTTGCTCTCTGTCTATATGTCTATGTAATTATCTATCTTTCTACTAACTGCATGTATTGCTATTTTTACCTATTTCTAAAACAAAACTGCATATTACATTTGCCTGCACTCTGAGCACATACTTATGAAACTGTGCATATTTTTACTCCACTTCTACGTAGACCTCATACTTTCCTAATATTCCCATTATCACACGCATAACTACCTTGCCCTTATCAAAAGCGCCCCCCCTCTAAAAGTTACTATCACATTTTCTCTAACAGTCCATCATCATTACACCTGACTTCCTGACATTAGCACATTGCTTAAAGGATACCTAAACAACATTTTGACAACAAACTATTCAAAAATCTGATTCCATAGGTGACTAAAGGAAAGACTGCTGTATTCATTAATGCTAAAACTACATTTACATAATTTACCTAAATGTGGTTCCAGAGCATTTGAAAACTGTAAAAGCAGCCTTGCGATTTAAAAAAACTGTCTTACCTGCTTCCGAAAATGGCCGCCAAATGTATTATGTGATGACATCATCTGAGCCAAAGTCAGAGAGATATATGGCTCTCTATAGTGCTAACTAGTTCTTTTATCTGTTTGTATAGAATTGTTTCACCCAAATGGTCAAAATCATGTGCATTATTTTGTATCATGCACATGTTAGGCTATGGTTCTGTTCATTTTGTTTACTTTAACATGCTGAAAATGTGTTTTAATCCAACCAATTTTCTCTGTGGCAAACCACAGTACAGTATAAATCTTAAATAACCTCATGGTCCAGTGGTTATAGTGGATCCAGGATGCTGGAATGGGGGTGCTGGGGTGATGTGCATGCTTAATATGCACTTATTAACATTTTTATTAAACCTTTATATTTTCTGCTATTATTCTTTTCTAGTATATTTTTTAAAGAACCTACAAAGGTAATCCATAGTTTGAATGTAAACATTTCTACAATCAATGTATCAGACTTCTTCAACAAAGTGAAATGCAGCAGCAGCAGCAAGCAAGTTTTTTGCAGCAAAGTTCTTGTGCAGTCCACTGTTAGAGTTCATACTTTCTCGAAACTCAAATATATGCTTGTCTTGTCTTCTGTTTCCATGGGAAATAATAACAATAAGAAGAAGAAGAATCAGCATTTATGTAGTGGTTTTCATACACATTGTATCCCAAATTGCTTTACAAGCAATACTAGACTGATAGCGAAGTGACTGAATGTGTAGTGGCAGCTGTTCCATACATTAATATCCACACACAGCCTTGGACAATTGCATGAACTGGTTTTATGGGAAGGGGAATGTTGGCCAGGACAACAGGGTCAGGTAGTGATCAAGGTTTTGGCAGTCCCACATCTTATTTCTCACAGTAATCTGCTCATATTTCTCTCCTTCTGTCTTCCCCTTCCCTGAATATAGCAGTACCTTGCAAGAGTGGACTTCTCAGTCCCCCCGTATTCATTCTTTCACTATTCTTCCTTTCATCAAAACTGGTGAGCTCATCGTTTGTCTGCATCATGAATGCAGTAGTACAGTCCCCGTTTTATTTTGACATATCAAATATAAACATATCTTTCCAGTAAGTCAGGCTCATAGCAGCAGGGAACAAGGGGAATGATGGGCTTTCCTATCCTTAAAGGATCTAGTCTACTTTTGATTAGGCACTATTAAATGATGGGTGTGCACATCATTATGCATGTCATATAATAGTGCCTAATCATAGGTGGCTTAGATCTTATATGGGTAGGAAAG
Source organism: Neoceratodus forsteri (assembly GCA_016271365.2). Classification (NCBI taxonomy): domain Eukaryota; kingdom Metazoa; phylum Chordata; order Ceratodontiformes; family Ceratodontidae; genus Neoceratodus; species Neoceratodus forsteri. The sequence goes on along the minus strand of CM057458.1, from coordinate 721,509,305 downwards.
CCTATTTTTCCACTTGTGCCATGCTGCTATCAGCCTGGCTTACCAGAAGATCGTGTTTATTATTAATATGTAACTATAACACGGGAGACTGTACTAACCACATTCATGATGCGGAAGGGTAATGAACTCACCAGTTTTTAGTGTGGGGAGCCGGTGAGAAGAATGAATGCCAGAGAGGAACTGAAGACGCTATTTCAGCAGGGTACAGCTATATTCAGGTTAGTTGAAGACATGAAGGAGGATGCTGAGCAGGTCACTGTGAGATCTAAAATGCACAACTGCCAGCATCATGATCACTACCTAACTGTGGATGAGAGTAGCCAGCAATGACAAATACTCAGAGTGGCAGGGCTGCACGTAAACTGTTACTTGAATTCAGTGTAAGGAGATTACCCTCGGGTGGGGGGGGTTGACGTTTGTTAGGACAATATTGAGGGAGTTGTGTATAGCTCATTCAAGATTTGGAAGGGTGGTAGCCAGCCAACTCACATTGTGGAGTACAGCACAGAAAAGTACTGGAGAAGAACTACTGGGAACTGTCCTGCAGGGTTCTGCAGATCATAGGTAAAGGACTAGACTGACACTGGAAGTCAGGTTGATTCGCTTAAGGTATTAGTATGACTCTCCTGCTAATAATATTGTTATCTACTGTAAGTGCAGTCCTTATGAGGGCATGAACAGCAGTTTTTCTGGTGGGTCATTATGCTTATTGCTTGGCCCTCCAGGAAGACCTAGTTGTTGGTTAATGAGGTGAGAAAAAAACACAACAGGGAACTCTACATACTACCATCACTATGCAGAAGGGTGGTGATCCATTCAATATTTACTGTGGCAGCAGAAGTCAAACATTGAGAATGTGAACTTGAGAGTGATTTGGGAGACATTTTTTTAACAGTGCCAGCTGATGATGCATATCAGTATAGGTGTGCACAACCCTCAGAGGTACAAGATTACAATCTGAGGTGTGATAATTCTCTTCATGAGACCACAAGCTCATATGCAGCCCCAGGCAGTACTAAGGACAGGGTATGGATAGTAGGATGTTCAACAGAAGGCAGGTTTGGTGCAGGGGTTTCACAAGGAAAAATAAAGCCTTATTTGTGGATTAACAAGAGAGTATGAGCTTTGGAATTGAACAAGAGCTGTACTTTGCTGTGTGACCCTGAGCAAGTCATTAAACTTTCTTGTGCTCCCAGGCCACACCTGTAAAAAACAGGCTTTGAGCTTAGTTGTGTCTCTTCTGGTTAATAAAAATACAAAATTCATTGCATCATATAACCACTAGATCATCATGTATTTGAAGTGTGTACTGTAATGCAGTTTGCCAAAGAAAAGATCAGCTAGATTACAAAGCATTTTCTGCAAGTTAAAATAATCAAAATGAACAAAATCATAGCCTAACATGTGTACTGATCAAAATAATCCATGAGGTAATACACGGTGTTGATCATTCTGGTACAAAAATTCAAAATAAAGAGTGAAAGAAGAACTAGCTAGCACTATAGAAATATATGAGGATCTCTGGCTCTGGCTCTGATGATGTCATCATGACTCATCACTTAACACTCTTGGCAGACATCTTAGGGAGAAGCCAAGGCTGTTTTTTGAAAGTGAAAGGCTGATGTTTACATTTTCAAAAGCTATAAAACTGCATTTATGTTATTTACATAAATGCAGTTTTAGCATACATGTAAACAGCAGCCTTTACCTCTCAATGAAGCCAGATAATGGAGTTTGCAGTTTTGAAAAACTGCTTATTTAAGTACCCTTTAAATATAACTTACATCACCTCATGGATAAAAACCCCTTTTCTCTTAAAAAAATAAATAAAAACAAATGTGTAAATAATCCCAAGGCTGAATATATGATGGCCATTACTTTTTCATGTACTGCCACCTTCTGTACCATCATGGGGATTTGCATATGTTTCCCATGACGCTTTGCATTATTGGGATATGTGCAATTGTGTTTTCTTCAAAATGTGTCTGTCTGGCCAATATCATCCAGGATAACACATACATCAGTGGCATTTGCTCTGGGGTTCTTTTGTAAGCTTCTGATTCCTTCCATTAAAATGTGTACCTCCATATATTTTCCTAATAATGTGTATGCCTTCCTTAGAACAGAAACTAAAACAAATCTTATTACTTACACATCATTGTGTTGTTTCTCCATACCTCCTTAACAATTTCACACAAATTCACTAACTTCACTTTGCAGCCGTGGTGTATCTGACCAGATTTTGTTATTGTAGTCTTTGCATGTGAGCATCTAGGTTGTAGCTTGCTAAGCAGAGGATCACGGTTACCAACTAGCTTATTCAAGTTTATAATCAGCAGGGCCATCCAAAATCCTTGGTTGTTTGAATGAAAACTAGTCTGAATGAAAGTATGTTCACAAGGAAGAAACTTCACAGTTTGCACCCCATTTAGGTGAATATGATCATTTGCACCTTTTCTCCCACCAGCTGTTTCAGTCTCTGTGACAGCAAAAAGTGTTCTAATAGACTGCTTCTACAACAAGCTCTGGCAGAGCCACTACAAATGTGAATGTATTAACTAGATAAGGGTGTTTCATGGGCTTAAACATAAACATTTATTTATTTATTTAGAAAATATCAGATTTACAAACCTTTGAGTCAGAGACTCATTTACAAAGGCACCTCATCAAAACTAATACAAAGACAGCGCAGTTAATAAGTCAAAAAACAATGGCTCGGAGAGCCGACATTTATAACAATCATTCACTGGAGATACATGGGTGGCAGTAGATAAACAGATTACATAGTTTAGACACACAGGCACCACATCAAGAAGACCAAAGCAGTTCATTGAATCACAATACAGCATGTAATGAATTTTTCAGATTCTACGTGTAACCTACAGTAAGTCAAACAGAAATCAGACACAAATGCCTACCTATTTGCAAGTGAAGCAAATGTGGTTATCATTCAGTTGTAAACACCTATAGTCACAGCCAGGATTCACATTGCTAGACTCTGGGTAAGTATGACAAGTTTCCTAAATACTGGTACCTTATCCAGCTGTGTTCTGCTTGGTGTGTGTGTGTGTGTGTGTGTGTGTGTGTGTGTGTATGTGTTTAAACATGTAACTTTCTATAGTATATTGTATAGCACTGTAAATCCTGGCTGCAGTGTTCTTTCTCTGCTGTGGCAAAACAAGACACTGTAACAAGACACTGGCCTGCTGTAGGGGCTATTAGACATCAAACCAAAGGGTACTCTGTGAAGAGTAACTTGGAGAAGATGCAATAAAACAAACTTGAATGACAGCCCCCAGACATCATAAAACACCCAGGGAAAATTAGAAAAAAAAGTCCTCTCACAGCCTAGGCAGAAATAAAACACTGGATTGAAGTGAGAACTCAAAACTGGTAGTAATACATATATTCCTGATTTTAACATGCAATTTTCCTTTAAGAAGATTCAGTAGAATATAAGCAGTAGCCCAGAACTGCCTGTCTGAGAATGAAGTTGGTGTATTATTTGGAAAAAGTCAAGGCTGGCTCTCTTGCTATGCAATGTCCTGCAAAGTAACACACTAACTGCTCTTAGGATGGTGGTGTCAAATGCTGTGAGGTGCCTAGGGGAACTTATTATGCAGAAAGTTCCAGGAAGTGTTTAACCCATTCTACTTCTAATAGCGTCCAATGATGTCTGTACTATCTATTTGTGCAAGTCAACTCCACTTCTCAAACTTAAAAAGAAAAATACACTTCATCACAGACTGTGTTTACCAAGTACTGTGCCCATGATTAAAATAATTTGAACCCCATCCCCCCAAAAATGTGCCCTCACATGAACGTGCATGATTTATCTGTAAAGACAATTAAAAAATGTATTTCTAAATGCATTACTAACATCAATGCTTTCAAGGTTTTGAAACTACTAAAAAGACAAACTATATGTATATATATACACACAGAGAGAGAGAGAGAGAGAGAGAGATAAATAGATAGATAGAATGAATATGGTAAACAAATATTGTTAATCCCAAAAGCTGAAATTTGTTTTTAGTATATAAATGTTTAAGAAATACCTGAAAGCTGTCTATTTTCCTTAGTTTTTAGACACTTCTTAGTCTTTCCTTTTGAGACACCAGGCGACTCTGATAATCATTTGTTACAAGGGTTTTCAAGTCAGTTTGAAGGCATTTTAAGTATCTTCTGTTCTCCTAGTCCTTAACAAAATGCAGGGACTCCACAGACTTGTTGTTCCTTGGTCCACACCCCAAACTAGTGAGTCTTCTTTCAGCATGATAGATCCACCTCATGCCCCTCCCACATGAATAAAAAAAAAGGTGGGATGGACCTTTTTGAGCTTCTTGGGTGGAGGTGGGGTGGAACTTACTCCCCCCCCAAAAAACAATGCTGCCTCCCACTACTCAGGTTCCAGTTCTTGTACCACCCATTTAAGAAAGAAAATAGTACCCTGCAACCATTGACTAACATGAAAGCATATTTATTTGAGGGCGGAAAACATTTCTTGGAGGAGGGTAAGGCGGAGGAGACTATTTACACCTTCAGTCAGTTCCACTGATGGAAAACATGACATCACTCCTTTTGTACATGCAATACTCCTGTTGGCTCCACCCACTATAGTAAAAAGCAAATGTTAAGTGTTTAAGTGTACTTCTGCTTGACCAGTGGATTGTGAAAGCACATTCAATGACACACAGAAGGTAAGACCCCGGGGGCTGTATGAAGCTGGTGGGCAGAGTGGTGCTGAATTCACATCTTAGCTCAGACATGAAAACTGAGAAACACTCTTTTCGTGGAGGGCCAGTAAAAAAAAAAAACATCCACATGTTTGGGAGATGCATAATTTTCCATTTGAAGATCCTCCACTAATCACTTGTGGATTTTTTAGGTGAAGACACTTTATTTCAAAGAAGCAAATTCAGGCAGTTTTTTTTTTTGCTCCTCCTACCCCTTGACCATCCAGTCCTTCAGGCCTGCCAAGGCTCCCTACCACTGCTGATGAGTCCCATCCACCATCCACTGCCTCTTATTGCCGTGCTACCAGGTAACCCAAAGAAACCTTTTATTGGGTGGGCCCTTATCCCTGTGGGAGGCTACCAGGGTAGAGGAATCACCCCAAAGAGCTCCCGGTGTATCCCAGGTATGACAAGTGTCAGAAAAGACACCTGTGTCTGGGTCTCCTGTCTTATGGAGGGGCCAGCAGCTGTCCTCTGGTTGGCCAATGGGTGTTTTCCCATTTTCTTGGGAGCATGACAGGTCACATGATGTCAAGGCACAGGCTGACATCTGTCACACTCCCTCCTGCAGTGAGGGCCAATGTGTTACCATGCCTCTGGCCTCCACCAGAGGCCAGCAAATGATGAGCTGTGAATCCACCCTCCCTACAAGGAGAAGGTGAGTGCTTGTTGGACACTCAAGCATTCACCCAACCCCCCCCGGCCGGCCCTCCAACACCCAAGTCTGTCTCCAAATCCTGGTCAATGGTGTCACAGGCAGAAATCCAATTCAGGCAGTTAAATGATAGATAGGGAAAAACAAAGATGGTCCACCTTAATGGTGGTGGGTCAGATTAATTCACATCTGAGTTCTAACAAGCAAAGACACCAAGTAATTTGTAACTTGTGGATGTGGGGTGTGGATGTTGAAGAAAGGGGCTTATAGTGCCATCGCTACTGCCATCACCCCTGAGGGATGTGGACTGCATTGTTGCTATTGCCATCACACCTGAGGGGAGGGGCTGTAGTGCTTCTGCCATCGCCACTGGTGGATGGTGAATGTAATACTGCTGCTATCCCATCTGATGGATGGGGCCCATAGTGCTGATACTGCCATCACACCTGAGGGATGGGGAATGTAGTACTGCTGCCATCACACCTAAGGGATGGGGGCCACAGTGCTGCTGCTTCTGTCACACCTGAGGGAGGGGGGCCATAGTGCTGTTGCTGCTGCCATCACACCAGAGGGATGGGGCTCATAGTGCTGCTGGTGCTGTCATTGCACATGAGGGATGGGGGCCGCAGTGCTGCTTCCATTTTTTTTATTTCTTTATTTTATTGAAATCTAGGACTACAAATACCTTTGAGCAGGAACTGCTCATTTACAAAGGTTCCACATCGAAGGAATGGGAGGTATACATACATACAAAGATCAACATAATAATATATAGTTACACAATAAAAAGAAGTAAGAGGCTTCCATCACACCTTAGGGATGGGGGCTGTAGTGTTGCTGCTGTCATCACATCTTGTACCTAAAATAACTTTAAATTGGTACAAGGATAGAAGGCTGTGCAATAGTGGAGGTCAAAACTACTAAAATGCATGTTAGCAGAGTTAAAAATTGTTAAATAAAGTACATAAAACCAAACACCGGTAAAACCGGATTTTGGCTTAGCAGACAATACCATTTTTACAATGTGCAAAATGGAATTTGCCCTTTCTCAATCCAGGTAAACCAGTGTCCCTGATGACCAGGATCAGCTAGTATCTGCACCTGGCTGTTCTATCCACCTACTGCAATGTGGCCCCTCCCTAATAAATGTGGTGTAGCAGGGTTATGTAGTGTTATGTAGAGGAGTGGGCTGTTTCCCCTAAATAAAATGCAGAAAGTTGTATGATTCAGGTACCATCTTAAGAAAATGCAGGAAGTTGTATGACTCAGGTACCCATAAAAGTAGGGAGAGCACAGGGGTGGGTGGGTTGAGGTGCTACCCCTGCTCCCACAAAAAAAAAAATCAGGCAACCAAACTAAAATTCCCTGTCTATATGCACAGCCCCCCCAGAACCTAGAACAAACACTAATGCAAACAGGAAATGAGAACAAATAATGAGGACTATACTTTATTTTCCACATTTGGCAGGCATATACTTGTTACTATAAACACTCACCTTCAGGAGACTGAAGAGGATGATGAATTTATGGACATAATGGATATGGCTCCCCCAAGGAAGTTGTTAGTCTCCATACACAAGTACCTTAATAAGGTTATATCAAAAGTCATGTCTGCACCTACTTCAGCTGCAGCCATTGAAATAAAGATTGTTACAACATATTAGGTGGACAGACATGAAGTAGAATACCTGGATGACCACCCTGCTCACCCAGGTGCAATCCAGGCTGCTGCTTGTAAGAGAGATGAAAGTCACACTGTCTGCAAGGCCTCCAGTAAAGGATTCCAAAAAATTGAGTGCTATGGCCAAGAAAGTTTATTCTACAGTTTCCTTGCTCATTAGGCAGGCATCCTAGTCAGCATATACAGCACAGTACCATAATCGATTGTGGAATACAATTCTGGCATTTGCTGATAGAGCAGATGGTGATCTAGTGCAGGACTTGGTTGCTACAGCAAGATCAGCCCTTGATGTGACTAAATACCTTTTCCACACTGCTGTGGATACTAATGCCACTGAAGCAAGAGTTCTAGGTCAGGCAATGTCTTTAAGAAGATTTTCCTAGTTAAGCACTACCATTGTTTTCCAGGATACCCAAACCAAAGCCGTGGATTTCTCCTTCGAGGGAAATTCCCTTTTTGGTGACAAAACAGAGGCAAATATGAAAAAAGTGGATGCATACAAGACAAGACCACTTACAAGAGTAACAAATGAGAAGGAAAAGGCTTCTACCTCCTATAGGTCCTCCGAAAAGGGAAGCAGAGGCAGAGATTACTTCCCAAGAATTTGTATCCCATATACCCCCCATGAGTATCAGCCACAAAGGGGATACTACAGGGGCAGGGGCAGGAGGGGTGCAAATCATACTGCTGATGCAGCACCAGCACTCAAGCCCCAGCCAAAGCAAAACCCCTGACAATTTTGCTCAGGTTGACCATTTCCAGTGGGGGGAAGATTGGCTTATTACCTTCTGGAATTGTAAACATTACCTTGGACAAGTGGATTCTGGAGATAGTAGACCAGGGACTGTCTCTGTAGTTAAAAAAATTCCCAAATCTGGAGAAACACAAAACTGTTCCAGCACTCTCTCCCGCAGAAAGAAGTCAAAAAATTGCTGACAGAAAAAGCTGTAGAAAAGGTCACAGCTTCTCAGTGGGGCAAGGGCCTATTCTCAAGGTACTTCTTCACCCACAAGAAAAATGAGGAGTGATGACCCATTTTAGATCTCAGGTATCTAAATCACTCAGAGAAATTCAAGATGGTCACACTGAGAGCAGTGATACCATCACTGCAGTCAGGGCTTTGGCTGGTATCACTGTATCTGAAAGATGCCTCATTTTATATCCCAGTCAGGCCATCACAAAGAAAATATCTCAGAATCAAGCTAGGGAACTGCCAATACCAGTTCACATCTCTTCCTTTTGGCCTCACCTCAGCACCATGATTATTCATGAAGTTCTTGGCAGTGGTGGCAGCACACCTGAGAAGGCAAGGTGTGATGGTTTTTCCATACCTGGAAAGACTGGCTGGTCTCAAAGACAACAGAACTGGAGACATGATGCACTCTACAGACAGTAAAATTCATCTTGGAGTCTCTCGGATTCTTGAAAAACCTGAAAAAGTGCCAGCTAGAACCTGTTCAAGTACTGGACTTTATAGGAGTAGAGCTAAAAACCTTCTAGGGGAAAACTTTCCTCCTGCAGGTCAGAGATGCATCTCTGATAGCAACAGCAAGGCCCTTCACAATAGATCAATCAAAACCTGCAAGAGACTTCCTGCAATTACTAGGACACATGGCTGCATTTGCAGCTGTGGTTTCATGGGCAAGGTTCCAAATAAGAGATATACAGTACCGCGTAAGAGTCAACTAGTTTCAGAGATGAGATCCACTCTCAAAACTACTGCCAGTGACAAAAGCACTGGTAAAGTCACTAGAGTGGTGGAAGGAAGAAAGCAACATCAGAGAGGGCATTTCTTTCTTTCAGCAATCACCAACAAGTATACTTACTACAGATGCCTCAATCCTGGGGTAGAGTGCCCACCTCCAGTACCTCACAGTGAGTGGCACATGGAGCCTACAGGAGTCACTGGAACATATCAGCCTTCTGAAGCTCAAGTCAGTGCTGCTAGCAATTCAGTCTTTCTCCTCCCAGCTACAGGGTCAGTCTGTCCAAAGTTAGAACAGACAGATGAGGCATACTGATGAGACATGGTAGGACGAAACATGTGTCTATGTCTTCTGTTGGCACCCTTTGCAAACTGTGTGAGAGACCTTTCAGTACCATGCATTTTTGCTTACAGTTGAACCAGCATAATATTCTGTGATGATTTGCATATGCAGCCCATGCTGCTTTGCATTGTGGGGGCATATGTGATTTTGTATTTCTTTGAAACTTGGCTTCTTGGCCAAACGCCCTTTGGGGTAACCATTGCCTCAATGCTTGCACACAGATGCTCTTTGTCTTTTAAATTGTTATTTATTTTAGCTGGGTTCACCACAACATAACCCGGATAAACCATCTTAGGGTAGCTGGTTCATTCCATTGGGGTGTCAAACAGACGAGGCATACAGAAATGCATGGTGACAAAAGGCCTCTCACACAGTTTGCAAAGGGTGCAAACAGAAGACATAAACAAATGTTTTGTCCTACCAGGACTCATGTCAAACATATGAGGCAGTATAACGCAGTGGTCTAAGGCTCTGAGCTGCAAATCTTGTGACATCCAGCAGACCAGACCTCTGTTTGAATCCCACAGCTTCCACTTGCATACTGTGTGACCCTGAGCAAGTCACTTAACCTCCTTGTGCTCCCAGGTCGCTCCTGTAAAAAAGCTTTCAGCTTAGTGTGCTATACCTGGTTAAACAACTAAATAATAAAAAATACTGATGAGTCCTGGTAGGACAAAACATTTGTTTATGTCTTCTGTTTGCACCCTTTGCAAACTGTGTGAGAGGCCTTTCGTCACCATGCATTTCTGCTTAAAGTTGAACCAGCATAATACCCTGTGGTGATTTGAATATGCAGCCCATGATGCTTTGCATTGTGGGGGCATGTGTGATTTTGTAATACCACAACAATGCATTACATAAACAAGCAGGGAGAGTCAAAATCTGCAAAACTGTGTACAGAAGCTATGAGGATCTGGGATCAAGGATACACATTAGAAGCAAACATTTATGCAGTGCAGTTGCCAGGCAAAGACAATATCCTGGCAGGCTCCTTAAGCAGAATCAGCCAGTGAAATCAAAAATGGGCCTTGAACAGGCAGGTTCTGGCCACAGTGTTCACAAGGTAGGGTGTTTCCAAAATAGACCTGTTTGCTTCCTAGGAAAACAATCAGCTCCCACAGTTTTTTGCAGATCACCACAGAAGGACAGTTCCAGAGGATGCCCTGATCTTGGATGGGACAGGGAGGTTCCTGTTTGCCTTCCCACTATTTCCACGCCTCCAGAAGGTCCTACTGAAACTGAGGAGGGAGTCTGCAACAGTGATCCTAATAGTTCCAGACAGGGCCAGACAGACCTGGTATTCAAATTCGCTGGCCCTGTCCAGCAAGCCTCCAATCACGATGCCACTGAGTCACAATCTACTGACCTTAATTAGGGCAGGATAGCACTCCCAAACCCCAAGACACTACACCTGAAGGCATGGTTCTTAAGGAGCTAGAATACTCTGGATTAAATCTCTCAGATGATTTCCTGAAGCTGCTTAGAGTTTCAAGGAAAACAACAACCAGGAAAATATATTCCTCTTGGAAAAGATTTTCTTACTGGTATAACCCCAGAAGAATAATCCCAAGAGAGACAGGGTTGCCTACAGTCTTGGAATACTTGGTACATCTGCGGTCCTTAGGCCTAAGGCCATAAACACTGAAGGTACACGAGGCAGCAGCATCAGCCTGCATATTGGCAGGCAGAGGAAAGTCACTGGCCTCTCAACCCATTTCGAAATGTTCTTTAAAGGCCTTAGTCACTTGTTCCCACCGGTAAATGACCCAGTCCCACCATGGAACCTCAGTGTCTGCCTTGCTCAGCTCATGGAAGCTCCATTCAAGCTTATGGACACTGCTGATCTAAAGAATGTCACATGAAAAACCACATTCCTGATTGCCATGACACTGCTAGGACTGTGAGTGAACTGCAAGCCCTCTGCAAAGAGTCAAATTACATAATCTTCCACAGGGATAAAGTAGTCCTTAGAACCAACAGGAAATTCCTACTTAAGATAGAGTCTGAATTACATCTGATCTAGTCAGTAACATGTTCTGTACTCTTCCCCAAATACTCCAGTCCAGGTGAACAAAAATTGGACAGCCTTGATCTGAAACAAGTTTGGTGCATCTATGTGGACCAGACAAAATATGTCCAGTCCAAAAACACTCAGATGTTTGTTACCTATGGTGAGACTGGCAAAGGTAAACCAGAATCTAAGATGTCTAACTCTTGAGGATGCTTTCTTGTATTCAGTTCTGTTATTAAAAAGCTGGGAAAATGCCACCCAGAGTCTTAAGGGCACAGTCAACAAGTGGTACCTCTCACTTTGTGGTATTCACAGAGGGCATCCCCTAATTTAAGCAATAAGGCATGACAGGGTGTGCTTTGTGCTGGGATAATGGCACACTTTGGTTGGGTTGAAGGACAAAGCAAAGCCAGGTGCTTCCACCACCTGAGAAGTGCCGTTATCCCAGCACAATGCACCCCTTGAGTGCCTTATTGCGATTATGAAATGGGTCAATAATGAAGTAGAAAAACAAATATTTTTTTAATTAGATTGATTTCTTATAAATTTTTGAAAAATGATAAAAAAATGATGCAATTATTAAGATAAGTGGCGCCAGGACGTATGGGAAAGTATGAGCAGCAGATCTGGCAACAGTTCTGCATATTCAAGGCTCCAAGTTACCCTTCTGGTCATTAGTGAGGACTGAATTTTTACATTTATAACATTTTTTTAAGCACTGTGGTGTGTTCATGGCCCTTATTTAGTGAGATAGAGAGAGATGCTTCACTGAGCGAGGAGTTAGAAAGAGTGAGCAAGCAGCGACTGTTCATAAATACAGAGCGTGACAGCCACAGCAAAACAGTTATGTAAGTGCTGCAGTCCACGGCAGTCTGATGATCCCTGCTAAGACCTTGCATTTGGTATGAGGGTGAGGTCTCAGTAGTAGGCAATGGCAATCATGCAATGAGTGGCACTCGCTTAAACATGAGTGGAGAACGATTGGGAGCAGAGACAGCCCAGGGGTAGGAGAATATTCAAAATGAGTAACAGAAATTCTGGCAGAATGAAAGAGTACAGAGACACATCAGGGTATCCACAAAAAATTGTGACATTTTTGTGTTTGCTTTGTTTTCAGAGCAGGAACGAGCGGCTGATCAGTCAGCAATAGCGGCAAGTGTTATCACAAAGGCTGAATAGGGGTAAAGAGGACTCAGAATTTCTTTTCATTCTGTTGTGCTGGGAGATAACACAGGGTTCTGAGGTCCTCCACCAATCAGGATTCTAGATTTTTTTCAACCCAATTTAAAATAGACATTTGCAGTGCAGCTACCTGGAAAACAGTACACACCTTCACAAAGCACATTTGTCTGGATGTAACAAAGGCAATGCTTTTTTCTCTCTTTGCATATGTCAATAACCCCACAACTCGAGGTAATATTCCACAGATCCACACTCTTCTTGGCGAATCGCTGGAATAGGTTATTAAATTCAAATACCTGGAGGTGTGGATTGACCATAAGCTTTCCTTTTGCGATCACATTGAGGATCTCATAAAGAAGCTTAGGCAGAGGCTTGGTCTCTGCTATAGGATCAAAAATTTTCTTACACTGGATGCCAGGAAGAGACTGGTCCAAACCACATTCCTTACCTTATTGGACTATGCAGATTTCTTTCACAGCCAAGGCCCTGTGTCTGCCGTGGCTAAATTAGACATACTCTACAATCGGGCCTTGAAGTTCATAACTGGTCTCCCAGACTCCACACATCGCTGCTCCCTTTATGCCATAGTAGGTTGGTCATCCCTTAACTGCAGAACACAGAAGAATGCAGCTCTCTGGATATTTAGGACCATCACAAAGATGTTGCCTCAGTACATCTTGGATTGTCTTCCTTTAGGTGTGATAAGTAAATATGTTTTAAAGAGTTCCTCCGTTCTCTCCCTTGCAGTACCGAAGTTCAAGTCACAGTTCAGCAGGTCTACTATATCTCACGCCTTACCCTCTCTCTGGAACAACTTGCGAAAAACCCTGAAGTTTGCTTACCTAATCAAACTATCAGCCTTCAAAGCACTTTATTCTCGTTTTATCAAGGAATCCTTTAACTGCTTCCCCTGATATCACCTTCCCTAGCCTTAGCTCCATCAGCACCAGTGCATCCCTTTACTGGGGCCACCCCTCTTGGGCAATGTTACAGCCTGCAAGAACTTACCTGACTGCTCCTTTCCTGACCCTGTGTTTTTTTTCTTATCGTTAGTTCCTTTCCCATGTCACCCTGGCTCCCATCTGCACTCCTGGCTTACCACCCTTGACACCATCGTGGTGTTTTGCTTTCCACTCCCTAACTGTTGCCACCCTCAACCCTGCAATCACCACATGCCTTTGCGGGCATGTACCATGTACCTCTCCTTACTCACCCTCTTGCGTCCCTTTCCCCACCCCTCCCATGCCCCACCAAGCTTCTTCAATCAATAATTATGTTCAAAGATGCTTCAAACACACACTGTAACTACTGTTGCGTACGTTTAACCTGTATATACTGTACTGCAGTTGCTATACTTTTTAGCTATATACTCTTCATGGTGTTAGCTTAATGGCTCTTTTTAATACTGTTTCAAGTGTATTCTAAACGTTCTGTGTATACTGCTCTATGAAAATACTATGTAAGTGTGAATTCATTTTGTATATATTGTTTACCCAGTTATGATGTAACTGAGTATTCCTTTGTATGTATTAACTTCTCCTTTCCAAGTCCATCTTGAAAATAAGCTTGCTCAACGATGTTCGCCTGGTTAAATAAAGATTTTGATTGATTGATTGATTGATTGAGTCCAGAAGGTGTGCCAGCACTGGAACTACTGTATTGCAGAGCTTTTTTCCCCAAGTAGGTTCTGTACCAAGCCTCTCAAGGTACTACTGTACAGTCTGGTTAAGAGTGAAACCATGAGTGAGGGATTCCTGTGGTTAGAAAAAAATAATTCCTCACCAGAGTAATGTTGTTTACTCTCAGGGATCCGTTGCTATGGTTTCACTCTCCTCTACCTAGCCTCCCCTTCCAGAACCTGAAAACAGGTTCTCACAGTAATCAATTTGTTTTACTTAGGTTGCTTGAGCATTACTATCATATCTCTATGATTATAAGTTTTGTTTTTTGTCTTTATACTAACATTTTTTACATTTACATGTTTGCTTAAATATAATTGGTGTTTATTTTCAAATAAATTTGCATTACATTTTTGGTAGCCTTTTAGCTAGATTCACTAGCCACCATTCAATTCTGGCTAAAGAAACAAATCTGACAAATGCCAGGGTAGAAAGTGACTGCAGAGGTTATTCAAACATCTATTCTGAATTCTAAATTCTTCTGTTAGAATAGGGTCTATCTCTATGTAGACTGATTCTTAAGAGTGAAACCATTGTGAGGGATCCCTGAGAAGAAACAACATTACTATGCTGAGTCAGTAAAATTTTTTTCTTAGCGTGTAACTATATTGATGGATCCCTGAGAAGAAACAACATTACTACAATGAGTTATTTGTTCATCTCTCAGTCAACTACTGCTGCACTACTGTTCTCTTGCAACTCCCATGTTTATTTGCCACTAGACACCAGGGAAACTTTATAGAAATATTGGGACAGCGACTGGATTTTGAGGGTGCCACTAGACAGCAGGGAAACATACAATAACAGAGGGGACAGTGATCGGAAGGTGGAGGCCACCATTGGACACCAGGAAAACATGCAAAATATGAGATTTAACCATTTAAATGTTGCTTATTTCCGTATTGCCAAGTCATAGAAAATTTCTAAGGTTCAAAGTAGACAGTGCTCAGTATCAGTTCAGTGCAATGCCCTTTGACCTAACATCTGCTCTCAGATTAATCACAAAGTGTCTAGTCATAGTGGCAGCACACTTAAGGAATCAGGGAATAATGGTGTTCCCCTACTTCTATGACTAGCTAGTAAGTGGGAAAACAAGAAAGGAAGCAGCGTGCTCCTATCAGAGAGTAAAGGAAACACTTCAAGGCCTAGGGTTCCTCCTGAACCTGTAAAAGTCTCACTTAAATCCCAGTCAAGTACTGTACTAAATTCAAGAGGACAGAGTAGACCACTGTACAAGGGAGGTCATATATGTCAATCCAGAAAGGAGAAGTCATCAACCAGTATGCAAGGACATTCCTGGAAGGCACAAAAAGTCTGCAGTGGGGGCAAAACCTCTCTTATCCAGCTTCTTGCTTGCCATAATATTTTCTTTTTATCAGTATCCCATCCCCATCTGTTGTGCAGCTAAGCATCAGGAGGATGGTAGCACAAGATAGATGATTTCTGCAGGCAGCAATTTCCTGTGGTTTTCCCTTCACTAGGATGAGCAGATCACAAAATGTCTGCCCAAAAATTTCTCCAGTTACTAGGCCACATGACTTCCATTACCTCAGTGGTCCATGCAAAAGGCTGCAAATGAGAGATGTGCAGTACCAACTCATGAGATACTGATACGGGAAAACTGCTGCATTAGAGCAACTAGTCCCAGTCACTCAAAATCTGGTACAGGCCTTGGAATGGTGGAGAGAGGGAATTCCCTTCCTCCAGACTTCTCCAACAAAGGTCCTAACAACAGATTTCTCCCACCTGAGATGGGGAAGGCATTTGGCGGAAAAGAGCAGTTAATGTAGTCTGGGGCTCAGAGGACCATCACGAACCATCTAAACCTAAAGTAATTCAAGTGGTAGTCTTGTCTATGGAGTCTTTTCCCTCCCTGGTTCAGGACTGGATAGTTCTGATCAAGACAGATGATACAATTTCAATAGATGACATGAACAAACAGGGATGTACCAGACCTTCAAAGCTCCATTTAGAGTCATGAAAATATGGAACCTGATGTAGTCCCTTAATGTACACATATTTGCAGTATGCCCAGCAGACAAGGACAATTACTGGCAGACTCACTCAGAAGGATGATTTAGAGGAATCATGAGTGGTTACTGAACTAGCAAACTCTGATTTCAGTTTTCTACAGATGGGAAGTTCCAGAGGTGGATCATTCTGCCTCACTGGAGAACAGATAGCGCTCACACTTTTATTAAGACCCCCAGCCAAGTGAACGATCCCTTAGAAAGCTCTCATTTTCCTGGAAGAGAGAATTCCTGTATGCATTCCCTCCAGTTCCACTTATTCAGAGGGTTCTGGAAAATTAAGAAGGGAGTCAGCAACAGTGATCCTTATAGTACCAGACTGGGCCAGACAGGCATGGTACGCTCTGCTGCTGATAATGTCTAATATATGCATTCATACATATATGTTAAAGGATTGTCTGCAATTGTTGATATGTGATTCATTACAGTCGCAAATGGAGAAGGTCCAGAGTTTTAAATATTTGGGGTTCTTACCCAATCCAGTGTTAAGTATTTCTCTTCAGATCACTGCTTTATGTAGACAGGTAAATCAAAAAATAGGTTTTCTTTATCGATATAAAAATTATTTTTCAGAAAATACTAGGAAAGCTATTGCTGTGGGGACTTTGCTCCCTCATTTGGAGTATGGAGCTTACTTATATTATAATTTTGGGAAAAAGGATTTGCATACATTAACAGTATCCTGTAATAATGTTTGTCGTTTTGTCTTACCTGCTACTTATAGAACTCATCGTTGTGATCTGTATTTAGTGTTGGGTTGGATGCCTTTAATTAGTAGGATTGAATATTCAGTGGGTTGTTTAGTCACAAATGCAATTTATTATAAATCCATGTTTTCTTTATTTGATTTAGTTTCAATTAGGGATATGCCATCAAAGCTAATATCAACAAATGGTCTTGTATTAGAGGTCCCATTGTGTAAACAAAAACTTGGGTCTTGGGCTTTACCAATTTCAGCTCCCCTATTGTGGAATTTGTTTCCTTTTCAGATTCGTAATGCAAGGTCTTTATTGTCTTTTAAGGCACAGTTGAAACAATATTTATTGACAAATGTTGTTTGTGATTGTATTAAGTAGTATGTCAAGTTGTGAAGTATGACTTTGATTGTTGTAGTGTGATATGTTATTTATGTGTTGCACTCCGGGTCGGTCTTGAAAAAGGACCTTTGGTCCAGTGTCCTTACCCGGTTAACAAATTTGAAAATAAAAAAAATATAACCCTACCTCTGAGACACTTTGTAAAAGGGATCTTCAGAATAAATCAAAAGATTTTCTTTATTGCTTAAGCACTGTATTGTAAACTTTGCAGTTTTCACAAATGAAATGAGAGGTTCTTCTGCATGTGTATTTATAATCATATTGGGTAAGACTACCTAGTAAAGGACATATAGGTGTTCATTGTTTTCTTCTGGTCTTCAGCTATAAATCTGCCATTAGATTAGGGAGCATGTGATCACAGAAAAGAGTTTGAATTTGATGTATTCCAAATTCCATCTCCAGTGAAACAAGTCATGGCTGGGATGATGCAGACTGTGTAAATCACGAGTACACCCTCCAGAAGAAACATTATTACTAAGGTGAGTAATTTTGTTTTGTGAGCCATGGCGTCATGGTAGTGTGTTTATTTATTAAAATGTTTCACTAGGAAGACACACTGAATGTGTGACCATAGTGGTCACGTGTTTGAGGATAGTGACTGCCTTACGTGATTAGCACTTGCAAATCCCATATATGGTGTATATTGGTGCAAACTATGGAACTCAACCTGCTTCACAGTCAAGGCAAAAATTGTCACAAGTATGTCATTGCACATTCATTACTGGCCTATTATAAGCTGACACCTCCCCACAGCATCACAATCCACACTAAGGGATGTGCCTTGATTTGCAGCAGAACAGACTGAGGATACAGCACTGTTTCAAGGCAAGCACATGTAGGTGTTTTCACCAGTACAATGCAACACAGCACCACTGATATATAGTACCATCCACCTTCCTATATCACAGCCATTTGTATCACTCCTTTACATGATGGTAGTGTCACAAGCATGACATCACCGCAGGCCTAAATTTACTAAGCAGGTACAACAGGTACACAGGGGTGTCAGCACATGGATGTTCTCTACAAAGTTGTGTGTATGTTTATGTTGGTACTCCTTGCCAACTGGATAAGACCCACTGGGCACAAAGCACATTTACTGTGGCAAAAGGGGTGAACATGGATGTTAAGTGTCCTGCTCAGAGTCTCGGAGCACTCAAGGTAAGTTTGTGTTGTTCAGACTTTGGTCTGCTAGATGCATCTTGGTTGTTCAAAACGCATGTATCAACCCTCTAGGCTATACCACTATATTGTCAGTACAAGACAGCATAGTGACTGCTATATCCATGCCTCAAACCATATGCTCTTTTGCAACCATTATCAAGTCAAAATGGAGCACCCGAGTTAATATAGGCCACTGTGCAGTGTCGCTGTCTGTTGATATACAGTATCTGTACAACCTCTGTAGTGTTCAGATGAGACATCTAGACTACTAACATATGGGGGGTGAAGATTTTGGAGAGAGTGTGTACAGTACTCCCAATATTTCTGGCTACACTTCTGCAGGTGCAGGCAGATGTGTATCTTTCTAGTGAAGAACAGTTCAATGGGAATGGGAATGGGAATTCATCATCCCAACAACAGGCCAGAGCATGGATGGAAATAGCTGTAGCAATCAATGCTCATTGTGGAGATAATTGTGGAGTGTAGAAAGTTAAAACATGGCACTGGGACATACATCACAGGACCAAGGAAAAGCAGGCCACTGCATACTGCAGCCTAGGACAGGCAGGGACCCCACACACAACCTGACCTAGCCCCTGAAAAGGACATCATTGCCAGTACTCTTTGCACACAGCAGGTCACCAGTATCAAGGGGGGGTACTGACAGCATAGCAGAGCTATCCTAGCAAGTTGAGTCTATACACTATGCATGTGTTACAGCAGTGAATTGCACATGGTGGTGGGGGTGCCAGTCGCAGTAGAGCACATCATACAACAGGGCACAGAGTGTTGTTGGTGGAGTGTTTGTGCCACCTATATATGTTCTGAGCACACATCTCTGGTTAAACATGCTGCAGCAGCACTGTTGCTAATAGCCAAAGGTGCACATGTGTATGGCACTGATGGACTTGTGCTGCACTGTGGTACACATTAATGACTATGCCATGCCCCTGTTGGTCATGGAAGTCATAGAAAAGTTTCTCAGTACTGAGGTATACCTGGGTACACGGAGGTAGAATGAGGCAGGATCACATTACAGTCAATGCAAATTGCCTCAGTGGTACCTCAGTGATACATCGAGGTCGGAAACATTTAGATAACTACCACTGTACATCTCCATATCTGTCTCCTTTCATACAGAATCATCCAGGAGAGACAGCAGTGGCAGTGAAGATGTGGGGGGATGGGCAGTGGCTAATAACCAACAATGTTCTATTGGCAGGGAAGACTGAGGAGCAAAGTGATGGTGCACAGACCTGGTCTTAATTTCAGACACTGAGCAACGGGGAGGGCATCTTGAACACTCCCATGGACACAGAGTGGATCATGGAGATACAGGACCAGCCTGTACATGCCAGGCCAACCTCGCCTGCTGCTGGTGGGAAGCATGCAGGGCAGGTACCTAGGAGGGGCTTTGTAGTGGAGCAGTGGCACACAGGAACAACAGGATTCCCACTAGCCTTCTGTAAGCACATCACACATATCCCTCACCACCACGGACCCAGCCACAAGACATTGCCCTGGACTATAGGGGCTTTGTAGGATGGGCCATTGCTGCACAGGATGCTGTGGTGCAGGAGCTGCTTACTTTTAATAAAGCTGTCAATGAGCAGGGGGCCTGGCAACCACAGCCATCATCAATGACTCACTGCAACAGTTGCAGACCTTAATGCACAGCCAGTGTGCCATGCTGCTACAGTGCACTTTTGCAGCACAGCCACAGGTTGCCTTACTGGTCTGCATAGAAGTAGCTTGTGACAGTCTCAAACTAGGGCTGGCTGTACAGCTATATGTGGCAGGCCTCAGCACACGGGGACACTCATGCATACCCCGTGGACTGGCACATGTAGCCACACTGTTGTGCCATCTACCAGTGGATGTTGTGCAGTCTATACTGCCTCCATCACCACAGGAAAAGACATGAGCCATGGCACACCCTACTGCAGCCAGGCATGTTGGTGGCCATGGGTCACCCATCACACTTCCACTGGAAAGGTCAATGGAAGACTTTATTTGCACACTCTGGCACCAGACAAATGCCAAGGGTGCATTTGGACCTGGCTATGTTGCACATGGCACCAGCTAACGGTCTACGGGGGCCCATGCTGTGCCCCCCCCTTTTTAGTAGTCCCTTCCCTAACTACAGTATGTTTGCTTAGTCCCTTCTGCCAAGTTCACTTATTTTCTGCTTTGTATTTCTGACATGTCTCACCAGCCATATGAAATTAACTTTGTATATGTTGTGATAGATGTGTATTGTGTTTTTTCTGTGCCTTTGTTCGATAAACTCTGGGCAAACAGATGTTTCTTTACCTCCTTGGAGTGTCTGGCCATTCTTAGTTCATGCTGCCAATAGTGGACCAGTTCCTGGTCCTCAGGGCCTGCACTGCTGTCATCATCTGGTAGGTTGTCCTCTGGATCAAGCAGTGATATTCCACATGGACTGTAATGTTGTGGCATATGCAGCAGACCAGGAATATCTTCCACACTTTTGCAGAGCTATACTGGAGAGCCCCAACACAACAGTCCCTGCATTGGAACCTCATTTTGAGGGTTCTGAAGACTTTAAGCTCAATGTTCCTGATGGGCTGTTGGACTTCACTGTAATATGGCTTGCCACAGAGGCTCGCCACAGCTCTGGAGTCATCAGCCAGGGTTGTAGGGGGTAATACTGTCACTTGTGGAGAGGAGAATTTGCAGTTGATTTGCTGATATGGAGTGTATAGTGGTAGTAGGGGGGATTATATTCACCAGGTAGTCATCCATCTTATATCTGCCCAGTCTCAAACATCTGGTAAATGGAGGAATTGTGCCAGTGCCAGATAAAGGCATCACATGCTCCACCAGGGTATCTCACCACCATGTTTGTCATGTGCTTGTCTGCATCACACACCACCTGGATATTGAGGGACTGAAAGCCCTTGCAGTTGGCAAAGGAGTCTCACTCCCTCTCTGATGGTGCCTTGATTGTGATGTGGGTGTAAGCCACAGCAGCTGACATGTTTGGGAAGTAAGCACACTAACAGAATGCCTGCATTGTTGCATGCTCACCACTGGCTGTCTATGAGCCCCTTAGAGGCCAGCACTCTGTTTAAAAAGTGAAGCTAGAGAGTATTCCTCACATAAAACAAATAAAGAAAGCAGTGGGATCACAGCTCATGTTGACATGTTAAAGCTAAAAGTGTATGTACCTGACCGATGAGGGTTTCACCCTGTCGTTGGTGGTTGGGCATATTGCAACTCTTCTGACTTATGAAGCCAAGAACTCTTTTTCTTTAGTATTATAGGCAGGATACTTTGACGACCAGTGTGCGTGTGTGTGCGTGTGCATGTGTGTGTGTGTGTGTGTGTGTGTGTGTGTGTGTGTGTGTGTGTGTGTGGAGGGGGGAAGGGTGCACTGGATACTGCTTGTGTTTGAATGTGATGTACTCATCACATCTCCTAGTCTGAACATTGATGAATTGTGACAATAGGAGGGATGTTGCTTACTGTGTGATCCCTGCAGTGTTCCCGCACAGTGTTTGGACTGTGCCAGTTGAGAAAAAGCACAGTGCTGCTGGGATCTTCAGTTTCACTGACTGCCCCTGACTCCAAAATGCAGTGCTCTGGTGGTCATAGAAACATAGAAAAATAGAGGTTGATGGCAGATAAGGACTGCATGGCCCATCTAGTCTGCCTATTTCCTTTTCTGCCTTATGAATGTGCCATCGGCCTTTGCTCTGTCAATAGCCTATCTAGTCATACTCATCTGTATTGCTCCCTTAAGCCTATCCCATGCCTGTTTGAAGCCCTGCACTGTATTCATATCCACCACTTCCTGAGGTAGGCCATTCCATGTATACACCACCTTTTCTGTGAAAAAGAACTTCCTCACATTACCCCTTAATCGGCCTCCCTCTAATCTCATGGTGTGTCCTCTTGTCCTGCAATTTTTCTTATCTTGAAACATGTTAGACTCTTTCACCTTGTTAATGCCCTTAAGGTGTTTGAATGTTTCAATCATATCACCTCTCTCCCTCCTTTGCTCTAGGGTATACATATTGAGCTCCGTCAATCTGTCCTCATACGTTTTCTGATGCAGTCCCTGCACCATTTTGTTGGCCTTCTCTGGACTGCCTCAATTTGGTTAATGTCCTTGTAAAGGTGTGGCCTTCAGTACTGCATGCAGTACTCCAGGTAGGGCCTAACCAGTGTCTTGTAAAGAGGGATAATAACCTCCCTTCTTATGACTTCTGATGCCCCTACTAATACACCCTAACATCCCCCAAGCCTTACCTACTGCTTTAGTGGTCTGCTTGGATGATTTCTGGTCATCTGTGATGATGATGCCCAAGTCTCTTTGCCAGCAACTCCTCTCCCTGCCTATAGGTGGCTTCAGGGTTTCTCTTCCCTATGTGCATGATCTTGCACTTCTTTGCTTTAAAACCCAGTTGCCACTCTGACGACCATTTTGCCAGTTTATCCAGATCGCTTCTCTTTCTGCCCACCCCATCTGGATCATCTACTCTGTTGCAGATCTTGGTGTCATCTGCAAATAGACAAACCTTACCCTCCAGTCCATCTGCAATGTCACTGATGAAGATATTGAAGAGGACTGGCCCCAGGATTCATCCCTGAGGTACCCCACTTGTGACTTGCATCTCTTCTGACTGTATACTGTTTACCATCACTCTCTGTTCCCTGCCTGTCAACCAGTTTTTCACCCAGTTGACCAACCTATGACCCACTCCAAGCCTACCCAGCTTATTAATCAATCTTCTACGTGGAACAGTATCAAAAGCTTTGTTGAAGTCAAGGTAGGCGACATCAACTGCTCCCCCCTTGGTCCACCACTCTGGTTACCCAGTCAAATAAATCTATGGGAGGCAGTCTGGTGCAGTGGTTTAAGGCTCTGAGCTGCAAATCTGGAGACCTGGGTTTGAATCCCACAGCCCGTACTTGCATACTCTGTGACCCTGAGCAAGTCACTTAACGTCCTCGTGCTCCCAGGTTGCACCTGTAAACAAGCTTTCAGCTTAGTGTGTCTCACCTGGTTAAATAATTGGAAAAATAAAACTAAAAAAATTAACAAAAATTCAAACAATTCTATGAGATTAATTTGACAGGACCTTCCTGCTGTAAACCCATGCTGTCTTGGATCCTGTGCTCCTATGGATTCCAGGTGTTACACTATCCTTTCCTAAAGGAGTGCCTCCATAATCTTGCCCACTACTGAGGTAAGACTGACTGGTCTGTAGTTCCCTGCCTCCTCCCTGCTACTACTCATGTGGAGTGGGATCACATGAGCCCTTCTCCAGGCTTCTGGGACCTCTCCTGTGCTCAGAGACTCATTAAACAGTTCTGACAATGGCTCTGCTAGTTCCACCCTTAGCTCCTTTAGTACCCTGGGATGTATGCCATCAGGTCCCATTGCTTTGTCCACCCTGAGCTTATCGAGCTCTTGTAGGACCCTTTCTTTTGTGAAGGGACTAGTGCACACCTCCCTTCCCCCCTGTGTCCATGGTGCTGAGCTGTGGGCCCTGCCCTATCTTCTCCTCAGTAAATACTGAGCAGAAGTATATATTTAGGATAGATGCTTTCACATGGTCATCCTCCTCACATGCCCCCTTATCCCCTTTGATCTTTGCAATACCCCCTCTGGACTTTCTCCTCTCGCTAATGTATCTATGGAAAGTCTTTTCATCTTCTTTCACTGTTGATGCTAGTGTTTCCTTGGTTTTGGCCTTTGCCTGCCTTACTGCCTTCCCTGCTTCCCTCAGGGAAGTTTGCTATGCCTTCCTATCTTCAACCCATTGCATTCCCTTATATTTCTTGAAGGCCAGCCTTTAGGCTCTGACCTTTTCTGCTACGGTTTTTGAGAACCAAAGTGGTTTCCTTCTTATTTTGCACTTCCTTTTCTTTCTAACACAATGGGATGTTGTTTCAAGTATTGCATCCTTAATGCTTTCCCACTTTGCCTGTACCCCCTCATCTGTATTTCTTCTTGCCAGGGCTGGCTTAACTCTGTTGGCCATCTTATCAAAGTCAGTTCCTCTGAAGTCCCATATTTTTGCTTTGGAATGGGATGATTTAGTTCTAGTGGCCAAATTGAACCATACCATGTGATGGTCACTGGCCCCCAGGTGACCTTCTACCTGGAGATCTGTCATCCTTTCCCTGTTAGTCAGTACTAGAGCTAGGATAGCCCTGTCTCTTGTGGGTTGTTGTACCAACTGTTTGAGGCCATTCCCCTGCAGGGAATCCACTATGTGTCTAGTTCTGGCTAATGTTCTTGCTGGTATTGACCAATCTGTATCTGGCATGTTGAAGTATCCCATTATCAGAACCTCCCCTTTAGCTGTCATGTGTTGTATATCTTCCATTAGTAATGTGTCTATGTCCTCCCTCTGGTCTGGAGGCCTGTAGACAACCCCAGTTCGTATGGCTGTCCTATTTCCTGTTTCCAGGGTGACCCACAGTTCTTCTGGCTCTTATGTGTATTCTGAATTTCTGTAGCTTTGATATTTTCATTGACATAAAAGCCACCCACCCTCTTTCTGCACCTCGGTCTCTTCTGAACAGTACATAGCCAGGTACTGAAGTCTCTCAAATGTGGTTACTGGTAAACCATGTCTCGCTAATGGCTACTATGTCCAGTTTAGCCTCTGTCAGTATTGCCTGCAGGTCTGGGATCTTATTTCCCAGACTGCGAGCATTTGTGTACATGGTTTTCTATTAGCCAGATTTTGGTGTGTTAGTTGTTGGGCGCGGTCTGGCTTTTCCCATGTGTGTCATATGGGGAGCCGGACCTTTTTCCTTACCTGGTACATCACACAGTATCTGGATGGTGCTGCAGTCCAGTCTGTATCACATCTACCAATACACTACCTGCTGGTCAGATATCTCCAAGAAGGTGTGCCATGTCTGGTGTACCCTGTTGGGGATATATGGGGGGCATGTTTGTGCCATCAGGCAGTATTGTCCCATCTCTTAAACATGCCACAGCATCTCCAGCAGCAGCACAAACTGAGCCATGGGCTGTGTGTGTGTGTGTGTGTGTGTGTGTGTGTGTGTGTGTGTTCATGCCTGTGTGCCTCAGCCCTGGATGCTTTTTATTTTCATCTGCCAGGTGTATCTGCAGATCTGTGTCAGTTTTTGAATGGTTAGAACTGGCTTCCATATGATATTTTTATGCTCGTTATTTTGTACTCAGCACTTACAATTTGTTTTCAATTTGTGACTTGCCAGGTAATCACGTCCTTACCCTCATTAGCATTGCTTTAGCTGTTTTTGTTTTTGTAGGTTGTCATGTTTGCAAGCATTGTTACCACATTTTCATTAGGGACCACCTCAATATCTGCCTATTTCCTGCTCAGTAACCCCATTTGTGACTCACAAACTATTCAGATATCCTGACCTTAATCTCTTAGTACTCTAGTCCTCTCAGCTGCAGAAATAATGTGGGTAGAAGCAGGACTCCATTGCAAATGAGATGTTTTCATCTCAACTGGTCTACACTGGATAAAGACATTGTAATGTAAGGGATTGAATCAACTTCTTCTGTCTAGGGGTATATGATGGCATCTCGTCCAGGAGAGTGCCTGCCCTTAAGCCATGAACACTAGTTCTGCACAACTGCCTGTCACCTTGCCATCATGGGTCAGGGGATGGGGATCAGGGGCTCCTAAAACAATATCCTGGAGAAGCCAATAACATGAGACCACACACATAGTATAATGCCCATACACGAGCTGGGATCAAGCATGTGATTTTATTAGCCACTGAGGTTATACACAGTTCTCTGGACATTCCCTGGACACATTCCATTATGATGGTATCTGCTCATGCTATATTTCCATATTCCATGGGCCATGCCCAGAATAAATATTATGGCAAATATCTCCTGGAGTCCCTGCCTAGTCCCCACCTCTAGTGTGGCTTACATTCTGGCTGCTGTCTTCAATACTGGTCGTATGGTACCCAGCGCACGCTTGGAGCCTGTTGCCCACACTTCAATCATAACATTTTCCAGTACCACTCCCTGAATTAAAGGGGTACAATTACTTATTGCTGAACGTTAGGGTTACCAGATGGCCTCTTTTCCAGCTGCCAAATATTCTTCATGTACCTTCTGTATCCTATTGTATTGTTATTATTTTTATATATTTTTTTACTCTTTCCTACCCAGGACCTCCCAGTAAATGAGCTGTGAAGGCAGTGGAGACTTTAAACCTATTTACTTGGGTTCTGGCACAAGAGCTCATGGAGGGAGGGACTAGGTGTCCTCTTTTTGGCATCCCAAAATCCTGGTACCACTACTGCAAGTACTAGGTCTCTTTCAACCTTACAGATCCCTAACTACTTTCTTGGGGTTCCTAGAGCTCCGGTGCTCCCAAGGCAGGATGTGAAGAGGCTCTCTCTCAGGCAGAGTAAATGCTAAATTGGGGACAAGCTATGCTGGCACATGTGTGTTTCAATATGCCCAAAAGGACAAAAAATATGAAAGCATACCAGCCTATGATAGTGCTATTAAGTGCTTGAAAGCTGTATGCCTCCCATCAACATCATACCGATATCCTTAGTGTACAATTGAATAGGCTCCCATGCCTGGCCCTTTCCCAGGGACTTACCACCCCCAACCTTTGCCAGGCCCTCTCTTAACTGATGCCCAAACTTTTGACTACGCTGTCTAGGACCTTTCACACAAATAAAAAAGCATTTTATTTAGCAAGGTTAACTTACAGTTTGCTCCAAATACTGAACATTTCCCATCTCCTTCTGCTGGTAGTGAACCAGCACGGGTCCCAGTGACCTCCTTAGAGGGGTGACCCACCACTCTCCCAATGTGCCTCTCAGGTGATGATGGTCTCTGCTCCTCTTGAGGCAGGTTTCAGGGTCTTCAGCCCTCTCAGCTGCTTCTGATGTTCTTCCCTGGAAACTAGGCATGAAAGGACCAGTGCCATCTGATCCCAGGGACCCTGGCTCCATCCCTCAGACCATAGACCCCCTCAGCCCAGTCACAGCCAGAGAAGCTGAACTCACATACAGCCTCCTCCCACCTCAGTTCTAGTTAGCCCTGGTGCCTTCCCTTATATAGTTTTTTTGGGGAAGGGAAGAACTAAGAATATTCATGCTCCTGTGTCCCAATCTTAGCTTCTGCAAGTCAAGCCACTCTCTGCATAAACATCCAGATATCTTGGGCCCAATTCTCAAAGCTCCCTAAATGGTGCAAGGTGCTGCTTGTGCCAAAAGATGCACCAAGAGCGATTCTCAAATGCACCAAAGGGTGCTTGTGCCATCCTTGCAGCATACAACGGGTTGCGGCACGGTGCTAAGGGGCTTGCAGTGGACACAAGCTGCCATATCCCCTAATTCAGGTTTCTCCAAAACCTCCCAGAAGATGAACTTCTAAGTACCCTTGGGGTACTTAGAAGTGTGTTCTCTGGGAGAGTTGGAGCACTTGTGCCACCCCTGGAGCCCTCCATGGAGGGAGGGAACATGTGCCTTGGTTCCCCCTCCATATCCCGAATCCTGCCTGAAATGAAACAGATAACATTCCCTGGTGGTCTAGCGCATCCCCTTACCCCAATCCCCACTTTATTAATAGTTATCATGTCCCTGCTGGTCTAGCAGACCCCATGAGCCCTAATTCCCTTTTCATATATTGTAATCCCATCACTGGTGGTCTAGTGAACCCCCCTCCCTATCCCCGATCTGCCCATATATTAGAACAAATAACATTACCTGGTGGTCTAGTGGACCCACCACCCCACTCCCCCATCCCATCCCTGAGTCGGTGACCAGCACAGCCCTCTGCTCTCCACCACAGCCAGCTGCCAACTGAGCTGCCAATTAGTGTGCACTGTAACAGCTGATAGTATTGTATATGCTCCTTAACAGCTCTGCCGGTGTCCAACTGTGATGAACAGCAGAGGTCTGTGCCAGTTGCTGGCTCAAGAATGGGCAGGGGGAGTTGGGTGGTGGGGCTCAGTCTGCTGGGGTGGGGGGGGTCCACTAGACAACCAGGGAATGTTATATGTTATATTACAGTGGAAGATCGGAGATAGGGACGGGGGTCTGCTAGACCACTAGGGATGGGATTACTGTATATAGAAAGGGGATCGGGGCTGGGGAGGTCCTCTAGACTACCAAAGACAAGATAAAGTGGTGATCAGGGTGGGGGGTTCTCTAGACCACTAGGGAGTGATATCCATTTTGTTTCAGGGAGATTGGGGCTGGGGGGGCCACTAGATCACCAGAGATGGAATTACTATTTATAACAAGGAGATTGGGGTGGCGGGGAAGGGGCTGCTAGCCACCTAGGATGTCCTAGAGTACTGCACAGCTACCCTGCAGCTTGTGGCACATTATCCAGATGCTGCCTGTTTGGTGCACAGCCACAGTTGCCACAGGTTTGCCGGACTTTGCCACTGGGACCCTCCCTCTTAGAAAATCAGGTGCAGGGTTCCTGGCACACCAACAGCCGGTGCAAGTCACCTTTGGCATGGCTTGTGCTGAGTTTTGAGAATCAAGCCCCCTGTTTCTGGGCTATCCCCCCACCCTTTAGAAAACAGCTGTCAGGGTTGGGCTTAACCCTTTGAGTGCTCTCTGGTAACCTGTTTTGAGCCAGAAGAGGACATAAGCTGGTTAAAATAATAAGTGAAATTGCAAAGATGACATGCGGTTGAATGCAAACAAGTAGACTAAGCACACTCTGGCAGTAACTAAGTGCTAGTGAATTTTATTGACAGACAAAAGAGGAAGGATGACTGTGCCTCAGAAGTCTCCCTGCTTCCCCTCCTCCTTTCCTGATTGCTTGGAACCACATAATATAGCTACTGTATCTAGAACACCTGTGGTGAGGTAAAAGGAGAACTAAAAGCAGACCCCAGTCATGTATTAAGATTGATCATATCCAAAGCTATTGTACTTACTGAATCTATAGAAAAGTGTTCTGAGCTAGAAGGACGCCGATTCTCGGTTGCTAAGATTGTAATTTATTGTACTGTGAACAACACTGTACAAATTACTAATAAAATCAAAATTCAAAAATGCACATCTGAATTGGTTTTATCCACTCCCCCCCCCAAAAAAAAAAACTTGGTTGCTAATGGCATAACTTGGGAACAGAGGGTGTAATTAAAATCTCATTCCAAATCCTACTCCAGGTATGTTAGCCAAATCTTTGGTGTCATGCTGAGCCTCCACTAACCTACAGGGTACAAATGTGTGCCTCCACATTTAAAAAAAATATATGGTACTGAACTTTGTGTACTACACCAGGAAAAGGAAACCTTCATCTGAATAAGTGTAATGACTATACTCGCATGATGTAATTTATATTCCTTAGATCTAATGTCTTCCTCATTCAGTTCAAGCAGCAGGGCAGTACCTTTCCCCTTGAAAAACCAATCAACCTGTGTGTGTAACAACAACCAAGTGAAGGTTCCCCATCTCCTCTCACATAACTGTGAAAATTAAATGGTAAACTTTTGCACTAGCTTGCTTGCTTCATATCCCCTTGCAATATGTCAGGGCAAGACTTGAGAAACTGACCTTATGAGGAAACACTTACCCAACAGTCTAAAGGCAACCATATATTATGTGACCTACAGAGCTATTAAGCATGTCAGCTCAATTGAATTTTCACTGGAAATGTATCATGCAGCTATTTTATTCATTATGAATCAACATAGCATGCCACGTGGCTTCCCAATGGCTCACAAGTAGCACATGATGTTACTATACTGGCAGCCTGGGTCCAGGTGTATGCAGGCAGTCTGATGGCCAAGGCTGAGAAAGCACTGTCTATTACTCACTGTGCGGCCTTGGGAGAGTTGCTGCTGCATTGCACTAATTATGGACATAGAAACCTCAACCCTGACTCATTCACTGACTTTTAAACATGTTTCTTTTACTTTTTTTTTCAGTTTTGTAGGAGTGTTACTGTTGTGTGGCCAGCATGAGAAACAAAAAGCATCCGGTGCACCTCCAAACGATGCTCGCAGGAACCTGCAAATAATGTTAAAGTTATCCCATTTTCTTCCTCACTTTTTTCCTTCATTCTATAATTTTAAAATGGGACCAGCCTGACCATCAATGACAAGATGAGCAAGAAAACAGAATACAGTAACTTTAAAATGGCTATTGGGTTCCATTTAGCAGCATTTGTGCACTAGATAATGTTTGTTTCTGTACTCCACTCTCTGATCAAACCCCACAGTTGGTCAGGGAGCTTGCTTCTTCCTCATAGGTATGCCGCTTGAGCATGGGGCCAATAATGTCATTCAAGTAGTGCTAAGGAGGTGAGAGGGTCAAAGGTCAATTACCAAGAAAATATTCCAACACCCCATCAGCTGGGTAGTGGTTGACTGTTACCCCTGTATGATTAAAAGGAAAAGATACTTTGAAAAATCTAAGTCTAGATGCATTGCACAGTTGGTCATTGCATTAACAGGCATTATGCCCATGTGCCTCAGATCCATGGTGCATAGGTATGCCGAAGTCTGATGGCCATGCATTGGTGGTACCATGAACCCCCGGCGTCATTCATGGAAGGAACATGTATCCCTTCCATACAAGATCCCCTGACTATTGACATGGCTACATGTGTGGATGGTTCAGGGGGTGTCTGGAAGTATACTCGCACTCAACGCCATTCATAAAGCCATGGAGTCCTGGGCAAGGGGGCAGCACAAGAAACATCAATGGGGACCCTTCATTATCCATTGTGTGCCCTGCACTGAGTAACCCACCGGCTGCGGGAAATGCAGGACCCTCCTGCCATGCTGCCTTAGCCCTCCAGTCAGGCAGGGAGAGTGGGGGGGCAGCCATTGGGGCACTCGCCTGGCATTTTTCAGTTTTGGGACCCAGGCTGACCCACAATCACCTGCTCTGTGTGGAGCAGGGGATCTTCTCCCAGACTAGGATGGGCATCTGATTGGATGCTCTCCTGTATCCTCCGATCTGCCTCAATCTACCACCCCCCATGATTCTGCATGCTGAGGTGGCAGGAACAAGTTCCTGGTGGTGGACAGTGATCATGAATGCCAGCCACTGAGTGTCTGTGGGTGTGGAGCTGCATGGCTGGGTTCGTGCCTCTCACACGTTCCCATCCCACAATAGTGCATAGCTCCTAATATGTAAGATTTCTGTACTTAGGTTATTTTATTTTGTTTATAGCATTACAATGTTTGGCTGGGAAGTCACATGGGGATGACATGAGGACTGAAAGGATGATATAAAATTGAGAAAAAGTACATTTTGGGTCAGATTTACAATATGCCACTTTTTGGTCATTAACAGGGCCTCGTGTTTACTGAAATTCTATAACTGCAGCAACCACTACAAAAACATGGTCTTGCCACAAACACAAGCCTCTGCCACAGCAAAAACATGTTTGGTGCAGTAAAGCTAGCCGCTACCACGGAAAACCTCCAACTAAACTGCTAAAATTATTGCTAGCAGGTCTAAAATGGTATTAGGACCACTTTGCTGGCAGCTCCATTACACATTCCCCTGGTGCTGTGGTCAGTGGGGCAACCTGTTTTCACACCACTGGCACTCAACTAAAGCTAATGACCATAATAACCTTATAAAAAACATTGCATCAACCTCAGGATGTTCATTTCATCAAAGAGGGGTGGTACTATTTATTTATTGTATAACTGAAGAACGAAAAAGCATTAGTAATTATTGCCAACACACAAACCGGAAGGCTTCATTGACCTATGTCTAATGTAACGTGGTCCAGCTGCTTTCTAGTCTCATGATAATCCTTACAGGGTGGGAGACGCAGAGATGCTGATGCAGCATTGATTCAAATGGCACCACTGTTCTTGAAGTGGACAAGCAGGAGGGAGGCACTAGAGTGTCATTATAGCACAAGCTGCCACCACCAGGCTTCAAGCAAGTGGGTGGGTGGGAGGAACTGCCATCTTGCTATCTGGAAGAATTGGTCTTCACACAGGGGGCAGGAGGGGGAGGAATGCACATGAGCATCACTAAAGTATACCATCACTGGGCAAGTGGGAGGGAGACATAGGAGGATAAAACGGAATGCAGTAACAAATAACCCTTAAACTCCCTCATACCTACATATACAGAGCCTTGCATGTGCATTTGCTGAACTGCCCCAGGCTGCCTTTTTTCTAAGCATTCTGTCTTTTTGGAGCCACATGAGTTGCCTCTGAATGTACAGCCTATCAAAGAATTGTCACAGAATCACTGGACAGTTACCCTTAGTCTGGTCACAGCAAGCCTGAGGTCCTGCTGCAGAAAGCATGTCCACATTTTTGCAGTGTACATGGGGCCCTGGTTATTAGGTAGGGTCACTTGGCCACCCTGAAAATTCAAGGTAAGAGGCAAAGCACTACTACTACCTATTCTCATCCAAAAACTAATCCCTGATGAGCTAAAGGTCACTAGTCCTCAAGAACCTGTAGGGGGATGTCTTTCCTATCATCTGCAACACTGGCAATCTGTAGCAATAGATCAATGGGTGTAGTGTGTTATGGGGAATGGTTCCTCTGGCCTTTCTAAAAACAGCCAAAATAGAAAAAGCCAAAAAATTTCAAACCAAAATCAGAACAGCAGCAATTACATTTGGACCTTCAAAAAGTGCTATCTCAAAATGTAATAGAGAAAGTACAAGTAAAAGAAAATGAGAAGGGATTCTTCTCCGGATACTTTCTGACAAAGAAAACAAGCATTTGTTAATGCCGAATATTTGCTCGCTGGTATTAGCATTGGAAATGCAGAAGTTAGACAGATGCAGAGTAGGAATGGCAGTGAAGTATTGAAATTCACGCTAACCCCACCTCCAACCTACAGAGACAGACAGGCATTGGGGTATGTATTTGGGTTGCCGCCTATAACATTCATGCCTTTTCACCTCACCCTATCCTGCAGACACCGACAAGTGTTGAGGTGTGCCTTGGGGTGTTTGGCTTTACAGTCACCCCACTCCATAAGGACATACGCTGAAATGGGTACAATATAGGAGAATGGGGTGAACACTGGGGCTGGAGAGTCCAAGGCACAAATCAATGCCTGTCACTGGCTGCAGGGTGGGGTGGGGTGGGGTGGAATAGCATGAACATTACGTTGGTAATCCAAAGACACACCCCTGATGCCTGTCAGTCTGTACAGGGTGGGACGTTATGGTTATAAACACTAATGTCCCGGGTGTTTGTTGGTATTTGCACTACAAATCTTCAACATGGCCTTTTGGGACCCCCACCTCATGAAAGCATTTGGGACCTCTTCTCATGAACAGTGGCACTGTGATTTTGTCAATGTGTCCCGAACTATGAGTTCCCACAGCGATCATGCCATTGTGCGCCAGATGTACAAAAACACAGATCAGGCAGGATGTAAAGAATGACAGCTGCACCATTCATTGGGAGGTGTGAAGAGATGGCAATGTTGAAAATCAGTAGTGAAAATATTAAAAATGCTCAAACTTCCGAGAGTACATGGAAACTGCGCAACGCATGCGCGTAACAGTCATTTAGTGGAATTATTTCAACAAACTTTCAACATAGGCATTTTGTGACCTCTGCTCCTGAACACTGTCACTATGATTTTCTTACTCTGTCCCAAACATTGATTTCCCACAGCAACCGTGCTATTCTGCGCCAGAAGTGTAAACGCATATTTCGGGCAGGATGTAAAAAAATGACAGCTGTACTGTTTATAAGGAGGTCTGAAAAAATGCCAATGTTGAAAATCTGGAGTGAAAGTACTATAAATTTGTGAAGTTACAAGAGTGCGTGGAAGCTGCACAATGCACACTTGTAACAGTTATTTTATGGATGTTTGTCACCAAATTTTCAACATAGGCATTTTAAGACCTCTGCTTATGAACAGAGTCACTGTGATTTTACATATGGACATACATACGAACATATGACTCTGCCAGCAGAACAGACCAATTGGTCTATCTAAGTCTGCCTGAGTGTGCAGCTAGCACCCTAGATTGCAGCTGCCCCAGCCTCCTCCCCCTCAGTTTCTCCCCTGCTTGTCCCAGCCCCTGCCCTGACTCTTCTTCTTGCTTTATCCCACTCCTTCTTAAAGCTATTGACTGTCCTACATGTTACCACCCCGTCTAGCAGCGCATTCCAACTAGACACCACCCTCCCAGTGAAGCAGTGCCTCCTCATTACCCTCTTGAAACGTCTCCCTTCCAACCTTAGTCCGTGCCCCCTCGTCTCTCTTCCACTTCTCAGTTTAAACACCCCCTTGGTGCTAAGTTTATTTACCCCCCTCATGTATTTAAACATTTCAATCAAGTCCCTCCTCTCCACCAGTGTGTACATGTTCAGCTAGTTCAGCCTAACTTCATATTCCTTTCCTTTCATCCCCTTTAACATTTTTGGTGCCCTCCTTTGCACCCCCTCCAGTAACTTTATATCTCTCCTCAGGTATGGTGTCCAGTATTGCACACAATGCTCCAGGTGCGGTCTGATCAATGATCTATAGAGAGATAGGATCACATCCCTTTGTCTGGATGAGAACTCCCTTGCGATGTACCCCAGCATCCTGTTTTTCTTCACTGCTGCTCTGCTGCACTGGGCTGAGTTGTTCATGCTCCCAGTTACCAATACCCCTAGTTCCTTCTCCCCCTCTGTGATTCCCTATCCTCACCCCCCCAACCAATAGTCCCTCTTCTGGTTCTTAGCCTCGAAGTGCATCACCTTACACTTCTTTGCATTGAATCCTAGCTGCCACTCCACCTACCATGTCTCTAGTTTGGTTAGATCCCCCTGCAGTTTTTCCCATCCACCCTCTTTGTCCACCACTGTCCCCAATTTGGTATCATCTGCAAACAGACTAACCCTGCTCCCCACTCCTTGTGCTGTATTGGAGATGAAGAGCCCAAATAGCATCAGGCCAAGCACTGACCCTTGCGGCACCCCGGTTGTCACTGCTGTAGATGCTGAGTGCTCCCCCACCACCACCACCCTCTGCACCCTCCTCGGTAACCAATTCTGTATTCATTTAGTCAGCTTTCTTCCCATCCCCAGTGCCATCAGCTTCCCCCCAGTCTCCCATGAGGCACTGTATCAAAGGCCTTACTGTACTGTACCACACAGCCCCTGTCCAACCCCCTTGTCACCCAGTCACAATACCCTATTAGGCTGGTTTGACAAAACCTCCATGAGATGAACCAGTGTTGCCACCCATCTTGGAGGGCATTACTCTCTAGGAATGCCACCAGCCTCTGCTTCGGTATCGCCTCCATAAGCTTACCCACTATTGATGTGATACTGACTGTCCGATAATTTTCTGGCTCCTCCCTAGGCCCACTCTTGTGTATGGGTACCACATGGACCACCCTCCAGTCCTGGGGCACACACCCCATTTCCAGGGAGGTGTAGAACAGATCTGCCAGTGGCTCAGCCAACAGCTCCGCCATTTCCCTCAGCACCCTGGGGTGGATGCCATTGGGACCTGGTGCCTTGTCTACCCTTACTGCCCTCAGCCCCTCTAGCACCCTACTGCCTGTGATCACTTTGTCCATCACCTCCTTCCCACTTTCCTCACCACCCCCCCAGCCCATGCTGGTAGTTGACCATCCCTCTCCTTAGTGAAAACAGAGCAGAAGTACTCATTTAGAATTTCTGCTTGCTCCTCCCCCTTTTTCTCCCAATCCAACCCCCGCTTTATCCTCACAATATGTTCCTTGCACTTCTTCCTTTCCCTGACATACCTAAAACAGTCCTTTTCCTCTCCCTTTTTGTCCTGTGTTAACCTTAATTCCCTGGAGGCCTTAGCTTTTTTCACCCTCCTGGCCACCTCCCTTGACTCAACTCCCATAAGCATCATTATCCTCTCCCTTCCCTGTTCTCCTGTACTTCCGGTATGCAGTCCTCCATGCCCTCACCCCTTGCAGCACTTTCTTGTTCAGCCAGTATGGTTTCTAGGCTCTGCTCTTCCTACTCCTGTCCCTGGTGCTGGCTACTGTGGCCTCTGCTAGCCCAGTCTTTATGACTCCTCACTTTTGTTCTGCATCCATCCCCGGCCTTATATCCTGGAGTCTCCCTCGCAGTACAGAAACATAGAATTTGACGGCAGATAAGGACCGCTTGGCCCACCCAGTCTGCCCAGTTCCCCTACCTAATGGATAAGCTGCAGATCCTAGTTAACCAGCAGCCTAATTCTTTCTACCCCCACTCCCTAGAATTGCCTTATGGCTGTCCCATGCATGCTTGAATTCAGCCACTGTTTTTGACTTCACAACCTCCTCCAGAAGGCCGTTCCATGCAACCACAACCCTCTCTGTGAAAAAAAACTATCTTACATTACCTCTGAGCCGCCCCCCCCATCTTCAAATTGTGCCCCCTTGTTCTTGCGCACTCTTTTTTTGAAGATGCTACCCTCTTGGACTTTGCTGATTCCCTTGAGGTACTAGAAAGTTTCTATCATGTCCCCCTCCTCCTTTCCTCGAGGCTATACATATTAAGCTCCTTTAGTCTCTCTTCATATGTCTCTGGTGCAGACCCTGCACCATTTTAGTTGCCTCCTCTGGACAGCTTCCATCTTGTCTATGTCCTTGCAGAGATTGGGTCTCCAGAACTGCACACAGTACTCAGATAGGGTCTCACCAGCTGTCTGTACAGAAGGATAACAACTTCTGTTTTCTACTGGTGATGCCTCTCCCTATGCATCCCAGTATCCCCCCAGCCCTCCTTACTGCCCTCTCACATTGCTTGCCCACCTTTAAGGCATCTGATATGACTACCCCAGGTCCCGTTCCATTTTTGTTGTTGTTAGTATCTCACCCCCCATTGTGTACTCTTCCTCTGGGTTTTTGTTTCCCAGGTGCATTAACTTGCACTTCTTAGCATTAAATCTAAGCTGCCATACATTTGACCATTCCTCTAACCTTGCCAAGTCCCTACTCATCCTTTTCACCCCACCTTGTGCATCAATTCTGTTGCAGATCTTTGTGTCATTTGCAAAGAGGCATACTTTTCCTTCCAGTCCCTCTGCAATGTCGCTTACAAAGACATTAAAGAGGACCGGTCCTAATACTGAACCCTTCGACACTCCACTAGTATCCCCCTTTCTTCAGTGTACACTCCATTTACTATTACCCTCTATGTCCTATTCTCCAGCCAATTCTTTACCCAGGCTATCATCTTGGGACGCACTCCCAGGCTGGCTAACTTGTATGTTAATCTTTTGTGTGGGACTGAGTCAAATGCCTTGCTAAAGTCTAGGTAGGCCATGTCCACAGCCCCTCCCTGATCTACTACTTTGGTCACCAGTCAAAGAAATCTATTAGATTTGTCTGGCATGACCTTCCCGCTAGAATCCATGCTGCCTTGGGTCCTGTGCCCTCTGGCCCTAGGTACTTGACAATTCTTTCCTTTAGAAGTGATTCCATCATTTTCCCTGTCACTGAGGTTAAACTAACAGGTCTGTAGTTTCCTGCTTCTACTCTGCTCCCACTTTTGTGAAGGGGAATCACATCTGCCCTCCTCCAGTACTCAGGTACCACCTCATCCTCCCATGATTTGTTAAAGAGGGTAGTCAGTGGTGTCACTAGTACTACCCTTAGTTCTTTTAGAATTCTGGGATGAATCCCATCAGACCCCATTGCTTTGTCTACCTTCAGTTTTAAGAGTTCTTTCAGAACCCTTTCTTCTGTAAATGGGCTGGTATCAACTTCTGCATCCAGAGTGTTTCTGTTGTTTGTTTTAGGTACCTCCCCCTCTTCATTTGTATATACTGAGCAAAAATATTTGTTTAGTATCTCTGCCTTTTCACAGTCACCCTCTGCCCACCCCTTCCCTTTATTAAGCCTCACTATCCCTCCTTTAGTCTTCCTTCGTCTCTGATGTACCTAAAAAATGTTTTATCCCCCTTCTTAACTGAGTTGGCTATCTTTTCCTCAGTTCGGGCCTTTGCTGTTCTGACTGCCTTCCCAACTTCCTTTTGCTTTAACTGATACAGTTCTCTGTCCTGCTCCTTCTGTGATTCCTTGTACTTTCTGAATGCTTTCTTTTTCTCTTGAACCTTCACTGCCACCTCCTTTGAGAACCATAGTGGTTTCTCACATAGTTTTGTTTTGTTTATTTCCTTCACACAAAGGCTTGTTACCTCTGTGATGGCAGTTTTTATTATTCCCTATTGTTCTTCCACCCCTCCTTCCTGTCCATTTGCTAGTGCATTCCTTAGGCACTCACCCATTTTGGCAAAGTCAGCCCTCCTAAAGTCCAGTACTTTTGCCTTTGTGTGGCTTGACTCTATTGCTGTGTTTATCTATACTGTTCGATGGTCGCTAGTTCCCAGATGGCTACCCACTTCTACATCTGTGATCCTCTCTCCATCTCCATTTGAGAGAACCAGGTCTAAGATTGCTCCCTCTCGAGTGGGTTAAAATACTAGTTGTCTAAGACATGCCCCCTGTAGGACATCTAGAATAACCCCACTCTTAGAAGTGGCTGCTGCAACTGCACTCCAGTTAACATCTGGCATATTCAGATCACCCATCAGCAATATCTCCCCTTTATGTGCCATTCTAAGTATACTTTCTATCATTTCCTTGTACATTTCCTCCCCCTGAGAGGGGGGTCTGTATACAACCCCTGTGCAGATTGTGGTGCCATTGCCTGCCTCCAAATTGACCCACAGTGCTTCTTCTCCTTCTCCCTGTTTACCCTTTTGTTCTGTTGCTTTGATTCCTTCTCTTATGCAGAGAGCTACTCCTCCTTCTCTTTTACCCTCCCTGTCCCTCCTGTAGATAGTGTATCCTGGTATGTTTACATCCCAGTCATGGTTCTATGTGTACCATGTTTCTGTGACTGCCACGATATCCAGATGTTCCTCCTCCATCAAGGCCACTAATACAGGAAACTTGTTACCCAGACTACGGGCATTGCTACTCATTGCTCTCCATTTTTTGACGGCTTTACCTTCTGTAGCAGCATCCCCCACTGACCTTTCTACCTTGGTCTTTTTATGTTGCTTGCACGCATGTGCAAGAAACATAGTGCCATCATCCGAATTTTTGGAGGTGTGGCACCCCTCTTCCAATTCAGTCAGTGTGTTTGTAAGTGCGGCAGCATTTCTCCAATGAATGCTGCAGCTGTGTATGATGGCAGTTGAAAATGCAGTGCTGTACAGTTGAAAGGGGGAGCTACGCTTCAGTGAGCAGCAATAAAATATCGCATGCTCATGTGCGCTCCCCCTACACACACACACACGCATGCATACTGCGTGCTTATCCCCCCCCCCCACTCACACACTGTAATACATTATGTTAGGAGTTTTGTTTGCTTGTCTGAAACAAAAATAAAATTAAAAAGTTGCACATTAGCTTTAATGTAAACTGGAAAGGGATTGCTTTTGTTTTAGCTGTTGCACTAATATGCTGTGATGTACAATTGTAGTTCAATTTTACTAGGTGACTGGAAATGCTTTAAAGCTAAAAAATATCTTAAAACTGAAGTAGTAAAATGAACATATACAGTACATACATACATACATAACCACTCTGATCACCGGGATTAACACATATCAGTTTATATTGTCCTTTCAGACCTTATCCTATAGGACTAATAAACTATAGACATAATTTACTTACTCTACTTAAATGAAAACTTGCAGCATCTGAGCATCACAGTGATCTCACTTCTTCAACAATGTCAGGTACTGTATAGCTAGCGGCTTTGGAAAATTATACGAATATTCCTTATCAGACTGTTGTATAATTAATTCATAGCTGGGACTGATACAACAAAAATGGTATGTGTGTGTGTCTGTGTGTGGGTGTGTGTGAATGCGTGTGTGTCGGAGTAACACAGGTCCTAAAGAACCATAGGTCCATCAGGTCCGTCCCTTCTTCATCAACATTATACTAGGATGAATAGGAATCCATGTCATGAAACACCTTCATATACTTTGTAGAAAGTAGAAAAATCCATTACCCTACCCATCTCTGTTTAACTGATTAACCAATGGAAATATGAAATCAGCAGTGTCTGCCCTTACTGTGAGGAGTTACATATGAAAGGCATAATCAAATTGGTTTCGTTTTGTGGAGATCTTTAGATTTTTTAATTGTGTTTTTTTTTTTGTTTTGTTTTGTTTGTTTTTTAGGATCGTTACATGTTCACAAGAATGTAATGAATATGATATTTTTTTATATGCACAACAAATATGGTTGCATTTCTTGGTCTGTTGTGTAGTTACCGGACCGAAACTGAGTGGGTCGCTTCATTTTGGTGTAGCACCTA
This sequence comes from Neoceratodus forsteri, assembly GCA_016271365.2. Taxonomy (NCBI): domain Eukaryota; kingdom Metazoa; phylum Chordata; order Ceratodontiformes; family Ceratodontidae; genus Neoceratodus; species Neoceratodus forsteri. Next base: position 721,468,796 of record CM057458.1, on the reverse strand, counting down.
TTGTTCGTGGGGGTCCCAGAGTGACAAACACTACAGAAGAGTTGATACCAGCAGAAATAAAAATATGTATACCTAGTGCAAAGGCCAGTGCAATCCCCCATCACACAAAGCATGTAGCCCATTTCTCATGGGGCAGACTCCTTCGTTGGAATGTTATTTGTTTGGAGCCCAGGATATGTCCTTTATAAAGCCAGCAACTAAAAACAAAAAACAAAACGAAGAAAAAGTAACTGAATTGGAAAACAACAAATATTACAGCTCTAAAGTATCCATCATCTGTTAACAGCAATCCCTCCCCAGAAGAGGTTTTGGAAGGAGGGGGAGGCTTTTTTTTATCAAAACTTAATTTCCTGTCCAAAGCACTGGGCTAATTACATGAAAAAAACAGAATGGGGGGCTTCAGCCCCGATACCTTCTCCTACCAGCCACCCCTGCTTCCCCCAATCTCTATAATTAGGTCTAGAACAACGGAGTTCGATTCCGTAGATAGAAAGGAGTGTTTATTCGGTCAGACTTTATAAGCAAATCCTAGAAAAACTGAAATACCTAGATCTCATTCCCAATCCTGACCAGAGTAACTATATACATCGTGCAACTGGGAAGGCCAATGTAAAAAACACCTATTAGAAGAGGGGAAGAGGAACACAATAAGTTAGTGGTTACTCAGTTACATATCCACAGTGTTAACACTCAAGCCCAACATGGAGGACAAAATTAACTTCTTTAGTCTTACTTTCAACTGTAATATTTTTTATAATAAAATAAGCCTGGGCCAGTGGTTAAAATATCAGCTTAGGGAACAAAAACAGCTTTAAACTGCGCTAGAGTCTAATATACAAAGCATACCTCTCAACCTTGTGTCACTTAAATGAAGGACGTCGGACAATCAAAATGAGGCACAATGAGAGACACTGACCCTCATAATGATGGACGCATATTCAAATATGGAGAAAGAAGTTCGGTTTTACTTGTACAAAATGTAGTTCTGGTTTAGCATCTTTGACTACTGAATTTCTGCTTTAAACTCCGAATTTACATACTGTCTATTGAGGCAAAAACTTTTCCTTGACGGATGAGGGCAGAACAATTTAGAGGGGTAAAATGAGTGATGTCCCTCGTAATCAGCGACAGCTGAGCGATATGATTGCAGTGTAATTTGGAGCTGTCCACCTGGCTGTGTGTGTGTGTGTATGTGTGTGTGTAAAATCATCAGTTCTCTAGTGCACCCAGCTGCGGAAATGGGTAAAAGCAGCACCTCACAGAAAACGAGATGCTACAGCTCAGCAAGCTTTTCATGGGCAAATGAACTGTTAAAATTAAAATATATACTATGTTCTTTTATTGTGTCTCACACAAAATAGCTCTGCTGTTTAGTCAGCTAATATTATTTACAGGGCCATTGTAAAGCATTCGAATTTTCAAAGCAGAGAAAGGACGCTACGGTGCTAATCTCAGTTTGTGTACCCCCTTAAAAAATGCACATGTTCTTATTTTAAATACTATAAAGAATGAGAGAGAGTTCGTCTTATTCCTATCATCCAGACACTGCAGAAACCTATTCAGGCCCATCAGCCGGTCGAGTCTATCCTTTGTAATGCAATAGCTGACTACACAAACTTCTCTTCCTCCTGATCTGCACCTCTACTAGTTTCTCTCAGAATAAAGATCTAGGGAATCCAGTCCACTGCCTTCATTTCCCAAACTTTTACAGACACCTTTGTTAAAGAATAAGTACTTCCCACACTCCAGGACAACCCCTGTGTGACGTCAGGGCTCTGTGTCAACCTACCTCACCCCAGCTGGTACTTCTCCGCAGCACTCTAACTCTGCCACCGCCCCCAGCTCCCTAGCTGTGCGATGCCTGGACTAGCTAGCATACACAGGTGGGGCCGACTGCTGTGCCCTTTTGAGTGGTATGGAGTGTGCAGACAGGAAAAGGTCTCCAGATCTCTCTCTCTCTCCAGAGATCAGTATGGTGGCTGCTTGATCAACTGCTGTGTTGATGGCGCTCTCCAGTACTGCCTGTTGAGGACTGGAGATGATTGACCTTTACTGGAAAGGAACCGAGCCTCCAACAACAAGCAAGCTGTTTGCAAGAGAAGGGGTGGGGAGCTATTCGGGGCCAGTATCCATCCCAGCACAGGACGGTGTGAGAGGCGGAGGGAGGGCTGAGGGGCCTGTTGTTTCTGACTCACTGCATGTTGCTTTGAGTAGCATCGGTGCAGATGGAGAGACAAGTAAAAGGTCAATCGGTAAGTAGTGGTGTTGTAACTCAGCCCCAAGGTGGTGATCGTGGGGATGGACAGTTGGCAGTGGCACCCACATGAGGGGCACAGGGCAGTGTCCATTGGAACAGCTTATGTGAAATCCTTTTATTTTTGTGATATTGTACAGTGAGAGACAAATCTAGCTGCAGCAGTAAGTCTGTCTTCATCTTGTGTGCTTTCGATCCCCCATTTGGTGTATCCTTTGCCTTCTGAATTGAGAATCGAATTCACCAAACTAGTACTAGTCAGGGTATCATCCATTATCAACTAAAGCTTTACTGCTATCGACAGGAGTATCGGACCTTAAGTTGAAAGTTAGTTATTATAAACTCCTGACGGTTAGTACAACCTTAATTAGAAGTAGGTTTTTTCAGGATAACGTGTTTTTCTGATGTTAAGTATTTTACAGTATATTTGCACGTTTTACTGTAAGTAATCGAGCGGGACAAGTAGCAAGGGCGCACTCTATAGTTGTGATGTTTAATTGGTTTTTATTTTAGCACATATATACAGCACTGTGGACTTGTATATTAATCTTGGTTTGACATGTAAGTATTTTTTTCTTTTGCTGTAAAGCCTTTTCGGATATGATCCAAATTTAAGACTACATTAAATATTGCCGTACTGTACTGTATCCAGTAGTTACTGAACACAATGGGAAACATATGAGATCAATGTACTGTATGACCAAAATACATATTACTCAATTAATTGTATAGTTACTGCACACATTGGTACATATGTTAGACAAGTGTATGACCAAAATTAGTTTTACACTATTAACATTTAGAGTTTGCTATGATACAATGTATGGGTAGCCTCTGCCATGCAAACTTATTTGGCCTCTGGTTTTGTCCGTTTGCCTGGGTTACCGTGCTGTAGGGTGTAATGCATCCACTGGGATTTAACATCTCATGTAAGGTGTATAGTACCTGGCTTTCCAAAATGGAAAAATGTATGTGCACATACATAGAAACATAGAATTTGATGGCAGATAAGGACCGCTTGGCCCACTCAGTCTGCCCATTTCTCTACCTAATGGATAAGCTGCAGATCCTAGTTAACCAACAGCCTGCTTCTTCCTACCCCCATCCCCTAGAATTGCCTTATGACTGTCCCATGCATTCTTGAATTCCACCACTGTTTTTGACTCCACAACCTCCTCCTAAAGGCCGTTCCATGAATCCACAAACCTCTCTGTGAAAAAATACTTCCTTACATTACCTCTGAGCTGTCCGCCCCACACTACCTTCAATTTGTGCCCCCTTGTTCTTGCACACCTCTTTTTCTGAAAGATGCTACCCTCTTGGACTTTGTTGATTCCCATGAGGTACTAGAAAGTTTCTATCATGTCCCCCCTCTCCCTCCTTTCCTCAAGGCTATACATATTAAGCTCCTTAAGTCTCTCTTCATATGTCTTCCGGTGCAGACCCTGCACCATTTTAGTTGCCCTCCTCTGGACTGCCTCTATCCTGTTTATGTTTTTGCAGAGATTGGGTCTCCAGAACTGCAGGCAGTACTCCAGATGGGTTCTCACCAGCTCTCTGTACAGAGGGATAACAACTTCCTGTTTTCTACTGGTGATGCCTCTCCCTATGCATCCCAGTATCACCCCAGCCCTCCTTACTGCCCTCTCACATTGCTTGCCCACCTTTAGGTCATCTGATATGACTACCCCAGGTCCCTTTCCATTTTTATTATGTTGCTTGCATGCATGTGCAAGACACATAGTGCCATCATCCAAGTTTTCGGAGGTGTGGCATCCGTCTTCCAATTCAGTCAGTGTGTTTGTAGGACCAGCCGCATTTCTGCAATGAATGCTGCAGCTGTCTATGATGGCAGTTGAAAATACAGTGTCATACAGTTGAAAGGGAGAGCTAGACTTCTGTGAGCAGTAATAAGATATTGCATGCTCATGCGCGCTCCCCCACGCGCACATTGTATAGCCCACAGGGGTGCCCAATCCCCCGTCGGCTGTGCTGCGCCCCCAAACAGAGTTCCAGGTGCCATGCTGGGAGCCCACCCCAGCATGGCAGCAGTCTGTGTGGCCGACAGGGGTGCCCAATCCCCCATCGGCACCACTGTCCCCCCAAGACTATCGGGTGCCACACTGGGAGCCCACCCCAGTGTGACAACAGTTCCTATGGCTGATACGGGGTGCCCAATCCTCCATGGGCTCCACTGCCCCCACCCCAAACAGCCTTCCAGGTGCCATGCTGGGAGCCTCCACGGCGTGGCACAAGTCCCAGCGTCATCTAAGTAAAAAAGATAAAGAAAAACCTTCCTCGCTGACTGTCCTGAATCTCTCCCCCACCTGGCCCACCCTCTGTGCATCCACCTCCCACACCCCATCTCACCCAATACATACCTCTGGAGTCTAGCCGACGACCTTGAGGACCGGAAGACATCTGCACTCTTCAAAGCCGACCGCAAACTGAGGAAATGCTGGTAAGCTGTAAAATGGAATAAATATGGTTTTTTCAACTTTACTGCACATCTCGGGCATTTTTTGGAATTTTTTTCACCAAATTTTCAACATGGGGTTTTTTGGACCCCACCTCATAAATTCTGTCACTGTCATGGCGTTAATCGGCCCCGGAAGGTGATTTCACGGTCACTGTGTGGAACCACCTTTCGGGACCAATTTACAAAATGACAGTATCACAGTTCATGGTGAGCCCCCAAACCCTATGTTGAAAAGTTGGTGAAAAATCTCTAAAATGACTGTTTTACGTCAGTAAATGTGTTGCTGTTCCTACGACGCTGTAAGTTCGCAAATTTTCAATATGGTCACTCCAGATTTTCAACATTGCCATTTTACCACACCTCCTTATGAGCAGTGCAGCTGTCATTTCTCACATCTCGTCCAAAATGTGTTTCCGTGAGTGTAACGCATAATGGCACAGTCGGTGTGCGAAATCAATGTTTGGGACAGATTAAGAAAATCACAATGACACTGTTCCTGAGCAGAGGTCTTAAAATGTCTATGTTACAAATTTGGTGAAAAAATTCCCTTCAGCCATTCTGCAATGTTACCAATGAAGACATTGAACAGGACTGGCCCCAGGACCGATCCCTGCAGCTCACCACTGGTCACCCCCTCTCCCTAGACTGCACCCCATTTACCACCACTCTCTGCCTCCTGTCTGTTAGCCAGTTTCTAACCCAGTTTGCCACCCTTTCCCCCATGCCAGCCTACCCAGCTAGTTTATCAGCCTCCTATGTGCAATGGTGTCAAAGGCTTTGCTGAAATCAAGGTAAGTGTTGTCCACTGCCCCACCCTGATTCACTTCCTTTGTCACCTAGTCAAAGAAATCAACCAGATTTGTCTGACATGATGTCCCCACTGTGAGTCCATGTTGTCTATGGTCCTGGGCTCCAATGGCTTCTAGATGCCCCACTATCCTTTCTTTAAGCAATGTCTCCATGATCTTCCTCACTGCTGAGGTGAGGCTGAACGGCCTATTGTTCCCCACCTCCTCCCTGCTGCCAGACTTGTGTAGAGGGACCCCATGTGCCCTCCTCCAATTCACTCATGTTGAATGACTCAGTGAACATGGCTGCCAGAGGTACTGCTATCTTCCTTCACAGTTCTCTTACTATCTTTGGGTGTATGCCATCTGGTTCCATTGCTTTGTCCATCTTCAATTTAGTGAGCTCCTGCAGGACTCTTGCCTTTGAATGGACTATTGTCCACCTCTTCACCCACTTGCCAACTGCGGTACTGCTGTGGCCCTTGCCCCTCCCACTCTTCTGTGAATACTGTATGGAAATACACAGTGGATGTCTTGGGAGGAAGGCATGGAACTAACACATCCAAATACCTAAACAGCACATATAAGCAAGCAACATTCGGCATTGATAAATGCTTGTTCTCATTTAGTACCCTGTTTTGTAGGGGGAGGCTGGAATTTTCTTGCTGCTTATCCGTGCCTCCCCCCTTGACTAGTTTAAAAGCTTGCCAATGAAGCATTTAAACTGATTGCCCAAAAGACTTGTTCCCTTCCTGGACAGATGCTGACCATCCTGCCAGTATAGGCTGGTGTCCCTCTAGGTGGAACCCCAGTCCCCAATGAAGCCAAACCCTGTGCTCACACCATTTTTCAACCATTCAGTTAAACTGCATGGTGCAAGTACCCCGCCTCACCCATGCCACTGACAGGCAGCACCTCTGAGAAGGATACTGTGTGTGCTACTTGTCTTAAACCCCTCCCCAACTCTACAAAGTCCTTCTGCACTGCTCTAATCTCATGATGGGCCAAGTTATTTGTCCCTAGGTGGACAATGACATCCAGCTCAGAATCCTGTGCAACTGTTCTTGTGATCCTAAGGATGCGCTTCCTGTCCCTCCAAGCCATGGTACCAGGCAGGCACCTTACTTCAGTTTTCCCTGCTGCCCCCAGTTCTAACCCCCTAATAATTGAGTCTCCCACCAGTATTACTCCCATCCTCCCAAAGTCCACCCTACTAAAGTCCACCACCTTAGTGCCTGTGCCTCCTGTCTCCCTGCCCAGCACGAGAACAAGCCACACTGTTTGGTGGTCACTACCCACTAGTGGGTCCTCCACCCTTACCTCCCTCACTGCCTCCCCATTTGCCAGTACTAGGTCCAGAGTGCTACCAAGCCTTGTAGGCCCACTTACCTATTGAGTCAGAAGGCCATCCTGGAATGCATTAAGGAGCACCTGCTCCCTGATACTGCTAGTTGCCGGGGTGCTCCAGTCAACCACTGGTATGTTAAAATCCCCCACTATCACCACACTCCCCCTTCTACACACCCTCCTTATCTGCTCTACCAACTCCCCATCCAGTTCCCCGGAATGGGTTGGTAGTCTGTACACCACTCCCAGCCTCAGCTTTCTGTCCTTGGAGTCCAGGAGATGCACTCAAAATGCCTCTGTCCTCTCCTCTTCTCCCTTGTCCCTTATGCATTTGATCCCTTCCCTCACATAGAGTGCAACCCCCCCCCACCTTCCAACCCCCTGGCCCCAGCTGTATATCTTGTATCCCAGGATTGCCAAGTCCCAATCATGGTACTCTGTGGCTGAAGTCTCTGTCACTGCAGCAGTGTCCACCTTTCCCTCTGAAAGGAGCACCTGACATGCTGCAATTTTGTTCCCCAGGCTTCTTGCTTTGATAGAGACCACCTTCCACCCATACCCCTCCTTCTCCTCACTCTTTTCCTTGGCCTGTGTCCCTCCTCTCAGTAGTCTGTACCCTTTCTCCTTGTTATTCTTATTGGGTGGAGGTGCCTTCTGTATTACACTCAGACTACTCTGCCCTCCCCCTCCCTGGGATACTTCGCCTCCGCCTTTACCTATATCTAGGGGGGTGAGCTCATTAGACTCCCCTGTCTGGACCTTTCTACCAACCTCAGTCTTTTGGCCACCCGCCTCTAGTTTAAATCCACCTTAGTAGAGATATACCCCTCTAATCCTACCTTTAATACTACTCCCCTTCCCTCCCTTCTCAAGTGTAGCCTGTCCACCGCGTACAAGTCACTGTTCCTCCGGCCCATACCCGTTATTTTATTTATTTATTTATTTATTGATTGAAATGTTTCACCAGAATGTCACACTGAACAAGAAGTTGCTCGTCTCATGGTGACTCACTAATCCATAATTTTTGGTGTGGCACCAATCCCTCAGCCACTCATTGAACTCCTTGATTCTACCCTTCCTCCCCATGCTTGCACATGGTACCAGGAGTACCTCCAAGAATGCCACCAACTTCCCCTGCCCACACTGCCTGCCCAACTCCGAGAACCTCCCCCTCTCTCCTTCCACAGTCTCCTCCGCCAAGTTGTTTGTACCCACATGCAACACTAAATGAGGTTTCTTCTTCCCCTCTCTGCACATTTGAGCAGTGTCTGCCCTGCCACTCCTCCAGACAACCTGGGGATAGCTTCAACCCAAATACAGCTGTGCCTTCCCCCCTTCCACCCCATCTCACCCTGTTCAGCATAGAATCCCCTAGGATGAGTACCCCTTGTCCTTTACCCCCATTCCCTTCTAATGCCCCTTCCACCACCCGAGTATTCGTTCTTCCCTGACCCTTACACCCGCTAGCTGCACCCTCTGTGACTTCTGTGTCTGCACCACCTGCTTCTGACTCACCCCTTTTATCTGCCTTATTCCTCCCATCCTACTTGGACCCTTTCCCAGCCTGACTACTTCTTACTGGGCTTCCCATGTCGACCTCCCCTCCTCCCCTGCTGATTTCCAACCCCTCTCCTATCCCCATTGTTGTCGATTTAGAGCCCTCATTCCCTTCGACCCCAATAGTGATGCCCCTCCCATCCTTCCCCTTTCCCATAGTCTTCTGTCCTCCAGTGATCCCCCTTTTTCCTTACTAACCCCCTTGTACCCTTTCAGCCTCGCTATCTCTTTCCCTACATGTTGCCATCCCTCTCATGCCCTGCTTGTCCTCTTCCCCTTCAGTATGTTCCTGCTCCCCCCCTCTCTCTCTCTCCCATAGCAGAGGCTCGAATCAATCACTAGTTGATACCCCTCCTACATCTCTTCCCCCCTGTTGGTTCCACCCTCCTACTTGTTCCCCTCCATGCCACTCCTGGTCTCTCTGTACCCGCAGCCATCTGCTCTCTCTCCTGGTACTCCTCGTGGTCTCTTCCTCCCCATCAGGAGGGCGCCCCTCACCTTGGGCACCCCTCCCTTCTCCTGTCTTTTCTGCTTGTGTCTGTGATACTGGGTTTGGTTTCAGTCCCTAGTTGTTTTTCCTCCTTCCCCCCTTGCCATCCCCTATTCCCCCCACCCAGCCAGGATGCCTACCATACTCATCTGCCCTGCCACTTAGACTCCTCCCTAACCTCCACAGTTCCTACCTCAAACTAGTCAGTTGTCTACAGACCACACACCCCCCATCCTCCAAGCCCAGTCCAGGATCATGGAGGACCCACACCCTGTACACCTCACCACCCTTCCAAAGTTGCCAGCTCTATTGACATGCGACACCTGCCCCATTTTGGCCCCTATCTTGTGTTACGGGTTCTTACTCCCAGTTTCTGAACCCTACTACAACTGTTAGGGCCCTATTTACTCCAATACCTGTTCCCCCCACACTAGTCCCTCTCTACTGTCCCCTTGCCGACTGGGTTAATTCAGTCTCAAGTCTCGTCCGTTGGATACTGTATTACTGTAGCAATCCTAAAGCCTCCTTGTCCATTTTTCACCCCTCAGCTACCATACTTTTTGTTCTCAGCCCTCATAGTTTCACTTAGCCCAGTTAAAAATCTTATTGCACTCCAAGTATTACTCAGCTCAATTAGAGAAATAAACAGAGTAAATAAATATGTATTATCACAGCAGTCCTAACAGTATAGCTCAGTACTTAGCTCAGTTAGAGAAATAAACAGAACTAAATCTATATTATTACAGTAATCCTGACAGTATCCAATCATTGCTTTGTCTCCGCCCCAGAGACCCTGCTGTAATATAAGACCACACAGAACCCTGGATAGGTGGGTGGCCAACTCTAAAGTCCCAACAGAGCTCCGTTGAGCTTACTTACTCCCCCTCTTTCACTCACTCACTCATTCTGTTTCTCCCAGCACTGCAGACTGCCCTTTTGTACTGGGCTCCTGCCTGTGTTGGTGCTTTTTCTGCCCACAAAGAAATCCGCAGCAGTCGCAACAGAGTTCTGTTGAGTTCGCTCACTCCCCTCTCTCACTTGCTCATTCTGATTCTCCTGGTGCTGTAGGCTGCCCTTTTGCATTGACTTCTGCCCACAAAGAAATCTGTACCAGTCCCGACAGAGCTCTGTTGAGCTCTCTCACTCACCCGCTCTCACTCGCTTGTTCTGTTTCTCCCGGCACTGCAGGCTGCCCTTTTGTACTGGCTCCTGTCTGTGTTGGCACCTTTTTCTGCACACAAAGAAATCTGTAGCAGTCCCGACAGAGCTCCGTTGAGCTTGCTCACTCCCCCTCTCTCACTCACTCGTTCTGTTTCTCCCGGCGCTGCAGGCTGCCCTTTTGTACTGGGCTCCTACGTGCATTGGTGCCTTTTTCTGCCCACAAAGAAATCTGCAGCAGCCCAACAGAGCTCCGTTGAGCTTGCTCACTCCCCCTCTCTCACTTGCTTGTTCTTAATCTGTCCCAAACACTGATTTCCCAATGCGACTGAACTATTCTGCGCCAGAAGTGAGAAAATACATTTTGGCCAGGATGTAAAAAATGACAGCTGTACTGTTCATAAGGAAGTGTGAAAAAATGCCAGTGTTAAAAATCTGGCATGAAAATATTGCAAATTTGATAAGTTACAAGGGAGTGTGGAAACTGCGCAATGTATGCTTGTAACAGTCAGTTTATGGAATTTTGTCACCAAATTTTCAACACAGGCATTTTAGGACCTCTGCTCATGAACAGTGTCACTATCATTTTCTTAATCTGTCCCAAAAACTGATTTCCCACAGTGACCGTGCTATTCTGTGCTGGAAGTGTGAAAACACATTTTGGCAAGGATGTGTAAAATGACAGCTGTACTGTTCATAAGGAGGTGTGGAAAAATGCCAATGTTGAAAATCTGGAGTGAAAATATTATAAATTCTCATGTCACAGTATGTGTGTGGAACTGTGCAACGCACACTCAGAAACAGTCATTTTTAAATTTTTTAACCAAATTTGCAATATAAGCTTTTTGGAGCCCACCTCATGAACAGTGGCACTGCCATTTCATTAATAGGTCCTGAAAGGTGATTCTGCGCAGTGCCCATGAAATCACCTTTTGGGACTGAAAAACGCCATGACAGTGACTGAATTCATGAGGAGGAGTCCCAATAACCCCATGTTGAAAATTTGGTGCCAAAATTTCCAAAAATGTCTGAGATATGCACCCAAGTTGAAAAACCCTATTTATGCCAATATACAGCTTACCAGCATTTCTTCAGTTCGCGGTCGGCTTCAAAGAGTGCAGACGTGTTCCCGGTCCACCGAAGATCATCGTGACAAGATCCAGAGGTAAGTATGGGATGAGTGAGGAGGTGGGGTATGCAGAGGGTGAGTGTGGGTTGGGGGAAGGGCACCGGATATGTCAAGGGACTGTTTTCTCATTTTACATGTAAATAAAAAAAAAGACAACATGGGTTGGTTTTCTTCTTTTGCAGGTGTGTTTGGCACACTGGGGTGGACTCTCAGTGTGCCACATGCATTTGTGGGGAGGGGGACTGAAGCCAATGGGGATTGGGCCCCCCATCAGCCCAGAAATGGGTGGGGGGCACATGATGCTGAGGAGGATTGGGCACCCCCTCAGCACACAACAGAAATTTGGGGGTTGGGGACATTATGCTGACAGAGAGTGGGCTCCCCATCAGCAAATGAAGTTGGTTGTGGGCATGCCAACAGGGGGATTGGGCACCCCCATTGGCTCTGAGGCGGCCGCATAGAGCTGCCATGTTCCGGGTAATGTTACACCAGGCAAGGTACCACCCTGCAATGACAGGTCACTCTCTCATTGCAGCAGAATTGCTGATACTACAATGATGAGGTGGCTCCTCATTCGGCGGCCAAATCATTTCAAGTTGGTGGCACTTCTGTAGAACCAGCTTCATCAGGACACTGGGCCTGCATTGGGTGCACACCACCAAGCCCACAAATGCAGTGCTGGCACTGGCCACCACACTGCTGCACCTCTACAACCCTCTTCTCTTCTAAGCTGCCACATAATGTTTCTTGTGCATGTGCACAAGCAAACATAAAAATCAAGGGTGAAGGGTGGCCTATACTCGACCCAAAGAGTCTCAACAAACACATAAAGAAAGAAGAATTTAGAATGATAACCTTGCAAACAGTGATACTGTCACTACAACAGGGAGACTGGCTCACATCACTAGATCGATGCCTATTTCCACATTGTGTGAGAATAACACAGAATGGTACTGGGGTTCAGTGAGGGAACAAAACAGTTCCAGTACAGGAAAATGCCCTTTGGTCTTACAACTGCCCCAAGAGTGTTCACAAAGTGAATGTCCATAGTGGCAGCAGCACTGAGGAAAGCTGACATCACAGCCTATCCATACTTAGGTGACTGGTTAGTGTGTGGAAAAAAGGGAAGTAAAAGCATTACTCTGGAAAGTGATGGACACAATGCTCAGTCTAGGGTTTTAAAAATCCTCTCTAGAACTTGTACAAAACCTAAAATGCATAGGTGCAGAACTGGACACCATACAGGTGTAAGCATTCTGCCCTGGGAAAGGGTTCAAACACTGGTGGCCTTTGTAGACAGTTTCAAAATAGGAACAAAAAGGTCTGTGCAGGAATTCTTCAGGACTCCTACAGTACATGTCAGCAACCACATTAATAGTCCCATGTGCAAGACAGTGCAAAAGAGACAACCAGTGGTACTTAAAGAAGCACTGGTCTCAGCTGAGGCACCATTGGACCACCATGACCCCAGCTAAGGAAGATCTGGTACAGTCACTACAATGGTGAAAAAGTGTGCACCATTTGAGAAAGGGAATACATTTTCAACAAAAGATGCCTCCCTCCAAGGACAGGGAAGTAATATCTCAGATCGAAAAAGTGCAGGGTCCCACAAATGATCACTTAAGCAATCAGTGGTCCAGACAATATTTAAATAATGGGAACTTCCAGAAGTGGATTTGTTTGCCTCCTGGCAGAACAAGAAGCTACTACTGTTTTGCTGTAGAACCCTATCTCAGGGTACATGCCCTCAGGATGCCCTCAGCCTCCACAGGGGAAGCAAATTTCTGTATACTTTTCATCCTTTTCCCTTGTTACAGAGAGTACTCCTAAAAGCAAGGTCACGCTGAGCAACAGTAATCCTGATAGCACCAGACTGGCCAAGCCAGCCCTGGTACTCCGTCTGCCCAAAAATGTCCAGGAAAAACTAACCCTTGCCAATGTACAGGGATATGCTTACAGAGTTCAAGGGTCAGGTGACACATCTAAGTCTGGCATCTCTTCACTTGAGAGTCTGGTACCTGAAACCATGGAATTCCCACAGCTAAACCTGTCAACCCAAGTACTAGAAGTCTTTAAAGTAGTCAGAAAGCTTTCCACAAGGAAGACATACACAGCAAAGTGGAAAAGATAATTTTAATGCACAAATAAGCAGGAAAATGCTTACAGGCTGATATCCCACTAATACTGACTATTTAATGCATTTAAAATCACTTGGCTTAAAGAAAAACTGTATGCAAAAATGATAAAAACACATGTGCATTGGGTTTGTGTTTTCTCTAATAGTTTCTGATATTCTGTTGCCTGTGTCTATAGCAATATTTATTTATGTATTTATTTATTTAGTTTAGTTAAACATCAGTTTAGAAACCTTTGAGCCAGAGGCTCATTTACAAAGGTACCTCATCACAAAGAGGACATCAGAACAGTAGTACAAGGGACACAGTACTTACAACAAAAAAGTTACAAGAAGCTACCACTGTTTTGCTGTAGAACCCTATCTCAGGGTACATGCCCTCAGGATGCCATGCAATATATTTGTTTTACTTTTCTTTGCGAGTTTTATGGCCTCTGGAGTTAGCCATGCAGGTGAAACCAATAGATGTCACAAATTTAGAAGCCAGGACATCAAAGACATAAGAAAAAACAAACAAATAAAATACACAACCTATCAAAAGAATTGGGCAGTGAAGATTCTCAAGGATTTCTGCACAGAGAAGAATATTACAGATTCTGAAACATTACCCATTCCAGAAATGGCTGAATTATTAGGGACATTAAAAATATTCTTTCTATTAGACAGACTGGTCGGGTTTTTATGCAAGCATGGCAGTTTAATCAACAACAGGGGATGCATCTCCAACCTTCCTTCGTCAACAGGATTGGTCCCCTATCCTCACAGCAACTAATGTGAACACTGCACTTGATCACTTCATCAGAATCTTTAATCAAGCCTGCAACTTATATGCACCCCTCAAGAAGCACAAAGCCAAAGCCCTATGTAACCCCTGGCTCATTGGTGATCTACTTAGGTGACTGAAAGCTCGGGACCACCTCTGGGAGGTTGCCAGAAACACTGGGAGACAAATTGTATTGCTAACTATAAACATGCACGAAACGACTGCACCAAATATATCCAGAAACAAAGACCACCTTTTTTAATAATGCTCTCACTAACACATGGGGCAATGGAAGGGACGTCTGGAATAACATAAAAGAAGTCACCAGGAAGCAGTCTAAATCACGCCCATCAGTACTCTGCATAAATGGTGTAACTACGCTCGACCAGAAACTCATTGCTGATACATTCAATGTTGCTTTCGTGGACCTCAGTTCTGTACTCTCTCAGGGTTTTTTCGATGAGTGGGATCACCCTGCCTCCCCAGCCCGCACCAGCCACCCTCCCTTCTACTTTAAAGCAGTAAAAATGCATCAAGTCCGCAGCTATGTTACCAAAGCCATTTGCAGCTTCAGAGCCAGCAGTGACTCCCTCGACCTCCAACTACTATCTCTCACCCTTGAAGAAGTACTCTGGCCACTGACCAGAATCTTTAACCTCTCCCTCAACCTCAGCCAGTTCCCAGACATATGGAAATCTGCCGCTGTAACCGCAATTCATAAAAGTGGTAACAAAACAGCACACAAGAACTACCATCCAACTTCCATCCTACCTCCTCTCTCCAAGGCCCTGGAATGGATTGTGTCAGACCAGCTCACTGACTTCCTAGACAAACACAGCATCCTGTGCAAGGAGCAGCGTGGCTTTAGAAAAGGTCATAGCACCTCCACGACTCTACTCGAATTCACAGATGCAATCCATCACTCACTAGATAACAGTCAACTAACTGGGTCCACCTTCACTGACTGAACTAAAGCAATAACACAGCCTGAAAAAAAGCAATTACTTAGCCTGAAATAAAGAATTCAAAAGGGGATGACGGTATGGATGATTGGTGCTTAGTCAGTAGACATACTAATAAGAGAGGAAGAAGCAACATTGGGGGTTTAAGTAATGTGTTGACACCCAAAAGATACAGCGTCCTTTCACCAGATGTTCATTCCAATCTGGAAAATCTATCACAAACTCAGTTGGGCCCTGATATAGAGGAAAGTTGTCAGGGTGTAATAGTTGATCATAAGTGCACAAGCATTAACACAAAGGCAAATTGTGATACCCCACAGGATATTTTATTGATAGGGGATTCAACGTTGAAATACACTGACCAAACCCTTTGTAGAAATAGAAATGAATTCTCTACAGTCAGTGCATTACCAGTAGCTGGGATTGGGGATACCAGGCAATTATAGCCTGGTCTGACAGAAAACACTAGAAATCCAGTTACTGTCTTACATGTAGGGGTAAATGATATTGGTAAGAGAACTCTTACAGAAATTCAGAGGGATTTTGAATATGTAGGACAAACATTAAAAGCCCAGGGATGCGATCTCATTATCTCTGGAATTTTACCTGTACCTAGGGCTAGTTTAGAATTAACCAGGGAGATCGAGAGATGTAATGGATGGCGGATACGTTGGTGTCAGAGGGAGGGGTACAACTACATGGATTACTGGCAGGATTTCCAAGCACCCCTTTTATTTTCTCAGGATGGGTTACACTTAAATAGAAAGGGTAAATGCATTTTTGCACTCAAACTTAAACGTATACTGGATTTTTATTTAAACTAACATATGAGGGGGAAGGGGGCAGTAAAAAGAATATGGAAGTATATCGTAAAGAGCCCAAACAGTCAAAAATGTATTTTTTGTCCCTAAATGCCAGAAGTTTGTGTAACAAAATGGCCAAACTTCAGCTTGTTTAGCATGATCTGGATATACATATATGTGCTATTACGGAAACCTGGTGGAAGCAGGATGACAAATGGGATAAAAATATTCTGGGATATACCCTTTACAACAAGGATAGGGTGCAATCCAGAAATGGAGGAGTGGCACTGTATATCACAGATGGTATTATGGCAGAAAATATGGATACCTTCAATTGAGAGAATTGTGAAGTGATATGGGTGGCATTAAATCCAACTCACACCAATAGGATTAATATTAGTTTGGTATATAGATCTCCCACAATAACACCCTTGGAGGACTCCATGTTACTGGATTTTATAAACCAGTTAGTCCAAAAGAATAATGTGGTACTCCTGGGTGATCTAAATCTTCCAGGTATAAACTGGGATAATTTATATGTAAAAGACTCCACTGAGAAAGAATATGTTGAGATGTTTAACCTGGCAGGGCTAGACCAATATGTGCTTGACAACGCCAGAAATAACCATATTTTGGATCTAGTCCTTAATAATATGGGACAATTGATTCAAGATTGTACTGTTTTGCCCCCCCCTTGGGAACAAGTGACCATCAAATGGTTAGTTTTAACTATACGGATTACATAAATAAAAATAAGGACAATACTCTTGTGTATAGGTTTTTTTTGGCCAATTTTAAGGGCATGAAAAGAGACCTATCAAATTGGAAGTGGGAAATTGAGTTTTGGGGTGAATCCTTACAAAACATGTGGGAAATCCTTGCCAATAAATTAAATACTCTGGTCCAGATATTTGTGCCTACAAAAACAAAATATAATAGAGTAAAGAAATCTCTCCCTCCATGGTTGACTCGACCAGTGAAGAAAGCTATAAATAATAAGAATAGGATGTTTAAAATGGCTAGGTTGAGTGGAGATGACTATAGCTGGGATATGTACAAAGAAAGTCTGCAGGCTACGAAAAAGAAGATAGAACAAACCAAAAAGAACTATGAGCTTAGATTGGCTACAAAGATTAAGGATAATTATAAATCCTTTTATACGTATATTTATAACAAAAGGTGGTCAAATAAAACAATTGGACCTATATTGGATCAAGGCAAGAGATTAATAACGGATAATGTGGAAATGGCAGAATATTATAACAATTACTTTGCCTCTGTTTTTGGCACAAGTAATATAAATACCATTACCTAGCATAAGGATTATGATCCCAGTTTTGTTGTGGATATAATTGAGGTGGAAAAAAAATTAAAACAATTAGATCAAAATAAAGCTCAGGGTCCAGATAAAATGCATCCTAGGGTACTTAAAGAGTTGGCAGAACAATTGGCAGGCCCCGTGACTTGCCTTTTTCAAAAATCGGTAAATGAAGGTAAGGTCCCAGATGTTTGGAGGCAGGCTGAGATCATTCCTATATTTAAAAAGGGATATAGACAGGAAGTTGGAAATTATCGGCCAATCAGTCTTACATCAATACTGGGGAAAATATTGGAAGCCTTTCTAAAGGACTATATTATTAATTCTCAACTTATGATAAGCAATATAGATCAATCACAGCATGGATTTGTAAAGGGCAGGTCATGCCAAGCAAATCTTTTGGAGTTTTATGGGAGGGTGAATAAGGCCCTGAATGAAGGGAGACCAGTTGATGTCATCTTCTTGTACTTCACCAAGGCCTTTGACAAAATTCCCCATGACAAACTGATAGAGGCCTTGATTGAGATGGGTATTCCTAGTAATATTACTCACTGGATTGAGTTCTGGATGGTAAATAGGATACAGAGGGTTTGCATAAAGGGGGATTACTCCAGTTGGGTAAATGTGAGGAGTGGGGTCCCACAGGGCTCAGTCTTGGGCCCAACCCTTTTTAACTTATACATTAGCTCCATGAGTTTAGCAACAGATATTTGGCTTTCTAAATTTGCCGATGATGCTCAGATTGGCTGTACAGTGGAAAGCAGGGACGATGCAGATGCTCTGCAGACAGCTTTAGCATATTTGGAGGTCTGGGCTCAGGACCATGGGTCTGTTTTTAATGTGGATAAATGTACAGTGATGCATATAGGAAGGAAAAATAATAATTACCCATATAGTTTAGGTAACAGAATACTCAAAGTAGTTAGTGAAGAAAGAGACTTGGGTATTAAAATTGGCAATGACTTCAGTTTTAGGCCCCATTACAATCAAATTATTAAAAAGTCTAGTAGTATCCAGTATTGCATCCATAAATATATTAAAAGTAGAAAAAAAGAGGTCCTGCTCCCCCTGTATACCTCTCTGGTGCGCCTCCATGTGGAGTACTGTGCCCAGTTTTGGGCACTGGGAGGGAAGGGCGATATTAAATCCTTGGAGAGAATACAGAAGCATGCCACGCGTAGGATTAAGGAGATTCAGGATATGGAGCACGAGGATTGGCTCATGAACCTGCGATTGTATTCCCTTCAGTTCAGAAGATTGCATGGGGATATGTGCTTTATTTATAAGGCTTTGAATGATGCAGTATTATGGGATCAATTAAATCTGGTTCTTAGGGATCAGACTTATAATACAAGAGCACATCCACTTTAGATAAATAAGGAGAAGGTAAATATGGTCAAGAGGAAATATTGTCTTACAGTTAGAGTCACAAATATATGGAATAGGCTCCCCATTGAGATCGTGGCTAGCAGAACAATGGAGGAATTTAACATTAGGCTTGATAAGTATTTCATTAGTAACACAATTTCTGGGTATGAGTAAATATGCAGCGAGCACATGGATCATTGATCTAAATAACTGTAGTTATAAATTGTAGTTGTAAATAAGTGTAGCTCTGTAACACCTATGAAACCTATGAAATCTATGATACTGTCAACCATCATCTTCTACTTGCCCAGCTTCAGCTAGCAGGGCTCTCACCCAATTCGGTGGAATGGTTCAAAAGCTGCTTGGACAACCAGTCCCAAAGAGTGAAAATTGCTGACACACTCTCAGACCCAATACCTGTCTGGTCCGGTGTCCCGCAGGGCTCAATCCTGGGTCCCCCTTCTTTTCAGCCTTTTCTTGAACTTACTGCCAGACTCCTGTCCTGAACACATCTTGCTCTACGCGGATGATGCTGTCATCCTGGTCTCCCATCATGATCCAGTACATCTTCAAGGAAACTTCCAGCAGGCCTTCTTTGCAGTTGAAAACTATTTCTCAAAACACAAACTGATCCATAACCAGAAAAAAACAAAGACCATGATTTTCTGCAGCTCCCACAACAAATACAAACAATGTCAACTCTCCATTAAAACCAAGCAAGGATTCACCCTTGATCAAGTCCATACCTTTAAATACCTTGGCCTTACCCATGACTCGAATCTCTCCTATGTTCCACACATCAATAATGTGGCAAAAGTAGCCAACACCAGGCTGGGCCTACTTTTCTGACATAGGAAACATCTAACCCCTGAAACTTTGTCTGTCGCCATCCAGAGCTCCATCATCAGCATCATTGACTACGGTCTCATTATCTATGAATCTGCCACAACTTCCTCTCTCAAATGAGTTTCAGCTTCCCTCAATCAAGCCTGCTGACTCATTACTGGTTCCCACCGTCTCACCCACACCTGTGACCTCTACTCCAAAACAGGATGGCTGCAACTGAACAACTGAATCAAATACCTAACCTGCATCACAGCAAAGAAAATCCTATTGGGCAAGGCACCACCTGGAGTCAACACCCTCCTTAAACCCAAAATCAACACCGTAATCACCAGGAGTACTAAGCCCCAAATCCTGTAAATCCCCCACTGCCACACATCCCAAGGCCAAAGGTCATTTGCATACAGGGCTCCAAGTTGGCTGAACAGTCTCTTTAGTGACATTTCCACTGCAACAACACTTGGTATGTTCAAAACCCAGCTCCGCCTCTCCCTTACAGGCACCAACACCTGTGATTGCACTGCATAACAACATTGTTCCCTAAGCTGCTTCTGACCTTCCTGGTGTCTCTTCTGTCCTCTCTACTTGCACTTACTTGTCCATTGCCACTTCAAATGCACTTACACCGTGTCTGTCCTGACAAAGCCCCTTGGCTGCCACACTCTGCCCCCCCACCCACACTTATGCCATGCCCTTTCTCACAGCCCTTTCCCCTCTTGCCTTCTTCCTCCTAGTGTTTTTGTGTAACGCATTGCCAAAATTTCTTACGTCAACCGAAGTTACTATCTGATATCCTGTATCATGTAAATTTTCTGTAATCATGTAACCAGCTTGATGCTAAATGTCTATACTTCTGATGTGGAACCTTTGTAAAAGAGCCTTGGCTCAAAGGTATATTGTAATCCTAGATACAAATAAATAAAATAAAATAAATAGGGAATACATAACAGGTTGCAGTAGAATAGCCCATTTATCTTCACTAGTAAATGATAAGACCCATAACTCACGAGTGGCAAAGCCATGAGCTAGTTATGGGTCTTATCACTCATGTGTGGAGATAAATGTGTTATTGTACTGCCACCCATTACGTATTTGATATATGCCACACCATTTGTAATGTGTGTACTGGTGTTTTACCTTATTTTAGCTTAAAACTGTCTTTCCATTATAAGTTCTTTATCTGGCCTATTGTTCTCTGTGTTCTATTTCCAGATTCTAAGTGGAAATAACATGTTCTAAGTTAAATAAATTGTATTCTAAGTAAAATAAATGGTGTTCTAAGTGAAAATAAATATTTATCCCCAAATAACATGATTTATTTACCCAATCTATTCACCACTAGTGTGGTATATATACTGTAAATATTTACAAGAACAACCTTGGTGCATGAACATCGATATAATGAGAGGTATAGCTTTTGAGCAGGCAAACAGCAGCTTCAATCTCCAGTGTAAAAATGTCAGATGTTGTCTGACCCCTGTCTCACATAAGTCTGCAATAGCTACGCATGACTTTTGACCTTAAGAAACCATTTGTCACTGTGGTACTCAGCTCCATTTATCCTACTATAAAAAGTATGGTTTGAAGTAATGCCATATTTTTGCAGCTGAGGGAATGTGAACACTGCAGACTTAAAGAAAGCTAATTTCATTGTGCTGAAGGATTCATATGGTGATGAGTGTCTCACCATGACAATCTCTGAGCAAACAAAGAACCACCAAGGTGGAATCAGTGACCAACCCAATCTATTTGGATGCTGTATGTATGCTCATGCTGTTTCTCTGAATTGCTCCATTATAAGTTTTAAAATATACATCTCAAAACATCATCCAGAGCAAGACAGACTAGTACAGAAGTCAAGATGTGCGGGGTCTGATGTAGACATTTGGCTCTACAACTCCCTTTATGTCCACAATGATGGAAAGGATTTCTGATGCAGCAGGGGAGAGTACCATGTATTCCCATCACTGTGTGTGAGCAACATGCTGCACCCTGATGAGTGAAACAGGCATCACCAACATAAACGCATCACTGAGATTTCTGAACGCAAGAATGAATTGAGTCTGCAGCATTATGCTTAATGTGCCGATAAGCAGCAGAAGAACCAGTTCAATGATGTTATATATGCCAGCACATCTTCAGAAGAACATGATGCTATTTATTTATTTATTAAATTTTGATGATCAAGTAAGCCCACTGGGCCCCGGAGGTCCCTTTTTCAGGGGCGACCCGGGATATACATAACATAAGATACATCACAAAACGGTAGGTATAGAGAGACATTCATGGTACAGGATTAGACATTGGTGTGCAGTCAGCTGGTTACATATGCTGAGTTCAGTATTACACTAGTGCATTTGTTATGGATGCTACCCTTGCTGGGGGGGGTATGAGCCGCAAGGTGCTGAGGCAAGTTTCACACACAGAGGGTTATGGGCTGTGGAGTTATAGGTGTCAGCAAGGTGGATCAATACTATTTAGCAATGGCACGTGGAGGTAGCCATGATATCTGCCTTAAGCCTTGTATGGAAGCATTTGATGGAGGGAGCTTCCTGGACTCCAGGAGGGAGGGAGTTCCAAATGGTGGGTGAGGTATGGGTGAACAACTTACCCCCCACCTTGGTTTTGACCCTTGGGACAGCGAGAAGCATGATGTCTGTTGTGCGGAGGAGCCGAGGGTTGTTCTTTAGTGCAATACATCCTGAGAGGCTGGGGGGGTTGGGCTGATTAATTTAAAAGTTTGGCAGAGCAAGGGGTACCAGAGGCGGGCTTCCCAGGAGGGCCAATTTAGTTGGGATAGGGTGTCACAGTGATGGATCCTGGGGTTTGCCTGAGAGGAGAACCAAGCCACCTTATTGTATAGAACCTGGAGTCTATTCATCTCTTGTCTAGCTACTTCCTGGATCACTGGAGCCACGTAGGTGAGTGTCAGGAGGAGGACGCTTGTGGCTATGGAGATCCTGGCCTCCAGTATCAGCTGGTCTTTCAACCGGTATAGGGTGCCTAGTTTCTCTTGTACATTTTTGGTTACTTGATCCACATGGCCTTTAAGGGTGAAACCCTGATCCAGGGTGAGGCCCAGGTATTTAAGTGATGCCACAACCTCTAGTCTGCTGCCCGACACAGACGTCAGTTGCAGGTGTTGGCTTCTGTCACTTCCAAGGGATCTTGGGCCGAACAGCATGGCCTTGGTCTTGTTTGTGATAAGGACCATCCTGTTAAAGACAAGCCATTGCTCTAGGGATCTCAGGTCCTCTTGGAGCCAGGAGCAAAGGTCTCCTAGGTTGGTGAAGGGGTGATATAGGACGGCATCGTCCACATACTGGACCACTGAGCTCCCACCGCAGTGCTCGCTGAGTTCATTAGTGAAGAGCGAGAAGAGTAGAGGGCCAAGGATAGACCCTTGAGGCACACCCTCTGTTAATGGTAGCAGCTCCGATAGGGCATCTTTCCATTTTACCCTCTGTGAGCGCTCTTTTAGGTAGCTATCAAACCACATAAGGGAGTGGCTGTCTAGGCCAACATTGCTCAGCTTGGGCAGTAACAACTGATGGTTGACCAGGTCGAATGCCTTGGCTAGGTTGATAAAGACCGCTCCAGTCGGGGTCCCCTTATCCAATTCTCTGAGAACATCTGTAGAGAATTTGGTAAGGGTGGTGTCCATCCCATGCCCAGTTCTGAAGCCATGCTGGGAGGGTGCCAGGAGTGGATGGAGCTCAAGGTATTCTCAGAGTTGCCTGTAGATCATCCTCTCTTGTATCTTTGCAAGGCAGCAAAGTAGGGAGATAGGCCTGTAATTGCTGGTGGACTTCCTCTGGCATCCCTTGTGGATAGGGACCACATGGGCCTGTTTCCATAGATTGGGGACAGCGCCCTCTTTTAAGGATCGGTTGAAGAGCCAGGTTAAGGGTCTGACTAGGGCCTGGGCTCCTTCCTTCCATACCCTGGGGTGAATCCCGTCTGGTCCCCTGGATCCAGAGGTTTTGAGAGTCATTAGTAATGGGAAGACTTCTTTGGGTTTTACCAGTCTGATAAGGAAGGTTGGACGGTCCAGATTAGGGAGTGGCAGCCCATTTGGGACTGGGTGGAGGGGAGGCAGTCCAGTCTTATAGTGGCCGAGGTTAGTGAAGTGGCAGTTGAGTGCCATTGCGATGCTGGTGTCATCATTTATTAGTAGACCATTAACCTTGATGGGGCCATGTTCGGTCTTGCCGTTCCCCTTTAATAACCCATTTATGTGCGCCCAGAAAAGTCTAGGGTTTCCTAGATTCTTTTTCTGTAATTGTATGACATACTCCCTTTTGGCCACTTTGATGGCCAGCTTACACCTGTTTCTGAGGGTTTTGTAGCTCAGCAGGTCTGCAGGTGGGGAGAAGAGCTTGTATTTTTTCCAAGCTTTATCCCAGTTTTTCATTAGGGATTTCAAGGGGGGGTGATCCACTTGTAGCAGCTTCCCTTAGTATGCAGTTTTTTCATGGGGTGAAGAGTTCGGTTGCCATATGGATTGATCGCTGAAAGAAGGCCACAGCCTCTTCCAGTGAGGGGAGGAATTTGATTGGGCTCCAATCAGTGCTGTTTAGGTAGTTCGATAGGTGTTTGGGTAGTAGACGGGTGAAATCCCTTACTGCCAGGATTCCCGGATGGAACCTGGGAGCCCTGTTTTTCCAGATGCAGAAAATGGGGGAGTGGTCACTCAGGGCATCCACTAAGGTGCCTGCCACCTGAATGTTGTCGGGTTTGCTCGCCAGCACCCTGTCAAGCATGAAGTGGTTCCCAGTTTTGTGATTCATTAGTGTGGGCCCAGAGATAACCTGCACTAGGTTAGCTTCCTGTACCAAACCTTTCAGGGAATGTTTGTCATTTATGGCCCAATTTAGATTAAAGTCCCCCAGAATGAGTTTCTCAGAGGAGACCTCCTCAGAGAGGTCCTTTAGGCCTGCCACAAGCGAAGTACGAGCATTCTTTGGAGGGTTATATATGCATCCGATGTTGAGATGCTTGGAGGAGCCAAGGGTGATGAGTACAAAGACAGAGTCACCTTCCATGCTGGTAGTGTTTTGCAGGTTAACCTGCACAGTGTTCAGGGTGTCCTTTGTGTAGATTAGGACCCCACCCCCTCTTTTATTCATTCATTCTATCTTTTCTATAGGACTGGTACCTGAGGGCTACGACCTCATGCGGGAGTACATGAGGTTTGAGCCAGGTTTCTGATACAGCAAGAACATCAGGGCTTGTACTTCAGGTATCTTGGATCGTAAGCTACATATGTTCATATGTGCAATACGCATGCTCTTAGTGGACACCCAGTGTGGGTCCTGAGGGGAGGAAAGTAGGGATGCACGGATATCCGACCCAGTTTTTCTATCCGACCAGATAGCAGCTGTAATACAAAATCAGGCCCATTCAGATAGCTTTTCAAAAAACCAGGTCGGAGTGTCTTCTTTTAATATTTCATCAACGCTGCACTCACTACTGCCACTGTCTTTAAAATGTGAAAACTGCAGCAAAACTGACATAACTGATTTGCAAAGAGAGACCCACAGTGTAAAAATGCTGATTGACTGTTGCTGCTGCTCTTCTTCTTCTGCTTTTTCTGAAGAATCCACAATAGCAGAGCTGGGAACGCTGCAACTTTATAAGCATTTTAAACATTCAATTTTATTTGGTATCTCTGCTCTCCTCGTTCTGCCACTACTGCGACAATTGATTTGCTAAGAGAGACACTCAGGGTAAAAATGCTGACCGACTATTACCTCTCCTCTCCTTGTTCAGCACGTTCTGAATACTCCACAAAAGCAGAGATGGGAATGCTGTGGCTTTAAACATTTAAAGTTTGTTACCTCTTCTCTCCTCATTCTGCCACAGCTGACTTGCAGAGAGAGAATTGCAGGGTAAAAACACTGACTGTTACCTCTGCTCTCCTCGTTCTGATCATTCTTAAGACTCCACAATAGCAGAGCAGGGAACACTGTGGCTTTAAACATTTAAACATTCAATGTTATTTGCTTCCTCTGCTCTCCTCATTCTGCTCCCATTCAAAACCCCTTCCAGAGCAGCCAATAACACTGAACACCAGTAAGTTGAAGAGAGAGACTGTACTAGGGTCTGTAACCCCCCCCCCTTTAAAGAGCTAGTGTACTGCTTGGGATTAATAGTAATTTTTAGATGCAGTCAGTTATCACATCTTATATCTCAAGTATTTTTTCTTTTCTCTTTGTTAATTAGAAGCTTTTCCACCTGGCAGTACTGGGGTGATGTGCGGAGCAGCATTCTGTCTGGAGGAAAAAAAAAGTCAGTTTTGTTCCTCCCACTACATCATCAAAAATGAGACCAAACATCTTGAAGCACCAAAATCCTTGCAGCCTGAGCAGTGACTCTCACAAACTACCAATCAAAATGCAGGAAACTGTGACATCACTAGTAACCAGGGAGAGCCAGTCCCTGCTGCTTCATATGAAAGTGAAACCTGACAGTGAGAAATGGTTTTCATTGGTTACTAGTGATGTCATAGTCAGTGTGGTCTCAGTGTTGATGTAGTGGGAGGAACAGAACGAATCCCCCCAGACAGAGTGCTGCTCCACATCATCCCAGTACTCTTCAAATTAGCAAACAGAAAAGAAAAAATATTTGAGATATAAGAAGTGAGAGCTTACTACATCTGAAAGTTACAATTAATTGCAAGCAGTTTCCTGGCAGTACACTAGCTCTTTAATGTTTCTATACTCCTGGATAGCGTTCAGAATCTTGAAGTAGTATTGAATTTATAGGCAGAGATTTCATTAGGTAACTGGGACTATAAATATCCTTCAAAATCTGTTGCAACAGTATTTCCTTTTCTCCCTGTCTGTACTTTCCCTGTTGTCTCCTTTTTTCTTTGTTTCCCCTACCATAGGGTGGCCTCCTATGTGTAGTCTTACTATCACTAGCTTTTCCTTTCCTTTCCTTCGGTATTTTATGTCCCATGCCACTCAGAAATCCGGTTTGGTGCTCTGAAAAGCCATTTTTTCAGTAAAGCTGCACGATCGTGCGCACATTCGTGCTGCATGACTGTGCGAATGTGCGACTGTGCGATCATGTGACTGTGCGATTGTGCACAGACACCAAAATTGCATCAAAAAGCCATTTTTGTCAAAATAATGAAAAACAAGCAGTTCTTGCTTTTCCTGGCTAGCACTAGCATATTTAGAAAGAAGAATACCCCTGGTGCCTTTCTTTGAGGGCTACAAGTAAAATTACTGCTGTTGTAAGCCCTATTCTAGAAATTCAATTTAAAGCAGTGTTCTGTTCTGTTCTTTTAAAGTGTAACCATTATGCCCAGCTGCTTGGACAAGTCTGCAAAAACCTCTTTATTTCAGCTTAGTTGCTGCAGCACTGAAATGCAGTCTTGTACTGCTGACTTGTTTGGTGCATATAATGTCTCTATTGAGATTAAAAGTAAAGGATAAAACTTACTTTCTGTTGGTATGTGTAGCAAGCTTCCAGACCCTTCCCTCAGTATCCATGTTTGTTGTGAGAGCCGGCCGGCCCTCTCTTTCCCTTTTTTATAATTAATGCTGTTGGGAGGAGTCTGGGAAACACAGAAATATTGTAAATAAAAGATATAAAGGTTTTTTTTATGTTTCCTTTAAAGCTGATTATGATTTAACTACTTAAAGAATGTTTATTTTAGTTTTGTAATTGTATTTAAAGTTGTATAAACAAGTTAAAGTTCTGTTAGGGAAGAGTTAGCCCTGTCATGTGATCCTCCTGCTGTATAAAAGAGAAGGTTTCAAGTGAACAGATCAGAGTGTGGCTGGAAGGAGTTCCTGCCAGATGCCTAGCTGCCTTCTAGGTATGGTTCCTGTGGAGATGAAAACTGCTGGAATATTATAGTTTATGTATTTTTATTTATTTTCCTTACTAAGTCCATTTATATTTGCCTGCTTAAAGGAATAAATTTATTTTGGTTTCTTCACATCCTGACTGCTTTCTGGACTCCTTTTTGATCCCACGTGTACATTTGGTGTTAAAAGTGGGATTGATTAAAGGAAAGTGAGCCAACCTCTGAGTGGAAGTTGTCCAGTATTAAGCATGGAAGAACCTAAGAAGCAGGGGATGACAGACACACCTGAGCCTGAAGGTGCATGGACACGGACTATGGTGGATAAGTTTCAGCTTCCATTGTCTACCGGCCTTGGTGATGTTAGACAGAAGGAGACTGTGAGACATTTGAAAACAGAGGGTGCCTCCAGAGCTGAGGACACTGGTTCCACAGAGGAAGAAAAAGGTGCTACAGGGGGAGGTGAGACCTATGTGATGGAAGAAGAAGAAGATACACCTCCTAATGAGATGCAGGACCTTCTCCGATGGTTGTGTTTAAAACAACTAGACCTGGAAAGACAGAGAGAAAGAGACAGGCTTCAGTATGAGGTAAGATGGGCGGAAACCCTTAAAGCCATACAAGCCATAGGGACAGTCAGACCCATCCCAACTAGTGGAGGACCAAGGGACATTAAGCTTTCAAAATTGATGGACAGTGATGATACTGAAGCCTATATCACCACATTTGAAAGGGTGGCAACTGCCTGTGGGTAGCTCAGAGACCAATGGGTGATATGATTGGCTCCATACCTCACTGGTAAGGCACAGCTTGCCTACAGCCATGTGGAGACCCAGAATGCTACTAATTATGACCATGTGAAACAAGTAATTCTGAAAAGATACGACATCAGTGCAGAAACATACAGGCAACGGTTCCGGACATTCAGGTATCACACTGCTGATTCCCCCCAAGAAGCTTATGTTTGACTGCAAGACCTCTGCATGAAGTGGCTCCAACCCACAACATGAACAATAACTCAAGTAATAGAAGTAATAGTACTTGAACAATTTATGAAAATACTACCTCATGAGGTCCAATTCTGGGTTCGAGAGCACAGGCCAGAAACTGCAGAAAAAGCTATCAGCCTAGCAGAGGATTTTATAACAGCACGTCTCCAACATCAGAAGGGATTTCATGGGCCTTCCTCCACCACCAGCTCTATGGTAAGACATTCTACTACTATTTCTACTACTACCAATGCTTGTATAAATGAGAAACGTGTGCCTCATCCTTACAACCCTAACATAATTTGTCGGGAATGTCAAACAAAAGGACATATTGCCCAATTTTGTCCCAAAAAGAAAACTGACTCTTCTCATTTGGCCTTAATGAATTGTGGACAGTATACTGTGACCATCAGCATAGCAGGAAAGGAAGTACCAGCCCTAATTGACTCTGGGAGTAAACAAACACTAGTACACAGTGAAGTGATGAGGGGGATTCCTCAGAGTATAAATTTGGGACAGACCACAGTGACTTGTGTACACGGGGACAACCATGTATATCCCTTGCAAGAAGCTACCATCATAGCTCATGGCTTGGAACAAAAGATGAGAGTAGGTGTGGTATCTCGACTGCCTGTACCTGTAATTCTGGGACATGATTTCCTTGGGTTTAACAAGTTATTGTCACATGCCTCCACCATTTGTGCAGTTTCAACACGGGCTCAGGCCCAACAAGAACAGATAGATGCAGATCTTTTTCCCTTTGAAGAGACAGTGTTTGAACCCCCGGGTAAATCCAGGAAATCCAAGAAGCAAAAGAGACTTGAAAAATGGTCTTGGCCTAAGACAAGGGACTCATGTACTGATGAACTATTACATAATGCTAAAGATATACAGTCATTTGCAACTGACCAAAAAAATGATGAAACACTAACACCTTTGTATTCACAGGTTGTTCCAGAAGGGAAAGAAGGTACACCTCCTATGTATAGAATCCATCAGGGAAAACTATACAGGGTGTGTGTAAATCCAAAAACAGGAGAACGAGTGGATCAATTAGTAGTCCCACAGAAATATAGAGAGCAGCTTATTTTTTTGGCCCATGATGTTCCTTGTGGGGGTCATGCAGGAAGGGACAGAACATTGCAGAGACTCCTGTATAGATACTTTTGGCCAGGAATTCATACGCAAGAGGCTGAGTACTGTAAGAGTTGCAATGAGTGTCAAAAGGTAGCTCCAGTGACAAAAAAGGATAAAGTTCCCCTGCAACCATTACCATTAGTTACAGCACCCTTTGAACGTATAGCAATGGATATTATAGGACCCCTCCCCAAAAGTTCCAAAGGAAATAGGTTTGCTTTGATCATTTGTGATTATGCTACCAAATACCCAGAAGCTATTCCCTTACGTACTGTAACTGCTGATAAAATAGCAGAGGAACTGCTAAAAGTATTTGGGACAGTAGGCATTCCAAAGAATATACTCAGACAGAGGAACTAATTTTTGCTCTGCTTTCTTAAAGCGGCTGTACTAGGCCCTGGGGGTGGAAGCTGTGTACACCTCACCTTATCATCCACAAACTGATGGCTTGGTCGAATGCTTTAATAAAACCTTGAAAAAGATGATTCAAAAGTTTGTAGAGGATGAAGAAAAACAATGGGACTTATATCTACCATTGCTTCTTTTTGCCTATCGGGAGGTCCCTCAGGCGTCAACTGGATTCTCACCATTTGAGTTACTTTATGGTAAAAATACTCGAGGCCTCTTAGATGTGGTGAAAGAACAGTGGGAGGATACCACTGTATGGAAAAATCCAACTACCCTTGAATAGGTCACTCAGTTGCGAGAAAGGGTAGCCCGGTATTCCCAGTTAGCCCATAAATACAATCTAGAAAAACAAGTTTACCAGAAAGAACAGTATGACACAGGGGTTGGTGACAAACAATTTAATGTTGGAGATCATGTGTTACTCTTATTACCATCTACTGACAATAAGCTGACCATGAAATGGCAAGGTCCTTATGTCATTCAAAAACGAACTGGTCCTGTTACCTATCTGGTAGAAATACCAGACAGAAGAAATAAGTTACAGATTTAGCATGCTAATTTGTTAAGCAAATGGAATGAACATCCCAGCAGTGCTATGTATGTGTACCCTACTACCTCTGACGATGAGTTAGATGTAGCATACACCCGTTTAGAAGGTGATCATGTACTTACTGAATTAGTGATAAATCCATTGTTAACAAAAGACCAAAAACAGGACCTAGCTCGAGTAATAAGTCAGTTTCAATGTATATTTACAAGTAAACCTGGAAAAACATCTGCTATAACTCATAAAATTCAGGTTCCCCAAACTGCTCCCATTAGGGTGAAGCCTTATAGAATCCCTGAGAAGGTAAAAACTGAAGTTATAAGGGAGATAGAAAAAATGAAAGAAATGAGAGTCATAGAAGAGGCAAATAGTGAATGGGGGTTCCCAATGGTTATAGTTCCAAAAGGAGGGTGGAGTGCGATTTGTTTAGACTCGCAAACTAAATGCCATCTCCAAGTTAGACAGGTACCCGTGCACGAGTGGATGACATAATAGATCAGCTCGGACAAGCTCAGTATGTCAGCACACTCGATCTGACTAGAGTTATTGGCAGATCCCATTAGAGGAAGCAGCCAAAGAGAAAACTGCCTTTTGTACCCCACTAGGATCATTTCAGTTCACCATGATGCCTTTCGGACTTCATGGTGCCCCCGCAACATTTCAAAGACTAATGGACAAGTTGTTACGACCACATTTGGGCTATAGTGCAGCCTATCTAGATGATGTTATTATTTATAGCCCTTCTTGGACAGAACATATAAAACATCTAACACAGATACTGGATACTATTTCACAAGCTGGTCTTACTATCAACCCAGCAAAATGCTCTCTTGCTATGAAGGAAGCAAGGTACTTAGGTTTTTTGATTGGAAATGGTCAGGTAAAACCTGAGGTAGGAAAATTAGATGCAGTTGCAAAGAGTCCCCGCCCCACCACTAAAAAACATGTGTGTTCTTTTTTGGGACTTGCGGGGTATTACAGACGCTTTGTGCCCCAGTTTGCTACCCAAGCCAGTCCTTTGATTGAACTGACAAAAAAGAATAAACCCACTGAAGTTATCTGGACCCCTGAATGTGAAGAGTCTTTTCTTGCTATAAAAGCTGTACTGTGTTCATCTCCTGTGTTAAAAAGTCCTAATTTCAATATACCGTTTATTGTACAGATGGATGCTTCTAATGTGAGTATAGGAGCAGTGTTATCCCAAATTCAGGACGGAGAGGAACACCCTGTACTTTTTATCAGCAGGAAACTTCATGCTAGAGAGACTAAATACTCAACAATAGAAAAAGAATGCCTGGCCTTGAAGTGGGCGATAGAGTCTCTAAGATTTTACTTATGAGGACATCAGTTTGAAGTTTGGACTGACCACAACCCTTTGTGCTGGATAAATAACATGAAAGACAATAACCCAAGAGTTATACGGTGGTACCTAACACTACAACCTTACAAATTTATCATGAAATACAGAGCAGAGACAGCTAACAGTAATGCTGATTATATGTCCAGATTTGGGGCAGATATAATGACAGGGACAGGAGCAGACCTCGGGGTATTTGTATGTTTATAGATCAGAAGGCATATTTTGTCTTCTCCAATATTTAATAAATTCTAGTTTATAAGGGACCCCGAGGTGGAGCTTTGGAAGCGGGTGGGCTGAAGCTCCATCTCTCTGGTAGAGAGATCTACATTTCCTGTCTCTGGTAGTAAGGATTTCTGTTAAGTGATATTTTGCTTAGAAAACCTGTGGTTTTCTCTTGAGTGGGGAGGACTGTAATAGGGTCTGTAACCCCCCCCCATTTAATGTTTCTATACTCCTAGATAGCGTTCAGAATCCTGGAGTAGTATTGGATTTATAGGCAGAGATTTCATTTGGTAACTGGGGCTATAAATATCCTTCAAAATCTGTTGCAACAGTATCTCCTTTTCTCCCTGTCTGTACTTTCCCTGTTGTCTCCTTTATTCTTTGTTTTCCCTACCATAGGGTGGCCTCCTATGTGTAGTCTTATTATCACTAACTTTTCCTTTCCTTTCCTTCAGTATTTTATGTCCCATGCCACTCAGAAATCTGGTTTGGTGCTCTGAAAAGCCATTTTTTCAGTAAAGCTGCACGATCGTGCGCACATTCATGCTGCATGACTGTGTTACTGTGCGATCATGCGCAGATGCTGAAATCGCATCAAAAAGCCATTTTTGTCAAAATAATGAAAAAACAAGCAGTTCTTGATTTCCCTGGCTAGCGCTAGCATTTTTAGAAAGAAAAATACCCCTGGTGCCTTTCTTTGAGGGCTACAAGTAAAATTACTGCTGTTGTAAGCCCTATTCTAGAAATTCAATTTAAAGCAGTGTTATGTTCTTTTAAAGTGTAACCATTATGCCCAGCTGCTTGGACAAGTCTGCAAAAACCTCTTTATTTCAGCTTAGTTGCTGCAGCACTGAAATGCAGTCTTGTACTGCTGACTTGTTTGGTGCATATAATGTCTCTATTGAGATTAAAAGTAAAGGATAAAACTTACTTTCTGTTGGTATGTGTAGCAAGCTTCCAGACCCTTCCCTCAGCATCCATGTTTGTTATAAGAGCTGGCCGGCCCCCTCTTTCCCTTTTTTATAATGAATGCTGTTGGGAGGAGTCTGGGAAACACAGAAATATTGTAAATAAAAGATATAAAGGTTTTTTATGTCTCCTTTAAAGCTGATTATGATTTAACTACTTGAAGAATGTTTATTTTAGTTTTGTAATTGTATTTAAAGTTGTATAAACAAGTTAAAGTTCTGTTAGGGAGGAGTTAGCCCTGTCATGTGACCTCTGCTGTATAAAAGAGAAGATTTCCAAGTGAACAGATCAGAGTGTGGCTGGAAGGAGTTCCTGCCAGATGCCTAGCTGCCTTCTAGGTATGGTTCCTGTGGAGTTGAAAATTGCTGGAATATTATAGTTTATGTATTTTTATTTATTTTCTGTACTAAGTCCGTTTATGTTTGCCTGCTTAAAGGAATAAATTTATTTTGGTTTCTTCACATCCTGACTGCTTTCTGGACACCTTTTTGATCCCACGTGTACAGAGACCAAGAGGGGAAAACACTGACTGCCACTTGAAGAAGCAACAGTATCAGAGCAGAGAACGCTGCAGCTTTAAACAGTTAATTTTATGTTACCTCTGCTCTCCTGAGCATCTGAGCACTGCAACCCATAAATCTGAACCAGCTGTTAACGCCTTCTGCCTTTACCCCATGCCACTTCTTTCTGTCAGAAGGCTCAGAACTCTGAATATATTGTTACCACTAGTGTAGTACCTAATAAACTTATTTAAAGATCAATATTTTTTTTAAGGAACAGCTATCCAACCTGAGAAAACCCGACCTGATCCAGGTAGCATTACTAATTATCTGATATTCGGTAGAATTTTGATATCCGTGCATCCCTACTATCAAGACTGTAAACAGGTAAAAGAATTCTGCAGTTGAGCCAGAACTGTTTGTAAATCAGGGGCCCGGTATTGAAAAATGGGCGAAGTGGAGCACCAAGTGTTGCACTGCACTTGCTCATTACACAGAACCCTGAGGGTGCTATATTCAGTTGGATAGCACACTGGCACTATCCAACTGAGTATAGTGGCATGTCAGCACAGCACTAAGTTGAGTAGTGCTGCCCCAACATGAATCCTTGAAGTTCAGGGAACAGTGCACCCAGACCTGATAGCACCGTGAGCCCTTTGTATGATGTTCAGGCAGCACAATGCAAATAATCCCATTGGGCATGTAAGGTGCTAAATGGCCATATGCATGCCCACTATGGGCTCATTTGCATGCAAAATAGTGGCAGGTTACATCCCCCATGGCCGGCCCCACCCACTCCAGTCCTTGTCCCTATGGAAAGAAATATATCCCTGGTGGTCAGTGGTACCCCACTCCTCCGATCCCCATCCTCATTAATATCAAAGTAGTCCCTGATGTCTAGAGGTGCCTCTGTCCTCCAGTTGGCAACCCCAGTATAAATAAACTATACCTTAGTGTCCAACAATCCTCCCCACCCTCTGATCACTGACCCTGGTGTATGTGCCCAATAATCCCTCCTACCCATTGATCACCAGCCCCAACATAATAAAATATACATTGGTGTTCAGTGGATCCCCCCTCCACTCCCCAACCCTGCTAGAATCAAATTATTCCTTGGCATCCAGTGGCCTCCACTGATCCACTGCCCCAATAGAATCAACTGATTCCCCATTGTGTTGTGGTCCCCCCCACCCTCTGATCCCCACCTCAGGTAGAATCAGCTGATTCCCTGGTGTTCAGTGGTCTCCCCTACCCTCTGATCTCCCCCTACTGTTCCATATAAGATGTCCCTGGAATCTAGCAGCCCCACACACTGCCCACACCAGGTACATCACCCTGCCACTTCCCCTTACCTTTATCACCGGTGCTGTGGTATCCTTTACAGTGACCAGCAGAGCCCTCCTATCACCACCTTGGCTGGCCACTGTAAACGATGATAGGGAATACACATCCCCTGTACTGTAAAGGGAGCATGTGACAGTACTGTACAGGGGATGCATTCCCCCTGTCATCACATATGGTGGCTGGTTAAGGTGGTGAGAGGAGGGCTGTGCTGACACTGTATGGGCTCCTGCAGCACCAGCAATTAAGATAAGGGGTGGTAGGGTGGTGTATCCACTGTGGGTGATGCGGTTGGGCCGCTAGATGCCAGGGACATTTTTATGGAACAGTGATGGGTAACTGGAGTGTGGATGGACCACTGGACACCAATCAGCTGATTCAACAGGGGCTGGAGAATGGGGGGGTACTGGGCACCAGGGAATCATTTGATTCTACTAGGGCAAGGGAGTGGAGGGTTGGGAGTCCATTTGACACTACAGTATATTTTATTTATATCAGGGCCAGCGATCGGAGGGTGGGGGGCACCACTGGACATCAATGTATAGTTTATTTATACAGGGGCTGGCAATTGGAGGCTGGGGGGACTGCAGCACACCAATATATTGTTTATTTATACCAGGGTTGGTGACTGGAGGACAGGGGGACCACTAGACACCAAGGACTATTTTGATATTAACAGGGATGGGGACTGGAGGATGAGGGGACCAGTAGATATCAGGGACTACTTTGATAGAAATATAAAAAAATATACTTTGATGGCAGATAAGGACTGCTTGGCCCACCTAGTCTGCCTATTTCCCTACCTAGAGGATAAGCTGCAGATCTTATTTAACCAACAGCTTATTTCTTCCTACCCCCCACAAAAATTGCCTTATGTCTGTCCCATGCATTCTTGAATTCTTCCACAGTTTTAGACCCCACAACCTCCTCAGGAAGGCTGTTCCATGCGTCCACCACCCTCTCTGTGAAAAAATACTTCCTCACATTGCCCCTGAGCGTCCCCCCTCTATCTTCAAATTGTGTCCCCTTGTTCTTGCACATCTCTTTTTCTGAAAGATGCTACCCTCTTGGACTTTGTTGATTCCACTGAGGTACTTAAACATTTCTATCATGTCCCCTCTCCCTCCTTTCCTCAAGGGTATACATATTAAGCTCCTTTAGTCTCTCCTTGTATGGTTTCTCTTGCAGACCCTGCACCATTTTAGTTGCCCTCCTCTGAACTGCCTCCATCCTGTCTATGTCCTTGTGGAGATGGGGTCTCCAGAACTGGATGCAGTACTCAGATGGGGTCTCACCAACTGTCTGTACTGGGATAAACTTCCTGTTTTCTGCTGGTGATATCTCCCATACATCCCAGTATCCCCCAGCCCTCCCTACCACCTTCTCACATTGCTTGCCAACCTTAAGGACATCTGATATGATTACCCCCAGGTCCCTTTCCATTTTGTTGTTGTTACTACCCCCATTGTGTAATCTTCCCCTGGGTTTTTGTTTCCCAGGTGCATTACTTTGTACTTCTTTGCATTGAATCCAAGCTGCCATACTGCTGACGATTCCTCCAACCTTGCCAAGTCCCTTCTCATCCTTTCCACGCATCCTTGTGTATCAACCCTGTTGCAGATCTTTGTGTCATCTGCAAAGAGGCATATTTTTCCTTCCAGTCCCTCTGCAATGTCACTTATAAAGACATTGAAAAGGACTGGACCCAGTACTGAACCCTGCGGTACCCACTAGTAACCCCTCTTTCTTCAGAGTGGACTCCATTTACAATTACCTTCTATTTCCTGTTGTTCAGCCAATGTTTTACCCAGGCTACCACCCTGGGACCCACTCCCAGGCTAGTTAATTTGACTATTAATCTTTTGTGTGGGACTGTGTTAAATGCCTTGCTAAAGTCTAGGTAGGCCATGTCCACAGCCCCTCCCTGGTCTACTACTTTGGTCACCCAGTCAAAGAAATCAATTAGATTCATCTGACATGATCTTCCTGCTGTGAACCCATGCTGCCTTGGGTCCTGTGCCCCACTGGCCTCTAGGTACTCAACAATTCTTTCCTTCAGAAGTGATTCATCACTTTCCCTACCACAGAGGTCAAACTGACAGGTCTATAGTTTCCTGCCTCTGTCTTTGTCCCACTTTTGTGAAGGGGAATCACATCCGCCTTCTTCCAGTCCTCAGGTACCACACCATTCTCCCATGATTGGTTAAAAAGGGTAGTCAATGGTGTCACTAGTTCTCTACTTAATTCTTTTAGAATTCTGGGGTGAATTCCATCTTGCACCATTGCTTTGTCCACCTTCAGTTTTAGGAGTTTTTTCAGAACCCTTTCTTCTATGAAAGGACTGGGATCAACCCCCCCCCAGAGTGTTTCTGTTAATTGTATTAGGCACCTCCCCCACTTCCTCTTTTGTGAATACCGAACAGAAGTATTCATTCAGGAGCCCTGCTTTTTCACTGTCACTCTCTGCCCACCCACCATCCATTCTATTCAGCCTCACTATACCTCCCTTTGTCTTTCTACACTCCCTGATATACCTATAAAAGGTTTTATCCCCCTTCTTAACCGAGTTAGCTATCTTTTCCTTGGTTTGTGCATTTGCTATTCTGACTACCCTCCCTGCTTCCTTCTGCCTTAACTGGTACAGTTCTCTGTCCTGTTCCTTCTGTATTTCCTTATACTTCCTAAATGCTATCTTTTTCTCCCTAACCTTCACTGCCACCTCTTTTGAGAACCATAGTGGCTTTTTCTTTCATTTTGATTTGTTTATTTGCTTCACACAAAGGCTTGTTGCCTCTGTAATGGCAGTTTTGATATTTCCCCATTGTTGCTCCACCCCTCCTTCTAGCCTGTTTGCGAGTGCTTTTCAAGGCACTCTCCCATCTGCCAAAGTCAGCCCTCCTGAAGTCCAGAACCCTCACTTTTGTATGGCTTGACTCTGTAGCTGAGTTTATCGTGAACCACACTGTTTGGTGGTCACTTGTTCCCAAATGGCTACCCACTTCTAGATCTGAGATCCTCTCACTGTCCCCATTTGAGAGTACGAGGTCTCAGATTGCTCCCTCACGAGTAGGTTCTAAACTAGCTGTTTGAGGCATGCCACCTGAAGGGCATCAAGAATGGCCGTGCTTTTGGATGTGGCTGCTGCAAAGGTGCTCCAGTTAACATCTGGCATGTTAAGGTCCCCCATCAACAGTATCTCCCCTTTCTCTGCCATCCTAAGTATGCCTTCAATCATATCCTTGTCCATTCCCTCCCCCTGACATGGGGGTCTATATACAACCCCTGTGCGGATTGTGGTGCCATTTCCAGTCTCTAAGGTGACCCACAGTGCCTCCTCTCCTCCCTGTTTACTCTTTTGTTCAGTTGCTTTTATTCCTTCCCTTACATAGAGAGCTACTCTCCCCACTGCCCTCCCTATCTCTCCTGTAGGTTGTGTACCCTGGTATGTTAACATCCCAGTCATGGTTCTCTGTGTACCATGTTTCTGTGACTGCTACAATATCCAGGCATCCCTCTTCCATCAAGGCCACCAGTTCAGGGAGCTTGTTGCTCAGACTGCGGGCATTGGTACTCATTACCCTCCATTTCTTGATGGCCTTACCCCTTTTTGCCCCATCCCTGTCCTTACTGCATTTGTCATTTTCTCCATTTACCCCAGCGCTTCTCCCTATTGACATCTCTATGCTGGTGTCCACTTCACTTAGTACCCTGATATTTTTTGGGTAGCTAGGATTTCCCTGATAATAACAAGGATGGGGATTGGATGATGGGGGGGTACTAGACGCTAGGGACTACTTTGATTTTAATGGGGACAGGGATCAGAGAACAAGGATCAGAGGATGAGGGGACCACTATCATCAGGGAGCAGGTGTTCTGCCCCAATCATTAATGTGGTTGTTGGCTGCAATGGCTCCACTGTCTGCTAGGGTTGCCCGAAGTAAGTTGGGCTTCTTCTTAGCGGTAATTGCAAAGTGAAAGGAGGCCTGTGCTAATCCTTTTTTGCAGTGCTACCACACTGATTATTGCACTATATCAAGATTCACGTCCCCCACCCCTCCCTTTTTCCACCGCAATCATTATTTTTTAGCATGTGCGCAAACCCTTTTAGCATGTAGAGCTGTCCCCTTTGAATATTGTGCTCAGGCACAAACCACAGGCAAATGAGGCACAATCACTTGAATATCTGGCCCCAGTTGTTTCCAATACAATTGTCATCTGCAACCAGTTTCCACGCAATGGTCGCTAACTTCAAAACTTCCCTTTTCAGTTCCAGCCTGGAAAAATAAAGACATTTATGGATCATCACTTCTCCTGGTTTAGAACAAAGCAAAAAGAAACAGAGCGAAAAAAAGTAAAAAAGAAAAAAAAAGCATTATACAGTACCACCCCACAACCAATATCCCAGCCATTCCTGTTTTTCCATCATCTTTTCCCAACCCAACATACCCTAAAAGCTAAAACTCATGCTAACCCAACCTATCCCTTCTTCACCCACCCAAAAAAACCCCACAAAGGATGCAAATTGCCCATTCAATCATTCACAATAAGTAATTTCATATCCTTTTAGATCTCATTTTTTTTCCGTGCATGCTCAGTACAGCCCAGACAGCTGTAACTGCCACAGCAATGCAACAACATTTCTAGTTTAACACTTTTACTGTTAGAATTACTTTATGAATTATCTAGTCAATATTTTTCATTATGCCCCCCCCACACACACACATCTGGATGTGAGCATTTATGATGCTTGGGATGTGCACAGGTAGTGGTTTGTATCCAACCTAGTACTGTTATAATGAACATCACAAATAAATGTCAGTCTTGTATAGAGTTAATTTTTTTTTAAATAAAGGGAAGATAGTGGTAGGCAGTACTCAAATAACTGTAATTAAAGTACGTATCAGGCGTATCATAAACTGAGTTATCTACTTGGTAAATCATCTTCCTGATTTTGGTACTGCCAGTAATCCTATGTGTGGAGAAGATATGGGATGGGTGGGTGGGGGAGGGACTGCACATACTCCGCTTGTTAAACTGTATTATAAATGTGATTTTGTGTTTCTTTTACTGGACCGGGAAGTTATACATAGATACATCGATACATTGACAGTGTCGGCAGATAAGGGCCTATGGCCCACCCAGTCTGCCCATTTGAGCTTTTAAGTTCAGTTTGTTTTCCTAGAAGTCTGTTGCCCCTTACCCCTGACCTCTAGAATTCCTTTATGTCTATCCCATGCATTCTTAAATCCCGTGATTGTTTCAGCCCCCACCACTTCCTCTGGCAGGGTGTTCCACTTGTCCACCACCCGTTCTGTGAAGAAATTCTTTCTCATGTTTCCTCTGAATCGTCCTCCTCCAACTTCATCCCATGCCTCTAGTCCTGGAACATCTTTTTGCTTAAAAATAGTGTTTTCCTGCACCCTGTTCCTCCCTGTAAGATACTTGTATGTCTCTATCATATCCTCTCTCCTCCTCTCCTCCAGGGAGTACATGTTCAGTTCCTTCAACCTGTCTTCATAGGACTTGTGATGCAATCCATGCGCCATCTTTGTTGCCCTCCCCAAAACCTTCTCTACCCTGTCTATGTCCTTACGTGGTATGGTCTCCAGAACTGTACACTGTACCCAGGTGGGGCCTCACTAGTGTCTTGTATAGCGGAATTATGACCTCCTTTCCTGCTGGTGATGCCCTGCCTGTACATCCCAGCATCCTATTTGCTTTACCTGCTGCCTTGTCACACTGTTTCCCTACCTTGAGGTCATCAGAAATGACAACCCCAAGATCCCTTTCCTGCTTGGTGCATGCTATATCCTCACCCCCCAACTGATATATTGTGCCAGGGTTTTGTGCCCCATATGCATTATCTTGCACTTCTTTGCATTGAATTTCAACTGCCAAACCCTTGACCATTCTTCAAGTTTCTGCAGGTCGCTTCTCATTCTGTCTACACCCTCTGGTGTGTCTACTCTGTTACAGAGCTTTGTGTCATCAGCGAACAGTGAAATTCTGCCTTCTAGATCCTGCGCAATGTCACTGATGAAAATGTTGAATAGGACCGGTCCCAGCACTGATCCCTGTGGTACCCCACTGGTCACTCTTCCCTCTGTGGAGTGACAGCCATTTACCACCACCCTCTGTGTCCTGCCACCCAGCCAGTTACCTACCCACCACACTACTGTGCTGCCCACACCCATATTCCCCAGTTTGTGTAATAGTCTTCTATGTGGCACAGTGTCAAAGGCCTTGCTGAAGTTCAGATAGGCCATGTCCACTGCCCTCCCCTGATCCACCTCCCTAGTCACCCAGTCAAAAAATTCAACGAGGTTGGTCTGACATGACCTCCCCCTGGTGAAACCATGCTGCCTTGGGTCCTGTAGTTCATTGATAACCAGATGTTCCACCAATCTCTCCTTCAGTAGTGCTTCCATGATCTTCCCCACTACCGAGGTGAGGCTGACTGGTCTGTAGTTCCCTGCTTCCTCTTTGTTCCCACTTTTGTATAAGGGGACTACATCTGCTGTCCTCCAGTTTTTGGGTACCTCCTCTGTTTCCAGTGATCGGCTAAACAGGATAGCCACAGGTTCAGCCGCCACCTCTCTTAGTTCTTTAAGGACCCTGGGGTTCACCCCATCTGGCCCCATTGCTTTATCAACTCTTATTACTTCCAGTTCCTTCAGGACCCTTTCTCGTGTAAAGGGACTTGTGTCCATTTCTGCACCATTCTCACCCCTTGTACTCCTTCAGACCCATTACCCCCCTCTTCCTCAGTAAAGACTGAGCAGAAATACCTGTTCAATATGTCAGCTTTACTGTTGTCATCCTCCATGCGGCTCCCATCCTCCCCCTTCAGTCTCACTATCCCTCCCTTTGTCTTTCTTTTTTCCCTTATGTACCTGTAAAAGGTTTAGTCCCCTCTACCCACTGATTTTGCAATGTGTTCTTCTGTCTGAGCTTTGGCTTCCCTTACTGACCTCCCTGCCTCCCTTTGCTTCTCCTGGTACTTCTCCCTATCCCCTTCTGCCTGTGTCTTTTTGTATTGCCTGAATGCAATCTTTTTGGCTTTCACTTTCTTTGCTACCTCTTTGGAAAACCATAATGGTCTCCTCTTCCTTTTCCTCTTTCTAACCTGCTTAATGCATAATTCTATTGTTCTTGTAATCCCCATTTTAAATACTGCCCACTGTTCCTCAACCCCTGATTCCTGTCCCATTCCCCTTAATGCCTCTTTCAAGTATCTCCCCATTTTCCCAAAGTCTGCCCCCCTAAAATCCAGGATACGTGTTTTTGTGTGGTTTGGTTCTGCTCTTTCTGTGATTTCAAACCACAATGACTGGTGGTCACTGTTACCCAGGTGCTCCCCCACTGTTACCCCCATCAGATGTAAAATAGCCCTTCGGTTAATTTTATTTTATTAAATTTGCCTCTGATTTGTAAAAGCGTTACCTGGTGATCCATGATGCCACAAGCACAGTAGATCGTAAGTAAACGCAGTTGGGGGGGGGTGAAAACAGCAGACATGGATGATGGTTACTAGTGACACAAATGGCATTATTATGAAATTGGCAGTGATTACATTGGCCTGGGCTTCTTTTTTGAAAGAAAGGTTCTATTTTGGAGCTATTTAAATTTAACCGTTCAGTATACGTGGTTAGCTGGCATGTGCACAAACTGTCATGCGGTAGGGTA
This sequence comes from Neoceratodus forsteri, assembly GCA_016271365.2. Taxonomy (NCBI): domain Eukaryota; kingdom Metazoa; phylum Chordata; order Ceratodontiformes; family Ceratodontidae; genus Neoceratodus; species Neoceratodus forsteri. The sequence goes on along the minus strand of CM057458.1, from coordinate 721,426,425 downwards.
GGCAGGGAGCTACCGATTAAACAAAGTACCATCTGTGACTTGCTATTAGTAACAAATTTTACCTGGGCTACTTTTGGTGAAAGAGCTCAATTTTTCTAAATTCTGAACTTGAAAGAAAACTGATGGGAAGCCAGGTGAGCTAGCAGGAGGGTGGACAGGGTGTGAGCAGAGTGGGTAACATTAGCTGCACTTTTCAGCAGTTAGATTAATACATTTATTGTTGAGAGTTCCTTGGGTAATAAGGGCTACTGTCAAAAAAATATATGAGTGTGGAATGCTCATAATTTTCTAGCATGAAAGAACATGATTCACGTGAAGTCCTCTTTGCTGTATAAGAGGTCTCCATGTTCAGCTCTGACTCCAACTGTATTCTATGTGTAGACCCCCCCCCATCCTGCTGTCTAGGAGTATCCAGGTGGTAATGCTGGGTGAGTGGCCACAACAGTAGAACAAGCACAGCCCTGAGACAAAAAGTTCTTACTGGTCCATGATGACTTTGTTATATAGCGGTTCTCACTTATGAGAGAGTGCCACACTGGGTGCTGGACTGCGGGACTAAAGGGAGGTTAGCAATAATAACCATGATAAACTGAATGTCCACAGCAAGAAATTCACTGGAACAGGTATTCCCATTTAATAAGGAAAAGGCTGGCCAGTCCAAACCATATTTACAGAATTAATCTCTGGGCCCAAGAGCCTGCCATGGAGTTGAGACAGTTCATTGGTGGTTCTAACATGGTCATGAAGACCCCACCCGTTCTCAGTTAGTCCCTGTGCTGGGTGGCTACACTGCTGGGTACAGCAGCAGTTTCAAGGCTGTGTCATCTTTACAGCAGCTGCATTCTTCCTCACCTCCCCCCACACCACACAGATCTCTTCTCCCTGCCAAGGATCCAAGCTGACAAAACCCAGGGATTTCATACTCTTATGGGCTCCACCTGACCTCCCCTCCAAGACCAGTTTTCCCATGAGAAACTCCCCTCAAGGGCCATCAGGGCAGATGTCCCCACCAGCCCACGGCTCAGACATGGCAGTCCTCTAGATCCCTTTCAATCATACATAGCCTCCCAGGGCAAGCACGGCAACTTCAGATCAGAGGGTAGGATGGCTAAGCCCTCCTGATGCCATAGCTCCAACTCAGGTCTCTCCTCCCTCTAATGGCTTCTCATACCAGGGCCCACCTGCCATTCTTCCCAAACTACATACACCTTGGGGCTATGAGTTCAAATCCCAGCCTCCACCACTATACCCACTTCACACCAAGCTAGCTCCTGGAAATAGGGTAGGAGCAGGCAATCGGCCCTGCTCCCACAGACCACCCACCAAACACCTTGATGCTGGCCCCCCCAAAAAAGGCGTCAAAGGTCCCAATTTATAGCCAGTCACCCAAAGCAGTGGCCTCCGACCTGCAGAGACCCCACCCCAGGGCAGGGACCATAAATATTAAAATTACGACTGCTCAAAATGGTCCAGAGTAGGGAAAAACAGTACACCTGACCCACAGGTGGGTTACACTTCCCCACTCCATGCGATGAGCCTCTCCAACAAGTCCCTACATACACACAGTCCATGAACTCCCAGAGAGCCAGTCCACCAGGCACTCCCCAATGAAATTCCACCAACAAGGAAATGTGCATACCATCCACATGTCCTGGCCTTGTCGGTAGCATAGATTCTAGACAGTCGAGTGCTTCCATGATCCAAAAGGTATGAAATTCACTACATCACCATTTTCCCCCATTTTACAGTCCCAAGACAATCAAACTTCCAACAGGGGCACAAACCTCACATCCAGCACTCGCAATGATAGTTCCTCAGAGATTGAACCCACAATATGGGATCCCAGACAAGCCTTCATGATTGTAGACCCCCCAATACGGTGTCTAGGGGTACCCAGGTGGTAATGCTGGGAAAGGGGCCACAACAGTAGAACAAGCACAGTCCTGAGACAGAAAGTTCTTACTGGTCCATGATGGCTTCATTATACAGTGATTCTTCCTTACGAGAGAGTGCCATGTTGGGTGCTTGGCTGTGAGGCTCAAAGGAGGTTAGCAACAACAAGCATGACGAACTGAATATCAACACCAGAAAATTTGCTAGAACAGGGGTTTCCATTTAATAAGGAAAAGGCTGGCCAGTCCAAAACGTATTTACAGAATTAATCTCTGGGCCCAAGAGCCTGCCATGGAGTTGAGACAGTTCACTGGTGGTTCTTACATGGTCATGAAGACCCCACCCATTCTCAGTTAGTACCTGTGCTGAATGACCACAGACTCCCAGCAGAGGTGGTGGGGGAAAACACACTGGGGGAATTCAAACATGCATAGGACAGTCATAGGGGAACCCTAGAAATAGGAACAAGGAGGTAAAGCCGGAGATCAGGTAGGGTCTGTGGCATTTACAGTAGGCAGGGAAAATGTGCAGACAGATGAGCCTAGCTGTCCTTAACTGCCATCAATTTCTATGTTTCTATTGGGTACAGAAACAGCAGTTTCAAGGCTAGGACCTCTTTACAGCAGCAGCATTCTTCTTCACCTCCCCCTACACCCACACAGGTTTCTTCTCCCTGCCAAGAATCCAAGAGGACAAGACCAAGGGATCTCATACTCTTAGGAGCTCTACCTGACCTTTCCTCCAAGACTGGTTTTCCCATGGGCAACTCCCCTCAAGGGCCATTGGGGTGGATGTCCCCACCAGCCCACACCTCGGACATGGCAGTCCTCTCCATTCCCTCTCAGTAGCACATAGCCTCCATGGGCAAGCACGGTGACCTCAGATTGCAGGGTAGGATGACTAAGCCCGCCCGATGCCATAGCTCTAACTCAGGTCTCTCCCTCCCTTAATTACTACTGCCCCAAATGGTCCATGGTCTTGGGGAGGGAAAAACAGTAGATCCAACCCATGGCTGGGTTACATATGGGAATTAATAAAGACATGAGTCATAAGAATCAAAAACATGCTGACCCCAATCATTGAACAGCTGATGTTTCACTCAGATTAGCTTCTTCATAGCTGACATCAGCCAGAAGGAACTGTACTTTTATTGTAGTCCCTTGCAAAGGTACAAAGTTTCAGCAGCAGTTAATTCCTGCATAAACCATGAGCAAGTGTAAATTACAGACTGGGACAGATGTGAAATCAATACACACAAAAGATAAAACCAAATAGTCAGTAATACAACAAATACAGAATGGGCAACCATACAAGACAAGGCTATGTTGCCATCAAGGGATTGAGATGCCATCATAGTGATGTTGAGAACAAAGCTAGAGAGGTCCCTGATGTCATCTCAACCCTGAGATGGAAATACAGTCCTTGCATTTGGTTGTCTATACAACATTTTATATACTGTAGTATATGGTTTTGTTACAAAAAACAAACTGTGAACCAAGTGAGTGCTCTTGTGCCAGTATGCTAATGCAGCACCCCCAACACCACTTGCCTGCTGACCTGCTGGTTCAAGTGACCCCTACCCAGTTTGCATCAGTATTTATTTATTCAAATAAGCTCATGTTAGGCATTTATACTCACAGAGCTGGTGCCTGGTATGCATTTACTATGTGACCCCAGACACACTCAGTCTACTGCCTGACCCCTGAATCTGCAAAGAGTCTCATGGAGCATTTACACAAAGCTGCAGGAGGGGCAAATTTGGCTGGTGGAGGGAGGTACTCTCGTTATCATCTCTTCCACCTCCTGTTGATCTCCCTTACTGCCAGTCCATGGCCACTGATCCTGTTATTGATGCTGATGCTAACTCTCCAACTCAGTTTGTTTTTTTTATCATTGAATAATTTTTATTTATTCAAAATTATGGAACATCATCAACAGTACACCAATACAGCATACTACAAAAAGGATATAACATATACACGTTAAGCAGTCCAGAGATTACTCATGTAGCCAGGACCTAAGAATGGTAAGGACCTTCATATTCACAACAATCCTTCAACAATTTTACAGACAACTTATTAATAGTCAACTAACCCTATAAACAAAGATGTATATGAAGCTCCACCATCCCATCTACAGACAACAGGTATTTAAGCCCAGAGTACAAGTTGTTTCCCATATTGAATACTGGGAGTACCTGAAGAAGGTTGCTTGGTAAAGATAAAGAAAGTTATAAAAAGGAAAAATACAGTACACCCACTGTAATTATCATAGCAACACAGCATCTGTTCAAGTTCAGCCCTAGGGATAGATCCATCAATAAAGTATTTGCTCCCCAAGAATACATTAGACAAAAAAGTTGGGTGGGGGGGGGGAAGCTTTGCATAGAGAGGAATTGAGATATGCTCGCCACTTATGGTAGTATGCAGAAAGCATCCCTCTGTTGGAATATGTGAACCTTTTGAAGGTGGCGAGTCTAGCCACGGCAGAGTGCCAGAGGGAAATAGGTGGATGGGACACTTGTCTCCAGGATAAGAGAAGGAGCCTTTTAGCCTCTAAAAGCACAGCTAAGAGCCAATTTTGATATGGCTTTGGCAGATGGGCTAAAGGGGCAGAATCGCCCAGAAGCAGCAAAGGGTCAGAGAAATCTACTGGTAAGCCCAGTATGCCTGAACAGTCCATTGCTATATCTGACCAAAATGAGGTCAAAGTCGGGCAGGTCCACAGGAGGTGTAGAATATTTCTAGGGTCATGCTGACACCTCCAGCACCTCACATGAGGGAGGATACCCCAAGCTTGTAAGGCTGTAGGAGTACGGTACCACCTGAGGAAGATTTTGAGTTGTATTAGCTGACTCCGAACATCTTTATAAGTGGAGTGAGCTAAGTGCAGGCAGTGAGACCAAGTTTTGGGGGAGATGTGAGTTTGGAGATCCGTACCTCATGCGGCTGTACAAGATTCAGTATGGTCCGGTTGGGTCTCTCACCAGGTACTGTAAAAACACCCAGCTATACCTTGCGAGGTGGTTTTGAGATTAAGTGTAGTAAGCAAGTGCCATTTAAGGTCAGCTAAATAGGTTCTGCTGAGCACCTGAATCATATTGCTCCAACTCAATTTGTGAAAGATCATTAGAACACTAGAGAGGAAAGAAATAGGCGTGGTTAAAAGGTAGATGTTGTATTATTTTAATAACTTGCCATTACATTTTTCAATGGAGATAGCCAGTTACTGTTTGCCATAATAACTGACCAGTTATTATGGTGAAAATGTGCACAGGTTAAACAATTGCTCTTGAGACATTTGAAGCGGTGCGTCACACTCAGTTGGCAGGTTTACAACTAATAACTCCATTGCTTAGTTTAGCAATAGATAATAGAAATATAGAAACATAGATTTCGACAGCAGATAAGGAACACTTGGCCCACCTAGTCTTCCCATTTCCCTACCTATTGGATAAGCTTCAGATCCTAGTTAACCAACAGCCTACTTCCTCCTACCCCCATCTAGAATTGCTTTATGTCTGTCCCATGCATTCTTGAATTCCCCCAGTTTTTGACCCACAGCCCCCTCAGGAAGGCCGTTCCATGCATCCACCACCCTGTCTGAGAAAACATACTTTCTCACATTGCCCCTGAGCTGTCTTCCCTCTATCTTCAAATTGTGCCCCCTTGTTCTTGCACATCTCTTTTCCTGAAAGATGCTAAACTCATATACTTTGTTGCTTCCCTTGAGATACTTGAAAGTTTCTATTATGTCCCCCCTCCCTCCTTTCCCCGAGGGTATACATATTAAAGATCATGTGCAACGGTTTTTGCATATTTTGAATAAAAGTTTCAAAAGCTGAAATTCAAGTCCTTGTGTCACGATTAGTTCTTTCCTGAAAATTTCATGCTGTTTGGATTTGTGGTTTTCTTTAAATCAGCATTTATTAACATGCTCTACAGTGGCTGAAAAAAGTGGAGTTATTTCTGTCCTCTCAGTCAAACTTAGAGTGCGAAGACATCATTTTGGAGTAGCTTGCTGTTTCAGATTCCCAATCAGAGCAGCACTCTGTAGAGTTTATGGTTTGCTGAGCTCTCCAGGTTCCTTACAAACCCAGTCTCTGGTTTGTGTTTAGATAGATCAGCTTAAAATTAATAACCTTCTCTAAAATTGTTTTATCTGCTTCCTTTCTTAGTTGAACTGAAATGCATGCTAATAGTCCAATTACATACAGCCTTGTTTTGTTTCAAATCCTTGATCTACTTTTATGGCAGACTTCCAGAACATTGGGAACAACCCTCAAACAGTGCAGCCACTCATGATGCAACAGTCTCTTCATCTCCAGCTATATCATGAGTGTCTAGATTACCCAGGGTGTGATCACAAGTCCAGGAAATATGCAGTGGCAGTTGACCAAGGAATGTAAACAAACATGCTTTGGTGTGGTAACACCAGTATGATGGGCATTCCCTTTTTCATGTTTAAAAAGAAAAATGGAATCAGAATCCACCTACCAGCTACATCGATAGTCTTTACAGGATGTGACCAACCATAACATCTGTTTTTAGACTAAGGACACTTTGAGGCCTAAGGACAGTGTCCTTTTAAAAGCAAAACAAAATGGTTATATTAAATGCACGCTGAAAATAGAAAATAGAGTTAAAAATCTACGTTTCGACCTTAGGTCTTCTTCAGGAAATATCTAAAAGAGAAAAAAAAACAAGTTAGTGTGGAGGAGAGGTAAAATGAGAGAGAGATATATGTGGAGAAAGAAGAAAGGGGAGGCTCAGGGAGAAGAAGTGATTAATGGTAAGATTAAGAGAGAATCTGTAAAGCAAAGAGGTGATGATGGGAAAGATAAAGCATAATGGGAGTGAAAGAGCTGGGGAAGTTCGCAGGTGGAGATTAATTAACAGGGCCTAGTAAGAAGGCTGAAAGGTGACAAATGTGTGGGAAGGAGACAGAAATGGAGACATATGGTGAAAATGAAAAATAAATTAAATGAGTACAAAAACAAATAGACTTTAGGAAAAAAAAAATGGATGGCTGAAAGATGTTAGCGGAAAATAAGTCTATTATTTAAAACAGAGAGCTGCTGAGAGCCAAGGTGGATGATCAGCTTGGCTTCCATGTTTTTTCTATGGTCAGGATCCCAGAAGCCCTGCTGAAGGACACAAACAGAAAGGTCATTGACATTGTGGTCCCTGGAGATAATGTGGGATACAATGGGTTTAGCAGTTTCACCATTCCTGACTGCTCTGTAATGTTCCCTGAAATGGTCAGCAAGACGCCTACCAGTTTCTCCGATGTAAATAGCTGTACACTTCCTGCAAAGAATACAATACACCACGTTAGTGGAGGTGCATGAGAACTCCTTGGTGATGTGAAAAACACCTGTAGGCCCCTGAATCTCAGTCACACTGGAAATAAATTTGCAGGTGTAGCAGCGAGTCCTGTTGCAAGGTTTGGTACCTGGGAGGGAGGAACTGTTAGGAGTAGGTAGGCTGCTTTTGACCAGGAGATTCCGCAGGTTAGGTGGCTGGCGGTAGGAGGCAATAGGTGGTTCTGTAAAGGAAGTACCAATGTTAGGGTCAGTTTGCAAAATGGGAAAGTTACTAGTGATGATCCTGTGAAGAGAAGGTGTGCTCTGATGGAAAGGAAGAACTAGTGGAATTCGCCATTGTTCCTGTGTGACAGTATCCCTCCTGCGGGGGTCAAGGTTACGGGGCATGTTACTGACCTGGGAGAGTTCTCTGTCCACTGTGCTTTTAGGGTATCCCCTGTTGATAAAAAAACTATGCATTATTTGGGTCTGCTCAGCAAAATCATCCTCTTCACTGCATAACCTGCAAAGTCTAAGAAACTGTGAATAAGGCAGGCCATTCTTGACATGTTTAGGATGGAAAGAGCTGTGGAGGAGGAAACTGTGAGAGTCAGTGGGTTTAATAGACTGATGTCTTCAGACCAATGTTCTGGACTGACAGCTGGATATCCAGAAAAGGCAGTGTAGAGGAGGATACTTCAACAGTGTACTGAAGGGAAGGATGGGCCGTGGTAAACTTGTCAAGGAAGACTTGGAGGGTCTCCCTGGAGCAGGAGGTGGCCCCCACACAGTCATCAATGTAGCATTTGTAGAGTTCGGGCACAGTCCCTGTGAATGAGAGAAAAAAACATTCCTCCACCCAACCCACAAACAGATTAGCAAAGCTGGGACCCATCTTGGTACCCAAGGCAACTCCACTGACCTGCTGAAAAAACTGTTATTAAAAGAAAAAGCATCGAGTGTAAGAACCAGTTCTGCCAGATGAGTTAGTGTGTGTGTGAGTGGCTGCTGGACTTCCCGCTTATTCAAGAAATGCTGCAAAGCTGTCAGACCATCATCATGGGGGATCACTGTGTAAAGAGATTTGATGTCCATGGTGAAGATGAGCTGATGAGAGTCACTGAATCTGAACCTGTTAAATAACTGGAGAGCATGGTTAGCGTCTTTAACATAGGAGGGCAGGGACTCAACAAGGGGTCTCATGAGGCCGTCCAAAAATGCAGAGATGTGGGATGTGGGGCAGGAGCAGGCGGACACTATGGGATGACCCGGGTTACCTATTTTGTGGATTTTGGGAAGGAGATAAAACCTGGATGTCTGGGGATGCTGAACTATGAGTCTCTTAGCAGAAGCAGGGAGCTCATTGTTTTCAATAGCGGAGGTGATGGTGGTGGTGACCTTAGTCTGATAGTCAGCAGTGGGCTCCTGTGGAAGAGAAGAATAAAACCTGGTGTCAGAGAGTTGCTGTGTGGCTTCAGTGATGTATAGCTCCTTTTGCCAGACCACAATAGCACCTCCCTTATCAGCTGGTTTAATAACAATGTCATTCCTACATTGTAGCCCTCAGATCTCTACCATGTAAGAATGACATTGTTATTAAACCAGCTGATAAGGGAGGTGCTGTTGTGGTCTGGCAAAATGAGCTATACATCACTAATGCCCTCCCTGCCCTCCTATGTTAAAGACACTAACCATGCTCTCCAGTTATTTGACAGGTTCAGATTCAGTGACTCTCATCAGCTCATCTTCACCATGGACATCAAATCTCTTTACACAATGATCCCCCATGATGATGGTCTGACAACTTTGCAGCATTTCTTGAGTAAGCGGGAAGTCCAGCAGCCACTCACACACACACTAACTCATCTGGCAGAACTGGTTCTTACACTCAATGCTTTTTCTTTTAATAACAGTTTTTTTTCAGCAGGTCAGTGAAGTTGCCATGGGTACCAAGATGGGTCCCAGCTTTGCTAATCTGTTTGTGGGTTGGGTGGAGGAATGTTTTTTTCTCTCATTCACAGGGACTGTGCCTGAACTCTACAAACGCTACATTGATGACTGTGTGGGGGCCACCTCCTGCTCCAGGGAGACCCTTCAAGTCTTCCTTGACAAGTTTACCACGGCCCATCCTTCCCTTCAGTACACTGTTGAAGTATCCTCCTCTACACTGCCTTTTCTGGATATCCAGCTGTCAGTCCAGAACACTGGTCTGAAGATATCAGTCTATTACAAACCCACTGACTCTCACAGTTTCCTCCACCACAGCTCTTTTCATCCTAAACATGTCAAGAATGGCCTGCCTTATTCACAGTTTCTTAGACTTCGCAGGTTATGCAGTGAAGAGGATGATTTTGCTGAGCAGGCCCAAATAATGCATAGTTTTTTTATCAACAGGAGATAGCCTAAAAGCACAGTGGACAGAGCACTCTCCCGGGTCAGTAACATGCCCCATAACCTTGACCCCCGCAGGAGGGATACTGTCACACAGGAACAATGGCGAATTCCACTAGTTCTTCCTTTCCATCAGAGCACACCTTCTCTTCACAGGATCATCACTAGTAACTTTCCCATTTTGCAAACTGACCCTAACATTGGTACTTCCTTTACAGAACCACCTATTGCCTCCTACCGCCAGCCACCTAACCTGCGGAATCTCCTGGTCAAAAGCAGCCTACCTACTCCTAACAGTTCCTCCCTCCCAGGTACCAAACCTTGCAACAGGACTCGCTGCTACACCTGCAAATTTATTTCAGTGTGACTGAGATTCAGGGGCCTACAGGTGTTTTCACATCACCAAGGAGTTCTCATGCACCTCCACTAACGTGGTGTATTGTATTCTTTGCAGGAAGTGTACAGCTATTTACATCGGAGAAACTGGTAGGCGCTTGCTGACCGTTCAGGGAACATTACAGAGCAGTCAGGAATGGTGAAACTGCTAAACCCATTGTATCCCACTTTATCTCCAGGGACCACAGTGTCAATGACCTTTCTGTTTGTGTCCTTCAGCAGGGCTTCTGGGATCCTGACCATAGAAAAAACATGGAAGCCAAGCTGATCATCCGCCTTGGCTCCCAGCAGCCCTCTGGTTTAAATGATAGACTTATTTTCCACTAACATCTTTCAGCCATCCCTTTTTTTCCCCTAAAGTCTATTTGTTTTTGTACTCATTTAATTTATTTTTCATTTTCACCATATGTCTCCATTTCTGTCTCCTTCCCACACATTTGTCACCTTTCAGCCTTCTTACTAGGCCCTGTTAATTAGTCTCCACCTGGGAACTTCCCTAGCTCTTTCACTCCCATTATGCTTTATATTTCCCATCATCACCTTTTTGTTTCACAGATTCTCTCTTAATCTTACCATTTATCACTTCTTCTCCCTGAGCCTATCCTTTCTTCTTTCTCCACATATATATCTCTCTCATTTTACCTCTCCTCCACACTGACTTGTTTTTTTTCTCTTTTAGATATTTCCTGAAGAAGACCTAAGGTCGAAACGTAGATTTTTAACTCTATTTTCTATTTTCAGCGTGCATTTAATATAACCATTTTGTTTTGCTTTTAAAAGGACACTGTCCTTAGGCCTCAAAGTGTCCTTAGTCTAAAAACAGATGTTATGGTTGGTCACATCCTGTAAAGACTATCGATGTAGCTGGTAGGTGGATTCTGATTCCATTTTTCTTTTTAAACATGAAAAAGGGAATGTCCATCATACTGGTGTTACCACGCCAAAGCATGTTTGTTTACATTCCTTGGTCAACTGCCACTGCATATTTCCTGGACTTGTGATCACCCCATCATCATTTTGTGTTGCTTTTAGACCACATGCTGACGCAGTGCCTTGTTTTTGTCCTTTTAAAATACATATTGTATAAAAGAGGAACAGTTGCATGAACAATTGTTCCTTACAGCTAATGACCCCATTGTTTAGTTTAACAATAGCTAACAGGTAAGTAAGTTATATATTTTGTTCCTGCTTATTTACATGATCAAAGTTAACGTACATACTGTGTAAAAGAGGAAGAGTTGCATGACAAATTGTTGCTTACAACTAATAACTCTGTTGCTTAGTTTAAAAATAGCTAATAGGTAAGTAAGTTATTTATTTTGTTCCTGCTTATTTACATGATCAAAGTTAAAGTACATATTGTATAAAAGAGGAACAGTTGCATGAAAAATTGTTTCTTACAACTAATAACCCCATTGTTTAGTTTAACAATAGCTAATAGGTAAGTAAGTTATATATTTTGTTCCTGCTTATTTACATGATCAAAATACATGGTAAATGGTATCAAAAGGACCATGTATTTCTACTAGATATAAAGCTTCTTATTTTATGTGTTCAAATGCAAATATTATAAAATAGCACTACAAGAAAGTACTGTTAAAGCTCAATCTTCATATGAAGTCAGGATAAAAGAACATAGCCTATCAGTTCTTCCAAAGGTAAATCTAAATGGAAACTTCCACCTGCTGCATCATAACAACCGCTCACAAGATTATCAAAAACCACAAATGTTAAGGCCAGCTCCATGACATCAAGCAGTGACAATGAGGGACAAGTCTTTCAAGTTAAGAACCCAGGTTGCATCATTACCCCAGGATTGTAGGAACACAGACTGACAAGGAGGGTGATGGAACTAATAAGGAAGGAAGGAAGTTGGGCTGCAAAAACATTTGGACAAATCAAGTACAACTGTGCATGACATCAACCACTCATCACTCATGCAGGTTTGCCAGCATGCCAGATCAGTCATCCTCATCCCTGCTGCACCATTAAGCCAGTCAAACAATATAAGGTTTTTGATCATCTGTGAGCTTTTATTATGGTTAAGCAGGTGATTTATTTTTCTGAGCCCACTTTTACATGGGATGAAAACATGGAAAATATTTACTCACTTTTTTTTATTCTTTGGTAATTTAGATATTTTGGGTTTGCTTTCACCTTGGTAGAGGTAAAATGATGGCTCCAGATAATTACTTGCTAATCGAAAATCAGCACTGATGGAGATAACATGGAAGTAGTGCAAGCAATGGAGGGGAACACAAAGAAGTTCATTGATACATCTAAGAACCATGAAGTTATACTGATTTCTCATTGTGCGAATTACCATCTGAGACTCAAATAACTTTTTATGATGGAGCCTGATTTTTTTTTTTACTTTATTTAGATTCTCAGCAGGTATACACATCTGACAGTTAGGTACATTGCTTATTCACTTCTTATCCTGTGATTATACAGAAGAGATATCCATTGCACAGCAAAAACTTCACTTTTTATGCACTGATCTCTAAAAATAAAAGGATACACTGTAAATCATTTTTCCAGTTTACAATGCATCAGCAAATTCATAAGTAGAACATAAAAAGGCATTTGGGAGTATCAGACTTACTATCTAGGGAAAACAGCTTCTGTGTGTAGTCAAAAAAAGAAGGAGGAATATATTACCAGACCAGTCATTTCCATTTGTTTGTTAGTCATTAGGGCTTTACCTCAAAAGGTGGGAAACCAAGGCTCCACCAATACCCATTCCAGGGGCCCCCACCATCTCTGAAATATGTCTTCTTCACCATTTGCTTTGTACTGAGTGTGTTCAATTTTCGTGCTATGTAATAGCTTACCAACCCATTCTGCTACAGTGGGGGTCGTCTCTGATCCCAATGGCAGATTAGTGATTGTTTGCCCACTGCCATAGCCAGGTGCCAGAGAGGGTGGTCCAAACTGTCCCCTCTTTTGGAAGTCCCTGGGAGTCCCAGCAGGATTTCTTCCATGCACACCTCCTGCTCTATTCCCAAAACCTTTCGTATTATGCTGGAAATCCCTTTCCAGTAGTGTGAGACCTTAGGGCAAGACCAAACCAAATGAGCATAGGTTCCAGTATGTGTTTTACATTTTGGGCACACATCAGAAACTATGGGATTGATCCTATTAGCCAGCTTTGGGGTAAAGTAGGTCCTATGAAGGATGCTAAAATGGATGGCTCTCAATCTGTTGGTATCAGAGCATTGCATACCCCTATGGAGGGTCATCCTCCAGTCCTCCCTCAGTTAAAACTCCCCCCCAGATCTTTGTCCCTCTTGGTCTTCAGGTTTTCCAAGTTCGATGACAGAAGGGTCCTATAGCACCCTGTTAAGGGCCTTGGGCCTCCAGGTTTAGTAGAGGACCATAACACTTCTTCCATGGGGTGATCTTCACAGCTGGTATTTCCAGGTGGTTAGGCTCAAGTCTCCCAGTTTATTCAAAATTGCAAGGTATACAAATAAATGAGAGGGCTGTAGGCCATGCCTCCTGGATAAGGAATGAAAAGGGATGATCTCTCCCTAGTAGAACAATTGAGATATACACTGGAGCCCAGCTTTGTGCCACTGGGTTGTTACCTTTATAACCTGAGTAGGTTCTTTCCCCATCTCCCATATAGTATGCATAATAGATGCTTCCGGGGAGTTATTTTTCCGGCCCCCCCACCAGTACATGGGCTGCTAACCAGGCTCTCATTTTGGTTCTCGTAAAGGGGTTGGCAAGGTATTTGACAATCTTACAGCTTGGTGCAGCAGCAAAATGTGAGAAGGACCTTGGATGATCCCCTATGTATAGTTCGAGGTCTATCTATAATTTTTTTTCAAGGACCTCCTGGAGGAGGTCAATCAGTAGGGAGATCTGAAATGCCAAATAATAAAAATAAAGGCTCAGGAGGCCCAGACCCCCCTCATCCACTGGCCTCCAGAGTATCTCCTGTTTTATCCTAAGTCAACCCCCCCTCCAGAGCAGTGTGGGGATGGCCCCCCCCATAATGTTTTAAAGCAACACTTCGGGATCCAGACCAGTAGAGTTTGGAATAGGTAGAGGCATTGTGGGAGGATATACATTTTAGCCAAGTTTACTCAGCCTATCAAGGTAAGGGGTAAATTCTTCCACCTATCACACTGCTCCTGTATTTTTTTTATTAATGGTAGGTAGTTGAGTTTATATAGTTTTGATAATCTTTTTGGGAGGGAAATTCCCAGGTACTTCGCTTGATGGATGGGCTGTGGAACCCTGTATAATTAATGGGGTCACCTTTCCCAGGGGCAACCACTCACACTTTGCCCATTTTATCTTATGTCTTGAGATAGGCCCATACTGCTCAAAGCTCTCAGTGATTGCTGGTATTGTAACTTCAGGTTCTTTGAGAAAAAAATAAAATGTCATCAGCAAATAATGAAATTACCTGGTTCCCCCCCCCCCCTTCATATCTTCTTATACACGGATGATTGCAAATGGTTGTGGCCAGCACTTCTATTGTTAACACGTATAGCAAGGTGGGTAGGGGGCAATCCTGCCTAGTCCATCTGATCAGGATGAAAGGAGTGGAAATGTTCTGGTTGGTAAGGATTTGTGCTTTAGGGGATGAATATAATGTTTGGATCCAGGCAGATAGTTTTGGCTCAAAGTTGAACTTGTTAAGAGTGAAAAATATGAAAGCCTATTCTACCCTATCAAAGGCTTTCTCTGCGTCCAACACAAGAAGTCCCCTCCCCTTCCTTAATTTCTGCTGACCATCCCTTCAGTATATATAGTGTTCTGCAAATGTTGTGCCTTACTTGCCTGCCTCTTAATAAATTGGCATTGGTCCTGGTGTACTTAGTCTGGGAGGATACCCTCTATTCTAGACACTATGATTTTTGCTATGATTTTATAGCCTGCATTTAGCAGAGAAATAGGCCTGTATGATCTGCATTTTGTTGGGTCTTTATTAGGTTTGTTTATTTATTTAACAGACTTTAGGATTACAACCTTTGAGTCAGGGACTCATTTACAAAGGCTCCAGGTCAGAAAAAACAAATACAAACACTCAGTACATATAGACATAGAATAGCAGCTAAAGGTTAGTTTTATCAGTTATACACTACTGCAGAATCAAGATCAGCTGTACATTGCATTGAATGTGTTACCGAGAGCTGTATTTTACAGTTTTCAAGAAAACAGTAAGTTTGCTGATAGAGGGAGGGAGTAACAGGTTTGATATTTATAGCGAAGTAGAGAATTCGACAGATATATTGTGAGTGCAGACAAAGGAGGCATTGTTAATAGGCATTATAACATGGCTACATAAAATAAAAACACCCCATTGGTCAAACCACATCACCTGACCATTGATTAATGTCTGAAATACCCACCGTTAGCCTACTGAACTACAGCCACAGCACTGACAACACAGTAAAAAACCCAACCTGAATCACTACACCACACCCTTTAAACAATCCACACAAAAACATACCAGTACCTATTCATAGGACACCACAACAGTACATCGTAGCAAACAGCACAAATGAGTGACATTTACAATCTTTTTTTTGAAATTCAACATCTTTATTAATTTATAATAGTACAAAGAAAGTATGGCATACAGAACGATGATCCGCACTACAGTAACAACAAAATAACTTGAAGGTGGTATGACACCAAAATGCCACTGAATCAGATATACCTAAACACTAATAAAAAAATACTATGCCCATCCCCCCCCCCCACAACCCTCCCACCTCCCTCCCTGGAGTGTGCCTAATCAGAAAGCAGATAAAAGATACAAAAAAGCAAAGAATACTTCAACAATAATGAACATCCAAAGGGAAATAAAACAAACTGAAACAGTCAGAGGTCAGCATTGCGTGAATCTTGATTCAAATATAAAGCATATAGTTTACCCCATTTCTGATTGAAAGAGGCAATGTGATTCCGGGAGCTTGCTATTAACCTTTCGGTGTTAAAAAAAAGACATTTCTTTCAGCCATTCAGGATATGAGATGACCAGATGGTCCATCCAGTGTTTGAGAACCAGCGTTCTGACTGCTATAGAAATTAGAGCCATATGAAACCTACGCTCCTGGACTCTAATACTGGAGAGCATCCCTAGAATACATATCTCTATGGTAAACAGCTCACCAAGTCCCAGGAGGGGGTCCAAATTGGTTTGAATTGTGCTCCATAGCAACGCCACTTTGTCACAATGCCAAAAAATGTGTATCAGGTTCCCATCAGCTGCTCCACACCGTGTACAGGTAGCCAAAGGCAGTCTGCCAAGTTTGGCCAGCTTAACTGGTGTATAGTACAGATTATTTAGGATATGGTATTGAATGAGCCTGTGCCTATCTTGAGTGAGATATCTATGCATGTCAACCCAAATCTGATTCCAGGGCAAGAGAAAATCTGGCAAAAGAGAAGCCCAAATTTTAGAACCGATAAGGGCATTAGGATATTTGATACCCAATAGAAAGGAATAGATCCTGGAAATTCCATGGGGTTTATTTGCATATTCCTGTATTTAGTCTAGAAAGGGCCTGGCTTGGGACAGTGTGAATGTGGTCCCAAAAATAGAGACCATAAGGTGTCTCAATTGAAAAACTTTAAATATATATTTCTGAAGGATATTCAATTTGGCTATTATGTCAGTTGAGGAAAGGAGGGAACCCTGAGAGAACAGGTTTTCCACTAAAACATCCTGTAATTGTGGAAGCCAGTCAGGGGTCAGCGGAGAACGACCTATTTTGATATTAGGGTTTAAGGTGAGAGGTTGCGCCGTATCCTTTTTAGCTGAAATGTTAAAGAAATTCTAGCATTGGGACAGGACCTTTATGGAAAGCCCTATGGCCGAATGTTGCAAAATAGCAGGAAATGCGGAGAAAGAGTAATAAAAAATTCTGGGTGAACGGAGATTATGCATGTGCAAAAGGCTTGTCTCCAACTGTAGCCAAATAGGAAGATATGCATCAGGCAAGACCTCAAACCATCTCCCCATTTTGGATAGATGCCTCGCCCAATAATATAACATAAAATTAGGGAGGTGAAGTCTGCCTCTCTCCTTAGGTAAATTAAGCTTTAAGAAGGCCCATCTAGGATGTTTGCCCCACCAAATGAAATTAGAGAGAGCAGAGTGAAGCTGCTGAAAATATGACCTTGGGAGCCAGATGTTTAGTAAATTTAAGGGTAAAAAATGCGGGGCAAAACATTCATTTTAATAATACTGATGCGACCCCATAAGAACAATGGAAGGTTGCCCCATCTATGAAGATCCTGTTGAATCTTCATCACCAGATTGTCCAAATTAAGTCTCCTGAGAACCTCTGGGTCTCGAGCGAGATGGATGCCTAGGTATTTGAATGAGACTGGAGACCATCTCATACCAAAATGGGTAAAATTGGCTTGGAGCATGAAAGCATTTAATGGAAATATAACTGATTTGGATAGGTTCAATTTATAGTTAGCTACTTGACCAAACTGATCAATAATTTGTAAAGCATGTGTTAAAGAGGATTCAGGATTGGCCAGATGCAAGAAGATATCATCTGCATAAACTGAAAGAGTCAGAGATCGCTGGTATATTAAGCAACCTGTGACCTGGGGCGAGTTCTTGATACACAGTATCAGGGGTTCCAGATATAGGTTAAACAAATGGGGAGACAGGGGACAACCTTGCAGAGTACCGGTGAACAGGGGAAACCGAGATGAAAAAACCCCATTACAATAAATTCTAGCAGTGGGTGACCTGTATACCGTCTGAATCCATTGAATAAAGGTTTCTGGAAAGCCCATTCTCTTAAGGGTAGACCAAAGAAATTCCCAGTTTACTCTATCAAAAGCTTTTTCGGCATCTAATGCGATTAACGCCATGGGGGCCTGGGAGTCTTGGGTAGCCTGAAAGATATGTGAGAGGGTTCTCAAATGATCGGCAGCAGATCTGCCTTGAACAAACCCCACCTGTTCGGGACTCAGTAGATGAGACCAAATCCATTTAATTCTGAGAGATAGGATTTTGGTTAAAATTTTAATGTCATAGTTTAGTAATGAAATCGGATGGTAACTGGCTGGCTCTCTCTGGGGTTTATCTGGTTTCAGTATCAGCACTATCGTGGCCTCCAGCAAGGTAGAGTCGAGGGAATCTGAGGTGAACATATACTCAAATAATTTCAGGAGAAGGGGAGCTATCTCCTTACAAAAGACCTTATAAAAGTTGGAGGGGAAACCATTGGGACCTGGGGTTTTATCCAGAGTTAGCCCATTTATCGCCTCCTCCACTTCAGCCAGGGTAATAGGAGAGGCCAAAATCTTGTACTGGTGGGCCTGTAGGGAAGGGAGACTAAGGCCATCCAAAAAATGTTCAATACTGGAGTGGGAGGATTGAGAAGTACCCTTACCATATAAGTCCCTGTAAAAAGATTCAAAGATGTGGGAAATATCCCGAGGGGAGGTTTTAATAGAACCATCGGGGGAACACAGTGCAGGAATCAGTCTTGAACTTTCTACATCCTGCAATCAAAGAGCTAACATTCTACCTGGTTTCTCACCTTGATCAAAATAACGAGCTTTAGTTTTAAGGATGGCATACTCCGCCTTTTCCCTTAATAAGTCCGCATATTCATTCCTAAGCCTCCATAAGGCCTCCAGATCAGCTTGGGAAGATGAGGAGGACAAATTATTTTCAGCTATACTTATGCGATTTGACAACGAAATAACTCGACATTTACAATCTAAACTTCGACATGTTTGGAAGCATGTCCATGGCTGAATGGGTAGACTCAAGACTCGACCAACAGTCACCAAAAAAGAAACGAAAACATCAACCAACAGAACCCAACATATCTGAACTTAATACAGACAGCAGACACAGACCCCTGTCAAGTTCAGAGTTGGATGACCTGGAATGGCAAAAAAATTAACCAAACACAAACAAGAACACACTATGGACAACTAATGTATTTAGTGACTGACTTACCGCCACATCCAGAAATATCGATCTCAAAACCATTTCACCATCTGAACTTGCCACAATTCTCTGACAATTTTATGTGGAAGTACGATCCACAGATGGTAGCCAGTACAGTATTAGCTCCTACATAGCTCTCGGAGCTGGCCTTAACAGACATTTGAACAGTACAGAACTCCAAAGAAACACCAACCTAGTAGCAGATGCCGAATTCACTGCTGCAAATAACATCTCTCTCACCATGCTAAAACAATACAGATGAGCAGGACATGACATCAGCATGCATCACCCACGCATCTTCGACTCAGATCTCAAACTTATCCGCACCTCCCCAATACTCAGTCCACAAACAGCATATGGATTAATCAGATGCCTCTGGTTTAAAACACAGTTTGGGTTGGCGAGAAGAGGATGAGAAGGACTCACAAGGCTGCAGCAAGATTCATTCCAACTTAATACAGACAAAACAGGTAACAAATACATTTCTTTAACATTTAACGAACCAACCAAAAACCACAATAGGCTTATAGAACAGCAAAAAGAAACACTACGCAGTCTCCTCTATGCACAACCAAACAATCCAGACTGCTCCATTAAACTATACAAAACATATGTCTCCAAATGCCCCCCAAATGCACCAGCATTTTATCTAGACCCCAAACGTCTGCCACAATATATTCTAGACGGACAAGACATCTGGTACACTAAACAACCAATGGGGCTTAATTTCCTCTGAGACATGATGGTGAAAATATCTACAGATGCTAAACTTAGCAGATGCTGCACAAACCACAGTGTCAGGAGCACTACAGTCCAGCTTCTCTCTAATGCTGGACTACCATCCAGGGAGATAATGACTGTTACTGGCCATAGATCAGAGCGCAGCCTTAAACATTACTGGACCCCATCACATACAGACAGACAAAAATGGTCAAATATTCTCTTACACAACAGTACAACCACATCAACCTCCACAATAACCACACCACCTGCTGCATCACCTACTGCACCTCCACAAACAGAAGACAAATATCAACCTACAACCCAACCAACTACAAACAAAGACAACCCAGAAAACAAGGCACCAACAAATCCTTTCAACCTCTTCAACTTCACCAATCAGGGGACTGTTAATTTCAACTACTACAGTGACAAAGTTAAGACAGCCAAAGATTAACCTCCCTGTCTCACACCTCAGAGGGACTACATTTCCAGGCAGATGTGCACCTCAATAAATGTTACATAAATGCTTCTCAAACCATGTTTCTGTCTGGTTTTATTGTTTTCATATCATGCTCATGTTATTAAGAGGATTAACCCACTCCAGGGTATGGGTTTACTGAGCATTAATCCACGCCTGGGTGGTTAAAATCACTCGGCCTGCGGCCTCATGATTCAAACCCTCCCCAGGCATGGATTAATGCTCAACCCATACTCTGTCATGGGTTAATCCCTCCATGTTTGGTAGCCCTATCAGTATGAGCTCAGTGGCGGGCTGGTCCCATAAGATGATAGATAGATGACCTGGCACTAGCTGGTATAATGGCAGCGCCGTGAAGCGAGAATGTGCTCTTTGAGGGCTGCCTTGAAAGGTCCTAATTTGGAGATGGAGGAGACATCAGAAGGGAGTTCATTGTACCAGACTGGGACCCTGTGTGGGAATGACTTTTGGGCTAAGGAGGTTATAACCCTCGGGATGGACCATACCTGTTGGTTGGCAGTGCAGGTGTTCACCGAGGTGTGGGAGGATAGAAGAGAGGCAGAAACCCCAAATGGGGTAAGCCCCAGGTGTATTTTCTTTGTGAGGAGACATGTGTGATAAAATAGCCTTTCATCCAGGGTGAGGAGATTTGTCAGGGAATATAGAGTACAAGTATGGGTACGCTTATCTACCCTGGAGAGGAGTTTGCACACTTTGTTTATGGCCAGGTAGAGTTTGTTAAGAGTTGTGTGGTTAGCAGCCGAGTAGATAGTGAGCCCATAATTGACTAGGGAGAGGACTGAGGAGGTGACAGCCAGATTAAGGGCTTCCAGATGTAGTCCACCCTTGTGCCAATACAATAGGCCTATACAGACATTTATGGCTGATGATAGCATGTCAATGTGTGAATGGAAGGAGAGGCTGGAATCAAATGTAAGCCCAGGTATTTATATGTATGGACCTATTCTAGAGGAAGGAGAGAGTGGGAGAGGATTGTTAGCTGCGCATTCTTGGCCTTATTCTGTCAGTGGACAAAGAGCATGGTCTTTGTCTTTTTTACGTTAACCACAAGTCTTTGGTCTATGAACCAGTTTTCAATCTGGTTAAATGCATGTTGGAGGGAGGACTGCAATACTGTAGGATCTGGGTGTGAGGCAAAAAGAACCGCATTGTCCACATAGAGTAGTAGGTTGCAGGAGCAGGAATTGGGCAAGGTGTTTAGGTAGATGCTGAATAATAGAGGGCCGAGGATGGAGCCCTGGGGAACCCCAAAGTGGACTGGCAGGGTGGTTGAAAGGGTGTTGTTTGGGGAGAACAGTGATAGCTGCCATCTGCAGGGAGGGAGGGAGGGAGAGTTCCATTTTCAAGAGATTCCTGTATCATGGACAGGAGTATATGGCAGATATCCCCCCAGAAAGTTTTATAGAACTCCATGGGTAGTCAATCTGGCCCAGGAGCTCTACCCATGTTTGAGGTCCAAACTGCTTGTTTGAGTTTATGCATGGAGATGGGAGTATCCAATTCATCTCTTGTTTTGAGGTCCAAAGTTGGTAACTGGACTGAGTCCAGGAATTTCTCTGGGTCCATTTGGCTTGGGGCCTCTGTGGTGTAAAGGGTCTCATAAAAGGAGTTGTTAATTACCATGGGGTCCAACGAGTTCTTCCCTCTCTTCTCTTCTATCTCAAGAATCACTCCCTCAGCTGATTTTTTTTTAACTTTCCATGCTAGCCATTTTCCTGCTTTATCCCCCTCGAAAAAATTGGCTGACCCTGTTTTCAGAATACTTCTTTCTATCTGTCTGTTGGCAATTTGGTGAAGTCTACTTTTCTTACTTTTTAGTTCACCCTCTTTATTGAGTACCTTATCCTCCATTATTTGTCTTTCCAGGTGAATTATTTCTTGTTCTGGTTAATCCTCCTCCCTCTTCTCCTCCTTGTTGTGATGGGAAGAATATGGAATGGTGGCATCCCTAAGAAACACTTTCATGGCTTCCCATGTGATTGCAGCTGATGTGTCTTATATTTTATTACAAGAAAGGAACTCATGGATTTTGTTTGAGATGTATGCTTTATATTCATTGATAGACAGAAGTGAGGGGTCCAGCTTCCACTGTCTGTCCGGGGGGGAGTATCTTTCCCACCCTAATGGACATCGTTAGAGGGGCAAGGTCAAATATACATATAGGACCATATTCTGCAGCTGATACATTCCTAAGGATGTCAGGGGAGACCAAGAAAAGATCAATCTATGTGTAGAGTTTATGAGCCAGGGAGTAAAAGGAAAATTACTTTTTTTCAGGGTTAAAGTTTCTCCATACCTCCTCCAGGGCTCTCTCTCTCTCTTCCGCCAACATCATCAAGGCGGTGGCACTCCTGAGGGGGAGGTCTGTCTGACCTCCCCGAATGGTCTAGTTTTTTATCCAAGTAGATATTAAAGTCTCCCCCTGTTATAATGTTGTCTGGAAAAGGAGCCAATGTTACCACCAGATAATTGAAAAAACCAGGATCATCAATGTTGGGGTCATAAAGGGAGACCAGCGTGTATCTGGTCCCTTCGATGGTAGTGTTGCATATAATGTATCTCCCCATGGGGACAGCTATCAGTTCATGCACTTTGGCCTACAGTCCTGGCCTTAGCCAGATTGCCCCTCCCCTCACTCTGGAAGTAAAAGAGGAGGCCATGCCTTCATCTCTTCTTTAGTTTCTGCCCCCGTTAGATGAATTTCTTGTAGAAAGAAGATATCGCCCCTCTGTTTGGTTAGATAATTCCATACCTTTCTCCTTTTAAAAGCTGTCTTGAGACCCCTTACATTCCATGATATGCACTGTACTGTACTCATTTTTGATCACACCTTCGTATAACAGTATTCTATGCAGCATATTGCTGGTATACATTTTTAGTACTGTATAGTGCCACCTGATGGCTATTTTTTATTTTAACCCAACTAACATAAAAATCTATCTAAACATTTCTTTTTTTTTTTTAAATTGCACTTTTTTATCCCTACAACGCTCTCCGAGCACTGCTTCTTTGGGAGCCCCAATGAAGGACTTGATCCCACTCCTTCACCTACCTGATCCTGCAGTCCATCCCCCATGGAGCCGCGGATAATCCTCCGAGCTGGGACGAGGTGGGGCAGAACACCCCAACAATCAACTTTCATCAGGAGACCTCAGGACCAGGCAGGCGGGAGCAATCAGGAGTCTGCCTCGGGGCTTCATCTACCCAGAGCTTGGAGAGGAGTTTTCTCTTTTCTTGCAGACAGTGACACATGCTCAATGTCAAGGCACCACTGCCTGATGTCGCCACTCCCCCACGAGCATCAGCTCTACACTTGCCAAGCCTCAAGCTTCTGCTAGAGGCTGGGTAAGTGCCAAGCAGGAACTCCCCTCCATCCCAGGAGAAATGAGCTGTCCCTGGATGCTCAATCTTCTCCCTCCCCTGCTGACCCCCGATGGTCCGGGCTCATTCCCGAACCTGGATCGCCGGCGTGGAGCGAGGTGTGGCGTCCAGCACCTCAACCCTCAGCACCACCAGGCCGGCTTCATCTAAACATTTCTAACATTTAATCCAAACATTTCAACAGAACAACTATTACCCTTAACAGTGAATCTCCCCTTTATCCCTCCCTCATCCAAAGCTGTCCCACAAAGCATGCCTCTCCTGACATTAACTACATTGGTTAGGTAACCCTTCCCATCTCTCATCCCACCCTCAAGTTTAGTGTTTCTGCCACCCAAAACCCTCTACTTTTTGTGGATGAGCCATGGGTCCCATCCCTTGTGGCTTATGTTATGGGATCTTTGGGACCCCAGGAGGTGGGCACTTGACCCCCTTCCCGATAACAGAGAGGGCAAGAGGAGCCCGCCGGAACCCTTTTTCAATGTGTTCCAGCATAGGTAATGCCCAGAGGCTGGCAGCAGGAGGCCACCCCAGGAAAGGTTATTGCACCCGAGCCCCCAGCTAGGGGTTCCCTGCAGTTTACCCCACCCAGGGAAATATGCATTTGCAGATGAGGAATTTACTGCTCATCCTTCCCCTGAGTATTAGAAGAGACCCCCCAGCCCCTGCAGCAAAATGTATCTCATTTTTGTTTGGGTCCTGTTTCTTCCCCAGCCCCCAAACCTCCAGGGGCCCATGCCCCAAGCCCCAATCCCAACAATAAAACAACCATTTACACACCAACTTCCCCCCATGGTAGTCTGGATAACACACAGTTAACATTTTTAACATATATATACCGAAAGGCTCAGCATTGAGTGTAAGAAGGTAGCTAATCAGAGAGAATAAACTAAAGTCATTGTTTGCTATAGTCTCCATTTCGTATCCACCTTTTAGATTTTGTAGCTGGTTGATTTCTTAGTGATAGAGATACCTCTGGTAGATCAAAACTGACTGATTCAATCGGGTAAATATCCTGTGCCCTTCAGACGATATATGCGCTCTGCTTATTATTAAAAAGAAAATAAAAGTCTCACTCTTGCTGTTAGAGCCAACGGCATAGGCTTCTTTAGTTCAAAAACTGAAGTGTTGCACTATCTCACAGGCCTGAGGCCTAGAGGGAGGTGGGGCAGGCCTGGCCCAATCTCTAATGGTTGGTGACAACTCCACTGCGGACCAAGCAGAACTGACCCCCCCCCCACACGCACACAGTGCCCCAAAGGATGACTTAGGCTTAACAGTAACTTGGCCTTGAGTATCAGGGATTTTCCCTGTTGCTCTTCATGGTTCTGGGCTCTCTGCACCTTCAGCTGCTCCACGTAGATCCTGGCTGCTCCTGGGTCTGTGAACGCCCTCAATTCCTGGTTGCTTGGGCAGATGATAATTCGAGTGGTATACACCATAGCAAATTGACAATTAATGCTAAGAAGATCCTTTTCCACATCAGCAAACACCTGTCTTGTGGTCTGGAGCTTCCTGGAATAATCTGGGAAAATGCTTACTCTTTTACCGCTGACCATGATGGTACCCGTCTTCCTGGTCTCATCTAGAATCAGTTGGCAATCTTGAAACCTTAGGAATTTTATAATAATATGGAGCGGGCATTTTTCAGACCCTGGATGTCTTCCCAGTGATCTATGTACTCTCTGGATCTCCAGCAGGTTAGTGTCAGGAAGGTTTAGCAGGGATTTCATCCATTTGCTCATGTAGGCTGCACAATTGCTCCCCTCGGTCCCTTCGGGTAGCCCGACCACGAGCATGTTGCACTGCTGCTCATGGTTCTTGTGGTCTTCCAGAATCTGTTTCAGCTCTTCAGTTTCTCTGAGAGCTGTCTGTAGTGAGGATTCCATTCTAGCAGTCTTGTCCTGTTGGGCACTTATACGTGTTTCAGCTTCTTCCAGTCTCCCCATGTGATTCTCGATGGTGTCGCTCAGGCAATTCACTGTTTGCTGTATGTGGGTAAACTGAGCACCAATGTTTTCAAAACCCAATCTCATTTAGTGGGTGAGATCAAATTTGAGAGTTTGCAGTAAGCTTTCTATCAATTCTGGAGCTGATCTTTGTGGATCTGAAGGAGCTCCTGTGCCCTGAAAGGTCTCCATGCTGTCTGATGGGTTGACTCTCGGCATGCTTTTAAGCCTTTGCTTTGTTGCTTCAATGGTCATTTGAAATTTCTATTGAGCTTGCTTTTTCCAAGCTTTCTTGTTAGAAGCCATATAAATTGATCTTCTGGCTGTTAACTGTAGTGTCTTTAGCAGTTATTAGTGGAGGATGGTTGCGATATTCTTGGGATGGGACCCGAAGCTCTTGGTTTATGCGTCCATCTTCCTCTAGGCTAGGCCACTCCCCCCATGATGGAGCCTGATTAATTGCTATAACTAGATATAATCAAGGATTTTTTTTTATGATGTATCAGAAAATTAGAGGGGTTGATATCTATTTTCTATTCATTAGAGGCATGTGTTTGTATTTGTTTGTATAAACTGTAAAATGAAGAACCCAATAGATATTCTATTACGTGGTAAAATCCTCACATGTTTAGGTGTAGAACTGTGAATGTAGGGGGATATAAATATATGTAAGCTGTTTTTCAGAACATAATCCTTGGAAAAGCACCTGCACAGTTGTGAAATGGTCCTTGGGATGTTCCTTGCACTTTAGGGGGATGTGTACCTGTTTTTATCAGATGTTTCTACTGTTCTAAACAAAACACTTTTTTAAATGACTAACAAGATACGTTTGTAACTTTACTCCAAAGGAGGCATTGAGCAAAGTCCCTCCCTCTTTCCTAACTGGGTGAGGCCCACTAGGTACAATTCCTGTTTTCAGGGGTGACCGATAGCACTGGGGAGGTTAAGTGATTTGCTCAGGGTCACACAGTATGCAAGTGGAGAGTATGGGAATCAAACCCAGGTCTGCTGGATGTACCAAGCCCATTCATGGCATGTTTGAATTCTGAAAATACACAGATGGATAATATTAGTACAAATATATAAAAGCTGCAATATGTTTCTGAAAGAAATGTGCATTTGTTTTGCACTACAAATAAACCCCAGTAAAGGTAAGTAGTAGTTTAAAGCCATTATCACCTGAAGGCTGTTCAGTGGCCTATGTGAAATTAATTGTGGTGTTCTCAGTCCAGTTCCCAGTGGGCAGGTGTTCACATCACAAAACCACCAACACAACTGGCACTAATTGGCACCCTTCCTGGCAGTCTCACGTAAGAGGCCAAGGATGGAATGGGTATGGAGTCTGAACTACCCTCTTACCTACGTGGTGGCCCCTCCGTGACAGGATTGTGGAATGTCTGCACTGTGATCACCCGTGCTATATTGGTCATGTGCATAAACAGAGGACTTAAGGTACAGTGCTGTCAATCCAGCACCTTTCATAAGCACTAAATTCACACACAGAAAAAAACCTTTGAAAAAAACTAGAATTAAATCGACAGTTTCTCATTAGAGTACTTCAGGCTCATTCAGTGCTTGAGATTTTCCAATATCACAGTAGAGTTTTTATTCTTTTTACTTGCTGCTTGAAATGTAAAAGTGACAACACACTCGTTGCATTGTCTGCATAGCAATTATTATAAAAATTAAAGTCTTTTTGAAACAAATTAAGTCATAATTAATAAAACAGTATGTTGACTAATAGATGTGGACACCTGGAGCCAGATTTTTGAAAGCCCCAGGAACTGGCGCCGGTGTGGGAAAAACTTGTGCCAGTAGGTCTTCACTCGCAGAGCTGCAGTTTTTCCTGCCTATGCCAGATTTTCCAAGATGGTGTTGTTTTACAGCCTGCTCCATGATTTATGGTAGCTGGTGGACATTTTTTTGTTGCAGATGTGCAAAATGTTATTTCTGGTTGGACTAGGTGTAACATCCTCCGCTGCTGTTCCTAACACCTGTGTGGAGCATGGGTTGAAAATATGACTGTCCATCAGTGCAGATTTTTTTTGCCACACTGGCGGACTGCAGCATTGGACTTAGTCCATTGGCCATTTGAAAATCTGGCCCCTGCTCTCCAAGCACAGCTAGTCCTCTGTTAACATCACTTCCTATTCCAGTGTCACATTATGGCTGATTTACATATGAATATCTCTGGATAGCTAAAACCTACAGATAAAAGCAATACACTTCAGTGTCCTGAAAAAGTTAGCTCCCCTTTAAGTAATGTACGATTACATATTAAGACACACTGACAAGTTCCACTGTGCTACCTCTCATAGAAACATAGACTTTGTTGGCAGATAAGGACCACTTGGCCCACCTAGTCTGCCCATTTCCCTACCTATTGGATAAGCTACAGATCATAGTTAACCAACAGCCTACTTCTTCCTACCCCCCACCAGAATTGCCTTATGTCTGTCCCATGCATTCTTGAATTTCCCCACTGTTTTTGACCTCATGACCTCCTCAGGAAGGCCGTTCCATGTGTTCTCCACCTTCTCTGTGAAAAAATATTTCCTCACATTGCCCCTTAGCCGTCCCCCCTCTATCTTCAAATTGTGTCTCCCTGTTTTTGCACATCTCTTTTTCTGAATGATGCTACCCTCTTGGACTTTGTTGATTCCCTTGAGGTACTTGAAAGTTTCTATCATGCTCCCCTCCCTCCTTTCCTCAAGGGTATACATATTAAGTTCTTTTAGTCTCTGTTTGTATGGCTTTTGTTGCAGACCCTGCACCATTTTAGTTGCCCGCCTCTGGACTACCTCCATCCTGTCTATGTCCTTGCGGAGATGGGGTCTCCAGAACTTCATGCAGTACTCCAGATGGGGTCTCACCAACTGTCTGTACAGAGGGATAACAACTTCTTGTTGTCTACTGGTGATGCCTCTCCATATACATCCCAGTATCCTCACAGCCATCCTTACTGCCTTCTCACATTGCTTGCTTACCTTTAGGTCATCTGACATGACTAATCCCAGGTCCCATTCCATTTTTGTTGTTGTTAATGCCTCCCCCCCCCATTGTGTACTCTTCCCCTGGGTTTTTGTTTCCCAGGTGCATTACTTTCCACTTCTTTACATTAAATCTAAGCTGTCATACTTCTGACCATTCCTCCAACCTTGTGAAGTCCCTTCTCATCCTTTCCACCCCACCTTGTGTATCAACCCTGTTGCAGATCTTTGTGTCATCTGCAAAGAGGCTTACTTTTCCTTCCAGTCCCTCTGCAATGTCACTTATAAAGACGTTAAAAAGGTCTGGACCCAGTACTGAACCCTGCGGTACCCTGCTAGTAACCCCCCTTTCTTCAGCGTGGACTCTGTATACTATTACCCTCTGTGTCCTGTTGTCCAGCCACTTTTTTATCCAGGCTACCACCCTGGGACCCACTCTCAGGCTGGCTAATTAATTTATTAATCTTTTGTGTGGGACTGTGTCAAATGCCTTGCTAAAGTCTAGGTAGGCCATGTCCTCAGCCCCTCCCTGGTCTACTGCTTTGGTCACCAGTCAAATAAATCGATTAGATTCATCTGACATGATCTTCCCACTGTGTATCCATGCTGCTTTGGGTCCTGTGCCCTGCTGGCCTCTAGGTACTCAACAATTCTTTCTTTCAGAAGTGATTCCATCATTTTCCCTACCACTGAGGTCAATCTAACAGATCTGTAGTTTTCTGCCTCTGTTTGCTCCCACTTTTGTGAAGGAGAATCACATCCACCTTCCTTAGGTACCACACCATTCTCCCATGATTTGTTGAAAAGTGTAGTCAGTGGTTCCACTAGTTCTCCCCTTAGTTCTTTCAGAATTCTAGGGTGAATCCCTTCAGGCCCCATTGCTTTGTCCACCTTCAGTTTTAGGAGTTCTTTCAGAACCCTTTCTTCTGTGAAAGGACTGGTATCAACACCCCCTATCCAGAGTGCTTCTGTTGATTGGATTAGGTACCACCTCTTCCTCTTCTTTTGTGAATACTGAGCAGAAGTATTTTGTTCAGTATCCCTGCTTTTTCACTGTCCCTTTCTGCCCACCCATTCCCTCCTTTATTAAGCCTCACTATCCTTCCCTTGATCTTTCTTTACTCCCTAATGTACCTATAAAAGGTTTTATCCCCCTACTTAACCGAGTTGGGTATCTTTTCCTCGGTTTGGGCCTTTGCTATTCTGACAGCCTTCCCCACTTCCTTCTGCTTTAACTGGTACAGTTCTCTGTCCTGCTCCTTCTGTGTTTCTTTATGCTTCCTGAATGCTATCTTTTTCTCCCTATCCTTTTCCGCCACCTCCTTTAAGAACCATAGTGTTTTTTTCTTTAGTTTTTACTTGTTTATTTGCTTCACACAAAGATTTGTTACCTCTGTGATGGCAGTATTGATGTTTCCCCATTGTTCCTCCACCCCTCCTTCTTGCTTGTTTGCTAGTGATTTTCTGAGGCACTCTCACATTTTGACAAAGTCAGCCATCCTAAAGCCCAGTACCCTCACTTTTGTACTGCTTGACTCTGCGGTTGTGTTTATCGTGAACCATACTGTTTGATGGTCACTTGTTCCCAGATGGCTACCCACTTTCCAGATCTGAGATCCTCTCTCTGTCCCCATTTGAGAGAACCAGGTCTAAGATTGCTCCCTCCTGAGTGGGTTCCAACACTAGCTGTCTGAGGCATGCCCCCGTAGCGCATCAAGAATGACCCTGCTCTTGGATATGGCTGCAGCAAAGGTGCTCCAGTTAACATCTGGCATAGTCAGGTCCCTCATCAACAGTATATCCCCTTTTTCTGCCATCCTAAGGATGCCTTCTATCATTTCCATGTCCATTTCCTACCCTGAGATGGGGGGTCTGTATACAACCCCCATGAGGATTGTGGTGCCATTTCCAGTCTCCAGAGTGACCCACAGTGCCTCCTCTCCTCCCTGTTTACCCTTTAGTTTCTTTGCTTTGATCCCTTCCCTTACATAGAGAGCTACTTCTCCTCCTCTTCTACCTCCCCTGTCCCTCCTATAGATTGTGTACCCTGGTAAGTTGACATCCCAGTCATGGTTCTCTGTGTACCATGTTTCTGTGACTGCCACAATATCCAGGCATCCCTATTCCATCAAGGTCACCAGTTCAGAGAGCTTGTTACCTAGACTACGGGAATTGGTACTCATTACCCTCCATTTTTCGATGGCCTTACCCCTTTCTGCCCCATCCCTGCCCTTACTGCGTTTGCCGTTTTCCCCATTTACCCCTGCCCTTCTCCCTATTGACTTCTCTGTTTTGGTGTTTACCTCACTAACTACTCTGAGTTTTTGGGGGGAGGCTAGGATTGCCCTACTCCTTTTCAGTGTCCCCCCTTGGCTAGGTTTAAATGCTTCATTGGCAAGCATTTAAACTATCACCTAAGATTCTGGTTCCCCTTCTGAAGAGATGCAGACCATCATGCCAGTATAGGCCTGCAACCCTCCTGAATTCCACTGCTTCTAATTTATAGGTGTCCCCTCCTGTGCACACCCCACAAATGCCTAAACAGTTGCTGGCCATCCAATCTGTTTATTCCTTATAAGTATTTGAATGTTTCTATAATTCCTGGTTAGGGTTGATTACAACCAGAAACCAGTACCTGATATTCTCTGTTACATACACTGCATTACGTAGCAGTGTGTATAATGGAAAATAGCCTTGTTCTCTCACCAGTAGTAAGCATTAGGCACAGCAGCTGTAGGCAAAATGTACAGTTGTTATCAGGTCACTCCTCTCCTGCCCGGTGACTGCAGTTGTATTACCCAGCAATTATGTCAAATAAAGTATGACTAACAGTGAAAACTTGTAGATTTTTTTGTACATACCCTCAGTTTGTAATAATTTAACTAAATCATTCAACCTTCAGTCTTCTGGTCCTTGTGGTATCACATGCCTCCAGTGTGTAAATAAAACTCATTACACACATCTCCTGATGTACTATACTACTGTATATATCATATCCCCCTTTCCATTATGGCTCCCATAACTCTATGGTTCTCAGGAATGCACTACCATCAGACAAAGATATGGTAAAAAAAGTGAATCCCCATTGACAAGTCCTGCCGCTTTGGTCAGTGTTACAGGTGAGCTTTTTTAACGCACAGGTTTAGACTCTTATGATGTACTTGGGTAACAAAATGTTTTGGCAGTCTACAAGTCCTGCAGAGTTCATAAACCTGCTGGAGTTGTGGACTGTCTAGTACTGCAAACAAAAATGAAGGCTCTAGCTCCCTAACCCCTGTTTGTACAGAAGCAAATTATTTGATGATCTGATGAGTACACTCTATTTTTTTAACTTTATTTTATTCAAGTTCCATTAATTTCTTTACTTACATAGCTATCAAGTTATTTACATATAAAAAGGATATGAAAAACAAACAAACAAACAAACAGATCCCAAGTAAAATGAATTAGTAAAAAGAGCAGCTTAACATTTTTCTTTTAAGAGGATCTGAAGAAGATATTCTCAGTTCTCAGAAAGCCTTGCACCATCAAATAAACCACAGCCCTGCTGAATTTAATGAGAAGTTGCACATCCTTTGTTTGCAGTGGCCACAGCAGTTCCCATTCTCTAAATGTTTACCAGGAACTTGAGTAAGTGGCAGTTATCAGTTGAAACTTGCAAAGATAAAAAAGGACAGGAGGTATTTGACTCCAGAAGACACATTCTGGAATGTCATGCTTTCTAAGAAAAAAGTCCCTTTCACTGGCCATTTACTTCAATAAATACATTCAAGGACTGCTAATCCCCAACTCTGAAAATGCTGTGTGATACAAGAATACAGTACAGGGCCCAGATTTTCAAAGAGCCAAAGATGGCCCAGGGACTAAATCCCATGCTGAATGCTGCCAGTGCAGAAAAAGATTGCCGCCCTGGCAGACATTCTAATTTTCAGCCCATGGTGTGCATGGCTGGCAGGCACAGCTGTGGTACATGTTATGCCTGGTACTACCAAGCATAGCATTTTGACACAGCTGGGCATAGAAAATGGATGCATACTGCCATATATTGTGGAGCCAATTGCAAACCAGCTCCTCAGGTGAAAACATGATGCGTGTGGCAAAACCTACAGGTGTGCAAGGGAAATCCCTTTTGCACAGGTTTTGCTGCATGTGTTCACTTTTTTCTGTTTCTGAAAACTAATGGCTCCAAATCTACAAACAAAGTGCAGGCGTAAAACAATACGTATTTTTATACACCCCTCATGAATACAGTGTAGCAAAATGTAAAAATGGAACATAAAACTGAAGAAGTCTGCAGTACACCTTAAAGGAAGTCACACACTGTGACATATACTATAGTGGTAATAACTTAAAATACTATGTTAAACCATCAGTTAGGGTTGAAGCTTAATGCCACAGAATTAAGGAAGTGTGATTTTGGGGTAGCAAGATCCCCCCCCCCTCCGAGTCTTGGTGAATGTGTTGCATGGTGTTTCTTGGGGTTTGAATGGTCACGCAACAGTGTTAGCATTGCCCAAGCTTTAGCACTGTCAGTTCAAGCACATAAAATAGTCAGACGCCAACGCTCGCAGAAAGGGTGCTGAAATTATGGCAGTGCTACTGCTCTGTCACATGATTATTCAAACACTCAGGGAACACCATGCTACAGAGTAACTAAGACTCAGGGAACTTTTTACCATAACATCACATTTCTTTACTTTTTGTGGTATTAAGTTTCAACCCTGACTGATGCTTTAACATAATATTTTGCAATGAATCTCCTTACATTTTAAAAAGGAAATGTAAACACTGCTTCAAGCCTGTAGCAGGCATTGTGCATGGTCCTGGGCTAAACACAAAGCACCTGACCTGTCACAGACACTAACACAAGCCAATAGTTGCTATGTGCATAGCCCTGTGGGCTATACACAAAACCGCTGACAAATCACACAGTGCCCTGGGGCCTATACCAGGTTTAGTGTAGGGCTCTGCAGGCCATACGCAAAGCTGTTGACCCATCCCAAGCACTGCCTTTGGCCTATGGTATGCTTTGTGTATAGCTCTTTGGGTAATACACAAAGCAGTAGGCCATTTCTATCCTGACTGAAGCCTATAGTGGGCCATGTGCATGGTCCTGTGTTTGTATTTTGGTCATGCCTTCCTCAGAGCTGAAATGTAAGTGTACCTGAGCGTGTCTGAGTTTTATGCATGCCCCAGGTCTCCCCCCCCCCCACCGACTCAACAAGGTTGTGGAATACACCTGTGGCAGCAAGTTTTTTTTTTTTTACCTATAGGTATTAAATGTGTTGGGGAAACAGTAGCCTGCATGTAAATCTGGAGGGTTCTCACTGGAGACTTTTGAATAAAGGAAACCTACGAAGAATCACAGTAGGCAAAGCCAAAATAACCAAGTGTGAGAGCCTGAACCTATTGCAGTTAACTGACTGTGTTACAGTGCACTGCAATTTAGGATTGCCACTGTGTAGTATTCTGGGATAGTGTTTGAAGTGGGCTAGCAGGTACCATGGTGTCTGAGAAGTACAGCTGATGGACAGAGCACTGGAACTTTGGTTGTGGTTGTTGGACAATAGGAAGGACAGGGTCAACATGGTTTAAAATTGTACATCTTGTAAAAAAGATCTTGGTAAAGGCAGATCGCTATAACTTTTGTTTTGATTGATTATGCCCTGACAATGACTACCAAAACTGAATTGTGTAATTGCTTTTGCTCAAATACTCAAAAGGACAAAATTCAAGGATTTTCTCTCTCTCTGCTCTGCAGTCTTCCACAGTGTCATTTCATATTGATGCTCCCCAAGAAAATCTCCTAACACGGAGGGGGTTACCTCAGATTGTGGCAAGCATGCATCATCCAGTACCTCGCCTCCAAAGAAACAAAAGATGGCAGAAAACAGGCAGCAGACTCTGATCAAAAAGACAAAAAAAGCTGCAAAGCCATCATCAAGCACAAAAAAGAGCACAGAGTATCCATTAGGCGGAATCCTGATGCTAAGGATGGCAAAAAGGAAAAAGCTACCGATGCTTTGATATCATCAACATCAGCAAAGAAAAAAACAAAACAGAAAAGCATCTGACTGTAACTCCCCCTACACGAAAGGGACCAGGAGCCAGCAGTAGCATCAAGAGCTATGCACTGCTTAGGACATTACAAAAATGTAACAGTTTTACAAGGCATTTTAAGCCATGGGAGTTAGCCACAATTCCTGCTCCCCTCCCCAGCCTCAGGCATTTTTTGAACCTGTACTGGAGGAGGAGGAAGAAGATGAAGAAGAAGGGTAATTATTAGAACCAGAGACAAACCCTGAGAATGTCTTTGCTTCTCCACTCAGAGTCAAAGAGGATTTTACCTCATACTCCTGTTCGTAAGGCAGATGGTGGAGACTCTAGCTACCCCCTCCACAGAAACTGAGGAGGATATTAAGGAAGCAGAATTTATGACCATGCTGAGTCTGATCCCCTTAAACAGGCTGACAGTACCCATCCACAAATCCCTCAAGAAAGTCACTAGCAGGATCCTGAGACACCAAAATTCAGCTCCAGGCATAGATAGGAAAAAAGGAAAAGAAATACCAGGTAGACAGATAGGGTGTTAAGTACCTATATTCCCACCCTGACCAGAAAGGAGCTGTGTAAGCAGCTGCATGTGAAAAGTCTAAGGTGCCCCTGGAAGCAATGCCACCAGAAAAAGACTCCAGGAAACTGGACTATATGGCAAAGAAATTGTACACCTTTGCAACTTTGCAATGAAGGCAGGCTGCCTACATGACTTACACTGCAGAGTACCAAATAACCCTGTGAAGCACTGTCCAAGCTCTCAGTGAGAAGGTGGGTGGTGACATTCTCCTTTCTTCTTTGCTCCTCTTTCACCCGCTGTGATCATTAAGGCTCCACTAGCCCTTAACCCGCACAAGGGTGAGAGCCTTGATGGGCTTGACTAAAAACTCCTCCATCTCTCTGCCCCCGCCATCGCTCTCCCCATATCCTCCCTACTAAAGTTCTCCTTCTCTCTTGCCTCTGTCCCCAATGCATGGAAACATGCCACCATTATTCCACTATCCAAAGGTGACCCCTCAAACCTAGGCAACTATCACGCTATATCATTACTCCTCACCCTGGCCAAACTCCAAGAGCATCTGGTGCTATCTCAGCTCTCCCCCTTCCTCAACTCTGCCTCATTCTTCACCCCTTACCAGTCTGGGTTCCTAAAAATCCCACTCCACCACTTCCTCCCTCCTTCAACTTACTTGACTCCATTCTTTCAGGAATGAATCAGGGCCATAACATCTCAGCCATCTTTGTCGATCTGGCCAAAGCCTTCAACACTGTCACCCACCATCTTCTCCTCAGTAAGCTTGCTGCAGCAAGGTTCTCCATTCCTGCCACTAATTGGTTTCATTCCTATCTTAAGGTAAGGACCCATTCAGTTTAAATTGGCAACTCTCTATCCCCTTCCCCCAATCAGCACTGGCTTTTCCCAAGGCTCCGTATTCAGACCAGTACTCTTTTTGATTGTCCTGAATGACTTTCCTGTGGCCTGCACCTCAGCATCCATTCACATGTACTCTGATGACACAGTCCTATTTGCCTCTGGCCCTTTCTCCACTGATCTGATAACCAGACTCCAGCTGGACTTTGACAACTTTCGGCTCTAGTTCTGCTCTAATCATTTGGCCCTTAAGACTAAGAAAACGGTCTCAATGACCTTCGGCACAAGGCAAAAGCTCTCTAAGATTGCTGGTCTCCCCTCTTTTTAAATACCCTGGATGAGGCCACCATTGAAGATGTACCATCCTTCAAGTACCTCAGGGCCTGGCTTGATAGCCACCTCGACTTTTCTGAGCACATGGATGCCATTCACAAAAAATCTGCAACCCACATTAGGAGCGCTGCACTGCAGCCATGGCTGCATCCCTATGCTGGCCTGCAGAGTTGTTGCTCAGAAAATGATCCTCCCTATATTTGACTACAGGGATACATACAGTCTACAGCGCTGCTCCCAAATCCACCCTATCCAGACTGAACTCCCTGTTTCACTCCTTCTGCTTTTTTGCCTGGACTGTCCAACCTACACTCACCACTGCACTCTTTACACCTCTCTCTCCTTCCCCTCTCTAGAAGCCAGACACCTAGCCCACTGCTCCTCTTTTAAAGCCAAATTCTGGCTAGGCTCCCTCCCTTCTTGTCTCTCCTCTATTCTCTCCTAGCTCCCTTCTAACTCCTATGTCTGTCGCAGCTCCAACTGTCACTCCCTTGCTCCCCCCTGGACCTCCTCAGCCAGCCAGGCTGCTTTCTCATACCAACTCCCTAAACTCTGGAACTCCCTCCTCCTACCCATCTTTTATGCCTCCTCCTCCCCTCACTCCCTGTCCTCCCTACTGCTTAACGTCACCTCCCCCACCTGTAACTGCAACTGACCTCCACTATTTTATCCACTGCCACTCCACTTTCTCCCTCCTGCCTTCTTTTTCCTACTCCTTGCCCTTCCCCACTTCTTCCCTTCTCCTCTGCAGGTCAGAAAACCAGGTCATGGGCTGAGTGTGCACCCAGCCATGTCTAGCCCTTGTGGGCTTTGCATTTCAGAGAGTTAAAGGCTTGCCTCTCCCTCTCTACCATACTCCATCTCCTCCCTTTCCTATTTCCTTCCACACTAGTTCTTTACTCCTCCTTTTCCTCACCCTCTATGCCCCGCCCCTCTGTGCACTATTCACCACTCCTACCCTTCTCCTTTGCAGGCCAGGAAACCAGGACATGGGCTGGGTGTGCATTGAGCTGTGTCTAGCCCTTGTGGGGTTTGTATCCCAGAAGGATAAAGGTTTGCCTTTCCCTCACTACAATATTCCATCTCCTCCCATTACTGTTTCTTTCCACACTTGCTCTCAGCTTCCCCCTTCTTGCCTTCTAAGCTCCCTCCCATGCACTATCCTCTACTGCCCTCTCTGATATAATTGTTCACTTCTCTGTTCCTGAGGGGCATGCCTACCGTACCAGCCTTGTGATATCAATATTTATTTTCTATGTGCTTGTCTAGTACAGATACTTTCCTAATACACATAGCTGTTCACTGTTATTTAATTTCTGTATGAAGTTTTATTTTGTAGTACAATAATTTCTATTGTACTTACCCCTTCCCCCTTCCCCAGAACGCATCCAGAAACTAGCTCTTTTAGCTCAGTATATCCTTCCTGGTGAAACTTTTCGAATAAATAAAAATTGGCAATGATTTAGCAGAGAATGCAAAAGATGCATTGAAGGCCCCCAAATACCAGTTTCACATGAGTGTTGATTCAAATGACTCAGCTTCAAGGGTGCTAGCATATGCAGTAACTCTGAGAAGGTTTGCCTGTTTAAGAACAACCATCCTTACGGAGGATACAAAAACAAATCAATGACTTCCCCTTTGAGGGACAACCCCTCTTTGGTGACAAAACCAAAGACTACATGAAAAAAAAATCAACCTACAAAAATTTGACCCAGAAGGAGACAGCTTCTTCTTTCTTCAGTCCATATAGAAGGTTGAGGTACGGATTGGGCCTACTATCAAAGGCACTGCTCTTAATATGAATACCTAACTCAGTGGGGTGACCAAAGAGGCAGAGGCAGAGGCAGAAGATGTGCCAGGCAGAAGCAAGCACTTTCCCCAAGGCCTCAAGAGACACAGAATCCCTGACTGTTTTATACAGGGTACTACATACTCACCTCCAACAGGATTTCACCTGACATATTACTTCAAAGAATGGAAAGCCATCACCACTGACAAGTGGGTTCTGGAGGTAGTGAGTCAGGGACTGGTACTTCAGTTCACGTTTCCCAAAACAGAATAGTCCAAAGGTATTTCCACCACTTCAACCATGGGAAAAATCCTGTTACAGTTGGAAGAAAAAAAACTGTTAAAGCTCATGCTAATCTGATTCATTGACCCCCCTTTCTTTCCTGTCCTGCCTACATTAGTTGTATCTTGCACAGTTGTTTTTATCAACTACACTCCTGAATTTGTACTCAGAATGTATTTTATTGTTCGTTATTATGTAACATTACTCTTGTCTTTTGCACATTTGCTCTTAAGAACTGTTTTCTTGAACATATATTCTGACTGCATTATTTGATGCTCATTTATTTATTTATTTAGAAGTTTTACCAGGAAGGCATACTGAGCAGACTACTGCTCGATTCCAGATGCTTCCTGGGGGAAGGGGCATGGGAGACAACACAAACTATAATTACATATGCAATGTGTATTATAATTACATATGCAATATGTATTACATAATACATAATACACTTATTACATAATAAATATGTAACTGCTTCACCCACTCAGACCCAGTACCGGTGTCTGCACTGGTATATAGCCACGCCTATACCCAATTTTAAGTACTGACCCCCCAGCTTGCTCCTCACAAGCCTAATTGTTCTCTTTCTTATCCCCCTGTCTTATCAACACTAGGCCCGTCCATCCCCTTATCCTTCCTTTCCCAACCTCAGATCGGAGCTCACTACTCCTGGGTTGTTTAGTTTAGTTTAGTTTATTAGTCTAGGAATTAATACCTTTGAGCCAGGGCTCTTTTACAAAGGTTCCACGTCACAAAGAACATTTAACAAAGCACGATACACATTACAGGTAAAACCAGACAGGAAAGTTACATCATAAATTTGCTATTAACAGTTTAAGGCAGTAACGTTTTAAGTTTCATGAAAAACAGCTATAACAGGTTCAGCGTAGACAATTTTGAGGTTAAGAAACTTCTAGGAGAGGGTGATCATTAGGCGCCAAAAGAAGGCTAGAGAGGAGGGAAAGGTGGTGAGCGGGAGAGTAAGTGAGAGGGGACAGGAAAAAAGGGGGGAAGTGAGTTTGGGTGGGAGACAGGAAGTAGTAGAGGTACCAGAGGGTTCATTAGTCAGGGAGGAAGAGGCCTCAGATGTGAGGATGGACATGAGGAGTAGTAGTCTTTATCTAGCTTTATCTAGTTGTAACATCCTACTGTGCCCCGT
Organism: Neoceratodus forsteri; assembly: GCA_016271365.2. Classification (NCBI taxonomy): domain Eukaryota; kingdom Metazoa; phylum Chordata; order Ceratodontiformes; family Ceratodontidae; genus Neoceratodus; species Neoceratodus forsteri. The sequence continues at coordinate 721,386,956 of CM057458.1, read as the reverse complement.
ATTTTATAGCATTTAATCCCACACATACTCCTTTTCTCCATCCACCTTCTCTATGTCCCGTTTTACCAACTCCTCTCTGTGCATCGTGCCCTCCTAGCCTTTCTCCCCCTACCTCCCTCCCTTCCCCCCTACCTTCGCCTCTACCTGGTGTATACACATATTTTTTTCCTCCATTACTTTCTCCTGCATCCTTAGATAACCTGCTTTATCTTCCTATAGACACTTCTATGTATGTAAATACCCTGTAATATGTACAATATCTGTATAATTCTATGTACATATGAACTTCTTTTTCTCTTCCTCTCTGTAAACAGTATTATCTGTATTGCCTTGTAAATACCTGTGTTGACCTGTATATACAATTGTTCATGCTCCACCCAGGTCCATCTTGCAAATGAGCTTCTGCTCAATAGTGAATGCTTGGTTAAATAAAGACTTGATTGATTGATTGATTGATTGATTGAATGTGTAGCACAGCACAATATATACATGGTTACATCAGAAAATTAATATAAATATAGTTCAGAACATTCAAAATCACTTCCCTGTCAGCTGGAATTCATAAAAGCCAGTCAGGCAGAGTGAGCAGCCAAGATCATTAAGAGCCCTAAACCAAGCTACTAAACGGTGGGGCTAATGACCCAGACACCAGGATATTAGGGGTCCCCAGGGCTAGGAGAGGTATAAATGGGTGGGGGGGGGAGCTAGGTGCATGTGCAGGCTGTACGGAAATAATCTTTGAGGAGAGAGCAAAGTTGATGAATGAAGGGGGCATAATGAATTGCAGGGAGGAGAGAATTCCACAGTTTGGGCATGCAATGATAGGATGCTGCTTGGCCAACTGAGATGGCTCTGCGAGGGGACAGCCAATGAGTGGTTGTCAGGGGTTCTGAGGGAGTGAGAAAGGGGAGAGGAAAGGACGAGAGAGGATAGGTACAGAGGTAGGGACTGGGGCCAAATGTAGCCACGAGTCTGGCACAGTGGAATTGTCTCCAATCCTGTAAAGAGATGAGGTGCAAAGCCTGGTAGAGACTACAGTGGTGAGTGCCAATAGGACTGCCAAGGGTGAAGTGACAGAAGAAGTGGACGAGGGTATCCAGTCTGGTTAGGGTAGTTTTGGGGACAGCACAATAGACTCCATTGCCATAATCTAGGATTGGGAGGATCATTTTCTGCACAATTTGGTGTCCGGCTGGAAGTGGGATGCTGCCGCGGTTGCGGTACAGGGTCCCCATCTTGGGGTGCAACTTCTTTTGGATAGTCTCGATGTGCACAGAAAAGTCAAGGTGTTGGTCGAACCAGGCACTGAGGAATCTAAAGGAGGTGCAGTCCTCCAGCATTGTCCCATCCAGTGTGTGGAATGTGGGGAAGGAGTGGAGCTGAGGGAGTCTCTTCCTTGTGCCAAAGGACATGGAGACTGTTTTCTTGGCATTCAGGAAGAGCTGATTATAGCAAAACCAGAGCTGGACATCATTGAAGTCATGCTGCAGTCTGGTGGCTACATCAGAGGTGGAGGGGTCTGAAGTGTACAGGACTGTTGTCCACATACATGTGAATGGATGTGTGTAGGCAGGTAGAGGGTAGGTCATTTAGGAAGATGGAGAACAGTAGCGGGCCAAGGACAGAGACTTGGGGGACCCCAGTGGAGGTTGGGAGGGGAAGGGAGACAGTTTCCAACCTTGACAGATTGTGTCCTGCCCGCTAGGTAGGAGTGGAACCACGCGGTGACCATGCTGGACAGCCCTGCTAGGGAAAGCTTGGAGAGTAAGACAGGGTGAGAGACAGTGTCAAAAGCCTTTGTGAGGTCAACAAAGATGGCAGAGGTGATTTGGCCATTATCCATGCCGGTGAGGATGGTATCGGTGAGCCTAAGGAGGGATGTGGTGGTGGAGTGTGACTTCCTAAAATGAGACTGGAAGGGGGTAAAGAAGGCAGTGGAGTCAAGGAAGGAGGAGAACTGGGAGAGGACAAAGTGTTCCTGAAGTTTTCCTAGCATGGGGAGGAGGGAGATAGGGCAATAGTTTCTGGGGAGGATGGGTCACCGCCCATTGGCAGATGGATGACTGTGGCATGCTTCCATTCAGAAGGGATAGAAGTTAGAGAGAAGGAAAGGTTGAAAAGTAAGGCCAGGGGGAAGCAATGGCTGGTGCAGACAGTAGCAGCATTTTTGTGTCCAGCCTGGTGGGGCATTTGCCATTGTAAGGGCTTAGAGTGAGCAGGGCATTATAAACATCAGCCAGGGTAACGTGGTGGAAGAAGAACCCCTGGTGGGCATCTTGAGCAGGCCATGGTGGGGTAGTTTGTGCTGCAGTAGTGGGAGAGAGAGATGACATCAGTGCTGCAGTACAGTTAGTGAAGATAGAGTTGAACTCGATAGCCACTGTTAGTGGGCCCATTACAGAGGAATCTCCTGTGTTAATGACAGGGGTAGGTGGTTGGGATGGTGGGGAAAAGAGTGATTGTATTACCTTCCAAAATTTACAGGGGTGATATATGTTGCAGTGGAAGGTGGATTGGAAGTAGTTTGAGTTTGCCTGTTGGATTTGTCTAGTACATGTATTGTGACAAGTGCAGTACTTCAGGAAATCTGAAGTGGAGCCTGATGTTTTAAAAGCCTTCCAAATCAGATCCCTGGCTCTGAGGCAGTTCACGGCAACAGCCAATATCCAGGGCAGGTGAGCTCCCTGTACACGGGTACGTCTGAGAGGGGCATAAGTGTCCCATACAGAGATGAATTTGGACTTGAAATAGTCCAGAGCTGAGTCAATTGAGGATGCATGAGAGACTAGTCAGTGTTTGCCAAGTCATTTAAAAGAGATGCTAGATCCAGAGATTTGTAAGACCAGACCAGCAGTGTCGGGGGGGGGGGGCTTTGGCCTGTGAATTTTCCTTATCGAGTAAATTACGTGATGGTCACTGATGGAGTCAGGTAGGAGACCTGCAAACATTTTCCAATGTGGGTGGGAGGTGAGGGACCAATCTAATGGCGAGTGAGTCTGGGTTTTGGTGTTTAGGTGTGTGGGTTCCATAATCAATTGAAATAGATTTAGTGCGGCAACATCATTCCGAACTTTGGAGCTAGAGGAGGCGAACCAATTTATAATAAAATCTCCTAGGACATGAAGCTCCCCACCCAATGTGAAGGATTGGAGTGCAGTTCAGTGATCCTTGATGGAGGATGCAGGGGAATTGGGAGTGCGGTAGGAACAAGTTATAAAAATGGGGATGGAGTAAGGGATGGAGATTTTCACCAGTAAGGAGTTTATAGACTGTGTGGGTGGAGGAAGTAGGGATACCGGGGTGAAATAAAGGGAGGAACTGATGTATATGGCTATACCACCACCCCTTCTGGCACTGGGGCGGTCAGGCCGGATGATGGTGTATCCAGGGATTGAGATGCTAGTGTCCTCGATGTGTGGTTCTTGCCAGGTCTTGGTAACAATCATAATGTTTGGTTTTAGGGATAAGACACTTGGTTGGAACAATTCAAGTTTTTGGAGGAGACTGTGTATATTTAGATGTGCCATCCTTAGGCCATGTGGAAGCTGTAGGGTGGTTGCTGGACAACATTCATTTTGTATTGTGTTCCTACTATTTTCCCTTTCCCCGGGTCACACCTGTAAATGAGCCTAGACTCAGTGTATCTTTCCCGGATACCAAAGTTTAAATAACTAAAAGCTGAAAGCTACAGAAAAGTTCTCTCCCTCTCAGTGGTGAAGAAGCCAATTTTTTAGGGAAACGTTTTCACAAAAACGAAATATAGGAATTGGTGAACAGGCACATAAGAAAGGATATGATCTAAATGGTAACACTGGGAGCAGTGATACCACCACTGCAAAGGGACAGTGGTTGGCAACTCTGAATCTAAAACATGCCCATTTCCACATCCAAGGCCCTCTCACAAATAATATCTGAGGTTCAGACTGGGAAAAGACCTGTACCAGTTCACACTACTCTTTGGTTTGACCTCAGCTCCAAGTGTATTTACAAAGGGCATAGCAGCAGTGGGCAGTGGCTGCATACTTGCAAAGAAAAGGGGGAGTAGTATGCTCCTATCTGGATGACTGGCTAGTCACCGGCAGGTCAAGAGAGGAAGCACTAAGCTCATTTGCACTGATAAAAAACACACTGGAAAACCTGGGTTTCCTTCTGAATAAGATAAAATTGCAACTAGAACAAAACCAAATACTGATGTCCATGGGGCAGAATTGGACACCACATCAGGAAATCATTTCTAGCAAAAAGCAGGGGTAGAAAGCTTGCTGCCCTGTGCAAAGTTATTTAAGGCAGGTAAACTAAGACCTGCAAGGGACTTCTTGCATCTGCTAGGCCACATGTCAGCAGCAACTACTGCTGTGCCATGGGCTCAGCTACAGATGTCAGATGTGTACTACCACTTTAAAATAAAACTCACTAAACCATCCAGTACCAGTCACAAACCAACTGACCAGGGCCTTGGAGTGGTGGAAAGAGATGGATAACCTCAGAGAAGGAATCCTCTTCCAGCAACTGTCCCCAAATCTCACACAAAGGATGCCTCCCTCCATGGATAGGGGGGCCACCTAGATGATCAGACAATAAGTGTGGTCTAGTCCAGCAACAACAGAAGACACACATAAACCTGACAGAGCTCAGGGGAAGTAATCATGTTGATGCAGTCCTTTTTAGGCCTGCTGCAAGGTCAGTTGGTTCTAACAAGAACAGACAATACTACCACAATGTACTACATGAACAAGCAAGCTGGTAACAGGTCCTCAAAGCTCTGCATAGAGGCAATGAGAATCTGATATCTGGCATACTCTCTGAATGCAGAAATTACAGCAGTGCATTTGCCAGGGAAGTAAAATGTACTGGCAGACTCTGAGCAGAATAAGCCTGGACAACCACAAGAGGTCAATAGATCAGTAGGTGGTAAGCATACTTTTCAGGAGATGGGGGACACCACAGGTAGATTTTATCGCCTTATGGGAGAATCACAAACTACCAATGTTTTGCTGCAGGCCACCATACAGAAGGAACCTGTCTCAAGATGCAATTACTCTCTGCTGGGAAGGAATGCTTCTCTTTGCCTTCCCTCTTTTCCCTCTTACACACAAAGTTCTGTAGCATAGCCTCTGTAGATCTGAAGTTCATAACCTGGAAGACTACTTTCATCATAGCCACTATTCTGTTTATTTTGTGAGTGAGGGTACAATTCCCATTATCACAAAAACAATGGACCCTGTCTGAGGTACCATATTATTGATCTATTGCCTTGTACCTGCAGACGTTTATTGAATTGTGAGGGTAGGGGACAAAGTAGGGCGAGTGGGAGTTAGACATAAGAACCCTAATAGGACATTTCCAAACTTTGTGGATACCCCCACCTAAACTCAGAGGTTACCTTGGTGAGTGACCTCAATATAAACTGGCTTTCCCCTGATGCTGCATCTTACAGAGATGCCATTACACCTTAAATATCTCACAACTTGTTGAAATGCCAACGCGTACCAACTACTGTTCTGGATCCAGTACCCTATTGGACTGGCTATTGACTAATCAACCAGAATGAATCACCCACACGGTCATTCTCCCTGATTCCATAAGTGACCATTCCCCGATCCTCTGCACCTGGTTGAATAAGTCTCCAACACTCCCAGCTAAAGAGGTGGCTATCAACATCTTACGAACATACGAACATACGAAATTTGCCAGCAGATAAAGGCCTAGAGGTCTATCAAGTCTGCTCGAATGTGCAGCTAGCACCCCTTATTCTGCAGCTGCCCCTCCCTTCCACCCTTCCCCTTCATTAACCCTCCCCCTTGTCCTGTCCCATCCTCATTTGAAGCAGTCCACTGTTCTACTGCATACCTCTTCAGCAGGTAACACATTCCACCCAGCCACCACCCTCTCTGTAAAAAAGTGTCTCCTCATCTCCCTCCTGAACCTTCCTCTCTCCAGTCTCATATCATGGCCCCTGGTGGCCCTCCCCTCCCTTACTTTGAACAGCCCCTCTGTACCCATCTTGTTTATTCCTTTCATGTATTTAAAGGTTTCAATCATGTCACCCCTGTCTCTCCTCTCCTCCAGTGAATACATGTTCAACTCCTTCAACCTCCTCTCATATGATAAGTCCCCCAGCCCCTTGATCATCTTTGTCACTCTGCACCCCCTTCAGTAACTTAATGTCCCTCTTCAGATACGGACGCCAGTACTGCACGCAGTACTCCAGGTGTGGTCTAACTAATGACCTATACAGTGGCAGAATCACCTCCTCCCTCCTCGAGGATATACCCCTTGCAATACAACCCAGCATTTTGTTGGCCTTTGCAGCTGCCTTCCTACATTGTGCAGTTGTTCATTGACCCTGTAATGAGCACATCCAGATCCTTCTCCTCCTCTGTCTGGGCTAGCTGCACTCGCCCTAGCTGGTAACTCCTCCTTGGGTTCTTCATCCCAAAATGCAGCACCTTGCACTTTTTGGCATTAAAGCCAGTTGCCAGGTGTCTGACCAGGTTTCAAGCTTTGCCAGATCATTCTGCAACCCCTGCCATCCCCTAGGTCATCCACCACCACGCCTACCTTGGTATCATCAGCAAACAGACTGATCTTGCTCTTGATGTCCCATGATATGTCTGCAATGAATATCCCAAACAACACTGGTCCCAACACGAACCCTGTGGAACACCATCATCACTGCCCTTGGGTGTGAGGCTCCCACCACCACCAACCTCTGTTGCCTTCCTTGCAGCCAGTTTTCTACCCATCTCACCAGCTTTGCACCTGCCCCTGTGCCTACTAGCTTCCTTCCCAGCCTTCCATGTGGCACTGAGTCGAATGCCTTACTGAAGTCCAGATACAGGACATCCATTTCATGGCCCCTGTCCAGTTGCCTAGTTACCCAGTCATAGAACTCGACCAGGTTAGTTTGGCAGGATCTGCCATGTATGAAGCCATGCTGTCTGCTGTCCTGTAGTCCTTTGGCCTCTAGGATCTAGGATCTTGTGATGAGGGCTACTGGGTCCCCTAAAAGAGCACCTCTACCAAGTTGATTGGTCACCCTGCTACTCAATAACTGACATAGACAAGGCACTAGACTATTTCATTAAGACTTTCAGCGTGGCTTGCGACATCTTCGCACCCCTCACCACTAGGAAGTTCAGAGTCTACCACAAGATGTGGATAACTCCCTCATTTATTGATCTTATGCATACCAGGGATAACCTCTGGCATAAAGCTAAAAGTACGGGTACACAATCTGACCTTCAAAACTACCGAGAAGCTCGCAATACTTGTACCCAGGCCATTCGTCAGGTTAAATCATGCTTCTTTAGGACTGAACTGGACAATTCCTGGGGCGATAGCTGCAAATTTTAGGCAAACATCAAAATGCTAACAGGAACACCTAATAAATCTCCTCCTGCCCTACTAAAGCTAAATAGAAATATAATCCAGGACCCAAAAATCATTGCAAACACCTTCAACAGGGCCTTCACTGACCTTAGTAAAGTACTCCCCACTAACTACCTCAACCCTGTCAATGGCTACCAAAGTCCAACACCAGCTTTCTCTCCCCCTAACCAGGGTACCTCTGTTCCACCATTCTACCTCAGAGTAATCAAAGCCTCTGAAGTCAAAAAATATCTGTTGCAAGTACTTCGAAAATCCAGGCACAGCAGCGACGGTCTAGATCTGAAACTACTAACTCACCTTAGATGAGATCCTGGCAACCTTAACGAGAATTCTTAACCTCTCCCTTATCTCTGGTCATTTTCTCAAACTCTGGAAAGCCGCAGTTGTAACACCAGTTTTCAAAAGTGGAGACAGGACCATCCATACTAACTACAGGCCAATTTCAATCCTTCCCCCATCTCCAAAGTCTTGGACTGCATAGTCTATGACCAGCTAATTGACCACTTCCATAAGTATCAACTTCAGTGTAAAGAACAGCATGACTTTCAAAAGCTACACAGCACAACGTCTGCTCTTGTTGAGTTCACTGGTTTCATACATGATTCTCAGGATCGGGAGCACTTAGTGGGAGCTACCTTTATTGACCTCACTAAGGCCTTCAATACAGTTAATCATGAACTCTTTCTAGCCCAACTACATGAATCCACTGTGTCCTCTACCTCCCTGAGCTGGTTTTGCAGCTATCTCACTGATAAGGTTCAACAGGTTAAAATTGGCAAAACCTTCTCTGACAGACACAATGTTAGCACAGGTGTCCCCCAAGGGTCCATAGTAGGTCCTTTGCTGTTCAGTCTTTTTCTAAACAATCTCCCTAAAGCATGCCAAGACAAAATCCTATTACATGTGGACAATGCTGTCCTCTACTGTAGCCACCCTAATCTCTACTCTCTCAAGCAAAGTCTTCAGAGTAATTTCAAACTTGTTAAAGACTGGTTCACCAGTGTGCAGTTGCTACTCAACTATAAGAAAACAAAAACAATGCTTTTCACCTCCTCACATAGCAAAAAGAAATCAGACTACAAAATGAAATTCTCAAGATGGTGCATAACTTCAAGTACCTTGATGTTACTCTGGACAGCACCGTATGTTACTCACTGCTTGTCGACAATGTCTCTGAGACTGTCAGCAGGAAAATCAAACCGCTGTATAGGCACAGACGTTGTCTTACTACCGACCCCCTTAAACTAGCTATAATCAGCTCAGTGCTTTCTGTTATAGATTGTCTATAGCTCAGCACCTGAGTCTACCCTAAAAAGAATTGCCCTTGCCCTAAACAAGTCCTGCCGGCTAATCCTGGGTGCTCCTCTCCTAACCCACATGTGTGACCTATACACACTCACAGGCTGGCTGAACCTGGACAACCAAATCCCGTATCAACTCTGTCTACTGGCCAAGAAAGCCACCCTTGTTCTGACCCCTCCTGGCGTCCAATCTATGCTATGCCAATCAGTCCCTAATAGGCTGACCAGAGGATCTCACAATACTCAATACAAAGTCCCCTTCTGCCGCACGACTCAAGGACAACAGTCCTTTGGCTATCATGCCCCAAAGTTGCTAAACTCATTCCCGGGTGACCTCCTCACCGAACCTAAATTAGGACCATTCAAACTGAAACTTCATTTTCACCTCAACGGCCAAATGACTTGCTTATGATCCCAATAATAAAGGTTCATGGCCTAGGCCGCTGAACCTACCTCACCAGCACTGTTATACCTATGGCCTGCTACTTTCCCTCCCACTCCCTTTATTACTTAACCTGCTCCATACCTCTCGTCCCCCACCTCCCTTCCCCTCTTAGGCTCCTGAGCCACTTCTCCCTCCACCCTAACTCCCCCGTCCCTTTCTATTTCAACCCCCCTCAGCTCCCTCTCCTATTCTTACACATTTCTCTCCTTTCCTTCCCCCAGCCCACACCCTTCTCCATCTCTTGAGCTAAACTCCCTGGCCTCCTCCACCTGCCCCTTCCTCTCTCCATTGACAATGGGAATCATGGTCTCTCCAGTTTTCCCTATCTTGAATCCTTTCTACTCTTTTTTTCCCTCGCTCCTCTCTATATCTTGCTCCATGATTTTTTCAGCCTCCCCTGAATATACCACAATTTCACAGAATTGTTAGACCGTTGCTCTATTGTTATTGAACTAATTACCCTAGCCTGTAACCTGTCTGTCAGCTCACAGATGCTTATTACTTAATTTGTATAATCTTTAGTGTCTCTGTTTACTACTTATCCTTTGTACCTGCTTTGACTGTATGTAACCTTTATTGTTTTATTGTTGTCCTTGCTATATACCTTGCATTGACTATATGTATCATCATTGTATACTTTTCTTCCTGATGTGGAACCTTTGCAAATGAGCTTCTAGCTCAAAGGTTGTAATTCGAGACTTGAATAAAATAAATAAATAAAAAATTGTGTTTGCAACCCAATATAGTTTATTTCCAACCTTTGCACAGTTTGTGTTTTGTACAGTAGAAACTCTGATGAGCATTAACACAGTTTTCTCCTATAAATATATATACAAACAGAATATCTGACAGGTAAGTGTCATATATGAGGAAATATCACCATCGAGGAGTCTAACAAACCATAAAGCCATGAGCCAAAGGGCGAGTGGCCTTTGTGATCTTATTTGATCCCAAGATGGTGATAATTCATGAATATATGGGACCTACCTATCTGATGTTTTATATATTACATTAGGATGGTCTGTTTTGATTGAATATAATATGTGCTGGTTTTTGTGTGTAGCTTATTTAAAGCCCTGCTTACACTGCTGACTTCGTAGCACCTCAACCCATGCACATGGGATGATGCGCTGCAAAGTCAGCAGTATGAACACTGCCAGGAGCACCTTAAATGCTCCTTGGATAATTGTTTTGATCCAACTCAGATGTGGGATCAGTAGCAGAGTGAGCGCATTAAATGGCAGTGTGAACACTCTGCTGCGTTCACTCCGCTACAAAGGCTGTTTTATTTTCAGCCTGTGGTGCACTCTCAGCCCCTCCTCAGAGTGACTTGCCATGCTGCAAGGGTGGGCTGTGTAAACCTGGCAGCAACAGATGAATCGGGAAGGGAGCAGCACACATTTCACAGCGTTGCTGCAGTATAAACATGGCTTTAGTGTATTTGTTTGAATTAGAGTGTTTCCATAATGCAGTGGTGTTCCTGCTACAGTGTTCCCCATAGAGTTTTTCCACCTTGTAGAGGCATTTCAAAGGCTGCATAGTATCGGCCCTTTCAGGTCTCCATTGTGCAGTGGCTTCCCATAAAGGGAGGTGTGGTTTTGGCATGTCTTCCCTTAGTTCTCTCTCAGGATGGCAATGAAGGAGCAGCATGGAAGAGAGCCATTTAAATGATTGGTAAGTGATTCAAAGGGGGGGCTGACTTTGTGGAGTGTAGCTCAGGGACACTTTCTTTACACAGGTTAACTTTGATTTCCATGTTTGGCTGTTTTTTTGGCAAGTGATATGGGGCAGTAGCGAACATGGTTGGTAATGAGTCAAGGAGGGGCAGACGTCATGCAGGGTAGCTCACTGACACTTTCTTTACGCAGGTTAACTTGGTTTTGCAGGTGTGTATGGCTGTTGCAAGTGATGAGGGGCTCTTATTAAGTAGTTTAGGTGAGGAACACTGTTTTTACAGGTTTGTTTTGTTTTTTTGCAGGGGCTGCAGTTGCAGACACTGTTAAGTCTGTAATGTGGGTGATTTGTAGGTTGTTGTTACATGTGTTATGTGGGTGGTTGTTTCACGTTTCAATTCATTTCATGTTTCTTGTATTTAAACTGGTATGAAGATTGACAAAACTGCAAATTCTCACTGTGACCAGCATACATAAACAATATATAAACATACACAAAAATGAATGCATATGACTTAAAATATGAGCAATCTGCACCATTAATGAAAACGTGATATGGTTTTGATTTAAATGCATTCAGTTTTCCACATTATAGATCATGACAGTGTTATGTGACACTCCTGAATAATCACAGTGCTTCCTTCAGTTGTACTTGAGGTACTCTTATTTCCATAAGAGTGTCTCACATGCTGTTCCAGCCTAATGGGTTTCTGGCTAGTATCATTCATGCCTCAGAAAGGATCTGCAACAAAAGGTATTTTTAAAACAAACGTGACACAAAAAAAATACATCATTAGAATGAGCTTGTTGTGCTGTGCTGACTATGTAACGATCTTGTGCTGCACCGAGTACATCACTAGTGCAGCATAAGAAGATCGAACGTAGTCGCATGTGCGCAATGAAGGGGCCGTGGCGGTGTGAGCTGGCCGGGAAGTGAACAGCACCTATGGAACTGTGTCTCAGTAAGTTATTTTTCTTCTTTGTACAGGACACTGGAGACATACCATGATTATCCATACAATATAAAAGATTGTGTATGAGTAATCATATGCAGACAAGGCAGTTGAAAGATCTCGAGGTTTCCATGGTAACAGACCTCTTGAGCTGGGCTCTGGAGGTGGTAGGTTACCATGGAAACCTTTCAATCCTACAACTGCCTTGTTGTGCATGATTACTTATACACAATCCTGTATCTAGGTGTGCTAGGAAGGCCTCTTACATATAGAAGAGTGTTGCCTCTTGCATCCTAAGTGCACCAGAATTGCTCACCTTCGGTTCACCGTTTTCTTGTCCCAAGAATGCGAGAGGTGACACTCTTCGATCCATAAGAATTACACCTAGTGCCCCTATAAACTTTATACCCCAAACAAGTTCCAGCAGATTATTATAACAGTAAATGGCCTTGCATTTAAAATGTTGTTTGTGCAAAGGAAGGTACAAACAGTGGAGTTGCAAAAACAAATAATTTTTGTGTTCTGGTGAAAAATGTGTTAGCGCTTCTTGGAAACATTTCCATTACTGAATTTGGCATTAAACCTAGCACTATCGTATGCAGAAAATGGATAGATGAAGTGATATTTAAAGGACAGGCAACCAAATTCCTTGTACAGAGCACAGTGGTGAACTGATCTACCCACTCCTGTTTCAAATCTACAAATAGAATTAGATAACATATTCAATCTACTAAAATGTTTTTCACTTACATAAAAATAAAAAAGACTTCCATATTCAAATTTTGATAACAAAAGTCCAGTGGCTAATAGTTTATGTGATTCCAGTAGCAAAAACTGTTTTCTCTTGTATAACATACCAAGTCTCTTGTGTAATATTTTAGTAAACCAATCAATATGAGTCTCAAATGTAAAAAAAAAAATCTATGTAAACTCCCAAATAACAAAAATATTCAACCCTTTCAATGAAATTACCAGTTAAATAAAAAAATGTGGAAATCAAGAGGGGAGGATTTGTTGGGACAGGAAAAAAAAAACATGGATTTCAGGATTTTTTAGAGTTTAAAAAGTTTATGCAACAGAAACCAATTATGCATATTGTGATAATCATTTTTAAGTATTTCTTAGTCTGAGTACATCCTTATCAGAACTAAAAATAACTGTGTCATCCACATATCAAATTAACTTTGTGGAGGAACACACCACAGGTAGTGTGTTTAGAAACTAAGAAAACAATAAGGGGCCTAAGCCAGACCCCTGGGGTACACTGCATTTAATCTCTTTTATTCTCAGAGTGAAGAGTACACATGTTAGTAGTTTTGTAATAATGTGTATATATTGTATCCATACTTGTAATAGTTAATGACTAGGATGTTCATTATTTTGTAATAAGCTGTGTAGTTTTGTAAGTAGTGTTAATTACTATCAGATATGGGGAAATAGTGAATGATTTTTATAACTGGAAACGTCCCAATTATGTAATATATCTATATCTATATCTATATCTATATCTATATCTATATCTATATCTATATCTATATCTATATCTGTAAGTAATGAGCCACAACAGAGTGTTCATTATAGGATTTTAATGCATACCCAGGGGTGTAGTAAGGCACAAAGCCAAAGGCTGAGTGTCCTTATGCACCTGGGAAGTGCATTACAATCCTAACATGCACATCCTGGAGGGGCTTATCACACTTACAAATTGTATTTATTTATTTAAAAGTGGGTAGTCATGAAAGGCACCTAGATCAGAAGCTCATTTCCAGGTGCAACCTGGGGCAGGGGGTACAGAGGAATAAAATACAGCATTGATAGCTAGTTGTTACAAAATGTAGAAATGTTTGCATAATGAAAAAGAATACTTTATACAATGAAGAATATCTAATAAATACAAAACAATATTTACATGGTCATATACAATGATTTGCTGCAAGAGGAGAGGGAACAACAAAACAGAGGTGAGTGAGTGTTAGGAAGGAAAGCAGATACAGAAAGTAGTAGGGTTTGGTTTGAGTAGGTGCTTGAGGGCAAGGAAGGAAGGAGAAAGATGGATTTGGAAGGGAGCACTATTCCAGAGGGAAGGAAGTCTATAGGAGAAGGAAAGTTTGCCGGCTGACGTGCATACACGTGGGAGGGAAAAATTGCTGGCGCAGTTCGACCGTGAGTTGTAGGATGAGGGGTTAGCAGGATTTAGGAGGGAGGCGAGGTAGGGTGGAAGGGTTCTGAAACAGTATTTAGTAATGAAGGTGGAACAGTGTGAGAAGCATCTCTGAGCGAGTTGTTGGAGGGAACGGGAGGAGTATAGGTCACAGTGGTGAGTTAAAGAGGGGGAGTTAGAGGTGAACCTGCAGAAGGCATGAAACAGGACATCAAGTTTGGCAAGGGAGGTGGCTGGGGTAGCACTATAAACTATGTCCCTGTAGTCAAAAGCCAGAAGGCTCCATTTAACTACAAGATCACGTCTTACAGGGAGGGAGAAACTGGCTTTATGGCAATATAGTAGCCCAAATTTAGGGCATAGCTTGGAGTGTAGAGTACTAAAGTGGGAAGAGAAGCTGAGGGATCGAGCCAGACCCCTAAGTACTTGTAGTTGGGGATGTTGTCTAGTAGGGTGTTGGTAGCCGAGAAGAAGACTGGGAGGGTGGGAAGCATGGTGAGTTTTTGTTTAGATTCAAAGGTCATGGCTACATTTTTTTTTGTATTCAGTCTTAGGCAGTTGGCATGAAACCAGGCTGTGACCACCGTGAGATCACTTTGAAGGGGGATTAGATGGCTTGGATGGATGGACCAGACAGAAAAAAATACGATGTCATCCACATACATGTGCATATTGGCATGGCTGCATACTGAGAGGAGATCATTAATAAAGAGTGAAAAAAGAACAGGCACAAGGATTGATTCCTGAGGCACATGTGAGAGGATGGGGAGGGAGGGGGATAGAACATTGTTAATAGAGACTGACTGGAAACGGTCAGTTAGATAGGAGCTGATCCAGGACACTGAAGCAGGAGATAGGTCAGCTAGTCTTAGTTTATTTAATAGAAGAGGGTGGAAACAGAGTCAAAGGCCTTGGTCAGGTCAATGAAGATAGCCCAGGTGATCTGGCCAAGGTCTATAGCAGAATGAATGGCATCAGTAAAGCGTAAAAGGGAGGAGGTGGTACAGTGGAATGTCCTGAAGCCTGATTGGAATGGGGAGAGGCTGTTGGAAGCAAGAAGGAATTCATTGAGCCTTGAGAGAATTAGGGACTCTTGGACTTTGACGAGGATGGGGAGAAGGGAAATGGGATGGTAATTTCCATGGACAGTGGGGTCACCACCTTTGAAAAGGGAGAGGACTGTGGCAGACTTCCAGGCTGTAGGGACAGTAGGTGTGGAGAGCAGAAGATTTAAGATGAAGGTTAAGGGGGTAACAATAGAGGAGGCTGAGATTTTGAGGAGCCATGGGTGCAGACCATTGAGACTTGACTTACAGGGGTTAAGTGAAGCAAGAGCTCGTAGAACTTCTGGCGGTGAAATTGGCGATAGTTGAAAACCGGAAATCTGTGAGGGGGATTGGAGGGTGCGGGATGGAGAAGCAGGGAGTTCCTGGGGAATGGTGCAGGATATGAAAAACTTATTTAGGGCCTCTGCAACAAGGAAAGGGTCAGAGATTAGTGAATTGGCCTCACAGAGAGATTACGGATTCAGCAGTGGGGTGCAGGAGCGAGCGAAGATCCTGCCAGAAGAAGGAAAGGGTACTATTTGAGGGGTGCAAGCATGCCTTAAAGAAGTCAGATTGGGTACGGCAGATACTTTTAGTACAACTGTTGCAGAGGGCGCGAAAAGCTTGTAGGGAAGCCTGATTACCAGAGGATTTAAAGTGGCACCAAGCGATATCACTTACAAAATGGCTCTAAGTAGGTCTTTTGTGGGAGAGAAAATGAGATTTGTGGGAGAGAAAATGAGATTTGGTACCTGGCTGTGTAAGAGATTTAATGCACAGACAGGGGAGATTTCTTGATCAAGGAAATTTCTAGAGTTTTTCTTGCCATTTTCGAAATATATTTATACAATACGTGTTGATCTGGATTAGCCAAGATAAAAGTATTGTCTTATGACCAGCTTGCAAGACATTACTACTGTCTCACACGTGAGCAAGATAGTAGCTGGGTGCAGTATGTCATGTAAGCAATAGTACACAATGGGTTGTGCATTATGGTATGATAACCACACTCCTAGGGGCATAGTTAGGCACGAGACCAAAGGCTGCGTGCCGGTTGTCCCTAGGAGTGGGTAATGACACCGTAATGCACATCCCCGGAGTGTCTTATTGCACTTATAAAATGGTCCTTTATTTTTAGAAACAGCTTTTTTATTTTGAAACACATTTTTAAATAAGTAAAAATGTAAGTGAATCTGTGCTTTTAATATAAAATAATCCTTCCACCTATTGGTGCTAGATCAAAGTAGTGTTATACAGTGTGTGCTTCTCTGCCCACTTAAGCTTCATATTCCCCTGCCAGCCACAACAATTCACAAATGCTGTTTTCCTCATTCTAAGTGTAACTCACCCCCACTGGCCCCCTTGTCTAACTAGCAGGGCTGCTCCTCTCACCACCTGGTGCCATAGAGAAGGATGGGGGTTGTCACTACAGTTCTGTTTACTAGTATTGGGTACCTGGGAGAAAACATTTGCTCACAATTATGCTAGGTTTGAACTTTTGGTCGGGGGCACCCAAGAAAATCCAGACACAGTGGAAGCAAAAACAGTACTGTACAAACCAGGTTAGGATTCTAGAGTGTGGCTTTTATTCACATACACAGAGAATAATCACAAAGCAAAGATGGACCCCCACAGGGCTATTCCTTCTGGTAATGCAGATTACTGCGGTACAGAGAACATACACAGTGAACCCTCAAGTTCTGACTTGAACAGCGAACACTCTGGTTCTGACTTGAACAGCGAACACTCTGGATCTGAATTACACTTCCTCTTGACTAGGTACACACAGCCAGTACTAGGAGACTTTCCCATATTTCATAAGGAATTACTGGTGGCACACTTGACCACCAAAGAGCACATACTGACTCACAGAGAATCCAACCCATGTCTGGGTAAACTATTTTCTTCAGGCACTGGCCAAATGCACTGAGAGAAAACTCAGGTACCCAAACTGAACCCGGAGAGGTAAACATGGTCACTCCAGATGGGGGGGGGGGTCTTCCACCTTTTGCTTCCAAATTTATACTCGGCCATTCATATGGTTAATAACACCCTTACAGAAAACTTGTAGACGCTATCCTGAATTGTCTTTCACACTTAACATACTACATTACACACCTCTGAAGTGTCAGGAAGTTAAACGTTCTGTAATTGGCAATGTCTCTTCACTAGAACCCAACTTTAGCAGACACTTGTAAACAGAAAACAGTCTAGGTGATAGGATCCCTTTGACAGAGAAAATTCACCACAAAGAATGCAGGTGCCGCAGGGCTTTTCCAAACAAAAGTCACAGGTACTCACAGAGCAGTCGAATCTCAGGCAGCTTCAACACAGTCCAGACTGGACCAGGGGATTGCCCCTGAATCCTGGAGCTCCACCCCATCCCTCCTGGGATGGGGCACTGTGAAAACCACTTGTCTTGGTTTCCACTACTTCACCACTAGGCTGTACTGGCTCACACTAGGGTGAGAAATAAACAAAAACACTACTGGTAGCTCTCTGACAGAGCTAAAGAGAGAGACTGCACTACTTGCAACCTCCTTCACTGACTCCAACTGCAGACTGACTCACTCTAACTGAACATTCTAAAGCTAACTCCCTGCAGCCAGCTTCCAATGTGGCTCATGCAGCTGCAACAGTTCTAAAGTGACATCATCACTCCAGCTCAGCTGAAACTAAAAAAACAGAGTGTGACACTGTGAAATCCATTTAACTGGCATTTCACAAGCTGCCTGTCCCTGCCTGCCACTGATGCTAATGGGATTCTAGTAACCCCTGGGAATAAGGGGTTACACTATGTATGACACATAGCCACTTACTTTTTTTCATTCTCCTCACTCTGTAGACAAAACTAGAAGGAAGCCATAACAGAGGCTTCACAGTTCCCCGATGCTGTAAGCATGAGTGTGGTTCAAAACTGCCACACTCACTGACAGCATCATGAACTGCTCACTCTGTCCTAAAAGCTAAACAACAAGGTGTGTTATTTACCACCTGTTCCCTTTGTTTTTATAGTATTATTGCTTATTTTCTTCATTCTGAGTTTTTTTTCTTTGTGTTTCCCCACATTCAAGAAATGGAATGTTTACCATGTAACACAGGGATTCAAAATTCTGCCCAGTTCCACTGGCAGAATGTTCCTCTACTAACATACTGTATACACACACACACACACACACACACACACACACACAGGCCTTTTCTAAAGCCACAAAAGTATCTCACTGTCAGGGAAAGCAGAAGAGATTTCCTTGATGAGCATGGTAAAAATAGAAGGGGGAATTTTCACTGTCAGCAAAGAAACAGTTGTAATGAAAACTATAAACAATACTTACTGTTTCTAATTTGTTTATGTGGGTAAGGAGAGTGTGATAATGAAGGAAAAAACATTCAATTAATTTGTTTTATTTTTTATTTATGGTAGTTTATTTTTAGGGCCAGTTGAAGGTTTTTACAGTGTAAAGGTAACAGCCATGTTTGTGATGGAAAATCAGTTCTGAATCTAGGGAGACTGATGGAAGATAGTTCTGCTTGTAGGAGGACTGCTTTGCTTATTGTGTGATGTGGTTTAGGACCAGGATAACTGTGAGTATATAAAGACTTAATGTACGGTCAGCTGATGTCTCTTGGCCAATGAGATTTCTAGATTTTCTCATTCCATTTTATAAAACAGAATACTGAACTAATCCGAGCTCAGCTTTAACAATGTTGATGACATCACAATAGGCATGTGCAGCACCAAAGCCAGCAGATGAGATGCTTTGTAGATTTAGTTGATTTCTAATTCACATCTTTATTGTTATTAATAAGGTACAACCAAGGTGATATTGATTGTGTGATAATCAATCCCAGTGGTGTAATCTGGCACTAGGCAAAGCCAAGTGCCACATACCCCCAGAGGGTGATTAACAGACTATTAATGTCACCCTGGGAGTATCTTATTGCTTTTATAGCAATGGGAACCCATGCTTCTTGACATATACAGTCATCTCGCCTTTTGTTTTGGTAAATACCTCTTTTGTGATATTAAATATTCCTTCCAACATTTTCAGGTATGAGTTCAAACTGGGGATATGCTGGAGTACAGCATGCCCAATCTGAGCATTCTTATGCAGTTCTTCCTGTCATGTGGTCTGTGGTTTACTAGCTTTGGTGATCGTGTCTTTTTCTATGACACAAACAAAAAAAAGAGGCACTTTATGTCGAATTGTATCAGTAATTGCAGACCATTTCTCTCACCCAGGGGCCACCAAGTCAGACACCGCTACCTCTAAGGATGCCAGATGGGAGGAAGAGCAGTTGGACTACAGCGGGCTCAAGAAGGTGGTGACGGTGGGATCTGGAAGGCTGGGAGGAGTGGATCACAGGCACATTCCTCAACTGGTAGCACTAAGAAATTCCTATACCATTCTGTCAGAGTGGGACTGCCAAGAAGGGGCACCCAAGGTAGTGGACAGTGAAGATGTGGGGGGCCTCCCTATTAGAGTCCCCAGAGGGGAGAAAGAAGGTCCCTAGAGAAGGAGGAAGCCACGTCTGGTGGGGGACTTTATTGTCAGGAGGATAGAGTAGGGAGAAGGAAAGGAGGTGGAAAGCTACCTGACACAACAGCTCAGAGTGAGGGGAAGCATACCCAATGGATCATGAGGGAAATAGGAAGGAAGGGGGAGGTGGATGTCATTGTCCACCTGGGGACAAATGACCTAGCTATGGATTGCACAGGAGCAGTGGAGGAGCAGTTTAGGGAACTGGAGAAGGGTCTTAGGCAGGTAGCATGCACTGTAGCCTTTACAGAAGTACTGCCTGTCCACTAGAGGGGAAGGAGAGAGAGGTCTGAACAAAGGACTTCAACTCATGGTTGAAGGAATGGTGCAGAGAAGAGGAGTATGGCTACACTGGGGACTGGGGATCCACCTTGAAGGATCAAAGCTTATACTGGGGGAATGGCCTGCATCCATCCAGGAGGGGAATGACAGTCCTCACTGGATGGGTTCAGTGTTACTTTGATGGACATTTAAACTAGCTGAGGGGGGGTGGCTGAAGACAAAGAGGAGGCAGTAGCTGCCACCACCCACAGGCTGAGATAGAAACTACAGAGACTAAAGAGATCACGAGAGGAGAGACTCCCATTTGGGATGTAAGACAATAAAGGTAGTAGGGGATTAGCAAAGAAGGAGGTGGGGAAAGGAACATCTAAATTTAAAAGGTGAGGAAGGGGGAACAGCCGGAAAAAGGGGAAGTAAATAACAAAATCTGGAAAGCCTTGTATGCCTGTGCTAGAAGTGTGGGAAATAAGATTACAGACCTGAAGGCCATCATGGTGGAGGCATACCTGGATACTGTGGCCATTACCAAATCATGGTTCACTGACAACTGGTGTACCATCGAAATATTGAATTTTTTTACAGAGAAGACCATTACAGTGACAAACTCAAGATAGCTGCTGTAATGGTCCCGCTGTACACTGGTGCCACTTTCACTGGTGTTTCACCTCCTTCTAAATCAACTCTGACTTTGAGTTGATTATTTTAAAACTGGGGGGGGTGCTGGGGAAGAGCCCCCCCCCCACATTAGGGGTGTGGAAGATGCAGCTCCCAGCAAAAAAAAACAGTGATTTGCTGACAGACAAAATTTCATCTGTCAGCATTTCACCTGTCGCTCTTGGGGTTTTTGACAACTTCATTGTTGAAGCAGCTTGGTGGAACCCTTACAATCATATTTTGGAAGTAGTCCGACAAGGTAATACAATGTTTAGAAGGGACAGGCTAGGAAGGAAAGGACGGGAAGAGGTGCTTTATGTTAAGGAAATGTGCAGAGCAGGAGAGCCGCAGATCAAATAGGATATGGGGCTGCAGTACTGAGTAGGGAAATGGGCAGACTAGGTGGGCCGTATGGTCCTTATCTGCTGACAGATTTTATGTTTTTATGTATGTTTCTATAAGGAAAACATAAAAGCATCAAAGGTACAGAGAAGTCAAGGGGGGAGGTATTGCGAGTCATCCTTGAGTTAAGAAATGGTGCTGCTATTCAGATAGGAGTGGTCTGCATATCTCCAATACAGAGGGAGGACTTAGGTAAAGAACTGTTACAGGCAACTGGCAAAATGGCTGAAAAGCAGGAGGAGGTACTGGTGGGGGACTTTATTCTGCCAAATGTAGATTGGAGCCTCCCTGTTGCAGTGGCAGCTAGAAGTAGAGTCATCCTGGACTCTCTGCAGCATGCATTCCTCAGGCAACTAGTCAGTGAACTCACTCGGGGTGAGGCAATACTTCTGGTGCTTACTAACAGGGACAGTGTTGCAGACATCAGGGTGGGAATTCATCTGGGAACCAGCGAACATCACACAGTGTGGTTCAGTATAAGAATAGTGGTGGAATCCAACCACACAATGGCAGGGATCCTGGATTTCAGAAGGGCTGACTTTACGAAGATGGGTGTATCCCACCAAATGGAGCTGGCAGGAGGAGATGCCCTGGGTGGGTGGAGGGAAAATGGTCCAGGCTAAAAGAGGGCAGCATAGGAAAGGCAGAAAACCTGCACACCAAGCAAGTAAGCAAAAGCAGAATGAAGAGGAAACCATTATGGTTCTCAAAGGAGGTGGCTGAAAAGGTAAGGACAAAAAGTGAGGCAGTCAGAAGGTGTAGGAAGTGGGGCCATCCTGGTGGCATGGAGGGCTGAGGTGCTGGATGCCACACCTCGCACCACATCAGCAACCCGGGTTCAGGAATGAACTCAGGCTGCTGGGGGTTGGCTGTGAGGGAGATAGGTTAGAGTGTACAATGATGACTTGCCTTCTCCAGGGGAGGGAGGGTCTCTCAACCCGGCAATTGGTGACCCTGGCAGAGGCTGGAGGCACGACAGCAAGCTGGAGTCACTGGGGCATAATTGGTCATTGGTGTAGGCTGGCGATCAATCAGTCACAGGGGCTGCTTCTTTGTGGAAGGAGGGGAAGGGATGTTGCTGATGTCGGTGTACACGTCATGACGTAAGGGTCCACAACATCCCACAGAATAGAGGAAAACCCCCCATCGGAGCTGGAAGATGGAGCGCGAAGTCGGGTCCCAATGTGCTGGTGCCTGCCTACAGCCCCAGGCCCTGAAGAGACTTGCAAAATTCGGGGGTTCCACCCTCACCCCGACCCCACCTGGGGGGTTTCTGAGGTAGGATGGAGGGGCCGGAGACTGTCAGGTAAGAGGCACCGGTAGGGTCAGACTTCATAGGTGATTCCCGATGGAGTGGCTTCGATGGGCTAGCAGGAGGGGGATAAATAGAAATATCAACAAAAAAAAGTGTAAGAAGACCCAGAGACAGGAGGATAGGGAAGTGTATCTATGGGAACAGATGGAGGCAGACAAAGCAGTGATGAGTGCAGAAGTGCAACTGAAGAAAGAATAGGTTAGGAGGCATTTAAAAGGGACAAGACATCTTAGGCATGTTAGCTAGAAAAGGAGGACCAAGGGAGGAATTGTATGGTTAAAGGGGGATGTGTTTGGAAGGGGATCAAGAATGGGCAAACATCTTAAACAAATACCTCTGCTCATTGTTCATAGTAGAAAGGGAGTTTGAGGGGCCACAAAAAGGCATGAGGAGCTTTGAGGGGAGTGACGTGGACACCAGTCCCTTTTTTGAGGATAGGCTCAGGAAAGCACTCATAATCTGAGGGTGAACAAAGCTATGGGGCCAGATGGGGTGCATCCAAGAGTGCAAAGGAAACTCAGGGAGATACTGGCTACATCCCTGGCAGACTTGTTTAACAGTTTACTGGAGACCAGCGTGGTCCTGAGGACTGGAGAAGAGCAGATATAGTCCCACTTCACAAAAGTGGTGGCAAGGAGAAGGTGGGCAATTATAGGCCTGTCAGCCTGAAGTCGGTGGCAGAAAAAATAATGGAAACATTAATAAAGGAAAGGATTGTGGAATACCTGGAATCCCTACAGACTGCAGGACCTGAGGCAGCATGGCTTACAGAGGAAAGGTCATGCCAAACAAGTCTGATAGATTGTTTTGACTGGGTGACCAAGGTGTTGGATCAGGGAGGGGCAGTGGACGTGGCCTACCTAGACTTCAGCAAGACCTTCAACATCATTCAACATAGGAGACTGGTAAACAAGCTGAGTAGTATGGGGGTGGGCAAAAGGTTGTTAACCTGGGTAAGAAACTGGTTAGGGGATAGGAAACAGAGGGTGGTGGTAAAAAGAGTTTTTTCTGAGGAGGGGAGAGTGACCAGTGGGGTACCTCAGGGGTCAGTGTTGGGTCTGGTCCTTTTCAATGTCTACATTAGTGACATTGCGGAAGAGGTAGAAGGGAAGGTCTGCCTCTTTGTGGATGACACCAAGATCTGCAACAGAGTGGACACCCCTTGGGGGGTGCAAAAGCTAGAAAGAGATTTAAAATGCTAGAAGAGTGATCAAAAGTTTGACAGCTAGGGTTTAATGCAAAAACAGTGAAAAATAATGCACTTAGGCCAGAGAAGCCAGGGGTGGGATACAAAATGGGGGGTGAGATTCGTGCAATGACCATGCAGGAAAGGGACCTGTGGGTAATCATACCAGATGACCTAAATGTGGCCAGACAATGTGACAAGGCATTTGGGAGAACTAGTGGATGCTGGAGTGCATAGGTAAGGGTATCACCAGCAGGAAGAGAGAAGTGGTGTTGCCCCTTTATAGGTTTCTGTTAAGACCCCACCTAGAGTACTGTGTCCAGTTCTGGAGATCACATCTCAGTAAACACATAGACAGAGTAGAAGTGCTCCAGAGGATGGCTACTAAGATGGTGCAAGGCCTGCATCAAAAGCCCTACAAAGAGAAGCTGAAGGAGCTCAATATGTACACCCTGGAGTAGAAGAGGGAGCAAAGGGATATGATCGTTCCTTTTAAATACTTCATGCGGGTGACTCTTACATAAATAATTATATGAAATGTTTTCATGCTACACACATAAAACTACCCATGTGATATGCATGCTGCAAGCATGATTTAGATGTTAAATCAGAACCTATTGCATGCATGTGGCATGTGTACAGCAAGCAAGTGTGGAAAGCATACTTTTTATGTTAAATTGGAACAGACTGCATGCATGTGGCATGTGTGCAAAAAGTGGTCACTGATAACTGCAGACATAAAAGTTAAATGACTTGCTCAGGATCACACCGTATACAAGTGGGGGTTGATGAGATTCATACCCAGGTCTTCAGGTCTTCTTGTCTCCTGGTTTGCAGTTCAGTGCCTTTAACAACTAAACTATACTGTCTGCACACATATGGCTCACTTGTACTTCAATGCAAATCTTCAAACTGTACAGATGCATGCATGCAGCATGCTTGTAGCCACTGTTATACTTTTTAGTTTTCTTGTCCCCTCTCATCTCAGCTGCATAGCTGAACTGTAGCATACATTCCAATGGAAACACATGTGGTTCATCCCACCCCCAATATACACAGTTACCCACAAAACTACTTAATTACTTCTGTCTGGCCTGTACTCCTACTGTTTTCTCTTCATAGTTTTGTATGCTTTCATGCAAACAGACTTTAAGGAGCAAACACAAAAGTAGCAATAACTCAACACCCACCCACATGGCTATCCCTCTCCCCCATGCACATACACTGCAGCAGGTGTGGCCACACTGCAACACACAACCCACCATGTACAGATATAAGTTAAGAGTCTCTTACCTGAGTACTAAGTAGCCAGAAGCAGGAGTCTTTAAGAGATGATGTCCATGGGTCAGAGTGCTGGGGCGTACCACCTTGAAAATGAATGGAGTTATTTTTTATTACTATTTTGTGCATTATGATGGCAAGTTGGAGAATAATGAAGGCTACTGTTCTACTAACAAGGCCCTTGTTAGTCAAGCGGTGGACTTCATTAATCTCCAACTTGCCATCAATAATGTAAAAAATAGTAATAAAAAAATAACCCCATTCATTTCAATGGTGCACACCCCTGCAGTATCCCTTGCCTTATGCCATAATCAAATCAAATCAATTTTATTTATAAAAAAGCACCTTTCAAAAACCAAGGCGCTTACACAAAATTCATTAAAAAAATCGAACCAATTAATAAAAACCATAATAAACATGTTAAAACCCATGGCTGCAACGTTAAAAATCAGCATATGCCAGACTAAGAAGAAATGTCTTCAATGCTGTTTTAAAACTTTGGATGGTCAGGCAATCTCGCACCTGACGAGGTAGAGAATTCCACAGGGTTGGGGCCACAAAACTAAAAGACCTGGCCCCAGATGTCTTTAAATGAACCCTTGGAATCTCTAGCAATCCCTCATCAGTGGATCAGAGTGAGCAGGAGGGACAGTAAGGATGAAGGGGAATCTTGCAGGTAATCAGGTCCCTGGTCGTGTAGGGCCTTATAGGTCAGTAAACCGACCTTGAAGGTGATCCGCCATGGTACTGGCAGCCAGTGCAGTCTGAAGCACAGGCGTTATATGACTGGTCCTAGATGAATCAGTCAATAGTCTGGCTGACGCATTCTGTACGAGCTGCAGGCAGTGGATATCTACCCCCAGTAACCCAAGGTAAAAGGAGTTGCAATAGTCAAGGCGGGAGGTAACGAAGGCGTGGACCAGAGTTGGAAGATCATTGGAATGAACCAGGTGCTTCCCCCGGGCAATATTCCTCAGATGGTAAAAAGAGGTTTTGACAACCGCCGACACCTGCGATTTAAGTGTCAAACAGTCATCAAACATAATGCCCAGGTTCCGCACCCAGTTTGAGGTAGTTAGCTGTACACCCTCAAGCCATAAACCTGAAGGTGATCCTGCCAACAAACCCACCTCCTGACTACCTGGGTCCACAACCAACACCTCAGTTTTTTTCTGGGTTTAACAGCAGCCAACTCCCATTCATCCAACCCTGGATTTTGGTGAGACAGTTGCTAAAAACCGAAATGGCAGCATCCTGGCCAGGCACAAAGGACATGTATTGGTGAGTGTCATTTGCGTAGCAGTGAAAACTCACGCCATACCACCTAATAATCACTCCCAATGGCAGCATATACACTGCAAACAACATGGGTGCCAAAATGGAACCCTGCGGCACCGCACAGGATAGGGGAAGTGATGCCAAGGAAACAATCCCAGACACCACCCTCTGGGTCCTACCTTCTAGGAAAGATCGAAACCATCTGAGGACCGTACCAGACAGTCCACAGATGAACCACAGGCACCCCAATAGCACACCATGGTTTACAGTGTCAAATGCCGCAGAGAGATCAAGAAGGACCAAGATGGAGCGGGTCCTTCGATCTCTCTCTATTAGGAGGTCAGTAAGTACCCAGACAAGAGCTGTCTTGGTACTATGTCTCTTCCTAAGTCCAGACTGGAGAGAATCATAGACATTGTGGCTGGTCAAATGATCATCTAGCTGTGATGCAACCACGTTCTCAATAACCTTACCCACAAAGGGCAGGTTAGAGACTTGCCTGTAGTTAGCCAGACAGTCTGGGTCCAAGGAGGATTTTTTTAAGAAGGGGCTGAACCATGGCATCCTTTACAGGATCAGGGAAGATCCCCTTCTCCAAGGACATCTAGACTATCTTAGCAAGGACTGGACCAATTTTATCCACACAGCCCACTAGGAGACATGAGGGGCCCAGGTCCCAACTACAGTTGGTCGGATGCAACAAATGAATGATCATCACAACGTCACTGATCATGGGGAGGCTGAAGTCACACCACACAAACTGGGTGTCTGACATCTCCTGCTGACCATCACAGCCCCCATTAGGGAGGGTCAAGTGGATACCCAACCTAATTGTGTGCCTGAGCATGGGGAAGTGGAGGTCAGTTTCACTGGGCTGGGGGAAGCATAAGCCTGACTATAGTGGGGCTCCAATAGTCTTTGCATACCATACCACTCAACTGTCTTTGAATGCAATGGACGGCTCTCATTTTACCCCTTAAAACTGCTCTGATCCTCATCCGTCCCTCATGGGAAGCATGCTACTTATACAGAGGATGTACTGTAAATTTAGACTTTATGGCAGGGGCACCATTTCAGATTTTAGCAGGGGGAGCCAACAACCAATGGTGACCAGGTTCTAGTTAGCCCCTAGGTGGAAAGCTCTAGAATGTCTGAAACATTTCTAAAAGGTAAAACTTATTTGTTGTGACTGAAAAGTGATATGCAAATCAGGAAAAATACAAATGTATAAGCTTCATCTGTCTATACCCCAGAGCAGTGCATCAGATTTAGGCTTAATCCCACGCAATTACTAACCAATTTTATTTTGGCTGAGGTTTTGATGCCCCCCCCCCCCACCAAAGAAAATAAACTTTTCTCTCCCTGACTCCATTCCTTTCAATACCCATCCCATATAGGTTGTGAAGCCACCTAAAGACATAGAAACATGACAAACACATCAATATTTTGGTCCTTCCTCCTTCAAATCCCCCCTTTAAAACAAATTATTTACTTTTACTTACCCAGTCATCTAGCCATCTAGCCAGAACCTGTATCCTGGCCCAGTGTGCCACCAGCCCAATTTTCAGTTCACTCCTCCTCTGTCCTTCTGCCACAAAGCTGGATATGAGAACTTATCATCCCAGGTCCCCAGTGTGGTCCATGACCAAGTCACCTCACCAATCGAACCCACCCAACTTGTGTTGCTTGCTTCTTGTTTGCCACTACCATTGCTGCTGATGCACTGCACTGATCAAGGCCAATGAAGGCTGCCCACACCACTGTCACCACTGCTGCTAGGCCTAGCTTGCTGCCATGGGGGGCCTGTGCTGTTTTCTTTTTTTTTTTTGTGAGGTGAGCCTAGTAGAGTAAGTAGGTAGCATAGTTTCAAGTTAGCTTCTAGTTCACCCCAGCCCTTTCAGCCACCCATGGAGAAGGAGGATCACTAAGAGTAGACCAACAAATATGCTGCCACAACACTGCTATTATGAGTTTAGTGCTCACCGACTCCTCCAAGCTGTAGTGTGCAGCCTGTCTACTCTGTGGCAGAAAAGACAGTGTCGCACTCATGTGACTCGTGCTCTTGCTTAGCTGGAACCCCTCCATGTCATGTGTGATGGCACCACTGCTAATAGCTGGAGAGAGCAGACAACACAATACAGACAAAGTCAAGGCAGGAGTGCACCTGCAGCATGAGCACACACAGACCAGGGGGGCACTTATTGTGCAAAAGATTATATCCAAATTGGATGCCATTATTGCCACACCATAAGAACAACCTAGGCACAAATGCTGGGGACAGGAGAAATTGCCCCCGCTGCCCTACCAAAGTAGCACCCTTGCTTTATGATAGAAATTAATTCTTAGATGCTAATATCGGTACAAGTAAATACAATACTTTCCACTGTGTTCTGAGGTACTCTATTCTCCATGTTTCAGGATGTGTCCTGATCATCATGAGGGTTAGTGTCCTTCATTGTCTCTCATTTTGAGTGTCCATTTCCCTCATTTGTATGGTGCGTCTAAGACCCTACTCAGCACAAAGAGTGCTAAGCAAGGCCATAGTACATGTACGCCACACAGAATGACAAAGGCAAAGGAAGTGAGCTGAAACAGTCATGGAAAAACACACTAGCACTAAATATGCATACAGTAAGAGGATTTGCATTGCCCTAAACAAAAAGGTCAGGCTTCACAACACAGAGGTCCCTCTTCACACATCTGAAATGGGGGATGTTGGCTGACTGTATCCTAGGCATTTAATGCATTAAGCAAATGATACTTTACAAAATAATGGAAATTTAATGTCAAAAATCAAAAGTCAATAAACAACTTGCAAAAGGATAACAAATAATGCATTTACCTAATTTTAATGATAAACCAATGAAAAGTTTATTTTAATGGCTCTAATTGTTAGCAGTAGTATGAGAAATAGAAGCTGATGTTTTTTAGATGAGATTTTCACCAGCTTAGTTTCTGCACACATGGCAAGAATGCAACATGCAAACCTAATGCAATTTTTGAATGATGTTCTTACCAGCTTAACTGCTACACTCATGTCAAGCATTCAACACGCAAACCTGATGTGATTTTTTAGAAGATGTTCGCACCAGTTTACCTGCTGCACACATGTCAAACTTGTAGCATGCAAACCTGATTTGCTTTTTAGACCTGGTTTGCTTAGGTTCACTTTGTGTATGTGAACCACATGCAAACATTGCACAATTAAGCATGTCGCATCCATTCTGCATGTACACAGCACACCTATTTCTGTAAGGGGAATTAAGGTACATGTGGGGGGTATTTTTCAGAGAAAGTGGTACTGTATAACAAGGGGTCATGATATGAAGCTGAAGGGGGTAGATTCAGGAGAGATGTGAGGAAGTATGTCTTCACAGAAAGGGTGGATGCCTGGAACAGCCTTCTAGCTGAAGGAGTAAGGGCAAAAATAGTTGTTGGATTCAAAAAAGTCTGGAATAGGCATAAGAGAATCATAGAGGAATGGAAGGGGGTCAGAGAGAGGGCCATAGACCAAGGAGGGTCTGCAGCATAAGTGATCACGATGAAAATGGGCAGACTGGATGGGGCAAGTGACCCTTATTTTCCATCAGATTCTATGTTTCTAGTTTTCCCAATGGTGCTCTCAGCAGAGTACTGTCCTCTCGTTTACATATGCTCCTTGCTGTGTTGCTATGACTATACTGTCCACAACTAGCAGAAGATAGATGTTATCTCCATATTCACCATTAAGTTGAGCGGTTGTCATTGCAGCAGTGCATGAACTAATCAGGAAAGCCATGACAACACAATGTGTTCATGGGAACTTAGTAAAGGGAGATGTACAATAGACACACTGTGGATTGCATTTATTTATTTGGGGGAGAGTAAATGCAGTGAGTTTCATTGTTTTTATATGAAAATTTTAATCTTTAATGCTTATTTTGTCGAAACCACTGATAGGCTTTGTTCAAGTTGTTCACTTTACAAAGGACACAGCAATGGCGGCTTAACAGAGCAGTAATGAAATGCTACTGCACAGTGAAATATGTTTGTTCTAGCATTCCATGATGGACTTCATATGAGGATTATGCTGCAGAGAGACCAAGCTGTACATGGCAATTAACTAAAGATTAACGTCACTTTTCAAAGTCTGTACTAGCCAATCACAAAGTAGCGTTTTCAAGCCCACTGCTGTAAATTGTATTGATTTGTTCTGTATTGAAATTACAGATCTGTACTGTATTCATTTGCTTCTCTTGTACTCGGCAATTAATCAAGGGGGCACAGTTTACATTGTGTTCTTTTTTTCCTTTCATAACTTTTAATAATTTTTATCACAACACCATCTAAACAACTTGTTGTGTAAGTCAAATATGACATGGGTGAGAGTCAGACAGTAGAAATATGGATTTCTATCTGCAAATACAAGTGGATGTGTTTGTGTTGAAGTGTGCATGCATATGGATTGCTGCAGAAGTTAAATGTTGTGATATCAGTATAGTGGATTTCTATCTGCAGCCAGAAATGGATGCGTATGTGTTGAAGTATGCATGTGTATCCATGACTGCAGAAGTGCTGGACCATGAGGATAAATGTCTTTTATATAATCTGGGAACATTTGCATGTTGCCAGATTACGGCCATCTGTGGTTGCTTGTGTGGTCTTGTACTTTTGCTGCCTGGGGAGGTGGAGAATTAAGGTTGAAAAACCTAACACCTCATTTCCCTAATTTTGTGGCATTAAGTTGAACTCTAGCTGGTGCATAAATGCAGTTTTTATGCAAGGAATTTCCTTCCTTTCTGAGAAAATTATTAGTTTTATCACAGCAGACATTGAGGCTACAGAACCAGCCATAGGTACTTAAGGGCATAGCCAGATATAGATATCCACCTCTGTATGCAGAAGGGCAGGCCCCACAGGGGTACATGCTTCTGCATATACAGATGGAAATCCATGTTACCTAATGTGCAACTCATTTGTGAATTCTGAGGCATAGTTTTGTGTGTGTCATGATTCTGTGGGGACAGGAGGGGAAGGGGTGCAAATGAAAACTAAGGAGACGCAAATCCATTTGCAATATATGGGGACATGCATGGCCAAGAGTCCATCTGGCTATGGATGCAGACTCTGAGTCCTGCACCAAGGAAAGAGTCCATCTAGTTGCAGATGTGCAGGGTCCTATGGGCCCTACACTTCTCTGTCACTATGGATACAAAAAAATCTATGGCACTGTGGAAGACTCGTTCTGCCTATGTAAATGCAGAGCACAGAGGGCTCTGCTTCCATGCAGCTACAGGTGAAAATAATCTGTGGGGTCTCTGGGACACTAAAAAGGAAGCAAGGGACTATTTGGACAGTGTGCTATCATGGGAGTACATATGCAGAGCTGCAAGGCCAGGACTTCACTTTAACATTCGCTCATAATGTCTAATGCTGGCAATGTTGGGACTGCTGTTAGGAGTTCCATTCAGGCTGAGCTGAGCCTGAGATCATTATGGCTGAGATTGCTGGTTTTGCTTGGTTTGTTGGTGGAGGTTTCTTTCAATCTGAGATCACTTGGGCAAGGATTGCTGTTGTTGCTTGGGTTGCTGGCTGGGGCTTGATTCAGTTTAAGATTGTTTGAGTAGGTAGTGCTGGTGTTGCTTGGGTTGTTGGCAGGGGCTTGAGTCAGTTTGAGATTGCTGGGACTGGGATTGTTGCTGTTCCTTGGATTTTTGGTGGAGGGTTGATTCAGCCTGTGATCTCTTAGGCTGAGATTCTTGCTGTTGCTTGAGTTGTTTGTGGGGGGTTCATTCAGTGTGAGATTGCTTGGGCTGGGACTGTTGGTGTTGCTATGGTTGTAGGTGGGGATTTGAGTCGGACTGTGATCATGTGGGTTGGGATTGTTTGTGTTTCTTAGGTTCTTGCTGGCCATTTGATTCTGTCTGAGATCATTCTGGCTGGGATTGCTGGTGTTGCTTTGGTTGTTGGTGGTGGTTTGATTCAGAAGGAGGTTGCATGGGCTGGAATCTCTTGTTTTGCTGCTGGAGGCTAAATTAAGGCTGGGATCACTGGTGCTGGCATTGTTGGGACTACTGCCAGGGGTTGTATTCTGGTTAGGCTGAGATTGCTCTGGCCGGGTAGTTAGTGTTGCTTGGATTGCTGGCAAGGGTTTGATTCAGACTGGGAGACTTGGTCTGGCATTGTTGGGACTGCTGGCAAGGTTTTGATTCTGATCAGGCTGTCATCCCTGAGGCTGAAATTTTTGGCATTGTTTGGGCTGCTGGCCAGGTTTGGATTCAGGCTGGGAGCATTCAGGCTGGCATTGCTGCTGTTGCTGGCTGGTTGTTATACCTCAGCCTCTCATCATAGGCAACAAGCAGGTACCCAGACTGTAATGGCTCAAATCCACTAGTGACAGCCACCTCTGGTTTATATAGCTCCATCCCAGTTTTGGATTACAGAATGATCTTGTGTTTTCCCTTTCATAGGATTCACTTTTGGTTTGGTCTAAGAGAGGGCATAAAAAGGGGAACCATATTTCCTGTTAGTCCTTTTCATGTGTTCCTCTGGGTTCTGGAGAAGACTGGGCAAGCACATGGTGAAGAACAGCCACATGGAAGAGACCCACCAGGCCTGGAGTGAGGGCAGGTGCCAGATTTGAGCACAGCTTTTTCCCCTTAGCTATGAGAAGGATACCCCAGGTCACCAGCTCAGTCAAATGGACACTGCACACTACAGAAACCAGGTGGTAGGGCTCTGAGCTTGTTTCCCTGACTTGAAGAGGAATGAGGCCCAATGCACAAGGTTAAAGCTGAGCTGGAGACAAAGAAGCCCCCTCCCCCCACCAGAAACCTCTGTTCTTTCATGGAACACCAAAGGTGATGACTCTGAATTTTGTACAAAGGAAATGCTGTTACTCTGGGAACATAACCCATACAGTTGATGAATAGGTGAAAGGACCAAAGTTGATGAAGCATGAGGGGAATCAGGGGCAGTTAAGAGTGTGAAGAACTTGGTTAAATTTATCCCACTGGGAAGAAATGGAAACCAAACAAGTAGATACTTATGCAATTAAGAATCAAAATTGTTAGCATCTTGGGTGTGGCTTGGATCCTGTGGAAGATGGCCACTTAAACATTTCCGTCTGCTCCAGCCCTGAAGAAAATATGTATTTTACTCACACTAACCTGGTCCAACAGGCAATCCCTGGCAGAAAATTGATGTCCAGCACCATCAGGTACACTCTAGGTTAACGTTTCAATCTCGGCCTCTTGTAGTTTGAACATTTTCCCTGTCAACTAAGTGCAGCCTGCATGGCTTTCTACCACAACTTAGTATGACTGGAACATTGGCGGGTCCCTCACTGAGCAATGAAATCCCTGTCTCATTTATATAGCCAACCTTTTGGAAACCCTTGTGGCAGATATGGCAGTACTGAAGATGTCAGTTTCCAAAACAGAACTCATCTCCTCGCTCAATGATCACATGAATGTGACAGAGCTCTACATCGCTGACCTTGAGGATACACACCAGCAGATCCTTAGGAGACTACGTGACCATGAGAGATGGCTCGGGCATCTTTGGGAGAGAGCAGAAGACTAGGAAAACCAGGGACACTGGAACAACATTAGGATCCTTGGCATCCCCAAGGGGACAGAGGGCACCTGCATGTAGTGTTTTCTATCTGAACTGCTGCCCCAGCTCATTGCACCAGGATGGCAGGGCCCACTCTAGGCAGAGTGGGCACATCACACCAGGGGCCACTGTAGCTTCACAGCTCCAGTCTTTGGCCCGTGGTTGCCTATCTACTGGGCTTCTCAGCAAAGGAAAAGCTACTAAGACTGGTTAGAGAAAAAGGACACTTAAGCTGGAGAGAGGGGCCAGAATGTCCCTCTATGAAGATTACTTAGCAGAGGTGGTCCAAAGACAGAAGGAATATAATGCCATCAAGGCTGCACTGAGGGAGGCAGGGATCCCCTATAGGTTTCATGGGATCACTACCTTTCACATTACTAAGACTGGCCAAGAACTTGAATGTCATAGTGCCCACAAAGGCAAAGCCTTAATCAGCCATTAGTGGCCTGCAGTTTACTTTGACACTACCCCCCATGAGGTTGTGGGGGGGGGGGGGGATCAGAACATGTCAAGAAGAGTGGAACTGAACCATCAGAGGAGACAGCAGTGAGCAGCACTTAGGCTGTTGAAATGACCCAAGCATCTTATTCCACTGGACAACATGACCACCCCCAGTGATCAAGATGAGCAGGAGACCCAGTCCTATCATTAAGGCAAATCCAGCACAAAAAATAAGGGATGCTAGGATTCTTGTACTGTGGGGGTGGGACTGAGGACTGACTCTGCATGGACCCAGGGCAGACAAGACAGATTGGAGCACTCTACCTCCTCTCCATCTAAATCAGAAATCAGCTCGAGAATCACACATGGAGGTCCCAGAGGGCCTTGACAATCCATTCACACCTCAGCATCACCCTGACAATGCTGCTGCCTCTCTGACTTTGTCCTGGTCCTGGATCATGGGGAACAACCACAACACGGATACTTCTCTTGATTCTGAACTGGTGAACTTGCCTTCTGACCCCAAGCTGGCCTTTCCACCCCACAGTGAAGAGCTGCCACAACATATGGGTCCAGCTACATGACTTTTGCTCTGAGACTACTCTACAGGTTGACCATTGCTATTCAAAGATGGGTATCAGGGGAAGGGGTTGAGGGAGGAATTTCTGTCTGAGGGATGTGTATAATTCTGATATGTTTCCACCAGCATCTGCATGAGGCTCTGGCACCTCTTGCACTGGGTTTCCCCTCATGGCTACTGGCTGGACTGTCCTATGCTACGGCACCCCCACAGATTATTTTTATCCTTTCCCATTTTTCCCACTGAATAAGACCTTTTTGGATGAGACTGTATAATATGGAAGTACTTGCCTGGATGCAGATGGTTTTTGCCTGAATATTCCTCCATTTCAAATGAAGCACTGTTCCCTGATAGGGCTCACTGCTCATATCCCAATCCCTGGCATCTCATTCTTACCTCACTCTACGAACCCTTGAACTGGGGCTTTGAATCTGCAGATGCAGGAACAGACTTGAAGAGGAGGAGTTCTTCCAGTTCCTTTCTGCAAAGAACCTCCCCTCACCAATTTATTACATAATGTACATAAAACAGCCAAATGGTTCATCTGCATTCCCTACCCCAGGGTTCTTGCCCATGTACTAATCTGTTTCTCCTTATTCCAGCCAAGGCAATTGTCCAGGTTTCTGTTACTGATACAATTTCCAAACCTGGGATAGGAGTGGAAAACACAGTGGTTTCCTGTCACTTCCCTATCACGTGTCTCAGATAGTAGGGCATGGAGGACCTTATGGACCTTATTTCCTTTTACCTACCACATCAGAAGATACACCAGCTCCTGGCTAGCCAGGTTGTTGGGTGACTTCACTGAATCACAATCTGTCATGGATTGAGACTCATTACAGCCTTGTTGGATGCCCGTGGGTAGTTTTAGAACCCTTCGCACTCAGTTTAAGATTGTTTTTGTGTATTCTCTTTGCACAAGGTTTTTTTTCCCTGTTGATTACAGCTTTGTTATTGTAGCACAGTGTTCTGGTTGTTTTCTTTGGTTCCAAATATAGGGGGCCTCACTGAAGGGTTTTGTTTTAGGGTACTGTGGTTATCTCAAGCCACCCCTCTGATTGCTCATGATAAATCAATATGGCGGTAAAAGGGTTGAGCTCTCCAGTGAGGTTATGCTTCTGGAACATTAAAAATTTAAATCATCTAGTGAAAATTGTTAAAGTTCTGCAGTACCTTAAGTCTCTCTGGGCAAACATAACATTTCTCCAGGAGACTCACTTCACGGGTAGGCTGCTTACTGGATGTGTAAAGGGTGGTGGTGGGAAGGATGGAACACAGTTCTGCATTGAGTAAAACTAAGGGGTTATAATCCTGGTGAACTGGGCCCTTAATTAGACTATAGAAAAAAACAGAACTGATGTGGACAGGAAGTGGGTAGTGGTCAAGATGGTCTACCCTAGCCAGACTGGACCTCCTTTTCCATGCCTTCTGTCACTTCGCTCTCGATGCCACCCCCCCAAACCCATCACTGTGACCTCTACCATTCCCTAGCTTTCCCATCCCTCAAAAACTGCTGCCTGCAGCTTTGCGCTAAATTTGTCTCAACATTTTGGCTTGACACCCTCCCGTCATATCTCTCTTCACTACTCTACCCTGCCTCCACCCCTACTCGTGCCCTTAGATCCCTCGACTACTGTCACCTACTAATCCCAAGGAGGAGGACCACTATCGGGCAAGCAGCCTTCTCGCATCACTTCCCTAAACTCTGGAATGATCTCCCTCCTCAAATTCGCCACTCCTCCTCCACCCACTTCCTATCTACAGTGCTGGCAAACTACCTTATGTTAAATTGCTCCTGCACGTGACACTTCAAGGCGCTTCCCCCCGACTGCCTGGCCAGCGGCACCTAGCATACGCTATGGAAGGTGGCTTATTTTAAACCAACTACAGCATTTCTTGGCATGTGTTTTCTTGTCCTGTCCTAAATTGCACTTATTACTCTGTCTTATCACCTCAGCATCATCGAAATCCATGTGCTTCATGCTAAACTGCAACCAATATATTCTATATGCTTCAAGCCAAACTGCATCTAATGTTACTGTCAATCACTATATTGTAATCTATGTGTCTCATGTTACTAGTTGAGCTGTAATAGTTGTCATACCCCTGTTTTCCTTTGTAACTTGTATAACTATAATCTCACCCTACTGTATACCTGTCTAAATGTAATTCTCTTGATAACCTGCGTGTTATCTCCCTCTGTACCCCCTCCCCCCAGGTCACACCGGGAGATGAGCATCTTCTTGCTCAATGTGCCTTTCCTGGTGAAACTATTTCAATAAATAAATAAATAAATACCCTGGTGGCATGGTCGTTGTTGCTAATGTGTATGCACCCAACAAGGACAAATCAGACTTCTTCCCCTCCCTAAGTCAAGCAATAGCTGACACACAAGGGGCACAAGACCTTCCACTTCTTATGGGAGTGGGTAGACTTCAGTTTGACCCTACATCATCTTCTTGACAGATCCAGGATCTCCCCAGAAAGCCACCTCAATGTCAGGGCAAGAGATGATGGAAGAATGGGGATGTGTGAACTTTTGAAAGAGATATAACCCCACTGGCTGTTACTACTCTTTGTAGTCTCACTTCCACGATACCCACAGTCCCACTGACCTGTGGGTGGTGGACATGAATGCTGCCTTTGTAGCCACTGTCCCTGCAATTGGACATTTAATTATCTCTGACCACACCCCAGTACAACTATGCTTCCAGCTTCCGGGGCAGATGCTAGCTCTCCATTGATGGAGATGAAGCCGTTGCTGGTAGCTGACCCAAATTCTGGGAGTGGATCCAGAAAAAAGCTGCTGCCTACTTAGAGCCAAATAATGCAGGTGACATTGGGAAGGGCACCATCTGGGCAGTATTTAGGCTTTTCTGCATGGGCACATTATACGTTTTGGTTTTTCATCTCAGTGAAAAAGGGAAGGCAGAGATACAATCTCTTAAGGCTTCACTGGCCCAGCTAGAGGCGCAACTAAAAAGTGCCCTCTCCCCTATAGCTCACCTCATTGCTTCTATTACAGCCTGAAATACTGCATCAACACCCTACTGCACCATATGCTGGAATGGCAACTCCTCTGCTCCAAGCACTAATTCTGGGAGTCAGCAGGTGGAATCTAGAGTTCCTGCTCTTTGCAGACAGGACAGCTCCACTGCCAGTAGTGCTGTGGAGGTTAACCTCATAATACAGTAGTTCTATGAGCAACTATACTCCTTGCTGACCTCCAGGGACTTTCTCTCATGCACTCTAAAATTTCTAGGGACCCCCCCCCGAAGCTTCTGGAGGAACAGCGGGAAGAGTTGGGAAAACCCCTCACAGAACAGGATCTGCACAAAGCTTCTGTCACGCAGGAAGA
Organism: Neoceratodus forsteri; assembly: GCA_016271365.2. Classification (NCBI taxonomy): domain Eukaryota; kingdom Metazoa; phylum Chordata; order Ceratodontiformes; family Ceratodontidae; genus Neoceratodus; species Neoceratodus forsteri. The sequence continues at coordinate 721,349,071 of CM057458.1, read as the reverse complement.
GGAAGACACTCGACAGGGATGGTTTCACCATCGACCTATACCAGCTGATGCTGGAAGTTATTATTCCTGAACTGCTCCCACCCTGAGGAAAGCATAGGTCAAAGAGTGTTCCCCTACCCTTGCACAAAAAATTGGAAGACTCCCTAGATTGTGTCTATGTCCTCCCCATCTTCCGCATCTCAACAGATGCAAAAATACTGGCCAAAGCCCTGGCCTCCTGATTAGAGAATGCCTTATCGCACTTAATCTAGCACACACAAGTGGGTTTCAGGAGGGTAAAATCCAGCTTGGATAACCTACAATCCCTCCTAACTTTAAAGTTCCAGGCAATGGCCGCCAATATACCTGTAGCTGCAGAAGGTGGTAGACATCCACAAAGCCTTCAATTCTGCTGAATGGGGATACCTTCATAATGTTCTAACATTGTACTGGGTTTGTGCCCTCATTCTGGGGCTGCATATGCACCATGTATTATTCTTCCTGTGTAGTGATTCTCACCAGTAGAACCATATCCTTTCCATTCCGACTACAGAGAGGCAAAAGACAGGGTGCCCAATGGTGGATTTGGGGGGGGGTGAAGGAGACCGCTGCACCCCCCATTAAAAGTTGCTTGCTTTGGTGCAGCTGCATTTCACTCTGTTAAAGAAATCTGGTTTATTGATTGTAAGACAATATACATTCAAAACTATGGATTTATGTTCTGTTAAAAATGTAATGAAAAACATAATAGAAGTCGTATCAAGGATTTACTTTTTTTAATTGTATATCAAATATGCACACCACATCAGCATCCTCCCCCACTCCCATTATAAAATACTGGATTTTCCACTGGGGGTGCCCCTTGTCCCCACTTGCTGTTTCTGCTGGATCCCCTGACCAGAAAACTACTGGCTACACCTACCATTCTAGGGATTTTGGTGAATAAATCAGTTTACCTAAACACATATGCTGATGATATGCTCCTTACCTTGACAAAACCTGCTCAGTCACTCCTTCCAGTCCTAGAGGTGCTCACTGACTTTGTTATCATCTTAGGACTCACCATCAGTCTCAGCAAAATCAGGTACCATGTGATAACAGCGCCACTAAAAAGAGCACTGTACTAAACATTGACTATGGTGGAGGAAATTGGTTCAAGTTTTCTTCCAGTGACTCGTGGTGTTCCACAGGGCTCCATATTAGGACCCCTGTTATTTATCATTTACATAAACAATCTTCCTTACCACATAAAATCTACTCATATTAGGCTTTATGCCGATGATACTGTTTTGGTCTCTGATGGAGTAGATCTGGGGGAGGTGGAAGCCAACCTGCAGACAGATTTTAATGTACTGCAGGTTTGGTTTGCCGCCTCAGGTCCTGTCTTAAAGGAAAGCAGCACAAAACAGTGGTGGCAATCACCAGGGCTGCAAAAACACCCATTTAAAACAACCTTAATGGTTTAGACTAAATTTGGCTAACCTTTCTCCAGATATTTAGCTTTTTAATCTTGCTCCTTGAGGCGCCATGTCAAAAGTGCCGCCGCACCGGAAAACAGAGTGTGCCCCTGGCATCCTGTCCTGTGCTGGAAGGCTTGTTAAAATGACAAGCAAGGTTCATCTACCCGGGTGAAAAAGAAACATTGTGGTATGTAGAGGTATGTTAACTAAACCTCTACATCCAATTCCCGGTAAAAACGGAGCCGTGTAATGTACTTTAAATCATTATGAAAGTTGCAGCTCCGAGTTCGGTCATGCGCAGTAGCAGGTGTACACTGCACAGCTCCATTTTCACTGAGAATTGGATGTAGAGGTTTAGTTAACATACCTCTACATGCCACAATGTTTCTTTTTTGCCTGGGTAGATGCGCCTCGCTCGTTATTTTAACGAGCCTTCCGGCACAGGACAGGATGCCAGGGGCACACTCCATCTTCCGGTGCAGTGGCACTTTTGACATGGCACCTCAAGGACCAAGATTAAAAAGCTAAATATCTGGAAAAAGGTTAGCCGAATTTAGTTTGCACCATTGAGGTTGTTTTAAACGGGTGTTTTTGCAGCCCTGGTGATTGCCCCCACTGTTTTGTGCTGCTTTCCTTTAAATATAAAGAAAACCCAAACTATGTTAATCGGTTTAAATACAACTAAGAATGGTTTACAAAATTATGAACTATACGTAAAAACTATAAATGGAAACTGTTTGACACAGGTTTTGGCCTATAAGTACCTAGGGGTGCTTGTAGACCATAAATAATCTTTTGAACAACACCTAAATATGGTAATAAAAAAAGTTCATTCCAGGATAGGTGCGCTTAGATGAATAGTAAACTGTCTGGGCATTAAGGACAGCCAGGTTATAGCAAACCAGTTAATAATACCATTGATTGACTATGGAAGTCATGTATACTCTAGTGCAAATAAAACAATGTCACATAAGCTTGATATATGTTATAATAGGTTAGCAAGGTTTGTATTACGAGGTAAAATTGATACTCATCATTGTTATATGTATACTAAGCTAAATTGGGTCTTTCTAGAGATTAGGAGACAACAAATCTGGACAAATTTAGTCTATAAAATTTATAAGACTAGATATCCCATTGGCCTGGTAGAGAGGCTTATTAGCCCCACTCATCAGTTTATTCTATGTAAAAGTGGAGCTAGAGATTTGATAGTCCCTAAATATAAAAATAGATTTGTAACTTTGACTTTCCAGTACAGAGCTGCAATAACTTGGAATTAACTTTCACTGCCGCTGAAAGCCCAGGACCTGACTATAGCCAAATTCAGTTCTGCCATGAAGAAAGAAATATGTTTTCGTTGTGTGTGTAACAGATGACCAGAATCGCTTGAAGATGTTTAAGTGCCATGAAATTAAAATTGTTGTCCAGTATTAAGTAATTTATTACACTGTTAAATGTGCAGTTTTTATTGCCTTTTTTATCATTGTAACTTTGTACTGACATCTAAACAGGTGCACCTTGTAAAGAGGGTTATTGTAACCCTAATGGTGTTTGAAGTTGTCTTCATATCCTGTATAAATAAATGTTACTACTAGTACTGCTACTATATATTGCCGACGTAATGAGAACAATGGACACCACAGCAACCTACAAAAAAAGCGTTCTTACATTCATTTCTAGAAAAACAACAGAGAATGTCATTCTATGTGGGGCTGACCCCACACACACCTCTTTATGGGCAGCTTTGTTCTACCCCATAACTAATATAATCAACCCAGGGGGGCGAACACTGGGGAAAGAGAAAATCACAGGGGGTCTACACCACGGGGGGCTGCCTGTGCACAAGGGGAGAACGTTGGTGCAGAAACAATTTTACCGAAACAGAACATCTAAAAAAAAAAAAGTAAATAAACTAGAAACACCGAATACCACAAAAAACAGAAGCACCACTCCAGTCTCAAAACCCCGGTCTACCAGCATCACAGACCATCACCTAACCCACCACGTTAGATGGCCAGCTGGAAGCAGCCCTCCCAAACACACCTTCTATCCTTCATGAAATACCTCTGCCTACATAGAAACATAGAATTTGATAGCAGATAAAGACCGCTTGGCCCACCTAGTCTGCCCATTTCCCTACCTAATGGTTAAGCTGCAGATCCTGGTTAACCAACAGCCTACTTCCTCCTACCCACCCCCCACTAGAATTGCCTTATGTCTGTCCCATGCATTCTTCAATTCTCCCACTGTTTTTGACTCCACAACCTACTCAGGAAGGCTGTTCCATGCATCTACAACCCTCTCCATGAAAAAATACTTCCTCACATTACCTCTGAGACGTCCCCCCATTATCTCTTTTTTCTGAAAGATACTGCCCTCTTGGACTTTGTTGATTCCCTTGAGGTTCCTGCATCTGTCTTGCTCCCACTTTTGTGAAGGGGAATCACATCCGCCCTCCTCCAGTCCTCAGGTACCACACCATCCTCCCATGATTTGTTAAAAAGGCTTGTCAGTGGTGTTACTACTTCTCCACTTAGATCTTTTAGAATTCTGGGGTGAATCCCATCAGGCCCCATTGTTTTATTCATCTTCAGTTTTTAAGAGTTATTTCAGAACCCTTTCTTCTGTGAAAGGACTGATATCACCCCCCCCCCCCAATCCAGAGTGCTTCTATTGACTGGATTAGGTACCTCCTCCTCCTCCTCTTCCTTTGTAAATACTGAGCAGAAGTATTTGTTCAGTATCCCTGCTTTTTCACTGTCCCTCTCTGCCCAACAACCCTCCTCTTTATTCAGCCTCAGTATCCCTGCCTTAGTCTTTCTTCACTCCCTAATGTACCTACAAAAGGTCTTTAACCAAGTTGGCTATCTTTTCCTTGGTTTGGGTCTTTGCTATTCTGGCCACCTTCCCCGCTTCCTTCTGCTTTAACTGGTACAGTTCTCTGTCTTGCTCCTTCTGTGTTTCCTTATACTTCCTGAATGCTATCTTTTTCTTCCTAACCTTCCCTACCACTTCTTTTGAGAACCATAGTGTTTTTTTCTTTCATTTTGATTTGTTTATTTGCTTTACACAAAGGCTTGTTGTCCCTGTGATGGCAATTTTGATGTTTCCCCACCGTTGCTGCTCCCCACCGTCTTGTCTGTTTGCTAGTGCTTTTCTGAGGCACTCTCCCATTATGACAAAATCAGCCCTCCTGAAGTCCAGAACCTTCACTTTTGTATGGCCTGACTCTGCAGCTGAGTTTATCGTAAACCACGCTGTTTGGTGGTCACTTGTTCCCAGGTGGCTACCCACTTCTAGATCTGAGATTCTCTCTTCATCCCCATTTAAGAGTACCAGGTCTAAGATTGTTCCCACCCGAGTGGGTTCCAACACTAGCTGTCTGAGGCATGCCCCCTGTAGGGCATCGAGAATGTCCCTGCTCTTGGATTTGGCTGCAGCAAAGGTGCTCCAGTTAACATCTGGCATATTCAGGTCCCCCATCAGCAATATGTCCCCTTTATCTGCTATCCTAAGGATGCCTTCTATCATTTCCTTGTCCATTTCCTCCCCATGAGATGGAGGTCTGTATACAACCCCTGTGTGGATTGTGGTGCCATTTCCAGTCTCCAGGGTGATCCACAGTGCCTCCTCTCCTCCCTGTTTACCCATTAGTTCCATTGCTTTGATCTCTTCCCTTATATAGAGATCTACTCCTCCTCTTCTTCTTCCCTTCCTGTCCCTCCTGTAGATTGTGTACCCTGGTATGTTGACATCCCAGTCATGGTTCTCTGTGTACCATGTTTCTGTGACTGCTACGATATCCAGGCATCTCTCTTACATCAAGGCCACCAATTCAGGGAGCTTGTTACCTAGACTATGGGCATTGGTACTCATTACCCTCTATTTTTTGATGGCCTTGTCCCTTTTTGCCCCATCTCTTTCCTTATTGCCTTTGTCTTTTTTTCCATTTACCCCTGCCCTTCTCCCTATCGACTGACCTATCTTGGTGTTTACCTCACTAACTACCCTGACTTTTTTGGGGGAGGGGCTGAGATTTCCCTTCTCCTTTTCAGTGCCTCACCCCTTGGCTAGTGTAAATGCTTGCTAATGAAGCATTTAAACCTATCACCTAGGATTCTGGTTCCCGTCCTGGACAGATGCAGACCATCATGCCAGTATAGGCCTGTATCCCTCCAGGTGGTGCCCCAGTCCCCAATGAAGCTGAAACCCTGAGCTCTGCACCAGATTTTCAACCAATGATTGAATCCCATGGTGTGGAGTACCCTAGCCTCACTAATACCATAGACAAGCAGCACCTCTGAGAAGGTTACCATGCGTGCTACTTGTCTAAGACACCTCCCTAACTCCACAAACTCCTCCTGCACTGCTCCGCTCCCTTCCCCAGCCAGGTCATTTGTTCTTAGGTGGACAATGGCATCCAGCTCCCTCCCCCATGCAGCTGCTCCCATGATCCTGAAGATTTGCTCCCTGTCCCTCCAAGCCATGGTGCTAGGCAGGCACCTTACCTCCCTCTCCCCTTCCTCCCCCAGTTCTGCTCTCCTAATAATGGAATTACCCACCAGGAGTTGTTTCCTTCCCCTGTGGGGTCCAATGTCACCCTCTTGTATGTCTCCTTTGTGGAGGTTCCCAGCATCTTCTTTGGTCTCACTATTTAATCCATAGCCGACCTTTACTTTCGTTGTAGTTCCCCACACTATTCATTCATATTCACTGTCTCCACAGTAGCTCATATTGAGTCGCTCAGTTTAAGTAGCTCATATCATAGTTTACCTCAAAATCATGATCTCTCCAGTGAACCAATGGTGTGACAGCAGTTGTTGCCAAGGTTCACAGGTCAAATGGACCAGGAAGTGGTTCAAATATTTGGGCATCTGTATCACCACCAAATGGTCAGACCTGCTGTCAGCCAATATCTCTCCTTTGCTTATGGAGCTAGAGCAGAAGGTATGGTGCTAGTTTAAGCTCAACATATCCTTGATGGGGAAGATAGAAGCCATACACATGTTTTCCCTACTGAAGCTTGCATATGTGTTTAGCAAACTTCCACTCAGCATCCCAGATGAGACCTACACTAAAATATGGCAACTCGTTAGCCACCTCCTGTTGCAAAGTAAATCCCCAAGCCTGAGCAAGGACAAACTGACAGCCCACTGAAGTGAAAGTGGGTTAAGCCTGCCTTGATTTGAGGAGTATGCTCTGGCATACTGCATGGCACAAGCATATAAATGGCTCACCCCTTCCTCAGACAACTCACTGCAATTGTTGCAGCTCAAAACAGAGGCAGATAGACTACCCTACCTAGGAATTCTGTTGGACCAGAAATCCACAGGGACCTCTCTCTCCCATCCCATCTTGCTAGCTATGCTTCAGACCTGGTACAAATGCATGGTCCTCAAAGCTATTCTCAAAAGCACAAGGGGCCCTTCCAGACCATATACCTGCATCTGGCAGAACCCAAAGGTACAAGTCAGGGGCCAGACCATCAGATGGAAAAGATGGGAAAATAGAGGGATCACATGTCTTTCAGACACCTCAAAGCCTGGCTCTGGCACTCTGCTCTGCTTCCAGCTCTTTCCAGCAGACCCAGGTGGAAACAGGCATTCCTTACACTGACTTCTGGAAGCACCTAATGCTATGAGCTGCCATGTCAGCATTTGACAACAGAGCACCATATAAATGGGACCCCTACTTGGCACTGCATCTCTGTTCAGTTCCCTCACCTCAATCCTGTAACCCCCCCCCAGGGCCACACATCCAACAGGATAGCTTTCATCCTCCCTAAATTATTCCCACTGTACACTCCCCTGGTAGGTGCCCCCGATCATCACAGTACTCAATCAATGTACTTTATGTCACTGTAGTTATACTCTGTGTTAATATTGTTTCTTAAACAATGTCTAGTTCTGTGCTGTTATACTTTGGATATGTTAACATACTTCTGAACTGTAAGGGTGTACAGAACTGGGCTTGAATATAGATGGGCAATCATCAACCAAATAACTGACACAAGGGCTCTAAACTTGCAAAAGTACTCCACATTTATTCTAAATACATCTAGTTGCACGCTTGATGCATTTTGGACTGTGGTCCTTTATCAAAAGCTAGTACAACTGACACCAACACAGATTTAAATACTATCATCAATTATCTCATTACATCATCAGAATGAAAAAACTCTCTCTGATTGGCCAAGCATAATTCTTCAGGTGATTACTGTCACACTTGGACAGCTGGTTCTGATCCCTATATCATTTTTTTTTTGTAAATATAAAAAAATGTATGATGGACTGTGGCAGGAGGAAATGCTGGTTTGCTGAAACTGACACTTCAACCCAGTCCCCCCGGGATAAGTTCAAAGGACAGGATATAGCTAAACTGCAGATATCTGGGGTGCAATTATCTTATCAATTTGCTTTGATCCCAGGAAATAAAATTAGCCATTCATGACGTCCTCAGGGAAATCCTTTGATCTGCACTAGATGTCCTGAGAAAAGGGACACTGGCCAGTGTTACGAATAACCTCCCAGGAAGCCAGCTCATTTCATTAAAGAGAACTTTGATGTCTAGAGACCAGGTCCTAGATGGAATTAAGGAGTCAAAAATACATTTGCGTGGAATATACAGTGACTTACCTCAAAGAGACCTTTGGTGTCTAGGGGAAAGCAGATCACAGACTGGTTTCGACTAGTTACATAGAGAGGTGATTTATTATGTTATCTCTTATTTTTTAATAAACCTTAGTAGGCCATCATGTGTTATAAAATATAAAGTTTTATACACCTAGGCGGAGTTTGGTGACCTCAGAGAGAAGGCCAGCTCAGGACTGGTTTTAAACCCACTGAGCAAACCTTAAGACACACACACTTTCATATTTCTGACTGAGAGAAGAGGAACATCAAAGCACTGAAAGATTTAAGAAGTAAGGGCCTTAAGACAAGATTAGTCTGAGTGTTATTAGTTGTAGGAATCTGCACTTTTAACCTGTTTGTTTTAAGGCTGTACGTGTTGGGATATTTTGTTCCATAATATTTTCTGTTTTCCTATTTTAAAGTAAAGATATATTTTTTAAAATGGAAACTGTCTGGAGTGCCTTGAAATTTCTTTTTATATAAGTGGAGCTGTAAAGGTTATAGTTAACACTGTGTATGAGCTTATTGTTATACCAAACTGGGAAATGGATAGAGTTCTCTAAGGTTTTGCATAGAGTTCTAAGGGTTCATTTTGTAATACCTGGTTAGGTGCCCGTAGACAAAAATATCTGGCCCCCCGAAGACAGAATTATCTGAGCCTGATAATTGGGTATGCTAACAAGAGGTTATCAGTTTGAATCCCTCCAGAACTTGAGACTAAGGTGACTCGAACCCACAAAACAGACAAGAGGGTTACCTTGTACTGTTCACTGTCTACAAATCCTACACTCAGAGGTTGACACTTTGGGAGTAGAGGGCTGACCGGCTGAGCAAATTTGTGACAATTACCATTTCAGACAGACTCATTTAGAGCAGAGGGAAGATGAAAAAACTAAAAAAGTCCGATGACTCATACACTTGGAAGGGAAGGGGGGGAGAAAAGAGAAGGGAGGAGGAGGAAGGGAAAGAGAGGAAAAAGAATAGAAAAGAAGGCCATTTAAAGGCCTTATTTAAATAGATAATCTCATACATATAACTCCCTTCACTAATACTCAGCGAAAAACTAGTGGGCAGACACCATTATAAAAAACCCTTATTTTCTTCTTTTTCTCAGAAAGGGCTTAAGATCAAAATTAGTATTAAGGCCTGGAAACTGAGTTGCTTTCAAACTGATAATCCAAAAAGATTCTCTGATCAGAACCAGGTCATTATAGTTGCCACCTCTAGAATTCAAATTAACTTTATCAGTTGCTGTGAAGGATAAAGTATGTGTATTTCCTTCTTCATTATCATGTGCTGCTGTAGCATAAGTCAAATGTCTTTTTTGAATAGCTCTCAGGTATTCATTTACTCTTGTTTTAACTTTTCTAATGATTTTCCCTATATAAAAGGCCTTACAGCTGCATGTAGCCAAATAAATGGCACCACTCATGTCACATGTAATGATCTGTCTGATCTCAAATTCCTTATTTTCATTAACACTTTTAAAACTTTTTGCTGGCAGCACATGATTGCAAACTGTGCATCTTTTGCACAAAAAACAGCCAGATACATTAAGGGGAGTCATCGGGACAAAGATCAAACTTTTACTTAAGACACCAATTTCTGTATCAGTCAATGAATAGTTTGAAAGTTTAATTACCTTTGCTGTTAAAGTTGTTAAGGCTGTGTTCAAAAGTGTCTCCCCCTGAAATTCCTCTTCCATCTCGGCGTTCCTCTGTTGAGATGAAGGTTCTGGTAACCACGCTGCTGACTGTATCCACCTTTTCGTCTTCTGGCTTCTCCGGGTCCTCTTTCTGCCATGTGATACAATATTTGCTCCTGCTGTTGGTTGCCGAGCAATCTCGGACTGCGATGTGGTTCTATGGGCAGTTCCAAATCTGATCCGAACCTCTGAAAAGAATGTTCACTTTGTTCTTCTGGCTCTGTAAAAAGAGATTTTAGCTGTATTGGTCCTTGCAAAATAGGAGAAGATAGAAGGTTTGATACCTTTTATTGGACCAACAAGTGTCTTGTACGAAGATGGACTTACACACAAGCTTTCAGGGCCATACATTGAAGAAGGAACCTGTGTGGCCCCAAAAGCTTATGTATAATTCTATCTTTGTACAAGACACTTGTTGGTCCAATAAAAGGTATCAAACCTTCCATCTTCTCCTTCTTCTGACTCTGAATCCATATACTATGAACTGTAACTAAAAGATACACGTCTAGTTGGTTTCAAAATGCCATGGGGGTTATTTTGTTTCTTCCATGAATATATTCGTTCCAATTCATAAGCACCCCTATCTCATTCAAATTTAATAAGTTTCAAAGATTTAATGTCCGGGTCAAATTTACATGGAAAAGTAATGTCACCTCCATAGATTTTCAGGATATTACTATTTTTAAGGGAAGTAATGGCAAGATCGAGACTAGCCTTTACAGAAAAGAAATAGTAGGGAACATACTCTTGTTAGCTAATAGTTGTCACCCCCCCTCACATCACTAGGAATATTCCAAAAGGTCAAATGATACACATTAGATGCAACTGTAGCACTGAGGAAGCCTTTGCGGTACATGCTAAAGACTTAGGAGCAAGGCTTAAAGAGAGCAGATGCAGTAGCAAGAATATTGTTGTAGCTAAGGAAACAGTGGGTAATATGAATAGGGAGGAGTTACTGAGGAAAAGGGATACACCCCGTGTAGTGAATACATGCATCAACTTTGTTACCACTTTTTCAGCTCAAGCCCATTTAATCCAAGTAGCTGTGTGTAAGAATTGGCATGTTCTCCAAAGTGATCTGGATCTTAGACCTTATATACAAGAGATGCCAAGGATGGCATGCAGGAAAGCCACGCCCTTAGAAGATGCCCTTACACATAGCCATTTTCAAAAAGAAAAAAAATGAGACTTGGCTCGCTTGAGGTGTATCTGGCTGTTTTCAGTGCAAAAGATGCACAGGTTGCAATCATGTGCTGTTAACGTAAATAAGGAATTTGAGATCAGACAGCTTATTCATTACATGCGACATGAGTGGTGTCATTTATTTGCCTACATGCAGCTGTAAGGCCTTTTCTATAGGGAAAACCATTAGAAATGTTAAAACAAGAGTAAATGAACACCTGAGAGCTATACAAAAAAAGAGATTTGACCTATGCTACAGCAGCACATGTTAATGATAGTGAAGAAGGAAGTACACATACTTTCTCCTTCACAGCAACTGATAAAGTTAATTTGAATTCTAGATGTGGCAACTATAATGACCTGGTTCTGACCAGAAAATCTTTTTGGATTATCAGTTTGAAAGTAACTCATTGTTCCAGGACTTAATACTAATTTTGATCTTTAACCGTTTCTGAGAAAAAGAAGAAAATACGGGTTTTTTATAATGGTGTCTGCCCACTAGTTTTTTGCTGAGTATTAATAAAGGAATTTATATGTATGAGATTATCTATTTAAATAGGGCCTTTAAATTGCATTCTTTTCTATTCTTTTCCCTCTCTTCTCCTTCCCCCTTCCCCCATCCCCCCTTCTCTTTTCTCCCTCCCCCTTTTCCCTTCCAAGTGTATAAGTCTTCAGACTTTTCAGTTTTCATCTTCCTTCTGCTCTGAATTGGTCTGTCTGAAATGGTAATCACCTGAAGAATTATACTTGACCAATCAGAGAGAGTTTTTTCATTCTGATGATGTAATGAGATAAGTGATTTTAGTATTTAAATCTGTGTTGGTGTCGGTTGTACTAGCTTTTGATAAAGGACCACAGTCCAAAATGCATCAAGTGTGCAACTAGATGTATTTGGAATAAATCTGGAGTATTTTTGCAAGTTTGGAGCCCTTGTATCAGTTATTTGGTTGGTGAGTGCCCACCTGTATTCAAGCCTGTTTCTCTTTGGAAGGAGCACCACTATTCCCAGTGCAGCCATTGTTTCCAAGGAGTGTACAGAAGTGACAACCCCTAAGATAACTTTAGAACCCTTATCTGAATGAAGCTGTATTCTCCATATTAGCTTGATATATCTATTATTATAAAAAAATTGATCCATGACAGTCGGCCAATGACTTCGTTGTCGACCGACATTACAGTGACACCTTTATGTCAACCGCATTTGCGGTCAGCGTAAAGGTGGGCACTTTGGACTATGTTTTCTTCAGGGGCTTTGCCCCTGAACCCCCCCATGCAAGGGACTCTTTCCCCCATAACTATATTAATAAACATCAAGCTGGAGTTGATTTGCGGAGGAGGTGCAAAACCTACAGAAAGCAGTGCCAGGGTCCCGTGCCAACACTACAATGACCTGGCGCTGTTGTCGTTGTAGTGTCAGTCATGGTAAAATTGTCACCGTAGCAACAGCATACCATAAATAACAAACCAACAAGAAATTACTATGTGTCTGTGCAGAGAATGGCGAACAGTGTACGTTTCCTGTTTGTTGTTGTATTGGAACTCTGAAATCTTCAATAAGCTATTTCATGTTACAAAAAAATCTATTAGCATCTATAACTGTTTCAAAAGAAGAAGTGCTCCAGTTGCTCAGGGATAGTCCTAGGTTATCGGACCCCAAAGGGGCCCATAGTTTGTTTAACCTTCTGACCCTAGACTATCCAGTATCAGTTGGGGCTCTCCGCACAAGTGCAAAAGTGAATGCCTAATGCACTCTTTGAAACAGACTTTAAAGCATTTTTTCCAAGTTCTGACTACAGTATCAAATACAAAAGCCAGTCTTTGCTTGAAGCGTACACCAGTAATTGTGTCGGTCATTATTGACTCCAGTGGAGGAAATGTGCTCATCAAGATTTGGGTCCTGGGACTAGACAAGTGTTGAACGAGACTCATTTTCAAGGAGGTCCTGAGACAGCAAGGCAATTACATAAGAATACGATAAGGAGGATTAATCTGTACAAGGAAACAATATGAGAGATATCGTGAAGGCAAAACTAATACAAAGAAGGCACAGCGAACATGCAAGGTGTGCTGAGCACCCAATAAAACTGCACTACGATAATGACAAAACAGAAGTAGCACTTCCATTTTTTACTACGATGATTGTCAATCAACAGTTTATAGAAATCAAAAGATATGGGGAAACATTTGCTAATGCACTTCATATATTTTGACAATGACCAGTTCTTCAGGTTTTCCTGAAAGATATACAGATCTGCTTGAATGAGTTGCTGGTCCCAGAAGTGGTTTTATCTCTGCTAATGTCGTAGATGCTCGGTAATTTCCCGAGATGCTAGCAGGCGAAAGCATCCCTTAAAGAAATATGCCGCAGCTCCTGAGGCTAGCCCTCCTCCTCCTAATGCAGTCAGGCAATGTGAACCCAAACCCTAGCCCATTCTGCTCTAAAGCCATTAATCTGAGCAAGTCTTCGGGTGCCCTCTCATTCATATCAATCAACATCTGCAGCCTCCTTCCTAAAATAGATGCCCTGCAGGCCTTCACCAGCCAGCACAGCCCTGACATCCTGGTGGTTGTCGAAACCTGGCTCACACCATCAGTACTGGACCATGCAATCAGCCTTCCTGGCTACAATGTCTTTAGGCTGGATCACCTCTCCAAAAGAGGCGCGGGGGCTGCACTCTCTACCTAAAAGACTCCATACAGGGGCACCACATTATTACCTTACTCCAACTCACAACTGCTTAGATACTGCCAGTGAGAATCCTCCTTGCAGCCCGAAACAAAACCCTCACTATTGCCACCATCTACATCCCTCCCAAAGAACAGGGAAATGGTCTAACAGCTGTTCTTGACTTTGTAAAATCACTCCCACCAGACACAGAATCCATCCTCCTAGGTGAGTTCAACATCAACTGGCCTGCAGCCGATGTTGGTGCACACAGGGATACCATTGCTGCGGCAAACCTCACACAAATGGTTGACTCACCAACCAGGAAAAAATTACAGGACCAGCACCAGCACACTCTTGGACTGGATCCTTATCAGTCACCCATCGTGGATATCTAACACTAATGTCCTCCCTGACTCTCTCAGTGACCACTCCCCTGTTAGCTGCACCTGGTCAAATAAATTCATCAAACAACCACCAAAAACTATCACCAGCAGGGTTCTAGCCAGTGGTCACCTTCCTCAACTCAAATCCCACCTCCTCCATCAAGACTGGTCCTCTATCTTCAATGCAACCAATGTAAACACTGCCCTTGACCACTGCATAAACATCTTCACTGTGGCCTGTGACACGTATGCTCCTATTAAGAAACGCAAAGTCAAATCACTCAGTAACCCTTGGCTCACAGGTGACCTCCTCAGGATGCTAAAAACAAGAGACCACCTATGGGAGCTGGCCAGAAACTCTGGAAGGCAAAATGACATCCAAAACTACAAACGTGCCCTCAATGACTGCACCAAAACCATCTGGCAAATGAAGTCCGCCTACTATAAGCATGCCCTCACAAACTCCTGGGGCAATGGTTGGGAATTCTGGAAGAACATAAAGGAACTCAACTGGAATCCACCCAAACCCCCCCCCATCAATACTCAACATCAACGGAACCACAACCCTCAACCCAAAAACCATTGCAGATACCTTTAACAAAGCCTTTACTGACCTCAGTGCTGTCCTACCCCAGGACTACTTCAAAGATGGTGAAGCCCCTCTGTCCGCAATGAACACTACTCCCATCAGCTCCCCCTCTTCTACTTCAAAGCAGTCAAGGCTCACCAAGTGCGCAAATATGTAACCAAAGCCTTGGTAAATCAAGATTCAGTAATGACTCCCTAGATCTCAAAATCCTGTCTCTCACACTTGATGAAGTGCTTAGTCCTCTGACCAGAATTTTCAACCTCTCCCTCAGCCTTAGCCAGTTCCCGGATAGATGGAAATCTGCCACTATCATCCCAATCCATAAAAGTGGTGACAAAACTGCCCACGATAACTACAGTCCTATCTCCCTACTACCCCACTCTCCAAGGCACTAGAATGCATCGTCTCGGACCAGATCACAGAATACCTGGATATGTACAACATCCTGTGCAAGCAACAACATGGGTTCTGGAAAGGTCACAGCACCTCCACATCCCTACTTGAATTCACCAGCGCAATCCACAATGCACTTGACTCCGGTGAACTACTAGGCTCAATCTACATTGACTTAACTAAAGCCTTCGACACCGTCAATCACCACCTCCTGCTTGTCCAGCTTCAGAACGCTGTGCTGTCAACCGACTCCATTGGCTGGTTTAAGAGCTACCTTGAAGAATGGTTCCAAACAGTAAGAATCGCTGATACACTCTCAGACCCTAGACTGGTCAGCTCGGGAGTCCCCCAGGGCTCCATTCTGGGACCTCTTCTCTTCAGCTTATTCTTAAACTCACTACCGGACAGCTGCCCAGAACAAATAATTCTCTACGCCGATGATGCTGTGATCCTCACCTCGGACCCTGATCCAATCAAATTACAAAATAAACTTCAGCAGGCCTTCTCCTCCATCAAATCCTGGTTTCTAAATCATAAACTGCTTCTCAATCAGAAAAAAAACAAGTCTATGGTCTTCTGCAGCCCCCACAACAAAAACAAACAACTCCACCTCTTCATTGCAACCAATCAAGGAGCCATCCTAGAGCAAATACAATCATTCAAGTACCTCGGCATCACCCTTGATCCCCACCTCTCATACGCTGTCCATATCAGCAATGTTGCAAAGTCTGCCAATGCAAGGTTAGGCATATTATTCCAGCACAGGAAACACCTAACCCCAGAAGCACTGGCAGTGGCCTTCCAAAGCTCCATCGTCAGCATCATAGACTATGGTCTTATCATATATGGGTCTGCAACTACCTCTGCTCTCAAACATATCACAACCTCCTGAATAAGGCCTGTTGTCTCATCACTGGCTCACATTGCCGTACCCACACATGTGACCTTTATTCCCAATCTGGATGGCTTCAACTGGACAAACGCATAAAATACCAAACCTGCATCATGGCCAAGAAAATTATAATGGGTCTGGCCCCACCTGGTGTCTGTGCCCTCCTAGACATAGGAACGTCACTACAAGGAGATCCAATTCCCATCTACTACATATCCCACGATGTCGCACGACCCAAGGACAAAGATCATTCACCTATCGGGCATCCAACTGGCTCAACTTTCTTGGCAGTGACATAGCGACTGCTCCAACACTTGGCCTCTTCAAGTCCAAGCTGTGCCTCTCACTGCTTGTATCCTGCGATTGCCCATCTTAACATTTCCACCATTCCAGCTGCAAATGCCCCAGCACCCAGCACTTACAATCAGTCTTTTTAACCCTAGCACCTTAGCTGTCATATTCCCTCGACAAGGCCCCCTGGCTGCACTGTCTCCCACCCTCGCCCACCTCCCATATCTCCACTCCTGCCCCACCCCAACCCCTCACGTACTCCCCTTACACCATGCACCTCCTCCCCGATCTCCTACCCTCACTTCCCACCACCCACCCCTTCCCTTGTCTTGCTCATAGTTCAAGTCTTTGTACTGGTTATTACATGTCTGTAAGTCAATGACTATATGATTGTAACTAAAATGATGACTGTTGCACATGCTGACGTGGAACTTTTGTAAAGATCCTTGGCTCAAAGGTATTGTAATCCTAGATTGAAATAAATAAAATAAATAAAATGAAAGTGTTGTATGCTGAAATGGAAGGCTCCTTTCCCTCCACTAACAGTATGTTTTATCTATATACTGCAGCCACAAAGAAGGCCATAACTCACCTATGGCATAGACCCCAGCCCCCTGTGCTTGCCCAATGGCAGGGAATAGTAAATTAAATTTATTATATTGAACGAATAATAGCATATCATTCAGGTAGATTCTCCCGTTTTGAATTAAAGTGGAGATCTTGGGTCTTTTACATGTCTGGGGTTTGATCCATCATTTGTGCCTTTGGGCCATCTGTGGAGACTTTACTTAAGTGAGTTTTATAGTTCATTTGGTTAGGCTCCAAATATTTGTTTCATGGTTATCTTTGAATTTTGTATGATTGACTGATTACATATATGTCATGTCATTTGAACCTTATGTATGTATCAGAGGTTAATCTCCGCTGTTTTAAATAAACAGTTTAAAAAAAAGAAATCAAAAGATAGGTACACTGTGATTGTGTTGATACTGTACTTCACCCCTTCCCCCATCTTGTACTTTTTTTCAACTTTATTTATTATGCCCCCTTCCCCACTGGCCCTATAGGACCTCTCACTTTACTGACTTTCTCCTGGTCACTGAGACCCCTCTGACAGGACCTCTGTCCCGGGATGCTCCCCTATCTTCACCCCAACTCACCAACCCCTAGGTTCTGAGTCCCCTGAGGTAGGACCCCCAACTCCTCTGGCACTCTATCTATAGTCTAATGGGTGGCCGGAGCAAGGGTTGGATCTGGCGGTCAGCAGGGTGGATGGGCACTGAGCATGGGTGTTGGTCATGGGTCCCCTACCTTCAGCTTACCGGGTGCCAGGGCTTTTCCTCCATGTTTTCCTCCCAAGGTGCAGATGTGCAATGACATCACCATGTGAAGGGTGCACTCTCCCCCTTCCCGTAGATGTTTGCCATCACCTTTTCCTGTCAAATCCCTGCTGGAGTGTAGTGCTCCCAGTCTCTACGGGGAGGCACTACAAGACAGGGACTCCCCCATAACCCACCCCAGGAGAGGATAGCAGTCTTTCAGATGCTCAGTCCTCTCCTCCCCAATGACCCAAGTCTGCTCCCTAACCTGGGTCGCTAGCTTGGCATGAGGTGTGACATCCAGTGC
Source organism: Neoceratodus forsteri (assembly GCA_016271365.2). NCBI lineage: Eukaryota > Metazoa > Chordata > Ceratodontiformes > Ceratodontidae > Neoceratodus > Neoceratodus forsteri. The sequence goes on along the minus strand of CM057458.1, from coordinate 721,331,271 downwards.
CTCAACCATCTGCACCACTGGGCCAGCTCCCGTCTTGTACTTTTAATCAAATGAAAGTCTTGCCAGCCTCCTCCCTGTTCGGGCTAGTCCCATGAGGACTCAGTTATAGTTAAAGTACTGTACCTGCAGTGCTGACTTATTGTTTATAAAAGAAAAAGTTGCTGACAGTGCTCTCATAAAGTGCTTAAAAGGGAGTACACAGTGCATAAAAGTGGCTGTCCTTTTTTCTGTCAAGTGTGGTGCTTTCAATGCAACTAAAAGAACTGTGAGTCTCTCTGCTACAGAACTGTTATGGTACAGCTTCACTATAAAGAGCAACTGCATGATATTTTAAGTTCAGAGAGAGCTGCAAAGCCTTATACATTTTTTATGTACTATATGATGTGAGGTACAAAAAAATGGATCCCAGCACAAAAATCGAAGCAGAGATTAACCCAGCTCTGTGTTTCTATTTCCTCACACAATCTTAGTGCTATTTTAAGTATGCTCATCAAATGCTCATAAAATATTTAAGTATGTAAATGTCTATGAAGCATAGGTCAGCATAGAAAGGTGAACAGTTGAGTGCCTGTTCAAGTAGCAGAGCAGAAAATACTGAGTCAAGAACAGCTCACAAGTTCTAAAACGTTCAGAGTATAAAACACTACATAAAATGAGTTTTTTAGCACCTCTTATGTATAAAACACTGCAGTACTGACCACTGTTCGCTTACTGGCCTATATGTAGTTCAGGATATGTTGCAAAAAGGTTAGATTATTAAAAGAAAAATATTGTGTAGAAAAAAGAAACACTATGGGCCAGTCTGCTGGCACAGTGGTAGCATTACTGCTTGCAACGCTGGTGACACAGGTTCGGGAATGACTCCAGAGCATCAGAGGGCCAACTGGGGGGAGGTTGGATGAGTGTCTCAGGGACAGGTCTCCTCCTCTGGGGTGAGAGGGCTGCAAGCTTCCATCACATGAGTGATACCCAGTGGAGACTGGGTGTACCATGGCTGGGACCATGTACAGTAGAGGCGGAGGTGTGATGGACATCTGCAGTACATAAATGGGAGTGTGCATGCCTGCATGCTGATGCCATTACATGTCCACGACTCCAGGGAGACAACAAGTGAAAACTCTTGGGAACAGCAGCAGGATGATGTGCCCCTGGCACCCTCCCAAATGATGCCCTGGGTGTAATCCTCAGCTGAGGCCTCTGCGTCTGTCCCCCCCCATTGGAGCCCCACCATAGGAGGCAAGCTGCAGACCACAAAGCCTGGGCTTGGGGAGGATGTTGGGTGGGCTAGCCCAAAGGCCAAACAGGGGGTATATCCCCTGCCTGAACCAGAGAGATTAAACTGAGTTGGAAAGAAAAAAGCATTTCTGTCTCTGCAGAGTTAACTCCAAGATGACTGAAATCTGTGATATAAGATACAGTACAGTATATAATGAATAGATACTTGAATATGTTCTTGGCTATGCTGTATAATATCAGCTTTACTGATTTCAGTTTTATGTCTTTCTACTTTTGAAATCCTAATGGTTTACTTTTCTGTTCTATAAAAAAATAATGGTCTGATCTTTTACTTTTTCAGCTTTTCAGATTTCAGATTTCTTCTGGCAATGTTTAGGGGGTACAAACAATAACGAGATTCAGTATATTCTCTAATGATATACAGTATATTCTCTAATGAGATACAGTATATTCTCACAATGAAGCAGACTTCTCATGCTGCTGTGCTACAGTACCTGTCATTCTCCCACAGAGAAGATCATAATACTCTTTATAGCTCCCTAGAGTAAAGGCCTCTTGCTGTAAGGGATTTTGGAAGATGTTCCCTAAGATACTATGGGCTCCGGTGGTACCACTGAGACCAGTGTGGAGGATCACTTCTAATTTTTTTGAGGCTTGCCCCTCAGTTTCAATTAGACATGATGGGAGCATGACATCTGGAAGTGGTGAGCAACCTTTGCTGGATTCCCTTTTCTGATTTTTAAATGCTCATCTATATTCTGTAGCTATACATCTATACATCTATACATGATTTACAGGAAGCCAACAGATGGACAGAGATACCTACATAAGAAAAGTAATCCCCCAAACCACACAAAAAAATTTGTCATGTACAGTCAAGCACTCCAATGTTACCATATTTTTTCAAATGAGGATGACAGAGATACACATTTGGCTATATTGAAAAGCACCTTTATTGAGCAGGGACACTCTTCCAGAGAAATTGACAGGATAACTGCATGTGCAATGCAAGTGCCAAGACAACAATTACTTCAATATAAAGAAAAGACAGGTAAAGACAGAATACCCTTAGTAGTCACATATCATCCAGACCCTGAACATCTGCATAAGATTATTAAAGACTTCCACCCAATATTTAGTGAGGATGAGACCCTTAATTGTATCTTTAAGGAACTACCACTACTATCTTTTAAACAACCACCAAATTTAGCCAGCTTGATTATTAGGAGCAAGCTTTCACCAGAACAGAATACCATGACACAAAGTGGCACATGACCCTGCAATCAATGCACCTGTAAGACTTGTGGGCTCATTTCCACCTCGGACTGTGAGGTTATATCACAAAACAGACAATCCAAGGTACATGGGAGTTACACATGCACATCACAACATGTTGTTTATTTCATTCAGTGCAAGACATGTCCACAAGCAGGTTATGTTGGAGAGACAAGCCAACAGCTCCGCACTAGTATGAACTTGTACAGACATACTATTAAAACAAAGAAGACTGAAAAACCAGAAGGGCACCACTTCTCCCAGCCTGACCACTCAATTTCAGATATGTCAGTAATGGTCTTAAAAGGAAATTTCAAAAACACACAACAGAGACGAGCTTTTGAGATGAAACTTATTTTACATCTCAATATGGTAGCAGATGGGATGAACATAGATCTGGGTTTCATGGGACATTACAGAAATTAACATCCACAGATCTCTTCTTCTTCAGACTGGCATATTATAGGACTTCAGCATGTGTGGGGTATATATATGTGTGTGTGTGTGTGTGTGTGTGTGTGTATGTGCTGTGAGGTGTGTGAATATAGCAGGTGTGGGGCTTGCTGTCACACTGAGGTAGGCTTCTATTTAGATACATAGAGTTAGTGTGTTACTACTCTTACTTCACACACATAATGAATATTAATTCCTCCTTACTTTTTACCTTCACCTGGGAGTTGGGTTGATTCCATTGCACCGTAGGCCAACTGCTCATGATCAGAGTTCTAAAGCCATGCAATGACATCATCAGCATGGTATATTCCAGGTCCCATAGATATAAGTGTACAGAATGCCATCTATGAAAAAAAAAAAAATGAAAAACAGTTTACAGTTTTTACTTTAATTCAGGTACAGTCCTGCATATCCATTGCTTTACTACCCTAACCTCTAAAAAAGGGAATAACTTTATTTCACTCCTCTCCGTCCAAATACACCTCACTGTTACTGTCTCAAAATATTTGATACTGTTCCTTACATGTCTGTAATGTACATCTATCCCTGGCCTACCTCTCCTCCCTCTCAACATTTCTTCCATCTGGAGCACCACAAAACAAGTTAAACAACAGCAATCGGAGTCGACAGACAGGAAAGCCACAAAGTATCTCACATTATACAGCTGCAGCATGGTTAGATGTACATGGACTAGTGCAGCACAGAATGCATTCCTACCACAAACCAGGAACAGTACTGGAAAGCCACTTTAGTGGGGCCAGTGCCTGCACACAACAAGGCAAGGAGTGGGCACCTGTGAAGTGCCGAAAAGCCATTCAGGTTACTGCAAGACTTGGCTATGTCAACAATAAAATATAAAGTTAACACAATTTAATCCTAACTTTAAACAGTCTATAGCACCTCAAAAAAATATATATTTTGTTCTTATGTGAGTGGGCCATATTATCAGTGTAATATGGCACTCCATGGTTTGCATAACTGGATTTGAATACACTTCTCAGGGGCTCAAGGATGCGTGGCCTTTGGGCTGTCTTACTATGCCCCTGGGGCATGTACTAAAATTCAGAAATGCACACTGCCATTGTTTATAACTTGAGCTTTATCTTAACTACAGTACCATCAGTTTCCATAACATTCCTCCAGGTCAGCTATCCCATTTACTACATTAACATATGTTAATGAGAGAGTTTGATGCTGTAATTTTAGTGTTTTAGCTGTATGTTTTTTTTTTTCCAGTTTCTTTTTACTCTTCTTTCTTGCCCTCCAAGCCAGCCCCCTTACAGTGCCCCCCCCCAGTCCACTGGACTCCCTTCTGGCTGTTTTTGAGGTGCCAGCTGGCTGGTGTGGCACCTGCGAGGTGCTGGCATTATCTTGCCAGTCGGGACATTTTCTTATTTTCTTCCCATCCCCCGAGTGTGGTACGGTGGCATGCAATGTAAATGGAGTCCACTCTGAAGAAAGGGCGGTTACTAGTGGGGTACGGCAGGGTTCAGTATTGGGTCCAGTCCTTTTTAATGTCTTCATCAGTGACATTGCAGAGGGACTGGAAGGAAAAGTATGCCTTTTTGCAGATGACACAAAGATCTGCAACAGGGTTGATACACAAGGAGGCGTGGAAAGGATGAAAAGGGACTTGGCAAGGTTGGAGGAATGGTCAGACGTATGGCAGCTAGGATTCAATGCAAAAAAGTGAGACACAATGCACCTGGGAAACAAGAACCCAGGGGAAGAATACACACTGGGTGGGGAGGTAGTAACAACAACAAAACAGGAAAGGGACCTGGGGGTAATCATATCAGATGACCTTAAGGTTAGCAAGCAATGTGAGAAGGCAGTAGGGAAGGCCGGGGGTATACTGGGATGTATAGGGAGAGGCATCAGCAGCAGAAAACAGGAAGTTGTTATCCCTCTGTACAGACAGTTGGTGAGACCCCATCTGGAATACTGTGTCCAGTTCTGGAGACCCCATCTCCGCCAAGGACATAGACAGGATAGAGGCAGTCCAGAGGAGGGCAACTAAAATGGTGCAGGGTCTGCAAGAGAAGCCGTATGAGGAGAGACTAAAGGAGCTTAATATGTATACCCTTGAGGAAAGAAGGGAGAGGGGATGATAGAAACTTTCAAGTACCCTCAAGGGAATCAACAAAGTCCAAGAGGTAGCATCTTTCAGAAAAGAGACTTGCAAGAACAAGAGGACACAATTTAAAGATAGAAGGAGGCGGTTCAGGGGCAATGTGAGGAAGTATTATTTCACAGAGAGGGTAGTGGGTGCATGGAACAGCCTTCCTGAGGAAGTTGTGGGGTCTAAAACTGTGGGAGAATTCAAGAATGCATGGGACAGACATAAGGCAATTCTTGTGGGGGGCAGGAAGATATAGGCTGTTGGTTAACTAGGATCTGCGGCCTATCCTGTAGGTAGGGAAATGGGCATACTAGATGGGCCTAGCGGTCCTTATCTGCCATCAGAGTCTATGTTTCTATGTTTCAATGACGCCAATGACTGAGCAATGCATACTTCACTGTGCAGCATGCAGGTGTCTGCTCCGCATCTGCCCCCTTCATCTGTGGGTCTGTTGTGCCATCCCCCAGCTACTGCTAGGGGCCAGGCAAGCAGTGGACTCCATCCCCACCCCTCCCCAGGAGAGGAGAGCTGTACTCCGGATGCTCGATCCTCTCTCTCCCCGGCGGTCCACCTGCACTGCAAACATGGGTCACCAGCGTGGCAGGAGGTAAGGCATGAATGCCTCAGCTCTTACACCACTGGGCCGGCTTAGCTGTACATGTTTTTCTACTACTGTAAATACAGACTGTGCATTTGAACATTAGGTCTACTGGAGTCAGTCTCATGATTTGTTTATTGCTAAATCATAGGAAATGCTAATTTCATCTTGCCAAGTGGTGGGCCAATCCAAAACACAAAGAACCTCAGCCCAAAGCATGGAGCAAAGTGTTACCCAGGAAGGGCATTTTCAATAAAGCCATGTTTTGAAGAAATATAAAATCATACATACCCCAATAATGTGATTGATGAGAAATATATTATATTCAAATCACCACAGAGTGTCCACTCAGATGCTTTCCTCCTGAGGGGAGGGACTGTGTACTACTGGTGAAGCAACACCTGGTGGTGGCATGGTGGAAGTGCCATTGGTAGAACAAGTGACAGTTTGTCTCTGTGACCCCCCTCAGGCCAGCTGTATGTACATATCAATGTAGGCAGGAAGGAGCCAGAACATGGAAACACCATCCCATCTGTGTACTAGATGTGGTGGCTTCTAATCATGCCCCCCTCTTGCCTCCTGACCTTCTGAGGCATTGTGCATGCTTCCTCGGCCACAGTCCCTGTGAGAAGTTACATAACCTCTCTGGTAGCAGCAGAGAAAGAGACCTGCCAGGGAAGGATTGGTACTTAGGAATTAGAGGTACCATTGGGAATCTGGTGGCACATGCTGGAACCCTGAAGTGAATTCGGTGGGCAGGAAAGGCATGACTGGTATCTCGGATGAGGTGAGTATTGGGAGACATAAGAGGCCAGAAATAGATAATACAAGTAACATCCATAGGAAATGTTTACTAATGCATTTCTAAAATGATCTAGTGGAAAGCTTTTTAGGAATGCAAGCCTTGCTCCTTTTGAATGTTAATTCAATCAGTGGTGATAGTTCTCCTAATGCAATATTGTGATAAATACTGTGTTCCAAAATTGTTACTCAGCATCAACCTTTGCTTTTAAATTTCAATAATGTAATAAAAAGAAAGTAAAATGGACACTACAGCCCATTTCCTTATTCCTGCCTGTTCTCTGATTTAGTGACCCACAGAGTACCCTGATTTTATGTTTTCCCTCCACTGTCTGCTAGAATCATAGTGATTCAGTTCCTAAACCCCCCTGACACTGATTTCTTCTTTGAGACCCTTATACCTTCCTTTACGTACACTGCCATCTCTCCCTTCCCTTGGCACCCTCCATGTTCCCTTATTTATAGAATGTAGCCAGAAACATCTTTTAGGTCTCAGTTGTTAGTTTGATTTGCCCCATGCTTCTGTAGTGGCAATGATATTCAAATCTTCTGTTGCCATCATAGCATGTAGTTTATTAATCTGTTGCATTGGCTTCCTGCATTTGAGCACATGATCTTCTGTCTGTTCTTATTCATATCTTTCTTCCTATTTACAGTGTTTATATCTGACCAGTGCTAGATTAAGGCATAGGCCAACAAGACCCAGGCCAAAGGTCCCTGCCTGCCAGGGGGCCCCCAGCTCTGAGAGGATCATCCTGTCTACAGGAAACAGACTTAGTCCAATTTGTAATTGTTCCTGTCTGTGACATTTCAGCCTATCTCTGTAACAAAGCAGAACTTGGTCCCACCTGGAAAGGACATTTTTTATTTATTTATTTATTTTAGTCTTTGGTAACTGAGTAAGGCCCACTAGACACAAGTGCCAGTTTTCAGGGGTGACCTGGGAGCACTGGGTGGATAAGTGACTTGTTCAGAGTCACACAGTATGCAAGTGAAGGTTATGAGAATCAAACCAAGGTCTGGTCTGCTGGATGTACCAAGCTCATTCACAGTTTGTTACTCTAACCTCTAGGCTATACTGCCAGCCTTTGATTTGCCTGCAGTTACTGTGGTGCCAAGTCTGAGGGAAATATTAGCATTGCTGCAGCTGCTTTATGAATTTCTTTCTGCTTGCTGCTTCCTGATCACAGCCGGCATTAGGCACCCTCAGTCCCAAGAGCTGCAGCGGGCCCAAACTGAAATTGTCCTCAGTTTGACACAGTGCAAGGTATCGGTCTTCAAGATTTAATTTTTTAAGTATGTAGATGTCTCACTGTGCTTTGCTGAAACGGTACACAAGGGGATGAGTGACCGGGGCATACGCTTTCAAAGGGGTCCTCAAAAGCATAAGGCCAGCTTTGTGCCAACCCCATTGAATTTAAACTGCACTGTGCCTATGGTTATCCTCTTGTTCCAAATTCCTCTAAGGATTCTTTATCTTTTAGCAAATTACAGAGTGTGATTAACTATTAAAGGGACACTGTCAACCCTTTACTTATGTTTCATCCTGGCACTCAGGAACAGACAGATGGACAGACAGAGTGACACAGGAACCCAGAGAGACACCCACAGTGACAGATGGATGGAGAGTGCTCCATTCTTAATGGAGGCAGTAATGAGGGGTGTGAGGAGACAGGAGGAACACCAACATGGCCGACAAAGGGCCCGGCAGTGGTATGCCCGACACAGGTGGTTCCGTGCCAGTATCACATTTGAGAACTACAGTGATACTGAAATAGTGGGCTGGTACTGCCTGAACAGGGCAATCCTGAGGCAACTCTGTGAGCTGTGCAGTGAGAAGATGCAGGCACCCACCAGACGTAACCATGCCATGTCTGTGGAGACTAAGGTGACCGCTGTGATGTGCCTGCTCACCACGGTCACCTTCCAAAGGCCAACAGGGGACACCACAGGTATCATGCAGCCGGCCACATCCCGCCTCCTCACACAGTTCCTCAATGCTCTGTTGCCACGTGGATAGGAGTTCATATGGTTCCCCAGCACACAGGCAGAGCATACAGCAAAGATGCAGGACTTCAATAGGGTGGCAAGCATGCCTGGCATGAGCGAGGCCACTGACTGAACCCACGTGGGCATCTGCATGCCACCTGGCCCTGAGGGCCCTGTGTATATCAATGGGAAGGGAAGCCCAACCATCAACTGCCAGGTGGTGTATGATGCCATGGGACCCATCATCAATGCTTGTGCCACACACCCCTGGACTGCAAATGAAGCATTCATCTGGCAAAGCTACAGGCTGTGCCAGAGGTTTGAATGTGGGGAAATCCGCATGGGTTACCTAGTGTGTGAGTAGGGCATGGGACAGGGGGCATGTGTGGTACCGCCCTGGGGGTGCGGGTGGGCAGGCAGGGTGAGCGTGGTGGTTTGGGCAGTGGGTGACAGGGTGAAGGGGCAGAAGAGCGTAGCACAGGGCTAACCATGTCCTTCCCTACACAGGTGACAGTGCATATCCACTGAGGCCCTGGCTGCTCACCCCCTACCGATGACCATCGTCCCCTGCAGAGGAGAGGTACAACGAGGCACACGTCAGCACACGCAATATAATTGAGCATGTCTTTGGCATGCTGAATGTTAGATTCCCTTGCCTAGACAAGTCAGGCGGTGCTCTACAATACAACCCATCTAAAGCCTGTGGCCTATTCCTGACCTGCTGCATCCTGCAAAACATGGCCATTGACTGTGGGATAGTTGTCAAGGCTGATGAGGGCAACAGAAATGGGAACAATGGTGACAATGGGCTGGAGGGTGGTGGTCAGCCACCCCCTGGAAGACATGACCCCTGTCTGGCACAGATGGCATGAAGGCACCGGGACACAATCGCCCAGGAACACTTTGGAGAATGCAGGTAGGTGCAGTGACACCCATGTATGGTCACACAGACCAGCACACGACACACAGGCAGGTACGTGCACGGCGGGGTACATGCAAGGAATGGGGTGTGCAGCAGGGATGGCTGAGGCAATGGCACACACACGCGCACACACACATGCAGCACAGGCATGTACACACACACACACACAGGCAGAAGAGCAAGCATGGATCAGGTGCATGACACCGGTGCACAGGCACAACTGGCACGGAGCTGCCCTGGTCACACCCAGGGCACACATCCCAGCAGCTCGGCCAGCACACGTGGGAGGCATGTGGCACAACACACATGCGCACCATCACATGCATGCAGCACCACCACTGCCCATGTGTGCACAGGGCAGGAGCAGCATACAGCAGGTCAGTGCAGCACACACCTCAGGCCAACTGTGTGGTCTCTTGGCCACCACGGCCCAGTAGGAGGCTGCACCAGGGCCAATCAGCAGAAGCTGGCTGTGCATTGGCCACAGGGGGGTGTCAGATGCCCCCCAAAGGTAGATGTGTGGGACCATGACAGTGTCCTCGCAGGGGTACAGAGGCGGCCAAACAGGCCAGCCCCAGGCATGCCTGGGATGCCTACATTGGAGCCCAGCATCTGCTGAGATGAGGTTGCCAGATGCTAGAATGGTGTGGTGGACAGGGGACCGTGGGGGGTCCTCTGTGCACGGCCGTGCTCAATGGCAGCCAGCGACGCAAAGCTGGCCGCAGTGGTACCAGTCATGCGGTCCTTTGCCGCCACATGGCACCAGACGTATGGTCGATAGATGCTGTCATGGCCTCCTGCATGCAGTGCAGGCCCATCCATGAGCTGCACATTATCCCTGTCCTGCTGCTCGGCCAGCTGGCTCACCTCTGCCAGCAATGCTCAAAAATTAGTGGCAAGCTGCATCAGGTTCTCCATGGATGCTCGCAGCAACTGGGTGTGCTCTGCCAGCCACTCTGCATCCTGCACCTTCAGACTGGGACACCAATCAGCTAGGGGTGACCCGGCATGGTGTCCAGCCTCCTGCTCTGGTGGACGCTGTACAGTGGGACATACAGGGGGTACAGTGACATCAGGCACACTGATGGCAGAACCCGTGTCCTGCTGCCTGGTGGTACCTGCATTCTGCTGCTGCCACCCTTCCATGTGCTGGGTGGTACCCTGCGCCGGCCCAGCTGCAACAGCACCACAAACCATGCCGGTCACAGTGGTGACACCTCACCCTGCTGCACCTGTGGGGATGGGAGGCAGCTGTGCAGCCACGGGCACATCGACGGTCCCCGATGATGCCTGTGAGGCAGGCAGGGGTGTGTCATCCATAACGTCTATCATGCTGTCCAGGATCAAGGTGATGTCATCATCGGAGCCAAACCCTGCCCCGAGTTGAGTCTCCGTGCACAGCACATCCAGGCTGGCATCTTGCAGGGACTCAGCCAGGGCCTTGTCCAACCCCAGGGCAAAGACATGCACCGGCCCCACAGTGCACAGCTGCAGCCTGTCTGGGCCACGGATGCCAGTGGATGGTGAGGGCCCATCCGTACTGGCCATGGCTACCGCCACCCCATCCCCTGCACAGAGGTGTGATGGTGCTGCAAGAGAGGAAGAGATGGTCAGTGGTGCATTGGCACCCATGTGCCCCCCCGTGTGTATGCCGCTGGTGTCACTGGCCAGCAGCATGCCATGACCAGCAGCATGCAGATGCGCATGCAGCACCATGGTAGGCACACTTGCATGCCCTGGCACACACCTGCCAGGACAGTGTGAGTCACATATATACCATGCAGTGATGGGCTGGCACCCATCTGGAATCCCCCTCCAGGCACACCCTCCACCGCAATGTGATGGATGGTGGCTGCCACTAGCTCCTCCGTGGCTGACAGGGTGGGTGTGGTGGATGACCCTCCACTGGTGGCACTGTGGAAGGATCAAATGGCTGCCACCTTCTCTTAATCCTCTGCTTGTCGATCCGGACCTTCTTGCAGCACTCCTGTGCTGTCCGCTGGTACCTACCATGCAGGTTGACGTAGGTTGCCACCTCATCCCACCCTACCGACCATTTGTGCAGTGTGCCTATGGCACCACTCAACAGGGCCTTCCTGTTGAGGTATGCCATGAACAGGGCATTTGTTTCATCCTTTGTAAAGTTGGGCCTGCTCTTGCATGCAGGCCCATGCTTCTCCTCCTCATGTCCAGATATTCTGCCACCTGTGAACAGGGAGAGCACAGTGTGTCAATGAGGGCATGGTCCATGTTGCCCTCTGTGGCAGTGTTGTAGCAAGCTGCCAGTTCCTCAAGCCAACATCCACCTACCTGTAAGGTTGCAATACCGGTCCGTGGCCTGTGATGTTCACTGGTGCTTATTTGGCACATCGCATGCAAATGAGCTTGTGTACAATAGTAATGATATGCTAATGCTTCCTACTGTGCCGTGCATTGGCTGATGAGGTAATTTGAGTACCACAGCTGAATATCATGATCTTGCACCATGCTCAACTGAGTTGCATGGGAGCAACTCCATCACACATTGTGCGTGTGTGCACACCATCACACTTGTCTATCGCACGAATGGTGTTTCATGTGCAATACCATGCTATTGCGCATGCATCACTGGGGTGTCATCGCTCATACCTGTGCGTTCTGTCACTGGCCCCAATCGTGCACATGCGCAATACATAATACAGCGCATGTCCGGCACATGCACCACTGTGCACAGGGTTATGACCTGTCACCTCTGGGTCGGGTTCATGACTCTGTGCAGCCGCTGGGTCATAGCATGGTGTGTATGCCCGGAACCCCACTATGCACCTGCATTGCGTATCATCATTGCATATATCCACGATGCGCGATTGTGTCATGTCGGTCCCCATTGCACATTGCACATGTGCTGCCCCAACTGCCATTGTCCAGGATACCACAGAGCTTGAAGATGGTGGTTGATGAGACCGTCAGGCACGGAACTGGTCAGACATTGAGCTGGTCAATCTTGTTTTATTTTATTTATTTATTTATTGATAAATATTGGATAACACCTTTGAGTCAAAGACTCTTTTACAAAGGTTCCACGTCATACATAAGAAGAGACAACAGTGTACAGAGTAACAAGTAACAAAGTAGTTAAACACAGTGGTTACAGAATGGTTACAGATGATTACAGAAAATACTAAGAATACAAAAAATAGCAGCTGGGAATAAAGGTTGCAGGTATATGCATAGCATTTCAGGGCGATGGCACTAGCCATGCCCACATGTTATTCAATGGCCAAGGCTGGACAGAGATGTCCATTGTCATGGCATAGGCACGCTCAGGGGCACCAGACCAGAGTTAGATCTGTAGACACGGGAGATAGGAGGTGGTAGAAAAATGGAGGGTCAGGTTTAGGGGCAATCACATACTGATCCTTGGGTAATAAGGTCCCTTAGTTGGTACTTGAACCCACCAAGTTTGGGTTCAGTGAGAAGGGAGTTTGGGAGTGAGTTGAGCCAGGTTGGGGCCAGATATCAAAACGTTCTTTGGCCAGAGGTGGTTTTACAGCAAGGTACCCTAAAGTGGGTAGTTGCTGACTGCCGTGTGAGGCAACTGGTACCCTAAAGTGGGTAGCTGCTGACTGCCGTGTGAGGCGACTGGACAGTGGGGCCTGAAGTAGTGGGGTGAGAGCTGGAGGGAGTAATCCTGAGGTGATTTTCTTTGTGAAGAGGCAGGCCTGGCACTTTAGCCTCCCATCGAAGTTGAACCAGTTTGCTGAGGCGTAGAGGGTGCATGTATGAGTGAGTCTAGGACAGCCTGTAGCAAGTCTGCAGGCCTTATTGAGGGCCAGTCTAATCTTGTGTAGGTGGGTGGTGTCGGCCGCACCATAGATGATGATACCATAGTCAATTAGGGATAGAATAGATGTAGAGATGTCTAGGAAGAGAGATTCAGGAGGCAGGCAGTGCTTATAGTGGTGAAGGAGACCAATACGTACATTGACGGTGGTGCTTAGTAATTGCATATGGTCATGGAAAGTGAGACCTGTGTCTAGGGTGATGCCAAGGTATTTGAAAGTGTTAACCTGTTCAACGGGATCATTTAGTGAGTTCAGAATGTGCAAGGGTTGTCCTAGGTTCTTATTTTGGTGGTGTGCAAACATCATGGATTTAGTTTTTTTGTAATTTAGTACTAACCTATGCTGAAAGAACCAGGATACAGCAAGAGGGGAGGCAGGATTGATACTGGGCAGTAGTTCCCAAGCAGGGTGCGGTTACCACTTTTAAGAATAGGAGTGATGAGGGCAGATCTCCATTTGGATGGGAACTGGCCCAGAGAAAGGGAGCGGTTCAAAAGCATGTTAAGGGGGAGGAGAACTTCGCTGAATGTGAGTCTAAGCAGTTTTAGGTCCAGCGAGTCACTGCTGAAACAGGATTTGCTGAGGGCTTTGAGTAGGAGAGGGGCAGCTTCATGCTGGGAAACTGCTTTAAAGTAGAATGGGATTGGTGAGGGGGCAGTGTGGTGTGGGGTGGGAGGGGGAGATAAAATTGGAGGGGAGGACACCAGAGAGGTCAGAGAAGGTGTCATTTAATGTGTCAGCAATAAGGGCTGGGTCTGAGGTGATAGATCCATTGGCCCAGATATGGGTAGGCGGGGCAGTGGGGTCTTTACCACTTAGCATTTTGAATGAGTCCCAAAACTTGCTACCTGCGCCCCATGTGTTGGTGAGCAAGGTTTTATAGTACTCAGCCTTTCCTTTATGGATATCCCATGTACATTTATTGCGCATTTCCTGATAGCGCTGCCTGTCAGAGGGTTTTCTGGTATCCTGTGCAATGTGCCACAGATTGTCTCATTTACACATCTGGTCTAAAAGGGCTTGGGATAGCAAAGGTGTGTTGGCACCTTTAATTATTTGTTTGGTTAGGGGTGCAAACCGGTTACAGGCAGTGTTGAACATATGAATGAAATAGTTAAGGGCAGAGCCAATGTTCTGAGCATTTCTTATGGGGAACTAGTCAGTAACTAGGAGGTACTGTTTAAGTGATAGTAGTTTGCCAGGTTTGAGGCGGCATTGTAAGACAGTTTTTTTGGGGGGGGCTTGTTAATACAGTATGACCGTTGACATAGCACTGGGGAGTGGTCACTCAGAGCATCGGGTAGTACCCTGATCTGTGTTGCTTTATGTAGGGAGTTAGTGAGCACTAGATCTAGGAGGGTGGCAGTACCAGTCCTCTGGTTTATTCTTGTGGCAGTAGTCACAAGCTGGTTCAGGTTCTGGGCAGTTGCAGCATCCCTAACAGGGGCTGAAATGTCAGCCAGCCAGTTTGTATTGAAGTCTCCAAGGGCAATGATGTCAGCATTGCCAGGGAGAGTCTGGAGATGGTTGAGGACAGAGATGAAAGAGGTCTTCTGATTTTGGGGAGGGATGTATGGAGAGGAGAGGAGAGGAACAGAAGGGCTCTGTTACGGGCAAGAGTGATCTTCAGTGTGAGGGATTGGGCCCCGTGCTCAAGTGATGGGGAGGGGAGGGCGAGACACTGTAGTGATTCCTGGACATACAGTACACAACCACCACCTTCCTTCGAGGTTCTATCTGCTCGGTATAGTGTGAAGCCAGGAAGTGAGACCGCAGAGTCAGGGTTGTGGTTGCTGAGCCAGGTTTCAACTACTGAGATAACATTGGGGCAATTCTGGGCAACCCATTGTTGAAAGGAATCAAATTTCTTGAGGAAGCTACATGTATTGAGGGAGGCAAACATGAGGCTCTTGGTTGTAGTAACACTGGCAGTTGTTCAGCCATATGTGGCCCAGCTCTATGGGCAGGTGCCACTTCAGCAGGCGTGGGGTGATGTGTGGCAGAGCATCTCCAGGGCCCTAGAGAGGCACATGGGTGTGGCGCAGGAATCCTGACATCCTGCACCAGCTGCAGGCGCGAGTGCAGCGTGGGGCGCTGCCATAGTCGGGTAGGTGTGTGCAGGTGGTATGCATGTCCATGTGCCCAACTGCAGTGTGTGTAGGGCTGTGTGGCATGGTCTGCTGCTGGGGTGGGCCTATCCTCGCAATCACAGGTGTCATGCATGTCTACGGCACATGTTGTGGGCATGTAGGCATGGGAGCCACGGGACAGGCAGGGTCTCGCCCAGCACAGTACGGGCTGTGGGGTGGTGGGGGGCCCTCCATGCATGTGTATTCATGTCCTCTTCTCTACATTCCTCCCATGGGGCTGGAGGACCACAGGCAGGCCAGGGAGGCCGCGGCAGAGGTGAGGGACCAGGGTAGGCCCCAGGGTGCAGCATGAAGAGGGGTTGGTGTGGGGCAGGTAAGTGTGGTCACATTGGAGGTATTGGTCTCTGTGAGTTAGCAGCCTGTACATGGTATGGGCATGGGCACCCCAGCCATATGTCAGCTCAGTCATGGTTGGTGCACTGTTTGTCTGGCCGTGCTGCAGTGGCATGTCCATTGGTGGCGTGTGGCTTGCCGGTGGGGTGGACGTGCACATGGCCACCACCTTGTGTGCTGCAACAGTGCTGTCACCCTGTGCTGTGTGCCAATGCCTGTGCATACATGGGCACAGTGTACTGCACTGTCTGCCTGTGTGCACCATTGTGGTGTCCCATTTGGATAGCTCAGGTGGCCCACATGGCATGGGCCCATTTTGGTCCCCCTGTGGTGTGTTACCCCACTGTCCACTACATGCTGTGGGTGGTCCTTGGTCATTTGTGCAGTGCAGTGATTGCCTCTCTTGTTCCTTCCCCTAGGTGCACGTCAGCCAGTGGCCAGGAGGGGATCCATGTTGAGACTGCAGGTCCTGGGATGGATTTTGGCCCTCCAGAGGTGGATCCTGCCGGTAAAAGTGGACATTAGGAGTGCCATGCAGGGCCTGGAGTGGTCTCTGTGTCTCCAGAGATAGCTCCAATTGTATATAGGCCACTTCCCATGCCATACCTGTTCCCCTGCATACCCACCTCTGATTGTACAGATCCCTCCCCTGTCCCCCTCCCCCACTCACCCACCTCCTCACATGCCCCTTGTTCATTCTGTTGTTGTTTCACCTTTCTATTTGATAAAGCTTCTATTTTGCTACATACCTGTGTCTGTGTCTGCTTTGCATGTGGTGGGGAGCCATGCTGCAGCTGTTGGGTCATTGTTCCTAGGATCACTGTGGGTGCAGGGCAGGTCACTGGCACTGGTCACATGGGGACTTTGGGGTCTGTATTGGGTGTACCACAGTGTCCCATGGTCTTGGTGGATGTACC
This sequence comes from Neoceratodus forsteri, assembly GCA_016271365.2. Lineage (NCBI taxonomy): Eukaryota > Metazoa > Chordata > Ceratodontiformes > Ceratodontidae > Neoceratodus > Neoceratodus forsteri. The sequence goes on along the minus strand of CM057458.1, from coordinate 721,314,651 downwards.
TGGGAGCACAGTGGTCAGGTGTGTTGGTTCATGGACACAGTGGGGGGGGTTGTTATGGTGTGTGCAGCCATGTGGGGGCAACATGCATGGGGTCCTGGTTCCCTTGGTGGCATGGTCTCCCTGGGGTCGATTGGCTCCCATCACCCACGTGCACACTGTCCTGCACACAGGGGGGTTGCCTTCTGTGGCATACTGCCGGGGTTGATTGCCTCTGGTTGTGGGGGTGGAGACAAGGACCTGGGTGTCATTGTGCCAGGGACCTGTGGGTTTCTGCCCCTGCTGGTGGATGGTGTCCATGGCCTGCATGCTGATGGGCTGTGTGCAATGTGGATTCTATCACAGGTGGGGGGGGGCACACCATTTGTTCTCCACTGCAGGTTCAGCTATGTTGGCCTGTGGGGTGGGGGTCTGGGGACCTCTCCTGTCTACAGATCATGGGCCGGCTGGTGGGGTGCACAGTGGGGTTCCTGTGCAGGTGCCTGGGCTCCATTGCATGCATGCAGATGTTGCATGGGTGGGCTCGGTCCATGGCCACCGGGCCATGGGCGGGATCTCAGGATTGTGTCCAGGGCACGTCACTGTCCAGTGTGGTTGGGCTTGATAATATGGGCCGGCCTTGGCCATGGTGAGACCGGTTGCCTAGGGTCCTGTGCTACTGATTGGGGTTGCTGGTTGTGGTGCTCACATTGGGTGGGTCCTTGTACTGCCAGGGTGCTGGGTGGCCAGTTTGGTCTCACATGGTGTTGGGGAGGGGGCATATACGGTGCCTTGTGGGTGCATCTGCCAGACAAATGCAGCCAGTATCAGGTAGGGCTGTGGGATGCCACAGGTACAGAGGGTTGTTCTGTGTGTGTGACCCTTTGGCTGTGTGCCCTGCCCAGCCCTGCTGTGCCAGGTGGTCCCTGTCAGCTGCCATATGTCTGTGGTGTCATCTGTTTGTGTTGCTACCTTGGCAGGGAACACCAGGAGGAAGGAGTGCTGTGTGACTGGACTTCTCTACAGGGACTAAAGAAGTAGAACTCTTCTACTGGGACCTTCAATTTAGGGTAAACAAACCACAAAAAAAGTTAGTGTGTTTGTCTGAGTTAGCTAAAGTGAATGGTTATCTGAGCAGTTATCTAGGTGTGAATCTCAGGTGGCTGAAGGGGATTGTTATCTGTGCAGTTTAATTACATGTAGAAAGATCTATTAAGTAGGAGGAGTGGCTTAGCTAGAAGGAAGCTAGATTTAAACACTGCCCTAGATAGATTCTGCCAGAGGCTTGGCAGAGAACACCAGGAGGAAGGAGTGCTGCATGACTGGACTTCTCTACTGGGACTATATTGCCTTCCTTCCCACCCAAAGCTAGTTTTACTTTTATAGGCACAGGATTTGACTGACAACAAGAACTTCCTGTTTGGGAGCAGGAAGTGAGTGATCACAGAGCCACCAAAGACTCACCATCCTAGAAGGGCAAGAGTAGCTCTCCATCCCCCCCTAGCATCTGTAGGTCTGCCTCTGAGCAAGTAAGGGGTCTACTGAGAAATATAGGATCTTCTTGTCTCAGAACATGGTGATCAGGAACTTAAAGGGCAAAGAGGCAGTAAGTAAGTAGGGAGAGAAGAAAATAAAACAGAGGAAAGAGTAAGGATTTCAAACAACAGTGAAGGGGCCAGAAATAAGACATGATGAGAATAGTGCAGTGCAGTGGCTGTGGAGCAGCAGTCTTCTGGGAGATGTTCTGGAGGATGCGGTGTTGCCCCATCTGCAGGCACCTCTCTGGTCTGAGGGAAGAGGTTGCTCATCTCCAGGCAGAGTTGGCCAGGATTTTTCAACTTCCTCTCCCATCCAGGGACCACCAAGGCCACTGCTGTTGCCTCAGAGGTTGCCAAGAAAGAAGAACGGTTGGACCAAAGTGGGCTCAGGGAGAGTGAGGGTGGTGGAACAGTCATATCCCTCCAGTTGTACCTCTCCACAATTCCTATGCCATTGTGGCAAAGTGTGGTTCCTCTACATAGGCAGCCGCAGTGGAGACCAAGGAGGATGCTGGGAAAATCCACAAGGGAGACCCACAGGTGGGTGGCATGGGACCCCACAGGGGAAGAAAACAACTTCTGGTGGGGGACTCCATTGTTAGGAAGGTAGAACTGGGGGAGGAAGCGGAGAGGGAGGTAGGGTGCCTGCCTGGCACCATGGCTTGCAGGGACAGGGAGCGAATCCTCAGGATCACCAGAGCAAATGCACAGGGGAGGGAGCTGGATGTCATTGTCCACCTAGGGACAAATGACTTGGCTAAGAAAGGGATCAGAGCAGTGCAGGAAGAGTTTGTGGAGTTGGGGAGGGGCCTTAGACAAGTAGTACGCACGGTAACCTTCTCAGAGGTGCTGACTGTCTATGGCGTAGGTGAGGCTAGGGTGCTCCACACCATGGGATTCAATCAGTGGTTGAAAAACTGGTGCAGAGCTCAGGGATTTGGCTTCGTTGGGGACTGGGGGTCCACCTGGAGTGATGCAGGCCTATACTGGCATGATGGCCTGTATCTGTTCAGGAGGGGAACCAGGATCCTAGCTGATAGGTTTAAATGCTTCATTGGCAAGCATTTAAACTATCCAAGGGGGAGGCACTGGAAAGGAGCAGGGAAATCCTAGCCCTCCCAAAAAAGTCAAGGTAGTAAGTGAGGTAAAGATCAGCATAGAGATTTCAATATGGAGAAGGGCAGGGGTAAATGGAGAAAGTGACAAAGGCAATAAGGACAGGAATGGGGCAAAAAGGAGTAAGGCCATCAAGAAATGGAGGGTAATGAGTACCAATACCCGTAGTCTAGACAACAAGCTCCCTGAACTTGTGGCCTTGATGGAAGAGGGATGCCTGGATATCATAGCAGTCACAGAAATATGGTACACAGAGAACCATGACTGGGATGTTAACATACCAGAGTACATAACCTACAGGAGAGACAGGGAAGGGAGAAGAGGAGGAGGAGTAGCTCTCTATGTAAAGGAAGGAATAAAAGCAACTGAACAAAAGAGTGAACAGGGAGGAGAGGAGACACTGTGGGTCACCTTAGAGACTGGAAAAGGCACCACAATCCACACAGGAGTTGTATACAGACCCCCATGTCAGGAGGAGGAAATGGACAAGGATATGATTGAAGGCATTCTTAGGATGGCAGAGAAAGGGCAGATACTGTTGATGGGAGACCTGAATATGCTGGGTGTTAACAGGAGCACATTTGCTGCAGCCACATCCAAGAGCAGGGCCATTCCCGATGCCCTACAGGTGGCATGCCTCAGACAGCTAGTTTCAGAACCCACTCGTGAGGAAGCAATCTTAGACCTCATACTCTCAAATGAGGACAGTGAGAGGATCTCAGATCTAGAAGTGGGTTGCCATCTGGGAACAAGTGACCATCAAACAGTGTGGTTCATGATAAACTCAGCTACAGAGTCAAGCCATGCAAAAGTGAAGATACTGGACTTTAGGAGGGCTGACTTTGGCAAGATGGGAGAGTGCCTTAGAAAAGCACTAGCAAACAAGCTGGAAGAAGGGGTGGAGCAACAATGTGGAAACTTCAAAACTGCCATCAGAGGCAACAAGCCTTTGTGTGAAGCAAATAAACAAATCAAAATGAAAGAAATAGCCACTATGGTTCTCAAAAGAGGTTGTGGGAAAAGTCAGGGAGAAAAAGACAGCATTCAGGAAGTATAAGCAAACGCAAAAGGAGCAGGACAGAGAGCTGTAGTAGTTAAGACAGAAGGAAGCAGGGAGGGAAGTCAGAATAGCAAAGGCCCAAACTGAGGAAAAGATAGCCAACTCGGTTAAGAATGGAGATAAAACCTTTTATAGGTACATCAGGGAGCTTAGAAAGACAAAGGGAAGGATAGTGAGGCTGAATAGAATGGACGGTGAGTGGGCAGAGAGAGACAGTGAAAAAGCAGGGATACTGAATGAATATTTCTGCTCAGTATTCACAAAAGAGGAGGAGGGGGAGGTGCCTAATCCAATTAACAGAAGTACTCTTGATGGGGGGGAGGGGGTCAATCCCAGTCCTTTCACAGAAGAAAGGGTTCTGAAAGAACTCCTAAAACTGAAGGCGGACAAAGCAATGGGGCCTGACAGAATTAAACCCAGAATTCTAAAAGAATTAAGGGGAGAACTGGTGAAACCACTGACTACCCTTTTCAACAAATCATGGGAGGATGGTGAGGTACCTGAGGACTGGAAGAAGGCTGATGTGATTCCCCTTCACAAAAGTGGGACCAAGACAGAGGCAGGAAACTATAGACCTGTCAGTTTGACCTCTGTGGGGGTAGAAAAGTGATGGAATCACTTCTGCAGGAAAGAATTGTTGAGTACCTAGAGGTCAGTGGGGCACAGGATCCAAAGCAGCATGGGTTCCTGTGGGTTCACAGCAGGAAGGTCATTTCAGATGAATCTAATTGATTTCTTTGACTGGGTGACCAAAGTAGTAGACCAGGGAGAGGCTGTGGACATGGCCTACCTAGACTTTAGCAAAGCATTTGACACAATCCCACACAAAAGATTAATAGTCAAATTAACCAGCCTGGGAGTGGGTCCCAGGGTGGTAGCCTGGGTAAAACATTGGCTAGACAACAGGACACGGAAGGTAATTGTAAATGGAGTCAACTCTGAAGAAAGAGGGGTTACTAGTGGGGTATCACAGGGTTCAGTACTGGGTCCAGTCCTTTTAATGTCTTTATAAGTGACATCGCAGAGGGACTGGAAGGAAAAGTATGCCTCTTTGCAGATGACACAAAGATCTGCAATGGGGTTGATACACAATGAGGCATGGAAAGGATGAGAAGGGACTTGGCAAAGTTGGAGGAATGGTCAGAAGTATGGCAGCTTGGATTCAATGCAAAGAAGTGCAAAGTCGTGCACCTGGGAAACAAAAACCCAGGGGAAGATTACACAATGGGAGGAGGTAGTAACAACAACAAAAATGGAAAGGGACCTGGGGGTAATCATATCAGATGACCTTAAGGTTAGCAAGCAATGTGAGAAGTCAGTAGGGAGGGCTTGGGGTATAGGGATGTATAGGGAGAGGCATCAGCAGCAGAAAACAGGAAGTTGTTATCCCTCTGTACAGACAGTTGGTGAGACCACATCTGGAGTACTGCATGAAGTTCTGGAGACCCCATCTCTGCAAGGACATAGACAGGATAGAGGCAGTCCAGAGGAAGACAACTAAAATGGTGCAGGGTCTGCAAGAGGAGCCAATATGAGGAGAGACTAAAGGAGCTTAATATGTGTACCCTTGAGGAATGGAGGGAGAGGGGGGACATGATAGAAACTTTTAAGTACCTCAGTGGAATCAACAAAGTCCAAGCGGTAGCATCTTTCAGAAAAAGTGATGTGCAAGCACAACGGGGCACAATTTAAAGATAGAGGGGGTGGTTCAGGGGCAATGTGAGGAAGTATTTTTTCACAGACAGGGTGGTGGATGCATGGAACAGCCTTCCTGAGGAGGTTGTGGGGTCTAAAGCTGTGGGAGAATTCAAGAATACATGGGACAGACATAAGGCAATTCTTGTGGGGGTTAAGAAGAAATAGGCTGTTGGTTAACTAGGATCTGCAGCTTATCTTGTAGGTAGGGAAATGGATAGACTAGGTGGGCCAAGTGGTCCTTATCTGCCATCAAAGTCTATGTTTCTATGTTTCTATGTTCCATTGGGTGTGGCCATTGCCCTGACTGTCCTCCCGCAGCCACATGGGCCATTGACCCTGTGGTCGCTGGGTGTGTGGGTCATGCCCCTGCCCCATGTGTGTCCCAGTGCAGCCTGTGGCGCCCCTGAGCATTGCACTTTTGTCTGCCAGGACTGCCATCTGCTTATGGGGATGCACACATCCACCATGGCCAGCGCTGCAGTGCCCCTCACTGGTTCTTTGGGGGTGCTGTGTGGCACGTGGCTCAACTGCTACCGGGAACATCCTCCTAGTGTTTGGCCCATCCACTGGCACCATACCCTATGCGCACTATGGGTCCACACGGTGGGTGTCTGTAGCTCATCCCTGATGTTGGCATGGCTGTCGTGTCAGGGTTGTGGACCGGTGCCAGTTCCATGCTTGGTGAGATGGGGTTCGATGTGCACCATCCCCTGGTGCCCTTTGTTCCCTGTGGGTCACTGTGTCTGTGTACGGGGTGTGCTCTGGGTGGGGATCCTGTGCCCCTTGTCCTCTACTGCCTTGGTTCTGTGTCTCTGCTGCCTGTGGCTCATGCTCTGCTCACGGGGTTTGTGCTCAGGTCTGCTCTGCGGATCCCTGGTTGCACCATGGCGCATCTTTGCCATATTCAGCTGACTTGCGCTGGAACATTTCGGGTGGCGTATCTTCTGAATATGGTTCTCTGTGTGCCATGGCGCACTTGACTTGCGCTGTGCCGGTCTTGCACCAGAGCTTGACATAATTCTGTATATCCAACCCGTAGTAACTACTGTGATTTTGAAATGCCACTATTTGAATATAGATCAATTGGTGAACTTATTACTTATGAAATACTGTCCCCTTAATAACTGATTTGTTTTTAATCTGCAATTAATATTCATGACAAGGGAATTTTTTTTTACTTTGTGAGCTGCTTTGTCAACTATGATGTCATCACCCACCACATTTAAATATGGGTAATGTCTCTCCATGAGCCACACCCCCTGTTGAAGCACTGGGGCATGAGCTTTAGCAGTAAGGTCTAGTGACAGTATTTGTACTTTTTTTTTATCTTTATCACTGTTTGAGTCTGCTTGGAGTGTTGGTACTGATGTAATTGTTCAAGAGCAGCTTACGCGTTCATAAGAACTTTAGCAAAACATAATATTTAGGCACAGTTCAGCTTGTATTTCACATTAGTTCAGTATTTCTCATTCCCATTCTTTAACACTGAGGTCATTTGCATTAAAATAGGATCTTTGCTTCTGAAGAGTTCATCTGCGTCTGTTGTTTTCTCCCTACCTGAAGTCATACTCCACTGTTTGTGACATCACAGTTACTCCCATGGCAATGGAGTGTGATGTCACAATAGAGGATTATGAACTGAAGTAGGGAATAAGTTATAGAGGCAGATGAACTCCAAGGGATAAATATCAGGTATTCATGTAAACGTTATCAGTAATACATAATGGTAGGTGAAATCCATAGAATATATATGGAATGCACGCTGATTTGTACCTAAGTATTATGGTTTTCAGAGTTTTCTTTGAAGCGTCAGCAGCTCTTTAAGCTTATATTTATTTATTTTATTTTATTCTTTGGTAACCGGGTAAGGCCCACTAGGCACAGATGTCTGTTCTGTGGGGTGAACTGGGAGCACTGGGGAGGTTAAATGACTTGCTTAGAGTCACACAGTATGTAAGCGGAAGTTGTGGGAATCAAACTCTGGTCTGTCTGCTGGATGTACCAAGCTCAATCACAGCTTGTTACTTTAACTGCTAGGCTATAATGCCTACCCTTTTCAGAACAAGCAAAACTCCTTGTATTTTCAACACAGAGTGTGCAGGTGTTTTCATCTGGAAATTATATCTGAGTGTGGGGCTGGCTGCCCTATTTACCTGTGGGCACTGACCCTGCACTGGGAAATGCAGCAGCTCTGAGCCTCCAGGACCTGTTTGTATTCAAGCCTTATTAGTGAGCTGCAGCTCCCAAGTACTAGTTGTAGCACTGTGGGTCTTGCTAAATTCAACTTCTTCCAGTCCTTCCTGTTGCCAACAATATATTCGCCCACCCTACAGAGACAAAAGAATTAAATGGAATTCAGTTAGAGGTAAGACTTCATTGTAACACCTTCTGGTTCCTGACTGTGAAGAATGCATACAGAAGCTGAGACTACATCTACCTTGGGGAATCAAGGTGGCTCAAACTTGGAGAAAACAGAGAGTCTGCAAAATAAAGACAAAAAGTCAGAGAAAGGTTATAGCATACAGAAAACCCCACTACTGAATCAGGTGACATTAATGCTGCTGTTCTTAAATTGGAGAAATTTACATGCAAGGAATTATATCTAATCTATGATCTCACTACTTTATAGACTTAGTTTAATGGGTGAACGTAACTTAGTGAGGAGTTATGCTTGTGCAACTTCATTGATAGTCTGAAATTTTTTTGATTGGAGGTGTGTTGACTGTCATAGATGGACGCTTTGGTCATTTGCATTCTCTGTCCCAAGGGGAACTACCACCCAACTGGGGTACCATGAAGGCAAAGGAACCCTCTTGAGGAGGGTTACACCCTAAAGTTGCTGCAGGAACATAATTCCTTTAGGCTAAAGCTGTCTTAGGAAACAAAAAGTCCCAAAAAGTACTGAGCAGCAAATGGTGAACACAGAGCCCGAGTGAGGACAGATTAACAGCAACTACTGATGACTGGTAACAGACAGAGACTGAAGTAAGCAATGACTGACAGATATCAGTACAGATAGCAGAAGAAGATGGACTTCCATAAGAAGAGAGGGAACAGCAAAATGGAAAGAGGGACACCATCCAACCCCAACTCACAGCGAAACCTACATGGGTAAACATTATACTAATGTACTACATTATAGACTACCTCCTGCAGAGACTACCTAACTTTTAGGCCCTTTGGCACAGAGGACAGTAAACATCTCCTACAAGGGGGAGCCTTTGGGGATCCAAGGCCTTGGTTGCCTTACCTCCAGGATTGGGATACATTAGTGATGGCTCAACTACTGTAATTTAGAGACCCAATTCAAGGGGAAGATTTTTGAGGAAGGGCTCTCACTCTATCCTTCTAGTGGGAAAGCTGTGGTGGTGCTGCAAGCTGATCTCTGCAGGTAAAAGAAGCTCTCCACAAAGGAGACACATCCCCCAAGGTAGGAGGAGGAGAGCAACAACCACTGAAAGGCACTCACTTGACCTCTATGATGGGAGGCATAGAGAGGAAGTCAAATCCTTGAGGGGTAAGGTGTTGGAGTTGAGTCTTTGAGGGACTAGGACATGGATAATTGTATGATCTGTATCCTTGAGGGGCAGAGGAAGGGAAGCAGGTGGAAACCAGGAAAATCTTAGGCAGCTGTGGGGGGCCGGGGATAGCTTTTGAAGGTGCTGTTGACATGTGCCAAACAGCTAAAGGAGCCCCCATGTACTTAGAGGCCCAACTCTCTGGAAGCTGAAGTCTTAAATGCTACATCAAGGGGTCCTGCTGAGTCAATCTGCATGGCCAAAGCTTGCCCCAGAGCATAGGACATTCTCACCTGAATTGCAGGAAAAGAAGGTCCTGACCCAAGTTGAAGACCTCAAGATGCAGAGTTCAAGGGAGCAGACTGAGGCCATCAGCATAAAGGGCTGGAGCCCTAGAAGCCATGCTATGGTTGTGGCTGGCTGGCATGAGTCCTAGTGCAGGAGTAGTGGGAGTCCTTTGGAGAAGCCTGATGGCCATGAGCATGAGGTAGAAACGTTAACATAAGTAAGGCAGAATGACTGACTGAGACATCAAATGACAACTAGGACACTGAGTAAGCCCAAATCATATGTGCTTGGTCTGAATAATGACTGCATGCCAACCAGTTCAATCAGCAAGGTCAGTTTTACCTGTATTTGGTGATGCACTTCAGGTCAGGTAGGCTGAGGTGGTAGAGAACAACAGATGAAAGTGCTACGGAAAGCAGGAGTATATGGGTACTAAAAACTAGGAAACAGTAGCTGCTGAAGTGAACAAATAACGAAACCAACACACCCTAATAGGGAGTGGTGCCTGGCTAGGAGTCAGGTATAAGCATTTAAGGATTGTAGTTGAACTGAGAGACTGCAAATGGTATGGAAAAACAGCAAACACAGGAGCCTGAAATAGTACAAGTCAAATGAAAATGACAAAGGTAGGACACTATGAAAACTAGAAGCCCCCCCACAAAAAAGAAAAGAAAACAGACAGAAAGAAACAAGGTATATGAGAACAAGAGCGCAGCAGGAACGGGTGACTGAGAGAAGCACAAACTGCAGCCAGGAAGGTAGAAGACAACATACTTACCCAGAAAGCTGGAGGAGGCACAAATCAAGCGGAAAGTCCAAAAGCATGAAAGCAAACCAAGAGGCAAACATTGGAGGTTGCACAGGGCTCCAGCAGAGCTTCAAGCTGCAGCAAAGAAACAGTGCTTTGAGTAAAGCTGGAAGAAGCTGACTGAAATAGCTCAGGCAGGGGGCATAGCTGGTTGCTCCCACCAACTAAACTGCAGGCATGTCCTTTGAAAACAGATCTGGTCAGAGCCAATATGGCTGCTAATGCATTAGCCTAATAAAGGATATAGGAAAATGTGTACTTTAATTGTAATTTACTTTAGGTGCAGGGGTAGTGACGTATACAGGTTCCTTATGTAACAAACCCTACCTGGTCACAGTAAAATCTGCACCTAGAAACTGTTTAGGCAGACAGAGGGGTAGTAAAGCATGCAGGTGCGTTGTCCAGCAAACCCTACTTGGCCACAGTATAACCTGCACCTAGAAACAGTTTGGGCAGATGCAGGAGTAGTGAAACATGCAGGTTCCTTGTCCAGTAAACCCTATCTGGCTGCAGTATAACCTGAACTTAGAAGCAGTTTAGGTAGATGCAGGAGTAGTGAAGCATGCAGTTTCTATGTCCAGTAAATCCTACCTGGCTGCAGTACAATCTGCACCTAGAAGCAGTTTAGGCAGATGCAGGAGTAGTGAAGTATGTAGTTTCCATGTCCAGTAAACCCTACCTGGCCTTAGTATAAACTGCACCTAGAAGCAATTTATGCAGATTCAGGTAGTGAGCCATGCAGGTTCCTTATGCAATAAACCCTGCTTGGCCACAATAAAATCTGTGCATAGAAAAGTTTAGACAGATGCAGAGGGAGTGATGCATGCAGATTCCTTGTTCAATGAACACCACCTGGCTGCAGTAAAACCTGCACCTACTGCAGAAACACTTTATGTAGATTCTGGTGGAGGGGAGGAAGCAGAGGGAGTCTAGCTGCTAGTGTGCATGACTGGATGCTAGTGATCAGTGTGTCTCAGCACTCACCATGTGTGTTGGAACTTTACCATGTGAAAATCATTATGGAACTATGAGACAAGAATTATACAGCTTCCAACTGAACACCCAAACTGTGAGTTGTGCAGCTACAGAAGTGAAATACTGCCTTTTGGTCCATTTTTGATTTAAGTCAAGTTGCAGTGGCATTCAACATGGTGAAACAGGGTTAAGCGACACACAGAGTTTGAAAATAATAGGTTGCTCTGTAAAAGAAGCACACGGTGTGACATCAGCAAAGCAGTAAAGTAGCGCCAGTAGTAAAGCTATATAGTGACTCACCATGAAAAAGAATTAAAAAAAGCAAACGTGAAAAGTTTGCCTATTTGCTAGCCCAGCAGTTCAGTTCAGTTTATTTGATCAGTCATGATGGGACAAACATCAGATTATGTCAATAAAAAACACAACATTCCCATACATTTTACATAAGTACAATCAAATATACCAATGAAACACTTTTTTTTTTAAATGCTATCACAGTCAAAGACATGATACTTTATAATCAGGACTTGCTAAGTACCAAAGGGATATATAGGATTTTAACCTTCACACATTTTCTGGATCTTAAATCTCTATTTCTTAGCTTTAACCACTGATGCCAAGAATCTAGAGGTTCGTTCTGCATCTTCTAGAGTTTGAGGGTGCATTAGTATAAAATACACATCATAATTTGTACTTGCATATACTTCTAAACAGCTTCAAAGAAACTGATCCGTAGCTTTATTATATAATGGGCACAGCAGTATTATATAGTCTAAAGTTTCCATAAATCCTTTATTACAAGGGCATAAAATGTCTCCAAATCCTACTTATTCTTCGTAACATTAAAATAAGTGCACCGTGAGTTAATAATTTCAAACCTGGCCCATGTGATTAGTTTCCTTTGTTCTGGGTTCAAAGAGAAATTCAAGTAACTCTCTAATGATCAGTTTTATTATTTTTCAACCACTGAGCACATTTTTGTTCTTTGATAGTTTTCATATCCCACTTCTTTCCTAATAGAGTCAGTTTATTTTAAATTGTTTTTCTATAGTGAATAGAAATGCTAGCCCAGCATTAGGATATCACTATACACATATCACAGGAAAATCCCCAGGCTTCAAAACTCTTCCAAACTCTTTTTGTCCAAAACAGTATTGACAGCAGAGATGTGCAAAATCCACAAATTTCATTCCACAAAATATTTTGCGAAATTCGCATATTTTGCAAAATATTTTGCAGGTGTGAAATGTGAAATTCTGCCAGCAAAATTGCAAATTGCAAATTTCATAATCAAAATCATGGATTTTGCCCATGAGCAGTCAAATTTCACCACTCACATGTGAAATTCCACAGCTGGTGGACAAAAATCCACATTTTGCAGGTAAAATTGGCAATTTCACTGGTGGAATTTCAAATTTCACACCCGAGAAATTCATCAGTGAAATCTGCAAATTTCACAAAATGTATCACACTGCAAAATCTGTGATTTCACCAGAATTTCGCAGCATCTCTAATTGACGGCAACTGTGATAGCAGAAAATGACTGACAACAAAGAACAAATCTGGCACTGTTGAGAAAAGATCCAGTTTGCAGAGGTTTAAATTGGAACACAAAGCACCAAATGGGTACGCAAGTCTAAAAACTTTCTCCACTCATAACTTATAAAACAATGCCCTGAAGTTCTCTGCAGTATTTTAAGAGTGCAAACGCACAAACATAAAAGACTTAAAACTGTCCTATTACAACTAGCAGCAACTTGTCTTTAAAGGGTGTAATTGATGTATAATGTGCAGTAAAAGCAAATGTCTTTCTTGGGATGTATCTGTTTTTCTAAATATTGAAGTATGCTTTAGTCCACTTAATTATCAGTTATACAGTACTAACACTGAGGAACATAAACTACTGAATAAAAGAATATGAGGTATATGCAAGTGGACTACAATACTTTGTTTTTTCACCTTAAAGATCTTTGGCAAGTATAGGATTTAATTGTTACTAATGATACATATTTCAACATAAATTGTAATAAAACCAGTTTGATGTACACAGATATGTTTCATGTGTGTTTTTTACAATAAAAAAAATTATATATGAAACTAAATGTCTTAGTATTTAACATCGTTGTGTGGACTTTTTCACTGGAGACAGCTTCATGTCTATATTTGTATGATGTGAAACTGGAGTGACATCAGCTCTGTGTGGGCTCGTGCCTCTCTCGAGATTTTACTGAGACGGTAAGAGTAGCATGTGTCAGTCTTGCTGTCAGATTGTTGTTTTTTTCTGGTACAGGATAATAAATCAGTGAATTAATTGATTTACAGCTTTTAAAGCAGCAGTACAACAAAAAAAGCTACTACAAAAAGCTAATATTCTGCTACAGTAATGAAAAATACTTGCAGAACTGTTGATTTGGATTTTCTGGATGCTGCCTATGCTGTGTACTGTACATTTGAATGTTTATCTGGATTCTTACCCTCCTCAGATCCTCAATATTATTTCTATGCAAAAATGATGTGGCCAACTTTTTTTTTCTTGAAAAAAATTATTTCAAAACTCTCATAAAAACTCCTTACCTCAAGCCACGCCGATGACCCATGTTCAAGAATGAGCACAGGTCATCGGGGGTTGGCGGGGAGGAGAAGGATTGAACATCCGCAGGACTGCTCTCCTTCTCTGGGGTGGGGGACACTAGCTGTTGGCGCTCCACTGGCCTCTAGCGGCTGCTGGGTGGCAGTGCACCAACACTACAGCTGAAGGGGAGGAGACAGGCAGACGCTTGGTGAGAGCACGTGTGGTTACGTGTGCACTCTCACTGCAGGTGCCATTGCACTCCCTGTCTCCTCACAAGGGGAGAAAAGCAGAAAAAAAGCTCCAGTTAGATGACGTGGTCCCTGCAGAGTGCCACCTCCAAGAAGGCACCTCCCTGGCATGGATCCATTTGGGGTGGGTTGAGTCACTCCCCACCACCCTGCCATGAAGGGTAAGTCGTGGGGTGCATAAGGGAGGGGGTCTAACCTTCAGAGAGGGTGCGCTGGGGGAAACTGAAGGAGAAGATGGGAGCTCAGAAGAAATAATACACCAAAAAAAAAAAACTCTCATAAATTTCTTAAATGATAACAGAAACTAAAAACTTTATCGCCAAAGATAAACTGGAAGACATTTGGTATCGATTAGGAAGAAAAAAAGATGGGGTCAAATTTTAGCCCATTTTCTTTGCACTGCTGCTTTAAATATATTAATTTGATTATACAAGTATTTATTTTATCTCCTGAGCTGAAGCTACTAAGACAGTTGATTACTAATCAATTACAAATGGAGTTACTGTTTTTTTTTTCCTGTCTGTGAAGGCTCACGATTACAGACATGCAAACGGGTGTCAGTAGCTTCCAAAGGACAAAACAACTGAGCAGAGCACTATTTGTTAATTATTTGAACTTTGCTGTGATAGTACAGGAACTTTATTTAGTTCCTTTACAGACTGAGTGCTCCAACAGGACTGTTTTCTGATATGAATATTACCTTGAGACGGGGGAGGGGGAGCCAGGGTGGTGGTGGCTGGGTGGAAATAGTTAAAAGTGACACATATTTAGGCAGTAAAATAAATAATAAACAGGTTCATTAATGTTATTTTTGTTTCTTGCCACATTGCCACATACAACACAGGACAACCTATTCCTCTTTTGACCGGTACTTCTGGACTCAGAATGATCATCAGGGTGAGTCAGGGAATTTCACAGCAGCTACTTGTGAATGGGCAGGTAGAGCTCCTTAGGAGGGAGTCTGATGTGGAGCCCACATGTTCTAATCTGCCAAGATGAGTCAGAGACGTGTCCTCTGTCAACACTGCTTCAGTTCCTCCATCTACAGAGCTGGACAGCAGCTGCTGCTGAACTATTCTATTTTTTTTATATATATACATTTTTTCGCCTCAGCCCTGGCAGGTGCTTTGACTCCTTCTGAAGGAGGAGCTCTCTTTCAGGTCCCGCCATGCCACAATTAGCTCCCCTCCAGTATTTGCCCCATGGCAGGGCCAGGGAGGCGATGCCCCCTTCCCAGAGACCCAATCCAGAACCTTGGGGTCTGCTCACAGCAGGCCGTCATGGAACCCTGCCAGGCTCTTTTCATCCTATTTTCTCTCCTCCCCTTCCCGACAGATGTAGTGATGTCGGAGCATGCCTCCCAACCTGTATTGCCCTCTGGTCACCACCAGAGGCAATTAGCAAGTAGGACAGCACGTGCCCTCCCCCAGAGAGGAGAGCAATCCTCCAGACACTCAATCCTCTCTCTCCCATGCTGACCCCCGGCAGCTTGGGCTCATTCCCAAACCAGGGTCACCAGCATGGCGTCAGGTGTAGCAACCAGCGCCTCAACCACCAGTGCTACTGGGCTTGCGCTGTTGAACTATTCAAAGTGCAACTTCTTTGACCTGCAGCAATCATTTTACATTAAAAGTTACATTGACAAGGACAGTGCTGAGCGTATAAGTATATTTGCTATAACACTTCGGTGTCCTGCGAAAAACGGAACTCCCTCAAGAATCACCAGACAAGAGAACAGTTCATTAGGGAGGGGGGAGGAGGACAAGAAGGAAACACATTTTTGCGAATGGGGAGGTCGCAGACAGATTTATAGGAAATGGTGCTTCAGTTCTACTCCGCCTTAACAACACAGCTGTGTTGCATTAAGAATTCTGATCAGTCCCCTTCTTCTGATAGCAATACGTCAGCATAGCTCTGACACTATGTAGCTGTAAAAAGAAAGAGTACCAACGGGTTTAAGGATAACAACTGTACTTTGAACCGGTTTTGAAAATTTTAAGCACAAAAAGAAATGGATGGTTGCAACCTGAGAAAGTACTAAAATTTAAATTAATTAGTAATCAAGGAAGACATAAGTAAATATGAAGATATTATGGACAATATAAAAGAGGCAAGAGAGGCAGTATTGAGATTTAAAACAGATAAGTAATTCAAATGTTTAGAAATTTCATTATAGAAAAGACTGACTAAACATGAAACTGGATTAATTCTTTGCAAACAGAATGAATGAAATAGGGATCAGGGAGACTGTAAGAAAGAACAGGTGTTTGACTGGAGTCAGAAGCGTGCACACAGTAGGGGGTGCTCCCGAGTGAGATTTGCTAAAAGATCACAATCAGAAAATAAATCTAAAAATAAACAGTAGTCTAACAACACAGAGAGTGAAGGGGAATCAAGAGAACACACAAGTGACTCTGACAGACAAGATCGTTTTTTAGACAAAACTGCAAAAAAGGCACAAAATCAGGGGGGGGGGAACAAAGGAGAGGCAAGAGAGGAAGGGGAAGGAGAAGAAGACAGCAGAACACTGAGGGAAGAGGACTCAGAACTACAAGTATTAAATATGACATCTCCACTCACAGATAATCGGATAAAAGTTCTGCAGAAAGGATTCAAGTTTGTTCCCACTCCCAGGTATAATCCTTTTCAAATACACGTTGATCTATTCAAGTTCTTCAGTACAGTGAGTTTACAACACCACTGACTGAAAAATAACCACGATAATACAAGAATAACAGACATAGGTTATCTTCAATTATCTGAAGGTCTAATTATGAGAATCTGGATTTTTTTATTTGAATAGATATAGAGAAGGGATATGGAAATGGGCCCACTAACAGATACCAACAAATGAGACTTCCTGGATGTCAGAATTGGATTAACAAGACAAAATAAACCTTGAAAAACTACAAGAATTACTGGAATGGGAACTGAAGCATTAGTGCGGCTTGAGTATGATAGCATTGTCTTTTCCACAGGTAACAGTTATCTTAATGGGGCAATGGAAACGGAATTAAAGCACTGAGAAAAGTTCTATTTAAGGCTAAATCCACATTTTGCCCAACCAATTACAATATGGCAATTAATGCTGTTGAAAAAAAATGGAATCATGCAGGTAGAGCAGTTACTGGAAGGAAATGTATTCAATATTAAATTCAGCTTAACCAGGGGCGAACACAGTGCACTCAGGGATCTGCCTGAAAATACCTTGTTATAAAGCCAGTGGATGAAGGTGGCAGTGTGGTGGTTTTGGATAGGAAACATTACAGAAGGATAGTACTCACACTACTTGAGAATTGAGAAAATTATTGAAAGCTAAATTTTGACCCACACCCCATTTTTTAAAAAAACAACTCTTTCAGTTGTAAAAGAAAGCTGAAAATAAGACAAATATCAGATGAGGACTTTAAATATACAGTAGGTGGAAAGAGTTTCCTATCACTTCCTTCCTAAAGTCCACAAGCACTCCACTGACACACCTGGGACACCAGCTGCATCAGGGATTCGATCCCTGACTAAGAATGTGGGAAGATTTGTGGCTTTTTTTTCTGAAGCAGTATGTGCTTTAACAACCATCATATTTAAAAGATAATGCAGCTCTACCAAGAAAGTTTGATAACTTTGAGTGGAAGAACACTCACTGCTGGTTAGGTACTGTATAGACATAGAATCTCTTTATATAGCATGTCAGCTAGAAACCACTAGGGACTTATAGTCAGTAAATGTTTTTTGGAGAACCCCCCCCCCCCAAAAAAAAGGAGCAGATACTCACTTACTTTATCTTAGATGCAATGCAGTTTGTTCTTGAACATAATACTTTTATAATGTATGGTAAGTGCCTATTAACCACCATAATCAGCAGTCACACAGCTTTGTTATGCACTGTTTAGAATTTAAAAGTTGTTAACCACACTTTGGAACTTCCAAACAGTGGCATAGCAAAAAAGAATGCACCAGAGTTCCATAATTCTCACACAGTAAAGAATGCAAACAATGTTTTTTTGACCACACACTATAAAAGATGATGGCTGGGGATCGGGTGACAACCACACTGAAATCACCTCTCGTGGTTGCTAGGGCTACAGTAAACCTCTCGAGCTGCGCTCTCGAGGTTTACCATGTTGCCCTTGCAACTACTTGAGGTGATTACAGCATGGTTATCACCCGATCCCCAGCCATTATCATCTATGAATTTGAAGGACAGTTCTACCTGCAAATATGTGGCACAACCATGAGTTCTGCTATGTTCCCCAGCTACATGTACCTCTTCCTAGGCATGTGGTAGAAATGTTGAATATTGAATCCTGAGGCTAAACCATATATGAGCAATATTAGCATGTGACTAAGATTTATTGATGACATAATATGCATGTGGGATGGCCCTAATTCAGAGATATCTACATTCATGGCCTGGCTATATAACAATGATTTTAACTTGTGTTTCACACATACAGCATGTGAAACAAGTCTGAACTTATTGGACATTACACTAACCAGTTCTGGTAAAGAGATACAGACTAAATGTTTTAGAAAGAAAACAGCCACCAATTCAGCTTTAGAAGCCAGCAGTCCACACTCCAGAGTGCAGAAAAACTCTATTCACTATTACCAATTTCTTCAGTTATTCTTAGGAAAATTTAAATCAAGCAAAAGAGAGGGTGAGAAATAGAGATACAAAATCTCTGCTGACAGAAAGATCTAACACAAACAGGAGAGAATATAGACCAGTGACATTTATCACAGAATATTGTGAAATAGCTGGCAAGATAGGGAACATAATTTTTAGGAACTAGCCTAAAAATTATGTTCCCTATCTTGCTAGCTATTTCACAATATTCTGTGATAAATGCCACTATAGGGTTGATGCTTTTAACAAAGCACCAATCCTACATGACAAACTCGTCAGCAGCAGACTTGAAAAAGAAATGTCACAAACCAGAACTTGGCAACCAGAGAAACCAAAAGTTTTTTTTTCAAGTGCCGTAACTGTAATATCTGTAATTATGCACAAACATGTAACAGATTTGAACACCCTAAGGGAACATGTGCACCAGTTACCATAAATAAGTTTATCACTTGCTACACAGGTTTTGTTGTTTATGTGTTGTGGTGCACATGTAAACTGGCATATGTGGGCAGAACCATATGCTCCATCAAAACACTTGTGCAGGAGCATGTGTGGGGCATTATAAACCATAGGACAGACACACCACTGTGAAATCACTTTCTGGATCAGCAGGATTCTGATCCGGGGCATCTTAGGTTTAAAGAGCTAGTGAAACCAAAACAGACAGACAGGAAAATGATACAAATTTTAAGAAGTAGTCAGTTGAAACTTTTCATTTCTGAAGTATTTTTCTTTTTCCTTTTACCCATTAGAAGCTTTTTTTAGGTGATACTATTATACTGGATGTGGGGAACAGCTCTCAGCCTAGCAGCTGACATATCTTGCTCTACCCCATTACATCATCAGCATTGTGATCTTACTGACAGTGACATCACAGGTGACTGACCTGGCTGCTACTGAGTGGCTGTTCCTAAGCAGCAGTGAAGTCATAGTCAGTGAGGTCACAATACTGAATATGTAGTGGGGGAATCAGAGCTGGACATGCCAGCTGCCAATCAGAGTACTATTCCCGACATCACACCTAGTAACACCAGGCAAACAATCTTCTAATTAACCAAAGGGAAAAGAAAAAGTACCTCAGATATAACAGGTAATGGTTGACTGCTTTTAAAAAAGCTACTATTAGTTTTAGGCAGTACATTAGCTCTTTAAGAGTCTTGAAATGGATCATTCACATAGGAGAGGGGGAAAAGACTTAGAATGCTGTGACAAAAGGAAACCAGTTCTGGATCTCAGCCAGGCAGGTATTAAACACAGAGGCCACCATCTGATTTCCAGGCACACAGGACAGGTATAGCTGGGTATCATCAGCATAGCAATGAAAACCCAACCCATACCTCCTGGTAATGTCTCCCAAAGGCAACATATACACCGTGAACAACTGAGGTGACAGGACCAAACCTTGCAGAACTCCATAGTGCAGAGGCATTGGGATGGATAGACAGACAGACAGACAGATAGATAGATAGATAGATAGATAGATAGATAGATAGATAGATAGATAGATAGATAGATAGATAGATAAATGTCCTCCTGAACTGAACACATTTCTGGATTGCCTGAGCCTGATGGCACAATTTTTGCAGCACAGTCTATTGGATGGAGTTAACTTTTGGAGGACCTGAATTGTCCCTTTAAATAAAATGACTGAATGCCCTCATGGTTTATACTTAAAGATCACCTTTCCTGACTGGCCAGGTCTATCCCCAGAATTTACCAGAACTTGTGTATTGGTGTCCAAATGAAAGTGCATGACTTTATATTCTAAAATTCTGTTACTTTTCTCAGCAATTCGTATTGTCAGTAGTACCACACCTGTATCTCCGCTGGCAGACATCCTCAGTGTTTACATGTGTCAGGAGTGCTCCAGTGATGTCATTATATGGAGGGCTTCAAAGGCTTCAGAGCATGTCTACCTGTATTGCATGCACCGCTCGTTCTTCACAGTGGTGCTGCTGACTGAAATGTCTTTTAAGATATTTATGAAATGGCTCTTTTAATAAAGTGATGTGTGCTGTTTTGACTGCATGGTGCTGCATCTTTGGTATTATGAACTGTGCCTGATTCCCCCCTCCCCCCCACGTTGACTCCAATGTCTGGAATATTTTTTTAATTAATCAATTTATTATTTTTTAGGGGTCCAATCCCGGAAGTTCTGGGCACCGTACAGTAAGAGAAATGAATGACAAAACATATTAAAACAATCAGTTTACATAAATAAAACCATAGCAGATAAATAATTAAAATTTTATATGCGCAAGTTAAAAGGCATCGGTTGGGAATGCTATGTTAAAAAGGTGAGTCTTTCAGCTGAGTGTCTGTTATTGTAAGATGTACCTTCTATGGCCAGTTTTCATTTGCCACATTAGTAGCACAGCAGCTTACCTGGGACGCTGCGCTGTGCTTTGCATGCAAACAGTTTGACTCTGTGGAGACATAATAACAAAAACACCAATGTGTACTGTGTGGTCACGGAGGTCAGACTCAGCAAACAATATAGGTTCAGACACTGCTGATCCCAATACTGACCATCACACAGAATGAACAATGCGCTGCACAGCAGGCAAACTTGTGGGGCATTTTTTTTTTTATATGCTTATTAGCTTGAGGCTGCAGGCTGAACATGTGAACAGAACAGGGACAGCAGATTTGCATTACAGAGAAAAGTACTGCGATGGCAATGCTTCCGTATGAAAATCACAGTGGAGACCATGATATTTATAAAAATATAGACACTGCACTATATTAGCAGGAAAGCTGATCATCCTCCAGTTGTTCCCCTTGAACAACATTTGAGCCATGAGAGTCCTCTTCATCCATCAATGTGTCATTGCGGTCCACTTTAGGCTCAAATTGATAGGGCAGTACTCTAGAGGTTTCAAAGCCAAAGCCTGGGGCTTGTTCTCTTCTGAGTCTGATTTTTCAAGATGTAACACAGATAATCCATCATCCAGGGGATGGTATGAAGCACTCACTGCTGAAGACTTTACTGCTCTACAGTCAGTAGCCACAGTATTGTGACTGCAGACTGTAGAGCAGTAAAGTCTTTGGCAGTGTGTGCTTCATCTTATTCCCTGGTGGCGGATTGTCTGTGTTAAAGCGATTTACCAAGTTCGGATATATGAATACATATACTGCAAGGTGACTGCATATAGAACTGATTTGCAATGTATTTTGATAGATGCATAGCCTATTTTAGCAAATTAGATCAGGTTTTCACCCTCACAAACCAGGAAGTGTCATTTTGTGTACTGGAACCTGTATTTGGTGACCTTTGACTCTCATTACCTTTGCAATGTCACCACAGGGAGATCTGTGCTCTGCAATTAAAATTAGTTTTTGGTCACAGCAATTCTGTCTTGATAACAGAGCTCTTGGTCACAGCATGCAGCATGACAATGGCAATGTCAAACAGTTCATTTTCAGGGTCCGATGATGAAAGCATTATGTTGTCCTGCACTAACAGGTATCTTTCGGACACTGACATAGTGCCACAATATGACAGTCGCTGCATAGTAGATCCCCATAGGGATGACCCTATGACAGCAGTGAGAATGATGTGGGCAGTAGCTCAGGCAGTCACAGCAGTAGTCCCAATCCATTCCAGTACAGCAGCGAGAGCAGACTTAGCAACACAGACTGTTAATATTATATTTTGCTACTTAGTGCTACGGTTTGGTTCCCATCATTGCTATCATTTTACTGTGCAAAATCGAGGTATGGTGTGTGTTCTTATACTCCCAGCATTGATCTGCCTACACAAATTCTAGTGATAGTACCCTGGGTTTTTATATTTCTTTTTTTTTTGGGGGTGGGGGATTGCTTGCCCTATGCGAATCAGTTGTCGGCCACTCCAGTTTGACACTGAGAGCACGGCTCGATCTGGTGGCATTGCTTGAGCAGGATAAATGGCTCACGATTTGTCCAAATCCAATTTGTCCAAATTCATCACCTGGTACTAGTTACTGATTTATCAGTCACTCACTCTGATGGAGCACAGGGTGGAAATTACAAGCAGGCACCTTGTACCCCAACCACTCCAAACCCCCCAGCTGCACACATACACTTGGAAAAATGCTGCAGCAAAGAACTTTAATTATCTGTAAATTATTTATACTGTTTGGGTCTGTCTTTGCCCTAGTGCCAACCGGTCTATGCTATAGCTTTCTTCTCTTTGTATGTGTGTGTTTGGGGGTTGGGGCCTGCTTGTACTTTCCCCTTTAGAGGTATCAGTGATTGAGTAAAATGTTGAAGTCACTGGTTCCCCTGTTTACGGCATGTTATAAATTTAAAACTACAAATTATTGCACCAGCTTTGTGTTACCTCTAAGTGCTCAGGAACTATACAGACTGCAGCTATCATTAGTGTCTGCATAAGCATCTGTAATACCATCCTGGCATTGGCTTATTGCTGCTACATGTGTGCCTCCAGGTGCATTATGAATTGAGCAAAAAATACACAGTACAGTCGGTGATCTTCCCCCACCCCCAAGGTTAAAAATGACACTGCCAATACCCTTCTCATGGAGAAAGAGACTGCATTTATGTTTAGATAGCCTAAGTACCATTTGATTGGTCCACTACAAAAAGGGACATATCCTTGCAGTAGGTACTCAAGTGTTAGACTGTATTTGAACCACCCTTCCTCACTTATGTCACCATACTTCATTACCACTTCGGTCTGTGTCAAGCCGTTTGTGTTTTCCCATTTTTTCCATTACACTGGATCTCTGAAGCACATGCGTAAAATGTACAGCAAATACAACAGATGCTGCACTATACTGTCTCCCACGCTTACACCGATGTCATGGTGCATTGTGTAGACTCCCTGCATTCATTGCTGTGTAGCCCATATTTTGGTTCATACATTATTCCCTAAGTATGCCGAACTGACTAGCACACTTTGCAATATAACACCATAGAAGCCGTACATTGGTACCACAGTGTCGGGAGAGGATGGCAACTGCAGTCTCTTCTTTTGCTGATGCTCTGGAGCACATACAATGATGCTATAATCCTAATTATAAATAATGACTGTATGTTAAAATGTTAAAAAAACTAAGTGTTTCATTTTGAGATACACTGCAAACTATGTAAAGTATAACTATGTACATTATATAACTGATTTTATTGCATTCTTTTGTAAACTTAGCGAGGAGCTGGCAAGCTGGAGAAACAATTCAGTGCACCATGTGCCTTTATTCATGCACATCTAAGCATACTTTGGTGATCAGTGCTATGGTGCTTACATGAGAACATCAAATGAGCCCAAGAAAACACAGCAGCACAGGAAAAAATATAAACTGTCTATAATGCTGGTGACACTCAGAAATGCAATAGCAAAGGCAGTTTACTGAAGCAATCACACTGGAAGTAGCACTTGCCAAAAATACACAGTTCATTGCACTGTTCTCCTGGGATTGGACTGTGCAACTCAGTGCTTATACTCTTGCTGCACATTACAATTCTGAACTGTTGAAAAAGTCATCCATTTAACACAGACCTCTATGTACCAATACTGAAAAGCTTACTGCAATTTATAAATCTGCCCAGTTCAAAAGTCATCCTTTTGTGTCCCAATACGCTACAGATTACAGCTTCACTCAGTTAAATAAAGGTATTTTTTATACAGCCTTGTTGTTAAAATTATGTACTTGCAGCACTTACTAAAACTGTAACACTGTACTCAAGCAATGTAAATTGTGATGTTCCTAGAACTGATGGACCTAGGACACAGAGCTTAGTCAGATGAGTAAAATTGAAAATCAGGAGAAATTACCACTTCTGCAATCCCAAAAGCAAGTATCCACCTCAGCTGCCAATATAACAAACAGTTTCAGTCATCAGTGCTGTAATTTTTGCCAGTTCAGTTTTGGATCTGAACTCACTGAGGCTGGGTCCAGGAAAGATGAATGAACAAGCAGTGAGAAAGATGCAGTGGGGAACACCTTCCCTGTGCTGATGTCACTCATGCATGTGGATGCACTGCTCATGTGCGAACTTCAAACAAAGAAAAAAAACATGCAGAGACAACTGTGGCACAAAAATGTTAAAAAACTAAGCATCTGAATATATTTAATACTTACCTTCAGGGCAGCTGAGCTTTCCATCACTCAATAAAGGGAAAGTGATCTGCAAACATGACATCGGGGGGGAAGTTGGTAAGTCACTTTAAATCTTTTCTTTCTTCTAAGGGTTAAGAAAACAATTTATTCATCAGGATCTGACAGTTTCCTTAGAGGCTTCCTTAACTTATTCTCTGCATAAAACACAGTTTTACAATACTATACTAGAAATGTATTTTCTTCTTTTACAATAAGCAGAAATGATCACTATCTCCTAGTTGTGTATCCTGCACTCCAGCTGACTTCATACAATGATGTCATGTGGAACAGCAGGGCTAGACCAAGCTGCACAATATAGGTACTGTGAGCTAACACAGAAACTGAATGTAATGTGCTTTTTGTGTTTTAAAATATGCAAAAAGGAACACTTTAACAGCAAAATGAAGCACACAGGGAAACATTATGCAAGAAGACTGATTTTATGCATGATATGGGAAACTTGAGAAAGGTGCTCCTTAAGATTTTCAGTCTCTGAATGTTCCTTTTTAAAATAGCAAACATTATCTTACGTAAGCATGCACCTTCCAAAGAAGAGTTGTTCACAGACTGCAGCTTGCAGACTTGACCTCAATGCTTCTGACCTGCCTGCTGTTTGCCTCTCCTCTGCACCCTTAACAAAACAAAGTCTGTCACATAGCTAAGACATGCTGTTGCTTCGTTATGTTGTAGACGTGTCCTTCCTCGAAACCAACTTATAATTAAGTTTGATGCTGATTTATTTGGTATTGTTCTCAAGATTGTTCAATCCTGAATTCATGAACAATCATCTTCGTTTTGTTCCTGGTTGTGCTGCTTACCCATTTCTCATTTCATCAGTGGTAGTTCTCTTAATTTGTTGTTCAATTATGTGATTAAAAATGAAGAACATGCAGTTATTTTCTGGTGGCGGGGGCCGGGCCTAAATGTGTAATCAGTTTTAATGGGTGGGTGGAGTGGACACTGTGCCATTGAAAACAATTGCATGAGTCTCAGTGAAGCAGAGAAACAACTAGTGCAACAACAAACTGATGTGTCCATCGCATACTAAATGGAATCCCCCTCTAAAGTGGATCAGTTTATATATCTGCAGTTATGCAGGAGGCAGGGAACCAAGTCAATTGCATGGCTGCCATGTATTCAACTTGACCAGCATATCTGTCTCCTATATCCAAGCATGCAGGGTCCCCTGCTCTTTCTCAGCACCTGCTAGTGACCCTCAGCCATCCAGAGTTTGCTCATGTGTCATTGTTATACTCTGTCATGTGCATTTGTATACCTGTACCTCTGTATACCCTGTATTACCTCTCATGTGCCATTTTTATACCTGCCTGTACCCCGTATAACCTGTATTATCTGTTATCAATCCTGTATTTTGCACTTATGTATCAAAATTCTGTATTTTGCACTTATGTAATGAAATTCTATATTTTTCACTCTGTAATTGCACCTCCTTTCCTGCTCCCCTGGGTCGCACCTGGAAATAACCCTCATCTCAGTGTGCCTCTCCTGGTTACCAACCTTTAAATAAACAAATAAATTTAAATAAATCTGTTGCATAAGCTCTCACTTTTCATTTTCTGAAATGCTGTTTACCATTTCCTGTGTGTTCCATAGATCTCAATGCCAGTTTATGCAATTGTATGGCAGATTTTCAATTTTCCCACATTTTACAGCAAGTTCAAATTAGGTTCAGAACTAATCAGAACATATCAATACTTTAGCCTTGGTGCTGATCCTGATAATAAGGGTCAGGGCATTTTAGGGTCTGCCCATCTGTAATAAAAAGATTCTCAGAAGTTCTGCAATCTGATTGGCTGTCAGCATTCCTAGATTCTTAAATGAATCTCTGTTATACAGTCATATATATTCTGATCACCATGACACATGGATTTTCATGCCAGCATTCAGTGCTCTAGCATTGCTGAATGACTAGAATGATGATTTCCAATTTTAAAGCAGTATTTTGAAACAGTTGGTGGATGAACTATGTCTTTAACTCATTTCAATGGGGTGCATCCGCACTCTCTCCCTTTGTGGACATCATAGTGCGGGGACATGATCAGCAGTCAGGAACAACAAGAATCAGCTGGGGCACCTTCTTGTGACTGAAATACGATCTTTTAAATCAAACTATATACCATGAATTAAATAGGAAACATACTGCAGAATTATTTTCACCCACCTAAGATATGCAATAACATAAGGCAAGGTGCTAAATGATAAAGTGAGAAAATCAGTTTAAATGTACCATTTTAACACAGCATAATGTTTAAACCCCAACACACTATTTAAAGTCAAGTCCTCCATTTAATTCCAATTTACCATTTAACCTCACGTACCCATTTAAACCCAATTTACCATTTAAACTCAAGTGCACCATTTAAATCCAACTAACTATTTAAACTCAAGTGCACCATTTAAACCCGACTTACCATTTAAACTCAAGTGCATCATTTAAACCCAACTTACCATTTAAACTCAAGTGCATCATTTAAAACCAATTTACCATTTAAGGTCAGTGCACCATTTAAACTTCAGTGTAACATTAATTCTAATATACTAACATACTAAAATGCCAGCAGAATAGGCCTAACGGTCTTTTGTGTCTGCTCGTTTGGTCAGCCTCCACCCTGGGTGCTGACCTTGCTGCCCCCCTCGCCTCTTCTGGCTTCTCCCTTCCCAGTTCTGGATATTCTTGCTGCATTGGATTTTGCTTCCAGAACCCTTCCCCTGTACCTGTCCCACCCCCTCTTGAACTCCTCCACTGTCTCTGCCTCCACCAGCCCCCTAGGCAGCGCATTCCATGGCTCCACCACCCTCTCAGTGAAGTAGCACCTCCTCCTTTCTCCCCTGAATCTTCCCCCCTCCAGCTTCCACCCATGCCCTCTAGTGGCCCCCTCCTCCTTCCTTTGAAGCACCCTGACTGTTCCTCCCCTATTTACCCTCTTCATGTACCTGAAGACCTCTATCATGTCCCCCCGGTCCCTTCTCTCTTCCAATGTGTACATATTTAGCTCTTCGAGCCTCTCCTCACAGGTCATTCTCAGTGCAGCATTCAAACTCCAGAGCACCATTTAAACACTATTGAACCATATAAAAACATACAATTTAAACCCAAGAAACCATTTAAATTCCAACACACTATTTAATCTTCCATGCACTATTTAAACCAAACCTACCATTCAAACTTCAGCATGTCATTTTACATTCCAACTAGCCATTTAAAGCCAACTTATTATTTAAACCCCAAGTGCACCAATCACTATAGCATCATTTAAATCTTATTGATTGATTGATTTGAATTTTGATTACCGGGTGGACCCACTGAGCCAGCTTGTCCCATCTTCAGAGGAGCCCTAGAGTCAATTACAGTCAGTGTACATAGAGTAGGAGATATTGCATAATAAATACATTGTGTGTACATACTGTGGTAAATATTGCAGTTGAGTCACTGGTAAAAAAGGAAGATGCAGTGTCACACCTTATATAATATTTATATCGAATATACCATTTAAACTCAAGTGCAACATTTACACCTAATGGACCATTTAAACTCACATTTTGACTGTCTCAGAGGGCCCACCCGGTCATCAAAAAAATGTAAATAAATAAATAAATAAATAAAATGAATAAACCCCAGTAAACTATTTTGTTTCTTTTCGTTTTACTTTGATATTGGGTTGACACACTTCAGCTCACATTCTGTGGCTGAAAGGGTGAATTCTTAGAAGTTCAGTAGATATTGACAAAGCACTATATGCGAAGGTACATTGTCCTGCCATGCTGTGCTTCAAAGGGACTTTTAGCATTAGTAAATTTGAAGAGCATAAGTCAAAGTTGGAGCTATAGTTAATTACTGATCATGTAAACAGTTTGGGAACCCAGACTTCCAAATTTTATAAACAAAGTGAGAGAGAACAGCTTTAAACTTTACATGAACACACAGACAGCACAATTTACTTAAAACATCACAATGAAGCACCCAATAAGGTTCCATCAAAGCAAATGTTCTAATTTTTGCAAGCAAAACAGATGTTCTTGATAAGATGCAGGAGGGGGCAGGTCTGTAGCTACAAGTATGCTACCATAGTTTAAAACTGATAGCAAGTTGTGTGTGGCAATAGTCAGTGAAGTATCTCTGTTCAATCATTCTGAATTCTAGACAATGGCAAGTTAGAGTGTAATTTAGTGGTAACCTGATCCAAGTGGGGGCCAAAGCTTAGGGTTTGAGTTATTGCTGCCCCAAAATATTTAAATTACAAGATACTACCAAGTAGGGACACATCTAAGTCAAATACCTTTAAGTCACCAGCATAGCTTTTTATTAAATTCTAGATGCCTTTATTTATTTATTTATTTATTGACATTTTGTGAATTACAATCCTTTGAGTCGAAGACTCATTTGCAAAGGCTCCATGTCAGTCACAAAAGAACAATACATCAAGACAGGTTGTATGTAATTTACTAAACAAAACATTACAGATTGACAAGTTGTGCAGAAAATCATAGTACATGGTATATTTACAATGCTTGGTTATCATCTCAAGGGTTGAAAGAGGACCCTGAGTCAAACAAGTTATGGTGGCAAAGGATTATCCATCCAGGCATAATTTACCTAGCCCTACATTTGGGGCAACCCCCTTATGTTGTAGGCCATTTATAAAAGTTTCAGCCTAGGTAAGGCGGTTGGAAAAAGCCACAGGTCTCAGAGTCAAAAAGAAGACTCTTGATTCCTGATTTGAACTGGCCAAGACTAGGGGCAAGTGAGATGGAGGGTGGTAGGTTGTTAAGTCAGAAGGGAGCACGATAGCGGAAAGATCTTTGCCCTAGGGAGGTCCTGCAATGGGGGACTATGAGGGAGGTGCCTACATGGTGTCTGGGGGTACCCCTATGGGGGGGCTGGTTGGATGAGGGGGTGTAGACCAATAGGTGTGAGCTTCAAAAGCATTTTTTTGGCTTGGAGGCAGGTGTGGTATTTTAGCCTCCCTTCAAAGGTCAGCCAGTCAGCTAGTTTGTAGAGAACACATGTATGGGTAAGCCTTTCACTGCTTGTGACCAGACAGCAGGCTCTGTTGAGGGCTAGACTGATGTAGTTAAGGGCTGTTTTATCAGCAGTGCCATAAATAAATATACCATTATTGACCAATGAAAGGACTGAGCACTTCCAAACAACATGGTCATAGTTTTGGATTTATCGACAACCAAATTAATTAGACTTAGCCACTCATGCATTTTCCAAAATTAGTGACAAAATGTGTGAAGTTAATATCACATACAGAGTCCTTGTGGCAAAGCATCACTGTGTCATTTGCATATATTTTATTTTACTTAATTTTTATTTATTGAAATGTTTCACCAGGAGGGCACACTGAACAACAAGTTGCTCATCTCACTGTGTGACCTGGGGGGGAAGGGGTTACATAGGGTTGTGAAGGATGATCAGTTACAGTAGTATGTGGGTAGTACAAACAATACAACATTGTAAGATTGTGCAACAGTTGGAACACAAGGTATTGTTCAATAAACAGTAGAGGAACATTGTGTAAATTACAATACATGTCCAAAATCATACAAAAGAACATATGAACGCACAAAACCTATAGAACCATTTATAGTGCATGAGTGTACCAGGAGCAGGTTCGAGGTAGTATGCAAGTGCTGTTGGAGTAAACATGGAGGGAAATATATAACCCCCCCACCACCACCAGCTCCCCTTGTTTAACTAGCAGGGCTTCTTCTCTCACCACAAACATCTAGGGGCAACAGAGAGGGTTTACATAACCAGTACAAAGATATAAAAGAGAGAAATGGCCACCATTAGACTTGGTGGACCAGACTGTTATACAAAAACAGTTAACCAAGTGTGGCAATGACCTGGCACACACCTGGTGGGACCATTTACCATGGCCAGCAACCCAGGTCCCTGAGAGAAAACATTTGCTCACAATTATGCTAGGTTTGCACTTCTGGACAGGGGCACCCAATTAAATCCAGACACAGAGAAGCAATAACAATACTGTCAAACCATGCTGGGATTCTAGAGTGTGGCTTTTATTCATGTAACAAAGTAGGAATAATCACAAAGCAAAGATGGACCCCCACAGGGCTACACATACAGTACTGGTATTGCAGATTGTCCAAGGTACAGAAATTCCTGAATTCCCATTTAGCATAGGCAGAAGAAACACAAAACAACAAACACTGCTAGTTCTGAAATGGAGAGTGGCACACATGGCCAGACGTAGTACATTTCCTATCGACTAGGCACACATGGCCAGTAACTAGGACACTTTCCCATATTTCATGAGGAGTGAAGGTGGTACACATGACCACAAAAGAGCACATCCAGACTCAGGACTTTCACAACCCACTATACTGGAGTAAACTGAGAGAATAGAGCACCAAAACATCTAAGTGTCATCTAGAAAAACAAATGAAATTTAAACAAGGCTGTTCCCTGATAAGCTGTAATATCTGAAAACAGTATGTTCATAAAATTACATGTTGAAATGTATGCTTTGGCTGAAATTTCAAAAGTTTGGATGCACCACTTGAATCATTTATTCTGACGCAACTGCATCACAATAACTGCATCAGAATATTTGCATCCTATTTTCAAACATTCTGATGAATTTGCAACACTATAATTGGGAGGGGGAAGAGCAGCAAGATGGCTGCAGTGCTGCTCCGCTCCTGGCTTCCCGCTGCATAGTTTTGCATCTCACTCATCAAGTAAAGGGCTTCACCAAAGTTTTTAATGAATGAAACATGCCTTGTTTTAAACTACAGTCTTGGATTTGTGCTTCCCATACTTCAGTGGTCCTAAAGTGACTTTGCCCTAACGGTCATGATGGCCGCCCATTAGTTTGTCATTTTTTGACTCACTTGTTGAACCAGAGTGTTTTGTGAAAGCAAAGGCTTTGAATAAGTAGTTTTTCCATGGTCTGGAGATTGGGATGCTGTGGTTTTTGCCACTTGCTGTTTTGGGGCTGACAGCTTTCCTTCAGACCATGCGCTCACATTGAACCCATATTAATCTTGTAGAGATGATGTAACAAAATGTGGAGGGGTGCTACGGGACACCTTCAAGAAGGAAAAGGTATGTGGAGATTCCTGTAGTGACGAGGTGACTTGGAGCATTGAGAGTGCTGAAAAGGCTTTTTGTTACCTGCACAATGTATGACACCTTTGTCTAAGGGGTTATGAAGGGCTTATTTATTTAAATAGATTGCCCGAGGTTATTGCACTTAGAGGACCACTTTTCTCGTGTTCTCAGTTGTGTGTACTGATTAAGCAGGAGGGCAAGATTTTCAGTGCAGGAACAGTTTAAACCCTGGGCCAAGAATTTGTCATAAGTCCTGAAGTAAGTGCAGGTACAGGCTGTGTATTTGACCCAGACAGTGCCCTAGGGGGTGGAAACTGTTTTTTGTGTTTATCTGTGTGTGCCTTAAAAGGCCAGGCCAGACTGTGTCAGAAAGTGCTTACATCATAGCTACTTATCAGGCAATAGCTTTGGAAGAGTCTTACAGACCTGATAACAAGAGTATTATGAGCAAGTGTTTTATAGCAAACTCATCAGAACAGCTAATATTCTTCAGGTGACGCTACCTCTGGCTGGAAGCTGCAATACTGAACATAGGAGCTGCAAGAAAGCAAGTTGTGCTCACAACAGAGGGAGGTGAACCTTACAATTGTCTTTGGTTTGTAGCAGATATTCTGCACGTGGAGGCTACTTCTAACTGAAAGGTGAAATAAGGAACTTAGAATTATCGGGAAAGACAGTCTTTCAAGCAACAGAGGAGGTGGATCTTGCTTTACTTTTGTTACAATTGTTAAGATTTTCAGTGCAGGAAGAGTTTAAACCCTGAGGGACGGAATACTGTTTACTGTGTCTGTCCTGGTGCACAGCTGATTTATTTTGGGGATGACTGCTTTCAGAGCACAAATCACCAGGCTGTTTTGGGGCTGGGGAGGTTTACCTGTGTCTGACTTGGATCTCTGGATTTTTCTCTGTTTGATTAGCAGGGTATTTTCTCTGTCAAATTGTTGTGTAGGGCATCTTGCTGACAAGAAGGTACTCATCGCAGCGGTGGGTCAGCGCTTTTAGCTGATTGTTTAGTGAGGGCACAGTTTAGCCCAACCCTTTCCCAACCTCACCCCACCAACCCCTGAAATAGTTCCTTTATACCTGGGGTTCTGACATAATTTCTCAAGAGTGCAAGGTGCATATCACTGTCATATCCTCTCTAGCACACTGCACTGACAATATAAGCATACACATTGTATAATATATATATATTTCTATATAACAAACCAAGTACACACACACACACACACACACACACACACACACAAGTAGATAAACATGTGGGGAGTAGTGAAATGTAATGGCTGTGGGGCATCAGTCTTCTGGGAGTCTTTCTGGAGGCTGAGATGCTGCCCTATTTGCAGACAACTCTCTGCCCTGAGGGAGGAAGTTGCCCATCTTCAGGCCACACTGGACAGTAGTTTGGGAACCTTCCCCCAGGCCACACTGCACAGTAGGAAGGGAACCTCCCCAATCCAGGGAGCACCAGAGCCACCACCACTACCTCAGAGGTTGTGAAGAAAGCACAGCAGTTGGACCACAGTGGGCTCAGGGAGGGTGAGGATGGTGGAACAGAGGCACACTCAGTCAATTGTTCCACTCCACAATCTATACATCATTCTGGGGAAGCATAGTTCCCCTGTGGATGCACCTGCAGAGGAGACTAAGGAGGCTGAGGACAACTGTCACAATGGAGGCCCACAGGAAGGAGGCAGAGGACAGCACAGGGAAAGGAAGCAGCTCCTGGTGGGGGACTCAATTATTAGGGGGATAGAACTGGGGGGAGCAGGGAAAACTGAAGTAAGGTGCCTGACTGGTACCATGGCTTGGAGGGAAGAGAAGCACATCCTCAGGATCACGAGAATAGCTGCACAGGAGTCTGAGCTGGACATCATTGTCCACTTAAGGACAAATGACTTGGCTCATCATGAGATTAGAGCAGTGCAGGAGGACTTTGTAGAGTTGGGGAAGGGCCTAAGACAAGTAGCACACACAGTATCTTTCTCAGAAGTGCTGCCTGTCAGTGGCATGGGTGAGGCAAGGGTACTTTGCACCATGCAGTTTAATGAATGGTTGAAAAAGTGATGTGGAGCACAGGGGTTTGGCTTCATTGGGGAGTGGGGTTCCACCTGGAAGGACACTAGCTTATACTGGCAGGATGGTCTGCATCTGTCCAGGAAGGGAACAAGTCTTTTGAGCAATCGGTTTAAATGCTTCATTGGCAAGCTTTTAAACTAGTCAAGGGGTGAGGCACTGATAAGCAGCAGAAAAATCCCAGCCTCTCCTTACAAAACAGGGTACTAAATGAGAACAAGCATTTGTCAATGCCGAATGTTGGCTTGCTGGCATTGGCAGTGGTAGTGTAGAAGTTACAGAGCAGCATAATAGGAATGGCAGTGAAGTACTAAACTGAAGCCCACCCCACCACCACCCTGCAGAGAGTGACAGGCATTGGGGTGTGCCTTTGGGTCGTCAGGCATAACGGCCATGCCATTTCACCACACCCCACCCTGCAGACACTGACAAGTGTCACAGTGTTCCTTGGGGTCTTTGGCCCTTATGCGCACCCCATTCCATTAGGAAATATGGTGAGATGGGTGTGATATAGGAGAATGGGGTGAACTTTGGGGCAGAAGAGTCCAAGGCATACCTCGATGCCTCTCACTGGCTGCAGGGTGTGGAATGGTATGAGCATTACAGGCAAGAATCCCAAGTCACACCCCTGATGCCTGTCATTCTCTACAGGTTTGGGCATTATGGTTAGGAACCCTAATACCTCAGGCATTTGTTGGTATTTTCACTCCAAATTTTCAACATGTTTTTTTTTGTGACCCCACCTCATGAACAGTGGCAATAACAGTTTGTTAGCTGAAAGCTGCTTATGCACAGCGACTACGGCATTTAGCACCACAGGTGCAAAAACATTCCGAACAGGATGTAAAAAATGACAGCTGTACTGTTCATGGGGAGGTGTAAAAAATGGCAATGTTGCAAATCTGCAGTAAAAATATTAAAAAAACTGGTGAAGTCACGAGCATACATAGAAACTGTCCAACGCACACCCGTAATATAATTAGGTTGGGGATTTTTTACAGCAGATTGTCAAGTCAGGCATTTTGGTGCCTCCGATCATGAACAGTGTCACTGTGATTTTCTTTATCTGTCCCGAACAATGATTTCCCACAGCGACCACGCATCTCTGTGCTGAAAGTGTGGAAACACACTTCAGCCATGTTGTGAAAAATGACAGCTGTACTGTTCATAAGGAAGTGTGGAAAAATGCCACTGGTGAAAATCTGGACTTAAAATATTACAAAGTCATGAACTTACGAGGGTGCGTGGAAACTGCGCAATGCTCACTCGTAACACAGTCATTTTATGGATTTTTGTCACCAAATTTTCAACATAGCCATTTTAAGACCTCTGCTCATGAACAGTGTAACTGTGATTTTCGTAATCTGTCCCAAATATTACTTTCGCACACCAACAGCACCATTGTGCGCTACATATGCGAAAACACATTTTGGGTGACATGAAAAATGGCATCTGTACTATTCATAATGAAGTGTAATAAAATGGCAATGTTGAAAATCTGGAGTGAAAATATTAAATTCACAAACTTATGAGCATGCATAGGAACTGCGCAACACATGCTCGTAAAACAGTCATTTTTAGGAATTTTTTCACCAAAATTTCAACATAGCCATTTTAAGACCTCTGCTCATGAACAGTGTAACTGTGATTTTCTTAATGTGTGCTATAGATTGATTTCTCACACCGACTGTGCCATTGTACGCTACATGGGCGGAAACACATTTTGGGTGAGATGTGTAAAATGACAGCTGTACTACTCATAAGAAGGTGTGGTAAAATGGAAATGTTGAAAATCTGGAGTGAAAATATTGAAAATTCATGAATTTACGAGTGTGTAGGAACTGCTATAACAGACAGTAAACAGTCATTTTTGAATATTTCACCAATTTTCAAATCAGACTTCTTGAGAGCCCACCTTATGAACATCGGCAGTGTCATTTCATTAATCAGTCCTGAAAGGTGATTTCGCGCAGTGACTGAGAAATCACCCTTCGGGCCCGAATAATGCCATGACAGTGACAGCATTCATGAGAAGGGGTCCAAAAACCCCATGTTGAAAATTTGGTGCAAAAATTCCAAAAAATGCCTGAGATATGCAACAAAGTTGAAAAAACCCTATCTAGCCCATTATACAGCTTACCGGCATTTCCTCAGTTCGCGGTCGGCTTTGAAGAGTGCAGACGTATTCCCGGTCCACCGCAGATCATCGCACCAGACTCCGGAGGTAAGTATGGGGTGAGGGGGGGTGTGGGGAGGTAGGGTGTGCAGTGGGTGGTTGTGGGTTGTGGGGGCAGGAGACTACGTGACCGTTTCAATTTACAGTTTTTTTTTTAAATTGACAGCGGGACATTTGCCACGCTGGAGCTCCCCAGCATAGCAGAAAGAGATACTGGTGAGGCGATGGAGCCGGCGAGGATTGGGCACCTGGCGGCAACTCAGCATCAGTTGCCCGCAGCTGGGGTGGGCTCCCAGCGTGGCACCTATACTGGGGGAGGACAGTGGGCCGATGGAGTTGGCACCCCATCAGCCATGGTATCGATCACCACACTGGGTGGGCTCCAGCATGGCACTCTGTACTGGTGGGGAATGGCACATTGCGTAAAGTGGACGAACTTGTAAACAAAGTGCCGCCGCATGACGAGCTTGTCTCTGATTGCAGCGGCACTTTGTTTAGAAGTTTTGTCCACTTACATAATGTTGATGTCAGCTAGCATGCTGGCTTATTGGGGAATGAGGGACGACCTCTGATGCGCGCCCCTGCATCTCGGCCAGCAGCAGCCGCAAGCCCAAATCTCCATCATCTAATAGGTTGACCGCAGCGCAAGCGGCAAGCCAACATAAAAAAGACTGAGGTAGAAAGGTCAGTGGGGAATGCTGCAACAGAAGATAAAGCCATCAAAAATGGAGAGCAATGAGTACCAATGCCCGTAGTCTGGGTAACAAGCTTCCTGAATTAGTGGCTTTGATGGAGGAGGAACATCTGATATCACGAAGTCACAGAAACATGGTACACACAAAACCATGACTGGGACATAAACATACCAGGATACACTATCTACAGGAGGGACAGGGAGGGTAAAAGAGGAGGAGGAGTAGCTCTTTATACAAGGGAAGGAATCAAAGCAACAGAACAAAAGGGTAAACAGGGAGGAGAAGAAGCACTGTGGGTCAATTTGGAGACATGCAATGGCACCACAATCCGCACAGGGGTTGTATACAGACCCCCCTCTCAGGAGGAGGAAATGGGCAAAGAAATGATAGAAAGTATACTTAGAATGACAGAAAAAGGGGAGATATTGCTCATGGGTGATCTGACTATGCCAGATGTTAACTGGAGTGCAGCTGCAGCAGCCACTTCTAAGAGTGGGGTTATTCTAGATGGCCTACAGGGCGCATGACTTAGACAACTAGTATTGGAACCCACTTGAGAGGGAGCAATCTTAGACCTGGTTCTCTCAAATGGAGATGGAGAGACGATCACAGATGTAGAAGTGGGTAGCCATCTGGGAACTAGCGCACCATCGAACAGCATGGTTCACAATAAACACAGCAATAGAGTCAAGCTACAGACAAAAAGCAAAAGTACTGGACTTTAGGAGGGCTGACTTTGCCAAATGGGTGAGTGCCTAAGGAATGCATTAGCAAATGGGCAGGAAGGAGGGGTGGAAGAACAATGGGGAATAATAAAACTGCCATCACAGAGGTAACAAGCCTTGTGTGAAGCAAATAAACAAAACAAATGATGTAAGAAACCACTATGGTTCTCAAAGAAGAGGCAGTGAAGGTTCAAGAGAAAAAGAAAGCATTCAGGAAGTACAAGGAATCACAGAAGGAGCAGGACAGAGAACTGTATCAGTTAAAGCAAAAGGAAGCTGGGAAGGCAGTCAGAACAGCAAAGGCCCAAACTGAGGAAAAGATAGCCAACTCAGTTAAGAAGGGGGATAAAACCATTTATAGGTACATCAGGGAGTGAAGGAAGACCAATGGAGGGATAGTAAGGCTTAATAAAGGGGAGGGGGTGGGCAGATGGTGACTGTGAAAAGGCAGAGTTACTAAACAAATATTTTTGCTCAGTATTACAAATGAAGAGGGAGGTACCTAAAACAAACAATAGAAACACTCTGGATACAGAAGTTGATACCAGCCCATTTACAGAAGAAAGGGTTCTGAAAGAACTCTTTAAAACTGAAGGTGACAAAGCAATGGGGCCTGATGGGATTCATCCCAGAATTCTAAAAGAACTAAGGGTAGAACTAGTGACACCACTGACTACCCTCTTTAACAAATCATGGGAGGATGGGGTGGTATCCAAGGACTGGAGGGGAGCAGATGTGATTCCCCTTCACAAAAGTGGGAGCAAGGCAGAAGCAGGAAACTACAGACCTGTTAGTTTAACCTCAGTGATAGGGAAAATGATGGAATCACTTCTGAAGGAAAGAACTGTCGAGTATCTAGAGGCCAGAGGGGCACAGGACCCAAGGCAGCATGGATTCACAGCGGGAAGGTCATGCCAGACGAATCTGATAGATTTCTTTGACTGGGTGACCCAAGTAGTAGATCAGGGAGGGGCTGTGGACATGGCCTACCTAGACTTTAGCAAGGCATTTGACACAGTCCCACACAAAAGATTAATATACAAGTTAGCCAGCCTGGGAGTGAGTCCCAAGATGACAGCCTGCAAAGAATTGGCTGGAGAATAGGACACAGAGAGTAATAGTAAATGGAGTCCACTCTGAAGAAAGGGGGTCATTAGTGGGGTACCGCAGGGTTCAGTATTAGGACCGGTCCTCTTCAATGTCTTTATAAGTGACATTGCAGAGGGACTGGAAGGAAAAGTATGTCTCTTTGCAGATGACACAAAGATCTGCAACAGAGTTGATGCACAAGGTGGGGAAAGGATGAGAAGGGACTTGGCAAGTCTTGAGAATGGTCAAATGTATGGCAGCTTAGATTCAATGCTAAGAAGTGCAAGGTAATGCACCTGGGAAACAAAAACTCAAGGGAAGAGTACACAATGGGGCTGAGAGACTAACAACAACAAAATGGAAAGGGACCTGGGGTAGTCATGTCAGATGACCTAAAGGTGGGCAAGCAATGTGAGAGGGCAGCAAGGAGGCTGGGGGATACTGGATGCATAGGGAGAGCATCACCAGTAGAAAACAGGAAGTTATTATCCTCTGTACAGACAGCTGGTGAGACCCCATTTGGAGTACTCGTGCAGTTCTGAGGCCCAATCTCCAGTAAAGACATAGACAGGATGGAAGCTGTCCAGAGGAGGGCAACTAAAATGGTGCAGGGTCTGCATCGGAAGACATATGAAGAGATACTTAAGAAGCTTAATATGTATAGCCTTGAGGAAAGGAAGGAGAGGGGGGACATGATAGAAACTTTCAAGTACCTCAAGGGAATCAATAAAGTCCAAGAGGGTAGCATCTTTCAAAAAGAGAGATGTGCAAGAACAAGGGGGCACAATTTGAAGATAGAAGGGGAGCGGCTCAGAGGTAATTTAAGGAAGTATTTTTTCACAGAGAGGGTTGTGGATGCATAGAACTGCCTTTCGGAGGAGGTTGTGGAGTCAAAAACAGTGGTTGAATTCAAGCATGCATGAGACAGTCATAAGGCAATTCTAGGGGGTTGGGGTAGGAAGAAGTAGGCTGCTGGTTAACTAGAATCTGCAGCTTATCCATTACGTAGGGAAATAGGCAGACTGGGTGGGCCAAGTGGTCCTTATCTGCTGTCAAATTCTATGTTTCTGTGTTTCTATGTACAGATGGTGGGTGAAATACACTAGAATATGAGAAGGCATTTGAAATGTATAAATAGACTCCAGAGAAGGGAGATTCGAGATTCTTCAGTTACTTAGTAGAAGACAGATAAATGAAACTTGCTGCGGGTAAAAGTGATGCAAAACCTGTGATTTGTGGTAGAAACAATTTCAGAGCAAAGGAGATTGTGGCATGCTGCCCAGTTTATGATCTTATTGGTGGGGACTCCTCTCGAAGAGCCAGGTACTTTTTGACTAAGTGAGTCCTTTTTGAAGCTAAGTTTTTTGTGTCACTTTGTAGGACTCCTTTTCTTGGAGCCGAATTCAACTATTGCAGCAGTCTGTTTTTTGCTA
Organism: Neoceratodus forsteri; assembly: GCA_016271365.2. Classification (NCBI taxonomy): domain Eukaryota; kingdom Metazoa; phylum Chordata; order Ceratodontiformes; family Ceratodontidae; genus Neoceratodus; species Neoceratodus forsteri. The sequence continues at coordinate 721,274,824 of CM057458.1, read as the reverse complement.
CATAAACACTTTTGTTATTAAGTGTATTGCCCCCAACCCCAAATACGATTGAAGCCTTTGGTTTTATATTAGCCTATGGACTCTTGAGCGAATGGAGTCTGGACACTTGACTTCAAGTAGACGGACTCTTTGACACAAATAATGAAATGTTTTGTGATGATTCATTTATTGTTAAGTATAAAAATAAATTTTTATAATTTTATGGTCTATCTCTATGCAGAGAGAGTGTACTTTTATCAACTTCTATTGAGGAAACAATTAGAGTAAACAGGTGAAATAATCAAAGTGCTGGTATAGGTTCTTTAGAAGGGAACCTGGTTAATTGCTTTCTACTTCTGACTACGTATTACTGCACCTGTTGTTTTCAGGAACTCTGTCATGCTAAATATTATAATAAAGTGTATTAGTTTAGGAAATCCTCAAAAAATTAAAAAGTCAGGTCACATGACTACTATATCTCAATTACTGATGATGTAAATTCTGAAATACTATTGCTGATACTGCATAGGTATGGCTTGCCCTGATCATGGGGGTCTTGGGATTCGGCCTGGAACCTGGGAGGGACTTTTTGTCCACATAATACTGTATGAATGAGAATGAGAAGAGATCTGGATAAACTAGCAAAATGGTTGGAAGAGTGGCAACTGGGGTTTAATGCAAAGAAGTGCAAGATCATGCACATAGGGAAGAGAAACCCTGAAGCCACCTATAGGCTGGATGGGAAGTTGCTGGCAGTCACAAGGGAAGAAAGAGACTTGAGTGTCATCATCACCGATGACCTGAAATCATCCAAGCAGACTTCTAAAGCAGTAGGTATGGCTAGAGGGATGTTGGGGTGTATTAGTAGGGGCATCACAAGTCGGAAGAGGGAGGTAATAACCCCTCTTTATAAGACACTGGTTAGGCCCCGTCTGGAGTACTGCATGCAGTACTGAAGGCCACAGCTTCACAAGGACATTAACCAAATTGAGGTAGTCCAGAGAAGGGCAACCAAAATGGTGCAGGGACTGCATCAGAAAACATATGAGGACAGATTAACTGAACTCAATATGTATACCACAGAGAAAAAGAGAGAGAGAGGTGATATGACTGAAACATTCAAACACCTTAAGGGCATTAACAAAGTGAAAGAGTCTAACATGTTTCAATATAAGAAAAATAGCAGGACAAGAGGACACAGCATGAGAGGTCCTTATCTGTCGTCAGCTTCTATGTTTCTATGTTTCTATGTGCCACTGAATTTTCCTGGTATGGAGAGTATGGAGTGTAGAAATTACGCATAGTCAAATATGTGTGATAGGAGAGTACTAGTTGTATCCATGTATTTGGCCTGTATATGAGTGTTGTATGTTCTAAACCCATACGTGGCAGTTATGACCGAGTGGTAAAAGAGAACCTTAGCAAAAATACTCAGTGGCATAAGAAGGAATTTAAAACTGCTGGAGTTCTGTCAAAGATACATAGAGACCACATGTTGGAGTCCACTCCAAAAAATACATGAAAGGATTTATGTGTGTCTGGAAACAGATAGTGGGTGGATAGAGCAACCTTTTCCTAGGGGTTAGGCATGTCTTCTGAGTTAGAAGCATAGAAACATAGACTTTGATGGCAGATAAGGACCACTTGGCCCACCCAGTCTGCCCATTTCCCTACCTACTGGATAAGCTGCAGATTCTAGTTAACCAACAACCTACTTCCTGCCACCCCCCAATACAATTGCCTTGTGTCTGTCCCATGCAAGTTTGAATTCCCCCACTGTTTTAGCCCCAACAACCTCCCCAGGAAGGCAGTTCCATGCATCCACCACTCTCTCCATGAAAAAAGATTTCCTCACATTACCCCTGAGCCGTCCCTCCTCTATCTTTAAATTGTGTCCCCTTGTACCTACACATCTCTTTTTATGAAAGATGCTACCCTCCTGGACTTTGTTGATTCCCTTGAGGTACTTGAATGTTTCTATCATGTCCCCCCCGTCCCTCTTTTCATCAACGGTATACATATTAAGCTCTCTCAGTCTCTCTTCATATAATTTCTGATGCAGACCCTGCATCATTTTAGGTGTCCTCCTCTGGACTGCTTCCATCCTGTCTCTGTCCTTGCATTGATGAGGTCTCCAAAACTGCACACAGTACTCCAGATGGGGTCTCACCAACTGTCTGTACAGAGGGATAACCACTTCCCTTTTTCTACTTGTGATGCCCCTTCCTATGCATCCCAGTATCCCCCTGGCTCTCCTCACTGACTTCTCACATTGCTTACCCATCTTTAGATCATCCGATATGACTACCCCCAAGTCCCTTTCCATTTTTGTTGTTGTTAGTACCTCCCCTGCTATTGTGTACTCTTCTCCTGGGTTTTTGTTTCCCAGGTGCATTACTTTGCACTTCTTTGCATTGAATCTAAGTTGCCATATGTCTGACCATTCCTCCAACCTTGCCAAGTCCCTTCTCATCCTTTTTACCCCCCCTTGTGTATCAACTCTGTTACAGATCTTTGTATCATCTGAAAAGAGGCATACCTTTCCCTCTAGACCCTCTGCAATGTCACCTATAAAGATGTTAAAGAGGACTGGACCCAGTACTGAGCCCTGAGGTACTCCACTAGTGACCCCCCTTTCTTGGAATGTGTGCCACTCACTATTACCTTCTGTGTCCTGTTGTGCAGCCAGTTTGCAGCCAGGCTACCACCCTGGGACCCACTCCCAAGCTGGCTAACTTGATTATTAATCTTTTGTGCGGGACTGTGTCAAATGCCTTGCTAAAGTCTAGGTAGGCCATATCCACAGCCCCTCCCTGGTCTATTACTTTGGTCACCCAGTCAAAGAAATCTATTAGATTCGTCTGACATGACCTTCCTGCTGTAAATCCATGCTGCTTTGGGTCCTGTGCCCCGCTGGCCTCTAGGTACTCAACAATTCTTTCTTTCAGAAGTGATTCCATCATTTTCTCTACCACTGAGGTCAAACTTACAGGTCTGTAGTTTCCTGCTTCTGCCTTGCTCCCACTTTTGTGAAGGGGAATCACATCTGCCCTCCTCCAGTCCTCAGGTACCACCCCATCATCCCATGATTTGTTAAAAAGTGTGGTCAGTGGTGTCACTAGGTCCTCCCTTAGTTCTTTAAGGATTCTGGGGTGAATTCCATCAGGCCCCATTGCTTTGTCCACCTTGAGTTTTAGGAGTTCTTTCAGGACTCTTTCTTCTGTAAATGGACTGGTATCAACCCCCCTACCCAGAGTGCTTCTATTGTCTGGTTTAGGTAACTCCTGCATGCTACTTATTATCCTACTTGTTGAGTTATCCTACTTGCTTGTCATGCCATCCCTGCTAATCACAAAATATATACATGGTTTCTGTTTACAGGATATGGTACAGTAAGGTATGTAGTACCACAAAGATCTTATAGCAATCTAGAATATATATAGCATTTATAATCCATTAAGTCTGCTTCATATTGTATATAGCCCTATTTAAGTGATAATTTGGGGATTTTGTATGTTTACCCTGTATACTTTATTACATGTTGGATGTATGTACAACGTTTTATTCTTTTCCGTAATGACCTGTAGTGGAACGAATAAACTTTGAACTGAAATGAACCGAACACTTTAATCACTTAACAGCAAAAAAACTGATTCATGTGTCATTATTTTGATGCACATCATTTTTGGTGCACATCTTGCAATAACTGCAGCCAGAAGTTACACCATCTTTTTGGTGTTCTCACAATCTTAAAGCAATTAGCTCAACTATGGTGCAGTCAGTCATGACATAAGTCATTGAAACTCCAGCTCCTTCTCTTTGAAGATAAGTAATCCCACATTTCAAGGAACATGGCTGTGAAGAAATAACTTTATTGTGAATCAAGTTCTGTTTTTCTTTTCAGTACAGCTGCACAGAATCTCTGTGTTTCAAACTGAGCTGCTCTGAAATTGGGAAGTTCCTTTTGAATGGAGTTTAAGCAGATTTTCACTGGTTCCATTTGAAGGAGGATATGCTAGAGCAAGCATTCCTGTGGTATTTCATGCACCCTTGAGTAAGTGTACAGCTGTGAGATCCTGCCATTGTGCTTAGTCTTGCAGTATTTAAACATTGCATAAATGGTGCTCGGGTCTACCAGCAGTGCCATTTGGAACTGGAGTGGGGGCAAACAACTTTAGTAGTCTGGGCAGTTAAAGAGCAAATGCTTAATAAGGATGTTATATCTTAAAGAAGAAAGCTTTGTGGCCTTTAGATGCCTTTACAATCATTCAACTTACTTTTACTTGTTTCTTTGCTTACCTTTCTTTTATCATTTTATTTGTATTTTGCCAACTGCTAATAAAAAAAGAATGCAGTGGAATCCTTGTATTATGAAGTCAGAAACTCCTTGCTGGCAAGGATAACAGAGTATTTCAATGGGAAACTGCAAAATAATTTTATGGTGAAAAAGCAATTCAGCAATAATATTATATATTTATTACAATTTGGGGTTTTTTTTATGGCATGTGATCTTTTGTGATAATTTAGCATGTGATATTTTCTTCATAACCAGATTTTACTTGGGAGGAAGAAAAGTGAAACCAATGATTGTTTTAAAAAATTGTGATCTAACACACTAACATACTAATTGCCAGCAGATTAGGCCTTATGGTCTATCTAGTCTGCTAGAACTTCAGATCCTTAGTTGTATACCGAGGCCCCCCCCCTTGTGTTCCAGAAACCCCTATCATCCATTCCCACCCCCCTTGGCCAGGCCATCATCTGATACATCCGCTTTCTGTGTCTGTCCCACCCTCTCTTGAGGCCCTCCACTGTGGATCTCTGAACCAGCTCACCAGGCAGCACGTTCCAAGGATCCACCACCCTCTCAGTGAAAAACTTCCTCCTCTTCCCCCCCTCACCCTTCCACCTTCCAACTTCAAACCATGCCCTCTGGTGATACCTCCCTGCGTTAGTCTAACTGTCTAGTGGTCTTGATCTCACAGATGGATCACAGTATAGCACACATGCAGTATAAAAGGCAAAGTCTATTGCTGAAAGAAGTATTCATTTCTTTGGAAAAAGATAGAAAACTAAATTTATTTTCGCATTGAAATACATTATGTTGTTACGTAGCTGGCAGTTTCTGACATCACAATACTAGAAGTAGAACACAAAGACAAAAAAAACACTTGTTTCTCTGCACTAACAAATATTTTATTACAAAAGCAGAACGCAATTATTAACCCATCAAAGTACAATAAATAAAATAGTCAACTATTTATTTATTAGAAGTAAACACCTGCTCCTTCAGCAAAGAAGGGTCATACCCTAACAGGGTGCCACATGGATCAGAGATGGGGCTGGTCCTCCTCAATGTCTTCATAATCGACATTGCTCAGGAACTGGAGTGGAAGGTGGATGACACAAAAATCTGCAACAGAGTAGACACTCAGGAAGGGATGGAGAGAATGCAAAGGGATTGGAGAAAACTAGAGGAGTGGTCTAGGGTGTGACAGACATGTTTCAGTTCCAAAAAGTGCAAAATTATGCAACTAGATGGCAATACCCAGGAGCTATGTATAAGATAAGGGGAGAGGCACTTACAGTCACTAAACAAGAAAGAGACCGTGCGGTCATCATATCGGATGACCTCTGGCACTCCAAGGTAGCTGGTCAGTATGACAAGGCAGTAGGAAAGGCTTGTGGGATGCTGGTGTGCATTTGGGAGGGGGATTTCAGGAGAAAGATGGTGGTGCAACTGCAGTATTGCTCAGTGGAGAAGCTCCACTTGGAGTACTGTGTACAGTTGTGGAGGACAATTCTCCACAGGGACTTTGACATGTTGAAAGTGGTACAGAGGAGGCCAACCAGGCCTCAGGCAGAAAAAATGTGCTTAGATGTGCTCTATAGGGCTCCAGGGCAAGAGAAGGAAAGGGACAGAGCTCTTGAAGAGGAACTTAAAAGAAGGGCAGCAAAGGGGGAAGAAGTGGAGGTAGGTGATCTGAACCTGCTTGACATAGACTGGTAGGTCCTGGTGGTCAACAGTGACGGGAGTCAGACGTTACTGGAAGCCTTCCAAGACTGTTTAGTGGTGCAGCTTGTTAAGTAACCTACCAGGAAGAACACAATCCTTGATGTCGTGGTCACTAACTCAGAGATGGCATGTGCTCTGGGAGTAGGGGAGCTGCTAGGGAAGAACAATCACAACTCCATGTGGTTTGAATTGGCACTTGGGGCTGGCAACCTACAATCAAGAACTGAAGTCCTTGACTTTAGAAGGGTAGACTTCAATAGGTTGAGGGAACTGGTCAGAGATAAGTTAGCAGGGGTGGAGGACATAAGGGGGGCAGAGGAAAGATGGAGCCAATAAAGGGAGCCATCCTCAAGGAATCAAAGGCAAGCATAAAAACAGTATCTAAAAAAAAACAGATTTAAGAGACCACTACGGTTCTCAGCTAGGGTCAGGGAAGTGCTTAAGGCCAAAAAAGGACCTTCTACAAATACAAGGAAAAGCAGGGGATGGCAGGAGTATCTAAAGAAAAACAGGGAGCAAAGACAGACATCAGAGAGGTGGAAGCAGACACCAAGCTGCGTACCACAGAGGGAGTCAAGAACGGAGAACATTTTTTTTAGATATATCAGTGAAAAAAGGAAAAAAGGTGAACATCGAACCGCTAGTTGAGGGTGGTTGGGTGATCGAGGAGGATGGGCAAAAGGACACTATCCTGAATGACTCATTTTGCTCAGTATCCACTAAGGAGGACTGCGGGTCCATGCCAGAAAGTGTTATCAAAGCAGCCGCTAAGGAAGTCCTGGAAATGAGGCAGGCAATACTTAGTAGAGAGCAGGTCCTGAAAGGGCTGGTAGCCCTTAAGATAGATAAGGCACCAGAACCAGAGGGGCTGCATCTGAGGATATTTAGGGAATTAGCAGCACAACTGGTTAAACTACTGGCAGGGCTGTTTAACAGCTCACTTAGGTCTGGGAAGTTCCAAGGGTTGAAGAATGGCAGACGTTGTACTGCTTCATAAGTGGGAATAGGGAGAAACCAGGTAACTACAGGCCTGTCAGTCTGACCTCCAACATGGGAAAGCTAGTGGAATGACTAATCAGAGGACCTTGTAACTACCTAGAGAGCAATGGGATCCAGGATAGTAAACAGCAGTTTCACTGGCCTGGTGGCACAGAGGGCTGAGATGCTGGATGCCTTACCTCTTGTCATGCTGGAAACTCGGGTTCAGATGCAGACTCAGGTCATCGGGGAGCCGGCACAGGGGGGAGAGGGTGAGAGCAGAACTGAGCAGCAGTGGGGCAGCTCTCCTCTCTCTCAGGGTGGTCATCGCTCCAGCGTAGTTCCACTGCCTCCAGGTGGAGGTCTGGTGGGTATCATAGATGGGAGGGAGTGGCAAGTCGTGGGAGGGTGACTCAAGCCGCGGCATGCACATGCCTCCACACGCACACGCTTGCAGACAAGAATGGGAACGGGTGAAAAATGGGGAAGAATACAGGGCATAAAATGTGTGTAAAAAAAAAAACCAACAACACAGTTTCTTGGCAGGAAGGTCTTGTCAGACTAACTTTGTTTTTTACTTTGACTGGGTGACAAAGAAAGTAAACAAGGGCTATGCCATGGATCTGCTGTACTTTGACTTCAGCAAGGCTTTTGATTTAGTACTGCAAAAAAAGTGGCTCAAAAATATGGAAGACCTGGGAGCAGCTAAAACCAAGTTGAACTGGGTGGTTAGTCGGCTAGAAGGGAGGCAGTAGAGGGTGATGGTCAATGGGGTTAAATCAGAAGAAAGGGAGGTTATGAGCAGTGTTCCACAGAGTTTTGTCCTGGGTTGATCCTTTTCAACATGCTCATTTGTAAGGGAATCCAGAACAGGCTGTGCCTCTTTGCAGGTGACACAAAACTATGTGGCAGAGTGGATAGTGATGAGGAAATAAGGGATATGCAGAAGGACCTACAAAAAATAGAGAGGTGGTCAAGGTCTAGCAGTTAAAATTCAATGATAAAATGTGCAAGGCAAGGCTCCTAGGGGTATAAGGAACCCCAAGACAGAGTACTGGATTTGTGGGTGAAACTAAGCACTACAGAAGTGGAATGGGGTCTAGGAGTTATGATCAGAAACTCCCTTAAACAAATGGGCCAGTGCAACAAGCCCTTTAGCAAGACTAACAGGATGCTGGGATTTAGATTGGGGAGGGGTATTGATAGCAGAAAAAAAAGAGGTAATACTTCCACTTTACAGATCCCTGGTGAAGCCTCACCTAGAGTACTGCATCCAGTTCTGCAGCCCTTACCTCAGAAAGGACAGGGATAGGTTGGAAACAGTGTAGCACAGAATAACAAAAACAAACATTTGTCAATGCCGAATGTTTGCTTGCTGGCATTGGCAGTGGTAGTGTAGAAGTTACAGAGTTGCGTAATAGGAATGGCAGTGAAGTATTGAACTGAAGCCAACCCCACCACCACCCTGCAGAGAGTGACAGGCATTGGGGTGTGCCTTTGGGTCGTCAGGCATAACGGCCATGCCATTTCAGTACACCTCCACCCTGCAGACACTGGCAAGTGTACAAGAGTGTTCCTTGGGGGTCTTTTGCTCTATCACCCCATTCCATTAGGAAATACAGTGAGATGGGTATGATATAGGAGAATGGGGTGAACTTAGGGTCAAGACGTCAAGGCATACTGATGCCTCTCAGTGGCTGCAGGGTGTGGAATGGTATGAGCATTACAGGCAAGAATCCCAAGTCACACCCCTGATGCCTGTCATTCTCTACAGGGTTGGGCGTTATGGTTGGAAACCCTAATACCTCAGGCATTTGTTGGTATTTTCACTCCAAATGTTCAACATGGTTTTTTTGTGACCCCACCTCATGAACAGGGGGAATATCAGTTTGTTAGCCGAAAGCTGCTTATGCACAGTGACTACGGCATTTAGCACCACAGGTGCAAAAACATTCTGAACAGGATGTAAAAAATGACAGCTGTACTGTTCATGGGGAGGTGTAAAAAATGGCAATGTTGCAAATCTGCAGTAAAAATATTTAAAAAAATGGTGAAGTCACGAGCGTACATAGAAACTATCCAACGCACACCCGTAATATAATTAGGTTGGGGATATTTTTACAGCAGATTGTCAAGTCAGGCATTTTGGTGCCTCCGATCATGAACAGTGTCACTGTGATTTTCTTTATCTGTCCTGAACAATGATTTCCCACAGCGACCATGCATCACTGCGCTGAAAGTGTGAAAACACACTTCGGCCATGTTGTGAAAAATGACAGCTGTACTGTAAATAAGGCAGTGTGGAAAAATGCCACTGGTGAAAATCTGGACTTAAATATTACAAAGTCATGAACTTACGAGGTGTGTGGAAACTCGCCAATGCTCACTCGTAACACAGTCATTTATGGACTTTTGTCACCAAATTTTCAACATAGCCATTTTAAGACATCTGCTCATGAACAGTGTAACTGTGATTTTCTTAATCTGTCTCAAACATTGCTTTCGCACACCAACTGCACCATTGTGCGCTACATATGCGAAAACACATTTTGGGTGGCATATGAAAAATGGCAGCTGTACTGTTCATAAAGAAGTGTAATAAAATGGCAATGTTGAAAATCTGGAGTGAAAATATTGAAAATTCGCAAACTTATGAGCGTGCATAGGAACTGCACAACGCACACTCGTAAAACAGTCATTTTTTGGAATTTTTTCACCAAATTTTCAAATTGGCCATTTTAAGACCTCTGCTCATGAACAGTGTCACTGTGATTTTCTTAATTTGTCCCATACATTGATTACGCACACCGACTGCGCCATTGAGCGCTACATGGGCGGAAACACGTCTTGGGTGAGGTGAAAAATGACAGCTGTACTACTCATAAGAAGGTGTGACAAAATGGCAGTGTTGAAAATCTGGAGTAAAAATATTGAAAATTCATGAACTTACGAAGCGTGCATAGAAATGCGCAACGCATCGTAAAACAGTCATTGTTAGAATTTTTTCACCAATTTCAACATAGCCATTTTAAGACCTCTGCTCATGAACAGTGTCACTGTGGTTTTCTTAATTTGTCCATACATTAGTTTTGCACAACCGGCAGCGCCATTGTGCGCTACATGGGCGGAAACACATTTTGGGTGAGATGTGAAAATGACAGCTATACTACTCATAAGACAGTGTGGTAAAATGGCAATGTTGAAAATCTGGAGGAAAATATTGAAAATTAACCTACGAGCGCGCGAGGAACTGCACACCACTGCGCCAGAAATAGCTTGTTTATTTTGATCCTAAATTTTCAAATAGGCTTCTTGAGAGCCCACCTTATGAACACTGGCAGTGTTGTTTTTTATCAGTCCCGAAGGTGATTTCGCCAGTGACTGCACAGTGACTGCGGGAAATCACCCTTCGCCCAAATAACACCATGACAGTGACAGTATTCTAAGAGAAGGGGTCCAAAACCCCATGTTGAAAATTTGGTGCAAAATTCCAAAATGCCTGAGATATGCAACAAAGTTGAAAAACCCTATCTAGCCCATTATACAGCTTACTGGCATTTCCTCGCCCGCGGTCAGCTTTGAAGAGTGCAGACGGTTCCCCGGTCCACCAAGATCGCCGCGCCGAGGTCCGGAGGCAAGTATGGGGTGAGGGGGTGTGGGAGGCAGTGCGCAGTGGTGGGTGCGAGTTGTGGGAGGGGGCCAGGAGACTACGTGGGACTGTTTTTCTTTACAGGTTTTTTTTTCAATGACTACGCTGACGCTTGCCATGCTGGGGTGGGCTCCCAGTGTGGCACAAGGATGGTTGGGGGTTGCCAGCTGACGGGATTGGGCATCCCCATCGACCATAGCATCACCATGCTGGGTGGGCTCTCAGCGGGCACCTTGTACTGGGGGAGGAAGCCAATGGGGGATTGGCACCATCGATAGCATGGGGTGGAGGGAGAGACAGTGAAGCCGACGGGATTGGACACCCCGCTGGCTATCTATCGAGTTGCCACACTGGGGTGGGCACCTAGCAGGCATTTGGGAGGCTTGGGGAGGAATGCAGCACAGCCGGACGGGATCGGCACCCCTCCCGAGCTAAGAGTGTGCATGTAGGGGACAGAAACGCAGTATGCGTGTGTGTGTGTGTGTGTGTGTGTGTGTGTGTGTGTGTGTGTGTGTAGGGGAGCTGCGCATGAGCAGGCGATATCTTATATCTGCTCACTGAAGCGTAGCTCTCCCTTTCAACTGTATGCCACTGCATTTTGGAGCTTGTCATAGATAGCTCCAGCATGCACTGGCTTACAGGGGCCTCGCCTGCCAACACACTGACTGAATTGGAAGAGGGGGTGACACACCTCCGAAATTTCGGATGATGGCACTATGTTTCTTGCACATGCATGCAAGCAAACATAATGATTCAGGGCCAGCAGGGCAGATCCTATGAGAAACGTCTCAAGACACTAAATATGTGCTCAGTGGAAATCAGAAGGAAGAGGGGAGATGAGATAGAGACCTTCAAGTAATCGGGACCATTTTTTCTGATCTACCCCACTTCTTAGAGTACATATTATTTTATTTATTTATTTGAATTTTGGTAACTGGTTAAGCCCACGGAGACCATGCAGTCCCTTTTTTAGGGGCGATCTGGGGGAAGGGTACACAGGATAAATGGTCTACAAAGTATAAAAGAGGCAAAGTGCTATACACAATCAAAAGAAATAATGTTATACTGTACCATAGTACAAATAAGAACTATAATACATATAGAGTCATCGAATCAGAGTATTATCTACAGCAGTGCCACAACAATGCAGTACAAAGTGTTGCTTAGACAGGATAGATAAATGGCACAATAATTTAAGACAGCTATAGTGATGTGCAAGAATTCACATTGCAGATCTGTGATGTACAATGCTGTACATGTAGACTCTAGGAGTACCACACAAGTGTCCGGAGCACAGGATGAGGGGGCTCCACAGAATCAGGGAAACAGTGATCAGCACAGCAGGGGCGTTCGATGGAAAGATAATTGGCACTGCGAATGTGGCCCTTCCCTCTGATCATCTAATCAGGGCACTCCTCAGGAGCATCCATCAGCCATTGAATGGTGTATAAGGAAGTACCCACCAAGCGGCCCACCGTGCTGCAGTCCCCGGGGCAAAGGACAAACACGACAAGGACATCACAGTGGAGCCTGCCCACTGGAGTCAGCCAGCAGCTGGACACTCTGCACCACAGCAGCAAATGAGTAAAGCAAGCAGCCAAGGAGGAGCAGGGAAGCAGGAGGTCTGCAAAGGAAGGCAGGGGTGGATGAAATGCCCTATCTACTGAAGTGGTGCAAAAGAATGTTAGTTTAAAAAAATAAAACAAACAAACAAAAGAAAACGGCAAGGGGAGATGCTAGCCAGAAACCTATTCAGATCATGACACAAATAACCAAGTATTCCAGGAATAACAGAATGGAAATTATGATCGGAGAGGTGAAGTGCAGTTCAGTGGCTGTGGGGTGGCAGTTTTCAGGGATACCTTCGGGAGACTGCAGTGCTGCCCCATCAGCATGCACCTCTCTGGGCTGAGGGAGGAAGTTGCTAGACTCCAGGCCAAGTTAACTAGGATTTGGGGGGCCTTCTCCACCACCTAGGGACCACCAAGTCTGCCCCAGCTACCTCAAAGGATGCCAAGGAGGATGAGAGACTGGACTATCATGGGCTTGAGAAGGATGAGGATGGTGGGTCAGAGGCACATTCCCCATATGGCACCACTACATGATTCTTATGCCGCTCTGCAGTGGGACAGTCCCACTGAGGCACCTATAGTAGTGACCAAGGAGGATGTGGGGGTCCTCTGTAGTGGAGACCCCAAGGAAGGTGGAAGTGGACCACAGAGGAGGAGGAAGCAACTGCTGGTGAGGACTCCATTGTGAAGGGGATAGATCTGGGAACAGGAAGGGAGGGGGAGAGGGAGTTTAGGTGCCTTTCTGGTGCCATGGCTTGAAGGGATGGGAAGAGGATTCAGAGAATCCATAGGGTAGAAGGACAGGAGGAAGAGCTGGATGTCATTATCCACCTAGGAACTAATGATCTGGCTAGGGAAGACACTAGGGTAGTGCAGGAGGAGTTCAGGGATTTGGGGAGAGGTCTTAGGTAAGTAGCACACTCAGTGGCCTTTTCTGAGGTGCTGTCTGTCTACAACGGGGGAATGATAGAGTACTCTTTACCAGGAGCTTTAACTCATGGTCGAAGGAGTGGTTCAGTAAGGAGAGGTTCAGCTATATTGGGGGCTAGGGTCCCACCTGGAGGGATAAGGGACTATACAGAGGAGATTGCCTGCATCCATCCGGGGGGACCACAATCCTCAGTGAATGGTTTAAATGTTACATTGGTGAGCATTTAAACTAGCCAAGGGTGGTTGTGGAAGGAAGCAGGGAGTCATAAACTGCCCCCACCCCCACCCCACAGAAGCTGAAGTAGTCTGTAGGGAGAACCCTAAAGCAGAGAAATCCTCAAGGGTACCCTAACAACAAAAAAAAACACAAAATGGTAGTAATGAAGAGAGATGGAAATGAGAGCAGAGGTGGTAAGGAGAGAAAGCAAAAGGGAAAATAGGGAGTTGACAAACAGCGTGGTAGTAGACTCTAGAAGGTCATGTGTGAAAATGCTCAAAGTTTGGGTAATAATATCCCAGCTCTAGAGGCCATTATGACAGAGGTTGACACTAACATTGTCACTATTACTGAGCCATGGTGCAAAGAGAACCATCACTGGGATATAGCCATACCAGGCTATACTCTATTCAGGAAAGATAGGGTGGGAAAGAAAGGGGGAGAAGTGGCTCTTTATGTGAGGGATAGCAGAAAAACAACAGAGATACTCCCTGTACAGGGAGGGGTGGAGGTACTGTAGGTCACCCTAGAAATGGACTGAAGCCACAATTCACATTAACATGATGAACAGACCTCCAGCATGGGGGGGGGGGGATTGGAGAAAGTTCTGGTGGAAGCCATCCAAAAGATGGAAAACAAGGGGGAGGTGCTGCTGGTAGGAGACTTCAATCTATTGGATGTAGACTGGAGCATCCCAGCTGCAGCTTCAGCTAGGAGCAAGGACATCCTGGACTCCCTGCAGGGGGCTTTCCTCAGGCAACTAGTAAAACAGCCCACTCATGAGGGGGCAAAACTGGACCTTGTACTCAGAAACGAGGAGAGTGTTGCAGACATCACAGTGGGTGGCCACCTGGGGAACAGTGATCATTGTACAGTGTGATTCCGTATACTGTAAGCAGTATGTCAGACTCAAACCACACAAAGGCAAGGGTTCTGGACGTCAGGAGAGCTGATTTTAAAAAAGATGAGGGAATGCCTCATGGATGCGCTGGCTGGGCGGGGGGGATGACTTGGGTGGAGTGGAGGAACAGTGAGGGAAACTAAAAGAGGGGATAGTGAAGGTAACAAACATCTGCATCAGGCAAGTAAGCAAAAGCAAGAGGAAAAAGAGACCGCTATGGTTCTCAAAAGAGGTGGCGGGGAAGGTAAGGGCAAAAACGCTAGCATTCAGGAGGTATAAAGAGACACAGAGGGAGGAGGATAGGGAGGTGTATCAGATAAAACAGAGGGAGGTAGGGAAAGCAATTAGGAGTGCAAAGGCACAAACAGAGGAGATAATAGCCCAAGCAGTAAAGAAAGGGGACAATACATTTTTCAGACATGTAAGCGAAAAAGAGAAAGACCAGAGGAGGGATGGTACGGCTTAGGAGGAAGGGGGGGGGGGGAGTATGTGGAGGGAGACCAGAAAAAAGCAGACATTCTCAACAAATACTTTTGTTCAGTGTTCACAGAAGAAGGGAAAGGTGAGGGACCATGGATAAGTTTTTTTTGTTTTGTTTTAACCAGGAGAGACACACTAAGCTGAAAGTTTGTTTACAGGTGTGATCTGGGAGCTCAAAGAAGTTAAATGACTTGCTCAGGGTCACACAGTATGTAAGTGGAGGCAGTGGGATTCAAACCCAAGTCTCCAGGTTTGCAGCTCAGAGCCTTAAACTATTGCACTATACTGCCTCCTACAATCTTGTTGCATTGGCCGGGAGCATCGAAGAAAGGGAGGCGGATACTAGTCCCTTTACAGAGGAGAGCGTCTTGAAGGAACTTGCAAATCTGAAAGTGCACAAGGCAATGGAGCCAGATGGGGTGCATCCAAGGATATTGAGGGTGCTCAGAGAGGGATGTACTGAACCTCTGACAGCCCTGTTCAACCACTCACTGGAGAAAGGAGTAGTTCTGGAGTACTGGGGGTTGGCAGATGCAGTCCCACTTCACAAAAGTGGTAGCAAGGAGGAGGCTGGTAATTATAGGCCAGTCAGCCTGACTTTGGTGGTGGGAAAATTAATGGAATCGCTACTGTAGGAAAAGATTATGGAATATCTTGAATCCAGCGGCTTACAAGGTCTGAGGCAGCATGGATTCACTGGGGGGAGGTCATGTCAAACAAATTTGATAGATTTCTTTGACTAGGTGACCAGGGAATTAGATCAGAGTGGAACGGTGGATGGGGTCTACCTAGATTTCAGTAAGGCCTTCGACACTGCTCCACATAGGAGACTCATAAACAAGCT
This sequence comes from Neoceratodus forsteri, assembly GCA_016271365.2. Classification (NCBI taxonomy): domain Eukaryota; kingdom Metazoa; phylum Chordata; order Ceratodontiformes; family Ceratodontidae; genus Neoceratodus; species Neoceratodus forsteri. Next base: position 721,259,259 of record CM057458.1, on the reverse strand, counting down.
GGGCAGCCTAGAAGTGGGTCCAAAGGTAGTAAACTAGGTAAGGAATTGGTTAGTAGACAGCCCAGAGGGCGGTGGTAAATTTTTTTTTTTTTAGTTGTTTAACCAGGAGTAGCACACTAAGCTGAAAGCTTTTTTACAGGTGCAACCTGGGAGCACAGGGAAGTTAAGTGACTTGCTCAGGGTCACACAGTATGCAAGTGGAAGCTGTGGGATTCAAACTCAGGTATGGTCTGCTGAATGTCACCAGATTTGCAGCTCAGAGCCTAAACCACTGCGCTATACTGCCTCCCACTCTGAGGAAGGGAGGATGCCACGGGGATCAGTAATGGGATCAGTCTTCTTTAATGCTTTCATTAGTGACATTGCAGAGGGGCTAGACTGGAAGGTATACCTTTTTACTGATGACACTAAAATCTGCAATAGAGCAGACACTCTGGGGGGTGCAATAGAGTAAACACTCTGGGGGTGGAAAAATAATTAGAGATCTAAGAAAGCTAGATGAGTGGTTAAGGGTGTGGAAGCTATGTTTTGATGTGAAGAAGTACAAAATCATGCACTTGGGGCACAGAAACCTAGGAGCAGAGTAGAAAATAGGGGTATAGTATTAACGACCTCCAAACAGGAAAGAGACCTGGGACAATCATATCTGATGATCTAAAGGTGGACAAACAGTGTGACAAAGCAGTGGGGAGAGCTAGTGGAATGCTAGGGTACCTAGGGAGGGGTATCACCAGCAGAAAGACAGAGGTGGGGTAACCACTGTATAGATCACTGGTGAGATCTCACCTAGAGTGCTGTGTCCAGTTCTGGAGACCACATCTCTGGAAGGACATAGTGTAGAGACAGCCAAAGGAGGGCAAGTAAAATCATGCAGAGTGTATCAAAAGACCTATGAGGAGAGGTTAAAGGACCTCAATATGTACACATTGGAGGAAAGGAGGGAGAGGGGGGGATATGATAGAGACTGTCACATACCTCACGGGTTGAAAATAAGGTTCAAGAGGGAAGCATTTTTCAGAAAAAAAGATGCTCAAGAACAGTGGAAGATGCTATGAAGCTGGAGGAGGGTAGACTCAGGGGTAATGTGAGAAAGTACTTCTTTATAGAAAGAGAGGTGGATGCCTGGAGCAGCTCAGAGGAGGTGTGGTGGGGCATAAATGGTAACAGGATTCAAAAATGCATGGGATAGGCGTAAGAGAACCTTAGTGGTAAGGAAAGGGAGGCAAAGCTGGAGATCAAGTAGAGTCTGCCGTGTTACAGTAGGGAAGGAATATGGGCAGAATAGGTGAGTCAAGTGGTCCTTATCTGCTGTCAAATTCTATGTTTCTGTGTTTCTTTTCCTTTTAAGTCAAATATTTAAATGCCATTTTATGAGTGCAAAAAGGCAGTGTGCAAAGTGCCATTATGGTGATATAATCACGCTTCTCAGGTGCAGTTAATGGCACTTGACTGCATCTCATACCTAACAATGCACCTGAGGTGTATGATTATATATAGAATGATGCATGGAATGTTGTACATTGAGAGTTATTTTTACTCACCCAGGGTGTGTAATACCACATAAACCACAGATGTGACACATGTGGTTTGTGATATTATTACACAACAAAGGTGTGTAAAAAATTTCATTCTGACACCTCATCTTTTATTTTATATATTTGCTGGTGTAAACCACCCTTAGAAAACAAGGAAGACACTCGGGCAAGAAGACAGAAAACTGCTAATTGCATGTAGAGTGGTAAATGAGATTTTGTACAAAGAAGCGTGTAAAACCTGCAAGTAGGATTTGTAGGACTTGCTGCCAAAAAACAGAAGAATCAGACTTATTTATTTATTAGATCATCGGTTTACAGACCTTTGAGTCATAGACTCATTTACAAAGGCACCTCATCAAGAGAGCAATACATCACAGCAAACAAACAGCACAGTACATAAAAGCAACCAGTGTTACAGGCATTCACTGGTGGTACACGCTTGGTAATAGGTAGATCGCAGTAGTCATAATATAGGTACACGAGTACCATGCCAGGTAGCAACCAGAGATATTTTATTACATTAGTCAGCAGAATTTGCATGAGTCCGCAGGTATATAAAGCAAAAGTAGAGGGGGTAGACTCAGCCTAGGGGTGAGGGTAAGGGACAGGTGGGGGATTATGTGCAGTAGCAGCAGCGAGTGCTTGTCAGATGGCTTCTGAAGGAGACCTTGAAAGGACCAAGATTAGTGGAGTCAGCTATATTGGCTGGGAGGGAACTGAACCAGGAGGGAGCCTGATAGCAAAAGGATCTCTGGGCCATAGAGAACCTTACCCTGGGGACAGTAAAGGAGGTTTTGACAGTGCTGCAGGTGGAGACTGAGGGGGAGGCACGCTGCAGGGAGGTGGTGACCCCCGGGGGGGAGAGCCCCAGCAGGGTCTTTTTTACAAGAAGGCAGGTTTGGAAACAGAGCCTTTCTTTAAGGTTGAGCAAGTTGGTGGTGGAGCACAGCAGGCATGTATGGGTTCACCTAGGGGCTTCCAGCATTAGCCTGCAGGCCTTGTTTATAGAGAGCTGGATTCTTGCAAGTGCAGTGTTGTTGGCTGCAGCACAGATGGGCAGCCCATAATCGATTAGTGACAGGACAGAGGAGGTGATTGCTAATCTAAGGGCCTCTTGTGGTAGGCAGTCCCTATGACGATATAACAGTCCAATCCTGACATTGGTGGCAGCAGAAAGGGCATTGATATGGGAATGGAAGGAGAGTGCCGAATCAAAGGTAATGCCCAGATAATTGCAGGAGTAAAACTGTTCAATGGGGTTTAGTGTGCTAGGCAGTATCACGAGAGGGGCACCACTGACTTTGCTTTGGTAATGCAAGAAGAGCATAGCTTTGGTCTTTTTTAGGTTCAGGACCAGCCTTCATGATGTGAAACAAAGCTTAGCTCTATCAAAAGCTTGTTGGAGGGTGGCCTGGAGGGAGTTGGGGTTGGGGTCAGCAGCGAAGAGCACAGCGTTATCTGCGTAGAGGTGGATCTCACTTGGGCAGGCCAAGGGGAGGGAGTTGAGGTAGAGATTGAAGAGAAGAGGGCCTAAAATGGAGCCCTGGGGAACCCCAGAGTGGACGGGTCATGTGTCAGATAGGACGCTATAGATTTTTACACACTGAGTTCTGGCAGAGAGGTAGCTGGTGAACCATGTAAGGGGGCTGGGGGAGAAACCAAGGCATCTGAGGGAGTCAGGCAGGAGAGGATGGCAAACCATGTCAAAGGCCTTGGAGAGGTCAATGAACATGGCACTGGCAGGACTTCCGGCATCAAGAGCAGAGTGAGGGAAGTTGGAGAACTCAAGTAGCGCCGTTGTGGTGCTGTGACCTGCACAAAAGCCATGCTGTTCAGGACACAGGATATCGTGCATGGCCAAGTATTCAGCAAGCTGGTTGGCAACTACTTTTTCGAGGGCCTTAGAGAGTGGGGGGAGGATGGAGATAGGTTGATAGTTATCCAGGGTTGCTCGATTGCTGCTCTTTAGCATGGGAGTAATGATGGCAGTTTTCCATGTGCTGGGAAACTGCCCCAGGCACAGACAGTGGTTCAGCAGTTCGGTAAGTGGGACAAGGATAGCATCCAACATCAGACAAAGTAGCCTACTGTCCAGTAGGACACTAGGCTACAATAGAGCTTATTATAGCTGCATGGCCAGTGCCATGGAGACATATTGCTATTACATAATAGAAGAAGGGGATGTGGAAGCATGTGACAGGATAGTCCTTGCACAGTGGAGCTCAACCACATGCGGTCTTACATTCATCACAGTGCTGTTCCTTTCCTCTCCTCTTCCCCTCTGCTGTGACACTATTTTCTTGCTCTGCACTCTCTTCCAGAACAGAGGACTCCCAAAAACAGTGGAAAGCTGACACCAGCCCATCGGCGCAGTGGTTGGATTTCCGCTATGACGCCAGCGACCCGGTTAAGGAATGGACCTGGTCGTTGGAGGGCTGGCCCGGTGGGGGAGAAGGCTGGAGCATCCCACGACAGCTCACCTTCTTCGGGGGTGGGAGGGAAGGGGCCAAGGCCCGCAGATTGCCTGACCCTGAGTGGAGGCTCGGGGTATAGCAAGTCCTGCTTGCAGGAGGGGCCAGGCATGACGGGTGGTGGACATCGACACGTGGTGCCTTGATGTCAGGGTGCACACCATGCAAGGGAGAAAACAGAAGAAAAGCCTTCCAATTCTGGGAAGATGAGGCATCGGGAGCATGCCCTCGATGTACCACCAGCCACCCAGACTGCCTTGCCCGATGAGAAGCTGATTTGTACGGGGTGTATGGGCCCCACCTCGTTCCCTGCCCGGGGGTGGGGGATAGTTGTGGCTCCATGGGGTCGCAAGTCCTGGGTGAAGGGTTGGCAGAGGGATCACCTAGGTGCCCCCGAAGGGTCAGAGATAGAGTTAGAAGGGGGGGTAAACAGTGGAAAGCTGGTAGTGAAATCTCACTCTGTTGCAGGTTTACTCAGCAGCGTGTTACATAGATACATAGATACATAGACAGTGTCGGCAGATAAGGGCCTATGGCCCACCCAGTCTGCCCATTTAAGTTTGTAAGTTCAGTTTATGTTTTCCAGGAAGTCTGTTGCCCCTTACCCTTGACCTCCAGAATTCCTTTATGTCTATCCCATGCATTCTTAAATCCCATGATTGTTTCGGCCCCCACCACTTCCTCTGGCAGGGTGTTCCACTTGTCCACCACCCATTCTGTGAAGAAATTCTTCCTCACGTTTCCTCTGAATCGTCTTCCCTCCAACTTCATCCCATGCCCTCTAGTCCTGGAACATCTTTTTCGCTTAAAAATAGTGCATTCCTGCACCCTGTTCCTCCCTGTAAGATACTTGTATGTCTCTATCATATCCCCTCTCTCCCTCCTCTCCTCCAGGGAGTACATGTTCAGTGCCTTCAACCTGTCCTCATAGGACTTGTGATGCAATCCATGCACCATCTTTGTTGCCCTATGTGTTGCTAAGTAGCATACTGAACAGCTGACTTTTTCTTTCCATGGCACTCTGTCCTCTCCAAAAATAGAAAGCTTCTAGCCTGCTCAAGGAAATGAATGCTTCAACACCACAAATATGCTTGAAAAATCTTCTTTTTTACTTGTATTAAAAGTCCCAACATTTCATCTAATAATTAGGCTTCTTCTGGAGAACTGTAGATAAATTCAGAATGGAATATTTAAATAAATATCTTAATATTTTGTATAGACATTATACTCAGTTCCATGATTGACAAAATTGTTGTCTCACTTGTTTATATGTCTGCAAACATATTTTATTTTTACAATATAAATGTGATTTCTATTTTCATTTTAATATCACCCATATAAACTGACCACCATTTTAAAAAAAATGTTACAAAACACTACCTTTCTAAGTAACTTGGCCTGTATCAGCTTCTTTGCTGCCAAACTTTTCCTTTAAGTAATTTCAGCTGAATTTATATAGAACAGAACACACATCAATATTTACAGCATCATAATCCTTAAGCTCAATATATAGATGTGTATGTGTATATGTGTATATGTGTATATATATATATATATATATATATATATTTATAAAATGGGGAGAAAATAAATATCCATATCCAAAGTTCTGATTGTATAAAACACATCACATGACCATGCGTATATCAGAGCGTGACTGCACACCTGCACTTTTACCCCCTCCAAAATAATTTTGCCATTTTATAAGGTAGATAACCCACTCTGTGGAGTGCAGTCATGCTCTGATATACGCATGCTTTGGGTTGTTGATGCACTTGGCCTGTGGCCTTGTACGTATATATATATATATATATATATATATATATATATATATATATATATATGTATGTATGTGTTCACCCAAAAAATATTTTTCACCTATTAATAGAGCAAGTAGTCTATCATAACTTTCTTCATGTATACTCCATTGAAATGTAGTTCTTCCTAATATACAGCCACATATCACAAGCACTTATATCACACTTCCAGTTATGTTTTATATTAATTTAGTGATACAGGCTCACAATAATACTCATCTGATCAGTATACCTTAAATGACAGAATTAATGCTTGTTCCTTTAAATGGTTCCTGTTACGATTTAACTCTGAAAATAAAAATGAAATCTAAAGAAATTTATATGAACACATTCTAATAAAAATATTCCTATCTTAAGCTAGTACTTCTCTATACAACAGTGTTATGAAGTCTACCAGAGTATCACCTCACTGGTGTCTGATGCAGCACAGAATTAAACCATGTCTCCTTAGCATTTTATGCTCTAAAGAAATCTTTTAAGTTTCACAAATTCCTACTGCTTGGTCTTCAATATCTAAATCTGAGCTCATAATTCAAATATTGATAATATTCTAATGCTCTTAATCACTGTAGTTTAAGCTGTCTGTCATAATCACCAGGATACTGGTGTCTAACTCACTGACTCAATCCTTGAAGTTTTAAATATTAATACTGACTTGTTTAACAGATTCCTACTAATTCATCTGCAATGTCTCGATTCAAGCTCATAATTCAAATATTGCTGGTCTTCTAATGCTCTTAATTACTTTAGTTTAAGCCGTCTGTCAGAGTTGCCAAGTTGCTGGCATCTGATGCACGAACACAATCCTTCAGGTTTTAGATATTACTCCTGGCTCATTCGCAAAGTTTGAATATCCACTCATGACTCAGTTAATTCCCAAGTTCTGATTAGGTTTGCTTACTTTGGAAGGCATTCCATTTTATAATCTTGCTCTCTGCTGTTCATTGGACTTGGCAGCACCATTCGCATCACCGGTCCTCCCTCTTATGTCCATGGAGAAAGCTATGTGGTGGTATCATGATGCCATCATGCATCACTGTGGCGATGCGGTTGCCTAGGTGACTCTTGGCTCTCTTCATGGACATTATCAGCTGGTGAGCCAGGATATCAGCTTTCTGTTAAGCACTGCATTGTACAAAAATATAATGTTCATTTATCCTTTGGTTAACGCCTTTATGTACTAACTGCTCTACCTGTATCATAGAAGACATAGAAACATAGAGTTTGATGGCAGATAAGGACTGCTTGGCCCACCTAGTCTGCCCATTTCCCTATCTACTGGATAAGCAGCAGATCCTAGTTAACCAACAGCCTACTTCTTCCTACCCCCCACAAGAATTGCCTTATATCTGTCCCAAGCATTTTTGAATTCCCCCACTGTTTTTGACCACACAACCTCCTCAGTAAGGCCATTCCATGTGTCCACCACCAACTTGGTGAAAAAATACTTCCTCATATTACCTCTGAGCCGCCCCCTCCTCTATCTTTAAATTGTATCCTCTTGTTCTTGCACATCTCTTTTTCTGAAAGATGCTACCCTCCTGGACTTTGTTGATTCCCTTGAAGTACTTAAAAGTTTCTATCATGTCCCCCCTTTCCTCAAGGGTATACATATTAAGTTCCTTTAGTATCTCTTCATATGGCTTCTGTTGCAGATCCTATACCATTCGCCTCACCAGCTTGTATTGCTATATTGCTAGTACACTTAAATTTTATCTACTTTTCAAGGGAAGTATACCCTAAAATTTCTAAATCAGCATAACATAGAAAACCTACTTTACTAATGTCTATGGTTTTAATATTTTTAAACATTGCTTACGGAGAAAAAGCAAAAATATGCCCATGTGTACTTTTGAAAATATAAAGTATTATTTTTTTAGTCTCACTTAACAAAAATATGCCCATGTGTATTTCTGAAAATATAAAATATTGTTTTTATTAATCTCACTAATTATAAGTGTATTCTTCAAATTCTTATTTACACTGGGGTTTCTCATATTCTCAAAGGGCATATCTAAATATATCTGCCTTTCCTTACAGCACCGAAAAGGTCTATTGCTTTGTTTATGCTAGTTCGCTGCTTGTACTGTTATTCTTAATTTCCATGAGGTCTTTGCTGCTCTCTGGATAAAGGGTTATATATTTACTTGTTTACTGTTAATTCTTTTCTTCTCCTCAATTCCTATAGGTCTCCATTGTCCCAAATTCACAGATCTGGATGACCTGTAATTTTCACCTACCAGCATGCTTGCCAGTTTACTTCCTCATTTAGCCCCCAATTTTCATAAATAACACCAATTTCATACATCCCGAACATCTCCCTCTTTTCTACTGAATTATTGTAATCTCCACCCCATAATAGTTCTGATACATGCTTCAAACCCCAGAATCTAATCTGCATTAAAATGTCGAGCTATTGGGGAGCTTTCATCTTTATTTTTAATCCTGCTTTTGTGTTCTGAAATCCTTGTTCTAAGTTCTCAGAGTGTTTTGCCAATGTATAAATGGTCACAAGGACATTGTATTATATATATATATATATATATATATAAAACTCCCTCTGTTGCACAAGTAATATGCGACTTTATCTTGTACTCTTTTCCAGTGTGTGGATGTTTATACGTTGTTTTATGGGAAGTGTGGCCACAGGCCACACACATTTCCCATACCGATACATTCCATTTTTCAGTGGACCCAACAAAAGCTGTGTGCCTTGGGTTTAATTTTATGATGTTGTGTGTGGACAAGTTTGTCCTTAATTGTCATTGCTTTTTTGGAAACAACAAAAGGTTTCTGCCTAAATATATCAGTAGTTGTGGGATTCTGTTCAAGTATCTTCCAATTGTTTAAAATCACTTTCTTTATTTTTGACATAATTAAATTATGTTCCATGCTAATGTAATTCTTCTTCTTATGTTGCTGGTCTCTACTATGTCCCTACCTATGTAAACATTTCCTGCCTAGATATTCTTGAAATATTTTCCTGTGCATGTTGTAAATTACTCTTGGTATACTTCCTCTCTATAAACCTCACTTCTATAGATTTTGCTTCCTTCTTATATTCATTATTTGTGCTACAATTTCTCTTGGCTCTCAAAAATTGAGAGTAATGAATGCTTTCCACCAGTTTCTTTGGATGAAAACTTCTCAAATGTAGGATTGTGTTCCTGTCAGTAGGTTTCCTAAATATATGGTTTCCAGTTTATTCTTTCTTTTATAAATAGTTATATCCAAGATGTCTATTTAATATTCACTATTATTAAAAATTAATTGTAAATTTGGGTCTCTGGTATTAACATACTGCTTGAACTCTTCTAGTTTCTCAATGTTTCCTGTCCAAATAAGTAAAATATCATCTATAAAATGTTTCCAGAACAAAATGTTTTCACTATATATATTTTCCTCTTCCTTAGATGTTAGAATATATGTTGTCTCAAAGTTATGCATGAATGCATTTGCATAACTTGGGGCCATTGTACTGCCCATAGCAGTTCCTCTTACTTCTCCAAAAAAATGATCTTCAAATTTAAAATAATTCTGATATAATACTATCTCTGCTAATTCTTGTAAGATTTTTGTCTTTGTTTTTTTTGTCATGAGGTCTGGTATCCAATAACATTCCCATACTCTCTATAACTTTATTATGCGGTATTGATGTATATAAATCTTTTCACTTCTATTATAACCAATATACAGTTGGCTAACGATATTTCTTTGTTCAACTCCTCAATGAGTTGTAAAACATGAGTGATATCTTTAATATATGTCGGTATTTTTTCCACAAGTGGCTGTAAATAGAAATTAACAAATTTCGATATAGGTTCCAAAACCGACCCAGTACCCAATACTATCAGTCTCCCTGGTGGTTGTCTAAGATTTTTATCTATTTTGGGTAAGGAATAAAAGAGGGGGGTCCTGGAGAACTTCATTGCTAGCGTTTCTGCCTCCCATTGCTTCAACCAACCCATTGTTTCCATATCTAAAACTGTGTTCCTAATCGGAGTAATAATACCTGGTAAGGGGTCCTGATCCAGTTTTGCATAATTCTCTCTCACGTCTAGTAATTTCAAGCACATATGCCTATAGTCCTCTCAGTTCTGAATAACAATTGCTCCCCCTTTATCAGCAGGTTTAATTAGTATGTTATCATCATTTTCCAAATTTTAAGAGCCATTCTTTCTCTTTTAGATAAATTATAGTTAATTGGTTTCTCAGATTGTTTTAAGATTTCTTTAACTTGTTTATCTACTGTCTCTCTATCACTTTCTATAGCATTATTATGTCCTATAATAGACATGTATCTCAATTTTATCCCCATAGCTGCTTTTAAGTTTATTTTTTCTATGTTGGAGTCTTGGGTATGTGCAAATTGCATATTTAAATGTAAATTCCTATAAAATTTCTGCATGTCTGCCTCAATCTGGAATTTATTAATTTCTTCTGAAATCTAGTATATTAAACCTAAAGATAGTAAACTCTCTTCACTTTTTGACAATGTTCTGTTACTCAAATTAAATATAACAGTTTCCCTGTTCTCTCCCCCTCTCCAGTAATAGAGCTGCTCAGAGGCACTCTGTCTTGCATTCTACTCTCCTTCTATTATGTTCAGTGTTCAGGTCTTAGTGCTTCAGCTTGATTCAGCTCTACAGGCCTATGTCTTTAAAACCTGATTCTTGCCACAAACCATGCACTTTTCTTTTTTTCCCTCAGAAAAGAGATCACTACTGCTATTGCTGCTAATTCTCCTAAAAAGTAAAAATCTCTGCAGCCTGTGTACGGTAGCTTGGTACACACACACACACACACACACTTCAGTACCAGGTGGCTCAATTCAGATAGCAAACTCTCTTTCTGCAGTGACATGTAGGTAACGGGCATCACTCTGATATAACTCAAGAGGCAATACTTATGATGTACCACTCCCACACCTCAGGAGTCACAGGCTGTAAAGGGACACTGCCCTCTTTTGTCCCTCATATTAATAAAGTAGAGTCACGTGAAGTAAAACGTGTAAACAGGATTTCTGATAAGAACGAGTCAAGTCTTTCTATAGCAGACTACAGTAGGCTACAGAACACACAGTATCAGTAAACACTGATGTAACAGCCTCGCTTGACTCATCTGAGCTTTTCTGGGGCCCTCAGATCCACACTGCACACTCCTCCAATGAGGCCAGCCTGGGTTCACAAGTGGACAACAATGTACTAGACTACAATGGCACAGTGCCTCCACCTGACATAGTGATATGGGATACCTGTGGGATAAATTTCATGTTACCACCCCCCAGGAAAATACAGTAACTGTCCCACAGTACCTTACCCACAGAGTAAATGCACACACTTTCCAGTAACCAGCAATACTAAATTGTAGTATTAACCAATTTTCTGTTTTATTACATGGAGGGGGTGAACAGAGAAGAAAACAGCACAACAATAATATATTGCAAAAACTGTATCCCACGCTGTCTCCCACATCTCCCACCAGCAGGTGTACCTGGCTTTCCCCCTAAATAGCCGTTAGAAACAATCAGTAGGTTGTGGTGGGTACTTTACCAGGGTTGCTCCAAAAGGCAGGGATACAGTGGGGATAAACAGTCTTGTAAGTGGGAAAAGAATACTTTAGTTGGGACCAATAACTTTTATACAGATGCAAACTTTAACTTTTTTCTGCCTGGGCTTATCTTGTTGCCAGCAGAGTCCCACCAAAGTCTTAAACTCCCTTTACTAACTTGCTAGCTAGCAAAAGTAGAAGATTCCTTGGAGCCGCAGCCCAGAGGTACTTACAGTCTGGTGATTGAGGGGGTACAGCAGACATTATTTCAACTGGTACTGTACTGGTATCAGGAGTTGGTGGTGGTACACCATGATAGCTGGTTGCAGATGAACAGCAGCTGGTCTTCACCTGTCAGGCCTTTCAAATTCTCACATCTGAGGCCTTTGTATGGGGTGTTCATCTGACAAGCTTCTCAACATTTTCCTCTCTATTTGGTGGTCTAGGGGACTGGGAAGGCTTGGAGTTCACTAGACTTTGTGCTTGGCATACAGCTTCAAAGCACACATTTTATGCAGGGTCCTAGCTCAGTCTCTAGCCCCAGCACTCACAATGTCTCTGGCTGACAGCAATTTAGCAGGTTCAAAAACACCAGTCCCTCTGAGGGGGAACACAGTGACTCAGTCTCTCTTTTTTCTGCTGCAAAATCTCTCTCTGCCACAAAATCTCCTTCTCTACAGTCAGGTTGTAAATCACAAAGTTCAAACTTGCAGCAGGAGACTCAGCTCTCACTCAGGACCCACTCACACCATTCAGTTCTTTCCCTGTTGCTACTTTCTGTCCTAATGTGCTCTGCAGCTTGTCCAATCCTGGGGCCAGCAAGACTGATGAGACAACTGAACAGGCTTACTGTACTAGAAGTAGGTAGCCCACAGCAGTCTCTCCTGCTCTGCTTTCTCTGTCTTGATCCCCAGGAATCTCGCTGGAATCTCCCTTTTGGTGGGCTGCACTGGCTTTTTGTAGTATTTTTACAGTCCCCACTTGATAGGCTGTCTGGGCTTTCTGGATGCCCCTTGACCTTTCCCAGTGACTCCCATGCCTCCCAGAACCTATGTGGGCCATCATATTTGTTTACATGCATTCCTAACAGGGCAGCGCTTATATATATTTTATTATATGCCCATATGAGGGCAAAAACCCCTTGTCCCAATGCCCAGAGGTGTTTTCCTGCTGACCCCTTGGCTCCGCCACATGCTATAGAGCTGGGGATGAATTTTAAGAGTGGACGCTATTAAAATACATTATGGGGGCCCATACTTCCTTTAACTTGAGTGGCCATGCATGTGCAGATGGCACAGCATGGTCATTTTATTTGTTTACATTCGGTGGTCCATTTTACTACTTCCACGGACCACTGTGACCACTTCCAAAGTACATAAACGCACAGAACAGCCTACCACCTTGGTCTCCCAACTCCAATGGGGCCAAGCAATCAGAGAATCACTGGGGGCCATAGCTGCAGAGCTAACATCAGCACCAGGCCCAAATCCCCTCCCCTCCGAGCCACTGCAATGCCCTCTGGCCCTGATTCCAGCTTCACTGGGGACTGTAGGCAGAATAAGGATCCTGCAGGGCCATAGCCCACTGTGGTAAACCCCACATGGGAAGGGGGGCTTACACTGATCTGTAATATTTGCATTGTGCTTGTACTGTACTTGTGGTTAATGTGTTGGTGCTAAACTAACACTGTTACTGACTGTCCTTCAGAGTTCTGTATCAGGGGCTATTGTACTTCATACTACAGGTAGATGTAGGATTCCACTGAAAATGAGATGTTGCAACTCATTTGAGCTGTTGTAGGTAAATAAATTGTAAACAACATTAGGATGCTCTCCATGATGTCAGCACTACACCAGCTCCAAATTTCCATGCTGACATCATAAGTCCTTATCTTCTACTGTAGTGACAAATTGTGTAAATAACTACCTGCATTCACCATAAGCAAGACCCTCATGAAAACAAGATACTGCTTATCAGCTGGTCACTATTGGGAAAATACATTGTTACAATAGGTGCAATCAGGACCTCATTGAAAATGAGATACTGCATGTTAACTGACCTATCCTGGGTAACTATATTGTAAAAATGTATAAAAGTAGGACACCAAAAATGAAATTTTGCATTTCAGCTCTGCTAACTGTACTAAATACACTGTAAAAAAGTGTAAAGCAGGACCCCACTGAAAATGAAATATTGCAGCTCAGCTGCCCAGTCCTGCTAATCACACTCACATCTTTTGAGTGTGCACAACTCAACTGTTATAACAGTGTGTGTGTGTGTGTGTGTGTCTGTGTGTGTGTGTGTGTGTGTTTTGGGTGTCAGGTGTACTTTCAATGAGTTGTGTATGTCCAGAAACAAAAACACTGTTCACTGCATTACCTTGATGTTTATGGTTTTGTTTTTTCTACTATTGCAGGGAATTAAATAAGCTGCAAAAACTGATTAGCAGTTTTGCACTTGAAAGTGCTAATCAATTGTGCTAATGTGTAGCACTTGCCTCAATTTGTTTGGAAAAATTTAAAATACCAAACTGCATATTCATACAACGTTTAAAAAATATTTTAAACTGAATAAAATCCTTTATTATACAATGGCAAGACAATTTCCTGGGCTCTGATTGGTCAGTGTGTGCCTGGCACAGTGATGTTATCCCAGTATAATATCACAGGTCTAGTCTCAGCACTGTGAACCTCCTGTCTGATTGCATTGGATCTGTTGCATTTGTATCTTCTCTTAAGAAACAAAAATATTTTTCCACACTAACAAAAACATCTTTAAAATTATTTTTTTTTAATTCAGTATAACAACAAGGCATTGTAGAATAGCAATAATGTCCTCCAGGGTGTTTGTTAAGGAGAGAACATCATTTCTTTGGTGTTGGACACACTAGGCCTGCAGCCTTATGCCCAACCACCTGAGGTGTGACGTTATCCCAGCATGACAAAAACACTGTCATGCATTATTGCTTAATTAAAATTAGTTTTGTTATTGCTTCATCTGTTTCAGTAATCCCAACACACATGTACGTGTGCGCGCGCACACACACACACACACACACACACACACACATATACACACCCTCACTGGCTCGCTTACTCTTACTTACTTTTCAGGGACATTTATTTTTATTTATTTATTTGAAATATCGGATTTATAGACCTTTGAGTCAAAGACTTGTTTACAAAGGCACCTCATCATAATGAACAAAGGCAGACAATATTACATGGATCAAATACACAGCCATACTGTAGTTACAGACAATATTACATTGATCAATACACAGCAATAGTTACAGGCTTCAGACAATAGTTACAAGATTTCAGACAATAGTTACAAGGTTTAACAGATGTTACAGGAGACAATGCCTCAGTAATACAATAGTTGTAACAGTTGGCAGAGTGAAATACTGAGCAAGCACATTGAGGTGCCAGAAATCAACAGAAGATATGGAATGAAAACAAAAGAGCCCTTTGGGGGACAGTAGTACTTGTGACAGTATGGAGGGGGAACTTGAGGAGAGGCTTGTGGAGTGGCTTTGATGAAGGTAAAAGCAGTCCAAGGGATGTTGTTAGGATCCAAGGTGGTATGGCCATTAGGCATGGCAGATTAGGCCCAACAGGAAGGGTCCAGAGCAGAGAGGAGACCAAAGCTAGGTACACTTAGAGCAGCAGGTGAAAAACAGATTGTTCTTGAGGGACACCTTAAAGGGATTCATTTTAGTAGTGTTGGTGACATCGGCTGGGAGGGAGTTGAACCAGTATGGTGTTCTGTAGCAGAAGGATCTCTGGGCTAGGGACATCCTGATTCAGGGTACTAGTAGGGTGGTCTTACAGGTACTATGGGTGGAGACCGTGGGGGTGGTCTGGTGGAGGGTGGAGGGACATGCAAACTGCTTTTAGGTACCCACTAAATGAGGCACCAGCTTACATACCTCTCAACTGTACCTCATTTTACTCATGCACTGCCCACACAAATTAAGGTTTCTGTGCAAAATTTAATAATATTCTAAGATGCTGAATAAAAATAAACTTTATTCAAGTACCTGCAATGGGTTTTCATAGTGTTCTGAGCATTTATCTTCATATTTAAAGGGGAACTGTTATAGTTCCTCTGGCAAAAACATGGGACCTACAGGTCCTGATTAGGTAAACCACACTGGTGGTAATTTTGTAAAATAACCTACACAACCGTTATTTATAATTTATCTGGTTGATCCTGCAACCCTCGGTCATCTATTAATATTCATGAGCCCCCTTCGGCAAACCTTTTGATGATGCAATTGACAGGCTTAGCAGTGGTGGACTCCTTTGTGACAGTACAGGTATCAGAAAACAGCAGAAAATAGCAAAAGATATACAGGGCATGACTGTGCTTTTAACTCTGGTACCAATCAACCGAGGAAAGCACTTTCCTTGGTTGATCTGTTTTTTTATGGCAGAAAGAACTTGGGTAACACAACTGTCTCTGTAAGTTTGGTGCAATAATATTAAACTGTTGCAAGGTTATTCAATTTTTTAGTTTGCATTATTCCTATGGGAAGTTCATTTTTCAGGATAGATGTCCTTAGTTCAATAAAGGATTTTTATCTTGCGAAAAAGGATTTAGTGTCACAAGAGCATTTTCTTTTTCACAAGAACAAAATCTTTTTTCATGAGAAAAAATTCCTTTTTCGTAAGCTGCCATCTTGTTTTCTATTTTTTCACAAAAAATTGAAAAGCACCCAAAATGAAGGTATCTAGAGACACCATGTATCTTATTTATGGGACTCCATTAGGTGGACTGTGAAGTTATTTGGTGGAAGAACCACCTTGCAGTGTCTTTTTTTTTAACATTTTAATTCTTGTTTCATGATTCGCTTAGATCCTTTTTCACGAGCCAGTTCCTTTTTCCCAAGCTGATTCTTTTCTCATGAGCTCACGAAAAAGGATTTTACAGGATACTTTGATGCATAACTCAGCCCTTGTTTTTTGGAGATTTTGACCCCACATTTTCATCATGGTCTTTTGGGAACCTCACCTCATTAACACTATGACTGTCGTTTGTCATCTCCTGCCTGAAAGGTGATTTCGCAGTCATTTGACAAATTTACCTTTCAGTCAGGATTTGCATAATGACAGTCATACCGTTCATGAGGTGGTGTCCCCAAAAGGCCATGTTGAACATGTGGGGTCAAAATGTAAAAAAAAAATGGTTAAAACTATTCATTGCAATTCACTACACAGGCTCATAACTTTGTAAATTTAAAATATTTTAACCCCATATTTCAAATATAGACTTGTTATTACCCCACCAAATGTATGTCACAACTGTCTTTTTTCAAATCCTGGTTGAAATGTGTTTTTGCACCTGCAGCATGGAAATGGCATTGCAGTTGTGTAGAATTATGTTGAATTGAATTAGATGAGGACAGGGAAATGTACCAGAAGTGCCTAAGAGGGTCAGGACAAGCAGTGAGAAGTGCTAAAGCACGAACCAAGGAGCGACTAGCCCAATCAGTTACAAAGGGAGACATAGAAACATAGAAACATAGAATTTGATGGCAGATAAGGACCGCTTGGCCCACCCAGTCTGCCCATTTCCCTACTTAGTGGATAAGCTGCAGATCCTAGTTAACCAGCAGCCTACTTCTTCCTACCCGCACCCCCTAGAATTGCCTTATGACTGTCCCATGCATGCTTGAATTCAACCACTGTTTTTGACTCCACAACCTCCTCCAGAAGGCCGTTCCATGCATCCACAACCCTCTCTGTGAAAAAATACTTCCTTACATTACCTCTGAGCTGCCCCCCCATCTTCAAATTGTGCCCCCTTGTTCTTGCACACCTCTTTTTTTGAAAGATGCTACCCTCTTGGACTTTGTTGATTCCCTTGAGGTACTTGAAAGTTTCTATCATGTCCCCCGTCTCCCTCCTTTCCTCGAGGCTATACATATTAAGCTCGTTAAGTCTCTCTTCATATGTCTTGTGGTGCAGACCCTACACCATTTTAATTGCCCTCCTCTGGACAGCTTCCATCCTGTCTATGTCTTTGTGGAGATTGGGTCTCCAGAACTGCATGCAGTACTCCAGATGGGGTCTCACCAGCTGTCTGTACAGAGGGATAATAACTTTTTGTTTTCTACTGGTGATGCCTCTCGCTATGCAGCCCAGTATCCACCCAGCCCTCCTTGCTGCCCTCTCACATTGCTTGCCCACCTTTAGGTCATCTGATATGACTACCCCCAGGTCCCTTTCAATTTTTGTTGTTGTTAGTATCTCACCCCCCATTGTGTACTCTTCCCCTGGGTTTTTGTTTCCCAGGTGCATTACCTTGCACTTCTTAGCATTGAATCTAAGCTGCCATACATTTGACCATTCCTCCAACCTTTCCAAGTCCCTTCTCATGCTTTCCACCCCACCTTGTGCATCAACTCTGTTGCAGATCTTTGTGTCATCTGCAAAGAGACATACTTTTCCTTTCAGTCCCTCTGCAATGTCACTTATAAAGACATTGAAGAGGACCGGTCCTAATACTGAACCCTGTGGTACCCCACTAGTAACCCCCCTTTCTTCAGAGTGGACTCCATTTACTATTACTCTCTGTGTCCTATTCTCCAGCCAATTCTTTACCCAGGCTGTCATCTTGGGACCCACTCCCAGGCTGGCTAACTTGTATATTAATCTTTTGTGTGGGACTGTGTCAAATGCCTTGCTAAAGTCTAGGTAGGCCATGTCCATAGCCCCTCCCTGATCTACTACTTTGGTCACCCAGTCAAAGAAATCTATCATATTTGTCTGGCATGGCCTTCCCGCTGTGAATCCATGCTGTCTTAGGTCCTGTGCCCTTCTGGCCTCTAGATACTCGACAATTCTTTCCTTCAGAAGTGATTCCATCATTTTCCCTACCACTGAGGTTAAACTAACAGGTCTGTAGTTTCCTGCTTCTGCCTTGCTCCCACTTTTGTGAAGGGGAATCACATCTGCCCTCCTCCAGTCCTTGGGTACCACCCCATCCTCCCATGATTTGTTAAAGAGGGTAGTCAGTGGTGTCACTAGTTCTACCCTTAGTTCTTTTAGAATTCTGGGATGAATCCCATCAGGCCCCATTACTTTGTCCACCTTCATACTAACATACTAACATACTAAAATGCCAGCAGAATAGGCCTAACGGTCTTTCGTGTCTGCTCGTTTGGTCAGCCCCCACCCTGGGTGCTGACCTTGCAGTCCCCCTCGCCTTCTCTGGCTTCTCCCTTCCCAGTTCCGGATATTCTTGCTGCATTGGATTTTGCTTCCAGAACCCTTCCCCTGTACCAGTCCCACCCCCTCTTGAACCCCTCCACTGTCTCTGCCTCCTAGGCAGTGCATTCCATGGCTCCACCACCCTCTCAGAGAAGTAGCACCTCCTCCTTTCTCCCCTGAATCTTCCCCCCTCCAGCTTCCACCCATGCCCTCTAGTGGCCCCTTCCTCCTTCCTTCGAAGCACCCTGACTGTTCCTCCCCTATTTACCCTCTTCATGTACCTGAAGACCTCTATCATGTCCCCCCAGTCCCTTCTCTCTTCCAATGTGTACATATTTAGCTTTTCGAGCCTCCTCATAGGTCCTGTCCCCCAAGCCCCAAATCATTTTGGTTGCCTCCTCTGACCCTCTCCAGGAGGTTAATGTCCCTCTTTAAGTGTGGCTCCAAAACTGCACGCAGTACTCAAGGTGCGGCCTCACCAAGCAGTTATACAGAGGGAGTATCACTCCTCTTTCTGGAGGTGATCCCTAGCGATGCATCCCAGCATCCTGTTGGCCTTGGCTGCTGCCCTTCTACAAGTCTCAGAGTTGTTTATCTTGACATCCACCACCACCCCAGGTCCCTCTCAGCCATCGAGACTTGTAGCATTCCCCTCTAGGTGTACACTTGGCCGGGGTTTCTGGCCCCTAGGTGGAGCACCTTGCATTTGCATTGAACCTCAGCTTCCACTTTCTAGACCATCCTTCCAGAGCCTCCAGGTCTCCCCAGGGCCACCTCCCTCCTCCCCATCCACCACCGCCCCCAGTTTTGAGTCATCTGCAAAGAGACTCATCTCACTCCTGATTCCTGTCCTTATGTCAGATATGTAGGCGTTGAACAGAAGGGGCCCAAGGACTGATCCCTGTGGGACCCTCACTAATGACCCTCCTTGGGGATAAGACTATCCCACCAACTCCGGTCCTCAGTTTTAAGAGTTCTTTCAGAACCCTTTCTTCTGTAAATGGGCTGGTGTCAACTTCTGTATCCAGAGTGTTTCTACTGTTTGTTTTAGGTACTTCCCTCTTCCTTTGTAAATACTGAGCAAAAATATTTGTTTAGTATCTCTGCCTTTCACAGTCACCCTCTGCCCACCCTCCCTCTCCTTTATTAAGCCTCACTATCCCTTCCTTGGTCTTCCTTCGCCCCTGATGTACCTATAAAAGTTTTATCCCCTTCATAACTGAGTTGGCTATCTTTTCCTCGGTTTGGGCCTTTGCTGTTCTGACTGCCTTCCCAGCTTCCTTTTGCTTTAACTGATACAGTTCTCTGTCCTGCTCCTGTGATTCCTTGTACTTCCTGAATGCTTTCATTTTCTCTTGAACCTTCACTGCCACTTCCTTTGAGAACCATAGTGGTTTCTTACATCGTTTATTTTATTTGCTTCACACAAAGGCTTGTTACCTCTGTGATGGCAGCTTTTATTATTCCCATTGTTCTTCCACCCTCCTTCCTGCCCATTTGCTAGCGCCTCCTTAGGCACTCACCCATTTTGGCAAAGTCAGCCCTCCTAAAGTCCAGTACTTTTTGCCTTTCTATGGCTTGACTCATTGCTGTGTTTATTGTGAACCATACTGTTCGATGGTCGCTAGTTCCCAGATAGCTACCCACTTCTACATCTGTGATCCTCTCTTCATCTCCATTAGAGAGAACCAGGTCTAAGATTGCTTCCTCTCGAGTGGGCTCCAATACTAGTTGTCGAAGGCATGCCCCCTGTAGGGCATCTAGAATAACCCCACTCTTCGAAGTGGCTGCTGCAACTGCACTCCAGGTAACATCTGGCATATTCAGATCACCCATCAGCAATATCTCCCCTTTTTCTGCCATTCTAAGTATACTTTCTATCATTTCCTTGTCAATTTCCTCCCCCTGAGAAGGGGGTCTGTATACAACCCCTGTGCGGATTGTGGTGCCATTGCCGGTCTCCAAATTTACCCACAGTGCTTCTTCTCCTCCCTGTTTTCCCTTTTGTTCTGTTGCTTTGATTCCTTCCCTTATGTAAAGAGCTACTCCTCTTCTTCAGGTACATCAGCGACAGAAGGAAGAAAAAGTGGGGAGTAGATAAGCTTAGAGAAGCCAAGGGACAGATAGAGAAGGGAGACAAGGAGAAAGCAGCAATTCTGAATGACTATTTCTGTTCAGTCTTCACTGTGGAAGCACATGGGCAGGGACCACAGCTAGAATTAAAGAAGTGAAGGAAGAGGAGGTAAACACCAGTCCGTTCACAGAGGAGAGGGTCCTAGAAGAGCTTGCAAAGCTGAAGGTGGACGAAGCCATGGGTTCAGATTGCATACATCCCAGTGTATTAAGGGAATGAGGAATTGAACTGGCAGCCCCATTCAGTGAGTCCCTAGACACTGGAGTGGTCCCAGAGAATTGGAGAAGGGCAAATGTTGTCCCTCTTCACAAGAGAAGTTGTAATGAAGATGCAGGGAGCTACAGGCCAGTTAGTCTACCTCTGTAATAGAAAAGATAACGGAGACACTCCTTAAGGAAAGAATAGCGGAGTACTTAGAAGTCATGGGGAAACTGGATCTCAGGCAAGATGCATTCACTGCAGGATGGTCCTGTCAAACTAATCTAATAGATTTCTTTGACTAGGTGACAAAGGCAGTAGACCAAGTGGGGGCTGTAGAAAATGCCTACCTAGATTTCAGCAAAGCCTTTGATACCATCCCACATAGGAGACTGGTCAGCAAGCTCGGAAACCTGGGGATGGGACACAAGGTGGTAAACTGGATTTAAAACTGGTTAAAGGACCAAAAACAGAGTGTAGTGCTAAACGGAACCCAATCAGAGGAATGGGAGGTGACCAGTGGGGTACTGCAAGGGTCAGTTCTAGGGCCAATCCTCTTCAATGTCTTCATCAGTGACATTGCAGATGGGCTAGAGGGAAAGGTTTGCCTGTTTGTGGATGACACCAAGATCTGCAACAAAGTGGATACCCCGGAGGGGGTGGAAAGGATAAGAAAGGATCTGGAATGGTTAGAGAGATGGTCAGATGTGTGGCAACTAAGGCTTAATGCCAAGAAATGCAAAATCATGAATGTGGGGAGCAGGAACCCTGGAGAAAGCTGCAGGTTGGGGGAGAGCTGTTGGCAGTTACTAAGGAAGAGAGGAACTTGGGGGTCATAATCACAGATGACCTGAAGGCCACAAGGCAGATGGCCAAGGCGGTGGGGAAGGTCACTGGAATACTGGGGTGTATTGGAAGGGGAATCACAAGCTGAAGGAGGGAGGTGATAGTTTCACTGTACAGGACCCTGGCAAGGCCTCACCTTGAGTACTGTGCCCAGTTCTGGAGGCTACACCTTCGTAAGGACATTGACAAAATAGAGATGGTGCGAAGAAAGGTGACCAAAACGGTGAAGGATCTACATCACAAGCCTTACAAGGAAAGAGTCAGAGACCTCAAGTTGTATACGCTGGAGTGAAGGAGGGAGAGAGGTGACATGATAGAAATGTTCAAATACCTCAAGGGCATGAACAAGGTGGAAGGGAACAACATATTCCAGTTTAAAAGTAGTGCCAGAACAAGAGCACATCATATGAGACTGATGGGTGGCCACATAAGAAGTAATGTCAGGAAGTTCTTTTTTACAGAGAGGGTGGTAAATGCATGGCATAGCCTGCCCCAGGAAGTGGTGGCCACCCATATGGTGGCAGGCTTCAAACATGCATGGGATATGTATAAAGGAATATTAGAGACAGGAAGAAAAAGCTAAAGCCAGTGACCAGATAGGGTCACTGGCCACTTTGTCAGGTACCATATATGGGCAGACTGGATGGACCTTGTGGCCTTTACCTGATACAATAGCTATGTATCTATGTATCTATGCCTGGAACTGGATGCCAGCGTGGGTGGTGGAGACAAAAGCAGTGGGGGGCTTCACATATGTGTCAGATAGATATAGGAGAATATTAGTAAATAGGTAGGGGGGAGAGAGTCACCAGAGTCCAGTTAGGAGATGGACTATAGCAGGCAGTTAACATCTGGGCAGATTGGGTGGGCCAAGTGGTCCTTTTTCTGGTGACAAATTCTATGTTTCTGTTTCTGACTACAGTATTATGGTGTAAACCTGGGTCACGTGGGGTCCCTGCATATTGGGAGTAGAAGGCAAATATATAAGGATTCTTGATATGGTCTGTAAGTAAATGATGATAATGAATTATGGACTGCAGCCTAGTTGTCTATTAGGGAAATGTACTGAGAGAAACTATGAATTTGGCTTAGAGTTGAAAGCTACATTTACATCCCCTGGTGCTTGTTCAGAGCAAAAAAGATGGTTCAATTGTGCTTACACAACTGGATGAGATGTATGCTTGTGTGACTTCAATGCATTGTGGCTATTCACCTCTCTATCCATGGGATATACCACCCTGTAGGGGTACAACACAAGGAACCCTAGAGGAGGGTTCCCCCCATAGGTGCCACGGGAATGATTCCCTCGGCTAAAGGTAGCTTAGGAAGAAGCACACAGGAAAGAAAGAGAAGCCACTGGAGGAGGAGGGGTGGATGGTGGGGCAACAAAGAGGTGAATCCTGGAACAGTCCAGGAGGAGTGGCCTTTTAAGGCCTGATGGGGGAGTAACGCAGTTGCTCTGCCCATTGAACCTCAGGCTTAAAGCCTTCCCAGTAAATGATGATCTGCCAATTCCAAACTTTGCTAGCTTTCATCTAATGCAGCTAGCAAGGTGGAATGGGGTGGTCTGGATCCTGGTAGAGCTGTTGTCCTCTAGTAGGAGCCTGGATACTAATTTAAGGTCATCAAGTTCTAGTAGGCTCCTAAAGAGGTAGATGGTGGACCAGGGATCACAATGGGATGATGTCTGTGCCAGGTTTCTATGAATACTCTGGTGTGTGACAGATACAGCTGAGGGTGCTTGAAAGGCTACCTCTTGAGCCACTCCTTAATTGAGGGTCAAGCATTTGGGTCCCTCCTGAATGCAGTTACTCTTCTGCACCAGGGCAATGCATCATTATATGAAGAAGAAAGTAACCCTTTTTTAAGTTTGCCATACAGGCACACACAGCAAACTTCTTGCTATGAGTGGATTTTTAAAGGTGTGAGACTTTGTCCAAAGCAGAGTGGTCAGCAAGGGGCTCAACAGCATCGCATGAATCATCAGCCAGGCTGATCATGATGCTGTTTTGGCTGAATGGTCTGCACTTGAAAAGAAAAAGCTGCATCAATCATACCGGAGCTTTTTCCTTTCATCTGCAGGACACCACCTAGCAAACAGCTGTCCCGTGTCCTGATCAGACTGGTTGACATAACCCACCCACCCCGCCACTCCACTGGTCCCTTGCCTTATTGTCTCAGCACAGGCCCTGATCAAGTAATGGCCCTAGTTTCACCATTCCTGCCACCGCTCTCAAATCTGTAATCCATTAGCAGAGAGATGGTCACTGAGGGAAGAAACCATGATTTGTCCTACACAGTTTCTCTCTGTGTCTGTCTCTATTTCTGTCTCAGGTCTTTCCACCCCTAGGAGATTTGCCACCAGCAGCAGTGCTGCCGCTCACTCCTCCTGCAGCTCCTCTCACCAGTGATCATTGCTTTTTGCCCTGCTATTGCCTCTCTGTGCATGTGCACAATGTTGCCCACCACCTCAAGAGAGCCCTCTGAGACAGAGATAGGTGGAGCAGGAAGTTTTCTGTCTCTGGGCATCTGGAAACTGCTCCTGTGTGCCTCTGTCACACCTTTCCCACTGTGGGTAAATGTGTTGGCACCCTCCCCCCCGGAGTGGCTGTCCTGTACCATGACCTCTGCAGTGATGTGTACAAGAGCCTTGGGGTGATCCAATTTCCATTTCTAATGTTTTGGTCCATAATTTCCACCCTTCTTGCTTGCTACACACCATAGTCGGACTGTCATGGTACAACTTAGCACTTATTAACCTGCTGCATAAGTGCTGGCTCTCTTGCTAGCCTGCCTGTAGCCACCCGCTGCCACACAGAAGACAGAAGAAGCTTGCTTACTCCTTTGTCACCCCGCTTGCCTGAAACACACCACTGTCGGACAGTCATGTCACCACTTAGCACTTACTAACCTGCCGCCTGAGTGCTGCCTCTCTTTCTAGCCTGTCTATAGCTGCCCGCTGCCACACAGAAGACAGAAGAAACTTGCTTGCCCCTTTGTGCCTGCAAGTGCCTGCTACACATTGTTTCCCCCTCCGCTCTGGTCCAAATAGCTGCAGACTAATTTAGTGCTGCCATGTTTCCCTTGTCTGTTCAGTGTGCTGCGGCAGAGTGATTCATTCCAGTTCCCAATCCATCAGGTGGTGAGTCCCGTGGCCCAAGTCCGTGTCTGGTCTGACTCCAGTGCTGCCCCTGTCCTGAAAGAACACCTCCGGCTCCACCGGCTTTGATCAAAATAAGCCATAAGCAGTAAGCTACCCTTTGGTGCCAAGCAAAGTGTTCTGCTCTGGGAATCATAAGCAGAGGGGGGAAGGGGGGGACCGGGGGAGAGGCGGGCAGCTAGGTGGATTCAGGAAAACACGTTTTTCTGTTAAGTAAACCCCCCTTCCCCATGCACTGAGTTCATGCCACAATGCTAGTGCTGATCTATGGGGTAGGGTTCAGTGCTGTGTCGTCACCCATGACCTCAACACAAGAGGTGTTTGCAGAGTGAACAGCAGCAACCCTCCCCAGGCTTGTGATTCTGTGTCTCTTCATGCTGCAGCATGTTACACTAGTGGCCAGCACCACTAGGCTCGTTAGCTGAGGACACTTTTGAGGCAAAATCAATAACATCTCAGAAATCGGGAACACTTGTGACTGAATCTATTGCAACCCCTAGGACCCCCTAAAACAAACTTTCTCTGTAATTTGGTTCTGTAACATTTGATGGGTGGGAGAGCTTTGCATCCTTAGAATTCTACTGAAATGACATCACTGTCTGTTGCTCATTGCGCTGGCAAATGGTGAGTGTGATGTAGAGGTGATGTGTTAATTTCATAGTGCAGGAAGGTATGAGCAATCACCTCATCCAGCAACCCCCGCAGCAGCCCCACCATGCACTACAGTAACAAGTCAGCTTTGGCAGAGTCTTTCTGGAGAGCATCACCCATGTCTCCTCACATTCGAAGTTTGATGCAGCAGGGTATTCAAGGAGCAGTCAGAGCTGTGGAGACAGGAGATTTGGGGGAAGAGTGGGCATCTGGCTGCATGTGGAAAAAACTAAAATAATTAAAATGAGATCATACAGAGCTTTCCTGACAGGAACTAAAACAGTTGTGACAGGATTGCTTTATGCCTTTTTAACAAGTTGTATTCGTTTCTAGGCCAATTAGGCCAGATTTTGTAAGGGGTTCAGACTTTGTGCTGAGCACACAAAATCCTTATTTCATCTCCTGTTCAGAGAGATATAAAGTTAGATATGGCAGGAATTCTCCCCTGAGCCAGTGAATATTCCACACACACAGCAGAGGGTTTGGGGGGGGGGGATTCTGTTCCTAAATCATATTGCCCACTGATGATTGATTTCTGAGCAAGGGTCAGTGTCAGGCTTCATGTGAGGCTATTTTCCCACATGGGTCTTGTGACTGGTGTATGTATCTAGCAACATGAGGCTACAGGGGATAATGAGGGCAGGGAGAGAGATAAAACAAATAGCAAGAATGATTTAAACAGAAACTGATTCTGAACTTACAATCCCCATCCCCATTCCATGGAGATTTAGGGGATTCCTTAATAGGAATGGGCCAACCTGTTCCAGTTCTAATTAGAACCCAAAAGGCTCTGTTTTTTAACCTAGTGCTTTGCATGCATTTTCATATTAATAACACACTAATTACTTATTTGCCAGCTGAACTACTAGATAGGTTTATTTTGTAGGGAAGGTTTATTTTGGTCTCTTTTTTAGAACTGGTTCTGCCCATCCTTGCTACTGGAAGAGGCTATGAGATCAAAAACAACATGGGGCTCTGTTTAATTCTGAGTGACAGAAAGAAAAAGACCAAAAAGAGGTATTAGAAAAATACAACCCTCAAGCACCATACATGGGGTAATGTTTGCATCTGACAGTGATGCATAGCGAACTTAACAGGAAGAGGCTGTGCCTTCCAAATATCTGCACCCTGAATACTACTCTGTTGTTACTGTGGGTAATTTGAGCGCATGCACAGGAACATGGTAGTGTAAGAAAAATAGCAAAAGACAGGCCAAGGGCTGTGAAAACAGGGAAGAAGAAAGGAGGAGGCTCTGTCAGATCTCACAATGAGGAGGGGGAGAGGTGGCATAGTTCCTGAGGCTTCTGGGATGAGACCACCAGCCTTAACAGACAAGGACAGCAGGAAATCAACATCAAGGCAAGTGTCCCCTGCAGTAACAGATGTTTTGTGAGTGGAGAGCTGGCCTGACTATATCGTCCTTTAGTGGGTGCTGTGCATTCACCTACCATTGTACCACCTGCCCCACCCCTACCAGCATCAACTTCCACACCACACAGACTATAGACGAAGGGAGAACAGGTTGGTTTGTCTTGTCTTGCCAAGGGTTTACATGCATGTCCTGCTACAGGACTCAATTGTAGAGGCATCAGACACACTTTGCACAAGGCCAATAGAAAGTATGAGGCGCTAAAGCCTGAAAATCCGCAACTGCAACAACAAAAATACAGGGTGTTCATTCACTACAGACAATGCTAGTTGCTGAAAACTGCAAATGCCCTGGAGGGCATAGGAGCAGCACACACTCATGCTACTCAAAATAAGCAGGGGGAGTCTGCCACCCCAGTGCTTTGCCCCTGTATTATAAGGATTCATCAGAGGCTGGAAGATCAAACAGTGCAAACCTTAGGTACCATCAATGACGTCATTACATAGAAACATAGAAACATAGAATTTGACGGCAGATAAGGACTGCTTGGCCCACCCAGTCTGCCCATTTCCCTACCTAATGGATAAGCTGCAGATCCTAGTTAACCAGCAGTCTACTTCTTTCTACCCCCAACCCCTAGAATTGCCTTATGGCTGTCCCATGCATGCTTGAATTCAGTCACTGTTTTGACTCCACAACCTCCTCTGGAAGGCCGTTCCATGCATCCACAACCCTCTCTGTGAAAAATACTTCCTTACATTACCTCTGAGCCGCCTCCTCTATCTTCAAATTGTGCCCCTTGTTCTTGCACTCTTTTTTTGAAAGATGCTACCCTCTTGGACTTTGTTGATTCCCTTGAGGTACTTGAAAGTTTCTATCATGTCCCCCTCTCCCTCCTTTCCTCGAGGCTATACATATTAAGCTCCTTTAGTCTCTCTTCATATGTCTTCTGGTGCAGACCCTGCACCATTTTAGTTGCCCTCCTCTGGACAGCTTCCATCTTGTCTATGTCCTTGCGGAGATTGGGTCTCCAGAACTGCACACAGTACTCCAGATGGGGTCTCACCAGCTGTCTGTACAGAGGGATAACAACTTCTTGTTTTCTACTGGTGATGCCTCTCCCTATGCATCCCAGTATCCCCCCAGCCCTCCTTACTGCCCTCTCACATTGCTTGCCCACCTTTAAGTCATCTGATATGACTACCCCCAGGTCCCTTTCCATTTTTGTTGTTGTTGGTATCTCACCCCCCATTGTGTACTCTTCCCCTGGGTTTTTGTTTCCCAGGTGCATTACCTTGCACTTCTTAGCATTAAATCTAAGCTGCCATGTCATACTATGCCAATATGGTGATAGGTATCTGAGCCTCGTGCTTGGGGGGAAAAAACAGATTAAGAAAGGGCAGGCAGTGTGGCCCAGTGGTGAGGGCACTGAGCTGTATGAATCCAGATATTCCAAGTTCACATCCCACCATAGCCATTAGCTCACTGTCTGACTTTCAGCATGTCTCTCTTGACCACCCTGTGCTTCAGTCTGTCCCAGCTGTAGCATAGGAGGAGCATAGGAAATGGTAAAGATAATGAACTCAGATCAGAGCCGTAAGGGCTGCTAGTGGATTTTACTGTTTGTGGTTACCCCTGGTGATGTGGATATGCAACTTCATCCATGGCACGCGATGTGCAGTCCTACACACTTTTTAACGTTGTACTTACCTTGTTTCCCTCTCCTGTATCACACATACAAAAGAGGTTTGGCTCACTGACTTTCCCAATTATATCATGCTCAAATTTATAGTTTTTAGAAAAATGCATTAAAAGCCATGTAACACAAGGCTTTGCATTGTATCCTTATTTTACTAATGAGATGCGTTGGCTCTGTTGGCCCGGTGTTTGCCACGATTGTACGGTGTTCCCTGTCTGAGGGTGTTTTTCCGGATGCCTTGAAGGAGGCTCTGGTAAGACCCCTCTTAAAGAAGCCATCTTTGGACCCGGAGATCATGGCAAATTACCGTCCAATCTCTAACCTTCCATTTTTAGGAAAGGTTATTGAGAAAGTGGTAGTGCTTCAATTGGAAGAACACCTCAGTTCTCACGAGTTGTATGAACCTTTCCAGTCGGCTTTTCGGCCAGACACAGTACTGAAACTGCACTTGTTCTGGTGCAGAATGACCTACTTCAGGGCTAGAGATCGAGGAGACAAGACAATTCTTGTTCTCGTTGATCTCTCATCAGCTTTTGACACTGTGGACCATTGTGTGCTGCTTGCTCGCCTTGGGGATCTATGTGGACTAACCGGTAATGTTATCAAATGGTTTGAGTCCTTTCTTACTAACAGGAGGCAGCGGGTTATGATGGGAAATTTCTCATCTATACCCAGTTTGCTTCTCTGTAGAGTTCCTCAGGGATCAGTATTGGCTCCAATGTTGTTCGCAGTGTATATGCTGCCTCTGGGTGGGATCATTAGGAAGTATGGCTTGAGTTTTCATTGCTATGCCGATGATACTCAGCTATATTTTTCCTTTGCCCCAGGAACATCCAATGCAGTGGACGTACTTAACATCTGTCTGGCCGAGATTAACGACTGGATGGCCTCAAGCTGGTTGTGGCTGAACCCTGATAAGACGGAGGTATTAGTAGTGGAGTCGAACAGAGTTCGTGATAGGATGGCCCCTGACACAGAAACCGGGCTTGTCCTAGGGTCTGTGCCATTGAAGGCCTCCTCTCGGGTGCGTGATCTTGGCGTGATTCTGGACAGAGATTTAACCATGGAGGATCAAATATCCTCTGTGGTTCGCACCTGTTTTTACCATCTCAGAAACATTGCCAGAATTAAACCCCTTGTTCCGTCTCTGGACCTCCCTACTTTGATACATGCCTTAGTCACATCTAGGCTTGATTACTGTAATGCGCTCTATCTCGGGGTCACGGGAGGATCTCTACGAAGATTACAGCTGGTGCAAAACGCAGCTGCCCGACTGTTGACAGGGCAGCAAAAGTTTTGTCACATTACACCAGTTCTGCGTGAATTGCACTGGCTGCCGGTCAGGTGGAGAGTCCTCTTTAAGGTGGGTCTTCTCACCTATAAGGCCCTACATGGACAGGGCCCTGGCTACCTGTTAGACCTTCTGTCACCTGCCCTCTCCTCGCGCTCTCTTCGTTCATCCAATGAATGCCTACTGACCATTCCCAGAACTAGGCTGAAAACAGCCGGCTATAGAGCTTTCAGTGCCGCAGCCCCAGTTCTGTGGAATTCTTACACTATGGTCAGAGAGGCTTCATCGGTGGATGTTTTTAAGGCCAGCTAAAGACTTTCTTCTACTCTAAGGCATTTAACATTTAGAGATGGATTTATTGCTAGGTTTTAAAAAATTTTGTATTGATTTGTATTTATATGTGAATTTATATTCTTTTTATGTTAAATATGTTTGTTTAAATGCTTGTATGGCGCCCAGAGCCTCCGGGATTGGGCGTCTTTTAAATAAATTTTGCCTTGCCTTGCCTTGCCTTGCCTTACTAAAAGAAAATGGGCTACACAAACTAATGAGCACTGTTTAGTGCAGTGTGCCTTCCATCTAACCCGCTGGCATGTGTTACGCAAGAAATAACACACAATGAGGTGTGGGTTATCTCCTGATAAGAACACGCCTAAGTGCATTGTTAGGCATGAGGCGTTTGCGTGAGCATGCTCTTATCAGGAGATAACCCACACATCGGAGTGTGTTATTGCGCTTATAAAATGGGCCCCCCCCCCAATTAATGGGTGTTCAACTAAAATAAAAGATTAAAAAAGTCAAAAAAAGAAGTTTGAATAGGTAAAAATAGCAAAAAAAGAGTCCCATTTGGAAAGTATTTTATCAATAGTAGAGGGCTAGCTATGTATTTCTTACGGATTTAGTTTTTTTTTTTTAAAGAAGGTGCTGACAGCTAAATAGCAACTGGAAGACAGTGTACAGTTTAGAAATACTTGCAAACCCGACTGACCGTTGTCATGAGAGAACACGCTGATGTTTGCCAGTTTTGTGACGGTGCACCTCGCTCAGGTCGTATTCTTTAAAAAAAATTGTATTTTGGGTTAGTTTTAGTTTGTTAAGTTAAAAAGAAGGTGCTGAGAGTCAAAATTGTCCAGGGAAAGAGTCCTCAGTTGAGACGTGGGTGGAAGTCCGAGCGAGCGTTGCCATGGCAACACACTCTGACGTTTGCCGATAATTAAAGTTCAACTTGGTAACTTTATAATCTTCTTTCTAGTGGCGGCAGGCTTTATTAAAAACACAGAATAAGGTCAGAAAAAGACAGAGACAGAGATTGTGCAGTTTAAAACTCTGTCCCTGTCATTTTGAATGGGGTGTGATTACATGAAGGAAAATGGCAGGGGGAAAACAGAGAAACGGCAGCCCTGGAAAAGAAAAATACACGCAAGGGTACTTTTGCTTTTTACTTTGTTTTTTGAAACACTTTTGTTGCTCATATTTTGAGATCTGTATGTGAGTCAGCGCTGAGGACCAGCTTCCGGTTTTGCGGTCAAGTTGGGATAGCGCTGTGGACTTTTAAGATTGCGGTCCAATTTTATTTTCAGTGGTCAGAGGTCAGTGATATAGTGTGCTTATGCAGTCACAGTGGGCAGATTAGTGCCGGTCAGCTATGATATTCTCTGATAAGAACATGGCTCTTAAGGGCTACTAGCCAATGAGATTTCTTGATTATTAATGCCCATTTTATAAACACTGATTTGAAACAGCCGCAGATGGTCCCTGTTCCCAAATGTTTAGAACCCCAGTAGCTCTGAAAGTATAATTCCAACACTGGAGGAGGGGGCACAATTGCAGCAGTGTCTATCTGTCTTTCTGTCACTGTTGTTCTGTGAGCCAGGTCTCCACTCTGACAGGAGAAAAAAAAACAATCTTGCTTTGTCTGCTCTGTTCTTGCTTCTGGTCTGAAATGGAAATCTCCCCCACTCCGCCTGCCACTCTCTCCTGCTCACAATCTGAGCTGACATTTATCAGAACACTGATAGAAGAAACAATATACAACAACTAAAAAAGGACAACACACCATCTTCATTCTTATGACATAGAGAAAACATGTCTGTTACAATACCAAATGGCAAACTTTGGCATTGACAAATGCTTGTTAAGATTTAGACTTGTGGAAGGTAGCTGAAAGTCTCTCTGAAGAAATATGTGCCGTCTCCTTTGTTAATCAAGTCAAAGTACTGTACTAACTATTGTACTTTAGAATTCTGAGATGCATAAACAGGAATGTGGTGGACGCTACTGTACGTAACTGAATTGAATTGTCTTGAAAGTTGTACAGTATCCATCAGAGCTGCTTAACATGAAAAGGTGATTGCTAGTCATTGTCAATGATGGAAATAAAGTGGCTACTGCTTGACTGTACTGTATGTGCAACTGTTAATACTGAATTTATTGGTCCAGGTATCTTGTTACTCTCCCTCAGACAACTCTCAACTCTAGATCAGTCTTGAACTGTGGCTAACCCCCTCCCAGCATAGAGGGCTCCATAGTACCTGACCCTTTACAATGGGATCCCATTAAATGGGGAAATGTCGGTGAGCCTTTAGTGGCACTGCAAAATCTAACCATGCCCACATATTTTGGACAAGTAGTAAGCTGGAAGAGTATTGGGAAGAGCTGGTGGATGGGAGCTCTTAGAAATACAAAATGACAATTTACCAAAGAATAAC
The DNA here is from genome assembly GCA_016271365.2 of Neoceratodus forsteri. NCBI lineage: Eukaryota > Metazoa > Chordata > Ceratodontiformes > Ceratodontidae > Neoceratodus > Neoceratodus forsteri. Next base: position 721,226,613 of record CM057458.1, on the reverse strand, counting down.
TTCAAAAGATAACTTGTGAAAAGTACAAAAATATCTATTGCCTATTCTGGCCATTGCAGCAAAAACAAATGCACCACAAGAAAGGGGGTTGGAAATTTCCCTCCAACCAGGGAGGGATAGTGAGGCCATAGAGAATATGATTCATCAGATGGAGATGCAGGCACACATTTGAGACTACAAAAGGAGGCTTTTAATGATAAACAGTCATTTTAAACAACAGAAGTCCAACAGTGATGTTATACAAGTTGTATCATCTCCAACCCAAGGCCGTGCCCCAGAGATTTTATAACATAGAACTGGAATAGTATCCAGTTCAAACTATGCTGTGTGGAACACTCTCTCTACTGGTCAGATTGTTTTCTCACTGAAGAAAGCAGATGCCCCTGAATCCTGTCCCAGTCCTACTTTCTAAGTTTTATTTTTTTTAATTTATATTTTATTGCATTTAAGAAAATTAACACATAGACTGCAGCCATATCCAATGAAATGGCAATACAGCACTTAGATGATCTGTGCCCTGTTAGTGTAACTGAATAAAACAAATCATTATGCATTTCACAGTGGTATCATATCCAGGAAAAACACAATCTGTGAAAATTAGAATATGCACTCTACAGGCCTCCAGACCAGGGGGAGGATATAGACACATTACTGTTAGAAGATATACAAAACATGACAGCTAAAGGGGAGGTTCTGATAATGGGAGACTTCAACATGCCAGATACAGATTGGTCGATACCAGCAGGAACATCTGCCAGAACTAAACACATGGTGGATTCCCTGCAGGGGGAGGGCCTCAAACAACTGGTACAACAACCCACAAGAGACAGGGCTATCCAAGAACTAGTGCTGACTAACAGGGAAAGGATCACAGATCTCCAGATAAAAGGTCACCTGGGGGCCAGTGACCATCACATGGTTTGGTTCAATTTGGCCACTAGAACTAAATCATCCCATTCCAAGGCAAAAATATGGGACTTCAGAGGAGCTGACTTTGATAGGATGGCCAACAGAGTAAAGCTAGCCCTGGCAAAAATAAATACACGTGAGGGGGTACAGCTAAAGTGGGCAAACATTAAGGATGCAATACTTGAAGCAACATCCCATTGTGTTAGTGAGAAAAGGAAGTGCAAAAGAAAAAGGAAACCACTTTTGTTCTCAAAAACAGTAGCAGAAAAGGTCAGAGCCAAAAGGCTGGCCTTCAGGAAATATAAGGGATTGCAGTGGGATTAAGATAGGGAGGCATACCAAACTTCCCTAAGGGAAGCAGGGAAGGCAGTAAGGCAGGCAAAGGCCCAAACTGAAGAAACGCTAGCACAAACAGGAAAAGAAGGTGACAAGACTCTCTATAGATACATTAGTCCAGAGGGGGTATTGCTAAGATCAAAGGGGATGAAGGGGCATGTGAGGAGGAGGAGGAGGACCATGTAAAAGCATCTATCCTAAACAGATACTTCTGCTCAGTATTTACTGAAGAGAAGGTAGGACAGGGCCCACAGCTCAGCACCATGGACACAGGGGGCAGGGAGGTGTGCACTGGTCCCTTCACAAAAGAAAGGGTCCTACAAGAGCTTGATAAGCTCTGGATGGATAAGACAATGGGACCTGATGGCATACATCCCAGGGTACTAAAGGAGCTAATGGTGGAACTAGCAGAGCCATTAGCAGAACTGTTTAGTGAGTCTCTGAGCACAGAAGAGGTCCCATAAGACTGGAGAAGGGCTCACGTGATCTCGCTCCAGAAGAGTGGTAGCAGGGAGGAGACGGGGAACTACAGACCAGTCAGTCTTACCTCAGTAGTGGGCAAGATGATGGAGGCACTCCTTAAGAAAAGGATAGTAGAACACCTGGAATCCATAGGAGCACATGATCCAAGACAGCTTGGGTTTACAACAGGAAGGTCCTGTCAAACTAATCTCATAGATTTCTTTGACTGGGTAACCAGAGTGGTGGACCAAGGGGGAGCAGTTGATGTCGCCTACCTTGACTTCAGGAAAGCTTTCGATACTGTTCCACATAGAAGATTGATTAATAAGCTGTGTAGGCTTGGGGTGGGTCAGACGTTTGTCAACTGGGTGGCAAACAGGTTGACAGGCAGAAAACAGAGTGGTGGTAAATGGTATACAGTCAGAAGAGATGCAAGTCACAAGTGGGGTACCTCATTGGATCAGTCCTGGGGCCAGTCCTCTTCAATATCTTCATCAGTGTCATTACAGATGGACTGGAGGGTAAGGTTTGTCTGTTTGCAGATGACACCAAGATCTGCAACAGAGTAGATGATCCAGATGGGGTGGGCAGAATGAGAAGAGATCTGGATAAACTGGCAAAATGGGTGGAAGAGTGGCAACTGGGGTTTAACGTAAAGAAGTGCAAGATCATGCACATAGGGAAGAGAGACATTGAAGCCACCTATAGGCTGGGAGGAGAGTTGCTGGCAGTCACAAGGAAGAAAAAGACTTGGGCATCATCATCACAGATGACCTGAAATCATCCAAGCAGACCACTAAAGCAGTAGGTAAGGCTAGGGGGATGTTGGAGTGTATTAGAAGGGGTATCACAAGTAGTAAGAGGGAGGTAATAATCCCTCTTTACAAGACACTGGTTAGGCCCCATCTAGAGTACAGCGTGCAGTACTGGAGGCTACACCTTCACAAGGACATTAACCAAATTGAGGCAGTCCAGAGAAGGGCAACCAAAATGGTGCAGGGACTGCATCAGAAAACATATGAGGACAGATTAATGGAGCTCAATATGTATACCCTAGAGCAAAGGAGGGAGAGAGGTGATATGATCGAAACATTCAAACACCTTAAGGGCATTAATAAGGAGAAAGAGTCTAACATGTTTCAATATAAGAAAAATAGCAGGACAAGAGGACACAGCATGAGATTAGAGGAAGGCTGATTAAGGGATAATGTAAGGAAGTTCTTTTTCACAGAAAGGGTGGTGGATGCACTGAACGGCCTACCTCAGGAAGTGGTGGATATGAATACAGTGCAGGGCTTCAAAATAGGCATTGGTTAGGAATAAGGGAGCAATACAGATGAGTATGAATAGATAGGCCATTAACAGAGCAAAGGCTGATGGCACATTCAAAAGGTAGAAAAAGGAATGGGCAGACTGAATGGGCCTTGCGGTCCTTATCTGCCATCAGTTTCTATGTTTCTATGTAAGTGCAGCCATAATGCAGTCAGTGCAATAGATCAGTTTCACAAATGAAGAATATCCACAGCAAGAAAATGCTCAACCTATGCAGGTTTGATGATCTTTGACCACAAACAAATTAAGGTTTAACACAGCAATAACTTCTCTTTTTTTAGGCTCCTTGGAATAAGATACAGCAAACGTGGCAAAACTGAAACACTGGGTGTTTCAAGTAACATTAAGAACTAAGAACAAAACCTGTTCCAAGGTTTACGAGCAGCCCTGCTTAAAACGGTAAACTCATAGTTTAAAGGTAAAACAAAGTCTTAGTTGTTTGATACGCTGTGTTAGATTAGTTTTATTCTTTGTTATTTTTAAATTGTGTTTTTTTTTCTGGTTCACTGTTGGTTTCATGAACTGGAGAAATCTTGGTTCAGTGTGGTTCATGCCTAGAGTGGGGAGCAGAGTAAAAACAATTTTAAAGTGTTTAAACATCATTTAGTTAATTAGGCACCAAACCAAGTTTGGAGCCTGTTGTCATCAGTATGACTCCTTTATGTGTGAGATTTCCTGGTGGAGTGTGTAGGGAACTGTTCCCCATTGACTCCCCAGCAGAAAGTCATATGATTTGCCCAGGTTTCAGCCATTGACTTGCATTGGTGGAGTGATCTCTGAAGTGTGAAATGGTTACTGGACTTCTTGTTTTAATAACACATTTTAAACAGAGCTGGAGAGGCAGCATGTTTCTGGTTTGTTTTTTTTTTCAGTTAGATGGGGATGTTCTGAAGACAGCCACCAGAGCAGCTGGATGGTTCCTGGTCCCTCTTAACATGAATGCTAATATGGTAACAGCAAATGATTTCAAAATCTACTAATTTCAGTCATAAGCAAGGAACAGGGAGCATTGCAAAACAGTTCAGTTAAGAATTTGACACCTTACAGATTTTACAGGACCACCTGAACAAATACCACCTAACAGCAATATAGATAGAAAAGTACAGAATGTTTCATTTTGTAGTGCAATGACTGGAGTTGTGAGTGTTGGGAACTGTTTCTAGTTTGAATGGAGTGTTTTAAAGGACAACAATTTCTGTAAAGCAACCAATCATTAACTGGACACCCTGAGTCAAGAGTTTGTTGATCTTTAGCCAAGGCATGGAGATAAGAGAGGCTCAGTGCAATGATAAACTTAGCAACATGCGAGTGTCAAAAATCTAAAGTAACTTATAACCAGTTATAAAATATGCTCAGTGTTTTAAAAAGCCAGAAGGGGAAGGAAGGAAACATATTCAGTTCAGTGCTTTAGAGTAACTGGTAATTGCTATTTTTCTTTTAAACTTAGATTGTGGGCTTTTAGTGACACTATACTTTCTTTGTTGTCTTTACTTATAATTGTTTTTGGGCTGTGGAAAATTTAAAACATAGTGGTGGTGTAATTCTGTGCTGTCTTTAATTGCTGCAAATTTTCGCCCCCTCCCCCAGCTCTTAATTATATGCCCTGTTAAATCTGATTGACAGGAGCTAAACACAGGGTATAGTAAGGGGTGTGAAGTAGGAGGGGCATAAGGGGAAGAAGCCCACCCTCAGCACGACAAGTGTTTTGACTCATTTATTTATTTATTGGTTTCTTTTTCTTTAAAAAAAAATTATCTGAGGATCAGTGGCAGGATTTTTAGTACAGTAAATTAATAAAAAGGGAACTAGGAGAGCTTCAGTAGCAGACAAGTAGTGGAATTGCAGTATAATGTGGGGAGTGGTGCAATGCAGTGGCTGTGGGGCAGCCATATTCAGGCAGACCTTCTGGACACTGAGGTGCTGCCCTATCTGCATGCATCTCTGGACTGTGGGATGAGGTAGCCAGACTCAGAGTGGAAGTAAACTGGTCAGGAGTACCATCACCCCTATCCAGGGACCACCCAGTCCAATGCAACTGCCTCAAAGGATGCCGAGAACGAGGGAGCACTTGGATGACAGTGGGCTCAGGAGGATTAGAGCAGTCAGGCAGAGGCACATCCAGATCCTATTCCACTCAAGAACTCATATGCCACACTGGCAAATGAGGACAACCAAATAGAGGTACCCAGAGAAGTGGAAGGAAAGGATGTGGAGGTTAGCCAAGGAGGTGACCTCAGCAGGAAAGCAGTGGACCCCAGAGGAGGAGGAAGCAACCTGGTGGAGGACTCCATCAAGAGGGATCCAGCTAGGAACACAGGAGGGGAGGACAGGAGGTGAGGTGCCTACCAGGTGCCACGGCATGGAGGGATGGAAGGAAGATCCTGGGGATCACTGGGAAGGCAAGACGGAGGTGAGCTGGATGTCATTATCCACCTAGGTACTAATGACCTGGCAAATGGGGAGCCAAAGGAGTTCAGGAAGAGTTTAGGAAACTGGGAGGGTCTCAAGCAAGTAGCTACTTCTGTCACTTCTCAGAAGTACTACCTGTGGGAGGCAAGGGAGAGCATAGAGTGCATGCACCAGGAACTTTAACTCATGGCTGAAGAACTGGTGCTGTGAGGAAGGGTTTGGATTCATTGGTGACTGGGGACCCACCTGGAGGGATGGAGGTTTGTTCAAGCCTGACGACCTGCATCCATCCTGGAGGGGAATCCAAGCACTCAATGATAAGTTTAAATGCTAAACTAGCAAAGGGGGGTGGCAGGCCAGCAAGGAGGGTACCTACTTGCTCACCCCCCACAGCTAGCAGTGGAACCAGTGAACCAGAGGAGTGGCTATCTCTGCAAAGCAGTGTGCAAAAGATGGAGATTAGTGCCCAAGAGGTGGATAAGCAGAAAAGGGGCAAAATTCAGCAGAAGGGCAGACAGCAAGGAGAACCAGGGATAAATGACAACCAAGGAAGGGGCTGGAGTAGAACAGTGAAACAGTCTAGGGAGGTCAAATCATGGAAAGCCATGTGCAAATGCCAGGAGCCTTAGCAACAAGATGGAAGATCTGGAGGCTGTCATGGTGCAGTCAGACCTGGACATTGTGGCCATCACTGAAACCTGGTGTAATGATAACCACGACTGGGAGATGGCCATACCTGGCTACAACATATTCAGAACAGACAGAGCAGGCAGGAAGGGAGGAGGAGGCACTGTATGTGAAAATGACATAAGGGCCACAGAGATCCAGGAGGAACAAAATGGGGAGAGATACTGTGGGTTAAGCTGGAAAGGAAAATGGGACAGCCATCCGCACAGGTGTGGTCTATAGACCACCAGCCCAGGAGGAAGAAACAGATAGGAGTTGATGCTAGCCATCCAAAGGATGGCAGACAAGGTGAGGTAGTACTGGTTGGAGACTTCAATATTCCAGACGTGAACTGGAGCATCCCAGCAGCAGCATCAACTAGGAGCAGATTTATCCTGGACTCCTTCAGGTGCCTCTCAATAACTAGTCATGGAACCAACTCGGCAGAAGGCAATACTGGACCTTGTGCTCACAAACAGGGACAGTTGATGGGAGTAACAGTGGGGAGCACCTGGGAAGCAGTGACCACCAGTCATTGTGGTTTGAAATCACAGAAAGAGCAGAACCAAACCACACAAAAACACGATCCTGGATTTTAGGGGCAGACTTTGGGAAAATGGGAGATACTTGAAAGAGGCATTAAGGGAATGGGACAGGAATCAGGGGTTGAGGAACAGTGGGAAATATTTAAAATGGGGATTACAAGAGCAACAGAATTATGTATTAAGCAGGTTAGCAAGAGGAAAAGGAAGAGGAGACCATTATGGTTTTCCAAAGAGGTAGCAAAGAAAGTGAAAGCCAAAAAGATTGCATTCAGGCAATACAAAAAGACACAGGCAGAAGGGGAGGAGAAGTACCAGGAGAAGCAAGGGAGGCAGGAGGTCAGTAAGGGAAGCCAAAGCTCAGACAGAAGAACACATTGCAAAATCAGTGGGTAGAGGGACAAACCTTTTACAGGTACATAAGTGAAAAAAGAAAGACAAAGGGAGGGATAGTGAGACTGAAGGGGGAGGATGGGGCGCGTGGAGGATGACAACAGTAAAGCTGACATATTGAACAGGTATTTCTGCTCAGTCTTTACTGAGGAAGAGGAGGGTAATGGGTCTGAAGGGAGTACAAGGGTGAGAATGGTGCAGAAATGGACACAAGTCCCTTTACATGAGAAAGGGTCCTGAAGGAACTGGAAGTAATAAGAGTTGATAAAGCAATGGGGCCAGATGGGGTGCACCCAGGGTCCTTAAAGAACTAAGGAGGTGGTGGCTGAACCTCTGACTATCCTGTTTAGCCGATCACTGGAAGCGGAGGTACCCAAAGACTAGAGGACAGCAGATGTAGTCCCCTTATACAAAAGTGGGAACAAAGAGGAAGCAGGGAACTACAGACCAGTCAGCCTCACCTCGGTAGTGGGGAAGATCATGGAAGCACTACTGAAGGAGAGATTGGTGGAACATCTGGTTGTCAATGGACTACAGGACCCAAGGCAGCATGGTTTCACCAGGGGGAGGTCATGTCAGACCAACCTCGTTGAATTTTTTGACTGGGTGACTAGGGAGGTGGATCAGGGGAGGGCAATGGACATGGCCTATCTGGACTTCAGCAAGGCCTTTGACACTGTGCCACATAGAAGACTATTACACAAACTGAGGAATATGGGTGTGGGCAGGACAGTAGTGTGGTGGGTAGGTAACTGGCTGGGTGGCAGGACACAGAGGGTGGTGGTAAATGGCTGTCACTTCACAGAGGTAAGAGTGACCAGTGGGGTACCACAGGGATCAGTGCTGGGACCGGTCCTATTCAACATCTTCATCAGTGACATGGCGCAGGACCTAGAAGGCAGAATTTCACTGTTCGCTGATGACACAAAGCTCTGTAACAGAGTAGACACACCAGAGGGTGTAGACAGAATGAGAAGCGACCTGCAGAAACTTGAATAATGATCAGGGGTTTGGCAGTTGAAATTCAAAGCAAAGAAGTGCAAGATAATGCATATGGGGCACAAAAACCCTGGCACAATATATCAGTTGGGGGGTGAGGATATAGCATGCACCTAGCAGGAAAGAGATCTTGGGGTTGTCATCTGATGACCTCAAGTGAGGAAACAGTGTGACAAGGCAGCAGGTAAAGCAAATAGGATGATGGGTTGTAGGCAGGGCATCACCAGCAGGAAAAGGAGGTCATAATTCCGCTATACAAGACACTAGTGAGGCCCCACCTGGAGTACAGTGTACAGTTCTGGAGACCATACCTCGTAGAGGTCATAGACAGGGTAGAGAAGGTTCAGAGGAGGGCAACAAAGATGGTGCATGGATTGCATCACAAGTCCTATGAAGACAGGTTGAAGGAACTGGACATGTACTCCCTGGAGGAGAGGAGAGAGGGATATGATAGAGACATACAAGTATCTTACAGGGAGGAACAGGGTGCAGGAAAACACTACTTTTAAGTGAAAAAGATGTTCCAGGACTAGAGGGCATGGGATGAAGTTGGAGGAAGGACGATTCAGAGGAAACATAAGAAGAATTTCTTCACAGAGCGGGTGGTGGACAAGTGGAACACCTGCCAGAGGAAGTGTGGGGGCTGAAACAATCACGGGATTTAAGAATGCATGGGATAGACATAAAGGAATTCTGGAGGTCAGGGGTAAGGGGCAACAGACTTCTAGGAAAACAAACTGAACTTACAAGCTCAAATGGGCAGACTGGGTGGGCCATAGGCCCTTATCTGCCGACACTGTCTATGTATCTATGTATCTATGTATTCTAGAAAGAGTGATGGATATTTCCAAATTCTATATGGAGTAGGATATGCATGCAGTATTGCTAATTAGTTTGGATTTTGAAAGCAAAGCAATTTGGGGCTCTTTACAGACTCAAGGCTGAGAAACATTCCTGACAGAAAACTGCCTGTAGAGTCAGTGCCCGAGGCTTTGCTTTTCAATCAACTTTGTGAAGCCTGCACCCAGGAATAACCGGCACCTGAAGGAATCTGGAAGACCTGGACTTTCCTCCATCCATCCCAGGCTGACAGGACCACTGTACGATGGATGAACAGAATATGACTGGCTGAGTGCAGCCTCCCTCTGTGCTGCCTTCCCTCCTACTCCAGGTGCATGTCAGACTCTGCCTGCTGCCTGCTGCTGGCTGTGCCACTTCAAGATGGATAAGTCCTCCTTCAACTCCCGTCATCTTCTGCTGAGGATGGGCAGTGGCAGCTCCAGTGTCTGTACCTGTAGAAAGTTTCCAGCCCCATCCACTTATGATATTTATTGATTTAAACTAATTGGCTACCTTTACAAAGATGTTTGTATCCACGTTCTGTGTAATATAAAAAAGTATAACTTTAGTTTTATGCTATGTCTGTCCAAGAAGACTTAAGCTAAGTGGGCCTAGCAGAACTGATAAATAATTTGCCATTTGGAACCAGGGGTGTTGCCAGGAAATTTAAACTTGTACTCAAAACTGATGTACTGTTGCCCTCCTCCCCATTATGTAAACATAAACCAAAATATGAGCTGCCATGTCACACCAACAGGTCACGCCCGGGTTGCCATGTCTGAGTTCAAGTTATGTTTCTTCCTGTAATCCTCCTCCTTTTGTTTTCTTCCTGCCTGGTAAGAAATGTTCTTGTTTATGTATTTGGTTGGTGGCATCAGTGCCCCATAGCGAACAACAAAGGTAAAAGGTCTCAGTGCGACACAGACACAATGTGACTCACAGTGTCCTTGCTTTCCTCTTTTTGTTGCCTCTGCCTGATTTTTTTTTACTGTACTCTGCTGAGTACAGTGCGTATGCCTGCCGACACCCCTGTTTGGAACCAGTGGGAAGGCTTTGGCATGTTACCAGGGCTTTAAGCCCCAGATGCAGTGAGGAACACAGAAAGATAAAGGCCAGGACAACTTGTTGCTGTAGCCAGCTGATGGCTTGATGTACATTTAATATACTAGGCTATCCTGTAAATGGTAAATTATTCAGATCTGATGATGTATTTCAAAAACTTTATTTCATTTGTCAGATTGAGCTGTATGCTCTTTTTATTTTCTTAAATATTCTCATTTTTTTGCCAGTGATGGACGGCAGATTATAACTTATAGCTAACTTTTCTATTCAATTATTTAATTTAGCTTATTGGATGTTAACTATTTTATTCATTATTAGTCAATGCTTACTTAGGAGTTCTACAGTTGAAAAGTCTCTGTGAATGTATTGTCCTAATCTTTGTACAGCACCCTGAGCCCCAAGGAATGGGCTCCCAACAGATGACATTGTACTTACTAATTTGAGAGAAGTGAGGGCCCTAAAATGAGAAGGATTCCAAAGGTCTCAGTCGGTACTTCGGTGTCTCAAAGTTAAAGTACAGTTTGCTCAGCACTGTATAAAATTTATTGGCAATGAAGCTGATTGGAATTATAAAGCAAACTCATGTCATGCCCCTGATTATTCATAATTTGGATGTCAAACATGGCAACTGCAAATTGCGTGACTTGCTTTACTGATGTCATGTTAATGTTAAAGTTTTTCTGCATTATTTCCTTTTTGTCATAACATGAAAGAAAACTAACACACATTTTAGGATGCAATTTTTCCTAATGAATACTACAGTCTGCATGCCATGTATGGAAGCAAAGTCTTGAATAGAAAGAAACAACTGGAGATGAATTATAAAACCTTTAGTATGATTAGTTGGCATTTGACAACTGGTTGACATTTAAATGAAGCCGTGTTCAACTAAACTTTCACTGCATACAAAGATGTTATGTATTCAACAATCCAACTTACTATATGTTTCTTGTTGAGAGATTTTTTTTTCCAAAATCTTGTAGCTTCAGATTGCCGTCTATCCCATCTGTCAGTTCGCATAAACAACAAAGGTTTGCTCAGAACATGGTGGAGGAATTACCTGGCTCAGCTTGAGCCTGGACAGACAGCAAAGATGGTACAGCCACCTCTGGAGGACCTCTGACCAACAGTGTTGCACGGTATTTCAAGGTAAACACCCCTGACCATACCTTTCAACCTTTTGTCACTTAAATATTAGGCAAATCATCAGATATACAGTAGCTGTAAAATCTCATAATCCTAAGAAAACTAGTGCATTTTTGGGCAAAACTTCATTTTGATTTAGCATCATGCAGTATTATAATTTTAGGCACCAAACAAGTAATTCAGAAATTAATTTAACCTTAGAATGAAGGAAAGGGGCATGAATACTGTATATAGATGCATAGAACATATTCTAGGTATTAATGCCCTATATCCACTGTTGGGGTGGGGGCTCTGTTAAGAAACCATAGGTGCTTCAGGGTGATTGGTGCAGCAGGAACTGGAGACACTGCAGCCAAGCTGGTGTTTTGCTTGACCACCTACAGCCACTCCTCAATACAGCATGAATTCATGGGACGCTGCTGCCAAGTTGTGAGGGGTTGTGGAAATAGATGTAACTCAATGTTTGGCTTGAGAATTGGTGTAATAGAAAACAATAACTCATAATACTGCAGAGATTTATTTTGTAGTTTTTGGTGGGAGTGACTGGTTCAATTCATTTGCCTTAATTATGTATTTCTATTAGGCATCACTGCGCAGTAAATCACGTTTTTATGTTATTTTTGTACTAGTGATTAAAATCAGTGCTCAGGTTCAACAGTGTTGCATACCAGTCCACTACTGAATCTCTTGTGCCTGAGGGACATGGACGTCACCTAAGGGTGCAATGTGTACCTCAAGCTCAGGGAAGGTGAGTGCCCAGTTGGCCACCCCCAGCCCTCCTTGTTGTCCCATGGGCTGGGGCAGCATGGGGGGGTCTACCTTGCCCCCATGTTGGCACTGCAGCCAGCAGCAGTATCCTGGGGGGCACATATCCCTTACAGCTGGGTGTTACCCAGCTTAAGGTGTGCCCTCTGCACCTTTGTGAATGGCATGGAGTGTGGGCATGGCCCCCGCCCACCCCCAGTGCATTGCAGTCTGCATGGCTGGGGAATTGGGCACGTAACTGCTATGTGCACCCTCTGTAAATGCCACTTGGGGTCCATGGAACCCTGCTTCATGCCATTCAGTCATAACAATGACAACATTCCCGACGTGCATGGCGCATTGGCATCATGCACAGGGGCCCAATGTCCCAAAGTAACCCCTGTTGTGGGGTGCATACATCTCTCACAATAAGCAGTGATAGATAAAAAACAGGCTTTTGTAGCTGCAAGGGATGGAAACTGTATATCATAAATAAGTGTCAGTTTTCCTCACAAAATGCTAAGAAAATATACTTTTTCATTTGAGTTTCACCCTTACACATCTCTCTAACTTGTTAATGCTTATTGTGATCTGTGGTGCAGGATTCATTACAGCTTCAATACATGATGTCACAGGACATAATTGATGTCATGCTTGACACTTCTTACTGCTGTTTTTTATAGCTGTGAAGGATTAGCTTGCTAATTTGGAATAATTACTGTAAATTACCAATGGTCATTTTGGAGAAAATACATTCGGTTTTGGTAGTCTAAAAGCAAGCTGAGAGGTGATCTAACTTAAAAAGTGAAATGAAATAATTAGCCATACTTTAAAGGGACAATGTGAATACTTTGTTTAATTTTGTAAGAAAGCATCCGTTTAATATTTACATTGATTAGAATTGTTATTATATTCATTGCAAAATGAAGTGTTAAATGGAGAAACCATATTCAATCAGATTAGGTTGTGCACACCAAGGACAGTACATAATGTATGTACATGAAAGCTGAAATGTACTGTAGGAATTTAGCTTTTATTGACAGTCTCCTACAGTAGTGAACAGTGCAAACCTAACAAAACTCTGAAATACTTACTTCATAAGAACTTTATGTAAACAAGGATCAATGTACTCCCTAAAGTTGTATGTTCATACATCTGCACACAGATGCACAGATCAGCCCCTTGCAGAGCAATGACTGACAGAACCTTTTCCACGTGGGACAAGGGGGTTCCAAGTGACAAAATTAGGGACATAATGTGTTACTGTAGGAGTGAGTTTGTGTGTCTGTGCATGTGTGTGTGTGTGTGTGTGTGTGTGTGTGTGTGTGTGTGTGTATATACATTTAGGAGTGAGTGTGTATGCATGCTGGCATGAGCATGTGCAGGTCTATTGGCTTATATGAATTTGTGGGTATAAGTATTTGTGAGTCAGCAAGCATGTGTGTTTCTGCATGCATGAACATGAGCATGTTGTATCTACAGGTGTGCATGTATGTGTGTGTGTGTGGTGCTGTTACTGTATGTGTGTTTGTGGACATGTATGTATTTATGTGCAGCCATAAGTGTACATGTGTGCACTTGTAACCATGAGTGAATGAGTGTGTGTGTGTGTGTGTGTGTGTAGATGTCCATAGAAACATAGAAACATAGAATTTGATGGCAGATAAGGACCGCTTGGCCCACCCAGTCTGCCCAGTTCCCTACCTAATGGATAAGCTGCAGATCCTAGTTAACCAGCAGCCTACTTCTTTCTACCTCCACCCCCTAGAATTGCCTTATGGCTGTCCCATGCATACTTGAATTCAATCACTGTTTTTGACTCCACAACCTCCTCCGGAAGGCTGTTCCATGCATCCACAACCCTCTCTGTGAAAAAATACTTCCTTACATTACCTCTGAGCCACCCCCCCATCTTCAAATTGTGCCCCCTTGTTCTTGCACACCTCTTTTTTGAAAGATGCTACCCTCTTGGACTTTGTTGATTCCATTGAGGTACTTGAACGTTTCTATCATGTCCCTCTCCTCCTTTCCTCAAGGCTATACATATTAAGCTCCTTTAGTCTCTCTCTATATGTCTTCTGGTGCAGATCCTGCACCATTTTAGTTGCCCTCTTCTGGACAGCTTCCATCTTGTCTATGTCCTTGCGGAGATTGGGTCTCCAGAACTGCACACAGTACTCCAGATGGGGTCTCACCAGCTGTCTGTACAGAGGGATAACAACTTCCTGTTTTCTACTGGTGATGCCTCTCCCTATGCATCCCAGTATCCCCCCAGCCCTCCTTACTGCCCTATCACATTGCTTGCCCACCTTTAAGTCATCTGATATGACTACCCCCAGGTCCCTTTCCATTTTTGTTGTTGTTAGTATCTCACCCCCCATTGTGTACTCTTCCCCTGGGTTTTTGTTTCCCAGGTGCATTACCTTGCACTTCTTAGCATTAAATCTAAGCTGCCATACATTTGACAATTCCTCTAACCTTGCCAAGTCCCTTCTCATTATTTGCACCCCACCTTGTGCATCAACTCTGTTGCAGATCTTTGTGTCATCTGCAAAGAGACATACTTTTCCTTCCAGTCCCTCTTCAATGTTGCTTATAAAGACATTGAAGAGGACCGGTCCTAATACTGAACCCTGCAGCACCCCACTAGTAACCCCCCTTTCTTCAGAGTGGACTCCATTTACTATTACCCTCTGTGTCCTATTCTCCAGCCAATTCTTTACCCAGGCTATCATCTTGGGACCCACTCCCAGGCTGGCTAACTTGTATATTAATCATTTGTGTGGGACTGAGTCAAATGCCTTGTTAAAGTCTAGGTAGGCCATGTCCACAGCCCTCCCTGATCTACTACTTTGGTCACCCAGTCAAAGAAATCTATTAGATTCTGTCTGGCATGACCTTCCTGCTGTGAATCCATGCTGTCTTGGGTCCTGTGCCCTCTGGCCTCTAGGTACTCAAATTCTTTCCTTCAGAAGTAATTCCTCATTTTCCCTATCACTGAGGTTAAACTAACTGGTCTGTAGTTTCCCACTTCTGCCCTGCTCCCACTTTTGTGAAGGGGAATCACATCAGCCCTCCTCCAGTCCTCAGGTACCACCCCATCCTCCCATGATTTGTTAAAGAGGGTAGTCAGTGGTGTCACTAGTACTACCCTTAGTTCTTTTATAATTCTGGGATGAATCCCATCAGGCCCCATTGCTTTGTCCACCTTCAGTTTTAAGAGTTATTTCAGAACCCTTTCTTCTGTAAATGGGCTGGTATCAACTTCTGTATCCAGAGTGTTTCTGTTGTTTGTTTTAGGTACCTCCCCCTCTTTGTTTGTAAATACTGAGCAAAAATATTTGTTTAGTATCTCTGCCTTTTCACAGTCACCCTCTGCCCACCCCCCTCCACTTTTAACTGATACATTTCTCTGTCCTGTTCCTTCTGTGATTCCTTGTACTTTCTGAATGCTTTCTTTTTCCTCTTGAACCTTCACTGCCACCTTCTTTGAGAACCATAGTGGTTTCTTACATCGTTTTGTTTTGTTTATTTGCTTCACACAAAGGCTTGTTACCTCTGTGATGGCAGTTTTATTATTCCCATTGTTCTTCCACCCTCCTTCCTGCCCATTTGCTAGTGCATTCCTTAGGCACTCACCCATTTTGGCAAAGTCAGCCTCCTAAAGTCCAGTACTTTTGCCTTTGTATGGCTTGACTCTATTGCTGTGTTTATTGTGAACCATACTGTTTGGTGGTCGCAGTTCCCAGATGGCTACCCACTTCACATCTGTGATCCTCTCCATCTCCATTTGAGAGGACCAGGTCTAAGATTGCTCCCTCTCGAGTGGGCTCCAATACTAGTTGTCTAAGGCATGCCCCCTGTAGGGCATCTAGAATAACCCCACTCTTAGAAGTGGCTGCTGCAACTGCACTCCAGTTAACATCTGGCATATTCAGATCACCCATCAGCAATATCTCCCCTTTATCTGCCATTCTAAGTATACTTTCTATCATTTGCTTGTCCATTTCCTCCCCCTGAGAGGGGTCTGTATACAACCCCTGTGTGGATTGTGGTGCCATTGCCTGCCTCCAAATTGACCCACAGTGCTTCTTCTCCTCCCTGTTTACACTTTTGTTCTGTTGCTTTGATTCCTTCTCTTATGTAGAGAGCTACTTCTCCTCCTCTTTTACCCTTCCTGTCCCTCCTGTAGATAGTGTATCCTGGTATGTTTACATCCCAGTCATGGTTCTGTGTGTACCATGTTTCTGTGACTGCCACGATATCCAGATGTTCCTCCTCCATCAAGGCCACTAATTCAGGAAGCTTGTTACCCAGACTATGGGCATTAGTACTCATTGCTCTCCATTTTTTGATGGCTTTACCTTCTGTAGCAGCATCCCCCACTGACCTTTCTACCTTGGTCTTTTTCTCATTTAGTACCCTGTTTTGTAGGGGGAGGCTAGGATTTTCCTTCTGCTTATCAGTGCCTCCCCTCTTGACTAGTTTAAAAGCTTGCGAATGAAGCATTTAAACCGAAGCCAAAGCCTTAATCTGTATGTGGGAGCATGTGTGCATGAACATGGGTATTTACATGTGTTAGTCTGTGTGTGCTTGTTTACAGATGTGCCTGTCTTTACAAGTGTGTGTCTATGAACAGTTCTGCATCTGTGTTTGGGGACCATGCATCTCTTTGTCTGATAATGCATCTATCCATGCAGGTGTGCATATCTAAGGGTATCCATACATCTGTGTATACCAGTGTGCATCTTTGTGTATAAGTGTGTCTTTCAGTGTGAGCATCAAACATGGGTCTTTGTGTTTGGGCATGTGTCACTGTGTGAAAGTGTAATTCTTCTTTAGAATCTTTTGCCAAATGCTGTAACCTAGAAAACAAATAGAACTGAAGTACCAAAGATACTATGACAGGCACCAAAATTAATTTTTGTAAAGTGTTAATTAATAGCTTGACTATCGAGACATTCTGGGTGGGATTTTCAAATGTTGATGCAGGGCTTGCATCAGACCCTGGATCAATGCCATTTTTGGCACAGCATTGCCGCAGCTGTGCCCAATTTTAGTACATTGGGCACAGTTACTACACTTTTTCTACTTTACGGCAGCTTCTGCCAAATATTTGGCACAAGCCCTGTGAGAAGAGTGCAAAGGATTGATACAAACTAGACCAGAAAAAAGCTGGTTTAACTTGCAGCAATCAGTGCATCGGATGGAAAAGCCAGATCGCAGGCCAGGAGAATGCAGCAAGCCCCGTGCACCATGTGATCGGTGCAGCAGGAACTTGTGGTATTCTTGGGGCCTTGAAAATCCAGCCCTCTGTGTCCAGTTTTCAGATAGCTAGTCAGCCATACAAGATTGCCCCCAAACACACTGTCCCTCAGCCCATTACAGCACTTTATCTTCAGTAGGGGTATCCTGTATATGGATATTATAAGTCAAAAGAACATACATTTTTCTTTTTTTTTGTTGACCGAGTAAGTGCACTAGACAATTTCTGCCTATTTTCAAGCACATCCCGGGGGAGGAGATAGACATGAAAGCCAACTGACCTTGAACCAGATTAAGCTGTTGGTTGTATTTTTAGTGAATAGGGGGAAATTTGGCCAGGGTACCGGAGAAATTCTCCTACCCTTTTAGAGAAGTGTCATGGGACCTTTAACATCCACCTGAACTACCATCAGAACAGGCAGATGGGACCTCTGTTTAATATCTTATCTGAAAGACAGCACCTCAGGAATACAGCACCCCCCCTCATGCTGCAAAACAGTGTCAGTATTGGGATTTTACGCAAGTGTCTGGTGTGGGGATAGAACCCACAGCCTTCTGATCTCCTGGCCTCAGAGGTGAGTGTGCTACCTGCTGAGCCACTGACACTAAATGATTGATGATTCTGTGAAGGTGTGGGAAATGCAAACGTGTGTTGTTATTTTATTCAAATCAGAAAATAAAAATAATAAACATACAGAAAGCAAAAGGCTATTCAATGTCCAGTATCCAGCAAGCTTTCTAATTTTGAAAATTCCTGAGGCTTATCTTCAGCCTTTTCAAATAGAACAGTGTGGAAACAAACACCCACTTCTGAGGTCCTCCTCACTTGGTAGTCAGTATTCAACTGATTCCGCTATCTATCTTTGTTACTCCAAGTGGCAGGTTTTTATACCTTTCATGGATAACATCACCATCAGATGATCCACCCCATTTGTTAAAATCAGTATAAACCTCTTATTCTCAGGAGTTCCCCATCAAACAGTAAAAACATACATATTCATATATGTCATCTTTTCTAGCCTAGACTGAGCTCCTCATTTCTTGGTTAAGGGGGTTTTATGTTAAGGGGGTTTTATATGATTTTGTTTAATCTCAAAAGATAGTTTTAGTACAATAGTAAGTCCATGAGGGTTCCACTGAGTTTGCAAGGGGAACAGGAGAATGAGGGTGCACTCCACTTCTCCCTTCTCTTGCCAATCCTTGGAACTCATTATATCTTTTTCTTTTCATTTTCAGTAAATCATTAAATGTGACACACTAAAATAGACAAGCATATGGCAAATGTATTTCATTTTCATTCCCAGTGTGAGCAGCTGTCCCACAGAAACAAAGAGTAAAAGGAATGGGGGGACTTGGACACCCCACACATGGGCATCTACCCCAGACCCCACCGTGTCACAGGTTCCTATACACCTGCGTATAGGGTAACAATGGAGTTGTGCTGTACACACATACCACTTCATTTTTATGGCTGTGGGCAGAGCCTACAGCCATCTTGCTGTCTGTAGCTGGAAAAATGGAGTGTTGTGGAACACATATTTTGGAGTTTTCAAAGTATTCTTCCACATCTACAAATCAGTATGCCAACTGAAATAAAATACTCCCTTCATTTTGTTTAGAATGTTGGAGACATAATGCCAAGCTGCTTATCAGATGGCCATTAGAAACTGAAACAGTTTATTAAATATTGGTTGCCTATTAAACTGGAGATTTGTTTACTCCCTTCGAAATATGACAACTTGCACATTTAAATACTTAGCATTTAAACATGTTCTTGCTACAAGCTTCAGTTGGATAGGTATTGTCTTTCAAGAATGATTCATGCCTCATAAATGTCACCCTTTCCCAGCAAATCTAAAATGATTTATAGTTTTTTAACCTCTTAAGACACTATCTGATAAGCACTGTCTCAGACATATGCCAGGTCTTCTGTGAAGTATCCAGGTGAAATATATAGCAATCAGCAGGTATTTTTTACTATGTTTTTTCGGAAAAAATATATTGAGCTAGAGCAAACACACACACACACACACACTGTACACATCATTCTCATGGCCACAACATTTGAAATAAATGCTGCAATCTAATATTAGTAATATGTAATAAAACAATAAAGAAACTGTCTGTTTATATCAGTGAACACTGTGAAGTTCAGTTTACATTTACTATGTCCGCTTTGGCAACTTCTATTACTGAAACACATTAAATGTATAGTTTACTAAATCTTAACCTTGGGATAACTCTTGAATGACTCCTAAATAAGTTTTAAGCCATTCCCTTTATGGGAGGTGAAGAACTATGCAAAAGGTCAAGTGTTATTTTTTAATAAATTTCCACAGTAAAAGTGTGGAGAAATACAAAAGTATGTACAGCTAATCTCCTATGCATTTTCAACTCTGCCAGGTCTTCTGTGACGTATCCAGGTAAAATATATATACTGTAGCAATCAGCAGGCATTTTTTGCTATGCTTTTTTGGGAAAAAATATTTTGAGCTACAGCAAAAACACACACACACACACACACACACATACACACATTGTACATGCCATCCTCATGGACACAACATTCAAAATAAATAATGCAATCTAATATGTTATAAAACAATTAAGAAACTGTTTATATCAGTGAACACAGTGAAGTTCAGTTTACATTTATTATGTCCTCTTTGGCAACTCCTATTATTAAAACACATTAAATGTATAGTTTTCTAAATCTTGACCTTGGGATAACTCTTGAATAACTCCTAAATAAGTTTTAAGCCATACCGTTTATGGGAGGTCAAGACCGGTGCAAAAGATCATGTGTTATTTTTTCATATTTTTTTTTACAAATTTCCAAAGTGAAAGTGTGGAGAAATGAAAAGTATGTACAACTAACCTCCTATGCATTTTCAACTTGGAGATAAGTTAATATTTTCACAAAATCAAACCCAAAGTTTATACAGTTTTTGTTCTAAAGTAATTTTATTCAAGGTCCTATTGGACTATTGATGAACTGAGCAAAGAAATGTTTAGATAAAACAAATTGAAGACTCCAGGATTGGGAGGTCATTAAAATTGCAAAAGGTCAACTTATGCAACCTTAAATGAACTCATTAAGACCAATCTTCTTAGTGTGTAATTTTAATGACTTAAAACCATTTGAATATAGACCTACAATTATACAACCACTGTGATACATATTTTTAGGATCAGAGGAATGGTGCAAGGCTGCCAAAATCATGGTAATCTCACTGCTTCAGCACTTCAGTGTCCGTGGATCAAATCAAAAAGAGCCATAATAAAAGCTTCTACCTTCTCAAAAAAACAAAAAAATAATAACATTTTATTATATCTGATTTAACCTGAAAATACAAAATAGCAATAAAGAAGTAAAACAATCAAGATGAAATTTCAGCATTCTCCAATCATATACTGTAGCCGAGCCATAATAAAGGCTTTTATCATCTCCAAAGCAATTATATTTTATTTTGATATATTTAATATTCTGTATCTGAGTAAACACTAGAAAAAAAGTGTAATGGGTGTTTGAAAACAGGCAAATGCAACCAGACACAGAAGAAAGTCAAAAGACAGTATCGGTTGCGGGGGCTAGTAACAAGTCAAGGAGCTCACTTGACCACTCCAACTGGGGCCACCCACCAACACTACAGACCGTTGGTGGGCACTGGTAGCAGAGGAGATGCTGGGCAAGTGCTGCAAGCAATCAGTGTAGGAGAGGAGGAGGAGGAGGCGGATGACAGACCACCTGCCATATTCCAGCTCTTGTTTTAAATCCCCAGTGGTGCCTGAGTGGCTGTAGTAATCTGTGCAGCAACCCTTCATCTGTAGGGCTTAAGGGGACTCACTTTAGCTGTCCTGTTGTATTCAGGCAGGCTTGAGCTCCATTACAGCAGCAGGTCCTACTGGAGCCCCGGAGCCCAAACTCTGCTACTTGTACAGGACTGACCACTTGAGATTGAGGGATCCTCGTTGCTTGCAGAGGAAGTGGAAGGGATTGTGGATGGCATTCATTTGTGTGCCAGGGTAGGCAGGGAGGTTGGCTGGGCTGAGAGGAGTGCCTTTAAGCATAAGCATTGCATGTGTCTGAACTGTTGTGGTTTGCAAGGGCATAGGCAGAGAGTGTTCAGGGTGTTCAACCCCCCACACCCAAATTACCTCAGAAAATTTCAAATTCCTGTGTTTTATTTTCAGGTTGGCTCAGCTGCTACAAAACTCAGTGTCTCAGCAGTCCCCATAGTGGTTGGAGCTAGCTGCAACACAATGTGCATGCACAGGACCATTGATGGCTAACGGAGATGGAGACATCATCAACAGAGAGAGCAGGAGAAGCCTGGTGATACAGACTAGTGAGCGTGCTGCTGTGCTGCATCATCTGTACAGCGCCAAGCAAGTTGCGGTGTCCTGTTGACTGTCGTGGTGGTAGAGTGGGACTGTGTGCTGCTCTTCTCAAGCCTCAGTTGAACTGTGGGAGAACTTGAAGTATGGTCTACTAGAGAAAGAAGTGACCCATCCAGTACTGAGTTGCAAGTAATCTGTGGCACGTCTTCTTGACTGTGCTGGACACTGGCTGGACTGGTGGTATGGTCCAAAGAGAAGACAGGAGAGGTTGAGGAAAAATCTGCTCTGGCCTAGTGGCCTGTAGTCCTGTCTTGGGAGGGGAGCAACTGGTAAGGTTAGCAAACAGGAGGATAATCAGCAGAAAAGTGGTGAGTGGAGAAAAGAATAAAGATTGATTCGGTGTGGGGGGGGCTTCTCTCATACAGAGAGGTGATGGGGGTATTGGCACCATCTCCCAGGGTACCTCACTTATTACATCTCAGCCCCACCAATGTTCTGCCCAACTTGGAGCTTATCATGTGGAGTGGGAAAAGGTGTGGAAAGGCAGATGTCTGACTGACATCATTGTCTCTGGCTGTTGCAGAGTGTGCCCATGTGCAAAGGAAGAATGGAGTTAGGAGTACTCTCTATATGCAGAGCTGGGATGTGGTAGAGGAGGAGTGATGCAAATGTGTGGAGGAGTCCCCATGTGTAGGAGAGTGATGGATGGGGAGCAATGCTCCCCACATAGGGGCAGTGGGATGATGGGGTTGAGTGCTCCCCATGTACAGAGCTGATATGATGTGGGAGGAAAGCTCCCCGTAAGTGGAGGTTGAATGGAGGGGGGAGGAGTGCTCCCTATGTGCAGGAGGTGGAATGCAGTGGGAAAAGTGCTGTCCATGTGGGGGAGGTAAAATGTAGTGGGAGAAGCACTGCAGGGGTCAGGGGAAGAGTGTTCACAATAAAAGGAGGTGGGATGGAGGTGAAGCAATGATACCTATGTGTGAAGATGGAATGGAGGGAAGAGTGCTTTCCATGTTCAAGTTCAAGTTTATTGTGAAGGGATAAAATCCATTGAGCAAGCTCATTTGCAAGGAGGTCCCTTGTACAAGCAATGATAAAGCCAATACATGGAGTGAGATACAAAAGTAAGGACACATAATATAAATTATAATAAAGCAATTTTCTTTACATTAGTACTGTATACACAGTATGCACAATGTTGCATTCAACAAGGATTGAGACCAAAGATGATTACATAAGACACTATGTCCGCCTTGTGTAGGAGGGCTGGAGAAGGATGATTGCTTCTCATATGCAAAGAAGGCATGGAGGGGGAGGAGTGCTCTCTATGTGCAAATGTGTAATGGAGGGGGAGGAGTGTTCCCCATGTGTGGAGGTAGGATGGGGGGGCAGTCACTTAATGGCCACGATCCTAGACCCCACTCCAGCCTGTGTGTGAAACTTTTTGGAATGGGCACAGTTTATGATGGGGCGGATGTGCAATCCACATCTCTTCTCTGACTGCTGTAAAGTATTAGGTTGATAGGTGGGGATGCAAGAGGGGGCACCAGTCACTCAGGAGCACCCACTATATCCTGCCCCCCCACCCACCTAGCAGAGTGGGAACAGTTGTAATGGGGCAGATACAAGATCCACATTTTTATATCTCACTACCGTGCTCTCCATGGGTATAGCACATTAGGTGGGAGAGCCTCTGGCTGAAGCAGAGCATTCTGTAAGTGTAGATGTGTGGTATAGGTTGAGGGAGTGCCAGTCACCCAAACCCCACTCCAACCTTCATGCTAACTCTAGGGACAGGTATGAAGGGACAGATGTGCAACTTGCATCTCTATCCCTGGCTGCTGCAGGGTGCTACCCTTGTGTGGAGGTGGGATGGGGGATGGGCATCATTCTCTCAGAGCCATCTGCCTGTAGCCCGCCCAATGCCAGTGCCAGCTTTCATGGAACTCGGATGGGTGAAGATGGACAGATGTATGAACCACATCTCTCATTGGCTCCGGCAGAGTGCTCCTAATTTGCAGGAGGTGGAATGGAAGGAGAAAATGCTTCACATGTGCAGAAATGTGGAAAGATGTGTTGGGAGCCAATGGCCTCTGGTCATCCAGTGGATATGGACCATAACCCCATTTCCACCCACCTGGCACCCACCAGACTAGATAGAAACAGGTGTGGCATGGCAAATGTGCAGCTCACATTTCTGTCTCTGGCTGGGGCAGCCAATGTGCAGTGATGGGACAGTTATGAAGGGGGCACCAATCACCAACTTCTGTCAGGCCACAGTCCACTATTTACCTTGGGCTGCCAACCTGGAGGTCACCTTGTCACTGTGCCAACCTATGTGGAGTGGGATGTGTGTGGAGGGGAAGATGAGTAACCTACATCAGTCTATGGCTACTGCAGATTGTTCCATATGTGCTGATGTGAGCTGGACATGTAGGGGTCAGCAACTACCCAGGGGTGCCCATCCAGTGTGCACCCTATACTGTGCTAGTCAATGTGAAGTGGTAGATATGTGACCCACATATTTGTCTTTGGCTCTGCCTGGGTGCTCCTTTTGTACAGTGGTGGAATACATGCACCAAGTTTGTTTTAGACTGTGTCTCTCCTGGTCTCTCACTCTCTCTCTCTAATGTCTGCTCCCCCACAGTGAAAGGAAAACTCTGCAGCACTGCTCTCTGTCCCAGTCACAGCACTCCTGCTGCCACTTTCTCTGCCTCTCTGTATGTGCTGTCTGCTTCCACTGAGCTTCAGAAAGACAAACAGAGAGTCAGACTGACAGTGGAAATAAAATGGATGGCAACCGAGCTCGGGTGCACACTGTATTCCACTTCTCTTTTTTTTGGGGGGAGGGGGTTGACACCATTTCTGACTGGAATAAATTGGACCTGCATATATATGCCACACTGGAAATGGCTCTTGCTGTTGCTGTGTCTCTTTGGGGGTGGGGGAGTAGACTCTGCTAGGGGACAGGCCAACCATTAAATAAATGTTTGTTCAGGTGCAGGTCTGCTTAGTGTCACTACATTGCTCTTCCCCCAGTTTCACACTGCCAAGGTGCTGATGCAATAGTGACAGTCTGTAACCTGGTGATCACTCTCATTCCGCTTACTTGCCACATCTCTGCATGTTGCTGTCACTGTTTGGGGGCTCTCTTTCTCTGCTCTGTCCCTGACACTGGTACCACTCACCACCTCTTTCGATCCTGTGCTCTCTTTTGGGGGGGAGGGAGCTGCTGCCTCTCCTTCTTGGTGTCTGTCTTTGCAGCTTGTGTCTTTCTCTCTCTCTCTTTCTCTTCCTGCCATTCAGGGTTAAACTACAGCTCTGCAGGCAATGCTGCCTCATTTCTCAGCACTCTTGCTCCTTGTATTGTGCAATGGGGTGGGAGGCACACTGAGGCAGCATGGACACTAAGAGATCCATGAGGTGGGTCAGTGGGTACCATCTCAGAGAGTAATGCTCAGGTTGGGCATTGTGGCACACATGAAGCACTGGAGAGAGAGAGAGAGAGAGAGAGAGAGGAGCTCAGGGACAAGAACATGCACTGTCATTCACACAGAGACACAAACAAGTTCAACATGGATGTCTGTCTGGGGAAGGATAAATAATATTTATTTGTTCCTTACTGCTAGGACTGTTTACTGCTTATGGCACAGAGAGTGGTGATGCAGTGTATGGCTGGGTACCTGGACATCTGCAGTATGGGTGGGGAGACATGCAGTAAGCTCAGTAAGGGCATGAATGAAAGGAATGAAGCACTCTCATTTGAGCACTTTACTTCTTTCAACTAGAGAACAGCTTCCAGCTGTGAAACCTTGACTGGTGTCACAGTCTGGTTGCATGATCACTGGTTTGTCAGGGACAAGCCCACTGTAGATTGTTGCACATTGGACTCATCTCTGCCACACCTCTGAAATATTGTTCTACCACAAGATGTTTTTGCACACACGCAAGGAAACAAAAACTTAGAAAAAATTTAGATTAGTGACTACCCTCATTTGACAGGCATTTTTGTCCTGAACACAGAAATGTAAAATAATGCACTTGAGGTACAAAAATCCAGGGGCAGAGTACACATGGGTGGAGTGGTATTGACAACATTAAGAAAGCACACATTAAAAAAGCATTTGTCAATGCTGAATGTTTGCTTGCTGATATTAGCATTGGACGTGCAGGAGTTAGACAGATGCAGAATAGGAGTGCCAGTGAAGTATTGAACTCATGCCAACCCCACCTCCAGCCTGCAGAGATGGACAAGCATTGGGGTGTGCCTCTGGGTCATTGCCAATAATGCACATGGCATTTCATCTCACCCTATCCTTGTAGACACCGATAAGTGTTGAGGTGTGACTTGGGGTGTTCGGCTTCACAGTCACCCCATTTCGTAAGGACATATGCTGAATTGGGTGCAATATAGGAGAATGGGGTGAAGTCTGGAGCCGAAGAGTCCAAGGCACACCTCGATGACTGTCACTGGCTTCAGGGTGGGGGTTGGGGTAGAATGGCTTGAGCATTACAGTCAGCGATCCAAAGGCACACCCCTGATGCCTATCAGTCTGTACAGGGTGGGACGTTATAGTTAGAAACCCTAATGCCCTGGGTGTTTGTTGGCATTTGCACTACAAATTTTCAACATGGCCTTTTTGTGACCCCCACCTCATGAAAACATTTGGGACCTCTTCTCATGAACAGTGGCAGAGTGATTTTATTAATGTGTCCCAAACTTTGAGTTCCCACAGCCACCGTGACATTCTGTGCCAGATGTGCAAAAACATAGATTTGGCAGTATGTGAAGAATGACAGCTGTACCATTCATAGGGAGGTGTGAGGAGATGGCAATGCTGAAAATCTATACATAGTAACAAAAAACAAGCAGAGCACTCACACCTCAAATATAACAGACGGCACCAGTTTTCCAATAGAAAATATTACAGTATATATTTTATTACATTGGCAAATAAAAGAGCAATCTGATGCGTTTCAGATGTCTACTCATCCTTTATCAAAGGTAATAAAATATTTTCACCACTGAGACAATTAAATAACCCATTCATAGTGATGTCACTAATACAATCCCAAATCTCACTGGTTAAAAACAAACATTAAACAAGTTTCAATCCATTTGCAGTTAGCAATTACAAGAAAAGTGCTGCAATCCATACTAAACATCATATAATTGAACAATTGCACAGAATAACATATAATTTAAGGTGACAAAGTGCAAACATTACAAGGAATAACCCCTTCTAGCAGCTACACAGAAAATGTTAACTACAACAAAATATAAATATAAAAGGGGGAGAGGAAAGAAATAAAAGGGGGTGAGGAAAAAGAGAAAGAAGGAAAAGGAAAAAAAACCAAAAAGGAAGGGAAATTGTAAAATCCAGCAACATACATATACAGTAATAAGGGGTAACAATAGGAAAAAGTCATATCACCATTTCTTTTTTTTCCTTAGAAACGGCTTCACTTCAAAACCTACATTGTACCCATGCTAGTTTGTTGGAAATGCTGAAAATCTGTAGTGAAAATATTAAAATGCTTGAAGTTCTGAGCGTACGTGGAAACTGCGCCACATATGCTTGTACTGCAGTCATTTAGCGGAATTATTTCACCAAATGTTCAACATAGGCATTTTGTAACCTCTGCTCATGAACACTATCACTATGATTTTCTTATTCTGTCTGGAACATTGATTTCCCACAGCGACTGTGCCATTGTACGCTAGATGTGCAAATGCATATTTTGGGCAGGATATGAAAAATGACAGCGGTACTGTTCATAAGGAGGTGTGAAAAAATGCCAATGTTGAAAATCTGGAGTGAAAATATTACAAATTTGTCAAGTTACGAGGGTGCATGGAAACTGTGCAATGCACGCTTGTAATACAGTCATTTTATGGACGTTTGTCACCAAATTTTCAACATAGGCATTTTAGGACCTCCACTCATGAACAGTGTCACTGTGATTTTCTTAATCTGTCCCAAACATTGCTTTCCCATGGCAACCGAGCTATTCTGCGCCAGAAGTGCGAAAACACATTTCAGTCAGGATGTGAAAAATGACACCTCCACTGTTCATAAGGAGGTGTGAAAAAAAGGCAATGTTGAAAATCTGTAATGAAAATATTACAAATTCGTGAAGTCATGAGCATGCATAGAAACTGCGCAACACATGATCATAACGCAGTCATTTTTTGGAATTTTTTCACCAAATTTGCAACATAGGCTTTTTGAGAGCCCACCTCATGAACAGTGACACTGTTGTTTCGTTAATCGGTCCCAAAAGGTGATTCCGTGTAGTGACCACAAAATCACCTTTCAGGACTGAATAACGAGATGACAGTGACTGAATTCATGAGGTTGGGTCCCAAGAACCCCTTGTTGAAAATTTGGTGCCAAAATTCACAAAAAATGGCCGAGATATGCACCAAAATTGAGAAAAAAACCCATTTATGCCATTATACAGCTTACCGTCATTTCTTCAGTTCGTGGTCGGCTTTGAAGAGTGCAGACATGTTCCCGGTCCACCTAATATCATCGC
Organism: Neoceratodus forsteri; assembly: GCA_016271365.2. Lineage (NCBI taxonomy): Eukaryota > Metazoa > Chordata > Ceratodontiformes > Ceratodontidae > Neoceratodus > Neoceratodus forsteri. Next base: position 721,198,624 of record CM057458.1, on the reverse strand, counting down.
GCTGGGCTTTGGATGTAAGTATGGGAATTGGGGTGTGGGGAGGTGGGGAGCACTAGAGGCTGAGTGCGGGTTGGGGGCTGCACAGGACTCCAAGGGACCGTTTTCTTTTTACAGGATTAAAAAAAAAGAAAATGCAGGACACTTTTGGTATGCTGGGGTGGGCTCCCAGTGTGCCACCCGGGTGTTTGTTGGGGGGGACTGGAGCCAACGGGGATTGGGCACCTCCATCAGCCATACAGTGTGCTGGACTAGAAGGGGTGTGCATGAGCTGAGGGGGATTGGGCACCACCTCGGCACAGAACAAATGAGGGGGGTGTATCATGCCAATAGGGATTGGGCTACCCCATCAGCAAATGAACTGGGGAGGGGGGCATGCTGACAGGGGGATTGGGAACCCCCCAAGTTGGCTTATATGGGGACTCTGTGGCAGACTGTGAGAACCGCCACCATGTTGCTTGCAATGTTGTACCAGGCAAGGCACAGCCCTGCAATGACGGGTCACTCCCTCATTGCAGTGGCTAATTTGTTTCAAGTTGGTGGCACACTGGCTGAACTAGTGTCAGCAGCAGCGTGCCACCACATTGGAGAAAGCGGGCCAAGCCTCAAAAGGCAGTGGGGGCATTGGCTGCCACAATGTCGCACCTACAAAATCCTGCTTCTCTACAAAGCTATCACGAAATGTTTCTTGCACATGCACGCAAGCAAACATAAAAAAAAATAGATTTTATATACAGTTGATTACTGTTTAACAATATTTTGCATCTATGGCTGCCACTGTACATCTGATGCAAACCCATAATAACGTTCCTCACTTGAAGCAAAAAGGGGGTTGGAGGCCATAACTGACTCCTTATTTTTGGGTTAAAGGGGTCAGTTTCTTTATAGCAAAAACAAGGAAAGGCATCATTTCTAAAATGTGCAGATGAGCATGTGGTCCACTTTTTTCCAGAGCATGCTACCACCGGCAGCTACCATTTCAAGACTGCTACTACCCCCGCGTAATACAATCAGGGGAAAATCAGAAGTAGTCTACCAGCACTGAGATCAATATGGTTAAAGTACATTTGCCAGAAACTACTGCTTAGAAAAGAATGAGAACATGACTGTGATGACGAGCAAGTCCCAGACCTGATCTCTAGTTTGTTAATAGTCTCCTCCTGAGCCTGATTTGTAAGGCTGCATGGGCCAAGCTCCACGAATTTTATGCCATCATCAGATTTGTATAACAGCACTGTGGAAGCACGTAACCAGACCGCTGTCTGATGCGCTGCCACAGTGCTCTGACATAGCTTCCAGTGGTTATGTTTATGCAGCCCTTCCCCATCACACCTCACTGAAGTGGAATACTAAATTTAGTCTTAAAGCAGTAATTAATTACTCTTTTAAGACCAAGTTTAGTGATTTTTAATCTTTTGTGATCACCAGAAGAAGAATACTGCCTGTAGGAATATTTAATTCTAAGAAGTATTCAACTGTGATTGCTTTTAAGAGTAAATTATTACTAAATGAATATTATACAGCTTTTAGAAGTACACATTTTTGAATACTTTCGAATGATAAATGAAGACTTTTCAATACTTCTGTTTGTGTTATATGCAATATTGTTAATTTTCATTCTGATCACTTCTTTTACAGTAAGAACTCTATCAAGAATGCTAAGAAAGACATTAATACTGCTCTGTCAAATACATAGATACACACATGCATACATACAATTTCAGTTGAAGAGTTTTATACAATTACTTCTTGAGCCCTTTATGTGCTTTTAACTTCTCAGATAATGAAGCTATTTAAGGGTCATTCACTCAATAGGAGCGACAAGAGTATCTCCCATGGTTAAAATAATCTTAAACAGAAAATTACAAAACATGTTCCTGTACTGTGTCAGGTACACAGTCAGTTACTCAAACTGAGTATGAGCCCCATTTTCATAATGGTTGTGTCGCATAATGTTAGAATCAAAAGGGAGGGTGGATGGGCAGAAAAAGGGGAAGACTAGGCCAAGGAACTCAGTGAGTATTTCTGCTCAGTGTTCATAAAAGAAAGGGATGGCCCAATACCACATGGGAAAGGGAGCAGGGGTGGAGTGGCGCAGAGATAACAGATGGGATAATCCAGGAGGATAGCATCCTGAAGGGCCTTAAAACCTTGCAGTGGTCAAAGCACAAGGACTGGATGGTGTACACCCAAGGGTCCTGAAGGAACTGACAGAGGGGTTGGCAGGCCCTCTGACAGATCTGTTTTAACACCTACTTGGAGATAGAGAATGTACCCAGTTACTGGAGGCTGGCTCATGTGGTGCTCCTCCACAAGAGTGGACCCAAGAATGAACTGGGCAGGTACAGACCAGTGAGCTAGATCTCTGTAGTGGGGAAGTTAATGGAGACCATTCTGAAGGAGAGGTTGATAACTTTTCTTGTTAGTAATGGTCCACAGGATGAGAGAAAGCATGGGTTTGTCTTGGGAAGATCATTCCAAACTAACTTAATCGACTTCTTTGACTGGGTCCCTAGGGTGGCTGACAAAGGTCATGCTGTAGATGTCCTGTATCTGGACTTCAGCAAGGCCTTTGACTTGGTGCTGCACGGGAGGTTACTGAGCAAGCTGAGGGACCTGGGTGCGTGGCAGAAACTGGTGGGATGGGCTGAGAGCTGGCTACAGGGAAGACAACAGAGGATGGTTGTATGGGGGGGGGGGAGTCATCCAAGCCAAGGCCAGTAGCTAGTGGGGTGCCACAGGGTTCAGTGCAGGGCCATGTTTTGTTCAGTGTCTTCATTGGAGAATAAGATCAGCCTGTTCACTGATGACACTAAGATTTGTGCAAAAGTGGACAGTGAAAAAGGGAGGCAGGCATGCAGGGAGGATTAGCTAAACTTGAACACTGGTCTAAGGAGTGACAGATGGGGTTTAACACAAAGAAGTGCAAGGCCATGCACCTCAGAGCCAGAAATCCAAGAACCAGCTACTGACTGGGGGGAATGCAGGTAGCAGTTATAGAAAGAATCTGGGGGTAATAGTCACAGGGGACATGACGGTATCAGCACAATGTAGGGGGGCTACAGCAAGGGCAAACAAGATGCTTGGGTGCATTGCCAGAGGGATCACCTCTAGAAAGAAGGAGCCCATACAGAAAAAGAAGGGTGAATTTACAATTGTTTTATTCTCAAAGTCCCTTCATTTCTCAGTATTTATACCATGCAACCATTCATTTTCCATTTTTTATCTTTACTCTTCATTTTTTGCTCCTGATATCCTTTCAAATACCCTTCAAATGACCCATCTTTTTGAGCATTTTATTCTGAACAATTCGTTTTCCATTTTTTATTATTCTGAACCATTCATTTTCCATTTCTTATCTTTCATTGTTAACATTGCAACCAGTATCCATTCAAATACCCTTGAAATGACCCACCTTGTAGCAGTTAAATTATTTTAACCATTACATGTGTTTTCTTTTTGGGGCTGCATGGGTGGAGCCTGCAGTCCTTTTATGAAGAGTGAGGATTCAGCATTTTTTTTCCTTAATTAAAAAAAACCTGGATCCTCACCGACCATCACAACCCCGCCCCTCTCGGGTGCCCATGCTCTTTTAGTGCAGCTCCTCCCCACCAAGCTCTCGAAATCCTCCCGCTACCGCCCACTGTGCACCCACCCTTCTGTTTCCATCCCCTTTATTCTATTTAATTCCCATGCAAACAGCAGTTCGCTCAGTTGTAAGTACAATAAATGGCCATGGTATTTGGAAAGCAAAAGGAATGTGTGCACAACGCTTGGTAAATCTGTGAGCTGCGAAAGTTTAGTGCAAAGAATTTATCAGTCTTAGGTCAAGCTGAATCCTTGATGTTCCTAAAATTTGGAACTCCCTGTCTCCAGAAATTATAGGGAGTCACACTGAGTCTGGATTTTAATCAACACTGCAGTCTGAACTTACCAAGACTTTCAACCATTACTAAATGGGAAATGTGGTTTAAGTTGGGGTAACCAAGCTCTTGAAACCCTCCCGCTACCACCCACTGTGCACTGTACCACCCCACCCCTCTGTTCCCATCCCCTTTATTCTATTTAATTCCTATGCAAACAACAATTCACTCAGTTGTAAGTACAATAAATGGCTGTGGTATTTGTAAATCGAAAGGAATGCATGCACCGCCCTTGTCTGTGGCAATAACATATGTACAAATCGCTGAGGGTGCTCTGTGTGTGTGTGTGTGTGTGTGTGTGTGTGTGTTGCATAGGAAGAAAGGATAGACAACTGTAATTTTTGCGGCCAGGAGATATGTCGGAAGGAGCAGACAGTACAGTTTTATCTATTAGTATTTGTTTTTTCTCTAAATAATAAAGAAGTATTCACAGGTAGTCCCTTAATAATGTTCATAAAACATAATAGGTACATCAGGATAGTACAATAAATATGTCCAGATCATTATTTATTAACGAAAATACAAACAGATAAAATTACAGTTGTCTGTTCCTTCCTGCCTGTGGGATGTGCCTTCCCCCCCAAACACACACACTCAAAGGCACCCACCCTTAGTGATCTGTTTGAACTGAAGTAGACATTTTGACATGGGTGCCCAGTCTATTACTGCCAGAGAGAAATGAATGGGGTAAATAAAATGTGTTCTGAAACAGTCTTACTGCTGTGTTAATGACAGATACTAATAATATGAAAACTTCCAAGTGTAAGCGGGTAGAAGTGCATGAATTCAATAGTGAATGGACAAAGGGGAATGCCGTAGTTGTCAGATATCCGTGATAAATAATAAAATTGTGTGCTGACAAGGCTCTGTTATGGTTCGATCCCTGTCACCCAAACACCAACCATGTAAGGGACATGGTACACTTGCAGCTTTTAACATTCTGCTATCAACTATTATATGCATAATTACTGTGACCTGTGAACACTGTTATACGCAGTGAGCAGAAGGAAATCTCCAATGAAATCGGCAGCTATCTCATTAGAACATACCCTAAGTACCCCCCCGGCCCCGCTGCCCAGCCATCTCGGACCCTGCAGAAAGACAGATTCATATTTACTCAGTTACTCAGTGGTGTTCTACTTGCCTTTTACATTAGACTTTTTTCCGCTAGTACCTACAGCACACACTCCCGGAATAAATAATGTAACCCGATAACATTTTGCTATGATGTTATGATATCATATATCAGGATACTTTATCGTCAGGTTTGACTGAGATGAACATGAATCACTATGCAACGTACCAGCCGCTGTGAGCCCCCCCCCCAGCTAGCAACATGTAAAAAGCTCACAAACTATTTATACAGAGCTTCATTCCCAGCTTGTGATTTTGTCATGTTTTAAAAAGGATTTCATTCAGTGGTGAAAATATTGTTCTTCTAGGGAGATCAGCTGTTAACCAGAAAAGCAAAACATGTGGGTGCTAATCGTACCGCAAAATGCAGATGTTCTGACTTTGCTGCTTGCTTATATAAGCTGTGTGCCCAGGTAGTGTAGCTGGTTAAAAGATTATTGAGTCTCTTCCTTTACTCGCTCCTTATTTACTTTCTTACTCACCGCAGAAGTAGTCAGCATCATATTAAAAAAAAACAAAAAAAACCCATAATTTTGGGGTGTCGAAATTCGATTTTTAATACTCTGGCAACAAAGAAATTAAACACTAAGAGTTATCAATCCAAACCTTTGCACTTAGTCATTAACCTGTGCACACATACGAAGTGTTTTATGAATTTTAATGACTTTGGGTCGGGAATAGTGTCCTTTTGATCTGATTACTTGTATCTTACAGTACCTGCATTAGTCACCCATTTCTCCTCCCCACTAACAACAGCATTTATACCCTAAGTCCGTCCCCCCCCCACTGCCCAGCCATCTCGGACCCTACAGAGAGAGAGAGTTTCATATTTACTTAGTGGCGTTCTACTTGCTTTTTACATTAGACTTATAACCGCTAGTACCTACAGCACACACTCCCGGAATAAATAATGTGATCTGATAGCATTTTGCTATGATGTTATGATATCATATATCAGGATACTTTATCGTCAAGTTTGACTGAGATGAACATGAATCACTATACAACGCGCCAGCTGCTGTGAGCCCCTTCCCCAGCTAGCAACATGTAAAAAGCTCACAAACTATTTATACAGAGCTTTGTTCCCAGCTCGTGATTTTGTCATGTCTTAAAAAGGATTTCATTCAGTGGTAAAAATATTGTTCTTCTAGGGAGATCAGCTGTTAACTAGAAAAGCAAAACACGTGGGTGCTGATCGTACTGCAAAATGCAGACATTCTGACTTCGCTGCTTGCTTATATAAGCAGTGTGCCCGGGTAGTGTAGCTGGTTAAAAGATTATTGAGTCTCTTCCTTTACTCGCTCCTTATTTACTTTCTTACTCACCACAGAAGTAGTCAGCACCGTATTAAAACAAAACACAAGATGTAATTTTTGGGTGGCGAAATTTGATTTTTAATACTCTGGCAACAAAGAAATTAAACACTTAGGCAGGATCTACAAAAGTGCAACTGAGATGCGCCGGGCGCAAGTCAGAAATGCGGATGCTGATTCAGGAACAGGAAGCGCCAGTCGGCAGATGCCTCGCCGAAGACATGCGCCTAGGTGCAACATAATGATATCGCGGTATATACAGGGCGACCTATGCACACACAGCAGAACTCGATCCACAGAGCACAACCAGGGCGCATCAATGGAGCAAATCCAGCACAAAACCAAGATGCGCCAAAGAAAGATAAGTACAAAAAAAGGAGACTTAAGTCCGGCACACCAGCAGGCTGTCAATGGAACGACAACAGCAGCACACAGCCACAGTCAGAGGGGAGGTGGAACCAGACATAGGGAGAGGCACAGGCAGGCAAACTGCCAGCAACAACACTGGGCAGCAAGCAACACCAGAGGGCCACAGCAACAGAGGGGATGAACCCAGCAGCAGTTGCTATTGCTGGTGCCCTAATGAGGAGGAGGAGGAGGCAGGGGTGCTGGAAAGAACCATAGGCGGCCCGCCCCACTGTGGTACCGCGCCTGGCTGTCCTTCGAGTAGCTGACAGAGGTGGAGACAGTCAGGTGATACCACCTCACCAGGGCCATGCTGAGGCAGCTATGTGAGCTGTGCCATGATATGATGCAGGCACCCACCGCACGAGGTCATGCCATCTCGGTGGAGACCAAGGTGACAACGGTCATGTGCCTGCTCACCACAGGAACCTTCCAGAGGCCTACTGTGGACACCACTGGCATATCACAGGCCTTGACATCCCACCTCCTCACACAGTTCCTTACTGCACTGCTACCACACACTTCAGAATACATCACATTCCCCAGCATGCAGACAGAGTGGACAGGAGCCATGCAGGGGTTCCACAGGGTGGCATACATGCCAGGTGTCATAGGGGCCATCGACTGCACCCATGTGGCAATCTGCACACCACCTGGTGAGGAGGGCATCACATACATGAATCAAAAAGGGTACCACTCAGTGAACTGCCAGGTGGTGTGTGATGCCACTGGGTGCATCACCAGTGTCTGCACCACACACCCTGGGAGCACACATGATGCATACATATGGCACCAGTCAGCACTCTGCATGAGGTTTGAGGCCGGGGACATCCAAAGTGGACACCTGTCAGGTACATGTGACTGAGCGCTAGCAGCACAGGGTGGCACCACGTCTGGGACACATGGGCTGGGCTGTGGGCGGGCAGACGCAGGCATGAGGGCACTGGGACAGCAGGGGTGTGGAAGGGTGCAAAGGCGGATGCAGGGTGGCACGAGACTGATGTGCACCACAAGATGGATGGGGCAGGCAGGGGCAGCCTGGGCAAGGATGCAGGACTGCCAGGCATGTGGCTGCATGGGCGGGGGAGCAGGACAGGGGCACACAACTCAGAGGGTGGGATGGGGAGGGGGCACACATCACAGTGTAACACCATGCACTAATGGAGACACATCTACCCCCACAGGTGACGCCGCATACCCATTGTGGCCCTGGCTCCTAACCCCCATCTGACGACCCGGAACAGTGGTGGAGGAACGCTAAAATGAGGCACATGTCACGACACGCACCATTATTGAGCGTGTCTTCGGACATGCTGAAGATGCATTTCTGGTGCCTGTATCGGTCAGGTGGTGCCCTACAGTACAGCCCTGAGAAGGTCTGTGGCATATTCCTGGCCTGTTGTATGCTACACAACATGACCCATGACCATGGGATACCTGTCAAGGCCAGTGAGGGCGACAGTTGCAGGGAGGAGGAGGGGGTGGGGAGGGTGCAGCAAGGGCACACCCTGGGGACCATGGAGAGGAGGGTGGGCATGGGCACAGGGATCCCAGGCTGGCGACAAGGGCAAGGGCACGGGCATACCACACACGAGTGGTGGAGGAACACTTCAGGACATGCAGGTGAGTACGCAGGTTGGTACATGTGCAGGTGTGAGCACCACAGTGTAGGGACAGCTTGGTGGAGGAATGACGGGCACCGTATGCCACACAGGGGTGCACATGCAGGCGAATGCACACGATGGAGGACATACACACTCAGACACAGGCACCATGCATACAACATCCCAGAACTGCACAGGCCATGCCCACACTGTCACAGGTCAGTGTGCACTGCGGCCAGCACATGGGCACTGCAGGCACCGTAACACACTCATCATTCCCATGACACATGGAATGACAGCGGTACATGAACACACGCTGGAGAACATGCACAGGCAGCACAGGGGGGTGCCAGAGCAACCGTGTGGCAGGTGATCACCACGCACAGCGGCACTGGCCCCACCTGCAGGGAAGCTGGTACGCATGGGCATGCCACCTGCCACCACAGGCCCCTGGGCATGGACATCACAGAGCTGCCCCATGACCACCACGGACATGTGGGCAGCCTCTACCACAGCCGCTGGTGATGGGGGTTCCACCACCGGCCACAGAGGGTGTCCCCAGGGAACCCTCAGGGGTGCTGCACTGAGACCGTGAACGGATGCTCAGTAGGGTAGCCATCCTATGCCCACCAGCTGAGCCATGGCCGGTGGGAGTGGAAGCCAGTGGCGATGGGGTCAGCAGCAGGGGGCCCACCTGGCCCCACTGTCAGGGTGTCCGGGACATGCTCCTGGGCATCTGACTGGATGCACATTGTCCATGACGTGCTGTGTATGCAACCACTGCATCTGTAGCAGCCACGATCTGCTCCATGGCTGCGGTCATGCCCACCCGCATGAGGCGTATCTCAGCCAGCATCTGAGCATGCCACTCCACCACGGACTCATGCTCCTGGACCATGACAGCCCTGTGGCTCCGGAACTCTGTCCAGAGTGCCTCCTGACTGTCCACAGTTACCCACAACTGGTCAAGGTAGACACCCATGTCATTGGCAGGTGATGCGGCACGGTGGCAGCACCGACGTACAGGTGATGGGTTGGCCTCACTAGGGTCATCCATGGGCAGTGGACGCACCCTGGCAGGCTGTGCTGTGTGCGTGTCTGGGCTGGGCACAGCCACTTGCTGCCCATGTAATCCATCCACCGGGCCTACTGTAGTGGATGCATGCACACTGGTGCCCTGCCTGGATGCCACCGATGCTGCCAGCACTGCGCTGGGCAGCGGTGCAGGGAGCATGGCACACACAGCTCTGGGCAGCTGTGCCACCACTGCACTAGTGTCCAGCATGGTGGGAATGCTGTTGGCACCCAGGGACCTGTGCACAGGCATGCCCACGCCATGTGTACTGCCGTCAACCATGGCAGTGGCGCTGCTGACGATGGAACATGCGTCGGTGTCAATGACCTCACCCTGCAAGCCACTGGTGAGCACGATGAGTGCGTCTGCAATGTCCACCGCCTCATCTGGGACAGAATCAGACAACCCAGCCAGGCCCCCCAACCATGTGATGTACCCACCTTCAGTACCGCCAGTGCTGGTGGAGGGGTCCACAGGGCACTCTGCCACAAGGACCATGACTGGTGGTGTGCAGAGCGTGGACGTTGCCGGTGTGGTCACGCCCACGTTGGTGTCAGCAGCCCCATGGAGTGGGCCCGCATCATCGCCCATGGGGGCTGCACAGTCGGCCATGGCCACGCCCTAGAGTCGCGATGGAGCTGTGGAAGAGAGAAAGGTAAACATGGTTAATGCACAGGACGTACATGACACACAGCACAGTCAGCAACACACTGCCAGGTACGCATGCCTGTCCATGGCGGGGCCTGGACAGGTTGCACAGCTACTCACCATGCTGCGACGGGCTGCCCCCCATCTGGAAGCCACCCCCTGGGACGCCATGCACGGCTGTCCCCAACACACTGGCCGCCAGGAGGGCCTCGTTGGGACTGAGCCGTGCCACTGAGCTGGGTCCTCCCCCTGCCCACCGCAGGGATGCCTGGATGCTGGCCACCCTCTCCTTGGCCCTCTGTCAGTCGTCATTCCAGTGCTTATGACACTCCTGCACCGTACGGTTGAATGGTGCCACCGCTTTCATGTGCCGGGCCACCTCCTCCCAGCCCTCCGCTCGCGCCGTCCTGCTGCCACCCCTGCCGGTAAGTACATCCAGGCATAGGTGGCATGCCTCAATGAGTGCCCTCTCCTCGTCCTTTGTGAAGTTTGGTCACCGCCTGGTGGCGGCACCTGCCTCCTCAGACATGTCAAACACTGTGGGGTGAAGCAACCTGGTGTCAGAGCCACCTGTTTGTACACATGGACCCGCTCCTATCTCCCACTGTCTGCAGCCTCAACATGGTCTGTGATGCCAGTGGCCTGTGCCGTGGTCCGCGTGTGGGCAGCCGAGCACAGGTGGACATGCACCATGGCTTGTGGTCCATGTGGGACGACGCACATGCCACACATGGCACCCAGGCCACGGTTGGGGTACTGTGTAGCCGCCACAGGGTGTGTGACACTGACTCGTCTGCCATGGGTATGTCCCAATATCCCTGCAGTGTGTGCACTGACACTATGGTGCCACATCATACCTGGGTGCCACCCCTGCAATGGCTGCAGGGCGTTGGGGGACTGCCATGTGGTAGCACGCACTGTTGGGGTGATGGCAGTGTGCGTGCTGGCAGTGGTGACACTGTGCTTGCACGTGTGTTGTACTGTGCGACGTACCTACCTGTGGCAAGGTGCCGCATCCACCTCACAGTGCAGTCCACCCCCTGCCATACGTCCCATCCCTATATACATGGTGTGGTCCTCTGTACATGTCGCACCCCCCGGCCCACATTGCACCATCTTGGCGCACTGCCAGCTGCACCCTGGAATGGCAATGGTGCTCCGTACATGCTGTGCTGTGTGTGTCCCAGTGACCCGGTCATCCGCTGTGGACATGGCAGGGTCCAATCCACTGTCGCCCCATGGATACATCCCAGCAGTTGTACAACATGGCTTGCCGTGGGTGCTACCTAATGGTTGTCTGGTCCCATATGCAGTGTACAGGGATCCCATCAGGTGTGCACGCTCTGATGCAGGCACACTAGTGCGTGCTGTAGTCCTGTAAACGTGCCTGTATACTCACCTTGTAGGCACTGACTCCTCTCAGTGTCCTGGACTCAGCCTGCTGAATTGGGAGCATTTATGGCTCAGGGCATGCAAATGAGGCCTGAGCACCTGTTAATGAGATGCTAATCAGCTGAGTTTCCCATGCATGGTTGATGAGGCAGTCTGGGGCGCATTCTCTCTGAATAGCATAATTGCTCCCAGCTCATCTCACTTTGCACGGAGCATCTGTGTGATGCGCTAAGTACCATACAGCGCATTTCCGGTGCATGCGTGGCCTGGGTAGTGCATCTACATGCCTTGAGGGCATGTTACATGGCGCATTCGTCATGCATGCATAGTGACCGAGTGTTGCGGCTCATCTCCCATGATGCACCGTTCCACCGCTGTCTGGTGCACCATGGCATGCCTGACGATCATGGTGTCATGTTCCGTATCGCACAGCGTGTCCCACCATGCACTGCCCATGTTGCACTGATCTGGCATGCCCCACAGATCATGCACTATAATAGATACCGCGTTCATGGCGTATGCCGTGCGCAACGCCGGCGTATGCGTGCACGCTGCACGAACGTGTCCTGGCCATGCAGTGCCATTGCATGGTGGTGTGCCCATGCACCGGCTTGTCACCAACTGCCATTCGTGCTTCACATTCAGTGCGTGCTGTGCTGCATGTGCCTCACTGTTTCATGCAGTGCATCACGATCGGTAGATGGCGCATATCCTGTTTGTACCTTGCCACTGTCTGAACACAGTATAGGATGCCTGTGGCTGGGAGAATAGTGCCTAGGGCCATGAACTGGTCGCAGTTGGAGCTGCTACATCTTGTAGCACAGGTCATGGCTGTGGAGGGCTGCCAGTTTGGACAGGAGGACCTCCATGTGCCCAGGGCCCAGGTGTGGGCCACTATAGCATTGCGGATAGTGCTCCATACTGGGATGCCATGCACAGGGGGCAGTGCAGGCATCGCTATGGTGACCTCCAGAGGTGGGACCCAAAGTGGCTTGCAAGGCTGCGGCGCTGTGCATGCAGGGGTGCACTGCCACATCCAGGTAGGTGTTCTTCAGCTGTATCCTTGAGTGGCACATGCTGGGTGTGTATGTCACTGCCCTCATGGTGCTCCCATGCTGCATTGCCCTGGTGCCGGGGGGGCAGGGCATGGCTGTGTGTGCCTGCTACCACCGGGTGCTTCATGGCCTGGCATCACTGTCTGCTGCATGGCCACACGCCGGTGCGGAGGGGGGCTGAGGCACTGCATCCTGCACAGTGGCAGTGTTTGCTCATGGTGCTGTTTGTTGTGTTTTGCAGGACCAGGGGCCAGGCAGCATGCTGCGGATGCAGCTGAGGAGCGTCATCGGTGATACTTGGGTGCCAGGCCTGGTGCCATGCTGGGGGTGGGTGAGTACCGCTTTCCATGATTGCAGTCTTACTGGTTCTGTGCGGTCGGTGGTGGGTGGGGTTGTGTTCCACATTCTGTCCCTCAGTGTGTGTTTCTTCTGTCATTTTCTGTAGGTGTTCTGGCTCATCATGCTGTTCAGGGTGGTGGTGGTGGTGGTGGTGCTGCACCAGTAGATGTGGACCGGAGGATCTGTGTGGCCATCCAGGTGGCCCTGTGCCCTCTCACTCAGACTGTTCAGCACTTGTCAGTTGTCCTGCGGGGCATCATGCTGCGCCTTCCGGGTCGTGCCAGGGTGCTGCGTGGCAGGTCACGGTGCTACTAGTGTCCCCCTGCCACTTTCTGGGGGACATCCCGTGTACATAGCTGCCCTACCCTGTCCCCTGTTACTGTTCCTTTCCTGTCCTCCTTCCCTTCCCTGCTCCCCCTCTTCCCCGTTTGTGGATGTTGTTGTTCCTTTTCTGACATTTGGTTTGTACAGTTTATATGCCCATTACATTTTATAAACATGTTTTACTCTACACTTGTGTCTGTGGGTCTGTTTGTTCCAGCTCAGTGGTTGCTCCTCCTGCCCTGCTGTTTTGCTCCAGTTGTTCTGCTGGCTCCCCCCTGTGTGGCTACAGGGCATCTTGCCTGCCCTGGTGCATCTCTGGTTGCGCTGGCACATCTGCGGTTGCACCATTGTGTCCTGTGGTGATTCACAGTGGCGTTGCGCTTGGCACGGCGCATGCCTCTGTGGATGCCTATGAGTGGGCTTGGCGCATCTGTCTTGCGTTGGTGCATCTGTGTTGTGCCAGGCGCCACCTTCTTTGTGAATCCTGCCCTAAGAGTTATCAATCAAAACCTTTGCACTTGGTCATTAACCTGTGCACACATACAAAGTGTTTAATGAATTATAACAACTTTGGGTCAGGAATAGAGTGTTCTTTTGATCTGATTACTTGTATCTTACAGTACCTGCATTAGTCACCCATTTCTACTCCCCACTAACAACAGCATTTTAGATCAGATAAGATAACAGACAGTGAGAGAAGTTATAAAAGGGTATGCTCTACACTCTGCTGCTGTGCTGAGGAGGTAAAAACAGAAGCAGAAGAGCTGTCTTGTGTGAGCTGTTTCTGTTTTAGTTAGTTAGTTTTTGTTGACCAGGTAAGTGCACTAGACAAATTCTGCCTATTTTCAGGCATGGCCCAGGGGAAGGGGAAGGGGATACAGATAAATGACAACTGACTTTGAACCAGATTAAGGTGTTAGTGGTATTATAGTGAATGGGGGGAAATTTGGCCAGGGCACCGGGGAAATCCCCTACTCCTCGTTAGGAGGAACCCTTGTCGGCCAGATCTAAAATGGCGGACATGGAGTGTGGTGTAGGAAGAGGTCAAGGAGGAGGAGAAGCTGTGGAACCTGTTCCTGGTTACCTATGTCTGTTATGCCTGACATTGATCCTACGACTGAAGAAATGGAAGACGTGAATTTTTTGTTAGAGTCCACTACTGAGGCTGGTTCCAGCACTGATTCCCAGGCTACTAACATACTATTGGCAGCAGATTAGGCCTAACGGTCTATTGAGTCTGCTCGAACCTCAGATCCCTAGTTGGGTGCCGAGGCCCTTCCCTCCCTTGTGTTCCAGAAACCCCTATCATCCATCCCCACCCCCCTGGGACAGGCCATCATCTGATGCATCCACTTTCTGTGTCTGTCCCACCCTCTCTTGAAGCCCTCCACTGTGGATCTCTGAACCAGCTCGTCAGGCAGTGCATTCCAAGGGTCCACCACCCTCTCAGTGAAAAACCTCCTCCTCTTGTCCCCCTCACCCTTCCACCTTCCAACTTCAAACCATGCCCTCTGGTAACACCTCCCTGCTTTAGTCTAAAGATCCCCTCCATGTTTACCCTGTTTATTCCCTTGAGGTACTTGAAGACCTCAATCATGTCCCCCCTGTCTCTCCTCTCCTCCAATGAAAACAGGCAGAGCTCCTCAAGTCTGTTCTCATACGTCAAATCCCTAGCACTCATATCATCTTAGTTGCCCTCCTTTGTACCCTCTCCAGGAGCTGTATGTCTCTTCAAGTGTGGTCTCCAGTACTGTACACAGTACTCAAGGTGTGGTCTAACCAGTCCATTGTACAGCGGCAGAATCACTTCCTTGCTCCTAGAGGTGATCCCCCTTACGATGCATCCCAACATCCTGTTTGCCTTGCTAGTCGCTGTCCTGCACTGCACAGAGTTATTCATACATGCATCCACCATGACCCCTAGGTCTTTTTCCCCTATTGAGGCCTCCAGCGCCTTCCCTCCCAGGGTGTACCTGTGTTTAGGGTTTCCCCACCCAGACTGTTAGTTTGATTCCTCTTGAGACCACTGCGACAACTATGAAGTTGGAGAAGACTGCTGTCTCTACTATGAAACTGCTGTCTTCGGATCAGGAGAAAGCTATGTTGCAGAATGAAATTCTACATAACAAAGCATTTTGTTAAAATTACTTGTGAAAATTGCTGAACGTTCACATTCAGCGACTCCTGATATTGCACTTCAGACATCTACTGTGGCCACGGGTATGTCTTCTGCCCTGTTTCAGACTTCCCAAGATGTTCCCTCTCCTGCTATGGCTACCATTGTTACTGCACCACCTAGTCAGATGCCTCCTGATAAGTCACAATCCATACCTGCACCTCCCGTTTCTGCTAGTCAGCTTAACGAGAAAAGCTGGGACCCGGAGTCTGCACTGAAAGCTGCTGGATGGCTCTCGATGTCTGGGACTACTGGGTGGACTTCTCCGGGACTGGTCTCTGTGGCAGACATATCGCAACTCTCTCCAATTGATGTTAGCCGTGCTGCAGCACCACCAGCCCTCTGTTCACAGTCGGTTAACTCTACAGCTGTTCTCCTTGCTAATGCATGCCCTGACTCAGTGGATAAGGTTCGGACTGATCAAATTTTGGTTGCAACGGATACATGCAGCAGTTCTGACTTGCACCCGACTGTTGATACAGTGATGACCAGAAACCTGCCTCTCTCTGACGACACCTTAGAAACTACCATGGGTGTGCACGCTGCAGATCCTGAACTGGGTGCCTCATCTTCTTTGCTTGACACTACTCGATGGGATTTGACTGCCGCTCCCTCAGTGTCTGCCTTTTCCATGGCAGATTTGTTTAAGCAAGTGGGTGAGCCCGCTCAATGGCGAAATGTGGTGAGGTTGAGATATACTGGGACTCAGGATACTTTTCCTGATAGAAAATTTGTTCTACATACTTTATTGAGACACTCTATGGGAATCCAGGCACAAGAATTGTTTGCTTTTATACATATTAAGGGTGAGAATATTTATGATGTGAGTTTCAGGAATAATGGTGCCTTAGAGAAGTTCTGGCAGAAGCTTGAACTTGTTAAACATCAGCCAGAGTGGCAGGATTTTTTTGCAATTCCTCTGACCAAGCCTACTATTAAAAATATAATTTTATTGTTTCGTAATGAAGGGGTGAACTTTGAGGATGTACAATATTGGCTTAGACAGAAGTGTGGATCTTACAAAATCTGGTCCCTATCCTTGATGATGATTTTGTGTGGACAGGGGGATGGGGGATTAGAGTTAAGTTATTGCATAATGAATCTGGTATCCAACACCTGCCTAGTAGTTTTCACATAGGGAGGGATAGAGGGATCTGCTTTTATCCTGGCCAACCAAAAACATGTCACAAATGTGGAGCTAGGACACATCTCAGTTCCACCTGTTCACTTCCCCATTGCAATCTCTGTTTGGAATATGGACATGCGAGTTTGGGTTGTCCTAATCCACTCAGGTGTAATTTATGTGAGGAATCAGGTCATACCTACTATAAATGCCCATAGGCAGCACGTAATAGGACAGATAAGGTTATGCAGGATCCTGATTCCTTAAAAACGGCTCACCAAGTCAGGATGACACAAGCTAAGCTAAACGCTGCTGCTACAACTTCTGTTGTATCTCCCTTCCCCATGATTACACCTTCCAGGGACAATGTAGTGCTCAGCTCCACTCATGAGGAAGTGGCCCACATTTCTGCACCTCCTGTCTCCTTGGGTGACATGGAAATGGACAATCCCCTTCCATGTTCTGACTTGCAGGACTCTAGCAAGCCGGACAGCATGCCCCCTCCTGTGGAAGCCCCCATGGAAGTTGTACATTCTACCAAACCAAGGAAGGCTAAAAAGAACATAGAGGCCCAAACTAGTGACCCTCCTATCCTGACTAGAAATTGGTTCAATTCTTTGTATAAACATAAGCAATGGGGAGATTGTGACCTGGATGAGGTGGATTCTGATACTTCTTCGGTGGCTTCGGGATCCAGGAAGGTACCATGGAGTCTCTGGTGGAGGTCAGTGTCAAAAAAGCTAGGGGAAAGGGGAAATCTAGGAAGAAGCCAGATGGGTGACTTATGTCTCGTAACTCTCTGCTTTCCTTATGGCCCAGTTGCTCAGCCCACTGACTTTGAATGCTAATAGTATTAAATCATTTAAGAAACGGTGTACAACCTTTCAGATTTTGAATGGCTTGAGTAATAACATTTTCCTTTTACAGGATACTCATATTAAAACAGAGTATGAACTTACTCAGGGCAAGACGCTATGGTCAGGGGGAGCATCTTATTGGTCTCAGTGGCTAGAACAGTGTGATGGGGTTGCAATTTTACTTAAAGGTCCGGGGTTTCAAATTAAACGACTCGTGTATATTGAGCCTGGGAGAGCTCTTCTATTGGATGTCTTATTTTTTTAATATAGAGTTAAAGTTAATTAGTATTTATGCACCACAAAGTATTGCATCTCAGGTTGCATTGTTTAATTTGGTTCAACCTTTTTTATACACCCAGAAAACTGTCATTTTTGGTGGCGATTTCAATTGCGGGCTTTCTCCTGCAGACAGGGGCTGTAAATCGCAAAAATTATTTAGCGACATGGCATGTTTAAAAAATATGATCTCAACTGCAAATTTGTCTGATATTTTTGCGGTAACAAACACTAAGGGACAAATGACTTATGTGAAAGGCTGATTGCAAACTAGGATAGATTATCTTTTTGTATCTAATTCCTTACACATCTGTAAAGTATTCACTGTTCCTATTGAGACCTCAGATCATTTGGCTGTCTCGTGTTTGGGTGGCATGGGTGAGCTCCCTACGGTAAAATCTTTCTTTAGATGGAGGTTGAATAAAAACTTATTAGCAGACACAGTTTTACAACGAAAATGGGGTGACTTACTCCGGGCTAGGGTATCTATAGTGGAGGCATATGATAACATTTTGGAGTGGTGGCTGGCCTCCAAGGCTGATTTTAGATCTCTTTTTATTGAGCATGCTACATGGAAAGGCCGACAACAGTACACACAATATTTGATTTTACGGGATCAACTGCACCAGCTTATATCCATGGCACATGCACTTGATGTTGATTTGACAGCCCAGATTCAGCAGACAAAGGCAAAAATGATTAAATTTCAATACAATAGAGGTTTAAGCCTAAAGATGGAGGTGCAATTTGGCACCCAAGGATGCAGCCCTACTCTGGATGCTTTTCGTAGCTGTTCAGACCGGGTTAAAGCTACTATTATAGACACATTACAGACGGTGAAGGAGTCCATCCCTACTACTGATCAGAGGTTGATTAGGGATGAATCACAAAAATATCTCTTTCAACAAT
Organism: Neoceratodus forsteri; assembly: GCA_016271365.2. Taxonomy (NCBI): domain Eukaryota; kingdom Metazoa; phylum Chordata; order Ceratodontiformes; family Ceratodontidae; genus Neoceratodus; species Neoceratodus forsteri. The sequence continues at coordinate 721,180,074 of CM057458.1, read as the reverse complement.
TTGGATCTTTAGTAGATTCTGTAGATTCTTCTGTTTTTTTACAAAATGTAAAACTTCCTCCACTTTCTAGTGATATATCAGATTCCATTACATTAGAGCTATCTCTGGTGGAAGTGGAACAAGCCATTTCTAAACTTAATTTGAATATGGCACCTGGGATGGATGGCTTAACACCTGAATTTTATAAAACTTTCAGTGCGCAGTTAGCCCCTATTCTAACTTTTGTGTTTAATTTCCTGTTACACTTATCTGACATATCCACAGAGTTTTCTCAAGCCCTTTTAATTCTCCTGCATAAAAAAGGTGATAAAACGAATCTTAATAACTGGATGCCTATAAGTTTATTAAATGTGGATTATAAAATTCTCATGACAATTTTAGTCCAGAGGCTCGCCAAAATAGCTAGTGTTGTAATCTCTCCTGTGCAGATGTGTGGTATTCCCAATAGGTCTATCTTTCATAATTTACAGTTACTATGAGATTTATCACATAGTGTTCAGGTTGGCTTTTATCCTTGGATCAGCAAAAAGCCTTTGACAGGGTTAATCACAAGTTTTTATTTCATACCTTACTGTATTATAGGGTTCCGACTAAGTTTATTACATGGATTCAGAATATTTATGCATCTACCTCTTTACGACCATTTATAAATAAAAGGTTTGGCATGACATTTCAGATAATGAGGGGCGTGAGACAAGGATGTCCCTTAAGTCCTCTCCTATATTTATTTTCCATTGACCCTCTGATATGAACAATTAGGGATGATCCCCGTATTCCTGGTATCCAGATTCCTGGTTGTCCAGATTCTACGAATATTAGTGCTTATGCGGATGATTTGTGCCTTAGTATACAGTCTGAAGCAGCTATTCCTATCATTGAATGTATGCTTAAACACTATGAATCGGTATCAGGGGCTACACTTAACTATGATAAAAGTACATGTTTCCAAATCAATCCTGCAGCCCGTTTGCTCCCTCCCTCTACACCTAGCTCAATACCTATTTCTAAAGCACCTATTCAGATATTGGGAATTACTTTTGGTACACTGGATGATGCTCAGCACAATTGGGAACTGGCTATAGCCAGATGTATTACTCTTTTACATCAGTGGAATTCTAAAACTATTTCTAAACAGAAAAGAGCGTATTTAATTAAGTCTTTAATTGTTCCACAATTTTTGTATATGGCTAACATTTTTCCGATTCCGTTTTCTTTGGAACCACGAGTTTTCAGTGTTTTTTTTCAGGGTCTCTGGGGCAGTAGGTTAAACCCCATCAGAAGAATTTTTTACGTATTACGATTACACTCTGGGTGGCATCAGAATGCTACATCCTATTGTCTTTTTTCATAGTATTTTTCTGTATAGAAATTTATTAGGTCTCATTCGGGGTTCTGCATTATCATGGTTTAATTGTGTTTTCGGCTGGTTCTTGGTCTTTCAGCAGAAATGGGACACAGGTTTGATCACTGTATCTATGATTAATAATACTGGTAATATTCCTGGCTATATGAAACCCTGTCTCACGAAATTGCGTCACTGGAGTATTACCCAGCAATTCACTATTTCCAAATCCAGGAAGGCCTATTACTCTGTGATTATTGATGAGGTATTGTACATTCCACCTTTACTCCCTTCATGCCCGGCAGCCCGGGTACGTGAAGTCTGTCTTCAATTGGTAGATAAGCATATGCCACCTCAGATGTGGGATGTGGTGTGGCTTTCTTGCCGAGGATGTCTAGGCGTCCGGAATACTCTCAAACATAAGGCCATAGAGGAACACATATGTCCCAGGGAGATCTGTACTAATGTTTTTGAAACCATTGAACATTTTTTTCTTTTCTGTCCATTTGCACGAACGTTCTGGGGTAAGTTACATGATATTTGGACAGACCCAAACCTATTTCCCATGACTTATGATATCTTGGTCTTAGGTTTATACCCTTCTTCTTTAGTTGCATATAATAAAAGTACCTTGAGGGTTTTATTTGTGGCCTGTAAATATTATCTGTGGCAAGCTAGGTGTATTCTTTTACTACAACAAAGGGTAGTGATGCCTGAAGGTGTGCTTACTCAGGTTTTGAGCTCTCTACAGATTCTCTATAGAAGTGAAAAACATAAATGTTCTATTAAACAGTTTCATTTGTTATGGAACTTATGTCATTGGGTGATGCCTTAATTGTGATACTAATTATATGTTTTTTGGCCGACAGTTTTGAGAACTTTTGGTTCATCTCACGACGAGACTTTTTTTTTTTCTTCTCTTGCTGTATTTTCTTTAATTTACCATATTAAGTTTTAGGACTTTAACACATAAAACTTGGTTTGCCTGTATGAGGAATTCTGTATGTTTACTCTTATTTTTTACATTGTGCTCTGTGTGATGTAACACTATTATGTATATTATGAACTTTATGCTTTAATAGAATTTTCCCTACTCCTTTAGTGGGTGGGGGTTAGGGATGTTAGGGTCACAGTATGTTGCAATTCTTATTTCTGTTTTGATTTTCCATATTATGAGTGGGTTTGTTGTAATAATGTTTAACATTTAGTTGTTTCTTAAGGTTTCAAAAAAAATTATTGTGAAGAGGTGTCTTTTGCTATTTTCACAGTATGAACCAAATACTACAGGGTTTCTACTTTTCTTTGATTTTCTGTATGATTAATACTTTTTTTGTTGTTGATGTTTTATTTCATCATTTTATCATATGATTTGTACATGTCTTGTTTCATTATTTGCTTGAAGTTATAAATAAAAAATTTCCCCTACTCTTGCTGCAGGGGGCGTTGAAGCGCTGCAGGAGAGTCGAGGTCTCAGTATGTCCCAGATGCTGGAAGGGGAAGGTCTGGTTCTTGGAGCTCCTGAGGTGGTGCTGCAAAGCACTGGTGAAATGGAAATGGATACAGTAGAACCTTTCAATGGAGTTGTTTTAGAGAAGCCTGAAATACCTATCCTGGAAGATCCTTTGTTAGACGATATGGATTCTGCTGAACTGGAACTGAAAGTAGAGATGGAGGCAAAGAAGAAACAACTAATGGATTTAATTACTGCTACAGAGACAGAATATAATTTGAGTAGGTCACGTTTGGAGGAAGAACAAAAGAAAAGGAAAAGGTCGGAGGCAAGTCCTACTTCAGGTACTGGAAAGCGTTTGCCTACTAATTTTGAGATGGTCCCTGAGAGGAATACTTGTGAGAAGTTACAAACTCCTGAACAGGGTCAAGAAGACAAGATCTCTGCATCTCAGGTGTCTACTGATGAAGCAGATTGGTTTCCTGAAGACGTGCTGCAAAAGGCAGGTTGGATTTATAAAAACAAATGTTGGGTTCCTGATCACACATACCCTATACCCAGAATATCAGCAAACTCATCTTTAAGAATAACTGAAAATCCTCTGGCAGTAGACTCAGGGGAAATACCACATATGATTGGGGTTTCTCAGTCCTTGAAAGTTAACACGGTGGTTGCACAATACAAGAGTGAGACAAGGGAGAAGCTGATTACGACAGACGCGGTTTCGCCATTGCAGCAACAGGTATTGGGGAGAGTGGCAAACCATGATCAAATGGATAAAGAGGAGTTTCAACCAGGTGACAGAGAAATGGTAGGAGACAAACAAGATTTACCAAGGGCAAGTTCGTTACTAAAGGGAACTGGTGGGGAAAAAAAAACTAATACTGATACTCAGATACAAGATGGTACAAGTTCAAGTCATATGCAGGGTTATTTTGGAAACCGGAACTGGCAGCTAAGCGCCAATTTTTGGTTCGATTAAGATATGTTGGGAAAGCTCCCATTCCCCCAGATAGGTTGCAGGTGGGGAAATAGAAACATAGAAACATAGAATTTGATGGCAGATAAGAACCACTTGGCCTACCCAGTCTGCCCATTTTCCTACCTAACAGATAAGCTGCAGATCCTAGTTAACCAATAGCTTACTTCCTCCTACACCCCACTAGGACTGCCTTATGCCTGTCCCATGCATTCTTGAAGTTCCCCACTGTTCTTGACTCCACAACCTCCTCAGGGAGGCTGTTCCATGCATCCACAACCCTCTCAGTGAAAAAATACTTCCTCACATTACCTCTGAGCGGTCCCCCCTCTATCTTCAAATTGTGCCCCCTTGTTCTTGCACATCTCTTTTTCTGGAAGATGCTACCCTCTTGGACTTTGTTAATTCCCTTGAGGTACTTGAAAGTTTCTATCATGTCCCCTCTCTCCCTTCTTTCCTCAAGGGTATACATATTAAGCTCCTTTAGTCTTTCTTCGTATGTGTTCTGGTGCAGACCCTGCACCATTTTGGTTGCCCTCCTCTGGACAGCCTCCACTCTGTCTATGTCTTTGTGGAGGTGGGGTCTCCAGAACTGCACACAGTACTCCAGATGGGGTCTCACCAACTGTCTGTACAGAGAGATAAAAACTTCCTGTTTTCAACTATTGATGCCTCTTCCTATGCATCCCAGTATCCCCCCAGCCTTCCTTACTGCCTTCTCACATTGCTTGCTTACCTTTAGATCATCTGATATAATTACCCCCAGGTCCCTTTCTATTTTTACTGTTGTCAGTATCTCACCCCCCCATTGTGTATGCTTCCCCTGGGTTTTTGTTTCCCATGTGCATTACCTTGCACTTCTTTGCATTGAATCTGAGCTGCCATACATTTGACCATTCCTCCAACCTTGCCAGGTCCCTTTCCTCCTTTCCACTCCATCTTGTGTATCAACCCTGTTGCAGATCTTTGTGTCATCTGCAAAGAGACATACTTTTCCTTTCAGTTCCTCTGCAATGTCACTTATAAAGACATTAAAAAGGACCGGTCCCAGTACTGAACCCTTCGGTACCCCACTAGTAACCCTCCTTTCTTCACTGTGTATTCCATTTACTACTACCCTTTGTGTCCTGTTGTCTATCCAATTTTTTATCCAGGCTACCACCTTGGGACCCACTCCAAGGCTGGCTATCTTGTGTATTAATCTTTTGTGTGGGACTGTATCAAATGCCTTGCTAAAATCTAGGTAGGCCATGTCCACAGCCCCTCCCTGGTCTACTACTTTGGTCACCCAGTCAAAGAAATCTATTAGATTCATCTGACATGACCTTCCCATTGTGAATCCATGCTGTTTTGGGTCCTGTGCCCCCACTGGCCTCTAGGTACTCAACAATTCTTTCCTTTAGAAGTGATTCCATCATTTTCCCTACCACTGAGGTCAAACTAACTGGTCTGTAGTTTCCTGCCTCTGTCCTGCTCCCACTTTTGTGAAGTGGAATCACATCTGCCCTCCTCCAGTCCTCGGGTACCACCCCATCCTCCCATGATTTGTTAAAGAGAGTAGTCAGCGGGTGTCACTAGTTCTACTCTTAGTTCTTTTAGAATTCTTGGGTGAATCAAATCAGGCCCCATTGCTTTGTCCACCTTTAATTTTATTAGTTCTTTCAGAACCCTTTCTTCTATAAATGGACTGGTATTGACCCCCGTCTTCAGAGTGTTTCTCTTGTTTGGTTTAGGTAACTTCCCCTCCTCTTCCTTTGTGAATACTGAGCAGAAATATTCATTCAGTATCCCTGCTTTTTCACTGTCACCCTCTACCCACATTCCCTCCCCTTTATTAAGCTTCAGTATCCCTCCTTTGGTCTTTCTTCACTCCCTAATGAACCTATAAAAGGTCTTATCCCCCTTCTTAACAGAATTGGCTATCCTTTCCTCGGTTTGGGCCTTTGCTATTCTGACTGCCTTCCCAGCTTCTTTCTGCTTTAACTGATAAAGTTCTCTGTCCTTAATTTTAGACTTCTTGGGCTTTACTCCTACAGAAGTTTATGCATTTATACATGCACCCGGAGACCGGCACTATGATATAAGTTTTCTTTCATTTAAACTGTTGGACAAGTTTTGGACACAGTATTACGATTTAAAAAAATCAGAAGTATGGTCAGATTTTATTGCTATCCCTATAACTAAACCTACTATAAAAACAGTGACGGTTTTATTTCAAAATGAGGGAGTGGATGTGAGTAATATTACTTTTTGGTTAGAAAAAAGATGCACAATTTTTGATCAACCACAGGCAATCATGGATGAAAATGGGTTTTAGAATGGGGTGTGGACATATCGGGTACAGTTGAAACAAATGGATACTAATATTCAGCACTTACCTAGCTAATTTTTTTTAGGAAGAGATTGAGGTATTGTGTTCTGTGCAGGTCAGCCAAAAAGTTGTTATCGTTGTGGTGCTTTGACCCATTTAAACACTGATTGTGATACCATAAAATGTTTCCATTGTGGAGTTTTGGGCCATACTGCAGCTCAATGTACAGCTCCCCCCACATGCAATTTATGTGGGAATGATGAGCATAGTTTTCAGGAGTGTCCATGGGCAGCACATAATCTTGACGAAATCTTAGACCATCATATTTTGTTAACACAAGCAAGGAAGCCCTTTTGAAATACTGAGAGAGGTGAGAGGGAGCCCCCACTTAGACGCAGAGGAAGAGGGAGGGGGGACTTTACAACTCCAGAGGTGGCAGTTTCCAGAGATCTTTGGAGATACAACGTATAGACACCCTCCCTCCCAAATGAGTAAAACCTCCCAAGAACTCTCTTCATCACTGTTAGTGCCTAACACTGTGGAAACCCCCTTTGTGACTCCTCAGAGTTCTCCTCAAAGACGTTCAAGTTTACCAGGAAAAAAGGTGGACAGGAAGGAGAATTAGGAGTGATTTCTCAAGGTTATCCCCCTGATTTTGATATTGAGGTGAGCCCTTTACCTGTTTCTTCAATAAATGTGGACCCTCAGGTAAATGCAAATGCTGTACCTTTATCACTGTTACCCCTTTCAAATGGATTTGCTGCCTTTTCCTCATGGAGTGAACAGATAGAAATGGAAATTCCGATAGAAGAAGATAGGTCTTCCTCTTCATCTATACCACAGCTTGATCCCCTTAAACCTAGAGTGTTTGAACCATAAAAGAGGATAACAAGATTTAGTAAGAAGGGTTTGAATATTCCTCCCTGAGCCAATACATCTATGAATAGCAAGTTTAAATGTGAATAGCATACATTCAGGGTATAAAAGGAAAACGACATTTGCTATTTTACAGGATTTTGATTTTGATGTATTTTTGCTTCAGGACGCACGGCTCCGTACTCAGTTAGAAATTAATCAGGTGACTCAAGATTGGAAGTGGGGTCCTTCTTATTTGTCAGTGGGTACAGACACTTGTTGTGGGGTAGGTTTTTGCTTTCGGTTTACTGGGGCTAAGGTTCTAAGACAAATGGATATAGAACCAGGTAGGGCATATATGATGGATGTACTCATAAATTCCTTTACATGTAGAATGATAAACATGTATGTCCCACAGATTAAATCAGTAATAATTGAGTTATTGACTAAAATACAGTCTTACTTGCACACCAGTAGGCAATTTTTTTGGGGAGGGGATTTCAACATCAGTTTTAAAGATGGACTCTGGTCAAAAGTGCTACATTGCAGAATTAGAATAAGCATACCCCCCAATAAATCTCATTCCAAACATTAGGTTTCTGTGTTACTTCATTTTAAAGTTATGGGCTATTTTGTAACCCTGATTTCACTACCTGTTCAAAAAAGTCAGTTTCAGTGAAGAAGTGCTGATGATGTCATCTCCTGAACTCACAGTCTAGCCCTCCCTGTCAGCAAGCTTATAAGACCTGTTTCTCCAAAGTTAAAAGATCATTCTGCAATAGTTTTCAAAAGCAAAACAGGCAGCAACATTCTAAAAACAGTGCTACAGAATCTATGTGTTTCAGGTTTTGTAACAAAGTTGACAAATTTGTATTTTAATGCCTTTTTGGTGTGGTTCATTTCTCCAGCATTGCAGGATGCTGAGTCAGCATGCCTCCAGGCTGCTGATACCTTATGAAGTGTTACTGTGCAGTGCCTGTTTGGAAGTTGTTTTGCTACAAGTGTTGCAATGCTGGTAACTGCATTGCTGTTTCTCAGTGTCTGCTTTACAATAAGTTTTAATTGGGGCCCTATATGTGTTAATTCCTACTAGGGGCGGAAGTGTTAGCCCTGGTAAAACAATCATTGTAATGTGGAGTACAATGCAGATGATCCTGAATATAGCTCAAGTAACAGCCTGTCAATGAGAAAACAGAAAATGAGCTCTGCTCAACTAGGTATCCCATTCGTTCATGCTTTGATGATGAATAAAATATTTATTGATTGAGTGAGTGATTAAGCATTGAGCTAGCTACTGCATAGAAACTCTTGGTAAGGTTTCAAAATAGCACCACCTCTCCCACCCCCATTTACAGGGTGATGGAATAATTGATTTAAAGTGCCATCTTGAGAAATCACCTCAATTGAATGATAGGTGTGAATGATCACAGCCTTTCACCACATCAGAGATATCCAGTCTGCAAATCTCATATTAGTGTGTTGTGACTTAGCATCCAGCAACCCAGGAGAAAAGGACTACAACAAAAAAGCACCAAAACCAAAACTATGAATTTGTCAATTTTGTTACAAAACCTGAAACACACATAGGTTTTAAAGCAATGTTTATTGAATGGTGCTGCCTGTTTTATTGGGGAAAACCATTTGCACATAGTTTTTAAACTTTGAAGAAGCAGGTCCTGTAAGCTTGCTGACAGGGAGGGCTAGACTGTGAGTTCAGGAGATGACATCATCAGCACCTCTTCACTGAAACTGACTTTTTTGAACAGGCAGAGAATTTAGGGTTGTAAAATGATTTGTAACTTTTAAACAAAATAACTTAGGGTTCCCAGTTTTGGTGTGAGGGTGATTAGGGCTACTCTATGTTGATCCATATTCTGAATTTATTGATGCCAGTAATTTGTGACCATAGTCCCTCTTTAAACAAGGGAGGGTACTTGGTAAACAGTACTGTGATAAGACCTTTTTAAAGAAAATAATTACTCTTGCTGGTCTAAAAGATTTTTAAGAGGACACTTTGCAAACTAGAAAAGCCACCTTTTATAAGGGTCAGTTATCATCACAAATAGATTTGTTGTTCATTCAGAAAACATTGCTTGTTTCACAGAGTTATAGTATCCCATTTGAAACTTCAGATTACATGTTAATAGGGATCAATATAGCTGTACCTCCAGAAAGAGAAGCTAGGCCGGGTTTTTGGAGACTTAATGTTGCGCTTTTGAAAGATCCGCATATTTTGACTGGTTTTTGAGATTTAATAAAAGATAAAGCTATGACAATTTTTCTTCATGAGGATATAGAGAAATGGTGGGAAAATGTTAAACAACTCATAATTATTTATTTTCAAGTAAAAGGGAAGCTAAGGGCAGCTACATCGTACCTACATTATTTAACACTGCGTAAAGATTTGGGTTTGTTGATTTCTAGACAGTGTAATGAAGGGGTAGATCTTAGGGAAGAAATCGAGCTAGCATACCTCTCAACCTCCCACCTCATAAATCAGGGACAAGGCTTAAAAAAATCAGGGACAAAGGACCAAAATCAGGGACACATCTTCAAAATTAGAGATATCCTCCCAGAAAGCTGGTAGAATATGGGGCTTAGTGCACAATGCATTTTCTAAAGAACAACAAGTCTGTAACTTTAATGCTTGACATTGTTTTGTGCTTACAGTCCCCACTGTTTAGCCACAAAAACACAAATTTTAGGAGGGACAGAGTAAAATGTTGAGGCAAAATCAGGGACGTCCCTGAAAATCAGGGACACTTGAGAGGTATGCGAGCTAGTAAAGTTAGAAATGAGAACATACCAAAATGATAGATTTCTCTCCTTACAAAGAGAACAAACGTTTGGTACACAGGGGAAGGCAGAGAGTATAAACCCATTAGTGAGTAGTCAGTATAGACGAGAGAAAAAATTAATTCTAAGTTTAAAAACAGGAAAGGGGTTATCAGTGAGAAATAATGAAGGGATTATGAGAATGATAGAGCAACATGTAAAAACTCAGTTTGGGACCCCAGTAGAAGCCTCACAGTTTACACCACAACTATTGCAGATGGCTGAGGTACCTAGCCTAGCTTCAGAATTTCATGGACCTTTATTGGCTCCATTTTCGCATGATGAAATTTTGGCAGTAATAAATGGATTACATAGTGGTATTTCACCAGGATTAGAAGGATTACCGGGGGAAGTATATACTGAGCTTTGGGATCTCATCCCTCAATAAATGTTGAGCATTTTTAATTTTTTTAGAGAAGAATGTTATCTTCCAACAAAAACGTATGAGGAATTGTTGATTTATTTATTAAAATCGGGGGATTCTATGGATATATGAAACTGGTGGCCGATAACATTATTAAATACAGATTTCAAAATATTTGCAAAATTATTAGGTAACAGATTGGCTCAGGTGATGGAAGATTTAATATTTCCAACAACAATTTTGTTCTGTACCAGGGAGGAGAATTACTGAGGCTTTGTTGTTTCTTCCAGAAGTAGTAGAAGGAGGATTGAATAAAGGTATGGGACATCAACCAGGTTATTTATTTAGTTTAGATCAAGCTAAAGCTTTTGATTGTGTCTCCCATACATTTTTATGGGATTGTTTAGCAGCATATGGGATTCCTTTAGCCTTTATTAATTTATTACAAGTATGTTATGCATTGGCATAAGTAGTTCCTTTTGATAATGGATTATGGGGTTTAAAAATCCAAATATTAAGAGAGGTTCATCAAGGTTGTCCCTTGAGCCCCCTTTTATATGTTTTTATGATTGATCCTATTCTAAGAGTAATACAAAGATCTCCAGGAATTCAAGGTTTGAATGGGGGGTTTCAAGGTTCGAGTAAAGTGCTAGCATATGCAGATGATCTCTGTCTTCTACTTCAGGATGGACATTCCTTAAATACAGCTAGGGATTTAATACAAATTATGGGGAAAATTACAGGAGCTAGTTTAAATGCAGAAAAACAAAATGTATAGATATATTAGGGTTTCATAATGAATATCAAGAAGTGGGAGGTTGTGCAGTAGCTGAGGCCCCATGTAAGATATTGGGTATCTATTTTGGGGGTTGTAACATGGCAGAGTATAATTGGGGTATTGTCTAAAGGGAAAGAGATGGTTAGTAGGTAGAACTGATGGAGGGTGGCTAAAAGAAGAGTACATCTTATAAACACATTTTGATACCACTCTTCTTATATGTAAGTGCAGTTTTCTGGTTCCCAGGAGTATGGAGGTTTCATTGATGGGATTTTTTTACATGTTTTTGGGTAAGCCATCTAAATCCTATTAAACGGAATGTTTTATATAATGAAATTAAATATGGTGGAGTAACTATGATCAATCCTCTTGTGTTTTTTTTTCTACTATTTTTATTTATAATAATATAGTTCCACTGATGCGGGGCACTAAACAGATTTGGGGTAATTGGGGACTTTCCCTACTTCAGGGAGTCCTGTTAGAATGGAAATAAGATAAATTTCTCCACAAAAATAAACAGAACCCTAGATTGGTAAAAAGATGGGAGGGTACTTTTGATTGGATTATAAAATGGGGAATTAAATTTACGTCAGTTTTAAAAAATATCCAGAAAGCAATTGTATAAAGAACTTCTTTTGGCAAAATTTTTGGAGTATCCTTTTGTAAGATTTCTGTGTATCCAACAGGATTTCATTTCAAAATATCTTATGGATAAAAGAATACCAGAGCATATCTGGGATACGGTGTGGTTGGGAGTACATGGGAAAATAAATGTTAAAAGTAATCAGAAACATAAAGGAGTACAGGAGAGGTATTTTCTTCAGGATTGTTGTACCCAGGAGTTGGAAACAATGGATCATCTGTATTATGACTGTCCATTTATTATTAGTTTTTGGGATGTTGTAAAGGAACGATGGAAAACTGAGTTACCTTTTCCTCCGCTTTTAAATTTATTGTATTATGGAATAACACCAACATTAGTGGTGCATTTCCATGACAGCACAATCCATGTTGTATTTGCACATTTTGTATACTGGATTTGGATATGTCACTGTTGTTTGGTTCTACAGCAGCAAGTAATTACAGTTTTGGATCTTTATAATATTATTATGGGAGAACTTAAAAAATGGAAAAAAGTTGAATCTTTATGTAATAATTCAGATGTTTGGGTTGAGAGGTGGTCTCATTTAGACTTTATATAAAAAGATGAGGTATGGGGATTTGGTTTATAGTATGGGAAGGGGATAGGATTTAAATTTTTTTTCATTTCAATATTTTTATATATGCTAGAATATCTTATTTAAAAATAAATAATTGTTTTGTTTTTGTTAAAAAATTGGGGAGCGGTGGGGATAAATTAAAGGGAAAAAAAGGGGTTTCTTATGTGTGAGGATTTGTATGAATTAATACCGACTTATGGTTTGTAATTTTCTTTTTATGATTTTACAGGATGTAATTTTGATTTGTATATATTTTGTTATGAAGTTGTTTTGATTTAAAATAAAAAATTCCCCTACTCTTTTAGTGGGGTGGGGGAGGGGGGTTGTTTCGATTGTTTTCCTTAAGTTTGGGGTTACTGTATGGAATACTTATTTATGTTCTTCTTTTCCATTTTTCTTACGAATTTGTATGATGTAATACTGACTTGTATATGATTTGTTTCTGATTTGTTATGATTTCAATAAATATTCCTCTACTCTTGCTTCCTGTGAGCAGGGACCCTTTTGTCTGTTTCTTCAAGATGGCGGACGACAGTCCTGGTGTGCAGGAGGTTGCTATTGAGGTGCTTGAGTCTGTTTCTGCCCACACTTCACCTCTGCCAGAATCTGCTATGGAAATGTCTGCTGTGGATGTTTCTTTTGAGGATATTTCATCAGAACCAGCTCCTGCACGTTATGAGTGGGGTGACTCTGTGGTGGGTGATTTGGATCAGAACCCTGCTGTACCTTTGGTTTCTACTCCTTCATCTGTTATTTCTGAATCACCAGAACCTTTGGACTTACCCCATGCTGCTTCAGGAGAGGCAAAAGAATTGCTGCATTTGCTTGAGTCAGAGGAGCAGTCATTTTGCTCGAAAAGATCTACCCTGCTGCAGAAAATCCAATGGCTGAAGGTTGACAGCATGTCTAGCCCTGTCGAGAAGTCTACACTGAAACCTGGACCTGCCTTAGCTACTGAATTGTCATCTGCTGGGGAGACCGTCACCGCAGTGAGTGTGCATGCTGTTTCCCAAACTTCTTCAACTCAGCTGCCTGGGGGTCTGGCCTCTGGTCCTGAACCTTTGTCAGTTGATAAAGCACTTCGAGATGCGGGTTGGGAGAAACACCCTTCTTTGGGTCAATGGACCTCTGGTTCATCTCCAATCCACATGCCGTTGTCTCTGATAGCAGTTGCACCTTTGGCAGTCCCTCCTGCTGTTGCTTCTGACCAAGTTTTGGATGGATATCTCCTGCCGGCTGATCCTTTGGCTTTACCTGATGATCTTTTGCTGACCCAGAATCCAAGTCTTGCTTTTCCTACCCTGCCGACCACTTTTACAGCCTACCCGCAGGCCCTAGCCTTACGGCAGCTCCATTTAATGCTATGCCTGATAGACAAAAGAAATCCTTTTCCTCCCTTTTCTGCTTGCCTGTTTTGCCAGCTAAGAGGCATAATGTGGTTCATCTTTCCTATGTGGGGGGGGTATGGAGGAACCTCCTGACCATCTCTTTGTGGCCCGGACTTTGCTTAAGGATTCTATGAAATTTTTCACCCATGAAATTTATGCCCTTATTCACATTTCTGGAGAGACTACCTTTGACGTCAATTTTCAGACTTCTAAGGGTTTGGACAGATTTTGGTCTAGGTATCACACGCCGAAGAAGTCTGCCTTATGGCCACCCTTCTTAGCCATTCCACTAACGAAGCCTGCCTATAAAACTACTTCCATTCTTTTTTGATATGAAGGTGTGGACTTGGTGGATGTTCTCTACTGGTTAAAGCTTTGATCTACTGTTTTGGGGGACCCTGAGGCCATTCTGGATTCCAAAAATATCTGGACTGGTGGCTGGAAAGTTAAGGTTTCGCTGAAGTCTGATGATTCTGGTGTCCTTCACCTCCTGAACTCCTTTTTTTGGGCAGGGACAGGGGGGTTTTGTTTTATCCAGGTCAGCCAAAAGCCTGTTACAGGTGTGGGAATTCTTCACATTTGAGTAGTGTCTGTGACCCTGAAGTGTAACCTATGTGGGGAATTGGACCATTTGGGTGCATCCTGTCTGAATGAATGTCGCTGTAACCTTTGTGACGAGCCTGGTTAAACTTTTCAGAATTGCTCCTGGGTGGCCCATAATCAGGAATGCTGCCAAGGAAGAGAACGTGGGTGGGTGCCCTTTGTATAAAGTAGACCAAATGTTCCTGCTGGGGGCTAGTTGAAAGGTTGACTTCAATCTAGTGAAAAAAAAGTTTCTGGAGATGAGCCACTCAGTTCATTATAATAAATGTAGTTTTATTTTGATATTTTCTTAGAACACCATGATCCCCTAGGTAAGCCCAACGTTTCACTCAACACTGGGCTTCCTCAGGGGCTTAGGATCTATAAGGGTATACAAATATGAGTATTACTATCATACTAAAATAATTTTGATTAAAAAATCTTTATGAAAAAGCATTTCTCATAATTGGTGACAGTACCAAAACTGACCACTATATATTTTAAGTGCCCATGATCAATACCAATAAAAATGTGAAATGGCATACCTTATTATGTGAAGAGCACCCGTGGACTTTTATTTGTCATTAAGAACTAAACTAAGATTTCAAAATAATATTTACATAAATTTACACTCGTTTATCACAAATATATGGATTATTTTACCTTGTGTTCCTAAATAAATTCTTTCATTATTGGCATTAGAACAACTAGGATTCAGTTTCCTGTTTGTCTGCAAATACAATTAATCTTATGTCAATCAGTTCATTTTAAATTAAATCAAATTCAGGTTATTACTGTATCATCTCATCCCAAATTATATCTAGGAATATTATCCTAAATGCAGACTTGTATAGTGAAGGTTCCACACTTCTGAAACAGATAACCTATCTGGTTATTCTTTCTGGGTAACATACTGATTTTCTAGTATTCACTGACTGTTCTTTTAAACCATTGTAACCTTTGACCCCTTACTCATGGCTATCATACCTTAGTTGAAACAGCTAATGCTGTTTCTTTGCAAGTTCTGTTTGGATAAAGACAAACACTAAATCCTTAGTTACAAAGAAACAAATCCACATTTAGAATTCACTAGTCTGATAAAGGTAATTCTTTCATTAGTTTAAATAAAAGCTTTCATTATACAATACAGCCTGCACAGGATAAAGTATCCCAGTTGTAAATGCTGTTCTACAGATAAACCAATTCCATAGGTAACTGTCTAGTAGTAACCGGTTATATCTGGTTACTCCATCTTAGTAGCATAATGTTTCTCTAATATATACAGTCTGTTTTTAACCATCATGACCTTTTACCCCCTTACTCTTGGCTATCATACCTTAGTTGAAACAGCTAATGCTTTTTCTTTACAAAAAAAATTATTTAAATGCATAGTTAACTTTAGCTTCAACAGTAGAGCAAGACACAACTAAATTATGAAATGAATTAAAGTATACACAATGCTTTTGAAATAATATACACATAGCACCAACACTGGCGTTGAGTTGCCCATTCAGAAATTATCCTTCTACATCTAAGTGGTAATATTGGAAAGGGGAGCACTCTATTGGGAAAAGGAGGCCCCCTGCTTTCCCTTTAATAAGTGCCTTCCTTTTAGCTGCTAAGCAGCAGCTGCCTGCCTGTGGCCATCAGGGCTGTCAATCAGACTGCCTACATCATCAGTGGGGTGGTCTGGTGGGCATGGTCACCACAGGCCAATCCCCTCAAACCAGGGCACATAAAAAGAGCATCATAAATGAGTGACCAGCACAAGACACACCTGAATTAAAACTGCACCACATGCTATTCAGCTTAGGCAAGGTAAGAAAAAGAAACTTAAAAATGGTTTGCTAGTATTAAGTAAAATGTTTATGGCATTAATGTGCATAGCAGAAGAGTTCCCAATGTTTAAACAAATAACTATGCATTTAAATAAATCTTTTAATAGAAATGAGCATTGTAATGCTAGAAATCTGAGTGAAGGGAAGTTTGGAATGGTACCCCTGGGTTGTCTGAAATGAAACTAAGCACAGACCCCAAGTAGTTGTAACTTGTTTCAGATAAAAAGATATAATCTGAAGCTAGAAGTAAGTGTCGATACATATTTTGCAATAGTTCTAATGCTTGAATTGTAGAAAGTACACAGAGTACTCTGAAGGAAAATAACTAAGGGACTGGTTTAACTAGAGAACAGCATTTACAACTAGGATACTTTACCCTGTGCAAGTTGTATCATGGAAAAAAAGGTTTTTGTAAAACATGTTTTCACTTTTAAATGAATGGAACAATGACCTGTATCAAACCAGTACATTTGAAATGTGGATTTATTTGTTTGTAACTAAGGATTTAGTGCAAGTCTTTATCCAAACAGAACTTGTAAAGAAAAAGCATTAGCTGTTTCAACTAAGTTGTGATAGCCAAGAGTAAGGGGGTAAAAGGTCATGATGGTTAAAAACAGACCGTATATATTAGAGAAACATTATGGTATGATAGCCATGAGTAAGGGGTCAAAGGTTACAATGGTTTAAAAGAACAGTCAGTGAATACTAGAAAATCAGTATGTTATCCAGAAACAATAACCAGATAGGTTATCTGTTTCAGAAGTGTGTAACCTTCACTATACAAGTCTACATTTAGGATAATATTCCTAGCTATAATTTGGGCTGAGATGATATAGTAATAACCTGAACTTGATTTAATTTAAAATGGACTGATTGACATAAGATTAATTGTATTTGCAGACAAACAGGAAACTGAATCCTAGTTGTTCTAATGCCAATAATGAAAGAATTTATTTAGGAACACAAGGTAAAATAATCCATATACATGTGATAAACGAGTGTAAATTTATGTAAATAATATTTTTAAATCTTAGTTTAGTTCTTAATGACAAATAAAAGTCCACGGGTGCTCTTCACATAATAAGGTATGCCATTTCACATTTTTATTGGTATTGATCATGGGCACTTAAAATATATAGTGGTCAGTTTTGGTACTGTCACCAATTACGAGAAATGCTTTTTCATAAAAAATATTTAATCAAAATTATTTTAGTATGATGGTAATACTCATATTTGTGTACCCTTATAGATCCTAACCCCCTGAGGAAGCCCGGTGTTGGGTGAAACATTGGGCGTACCTAGGGGATCATGGTGTTCTAAGAAAATATCAAAATAAAACTACATTTCTTATAATGAACTGAGTGGCTGGTCTTCAGAAACTTTTTTTCGCTACCATAATCAGGAACACCATGATGGTGGGGCGGATCAGCATTTCATTATTACTCAGGCCCAAAAGGCTAATTTCCATAATAAATCATGTCCCTGTGATCTCCCTCAAGCCCCTGCTGGACCCCCTTCATCAACTGTGCTTCCACCTGTTCCAGAGCGTGCTTTGCCTCTGAGTGATCTGGTAGTGTCAGCTCCCCCCCCCACCTGTTTCCCCAAACCCGGTGGTGGCTGACCTCAAGACTCAGATGCTGGTCTGTGATCCCCTGAATGCTATGCCTCCTGCTCCTCATGAACCTCTGCAGGTTGTCTGTCGACGTTCTGCACATTCCAAGCTGAAAGCTACCCCACCTTCTTCTAAGGCTGTTCGGACAGCCCCATACAACTTTCAAACACCTACGATGTTTTGCAGGAGACTTTGGCGGACTCTGGTGAGGATACTGATTCCTCCTTTGTTCTGTCTTCCCATCCAGAAGGTACTACTGATACTGAGGTTTGCTCTATGGGTAGGGGGGCCCAAAAATGGAAAGCCAGATCTAAACTGAAAGCTGTAGGTGGGAAGGATAAGAAAAAATGACTTTGGGTATTTGCCTTTCCTGTTTTTGCTTTTTCTTGCCATGGCTTCCCACACCTTTGCCTGTTACTCTCTGAACGTCAACAGTATTAAGAGACTGGATAAGCGTAACACTGTTTTCACTTTCCTAGCTTCCTTGCCAGGTGGTGTAATATTCCTGCAGGATGTTAGGTTTCATGCTTTGCATGAACTGAAACAGGCTCAAAGATATTGGCTTCTGGGCCCTTCTTATTGGTCATTGGGTCCGGACAGATGTTCTGGTGTGGGGATTTTGGTTCACTCTGTTGCCTTTGTGCTTCTCAAGCTTTATGATATTGTCCCTGGTCGGGTGCTGATTCTTGATGCTTTGGTTCACCAGGTCCCTTATCGCCTTACCTGTTTATATGCCCCCAACTTAAAACTGCACGGATTGACATTTTTTCTCAGATTCAGCCCTTTTTGTATACTTTTAAACATATCATCTTTGCAGGAAACTTTAACTGTAGGCTTAGCATTCTGGATAAAGGCTTGCATACTTCTACTAAGAAGTTATATTGTGATTCCCGCTCCTTAAATTCCATGATTAGCTCTGCGAACCTGCGGGATGCTGTCCTGGAATTTACGAGACATCATTCTCCCACTTTTCAGAAAGGTATCTTGGCAACCAGAATTGACTGTTTTTCTATCCCCCCATCTGGTTCTTTTGAATGTCTCTTACTTTTGATGATAACCCCCCCCCCCTTTCCAAAGGCCCAGGTATTTGGAAATTTAATATTTCTTTACTTACGGATGATGTTTTTTTATGCTCCTTGAGTCAATTTTTAACTGCCAGGAAATCTGTGCTCCTATGTTTTGAGAACCCTGGACAATGGTGGGAGGATTTGAAGTTGGATCTTTTGAAGCTCCTTCGGTGGTACAGCAAGGCTCAAAGCACCTCGGCATACTTGTCATACTTACAAGATCGCCAGCACTTGCAATCCCTTTTGTCCCTTTCTCATACTACTGGCCAAGATCTGAGTGTGCATATTCACTCGGTTCGGCAGAATATGTTGTGTTATTCTAAAACTCTGGCTGCTCACCTTTACTGGCAACATAGATTTGGCACTAAAGGTGCGGCTCATGAAACTTGTCCCTTTACCCATAATAAATCATAGGTCAGCAAAAAAGGCATCACTAGCCTGCTGGATGATTTGTGTACTCTTCACAGCTCCCCATGTGATATTATGCGAATTTTGGCTGATTTTTCTTGTACTTTGTTTTCAGAACTCCCTTCAGGTGTTGGGTGGATCAGACAGTATTTATCTGGTATTTTTATCCCTGATCTTTCCCCACAGGTTCTTACAGGTTTAAGCTGGCCTATTACTTTACCTGAGGTGCTGGATGTTATCCTTCATTTGAAGCCTAATGTTACCCTGGGCCCTGATGGGCTCCCAAATTAATTGTATAAGCACATGGGTGACTCCCTGGGGTCGGAATTGGCCCTGGTGTTTAACACTATGTTGGAATTGGGAGATGTTCTTCTTAACTTTACTAAAGGAGCCTTGAATTTTCTACATAAAAAAGGGGATAAATCTGACTTGCATAACTGGAGGCCTATATGCATGCTTAATGCGGATTGTAAGATATTGTCCAAAATTCTGGCAAACAGATTATTTGTTGCTGATTTTGTCATTTCCTCTGAGCAAGCTTATGCTAGCCCTCAGGGGAAAATACAGAATCATCTTATTTGGGTGCAGGAAATTTTTACCTCTGGGTTTTCTGGTCAATGTTCAGGGTATGTTGTTTCTTTGGACCAAAAGTCTGCTTTTGACTCCATTTGTCATGATTATTTGTGGGAAATTCTTTTACATTATCGTATTCCTCCAACACTTGTTTCTTGGATACAATCTCTTTATCGAACCGCCACTGTGGTCCCTCTGGTCAATGGGTGGCTGGGTCCCTTGGTTCCCACTAAGTGAGGTGTGAGACAAGGGTGCCCCCAAGCCCCCTTTTATATGTCTTTTTTATTGACCCCTTATTACATAAATTAAATACATCCCCTAGTATTCTCCCAATTTCTCATCCTGCTGTTCAGGATACACCCTCCTCTTTGGCTTACGCTGATGACTTGTGCTTGTTGACTGCTGATGCCTCCTTGGTTCAGGAAGCCCTTTCTGAATGCTTTTCCTTTGGTTTGGTCTCAGGGGCTAGCTTGAATTTGAACAAGTGTCATGCTTTTGCGCTGGGCCTTTCCTCACAGACTGTCACCTCTATTGGCTCAATTTCTGTTTCCTCCTCCCCTATTTCTCTCCTGGGAATTAAGTTTGGCCCCCCGGGAATTTATGTCCAAAACTGGGAGGAAAAGCTAGCTATTGGGTGTTTTAAGGTTTCTCAATGGAATTGTAGTAAGGTTGGGAAGAAAAAAAATGTGTGTTTTTGGTGAAAACCTTTCTTCTTCCTATTTTTTTATATTTAAGTTATGTGTTCCCTATTCCAAAAAAACTTGAAACCCCTCTCTTGAGTTAGTTTTTTCAGGCGATATGGGGTAGTCGTCTTAACCCAATCAAGAGGGATGTTCTTTATCTGCCCGTTTCGGAAGGTGGGCAGAACATGGTGAATCAGATTCTTTTCTTTTCTAGTGTTTTTTTCATGTCAAATTTATGACCTCTTTTGATTAATGGACAACGTGGGTGGGAGTGCTGGCTCTATGGTAATTGCAGCTCATGGTTCCATTCTTGGGAACAGAACTCTATTACGGTTCTCCGGGGTTCAGAAGTCCTTCAATACTTAAAAGACATGTTCCTCCATTTAAAACAATGGAAAATTACTCCTCATCAGCTCTTGATGGTTTCTTCACATAAGATGTTTCATAGAAATTTACTGGCTTCTGTCTGTCCCTCCCCTGACCCCTTCCCTAAATGTGATGCCTTGTATAGGGCTTCCCTGAAACTCCTGTTGGTGAATCCTAGGATCCCTGCACATATGTGGGACTTCCATTGGCTCTCTTGCCTTGAGAAGATTAATGTCAAGAGTAATCACAAACATAAACAGCTCTCTGACAGGTTCTGCAGTAGACCACAATGTACTGCCTCCCTTGAAACGATTGACCATTTATTTTTTCAGTGCTCCTTTATTAAAGATTTCTGGACATATTTAGCTGACCAATGGGGGGGTCTGCTTTTTTCTAGGATTTCTTATGCAAATCTTATATATGGCCATGTGTCCTCTGCTTGGGGGAAATGGGATTAGGAAACTTTGAGTGTTTTATTTTTAATTATCAAATGGAATATTTGGATGTCCCGTTGTTTATTTACTTTGCAAAAACACCATTGCACTTATGTTGAATTATGCAACTAAATAGTTGCTGATGCCTGTGTAGTATATTTGTTGGACAGCTCGCATCTTTCTGCTCTGGGCCTTTCTGGATTATGGAAGCATTTGCCCTGGATCACTGATACAGATGCGGCTGTTACTTGAACTGTGTGGGTATTGGTGTATTCTTTCTTTTTTTCTTTCTTTTTTTGTTTACCCCAGACCTGTTGTACTGACCATTTGTTTGTCAGTTTCTTTTTGCCCTGATTCTTGTTTTGCTTCGTTTGTGATTTTCTGTATTGTTCTTTTTTTTTCAAACTGTACTGATTTGTTCTTTAATAAAACTTCCCCTTATTATTTTCGAGAAGTGCCATGGGATCTTTAACATCCACCTGAACTACCACCAGAACAGGCAGATGGGACCTTGGTTTAATGTCTCATCCAAAAGATGGTACCTCAGGAGTGCAGCACCCCCTCCATACTGCACTGCAGTGTCAGTATTGGGGATATTAACCCAAGTGCCTGGTGTGGAGCTAGAACCCACAACCTTCTGATCACCCAGTCTCAGAGGTGAGAGTGCTACCTGCTGTGCCACTGACACTGCCCATTTTAGTCCTGCAGTCTCCAGATGTTACTCTTTGTGGTGCCCCACTTACCACTTTCATTATGCAGCCCTGGTTGATCCGACCAAAACTTGTTTTTTTATTGTGGTTGCTTCAGTTTACTGCTTTTTCTCAATAGATATTAAGCAAAATCAATGGTTGGGTGAAAAAAAATCCAGGGTGGGACTAAAAAGAGCTGATGGGCTAAAGCAAGGGTAAAAGGCATTTTTCCATTTTATATGGGGGAAGCATAAAACTAAAAAGATAACCTAGAGGGAAGTGGAGTGCACACTACAATCTAGGGTCCCATTTCAGTGTTAACACATCACTGCTGTTAACTGCACTATAACTACACTGCATTGACTTTCTATTACACTTCTTTACCACTGCATTATTTTTGTTATTTTTAGATGCACACTACAGAAGCACTGCACACAATTGTTCTTGTACACTGCTTTATGACTGCATTACTTTTAGTATTTTTAGATGCACACCATAGTAACACTGCACACACTTAGTGCAAATTTTTAGATAATTCTCACACAAATTTTCCCACATTATATTTAATAGTTATTACTAACATAATGGCAATGCCTTGTAAATGTTCAAATTGCTTTTGCTGTTCTGGTTCCACTAACAGAGCTTGAGAGTTAATTTCCCTCATACATATTTCTTTAGATTAGTTCAATTTAAACTAATTTTTTGTTAGTTTTTTTTATCTTTTCATCATTTCACAGTTAATGTTACTGTCATCGTAGCTTTATACATATAACTTATTTATGGTAAATCTACTTCAGGTATTCACTGCTACCAATACCTGCATTTGGAGCACACAAACCACACAGCCCCCAAGGTGGCATGCTCTATTTTCCACCCTTTTCTATCCCTGGCAGGAAGCTTTTGAGTCCCATCCCCAGCCTCAGGCATTTCAGCCCACATGGCCATATTGGCAGGCTCCTGATTTCTCCAGTCCCTTACAGAAATACAAGTGTGCAGCCTGCATACAGAATGTATGCCACATGCAAAATTGTTCAGTGACTGCAGGTAGTTTGCACACACCAAGTGAACCTAAACAAACCTGATAGAGCTTATCAGGTTCACATGTAGCATGCTTGACATGCATGCAGCAGCTAAGTTAGAAAAATTCACAATAAACAATTATTTCTTGATAACAAAAGAGGCACTTAACTGTTTTTATCTGTTTTGCAACAGTCCCAGTAAAACTCTTCATACCTTGCAGCTCATTGTTGGTGTTGGTGGAGAATCCTTATTTTTACCCCATCACAGCCCACTAAATTCCTACTGCACTCAAGCCCAGCCTTCTGGGTTCCTCACCTGCAAACATGCCTAGCCCACTGAGTCCCTCTCATGCACCCAAGCCAGCACAGTGTGTCCTCACCTGCACCCATGTACAGCCCAGTAGGCCCTCTTTTGCACCCAAGCCCTGCGCAGTGGATCCTTCTCATACTCATGACCAGCCAATGGGCCCCCTTCAGCCACATCTAGCCAGTTGCTCTACCTTATGTTTGTGTTGCAGAATAGCCAGAATAGGCCCCCCATGACCCAGCAGTAAAGCCAACCTTAAAAGAGCTCTACTGACTCTTTTGTATTTTTGTTTCAAAGAACTAGAGCATAGTCTGGTTGGTAACAGGATAGAGTAGCAGTAGCTAGCCACCCTGCCCATCAAGTTGCTGCAGCACAGAGTCAGTCCCTCAAGTAAAATTCCTGACAAGAACAACAGCAACAGCTATAGCTATAGCTACAGCAACCAAGAGAGAAGCTTCCTGCAGAACTAGAGAGACAGGGTCCTGACTTCTTGTGCCTTTTTGTTGAGGTACATGGCTGTGTTTATTTGAAAATGTATCTATACTGTAGGGTGTGGAGGGACTCGAGGGAGAGAGTGCATGGGTCTCTATCTCCTGGCCCTGCCACTGTGAGTGAGTAATGCATTGGGACCAATTTGGAAGGTTGATAGCTGCTTGAAAGGGGTGTGATGGCCCTACATCTCCTGGCTCATGGTGGGATGGCTATGCTTCTCCTGGCTCAGGAGGGTGGCCCTGCTTCTCTTGGCTCAAGGGTGATGGTCCTGCTTCTTGTGGCATGGGGGGCAGGTATGGCCCTACTTATTCTGGCTCAGAGGATGCCCCCACTTCTCCTGGCTTGGGGGGTGACCCTACTTCTCCTGGCTTGGGTATTTTAGTCTCACTTATACTATACTTATTTTCATCATGTCACATGCACCCAAGGTGTAAGCCATCTTAAAGTGACTAAGTTCTTGTTTTGTGCATTTCTGTGAATATAAGCTTTCTTAAGCAGGATTTTTGTTAAAAGATGATTTTTCCTACACTGATGCCTTTGTTAGCCATGGCACTGGGAACCTCTGTGGCTCTTTTTTTTTTAAATTAGTCCTATGAACTTTTACTTCCACCTGGCAGGAGACCAGAGAAGGGCAAAAGGGACCTTGGTTTAACACCTCATCTGAAGGATGGCATCTCAGCAACCACTGAATCTGCATCCCCCCAATCTACCTCCCCCACATGAGCATCCTTCATAAACTAGGACCATTATCAGCACCACGACCAGCCTCCCCATATGAGCAATGTCCTTGGAAATCTCCCTCTCCCATCTGGGGTATGTGCAGATCACAGGGGGAGGAAAAAAGAGCAAGAATTCAGAGTGTCTGTGTCCCTCATTCCAGTGGCAAAAAGTTGAGAAGTATGGTCCATCACTACCATGGGTCACTGTCGCAAATGGCAATTACATAAATACATACTACTCAGCTCATTGTGTGAAATTTGATTGTGCTGCATGTATTTCTGTAATCACAGTAATCAATGTTGGTTAAAGGCCCACATTAAACAGCATCCAGCTGAAGAAGTGGGTTGGAGAGGTTTATTAGTTGTCTTTGGTAGAATGACAGAGCAGGGGTATGAGGAACACCTGGACA
Organism: Neoceratodus forsteri; assembly: GCA_016271365.2. Taxonomy (NCBI): domain Eukaryota; kingdom Metazoa; phylum Chordata; order Ceratodontiformes; family Ceratodontidae; genus Neoceratodus; species Neoceratodus forsteri. The sequence goes on along the minus strand of CM057458.1, from coordinate 721,155,353 downwards.
GCAAAGACTACTTTTTTAATATGGGATGGGGAGAGTGAAGAGGTGCCACTGTATGCCAATGACTTAATTTACATGGAATGAGAGGAGAGAGTTGTTTCCCAATGGATGCTAGGGACTGTTAGTCCACTGCCCCTTACCCTTGACATAAACTCCTTTTACACCCCACCAAACCCCCTCTGTGGAAAGGGGGGGTTCAAGTTGTGGGTTGGAGGCACACAGCCAGAATGCTCTCCAGTGGGTCCAGCTTCTGGGGCTGGTTGTTCTGTTTGAAGGGGGTTCTAGCTGTGAGGGGCAGAGTGGTCAATTATCTCCAACACTTGATGTCCCCTCACTTTACAGATCACTAAATCCTCTCTCATGCCCTTTGCACTCCTTTCACAGCCCTTGAGTACTCCCCCCATCTCCTCTTCTAACCAGTAGCACCTGTCAACCGCAGCAACCTTAACAGTCCTGTCCCTCTCTGGTCAGTTGAGATCCCCTTATACCCTTGACCTTCTGCCTCCCTGCATGGCCCCCCACTGACACCTTCCAGACCCATTAAACGCCCACCCTCCCCTTACAGACTGTCAAGATACTTTTCCTCCACAGGCCTGCACAGCCCCAGACACTAGTCCCCTTCCCTTCCCTTCCCTTTGTTGCCTGATACTAGCTAAGTCTTCTTACAAAGCCCCAGATACTAGCCTTACCTCCTTCCATGGCCCCCAACACTACCTGCCATCCCTCCACATTCCCCCATAGCTCCCTCCACAGTAACCATTCCATCCACAACCCAACTCTGAGTCCCCTTACCACCTCCTTCTTCCAGGACCTGTCACCCCATAGTTCCCCCAACACCTCTGCTGTCTCCACAGTCTCCCATCCCCTCTACCACCAGCCCACAATTTGCCACCAGTGATACTGACCAAGAGAGGTTTGAGCAGGGAGTCTGGTTAGGAATCTGAAATGGGAATGCAGAGATGTGGAGTGTAATCAGCTGGGGGAAGGGTTCCAGTTACAGAGAGTGGTCAGCTGGTGGGGGGATGGTGAACTTGGGGCAGGTCTAGTTGCAGGAAGTTTTGGGGGGTGGAGGGTGGTTGAGCTGTAGGGTATTGATTCAGCTACAGAGAGGGTGGTTAGGATGCTACTCCAGGTAATGATAGTTGGCTAAGACAGGAAGGACAGTGTTGTGGGGGGTAGAGCATGCGAAGTAAAAAAGAACTCACTAAACCCCATTGGTTGTTGCTGTGACAACTGTCATGGAAACAATGTTGTCATTATTCTTGTGCTATGCTCTTGACCCGAATCTCCCCTCTGTGATGGCATGTTTAGTCAGTCAGTGTTGCCATGGTAACAGTGTGATTTTTCTTTACAGCTCAAGATTGCCATCTAAGTCATTAACCCCACACATTCACAATAAACTGGCATTTTTTTTCATTTTCCTAGTCAGACAAACTTGACTAGCAAATGCCGACATCAGCATGATGTCAGAATCTGACATACTGTTCTGCAACTGCACAGATGTTCTTGATGTGCTCTACAGCTCTGCAGAAGCACATATGTCTTTGAACATCTGCAAGCTGAACTGGAACATAAACAGACTGTGGATTGACTGATGACCAGATGGTGGAAGGACTGTTTGAATATAAAATTAGGTACAATTAATAAAAAAAAAAAGTGTAAATGGCTAGTTTGAAGATTTTTTTTTATTCACATTGCTAAAAAAAATAAGGTACTCACAGGGGTTGCAAATATGTTCATCACACCCTTGGGGCATGGCATTCAGCTTCGCCTCTTATGCCACATTACCTCACAAGGATACGATTTATGTATAGTTAATGCAACCCCTGGTCATTCGTTATTGCTTAAATATTTCAGGCCTGCCGCAGTAGCTTCTTGTTCAGCTGTGACCATATTTGATCTCCCAAGACTCTATTCAATTATGAAGACTTGTGCAGAAAAGCAGGACTTCACTGAAAAAGAGATCCTTCATTTTTGACAACCCTAGGTAAATAAATGGAAAAATAAAGCCAGTCCTCTAAGATACAACCTTATGCAACTGTCCTTATGACTCTCATTTTTTGTATAAATAATTTGGAACATCTTGCAAAACTGACAGATTGCACTTGCATGTTGCTTTAAAAATCTACTCAGCAAAGACTTCATTTCCCATGATTCTTTTGCTTTTTGGCAGGATGTGATACTGCCAGAGAGAGGCACTTCCTAGTTCCTTCCTAGTTTGAACACAGTCTTGGCAGTTGCAGCTTCTTTGTGAGACCAGTGAGAAAAGAAATGCAGAGACTTTTCAGGTATTTTGTTTTCTACAGTTTTGTAAAAAGTTTAACTGAGAAAGGTGTTTTTTTAATCTAGAATAGTTCTAGAGAGTCTCTTAGTGTAAATAAAGTGCAGTTTTGCAAATTTTCCAAATGCTGTGGTGGATCAGATTGCAATTGAAATTCTTGACTTGCTGCATGTGTCTAATTACATGCTGCATATATTGAATTTGTGCTTTCTTTGTTTTTACTGCATTTTTAAAGTTTTGTCATAGAAACTGGACTTTTAGACTAAGAAATGTGTGCAGTTGCAGTTATTTGAATGTATATGTTTTTGTGTGTGGTAGGAGAACAGGCTTTCTCCTCCAGGCTTTGAATTCAAATGTAGTATTTGTAATGCTGTTGTGTTTATATATTGTAGTATGTTGCAAGCCAGGGAATGTTACTAGGCAATTTACTTCTCAACCCTGTGCCATTTAAGCTGAAGAAATATTTTTTTTTATTGGAACAAGAGGTCAAAATCAGGAATAGCTGTCTTAAAAAATATTTAATATTAGCTGAAGAAATTGTTGTGGCATAGTATTTTGTGAAAGAAAACTAGACAATGCCACCAATATCTGACATAGATTTTATGTTTATATATACTGTGAATTTTATAGTTTTCTTGGAGCGACTACAGTTTGTGACCCAGGTATCACAGTGGATGGAAATAGTATGGGGGATGGGAATACCATGAATGCCATGACTCTGCCTGTCCACTACACTTTTTCCAAAGTGAATTTCTGCTGGGGGGGGGCTTTGTACTGCATTCGCAGGGTACACTGTACAGTACAGGTGCCAGGAGAACTCAGTCAAAGACTGGCTGTGGAGGTGATTTATTTATTGAAATGTTTCACCAGGAAAATTACACTGAGCAACAAAATGCTTGTCTCATGGTACGTCCTGGGGGAAGGGGAGTGGGAGTACATAACATAATACAAGCAGTATACATAGAATCAAGTAATAGTTAAATGTACATAAGACAGACAGTACAAGAATACAACAGATCAGAAGGCTGTGCCAGTTGGTGGCTCTCGGTGGTGGGTCGAGGGGGCCAATGGGGTGATCGGGCACTACCTGCCAGAGTGGGTGTCCACTAGACCACCAGGGACAGGGTTTGTCTGCTACGGGCAGGTAGGGGTTAGGGAAGGGGAACCACTGGACCACCAGGGAATTCTTTCATTTTCCAAACAAGGATGGGGATCAGAGCTGGTGAGAGACTGCTGGACCACCAGGGAGTGTATTGTTTTTAAACAAGGATGGGAATCAGGGCATGGGAGGGGGATGTGGTCCAGCACACTGAGCCACTGCGGCAGCATGTAGTGGAGTCCATAATGGCCATACAAATGACCTTGTAGTGCAGTGGGTTCATCTGCATCTGTTTGAATATTTGCCATAGGGGTGCAGAACTATCCAGTGTGTGCTGCACATTACCCCAATGGTTGGTCTTTAGCCCGTACCCTTGTAGCGCAGCACAAAGCATGGTGAACACTGGCTGGGTGCCATGCTACCATGGCTGATATTCAAATGAATAGTGCAGTCAGTTCAGATCATTCTATTCATTTGAATATGGTGCCGGAGCCAGTTGTCCCCATTTTTTCATGTGGCACCCAGTATGTGCGCACACTGCTGACTGGCTTTGAGTATGGGGTCCATAATGCCTTACCTATTAGATAAGTACAGTTTGATTTGAGTGTAATGGGTTATGTGGGTATATAATTACATAATAACACTAATTTAAGGTTGGAAGGGACTCCAGGTTTTGAAAGACTTAGTGAAATAAGTGTTGCATTACATACAATATTTAGTAGATGAACAACATGGGAAAGTAAAAAAAAATAATTAGAAACAATAAAGTTAAAATACAGTTGGTGAAAATCTAGTGTTTTTTAACTCTTATAATACAGTAGTTTCTCTTTAACTCTGTCTTTTCCACTAGAACTCTGCTTTCTTTACTTCTATGTTGTATTACCATTTGCATCTCTCTGCTGCTCTCTCTACTCAGGCTATACATTCCTCATTTTTACCTTTATTTTAACAGGTCTGGCCAGATGTTGACTGTCTACCTTTCAGATAAGTATCTTATCTTATTTAATTCTAACCCCTAATCTCTCCTCTAGAACCTCTGACACTTTTGTCTCCACATCCTTCTCTGTGCTTTCCTTTTAGATACTACCAGTATACCTCAAACCTAAGCCAATCCAACCATGGACACCGTGATTCGAATAGAGCAGGTAAGTCATATTTAATTTAGGGGTCAAAATATGGTTTTGCAGCCACTAGCCAACAGGGCTAGTGACTGGGAAAATTTATTTTCTTGTTTGGTAACCAGGTAAAAATCCCCACAGACTTCTCCACTGGCCCTGCTGGTGTACTTACTGAAGTGTTACCTTCTCCAGTACAAATCCACAGGTCTAGCTAAAGAAAAATCTTACTAGCTAGATACAAAATCTGCTACGTATAGCTAGTGGGACAGTGACAATTCTGATGCCAGTGAAGGAGGTAGGGCTAGTGTCTTGTGCCAAGGAAGGAAGTGGGGCTATTGTCGGTGGCTGAGGGGGGCTAGTGTCTGGAGAAGTGGGATGCTAGTGTCTTCAGCTTTGGAAGATGGGTCCAGCTAGGGTCAGGAGTTGTGGAAGGAGGGAGGGGCTGGTTCTCAGAGCCTGCAGAGGAGAGTGTAGAGGGAGGGAGTATATGTGTGCCTCAGGTGCTGAGGAGGTGGTGTCAGAGGGGGGCCTTGCAGGGCAGGTGGGTAACAAGTGTATATATGATTCTCAAATGGCTGAGGAGGAAGGGGTGTGGTTTCTGGGAGTCAGGGGGGCCCAGGAGGGAGGGAAATGATATCCATGGGTTTAGAAAAGTGGGATGCCTAGAGAGGGAAGGGTGTTCAAAGAGACTGTGGTGAAAGAGAAGGAGGGGTAGTGTGCTGGGGCTGAGTCGGGAAGTAGAGGCAGGGGGTTGGTGTCTGGGGCAATGGAAGGAGCCAGGGTAGTGTTGGGGGCTGTGGAAGGTGTACAGTCAAGGGGGATACTGTCATGGGGGGCTGTAAGGAAAACATGCTAGTGTCAGGTGCTGTGGAAGGAGGGGGCTAGGATTGTGGAGACTGTGGAGGGAGGTGGCCGGTGTTGGGTGCTATGGACAGTGGTGGCTGGTGCTGGGTGCTGTGGACACAGGTGTCTGGTTTTGGGTGCTGTCAATGAAGGTGAGCTGGTGTAGCATACTGAGGAGGCAGGTGTGCTAGTTTTGGGTGTTGTAGAGGGAAGGGGGCCAGTGTCTGGAGGCGTGGAGGGAGGAGGCTAGTATTGGATACTGTGGAGGCAGGTGGCATAGTTGCGGGTGCTTTGGAGGGACGGGGTTCGTGCTTGGTACATAACACTGTGGGTATGATTAAACACCAAAAGCATGAGTGAATAAAGTTTTCAGACCCTGCTTAAAAGCCTCCACCCCTGGGATAGAATGTACCACCTCTTGGTCATGTGGTGTTGGACCCACTTCCCTTCCTGTGCCCCTTACTAGGGAATCCCTTGAAAGGAATATACAAGGTGAACTATGAGGAACTGTTTAGCCTGAGCAACAGTTAAAGGACATGAGGGGTATTTATTTATTTTGAACTAGTAATGAGAGCTATTTTCAGACTCAGACCTACCTGGCATTTGTTGGAGGTCTCCTGACCATATCCGACTTTTTCTTATGAGATTTGATAGAAGGCTGCAGGCACATACAGGGAATAATGAACCTCCTACCATGCAGAACAAGCCACATTGACTGAGGTTAGTGACATCATGGGCATGAGAGCAAAGCTTGAGTGCCCTCAAGATGTTGCTAACCTCACAAATTGTGAGGTTACTAGAGTATTCTGCAATGAAGTGGGTTCATTATATATCATGATATGAGCAGGGTGTTTCCAAAACATACAAGTGACAAGCAAACCCCCTCATAAATGCTGAGTTTAAAACAGCACCTGGTACTGTTTTTTACTGGGTGCTATTTTGACATTGGTGCTTGTGAAGAGGTTTTCCTGTCCTAATCAGATTGTGCTCCAGGCCCTGTATCTGGTTTGCTGGAGCGTGAGTGTGACTGCGCAGCTGTACAGAGAAATATTTCATGTTCTAAATGGTGAATTATTTCTCTGAGCATTCTAAAAGGTGGATTACTGGGTTTGGAAACCACTGCAGAAGCTGGCTTTGTACTGATATTCAGGATTGCCCATTTGCCAACCCACCCACCCCACAACCCAGAGCATGGCCATCTTCTCGATTGGTCAGCTGCACAATACAGCAGGAAAGCACCAATGAGAGAGAGTCCCTAGAGTGATGAGTCTCACTGATAATGTTAGGAAAGATTCATTTCTGCATTTCATGGATGACATTTAGAAAATGGGTCGTATAAAACCTGCACGCTGATTGGCTAAGGCCCCCTGCCACCAGTGTTGTTATATTCTACCAATGCCCAATAAAAAACGAATCCCAATTCAGGGTACCCCATTACTTATGATATTATTGGGCACCTAATTGTCACACAAGCTGCCTCACTTACTGACTGCAGAGTCCCCATGACCACACCACTCTCTACAAAAAGTCATTAACTCACCACGTGATGCTGCTTCTGTTCCTCCACGACCCTCACAGAAAAAGAGACACATCCTGATTTGCAGCTTATTTTTTTCCAGATAGTCGCTCATGACCTCCTGAAAGTGAAAAGCCTGACCTTCTTTCCTGTTCTGCTGCATTAAATTTTATCACCAGCACTGGCTACAATAAGTAACCTTGTACACCCTCAATGAATAAAACATATTGTTCCTCTTTACAGTTTACTTTCCTGTAATGCTGCCAGCTCCCTCGATTTTCATCCAAGTAATGTTCCCGACCGTCCTTCTAAGTTGAGCACACTCACGTGCCTGTCCAGTTCCACCCAAAAAGAAGCAATGCAGGATAACCACAGAAATAAATTGACTTATTTTTTTTCTTCTTTGGGACTTGGTACAAACAGATTAACACACAGCTCACGATTCAACACTCATGCTCCTGTTTTATTCCTGGAAGTGGACACTAGACAGAATGACTAGTTACTTTGGGGGGGGCAACAGTAAATGAAACAGCACACAAACACAGGGACTACTTTACAAAAAAAAAATTGGTCACACTTTTTGAGTTTTCAGAGGCCGCTCCTCTAATATTTGATTACTTAAAATTTACACATGTCCATTTTCTAAGTGTAATAATACCCTCCAGGGTGGGTGTTATTGGATATAATGGACCTTCCAGGGGCTGTAAGGCCCTCTGCCTGTGGCGTTGGACCACATTAGCCTGGGAAGTCCGTTATATCCCAATAATGCCACCTATCGAACAATATGACCACATGCAACTCTGCCTCCTCCTCTCTCCCCATTACAGTGGTAGCATTCTGGCTTGACAAACTGTTTATTGGAGGGTCATTGAGAGTCGAGGAACGAACATCAAGGACTGATCTCCCAGGAGGATTGCAGAGCCTTGCTTGGGATGGGAGGGAGCTGCAGTGGAACAGAGCAAGACCATGGGAGCTAGTGATCTACATTAGTCCAAGGCAGGGATGTCTGGAGTAGTTAAGGGGTATGGCCATGGGAACAGAGCTGGGGTTGGTCAGAGTAGCCCAGACCTGGGGTTGTCCTGGGGCAGGAGCTAGGGAGCAAAGTAGACCAAGGAGGTCAGAGGCAGAGGGAGCAGGGGTGGACTATGGCTAGAACCAGGGCAGATGGTGGCTAGTGCAAGATGGACTGTAGTGGTCTAGGGGCAGGGCCATGGGAACTGGAGGCCAACCAGAACATCCTAGGGATGATGCAGGGTGGAGCTGGGATAGGTGGGGGCCAATGGGTGGGCTAGAGCTGAGGGAGGAAGGGTGGAGGCTCGGGCATAGCAAAGGAGCTAGGGTGGTCCATAGGCAAGACCAAGGGAACTGGGGTGACCCAAGAGGACAGCATGGGCCAGGACAGACTGCTGCTAGAATGGGGCAGGGCCATGCAAGCCTGGAGGGGACAGGTAAGCCTGGGACAAGGGGAGCTGGTGTGATCCAGATGAAGGTCCATTGGAATGGAGAGTGCCAAGATGGGCCAGAGTAGCCTGGTGCTAAGGCAAGGGGAAGCTTGTGTTGTCCTGGGGCAGGGCTATGGGAGCTGGAGGTGAGGCAGGTTGGCCTGGGTTGCCTGTAGCAGGGGGAGCTGACACCTTTAGTGGGGATTGGAGGTGGGGTGGTGGAGGCCACTATCCACCCACGTAATGGTTGTATATATTTACAGATTCTTTTAACAGTAATAGAGGGGCCAGGGGGGGAAGAGGAGGGAGGCAGCTGCCAATATAAGGGTGCTAGCTGCGCATTTGAGCAGACTAACTTGATAGACTGCAAGGCCTGTTTCTGCTGGCAGATTTCATATAGAGTACCACCTAGTCTTCCTCCATACTTTCTAGTTTCTGAGAAATTAAGGCACACATTGGTTTCTTTGTTGTAAAATCTACTTTGAGCAAACAAATTTCAAATTGATCTCTCTATCTCTATCTTCTGGATTTCAGGAGGACAGGCTTCATTAAGAGGAAGGACTAATTCAGGAAGGCTATGCAGGGATACGATGACATAAGGGGGGGTAGTGGAACAATGGGATGAGGTAAGGGAAGCCCTGCACCTGGTAGCAAACCATTGTGCCAGGCCCTGCAGCAAGAGCAAAAGAAAGAGGAAACCACTGTGGCTCTCAAGGGGAGTAGCAGAGCTAGTAAGAGGAATAAAGATGGCATTTCTAAGGTACAAGGCAACACAAAGCAATGAGGACAGGCAAGAATACTTGGAAAAATGAAAGGGAGCGAACAAGGCAGTAAGGACAGCAAAGGCCAAAACCAAGGAAAAGCTAGCTAAATCGGTGAAGGAAGGAGGGAAAGCATTCTTTAGGTATATTAGCGAGAGAAGGAAGATGGAAGGGATTGTGAGACTTAGGGCAGAGGGAGGCAGGGTAGTGGAGAAAGACATTGACAGTGCGACACCAGGGAGCTTTGTGACTTAAGTTGGAAAGATACCTGTGTAGGGGATTTTGCTGGTGCAGCTGAGTGTCTCAGTGAGGGTCTGCTGGGGTAGCTGATTGTCTGTCTCTAGTACTCAGGAGGGAACCAACCTCCCCCACCCATCCCTAGTACATTACATCCTTTATACTGGTAGCTTATAACATCATACGGTACCTGATGTCTGCATACATACACTGTTAGCTGGACTGGACACACACTGGACTGTAAGTGTTTGTGAGACTTGGGAACGCTATTGGTGGGTTTGGGATTGGGTTTGTAAACAACTGCAGTCAGTATAGAGGCACTGTATTCCACTGTCCTGAATAGGTACTGTGAACAATGGGTAGGATTGTGGGGTGCAGTGGTTGTGGGGCAGCAGTGTGGATGAAAATACTGTGGAGGCTGGGAGGGTGCCCAATATGCCACAGGCTAAGGAGGCTCAAGGAAGAGGTTCAGTGTCTTTACAGGGAGCTGGAGAGGTAGAGGGGTTAGGGGAAGGTTGCATTGGTAGAAGGGCTGACATCTGAGAGTATTGGGGGGGCACCACAGAGAAGGAACAGTGGGTCGAGGGAGGGGGGCAAACTAGACAGGAAGCCAGTTGATGAAGGGTGGACTTTAGAAGGGCCTAGCAAAAGAGGAGCAGCAGTAGGCAGGAGGGAGGAGAAAACACATAGTAAAGCAAAGACAGTAGGGAACATGTTTGCTGTACTACTGACACACGGGGAAGAGGACTCAGGAGGAGATTGCACAAGGGATAGTACTCATGAAGAGGGGGGTGAGGGGCATTACTAGTGGAGAGTGAGCATGGTGTGGCATGGGAGGGATAATACTCGGAGAGGAGAGGAGAGGAGAGGAGGGAGAGAGAGGTTGGCAGTTAAACAAGAGGAGGGGGAGGGGTCTCAATTGAGAGGGGCAGGGGGAAGACACTGGGGCAAATGGTAAAAGCACCATCTTGAATGGCCCTGAGAATGAGAACCTGGGTGAGGGGGTGGCGACAGGCACAAGGAAAGAGGAGGGTGGTATACTGGTGTTGGGGCACTCCATACTCAAGGGGATCAGATAGGGCAGCAAGGGGGAGAGGCACAGTTGGATATGGGTGGAGTCCATACCGGGATTAAAGGCAAACAAGGCAGGACAGGCAATCCTAAGGTGTGCAAGGAGGGGTGGGAGGAAACCGCACATTGTGGTACATGTGGGGACAAATAACCTAGCGAGGGAAACAGTTGAGATAACAAGGGAGAGGTCAGAAGAAGTGGGAAGGTTGTGCGGGGAGACTGGGGAGTCTGTGGCCTTCTCAGAGGTGCTCCCAGTACCCTGCGCAAGCACAGTGAGAAAGGAGAGGATTAGGTAGTTGAATGCATGGTTGGTGGAATGGTGTCGAACTAAGGGGTATGGGGTTGTGGGTGGCTGGGGCAGTACTTGGGATAATAACAATCTGTTTGCAAGGGATAGGCTGCACTTGAGCGGAGAGGGCAAGGAGGTATTAAAGCAAAGACCAGAGAGGTATATTGTGACAAAGGTGGATTTAAACTAGGGGGTGGCAAGTGGACAGCAGGTGGGCAGGAATCCTATAGAGTAGAGTCACAGCCTACCCCCCCCCCAGGCTAGTAGAGAAGGACTCAGGGCAGCTGAAAAGGGAGGGCGTAGAAGGGAAGAGATGGAGGGCAATGAAGGGAAAGGGGCAGGATGGGGTGAGGTCTCGCTGAATGCGAGAAGCTTAGGCAACAAATCAGCTGAGCTACAGGCACTCTTGGCAGTGTGGAAGGTGGATATTGCAGCTGTCATGGAAATGTGGGCAACTGAACACGGGGACTGGGATCTGGTAATCCTAGTGTACAAATTATACATGAAAGACCGTAAAGGGGGGGGGGTGCAGTCTATGTGAGGGATGGGATCAAATTCACAAGGGACAAGGGGGAAGAAAGGAGAACAGAGGCAATCTGGCTGCAGCTCCTAAACTCAAGAGGTAGAAAACTGGGGATTGGGGTGGTATACAAACTGCCGTCCCAGTCTGAGGAGCTTGACTGGGAATTAGCAGGACAAATCAGAAAGGTATGTAGAAAAAGGAAGGTGGTCATCGTGGGGGATTTCAACTTGCTGGGGGTTGACTGGAGCATTCTGGTCAACTCCAGTGCTAGGGAGCAATTGCTCCTGGACGTGATCCAGGAGGGTCTCCTGATGCAGTTCGTCAATGTACCTACTAGGCTAAAGAAATCTTTAGACCTGGTATTGACTAATGGGGAGGCAGTAAGGAAAGTAAGGGTGAAGGACCCACTAGCAGACAGCGATCACCAAATAGTGTGGTTTAATATCATGATGTGCATGGAGCCAGAGACTTCGGGGGCGGGGGGCGGACTTTGTGAGGATGTGGGTAGTACTGAAAGGGAAACTGGAGGGCATAAGGAAGGAGATGGACTCAGAGCAGAAACGGGATATTATTTAATGAGAGATTAGAGGCAATGGAGGTCTGCACCAAGACACAGAGTAAGAGGAGCAGAGCAAGGAAACCATGCTGGTTGAACAGCGAGGTAGTGGAGGTGGTGAGGGCAAAATGAGAGGCGCACCAGAGGTATAGGAGGATGGGGAAGGAAGGGGACAGGGAGGAGTATGCAAGATGGTCCAGAAGGTGACCAGAAAAGTGAGAGAAGCCAAGGCTCAGAGGGAGCTGAGATTAGCACAGGGAATTAATGGTGGGGGGGGGGGACTTTTTCAGATACAGCAGGAAGAAATGGAAGTGCAAGGAGACAATAATGAAGATAAAAAATGGATGGGAAGTGGATGGAAAAAGGTGAGAAACAGGCAGAAGCACTGAATGAATACTTTTGCTCAGTGTTCATGGAAGAAAGGGGGGAGTGCTACCACTATGATCTGGGAGGGCGGGAACCGGGAGGGAGGATGCAACAGATGGAAGAATTGAGGGAGGTAGAGTCATAGAGGGACTGAGGGCACTGACGGTAGACAAGGCACCAGGGTCAGATGGTATCCACCCCCGGGTGCTGAGAGATGGTGGAGGTGTTGGCAGAGCCACTGGCTGATCTGTACAGCACCTCACTGGAGTTGGGATTTGTGCCACTAGACTGGATGATGGCACATGTAGTGCCATTACACAAGAGTGGACCAAAGGATGAACCAGGTAATTATCGCCCGGTAAGTCTCACCTCTATAGTGTGCAAACGAATGGAAATTTTACAAAAGGAAAGACTGGTGTCGTACCTGGAGGACAATGGCCTCCAGGATGTGAGGCAGTATGGGTTCGTTTTGGGGAAGTCTTGTCAAACCAACCTGATACAGTATTATGAGTAGATGACAGGTGAGCTGGATAAGGGTCATGAGGTGGATGTTCTTTACTTGGACTTCAGCAAGGCCTTCAATTCAGTGCCTTATGTGTGGCTTAGGTGTAAACTAACTGCTGTAGGGGTAGGGGCCAAAATGATGAAGTGGATTATAAGCTGGCTGAGTCGGAGGCTGCAACGGGTGGTGGTGGGAGGGGATCTCTCAACTCCAAAGCCAGTGACGAGTGGGGTGCCACAGGGCTCTGTGCTGGGACCAGTATTATTTGGGCTCTTCATATCAGACATTGTGCATGGGGTTGTGAGCAAGGTAAGTCTGTTCGCAGATGACACCAAAATGGGAGCAGTGGTGAATGGAGAGGAGAGATGGAAGCAGCTGCAGGGGGACCTAAGCAAGCTAGAGGAGTGGTCAGAGAGGTGGCAGCTGCGGTTCAATGCAAAGAAGTGTAACATTATGCACTTCAGGGTGAAGAACCCAAAGAGAGAATACTGGCCTAGAGGGGTTAAGCTTGGGATCAATGAGGAGGAGAAGGACCTAGGGGTAATCTTAACAGGAACCATGAACAACACTTCCCAGTGCAGGAGAGTGGCTGCAAAAGCGAATTAAATGCTGAGGTGTATAGCGAGGGTGTTTTTGTCCAGGTGAAGAGAGGTGATCTTGCCCCTCTACAGGTCGCTGGTAAGGCCGCACTTGGAGTAGTGTGTGCAGTTTAGGAGGCCATACCTGAAGCATGATATTAGACTACTGGAGGGGGTGCAGAGGAGGACAACAAAGATATGTGAAATGGAGGGGAGAGACTATGAGAGCAGGCTGGGAGACCTGAATATGTACACCCTGGAGGATAGAAGGACAGGGGGACATGATAGAAAATTCTAGTATCTGAGAGGAATCAATAAGGATGGGGCAGATGGGGCCCTTAAGCTAAAGGGAGAGGGACACCAGGAGCACGGGCTAAGAATGGGGAGATTTAGGAGGGAAATGAGGAGACACTATTTCAAGAAGGATGGTGAAAAATGGAACACACTACCAGAACAGGTGGCATCATTTAAATCTGTGAACAGCTTTAAAAGGGCATGGGACAGAGAACAGGGGACAGAGAGGGTGGGGGTGGTGGGCAGTGGCTGTGGGATGACAAAGGAGAGAGGGAGTAGGGCAGCTACAAACTAGAAGTGCTAGCTGCACACTCGAATGGACTTAGATAGACCAGGAGGTCTGTTTCTGCTGGCACATTCATATGTTCCTATAATGTGACCATCCTCAACAAATACTTCTGCTCCGTATTCACAGAAGACAACAATGGGGATGGTCCCCCATTAATTGAGAAGGGCAAACGGGGAGGAGGGGTGGACATTAGACCTTTTTCAGAGGACAGAGTAAAAAGAGCACTAGAACAGCTTAGGGTGAATAAAGCTATGGGGCCCAATGGGATATTCCCGAGGATCCTAAAGGAGCTCTGGGAGGAATTGGCTAAACCTCTGGCTAATCTCTTCAGTGGATTACTAGAAACAGTCGTGGTTCTGGACAGGCATGGTTCTGGAGGAGGGCACACGTGGTAACCCTGCAAAAAAGTGGTAGCAAGGGGAGGCAGGAAACTACCGCCCGGTCAGTTTGACCTTGATAATAGGTAAAATGATAGAATCCCTACTTAAAAAAAGATTGGTGGACTACCTAGAGACAAGGGGGCTGCTGCACCCAAGGCAACATGGATTCACGGCAGTAAGGTCATGCCAGACCAACTTGATTTCTTTGAGTGGGTGAAAAAGGAAATGGACCAGGGCAGAGCAGTAGATGTGGCCTATCTGGACTTCAGGAAAGCCTTCAACACATTCCCACACAGGAGACTAATCCACAAGCTGGCAAATCTGGGGGTGGGGACAGAGGTGGTCACATGGGTTAGAAACTGGTTGAGTAACAGAACACAGAGTGGTGGTAAATGGGGTTAGCACACAGGAGGGACCGGTAACAAGTGGCATACCCCAGGGATCAGTGCTGGGACCAGTGCTCTTCAATGTCCTCATAAGCGATGTTGCAGAAGGTCCAGAAGGGAGGGTCAGCCTGTTTGCGGATGATACATGGCTATGTAATAGGGTAGATTCACAGGAGCAGGATGGATCTGAAGAGGCTAGAAAACTGGTCCAAGGAATGGCAGTTGGGTTTCAATGCAAAAAAGTGCAAGATAATACACTTGGGGAGAGGGAATCCTAGGGCTGAGTATGAACTAGATGGGGTAACACTGGAGGCCACCACAGAGGAAAGGGATCTAGGGGTAGTCATAGAGACAACCTCAAAGTGGCTAAACAGTGTGACAAAGCAGTTGGAAAGAGTGACAGAATGCTAGGGTGCATAGAGAAGGGTATAACAAGTAGAAGGAGGGAAGTGGTGGTACCATTATACTACTCCCTAGTAAGGCCTCATCTGGAGTACTGTGTTCAGTTCTGGAGGTCCCATCTCCAAATAGACAGACAGGATGGAGACTGTACAGAGGAGGGCAACAAAAATGGTGTTGGGAATGTGGCATAAGTCGTATGAGGAGAGACTCAGAGCTCTAAGTATGTACTCCCTGGAGGAAAGGGGGGGTTGGGATGATAGAGACTTTCAAATATCTAAAGGGGATCAACAGGGTACCAGAGGGGGGACATGATAGAGACTTTCAAATATTTAAAGGGGATCAACAGGATACCAAAGGGGAGCATCTTTCACATGAAGGGAAATAGTAGAACAAGGGGCACAGCATGAGATTAAAGGGAGAAAACCTAGATGGAACTTGAGGAAATCCTATTTCACTGAAAGGGTGGTGGAGAGATGGAACAGTCTTCCCCAGGAAGTGGTGGGGGTGGCCACAGTTCAGGAATCAAGAATGCATGTGATAGACACATGGGAATTATCAAGCTAGGGTGAAGGGGGGCTTATAGCATCTAGGGTATGTTAAGCATTAGAAAGAGGGATAGGGCAGACTGGATGGGCCACAAGGCCCTTATCTGCTGACAACATCTTTGTATCTGTGTGTATCCAGTAATAACTTGCTTACTGATCTGTAACTGTAGTGGGTGGAGAGCATCATAATTGTAGGCTTTAAGGTGTCAGTGCAGACATGTAACATTAAATGTACTCCAATATTGTTAGGCCTATAAACATGATTTAGATTGGATTTAGAAAAAGTGTACATTTATTGCAGTTTTCTTCTAATGAACATACAAAAATGTAGTATACAACTGTGTTTTAATGTTCAAGTTTATTCATCACTCATTTTGGTCATAAAGTAACATGCCTATGTAGCTTCAATAATAATTTTTTCACTTTAGGTGGTTCTGCACAGCAAAAGATCTGGACCCTCCATTTGGTGTAATCTTCAAACTGGTCGAATGTCAGCAAAGATAATTTATTTTTTATTTATAAAGACTTTTGTTTTGGGAGTTAAAGCTAGGCAAACATCTTTTTATGTGCCTTAAAACCTTGCCTACCTTACCCCTCCCCACTTGTGCATATAGAAATATAGTGGGGACAGGGAGCCAGATGCAAGTGGAGTGGAAGATGCCAGCGGGCATCTAGTTGGATTCCCATTCTGCCAGCAGATTGGATCTCCTGAACTATGCAGAGTAGGGGATTGTGGGTACTGGTGTACCATTACATTAAGGAGATGTGTGTAAAAGTGCCAGTACATTTTACAGTAAAGCATGTTAAAGTGCCAGTACATGTTGGAGCACTAACAGAGGTAGATACATTGGAAAAATAAGGATGTAAGCAACAGTATTTCTGTATTGCTTTACATTGCCGATGTGCACATGGGTGCATAGTGAGCAACAGCTGGGTATTGGTACAGTCCAAAGCTGTCACTCAACATGAAACCATGGCCACATGAAGAAGATTACAACAGCAGCATACAGACTCTGCGTGCCACAGAGGGATAGAGTAAAAGTCACATCTGCAGTGTTCACAGAGGAACACTTTAAATTTGCTTCTTTTACACTAGGAAAGGGATGGGGATAACAGGACTGGGATACCCTCAATCCATGATATATCCTCTACTTTGAGGGACACATGCAGCAGGATGGCCTGCAGGCATATAGGCTGCAAGCTGTACTGTAGCTGTGCTTGCCAGCTAGCCCAGCTGTAGGTGTAGCTCACAGGGATGGGTTTTGTGTAAGGACCGGCATGCATGTGGCCTGTATTCAGTGCCGGTGAGTGAGAGCAGGCTAGCTAACCTGCCCCCATGTACTGGCACTGTATACAGGTCATATGCATGCTGCTGCTCAAAACCTGTCCCTGTGAGCAGCACCTGCAGCTGGGTTAGCTGCAAGCACAGCTGGAGAACAGCGCATGGCCTATGCTGCACAAATTACACATATGGCTCTATATAAATACTAATTGAGTACTACAGTACTACTACTTTACCACAATTGAGAAGTATTCAACTAGTCTTCATTAGTCTTCATTGGTATTTAGTTATACAATTCAGAAGTAATATTTTAAGTAATCATCTAATCTTCACTGCTTTGTCTTAATTTGCATATAAGACTACCTAACTACTAACCGAATACTTAATTATTACTAAGTTAGTCTTCAAATAGATAGCTCATTTAAATTTTTCAGCTCGTGGGCAGACTACTACTGAATACTACCCAAAATGATCATAAAATTACTATTGCAATGCTTGCAAAAAAGAAGACAAAAAGATAGTATTCAGACTTCGCTGAGGGACGGGCCGCATAAACATACCCACTTCCCGGCACTACTTTTCTGTTCTGCAACTGCAGTACTGATGGCCACCATGTGCAACATGGTGATGTTGACTTAAACTGCACATACATGATTATCGTGCATACATAGTTATGTCTGCATCGCCATGTTGTGCAGGGCTGACTACAGGGCAAACTTCACATGTGCAAGTTTCACGCATGCGCAATACTGTAATTGCTGCAGTATTACTTAAGGCTCACTCTGGTGCAGTGAAAGTACTGCATATTCTTTTCCACTGCTCTTGCCACTCCTGAAAGCACTCCACAGCCATATTGGCTCTGACCAGAGTTTGTTCCCTGCAGTGAGGTCTAATTGGTAATACAAAAGAGCACATTTCTGCTTAACATCTTTTCCGAGTACAGAGGTTTAGCTGCATAAATGTGAAATCAGAAACATGGTGCTGTGTGTGCGGGCAGCAAAACTCTTTTTTTATCCTTTACCCAGGGAAGTGGGAACCAACTTTTATATATATTTTTGAATTGAAGCCCTGCTTTCTGACCCTGGTGGGGAGGAAGTGATGTGGTGGGAGAAGGGGGCATTGGTATGGTGAGGGCAGTATACTGATAGTGTGCACTGCTGTACAGCTAACCAGTTAGAGAATATCTTTCTTGGAAATAGAACATCCCTCCATTCATGCCATCAACGAATAGTTTACAAAACTGAGTTTGTGGCCTTTCAGTACCATTGGTGCTTTGCTTTGTTATTGTTTTAACCACATATATTTCTGGAACCAAGTTTTTTGGTTTTGAGGGGATTTCAGTCAATTGGCATGACTGATTGACCTAAAGAGAAAACAGGGCCTACAGGATTTAGAAATTGTAAATCCCATCAAAAGCTTCTGACAAAGGCAGACCATGCTTTTGAAGATTGTGACTTGTATAATGTTTTTTTTATCTAACCCCCAAAAAAGGGGCTACATTAAGGGAATCTTTTTCAGCTTCCCAGTTTTTTTCTGTGTCACCGCAAAGTTTTCCTGTAAAAAGCTCTGAAATGAGGGTTACCACTGATATAGGAAAGCATGCATTGGCATGTCTCTCACCCTCCCAGTGGTCACCGAATACAAGGGTGGCCATAAAAATGCTGCATGCAGCAATCTCTGCCAAAGGAAACTGAAAAAGCTGCTAAGCCATCCTCATATCCCAGAAATGAGCACATAGTGTCTGACTGGAACAGCACTGATGTTGTTGATGGCAAGAACGCTTCATACCAGCTGTTGACCTCAAACGTCTGACAAGAAAAAGCAAAAACCTGTTTCTTATTGCTGCTCTTCCTGCAAAGGACATGGAGCCAACAGTTGTCACCAGAGCTTTGCCCTCCGCAGAGGAAATGATCAAGATGTGGCAGTTCTTCCATGCCTTTCAGGCGATGGGTGACTTGGTCACTGCAGCTGTCAGGCTCAGGTCATATCCACAACCTGTCCTGGAAAAGCTAGACAAGAAGGACGAGGAAGGGGAACCCACTGAATGTATGGTCACCACAGAAAAGGACCCTGTGTTGTTCACATGTTCTGTTTGCACATGCTGTGTATAATATAGTTTGGCTTTATTCTCTGTATTGTAAAACATGAATAAAGTTTGAATGGAAAAAAAAAAAGAAAAGGACCCTGTTTTCCCTCCAAGAGTTAATGAGGATTTTTTCTCAGATACCTCCTTTGTGAGACAGATGGTAGATACAGAGAAGGATATTGCCAGCATAAGAAGGCATTATAGTCTATCGAGTCTGCCCAATGCAGAGCCCATGCATATTTCTTTACATGTCACTCTGCCCCCTTCCCCAGACACTTTAACCCTCCCCTTAATGTCACCCCGCCCAGAATCCTCCAGCCATTTTCTGGTGCACTACCTCATCTGGTAGCCCATTTCACCCTGCAACCACCCTCTAAATGAAGAAGTGCTTGCTGACCACCTTCCAGAACCTTCCTCCTGCCAGTTTGTAACTGTCTTCTTGCGTTCTTATTCTCACTGATATTGACAAGCTCACTGGGATCAGTCTTACTGACACCTTTGAGGTACTTAAAAGCCTCTATCTTGTCCCCACGTTCCCTTCTTTCCTCGAGCAAGTACATATTAAGGTTCTTCAGTGTCTGCTCATACAAGAGCCCCAGCATGCCCAGAATCTTTTTTGTGGCCCTTTCCTGTACTGTTTCTGACAGGTTTTGTGGTAGAGGCTCAAGCACTGCACATAGTACTCCAGGTACGGCCTTACCATGGATCTGTACAATTGTAGGAGTAACCAGGATTATGTGGGGGAAGAGCTCCTCCCCCACAGCCTATTTAAATGAGGCATATGCCTCCAGCTCTGCTTAGAGCGAGTCGCATTCAGAGCGAGTCGCATTCCCTGTGTGAGGTGTTGCTACCGGCTGCTTCCTTTCCCCTTTGTTCTCTGGCTGCACCCCCAGTGTCGCTTGTTTCTTTCATTCTTCCCTCTGTTCCCTGCTGTCTGCTTTGTTTGTTTAGTTTTTCTCATCTCCTCCGCTTCCTTCTGTCTCATAGCCTGCCC
Source organism: Neoceratodus forsteri (assembly GCA_016271365.2). Taxonomy (NCBI): domain Eukaryota; kingdom Metazoa; phylum Chordata; order Ceratodontiformes; family Ceratodontidae; genus Neoceratodus; species Neoceratodus forsteri. The sequence continues at coordinate 721,135,516 of CM057458.1, read as the reverse complement.
TGCTGCCTGATACTCTCCTTTCCTGCTGCTACCTCTCCCCCTTTTCCCATGGATCCCCTTTTTCTGCTGCAGCTGGTGCTCCATGTTACTCCATCCGTTCTACGCTCTTATCCGTACCTGTGATGCTCCTGCCACGCTTCCAGCTTCCGGACCTGCCAGCCGAACGCCTACATCTGGCTGGATTCTATACCTGCTCGCTGCGTTCTCGATTCCCTAGCAACTTCCGCTCAGCGCTCCACCTGTCTGATGGATTCAATCAGTTGCCTGCAGCTCAGTCGCCATTTGTCCCGTCATTTCAAGGATCCTCACTTTCTAAATGCTACGACTCCTGTACGGATATGATCAGAGAAGTGAATCGTTTTCTAGGGCTGGGCGCCCCTTATGCTTCTGCTCCTTCCACTACGGCAATTTGGGTGCTTTGCCTCTCAGGTATGATTGGGGTGGCTTATACCACCTGCCAGGCCTCTTTGATTGTGCCTTTGAACATCACTGTGTGACTTGCATATGCTCACGGGGCTGCCTATACCCTACGTATGCCTTTATGTATATATATGATTCCACTTAGCGCTATGATTTTACTCTCAATTGCCCTTGCTCCTAACTTGGGATTGCTGATGTTCCTCCTACCCTCTGAGTTTTTCCTGGGCATAATTTGCTTCCTGTCGACCTAACTTGCTGGACACATTCTTTGTCGCTATAGATCTGGAGCCCACTTTCTGTGGATGTACATTGATGGCTGTAGTTTCCTCCCTCTCTCCTCCTATTGACCTCCTGCATTTCTCTTAAAGGAATCATTATAGCAGTCATCCATTTGATTTATCCGAGAACTTCACATGCATCGAAAGCTGGATACTGTAGGATTCAATCCCTGGATGTCCGATTTCCTGCTTATCTGAATTCCCCTTTTGTGCTCCTGTTACCTTAAGAGCTCTAACGTTGGGGTTCTTTCACACACACTGCTAGTTCAATTCCCCTCTCCCTTAGCCTACATTGGTTCCAGATGTGGCTTTGCAAGGCCGGTATGGTTCCTCTGACTTTCTCCTTCAGTGCTTGGGATGTTCTATTTGGCACCTCAGTCGTGCTTGCCTGCCATGCTTCCATGGTTGCAACTTTGCCTCACTCCTGGTCTATCAAATTGGATTCGTTGCCTCAACAAATTGCCTACTCTTCTGCATGGACCTTCACTGCAATACTTCCATCCTCGATCTACAGGATACATCTGTCTCAGGCATTGTTTACCTTCGTATATTTGTTTACAGCTCCGCTGCTATTTCACACTTGCCTAGCTCAGCTCCTGCCTACACTGCGATATTTCTCCTCTATGTCCGCCTCATTCAACTTTGCAGCTTGGAACTTGTAACCTATTCTACCTGCCTTAGCCGCCGGTTGGGAGGATTCTCCTACTATATGCTTACTCACCAACCTAGCTTCGGGCCTGGAGATTTACAGCTTATCTGACTTGCCTTCATCCTTCGGGCTGGAAGGTTTGCCTAATTCTACTCTTGTCTGCTCATTACACTCAGGCCTGGAGTTTCTCAGCTTTTATGGCCTGCTTTCGCCCATCGGGCTGGGAGGTTCCTACTACCGTTTGCTTTCTGACCTGCCTTCGACCATTGGGATAGGAGGTTTCCTGCTAATTCCTGCTTCGACGTCCTGCCTTCTCCCATCGGGCTGGGCAGCCTACTTACCTATTCGCTTGTTTCTGACCTGCCTTCGCCCTTCGGGCTGGGAGGCTCACCTACTTTTGTTCTCCTTCAGCTTCACCTGGCTCGGAACCTGGTGATTCAATTCTACTGGTGTATACCTGCTTCTACCTCAGCCCTGAACTCCCTGATGCTTCACCTTTCGGGACATTAGTTGCCATCTCACCTGTGCCCCCCTACATGCCTGGTGACTCCTACTTCTCCGACTCATTGGATGGTCCTCCTTCTCAAAAGCCTTCAGACTGCCTCAGTGCTCAATCAGCGACTTCCGGAGTTGCTGTCTTGGATGTTTGCCCTGTCGCCTCAGCCATGGAATTCCAGCTGCTTCTTTCCAGGATTTGGTTGGCGTCTCCTGTGGACTTTCTCATGCTTGTGCTCTACCAACTTCAGATTTATGGCAAATGCTACTACTTTTGACTCCGCCTCTTCAATTCTCTACATCTGGGATTCTTCAGGTCTCGTCTGGTTCTCCTACCTCGAACTTTGCTTGTCTTCAGTTTTGGATACTGACTTCCTCGTCCAGTTGCCATTATGTCTGCCTCAGTCTCTTCCATGTGATCCCTTCCTTCCTTGATCTGGATACATCAGTCCTCAGCATCATTCCTTCTCTCTGTCTGCCTACGACTACAATGCTACGATGCTCAAAGATGATTCACGATTCGTCTCCGGCGGATTTGCCACATTTCTTTATCAGCTGCCTCGTAGTGTGGCTGCATTCATGTTACCTGAACCTACTTGCCTTTCGTACCTCTGCTACTGCTGTTTGCTGTCCATCTCACCCAAGACTACGCTCGATTTCGGCCAACAGACATTCCTAACTATGGCTGCGCCTCACATACTGGAATCAGTCGCCTCTCTCCTACCTCATCAGCTATCGTTTCAGCTACACTTTCTCAAGGGGCTGATTGCCACATCCTCTTCCTTCTCCTCTGGCCTCGTGGGTACATTCCCTATGCCTACTACCTCTCACTTAGGATTAGCAGTCCATTGGATTCGTTTTCTTTTGGGATCTCCATATCCTACTACGCAGATGCTTCATACCTAGTACCAGTGTCTCCATTTATCCTATACAGCTTGCTGCTATTCCAGTTCAGTTCTACAGCCGTTGCATTCACATCAGTTCCTAAGATTATTCTTTACTTATCAGGACTGGATGCATCAGTCGGTTAACTAGCCTCAAGATTTCTCCCATTCCTCGTCTCATACAAGCCATCTATTATTAGAATCATAGCAATTGTACTACTTATATTGTTTTGCCTCATTGTCATCAAAGCTTGGATGCAAATATCATCAGTCTCCTGTATTGAGTTCATCAGTCATCAACTTTATCCACCATCATTCAATTACATGGATGATGCCCTCTATCAACTGAAGTATGGAAGTCGTTTCTTCAATATTACTCTCCATCATTCCGAATTATACATGGATTCTTGGACTCAGACTTTTGCTCGAAAGAATTACTTTACTGGACACTTACAATTCAGTCTGTTCTTAAAGCTCCATTCATATGGATTGAATTCTATATTAGAATTCAGAATTTAACTGAGTAATTAGTTTAATTAGGATCTCTCTCCTTTAGTATGCCCAGAAGGACGGGCAGGTCAGTAGCCATGGGTCCTCAGAGGTTTCCCCCCAAGGGGGTTTATCCTGTCTTGAGTGCTACTGGTCATACTCTCCGGAGTTGGAGGAGGTGATCATCTATTCTTATCATTAAGTTATGCCATCTTATTTAGCATTTAGTTATAGAACAATTGTGGATATTTATTCTTTTTGGGGCTCTACAATTCTAATCAAGCTCCTTCCTGCAGGTGGGATACAGAGAAAAGCCAAAACCCTCAAATATTATCAAACTCTCTCTCAAGCATCCAAGTACCTAAGCACAATACATTACTCAGTAATCATTGTTCTCTATACTGGCCTCTGTATCCACCAATCATGTTCATCATTCAACTATGTTACATAAGCACTGAGCTATGAACCACACATAATGACAGTGTGGCCTCCTTCCTTCTGCTTGGGAATCCCCTGCTTATGTAGCCCAGCATCTTTTTTGGCCTCACCACTGCCTTGCAGCAGTGCATAGAGGGTTTTAGACTGCTCATGTTTGCACTTTCTAGAACTTTCTCCTTCTCAGACACCCTGATTGAAGTGCCCCAAAGTTGGGGGCACAACAGAAAAAGAGAAAAAGGTGCCCCAGTAAACATAAGGTACCCCAGAAATGCCAATGTGTCCCGAGCTTTAGATAAAATCATCACAAACACCTTTTTAAAATAAATAAGCCAGAAATGCCAGGCTACAATGCTTTCATGCCAGCACGTGGCATATGTATATAAAGTGGCTCTGGATGGAATGCCAGGCTGGGGAGATGGAATGCCATGCTAGGTAGCACATGCCCAGCATTCCAGAACCAGAATTAGAACCCAGAGTGTTGGTTCTTAAAAAAAAGATAAGTTGTTCAAACAACATGAAGTCTTGCTGTATTCTGACTTAATGCAGTTAGCCCCAAAACTTGAACTGCCCCAGAGAGTAAGGAGTTAAACTGTATGCAGGAGCATAGAATGTTGAGCTTGAGCTCAGTTTTCAAACCTCTGTCTGTGGTACTTCCCAGCGTAACCATCAGATTCTTTACTCTGCCTAACAGTGAAGTCACTCTGGAGATTTCCTCTGCTTGGTTCGGTAAAAGTAAAGCGTTCGGTTTAAACCCTTCTATTTATTATTTTTTTGGATTTCCAGCCTCTGTCTACAGTACAGGTAGTGTTGTAGATAGGTAGCGACTGTGTTATTTGAGAGAAAAAAAGTGTGGAAATTGTTTTTCCCTTGGTTTCTTTTGGTCGGTCCAGTTTGGAACCGACCTTGTAGATTCTTATTTCTAAATAAAACATTTTCTGGGATTAGTGGTGTTCCGGTACCGATCGGTTTCTTCCGGTACCGATCGGTTTCAAAAGAACTGGGCTTTTTTGTCTGTTCTTTTTCAAAACCCGTGACACGGTTTATAACCGATTGGTTATTTTATTACCTGGCTTGAAAGCTGCTATAGGGTAATTTGGTAGGTTGGCCATGTCTGAGAAACCCAAGAAGAAAACCGTTCCACTGGTTTTCAACACTGTACTGAGTGTGGGGAGACCTTTGCCAAGGCCGACCCCCACCTCATCTGTGTTTATCGTCTGGGGTTTGACCACCTCAAGTCAGACTGCTAAATCTGTAAAAACTTTCCTAAATCCACTCTAGAAAAAAGACTGAGTAGGCTGAAGGAAAGGGAGGCTGAGAAGTCCATAGATCTGGATGGCCAGCCCGGTTTGGTTGCGGCCAAACCTGAGGCAGTGCCTACTGACCTTGGCGATACCTCCTCGGACAAAAGGAGAGCTGACCCTGAGGGGCCAGTTCCGTCAAAAAAGAAACGTAAGTCTGTCGGTTCAGATCCGGTATCGCGTTCTCCAACCGCAGACAAAATAGCCAAAGTGATTAGCATTGTTCAATCGCTTAGACCGGTTCCGTCCGAACCGGTACTGCCGGTTAAGCGGTCGGTTCGGTCGGATCCATCTCTTTCGGATTATGATCCAGAAGTTTATGAGGAGTGATAGGGAGATGAAGACTATCCCAATGATGATGACGACGAGGACAATGATCACCCGGGGGGTCTGGATGTGCCCATTGAACAGGGGCATTTCCCCAGACAGGCCCTCTGGTGTCTCTCCTCCCAGGTTCTCTGAGTCCCCTTCACACTTTTTGTTTTAAAAAAAGGGTGCAGAAACCCTTCAGCTTCCCTTGGTTGAAGCTGCAGGGGAGGAAGAAGAGCCTGATTTTGTGGAAATGATGGACATCCCAGAGTCCAAAAGGCTGTCTATCCCTCTTCATAAGTCCTTGGGGAAACAGACACACAAAATTTTACAAACTCCTAATTCAATACCTCCTGTGGACAAGAGAATGATGGGAGGTATATGTTATCAGGCTCAGCTATGGAGTTTCTTTATAATCATAGCAGCCATGTTGGGGTAGTGCAGGTTGCAGCCTGTGATACGGCTAACATTCCTTTGGCTTCACACTCCCTGGATAAGGACTCCAGGAAAGTGGATGCCATGGCCAAAAAACAGTATTTGGCATCCTCTTTGGGACTCAGGCAGGCTAATTATATGGCCTACACAGCCAGGCACCAGAAATCCAGATGGGATATATGGTCCTTGAGCTGGCTAAACAGGCCTCCCCCAGCTAGCCAAAGAGCTGGAGGGGTGGCTGCTGATGGAATTGAGGCATCGAAAATGCAATTTCACTGGCCCGGTGGCACTGAGGGTTGAGGCGCTGGATGCCACACCTAGCTTCACACCGGCGATCTGGGTTCGATGACAGCTTCGGGCCACTGGAGGGTCGGCAGGGGAAGAGAGGGATTGAGTGCCCAATGGCGGCTCTCCCTCTCTGGGGAGGGCTGCAGGTCTGTCCCGCTGCTCTATCATCACCTCCTGGGTGAACCCGGGATTGGCGATGCAGATTGAGACTCACAGAAAGGGAGGGGCAGCGCCAGCCGAAAGCCCAGGGAGGAGTTGCGTCTCGACGCATGCCTCCTCATTGGCTCTCCCAGTGTGCTGGCGACTGCAGGGGCAGGGATTCACCGAAACAGGAGAAAATGGAGCCCATCACTCCTAGGTGACGACTCCTCCGAAGCCAGACCGCATCACAGATGATCACTGGGGCAGACTCCGCTGTGTCCCACTCGCTCTACCGTTGTTAGGGAGAAGGCTTGGGGTTCCCTTCCCCCGGCCCCACCCGGGGGGCATACCGGGATACCTGATGGTCTCTGAGCGGATGGACACTCTAGGAGCAGACTCCTGGGGGCACCACGGGATGTCGGGAAGGCGACTTGAGGAGCTCTGAATGAGTGGAGGGACAGTGCAGTAGGCAGACAAATATAAGGTTAAAAAAAAAAGAAAATGCAGTTCCATGCTGCTGTGGACTCCAATGATGTGGCATCTAGAGTCATGGCTACATCTCTGTCTCTCAGAAGACATGCTTAGCTCAGATGTACTAGCCTTTCACAGGATACCCAGACTAAGGCTATGGATTTTCCTGTAGTGGGTAACTCTCTGTTTGGGGAGCAAACAGAGGCTTACATGAAAAAAATGGATGAATACAGGACCACGTACAGGAGTGCACAGGCCAAGGAAAGGCAAGCCGCTCCACAAAAGCAGCAGTCTAGGGGCAAGCCCTTTCACAGGCCTTTTTACCAAGCCCAGGCCTCCTCTCCCTTCCCACAGAGGGGGTTCTTCAGAGGGAGGGGCAAGAGGGGGAAGAGCAGGGCTGCTCCCTCCTCCTCCCAGTCTAAGGCCCCTGCCAAGCAGACACCCTGATGGGTCAGCCTTGGTCGACTCCCAATTTCCAGTAGGAGGCAGGCCGACTTACTACTTCCAGGTCTGGAAGTTTGTCACCTCAGACAAGTGGGTTCTGAAAGTAGTAAGCCATGGACTGGCCCTCAGCTTCAAAAAGTTTCCAAGAAGGAGGGCCAAGTATTTTCCACCTGCATCAATCTCAGAAACCATTGCCCTAGAGGCAGAGGTTTCCTCTCTTCTAGCTCTCAGAGCTGTAGAGAAGGTTCCTACTCAACACAAGGGAAAAGGACTTTACTCCAGGTACTTCCTTACCCCAAAGAAAACAGGGGAGTGGCGACCCATCCTAGACCTAAGGTATTTGAACAACCACATTTTAAAGCCAAAATTCAAAATGGTAACTCTGGGAATAATCTTTCCCTCTCTATAGCCAGGAGTTTGGTTAGCATCTCTGGACCTTAAGGATGCCTACTTCCATATTCCTATCAGGTGCTCCCACAGAAAATACCTCAGGTTCGAGTTTCCTTCAGGCGATTACCAATTCAGAGCCATGCCATTTGGCCTAACATCAGCTCCAAGGGTGTTCACAAAGTGCCTTGCAGTAGTGGTGGCTTACCTCAGAAGACAGGGTATCACCATCTTCCCATATCTGGATGACTGGCTCATTGTGGGTCAGTCATCTCCACAAGTCAAGTCAGCTCTGCAGACTACCCAGGACCTGCTCAGTTCCCTGGGTTTCCTTCTCAATCTTCCAAAGTCTGTCCTCGAACCAGTTCAACTTCTCACCTTTATAGGAATGGAGTTGGACACCATACAAGCCAAAGCTTTCCTTCCCCTGGCAAGGGTGAAGGCCCTAGTGGATCATGCTTCATCTTTTCAACCTCAGGTCTCTAGCCCAGCAAGACAGTTCCTCCAGCTTCTGGGCCACATGGCAGCTTCCACTGCAGTGGTGCAGGGAGCAAGATTTCAGATGAGGCACATTCAGTATCACCTAAGGTCCTTCTGGTCTCAAAAGAAGGATTCACTTACCAAACTGATTCCAGTGACTCAGACTCTGGTCCAAGCTCTTCAGTGGTGGCTGGATCAGGACAACCTCAGACAAGGGGTCCCATTTCTGCTGCAAACTCCTTCAGTAGTTCTGACTACAGATGCTTCTCTCCTAGGTTGGGAAGCCCACCTGGGGGCCCTGACAGCCCAAGGGATTTGGTCTCCACAGGAGTCTCTCCTTCACATCAACCTTCTGGAACTCAGGGCAGTGTTTCTGGCCCTTCAGTGCTTCTCAGATTCAGTCAAGGGCAAGGTGGTCCAAGTCAGAACAGACAACACAACCACAATGTGGTATATCAACAAACAAAGAGGCACTCGGTCCTTGGCCTTGTGCACGGAAGCCATGAAACTGTGGTCTCTGGCCTATTCTCTTCAGACTTCCCTAGTAGCAGTTCACCTTCAAGGGAAGGACAATGCACTGGCAGATGCTCTGAGCAGAACATCCCAGGGACATCACAAATGGTCCCTGAATCCTCTCATCCTGCAGATCATCTTCTCCAGATGGGGCACTTCAGAGATAGATCTCTTTGCAGCCCTGGACAATCACCAACTCCCCTTGTTCTGTTGCAAACCTCCTCTCCTGGGAACTGTTCCCCAGGATGCCCTGATTTTGGACTGGAAGGGCAGGTTCCTCTATGCCTTCCCTCCATTTCCTCTGCTGTTCATAGTCCTGATCAAGATCAGAACCCAACCTTGCACAGTGATGCTAGTGGCTCCAGACTGGGCCAGTCAGCCTTGGTATCCTCTGCTCCTGTCTCTGACAGTGTCTCGGCCCCTGTCCCTTCCCAAGAGATACAATCTTCTGTCCTTCTCCCGGGGCGGACCTGGTATCCCGATCTCCAGTCTCTCAATCTCAAGGCCTGGCTCTTGAAGAGCTAGTATATGCAGACCTGCATCTTTCTCAGGCAGTCCTGGATATCCTTAAGGTTTTCAGGAAACCATCTACTAGAAAGACTTATGATTCCAAATGGAAGAGGTTTACCATTTGGTGTTCTCAGAAAGGCATTGTCCCTGATTCTGCAGGCATCTCCACAGCCTTAGATTATCTGGTTCACCTCAATGGTCTAGGCCTTAGGCCTGCAGCTCTAAAGGTTCACCTAGCAGCAGTTTCTGCTTTCCTTTCAGCAGGGAAGGGCTCTTCCCTGGCCTCTCATCATGTGTTTAAAAAGTTCAAGGGTCTGGTTCATACAAACCCTCCATTTAGAGAACCAACCCCTGCTTGGGATCTTAATGTCTGCATTGCACAGCTCATGCAGCCTCCCTTTGAACCCATGGCTTCATCTGAGCTGAAATACTTGACTTGGAAAACTGTGTTCCTGGTAGCCATTACTTCTGCCAGAAGGATTAGTGAACTACAGGCCTTGTCAGTTGAACCTGACTTCATACTGTATCCTTCCATAGGGATAAAGTGGTCCTAAGAACCAATAGGAGGTTCTTACCCAAAGTGGTGTCAGATTTTCATCTGAACCAGTCTGTCTCTTCCTGTGTTTTTCACTGACCACTCCTCTTCAGGTGAAAGAAGGCTACACAGCTTGGATGTTAAAAGATCTCTTAGCTACTACATGGAGCACACTAAAGCTCACAGGAATGACTGTCTTCAGTTGTTTCTCACCTATGGTGAGGTGGGGAAAGGTAAGCCTGCCATAAAAAGAACTATTGCTAGATGGATTGTTTCTTGTATACAATTCTGCTATGACAAATTGGGTAGAACACCTCCTTCAGGCCTGAGGGCTCACTCGACTAGGGGTACAGCTGCCACTCTTGCTGTGGCCAGAGATATACCCTTGTTAGAGATCTGCAGAGCAGCCAGCTGGAAAACAGTACATACATTCACCAAGCATTACTCCCTGGACATCCAGGCTAGGAGTGATGCCAGGTTTGGCTCAGCAGTACTGCAGAGCCTGTTCCCAAAGTAGGTTCTGCATTCCTTCCTCCATAGGGAACTGCTTGGTAGTCTGCATTAAGTCAGAATACAGCAAGACTTCATGTTGTTTGAAGAAAAAATTACTCACCGTAGTAATGTTTCTTCTAATGGAGTCTTGCTGTATTCTGATCCCCCCCCCATCTCCCCTCTCAGATCCTAGTTTTTGGAAAGTGAGCTGGCAGGTACAGTGTTGCACCTCAGGGGTGTACCTTACACCCCCCCATCTTGGGCGGGTTAATTATTAATTCTGTTGGTGTTATAAATCTGTTTAGTGTTGTCACTACCTTTTTCTTCTTGGGTTCTCGACTTGAGTCTTCTGGGCCCAAATTGTTGCCTTTGGCTTGTTTTAAACAATTTCCATACATATTTATATATATTCTAGACTCAGCTAGTTAGTTGCTTGTAAGAATCTGATGGTTATACTGGGAAGTACCACAGACAGAGGTTTGAAAACCAAGCACAAGCTCAACATTCTATGCTCCTGCATAGAGTTTAACTCCTTACTCTCCGGGGCAGTTCAAGTGCCGGGGCTAATTACATTAAGTCAGAATACAGCAAGACTCCAACATTACTATGGTGAGTAATTTTTTCTTACAGTGTAAATCCTGGTGGCTGTGGAGGAGAGAGGACACAGAAAGCATAGAGGGAACACAGAGCACACTTGTAGGGTTGAAGCTGTCCTTGGGAGCTTGTCTGTGTGCCTCTGCTGCCTCCGGTCCCTGATCCTGCCAGCCTCCAGCCTGTGAAGCAACTGTGTGGTCCAAAGTGCCATCAGGTCACCTTGTAAGAAGAGGAGAGCATCCTGTTCAGTGTGTTGGGCTTGGAGCCCCGGTTTATTATTTTTTATATTTAAAGTACAGTTTCCTGTCCCCCAGAGGCAGAGGTAGCAGTGCCACATCGTGAAGTTAGACAGTCACAGACCCATCGAGCCACTAGGACCTCGCAAACTCCCCTGACGTCCTGTGCCCACCTGCAAGAAAAACCCTCCCTTTGCCAGCAGTACCTCCCATCTCCCTCAACACTGCCTCCCCCCCCAGGGCAGGGGCGGTGAGTTGGTGGCAGCACCAGCAGCTCCTGTAGGTGCTGACTGCCTAAAGTTATTTTTTTTTTAAAGTAAAAGCTATTTATTTCGCAGCATGGTCGGCGCTGCATAGGAACAGCTGAGAGCTGTGGGGCAGGCCAGAGGGCTCTATTTAAATAGATTAGTATTCATCTGGGTTTAGGGGAAGGGCCTGGTAAAGAGGCTCTGTAGGGAGAAGTTACTGTATAAATATTAATAAAGGGAAGCCCCGGAGGTGGAGTTAAGGTGGGGCAAGGGCAAAAAAGGCCCTTACTGAAGTCAAAGATAAGAGACTGACAGGAAGGTCTAAGAAAGGCCCAGAGATTTAAAGGGGCACAGTCACATAGACCCAGCCATTTATTTAAAGAGGCCCAGCAGTTTATTTAAAGAGGCAAGTCAGGACCACAGCTGTTTTAAGGGTCCCAATCCAGAAAAGCCCAAGTTGTTAAAGGGGCAACACAAGGCCCACAGCTAGCCATTTAGGCCCACAGGTGTTAAAGAGGCCCAGCAACATTAGCAACCCTAGATGCTGAGGAAGCCTAGCTAGCCACATAGACCCACAGGTGTTAAGAAAGCTTAGTCTGACATTGGAGTCTATAGCATTTTGAGAGAGTCTATTCCCCACTGCAGTGTACACACAGTAACAGGAGAACCTGATGTTGCTAGAGTGCCCCCCTAGTAGTTAGGTCCACTGAATGCTAGGGTTCATCCAGAATAGTAAAAGTGCCAGTTTATTTACTGTGGACTGGACATTGAGACTCTGCAGTTGACCACTACAGTCGGAACTGTGACATTTATTGCATTGCTATCATTTCTGCGAACACTAAAAGTGCTAGAAAGTATTGCTTTGTGCCAGCATTTCAGTGTCCGAAAAATATTCGAATCAGTCTTCAGCAATTCTCCAGAGTCACTTCACCAACGTATATCCAGATCAGTCTTCCCTAATTCTTCAGAAATCATCTCCCAATGCATCTTTGAAGCAGCTAACAGCAAGTTCCTAAAGAACCATGCCGCAGTCATCTCAGTTTGCAACATCCTGTTTATTATTTTCCTCTCTCAAGTTCCCAGAGTATGGCCTGGCCCAGTGCAAAGTTTGCTGTCCATTTTCTTGTTTTGTCTTACGCACCAAAGTGCCATCCAGATCTTCTGTTCCAAGTACCCTGAATCATCGTCCTGTATATTATTTTACATCAGTCATTGGCTCGTACAGCCTTGGTGCCCAGAACCCTGTTGTTCTCCCACATTCCACAGACTTCCTTCTCCCTGCATCTTCTTCATCTCCTGGCAGTCCAGAAGCGGGCTGTTGCAGGGTGTTCTGCATCTTCTTTGTCTCCCGGCAGTCCAGAAGCGGGCTGTGGCAGGGTGTTCTGCATCTTTTCATCTCCCGACAGTCCAGAAGCGGGCTGTGGCTGGTTGTTCAGCATCTTCTTCTTCTCCCGGCAGTCCAGAAGCAGACTGTGGCCGGGTTTGTTGTGTTTCAATTCTGGCAGCCATCAGTGGGTTTTGAGCCGAGGAAATCTTTGTGGTATTCCTAAATTCTGGTAGCCCTAGAGAGGTGAGGTGTGGCTGGGAACTCATGGCCTGTTCAAAATCCTCTCTGCATTCCCTTAGTTTTTAAGTCATTCTAACCAGTCAGCCAAGTTGTTCCCCTTGTGTTGCCATATCCCGCATCCCACTTTCTTCTCAATGACAGAGAAAGCTCAACCATGCATGAACTGCCTTTTATGACATATGTAGAGTCTTATAGTGACATGCTATAGAGTTTCTTAGAGTGGAGTACTCCAGGCGATAGGCCCTAGGTAGAAGTGCACTTCAGGGCAGTATTAGAGACTGCACAGTGATTCACTTATTTTAGAGGATAGAATGCTCTTAAAGCAGAGCTGTTTCAGTCAAATATTGAAAGTGGTTTGCATAGAGTCACCCTCGTACAGAGTATAGAAGATAAAACTCTCTTAAAGCGGAGCTGTTACAGTCATTTGATTTAGAATTCTCCTCATACAGGAGATTAGGGATAAGAATTCCATGTGACCGTGTTCCTTTTCCCCATTTGTATGAATAAAAGGCTGTAGGCATTTGGAATCTATTTCTGACTCCCGCCTCTCTTTGTCAGGTGCCAACATCCACCTCCTTGGGACCAGTCTTCGTAATTTGTGTGCAAGTTACTGGTGTCATCACAACACAGTTGCTTTATTTACTCTTTTATATTTCTGTGGAGACCCAGCACATGTTAACATCTGTTTTGCTACGATCAGGGCATCACATGATGATCACTTCTACTAGTCTGTAGACAGCCCTAGCGTTCTTACTCCCCACGTGCATGACTTGTGCTCTTGTGGAAAGGCACCACATGTGTTGTTCTCCAGTCCTGTGGCACCACTCCTGACTCCAGGGAACTGTTGAAGAGGCTCACCAATGGCACCGCAAGCTCCTCTACCAGTTCCCTTAGCACCCTTGGATGTATGCCATCTGGTCCTGGGGACTTGTCTACCTTTAGTGTTACCAGCCCCTTCCACACTCTATCCTCTTCTATCACGACATCGTTGCTCCCCCTCACCTCCCTCCAGATGGCACCAGCTCATCCTTTTCCCTAGTGAAGACAGAGCAGAAATAGTTGTTTAAAACCTCCATCTTGTTCCCTTCTTCCTCCACCCATTCATCCTCTTTCCTATGTCTAACTATCCCATCCTTCTTGTCCCTTTCCTCACTTATGTAACAAAAGAAGTCCTTCTCCCCCCTCAGCTATTTGGAGTTCCTTTTGTGCCTTAGCTTGCTGCACTACCTTGTCTGCCACTTTGGCCAACTTCAGGTAGTTTTCTTTATCCAACTAATTCGCAGTCCTCCTGTAGTCCATCTTCTTGTCCCTCACCACCCTGACAACCTCAGAGTTGAACCAGATGTGTGATTTGGCCCCCAGTTTCTTCCTCCTAAGCCTAACATGCTCCGCTGTGGCAGCCAATATTGCCTCTTTAATGATGGTCCATATTTGGTCCATCCCCATGTCCTCTCTCATGTACTCTAGGCGCATCCTTAGCCCTTCCCTTATCCTCCTGAGGTTTTCCCTCCTGAAATCCAGGATTTTGGTCTTAGTGGGGATACATTCCTTGCCCATATCCAACCTGAACCACACTTTGCTGTGGTCACTGCCATGCAGGAGTTCCTTGACAGTTATCTCTTGTATGTGCTCCCCATTTGTGAGCACTAGATCAAGAATTGCTCCCTCCCTGGTGGGCTCAGTGATGCCCTGAGTCAGAAACCCACTTTATATCACATCTAGGGCAACTTGACTCCTGGCACAGGACATGGCCAGTATACCCCAGTCCACCTTGGGCAGATTAAAGTCCCCCACTACTACCACCTCCCCCTTTCTTACAGCTTCCTGCAATTGTGAACTCAGCTCTCTGTCTCTTTCTTCCTTCTGGTTGGGCGGTCTGTAGACCACCCCCAACCTCACCTTTCTCCCTCTATTGGTCTGGAGCTGAATCCATAGTGTTTTCACCCCCCTTCTGTCTCCTTCCTTGGGCATGTTATCCCCTTCCCGATATAAGCCGCCACCCGCCCTTTGCCCATCACCCTGTCTGTTCTATATAACTTGTAACCTAGGATCAAGACATCCCATTCATGGTGTAGTGTGGCTCAGGTCTCGGTAATTGCTACTATATCTAGCTTCCTCTCTATTTTAACATCTCGTACTTTTAGTCAGAGCATCCCCCCGAATTCTGGCCACCAGCACCCGCACCCCTGGAGTCGGTTAGGTGTGCGAATTTAAATGCCCCATTACACTCTTCAGGCCAATAGCAGGCTCCCCCCCCCCACGGGGACCCATGGCATGGAGCTGGTGAAGATGCCACACGACTCCAGGGGCACAGGGCTGGCCATCAGCTACAGAGGTCGCCCCACCAGTTTTTCCTCCATTTTTTCCCCCCTTGAGGAGCTGGTCGTGCCATGATGTCAGTGCACATATGTGTGGATGTCTGCCACGCTCCTCCCCCCGGAGTATGCCAGCATCCGTGTAGTGCCTAGCATCTGCTAGGTGTCACAACAGCGTGGTGCATGTCCCATACCCACCCCAAAGGAAGGAGAGCAGTCACAGGATGCTCAATCTTTCCCTCTCCCTGCCAGCCCCTGGTGGCCCGAGTCCATTCCCGAACCTGGGTCACCGGCATGGCACGAGGTGTGGTGTCCAGTGTCTCAACCCTCAACACCACTGGGCCACATCTCCCTTCCTCTCTGCTAAGAGTACCTGCATGTCTGCCATCTTGTTACCAAGACTATGACCATTGAGTGACACCACCCTCCACCTATACTCTGTTCTTCCTTGCCTTTCTTTCATAAGTGACATTGGAGGAGGAATTCAGGGCAGGTTATGTCTCTTCGCAAATGACACAAAACTATGTGGGAAGGTGGATAAGGAATAAGGGAAATGTAGAGAGACCTACAAAAGCTAGAGGGGTGGTCAATGATCTGGAAGTTAAAACTTAATGCTAAAAGTGCATGGTAATGTACATAGGGGAAAAAAACAAAACAGAGTACTGGATGGGAGGAGAGAGACTTAACTCCCAGATCCCATTCCTCATCTGTAGTGCTATCATTAGCTATTCACTTAAGCAATCGAGTCAGTGCAACAAGGCCTATAGCAAGGCTAAAAGGATGCTCAGATGTTTCAGGAAGGGTACTGACAGCAGAAGAAAAGGGGAACACAACAATTCGCTCCTGATTTTTCACTCCTGCCAGTTCACTCCATCAACTGTTTTCTCCTATGACATTTCACTCCCCGCCCACTCGCTCCCACCCATTGCTACAGATGCAGTCTCATTACAGCATTGCCTTAAGGAATTACAGTTCCATAATCTCTCCCACACCAGATATCAAATGCAGTCTTGCTCTCACATATTGCTACAGATGCAGTCTCGCTCCAGCATTGCATTGCATTAAACAGTTACCACAGTACAGTTCCATAATTTGATATATAAAGTAAATATCTCTTACCAAGATGTCTGTTCCAGTCACTCTCAGTAGTGCAGGAAGTGTAGGAAACCATAGCAACGTGTGTAACCCACAGTAACCCAGTGCATCGTGACATGGTAGGAAGTGATGCAACCACACATATTAAACTAGTAACCAAGGTCCTAGTGGTTGTTGAGTTAAAAACGAGAAATTCTTTATTCTTTAAAATAGAATACAAAAGTTTAAAATCATTGAAGACTTGGGCACTAGTATTCAAAATTATGCACAACCCCACGTAAGAATTCTTCCACACACTTCTCCAAAATACAGGCCAGTTTGGCAATATTGTCACAGTACACACGCCATGATACTGTTGGTGGATTGCAGACAATAATCTGCTCTACCTCTGAGTCCCGTTTTCTCTGTACACCCTTGAGACCTTCAATAAATTTCCACACTGTGGGATGTGCCATGCAAAGGATACTCTGCATCCCACAGTGAAAGGCCTCCACAACATTATTGATCTTCGCTCTGCCATTAGAAACACTTTGGAAGTGATTCCACAACTCTACTGCAAAATGTGGTTGTCTCTGCCCTGTCCCTCTTCTATTTCACCTGCCAACCCACACATCCTCAAAGTAATCTATTACTGGTGTTAGTTCATCTGAGAAAATGTTCAGAGTTTCATCTGTGATTTCTTCAAAATGTTTAATTACTTCGTTGGGGGGGGTTAAAAGCAAGTGCAGGTAGATACTTGCACTTTAGAGCAAATTCAGAGTCCTGGGCATACTTTACTGCCAACCCTTCTGCCTGGATCTTGCGGGTAAACGCATTGGGTAAAGTGAAAAAAGCAACCCACTTGTTTTGCCTCTGGGAACACTGATTTAAAAAGCAGCTGACACCATTAGGACAACTGTAACAAAACATAATATTTAGACACAGTTCAGCTTGTATTTCACATTAGTTCTGTATTCCTCCTCCCCATTATTTATTACTGAGGCCATTTGCATGAAAACAGGTTGTTTGCTCTTGAAGAGTTCATCTATTCCTGTTGCTTTCTCCCTGCCTAAGGTCATAATACTCTAGTTGTGACATCACAATTAGTCCCATGGCAACAGATTGTGATGTCACAACAGAGGACTATGACATCAAGTAGGGAGTAAGCTAAAGAGGTAGATAAACTCTAAGGGATAAAGAGCCTGCTTCCATGTAAATTTCTCAGTAATGAGTAATGGGGAGGAGAAATCTATTGAATACATATAGAATGCTAGCTAAATTGTACCTAAATATTATGTTTTTCAAAGTTTTCTTTGAGGCGTCAGCAGCTTTTTAAATGCAGCAATCGTAGCCCGCTCGAAGTCAGTCATCACCACCTCAGGGCTAAGGTTGGGGTTAAGTTCCTTCAAAACTGTTAGCATACTTTGATAGCATTCCCTTGTTTTCCCTGGCAAAAGCACACACACTGCTGGCTGCACATTCCCAAACCTTTCACCCATTATTATACATAACTGCATAAAAAGTGGTGATGCAACACTAAAAGTGCCATCTGCATGTCACAACTTACATCGCTCTAAGAACTTGAGATTGCTCTCTGTACCAAACATTAAAATGTGATTTAGTCCTGTTCCACTATCAAAGAGCAAAAACTGTACAGGCTCACTGACAGAGTCTGGTTTGTATGTAGTGTAGCAGTCTGGTATTTGCAGCTGACACAGGTCTCTGGGGTTTGGAGGAATACCATGGACTCGAACCCTCTGAATAATTCTTTTTAAGTTTTTGTCAATAATCTTACCCTGTGCTGCAAGTGACACCTGTTTAGCATGTAGCAAGACTTGTGCTGTGGTATCCTGTGAGGAGCATGCCCTTTCCTTAGCATTACTGACCGCATCATGTTTTTTGACTGCACAGGGGTCTGGTGCGTATGTATGCTGCAAAAATCTCAAAGTGATGGTAGGGTCATCATATGACAGAGTATGTAAGTGTGCATTGCCAACCTTTACTTTTTTAACTGCATGCTCGCACTGCCATATTGCTTTATCTTGGTGACTGCGTTTATGAAAGGTGTACAGGTAGTTCTGGTCATCTACCAGTTTTTTCTTGGAGCAAGAACATAAAACAAAGTGACCGGTTGGTTATATGCACTGTTGCTACTTCAAAGGAGAAGTGTGACAGTGGTGGCTGAAATGACAGATTATTTATAGCTTCTCAATATGAGGAGTTGTGGTTGGACAATGCAAATTGGCAGTGATTGCTTAATTGAATACTACCTATCTGCCCCTTGTGCTGAATAACAAATACAGCACCTTGTACTGAATAACATAATACAAATACCTTGTACTGAATAGCATAATACAAAATATACAAAACGCTTGTGGGAGTGAATAGGATTGGAGCATATTGACATAGGACCGATTTTGCATGGGAGCGAACTGTCGGGAGTGAGAAGTCGGGGAGCAAAAAATCTGGAGCGAAATGTCATGTACCCGAAGAAAAGAGGTAATACTTCCCCTCTACAAATCCCTAGTGAGGCCTCACCTAGAGTACTGTGCCCAATTCTGGAGTCCTCACCTCAGAAAAGATAAGGATAGATTGGAGACAGTGCAGTGCAGAGTAACAAAAATGATTCAAGGCAAGCAAGGCAGATCCCATGCTATAAGGAGCCCCCAAGACACTAAATATGTACTCACTGGAGACCAGAAGGGAGAAGGTAGATATGATAGAGATCTTAAGGTTCCTTAAATGAATAAACAAATAATATGTACTCACTGGAGACCAGAAGGGAGAAGGTAGCTAGAATAGAGACCTTAAGGTCAACAACTGGTACAACAACCCACAAGAGAAAGGGCTATCCTAGATCTAGTACTGACTAACAGGGAAAAGATCACAGATCTCCAGGTAGAAGGTCACCATGGGGCCAGTGACCATCACATGGTATATTTCAATTTGGCCACTAGAACTAAATCATCCCATTCCAAGGCAAAAATATGGGACTTCAGAGGAGATAACTTTGATAAGGTGGCCAGCAGAGTTAAGCTAGCCCTGGCAAAATGAAATACAGGTGAGGGGATACAGGTAAAGTGGGCAAGCATTAAAGATGCAATACTTGAAGCAACATCCTATTGTGTTAGTGAGAAAAAGAAATGCAAAAGAAGAAGGAAACAACTTTGGTTCTCAAAAACAGTAGCAGAAAAGGTCAGAGCCAAAAGGCTGACCTTCAGGAAATATAAGGGAAAGCAGCGGGATGAAGATAGGGAGGCAAATCAAACTTCCCTAAGGGAAGCAGGGAAGGCAGTAAGGCAGGCAAAGACCCAAACCGAGGAAACACTAGCACAAACAGTAAAAGAAGGTGACAAGACTTTCTATAGCTATATTAGTGAAATGAGAAAGTCCAGAGGGGGTATTGCTAAGATCAAAGGGGATAAGGGTGTGTGTGTGTGTGAGGAGGAGGATCATGTAAAAGCATTTATCCTAAATAGATACTTCTGCTCAGTATTTACTGAAGAGAAGGTAGAGCAGGACCCACAGCTCAGCACCATGGACACAGGGGGGTGAGAGGTTTGCACTAGTCCCTTCACAAAACAAAGGGTCCTACAAGAGCTCGATAAGCTCTGGGTGGACAAGGCAATGGGACCTGATAGTATACATCCCAGGGTACTACAGGAGCTAAGGGTGGAACTGGTAGAGCCATTATCAGAACTGTTTAGTGAGTCTCAGAGCACAGGAGAGGTCCCAGAAGACTGGAGAAGGGCTCATGTGATCCCGCTTCACAAGAGTGGTAGCAGGGAGGAGGCAGGGAACTACAGACCAGTCAGTTTCACCTCAGTAGTGGGCAAGATTGTGGAGGCAGTCCTTAAGGAAAGGATAGTGCAACACCTGGAATCCATAGGAGCACAGGATCCAAGACAGCATGGGTTTACAAAAGGAAGGTCCTGTCAAACTAATCTCATAGATTTCTTTAACTGGGTAACCAGAGTGGTAGACCAAGGGGAGCAGTTGATGTCATCTACCTTGACTTCAGCAAAGCTTCGATACTGTTCCATAGAAGATTGATTAATAAGCTGGGTAGGCTTGGGGTGGGTCAGACATTGGTCAACTGGGTGGCAAACTGGTTGACGGGCAGAAAACAGAGAGTGGTAGTAAATGGTATATAGTCAGAAGAGATGCAAGTCACAAGTGGGTAACCTTAGGATCAGTCCTGGGCCAGTCCTCATCAATATCTTCATCAGTGACATTGCAGATGGACTGGAGGTAAGGTTTGTCTGTTTGTAGATGACACCAAGATCTGCAACAGAGTAGATGATCCAAATGGGTAGGCAGAATGAGAAGAGATCTAGATAAACTAGCAAAATGGTGGAAGAGTGGCAACTGAGGTTTAACGCAAAGACGCAAGATCTTGCACATAGGAAGAGGAAAACCCTGAAGCCACCTATAGGCTGGAGGAGTTGCTGGCAGTCACAAGGGAAGTAGAGACTTGGGCGTCATCATCACGATGACCTGAAATCATCCAAGCAGACCACTAAAGCAGTAGGTAAGGCTAGAGGGATGTTGGGGTGTATTAGTAGGGGTATCACAAGTCGGAAGAGGAAAATAATCCTCTTTACTAGCAATAGTTAGGCCCATCTGGAGTACTGCATACTGTACTGGAACTACACACTAAGGACATTAACAAATTGAGGCAGTCAGAGAAGAGCAACCAAAATGGTGCAGGAGTACATCAGAAAGCATATGAGGACAGATTAATAGAGCTAAATATGTATACCCTAGAGCAAAGGATGGAGAGAGGTGATATGATCGAAACATTCAAACACCTTAAGGGCATTGACAAGGTGAAAGAGTCTAATATGTTTCAATATAAGAAAAATAGCAGGACAAGAGGACACAGCATGAGATTAGAGGGAGGCCGATTAAGGGGTTATGTGAGGAAGTTCTTTTTCACAGAAATGGCATTGGATGCATGGAATGGCCTACCTCAGGAAGTTTTGGATATGAATACAGTACAGGACTTCAACCAGGCATAGGATAGGCATAAGGGAGCAATACAGATGAGTATGAATAGATAGGCCATTGACAAAGCAAAGGCCGATGGCACATTCATAAGGTAGAAAAAGAAATGGGCAGATTGGATGGGCCTTGCGGTCCTTACCTGCCATCAACTTCTCTGTTTCTATGTTAAACAAATTACAAACGTGAACTGTGAGGAACTATTTAGCCTGAATACCAATTCGCGGTCATGTGGACATGAATGGAAATTAACAGGAGGTAGGTTCGGAAGGGATGTTAGGAAGTATTACTTTACGGAAAGGATGGTGGAACCTTGTAACAGTCTGTCAGCTGAGGTGATGGGTCAGAAAACAGTCGGGGGATTCAAGCAGGACTGGGACATAACGAAGGTAGGGAGGAGAAAAGAGTAGTGTTTCTCAGATAGTATCCTAGAAACTGGGATACCAACATATACCTCCCATTTGGCCAAATAGTTACTGTGGTAGGATAGCAGTGCTATCTGACCATGGATCCTACTGTCTAGAATCCAGTACATGAATCCTACAAACATTGTGGATCCTGTGGATCCTAGCAACAAATGTTGTGGATCCTAGGAACAGATCCGGCTCGGATCCTACCTGTCTGACCTAGGATCCATTGCTAGCTGACCCTGGATCCTAACTATCTGACCTAGGATCCCTGGATCTGACCTAAGATCCATTGCTATATGACCCTGGATCTTTCATCTGCCTTTGGTTGGATTTCTGGTAGGATCCTAGGTAGGATTCCAACACTATTGACAGATAGTGGTAGAATCCACAAAAGTATTAACTTAGCAACACTAGAATAGAGAGATGATGGGGAGGGTTAGTGCACTGGAGGAACAGCAGGTTCCAGGGATTATAGGGAACTTGAGCAGATTGGATGGACCTCTGGTCTTTTCCTGCCATCAATGTCTATGTTTTTGTGTTTCTATGTTTTGTACTTTTCCTGATCTGCCTTCCTCCTGTGCTCTTCTCCTCACCCCTTGTACTTAATTCCCCTTCCCTCCATGCCCATCCTCCCAATTACTACTGCCAGTGTGGGGGAAGGTCCACAGACCTCCTTGTCCCAGAGTCTCCGGGCCTGCTGGCCCATCCCACCCCTCAGCAGTTTAAACTCAGCTCATTGGTTATGTATTCCCCCAATTTGTTTCTTAGTACTTTTGAGCCCTCTCTGCTAAGGTGTAGCCTGTCTGCCAAATACAGCATCTTGTTCAATCATGTGCCCCCCCCAGCCCTCAATACATTTGAACCCTTCCTCCCTGCACCAGCTCCTCAGACAGTCATTAAACTCTTCTATCCTTTTTTTCCTGACTGTGCTGGCTCTGGGGTCTGGTATTACTTCAAAAAGGCCAAAGAGCTCACTATCTCCTTGCTGGCCTTAGGCAACTCCCTTAAGCTACCCTGCATCACCCCCACCATTTCCCCTAAATCGTTGGTTCCCAGGTGGATGACTAAGTTAGGTTTTCCACTCCCCTACAACTTCCCAGATTCTTTTAGTCCCCTTTCGTACCCCAATGGATACCCTTAACTATGGAGTCAGCAATGATTACCACCCTTCCATTCCATGCAAGTGTGTTTTCCAACCTCCTATCTTCTCCTAGTATACCAGTAACTCCCCCCTTAACTGCACCCTAACCATTCTAGTTAACTTCCTGCTCACTCCACCACTATTCCCCCACCCACATCTGCTTTACCCTCCCCCCTTAATCCCCTTCCTCCCGGGCTAACCTCATGTGGTACCACTTTTCCCTCTCTTTCCCTTACCCTGCTTCCTCCTTCCCCCCATCCTCTACTCCACCTTGATTATCTCTTCCTCTCTGCCTTCCCTGACTACTCACCTCACTCTTCCCCTTACCTCCAGCCTTTAACTCTGGGTCACCTTGATCTTTCACCCCACCATCTGATTCCCCCTCTCCTAAACTGGTCAGTGTTGCATACCTGTTTGATAAGGGCACCGCAACATCAGATCCCACCACTATTCTTCCTCTCCCAGTCCCTCTCCTTCCCACTTCTGCTGATCTTCTTACCCACCTACCAGTTCCCCTTACCACCTGCCATTCCTCCATAGTGGTTCCCCAGGATCTTTGAGGAGGAAATATCCCTAGACACTGTGATATGCTCCCTACTTTGAGCCCATACCTGCAGTCCACCTTCCCCAGTGCTGCCCCACCTGCCCCTTCCGCCACTGCTCTACTTCCCTGCCTCTCCACCCCACCCTCTCCAGCTCCCATCTGAGCATTCATACCTCTGCTCTGAATTGTTCCAGGCTCCTGCACACTTGACTGAGCCCTATTTTCTGTGCAGTCTCCAGAAAGACTGCGGCCCCACATCCATTACAGCTTAGCATCCTCATTTCAATGTCTTGGCTCCTGTACATACTCATATTTCTACCCCTCTACCCTTCCCAGCTATCCTGCTTCCTATACCAGCTCATATTCCCTCACATACTCCCTTCTCAGCCTATCCCAGCCACAGCTATATATCTCTGCTGTGCCCCAGTTAGTGCTGTTTACAGTTTACCCCAAGTCCCCTTTTATCTGCTAGCCCCTCCTGCCTTGACCCTTTTTCACAAATGTAGCCTGATCTGAGACACGAATCAGCTGCTTCCCCTTTCCACCTTGCTTTATACCCCCAAGCCCCCTTCCTTGTCACCCTATTCAAATGTAGGCTGAGCCTGGTTTTGCTGCATTCCCCCTTCCATTCTGCAGTGCAAAGTTTCTACCACCCCTGCCCCCTTATTTTCATTACTGTGACTAGCGTGGCCTGCGGTCCTCCCTACCGACACCCTGCTAACACCCTGTCAATACCCTGAGATTTCACTAGGACAGATGGTGCTCATGCTTCAGGGTCACTCATGCAAGGGGTCACATGGATCTCTGGGTATTATATAGGGACTACAGCTGCCCTATTGGCTGGCTGTAGTCACAAGGTTCGGTGGGACCTCCAATGGTGCCAGGCAATGGCCGCCAGTCTTCCACCCTCAGCCCACCCTCTGGTGCTTCCTCCCTCCTCCTAGCAGTCTTTAACCCCCATGCCCTTAGCACTCTTTTTCATTTAGCAGTAATTTATAACTGAACAATACAGAACTCAGCCCCTGCAAAAGAAAAAACCTCTGCAGCACTTAACTGGCTGATCTGGAACACTGCTCCTCTGGTCCCAATGGCATCCTATGTCTACTGTTGACTCTGGTGGACCTACTCTTAAACCCCCTTAGGAACTATAGCCACCCTATTGGCAGTCTGTAGTTCTGAGGTCCGGTGGTACCTCCAGTGGTGCTGGGCAATGGCCACTGATCTCCCACCCTCAGGCTGCCCTCTGGTGCTTTCCTCCTCCTCCCAACAGTTCTTAACCCCTGTACCTGTAGCATTCTATTTCATTTAGCAGTGATTTATAAATGAGCAATACAGAACTCAGTCCTTGCAAAACACAAAACCATGCAGCACTGAACTGGCTGATCTGGAACGCTGCACCTCCAGTCCCGATGCTTTCCTCCATCTGAACAGCACTGGTCCAAGCACTGATACTTGAGAAACCACGCTGGCAACTGTTCTCATCACTGAGTATTCTCCACCACCACTTGGTTAAACTGAAATTTCCATATATCTTAATAAAATGGACAGATTCATGGCTATATAATCGCAGACAACGTACATCAGTAAAAGGAGCTGTGTCCTCATGGGCAGAGGTGACAAGAAGAGTACTTCAGGGTTCGGTATTGGGCCTTGAATTATTTAACATTCTGATAGCATCAATGCAGACAACAGATAACGTCTGGATATCAAAATATGCAGAAGATTGCAAGATCGGTTGCATTGTCAACTCCATTGAGGCAATTAGCACTCTCCAAAAAGAGTTAGAAGCTCTAGAACACTGGGCAAAAAAGAATAAGATGAAATTTAATGTACAAAAGTGCAAAGTAATGCATTTGGGTTATAATAATATGAAAAATTGTTATTTATTAAACAATGTAAAACTTCAAGAAACAGAAAATGAAAAAGACCTAGGGATTAATATTGACAATAAGCTCAACTTTGACAATAATACAACATTTAAAGTTAAGAAATGCCAAAGAATTATGGGTTGAATATGGAAAAATATTAAAAGCAGGCAACCGAAGGTTATCCTTCTACTTTACACCAGCTTGGTGAGATCTCACCTAGAATACTGTGCTCCCTTCTGTGCACCTAATACAATTCATGGTAACAAACAATTAGAAGGGGTTCAAAGAAAAATGACTAAAAGGATTCAGGGTATGGCAGATAAACCTTATGGAGAAAGATTGAAAATATTGGGCCTATATTCCGTTCAGTATAGACAACTTCGTGAAGACCTTTGTTTGATCTATAAAGCCATAAGAGAACCTAGCCTTTCTGAAATTCTAGGTATAGAAAAAAACTTTAATATATCACAAACTACATCTCATAACATTAAATTAAAATGGGCAAATTGTAGAACAAAAAAAAGACATATATGGTTATCTCAGAGAATAGTCAATATATGGAACACATTGCCAGCCTCAATTGTAGAGAGCAAGTCAATGGACATGTTCAAGGGTCTGTTAGACAAATTTATGGGTAACACCAAATTTGATTATATAGATAATTAATCCACCCTTGGGTGGCAAGTTCAATAATATGCTTTGCCTCCTGAACTTGTAAGCAACTATGATTCCAATGATATTAATTATTGAGCAGGTCTTCCAGAGGAGCAGAACAACAAAAAGAGATACGTTCAAGAGTCAGCATACACATGTTTTTCTTTATAAAAATGCAAATGTGCAGCCCTCCATGCTAAAAGCCCCATGCGCATTCAGAGCCACGACTCCATCAGGAGACAGAGCCCTATGCAAAATCCAAGCATTTTATAGAACCCTAGATCAGCATCAGCAGAATAAATTGACATATAAGGATAAATTGTCAGAATTATAAAAAGCAGCACTTTCTCAAAAAGGAACCATGCAGCCCAAATAAATACTGTACAACATTAATTTAGGACATGCTGAAATTAAATGCCTATAACAAGCTCAATAAATAACATGGGAAATAGTGAAAAAATGCCAATATCTATCTAATTTAAAAACAGTATTACACATACAAAGGGTGAGGCCAGGCAACAATAGGGAATACATATTGTGAAAACTACCCCGAAAAATTCATTTGTGGCAAGTAAAATATTTCAAGAAAACAAGTGTCCAAATTAAAAAAGGCCAAAGGGACAATCCAGTGAATGTCACTGATACCTATGGCCAAAAGAAAACAGGCATTTGTTAATGTCAAATGCTTGCTTGCATTTTGTAACAGTTTGTTGGTGTAACTGGAATGGTTCTGAATGCATTTACCCATGGTAGGCCAGCTGAGATGCAGTACTTTAGTTGGGTCCTGCTTTTAGGTTTTTTTTTTTATATAATTTTTTTTTTATCATATTACTTTTTCTATGCCTTGCCAATAGCCATCATCTGATCGAGCCCCCCAGCCCCATCACCTGGAATTACCAGGGCTTACCTTATGCCCAGCCCAAGAGCGGCGCCTGTGGGGGAGTCAGTCGCCATCCTGCCACTGGTGGTTTTCTCCTCCATTTTCTCCCAGGGGTTCCAGGAGTAGAAGGGCATGCTCGTGGAGGTGTGCATGCACCTTACGGCCCCGGTAACAACCCCTTTCCACCCACCCCATTGGCCTAATGCCTGGCACCCTCAAGGCCTGTACTGTCCCCGGCCTGCACCAGCCATTATCCAAAGGTTGCCACTACACCTCCCCGGGGAGGAGAGTTGCCTGTCAGCAGCTTCATCCAGCTCCATCCTCCCTCCCCCCATTACTGACCTTCCATGGCCAGGGCTCATTCCTGAACCTGGGTTGCCAGCATGCCATGAGGTTAGGCATCCAGTGCCTTAGCCCTCAATGCCACTGGGTTTGCCATATCATTTTTTTATCCTCCTGAGCTGCCCCTGCCACCCCATTCTAACTGCCTCCCCCCCCACTCCCAGCCCATCACTTGGTTTCTCCAGGACTTACCTTCCTATTGTCATCCCCGGTCACTGGACTGTGGGGGTGCTCAGTTGCTGGTGCAGGGACTGCAAGGGGTCATTCATCATCCTGCAGTCTGGATGTTTTCTGGGTAATTTAAGACAACACAAAGGATCTTCATTAGTAAATAAAATGGGTTAAAATACTGACTGCAATTTAAATCACTACTGATCTGATACTTAAATGGTAACGTCCACTCAGACCTGTGAAATATAAGGGAAAACAAGTCAGCTACATTTAAAAGAGGTTAGATAAAGTAAGAGGATGGTGGCAGTAGTATTAGAGAAAAAGGAGGAAGGGGAACATTTTAAAATAATAGCTACAAAAACACATTTAAAAATGAGACAGAGAATGGTGATGTAAGTAACAAAAAGAAAAGGGAAAAGAAAGCATAAAAGGCCATCTAGTGGGACTGTATAAGGCTGACCCTATTGATTTATTGGACTGTTTAATGCATTTCTGCAATTTTTTTGAGCCAAACAAAAAGCTTGGAGTCAACTGTCATCACTCAAACAATTTTGTGTTGAAGTGGGAAGCATAGTGAGCTGCCTCCGGCTGACTTTCTTAAGGTACTTCAGTTCGGTGAATAAGTCAGTTGCAGAGCATTCGTGCATTTATGTCATTTTGTAGAGATCTCAGAATGAGGAAATGAGTTAGGGACTGCAAACAAGGGATTCTCTGACTCACACAGTTATCTTTTAATTTCAATGTCTGGAAAAGCAAGCCATTAGTGCTCTTGCATGCTCTAAACAAGGAAGTGGTGACAGAGTAAATTGTGAAGGGTGTTTCTGTGCTGCTTCTGTATATCTGCTGAAAGTTAATTTCTAACTGTCACAGATTGCTCATTCCATTTTTTTGTATTAACATCTCCAGTCTGAGCAGCAATGCAAATTCCCAAGATCAGACAAGAAATGCGAGGCATGGCTTTTGTGTAGAAAGTTATGACGAGGGCAAGCTGGCTGTAAGCAAGTGAATGAGTCGAGTGAGACCGGAGTATGTTAGTAGGAAATGAAGCCAGGAAACTGAAGTAAGGAGGTGGTGTAACTGGGGTGTAACTCCTTTTGAGGCAACTGAGACAATTGTCTTGGTCAGAAATCGTGTTTTGTTTCATAAACCCAATGAGGTAGTGCAACTGGATCCTTAACAACAGTACCTGTACCACCTTCCAGTGCTGCTGCCCAGTGCAACAAAACAACTTTTACTTTTCTTTTTCCTCACCAGTCACCAAACACGGTGTCCATGGTGTCAGTGGGCCCAATGGGAATGGCACCATTGCTATTTATTAACAAAAAAAAAATTAAAAAACACTCATCACTCTGTGGTGTGGCAAATCACAAGTGGGCCTTTATCCCAGCTGCCTGCCTGATGAGACTGTAGTCGCATCATCAGAAAGGGTGGCATGCTTCAATAACGCTTATTCCAAAAGAGCTGAGCTTTGAATGTTACAGTTCAATGGAACTGGGCCTCATCCTTGGTGTCCATCCTCTCTGTTAGATGCAGCACAGGCACAACAGCACTCTTTTCAGTCCCATGGAGCAGGGCTTATACATTCTCTTGTAGCAGCTGAACAGAGTTCTTAATAATATGTCAGTTCCATAGGGTGGAGGTTCTCCAGGATGAGGCAACGTTCTTTTATATTAACTGACTGAGCTCTGTGGAAGAGTTTGCCTAACTAGAGCCTACCCACTTGTCCAATACTACATCAGCATGGCAAACCAGCATAAAATTGGGCATGTACCCTTTATAGAAATATTTCAAAAATGAAATGAATTGTGTAAAACTTCTGTAGTCATTTATTCTAATGAGAGAAAACAGAGAAAGTGGAAGAGTGCAAATTGCTAGGTTTTTGGACTGACACCCAGGGGCCAGAAAACCTACATGTAGCTAGGCTCATTGACAGAAAAAGCAAGTGTTTGGGAGCTCTTTACTGGAATAGAAGTTGCTATGAGACAAGGCTACGAATAGCCCAAACACAGATATTTCTTATCTTTGATTATGCCAATTCTATGAGTTTTACTCAAAGAACAAGTTACCTAAGTTGGATATATTATACAATATATTGAAATGCTTAATTTCTAATAGTCCCTATGACACCCATAGTTGTGTCATATATAGTAAATTAGGTTGGTTGTCTCTAAAGAAAATACACAAACTGCATAATAAAATCCTTTTTTCAATGAAATATTTACATGATAAAGTTGCTGAGTACCTAGCAGAGAGGTTGGAACTCAGGGAAAGACAAACTTCACCGAGAAGTGCATGCCTCTTGGAAATGTCAGCCCTCAGATGACGACTGCAAGAGCTATGTTCTTCTTTAGCTTTTGAGTGCCTCAGGTATAGAATTCCCTTCCCGAATTCTTTACAATTTGAAGAAATAAGCTTCCAGCTCACAAAGAAAAAAACATGATTTACTTCCCAACTTCAAATGTGCGACAGATGCAGAGAAGGATAAGGTAATTCTATCCTCTACATTACTGCTGAAGTTTCCCCATATGTTTTTAATTGATTATACAATTGTCTATTGTATCTCTGTTTGTTTAATTTATAGTTTTCAAGACTTTGCTATTATATTGTATTATTTTGTGATTAACTGTTGTATGCATGTGTATAGGGGCATCATTGTAAATGAACTTTGTCTCAATGACGTATCCTGAATAAAAACTTAGAAATTTGTCACCTGAGTTGGGGAATTACATAACATCTATTTACTATGCACTGTTCTTTGGGGGGAGAATAGAAAGTACAGGAGACAAAAATGAATTAAATAAGAGGAAGACAGAAAGAAAATTAGAAAAAGTCTCCTCTCTCTAGTCTATGAACAAACGCTACAAGTGTAAAGACATATTAAGTAGTGCTGTGTGGAATTTTCATATTCTGGTGGAATGGAATTCAGCAGAATATTCAAAGTTCCACCAAAATTCTGCCAAATTCTGCTAGAAATGGAATGGTGGAATTCTGCAGCACAGAACAGTAGCAGAATGATTTTCCACCCCCTCCCCCCAAAAAAATCGTATTCTGCGGATCTCAATATTTTCTGCAGAATTTGTTATGGAATAATTTGTTGCGGAAACATTGATGTTCCACAGAATATTATTCCGTGAATCACAGTAGGTGGAATTCCACAGGTGAACAAGCAAAATTCCAGCATAAATTCTGCCAGTGGAGTGGTCATTCCGCACTAATTCCGCTGGTGGAATTCCGTATTCCACATAGCAATAGGTAGGACCCCCCTGAAAGTGATATATTGTACGCTGGGGTATCCTGAGTAAATACATTGGAACAAATAAATAAATAATTACAAGCAAAAGTAGTAGCCTTTAAAGAGCACCTTTCCCAATCCTAAAACAATAAACAGGGAGCTACTTTACCTAATCTGGAGCTCCTCCAGGCTATTTTCACTTTTTTTTCAGCCTCCAAATGAAGGGAAGGGATCATAATTTGCCATGAGGGGCTGGCTGCATGATTCATTTCCACTTCCTGACTCTCTGATCTACCCCCGCGCTCTTTTTGTGGCTTGATGGCTGTCCCTGGTGCTCAGTCTCTGGAGGTAACAAAACAAACTGGATCCTAATCAGCGGGTGAATAGGGGGCTCCCTGCAACCCCACCATGGGGGATAAGCCATGGGGGGTTACAGGGGTGAGGGCCTGAAGAAGAGGAAGCAGTGGGATGACAGCCGGGTGAGGAGCCAACCGGGGCTGGGGGGGGGAGTGTGTGTGCAGAAAGAAATAGCAAAAAAAAAAAAAGAAACTGCTTTACTTAGATGCCTGTCTGACAGACTCATCCCCTAATTCCTTAGTGATGACCAAAAGGGCATTTGTGTGAAGTGTGCCACATACAGAAGTATGAGTTACTGTAGTTTCATTTGGGATACTTTTTACCTTGCGAGGTCCAGTCTCGTGAAACAATGTTCTTTCTTTGTCACTACCCCTTTTAAGTGACCTTGGCTCACCAAGGGGGTGATTATACTGTTTATTACTGAACTGTTTGGCCAAATAGCAAATGGCATGTATTTTGTGGTATCTTTGTAACAGGTTTAGTTTACTAGAAACAAGGAAATTAGCAGTTCAGACTTCACATTTGCAAATCAAGCAATACTATCTTGGCTTGGGAACTGCTCAGTTCAATATGCTGCTTTATTTTACAATGCATGGCACAAGCACATCGTTGAAGTTTTCATGGCAATTTGAGCTAGTTTCATTTGATTATTGCATTACATACCATAGAGAGGGTACCATGAAAAATATTGTTTTGGATAATAAGTTTCCTGGCATTGCATAATATGTCCTGCTTTTTGTCTTCTACATGTTAAATAGTCTTGAAGTTTTCAAAATGTCCCTTCACTGTACAAGGGAAGTCTTTTAGATTTATTGCAGCACCTGTGGCTATCCCAATGTACAGAGCGGCAAGGCATAGGTTGTAGTGTCATTGAAATAATGATAATAAAGTTGTCTCTGTTGCCTGTTTCCTCTGGAATGATCACCAGCCCCAGGTAGTGTCATTAAAATGTTCCTGCAGGTGTGTTGTTCAGAGTCATGGCATTCTCACGATGCCATTAAATGCCATAACATTGCACTACAATTGGCAGATGGCAAACCCTGCATTGCTTCACTTTTTATGCACTAAACTATTTCCTGACCACTGCAGCATGTCACATTGCTGGTCATATTGCTTTGCCTGAATTTAGATTGTCACAATGCATACCATCGTGGGTTGGGGGGGCAAACACTGTTACCCTTCAGTTGTCAGTATTCTGATACATTTGCCATTGTTTTGTTTGCTGCACTAACTGTCCCATATTGCACTTGAAAAGCAACTAATTTAAAATTAAGCTGTGATACACATTGAAACTTCCTTACTTAGATGCCAGTGTGATGGACTCATCCCTTAATTACCTAGCGGTGACCAACAGGTCTAATGTCAAACTGTGTAATGGAGGTATTTTACATTTATGGAATGTGTAACTTTTTGATGTATACAAGATACTGATCAGATGCAGCACTTTGTAAATGTAATGTATGTTTCACATTGGTTTTATAGCTTTGTGTATTTCCTCTCTGCAATATGTACAATTGCCCTGAGTGCCTACACTGCCTTCTAGTCCCTTTTGGGTTCATGTTGCTACCTATTACCTGCATAGATAACATGTTTATTGGATGTACAAGGTTGCTGATGGTATCCGAGGACATCGAGTATGCATCGTAGTGAGGTTACTGATCGCAATGCATAGCGAAGCATGTCATGCTCACTGACAGCTGTCAACACTGCATTTATTCACTTTATGCATATTGTGTCCTACAGAAGTGCCAAATAAAGTGTTACAGACATATTGCTCTGTCCATTTCATTTTGCATGCATCACAGTAATTTAATTCTGCCATCCAAAGTGCACAGTATTTATTGTAATGAGAGTGCATTACAGAAGTACAGAGTTATGTATGTTGCTGTGGTTACTGGCTAACAGCATGAGATAGAACTATATAGGTTCCCTTTAGTATGCGTGTGTCAAATAGTAATCAGTTACAAGCCCGGGTCACCTGCCACTGTTTTTGGCACTGTACTATACGGCAGAACCAGATGACTTCAAATTGCAGCAGCCCCCAGATAGTTGCCTATGGCCACATGTATGATAATGAACTAGGAACACTTTCACAGGACAAAATGCAAGCCACCAAATAGTCAGAGTAGCCCATAGTTATCCTGCTAACAGATGGAAAAAACTGCAATTCCATCACATACCTAGAAACATACAATGTGGTGTTAGGGAAGTGATGCTTGCTCCACAGTGTTGGCCTGTATTTCCATACCTACTGCAGCCCTGCCGACCTTACTTGATCTTCAGTTTATCACCACCTTGTTTTACCACTATGCTTCTCTTATGCTTATCCCATGCTTTCTTGAACCACCTTACTGTTTTGGTCCCCAACACCTCCAATGGGACACTGTGCCAGACAAATCCGGCACTTTTTTTGTTGGACTGTTATGGACCACCTCCACGCTTTCTATATCCAACTGTAGAAGCAGTCTGTGAAACCGGCCTGCTGGTGCAACAACAAGGCATTGCTTGTGGCATGTATCCCTGGTTAGGAACAAGGCCCAGGAGTGGAGGCCAGCCGGGTGGAAAGGACTGAGCATCCAGTGGGCAGCTCTCCTTCTCCGGGGAGGGGGGGGGCGCGGGTAAGTGTCTGATTCATTACAGACCCCTGGTGGAGGCCAGAGGTTTCGATACTTCAGGAGACTGCACCTTAAAAAGGACATGAACTGATTAGTCAGTGCAAAGAAGAGCTACAAAGATGGTCCAAGACCTCAACCATGAATGCTATGAGACTAGACTTAGGCAATTAAACTTGTACTTCTTGGAACAGAGAAGAGACAGAGGAGACATGATGGAAACTTTTAAATACCTCAAAAGAATCAACTCAGCACAGGAGCAGAGCCTCTTCAATGAGAATAAAGAGGCATGTACCAGGCAGCACAACAGACATTTGGTGGGGGATAAATTCCGGAGCAATGTCAGAAAGTTCTTCTTCACAGAAAGGGTCATGGAGCCTTGGAACAGACTGCCACAGGAGGTGGTAGAGGCAAAGATGGTTAGGGAATTCAAGCTGTCTTGGGATAGGCATTGTGGGATACTGAAACAAAGTAGTATCCCCTAGGGGGTAGTTAAACAAACAAACACAGGGGGAAACTAGATGGATCAAGTGATCCCCATCTACCGTCACATTCTTATGTTCTTAAGTTTTTTCTTCAGGAGGAGGGGCAGTGACATGTTTTTCTCTTTGTGTTTTCTTAGTAGGCACCATCTCCAGTATCTACTCAGAGTTTCTTTTGTGTTTACTGGTTTCAGGGTTCCCCTGTTCAGGCACCTTGGACTCTGAACCATCTTTAGCAGACTTGTTCTTCTGCTTACTGTGAGGGGCTGGACCATCTTCTGAGTGCTTCGGTGATGTAGAGGCAGACTGATAAGCCACCATGTCTTCAAATCTTTTAGCCCTTTTCTAATAGTTTTAGGGAAAACTTGATACAAAGCTCACAGTCAGAAAACAGATGATCTGGACCCAGGCATGTCAAACGCAACTCGTAGCAATCTGCCTTAGCCAGGAATTTAGAACAATGTGTACAATTCTTGAAGTATGTAGGTCCTGTTTTCCTTTGGGTCTGTCACACATGCCAGTCACGGCAAACTCAAATTAACTTGGTTCTAAAATGAGGAAAAAAAAGCTGTTTGTGGTCCGGTTCCAAAATTAGACTAAGCTACTAACAAAAAAGTAAATTTGAGAGAAAAATTCAATAAAAACACAAATTGCATCTCAGTTCCCAACACGAGGGGACCAGGACAAGTAACAACCACTAATGGGGAAAAAACAGAGGCTATCTGTTTAATTTTTGTTTAAATAAAATTGTAGAAGTTTTACACGGTTTACAATAGAAAAAACATGAAGGGAGAGGTCTTCTCTGGTTTCTGTGAACCACTCAGGAACTGGAGAATAATACTAAAACGGCAGAAAACTCTTAACTAACACAGACATTGAAAAACTAAAACAAATATTGAGAGAAAATTAAAGAAAAAGTAATAAAACTGTAATCCTTTGAAGAGAACTCTTCAGGGTGACTTCTTCCTCAGGTGGAGAAATAAATCGGACATTAGAGGGCAGAGTGGAGTACAACCACTGCTCAGAGATTTGAATTGCACTCCAACATTCTGTAATTTGCATAAAATTCCACTCTCTGAGGCAGCTCAGACCTGTGGGCTGATTGTACTAGTAAGCATAGCAGTGAGGATTTCTGGGATTTGAAGGATCCATTTCATGATTGCAATAAGGCACTCCAAAGAGTGTGTTATAGTGAGTTAATGGTCCATCTCAGTAATGGAAGCAGTTGGTTTCACCTTGTCCTTCAAGCTACCTGAGGCAGGCCATTATCCCATCATAACACACCCCCTGTCATGCCTCATTGCTTAAAGGTACCATAGCCAGTATCAATCTAGCAGCATAGCAATGAACATATGAACATACAAAATTTTCCAGCAGATAAAGGCCTAGTGGTCTATCAAGTGTGCTTGAATGTGCAACTAGCACCCTTATTCTGCAGCTGCCCCTCCCTCCCACCCTTCCCTCCTTGACCCTCCCTTTCCCTGTCCCACCCCATTTTGAAGAAGTCCTCTGTTTTAATGGATACCACTTCTGCTGGTAAAGCATTCCATCCAGCTTCCACCCTCTCTGTAAAAAAAGTGTCTCCTCACCTCCCTCCTGAACCTTCCTCCCTCTACTCTCATATCATGGCCCTGGATGTCCCTCCCCTCCATTTCTTTGAACAGAGCCTCCATACCTGTCTTGTTTATTCCTTTCATGTACTTGAAGGTTTCAATCATACCCCCCCATCCCTACTCTCCTCCAGCGAGTACATGTTCAACTCCCTGAGCCTCCTCTAGTATGGTAAGTCCCCCAGCCCCTTGATCATCTTTGTCGCTCTGTGCTGCACCCCCTTCAGTAACTTAATGTCCTTCTTCAGATATGGGCGCCAGTACTGCACGCAGTACTCCAGGTGTGGTCTAACTAATGATCTATACAGTGGCAGAACCACCTCCCCCCTCCTTGAGGATATACCCCTTGCAATGCAACCCAGCACTTTGTTGGCCTTTGCAGCTGCTTTCCTACATTGTGCTGAGCTGTTCATTGACCCCGTAATGAGCATCCCCAGATCCTTCTCCTCCTCCTCCTCTGTCTCAGCTAGCTGCACTCACCCCCCAGCTGGTAACTCCTCCTTGGGTTTTTCGCTCCAAAATGCAGCACCTTGCACTTTTTGGCATTGAACCCCAGTTGCCAGGTGTCTGACCAGGATTCCAACTTTGCCAGATCATCCTGCAACCACTGCCGCCATCCCCCAAGGTCATCCACCACTGCTCCCATCTTGGTGCCATCAGCAAACAGACTGGTCTTGCTCTTGATGCCCAATGATATGTCTGCAATGAATATCCCAAACAACACTGGTCCCAACACGGAGCCCTGCGGAACACCGCTTGTCACTACCCTGGGGGATGAAAGCTCCCCACCTACCACCACCCTCTGTTGCCTTCACTGAAGCCAGTTCCCTACCCATCTCACCAGCTTTGCACCCACCCTGTGCCTTTTAACTTACTTCCCAGCCTCCCATTCAGCACCGAGTTGAATGCCTTACTGAAGTCCAGGTACAGGACATCCACTGCATGGAACCCAATTGCCTAGTTACCCAGTTATAGAACTACACCAGGTTGGTTTGGCAGGATCTGCCACTTATGAAGCCATGCTGTCTGCTGTCCTATAGTCCTTTGGCCTCCAGGAAGGCCAGCAGCCTCTCCTTCAGGATAGTCCCCATCAGCTTACCCAAGATGGATGTGAAGCTCACTGGTCTATAATTCCCTGGTTCATCCTTGGGAATGCTCTTGTGGAGGGGCACCACATGAGCCATCCTCCAGTCCTGAGGTACACACCCCGAGTATAGTGAGGCATTAAATAGGTCTGCCAAAGTTCCCACCCAGACCTCTGCCAGCTCCTTCAGTACTCTGGGGTGGATGCCATTTGGGCCTGACACCTTGTCCACCTTCAGTGCCCTCAAATCCTCCAGAACCCTGCCCTCCATGATATCCCCATCCGTGGCCCCTTCCCCTCTATTTCTGCCCTCCTGCCACTCTTGGATATCACCCCCTCTTCTCCTTAGTAAATACTGAGCAGAAGTAATCGGTTAGTGCTTCTGCCTTATCACTCCCTGCTTCCACCCAACCTCCTTCCTTCCTAATCCTTACTATATAGTCCTTACAGTTCCTTTTCTCCCTGATGTACCTGAAGAAGTCCTTCTCCCCCTTCTTAATGTCCTGCACCAGCCTGAGCTCTGTAGATGCCTTGGCTGCCCTTACTGCCCTTGTCACATCCTTCAATTCCTTCAGGTACTCCTCCCTGTTCTCCCCACTCCCTGTTTTTTTGTACCTCCTAAAGGCAGCTGTTTTCCTTCTTACCTTTTCCATGACCTCCTTGCTTACCCAGCTAGGTTTCTTTGCCCTAGCTTTCTTACTCTGGGCCAGTATACAATCAGAAGAGATGCAAATCACAAGTGGAGTACCTCGGGGATCAGTCCTGGGGCCAGTCCTCTTCAATATCTTCATCAGTGACATTGTGGATGGACTGGAGGGTAAGGTTTGTCTGTTTGCAGATGACACCAAGATCTACAACAGAGCAGATGATCCAGATGGGTTGGACAGAATGAGAAGAGATCTGGATAAACTAGCAAAGTGGTTGGAAGAGGGGCAACTGGGGTTTAATGCAAAGAAGTGCAAGATCATGCACATAGGGAAGAGAAACCCTGAAGCCACCTATAGGCTGGAAAGGGAGTTGCTGGCAGTCACAAGGGAAGAATGACTTGGGCGTCATCATCACTGATTACCTGAAATCATCCAAGCAGACCACTAAAGCAGTAGGTAAGGCTAGAGGGATGTTGGGGTGTATTAGTAGGGGTATCACAAGTCGAAAGAGGGAGATAATAATCCCTCTTTACAAGACACTGGTTAGGCCCCATCTGGAGTACTGTGTGCAGTACTGGAGGCCACACCTTCACAAGGACATTAACCAAATTGAGGCAGTCAGAGAAGGGCAACCAAAATGGTGCAGGGACTGCATCAGAAAACATATGAGGACAGATTAATGGAGCTCAATATGTATACCCTAGAGCAAAGGAGGGAGAGAGGTGATATGATTGAAACATTCAAACACCTTAAGGGCATTAACAAGTTGAAAGAGTCTAACATGTTTCAATATAAGAAAAATAGCAGGGCAAGAGGACACAGCATGCGATTAGAGGAAGGCTGATTAAGGGGTAATGTGAGGAAGTTCTTTTTCACAGAAAGGGTGGTGCATGCATGAAATGGCCTACCTCAGGAAGTGGCAGATATGAATACAGTGCAGGGCTTCAACCAGGCATGGGATAGGCATAAGGGAGCAATACAGATGAGTATGAATAGATATACCATTGACACAGCAAAGGCCGATGGCACATTCATAGGGTAGAAAAAGAAATGGGCAGACTGGATGGGCCTTGCAGTCCTTATCTGCCATCAACATTATGTCTCTGTTGCTACAGGTTCTGGTTGCCTCCACTATCCCCAGTTTTATGAGCTCCCACCTCTGGTTAGTGCCCATACTAGGTTGAATTCTGGCCAGGTACCCTTTTACCACTTCCCCCATCCTCCTGAAGTCAGCCCTCCTGAAGTCCAGCACCCTTGTGCTGGATTGCAGTCCTTCTTTACCCATGAACCATGCTGAGTGGTGGTCACTCCCTACCAGTGGTTCTTCCACCCTAAGTTCCCTCACAAACTCCCCATTTGCCAGCACGAGGTCAAGAGTATTCCCTAACCTGGCTGGTTCATTGACCATTTGCGTCAGGAAGCTGTCCTCGAAGGCATCCAGCAGTACCTGCTCCCTTCTATTCCTGGTTGTTGGGGTACTCCAGTCCACTCCTGGCATGTTGAAATCCCCCACAATCACCACATTACCCTTCTCGGAGATCCTCCTGATCTGTTCCATTAGTTCCCTGTCTAACTCCTCTGTCTGAGAGAGAAACCTGTAAACCACTCCCAGCCTGAGAGTCCTAGTCTTGGAATCCTGGATTTGCATCCATAGTGACTCCGTACTACCCTCCTCCCCTTCCTCCTGTACACACTTCAATCATTCCCTCACATATAGTGCCACCTCCCCCCACCTTTCCCAATCACTCTATCCCTTCAAAATATCCTGTACCCTGGTATCGACAGGTCCCAGTCATTGTATTGGGTGGCCCATTTTTCAGTAGTGGCTGCAGCGTTCACCTCCTCCTCTGCCATGAGAGTCTGTAGCTGTGCAGTTTTCTTCCTAAGGCTCCTAACATTTAGGATGACCATCTTCCACCCCTTCCTCTTCTGCCCTCCTTTGCTATCGTCACCATTAGTAGTTGCCCTTTGTCCTTTGTCACTGTTATGGGGGGGTAAGCTCATATGGCTTCCCAACCTATGGTCTCTGCATGTCCCTTGCCCACTTGCCACCCCCCACTCCTAGTTTAAATTCCCAACTTCCTCTATGTACTCCTCCATCCTCCGTTTCAACACTTTCTTTCCCTCCTCACTGCAGTGTAGTCTATCCCTGGCATAGAGACTACTATCCTCCCAGGCCCCCCCCCCCACCAGCCCATACCCTTTAGCATGACACCAGGTTCTTAGCCATTCATTAAAATCCTTTACTCTCAGCTTTCTCACTATGCTTGCCCTGGGCACTGGAAGTATCTCTGAGAAAGTTACTGATCTTCCTGCCCCCTCACATAATTGTCCTAGGTCCTCAAACCTCCTCTGGACTATATCTACCATCCAGTTAGTCAGGTCATTCATCCCCAAGTGTGTAATTAAATGAGGCTTCTCACTACCCCTTCTAGCATATTTTAGAACAGATTGTTCCACCCTTTCCACTGTCATTTCCAGCATGGCCTCCAAATGTGACTATACCTCTCCCCTTTGCTACCCTACCTGACTCCTCTTAGTATTGAGTCCCCCAGCACTAAGATTCCACCCCACTTACTAACTGATTGCTTTCCTTACTCCCCACCTCTCACTCCTGGCTCCTTCTCTTCCTCCTGCACAGTAGTTCTCCCTTCTGCCCCTGACGTAATTCCCCCAGCAGAAATTTCCCCCACTCCAGTTTCAACTGGACTTCTATCAGTCACTCCTCCAAATGCATCACCTCGCTCCTCCTCCTTTCCCTCTAGTACCACAAAACAATTTTCTGAAGACCCTTCTCCAATGCCCACTTCCTCTCTCCTTATAGTAGCCCATTCCCTCCTTTCAACTCCATGACTGTTTCCACTTCTCCTCCTCCTCCTCCCCTCAACAATCCCTTTCTCCCCCTTCTTGTTGTCTTTTTCCCTTGACCTGGTTTTCCCCGACACAGTTCTTCTTGACCTGGGCCCTCCTGTCTCTGCTTCCCTTCTTCTGACCATCTCCTCACCCCTGCTGGCCCAACTAGCCCCCCTCTTCATCTCCCCTCCTCCCTCCCTCCAGTGTTGGGCTATAATCTCTTCCATTCTGCCTTGCCTGTCTTAGCTCCTCCTGCAGACCTTCGATCTCCTGTTTAAGTTTCTCTGTTTGGTTGCACACTAAACATTCCCACACCCTCCACGTAATTTTTAGAAGATTGATGCACATGATTTTTGCAGCCTACCACCTACCCTGCTGTCGTTGCTCACCAGCAACCCCCCACCCTTCCAGATGAAGGATACCCAATGCTCCCCCAAGTCTTCCCTCTCCCCCATTTATCATAGCAAAACATTCTTCTCATTTTCTTAATTTCCCTTACCCCCTTGTCATACACTTTAGATAGACTGAGCAGCTGCCTTTTAAGTTCCTATCTCTCCTGTCCACACTGAAAAAGAAACTGTAAGCAACTATTGCACTACCTCCTTCTAACTCCCACCCCTCCTTTCCACAATGCAAACAAGTAAAAATGAAAGCTCCTTGTGTTGCAGTTACTTCCCTTCCACAGAGATAACAGTCACCACTTCACTTGCTGCTGTTCCTTTCCTGGACGTCTGCCTCTGCTATGACAGGTGCATGTCCTTTGTCCTTTTGGGGAAGTGATGTCAGAACCCCCGGTATAAAGGAAATAATGTACCTGGGGTAGGTGGGGTGAGGGACAGTGAGGGTTGGATCAGCCTGTGCCTTCCAGAAACAATCAGATAGCTGGGGCCTCTGGCCAGACATGTAGCACCCTTCCCCCACTATGCATTAAACTTTGCAGTTAGTGAAGACAGCAAAAAACAATCACAACTCCACTAAAAGCACAAAAAATAGATTTGATAACAGAAGAAACCGATCTCCAATTCAACCAGCCCCAACAACGACACACCAAAATAGGCTTGAAATTAGAAGAGATAGGTTTCCAATTACAATTGTCTTTGGTTTGTAGCAGATATTCTGCAGGTGGAGGCTACTTCTAACTGAAAGCTGAAATAAGGAACTTAGAATTATCAGGAAAAGACAGTCTTTCGAGCAACAGCGGGAGGTGGCTCTAGCTTTACTTTTGTTCCAATTCTTAAGATTTTCAGTGCAGGAAGAGTTTAAATCCTGGGCTAAGAATTTGTCATAAGTCCTGAAATAAGTGCAGGTACAGACTGTGTATTTGACCAGACAGTGCCCTGGGGTGGAAACTGTTTTTGTGTTTATCTGTGTCTTAAAGGCCAGACCAGACTGTGTCAGGAAGTGCTTACATCATAGCTACTTATCAGCCAATAGCTTTGGTAACAGACCTGAGAACAATAGTATTATAAGCAAGTGTTTTATAGCAAACTCATCAGAACAGCTAATATTCTTCAGGTGAAGCTACCTCTAGCTGGAAGCTGCAATACTGAACATAGGATTTGCAAGAAAACAAGTTGTGTTCACAACAGAGGGAGGTGAACCTTACAATTGTCTTTGGTTTGTATGAATATTCTGCAGGTGGAGGCTACTTCTAACTGAAAGGTGAAATAAGGAACTTAGAATTATCAGGAAAAGACAGTCTTTCAAGCAACAGAGGAGTTGGATCTAGCTTTACTTTTGTTCCAATTCTTAAGATTTTCAGTGCAGGAAGAGTTTAAAGCACAGCTGACTTATTTGGGGCTGACTGCTTTCAGGCACAAACCACCAGGCTGTTTTGGGGCTGGGGAGGTTTACCTATGTCTGACTTGGATGTCTGGATTTTTCTCTGTTTGATTAGCATGGTATTTTCTCTGTCAAATTGTTGGTATGGCATCTTGCTGACAGGAAGGCACTCGCCAGGCTGGTGGGTCAGAGCTTTTAGCTGATTATTTCATGAGGCACAGTTGAGGCCCAACCCCTGCCCACCCTCCACCCCACCAACCCCTGAAATAGTTCCTTTATACCTGGGGTTCTGACATAATTTCCTCAAGGTGCAAGGTGCATATCACTGTCATATCCTCTCTAGCACACTGCACTGATAATATAAGCATACACATTGTATAATATATATATTTCTATATAACAAACCAATCACACACACACACACACACACAAAAAAAAAAGTAGATAAACATGCGGGGAGTAGTGCAATGTAATGGATGTGGGGCAGCAGTCTTCCAGGAGTCTTTCTGGAGGCTGAGATACTGCCCTATTTGCAGACAACTCTCTGCCCAGAGGCAGGAAGTTGCCTGTCTTCAGGCCACACTGGACAGTAGTAAGGGAACCTTCCCCCAGGCCACACTGGACAGTAGGAAGGAAACCTCCCCCATCCAGGGAGCACCAGAGCCACCACCACTACCTCAGAGGTTGTGAAGAAAGCACAGCAGTTGGACCATAGTGGGCTCAGGGAGGGTGAGGATGGTGGAACAGAGGCACACCCAGTCAGTTGTTCCTCCACAATCCATACACCATTCTGGGGCGCAGCTCCCCTATGGATCTAAAAAGCAGAGGAGACTAAGGAGGCTGAGGACAACTGTCACAGGGAGGCCCACAGGAAGGAGGCAGAGGACACACAGGAAAGGAAGCAGCTCTTGGTGGGGGACTCGATTGTGGGGATAGAACTGGGGAGCGAGAAAACTGAGTAAGGTGCCTGCCTGGTGCCATGGCTTGGAGGACAGGAAGCGCATCCTCAGGATCACGAGAACAGCTGCACAGGAGTCTGAGCTGGACATCATTGTCCACCTAGGGACAAATGACTTGGCTCATCATGAGATTAGAGCAGTGCAGAAGGACTTTGTAGAATGGGAGGGGCCTAAGACAAGTAGCACACACAGTATCCTTCTCAGAGGTGCTGCCTGTCAATGGCATGAGTGAGGTGAGGTACTTTGCACCATGCAGTTTAATGAATGGTTGAAAAAATGGTGTGGAGCACAGGGGTTTGGCTTCATTGGGGACTGGGGTTCCACCTGGAGGGACACCAGCCTATACTGGCAGGATAGTCTGCATCTGTCAGGAAGGAACAAGTCTTTTTGAGCAATCGGTTTAAA
The DNA here is from genome assembly GCA_016271365.2 of Neoceratodus forsteri. Classification (NCBI taxonomy): domain Eukaryota; kingdom Metazoa; phylum Chordata; order Ceratodontiformes; family Ceratodontidae; genus Neoceratodus; species Neoceratodus forsteri. The sequence continues at coordinate 721,092,489 of CM057458.1, read as the reverse complement.
TGCTTCATTGGCAGCTTTTAAACTAGTCAAGGGGAGGCACTGATAAGCAGCAGGAAAATCCCAGCCTCTCCTACAAAAACAGGGTACTAAATGAGAAAAAGACCGAGGTAGAAAGGTCAGTGGGGGATGCTGCAACAGAAGGTAAAGCCATCAAAAAATGGAGAGCAATGAGTACCAATGCCCATAGTCTGAGTAACAAGATTCCTGAATTAGTGGTCTTGATGGAGGAGGAACATCTGGATATCATAGCAGTCACAGAAACATGGTACAACAAAACCATGACTGGGACATAAACATACCAGGATACACTATCTACAGGAGGGACAGGGAGGGTAAAGAGAGGAGGAGGAGTAGTTCTTTACATAGGGAAGGAATCAAAGCAACAGAACAAAAGGGTAAACAGGAGAAGAAGAAGCACTGTGGGTAAATTTGGAGACCGGTAATGGCACCACAATCTGCACAGGGTTATACAGACCCCTTCTTAGGAGAGGAAATGGACAAGGAAATGATAGAAAGTATACTTAGAATGGCAGAAAAGGAGATATTGCTGATGGGTGATCTGAATATGCCAGATGTTAACTGGAGTGCAGTTGCAGCAGCCACTTCTAAGTGGGGTTATTCTAGATGCCTACAGGGGCATGCCTTAGACAACTAGTATTGGAGCCCACTCGAGAGAGGGAGCAATCTTAGACCTGGTTCTCTCAAATGGAGATGAAGAGGGATCACAGATGTAAAAGTGGTAGCCATCTGGGAGCTAGCGACCATCGAACAGTATAGGTTCACAATAAACACAGCAATAGGAGTCAAGCCATACAAAGGCAAAAGTACTGGACTTTAGGAGGGCTGACTTTGCCAAAATGGGTGAGTGCCTAAGGAATGCACTAGCAAATGGGCAGGAAGGAGGGGTGGAAGAACAATGGGGAATAATAAAAACTGCCATCACAGACGTAACAAGCCTTTGTGTGAAGCAAATAAACAAAATGAAACGATGTAAGAAACCACTATGGTTCTCAAAGGAAGTGGCAGTGAAGGTTCAAGAGAAAAAAGCATTCAAGGAGTACAAGGAATCACAGAAGAGCAGGACAGAGAACTGTATCAGTTAAAGCAAAAGGAAGCTGGGAAGGCAGTCAGAACAGCAAAGGCCCAAACCGAGAAAAAGATAGCCAACTCAGTTAGAACGAGGATAAAACCTTTTATAGGTACATCAGGGATTGAAGGAAGACCAAGGGAGGGATAGTGAGACTGATAAAGGGAGGGAGGAGGGTGGGCAGAGGGTGACTGTGAAAGGCAGAGATACTAAACAAATATTTTGCTCAGTATTTACAAATGAGAGGAGGTACCTAAAACCAACAGTAGAAACACTCTGGATACAGAAGTTGATACCAGCCCATTTACAGAAGAAAGGGTTCTGAAAGAACTCTTAAAACTGAAGGTGGACAAAGCAATGGGGCCTGATGGGATTCATGTCGAATTCTAAAAGAACTAAAGGTAGAACTAATGACACCACTGACTACCCTCTTTAACAAATCATGGGAGTATGGGGTGGTGCCGAGAGGACTGGAGGAGGCAGATGTGATTCCCTTCACAAAGTGGGAGCAAGGCAGAAGCAGGAAACTACAGACCTGTTAGTTTAACCTCAGTGATAGGGAAAATGATGGAATCACTTCTGAAAGAAAGAATTGTCGAGTATCTAGAGGCCAGAGGGGCACAGGACCCAAGGCAGCATGGATTCACAGCAGGATGGTCATGCCAGACAAATCTGATAAATGTCTTTGACTGGGTGACCAAAGTAGTAGATCAGGGAGGGGCTGTGGACATGGTCTACCTAGACTTTAGCAAGGCATTTGACACAGTCCCACACAAAAGATTAATATACAAGTTAACCAGCCTGGGAGTGGGTCCCAAGATGACAGCCTGGGTAAAGAATTGGCTGGAGAATAGGACACAAAGAGTAATAGTAAATGGAGTCCACTCTGAAGAAGGGGTTACTAGTGGGGTACCGCAGGGAGTTCAGTATAGGACCGGTCCTCTTCAATGTCTTTATAAGCAACATTACAGAGGGACTGGAAGAAAAACGTACTCTTTGCAGATGACACAAAGATCTGCAACAGAGTTGATGCACGAGGTGGGGTGGAAAGGATGAGAAGGGACTTGGCAAGGTTAAAGAATGGTCAAATGTATGGCAGCTTAGATTCAATGCTAAGAGTGCAAGGTAATGCACCTGGGAAACAAAACCAAGGGAAGAGTACACAATGGGGTGAGATACTAACAACAACAAAATGGAAAGGGACCTGGGGTAGTCATATCAGATGACCTAAAGGTGGGCAAGCAATGTGAGAGGAGCAGCAAGGAGGCTGGGGAATACTGGGATGCATAGGAGAGGCATCACCAGTGAAAACAGGAGATTATTATCCCTCTGTACAGACAGCTGGTGAGACCCCATCTGGAGTACTGCGTGCAGTTCTGGAGACCCAGTCTCCATAAAAGGAACATAGACAGGATGGAAGCTGTCCAGAGGAGGGCAACTAAAATGGTGCAGGGTCTGCACCGGAAGACATATGAAGAGAGACTAAAGGAGCTTAATATGTATAGCCTGGGAAAGGAGGAGTTGGGGGACATGATAGAAACTTTCAAGTACCTCAAGGAGATCAACAAAGTCCAAGAGGGTAGCATCTTTCAAAAAGAGGTGTGCAAGAACAAGGGGCACAATTTGAAGATAGAGGGGCGACTCAGAGGTAATTTAAGGAAGTATTTTCACAGAGAGGGTTGTGGATGCATGGAGACGGCCTTCAGAGGAGGTTGTGGAGTCAAAAACAGTGGTGGAATTCAAGCATACATGGACAGTCATAAGGCAATTCTAGGGGGTTGGGGTAGGAAGAAGTAGGCTGCTGGTTAACTAGGATCTGCAGCTTATCCATTAGGTAGGGAAATGGGCAGACTGGGTGGGCCAAGCGGTCCTTATCTGCCGTCAAATTCTATGTATGTTTCTAAAGAAACAGCACCACCAGAACAGCTCCAGTAAAAGCACACTAAAATAGGTTTGAAATCAGAAGAATCAGAAGAAGTCAGAAGAAACAGGCCTCCAATTTAAAGAAATGACAGCCCCTCTTAAAGCACACCAAAACAGGTTTCAAAGTTTCAACAGCTCCCAAACGAGATATAAACAGTGCTAAAAAAGCAGGAAAGTTTGACATTTTAACAATCCTGTCATTAGGTAACAGTTTCATTTATTTTCCATGTATCTTGCACAAAGAAAATTTTACTTTTTTTAATGGAAGTCTCTGTTCCCATGCATACTGATGACATTCAGTATCACGAAAACTCAAGCAAGACCATAAAAACAACACACCTAAGAGCCTCAGTCTCCATGGAAACTGAGTTTTATCAGGGGCCATTTATGTGACACTGATTCATCCGTATCTCACATGAATAGAGAGAACTTCTCTGGCAAATTTTTGGCGAACTCTCCAAATTCACCTCTGCAGATCACTTCGTGAAGTTGTCCCGTTTAGGAAGAATTCACCATTTGTAACTTCGCCTTGCTTTTGTTTTTTTTAAGTGCAAATTGCACTTAAAAAACCTAAAGCAAGAAGACATTACAAATAGTGAATCCCATAAATCCCTGGTGTCTAGTGGACCCCTCCCCCAAGGATTGCTGGCCCCAATGTATATTATTTAAATCCCTATTATCTAGTGGTCCCCCCACTGCCAATTGCCCCCCAAAAATATAGTATTATTTAAATCCCTGGTGTCTAGTGGTCCCCCCCACCGATCGACAGTCCCAGTGTAAAAAAATTGATGACATTATTATTATTAAAATCCCTGGTGTCTAGTGACCCCCAGCTTCTGATCTCTGACACCAATGTAAAAAAAAAAAATAGATGCTATCATTTAAATCCCCGTTGTCTTGTGGTCTCCCCACCCCGCTGAACGCCATCCCCAATGTTAAATCCCTGGTGTCTAGTGGATCCCCCACCCCATCAGGGAGTGCCTCATCACCCTCTCCCCCTCCAACCTGTTCCTGAGTGGGTGACCAGCACAGCCCTCCTCCCTGCACCATGGTTGGTCGCCCGACTAATCTAAAATGAATGACCACATGCTTGTAAAAGATCACTAGACAGCAGGGATTTAAATAATAATGCATTTTTCACATTGGGCTGGCAATCAGTGGGGGGGAGGACCATTGGACACTAGGATTTTGATAACTTAATGTGTGGAATATCACCATGATATTCTACACTTCACGGTCGGGCCATAATTGGCTAAGTTGGCAAATTTTGCAAATTAATTGGTGGAGTGAATTTTTCCAGCTTTGCACATCTCTACACATGAATGAACCCACATTGAACCACTGCATATATTGACAGTACAAACAAAAGCTGCAGATCTCAAAACGAGAACCTGAACACAACAGGGCATCAAGCACACCAGTCACACTCCGCTCAATGCAGAGAAACTATTTAAGCACAGAACTGTCAAAAACTTTAAGCAAATTACATAAAAATTTAAAAGAATAGTTCTGAGAAGATGGTCCCTAATAATAATAATATTAGAAATAAAGCACGCCCAGAAGTTAGATTAACAATACGTTAATCACCCACAAGGGGCAGTGTGGCACTCAGCTGCACCTCATGCCACAGTATGTTCCTAGGGGTGATTAACAGACTGTTAATCTAACCCCTAGTCATGTCTGGTTGTTTAACTGATAAATGATCCAAGAAGAAAAGGGTTATTTTTTTTTTCTGAAACATGCATGTAGTAAATGTCAGGTGAATGAAAACACAACATTTACTTGTAAATATTATACCTGATGACAGCTGCCAACAAGGCAAGTTGTTAAAAAAGAATACAGGATTTGTCACTTAACTTATCAATACGCACTTTATTTTCTGAGAACAAAATTTGTAATTTATTTTTTCCCATGAGAAAGTTTAACGGACCAAGTCCTTACTGTTATTTTTCCAAGTGTTTATTACAGTACAGCATATACAGCAGTTTCTGCTTCAAAATGATAATGGTTCAAATTAAAAAAAGAGAGAGAAATAGAGAGTATGAGTATACTGTATTGCCTAATGCATTTGATCAGTAGCTGTTTAAAAGGGAACATAGGTTTCATCATTAGTTAGTTGCATTTTCACTTCCTTGTCTGCAGTTATATCTTCTGCAGTTGAAAGAGTGCTTGAAGCAGTCTTGCAAAAATGGGCAACTGGATTGTGAATGAGGGGCTTTCCATCTTTGTCATCGTAAGTACTCGATCAGTATAGTTCTTTTTCATTTTTATCATTGTGCTTTACTCTTCTTTTTTTTTTTTTAGTTGAGGTTTCATGCCCAGGGCAGGAGTATACAATTTTATTACGTTATCAAAGTATGATCTTGTTTCTTCAACTAAAATGAATGTACTGTTAACTATTTTGAAGTGATAGCAGTTGGATTTATTTAGGACAGTAGAAGAAGGCTATATAATAAAATAGTAAAAGTCAGCTGTGTGAGACAGTTTTTAAGCATCTACAGTTTTATTACATATCCTCAGTTACACAGAACAACTTGGCAAGTTAAAAAAGTGAGTGAGTAATGTAGTCTATGTGTTGAACCCAGCACCCTGGTAGCATAGAAACATGCAATTTGACAGCAGATAAGGACCGTTTGGCCCACCCAGTCTAACCATTTTCCTTAAATACTGTAATACCGTAGACCCTACTTGATCTCTGGCTTTTAACCTTCCCTTTCTACCCAGTTAGGTTCCCCTGTGCCTATCCCATGCATTCTTGAATTCTGTCACAGTTTTTGCCCCCACCACCACCTCCTTTGGGAGGCTGTTCCAATGCGTCCACCACCCTTCTTGTGAAAAAGTACTTTCTCATGGTTCCCCTGAGTCTACCCTCCCTCCAGCTTCATAGCATGACCCCTTGTTCTTGAACATCTTTTCCTCTGAAAAATGCCACCTTTGTGTACCTTATTTCTGCCTGTGATGTATTTGAAAGTGTCTCTCACATCCCCTTCTCCCTTCCTTCCTCCAGGGTGTACATATGGAGGTCTTTTAGTCTCTTCTTATAGGACTTTTGGTGCAAACCCTGCACCATTTTAGTTGCCCTCCTCTGGACCAACCGTACTCTGTCTATGTAATTCCAGCGATCCGGTCTCCAGAACACTACCCTAGAAGAGGTCTCACCAGTGATTTGTACAGCAGTAACACCACCTCCTTCTTTTTGCTGGTGATACCCCTTCCTATGTACCCTAGTATCCCACTGTCTCTCCCCACTGCCTTGTCACACTGTTTGGCCACATTTAGGTAATCAGATATGATTATCCCCAGGTCTCTTTCCTGTTTGATGGTCACCAGTACCCCTTCCCCCATCTTGTACTCTGCCCCTGGGATTCTGTGCCCCAAGTGCAACTAACAGAATTTTGCCTGATTTCATAGTGAATACAAAAGAGTAATGATCCAAAGTAAACATTCCAGTGTGGAAAAATGTGTTTAATCAGTCTCAGCTATAATCCTTTCAGCTATACATAATCATGCAGAGCTAGAATTCAAAATGCACTTAATAGCGTCTATAGTAAGTCATTAAAGGAAACAAGTTCCAGTTTTATTTTTCTTTATCTTTTTCTCTTTCATTACTCTGAAAAATACTGAAGGAGTCTCTGCTATGATCTCCTGGGTTTCAGTTCTGCCTTCACTCCCCCCCCGGCCCACCTTTGAAGGGGAGCCTGATTGTCAAGTAAACTAGGGTCGGGCCATATTGACTCCTTTTTATGAATATGTTTTTATGCAAGATTCCAAAATTACATGCAGATTGCCACTGTAAAAGTTTTCAACAATTAACATTTCTTAAGAGACGCTCACAGATGGTTTACACATCCAACTGCTATTACTACTTAAAAGTCAGAGTATGTTTTTAATGCCACAACAGTTATTGTGCTTAAAGTTTTGTTTTTTTTTACAAAATTTAACTCATGCACTAAAGAGCTAAATCATTCCAATCTTAATGACTAACTCAACAAACATTTGTCAATGAAGAATGTTGTCTTGCTAGCATTGGTAATGCAGGAGTTAGAGAGTTGCATAATAGGAATGGCAGTGAATTATTGAACTGATGCCAACCCCACTCCCACCTTGCAGAGACTGGCAGGTGTCGGGGTGTGCCTTTGGGTTGTCAACCATAACGCTCATGCCATTTTACCTCACCCTACCCTGCAGACACTGACAAGGGTCACAGTGTGCCTTGGGGTCTTCGGGCCTTACTCTCACCCCATTCCATAAGGAAATACACTGAGATGGGTGCAGTATAGGAGAATGGGGGTGAACTTTGGGGCTGAAGACTCCAAGACACACCTCGATGCCTGTCACTGTCTGCAGGGTAGGGGTGGGGGTGGAATGGAGTGAGCATTACAGCCGACAATCCCAAGTCACACTCCTGATGCCTATCAGTCTCTACAGGGTGGGGTGTTATGGTTGGAAACCCTAACTCTGCAGGCGTTTGTTGGTATTTTCACTCCAAATTTTCAACATGGACTTTTTTTGTGACCCTACCTCATGAAGAGTGGCACTATCGGTTCATTAGCCAAAAGGTGATTTTGCACACTGACTGTGCCAGTTGGCATCACAGGTGCGAAAGCACATTTCAGGCAGGATGTCAAAAATGACAACTGTACTGTTTATGAGGAGGTTAAAAAAATGGCAACGTTGAAAATCTGGAGTGAAAAGATGAAAAATTGGTGGTCACGAGCATGCATAGAAACTGTGCAATGCATGCCCGTAACCCAATTATTTTGGGGATTTTTTTAACCACATTTTCAACATAGGCATTTTGGGACCTCCCCTCATGAACAATGGCACTGTGATTTTGTTGATATGTCCCGAAAGTTGATTTCCCACAGCAATCGCACAATTGTGCACCACAGGTGCGAAAACACATTTTGGGCAGGATGTGAAAAATGACAGCTATACAGTTCATAAGGAGGTGTGAAAAAATGGCAATGTTAAAAATCTGGAGTGAAAATATAAAAGTTGTCGAAGTTACGAGCGTGTGTGGAAACTGCGCAAAGCATGCTCGTAATGCAGTTATTTTTTGGAATTTTTTTCACCAAATTTGCAACATAGGGCTTTTTGGGACCCCACATCATGAACAGTGGCACTGTCATTTCATTAATTGGTCCTGAAAGGTGATTCCTCACAGTGACCATGAAATAGCCTTTTTGGGACAAAGTAATGAGACAACAGTGCATGTGTTCATGAGGTGGGGTCCCAAGAACCTCATGTTTTTGTTGTTAAAGTTTTTTATTTTCCCAACGTTAATTGGGTCATAGAAAAATTGCAAGTACAGTCATATGTGCTGTGATGGAGGCAATCAACACCACATTGAAGACTGGAACAATAATGAGATGTTTTAACAAGTTTCATTCTGGAGAAGCTCCACCCCCCTCAGGCTTCCAACATCTGCCTTGTTACATGAGGGGAGGATGAGGTTCATTTTGGCAGTGATGTGTTTGTACCCAGAAAATAACTATTTATACCTGGAGAGAACTGGAGATCAACTCTAAGAGGCGATTCGCGGGTGCTTCCTAGAGTGAGATACTGTTAAACAGGTTCCATAGGAGTGACTGTGCAAAAAACACAAGAAACAAAAACACACAACGTACCTGGAAGGAAACCTTTGGAGTGGTGAAGAATTCATGAAGTGTACATGTGACTAGTAAGCTTCTTGCAGCTGGATACTGCTATTGCATGGTGCCTAGACTGGACCTGTTGGCCAAGACTCTCAGGATGCACTGTGGGGGGCTGGGAAGAAGGAGGGTGGTGTTGGTTCTCATCCTATCCCCTCTCTTAGTTTCAGAAGCATTAGAAAGGAGTCCCAGAACTTGGTATACTGAAGCAGCATGTTTGCAATCACGTGCAACATGTGCGCCAAAGTAGCCTGTTGGGCCGGGGCATTCATCACTTCCTGGGCTGTGGAGACGGCGGGCACCCTCCAGTTGCAAAGGATCAACCACTTTGCAAGCATACTAATAATGGCAATCCATTTTTGCTCCTTGAGAGTAAAAGATGTTGAGTCTCCTTGAAGGCCCAGTAGTAGGACCTCCGGTGCTGGAGGGAAGGGTTTATGTAGAATCTGGGATCCTAGAGAGCACAAGTGTTGCCATAGAAGCCTGATCTGCGGGCATGCCCAAAGTATGTGCACCAGGTCCCCTTTCTGAGATTGACACCTCCAGCAGCAGTCATCTGGTATAAGCCTCACTTTGTGCAGTACCACCAGCGTTCTGTACCAGGAGTGCATAATCTTGTTCTGGATTAGTGCACTGTGGAGGTCTGGGTAGGCCCTGTGTGCCAATCTCCAACCAGCTGCCAAGTCTTGTTTTGCAATTTGGATTCCAAGGGTTAGTTCCCATTTGGCCTTAGTGGCCTGAGATTGGGAAGGGATCTGGGTTCTGAGTGCTGTGTATAATGTGCTGGAGCGACATTTGGGAAGGGAAAGCCAGTGTTGAAGGGGGGATTCTTTTTGTGGTCTCATGGACCGATGTCTGATATACTGCATTGCGTTACTACTAATCTGGAGGTATTTTCAGTGATCTACTGACAGAATCTCAAAGCTCCCCCGGATGCCCTGAAATTTTTCCACTGTGTGGGTGCCTGATGTGTACAGATCTGCCAGATGCAGTATGCCAGCTTTGGCCCACATCGGCTATACTAAAGGTCCTCAGTCTATCCTGATCTCTGAGTTGCCCCAGTGTGGTGTAAAATCAATAAGTGTGGGGTCTGTCTTCAGTTTTTTGAGAGTTCTTATCCAGAATTCTATGGAGGGGCTGATAGTGGGGTATAGTTTTAGCTCCCAGGGAGGGGGTATTGTACAGAAGAAAAGGCAAGTTGATCAGCCCACTAGCTACCAGCTCCATGCCCAGACACTGTGGCACTTCCTCATCTGATGCTGCAAACCATGTCAATGTTTGCATTATCTGAAAGGCCCATTTATAGCCCTCAAACCATGGCAGGCTCCATCCCCCTACAGTCCAGTGTTCCCCGAGCTTATTTCTACCATATCGTGTTTTTTTCCCCTCCCAGATGAAATTCCCAAGGAGATTGTTTATCCTGCTTAGCCATATGGGGGGGATGCAAGATTACATAAAGAAACTTGGAGTGGTGATCATTTTAATGGCTGCTATCTTACCAGCTAGGGTGAGCTAGAGGGGTATCTATCTTTCAAGTTCGAGATGAATACTGGCTATTAAGGGTTTCAAGTTAGCCTCCCATATTTTAGGGAAGTGTGGAGTGACTAGGATCCCTAAATAGGTGATACCATCCAGTTCACACTGTAGGTTATGGGCAATGGCTATCTGGGAGGTGCAGTGGTCATCTAGGAGAGGAACCTCTGTCTTGGTCTGATTCAACCAGAGCCTGGATAACAGTGCAAAGTCTGAGAGTATGTTCAGAAAGGTAGGGATTAATGTTTCAATGTCTGCAAGGGGCAGAAAGAGATTGTCCACATACATGAGGGTCTTGTGTTCTACGTCCCCGATATTTACTCCCTTAACCCCTGGAGCTTGCCTCAGAGCCATGGCCAGAAGAAGGAGCAAGGGGGAGAGTGGACAGCCTTGGTGGGTCCCTCGACCTAAGGGTATGGGTGGAACAGCTGGGCATTTGTCAGGACCATCGCCTTAGGTAGATGGTACATGGCATCTACCCAGGCCTGGAACCTGGAACCAAAGCCCACGATATGTAAGACCAGTCATACGAAGTCCCACTTCAGGTAGTCGAACGCTTTTTCCAAGTCCAGGGCCACTGCCACTGCTGGAGTGGGGAGTGATTTAGTGGCATGCATCAGACTGAGGAGTGAGCGGAGGTGGTCCAGCTGGGTACTCGGTGATGCACCGCTCGAGATTGGACTGGGGGGGCGAGTTGGGCCTCACATGTGTACCAGTAGAGGAGGCCAAATCCTTTGAGTGTACTACACTGGTAGGTGTGGGTTGTAGGATAGCTCTAGTTTACCATCTACCCGGGGACGAAAAGTGATTCCTACAGGAAGTAGCAGATTTTGTCGCCGACATGGTGTTGGAGTCATCCAGATTGATGGTACTTGGTGACTTCAATGCCTGGGTCAACAACGAACTCTCACCTTTTGAACAGCACTTCCTCCAGTTGATGACATTTCTGGGCCTCACACAGATTGTTACCTCTGCCACCAGAAGCATGGTCACTCCTTGGATTTGGTTTTCCTCCTCGGGACTGAGGCCTCCGATTTGGGGGTGGAACCTGTTGGTTGGTCCGATCACTACACTGTGAGGTTTAACTTGTGCTCCCCCCTTTGTAGGCCTTCCCCTGTGGAGATGGTCAGTTACTGGCCTTTATGGGATGTGACCCCTGAAGGCCTAGCAGCAGCAATTGACCTCTTGGAGTTTCCTGTGGCCAGCTCGAGTCCAGAGTCCTTGGTCTGGGCCTATATTAAGGCCATCTCCATGGCCCTGGACTTGATTGCTCCTGTCCGTGTTTGTCCTCTCCCACTTCTCTCTCGGGCACCTTGGTTTGACGGGTCTTTGAGGGAGTTGTGGTGAACAGGACGAAGGTTAGAGCGGTGCTGGAGGAAATCCACACTGGAGGTTGACTGCCTTAGATTGGTAAGCCTGATGGTGTTCTACCAATCAGCGATCTCCTGTAAGAAGGCAGAATTCCTGTCCGGGGAGATTGCTGCTACTCAGAATCGACCAGCTCAGCCCTTCTGAACCATGGACAGGTTGTGCAACCCAGCCTGTCTGCAGCTCCGAAGAGCTTTTTGCACAAATGCAGTGCGATGAGCTTGCTCAATTTTTTGTGAATAAAGTGGCCAATATCAGTTCGGAGATCCTCTTGACTCGCTCTGTGGGGGATGCTGCTGGTCGGCGCTTGGACACTACACCTCGTATTTCTTGGAGTACCTTTGACCTGCCGGAGTTCATTGATGTCATGCTGATTGTCCAGGGTATGTGCCCTACGTGCTGTAGTTTGGATCGGGCCCAACTTCCCTGATCATGGGTTGCTGTGATATTATCGGCCCGGTCCTTGCTCAGATAGTCCAGTGCTCCTTGGGTTCGGGTGAGTTCCCAAGCTCCCTGAAGGAGGTGGTGGTAAAACCCCACCTGAAGAAAGCTTCTTTGGACCCGGACACGCTAGCAAGCTACAGACCAATCTTTAATCTTCCCTTTATAGGGAAGGTTGTTGAGAAAGTGGTGGCGATACAACTGGAGAACCACTTGACCATCCATAATATCTACAAACCTCTCTAGTCCGGTTTTCGAAAGATACATAGTACTGAGACTGCGCTGGTCCGGGTGCTCAATGATCTACTGATGGCGAGATCTGGGAAACCGTTCCATTCTGGCGCTCCTTGATCTCTCCTCAGCCTTTGACACTGTGGACCATGGGGTGCTGCTTGAGCGCCTGAGGTTCATCTGTGGTCTGACATGTACAGTCCTCATATGGGATCCCTCAGGGCTCGGTGCTGTCCCCCGTGTTGTTTGCAGTGTATATGCTGTCCTTCAGTGACATTGTAAGATGGTATGGGCTGAAGTTTCACTCACTGCTATGCTGATGATACCCAGCTCTACCTGTCTTTTGCACCCAACCAGGATAGTACTCTCTCGGTATTTAACAACTGCCTCACTGAAATCCAGGGTTGGGTGAATTCAAGCTGGCTAAATTTGAACTCGGAAAAGACTGAGATGATGGTTGTGGACCGGGGTCACCAGATAGAGGGGTTGGGGGCTGGTCAGCCCTCTGGACTTTATCTGGGGGGCTTCCAGATTCTCACCTCTGAATGGATGCATGACCTGGGGGTAGTGCTTGATGATGGGCTGATCCTATGATCTCAGGCATTGGCAGTCATCAATTCTGCCTTTTATCATCTTAGGAACATCGCCAGGATCAAGCACCTTGTCCCATCTGGGGATCTGTCTATGCTGGTCCACACCTTTGTGAACTCGCTTCTTGACTGCTGTAACTCCCTATGCTTAGGGCTCCCTAGGGTTGATATCCACCACCTGCAGCTAGTGCAGAATGCTGCAGCATGATTGTTGATGGGGATTTCTCATTCCTTACATATTACCCCGGTGCCGTGCGATCTGAACTGGTTGCCGATTCAGTGGCAGATCACCTTTAAAGTTGGCTTACTGATTTATAAAGCCCTACATGGACTTGGCCCTGACTACCTGAAAGAACTTCTTGTTCCCTACTGCCCTGTGCAACAGCTCCATTTGGCTGATGAGGGGTTGTTGGAGATTCCGAGGGTGACCACCCACACAGGACCCCCAGCCCACCTAGCTTCCCTCCATCATCGGCAGTCAGCAAACCCACCTTCATACCATGCAGCTGTTCACTGATGATGAGCTACGGTATTGTTGCCCATTGGTTCCACTGTGGGACCAATGGGCTTGTAATCTGATACCGTAAGCTGTCATTTGGTGGGCAGCCATGGTGGTGTGCGAGTGGGTTTGCTGCCCGCAGATGACAGGGGAGGGGAGCTGTGTGGGCTGGGAGTCCTGTGTGGGTGGGGGGTACAACTGGACCACCAGGGACTGGACATTGCAGTTTCTATGGTGATTGGAGTTACTGGCAGGGAGGGGGGTACCACTAGACTACCAGGGAGCTTAGAATTAATATGATATGGTGATCGGGGATACCAGAGGGGAGGAGGTACCACTAGACTAACATGGTGATTAAACATATTGAAATACTGTAATCAGAGGTATGGGAGGGGAGGGGGGTACCACTAGACTACTCTGTGAGTGCTTGTGAATGGTGTTCTGGTGGGTAGCTACGCACGGCTGCTGTGTTGTGCATTGCAATGCAGCAGCACGCCTCTGGGTAGCTAGCAACTGAGCCATTTTTTAAGGGCTTAACTTTGTGCCCAGGTATGCGGCACATATCTGATATATGCCAGCAGATGCGTCACACATCCCAGGCTGAATATCGGGATGTGCTGCATATGCATGGGCATGCCCCACCCGGAGATGTGCCGCATACATTAACTTTGTGCCCTGGCGAGTCAGGATTTGTGCTGTGCAATTCCTCCATTTGAATATTGTCCCAGGGCTCATTTCTGGGGTTGTGCTGGTGCAACTCAGTTGCTCCAGGTGCAACCCCTTTGAATATCTCAGCCCTAATCTAAATGTAGGCAAATAAATGAACATCACTCATAGCACACACTGTACATGTATTTTATAGCATGAATTTTCTCAATATTAAAATGTTACAATGAAAAAATAACATATAACTTAGAGAAGAAACAATTACATGGATGAGCAGATGAGATTATACACCTCTAGTAATGCTAGTAGCTCAATACTGAGCTAACATGGACAGCTATTATAAATGTGAGGCTCCCTTGGCATTTTTTTTTTTGGTAGTTGTTCTGGTATACATTAAATATATCATCCCTCTTTTTAAAGGAGTGAAGGCTAACCACTGTATCCTGGCCAGCATGTCCTCTGTCAATAAGAGACTGTACAGCAAGTGGCCATGGTTACATGTGGGATAAGACCGAGTACATAATTATGAGGTACCACATAGGAGGAAATCTAATAATGTCACAAAACTTATTAATTATTTTTCTTTTTACTATGGCTTGGTTTAGACTGCAATTTGCTGGTTCAGATTTAACTACTGTATATTGGTTTGAGTGAACATGTATTCATTTAAGTAATATGAGATATATACTGTATTGGTTTAAATACAAAAATAGATATACTGCATTGGTACAGGTCTGGTCAACATTACCTAGAAAGAGTGGAAAGTATTGGTTTGATTTAAAATGTGGTGGTTTAAGAAATATATTTTGGTTTCAGTAGACATTATTACAATATTGGTTTACATGAAAATGGTGTATAGAAACGCATAGATTTTAACAAGCACATAATTTGCAGTGCATATACGCAGGTGTTTGTAAAAATGTATTGATTTCAGAGAAGATGTATTGGGTTTAACTGAAATGTGGCGATTTCAATGAAAATGTATCATTTTTAGTGTTATACTGGTTTAGTGGTAATTTATTGGGTGCACAATAGTAGCAAACATTATTGTATTTTTCTTTTCATCAAGTAGATATGCTATATAGAACCTTCTTCTATACTCCTCCATTGTACTGTATCATCTGTCATCCTATTTTGGACCTTATTTGGTTGTATTGTACACTGTTATGCTCATTATACCAATGTATGTACTGAAATGATTTTCTGTTTGTGTCCATCAAGGACCACCTTCAAAACGAGCTTGCTCAATGGTGTTATTCCTGGTAAAATATAAATGATTGATTGATTGATAAAATAGGAAGCCTTGAGGTCCTCAATCTCTAACCTGAAACTCTGAAAATTAGCTAAAATATCACATGACAAACAAGAAATGAAGAAGTCATTATGAATTAAAACTAAAAGAGATCAAACATCAGACAAAAAGCAGAAATCCCCAAGGAATTTAGCAGTATCTTGTCAGTTTCACTCCAGGAAGCAGCAGGAAATGCTATGATATTTGTGTAAGCAACACAATCAACAAAGGGTTTAAGCAAGCCTAATGGCCTTATCAGCAAAACTGCTGGAGTATACACATGATCTACATGCATCAGCCACTGAGCCCCACACCTTAATCCCACTCGGGATGTGGTGATATTGTATTCTTCCTGTTACCTCTATTCAAACGTGCACAGCTTTTTGCTAGGGCAGGGGACAGACCAGAGGTGGAGCTGGGCCAGACATCAGGCCCAAGTCGGCCACTGAGTTGATCCTCAGCTCCATATGAATAGTAGATTGTAGCTAATTGTCCTGTTCACTTAAAACCAAACTGAATTTTTCTTCAACAAAAATGTCTCCAACTTATCTCTCAGTCCTACATGACATATCAGAGGGATATGAGCAATTGCTTGGGGGGGGGTGTCATTGGGGCCAATGAACTAAGCTAAGCAGGGTCAGGACTTGTCTGTAGTTAGAAGGGAGAACTTCAGTGACACCAGGTGCTACAGGAAGTGTTGTTGGTAGCTCTGCTAGGGGCAGTCTCACCTTGGTGGTAATTAACTATACCAATGCCACAGCATGGTATTAGGAAGACACTGTGCTGTGATGAGCTACCATCTTTCAGATGAGAAAATAAATCAAGGTCCTGTTCTGTTGGTTTTCAGGTAGAGGCTAAAGACCTCATGGCATTTATTGAAAAGCGGGCATATGTCCTCTCTTCAATAAAAAGGCGTCAATAGCTTAGCTAGGCTCAATACCAATCAGTACTTCCATTATCCCCCCCCCCCACCAGATGAGGCTAAACTAGAAAAATACTCTTAGCCTTCCTCTCCCCATCAACAAAAAATATATATATTATAGGGGTGTGGTTGTGCCCCTATATTAGGGTTCAGTCTTCGCTTCTATGTTAAACTTAAAGTTTTGGACTTTAATAACTTTGCAACCGCTTAACCAAATTGTATGAAATGTGGCATGCACCATCAGGGATCAAAGATCTCTTGATGTGGTGAGTTTAGCTCCAGTTGGATGTACAAGTGTGGAGATACAGATTGTCAAAAAATTTGAAAATTACCACTTTTTGTGAAATTCTTTGTCATACCGCTGTGCAAAAATGGTGTGGAATGTTGGTCTGAAAATATTAGGATATATTGTTCTTGGGTCACAAATGTACCTTTTGAAGGTTTGGAGAAACATTTTTAATCCATTCCAAACTTATTAAAATGTAAAGGTTCCCATTATTTCCTATGGGACCAATTAGATGTCCCACTCGAAAAGGATTCTTTATTGCAAATGCGGAATCCTTTATCACAAATGCAGGATCTTTGGCCACAAATGTGGAATCTTTCTGTGCTGCCACCATCTGTGATGTCTTTGCATAATATTCAAACTAGCAAATGGGGGGGTGCAGCACCCGATATGTCAAACGGGAAGAGCACCCCTTCCCCCTCAGCTAGTGATCAAACAGGAGTTCAGCATGTTTGTAGTTCATTTGCATCACCATGTGAGGAAAAGTTCCTGCTCCCCATATGACACACAGGGGAAAAGCCGGACCTCGCCCCACAACTAATGCACCAAAATCTGGCCAATGGAAAATCATGTACACAAAGGCCTGCAGTCTGGGATACAAGATCCCAGACCTTGAGCTAACAATGGCAGAGGCTAAACTGGACATAGTAGCCATTAGTGAGACATGGTTCACCAGTACCTGGCTATGTACTGTTCAGAAGAGACCAAGGTGAAAAATTGGGGGTGGGGGGGTGGCCCTTTATGTAAATGAAAATATCAAAGCTACAGAAATTCAGAATAAACATAAGGAGCCAGAAGAATTGTGGGTCACCCTAGAAATAGGAAATGGTATAGCCATATGAACTGAGGTTGTCTACAGGCCTCCAGACCAAGGGGAAGACATAGACACATTACTGTTAGGGGATATATACAACATGACAGCTAAAGGGTAGGTTCTGCTAATGGGAGACTTCAACAAGCCAGATACAGATTGGTCAATACCATCCAGAACATCCGCCAGAACTAGTCACATAGTGGATTTTCTGCAGGGGAGGGCCTCAAACAGTTGGTACAACAACCCACAAGAGGCAGGGCTATCCTGGATCTAGTACTGACTAATGGGGAAAGGATCACAGATCTCCAGGTAGAAGGTCACCTGGGGGCCAGTGACCATCACATGGTATAGTTCAATTTGGCCACTACAACTAAATCATCCCATTCCAAGGCAAAAATATGGGACTTCAGAGGAGCTGACTTTGATAAGATGGCCAACATAGTTAAGCTAGCCCTGGCAAGGAAAAATACAGGAGAGGGGGGTACAGGCAAAGTGGGCAAGCATTAAGGATGCAATACTTGAAGCAACATCCCATTGTGTTAGGGAGAAAAGCAAGAGCTAAAGAAGGAGGAAACCACTTTGGTTCTCAAAAACAGTAGCAGAAGAGGTCAGAACCAAAAGGTTGACCTTCGGGAAATATAAGGGATTGCAGCAGGATGAAGATAGGGAGGCATACCAAACTTCCCTAAGGAAAGCAGGAAAGACAGTAAGGCAGTAAAAAGTCCAAACCGAGGAAACACTAGCATGAACAGTAAAAGAAGGGGGAAAGACTTTCTATAAATACATTAGTGAAATGAGAAAGTCCAGAGGGGGTATTGCTAAGATCAATGGGAATAAGGGGGAGTGTGTGGAGGAGGACCAAGGAAAAGCATCTAACCTAGAAGAAGGTAGGGCAGGGCCCACAGCTTAGTACCATGAACACAGGGTGGAAGGGAGGTGTGCACAAGTCCCTTCACAAAAGAAAGGGTCCTACAAGAGCTCGCTAATATCAGGGTGGACAAGGCAATGGGACCTGATGGCATACATCCCAGGGTACTAAAGGAGCTAAGGGTGAAACTAGCAGAGCCATTAGCAGAACTGTTTAGTGCATCTCTGAGCATGGGAGAGGTCCCAGAAGACTGTAGAAGGGCTCATGTGATCCCGCTCCACAAGAGTGGCAGCAGGGAGGAGGCAGGGAACTACAGACCAGTCAGTCTTAACTCAGTAGTGGGTAAGATTATGGATGCACTCCTTAAGGAAAGGACTGTAGAACACCTGGAATCCATAGGAGCACAGGATCCAAGACAGCATGGGTTTACAAAAGGAAGGTCCTGTCAAACTAATCTCATAGATTTCTTTGACTAGGTAACCAGAGTGGCGGACCAAGGGGTGCAGTTGATGTCGCCTACCTTGACTTCAGCAAAGCTTTCGATACTGTTCCACATAGAAGATCGATTAATAAGCTGGGTAGGCTCAGGGTGGGTCAGAATTTAGCCAGCTGGGTGACAGAGAGTGGTGGTAAACGGTATACAGTCAGAAGAGATGAAAGTCACAAGTAGGGTACCTCAGGGATCAGTCCTGGGGCCAGTCCTCTTCAATATCTTCATCAGTGACATTGCAGATGGACTGGAGGGTAAGGTTTGTCTGTTTGTAGATGACACCAAGATCTGCAATGGAGTAGATGATCCAGATGGGGTGGACAGAATGATAAGAGATCAGGAAAAACTGGCAAAATGGTCTGAAGTGTGCCAACTTGAGTTTAACGCAAAGAAGTGCAAGATTATGCACTTAGGGAAGAGAAACCCTGAAGCTACATTATAGGTAGAGATGTGCGAAACTGGAAAATTTCACCTAGCAAAATATCTTGCATAATTTCCACATTACGCAAAATTTTTCATTTGCCTTAGATTTCGCTTTAGCATAATGAAAATTTCACCTAATTTCACCAATTTCGCTTTTATGTAGCGTGAAATTTTCTTTTTGACCAAATTACGCTGAATTTCACCAATGTTTTTCAATTTCGCTGGCAAAATTGCAATGCATTGTGGGTAGATAGCTGAAATATCTTGCTGCTATTTCAAGTTCAAATTAATGCTTGCTAGTGTTGTTTGTTGAAAAATGCTTTTAATAATAAAACTAAATTTTTTTTAGGTCATGATTGGTCAGAATTAATTAGTAACATGTAATTTTGCCACTATTTTTATGTAGGCACTGTTGTGATGTTTTAGATTCACTCTGATGATGCCTGACAGTGGTCAGGGGAAACGTTAGTGTTGGTACAGCTTTTACCGCTTATTTTTGGGACTTGGTGCATATGTAGCATGCAGTTTTGTATTTACATAAAAGGACTTCATTTTTTTCATCAAAGTCCTGTGCTCTCTGATTTTTGTTGGTGCTCTTACTACTTCTTCTGTTAATTTTGGTCAAAATGAGCACCACAGTAAACTGCCTGGTGCTCCACTTCACTGTTTTTCTGCTGAAATATCATGTGCAGGCTATTTCCTGCACAGTATATTGGCTGAGTCAGAGAGCAGTTCAGTGGTGCATCACAACCAATAAACCCTTCAAAAATCTCTATTTGTGATTTTTGAGCGTTAATTGCTCCCAAAATCTCAATTTAGTTCCAAGTGCTACTAGTGAATCTTTTTTTGCTTTGGTATCTTTGGATAATACTTAGTTAAACTGAGGTAGTGTTTTCAGTTTTCTCTGTATCTGTGAGGGAGTTGAGTGGGGGAAGGTTGACCGTGTGTGTATGTGAAAACAGAGCAGGCTAGTTCCTAATATTTGACAAATTTCTCACAAGTTGTGAGTGAGTTTCTGTTATTTTTTTTAAGTCTTAATATTTTTGTCAGTGTGCTATTTATTTGTTAAATTTTTCTTTCATATTGACCCTTTTTTTGGGTAACTTTATTTGAACAGTTATTACATTCTGAGTAGTTCTGTTCCCGTTTCCCTTTGCTTAATCACATTTGCGCTTTATTTTTTTATTGGAAGTATTCATGTACATTGACCACTTGACTTGTTCACATGCAGGAACACTGCATTGTTGAATTGCTCACAGAAATTAAAATTGTGATCTAGCCTCTGCATTGCAGCATTCCTGTTTTTCTATTTAATTTGATTACCACATTAACCATTTCCTCCCTGTTACACCACTGGTGTTTATTACCTGACCCTACTATATATGGGGGCATGTTAGGCAGTGGCACCACCACGGTTTAGGCCTGAAAACCATTAAAAATGGTGCAGAAAACAGTAGATTTGAGTCCTGATGGTGGATGTGAACCATGTAACTGCATGTCTGACACCTGCTTTCTTTCTGAATGTACTGTAACATTTTTTGGGACATATTTCTGGACTCGTGTGGCATGTTAGGCAGTGGCACCACAACCACAGGCCTGAAAACCATTTGAAACTGTGCAGAAAACAGCAGATTCGGGTCCTGATGGTGGATGTGAACCATGTAACTGCTTGTCTGACACCTGATTTCTGTCTGAATGTACTGCAACATTTTTGGGGGAAATATTTCTGGACTTCTGGGCCATGCTAAGCAATGGCAACATCATGACTGGGCCTCAAAACAACATGTTTTGGTCCAGGTGGAAGGCGTGCAACATATAACAGCATGTCTGACACCTGATTTCTGTCTGAATGTACTGTAACATTTTTTATTGACTATTTCTGGATTTGTGTGGCTTGTTAGGCAGTGGCACCACCACGGTTAGGCCTGAAAGATATTAGAAATGGTGCAGAAAACAACAGATTTGGGTCCTGATGGTGGTTGTGAACCATGTAACTGCATGTCTGACACCTGACTTCTGTCTGAATTTACTGTAACATTTTCTGGGAAACATTTTGGGAATTCTGGCCTTCTGGGGTATGTTGTCAGTGCTGGCACCAGATGTGTTACATCTTCAGAATGTTGCACACAACAATATGTGACGCAACATCACATAGCATTGTGAACATTTTTTAATAGGCACAGTACTTGACATTTGTGGATAGGAGGAGGAAACATTTTAAAGAGCAGGGGTTGCCTTCAACATAACTTTAACAAAACATAACATTGACCAACAATTTACTTGCATTCCCCACATATGGAGTTTGCAAAGGAAAGGCCAGCACCAGTCAAAGGCTATGGGCCGTTAGGGCTCTGTGCACAGAGTCTGTATTTTTTTAATTCAAATACCTTGTGTGAGTTGCTTCGACTCAAAGTAAGAAGTAATTATCACAAGCACATATCCATAAAGGGCTCTTTCTTTATTATAGTGTGGCATGCAAACACTGTAAAAAATGCTCTCCTGTAACTAAGATAAAAAATGTCTGCTCTCTCAAGGCACCGCACTTCATGATACATATAAGGAATGATGGTGTCTTGGGGGAGCCGGTATTTTTTAAACTTGGTTATATGGAAGCACTTTTTACACTGTTTACTTGCCACACTGGATAATTGAATAAAGGACGAGCATCTTATGTACATGTGCTGTGGTGAGTACATCTAACTTTGAGCTGAAGCAACTCACACAAGTTATATGAATTCCAAAATAATATGCACTAGTCTGTGCACAAGGCCCAGATTGCCAACAGCCTTTGGCAGGAGCCGGCTTTTCATTTGCAAACTCAATATATAGGGAATGCAACTGCATTACACCATTACGTTGTTAAAAGGAATCTTGTAGGTGTAACCAGCTCTAAGAAGTAACACACACACTACAAATAATAAGGAAATAAGGTGTTTATTAGGGGAGGGGTGCACGGACACTTTACAGAATAAGCTTAACAAAAATGGCAGGCAGGATCTGGAGGACAAGGGTAATACAACAGTGAGTGGGGAGAACTAAGAGCAAGAACAAGAAAAGGGACTGAATTCCATAGGGAGCATAAGACAGGAACAAACACAACAGCAATGGTCAATAAAATTATTTTACATACAAAGTAAAGAAACAAGAAGACTTAAGGAATGGATGTAGATTAAAGAGGACAGAATAGCTTTTTATCTTTTTATAGGGGGAACATACAAACAACAGAATGGAAGATAGAAAAATGAATCCCAGACAGGAGAACTTTGGGGATGATGGGGCTGTGGGAAGGGGGGCAAGTAGATAATGCCCCAGGCACTGACTACTCAGGCTGCTTGGGAGGGGGTATGGCCTCTTGCTGCCTGGGCAGAGGAACAGTATCCTCCTGGTGCTGGGGAAGGGGCACTGTCTCCAACTGCTGCTGCTGTGGTGGAGGGGCCACTGTCTCCTGCTGCTGGGGAGGGGGTACAGTTTGCCGCTAGATGCTGGTGCTGGAGCCAAAAGCCTCCAGCTGTGGTATTTCATTTGTGATGGTTAGCTGAAATGCATGTACAGGTGCCCCACTATCTTCACTCTTCTCCATTATGTCCACAATCCACAAACACCACCAATTCAAACAAACAAACAAAAAAGAAAAAGAGATAAAGACTCAGAGAGCTGGGGATCACACACACACACACACACACACACACACACACACAATCACCAGGTACTAAAATATGAACTATGGCAAAGACAAACAAGAAACAAAAATAGCACAAATTAAGCAATTTAGGTGTAAAAGTGCACTCTGCAGTCACAGGGAGTATAAATGCTGCCTGCCTCCTCGAGATACATATCATAGGAAATGAACCACTCACTTCCTGCCTGTTCAGACTCAACCATGTGACCACCAGCAGAGCGAAAAGCCCAATTTTCATCTAATTTCACCTCAGATGCACAGGCAAAATTGGTGGTGAAATTTTGCCAGTGAAATTTTAGCGAAAGGCCTTAATTATGCAAAATGTTTCACTGAGTGAAATTGGTGATTTCACCATAATTTTGCCGGCGAAATAAAATTTTGCTGCATCTGTACCTATAGGTTGGGAGGGGAGATGCTAGTAATCACAAGCAAAGAAAGAGACTTGGGCATCATCATCACAGATGACCTAAAATCATCCAAGCAGACCACTAAAGCAGTAGGTAAGGTTAGAGGGATGTTGGGGTGTATTAGTAGTGGTATCACAAATTGTAAGAGGGAGGTAGTAATCCCTCTTTACAAGACACTGGTTAGGCACCATCTGGAGTACTGCATGCAGTACTGGAGGCCACACCTGCACAAGGACATTAATAAAATGGAGGCAGTCCAGAGAAGGGCAACCAAAATGGTGCAGGGACTGCATCAGAAAACACGTGAGGACAGATTAACAGAGCTCAATATGTATATCCTAGAGCAAAGGAGGGAGAAAGGTGATATGATTGAAACATTTAAATATCTTAAGGGCGTTAACAAGGTGAAAGAGTCTAACCTGTTTCAATATAAGAAAAATAGCAGGACAAGAGGACACAGCATGGGATTAGAGAAAGGCTGATTAAGGGGTAATGTGAGGAAGTTCTTTTTCACAGAAAGGGTGGTGGATGCATGGAACGGCCTACCTCAGGAAGTGGTGGATATGAATACAGTGCAGGGCTTCAAACAGGCATGGGATAGGCATAAGGGAGCAAAACGGATGAGTATGAATTAATAGGCCACTGACAGAGTAAAGGCCTATGGCACATTCCTAAGGTAGAAAAAATGGGCAGACTGGGTGTGCCTTGTGGTCCTTATCTGCCATCAACTTCTATCTTTCTGTGTTTCTAGCTTGTTTTCCATTACCATTGGCAACAAACTTAAATAACCTATAAAACAGAGGGCTTTTGTAAACACCAACAGTTCTGTATACTTAATCAAGGCCCGTAGAATCAGATTGTGGGGTTATTTTTTTCATAAGTTGTTCAGAAATACTTTTTTTTTTACGTGGAAATCCTTTTTCACAAACTGTGGAAAAGAAATGCTGCAAAACATGATCTTTTTCTGCAATTTGATAAAGGATTTTCTTTTACTGTAAATTGTGGAAAGAAAAGGAACTGCGGAAAAGGATTCTTTTTCGCAATTTGCAAAAAAGGATTTTTTTAGACAGCTGTTTCTTTGTTACTGCACAGTTGCAAATTGTTTGAGATTTTGGTTTTAAATTTTCATGGTACAAAGGGCTTGGGACAAGGGTGTCATGCAACCCAAAATTTTGGAGGGTCACAAAATCTAATCCTCTCTAAAAGTTGAAGTCAAATGCTACATTTTGATGAATTTTAGCAGGCCAGGAAGCTGTTCCTCAACATGCTAAATGCCATCATAATGATAGAGCAATGATATATTTTTTTCTGTCTTTTTTCGGTCTGTGGACAGTGACCCTTTGTAGTTTCAAAGAAATTTTGTAAAAATGCAACTGAAATGGTGCATTTTGGTGACTTTTACCATACAGCGAATCAGCTAGCTGGTTACAGTCCATTCTTAGCTGATTCACCACCTGCTAACAGACAGAAATGCACCATTTGAATAGTTATATAATAACAGCCATCTACTATAAATGTTATGCATGAAAAATAATGGCATAAGTCATCTGTTCTTGCTGATACATTGTTTATTGGGTAATCTTTTCAGTTTATTACTTACATTAGTTAAAACCATCATCAATTTATAACTGAATAGCAAGTGAGGCACGCATGGCAATACAATATATACAGGCTGTTGAGAGAGCCATCGACATCAGTTGTTCATACTAGTCATGCAGTACATATATTAGAAGGGTAGAAATCAAGGAAATAATGTGATATGGGAGGTGGAGTACCAAAACCCCAAATTTGTTGTTATGTATTCCGTCTTAATGTTTGGTATTCCCTATGTAAAAGAGCAGTGTTATAGATTAAATGGGGAAGTGGTATTCCATTTGGAATACCACCAACATGATGAAAATGGTATTCCACTTTAAAAACTGGTATGCAAAACCAAGCAAAAGACCATTAATTTCTATCCCTGTATTACCATTTACCACAATCACAGTGTTTACCAGTCCCAGGCCAGGTCTGAGAACTCCTAGTATGGTTCCCCATCCCCACCATACGATCAGTATATAATGATAGAAAGTTAATGTGGTGGCAAGACTGTAGTTCTTCAGTAATTTGAACAAGTTTTTTTTTGGGTAAGGCCCACTAGGCACAAGTGCCTGTTTTCAGGGGCGACATGGGAGTGCTGGGTGGTTAAGTGACTTGCTCAGTATGCAAATGGAGGTTGTGAGAATCAAACCCAGGTCCGGTCTTCTGGATGTACCAAGCTCGTTCACAGCTCGTTACTCTAACCTCTAGGCTATATTGCTAGTTATTAAGTAGGTCTTGTGTGTACACCCTATGTGAAACACCTAACTACTTAGATGAGTTGTACTGTGCAGCCTTATAGGTGCAATTACACCCCAAGTAAAAATAAATACACTGTTCAAGTGGGTGAACCACCTCATGTTCCCTAGTCAAATAGTATGTTTATGTGATGTAATAGTAGCAATTGTGATGTTAGGCTTGCAGTACAACCTACCTGCATAATTAGATGTGGTACATAGGCAATACTGTACAACGGTAATTTGAATTACTACAGTAGTTCTTACAATTGTGCACACTGTAAGGAAGACCTAAACTGCTGAGATGAGCTGCACCATAGCTTGATAGGGGCCATCATATCACAAAAAGCATAATGTTCAGAAGAACCACCCCATGTCCCCTAGTTAAACAGTATGTTTCTGTAGTGTAACAGCCCCAGGCACTGTATCAGGCTGCAGTGCTACTCAGCTGAGTACTTTGATGTGCTGTTTCTGAAGCACCATACTTTTCTTCTTCTAGTAAACAGTTGTTCAATCAATGTTGAGAACCACTGCACTGAAGGTATTTAGGACACCTAATTTCTTCGTAATGTCATTACAGAGAAATTAGGTGTGCTATATATCTTCAATACAGTCAGTTCTCAACATTGATCGAACACTGTTTACTAGAAGAAAGAAAAGTATCATGCAGAAACAGCACATCAAAGTCCTCAGCTGAGTAGCACTGCAGCCTGACACAGTGCCAGCTTGATGGGCCCGTTGTTATTAAACCACCAAACATACGTACTGTTTAAGTTGGTGAACCAGCCCATTTCTCCTTGTTAAACAGTATGTTTCTCACTTTCACTTCTGTATTTGAAAGTTAGGCTGCAAACCAAGTTGCCTGATGAGCAGCATTAACCATGTATCACATGTTACCTGCCCCCTGCTTGCACATTTCTGGACTATATATCTGATTTGATTTATTTATTTATTTATTCATTCTGGTTAGTCCATGGGCCAAAGACCTATTTTCATGGTCGACCAGAGTGCAAATTGCAGAATACAAATAAATGCAGTCCATAAACATACAGATGAGTATAAAAACGAATATCAAATGCACAGGGAACAAACTATAACAAACAGTACACCAATTTACCCATAACATTCACATTAATTTTTCTCTATCAAATAGCCCCTCAGTATTTATCTAACTGAAATTAGATCATGTAAAATAAGTGCTGTAGTAACCAGTTGTCATTATGCTTTTTTTAATGAGCTAAACATGCTGTTCTACAGTATGTTACAGAACAGTAAAAAATTAACTTTCAACATAAAAACTGTCTTAAATGTGATGGATCATGTCTACATTTAGTCGTCAAGATGGACATCTAAAGCTGAATATTTTCCACTCCATCTAGTTAAGAAATTATTTGAATAACTCAAATCCCAATTGTGGAGGTCCTGTTGGCTCCACCTATTGATGCCAGTGGACTCCAAGGCTGGCATAAATATTAGTATG
The DNA here is from genome assembly GCA_016271365.2 of Neoceratodus forsteri. NCBI lineage: Eukaryota > Metazoa > Chordata > Ceratodontiformes > Ceratodontidae > Neoceratodus > Neoceratodus forsteri. The sequence goes on along the minus strand of CM057458.1, from coordinate 721,065,522 downwards.
CAAGTACAGTCTTACTCTGAAAAATATAATATGTGTTGCTTGAGGAGGGGCTCCTACCTCCACAATGTGTAGGGAGGACTGCCTCCTCAAGCAACACAAGTCCACAGTTAGATTATTGTTTAGGCGTACACCTAAATGATGCAAGCAACAGCATTATAGGGTAACTGTATGTTATAGGAGGAAAACAGTAACAGAAATTTATTTGTTCTGTTAATGGGAAGAGGGGGCGGGAGGGTCAGCTGAGAGATGAGGTGCTAGCTGCACACTTGAGCAGACTCGCTAGACCAGGAGGCCTGTTTCTGCTGACAATTTCGTATGTTCATATGTTCATAATGTTTCCATATGGATCACAAATTATTACTTCATGTTTAGGTGTACTGATGTTTGAAATGCTACTGTTACTGCTGGCTGTCCTGTCTTCTCACATTGTTCTGCTGTCTGCCCCACTGATAGTCCAGTCCCTCCAGTCAGTGTTAAAGAACCACTCTTCTTAAACATACATCTTGCTCTGAAGTTGTGCTCTACTGTGTTATCTACTTTCTGTCAGTTAAGTTCCAGAGATAATCTCTGATTTTATTTAATTCTACAGACTGAGTTCTCTCAGCCTCCACAGCACTAATCATAAGGTCATCAAGAAATTATTGGCCCATTGTTGTTCTTAAGTAATTTTTCCATGAATTTCAAGGCTGCAAAGCTTCTTTCATTGCTGAATGATGTTACAGGGAGAGTGAGAACCCGTCTGTAGAGTGTTTCTATTTGACAGTATACATCTTGCTGGTTAGAATTACAGATAAAGTGATACATGTCACCAATTGTGACTGGTGGTGTTGTTTCTTTGGATGGTCTATGGATTAGGAGTTTATACTCTCGTTCTATCAAATGTTCATCTATGTTTCCTGTGTAGAATCTTATTAGCCATTTGAGGTTGTCAAGTTTTTCAAGAGAAAGACTTGTTAGGCAACTAACATGTTTTAGCAATGGAAGTGTTTCTGAGCTAAATCTGTCAGTTATTCCCTGTATACAAAGATCTAGGGTTGCAAAGTAGAACCCACTGTATACTTTATCAGTTGCATTGAAGTCATTTTGCCACATTTGATTAATTTGTCTGAATAATTTTCTAATATGTAGTTCAACATGCAGTACTCTACATCTATTTTGGAAGCTAGCATCTCAGTTTCAAGCCATATTTCCTCAAACTTCTTATCTGACCTCAATGCTAGTAGTGCAGCTTTACTCTCCTCAATCATCTCCACTGCAACACATATGTCTAACTATATGGACTGAAGATATTTTGAGGCTACATTTGTAACAGACAAAATCTTGTCAAATGATATCAAATAGAAACAGAAGTGAAAGTCTATTGCTGTGCTCAGGGCCATGGCTGTGCTAACAGTCAAAAGAGCCATCTGCTAGAATTTTTGCATGTAAGCAATAAGACACAATGGGGTGTGAATTATGGTGTGATAACCACACTCCTAGGGGCGTAGTTAGGCACAAGGCCGAAGGCCGAGTGGCAGTCATCCCTAGGAATGTGGTTATCACACCGAAATGCACAACCCGGAGTGTCTTATTGCACTTATAAAATGTCCCTTTATTTTTAGAAGCAGTTTTTTTATTTTTACACACGTTTTTAAATAAGTAAAAATGTAAGTGAATCTGTGCTTTTAACATAAAATAGTCCTTCCGCCTATTGGTGCTAGATTAAAATAGTGTTATACAGTGTGTGCCTCCTGCCTACTTAGCTTTATATTCCCCTGCCAGCCACAACAATTCACAAATGCTGTTTTTCTCATTCTAAGTATGACACATAGCCCCCTTATTTTATTTCATTTTCCTCACTCTGTAGACAAAACTAAAAGGAAGCCATAACAGAGGTTTATCAGTTCTCCAGTGCTGCAAGCATGAGCGTGGTTCAAAACTGCCACACTCACTGACAGCATCATGAACTGCTCGCTCTGTTCTAAAAGATGTGAGTCATTTACCACCTTTTCTCTTTGTTTGTATACAGTAGTATTATTGCTTACTTTCTTCATTCTGTTTTTTTTCCCTCTGTGTTTCCCCACATTCAAGAAATGGAATGTTCATCATGGAATGTTTAGCATGGAATATAGGGATTCAAAATTCTGCTCAGTTCTACTAGCAGAATGTTCCTCTACTAACATACTGTACACACAGACAACAAAGGCCTGTTTTAGAGCCAGAGATTCAATTATCTCACTTGTCAGGGAAAGCAGAAGAGACTTCCCTGATGAGCAGGTAAAGATAGAAGGGGGGTTTTTCACTGTTAGCAAACAAACAGTTGTAATGGAAACTATAAACAATACTTAATGTTTCTAATTTGTTTATGTGTGTAAGGAGAGTGTGACAATCTGGTAAACAACAATTAATTAATTTGTTTTATTTTATATTTAAGGTCATTTTAATTTTAGGGCCCAGTTGAAGGTTTCTACAGTGTAAAGGTAGTGGCTATGTTTGTGGTGGCAGATCAGTTCTGGTTGTAGGGAGACTGATGGAAGATAGTTATGGTTGTAGGAGGACTGATCTGCTCATTGTGTAATGTGGTTTAGGACCAGGATGACTGTGCATATACAGAGAATTAATGTACGGTCAGCTGATCTGTCTTGGCCAATGATATTTCTAGATTTTTTCTTGACATTTTATAATACAGAATCAGTGATTGCAAGCAGTGCTATACAGTTATCAATTCTACTAGACCAGTGAGTCTCAGAAAGTGACTTAAGAGTATGAGTTATATGTGAATGTTGTGAAGCATTTTTATTTAAGAACTGTTCCTGTACAGCAAGAAACAGATAGTGACTTTTAGCTGCATTTTCAATGAAAGTGTACAACTGCTCAAGGACACCAAACAATTTACAATTCTGGGCAGTCTTGCTGCATGTGACAACAACAACCACATTTCAATGTTTGGGTGAAGAGAGTATGGAGTTAGTAGTGCTTATGTAACTGTAGTTTACTTTTGGGTTTTCTCTATTGCTGCCCTTGGTAGGTAAGCTGGGTGGTGAGTAGGGAATAGAAAACCCAAAAGAATTACCAATAAATGTTCAAAACAGTATGATTACCTCCTCCAACTGACCAGTAGCATGCAGGAGAGGAACAATCCCCAGGTGGAGGAAACCTCTCAGGACCCATGGCTACTGACCCACCCATCCTCCTGGCAAACTAAGAGGAGATGAACCTAGATTCTAGCAATCATAAGCTAATTTCTGAGGAAGGTGAGCTGCTTGGAGAGATGATGGTCCATCTTTGAGTCCATGGATGATGTATTCTGGAAGGACGACCCTGAGGTTGAAGAGTTAGGTCTATCCAAATCCTGAAAGTGGAGTAGATCCAGTTGAAGAGGGGTGCATGTACTCCAGATTTCCAAGGTGATGATGGATGATGTCCAATGGATTTACAGAGACAAAATGAGCAGGAAGAGCATGATTTGATAACATTTGCTACCAGACTTTATATGGTGGGAATTATGATGGGTTATGAAGTCATAAGGTAAACAATCTGACTTTGTAGAAGGTTTGACATTCAGCTTGGAGTCTGGAGGTTTAAAGTTAAGCAGTGAGCGATAAGTTGCAATGTAGGCATCCATGAAGAAGATGAAGGAGTCAGACAGAATTTTTATGTGCCAGGTAGGAGTAGTGACATAGAAGATTTTAAACCAATGAAGGAAGGTAGGTATATGTAGTAGAGATGGTGTCTGAATATACAGATATGGAATAATTGGAAACTCAGTACAAGGAATTCGAGAGTTAATTTGGGCCTTGATGCCATAATGATACTTGTATAGGCTATTGCTGGTCTGCTGGAAGGAAAAGGTAAATATGGGTATTTCAGTGGTGTAATTGCTCATGACATGAGCTGAGGTGGCCATGACTGTTTTGCTTTACAGGTGATCCAATGTCTAAATGCTGTAGGAAGCCTGGAAACAGTATATGAAAGAGTCTATGGACTGATGAGGCAATGGGAAGTCGAGCAGTGTAGAATGCCAGGGGTGCCTAGCATTTTAGTCGAATATAGATCTGTTGAGAGGCAAGACTGGGATAGTGAGACAGCTAGATTGAGTGTGGACATGCAGATTGAGACTCAGTTGAAGTCTGCTCTCAGTGAAAGTCTTCACTGGAGGGAGTATGGGAGGTGAATCATGAGGACTGAGCTAGAAGGACTGTTGGGTGGGCAGCTGATCTGATTGATGGTAATATGATGAAGGAATGTACTGTAGATGATTGTATGAAGCATGGTGGCATCCAAGGAGTAGAAAACAGTGGTTTGGATAGAATATCCTTAGTAAGGCAGCTAGGCACTGGAGACCCAATGATGGGAGTTCTGGGAAGGTAGCTGTGAAGGTCTTACGACATCCAATGGCTATTGAGGAAGTAGGAGCCAGGTAACATGATCAACACAGTCAATGCTTGTAGTAGAAGCTAAGGAAGGTAAAATGGATGATGTCAGTACTACTATGAGGTATCTTGCGGTTCCCGTTATCCATAATAGCGATGATGATTATAGAGTCATTGCATGACGGCAGGAAATAGGTCACTTTTCCATGTAAAAAGATATCCTATGAGACAGATTAGATAGGGAAGTCACAGTGCTTGAATTAACAGAATGCATAGGGAGCATCCGGTGTAGATGGATGAGGGATGAGATCTTTCTATAGTCCAGTCAAATGGGATTCTGGAACTGATCCTGGGGAGATGATTGAAAAGTATAGATAACTCTATGGTGACTGAAGAGTCTATAAGGAATGTTGTCCAAGGGATGTTACTAGATGAAGTTATCCTCTGGTGAAATTAACGAGTGCTTCGTAGAGTAGTAGATGGGAGCTGTTAGGATGGCTAAAGTAGGAGTAAGAAACAGATGAATGGAGGAGCAGTTGACTAGGTAGGAATAATGGCCGGTGATAGGTATGAAATGCCGAAAAAGAGCCAAAGCATACAGAAGGAGCCCCTAGCTGCCAGGGTGGCGAGGAGAAGTCAGCTGTCTAAGGATGGAGGGAAGGTCCAGAGTAGATGGCTGCAGACTGGAGGAAGGATTCCTAGAGGAAAACGACATAGGCCCAGCTGTAATAACATCACAGGTGCAGGCAGAAACAGGACTGAGAGCAGCACCACAGCAAACTGAGGAAGAATGTAGGAAAGCCACTGCAGGCTACCAGAGGTGGATCCGTGGAAGACCAAGAAGTGAAGCTAAGTATAAAGTGCCACAAAGTTAAGGTATGAGAGTCCCACGCCTGAAGAAGATGGTGAACAACTATACAGAGAACAGAAGGCACTGCAATAAGGAAACATGAGGTTCCCACTTCTGAAGGAGAAGGCAAACTCGCACAATTGTCAGAGGGGGAAGCAAGCAGCAAAGAAGTCCAAGAGGCAGTCGAGCTGAATGGAGGTAGAGACCAAATGAGCTGGTGAAGTCCAAATCCAGAGCATGAGGAGGCTAAGGCGAGGACAAGTACAATGAGTCCATGGAAGTGCAGGATGGAGACTGGTGAGGAAGGATGCGGAAGGCAAACCGGGCATAGAGATTCTGCTCCTGAAGGGAAACATCAACTGGGTATCGGGTAGAGAATGTATAAGGATGAAATGGTTGCTTGCACACTCGGGCTCCTATCTCAGGTATACAAAGCAAGATGACTCATATTCGATGCCATCAGGCAACATAGGATGATGAAGGCAAATGGGGTAAAGTGGTCCTGTTTCGAAGGGAAGTGACAACTGGATATTCTGGTAGAGAATGCAGAAGGTTGAAACAGTGGATTGCAGATACAGGCTTCCACCCAGAGTAGTCAATGAGAGACAACTTTCAGTCAATGCCACCAGGTGGAGACAGGATGCTGAATGCAAATGGAATATAGTGGTCCCGTTCCTGAAGGGAAGCGGCAACCGAGTATCAGGTAGAGAATGTGTAAGGTTGAAACAATCGAATGTAGACTTGGGCTCCCATCCCTGGTGGCTGAGGCAAGATGACCTTGACTTGATGCAGCTAGGCATAGGTAGGATGATGAAGGCACGTGGGGTAAAGAGGTCTCGTACCCAAGGGAAGCGGCAACCGGTATCAGGTAAAGAATGCTTAAGTATGACACAGTAGATTGCAGACATGACTCCCATCCCTGGTAGTTGGGGTGAGCTAACCTTCACTCGATGCTACCAAGCAAACTTAGGGATGGAGGATGTCAGGTTTGTAAGTAGTAGGTAGTAGTGGTTGTAACAGAATCCCATCCCCGGTAGACAGGGCAAGCCTACCTTTGCTCAGTACCTCATAAAGTACAAGTTAGGGATGGAGTCCTGAAAAACTGCTGGTATGGGCTGAGCAAGGAAAGGGCATCTGACTGCATAGTCACAGGTGGGGAAACAAGGTAGTACAAAGTGGACAGGAGCAAATCAGAGTGGGGGAAACATGAGGAGGAAGGTAACAGAAATGCCAGTAAGGTGGAGACAGAGTAATCCAGGGAGGAGTATGCTGATGGTGATGGAATAAAGTGAATGACTGAAGGCAGAGGAGGCTGTAAGGTTAATGATCCAAGCATGGGTGGTAGAAGCTAGATAGGCAGGAAGGCATGGTAGATAATATGGCCTGCAGAAATAATGCAGAGCTTAGGGAGCACCGCAAGGAAAGTGGAAGAGGGAGCAGGTGGGAATGATGCAGGTAACTGCAGGCTGATCTGTGAGGAGCACCAAGGGTAAAACAAGGAACAGGATTCTTGAAGCTGAGCAGGGAATAGGTGCCAGGAGCAGAATGATAACGGGTGTAGCTGCCAGACTAAGGGTAGAAGTCGTATAGGTCAGGACGGGAGAAGATGCATAAATGGAGGTGGAATGCTGCTGTGAGGAGTGAAAGGCCCAAAAAGAAACCAGGGGAGCAAGGGACAAGGGCAGGAACAGAGGATGGGGGGAGAGCAGCTGGAAAAGGGGGGCCAGGAAGAGGTAGTGGGGCAGACAAGAAGCTACGGGAGAAAGGAAAGGAGGGTAGGAAAGGGCACAGAACAGCAGAGTATGAGTATGGGTCTTAATACAGTCAGCAATGACTGCAGCATAGGCCGGTACTCTCCAGCAGTGGAGAACTCATGCTTGCTTGATCCAGCAGTGTAGAATGGGTTAAGGTAGTAAAAGAAAGTGCAGAGAATAGAGATCTTGCAGGCTGAAGAAGAGGAAGACCTCTGCACCCTAGAACAGGAGTACCAGTGGGAGTACATGGAGCAGTCACTTGCATGAGAAAAATATTCATTCACATTCCGATCGAAGTTACAGCACCTGTCAGTTCTGAAGAGTGTTAGAAGGGATTCGGGCAAAAACTGAGGCAGCTGGGTGTAGACAAATGAGGACTGATGTTCGTAATGCCTTGACAAACGAAAGCAGACTGAGGAGAGAGGGGATGGACCAAAACTAGAGACAATATGGCTACAATAGATTGATCCCTGGGAGCAGGTAAATTATTCCAGTCTGTGATTTATCTCCGATAAGTTGGTTTTGCTCTTGTAGTAAAGCCTGCCATACAGGGAGCAAGATGGTGCTTAATGGCACAGTTTACAAGGAGACCTCTACCATGTGGTTGGACTGCAGAGAGTACTTGCACTCAAGAACAGGTCAGGTTGCCATGGCCAGAAGCTACATGCACACCCCCAGTCACTGCAAGAATCGTACAGTCTTGATGTAATATGAACTATAGTGGCATACCTGGCACAGCGAATGCAGCTTTACATCAGGGCAGAAGGATCGGAAATGGTACCATGACATGGCACTGGGCTGCAGCATATTGAATGGCAGGACAATAGACAAAAACAGTAGCCAAGATTGGTGAGCTGGCCAGACAGGGACACGACACCAGGGAAGAGGCGTCACACAGGAGGTCCACAGAGGGCACAGCAGGGGATGACGCCACAGGGAAAGGAAGCAGTTCCTGGTGGGGGACTCAATTATTAGGGGGATAGAACTATGGGGAGCAGGGAAAACTGAAGTAAGGTGCCTGCCTGGTGCCATGGCTTGGAGGGACAGGAAGCGCATCCTTAGGATCACGAGAACAGTTGCACGGGAGTCTGAGCTGGATGTCATTGTCCACCTAGAGACAAATGACTTGGCTCATCACGAGACTGCAGCAGTGCAGAAGGACTTTGTAAAGTTGAGGAGGGGCTTAAGACAAGCTAACACACAGTATCCTTCTCAGAGGTGCTGCCTGTCAGTGGCATGGGAGGCGAGGGTACTTGCACCATGCAGTTTAACGAATGATTGAAAAAATGGTGTGGAGCACAGGGGTTTGGCTTCATTGGGGACTGGGGTTCCACCTGGAGGGACACCAGCCTATACTGGCAGGATGGTCTGCATCTGTCCAGGAAGGGAACAAGTATTTTGGGCAATTTGTTTAAATGCTTCATTGGCAGGCTTTTAAACTAGTCAAGGGGGAGGCACTGATAAGCAGCAGAAAAATCCCAGCCTCCCTCTACAAAACAGGGTACTAAATGAGAAAAAAGACCAAGGTAGAAAGGTCAGTGGTGTATGCTGCTACAGAAGGTAAAGCCATCAAAAACTGGAGAGCAATGAGTACCAATGCCCATAGTCTGGGTAACAAGCTTCCTGAATTAGTGGCCTTGATGGAGCAGGAACATCTGGATATCCTGGCAGCCACAGAAACATGGTACACACAGAACCATGACTAGAATGTAAACATACCAGGAAACACTATCTACAGGAGGGACAGGGAGGGTAAAAGAGGAGGAGGAGTAGCTCTCTACATAAGGGAAGGAATTCAAGCAACAGAACAAAAGGGTAAACAGGGAGGAGGAGAAGAAGCACTGTGGGTCAATTTGGAGACAGGCAATGGCACCACAATCCGCACAGGGGTTGTATACAGACCCCTCTCTCAGGGGGAGGAAATGGACAAGGAAATGGTAGAAAGTATACTTAGAATGGCAGAAAAAGGGGAGATATTGCTGATGGGTGATCTGAATATGCCAGATGTCATTTGGAGTGCAGTTGCAGCAGCCACTTCTAAGAGTGAGGTTATTCTAGATGCCCTACAGGGGGCATGCCTTAGACAACTAGTATTGGAACCCACTCGAGAGGGAGCAATCTTAGACCTGGTTCTCTCAAATGGAGATGGAGAGAGGATCACAGATGTAGAAATGGGTAGCCATCTGGGAACTAGCGACCATCAAACAGTATGGTTCACAATAAACACAGCAATAGAGTCAAGCATACAAAGGCAAAAGTACTGGACTTCAGGAGGGCTGACTTGCAAAATGGGTGAGTGCCTAAGGAATGCACTAGCAAATGGGCAGGAAGGAGAGGTGGAAGAACAATGGGGAATAATAAAAACTGCCATCACAGAGGTAACAAGCCTTTATGTGAAGCAAATAAGCAAAACAAAATGATGTAAGAAACCACTGTGGTTCTCAAAGGAGGTGGCAGTGAAGGTTCAAGAGAAAACAAAAGCATTCAGGAAGTACAAGGAATCACAGAAGGAGCAGGACAGATAATTGTATCAGTTAAAGCAAAAGGAAGCTGGGAAGGCTGTCAGAACAGCAAAGGCCTGAACTGAGGAAAAGACAACCAACTTAAGAAGGAGGATAAAACCTTTTTTAGGTACATCAGGGAGCGAAGGAAGACCAAGGGAGGGATAGTGAGGCTTAATAAAGGGAAGGGGGTGGGCAGAGGGTGACTGTGAAAAGGCAGAGATACTAAACAAATATTTTTGCTCAGTATTTACAAATGAAGAGGGGGAGGTACCTAAAACAAACAGTAGAAATACTCTGGATACAGAAGTTGATACCAGCCCTTTTACAGAAGAAAGGGTTCTGAAAGAACTCTTAAAACTGAAGATGGACAAAGCAATGGGGCCTGATGGGATTCATCCCAGAATTCTAAAAGAACTAAGGGTAGAACTGGTGACACCACTGACTACCCTCTTTAACAAATCATGGGTGGATAGGGTGGTACCTGAGGACTGGAGGAGGGCAGATGTGATTCCCCTTCACAAAAGTGGGAGCAGGGCAGAAGCAGAAAACTACAGACCTGTTAGTTTAACCTCAGTGATAGGGAAAATGATGGAATCCTTTCTGAAGGAAAGAACTGACGAGTACCTAGAGGCCAGAGGGGCACAGGACCCAAGGCAGCATGGATTCACAGCGGGAAGGTCATGCCAGATGAATCTAATAGATTTCTTTGACTGGGTGACCAAAGTAGTAGAACAGGAAGGGGCTGTGGACATGGCCTACCTAGACTTTAGCAAGGCATTTGACACAGTCCCACACAAAAGATTAATATACAAGTTAGCCAGCCTGGGAGTGGTTCCCAAGATGATAGCCTGGGTAAAGAATTGGCTCGAGAATAGGACACAGAGCGTAATAGTAAATGGAGTCCACTCTGAAGAAGGGGGGTTACTAGTGGGGTACCGCAGGGTTCAGTATTAGGACCGATCCTCTTCATTGTCTTTATAAGCAACATGGCAGAGGGACTGGAAGGAAAAGTATGTCTCTTTGCAGATGACAGAAAGATCTGCAACAGAGTTGATGCCCAAGGTGGGGTGGAAAGGATGAGAAAGGACTTGGCAAGGTTAGAGGAATGGTCAAATGTATGGCAGCTTAGATTCAATGCTAAGAAGTGCAAGGTAATGTACATGGGAAACAAAAACCCAGGGGAAGAGTACACAATGGGGGGCGAGATACTAACAATAACAAAAATGGAAAGGGACCTGGGGTAGTCATATCGGATGACCTAAAGGTGGGAAAGTAATGTGAGAGGGCAGTAAGGAGGGCTGGGGGATACTGGGATGCTTAGGGAGAGGCATCACCAGTAGAAAACAGGAAGTTGTTATCCCTCTGTACAGACAGCTGGTGAGACCCCATCTGGAGTACTGCGTGCAGTTCTGGTGACCCATTCTCTGCAAGGACATAGGCAAGATGGAAGCTGTCCAGAGGAGGGCAACTAAAATGGTGCAGGGTCTGCACTGGAAGACATATGAAGAGAGACTAAAGGAGCTTAATATGTATAGCCTCGAGGAAAGGAGGGAGAGGAGGGACATGATAGAAACTTTCAAGTACCTCAAGGGAGTCAACAAAGTCCAAGAGGGTAGCATCTTTCAAAAAGAGGTGTGCAAGAACAAGGGGGCACAAATTTGAAGGGGTGGGGTGGCTCAGAGGTAATGTAAGGAAGTATTTTTCACAGGAGAGGGTTGTGAATACATGGAACGCCTTCCGGAGGAGGTTGTGGAGTCAAAAACAGTGGTTGAATTCAAGCATGCATGGAACAGTCATAAGGCAATTCTAGGGGTTGGGGGTAGAAAGAAGCAGGCTGCTGGTTAACTAGGATCTGCAGCTTATCCATTAGGTAGGGAAATGGGCAGACTGGGTGGGCCAAGTGGTCCTTATCTGCCATCAAATTCTATGTTTCTATGTTTCTATGCCAGAAGAGGAGGCAGGGATACAGCTCCGGCCCAAGGGGAACAGGTCCCAGAACAGAGGGACATCCAAAGGGAGCCGGCAATAAAGGAAAGGAGTGGCAACCTAGGTATGGGGTAGGGAGGAGGGAAAGCAGGCAAAATGGGAAACGGACACCAGATGGGAGGAGGGAGACAAGGGAAATAGGGAGGAGGGACAAAGAGGATGGGGTAAATAAGCCAAGGAGGGCCAAGGAAGCACAGAGAGGAGTGGTAGGAAACACAGGGGAACAAAAATGGAGGCAGGGAGCAGAAAGGGAAGGGGAGGAGGCTCAGCCCATGAGCCACACAGGAGCACAGGTTCTGCCATTTCACAATGCGCTAAGCGGAGAACTGTCATGGGAGCTGGCCTGTGTAGGGGATATGGGAGGAGCTATGCCCCCACATTGAACCTCGGGCTATAGCCCTCCCATTAAATGAGGTGCATAACAATAAACATAATATGATGTGTCACATGATTCTCTGATAATGGCCAAACTCCTCTGTAAGCACCAAACTTTGCTGCACAGCCATCAGATTCTTGCCCCCTCATATTTGGCATACTAAGGTCACATTGCTTCAATGTTTGACAAAGATGATCTGCTAAACTGGCACCTGTTCCCATTTCTGCATGAATAACATGAATTAATGATTCATGAATTCTGGCATCTATGCACACATAACCTAAAACTACAGATAACTGGTCTTGTTTCGAAGCATCTGGAGTTGTATTAAGGCAAACTGAGAAATAAACAGGCTGCTTTACTTCCTCAATTATTGTATTCTGTATATATATTGCAATGCAAATGATTAAGTCATTCTGACTTTGAGCTGATAGGTAACTTGGGTAGCTCTTTGGATTTTTAGAAGCCCATTCTAGGTGCTGTTTAAGCACTGGGTCATATTGTGCAAGTAAAAATGCAGTTTCTCTGAATACACCCCTGTTCTTTGAATCCATAGTCTCATCATGGCCTCTAAATGGTAGTCTCAAGTGAGCCAGCATAGACGTAATGTCAACAAGTCGGGTGACAGCATTGTACCTATTCTCTCTCTGTTTTGATTTTAGCTGTATTTGACTTTCCCTCTCTTCAGATAACTGCTCATCTAGAGGTCTAGTAATCAGATGTACAGTAGTTTCCATTTTTCAACATTTTCAAGATGCTGCTTGCTATTACTATGTCTGCTTAAACCTCTGACAGACTCTAAAGCTATTTTTCAGCCTCTAAACCCTTCCACAGGGAAAGTTGTGTCATATTGTGCTGTAGCAATACCAAAAACTCTACATGGGAAGCAGAAAGCTGCATCTGATGCAATATTATATTCTAACCAGTTATATTTGGAAGACCATCTTTTGTTAAAAGATCTTCTCCTGTTTCCAAAGTTTGTTTATGGGTACTTTTCTAAACATTCCTGAATAGGCCCTTTCTTGATGCATTTCTCCCTAGCTAGGCGATCCTTAGGCACTGTAAACTCTGTCTCCTCTCCACCTGCGTGTCAGTAGCTGTGCCTGTTGAAAAAGGTAAACATAGTCTTAACTATTTATGTATTTCTTAATGAACTACATACATCATCTAATGACGGGAGTGGCAAATTCTTAATTGCAATACTGATTATTTAACTATTAACATTGACATACCTTGTGGTTCTATGCCATCTTCAACATGACTAACAGTTGCACTGCTGTTATCTTGACTGATGTGATGTTGGGTGATGTTGTTGTTATCATCTTGCCTTGTCTCTTTGAAGCAGTGGAAGTAGTTTTGAAAAATGTAAATATTTTACTTTGCTGCATTGTTTAATGTGTCATAAATTGCCTTCCTTCTTCCTAGTAAAGAAATAAAATTTATTTGTCTTGTGAAATAGTATGTCTCTGACTGTTGATTGAATATAAAACTAGAAGTTTGTGTAATGATTATACCATGGACATAAGTGAACAGCCAATGAAATGGTCAGACTGGCAGTTTACCACTGGTGTAAATCCTATGATAATCACTGGCTGATGATAAGACTTGAATCCAATATATCCTGTGCAGCATAGGAATAAATACAATAAAAATAAAAAAAAGCACAGCAACCTCTTTAAAAGTTGTATTTTATTATAGTAAAAAAATTAACTTTGTTATAATCGCAATAAGCCACTCAGAGGATGTGGGTTATCAGGGGATTTACCATGGCTGGTGAGGATATACCCACTCAGCTGCACCTCGTGAGCAAACCACTCCAGCTGTGGTAAATCCCCTGATAACCCACTCCCCCTCATGGCTTATTGCTTAAATACACAGTACATGCAAAACACTTTTTTTTAGTGTTTTTACCAGTGTAGCAGGCAACAGAAAGTTAAGAAAATAGGGTGGTTTACTTGACACTGTTGACAGCTGAATACGGGAAAATGATGATATCACTATTACTGCTACACTGGCTGACTGAGGACTGGAGTTACAGTGAGTAAAGCATATACAAAATTACAAGAATATGCAGCGGTTCCTTGTCAGTGCGTCTAAGGCCCACTCCACCACCTGACCATACAAAACTAAACCAGATATGCATTAACAAGTTGAAAATGGCCTTACCCTGTTTATGGCATAACAGCTGAAGACAGATGACTGTAGTGGCATACTGTTTTAGAGCCCCAAGCAGGCAAGCAAGCACAGATGAATTGATGTATGGGGAGACAGTGGCCAAGATTAGAAGATTACATTTACTGTACAAATAACATGAGTGACCACACAATTAATACCTTCCTTGCATGAAGCAAGCATCATGTCATCATGATGTGGAAGAAGAGCGTGGAAGACAACACACACCCAGTGACACAGTTGCATACATTACATTGGATTATAACAATATATCAGGGAGGACCATTGGTCAAGCACAGTAGTGCTGATGGCATGAGGCACGGAAAACCTGGACAAGATATGAAGATTGTTAGATTTACAAATTGCTTCAATCAAGGAAGGTATTAATTTTGAGGCCATCATGTTATGTGACAAATACCATGATGACCACACAATTAATACTTTTCTCCTTGCATGAAGCAAGTGCTACTGGCATCAATATGTGGAAGAAGAGTGTGGAAGACAAAACACACCCAGTGCCACAGTTGCATACATTACATTGGATTATAGCAAAGCGGCCCATCGATCAAGCACAATAGTGCTAATGACATGAGGCATTTACAAATGCCATGATGACCACACATACAGTGCAAGTGTTACTGGCATTTGCACGCATTAGCAAGGGCCTAAAAAAAGTAGTGTAGAGAAATTGACTTGGCAGACAAGTGGAAAGGATATGAGGACTGCAAGGCATACAAAAAAATACTTTTGAAACATAATACCTTCATTGCATGACCAAGTGCCAGAAATGCATGTTGGTGCAGGAGAACTATTTGGAATAGCAAAAGACAAAAAACAGTGACTGGTGAGTGTACGAAGTTCAGTCAGACAGCATGTGCTTGATGATGGCTCTTTGGACCCTGTAGTAAACACTACTGAGGATCACTGTAACATTCACAGTTGCCTAGATAAAATACACTGATGAAGAAAAGCAGTTATTCTGTTCCTACACATTGGGGGGGTTGCTGCTGTACAAGAAATTATATTTTGTTTCTCAACAACAGTGATTTCCACAGTATCGCTGTGTTTGCAAAACAACGGTGGCACTGGCATGGCAGGAGAGCTGAGATGATTGAGGACTACTGTGTCAGTGGCTCTTGACCACATAGAGCCACACAATGATTTATGTAAGGAGCTGATGCATGCAGTTGCACACTGACTGATGGGAGGGACTGGCAGTGACTGACAACCATTGTTTGAACAGCCAGCAGTAAGACAGCATCTCCTCTGTGCCCCTTCTGGAATTCTTCAGTACAACCATACCCATCCAAATGAAGGGGAAAAATGCAAGGGATTGTAATGTCCATCACTGGGGCTTGCAGCAGATGACCGGCTCCATCCCATGCTCCGACATTTGGCAATGTAACTGTATGGACAATTGCTTCAGGCACGTCTATGGAGAATGATGTTAAAGATGTGTATTAGGAACTGTGACTGGATGAACCTTTGGTAAAATCCCAGGGTTTGACTAATAACTTACTTGAACCCTGGCTCTTGAGATTTTATCAAACATCACAGTCAACAGATGTTACATCACAAACAGTTGGAGCGTGGTGGCACAGCAGCCCGGTAATAGCTCCTCAGGGGCAAATTATATACAGTCCCTTCCGTGTTTGTTCTCTTCCTCAGGAGTTACGTTAAATTATAAGTGTGACAGTTGGAGGAGGTTAGAGCGTAAGGTACCATCCTATTTTTCATTTTATTGAATGTTAAAAATGATGGTGAGTGTTCTCGTTATAGTTTCACTGACCTGGGACTGGAGTTCCTAAGTTGCTGAATGTAATTAAAAGACATGACCCAAAAGTAGCTTGATGTAATACTATAGGCAGTCAAGTTGTCACAGTTCATGCTGCAGAATATATATAATTGTAGCCTGATTAATTAACAAAAAATTAAAGCATAAGACAGTACTACTAGATAGGCATTATGGAGGTTGCAGGCATCATTCATGTTTTGTAGTGCAGACGTGATGTTTCAGATGAATGAGTGTACAAGCCAAAAATAAAAGGCCTGCTGTACCATGTTTTTTAGAAATTATTAGGCTGCAGGCAGGTGGTACAGATCATAATGCGGCAGCATAGCATATGTAATGGGAATAATAAATAATAATGTAAACAATGTAACGCCTAACACAGCATAGGCATTATGGAAGTAGCAGCATTCCTTTATGGTGCATAGTTCTGATACAGTATGTTGTTTTACAGACATGAATGAAAGTACAAGCCAAAAATAAAAGGCCTGCTGTACCACTTGTACAAATTATTAGGCAGCCAGCAGGCGGCACAGATCATAATGCGGCAGCATAGCAAATGCAATGGGAATAATAAATAATAATGTAAACAATTTAAAGCCTAAGACAGTAGTACCATATAGGCATTATGGAGGCAGTAGCATTCATGTTGCGCACTATTGCATTCATGTTTAAGATGATCGATTTCACAGGACTAAAAAAAAAAACATGATGACAACTTCTACATGAAGACATTACACTGGCAAGGGGCAGCACAGTTCATGAGGCAGCAACCTACACATCTAATCTGAAAATTTTGTAATCATTAACTTTGACCACCAAGCCATATACAATAACATTGTGGAATGCAAAGGCTTAGCTGCGTCTGTGTAGCATTGCATACTGCCTAATGTCTATATCTCATGTTGCAGATGACACAAGTGGAATTCTAAACTGCATGATTTAATCATATTAAGACCCTGATGAGTAGTTCAGTAAATGGTACAATAGGGCAGGCAGGCACTGGGCAGGCAGCAGGTAGTCACACATTGCAGACAAGGTGGCAATGATACAATACTAAAACTGCCAGATGAGTGAGCAGCTCACTTGTGAGTCACTTATAATATTGTACAATTGCCACAGTACAGTACAGGCAAGCCAACTAGCAGCACAGTCAAAAAACCTATTTAGCACAGCAGGAGGCTGCACGTTTTCTTGTTTCAAACAAGAAGATATGCAGCCTCCTGCTGCATAAAATAGTTTTTTGACTGTAGTTCAGGTTTCAGTCAATGTTCAGCATTACACTCACTGCCTAACACAAAGGTGGCGCGATATAATACAGTTCTTGTTAACATGTAATTGCTGACTGGTGTGTTCTGGTGAGCAGCAAGAAGGAAGCTGGTCAGAAGATGAGAAACTTAACTGGTGACTCGTTTCTAAAAACCACTTTCTCAAATAAAGATAATACATACTTCTCTTGACATTCAAAGTGTGGTCATAACAATTGTGGTAGTCTATAATCTTGCAAATACTGTCTGTTTGCTGGCACGTAGCCTACTCATGAGCAAGGCACTGATTGTTCTTATTGTCTTTCTCTCCAGTCTAACTACTTGCTATGCTGTTCAATTGCACTCTGCAGTCAATCCAACCATCCTGCAGAAAAAGTAAATACAGTGGAGCCCACTTAAGTGCACATTGGATATGTGCACATCCTGTTTAAATGCAAATTGTTTTCCATTTCCTTTTTTTTTCCTGTTCATCCAGTATTAAATGTACCTTGTAAGTGCACTACATGTAAGTGCACATTTTTGTTAAATGCAGATTTTTGTTTTACTTTTCCTATTGATTTTCAGTCCAACCTAGCTTTTAAGTGCACATTTTGTACAGTACCACCTTAAATAGTCCACCTTAACATTTTAACTGCAACCTTGTCTAGCACGGCCACAGGAAGAAAATTCATTTTGTTAAAAGAAAAGGCTGACTTTAGCCTTCTGTTTAATTTTGAATCCTACACTGAAGCACACAAAGTACAAGAAGATTACTGATTTTTTTAAGCAGTACTGTGTCATAGGACAGTGTAGCAATGTCATTTTAACTTGAGTGCCTGGTATTTAATAAAGCACATTAGAGAAACAGTGAAATATGCCTGAAAGTGATTTTCTGATTAAATGCACAGCCCCCTTAAGTGCGCTAAAAACTTTTATCCCAAGGGCTTGCACTTAGGAGGATGCCACTGTATTACAGATACCTACAGCTGAGGAGCTCCAATCGGAGTAAAACCAATATAAGGGAGTTATTGTGTGGGCATGTGTGATTTTGTATTTTCTTGAAACTTGGCTTCCCAGCCAAATGCCCTTTGGGGTAACCCTTGCCTCAGTGTTTGTGCACAGAGGTTCTTTGTCTTTTAAATATTTTTTTATTTTAATGGGTTCACCACAGCATAACCCAGACAGACCGTCTTAGGGTAGCTGGTTCATTCCACTGGGGTGTCAAACAGACGAGGCATACTGATGAGTCCTGGTAGGATGAAACACGTGTCTATGTCATCTGTTAGCACCCTTTGCAAACTGTGTGAGAGGCCTTTTGGCACCATGGAATTCTGCTTAAAGTTGAACCAGCATAACATTCTGTGGTGATTTGCAAATGCAGCCCATGACACTTTGCATTGTGTGGGCATGTGTGATTTTGTATTTTCAATATAAGTGAGGCAGTATAGCGCAGTGGTTTAAGGCTCTGAGCTGCAAATTTGGTGACATCCAGCAGACCAGAACTAGGTTTGAATCCCACAGCTTCCACTTACATACTGTGTGACCCTGAGCAAGTCACTTAACTTCCCTGTGCTCCCAGGTCACTCCTGTAAAAAAGCTTTCAGCTTAGTGTGCTACTCCTGGTTAAACAACTAAAAAAAAAAAATGTACTCATTGGTCCTGCAGTACTGTGTGCTGGTATACAGTTATAGGTACGTACACTTTACAACATATGTCATAATGTGTAGATCATGCCTACCCCACTGAGCTAGTTGGAATCTGCACATGGTGACATATGTAAAACACCACTGAATTATCATGTGCACATAGGGTATCCCTTGTAGTACTGAGAACTGAAGTTATACATACAAAATGCATTATCATGTGATGTGGACCCTTTCTTAACTTCTCAGTGCCACAACGGTACCGAGGTCATGTAAACAAACAACACATGGCATTGGCATACAGTATTGGCAAAGAAAGTGCTTGCATGTTACAGTCACTGCAATAATTTTTATTTAACTAGTACTTACCAAAATCAAAGGTATGTCAATGCCTGTGCTAATACCAGCATGCTACATGCTAGTTATGTTTAATTACAGCCCCGAACCCTCCAAAAAAAAGTTCCATTACAAACCGCTGTAGTATTACAATCAGTAGATATGATTTGTTATGGAACTTTTTTGGGGGTGGGACCCAATCAGCTATGAGAATTCACATGATGAAGCCAGCTGACACCTATTACAGCACATCAAGAGTAGCCCTGCATCTCCAACACAGATATCACTCTCAGCATCTCCACCAACCGCAAGCCTAATAAATGCCATGGCATGATATAATGCTGAGTTCAACTTATAACTCCCCTCCCATCACCCAACTCGTATGCCACAGCACAATACCGCCAGCCAAGCTGTTGCATGATGGGAGGGAGGGATTTCATCATGCCAGGCCCACCAGAGCCAAACCATTAATTAACATTTTCTAACTGGGGAGGTGAAACATTATTACTTTTCACTGTGTTTATACTCTTTCTTCTGTACAGTTGACACTCGCCAGGGTGACCCACTGTCAGTTGAGGCATTATGCCTTCAGCCACACGCAGTGTGAAAGACTCAAAATTCATCAAATAATGTAGAACTAGTTATTTTCATGCAAAATAAATTTAGCAGAAACACAAATGCAACCGTAATGGCATAAATTTATTTTAGCGTTAAGTTACAATCACCACATTCACTATAATGGAAAAAAAATACTAAAAGTGCTAGTTAGTGTAAATTTATTTTCACACAAATTGGAGCTTCAGTGAAAATAGTGAAAATTATTCAACAGTGAAAATGTCAAGTTCTACACTATATTTCAAATGAACAACATCACCATTCACTTGTAAAATCAAACCACAAGCCATGCAGAGGATAAAAAAAAAATATTTCTGGCCTTATAGGTTCATAGGTTCATAGGTAGTATGCGAAGTTGGGGGACAAGCCCATTATGACTTCGCCACCCATTAACTTGGGTGGTAGTGATATTTATTATCACCCATATAACTGTCCAATTTTTTAAAAAAAATATTGAGACTTGGACTATTTACTACTTCCTGTGGCAGAGAATTCCACACTGGAACTATTCTTTGTGTTATAAAACCTTTCCTTTTGCTAGTTTTTACATTAAATGTCTCACTTTTAATATTATGTGATCGTGTAGAACTAAAATGGTTTCCCCACTCTAAACATAGCGTTTCAAATAGAGTCTCATTACTTATAGTACGATAAATTAAGCATAAGTTTCCTCTTATTGACCTATATTCCAATGAGTAAAGATTTAGATTTTTCAATCTATCCTTGTAGGGAAGCTGTTTTAGATTCTTAATGTTCTTTGTAAATCTATGGTGTACTCTTTCTCTAATAATCTTATCCTTTATAAGAGTAGGTGCACAAAAGGAAGAACAGTAATCAAATTTAGACCTTATCAAACTACTGTATAATGGAATAAGTACCTCTGAGTCTCTACTCTTTAAATTTTTCAGAATACAATTTATTAAGTGATGGCATTTTTTAACTGTTAAATTATTATGATCTGTACATTTTAGATCATTGCTTATAACAATACCCAGGTCTTTTTCTGATGAAACTTTAGTCAGTGGTACATTATTTATTTCATAATGAGACATTGGTTATTTTTGCCAAAATGCATAATTTTACATTTAGATATATTTAACGATAAATTATTTTGAGTAGCCCAGTTTAATATATTGTTTAAGTTCATTTGAAGATTTTGTACAGAAGTAGAATTATTTACAATGCAGCCCAATTTAACATCATCTGCATATTTATTTAGCCATACCCCGTTTGATGTTGACATACTGGAAATAACAATATTGAACAGAATAGGTCCCAACACAGAACCCTGAGGCACTCCACTAGTCACCCTGCTCCACACAGAGTTATACCCTCTAATACTAACTTGTTATTGTCTTCCAGTTAACCATGATGTAATCCATTTTATTACATTTTTGCATATTTGCCATTTTATTAGACAATCAATTATCACCCTATATGTAGACAGTATCAAAAGCCTTTTCATAATCCAGAAATATAACATCCACTGGGAGGCCCATATCTAGAGCTGAACTCACTGGTTCAAAAAAAAAACTTATCTAATATTCTTGACAAGATCTACCGTTTTTAAATCCATATTGGAAAATGTCAGTATAACCACTAGCTATGATATGTTCCTCAATCTTTTGTAAGAGGAGTTTTTCCATAATTTTCCCAATGCTAGATGTTAAACTAATTGGTCTATATTGTTTAGTATGAAATTTTGACCCATTTTTATGAATAGGAATTACTTGAGCAAGTTTCCATTCCTTGGGGACTATACCTTGTGATATAGATTTATTAAATAGAAAAGTCAAAACGTCAATCAACTAAGATGCCATCTCCTTAAGAAATACAAAGGGAGCTGGCCCGCTGGCGCAGTGGTGGGATTTCCGCTCACGACGCCGGTGACCCGGGTTCGGGAACGGACTCGGATCGTCGGAGGGCCAGCCGGGGGGAGAAGGATACAGCATCCTATGGACTGCTCTCCTTCTCCAGGGGGGAGGGCGGGGGAAGCGTTCAGTGCACTGAGGACTCCTGGTGGAAGCCAGGAGATCTCAGGTGTCTGGCGAGTACAGTTCTGGGAGGTGGGGCGGACGCTTGCTTCACTGCATGTCCCCGCCTCTGTAACAAAAAATAGGTGGAAAATGGAGGCGGGCAGGACCACAGTGCGCATGAAGCCCTCCCCGGAGGACCTCACTACATCATCACCGTCGCTGCGGGTCCCCAACCAGACATTAGCTTCGTGGTCACGAAGGTGGCTGCAGTCCCGCCCTCCGGGGGGTAAGCTGGGGGTGACTGAGGGTCCTCAGCAGCCATAGGCAGTGGTGGAGGTCTCTTGGGGCCGTGATTAGGGGTGATGGAACAACGGGGGTCCTGCCAGGGGAAAAAAGACAAAATAAAAAAAAAAAAAAAGAAATACAAAGGGAATATTATCAATACCAACAGAGGACGAAGTTTTAAAATACATCAGAGCTGAAAGAACCTCTGTTGACGTAAAATAAATGTTATGATTTATATTATAATCAATCAGCGGATCTAGTTTTTCTTGATTTTTAAATACGATAGAAAATTGTTTGTTAAATGCATTAGCCATGCCTTGTTCATCTGATATTAGTGTGTCATTAATCAACAAAGGTCCAACCCGACTTTGGGAATTTTTTAAAGAACCAATGTAATTAAAGAAATTTTTTTTATTATCCTTTTGTCTGACCAAATTTTTTTCAAAATCCTTTTTTGCATTTATAGGGCCACATAATGCCAGTGTTCAGATCTTGGAGGGGAATGATGTTTGAGGCAGGGGTTGTAGTAACCCTTCCAAAGAGCCCAACAACATCATTCACCTCCAAAATCAAGACATAGTACAGAGATGGTCAAGACGATAACATTTTACCTGCAGTGGCATGCCCATGCCCACTGCCATTTCCAATGTCATCCCCTTCCCCAACATCACTTCAACATCATTCATCTATGAAACAGAAATCAAGCCACACACTGGGTCAGGACTCACCCACCTTAAGACTAAATTACATTTTGACTGACATGACTCATGTAATTTAGTCCTGAGTTGAGTCCATTTCTAAAGTCTCCCCCCAACATCACTGGTGGCAGTTGCCATTCACCAAGCCACTCTGCCACACACACACATTGAGGGTCAAATTACATTGTTAGCCTAGGCTAGCAGGTCCATATATCAACCCCCCCACCATTACTTCCTATATTTAAAATTACATTTTTTACTTGTGTGTGGAGGAGTAGCTGCTGACTGCTAGTTGTTGGCTACTTGCAGCTGAACTCCAGGGTGTTGTGCTCTCCTGAGTCATCTCTCTGGGGGTTGGTCGTGAACTGTGGTGGTGTACTTCATATTGTTGTCCAGTGGCACTCTGGACTAGAGAATCACATTGTTCATCCTCTCTCTCCTCCATCCTGCTTCCCAGAATCCTGGGGCAGCTTGCCAAATTCCCCCTCCTTTGGCTCCCGGTAATGGCCGCTTCCGGCCTTGTTCAACCTCACTGCTGCAAGCCTGCACTTCTTTCATCTCTGTACAGGGGCGAAAAAAAAAGTAAGGTAGTCATCAAGATGTATGTACATTACATGGCATGTAGACTCTATGCCAAACTTCAACATGTAGTCGTGGCTCAGAAATGCAGTCTGTTCAGTCCCTATAATGTAATTTGCCCCAGAACCTAACTGTATGACAACTAGACACCTTCCAACAGCTTGAGTGCCCCAGTAATCACAGCGGAATCAATAAATGTGATTTTCTTTGAGCATTTTACAACTGTCAGCAACCCAACTGACAAACTTTCCCACACGGGTCCACTGCTGACCCAGGGGGGAAGAAAACTTACAGTAAACTAGGAGTTATTCCTAAAAGGAAGGGAATTTGCTGCAAAAAACATTAATGCACCATTAGGATTCCAGCGACAAAAGTTTGGAAATGCAGTCTTAGGGTTTCCAACACTAACACCCCACCCCCAACCAAACACTAACACCCTACCCTCTAAGGAGGAACAGGCATGGAGTTTGCCATATGCTGTCAACCCCAATTCTCACTAGATTCTCATACTCTGTACCCATGTCAGCTTATTTAAACATGGAATGGGGTAAGCATTAGGGCTGACACCCACGGCATACACCACCCACCTGTTCCTGCCTGCAGAAGCGGTGGTGGGTGTTGATGTTAAGAGTGAGGTGGGTTATTAGGGTTGAAGCACAGATGAGGAGTGGGTTCTTGGGTTGGAAACCCTAAGACGCTTCCAAACTTTGTTGCTGGAACCCTAATGGTGCATTAACAAAGTTTTTGCAGAGAATATATATATGTGTATATATATATATATATATATATATATATATATATATGCATATATATATATATATATATATATATAGCTAGATAGATAGATAGATAGATATGATATGATATGATATCTAGATTGACTGATTGATAGGTATACTCCATAGCTTCACCAAAAATGCATTAATGCACCAGGTCTGGTTCAAGATAAAAAGTAGGGAAAGGTGGCATTAGGGTTCCAATTCTAACACCCCAAGTAGCAACAGGAAAAACATTAAGTTTTTGGGTCTCCAGAGTCTTGGTGAATCAGCAGTGGGATCTTCCTTGAGTTGGGATTGTCAACCCTAATGCCCACCCCATTCCCTGAGCAAACAAGGTCAGTTGTCATCTCCTTTCTTCATGCAAGGGCCCTGCATGAAGAAAGCTATAACAGATTGTACTGGCAGCAGTGGTAAGACATACTTCCCTGTCTCTGAACAGTGTATCACTATGAGGCACTGGCTTGGAGCTATACCTTGTGTTTCGAACAGGAGGCTATAGGGTATGGGGGGGTGAGCATTAGGACTGACAAACCCTAAGGAAGAACTCGGCAGTAATTTGTCAAGATTCTGGAGACACAAAATCTTAATGTTTTTTTCCTTTTGCTGCTTGGGGTTGGGGAGTTAGGTTCTTGAACCCTAATGTCAGATTTCCCTACTTTTGTGATATTAACTTGAACCCCAACTGGTGCACTAATGCAGTTTTTTGCAAAGAATTTCCTTTTTTCTTTTTGAGATAATGGAATCATATCCTCATTCATGCAGTCCCTTTGGAACCTGCGTGAACACATGTAGATGCGCAGAGGGCCTTGAGCCAAGGAAAGACTCCAGCCACCAAAGAAAGTTCAGGGCTCTTGTGGGCCCTGCACTTCCATGCAGTGACAGAAACCAAGAATTCATGAAGCTGTCTGGGCCCTCTAGTCCCTGTACTTCCACGTGGCTGCAGATACATACACACAGGGTGAAGAGTCCATCTGTTAGCCAATGCACATGGCTCTCTGCTACTCATGAATGCAGAGATGCAGGGCCCTATGCAAAGAGAAGACTTGTCCTCACTATATTGTACCTGGATCCCTGCAGCACCCATACAGTTTTCATTCCATTTTGGGGGGTTACATAACAGCACCAGCCCCCACCCTCACCCCATCTGACTGAGTCACTGAGCTCACCCCCAAACTCAGCTCACCAGCATGGGATCACAAAGCATACCTGCTGGGGTTAAGACTTGCAGAACACACAACGTTTCTTAATAATTACAATATTTTGACCCCAAATTTTCAAGATATTCATCTTATGACTCCCCTTATAAACATGACATTTAGCATTTATAGTATATGGGCTGAAATGTCATTTTATACCAGAAGTGCTAAAACCCAAATCATCTTGAATCTAAAAAACGATACCTGCCACAATTATGAGATGGTGAGAAAAAATGGCTATGTTGAATGTTTGGAGTCAAAATATTGAAAATTAGTGAAGTTATGAGTGAACATTGAAATATTTCAATGTTCACTCATAACTTGGTGAATTTACCATATTTGTGCTCATAATTTTCAGCACTGCCTTCTTATTACCCCACCTCATGAACCCAGTAGGTGAAAATGTTCAAATCCCCACCTAAATGTCATTCTGTGCCACAGGTATAAACATTTTTTGGGGTTAGGATTTGAATAACAACAGCTGTCATGTTAATTAGGTGGTGTGAAAAAATGGCTATGTTGAAACTTCAGGTTGAAAATATTGAAAATTACCAACATTATGAGCAAGTGTAGAAAAATTTTGACACATGCTCATAACTTTGTTGTTTTTTAATATTTTGACCCCAAGTTTTCAACATAGCCTTCTTATGACCCCACTTCATGACATGAGTAGTGAACATTTTTAAATCCCGCCTGAAAGGAGATTTCAGAAAGCTACCAGAAAATTTTCTTTTGGGCCAGATCTGCATTGTACCACTGTCCTTGGTCATGAGGTGGTGCCTCATAAAGGCCATATTGAAAATTTGGTGTAAAAATATTAAAAAATGACAAAGTTCAAACCCCATTGAAATATATTAAACTTACCTTTTTTTCTCATATCACTGTCATCAGTTCCATCAACACGATGTGTCTTCAGTTGGAGAATGGATCTACATCATGGGACATGTTCAGGTGACTGAGGGTGTGCATTGGGGTGTGTGGGGTGGTGGGTGCTGAGTGAGGGGTCAGGGTGGGATGTGTGTCTGGGGGGGTCAGATTGGTGAGAGACCATTTTCTTTTTTATAGAAAAAATCAGTGAGGGGTGGTTTCTTTATTTCAGGGGACTTGATGCTGGGGATCAGGCACCCCTGTCTCAGGTCACTGTTTGACAGCACTAGGGGTTGGGCACCCCAGTGCTGTCATGTGTCTAATGGGAATGAGGTGAGCGACCTGTTGGGTACAGGGGTGAAAAGAAGTGGTACCAGGGGTAGGAACCCCAGTCTGCTTATAGAAGCATAAAATTAAATATGGGAAGGGGATGACCTCAAAGGGATGGGGTAGAAAAAAGCAGTAGTGGGGGTAAGTACCCCAGTCTGCTACAATGATAACAATAGATGGATAAACAGATAGCTAGATAGATAGATAGACAGACAGACAGACAGATAGACAGATGGACAGAGACAGAGAGAGTAGAGGACTGATGTTTCACTGCTTCAACTGAGTTCTGCAGCATGACTTTAGCTGTGGCTTCAGAATTCATGAAAGTCCTGCTGTTCTTATACTGAGAATGTGGGAGAATGCATTGCATCATGGGATATGTTCAGGTGAGTGAGTGTGTGTGTGGGTGGGTAGTGGGTGCTGAGTGGGAGGTTGGGGTGGGGTTGGTAGATGGACAGATCAACCAGGGACCATTTTCTTTTTTACAGGCAAAAGAAAAATCAACAAGGGACAGTTTTCTTTATTTCAGGGGACTTGACACTCGGGAATGGGCACCCCAGTGTCAGGCTACTGTTCAGCAGCACCAG
Organism: Neoceratodus forsteri; assembly: GCA_016271365.2. Lineage (NCBI taxonomy): Eukaryota > Metazoa > Chordata > Ceratodontiformes > Ceratodontidae > Neoceratodus > Neoceratodus forsteri. Next base: position 721,038,601 of record CM057458.1, on the reverse strand, counting down.
GGGGTGGGCACCCTTGTGCCACCATGTGTATAGTATGAATGGGGGTGGGCAACCTAGAGGGGAGGAGGATGAAGAGAAGTGGTACCAGGGTGGGCACTCTGTTCCACTTAGAACAACATTAAGTTATACATGGGAAAAGGGGGTAGATGATATGGAAGGGGAGGGTGGAGAAAAAAAGGGGTACTGGGGATATGCACCCCAGTCTGCTACTATTATAACAATATATAAATAAAGAGAGACAGACAGACAGAATCAGGGAGAAAAAGAGACAGAAATGACAAGAGCAGGGGATCACCAGCTCACTGTAAGTAAGTAAGTAAGCATTTATTTATAACGCACCCAATCCCTGAGGCTCTTGGAGCCTTACAAGCTAAAACAGGACATAAAACAACAATACACATTAGAATAAATTAACAGGGTCAGTAATAATCAGCAGTTTAAAATCAATAAATAAATACCAATAAAATCAGTGTAGTAGCTAATTAAAAATGCTCTATTAAAGAGATGTGTCTTTAGACCCTTTTAAAAGTCTCCACCAATGGGGCCTCACTCAGATATCTAAGACGCGACTTCCAGAGGGCTGGGCCGGCCACCTGAAATGCACAATCTCCTGAGGTTTTCAACCCAGCTCTTGGAACCGCTAGTAGACCCTCAGTGGAGGAGTGGAGCAAGCACACTGAGATGGCAGGGGTCAGGAGATCACTCAGGTAGAAAGGGCCTGATCCATATAGGGCCTTCTAGGTGAGCAAGCCCACCTTGAAGATGATCCTCCATCTGACAGGCAGCCAGTGCAGATCATGCAGGACTGGGGTCACATGACTAGATCTAGGAAGACCTGTCAGAAACCTGGCTGCTGCATTCTGTACCAGCTGCAGCTGACAGAGGTTCCCTCCACTGACCTCAAAGTACAGAGCATTACAGTACTCTAGCCTTGATGTGACAAAGGCATGTACCAGCTCGGGCAGGTCACCAGGTGGAACCAGGGGTTTAATCCAGGTGATATTCCATAAGTGGTAAAAGCCACTCTGGACAACAGCAGCACGACTCCGGCTGTGGCTGGAGAACTCAAGAAAGTCCCATTGTTCTCATACTGAGAATGAAAGTGAATGGCTCCTCTCACTAAGCTGGGCACCCAGGATTTTCAGGTGTCCAGAAACGATGTTTACAAACACGTTTTCAAAAACCTACACACCGGAATTTACCTAGATTCAGGGGTTTGATTCTTGAAAATTTATCATCTGTATAGCTTTTTAACTTTTTTCTTGTAAAAATCAAAAGCAAGATGGTGGCTATGTGAAGGAAGAATTTCTGCTCACGAAGGAAGAATCTCGGCTCATGAAAGAAGATTCTTCTGTTGTAAGCCAAAAATGATTCTTTTGTACCAAGCATATAAATAAAATATCCTACTGTGCATGTTCAGAACTGAAATTTCAAATGCTTATAACTCAGGAATAGGTTAATATTTTTTCACCAAACCTACAAAAGGCACCATTCTAAGGCAAGCTCCTTCTACCCTGAACATTTCAGAACAAAATTCCAAACCATCTTGGCTGTAGGTGAGAACAAAAAAAAAAAAAAAAAAACAGCAAAACCCTCAATTTTTTCACTTCTTGCCCTATCCAGAGCTCAGAATTTGGACATGCGACCATCACAAAATTTGCAAAATCAAGAGATCTTGCCCCCCCCCGACCATGCATGCAAAATTTCACACAGTTTCATTGCACAGGGGTGAAGCTATAAAGGTACAATGTTAGGGTTTAACATTAAACACCATACTCGACCCTAAATATAGGGATGCTACTGCACCCTTATAATATAAATCTAAATCCCAGCCCAAACCAAATTCATCCCCAGAATACGGGGAAGTGGTTACGAATATTCCACAGTGCATATGTGTGGTATACCCTTTAACAGGCTGTGCCCCTGCCACTAATTTTACTGTCTGACTGGGACCAGGCTTGTCTTCTACAGTCTTCAAGCAATGCTTGGCATGAGTAGCCCTTCCATCAAGTTGGCTTACTCACTGATACCAGGTCTGAGCAGACTTTCTCCCCTTCCTTCCATTGATTAGGGCTCAATCTCTCCGTTTTCTTGCCTTCCAGAGCAGCAAAGCACATGTAATTGGTCCCCCTAGTGCCAGACAAAATGGTCCCACCCCTTGAGGTAGGGAACCTGCCAGGATTTATTATATTTTTTATACTTATATTTTATTGAGGCATTTTTCAAGAAAATACAATACAGTTTTTGGATTCCAGTGAGGAAACTATTACATCCACATGAAACACACACACATTATATACTGTAAGTCAATAAGTATCACCCTTCCATGGATTTAAGGAATCATCTACTTTTACAAATTATCTACCTTTTTTTAGTCTTTGTTAATGAGGTAAGGCTAAGCAGGCACAAGTGCCTGTTTTCAGGGGCTACCCGGGAGCTTAGGGTTAGTTAGGCGACTTGCTCAGAGTCACACGGTATGCAAGTGGAGGTTGTGGGAACCAAACCCAGATCTGCTGGATGTACCAAGCTCTTTCACAGCTCATTACTCTAACCTCAGTATGCACCGCTGACAGCGATACATTTACAGTGAACATCAGTACAGAGACTACAGTGCCAGGTTGCTGTACAGATGGCCACTGGACCCAGGCACTGTATTCTGGGGATTTGCACCCCCTTCCCAAATCAGCTCTGATTCAGAGTTGATAATATTACGTGAGAGGGGGGAATGGGGCATAGCCCCCTCATTATGGGATTTGGGGCAAAGCCCCCCAAAGAAAACAAGGTTCCAACTTGGAAAACATCTGCCAACCGCATATACGGTCAACATATCAGTTTCGCTGTCCAGTCGTTTGACAAACGTTTTGCCGAAAACCAGTCGTAGACCCATCTAACCTCTAAGCTATACTGCCAGCCCTTTGTACATATTGTAAATATGACCTCATCAATAATTATAAGATAACTAAGTAAACCAAATATGATGTGGCAGAAGAGGCCTGAAGAATTCCCAGTTAATGTCATACAAATCCCTCTAACTCACTCCTATAGCACATATACTGTATGAGCTGAAACGTTCTGTGTTTAACCTTTTCAAAATGCCCACTGCAAGTTGAGTGATTTAACCTCCAGCCAGTGACTAAAGGGGCCCCGAGGAGAGAGGATGGCATTAACAGAGAATAAATAAAAGGCAAAGTGAAGGAGACTAGACCCCATCTACACAACACAAGCTGCATCATTAATGGAACAAAACTATTGTCTGCAGTTATTATATGCAATACCCATGCTGATCAAATGTTATTAAAAAACTTAGATCCTATGCTGGCATTGTAAGGTATTTTGTTTCCATTCAGTACCTATGAATAGACAATTTTCTCAATTTTAATATAGTAGGAACATCCAGCATCAACCATTTACAGATAATCTTTTTGGCAACTGCCAACAGGGTTGTGAATAGAACTTTCTTATTTCTCTTTTCCAAAAACTAATGACCAGTCAAAGTAAAGTAAAGTAAATCTTTATTTGTATAGTGCCTTTCCACAACCAAGGCACTTCGCATTTAAAATATAATATACAGACATAACATTTACACTAAAACAATAAAATAGCAATGAATTAAAATTCATCTGGGAAGGCTAAGTTAAAAAAGATATGTTTTCAACTCTGTTTTAAATCTATCGATGGTCAGGCATTCTCTTTTCTGATGAGGTAGAGAATTCCAAAGGGTAGGTGCTGCAAAGGAAAAAGCATGGGCACCAAATATTTTTAAACAAACCCTGGGAATCTCCAGCAATCCCTCTTTGGCAGATCGGTGAGGACGGAGATGGCAGTAGGGAGTCAGGAGATCTTGCAGGTAGCTGGGTCCCTGTTCATGTAGGGCTTTAAAGGTTAGCAAGCCAACCTTGAAGGTGATCCACCACTGAACAGGCAGCCAGTGCAGTCCGCGCAGCACAGGTGTAATATGACTGGCCCTCAATGTACCAGTCAAAAGCCTGGCCACAGCATTCTGCACTAGCTGTAGGCCGCGGATATCAACCCCAGGAAGCCCTAGGTAGAGGGCATTGCAGTAGTCGAGGTGGGTGGTGATGAAAGCGTGGACCAATGTTGGAAGATCATCCAGGGGAATCAGGTGTTTCACCCAAGTGATATTCCTCAGATGGTAAAATGAGAATTTAGCTAAGGCAGACACCTGAGATTTCAGGGTCAGGTCATCATCAAAAATAATGGTTATGCATCTTGTCTGAGGTGGTGAGCTGAACAACATCAAGTCATAAGCCTGATGCCAGCCCAGCCCCCAAACCCACCCCCAGATGACCACTGTACCAACACTTTGGTCTTGTCCGGATTCAGTCTCAGCCTGCTGGTGCTAATCCAATCCTTGATCTTGGCAAGACAGTTGTTTAGCACAAAGACTGCATCAACCTGTTTGGGTAGAAAGGACATATACAGTTGAGTATCATCTGCATAACGGTGAAAACTCAAACTGTATCACCTAATGATATCTCCTAATGGCAGCATATAGACTTAAGTCACTTAACTTCCCTGTGCTCCCAGGTTGCACTAATAAAGAAGCTTTCAGCTTAATGTGTCTCACCTGGTTAAACAATTGAAAAAAAAATAAAAATACATGGCAAACAGCACAGATGCCAATATGGAGCCTTGTGGCACCCCGCAGTATAGGGGGAGGGCGTCAGAGGAATAAATTCCAGTGACCACCCTCTGAGACCTGTCCATGAGAAAGGATCGATGCCATTCGAGGACTGTACCTGACAGCCCACAAAGAAGCCAAAAGCACTCCAAAAGCACACCATGGTTCACAGTGTCGAATGCTGCAGAGAGATCAAGAAGGACCACGATGGTACGAACCTTTTGACCTCTCACTATTAGGAGATTGCTCAGCACTCAGACAAGTGCGGTCTCAGTGCTGTGTCTCTTCCTGAATCCAGACAGGAGAGCTTCATAGACATTGTGGGTCACAAGGTGATCATCCAGTTGCAAGGCAACCACCTTCTCAATAACCTTACCCACAAAAGGCAAGTTAGAGACAGGCCAGTAGTTAGCTAGACAGTCTGGATCCAAGGAGTTTTTTTTAAGGAGTGGTAGTCCAACTGCCTTCTTGAGGGGATCAGGAAAGACCCCCCTCTCCAAGGAACTCCATACAATTTCAGCTAGGATCAGGCAGATAACATATACACAATCCACTAATAGGGGTGTAGGGCCTGGATCCAAACTACAACTGGTTGGACACAAAGTCTGGACGATCTTCACAATGTCTGTGAATTCCATCTGGCTAAAGTCCATCCAGACAGAATGAGTGCTCCCCACCTCCCACCGACCTCCACAGTCCCTCGTAGGAGGAGCCGGGGCAATGCCAGATCTGATGCTGGCAACCTTAGTCATGAAGAATTGAGCAAACTACTCACATTTAGCCTGAGAAAAGGCTCCCCCAGGATGGAGACAGATTGGATTGCACAATCTGACAGTCCAGAAGAGCTGAACCAGTCAATTCTGCACAGCAGAAATCTTCCGTGGACAGGAATTCTGTCAGGAATTCTACCTTCTTACAGGTGATTTCTGATTGATAGCCGTCATAATGTTCTATCAATCTAAGCCTGTCAGGTCAGACCTCTGCCATGCTCCCTCCATCCTTTGACCAACTTGCCTCAGCTCCTTCAAGGAACCATCAAACCAAGGGTTCCTTGGGCAAAGAGTGAGTGGTCAAATGCGAACAGGAGCAATCATGTCCAGGGCATCTCCCACCACCTTATTATAGGCCAATACAAGATCCCCTGAACTCATGCATTCACCTGACAATCCCGAAAGATCCAGCATTGTTGACAGACCATTGGTGGTAAGCCCCCTTACAGGGCAGTACTGAACCATCTCTGTAGGGGCAGACCTGTTGAGGGGAGCCCTGAAACTAAACCTTATGGTGTGATGGTCAGACAAACTGACTGGTTCCACCCCCAAATCAGTGATCTTCATCCCCAGGAGGAACACCAGATCCAACGAGTGACCCCCTATATGGGTAGTAGAGGTAACCACCTGTGTGAGGCCCAGCATCGTCATTAGCTGGAGGTGATTTTGACCAAATTGCAAGAGTTCATCGACCCAGACATTGAAGCCCCCCAGAACTAACCATCTGGGGGAACTCAGCACCATGTAGACAATGAAGTCTGCTATCTTCTGCAGGAATTCTCCACCATCACCTAGTGGATGGTAGATGAGGAGTATCCCACAACCTACACCCTCTCCCAGGATACACTCAAAGAATCTGTTGGACCCCACTGTTACATCCATAAGGCCCAGTTCCATCTTACATATAATGGCTACACCCCCGCCCCTATGATCCAACCTCTGGCAGTGTATCACCGAGAACCCAGCCAGAACAGCAGAAACCAATACAGGACCTGCATTTTCATCCAGCCAGGTCTCAGTGATGCATGCCAGATCTGCCATTCCAACAAGATCAGCTATAATAGCTGTCTTGTTCTTAATAGATTTGGCATTACATAATGCCGCCCGAGTAGGATGGGTTGTTTAGGAAGACCTTATCTCCTTCCCCATACTGCAGAGCCCTTGGGTATGGGGACAAGACAGGGGATACCTTTATTCTGGCTCTGTTTCACCCCAGGGTGTCTTCTGCTATCACTACCTCAGTCTGTCCTCCCCTTTCCCTTCCCCTTCCCTCACCAGGCCCAGTTCTCCCCCTTCTCCTTCTCCTCCTAACTATCCCTAGAACTCAACACCTTATATAAGTCTCTGATGGTAAAGGGGTACATTCAAAAGGATGTAATTCCCTGAGCAAAGTGGGGGGAATACTGTATGACCATCTTTAAGCTTTCCCAGTACATTCTCTAACACTTTAAGAGCAGCTCAGCCAAACCATTAAATCCACACACTCTCATGCTAACACTTTTCAACTCAAGGAGTACATGTTGAGGATCTGCAGGGCACACCATTCCCAAATGTTCCAATATCTTTAAGATAGTCTCAAAAATCTGATTATAGATGGTCAGTCCAAAAGCACATCCATATGACAAGCTTTGCTCTACCCACAGTTCCTCCAACATGCCCATGTAATTGTAGAGGAAAACTTTGCTTGTCTGGTTGAGATTATGAAGAATCATTGTACTGCATGTATTTCCATGCATTTTTTCTCAACATGGGTGTGCTCTTGTACAGTAAGCAGTTTGCAAAAAAAAGTTTCCAGTCATCACCATGGAGGGGGAGAACCATTTCATCTTCCAAAACCCGCTTCCGTATTCACCATCTCTAACTCTCAAAAATGCCTTATAAATTCTCAAAATAAGGTGGGTACCCACAAGGTGAAAGGTAGCTTCCTCAGACATTTGTATCAAAGGTCTTTTCTGGTCCTGTAGCTTCTTCCAGTCTAATAGCTCCACTTGATAACCCCATAACAGGAGATTAGAGCCAGCAGAACGTAGCATACCACTGCGGAATTTATGCAAAATGGCAATTTCTCTTCAGAAATGCTTTTTGTAAATTCTTTTTGAATTCCACAGAATTCTGAAAAGTATTTCTATGTAAGTTTTGGAATAAGTTTTCAGGGATCATGAAGACCGTGGAATATTCTGTGGAGTTTGTCGGTTGCTTAACCATGAAAAGCATTCTGCTTTAAAAATTTTAGAATTTCACTACTGATGGATCTGACCCTGCCAAGTGGAACTGTACATGCCCAATGAAATGGTGAAGCAAAAATAGTTGCTGTAATTTGTATTTCCGGAAGACCTTCTTTCTCAGATCAGTTGTTTGAGTCAGCCAGTGTTCCAGTCCCAGTCTTCCAGGAATTTAAAGTGCCCTGTTGAAGAGATACATGTGGCTGCTTGCAGATGTTGTGACAGTAGCAATTTAATCTGCATAATCCTATTTATTGTCTTCCAGGGCCCACCTTCTAGGCTCCTCTCACAACTGCAGAGATACAACCGATCATGATTTCTATAGGCTAGTAGGACTGACTCTTTAAAATCACCTGTACATCTAATGCCTTGGTGCTCAGCTACTGTAGAAGTCATTCATGAAACAGCATCCATGCTTCATAAGCCAGAGTCTGACTTTACTGCTTCTGCAGAGCATCCCAGGCTTCACTGGCACTAGCTGTGTGAAGAGGGTGGAGGGCAGGCCTAAAGAAAGAATAGGCAAGAGTAGACAGATGAAGTAGCCACTAGTACCATACATGTGGAAGTAATCACTCTATTTTGTGCCTGCATGTGCCTGAATCCTATATTGCAAAGCCAGGTATACCTCCTAGTTCCTTTCACACTGTCTGTGAAATACATTTTAGTGTGTAAAACAGCTGCCCTGTTCAATCTCCAGCTGGGTCATGAACCAGGAATCAAAGTGATTGGGAAGAAAAGGACATTGTGATAGCTGCTCTGCTGTAAGAATTTGATCTACATGACTTTGCTTTATTGTGCAATTCTGTTAGAACGGATTGTGATTGCATGTACTTTTTTTCATGGTAGTTCCTTAAAATGTTTTCAAGCAGTATGCTCCAAGACGTGATAAGGCAAACAACATTAAATGGACATTTCATTGTCTTTTGATTCACTGGGTTAGTGAGCAACTTAGTATGAGTAGACAAAATGGCACTTCTACAATGCAGTATGTTATTCTGGTGGGTTTCTTGTAACTGAAGATGTTTGTATGACTGAAAATTGTTTGAATGTTTATGTAATATAGTTGTGGCCATTTGTACTCTCTCCCAGATGGGCACTATCACCTTTTTGGGGTACCAGGAAGGTGCATTAACCATCTTGTGAAGAGGTTCACACCTATGGGTGCAAAATAACAAGGTTCCTTTAGGTTAAATATACCTTAGGGAAGAAACTCAAGATACCAGAACCAAAAGCAAGGTTGCAACGTTCAGTATCTAGGAATGACTTCTTGTAAAACAAGAAAGAATGGTAGCTGAAGAGAGTAGGGGTAATAAATGAATAATATGAAAGAGCCGCCTGTCACAAACCCACTCAGCAGGTCAGGCCCTCTAATCCCAAAGTGCCAACCTCTGAGCACAGTCTTGTAAACAGTATAACAGACAAGATAACCCTCTTGTCTGTTTTTGTGAGTTCGGATCAATCTTTGGTCTCAAGGTCTGGAGGGATTCAAACTGTTAACTTCTTGCTGGCATACCCAATGCACAGGCTCAGGCATATCTATTTTCAGGGGGCCAGATATCTTTGCCTACAGACACCTAACCAGGTATACTGAGATGAACTCTTTAAAACTTTAATAAAGACCTCAGATTTAAAACGCTTCTCTTTCCAGTTGGTATCACCATTCAAGCTTATGTCTATTGTCTGCTATAACCATGTACTTTTCTTACAAATAAAAAGAAGTCAAAGACAGACCAAGTAAGTTCTAAAAAAGAATTTTACTATAATTGATAAGAATATGTAAAACACAACAATACAGAACTATTATATCACAAGACATTCAAATCTTTTAAAAGAGCAAGATTTGAAACAGTGCAATTCCTACTACTGTACTTGGTCTCTAAATGCTTGCTTAAAGTGCTCCAAAGATGTGTCCTTGTCAGAGTCTAGGTAAAAAAATGTTTCTCTGTGAAGTAAAACAGACTAAATTAAAAGCTGGCTTTTACCCCACCTTTTTTCAGGAGGTCACCTAGCTCCTCCCTATCAAGATAGGTATATATAAAAATATATATCTTATACAAAAAACAGGATGTATTTTTCTTAAAGTATTACATTCTGCAACTTCAACATAATTCATGTCCTTCAAATGACACTTCTTTTGATCTCATGCTGTATTTTCCCCTCACACAGGCATCAAAGGGACATTTACAACCTTGCACTCCTGTGTAACAACCTAGGTTTCCCCTTCTAACGTCATAAACCTTGTTTATGATTTTCTCTCTTAACAAAATTAACTTAAACAAGTCTGTAATTAACTCACAGAAGTCTGTAATTAACTCAGAGAAACAGGATCCTTGATTAAGGCCTTACATGTAACACATGGTCTCTAAAAACTGAGTGTATGTGAACTCACATGCTGTCAGCATTTTTCTTATGTCTTTCATCTTTGAGCTGAAATCTGGGGGGGAGGATAAGTGAGGTCATTCTAAGAGCATCAGTTTTTTTTAGCAGAGACAGTCAGTCAATACATTTTATATTAAAAAGAAATGATACAGCGCTCAGAACTGGCTGTCTATGTCACACTCCTCCCCACCAAGACTGAATTTGGGGGATCTATCCCCTGCATGGGATGAGCTTCCCAAATCAGTTCACTCCTCATAGACCCTAGACAGCTCATCTGAGTTCTGGTTCTTCGCTCCAGCTCTATGTATGATTTTTAGATCATACCCTTGTAAAGCAAGACTCCATATTAGTAGTCTGCCATTGTTTTTTCCCATCTGCGTCAGCCAAACCAGGGGGTTGTGGTCAGTCTGCACCACAAAATGCTGCCCATGAAAGTATGGCTCTAATTTCTTTAGGGCCCACACTATGGCAAGACACTCCTTTTCCACTGTGGAGTATGCTTGCTCCCCGGGAAGCAGCTTCCTGCTCAGATACACTACTGGGTGATCTGTCCCTTGGCTGGACGTCTGGCTCAGTACTGCCCCAATACCCACGTCTGAGGCATCCGTCTGAACTATAAAGGTTTTGCTATAGTCAGGACTTGTCAAAACAGGAGCACTGCACAGTGCCTCCTTCAGTCTGGTAAAGGCTTCCTCGCAGGCTGGGCCACGGGTAATTTTCTTTGGCATCTTTTTCTTTGTCAGGTCAGATAGGGGAGAAGCCAGGGCACTGTAATTGGGTACAAATTTCTTGTAGTACCCTGCTGTCCCTAGTAAGCTCCTGACCTGCTTCTGGGTTTCTGGTCTGGGCCATGCCTGGATCACCTCTATCTTTATTTGGTTAGGATGGAGCTGTCCCTGGCCTACCACATGCCAGAGGTATGCCACTTCTCCCATGGCCACCTGGCACTTCTCGGCTTTGACAGTGAGCCCGGCCCTCTGTATCCTGCCCAGCACTTCCCTAAGGTGGGATAGGTGTTCCTCCCAGCTGGTACTAAAGATGGCAATGTCATCCAGGTACACCATGGTGTACTCCTCAGCACGATTTAACACCTGATTCACCAACCTTTGGAAAGTGTTCCGGGCATTCTTCATTCCGAAAGGCATTACTTTAAACTCAAATAATCCTATCGGAGTGATAAAGGCCGACCTCTCCCTAGCTCTGTCTGTCAATTCTACCTGCCAATACCCCTTGGTCAGGTCAATAGTCATAAGGTAGGTCACCCTTCCCAACTTGTCCAGGAGTTCATCCGTCCAGGGCATCGGGTGGGCGTTGTAATTTGTGACTGCATTCGGTCCATGACAGTCAACACAGAAATGAGTTGAGCCATCTGGCTTGGGCACAAGGACTACGGGTGAGGCCCAGGGGCTGTGGGATCTCTGGATTACCCCTAAATCCAGCAACTCCTCCACTTCCCTCCTAATGTCCTTTTGGACAGTCTCTGACACCTGTTATGCTGTTCACCGTATGGGCGTCTGTGTCCCTGTCTCCACAGCATGTGTCGCTAAGGGGGTTAGTGCAGGCTTGGAGCTAAACAAGGGGGCAAAGTCTGCTAAAACCTCCCTTACTTTCTGGACCTGGTCCAGGGCCAGCTGGGGAGACAATTTTATTGCCTCCACAGAGGACTCTCACTTACTTTCTTCCAGCAAATCCAGAAGGGGGTCTCCTTCATCCGTCCCCTCCCCATGACTACACACCTCAAACACCATGTCATCCCTATTCGCATATGGCTTCATCATGTTGACATGGTACATCCTTTCAATCTGTTTTCTGTCAGGTAACTCCACAATGTAGTTTACGTCATTTACCTTCCTAACCACTTTGTACAGTCCTACCCACTCAGCTTGCAGCTTGTCTTTCCAGACCAGAATAAGGACTATGACTTCCTGACCCACCATGTACGAGCGAGCTCTGGCTCTGCAGTCATACCATGCCTTTTGTTTCTCCTGGGAAGTTGCCAGGTTGCTCTGGGCTGTCCCCATAAGCTCCTTCAGCCTTTCCCTAAACCTAAGGACATAATCCACAATGGTAGATCCCTGGGTGGCATGCTTGCCTTCCCAGTCCTCCCAGATCAAGTCTAGGGGCCCATGTACCAGGCGTCCATACAAGAGTTCGAAGGGGGAAAATCCTGTCGACTCTTGGGGCACCCCCCTGTATGCAAACAGGAGGGGAAGGTATTTCTCCCAGTCCCTCCCATGCTGTTCAGCAAATGCCCAGAGAATTGACTTTAGGGTACCATTGAATCGTTCCACAAGTCCATTGGCTTGTGGGTGATACGGTGCCGTGCATCTCTGCACCACCCCACACTTCTCCCATAAACATTTCATCAGGTCTGACATAAAGGAACCCCCTCAATCGGTGATTACCTCCTGCGGAAACCCAACACGGGAGAAAATCCCAAGTAAGGCATCTGCCACTTTGTCTGTCCTCAGTGAGGAGAGGGCAACTGCCTCTGGGTACCGGGTGGCATAATCCACCACAGACAGGATGAATCTCTTCTCTGAGGAACTGGGGGTATTTAAAGGCCCCACAATATCCATTCCCACCCCCTGGAATGGCTCCTCCACTATGGGCAAGGGGATCAGGGTAGCTTGGGTTTTCTTGCCTGCCTTCCCTATTTCTTGGCACCGGTCACAAGACCTGCAATACTCCTTCACCTGCTGGGTGAAGTTAGGACAGTAGAAATTCTGGGCCAACCACTGCATAGTGAGCATGATTCCCAGATGACCGGACAAGGGAATATCATGTGCAATTTTGAGCAACTGCTCACGATACCCCTGGGGAACGACAAGCTGCCTGCCTAGCATCCCTCCCTCTGTCTGTACTGCCTGTGTATACATAAGTACATTTTCCCAATAAACCTTATGTCTGCCATCACCTCCCTGTGTGCCATCCGAGTCTTCCCAAGCCCTCAGCTTCTCTGAACTAGGGTCACTCCTCTGAGCAGCTGCAAACCCCTCATATAGTCCTAAAGCATGGGACAGGTCCCCTTCAGTTGCTAAACTACAGCCCCTAGCACTAGCATCAGGGTCCTCAGGATCACTGTCAATCCTAACCCTCTGACAAGGGGTCACCCCTTCCTCTTCAGAGTAATCCTCTGTAGCTGTGTGGTTACTTGCTCCTGGGGAAATTTCTACCCCCTTTTTATCAGTCTCCCCATCTGGAGACGCAGGCTGGGGAACCAGCCTCTCAGTGGTTTTCACACTGGTTTCTGTGGGGTTCAGAGAACTACTATTTTCCCTTGCCGCTTGGCTACAGGTAACTGCACATACCACCCCCTGCTGGAGATTGTTACCCAGGATCACATCCACTGCTAATGTGTTGGCTACAGCCACCTGTTGCACAGTTCCCCCTGTTTCACCCCAGTCCAGGAGAACACTAGCTAGTGGCAATGTTTTCTCTTCACCATTAAATACTTGTACAATTATGTATTTATTGGGTATAAGCTCACCAGGCTGTACCAGATCTCCCTTTACCAATGTCAGCGATGCCCCTGTGTCTCTTAACCCCTGCGTCTGTACACCATCTACTATGACTGGGTGCATGTGTTCCCTCATGTTCACTGGCATGCTCTCAGGGACACACAAACAACCCACTTCTTTTCTAGCACCCTGTTGTGTATTTTGGCTTGCCTTTTTGGGGCGCTGTCTGGCAATATGCCCAGTTTCCTTACACAGCCAACATGCATTTCTTACTTCAGATAAATCTTTTTGTTGAAACCTGGGGCTAACTGGTTTCAGAGGAGGCAGTGAGGGTTTTAGCTGCCCTGAAGGCACACTTTTACCTTTCTGCACTGCCACGCCCATCCCATTCGCACTCAGAGCAGGTCTGCTCTTGGCATAGCGGTCTGAGAGTTCAGCAGCCTCTTGCATTGTTTTTGGATCTCGGTCCTCTAGCCAGGTTATTAGCGCTGCTGGGCATGCCCAATAAAACTGTTCTAATAAAATCACATTTTCAATTTTATCAACAGAAGTTGCCTCAATTCCTTCCCACCAATGTTTTAAAAACTGACGTTTTGTGGCTAGTTCCTCATAGCTCATATCAGGGCTTATCTTGAGCTCACGGAATTTAGCTCTGTATGATTCAGCAGTTAATTCAAACTTTTTTAACAGTGCAGCTTTTAACTTGCTGTAATCATCACTGTCCTTATTGTTCATTTGACCCAATGCATCCCAAGCTTTCCCGATAAGTAGCGGGATAGCTGGAAGCTCCAGGACCCTCTAGGAATTTTAGCCTGAATACAAACTTTTTCAAAAGAATTTAAAAAGGCATCCATGTCCTCCCCTTCCTTAAACTTGGCTATTAATTTGGAGTTCAATTTGTAACCCAGTCCTGCAGTCCCAGTTAAACCCAAGCCACTTACCTGCTCTGGTGTCACTGGTCAGAGTCGTAGCTTCTCCAGTTTGTGTTGCCACTGGTGCTCCTCTCTCCTCTCCTCTCCTCTACCTCTCTGCATTCTCACTCTCTCTTCTCCTATGCAGCTCACTGGCACCCATGCTCCTCATGGTCTGCCTCCCTCTGTTGTCGCTCTACCTTCAGGTCTGCCTCCCTCTGTTCTCGCTCTCTCTCTTCTCCTCTGCAGCTCATTGGTGCTCACGCTCCTCATGGTCTGTCTCCCTCTGTTGTCACTCTGCCTCCAGTTCCATCCTGTGCAACTCAATTTGCAGTTTGAGTACCTCTGGATTCAGGATACTGGTGATCATTCCCTGCTGCTGTGGCCCTTCAATGACAGTGGCCCTGTTGTCCTTTTCAGTCACAGTCGGTGATTCGCTACTGTGGGTATCTGCTACCATCAGGGCCTCTATGAGGTTCTGCTTTTTGGCTGTCACCTCGACCGGGACTCCTCTGTCCCCGCACAAGTGCTTCAAGTAATCTACAGTGTGCCTGCTGTAGTCGGAAGCCATCTTCTTCTTCCCTCACTATGGCTACTCTGACTTTCACTTTAGAAAAAAAAATAAAATGGGTAGGAATTCAACTGTACGGCAAGTGATATATAGTTCTGTTTCCTTTTTAAAATAAAACTGTCTTTTTCTTTCTTTGCAAGAGATCTTACGATCTCAGCTGACACAGAACAATAAAGCTTGTGATACCAAAATTATGCCACTGCTGCCAACCAATCTGTCACAAACCCACTCAGCAGGTCAGGCCATCTACTCCCAAAGTGCCAACCTCTGTGTGCAGTCTTGTGAACAGTGTAACAGACAAGGTAACCCTCTTGTCTGTTTTTGTGAGTTCAGCTCAATCTTTGGTCTCAAGGTCTGGAGGGATTAAAACTGTTAACCTCTTGCTAGCATACCCAATGCACAGGCTCAGATATACTTGTCTTTGGGGGGCCAGATATCTTTGCCTATGGACACCTAACCAGGTATACTGAGATGAACTCTTTAAAACTTTAATAAAGACCTCAGATTTAAAATGTTTCTCATTCCAGTTTGGTATCACCATTCAAGCTTAAGTCTATTGTCTGCTATAACCATGTACTTTTCTTACAAATAAAAAGTCAAAGACAGACCAAGTAAGTTCTAAAAAAGAATTTTACTATAATAGATAAGAATATGTAAAACTCAGCAATACAGAACTATTATATCACAAGACATACAAATCTTTTAAAAGAACAAAGTTTAAAACAGTGCAATTCCTACTACAGTACTTAGTCTCTAAATACTTGCTTAAAGTGCTCCAAAGATGTGTCCTTGTCAGAGTGTAGGTAAAAAATGTTTCTCTGTGAGGTGAAACAGACTAAATTAAAAGCTGACTGTTACCCCACCTCTTTTCTGGAGGTCACCTCTCTCCTCCCTGTCAGGATAGATATATATAAAAATATATATCTTATACAAAAAACAGGATGTCTTTTTTTTAAAGTATTACATTCTGCAACTTCAACATAATAATGTATGTCCTTCAAATGACACTTCTTTTGATCTCATGCTGCATTTTCCCTCACACAGGCTTCACAGGGACATTTACAACCTTACACCCCCATGTAACAACCTAGGTTTCCCCTTCTAACGTCATAAACCTTGTTTATGATTTTCTCTCTTAAAATTAACTTAAGCAAGTCTGTAATTAACCGAGAAAAACAGGATCCTTGATTAAGGCCTTATATGTAACACATGATCTCTAAAAACTGAGTGTGTGTGAACTCACGTGCTGTCAACATTTTTCTTATGGCTTTCATCTTTGAGCTGAAATCTGGAGGGGAGGTGAGTGAGGTCATTCTAAGAGCATCAGGTTTTTTTTAGCATAGACAGTCAGTCAATACATTTTATATTAAAAAGAAATGATACAGCACTCAGAACTGGCTGTCTACATCACACCGCCATCCAACCCTAGCTTACTGCAGACTTTACCTAATTATAAAACTATTTCTATCGTGACCAGGTACATTTTTCTATTGTTATCCACATCACAGAAAGAAAAAAACATTTTTTTCTGCTCAGCTGCAGAGCCCCTGACCTAGAGATTATAGTGGGCCATGGAGGCCCCTTCCCCATCAACCCTGACCTTCCCCTTTACCCTGTCCAACCCTCTCATCTCACCCCCCTACCATATTTTCAGTGACAACCGCTACTACGAGTTCATTCCATCCTGGCACTACTCTCTTGCTGATAAGAATTGTCTTCTGAACTCCTTCCTAAACCTTTTGCCTGCCAGCTTACAACAGTGCCCCATGGTGGTGCCATTTTCACTGAGACAAAAAAGTCCACAATATCCACCCTTTTATTCCTTTCAGGTTTCAACCACGGCCCCTCTCTTTCTCCCCTCTCCTCCAGTGAGTATGTGTTAAATTATCTCAGCCTGTCCTCATATCTCCTGCTCTGCTGACACTAAACCATTATTGTTTCCCTTCTTTGTACTGTATTGAGCTTATTGATA
The DNA here is from genome assembly GCA_016271365.2 of Neoceratodus forsteri. Lineage (NCBI taxonomy): Eukaryota > Metazoa > Chordata > Ceratodontiformes > Ceratodontidae > Neoceratodus > Neoceratodus forsteri. The sequence goes on along the minus strand of CM057458.1, from coordinate 721,021,673 downwards.
TATTTTTTTCAGAGTATGGCTGCCATATTGCACACCGTACTCCAGGTGCAGTGGTAACAAGGATCTGTATAATGGCAATATAACCTCCTCATTTCTGCTTGTGAACCCTCTAGCAATCCACCCAATCATTCTTTTTGCCTTGACTGTTGCCTTTCTACACTATGTAGCTTGCTTAATGTCACTGATGATGGCTAGCTCCCTGTTGATTTGGTGGCCTATAGACTATCCCAAGCCTAATTTCCCTTCCCACTGCTGTTTGGATGTGTATCCACAGTGCCTCTACCTTCCCCTCCCCAATCTCCTCTCTGGTCAAAGTGATGCCCTCCCTGCCATAAAGTTCCCCCCACTTCCCTTCTCTTCCTCCCTGTCCTGCCTATGTAGAGTACACCCTGGCATGGTGAGGTCTCAGCCATGGTTTGGGGTAGCCCAAGTATCTGTGACCGCAGTTAGATTCACCTTCCCCTCTGCCATCATGGTCTGCAGGTCATCCATTTTGTTCCCTAGACTTCTAGCATTTTGGGCCACTAACCTCCACCATGCCTCCTTTCTTTCAACCAAGAGTCCCCCCTCTCTTCTGCCTGCTTTTCCTCCCCTTCCCTCATCCTCCCCCAGTCCTCTCCCTTTTTTGTACTGAACAGATGTCTGTACTGCTTGCTGGTAAGTGCTTTTGATATGGAGCTGGGATTCAAATACGAAACAAAAAAAGTCTTGCGCTCACCCAGTAGCTTGCAGTACAAAATATACTTTTATTCAAATCAAAAACATGCTACTGTGCCTTGGTGCTTCAAGTCGCTCTGACCCTTCATCAGGAAGTGGAGCTATGCAGCTCAGTGCAGCCCTTTCATACATGAAAAACTGTTACACAAAAGTTGTTACATTCCTGCCAATCTGTTCCCCAAGTAGCCTGGATCCACCCCTGACTTAGGTGCAACCTATCTGGTACGTAGAGGGCTTTATCTTCCCAGGATCCCTTCCAGTTCCATATATTCCCAAATCCTTCCTCCCTGTGCCACTTCCTCAGCCAGCCACTAAACTCTTCTACCCTATGTTTCCTAGCTGTGCTAGCTGTAGGCACCGGCAGCACTTCTGAGTGGCTACCGACCTAGCCTCCTCCCTACAAATCTACTCAGCAACTGAAACCTCTCCTGCACTGTCTCCATCTCACAGCCAGCTCAGTTATTGGTACCCAGGTGAATGATCACTTGTGGCTTCCTTCTATCCTCTGTTCAAGTGGTTCTACCACTGGGCTTATGCATGTTGCCATCATTCCCAAGAGACACACCACTCTCCAACATTGCTACCCCCCCAGCCCATCTATTCCCCTTCATTATTGAATCCCTTATTACTATAACTCTACTGATGCCCACACCTTCCCTCTGTCCTATTGCCTCCTCTTCCTGCTACCTTCCAGTTCTCTCCTTCATCTCAGCCACTATCTGCTTATCGTTCCCTTCCCTTCCCTTCTCATCTTCTTCCCTGCCTCCCCAGCTCCCATTGACCCTTGTCCTCCCTCTCTCACTCTCACTCTCTCCAGTTCACCTCCTCTCTCTGCCCCTTCTCCTCCTGTTGCCTCTAACCCACATCCTCTTCCCCTCCTGTACCTCAAAAGCCTCTGCCAAACCCCCCTATACAGACCAACTTCCCCTCTGCCATCTCCGTGCTACCTAGGTCACCTTCAGTACTCAGTGGTTGGAAGCATTCTTTATAGGTGCTACTGCAGGTGAACCAGATCTTCCCTTCCAGGATAAGCCCCTCCTTCCCTCCCTGCAGTCCTCCACCCCTCCTCCAAAGGCTTCCTCTCCCTCTGGGCAGTGGATCCCAGTGCAACTGGATCTACAACCACCCTGCTCTACCTCCACTCCTTGTTCTTCCCTGGTCCAGTCCAGCCCAGTTCCCCTGTCTTCCTGCCACTATTACCTGCTTCTTCCTTAGGTGCTGCACCTCAACCATCAGATACTAGATATAAGTTAGGTTTGTTCACTATGATTTTGAATGTCATCTTATTGGACCTACCCATTGTTCAATGCTCAAAACAAAATAGCATGCTGTAATATTTGTAAAGATCTACCCTTCTTAGGTTTGTGTTTGGGTTATCTTTCTTCAGTTTCTTCCTCTGCTATGGTTCACAGGGGACTGTTTAGCATTTTCCTACACAGATATCTGAGCTTGGGGTGCAACAAACGATGAACATGCTCATTTGCACTGAAATGAATTGTTTATATGATTCTTAATGTGAATGGAGCTCTGTAGCTTTTGTTATAGAAAGTGCATAGCCAGTATGAGACTGTCTCCACCATTTGGGACTAGATGCTCCTCTGAACTGCAGTGCCTTTCTGACACACAGCCAGTAGTATTTAAAAGTACTGTTGTTGTTATTGTTGTTGTTACTGTAGTCACCCTTTCCTTCCACAGGTGTGGTTGTGGGGGTAGGAAGCAGTAATGTAATGGTCTGGTGTTAGTTCTTAGAGTGTGGCTGCATGATGCCCAAGGTTGGGGAGGTCCCCGGGTTGTTTTTATTTTGGGGTGTTAAGTTGGAGGCAGACAGATTTTCCCTAGAGGGCTGGGGGGGATAGACAGGCTGTGGTCCTGAATGGCCATAGGGACTACAGTGCTGAGTTATTAGGGCTATGCTCTGGACAGTTCTACCAGATCCACTAGGCACCCATAGTTAGTGGGTAGAGTAGAGGCTGATATGTCAGCCACAGGTCTCTAGACCCTTAATGTTGCCTGCCTGTGCTAGCACATGGTAGGAGGGGGCCTGATCACCCCCCTCCACAGGTAGCACATAGGTGGGATGGCTTGTTGGTAAATAATGACTGCAGACAGTCATTTTCCTGGCCCTGGTGAGTGTAACCCCTGTTACCGGGGTTACTAGAATCCCAGTAAGACCTAGTGGTAGGCAGGGAAGGCAGCTTGTGAAACTCCAGTTAAATGGATTTCACACTGTCTCACTCTGTTCTCAGTCTCAGCTGAGACTGAGGGATGACATCACCATAGAACTATCGCAGCTGCATGAGCCACATTGGAATCTGCAGATGGGAGTTAGGTTAGAATGTTGGGAGTTTTTGAACAGTGGAGAGCAGTTGTGTGTGAGCAGTCTTAAAGAGAGGAGCACAGCAGCCTATGCACAGGCTCTTGGAGCCTAAGCTCTGATATAGAGCAACCTTTAGAGAAAGGTGTGTGTTTCTGCCTAAAGAGGAACACAGTAAGCTGTTCTTGAAGTGGTGGAGACTGCTGTTACTTGTCTTTGTGCCCCATCCCTGAGGGGATGGGGGTGGAAGGTTTGCCTTTTATTCCAGGGGCAACCTCCTGGTTCCGGCTAGGGAAGAAGCTGCCTTATTTTTCTGAAATGTGTTGTGGCACCAGAAGCTGTCAAGATTTGCCTGTGGGGCACCTGCATCCAAAGGGTGAGTTCTGCTCTTGTCAAAGGGCCTATGCTTCATCTGAACTGTGTTAAAGTGGGGATTGGACTGCTGAATTAGGGGGAGGCCTAGAGGAACAGGCTTAGCCAAAGTAAAAGTATGTTCAAGTCCAGCACAAGGGAAAAAGTCAAGACATGTAGAGGAGATGTGCTATACATTTACCCTTTAATCTACACTGCCAAACTTTTCAGGAAGAGTTGTTTAAGTATGTTCGAGTTTAGTACAAGGGGAAAGTCAAGACATTTACAGGAGATGTGCATGTGCTATACATTTACCCTTTAATCTACATTGCCAAGCTTTCAAAAAGAGTTCTTTGATGTCCAGAGAAATGGCCGGGTATGGATTGTAGAAGCTGGAGGTGGGAGACCCCCCACCTTTAGTAACCAGGTTCACCTCTACAGATTTGCTCTGTGGCCCTTTTACTTTGCCTCAGGCACTTGGCCAGTGTTGAGGGAAGTACCCAGATGTGGGATTGAAAGGAAATTTCCCTTAAGGAGTCAAAAGCTCTAAGGTGGTTTGGGGAGCCACCAACGGAAAATGTGTGCACTACCATATGGATAGGTATCGAGTGGCTGGCAGGGGAGCCGGGCCAGGAAAAACCCAAATAGTGTACAAGTTGGGCTATGTACCCAAAGCAGCGTGCAAGTCCAGGCTGTGTGCCTTGTGGGTTCAGAGCCTGAGGGCTGAAATGTTGAAGAAGTATTCTGTTACTCTTATCTGCATTACCAGGAATGTAGCACCATTGGGGTATGTCTATGCTTTGTTTGTTCAGTTTGGATGTGAATAAAAGCCACACTTTAGAATCCCATTCCTGGTATTGGACATTACAGTTATTGCTTCCTGTGTTCGGATTTACTTGGGTGTCCCTGTGCAGAGTAGCTAAACGTAGGCCCCTTGGGCCGAGTAACCTAGTCCTCCCTGAACCCAGTCCCCACCAGGTACTGCTGTCAGCTTCAACAGCATACCACCTGTCATTTTCAAAAAGGCAGGGGTCCGAGGTTTACATTGATATTTGGATTAATTTGGATTTGGATTTGGCATTAGGCTTCTGACGAAGGACTGGTTGGTCCGAAAGCTAGAGCACTTTGTTCTTGTTGTTATATCTATGTTGGTCCATTAAAAGGTATCAAATCATTTGATTCTGGATCTGTTCTTGCAAGGACCAATACGGCAACTACTAAATCTAGATTTCATATTTGGATTAAGTAAGCCACCTTAATGTTGTAAGACCTGAACTGCTTGGATAATGAGAAAAAGGAAAAGGCACGCTTCCGTGAATAACCACAACTAAAACTCTCACTACCTCAGATCAAAGGTGCCACATATACAGTATCAAGGAAAAAATCCCATGCAATGCAAACCAGAAAAGATATGTAAAGGAACTTAAGACCAGGAACCCAAAATAGAGGTGAAAAAAGTTTTATTTAAAAAAGTGCAAATAAAAACTTACACCTCTCAGCAAGGAGACAAACCAGACGGCTGTTATCAAAAACCCCAGCGTTTCTCCTCAAATCCGAGACGTCGATAGGGAGGCTGTTACCAAAAACTACAAGTCACTCCAATTTCTGTTTTCCAGCACAAACTAGAAACAAAGAAACATAGAATGTGACGATAGATAAGGGCCGCTGGTCCCACCCAATCTGCCCATCTTTTTTAACCTTCACGTTTTGCTGCAGATCTGTTGCTGATCTATGGCACCATCTTTCCCCCTTCCTTTCTTACCCCTACAATTCCCTTGTGTTAGTCCCAGGCATTTCTGAACCCCACCATTGTTTTAACCCCCACTACCTCCTCTGTAATACTGTTCAGGGGCATCCACCACCATTTCTGTAAAGAAGCACTTCCTCACATCCTTCCTGATTTTATCCTCCTCCAGCTTCATAGCATCCCAGTTTGTTCTAGAGCACCTTTTTCTCTGAGAAAAACACCACCACCTGAACCTTTTTAACCCTGGTGAGGTATTTAAAGGTCTCTATCATATCTCCCCTCTCCCTCCTCTTCTCCAGGGTATACATTAGCTCCTTAAGCCTCTCCTCTGAGGGATTTTGAGCAGACCCTGCACCATTTTGATAGCCTCCTCTGGGCCACTTCCACTCTGTCAATGTCCCTCCTGAGATGTGGTGTCAAGAACTAGACATAGTACTGAAAGTGAGGTCTTACCAGCGATCTATATAGGGGCAGCACCACCTCCCTCTTCCTGCTGGCAATACCCCTTCTTATGTACCCCAGCACTCCACTAACCCTACTGTTTACATCGTCACACTACCTGAGCACCATTAGGTCATCCTCTGTGATTACCCCCTGCCTCTTTCCAGCTTGGTCTTTGTCAATATCACGCTGCCCATTTTGTACACTGCTCCTGGGTTTCTGGGGCCCAAGTGCATTATTTCCACTTCCTGGCATTAAAACCCAGGTGCCATGCCTTTCACCATTTCTCAAGTCTTTTCAGATTCCCTACCCATCCTTTACACACACACACACACACAAAGAGGCAGACCTCTTCTTCCAGCTCCTCTGCTATGTCATTTATAAAGACATTGAAGAATTAAATGAAATTTTGATACAGGACTTTATGGTCAGGTCAGATCACTACTGAAAAATGTACCTTTATGAAAACTGAATTTACGGTAACTCCAACGCTGTATGGCTTACTAAAGGTACATAAATAGGTAGAGCAACCACCTGCATGTCTAATTGTGACTGGCATTGGCAGTATTTCTAAGAACATTTCCTGCTATATTGTCTTTTTTACGGCTGCAGTGGGTGGAGCCTGCAGATGTTTTGCATATACAAAAGGGCTGATGTCATGTTTTCTGTCCATGGAACTGACTGAAGGTGTAAACAGTCTCCTCCACCTTACCCTCCTCCAAGAAATGTTTTCCGCCCTCAAATAAATACGCTTTCATGTTAGTCAATGGTTGCAGGGCACTAGTTTCTTTTTTAAATGGGAGGTACAAGAACTGGAACCTGAGTAGTGGTGGGCAGCATTAATTTTTTTTGGAGGGGTAAGATCCACCCCCAACCCTACCTGAGAATCTCCTAAAGATCCACCCCCACCTTTTTTGGTTCATGTGGGAGGGGCATGAGGTGGATCTGTCATGTTGGAACAACTGACAATCAGAGCTGCCTGGAGAAGTAATTAAGGAGTGACTGAAACTGCATCTAGGCATAGCCCCCTCCCCCACATACACACACACATAGACATCATGATTTTTCTTTTTTTTTAACTCTAAGCATGTCAGTATTTGGCTCTATATGTATGGGCAAGTTGGGTATAATATAAAATAGAAAAAAAAAGGATCAAGCGGGTGCTTTTTCCTTTGTCTGACACATGCAGACAGAAAGTCACAAATCCTGTATGACAAGTTCATTATTGTAGCCAGTCAACTATTATTTATGTAGGTACTGTAAACAGCAGGTTTTAATTCAGAAATCCAGTCTTGATAAATTTGATTTTTTTAGTGGTTCTGTAAGATTTCTGTCTCTCTGATGTAAGATTGCATAGCACAACAAATAAAGGGTTTGCCTAATTGATTGTTGTTTGCATGAGAAGTGGGTGTGACAGTGGCATGCAAGAGTGAAACCTAACAATTGTTTCTTGGCCATTCTGGGATCTGAAGTTTAACAGTAATGTGTGAAGAGAATAAATTATAGCATTTTGTGCATCTGAATACGTTTAGTGCTTTGAAGTTAAAATATATAAATACTGATGGTTTATTTATTTATGTGTGTAAGATTTTAAGTGTAATTCTGCCTAGGTCACAGACACATAAGCTATAAAAAGTACATTTAAGGATGGATGTATTAGTCAAAGCTTGTAGTAGCAAAATAAAGCAAGAAAAATCATATACAGTATTGTGTTTTTTTTTCTTTCAATTGTTTAACCAGGAGTGGCACACTAAGCTGAAAGCTTGTTTACAGGGGCAACCTGGGAGCACATGAAAGTTAAGTGACTTGCTCAGGGTCACCCAGTAAGCAAGTGGGGGGCTATGGGATTTAAACCCAGATCTCCAGATTTGCAGCCCAGAGCCTTAAGCCACTGTGATATACTGCCTTCCTATTTATGACAGCCATCTGTTTTATGATTCATGATGTTGGTGTAGTAAGCAGCAGTACATTGCACAGCAGGTGTCAAATGTCAATAAGTAGGTCATGCAATTACATGTGCTGAGCAGTTACTGAACCAAGAAATGTATTTAGGATAGTCAAATATTCCTGCTAGAAAACTGATAAATGTTTGACATTTGCATCTCAATTTCAAGGAGGTCCTTATGGGGTATCAATGTACTATATAAAGTAGTTATAGTTTTCAAGTTGTCTGAGTTATTGCTTTGTACTACCATTGTTACTAAATTAAAATTATTCTATGAAGGAAATTAAGTTAATGTAACTGTTTGTAAATGTATTAAAAACATTTACTTGTCCTTATAATGAAGTACTGCCACCTTCTGTACCATCATGGGGATTTGCATATGTTTCCCATGATGCTTTGCTTTATTGGGGTACGTGCAATTGTGTTTTCTTTAAAATTTGGCTGTCTGGCCAATAACATCCGGGATGACACATATTTCAGTGGCATTTGCTCTGGGGTTCTTTTGTAAACCTATATTGCTTCCTATTCCTTCCATTCAAAGTACACATCCATATATTTTCTTAATAATGCCTTCCTTAGAACAGAAACTAAAATAAATCTTACTACTTACAAATCATTGTGTTGTTTCTCCATACCTCCTTTACAATTACACACAACTTCAAGATCTGAGCAAAATTTGTTTATAGTGCCATTTTTTCTGGTTCACGCTTTGGTGAGTGTTAGTGGAGACCAGTGTTGGATGCCATATGGGCCCTTAAAAACTCAGACTCCGTGGTAATATAGAAACATAAAAACATAGACTTTGATGGCAGATAAAGACCACTTGGCCCACCTAGTCTGCCCATTTCCTTACCTACAGGATAAGCTGCAGATCCTAGTTAACCAACAGCCTATTTCTTCCTACCCCCCACAAGAATTGCCTTATGTCTGTCCCATACATTCTTGAATTCTCCCACAGTTTTAGACCCCACAGCCTCCTCAGGAAGTCTGTACCATGTGGTCACCACCCTCTCTGTGAAAAAATACTTCCTCACATTGCCCTTGAGCTGTCCCCCCCATCTTCAGATTGTGTCCCCTTGTTCTTGCACATCTCTTTTTCTGAAAGATGCTACTCTCTTGGACTTTGTTGAGTCCACTGAGGTACTTAAATGTTTCTATCATGTCCCCCCTCTCCCTCCTTTCCTCAAGGGTATATATATTAAGCTCCTTTAGTCTCTCTTCGTATGGGTTCTCTTGCAGACCCTCCACCATTTTAGTTGCCCTCCTTTGGACTGCCTCCATCCTGTCTATGTCATTGCAGAGATGGGGGCTCCAGAACTGGATGCAGTACTCCAGATGGGGTCTCACCAGCTGTCTGTACAGTGGGATGACAACTTCCTGTTTTCTGCTGGTGATGCCTCTCCCTATATATCCCAGCATCCCCCCAGCCCTCCCTTCTGCTTTCTCACATTGATTGCTAACCTTAAGGTAATCTGATATGATTACCCCCAGGTCCCTTTCCATTTTTGTTGTTGTTACTACCTCCCCCCATTGTGTAATCTTCCCCTGGGTTTTTGTTTCCCAGGTGCATTACTTTGCACTTCTTTGCATTGAATCCAAGCTGCCATACTTCTGACCATTCCTCCAACTTTGGCAAGTCCCTTCTCATCCTTTCCATGCCTCCTTGTGTATCAACTCTGTTGCAGATCTTTGTGTCTTCTGCAAAGAGGCATACTTTTCCTTCCAGTCCCTCTGCAATGTCACTTATAAAGACATTAAAAAGGACTGGACCCAGTATTGAACCCTGCGGTACCCCACTAGTAATCCTTCTTTCTTCAGAGTGGACTTCATTTACAATTACCTTCTGCATCCTGTTGTCCAGCCAATGTTTTACTCAGGCTACCACCCTGGGACCCACTCCCAGGCTGGTTAATTTGATTTATTTATTTGATATATCGGTTTACAACCTTTGAGCCTGACGTTCATTTGCAAAGGTACCTCGTCACATGTAAGACAGATGGAAACATAGAGTAGGTATAACAACAATTACATTAAACATGAGATACATGGTATAACATTGGTTACATTAAGCATGTGTTACAGACATTTGTCACAGACAGTATTTACAAGATTTGAAAGTAGGTATTTTCTGACATTATTTATAACCTTTGGATGATGATATTTACAACATAACAGCAGTGAGGCATTATAAGCTTGAGAAGGCATCTAAACATAGTAGTCAGACCTAATCATGGGTTTGGTGTTAAAGATGGAGGTTGCAATCCATAATGGACTTTGTCAGAGAACATTGGATCAGCGTGGGTAAGAGAGTGAAGGAATTAGAAGCAGTTGCAGGAGCTGATATTGAAGAGGTGGTTGCGAAGAGTGGTTTTGAAATGGGCAATCTTGGGAGCACTAGTGATGGTGCTTGGGAGTGCATTAAACCATGTGGGTGCCCTATGGTGGAAATATCTCTGGGCAAGGGAGGTTTTTACCCTGGGCACAACCAGAGGAGCTTTCTCTGAACTGCGGGTGAAGATATAATGATTATTAATCTTTTGTGTGGGACTGTGTCAAATGTCTTGCTAAAGTCTAGGTAGGCCATGTCCACAGCCCCCCGGTCTACTACATTGGTCACCCAGTCAAAGAAATCTATTAGATTCATCTGACATGACCTTCCTGCTGTGAACCCATACTGCCTTTGGTCCTGTGCCCCACTGGCTTCTAGGTATGCAACAATTCTTTCCTTCAGAAGTGATTCCATCACTTTCCCTACCACAGAGGTCAAACTGACAGGTCTGTAGTTTCCTGCCTCTGTCTTGCTCCCACTTTTGTGAAGGGGAATCATACCCACCTTTCTCCAGTCCTCAGGTGCCACACCATCCTCCCATGCTTTGTTAAACAGGGTAGTCAGTGGTGTCACTATTTCTTCCCTTAATTCTTTTAGAATTCTGGGGTGAATTCGATCAGGCCCCATTGCTTTGTCCACCTTCAGTTTTAGGAGTTCTTTCAGAAACCTTTCTTCTGTGAAAGGACTGAGATCGACCCCCCATCCAGAGTGCTTCAGTTCATTGGATTAGGCACCTCCTCCCCCTCCTCCTCTTTTGTGAATATTGAGCAGATGTATTCATTCAGTGTCCCTGCTTTTTCACTGTCCCTCTGTGCCCACCCACCATCCATTCTATTCAGCCACACTATCCCTCCCTTTGAATTTCTGTGCTCCATGATGTACCTATGTAACCACTACACTCCTGCCTTTTGCAAAATGACAGGTGGTATGCTGTTGAAGCTGACAGCAGTACCAGGTGGGGACTGGGTTCGGGGAGGACTAGATTAGTCGGCACAAGGGCTAGGTTTGGCTACTCTGCACAGGGGCACCCAAGTAAATCCGAACACAGGAAGCAATAACTGTAATGTCCAATACCAGGAATGGGATTCTAAAGTGTGGCTTTTATTCACATCCAAACTGAACAAACAAAGCATAGACAGACCCCCACGGGGCTACATTCCTGGTAATGCAGATTAAGAGAAACAGAACACTTCCTCAACACTTCAGCCCTCAGGCTCTGGACCCACCAGGCACACAGCCCGGACTTGCACACTGCTTTGCGTACACAGCCCGACTTGTACACTATTTGGAAATTTCCCTGGCTCGGCTCCCCTGCCGGACATGCGAACACCTTCCACTTGACATGGACACCTTTTCTGGTGGCTCCCTAAACCATCTTAGAGCCTTCGACTCCATTAGGGAAATTTCCTTTCAGTCCCACATCTGGGTACTTTCCTCAGCACTGGCCAAGTGCCTGAGGCAAAGTAAAAGGGCCACAGAGCAAATCTGTAGAGGTGAATCTGGTTACTAATGATAGGGGGTCTCCCACCTCTAGCTTCCACAATTCATACCCGGCCATTTCTCTGGACATTAAACATCTCTTTTTGAAAAGCTTGGCAATGTAGATTAATGGGTAAATGCATAGGCACATTTCCTCTACATGTCTTGGCTTTCCCCTTGTACTAGACTCAAACATACTTAAACATCTCTTTCTGAAAAGCCTCGCTGTGTAGATTAAAGGGTAAATGCATAGCTCATTTCCTCTACTTGTCTTGACTTTCCCCTTGTGCTGGATTTGAACATACTTTTACTTGGCTTAGCCTATTCCTCTAGGCCTCCTACTGATTAAGCAGTCCAATCCCCACTTTACAACAGTTCAGGTGAAACATAGGCCCCATGTAAGAGCAGAACTCACCCCTTGGTTGCAAGTGCCCCACAGGCGATTCTTAAAAGCTTCTGGTGCCGCAGCACAGCTTAGAAAAATAAGGCAGCTTCTTCCCTAACCGGAACCAGGAAGGTTGCCCCTGGAATAACAGGCAAACCTTTTCACCCCATCCCCTCAGGGATGGGGCACAGAGACCAGTAACAGCAGTCTCCACCACTTCACGAACAGCTTACTGTGTTCCTCTTTTGGCAGAAACACACACCTCTCCCTTAAAGTAGCTCTATATCAGAGCTTTAGGCTCCAAGAGCCTGTGCACAGACTGCTGTGCTCCTCTCTTCAAGACTGCTCACACACAACTCCCTTACACACTGTTCAAAAAATTCCCAACATTCTAACCTAACTCCCAACTGCAGATTCCAATGTGGCTCATGCAGCTGCGAAAGTTCTATGGTGATGTCATCCCTCAGTCTCAGCTGAGACTGAGAACAGAGTGAGACAGTGTGAAATCCATTTAACTGGAGTTTCACAAGCTGCCTTCCCTGCCTACCACTAGGTCTTACTGGGATTCTAGTAACCCCGGGTAACAGGGGAGTTACACCTATAAAAGGTTTTATCCCCCCCCTCTTAACCGAGTTGGCTATCTTTTCCTCAGTTTGGGCCTTTGCTATTCTGACTTCCTTCCCTGCTTCCTTCTGCCTTAACTGGTATAGTTCTCTGTCATGCTCCATCTGTGTTTCCTTATACTTCCTAAATGCTATCTATTTCTCTCTAAACTTCCCCGCCACCTCTTTTGAGAACCATAGTGGCTTTTTCTTTCATTTTGATTTGTTTATTTGCTTTACACAAAGGCTTGTTGCCTCTGTGATGGCAGTTGTGATGCTTCCCCATTGTTGCTCCACCCCTCCTTCTAGCCTGTTTGCTAGTGCTTTTCTAAGGCACTCTGCCAACTTGCCAAAGTCAGCCCTCCTAAAGTCCAGAACCATCACTTTTGTATGGCTTGACTCTGTAGCTGAGTTTATCGTGAACCACACTGTTTGGTGGTCACTTGTTCCCAGATGGCTACCCACTTCTAGATCTGAGATCCTCTCACTGTACCCATTTGAGAGTATGAGGTCCAAGTTTGCTCCCTCATGAGTGGGTTCCAAAACTAGCTGTCTGAGGCATGCCACCTGTAGGGCATTGAGAATGGCCCTGCTCTTGGATGTGGCTGCAGCAAAGGTGCTCCAGTTAACATGTGGCATATTCAGGTCCCCCATCAACAGTATCTCCCCTTTCTCTGCCATCCTAATGATGCCTTCTATCATATCCTTGTCCATTCTCTCCCTCTGACCTAGGGGTATGTATACAACCCCTGTGCGGACTGTGGTGCCATTTCCAGTCTTTAAGGTGACCCACAGTGCTTCCTCTCCTCCCTGTTTACTCTTTTGTTCTGTTGCTTTTGTCCCTTCCCTTACATAGAGAACTACTCCTCCCCCTCTTCTACCCTCCCTGTCTCTCCTGTAGGTTGTGTACCCTGGTATGTTAACATCCCAGTCATGGTTCTCTGTGTACCATGTTTCTGTGACTGCTATGATATCCAGGCATCCCTCTTCCATCAAGGCCACCAGTTCAGGGAGCTTGTTGCCCAGACTACGGGCATTGGTACTCATTACCCTCCATTTCCTGATGGCCTTACTCCCTTTTTGCCCCATCCCTGTCCTTATTGCTTTTGTTGTTTTCTCTGTTTACCCCTGCCATTCTCCCTATTGACATCTCTATCTTGGTGTTTACCTCACTTACTACCCTGACTTTTTTTGAGGGGGATAGGATTTCCCTGCTCCTTTCCAGTGCCTCCCTTCTCAGCTAGTTTAAATGCTTGCCAATGAAGCATTTAAACTTATCACTTAGGATCCTGGTTCCCCTCCTGGACAGATGCAGGCCATCATGCCAGTATAGGCCTGCATCACTCCAGGTGGACCCCCAGTCCCCAATGAAGCCAAACCCCTGAGCTCTGCACCAGTTTTTCAACCACTTATTGAATCCCATGGTGTGGAGCACCCTATTCTCACCCATGCCATAGACAGGCAGCACCGTTGAGAAGGTTACTGTGCGTGTTACTTGTCTGAGGCCCCTCCCCAACTCCACAAAGTCTTCCTGCACTGCTCTGATCCCTTTCTCAGCCAGGTCATTTGTCCCTAGGTGGACAGTAACATCCATCTCCCTCCCCCGTGCAGTTGCTCCAGTGATCCTGAAGATGTGCTCCCTGTCCCTCCAAGCCATGGTGCCAGGCAGGCACCTTACCTCCCTCTCCCCTTCCTCCCCCAGTTCTACCCCCATAACAATGGAGTCCCCCACCAGGAGTTGTTTTCTTCCCCTGTGGGGTCCCATACCACCCTCCTGTGGGTCTCCTTTGTGAAGGTTCCCAGCATCCTCCTTGGTCTCCACTGTGGGTGCCTCCATAGAGGACCCACACTTTGCCAGAAGGGCATATGTATTGTGGAGAGGTACAACTGGAGGGACACACCTCTGTTCCACCACCCTCACCCTCTCTGAGCCCACTGTGGTCCAACCACTCCTCTTTCTTGGCAACCTCTGAGGCAACGGCAGTGGTCCTGGTTGTCCCTGGGTGGGAGAGGAGGTCCCCCAAATCCTGGCCAACTCAGCCTGGAGATGAGCAACCTCCTCTCTCAGCCCAGAGAGGTACCTACAGATGGGACAACAACGCATCCTCCAGAATGTCTCCCGGAAGACTGCTGCTCCAAAGCCACTGCACTGCACCAGTCCCATCATGTCTTATTTCTGGCCCCTTAACTGTTGTTTGAAATACTTACTCTTTCCTCTGTTTATTTATTTTTCTTCTTTTTTGTTTCTCCCTACTTACTTACTACCTCTGCACCCTTTTATCTCCTGCTCTTCCTGTTCTGAGACAAGAAGTTCCTATATTTCTCTGTAGTCTCCTTACTTGCTCAGAGTCAGACCTCCAGCAGCAAGGGGGGGATGGAGAGCTACTCTTGCCCTTCTAGGATGGCGAGTCTTTGGTGGCTCTGTGATCACTCACTTCCTGCTCCCAAACTGGAAGTTCCTGTTGTCAGTTAAATCCTGTGCCTATAAAAGTAGAACTGGCTTAGGGTGGCTGGAAGGAGGAAAATATAGTACTAGTAGAGAAGTATAACAGCAACTCCTTCTTCTTGGTGTTGTCTGCCTATTCTCTGGCAGAAGCTATCTAGGGCAGTTTTTAAATCTGACTTTAACCTGGCTTCCTTCTAGTTAAGCCACTGTCCCTACAACTAAGAAGTATATGATTGCAATGGAACATAAGTACAGCAGTGTGGAGAAGCCCGAGAGAATCCTCATGCAATCCTCATGCAACTATCCCTGTTTAGGCAGGCACAGTGGGAAAAGTTATCAGAGTTTTTAGTGCAGATGGAACAGATGATTCAGCAGGCTCATCTACAGGGAACGTAGCTGCTGCTGACAAGGATCAGACCTAAGTGGAGTAGGCAGTAGAAGGGGTGGTCTACTCAAACCAGATAGTGACCAATTTATACTTGTACAACACACGTGTATGGAGACTCGATGGGAAAAGTATGCAAGCAGGAGGAATGTCTTCAGTCTGTGAGCACACTGCACACTGCCACTCAGACTAGAGATACAGCAGACTAAAACTTCACTGGTGATGCCGGTAACATTGAAACTTCACCCTAATTTTGCCCAGCGAAGTTCTTCTTTTTTTTTTTACAAAAAATGCTTTAAATTTAATCTCCACCCACTGTGTCATTAAGTTCCCACTCCCATACCTCCAGCCGTACCATTTCAAATTGTGTCTGTCCACCCACACCCCCTCAAGCACCCACCTCCCTCCTCACCCCTATGTCACAGTGGATTTCTTTATATTAGGTGTTAGTACTGTAGAAGGAACAAAATAGTATATTATTATCCCTTCCCTCCTGCATCAAGTCAGCATATACCTGCCAACTCCTCCACCCTGTCCCTGGCAGTCAAATAACACTCCAACATGCTACCACCCTCTAGCAGCACCAAAGATGTTCTCCACCCCCAAGCAAGCTCCATAATTATAAAAAGAAGATATACTTGTAAGGAAGAAAAATGCCCCACTCTGGACTCTAGAGCTACACTCAAGACCAGTTTTACTGTTCTGTATTATGCAGCAGCATGACTGAATGATGACATACTCTCCTATGGTAACACCTGATTGGCTAACCCTGTTGGGCTTTAATAACTCTTTTTTTTGCATTTTGAAAAAAAAAACACCAAAGTGTTTTGGTGGCCTGGCTGATGGACCAGAGCTGTGAACAGACTCTCCTCATAGTCTAAACTATGAAAAAGAAAAAAAAAATCAAATGGAAGACTGACAGCAAACGTTGCCCCCCCCAAAAAAAAAGGATGCTAAGGAAAATGTGAGAATGAGGGTAGAACACTGCAGAAACTTCTGATAAACCAAGCATCACAGTTGGAGTCCTGTTGCAGGAGAACTCTCACCTCCAGGCAATATCAGTCTTATCATCCTGTCATCAGCAAGAGACAGGTTCTCTTCAATAGAGAGCATGGTATGCTGAATCACATTTGCCATGGAGGCATAAAAGATAAGTGCAACAACCCATTGTCTTAGCATAGTTTTCTAAACAGACAGCAATGTGTTGGAAATTTTGCCAACACATTTTCTTTATTTTTTTTTATCAAGTTTTATGGCCACTGGGACCACCTTGATCTGCTTCAGGCCTTCATCCACCACCCCAAGTCCCAACCACCACTCCCCCCCCCAACTCTCCAATGGGGATTCACATAGGGAGAAACCCAAGGGTACCAGTGCCATCTTTCATGGCCACTGGTACACACAGGTTTGTTTTTATGGTTTTTCTTCCTGCCTCCCCCCTTTTTGACTCCCTGGTGTGGGGCATGCATCACCACGCATGCCACCTCATATGCATGTAGCGGCATCCTGTGGGGAAGAGATGCTTGCTAGGCCCATCACATGGTTTGCTATGTCACCAGAACCAGGGCACCTCTTTCCCCTGGCTGGGAGCACTGCCATGTAGCAATGCTGCCTCAGCCCCCTGGCTGCCCAATCGACTTTAGAGATTCGCTCCTGAACTGGGGTCGCCTTCACAGAAGTGCATGGTGCTTACACTGGGCCTGAGGGCGGCATTAATTTTTTTCTTATTAACATAAAACCACACACGGAGAACATTGGGTGGCAATGCAAAAACTCATAAAGCACTGTGGAGCATTATCAAACAGTAAACAGTATCACCAAAGATGATGTAACCTATTGGAAATTTGCAACAAACTGCTGCTTACTTAAGTATCACAAAATTTCCATTGCCATGCTTCCTGGAATGAAACTGACATGACATTGCTGAGCCATCCGATGTGTGCTGCATTCTGCCTTATATTTTATTTTATTTTTCAATCGTATTTTATTATGATGCCATTTTAATTATTCAACATGCTATTTTTTAACTATCAGGTTGTGACATTTTTATCTTATTTTCTGATTTGAGATCAAGGCTCTCAAAGCTGCCACTTTGAGTCTTTTATATTTTCATAACCAGTACAATTTTGCTGAGACCAGTATATTTTCAGTGAAACCAATACATTTTTACTCAAACCAACATATACATTCTGAAACCATCATATAAACACTGTAACCAATATATCTTCATTAGAACAAATATATTTTCATTACAATACATTTTCTCTCAAGCCAACACACATTTCCACTAAAACCAATACATTTCATTAAAACTAATACATTTTTATTTAAACCAACACATATTTACACATATCAGTGCATATTTACCGCAAATAATTTATGTTTGTTAAAACCAATACATTTTTATAAACCAGAACTTTTTCGTTTAAAACAATATATCTACTGAAACCAGAGCCCGTTTTCTTAAACAAATGCACTTTAACTCAGACTATTGCATGCCCACTCTGTACAGTACTTGTGAACCTATATAATTACATTTATATTTAAACCATAATATATCTAATTACCATACAAACGTACCCTGAGATCTGTGAATTTTCTGAAAGATATTTCCAAATAAGAAACATATTTAATAAATAAAGCACACATATAAAATAACCTTTTTAAACCTTCTGGTCAACAGTCCACTAAGGATGGGAGATTACAGACATTGGTTATAAGCAGAGATGTAGGTTTCCAGATCTGAAATATTCATAAAAAGAAAATCGGCATGTTTCTTTCAGGCTAACCCAAGTGGTCTTTACTGACAGTGGCCTATATTCATGAACAGTAACTCCAGTTCTAGTAGAACTTTACTTTGCATTTACTATCTTGATTCAGCAATCTCCCATATTTTTCAGTAGCACATTACTGAATAATGGAGGAACAGTTAAGTAAAGGTGGTGCTAACCCTGGAAGTAATGCTCGTGAATATAGGGCAGTATGTGTTCCTTATTATGTTACATCACAACTTTACAAAGATTTCTGTTTTGCACAGTTTACCTAATATGATATATCTAAATCATAGAGATTTAAGGTAGCATCATCGTTCTTACTTCATGGTGTTAAATAAACAGTGACCATATGTTTGTTGATATATGTACTGTACATTGAGTGCATTTAGTGCATTTATATACTTACGTATTTATGTCATTTTGTATATTTCATGGTGTTCATATTATTATTTAGTTTAATATGTAATAGAAATTAACTGTGTTGATCATAAAGAACTAGAACTACTACTAATATTACCTAATTGTGTGTCAATAAATACAGAATAATGCATGGGGAAGTGTGTATAATGAGGATTTTATGCATACCCAAGGTCCATGATGCCCCATAAACCCCAAGGGCAAAGACTGACGGGTTTATCAGGGCATCACATACCGAGGGTGTGCATATAGTCCTCATTATGCACACTTCCCCATTTTTTATTTTTTATATTCATTGGTTCTGGCTCCCTGGTTTAATTCACCATGCACTTGCTCCTCAGCAATGAGCTGTTTCCAAAAGCACATAAAAGGGCTCTCAATTTAAATACCTAAATCAGAGTTCCTTTTTAAGAAGTGGCAGTTCACTTTAAATAAAAAAAGAAACACAGCTTATCTATTTCCTTGATCGACCCAGCCAGAACAACTTCCCAAAATGAAAAACTGGAAGTGTTCACCTGACTGTGTGGTTTAAGTATGCTGGAGTTTTAGCCGAGGAAAACTCAATCCTTTGCGCTGGCAATTTTTCTGTGCCAGAGTGAGTGAACTGCCAGCATGAGGACAAACAGTGGTAAAGCTGTTTAGATGGCACGGAAGCTCCTTTGAGATTCTTTCTCAAAGGTGGTTAATGGAACTCCATTATTCACGGTCTGTTGTTCACATGTGTGAATAATGGAGTTTGTGAGGCCCTGCCAGTGGTTGGTAACTGGCAATTGGTAACCAGTAAATGTTACACTATAATATACAGTATATTGGTATTCAAATGAATACATGATCACCCAAAGCAGTATAGTTAAATCTGAACCAATATACTGTAGGTTGGAAAGTACTTTATAGAGCTTGTATTTGTTCCCCTGCTTTATTTTACTGAATTTGTGGGTTTGTGTAAATTACAGAGAAGGCAGGCAATGGGGAAACGGCCTTGAAAAATTCAAAAGGGAAAAGTGTGACAGTGTGCTGCATCAACATATGAAATGTAAATACAATAAATTGGGTTATGCTGAATGTACTATGAAAATAAAAAATACAGTCAGAATCATCCTGCTGACCCAGAGGTTCTCCTCAGGAAAAGGAAGTGTACGCATAATTAGTGAAGAGGAACAGTGAAGTATTTTAACTTGTGGAATTCATTTTTTTCCAGAAAGGTAGACTGTCCTTCTGCATTAATTGTCTGTGGGATTTTTAAATGAATGTTTGTTTAATGCTTGTTAAAGCCAAGGTTCCCAATTGACAGAGGAGACTGATGTCATCTGTTTAACAACATAATAGATACAGCATAGGTAGACACATTGCAAGCTTCTCTACACTGCCCAACTAATGTGCCTCAATACTCACCTGGAGGGACCATCTTGAGCGGGTGGGAGGGTAGTGTGACAGAATGTTAAAAGAGAGAATAAAATAAAAGCTTCTTCTTCTGTTTCCTTTAACCCTTTCTGTCATCTTTACCTTTTTCTGACTAATGACTATCCTTTTTGTTTCATGTCAGGATGGTCAACCTGACATTCCTCTAACCTCATCAGTGCTATCCCTATACTCTAACCTTTATTTGGTGTACTGTCCCTTTAATAAATAAAAGAAGTTCCCCTTTAATTATTGCTTAGTAAGCTTATTGTGTCCCCTATCATAAGACCCAGCTTTCATGGTTCCCTGTATCAGTAAAATGAAGTGAATTGGCTGTTAAATGCAGAGAGTGCTTCACGCTGTTTCCCTGAGCAAAGCTAGCCCAGAAATGAAAGTCCTTGTGGAATGTGTGCACTCATTCGTAAAGGATCCTGCTCATGTTCATGTGGAATAATGCTCCTGAAAATGAGCTTTGAGCTCTGAAGCTGAAACCACTTGCTATGGTAGTAAGAAGAGTGTCCGATCGGCTGAAAAGAGAGCTGAGATGTGTATAGTTGCCAAAGAGCTGTTTTCTGCTCCTCCGATGCCCTGAAGTTGCTGCTCTCTTGTCCGCTCAGGAGAGACCCACTAAAGGAGGTTATAAATTAAATTAAATGCAGGACACTATGGGCATATGAAAGTAAAGCCCTGTAGTGTCCACAGGAGCCATAAAAAGGGTTTGTTTTGTGCATATTCAGCCCCAAAGATGTAGAGAAGGGCTGTAGGATTGGCACCAGGCCAAAATGAAAAGTTAAGCTGACAGCTGAAATTCCAGCCATTGGGTACATATTTTATGAATGAAAAGCCCTAGAAATAAATGAATACAGGCTTTAGGTAGCTCTGTTGCCCTGCAAATTGTACAGAAAGCACACGAATATGTACAAAAAGGCTGAAAGACATGTTGTCTATGTTATAAAATGTTGTTCTTTGGGTGAGCATTTATTTCCAATCTGGTTTCCTAGCCCTGCAGGAAAAGACAGTTAGGGAATGCGCCCCTCATCTGCTTTTCCCTGCCAAGGCTAGTGATTCGTTTAATTTAATTTAACATTGTTGGTTTTCTGTTTAAAAATAAATATGTTTACCTGAATGAAACCCTTGCATTATGGAGGGTCCTACTATAGGGCTGGCAGCCCATGGAATGGCTTCTCTTATAGTAACAGTATAATGTGATGTCACTGCCAGAGGGAGTGGCTAATGCCTTAATGATGCCCAACTCCTATAATTAAGGTTTTATGTGGTCTTTAGTGTATCTCTTAAAAACTGTACTGGACTATGGTATAAAATAAACCAAAGGTGACACTAGGGAGACAACATAGCCAGTGTGTGAAAGAATAGGAGCCAGAGAAATGCATATGTTTATTAATTGGGAGGTCACATGGCTATGATGTCAGCCCTATGTTTCTATAAAAACCCTCCACCAGGGGGCAAGAATCAGATAAGTGGGTCAGTATCTTCTGACCACAGAGATGGAAGGACATGTGGGAGTTTACACATGGTTTTGGTATTGACATTGGTATTGCATATACTGAGGAGGACAGGGATTCTGGGGAAGAAGAATTGCTTGAGTTTTATTTGGTGTGAAGGACTAACACCTTATTTTCTTTTCTGTAAATATCAAGTTTATTTTTTTATTTATTTATTTTTTGTTTTGATTTTTTGAAATAAAATGATAAACACAGTTCCTGTGTTTTTTTTATGCACTGTATCTGCTGTTTGTCATTTAATCCCATGCGTTTACAGGTAGTTCAGACTTTGTGCTCATTCAGGTCCTGGCCTCTAGAGCCTTATATCAGATTAGAAAATAGTCAAAGAAATCCTCAGGCTCTTATTGGCTGATAGCCTTGGCAAGGTGGGCATCTATCAGGCAACAGAGCCCGGGCATTAAAAGTGCCAGCTTGCCACAGACCTTATCATAAAGATCAGTATGCAAATAGAACATTTATTTTGAAATGCTGCCATTTTTTTTCTCGTGTTTCGCAGGTGAATTTGTGCCCTTTCCCCAACTCAGGACTATGTCATGAACTGAACAAGAAAGAAATCGCACAGTACAAAAAAGTAAAGGAGCTAAAACCAACAGTCACAGCAATCACCTGTACTCATAAAATGCTCCACAGGCATCAACACACAACCGCATCTTTGTCTCTCAACTCAGAAAGCCGGCAGCTCAATTTAAAGTCCCAAGTTGGCAGCACACATTCCCCAATGGGTTAGAGTAGCAGGCAGAGTCCCGAAGGTTGCAGCCCCACACAACCCATTCGTCAACTTGCCTAATAAAGGCAGCGACCTCCACAGTGCTTAACCAAATGGGCCTTATTTTTTCTTTCTTTTCTTTTTTTTTTAATTCTTGCCTCGCTGCTTTGACTTTCAGAGGGGGTCTCATACCCCCTCCTACTCCATCTGCCAGGTCCCATCCCAGTTTCATGTTGCTCAATGGGCCGGGGTGTATGTATTTTTCCCCCATTTTCTTTTTTTTTTTTTTTAATGGATGTTATTTGTCTCCACGGAGCTCCGGCTCACAACCCACTCCATTCGTTCCCCGGCGCCATCCCCGGACATGAGACCCCCTCCCTTCAGCACCCCGCAACTTACCCTTCGTGGCAGGGTAGTGGGGAGCGACCAACCCACCCCAACGGATCCATGCCAGGGAGGCGTCCTCCAGGAATGGCGCCGTGGAACGACGCCATGCTGCCGGCCCATTTTCTTTATTTTCCTCCCGGCGCATGGCGCAATGACACCAGCAACTGAGGCGCGATGCTCCCCTGCACGTGCTAGTCAAGAGGTCTGCTGCCACGTCCCGCCTTCTCTCTTGGCTTGCGGGTTGCTGTCGATCTCTCAGCCTCCGCTTAGGGGTCAGGCAAGCACCGGGCCTGAATCTCACCCCGGAGATGGAAGCAGTCCTCTGGACACTCAATCCATCTCCTCCCACTGACCCCGGCAACCCATGCCCGTTCCCGAACATGGGTCGCTGGCGTGGCGCGAGGTGTAGCGACCAGCGCCTCAACCCTCAGCGCCACCGGGCCAGCCTTTTTCCCCCATTTTCACCCATCTCCATGAGGGTGCCAAACCAGAGGACTGACATCCAGACAGATGACATGCTGATGTACATCTCTGTCAAGCATCCACAGCACCCTCCCCACCCCTGGATCCCATATAGAGAGGCATTTTATGCCCTGCTGCCCATGCTTCCACCGGTGGCAATGATTGTGGGCATCACTGCCCTGGAACCCGCTCCCTTGGAGGAGGAGAGGATCCATGGGGACACTCAATCCTGCCTCCCCCAACTGACCCCTGGTGACCTGAGTCTGTTCCTGAACCTGGGTTGCTGGCGTAGTGTGTGGTGTGGCATCCAGTGCCTCAACCCTCAGTGCCACAGGGCCAGCTTCTTTCTATTTTTTTTTTAGTGTTGTTTTCTCATTCCTAATGGTCCATCCACTGAGTCAGTCTCTCTCTCTCTCTCTGTCTCTCTCACACACAGTGCATGTCAGTTCCTGATCTCTCGGTCTCTCACATCACCACACCTTTAAACTGTTTGTTTGTCTGTAAATCAAAAAATGTCCTTACTATCTAAGCTGTCAGACTGACTTTTCAAAGTGACACAGCTCTCCACAGGCTCCGTACTCCTAAAGTGAAGCACCAGTAAAGCTCGTCACCTTCAAGAAGTGTCTCATTCTCTCTCCCAGCGTCCTCTTACTCACGACTCACACAGCACTTCACTAGATGGGCATTCTCTCCCTTAAATTATCAGTCCCTTCTTATTAAAAGAACTACCCAAAAAAAGTAGGCACAGTAGTGTGAAGGGAAGAGGTGATCTTCCAGGTGCCACCATACCAGTAGAATGATCACGACTGTAGGAGTGGCAGGGGGCAGGGGATGACAGCATGTAGAGATGAGGGAGAGAAAGAAAACATAAACACAGAAATGCAAAATGAAAACCTTAGCAGAAAAAAAAAAAAACACAAGGCTGTAACAGATAAGTGAGTGTGTATGTGTATGTGTGTGTGGGGGAGGTGACCATGACAACCAGCAAAAAAGTTAAAACTGTGGATGCTTGAGTACGACAACTAGGTTACCAAAAACATTTAAATGCAGGTGGAGGAACTATTTTATTGCCAAAAAAAAAATCTAAACTATTTTAACATTTACACATAAAAATATATATTTTTTACAAACATAAAATGCAGTTGCCCATTTTCTAAGTGCAATAATACCCTCCAGGGTGGGCGGTATTGGGCAATACTGGACCTTCCAGGGGCTATAAGGCCCTCTGCCTGCAGTGTCGGACCTCATTACGCCCCTGGGTGTTCCGGTATTGTCTAATACCACTCACCCTGTCGAGCATTATTGCTTGCTTACCAGCATGGGTACAACTTATTGCAATTCAAGATCTGGGAAGTCATCTACCAGGAACCAGAAGATACCAAACTGAGGGCACCACAATTTGATTCAGAAAGGGTACCAGAAAGCTATCAAATAAGGATTTTCAGTAACCAGTACCAGCTTGGGCTGATTCTAACCACTCACCCACAGGTGAAGGGATCTATATCTCACTGACAAGTCAATAAAAGATCCACCCCTGTTCACCAGTCACTATGATGTTTGAAACTCCATCCAGTCTGATGGGCACCGGTATCAGTACGAGTGACAATAAATCAGGGTCCATTGGCATTTGTTGCTAAATGTGGGAAATACAAACATTCCCCTCACACCATCTCTGACTTTTGTGCTTGAATCATGGTCATAATATTATAGGTCTGGGTGATTATTTGGATGACATACATAAATCGTGCAGTGGTAGAATATCACACTGCCACCTAGAATACTAAGGTTCACGTTTGATCTCCCAAAACTCAAACAGGTGGTAGCTTACTGCTAAGCATGTTGTAGAGGTGTGGTGTTAAAACTCCAGGGAGGGAGAGAAGGCATGAGCTTTCCACCATTTACAAACCTCCTGCTAGCTGACCCTGGAGAAAGAATGGAGTAGTAGATGCCTCATTTGTTAGGAGAAAAGCAAAATAGTAATAAACAAGAAATGCAAATCTACTAGAAATGTTTGCCTTTTGATTCTAAATATTGCAATTCAGTAATAGTTGTCTTTTTTTTTATTTCAGTTGGTATGGCTGGGAATAAATGTGTTTCTTTTTGTGTACTACTATCTGGTATATGATGTTGGTCCAAAGTATTACTACACAAGACAAATACTTGGGGTAAGTATAATACAGTATAAGCTGAAAGCAATAACTTTATCAATTTGTCAGGTCTGAGCAAGTAAGTTCACATTGGGTATGATGGTGCCTAGTCCATAATGCAGAGCACTTGTAGAATAAAGGAAACAGCACTCACCTCCCATTTGGGGATAGACACAAAAAAATCAGTTATGCATTTCACATCATTTCTTTTGTTTTAGTCTATGCAAAAACATACAATTTGAACAAAGTTCAGTTCAATTAAATACAGGCTACATGATTCATAACAGGAGGTCAGCCTGTGAGGCAGTATAACCCATCACCAATCTTACATTTCATTACGCCTCACTAACTTCATCAGAGGTTACCTGTACCCAATGAATGAGTTACATTTATACTCATGCTGCTGTCAGATAATGTCAAGCTCAGTGTATAGCCTATAGGGAGTAGCACTAAGGTAACAACAAAAAGTACAACAGCGTTTATATGCAAAGTCATAATATACATACTTGGTAAAAAATATCTGAGAAATTCTTTCAAGCAATTAAGCATTATCCCCAACCAAAAATGTTAATTCATTATCATTTGCATTGTTTTTCAGTATAGCCAAATATTGCACATATATAGAATAATTCATTGGGAAGTGTGGTTAACGAGGATTTTATGCACACCTGAGGTGTGTGATGCCCCATTTATGTGGGCAACAGACAGCAAGGGTGTGCATTAAAGCAGAGTTTAGACACTTCCCCATGTTTTATGTTTTATATTTACTAGTTATGGTCAGGGCCCCTATTTTTCTGCGGCACAGTGGGACCAAGTTCTGCTGCAAGACTACCATTTGCCGCAGAACTTCTGCGGCGGTGGTTTGTAATTTCTGCGGAAGTTCTGCGGCACTAACAAACTACCACATCACAGTGTCAGCTTGTCATCCTGACTTCAGTTTCATGGCAGTGGTTATAGCAATCAGGATGGTGGAAAGCACCGTAACACTAGCTCAAAAAATAACAGACTTATAGAAATAATTTTATGCCTAAAAAAGCAAAACAAATGTCTCTCCCTTAAGGTCCTAGCCTACTGTATAAATGACATATGCAGAGGGGACCTTAAGTGATAAATAATGTATTTCTATAAGCATGCTATCTATCCCACTAATGAGGTCTCCACTGTCTATCACTTATATATTTGTATATGCTTTCTACACTACTCATGAGGTTCCCACTGTGTATCACTTATATATTTATATGCAATCTGTAACATACATACAAATGTGTGTGTGTGTGTGTGTATGTGTGTGTAAATATATATTTTTTTATTTCCATGAACTTGCATCCTCATTCATACAGGTCCTATTGGAAATGGAATAGAGGAGTTTTTGTAAAACTCATTTTTCATGTCAACCTGCTTTCCCTGACACACTGCATAACACCATCAGGCCATGAAATGCATGCGAACTGATTGCGAGATAGAGCTCTCCAGCCCATCACAATGTGTCCACCATGTGACAGAACACTGCACCATACCTTCCCAGGCTCCGAGCAGTGATGTGTTCCACCAATCCTTGTGCTGCCCAGCCAGCTCCCAGAGCTAATCTCTGAACCTGAGTTGCCAGCACGGAAACACAGCATGCTACCCTCTGGCCCAACAGCTGTCACCGCACACAACATTTCTCCATAACTTTTACGTGATTCTATCAACCAATGACAATATGTAATCAATAACCCTGGCAAAAATGCGTACTGGGCAATATTTATTTAACAGGTCTATTCTTTCAACAAATATACACATTATTATATTCCACTTTTCGGGGCATAATTACTTTATTTTTCTTAAAAATGACAGTTAAATTCATTTTACCAGTTATTCATTTCAGATGGCATCTCTATACCTTAAAGACACAAATAGGTTTGTACAAAGTGAGATATGGACATAACAGGTCTGTGCTATTGACAAGGTTTTCTTTAAGTTGGCCCTAGTGCAATAATTTAAGACTGAAAATTGTATTAGGATGTAGTACAGGTTGAGTAAATATCACCATTCATGATGTGCTGTGCCACAATCTCTGGCAGTGGGAGCTGTGGTAGATAAGTGACTATTCATTTCTGTTGCAGAATGCAGTCATTTCATTAGCTAATGTATGATGTTATAGCAATGATAACACCACATTCTGAGCATATGGGGGGTTTGGATATAAAAAGAGGGGACGGGAACCAGATTCTATGGATAAACAGAAATATTAATAAAAAATCACCAAGAAGTGTGAATTCCTGCGGCTGTAAGAAGTTCTATGATGCAGTTCTGCTCCATAGAAATTCTGGGCTCAGAGAATTTAGGGCCTTAATTATGGTCAGCTTAGGAAGCAGTAGTGAAATTTGAACTTGGGCAGAGGTAGAACCTTTCCATCTCAGTGCCCATTGATTAGTACAGTAAGAGTCTGAAGAAGGCTATTTTTTGTGCTGTGTGCCACCCCCCCCCCAAAAAAAAGACTGACCTCCTGGGAAACATCAGCACTCAAGTATTCTCTGGGGACCCAAGGAAGCTGGCACTGAGGGAAACGCTGCCACTTTTCAGCCCACTGCTGCAGCTGCTCTGTTGGCTGATCCCAGTAGGACTTCTGTATCTGTGCGAGATCTTGCCACTGTCTATACCACTCAGACTATCTTGCAAACTCCATTGAAAGTGTTCAGGATTAGAAGAAACTAAAGCCATTGTGACAGAAGAAACAGTGCCCAGCTTTCTTTTCATCTAATTAGTGGAGAAGCCTGTCACTCATGTTGGCAGTTTTTCTGAGGGAGCACAAAGAAATGGCCAACGCAAGGACAGTTTCTTGGACACCTGCTCAGGTGTGCTCATGGCTATTTTTTCAACTATGGTTTATGGAACTCCGTAACTCACACATGTGAATTACAAAGTTTGTAGACCACTGCCATCGGTGGTTAACTGACCACAACCAATAAATATTGGCAAGTATTGCACATATGTCAAACCACATACTTCAAGTGAATATGAAGTCCCAAATATTATGTTCCTGTTTTGTAACTATCATGTCTGCTAAACCACCAGTGTGGCACAACACCAACTGCAATTTTACGGGGACTTTTTTTATGGAACTGAAGACATAGTTCCATTCCCATAACCAGGTGGTGGGACCTGAATGTATATTCTATACCTTGTGAGTATGAATGAGTCTTGGTTTTTTGTAAATTTTATATAAGCAATGAATAGTACAATGGATAGTCCACAAAAACACAACAAGCACCAAATGAAATATCATATAACATAGCAACAAGGACATTAGAGAGCTTAATATCAGTACTTACCCCCATCCATAATGCAAACTCTCAGTCACATAAGGTAGCTGACATACGATGAAATCAGTAGACCTAAAAGAGAGCAAACCTCAGATCAATAACACAGTAGTTTCTGGTAAAATAAAAGACTCAATAATACACATACTTAGCTATTGCACATTTTATCTATTTTTCTTTTCAGAAACAGTTGTATCTCAAATTTCTCATTAAAATCAAATAGTTTTAAAGCCCCTATGTGATATATCCCAAACTGTTCTCTCTTATTTAGGAGATTCTCGAAATCTCCTCCTCCTCTGTTCGATAGCTATACTATTTCAATTCCCACTGCCTTCATTTTCTGGTTACCGGGTCCTCCATTTTCAATTACATGCACAACCATCACATATTTGTGCTTGTTTGCCTGTATTGCTTAGACGTGTTCACCTACCCTGTCTTGCAGTCTCATTTTTGTTTGTCTGATGTAAAAGACATTGCAGGAACATTTCAACATATATATCAAACCCTCTGTATTGCAATTAATATGTCCTTTGATTTTCTCATGCTTACCTATCCTTACACATATATGAGGGACATGCCTTATAGAAACCACAAAGTTTCTAACTCCCTTCTGTTTGTGTCCCCACTGCCTTCTGTAGACACAAATGGCTATGAACTAGCTGATCACATATATTCTTGCTCAAGTTGTAAAATCCCTTTTTGGGGTGGTGTTGGGGGGGGGACTTTATCTGCCATACAGGGTATTGATCTGAGGACAGGTGAGTTTTTCTCAATATTCTCTACCACTGCCTTGGCTCCCACCCCATACGTGGTGGCAAACATCAATTTCTTGTCTGTCTCTTTTCAGTACAGCTCCCTAAACGAGACTGTTCCAATCCAGGACATTTACATCTTGTATCACCTTTTCCAGAGCTATTTCATGATACCCTCATTCTCTGAATTTCTCCATCACTTTGTCTGTCCTTTTGACATACAGATTATCTGTCCATTTGGTATATTATGGACAGTATCTCTTGGGTAGCAGCTGTCATATTGCAAATTATTTCTATCAATAGGCTTTTAAAATAAATCTGTAAGTACAGCACCATTTGGATCTTACAAAATTTTTATATCCAGAAAATGTACGTCACTGATGTTCCAGCTAGCCTGGAATCGCAAATTCTCATTAGTGCTCTCCAGCCATTTGACAAAATCCAAAAGTTCCTCCCCTGTATCATCAATAGAATGCCTCCACAAAATTCATTTGTGAGGTGCTCATTTACTGATGGGTCAAATATTATTTTCTCCTCCCACATTCCCATGTATAGGTTGACAAGACTGGAGGCCAAAGTCGCCCCTGTTGCTATCCCTTTAACCTGCGTAAAGTTCCTGTTAAGAAAAGTGAACACTTTATTTTTCAAAACTATCTCAGTAAGGTTTACTAATGTTGAGGAAGTTGTAGGGGCTGAGCGAAATATTAGGTCAGTGGTAGTTATTGCCTCAGCAGCAGATCTCCTGTGATGTACTATGTAGCCTGCATTTAATTGCACTGAACTTTGCACAAATGGCACATTTTTCCACAGAATAAAACAAAGGAAATGATGTGAAATATATCCATGATTTTCTCTTCTATGTCTGTCCCCAAATGAGAGGTGAGTGCTGATTCCGTTTTTCTACAAGTGAACTTTGTCAATTTGTTAGTGGTTTAGGCAAACAGCCAAGCCTGAGTTTAAATGAGATGAGTTGGGCATACTAAAAGTGCTCACATACTTCCTGTAGGTCCTTGCATGGAAGCAGTGTAAGTGTCTCAATCATAACCTGATGTACTAGCAATGGGGTAGAGACTGGGGCCTCATTAACCATTTTAGATCAAATGATTTTTGTCGAGCCTTCAAAAGCGGAGTAGGCACAGGAAAACAGATCCCCCAGGGAGTTGGTATGTTATAATACAGTATAAAAAGTATGATGTGATGTTTTTGTATGGGGGTCTATTTAAAAATATTTGTTTTTGTAAAGTTCAGTACTAATGTATGTTGTAACAATGAATGATGTGTAATTTCAAGCTATTTTTAAAAATTGAAGAAAACAGGTACATCTTGAAAAAGGGTCCATGACCCAATGATGTAAAAACCACCTTCACCTGTATAAAAATAAACTTTTACTACTACTACTACTACTACTACTTCTACACAACCACAAGACTACCAGGTTAAGGATTGTTTTAGAATTTGCAAGACCACATTCTAGTGATACATTTATGTTCCTCATTGCCCAGAATGCAAAAATATATTTCTGCAACATTGCTTTCTACCAGAATAAAAATTACAATTAGGACACACTGATATGGAAAATGATGTATATGTGCATATATATGTGTGTGTGTGTGGGGGGGAATCTGGGAAGCTCCATTCATTTACAATGAGTCACTTCACAGGTTTTCGTTTTTCAAGTTATTATCTTCTGATGCTTTAAGAAGCATATAGAAACATAGAATGTGATGGCAGATAAGGACCACTTGGCCCACCTAGTCTGCCCATTTCCCTACCTAACAGATAAGCTGCAGATCCTAGTTAACAAACAGCCAACTTCCTCCTAACCCCCACTAGAATTGCTTTATGTCTGTCCCATGCATTCTTGAATTCCCTCACTGTTTTTGACTCTATGACCTCCTGAGGAAGCCTGTTCCATGTATCCACAACCCTCTCTGTGAAGAAATACTTCCTCACATTACCTCTGAGCAGTCCCCCCTCTATCTTCAAATTGTGCCCCCTTGTTTTTGCACATCTCCTTTTCTGAAAGATGCTACCCTCTTGGACTTTGTTGATTCCTTTGAGGTATTTGAAAGTTTCTATCATGCCCCCTTCTCCCTCCTTTCCTCGAGGCTATACATCTTTAGTTCCTTTAGTCTTTCTTCGTGTGTCTTGTGATGCAGACCCTGCATCAGTTTGGTTGCCCTCCTCTGGACAGCCTCCACCCTGTCTATGTCTTTGTGGAGATGAGGTCTCCAGAACTGTACACAGTACTCCAGATGTGGTCTTACCAACTGTCTGTACAGAGGGACAACAACTGCCTGTGTTCTACTGGTGATGCTTCTCCCTATGCATTCCAATATCCCCCAGCCCTCCTTACTGCCTTCTCACATTGCTGGCCCACCTTTAGGTCATCTGATATGACTACTCCCAGGTCCCTTTCCATTTTTGTTGTTGTCAGTATCTTACCCCCACTGTGTATTCTTCCCCTGGGTTTTTGCTTCCCAGGTGCATTACTTTGCACTTCTTTGCATTGAATCTAAGCTGCCATACATTTGACCATTCCACCAACCTTGCCAAGTCCCTTTTCATCCTTTCCACCCCACCTTGTGTATCAACCCTGTTGCAGATCTTTGTGTCATCTTCAAAGAGACATACTTTCCCTCCCAGTCCCTCTGCAATGTCACTTATAAAGACATTAAAAAGGACCGGCCCCAGTACTGAACCCTGCAGTACCCCACTAGTAACCCTCCTTTCTTCACTGTGGACTCCATTTACTATTACCCACTGTGTCCTGTTGTCCAACCAGTGTTTTTCCCAGGCTACCACCCTGGGACCCACTCCAAGGCTGGCTAATTTGTTTATTAATCTTTTGTACAGGACTGTGTCAAATGCCTTGCTAAAGTCTAGGCTGGCCATGTCCACAGCCCCTCCCTGGTCTACTGCTTTGGTCACCCAGTCAAAGAACTCAATTAGATTTGTCTAACATGACCTTCCCACTGTGAATCCATGCTGCCTTGGGTCCTGTGCCCCACTGGCCTCTAGGTACTCAACAATTCTTTCCTTCAGAAGTGATTCCATCATTTTCCCTACCACTGAGGTCAAACTGACAGGTTTGTAGTTTCTGCCTGTGTCTTGCTCCCACTTTTGTGAAGGGAATCGCATCCGCCTCCTCCAGTCCTCAGGTACCACACCATCCTCCCATAATTTATTAAAAAGGGTAGTCAGTGGTGTTACTAGTTCTTCCCTTAGTTCTTTTAGAATTCTGGGGTAAATCCCATCAGGCCCCATTGCTTTATCCACCTTCAGTTTTAAGAGTTCTTTCCGAACCCTTTCTTCTGTGAAATGACTAATATCAACCCCCCTATCCAGAGTGCTTCTATTGACTGAATTAGGTATTTCTCCCTGCTTTTCCATTGTGAATACTGAGCAGAAGTATTCATTCAGTATCCCTGCTTTTTCATTGTTGCTGTCTGCTCAACCACCTTCCTCTTTGTTCAGCCTCAGTATCCCTGCCTTAGTCTTTCTTTGCTCCCTAATGTACCTATAAATGGCTTTATCCCCCTTCTTAACTGAGTTGGCTATCTTTTCCTTGGTTTGGGCCTTTGCTATTCTGACTACCTTACCCGCTTCCTTCTGCTTTAACTGGTACAGTTCTCTGTCCTGCTCCTTCTGTGTTTCCTTATACTTCCTGAATGCTAACTTTTTCTCCTTTACCTTCCCTGCCACTTCTTTTGAGAACCATAGTGGTTTTTTCTTTCATTTTGATTTGTTTATTTGCTTCACACAAAGGCTTGTTGCCTTTGTGATGGCGGTTTTGATGTTTCCCCATTGTTGCTCCACCCCACCTTCTTGCCTGTTTGCTAGTGCTTTTCCGAGGCACTCTCCCATTTTGACAAAATCAGCCCTCCTGAAGTCCAGTACCTTCACTTTTGTGTGGCTTGACTCTACAGCTAAGTTTATCGTGAACCACACTGTTTGGTGGTCGCTTGTTCCCAGATGGCTACCCACTTCAAGATCAGAAATCTCTCTGTCCCATTTGAGACTACCAGGTCTAAGATTGCTCTCTCCCAAGTGGGTTCCAAAACTAGCTGTCTGAGGCATGCCCTGTAGGCATCAGAATGGCTCCTGCTCTTGATGTGGCTGCAGCAAAGGTGCTCCAGTCAACATCTGGCATATTCAGGTCCCCCATCAGCAATATCTCCCCTTTCTCAGCCATCCCAAGGATGCCTTCTATCATTTCCTTGTCCATTTCCTCTGCCTGAGACGGGGGTCTGTATACAACCCCTGTGCAGATTATGGAGCCATGTCCAGTCTCCAGGGTGACCCATAGTGCCTCTTCTCCTCCCTGTTTACCCTTTAGCTCTGTTGCTTAGATCCCTTCCATTACATAGAGAGCTACTCCTCCTCCTCTTCTTCCCTCCCTGTCCCTCCCGTAGATTGTGTACCCTGGTATGCTGACATCCCAGTTATGGTTCTCTGTGTACCATGTTTCTGTGACTGCCACAATATACAGTTATCCCTCTTCCATCAAAGCCACTATTTCAGGGAGCTTTTTACTTAGACTACGGGCATTGGTACTTATTACCTTCCATTTTTTTATGGCTTTATTTCTTTTTGTCCCATCCCTGTCCCTATTTCCTTTGTCTTTTTCTCCATTTACCCTTGCCCTTCTCCCTATCGACTGCTCTATCTTGGTGTTTACCTCACTAATTACCCTGATTTTTTTGGGGGGGGTAGGATTTCCCTTCTCCTCTTCAGTGCCTCCCCCCTCCCGGCTAGTTTAAATGCTTGCCATTGAAGCATTTAAACTTATCATCTAGGATCCTGGTTCCTCCAGGATAGATGCAGACCATCGCACCTGTATAGGCCTGCATCCTCCAGGTGGAGCCCTCAGTCCCCAATGAAGCCAAATCTCTGAGCTCTGCACCAGCTTTTCAACCAGTCATTGGATCCCATGGTGCAGAGTGCCCTAGCCTCATCCATGCCATAGACAGGTAGCACTTCCAAAAAGGTTACTGTGTGTGCTGCTTGTCTAAGGCCCCTCCCCAACTCCACAAACCCCTGTTGCACTGCTCTGATCCCATTCTCAGCCACGTCATTTGTCCTTAGGTGGATAATGACATCCAGCTCCCTCCTCCTTGCCACTGCTCCCATGATCCTGAGGATTCATTTTCTGTCCCACCAAGCCTTGGTGCTGGGCAGGCACCTTACTTCCCTTTCCCCTCCCTCCCCCAGTTCTACCTCCTAACAATTTGAGTCCCCACCAGGAGTTGTTTCCTTCCCCTGTGTGGTCCTGGGCCACCCTCCTGTGGGTCTCCATTGTAGAAATTCCCAGCATCCTCCTTGGTCTCCACTGCAGGTGCTTCCATAGAGGAACCACACTTCGCCAGAGTGGTGAATGAATTGTGGAGAGTACAACTGGAGGGACGCTCCTGTGTTCCACCACCCTCACCCTCCCCGAGCCCACCATGGTCCAACCACTCCTCTTTCTTGGCAACCTCTGAGGTAGTGGCAGTGGCCTGGGTGGTCCCTGGGTTGGGGAGCAGGTTTTCCGAATCCTTGCCAGATCAGCATGGAGACGAACAACCTCCTCCCTCAGACCAGAGAGGTGCCTGCAAATAGGGCAGCAATGCAGTTTCCAGAATATCTTCTGGAAGACTGCTGCTCCACAGTCAGTGCATTGCACCACTCCCCACATGTCTGTGTCCCTTCCAGTTACAGATGCTTTTTTGTTCTTGTTTTAGTGTGTGCAAGCTTGAGAGTGTCTCTACCCCCTATTCAGTGTGCTGTGCCTTTAAGGATATGAACAGGAGTATGTTGTTAGCAGTTCTGGGGAAGTGATGTCAGAGCCCCTGCTATAAAGGAAGTTATGCACTTGGGGTGGTGGGGTGAGGGGAAGGGTGGATGGGAGTTAACCTATGCTGTCTAGAAACAATCACCTACAACTCTTACCCTCCACCCTGGGGAGTGTCTTCCTTCCTTTCAGACACCTATTTCACAAAGGCTAAGTAACAGGTCTACTCACAACTGACTGCAAATATCTCTCAGCTACAGTTCTTCCCTGGCAAATTAAACTTAAAACTTAAAACTAAGAAAAGACCACCCCAAAACTAGAATCAATACTAGTTACTTACACAAGTCCAAAAAGTAATAATTCAGTTCAGTATAGTCTAGAATATAACCTCCTTAATTCAAGGAAGCTGTGGCTGCTTTCTCGCTCTCCCTGTCTCAGGCTCAGCAGACAGAGACCATAAACAACTCCAGTTATAAATCCTCAGTTCAACTAGGCCCCTTTCAGCTCCTCCCCTTAGCAGACACATATTTCACAAAGGCTAAGTAGCAGGTCTACTCACAAATGACTGCAAATATCTCCCAGCTACAGTTCCTCCCTGGCAAATTAAAGTTAAAACTTAAAAGTAAGAGAAGTCCACCCCAAAAACAGAATCAATACTAGTTACTTACACAGGTCCAAAAAGTAATAATTCAGTTCAGTGTAGTCTAGAAAATAACCTCCTTGATTCAAGGAAGCTGTGGCTGCTTTCTCACTTTCCCTGTCTCAGGCTCAGCAGCCTATGAAAGCATAGGAAGATCTAAGGTTACTTAAGGAAAATTAAGATTTTATCTTACATGATTAGCCCATGTTAGAAATATACTGTCATGCCCAAATTCATGCCATTATCATCTATTTTTCATATATATTAACCAAAACTCAGATGATGCTACAAAAGAATATATTAGATGTTTGCATCAATGTATTGTAATATATGGGTTGTGTTATTTTTT
This sequence comes from Neoceratodus forsteri, assembly GCA_016271365.2. Lineage (NCBI taxonomy): Eukaryota > Metazoa > Chordata > Ceratodontiformes > Ceratodontidae > Neoceratodus > Neoceratodus forsteri. Next base: position 720,985,902 of record CM057458.1, on the reverse strand, counting down.
TATGTAACATTCAGGCACATAGAAATCTGAAATAGCATCGGTCTGATATCAGCTCGATGGTATTACAGAATGCTGTTGTCCACAGCTGCTCCTGTCACAATGTTCAAATCTGTACTGGCAAGTGACAGGAGGGACAGGTTATCAAATTGGACACTGATTCAGAGTGAACTGTCACGGCCAAGACAAGCAGTAGTTTTGGGACTTTAAACTTTATTTTTTTAAACTTGTTTTCTCCGTGTTATAACCCCTACCCAGTAACTAAACATATTGTTGCTGCTGATGCACTTGTATTGTTGTTATTCATTTACCACAATATGGGTGGGTAGTTATGTATGGTTGGTTGGGGGGAGTGGTGAGGAGACAGTGACACATCTCCATATCTGCTTCCTGTAATGGAAACTGAGATGGCATTGCTGCAAGCCTGAATGGGTCTGAATGGAGACTGTGCTGAGATCACAACATGGCATGGTGGTAAGTGCGTAATATAACAGCACCTTTATATTACAAAAAATAACAGATTGGCATCCATCTCTTACCGGTGCTGTAAATCTACCTAGGGATTCCTGTGATAACTAAACCTCTCTAGTTGTACTCTTGAGGTTTATGACATTACATGAATCCCTTGAGGGAGTTACTGCACCATAACAGATGAATGCTTATCTGCTTTCTATTTGTATCGAAAGAAATTTCTGACTGGCTGGCTGGCCTCCAGCTGGCTGAGTCTCAATCCAGCCAAGACTGAGTTGATGGTAGTGGAACCAGGTCCTTACGGTTCAGCTGGAAGTTTGGGTTTGGCTAGTTTCTCATCTCTGAATGGCACCCTTCTGACATGGATAGTGTGAAGAATCTAAGAGTCATTGTGGACTCTAGGCAGACACTAGAACATCAGTGTCAGCCATGATCCACAGAAGCTTATTCCAGTTAAGGAATATCTCCCGGATTAAACCCTATCTTGGGCAAATGGATCTGGCTACCCTGGTGCATGCTTTCTTGACCTCAAGGCTACATTATTGTAACCATATTTACCTCAGGCTACCTTGAGGGTTGGTGCGCTGCCTACAGGTGGTTCAAATCACCTTGGCCAGGTTGATATCGGAAGTGTCATATAGGTGTAACCCCCCCTACAAATTGGGGTTTACTATAATGTCTTTCTGGGCCCCCTAATGCCCATTGTCAGGCTGGTGTCCTGTCTGCAGTAGTTCTATTTGCCTGCATGAGAGTGCCCTAGTGAGCCTCCATGCCTGTCTCTTTAAGAAAATGGCTAAGCTGTGTTTAGAAATTAGTCTGGGCCGGGTCCGAGTAATTAAGGCTTGTGAACAGCCAGACAGTCTGTTATATTGCATCATTCTGCAGTCACTACTTGCGCAGAGGGAGCCCTCTTAGGAATTGTAACCGTTTATTGTTTAATTGCTGTCATAGTAAAGAATGAGAAGTTTGTCTAACCTGCTTTTATTGCAGCTTGAATATTTGAATGGCAGCCACCATGTTAGGTTCTGGACTTCCATTATTTGGACAAAAACCACTGGGGACCTAAAAATGGAGCCTGTCCCCATGGGTCTTGTGGGAAGAAATTGTGTAGTTTTGGTAGTTTTGACTGTTGGAACCTAAACTGGACCTGGGAACCTGGGGGAGGGGCCTTACTGTGACTGACAGTTCCCTCAGCCAACGGAACCTTTTGGATCACAAAGGAAATAATCAGAACTGCCTGAAGCAGTGGATCAGTTAGAGTTGGAGGTTAAAGCGAGAACAGCTCAAGCTTCTGAGCACCTGCTCCCAGAAGGAGTGTAGGGGAATTGGTAGGAAGAGACTTTGCCAGGCTGCCTCCCACATTCTCCTGCCAGTGAACTGCCTTTTACAGAAGTCAGATCTGGTTCCGATTGTCCATGTGTGGAATCTGCAGCAGAAGAAAGAAGAAGTCTGGAATTATGACTTGTGAGTTAGACCGAAGACTTGCTCCAGAAGCGATCAGCCTGTCTGATGATAGAATTAGCGTCGGATTGAAAGGTTTGCGTAATGAGGCTATAATTTGCAACTGGACTGTATCCGAACTGTGGCTTAGAGAAATACAGTAAGTGAGTTAAATGTGCGGAATGTATTTCGTGGGTCACAATTTGGTTCCCCACAGCAAAATCTTTTATGCCAGCTGGAGGCTTCACCAGCAGAAAACCACAAACTTTTGCAGAAATGTTCATCCTGCCTGGGCCCTGTCACCTTGGCCTAGGCTTCTACTCCTGTTTCAGAGACCATCTTGGCAAAAGACCCACTTGAGGATTCAGCCCCCTGCCCAACACCATCGAGCAGGTAGCGACCACCAGGTGGTGAGTTGTGTCAACCCTGCTTCCCAGGCCTTCCAGATCATCAAAGTAAGGTTTACATCTCACCTGTCCTGCATCCTGGTCTGTGTAGCATGAGTACAATTCAGGGTAGTTCCCTGCAACAAAAGCAACAATCATTATGTTACCATCTAATTGTTTCTTTTCTGGGTTAATTCAACGGACTAAGCCATCCGGCTTGGATTACAAATAATTGGGTTGTGTGCATGTTTAACTGTTTCTTTCTTAAGGGCCCCAACAACAGCTGCAACGCTGGCCACCCTAGGCAACGCTTCAGGCTAGCCTGCATGACACACTGGGTACCCAGGGTTGTTGAACTCTTTAAAAGGGACTTACAGTGCATGCTGAACCAACCAGAATTAAATCAGAGTGCTACTCATTCTGCTAGATTCACACCCCTTCCTTGTTCACTGCCCCTAAATAAATCTGATTGTCTTTTTTCACATTTAACCTGGCTAGTGTGCATATTATTAGTTGGGTTACAGTGGTAAGATTGTATTGTTGCATTGCTGATCTTATTTTCCAGGGGGTCTCCAGGGCAGCTGCAGCTGATCCAGCTCTGGTAGTAAGTGAAAGGGGCATGAGCATATTATTACTGCTATCTCTTGAGTGTAACTGTACCCTTGTGTTACCGTTTAGGCCACTAGAAGGGTTGGTGGGTGGTTATAGCATCCCAGAGGGCTATAACAGAGCATTTGAGCTACCCCAAAACCATTCCTCTGGGAAGAGGCACACGTTCACAGAACTCAGGCCCCTCAACCTGTGTATTGCCATACAGGCAGGGGTAGTAGCCCTTAGAATAGCACTGCCTATGGGTTACATCTTGGAGGCACCACTGGGATTAGTGCCCTCTAGTAGTCAGAAGTTGAAATTGCAACTCAGTGCAAAACTGAGACAGGAATTGAAATGGAGGTGTTTACTATGCCCAAATGGAAACTTTCTCGCCACAAGCTTGTCGTGCATGATGGGGTGGAGTAAGTCTGAAGGGGTAGACCCCCACCATGCCATATTACTACTTGATATCCCTGTGGGGACCACTAATGAAACTATTGAAGAAACACTGTGGAAGGTTAAATGCCTGGGAAAGGTTGAAGTACGGGGTCGGGACTTAGATCTAGTTGATCAGACCTTGGTGGCCCTCCTTTCTTGTAGCCTTCCCAAAGACCCTGTTATCATGCTGGAAGGATCCCAGAAGGGGTGGAGAGTTATTCATTTGCATAGTGACTCATCTTCCCCTGTGGGGGTCCCTGAGGATCGAGGGGTTTAAGGACAAACTGATGAGACTCCTAGCTGCAGAATAGCAGTCAGCTAAAGAGTTGTTGAAGGCTTTGAAGGTTTCGGAGGAGACCACTACCTTGCAATCTCCTCTGGGCCTCTCTGTTCACTCCCAAGGCATCCCCTATTGTGACGTCCCCCACTGTGATACCCTCTGTGCACCTGGATTCCTATCGCCGGCTCAGATTGTTCTCTGGTGCAGTTCCTGTGCCAGTGGGGGAGGATGACTTAGAAACATGGATGGACTATGCTACTCCCCTGGTTCAGGAGTGGCAGTGCTCTGAGGGGGAGAAGAGAAAGAGACTTATGGAAAGTTTAAGGGGCCCTGCACTGGAGGCTATTCGATTCCTTCGATCCACAAACCCAGAGGCCACTGCAGCTGAGTACCTCTCTGCTTTAGAAGGGGTGTTTGGCAGCACTAAATCTGGGGAAGATTTAGTGTGGAAGTTCAAGTCTGCCAAACAGTGGAAGAATGAGAAGTTTTCTGCTTTTGTCACCTGAATTGAAAGGGGTCTTGCAGAGAGCCCATAGAAAGGGGGGTGTCCCAGCTAGCAAACTGAATCATGTCAGGTTGGAGCACATCCCAAAATCTGCCCGTTACTCAAGTGTGTTTATGTTAAAACTGGTTTCAAGACAGTAAAGCTAATCCTTCTGAATATTGTTGGCTGATGAAGGAGATTCCAGAAACTGAGAATGATGAGGATGGCTGGGAACCATATGCTGGGGTTGCATGCACCACCCCGACCTCAGACAAACCCAATAAGAAAGTGGAAGCTCTTGAGACACAGCAGGTCCGAGAGTTGCTGAAAGAGATAAAAGAGATGTGGGCTAGCCAACAAGCTGCTGCTGAAGCAGCCAGGAACTCTAACTTTTGCCTGCCTAAGATTGAGACTGGCAGTGAGGCCCCACCCATGGGTGTGGGGGCTCATGCTATTGCCTCTGAACCTCGAACTGAATCCAAACTGATGGAAGAGTTGAGAGAACTGTGAGCTTTACTGGGGGACCTCATACACGCCACCTGAACCTCTGGCCTCTGGCGAGACTGCAGAGACAGGGAACATGAGCTCAAACCAAGAGAGAACAACAGAACTGACTCCTCCATTCATTACAAATTTCATGAAGAACCAAACCGTCCCAGCGATCACAGAGAACAGGTGTTCTGCTACAGGTGTGGAGAAGATGACCATACCCAGCAAGGTTGCAATTCTCCTGAGGATCTGTGAAAGGTCACTACTAAACTGCTCAATGTGGTTCAGCAGAGCAATATAAAACCTTAGCCAGGCCTGTCGCAAAAATCTTTTTCCTCCAAAACTGCTGTGGGCCAGTCTGCAAAACAGACTTCCCCAGATTGGTCCAAGATGGTGGGTCCCTCCATGGAGACTACAGTAACAGTTAATGGCATCTCCACTCGAGCTGTGCTAGACAGCGGCTCACAGGTCACCATTATATTTCAAGATTGGTACGACCAGCACTTATCTGACCTTCCACTTCTACCCCTCAAAGGACTGCAAGTATGGGGGTTGAGTGAAAAATCCTATCCTTACTGGGGGTATGTGTGAATTTGGTTGTCCTTCCCTACTGCTATTACTGGAGTGGACGAACAAGTGGAGACCCTGACCCTGGTGTGCCCGCTGACTGAACTGTATGATGGTGTTCCTTTGTTGACTGGTACCAACGCCCATATGTTCAGCTGACTAGCCCAGCTCTGTCAAGAGAAACAAGGCAAGCAGACTGGAAAGACCTTGGTGCAGTAAGCCTATGATTTACAGTTGCAAAACAGAGAGATTGAGAAAGATGAACCCGTGGGGGTAGTATGGAAAAAAGACACAGACTCATTTGTATTGCCTCCAGATGCTCAGTGTACCATTAGTGGTGAAGTGCACATAAAAAAGGATGTCAAAAACAAAATTCTTATGCTGGATGCCCCAGAAGATGGGAAACTGCCTGAGGGACTACTGCTCAAGCCTAGCATTCTACCCGCCTGGGTCCATGCCTATGTTCAGTGGGTAGTGGTGCAAATCCAAACATGTCAGATTGGGAGGTTCGAGTAAAATGAGGGTGCACCCTAGCTACTGTATATTGTGCAGATACTTCTGTGCTACCCAGAAAAAAGTGCTCTGGAGAGGATGACGAAGTGACCCCTGATCTGTTTGACTTGGGAGATTCCCCTCTGCCTGCCGAATGGAAAGCTAAGCTCAGCCAGAAATTGGCTCAGAGAAGCAAAGTGTTCTCATTGAAGGAATGGGATGTGGGTTGCATCACAGGGGCTGAACACTACATTAGACTTCATGATGGGAGGCCGTTCTAAGGGAAGTCCCATCGCCTTGTGCCCACTAACATTGATGATGTTCTACGCCATCTCCACGAGATGCTAGTGGCAGGAATCATCCAAGAGTCTCGAAGCCTATACGCCTCTCCGATTGTGGTAGTCCAGAGAAAAATAGATCAGTGAGGATGTGCGTGGCCTACCATATATTAAACTGAAGAACTGTCCTGGATCAATACACCATACCACATATCCAAGATGCCCTCGACTGCCTCAATAGAAGCCAGTGGTTCTCTGTGCTTACCTCTGGAGTGGGTATTATCAAATCCCAATGGCCTCAGAAGACAGAGAAAAAACAGCCTTCATTTGTCTCCTGGGTTTCTATGAGTTTCCGCACATGCCTCAGGGTATTTCGGGAATGCCCACCACTTTCCAGTGGCTGATGAAATGAGCTGTGGGAAATATGAACTTACTAGAATGCCGTGTCTATCTTGATGACATCATTGTGTTTGGCCGGACCCTTGAGGAACATGAAGCCCATCTGTTTAAGGTTCTCGAACGATTAGAGGATTTTGAACTGAAATTATCACTAGACAAGTGTCAGTTTTTCCAAAAATCTGTGAAATATGTTGGTCACATAGTGTCAGCTGAAGGGATACAAACAGACCTGAGTAAAGTGGAGTCTTTGACCACCTGGCCCCAGCCTAGCAATCTGAAAGAACTGCAAAGATTCTTGGGGTTCTGTGGTTATTACTGGTGGTTCATAAAAGATTACACCAAAGTAAATTGCCCGTTCCTCAATTTAACTCAAGGTTACCCATCTACAAACAAGAACTATAAGAAAAGTACAGTTAAAGAGGAGGAAAAGATTTACTTTCCGGCACATGAAGCTTTTGGAGCCAAGTGGACTTCTGAGTGTGAGACGGACTTCTGTGATATCATTTATCAACTCACCTATGCGCCTGTGCTTGTGTATGCTGACCCCCCAGACCTTATGTGTTGCACACTGATGCCAGCCTGAAGGGACTTGGTGCTGTTCTATCAAGAATATGAGGAAGGCATACAACCCCATGGTGTTTGTTAGTCGGAGCCTAACCCAGTCTGAAATAAATTATCCTGTACACAAGCTTGAATTTCTTGCATTAAAGTGGGATATGGTGGACCAATTCAATGAATATCTTTATGATGCAAAGATTCTAGTTAAAACTGACAACAATCCTTTCACCTACATCCAGACTTCATCTAAGTTGGATGCCACAGAAAATCGCAGGTTATCTGCACTTTCCACTTACGATTATTCTGTAGAGTTTATGACTATGAGTTTAGGGACTTTATGACTATATCACGGTACTCCTGTGGCAGTTCCAGTTGGAGCTTGGAATGTCCAGAGTTGTCTTTGTCATGTACCTTTCACAGTAACAGTCCATTTATTAGAACTAGCTTTCCCCATTCTCTCAACAGGCGCTCGATGTCAGGGTGACGACTGCACACTTGGTTGGCAGAATGTCTCTTTTCAAGGGCCCAGATGAGGTCTTGGATGGCAGGGTCATCTCTCTGCACCTGATATAAATCAGGCTTACTGGCTTGAGGCAGCGAAGACATGTCCAGCCCAGTGAAATTCAAATATGCCAGTGGAATAGCTTCAGGAGAGGGCCCCAGCATATTTATGACTCTGGTAGGGTTCACAACTGGATCGTCAGCAGGCAAGACAAACTTGGAACACAACACTTGAACCACAGCACTCGATTTGAACTGGGGGGGGGGTTAGAGGTGTCACCATGTGGGCATCTTAACAATACATTTGTGTCTACGTTAATTCACCCACTTTGATATTCAAGGCTGAAATTGTAGGTGGAAAGGGCACATAGCCATCGGTGCCCTGCAGCATCCAGTTTAGCTGTCATGGTGACATAAGTCAGGGGGTTGTTGTCTGTTCTGACTGTAAAAGGAACCCCATACAGGTATACATGGAACTTGTCTGTCACGGCCCACTTTAATGCCAAGAATTCCAGTTTATGCACTGGGTAGTTCCTTTCAGCAGGTGTCAAACTATGGCTAGCGAACGCCACTGGACGATGCCCTCCGGGATACTCCTGATACAGTATAGCACAACTCCCAAGATATTTAGACTGGCATCAGTGTGGAGAACATAAGGTTTGCTTGGGTCAGCAAATGCCAAAACAGGGGCCTCACTTAATTTCTGAATAATTCTCTGGAAAGCAGCTTCACACTCGGGGGTCCACCGTTCTCCAAAAGGTTCACCAACTCGCAAGAACTCCTTTGCTGAGTTTGTCCTGGACCCTGGGGCTCTTTTCTTCTGGTTTGTTGGGGGATAACCTTGCATCAAATCATTAAGTGGGCATACCACCATCGAGTAGCCTTTACGAAGTGATGGTAGCAGCCACAGAACCTCAAAATGGACTGCAGGGCCCTTATGTTGGTGGGCCTAGGCCAGGTGGTGAGGGCCTCCACTTTAGCTGGATCAGTTTGCATGCCTTCTGCTGAAACAATATGCCCCACATACTTTACCACTGGCTGGCAGAACTGGCACTTGTCAATTGATACTTTTAGGCCAAACTCCTCCAATCGATCCAGGACCTTCAATAGCCAGATCTTGTGTTCTTCCAGGGTGTGACCAAATATGATCAAGTCATCTAGGTAGATAATAACTTTGAGCAAGTTCATAACCCTCACAGCCTTCTCCATCAAGTGCTGTAAAGTGACCGGTGCTCTGGATATTCCCTGTGGCATGCGTTCGAACTGGTACAACCCCAACTGGCAAATAAAAGCGTTTTTTTCTTTGTCCTCCTCTGCCATGGGGATTTGATAATAGCCACTCTGGAGATCCAACATGGAGAACCACTGGCTTCCAGACAGGCTGGCCAAGGCATCTTCCACCCGGGGCACAGTATAGTGGTCCGGGATTGTCTTCTTGCTTAGCATGCGACAGTCGGTGCACGTCCTCATGGCTCCGCTCTTCTTCAAGGCCACTACTATGGGGAGGCATAAGGGCTCTGGGACTCAGTTATTATGCTGGCATCTAATAACTCCTGCAGGTGTTGCCATATATCCTCAATGTCAGCTGGGGCCAGCCTCCGAGACCTCTCTTGGAAAGGCCACTCATCCTTCAGACGAATCCGATGCTCTTCACCTTCCACACACCCCATGTCCTACTCATGCAGCAAGAAGACCATTCAACGCTTGACCAATTTTTGATTTAGGCTCCAACGGTAACTCGCGGGTACAGGTGAATCACCAGACTCGAACAAATTTGGATTCATCTCTTCTTCTGTGGCTACCATCAGGTTCACTGCAATTGCACTGTCACACCAGTAGATACTTGCCAACACCTGACCCTTTCGGATTACTCTGGGTTTCCCTGATTCATTTTGGACCCTCGCCATAACCCACCTGGCCCAGGGTGTATTCGGAGGGGGTAGAACTCCTCTTTGCACCAGCAGACCCTTGGGTAAACTGTCAGGTGGCAGGGCATCAATGATGAAGGCATGTCCTTGGGGTGGCTGAGCAAACTGCACAATTCCCACAACTTGGCACTCTGAACTTGGAGGCAGAGTCAACTCTTTTCCATCCACTCAGCACACTACACCAGCAGTCTCCTCCACATTTGTTTTCATACTTTCCACAGTCGAGATCACTTTCTTTACCACAGCTTTTACCAGAGGGTTCACTAGCTCATCATTCCCACCTCTTTCGGTACACATTTTTGCCAGCCTCCCGGACGTATCAGCATTTGTTCCAATTAATACTGGTGTGTCAGTCATTCCTTGTGGCTCCGGGCATATCAAAGCCAAGTCTCAATGGTGGAGTGCTCTTTGGGGCCTTTCAAGATGAAAGCTATTTGTACTAGGCAATAACCATCATAGGGGTAATTCAAACTACCTATCCCCCCACAGTGACAAACCAGACAGGGGTAGGAGGGGCAAATGCTGCAAATGTCTGTCATTGAAAGTCCAGTAAATGATGGAGACCTGTGACCCGCTATCCAGTAGAGCAAAACAAGGCACTGTCTCCAGCAAGATTTCCACATCAGCCTGGGGACCAATCAGGCTGGGTGGCACCCAGCTGGTGGAGGAAATTTGGGGTCAGTCCACTTGGTGGTGCAATGCAATGGCTGGGGACCAGGTAGTTTCATTACTGGTCCCCACTGGTGTTTCCCTAGTCCATTCACCTTTGTTTTTTTGCCACTAGTGGGGGAGTCTCTGCACTGAGGCAACCACATCAGGTATGACCATCTTGTCCGCATTTGAAACAGAACCAACCCTCATGAGGCCCAAGGGGTATTCGAGACCTAGGCCTGGAGGCAGCATATTGAGCAGACTGCCACCTAGGCTCAGACACAACAACACTTTCCAAGGGCTGGGACACCAATGCCAGCTGCAAGGCCTTCACACAGTCTTTTATTTCTCAGAACTTGACCATAGTAGGGGTGGGAGATGTTTCTCTCATTTCCTTGAAGTCCTGCACTCAATTTCTCAACTCTTTCAGCACATTTCCCAGCTCCAAGGAGCAAGGCAGTTCTACAGGGTTTGTTACTCAGGGTCACAGGGTGGCACTGGTAGCTGCAGGCGACTGCAGTGAGTCAACGACATCTCCCTGGGCTTCCTCCTCCTTCACCTCATCCAACAACTGCTTAAAAGATGGAGGGTTTGCTTTTTGGTCCCTTAATCTGAGGGAGATTAGAGTTAATCAGGAGTGCACATCTTCAGTAATGATCTAGTCAAGTCTCATTTTAGCTACTTGCTCTGAGGACTCTCCATCATCCTCTGTAATCCTGCGTACCATGGCCTCCACCCTGGTAATGTACTGTGACAATTTTTTGCTGTGCTGCTGCATGGTGCCCCACAATTGAAACCGGATGGCCTCTCTCTTTTTGACAACCCCAAAGGTGCTTTTCAGAACTGCCACATGGTCATCTGTGGTACAAATAGGCTGGCTGGGCTGTAGGGACCAAATCACACCCAGAGCCATGACTTTTAAGGTTTCAACAACCGTCTTACATTTTTCCTCATCTGAACACCTCCAGACCATTTGGGCGGCCTGACTTATCCAGGATTCAAAGTCATCTTCCGCAGTTGGCATGGGGATTGCCCCGAGAAGGTGCACAGCCATTAGTACTGCTCATATGGTGCCACTACATTGGGGGTCACCCCACTAGCAACACTATAGGAGACAGCCCCCCTCCCGGGAACATAGCCTGAAGGTCTTTCAAGGACTTTCCTTCACTAGCAAGCAGGGAGTCCAGTTTAGCTTTAAAACTCCCTTAGTCACTGGGTAGGGGGCTCTTGGGGGGTGGATTACCAGGTGGTTGGCTAGCCTGATTCCCTTTCTTCAACACCACCCATGTCTCCTGAAATCCTTCTAGTGTCACAGTAGGGGGTATAGCAACAGGAACTAAGTCTTTGTCCATCTATATTATTAAATCCCTAAGCCCAGTGCTGGGGTCCTTTGTCACCCTTTGAATTTTCATCCTCCTACACTCTGTCAGGGCCCCATCTAATACTTCCAAAATAAACTCTTTTGTCCATCCCCCAGTCACATTCTTTAACAGCAGCATCCTCTGGGGGGTAACACTCTCAAACACACACCAGTCCTCTACTTCCTGGAGTGCAATTTTGTTTATCCCAACCAGGGGGGCACCAACATTTTCAAACTGCAATTTCAAGGGTAACCTCTAGGGTGCAGCATATCCCAGCAGTGCCTCCACTTGTAACAGCCCTTTGACTCACCTTGGCTGCTCTGGGGCCCTCAGGGTAGTTCAGAACACACCTTCAAGGGGACCAGCCTGGGTTCCACAGTGGCAGCTCGTGTGGCATGCTGCCTCCACCTGGGGTAATGGCAAGGAAATCCTGTGGATAAAGAACAGTTTACCACCCCCCAGGAAATAGTACTCTGCCCTGAAAATATTTTCCCTATGCAAATTACAGTTTCCACACTATAGCCCCACACCCACCAGCAACACTCTTTCAATAACACAGTGACAGTGAGTAAAATGCAAACAGTAACCTTATTTATTGGGGAGGGGGACAAAGAGAATGTCAACACAATTCACTCTAGGCAGTCAATAACTTTCCTAGCAGCAACCCTTTCTCACCACCCTCTGGGTGCACCCAGTTTGTCCATGTGCGGTGGGTACCTTACTGCTCAGTGACACAGGCCTGGGGTCTTTCATCAGGGCCCTGTTAACAGAAACATGCTTTGGATTTGTAATCACATACAGTACTTGCACACTGGTATGTCTCTAAGTCAATGTGCAGGGATTTACCCCCCAGACTCCTAACTGACTAGCTAACTAAAAGACTCACCCAAACCACAGCTCGGGGTACTCACAGTTTGCAGTCCACACTGGGGGTTCACAGCCAGATGCATTGCACAGTACCATGGAGGTTCTGCATAGGTGGTACACCACTGGTGGGGAAAACCAAACTGGCCAACTCAAGGGATGATGATCTTCACCTGCCTGGCCTTGTCAACTTCACCTACGGGCCTTTATATACAGACTTCACACAGGCAGGCCTGTTTCGTGCTTCAACCTGGGGCGTCTTCATCTTCAGTTCAAGGAACAAGAATTGCTTTTGTTCCTCAAACCCTTATGAGGCACGCCTAGCCATCCTCAGGACCAGCAGTGGGCAGCGGGGCTTCCACAGTCTCTACCTTATAGCCTCTTTCCTCGAGAATGCTTTCACCAGCAGGGCTAGTTCCTGTCACAGTGGCTTTACTTAAGACTTGCTGGCTCTCCCCTGGCTGAAATGTCCACTTCCTTTAACAATTTCTGTGCCATGGGGAGTAGTGGATGGTTTTCAAAGTCCACAGCCCATCTCTTCTTTTCCCAATTCAAACAGAAGTCCAAACTAGCTGGGCTGCTATAAAACTCTGGCTTTTCTTTACTCTAATTCAGTCTCACAAGCAGCTACTGTTCCTCCTGCACTCAGCTTGGTAGATGGATGAAGGCAGGGTTTATACAGCCAGACAGACTGTATTAATGAGAGCAGTTTCTCCTCTCACCTCCATCCTGTAATCTCTCTCGACCTACCACCTTTTTCGGTGCCAAAAAATAGACTTATATGTTCCCTGAGCAGCCTTCCAATCATTGACTGCAGCTCCTCAGGTGACCTCAGGGCTTGCTCTCCTTTTCTACCCAGCAGCCCGGTCTGTAGTTCTTTGTGGGGCCTGCCATCTTGAGCTGGGATTACTCTGACAGTATGGCCCTTTATTTTTCATAGTTTTCCCTTAATAGGGCTGCCAATATTCCCCCTGGCATGGCCAGAAACCTTCTGGTTGACTGTGCTAACTTTCCTCAGCTCCATTTTTGCCTCTGGAGCTGGGGACACTTATTTTTTTTATTGGCCACATGGCTGAAAGTATGGTGGAGCCATGGCTCCTTTAAAGTTCTCTGCAGCTGCCATGCATGTGCACAGGGTGCACAGCTGCCATGTTTTTTGTTTCCCCCCACAAGTGGCCTGGCTTCCCCAAATCACCTGGGGCTGCTCCAACCCCCAGCAGCAACCTATGGTGTGGGAATGCAATTGGACCTTGGTCCCTTCCAGTACCTGGGTCGAGATCCTGATTCTGGTGCTGCCGCAGCTGCGAATACGGAAGGGCATCCAGGTTCAAGCCCCTCCACAGCCAACAGGGGACACTGGGCAGAGGATCAGAGGGCTACAGCCCCAACAGGTAAGCCCAAAGTGGGGGGCTTACACTACAATGTCTTCCTGGGCTCCCTAATGCCCACTGTCAGGCTGGTGTTCTGTCCGCAATAGTTCTATTTGCCTGCATGAGAGTGCTCTAGAGAGCTTCCACGCCTGTCTGTTTAAGAAAATGGCTAAGCCATGCTTAGAAATTAGTCTGTGCTGGGTCTGAGTAATTAAGGCTTGCAACTGGCTAAACAGTCTGTTATATTGCTCCATTCTGCAGTCGCTACTTGCGCAGAAGGAGCCCTCTTAGGAATTGTAATCATTTATTGTTTAATTGCTGTCATAGTAAAGAATGAGAAGTTTGTCTAACCTGCTTTTATTGCAGCTTGAACATTTGTATGGGAACCACCATGTTAGGTTCTGGACTTTCAGTATTTGGACCAATCGAACCACTGGGGACCTTAAATGAAACCTGTCCCCAGGGCTCTTGTTGGAAGGAATTCTGTAGTTTTTGTAGTTTTGACTGTTGGCGCCTAAACTGGGCCTGGAGGGAGAGCTCTTACTGTGACTGACAGTTCCCCCAGCAAACAGAACCTTTTGGATCACAAAGGAAATAGTCAGAATTGCCTGAAACAGTGGATCAGTTAGAGTTGAAGGCTGAAGAGTGAACAGCTCGAGCTTTCAAGCAGCTACTCCCAGAAGGAGTGTAGGAGAATCAGCAGGAAGAGGCTTTGCCTGCCTGCCTGCCTACCATGTTCTCCTGCCAGTGAATTGCCTTTTGCAGAAGTCAGATCTGGTTCCAATTGTCCATGTGTGGAATCTGCAGCAGAAGAAAGAAGTTAGTTATTGCACCTTGTGAGTTGGACCAAAGACTTGTTCTTGAAGTGATCGGCCTGTCTGATGATAGAATTAGCCTCGGATTGAAAGGTTTGCACAGTGAAGCTATAATTTGCAACCAGACTGTATCCAAACTATGGCTTAGAAAAATAAGTGACTTAAATGTGCTGAATGTGTTTCATGGGTCACTTTTTGGTTCCTCACAGCAGAATCTTTTACGCCAGCTGGAGGCTTCACCAGCAGAAACCCATGAACTTTTGCAGAACTGTTCATCCTGCCTGGGCCCTGCCACCTTGGCCTAGGCTGCTATTCCCACTTCAGAGACCATCTTGGCGAAAGATCCACTTGGAGATTCAGCCCCCTGCCCAACACCATCGAGCAGGTAGCAACCACCAGGAAGTGAGCTGCGTCCGCCCTGCTTTCCCTGGCCTTCCAGATCATTACCACGAGGTCTACATCTCAACTGTCCTGCATCCTGGTCTTGGTAGCATGAGTACAATTCAGGGTAGCTCCCTGCAACCAGAGCAACAATCATTGTGTTACCATCTAATTGTTTCTTTTCTGGGTTAATTCAATGGACTGAGCCATCTGGCCGGGTCATGTGCATGTTTAACTGTTTCTTTCTTAAGGGCCCCAACAACACCTGCAATGCCAGCCACCCCAGGTAATGCTTCAGGCTAGCCTGCATGACATACTGGGTACCCAGGGTTGTTGAACTGTTTGAAAGGGACTTACAGTGCATGTTTAACCAACCTGAATTTAATCAGAGTGCTAATCATTCTGCTAGATTCATGCCCCTCCCTTGTTCACTGCCCCTAAATACTTCTGATTGTCTTTTTTCACATTTAACCTGGCTAGTGTGCATATTATTAGTTGGGTTACATTGGTAAGATTTCTTTGTTGCATTGCCAGTCTTATTTTCCAGGGGGTCTCCAGGGCAGTTGCAGCAGATCCAGTTCTGGTGGTAAGTGAAAGGGGTGTGAGCATATTATTACTGTTATCTCTTGAATGTGAATGTACCTTTGTGTTACTGTTTAGGCCACTAGAAGGGTTGGTGAGTGGTTATAGCATCCTGGGGGGCTATACCAGAGCAGTTAAGCTACCACAGTTCCATTCCTCTGAGTGAAGACACCTGTTGGCAGAACTCAGGCCCCTCAACATGTGTGCTGCCATACAGGTAGGAGTAGTAGCCCTTAGAATAGTGCCGCCTAAGGATTACATAGGATTACATCTTGCTGTGCTGCGGGAGCTGCATTGGCTTTCAATTAGGTGGTGCACTACCTTCAAGATTGCTTTAACATACAAAGCCCTGCATGGATTGGGCATGCCTATCTGAAATACCACTTGGTCTGGTATACTCCTTTCTGCTCTCTCCTCTCCAATGAGTAACTAATTGTTGGTTGTTCTGAGGTCTCACTTAAAGGAAAAGTCTCCTCGGCCTTTTTATTTTGTTTCTCTGTGTAGTTTGTAAGCATGCACAATGATCGCCTCTATTGCACCCTCCTAATTTCATCAAATTTAAATGTAAGTGAAGATACTTAAGACTGGTGTGAAAACCTGCTTGACTCCATTGCAACGTTTATGACCTGACTCATGTAAGGCATCCTGAAGTGTTATGATGTTTTGGTGCTAAAGCCTGCAATAGATACATTGTATTAGTCAGTGCTGTTGCTGTCCTCTTCAATCCCTGTGTTCTTGTCTTACTGGCCATGAAACTTTTCAAGGCATAGAGCATGCCCTGCTGTTCTCTGTAGTTTAAAGAGTATCTGAGTTAGAAAACAAGCATTTGTCAATGCCGAATGTTGATTGTGTTGGTCTGTTGAACACGCTCACTGGCCCTCTGTCAGTCGCTCAGTCTGTGTCTTCCGGTGCTGCAGACTGCTCTTTTGCACTGGGCTCCTGCCTGCGTTGGTACCTTGTTCTGCCCACTAAGAAATCTGCAGCTGTCCCGACAGAGCTCTGTTGAGGTGGCTCACTCCCCCTCTCTCACACACTCATTCTGTTTCTCCTGGTGCTGCAGGCTGCCCTTTTGTACCGGGCTTCTGCCTCTGTTGGTGGCTTTTTCTGCCCACAAAGAAATCTGCAGCAGTCCCAACACAGGTCTGTTGAGCCCGCTGACTCCTCCTGTCTCACTCACTCGTTCTGTTTCTGCCGGCGCTGCAGGCTGGCCTTTTGTACTGGACTCCTGCCTGCATTGCCGCCTTTTTCTTCCAACAAAGAAATCTGCAGCAGTCACGATAGAGCTCCTTTGAGCTCACTCACTCCCCCTCTCTCACTCGATCATTGTGTTTCTCCCAGCGCTGCAGGCTGTCCTTTTGTACTGGGCTCCTGCCTGTGTTGGCACTTTTTTCTGCCCACAAAGAAATCCACAGCTGTCCCGACAGAGCTGCATTGAGGTCGCTCACTCTCCCTCTGTCACTCATTCATTCTGTTTCTCCGGGTGCTGCAGGCTGCCCTTTTGTACTGGTCTCCTGCCTCTGTTGGCGCCTTTGTCTGCCCACAAAGAAATCTGCAGCAGTCCCGACAAAGCTCCGTTGAGCTCGCTCACTCCCCTTCTCTCATTTGCTTATTCTGTTTCTGCTGGTGCTGCAGGCTGCCCTTTTCTATTGGACTCCTGCCTGTGTTGCTGCCTTCTTCTGCCCACAAAGAAATTTGCAGCAGTTACAATAGAGCTCCGTTGAGCTCTCTCACTCGCTCATTCTGGTTTCCCCGCCACTGCAGGCTGCTCATTTGTATTGGGCCCCTGAGTGCATTGCTGGCTTTTTCTGCCCAAAAACAAATCTGCAGCAGTCCCAACAGAGCTCCGTTGAGGTCACTCACTCCTCCTCCTCCTCCTCCTTCACTCACTTATTCTGTGTCTCCTGCCGCTGCAGGCTGCCCTTTTGTATTGGGCTCCTGCCTGCATTGGAGGCTTGTTCTGGCCAGAAAGTAATCTGAAGCAGTCCCGACACAGCTCCATTGAGCTCTCTGACACACTCATTCCATTTTGGCCGGTGTTGCAAGCTGGCCTTTTGTACTGGGCTCCTGCCTGCGTTGCCACATTTTCTGCCAACAAAGAAATCCACAGCAGTCACAATAGAGCTCTGTTCAGCTCGCTTACTACCGCTCTGTCACTTGATCATTCTGTTTCTCTTGGCGCTGCAGGCTGCGCTTGTGTACGGGGCTCCTGGCTGCATTGGCACCTTTGTCTGTCCACAAAGAAATCTGCAGCTGTCCTGACAGAGCTCCATTGAGGTTGCTCAGTCTCCCTTTCTCACATGCTCATTCTGTTTGTCCTGGCGCTGCAAGCAGACTTTTTGTACGGGGCTCCTGCCTACATTGGCACCTTTTTCTGCCCACAAAGAAATCAACAGCAATCCTGATAGAGCTCCATTGAGCACTCTCAGTTCCCCTGTCTCACTTGCTTGTATTGTTTCTCCCACTGCTGCAGGCTGGCCTTTTGTACTGGGCCCCTGCTTGCATTAATGCCTTTTTCTGCCCACAAAGAAATCTGCAGCAGTCCTGACAGCACTCCGGTGAGTTCGCTCATTCCCTATCTATCACTTGCTCTTTCGTTCTGTTTCTCCCTGTGCTGCAGGCTGCCCTTTTATACTGGACTCTTGTGTTGGGGCCATTTTCTGCCCACAAACAAATCTGCAGCAGTCCTGACAGAGCTCAGTTGAGCTCGGTCACTTCTCCCTCTCAGTTGTTCGATCTTAATGTGTCCCTGTGATAGTAAACCCCCCCATGATTTTACTTCTGCTTTGAGGTTAACCTGGAAAGCACATATCTTTCTGTCTCATCTTTGTCGTTGTGTTCATGTTGTGTTTTGTTTGTTGGGCTGGCCACCCACTTTGTTAAAGCCCCCTTTGTCTTGTCCTTGTCCTACTCATAATCTGCAATCTTTGTATTCAGTGGTGCACTCCAGACCCCTCAAAACAGAGAAATTGTGGTGTGAGTTTTGGTATTTTGGGCTTCTTTTCAGCCCTCATTCTTTAGTGGTGCAATATCCAAGAGTTTAGGGGAATATATACACTCAGCAAGCATTTGCTGCTGTTCTCAGTATGATTCCAATGTGTTTAGGTGACCACAGTATTTCGGTCTAGAGCTAGGTTTTGTTTCTTAAAAAAGGTGCACCACTTTAAGAGCATTATTCCTTTGGGTTTATAAGAGTGCTGGATATAATGTTTATGTTGCTCATATATATATATATTTGTCCTACCACAGGTACTGGTGGTGATCTTGTTGTGCCTAGAGCCTGTATAGCACGAAGTTACAAACTAAAGGCATGGGTATCAGAGGTACTTTGTCCTTACGTCCTATTGCTGCTAACTTTGTCTGATGCCTTATTCTATCCCACACTGGCTCACATTTGGTGTGAGAAGTGGGATAGTGGGTTTGGAGAGACCCTCTGTTGGATCTGTGCCCAGATCCTGATCATATGCATTCGGACAAGGCAGGAGAGCGGACTGTCCTAGCCACAAGGTCTGTAGTACAGAAATTGGACTTGCCTTTATTAGCTGGTCTGGAGCCAGTCGTACGCAGAAAAGTGGCTAAGTCCGAAGCTGAAGGAGATACCGTGGTAATGGAAGACATCAAGCCTACTGAAAGGGGCACCCAAGCAGCAGGATTTGAGAAGGAAGACGCCCTACAGAACCCCCATGAGCTGCTCCACTGGCTGTGTCTGCATCAAGTGGAATTGGAGAGAGAGAGGGAGAGAGACCGTGCAGAGAATGCTGCCCATTGGACTGACACACTTCGTGCTATACAGGCTCTAGGCACGACAAGATCACCACCAGTACCTGTGGTAGGACAAAAATATATATATGAGCAACATAAACATTATATCCAGCGCTCTTATAAACCCAAAGGAATAATGCTTTTAAAGTGGTGCACCTTTTTTAAGAAACAAAAACTAGCGCTAGACCAAAATACTGCGGTCACCTAAATACATTGGAATCGTACCGAGAACAGCAGCAAACGCTTGCTGAGTGTATATATTTCCCTAAACTCTTGGATATTGCGCCACTAAATAATGAGGGCTGAAAAGAAGCCCAAAATACCAAAACTCACACCACAATTTCTCTGTTTTGAGGGGTCTGGAGTGCACCACTGAATACAAAGATTACAGATTACGAGTAGGACAAGGACAAGACAAAGGGGGCTTTAACAAAGTGGGTTGCCAGCCCAACAGACAAAACACAACATGAACACAAGGACAAAGGTGAGACAAAAATATATGTGCTTTCCTGGTTAACCTCAAAGCAGAAGTAAAATCATTGGGGGGGTTACTATCACAGTCCCAAACAGTGATTTCCCACAGTGACCATGCTAATCTCCGGCAGGAGTGCTAAAACATATTGTAGCCAGGATGTGAAAAATGGCAGCTGTACTGTTCATAAGGAGGTGTGGGAAAATGGCACTGTTGAAAATGTGGCATGAAAATACTACAAAATTGCAAAGTTACAAGGGTGCGTGGAAACAGTTCAACGCACACTTGTAACACAGTCATGTTATGGAGTTTCGTCACCAAATTTTCAAAATAGGCATTTTAGGACCTCTGCTCATGAACAGTGCCACTGTCATTTTCTTAATCTGTCCCAAACAGTGATTTCCCACAGCGATCGCATTATTCTGTGCCAGAACTGTGAAAACACATTTCGGTCAGGATGTGAAAAATGACAGCTTTACTGCTCATAAGGAGGTGTGAAAAAATGCCACTGTTGAAAATGTGGCATGACAATATTACAAATCTGTGAAGTTACAAGAGTGCATGGAAAGTGTGAACGCACACTTGTAACACAGTCATTTGATGGGCTATCATCACCAAATTTTCAACATAGGCATTTTAGGACCTCTGCTCATGAACAGAATCACTCTCATTTTCTTAATGTGTCCCGGACAGTGATTTCCCACAGTGACTGCTCTATTCTGAGCCAGAAGTGCAAAAAACACATTTCGGCCAGGATGGGAAAAATGACAGCTGTACTGTTCATAAGTAGGTATGGGAAAATGGCAATGCTGAAAATCTGTACTGAAAATATTATAAATTCGCGAAGTTACGAGCGTGCATTCAAACTGCTCAACGCACACTCGTAACATAGTCATTTTATGCAGTATCATTACCAAATTTTCAACATAAGGATTTTAAGACCTCTACTCATTAACAGTGTCACTGTCATTTTCTTAATCTGTCCTGAACACTGATTTCCCACAGCGACCACGCTATTCTGCGTCGGAAGTGCGAAAACATATTTCTGCCAGGATGTGAACAATGACAGCTGTACTGTTCACAAAGAGGTGTGAAAAACTGCCAATGTTGACAATCTGGCATGAAAATATTACAAATTTGTGAATTACGAGTGTGTGCGTAGCAACTGCACAAGGCAAGCTCGTTAAACAGTCATTTTTTTGGATTTTTTCCACCAAATTTGCAACATAGACTTTTTGACAGCCCATCTCATGAACACTGGCACTGTCATTTTGTTACTCGGCACCAAAAAGGTAATTCCACGCAGTGACCACGAAATCACCTTTCCGGACCGATTAATGCCATGATAGTTCGAGAATTCATGAGGAGGGGTCCCAAAAATCCCATGTTGAAAATTTGGTGCCAAAATTCAAAAGAATGACTGAGATATGCATTAAAGTTGAAAAAACCCTATTTCTACCATTATACAGCTTACCGGCATTTCCTCAGTTTGAGGTCTGCTTTGAAGAGTGCAGACGTGTTCCCGGTTCACCGATGATCGACACGCTGGACTCTGGAGGTAAGTATGGGCTGAATGGGGTGTGTGGGGAGGCAAGGTGTGCAGTGGGTGGGTGTGGGTGGTGGGAGGGGGCCAGGGAGACCTCGAGGGACAGTTTTATGATTTCACAGGTTTAAAAAAAAAAAATATTGCGGGACAGTTTTTTTCTTCACAGGGGCATTAGGCATGCTGGGGTGGGCTCCCAGTGTGCCACCTGACTGCTTCATTTTGGGGGGCCAGTAGCAGACGGGGGATTGGGCACTCCCATCGGCACACACAACTAAAGGGGGGGTCACATTATGCCAACAGGGATTGAGCACCCCATCAGCACACAATTACAGTGGGGGGGGCAATTAACATAATGCCGATGGGGAGTGGGCTCCCCCATCAGCACAATCAACATTGGGCCACTGAAGCCAATGGGGATTGGGGCCGACATCGGCAACTAAACATGGTGGAGGGGGGTTATATTGTTTGTGAACATGGTGACAAGCCGCTGCTATGTTCACAAACAATATCAGGGTTTTTACATCCCACCCTGCAATGACGGGTTGCTCCCTCATTGCAGTGGATGGCTGACACTGCAATGATGAGGTGGCCCCTGATTGCAGCGGCTACTTTTTTAGAAGGTTGTGGCACACTGGCTGAACTAGTGTCAGCAGCAGCGTGCCACAACACTGGGGGAAGGGGGGCAAGCCTTTGCAGGCTGTTAGGGCATTTTCCACAACACTGCCGTGCCTCCACAACCTGCTTGTGGAGATAGCTGCCATAACATGTTTCTTGCACATGCGTGCAATTAAAACATAAAAATGTTTTAGAGAATACAGGGACTTCACAAGACTTGTAACAGAACTGAATGAGAGTATAAGTTTTGCTGGCATGTGCATGTGTGCACCATCAGCTCCCATGGTGCCTTGCATGAGTGGGATCATGACTATTAGAATGGAGATGAACAGTTTTGTGCACCAGGGCAAAACAGAGTGAAGCAACCTCATATAGGTTTAAATTAGAATGACATTAGGGGAATGCAAGAGAGCAAATCAAGCATACAGAAAATAGGCTGCGTGGACTTTCCCTTTAAAGCAATCAGGAGATAGAGCATTCTCGGCGGTGGCCCTGATTATTTGGAACTCCATGCTTTTCCATCCAAGGAGTTCTCCCTCTGTGGAGGCATTTAAAGGGGGTTAAAAAGGTATATGTTTGACCAAGTCTCTGATAATGGAGTTTGATTTTATTTAGTAGTACTTCCACTTTATAGATTTATTGTTGATTACATTTTTTTATATTATTTATTTTGTGGTATTGTTGTATAACTGTTATTTTTGTTTTGATCTGTGTATATGAAGTGCCCTGAAACTTCATTATAATGTGTGTATTATTTATTTTGTGGTATTGTTGTATAACTGTTATTTTTGTTTTGATCTGTGCATGTGAAGTGCCCTGAAACTTCATTATAATGTGCATATTATTTATTTTGTGGTATTGTTGTATAACTGTTATTTTTGTTTTGATCTGTGTATGTGAAGTACCCTGAAACTTTATTATAATGTGTGTATTATTTATTTTGTGGTATTGTAGTATAACTGTTATTTTTGTTTTGATCTGTGTGTGTGAAGTACCCTGAAATGCTGGTATAATGTGCTGTATAAATAGAATTGCCTTGCCTTGCCTTTCATTGATGTACTTAGTATGCTGATGCAGTGTCTATATTGATACATTGTTTTACATCAGTGTGAATTTAGAAGGTAGTATCTCTGCAGTAGAACATGTTTATTTATTATTTGTTATTGTGTCAGAAGAAAAGGTTAGACACTACTGCTAAACATCATTGGAATGGTGGGGGCCAGGTAATTCCAACTGTGTATTGCAGAAGAGTTTAAATTGTAAGTTCAGAATATATCTGCTGTTAAAGTTGCATTAAAAGCATTTTCATTATTGATGTTAAAACTACATATATGTAAATATTAATGTATTGCTATGCAAATGCTGCATTAACATGCAACATCAACACTGAAGTGACATCATGCATTAATTAAAAAAATAAGTTCTTACCCCTAACAGTCCTATGGATAGCCCATTCTAAACATAATTTATTTGTACAGAGCTAATTTTGGAATTGTTTTGCTAGTAACTTAATTTAACAAAATGCACATCAAATCAGGTATCAAACTCTTAAAGAGATAGTCAATGTCTAATATAATTTTGTTTTAAAGATTTTTTAATTTTGTCAAACCATACACAGCCAAAAAAATAAAAAGCACACAAAAATCATACCTTGTTATCAATGCAATGATTAGTGAAGTCTCTAGCTGTTTCCGTAAATAATAGTCCACTGAATTATTCCTCATGTATTTGTCAAACTGTGAATGTAGTCTTCATTAGTGCTAATTAGATGCTGGAAACAGAGCACTAAGTCAGCACTCACTGAATCAGTGGTCTCTGACACACCACTGTCACACAGAAACATAGAATCTGTTGGTAGATAAGGAACATATGGCCCACCTAGTCTGCCCATTTCCCCACTCAGTGCCGCAGCCCCAGATCCCATTTGATCTGCAGATCTCCTGCTCTGCACATCTCCAGGGTACCCTTATGTCTATCCCATGCATTCTTTAACCCCTGTATTGTTTTTGTGCCTACCGCTTCTGCTGGAAGGTTATTCCATGGCTTCAACAACCTCTATGTGAAAAAGTACTTTCTAACATTACCCCTGAGCCTTCCACACATCAGCCTCATATCATGCCCCCTTGTTCTTGTGCAGAGTTTTCTCTGAAATATGCTTTCCAACTGTACCCTGTTTATTTCCCTAAGGTACTTGAAAGTCTTTATCATATCTCCCCTCTCCTTTCTTTCCTTCAGTGAATAGATATTAAGGTCCTTAAGTATTTCCTTATAGGGCTTCTGGTGCAGTGCATGTACCGTCTTCATTGCCCTTCTCTGGACTGCCTCTATTTTGTTAATGTCTTTCTGGAGATGTGGTCTCCAGAACTGGGCACAGTACTCCAGCTGAGGCCTCAGTGGCATCACTACCTCTTTCCTTCTACTTGTTATGTCCCTTCCTATGCACCCCAACATTCACATCTAACAGGAGGTATAGTGGGAAAGACAATAAAAGAAAGAGTCATGGAGATCCCCGGGGCTGTAAAATAAGTAGGCAAACTTAGGGAAAAAAATCCTTACACCAAGCAAAGGAAAGAACACACTAGGACTACAGACACAAATCAAAACACTGCACTATTTTGTTTGTCAGTTTTGATTGTATTTCTTCTTCAACATGCCACACATTCTTCTGAAGGGTTTTAAGTTTAAGAAAACCACTGAGTCTGAATTTCAGTCACAATGGACAGGTGCAAAATGCCGGTCTCTTGTTTGTGACCCTTGAGCCATGTGAACATTTATAAATGTGGTTAAACAAAGTTTAAAACTGTGTTACTTTTATTACACTTGTCATAGAAACATAGAAACAAACAATGTGATGGCAGATAAGGGCCACTTGGCAGGGCCCACCCATTCTGCCCATTTTTTTTAACCTTCATTTTTTGTTGCAGACCCTACATGATCTATGCCCCCACACACACACAACTTTCTTGTGCTGGTCTCAGGCATTTTGAACCCCAACCATCGTTTTCACTCTCACTACCTCTGCCAGAAGGCTGTTTTAAGTATCCACCACCCTTTCTGTGAAGAAGTACTTGCTCATATCCCTCCAGAAATTAACTCCCTCCATCTTCATAGCATGTCCCCTTGTTCTAGAGCACTTTTTCCTCTGAAAAAATACTTCTCTCCTGTACCTTATTTACCCCCGTGAGATATTTAGAGGTCTCTATCATATTCCCTCTCTCCCTTCTCTCCTCCATGGTGTACATACAGTATTTAGCTCCTTTAGCCTCTCCTCGTAGGTCTTTTGATGCAGATCCTGCACCATTTTGGTAGCCCTCCTCTGGACAGCCTCCACACGTATTTATTTATTTATTGAATCGTTTCACCAGGAAAGATACACTGAGCAACTTAATGCTTGTCTCACAGTACGTCCTGGGGGAAAGGGATATACAGAGTACAAGTTCGGGTAAAATACTTACAGATGGCATAATTATACATACAGTTATAAAACAGGAACATGGCACATGAGACAATATAGGCTGTTGTAGAGTTTCAGTGCAGGCAATTCTTAGGAGCAGCATACAAAATAGAAACAGTACAGGTAACGAGCAATAGGATACAAGGTTGACAATGCATAAAATACAGACAGCACACTAGTGCAATATGTAGCAGGGTGAACACACAGGAACCAGTCACCCCATACAGCAGGGTGAACACCTAGGAACCATTCACCACTATTTAAGAGCTAGTCAATAAGTGAAAGTGGAAGTGCAAGTAGGGTGGGGGGGTGAGAAAGAGGAGAGGGAGAGGGAGAGGGAGAAGGAGAGAAAAACAGAGAATGAGGGAGAGAGATATGGGAAGGGGGTCAAGAGCAGGTGCAAGAGGGCATGAGGTAGTTGTGCAATGCAGTGGTAAGGAGTGGAGGGAGGAGGAGTGATGGAAAATGTTCAGTGCCTTGATACATTGAAAGGCGCTTTATAAATAAAATTATTATTATTATTATTATTTGAGGAGGGAGAGCATTCCACATTTTAGGCAGGTGGTAGAAGAAGGCTTTTTGGCCAGAGGAAGTGGTTCTGCAGGGGAGTGAGAGGGTGCAAATATCAGCTTGTGATCTCAAGGAATAGAAGGATAGGTTAGGAGTGCCAAGAGAGGAGAAGATGTATGAGGGAAGAGATCCAATCCAGAATTTAGAGATGAATTTAGCACCATGAAGTGTGCACTGGGAGTGTAGTGGAAGAAGGTTAAGAGAACGGTAGAGGTCACAGTGATGGGTGCGGGGGGGCATCAAGAACAAAATGACAGAAGGAGTTAAAGAGAGTTCAGTCTTGATAGGTGGGACTGTGGGGCAGCATCATAGACTATGTTGCAGTAGTCAAAAATGGGCATGATCATCTTCTGTACCAGCTCACACATGGCGGCGAGTGGGATGCAGCTGCAGTTTCTGTAAAGTGCCCCAAGCTTAGGCCTTAGTTTTTTCAGAACGGCATCAATATGTACAGAGAAGTCAAGGTGTCTGTCCAGCCAGATGCAGCGATACCTGAAAAAGGAGGAGTCCTCAAGAGCAGTCCCACTGAGGGTGTGGAAGGAAGGGAGGTGTGTTAACCTAGCGAGTCTCTGCCTTGTGCCAAAGGACATGGAGACCATCTTCTTGGCATTTAGAAAGAGTTGATGAGAACTAAACCAGAGTTGGACTTTGGTGAAGTCAGACTGGAGCCTGGTAGTGGCATCAGCAACAGTGTTGCCAGAGGTAAACAATAATGTATCATCCACATATACGTCTTTCGGATGAGATGTTAAACTGAGGTCCCATCTGCTTGGATTGGTCATAGTTCAGGTGGATGTTTAAGATCCCATGGCACTTCTGGAAAAGAGTAGGGGAATTTTTTATTAGAATAACAAAAGCAAAACAATACAAAACAGTGTTTCCTCACACAAGAGAAAAGTAAAAATCATAACAAAAGCAAATAAGTATTAGTGTCATACATATTCAAAACAGTCTGCCTAATACAGAAATAGAATACACATTGGTTGTTATAATCGAAAGCTAATCATCCAAACACAAGGAAAACACAAAAATCACTAGCAAGGCTTATCAAAGAAGAAACCAGAACCAAATAGATACAGTACATAAATAAACAAGTAAGGGAAAAAAAACAAAGAAACACAACAACCCACTCATACCGCCGTACCCTCTTAAAGAAAAACATAACACAACCCCCATTAATCTATATTAAAAAAAGCAATAAACGTACAGGAATTGACCAAATCCAATACTGACATTGTATAGTAAACGTAGAACATACTTATGCACATGAAAGTAGTAACAATGCATATCAGTATACGCAAAGGAGATCTCGCCCACTCTACAAGGGAAACCCTTCATACCCCAATTTAGGACCAAGGCAGACACAAAGACCCTACCCTGTATCAAGCCAGGTCATCTTCCTCCACCACAATCTGAACAGTTCAGGATGCACCTTTCCCTGCTCCTGCAACCTCCAACTAAACACATGTCTGAGAATATTGTGAACAATCTGAGATTCAGAGAGTAATTGCTGTCTAAGTGTGAGAGTACATCTAGCCTGCCATAACTGAAAACCAATATGACCCATCAAGAGACGCAGCGTGATCGCATCATAAACAATCCAGGAGCCCGGTAGAACCCCGTCCACCCAAATTGCAGTTGTGAGAACCCTAAAGGGATTTAAAGGCCATGCAGCATGAAAATGAGACCAAAATGAAACAGTAAAAGGACACTCCACAAAAAAATGTTCCATCGATTCAACTATTCCAAAACAAGTCTCTTCCCTAGGGTAAAATCGTTCTGACATTTCCTTATGCCTCCTACTACCTTTCACCCCTAATTTTGTATGCAAGCAGAGCCATAAAAAGTCCCACATATGTCTAGGCACCCTCTTACTCAACAATAACTGTAGCTTAGCATGCTGTTCAGAAGGAGGCCTATCATGGAACCAGGATTCAATAAAAAAGAAATAATGTAATATGGCATAATAAAATTGTTGACGCGTCTGAGTAAGAACCTATTTCTTAACAACACGCCACGCCTTCAATTTCTAAAACATTGTGCAAAAATGACTAGCCAAGACACCCATCCGAACCTGGCGAGCCAGAAAGGAGTCCAGGCCCCACTGCGTCAGAATAGGCTCAACACCATCTGCCACCCACGGGGACCAAATCTTATCCATCCCATTCAGTAAGGGTACTAAGTTATAAAAAATAAAAATACTATGTAAAAACACCACCGGATTCACCATCCCCAAACCACCTTCACTGAGAGGTAGATATGTAACACCCCTCTTCAAAGGATTTAACCTGCTACACCATAAACAATGAAAAAATACACCATAAAGAGATGTCTCCAGAGTGATGGGAAGGGGAAAAACCGCAGCAATAAATAAAAAATACGGTAGCAGAAAAGTTTTAATCAAATAAATTCGTTTTGCTTTAGACATACGTTCCTTATTCCAAAGCTGAACCCTGTTGCGAGCTTCCGATAATTGCTGTTCCCAATTATACCGATGGTCATCCAGACCCCCAAAGTAAATTCCCAGTATCTTCCTATATTCACATACTATAGGCAAACCTCAAATAAAGGACACATCAGCCACTTCATATCTCAAGGGCAGTATCCCACTCTTGAGCTAGTTGATAGAGGACCCAGTCATACCAGAAAATACATGTAATAACTCCCTTGCCGCAATAGCAGAATCCTTATCTGATAGAACCAAAATTAAATCATCAGCATACGCCAAAGTCACTATCTGAGGGTCCCTACACCCAACTGATAACCCAACAATGTCATCTGAACCATTTAAGGCATGTAAAAGGGGATCTAAAGAAAGCACATAGAGCAGGGGACTTAATGGACACCCTTGCCGCACTCCCCTATGTACCCCAATCTCCCTACCTATCCAACCATTCACACTGGGAATCAGAGTAATGCCCCTATAGCACGTTTGCAGCCATCCTATGAATTGTGAAAGAAATTGTACTGTTTCAGACACTCCCAAAGATAAACATATTCAACCTGATCAAATGCCTTGGACTGGTCTAGGCAAATCAGATGCCCAAACAGTTCCCCAGCCTTTCCCTTAGAGACCAATTCCCTAAGTAGGATCAGTGCACCCTGAACTCTTCTAAGAGGTACACCACTAAACTGTGTTGGATGTAAGAGGGAGCCCATAACTCCCCTTAACCTCAGACTTAATATCTTCATCAGGATTTTGTAATTCGAATTTAATAGCGACAAAGGTCTCCAATTACCTAAATTCCCACCATCTCCTTTGTCTTTATACAAAAGAAGCAGCACACCCTGCAACATACTGTGAGGAAGAACCCCAGACTGCAGCCCATCATTCAAAACCTGGCATAGATCAACACCCAAAATCTCCCATAAGATCTTATAAACCTCATGAGGCAGCCCATCAGATCCAGGAGCAATGCCCGATCTTAAAGACCAGACCGCAGACTTCAGTTCCTCCACTGTAATGGGTCGTACCAAATCAATCCGGTCAGCCAAAGACAAGGCCGGGACTGACCTACCAGCAAACCAATCACAAATAGCATCAGCAGAGAGCACCCTGCTCTGAAATGAGGTAGAAACATATTCATGAATTGTGTCCAAGATATCATCATTGGCAGTAACCCACCCTCCCCCTGGAGTGTTTAAAAACATCATACCCCTTGAATGCCTAATAGATTTCAAATACTCAAAAGGCAAAGTGTCTTTCTTCCTGCCACAAATCTTAAATTTGTGCTTCATTTCAACATCATGCAGAACCTGAGACTGTGCCTTAGCCAATTCCAGTTTCAAGCCAGCAATTTGTTTTAAACAGTCAGAGCCAAGGAACTGTCTATGAGTGGACAAAAAATGAAGCCTTTCCCTAAGATGCCATAACCCAGCATGCGATAACTGCCCATTTAAACGGCCCACAACCTTAAAATAAACTCGAACTTCCCTTTTAGTATCCTCCCACCAAAGGTTCAAACTATCATATAAAAATGAGACTGACTTCCTTGCCAAAAAAAGAGAGCGTAACCCACCCATCACACAGGGGATATTTAATAAGGTAGAGTTCAATTTCCAAATACCTGGCCCTCTCCGAGCTGCAGGAACATCGCTTAAGGCCAGTCTCAGTAATCTGTGATCCGAGGAAGCAACTTCCTGCAGGGATTTAGATTGAACAACAACCTCAGGTGTGAGAAAAAAATAATCGATTCTGGAAGCCCTTGGTCCACAGAAATAAGTATCCCCAAATCCTCCAGTAGAGGGCCCAAAAGCATCTACTAAACCAGTGTCTGTGATAAGTTGCAATAAACAAGCCCCATCGCTATACACCTTTTTCCCTGTCCCAGAAGCCACTTTGAAAGGCAAGGAACAATTAAAGTCCCCCCCAAGAATAATGTAATAAGTGGTGCATAAAAAGGGATATAATGAGTTAAAGAGGGACACCCGGTCAAACTTAGATTGAGGGGCATACACATTAATCAATCTCAAGAATAAGGAACCCCATTTAATGTCCAGAACCAAGGCCCTACTAGCCAGAATTTCTATCTGGTGTATCACAGTAACATGAAAATGAAAAAAACACATCCCAACCCTACTGCACAAGTCAGCACCAAAGGACCAAAAACAATCCCCCCATATCCAACCAGTAGTGGCAGCTTCTACCTCCTCAAGAGAATGCAATCGGACATTCTGCAGAAAAACGCAATCAGATTTTCATACAAAAAATGTGAATAAGTTTTCCGACTTTTTGCGAGAGATTTAATACTATTTGCATTCAAGGTTTCCGCCTGAAAGTGAAAGGGAACAGGAAGCATAGTGGAGCTAAATTCACTTCACCTTACTCGACGCCCTCGTAATCCTACCACATTTACCATCAGGTGGTCTAGGGCCTACCTGATCAGCTGCAGGTGTAGTAGACTCCAACCCTAACAAGGGTAGAGGAGGCCCAGCCCCACTTGGGACATCCACCGGACTCTCCTCCAAAACTGAGAATATATTAGGGTCAACAATAGAAGTGACAGGAGCAGGTGCAGCTGGTTTCTTCCCCAATTTCCCCTTCCCTTTGGCAGATTTCCCTTTCCTCCCATTAACCATCACAAATCCATCATCTGGGGGTTCCAAATCAGGTAATAAGGGAACAAGGCCCTCAACTTCCCCCTGATCTACCCCAGAGGCAACTGTAACCCCTATTCCAGGCGTAGCCGTGTTACCCAACAGTAAATCAGCTTTTTCCGACAAACTTGATTTATCCAAGGGGGGAACATCCCCAACAGTATCGGGTCCCTTCCCTTCCCTAGTAGGAAGACCAAGTCTAACCGCCTCACGGATATAATGATCCTGTACCCCATAATTAGCTTCAGCAGTATTTTTAGCAGCTAAGGGACAGGTTTCAAACGTGTGACCCACCTCATCACAGAGATTACATTTTGAGGTCTGAAAACAATGGGCACTCGGATGACCCGTCTCCCCACAGTAAGAGCATTTAAGCACAGTACAGGAGGTGCTAATGTGGGTTCGAGACCCACATTTAAAGCAAACTCTAGGCTGCCCAGGGTAAAAAAGAAACCCCTTATCCCTCCCCAGAAAGAAGCAATTGGGCAGATGTACCAACTCAGAATCCGTAGAATGGAGTTTTACCCTAAATTTCCAACCCCCATTCCAAAACCCCTCAGCATCCAGGATAGGGACTGGATTCCCCTGAATGTCACAAGATTTAGATAACCAGTGTACAATATCAACAATATTCACGCCTTCATTCCTAAACAATACTGTGATAATTCTATAGGCCTGCTGTGACAAAGGCAACACAATGAAGTCAGACCATAAGGGGTTGTTTTGAAGTTCGGATAACGACTCCAAAACAGCTCCATCAAAGCGAGGGTGCAAAAACTGACGTCAAACGTAAACTCCCCTGGAACATGAATTAATGCGTAAACTTCTGAAGGAAAAAAACCCATGCTGTGCTTTAGCAATGTCTTCCCAACAAAAAACCTGTCAGAGGGATTATCCCTAGGACCCACATAGCGCAATCGAACGGCATTTCGCCATTTGGCCAACTCAAGAGGCTGCCTAAAGTGACTAGCATAGGAAGGTTTTACTGCAACCTCCAGAGCAGGCTCCTGAATGACAGGGGGAGTAGTCACATCCCCTGCCCCCACCTCTCCCCGAGGACCCAAAGACAAATCAACATTAGTGCTAAACTGGGGAGTAGGGGAAATATTTGTTTTAGCCCGTAAGTCAACACCCAAAGAGACAGTCTTGTCCACAGAACTTATCTGAACATCCATATCGGGAGCCAGCATTTCTTTCTGTGGTTTCCACGTATCGCCAGAAATCTGGATCCAGCCTGCCCCACGCAGCGCTCACTCCGGTGACCAGGACTCTTCCACCAAGGCTCCCCAATCCTTAGAAGGCATGTTTAGTTCCCCTGCAGGCCTCTCCATGGCCGAAAGAAGCTTACTAGGCCCCGCAGACTCCGAAGCACTCGGCGAATCAGCCAATCTCTTCCGTTTCCGGTCGTCCTCCAAAACAATATTCCGGTGTTCCTTCTGCAACAGGTTACTGACTCTGAGAAGTTCCTCTTCTAGGCAGTGCAGCTTCTCCACCAAACTAAGGCAAGTGCTTTCTGAAATATCCAAAGACCCACTCGCACCAGCGGTATGCTGGCCACCCCGAGGGTGCATCCCAGCCGCCGGCTCAGCGGGTTCCATAGTAATAGGCTCTGCAAACTGCAACACACTCTGGGCCAATGCAGCCCCATTCAGACCCCCATCCTCCTCCACAGCGAGGAACAGACTGACCGCCTGCAACTCGCAACGACAGGATCCCCCTACTGGCACAGAGTAGGGGAATATCCCCAGTGTCCTGGCCAAATTTTCTTCATTTACTAAAAATACCACCAACAGCTTAATCTGGTTCAAGGTCAGTTGGCATTCATCTGTATCCCCCTCCCTCCGGGTCGTGCCTGAAAATAGGCAAGATTTGTCTAGTGCACTTACCCGGTCAACAAAAACTAAATAAATAAATATGTGGATGCTGGATGCAGTGCAAACCCGGGGGAGGTCATTTAAAAATATGGAGAACAGAATGGGGCCTAGCATAGAGCCTTGAGGGACTCCAGTGGTTATAGGCAGGGGGGAAGAGATAGCATCAGCAATTTTTACTAATTGCGACCTGCCGGGCAGGTAGGCAATGAACCATCCTGTAGCAGACGGGGATAGATCAGCAGCTGAAAGGCTGTGAAGGAGGAGGGGGTGAGAAACAGTGTCAAAGGCTTTAGCCAGATCTACAAAGATAGCTGAGGTAATGTGCCTTTTGTCAAAGCCTGAAGACATGGTGTCAGTTAATCTTAGGAGTGAGGTGGTGGTGGTGGTAGAGTGGGATTTCCTGAAGCCAGAATGGAAGTGGTGAAAAAAGCAGAGTTGGGGAGAAACAGAGGGTGTTGTTTGAGTGCTATGTGTTCCTTTAATGTAGCTAAGGTTGGCAGTAGGGAAATAGGTCAATAGTTACCAGGGGAGAGGGGTCGCCACCCTTTGGGAGGGGGAGGACAACAGCATGTTTCCAGACAGAGGGCACAGTGGCAGTCACACTCTATCTTTGTCTTTCCTGAGATGTGGTCTCCAGAACTGGACACAATAATCAAGGTGGGGTCTTACCAGCGATCTATATAGGGGCAACACCACCTCCCTCTTCCTGCTGATGATACCCCTTCTTACACACCCCAGCATCCTACTAACCCTTCCAGACTGCCTTGTCATACTACCTGGCCACCTTTAGGTCATCTAATATGATTACCCCTAGGTCTGTTTCCTGCTCAGTCTTTGTCAGTATCACTCATCGATTTTGTACTTTGCTTTCAGGTTTTTATGGCCCAAGTGCATTACTTTGCACTATTTTGCATTAAAACCCAGCTGCAATACCCATGACCATTCTTCCAGTCTTTATGTATATATATATATATATATAGATATATATATATATATATATATATATATACACATCTATATATATATCTAGATAGATTTTTATGGTGTTTTTGTAGGTTTTTCTCCCACCTACCCACCTGAGGCCCCAGAACATGGCCGTGTGTGCATGTGGAGGTACGCATGCACACCATGGCACCAGCTCAGCCCCTTCCACTCACCCGTAACAGTGCCGCTCCTTCCCACCTATGCTACCCACTGGACCTCCACCTGGTTGGAGTGGAACTACGGGGGAGGGCAACAACCCACCCCCCAGGAGAGGAGAGGAGAGCAGCCTGCTGGCTTGCTCAGTCCTGCTCCTCCCCCCCATGGACCAACACCCCAATGACCCGAGGTCGTTCCCGAACCTGGGTCACTGGCCTAGTGTGAGGTAAGGCATCCAGCACCTCAGCCCTTAGCGCCACCAGGCCAGCTCTCTTCCAGTCTTTTAAGATCTCTTCCCATCCTTTCCACCCCCACCTGTAGTGTCCACTCTGTTACAGATCTTGGTGTCATCTACAAAGAGGCAGAACCTTCCCTTCTAGGTCCTCTGCCATGTCACTTATAAAGACGTTGAAGAGGACTGGTCTCAGCACTGATCCCTGTGGTGCCCCACTGATCACCCTCCCTTCCTCTGAGTGAACTCCATTTACCACTACCCTCTGGGTCCTATGCCATAACCAATTTCTTAGCCAGGTTACCACCGTGTTACCCACCGCCAAGTTACCCAACCTGCTTACCAGTCTCCTGTGTGGAACGGTGTTGAAGGCCTTGATGAAATCCAGGTAGATACAACTCCTTGGTCACCCAGTCAAAATAAATCTATCAGATTTGTTTGGCCTGACCTTCCCCCTGTGAAACCATTCTGCCCTGGATCCTGTAATCTGTTGGATACAACATAATCCACAATCCTTTCCATTTTTAGTGTTTCCTTTAACTTACCCACCACCAATGTCAGGCTGACAGGTCTGTAGTTGGCTGGTCTCCCTTGCTACCACTTGTGAAGTGGGATGACATCTGCCCTTCTCCAGTCTTCCAGGACCATGCTAGTCTCCAGTGATCTGTTAAATAAGTCTGTTAGAGGTGCAGCTAGTTCTTCCCTGAGCTCCCTCAGCACCTGTGGATGTACCCCAGACCCCGTCTGGCCCCATAACTTTTTCCACCTTCCGGTTAGTGAGTGCTTTCTGGACTCTCTCACTTTCTGGGCTCTCTCTTCAGAAAATCGATCAGTGTCCATTTCCCTCCTACCAAAGCTCCTGCTGCCTTTTCATTGTCCCTTCCCCTCCCCTTCTATTGCTCAACACTGAGCAGAAGTACTTGTTCAAGATGTTTGCCTTTTCTTGATCCACCTACTTGTAGTCACCCCTCTCCCTCTTCAACAGGGAAGGGATCCCAGATCTCCAGGTAGAAGGTCACCTGGGGGCCAGTGACCATCACATGGTATGGTTCAATTTGGCTACTACATCTAAATCATCCCATTCCAAGGCGAAAATATGGGACTTCAGAGGAGCTGACTTTAATAAGATGGCCAACAGAGTTAAGCTAGCCCTGGCAAAAAGAAACACAGGTGAGGGGGTACAGGCAAAGTGGGCAAGCATTAAGGATGCAATACTTGAAGCAACATCCCATTGTGTTAGACAGAAAAGGAAGTGCAAAAGAAGAAGAAAACCACTTTGGTTCTCAAATACAGTAGCAGAAAAGGTCAGAGCCAAAAGGCTGGCCTTCAGGAAATATAAGGGAACACAGCGGGATGAAGATAGGGAGGCATACCAAACTGCCCTAAGGGAACCAGGGAAGGCAGTAAGGCAGGCAAAGTCCCAAACTGAGGAAACACTAGCACAAACAGTAAAAGAAGGTGACAAGACTTTCTATAGATACATTAGTGAAAGGAGAAAGTCCAAAGGGGTATTGCTAAGCTTAATGGAGAAAAGGGAGCATGTGAGGAGGAGGACCCTGTAAAGGCATCTATCCTAAATAGATACTTTTGCTCAGTATTTACTGAAGAGAAGGTAGGGCAGGACCCACAGCTCAACATCATGGACACAGGGGGGAAGGAAGTGAGCACTACTCCCTTCACAAAAGAAAGGGTCCTACAAGAGCTTGCTAAGCTCAGGGTGGATAAGGCAATGGGACCTGATGGCATACATCCCAGGGTACTTAAGGAGCTAAAGGTGGAACTAGCAGAGCCATTAGCAGAACTGTTTAGTGAGTCTCTGAGCACAGGAGATATCCCAGAAGACTGGAGAAGGGCTCATGTGATCCCGCTCCACAAGAGTGGTAGCAGGGAGGAGGCAGGGAACTACAGACCAGTCAGTCTTACCTCAGTAGTGGGCAAGATTATGGAGGCACTCCTTAAGGAAAGGATAGTGCAACACCTGGAATCCATAGGGGCACAGGATCCAAGACAGCATGGGTTTACAAAAGGAAGGTCCTGTCAAACTAATCTCATAGATTTCTTTGACTGGGTAACCAGAGTGGTGGACCAAGGGGGAGCAGTTGATGTCACCTACCTTGACTTCAGCAAAGCTTTTGACACTGTTCCACATAGCAGATTGATAAATAAGCTGGGTAGGCTCGGGGTGGGTCAGGTTGGTCAACTGGGTGGCAAACTGGTTGTGGGCAGAAAACAGAGAGTGGTGGTAAGCGGTATACAGTCAGAAGAGATGCAAGTCACAAGTGGGTACCTCAGGGATCAGTCTGGGGCCAGTCCCTTCAACATCTTTATTAGTGACCTTGCAGATGGACTAGAGGGTAAGGCTTGTCTGTTTGCAGATGACACCAAGATCTGCAACAGAGTAGATGATCCAGATGGGGTGGGCAGAATGAGAAGAGATCTGGATAAACTAGCAAAATGGTCAGAAGAGTGGCAACTGGGATTTAATGCAAAGAAGTGCAAGATCATGCACAAAGGGAAGAGAAACCCTGAAGCCACCTATAGGCTGGGAGGGGAGTTGCTAGCAGTCACAAAGGAAGAAAGAGACTTGGGCATCATCGTCACTGATGACCTGAAATCATCCAAGCAGACCTCTAAAGCAGTAGGTAAGGCTAGGGGGGTGTTAGGGTGTATTAGTAGGGGTATCACAAGTCGTAAGAGGGAGGTAATAATCCCTCTTTACAAGACACTGGTTAGGCCCCATCTGGAGTACTCATTGCAGTATTGGAGGCCACACCTTCACAAGGACATTAACTAAATTGAGGCAGTCCAGAGAAGGGCAACCAAAATGGTGCAGGGACTGCATCAGAAGACATATGAGGACAGATTAACAGAGCTCAATATGTATACCCTTGAGCAAAGGAGGGGAGAGGTGATATGATCGAGGCATTCAAACACCTTAAGGGCATTAACAAGGTGAAAGAGTCTAACATGTTTAAATATAAGAAAAATAGCAGGACAAGAGGACACAGCATGAGATTAGAGGGGGCCGATTAAGGGGAATGTGAGAAATTCTTTTTCACAGAAAGGGTGGTGGATGCATGGAATGGCTTACCTCAAAAAGTGGTGACTATGAATACAGTGCAGGGCTTCAAACAGGCATGGGGTAGGCACAAGGGAGCAATACAAATGAGTATGAATAGATAGGCCACTGACAGAGCAAAGGCCGATGGCACATTTATAAGGTAGAAAAAGAAATGGGCAGACTGGATGGGCCTTGCGGTCCTTATCTGCTGTCAACTTCTATGTTTCTATGTTTCTATGTACATTCCCTCCATTTGTCTTTCCTTTTTCAATAAAATACCTAAACAATGTTGTGTCCCCATTTGATACACCCTAAGCTATTCTTTCCTTAGCTTGCACCTTTGCACTCCTTACTGCTTTGCCTGCCTTCCTCTGTTTTTCCTGATACACTTCCATATCCTCCTCTCTCTGGATCTACTTATACCTTTTGAATTCTACTTGTTTAACCTTTATCTTTTCTGCTACCTCTTTCAAGATCCTTTTTGATAAAGAACAGGCATTGAAAACTCATCAAGGCATTGTTATTTTAGTGGCACTGACTTACAATAAAAAAATGGACTTTTTTTGTATGAATTTTAGGAGCTGCGTTGTTATTATAAGTGAGGTGGTGAGTGCTGAATTTTTTGTGATTGTGGTACTTAATATTTATCCTTAGCATTTCATCCCAGCACAGATTTCTTTTTGTTGCGGTCTAATGCAAGAATCATAGCAGTCTTCTCTTCCTTTTAGTTTTACTTACTTGCTTGACAGAGAGGTTTGTTGCTTTCACTATGCCTCTTTTAGTTTGGCCCACATTTCCTCCAGTCTCCCAGGTCATCGCCCCCTGCCAAGTCATTCCTGAGGCATTCACCCATCTTTGAAGAATTAGCCCTTCTAAAGTCCTGGACTCTTGTACTAGGTGAAAAGAGAGAGAAACATAACAGCATGGTCAAAACTACAGGTCCCCAGGTGGACAATGACATCCTGCTCCCCCTCCCTTCCTACTGCCCTAGTAATCCATAGGATACGCTTCCCATTTCTCCACGCCGGGGTGACAAATAGGCATCTGACCTCCCTCTCCACCCACTTACCTATTCCCAACCGGATCCCATGACAATGGAGTCCTTCACCAGAAGTTGCTTTCTCCTTCTCTATGGCCCCCGCACCTTCCCCGGCCACTACCATGGATGCATCCTCTTGGCAGTCCTGCTCCTCTAGAGCAGCATAGCAGTTTTATAGTAGTACTGGTTGCATTTGAGGAATGTGCCTGTGACCCTCCCAGCCCTCCAGATCCACCACCCCTTCCCTTCTCGAACTTACCATAGTCCAGCCGCTCCTCCTATCTTGCATCATTTGAAGTATTGGTGTTGGACTTGGTGGCCCCGTGTTGGAGAAAAGGTCACTCGACTCCTAATCGGTGCAGCCCCAACTCTAGTGGCTTCCTCCTGACTCATAACCAATGCAGCCTCCAGTCTAGAGACCTTTTCTGTCACTCCAGAGAGGCGCACACAGGTGGGGCAGCACCGCAGTCTCCAGAAGGTCTCCCTGAAGACTGCCTCCCTACAACCACTGTACTGGACCAGTCTCCACATTCTCTATTCCTGCTCTCCCTGTGCTTCTTGTCCTCATTTTTTTATAGAACCCAGTATGGCTAAGCTGTACACAGTATGAGTTGTTATAGTACAATACACAACCTTGTAATTTACAGTAACCTAGGTATGTCACAGATTCCAGGCATGCTATAATAGTAAATTACTACACAGACACAATCACTACACAGATACAGGTATGCCACAAACACAAACACTACATTTAAGCTTTTCCCCACAGACAAGATAGTATCCCATTACCTAAATATCAATCTAGCAGCAAGCTCCCAAAACCACGAGCTGCTACCGGTCAGCAACAATACACCCCCAATACTCCTGCCGACTAGCCCCCAAGTCATACAGCTGTATCTGGGCTTCATCAATTAGGGCTCCTGGCTGATAGCTAACTCCTGGCAGACGTCCTTTGTGGTAGTCCTTAGCAAGATGGCCACAAGCAGGAGGACCACTTGGAAGGCTGGCGTTGTGTATGTAGATGCAGAGTGATGGAAATCCTCTCAGAAGCATCCAATTTGTGCCCATACAGTCACGAGATGCAGCTAGAGTTGGGATCTGATGGCTGATTGGTGAGCCTCAGATACAACCATGAAGTAGCCTCAGTAATTCCACTCTGGCTTCAGGAGCTCTCTCCTTCACAGCTGGGCATAGAGGGAAAGCAAGTCAGCTTCCATGAGCTCTCTCAGCCCCAATTTCACCAACAGTGACCTCTGAATTGTAGCTGCTTTCTCAGCAGCTTAGGGCCAGCATATATAGCCTTGTTACTGCTTTGCAAATCTTCTGAGCAGCACCTGACTGGTGCCCATACAGTCAGGAGGTACAGCTACAGTTTGGATCTGGCAGCTGATTGATGAGCCCCAGATCCAACCAGAAAGTAGGGTCAGTAATTCAGCTCCAGTTTTAGGAGCTTTGTCCTCCATGGCAGGGGGTACAGGGAGTGCGGGTCACTTTCCTTGAGCCCTCTCTGCCCCTATCTCAGCAGTGGTGGTCTCCTCAATACAGCTGCTTTCTCAGCAGCTTAGGGCCAGCAAGTATAGCCCTGTTACTGCTATGGAAATCCTCTCAGCAGCACCTGACATGTGTCTGTACAGTCAGGAGGCGCAGCTACAGTTTGGATCTGGCAGCTGATTGGTGAGCCCCAAATCCAACTAGGACATAGCCTTAGTAAATCAGCTCTAGCTTCAGGCCCTCTGTCCTCTGCAGCAGGGTGTACAAGGTAGGGGTTCTATGTGGTAACGGCAACCGGCGAATGGCAAGCCATGTTATCATGACATCAGGGCAGCGAAAACAATTTCTTCACCATGACATCCTCAAGCGCTGGAGGACGGCACCAGGGACTTACAAATTTTGCTTTCTGTAGGGGCCTGCCCACCCACACCACAGACAAGTGGGGGCTTTGCCCCCACACACACCCCTACTAAAGGATTCTCAACTCCAGGGGGGTGCATGTTGAGGGGGGGCAAAAGCAAAAAATGCAAGTTTCAGGCTGGGCGCAACAAAAATGCAGTAGCGCCCGGACCCAGACCCGAACCCAGTACCTCCCATACTGCAACCGGACGCCAACCCCCAATGCCACAGTGCAGCTTGGCAGCCCACCACAGTGCCACCCCTACATCCCTTCTGCCCCCTCACAGCCCAGGCTAGCCATGCTAGCTCTCCTCCACATGCATGTACATTTAGCGACATCCTGTCGCTGCGGGCGCCCACCCCACCACATCTGGTTGCCCTACCCCCTGATCACCATTCGAGCTTTTGCCCACAATGTGTCGCCATTTAAGATGGTGCCATCTTTCAGGTGCCAGCATCACAGGCTACCCAGGGTAGGTGGGTCAGCTTCCGTGAGCCCTCTCAGTATATAGCTTCAGCAGATACTAGTTTTTTAGAACCTAGTTAATAGTTTATTTTGATACAAATACAGTATATCTTATCTATATTTTAAAGAGGGAAAATAAAATAATGCATATTCTGCTATAGTTGAGGTTTATTATTAGTTAAAAAAAATGTTTGTTTTAATCCTGAAAAAAGTCCTTTGGCACAAATTGTGTACATGTGCACCTAATTTGCTCCAGCAGAGATACAACTTTTAAATATAAGGCACCTTAGTATTAGTTATGCTTTGATATAGACCCTGCCTTCTTTTTTATTTTCCTCAGTGACCTCCCCCATAAACGCCGTCTCCTTGCACATCCATATGTACAGTATGCAGATGGCAATGCACTCTTTTTCTGTGATGCCTCTATTCCTGAGCTATTAAATTCCTTCAACATGTCTGATAGTGTCCAATGTTGTTTTGCTCAAATCAGCTCACCAATAATGCTGCAAAGGTGTTTTTTCACGGCTGCTGGTGCTTTGCAAAGACTTGCTCACCTTAAACTTTCCCTGCCTTCAAGACTGTTGATGGCATTTCCTTCAGTAGTCCTTCAGTAGTACCCCACTTCATGGGCCTCTTTGTGGGGCTAGATCAAAGCCTTGATTTCTTCACCTATATCAATGCTATGTGCACTAAACTCTGCCCCGAGATTGGTGCACTGAACTGCAACAAGGTTTGCCTTCCACTCCCAGTGCACCAGAAGAACATCTTTAAAATGATGTTGCCAGTGTTTGACAACTAGATGTGGTCCACAGGGCCAGATCCAAACCCACTTTAGCCAGAGAGAACTCCATTTACTGATCCTTTAGGCATTTCACTCTAAATTTGTTAGGACTAACAGGTTCACACTTTATCTTAAGTGTCCATTTCAATGTAACTGTGAGGTCAGTAATCATTAAATATATGCAATGGGGTAATTACATTGTAGTTACATATTTGTTGAATGTAACTGCATTGCAGTGTAACCACACGGTAGTTATTTATTTGTTCAGATAATCACCTTTGAGTAAGATAACTGTTTTACAAAGGTTCCACTGCTTGAGTTTCCCCAAATCCCTAAAGCATTTTCTCTGTCCCATCCTGAGTGTCCCCCCATTACAGATTTTTGATGTTGACTAAGATCACTCACAGTATTCAGAGTGGCAGGTTTGCATATCAGGGGGAGACATATGCAGGCCATATGAAGGGGGCAGTACATCCCTGTAGTTGAACTACTACTACTTTTGTTTCAGAGATAAAGGGACAATAGGGATAATCAGTGCTCTCCAAGCTGAACATATGATAATTTTGTTATGATGTACTGTGACGTAAATGATCATTATCAGTTACATATAAGCATATTATTCATCTTCAATGTCCATCATTGTGATCATAACTAACAATGATTAAATATGAATGTTAAATGCCCATCAGTCAAAGCAAAGTGTAATTGAAATGATAATTGTGACGAATGATAGTTTATCATAATCTCCTATTATCATGGTTTCTCATAATTGACCATAGTTCAGATAAGTGCAATAAATCTTGAAAAAAATCTAATATATCTTCTTCTGTAATTTTTTAATTAATCTTGCTAAGCCATTAGGAACCTACTGGCATACAATATTAGAATCACCTTTTTCTATTTATCTTCTATCTAAACATAACAACTTCTTTTAAACTTACGCTTACTATAGTACTTACAGTACCACCATCTTATGAATTATAAAAGCTCAAACTGGTTTATGTATCCCCAGAAAGAGGTTTCCCTTTAGGTCATGGTAAGTTCCTACAAGTACTTTGTTTGTGCTTAGAACTATTCATTACAATCTGCAAGCTACTTTTTGCCAGTTCAAAATTATTTTAAAAGTATAAATTACCATTGCTTTGGTTCATAAATGGGTCATTTAAATATGCATAATAGTTCTGCAAATCTCTACACTTGACAAAATGTGCATTTACTCCTCTCAAAAGGTTTTTAAAACTTGAGCTCACATAATTTGTTTTATAATTAATTTTCTTTTGCATAATTACACTTTTATGTTTGTAAACCTATAAAACCATTGTTTAATATTTCCCAAGTGATTTGCAAACTCACAGCATTAAACTGATACTGTCATCAATGATTATACTTTGACTATTTACTTCTTTTTCAAAAACTTAAGTCAGTGTGATACCTTTGACCCCACACCCATTTTCTGGGACACTCCAAATCCTCTGTTGCAAAAGAAGAGGTCAACCAAGGTTCTGTCAAACGTAGATTCTGAGGACCATGGGCACAAGAACCAGAAGGAGAAACACCTTATGTTAATACACAAAGTCCATGAACTTACTGTCCACACATTACTGGCAAGACAAGCAGTGGACTTTATTCTTCCAACATCCTGTCTGTACCACATGGCATCCAGGGAAAACACACAGGGTGAGTCCTGTGGCATAGTGATGGCACTGAAGTACCAGCACTTCTTCTCCCAGCAACATATTCAGTTGAAAGATAAGTCAATTGTGCCTTACAGCATAGCTGGAGAATGCCTCAA
This sequence comes from Neoceratodus forsteri, assembly GCA_016271365.2. NCBI lineage: Eukaryota > Metazoa > Chordata > Ceratodontiformes > Ceratodontidae > Neoceratodus > Neoceratodus forsteri. Next base: position 720,942,791 of record CM057458.1, on the reverse strand, counting down.
AGGTGTGTCACTATCTCCACAGGTTACACATAGTTCAAAAGTCCCGAGAACTTAATTTCTACTGTTTCCCAATCCCAGTCTCAGTTACAGAAGATAAAGATGGTCTGAGGAATACTTATGACTCATCCATCTGCTGGAGGGGATATCGCAGCAGAGGTAGCCTATCCTCTTGTTGTATGGTCTGCATGACTGACAATGGGGTACAAGCACTATGGGTTAGGACACTGTTACTCCTGATGACAGTCAATAATTTTCAGGAGGTGATTAGAAAGTTATGTTTTTAATGATCAGATGAATGAGATCATGGTCTCCCTTAATGATCATATGGTAACAACTGATGATTGACAATGATTAATCAGAAATTACTTTCAAAAAACATGAATGATAATTTACTGATTTTCCTGGGCTGGAAATACCTTTCTCTGTGTGCCCCACACTGTACAGTCATGTGTAAAGCAGTTTACATTTTGTGCAACTCAGAAAGAACCAAGAGGTTAGGGTGCAAGAAGAATCCTGAATGCTGAAGTGGATCAATGAAAAGTTTTAAAAGGCTGAACCCTGCTACAACTCACTCCTCAGTTACCAACACACAATCAAGCAGTAATGCAGTCAGTTTTCTTAAGTTCACTGATCATTTCCAGGTTTTATTTTTGTGCAGCCTACCAGGGAATTTTGCAACACTTTGGAGAGCACTCTGGTCAGAGACTTGATGATGACTTACACCCATAGAATTTCCACCTACTGTACATCATATGATCTTACCATAGTCCAAAAACTAGAAACAGAAATACTTGTCCTTGGGCCTACAAGAGACTCTGTGTAAAGAAATGCAAATGAAAAATGAGATGTCAACCCTTCCAATGGCTCATATGAGTTATAATGTTGGAAAAAGAAGTGGTGTGAATTTAAACTTGTCTAGTGAGGTTGCTGTGCATGGCCAACTTTGTGTTTCTCAAATATTGTTCCATTCTTCATGACTTTGCTAGCAATGTAAGAAAGTAAAAACTGTGAAAACATGAACTTTCCCCACCAATGTAGCACCTTATACTGCTCTCTGCACTCTCACTCTCACCCACCCACACCAGGGAAAATAAAATCACCTCCTCCCTAGTCCACCTAACAACCCATCCTACCTTCCTCCATCCACCCATACAAGTACGTAAAATTAAAGTATTACCCTTCCTCTCATTTTTGTAGCACCCATCGCACCATCCTTCCTCCTGCCTAGTCATAGCAGTAGTCAAATCACCACTCCCACACCCTCATAGCATTCTCCCCATGGCTTCACAGTGAAATATGAAAAAGAAAGACTCCTAAGAAAAGAGATGGTGTCCAGCTCAAACCTTCATCAAACCACCTCAGCCACTCTCAGTCTAATATAACCATTATAGCGATATACCAGAAGGGTATATTAAAACAGTAGTTATGATACACTTTACTGAAAATCATGCAACTGCTATATACAGTTCCCATTGGTATATTACTATAGCAGTTAGTTTTAGACAGATGGTGACCAGCTGAGGGGGTGTGAGGAGGGTTTTTGTTGGTTGCCATCTCTTTTCCTAGAAATATTTGTTTGGTTTTATTGTTTAAGCATGCTGCAGTGTGCAGTCATAAGGGAGAGAGGAGAGTGGGGTGGGGTGTGCTACTACAAGGGTGGGGGAAGGGGGTGATTTGACTCCAGGTGTAGCTTGTCAGAAGGATGGTGGAATGGGGTGCTACATGGGTTGGTGAAGTAGGTAGTTGACTACTGGTGTGACTGGGACCTCACCCATTCCCATAGGTTCAGAGTGCTCTACATCAATACATGAGAAATACAATGTACACCTAAATAATGTGATTCTAGAGGAGGGATGGGTGTTATGAGGGTGGGGAGATGAAAGTTTTAATTTTACTTACTGGTGCTGCTAGATGGGGGGAGAGTGGAATGGAGTGCTAATGGTCTGGGGGCTGAGGTGGTTTTCCTTTTACTGCTGGAACTGGGAGGGAGGGAAGGAGGGGGAGGGAGGGAGAAGGGTGGGATCAGGTACTACAAGAGTAGGAGATTCACTTTGCAAAATGGCCCTTCTTTTATGAAGATCAACTTTGCAGAGTTTTTCCTTTCACAAAGCAGTCACTTCATGGGAAAAAAAACTGTAAAATGCCCACTTCATATCAAAGTGCCATCAAAGTGCCAACTTGTCAAGTTCTGTACTTCTACTAATTTTATTTTTTATTTCTTTTATTCCAGCCTGCTCTTGCTTGGGCTCGAGCCCCTGCAGCTTGCCTGAATTTCAACTGCATGCTGATCTTACTACCTGTCTGTCGAAACCTGCTGTCCTTTGTTAGAGGGTCATGTGCGGTAAGATAAGCATAAGATTGTGTGTTGCATTGCCAAGCTGTATTAGAGAAACAGCAATGTTTCCACTGTAGTTCACAAGGACAAAACGCCCTTTAGGTTAGAGGAACCAACAATTTGCTAAAAGGGTGGGTTTTAAGGAACTAGAAACCATTATCTGTACATCAACCAACATTTCTTCAGTAGTGAACATAGAGTTATTGGCTTATACTGTGGTCTAGTACCCAAAGTGTTAAAGGCATAGCCATTGTTAACACTGCAGCAAATTATGGAGGGGGGGGGTGCATCACTGGAAGTGTAGTCCTTTGGAACAGATCTGGTTACGCAGAGTTCCTGGGCTGTGAACAACAGTTGTCATCTGCCATGTATGTGGAACTAGGAGGTCTTATGCTCGATCTCATGGTCTCCATTGAGATTGAGAACAGTCAGACACAAACTGATCCAGTAGCTTGGTTGGATCATTCCATCGTATCCCCTGAAAATTGTCCCCCTCTGTGAAATTGGTCTATTATCTAGCTTAGCAGAAGCTTGACCCAGACTTCTGTGGGCTTCAGTGGATACTGCAAGCATTATTTTTTTTTGTTGACCGGGTAGGTGAAATAAGAGAAACATGGTTATAAACAAAGCAAAACAAGAAGAGTACATTCAATGCCCACCATACATTATAAAAGTGTATTTATTGGTGCAGAAATTCATAGAAAATGCTGGTCAATTGCCTCTACATATTGCCATGGCTATGAGGCTTCTGCCTGGGGGCCCCTGAGGAAGCCACATAGCCATGGCGACATGTAGGGTCAGTTGACCAGCATTTCCTACTTTTATAACATATTGTGGATGTTGAGTGCATTTTTTTCAAGTTTGTGTGCTGACAGCAGCACCTTTGGGGATCAGGAGTGCTCTTCTTTTGTTCGTCTACAGTATCATGGTTATAAACAAGTTGGCAAACACATTTTCAAGAGTAACTGAAAGTACAGATCAAACAGTGTAAAACAGTCTCATAAAGTTGTAATAAGGAGGCACAAAAACATGAGTTAAACAACTTTGCAAGAATACAGTCCTGGTGCTATTATATAATAGAGAGTACAAGCAGTGGTAACACAGCACATTCCTGAAGAATCCATTCTTGAAGAGGAACATCAGATTGCTGGAGGGGGCGCAGCATAGGGCAACCAAGATGATTCAGGGACTTGAGGGTAAATCCTGCGAGGAGAGGCTGGGAAAACTGCAAATGTATTCCCTGGAAGAGAGGAGGGATACGGGGGATATGAACAAAATCTTTAAGTATATAAAGGGTATAAACAGGATTAATACAGAAGGGATTCCTCAGATCAGATGGGGGACGGACACGAGAGGGCATTAGCTGAGATTGGGGGGAGATTCAGTAGGGAAATCAGGAGACAGTTTTTCACATAAAGGGTGGTAAATAAGTGGAACACTCTGCCCTAGGAGGTGGTATCGTGTATAACAGTGGGAGGATTTAATACAGGGTGAGACAGAGTGAGGGGGTAGTTATGAAGAGGGGAGGGGAGGTGGGGCAGCTGCAGGTTGAGAGGCTAGCTGCACAATCGGGCAGACTCGATAGAACATGATGCCTGTTTCTGCTGGCATTTTGTATGTTCATATGTTCATATGTATAAACTGAGAAGACATTATGTCTCCCTTCAGCAGTGGGGTAGGCAGGACAACAGAGGCCTATAATAAGGAACTTCTGTCCATTGCTGACACCTTGGCACCAGTCTGCTCCCACTAAGAGTTTTTGCAATGAAACTCAATGTGGTTTGATGATGGGCTCTACTATTTGAAAGAACTGGGATGGCATTTTGAGCACAGAGGAAAGTCCAGTACCTTGTCTGACAAACTTGTCCTGATATACTGTAGTATTATCAGAGATATCATGAGAAACTAATTGTAGTAAGAAGAAATTTATTCTCTGTTGTTATTGCTGAAGAGGTTAACTGGCCCCACTGTCTCTTCAGGGCTGTTGGTAACATCTTACAATCAGAGTGTCTTGACACCAGCAATGTGTAGGCGTCCATTAAAAGGTTCAAAGATTTCTATAATTTCTTTACTTTCAGGACTGTGTATATTAGGGCTGGGATACCCACTTCAGTTGTTGGTCAAAGTTACGGTTATCTAAACACAGAATTGAAGGAATTTCCATTGTTATCATTGATGTTTTGGTCATCAATGGTTTTTGCCCAAATGAGTGTTTGGAAATCCTCCAGGTGACATAACATTTATGTCCAGCACCTGTACCTTAGACCCTGCTCCCCTGAACCTGGTGAAGGCTTGATGGAAGGGTTACCCCCCCAGCAGCCTCAAAGGAGACTGTGGTGAGACCCTTAGTGAAGAAACCATCAATAGATCCTGATAATCTTGCAAATAATATAAACAAATTCATAACCTTATGCTCTAGAGTAAGGTTATTGAGAAGATGGTGGCAACTACAATGAAGAGAACACGTGGAAGGGAATACTAGCTATTAGCCATTCCAAGTGGTTATCGGCCTCAACAGACCGCTGAGTCAGCCTTGGTGAGGGAATAGAATTATCTCCTCCTTGGAAGGGATCAGGGAAACTATCTATAGTAGTATTTCCTGTTCTATAATTAGCATTCAGCATCATCAATCACCTGAAACCTATTGATTGCCTGAGGAACTCTGGGGGTCTCTCCACAGAAACATAGACAATTGTTTGCAGAGAAGGACCACTAGGCCCACCATGTCTACCCAAGGATCCCCTGCCTATTGCACCTCTGCAGACCCTAGCTTGTCTCCAGGGACCTAGCCCCTCCCTGTTTCTATAATATGCTCCTGCATGTATCCCATGCATGCTTGATGTCTTCCACCATTCTAACCTCCACAACCATGACTGGCAGTTGTTTCCATGTTCTACCACCCTTTCTGTGGAGAAGTATTTTGTCATATCATTCCTGAAATTTCCCCCCTCCAATTTCATTGCATGTCCCCTAGTTCTGGAGCTCATCCTTCTTTGGAAGAGGCTTATCCCTGCATTCTGCCCACCCCTGTGAGGTACTTGAAGGTCTCAATCATGTCACCCCTCTCTGTTCTGTCCTCCGGAGTGTACATATTGAGATTTCTCGGTCTTTCCTCATAGGGTTTCCTGTGCAACCCCTGTGCTATCTTGGTTGCACATCTCTGGATCACTTTCACCATGTCTATATCTTTCCTGAGGTGTGGTCTGCAGAGCTGGATATGGTGTTCCAGGTGGGAGTGTACAAGAGAGCAGTACACTGGCCGTACCACCTCCCTCCTCCTGTTGGTGATACCCTTCCTTGTGCACCACACCATCCCAGTAGCCCTGTCCATGACCTTGGTACACCGCACTGCCACCTTTAGGTTTTCTGAAATAATAATCCCAAGATTTCTTTCCTGCCTAGTGGATGCCAACACCTCTTCACCATGCTTTTCTCAGCACCAGGGTTTATGTGCTCTAGATGCATGATTTTCCACTTCTTGGCATTGAACCCCAACTGACATGCCTTCAACCACTCCTCTAGATCTCAGTGCATTGTCTCCACTCCCTCCTTGGTGTATACCCTATCATAGATCTTGGTGTCATCTGCAAAAAGGCAGGCCTTCCCCTCCAGTTCCTCTGCAATGTTCCCTATGAAGATATTGAAGAGGACTGGTTCCAGCACAGAACCTTCAATACGTGTTGGTCACTTCCCCATCCTTAGAGTGTGTGCCATTTACCAATACCCTCTGCCTCCTATCTGTTAGCCAGTAGAGAACCCAATTTACCATTTTCGCCCCCACCCCAATTCCATAACTGTATTTGAATTGTTCTGGGCCTTCCTTACAGATCTTCAGCAGCCTGTGGTCATGTCAGTTTCTAGATCAGTATTGTTCTCATTGTTGTTTGAAGTGTGTATGCTTCCACACTGAGTGGTGATTCAAGACTGAGGCTTGAGTCTTCACCATTTTGCATATGACAGTTAACCTATTTTGTTTGTACCCAGACAAGGTGACTCAGTGTTGACTTGGACAGCAGTCTTGTCCAAATCAGAAGAGGCCAGCTACAATCAGAAGATGGATGGCCTTTAGTTAGTTGAGGCTGAACCCTGACAAAAAGAGTTGTTATTGGTGGTGGGTTCTTTTCACCTGAAAGTGCCCATGTTACCAGTGGGAAGACTTTGAAAATGTAAGATTTAGACACAACTCAGTTTCTATTTCATATATTTTCTCTAATTCTTTCCCCCTTTTTTAAGGCTACAGGGCGGAGCTCTGCAGACCTCTTGATATTGAAAAAGCAGCTCACCTCACCGGATCCAAATGAACAACACAGGATGTTCGGAGTTAAAGCACAATCCCTCCACCTGTCCGTGGAAGCACTCTGCTGTCTCCATATATTGCAGTGCCTGTTGCACTCTTGCACTCTTTTTGTTTCTTGGCGATCTCTTTGCCAGCTGTCACTACCATATGCCGTGTTGTGAGTGCAATGCGCATACGTGACTTTCACAGCCACAATGCGCACGCGCGAAATAGCATGCCATGCCTAAGATGGCAACCATCAGTTCAGTGCGCATGCCCCAGTATTGCGGCCATGATGCACATGAGCAGCTCTTGTGCTGCTCCTTTGCATCCCTCTCAGCTCTGACCAGATCTTGTCTCATTACTGAGGACAGGTGTAAGAAACAAAGATCACTGTCCTCTAAATGTTATCTGGCTGCTTGTCTACACCTGATGTCATAATCTAATTATTATGGCATAATAGTTATCTCCACAGCAACTAATTGTGATATCATAAACAGAACTGCAACGTCAGCTGCAGACTGCAGATAAGCAGGCAGAGTGGATAGGCAGAGCTCCTGCGTTCATGCAAATCTCCTTAGTAATAATGGAACAAGGGTATTACAGAAAAAAAATTCATAACATACTGAATAAGTTTATTGTATTTAAAAAATAAATTTTTTCAGAATAGTCAACAGTGTCAGGGGCTTTTTAAGTCATCTATTGAGAAAATAGGCTTGGGCCGCCTATCATTAGTAGAGTGAAGTGAGAGGCTACACTGATTGTTGACAACTTGGGAGTTGCTGTTGACATCAAACTGTTCCTGAATTCTCAGGTGTCAGAGGTCATCCAGAGTGGTTGTTTCTACCTGAGAAATACCAGTAGGGTGATATGAGAACAGCAGTATAGGCTTTTGTCACCTCCAGTCTGGATTACTGTAACCTATTAGCCACCCACTCAGAAATCAGGAATTTGTGCTCCATAGGGTAGCAGCTTTTACTGGCCCCCAAATCAAGGTTAAAGTTAGCTGAAGACAGATCTTTGTCAGTTACTGGCCCTAAGCTATGAACCCCACTTTCATTAAATATCCATACTACTTCTACAATTAACTGTATTAAAATCCTGACCGTTAGGCTAGGCCTTCAAAGACTGAAGAACTGATTTGTGATTTAACTTACTAACATACTAGAAAGACAGCAGAGTAGGCCTTATGGTCTTTCAAATCTGCTCGGGGATCAGCACCCTTGCCAGGCACCATTACGGTCTCCCCCCACCTTCCCACATGGTCCTTCACCCTCGTCCTCTCCCCACAATTGTTTAACCAGGTGAGACACACTAAGCTGTAAGCTTGTTTACAGGTGCAACCTGGGATCACAGGGAAGTTAAGTGACTTGCTCAGGGTCACACAGTATGCAAGTGGGGGCTGTGGGATTCAAACCCAGGTCTCCAGATTTGCAGCTCAGAGCCTTAAACCACTGCACTATACTGCCTCTGACGGAGTCTTGAGATGCACCCTCTCCCTATACCTGTCCCAGCCTCTCTTGAACCCCTCCACAGTTGTTACCACCACCAGTTCCACAGGCAGAGCATTCTAGGGGTCCACCACCCTTTCAGTGAAGCAGCATCTCCTAATCTCCCCCCCGAGCCTCCCACCTACCAACCTCAATGCTCTGGTCGTCCCCTCTTCCCGCAGCTGGAACACTCTATCCTGACCCACCCTATGGAACACCTTGAGGTATTTGAAGACCTCAGTCATATCCCCTCTATCCCTCCTCTCTTCCAGAGACACAGGTTGAGCTCTTCAGGCCTCACCCTATAGGGCATCTCCCCAAGACCTGGTATCATTTTGGTCACCCTCCTCTGGACCCTATCCAGGAGGGCAATATCCCTTTTTAAGATGCCAAAACTGCACACAGTATTCAACGTGTGGTCTAACCAGGCAGTTATATTATACAGTGGTAGGAGCACCTCCTGGCTCCTCGAAGTTATCCTCCTGGCTATGCACCCCAGCATTTTATTTGCCTTGGCCGCAGCCCTCCTGCACTACTCTGAGTTGTTCATTTTGCCATCCGCAACCACCCCAAGGTCCTTCTTCCCCCCTGTAGCCTGCAGTGTCCTCCCTTCCAAGGTGTATACATGTGCAGGGTTCCTGGCCCCCAGGTGGAGAACCCTGCACTTCTCTGTATTAAACTGCAGTTTCCAGGTGCAAGATCACTCATCCAGAGTCTCCAGGTCCCCTTGAATGGCTACCCTACCCTCTCCCCATCCACTACCACCCCCAACATCGAATCATTGGAATAGAGGCTCATCTCACTCCTGATGCCATTCCTGAGATCCACTATGTAAGCATTAAACAGGAGTGGCCCCAGCACCGACCCCTGTGGTACCCCGCTGATGACCCTCCTGCGAGATGAAACCTCCTTCCAACCATCACCCTCTAAAAATGTCCTGTTAGCCAATTCCCTATCCACCTACCCATCTGTACCCCTACCCACATGTCCCTCAGCTTCTCCAGCAGCCCAGAGTGTGGCATCGAGCTAAATGCCTTGCTGAAGCCCAGAAAGAGGACATCCACTGGCCTGACCCTGTCTACTGTTCTCGTCACCCAATCATAGAACTCCACCAGGTTAGTCTGACACAACCTGCCCTGGACAAAGCCATGCTGGCAAACATTCAGGAGACTCCTTACCTCCAGGAACACCTCCAGCCTCTCCTTTAGGATGCCCTCCATCACTTTGTCCATCACTGACATCAGGCTTACCAGCCTTTAGTTTCCTGGCTCCTTCCGTGATCTCCCCTTGTGTATGGGCACAATGTGGGCAGTCCTACAGTCCTGAGGCACCCAACCAAACTGAAGGGAGGAGTTAAAGAGATCTGCCAGAGGCTTGGCCAGGACATCAGCCAGTTCCTTAAGCACCCTTAGGTGCAGATCATCTGGGCCCCGGAGTCTTCTCCGCTCTCAGAGATGTCAGGGCCTCCCACATCCTTACAATGGGGATTTCAACATCCATGGGCCCACCCATTTTCACAGGTCCGCCCTGCTTCTCCCCTTGTGGTGCCACCCCTTCCTCCTCCCTGGTAAAGACCGAGGCAAAGTATTCATTTAATACCTCTGCCTGCTCTCCAGCATCCTCCACCCACATACTCCCTGCCCTCAGTCTGCTAATCAGCCACTTCCCCTTCCTCCTTTCCCCTGATATACCTGAAAGAAACCTTTTTTCCTCTTTTAATCCCCAGAGCCAGCCTCACCACTCTAGGGACCTTCCTGGTGAACATATCATACTCCTCCCTGTCCATACCCCTCGCGAATGCCTGTAATGGCTATATGCAGCCTTTTTTTTCCTTACTGCCACCTGAACTTCTCTTGACCACCAGCTCGGTTTCCTGGCTCTACCAAACTTGCGCCATTCCTTGGTGCAGGCCTTGGTAGCTTCCAGGAGCCCCTATTTAATGATTTCCCAGCAGCTCTCATTGTCCATACCCTGCCTGATCCCATTTAGGTAGCCCCTAAGGATCCTCCCCATGCCCTTGAAGTCTGCCCCCCTAAAATCAATGTCCATTGTATGCGATCAATCAACACTTTCCCCCAGGTCAAGCGAGAACCAGACCATGGCATAATCACTTCCCACCAATGGGTCCCCTACTACTAGGTTTCTGATGAGATCACCATCTGCCAGGACAACATCCAAGATGCGTTACCCACTCATTGGGCCAGTTACAGACTAGTCAAGAAACGCATCCTGGACTACATCCAGCAGATGCTGCTCCCTGTCCAACGATGATGTCATAGTTCCCCAGTCCGATCCTGGCATGTTTAGGTCCTCCAGCACCACAGTTTTACCCCCTTGCACACAATGGTCCTTAAGTTTGCCACCAGGCCTTCCTCCAGGTCCTTCACCTGCCAGGTGACCTGTATATCACCCCTAGCTTCACCCTCTTGCCCCCAGGAGCTTGTATGGTAACCCATAATACCTCCACGTGCGACTCTGCCTCCTCAACCCTGCTTATCTCAATGCCATCCCCAATGATGAAAGCCACTCCCCCACCCCTTCCCACAGCCCTGTCCTTTCTGAATGTGGTGTACCCTACTAGGTTCAGGTCCCAATCATGCCCAGAGGTAGTCCAGGTTTCAGTGACAGCCAACACATCCACTCCCCCCTCTGCTAGCATTGCCTGGAGTTTGGGCATCTTGTTTGCCACACTCCTAGCATTAATTAGGACCACTTTCCAACCCATCCTCACTCCTCTGCCCAGTGGGCTCCCAGGTAGTTCGCTGCTAGAGCCCCCGCCTGTGCAGTTCTGTGCTCTTGATCTGTCCTCTCTCCTCCCTGTTTGTGGGAGGAGGCCATGGTCTCCCTGGGTGGACATGCTAGGGCTCACCACAAGTACCTTCCCTGCTGCTGTATATCTGATAAGTAAGCAATGAGACATGATGGGGTGTGCATTAGGCAGTTCTAATGCACAGCTTGGCTTGGGGGGGTTTAGTGAAGCATGAGGCCACAGGCCGAGTGCAGCTAGCCCCTTAGTCGTGCATTAGAACTGTCTAAAGCACACCCCAGAGTGGATTATTGCACTTATAAAATAGGTCTGTGTTTTCTGCTTGGGGTTTTTAGTTTCAGCTGTGCATTAGACATTCTAACATACAGCTAATGACCAATCAGAATAGCTGAAATCCCTTCCCCATTTTATAAAGCACTTTATACTGCAGTTGTAATCCGAAATGCATGGTGGAACTTGACTGAACAGTTGTTTATGTGCTTTGTGTATTATATCAGATATATGTTTTGTAAGTTATCTTGTTGTACAGCACCTTGATCCCTGGAAAGACATTTTTAAATGAAAAATTGATCAGTTTTTAGCAAAGACATTAAAATGAGGTCAGCCTCAGCCCATATCTGGTGGTTCTCCAGGTAGAGGTAAAAGCATCTCATAGCACTCTTCCTAGCTAACATTCTGGCTCTCTATAAAACTGCTTACCATGCAACTAGGCATCATAGCATGTGGATTTATACAGCTTAATGACTATAAACAACTGCACATAGACGCAGTCACTGGACAGCTAAAGTTATGCTCTCATCGGTTTGTGATACAGTACCTTGTGTAGGAAACAGATGACATAAAAGGAAAATACATTTATTAATTCATCCATTCATTCATTCATTCATTACCAATACAAAAATGTTTTGTTATAAAAGCCATACATGAACTTTGAAAAGGTAATGACTGGGCCAGCCAATCAACGCAGCACTAGGACTATTGCTCACAACACCAGCACCCGGATTTGGGAATGAGCTTGGGTCATGGGTGCTGGTCAAGAGGAGGAGTGTGAAGCATCTCGGAGGGCACTCTCTTCCTCAGGGGATGGAGGTTCACTACCTCCACTGCAATACTGTCACCTGGGTGACCATGGGTGGTAGTGTAAGTGCAGTACTACAGAACAAGGGGGAAGATGCCATATGGAGTCCACACTGCCATGCACTATGTCCACATGGGTTTCGATTCCTTAATATGCCAACATCCTCAGGGGTCTTGAGTACAACCAATGAACCCTCCTTTACAACACAAGATTATGTGGCACACACCATCTCTGGCACAACCAATGAGCTACCCTGGAGGTCCTCATATAGAAAGGACCAACACCTTGCCTGGTGGGGGGGGCATGAAAGGGTCAAGTGCTGGAGAAGGTTAGGTATGGTGCTGGATGGTGGTCACTGGAAGGGGGCAGTGCTGGAGGGCAAGGGACATAAACAATAAAATATAAAAAAAGAAAGTTAATTAATCAAAGAATACTTGCAAAGCTTTGTTGGGCAATTATGAATTTCTTTTGCAGACCAGATTTTAATCTGCAATCCTCTAATTTTACTTGGTGAATTAGATGCTGTACATTGCTGGTTAACTTGGAAACTGAAGCATTTGTGTCTGGTTTATTCCCCCAACTGTATCACAAACAAGGTTACAGTGGGGGGATCATTAGCTCTTGTGTCCATTTTACTTGTTGGTGCACCAGTAATTTACTTTTTCTAGTGGTATTTGTAAAAAGAGAAATCATGGATTAAGTCAAATGCAAGCAGTGTTCCAGTATTTGGGCCTTCTGACCTATAACCTTGGCATACTGTGCTCTGCACTGACTGCATGTTAGGTGATGGTAGATTAATTTTTTTTTTTTTATAATTCATATTTTATTAGTAAATTTTTTGCTAATACAGGGGACAGAGAATTACCACATACAATGCTTATACTCACAATGATACATGAGCTGTCCCCATCCCGCCCTTCCCCCCACCCCATGCAGCAGCAAGGTACTTACAACAATAGAAGAATGCAATATAGTATCATGAATAAAAAAACATTGAATGTACAGACTCATTTAGCAGCTCTGACCATAATTAACGTGTGAAGGGGATCCCAAGTATTCTTGTACCACTGCAACTTATTGTGGAGGCTGGCTATCGCTTTCTCAGTATGTAAGTTGGCCAAAATTTCATTAACCCATTCCTGATATGTTGGGCTTAGTGTATCCATCCAGTGCCGAAGCACAATTTTTTTAACAGATAGTGCAATCATGGAAATATGAAACCTTCTGACTCTAACCTTGATAGAGGATAAATCCCCCAACAAACATACGTCTGGAATGAAGTATTCCTGCAAACCCAGTATGGGGTCTAGGTTATTCTGTATGGCCATCCATAATGGCTTTATCTTAGGGCATGACCAAAAGATGTTAAGAAGCATACCTTTCTCTTGACATCCTCTGGTACAGGCCCCCGAACTTATAAGACCCCATTTCCTTAGCTTCACAGGAGTATAATACATATTATGCAATATATGGTATTGCATAAGGTGGAGTCTATCCTAAGAGACATATTTATGGCAGAACTTCCATAAAGCTGACCAGTTAGGAGTATATTGAGGAAAAAAAGAAACCCAGAGCCTGGTGGGGCCTTCAGGTCTCCCATATTTCCACTGATATAGGACACAATATATTTTGGAGATAGCACCTGGTGATTCCAATAAAGGGGAGAGATCCAACACAAACAGGAAAGCAGGTGGATGAGGAGGGATATTACCAAATATTGCGGAGAGTAGATGTTTCAATTGGGCCACCCTGAAGTAAAAAGTTAATGGGATATCAAACTTGTGAATTATATTACAAACTGAGAGCCATTCCCCTTCGTCATCCAGAAAAGTAGAGATTATCCCATCCCCAATCTGGGGCAACCATTTACGAGATATCATCTTTTTGTTTATTGAGAAAGACAGGGAATTCCAAATGGACTGGGACAGGTCCAACTCTGGGGAATACCGCAGAAATGAACAGAGCTGGGCGTGAACTCTGAGGGACGTTCAGATAATGGGACAATGAATAGTGTCCGGAGGGGAGGCTAATTTAAGATAGAACATTGTCTGGGGGTCAATGTTCTCGGATTGAATAAAGTCTAACTTGATTTTGAGCCAGACCGGTCTTAAATATTCCGGACCCGGATTAACCCACTGCAAATACTTTGCAATATGACTAGCCCAGTAATAAATTGCTAGATGGGGGATCCGCAGTCCTCCATCTAGTTTCTGAGCAGCTAGTTTGTAATATGCTAACTTGGCTTGTTTATTAGACCAGATGAAATTTGTGAAAATTCCATGCATTTTATGGAACCATGATAACGGTGTAAATGAGTTAAGAAGCGAGAGGGGATAAAATAAACGAGGAAAAACATTCATTTTAATGATATTAATGCGACCCCAAAGAGAGAGAGAGAGAGTTTGGACCATCTATTGAGATCCTGAACTATCACTTGGGAGAAAGGCTCCAAATTTTCCTTAAACCAGGAGGAGGGGTTACGCGTCAAATTAATGCCAAGGTATCTGAGAACACGTGGAGACCAACCGAGACCAAAAGACGACAAATCATTTTTAAAAACCTTATGATTAAGAGGGAAAATGGAGGATTTATTTATATTCGACTTATAATTCGAAAAAGTACTGAACTTGGCAATTTCCCTCAACATGATGGGGATTGAAGTTTTTGGATGAGATAAATGAAGGAGGAGATCGTCAGCGTAAGCCGTGATCTTCACCACCTGATTGCCAATCGGGATACCGCTTATCTCCGGATTATTGAGAATGTTTCGGATAAGGGGCTCTAAGTATAAATTAAATAAAAGGGGGGATAGAGGGCAGCCCTGCCGGGTACCGAAAGACAAAAGAAAGGGTTTGGAGAATGCTCTGTTGCCAGAGACTCTGGCAGATGGAGTTTGATATAAGGCCCGAATCCACTCTATAAACTTAGCCGGAAAACCAAATACTTTAAGGGCCTGAAACAGGAAATTCCAATTGACACGATCAAATGCCTTCTCGGCGTCCAAGGAGACCAATCCCGCGGGAAAGGCAGCATCCCTGGACACCGAGACTACGTGTGACAGGGTACGTAGATGGTCAGCTGATGAACATCCCCTCATAAACCCTACCTGAGACATATTAATCAGGTCAGGAAGAACTCGTGTTATTCTATCAGCCAATATCTTGGAGAGAATTTTAACATCTTGATTCAATAAGGAGATTGGTCTGTAGCTTTGCATTAATTCCGGATCTTTATCGGGCTTAGCGAGAAGAACAAACAGGGCCTCAAACAAATGTGTATCTATTTTTGCACCAGAAAGAATGTGGCAGTACAACTGGTGGAGAACTGGCAATAATTGTGATTGAAAAGTTTTATAAAATAAAGCAGAAAAACCGTCTGGTCCTGGGACCTTATCTGAGGGCAAAGCCCCAATGACCTCTGATATTTCCTCTAGCGATATTGGTGAGGATAAAAAATTCCTCTGCGATTCCGAGAGAGAGGGTAGAGAGGAATCCCTCAGGTAGGCCTCAAGCTCTTCTAAGGAAGAAGGGTTGTCCATATCCCTATATAAATCCTCGTAGTAAAAGGCAAACTCCTGCACAACCTCAGAAGGGGATACCTTCAAGGATCCATCTACCTGGGCCCTAATTGGAGGTATAAATCTAGCTGATTCTTGCTGCTTTAACCTTAAGGCTAGCAGGCGACCCGTCTTTTCCCCCGATCGATATAGTTTGCTTTGGTACAAATTATAGATAATTCTGCTTTTTCCCTCAATAGATCTAAGTATTTATCTTTAGCTACCGAGAGCCTCCTCATATCCTCTTCTGAGGTATTTGAGGATAATCTGGTTTCTAAAGACCTAATTAGAGATAGCGAAGCTAGTAATTCCACCTCTCAAGTCTTTTTCCTTTTTGTGGCTAAGCTGATAATGATCCCTCTCATGTATGATTTGAAAGCACCCCAAAAAATATCAGGTGTCGTATCCTCAGAGGAATTAGTGGAGAAAAGAAATCAATCTGTTCCTTTATTAGATCACAGTACTTAGTGTCTTTGAGCAATTGACCATTTAATTTTCATTGGTTTCTTTATGGAAATGTTAAGGAAGGCCAGCTTGAAGTTACTAGAGAATGATCAGACACTGGACCTGGCTGGATCGAGGTAGTTAAGATCCTGGCAAAAGGGCCTGAGAGAGAAAAGATAGTCAATGCGAGACTGGGTTCTGTGTACCGGTGAGTTAAAGGTATACTCCCTGTCCTTAGGGTGTAATACATGCCACACATCACACAGTCCGCACTGATCCAGAAAGTCCCTAAGGCCCCTCCGTCTGGGCGTTAAGCCCCTCAACCCAGTACCAGACCTGTCTACTTCAGGATCAAGAACCAGATTAAAGTCCCCACCTATTATTATACCAATGGGAAGCATGGGAAGGAGTATGGAGATAAGCTTCATGTAAAAGACCGGATCATCTGCGTTAGGCCGGTAGATTAATTTTAAGGGGTTACTGTTAAGGACCTTATAGACTGAGCCCTCTTGATCCCATGATCTATTAGGCACTCACCCAGATTCCAAGGATTTGTGCTCCACTGGGCACTAGCTTTTGCTAGTCCCAAATCAAGGTTAAAGTGAGCCGAAGACAGATCTTTTTGTTGTTCCTGGCCCTAAGCTATGGAATGTGCTCCTTTTAATCAGTACCCCAGTTAGCACTTTTATAATAGTCATTCCGGCTCCTGAGGTGAGCTGATGCTAGACCTTCCTTATTAGAACACTCCACATCGGTACTACATCTTATGACTCACTTACTCCTGTGCCTGAATGAACTCTGATATTGGTTTTGAGCCTGTTGATACCTTATTGCAATGATTTATATTAGAATGTAACCTGTGGCTGTCCTTACTGTGTTTTGTTAACTTTTGTTTTATTCATATGGCATTACTTTTATAGTCTTTTATTTATTGCTCAAGAACCTCCATGAAACAAGCATTTGTCAGTGCTGAATGTTTCCTTGCATGGTTTATGTGGCAGGTGTGTATTGTGTTAGTTGAACTTCTGGTGGGAGGAAAAGCCTGCATGAACTATGTTTTAACAAGCTGTTATATTTCAGACAGCAGTTGAATACAGAAGCTCAGGTAATAAGAAGGCTATGTTGAAAATGTGGGGTGTATCGCAGGGCTGGTGGCACTGAGGGTTGAGGTGCTGGACGCTACACCTTGTGCCACACCAGTGACCCGTGTTCAGGAGTGAGCACAGGCCACTGGGGGCTGACAGGGGAGGAGAAGGATTGAATGTCTCAGGGACAGCTCTCTTTCTCTGGGGAGAGGGGCGACCAGTCATTGGTGCATGCCTGGCCCCTAGTGGTGGCTGGGGGCTGGCACACTGATGCTGCAGACAGCGGATCAGAGGCAGGGCAGATGCCTGATGGGGTGCATGCATTGGAGCATGCCCAGCACCATTGCCGGTGTCCTTGCATACTCCGCCCCTGAACGGGAGAAACTAAGAGGAAAAAAGCTCATGGTGGAGGGCGCTCGCAGGTCCCACCCCCGAATAGTCATGCCACTGACCCCTGTACTGGATCTGGTCTTGGTGGGGGTGGGCCCCCCCACGACCTTGCCAGGAGGATAAGCCCTGAGGGTAGTTGAGTGGCGTCAGGTGATGGACGTCAGAGGGTGGGGCTGGGGCTCCCTCCAGATAGAGAGGGCCATGGAGCAGGAGTACAAATAATAAAAAAAATGTAGAGTGCAAATATTTAAGATTTCTACAGTTACTAGCATGCATACTGAAATTGCAACAAGTGAGCATAACTTTGTCTGACGGGAGGAAAAACCTGCATGAACTATGTTTTGAAAAGCTGTCATATTTAGGACAGCATTTGAATACAGAAGCTCGGGTAATAAGAAGCCTATGTTGAAAATGTGGGGTGCATCACTGGCCCAGTGGCACTGAATGTTGAGGTGCTGGAAGCCACACCTCACACCATACTGGCAACCCATGTTTGGGAGCAAGTGTAGGCCGCTGGGGGTCAGCCAGGGAGTAGAAGGATTGAGCATCCCAGGTACAGCTCTCCTTTTCCGGGGATTGGCCCCTAGCAGTGACTGGGGGCTGGCACACTGACACTGCAGACATTGGGTCAGAGGTGGGGCAGATGCCTAATGGGGTGCGGGCACAGGAGTGTGTGCGGCACCATTGCCATCGTCCTTGCACTCTCCACTCCTGAAGGGGAGAAACCAGGAGGAACAAAGCTCACAGAGGAGAAAACAGGAGGAAAAAAGCTCAAGGCTGATGATGGAGGGAGCTCACAGGTCCCACCCCTAATAGTCATGGCACTGACCACTGTACTGGATCTGGTCTTGGTGGGGGTATGCCTCCTCTTGAAGGAAGAAACTCTAGGTCCACCATCCATCATGTCAGCCCCTATGCTTTCCACACCCACCAAAATTAAATGTATTGGTAGTAACAGAGAAATAGAGGCACTGTTATTGACATCAAAGTACAGGCGCTGTATGCATTCATTTATTCAGGCAGAAAGATAGAGGAGCTAATATACCTCAATACCTCTTCTCTCTCCTTTCTGCTGCTGCCAACCCCTCCTACTCTCTTAGATCCTGGCACCCCTGCTCCTTCTCCAGCCCCCACTGATGGTGATCATCTGCTGGTATCTCCACCTTCTCCTACCACCTACATCATCTTTGGAACCAGCTAGACTTATTCCTCTGTGACTCCCCATCCCTTCCTGCTTTTAAACGCCAATTTAAGATGATTTCATCTCCCCCCTGCACCTGTCCATTCTGCCTTTCCTGTCTCCCCTGTCTCTCACTCTTCCCCAACCCCTTCCCCACCTCTCCTACCTCCCCCCTGAAATTTCCACCTGTAAGTCTACTCTCTCTTTTTTTTTTTTTACATCATTGTTATACCTCTTTTTCTTCTGAAAAGTTTTTACTAATCCTAAGTATTATATTCCGTATAATATGTATGACTTGGCACTCTAACTATTCAATGTAAATAATCTTGCCTAAACAGTTGTTGCTTTTGTATATGACTATATATATTTATATATATTCTTTTTTTCTGTTCTATTTGTAATTGTTACCCTTGCTCCTGAGTCATACTTGGGAAATGAGCCTTGGCTCAGTGTGCCTTTTCTGATTACCAAATTTTAAATAAAATAAATAAGTAAATAATGAAGACCTGGGACAGAATAGGATGAAATATAAGTAACAAACTTGGAGCCGCATGTATATGGAGACAAATCCAGGGAGAAGCAATGCCTCACTTGATAGTTACAGTAGATAAATCAGGTGCATGGATGGCTGACACCTACTTAAAGACAAACAGCTTTCAATTTGGAGTACAAAATGGAAACAAAGACTGTTTAACTTATCTCAAGTGCTGAATTTAGTCAGTGTGGTATCAGTATACAGTAGGTTGTGCAAACAGCTTATAGCAGCAAGTACAAATGCATTCAGTGTTCTTCAGCAATCCCAAACCTTGAGTCGGTAAACTTCATGCACTGCTATGATGCACTCCCTGGGCCCCTCTCCACTCTCATTAAAATGATGTTACTGCCTAACGTGTTTTGCACATGTGTGCTTCAGGGCTTGACAAATCTTAAAACTAGGTACTTGTCCATGGACAAGTGGTTTGTCCACAAGTAGTTGTCCTGATGCTTAAGTTGGTAGTTCAGGTATAAAATGGTATGTTTTTAATGGAAAGTATAGCAATACAAATAAACTCAATGGATTTATTGTAGTATCAGTTATTTAGTGTTGCAATATACAATAAAGAGAATACTGGTCTGGGGTTTTTTGTCAGCATGGAGAAGATTGTGAGTGACAGAAGTAGCATCAGCAGCGAGCAGCAGTAAGTGTAGTGCCAGCAGCTGCACAGTGAGAACATCATGCAGCAGACAGTACAGCATCAACATCAGGAAAAGTTATAGGAAGCCTGAGCTTGCCCCAGCCGGAGCATCATATTCAGTGTCATCATCAACACTAGTGACAGCCTCAGGGACATTTTCTTGTGAATCAGCAGAACTTGTAGTTGAACAAGGATGACCATGACCATGAATGTGGCATGTGACAGGACCAGATAGTTGCCAGTGGTTGATGGCTTGATCAGGATCAAAACTGTCTAATGCAGGACCTTCATCTGCTATATACAGAAGTGACTGGAGTGTGTCATGAGCCAAACTTGTTATTTTTGTTTTTATAAGATTCTGAATGGAGAATACTCTCTCACATTTAGCAGTAGACACACTCATAGCCAGTAACATTTCTATTAGATCAAGGATGTGAGCAAGCTGGGCCGGTTTCTCTTGTAGTAGTCGTGAATACCCTTGCAGATATGGCTTATCAACTGCAGACTTAAGCATTGCTTTTAATGCACAATACTCCCTTTTTATACTGGTTACGTGATCTTCAGGAAGAAAGTTGCAAAGTAGTCTAACAAATTAGTTAAATCAGTTGTGCCAAATTCTGCAAGTTCTTTTCATGATAAATCGCAATTTTTTGAAATTTAAACAACTGAACCATTTTAGAGGCTCCTCCGAGAAATTCTGAAAACGCTGGTCAATGTAAGATACTGCTGCATCTATTAAACTGTGCAGCTGTGTATCAGTCATAAAATTTACTTCCGGATAGTTCCCTTTGAAGGTAAAAGGAACAATCTTATCCTCACTGCTATGTTTTGAAATGAGTTTGTTCATGCATTTCTCTGCAGAATTATATTGGTTTGGCAATGATATCATAAACTTTCCAGGTTTTATTTTTAGCTCCGTCAACTGGAGTAAGTATATTTCGATGAGTTGAGGGACTTCTAATATTAGCAGGTCATCCTTTTGAAATTCAAGTGATAGATTTTTCAATATTGGCAAAAAATCTTGAAGAATAAACAGTGATTTTACAAACTGTACTGACTGCGCATCTCTTAGAAGTGCTTTTGCTATGCCGGCCCGCCGGCGCAGTGGTTGGATTTCCGCATGTGACGCCAGTGACCCGGGTTCGGGAATGGACCTGGGTCACTGAGGAGCCGGCTGGGGAGATGGATAGAGCGTCCCATGGACTGCTCTCCTTCTCCGGGGGGAGGGTGGGGAAGTGCCCGGAGCATCGGCGACCCCTGGCGGAGGCCAGAAAGTCACGCAGCTGCCGGCACTAGCACACTCAGGAGGCGGGGCAGACACTAGGCATCATTGCATGACCCCGCCTCCCCGGAAAACTGGAAAAAAGAAGACAGCTGCCTGCCACCTTCCATGAAGCCCGCCACGGCTTCAATTAGCTCCTCAGGCCAGCCCTCCGGCCTATTCCGGCGGCTACGGCTATGCAAGGGGAGTGCCGAGCCCGCTGTGGGGTAAGCTACGGGGTTTTGGAGGGGTCATGGCTGATTTGAGGAGTGGGAGCTCGTGGTCCATGACCGGGTAGATAATACCGGGCGGCAGGCAGCTCGGGAGGAAAAATAAAGAATTTAAAAAAAAAAAAAAAAAAAGAAGTGCTTTTGCTTTGGCACCATCATCACCAGCCAAGTTTGAGACATGTTTGAGATGTTGAACTACTGTGGGCAGGTTGACTTGAACAGCATGAAATGAATGTGTCTTACTTGCAAGCCAAGGGACTTGCTTTATTGCACTGAAATGAGCCAGAGCAGTCTGTATGACATCTGCCGTTTCCTGCAGTTTCTTAAGTTTCTTGATGCTCTAGTGGTAAAATTTAGAAATTCCTTTTAGAGTGGTTTCTACTTTGTGAACAAAGGGATTTTTTTTCATGATGTTGAGAACTGCCAACTCCAGTCTGTGGGCTATGCAATACATGGGTATTACAGTGGCGACATGTTTTGCTATGGTGCCGCCTGCATGGCCCATCATCACACAGGCACCATCAAAGTTTTACTTTACGAGAAGCAGTCCAGGCTTGCTCACATCGTTAAGGTCCACAAAAGAAAGATCAACAGACTCCAGCGCAGAGCTTATTGCTTTAAAAACTCCATCTACATGAGAATGTTCTAGTGGTACAGCTTTAATTAACACAGTAGTAACTTTTTTTCTGTGCCATCAACAAAATGAAGGAATACATTTTCCCACTCTACTATGCTTGCATCTGTACTGCCATCTGCAAGAACGGTAACACACTTTGTGTTTTTGACAGTCTGGATTGGTGTTTTAGCCATAACAGCTGATATTGCATTACAGATGTCTCTGGCCCATTTACCATTTGCGTAACTGCTGCCGAGTGTAACCCCATTTTTTTTCTTGTAATGTGCAAAGCCACTCCATATCTGAGAAAGGTCATAACTCTTTAGCTAAGGAATATGTGGTGTTAAATAAATGCCTCATTTTATTTTTGGTGGATTCCTCCATCTGAGAAAATGTGTGATATATTGCTGTTTCAGATGTATTAAAATTGATTTCATGTTGACCAGTTTCGTGACTGTGCAGGTTTACACAAATGATATGTGGATTTGATTTCTCATGTGTGCTCACTGACTCAATTCTAAAATTATTTGAACCAGTGGCAAACAAATTAGGTTTTTTGGAATAAGCAGGAGTCACAAGAGTGGGATATTTCTCACAGACTGATCAGTATAAGATGCATTTTTTGTCATCATACCTTAACCAGGTAAACTGATTTAGCCAGCGATGCTGAAACATTCAAGCAGTTTTTTCTACATCATATTTTTTATCTTTGCTTCTTTTCTCCGTGTTTAAGTTTGTTGTTTCCTCATCTAAACTCAAAGGTTGCTTTAGCTGTTCTGAACTGGAAGAACATGATAATGGCACTGCTGCCACTACGCTGTTGCTGCTGCTGTCATTCTCACTTATTTCAGAAACTGGTATCGTCAAATCTGACTAGTAGTTAAGGAAGGAGGGTTGGCCTATGGGCAGACTAGATGGACTGTGAGGTCTCCTTCTGTCGTCACTTTCTATGTTTCTATGTAAATCAGATTGATCACGTTTTATGTCTAAAAACACAGACCCAGACTAGGAAGAACCATTATTTTGGTGGTTTTTCTGATAAGGACGGGGGCTGGTTAGCTATCTTTCAGACTGTGAAGAAGAAGGGTCTTTACTTTTTGTTCTGATGAAGAAGATGACATGGAGGACTTCCTAGTCCAAAGGGAAAATAGAGTAGTTTGCTTATTTCTTTGCAGTTTTTTAACTTCTAAGCAATTGTGAAATATTCAGAGATTGTTGTACACAATACAATTCTATTTTATGTTTATCTTTGTGTGGGCCGTGTAAGTTTTTGGCTTAAGCTGTTGTGCTTATGCAACACTACAAGTGGGCAGGACAGAGTAGGTGGGAGTGGGAACTGGAAGTGGGAGGGAGTACTAGTAGTAATAGGACAGGACACTCAAGTGTAGTTAGGTACTGAACTACCATACTAGCAGAAGGCACACACACTGGTAGGTATGGTATTTGATGGTAGTAGTAGTAGCTGCTTTGTAGCCTTGTACTAGCTAGCAGCTACAGTAGCACTGCTAGTTAGACAGGTAATACAGAGTAAGTAAGTGTTTTGCTTTCCCCTGGGTCTTTCTGCCACTTTAGCTAGCTAGGTGCTTTTTCCCCACATTAAGCACCCAAAATGCTTTTTCTCCTTTCCTCTACTGTCCCAGGGCAGGTCTGGTCTCACAGCCCCCCACACACACACACACACTCACACCCTCCATGAATATAGCTAGGTTAGGTTTATTAAATTTTTTCTGTGGTCCCAAAAATGCTTTTTCCCTTCTCAGGGCAGGTTTAGACTCACAGCCACACACACACCTCCACCAATGTAGCTAGGCTAGGTTTATTTTATTTTTTTTCTGTGGTCAGAAAAATGTCTTTTCCCTTCTCAGGGCAGGTTCAGTTTCATAGCCGGTTCCATGTCATAATAGCGAACAGGTTACAGCGATCACTATTACAACAAGTGTATATCGCCGAAAAGCAGTTCTGCAATATACACTTGCAGGTGACCGGGCACACACAATAGATTAAGTGTGTTTAGCCCCCCCATGCCCCCGGCACCCTTCTGATTATGGATTGTCAACTCCAGTGGGGTGCATGTCAGGGAGATGGCACAGCCTTGTTTAAAACAAAATGTAAGTCCCACAGCTGTAGGAACAAAAAAACTCTTCCCAGCTCCCAGCTCCGAACCCAGGACCTGCTCCATCTGAGCCAGCCTCCCTACCCACCACACCACATGGTTAACTCATCAAAGCAGGCACACTAGAGGGTAATAACCCTTTTCCCTATCACTCCCCTTCCCCTCACTATTTTCCTTTTCCGCTCGCCCTTCCCTTCCCTCGCAGTCACAGTCCTCACTACCCTGGCAGGTCGCCCATGATAATAGTGCCGTAATATGGGTCGCCGTCTTGATGGTCATCCATATACAATCGTTGTTATCACTGGACACCCTCACAGCCACACACGCACACCTCCACCAATGTAGCTAGGTTAGGTTTATTTTTTTTTCCTGTGGCCCCCAAAAATGCTTTTTTCTCCTTCTCAGGGCAGGTTTGGTCTACAACCACACACTCACCTCCACCCATGTAGCTAGGTAGGTTGATTTTATTTTTTTCTGTAGCCCTAAAAATGATTTTTCCCTTTCCTCTACCCTCTCAGGGCAGATTCAGTCTCACAGCCACACACACACACTTCCACCAGTGTGGCTAGGTTTATTAATTATTTGATTTTTTTTCTGTAGCCCTAAACATGCTTTTTAACTTTTAATAATTTATCTGAAGTCTCAGTTGTTCCCCAAGTTTCTCTACCCTGCCTCAGAGCAGGTTCGTTTGGTCTCACACACACACACACACACACACACACACACACACACACACACACACTCTACCAATGTGTAGCTAGGGTTAGGTTTATTTATTTTTTTTTCTGTATTTCAGAAGATGCTTTTTTTACACTTTTTAATAGTTTATTTCAAGCCCCCTCAGTTGTTCCCCAAGTTCCTCTACCCTGTCTCAGAGGCAGAGCAGGTTTGATCTCGATCTTGTAGCTAGGGAGTGGGACTGTAGGCTAGCTAGGTTAGGTGTGGTATATACTGTACTAGGTTAGGTAAGGAGGGTTTATATTTTTTTTCTGCGTATAAAATAAAAAAAATCTTATTTTTTCTTTAAACCATTTGATTTAGTCTTCGGTAAGTTCAGTTGTTGTTCACATGTTACTTTCTACCCTCTGGGCAGGCTCTGTCTAGTGGTCTCACAGCCACCGGCACACACATACACACACACACACACACACACACACACCAGTTTTCACCACTGTGGGGGGAAAAATGCATTTTCTTTTATAGATCAATTAGCTATCAGTCAGGTCGCTGCCCCTTGCCCTCTCAGTCTCAGGGAGGGTAGGCTTGGTCTCTCACAACCCCCCTTCAATTTACCACACCAGTAGTCAGTAACTATTTAATTATTAACAGAAGTGATGCTTAAGTTTTCTTTCATTTTTCTGCAGTTTGACTTTTTGCTTGTTCACAAGATTGTCTGGTCTGCCTGCCCACCAGGCAAGCATAGTAGTCTCACATGTTCAACACACAGTCTATTACTTCCCCCTCTTCAGAAAGAAAGTGCTTTTTTTTATCTAAGAACTGTCTCTTTTTCTTTCTATTTTTATTTAAATTCACTTCACATGTCCCTCCCCAGTCAGCTGGTCAGCTGAGCCCACACAGTCAGACACAACACAAATGCAGCCCCTTGAATTCAGTGTGCAGTGTTTTTGCTTTTACCTTCTTTTTTTTCTCTAAACTAACTTTTTAAATATTTTTTTATATTTTGTGGCAGAATTGGCAGATTATCTGATGTAGACAGAGACTTTGCTCTCTCTACAATAGGCAAATGCCTTTGGGTACTGCTCCTTTTTAAAAAAGTATGATCTCTCACATCCCCCCTTCCCCCAGACTTCAGATCCTCTTAATCTCCTGCTTGCTTGGCACTCCCGAGCCTCAGACCAGTTCTGATTTATTTCATTATATTATTTTTTTAAATTCTCTCCAGGTATTGTGCTGGTCTGCATAGCCAAACAAGATTAATTTTTATATAGTGATGATGTGACGTGTGGCCCCAAATACACATGAAGTGTGACTGTTAGGAGGCACCACCACCAAATGCTGCTGCTAAATAAATGCTGCTTCCAGTCTCTCAGAGTGTCAGTAGTGAAATGTTGCCTCTTGCAACGTGCACCGCTACTGACACTCTAAGCTCTGCCCCCAAGCTTGATGGCTAACAACAGGACTGACTAACTCTACCATCAGCGCCATATGCTGCCTAGCATGTCAGTCTGGCTGTATTGGGCTAATCATGATCATGTTTCTTCACGGTGCTTCCCTCGAGTGGCTGCTCATGCCTGATCTCCATGCCCGACTGCACAGTCAGATCAGGGCGTAGGGGCACGTGGCCACACATATTCCACAATGCTCCAGGGCAGGCTGCCAGCCTGCCACATGTGATGGCAGCAAGACAAATCAGGTGACCGGTCTGAGCCTAGCTTGGCTCCGTTGGGACCTGGGAAGGACATCTAGTGGCCAGTGATGGAAAAGCAAGTAAAAACCTGCAATTTTTAAACCTGCAGTTTGGTAGTCTGTGGGACAAGGAAAACTCTGGCATCTGCTTGTCCTCACTTAAAAATTGGTTGTCTGGGATGTCGGACTATTGGATTTGGCAAGCCCTGGTGTGCTTTGTCAATGGCTACTATAACAGAAGTAAGCCTACTTTCCCATACCCTAGCATCCAAGCAGACTACAAACAGTCCTAAGTGTTTCTGCCAAATTTTTATTTGGACACAGATACAGAAATATTGCACCATGTAGCTTTGAGCCCAGTTCAGAAATTGGACTGGACCCCTTTGCATGTGTGGAAAGCCAACAAAAGCCACAGAATGTCCCCTCACACCTTCATATTGAAAATTACACTGGCCCTTTACACCCACTCTCATACCATGCATACATTTACGTAGGTGGCCAGATCGAGGCTTCACACCAGTGGACAGGTCACAATCCATGCATCAAACAAACCTGTTTCCACCGTGCAGCTTTTTTATTCAATTGTACCCCATACAGGAATACAGCAGTTCTTGGAGGCTGCTGTATTCCACATTTTCCAGCTCTGTGTGGATCAAGGAATCCACTTAGGTGCAAATCCTGGCATCTGAGTCTGAGCTTAAATTACCCTGCTTCACTCTTTGGAATGCTTCAGGCTCTTGCACACTCCTCTCTACATGTGGGGTGGGGAGGTGAAGGGCTGGAGATACTGTCAACTGCAGTTAAGTCCAGGAGTGCAGGCATCTATTCAGGCCTTCTACAATATGTGAATCAGGCTCAGCCATTACTAGATAATATAGAAAAGAGGCATGCATGATTACGCTACTGAGTATAGTATGACCGATAATAACTGAGAAGTTCAAGTTAACTTGAAGTTATGAGTTACTGCCACCTTTCCATCTGGGACCGTCAGCCCACCAATGACACACCACTGTGCTGCCCTCCTGGCTTACCCCCAAGGGCCAAGTACACCTACAGTTCCTTTAGCATTTCTTTCTTGCAGAAATCTGGCCATCTGCAGCAGAGGTGAAGACTTGTGGTATCCCTGGAGGAAGGCAGCATGGATCCTGTAGCTGACGTGGTGGGCAGGCAGAGGCTTCATCCTCCCAGTCCTGCACCTCGGTTTTCCCGTTTTCTTGTCCCACCCACCCTCTAGGACCATGCAACAGGATTGGCTGCCAGCAAGGCCTGACACAGCCAAACTACATGCTTGTTCCAAGGTTCTCTCCCCTTGAGAGCTGCAAGATCCCTCCATCACCACCTGTGGTCACGCAGGTGGCAGTAATGCACTGGGATGCAACACCATCCCTCCCCAGAGGAGGAGAGCATCCTGGAATGCTCAATCCTCCTTCCATGACCGACCCTCAAATGGCCCAAGCTTTTTCTTTAAGCCCAATGGTCAGCGCCATGAGCAGTAGCACTACTGCTGCACTGGGCGGGCCAGCCTCCATAATAGAAGTATGAAGCAGAAGTTGATTTAAAGCAGGGAGGAGAGACAATCATTCATGTAGTTAGTAGCAGTGGTAGAGGTAGTCTTTATTTATATCTGGCGCCATTCTCCTGAGGCTCAGGGTACCATAACAGTGTAACATAGTACAATCAAATGAAATAAAACAATTTCAGTAAATAATAAAAGCATGTGCCCAGACTTAACTAACATAAATATCAGTTTAATCACTGCAAATAAATAAAATCATAAGTTAGTTGAAGAGTCAAGTTTCAAAAGGGGCCTAGAAAAAGGGTCACGTACTATACCCAGTATTCGAAGGTCTGACTTTATATTCAGTTAGTTGGATGCTTTGAGCATATCCTGAGACCTGTTGTACATCAGAACTGTGGTATCACTAATGCGTGACAGTACAATTTTCATGGCCTTGTCCAAGCGCCTTTCTGACAGCCTCTACTTTGTAAAATTCTGTGTATAAGTCTTTGGAAGCTTCTAGTTCATGAACTATCCATTAGATCTTTCCAAAATTTGAAACATATTACCAGCATGCCCAATATATAAGTCAGCAATATAACTTTGGCCGAATAAGTTTGATTTCCATAACAATTATGTTTTTTGAGTATGAGCTTTGACTGCGGCTATTTTTTTGTCAGCAAAAACTGTATGATTGACTATTTTGCCAAAGCCGTGTAAAATACACTTTTCAAACGAGTGCAGGATATGTATCTAGGTGTTAACAACCTCATTGGGTTAAGAAATGAAAAATGTGCTCACTGTTGAGTGATTTTAGGGCAAAACACTTATTTCTGAAAAATGTAATCATGGCAGTTTTGACCAAAGTATACTACTACACAGTTACACTGTGAATGTGTATGTATGTGACATATACTGTATGTGTGTGCGATGAAACCCCAAAACCTTGAATTCTTACAATGACAGAAGAAAATTTAAACAATGTACTGAAGTCACAAATATGTATTTCCCAAAACACAAAATGAATACGATGAGGCTCCTCAGATACACAGAGTTGTATGTCTAGCTAATCTTTAGCACTATTTTGGAATACAATTTAAAAATAAATACACAAACGTATTCTGTATGTGGTTGAAAATTCCAAAACTGTAACATGTTTCACATCATCTTAATCCGCATCATCTTCATAAGCATTTGTTCTATGGACATTTTTACATAATTTGCCTGCCATGCAAAAGCAAGCCTCAATGCAGACTAGATTGTTTGCTTTGCACTGGCACTGATCAATCCTTGTGCACAGGGGTGGACTGGCTGGGTCACAGGCCAGGGTGCTACCCAAGGAGGACAGGCCACCTTCACCTGAACTGTTAGACACCTTCCTACATGAAACATAATTATCGAAGCGCAGGATGCAGCCAGACAACACTTTATTTGGGGAGAGCTACAGCAGAGACACAAAGAGGGAAAGTGACGCACATTTTTGATGGCTTTTATGACTGGGAGCAGTGGAGAGGTAGCACAGATAGCATACAAACCAACAAGTCACTGTAAAATGGATTGTATTTGTTTCTGGTCCATTGTGAAGATTGATTTGCCTGAGCAGCGGGATTGCATCGCAATGTGTAATGCAATGCAGACTATTTAATACACTGCTTCCCTCTATACCTGTACAAGTCTCTCTTGAAGCTGCCCACTGCCTTCAATGAGACATCTTACTTCCAGCAGTGGCACTCCAAGTTAGCACCACCCTCTCCTTGAAGAAGTGCTTACTGGCCTCCCTCTTAAAACCAGCCCCCCCCAACCCGGCTCTGACCCTTCTTGTTATGGTTGCCACTCAGCTTAAAGAGATCATCTTTATCAGGACTAGAAATTAATTTTAAAAAGTGGTATTCGACATGGAATACCATTGCCAAAGATTTGGTGTTCTGTCTTGAAAACTGGTATACAAACCCAATTTTTGGTATACCATGCCATCACTGTTGTAAGAAGCATATGGTTTTAAGTCTGTTTGCAGTACTGCTGAATAAAACAAAAACAAAAAAAGGATAGGCTTTGAGTGTCTGTCTGGGAAGAGTGGGGGAAAAAAATCACGCATGCAATAACCACTACACACAACACTGTTACCTTGCCCCAGCGGTGTTGTGCATGATTGTTAGAGTCAATGCCAGAACATCACACATGCCTGTGTTCTACTTCTCCCAACAACCCTAGTCCCCAAATCAGAAACCCAGAGAGGCTTTTCAGCCTCAAAAATGTTATATTTTGTTACCAGCATTTAATAACATCAACTCTGATGTCTTTGGCTATAAGGTAAAGGAGTCCGGAGCAGCGCCACATCATCTGATCAGCTTGCTGTGGCTCCACACTCTGCAGTGTGGAGTTGCACCATGGATCAATCAGGTCAAATGATGCAGTGCTGCTCCTGTATCCTTTACCTTAAAGCACAAGATGTCGGAGTTGCTGTCAGGGCTAGCCTTAAGGATAGGCAAACTAGGTGGTCACCTAGGGCCTATGTAGCTGGGCACCAGTGCCAAAAGGGTTAAAAGTTTCATCCCCCCATTTTTTTAGCACTGTCTGACAGCCCCAATTTGAAAGTCACTAAATCCAATGTGTTTTTTTTTGGGGGGGGGGACACCCACGTCACCGTTGTCTCCCTCTCCCAGACTAGTCATGTCTATTTCCGTTCCAGTCCTCCTCCAGAGGTGCTGTGGAGCTAAGCAACTTGACTGCAGTTAGTGGTGGACTGGGTGTTGAGCGC
This sequence comes from Neoceratodus forsteri, assembly GCA_016271365.2. Classification (NCBI taxonomy): domain Eukaryota; kingdom Metazoa; phylum Chordata; order Ceratodontiformes; family Ceratodontidae; genus Neoceratodus; species Neoceratodus forsteri. The sequence continues at coordinate 720,912,172 of CM057458.1, read as the reverse complement.
CATGGTAGTGTGCATGCAAGCACAAGCACCCTGCCCACCACGGACCAGACAGTTCTGTCCATTGATGACCCTTCACCATTGCCATCGTCCCTCCCTACTAGAGCATGCCAGCCACTCACGAGTCATACCAGTCACCACCAGAAACCCAACTGCTACTTGTGCACACTGTCTGAATCCATCCTCGCACACTGGTGGGCTGGGATCCTCGACGATCGTCGATGTGTGGAGTGTCGGTCAGTTCGGTAACGTCAGTTAATTGATATGTCCATGGTGCAACTTAAGGCCAGGCCTGCAACCGCAGCCAGGAAGACTCATCCAATCCACCACAACATCGATGCCTGGGACTGGAGGAGGAGAAGAGGACTTGTCTGACTGGAGCGAGTGGTTAGCTTTTTACCTTTTTCCCCCAAGTGGGTTGGCCTAATTAACCTTTGACTTGTTGTTTGCCGGCTTGCCGCAGTCTAGTAGTATAATTTAATTTGAAATTCATTGATGGTCTCTGAGTCTCAGCCAGATCTCAGCACTGGTCTAGTGGTCTGGATCTGTCCCACTCCCACTCCCACTCCCAGACGTCCCGACTCTCTCCCATCCCATTCCAAATCCCATCCCACTCCCACACATGCAACGTCTGCATCCCAGGCCAGCCACCCTCAGTCATAGTCTCAGACACAACTTGGACTCAAGAGAGATGAGGCAGCATGGTAAGGTAAAGGGCGGTCTCTCTGTCTCTCATCCTGGCTGCAGAGACAGTGCTCCTGTGTGTGTTGTTGTGGATAGGTTTTGGCACTCCCCTCTTAGTCACAGGGCAGGGGAGGTGGGAGAGAGAGAGAGAGAGAGAGAGGTGGGGTTGGGGTGGGTGCCACCGCCACTGGCTGGCTCCTCTGGTCACTCCTTCAGGAATGCCATGCCCTAACCCTCACTCTCATGATGTTGTGTTGTCTATACACATCATGCTGCTTTTAAAACTTTTTTTCATCAGTTTGCATGTGCTGTTGTTTTTTTGCCTGTTCTGTGGCAAGGACTTGTATTGTTTGTTTGAAGCACTGCCGCCACCCTTTTCAGACCTCTCAACCTTTTGTCACTGAAATGAGGGACATGGACATTTTTGGACACTAAAAACGAGGGACATTGAGGGACACAGACCCTCAGAATTACGTGGTAAGGCTTAAATTCCTATAATTGCTAGAGCTTCTGCTATCAGGTGATATTGAACTTAATCCAGGTCCTCCCGACTGCGTCACTGCTGCTGACCTAACTGGACGAGCAAAAAAAGGGCTTCTCATAGTCCACATGAACATCAGAAGTCTAATGTGCCACATGGCCGAACTGGAAGCATGGATCAAAGTCTATGAACTTGACATACTATGTCTTACAGAAACATGGCTAAAACCGCGAATACTTGACTTTCTGTGCAGCATACCGAGTTACTCTCTTATCCGACAAGATAGACCTGGTAAAAAGCGTGGTGGTGGTGTTGCACTCTACCATAAGAACCACCTCAGTATTACAACTGTCCCAGCATGGGATCCACCCACGCTATGTGAATCCATTCATGCCATAGTCTAACTTGGGGCAAAGAAATTACACATAGTCTGCATCTACAACCCGTCATCCGGGGGTGTGGCTGGACTTCAGGACCTGCTAAGCCAGACATCACAGTCTGTCAACCTAAATGAAGCCTTAATTTTTTGGGATGTAAACCTAAACTGGTTGGGTCCCTCTCACAGTGCCCTCATGTCTTTAGTACACAGTTTTAACCTGTACCAGCTTATAGCTGATAACACAAGGATGGCAATTCCATCCAAACCAGGTACCCTTATCGATTGGCTACTTACTAATTGACCTGAGCATGTGACCAAGCCAGGTATCTTGGCAGATGCAATAACTGACCACTCTTCTGTATTCTGTCTATGGACCTCGGGTGCCCCACCATCTCCTCCACCCCGCTTTGTCACCTATACAAACTTTGCAGGCATGGACGAAAATGCTTTCCTTCATGATGTTTCCACCATAGACTGGTCTGAAGTCTACCATGCGCAAAAAGTGGAGGATGCCTTACTTGTTTTCCTAGACAAATTCAGTGCCGTCCAAAGTAGACATGCACCTAAGGTAAACAAGCATTGGTCAATGCCGAATGTTTGCTTGCTGGCATTGGCAGTGGTAGTGTAGAAGTCACAGAGCTGCGTAATAGGAATGGCAGCGAAGTATTGAACTGAAGCCAACCCCACCACCACCCTGCAAAGAGTGACCGGCATTGGGGTGTGCCTTTGGGTCATCAGGCATAACGGTCACGCCATTTCACCACACCCCACCCTGCAGACACTGACAAGTGTCATGGTGTGCCTTGGGGTCTTTGGTCTATGTGCACCCCATTCCATCAGGAAGCACAGTAAGATGGGTGTATAGAGAATGGGGTGAACTTTGGGGCTGGAAGAGTCCAAGGCATACCCTCGATGCCTCTCACTGGCTGCAGGTGAAATGGTATGAGCATTACAGGCAAGAATCCCAAGTCACATCCCTGATGCCTGTCATTCCCTACAGGGTTGGGCATTATTGTTGGAAACCCTAATACCTCAGGCATTCATTGGTATTTTCACTCCAAATTTTCAACATGGTTTTTTTTGTGACCCCACCTCATGAACAGTGGCAATATCAGTTTGTTAGCTGAAAGCTGCTTATGCACAGCGACAATGGCATTTAGCACCACAGGTGCAAAAACATTCGAACAGGATGTAAAAATGACAGCTGTACTGTTCATGGGGAGGTGTAAAATGGCAATGTTACCAATCTGCAGTAAAATATTATAAAAACTGGTGAAGTCACGAAAGGCAGAGAAACTGTGCAATGACACCCATAATGTAATTAGTTTGGGGATTTTTACAGCAGATTGTCAACACAGACATTTTGGGACCTCCGATCATGAACAGTGTCACTGTGATTTTCTTTATCTGTTCCGAACAATGATTTCCCACAGCAACCATGCATCTCTGCGTTGAAAGTGTGAAAACACGTTTCGGCCATGTTGTGAAAAATGACAGCTGTACTGTTCATAAGGAAATGTGGAAAAATGCCACTGGTGAAAATCTAGACTGAAAATATTACAAAGTCATGAACTTACTAGGGTGCGTGGAAACTGCACAATGCTCACTCGTAACAGTCATTTTATGTACTTTTGTCACCAAATTTTCCACATAGCCATTTTAAGACCTCTGCTCATGAACAGTGTAACTGTGATTTTCTTAATCTGTCCTAAACATTGCTTTCGTGACACCGACTGCACCATTGTGCGCCAATGTGCGAAAACACATTTTGGGCAATATGTGAAAATGGCAGCTGTACTGTTCATATGAAGTGTAATAAAATGTCAATGTTGAAAACTGGAGTGAAAATATTGAAAATTGATGAACTTACAGGCGCATGGACTGCTAACGCACTCAGAACAGTCATTTTAGGAATTTTTCATAAAATTTTCAACATAGCCATTTTAAGACTCTGCTCATGAACAGTGTCACTGTGATTTTCTTAATGTGTCCCATACATTGATTTCGCACACCAACTGCACCATTGTGCGCTACATGGGCGGAAACACATTTTGGGCAAGATATGAAAAATAACAGTTGTACTGCTTATAAGGAGGTGTGGTAAAATGCCAATGTTGAAAATCTGGAGTGAAAATATTGAAAATTCGTGAATTTATGAGCGTGCGTAGGAACTGTGCAACGCACACTCGTAAAACAGTCATTTTTTGTAATTTTTCCACCAAATTTTCAAAATAGGCTTCTTGAGAGCCCACCTTATGAACACTGGCAGTGTTGTTTCGTTAATCATTCTGGAAAGGTGATTTCACACAGTGGCTGCGAAATCACCCTTCGGGCCCGAGTAACGCCATGACAGTGACAACATTCATGAGAAGGGGTCCCAAAAACCCCATGTTGAAAATTTGGTGCAAAAATTCCAAAAAATGCCTGAGATATGCAATAAAGTTGAAAAACCCCTATCTATCCCATTATACAGCTTACCGGCATTTCCTCAGTTCGTGGTCTGCTTTGAAGAGTGCAGACATGTTCCCTGTCCACCGAAGATCATCACGCCGAGGTCCAGAGGTAAGTATGGGGTGGAGGGGTGTGGGGAGGCAGGGTGCGCAGTGGGTGGGTGCGGGTCGTGGGAGGGGAGCAGGGAGAAGCGCCGAGGGACTGCTTTTTATTTCTAGTTTTTTTTTTAAATGACAACGCGGGACGTTTGCCACGCTGGGGTGGGCTCCCAGCATGGCACAAGGATGGCTGGTTGGGGGGCATGGAGCCGACGGGGGATTGGGCACCCCCATCGGCCATAGCATCAGTTGCCATGCTGGGGTGGGCTTCCAGCATGGCACCCTGTACTCGGGGGACAGTGGAGCTGACAGGGGATTGGGCACCCCGGTGCTATCTCTGATGAGTTGCCACACTGGGGTGGGCACCCAGTGTGGCATGTGGAAGGCTTTTGGGGGCGAGCACAGCCGACGGGGATTGGGACCCCGGCTGTACAGTGTGTGCATAAGGGGCATGCAGTATGCCTGCGTGTATGTGTGTGTGTGTGTGTGTGTGTGGAGGGGGAGCGCGCATGAGCAGGCGATATCTTATCGCTGCTTACTGAAGTGTGGCTCCCCCTTTCAACTGTACTCCACTGCATTTTGGAGCTGTCATAGACAGCTCCAGTATGCATTGGAGGACTGGGGCCGTGCCTGCCAACACAGTGACTGAAGAGGTGGTGACACACCTCCGAAAACTCGGATGATGGCACTATGTTTCTTGCACATGTGTGCAAGCAAACATAAAAAGGAAGGTCAGAGGAAACCAAACCAGGTGGCTCCATGAAAACCTGCTTACAGAGCTATGGCACAGGGATAAACTGTGGAAGAACTACAAATGTACTGGCTTGCTTACTGATCTCATTACTTATAAGACGCACAGAAATTCCTGTAAACAGTGCATAAGACAAGCTAAAAGTAGGTACTGCCAGAACCTGCTACCCAGCTCTGACCTTTGGAAATTCTGGGCCCATGTAAAAATCTTCCTTGGTGCATCTCAATCTATGACCCCTTCAGAAATTATTCTCAATGGAGCCCACTGTAACGACTCATATAATAGTGAATGCCTTCAACAGGATGTTCTCTGATCTCTCACCCTACACCTCCACCTTTCCACTGGCACCCACCGTATCTCAGCCCCCTAACTCTAGCAAACTGATGGACCCTCCGTCATCATCGAATGGGTTTCTGCTGTCCCGGCCTTACTACTTCAAGGCTATCACCAGTCCACAGGTCCTCAAACTGCTAAAAACCATCTCCAATAACACTAGCCCAGGGTCCGACTCACTTGAACCCTGCTTAATGAAGCTGGCCGCCCATCTCATTGCCTCTTCTTTACACACTATCCCTTTCCAGTGGTGTCGTGACAGACCTCTGGAAGATTGCTAGGTAATTCCGATATTCAAAAAAGGGGATAAAAAGGATATTTCAAATTACAGGCTGATAGCAATTCTCTCGGTCTTGAGCAAAATACTGGAGAAGCTTGCCACCACCCAAACTCTGGACTTCATTGCAACCTCAAATCTTCTTTCTGACGTGCAACATGGATTCAGGAAAAATCATAGCACTTCAACGGCCCTGGCAAAATTCACCTCATATACTCTCTCCAGGATGCAGGACTACTAACAGGGGCCGTCTTCATTGATCTCACTAAGGCCTTTGATCTTGTGGATCACTCCCTACTCCTGTCTACTCTTCAAAACATGGGCTTCTCTACTCCTGTTGTAAATTGGTACAGGAGCTATTTATCTGATAGGACCCAAGCAGAGAAATTCAACACTGCAGTATCTGACAACACCACAATCAACATTGGAGTTCCCCAGGGATGTATTTTGGGACCACTTCTATTCTCCCTCTTTATCAACAATATTCCGGGCAACATCTCAGCTTGCTCCTCTCTACGTAGACAACCTTGTCATCTACAGCAGTTCAGCTAACACTGACTACCTCAACTCGTCTCTGACCACTGATTACAGGAGCATTCAAAGCTGGCTGTGCAACCCTAGACTGGTTCTAAATACTAACAGAACAAAATCCATGCTCCTGGGCTCAGCCCCCAAACTAAGAACTTGCCCCTCACCCTTGACAGTCCACGGCCTTGAGGGGAACAAACTAGAGGCTGTCACATCCTTCAGGTATCTTGGGGTTTTACTCAGCCAATCTCTAGATCTAAGCCTCCAGATTCAGTCAACCTGCAAAACAGTAAATAGTAAACTGGGTGTTGCATACAGAACTAGCTATATGCTAACTCCTTCTGCTAAGCTGGCCATTGCCAGGGGGATCCCACTCCCAACCCTGACATACTGTGCTCCTATCCTTGCAGCTGCCCATAAATCATCACTACTGAAATGGGATGTCACCTATAACAATATATGTTATGGCCCGGGTCGTGCCTGAAAATGGTCCCTGGGATCAGTGCACTCACCCGGTTTTTAAAGTCATAAATAAATAAATAAATATCTGTCGTTATACATCATCGTCCCCACGGCTCAAACATCGATGTTGGCTTTATAGTGACCTGGGTTGGCTCTCTCCCTCTGCATCTTGACAATACTATCTTGGCTGTCTATCTGACTCCATAATCAGACTGCAAACCCTGGCCTCCCTTGCAAAGGTATTAAGTCCCATCACCTCATACCGAGGCCTGAGGTCAGTTGACAAATCACTACTGAGCGTACCCAGGTGTCACACCTCCAAAGGACCAGGGCATTCGGGCATGCTGCCCCTCAGATGTGGAATGCGCTGCCCTTGGAATTAAGACAATCTACATCCCACTATCACTTTAAAAGTGGGCTACAACGTTGCCTGTCTATTGCTGACCATTGTACCTGTTTCGACCCTACCTGACCTAACGGGTGATCCACCTGCCCCGTGTCACTGCCGTTGGATGATCTAATATCACCTGCTTATTGTACCCCCCACATCTCTTTCCCCTCTCCCCATTCTTCTCATCTTACACTACCCACTTCTAGGATCCATCCTACCACAGTATCTTACTGCCACTGCACCCCCCAGTTCTCTCCACAATTCTAATTCGTTAGTTACTTCTCTAAGCAATTTTGTACCCTCTTGTGGTGACACAAACATTAAGCACTTCTTCTTCTTTGGGGCCCGATCCCTTCCTGTTATGACGCACTCTACTACATGTTTAGTTGTCTGTATTATCCTGCATGGTGTTTTTAAATGCCTACTTACAATAATGTATGACTGTACTATTGCCTGTTCCCTTCATGTTATAACCTGCTCCATGATTTGTTTAGTTGGCTGTAGTATCTCTGCTATTGTTGCATGTAGTACTGGCCAATGTTTTGTTAGCCAATCTACTGTTGTTTGTGTCTACATAGCTAAAAATAAGCCACTTTGTTTTACTAAGGTTCATACTAAGGTAAGTACAAGAGCGAGAAGGCAGAAGCCCATGATGTGCCTATGCTAATTCAATATATAGTAGGAAAGGTCATACCCATTACTTATAAGGCCATCTAGTCTATTTTTAAAAATACTTTTAGTTTCACTAATAACAACATTAAGCGGTAGTCTATTCCATGGACCAACAACTCTAGTAGTGAAAAAATATTTGCGACTTGATCTCAAAAAAGGTTTTCTGACTAATTGTAAAGGATGTCCCCTGATATTGTGATAACAGCTTTTGAATTCTAAACCAAGTTCATATAAAAGATGAGGGTCTTGAATGATGTCATATAATAACATAAGATCACCATGAAGTTGACGTGTGGATAAAGGCATGAGTTTAAAAATATCTAGCCTACCCTCATAAGAGACATCATACAACCCAGAAATATTTTTAGTAACTTTTCCCTGAATTGTTTCTATTAAAAGGCCTTCAGATTTTTTATACGGACACCGAAGCTGGGAAGCATATTCCAAATGTGGTCTGACGTAAGCTCGATATAATGGTAGCAACACTTCATGCTTCCTTGACCTGATGTTACGCAAAATAGACCATACAACTTTATTGGATTTGTTAATAATGTTAAGTACGTGTTTATTATAAGATAAGTTATCTGAGATAATAATGCCCAAATCTCTTTCTTCTGATGTTGTATCAAGTAGTATACCATCCAAATTGTAGGGAGTTTGTAAATTACTGAAGCCCAAATGCATTACCTTGCATTTTGAGATGTTCAAAGTCATACCCCAGTTCTTAACCCATGTAGTAATGTGATCAAGGTCTTTTTGGATAGTGTTGGCCTGGTAAGCAGAGGCACAAGGGCCACCTGTTTTAGCATCATCTGCATATTTAATGATAAAAGATGAACAGCCTGAGGTAAGATCAGCAATTAATGCCTGAAACAGGCATGGTTCCAAAACCAAACCCTGTGGTACCCCACTTGTTACTATCCCCCTAGCTAATTTGCTCCCATTGATAGACACTTGCTGAGAGTGATTTTTAAGCCAACTAATTATCCGATTTACTACAATACTGTTTAATTTTAACTTATAAAGTTTGGTAATTAGAGCCCAATGTGGCATTATGTTAAAAGCTTTACTAAAATCAATATAAATTATATCACATGGCACATTTTTGTCAAGTAATTAACTGATTTGTTCATAGAAGCATATTAAATTAGTCAAATAGCTTCTGCCTTTTTTGAAAACATGTTGAACAACATCATGATAGTCAAGGACAGGGGATATCATATCTTTAATTAAACCTTCTAATAATTTACAAGTAGAAGAAGTTAAATTTATTGGCCTATAGTTTTCCCAATTATTGTTTTGGCCTTTTTTATGAATAGGGATGACATAAGCCTCTCTCCAATCCTGTGGAACAAAATTCATGGCCAGGAAATAATCAGACATCAGTTTTAAAGGAATAGTAATAACATCAACTAGTAAAAATAATAAATGCCCAGCTATGTTGTCTGGACCAGGACTGTATTTGCCTTTTAGTGTTAATATTTCTTCCTTAATAGTGTCAGTAGAAAATTTAACTGGTGGGACAATAGTAGTACCTAACAAGATAGTGTCATAAGTTGGTTTAGAAGTACTAGAAAAACTTTTGCAAAAACTATAATTAAACAAATCGGCCATTTTTGGGGGATCATGTATCAAAATGTCATTGTCAGATATTGGACCAACTTGACATGTGGGTTTCCTCAAAGAATTAATATAAGAGTAAAAGTGCTTACTGTTAGATTTATTAGCAGTGGATGCTAATTTTTGCTCCTAATTAGATTTAGCCCTTTTAATCATAATCTTACATTTTCTTTGTGTCTGTATATATGAAGTCCAATTTGAGGAAGATTTAGTTTTTTGATATCTAATGTACTTCTTACGTTTTAATCTAATACATTTTTTGATAGACTGGTTCATCCATTTGGGAACTTTATTTAGATTCTCATTTTTAATTTTGGATGGAATACATAGTTCCTTAAGCTGACAAATGATGTTCTTAAAGTTTTTCCAATAAAGTTCTGGAGTAGAACCTATCAATAAAGAGTCCCAGTTAATGTTTCCAATAATGTGTTTCATTGTGCCCAAATCAGCTTTATCATACTTTAGTATGATTGGAATTATAAATATAAGTTTGTAAGATGTTAAATGTAATAGTGTTATGGTCACTATTCCCAATCGGCTCTCTTACTAGAATGTTATCTACTATTAGGTCATCATCACAAAGAACCAAATCTTGAATATTATTTCCTCTAGTTGGGATAAGTACATTCTGTTTAAGTCCCAACTGGGTACATATATGTAATAACTTATTCCCCTGACTGGTGTTTGCACATAAATTCAGCCAGTCAATTGTTCCTATATTAAAGTCTCCAGAAACTACAATTTTGCCTATCGCTTTAGCCTGTTCTAACTCAAATAGAATGCCATCTAGAATGTCGACTGATGAGTTAGGAGGGTGGTAGTAAGAACTCAAAATAAGGACATCTGATGTAGAGAGACTTAGCTTGACCCAAACTGTCTCCATTTGTTTGTCATGTTTTTTTAATATTCTTTGTAATGTCAATAGAGTTAAGTTGTTTTTTTATAAATAACACCACTCCTCCACTCTTCTATTATGCCTGTTAAGAGTATAGGCAGTGAAACCAGGTATAATAAATTCCCAAGATGATTTATCATCACCCCATGTTTCACTTATTGAAATAATGTCAACATCATCTTTATAAATTCTGCATTTTAATTCATCCAATTTTTGGTAAGACATCTAGCATTAAAGCATAGGAAATGTAATTCTCGACATGTCATAGAGTTGCTGACTGGAGATTTTAGAGATGGCATCCTGTCCACCGTTTCACCCCCTAGTTTTAGTTTAAAAGATGGTTAACAGATGTCAAAAATTGTTTTCCCAGAACAGTACTACCCCGTCTGCTTAGATGTAAACCATCAAAACAGTACAATTCAGGATGATATTCGAATTCCTCCCAGTGCGTTAGACAAGTCAGGTTTTGGCATAAGCACCATTTTCTTAGCCGTTCGTTGACAACTTTGATTTTATTATTAAGAAATGATGAGAAACGTGGGATAGGTAAAATTTCAGATATGCAGAATTTGCAACCCATATCCACCAGTTTATTAATTAATGCGACGTAGTCTTCTTTAATTGATTGGACAGGATCCCTATAGATGTTGTTAGCACCTACGTGTATAAGTGCAATGTTTTGTTGTCAGGCACTTCGCTTTACTGTTTACTGTTTATTGTCATCTTTGTTTCCATGGCTAAGAACAAGCCATATTGACTACTGTCATTGATTTCTGAAATGCTTTTCTGTATGTATTGCCTTGTACTCTCCCAGGTCATGCCTGAAAATAGTCAATTATTGGCTAGTGCACTTACCCAGTTAACAAAACTAAATAAATAAATGAGGGACACTTTCTCAAACATGGAGATACAGGCTTAAAACACTATAAAAACCATAGTGTTTACTTGAAGTTTATTTTAGATTTAGTATTTTAGAATTTTAATAGTTTCTGCTTTAAAATCTAAATTTACAGCAGAACCTTTGGGTAGCACCTTTTCCATGAGTGGTAGATGAGAGACTGAGCAATTTTAAGGGGCAGAAAAAGGACTGTCCCTCGTAATGAGGGACACCTGAGATGTATGACCCTTTCATTACTGTATAGTGTGCACTGTGCAGTAGTAACCCCCCCCAAAAAACACTCATACCACCAAATGGAATGACTAGCACAGCAACAGCAGCAGTAATCTTTTATAAGAGGGAGATCCATTTTTGCAGAATTGCAGTACATACGATACAAAGACAAAGCCATATGACTTTACTCATTTATGCGACATCACATGGAGGACTGGAGGATGATTATGAGTAATTTATGACCTTGAGATCATGCTGTATCATCGAGCTTTATGGCTCATTACTAAGAGTTATAGAGGAAGCAAGTGCAATATATTATAACCAAATACATAAGTGTTTGTATTGACAAAATATCCTGATGTGACACTGCTTTATTATAATAAATCATGCACCTCTTAGGCAGCAGATAAACTGGTGGCAATTGTCAGTACCAGGGGACCTGATTAGTTTTGTGTTGTATGTATGCCAGCACATGATTACAGAAGTGCAGCATGTTCTCTGTCTTCTACATTCTAAAACTGACAAGAATAAAAAATGGTGGTAGGGGCACCGCTGGCAAGTTCACCTAGGGGCACCATATACCCTAAGGCCAGCCCTGGTTGCTGTTATTAAATGTTGGCAACAAAATATATCATTTTTGAGGCTGAAAAGCCTCTTAAAGTTTACACATTCCTGAGGAGTTAGATGCTACGTAGCATCTAACCCCAAGGGTGTGTGTAAACTTCTCATTACTCACTCCAGGGGTCAAAATTAGCACCGGCCAATGAGCCAAATGCTGGTAGATCCTTTAACTAGCCCTGCTGGCTTGTACTGGACAAGATTACATTTCAATAAGGGAAGGGAACATTGTTTAAGCAGGAGCAGCACACTAAGCCAAAACTTGTTTCCAGATGTAACCTGGGAGCACAAGAAAGTTAAGTGACTTGCTCAGAATCACACAGTATGCACCTAGGCAGCTGTGGAATTCAAACCCAGGTCTCCAGATCTGCAGCTCAAAGCCTTAACCCACTGTACTATGCTGCCCCCAATAAGCACACCAGCTGAGCTGGTAGAAAAGTCTGTGGGGGGCTAGTGGATTTTCCCAGTCAGTAGCCCTGTTGGCTAGTGGATGCAAAACTTAATTTTGACCCCTGACACCCCAACCCATACTTTATTCTATATATAAACATATCTCTAAGGGTATTCTGTGCTTACTGATGTAATGTTTTGCACGATTAGTTAAGTACCACAAGTAAAACATCTAGTTCAAGGTTAGTTGGCATTCATCTGTATCCTACTCCCCAGAATCGTGCCTAAAAATAGGCAGGATTTGTCTAGTGCACTTACCCAGTCAACAAAAACGAACTAAACTAAAAAACTAACTAAAAGGCTTGACCTTGATGTGGTAAAAAAAATTACATCCATGTTAGACATCTCTTCTCATTTTAACCAAAGTTGCAAAATGTAATAAAATCTAACCGGCAACAGGTGACTATAAATGTGTGCATTACAAGCAGGATAAAATGCAGAACTCAGAAGACCTGTGCTATTATACTGTTACTTCCATTGCCGAGGAGCTTCTTGGACAGTGGGCCTGATAACATAGGCTTGCACCTAAGACAAGCATACAACCTAAAAATTTTATAATTCTGATTCCTAATTATGTGGGCACTCAACCTCATTTCTATGTCTGCATATCAAGAGTTGTATTTCCAAAACGCTATTTCCCTCTTGATCGTTAGTTCCCAAATGCACCAGGAAATCCGGTTTCCCTCCACAATCCCTAACCAGTTCGTACACCATGAACTTTGCTCTGTGCACTGTCAGCCCAGAGATACTCACTACCTTCACCTGGCTATGGCATCCACCCCTCTGTCCCTCCCAATGGATACCCCAAATCATCGAGTCTCCTAATAACAGAACCTTAACAACGCCATCATCTTTATGGTTACCTCCACTATGCGCTATCAACCCCCCATCTCCCCTTTAGTCATGATTTCAATTCCATGGGAGTTTTCCTGCCTTATTAGAGACCCCCTTGTCACCCTCCCCTTTCTGCCTCCCTTGTTATTTTGCCCACTTAACTAAGACCCCCTATGAATAGGTGTCCTCTTTAACCCTCTCTAATCAGAACCATTTATCCTGGCCCTGATGGTTTCCCCTTCCCCCACACCACCATCCTCCTCCCTTGTAATAGTACCCCTCCCTTCAGAGGCCCTCTGTGGGTCCCCTTTACCTAGGGCCCCATCCTTGGTACAGACCCTCCTCCTGAAGGGGGGCCCCTCCCCGCCTCCTTGTCTCCCAGTTTCTCTCCAGTCATGCTCTCCTCCCTCATGTCTGCAATATGTTGCATCTCCCCCATCTGTTTAACATTTATGTTTCCCCTTCTACCTCTGGGACTATTTCTATCCTTTCCGTTGCTGGTCTGTGATGCCCTATGAGTATCAGACTCCTTCCCCCTGGCCTCTGTATCATTTTATTTATTTCCACCAACCCCTTCCTTCCCCTCTAGGTTGCTTAGTAGCTCAAATTTATTGTAACACTCTATGCCAGCCTCCATCAAGTAACCTGAGTTTCCCCTGACTGCCCTTCTAAACTGCCCCTCTTTCTCCCCTCTTGCCCTGTTCTCCTTAGGAGCTCCCTTCCCACAGTCTGCTCTTTTAGGCTTCCCCACAACAGCCCCTCTCTTCTCACTGTCTGCTTTTCTAGGCTTCCCCACAACAGCCTCTCCTGACTCTTCCCCTTCCACTCTCTTTATATTTGGAATGTTAACCTGTAAGTTTTCCCCTTAATGTCAACATCCCTATCTAAGGGTCTTCTGTCCCTAATATCCCCCCTCCTGTTTGGTGTAACATAATGTCCTGTAATTTCTGAGCATTGCCCCAGCCTCCCCTCAGCCCCACCCTTCTGCCGCCCATATCCACACCCCTTATCCTTGGACCCACCCCAACTCCCCCAGCTTACTCCTTAACCAATATACTTCACTCCTGATATGAGATAGCTGTCTACAGAGTGGGCAGCCTCCCTCTCTCCAGGTCCAATTGAGAATTATTGCCACCCCACAGACTGTGCAGCTTACAACCCTTCTGAAGATGCCTACTATGGTGGAATGTGGCTACCCTGTTTGTCCCTCTCTGTATATAATAGCACACACCCCTTTCTCAGTCCCTGAACAGCCACTGTCTATTGACAGTCCATATAAGAGGCACTCAGGCAATATGTACTTGTTCAGTGATCAGAAGCTCATCTGGTATCACAAACAGGATACAGGTGCCAAATTGTGGGTTGCACCACAATCCCTGTGAACTGAATTTATTTACATGGTTCATGACACTCCCACTGGTGGACACTAGGGGACAGAAGACACCTTCCAGAGGCTCAAGACTGTTGTCTGGTGGCCTGGTATGGCCAAAGATGTAGAACACTATGTTGACAACTGCATAGTGTGACCACAGAACAATCCAATTTCAGTAAAAAGAAATGCCAAATTGCTGCCCCAAAGGCAATCTGGACCATGGAATGTGATACAAATCGATTTCATTGGCCCTCTTACCAACTCCAGTAAGAACAAGTATGTACTTGTTGTCACAGATTTGTTCTCTAAGTGGGTAGAAGCATTTCCCACTAAGAACAACACAGCAAAGACAACTGCCAAAATCCTGGTAGATCAATTGTTCTTCAGGTGGAGTCTGCCCTTGAAGGTAGACTCAAACCAAGGAACTAGCTTTACAGCTGAGCTGATGCAACAGACACTCCAACTTCTTGGAATTGATCAGAAATTTTACATCCCTTACAACCCTTAATCCTCAGGCCAGGTAGAAAGAGACAATACATGCATCAAACAGATGCTATGTAAATTCATTGATTATAATCCCAAGGATTGGGATTCCCTCTTGCCACTGCTACTGATGGCAATTAGGAGTACACCTGCAGCCACTACTCAGGGTATACCTTATGAGGTCATGACTGGTAGAGCCATGAGATTGCCTGAGCACCTGTTGATTGATCTCCATTCCCCTACTGCAGATAGAGTATCTGTAGACAAATACATTGAAAAGCTTCATGATGACATCATGAAGACACCCCTGTTCACTACCAAACAGATGGGCAAAGCTAAAAAACAAGCTAAAGCTTATTTTGACAAGCATGTCAAAGAAGTCGACTGGCAAGTTGGAGACCAAGTTATTCTTCTCCAATACAGACAACCCACTCATTCCTTTGCCAGTAAATGGGAAGGTCACTATCCCATTGTCAACAAACTCAGTCCTGCTGTGTTATCAAGTTAGAGTACAACAGCATAAAAAGACTGCTGACAAGTGGTTCCATGCTAACCAACTTAAATTGTATAAAGGTGACTAAAATTTACTTTTCCTAACCCCTTTGGGTGGAATAGTACTCATACTTTACCAATCCTTTTTGTTTTCTTACAGATATCAGCAAGGTGGCTATCTTGAACCCTTTTTTCCTACTGGTGGGACTACTGACTATGGCTGCACCCCCATATACTGCCCCACAGACTCCTAAGGAATGCTTGCAAAACTTCCTTGGTAGACTTGAACATTCCACCCCTACTGGTGTCGGGATTAGTGTTCCCAATAAAATGGTCAAAGTTATTCAAGGCTCAGATGCCTTTCTTGATGCCGTAGTGGTTGCCCCAGATAAATCATCACTTTCCATACAATGGCAAACTGATACTATGGGCTACACAATCCTTGTAGCTCACCTATTCAAAGCTACATTCCATGGCTGGCCTAACACTGACATCTCTAAAAACGGTAGCCTTTCTATCAGACAGACCACTCCTAGACATTCTGGTCAGTACAATCTCACTGCTCTCATAGATCCTGCCTATTGTGACCACCTCTCTCCAGAGGAGGCACATGTATTCTGTCTTCAAAACTATTAAGCTTCTGAAGCTCTTTATCTTTCTGTAGTCCCACCAAGTCAGGAAGAACTGACTACCTGCCATCCTCAAGAGGATGGCCCTCCTAGTGGTTTGACTGCCACATCACTACCAGGAGCCCTTATTAATAATGTGCAATTCATGCATGTCCCAGTTATTTTCAATCTCACACATTGGAATATGGCTGAATTTGGTTTCTGCAATGCAACCAATACCTCCAAATCTTACAGTATGATGCTTACTGATATTGTTGCTGCTTATCAAACATGCACAAATGATCCTATAAGTGGATCTCACACCACTGAACATGTTGGAGTCTTTAGATCTGTCCCTGAAGACTATGTTAAACCCAAATCACATGCACGCACTAAGCGGGTTGCAACTGACATAGCTGGTGCAGCTGGTTCTGTCTCTGGCATAACTGGAGCAGCCGGTACCATAACTGGCCTTTTTGGCTCAGGTATATCCATTTGGAATAGAGCGGATATTGCTTCTATTAAGGCTCAGACCCTTAAATTTCAACAGACTGTCAACAATGATGTAATGCCCCGTATTTTACAAGACGTAAATTATCTTAGTAATGAAGAACGCTATACTGTATATAATATGCAAGAGATTGCTCAAGGGTTCAATGATACCAAACAAAAACTTAATGATCTTATTTTTCAGAATGACCGTGAGGCAGACAAGCAATATACTGGATGTGAAATTCTATGTTCTACTTATGGCTCTTATGTTATATCTACTGTTAATGCTCTCTTCAGGAACTTGGAATCAGGCAAAATCACAGATTTAATACATGATCTCAGATTGGGTAAATGGTATTGCCCACATTGCAAAACCACTGGTTGCATTTTGTACGTGTTTAAAGAATACTCTGAACATCTCTATATCTGCTGTTAGAAATATTGGCTATGTTTCTAGGTTTCCTAACCAAGCACCTTCCTATTTTACTAAGTCCTGTTCTATTGAGGACATGTTCGTAACCTTCACTGTGTCTTTACCACGTTTTGCTCATGCTACATCTGTCTTTGACAAATTAGCCAGTGTCCATTCCATAGGACATCTTGAAAATGAAATTTTTCTTGAAAGAACTGAATTACCTTCCATGTTGGTCTATCATCAAGTCCTCCAGGCTTGGGTTTTACCCATATGAACTGTTGCACCAAGAAAGGCTACTACTTCTTGTGCCGATGTGACATTTCTGATATTGTGAAACCAGTTTGTGGCTACGCACCTGTACACCTTGACTGGACACTGACTCTGGGTGAAGATCTGCCATCCAATCTTACTGATATTGATCCAGATAATGACATCCCTCCTGTTGCATCTTCAGCACAAGAAGCCAAAACAGCACCATTTCAAAGCTACCTTCAAGAGGTATATCGCTTCACTACGTGGCTCACCAATCAGTCTTTCTCCTGTCCAGTATGTCTACATCGATGGTGGGTGCCCACCGTATGAGTTACCTTCACTTCTGACAGCCAGTACTGTCTGGTTACAAATTAACTCAGCTTTTCCTATGGTACTAAAACTTGTCAAGTTACTAAACCTAACTTTTGTTTTACTCCACAGCAGAAAACTGTAATTGGTAACACTGTGATCACACCTGTTCCTCTCCCTGAACCAGACGTTAATGGTACTGATCCCCAATACTTGCTTGCCCTGTCTCAATATTTTCCAATTTTTAATGTACACATTGATCTCTTGACACTCTCTTTAAAGTCTCTTTTGGCTAGAAAAGATGCTCATTTGATTTATATTGGCAATAATATAACCAAAGCTACTAATGCACTCAATGACCTCATGCAGGATGGTGTCTTGAGTCTTGCCATTGGCAATATGTGGGTAGAACTTACTTTTAAAGTATTTGTTGTGATTCAAGCATTTTTAATTGTCTTTCTAATATTCACTCTGTGCTGCCTGCAATGTACATAGAAACATAGTAACATAGAAGTTGATGGCAGATAAGGACTGCAAAGCCTATCCAGTTTGCCCATTTCTTTTTCTACCTTATGAATGTGCCATCAGCCTTTGCTCTGTCAATGGCCTATCTATTCATACTCATCTGTATTGCTCCTTTATGCCTATCCCATGCCTGTTTGAAGCCCTGCACTGTATTCAATTCCACCACTTCCTGAGGTAGGCCATTCCATGCATCCACCACCCTTTCTGTGAAAAAGAACTTCCTCACATTACCCCTTAATCAGCCTCCCTCTAATCTCATGATATGTCCTCTTGTCCTGCTATTTTTCTTATATTGAAACATGTTAGACTCTTTCACCTTGTTAATGCCCTTAAGGTGTTTGAATGTTTGATCATATCACCTCTCTATCTCTCTCCTTTGCTCTAGGATATACATATTGAGCTCTGTTAATCTGTCTTCATATGTACCCTAAAACAACAACGAGAACAACTTGAATTCCTTTACGAGGCTCATGGTCAGGCCTGTAAATGACTTTTAGCTCCATCCCTACACCCTAACTTGGGATTGTTTCTCCTTCCTTGCTATGACAATTATCAGAGGTATAAGACCCTTTGCATAGCACCTGCTCTCTGAGAAGAGATGTACTGCTGCCTATAGGTAAGAAAGATTGGAAGTATTTTCCCGGTGATCACACTGTTTGTTTGTAAGTCTGCTTTATATACCAGAAATAAATCACTTTTTGTGCTGGACACCACTCGTTTGTCGTTTCTTCACTTTAGTGCAGTTTCAACAAGAACCTGAGAAGGTGATGGTTTTACCATCCCATTACAGACGGCACTCATTAAAGGTTCAGACCCACACAGTGCACACATTCTACAATATCCACTTGACCTTAACCCTTGACCTTTGCCTATTGACAGTTGGCCATCATTGTTCTGGCCACAAATATACAGCTCATCTAGGAAATGTCAAATTGAACATGCTAATCAAATTTCATGATCCTATTATTATTATCTGTTCTTGAGTTATCATAATACCCCATGATACATATCTGACCTTGACCTTGATCTTTGGCCTTTTGACCCCAGATGTTTTGCACAGCCAGAGTATGCCCAGATGAATGTTACAACAAATTTGGTGATCCTATTGCAATTGAATTTTGAGTTATCATGTGGACAATCCCATATACCCATATACTGAGACAGCTATGCACACTGTCCAGTTCACGTCGGTGTAGCTAATTAGTGATACCACAAATCAACAGTATGACAGGTCTAGAAATGTTCCTTAGGTATTCCCCTAGCTGGACCAAGTGACAGACCTTCTGAATACTGGGTGTGCTACGTGGTCATATTTGACCTAATGTTAGCTAGTCGACTAAATAGATACTTACAAATATTAGCTAGGACATAATCGTATAGGGTAAAAATTGGTCCTCAAATGCCTAGATAAACAGAAAAGTTTTAAGACCCCGCTGTAAGGGCCTCTAAAGTAAGTGCCTCCTTCAAAGTCCTTTACAGGGAGTTCCAGCGGACTGGGACCACCAATTCAAATGCCTAGTCCCCAGAGGTTTCACCCTTGGAGCTACCAAGAGGCCCTCCTCAGTGAAGTGTATGTGAGGGTGCAAGGACTCAGACTGGTAGCCTGAGCCCATCCCATGCAGGACCTTGTAATTTAGAAACCTAACTTTGAAGAAGATGCACCACTCAACCAGCAGCCATTGCAGGTCACGTAGTGTGAGTAAGACAAGACACTTCCTTGGAAATCCAGTTGTCTACCTAGTAGCTGAGTTCTGCATCAGCTGCATGCATTGCAGCACACTTTCAATGACACCATGGTACAGAGCATTCAGTAGTCAAGCCTTGAAGTCACAAACCCTTGCACCAGTGTGGCCAGATTGGCAGAAGGGATAAGGGATTTAATCTGGCTGTTCCGCAGATGGGTAAAGTCAATCTGGACTACTGCCAACACCTGAGACTCACATGTCAGTCCCTTATCTACAGTGACTCCTTAATTTTTCACCTTTGTGGCAGCTCAAAGCAAAGAAAAACTGGGTTGAAGCAGTGTTTCCCTCTCAATAGCTGCCACTCCTCCCCACATCCTGACTCAACCATCAATACTTTAGTCTTCTCCAGGTTAAGTCTCAATCAGCTCAATGACTTCTAGTCTTGGATCCTGGCCAGGCACCAGTTAAGCTCATCAACCGCACCTGGTGTCCCAGGAATGAAAAACATGTAGAGCTGCGTATCATCTGCATTGCAGTGAAACCTCAGCCCATACCGCCTTATGATCTTACCTAAGGGTAGCATATACACCAAAAACAGCATGGGGAAAGAACCAGGCATTGGGTATGACACAGGACAGAACCTTCAGGAACAAGGAAAACATTCCCAACACTACCCTCTAGGTCCTGTTACTAAACAGGATTTGAACCAGCAAATGACTTTGCCAGTGAGTCCCACATACTCCCTGATCCAGTTCAATATCAACCCATGGTTCACTGTATCAAATGCTGAACAGAGATCTAGGAGAATGAGAAATGACCAGGCTCCTCTATCTCTCACCCTGAACAGATCATTGTGCACTCTAACTAGTATAGTCTATGTGCTATGCCTGGACCTGAAACCCAGATTGGAGAGGCTCATAGGTGTCACAGGCAGTGAGGTGTGCCTCATGCTGTAGTGCAAATACCTTCTCAAACATCTTGGCCCAAAAGGACAGGTTAGAGACAGGTTGGTATTTCATTAAGATATCCAGGTCCAAAAATGGCTTCTTCAGAAGTGGTTTCACCAATGCACTTTTCAGAGACACTGGGAATACCCCCCTAACAAGGAACACTGGACAATCTCAGCAAATACCATGCCCAGCTGGCCTACACAACTCATAAGTATGGATATAAGTCCTGGTTCAAGATTACCAAATGCTGGCCACAGCACAGAAATCACCTTACTCGTCTCTTCCATTGGCACTGAATGAAATTCTGCCTAGGACCGCTGGATGCATTCTACTGTCATAGGCACAGCTCTTCTGGGCAGTGATGGCCCACTTGGAGGGTCCCTGCCCATAATAAAGGACACCCTGTCTGAGAAGAACTAAGAAAACTTCTCACATTTCATGGGTGTAAATGCTCTCCAAGGCTCCAGACAGGATGGATGAATTGGCCTGTCCATGGCTGGAAAAAAATGATCTTGTTCATTCTTCTCAGCAGCAATCTCCCTAGACAGAAAACCTGCATTTTTCTGAGTGATTGCTCTTTGATTCTCACTGTAGTGAAACATCAAAGCCAGTCTGTCTTCCTGGTATCTGGATTTCCATCAACAATGTTCCAATCTCTGCCCTTTTGCTTACAACTTCTTCAGCTCACCACCAAGCCACAGCCAGCCAATGTGTGAAACCAGTGGGCATACACAAACCAGCACTATGGGATTGAAAGCCACCATCACAGCCCTGTTATAGGCTGTCACAGTGTCTTCTGGCACTTCAGTGCATGCTGCATGCTGTCAACACATCAGAGGTATCCAGAACCACCAGGAATCCCACTGGCCAAAACTCTTGCAAAGGGCAGACCTGGAAAACAACCACAGGGGGTGTAGTAAAAGGAGAGGGACAGGGCCCTGGAAGTGAACCTGATGGTACAGTGATCTTACCAACTGACTGGATCAATCTTGAGTCTCCCAGTCTTGATCCCCAGAGAAAATACCAAGTCCAAGGCATAGCCATGTTGATGGGTCACAAAAATAATCACTTGTACAGTGGTCAGGGATTCCATACACCAGATTAAGGCTTGACCAAAGTATGAGAGTTTGTTGTTGACCAAAACGTTGAAGTCACCAAGAATAAGCCATCTTAGTGACTCCAACACTCTGTCAGTGATGAAGTCTGCTATTTCCTGCAAAAATTCTCCCTCACACCCCAGAGGTCAGTACACAAGGAGGATTCTGCAGCCCGCACCTGGACCCCTACCTACAGCCATTCATTCAAACAATGAGGTATCTCCCACTCGGTGCATCATCAGGCTCAGCTCAGATCTAAACCAGGTGGCCACCCCCCATCTTTTCTCAGGTAGTTCACTACAGAAAACCCATCTGAGACCAATGACTCCAGGATAAGGCTGGCGTCATCACCCAGCCAGGTCTCTATAATGTAAGTCAGATCAACAGAGGAAATAAGAACTGCCATAATGGCAGACATATTCCTCATTGATTTAACATTGCACAGCATTGCTTGATGAGGATGAATGGTGACAGTTGACTCATCAGCTACCTGCTCATGAGGTCTGGTGGGATCACTGGGTATGGGGACTAAACATGTCTGGTCTCTCTCAAGCCCCCATTTCATCCCAGCACCTATTCTGGTCCTCACAACCCTAATAGCCCCCCTGTTTGCCCTTTTTAAATCACCCACTCTTCCTCCATGCCTCCTCCCGAACCTCACTTCCCTGCATCTCCGATGCACTGCACTTGTTGGGGAGGTTATGGAAAGAGTGCAGATCCTGGAGAAGGGAAAGGGAGTAGGAGAAAATTGGGGTCTGCTGTGGGTGACACATCCTTGCTCAAATAAGGTAAACAAACTAAATACAACTCCCCATCTCCTACTTATTCCCATCTAATTTCCAAAAACTTACTACCCATAACTCACCTACAAATCCACACACACTACAGTCACTCAGAGCATTCCATCCATAGCCCTGATGCACTGCAGTCCTCACACACTCATATAAACAATAAATAAATTTCAATGTTTGAGGAACAACAATGGGGTATATAGTGCTTGCGTAACTTGTAGTACTTTTTGTGGTTTTACTCTATTCCCACTCTTGAGTAGTAGTTATGGAGGTAGGAATTTGTAGGGAATAGAAGGCCCATGAACAATGGTAAGAAATGTGGCAGAAAATGAGGATGAGGGGATGGTGGTGGATAAAAAACACTCCCTAAGCAAGGGAGGTGCGTTAGTGGAGGATTTAAGTAGAGGTTGTGAGAGGAGCTATTCCCCCACACTGAGCCTCGAGCCAAGCCCTCCCATTCAATGTTTGTGGAATAGCAATAGGGAGAGATGGGGTATATAGTGCTTGTGTAACTTGTAGTACTTTTTGTGGCTTTACTCAATTCCCACCCTTGAGTAGTAGGTATGTAGGTAGGAATTTGTAGGGAATAGAAGGCCCAAAAAGATACCTCCTCCAACTCATGGAGAGTATGACCCCTGGCACTCAGGAGAGGAAAACCTCCCAGGTGGAGAAAACCTCTGAGGACCCATGGCCATAGATCTGCCCATCCTCTGGGCACACTAAGAGGAGATGGATCTGATTCTAGTAACATAGCTAATTTGAGGAAGGTGAGCTTCTTGAAGATGATGGTCTATTCTCGATCCTGTAGATTGAATGATGAGCCTGAGGTTGAAGAGTAGGTCTTTTCTGAAGGAGTGGTAGAATCCTAAGTATGAAGCAAATCCAGTTGAAGAAGGCAGAATAGAGTCCAGCTTTCCAATGTGATGAAGGATGGTTGTCCAAATGGATTTTAGGGGCATAATGAGCAGGGAGAGCATGCTTTGTGAAGTTATAGATGAGTGATCCAACTTGTGTAAGGGTTGACGTTCAAGGTAAAGTCTGGAGGTAAGGAATTCTGTGGTGAGTGATGAATTGCCAAGTAAGGATCCATAAAGTAGAAAATGAGCAGAGGAGAGTCTCTGAGTGCCTGATGTGAGTAATGTCATAAATGATTAGTAGACGAATAGAGGAGGACTTGGAGATGCTGTCCAGATGGTAACTGAATATGTAGAGAGAATGGCTGAAAGTTTGGTATAAGGAATTAGATGGTTTATTCGGGCATGATGTCATAACTATACTTGTAAATGATCTGCTGGTATGCTGGCTGAAGTAAATATGGGTATTTACATAGAGTAGTTGCCCGTGACATGCATCATGGTGGCTTATAGTTGGTTTGGTTTATGGTAATCTGATACTGAAATACTTGAGAGAAGCTTGGTGGCATATATATATGGAAGAGTCCATAGGCTGGATTAGTAGAGAGGTCGAGTCATATGGATGCCAGATGATCTTAGAGGTGTGGCTGATTAAGACCAGTTGGGAGGCAAGACTAGGATAGTGAATTTGCCTTAACTGTGGCATATTTCAGGATGGAAATTTGGAAGAGCTTGTTCTCAGTGATAGTCTTTACTGGAGAGATTAATGTAGATAATTCATGAAGGGTAGGCTGAAGGGTCCTCTGGAAGGGTGGCTAACTCAACTGAAGGTAATAGACAAAGAAATGCAGATGACTGTCTGAGGAATGGTGATGTCCAGGAGTCAAAAAAATAGAGGCTTGGATAGTGTAACATTAGTTAAGCAACTAGGCAGTGGAGATCCAAAGATGAATATTGTGGAAGGTAGCTGAGAAGGTCTTAGAACAAGCAATGTCTTTTGAGGAAGTAAGAGTCAAGTAACAAAGTTGGTGATGGTAGGAAGCTGCAGAATGTAACTAAATCATGTCCAAGTGCCATGCGGTATCTTGCGAGTCCCGGGATCCGGATGAACGGTGATGGAGAGTAAGGCAGAGCATAACAGAATAATTGACATCCTTTCCGTGCAAGAGGATAGCCTGTGAGGCATGGTAGACAGGAAAGTCCATGGACAGTGAATAGACAAGATACATAGGGAGTATCCCATAGAGAGAAATAGGAATGTTGCTAGTGTCCAGTCAAATCAGAGTCCAAAATGATCAAGGGGAGCTAATTGGGCAGTATAGTAAGCTTTAATTAAACGTAAGAGTTTCTGAGGCATGTTCTACAAGGGATGTGTGCTAGAAGTAGTTTCCTCAGGTGAAATGAACAGTGATCCATTGAGTAGTGGGTGGGAGCAGTAAGAATGGCCAGAGTAGGAGTATGTGATGGATAAATGGGAGTAGTAGTTGCCTGAGTAGGACTACTGTCCAGGGATATGGTAGGATGCCCAAGAGAGCCACAGCAAACAGGTTGAAGCCCCAAGCCTGCACAACAGAGATGGAAAGGCTGTTATTCGAAAATGGAAGGAAAGTCCAGAGTGAATTCTGATGGATAGAAGGTCTGATCCGGGATGGTGCTGAGCTAAATGAAGCTGGATGACATACTGTGCAGGAAGGAAGGAACAGGACCGGGTCAGCTCCTCAGTGAATGGCAGCAGAATGTGGGAAGACTGCAGCAGTCACTAGAAGATGATCCATGGAAGACCAAGAAGTGAAGCCAAGTACTATGAGCAACAGGGTTGAGGTACATAAGTTCTTCATCTGATAAAGGCTTCAAATGGTGAGTGGAAGGACAGAAGGTGCTAGAGTGAAGAAAGATAAAGATACCACATCTGAAGGAGAAAATAAACTCATACATCAACTGGAAGGGGTGACCTGTGGCAAGGAAGTCCCAGAAGTAATCAAACCAGATCAAGGTAGATACAGAACCAGCTGGCAAGATCAAAATCATGAGGGAATAGGCCAAAGGGTTCAGTTATGATGACCCATGGAAGAGCAGGATAGGAAGTGGTGAGAAAGGATGCAAGGTAGTCAGAGTAAATGGGTCCTGAGTCTGGAGGGAAGTGGTAATCAGGTAGGATATGGATAATGCAAAAGGAGGCACTTGCAAGTACGGATGCAGACTCCCAACTGAGGTAGGTGAGGTGAGATGACAAGTCATGACATTCCAAAGAGTGGCTGATGATGCAGTCACTTGTGGTACATGCTCAGATGCAGGACGGAGCAGCAAGTGGTGGTCCGGTGGAGAGGAAATAAGATCAAAACAGTTGATTGTAGAAATGAGATTCCAGACTTGGTAATCGAGGAGAGAGAACTAGCATCCGTTACCACTTGGCAGAGATAGAAAAATAACAGTACATGAGTTAGTAGGTTCTGTTTCAAGTGGAAGCAGCGATCGGGAAAGAGGCAGAGGATACAGTGACCCAGTGGATCCATAAACTGGCTACCACAACCTGTCATTGATGAGATGACCTACAGTTAATGTCAACAGGCAGAGCCGAGAGGTGGAAGGCAGGTGGAGTGTAGTAGTCCCATTCCCGAAGGGAAGTGGTGACCCGTATCAGGTAGAGGATGCAGTACATGGAAAGAGCTATGCAAGCTCAGGCTCCTGCTGATGGAAGTCAGTGGGATAAGACCTGAGGGGAGGCTGTAGGCAAGGAATAATGAAGAATACGAATAGGATGAGGTCAGTTCCAGAAGGGTTGCAGCATCCTATAGCAGGTCTTGAATGGATACTTGTGAAGCAGTAGAATGTAAACTCAGGCATTCATCCATGATGATCAGGATGAGATGATATTTACTGGATGCAACGAGGAGAGGTAGGACAATGACAGTACATAACAGAATAAGTTTCGTTCCTGAAGGGAGTGGCAACCAGCATCAGGAGTAAGATGCGGGCGGTGGAAACAGTTGCGTACTGATTTAGTCTCCCAGACAAGGAAGTTAGTGTGATAGGTCCGTGAATCGAAGCTGCAGACTAGGTAGGTTTGGAGAAGGCAAGTCAGGCAAGGTCAAGTTCCTGAAGGGCAGCAGCATCTGTGCATCAGGCTGAGAATGCATTAGTTGAAGCAATAGAATGGAGACACCAACACCCATCAGTGACGGCAGAGGCGGGAAGTTTGTGACGTGAGGCAGCTAGGCATAGGTATAATGATGAGGGCACATGGACTGAAAGAGTTTTGTTCTGCAGACCAGGTAGGATGGAGAAGGTGAGTCAGTCAAAGACAAGTTCCTGAAGCAAAGTAGCAGCCAGGTATCAAGCTGAGAAAGCATAAGTTGGAGCAGTGGAGTGTAGACTCGGACATCCATCGGTGACGGCTGAGGTGGGAAGATCTTGAGTTGAGGCAGTTAGGCATATGTAGGATGATGAGAGCATATAGGGTGAAGATGTTCCATTCCCGAAAGGAAGTGGAAACTAGTGTGAGGTAGAGAAGGCATGTTAAGACTCAGTAGATTGTAGACATGACTCCCATCCCTAGTAGTCGGGGCAAGCTAACCTTCACTTGATGCTGTCCAGCAAAGTTAGGGATGGAGGATGTCAGGCTGGTTAGTAGTAGGAGGTAGTGAATGTAATGGAATCCCATCCCTGGTAGGCAGGGGAAGTCTACCTTCTCTCAGCACCTCAGAAGGCGCAAGTTAGGGACGGAGTCCATAATACTGCTGGTATGGGCTGGCTAAAGCGCAAACGTTGCTGTAGAGAGAGAGAGAGAGTAAAATTAGGACATATAAACAGGGACAGAATGAGGAAGAAGTAGTTAACAGTAAGCTATAGGAAGGGAGTATGAATGATAACACCAGGGAGGGATAACATATAAAGGAAGTTGAAGCCCTGAAGCTAACTAAAGCAGGAAAAGGCAGCTGGTCATGGAATGGATATGTACGAGCATGGGGAGTAAGGGGAAGTAAGTAATGTAGCTGAAAGACAGGGAAATATTGTTTCTTTCATCTAGAGGGGAAAGCACCAATGATTCAAAGTGGTGGGCAAAAGGAGCAACCTGGGGAGGGACTGAGTGAGGCATAGGGCAACGTGAGGTGTGCTTGACGTAACCTACAAAATAGGCCTGAAACACTCCCTCCACCTTCTCCCCCCTTATTTCTCATAGTAAGCAGGTGAGCGACATCCCCCCACATAGCTGAGATGAAATCTGGGTAACGTAGATTGCATGGAGAAATTAACACAAGTCCAGGGCATAAGTGGAGAATTGTGAGAATGTGGGAAAATGAATGGAAATTGATAGCCTCTGTCCTGGAGGTATACTGATCAGTCTTGTAGTTTGTCGGTAAACCTCAGAATGTAGGCTACGATTATGTGCAATAGATCCATGTGATATGAGCTGTGCAGGTTGGTGAGCTGAAGAAGTCATTGCCCCAGGATGGCGTTTGCTGGTAGTGTGTACATGGAGAAGAACAACAGATGCAACATTACTGGAGTCAGACAGTGAGGTACTTACTGCAGAGAGAGCTGGAAAAGCTGCCGGTAGAATCTTTTCATCCTTGTAGGGCAGTAGGCAGGAAGGATCAGAAATGAAGGGCCTTGCAAAGCCACAAGGGCAATTGAAGAGATGGAGCCATGGGAGGTAATGTGGGAGGGACAACAAGTGAGCAAGGAGAACAGGAAGTGGGAGCACACATGGAAGGAGAAGAGGAATGTACAGGAGGGTGGAGTGGGGATGCTTGTAAGTGCCATTGGCTGGGAGTCAGGCTGAGTGGGGAGGCTCAGAAGTGCCGGTCGAGGGGAAAGGGAAGTACAAAAAGAGAACGATGGAACAGAAACCCCAGGACACGCAGAAAGGAGGGAGCAAGAAAAGGAACAGGAGGGTGGCCAGAGTGGCCGAGGAGTGAAGGAAGGAAACTGCAGGCAGGTAGGAGCAAACACAGGAATGGGGTTGAGAGGGAAGACAAAAAATAGACAGGACAGCACAATGAGGAGAGCAGAAACCAGAGTAGCAAGCACAAGGCATCACAGCACACAAGCTGCTCAGAGAAAAAACACTCCCTAAGCAAGGGATATGTGTGAGTGGAGGGTTTAAGTAGAGGTTGTGGGAAGAGCTATTCCCCACTTTGAACCTCGGGCCAAGCCCTCCCATTAAAAGGATGGGAGAATACAAACAATGTGTTTGGTTCATTGTGTCAAACTGTATGTAATAGCAACAGTTTTTAAAAGTCAAGTTATTGCTTCTGAGTGCAATTTCAGACTCTGCTCTCACTAGAGAAAGTCCGAGTTCAAATACAAAAGAAGTCCCCACCACAGCTTTCTCACTAGTGTTGTCAAGATAAGTCAGTACACAAGAAGCAAGAAAACGACAAATGCTCTCACCATCTGCAGCCCACAGTCAGCTTCATTCAGGAGTAGTTTTCACCACAAGTCTCACTCTCCACATCACAGCTGAGCAGGACAGAAAATAAATAGAGACTGATACAGTAACTTCCTTGCTGAAAGTCTCCATTGCACCACTGGCTCCAGCCAGGTACAGTGATCCTGGGATGCACTTCCCACTGTTTGTCCTGCTGCACTCTGCAGCAGGATCCCAGAGAGGCCCTTGGGCCCCTACCTGCTGTCACCACTCTTGAATTCTCCACTCAGCTGTGGAAACCATCATAAATGAATGAGCTGACTGAAGTGTGCTGTCTGCTTCCTTGCTAAGACCAAGCCATGTTCAACTGCACTTTACAACTTTCTCCAGCAGTCCATTTGGGTTCACTAACCCACCACTGGCATGTCCTCACTCCAACTCCCTCTGGTCCTACACAAACTCCTAGTTACTCTCTATGTGCCCTAGAAGGAGCTGTTTAGGTAAATTGACATAAATTGGTATAAATAACCTTATCCAGTATTTATCAAATACATAAGTGAAAGCATAGTATTACATAAATTATCCATAATCCAACATGGGCAATAAAAATTGCTTTACCCAGGCAATGTTAGCATTAGTTGTAAAGGGATCTGAGTAAGGCCCACTCGTCTCAAGTGCCTGTTTTCAGATGTGATCTGGGAGCACTGGGCAGTTAAGCGACTTGCTCAGAGTCACACAGTATGCAAGCGGAGGTTGTGAGAATCAAACCAAGGTCTGACCTGCTGGATATACCAAGCTCATTCATAACCTCTAAGCTATACTGCCAGGCCAACTTGGGTGGTTTCAACCACACTGCAGCTCTGCTCCTTCTTTCAGGTGGGACTAATCTAGCAAGCACTCAGGGCAGGGGCAGGGGCAGCCACAGTGAGTAGGCTGGTGTTTTGCTTATCAGGACTACATCTCTCTCTGGGCTTGGAGACCAATGCCTTTTGTAACCAGCCAGAGTCATCCGAGCCACAGCAGTTCCCTATGCCTCCCTCACACACCTTGCCAGTGTCTCTAGTGGTTTTGACCACACTGCAGATCCACTCCTTCTCTTGGCCTCATGTTTGTTTTTATTTAGTGTGATGCTTCATAACTGGCAGTAAGTTTATTTTCCCTTTTTTCTCTTTTAAGTGTGAGAGAGTGAGAGAATTTCTTGAGTGGCAGCCAGGGATGGGGACAGGAGACCAACAGGTTACTGTGACAGGAGCCAAATAGGAGCCAAATGGACCATTCACTATTGTCAAGAATTTGCTATAGTGAGGTTCATTATAGCAATGGGTTACTGAATATGCAGTAATAGTATTTTTTGCATACATAAGTCTGTTAAAACCTAGGTATACTGTTGAAAGACCATTCACAAAAACAGAAAACAAAAGTGGCCCTAAAACAGTATCTTGAGGAACTCCAGTTGTTACATCCTTTTAAGTTGGAAATAGAGTTTGTCACCTTTAGTATTGCCTTCTCTGTGTTAAATAGTTCCTAAAAAAACATAATGTGTAATCAGACAACAAAATCAGTCAGCCTTTCAAGGAGGAGCACGGAGTCTACAAGGTGGAAGGCCTTGGTCAGATCCATAAATATCATCCCCAATAAATATCCCTGCTCAAAGGCATCGTACATATCAGATGTGAATCCAACCAAGGCCATCTCCATACCATGGCTGCCTCTGAGGGTTCCATGGGGATTTATCTATATTTATTAAACTCTGCACCGTGTTAAAGGCAGGCTGCTATAATGTACTCCAAACATGCATATAACAATGTAGACAGGATATAATGTGATTCTTGCAATTTTAAAATACTGCGGTTCGAGTATAAGCCTCAGAATCTCACACTGAGGCTGGCTTGGAGGAGGGCCTGTTGAGTAGGTGAAATGGCTGCTCCCAGAAATAGAGGGCATATTCATGCACCTCCAGTCGGCCAGCCCAGAGACAGAATTGATATTGGTTGTGAAGGAAACTACTTGTCTGCCCCTCCCCCGCCCCAGCTGGAGAAAGGGGGCAGTTGAAGAGGTCTAGCTCCTTAGGACAAGGACAGGAGACCTATGCAGCAAAAGTGAGGATAAAAAAAATATATTCTGGCATCTGTTTCCAGAGTCATAACTAACTTTGCTCATTTGTTCATCATATGTACTTTATTGGGCAAAAGAACAGTTGGCGAAGGCTGGGACTGTCCAAACTGACTTCATTGCTAAATGACTGTAGCACATAGCACAAGGGTGTCAGTTGTAATAACTGTACCGAATTGAGTCACTTATCTTTCCATGTTTGGTGCTCTGTTGTTAACTGGTACATAGTTCTGCACTGCTAAAAAAGCCTCTGTGACATACAGCAGGCACAGTTCCACTGGGTTATGATGACCTTTCCCATAACTGATGTTGCCAAAATTCATTCTTATTTTGCAAATCACAATATCTTGATAGCCATGCCAGTGGTGCTAGAAACATACAGAAAATTAAGACATATTCCACACATACACCCCACTGTCTTTGACAAGAAATAAATGCACAACCAAGCCTAGAGTTTTGGTCAAACCATGCTATTTGAGTGAACAGAAGACTGTATTGCTTTCAGAATGTTGCTAGCTTTGTTTGACTTTGGAACTAGAAGTCTAGCTGACATTCTATGAAGGGCAAGCCAGTCTGGAACCCATCTCTTTATTTCTTGTATAATAAAACCTGTGTGACATTCATCAAAGCCAGATATACATAAGGCAATCTGTTTTTAAAGGCCTTTATGCTAGTAGTAGTGCTGATGTTGGGGCAGGGGTAAGAGGACGAGGCACAGGAGGAGACAAAAATCACCTAGACAGCAGTCAAGATGAGTCAAGTCAGTATGACTACTTGTCTGCATATTACCTATTTCAGGTATTTTTAGAACAATAGCCATTTTTAAGGCCCGATAAACTGATGATATATTTTAATTCCTGGTGTGTTTGCTATATTTATTTTTTTTGGAAACTAGCATTTATTATAACATACTGAAAACCGCTTGCTTCTACACACCAGAAGGAATACAAGTCCAGCAGTGGTGTTTCTGCAGCTGCTTTGTTTTGCAGCTCTGCAATAGGGTGACTTTCAGTTTTAAATTATGGGAAATGCACATAGATCATGCAGTAGCTATTGCACTAAGAATTTTGTAATTTTAAAAATATTGGAAAATTTGCCTTGCTGGAGGGAAAAAATGACTCATTAGTGTTGCTATATTAGCCACGTTGAAATGGTTGCCTTTTGACCTCAGTACACTAAGAATTTCTGCAGGTCTTATGCCTGGCCTTTTTTTGTCAGACTTCAGCATGCTTAGCTGATTAGTTGCAACTTTATAACAGTATCTACAACTCTAGCATCTCTACTAATGTTTTATTATTAGAAATACCATTCATGCACACATGCATTGACCTCTAATCATTGTTTTTTTTACTGCTAAGGCCTGGAATTCTTTCCCTTATTATCTCTAAGTCAGTGCAGATGTTAAGCATTTTGATGACACACTGAAAAACTGTCTGTTGGATTAAAGGTAATCAGAATGGAAGGAAGCTCACAAAAACTGTGGTGTTCAGATAAAAAAAAGAACCTTGGTAGGAAAATAAAATGTTGACACCACCTGACAACAGAAAGGGAGACAGGCACTACAACCTCAAAGGTATATGTACAAGTTACCTTTACTAAAAATGTGTTAAAACTCATGCTAACAATAAAAACTGCAAAAAGTTACCCAGCTGGCAGATCTAGCATTTTATATTCATAGCAGCACTTTTTCAGTGGTACCAATCCTGCTTAATGGCCTGTTATACAAGCAGATTAAAGGCATAGCTGCCCAAAACTAAGGTGTTAAGCAATGCAGCCAAAACAAAACAAATGGCAATATACACAGGAAGTGCTGACAGTACCAAAATGTGCAAAATATGTACAACAAGAATATATTTTTATTTATTTATTTTATTTATTTAGTTTTTGTTGACCGGGTAAGTGCACTAGACAAATCCTACCTATTTTCATGCACGACCCGAGGGAGGGGGGGATACAGATGAATGCCAACTGACCTTGAACCAGATTAAGCTGTTGGTGGTATTATTAGTGAATGAGGGAAATTTGG
Organism: Neoceratodus forsteri; assembly: GCA_016271365.2. Classification (NCBI taxonomy): domain Eukaryota; kingdom Metazoa; phylum Chordata; order Ceratodontiformes; family Ceratodontidae; genus Neoceratodus; species Neoceratodus forsteri. The sequence goes on along the minus strand of CM057458.1, from coordinate 720,879,306 downwards.
CCAGGACACCGTGGAAATTCCCCTACTCTTGCCAGTAGGGGGCCTGTTGGACAGCGAGATGTCTCACTTTGCTGTCAGGAATGGTGGAGAATGGATGGCTGGGGCTGTACGAGCCCAGGAGACCTTACAGGATGACATGAGTATTCAGGAGAATGGAACCGCTATGGGGATGGCTGGAATGCACCAGGCAGGTGGCCAGCAGAACATCCACAGCGGTGGTTACTTGCCAGAGAATCCAGATGATCAGTTAAGTCCTGAACAAAAGCAGCAGTGTTTAGCTGCTGAGTTACTGCATGTAAGTGAACAACTGACGTCTGAGCGTATGAGACAAGTGGAAGATCGGAAGCGGAAGCGTTCAGACACATCGCCAGGAACCGCAGTCTCAGGGGGAGTCACAAAGCTGCTGTCAGCGGAAGATGCTTCCACGGACTCCCCTGAATCAGTTCCCTCATCTCCACAGCGAGATTGGAGTACAGGAGAGGCTGGATCTTGGTCTCCCAAATAAGGTCCTGCTTGCAGCAGGCTGGTTCCATCTTTCCAATGGGCACTGGAAGCCCAATATTGGACCTGCCTCTCATTTACCGGAGCAGATAAGTGCTGATTCTGTTTCTTGTGCAACTAACTTATCATTACCTACTTCTCAGTCTGCTGTTATTTCTGAAAGCCACTTACGTACTGATGCGATAGGCCCTGATGAAACCCTAGTTGCACCTATTATTACTGACCCCACACTAGGCCTCCACCCTGGGGAACCTGTTAAGCCCTCTTATGCTAGTCATTTCCACAAGCCAGTGGAACTAGCCAAATGAAGAAACGCGATTTGCCTACACTATGTAGGTCCTTGCGAAAACCTCCTCTGACAGATTTTTTGTGGGCAAAGTCCTACTAAAAAAGAGTATAGTTTTTTGTCCTTCGGAGATCTATGCCCTCATACATGTACAGGGGGAGTTCACCTTTGACGTTAGAAACATAGAAACATAGACTTTGACGGCAGATAAGAAAAAATTACTCACCTTAGTAATGTTGTTTCTTCTAATGGAGTCTTGCTATATTATGACATATGCAGTATAACCCCAGGTTAGAACTGCTCATTAGAACTGCTCCGGAGGTGAAAGAGTTAACTTCCACGCAGAGCATGGAATTTTGAGCGCGAGCTCGGTTGAACGCTCTGTCTGTTGAAGCTCAAACTTAAATTGTCAGATCTTTACGAGCAAAAACTCACTAAGGTTCTCTGTGGAAGCCGAAAACCTACACTCAGCCGCTGGCTACTAACTACAAAACACCTTTTGATCTTGATCCCAAAACAAAGACTCAAGTCGGGGATTCAAGAAGAAACTTAAGCATAACACCTAAGCACCCTAGAAGGGTGAAATAAAGTGGGTATCAAAGAAGTGCAATATTGCACTGCCCACCCACATCCCAAAAACAGAGGTTCTGAGAGGGGCAGGTTGGGGAGGTCATAATATAGCAGACTCCATTAGAAGAAACAACATTACTAAGGTGAGTAATTTTTCTTCAAACAACATGAAGTCTTGCTATATTATGACATATGCAGACTACACAGCAGTACCTCCATGGAGGAGGGACAGAACCTACTTGGGAAATAGGCTCTGAAGCTACAGTTAAAGAATCGAGCATCACTCCTGGCCTGGATATCCAAGGAGTAATGCTTAGTAAAAGTGTGAACTGTTTTCCAGGTAGCTGCTTGACATATCTCTAGGATAGGAATGTCCCTGCGCAGCCAGAGACGCAGCTGTACCTCTGGTAGAGTGAGCCCTCAGGCCTGAGGGAGGAACCTTACCCAGTTTTTCGTAACAGAATTGGATACAAGAGACAATCCACCTGGCAATGGATCTTTTAGTGGCAGGTTTCCCTTTACCAACCTCACCATAGGTGAGGAACAATTGGAGGGATTCGAACCTGTGACCCTTGGTACGCTCTCTATATAGTAACTAAGGGCTCTTTTGACATCTAAACTGTGCAATCTCCTCTCACCAGAGGAGGAATGGTCAGTGAAGTACACAGGGAGAGACATGGATTGATTAAGGTGAAAGTCTGAAACCACCTTAGGCAAAACTTCCTGTTAGTCCTGAGGACTACCTTATCTCTATGAAGGAGATAAAATCAGGTTCCACTGATAAGGCTTGTAGCTCACTTATGCGCCTGGCAGAGGTGATGGCTACCAGAAACACAGTTTTCCAGTAAGGCACTTCAGCTCTGCTGAAGACAATGGCTCAAAAGGGGCTGTATAAGCTGAGCGATACAAATATTAAGATCCCAAGCAGGGGCAGGATCCCTGAACGGGGATTGCATGAAGCAACCCTTTAAAAAACTTGGAGAACACAGGGTGAGCTGATAAAGAAGAGGGCTTACCTGCTGACAAGAAGACAGACACAGCTGACAAGTGCACCTTTAGGGTAGCTGGCCTCAGCCCCAAGGAATTCAAATGCACCAAATAATCCAGGATCATGGGCACACCAGCAGATTCTGGGGAAATATGTTTACCAGCACACCATATGGAAAATCTCTTCCATTTTGAATTATAGGTAGCCTTGGTGAAAGGCTTCCTAGAGGCCTTCAAGATATCCAATACACCTTGAGAAAGGTGTAGGTCAGCAACTTAACTCTTCAAGAGCCAAGCCTTGAGATTGAGAGATTTGAGGTTCGATACCAAACTCTCCCTGGGCACAGGTTAACAGGTTGTGATTCCTGGGAAGGCATAGGGAGGGTGGACTGCTAAGGACATGAGGAGGGTACCAGGGCTGCCTGGCCCAATCTGGAGCAATCAGGATCATCTTGCAGGATTGAGATCTGATTCTGACTAGCACTTTGAAAAGAGAGGGAAGGGGAAAAGCATAGAGAAACTTCCTTCCCAACTGAGGAGGAAGGCATCCAGAGGACTGAGCCCAACACTGGGGCCTGCAACAAAAAGGGAAGTTGGTGATTGTCTGGGGCTGCAAAGAGATCTATTTAGGGAGTGCCCCATCTGGCAAATATTACCTCCAGTACTAGGGGATCCAGTGCCCATCCGTGATGGCCCTGGGAAATCCTGCTGAGAGCATCCACTAGGACATTGTCCTTGCCTGGGAGGTGAACTGCCATAAGGGAGGCGTTCAGAGAATATGCAAGAGACCACAACTTCATTGCTTCCGTGCACAAGGCTGTAGACCGAGTGCCCCCTTGCTTGTTGATGTACCACATTGTAGTGGTATTGTCTGTTCTGACCTGAACTACCTTGTTCTGGACAGCTGTGGAGAAAACCTGAAGTGCTAGAAAAACTGCTCTGAGCTCCAGCAAATTGATGTGGAGCAGAGATTCCTGAGGGGACCACAGCCCTTGGGTGGAAAGGTCACCCATGTGAGCTCCCCAACCCCAAGAGGGATGCATCTGTAGTAAGGGCCAAGGAATGAGACTGGGGAGTGAAGGGAACCCCCTGTCTCAGATTGTTCTGATCCTGCCACCAGTGGAGGGCCTGGATCAGGGTTCGAGTCACTGGAATCAATTTGGTTAGGGGATCCGCCCTTGAGACCAAAAGGCTCTCAAATGGAACTGAATGTCCTCATCTGAAATCTCGCCTCCCTGCACTACTGCTGTAGAAGCAGCCATGTGCCCCAGGAGCTGTAGAAAATGCCTTGCTGGTCGAGAGACCTGCAGGGTGAAAGAGGAGGCCAGAGACACCAGGGTCCTTGCTCTCTCCAGAGGAAGGAAGGCTCTGGCTTCTTTTGTGTTCAGTTCTGCGCCTATAAAGGTGAGAAGCTGGACAGGCTCCAGAACTGACTTTGGAAGATTGAGAAGGAAACCTAGAGATGTAAGCAGGTGCTGGGTTACTTGTAAATGAAGTTTGACTTGTTCTGGAGACTGGCCTACAATGAGCCAGTCATCCAGATAAGGAAAGATGGCAATCTTTTGCCTTCTTAAATGAGCAACTGCTACTGCCAGGCATTTTGTGAACACCCTTGGAGCCGAGGAGAAGCCGAAGGGCATTGCTCTGAACTGGTAATGGCATGAGGGCAGTTCGAATCTGAGGTACTTTCGATGGGAGCTTCTGATGAGAACATGGAAGTAGGCATCCTTGAGGTCCAGGGAGGCTAGCCAGTCCCCTGGCCTTAGAGAGGGTAAAATAATCCCCAGGGTCACCATTTTGAACTTTGGTTTTAAAAGGTGCTTGTTTAGATACCTGAGATCCAGAATGGGCCGCCATTCTCCTGTTTTTGGGGTAAGGAAGTACCTGAGTACAACCTTTGCCCTGGTGTATGGGTAGAACCCTTTCCACGGCTCTGAGAGCCAGGAGGGCAGAAACTTCTGCTTCCAGGGCAAGTGCCTCTGATGGGTTTGCAGGAGATCTGGCTCTCATCTTCGGAAATTTTTGAAGCTGAGAACCAGTCCCTGGCTTACTACTTCAGGACCCACTTGTCTGATGTTAAAGACTTCCAGTCCTGGACAAAGTAAGCCAGCCTGCCTCTACCGGTAGTGGAGAATCGGCCCTGGCTACCCCATCAGGGAGCCTGTTTTGCAGGGGCTTTGGGTTGAGGGGTAGAAGCAGCTTACTAGAGCCCCTTCTGCCCTTCCTCTAAAGAACCCTCTGGGCATAAGCAGAAGAGGAGGCCTGGCTTGGTAAAATGGCTCTATGAAAAGGCCTGCCCTGCCCCGACATGCTGCCTTGAAGAGTGACTTGCCTTTCTTTTGGCCGTGCACTCTATAGGTGGTCCTATACTCATCCATTTCTTCATATAATTCTCTGTCTGTCTCTCAAACAGAGAATTTCCCACAACAGGAAAATCCATAGCCTTAGACTGGGTATCCTGTGACAGGGCAGTACATCTGAGCCAGGCCATTCTGGCGAAGAGACAGATGTAGCCTGAACTCTAGATGAAACATCATTAGAGTCTACAGCAACATGAAATTGCACCTGGATGCCTCATCTCGTCCGCAGCCACCTGCTCCAGCTCCCCGGCAAGCTGTTCAGGGCCTGTTTCTGCTAGGGCCAGGACAGCATCCCACCTGGATTTCTGGTACCTAGCTGCGTAAGCCATATAATTTGCCTGTCTGAGTCCCAAAGATGCTGCCATGTACTGCTTTTTTGACATGGTATCCATCCTCCTGGAATCCTTTTCAGGAGGGTGAGAGGCTAGAGGAATATTAACCTTGTCACAGGCTGCAGCCTGCACTACCCCCACATGGCTGCACTGCTGAGATAGGAACTCTGTATCAGAGCCGGATAAAGCATACCTCTTGTCCATCCTTTTATCCACAGGGAGGATAGAATGAGGAGTTTTCAGAATTTTTACTGTCTGTTTCCTAAAAGATTTATGCAAGGGAATAGACAGTCTCCTAGACTCTGGAATATCCATCATTTCCACAAAATCAGGCTCTTCTTGATCATCAACAGCTTCCTCAACATGGAGTTGCAGAGTGTCAGCAACTTTCTTGTAAAACAAAAATGAGAAGGGACTCAGATAGCCTGGGAGGATACTCCTGAGGGTCTGTCTGAGAGATGTCCGTTCAATGGGCACATCCAGACTGTCAAAATCACACTCACTCTCCTAGTACCCTCCTCCCCTTCCCTGGTTCATAAAATCTTCAAAATCATAATCTTGAATCCGGGGAATCGACCGAACCGGGCGCTGCCCAATGGTGCCGGGTTCGACGGAACTGGGGAAAGAGACTGGACAATTTGATAGCTTTGGCTATTTCTCAGCGTTGGAGAAAGAACTTTGGCCCCAAACTAGCTGGACCTTCTAGCTCTTTTAGTTGGAACCAGCCCTCAGAGCTGGCTCTTTGTTTGCCTGAGGAAGCATCGCCTGGTCAGAGGGCACCCTCAGGTTCGGTTGGAACTGAACAGGGCTGGCCATCCAGGTCAGCGGACTTTTGGCCTCCCTTTCCTGAGCCTACCAACTCTTTTTTCCACGGTGGCAGCCGGAGAATTTTACAAATCTGGCAGTCTGCATTGAGGTGGTCAAACCCCAGACAATATACACATTATGGTGTGTGGTCAGCCTTGCAAAGGCTTCCCACAGAGGCCACAGTGCTGAAACCCAGTGGGTCCGGTTTTTCTTTGGTTTCTCAGACATAGTGCCAGCTAACCAAAACTTGCCCGCTAATGGCAATCCACCAGCAAGACTTTCTTATCGGTTCCCAACCTTGTCACGGGTCGTGGAAAAAAACGTAATAAAATCCGTTTTTTTTAGAACCGATAAGAACCGGGAACTGCACTCTAAAGGGCTAGAAAGTAATTTTTAAACCCCTCTGATCGGTTCAAACCGAACCGAAAAAGACGTTGACAAGTTCCACACAGAAGAAAAAATAATAAATAAGCCTATCTATTACTTACAATACCACAGACAGAGCTTGAACCGACGATTGCGGTTAAATTTCGTAAAATAAACTCTAGAATTACACTTTAAACCCATACAAACAAACCGAGCAGCAGGAGGAATCTCCGGAGCGACTGTTCAGTGAGGCGGAGTAAAGAATCTGACAGTTTAAGTTTGAGCTTCAACAGACAGAGTGTTCAACCGAGCTCGAGCTCAAGATTCCATGCTCTGCATGGAAGTTAACTCTTTCACATCCGGAGCAGTTCTAACGAGCAGTTCTAAGCTGGGGTTATACTGCATATGTCATAATATAGCAAGACTTCATGTTGTTTGAAGGACCACTTGGCCCACCCAGTCTGCCCATTTTCCTACCTACTGGATAAGCTGCAGATTCTAGTTAACCAACAGCCTACTTCCTGCAACCCCTCACTATAATTGCCTTGTGTCTGTCCCATGCATGTTTGAATTCCCCCACTGTTTTAGGCCCAACGACCTCCTCAGGAAGACTGTTCCATGTATCCACCACTCTCTCTGTGAAAAGAAATTTCCTCACATTACCCCTGAGCCATCCCCCCTCTTTCTTTAAATTGTGCCCCCTTGTTCTTACACATCTCTTTTTCTGAAAGATGCTACCCTCCTGGACTTTGGTGATTCCCTTGAGGTACTTGAATGTTTCTATCATGTCGCCTGCCCCTCCTTTCATCAAGAGTATACATTAATGCTCTCTCAGTCTCTCTCATATGGTTTCTGCTGCAGACCCTGCACCATTTTAGTTGCCCTCCTCTGGACTGCTTCCATCCTGTCTATGTCCTTGCATAGATGAGGTCTCCAAAACTGCACACAGTACTCCAGATGGGGTCTCACCAACTGTCTAAACAGAGGGATAACCACTTCTCTTTTTCTACTTGTGATGCCCCTTCCTATGCATCCCAGTATCCCCCTGGCTCTCCTTACCGACTTTTCACATTGCTTAGCCACCTTTAGGTCATCTGATATGCCTACCCCCAGGTCCCTTTCCATTTTTGTTGTTGTCAGTACCTCCCCTTCTATTGTGTACTCTTCTCCTGGGTTTTTGTTTCCGAGGTGCATTACTTTGCACTTCTTTGTATTGAATCTAAGTTGCTATATGTCTGACCATTCCTCCAACCTTGCCAAGTCCCTTCTCATCTTTTCTACCCCCCCTTGTGTATCAACTCTGTTACAGATCTTTGTGTCATCTGCAAAGAGGCATACCTTTCCTCCAGACCCTCTGCAATGTCACCTATAAAGATGTTAAAGAGGACTGGATCCAGTACTGAGCCCTGAGGTACTCCACTAGTGACCCCCCTTTCTTCAGAATGTGTTCCATTCACTATTACCTTCTGTGTCCTGTTGTGCAGCCAGTTTGCTACCCAGGCTACCACCCTGGGACCCACTCCCAGGCTGGCTAACTTGATTATTAATCTTTTGTGTGGGACTGTGTCAAATGCCTTGCTAAAGTCTAGGTAGGCCACATCCACAGCCCCTCCCTGGTCTATTACTTTGGTCACCCAGTCAAAGAAATCAATTAGCTTCGCCTGACATGACCTTCCTGCTGTAAATCCATGCTGCTTTGGGTCCTGTGCCCGCTGGCCTCTAGGTACTCAACAATTCTTTCTTTCAGAAGTGATTCCATCATTTTCCCTACCACTGAGGTCAAACTTACAGGTCTGTAGTTTCCTGCTTCTGCCTTGCTCCCACTTTTGTGAAGGGGAATCACATCTGCCCTCCTCCAGTCCTCAGGTACTGCCCATCCTGCCATGATCTGTTAAAAAGCGTGGTCAGTGGTGTCACTAGGTCCTCCCTTAGTTCTTTTAGGATTCTGGGGTGAATCCCGTCAGGCCCCATTGCTTTGTCCACCTTGAGTTTTAGGAGTTCTTTCAGGACTCTTTCCTCTGTGAATGGACTGGTGTCAACCCCCCTACCCAGAGTGCTTCTATTGTCTGGTTTAGGTAACTCCTCCTCATCTTCTTTTGTGAATACTGAGCAAAAGTATTCATTCAGTATCTCTGCCTTTTCACTGTCTCCTCTACCCACCTCCCTCCTTTATTAATCTTCACTATCCTCCCTTAACCTTTCTATGCTCCCTAATGTACCTATAAAAGTTTTTATCCCCTTCTTAACTGAGTTGGCTATTTTTCCTCATTTTGGGCCTTTGCTAGTCTGACTGCCTTTCCCACTTCTTTCTGCTTTAATTGATACAGTTCCCTGTCATGCTCCTTCTGTGATTCCTTATACTTTTTGAATGCAGCCTTTTTCTCCTTAACCTTCCCTGCCACCTCTTTTGAGAACCATAGTGGTTTTTTACTCCGCTTTGTTTTTTTTTTATTTGTTTCACACAAATGCTTGTTGCCTCTATGATGGCAGTTTTGATTTTTCTCCATTGTTCTTCCACCCCTCCTTTTTGGTCATTTGCTAGTGCATTTTTCAGGTATTCACCCATTTTGCCAAATTTAGCTCTTCTAAAGTCCAGTATCCTTGTTTTTGTATGGCTTATCTCCATGGTTGTGCTCATTGCGAAGCACACTGTGCAGTGGTCGCTTGTTCCCAGATGTCTACTGACTTCTAAATTTGTGATCCTCTCCATTTGAGAGTACCAGGTCTAGTATTGCTCCCTCCCGAGTGGGTCCACCACTAGCTGTCTGGTTCGCTTCTGCAGGGCATCGAGAATGACCCTGCTCTTGGATGTGGTCAGTACATGTTATCCAGTTAACATCTGGCATATTCAGGTCCCCCATCAACAGTATCTCCTTTTCAGCCATTTTGAGAATGTCCTCTATCATTTTGTTGTCCATTTCTCCTTGAGACGGGGTCTGTATACAACCCTGTGTGGATTATGATGCCATTCCTGTCTCCAAGGTGACCCAGAGTGCCTCTTGTCCTCCCCTTTACTTTTTAATTCTGTAGCTTTGATCCCTTCCCTTATGTATAGAGCTATTCCACCTCCTCTCTTACCTTCCCTGTCCCTTCTGTAGATTGTGTACCCTGGTATGTTGACATCCCAGTCATGGTTCTTGGTGTACCATGTTTCCATGACTGCCACAATATCTAATTGTTCATCTTCCATCAGAGCTACTAGCTCAGGAAGCTTGTTTCCCAGACTACGGGCATTGGTACTCATTGCCCTCCATTTAATGTTGGCTTTATCCTTTTTTCCCCCATCCCTGCTCTTATTGTTCTTGTCTATTTTTCCATTTACCCCTGTCCTGCCCTGTGTTGAGCTCTGTACCTCAGTGTTTACCTTACTACCTGCCATGTTTTGTGGGGGGAGGCTTGAAATTTCTTGCCTTTTATCAGCGCCTCCTGCCTTGGCTAGTTTAAAAGCTTGCCAAGGAAGCATTTAAACCTATCACCTAGGAGCTTGGTTCCCTTCGTGGACAGATGCAGACCATCATGCCAGTATAGACCTTTATCTCTCCAGGTGGCCCCCCAGTCCCCAATAAAGCTAAAGCCCTGTGCTCTGCACCAGTTTTGCAACCATTCATTAAACTGCATGGTGTGCAGTACCCTAGCCTCACTCCTGCCATGGACTGGTAGCACCTCTGAGAAGGTTACCTTGCTTGCTACCCATCTGAGGCCCCTCCCCAACTCCACAAATTCATTCTGCACTGCACTGATCCCATGCCTAGCTAGGTCATTTGTCCCAAGGTGGACTATGATATCTAGTTCCCTCTCCTGTGATGCTGCTTCTGCAATCCTGAGGATTCGCTTCCTGTCCCTCCAAGCCATGGCACCAGGCAGGCACCTTACTTCCTTCTCATCTCCCTTTCCCAGGTTTACCCCCCTAACAACAGAGTCCCCTATCAGAAGCTGTTTCCTTCCCCTGTGGTGTCCCTTGCCACCCTTTTGTGGGACTCCCTTGTGGATGTCCTCAGCATTCTTTTGGGTCTCCACTGAGGGTGCCATCATAGAGGAACCTTGCTCTGCCAGAATGGCATATGAGTTGTGTCGAGGTACAACTAGGGGGCTTCACCTCTGGTCCACCACCCGCACCCTCCCAGAACCCACTGTGGTCCAACTGCTCTTCATACTTGGCAACCTCTGAGGCAGTGGTTGTGGCAGTGGTGCTCTTTGGAAGGGGGAGGCCTCCTTAGTCCTTGCTAGTTCAGCCTGGCTTCCACACTCCTGCATTACCGGAAACATTTTGATGCAGATATATGAATTTGAAAACCAATCCTCTATAGTCGGACTTTATAGTCTTTCCCCTTACTAAATAGCCTTTCTGTGTCATCACCATTTTGTTTCAAAATGAAGGGGTTAATATTGCAGACATTGTACACTGGCTGGAAAAGAGATGTGATGTTCAGGGTAATCCCATGCCTATTTTGGAAACTGAGGGGTTTTGGAACGGAGGGTGGAAATTCCGGATAAAATTGCACCATAAAGAGCAGGACTTGATACATTTGCCCAATTGTTTTTTCATTGGTCGAGACAAAGGTTTCTTATTTTATCCTGGACAACCAAGGGTATGTTTCAAATGTGGCTCATCTAGACATATCAGCACCTCCTGTGACATTTTGAAGTGATCTTATTGTGGGGAACTAGGCCATCCTAGAGCCCACTGCTTTAAACAGCCTAAGTGCAATTTTTGTGATGACCTAGGCCACACATTCGATGATTGCCCTGATGCTGCACGAAACACAGAGGATGCTGATTTGGGGGTTCAGGATCACTATATCTGTCTGGCGGTAAAACAAGGCCCAGGCCACATGGCGACTCATATATCCTCGACTCCTGGGGTACCTGCTACTGGAAAAGGTCCTGTATCAGCCCACTTGATTGAGGAGGAAGGCTAGGAAACCCAACTACCTGTTATTGGACCCCTTTCATGTGGGGGTAGTCCTAATGATCTTCCTACCATCTTGACTTCAGAACCCCCCCCCCCCGCGAATCCACTGACAGTGGTTTGGGCTTTATCTTGGTGCAGGGCTAGAAAGGGAAATTTGCCAAACTCAAAGATAAACAAAGGAAATCAGAACTGGTGGTCCCTGTGGAGGACATCAATAAATTTTCTGTGCTGACAGATATTTCTCAGGACTTAGACCCTGTAGATCTCCCTGCTGAAGGAGTAGTGATGGCAGAATCCCAGGGTGACTGCCTGGATTCTACTGATCATTTGGCTCAGGGCCCTAAAAGTGGAAGAGTGACAAGAGCCTTGAGTAAAGTGAAATGAAGAGCCCTTCCTGTTTAATCTATGGATCTCTTCTCCTTTCGAGTAGCATCTTTGAATGTTAATAGCATTCAATCACTGAGTAGAAGACGCAGTACTTTCTCTTATTTTTTGCACGCCAACCTGGATTATATATTTTTTCAGGATGTACAGTTACACTCAGTGGCTGAGAGGTCTGTGGCTCCTGATGCATGGCTTTGGGGAGATAGTGCTTGGTCCCAGGGGGAGGACCAGTGTTCAGGGATTGGGATTAGTTTTTTTCCTTCTAAAGTTAAGGTTGTGCATCATTTAGAGGTGCAGACAGGCAGAGCTTTGATGCTGGATATAATATGGGCACACCAATTGATTAGGCTCATAAATATTTATGCACCTCAAACAAAGTATGAGAGAGTACTTCTTTTTCGATCTCTCGCTCCTTTATTACAGACATTCCATTTGGTAGTTCTAGGAGGGGATTTTAATGTTAATTTGGCCCAGTGCTCTACCCCTGTCCCAAATAAAAAAATATATTGTGATGCTCAGTGCCTGGCTTACTTGATTAGTGATGTGGACTTGATTGATGCCTTTGGTTCTTTCCTGATAACAGAGCGTTGCACATATTTTTGTGGTCCGCGGGCCTCTATAATTGATTATTTCTTTTTATCTGCCTTTGCAAATGTCAAAATGGCTCTCCTTCAAGACATAGCTACTTCTGATCATAAGTTATTAACATTAGTCATTAGTGATTTCCCTGAGGTAAGAAGGGGGCCAGGGACCTGGAAATTGAATAATTCATTACTATCTATTCCAGTGGTATGTGAAGGATTTTTAGCAGTACTACAAGCAAGAAAATCTGTGTTTTTTTATATGATGACAATTCCACTTGGTGGGAAGCTACAAAAGCAGAGATATGTTCCTTTTTTCGTACAATAGGGCGTATTAATGGGAAGTTTAAAAATGATGAAATAGCCTTTTTGAGGAAAAGTATTGCCTTCTGGACATCTTTCCGACCCGATTTAGGGGCAGAAGACTTGCAGAAGATTAAACATCTAAAAACTGTATTGGCAAAGAAACAGCTTGAAGCCCTAAAATTCTTTAGAATATAAACAAAAGTACGGCACTAGTGGTAAGAGGAAAGACACACTACGATTTGATTTTCTGCAACTCTTACATGACCGCCATAATATGGAGTATTTGAATACCTCTTCTGGTAGTACTGTGCACGAAAAGATGGATATTTTAAAAGAAATTACCTCTCATTTCTCTCATATTTTTGATAGCCAACATTTATCGGTGGAAAAAATGAGACAGTGGTTGGGAGAATTAAATCTACCCCAGCTGCCACAGGATGTTGGAACTCTTCTGACTAACCCCATTTCTCAGACAGAACTAAAAAATTTTATTTGGTCACTTAAACCGGGTATTACGCCTGGGTCTGATGGTCTCCTGCATAAAATCTATAAATATATTTGGGATGTTTTAGGACCTGAGTTCTGTATGTGTTTAAATGATGGCTTATCCAAACAGAAACTCCCTAAGAGTATGTTGGAGGGCCTTTTGATCTTGATTTTTAAGGGAGGGAGTCAGGGAGATTTAAGACAATGGAGGCCAATTTCGCTCCTGAACACTGATTATAAAATTTTAATGAAAGTTCTTAGTACTAGATTAGCTAGTATTATAGATCTGGTAGTGCATCCATCCCAATATAGTAGCATACCAGGGAGACGGGTCCAGGATGCCTTAATTTTGATTCGGGAAATTTTACATAAAGGGGATAACCAGGAATTATTTGGACATCTGGTATGTTTAGATCAATCTCAAGCCTTTGATCTGGTCGAATACAACTATTTGTGGGAGACATTACGGTCCTTTGGATTTCCATCCCTTTTTATCACTTGGTTACAGATTTGTTATACTGGAATAAGCCTGATACCAAGTGTTAATGGATGGGTAGGTGATGCAGTTTCTGTTCATAGGGGGGTATGGCAAGAGTGTCCTCTCAGCCCCTTATTATATGTTCTGCCTATTGATCTATTATTGCATGCATTATATAGGATGGAGGCAATAACTGGACTTTCAGTGGGATCAGAAGATAGGCAGGTGGTTGCTTTGGCATTTGCAAATGATCTGGAACTCTTTTTGGCAGCCAGAACTTCAGCATTAGCCGCTCATGACCTTTTATGTGAATTTACTAATCTTTCTGGGTCAAGAATTAATACACAGAAAAGTGGGATTTTACCCTTAGGGTATGATGCCAGTGATGTATCCCTTGTTTAGGAAATTCCTATAGACGTGACCTATAGAAAGATATTGGGTGTTTATTTTGGTGGAGATGATTCCCAATGGTACAATTGGGAACAACTTTTGATATCAGCCAAAGAAAAAGTAGCCTGTTGGAATAAATGGCAGATGACCAAAGGAAAATGTATTTTTCTAATTAAAACCTTTTTATTGTCTCATTTTTTGTATCTGGCTGCTGCCCCCCACTTCGAATATGGAGGCCACAGTTTATAGTGTGTTTTGTTTTATGTTTATGGGGCAGCAGGTTGAATCCTGTCAAGAGAGGTGTCACTTATCTACCTATAAAGGAAGGGGGCTTGGGTATGTTGAACCCAGTAGTTTTCTTTTATGTGACTTTTATTTTCTTTAATTTTGTACCATTACTGACAAATGCTGCAAGGGATTGGATCCTTTGGGTAGAGGATGAGATCGGACCCCTTTTTAGTGTTTGGGACCTGAATATTTCTCTCCCACAACAGTCACGGGTGGCCCACTTACCTGGACACTTCTTGGGTCTAATAAGTACATTAAAATCTTGGAAAATTCAGAAAATTTCCCTTTGTACACTTTCAAAGAAATCCATGTATAGTTGGATAATAGGTAATTTTTATTATGTCTCCCCTTGGTACATTGACTTATCAGCCACCCAACTCTCCTTGATAAACTCCTTCCTATCCGGTAAAAGACTTTCATATTATATGAGAGACTTTATCTGGTTATGTGCACACCAAAAATTGGGGGTTCGGGGCAATTTGAAGCATAAAGGCATTAATGAACGTACATGTTCTAGAGGGAGTATTTGTATGGAAACCATAGAGACCTTTTCTCATTTTTTATTGGAGTGCCCATTTGCTGTGATCTTTTGGGAGGTATTTCATAGGAAATGGCCTCTGAATCCTTTCCAGACTCAGCCTTCATGGATTTGGCTCGATGGGGTACTCCCTGGAGCATGGGTCAAATTTGATGATATTACTATTTGACTGCTAATGAGTTTTATTCATTATCAGCTTTGGCTAGCTAAGTGTGGCTGGTCTCTTCAGCAGCAAGTGTTATCAGGAGAATGAGTAATTCTATTATTGCAGAAGACAATATTGAAGTGGCAGGTTATGGAACAGAATAGTTTTACCTGATTTGTATAAATTATGGTGGAGGAACATGTCTTGGTTAGATACAGGGTGATGTTTTTTTTTCATTGTGCTGCTATACATACGCTTGGAGAGAACCATAGGTCATTACGTAACATTTTTTCACTTTTTCAAATATTTTCTTTTTTAAGATCATAAGGTGTTTTGTATACAAAAGTACTTTTGAAGTTTTGTAGTATTGTAGTATAATTCCCAGTTTTTGAAGTTTATATTCTGGCTCAGGTATGTGTATCTCAGCATTGGGGTCTTTTTTCCATAAGACTGAGGTTTTCCACACATATGCCGACCTTTGCTACTTTTTGTTTACATCTCCATAGACCGAAGTATTTCCTTATGACTTTTTTCTTTTTTAATTTTTTATCTACTTCCATATATGGTCATTTGAGTTTTGAATGGTTATCAACCCCTGTTCTTCTGGTGGGGAAGGGATGGTGATTTATGTGCAATTATGGGTAATTTTTGTTTCTGTATGTGCTGACATTTATTTCTGTTATTGATTTCTTTTCTTCTGATTTTGTATGCTGTAAGACAATTTTGTATATTTTGTTTGCTTTATTTTGAGTTTTCAATAAAATTTTCCCCAACTCTTTTTCAATAAGTGCCATGGGATTTTTAACATCCACCTGAACTACCACCACTCCAGGCAGATGGGACCTCGGTTTAACGTCTCATCCGAAAGATGGTACCTCAGAAGTGCAGCACCCCTCTCATGCTGCACTACAGTGTCAGTACTGGGATATTAACCCAAGTGCCAGATGTGGGAACTGAACCCACAGCCCTCTCATCTCCTGGCCTCAGAGGCGAGTGTGCTACCTACTGAGCCACTGACACTGATATAAAAAGTTAAACATTGATAGAGCTTAAAGCAGTCATTAACTAGTCTGTAACCAAATGTTATTTATTCATAGAGCTAAAAGCAGTCATTAACCAATCTGTAAGTAAAAGTTACTTATTTATAGACCTGGTTCTTGTCTCTCCCCAAGGCCCCACTAGCACTTCTGGGACTCCCCATCCCAGCTCACTGCTCTTAGAATCAAGTTGCTGGCCACTTACCCGTGACTCCCCTATTAGTCTTCTGGGTATTTCTTCCCACACTCTTTTTCATGGTGCCCGCTGTACTGACTTGTGTTATTTTTTTTCCTTATAGTGATGATTGCCTGATGAATTCCTTGTGCTCTCTGTGTATATTCATTGTATACCATGTGTTTATCATGTACCCCACTGTTTTCTGTGCTATATGCTGTCTGTGACTCCCCTGTTATTATATGCTGGTTTTGTCTGTAACTCTCCTGGGTCGTGCCTGAAAATAGACAATGTTGTTGTTTACTGCACTTACCCAGTCAACAAAAACTAAATAAATAAATACAAGCAGTCATTTACTAATCTGTACGCAAAAGTTATTTAATTATATAGCTAAAAGCAGTTGCTTACCAATCTGTATGCATAGGTTATTTATTTATTCAGTTATTAATTAATTTATTGCAATTGTTTCTCCAGGTAAGCATACAGTGATATAATAAAAATTGTGCTTATAGATATGACGTAGGGAATGGGTGAGGAGGTATAGGAATCTTCCATGCAACCCCTGATCGGACTGCAAGCTGCTCACTGGTGGCATGACAGGAAAAGCCAGCCATCCATCCCTCATCCTTGACCTGAACACCTTCACTTAATTTCAGACAAGCGCTGATCAGGCTGCAAGCTGCTCACCAGCGGCATGGCTGGAGAAGCCACCCAGCTGTCCCTCATCCTCAGCTTGAACACCTTCACTTAATTTCAGGCAAGCCCTGATTGGGCTGCAAGATGCTCAACAGTGGCATGGCTGGAGAAGCCAGCCAGCCATCCCTCATCCTCTGCCTGAATACATTCACTTAATTTTAGGAAAGCCCTGATTGGGCTGCAAGCTGCTTATGACAGGGAGCTCCTGCACCTCAAGGACTGACCTTTTCTTAAATGTGTTGTAACAGTTCTTCTATTTCTTAGCCTAATTTATCCTTTACAATTTCTAGTCCATAAGGTTGGCCACCTTTTTGTAACCCCTTCCCTTTCTTGACTATGCTATAGTGTCCTCTTTAATTTTCCTTTTCCCCTCTCATGTCCTCATACATGAAGGTTATTGTGGTGACCTCCAAGCATATGTAAAACAGGTTGTGTTTACTGTTGTTGGATTTAGTATGTAATAGCACTATGTCATAAATACCTTGATGTATATTCTATACCTTGTGTTTATGAAACCTGTAAATGTTGAAAATACCAATGCACTAGGTGTTTTTGATAAAGATAAAAGGTACTAGATGACTATTATAAAAATTAAATTAGTTGTGCTATTTAAATGCAAATACATGTAAATTGCTGTAAACTGAACAAGTCTGAAAAGTAAGGGTGATTTGCATGCATCCCATGATGCTTTGTATTATGGAAATGTGTGTGATGTTGTGTTTCTTTGAAACTTGGCTTATTGTCAATGCCCTTTGAGGTAACCCATGTTTCAGTGCTTCTGCACTGAGGTTCTTTGACTTTAGCTTTTTTTCTATTTGAGCCCCCACCACCCAAGCAAACATGCCCACATGGGGTGGAGGCTGAATCTCGACCCCTTAGTTAGATCAGAGATCAGTGCCAGTAGGTGCTGGTTAAGTGCAGAAAAAGGACATACATAGTCTGTTGCTGCAAACTGATGTACTGAAGAAGGGATATGCCATTGCTTAAGGTAATCTCCTGTATTTTGAATAAACATCACACAGAGATCATGTGTTGAACTTGACGTTTGGTGTCTGGTCCATCTGTTATCCCACAACCCCTCCACAGACTTGGTGACTGAAGTGGGATAACCTGCTGGAAGCATCTGGACTGACCAAATAGGGACATTTTCTGATGGATATCGCCCAGATCTCCGAGGTGGACCAATGCACCAGGAGTTGCCAGAGAAGAACCCGGAGAAGAAAGTCTGTGGATTTCTGACCAGAACCATGGCTGACAGATGGAGAGAAGCTTCTGCCTGGACTGGACCTGGAAGCTTGGAGGAAGGCCCCGTCTGAAGACAATGAAGAGATGCAGGTTGAGGCAGACTGGAGGTGCAAGAGACAACACTCCAGAGGTGGAGAACCTGATGAGGATGATCCACTGGATGAGTGGGCATTGGCTAGAGGCAGACTGACTATGCAGAGAGGTGGAACACCGGTGCCAGGTACCCCAGAGGTTCCTGCCAGAGAGTTTGGATAAAGAGTCAGAGGATGATTTTTCATGGGCTCAGTTTGAGGAGGACCCTCTGACTGAGCAGGATATTCCTTTGTTTCCTGTGTTCCCAGGATGTTACCTGTTGGAGGTCAGAGATGCAAGTATGGTACTTGAATGTGAGACCCCAGGTAAGACTGTGCCTAGTGATATTGTGTTGGGGTTGAAGACTCCAAGCAAGCAAGAAGAAGCCCATGAGGCAGAAGGGACTTTTTCTTGTATTGATGCAGTTAAATCTATTAACAGTATTGACTGGGGTATACTGCAGGCTAAAGATGGAAATATTGCCAAAATGTTACAATATGTTAAGAGCAAGGAGTTGGTACATGTGTTTTATTTTTTTGATGAAAACCCTACAAAGGAGGAGGTGGGTGTAAAATGGATAAGAACCTGTGTTGGGATAACACCTAGAGTGTCTACCTTCAGGTGTCTGTATCAGTAGCAAGTAAAATGAATGAATCAAGAGACATAATGGATTTATATAGAGGGGTGGGACCTAGAACTGGGTCCCTGCTTAAAACCGATATGCTGGGTGGGGTTGGAGCAGGTAATTATTCACCCCAGAGAAAGTATTTCTATGGTACTGGACTTTATAGCCATCCAGATTTTTGGTTAAGAAATAGGAACTTTCCCTAAATGGAGATGGGAAGGTACCGTTAGTCTATGTTGAGAAATGTGTTTATGCCTCAGGGTAAAGAATGATGATATTCACTGTTTATGATAGAATGTTTATCATTAATAGGGACCCTGAGACAGAGCTTCTGAAGATGGATGGGTGGAAGCTCCATCTCTTCCTGGGACAGGAAGGTGGTAAGCAGTCTGCAGTAACTGCTTCCCTCTTAAGTGGGGGGATATGTGACAGGGAGCTCCTGCCACTCGAGGACCGACCCTTTCTTAAATCTGTTGCAACAGTTCTTCTATTTCTTAGCCTAATTTATCATTTACAATTTCTAGTCCATAAGGCTGGCTACCTACGGGTACTCCCTTCCTCTTCTTGACTATGCTATGGTGTCCTCTTTAATTTTGCTTTTCCCTTGCAGGTCCTCATATAGGGAAGTTATTGTGGTGGCCTCCAAGCATATGTAAAACAGGTTGTGTTTATCATTGTCAGATTTAGTATGTAATAGCACTATGTCATAAAATACCTTGTTGTATATACAGGACCTTGTGCTTATGAAACCTGTAAATGTTGAAAATACCATGGCACTAGATGTTTTTGATAATGGTAAAAAGTACTAGGTGACTATTATAAAAATTAAGTTAGTCGTGCTATTTAAAATGCATGTAAATTGCTGTAAACTGAACACATCTGAAATTTCAGGGTGATTTGCATATATCACATGATGCTTTGCATTATGGAACTATGTGTGATGTTGTTTCTTTGAAACGTGGCTTATTGTCAATGCCCTTTGGAGTAACCCATGTTTCAGTGCTTCTGCATTGAGGTTCTTTTTCTTCAGCTTGCTTTTTTTTTTTGAGCCCCCACCACCCAAGCAAACAAAACCCACATAGGGGTGGAGGCTGAATCTCAACTGCTGAGTTAGAGTAGAGATCAGTGTCAGTAGGTGCTGGCTAAGTGCAGAGAAAGAACATACATAGTCTGTTGCTGCAAACTGATGTACTGAAGCATTGCTTAAGGTTATCTCCTGTATTTTGAATAAACATCACACAGAGATTGTATGTTGAAATTGAAGTTTGGTGTCCGGTCCATCTGTTATTCCACAACCCCTCCACACGGCTCAACAGTGGCATGGCTGGAGAAGACAGCTGGCTATCCCTCATCCTTGGCCCAAATGCCTTCACTTAATTTCAGGCAAGCTCTGATTGGGCTGCAAGCTGCTCACCAGTGGCACAGCTGAAGAAGCCTGCCAGCTGTCCCTTATCCTTGGCCAAATGCCTTCACTTAATTTCAGGTACACTGCACAGAAGAGACCAGTGTCTATGGGCTGTTACCTGATTGGGTCCAGCTCTCCAGTCCTGACTTGCCATTGGACACTCGCTCCACTGGCTTTACCCCCATTGGCTGACCTGCTCCTTTGATTTTTGTTACTGTTTTTTGACTGATTTCTTTGTGGCCCTGCTCTATTTTAGCTTGTATTTTGTCCTGCCTACCATCCCCACCACCGGCACTCTTTAAATACACTTGTGCCCTGCCCTCCTGTTAGTACTAATCAGCTATTGGGTAATTCACTATTTCACTGTCTGAATCCACAGACCAGGAAACATTGACTAGGAAGCTGACTAAAAGGATCAAATCTTTCCCCTGTGACTCCCCCTGCCCTAAGCGTTCTCTGCAAATGCCCCACTTTACAGCATGCACCCTTCCTTCTTTCTCCTGCTAGCATGGAGCTTTTTCTACCTTCTCTCCTCATCCCTCTACCTACCTCAAGGATGCACAAACCCCTCCCACTCCTGTTGCTTCAGCCCCATCACTCCTACTGCACCTTACCTCCCTCTCCCTGCCAACTCTGTTGCCCCCATCCTCACCATCTGATCACTGGATATCTCCTAACCTTCTGCTACCCCAAATGATGCTGCTGTATAACTCTTATTCGATGCACTAGGCATAAACAGTACACCTTCAACACCACGTTAGGTAAAAAACCCCCAGTGACTTTCTCAGTACTGTTTCTCCTCTTGCTAATCACTGGTGATGTCAAAAGGAACCCTGACCCCCCCCTCACCTTCCAACTTACCATCCTTCCATAAAGGACTAAAGATAATGCACATCAACATTAGAAGCCTTCTCCCTAAATTGGACCAGCTAAACTGCTGTAAAACACAGAATGCCCCTGACATACTATGCTTATCAGAAACCTGGCTATTGGCTAAAACCCCTTACTCATCTATTTCCTTCCTTCCTGGGTCACCTCACCATTCGGCAGGACTGCGACAAAAGAGATGGTGGCATAGCCATGATCATAAGGCAACACCTCCCTGATTCAGTAATAAAAGCTGAAACCTGCCTGAAATCTCACAACCTGCTGCTGACCAAACTCTCCTTACCCCAAACCCTCCCTACCTTCATAGGGGTAGTTTGTGCCTCACCTTGACTAACCCAAGATGCCCTCACAACATGCATCACTGCTCTTTCCCATTAGCTCAGTCAGGTGAACTTATCTTACTTGGGGATTATAACCTCGACTGGCTGTCTCCGTCATCATAGTCCACCACTACCAAACTGGAATCTCTAAATCTCACCCAGTTAATGACCGAGCCGACACACTATAACTCTCACTCCCCAAATCACTCCCTCATTGACTGGATACTCTCATCCCACCCTCATTGGATATCCTCAGCTGGTCTACTTGACCCAGTCCTAAGTGACCACTGCATCACTTTCTGTGTCAGAAAAACTCATCTCCCCAAGTCTGCACCAATATACATTGTAACACGCCCTGTAAATTCACTTGACACTAACGCCATCTTCTCAGACTTACAACATGCCATTTGTGCACCAGTCTACTCAGCAGATAATGTTGACACTGCTTTTGCCCATTACACTACTATTTTCAACAATGTCTGGGAATTTCACACCCCTGTCAAAAAGCCAGGGTCAGGAAATGTCACCACCCCTGGATTACTCTGTAAAGCCTGTGACAAAGACTGGTCCTCTTTCAAAGCCTCCTTAACTCCTAATTCCAGACAAAAATACAATACCATGAGAAATGCCTGTACTAAAGACATTTGGCATGCTAAGGCTGACTATTTTAAACACCAGTTAGACTTCGCACGCTCCTCCTCTTTCTGGAATATTGTCCCCTCCATTGTTGATCCTCCACAACAGGCCAATACTCCAAACTATTAGCATGATGGCATCAAATTATCAGATCCAATCCAGAGAACAGAAAAGCTCAATACCTTCTTCACTTCATATGTTTCCCCCTGACCCTGCCGCAACCCCTCCACCACCTCCACTCAAACTCCAACAGGCATTACTAATAAAAAAGTCTTTCTAGCCCCAGCCTCCACACACAAAGTATTGTGTGCCCTCCTTTCCCTCAATGCATCTAAATACAGCCCTGGTGGTATACATTCTAGCCTCCTGCACCTCTCAGCCCATGCCATCCCCCCCTTACTTTCATCATAAACATGTCCTTCTCCACTGGCATAGTTCCAAAAATCTGGAAGACGGTGAGCATCATCCCGCTTCACAAAGGGGGGTGACCCAACCTCTCTGAGAAACTATCACCCCATGTCCCATCTCCTTGCCTCAGCCAAACTTCAAGAATGACTTGTAAACTCCAGATTACCCAATTTCCTCACCTCCACACATTTCCTCTCCTCTCCTCTTACCAGTCCAGTTTCAGAAAGAACCACGCCACCATATCCTCCATTCTTTGTGTCACTGGTCACATCCAAACTGCTGCTGACAAAGGCCACCTCAACTACTGCAGTGTTCATTGACTTGGCCAAGGCTTTTAATTCACTGTCACACCCTCTTCTCCTTAACTCACTCTGGAAAACTGGACTTGCCTCCCTGCCTTAAAATGGTTCAAGTCCTACCTAAATGACTGGCAGCAGTCGGTGAAAATAGCAAACTCCTCTTCTCCCCTCCTCCCTATCCTATCTGGTGTCCCCCAATGTCAATGTGGGGGCTTTTGTGTGGGCAAGACCACTAGAGCATCAAAGTTGAGAACTAGGGACATCTTAGTTCTGTTGCTAATAATGATGCCCGTAGTGCACTGTCTAACCACATCAGGAGTATAAGAGCAAGGGATGTGCCTCACAATTTTAAATATTGTGGCCTGGAGGTGGTGACACAGACCACATGGTGGAAGTGTGGATGAGGCACTATGGGTGAGGGAATCCCTACTGGATCCACACTCTTGGGACCCTTGTACCACCAGGACTCAATGAAAGTATTGATTTGAAGCCATGTATCAGAAAATGAATGAATAAATAACTTGGTACTCTGTAGTGTTATATGCTGAGAAAGAAATTGTGATTGATATTGCCTCATTAATATTCCTTTATCATTGGTATTGCCCTTACTGATTGGATTTTTCCGATTCTGTTTTTATCTGCTGATGGTAGAAAAGTCCTGGGTCCATTTCAAATATGGGGATGCCATCCTAAATTGGTCCCTAGAATTGATACTTATTATTATTTGAATCAAAACTTGAAAAATATAATGCAGATAAATTAATAGTACACACTATCTACACACAGATGTAGAAACTTTTTTATAGGTTTACTTATATGCATGTGAACTTTGAGAACTCTTAAGTTGTTACACTGATGAATTACATGTGCACTGTCATTTTAAGAGTTTTCATTATTTAAGCCTAACAACTAACAGGAAATGCTATCCTCCTGATTACGTACTAGTTGGTACAAAACTGGTTAAGGACCTTGTCTGTTTGCACCTGCCGTTCAGCATAGTTTTTTAAAGAATAATGTTTTTTGCACTTGATTTTTGGCTGAGGAGTGCGGTTCTTTGCTTTTGGACTTATTCTAATTCTGCAATATAGAACTTTTGGCCAGATGGTGTCAGTTGCTCTTTAAATGCCATTTAGGTTGCACAGGAACAGTAGTAGGAGAGCTGGTAATTAAATTGATGAGGAGTATGCAGGAATATGGCAAAGGAGTAGGGCAGAAGTCCTTTAACTTACATAAAGCATGCTCCTGCTACTTGGAGCCATAATGCCCTACTGTGACATTTCAGTCCCCCGCCATGAGAATAACAGGGAAGCCACAAGCTGAGCATCATGAGACCTAACAGCTAATTTAATGAATGAAGGTTTTAGTATAGATAGAAATTAGAAGTGTACTGTTTAAATGCCACTAGCTGTAAGGCAGGCTGACATACATTGGACTGAATACAGAGGAAAATGTAATGAGAGTCTGAGTTATGACTACACATGCATATGAGTCCTGCATGTAGGACTAAGACAACAGTAAATTTCTTATAGAGTGGATGGTAGGGCTGGAAACCCCCAAAATTGTAGAGGTGCACCCTGTTTCCCATTCGGTTTGACTACTTTCATTCTTAGTACAGTAAGGTATGAAGTAAAAGAGTTTGGTCTGATAAGCTGTAACAGAAAATCCCACAAGGAGTAAAAGCAGCACAGAAGAATTGTAGAGTTGGGAGATGCAGCTGCCTAGATGGAGCCAGCAGTGAGTAAAGACGGTGCAGGTGCAAACAATTAAGGTGGATGTAAACACTGTTAAGAGGCAGGGAGAACATGAGAGCTAAATAGCACACAGATAACAATTGCAGTTGAACAGAGAGATGTCCTAAAGGTATGATAAAGCAAATGGGAGCCTGAACAGCACAAGGCAAACAAAAGGACAGCAAAACACTAAGAAAACTAGAAAGTTCTCACAATGCAAGGAGAGGAAAGCAGCAGCATGGTAGGAAAACTAGACCCCCCCAAAAAAAAAAAGACAGAAAACTGAAGAAACACAAGCACAGCAGAACAGTAGAGCAGACACAGACCACAGAGGGAAGCAAGCAGCAGCCAGAGGCAAAAGCAAAATACAGATCGAGAAACGTAGGAGAAACAAACCAGTGACATTATAGCCTAGAACTTGGGAAATGAACTGTGAATGAGTTTGGTACATCCAGCAGACAGACATGGATTTGATTCCAACACCCTCCACTTGCATACTGTGTGAATCTGAACAAGTCACTTAACCTCCCCAGTGCCCCTGAGTTGCTCCTGAAAACAGGCATCTATGCTTAGTGGGCCTTGTCCAGTTACCAAAAGAATAAAAATAAAAATAAAGAATGGCAGCACCAACTAAGCAGAAATTCAAAAATGGAAGAGGAGAGTGGAGTCCAACAGAGCCTCCAGCGACAAAGAAAAAATGCTTCTGAATGAAGCAGGAAGTCAGGAAGGAAGAGTTTAAATAGGTCAGGCAAGGGGTGTGTGGCTGTTGATTCAGCCACTGACCCATAGGCTTAAGACTTTAAATAGGGGGGATATCAGACAGTTTGACTAACCCAAATCAGTGGTCAGGCCTCAGAATATCACCTTCTCTCCAATCAAACTTGCAAGCCATGGCTTACTTTGAGTATATATTTCTGCACCCATACTCCAGACAAAGTACAGTTGGTCTATTACTGTGAAAATGGCATCTTCCTCTCTAAGATGCCTCACACAATGCCTTTCATGCCTACTCTAGCCTTGCTGCTGCTCAAATTTCAAATACGTAAACCAGGATTTTGTCAAACAGTAAAATAATTCAATTCCATTGTACAGAAACTAATTCAATCATCCCGGCTCCCCCCATGGTTTTCATGAAGTCGCATACTGTATTTACATGGCCACACAAGTATCTACTTCATGCTGGCTATCTGTCCCTCTTATTTACTCATGTTGGCAAGACAATCCAGCCACATTAGTATTATATGCCCAACTGTGATGCTGTATGTTGAAATCATAATCCTAGAGTCTGATGCTTCAGTGCAACTGTTTGGCATTCTGCCCACTCATCCCATTCAATCATAGGAGGGGGTTGTGGCCTTTGACCACTGTAGATGACCTCACATAAAGTTATAAATGCAATATCATGATTGCCTGCATAATGGCCAGACACTGTTTCTCAATAGTGGAATAATTCATTTCCCTTGGTTGCAGCATGTGACAGAGAAAAACAACTGGCCTTTCTGCTCAGTCACTGGACATGTGTGAGAGAACCATTCCTAGTCCCTTGACTGTCTGTACAATGAACTCCAAATCTTGGTTAGGGCTTACTTACAGTGGTGTGTGGAACAGCTGCAGTTTCAGTTACAGGAAGGCTGTTTCACAGCATTAATTTCATGGAATATTTTCCAGCAGCTTTGTAGTTGTGCTGTCTGTCAAGGGGAATGCAATGGTACTGTAGTTCTGGGCAAGCTTACAATAGTGCCCTGCAGCTCCTTGGAATGTGGTCAGCTGATTCTTAGTTTGGGGGTGGGCCAGTCCTGATTTGCCTCTACTCTAAGGAGTACAGTAGTACAAATGGCCATTCTATGATTTAATTCTAAATAAATATGCTATGTTTAAGAGAAAAGGGAATAACCATAATTATAGATTTCTGGAGAACCAAATATGTTAGTATGAGATCAGAAGCAAAAATATGGGACTGGAAGAACAAATTTAAAAACAAGGCTATAAACAAGGCATGGGCAGCCCTCTGAAGCAAAGTTATGGAACTGGAAGAAGCATAGAAACATAGAAACATAGACTTTGATGGCAGATAAGGACCGCTAGGCCCATCTAGTCTGCCCATTTCCCTACCTACAGGATAGGCCGCAGATACTAGTTAACCAACAGCCTATATCTTCCTGCCCCCCACAAGAATTGCCTTATGTCTGTCCCATGCATTCTTGAATTCTCCCACAGTTTTAGACCCCACAACTTCCTCAGGAAGGCTGTTCCATGCATCCACTACCCTCTCTGTGAAATAATACTTCCTCACATTGCCCCTGAACCGCCCCTTCTATCTTTAAATTGTGTCCCCTTGTTCTTGCACGTCTCTTTTTCTGAAAGATGCTACCCTCTTGGACTTTGTTGATTCCCTTGAGGTACTTGAAAGTTTCTATCATGTCCCCCTCTCCCTTCTTTCCTCAAGGGTATACATATTAAGCTCCTTTAGTCTCTCCTCATACAGTTTCTCTTGCAGACCCTGCACCATTTTAGTTGCCCTCCTCTGGACTGCCTCTATCCTGTCTATGTCCTTGCAGAGATGGGGTCTCCAGAACAGGACACAGTATTACAGATGGGGTCTCACCAACTGTCTGTACAGAGGGATAACAACTTCCTGTTTTCTGCTGCTGATGCCTCTTCCAATACATCCCAGTATACCCCCGGCCCTCCCTACTGCCTTCTCACATTGCTTGCTAACCTTAAGGTCATCTGATATGATTACCCCCAGGTCCCTTTCCTGTTTTGTTGTTGTTACTACCTCCCCACCCATTGTGTATTCTTCCCCTGGGTTATTGTTTCCCAGGTGCATTATTTTGCACTTTTTTGCATTGAATCCTAGCTGCCATATGTCTGACCATTCCTCCAACCTTGCCAAGTCCCTTTTCATCCTTTCCACGCCTCCTTGTGTATCAACCCTGTTGCAGATCTTTGTGTCATCTGCAAAAAGGCATACTTTTCCTTCCAGTCCCTCTGCAATGCCTCTGATGAAGACATTAAAAAGGACTGGACCCAATACTGAACCCTGCGGTACCCCACTAGTAACCGCCCTTTCTTCAGAGTGGACTCCATTTACAATTACCTTCTGCATCCTGTTGTCCAGCCAATGTTTTACCCAGGCTACCACCCTGGGACCCACTCCCAGGCTGGTTAATTTGACTAATAATCTTTTGTGTGGGACTGTGTCAAATGCCTTGCTAAAGTCTAGGTAGGCCATGTCCACAGCCCCTCCCTGGTCTACTACTTTGGTCACCCAGTCAAAGAAATCTATTAGATTTGTCTGACATGACCTTCCCCCTGTGAACCGATGCTGCCTTGGATCCTGTGCTCCACTGACCTCTAGGTACTCAACTATTCTTTCCTTCAGAAGTGACTCCATCACTTTCCCTACCACAGAGGTCAGACTGACAGGTCCGTAGTTTTCTGCCTCTGTCTTGGTCCCACTTTTGTGAAGGGGAATCACATCCGCCTTCCTCCAGTCCTCGGGTGCCACACCATCCTCCCATGATTTATTAAAAAGAGTAGCCAGTGGTTTCACTAGTTCCTTCCTTAATTCTTTTAGAATTCTGGGGTGAATTCCATCGGGACCCATTGCTTTGTCCACCTTCAGTTTTAGGAGTTCTTGCAGAACCCTTTCTTCTGTGAAAGGACTTGGATCGATACCCCCTATCAAGAGTGCTTCTGTTAATTGGATTAGGCATTTCCCCTCCTCTTTAGTGAATACCCGAGCAGAAATATTAGGTTCAGTATTCCTGCTTTTTCACTGTCCCCTCTGCCCACCACCGTTCATTCTATTCAGCCTCACTATCCCTCCCTTTGTCTTTCCTCGGCTCGCTTAGCGTACCTATAAAAGTTTCTCCCCCCTTACTAAGTTGGCTATCTTTTCCTCAGTTTGGGCCTTTGCTATTCTGACTTCCTCCCTGCTTCTTTCTGCCTTAACTGGTACAGCTCTGTCCTGCTCCTTCTGTGTTTCCTTATACTTCCGGAATGCTATCTCTTTTCTTCCTGACTTTCACAGCCACCTCTTGGAGAACCATAGTGGCTTTTCTTCATTTTGATTTGTTTATTTGTTCACACAAAGGCTTGTTGCCTCTGTGATGGCAGTTTTGATAATTCCCCATTGTTGTTCCACCCTCCTTCTAGCCTGTTTGCTAGTGCTTTTCTGAGGCACTCTCCCATCTTGCCAAAGTCAGTCCTCCTAAAGTCCAGTACCCTCACTTTTGTATGGCTTGACTCTGTAGCTGAGTTTAACGTGAACCACACTGTTTGATGGTCACTTGTCCCCAGATGGCAATCCACTTCTAGATCTGAGATCCTCCTCACTGCCCCGTTTGGGAAATCTGAGGGTCTAAGATTGCTCCCTCATGAGTGGGTTCTGAAACTAGCTGTCTAATGCCTGCCACCTGTAGGGTGCCAAGATAGCCCTGCTCTTGGATGTGGCTGCAGCAAATGTGCTCCAGTTAACATCTGGCATATTCAAGTCTCCCATCAACAGTATCTCCTTTCTCTACCATTCTAAGAATGCCTTCCATCATATCCTTGTCCATTCCTTCCCCCTGACATGGGGGTCTGTACACAACCCCTGTGCGGATTGTGGTGCCCTTTCCAGTCTCCAAGGTGACCCACAGTGCCTCCTCTCCTCCCTGTTTACTCTTTTGTTCAGTTGCTTTTATCCCTTCCTTTACATAGAGAGCTACTCCTTCCCTCTTCTCCCCTGCCTGTCTCTCCTGTAGGTTATGTACCCTGGTATGTTAACATCCCAGTCATGGTTCTCTATGTACCATGTTTCTGTGACTGCTACGATATCCAGGCATCCCTCTCCCATTAAGGCCACCAGCTCAGGGAGCTTGTTGCCCAGACTACGGGCATTGGTACTCATTACCCTCCATTTCCTGATGGCCTTACTCCCTTTTGCCCCATCCCTGTCCTTCTTGCCTTTGTCACTTTCTCCATTTGCCCCTGCCCTTCTCCCTATCAACACCTCCATGTTGGTGTTTGCCACACTTACTACCGTGATTGTTTGGGGGGCTAGGATTTTCCTGCTCCTTTCCAGTGCCTCCCCCCTTGGCTAGTTTAAAAGCTTGCCAATGAAGCATTTAAACCTATCACCTAGGATCCTGGTTCCCCTCCCGGACAGATGCAGCCCATCATGCCAGTATAGGCTTGCATCACTCCAGGTGGACCCCCAGTCCCCAATGAAGCCAAATCCCTGAGCTTCACACCAGTTTTTCAACCACTGATTGACTCCCATGGTACAGAACACCCTAGCCTCTCCTATGCCATAGATGGGTAGCACCTCCGAGAAGGTTACCGTGCGTGCTACTTGACTAAGGCCCCTCCCCAATTCCACAAACTCTTCCTGCACTTCTCTAATCCCTTTCTTAGCCAGGTCATTTGTCCCTAAGTGGACAGTGACATTCAGCTCCCTCCCCTGTGCAGCTGCTCCGGCAATCCTGAGGATTCGCTCCCTGTCCCTCCAAGCCATGGCGCCAGGCAGGCACCTTACCTCCCTCTCCCCTTCCTTGCCCAGTTCTACCTTCCTAACAATGGCGTCCCCCACCAGGAGTTGTTTCCTTCTCCTGCAGGGTCCCCTGCCACCCTCCTGTGGGTCTCCTTTGTGGAGATTCCCAGCATCCTCCTTGGTCTCCACTGTAGGTGCCTCCACAGAGGAACCACACTTTGCCAGAATGGCATAGGAATTGTGAGAGGTACAACTGAGGGATGTGCCTCTGTTCCACCACCTCACCCTCCCTGAGCCCACTGTGGTCCAACCACTCCTCTTTCTTGGCAACCTCTGAGGCAACGGCAGTGGCACTGGTGGTCCCTGGATGGAAGAGGAGGTCCCACAAATCCTGGCCAACTCAGCCTGGAGATGAGCAACCTCCTCCCTCAGCCCAGAGAGGTGCCTGCAGATGGGACAACACCGCATCCTCCAGAACATCTCCCGGAAGACTGCTGCTCCACAGCCACTGCACTGCACCACTCCAATCATGTCTTATTTCTGGCCCCTTAACTGTTTGCAATCCTTACTCTTTTCTCTGTTTTTTTCTCTCTCTCTCCTTACTTTCTGCCTGTGTGCCCTTTAAGCTCCTGATTGTCCTGTTCTGAGACAAGAATATCCTATATTTCTCAGTAGACCACTTACTTGTTCAGAGGCAGACCTCCAGCAGCTAAAGGGGGCCAGAGAGCTGCTCTTACACTTCTAGGATGGTGGGTCCTTGGTGGTTCTGTGATCACTCACTTCCTGCCCCAAAACAGGAAGTTCCTGTTGTCAGTCAAATCCTGTGCCTATAAAAATAGAACTAGCTTTGGGTGGGGGTGGGTGGAGGGAGGGAAGGAGGGCAATATAGTCCCAGCAGAGAAGTTCAGTCACACAGCAGTCCTTTCTCCTGGTGTCTTCTGCCAAGCTATTAGCAGAATCTTTCTAAGGCAGTCTTTAACTGTAGCTTCCTTCTAGCTAAGCCACTCCCCCTACTTACCAGATCTTTCTACAAGTAATTTAAACCTCACAGCAGTTAAGTCCTTTCAGCCACCTGAGATTTACACCTAGATGACTTTTCAGTTAACCATTCAGTTCAGTTAACCCAAACACACACTTTTTTTTTTTTTGGTTTTGTATGTTAGTTTTTTTACCCTAAATTAAAGGTCCAAATACAAAAGTTCTTCTACTTTAGTCCCAGCAGAGAAGTTCAGTCACACAGCAGTCCTTTCTCCTGGTGTCTTCTGCCAAAGCGAAAGGAAGAGAAATACTTAAGGGTTATAAGGAAATATAATAACAAAAGAAGGTTACCTATATGGTTAAACAAGAACAGTATAAGAAAAATCAACAAAATAAGCAACTATTTAAAAGATTACTTAAGGATAAAAACAATCATTCTTTAAGAGACACGTACAAAAAAAACCCAAAAAACAATCCGGAATAAGCGCAAAAGCAAAATTAGAGGGAAAAAAACAAAGGCTGAGGGAAAAAAAATAGCTCAAAACACAACCAACAGCTACATTGATTTCTGTTTGTACATTAGAAACATGCAAAACACTACAAAAACAATTGGACCAATAACAGAGGGTGGGAAAACTGTTAAAACTATGCACAGTTTAACCCCCCCCCCCTTTTTTGGTTTAGTGTTTAACAGAAAGGACAGATTAACAAATATGAAGGCAATACCAAGAACAGATACAGTAACTTTGTATTTAAGGTGGGTAATGTGACAAAAAAATTAAAAAAAGCCTTAAAACAAATAAATCCCCAGGACTGGATGCTGGATGACATGCATCCAAGAACTCTCAAGGAACTGGCAGAGCAACTAGCAGTGCCAATAACAAAAATTCTTAATACATCAGTACACAATGGAGTTATAGCTGATGCATGGAGGAAAGCTGTACTGACCCCAGTACATAAGAAAGGCAAAATAACAGATGTAGAGAACTACAGGCATGTAAGTCAAATCTGAGTTCTGTGCAAGGTAATGGAAAGTACGGTCAGGAATTACTTGGAGTCATGGCAACATGAGTTCAGTTTAACCAGTAATACCCAACACAGATGTACCAGGGGCAGATATTGCCTTACTAGTTTAATGCAGCCCACTTGCATACAAATTAGGATTTTTTATATGGAAAAACACTCCATTTATATTATTTGTAACAGGCAGGACTGATTATTCTTTAATTCCTATATGTTTCTAAGAATGTATATGAATTCTGATGTATGCTGACAGAAATAATGAACTAAATAAAGAAAATAAAGGTGGATCCTAGATTTTGGGGAGAAGTTATCTAGCCATAAAAAGCAAACCCTAGAACCCAGAGGTCAGATTCAGTTTGGGAGTGAACCTGAGAGGATCACCCAGATTAGATCTCCAAAGGGGAGGTCAGGCACAACAAATTTTAGGGAGATAGCAACTTATTCTGAGCTGTGCTTATTTCTGAATTTCTTTTCTGTCTTGAAAGTATTGAAGTTATTTTATTCTTCAGTTTTTTTTGTTTATTTTTAATAAAAATCACTCCTATTAGGTGTGTTGTACTTGACTGCTTGTTGTCTGTGTAATCATTTTCAATCCTACCCACGACAGTCCCCAATATCCACTTTTCCCAACAGCCCATTCCAAACATCCACCACTCTTTGAGTAGATCAGTTTCTTCTCTGTTCTGAACAAGTCCCAACTAATCTGGTGCTTGTACTCTCTGATTCCTGCAACTGCCTTTTTAAACACAGTTTATCAAATAAGTGTTCATCTCTGGAAGCCTGATACATCAGCACCATGTCACCACCTATTCTGCATTATTTAAATGAAAATAAATTACAATATAATAATCTTTTTTCATAAGTCATACTTTCTGTTCCATTAATCATTTTAGTATACCTTTCTTGAACTGACTCGACTTCTGTTAGGACACCAAAACTACACAGATCATTCAATGTGAAGCCTCACCAATTATTGAAACAAAGGACTCATCACTTCCCTACTTCTATTTCTTATGTTTCTTTTTATACAAGCTGTAAATCTGATTATTGTTTGTTGTTGTTGCATCACATTGATTGACCCACTTATATTTGCAAGCACTAAGGGACAGGGATCTAATATGGGTGTACAACCGCTGATGTAGCGATCAGGTTACAGCAGGACTTCAACTAAGTCCAGCTCTGGTTTCACGCTAATCAGTTATTCCTCAGTGCCAAGAAGACGGTCTCCATGACCTTCAGCATGAGGCAGAGACTCTCTCTGCTTAAAACCACCCCTTCTTTCCACACCCTGGATGAGTCTATGTTGGAGGCTTGCTCCTCCTCCTTTAGATATCTCGGGGTCAGGCTGAACCAGCATCTCGACTTTTCTGTACACATCGATGCTGTCTACAAAAAACTCCACCCAAAACTAGGTGCTCTCTACTACAATTGTGGATGCATTCCCCTGTCTGCTCGCAGGGCACTCATACAGAAAATTATTCTCCCCATCTTCAACTATGGGGATGCAGTTTACAGTGCCACTCCCAAGTCCAATCTAGCCAGACTGGATCCCCTTTTCCACTATTTCTGCAGATTCACCACTGACAGTGCATTGTCTGCACACCACTGCCACCTCTATTGGTCTCCAAATCCGCCCTCTCTCCATGGCTGCTGGCAAGCACACTGCGCCAAACTCACAGCTAAGCACTGGTCCCAGTCCTTGCCTCCATACCTTGAGTCAGTGCTCACTACCTATACTCCTCCTGCATACTCCCTGAGATATGCTGACACCCGCCTCCTTTCGGTTCCACGAAAGTCCTCATTGGCAGGACAAGTTGCTTTCAGGCACCGAATGCCCAAGTTGTGAAACTCCCTTCCTGCAAGCACCCGGCTGATATCCCCCTCCCAGAACCTCAGCCACTTGATAAATGAATACTTCTTCACACCAAGTGCTGCTTCGGTATGTATTTAATTAATGTATGTAAAAATTAACTTATTTCTGCTTAGCCATGTTTGTATATACCACCGTATATTATGTTCTAATTTTGTTCCTCATGCGCTATTTGTCTTTCACTGTATTGTCCCCTTCCCCAGGATGCACCTGGAATCAAGCAGTACTCTGCTCAGTGTGCCCTTCTAGTAAAACATTTCAATAAATAAATAAATAAAGCAAGATCTTCTAAAGCAGAACAGGACTGGATACATTTTAGACAAAAAAAAAATCAGTGTACAAAAATAATTGGTACAACTAAATCAACTTATAATGCATCTTTACTGAACAAAAACAGGCACAATCCTTCTGTTTTTTGAAATGCTATCAAGAATATAGAAGGAGGGTCAGTTCCTCAATCATTATCAAGGCAATTGTATGTAGGCAGTCAACTGCTTGAAGATAAACTATTAATTCTAGAATAACTGAATCTATGTTTTGCTTCAGCAGGCAACGCTTTCGATGATTCGACCACAGCCCAAATCCCTCAACTTAATCCAAAATCACCTACCCCCCCAAACATTCCAAACCTTTCCAATTTTTAGCTGATCACTTTTAAACAAGTGGAGCAGCTCCTCCTGACCCTTGAAAAGAGTGCTGGGGCCAACAATATTGAACCTCTCTTTTTAAAAGTTTTCTCTGACAAAGTCCATTATGGTCTCTGACAAAGTCCATTATGGACTGCAACCTACATCAATAATATCAAACCTATGAATAGGACCGACTACTCTATTTAGATGCTTTCTCAAACTAATAATGTCTCTCTGCTGTGCTGATGTAAATATCATCATCCAAATATTGTAAATAAAGTCTGAAAATATCTACATCCTGTACTTACTGTAAATACTGTAAATAATGTCAGTGACAAATGTCTGTACACATGCTCTACATAACTGTTGTTATACCATGTCTGTATTAGTTTCTGTCTTACATGTGGTGAGGTACCTTTGGAAATGAGCCTCTGGCTCAAAGGATGTAAACCGATATATCAAATAAATAAATAAATAAATAAAATTAGGTTACCCCATACAGACAGCACCTATAACTCACCTTTCCAATCTTTCGGTCCCGAGCTGTGAAGTTTCTTCACTATGGAAAACTGTCCATATTATCCCGCTATTCAAGTCTGGGGTTAAAACTTCAGTACACAACTACTGGCCTATTGCAATCTTACTAATGTTGGCTAAGTTGCTAGCGAAGCTGATATATAACCAGCTAAAAGAATACCTTGAGATGTACAACATAATCACCCCCATGCAATCAGACTGCCAGGCTAAACAAAGCATAACCTCCACATTAGTACAAGTTACAAATGATTGGTCTATGGCCCTCAATCACAAGCTCACCAACACGGCAATATTTTCAGACCTTAGCAAGGCTTTTAGCATGGTGGACCATATCATCCTACAGAAAAAGCTAATGAATGCTGGCCAAGGCCCAGTTGCTGTCATCTGGTTCAGATGCTACCTCATTGAATGATGACAGCAGTTGAAGGTTGAGGGTCTGTGTTCCACCTACTTTATTGATAAAGGAGTGCCACAAGGTTCCACATTAGGACCCTTGTGATTTATGATGTATATTAATGACCTTGGTCACAATATTGCTAATGCCAATATGCACCTTTATGCAGATGACACCGTTCCCTACATTGCAAGCCCAACTCCAGAGTTAGCCATACATTCCCTACAGGAGGTGTTCAATCAACTTTAAGTCAATCTACATGCATCAAAGCTCCTGTTAAATGCAGCAAAAACTAAGGACATGCTCCTGTCCCACAAACCTGACTGCCCTCCCCTACCCACCCACCCTAGGCATCACCACTCTTTCTAATGAAACACTCGAATTATTAGACTCATTCAGATATTTGGGCATGTGGAGGGATAACAGACTATCATTCACAATACATGTAGAAACCTCTGTAAAAAGCTTTGGCAGAGGCTTGGGTTTTTTATTTCCAAAACAAATTTTGTTTTAAATGTGAAGCTAAGAAAATATTTGTTCAAGCCACATTTCTCGCCGTATTAGACTACTGACACGTTATATACCAACATGCCACTGCTTCTAATTTGGCCAGTCTAGATGTGCTGTACCATAGAGCTTTCCACAATATTATTGACCTGCCTTTCAACACTCACCATTGTCTCCTTTACAAGGAAGTAAGATGGCCCTCTCTTGACACCAGAAGGTTTAGGCATTAATCACCTGGTCCTTTAAAGTACTGAGTAACTCCCTTCCTCAATATATTTCCATGCTTCTCTGTAGATCCCTAGAGCTATACAACCTTAAAAAGCTCATTGTCTTCCTGCTCAATGTCCCCAGGCATTTTTCAAAATATGGTAAGATGTCCTTCAGCTGGGCTGCTCCCACAGCCTGGAACGCCCGTCAAAGAAAATTTCAAACTGACATCACTTGTCAGCCCTTGGTTCTTCAAAACACTGCTTGATAAACATTGTGTAGACAAATGCACCTGCTACTGGCATTATACCTGCAACCCACACTACGTGGTAATTCCTCATGCGCTATTACATCATTGTACTGTAATCATCCATGTAAAAATGTAAATGTAACCTTGTCATTCTATTATCTTTTCATATGATAATACATATGTAAAACTGTTTACTGTCTACCATTGTATGTTACGTTAAGCTATTTCTTATTACTCAGTACCACAATACCTGTTTATATATATATATATATATATAGCCTTTTTGTTTCCTACAGTACATGCTATTTAAACTGTACTAGCTTGCTGTTTTCCTATGCTATCAAACTGCTTACTATTTTGCTGTCATTCCTATGTTATCAAATTGTTTACTGTATTATATTCAGTCCTTCCTAGGACCTCCTTGTAAATGAGTTTTGCTCAATAGAGATTTTTTCCTGGTAAAATAAATAATCATGCAAATACTCCCAAATCTCACTCTCAAATTGAATTTCTCAAATTGTCTCCAAGAAGCTTAGACTGCTATTATGGATTATGTTTTACTAGATGGAGAACAACACATTTATGACTGTTAAACTTTATCTTTGAAGCAACTGCCACACCCCAGGATAGATCAAGATCCTTTAGCACACTGATGAAATCTGATGTGTCAGATATAATGTTACAGAGTTTGTCATTATCAGCAAATTTA
Organism: Neoceratodus forsteri; assembly: GCA_016271365.2. NCBI lineage: Eukaryota > Metazoa > Chordata > Ceratodontiformes > Ceratodontidae > Neoceratodus > Neoceratodus forsteri. The sequence continues at coordinate 720,842,470 of CM057458.1, read as the reverse complement.
GTTAGATTACAATGCAATCCAGTGTGTATGTTTCTTACAAAGAAGTTGAAGAGTAATAGCCCCAGAGCATACCACTGTGGAGCACCGCTAGTGACCTGTCACCAGTCTGATACTTACCCATTTATCCTGACCTATTGCCTTCTGTATGTCAGCCACTGATACACCCAGTTGGTTCTAATATTTGGTAACCCCAAAAATTTCATTTTAGTAATGAATCCTTTGTGAATCATGGTGTCAAAAAACAAGCTAAAATCAAGATATACTGCTCTCCCCATATCCAAGGCTTTTCTCAGAGGTTCAGAGAAGTTCATTAAAGCTTAGTTCCACCCCATTTCATTTGATGGACAACTGTCCATCATACATAAAGAGGAGATAAGGTGCCGCACACTGACCCCCTGTAGGAGCCTGCACCCTGCTATGAGGAGGACTCTAATTGCGACCTGAAAAATGCATTTGGGTTGATGGCATGCAGCTCTGAGTTTAGGAAGAAGTGCAGCACACAGTGTTTACTCTCAGGTATGTCGACTTGTTCCCAAATCTGTGGTCCTTTCCATAATTAATTTATAAAGTCTGCCGCTTGGTAAGGGTACCTTTATTTAAATAAATTCAGTTATATATTGTACCTTGAAGGGCACCACTGCCATTTAGGTTAGATGTCAGCAGGCAAGTGTACTGCCAACAACCCTTAGTAGGAGCAGTTTTGGACTGAATTATGTCCCCAGCCATGTTGTGCAGCAAAACCAACTGTAATTCTTTTCACTGAGTGTCTGGCATGGCTTGTCTCCCTCGGACACTTGAGAGGGAGGGGGGAGAGCTGCCTCCTATTCCTTGCATTAGCAGGGAAACCGGACCCAACAAAGTAATTTCCTGAAATAAAAACAAGCACTGCCCGCCCAAGAAATAGCCATACAGGCTTTAAACTTGGTGTAATTTCAGGTCGGCTTGTTGGGCCATACTGGGGAATAAGGGGGTTAACTGGAAATATATTCAAACAAATAAACAACCTTTGGGTGAATAGTTCATCAGAAGTTTCATAACGCCATGTACATTTTTCAGCTTGTTACCATGTAGTACTTACAAAGACTCGTTTCCAACTATGTGAGTTTTTTAAACAACAACAACAGGGCTTGAAAAATTTAAAAAGAAAAGGAGAAGACAGTGAGAGCAAGGAGAATGAGCAGTAGGTGGCCATTCTACTGCACTAGACAAGAAAGTTAAAGGTAGAAAATAGATAAAAAAAAAAGAGTGTTGGGGCTTGCTGTTCTTGCTAACAGTCTTTGGGGCAAACCCAAAAGACTCACTCTAGAAGGAAAGGTACCTCTGTCACAGGGACATGGCCACTTTCAAACACAAATTAAAAGAGTATATGAATAGTGGTGGTGATTTGGTATAAACAGATGTGAACCATCAGGCATCAGGGCATCAGCCCCCTTATGCCTGTAACATTCCTGTGTTCCTATGTTCCTAGCTGGTTCAGGCCTGAAGTGTTCCCCTCCTACACATTGCCCCAGGTATCATGCCTCAGCCATCCCTATTTTACCCTTTTCTGGTTTTATAGTCAGTCCTACTTCTAGTTGTCTGGTCAGGACATCTCCCATGTCTGGCTAAACATGTCCATATTATCTATGTAGGCCAGAACATAGTGCTATATTCTATTCAGGACCCCGTCTACTACATCTAGAAAGTGGATGATATATTTCTCTTCACAAAAGGCATCACTGTGAATTCAAGTAATCTGAATGGGGTGAAAAATGCAGACTTCTCACAGGCCTCCTCAGATTTCTTCAGTCATGCCCCCCTCCCCCCAGTTTTGTCTTCCTTGCAGCTGACTGTAACTACTGCTTGTCATCTATGCCTATTTCAGCTGAATCCAGTGTTTGTGAACTACTGCCCCTTGCAGAGCCCTCTGGCAATGCTTCTCCTCTGGCCTTGGCAATAAAAAGGGCTTCCACTGGCTACTGTGATCCACTTAACTTAGCACCACACTCTCTGGTACAGATATAGGATTGTGGACAGGATCAGGTTTTGTTTCCTCCTTCCATTCTGCCCATCTGCCCCTAATGGTCCCATACACTAAGCTAAGGCTGACTGTGGGACCCCATCACTGCTATTCAGCAAGCACACAGGAGATGCTGCAATAAACGTTTATTTTCTGTGAGTCATAAAGTGCAAGAGTGCAGAGTACAAGACACATATACTGCCCACACTGATACACTGTGTGCATTTGGATCACACAGCCTACTCCTTTCTTAGTGTGGAGGCAGCCAAAATATAAATGGTAACAATTAGCATATTTGAATATTCAAATATATTATTATGTGAATCCTATCGTAAGGCAAGTTCTCCCTTAAAGAGATAATACATCCATTCTTACTAGGTTATAATATCAATACTATTAACATTTCTATTAAAATTCAGTCCCTCTATAAACATATGACGGTCTGCCTCAGTGCAAATAGTGTCAACATAACATTAATAGTGCTTAAAAATCAGGGTAGTCATTTTCCTGATTTTTAAACACTACCAATACTATGTTATCACTATTTGCACTTTGGCAGATAGTCATATGTTTTTTAAAGGGATTGAATTTTAATGCAAATGATAATAGTATTGATGTTGAAACCTTGTAAGCAAGAACATTTTCTCTCTTTAAGGGAGAAATTGCCTTACAATAGGATTTACATCATAAAATATTTGAATATTTAAATATTGTAATTGCTACCTTTATATTTTGGCTTCCTGTACACAAATTCCACCCCCAATGAAGGAGCAGGTATTCACTGAATGCACATGGGGTATCTGTGTAGACAGTAGGGGATATATGACAGTCAGTCAACAATTTCATTGTCAACCGACGTTACAGTGGCTTATTTACTGCATTTGCAGTTGGCATAAAGGGAGTTGCATCAAATGTTGTTTTCTTCAGGGGGCTTTGCCCCCGGACCCTTCATGTGGGGGGCTGTGCCCTCGCACCCCTGCTACTTAAATAATCAACTCCAAGTCAGAGTTGCTTCAGGGAAGGGGTACAATACCCCGAGAAAGCAATGCTGGAGTCCCGCGCTAACACTACAGTGACTTGGTGCTGTAATAACTGTAGTGTCAGTAATGGTAAAGTTGTTGAGGAAGCATCAGTATATTAACAGTAGGTATGTCTTGTACTCTGCATTCTCACACTTTATGGCTCACCGAAAATAAATTTTAAAATAAAAGGAGGCAGTATAGTGCAGTGGTCTAAGGCTCTGAGCTGCAAATCTGGTGACATCCAGCAGACCAGACCTGGGTTTGAATCCTACAGCTTCTACTTGCATACTGTGTGACCCTGAGCAAGTCACTTAACCTCCTCGTGCTCCCAGGTTGCTCCTGTAAAAAAGCTTTCAGCTTAGTATGCTATACCTGGTTAAACAACTAAATAAAAAAAAAAATACTTTATATGTAACAACTGTGTGCATATCCTTTGTTCATCTACACAGTCATTAAGCTTGACTGTGGGACCCAGTACAGACTATGTCTGGATCTCCTTGTGAGGTTTTATTTTGTAGCAGAATAAGTTCTGATTTTCCCAGGAGTTCAGAATAAAGACTGTACAAATCATGGCCTTGCCCTTACTGGGCTATAAGGACATAATGTTTTCTGGTGCTACAAAAATCCATTTAAACAAAAATACATGTTTTCCATCACAAATTGGCCTGTTACATCATTTAAGCACCAAGGCACACTTCCCATTGTTATCCCTGAGTCCTAAAGGAAATAGGAAATTATTGTTACATAGTAACTGCCCTTCGTCTTCCTTTCCATGCCAGTTATGTATTCTGATATGCTTTGATGATTTTTTGATAAATACATACTCTAGCTCTCTAGCTTTGGGGTGCCTTCAGACCTACATTGAATTCCACTCTCCTCACCAGCTACTGCTCTTGATTTTCGGATTTCTGAGACATTCTATGACATCAGAAACTCCCAGTCCATGCTATCCATCTGAATAGTCTGGAATGGGTGTTTTTGATGTCACAGAATACTAAGGCAATATGAAAACAGAGAGCAGCAACTGCTGAGCAAAGTGATTTTGGTCCCATCAGGACAACAACATTTTTTCAGCAAAGTCAACCGCAGTGACAAATCTTGCCAGGTCACTGTGGTGGATCACTGAACAGTGCTGCTCACACTCCAGGTGTTCTGCCTCCATCCCTAATACAACTCTGACTCAGAGTTGTATATTTAGAGGTGGGGTGTGGGGGGGGCCAAATCCTCCTGAAAAAGATTGTTTCCCAACGGGAACAATGCGGACAGTCAGCATTGTTTATGTCACTGTCGTAGACGTCGAGGACATCCCCGACGATGTCAAGTGGTGGAACCAGAGACTTTCAGCGTAGCTGTCACAGGTACATGGGTATGAATATAACACTGGACACATTAATAGGGTACAACACACCCACAGTGTGTTTTATTTTATACAAAAGAAGAAAAAAAAAATAGAAATAAAACAGTTGAAATGGAACAAGAAAATAAACAATAGTTCAAGGCTATTTCACCTTTATCAGGTATCTCAAAACAATTCATCAGCTTTCCTGCACTTAGTGATAAATTCCTGTTCAGGCACAGGTCCTTCTGCTTACCCTACTCCAGGTAAGTGAGACTGGCTATGCAGCTAATCTAACTCTTTGTGTTTGAGGGCTTATAGCCCTCCCATTTATGGGAAAGTCCCTCCCATAGCAACCAATTAGTTACAGAATGGTCCCTAAACAGGGAAACTCCTCCTCTATTACATAATGAATTTTGACTTATTGGAAGTCCCTCTACAGGAAATCCCCTTTTCTGAGAACTTGCTAACAGGTCAGCACCTATTTTCTATATAAGCAAACTGCAAACATGTATTTCATTTTTACATGTGCTGTATTGTTATATTATTCAATGGCAAGAAAAAATCCTGGTCTCTGATTGGTCAGTCTTCGGCTGGACCCATGATGTTAACCAGTACAACATCACGGTTCTAGTCTCAGCCTCACTGTGAACCTGCAGATGCTGATATGGACATGGATCTTGCTCCTTTTTTCATCTCCTCTTAAGAAACAAAAATATTTTTCCACACTAATAAAAGCATTCTTCAAAATTATTTTTTTATTTTATACATAACAATGAGCTATTGTATAATAGCAATAATGCCCTCCAGGGTGTGTGTCATTTGGGATAACATCATGCCTCAGTTGTTGGATGCACTTGTCCTGTGGCCTCGTGCCCAACCACCTGAGGCTTGACATTATCCCAGCAGGACACACACACCCTGTCGGGCATTATTGCTTAAATATATGTCCACTTGCCCTTTAATTTATATATCAGGGCTCTATACATAATGGGGCTCCTTTAGAGACCTGCAGTGTCTCTTTATTCTTTAATTTGTTTAATTTCGTTATTGCGTTTAGTTTATCTGGCAGCCCTCTCGTTATTCTGAAGGTTACTCTCTCTGTAAAGCATTTTCATACAAAGGGACGTTAATGTCCCTTTAAATCATTTGTTTTTTATGTTGTAGCAGAGCGGCAGACTGCTAGACAATCATTCTCTAGCTGCTTTGCTTTGGGGCTCTGCATAGCTTTGGAAAGCCTCTTCTTAATTATTTCTATCTTGGGCTTTAGCTTTTACATTTACACAGATACCGAGCAGCAGCAAAAGTGAAAGTCTGCCGCTTGGTTCAAGCAGTTCCTGCTTCAATGCAGGATTTCTTTGGCATACATTCTACATAACAACGGAGTGGCAGCAAAATTATTTAAACAAGGGAGACATTCTGCCGCTACGTTATACTCATATTCCACCTATCAGAGTGGACGTTATTTTGTACTTAGCTTCCATTTTAATCATTTCTAAACATTCCTGTATCATATACATAAAAATGGCATACACATTAACTTAATTAATCACTGCAGCACTTTAAACTCATAATATGGCACAAAATGCACTTTATATTATTGCACTTTATTCATTATATGCACTTTATTCATCCAGCATCTTATATCTCTTTAAAGGCACTTTATGTATTTGGCATTTAATGCCATAAATGCACCTTATTTCATTCTTGCCAGCTAGCCTTTACCTGGAGCATGGTTTTGAGGAGTTCTTGCTGAGGGATGAAAATATGGAAATTAGAAATAAAAGTAGTGGGGAAAAAGTTTAGTGAGAGATAGAAAAGACTGATGTAGGTGGCCAACCTATGCCAGGGCCAGAAAAAGATAAAGTGCAGCATAGGAATTTAAGGATTTTACTAAAGACTGTGGTACAACAACTCAGATATTCATCTGTCAACAAATGTTAAAAAAATATTGTGTAATAAAGAAACAAAAACTTTACATTGCATTTGTATACTTTAAATTTGCTTTTGATTCGATAAATAGAAACATTTTATGGCTTCAAATGTACATTCTGGGTATTGACCTGAACCTAATAATATTAATAAGGCATTAATATTCTAATACTTGGTCTAAAATACAATACTCAAATAATGGATTTTTTTTTTTTTTTACTTTCTATTTTTCCGCCTTCCCCTGCCCCCTGCACTCTGCTTCTTCGGGAGTGCCTGACATCTGTCTCGGTTCCTTCCGTACCTGGAGTCCCACGGGGGGTTCCCCCATGTATCCTTGGATTTCCCCCCAGGTGGGGATGAGGTGGGACCCTTCCACCCCGAACTAATGGCACTTCATCGGGGCCGCTGCGTGGGACAGGCAGGGGACCATTGAGGTCTGTGCTGGCACTCCGTCTACCCGGAGAAAGGGCGGTGTTTTTTTTTTCCCTGTTTCCTGGATGTGCCATGCACCCTGATGTCAAGGTGGAGCTCCACCGACATCTGGCACGTCCAACCCTCCTGGAAATGGCCAAGCACTTGCTGTACCCCAGGCCTCCACCTGGGATCAGTCAAGCCCTGAACCTTGTCCTCCTTCCCTCCCTGGAGAAGACGAGCAGTCCACTGACACTCAGCCTTCTTTCCCCGGCTGGCTCTCCAGCTCCCCAGGCTTGTTCCCAAACCCAGGTTGCCAGCGTCGCGAGTGGTAGTGCTACTGCTGTGCCGGCGGAAATAATGGATTGTTAACAAAATAAATTCCTACTGTTTGTGATGTCCGGCAAGGTTACGTATTGGCACCTACCTTAGTCAATATTTATTTTGATGAACTAATAGTTACTATGATGAGTAATGCTTTCCATTCTCCAAAATTAGCTCAGTTAACAATTCCTCTGTCGGCCTATGTGGATGATTTGGCAGTCTTTTCACTGACTAGATTAGGACTTCAGAGAAGCTTGGATAAACTTAATAGTTTGTGTAAAAAGTTAAATTTATTGCTGAATCCACAGAAAACTAAAGTAATGATATTTGGAACTAAGAAAAAATTATAGAAAGCTCTCATTGGATGGTTCTTTATTGGATTTCATTACATAATTTACATGTCTTGGGGTTACATTTTCGTCAGATGTGAAGTGGAATAAACATATTGCCTTTATAGCAAACAAAATGAATAAAAAAGCCTTAGGTTTGAAAAGGTTCAATGTCAGATATGGAGGACATACGGTAGCACCAATGATTAAAGCAATACATTCTAAATTAATCCTCTGTATGCATTAATGTATTATGTTATTACTTTGTATGTCGTATTACAGTTTGTCTATATTGTAATGGCAATTTCATCAAGAATTAACTATTTACTACTACTAGTATAGGAAGGTACTGTTGCACAACAGATTTCAGTAAGAAAAAAAGAAGATAGGAAAGGCATCCCTCCACCAGGTTATCGGACCGGCAGAATGCAGTTCTACCATAGAAGTTGCAAAAGCAACTAAATGAAATTATTAATTGAACAAAAAAAAAAAAAAGGTAAAAAACATATCAGAATGGGGGTAGCCAATAAAAGAACAACCAGTGGGCATCTGGGTATCTAAAAACTGTTTCCTATCACCTTTAATTGGTCATTCCTTGTACAAAGATCCCTACATCACTTGCATTCTCTAATGCAGAAATGCACTAAACAAAAACTTACACCCTACCTTCTGGACCTGGAAAAATTATAACCTATCTAACCTGGCCTCAGATCTACTAATTGTCTGGAGTATATTGTACCACTGAAAAATACCTCTGTAGGCTTGCAAGCCTTCTCACGCAAAGGACCCAGATTTTGGAAGCATAGAAACATAGAAGTTGTTGGCAGAAAAGGACCACTTGGCCCACCCAGTCTGCCCAGATGTTCTTTGCCTAATCAGTCTCCACAGACCTTAACTGATCTCTAGTGATCCTTTTCCCTGCTTATTTACTGATATTACCCTTTACCTATCCCATGTGTGCTTGAATCCATCACTGTTTTCTCCTTCAGCACTTCCACTGGCAGTTTGTTCCAGGCATCTACCACTCTATCAGTGAAGTACCACTTCTCTTTACATCCCTTTTAAACTTCCCCACTCCTCAGCTTCATCGCATGACCCCCAGTCCTGGTTCTCATTCTTACTTGAAAGAGTCTCCCCTACTGCACCCCCTTCACCCCTGTCAGGTACTTTTAGGTCACTATCATGTCTCCTCCTGCTCTTCTGTCTTCCAGGGTGTGCATGTTGAGAGCCCCAGAGTTTCTTCTTCGATGGCTTTTGACACAAACACTGCACCATTTCAGTTGCCCTCCTCTGGACTGTCTCTACCTTTTCTATGTCCTGTCTGAGGTGCAACCTCCAGAACTGGACATGATACTCTGATGGGGGGGGGGTCACAAGCAAGTGATATAGTGGCAACACTACCTCCCTCCTGTGGCTGCAAATATCTCTCACTATGTACTCTAGCATCCCACTACCCACTGCTTTGTCACACTACCCTGTCACTTTGAGATCATCAGATATGATAACCCCAAGGCCCCTTTCCTGCTGAGAGACTGTCAGTACCTCCCCCTTCCTTTACTCAGATCCTGGGTTACTATGCTCTAGGTGCATGATTTTGCACGATTTGATATTGAATGCCAATTATCATGCTTGTGACCACACTTAAAATGTTCCAAGATCTCAGTGCATTCTCTTCATCCCCTCCTGAGTGTCCACTTGATTACAGATTTTGGTACCATATGCAAAAAGTCATACTGCCCCTCCCAGTTCTTCTGCAATGTCACTTATGAAGATATTAAAGAAGACAGATCCCAATACAGAGCCCTGCATCACCCTGCTGGTCACTTTCCCATTATTATAGTGAGTGTTGTTAACCACCACCCTTGGACACCTATCCATTAATCAGTTTCTAACCAAGTTCACCATTTTGGATCCCACCCCTACGCTGCTCAATTTCTTAATCAGTCTCCTGTGAGGCACAGTGTCAAAGGCCTTGTTAAAGTCCAGGTAGGCCATGTCTACTGCCCTCCCATGATCTATTTCTCTGGTCATCCAGTCAAAGAAATCAATCAGATTCATCTGGCATGACCTTCTCCATGAATTCATGTCACCTGTGGTCTTGCAGCCCATTAGGTTCAAAATAGTCTTGTGACTTTTCCTTTAGCAGGGTTTCCATTAATTTCCACACCACTGAAATGAGACAGACTCATTACAAACTTCCTCCCTGCTGTTGCTCTTATGTAGAGAGACCACATTGACTTTCTTTCAGTCCCCTGTAACTACACCTGTTTCCATTGAACTGTTGAATGAGGCTATTAGTTGGGCAGCTAGCAGCTCATTAAGTTCCTTTAGTACTCTTGGGTGTATCCCATCCATCCCCATAGCATTGTCCACCTTCAGATCTGAAAGTCCTTTCAGTGCTCTTTCCTGTGAAAATGGACTTGAGTCCACCTCTCCTCTTTTGCTTCTGCTGCTCCCTTGTGGCCATACCCCTCTTCTTCCACTGTGAAGACTGAACAGAAGTACCAGTTTAGGATGGCAGCTTTTTCCTTGGTTCTCTTCTGAGCAGTTTCCCCTTGCCACCCTCCTTATCCTTACTATATCTCCCCTTGTTTCCCTCTTCTCACTTATGTATCTGAAGAAAGTCTTCTCCCCTTTAGCTACCCCTTTGGCTATCCTTTCTTCTGTTTGCATCTTTTCCCCCTCACTCCCTTTCCTGATTCCATCTGTTTTTCTTAGTACACCTCCCTGTTCTCCTTGTTCTGTAATTTCTTATATCTCTTGAATGACAATCTTGATTGCACCCAATGAAAGGTCCCCTTCCCTCACTGTTTTTCTTAAAAACTTGCTTTCACGCTCATTTTCAAGTGTCATGTGACATTTATAAGGTTTAAATGAAAGCTGCTGTTATTAAATTGCTTGTTGTATTTGTGTATTTTTGGTATGTTTCTAATTGTATTTGCAACTGTACCTATTTTACCTTGTGTCAGGAGATCATTCTAAATCAGCTAATGCTCAATTGGTTATAGGAGATCTTTTCTGTTTTAAATAAAAAATAATCAACGATCAAGTCAAGTAATCAGTCTAGTCATTCATAGAATATCTGCGACAACCCAGAAGGAACCCCTACTTCCCTTTCCTCCTCACCCACATCTACTTCAGGAGTATTCAGGCCTTTGACACTGTGATACAGGGGTAAGGACCACATTTTTAACTGAGTTACCTTTCCTTGCTGGGATCTGATCCAGCCACACCAGCTTCTGCTGCGTGACTGGGACACTGTCCCCGGTGCCTCTCAGTGCATGTGTTAAGATGTCATTCACCCAGACTGGTCTCAGTTGCTCCCAAGTGTTCTCAATAGCACTCAAGACACAGTCTTCCATATGCTGTTCTACTGTGATGGTGGTGTTCTCACCCTCCTCAGCAAGAGTGAGGTTGACCATATTTGATCTTATAGTGGAACAGTGGCCTCACCCATTCTGTGGCTTGGTCCTTGCTCCCCAGGAGCAATCATAAGACAAGTGCCCAAGCTTTTGGCACACATAACACCTTCTAATTGTTACCCTGCTACTGTCCAGATCTAAAGGGTATTCTTTCTAGGTTCAAAGGGCTGTTGGGTTTTAGTGGCTCCTTGTGTCCTACTCACCCTTTTGTGAATAGATCTCTGTCCCCCGTATACCCTCTTGTATGGATCCGGCCAGATGGCTGCATACTGATTTGCCCATTCAGCAGCTTCTACCACCATACTGAGATTATTATCAGATAACCAAGTTTTGAGCTTAACATACACACATTTTAAAAACTACTCAGTAAGCAACACTTGACAGTATTTATTAGAAGTTACTCAGTTACTACTTTCTTCCTATTTTAACCAGCTCTTCCAATAAAGCACTTATTTGGACATTCAGTTCCTTATAATTCTCAATGGCTGCTTTCTTAATTGTCTAAACTTGAGTCTGTAAGCCTCAGGGATTAACCCATAATGCTTTATAATAGTAGCCTTTATTTTCACATAGTCCCTGCTGTCATTAGAGTCCAAAGATGAAAACATTTGCCATACCTTCCCAGTGAGCAATGGATTCGGAAGCACCAAGTTTTCTCATCAATGAGAATGCTGACCTCCCCCACAGGGATGGCACAATACCGATGCAGGTATTATGCCACCTTTTAAATTGGTGTTTTCTGTGGGGGGCTGTACCCCCCACACCCCCCGGACTCTAGGATTCCAACTCCAGGTCGGAGTTGGTCCGGGGAGGGGGCGGAACACTGGGGGAAGGCGAAACACGGAAAAAGGACCATTACCACAAATGTCACCATAATGGTCTTTTTCCGTATTTCGACATCGGGGTGTCGACGAAAAGGGATACGATGTAGTCAGACAAGTGGGTCTGTGTTCCTGTGTAAATTGGTGTCTCATCTCGCTCAGCCCGAGCTGGTGCTTATGCTTTCTCATCTTGCTATGTGCATCCATACTGACTTTCTTTGCATCTGTCTTGTGCTGTTTTGTCCTTCTCTACTGCCTCTAGTTTAGAATTTTTTATTTTCAACCTTGCTAGCACCAGCTCCCCCTCATTTTGCCTTTTTGGCAATGCATACCTGTTCTAACTCTGCCTGCGTGGTTGTCTCAAACTTCTCTCCACAGACTCTGGGGTTGCCCAAGGCCTCTTCATCTGCTATTTCTAAAGCCTGAATAAACCTGACCCTGTTCAAGCCCTGATGCAGTAAGCCTTTCTCGGCTCACACCTGCTAGAGCTCTGGCACCTTCACTAGGATGTTATTTGACAGGCACACACATTTCTGAAGTCTGGATAGAAACAAAAAAAAATTAAAAACTGGAAATAAGAGAATATTCAATTCTATTTCAATTTCATTTTTATTTTTATTTTTAGTTTTGTTGATTTTTACATAGAATAGGAACCCCACGCATAGCCTATTTTCAGGAACGATCCTGTGGTTTACAGTGGCATATGTTACATTCCTTAACACATAACTAGTAGAAACATAGAATTCTGATGCAGAAAAGGACCTCCAGGCCCATTCAGTCTGTCCATTAAACCCAACCCCATAGGTAAGCCTAGACCAAACCCTTTGCTCCCACTTCTTGGTCCCCCCCCCATGAGGACTCTAGTCTTGTTCTTTTTCCAGGTTCCTCCCCCTCCTACTTTTGGTTATTCCCATGCATTTATCTCAAGCCCTCTTCAATTCACCTAGCACTTTGGACTCCACCACCTCTTCCAGTAGTCTGTTCCAGGGGGCCACCACCCTCTCTGTGAAGTAGTACCCTCTCCTATTCCCTCTGAACTTTCCTCCCTCTAACTTCAAATTGTGCCCTCTAGTTTTTAGACTTGTTTTCCTACAAAAGATGCTCCCCTCCTTCACCTTGTTAATACCCTTCAAATATTTAAATGCCTCAATCATGTTCCCCCCTCCTTCCTAATTTCTAGGGGATACAGAACAAGGTCTTCCAGCCTCCCCTCATAGGGTTTCATTGCATGCTATGCAGCATTTTGGTTGCCCTCCTCTGGACTCTCTCCACCCTATCAATATCCTTACACAGGTGAGGTCTCCAGAACTGGACCCCATATTCAAGGTGGAGTCTCACCTACGACTTGTAGAGGGACACTGACACCTCCCTCCTCCTGCTTGTACTACCCTTCCCTATGCACACCAGCATGTGAGTTGCCTTACCTATCACTTTATTGCACTGGTTGGCCATCTTTAGATCATCTGAAATGATAATTCCTAGATCCCACACCTGTTCAATAACCATAATTCTTCCCCAGTATATATGTGGCCTGAGGGTTTTTGTGCCCAATGTGCATTATTATGCATTTATTTGCATTAAATCTTAATTGCCAAATGTCTGACCACCCCTCCAGTTTTCTCAGGTCCTCCCTCATTGTTTCTTTCCCTTGGTGCGTCCACCTTATTGCAAATCCTTGTATCATCTGGAAATAGGCACATCTTCCCATTCAGTCCCTCTGCAATATCACTGATGTAGATGTTAAAGAGGATGGTCCCCAATACTGACCCCTATACACCCAATGTTTCCAATCTAATAACCATGCATAGTTAAAAAACAAATAATAAAAATGCCTGGAATGCACTGTCAGAAGCAGATAGATAGACAGATAGATAGATACTGTAGATAGATAGATAGATAGATAGGCAGACAGACAGACAGACAGAGACAGACAAACACACACACACAGAAAGGCAGGCAGGCAGACGGAGTTTATCTGACTGGCTAAAACTGATTTGAAACCGAATTCTGGGGTTCTGCCTCAGCCTGGATACTACAGTATAATGGTAGGGGCTGCTGGACAAGTAACTTCCTATCAAATGTCATTTAACATACCAAAAGATTTAGCAAAGCCTTGCGTTTCCATCTCTACAAAGAGTGGGGATGATCTGTCCCTGTGAAAACTTCCCTTTCTTCTCCAGGCTGCCTCAATCAAAAGGTCTTTCACACCTACTCTGGCCTGGCTGTTAGTCAAATTTCCTATACAGAGACCTGATTTTTTGAAGTAGCAAAATACTGTAATTAAATACCACTATACAGAAAATAATTTGGCCATCAAAAGGAAGCTTTCACTGAAGGGATCTCATTTTCTTAAAAGAAGGGTCCCCAAGATCACAGGTATGATGGGGATTCAAATCAATACATACAAAAAAAAGAGTAAAAAGAAGGAAAAATAGTCACAGTTAAATAAATAATTACCATGATATTTCAAACTGTAAGGTACAGACTGACAGACAGGCAGGCAGACAGAGTTTATCTGACTGGCTAAAACTGATTTGAGACCGAATTCTGGGGTTCTGCCTCAGCCTGGATACTATAGTATAACACCATGGGCTGCTGAACAAGCCACATGCTTCCAGATTGATTTGCCATTTTCCTTTTAACTCCAGTACAGTTGTCCCGTGTTTTCCTGTAGATTACAATATTTACAATATTTTTTATGAAAGCTGATTTGTTGTATTTACCCGTATAACCAGTGCAGCTCTAAGGGACCAATTTCCCTGGAGATGGCTGTATTTCCCTGTACAATACAGGAATCCTTGTAGATGTAAGAGCCCTGCATACAAAAAGAATTAGCCATGCTCTGACTTTCCATTTCTACATAAGCTGTGTTTACATGGCAGTAACGCTTCAGTCTGGAGACCCCAACAGTGCAGTCTTGAAATTCTGCCATGGATCATCACTCTGTCCACATGGCCCCTCTCCGCACTGCTACTATCTGTGCTGGTGAGGGGCCATACCTTGAGGGGCCGAACATTTGCTGATTAATACAGGCAGTGACATAAACACACATTTCAATGCGCATGCCTGAACTCATGGCTACAAATTTCAGCTGGAGATTTCCAGCTGTTACAGCCCTCGGTTTTAAATGGCAGCTACTTTGCTGCACCCAGGAGAGTCTCCTTTTTTGGGGACAGTGTTCAGCTAAGTGCACTTGCCAAAAATGAAGACTCATCATGCATGAGTCCATGTCACATCGGCTGTGTACGTGCCACAGTGGACGGGTTGTTGTGGTGCCTACTGTCCACACAGTGGTTTGATCCGCTGTAATTCCTTCACTCCGCTCAGTGTACCCAGTTTTCCAGAGACTGCAGGAGTGTCTTACTGAGCAGATTACCCTGATCGGGTAAGTGTCTACATGGAAGCGATCGAGTTACTCCAGTGCAAAAGAGACATGTAAACAGGGCTACAGAGTGGGGATGATCTGTTCCTTTAAAAACTCCCCTTCTTCTCCAGGCTGCCTCACACAATAGGCCTTTTACACCTACTCTGGCCTGGCTGTTAATAAAATTTCCCATACAGAGATCTCGATTTTTCCAAGCAGCAAAATACTGTAATTAAATTCCATTATATAGAAAATAATTTGGCCATCAAAAGTAAGCTTTTACAGAAGTGATCTCATTTTCTTAAAATAAGGGTCCCAAGGTCACAGGTACAGTGGGAATTCAAACCAATAAAAACAAAAAAGAGTAAAAAGAAGGAAAAATAGTCACAGTTAAATAATTATCATGATATTTCATACTCTGTAAGGTACAATAACAGACAGGGGTGTAGCTCAGCCAGGCTACAATAATAATTCCTACTTCTGTATGCCTTAATAACAGGTGTCATAGAAACACAGAATGAGATAGCAGATAAAGGCCATTGGGCCCACACAGTCTGCCTTTTTTTTTTTTTTTTTGCTCACTTGATCTACGGCATCATCTCTTCCCCTCCTTTCCTCACCCCTACAATTTCCTCTCTCTTTTACCCCATAGTTCCCTTGTGTCTGTCCCAGGCATTTTTTTATTATTATTCTATTTTCCTCCCCAGCTGTGGTGCTGGCAGATGGCTCCAGCCCCCCTCAGAGTGCTTATCTTCTGAGCCTGGCCACCCTCAATCCAGCTCTGCTGGTAATGCCCCCACAGGTTCACCCCCCCATGGTGGGGCCAGAGGGAGGAGTGCCACCCCCCCCACAGCACAGCAGGCCATTATGGAGCCTGCCAGCTCCATTTTCCAGTTCCCTCTCCCCTCACTGAAGGCATGTATACATGCACTTGGAGGTGCATGCACGCTGCCACCCACAATGTCCTCCCTGCATGTCTCTCTTCTGTCCAACACTACCCTTCAGGCCTCCACTTGGGCACAGTTGTTCAGTGGGGAGCGGCAACCCACCCAACTGGGAGAGGAGAGCAGTCCTTCGGACACTCAGTCCTCTCCCTATCTCCCTGCCAGCCAATCCCCAGTGGCCCATGCTTACTAATGATCACAGATTGCCAGCATGGAGAGAGGTGTGGTATCCAGCACCACAGGGGCAGCTGTCCCATGCATTTTTGAACCCCTCCATTGTTTTCACTGCCACTACCTCCAACAGGAGGCTGTTCCAGGGATTCACCACCCTTTCTGTGAAGAGATACTTCCTTACATTCCTCCTGAATTTACCTCTCTCCAGCTTCATAGCATGCTCTCTTGATCTAGAGCACCTTTTTCTCTGAAACAAACTCCCCTCCTGTACCTTATTAATCCCTGTTAGGTATTTAAAAGTCTCTATCATATCCTCCCTCTCCCTCCTTTCCTCTCCTCCTATGGATGTACATACTGTTTTTTGCTCATGTCGCCTCTTCTCATCAGGCTTTTGGTGCAGACCCTGCACCATTATTGTAGCCACTCTATCTATGTCTTTCCTGATGTGTGGTCTCCAGAACTGGACACAGTATTCAAGGTGCAGTCTCACCAGCAATCTATACAGGGGCATCGCCATCTCCCTCTTCCTGCAGGTGATACCTCTTTCTATGCGCCCCATCATCCCACTTGTCTTACCAACTGCTTTGTCACAATACCTGGCCACCTTCAGTCATCTGATATGATTACCCCTAGGTCTCATTCCTGTTTTGTCTTTGTCAGTATCGTTCCACCCATTTTGTACAATGCTCTAGGGCTGCTATGGCCCAAATGCATTATTTTGCACTTTTTGCATTAAAAAAAATAGCTGCAATTCCCTTGGCCGCTGCTCCAGTCTTTTCCAATTCCTAGCCATCCTTTCCATGCCCCACGGTGTGCCCACTCTGTTGCAGATCTTGGTGACATTGGCAAAGAGGTAGACGTTTCCTTCCAGTTCCTTTACTATGTCAGTTATGAAGACACTAAAGAGGACTAGTCCCAGTACTGATCCATGAAGTACATCACTGATCACCCTCCCTTCCTCTGGGCAAATTCTGTTTTACAACCATCTGTGTCCTGTCCGCTAACCAGTTTTTTACCCAAGTTACTATCTTATTACCCATCCCTAGGCCATCTAACTTGTTTACCAGTGTCCTATGTGTAACAGTGTCAAAAGCCTTGCTGATGTCCAAGTTGGCCATGCCCACTGCCCCCCCTTCCCGATCCAACTCCTTGGTTACCCGGTCAAAGAAATCTATGAGGTTTGTTTAGCACGACCTTCCCCCTGTGAAACCTTACTGCTTCACATCCTGCAGTCCATTGGATACAAGATATTCCACAATCCTTTCCTTGAGTAGTGTTTTCATCAACTTACACACCACCAATTTCAGGCTGACAAGTCCATAATTGCCTGCCTCATCCTAGCTACCACTTTTGTGAAGTGGGACTACCTCTGCCCTTTTCCAGTCCCCTGAGACCACACAGAACTCCAGTGATCTATTAAATAAATCTGCCAGAAGTGCCTCCAGTATCTCTCTGCGCTCCCTCAACGCCATTGGATATAACTCATTTGGTCCCATAGCTTTGTCTACCTACAGATTAGCGAGTGCTTTACAGACTTTCTTCTCAGAAAATGGACTAGTGTTCACTTCTCTTGCCTCAAAGTCCCTGGTGCCTTTTTGAGGTCTCTCCCCCTCTCCTTCTACTGTGAATACCAAGCAGAAGTATTTGTTCAAGATGCCTGCCTTCTCTCGATCCCCTCTGTACAATCATCCCCTCCCTCTTTAACAGTACAATCCTTCCTTTTGTCTTCCTTTTCTTGATCACATACCTGAAAAACATCTTGTTTCCTTTTGATATTTTCTGAGCTATTCTTTCCTCGGTTTGCACCTTTGCACTCCTTATAGCTTGGCTTGCCTCCCTTTGTTTTGTTAGATGCAGATACACCTCCCTAATCTCCTCCTTCTGGGTTCCCTTACGCCTTCAGAATGCTATACCTTTAGCCTTTACTTTTATGCAACCTCTTTGGAGAACCATAATGGTCTCCACTTTCTTTTACTTCTGCTTACCTACTCAACACATAGGTTTGTTGCCCTCACTATGCCCTCTTTTAATTTGGCCCACTTCCCCCCACCAGGTCCTCATCTTCAGCCAGGTTATTCCTGTGGCATTCCCCCATCTTTCTAAAGTTACCCGTCTGAAATCCAGGACCCTTGCCATCATGTGGTTGGATTTATGTGGAACCACATGGTACAATAATCACTGGTCCCCATATGGCCTCTCACCTTGACATTCTCAACCCTATCTCCATCTGTAAGCACCAGATCCCATACTGACTCATCATGAGTGAGTTCACTGACCAGTTACCTGTGGAATGCCCCCTGCAGGGATTCCTTGATGTCCCTGCTCCTAGCTGAAACTTCCACAGGAAGGCTCCAATCTACATCTGGCAGACTAAAGTCCCCCACCAGCAACACTGCCCCTTGTTAGCCATTTTGCTAATTGCTTCTAGCATTTTCTTATCTAGATTCTCACCCAGTGCCGGAAGCCTATATGTCATCCCTGTCAGAATAGTGGCTCCATTGCCCATCTCAAGTTTAACCCACATCACCTCTGCCTTCACCTGAATACCCTGTTTTTTATGTTGCTTTTATGTCATCCTTCACATAAAGCACCACTAACTCCCTGCCTGTTTCACTCCCCCAGCAAGTTTAAATGTTCATCGAAGCAGCGTTTAAACTGTCCACTGAGGACTGTGTCAGTTCCATTGCTCACTTAAGCCCTGTCCAAACAGTAGCTCCTGGTGTGAAAATATCAAAAGATTCATGTTTGAGTATTTTGTTATCATAGTCACTACCCCTGGGATTTAGCCATACTTTCAATTCCCACAAATCTGAATCTGTGTAATCCGCTGTTGGGAGACTAGATAACGTGACTAGCTGTGGCATATTCAATTGGACCTCCCTGGATAGCCCAAATATATTCACATACCCTCATTTTTAACTTGTGGACAGCCTTTCCTACACAAACAAACTCTGGCCATAGCTGATGGAACTGCAGCCAGGGAATTAGGGGTAGCAATATTGAAAATTACCAAAGTTATGAGCCTGCATTCACAAAATGTAATGTAGGCTCATAAACTTGTTGTTTTCTAATATTTTAAACCATATTTTCAACATAGCCTTGTTATGACCATGCCTCATGAAGAAGGGCAGAGAACATTTTTATCTCCTGGCCTAAAGGTGATATTGCACAGAGACTGTGAAATCACCTTTCATGATGCAAAAACACATTTTGGGCAGGAGTTGAAAAATGACAGCCATCACGTTTATTAGGTGCAGTAAAGAAATGGCTATGTTGAAAATCTGGGTTACAAATATTGACTATTACCACACTTAGAAGCCTGCATTTGCAAAATTCGACATAGCCTCACAATATTTTTTTTTATATATATTTTTACACCAAATGTATAAAATAGCCTTCTTATAACCCCACCTCATGAATAAGGGCAGAGACAATTTTCATCTTCTGTCTGAAAAGTGATTTCGAGCAGGGACTGCAAAAGCACCTTTCGGGATGTAAAAAAATACAGTATATTGGCAAGGACTGATAAATGTCTGCTGTCATATTCGTGAAGTGCTATAAAGATATGGCTATGTTGTGAATTTGGTATAAAAATATTGAGAATTGCCAAAGTCACGAGCCTGCATTCACAAAATTTAATGAAGGCTCATAACTTTGTTTTTTAATTATTTTACACCAAATTTTCCACATAACCTTCTTATGACACCACCTCATGAACAAGGGCAGAGAAAAATTTCAACTCTTGCCTGAAAGGTAATTTTGTGCAGGGACCTTTCAGGGCAGATTTGTTTAATCTCAATGCAACTCTCATGAGATGAGGTCCCAAAAAATACATGTTGAAAATCTGGGTAAAAAAATATGCAGACATGGCCAACTTATGGCACTAAGTTCAAAACATCATTGAAATACATTGACCTGCATACCTGTTTCTTCAGTTCACGGTCCGACTTTGAGGAGTGAAGGCTTGTCTGTGGTCCAGACAGGATTACAGCACTGGACCCCTGATGGGTAAGTAAGGGCTTGGGGGAGTGTGGCCTAGTGCGTACTGAGTGGGAGGGTCAGGTGGGGGGACAGTAATGGCCACAAAAGGCATTGATGGACTGTTTTCTTATTACAAGATTAAAAAAAAAAGTACAGAGGATTAGTGATTGCAACACAGGGGGACTGGGCACCCCCAGTGTCACTGTTATGTTTCTGGGGAGGGGTGTGCAGTGGTAGGTGCTGGGAGGGCAGGTCAGGTGGGCAGGAGGGGGAAAAAAAAAAAATATATATATATATATATACAACTGTCACAACACTGGGGATTGGGCACCCCTAGTGTCACTGTTATGTTTCGGGATGCTGAGAGGGAGTATTGGCTGGGTGGGAAGAAAAAATATATCTTTAAAAAAAAATAAACAACAGTCTCATCCGCGGTCTTGCTCGTGGACATCATGGCTAAACACAGCACAGTCTGTCTTGTCCAAGAGGACCACCCGAACTCTATTGCACATAAACAAGTAGTCGCACATGTGCAATACAGTTTGGTGGCCATCTTGGAAATGGCAGACTGTGCCATGTTCCTCCATGACCCCCCAAAGCGGAACTTACTGAAGAAAAATAGTGCTGTGCAACTGCTAATGGAGAGAGTGGAGTGCTTCATGGATGCGGAGGTGGCTGTGAGGCAACTCTACACTGTTGTTCAGTTGGAAAAATCTCCTTTTTCAATCACAGGTGGTCTGCAGGGCTCTGCACACTGCAGCCCCAAAAAGCAACACACAGGAACACATGGCAAAGTAAATAACTCCCATGATGATACAAATGATTGCAGTGCAGTCCCCTTAAATGCATACCCATGAGAATGCCAAAATGTCTGCATTTTAGAGGGCTATGACCTTATCCAGTCATGTATTCATTTTAATGGAAAGCACAACTTGCAGTATGTGCCAGTGGATTAAGTCGAAAAAAGTAATGCCAGTAGCATGTAAATGCTTCTTTGACTGGGAAAAAGGGATTTGTGTCATGCTGTGGCATTCCTTGGTTTGATTTCTGTATGATGGTGGGTGTCATACCTCTTGCCTATCCCTGATTTACAGGAATATCCCTGATTTTGCTCAAGATGTTTCTCTGTCCCTCCTATGATTGGCATTTCAAACAACATGAAGTCTTGTTGTAGTCTAACTATATGCAGTTAGCCCCAGCACTTGAACTGCTTCAGAGAGGAAAGGGTTAACTCTATGCAGGAGCACAGACTGTTGCGCTCGAGTTCGGTTTTCAAACCTCTGTCTCTGGTACATATTAGTGTAACTGTCAGATTCTTTACTCCTCCTAACTGTGAACTTGCTTCGGAGATCTCTTCTTCTCTTCGGTTCGGCAAAAGCAAAAATCGGTCATTTTTTCTCGACTGTTTCATTTATTTTTAGTATCAAGTCTCTGTCTATGGTACAGATAGTGTGATAGTAGGTAGATAGTGAATTGTTGATTTAGAAATGGTTTTTCTTCTCTTTTTCTATCGGTCGGTCCCATTGGGAACCGAAACAAATCTGTTCTTTTTTCTAATTCCTTTATTTAATTGTGGTGTCCGTTTCTTATCGGTTTCAAAAACCTAACTTTTTTCGTTTTATTCCACAGCCCGTGACACGGTTGGTAACCAATAAATTTGTGTTACCTGGCTTGAAGACTAAGAAGGGTAACTTTTGAAAAAGTTTATGTCTGAGAAACCCAAGAAAACCGGTCCCACAGGGTTCAACACTGTACTGAGTGTGGGGAGGCTTTTGATAAAGCTTATCCCCACCTCATATGTGTTTATTATTTGGGGTTGACCACCTCAAAACAGATTGCCAGATTTGCAAGAATTTTCCCAAAGCCACTTTGGATAAAACATTAAGTAGGCTGAAGGAAAAAGAGGCTGAGAAATCTGCTGATGTGGATGGCCAGCCCAGTTTGGTTCTAACCGAACCTGAGGAGGTGCCTGTTGACATGGGCAATACCTCCTCGGGGAAAAGGACAGCTGATTCTGAGGGATCAGTTCTGTCTAAGAAAAAGAGAAAATCAGCTAGTTTAGCTCCAACACGGCAGATCCCAACCACTGAGGAGATTGTGAAAGTGATAAGCATTGTACAGTCACTTCGCTTTGTTCCATCCGAACCAACGCCGTCAGGCAGGCGGTCAGTTTAGATGGTTCCAGCCACAATGGATTATGATCTGGAGGCTTTTTATGATGTTGAGTGGGAAGGAGATGAAGAGTTTCCCATTACTGATGATGACGATGATGATGATGATGATTTTGGAGGCCTAAATGAGCCTGTAGATCCTGACATCTCCCTAGACAGGCCTTCCAATGTGTCACCTCCCAGACTTTCTGAGTTTCCTTCCCACTTTTTGTTCTACAAAAAAGTGGCTGAAACTCTCCAGGTGCCAGTGGTGGAAGCTGCTGAAGAGTAGGAAGAACCTGACTATGTGGAAATGATGGACATCCCAGAGTCCAAGAGGCTGTCTATCTCACTGCATCAGTCCTTAGGGAAACAGACCCCAAAAATCTTACAAATGCACACTTCTATACCTCCTGTGGATAAAAAGATGGACAAGGGGTATATGGTATCAGGTTCTGGTACAGATATCTTGTACAATCATTGCAGCCATGTTGAGTAGTACAGGCTGCAGCCTGTGACAAGGCTAATATCTTCTTGGCTTCACACCCCCCAGATAAGGATTCCAGAAAGGTGGATGCCATGGCCAAAACACAATGTTTGGCATCCTCCTTGGGACTCAGACAGGCTGTCTATATGGCCTATACAGCCAGGTACCAAAAGTCAAGATGGGATACTGTTCTGGAGCTGGCTAAGAAGGCTTCCCCCCAGCTAGCCAAGGAGCTGGAGGAGGTGGCTGTTGATGATATTGAGGCATCCAAGGTGCAATTCCATGCTGCTGTGCACTCCAATGATGTGGCATCTAAAGTCATGGCTACATCTGTCTCCTTAAGGAGATTTGTTTGGCTCAGGTGTACTAGCCTTTCACAGGATACCCAGGCTAAGGTCATGGATGTTCCTGTCACTGGTTAGTCTCTGTTCGGGAAGCAGAGTCATACATGAAGAAGATGGATAAGTACAGGATCACCTACATGAGTGCAGTGGCCAAGGAAAGGCAAGCCACTCCTCAGAAGCAGCAGTCTAGGCTTGGCAGGAGCAGGCCTTTTCATAGGCCTTTTTACCAAGCTCAGGCTTCCTCTTCCTTCCAGCAGAGGGGGTTCTTTAGAGGGAGAAGTAGAAGAGGGATGAGCAGGGCTGCATCTTCTTCTCAATCCAAGGCTCCTGCCAAACAGACACCAAGATGTGTCAGACTGGGTCGCTGCCTCAATTCCAGTAGGGGGCAGGCGGCTTACTACTTTCAGGCCTGAAAGTCTATTACTTCAGACAAATAGGTCCTGGAAGTAGTAAGCCAGGGACTTGCTCTCAGCTTCAAAAGATTCCCCACATTGACAGCCAGGTCTTTTCTACCTGCAACATCCCTGGAAACAATTGCTCTAAAGGCAGAAGATTCTTCCCTACTACTCTTAACAGTGGTGGAGCAGTGGCATAGAGGGTTGAGGCGCTGGTGCCTTACCTCAAAACCATGCCAGTGACCTGGAATGGACTCGGGACGTCGGGGGTTGGCAGAGGAAGGAGAGGATTGAGCGTCCATAGGACTGCTCTCTTCTCCTGGGGTGGGTTGCGGGTCGATGTCACACTGCAGTGGCATCTGGTGGAGACCAGGAGCTCTGCAGATGCATGTAGTGGGGAACAGCTGAAAAGCAAAAAATCCACTTTGTGACCGACTGGATGACAGCTGCAGTCCACTGCTGCTGCCAATGACCAGAAGGAGACCATTCACTTCAGTAGCACCCTGGGACCAAGTATGTGTGCTGGGTACCCTCCCTGGTGCCTTCACCCGGTGAAGGTTTACATCCAGGTTACCCCAGGGATGGCTGCGATTTGAGGTGGATGGCTCAGTAGGGGACAGGCAGAGCAGATGGGACCTAGGCAGCTTGAAGGAGTGGTGGGTCGCGAGGCACATAGGGGAGAAAAGAAGATAAGATAAAAAAAAGTGGTGGAGAAGGTTACTCCACAGCACAGGGGGAAAGGACTGTATTCAAGATACTTCATTACCCCAAAAAAGACAGGGGCATGGTGACCCATCCTAGACCTGGTGGTCAGGCACATCACAAAGCTAAAATTCAAAATGATGACTATGGGAATAAGTCTTCCCTCTCTGAGGCCAGGAGACTGGCTAGCTACCCTGGACCTCAAGGATGCCTATTTTCCTATTCCTATCAGGTGCTCCCTCAGAAACTACATCAGGTTTGAGTTGCCCTCAGGCCATTACAAGTTCAGAGCCATGCCCTTTGGCCTGACATTTTCCCCAAGGGTGTTCACAAAATGTCTAGCAGTAGTGGTAACCTTCCTCAGAAGGCAGGGCATCTCAGTCTTTCCATATCTAGATGACTGGCTTATTGTAGGCCAGTCTTGAGACCAAGTCAAGTCAGCTCTGGTGGTCACCCAGAATCTTCTAAGTTCTCTGGAATTCCTTCTCAGTCTATCCAAGTCAGTTCTCAAACCAGTACAGCTCCTTACCTTTACAGGGATAGAGCTCAATACTATTCAGGCAAGGGCCTTCCTCCCATGCTCAAGGATAAAGGCCCTTACAGAGCTGGCTTCTTCTTTCCGACCTCTACTGTCTCATCCAGCCAGACATTTTCTTTGGCTCCTAGGCCACATGGCAGCTTCCACTGCAGTGGTTCATGGAGCCAGGTTCCAGATAAGGGACAATCAGTTCCATTTAAGGTCTTTTTTGTCTCAGAAACAGGGATTCTTTCACCAAACTGATTGCAGTAACTCAGACTCTTGTCCAAGCCCTCCAGTGGTGGTTGGATAAGGACAATCTCAGACAGGGTGTCCCATTTCTCAGTCAAGCACCCTCAGTGGTCCTGATCACACAATCCTCTCTCCTGGGGTGGGGAGCCCACCTAGGGACTCTCACTGCACAGGGTACTTGGTCTCAGGAGGCGTCTCTCCTTCGCATCAATCTTCTGGAGCTCAGAGCTGTGTATCTAGCTCTTCAGGTATTCTTAGAATCAGTCAAAGGGAAAGCGGTGCAGATCAGGACAGAGAACACCACTAGAATGTGGTACATAAACAAGCGAGGGGGCACTCGGTCCACGGCCTTGTGCACAGCAGCTATGAAGGTATGGTCACTAGCCTATTCCCTTCAAACTTCTCTAACAGCAGTTCACCTTCCAGGGAAGGACAATGTGCTGGCAGATGACCTAAGCAGAATATCTCAGGGTCACCACGAATGGTCCCTGAATTATTATGTCCTCCAGGTAATTTTCAGGAGATGGGGCACTCCACAGATAGATCTCTTTGCGGCCCCAGACAATCATCAGCTTCCTGTATTCTGCTGCAGACCTCCAGTCCTGGGGACTGTTCTTCTAGATGCTCTCCTGTTAGACTGGACGAGTAGGTTTCTTTATGCTTTCCCTCCTTTTCCATTGATATTCAGAGTGCTGATCAAGATGAGATCTCAACCCTACACAGTGATCCTAGTGGCTCCAGATTGGACCAGACAACCATGGTATCCTCTGCTGCTGTCACTGACAGTCTCAATTCCCCTGTTTCTGCCCAGGATGCATGACCTTCTGACCTCCTCTCGGGAGGATTTGGTATCCCAATCTCCAGTATGTCAGGCTTAAGACTTGGCTCTTGAAGAGTTAGAGTATAGAGGTCTGCATCTTTTGCAAGGAGTAATGGTTATCTTAAGGTTTCCAGAAAACCTTCAATTAGAAAAGCTTACAATTCTAAATGGAAAACATTCAGTATTTGGTGTTCTGAGAGAGACATACAACCAGGCTCTGTGAGTATTGCTACAGCCTTATATTATCTGGTTCATCTTAATAGCTTAGGCTTCAGGCCTGCTACCCATAAAGTGCATTTGGCAGCTGTCTCTGCTTTCATTTCAGCAGGGGAAGGGATCTTCTCTGGCATCTCATTATGTTTTTAGTAAGTTTTTCCAAGGTCTGGTTCACATCAGTCTTCCCTTCAGGGAGCCTACTCCTGCTCGGGACTTAGATGTCTGCATTGCACAGCTTATGCCACCCCCCTTTGAACCTTTATCCTCAGCTGAGCTTAAGTACTTGACTTGGAAGACTGTCTTCCTGGTAGCCATTACTTCTGCCATGAGAATCAGTGAATTGCAGGTGCTGTCAGTTGAACCTGACTTCATTTCTTTCCATAGGGATAAGGTAGTCCTTAGGATGAATAGAAAGTTTCTTCCTAAAGTGGTTTCAGATTTTCATCTGAATCAATCTATGTCTTTGTCTGTGTTTTTCACTGAACATTCTTCCTCGAGGAGAGACGGTTACATAGTCTGGATGTGAAGAGGGCTCTTAGCTATTATATAGAGCATACTAAGGCCCATAGGAATGATTGTACCTAGTTATTTCTTACTTATGGAGAAGTAGGAAAAGGTAGTCCTGCCACTAAAGATCTATTGCCAGGTGGATTGTCTCCTGTATCTAATTCTGCTATTAAAAATTGGGGAAAGAGTCCCCCTCAGGCCTGAGGGCTCACTTGACCAGGGGTACAGCTGCCTCCCTGGCAGCAGCTAGGGATATTCCCTTGGTGGAAATCTATAAAGCAGCCACCTGGAAAACAGTTCATATATTCACCAAGCATTACTCTCTGGACACCCAGACTAGGAGTGATGCTAGGTTTGGCATAGCAATACTGCAGAGTCTGTTCCCAAAGTAAGGTTCTGTTATTCCCTCCTCCAGGGGGAACTGCTTGGTAATCTGCATATAGTCAGAATACAGCAAGACTTCATGTTGTTTGAAGAAGAAATTACTTACCATAGTAATGTTGTTTCTTCTAATGAAGTCTTGCTGTATTATGACCTCCCTCCCTGCCTCCCCTCTCAGAACCTAGTCCTTTGGGATGTGGGTTGGCAAGTACAGTGTTGCACCCCAGAGGTGTACCTTTGTACCCTTCCTGGCCAGATGAGATATTTTTGTTTTTTGTTATTGCTATTGCATTTTCACTATCTACTTATGGTTCTTCTTGGGTTCTCAACTTGAGTCTTTTTGGACCCATGCATTCGTTACCTATGGCCTATAATTTAAAAAATTTCTATAGCTATAAGTTAGTTAGTATAGTGCTCATAAGAATCTGATGGTTACACTGATATGTACCAGAGACAGAGGTTTGAAATCCGAGCTCGAGCTCAATGTTCTATGTTCCTGCATAAGATAAACCCTTTCCTCTCTGAAGCAGTTCAAGTGCTGGGGCTAACTGCATATAGTCAGAATACAGCAAGACTCCATTAGAAGAAACATAACTATGGTAAGTAATTTTTTCTTTTGTGACTAGACAGTTAGGAAATGTAAACACTAAATGATATCAAACATTGATAGTACAGTCCTGACACTAAGTCACTTATTCTACCAGCTCCCTGAGTGACTATCCCAAATTTTTAAGATGTATGCCTGGTTTTGATCTTTTGACTCTGATTTTTTTAAGCCTTGTCCCTGATTTATGAGGCAGAAGGTTGAGTAGAATGGTGGGTTTAACACCTCAGTTTAAATAGGGCAGTCCATTTCCAGACAATTAAGCTTATTAGTAAGGTAGCTATAGGCAATGTCAATAAAATTGGGCCAGTCAGTCCACATTAGAACAGCAAAACTGAGGGGGAAAGTATGCATTCGAACAGGATTCTTTATGTGTTTAATGGGTCTTTTTTATACAGGAAGTATAAGGAAAAAATTGGGAATTAGAAATTCTATGCATGTATGAGAGCTATGCATTTATCAGGTATACGTTTAAGTGGGATGCACTGTGTGTCCATCATGCATTCTGTCTTTGGGTTGATAAGTTGTCTGGTGTTGTCAGTATGAACACACAATTTTCACTTCCACATTTGTGGTTTCTGAAATGTCCACTCTTTCACAGCATCTTGCTATTTTTGTATCTATATTGCGATGACAAATGAATTATACAATAGTAATGTAGAATTATTCCAAATACTACGGTTATTTCTTTTAATTGTGCAACCTTTTGCATATAAAGATGATTGAGTTTGCTTACAGATTGAATGATTGCTTTTAGTTCTATCGAGTTTTTTACTTGTAATATATTCTTGTTTCACATATTTTGCGAATTTTTGGGACAATCTGAACTTTCGGTATATATTGTAACCTGTTTTTTTTTTTTTTATTAGCTGGTCTGCTAACAACATATAGTAGTTTTGAATTAGTATGCCTTTAACTAGTATAATATAAGGTGATCAAGCAGCATGAGCACAGCTGAAACAGCAGGGGCAAAGTTTAAAAAGTGCTATCACAGACACAAAATGTTAGGTCAACCAGTGGGTCACTTTTTTTATTTTATTGTTACCATAAGCTTTTCCACACTTTCAATAAAAGTAACTTGCATGTCTGCCGTTGATGTTGTAGTGCCTGTCTCCCTTTCTGGATTCAGCCACTCAATTATCAAGCTTCACGCCAGATACATAGTTCATAAGTAGTCCCTTTCAGTTTAGGGAATTGGAGTTCAGTGGTAGTTCATAACATGCACTACACAATTATTTTCTGCCACATTTGGGGTAATAGTTCATAGGTACTAGGGCCATGTTTCATTTAAGTGCTTTTGGCAAACACAGTTACATATCATTTTTTTTTATGTAAGACTCTCCTCTCCTATCCCTTACTGTCACTTTCCGCAACCCTGTGATTCACTGCTTGTCTCTATAGAAGCTACTGTTACCCCTTGCAAACACTGGTTACAGTCATGAATATCATACTTGGTTCTGGGTCTGCTACCCTGGTATGGACTATTGAGTCCTAAGCAAGCCTCATCCCTTCCCGGCCTTAGAAAATAAGATACAATTCTTTACCTTTGTCTGGTGACTACACAGAAACATAAAAATTGATGGCAGATAAGGACCACTTGGCTCACCTAGTCTGCCCATTTTCCCTACCTACTGCAATAACACAGACCCTACTTGATCTCTGGCTTTACCCTCCCTTTCTTATCCACTAAGGTTCCCTTAAGACTATCCCATGCATTTTTGAATTCCATTACCATTTTTGTCACCCACCACCTCTGCTGAGAGGCTGTTTCATGCATCCCCCATCCTTTCTACCATAAGCAGTTACCTTCTCTGAAATCCCTATCACTGCTGGTCCATATGCCCTGCACCTGGTGTCAGCTCCTGTCCACTCCTATTTGGGCAACTTCAGGAAACTGTCCAGGCCCAAAAGCCTTTGATGCATATCCCTTGAGGGGATGCTTACCCACGAACCCACTATTGCCATACAAAGCTGTTACCCTGCTGCCCATACCTCCCTCCCTCTATCCCATATCAATGCCATCTGCCCAGAGGCCTCCAAATCCAGAACCAATGCCCAGACATCCTCCTAGATGAGCCACAAAGTGTTGGTAGAACACACAGTGCCTGGCAAATGTGCATCTATGGTCAGCACCACTGCCATCCTCCCCATTCCATGGATTTTTTAACAGATTTAGTCCTGAAAATACATGGCATCCAGTTTTCTCTCATCTCTCAATCAGAAAATTCAGACTGACCAAGGTCAGATTTGTTCACTCACCCACTGTTAAGGGCAGAAAGGGTCTGCCAAGGGGTGCTATGCCATCTGTCCCTGGCACTCTGCAACTCAGCCAGGACTAGCAAACCCCATCTGACTCCCAGTGGTACCCTATGGTCCTCAAGAGATCAAGAGATACAATGCCACTGTAATTCTGAGACTCTGGCACTGTGTCAGGGCCAGTGGAAGCCCTCTATGCACCAGGGCCCAAACCTGCATAGCAGCACTATTACGGAAGCAGTCTACTCCCCGTAAGTATCTCCAATTCCTCGACTGTTCTTTCTTAGGCACCCTTGGGGATGAACTCTCTTAGAATAAAATCTCCTATTTATCCAAAGGGTCCTAGCCTACACCCCATAATGCAATGGGACAAACTGATAGGTGCACTGGAACCCAATGCTTTGATGGACATTTTAATACCAACCCACCCTTTACTAGTAAAGGGTTATTAAATAAACAGAGTACAGTGACCTCAAATGATGGGAATGTGTCTTTGGAAGGTAATCAACACATATTTTCATACATCAAAGTGGGCTAAGCACTTTCATGACACATTTACCAATAGGTGTTGGAGCAGATGTATAGAAAAGGTAGATTAGATTCATATTCTCTTGAAACAATCCAACACCCATTTTGGGAGGATGATGCACCTGGTATAACAGAAATATTATGTTTAATTTCACACCTCACTTTAGTTTATGTACTCTTAGACCTACTTCAAAAGATAATATAGCAAGTGCAGAGTGGCAAAAGACATTTGTGTAATATCAAAAGTAAGTGAATAACTAAATGGTTAACAGGTAATCATCCCTCTGAGTTAGAATGAAGACAGATGTGTACATAGGCAAAGCAGATTGGAATTAATCAGATCTTAAATTTACTTCAGAAATGATAAGTATAGCTCACTCTGGTTGCCATTCATAATGTAACCTCTGTCCACAAGGTGGGTTATATAGAAGAAGAAGAATCAGTATTTATATAGCGCTTTTCATACATCCAAAGTGCTTTACAAGCAATGCTAGACTGGTAGTGAAGTGACTGAATGTGTGGTGGCGGCCATATCGCACATCATCACCCACACACAGCCTGGATAATTGCATGAACCTGGTTTTATGGGAAGGGGAATGTTGGCCAGGACACCGGGAATGTTCCCTACTCTTTGCGAAGAGTGCCCTGGGTTCTTTCACTTCCACCTGGACCCCCACCAGGACAACACCAGGATGGGCAGAAAGGACCTCGGTTTAACATCTCATCCGAAGAACGGCATACCCCAGCAGTACAGCACCCCCCAATACTGCACTCGGATGCCAGCGATTTTTAGGTGCAAGTCCAATCCCGGTGTGGGACGAGAACCCACGACCTTCTGGTCCAGAGGTGAATGACTACCAACTGAGCCACGCTGACACCAAAAGCCTAGGCATCATAAGAGTTTGGGCCAATGACTATGGGCTTATTATGTAAAAAGTTGGATTCCATCTTATTTTTTTCATCATTCCCAAGTAACTAAGGATAATTCCCTCAATCATAAAATGAGAAAGTCTTACATGGTACCAATCTCAAATAGATTTCTGGCCATAGTGGGGTATGATGATTGACTTCCTCAGTTCCCCCCTGGGTTTGACTCAATAGAATTAAGAAGTCATCCTAATGAAAATAAGGGGGATGTAAGCCCGGATGCATCCATAGAGAATCTGATATCCATCTCCATGGACAGTAATACTCTATTTTTTAACTCATGGAATATTGCAGGTTTTGGGTCAAAATGCAGGGCAGGGATTGGCTTGATTATATTTGTTCCTGGCATAAGCAAGAGGATAATTTAGATATAAATGATTAGACTTTGATACATACCCCAGGTTGTAAGTCTGGTAAGATGGGTCACCATTAAGGCAGCTCATTAACCTTTATTAAGACAGGGTTTTTCTCTGATGTTATAAGAGTGGTCTGTGATCAAAATTACCTAGGGATACTTCTGTTATTTTCAGGGATCCCATTGATTTTGTTTAACTGTTACATTCCACCATCAAGAAATAGGAAATTCCTAAATGACATTTGGGATAGGCCAAGGGTTCTCAGACCTTGCCATGGCGAGCCTCCCCTACTGGACTTGGAAGACTTCCAAGCCTCCCCATGAGTCATGACCTCATTTGCATACGGCGGTAATCGTATAAAAATTGACCATTAGCACACTGCACATAGATTAAATTGCGCATCCGGTCACCTTTTGCATGATTACCACTGTACCTTGCCAGATACCAGTAATGATGAATAACTCACAAAAGCACACACACCCACTGTTAAATAAGAAGTATGTTTATTGTTGTGTAGTAAAATGTATTGTAAATTCTGCTGCCTGTTAATCAAATAATGCCAGTCTGTTAAGAGGGCAACCTGTGAGCCTGTTTTTGTGCAGTCAGCTGTAATATTCTTGGTTTTACACTTGAAAGGTAGAGGTGCAAGTCATCTTCAACTTTAAGACGGGCCCAATACTTTGTTTTTATTGCAGTCAGTGCTGAAAATCCAGATTCGCAAAGATATGTTGAGGCAAAAGGCATAAGTACAGCAAGAGCTTGATTTTTTAGTGCTGGAAATTCAAGTCCAACTGACAGCCAAAACTTTGCAAGGGGCTGTTGGGCAAAAGAGACCTTCAGAGTTGGGTCTGTAGCCAGGTCAATGAGGCTCTCCTGTTCTTCTGGCGATAGGGAGTCTGCAGAGCTTGGCTTGAAAATGAAGGGATTCCTGACCCACTGGTCACTGTCCTCTCTGCTATGTTCAGGGAAGTAGTCTCGTAGCTTGCCTTGCAACCCACATAAATGTTCAGTAATTACTGCTTTGACACAGTCAACTGAAAGTTCATGTTCCTGAAGAAAATCCTCCAAGGTTGGAAATGTGGCAACTGATCCTTGCTGCACTAGTGTGGACCAAAGTTCAAGCTTGGAACCAAATGCCTTGATTTTGTCCCTGACTGTGAAAACACTGGCATCCCGTCCTTGAAGTGACAGATTAAGAGAGTTTAGTCTGTCAAAGATATCTGCCAAGTACGCAAGCAAAGCAAGCCACTGTTGATTGTGGAAAAGTTCCACAAGTGGAGAGTTACAGTCTGCAAGAAATATGCGGACTTCATCACGCAGTTCATAGAGGCGGGTCAGCACTTTCCCCCGGGACAACCAGCGGACCTCAGTGTGCAAGAGCAGCTGTGTGTGTTTCGGCCCCATCTCTTCACACAGTACCGAAAACAGTCTGAATTCACTGGACGTGCCTTGATGAAGTTCACGGCTTTCACTGCATCAGTCAAAACTTTGTTGAGTTCATCTGGCATCCTCTTGGCTGCCAGAGCTTCCCTGTGAATCATGCAGTGGTTCCAGAGAGCATTGGGAGCCACTGCTTGTACCCTGGTCACCATTCCTCTGTGTCTTCCAGTCATTGCACGAGCTCCATCACTGCAGATACCAACACAACGACTCCAATCAAGGCCTTCATTCTCAATGAAAGCATTCAGCAGACAAAACAGCTCTTCCCCAGTTGCTCTCAGGAAGTGCATGGCAGAATAGAAACTCCTCCGAAGATCTGTGTCCGTGGCATACCGAGCATACACCAGAAGCTGTGCAGCATCTGCTATATCAGTGGACTCATCTATCTGCAGAGAAGAATGGGCTTTGATGAATGGAATCTACGATCTGATGCTTCACATCTGCAGACATGTCCTCAATACGACGGCAAACTGTGTCGTTTGAAAGAGGATTAGCTTCCAGCTGTGCAGCTGCTTTCTCTCAAGCATCACTGAACACATTTCCTTTGTAGCAGGAATTAGCAGCTCTTCTCCAATGTTGTGTGGCTTCCCAGCTTTTCAATTCTCAGAGACAGAAGATATGATGCTTGACCGCTTTACAGGAACAGTCCCATGGTGCTCCACACTATTTTTTGGCCTCGCAGTTCGCTCAGTTTTCTTTTGAAGAACTCCACTGGTTTTGAAAGTAAGCTGGGGTGCTTTGTTTCCAGATGACGCCTTAGCTTGCAGGGCCGCATACTGTCTTGTGCCAGAACCTCAGCACACACCACACACTGGGGTCGTGGTGCATCACTGGTCCCAATCCAGGTGAATCCTAGTTTCAGATAGTCCTCATCATATCTTCTGGCCTTGTGTTTTGCTTGAGGTTCTCTCTGCCCAACAGGTTCCATCTCCTCATGCACACGTTTCCTTCCAATCAGAAAGCGATCCATTCTTTGTCTACAATGCAACGAAAAATTCATATTGATGAGAAGTTGACATCATTTAAGCCAGTCTGCGGCCAGACATCCTGGGCATGCCAAATGTTCCGCAGAACTGCTACAGTACAACTGCTACAGACACAATACCCAGAAGAAGAAGAGTATAGCACTTTTCATGCGCAGTGTATCCCAAAGCACTGAACAAGCAATGGTAGACTGGTAGTGAAGTGACTGAATTTGAAGTGGCGACCATATCAGACATCAGCAACCAGACACAGCCTGGACAATTGCATGAACCTATTTTATGGTAAACAAGGGGAATACGGAACTGAACCCTACTTTTGCAAAGAGGGCATTGATTTACTTTCACCTGGACACCCACCAGGAGGTTAGAAGAAGAGCTCAGTTTGACAGCTCATCCGAAAGGCGGAACTCCTAGTAGTACTGCCCCCCCCCCCCAAATGCAGCACTTGGATGCCAGTGTTTTTGGCATGCGTCCAATCCTGGTGTGGGACGAGAACACACAACCTCTGGTCCACAGGCAGATGTACCACCAACTGAGGCACACCGACAAGAAGAACACCACTTATTAATTGAAGCACATTTTGAAGAAAGAAGAAGCCATAAAAAGCAATATCTGAAATATCAAGACTGGGCAGGGCATCCCTTTTAATCAGGCAACTGCCAGCAGCAGCTCTGGCAGGATCAAGATTGTTGCTTTGCATCACGTTGTAAATGTACCTCCAACAGATCTCCAGTAGGACAGGATCATTAGTGAAGGACTGCAGCTACGCAGCAGCAGTACTTTGTAAGACGTAATCAGCCACCCCAACAAAGCTCTGGCAGGACCAGATCAGAACAAGCACTTTGTAATCATCCCCTTCCCCCAGACAAAGTTCAGGCAGGACCACTGCAGAGTGACCACCTTGCAGCACTGTGAAACACCAGACTGCCTTGAATTGCAAAACACAGGCATTCATACACACAGAGGCCCAGCATCACAAGCTGTAGTCTGCAGCCGTAGTCCCAAAACAGCACTCCATCCTTAGCACTCCGACACATGACCAGCCAGGAGGGATGCCCTTCATTTTACTTCTCAAAACTGCTCTGCTACATCTCATCTGTCCTTCATGTCAAAGGTGCTACCAATGCAGATAAATGAACTGTGCATTCAGACTTTAGTGCAGGTCCTTTGTGTCCTCAGAGTCCAGCAAACCCTTTTGCTCAGAGTCCAAGCCCACCATCCGAAGGCCAGATCCATACGCCAGGTCTTTTTAAACTAGCAAAGGCATTGAGTACGTGAGGAGGATAAGAGAAATTCTGTCACTTACCATAATTTCCTTTTCTGTTAGCTCCAACATTGTCCATTGTCAATGGGGAGATATATGTGGGTAAGAGCTAAGCAAAGCTAGTCAACCCTCGCCTCAAAGCCCCACCTCAAAATGCTGGCTCCTCATTCACACCAGCCCACATCAGAAAGGCAAAAAGAAAGTGTGTCATTTTAAAACCATGCATTACAAGTCAGAGACATCACATATGCACAACAGCACCATTTTAAATCTGCAGGAAACAAGTCTAATTCCACCACCCAGCCCAAATCAATAAAATAAATAAGCAAAAAAACATGCGCCATTTCAACCCCACACCCCCAAAATACATCTTATTTGCTCCCCCATTCGCAATCATTGACAATTGCATGGATCAGTTATGTGAAGGGGAATATTGGCCCACCCACTGGGAATATCCTCTGCCTACTCTTTGCAAAGAATGCCAAGGGTTCTATGACTTTTTCTTCCACCTGGACAGGTAGAAGCCAGGGGACCGTGGTTTTAACGTCTCATCCAAAGGACAGCACTAGTGCAGCACAGCACCCCTTGAATACTGCAATGGTGCCAGCGCTTGGTTACGATTCCAATCCCAGTGTGGGATCAGAACCCACGACCCTCTGGTCCAGAGGTGGATGTGCTACCAACTGAGCCACACTGATACTGACACTTAAATCTCTCAGCACAAGGACAACACTAGTCTAGTAATGGCCCAAATCATATTGGCAGCAGCAACAATTATAAATGACACAAGGATGCCAAACAAAACAAATAAAGCACTTCCTTCCTAAGGTAGGACGGTGCTTCAGTAGTTACCAGTGGCACTGGTGCCATGCCAGCAGGTCCTTCGTCAAAACACACCCAGCAAATCACTCCAAAACTCAGTACAGCAGGTCCTTCACTCACCCCACTCCCACCATACAGGCCAGATGTAGGTTTCTTTTCCTCAGACAGAAGTGGGTATCAGCGGAGAACAGGAACAATTATACTTACCACAATTTCCTTTTCCATTAGCTCCAACGTTGTAAATTGGACTTACGTAGGTAGTGAGCAACAGCATCAGGTTATTCATTCCAAAACCCTGCCCAACACACGGGCTACCCCATCCCAACATCAGTTACAAAACTAACATTTGAACCCACACAGAAGCATCACATGTAAACCACATGCCACCATTTCAACACACCACCACATAAACTGGTGGTTCAGTCAGATGCAGCTGCTTTGCAGTTGCATGCCATAGATGTGAGTGGAGGATATGGGCACTCCTTGAACAGACCTAGGAAGGTCCCCCCACCCAAGCAAGACGTGCAGGGCCTTCACTCCAAAGTGTCCCACCCTAAAAGAGGAGTTCTCATTCAACAACCATATAAATAGGATAGGGGCCATTTCAGGCTTGCACAGCATAGAAAAGCATCTTGTGTGACCCCCCCCCGGCTCTGGGCCACTGCTGTAACAGCCCAACCAAGAATAAAGTGGCACACCCCTCAGAGACATCATGCAGCTTAGCATTACCATCCTGGGCAAACCAGCTAAGGGGCATGCCCCCCCAAGCACGGTTTCACCCATTCCCCCTGCTCAGGCTCATGCGTGACACCACCACCATCCACTCAGGCCAGACCAGCTGCGGGATATTACAGTCAACCCTCCCCACCTGCCACCACCATGACAAATCCCTGCTAAGAGGCATCAGAGTCCCCCAATCACGCTAATCAAACATCTGCTTGAATGATCACTGAGGCATCACCACGACCATGAAATGCATCCCCTCCCCAGGCTCTGTTAGCAGCAGCATTACCCTGGGCAAAGCAGCCAAGAGGCATTTCAGTATAACTCCCCCCAGACTGGACCAGCGAGGCAGTACAGGCACCTCCCACATCCCCACCACTGCAAATCCTGCTTGAGAACAGACCAGCTGAGAGGCATCAGTCCTCCCCCAACCACCACATCAAACCATACCTTCTCAAGTGTCCCTGATTTTCAGGGACATCCCTGATTTTGCCTCAAAATTTTGCTGTGTTCCTCCTAAAATTTGTGTTTTTGTGGCTCAACAGTGGGAACCGTAAGCACAGAACAAGGTCAAGCCTTAAAGTTACAGACTTCTTCTTCTTTAGAAAATGCATTTTACACTAAGCCCCATATTCTACCAGCTTTATGGGTGGATCTCTCGAATTTTGAAGATGTGTCCCCGATTTTTTTTTTTTAAGCCTTGTCCCTGATTTATGAGGCAAGAGGTTGAGAGGTATGCATCGAACACCTGCTCAAGCTACCAGACCCAACTGAGGCATCGCACCCCACCACAAGAGGCATCACCCCCCATAAGAGGCATCAGCCCCCAAACTCCCACTCAGGCCAGATCAGCTGTTAAGCAATACAGTTCCTCCCCACATGAGAGGCATGAGGCACATCAGGCAGGGCATCAGGCAGCACCCCCACCTCCCAGTCAGGCCATCAGGCAGCACCCCAACCTCCCAGTCAAGCCATCAGGCAGCTCACCCCCAATCCTCCCAGTCAGGCCATCAGGCAGCACCCCCCAAACCTCCCAGTCTGGCCATCAGGCAGCACCCCCCAAAACCTCCCAGTCAGGCCATCAGGCAGCACCCCCAAACCTTCCAGACAGGCCATCAGGCAGCACCCCAAACCTCCCAGACAGGCCATCAGGCAGCACCTCCCAAACAGGCCATCAGGGAGCACCCACCAAACCTCCCAGACAGGCCATCAGGCAGCACCCCCACCTCCAAGTCAGGCCATCAGAACCCCCCCACCTCCCAGTCAGGCCATCAGGCAGCACCTCCCCCCCCGGTGAGGCCAGCCAGACCAAACCACACTGGAGCTTCCAAAAGTACAGTAGTATTTTTACCTGAAGTCTGAGGAAGGATCCCGTCTGCAAAAGGCTCTCTCTGCTAGGATGGATGTCACCAGTAGTCTCAGGAGCTCTGTCTGCGGCGATCAGCGTTCCACAGCGGTGACTATAGCAGCTGAAGGGCGGCGTAGTTGACAGACGAGTCGGCAGGTAGCGCTTCAGGAGCCGAAGACCAGCTTTAGTTAAAAGCAACTTGCAGGATCCAACAAAAACACACGCAATAGAAATTCCCATCGGAGTCTCCATTCCACCTACACGCATGGCATGGTATTTTATTTCCGGGATTGATGACGACGCCAGACGTTACTTAAGCTGCTCATTGGTTGAGGGAGCCGGGTGATGATTGGCTGCAAATGCACAATACCGATTGGCTACAGACACCTCTTTCTGATTGGGCACATATTCTGGGCTTACTATTGGTCTGTCAAGACCTTGTTTTGCACAGTCATTGGCTGGCTCAGAATCCCCTGCCTACTACTCTAGCAGCTGCTAGTACATACAGAATTGGAATTGGACTTGGTAGGGATCCGTGTGCAGAGTGTACAGCGTAGTAGAACGAATTGGAATCACGCCTCCGCTGCCCCTGAATGAGCTTGCACCTCCTCAGGAGGCGCTACCACCATTTGAGAACCCCTTGGATAGGCTAATCAACTCAGTCAGAGATGCTCAATTAGACCATCAGAATGCTTTTCTTCTACTCACTGGAGACTTTAATTCCAGAACAGGCTAATTTGATGGACTATGTGACAACTGAATTGTGGGTTACATGTTTCCAAATACTAAAATATAATTGATTAGTCACAAACTAATAAAATTTATGGATGACAATTTGATCTATCCTTTAAATGGTAGAACCCAGGGTGACAGTACTGATTCTCCTACTTATTTTCCTAATAATAGTTCCTCGGTAATCAATCTAGTTCTCTGGCAAGTCCCTCCAAATTTCTGGAAGGACCTTG
Source organism: Neoceratodus forsteri (assembly GCA_016271365.2). Classification (NCBI taxonomy): domain Eukaryota; kingdom Metazoa; phylum Chordata; order Ceratodontiformes; family Ceratodontidae; genus Neoceratodus; species Neoceratodus forsteri. The sequence continues at coordinate 720,803,424 of CM057458.1, read as the reverse complement.
CTGTTGTGAACAGATTTGAAAGTGATAATTTCCTATTGTTTTATGTAAAACACTTAAAGCAGAGCAGGTGACTTGTCCAAGGACCACTCCTATTACAATTAGATTTTCAAGAAAATTGGAGTGGACATGGACATTGGAAGAAGGTGTGATAACTTTAATTTCTTTTATTATAAATTATTGGGATTGCACCATTTCTGATCCTCACCAGATTTATGGAAATCTAAAACTTTTTTTAACACCCTTGAGGCCAAATTATATAAATCTATAACTTTCAACTAAAAATGTTCAACTCTGCCTGGATGGTTTGCCAATGACTGTAAAATACAGAAAAGACTCCTGTGGAAAATATCTAGAAAAACCAAAACAATAGCAGACCAGACTAGTGTAACTAAACTTAAGGTAGCAAAGAAACAATACAGGGTCTTAATAAAGTAAAAAAAGAAACTTTTCAGTGAACAACAATGGGGCAGAATGCATGTAGCTGTAGTAAATAATGACACTAAAACTTTCTGGCTCCTAGTTGCCAAAGGGTATAAAGGTTGGACTAATGAGTTGGTTCATCATGTTGAACCTAAAAGATGGGTAGAGTTCTATGGCAATATGCTATATGATCCTAGTCTGGAAAGTGTCTGGAACAGTATGAATAAGAGAGATATAACAATTTAACATGTTCCTTTTTCAAAACAAGAAATTGTCAAAACAATATTGAGTCTCAAACATAATAAAGCCTCAGGCCAGGATAAAATGCCATGGGAAGTCTTTTTATGTGCAGCTAAAGACTGGGCAGACTTCCTGGTTTCCTTTTTTAATGAATGTTTGTAGAATAATTATATACCAGATTCTTTGGTTGGCGCACTCATTGTACCAATTCACAAAAAGGGAATAGAAGAGGATCCTTCAATGTATTGCCCCAGAAGTCTTTTAGACATCTTAGACAACATTTTTGCAAAAATTCTATTGGCAAGACTCAAGGAGGAAATATAATTACTGGGGGGGCCTTGCTCCATCTCAAGTTGGCTTCCATGAACACTTTTTGACTTTAGATAACTATTTCATACCTTCCCACCTGATTGAAAAATATGTCGTAGTTAGGAGACAAAAACTGTATGTGGTTTTTGTTGACTACAGCTCTGCATTTGACAGAATAAATAGGTCAGTCTTATGGGACATAATGTTAAATTGTGATATTTCCCCAGTTCTTGCTAACAGTATTAGGAATCTTTATTCAAATATGTGAGCCCAGATTCAAACTGGAAATGTTTCATCAAGTAAATTAATTACCAATAAAGGTGCAAGACAGGGATGCATACTGGCACCCATGCTATTTTCTATTTACTTGGATAATTTATTAATTGAATTACAGGCTTCTCTTTAGCTTCTGCTAAAATTGGCTCAAATATCTGCTCCTCTCTTGCTTATGCCAATGACCTGGTACTATGCTCTCTCACAATTGCAGGCCTTCAGAAAAAACTAAATTTATTAGCAACTGTTTCTGATTCTTTATCTCTAAAAATAAACCTAAGTAAGACAAAAGTAATGGTATTTGGTGCTCGAAATACCAGGTATCAGTGGAAACTGCAGGGTGATCTTCTGGAGATAGTCCCTAGTTACATGTATCTGGGCATTTATTACTCACTGACTGGCAGAACACAGAGAGTCAGGATAAACAGTGTGTTGTCTGAGAGTGGAGGAGTGACTAGTGGTGTCCCCCCAGGGCTCAGTCCTGGAACCCACCTTGTTTAATTTATTTATCAGCGATAGGACTATAAAATAAACATATATTGTTGTCAAATTTGCTGATGACACAAAACTTGGAGGAAGGGTGGATAATCCAATAAATCAAAAAATACTTAAGCAAGACTTAACTACCATTGAGCAGGGGCAATAGCAAATAAAATGTGCTTTAATGAAAACAAATGCTCGGTATTACACATGGGCAAAAATAATCCCAGACAGACATATATACACTTAACAATATAAATATCACATCAGCCATCAGTGAAAAGGATTTGGGAATTTTGGTAAATTGCAAACTGTCATCAATAGATCACTGTAATAGAGTAGCTAATATTGCTAATTCTTTACTTAGACAAATAAATCACACTTTTCTTTCTAAAACTGAGCAATGTATAATCACTTTATATAGATCCCATATTCGGCCACATATGGACTATGGGTCTCCTTTTTGGAGCCCTTATTTATTTGCTGACATAAAAAGGATTGAAAAAATACAACACAGGGCAACAAAATATTCCTTATCTATCTCACTTAAACTATGAAATAAGATTAGAAAAAACGGGCCTCTATTCACTTGAACAAAGAAGGGAAAGAGATGATCTTCAGTTGTTTAGGATTATTCAGTCCCCAGTCTTAATGGACTCATGTGGCATTTCTTATGCAACAAAGAAGATAGTATCAAGACTACACAATAAACAGCTAAATATCGGAAGGGCAAGAACAAATAAAAGATAAAACTTTTTTTCTATTAGGGTGTCTAAATTGTAGAATAAACTACCACAACATTTAATGGACTGTTCGAATATATCAATCTTTAAAAATCAATTGGACAACTGGTTCTTTGATTAAATTATCTTGGGGAACAGTATCCCACTATATGGGGGACAATCTCGATGGGCCTTGGCCTTCTTTTGTCTCTAATACCAAGTAACCAAGTAACCAAGTAATGGGTCCAGAAGCCAACATTGTGATCACACACTTATCAAAATTAACAGAACCATTGAAGTTTTGGCAAAATGTAACCATGCTTATGGAGGATATTCCCTTAGACTTCTCCTATATGCCTTTCAGGCAAAGTTTAATGCCCAATCCCTTTATGGGACAGAAATTTGGAGACTTCACCCCATTGATCACTTAGAAAAACCTGCCACTAAACTATTGAGGAACGTAATGGGTTGCCAAAAATCAACCCTTGTCTCTTTTGTAAAGGAAGAATTGGGCATTCATAAATTGCAAGCTCTTGGATAATTATTTTCTGGATGCGAGTGTTAAGATTGCCTGATGAAAGATGGATGAAAATGTGCTTATCAGAGTGTCACAGGGTGCTCCTGTGAAGGGTTTAGAGCTCCGAGCTGTTATATATAAAAATAGGAGGGAACCTACAAGCTATGTTGAATTTTGGTCTGAAGGTGCTGTCTATGTACTTATAGTTTTTAGTTAGGCTGTCAGTTTGAAGTCTGGCAGCTGCTAATTTCATTAAAACAAAGACAGCATCTGTTTAGTAATAGTGGTTAAAAAATGTAATGAATAAAAATAAAAATCAAACGAAGGGACAGTTGTTAGATTAATAAAATATTTCATGACACTTTCTCTGGGTGGAGAAACTGAAGTGTAGAGCTTTTGTGAAAGCATGCTTAAATTCAGTCTCTTGCCCAGGGTCAGTCGTCATGCTGAGAGTCCGGTCGGCATCATGAATTGCCGGTAAAATTACTGTGTGAGGGTATGCACCTTTGATTAGGTATTTTCTCTTGTGATGTAGCCTTGCAGTCTTTCAAGCTACGATGTCAGGTTTAAAAATGGTGTGGAGAATTATCTGGTTCTCCTTAATATTCTCGTTATGTTCTTTATTCCTAAAATGTATTTAAAATATGCTGTCCGCGTTAAAATTGCTTTAGGGCTTTTAGCGTAACAGTAAGTAAACAACTGCTTCCCTGCCTGACAAAGAGTCGTGAAGGCATTTAGCCTTCTAGTGGTGTTTAAATTTCATGTTTCCCCTTGAAAATCAATGGGAATGTTCTACTTGCCCTCCGGAGTTGAGGTAGGCTGTTTGTGGGTGGTTTTTGGGACTTTAGTAGAGCGAGAGGATTTTTGTATTTACGGGTGATTTTGTAAGCCCAGGGGTTTCATTTAACTTTGGCTCTGGTTTGCTCGCTAATATGAGTCAGCTGGTCTCATTAGTCTCATACTTATTTGCTGAATGTATCGTGGCTAAAAGGGTCAGGAGACTTTTGGGGGGGGCTCCTTTTCTGTGTGCTCTTCTCTCATGGCTAATAGCTATTTTGAGCCGCTTTGTTATTCTCTGGGTGAGTGCCTCTTGGTGTTTAATATAATTTTGTAGCATCTGTATTCTAATTTAAATACAGTGGAAACATCCAATGGTTCAGTTTAAAAGTGTTATATTTTAGCCATAAGCCAGTGCCAGATTGAATGCCTTTAAATCAGTGTTATATTGGCTCTCTGTATAAAAGGGTTTTTGTTATATATTTCTGAGCTTTTTCCCGATGGTGCGATTGTAAGCACTATCACAAAGATATTTACTTTTAAAACCTTCTTTAAAAACAGATTATTCCAACAAAGCACAATTGTTTTGAACTTCACTAACCTTTTTGAGTTAGAGTGGGGAGGTTTGGAAGTGATTCCAGACTCTTTCTGGAACAAGGGTGTTTGCAGTGGTAATGGAGTCCTGAGTTCGAGTCCTGGCTCCTTCTTCTTCTTCTAGGAGCCAGCCGACCTCATTTCCTATCCTTTTATCAGGTATAGGAAGGGGAGGTGCTATAATTTTCAGAAATAATGTTTAAATCACTATTAAAAGAGTTTAAACTGCTGGTAGCATAATAAATGTTTTGCTTTGGTAATTTAAAGGAGCAGTGTGTATATAAATAAAATAAATACTTGGCAAATAAAGATTTAAAGTTTAAATTAAAATATTGGGAGGAGTTGAATGATCACATGACCCTTTTGGGATATAAATTCAGACTCTTTGGATTAGAGTCAAGTTTTGTTTGAGATCAAGGAGAGTGCAAGGTCATTCTGCTTGCTGTGGGTCTGGAGCTATGCTCTGGAAGCTGTTTTTCAAAGTGCTCTATGGAGTCATAATGCTCTGTGCTATCTACTGCTCTGAAAGGAAGATTTATAAATGCCAGATGAATTTGTCTGCTGTGGTATTTCTGCTGTGAGTGCCAGAAAAGCTTTGACAAAGTCCTCTAAAGAGCGAAGGTATACAATTTCTGTACTAAAACTGAGAACCTGAAGTTGAACTGATGCACTAAATTAAGTATTGATCTGCCTCTGAATAATTTTTCTGGAGAATTGAGAATAAATGTGGAACTTTGGAAAGAGGCTACATGTGTCAAGCTACTTGATTTGCCCACATAAACCTGCGCCCTACCACACAGAGAAAGAAGTTTAGGTGACCAGAAGCTCAAAACAATCAACCTGGCTTAAGCACTTGTACAGACTCCTGGATAAATATTCACTCTTTTTTCTTGCATTGCATCGACAAAAAAACATGGTCATTAGTGAACAATATAAACCTTACATGAAAAAAATATTTCAATATTATAGAGACTTGGACAAGGCCTGCATTGCTGCATCTAATTACTCGAAATGATATCCAAATAGTGTAGACTCACATGCCAACAGATTTTACCTTGATATTCTGAAAGACCCTAATATTCGTAAGACATTCACAAGATTTAGGTTAGAATTGTTTGAATCAAATGTAAAAAATGCTCTATATAAGAAATCTAGGGATTCTAACAGCGCCTTTTGTTGTTGGGAACAGAAAGAAACAGTAGATCTGGCCCATGTCTTTTTGAGGAGTACTTGGTATACTAAAATCAGGAACAAGTGGCTTTTGCCACTGATAACTAGTATTTCTACAACTAGTGAATCAGAGCTAATTCAGGTGTTCCTCTCCACTGAGGATCCCCTCATTATACATACTGTGGGGAAATTTATTTTCCTAACTAGAAAAATGAGGAGAAAGAAAGTAGTCAGTCCCTAGGTTTTATTTTGCAGTGGTCTGCCGCACTTTAATATTTAATGCAATGTCATACTGTTACTGGTTCAGACTTGCACAAACATTGTATGTCAATTTTTGTTCTTGTTGTCCTCATTGTTTTGTTGTTATTTTATATGCATGTGTGCATTTTGTGATAATCATTTCTAAAGATTGAACAAATAAAAATAAAATGAAAATATTAAAAGTTCAGTTCAACAATGACTTGTGTTCCTTCACTTAAGGTGACTCCTTTTACAGGGATGGCCTCAAGCCCATTTTCAGAGGAAAGAATCCAGAAAGAACTTGCAGCTCTGAAGGTGGACACAGCTGTGGGACTGAATGGGATACACCCAAGGGTTCCAACAGAACACAGGGAGGTGCTAACTCCCCCACTGACAACCTTATTCAACAGTTCACTGGAAACATGCATGATTCCAGAGGACTGGAGAAGAGTTGACATAGTCCCATTACATAATTGTGGTATCAGGGAAGAGACTAGAAACTATAGGCCAATCAGTCTTACTTCAGTGGTGGAGAAAAAATAATGGAAATCCTGCTATAGGAAGGACTGGTAGAGTATCTTGAACCCAATCGGCTGTAAGATCACAGGCAGCATGGATTCATAGGTTGGAGGTCATGTCAAATGAATCCAATAGATTTCTTTGACTGGATGACTAAGGAAATAGTTCGGGGGACAGTGGACATGGCCTATTTGAACTTCAGCAACACCTTTGACACTGTGCCACAGAGGATGCTAATAAAGAAACTGAGCAGCCTAGGAGTGGGATCCAAATAGGTCAATTCACTTAGAAACTGGTTAATGGACTGAAGACAGCAAGTAGTGGTAAACAGCACTCACTCAAATGATGTAAGAGTGACCAGTGGGGGTCCCACAGGGCTCAGTACTGGGGCTGGTCCATTTCAATGTCTTCCTAAGGGACATTGCTAAGGAAATGGAAGGCAAGCTATGCATTTTTGCAGATGATACCAACATTTGCAGCAAGGTAGACACTCAGGAGGGGTTGGGGAGAATGTGCAGGGATCTAGGGGAAGTTAAGGCATGGTCATGGGCATGGAAGTTGAGGTTCAATGCAGAAAAATGCAAAATCATGCACTGAGGGCATAGGAACCCAGGTGCAGAGTATAGTATTGAGGGTACTGACAAGTCATTAAACAGGAAAAGACCTTGGGGCTATCATACCTTATTACCTCGGGGATGTGGGGGTGCATAAAGAGGGGTGTTTCCAGCAGGAGGAGGGAGGTTGTCTTGCCACTGTGTTGCTCGCTGGTAAGGCTCCACCTGGAGTATTGTGTCCAGTTTTGGAGACTGCACCCCAGAAAGGACATTGACAGAGTGGAGGCAGTTCAGAGGAGGGCAATTAAAATGGTGATGGGTTTGCCTGAGAAGCTCTACAAAGAAAGACTATGGGTAACATGTAAACCCTGGAATAGAGGAGAGCGAGAGGTGACACAATAGAGACCTACAACTACCTCACAGGGGTAAACAAGATGTGGAAGGTGAGTCTCTTTGAAATAAGAAAGAAAACAAGGATCAAGGGGCATGCAATGAAGCTGGAGGGGGGAAGCTTACAAGATATGTGAGGAAATACTTCTTCACTGAAAGGGTGGTAGATGCCAGGAACAGACTGTCAGCAGACGTGATGGAGACAAAAACACTGGAAGGCTTCAAGCATGTGTGGGATAGCCATAGAGATGGATTAGAAAACAGGTAGGGATGAGGGAGGGTTGCTGGAAACCAGTTAGGGTCTGTGGAGACTGATTAGGCAGGGAACATCTAAACAGACTGAGTGGGCCAAGCAGTTCTTTTTTATGCTGACAAATTCTTTTTCTATTATGTCCAAACAGAGTATATATTGGTTTCATACTTTTTATTAAAGCAAAAATGTAAAAGCAGAAATCTTCTCACTAAGTACTCTCATCTGCTTTCATAAAAAAGTCAGAAACCAATATATCCTCAATCTGGGCTGACTCTTTGCAAGAGTGAAGAGTGCTGTAATTTTTCCTGATCTCTGTATGCGCTTTTGTTATCAGACCTACAGAAGTGGCTTTTTGTTCTCTTCTTGTACCTTTAATCTCTGCCTGGTTCCAAAAACAAAAGTGTAGTAGATGACCTTCGCAATTCTCTAAATCAAGAGCAGGACACATGGTGAAGCTTTTCAGTTGAACCCCTTGAGAGAGAGCCTCCAACATTCCCACTCACCATGCGAATGCGACTGGTGTCATCTTACTTGCCATGTGCAAATTAAGCTTCTTGGAGACCAGGTCCAGCAGGCTTGTGCCACACCCTAAACCAGGGGTTCTCAAATTGTGAGGCGCGCCTCCCTCGGGAGGCGCAAGCTCATTCCAGGGGAGGCGCGGAGACGTGATTCCGATTTGCGTTCTACCGCGCTGTACACTCTGCACCTCGGATCCCTACCAAGTCCAATTCCAATTCTGTATGTGCTAGCAGCTGCTAGAGTAGTAGGCAGGGGGATTCTGAGCCAGCCAATGACTGTGCAAAACAAGGTCTTCGGCAGACCAATAGGAAGCCCAGAATATGTGCCCAATCAGAGAGAGGTGTCTGTAGCCAATCGGTATTATGCATTTCAGCCAATCATCACCCAGCTCCCTCAACCAATGAGCAGCTTCGTAACGTGTGACGTCGTCATCAATCCCGGAAATAAAATGCCATGCTATGCGTGCGGTGGAATGGAGACTCCGATGGGAATTTCTATTGAGGTGTTTTTTTTTGTTGGATCCCCTGCAAGTTGCTTTTAACTACGCTAGTCTTCCGACTCCTGAAGCCGCTACCTGCCGACTCCGCCTGTCAACTACCGCCGCCCTTCAGCTGCTATAGTCGCCGCCGTGGAACGCTGATCACCACAGACAGAGCTCCTGAGACTACTGGTGACATCCATCCTAGCAGAGAGAGAGCCTTTTGCAGATGGGATCCTTCCTCAGACTTCAGGTAAAAAGGCTACTGTACTTTTGGAAGCTCCAGTGTGGTTTGTCTGGCTGGCCTCACCGGGGGTGCTGCCTGATGGCCTGACTGGGAGGTGGGGGTTCTGATGGCCTGACTTGGAGGTGGGGGGTGCTGCCTGATGGCCTGTCTGGGAGGTTTGGGGGTGCTGCCTGATGGCCTGTCTGGGAGGTTTGGGGGTGCTGCCTGATGGCCTGTCTGGAAGGTTTGGGGGTGCTGCCTGATGGCCTGACTGGGAGGTTTTGGGGGTGCTGCCTGATGGCCTGACTGGGAGGTTTGAGGGGGTGCTGCCTGATGGCCTGACTGGGAGGTTTGGGGGTGCCCTGATGGCTGACTCTGAGGTTTGGGGGTGCTGCCTGATGGCCTGATTGGGAGGTTTGGGTGGGGTGCTGCCTGATGGCCTGACTGGGAGGTGGGGGTTCTGATGGCCTGACTGGGAGGTGGTGGGGGTGCTGCCTGATGCCCTGCCTGATGTGCCTCATGCCTCTCATGTGGGGAGGAACTGTATGCCTTAACAGCTGATCTGGCCTGAGTGGGAGTTTGGGGGCTGATGCCTCTTATGGGGGGGGTGATGCCTCTCGTGGTGGGGTGCGATGCCTCAGTTGGGTCTGGTAGCTTGAGCAGGTGTTCGATGCATACCTCTCAACCTCTTGCCTCATAAATCAGGGACAAGGCTTAAAAAAAAATAAAAACGGGGACACATCTTCAAAATTCGAGAGATCCACCCATAAAGCTGGTAGAATATGGGGCTTAGTGTAAAATGCATTTTCTAAAGAAGAAGAAGTCTGTAACTTTAAGGCTTGACCTTGTTCTGTGCTTACGGTTCCCACTGTTGAGCCACAAAACACAAATTTTAGGAGGAACACAGTAAAATTTTGAGGCAAATCAGGGATGTCCCTGAAAATCAGGGACACTTGAGAGGTATGGTTCGATGTGGTGGTTGGGGGAGGACTGATGCCTCTCAGCTGGTCTGTTCTCAAGCAGGGATTGCAGGTGGTGGGAATGTGGGGAGGTGCCTGTACTGCCTCGCTGGTCCAGTCTGGGGGCAGTTATACTAAATGCCTCTTGGCTGCTTTGCCCAGGGTAATGCTGCTGCTAACAGAGCCTGGGGAGGGGATGCATTTCATGGTCGTGGTGATGCTGCCTCAGTGATCGTTCAAGCAGGTGTTTGATGCGGTGATTGGGGGGGGGACTCTGATGCCTCTTAGCAGGGATTTGTCGTGGTGGTGGCAGGTGGGGGAAGGGTTGACTGTAATATCCCGCAGCTGGACTGGCCTGAGTGGATGGTGGTGGTGTCACGCATGAGCCTGAGCAGGGGGAATGGGTGAAACCGTGGTTGGGGGGGGCATGCCCCTTAGCTGGTTATTCCAGGATGGTAATGCTAAGCTGCATGATGTCTCTGAGGGGTGTGCCACTTTATTCTTGGTTGGGCTGTTTCAGCAGTGGCCCAGAGCCGGGAGGGGGTCACACAAGATGCTTTTCTATGCTGTGCAAGCCTGAAATGGCCCCTATCCTATTTATATGGTTGTTGAATGAGAACTCCTCTTTTAGGGTGGGACACTTTGGAGTGAAGGGCCTGCTCGTCTTGCTTGGGTGTGGGGGACCTTCCCTAGGTCTGTTCAAGGAGTGCCCATATCCTCCACTCACACCTATGGCATGCAACTGCAAAGCAGCTGCATCTGACTGAACCACCAGTTTATGTGGTGGTGTGTTGAAATGGTGGCATGTGGTTTACATGTGATGCTTCTGTGTGGGGTTCAAATGTTAGTTTTTGTAACTGATGTTGGGATGGGGGTAGCCCGTGTGTTTGGGCAGGGGTTTTGGAATGAATAACCTGATGCTGTTGCCTACTACCCACGTAAGTCCAATTTACAATGTTGGAGCTAGCGGAAAAGGAAATTGTGGTAAGTATAATTGTTCCTGTTCTCCCGCTGATACCCACTTCTGTCTGAGGAAAAGAAACCTACATCTGGCCTGTATGGTGGGAGTGGGGCGGGAGTGAAGGACCTGCTGTACGAGTTTTTGGAGTGATTTGCTGGGTGTGTTTTGACCGAAGGACCTGCTGGCGTGGCACCAGTGCCACTGGGCAACTACTGAAGCACCGTCCTACCTTAGGAAGGAAGTGCTTTTATTTGTTTTGTTTGGCATCCTTGTGTCATTTATAATTGTTGCTGCTGCTGGCCCAATATGATTTGGGCCATTACTAGAGTAGTGTTGTCCTTGTGCTGAGAGATTTAAGTGTCAGTATCGGTGTGGCTCAGTTGGTAGCACATCCACCTCTGGACCAGAGGGTGTGGGTTCTGATCCCACACTGGGATTGGAATCGTAACTGCGCTGGCACCATTGCAGTATTCAAGGTGTGCTGTGCTGCACTAGTGCTGTCCTTTGGATGAGACGTTAAAACCACGGTCCCCTGGCTTCTACCTGTCCAGGTGGAAGAAAAAGTCATAGAACCCTTGGAATTCTTTGCAAAGAGTAGGCAGAGGATATTCCCAGTGGGTGGGCCAATATTCCCCTTCACATAACTGATCCATGCAATTGTCAATGATTGCGAATGGGCCTGCAACTGGGGGAGCATATAAGATGTATTTTGGGGGTGTGGGGTTGAAATGGCGCATGGTTTTTTGCTTATTTATTTTATTGATTTGGGCTGGGTGGTGGAATTAGACTTGTTTCCTGCAGATTTAAAATGGTGCTATTGTGCATATGTGATGTCTCTGACTTGTAATGCATGGTTTTAAAATGACACACTTTCTTTTTGCCTTTCTGATGTGGGCTGGGTGTGAATGAGGAGCCAGCATTTTTGGGTGTGGGGCTTTGAAGCGAGGGGTCGACTAGCTTTGCTTAGGCTCTTACCCACATATATCTCCCCATTGACAATGGACAATGTTGGAGCTAACAGAAAAGGAAATTATGGTAAGTGACAGAATTTCTCTTATCCTCCTCACGTACTCAATGCCTTTTGTTAGTTTAAAAAAGACCTGGCGTATGGATCTGGCCTTCGGGATGGTGGGCTTGGACTCTGAGCAAAAGGGTTTGCTGGACTCTGGAGGACACAAAGGACCTGCACTAAAGTCTGAATGCACAGTTCATTTATCTGCATTGGTAGCACCTTTGACATAAAGGACAGATGAGATGTAGCAGAGCAGTTTTGAGAAGTAAAATGAAGGGCATCCCTCCTGGCTGGTTATGTGTCGGAGTGCTAAGGATGGAGTGCTGTTTTGGGACTACGGCTGCAGACTACAGCTTGTGATGCTGGGCCTCTGTGTGTATGAATGCCTGTGTTTTGCAATTCAAGGCAGTCTGGGGTTTCACAGTGCTGCAAAGTGGTCACTCTGCAGTGGTCCTGCCTGAACTTTGTCTGGGGGGAAGGGATGATTACAAAGTGCTCGTTCTGATCTGGTCCTGCCAGAGCTTTGTTGGGGTGGCTGATTACGTCTTACAAAGTACTGCTGCTGCGTAGCTGCAGTCCTTCACTAATGATCCTGTCCTACTGGAGATCTGTTGGGAGGTACATTTACAACGTGATGCAAAGCAACAATCTTGATCCTGCCAGAGCTGCTGCTGGCAGTTGCCTGATTAAAAAGGGATGCGCCTGCCCAGTCTTGATATTTCAGATATTGCTTTTTTATGGCTTCTTCTTTCTTCAAAATGTGCTTCAATCAATAAGTGGTGTTCTTCTTGTCGGTGTGCCTCACTTGGTGGTACATCTGCCTGTGGACCAGAGGTTGTGTGTTCTCGTCCCACACCAGGACTGGACGCATGCCAAAAACACTGGCATCCAAGTGCTGTATTTGGGGCAGTACTACTAGGAGTTCCGCCTTTCGGATGAGCTGTCAAACTGAGCTCTTCTTCTAACCTCCTGGTGGGTGTCCAGGTGAAAGTAAATCAATGCCCTCTTTGCAAAAGTAGGGTTCAGTTCCGTATTCCCCCTTGTTTACCATAAAATAGGTTCATGCAATTGTCCAGGCTGTGTCTGGTTGCTGATGTGCGATATGGTCGCCACTTCAAATTCAGTCACTTCACTACTAGTCTACCATTGCTTGTTCAGTGCTTTGGGATACACTGCACATGAAAAGTGCTATACTCTTCTTCTTTGCGGGTATTGTGTCTGTAGCAGTTGTACTGTAGCAGTTCTGGCGGAACATTTGGGCATGCCCAGGATGTCTGGCCGCAGACTGGCTTAAATGATGTCAACTTCTCATCAATATGAATTTTTCGTTGCATTGTAGACAAAGAATGGATTGCTTTCTGATTGGAAGGAAACGTGTGCATGAGGAGATGGAACCTGTTGGGCAGAGAGAACCTCAAGCAAAACGCAAGGCCAGAAGATATGATGAGGACTATCTGAAACTAGGATTCACCTGGATCGGGACCAGTGATGCACCACGACCCCAGTGTGTGGTGTGTGCTGAGGTTCTGGCACAAGACAGTATGCGGCCCTGCAAGCTAAGGCGTCATCTGGAAAACAAAGCACCCCAGCTTACTTTCAAAACCAGTGGAGTTCTTCAAAAGAAAACTGAGCGAACTGCGAGGCCAAAAAAAAGTTGTGGAGCACCATGGGACTGTTCCTGTAAAAGCAGTTGAAGCATCATATCTTCTGTCTCTGAGAATTGCCAAAGCTGGGAAGCCACACAACATTGGAGAAGAGCTGCTAATTCTTGCTGCAAAGGAAATGTGTTCAGTGATGCTTGGAGAGAAAGCAGCTGCACAGCTGGAAGCAATCCCTCTTTCAAACGACACAGTTTGCCGTTGTATTGAGGACATGTCTGCAGATGTGAAGCATCAGATCGTAGATTCCATTCATCAAAGCCCATTCTTCTCTCTGCAGATAGATGAGTCCACTGATATAGCAGATGCTGCACAGCTTCTGGTGTATGCTCGGTATGCCACGGACACAGATCTTCGGGAGGAGTTTCTATTCTGCCATGCACTTCCTATGAGAACAACTGGGGAAGAGCTGTTTCGTCTGCTGAATGCTTTCATTGAGAATGAAGGCCTTGATTGGAGTCGTTGTGTTGGTATCTGCAGTGATGGAGCTCGTGCAATGACTGGAAGACACAGAGAAATGGTGACCAGGGTACAAGCAGTGGCTCCCAATGCTCTCTGGAACCACTGCATGATTCACAGAGAAGCTCTGGCAGCCAAGAGGATGCCAGATGAACTCAACAAAGTTTTGACTGATGCAGTGAAAGCCGTGAACTTCATCAAGGCACGTCCAGTGAATTCCAGACTGTTTTCGGTACTGTGTGAAGAGATGGGAGCGAAACACACACAGCTGATCTTGCACACTGAGGTCCGCTGGTTGTCCCGGGGGAAAGTGCTGACCCGCCTCTATGAACTGCGTGATAACGTCCGCATATTTCTTGCAGACTGTAACTCTCCACTTGTGGAACATTTCCACAATCAACAGTGGCTTGCTTTGCTTGCGTACTTGGTAGATATCTTTGACAGACTAAACTCTCTTAATCTGTCACTTCAAGGACGGGATGCCAGTGTTTTCACAGTCAGGGACAAAATCAAGGCATTTGGTTCCAAGCTTGAACTTTGGTCCACACGAGTGCAGCAAGGATCAGTTGCCACATTTCCAACCTTGGAGAATTTTCTTCAGGAACATGAACTTTCAGTTGACTGTGTCAAAGCAGTAATTACAGAACATTTATGTGGGTTGCAAGGCAAGCTACAAGACTACTTCCCTGAACATAGCAGAGAGTACAGTGACCAGTGGGTCAGGAATCCCTTCATTTTCAAGCCAAACTCTGCAGACTCCTTATCGCCAGAAGAACAGGAAAGCCTCATTGACCTGGCTACAGACCCAACTCTGAAGGTCACTTTTGCCCAGCAGCCCCTTGCAAAGTTTTGGCTGTCAGTTGGACTTGAATTTCCAGCACTGAAAAATCGAGCTCTTGCTGTACTTATGCCTTTGCCTCAACATATCTTTGCGAATCTGGATTTTCAGCACTGACCGCAATAAAAACAAAGTTCGGGCCCGTCTTAAAGTTGAAGATGACTTGCGCCTCTACCTTTCAAATGTAAAACCAAGAATATTACAGCTGACTGCACAAAAACAGGCTCACAGGTTGCCCTCTTAACAGACTGGCATTATTTGATTAACAGGCAGCAGAATTTACAATACATTTTACTACACAACAATAAACATACTTCTTATTTAACAGTGGGTGTGTGTGCTTTTGTGAGTTATTCATCATTACTGGCATCTGGTAAGGTACAGTGGTAATCATGCAAAAGGTGACCGGAAACGCAATTTAATCTATGTGCAGTGCGCTAATGGTCAATTTTTATGCGATTACCGCCGTATGCAAATGAGGTCATGACTCATGGGGAGGCCTGGAAGTCTTCCAAGTCCAGTAGGGGAGGCTCGCCATGGCAAGGTCTGAGAATCCTTGCCCTAAACTAATACCCATTTTCCAACACTGAGCCTGACAACATCCCTCAGTCAATCGCAGCCTGATTTGAGAAAGGGGCCAACCCCTGAAGGGCTGGTTCAGAGCACTTTCTTTCTTTCTTTCTTTCTTTCTTTCTTTCTTTCTTTCTTTCTTTCTTTCTTTCTTTCTTTCTTTCTTTCTTTCTTTCTCTCACTCTCTGTCTTTTCATTAAGATATTGTTTAATCTTCTGGGCTCCCCTATTTATCTCTCCTAGAGCCATAGCTTTCCTGGCTGGATTCTAGCAACTCATTTCCTGTCAAGCTGCTTGTTTACAGTGTTCCAGAACTTTTGAACATTTGACAAGACAGCCTGCAAATAACAACCCTTTGAAAGACGAGATTTGTTTGTGCAAATCTTAAACCTCGCTTGCTTGAAAGTGGCTACATTCTCACCAGACTGAAAGTCTGGGGGCGTGATTCATGAAGAGTTGCGTCTGCCACAAGTCCCTGGTGCACCAAACAGATGGCGCAAACAGCTTGTGGCAGACATTTGGCACCATCACAATTCATGATCAGATGCGCCAGATACAGCAAGTTAGACAAGCTCCCCCCTGGTCTATCTTTGCATTCAAGGGGGATCCAGTTTATAGGGATTGCACCAAACCTTTGGTGCAAGCTGCTGAAAACTGTGGAAACAGTCGAAAATGCACCAGCCCTTCCTGAATTGGGTTGCACTGTGCCAAAGGGCTTTGTTGCAGGTGCAAGAAACACTGTGGATGATGCAGGGCTTGGGGCAAGTCCTGCATCATCCTTTGTGAATCCATTGATGTCACCATCAAGCGTTGTATTCCAGTGAGAATGGTAATTTAAACAAGCAGTTCTGAGAAAATGTGTTTACCTCCCCTAAAGCAATATTCTGATTATACATAGGCATAGTACTTGGTAGTCTTTTCGTGTCAATCAAGAAAAAAGGGAAAATGTACTCAGCCATCTAGAAACCATAGGAGGACTGATTCCACTTGGGGGCAAGAAAACTGTGCTATTTATCAGCTATAATAGAACCATAATGAGACCTGGGCTTTTTCTGTCTTTTCCAGTTACCGCATTACCTGCTGTATGCCTAACGAACAAGCAGGTCATCTTTCAACCCACACAGTCATATGCATTTTTAGCAGCTTGCCAGAATTCTTCACACACTCCTGTGCTCCCTAAGGGGAACCACACATATTTTTATCACTTGTTGATGAGTTTGAAGTGTCCAGTACCTCAGATACTATATACTTTTCTAGACAAGAAAATGTGTTGCTAATGCCTATATCATTTGCTATTTTGCAGGGTTTAGATAGGTGAGGGGGATGTGGTTGTGCCCATGCACTCGAGGAGTCATTTGTTTCTTTTTAACTTATTTTGTTCTTTTCTTTCCTATTCCTTTTCCATTCCTGTTATCTTTTTCATCTTGTACCCCAACTTTCACTCCCCTATCTGCCACAAATATGGCCCTCCATGTGCCCAGTCCAGGCACTCAGTAGAATATTTTAAATGTACTTCTCTGCTTCCTCATTTTGTTTCTTTTTCCTTTTAATTTGCTTTTTTCCTTTGTCACTATTCCCTTCCTTTTCTCTTGTACCCTTCTCTGGCAGACAGTAAGTTTAATTATTACTAATTTAGTTTGTTAAGCACCCCTCCCCATCTTTGCTTGCTTTCTTTTTAATTTCTTCTCTTCTGGCACCTGAAATAACAGAACACTCCTTCTAGGAAATAAATTCATTGTCCACTCCTGATAACCAAGTTGATGACTGAAATTCATTTACTGCCAAAGTTGGACAATTAACACACATTCCATTGGAGGCATAAAACCTGATGTTACAAGTCATAAGCTTTGAGTCCCCAGGCAGGGAACCCATATTGCACAGTTGGACTATCACTCTCTCCTTTCTGACTGGCTGACACAGGCCTCACACAACCTTGGCTATGTCCCAAACCCCTAATGAGCAGGCCCATTACCTGAGATACCCTTCAAGAATACTCATTTGTCACCAACATTTCCACCCACTGCATGCTGTCAGAACATTTGTATAATACCAGCCACTGAGTCCCCTCTCTTACCCACCATTGGTAAATTTTTCTGGGACTCCAGTTCCTATCTGACTCCTACCGTCCCTCAAACAGGAGCACACATGTGGACTACATGCCCTTGGTAAGCATCTCTGGGGCCATGACACCTTGCCCATGAATACAGGGTACATCATCACTGCCAGAGCCAACACAACCCTCCTTATTTGATGTTTCATTTGTTAGGAGCTGCACTTTTTTTATGTGTGCTGTTTTTATTATCTCTTTATTGTATTTATAATATCTATGGTGTTCAGTTATGCTTGTCATGTAATGAATTGTTAAGTGCTCTGAGTTTTATGAGGGCCCCTTAAGAAATCCAAAATTTAATTGTTTAGTTACAGTCTTGAAAAGTCAAGTGTAGTTCAATAGGATTTCATTCTTACCTATAGTACTGTACGTGCTGCATGTGGTAATAGCTATTATTCCTCCAAAACAAGTGGAAAATACTGCTTATTCACTTACTTGCTGTAATATACTTTTTAAACCTTACTTTCTTTATTTTATTTGAAAGGGTGTTGTTTTCCAAAGTTGCACTGGCAAAAAAACATAACTGCATTGTTTGTATCATGAAAAAACTATGTCCCTGAGATTCAGAAGCAGCCAGTTGAGTGGTGCAAAGCATAGTTCTACACACAAACTAGCATGCTGCCATTATGGCAGCATATTCATAAAGGCATCACACCCTGTGTGGTATACATTGCCCGTATCAGGGTGTGGTAGTGCTGAACAAAGTGTATATGTGCAGGGCACAACAGCAGCCTGCTGACTACAGATACCCAGGAGAAAAGAGGGATACTGCATCCCAAACAGGATAGCATCTTTGCTCCTGAATGCCATATTTAGAGGCTAGAATGCTAATAACCACATATGACATACAAGGTACTATGGATCCATTTGCATGTCACTATATGGCCATCTATATCTCAGCCTCTGTGCATTCACTTCATGCACAATGCATGGAGGTATTATGCAAAGTATTGTCCACTGCACCCACCCACACCCAATCCACGCACATCAACATATGAATCCCTGGCAGTCTAGTGGTACCCCCTCTGACCTGTTCCTTAATAGTGTATGATAAAATATTCCCTTGTAGTCAAGTAGTATTCCACTCCTGCCAAACTCCTGATGTCATGATACAGGGGAGGCTAAACCGGGGGTTGGTGCAGACTGGCCATGGCCCCCCGCTCTTATTCCTAGATGGGCCATATATGTATTTTGCCCCCCCCACACACTTTTTTGGCACTAGCATATTTTTTTTTATTAATGTGTAAATATAGCCTGTGTATATTACTCTCAATCAATATATGCAGCACAGAAATTTAAATTTGAGTTGTGTGGTACCATCAGCTGCTTGTGAACACTGATCATATACCAATATCATGATAGTAATAAGGTCCATGCAGTTTAATCTGCCTGCCTGGTTACTATGCAAGTTTAAATTAAGAATTTGTTTATTACTCCTCCCAGTATTACTATGGTGATGGGTGCTATCTGCAAGTAGTGCTGGAGAACCAATAAATTAATTCTTCATTCAAGCCAGTGAAATCAGCACACAGCAGCCATTAGTTGCAGAGGGAACACAGCATACTGGTAGTCAAACTGAGTTGGCTGGCAGGTAATAGAAGTGCTTGAGGTAATAAATTAATAGTCAAATCCTACCTTATTGCACAAAAGTATGATCTGTTCTGCATCTGTACTCGTTCCATCCAGTGTGGCTATACTGAGAACGCGATATGGCGTTACTAGAAGGAATGGATTAAGTTTGGTGTGGTTCCAATCTGTGTTTGCTGCCTAATATTTGTATTTATTTGTGGGTGATCAAAGTTACAAATTCTGAGAGATTAAGGTCAGTTGTCGAGTCCTGCCATTTTCATCAATAATATGATTTGTACTACTATAGCTGCCTACTAATTCAGAATGGTTCAGAATACAGATTAGCTTTTGCTGGCTAATTAGATTTTTTTTCTCTGTGGGTAATCAGAGTGCCAGATCCTAGACTGAGTGACTAAGATAAATTGTCAAATCCACCCATTTTCCATAATAGTCTGATCTGTACTGCATATCGTACTGTTGTGGAAAACAGGTGAATTTGACAGTTGACCTCAGTCACTCATCTGCTTCCTAATAAATAAGAGTGGCTTTGATTTTCATTTGCTGCCTAATGTCAGTTTTTTTTTATTTGTAGGATGTGTAGTCAATAGCATCATGTGGCCTTGGGACTTACTTTTATTATTTTAAGCTCTCACCCCTTCCTCACAGTGTGTTTTGTGCTCAGAGCACATTTAGCAGTAACAAGAGCTAATCTGTGTGGCGTGATGATTTTGTAATGTTTGTGAACTACCCGTTTGGTCTGGATGATTTGGTGGGGTTACTACAGTAAACAACTCCATCTGACCCACTGCTGAAAGGCTAAAATGTCGTGATTATTGGTGGTGCCGGCAGTTGATTAGCAAGTGTGTTTGCTACTAGATACTGTATGTATCAGTACCGCTCTGGAGTGAGAGGGGCTGTCTTTTTCATAATTGAGGGAAGAAATCTGACACGATTGCTGGTCTGAAGCACCCCCATCCTCCATCTTCCCCTTGAGGCACATTATGTTCATGGATGCTAACTGATGTAATATTTCTTCCTGCGTGGCAGTAGCCTATAAATGATGACTGTGGTCGGCATGGGTATAGTGACCAGGAGTGTAGGGCAGACATTGACAACCCAGTTTTGACATGAGTACTGTCCAGAGTTTTCTGCCATCATTGTACATGCATCTATGAGTTTATTGTTTCCACTGTGGTGTCCTTCAAAAAAAAAAAAATCTGAGATGGAGACAGTTTGCAACTTTTTAACTGTGGCTGTTATATATGCCCATTAACTATTAAAAGCTCCTCCTGCAGTCTGGCTGTTGTGGGTGGTATCTGGTAGCAGTTTCTTTCTTCAAACACTGATGGAGTTGGGAAACTTGTGATTTATTTCTTAATGTCATTGTCAATTTTCTTGACTCTTCATTGCCCTTGCACTCTCCACCTCTTCTCTTTCCATTGATCAGCTAATGTTAATCAAGCCCATTGACCTCTCACCCCCAATCTGGTCTGTGATCTGGTCTCAGAATTAAGGTATCTTGAAATTAAAAGATGGGCAGGGAGGGAGTATGTGTTAAATGAATTGGCTCTGAGACACTGTTGAAGCTCGCCAGCTCGTCTTCTGAGCACTTACCATAGAAACACTCAACCTGGCATTGCTGATCTCACCTGGTACAAGAGTAAAGCAAGCAATATCAATAAACTGCTACAGGAGGGATTATGTGAAACTGCATTTGTGCATGCTAGGCACAAGAAGGAAAGTACTGCATAACACCATTCACGGTAATAAGTCTAATTAGATTATTTAAGAATAAATTCTTGACATAATACTGCACATTTTATTTATATGAAGTAAACACTGTGAAAGATAAAAAACAAACAAACACCAAAACACTTCAAAAGTGTAAAATTTTCTCAGAGCCACCCCCCACCGATTCAGTGAAGATTCTTTGCCCCCACACTGAACCTAACTGAATAGCCCGTCATGATAAAACATTCCCTGGTAGTTTAGTGGTACCCCTTTCACTCTGATGAAATAGTAACAGTCCCTGTTTGTCCAGTGATACCTCCCCATTGGCAAAGCTGTAGATGGCAAAATGCACAGACAACTGTTGACACAGTATGCACTTGCTTTGTCCATGACATTCAGACAGTGACTGGCCAAGGCTGTGAGAGGGGGATCAGTGATGGTCATCATCTACATTTCTGCCCATGGTGTTGGACGGGCCTTTGAAGTGTTAGTTGGTGCTGAACGGGGGTTGCAGATGGTAGTAGGTGCTGCATAGGTAGGCTGGGTAGGGGGTGGGAATGTATGATATAGTACAACTGGGATCAGGACAGAAGGTGTTAACACTGGAGTATCACAGAATTTCACTATTGCATTAGGGATTGGGGCAGGAGAGGGGCACCACTGGAGTACTAGGGAATGTTTTATTGTAGAAAAATAGAAACATAGTATTTGATGGCAGATAAGGACCACTTGGCCCACCCAGTCTGCCCATTTCCCAACCTAATGGATAAGCTGCAGATCCTAGCTAACCAACAACCTACTTCTTCCAACCTCCACCCCCTAGAATTGCCTTATGCCTGTCCCATGCATTCTTGAATTCCACCACTGTTTTTGACTCCACAACCTCCTCAGAAAGGCTGTTCCATGCATCCACAACCCTCTCCATGAAAAAATACTTCCTCACATTACCTCTGAGCCGTCCCCCCTCTAGCTTCAAATTGTGCCCCCTTGTTCTTGCACACCTCTTTTTCTGAAAGATGCTATCCTCTTGGACTTTGTTGATTCCCTTGAGGTATTTGAAAGTTTCTATCATGTCCCCCCTCTCCCTCCTCTCCACTAGCCTATACATATTAAGATCCTTAAGTCTCTCTTGATATGTCTTCTAGTGCAGACCCTGCACCATTTTATTTGCCCTCCTCTGGACAGCCTCCATCCTGTCTATGTGTTTGCTGAGATTGGGTCTCCAGAACTGTATGCAGTACTCCAAATGGGGTCTCACCAGCTGTCTGTACAGAGGGATAATAACTTCTTGTTTTCTACTGGTGATGCCTCTCCCTATGCATCCCAGTATTCCCCCAGCCCTCCTTACTGCCCTCTCACATTGCTTGCTCACCTTTAGGTCATCTGATATGACTACCCCCAGGTCCCTTTCCATTTTTGTTGTTGTTAGTATCTCACCCCCCCTTCTGTACTCTTTCCCTGGGTTTCTGTTTCCCATGTGCATTACTTTGCACTTCATTGCATTGACTCTAAGCTGCCATACATTTGACCATTCTTCCAACCTTTCCAAGTCCCTTCTCATCCTTTGTATCAACTCTGCTGCAGATCTTTGTGTTATCTGCAAAGAGACATACTTTTCCTTCCAGTCCCTCTGCAGTGTCACTTATAAAGACATTAAAGAGGACCGGTCCTAGTACTGAACCCTGCGGTACCCCACTAGTAACCCCCCTTTCTTCAGCGTGGACTCTGTATACTATTACCCTCTGTGTCCTGTTGTCCAGCCACTTTTTTATCCAGGCTACCACCCTGGGACCCACTCTCAGGCTGGCTAATTAATTAATTAATTTTTTGTGTGGGACTGTGTCAAATGCCTTGCTAAAGTCTAGGTAGGCCATGTCTACAGCCCCTTCCTGATCTACTACTTTGGTCATGACTACCTACGCATATCTCCATGATATAAGGGATTGCAGAAGGTGGGAAGGATGTTGCTGGCACCAGTGCTGCGATGGGGTAGTGGGGAGTCAAGCACCACTGTGTGCATTGATCAGAGTCAGGTTATAGAAGTGGTAAATAACACTGATTTGGTAGCCTTTTAGTATGATTAAAATCCTCTAAATATACCACTGCACTCGGTATGCAAGAGGGTATCCTTATTTTTGCAGTGTCAGTGGTTCAGCAGGTAGCACACTTGCCTCTGAGGCTGAAACATCAGAAGGTGATGGGTTCTAGCCCCACACTGGGAATGTGGGATACATAGAAACATAGAAACATAGACTTTGACGGCAGATAAGGACCGCTAGGCCCATCTAGTCTGCCCATTTCCCTACCTACAGGATAGGCCGCAGATCCTAGTTAACCAACAGCCTATTTCTTCCTACCCCCCACAAGAATTGCCTTATGTCTGTCCCATGCATTCTTGAATTCTCCCACAGTTTTAGACCCCACAACCTCCTCAGGAAGTCTGTTCCATGCATCCACTACCCTCTCTGTGAAATAATACTTCCTCACATTGCCCCTGAACCGCCCTCCTTCTATCTTTAAATTGTGTCCCCTTGTTCTTGCAAGTCTCTTTTTCTGAAAAATGCTACCCTCTTGAACTTTGTTGATTCCACTGAGGTACTTAAAGTTTCTATCATGTTCCCTCTCCTTCTTTCCTCAAGGGGATACATTAAGCTCCTTTAGTCTCTCCTCATATGGCTTCTCTTGCAGACCCTGCACCATTTTAGTTGCCCTCCTCTGGACTGCCTCTATCCTGTCTATGTCCTTGTGGAGATGGGGTCTCCAGAACTGGACACAGTACTCCAGATGGGGTCTGACCAACTGTCTGTACAGAGGATAACAACTTCCTGTTTTCTGCTGCTGATGCCTCTCCTATACATCCCAGTATACCCCAGCCCTCCCTACTGCCTTCTCACATTGCTTGCTAACCTTAAGGTCATCTGATATGATTACCCCAGGTCCCTTTCCTTTTTGTTGTTGTTACTACCTCCCCACCCATTGTGTATTCTTCCCTGGGTTCTTGTTTCCAGGTGCATTATTTGCACTTCTTTGCATTGAATCCTAGCTGCCATACTTCTGACCATTCCTCCAACCTTGCCAAGTCCCTTTTCATCCTTTCCACGCCTCCTTGTGTATCAACCCTGTTGCAGATCTTTGTGTCATCTGCAAAAAGGCATACTTTTCCTTCCAGTCCCTCTGCAATGTCACTGATGAAGACATTAAAAGGACTGGACCCAATACTGAACCCTGTGGTACCCCAGTAGTAACCCCTTTCTTCAGAATGGACTCCATTTACAATTACCTTCTGTGTCCTGTTGTCCAGCCAATGTTTTACCCAGGCTACCACCCTGGGTCCCACTCCCAGGCTGGTTAATTTGACTATTAATCTTTTGTGTGGGACTGTGTCAAATGCCTTGCTAAAGTCTAGGTAGGCCATGTCCACAGCCCCTCCCTGGTCTACTACTTTGGTCACCCAGTCAAAGAAATCTATTAGATTCGTCTGACATGACCTTCCTGCTGTGAACCCATGCTGCCTTGGGTCCTGTGCTCCACTGGCCTCTAGGTACTCAACTATCCCTATCCTTCAGAAGTGATTCCATCACTTTCCCTACCCCAGAGGTCAGACTGACAGGTCTGTAGTTTCCTGCCTCTGTCTTGGACCCACTTTTGTGAAGGGGAATCACATCCGCCTTCCTCCAGTCCTCGGGTACCACACCATCCTCCCATGATTTATTAAAAAGAGTAGCCAGTGGTTTCACTAGTTTCTCCGTTAATTCTTTTAGAATTCTGGGGTGAATTCCATCAGGACCCATTGCTTTGTCCACCTTCAGTTTTAGGAGTTCTTGAAGAACCCTTTCTTCTGTGAAAGGACTGGGATCGACCCCCCTATAAAGAGTGCTTCTGTTAATTGGATTAGGCACTCCCCTCCTCTTTAGAATACTGAGCAGAAATATTTGTTCAGTATTCCTGCTTTTCACTGTCCCCCTGCCCACCCACTGTTCATTCTATTCAGCCTCACTATCCCTCCCTTTGTCTTTCTACACTCGCTGATGTACCTATAAAAGGTTTTATCCCCCTTCTTAACTGAGTTGGCTATCTTTTCCTCAGTTTGGGCCTTTGCTATTCTGACTTCCCTCCCTGCTTCCTTCTGCCTTAACTGGTACAGCTCTCTGTCCTGCTCCTTCTGTGTTTCCTTATACTTCGGAATGCTATCTTTTTCTTCCTGACTTTCACAGCCACCTCTTTTGAGAACCATAGTGGCTTTTTCTTTCATTTGATTTGTTCATTTGCTTCACACAAAGGCTTGTTGCCTCTGTGATGGCAGTTTTGATAATTCCCATTGTTGCTCCACACCTCCTTCTAGCCTGTTTGCTAGTGCTTTTCTGAGGCACTCTCATCTTGCCAAAGTCAGCCCTCCAAAGTCCAGTACCCTCACTTTTGTAAGGCTTGACTCTGTAGCTGAGTTTAACATGAACCACACTGTTTGATGGTCACTTGTCCCCAGATGGCAACCCACTTCTAGATCTGATATCCTCTCACTGCCCCCGTTTGAGAGTACGAGGTCTATGATTGCTCCCTCACGAGTGGGTTCCGAAACTAGCTGTCTAATGCCTGCCACCTGTAAGGCATCAAGAATGGCCCTGCTCTTGGATGTGGCTGCAGCAAATGTGCTCCAGTTAACATCTGGCATATTCAGGTCTCCCATCAACAGTATCTCCCCTTTCTCTGCCATTCTAAGAATGCCTTCTATCATATTCTTGTCCATTCCTTCCCCCTGACATGGGGGTCTGTACACAACCCCTGCGGATTGTGGTGCCCTTTCCAGTCTCCAAGGTGACCCACAGTGCCTCCTCTCTCCTCTCTGTTTAC
Organism: Neoceratodus forsteri; assembly: GCA_016271365.2. NCBI lineage: Eukaryota > Metazoa > Chordata > Ceratodontiformes > Ceratodontidae > Neoceratodus > Neoceratodus forsteri. Next base: position 720,778,028 of record CM057458.1, on the reverse strand, counting down.
TTTTTGTTCAGTTGCTTTTATCCCTTCCTTTACATAGAGAGCTACTCTCCCTCTTCTCCCCTGCCTGTCTCTCCTGTAGGTTATGTACCCTGGATGTTAACATCCCAGTCATGGTTCTCTGTGTACCATGTTTCTGTGACTGCTATGATATCCAGGCATCCCTCTTCCATTAAGGCCATCAGCTCAGGGAGCTTGTTGCCCAGACTACGGGCATTGGTACTCATTACCCTCCATTTCTTGATGGCCTTACTCCCTTTTGCCCCATCCCTGTCCTTCTTGCCTTTGTCACTTTCTCCATTTACCCCTGCCCTTCTCCCTATCGACACCTCTATGTTGGTGTTTGCCGCACTTACTACCATGATTATTTGGGGGCTAGGATTTTCCTGCTCCTTTCCAGTGCCTCCCCCCTTGGCTAGTTTAAAAGCTTGCCAATGAAGCATTTAAACCTATCACCTAGGATCCTCGTTCCCCTCCCGGACAGATGCAGCCCACCATGCCAGTATAGGCTTGCATCACTCCAGGTGGACCCCCAGTCCCCAATGAAGCCAAATCCCTGTGCTCCACACCAGTTTTTCAACCACTGATTGAATCCCATGGTGTGGAACACCCTAGCCTCTCCTATGCCATAGATGGGTAGTACCTCCGAGAAGGTTACCGTGCGTGCTACTTGACTAAGGCCCCTCCCCAATTCCACAAACTCTTCCTGCACTTCTCTAATCCCTTTCTTAGCCAGGTCATTTGTCCCTAAGTGGACAGTGACATTCAGCTCCCTCCCCTGGGCAGCTGCTCCGGCAATCCTGAGGATTCGCTCCCTGTCCCTTCAAGCCATGGCGCCAGGCAGGCACCTTACCTCCCTCTCCCCTTCCTTGCCCAGTTCTACCTTCCTAACAATGGAGTCCCCCACCAGGAGTTGTTTCCTTCTCCTGCAGGGTTCCCTGCCACCCTCCTGTGGGTCTCCTTTGTGGAGGTTCCCAGCATCCTCCTTGGTCTCCACTGTAGGTGCCTCCACAGAGGAACCACACTTTGCCAGAATGGCATAGGAATTGTGGAGAGGTACAACTTGAGGGATATGCCTCTGTTCCACCACCCTCACCCTCCCTGAGCCCACTGTGGTCCAACCACTCCTCTTTCTTGGCAACCTCTGAGGCAACGGCAGTGGCACTGGTGGTCCCTGGATGGAAGAGGAGGTCCCACAAATCCTGGCCAACTCAGCCTGGAGATGAGCAACCTCCTCCCTCAGCCCAGAGAGGTGCCTGCAGATGGGACAACACCGCATCCTCCAGAACATCTCCTGGAAGACTGCTGCTCCACAGCCACTGCACTGCACCACTCCAATCATGTCTTATTTCTGGCCCCTTAACTGTTTGCAATCCTTACTCTTTCCTCTGTTTTTTTTTTCTCTCTCTCCTTACTTACATCCCAGTACTGACACTGTCAGTGTCAGGGAGGTTTTCCTGCCCCTGTATAGGTTATTGGTCAGGCCCCACTTGGAGTACTGCGTGCAGTACTGGTGCCCAATCCTGAAGAAGGACATCAGATTGTTGGAGGGGGTGTAGCGAAGAGCCACAAAGATGATCCAGGGGTTAGAGACAAGCCCTATGAGGACAGGCTGGGAGAGCTGAATATATATTTGCTAGAGGAGAGGAGGGATGGGGGGATATGATCGAGACCTTTAAGTATCTGTAAGGGATAATCAGAACCAACACAGAAAGGATTTTACAGATGAGAAGGGGGGGGACACAAGAGGTCATGGACTGAGATTGGAAGGGGGAAGATTCAGAAGGGAGACAAGGAGACATTTTTTCACTGATAGAGTGGTGGACAAATGGAACACCTTACCAGATGACATAGAGTCCTGTAAGATGGTGGGCAGTTTCAAGAGGGGTTGGGACAGGGTAAGGGTAAGGGATACTGGGAAGAGTGGGGGCAGGAGGGGCAGCTGAAAGATGAGGTGCTAGTTGCACCCTCAAGCAGAATCGATAGACTGGGAGGCCTGTTTCTGCTAGCAATTTAGTATATTCCTATGTTGTAGTGCATCAAGAATAGAAATGCAGTGAAGTTTTGCTATGCTTTCAAATTTTCAGAGAAGTCACAAAATTGGCATCCATGAAACAATTTGCGAAATTGTGTCTGTCATTTGAAAATTTGCTGTTTGTAACTTCACATTGGTTTTGTTTGTTTTTTTAAGTGCAAATTGCACTTTAAAAAACCCCCAAAGCAAAAAGAAGTTACATATGTCCAAATCTCTGGTATGTTGTGGTCCCCCCGCCAATTGCTGGACACAGTTTGAATAATTTACAATCAGCCCCACCACCCTCACAACGCTGCCAATCGCTGGCCAGTCAACCACAATGTAAAAATATACATAACTTTTTTAAAATTGAATCCCCCATTCCCTTGTGTCTATTGGACCCCCCACCAATCACCAGACACAGTTTGAATAATTACAGCAATCACCCCCTGCCCCCACATACCCCTGCCAATCACCAGCCAGTCGGCCACAATGTAAAAATGTATAAAACTTATTTTTAATTAAATCCTCCATTCCCTGGTGTCTAGTGGACCTCCCACTCCATCGGGAAGTGCTCCCCACCACTGCCACACCACCCTGCTCCCCTCCATCCCAAGTTCACCCCAAGTGGGCCACCGGCACAGCCCTACACTTACCTCCAAGGCCAGCAGCCCGACTGAGCTCTTAATGAATGCGTGCACGCACTCATTCATTGACAGCTCATGGTCATTTTAGGCAGTTTTTCAGGGAGGCATTAGAGAATGATAGAGGATTGTTCCGGTTGCTGGTGGGGAGGGCAGGATGGGGGAACAGCGACGTCCCTCCCATCCTGACCCTCTGCTAGCGACTGGAGAAGCCCCCTTTCATTTTCTACCACCCCCCCCCCGGAAAAACTGCATAAAATGACAGAAAGCTGCTAATGAATGAGTGTGTGCTTGTACAAGCACATGCTCATTCATTAAGAGCTCAGTCGGGCTGCCAGCTATGGAGGTGAGTGGAGCATACCTCTCAACTGTCCCTAATTTTCAGGGACATCCCTGATTTTGCCTCAAAATTTTACTCTGTCCCTCATAAAAATTGTGTTTCCATGACCAAACAGCAGGAGTTGGAAGCACATAATAATGTCAAACATTAAAGTTAAAGAGTTGTTCTTCCTTAGAAAATGCATTTTGCACTAAGCCCCATATTAGACCAGCTTCCTGAGTGGATATCATCAAGTTTGAAGTTGTGTCCCTGATTTTGGTCCTTTGTTCCTGATTTTTTTAAGCCGTGTCCCTGATTTATGAGGCAGGAGGTGGAGAGGCATGGAGTGGAGGGTTGTGCGGATGGCCTGCTCAGGGTTGGGATGGGGGAGTGGGGTGGAGTGGCACTGATGGGGGGCACTCTCTGACAGGGTGGGGGGTGTTGGGTCCACTAGGCACCAGGAAAGGGGGATTTAATTTTCAAAAAGTTATACATACATTTATACATTGCAGCTGACTGGCTGGTGTATTAGCATGAATGTGTGTGGGGCTGTGGGTGAGTCTTGTAATTATTCAAACTATGTCTACCAATCAGTGGGGAGTCCACTAGACACCAAGGAGTGGGGATTTAATTAAAAAATTATATATATTTTACATTGTGACTGACCGCCAGTGATCACCGGGGTGATTGTAAATTATTCAAACTGTGTCTAGTGATTGGCGGGGGGGGGCACTACACACCAAGGATTTCTTTTTACTTTTTTAACATTGTGGCCAAAATTTGTATGGGAAGTGTGGAATTTCACTCCACGAATTGGCAAAATTCACAAATTGCGCTTTGCATGTTTAGTGCAATTCATGAAATATTTAGTAGAGTGAAGTCTGCTGACTTCACGTATCTTTAATCAATAGGGAGATGCTGTACTCCTGGGGGCCATCTTTCAGATGAGATGTTAAACCGAGGTCCTGGCTGCCTGTTCTGGTGTTTGTTCAGGTAGATATTAAAGATCCCATGGCACTTCTCAATAAGTATAGAGGAATTTTTTATTAATAATCAGTAACGAAATATATACAACCATATGTACAATCCTGTAATAAAAAAAAAAGTAGAAACAAAAACATCATACAATAACACTGAATCCCCAAAGCCCACCTTAGTAAATAAGAACAATTAATTATAAAACTATGAAATCCCCTCAAATCCCAGCTTCCCACGCATACAATACAAAGAAAATATATAGGTCCAACAACCCCCTCATATTCATTCTAAGATATAATCATAACTTATATATAAGTATAGAATCAATGTAACCATTTAAAATCATCTCACTAGGTATGCCATAGTTCACAATTCACTGTCTTATTATATTCAATACATTTGATAGCCTGCAATTCTGTTTGAATTAAATGAAATAATTCCAGATATGTAATAAATTGTTGCTATTGCACCAATTTACAACAGACTTGCCAGATCCAATACACCAGGCAAGCCATCACAACTCTCAACGAGCTAGTATAATACTTAGACCAACTTGATGGCAATAAACTTCTAAATAATATAGGTGGAGACATACCCAGAAAAAACACTGAACCCCACTGCATAGACAATTCTTTCCAAAAATTGGTATCATAAGGTCATAAGATGTAAAAATGGTCCATTGTCTCCAGTTTCATGGAACAAGAATCCCTAGGACAATATTGTTCAGCCATTTCCTTATGCTTTTGATTGGTCTTAATGTTAATTCTGCCATAAACCCCCAGCCAGACCACATCCCACATTTTTGGAGGTACACATGACTCACTCGGGAGTACCACCACCACTGTTTGGTCAGAATGCATTAAAGTGGAAAATGGTGGGTCATAAAAAAAATGTCCTAATATCTATTTATACATTAATCGCCTGGATGTTACTAATAAAAAAGACTGAGAGATATTCCACTTTTTTACATAATCAAAACATTCAACCCAAAACTGAGGAACTTTCTGGACCCTTCAATTTTTATTGTGAAATACCATCCCTTGCCAGTCAACCATTAGTTCCCTCAGGGATGTAATTACTGAACCAAGCAATAGTGCTGAGGCCTGATGTAACAAAGATACAAGATTTGCTGAGACAAAAACACACCAAAAGAAAACAATCGGGTTCAGCATACCCACATCACCCTCCTTAGGATCTAAATACATAATGGAACATTTGATGGGGTTCAAATGAGACCCAATAGAAACACAGAAACATAGAAGTTGACAGCAGATAAGGACCGCAAGGCCCATCCAGTCTGCCCATTTTTTCTTCCTTATGAATATCCCATAGGCCTGTACTCTGCCAATGACCTATCTATTCATACTCATCTGTATTGCTCCCTTATGCCTATCCCATGTCTCTTTGAAGCCCTGCACTGTGTTCATATCCATCTCTTCCTGAGGTAAGCCGTTCAATGCATCCACCATCCTTTCTGTGAAAAAGAACTTCCTCACATTACCCCTTAATCGGCTTCCCTCTAATCTCATGCTGTGTCCTCTTGTCCTGATATTTTTTCTTATATTAAAACATGTTAGATTCTTTCACCTTGTTAATGCCCTTAAGATGTTTGAATGTTTTGATCATATCACCTCTCTCCCTCCTTTGCTCTAGGGTATACATATTGAGCTCTGTTAATCTGTCCTCATATGTTTTCTGATGCAGTCCCTGCACCATTTTGGTTGCCCTTCTCTGGACTGCCTCCATTTTATTAATGTCCTTATGCAGGTGCATCCTCCAGTACTGCATGCAGTACTCCAGATGGGGCCTAACCAGTGTCTTGTAAAGAGGGATTATTACCTCCTTCTTACGATTTGCGATACATCTACTAATACATCCAAACATCCCTCTAGCCTTACCTACTGCTTTAGTGGCCTGCTTGGATGATTTCAGGTAATCCGTGATGATGATGCCCAAGTCACTTTCTTCCCTTGTGATTGCCAGCAACTTCCCTCCCAACCTATAGGTGGTTTCAAGGTTTCTCTTCCCTATATGCATGATCTTTCACTTCTTTGTGGTAAACCCCATTTGCCACTCTTCCGACCATTTTGCCAGTTTATCCAGATCTCTTCTCATTCTGCCCACCCCATCTGGATCATCTACTCTGTTGCAGATCTTGGAGTCATCTGCAAACAGATAAACCTTATCCTCCAATCCATCTGTGATGTCACTGATGAAGATATCGAAGAGGACTGGCCCCAGGACTGATCCCTGAGGTACCCCACTTGTCACTTGCATCTCTTCTGACTGTATACCGTTTACCACCACTCTCTGTTTTCTGCCTGCCAACCAGTTTGCCACCCAGTTGACCAACTTCTGACCCACCCCAAGCCTACCCAGCTTATTAATTAATCTTCTATGTGGAACAGTATTGAAAGCTTTGCTGAAGTCAAGGTAGGTGACATCAACTGCTCCCCCTTGGTCCACCACTCTGGCTACCCAGTCAAAGAAATCTATGAGTTTAGTTTGACAGGACCTTCCTGTTGTAAACCCATGCTGTCTTGTATCTTGTGCTCCTATGGATTCCAGGTGTTACACTATCCTTTCCTTAAGGAGTGCCTCCATAATCTTGCCCACTACTGAGGTAAGACTGACTGATCTGTAGTTTCCTGCCTCCTCCCTGCTACCACTCTTGTGGAGCGGGACCACATGAGCCCTTCTCCAATCTTCTGAGACCTCTCCTGTGCTTGGAGACTCACTAAACAGTTCTGATAATGACTCTGCTAGTTCCACCCTTAGCTCTTTTAGTACCCTGGGATGTATGCCATCAGGTCCCATTACCTTGTCCACCCTGAGCTTAGCAACCTCTTCTAGGTCCCTTTCTTTTGTGAAAGAACTAGTGCACATCTCCCTCCCCCCTTTGTACATGTTGCTGAGCTGTGGGCCCTGCTCTGCCTTCTTCTCAGTAAATACTGAGCAGAAGTATCTATTTAGGATAGATGTTTTTCCTTGGTCTTCCTCCTCACATTCCCCCTTTTTCCCTTTGATCTTAGCAATACCCCCGCTGGGCTTTCTCCTTTCACTAATGTATCTATAGAGCATCTTGTCACCTTTTTTTATTGTTCGTGATAGTGTTTCCTCGGTTTGGGACTTTGTCTGCCTGACTGCCATCCCTGCTTCCCTTAGGGAAGTTTGATATATCTCCCTATCTTCATCTCATTGCATTCCCTTATATTTCCTGATGGCCAGCTGTTTGGCTCTGACCTTTTCTGCTACTGTTTTTGAGAACCAAAGTGGTCTTCTTCTTTTGCTCTGGCTTTTCTCTGTAACACAATGGGATGTTGCTTCAAGTATTGCATCCTTAATGCTTGCCCACTTTGCCTGTACCTCCTAACCTGTATTTCTTTTTGCTGGGCTAGCTTAACTCTGTTGGTCATCTTATCAAAGTCAGCACCTCTGAAGTCCCATATTTTTGCCTTGGAATGGGATGATTTAGTTCTAGTGGCCAAATTGAACCATATCATGTGATGGTCTCTGGCCCCAGGTGACCTTCTACCTGGAGGTCTGTGATCCTTTGCCCATTAGTCAGTACATAGCTGGGTACTAAAGTCTCCCAAGTGTGGTTTCTGGTGAACCATGTCTCACTAATGGCTACTATGTCCAGTTTAGCCTCTGTCATTGTTGCATGCAGGTCTGAGATCTTGTTACCCAGACTGCGAGCATTTGTGCACATGAATTTCCATTGGCCAGATTTCAAAATGTTAGTTGTTGGGGCGAGGTCCGGTGTTTTCCCTGTGCATCATATGGCAAGAAAAAAACAATAATATAACCTAGTTTCCAACACTTTAGGAACAGGGTAAACATAACTCAAATAAAGAAACAGTGGTACTAAAAACCTTTTAATAAAATAAACTTGCTTTATTCCAATGGGACACCATCTGCTGTCCTTTCCCGATCTGAAGAGCCCAATTAAACTGTGGCATAGCCTCATGTCCAGAAAAGACACCCAATATTTTACATGGTTCAGAAGTAACATCTACCCCTCCCACCACCCTCGGGGAGGCCATTTTGTTCTGTATAGAAATACAGTGGCTTTTCTGAGTATTAATCTCTGTTCCAGAAACAGCAGAGGGTGTCCTAACCAAGTCACAAGCCACTATCCCTGAAACAGCATGGGCCACAGTAAGGACTAAATTGTCCACATAAGCAATACATTTAACTGACAACCCAATATCTGGTTGCACTCCCATAATATATGGGGAAGAGTAAAGTATCCTAACCATGGGGTCTAATGTCAAGATATGTAACAATGGGCCTGCCTGACCCCCTCTTAAAAATCCTATATTTCTGACCGAGCCATTTATTTTTATACAGCCTAACAAAAGCTTCAGCATAACACAGCCTAATCCAGGCAATGAACTGTTGCCTAAAACCATATGCCTGTAGGCTTTGCCACAAAAAAACATGAGTGACCCTATCAAAGGCCCTTGTCTGATCTAAATTATTCAGAAAACCATACATCAAACACTGATTACCCTTTGCCATAATTTCATGGAGTAAAAACAAAGCTTCCATAATTTTCCTCCCTGGGACTGCACAAAATTGAGACAGATGGACTATTGAATGCAATACTTTAAAAAGCCAACTGCTCAAGAGTTTAGCAAAAATGTTAAAATCGGTATTTAATAAAGTAATCTGCCTCCAATTCAGAAGAGTAATCTTATCCCCTTTTTAAATAAATAAATAAGCTGGCCTTCAAACATTTGTGTATTCAATGAAACTTCTGTCAACAAAGATTGGAAAATTTGAACCAAATTTTGTGGCATAATTTTCATTAAGGTCTGGTACAACTCACCCAGAAGTCCATCTGATACAGGTGCAATTCCTTTTTTCATGGATCCTATAACAGCTGACAGTTCCTCCACTGACTCAAAAGCCAAAAACTGTTCAGAGTGTTCAGCACTTGATCTGGGAACATCAGTAGCTTGCAGAATTTGAGCAAAATAAACAGTATTTGCAACTGGGTTATCCTATTGTTCCGTTATTTGTCGTCCCGTTTCCCTCAAGATCCCTTATTATCTGTGCACACGTTACCTGCCCTATCTTGAATACCTGACATCTTGTTTTGTTGAACTCGGAAACAACAGTCATCGAGAGGGGTGATCTGGCACTTAAAACCCCGAGTGCCAAACCTTTGTTCCCTCACCAAGGATTTGTATCTATCATATTGTAGATTAAACATTTCCAGTTTAAGTGTTGCTATCTGATTACTCAGATTCACTCCCTGCTCAACCTGCTGTGACACCAGTTCATAAAACTGTGTCCACAGCATAACATCATTTTGTTGCTGTTCAGCACCTCTTTGAGCCATTAAAGTTAATAGTAGGGCTATGATAAACAACTTAGTATTCTCCCATCAAGTCATGGGGGAATTATACATGAAATCCAGAGATTTCCAGTCATCCAACAAAGTAATAAGCTCCTGCCATATCAAAGGATCCTGTAGTAAACTGGCATTTAACCACCAACCCCCACCACCCGAGGGGGTGTTGATGAAACCATTATTCCAATCATAGCATGGTCCAATATTTTTACCAGGACCGTTTCTAAAAGAGATGGGAATAAATTTGTAAACCAACCAAAAATCAATGCGTATTGACAGGGACCCCTTGAAAAAGGTATGAGCAGGTCTGTGGGAAAAAGAGGCCTGAGCATCCTTAAGCCCACTTTGTTTGATCAAATTTTGAAGAAAGAGTATATCACTATAAGTCTTGACCTTCCACGCCTGGGTATCTGAGGTCAGTAAATTAATATTGAAATCAACCCCCAAAAAAGACCATTTTATTGGTGCATAGATAGGGTTGCACCAATTTTAAGAGCTCCTTCCTAAGCTCTTTTGTCTGAGGAGCACACAAATTGATTAGCCTATAAGCATGATCTTCAAACTCCACATCTAGTACCAAAGCTGTCCCTAGGGAGATATCAATCAATTTGTGAACCTTAATCCCCAGCCTGCTACACAGATCCTGTCCATGAGACCAATGAGATGCCCCCTTATACCATGCTTCTTGAGTCTTTCCAATATCCCCTATTGTCCTAAGATGGGTGTCCTGTGAAAAAAAAAATCATAATGCAGTCATTGTAGAACAGTAAATGTAGTATCCCTCATAGTGTCAGACTTAATGCTGTTCACATTTAGGCTAGCAAGCCTTAATCCTAAAATAGAATTATGTTTGAGGGGAGTCTTTTTTCTTTGACCTTGCTCTAGTCATCCTCTTTTGTTTAACTACAGGTTTTGGAACAGACTGGGGCACCATACCATCCTTAGAGGTATCAACCACAGAGGAATAAGAAGTGTCAGAATCTGCTTCTTCCATCTGGTCACTCCAACTTTGGAGGATATTATATGGATTACTAACAGGTAGTGGGCTTCATGCAACTGGTGGCCTGTGCTTCTGTGAAGCACCCTTTGGCCCCTTTGGAACTGGCTGAAAACCATCCGTCGAAGGGTCAGGCTCAATGGAAACCAAAGTGGGGGGGGGCATAACCTCCTCATACAGAGAAACAACTTCTATAGACATAGCATCTTGGGCCTCCTGGACTTCAGGGACTACACAGTTTTCCAGAGGGGGGGGAGATGGAACTGTCTGTATATTGTCCTCTTGCACCTGTTGAGCTACCATAGGAGGAGAACAAGGTTGGGAGGGATATTCTATTCTATGAGCTCTCTTTGCCTTTTGTAGATAATACTCTTGTTCCAAGGACTCCTCCAAATTGTGGGCCACCCATGGGCAAGAACAGAAAGAATGTTCATCATCCCTACACAGATTACACACTGGGGGGACACTACACAGGTTTGATGTATGTCCAAGTTCACCACACTGAAAACACCTGACCTGGGTGAAGTCTGAATTTTAGTGCATGAAAGAACCACACTGATAGCAACTCTTTGGTTGGCCAGGGTAAAATAAAATACTCCGGTCCCTCCCTAGAAATGAGTTCAGAAGGTGCCTGATACCTTCATCCATGTGTTTCAACTGAACTCTGAAGGTCCAGCCCCCTGTCCAAAAGCCATTATCATCTATAATTGGGTTAGGATACCCTTGGATGTCACAGTGCTTCTCCAGCCAAAACACAATGTCATTTATGCTAACCCCCTCATTATGGAACAAAATAGTCACCGTTTTCACAGAGGGTTTGGTAACTGGAACAGCATAAAAAGGTTGGCAATCAGGAGTATCCTTCAAAGTATAATATAACTTCAAAAATTTGTCCATAAGAGCAGCTGAACAAATGCTCACATCATAGTTACTATCCCCTGGCAAGTGTATAAAGACATATACCTCAGCTGCGGTAAAATGCATAGAATCCTTCAATAAAGTTTTGCCTACAAAGTGTCTGTCAGGGATTTTACTAATACCCCCTTTAAATCTTATTCTGACCATAAATCACCTTTTTGCAGCCTCAGTTGGCTGTTTGAAAAGGCTGGCTTTCCTACCCCTATCACTTTGAGCCTCATGGGGTGTACCCCCCCCCCAGTTTCAAAAACAGTGTCACAGTCAGTACAATTTAAAGTTACCTGGCCTCCCTGGCAGCAGGAGGCAGCATTCCAATTAAGTTCCCCATCAGTTAGCATGCCATTTGACTGACTAGCTTCCCTAGTATCCAGCTGTTGCATCTCGTTGTAGTCCACTGCGTCTGGTGCAGCTGGACTAGGAGCAGCAACACCTTCGTTGTGTGCAAGAGCTGCAGCTGGCAAGACAGACAGAACCTCAGCTGTTGGAGCAAGGCCTTGAACTAGCCCTTGGACAACCACCAGTGCACCTTTTTTCCATTTTGGTGAACCCAGGATAGGAATCTTCAGATCAGGGACACAGCGACCATTCATAAAGGACAATCCAGCTTGCTGCATTGCCGATTCTGGGGATCATTCAGTGGAGGAGGTAAAATTGCAAGTGGACATTTTTGGACTCATGTCCACTGCTACTGCTACTTCCTCTGACCCCTCTGCTGTCTCCACAGGTAGATCAGATGTCCCAACAGGCTACAGAGTCACGTGATGCAGTGTGCTGTATAGGACACCTCTGTTTGCTCCAACCTTCCGTCTGTTAAATCTCTTTAAAACCCTGTTTTATGGCGTTATTTACTGCAGACCACTTGATCGTCACCTTCTTAAACGTTCATGCCCCTGTTATAAGAAGTCAATGGACGAGGAGATGCGGAAAATCGTTTCCAAACATACGCCTCCTGCTACACCCGAGAAGGCCTCTAAAAAAGCCAGGGCCTCCTCCTTGCAATCCTTGCTCCCTGTCATTACTGAGAGCCCTGATGCAGATCTCCTTACCCTCTTGAGGTTTTTAGAGGCGTTTCAGCCTTTTAAGGCTGAAATGCAGAATATGGCAGGAGAAATAAAGCATCTCTAGCACCCTGGAGGAGCTCTCCAAGAAAACAGCTGATAATGAAACTTGTATATGCGCTGTTGAAAGGAAACAGGACAAAGCCAAACTGGAGTTAGTGGCCTTGAGGCAAAGGCTAGTGAAGATGGAGAATAAAGCAGAAGATCTGGAGGGGCGCAGTCGCTGCAACAATGTGGTAATTATAGGTTTGCCCGAAGATCAAGAGGGTTCAGACCCCATCAAGTTCATTAAGAAGTTTGTGGAGAAAGTGGCAGGCCCTTCCCCCTTTGGAGCAAGCTATATCACAGAAAGAGCTCACTGTGCACTATGCCCCCCTCCCCCAGTTGGACCCCCCCCCCAGATCATTCATATTTCGCTTTTTAAACTTCCAGGAGCGACAGCATTTCCTATACAAGGTTAAGAAAGTACAAGATTTGCAATGGGAAGGTAAAAAGCTGAGGGTGGTGCAAGATCTGCCTTTATCTATGCATCAGAAATGAGCCACAGTTCACAAATTGGTCCTCAAGCTGATTGCCGCGGGAGTCAAGTTTCGTATGAGCTTTCCTGCAAGGCTTCAAGTTTGCCTGAACGGCTCCTGGGTGACCTACGAGGAAGTGGAGTTAGCAACTGCAGAGCTCAAAGAAGCGCTTCCTGACCTATTTAAACCTGCATGAGAATCGACCTGGTGCAGTGCGCTATGCTGAGTTTTCCATTGGTGGTGTTGTCTAGCTGCTGCAAATTTACAATTCTCAATAAACTCTCTGGGGCTATGTCGGTGACAAACTGTACATCTGGTTATCTAACTCTACGCTGCAACTCTCATGAAGGGTCTCCTTTCTGATATAAAAATGGACATTTTGCTCCCGATCTGGTTTTCACTCCCAGGACTGTCTAATATTTTGTTGCCTCTCTTGTTTTGGCTCTGGCTAAGCCCCGCCTTGTCTTTGGGTTTACAAGCTAGGTGTTAACGGGCTCTTGTGTTTTCCCTCTGGTCCTAAATAATGGATATCTGAGCGGGGTCATTGTGTTCAAGTCAAATCTCACTTTGACAGAATGGGCAACTCATTTCCTTAAGGGTGATGACCTGATTCTATGGCAATGGTGGGGCAATGCTCAACTCTCTTGGAGCTTATAATGAGATCCTGTCTGCAACTGCAGTCTCTTCCTGGTCCTGTTAGTAAGGTCTGGTCTTTTCTTGGCTTCCCCTCCTTTCACTCCCTGATGCCACTAGGCATTAAATATGGTTAGCCTGAATACCAGATGGGGATTCTGTAGCTGCAGACAGGCGGAGATAACAGGGTTTCTGTACGCCTTAATCGGGCATTTGTCTGCCTCTCTTTTATAACCCTGTTAGAGTGCTGTTTTAATTTTTCCTATAAGAGTGAGGTAGTCACTGCTTCTGGTCCAAGCAATGCGGTCTGGACAGTGACCCTGGAGCTCACAGACTTTCCCCTATTTCAAAGAAGACAGTAATGGCCTGCTCACTCTCGGCTGTTTATGCCTGTTGTTCACGGGCTGCGCTGCAAGAGAGCATCTACGATTATTATTTCCACATATGATGCAAGTGTTTTACACACTTCATGCTCCATGGACCATGTTGATGCATGGCTCGTGGAGTTTCAGCAGGGAAGGTTACTTTCTTTAAGGGGCTTGTGCAGCTAATTCCCCTGTATTATTAAGGGGTGCTGTTAAGCAGTAAGAATTGGGGATGTGTTATTCTGTATGGAGTGTTCTGGTTATAAAGGGGTATTCTTGTTCTTGTTTTCTGGTTCACAAGGGCAGGGAGGTTGGAGGGGGACTTTTCAGACTGCCGTTCATCATGTACCATGCAAAGAGGGTGGGTGTGGGAGGGGTTAGGGTTTAAGGGGTCTTTTGGGCGGGGGGTTTCAGGGGTGGTCAGGGGAAAAGACTCAGTACTGGCAGGGTTGGGAGGAGGGTAGAGCAACCTAGCGCATACCATGTTTGGAGTAGTACTGATGTGATATATAAACATATGCTGTGCTTTGGAAGATTTCTGACTGGCAACACTGGTGATGGCTAGAAACATTCAATTTATTAGTTGGAACGTTAAAGGGGTGAGGCATAAAACTAAGCAATGTAAAATTCTGAAACATTTAAACCATCTGAAGGCAGAAATTATGTTTTTGCAGGAGACACACCTGCTCAAGAGGGAGGCTGACAAAATGAGACGGCAACAGATTGGGCAGATGTTTGCGGAGGAGGGCACGACCCACGGTAGAGGGGTCATGATCCTTCAGCATAGGTCGGTTCCATTCAAACCTCTCCAAGTTATATCTGATCCTTTGGGCAGATTCCTGTTTGTAAAAGCCAGACTGCATACCCTGGACATTGTCTTGGGTGCTATCTATGGCCCTAATGTAGACTCCCCTAGTTTTTTTTGTTCAGATAACAGAAGCCTTAACTCCATTTTTGGATACCCCCATGGTCATAGGGGGCGACTTTAATCTCGTTTTTGATCAGGCTCTAGACAGATCAGGTCAATCCTGTCAAGGTCTCTCTCTAGCACAAAGAGCTTTTAGGGATCTGATGGACTCTGCAGGTCTTTGTGATATCTGGCCTGTATTACATCCCAATACAGGGGAGTACACTTTTGTTTCCCCGGTGCATGCAACTTCCTCGAGGATTGATTATATCCTCATTTCTCAAACTCTTTTACCAGGGATTATAAGCTCTAGCATTGTCTCAGGGCCCACGTCAGATCACTCTGTGGTCACCTGCCTTATAGCCCTAGCTTCCTTGCCAAGTAAAGGGAGCAGCTGGAAGTTGAATAATCAAATTTTGAAGGAGCCAAAGACGGTTCAATATATAATATCCCAAATAGAGCAGTTTACTGCTACCAATTCTAACTCCATAGGGAAGCCTGATATGGTATGGGGGTGCTTGTAAAGCATATTTCAGGGGGATTATAATAGGCCTAACATCGAAAAGAAAAAGAGAGAGGGCATCTCGGATTTCTGATCTTCTCTCTCAGATTAGGGGTATGGAGACTGCTCTCTCTCTATCTTCCTCAGAGACATTTAAACAAGATTTAACGAAACTGAGAGAAGCCTACCTAGCTATGTTAACGGAGCAAGTCGAATTTGCAATTTTGAAAACAAAACCTGTATATACCGATCAGGGTGAGAAGGTAGGCAGAATGTTAGCGTTGCGTATTAAACAACAGAAATCCGCCAGATTCATTCCTGCAATCCACTCCCCCAAAGACAACTCCCTTAGGGTCTTACCCTGGAAGATAGCAGAAGAGTTCACAAATTATTTCAAGGATTTATATGGCCCTATGGCCAACCCCCCATCTAAGGACAGACTTTATGAATATCTGAGTGATTTACAATTGCCATCTCTTACACAATCCCAGCAGAAAATTTTGGAGTCTCCTATCTCTGAAGGTGAGATTGAAAGGGTAATTAAATCTCTTCGACCTGACAAATCTCCGGGCCCTGATGGGTTCACCTCCAACTTTTACAAAGTTTTTTCTAAGCAATTGATTCCCATTCTGTTGCCACTTTTTCAGGCTATCCTTTCCGGTCAAGTTTCCGATGCCTCCCTTTTCGAGGCGTTGATTGTTCTGTTGCCCAAGCCAGACAGACCGTCTGATCAGGTCTCAGGTTATAGGCCGATCTCCCTTCTCAATCATGATATTAAAATTCTGGCAAGATTATTAGCCAACCGTCTGGAGGCAGTACTTCCCCTTTCTTATAGGGGCAGAACAGGTTGGTTTCATGAAAGGGAAATTGTCGGTTGATCATCTGAGGACCATGTCTCACATCTTCCTGGCATCCAAGAATGCTTCTCATCCAATGGTTCTGATTTCGTTGGATGCCGAGAAGGCGTTTGACAGAGTCCACTGGGACTATTTGTTTGTTACAGTGGAGGTTTTTGGTTTCCCCATGAAATTCCGGAATTGGGTTAGCTCGTTGTACAAGTTCTTCTCTGCCAGAATCTCATGTAATGGGGTTGCCTCTAGTCACTTTAAACTGCATGTGGGGACCAGACAAGGGGTGCCCCCTATCTCCCCTTCTCTTTAATATTTACTTAGAGCCTCTTATTAGGAGGTTATCAGGTGCCCAGGGCATTTCGGGTATTTCTCTAGGTGAGCAGGTGGTTAAAGTTGCGGCCTATGCAGATGATCTTCTGCTGCAAGTAACCCACCCACTCACATCTATTCCCACTATTCTGAAGTTTATAGACCACTTCAGCATGGTCTCAAACTATAAACTTAATGTAGGAAAAACTGTAGTTTTTCCTCTTAATCATCAGGTATACAAACAGGACATTATCGCGTTCGGGCTCACTTGGAAGTCTGACTATATTAAATACCTGGGGCTCCTTTTAACTCGGAATGCAGCTCAGCTCAGACAATTAAATATTGATGCACTGGTACATAAAATAGACCTAGACCTTCGCAGGTGGACTCTACTTCCCTTTTCTCTTTGGGGATGAATTAATCTAATCAAAATGAACGTATTCCCTCGGTTGTTCTATCCCCTCGACATGCTAAACATATGGCTCCCCCCTGTCCTGGGTCAAAAAAGTGCACAGTATGATCTCTTCTTTTATATTGGGTGATAAGAAGGCTAGGATGGCATTCCATAAATTAGCTGCCCTGAAAGCTAAAGGAGGATTAAGGCTTCCCCATATTAGGCTATACTATTGGGCCAGCCAGGCCAACAAGTATCTCAGATGGCTGACCACGGATCATTTGTCCACGGCAGCCGCATACACCCCGACCTAGTTAGCCGTCGAGTCTGCCTCCATAAAAAGACACGGCCTTTCCCCTGCTGCGCTGTTATACACCAAGGTTAGTTCCCTACCAGAATCTCTACATAGTTCCCCTATAGCCGTTTCAATCAGGGTTCATACTCAATTGTGCGCATTTCTGAGATATAAGAATCTCAAGGATTTATTTCAACCTGTAATAGGTAACCCTAAGTTTTTACTAGACGGTAAGTCCCTCCAAGCCAGTTGGCTCCCTCAGATAGGAGATTGCCGTCTAGATGAGTTTATAACACCCAACAGTCAATGGTGTTCCTCAGCTGACATTATGCACAAGTTTATGATACCTCACATAAGAATCTTCAAGATTTTCCAGCTTCGTCATCTCCTAGTTAAGGTAATGGGTTCAAATCCTCCCCCCCGGTTGCCCATATCAGATTCCAAACTACCTTAATGGAGTTGGCAGGTTCTCCCCATGCTGTATCTAAAATATACAGTGATCTATTTACCTGGGTCTATCCTGATAACTACTCTCCCATTACCTTTTGGGCCTCTCTTTTCCCGGGCACAGACCTGGATTGGCCTCTCCTGTGGCAAAGTTGTCGTAAGTTCCTCAAGCAGGACAGACTTAGATTAATGCAATTCAAAATTTTGCTCAACATTTATTATTCTCTACAGAGGCTTGCCAGACTGGGTTTGGTGTCCTCTCCTCTTTGCACAAGATGTCAGTCACAAGAAGGAGACCTTCTTTATATTTTCTGGATCTGTTCTAAAGTTGTCCCACTCTGGACTATGATTAAACAGTGTGCTGACCCTCTTTTAGGGCTCTCAGACCTGTTCACCCCTGAAATATGTCTTCTTGGGGATTTCTCCTCTATTTCAGTGGTGAACAGGAAGCACTACATAGCCTTGATGTCGATGTCTGTTAAAAAAGTGGTGTTAAGACACTGGAAAGACACGGAGGTACCAACATATGTTGAATGGCTTCAGGAGTTACTTGAGAACCTCAGAACAGAAAGTACTATTGCCAGTCTATACAATAAAATTAAGAAGTTTGATAGGATTTGGGGCCCACTATAAACTCTCTATGCATTACAGGTCTAAGCATCACTAGGCCATATCCATAGGTACCATGCTAAATGTGCAAAGAGGCGCTGGGTTGTTCGGGGTGGGTGGTGGGAAGAGGCGGGGGTAGGGAGGCGAATCATCTTGTATTTTGTATCTGATGTATGGGGTTCATGATCTATACTGTTATGATTCGCTCTCTGTATTGGAAACTTTAATAAAATTTGAATTGAAAAAAAAAAAAAAGACGTCCTAACAGGCTGTGAGGTAACCCATTTCCCTGGAAATGATTTAGGGACGACTGCAGACCATTTCCTTTTCTTTTCTTCTTCTAGTTTAGTTTTATTTACCTGGAACTCTTTCTCCACATCTGCCATCATGTCCAAAAGCTGTTTCTTTTTAGTATCCAGATGTAATTTCAGTTCTTCCACTGAAATCTCCATTGCAATATTCATTTCTCCAAGCACCTCCTGTGCTATCTGTATATCAAAATCCTCAGGCTGGTCTGCATCTCCTTCAGACACCATTTCCTCTTCAGAATCCAGCTCAGTTTCATCAGTATCCTTAACCAATGTATCTGGATTCCTTTTCAGCACAGCAGAAACACCTCCTTCCTCCTCAACAGTGGGTCCTGGACTGGGCTCCTCCATTCCGCCCACTTGAAGTCAAGCCCCCTGCTGGCAGAGTAGGTGAATTTCCTCTGTGTCCTGGCCAAATTTCCCCCCATTCACTAAAATATCACCAACAGCTTTATCTGGTTCTGTAAATCAGTTGCATCTATACAAACATCTCCCTTTCCTTTCCCCTGGATCGCACCTGGAAATGGGCCATGGACCAGTGTGCCCCTCCATGTCACAAGCTTTCAAGTAACTAAATAAACAGATACATTTTTATGGGAGCAGTGTTATATTTTGCCCAATCGCATTAACCAGTAAGCACCACACTATGGGCCCCTTTGAATATGGACCCCCTTTTTGAATGTGCCAGGGAATGTTTTTTTATAACTTCAGGGATTGGAGAAGAGGGGGTTATCACTAGACTACCAGGCCATATCTCTATGATATATGGGACTAAAGTGGGGGGAGGAGGGTGTCACTGGCACCAGTGATGCTGGGGGGGGGGGAGCAGGGGGTCAGGCATCACTGTGCACATCGATCAGTCTGGTTTTGGAAGTGGTAAATAACATTGCCTTGACAATCTTTTAGTACTTTCAAAATCCTCTAAATATACCACCGTGTCCTGTATGCAAGAGGATATCCTCATTTGCATGGGAGTAGTGATATATTTAGAAAAATTGCACTAACCACTGAGGACCACACTGTGGGCCCCTTTGAATATGGCCCCCATGCGAACATGCTATGTCTGGCTAGTACAGTACTATTTATGTCAGCACCCTGCTAACCTTCTGAGCATCAAGGCTTACAAGTTTTATTTTGCTTGCTCTAAATTAACATGCATGTTCTTCATATATAATAGTATTTTGTGTGTAACATACTGTTTTTTTTTCTCTAAAGTGCTGCAAGAGGAGCATCAGGAGGCCATTAGACAGAAACATCTCTTTTCACATAATGGTTGCCTACATGATTGCTCTCCATACAGGTATGCAGTGCTTCAGCTTTGTTCTATTATTATCATATTTATAAAATAAGACAGTAACAAGTATATATTTTTGTATGTATGAATGGATGTTAAAACAAATAACCAGGGTGGATTAACATGTGGAGCAGTATACACAGCAATTTAAGTTCTGAAGAGATTCTGGATCAATCACATCCATCCCAAGCTTTATAACCAGGGATAAATAAATGTGCAGTGCAAACATGGACTAATTTATAGGCACTTCCCCAGCCACACCATTATCAAGGGTATCCAGTAAATTCCTTGACAAGCAGAATTGTTTCCAGACTTACTTTGAATGGACTGTACTGTCTTCATGCCCACTGTCTCTGCTGGTGGGTTCTTCTTAGGTTCAACACCCTTTGAGAGAAGATATACCTCTAATATTAGCCAGGAATTTACCACCTTTGAACTTCAGGGTGTGACACCACATAGTGTTGTAGGACTCCAGCTGAAACATATCCATTCAATCTTGTTGATACCCTTGAGTATGTAGGAGGTTAAGATTATGTCCTTCTCAACTTCCTTGTCTCTGTAGTGAACATGTGAAAGGCCATCGGTCTTTCCTCATAGATTTTAACCTCTGTGCCCCTGACTACTTCAGTGGCCCTGGATGCACCCTCTCAATTGCCTAAATGTCCTTTTTGTATAGAGGAGCCCAGAACTGCATATAGTACTCCTGGTGATCTACAAACAGGACCTTCTAAAGGGTGAGGATTCCTTGTTCTGCCCTGATGGTCCTCTTTTAATGCACCTCATCAGTCTGCTGACCCTCATAATGCACTTAAACTTGCTAAACTTTGGCTTCTTGTCTGTTATGACTCCCAGGTCCTTTTCCTCTCCAATGCAACAAGGTAGGCCCACACAGTGTGTAGTTCTGACCACTGTCTTTTCCTCCCCATGTGCAGCACCTTCCATTTAGCTACACTGAATCAGAGACTGCAGGATTCTGACAGACTGCCCAGCTTTTATTCAGGACCTCCTGGAGTATTGTCCCTTCCTCAGTGGAGTCAACTTTGTCCAGCTTGTCATCAGTGAACTTAAGCAGCCTGCTGTTGATTCTTTTACTAAGTAGTGTAACAAACACACTCTGTAGGTCAGGAGGCCCTCTGCTCCCACAGTGCCAACCTCAGAGTGCAATAGTGTGAACAGGTAACAAACAGGGTAACCCCTCTGTCTGTTTTTAGGTCTGAATCACCTTTTAGCCTCAAATTCTGGAGGGATTCAAACTGTAACCCTTATGCTAGCATACCCAATTAACAGGTTTAGATAATATTCTCTTCGGGGGGATGCAGTATAATCTTTTGCCCAAGGGCACCCAGCCAGGTCTCCAAGATGAACCCTCAGAACTCTGTAAGAGACCTAGGTATTTCTTACCTTTTTAAGCAAGCTCAGTAACACCATCAAGCCTTTTAACAACTGTCAGCTTTAAACACAGGTTCAGCAATCATCACATGCAAAAAGGACTGAGAAGACAAAGGCAGTATAATAAAGAAAATGTTGATTACTAAAACGTTTAAAAATAGGTGAAATAAAATACAGAACAAATGATATCACAAATCTCACAGTCATATAACAAAAAAAGGAAGTTACAGAATACAAACTCCTACCACAGATACTTAATTCTTTTCTAACTATTTCCTTTTGAAGTGCTTTTTAAGTTCAGAGAACTGTCTTTTTCAGAGTCCAAGAATCTTATATCTCTGTTTCCCTCTGTTAGCTGTTCATTTGAAACACCATCTCCCCTCCCCTTTTGTAAGATCAGCTAGATCCACCCTTAGGTCCAATTTCTAGCATAGTTATCTATAAGGATGTATTTTAAATAATGTGAACATCAGCAAAAAGCCATTTCCCAAATATGACAGTCTGGGTTCAAACATTTCTCTTTGATGCTCCTCTGCTGATTTCCTACTGCTAGTGTGATCTGAGGGGTTATGACTCTTCGCACACTTCTGCTGCCAACTTGCCTTTTTCCTGCAGGAACCATAAAAGTTTATTAGGTATATTTCCTGCCCAGATGTGTTCAGAGGGTTTCTCTGGTCTGTTTACAACATCCTGTATTATTATTACTACACTGGAACCTGGCGGGGGGGGGGAGGTCATTCACTGAAGCCCACCTTGGCTGCATCTAAGCAGACATTCACACACATTTGTTTATAATACAAATATCATACAATAATCATAGGAAGATGGCAGTGTCACAAATAGTAGTATATTTTTTGCCAAGAAGAACAGCATTATACTGAATCAGTCCATGAAACAATGCAACTTGTGCTGTATGATAATCATGTATACAATATTAAGGTGACAATAAGAAATAGAGCTCAGTAAGGATTACCTGGCTTGCTCTTCTCTGCTTATGACCCTCTTTGAATGCACCCCAATGTTCTTCTGGCCCTCTTAATGCAGACACAGATTACAGATTATGGTGTGCAATTTATGAACATATATGGCTCCGTGCATGAAAAGGGGTTACCAATAGATCCTAAAGTTTGTAATGCAGTACATATGCAGGATTTTGAGTATAATACAGTCATTGACATGGACTTTTTAAGTAGCCTATGTGTGGAGATACATAATGGAATTGGATGATTCCATATTAAAAAAAATGCACTTTCATTACTCAAAATGTATGAAAATTTGCTTACTAATTTGTGACATGGCTACCCAAGTGCGTGAAATAGTCTCTCAGTGTCATTTAACTAAACTTTTCTGGCAATAATAATGTTTTTGCAACTAATTCTGTGTCCTGCTCTCATTTATCACACTTCCTTATTGTGCTACCTTGATTCCCACCTACCTCCAGGGGGGCCCTAAAGATGTGATCTTGCATGTAACCATTATTGTCCCCTTGTGTTATCCTGGAACCTTTGTAATAATCTGCACTTTGATGCTATTTGTGTTGTATTTTTGTCACCAGGTTACTTGCTGTATTTGTTTAGTGTACTACACTGCATTGCCCTTTTGCTTTAATTACACATCATGATCACAAGCTGTCCCCTTTGCTCACCTGATCGTTTCCTGTCCTCCACCACTGGATGTTCACGCATGACAGCAGGGGTCCAGGGGAGCCACTTGTGAAAACATTTGGGCACTTACATCAGTGTGAGATTGGGGCAGGCCACAGGGGGATTTAAAGGACAATTCTTTGCAATTTCTAGCCCTTTCCTGTGATTGACTGTCTTATTCTGAAGAACTCCTGTCCTCCTGTGTGACCCTTGTTACATCACTATCCTCATTGCAATAGGTAAATACTGATCATGCCTGCTGCCAAAATTAATGTGTTTTGTTTTTTTTCACTAGTTTTGATAATGTAAGCGAGCCATTGGGGTGGGGTTCATTAATAGTGCAGATGGACCCGCACCCAGGATTTCCCTTATTGCCTTCTTGATTTGGTGTACGGTGTGCCATTTGAATTAAAATGTGAATATGGGACCTTAAACTTCTTTATGTCCCTGTTCACCATAAGGTCTTCTTGAAGGAACTGATAAGGAGGTTGCATAGATCAACTTTCTAACTTACTATGCTTCATTTTAAATGCTCATTTTATGTTGGGACTGTATTTTACATGCTGCTGTTACAGTCAGTTTTGGGGAGGGATGGAGATTGAGTGGAGTGTCTGGGATTAGCACACTGCATTATTTGGTTATTCAGGAGGGTTTGGTACCTGCATTTAATCCTTGGCTCTTTATTTTTTGGATGCTGATATTTATTTTGTTTTTTGGTTCCAATGCTCTATTATAAATGTGCTTTTCATATGTTGGGATGGTATTTTACATTCTGCTGTTACAATTATTGTTTTTCTTGGGGGTTAAAAAGATTGAGTGTGATGTCTGATGTTTATTGTGGGCTTTGATATTTAAAAAAAAAAACACATATTTTCTGTATTTACCTGGGCACTGCCAGTACTACCCGTCAACACTCCTGAATGTATGCTTCTTCCTACCAAAAAGTTGTATGAGCACTGTACCTCAGTACATCCCCCAAATGTGAAACACTGCCCCTTAGAATGTGAAACACTTCATCAAATCTATTACTCAGAAGCTCAGACCACTGTTGAAATGTGTCACTCTGTGTTCACAAAGTTCGCAGTTAAATAAATAATAAATTTTTCATATGAACTACTATGCATTTTTGCTTTATAATGTTGTTGAATGATGGACAAACCCTCTCAAGGCACTTTTGTGAATAAAATGAGGAACCGTTTCTCATAATGCAGTGCAGCTGAGAGGTGTGGGTTGATCACATGTGCATATTAGTTTGGTGCACCTGAATTAGGCAACCACAAATTTTATTCTTTTTAACTTATTTGATTCTCCTTCAGGTCCCCACCTGTAGGCATCTATCTTTCAGCTTCTCACCCAGCCCAACACCCCAACATCAGGCAGCCAACCACTTCTTCCACCACAGTTTACCATCCGAGGCAGGGTGGTGAGGGGAGCCCCACCCCTTGCTCAAACTCACCTTGACTAGGATTCAGATTCTGTGTGATGCCATTCGGAGTTGGGGCCCGTGGCTGGTGGCTGTCTTCATCCTGCCTGGCCTGGGACCTCATTTTTCCTTGTCCTGTGTTTCCCCCTTGTAGAGCGTGCAATGTTGGCAATGGCTGTGCAGTGCACACTTCCACCCATGGCACGCTGGTTGATTGCCGGTGTGGTAGTAGGTAAAGCATAGATGCCTTAGTCCTCCACACCATTGGATCTGGTGGCAACCACAAATTTAGGTGAAGTGGTAGGTTTGCCCGGCACAGTCTTGACGTTGGTTGTGATGGGCTATTGCATTGCATAATGTGTTTGCTACTGGCTTCTTTATTTGTGGGGTGCACCACTTCTGTTTTGTCATTGTGCATCACAGGGCACCCACAGCATTTTTTGTTGATCTGGGTACCAAACCATGTGGTCACCAATTTTTATTTTTTTTTATTTTTGCAGTGGGGTGCATTATTTTGTCTGTGTGTATCAGGACTGATGACAGTTTTTGACTGAGTCCCTGTAGTATATTTTGTGGTGTGTCTCCGTTTTTGGTCTGCAGACAACTGGAAATGTGCTTCCATTTTGTTTGCAGATGGCTAGATGCGTGCCTCCATTTTGCTTGCAAGTGGGTGTATGCTTCCCTTCATTTTGTTTGTAGATGGGTGGATGAGTACCTTAATTTTGTTTTCAGATATGTGTATGATTGCCTCCATTTTGATTTGCTGATGGGTGGATGCATGCCCTGATTTTGTTTGCTTATTTGTATATGATTGCCTCCATTTTGATTTGCAGATGAGTGATGCATGCCTCCATTTTGTTTGCAGATTTGTGTAGGATTGCCTCCATTTTGATTTGCAGATTGGTGGATGCATGCCTTCATTTTGTTTATACTGTAGATGGATGACTGCATACATTACCTTCAATTTGTCTGCAGCTGTGTGCATGCATGGCTTCCTTTTGTTACCAGACAGGTGCATGATTGCTGCCATATTGTTGCCAGACCTGTGGATGCCTGGGTTCAGTATTTTACTTTTTTTTCTGGCAGATGAGATGATGCATGGCTTGTTTTGTGTTTATTATGTTTTTCTCCTTTTTTCGCTTCACTTAAGAAGTGATTTATTAATTTGAACAGCTTTGTTAGCAAATTTGTGATTGTTTTGACATTCGGTTAGGATTTTGGTATTTGAAAACAAAAAACATGAAGAAAATGAATTTATTTCATTTTTTTAGCTTGGACACCACCACCATGGTAACCCTACCTGCTATTTTGGTTCAAATTTCAAAATCACCAAACAACCCCAGATGTACACTTTTTGTATTCAAGCAGGTAGCTTGTACTGGACTGGTGATCTTGGCAAAACCCATTTTGTGTGTGACTATGTCCACAACCCCCCGCCCACCCAAATTAGGATAAATTATTCTCTGGGCCATACTGGTCAGCCATATCATACGTGTGTGCTGGGTTTATACAACTTTGCTTAGCAAAAAAAAAACTTGCTGTGAAAATCAACTATACTGTTTTCTGCGCGGGTGTTGTCTGTGTTCAGTTTATAGGGACAGTCCATTATTTAGGTGATATGGACTGATGATGCCCTGATTAGAATGCATACTTTAATGATGAACTTCTTTGAAAGATTCCATCAGGTATTTAGCTGCATGCCTCCATACTGTCACTATAAAGGTATCTCCCAACTTACCTCCGGGGCACTGACCACTATATATACACACTACTTGGCACTGCCTGGTTCTCTCTGGGTAAACATTTGTCACTGTAATGTACTCCACCTTGCACTGTTACATATCCTGACTGATTAAATGATGTGTTCGCTTAAGTGTAAGTGACCAAGCATCTGAAACCAGCAATGCACTCTTGTATTTGTATAAAACTTGCTTTTTTCTAGCCTAGATTTGTTGTGTTATTGTTGATTTTCATTTTAATTAAGTGCATTATGTGCACCTATTGTACTTTAATCTTGTGCCTATTATCCTAACCTTGTATTGTAAGCCACTGTATGACCTGGGTCACAACTGATAATAATCCTTTTGATCAGCTTGCTTACCCGATTACCAAAAACATAAATAAAATAAATAAGGTAGCAGGCCAAAATGCTGGAGATGCCAGTCAACAACTGAACACTCAGCACCCTTTTTCAAGCATGCTGGCATCTTGGCAGAGTAGTGTGGCAGGCCACAAGTGAATATTCTGGGCTAGCCTGCTGGTGCAGTGGAAAGATTTATTGCGGTGACATGGGCAACTTGGGTTTGGGAATGGACTTGGGACACCCGAGCACTGGCTGGAGGTGGGAGTGACTTGAGCAACCATTCCATGCTCTCCACTTCTGATGGGGGGGAGGAGAGGGAGAGTGACTTCAGTCTGATGCCCCTGGGGATCATGGGAAGGGCCGTGACCGGAGCACCAGTGAGCATTGCTCCTCGGGGGCATGTGGGATGCATGGCATGGTCCTGTCACAGCACCCACCTCGATATGCCCCCCTCAGAAAAAGAGAATAATTGCCTCCTGTGTGACTAGTGATGCCTCCCACTCCATAGTGGATCTGGGGCCCCCTGGTGCATCTGTTACCAAGCATTGACAGAGTCGCACCAGGGAGGCTCTGAAGGCTCCGCCCAGGGGAAAATCTAAGAGGGACTGCATCCAGAGGATGCTGGGTCCATCAGCGGAGGCAGGGTGGCTGAATGGGAAAAAGCTGCTGGAAGATAGAGGATAGTAAGTAAGTAGAACTAAACAGTCTAACCCCACACATTTTTACATATACTAACATCTGAGTAGAGCAGTGTTCTGGCATTCTGGAATGAGCTCAAAACCCTACATCATCTTCAGCAGCCTGAGTATGAAGCATGAGATCTCCAGCTCATAGTCACGTGTGTATTAACATCATGAAGCAGAATGTTGCTAGCATGCAAAGTAGGAGAGGGATACCAAATGCCCCCTTCCCTTTTCATGAACACCAGCAGTGATCCAGAGCCCCCCACAGAAGCAAAAATCCAGAACACCCCCCCCCCATTTATTTTATAGAGGGCTTCTACAACATTTGCGATATCTTTGCATTGCGCAGGAAAAGAAAAATCGGGGTCAAGTTAATGGTTGGATCACAGGGGATCTCTTCACTCAGATGAAGGAAAGGGACAACCTCTGGGAAAAAGCCAGGTCCTCTCACAGCAAACATAACTTCCAATGCTATAGAGCTGCAAGAAACCACTGCACCAACCTTATTCACCAAGCAAGAGCCAACTTCCACAAGGAGCAGCTTAATAAAACTTGGGGCAATGGGAAGAGTTTTTTGGGAGAACATCAACAACACCACGATTACTGACCCTTGGCACATCGCGGATTCTCTCAACACAGCATTTACTGACCTGACTGGAGTGCTACCCCCGACTACCTGCATCCTGCTGGGGAACAAACCAACTACATACCTCAAGGGGGCTCAGTCCCTGTCTTCTACTTCAAAAAAATGTCAGTGAAGGAGGCTTACAGACACATAAAAAAAATACTAGGCAAGACAAGAATGGGGAGTGATGGAGTCGATATGAAACTCCTATCCCTAACACTGGATGTCATCATTGTGTCAGTCACAAAACTATTTAACAAATCGCTGGCCCTTGCACAATTTCCCGGAATCTGGAAACAGGCTCTTGTGACGCCGGTGTACAAGAATGGTGGATATGACATGCATCGCCAATTATAGGCCAAGATCCATCCTCGCTCCCTTATCTAAAGCCCTGGAAATGATTGTGGCCACCCAACTCACAGATTTCCTCAATAAATACAACCTGTTATGTCCCATCCAACATGGCTTCAGGCAGAATCATAGTACCTCCATTGCCTTGCTGGACTACACTGACTACTTGCACAAGGCACTAGATGAAGGAAAACTGGTGGGGTCAGTCTTCATAGATTTCACCAAAGCCTTCAACACTGTCAATCACTCTCTCTTCCTAACTCAAATACAGAACCTGGGGTTTGCAACCACTGCTGTCTGCTGGTTCAAGGACTACCTAATACACAGAAGCTGAGGCGTAAAAATTGGGCACACAGTATCTAGCTCCAATGAGGTATCTTTAGGGGTCCCACAGGGGGTCAATACTGGGGCCCTTATTATTCAGCCTCTTCCCAAATAATCTTCCTGAAGCCTGTGACACTTTACGCAGACGATGCTGTACTTCTCACCAGCAGTTCATCAATAGTCGTCCTCCACTCCGAGCTGCAAGCATCCTTTTACAATCTGGAAGACTAGTTATGTAGCCTTAAATTTCTATTAAACTACAAAAAGACCAAGGTGATGCTCACAGCTGCCCACAGCATAAAAAGAAGCTCTTTCCCCATACCATCTCCAATAAAGTCAGCGAGCCGCTAGAACAAGTTCACTCCTTCAAGTACCTGGGGGTCACCATTGATGACTCCCTCACCTTCACCCAACACATCGACACAGTGGGAAAGGCAGTGAACACCAAGCTGGGTGTACTGAATAGGCATAAAAAGTATCTCACTCCAGAAGCCCTCCATCTCTAAGTCTCCAGTTCCATCCTTTCTACCATCGACTATGGATTGGTGGTCTACAGTGCAGCAACAGACACTGCACTAAAAATGGATTCACATTGCCCTCAATAAGGCATGTAGGCTCACAATGGCTGCAGATCGAAATACCCACACCTGCTCCTTATACAAGGAGACCAATTGGCTGCCACTAAAGAACAGGATTATTTTCCAAACATGTCTCCTTGGAAAAATGGTTCAAATGGGTAATACCGCCCCTGCATTTCTAGCATCCTAACACCAAGTCCTACCAGCTATACCACCAGAGGCAGGATGAGGGGGCCCTATCAACACCTTTCCATTGAACTGTACAGGAATAGCGTGTTTTCAGCTATAGGGCCCCCTAATGGCTCAATGAAATCCCAGTGCACTTTCTAAATTCCAAATGCATCTCGCAATTAAAAAATGGCCTGAGGCAACACCTTCTTACTAGGACAGTTTGTGACTGCCACCAGGACTCTAACACCCATAATGCCCTCTCACGCACACTCTCCTTCACTTTCCTTTTACCCCCACTCTTCCCTCCTGCCCTATCCCTCTGTCTTCCTCTCCCCACTGTGCCTTTTATTCCTCTGGATCAACCTTAAAACCAGCTTACTACCAATACCTCCCAACCCTCTAGACAAAGCCACTTCATTTGGCCGCCCACTCTCCACCCAGTCCCCTCACCTTGACACCTCCTCCGACTCTCACACTAGATGTCACACCTCCTTATCTCCTTTGCTACATATAACCACTGTCCTTTACCCTAGTTGAATGCTCTTGATGCTGTACTACCACCATTGGTACTATGAATGACATTGTAACCTTATTGTATACTAGCTACCTACTATTCAAGTATTGTATATAAACTGTTTGTTATTGTTGTCATTGTCACTGCTTGACGTAGAACCTTTGTGAAAGAGCTCTGAGCTCAAAGGTATGATCTGACTCCCTAAATAAATAAAATAAATATATAAATGAACACTGGAAATAACACAAAGTTAAATTCTGCCTTTTTTAATCAGTACAGTCTGAGAGATTCAGAGACCACCCTCCCAACACCTCCCAACAAAATCATTCCAAGGTGCAAATACAGCTCCCCCTATGCACACTGACTGTAAATGACAATACTGTCTGAACAATCCAGAGCCCCCCATCAAAAGAAACCCAGGGCATGTGTGCATGCAGACACACACACACACACACACACACACACACACACACACACACACCCACTGACAGGAAATGACACAAGGGAAATAAGCATTGGAGTCCCACAAGGATCAATCCTAGGGCCTCTCCTTTTCAGACTCTATATCAATATTCTACCTCAGCCTGTCCAGCTCACATCTTACTCTACGCAGATGATGCCATAATTTCTGTCTCTGGCATGGACCAGTCGACCATCACTTCCCAACTACTCGACAGCTTCCACAAGCTAGAATCCTGGTTCAGCACAAACAACTGTTGCTAAACCACAGAAAAACTAAAAGCATGCTGTTTACTGTCCCACAGAACAAAACGAAGTTCCATCCTATGCTGATACAGAATCTTAATGGAGATGCTCTAGAGCAAGTCTACTCATTGAAATACCTAGGCATTCACACTGATGACACACTCAATTTCTCTGGTCATATTGACCATGTTGTCAAAACCGCCAATATGAAACTTGGAGTGCTATACTGCCATAGGCACTCTATGACACCTGATGCACTAAAACTAGCCAGGAGCAGTTTGGTCATTGCATCTATTGACTATGGCCTACCAATATATGGGGCAGCATTGAAACTGCCCTCAATCAAATAAAAGCCCTATTAAACAAGGCTTGTTGGCTGACCCTAGGAGTTGATTCTTCAACCCACACCTGTGCCCTCTACTCAGGTGCTGGATGGCTTCCTCTCCATCTCAGAGCCCAGTACCAGACCTGACTATTAGTCAAGAAAACTCAATTAAGACTAGTGCCTCCATCTCTATGTGGACTCTTCCAGCAGGCTAGATCATCAAAGCCAACCAGGAGTGCAGAGAAAGGTGGGCTCCTGGTTCCATTTAAACACACCACCCTGGCACAGAAATCCATCTCGTACCAAGGACCAAAATGGTATAATGGGCTACCTGCATCACTCGTTGAAAGCAATAAGATTAGCCTCTTCAAAACAGGACTTAGGACTGTACTGCATCATAAACTGGTCTGTGCATGCTCCGACTAGCCAACTACAGGACTCTTTAGCCTGAATAACCTAACCCTCCTTCCCACCCCATCCCCTCCTACACCACCATTCCCCCTCCACCTCCCAATCCTCACCCTCTCCTGTCCCTAATATTCCCACCCCACTTCCTCTCCTGTACAACCTCCCTTCATTATCCCACCACCTACCTCCTTTGCTGTTTATATC
Organism: Neoceratodus forsteri; assembly: GCA_016271365.2. NCBI lineage: Eukaryota > Metazoa > Chordata > Ceratodontiformes > Ceratodontidae > Neoceratodus > Neoceratodus forsteri. Next base: position 720,746,883 of record CM057458.1, on the reverse strand, counting down.
CCAGCCTCCTTACACACACCCCACTCCAGTACCCATCCCCTTAGTTTTCTTCCCATGCCTGTCCCCCCATTTTCCTCCTACTGAGCTTCAGCTTGCACCCCCCACACTGCTGACATTAGTGCAGCAACTCCCCCCATCACTCACCCTCCCGCAAAACAACAATGCCGTCCTTTAGGCTGCTCCCCCACCACTCCCCCTGTACAGCTAGTCCCCATTTGTATGGCCAGTAATCCCAGGGGCCTGATTATCCTAAATTGACAGACTAAAACACTTCCTTTGAAACTGTTTCCTTTGTTTGAGTCGTATCCTGAATGTTCCCTCACTGAAATGCTTTATCCCTTTGAAACCCTGTTCCTTCTATTTCATTTGCAACCTGACTAAAACAAACTGTTCCTTCAATGTATTCTAACTCATATTGTTCAAATGTATGCAACCGATATGCTTTGTCTAACTTTTTTTGCAATGTTTGCAACCTGTATGTTTGACTAAACTGTGTTGTGTATGACCTGGAACCTTTGTAAATTAGTCCCAGCACTCAAAGGTATTAATCCTAAACTGCAATCAATAAATAAATAAATCAAAGTCATATTCAGCCTGTTTTTGAAATAATACTGTCCAAGGGATCCAGTGCCCCCTTCCCCAAAAGTGCTCCAGGATACACATTCCTCCCATCCCCGTGTACTGACTTGAAATAAAACAAAAATAATTTTTTTCCCTTCATATTACTTTTTTCCCTATCGGGAAGCTAGCAGTCGAGGCTTCGTCTCTCTTTATCACTTGAGAAGGCTCCATGCAGCCCATGAGTGCATCTCACCAACTCTGGCTCCAGCCTCAGGCATTTCCCCCATGGATTCTCCCTCATAGAGGGGCCAGGGAGGGGAGGGCCATCCCCCCCACTGCGAATAATCCCGATCTCCCTGGGTGGTGCCATAAGTTGGGAGTGTGACCAGGGCTTCATGAAGCCTGCCAGCTTCTCCTTTTTCTGTTTTCTCCTTTTTCTCCATGGCTGGGATGCAGAAGTCAGCATGCACACGTGAAGGCACACGCATGCTGCATAGTCTTGCAGCACCCTCCTGTTGTTTGTTACCCCAGACCCACACTACCACTAGGATTCCACATGGTGGTGGTCATTCGGCAGGAATGACAATCCACCTTCTCCAGGAGAGGAGTGCCATCCCACCAATGATCAATCCTCTCCCTTCCCGACTAACCCCTTACAACCTGAGTCTACTTCCAAACCGGGGTCACTGTCATGGTAGGAGGTATGACAAGCACGGCCTCAGCCCTCCATGCCACTGGGTAGACAGAAAAGTACATTTTTTTGTTTGTTTGTTAATCAGTACTGTTCAATTCTTTACATTTAGAGCTCTCCCTTTAATGTACACCGACTTGAAATAAAAACAACAGTCAAATTCTTGGGAACAGAAGAGACTTACATACAGTATGTAAAATACATCTGGAGACACTTGTGAGGGTCGCAATCTGGGACACATAATTTTACAGGGAATACAGTACAGCACAGAAACTGATATTCACTGGCAGCTGCACAATTTGTTTAGTAATCAAACATATCTGATTAGCTCCAATGTGTTCCTTTCTATATAGTGCTGTTATACCTACAAATGCCATTCTACTGTATATGTAAGCTTTGTATAAATACAGCAATTACTTTTTCTAAATATCTGAATCAAAAAGGACACACATTTTGGTAAGCGATTTGAGACTTGCACATTTTAGATATTTGCTTCTAGTGAAAAATAAAAATGCAGTGACAAAACACTAATGCTATATCTCCCCACCCCATCCATTTGACACAAATGTATACAGTCACACAAACATTCTCAATGTAACATAGAAACATAGATGTTGACAGCAGATAAGGACCGCAAGGCCCATCCAGTCTGCCCACTTCTTTTTCTACTTTATAAATGTGCCATCGGCCTTTGCTCTGTCAGTGGCCTATCTATTCATACTCATCTGTATTGCTCCCTTATGCCTATCCCATGCCTGTTTGAAGCCCTGCACTGTATTCATAGCCACAACTTCCTGAGGTAGGCAGTTCCATGCATCTGCCACCCTTTCTGTGAAAAAGAATTTCCTCACATTCCCCCTTAATTTGCCTCCCTCTAGTCTCATGCTGTGTCCTCTTGTCCTGCTATTATTCTTATATTTAAACATGTTAGACTCTTTCACCTTGTTAATGCCCTTAAGGTGTTTGACTATTTCAATCATATCACCTCTCTCCCTCCTTTGCTCAAGGGTATACATATTGAGCTCCATTGATCTGTCCTCATATGTCTTCTGATGCAGTCCCTGCACCATTTTGGTTGCCCTTCTCTTGACTGCCTCAATTTGGTTAATGTCCTTGTGAAGGTGTGGCCTCCAGTACTGCATGCAGTACTCCAGGTAGGGCCTTACCAGTGTCTTGTAAAGAGGAATTATTACCTCCCTCTTATGACTTGTAATGCCTCTACTAATACACCCTAATGTCCCCCTAGCCTTACCTACTGCTTTAGAGGTCTGCTTGGATGATTTCAGGTCACCAGTGATGATGATGTCCAAGTCTCTTTCTTCCTTTGTGACTGCCAGCAACTCCCCTCCCAGCCTATAAGTGGCTTCAGGGTTTCTCTTCCCTATGTGCATGATCTTGGACTTCTTTGCGTTAAATCCCAGTTGCCACTCTTCTGACCATTTTGCTAGTTTATCCAGATCTCTTCTTGTCCTGTCCACCCCATCTGGATCATCTACTCTGTTGCAGACCTTGGTGTCATCTGCAAACAGACAAGCCTTACCCTCTAGTCCATCTGCAATGTCACTAATGAAGATATTGATGAGGAAGATATTGAATGTGCTTGAATTCAGTTCCGCCATGTACTTATTGCATTCCACAACAGATGAAAACTGTAGAACTTGGCATTTCACTGAGAAAATAAGAGCTAAGTTAAACTTCTTACCTAGCAGAGGCAGATTGAAAGCAGAAGTGCACTGAAGTTTGATTTTTTTTTTGTTGGGTAAAATCATTTTAGATGCTAAATTATGATGAACTGTGGTTAGTTCATTTCATTTCATTTTTATTGGTTATACTGGAAAGGCATGTGAGCATTGCCGCCCATTTACACGAGCATTCAGTTGCATACAACAATCATGTGACATGACATAGAGTGAAACATTTAACTTACAGCTAGGGCTAACACCAAGGTACACGTTCAGTCAGGACACTATAGACAAAAGGGCAACCAAGAACTAATCTGGGTGATTTAACAAATACAAAGGTGACATTAACTTTCTGTGAGAGTTTCACAACAATATAATAAACAGCGGAAAACAAAACATTTAAGTGCAATCAAAAAATTATCCGAGGTGGAGTAACAGTACTACAAGTGCTAGAAAGAGAGGGTAAGTGCCAGAAGTGGATATCCAGAGGGTTAGGAGAAAAAGGTGCGGTTGGGGATCCAGATTAGGGCAGTGAGCAGGTGCAGGAGTGAATCAGGGAAAAATGTCTCCTGATATTTTGTTTGAAGGCATTTGTGGAGGGACAGAGTTTTAGTTCCGGGGGAGAGAGTTGAAGAGCTTAGGTCCCATAAAGGAAAATGTTTTCTGACCTTGAGGGGTCTAGGAGAAAGGAACTGTGAAAGAAAGATTGGAGGACAGTCTAGTGGTCCTGGTGGTGGCAGATGTCTGGAAGAGAGAGGCAAGGCAATCAGGGAGCAGCCGATGGGACAGTTTGAAGAAGAAGGTGGCCATCTTGTAGTTGAGGCGGGCCTCAAGTGAGAGCTGACCAGTGAGCTCATAGAGGTCACAGTGGTGTGTGAGTTTAGGGAGGCCAGAGGCAAAATGGATAGCATTATGGTAGGAGCTTTGGAGTCTGGAAAAATTTTTGATGGAGAGGTGAGGGAGGGAGACAAGAGAACCATAGCCAAAGACAGGATGTAGGAAGCTGGAAAAAAGGAGGGATTTAGATTCCCCGTTAATGTAAAGCTTAGTTCTGGGGAGGAGACTGAGGCATTGGTGTTTTTTTTAATTGTGAGGCTAGTGTGAGTATCGAAATTAAGGTGGCATTCCAGGAGTAAGCCAAGGTACTTGAATTCACTGACTCTTTCAGTGGAGTTACCAAGGTTGTCATAGAGGGAGAGATCAAAGCCAAGGGTTTTGTGGGGGCTGGAGAAAACCATGAACTTAGTTTTTTTGGAGTTGAGTATTAGACCTTTGGACGTGAACCAGGTGTGAAGTCTGCTGAAATTGAACTGGAGTTTGTTAATGAGAGTGATGGGTTTTTTGCCCTGACAGAAAAGGGCTGCACTATCAACATAGAGAATGAGTTCAGAGGAGGTGCAGATGTCAGGTAGGGAGTTAATGAGCAGAGAGAAGAGCAGAGGCCCAGGATGGACACTTGAGGAATGTCGTATTTGATGGGGCAGGATTCAGAGAGGACACCGCCAATAATGGTGCGATGGTATTTACCCATTAGGTAGTCCTTGGACCAGAGGTGGACCTCTAGTGAGAAATGGAGGCCAGCCAGGGTTTGGAGGAGGACTTCATGATCAGCATGGTGAAAGGCTTTGGTGAGGTCTACGAATGCAACTCCAGTGTAGAGGCCTTTGTTTTTGGCTTTGTCAGTGGAGTGAGTGAACTTGCTGAGGGCAGTTTCAGTATTGTGGCAAGCACAGAACCCATGTTGAACAGGTTGTATTTGGAGAGGAATTCTATGGTTTTCCTGTGGACCACTTTCTCTAAGGTTTTGGGGAGAGTGGTAAGGAGGGAGATGGAGAGGTAGTTGGATAATAGATCCTTGGGAGCAGATGTGTGAAGAGGTTTAACAATGGTGCACTTCCATGCTTTTGGGAAGGACCCCCTGCAGAAGGAGTGGTTGAAGATGTTAGTAAGAGGGACGACCAGGGAGTCACAGACAAGATGGAGAACTCTGAAGTCAATGTTGTTAGTGCCCTTGAATGATCTTGGGTCATTTGTTCTGATTAACTTGACCACTTTAGCAGGGGTTAGGTATCTAAAATGGAACTTGGGTGGGAGACTGAGGGTGTGTGTGGGTAGACTGGGTAGGAAGGGAGATGGGCTTGTACTGGTCGAGGTCACCAAAGTATTTAGTGAAAAGGGATGCAATTTTGCTTGGCTCTGGGGTGGTAGTCCCTTTGGAGGTGAGACAAATACATTCTTCATAAATTCCCCTACCAGTTAGGTTGTTAAGAATGTTCCAGGTCCTCCTAGGGTTCCCCTGAACAGCACGTTGATTTTTCAGAATGAAGGAGGATTTAACAGATCTTGTGGAAGATTTGCACCTGTTCCTGGGAGTTTTGAAGTCTTGGAGGAGGTGGGGGGGGGGGTTGTGTTTTCCGTACAACTTCCAGGCTCAGTCCCTAGCCCTCATTAGTTTGCAAAGCTTGGGGGTGACCCATTCTTGGCTAGAACCCTTGACCTGGAACTTCTTAAGTGGGATAAAATGGTCGCAGAGGGCAAAGAACTTATTGCTAAAGGCTTCAAGTGCTTTGCAGATGTCAGAAATGTTTTCAGTGAAGGACCAGTCTTGGGCTAGGGCTGCTTTGAAAAACTCGGAGGTGTCCAGCTTCTTCAATTGCCTGGTTTGGATGAATTTGTTGGGGCGGGGAGTGTTGTAGGCCAATGGCAGAAAACAGCACAGTGGTCACTGACTGAGTTGGAAAAAACTCCAGAAGCGGTGACATGGGAGGTGTGTGAGACCAGGACCCAATCGATAAGTGACTGAGATCCAATCTTGTAGATGGCTCTGGTAGGTTCAGTGATGAGCTGGTGGAGGCCAAGGCCAAGTAAGGATTACTTGGTGGAGTCACAGTGAGGGGATAGCCAGTTAAGGCTGAAATCCCCTAGGATGATCCATTCTCTCCCTTGGAGAAAGGAGGTCTTGATATCTAGGAATGGGTCTAGATCACGAGGTGAGGAGGAGGGTGATAGATAAACCACACTGACTATGACTATTTTATCCATTCCAAAGAGGAGGTTAATCGAGATGGACTTGAGGGAGGAGGTGGGAAGTGGGGGGTCGAATTCGGTAGCAAGGAGGTGATTTGCAACTCAGATGAGGCAGCCTTCCACATGCTTTCCCACCATGTCTTTTCTAAAGACCGAGTAACCCTCAAGGAGGATTTCATTGGGGGAGATGTCCTCCTTCAGACAGGTTTCGGTGAGGCAATGACATCAAAAGCATTAGCTGTCACCCAGGACTCAATTAAGGTTTTTTTGTTAAAAGGCTTTGCACGTTAAAGTGAGCAAAGGTGAGCTGTTTGGAGGGTTTGGGGGAGGAGTGAGGGTTGAAATGGGTAGGGGGTGAGGGGCCGGGATTGGGGTGAACAGTGCCTGAGATCAAGAGTAGCAGGAGTAGAAGCCTTAGGTGCCTGCAGTTCATAAGCAAAGACAGCTTGGTGGCAAAAGGCCTGGTGTAGTGGTTGGTAAAAAATATACGGCTTTGGTAGAAAGGTGTGTTCATCTCAGTGTTGCTTTTGTCTGGTTCCTATATTTTATATTTTTTAATTTAAAAAATTTAAATAGTGCGTCTTTTATTCAGACAGTTTACTGATCCTTTTATGCTCACTTGCAATTATGCTGCCATGCTATCCACTGTGACTGTGCATGAAACTTCCTTGCGCTAATAGCGCTTGTCTGTGTAGCTGTTACTCGCAATATGCAGGTACAAGCATGGAGCGAGACAGATACATTTGCCTAGTGAGCAGTGTCATCAGAGCAGTTGAAACTGTTGAATCAGTGCATGTACTTATTTACTCTGTTATTAAATAAAACAAATTCACTTTATTACAGAGAGAGCCAGTGTTTGAATAGCAGCCATTTATTGACACAGTATTTTTCTTATCTATTAGAAACTATACCCTCTCAGCATAAAGTATAGATGACTGTCAGAATACATACGAACATACATATGCGCATACTGTACAAAATTGCCAGCATATACATACCTTACAGTCTATCTAGTCTGCTCTAGCGTGCAGGACTCCAGCATTTTAAACTGCTGCTGACCCCCCCACCCACTGTTTCTGTTCGTGTTTCCTTCACACCTACCCCCCTGCCCCCTTGCGGATTGAACCCTCCCATTGAACCTGTCCCATCCCTACTTGAAGCTCTCCATTGTCCACAATTATACAATGGGGTATGAAAATCCTGTAACCTCAATGGTCAAAACACATCACATGACCGTGGTATATCCTGTAATAACCCACAGCTGAGAAATGGCAATTGTAAAAAACATACTTAAACACATTTAAAATTTATTTTACACATGGTCCATTGTACAATCACAATAAGGCACTCCAGGGTGTGGGTTATTGGGGGATTTACCTACTTCTTGTGTGGTTAAGTCACTCGACTGCGTCCGTGACACACCACACAAGGCGTGCAATAAATCCCCAACCCTGTGTACTTATATGTAATACACATCTCCTCTGGCAGTGCGTTCCATTCAGCAACCACCCTTTTTGTGAAATAGTGTCTCCTTATTTATCTCCTAAATCTGCCTCCTTCCAACTTCAGACTATGTCTTCTGATTTTCCTTCCTACTTTTAGTTTGAACATACTCCCTGTGCTTACTCTGCTCATTCTCTTCAGGTACCTGAAGGTCTCAGTCATATCCCCTCCCTCCCTTCTATCTTCCAGGCATTACATATTGAACTCATTCAGACTCTCCTCATAGAGTTTATCTCCCATAGGATCATTTTTCTTGCCCCGCGTTGCACTCCTTCCAGTAGCTTGATGTCCCTTTTTAAATAGGTTCACCATTATTGTATGCAGTACTCCAACTACTCCAATACAGTCAGTAATACTGTTTCACATACTAAAGATTTATTAAATATATTTACTCAAAATAAATTAGTGACATTTACACTTTTGTCATCGTATTACTGCTTACTTTTTTTCATCTTACTACTTACTTGAGACTTGCCTGAGCGGCGCCTCTGAAACTCGGCGGCCCCTCTTGCAGCCACTCGCGGCCGCCGCCCACCTGGACGCACTCTCTCTGCCCGCCCTCCTGGAACCCAAAGCCGGATCCTGAAACAAGTTCTCTGTGCCCATGCGGTGCCTCTGAAACTTGGCAGCCCCTCATATGGCAACCCACAGCCGCTGCCCACCTGGACACACTCTCTCTGCCCACCCTCCTGGAATCCAAGGCCGGATCCTGAAACAAGGACTCCACACCTGAGCGGTGCCTCTGAAACTTGACGGCCCCTCATACGGCCACCCGCAGCCGCCTCCCTCCTGGATGCACTCTCTCTTCCCGCCCTCCTGGAACCCAAAGCCAGATCCTGAAACAAGGTATGGTCACTGTTTTGCTTGCTCGAGCCATGGAGAGATGGCCGTCTCCTGATTGGTGCAGTGCTGTGCTACCAGATCCTGTTTGCTCCAGCCTGCGCCTCGGACTTCTCCTAATTGGAGTGCCTTTTTCAACCTTCAGCACCATTGATTTTACTTACTCTCCACTGCTAACTACAGCCTCTTTTTATGGAAAAGTAACTGCTGAGCTTTGATGCATGTTAGACATCTACCTCTCTGCTTGCTTGTACCTGCACAGATGTAAAAGCATGATTTGATCTGAACCGTAGTTATCCTAATTGTCATCATACAGCTTACTACTCTCCTTCATTAGATAAGACTGACTAGCTACATTTTAGCATTGTTGCCTGTTTTTTGCGCTTTATTTTACTTTTATCTGTCTACCCTCCCCTTGTTATTTTTCACTGGCTAAACTAATACGCTGTTCCCATTTTAAGGTGATTCACCCCTATCCCTGTCTCTTAAAACTCTCCTAGCTGGCCCATACGAACCCACCTCCCACGCTCTGTCTCTCTAAACTGTTCTGACCTCACCCATTGTCTCATACTAATCCCATCCAAACCCTATTCTCACCTCTGCTATCTTTTGTTTAAACACTTGATTGCCCCCAACCCCTGCTGTCTGTAAGGCCACCTGCCTCCCAACCCCTCCTGCTGATACTTTATAATCTCCCCTTTCTTTGCTCCCCTAGGATTCTGCACCCGAGCAGTGCCTCTGAAACTCGGCGGCCCCTCATATGGCCACCCACGGCCGCCGCCTTCTGGACGTGACTTCCTCTGCCCACTCTCCTGGAACCCAAAACCGATCCTGAAACAAGATAAGGTCGCTGTTTTGCTTGCTCGAGCCGTGGAGAGATGGTCATCTCCTGATTGATGCGGCACTGTGCTACCGGAGCCTGATTGGTCCGACCTGCGCCTCGGACTTCTCCTGATTGGAGCACCTTTTTCAGCCTTCAGCACCATTGATTTTACTTGCTCTCCACTGCTAACTACTTCTCCCCCCCCCATCCCAGGCCTCCTTTAAATAGTCTCCCAGCCCCGCCCTCCTCTCTTAGCTCTCTTTCATTGGCTCTATTTCTTCTCCCCACATCTCTTCAAATGTACTGGCAAGCAGGGTGTTGCTGAATTAGTAGCTCTGCCCTCCCTACAAATTTTCTCCCTGGTCAACTGCCTTTTCCTCAAATTCACTATCCATATTACCTTGGTACTGACAAGTAGTATCTATTTACCTCAGGCCCATCTCTAATTCCCACAATCTCTATCTCGTCTCACAGGAGTAACTGATTTTTCAGGCATCCCACCTCATCATTCCTGCCGACTAAAATGACCCAGTACCTGATGATGTTTGGTTTTTTTGTCTCCTCTATCCCATTACTCCACCTGTTGCTGTTAAATATACTTCCAGCTTCCCCGGTAATACCTCCCCTCCCTTCCCATGATTTCTATTTCTCTAACCTCTTAGTGGTGCCCAATGCGCACTGTGATTCCACTCCTTTTCTACTATGTAAGGCATGGTTCAACATCGTCTTTCAGGTCTTCAAAAATTACCACGTTTGGTTGCGGATCCTATACCCTTTCCTGTGATTCAGACTTTGATATTTGCTCCTTACCGCCATTCTGCTCTCTGGCGACGTACAGCTAAACCTGGGGCCAGTTAACCCCATACCTAACCCAATTAGCAACACAAAAGGCCTAAAATTTGCTCACCTTAACATCAGGAGCCTTGTGCACAATCTGTCTGAACTAGAAGCTTGGACCTTCCTCTACAAGCCTGACATAATTTGCCTAACTGAAACCTGGCTCAAACCCTCCACCCCTGACACTGCTTGCTCCTTCCCATCCTATAATCTCCTAAGACAGGACCTACCTGCAACCAAGAGGGGTGGCGGCACAGCTATTTATTTTAAAAATCACTTTCAGCTCTCTGTTATTAACTCACCTCCCCTCCTGCACTGTAAAGCCTTTCATGCCCGTCTCACTCTTGGGGCCAAACTACTTCATATTGTCTGCGTTTACAACCCCCCTAAAGGTGCCCAAAGAGGCTTGGATGAACTACTGGCTCAAACCTCACTCTTATCCAGAAGAAATGAAGTTCTCATATTCCGAGACCTAAACATAAACTGGCTAGGAAGCTCCCAAGCCCTATCCCTAACCAAACTACAAAGTTCAAACCTGCACCAACTGATCTCTGAACCTACAAGGACCATCCCCCACTCCAACACCAGAACATTACTGGACTGGGTAATATAATGACTAATCACCCAGAACACATAGTCTACTCAGGCATATTAGCAGATGCCATCACAGACCACTCCCCCAGTTTCTGTGTTTGGGGTAAAGGGAGGTCAGAACCTACACAGCCCAGGTACATCTCCTTTCACAACTATGCCCATTTTGACTTACTGGACATTGCTAACATTGATTGGTCCTCTCTCTATGAGTCAAGTGATACCCAATCTGCTCTTGGTCTCTTTCTGACCCACTTCCTAGCACTGCAGGTCAAGCAGTGTCACATAGTAATGCATCGGGTGAAAAACAGACAAACCCAATGGCTAAAATATAATCTATTCAGTAAACTTCACCTAAGAGATAAAAGCTGCCTCCATTTCAGATGCACTGGCCTAGCCACTGACCTTACCACTTACAGGACTAAGTGTAACGCCTGCAAAAAGGAGATCAAACAGGCCAAAAGCTCCTACTATAAAGACCTCTTAATGAACTCCTATGATGACTTCAGGAAATTCTGGTCCCACATCAAGCTCTTCCTTGGCTCAAACTTATCCTACACCCTGAATGAAATGGTGCTAAATGGAGTCCACTGTAACAATTTACATGCTATTGCCAACTTTTTCAATGACTATTTATCTGATCTAACTAACTATACCTCCACCTTCCCCTCCAACCTGACCTTAGCTTATCCAGCAAATGCCTCTGGCTCAAACTTTTTCTTGAAATCTGTCTCCAGACTAGATGTACTGAAATTGCTGAATAATATCTTTGAGCATACACTGCCAGTTTTGACAATCTTGAACCCAAACTCCTTAAACTAGCTACACCATTCATAGCTGCTCCCTTAGCCAAAATCTTTACCCTCTCCTTATGCCAGGGACATGTCCCAGATATCTGGAAGATGGCAAAGATTGCCCCGTTCTTAAAAAAGGTGACCCAAAGGACCCCTCAAACTACAGGCCAATTGCTATCTTGTCTGTTCTCGGAAAAATCCTTGAAAAGCTTGTAGCTAACCAAACTGTTGAGTTCCTCCAGAAAAATGACCTATTAAACTCTGCCCAGCATGGATTCCGTAAGGGGCCATAGTACCACCACTGCTCTATTCAAATTCACATCCAATACCCAGATGGCCATGGACTCTGCTTCTCTCACAGGGGCTATCTTCATTGATATGACCAAGGTCTTTGACCTAGTTGACCACTCTATCCTCATTGACACACTTCAATCATTAGGTTTCTCACCCAATGTTATGAGCTGGTTCAAAAGCTACCTGACTGACTGAACACAATTTGTGAAGTACAACTCCACCCTCTCTGACAAGGCCATGACTAACATTGGAGTACCCCAGGGGTCCATACTTGGCCCTTTGCTTTTTTCTATCTTTATAAACAACATCACCTCAAACCTTATGAAAACCAGCTCCCTGCTGTATGCAGATGACATAGTGCTGTACTTTAGCACCAAATGCATCAAGGATATAAACCTGAAGCTCTCCCACAATTTCCAAATACTCCAGCAGTGGCTGGTTAGACACAAACATGTCCTAAATGAGACAAAGACCCAAGCTATGCTCTTCAGATCCAGTTTTAAACTTAAACACTCCCAGTGCAAGTTTAAAGTCTCCACTATCAGTGGCCCCTCAGTAAAAGTTGTTAACTCTTTTAAGTACCTGGGGGTCACACTGGATCCATTACTAAACTATATGATCTTCATATTCAGAGGACCTGCAAATCTGTAAACTCTAAACTTTGAGCTGCCTATCGAACCAGCTATGCCTTCACCCCATCTGCCAGGCTGGCTGTAGCCCATTGGATACTACTGCCATCACTTAACTATGGGGCAGCTACTTATATTTCTGCAAACAAATCAAGTCTTCACAAATGGGATGTTACCTATAATAATATATGTCACTATACATCCTCCTCTCATTGGCTGAAACACTACTGCCTCCTCTACTCTGACCTTGGTTGGCTTCCTCCTCAGGCATCAAGACTTTATTCTTTCGGCTCCCTCATTGACAATATAATTAGGACCCAGATACCTAAACCCCTAACAGTACTCTTCCGAAGTCAGGCCTCCTGCTATGACCTTCGCTCTGCTGGCAATGCCCCTGTTTGTATCCCTAAACATGCTACCACAATTGGCTCTAGTGCTTTTGCCTGTCAGGCCCTCCAGTACTGGAACTCCCTTCCTCTAACCATTCGTCAATCCTCTTCACACTCCTGCTTTAAGAAAGCACTGTGCCACCAGCTCATATCTTCCTGTATCTGCTCCTGTTTCAAACCTCCATAGGTACAAGATTCTTTCTGACTCCCCTCACCTCCCGTTTAATCCTGACCACATTCCTCCCTCAGCACCTTCTCGCAATCCGACAGGGTTACTCCCTCAGCCGGCAGCAATTGCACTTCCTAATCTCATTCCCTTCACCCCCCCCATCTTTTCCCTCCACTCCACCTGCTGCTACTTACTTCCCTTACTTTCTTCTTTCTCTCTGACCTGCTCTGGGCATCGAAGATCACTTTCTTCATTCCTTCCTCTCTAATCTACCTAATCATTGTCTCCTAAAGTGACACTGCATTTTTCTTTTGTAATTTATTCTCCTCATAATGTTAGTATAAGCCCTAATTTTTCGTGAAATTGTCTGTACTGCTTACACTTACCTGTGATACTGTACTACCTATGTATGCTACCTGCTTGTATGTACCCATCACTTTGACTATTTCTAGAATGTACTGTTACTGTTGTTTTCCAGAAGTTTGTTTTGTATTCTCCCAGGTAGTGCCCCGAAAATAGTCATTGCTATGGCTAGTGCACCTACCCAGTAAACAAAAACTAAATAAATAAAAAAATGTGTTTTTGCTATGCTTGCCTTGATGATAGTGAATGTTGTGGCTGGCGGGGGGAGCGAGCATGGTGGCTGTGAATCATTCAGCATTCAGACCACATACAGCTGCATTTCATCCATCATATGTTGTTGAAAAGAAAAAATAATGATGTTGTTTCAATCATTCACTTGTCAGAGGTATGGATTGTATTATGCTTATTCAAGTATCGTGGTCATGATATAGTGTTTTCTTGGTTCAAGTGTTACCCCCCTTACGCATTGTTTAGACATGCAATTTGACTGTTCTTAAAAGCTGACATACACTACTCAGTGGTTCATATTTTGTGTTGTACTGTATATACCTTTTTTTTAAATGTCAGTTACATAGATTGGACAGAGTATTCCTTATGTGTCTAGATGCTGAAATTTTTTTCTTGCATTCGTATGACTGGTATATATGAATCTCCACCAAAAGGAAGGACAGACTTCCTGATTGCCCTTCACAGCCATATGACTTCTCTGTATTTTTTTTAAATTAATGTTTTCCAATCAAATATTTTATTCTTCGCCACACTGCATATTACGTACTGTTAGTTAAAGTGAGCCAATCCATTTTCATTCTTACAAAACTAAATGTAGATGAATGCATGATCCTTGTCCGCGGATTACCTTATAATTATGTATATGCAAAAGATATTGGTTATAGATTGTCCCACTCACCCATAAATAATTAATCTATCCATTGTTTATTCCTTATAAAAAGTTTATTCACATGTACTTGAATCACTTCCAGTCCATAAAAATATCAACGTTTCAGGTAAACCCTTCTTCAGGAAAGACTATTTGGGTCCTACATTCAATAATGAAATACTTCATTTTGGACTGTTAGAATGTTAGAATACATTGGCCCAGATATTCAAACTGCACTCAAAACTGGCGCAACAGCAGGAGCAAGCACAAACCAGTTGCGCAAATGCGCAACAGGTGCGATATTCAAACATGGAGCAGAGCAAATTATGACAACAGCGTCTGAATATCGCATACTGGCCATCGGCGCAACCAGGAAGGAGAAGCTGAGCCAAACAAGGCGCCATGGCGCAACCATGGAAGCCCAGCTGAGCAGTGCAGAGCTACAGCAAGCACAGCCCCCCAGAGCAATGGAACTGCACATCCAGGGAGGCAGGCTGGGGCCCACCGCCAGCCATGCCACACATGGGCACAGGAACTCACTGCAGAACCCACACCACACTGGCACACCCCAAGCACAGCATCACTGGGGGTGGGACGGCTGATCCACGTGCCCATGGGGACAAGCCAACTAAAGCATAGCAGAGCCATGACGCCCCAGCACAACCACTGGCAGGCAGAGAGTGCCACACCAGGGTTGACAACCACAGTGCACATCAGTGCCCCGTCGCGCACAGCACAAGCGTGCACCGTGCCCCAAGACACGCTCATGTGCAGTGACAGGCACTGCAGGAAACACCATGCACCCCCCGTGCCACACGTCAACCCCATGCTGCAGAGAAGCAGACCACCCAGACCCACCCTGTGCACCCAGCAGTGGGTGGCAGCAGATGGTGAGAGCAACAGAAAGGCAATGCTATGCTGGTGATACCTCCCCATGGACACACACACACACACACACACACACACATATATCCAGGACCATAGTAGCCCAGATGGCATGTACACCCCTGCAACGGAGCACCCAGAGCCAGTTGCAAAGCAGACACCAACACAGCAGTTGTACCAAAATAGTATTTAATATTCAAACAAAAAGAGGTAACAAAACAGCTAAAACTATGTACAAGTTGGGGGGGGACGGGTAAAAGGCAGGGGTGTGCAAGGGGGAGGGAAAACAACTTGGAGAGGGAAGTCAGGGTGAAAGGGATGGGGGAAGGGCAAATAAAAGGTGGGCTACGGCCCAGCAGGCTCCTGCTCCTCCCCCTGCCGTCTTCCCCTCCTGTGTCTGTGCCGCCATTTCCCCTGTTGCTGTAGGGCTTGCAGGAGCTCTCCTGTTGTCGCTCGACCAGCTGTGTCAGGCGCGGACATCGTGCACCATGCGCTTGGCACACGAGGCCTAGGAAAATGGGAACACAGTCAATGGCTGAGACTGACCACAACCCTGAACACCACCCAACCTGCAACCCAGCTAACCCAATGTGCTGCACATGTGATGGCATGCACCACCCACAGTGAACATGCACATGGCCATCACAAACAAGCGGCACCAGCCATCGCACCACCGCCCACACACACTGCCCACGTCAATCACAGTACAAACTAGGCTGTCATGTGATGTTGCAACGTGGTGCGATGCCAGTCACACAGCTATGTGCCCAGTGCATGCCTGGACCACCTGTGATGCATACACAGACGTGTCGTGATGCTGCACTGTGATGCAGGTCACCTGTGTCACACCTACATACATGGATACATAGACAGTGTCGGCAGATAGGGGCCTATGGGACACCTAGTCTGGCCATTTGGCCTTGTACGATCACTCTCATGTCCTATAAGTCCATTCCCCCTCACCCCTGACCTCCAGAAGTCCCTCATGGCGAGCCCACACATACAGATCTCCCGTGACCAAGTCAGCCCCCACCACATCCTCTGGCAGGGTGTTCCACTCGTCCACCACCCATAATGTGAGGAACACATTCGCATGTTTCCTTAAGCAACCCCCTCAACTGCATCCCATGCCTCTACACCTGGAACATCCTCTACGCTGACAAATATTGGTTCCTGCACACTGTTCCCCCTGTACAATACTCGTATGACCCCATCATATCCCACACCCTCCTCCCCTCCAGGAGTACATGTTCAGTTCCGTCAACCTGTCTGCATAGGACATGTGATGCAATCCATGCACCATCCATGTCGCCCTCCTGTGAAGCTCTCCACCCAGTCCCTGTCCATACGCAGCTATGTGTTCCGAACTGTACACTGCTCCAGTGTGGGGACTCACTAGTGTTACGTATAGTGGAACTACTACCACCCATCTGGTTGTGTCCATCATGGTTGGTGGTCCTGCCCCCAGCATGCAATAGCATCCATGACGAATGATACTCACACCTCCAGCAGCTCAGTCTGCGCTGCTGCTGCTGCTGTTGATGCTGCTGCTGCCGCTGTGGGCCGATGGCCTGTGGGACTGAGGGCCCTGGCATGGCCCACATCAGCCGCGTCCGGCGCCCGTCACCATCCGGCCTGTGGGAGACATATGGTGAGACAAACATCAGTGTGACTCAAAAGCAGAGTGCCCCCTGCCCCAGTAAGACTGCCTGCCCACACAGCCATAACCATCCATCGCACAGCTGCACACACTGACACACCAATGCACAGCCACCCAGGCACACACACACCCCTACAGAGAATATAGGTGAATAGATGGTACACTCACGTGGGAACGCAGCCGCGCTAACAGCTCCGGGTCCCTCCGGCGGAGATCACTGACCCGGTGCCGGCACTGCTCCACAGACCGGCCCCGGCCAGTGACCCCCACCAGGTCAGTGGCCACTTGCTGCCACACATGGGTCCTCGGTCCGGTGAGGGGGGCCTCACCATACAGTTGGTCATAGTGGGGCTCCACTAGGGCCACCAGGTTGGCCACCTCAACGTGGCTCCACGGCACCGCCCTCCTCTAGCGATGGCACCAACTTTACAGCAGGCAATATGGCGCCCGCTGCGCTGTGACTCCGATGGAGTTGTTGTGCAATAGACCAGCACAGGCACCTGTCGCTGTTTGCATGCACAGCCCGTCACTTACATGGCGCTGTAGCCAGGCAGCGCAATAGGGACGTGACATGGCATGCACTCAGCGCCAGGGGTCAAAGGCATACCCAAGGTCACGGCAATGACACAAGGCACGCACAGCGCCATAGGATGCATAGGTATCCTGCGCGACTGCCGAGCACAGCACCAGTGCCACAGGGGACTATCGCCAGAGGGTGCCACAGCGCCATATAGTGCCCAGTGCTGCAGCGCCACTGGCACAATGGTGGCCATGTCCAGAATAGCCTATCGCGCTCAGCAGTTCTGCAGCGTGATCGGCGCATCGTAACCACGTCTGGGCATGCACGCCAGTGCATGGCACAACCACAAACATGCGCCATCGGCTCAGCGGACCTTCCTATTGTGCTAAGCGCATTTACGCGATATTCAGCCGACATATGCAAAGCAGGCGATCAGCCATTCAAAGGCGCAGTGGCGCGATTAGCATGTCATTAAAGTTGCGCCACACCTCATTTGCATGTGTTGCGCTATAAAAATACGACACTGGGTTGTGGCAGCCAGATTTGGTTGTTGCAGCTGAGAGGTGAGTTACATGCTGTGTGATGCTCAGGACAATGCACATGGGCAGGGGTGCTGGAGGGTGTCACGGGATGAGGGGGCTGAGCATGATGAGGGCACTAGAAGGGGCAGAGGGCACCCTTTCCATCAGTATCTGCCAGGCAGCGAGAAAGGGGGCTTCTGCCCCCGGCCTGCAGCTATGCTCATGGGGAAATGCTGTGGACTGCAGAGTGACAGGTGTCCACTTCCACCCATACAGATCAGCATGACTGACGAGAACCAGACCGAGGTGTGGGCGGCGGGCGTGGGAGGCCGAACTTCACCACAGCAGAGACCGAGGCCCTCTTCCAGGCCTACCTGGAGGATGAGCCGCTTTTGAGTGGGCGGAGGCACCCTCAGCAGCGTGCAGCTGCATGGGAGGGTAGCTCTGGCCGTCAACCTACGGAAGCCACCAGCGCTCCGTGCAGGAGTGCCGCAGAAGATGGGGACTGACCGCAGGAGGCTGAAGGAGAAGGTGGCAGCCTTAGGGTGGCGAATGCTGCCACTGGTGGGGACCACCAGTGGTGTGCTGCAGCTATCCCGACCGAGGAGACACTGGTCGCGCCATGCAGCCGAGTGCCATTGCGGGTGTTCCTGGCGGAGGATTCCAGACAGGTGGAAGCCCATCACTGCACGGTATGTCATGGTGATGTTGTGGGGCGCTGTTGTTCACATGCACTCACATGTACTCTCTTTCTGTTTCAGATCCTGTTCGTCTGCAGGAGACGGTGGTGGTGGTGCTGACAGTGAGGCAGACCTGCTGGACCAGGAGGAGGGACCTTCCACCTCCGCCAGCAGCCTGCACGCACTGCAGCAGCAGGCCGGCTGGGCTGACAACTCCGCCCGGCAGTGATACGGGTGCAGGGGTGCACAGCCTGTGTCACAGCAGTCTGGCATGCAGGTGTGCCAGCATGCTGTGCCTATGGCATGTACGCACCGGCACTATGAGGATGGCAGGCCTGCAATGGCCAGTGAGGAGGTGTGTGTCCCACGAGGGACACACGGCAGGTCAGCACACGTGCCCCGGGCGTCCCAGCTCCACACCTGTGTACCAGCATGCTGGCACAGTCACAGGCTGGGCCTGTCAGCACCGGTGGGGCAGCACGGTGGCTGAGCAGGTGTCTGGCACTGTTGACAGCACAGGGTGGAACAGATGGACCTGGGGCTCAGCAGTTGGAGGAGCAGCAACGGCAGTTGCACACCAGGCCTGGGGACAGCGCCAGGCAGTGGCACTTGTCCACCGCCCGGATCAGCCCAGCCTGGTCTGGCGAACAGCGGCCACCCTCAAGGGGTGCTGTGCACCAGGACCATCCACACCCTGGGGTCACGATGCCATTGGGGCACAGTACCCTTTGGACGTGCACACCCACCTGCTGCAGGAGTCGGACAGCTGCAGGGCGGGTTGCAAGGTCCGGTGGAGGCACTGACTGTGTCCGTGGAGCGGCATAGCAGGGAGTGTGCTCAGGACGGGCCGAGATGGTCCATATCGGACGGATGTGACCGCTGCCATCGACAGGCTGACCCAGGCAGTGGTCTGTGTGGCGACCGCGATTGACCACACTGTCTGGTGACCCTGTACCACGCACCCCACACAGTGCGCCTCACTCCGTTCCCGGCGTCATGCGACACCAGGCCTGTCGACGCCGGTTCTGCTGTGGTATCCCGAGCACCCTGGTGCAAGTTTCTTTCGCGGGATGCAGACCCTGAGCGGGCAAGGTCGCGGTCACGCACTGGGACCCTGGTGGCAGTAGTGCTCATCCGATGGGCCCCCGCGCAGCCTGCCAGTGCTGCTAGGGGCCACGGTCGGGCCGCCCACGCATCCGTGGTGGCCGTGGGACAGTGCTCCCTGACTGAGCTGTCTCCCAATGCAGGCCCTGTCTGGTGCTGCCCTGTGTGCAATGTGTGTCATGGTGGGTAGTGCACTGCTGGGTGCTCTGCTCACCAAGCTGACACACGGACCACCTGCACACTCTCCCAACCGCTGTCCACAGGTGCGTGTGGATGATGATGCCTGCATTGCACTGTACACCAAGGTGCAAGGTTGCCCAGGTCCTGACACACGACGTGGACAGTCCAGGTGGTGAGGTGGTTGGTGGTGCTGTGTGATAGCTGTAATTTTCACATTGCTGTGCTGCTGCCCTGTATGCTGCCTGGTGTGTGTGTGTGTTTATTTGAGTGCTCACCCTCTCTGCTAATGTGTTGGTATGCGTAGACCCTTCAACTCCCCTGACCTTCATGCACGGTGTGTTCCCCTGTGTGCCTGTGGTTTGGCATGAGACAGTGTTGCCTGCACATCCCTGCTTACCTGTGTTGTGCGTAGTGCTCTTCTGCAATGGTGTCCCGGTGCAGCTGGGCCTGCCGGGTCAGTCGGGGGTCCCTCCGTCCTGGGGGGGGTGGCTCATCACCCATATCACCGGCTCCACTGGCGTCCCCATCGCTGTCCCCCTCTTGGACCTGTACGGCTATCCCATGGTCTTTGGCCATGTTGTGCAGGATGCAACAGGCATGGAATATCCCACAGGCCTTTTGGGGGCTGTACTGTAGGGCTCCGCCGGAGGTGTCCAGGCATGGGAAGCATGCCTTGAGTATCCCGAACACCCGCTCTATGATGTTCCATGTTGCGGCATGTGCCTCTATTGAAACCGTGTGCGCTGGGGTCGTGGGCGCCGGTATGGTGTGAGCAGCCAGGGACGGAGTGGGTATCCACAGTCACCTGTGTGGAGATAGTGGAGATCAGTGTTAGGTCAGGTCCATATTGCCCATATCCTTGTGTGCCACTACCATGGCACCTGTGTCATTCCCACCCTTGCACAGAGTTTGCATTCCATACATGTGTACTCACCCACTAGATGACCCGTGGGGATGTTTCCACTCTCGAATCGATGGCACAGTGCAGATTGGTGCCATATGAAGGCATCATGTGCTCCGCCAGGGTGTGTGGCACAGACATTGATGATGCGCCCAGTGGCATCACACACCACCTGGCAGTTGACACTCGAGTAGCCCTTTTCGGTTCCGACATGCTTGTTCGGCTGGGGCCAGGTGGCGTGGCGAATGGCCACATGGGTGCAGTCTATGGCACCCAGCACGCCAGGCATTTGTGCTACCCTGTGGAACTCCTGCATGTTTGCTGTACACTCTGCCGCAGTGCTGGGGAAATGGATGTACTCCGCAGCATGAGGCAGCAGTGCGCTGAGGAATTGGGTGAGGATGCGTGACGTGGCCGACTGCGTGATGCCTGTGGTGTCCCCTGTCAGCCTCTGGAAGGTGCCCGTGGCGAGCAGGCACATGCAGGCTGTCACCTTGGTCTCCACGGACAGAGCGTGACTCCGTCGTGAGGGTGCCTGCATCACATCACTGCACAGCTCACTGAGCCATCTCAGTATTGCCCTGTTCAGGTGGTACCGGGCCACGATCTCAACATCACTGTACAGCTCGTAGCTGATGCGGGCACGATACCGCCTGTCGGGGGCATACCGCCGACGGGCCCCTCCACGGCCACGTCCCCCTGCAGCATGCTGTCTCACCCCCCTCATTACAGCTTCCATGTGGAAGCTGACACTGTCCATCTCCCTGGCTTCTGCCCCCCCCAGCTGCTGTTCCTGTGTTACCCCCACTGCCCCCACTGCTGCTTCCACTGCACCGGGCACCCCCACTGGCCTCTCTGTCCTCCAGGACCCACTGTCCCTCTCTGTCCTTCCTGCTCCTGTCTCTGTCTCTGTCTCTCTCTCTCTCTCTGTCTCTCTCCCCCGGTTTGCGGCCTGCTCGAGTTCTTGCGCTGCTCCCTTGAGCCGTTTTATTTTGGCTCAAATCCGGTACTGCGCAACTTCCGGCTGAGCCACTCTTGCGCATTGCGCAAGTGTTCAAATATCGCATTACACTTTATGCATGGACTCGCTTCTTCGCTGCGCATGCCTTCATTTCCATTGTGCTGTGGCTCAGCGTGTTTCGTTGGCGCAACTGGCCCCTTCTCAATATCGCAGAATGAAGACGCAAGAACTCCCACAAGATATGAACCTTTTGGAATATTCGGTTTATTAGATTTCAATTTTATTACTACATTAGATGCTAACTTGTGTCCTGACATGTTAACATCTAATGTGAGTAACAGAAAGGTTAGAAATTTATTAAGTAGTTCGAGCGTGATACAATGTATTCTAACAGTCCAAAATGAAGTATTTCTTTATTGAATGTAGGACCCAAACACCGCAAGTGTTTGAGATGGCTTGGAAATGGCATCAAAACGTATTTTGAGAAAATAGGATGCACTATCTTAAGCCGTCTGCTGCAGGAGTATAATTAGCGTCAGAAAAGATAACTGAGAAACAAAATTAAGTGTCCTCTGGTGGGAGTCAAACAATGAATGTTTAAACATATATTGCATCAGAGAAAAGAATGATTAGAAAAATACAAAAAAAACAGTCTTTCCTGAAGAAGGGTTTACGCGAAACATTGATATTTTTAAGGACTGGAAGTGATTCAAGTACATGTGAATAAACTTTTTATAAGGAATAAACAGTGGATAGATTAATTATATAAGAGTGAGTGGGACACTCTATAACCAATATCTTTTGCATATACTAGCATTAGCTATATTGGTTTATTTGTCCTCTCCTCAAAGATGCAAATGATTTCTTTAAATTCTATTTTGAGGTACAACTGAACTGGACAAGTCTTTCTTATAATTATGTATTAACCCAAACTGGACATTTTACTACACTAAGGAAAGGGGTGTTGGATCTGCTTTTAGCTATATTTACAATGCATAAACCTAGAATATCCCAGATGAAAGGCAACTTGCATTTTCAGTATTGTCCAGCTTATACAATATATTTTTCCCAGGATAGAACAGAGTAGACAAACAGTTCAGAGTGTTCTCTGCTGTACTGTGGTCCTGCTTTTATACATTTATACTATGTATTTACCCAGGATAGACCAGATGAGATACAATATCTCATTTCTGGTGGTGTCCTGTTTTAAGCAATTTTATAGTAAAACTGATTTCCCCACCGGTAGGAATGTCCAGTTAGTACAGAAAGTCAATACATGATTTTCCTTATTTATTAAATCAATGTAACAGATTGCATTGGCTTACATTTTACTTAACTGCTTGACTATGGTGCATGGTCCACAGTATGTGCACAGTTAAACTGTAGGCAACACAGACTGCAAGAAAACACACACACCACACACACACACACACACACACACACATATATATAGCACGCACGCTCCTCACACTCTTAGCCACTGGGTCAATACAGCGCATGAAAGACAGCACGGTATTAACCTCACTGTATACAGAGCACATGGATTAGCAGCATCAAGGGTAGAACAGTGGTAGGGAAATACTGCTACACCTGCCACTGCACGCTCTGGTTGGAACTAAACAAGTAGCCATGTGCTGGGTGCCTGGTCGAGCTGCTCCTATGGTGGAGTGGCTAGGGCACCAGCACACTGAGGAAACAGAGACCTGGGACCGTGGTCCAGTTCCTACCAGTTCTCTGTCTGTTGCAACCTTTTGCTGCATTTTGTTTTGTGCAGAACAAACTTTTACCCCCTCCCAACTTATTCCACATCTCTGAAGTCCACAACCCCCCCCAGAGTTTGTTATATTAGTTCTGAGGGGTGTGGGGTGCGAAGCCCCCCCCCACAAGAAAAGAGAAGCCCATTGTTTCAAAGGGCATGTGCTGTTTATGTCGGGTTGGTGTTTTGCCCAATAAGATTGTGATGCGCACTCTTTTGCTTGCAGCATTTGTTGCTGCATGGTTTTTGCATTCGGTGACATGACCCTGTGCCCCTCCCTTATAGTGATAAGACCATTCTAAGTCTGTAACAAGGCTCTGTTGAACTGTGCAGACCATGTTATCAAACAGTAACATAAAATAAATTTTACATGCTCCAATGTGAAAAACTGCAATTATTGTAAAAGATCTGTAACTTTTAATAGATACAAATAAACAATTCTTCTCAGCTTATGACACTCTTTACCTCATTATTTGCACCAGCCATTCACAAAATAAAATAAGAAAAAAGGAAAAAGACAAGAAATAAACACAGATCTGTTATTATCTCATAGTCAGTCCTGATCTAAGGCTAGTAAAACTATAGTCACACAGTTACACTGAAAGTTCCTGATGGTTTGCTTAACGTGTTATAGATTTGAAGTCACGTGATAATTACTTTGAATGTGAAAGACTACCATTAATTTTGGCAGCTTGCTTAGAAACCCAGGCAGGCACATCCAGGAAGGAATCTGCATTACACTGAAATATCACAGATCTACTTACTGATCACTTTACACTGATCAGGTGAGGTCCAGCAGGCAGAGAGGGACCTACACAAACACATAGAGAACTCTCACATGGAAACAATGATCATTTTAAACAATAAAGGCAAATGCTGTGTGTTGGTGTTATAAGTACTTGTATACAGAGAATTATTGGGAGTGTGAAATAGCAGTTTCTGATGCTGCAGATATATTTTATCACTTATCTGGTTTGGCAACATGAAACTGGGTGAGTATGTTAAATCATCTTACCACAGACTACTGGAACTTAATAAAAATATTGGAGACAGAAAAATGAATCCTTTGACTCACAACCCCAAATTTAAATTAAAATCTCACTTAATTAATAACTGAAAAAAAATTCTATGTTTTGAATCTCAAATAATTAAAAAATGAGATATTTTCTAAGTAAAAAAAACCCTCATAAAATGGATTATGTTTAAGTTGAAAATTTCAATCAACCCGTAACTATAGTATTTCTCATAGTCTTTTTTTTTAACTAATGCAGAAGTAAAAAAATAATAATTTTTCTACTAATGGCTACATAGCAAGGATTATACATTAGCTGAGTAGCTTGACCAGTGGTCAAGCTTAAAACAGCAGTACAATGCAAAAAAACCCTGCACTTTTTTCAACTGTTTATTCCCTGTGTTCTGCTGAGCATGTACCTGGTACTCTTTCCTGCCAGCAATATAGTATCACCCAACAATTTGCTCAGTTATCCATTGTGTTTGTTTTCATTTCTGCCATCTGCTGCACTGACAGCAGTAGTGCTAGATAGCAGCCACCATATTTTCTGTGGTGCTACGAAGGTCATAATGGATCACTTCCTGGTTAGGTAGTACTGCTGCTTGAATGCTCAACTAATTAATTTTCCATATTGAAAAGGAAAACATTGGGTATTTGCTAACTTATGTTTTTTGTATGGGTACATACATTATCACTGCAGACTGTACTTGTTCTGCAGCACTTTTTCCCTGCCCTCCTTCCTTTCCACTATGATTCCCTTGTGCCTATCCCATGCATCCTTGAACCTCTTCACTGTTTTCACCCCCACCACTTCCACTGGAAGGCTGTTCCAGGAATCCACCAATATTTCTGTGAAGTACTTCCTTACATTTCTCATGAATCTACATCCTCCAATTTCATAGCAGGTTCCCTTGTTTTTGAGGACCTTTTTTCTGACACATACTTCCCTTCTGTACCTTATTAATCACCATGAGGTATTTAAGTAAGCAATAAGACATGACAGGATGTGCATGGAACATATTTTACCACACAGCCAGAGGTGTCCTGCTGAGTGCCTTTAGCCGCTGGCCATGTGTTAAAATATGTTCCATGCACACCCTGGAGTGCCTTATTGTGCTTATAAAATGGGCTTCTATTTTTTTTTTTTTTACTTTGTACAGTTATAAAAATCATGCTTGTCTGTAGAAAAAATATTTTATTCTGCTAATCTATGTTAAAATAGTCTTGCCACAAACATTGTTTAATATGAATGAACTCATTTGCATATTCAATATTCATGAATCATTTGCATATAGCGCTTTAGTGTGGAGTAAAGATATAATGCACAACTTTTTTTTTTTATTTACCCTGCAACTGATTTTCTCATAGTAGCATATGAGTAACATGGGTGGACTGCCAGAGGGGTAGTGAGCAGGTACACAAACAAACTGCCAGCACATACTCTCTGTCAACTGACTTCAGAAATTTGGGAAGATGCCTAGTTAAAAGCATAGTTTAAAAACAGAAATTGAACCAACAATTATTTCTTTCTTTACACTGCGAGACCGGCAGCGTGATGGCTACAGTGGGAGTTAGGAAAGAAGTTGCATTGCAGCACTGCCAGTAAGAAACTGAATGCACAAAGAGTCCATGTCACCATGTTGAGCTATAGGTTGAGGAAAATTATGTTTTTTGCCTTCCTAATGGGCCGGCAGCATATCTTGTTTCCTGTCTTCATACTGCTGCAGTGTCTTTGGTGTCAATTTAGTTTAAGGTAACGATGTGCCAAGTGAGTGAGCAAGCGATCGGCAGGTGGGGAGGTTAATGGTGAAACTGAGAGCACAGAAGAAGAAACACATATGGCAGCAGCAGAAAATAAACATTGTGTACATTCAATATTATTAAACAAAGTTTCACTGGCAGCTAAAGCAGGGGGGGATAAACTTTCTGTCATTTTGGTTGTTCTGTCTCTGGTTTTCTCTTGCAGTGAGTAAAGGAAAGATGACTGACAGTCAAAATGTCAATATTCTAAGGCACAAGAATCTGGGCCTTTTCACTGCCAACTCTTTTTGTACCCATGCATGGAACATATTTTTTGCATGGACAGCTTAGGTTCTGATTGGCTGGTTTTGGCTACCCATGTTATAAAACATCTATCATACCCCCCTCCTCCAGGGTGTATATATTGAGGTCCTTTATTATCTCCTTATAGGGATTTTGATGCAGACCTTGCACCATTTTAGGTGCCCTCCTCTGAATAGCCTCTAGTCTGTCTGTGTCCTTCCAGAGATGTGGTCTCCAGAACTAAACACAGTACTCCAGATGGGTCTTACCAGTGATCTATACAGAGGTGACACCACCTCCTTCTTTCTGCTGGTGATACCCCTCCCTATGCACCCCAGCAACCGACTAGCCCTCCCAACTGCCTTTTTGCACTGCCTGACCACCTTTAGGTTATCAGATATGATTACTCCAGGTCTCTTTCCTTCCTGGTAGTTGTAAATACCACTCCACCCATTCTGTACTCCACCCTGGGTTTCTATGCCTTAACTGTACTATTGTGAACTTTTTCACACTGAAACCCAGATGCCATATCCTTGACCACTTTTTTAGTTTTCTCAGGTCTCTGCTCATCCTTTGCACAACCCCTGGAGTGTCCATCCTTTTGCAGATTTTGGTGTCCTCTGCAACACATAACCACAAATGGTGACATCACAAAATGGGGGTCAGTCTGTCACTCCATTATACCACTACCCTTGTGTGCTATACACACAGGTCATCTGAAGTCAAAGAGGAAAGCCACTCATAAATGTGTGGCATAAAGTTATTTCTAGTTGTTCCCCAGTTCAAACTAGGTTTAGCACCAAGCATCAAGTCACAGTATGGCACACAACCTGTTGCATGGCTCCCCTATCACTAACACCATTTACTGTATGAACCCCAGTGGGCCACGAGGTTCCAGTATCTATGCTCCGATTGCCATTTTCACTCAGCAGTGTACTGAACCCCACGCACATCCTGATTCCACTATTAATTTTGATTCTCCCTCACTAGTCCATGTTCATTAAGTGAGATGCAGCTCTGTAGCATCTGCTAAAGAAAGGCTTCATCCACTCACCTGTCAGGTTCAATCCCATTACTGTGATCCCCCCTTTTTGTCTTCCTGTATAAATTCTACAGGTGGGGAGATTGCAGAAGACTACACCTGTCTGTGTGTGGGGTGGGCTGCTACTCATCAGTGTATGGCCCTGTTAGTGAGGGCCATTACCAATGCTGTCCCCATGCCCCCTTTGTCCTATCCCTTGTAATGAATGTAGGAGGTCTTACACTTTGGGGCAAGTATAGTTGTATCAAATTGAAAACAAATACAGCTATCTGAGTTTCCAAAGTTTAATTTTACATACTTAGGAGCACAACAGTAATATTACATGCCTTAATCTAGTTTTTACAGTACGTTAGGATGTTACTACATTGTTAATTTTTATTCATCAAAATATATTAATGCAGGAGGAACCTGGGAGTGGGTCAGTAAATATCACATGCCAGCTGCACATTTTTAGTTGCTCTGGAGGATAAGCAGCAAGAAGAGCAACCATTTCGGAAAGGATGTGGTGACATACTGAACATTACTATTTACGCAATTGAAAGCTTGCCAACGGCAGGTGCACAGTGAAAGATAACTCTTAACTGTTCTTCATTAGGCTGAATGTTCCTCTTTTTTGCAAGAGGGTCTATTTTCATCTGCTAAATGCACTGCTTTTACATTCATGTCCAGCAAAACAGGAGTGGCTGTGGAGGACTGGAGGAAGATAGATGCAGTCCCACTACACAAAAGTGGTAGCAGGCATAAGGCTGGCAATTATAGGCCAGTCAGCCTGACATCAGTGGTGGGACAGTTAATGGAATCACTTCTGAAGGAAAGGACAGCCTGAATATATAGAATACAGTGGGTCACAATACCCAAGGCAGCATAGTTTCACAGAGGAGAGATCTTGTCAAACTAATCTGATAGATTTCTTTGACTGGGTGACCAAGGAACTAGATCAGAATGAAGAGGTGGACATGGCCTACCTAGGTGTCAGTAAAGCTTTCAACACTGTTCAGAATAGGAGACTAGTAAGCAAACTGGGTAGTTTAGGAGTGGGTCAAAAGGTGGTAAACTGGATAAAAAATTGGTTACAGGATAGGTGACAGAGGGTGGTAGTAAATGAAGTTTGCTCCAACGAAGGGAGGGTGACCTATGTGATGCCTCAGGGATTAGTCCTGGGATCAGAACTCTTTAGTGTCTTTTTAAGTGACATCACAGAGGATCTGGCAGGGAAGTCTACCTCTTTGTGGATGACACCAAAATCTGCACCTCAGTGGACACTCCAGGGGGTGGAAAGGATGAGCCGAGACCTGAGAAAACTAGAGGAGTAGTTAAGGGCATGGCACCTAGGTTTCAATGCAAAAAAGTGCAAAATAATGTGCTTAGGACACAGAAACCCAAGAGTGCAGTACAAAAAAGGCAGAGTGGTATTGAACACAAAGCAGGAATGATACCGGGGGTAATCATATTGGATGACCTAAAGGTGTCCAGGCAGTGTGACAAGGCAGTAGAGAGGGCTAGTGGGGTGCTGGTGTGCATAGGGAGGGGTATCAGTAGCAGAAAGGGGGAGATGATGCTACCTCTGTATAGATCACTGGTAAGACCCCACTTAGAGTACTGTGTCCAGTTCTGGAGACAACTCCAAAAGGACATAAACAGAGTGGACGCGGTCCAGAGGAGGGCAACCAAAATGGTGCAGGGTGCACATCAAAACCCCTATGAGGAGAGACTATAGGACCTCAATATGCAGACCCTGGAACAGAGAAGGGAGCAGGTGTATATGGTAGAGACCTTTAAATACTTCACCGGAGAGAAATACTTTCAGAAGAAAAGGTGTTCAAGAAAAAGTGTAAGGGGGTAGATTCAGGAGAGATGTGAGGAAATACTTCTTCACAGAAAGAGTGGTGGATTCCTGAAATAGCCTTCCAGTGGATGGGGTAGGGCAAAAACAGTGACTGATTCAAGAATGCGTGGGATAAGCACAAGGGAATCATAGTGGAAAGGAAAGGAGAGTGGGAGGAAGAGCTGTAGATCGGGCACAGTCTGTGGTAAAAGTGTAGATGGGGAGAAAAGGGCAGACTGGATGGGCTAAGTGGTCCATATCTGCAGTTAAATTCTATGTTTCTTAGAGAGGGACCCCAATCTCCAGAAAAAGAAATCAGAGTTGGCAGCAGCAGATATTGATTACGCAATGATGCACAATATAGAAAATACTGGATGGGCAACTATGCACAACCAGTGTGTTCTGCCACAGAGGGGTTCTGATTCCCTCTGACCTCGAGAGCAAAGCTCGAGAGATCCATGGGAATCAGAACCCCGATGTGACAGAACACACAGGTTGTACATAAAGTTGCTCATCCTGTATTTTTTATAGTGTATAGTAGTATTATTGTGAAATGTGGTTTCATTGTGGTTCGAACCATTGTGTTTTTTTTTTCTCCTTTTCATAATGAAACTGACTTGAAAAGTCTCTAGAGGTTCTAGAATACTGTCACCACAGAATTAAATTGAGGAAAGCAACTATGTGGCAGCATTCCAAGTGGTTCTGCTGCAGTAGTGACATCACTACTGCAGAGAGAACAACATAATGACATCACTACTGCAGCAGACCAGGCATATACCAAGCATGGAATTTCATGCATAACAGCATTCCACTATACACTATAACAAAGGAATTGTTATTTCCAAAACAAGAATGTGTGCATCAAAATATGGCCATCTCTTTCCTAGTTCATTCTGCCTTGCTGCTGTTTAGGAACTGAAGTCATAATCCTCAGTTTGTGATGTCACAATCAGTTCCATAGCAGCACTCTGTGATGTCACAGGCAGATAATTATTTCCCTAGCTCCTGATTAACTCCAATGCAAACTGAACTGTATAGAATAAGAATTTTGTTTTCATACATATATCTATATTAAAACAAGCATTTGTCGATGCCGAATGTTTGCTTGGGGTGAACTCTGGGGCTGAAGAGTCCAAGGCACACCTTGATGCCTGTCACTGGCTGCAGGGTGGTGGGGTGGGGTGGGTGGGGAATGGCAAGGAGTATTACAGTCAGCAATCCAAAGGCACACCCCTGATGTCTGTCAGTCTGTACAGGGTGGAACGTTATGGTTAGAAACCCTAACACCCCAGGCGTTTATTGGTGTTTGCACTACAAATTTTAAACATGGCCATTTTGTGACCCCCACCTCATGAAAGCATTTGGGACCTCTTCTCAAGAACAGTGACACTGTGATTTTGTCAATGTGTCCTGAACTTAGAGTTTCCACAGCGACCACGCCATTGTATGCAAGACATACGAAAACACAGATCAGGCAGTATGTGAAAAATGACAGCTGTACCATTCATAGGGAGGTGTGAAGCGATGGCAATGTTGAAAATCTGTAGTGAAAATATTAAAAATGCTCAAACTTCCGAGCGTACATGGAAACTGTGCAACGCATGCACATAATGCAGTCATTTAGTGGAATTATTTCACCAAATTTTCAACATAGGCATTTTGTGACCTCTGCTCATGAAGACTGTCACTATGATCTTCTGAATCTGTCCCTAACATTGATTTCCCACAGCAACTGCACTATTCTGCGCCAGAAGTGTAAACACATATTTGGGGCATGATGTGAAAAATGACAGCTATACTGTTCATAAGGAGGTGTGAAAAAATGCTAATGCTGAAAATCTAGAGTGAAAATACTGCAAATTTGCAAAGTTAAGAGGGTGCGTGGAAATTGCACAACACACACTTGTAACACAGTCATTTAATGGACATTTGTCACCCAATTTCCAACATAGGCATTTTAGGACCTCTGCTCATGAACAGAGTCACTGTGATTTTACATATGAACATTCATATGAACATATGAATCTGCCATCAGAACACACCAATCGGTCCACATAGAAACATAGACTTAGATGGCAGATAAGGACCATTTGGCCCACCCAGTCTGCCCATTTCCCTACCTACTGGGTAAGCTGCAGAGTCTAGTTAACCAACAGCCTACTTTCTGCCACCCCCAATACAATTGCCTTATGTCTGTCCCATGCATGTTTGAATTCCCCCACTGTTTTAGACCCAACAACCTCCCCAGGAAGGCGGTTCCATGCATCCACCACTCTCCGTGAAAAAAATTTTCCTCGCATTACCCCTGAGCCGACCCCCCTCTATCTTTAAATTGTGCCCCCTTGTTCTTACACATATCTTTTTCTGAAAGATGCTACCCTCCTGGACTTTGTTGATTCCCTAGAGGTTCTTGAATGTTTCTATCATGTCCTCGCTGTCCCTCTTTTTATCAAGGGTATACATATTAAGCTCTCTCAGTCTCTCTTCATATGGTTTCTGATGCAGACCCTGCGCCATTTTAGTTGCCCTCCTCTGGACTGCTTCCATCCTGTCTATGTCCTTGCATAGATGAGGTCTCCAAAACTGCACACAGTACTCCAGATGGGGTCTCACCAACTCTCTGCCTGATCGTAAGTCTGCCTGATTGTGCAGCTAGCGCCCAAGATTGCAACTGCTCCAGCCTCCTCCCCCACTTGTCCCTGCCTCCCTGACTCTTCCTCTTGCTTTATCCCACTCCTTCTTAAAGCTATTGACTGTCCTACATGTTACCACCCCCTCTGGCAGTACATTCCAACTAGACACCACCCTGTCAGAGAAATATTGCCTCCTCATTTCCTCTTGAAATGTTCCCCTTCCAACCATAGTCCGTGGCCCCTCGTCTCTCTTCCACTCCTCAGTTTAAACACCCTCTCGGTGCTAGGTTTATTTATCCCCTCAGGTATTTAAATGCTTCAATCATATCCCCCCCCCATCCCTCCTCTTCTCCAGTGTGTACATGTTCAGGTCCTTCAGCCTAACTTCATATTCCTTTCCTTCCATCCCCTTTAACATTTTTGTTGCCCTCCTTTTCACCTCCTCCAGTAACTTTATATCTCTCCTCAGGTATGGTCTCCAGTACTGCACACAGATATTTAGGTGTGGTTTGACCAATGATCTGTAGAAAGGCAGGATGACATCCCTGTGTCTGGATGAGAACCCCCTTGCGATGCACCCCATCATCCTGTTTGCCTTTGCTGCTGCTCTCCTGCACTGGGCTGAGTTGTTCATGCTCCTAGTTACCAATACTCCTAGGTCCTTCTCCTCCTCTGTGATCCCCAACCAATAGTCCCTCTTCTCGTTCTTAGCCCCGAAGTGCATCACCTTACACTTCTTTGCGTTGAATCCTAGCTACCATTTCACCGACCATGTCTCTAGTTTGGTTAGGTCCCCCTGCAGTTTTTCCCATCCATCCTCTTCGTCCACCACCGCCCCCAATTTGGTATAATCTGAGAACAGACTAACCCTGCTCCCCACTCTGTGTGCTATATCAGAGATTAAGAGCCCAAAATAGCACTGGCCCAGCACTGACCCCTGTGGCACCCCGTTTTTCGCTGCTCTGGGTGCCGAGAGCTCCCCCCACCACCACCCTCTGCATCCTCCCCTGTAACCAGTTCTCTATCCATTTAGTCAGCTTTTTTCCCACCCCCACTGCCATCAGCTTCCTCCCCAGTCTCCCATGAGGCACTGTATCAAAAGCCTTACTGAATTCCAAGTACAGGACATGTACCGCATGGCCCCTGTCCAACTCCCTTGTCACCCAGTCATAATACTCTATTAAGTTAGTTTGACAAGACCTCCCTGAAATGAACCCATGTTGCTGCCCATCTTGGAGGCCATTACTTTCTAGGAATGCCACCAGTCTCTCCTTCAGTATCACTTCCATAAGCTTACCCACTACAGACATGAGACTTACCGGCCAATAATTTCCTGTCTCCTCCTTAGGCCCTGTCTTGTGTATGGGCACCACACGGGCCACCCTCCAGTCCTGGGACACACACCCCGTTTCCAGGGAGGTGTTGAACAGATCTGCCAGTGGCTCAGTCAACAGCTCCATCTTCCTCAGCACCCTGGGGTGGATGCCATCGGGACTTGGTGCCTTGTCCACCCTTACTGCCCTTAGCCCCTCTAGCACCCTACTCCCTGTGATCACTTTGTCAGTCACCCCCCCCCCTTCCTCCCCAGCTCATTCTGGTACTGGACCATCCCTCTCCTTAGTAAAAACAGAGTAGAAGTACTCATTTAGAATATCCACTTGCTCCTCCCCCTTTTCCACCCAATCCCCTTCCCGCTTTATCCTCACAATAT
Organism: Neoceratodus forsteri; assembly: GCA_016271365.2. Taxonomy (NCBI): domain Eukaryota; kingdom Metazoa; phylum Chordata; order Ceratodontiformes; family Ceratodontidae; genus Neoceratodus; species Neoceratodus forsteri. The sequence continues at coordinate 720,713,379 of CM057458.1, read as the reverse complement.
GTTCCTTGCACTTCCTCTTTTCCCTGGCATACCTAAAAATGTCCTTTTCCCCTCCCTTTATGCCCTGTGCGGACATTAATTGCCTGGAGGCCTTAGCTTTTTTTCATCCTCCTGGCAACCTCCCTTGACCAACTCCTGAAAGCCTCCTCATCCTCTCCCTTCCCTGTTCTCCTGTACTTCTGGTATGCAGCTGTCTCTGCCCTCACCCCTTGCAGCACTTCCTTGTTCAGCCAGCATGGTTTCTTGGCTCTGCTTTTCTTACTCCTGGCCCTGGTGCAGCCTACTTTGGCCTCTTTTAGCCCAATCTTTATGACTCCCCACTTTTGTTCTGCATCCATCCCTGGCCTTACATTCTGGAGTCTCCCTTGCAGTATTACTCCCATCCTCCCAAAGTCCATCCTAATAAAGTAAACCACTTTAGTGCCCATGCCTCCTGTCTCCCTGCCTAGCATGACAACGAGCCACACTGTTTGGTGGTCGCTACCTGCTAGTGGGTCCCCCACCCTTACCTCCATCACTGCCTCCACATTTGCCAGTACTGGGTCCAGAGTGCTACCAAGCCTAGTAGGCCCACTTACCAATTGCGTCAGAAGGCCGCCCTGGAATGCATCAAGGAGCACCTGCTCCCTGGTACTGCTAGTGGCTGGGGTGCTCCAGTCAACCAGTGGTAGGTTAAAATCCCCCACTAGCACCACACTCACACTTCTACACACCCTCCTTATCTGCTCTGCCAACTCCCCATCCAGTTCTCTGGATTAGGCTGGTGGTCTGTACACCACTCCCAGCCTCAGCTTTCTGCCCTTGGAGTCCAGGAGCTGCACCCAAAGCACCTCTGTCCTCCCTTCTCCTCTTCTCCCTCATCCCTTGTGCATTTGATCCCTTCCCTCACATACAGTGCAACCCCTTCATCTTCCAACCACCCGGTCCCTCCTGTATATCCTGTCCCAATTGCAATCATGGTACTCTGTGGCCCAAGTCTCTGGCATTGCAGCAATGTCCACCTTCCCTTTTGAAAGTAGTAGTAGTAGTAGTAGTAAAAAGTTTATTTCTGATATAAGAAACAGGATAAAACCCAATTTAGCATCAGCTAATTTACAATGGGGTCCTACTGTACAAAAAAATGATCAGTTTCATTTTTAAATACATACAGATGCAAACACTATACATACATAAAACATAATACATATACAACCAGGAAAAAAAGAGAAAAAGAAGAAAAACAAAATAATAATTACAACAATAAACCATATGTATAAACATCTTAAGTACAACAAATCTTTAAAGACATTGCGTCCTTTACAAGCCATGATTTTATTTCATTCCAAGATATTTTATTTGTATTTGACCTCAGATAACCTGGTAATAAATTCCACAATTTTGGACCTTCATATAAATAACAGTGTTGGCCCTTCACTGTTCTCATAAGGGGTACCCTAAATTTTACTTCCTCTTCAGATCTCAAACCTACCTTAGCATTCCATTCCTCCAGAAACTCCACTAGATACCCTGGAGCTTTTTTACAATAACAGCGATAGGTTAACCATTGCACATGCATATTTCGCCATTCTGTCAGGGATATCCAATTTAAGTTCCTGTAAAGAACGCAATGATGTGTTTTCCGAGGTGCATCCAAGACAAAGCGCGCATATCTATTATATATGACATCAAGCTTTTCTAAATTACTCCTAACTGCCCCTCTATATATGATATCACCATAATCGATATGCGGAATTATCATTGAATTAACTATCCTTAGCCTAGCATCAAATGAAAGACAACTTCTATGCTTGTACAATACCCCCTACTTTTTAGACAATTTTTGTGTCAAGTTATCAATATGAGGATCCCAGCTACAATGAGAGTCCAACCATACTCCCAAGTATTTATAACGATCCACAGAGGCCAGGCTACACCCATCCAGTGTCTTAATATCCAACTCCACAGGTACTTTTTTATTTGAAAACAACATTACCTGTGACTTCTGTGAATTTAAGACCAAACCGTGTTCTGAAAATATATTTGTAATGTATTAAAACATTTCTGCAATTTGTCCTGTATATATCCCACAGATTTCCCTTCAAGGTACAAAATTGTATCATCTGCATACAAGTGGTGCCGGACATTGTTCATCAGATGTCTGACACCATTTGTATATATATTAAATAGGATGGGTCCTAGCACTGACCCCTGAGGAACACCAGAATTAACATCTAGATAACCGGACACAAAATTACTACCTAACCTAACCCTTTGTTGTCTACCATCCAGGTAGCCATGGTACCAATTTTGGGCTTCCTGGCTGAGGCCTACAGATCTCAATTCTTCCATCAATACCTGATGTCCCAAGGTATCGAAAGCCTTTGACAAATCAATGTAAATTGCTCCAACCAGAAAGCCCCTATCCATGGCCACCTGCATGTCCGTCGCAACCTTAACAAGTGCAGTAGTGGTACTATGTTGTGCCCTAAAACCTGACTGATATTTATTATATTTTTCATTTTTTTCAAGATAACTGTTTAATTGAGAAACCACAATTTTTTCAAACACTTTAGAAGTAACCGAGAGCAATGATATTGGTCTATAATTCCGCATATCATTTCTCACACCTCCCTTAAACACTGGTATCACTTCTGCCTGTTTCCAGACTAGTGAGTAGGTACCCGTCTTCAGTGAAAGATTAAAAATGTCAGTCAATATTGGTGCCATTACTGGGGCAGCAATTTTAAGCAAAAAAGATGGAATCCCATCTGGACCTTGGGCCTTATTTATATTTATTTTTAATAATTCCCGATAGACTTGACTTGGAATAACATTTTGAAAACAAAATAGTGAACCATTTTCATCTTTCTTTTCTTGATTTCTCACTTGCTTAGTTATACCAAAAAGGGGACATGCGTTAATCTGAGAAGACCCTATATCAGCAAACATGTTATTCAATATAGCAGCTGCCCCTTCTGAAAGTTTTACTGGGCCATTTTCTGTCATAAAATCATTTGGCAGTTCTGAGGTCTTATTTCCTTGTAAGTTTTTAACCATATTCCAGAAATCCCTAGGTTTTTTAAACTGGTCAGTTGCCATTCCCGAAAGATAAAAATCTGATTTTGCTTTCCTTATTTATGCAATATATAGATTACGTGCTGCTCGATATTTTTCCCAAAGCACTCTCTCATTTTTTCTTTGCCAATCTCCATGCAGCATCCCTTTTCTTACGATAGACTCTTAACTTTGCAGTATACCAAAAGGAATTTTTTTGTTTAACTTTCCTACTTTGGATAGGTGCAAAAATATCACATACAGATATAAATTCACCACAGAAATATGACCAGACACTATCTATATCAGGAATCAAAGTTAATCGAGACCAATTTCTTGATTCCAGTTCAACCATAAAAGATGTATAGTCCAAATTCTTAAAACTACGATAAAATTTAATTTGAGGAACTGTCAGTTGCTTAGCTGTTTTCCTAACACAAAAAGTTATCTGATGGTCACTAAATGAATCTAGAAGCACTCCAGCCACTGAATATTTAGTGGGATCAGAAGTAAATATCAGATCCAGAATAGTGGAGGAATTGGGAGTTTTAGCATTTAGTCTTGTAGCTGTGGCAATCAACTGGGACAATCCCAATATTGTTTTTAAATCCATTATTTTGCTGATGGGTGGCACCCTCATCCAATCTATATTCATGTCCCCCATAATCATAAGCTCATGACTTTCCCTATAGGGAAGCAAAAGATCCTGGAGAACAAGAAACTGTTGGTCATCTCCCCTAGGGGGAAGGTAGCAACCCACCAGCAACAACGGTTTACATTGAGGGATTTTTATCTCCAGAACTACCTTTTCCATGCCTGATGTACTAGCACAATTTAGGTTCTTAATTTCCAAAGCTACAGTACCACAGACCAAAACACCCCCACCCCTTTTCCCACGGTCGTGCCTCCATAATTGGTAACCAGGTACCTGTATTTCACCATCCTGTATCTTTTTATTTAGCCAAGATTCAGTTATTACTATAATATTTGGTTTAAATTCCAAAATCCATTCCCTTATCATATCAAATTTTGGAAAAAAAACTCCTAGCATTCAACTGAACAAACGAAAGCTTATTGCTTTGTAAAATATCAGCTGTATACATATTCTCATTACCTGACCCCTGATTTGAACAGATATTGGCTGGACCTGGATTTAAATTGATATTTCCTGACATCAATAAGCTCAAAACTATGAGAATTTTTAATTTTGCAACCATTCCATACTGAAGTAGCACCTGAAGCTCTGTAGTTTTGTTCCCCAGACTTCTTGCAGTGAGAGAGACCACCTTCCTCTCGTACCCCTCTTTCTCCTTACTCTTCTTCTCCTTGGCCTGTGTCCATCTTCCCGGTAGTCCGCACCCTTTCTCCTCCTTACTCTTACCGGGTGGTGGTGCCTTATGTATTACACTCAGACCACTCTGCCCGCCCCTCCCAGGGTTACTACGCCTCCGCCTTTACCTATATCTAGGGGGGGTGAGCTCATTAGGCTCCCCTGTCAGGACCTTTCTACCAACCTCAGTCTTTTGGCCACCCCCCAATAGATTAAATCCACCTTAGCAGAGATATACCCCTCTAATCCTGTCTTTAATACTCCCCTTCCTGCTCAAGTGTAGCCTGTCCTTCACGTACAAGTCACTATTCCCCCAGACCCTACCACAGTTAGTCACTAACCCATAATTTTTTATTTTTGTATTATCTATTTTTCCACCCCCTTGCTTGCTGGTCCTCCACTCCTTCAGGCTCTGACAAGTTCCCTAGACCTCTTCTGTCCTTGCCCGGCCCTCCTCTAGTCCCCAGATCACAGCCGACCCCCGGGATATCCCGGTGTATCCCTTCACCGGGCGGGTCCCTCTCCTCCGAGTGGGAAGGCACGGGGGGGGGATAGCCCCAGCACATCCTTCTAGGGCCCGGGGGTATTGCTGGAGAACAGGAGGCACTGGAGGCCCCTAGGAGCAGAGAGCCATTATACACAGGGCCAGCGAGCGATTTTCCTGGCTTTCTGTTGGGGTAGCGTAGTGACGTCACGGCTTACACCGACGTCCGCTCCTCCCCCGGTTAGTATTGGGCTGTGCATCCTGTGATACTCCCAGCCTCCGCTAGGAGCCAGCAGGTGCCAGACTAGTCCTCCCTCCCCGGAGAAGGAGAGCTGTCCCTGGGATGCTCAATCCTTCTCCCCCCAGCCGGCCCTCCAGTGAACCGGGCTCGTTCCCGAACCTGGGTCGCTGGCATCGCAAACGGAAATCCAACCGCTGTGCCGGTGGGCCAGCTAACCCATCATTTTTGGTGTGGCACCAATCCCTCAGCCACTCATTGAGCTCCTCAATCCTACCCTTCCTCCCCATGCTTGCACATGGTACTGAGAGTACCTTCAAGAATGCCACCGACTCCCCCACCCCGTACACTGCCTGCATAACTACTCAAACCTCCTCCTCACTATTTCCACAGTCTCCCCTGCCAAGTCATTTGTATCCACATGCAACACTAAATGAGGTTTCTTCCTTCCCCTTGCTGCACACTTGAGCAGTGCCTGCCCTGCCCCTCTTGAAGTCAACCTGGGGATAGCTTTAACCCAAATACAGTTGTGCCTTTCCAACTTTCCACCCCATCTCACCCCTTTCAGTATAGAATCCCCCAGGATGAGTACGCTCCCGTCCCTTACCCCCTTTCCCTTCTAATGCCCCTTCCACCACTCCAGTATTTGTTCTTCCTTGCTCCTTACCCCCGCCAGCTGCACCCTCTGTGACTTCTGTATCAGTACCCCCTACTTCTGCCTCACCCCTTTTCTCTGCCTTATTCCTCCCAACCCCCTTGAACCCCTTCCCTGCCTGACTACTTCCTACTGGGCTTTCCATATCGACCTCCCCTCCTCCCCTGCTGATTTCCAATCCCTCTCCTATCCCTGCTGTTGTTGATTTAGAGCCTCCATTCCCTTCTACCCGATAGTGATGCCCCTCCCATCCTCCCCCCTTCCTGTAGCCTTCTCTCCTCCAGTCACCACCCCTCCTTCCTTACTGGCCCCCCTTCTACCCTTTCATCCTCGCTATCTCTTCCCCTACCTGTTGCCATCCCTCTCATGCCCTGCTTGTCCTCCCCTCCTTCAGTATGTTCCTGCTCCCCCTCTCTCTCTCCCAAAGCAGAGGCTAGAATCTATTACTAATAGATACCCCTCATACATCTCTTCCCCCTATCAGTTCCCTCCTTCCTACTTGTTCCCCTCTGTGCCACCCCTGGTCCCTCCCTACACGCAGCCATCTGCTCTCTCCCCTGGTACTCCTCATGGTCTCCCCCTTCCCCATCAGGAGGTCTCCCCCTCACCTTGGGCACTCCCTCCCTTCTCCTCTCTCTTCTGCTCATGCCTGATACTGGGTTCAGTTTCAGTCCCTAGTTGTTCTTCCTCCATCCCCCCTTGCCATCCCCTATTCCCCCCCAGCCAGGATGCCTACCATACTCATCTGCCCTGCCACTTAGCCTCCTTCCTAACCTCCACAATTCCTCCCTCAAACTAGCCAGTTGTCTACAGATCATACATCCTCCCATCCTTCAAGCCCAGACCAGGATCATGGCAGACCCACACCCTGTACAGCCCACTACCCTTCCAAAGATGTCTGCCCCATTGACATGTGGCACCTGCCCCATTTTGGCCCCCATCTTATGTTACGGGCTCTTACTCCCAGTTTCTGTACCCTAATACAACTGTTAGGTCCCTATTTACTCAAATTCCTGGTCCCCCCAAACTAGTCCTCTTACTGCCCCATTGCCGACCAGGTTAATTCAGTCTCAAATCTCATCCATTAGATAGTGTATTACTGTAGCAATCCTAAAGCCTCCTTGTGCATTTTTCACCCCTCAGCTACTATACTTTTTGTTCTCATCTCTCATATAGTTTCACTTAGCCCAGTTAGAAATCCTATTGCACTCCAAGTACTACTCAGCTCAGTTAGAGAAATAAACAGAACAAATAAATATGTATTATTACAGTAATCCTAACAGTATAGCTCAGTACTTAGCTCAGTCAGAGAAAGAAACAGAATAACTAAATCTGTATTATTACAGCAATCCTAAAAGTATCCAATATTTGCTTTGTCTCCACCCCAGAGACCCTCCTGTAATATAGGACCACAGAGGGCCCTGAGCGGGAAGGTGGGCAACTCTAAAGTCCCGGCAGAGCCCCATTGAGCTCACTCACTCCCTCTTTCTCACTCACTTGTTCTATTTCTCCTGGTGCAGCAGGCTGCCCTTTTGTACTGGGCTTCTGCCTGCGTTGGCGCCTTTTTCAGCCCACAAAGAAATCTGCAGTAGTCCCGACAGAGCTCTGTTGAGCTCACTCAGTCCCACTCTCTCACTCACTCGTTCTTTTTTTCCTGATGCTGCAGGCTGCCCTTTTGTACTGGGCTCCTGCCTGCATTGGCGCCTTTTTCTGCCCACAAAGAAATTCACAGCAGTCCTGACAGAGCTGTGTTGGGCTCGCTCACTCCATCTCTCTCACTCATTTGTTCTGTTTCTCCCGAAGCTGCAGGCTGCCCTTTTGTACTGGGCTCCTGTCTGCGTTGGCCCCTTTTTCTGCCAACAAAGAAATCCACAGCAGTCCCAACAGAGCTCTGTTGAGCTCGCTCACTCCCTCTCTCTCAGTTGCTCATTCTGTTTCTTCCAACTCTGCAGGCTGCCCTTTTGTACTGGGCTCCATCCTGTGGTGTTGCCTTTTTCCGCCCACAAAGAAATCTGCAGCATTCCCGACAGAGCTCCGTTAAGCTCGCTCACTACCCCTCCCTCACTCGTTCACTCTGTTTCTCCTGGCCCTGCAAGCTGCCCTTTTGCACTGGACTCCTGCCTGTTTTGTTGCCTTTTTCTGCCCAGAAAGAAATCAGCAGCAGTCCTAACAGAGCTCAGTTGAGCTCGTTTACTCCCCCTCTCTCACTCGCACATTCTGTTTCTCCCGGCACTGTAGGCTGCCCTTTGTACTGGGCCTCTGCCTGTGTTGGCACCTTTTTCTGCACACTAAGAAGTCTGCAGTAGTCCTGACAGAGCTCCGTTGAGCTTGCTCGCTCTGTTTCTCCTGGCGCTGCAGGCTGCCCTTTTGCACTGGACTCCTGCCTGCATTGTTGCCTTTTTCTGCCCACAAAGAAATCCGCAGCAGTCCAGATAGAGCTCCATTGAGTTCACTCACTCCCCCTCTCTCACTCGCTCGTTCTGTTTCTACCGGTGCTGCAGGCTGCCCTTTTTATACTGGGCTCCTGCCTGCGTTGGCACCTTTTTCTGCCCACAAAGAAACCTGCAGCAGTCCTAATAGAGCTCAGTTGAGTTTGCGACTCCCCTTCTCTCACTCGCTCGATCTTAATCTATCCCAAACACTGATTTTCCACAGTGACTACTCTATTCTGTGCCAGAAGTGTGAAAACACATTTCAGCCAGAATGTAAAAAATGACAGCTGTACTGTTCATAAGGAGGAGTAAAAAAATACCAATGTTGAAAATCTGGCATGAAAATAGTACAACTTCGCTAAGTTACAAGGATGCGTGGAAACTGAGCAACGAATGCTCATAACACAGTCATTTTATGGACTTTCATCACCAAATTTTCAACATAAGCATTTTAGGACCTCTGCTCACAAACAGTGTCACTGTCATTTTCTTAATCTGTCCAGAAAACTGATTTCCCAGAGTATTCTGCGCTAGAAGTGCGAAAACACATTTCGGCCAGGATGTGTAAAATGACAGCTGTACTGTTCATAAGGAGGTGTGGAAAAATATCATTGTTGAAAATCTGGATTGAAAATATTACAGATTTGCGAAGTTATGAGCGCACGTGGAAACTGCGCAACGAACGCTCATAAAACAGTCATTTTTTTGGATTTTTTCCACCAAATTTGCAACATAGGCTTTTTGAGAGCCCACCTCATGAACAGTGGCACTGTCATTTCATTAATCAGTCCCAAAGGGTGATTCCACACAGGAACCATGAAATCACTGTTTGGGACCAAATAATGCCATGACAGTGAATTAACTCATGAGGAGGGTCGCAATAACCCCACATGTAAAATTTGGTGCCAAAACTCCCCAAAATGCCTGAGATAAGTACCAAAGTTGAAAAAACCCTATTAATGCCATTATACAGCTTACCGGCATTTCTTCAGTTCGCGGTCGGCTTGAAGAGTGCAAACATGTTCCTGGTCCACCGAAGATCATCGTGCTGGACTCTGGAGGTAAGTATGGGGTGAGGGGGGAGGCAGGGTGTGCAGATGGTGGGCGCGGGTTGAGGGAGGAGCAACCGAACTCAACGAGAGACCATTTTATCTTTCACAGGTTTAAAAAAAAAAAACGGAAAACATCGCGGGACTTTTTTTTTTTTTTTTACAGAGAAATTTGGCATGCTGTGGTGGGCTCCCAGCATGCCGCCTGAGTGTTTGGGGGGCTGTAGCCAACAGGGGATTGGGCACCCCTGTTGGCACATTCTGTGGGAAGGGGATTATGTACCCCCTTCAGCACACAACAAATCAGGGGGGACGTTATGTCATTGGGGAGTGGGCTCCCCAATCAGCAAATTGAACTTGGAAGGTGGGACTGAAGCCGATGGGGATTGGATCCCCCATTGGCAAAGAAAGACTGTTGGGGGGTGCATGATGCCAAGGGGGATTGGGCACCCCCCTCAGCACATAATAAATGGGGGAAGGGGTTACAGTATGCCAACAGGGAGTGGGCTCCCCCATCAACAAATTAACTGGGTTGGGGGCATGCGGACCACAAGGTACTGTCCAGCAATGATGGGTCGCTCCCTCATTGCAGTGAGATGGCTGATGCTGCAATGATGAGGTGGCCCCTGATTGCAGCAGGGAAAACATTTCAAGGTGGTGGCATACTGGCTGAACTAATGTCAGCAGCAGCATGCACCACATTGGGGAAAGTGGACCAAGCCTCAAAAGGTACTGGGGCCATTGGCCCCCACAGTGCCGCACATCCAAAACCCCGCTTCTCTCCTAAGTTGTGCCGAAATGTTTCTTGTGCATGTGCACAAGCAAAATAAAAAAGCAGAACTGCAATGAAGATGAGATGTTGCATCTCAGCTGTGCTATTGTAGATAAATAAGTAAACAGTAACCCACAAAAGGGCATGCGTTTCTAGAGAATGAATGCACAACAGTGAACCGGAAGGCACGAGGCCAATGGCCAAGTGACATTTAACGCACCCTGAAAGTGCATTAACTCTCAAAAAATCCATGCCCTAAAGTGGGTTATTATACTTATAATTTTTTTTTTTTTGAAAGAAAAAGGTTTTATTTTCCTTTAGTTGATTGTTGCTAGGTAGAATAAGGGAGTTTGGTAACAAAGTCCTTGTGCCTTTAAATGAACTACAGAACTGCATTTATTTTGAAGAAACCAATGCCCTGTTGTGGGTTTTTGTGTATAAAGAGTGGCAAAATATTTTAATGAAAAAGGGTTTAATTTTCCTTTAGTTAGGTTTTTACCGGTTAGATTAGGGAAGGTTAGTTATGAACTGAGCTCCTAGGAAAATAGTCAATAGTCAAGTGCTGTGTTGCAACCAGTTAAATTGTTCAGTTTGGTCAGTTTTACCCCATTTTATAAAATACAAAACAAATAAATAACATTTCTTAATAAATAAAGCCAAGTAGCTTGAAATTCAATTTTATTTTGCAATATTGTGTAACTGGGGTTAACAGTAATTTGTTTACATTTCCACACATTCAGAGCATCAGCATTAGTGCGCCCAGTCATCAGGATGCCAAGTTGGGATTTTGCCAACCCTTGTTTTTGTGGGAGGCAATGCTCCCACTCCCCCCCTTTATTATTATTCTAACTCTGAGGGGGGGGACCTCAGGGAGGGGGTGTGAATCCCAGAACTGGTACCCTGATGTGCCAGCACACTGATGCCAGCACTTTAATGGCCAGAAAGGTTTGCTTACTGGTGTCAGGTACCCCTTTTTCACTGTTCTTTACTAGAAGGCAAGTTTTTCTGTTTCAAAAATCAAAAAGATATAGAAAAGTATAAATAATAAAAATGATCCTCAGTTTACTAGCCAGAAGATGATGTATGCTGTGATACGTGAAACTGCTTTTTTTATTATGTTTTTAGAAAAGACTTATGAAAGCAAATCCAAAAATTGGAACTTTTAGTATAATGTAATTAAGCAATAATTCATAACAGGGTGTGTCATTTCATGAGATATTGTCATGCCTAGGGTGCATTGGGAGGCACACAACAATATATGCCATATTATCTATTTTATACCACCTATTGCCTTATGTGCCAGTACTAGTAAATCTGTGGGGATGTCATTGTACATTTATTTATTTATTAGATTTTTGATTACTGGGTAGGTGCACTAGGCAACGATATGCCTATTTTCAGGCACCACACAGAAAAGTACAATTACAAGCAACCATGAAACACAATGCAGTAAAATAGTACAATTTACAATGAAGGGTAACTAGTTACAGTACATTAGCAGTTGAAAAATTCTGACAGAGTTGGAGAACCATTGTAGCAAAGAGAAATCGGTACAGTAGCAGCAAATTGAGAAACAGAGTAGCGTCACTTAATTTTAAAAACAAACCATGCATCCTTCCTAAGTGCATCAAATTAAGTAATTGTAAACAAGTGCAACATAGATGGCATAGGTTGGTTGGTCAAGGAGGCAGGACACAGGTATAGGGGTTAAAGACAAAGAGATGGTGGTATAGCTCCCTTTTGAATTTGGGCATGGGAGGAGGAGGGGAGTTAAATGAGCTCCAGTGCAATGCTTGTTTTCCTACAAAATTTAAATAAACATATTTACTGTTACTATTACTTCCCTCCCTTCCTCCATCCATTCTGGCTTCTTCCCTCCACTCACTACTTTACCATTGGTGGCAGCCTCCACTTTTCCCCTGCTCTAAACCAGAAAATCCTCTGGAGATCATCTCACACACCCTTCCTTTGACCCCTTGTTCACCTTCTCCTCTCCCTTCTTAATTTAGAAAGTCCCACTTCCTTAGGCTTATTATCACTATGAGCAGAAAAACCTGGTTTATGTTAGGCCAGTTCAAATTTCAAAACCAAAAATATGGGTGGCGATCTCAACTAGTTTGTATTGCCCCAGAGCAAACCTTGATCAAAGTTTATGGGAAGTCACATATCTCCCACTTACCATGAGTTCACAGGACATGAGCTGTTAACAAGAACAAGTACCAGATCATTCAATCGAATATAAAGTTAAATTGTTCAATTGCCATTTATTAACCCTTTGAGAACTGAATATGTGTGAACGTATATAGATTCTGGACGTATATATACGTCCACAGCCTTCTAAGGGTTAAAACAAAAAGGAAGAAAAGGTTGTTATATACTGCAGGCAATTAGAAAGTAATAAGGGTGTTAAGATAATTCAGCAACAGTCTTTCAAATACATTGGTATCCATATTCTCTCATTAGAAGCCAGTTTCACTGATGAAAGTGTTTGTCATTTTGGCTTATTTTATGGGGGTAGCAGATGGATTCTTGAATTGTCCCTTTTCAGTTGATTTGTCCATGATGGAAGTCATTAGTTCAGCTTGCCATATACTCAGTCTTAATAGTGGCAGTTTAAACAGCTACTAGCGACCATTACATGAACACACATTAGCTACTTTATTAACCCCCCAACCCAGGTAAAATCTCCAGTAATTTTATTCACTTGCTGGAGATACAGTTTTACTTAAGGAATATCATTTGGCAAGGGCTTGCAGAGCAGTGCAGTTTGCCTGAGTTCAGTGGGGCAGGTTGGTACTTTCTGGTGTACGATGCCAACAGGCATTCTCTCCCTTGATGTTATGGATAAAATGGCCCTGGACCAAAAGGCAGAAGGAGAAAACATCATCCAGACAAAAAGGCACAGGACAAAAAGGCACTTGCACTGCTTAATACCAGTAAACACATAGTCCTCCCATAACATTATAGTTCAACAGCAAGAAATTGTGCTAAAATGTTTTTTTTGGGGGGCTCTGCCCCTGCACTCCCCAGAATATATATCAACATCCCCTGAAACCCCAAAAATCAAAACACCCATAAATCTGTTGATACCTGGAGCCATTTCGTGCCTGTGCCATCCTGTCCAGCTGCCATATTGTCCTAGTTGTGACAGGGAGCTCCTGCCATTCTTGAGGACAGACTTTTTCTTAAATTCGTTGCCACAGTTCTTCTATTTCTTAGCCTAATCTATTCTGTATAATTTCAAGTCCATAAGGTTGACCACCTATGGGCATCCTCTCCCCTTCTTGACTATGCTATAATGTCCTCTTTAAATGTCCTTTTCCCTCTCAGGTCTTTGTACAGGGAGGTTACTGTTGTGACCTCTGAGCTGATGTAAAACAACAGGCTGTGTTCCTCATTGTTAGATTTAGTATGCAATGGCATTATGTCATAAAATACTTTAATGTATATACCTTATGTGTATAAAGCCTGTAAATGTTGAAAATACCGTGGCACTAGGTGTTTTTGATAAAGGTAAAAAGTTACTAGGGGACTGTATGATAAAAATTAAGTTAGTCGTGCTATTAAAAATGCATGCAAATTGCTGTAAACTGAACGCGTCTGAAATGTCATGGTGATTTGCATATATCACATGATGCTTTGCATTATGGAAGTATGTGTGATGTGTTTCTTTGAAACTTGGCATATTGTCAGTGCCCTTTGGGGTAACCCTTGATTCAGTGCTACTGCACTGAGGTTCTTTTCCTTTAGATTTTTTTATTATTATTTGAGTCCCCACCACCCTAGCAAACAAGGCCTGCTTAGGAGAGGCTAAATCTCAACTGTTAAATTAGATTAGAGATCAGTGAGTCAGTAGGTGCTGGCTAAGTGTAGAGGAAAGTCTTGCATAGTCTGTTGCTATAAACTAATGCACTGAAGAAGGGATATGCATTGCTGAAGGTTATCTTCTACATTCTGAATAAACATCACACAAAGATTGTGCGTTGAACTTGAAGTTCAGTGTCTGGTCCATCTGTTATCCCACAACCTGGAAGAGTGGATATCTCAACAAAGCAGTGTGCAAAAGATGGAGATTAGTGCCCAAGATGTGGATAGGCAGAAAAGGGCAAAAATCAGCAGAAGGGCAGACAGCAAGGAGAACCAGGGATAAAGGACAACCAGGGAAGGGGCTGGAGTAGAACAGCTAAACAGTCTAGGGAGGTCAAATCATGGAAATCCATGTGTGCCAATGCCAGGAGCCTTACCAACAAGATGTAAGATCTGGAGGCTGTCATGGTGCAGTCAGACCTGGACATTGTGGCCATCACAGAAACCTGGTGTAATGATAACCACAGCTGGGAGATGGCCATTCCTGGCTACAACATATTCAGAAGAGACCGGGCAGGTAGGAAGGGAGGAGGAGTGACACTGTGTGTGAAAAATGACATAAGGGCCACAGAGATCCAGGAGGAACAAAATGGGGGAGAGATACTGTGGGTTAAGCTGGAAAGGAAAATGGGGCCAACAATCTGCACAGGTGTGGTCTATAGACCACCAGACCAGGAGGAAGAAACAGATAGGGAGCTGATGCTAGCCATCCAAAGGATGGCAGACAAGGGTGAGGTAGTACTGGTTGGAGACTTCAATATTCCAGATGTGGACTGGAGCATCCCAGTAGCAGCATCAACTAGGAGCAGATTTATCCTGGACTCCCTTCAGAATGCCTTCCTCAAGCAACTGGTCATGGAACCAACTCAGCAGAAGGCAATACTGGACCTTGTGCTCACAAACAGGTATAGTGTGATGGGGGTAACAGTGGGGGAGCACCTGGGGAACAATGACCACCAGTCACTGTGGTTCGAAATCACAGAAGGAGCAGAACCAAACCACACAAAAACACATATCCTGGATTTTAGGGAGGCAGACTTTGGGAAAATGGGGAGATACTTGAAAGAGGCATTAAGAGGAATGGGGCAGGAATCAGGGGTTGGGGAACAGTGGGCAGTATTTAAAACAGGGATTACAAGAGCAGCAGAATTATGCATTAAGCAGGTTAGCAAGAGGAAAAGGAAGAGGAGGGCATTATGGTTTTCCAAAGAGGTAGCAAAGAAAGTGAAAGCCAAAAAGATTGCATTCAGGCAATACAAAAAGAGACAGGCAGAAGGAGATAGGGAGAAGTACCAGGAGAAGCAAAGGGAGGCAGGGAGGTCAGTAAGGGAAGCCAAAGCTCAGACAGAAGAGCACATTGCAAAATCAGTGGATAGAGGGGACAAAACCTTTTACAGGTACATACGTGAAAAAAGAAAGGCAAAGGGAGGGATAGTGAGACTGAAGGGGCAGGATGGAGGCCACGTGGAGGATGACAACAGTAAAGCTGACATACTGAACAGGTATTTCTGCTCAGTCTTTACTGAGGAAGAGGAGGGTAATGGGTCTAAAGAGAGTACAAGGGATGAGAATGGTGCAGAAATGGACACAAGTCCCTTTACACGAGAAAGGCTCCTGAAGGAACTGGAAGTAATAAGAGTTGATAAAGCAATGGGGCCAGATGGGGTGCATCCCAGGGTCCTTAAAGAACTAAGAGAGGTGGTGGCTGAACCTCTGGCTATCCTGTTTAGCCAATCACTGGAAACAGGGTAGGTACCCAAAGACTGGAGGACAACAGATGTAGTCCCCTTATACAAAAGTGGGAACAAAGAGGAAGCGGCGAACTACAGACCAGTCAGCCTCACCTCAGTAGTGGGGAAGATCATGGAAGCACTACTGAAGGAGAGATTGGTGGAACATCTAGTTGTCAATGGACTGCAGGACCCAAGGCAGCATGGTTTCACCAGTGGGAGGTCATGTCAGACCAACCTCGTTGAATTTTTTCACTGGGTGACTAGGGAGGTGGATCAGGGGAGGGCAGTGGACATGGCATATCTGGACTTCAGCAAGGCCTTTGACACTGTGCCACATAGAAGACTATTGCACAAACTAGGGAATATGGGTGTGGGCAAGACAGTAGTGTGGTGGGTAGGTAACTGGCTCGGTGGCAGGACACAGAGGGTGGTGGTAAATGGCTTTCACTCCACAGAGGGAAAAGTGACTAGTGGGGTACCACAGGGATCAGTGCTGGGACCGGTCCTATTCAACATCTTCATCAGTGACATTGCGCAGGACCTAGAAGGCCAAATTTCACTGTTTGCTGATGACACAAAGCTCTGTAACAGAGTAGACACACCAGAGGGTGTAGACAGAATGAGAAAGGACCTGCAGAAACTTGAAGAATGGTCAGGGGTTTGGCAGTTGAAATTCAACGCAAAGAAGTGCAAGATAATGCATATGGGGCACAAAAACCCTGGCACAATATGTCAGTTGGGGGGTGAGGATATAGCATGCACCAAGCAGGAAATGGATCTTGGGGTTATCATCTCTAATGACCTCAAGGTAGGGAAACAGTGTGACAAGGCAGCAGGTAAAGCAAATGTGATGCTGGGATGCATAGGCAGGGGCATCACCAGCAGGAAAAGGGAGGTCATAATTCCACTATACAAGACATTAGTGAGGCCCCACCTGGAGTACAGTGTACAGTTCTGGAGACCTTACCTACGTAAGGACATAGACAGTGTAGAAGGTTCAGAGGAGGGCAACAAAGATGGTACATGGATTGCATCACAAGTCCCACGAGGACAGGCTGAAGGAATTGAATATGTACTCCTGGAGGAGAGAAGGAGAGAGGGACATGATAGAGACATACAAGTATCTTACAGGGAGGAACAGGGTGCAAGAATACACTATTTTAAGTGAAAAAGATGTTCCAGGACTACAGGGCATGGGATGAAGTTGGAGGGAGGACGATTTAGAGGAAATGTGAGGAAGAATTTCTTCACAGAACGAGTGGTGGACAAGTGGAACACCCTGCCAGAGGAAGTGGTGTGGGCTGAAACAATCACGGGATTTAAGAATTCATGGGATAGACACAAAGGAATTCTGGAAGTCAGGTGTAAGGGGCAACAGAGTTCTAGGAAAACATAAACTGAAGTTACAAACTCAAATGGGCAGATTAGGTGGGCCATAGGCCCTTATCTGCCAACACTGTCTATGTATCTATGTAACCCGTCCACACTAGTGCCATTCCTTCCGGTGATGTTCTGTATGGGGCCTGTGTTGCCGGAGTCCTTTTGTCCTGTTCTCAGTGAGAGTTGCATCTGGGTTTCTTGTGAGGCATGGTAGATAACTAAGGAGATTGCATGTTGACTTTGATGGTAGACCCGCTGCTTTCTACTGACATGATGGAGTTCTGTTCTGGTGGATGATACTATGCCTCAGGTGATGGTAACTGGATGGTTAGATACCGCATGATGACATAATTGGATGTCAAAATATACCATATCTTCCTTGAGTAAAGTTTACACAGCAAACATTTTCCATCCCACAACACTGGGGGAGGCGGACTAGGAGGAGAGACCGCATCACCCAGAACCCCACCCGACTTATTTCAGGCTTTGTTTGGTCCAGGAGCTGGTCGACTGTAGGTAGCATCATACAGTATGTCTGCCATGAGGGATTTTTTTACCATGTAGTTTTCCCCTCGGGACATGGTGTTCAATGGCTGCTGCATGGCTATTCCACTGCACCTTTATCCGCCGGAGCCAGCCGACATCCCAACCCCATCTACGTCCCATGCACTTGTGCCACATCTAGTCTCCTCCAGAGGCTGCTACAGCACCAGGAACCCTCTACAACCCACCCTGGGAGAGGAAAGCAGTCCTCCAGATGCTCAATACTCTCCTTCCCCTGCCAACCCCTGATGGCCCTGGTCTGTTCCTGACCCAGGTCGCTGGCAACGTGCAAGGTGTGGCATCCAGCACCTTAACCCCCAGTGCCATCGGGCCGGCAATATGGTGGTGTATTTCCATGGTTGCAGCTGTGGCAGTTCAGCTGCCACAAGTGTTGCGTCAAGAGATCTGAAATTCCAGGTCACCATATTTAAACATTCCAGAACTTTATAACGAGGCCACTAAAGGTCCCCGTCATGGTTGAAAACTTTTATACTGGTAAATTATGGAAATAATTGATGTAGTGTTTACATACCCGTGGTTCAGTCTCATTAATCAACATCTTACCCAACACAAAGAAGTAAATGTTTAGCATTGCATCTGGACTCAGACTTGGAAACCCTTCTCGTCCTGGTGCACGTCCTCATTTGAAATCGACTCCCCTGCTGTGCCCTGTTCAGCCCTATGAGGTACATGCAGGTCTCTGTCGTGCGTCCCCCCTTCCCCCTCTTCTCTATGGTGTACATGCTGAGATCCCTCAGTCTCTCCTTGTAGGGCTTTTTTTGCAACCCCTACACCATGTTAGTTACCCTCCTCTGGATTGCCTCCTCCCTGATACATAGATACATTGAAATTGTCAGCAGATAAGGACCTCTAGGCCCATCTAGTCTGTCTGTAAGTCCTATTCTTGTATGCAGTCACTGACCCTGAGTTATCAATGGTTTTCATCACTCCCTCCCCAGCCAATGTTCCCTTGTGCCTATTCCAGGCATGTTTAAACCCCTGCACTGCATTTGCCCCACCACCTCTTGTGGCAGACTGTTCCAAGCATCCACCACCCTCTCGGTGTGAAAAAACTTCCTCACGTTACCTCTTAATCTACCCCACTCCAATTTCATATCATGTCCCCTCATTCTGATATCCTTTCTATATTGGAAAAGATCCCCTACCTGTGCCTTGTTATGCCCTTGAGGTACTTTAAAGTTTCTGTCATGTCCTCCCTTTCTCTCCTCTCCTCTCCTCCAGTGAGTACATATTGAGGTCTCTGAGTTTCTCATATGTTTTGTGATGCAAGTCATGCACCATCTTTGTTGGCCTTCTCTGGATAGCCTCCACCTTGCCTATGTCCTTATGCATGTGTGGTCTCCAGTACTGCATGCAATACTCCAGGTGAGGCCTTACCAGTGTTTTATACAATGGCATCATCACCTCCTGTCTTCTGCTAGTAATGCCTCTGCCTATGCAGCCCAGTATGCCATTGGCCTTCCCTGTAGCCTTTGCACTTTCTTTAATACCTTAGGTTATCAGATATGATAACCCTAGAGTCCCTCTGGTGACAGTCACACCTCCCCCTCCATTTTGTAGCTCTCCCCAGGGTTCCCCTACCCTGGTGCATTATCTTGCACTTTTTTACATTGAACCTCAGTTGCCACACCTTTGATCATCTTTCAAGCTTCTCCAGGTACCTCTTCATTTTCTGCACCCCTTCTGGAGTATCCACCCTGTTGCAGATTTTGGTGTCATCTGCAAATGCGCAGACCTTTCCTTCCAGACCCTCTGCAATGTCACTAATGAAGACATTAAACAGGACTGGTCCCAGTACTGATCCCTGTGGTACTCCACTGGTCACCTCTCTCTCCCTGAATTTGATCCAGTTTACCACCACCCTCTGCCTTCTGTCCATCAGCTGGTTTCTAACCCAATGTATCACCTTATGTCCCATGCCCAGACTACTCATTTTGTTAACCAGCCTTCTGTGTGGGATGGTATCGGTATGTTCATCTGTCTATGGCCTTTCTGAGATCTGGCCTCTGGAAATTGACACAGTACTTTAGTTGGGGTCTCATCAGCTACTTATACTGTAGTAACACTGGTATCCTTTGATAACATCCTTCATCCTTCCAGTGTCTAAGAAGAAGCTTTTTGGCACAGGCTGATATCAAAGCCATATGCGGCCTCTCATTGCCCACAAGTTGGTCTGTGAACTCTTCTACAATGCAAGCAGTGGGCACAAATTTCTGGGAAAGGGAAAGACCTAACAAGGAGTCTAATCTACCTTGTATGGAAGACCAGAAAAGGGAAACTTTCTCACATGACCATAACATATGTAAAATCTTGCCAACTTCCTTGCCACATTTCATACAGAGGTCTAATAATAGACAACCCATCCTATACAATCTCAAAGGGGTGTAATATAAATCATGATTAATTTGGAACTGCATAAAACGGTAGCAGTCCCAGTGTGTCATCCTATACAGGTGCTTCCATATCCGTGGCCAATTTCTAGTTGGCGAGGTTGGAGGGACAGCCCTGTCCCACCAATAAAATCTTGGCATATCACTAGGGTCGAAGAATGACTGTAAGTAATGATAAGAATATGAGATCAGATGGGCATTAGGAATTGAGTTCAAATAGGGGGAGATTGCATCGTAAAGGGTTGACCCCCATGGACCCCTACCTAGTACAGCATATACAGTAACATATGAATGATCTAAAAATATTTAAAAGCAGAAGTGACATTCCAACCATAAGTGGAGCAAGCCTCCTGAAATAACACCAGTTTCTGGAGAACTGTTAGATCTTTTACATTGTCAACTTTCATGTTAGGCCAGAATTTATCTCTTGAGAGCATTTGACCAGAGATCCTAAAGTTGGGGTTTCCAAATATTGGTTGAGAGATGTTTTGCTTTGGGTTTGTGTTTAACAATTTACTGAGCTGTGCTTGGGACCTCAGAGAATCTCCCAGGGGAGTGACCTGTAATTGAGTAGGCAGGTTTTTCTTAATAAGAAAGGGTAATGCCACTACATTTATACCATAAGTGGAACATAGGGTAGCTTTAATATCCATCCTTAGGGGGTACATGATTCTGTCGTTTCTGCCGGGGAATACCTGTACCAATGTAAGGACCTCGGTAAATGAATTGCAAAATAGTACAAGTATAGATTGGGGGCCTGTAACCCCCCATATCGCTTGTAGTGCATTGACTTGGTGTATGCCCTTCTAGCCCTTTTTCCCTATCAGAGAAAGGAGGTTAGAATTTTATTGACGTGGAAGAACCGATTTTGAGGTATAAACCTATTGAACATCTGGAGAAGGTTTAAAATACAGGGTAAGATGTTCATTTTGATGATGCTAAGCCTTCTCCATGGTGTTGAGGGCAACAGTTTCCATCTATTCATGTCCACCTGAATATTGGTCAGTACCTTGTCCAGGTTGTTTTGTCTGGTCTGTTGGGATGACGTACTGAGGAATGTCTCTAAGTATTTCAAGTTATCCTTCACCCAAAGGAAACCCAGGTGTTGCAAATCTGCTTTGAGAATATATTTGTTAAGTGGCATAATCTCCATTTTGTATAAATTTAACTTGTAATTGGAAAACTCACTAAACTGTGATATGAGCTGCAGGACAGCAGGGATTGATGTAAATGGGGAAGAAATATGCATTAGTAGATTGTCCGCATAGACAGACAATTTATATTCCCTCTCAGCTATTGTTATTCCAGTAATGTAAGATGAGCTGTTAAGTTTGAGGATAAGGGGTTCTAAAAACAGGTTAGCTAAATATGTGGAAAGTGGACATCCTTATCTGGTTCCATGATATAAGGTAAAAGAAGAAGATAGGGAACCTTTGCATGAAACTTTTGCTATTGGGGATCAGTAAAGTATTTTTATCCAACAAATAAATATTTGGGGGATACAAAGATAGAAAATAGGTAGTCCCATGAGACTCTATCAAATGCTTTCTTTGCATCCAGGGACACCAATGCAGCTGCCACTGGGGAGTCCCCAGATGCAGAGAAGAGGTAGGATAATTTCCTGAAGTGGTCTGCCAAGAGTCTACCTCTCATAAACCCAACTTGCTCACTACTAATCAGTGAGGCCCAGACCCAGTTTAATCGATTTGTCAGGATTTTAGCTACTATCTTAATATCTACATTGATCAGCGAGATACAGTAGGTCTATATTTTAAACCTTAAGGGGGCCTCGGCCTGGATTGGGAAGTACCACAATGGTTGTGGTAGTCAGAGAGAAGTCAGGTAACCCATTTTCAAAAATATAATTGAAGGTATCCAAAAGTGTTGGAGGGAGCTGATCTTTAAATTATTTGTAAAAATTAGATGTGAAACCTTCCGGGCTGGGAGACTTATCTGGTGGCAATCCCTCAATGGCAGCAGTGATTTCATTGAGTGTTAATAGGGCTTCTAGTGTTTCAACCTGGGGGTCAATAAGCCAGGGTAGATCAATGTCCTGAAGGAATGAAGCCAATTGTGTGGTTGAGAGAGTGGTTTTGGGTGGGGCATACAGGGCCTGGTAATAGTCTCTAAAAGTCTCAACTATTTCCTGAGGGGCAGTGCAGAGTTGCCCCTCATCTGTTAAAATGGAAAGGCTATTTTGTCCATTTCTTGTGAACGTAATCTCAAGGCAAGTAATATCCCTACCCTTTCCCCTTGATCGAAGTAGGTGACTTTGGATCAGAGCAAAAGGTGTTCTGCTTTTTCCCCAATTAACTTGTTACATTGAGCCCTCAAAGATTCTAGGTGTTCCCAGTCTTCTAGTGGCGAGGCTGGGGATAAGCGAGATATGATATGGAGGCCTCCATCTGTTTTTTATGTTTTGTGGCCCAATGAATAATTTCCCCTCTGAGGCCGCATTTTAGGGATCCCCACAAGATGTCTAGTTTGGCCATAGAGGGAGCATTATTTCCCATGAAGTCTAATAAAAAGGTATTAATATGTTCTAAAAATTCTTTGGATTTAAGGAGTTGACTGTTGAATAACCAAGTCCTATCTCTGATTATTGAGGGAGCTAAATTAATTCTGGTTATCACCGGGCGGTGTTCCAATATGACCAGTGGTGAGTAAGAACAGTAATCTATACCTTGAAGGTGTAGCACCCCTATCAGAAAATAGTCTATCCTGGAGTATGTGTGATGTGGGATAGAGTAGAAGGAATATTCCCTACTATCTGGATTCAGGATTCTCCAGGGTTCAGCTAGCCCTAATGAGTGCATTAATTCCTCTAAAGCCTTTTGGCCTGGAGATAAGGCTTGTTTCGAACACCCCATCCTATCCAATTGGTTCAACACTAAATTCCAGTCCCCCACAATATCATAGGCAATGAGGACCAGGATGAAAGGGGTGTCATTATGGCAGAAAAAAAGGAAGGGTCATCGCTATTTGGTTCATAAATGGAACCTAGGGCTGTTTCTAAGTAAAATGAATCTGACAGATGGATCTGCTATTTCTTGAAGTAATCAAAACTGTAATCTTTGTGTGATTATACTAACCACCCCTCTTTATGTGTGTCTATCCCTGAATCATATACCTGACCCACCCAGGCCCTTCTTCACTGGAGAACCTGGGAGGGTGGAAGGTGGATTTCCTGCAGGAAAGCAATATCAGTGTGTAGCTTTTGTAGATGTAGCAACACTTTCATCTTCTTTTTAGGTGACTGCACCCCCTTGATGTTCCAGGAACAAAAATTATAAGTAGACATTACTACATTTAGGTATCAGGAATACCTTATGTGCAGTCATTGCACAACAAGGCTGAAGACAATGTAGAGAAACAGAAATAATAAACAAAAAAGCTCTATCCCCAATCTCCGGTGTAGTGCCCTCCCCCTTATCCACTCCTTTATTATACCTATGGCTTCCCCATACCCATTCCCCACCCTTACAGATTTGGTTACTTTAGATGCTTTAACCATTGACTTTCACCCCGGAACCTCATAGATAGCCCTAACATTGTAATAACAGTAAAGTTAACAGTAAAGTCCAGAAAGACTCTATCTGTAGGAACAGAATTAATTTGAGTTAAATATTTTATCATAATATTATTATATTCTTAATTATTATTTTATATCCTTATATTGGCTTAATTATTAAGTCCTATACATGCTTTTGATCAAATTAATGTCTAAATGAATCTTTAAAACAAGGGCAATGCTGCTTAAGGCTTGAATACTAAAATAGAATAATAATGCCAGGAAAAGGGGATACAGCATATATGACAAAGAACCTCTGTGCATAAACACTGAGGCAAGGGTTACCCCAAAGGGCATTTGGCTGGGAAGCCAAGTTTCAAGAAAATACAAAATCACACATGCCCCCACAATGCAAAGCATCATGGGATGCATATGCAAATCACCACAGAATGTTATGCTGGTCCAACTTTAAGCAGAATTGCATGGTGCTGAAAGGCCTCTCACACAGTTTGCAAAGGATGCTAACAGAAGACAACTTCAGAAAAAAAATGTTTCTAGGATGGTCTGTCTGAATTAAATGACCTCTTTCAATTAGTAGTAGAAGAGCTTGAAACTTGACATAATTTACAACCTTGTTTTTTAGTACCAGCCAGAGCACATCTAAGAGGTTAACATAGATTTAGACTGGCTTTAAGAAATTAAGACTTATTTATAGAAAATATACAAAAACTCTGATACATTTTAAAATCATACAGGTTATTGGAAATACATTTACCTGTCCAGTGAGTAAGTTTAAAACCCATCAATAACCTTAAAGAAGTTTTATTAAATTGACACAATTCTAATTACAGCAGGTATGCCAAAGTAATATCATTTTAAACAGGAAAAAATGTACTTCTGAAATCTGTAAATACTTTTTAGATATCTATAAAGGAAAAAGTTTTATAATGCTTTTATTAATTATAGATTTTGTGTTAGAATTGACACCATCATATTTGGTCTCAAATAAATCCTCTCCTTAAGTTGCATCTAAAAATGTAAATTGTATATATGTACAGAAGTGCATATAGATGCAAGAAAGAAAAGTTGTTTATAATGAAAGTAGTTTTTTTGGATGAGGTCATATTAATAAAAAAATGGCTTAGGAGGGGCTAACAGTAACACCCTCAAAAAATGCTAAGACCAATCACAACTTGATGGTGATGTCGCTCAGTAAGTGGGACACAAATGGGATGCTGGTAAAGCCAGCCCAGAACTGCTTACCGTAATTCTTTGGTGTGTGAAGACCTGTGTTCAATGTGCTGACAATTTTGGATGAGCTTGGACTTATACTAGGCCCAAAGCCTGAAGCCACACCTGCTGGGAACATTATTTGGGCTTTAACATTGTCACCGCAAGGAGTGCTAAACCAGCCTGAAAGCCTGCACAACTCTGCCACAGGTCCAGCTGCAACTGATTGTTACAGAAAGGACTTTCTTCCAGTATTGGATCAAGCAAGGCCTATGTTTTGCATACTGAGAATTTGGACTAAAAGTAATGTTTTGGAATTGCTGTTAAAAGCCTGAACAAAAGACTGACTTTGGAATTTACCAGCCAGCAAGTCTGCAGTGCTGTTGAAAAGCAGAGAGTCCAGAGTTGCAGGTTCAAAAGCAGAAATGAACTGAAACAGAAAAGAGTCACAAAGTCCAGTTACCCAAAATAACACTGCTGTCTACAGGGAGAGATCTTTCTACAGACTGTGCTAAACTGCTGAAATCATGTCTGATTTTTCCTACTAAATCCTGAAGTGACTTTTGATGATTTGAGACGTCAGTCCAAGAAGGATCCAGCCTGCATTGCTTAGTTGATGTTATTTTTGGTAATGTAAAAAACATTTTTAGGTAAGGACCAAGGTAAATCCAAGTGCATTATTATAAAAAGTGATATTATAAGCCTTTGTTCCGACATATCCCTCCCAAAACCAAAAACTGATGCATGATAGCTTTCCCACCAGTAGCCCTTGTGCCCCCACCCCCACCCAACTGGTTGCCCTAACGATTTAAATAACAACATATACTACAGTCAAACAGTCTGTTAACTGTAAACAAAATCTATCAACTTTCAAATATACTCTTTAACAGCTGATAACAGAATTATAGCATAAGAAAGGAGCAAGAGAAAAGTCCAGTAAATCATTTTGCTTTGATTAATCAGGGCAGAAATTAACTGTAGCACTTTAAATGGGTAGTGGAGAAATTTTTTTCCCCCATTCCCAAGATGTATATCTGAGTCTCTGCTCTCTTCAGATTATAAAAGGCAACGGAAGTAGTAGAAACTTGCCAAAATTGTCACAAGATAAGATTAGTTGTAATTCGTGCCACTTTAACAAATGAGTCAGGTCATGGCATGCCTGATTTATGCCTTGACCTTATGTGGGTAAATTAAGTACCAACTAGTATTATTTAGCCCCCCCAAAAAATTGGCCTGCATGACACTTCAGCTGTATATTAACTAAAGATGTGTCAGGACGTGGCACGCCTGATTTACACTATAGCCCTGAATTATAAAACTAAGGGCAAACCATAATTATTCTGCTTGGGTCTATATTAAATATCATATAGGACCTATATAATCTATATGCGTTGTTAAACTAAGGGAAAAAGAAGGTAGAAACGATTAAAACAAAGGAGACAGTCATTCCTGTCACAGGTTGTCAGTTTAACCTATGTCTTGGGCAGCCAGGGCTAAAAAAAGAAAAGAGAAGAAAGGGAGTGAAGAATGAAAGTCCAGCAGCTTTAATCCTGTTTTCTTTTTCAGAACAGTCTCTCTTTCAGACATTAGAGATCTGAAGGCACAGATTACTACCATCCACAGTCTGACCCCGATGAACCTGAAGCAATGGAGCACCGCTGTGTAGCTGCCAAAGATGCACACTTTCATGGAGACAGTCCAAGTTTGCATGGTCGCTCGGGTGCAACAGTGGGCTGGGCGTGATTATTAAATTTCAATCTAGGACCAAGTCAGCCTGTACACACTATGGAGCCTGGAGAGTCCACAAGGAAGGAAAGAAACAAGTACGCTACTTCTTCTTGGTAGTAGCCAGGGAAGCCGACTATTATTAGGAGGCCAACACAAAGCTCAGCTAGATAGATACTAGCATTACAGAGTTCAGTTTTTTACTCCAGCACCACCTCTAATGCCAGTTATTTCAACGGGAGCTGAAAAGATCTGGAAGGAGGGTTGGGAGGTCTTTAGTTGCTTGATCAGCCATTTCAAAAGTTTTCCATACCCCACTGTGCATAACTGACAACCGAGCAGGGTATAACACGCGGAACCTTATTTCTGCCGATGTCAATTTAGTAACTGAGGCGTAGTAAGCCACCCTCTTCTGTCGGACTGCAGTGGGAAGATCCTAAGTAATCTGAAGTGTAGAACTCCCCCATTGAATGGCCTGGAGTTCTTTGATTTTTGTTCAGATGTGTTACCTATCTAGGTAGTTTAACAGCCAAAGGATGAAAGGTCTAGGCTGAGTTCCAGGCAGTGATCTAGGTCTCCGTGATCTGTGGGCTCTTTCAACAATATAACTTGAGGAGTACACAGGGGGTCCTGTCACTTTAGTAAGCAGTTTCTGGGCAAACAAAATGGGTGTTGATCCCTCCTCTTCTTCTGGAAGTCTGAAGATTACCAAATTGTTGCATCTGCTTCAGCCTTCCAGATCATCTAACTTTAATTCTATTTTGGAGATTTTATGCCTTAGCCATGACAGCTCCGTATCTACTCTGGACTACCAAGCTTCCAAGGATACTGTTTGGGC
Source organism: Neoceratodus forsteri (assembly GCA_016271365.2). Classification (NCBI taxonomy): domain Eukaryota; kingdom Metazoa; phylum Chordata; order Ceratodontiformes; family Ceratodontidae; genus Neoceratodus; species Neoceratodus forsteri. The sequence goes on along the minus strand of CM057458.1, from coordinate 720,686,148 downwards.
TGAGATGTCTGACAGATTTTTGTTCATCTCTTTCAGATCAGCCTTGATTGCTTTTAAGTCAGTGGCAAAGTCCAGAAATGCAGCCTTAAGTGGTGCCAACTCTGATAGGAATTTGTCTTCTGAGGGTGGCATTGTAGTGCTAGTTTATTGAATGCCCTTCCACGCTGAAGTGCCTTGATTTTTGGACCACTTTGAAGCTTTGTGCAGTGTCTGGGGCAACGTGAGTGTCAGGAGGGCCTGCTTCATTTCAACCTCCATTCAGAGTGATCACTGGCTGAAACAATTAAAAGCAGCTGTCGGGTGGTTCTCTATGACAGCAGAAATCCAGGTAACTGATTATTTTGCAAGGTTTGCACCTAAGTCGGCAAAATAGTCTATTTTTATTTGAGTTAGGGTGGGAGTGAGGGCAGTGCGCGTCTAGCTAGCTAGAAGGCATCACGTGATCCCAACATTCCACTGGTCCTACCTACTGCCTTGACACTCTGCCAGGCCAATCCAGCACTGCTGGGATATTTTTAAGGCAGTCTTTCTATTTCTTTAAAAGCCACCCTCCTAAAGTCCAGGTCCTTATGTGATTTGACTCTGCACTGGTCCTAATGCTGAACTATGGTGATCTGTGGTCCACAGGGGACTGTGCACCATGACATCTGCAATACTGTCTTTGTTAGTGAGCACCAGGTCCAGTATTGCTTCATTCCTAGTGGGTGACTAGCTGCCTGAGAAATGCCCCCACAGGAAGTCTGAATTGTTCTGCTACTAGTCAAAGCTATGACTGGAAGGCTCCAATCCATGTCTGGCAGATTGAAGTCCCTGACCAGCAGTGCCACCCCATTATTTGCCATCCTGCTGAACATTTCCTCCAATGTATTAGCCAAATTCTCCCCCGTGTTGGAGGTCTATATATCAGCCCTGTGCGGATAGTGGCCCCAGCTCCTGTTCCAGAGTGACACACAGCACCTCCACTCTTCCTTTACCTCTAGGTTCCCTTGCACTTCCTGATACCCTCTGTCACATACAGAACAACCCCTCCTCCCTCCTCAATCTCTTCTGAACTGAGAGTAGTATGGTATGGCCATGTCCCAGTCATGACTGTCAGTGCACCTTGACTCATTTATGGCCACTATATCTGGATCCATCTCCAGGTCTGGAATTTTATTTTCTGTACTCCTTGCTTTGACATACATGGCTCTGCAAACTGTGTTCCCTTCCTGCCTGCAACCCCCTTCCCCTTTCCACCTGTGATGCTCCCCGAGAATTCCCCTGACTCTCCCTTCCCTTTTTGCTCCCTCTGTTTTTTGTCTCCTCTGCACCTCTCTTTCTGCATTCTTTGTTCTTATCTCCCTTGTCCTCCACCTTGTTTACCCCCCTCATCCTGCTCCCCTTCCATGGGGGAGTTTTCATTCCTTGGGCTTTCTGTCACTGTTGCTTCAATCTGCAAAGGGGTGCAATTTATGTTTCCCTTGGTAATATAGCCTCCCCCTTGGATAGTTTCAATCCTCATCTAAGTAACACTTAAACCTCCAATTGAGTACTGACGCCCCCTTCCCAGAAGCATGCAGGCCATCACCTCTCTATAGGCCCATATCCTTCCAGGTTGGTCCTCAGTCCTCAATGAAGATAAATTCCTACTCTCTGCACCATGCCTTCAACCAACTGTTGAAGTCCCTGGTATGAATGTAATATCCTCCCTCTGGCCATACACAGGCAGCACCTTGGTGAATGCTACCATTTGTACCACTTATTTAAGGCCCCTATCTGGTTCTCTGAACTGCCCCTGCACTACCAGTACTCCATCTCTTGCCAGGTCATTAGTCCCTAGGTGGACAACGACATCTAGCTCCCTCCTATGGACCGCTACCTTATCATTTGTTAAGATCCACTCTCCAAACCTCTGAGCTGAAGTGCCACATAGCCATTTTACTGTACCTCCCTCTCACATCCCTTTCCTGTTACCAAGTCTATCTCCATCATTCTCAATTTCCCCATAAGCAGCTGTCTTCTTTTCTGCTGGGGGCCTGCTCCTATCTGGGAGGCCCATTAGCACTGCTCCCCCATTATTCAGTGGTAATAATCCATATTTCCTGTCGGAAGTACCCTATTTAGGCTGTTTTGAATGTTTTTTTATTGTTATTATTCACCACTAATGGTCTTAGTTTGTTACAGATAAACATCATCCTCAATGCTTAAAAATATTTTCCCTTTTTTCGGTTTTAGGACAATTAATTTGGTCTGCTATTTATGCTCCTTTATATTTGTGGTACCCAGTCTCAGCTCCACTGTGGGCACTGACATTAAGATACTATCATTTCTAATGTTTGCTTACAGTCCCCATTATCTGACATCTTCCAAGGACTGTGTCACTCAGAAGGGTGTACAAGGGAGCTAAGTGCAGCACTTCCTTTTTATGCACCTTACAGTGCCCGTTCACTCAATTCATTAGTTTATTTAAAATGTATTTCATTGTTGCTGTCCCAGTAAGGGAGGGGGTTGGGAAATAATTTCTGTTTTTAGCCTCTTCATGAAAAGAGGATGATACAGATGCAAAGTGACTGATATTTAACCAGGTTAATCTGTTGGTCAACTGGGAAATGGGGGAGGGATGAAGCAAGAACATCAGAGAAATTCCTCTTACTTTGTCATTGGGTCTTTAACTTCTACCCGAACAACAACCAGAAGAGGCAGACAGGACCTTGGTTTAATATCTTATCCAAAAGATGGCAACTTTGGACAGCAAAGTGACTCCTAAACACCATGCTGGGGCATTGGTATGGTTACTTTTTTAATTAAGAGGGAGGGTGACCTCTGCAGAGCTACCAACATCACTTCCTACAGCACCTGGTGCTTAGTGGAGATTTCACATCCTGATTCTGACCAGATCCAATCCAGTTTAGCTTCTAAGATCTGACAGAATCAGTCTCCAAGATAGTAAGGCTGCAGGCAATGTAATCAAGTTAGGGGTGATCAAGCCGAGCTGACAAAAGATCTGAATAACCCTGAGCTGGCATATCCAAGGACTGTTTTATTGGAGCCTGACCTGTATAACACAGTTTTGTGTCTATTATTGTCCAGACTTGAATCCTACTGACTTGGTTTAGACAGCATGTATTTTTACTCATGTGGGAATGTAATTTTTTAGCCCAGCTAGCATTGTCATGCATTCTATCATGCATGCAGCAATACGTTACTTTTTTTTTTTTTGCATTTGTTTCTCTCCCTCCCATCCAGCTTCCTTCCTCCAGCCTCCGCAGCCCCGTTACCCTGGCATATACTGGACTTACCTCCTGGCTTTTTCCTGGAGGTGCCAGCTGGCCAGGTGTGGTGCCTGCGAGTGGCCGACATCATCCTGCCAGTTGGGATTTTCCACATTTTCAACCTGACCCCCGAGTGCGGCATGGCGGCATACAATGATGCCAATGGCAAAGCCACGCATACTTCAGCACATGGCATTCCAGGCATCTGCCCCGCATCCGCCCCCTCTGGCTATGGCTCTGCTGCACCAGCCCCCAGCCACTGCTAGGGGCCAGGCAAGCAGTGGACACCAATTCCACCCCTCTCGAGGAGAGGAGATCTGTCCACTGGATGCCCGATCCTCTCCCTCCCCTGCCAATCCCTGGTGGCCTGCTCACACTGCGAACATGGGTTGCCAGCATGACAGGAGGTAAGGCACAGATGCCTTAGCCCTCCACGCCACTGGGCAGGCACTAATACATGTTACTTTTAATTATTCTTCCCTACCAACAGTGACAATGTTCCCAACAATTTTCACAAAAAGGAAGTGTACTGCCATGTTAGGCAGAGAAGAATTGATGCAGAAAGAAAAAAAGTAGGTTGCAATACCTTTGATTTGACTAACAGAAACATATTATACAATGCAAGTTTTCGCGACCACATAGGCCTCTTCATCAGGCACCATGAGAAAGCAGCTACACGAAGAGGACTTTATACAGAATACCCAAGGCTAATTAAAATCTTAAGTACTTCACATGTAAATAAATGTTTACAAATGAGTGTGACAGTTCTGTTGATAAGAAAGTATTATAGCAACAGAACTACAAATAATTGGACATTTGCATAGGCAACAAGCATTTGTCAATGTCAAACGTTCGCTTGCATGTACTTGCATCTTTTTAGCATTTGCAATAGTATTTGTTTATTAAAACTATCAATCCTTCTTTCATAATTTGACCCCTGTCTCCAGTGATCTGCTGAAAAGGCCAGTTAAGGGCTTTGCTAGCACTTCCCTCAGCTCCCTCAGTATTCTGGGGTGTATCCCATTGGGTCCCATGGCCTTGTCTATTTTTAGCCCTGCTAATTGTTTTAGTACCAGCTCCACATTGAATGAGCTGCTGTCCACACCCTCCCCAGCTTTCACTCTCTCCCTGAAACATAGAAACTTAGAAGTTGATGACAGATAAAGACCACAAGGCCCATCCAGTCTGCCCATGTTTTTTTCTACCTTATGAATGTGCCATTGGCCTTCGCTCTGTCAATGACCTATCTATCTGATCTGTCTTCCTTCCCCTCCCCTTCCATTGTGAACAATTGTGCCAAAATTCCCCAAAATGCATGAGATATGCACCAACGTTGAAAAACCTATTTATGCCATTAAACAGCTTACTGGCATTTCTTCAGTTCGTGGTCCGCTTTAAAGAGTGCAGGCGTGTTACCGGTCAGGAAGATCATCGGCATGAGCTCCAGATAAGTATGGTGTGAGAAGGGTGTGTGGGGAAGGGTGCACAGAAGGTGGATGTGGATTAGGGAGGAGCAGGACAGACCGAGAGGGACCATTTTCTTCTTTTACATGGAAACAAAAAAAAAACATTGCAGGACTTTTTTAATTTTTTTTTTACAGGGGCATTTGGCATGCTGGGTTGGGCTCCCAGCATGCCACCTGAATATTGGAGGGGTAGCCGATGGCGGTTTGGGCACCCCTGTCAGCACATAGTGAAGGGGGGGCAAGAGCTGAGGGGGATTGGGCACCTCCCTCGGCACAGAACAAGTGGGGGGTTTATTATGCCAATGGGGAGTGGGCTCTCCCGTCGGCACATGAACTGAGTGATGGCATGCTGGCAGGGGGATTGGGCATCCCTGAAGTCAGCTCTCCATGCGGTGGCAGTCAGTGCTGCCATGTTTCTGGAAGGGTTTCACCAGGAAAGGCAACTAGGAAGTGCGTGTTTTGGTGCCACTGCATGACGAGCTTGGCTATCATTGCAGCGGACCTTTTGTTTGATGTGCTCACCACATTATGCATTCCTGGTGTGGTGCCTGCATGCTGGCTTATTGGGGAATGAAGGACACACCTACTGATGCATGCCCTGCATTCGCCCAACAGTGACCGTGCCTCCAAATCTGCCATTAATGCAATATGCTGGCTGGCATGCAAGCGCAAGCCAACTTAAAAAAATTATGGGTCCAAAAGAGTGGGTCATTGATAAATGTAATGCAAGCCAAAAAGTTGAAGATCCCTAAGGAAAGCTTTGTCATTGAAGTGTATCAAAGTATGCCTAGAGAATCATTTAGGTTTGTACTTGGAAGGCTATGCCTGTGGTTCAATGGACAAGCAGCCAGCCACTCCCCCTTCCTGTGCTACATAAGCAATTCCTCTGAGTCTCTCTCTCTCAAGCACTTTTTCTTTGCAGCTGGAGACTCTGTCAGTCTGTCTTTTGCAGCCTGCTGGGGCCTGCCCCCCCCCCACACACACACACACCTTACTGTGTTTTGGCTCTGCTTGTTTCTGCTGGTCTTCTGTTCTCTGTTCTCTTGCATTTGGTTTGTATTGTTTGCCTCTGGCTGTGTGCTTCTTTGTGTTACTTGTTCCCTGTTTTTCTGTGTTTGTGTGTCTTTAGTTTAACTTTCTTTTGTGGGCTTCTTTTTAAACTCCTTGTATTTTGCTAATCCAGAGCTCATGCTCCTTGTTCCCATTTACTCACACTGCAACTGCACTCACTATCTGTGTGTTTCAGCTCAAGCTGCTTCCCTGCTACTACTCTCCATGCCATGAACTGTAATTGTTTTCACCTGGTTCAGGCTCACTCTGAACCCGAGCCCATGCAGCTCAATCCTGCTTCCTGAACTTATACCATGTACCTCATTTCTGCTGTTTTCATCACACTGCCTAACCAATTTGCTGCTTTCAGAGTGTTGTCTCCCTACAGTCTATGTTCATTCGAATTGCTACCCCTCTAACTCATAATGAATCAATACTTAGGCTGCTCTAATACGTTTGCGCACTGCTATTAAACTCTGGAGGTCAGCTCAGCTAGCGCTGATGCTGGAAACTAGTTTTAATATCTGCATGTGGGTCACAGCGCCCTCCCATCACTTCTTGTTTTTCCTATGGTGGGGGACCGGAGGTGTTGTTGAGGAGTCGTGGCCCCGTGTGGCATACTAACTCATGCTCGAATCCTGCTTCGCTACTAATATTGCGGAGTATTTTGTCACCTTCATTGACTTCTTGATGACCTGGCTAGCTTGTCCCACTATTCATTTGTGCTGCTCCTTAGACATCCATGCAGGTCTGACCATTTACTTACTCTGCTTACTGACCTACGTGCAGGACCACTCATTGCTTATGCAATTCATTTGCTCAATGCTCGTCACTGCATAGAAACATAGAATTTAATGGCAGATAAGGAAATCTTGGCCCACCCAGTCTGCCCATTTCCCTACCTAATGGATAAGCTGCAGATCCTAGTTAACCAACAGCCTGCTTCTTCCTACCCCCACCCCCTAGAATTGCCTTATGACTGTCCCATGCATTCTTGAATTCCACCACTGTTTTTGACTCCACAACCTCCTCTGGAAGGCCATTCCATGCATCCACAACCCTCTCTGTGAAAAATACTTCCTTACATTACCTCTGAGCCGCCCCTCTATCTTCAAATTGCCCCTTGTTCTTGCAATAATTCTTTTCTGAAAGAAGCTACCCTCTTGGACTTTGTTGATTCCCTTGAGGTACTTAAAGTTTCTATCATGTCCCCCCCTCTCCCTCCTTTCCTCGAGGCTATACATATTAAGCTCCTTAAGTCTCTCTTCATGTGTCTTCCGGTGCAGACCCTGCAACATTTTAGTTGCCCTCCTCTGGACTGCCTCCTTCCTGTTTATGTCTTTGCAGAGATTGGGTTTCCAGAACTGCATGCAATGCTCCAGATGTGGTCTCACCAACTGTCTATACAGAGGGATAACAACTTCCTGTTTTCTACTGATGATGCCTCTCCCTATGCATCCCAGTATCCCCCAGCTCTCCTTACTGCCCTCTCACATTGCTTGCCCACCTTTAGGTCATCTGATGTGACTACCCTCAGGTCCCTTTCCATTTTTGTTGGTGTTAGTATCTCAACCCCCATTGTGTACTCTTCCCCTGGGTTTTTGTTTCCCAGGTGCATTACTTTGCACTTCTTAGCATTGAATCTAAGCTGCCATACATTTGATCATTCCTCCAACCTTGTCAAATCCCTTCTCATCCTTTCCACCCCACCTTGTGTATCAACTCTATTGCATATCTTTGTGTCATCTGCAAAGAGACATACTTTTCCTTCCAGTTCCTCTTCAATGTTGCTTATAAAGACATTGAAGAGGACCGGTCCTAGTACTGAACCCTGCGGTACCCCACTAGTAACCCCCCTTTCTTCAGAGTGGACTCCATTTACTATAACCCTCTGTGTCCTGTTCTCCAGCAAATTCTTTACCCGGGCTACCATCTTGGGACCACTCCCAGGCTGGCTAACTTGTATATTAATCTTTTGTGTGGGACTGTGTCAAATGCCTTGCTAAAGTCTAGGTAGGCCATGTCCACAGCTTCTGCCTGATCTACTACTTTTGTCACCCAGTCAAAGAAATCTATTAGATTCAACTGACATGACCTTCCCACTGTGAATCCGTGCTGCCTTGGGTCCTGTGCCCCTGTGGCTTCTAGGTACTTGACAATTCTTTCCTTCAGAAGTGATTCCATCATTTTCCCTATCACTGAGGTTAAACTAACAGGTCTGTAGTTTCCTGCTTCTGCCCTGCTCCCACGTTTGTGAAGTGGAATCACATCTGCCCTCCTCCAATCCTCAGGTACCACCCCATCCTCCCATGATTTGTTAAAGAGGGTAGTCAGTGGTGTCACTAGTTCTACCCTTAGTTCTTTTAGAATTCTGGGATGAATCCCATCAGGCCCCATTGCTTTGTCCACCTTCAATTTTAAGAGTTCTTTAAGAACCCTTTCTTCTGTAAATGGGCTGTTATCAACCCCTGTATCATGAGTGCTTCTCTTGTTTGGTTTAGGTACCTCCCCCTCTTCATTTGTGAATACTGTGCAAAACTATTTGTTTAGTATCTCTGCCTTTTCACAGTCACCCTCTGCCCACCCATCCCCTTTATTAAGCCTCACTATCCCTCCCTTGGTCTTCCTTCACTCCCTAATGTACCTATAAAAGGTTGTATCCCCCTTTTTAACTGCGTTGGCTATCTTTTCCTCAGTTTGGGCCTTTGCTGTTCTGACTGCCTTCCCAGATTCCTTTTGCTTTAACTGATACTATTCTCTGTCCTGCTCCTTCAGTGATTTCTTGTATTTTCTGAATGCTTTCTTTTTCTCTTGAACCCTCCCTTCCACCTCCTTTGAGAACCATAGTCGTTTCTTACATCATTTTGTTTTGTTTATTTGCTTCACACAAAGGCTTGTTGCTTCTGCGATGGCAGTCTTGATTATTCCCCATTGTTCTTCCACACCTCCTTCCTGCCCATTTTATTTATTTATTTATTTATTTAAACAGCAGTTTGGAAAAACCTTTGAGCCAGAGGCTCATTTACAAAGGTACCTTGTCACAGGAAGACATAATACAGTACAACAGTAAATTACGACAGTAATAAGTACAACAGGGGAAAATACAGCAGGTCGGTACAAGCAGGAATGATGCAACAATAACAGGATTTAGGCAATCAATAAGCAGCTTAAAAGGTAGCTTTGTCATAATGATTGAGTAAGGCTTAGACTAGGGGCAATTACAGCTTCGGGTATTAAGTAGGTGATTCCGAAAGGATGTTTTGAAGCAGGATATCGATGGGGCCTCAGAGATGGAAGGAGGCAGTGTATTGAACCAGGAGGGGGCCCTGTAGCTGTAGACACTTTAACCATGTGAGGTCCTAGCTCTAGGAATAGATAGTGAGGATTTCCCAGAGGTACGAGTTTGAACTAGTGGTATAGAGCGGCGGATAGTAGCGGTCAGCCCTGGTGGGGATAGCCCAAGGAGGTTTTTTTTAGTAAGGATACAGGTCTGATATTTGAGGCGCCATCAAGGTCAAGCAACAAGGCTTTAGAGTATAGCTGACAGGTGTGTTTAGCCTAGGCGCCAGATTAACCTGCAGGCCTTGTTTAGAATAGTGCAAATTTTATGGAGCGCAGTCTGATCAGCAGCACCATACACTGGCAGCCCATAGTCCACTAGAGACAGGATGGATGAGGTGACTGTAAGTCGAGGGCCTCAGGGGGAGGCAGTTTTAAACCTGTAAGATGCCTAGCCGGATATTTGCAGCTGTATGGAGGGCAGAAATGTGTCCATGGAAGGAGAGAGTAATGAATGGACCCCAGGTATTTAGAGCAAACTTGTTCGAGTGGGAACAAGGACCCAGAGTGAATGAGAAGTCTGAAGTTGCAGGACTTGTTTTGAGGGTGAGCAAAGATCATGGTTTTTGGTTTTTTAAGATTTATCACCAGTCTGTGTTCCTTGAACCAACCCTCAGTTTCATTAAAAGACCTCTGCAGGGAGTGCACAAGGGTGATAGGGTTACGATCTGTGGCAAAGATGACAGCATCGTCAGCATACAGTAATATGTTACCAGAGCAGGAGCATGGAAGGGTGTTAAGGTAAAGGGAGAAGAGTAAGGGGCCCAGAATGGAGCCCTGGGGAACACCAGAATGGATGGGACAGATGTCTGAGTGAATCCCGTTAATTTTTACATGCTGTGAGCGGGCAGACAAATAACTGGCGCACCAGGAGACAGGCCCAGTTGCAAAACCAGAGAGACTAAGGGCATCCAGAAGGAGGGGATGGGAGATAGTGTCGAAAGCTTTAGAGAGGTCTACGAACACAGCACTAGCCAGAGAGCCTGTGTCTAAGGAGGAGTGGAGGAAATTGGAAAACTCTAGGAGGGCAGTACTGGTACTATGGCCAGCACAGAAACCATGCTGTTCAGGACAGAGGGCATTGTAGTTGGTGAGGTAGTCAGTGATTTGAGAAGCCACCACCTTTTCCAAGGCTTTGGAGAGAGGAGAGAGAGAGATGAGATAGGCCGATAGTTTCCAGCCACAGACCTGTCACCACCTTTAAGAATGGGGGTGACTGTGGTGACTTTCCATACAGATGGAAATTGCCCCAGGCAGAGAGATCGATTGACTGGCCATGTGATCGGGGTAAGGACCAGGTCTAAAACCAGCCGAAGGATACATGGGTCCAGTGTGTCACTGCCCATACTATTACTCCTGAGGGCATTGACTAGGTGAGGTCTGAGTTCTTGGGCAGAGACACGGCGGAGGTGAAAATACGGGCGAGCAAAGCTTATGGCAGGCAATGGGGGGAGGGTTGAAAAAATCAGTAGGGAGGATAGGACTAAGATCCGTGAAGGAGGCATTGAGGTGGCTATAAGGGCTGGGTCTGAGGAGATAGTGCCATTGATGTTGATCTGGGAGGGTGGGGAGCATGTGCTCCCATTTAACTGTTTGACATTATCCCAGAAGGTTCTGGGATTCCCCCAGGAGGCAGTAAGTGAGGACTGGTAATGATCAGCCTTGGCCTTTCTGATGGCCCAGGTGCACTTGTTTCTGGTGGCAGCATACATCTGCCTATCACAGGACCGGCCAGTCTCAATGGCATGGTGCCATAGGTTGTCCCTATGTTTGAGTTGTTGGATCAAGGCTGGGGTAACCCAGGGAGCATTCTGCATTTTGGTGCGGAGGGTCATCAGTGGGGCAAAGATATCACAGGCTTTATTAAATGTCTGGATAAAGAAGGATAGGGCCATGTCAATGTCAGGTGCAAACTGTATAGGAGACCAGTCAATGTGGGACAGAAGATCTTTGAGTTTCTTCAATCCACCAGGTTTCAGGCATCGCCGGCGTATGGATTGAGCTAAGGGTTTGGAGACTGTGGATGACCAGCAAAATAGAATGGGGGAGTGATCGCTGAGTGAGTCAGGGAGGACTTGGACATTGAGGATCCAATTAGGGTGGTTGGAGAGTACCACATTGAGTAAGGTACTAGTGCCTCTCTTAGAGTTAGTCCTAGTAGGGTGGGTAACAAGTTGCATCAAGTCTACTGCAGCAAAGGAGTCATGGGCAGAGGAGGAAGAAGGGCTGAGCCAATTGATGTTTAAGTCACCCACTAGTATTTGGTCCGAGGAGGGGGGTAGTGAGGAAAGGTACTCCGTAAGTGAGGCAATAGCCTGCGTTTGGTCCCTGGGGGGTATGTATGCAGTAGTCAGATAGAGTGGGCCTTTTAAAGGGTCAGGGGTCAGTTTCAGAGTAAGCGCCTGGGCCCTGGAGTCAAGGACAGGTGCAGGTAGGGCAAGTCCTGTGAGAGATTCTTTGATGTAAATAGCACAGCCACCACCCCGTCTCCCAATCCGGTCAGTCCAGAAGAGGGAGAAACCGGGGAAGGAGACTAAGGAGTCTGGGGTGGATTTCGTCAGCCAGGTCTCAACCAGTGCGATGACATCTGGGTTAATAGATGTGACCAGGCATTGTAGGGAGTCAAATTTTTTCAAGAGGCTACAGATATTCATAGAGACAACATTTAAACCAGGGGGGCCAATGGAGGAGCTCTTGAGAACCGGGCCAGGGTTGGGGTGAATGTTCCCAGATAGGAGTAGTAGCATAACTAACACCCTGGCCAGGTGACAGCGAAAGGTATTTCTACGCCCGACATGAGAGGGGAGGGAGGAGAGTTTAGGGGTGCAGGGGTGGGCAGGGTAGTACAGGATGGGAAAGCAAGAATGAGAAGACTCCCATAAGTGTTAGAGGAGAGGCGTGGGGAAGCTGGAGGGTGGGCAGGGAGGCTGAGACACCCAGTGGTCCCAAGGAGCATGAGAGCAAGCTCGAGAGCATGGGGGGAAGGGTGCCAGGGCACAGAGGGGAGTAACATACAGGCATGTGGGCAATTGCACTGAGATGGACGGGTAAGATAGTGGAGGCAGGCACAAGAAGAGCATGAGGCAGGACCAGTGGAATGTGGTGTGGATGGTCCTAGAGAGCTAGTCCTGGAGAGCTATGGAGTAAATAGTAAGTGGGGGAAAGAAGTGGAGGAGTAAGGGCTACTTTGGTGCAGCGGTAGCGATACTGCCTCCAGGATAGTGGGTATCAGGTTCAATACTAACCCAGGGTATTGGGAAAGAACCTGAAAGGGATCCAAAGAATTAAAGGACAGCATGCCAGGCAGTCAGAGGTTGCTGGAAAAAGGGTGCTCAATGGTGACTCCTAGTGGATAGTGGTAGTGGGAGGAGTTGGAGTAGGGCCCAGGGGACAGTGGGGCTATCAAAGCAGGAGGTTATAGAGAAGAGCACTGGGTCCTTCTAGTGGCCAGCAGGTATAACCTACAAATGGGAAAGTGGGGAGATAGCTTCTAGGCAACAGGAAGTGATGTCATAGGGGTGGATCCATAAATTGACCGCCGCCCCTGGGTGGGTGGGTGGTTGGGGCGGGCAGGGCAGATGACGCGAAGCGTCATCAGGCTAGCACCCCCCAGCAGGAGTCCAAATGGTGAGGGAGAGGTTCTCTTTATCTCTGAGACAATCAGCTGTAACGGCATCCTTCCAGCTCCTCAGTGGGAGCGCTTGCAGTCCCGAGTCTGCCGCAGTCAGCAGTGTGCCTGGGGGGGGGATTCAGCCTAAGTAGTGGAGGAAACAAAAGACCTCAAATTACTATGCAGCGGGAGATGTTGCGACTTAGACAAAGAGATCCTGTACTGCACATGCGTGGCTATCCTAAAATGGAGTCACAGTAAATCCCAACTATCCCAATACTTCCGGGGCTAACTAGTACATCTGAACTATCACAGTTAACTGTTTGAGGTAAGCGTTCTGGCTGAATGGTGTTAAAGTCAGCGAGGCAACTCGTGGGCACCATGCGGTTCCCCTGCAGAGTTCTGAGCAGTACAGAGCAGGATAAAAACCAGCTAAAGTTAACAAACAAGCCCCACAACAGTATACAGGTGTAAAAGTCCATAGGCTACCAAGCAGGTAGCACCCCCCAGCAGGAGTCCAAACGGTGAGGGAAAGGTTCTCTTTACCTCTGAGACAATCAGCTGTAACGGCGTCCTTCCAGCTCCTCGGAGGGAGCGCTTGCAGTCCTGAGTCTGCCGCGGTCGGCATTTGCTAGTGCATTCCTTAGGCACTCACCCATTTTGGGAAAGTCAACCCCTCCTAAAGTCCAGTACTTTTGCCTTTGTATGGCTTGACTCTACTGCTGTGTTTATCATGAACCATACTGTTCGATGGTCACTAGTTCCCAGAAGGCTACCCACTTCTACATCTGTGATCCTCTCTCCATCTCCATTTGAGAGTACCAGGTCAAAGATTGCTCCTTCTTGAGTGGGTTCCAATACTAGTTGTCTAAGGCATGCCCGCTGTAGGGCATATAAAATAACCCCACTCTTAGAAGTGGCTGCTGCAACTGCACTCCAGTTAACATCTGGCATATTCAGATCCCCATCAGCAATATCTCCCCTTTTACTACCATGTCTGACCTATGTGAGGGTCTCAGCACTCAACGCTTCATTCAGATCCTCCTCAATTGTTTTCTGGGGCATGCCAGCCATAATCATTCCATGGCGCAGGGCCCCTACAGCTGACAGTCTCTCTCTGCACCTATGAAGTCCACATCTTGAGTGTACTTTACTTGAGGCAGGGTCCTTCTCACCTAGCCCATAGCTGGGAATGTCCTCATTCTGGGCCTGGCTTTAGCCATTTAAGACTTGATCGCAGCTCCTGGTGTAGAATTTAAGACTAGCCATGAAGGGTGGTTACAGTGATCTCATTTGGCTCTAGTATTCTACTGCAAGGCACCTTCACTACATTCTCCCTACGACTGCCTCTGGTTCACCTGGTTTGTTTTTAGGGCAGGTAGGCCAGGTGAGTGCCTACGCAGTCACTGCTCTCCTCCTCTCAGCTTGGTTGCCCCCGATGTTGCACAGCACTCTCGTAACCTTCCACAGCATTCCCATTAGAGGAATCGAGTGAGAGCTTTCCTCCAAATTGGAATATATTTCCACCCCCCTTAACTGGGTTTCTAAATTGCAGCAACAGAGTCGTCACTAAACAAAACATCCCAAGCCTGGAGGGAAGGTGACCTAGGCCTTGGATCCACAGAGATTTCCTCCTCAAAGGTTTTTTTTTTTTCCTCTCCTCCATGCCTCAGGTTATAAACGTTAGTTAGCCATAGGTAGTGTTCCTTAGTTCCTTTAGGTTGGTTCTGCTGTTGAATAGAGGTGGATGGGGATGGTGTCCCTACTTGCTGTTCCCTCTCTCTTTAGGAGGCCCCCTCATTCTCAGCAACCCATTGTACTCATGCCATTGCTAACCTGTGCATCTCATTATGCTATCAAGCTGTCTGGTGCCTAATCTACTACTATGCCTCACAGCTACTGATTGCTAATGTGCTTTTGTACTACTACTTTTCTTTTGGGGGATGCTTCTTAAGGTACCTTTAGCCAAGGGAATTGTCTTGCAGCACCTCTAGGGGTGGAACCCTCTTTGAGGGTTCCTTGCCATTGATACCCCTACAGGGTGGTAATTCCTCTGGAATAAAAAGCATGAACAGCCAAAACCGAGTAATATAATTGCACAAGCATTACATCATATTGGCTGTGCAGGCCACTGAATTAATTTTAATTCATTCTTTAATGAGGCGATGAAGCAGTAATCACTGATGTAAAGAGAGAGGAAAAAATACTAGGCATAAATTCGTGTGACGTTAAGATTATAATGGGTCTAAAATAAAATTCTCAAAAGGATTTTTAGGAATAAGTTTCTTAACTGAAACAATTAATAGAGAGAGATTTAATGCATTAAATTGATTGAGGACAAAACATGGGGGATTAACCATATTCTAATTTAAGTCAGCAAGTAGTGAGATATGTGAAGTGAGTTAGGTAAGATGAGTAATTAATTGGCTAAATATATTTAAAGTATCAACAGTTGCAGAAGATGGTGATAGCAGACAGAGGTACATCAATGTATTTTTAGCCAAAAAAAAAAAAAAAATAGTGTTGCAAAGCTAAGAGATCAAGGGCCCAGTACTCAGCCACAGATTTGTCCACCGGGAAGGAGGCACAAAGTGCAACCTGCAGTGCCAGTACATAAATGTACCATGTAGAGAAGGGTTTATCTGCACTGGTGGGTGCAAGAGCCTGGCACTGATACAAAAGTGCAAAGGAAAGGAACCAGATGTCACCATGTGCAAGTATGGTTTGCTTAAAT
The DNA here is from genome assembly GCA_016271365.2 of Neoceratodus forsteri. NCBI lineage: Eukaryota > Metazoa > Chordata > Ceratodontiformes > Ceratodontidae > Neoceratodus > Neoceratodus forsteri. The sequence continues at coordinate 720,670,698 of CM057458.1, read as the reverse complement.
TAATGCTGCACAATACCCAATCATGCATGTACATGCATCGTGCAGTGCCAGTATTTCTGGAGGACTGGAGGAGGGTGGACGTAGTCCCACTACACAAATGCGGTAGCAGGTAGGAGACTGGCAATTATAGGCCAGTCAGCCTGACATTGGTTGTGGGAAAGTTAATGGAATCACTGCTGAAGGAAAGGATTGAGGAATATCTTGAAGTCAGTGGGTTACAAGACCCAAGGCAGCATGGTTTCACAAGGAGGAGGTCATGTCAAATGAATCTGATAGATTTATTTCACTGGGTGACCAAGTAACTAGGTCATTGTGTGGTGGACATGGCCCACGTAGAGTTCAGTAATGTGTTCGACAGAGTTCTATATAGGAGACTAGCTGGGCAGCTTAGGAGTGAGTCCAGTGGTACTAAACTGGATAAGAAATTGGTTTGGGGATAGGTGACAGAGGATGACGGTAAATGGAGTTTACTTCAAGGAAGAGAGGGTGATCAGTAGTGGGGTGCCTCAGGTATCAGTGCTGGGACTGGACCTCTTTAATATTTTTTATAAGTGACATTGCAGAATAGCTGGAAGGGAAGGTCTGCCTCTTTGCGGAAAAACGCAAAAATCTGTAGTAGGGTAGACACTGGGGGTTGGGGGTGGAAAGGATTAGCAAAGACCTGGGAAAACTACAGCAGTGGACTAGGGTATGGCACCTTGGTTTCAATGTGCAAAATAATGCACTTAGGGCACAGAAACCCAGGGGTGGAGTACAAAATGGGTGGCGTGGTATTGATGAAAACCAAGCAGGAAAGAGACTTCTGGATAATCATATTGGATGACTTAAAGGTGGCCAGGCAGTGCAACAAAGTAATTGGGAGGGCAAGTGGGATGCTGGGTTGCATAGAGAGGGGTATCACCAGAAGAAAGACAGAGGTGGTGTTTCCATTGTATAGATTGCTGGTAAGACCCCACCTAGAGTATTGTGTCCAGTTCTGGAGACCACTTCTCTGGAAGGAGATAGAGTGGAGGCGGTCCAGAGAAGGGCAACTAAAATGGTGCAGGGTCTGCATCAAAAGCCCTATGAGGAGAGAGAGACTAAAGTACCTTAATATGTACATCCTTGAATGGAGGAGGGAGAGTGGAGATATGATAGGGACCTTTAAATCCCTCTCGGGTGGGTAAATAAAGTACAGGAGGGGAGTATTTTTCAGACAAATGGTGCTCAAGAACAACGGGACATGCTATGACGCTGGATGGGGTAGATTCAGGAGAGATGTGAAGAAGTACTTTTTCACAGAAAGAGTGAAGGATTTCTGGAACAGCCTTCCACCAGAGGTTGGGGGCAAAACAGTGGTGTGGTTCAATAATGCATGGGATAAGCACAAACAAATTATAGTGGAAAGGAAGAGGGAGGAAAAAAGTTGTAGATCAGTCATGGCCTGATGTAATAATGTAGGTAGAGAGAAATGGGCAGACTGGATTGGCCCAGTGGTTCTTATCTGCCATCAAACTCTATGTTTCTGTGTTTCATACCTGTACACAAACATGCACAAGCTGGTCCATTAATCTCTCCTCCAACCCACACTTTCAGTTGGATGATAATGGATGCGGAAGATGGAGATCTTCCAGAGAAGAATTTATGGCAGTTCGAGACGGTCATGCACCAATCCATACTAAAAGAGTGAGGCAGGAGAATGCTCCCTGGTTTTAAGCTGCCCTTTTTAAATTACATAAAATCAGGGAATGAGCATGACAGACTACAAAAGTTCTGAATACTGCTCAAGCATGGGCTGGGCATAGGGCAATTAGAAATTCATAAGGTAAAGAGGTTTGCAGCGCTAAGGCAACATTTTTTTCAGAAGAAATTAGATGATCATGGGTTATGACACCCACAAAACCTTTGGTGAGTGTTGAAAAGGCTGCATGGAAGTGCTGCAAATGATCTGCCCTCTTCCTTTATGTTGATTGCATGCATGTGCAAGAAACATATTGCGGCAGCTTGCCAGGAGCAGGTTGTGGAGGTGCGGCACTGTTGTGGCCAATGCCCCCACAGCCTTTAAAGGCTTGGCTTGCTTTCCCCAATGGGGTGGCACACTGCTGCTGACACTAGTTTAGCCAGCGTGCCACCACCTTGAAACGTTCCAGCCACTGAAATCAAGGGCCATCTCGTCATTGCAGCGTCAGCCATTGCACTGCAATGAGGGAGCGGCCCATCATTGCTGGGCGGAACGTTGCTACTGTAATATTGTTTCTGAACATGGTGGCAGCTTGCTGCCATGTTCACAAACAATATTAATCAGACCCCAGTGCCGAGGGGGTGCACAATCCCCCTCAGCATCATGTGGCCCCCACCCACAACAGTGTGTTTTTGCCGACGGGGGCCCCAATCCCCATTGGCTTCAGTCCCTGTCCTAGTTCACATTGCTGACGGAGAAGCCCACTTCCCATTGGCATTATGTCCCCCCTCCCAGTTTGATTTGCTGATGGGGGAGCCCACTCCCAGTCAGCATAATGTCTCCCCCCACAAAAAAGCAGTAGATTTTGTGTGCGGGGTGCCCAATCCCCTCAGCTCTTGCACCCTCTTTGTGCTGATGGGGTGCCCAATCCCCATCAGCTACAGCTGCCCCAAAAAACACTTCGGTTGGCATGCTGGGAGCCCACCCCAGCGTGCCAAATGCCTCTGTAAAAAAAAAAAAATCTCGCAATTTTTTATTTTATTTGTTAACCTGTAGAAAAAGAAAACGGTCCCTTGCGGTCTCTCTGCCCCCTCCCACAACCCGTGCCCACCCTCTGCACACCCTGCCTCCCCACACCCCGCACCCCATACTTACTCATGGAGTTCAGCGCAATGATCTTCGGTGGTCCGGGAACACGTCTGCACTCTTCAAAGTCGACTGCGAACTGTAGAAATGCTGGTAAGCTGTATAATGGCATAAACAGGTTTTTTTCAACTTTGATGCATATCTCAGGCAATTTATTGAATTTTGACACCAAAGTTTCAACATGGGGTTTCTGAGACCCCTCCTCATGAATTTAGCCACTGTTATGGCATTAATCGATCCTGAAAGGTGATTTCAGAATCACCTTTCAGGACTGATTAATGAAATGACAGTGCCATTGTTCATGAGGTGGGGTCTCAAAAAGTGTATGTTGCAAATTTGGTGGGAAAAATCCAAAAAATTTGTGTTTTACGAGCGTGCGTTGCGCAGTTGCTATGCACACTCGTAACTTCACCAATTTGCAATATTTTCATTCAAGATTTTCAACATTGCCATTTTTATACACCTCCTTATGAGCAGCACAGCTGTCATTTTTCACATCCTGGCTGAAATGTGTTTTCGCAGTTCTGGCGCAAGATAGCATGGTCGCTATGGGAAATCAGTGTTCAGGACACATTAAGAAAATCACAGTGACACTGTTCATGAGCAGAGGTCCTAAAATGCCTATGTTGAAAATTCTGTGACAAAAGTCTGTAAAATGAGTGTGTTACGAGCGTGCGTTGTGCAGTTTCCATGCACCCTTGTAACTTCGCAAATTAGTAATATTTTCACACCAGATTTTCAACACTGGCATTTTTTCACACCTTCTTATTAACAGTACAGCTGTCATTTTTCACATCCTGGCCAAAATGTATTTTCGCACTTCCGGGGCAGAATACCGCAGTCGCTGTAGGAAATCAGTGTTTGGGACAGATTAGGATCGAGTGAGAGAGAGAGAGAGAGAGAGGGGGAGTGACCAAGCTCAACTGAGCTCTGTCAGGACTGCTGCAGATTTCTTTGTGGGCAGGAAAAGGCACCAATGCAGGCAGGAGCCCAGTACAAAAGGGCAGCCTGCAGCATCAGGAGACACAGAAGGAGCGAGTGAGGGATGGGGAGTGAGTGAGCTCAATGGAGCTCTGTTGGAACTGCTGCGGATTTCTTTGTGGGCAGAAAAAGGCTACAATGCATGCAGGGGCCCAGTATAAAAGGGCAGTCTGCAGTGGTAGGAGAAACAGAATGAGCGAGTGAGAGAGTGGGAGTGAGCAGACTCAACGGAGCTCTATCAGGACTGCTGCAGATTACTTTGTGGGCAGAAACAGGTGCCAACAGAGGCATGGGGCCCTATACAAAAGGGCAGCCTGCAGCACCAGGAGAAAGAGAATGAGCGAGTGAGACGGGTGGAGTGAGTGACCTCAACAGAGCTCTGTCGGGACAGCTGCGGATTTCTTTGTGGGCAGGAAAAGGTGCCAGCAGGCAGGAGCCCAATACAAAAGGACAGCCTGCAGCCAGGAGAAACACAATGAGCGAGTGAGAGGGGGAGGAGCAAGCTCAACGGAGCTCTATCATGACTGCTGCAGATTTCTTTGTGGGCAGAAAAAGGCGGCAACACAGGCAGGAGTCCAGTACAAAAGGCCAGCCTGCAGCACCAGCAGAAACAGAACAAGTGAGTGAGAGAGGGGGAGTGACCAAGCTCAACGGAGCTGTGTTGGGGCTGCTGCAGATTTCTTTGTGGGCAGAAAAAGCCACCAATGCAGTCAGGAACACATTGCAAAAGGGCAGCCTGCAGGGCCGGGAGACACAGAACGAGTGAGTGAGGGAGGGGGAGTGAGTGAGCTCAATGGACCTCTGTTGGGACTGATGCAGATTTCTTTGTGGGCAGAGAAAGGCAGCAATGCATGCAGGGGCCCAGTACAAGAGGGCAGCCTGCAGCGGTGGGAGAAACAGAATGAGCGAGTGAGAGAGAGGAAGTGAACGAGCTTAACGGAGCTCTATTGTGACTGCTGCAGATTTCTTTGTGGGCAGAAAAAGGCGGCAACACAGGCAGAAGCCCAGTGCAAAAGGGTAGCCTGCAGTGCCAGGAGAAACAGAATGAGCGAGTGAGACAGGGGGAGTGAGTGATCTCAACGGAGCTCTGTTGGGACAGCTGCGATTCTTTTGTGGGCACAAAACGTGCCAATGCAGGCAGGAGCCCAGTACAAAAGGGCAGCCTGTAGCACCAGGAGAAACACAATGAGTGAATGAGAGAGGGGGAGTGAGTGAGCTCAACGGAGCTCTATCATGATTGCTGCAGATTTCTTTGTTGGCAGAAAAAGGCGGCAATGCAGGCAGGAGCCCAGTACAAAAGGCCAGCCTGCAGTGCTGGCAAAAACGGAATGACCGAGTGAGAGAGGGGGAGTGAGCAAGCTCAACTGAGCTGTGTCAGAACTGCTGCAGATTTCTTTGTGGGCATAAAAAGCCACCAACAGAGGCAGGAGCACAGTACAAAAGGGCAGCCTGCGGCCCCAGAAGAAACAGAATGAGCAAGTGAGAGAGGGGGAGCGAGCCACCTCAAAGGAGCTCTGTCGGGACAGCTGCGGATTTCTTTGTGGGCAGAAAAAGGTGCCAATGCAGGCAGAAGCCCAGTACAAAAGGGCAGCCTTCAGCACCGGGACAAACAGAACAAGCGAGTGACAGAGGGGCAGTGAGTGAGCTCAGTGGACCAAAGCAATCAACATTTGACATTCACAAATGCTTGTCATTAATGGTAAACTTGTAAGTGATGTAGTAAAGGCGCCAAATGTGTTTAATAAACAGTTTATCATTAGTAATATCTATTTTGTCCTTTATATGAAGGAGTTCTTCTGACCCTCAATTTGATCTGTATAATACAAATGGGGAGGTCTGTTTTATCCTTAGAGTTAAGTCAAAACATAGTACAGATGTAGCCAAACAATTGTTGGTACTGAATACCATGGGTGGCTTGGGTGGAGTACTACCTGCCTCTTGAAGTATGCAGCACCAATAATTGGCAGACCTTTAGCTGACAGTTTTAATTTATCACTGAGCCATGGTTTTTCCCTGATGAATGGAAGGAAGGAGGCACTGGTGGTACTTATGTTTAAGAAGGTTCTAAAAAGACCAGTTATTCGGCAGCTGAAAACCTATTTGCAGAATAATATGTTAAGTTGTAATCAATCTGGATTCAGAAGATGTCATCACACAGAAGTGATTGTTAAAGTCATTCAGACAGCAGTGGATAAAGGGATAAGTGTTGGAGTTGTTTTCATTAACCTTTCCTGGTCCTTGAACACCATCAATATGACTATATGAAAATGCCAGCAGAATCAGGCCATTTTGTTCTATCTAATCTGCTTGAGTGTGCACCTATCACACAAATTTTCTGGAGCTGCTCACCCCCCTCTTTTTTCCACTTACAGTCTTCCTCCCTCCCCCTCTCGTCCCCCATACCCTTCTTCCCATCTGTTATGACTCTCCCTTTCACTCTGTCCCAACCCTTTTGAAATTGTCAGCTGTTTTCAATGATACCACATCCTCCGTCAATGTGTTCCACTTGGACACCATTCTTTATGTGAAAAAGTGCCTTCTCATTTCCCTTTTGAATCTTCCCCCCACTAATTTTAGACTGTGCCCCCTAGTGGACCCATTAATATGCCATCCATACTAACCTCATTTATACTTTTAAAGTACTTGAAGGTTTCAATCATGTCTCCCCTTCTATCCTCCATGAAATACATATTGAGCTCTTGCAGCCTCTCCTTATAGGGTTGTTGCCCTGTGCTACACCCTCTCTAGTAATCTGATGTCCTTTTCCAGATATGGGTACCAGAGAACTGCACACAGTACTCCAAGTGCGGTCTCATTAATGACCTGTAAAATGGCAGGATGACTTCCCCTTTCCTGGAGGTGATTCCTCTGGTGCCGCATCCCAACATCCTGTTGACTTTGGCTGCTGCTTTATGGCAATGCAAGAAGTGCCTCAGGTCCCTTGTGCTGATTACCCCTAGGTACTTTTCCTTCTCAGAAGAAGACACTTTTGTACCCTTCCCAACTATTAACTGACCCCTGGATTCTTATTTCCCAGGTGCATGACCTTTCACTTCTTGGTATTAAAACCCTGCTGCCAGATACCTGACCACTTTTCAAACCTAGCCAGGTCCTCCATGACCTCCTGTTTCCTTTCCTCTGTGTCCAGTCTCCCATAGAACTCAGTGTCTTCGGCGAATAGCAAATAGACACCAATCAACCAAATTGCAATCAGTCATGGCATTACAGTAAATAAATTACAGAATTTGGGTCTGGGTGAGACCTAGCTACCTAATGGACTATAGACAGTTAGTTGAGTGCATGGAAAAGGTAAATTTTTAGGCAGGTTCAAAGGGGAGTTCCGCAGGGGATCTGTTCTTGGGCCCTTGCTGCTGTAATTTAATATGGCTGATGTTGACTAGTGGTTGTCGGGGGTAGAGATTTATCTGTATGCTGGTGAAATGGTGCTGTTCTGTGCTGCTGGTACTGCTCATCAGATACTGCTGAACCTACAACAAGCTTTTAATGGCCTGCAGGACTTTCTTAATTGTAATGAATGTGTGTTGAACTCTAAGGAATCCCAAATAATGTTGTTTAGGTCAATTAAAAAATGAACACTATTGAGGAACCCTTAACTATCAGCACTTATGATACAGTCCCACTATGCTTGGTTTCAGCATATAAACATTTGAGTTTAGCTACATGCCCATGTAAATTGGAATCATCAGATTAACTGCATTATCAAAACAGTTGGCCTAGAGTGGGCTTTTTATACAGATGGCATACCTTGTTATCAGTGGAAACTAGGACACAGATTGTCTGTTACATCAATGATTATACCACTCCTTGAATATTGGGATGTGGTCAGTGGTGGAACTAGGGTAAGGCCTTTGAGCAAACTTGATGTTTTGGAAATTAGACAGGCCCACTTCACACTAGGTGTATCAAGGGATGTTTATCACTGTGGCTTGTATAAATAGCTACTTTAAATTAGCTCTCTTTCAAGCAGACAGATGAAAATTATAGCTGATATAATAATTGACAAAGTGTGTTCAAGGTGATGCACCCACCTATGAGTAACTGTGAGATTTAGTAACTGTGAGACAAACACAATTTGGAATGTGATCATTATTTGGTCTGTTGTTTGAGGTTCAATGGGTAAATACTGTTAGAGATGGAAAATATTTTGCTGTCTGAGGACCTTTAGCCTTGAGTCATATTCCAGTTGTTTTGTGACTAATGAATTGTCTTTTTCCTCTTCCCATTAGTTGAAGAATGGTTTGCTACTAAGGATGCAAGGTGTGAGCATTGCTAATTGATAATGCATTGCTCCTAAATGTGCACATATGCTTAAATTGTGTCAGTTGCTATTGTGTGCATGTTTTGTATTGAAATGTGTATGAAATGTACTGTGTCTGTAACTCTGCTTATGTGGGATGCATTTGGAAATGAATTTTGGCTCAATGGCTTTGTTACCCTACACTGTCAACCCCCTTAGTCCTCACAATATCTCTAGTTTAAAAAAAAAAACACATGTTATGATTGGTCACATTCTGTATAGAGTACTGATGTAGGTGGTTGACTCTGATCTTTAAGTGAAAAGCAGATTGCCAATCATACTGGTGCTACCACACAAAAATCTGTTTGTTTACATTTCTTAATCAACTTCCACTACGTCTTTCCTGTACTTTGGAAAATCCCTTCACAATCTAGCCACTCACGAGGCAGTAGGAGGCAAGGAGAGAAGACTATGGCATCTTGAGTGGCTACACTGTTTGGGGGTGTTTCTAATGTTAAGGAAGAATGAAATAACAGCTGATCAAGAATTTGAAACAAAACAAGTTGGGGTACAATTACACAATTACTATACATTTCAGTTCTACTAAGAGCTTGCAGACATAGCACATCCTTCTGGGACAATGTCAAAAGCCTCACGGGGAAATCTAATAAATCCCCCCCCCCCCATGCTCGAGGTCAATGGCAATGTTATCCAAGATCACAAAACAATTGCTGGCACCTTTAATGTTGCATTCACAGATCTAAGCACTGTCCTCCCCTTTAATTTCTTCAGTGACTCAACCTCATCACCCCTAAACAACAAAACCTCGCCTCTGGACAATGCCAATACTCCTCCCTTTTATTTCAGGAGAGTATCCCCTGCAGTAGCAAGAAAATACCTTCAAAAGGTCCCAAGTAAAGCCAGTTTCAGCAGTGATACCCTAGACCTAAAACTTCTCTCTCTCTGTCTCTCTCTCTCTCCCTTGAGGTCATCCTACACTCACTCATCAAACTCATAAACCTATCGCTATCCCTCAAACAGTTTCCCCAGCTCTGGAAATGGTCATTGTCACGCCAGTTCATAAAAGTGGTGATAGGTCCCTCCCTAACAACTACTGCCCCATCTTTATCCTGCCTTCACTTTCAAAGGTGCTAGAATGTATTGTTGTGGACCAAGTGTCTGAACACCTGGAAAAATACCAGCTACAGTATCCGCAGCAACATGGCTTTAGAAAAGCTCATAGCGCTACCACTGCCTTGCTCGAATTTACCAGCCACATTCATAGGGCTCTAGATGCAGGACAACTACTTGGAGCAGTATACATTGACCTTGCAAATGCCTTTGATACCATCAATCACCAACTTCTCCTGCACTCCCTGTCTGCCCTAGGGCTCTCATGCGATGTCACTGACTTGTTTGTCATCTACCTCGGGGATAGGAGCCAATATGTTAAGATTGGTAACTCACTCTTCTGCAGCCTCCCTGTTTGCTCTGGTGTTCCTCAAGGTTCCATACTTGGCCCTCTGCTTTTCAGCCTCTTTCTCAATAACCTCCTGGCAGCCTGTGAGGCTGTGCCAATAAGATCTTATTTTATACAAAGCTATCCTTTTTTCTCCTCACACTGACCCAGTCCCTCTCACCAGTGACCTCCAAAACTATTTCAGCCTTGCTGAAACCTGGTTTGAGCAGCATAAATTGCTATTGAATTATAAAAAAAAAAACAAGCCTATGCTGTTTGCTAACTCCCAGAGCAAGTTCAGAACTGCTAGTCTAACAATACATAACAAACTACAGCTACCACTTGATCAGGTCCTTGAATTCAAATACCTAGGAATTACCCTAGACTGCTTGCTCTCCTATTGCTAACACGTTAGCCTCATATCTAAATCTATCAACTCAAGGCTGGGGATCCTCTATCGCCATCAACACTGTCTTACCCCTGAAGCCATGCAAACAGCTGTCACCAGCTCCATATTATCTCTAGTGGATTATGGGTTAGTTTTCTGTGCATCTGCATCAGATACTACACTAAAGAGAATAAGGATAGCACTGAACAAGTGACGAGAACTTGTTACAGGTGCTGATAGGAGAACACACACCTGTGATCTCTACAACCTAACCAACTGGCTCAATCTGCAAGGGAGGCTAGCTTACCAGACTTGCCTACTGGCAAACAAAATTTGCCTCTGCCTCACCCCGCCTGTGACTCACGTCTTAATACAGCTTTCCCCCAGAACAAGGCCCACCTGAAGTATTCATAATTCCTCCTATCAGGTACCTTTCTGCAGGATCTCCCTAGGTCAACATGCCTTCTACTTCAGGGCCCCATCCAGTCTCCCCTCTGAAGTTTCTACTGAGAATAAACTAAGTCCATTTAAAAGTAAACTGTGTCAGCACTTCACAAATCTCAGCAAGTGTGACTGTAACCTATAAGCCCTAGTGTGCCCATTCTCCACTCCTCTGCAATCCCTTAGTCCTCCCCATCCCTCATTCCCTCCCCCACCTCCTTGTCTTACCTTTTCTGCCCTTTTCCTTCTCATGCATCCCTCCCCCTGGAGCCCCATCTGTTCTCCCTCCCCACACCTTTCCCAACCCCCTCATCTCCCTCTCTCACCCAACCTCACCCCTCCCTTCATCCTTCTTTGACCCCTCTTCCGTCCTCTCCCCACCCCTCCAGCTGCATACCTAACTCATCCTAGCACTTAGCAACTGTTGACAAAGACATTTCTCCATCTGCATTGTAGTTGTACTCTCCCTCTTGTGTGTCTCCCCCTCTTCCCATTGGTTCTAAACTGCTGTTTCCAATATCAAACACCCTGCTGTTGTCTAGTGTTTCCTTTCCTGTGTTGCTTATGATTGCTTTGTTGTATTTGACTTTGCTGTTCCTGCCTGTACCTTAATTTGTATTTGATGTGGAACCTTTGTAAAAGAACCCCTGGTTCAAAAGTATTTGTAATCCTAATACTTAATAAATAAATAAATAAAATAAAGGAAGCAGATAAAACAACCAGCAACATCAATGAATTTTGGAGACAGTAAGCAAACATAAAATATTGATTTTTAACTAGAAGTAATGTGGTGCAAAAAAGGTTGACAGTGCTCCTTTAATAAACATAAACATAAGCATAACATAAACAACTAATGTTACTCAGTTCCACAATTTATAAATACACAAAAAATGGTTATGTGGCTGATAAATCTGAAGATAAATTGTGTTATCTCATACCTAACCTTAAAGATAGAATGTTATCTTTGCCGTTGGGTAGGTCACAAATGATATCTTGAAAGGATGGGTATATCACAATGGAACACTGATCACAGTGTTGTAAATGGAAAAAAAATCACTGGGGAAGCCACCACATTTAATATAGAATCAAACATGCCTGACAGAGATCTGGGACACATGTCCTCATTTTATATTGCATTCTTTGCACTGTAGACCATTTTATGCTTTTAGGGGTTTACATTTGAGATAGTGCTGGAACAGTTCTTCCCCCATTTTGTTCCTGGAATTCAGTCAGGACTTTTAATTTCACCACTGGAACTAAGTTCCCCTGCCCCCCCCCACACTTCTATCACTGAATCAGAGAGCAGCTTCCATAATGCCGCCTAATGACATCATACTGCCCTGTGCAGCACTGAAGCTAGTATCTGAAATCAAAGAGAAACAGTTAAATCTTCACACTTACAAAAGTTTTAAATATTATAACTAATTAAAAACAGGATATGCAATGGCCTGATTCGCAATAAGCAGTTTATCATCACTCATTCAGAACAAATTTTTAAAAATTTGCTTTTAGATGCAATGCACCCAGTCCATGGAAGAAAGTACAGCTTAAACAGCAATTGAAGAATTTGGTACCTTTGCCTATTTTTTCTTTTTTTAATGTTAGATTCAAATACTACAATTACTTGTAGATGTGATTGAACATGTTTAATGATTATGAACATATGTTTTGCTTGCTAAATTAATGGCTATTTGAGGTTTGTCACATACATTACAGGGTACAGTTGTACTCCTATAGTTATGGTTGAGTTGGCTGTTTAATGTTAAACCTCATTTTTGCCACCTTAATAACTTTTGCATTCTTTGATCAAACAGACCAAAATTTAACATGTGCAGTAAGGCTGTCAGAATCGCAAGACATGAACAGTTTTCTGATGGCATCTTGTGCAGTTTTTGAGATATGGAGTGCCGAAAAACAGAAAAAAAAGCATTTTTGGTTGCCCTGTACTTAACACTGGGAATTATTTGCTCCCACCTACAGCCTAGACAATTGTGAAATATTTTCATGAAATTTTCAGGGTTGAAGGGGGCCATGCCAAGGGTGTGCCTTTGGAAGGTTTGGTGAAAACATATAATTCCCTTTTAAAGTTATAATGATTTTTGAGTTAACGTTCTGGAGCGACTGGTAAAAATAATCTATTGTGAAAGGTAAAAAAAAATACATGTCACGAGTGGTTATTTGCATGATTTTCTTGTCATGTGGGAAATAAAACAGTTAAGATGGCCACCATTTTCTTTTTATTGTTTAAACTTACAAGCAGTAAAAATACATACAAATTATGTATTTAAAAAAAAAAACTAACACCTGAACCTGACTAAATGGGACCCGTTTTTCAGTTAGATTCTGGTGTGTTTTTAAGTTGACAGATATACATTATCTGGGCACCCAAAATGTGGGGTGCCCAGCTTAGCAAAGGGAGCCATTCACCCACATTCTCTTTATGAGAACAGTGGGACTTTCTTGACTTCTGCAGTGCAGTTGGAACTCATCCTATGGGCTGCAGTGAGAGCAGTGAGCTGCCATTTCCCTGGATATCTAGTGGCACCCCCTACCATCTGATCACTGTCCCCATAGCTATTTGAGCTTTCCCTGATGTCTAGTGGCACCCCCTCTACCCTCTGATTGCCATTCCCATTACTGTTTATATTTTTCCTGCTGTCTAGTGACACCCACCACCTTCTGATCACCATTCCCATTATTGTTTATATTTTACCTGGTGCCTAGTGGCACCCCCCACTCTCTGATTGCCATCCCTATTGCTGATTTATGTTTGCCTGGTGTCTAATCACCCCCCTCACTCTCTGATCACCATCTCTGCTATTGTTCATATTTTACCTGGTGTCTAGTGACTCCCCCACCTTCCAATCACTGTTTCCCTTACTTTTTACATTTCCCTTGTGTCTAATGGTACCCCCTTCCTCCAATCACCATCCTCATTGTTGATTTATGTTTCTATGGTGGCTAGTGGCACCCTCCATCCTCTGATCTCCATCCCCATTATTGTTTATATTTTCTCTGGTGTCTACTGGCACCCACCACCTTCTGATCACCATTCCCATTATTGCTTATAGTTTCCCTGGTGTCTAATGGCATCTCCCCCCACTTTCCAATCACCTTCCATCTTATTTTTTTTGTATTTCCCTGGTGTCTAGTAGCACCCCCTACCCTGTTAGCACTGTCCCTGTACTAAAATAATTAAAAGGTCCCCCTATGTTTTTTTCAAATGTGCAGAGAAGAAAATGATCCCTCACCCATCTGACCCCCATCTCTACCTTCCACTCACCAGTCACCCCACACACCCCCATACACCCCCACACACCCTCACTCACCTGAACAGGTCACAGGGTGAAGATCCACTCTATGATGGAAGACATGTCTTGCTGCTGGAACCTCCGACTGCAATATGAAAAACTAAATTAAGTGTGGTTCAATGTATTTTATCTTTGTTGCATAACTGTGCCAATTTTGCATGTTTTGAGCCCACATTTCAACATGGCATTTTGGGACCCCACCTAATGGAAAATGGTGATGGAATTATGCAAATCTGGTCCAAAAGGGACATGTCTTGCTGCTGGAACCTCCAATTGCAATATGAGAAACTAAATTAAGTGTATTCAATGTATTTTAACTTTGTTGCATAACTTTGCCACTTTTGCATGTTTTGAGCCCACATTTCAACATGGCCTTTTTGGGACCCCACCTAATGAGCAATGGTGGTGGAATTATGCAAATCTGGTCCAAAAGGCAAATTCAGGGTTGCTTGGTGAAATCACCTTTTAGGTGGGATTTTAACATTTTCACTGGTTTGTTCATGAGGTGGAGTCATAAGATGGCTATGTTGAAAATTTGGGGTCAAAATATTTAAAAATTGCAAAGTTATGAGCATACCTTGAAATTTTACCACATTTGCTCATAATTTAGGTAATTTTAAATATTTTGACCACAAATTTTCAACATAGCCATTTTTTACACCACCTCATGAATGTGACAATTGTCATTTTTCAAATCCTGGCCAAAATGTGTTTTCACGCTTGTGGCATGGAATGATGTTTTGATGTCATGGAATCACATTTCAGTGGGTATTTGAAAATTTTCACTATCAGGGTCATGAGGTGTGGTAATAAAAAGGCTATGCTGACAATTTGGTTGATGTTTTGGTAGAAATAAAACTGGATCCTGCCCTTCCATAGCAACATACATGTACACATCTATGGAGGAATGGGAATGCAGGGCCCAGAGGGCCTTGCGCTCCTACAGGCAGGTGAGGATACAATTATACTATCTCAAAAAATAAGGAAATTCTTTGACTAAAACTGCATTAATGCACAGTTAGAGTAACTAAACACCACAAAAGTAGGGAAATGTGGCATTAGTGTTTCCAACCATAACACCCCAACCCCACCCTGCAAAAGGGAAAAACATTAGGTTTTGGGTCTCCAGATTCTTGGCAAATCAGTGGTGGGGTCTTCCTTGGGAGATGTCAACCCTAATGCCCACCCTATTCCATGAGCAAACAATATCACACATGATCTCTTTTCTTCTCGTAGGGCCCACAGGGCCCTGTGTGAAGAAAGGTACAACAAATGACTTCACACTGACTTTAAAGTGTCTGTTGGAAGCTCAAACTTACTGCAAAGAACAAACTGCAACTCCATTTAGGACCTGGAAACCTGATTAAGGCATAATACTGCAGAGCACAGGGTAAGAAGGGAGATACACTTTCTACAAAAAGTTTTATTTGTATTTTTTCCTTATTGGCATTAAGCAGAGAATTGCAGGATTCCTTTAAAAGGGTAGTAATTTTATAACCAGAGTGAGATACAACTGAATTTGCTTGAGTGCGGGGGTTGAGACCTAGCATTTTGAAGGATATTTTTGTAACATTTTAAGTGTCCTGCTGGCTGAGAAGTTAATTTTTTAGCCCTGGTTTCACTGAAAGGTTTTGTGTATTGGAATCAGACATAGCAGTCTGCCTGCATTGAAAAGGCCTGCTTACATCACAGGTGTCACTAGTCAATCAATTGGCTCTGGGTGGGGTTTCAGCTCTGAGCTTATCTTAGACATCCTTCACAGTTAGAAGCCAGTCACACTGACTTTAAAGTGTCTGTTGGAAGCTCAAACTTACTGCAAAGAACAAACTGCAACTCCATTTAGGACCTGGAAACCTGATTAAGGCATAATACTGCAGAGCACTGGGTAAGAAGGGAGATACACTTTCTACAAAAAGTTTTATTTGTATTTTTCCTTGTTGGCATTAAGCAGAAATTGCAGGATTCCTTTAAAAGGGTAGTAATTTTATAACCAGAGTGAGATACAACTGAATTTGCTTGAGTGCAGGGGTTGAGACCTAGCATTTTGAAGGATATTTTGTAACATTTTAAGTGTCCTGCTGGCTGAGGTGAGTTCATTTTATCCTTGGACTCAGTAGAGTGGTTTTGGTTTGTGTTGGAGCCATGGTCTAGTAAATTGTGATGTTAGTTGTATTACTATAAAGGACAGTACTCACCAGGGTGGTGGAGCAGTTGTGTATCTGATTGTTTCTAACAGTCACCAGTGGCTGTGCACTACCCACCACCCTTCCCCACCCCCCCCCCAGGCGTGGCATTTCCTTTATAGCCACAGTTCTGACATCACTTCCTCAATAGGTCTTGGGGCAGAACTGTCATATTCCTAATAACCCTGCAACGTGCATAAAGAGTAGTTACACAAAACAAATAATAATACATATATAATTACATATTGTATAGAATAAGGGAGCGGGACATGTGGGGAGTGGTGCAATGCACTGGCTGTGGGGCAGCAGTTTTCCGGGAAACATTCTGGAAACTGCATTGCTGTCCTATTTGTAGGCAACTGTCAGCTCTGAGAGAGGAGGTTGCCCACCTCCAGGCTGAACTAGCAAGGACTAAGGAGGCCTCCCCCTCCCAAAGAGCACCACTGCCACAACCACTGAGTCAGAGGTTTCGGAGTATGAAGAGCAGTAGGACCACAGTGGGTTCTGGGAGGGTGCGGGTGGTGGACCAGAGGTGAAGCCCCCCAGTTGTACCTCTACACAAATCAGATGCCATTCTGACAGAGCAAGGTTCCTCTATGATGGCACCCTCAGTGGAGACCCAGAAGAATGCTGAGGACATCCACAAGGGAGACCCACAAAAGTGTGGCAAGGGACACCACAGGGGAAGGAAACAGCTACTGATAGGGGACTCAATTGTTAGGGGGGTAGAACTGGGGAAGGGAGAGAAGGAAGTAAGCTGCCTGCCTGGTGCCATGGCTTGGAGGGACAAGAAGCGAATCCTCACAATTGTAGAAGCAGCATCACAGGAGACAGAACTAGATATCATTGTCCACCTTGGGACAAATGACCTAGCTAAGCATGGGATCAGTGCAGTGCAGAATGAATTTGTGGAGTTGGGGAGGGGCCTCAGATGGGTAGCAAGCACAATAACCTTCTCAGAGGTGCTACCAGTCCATGGCAGGAATGAGGCTAGGGTACTGCACACCATGCAGTTTAATGAATGGTTGCAAAACTGGTGCAGAGCACAAGGCTTTAGCTTCATTGGGGACTGGGGTCCACCTGGAGAGATAAAGGTCTATACTGGTATGATGGTCTGCATTTGTCCACAAAGGGGACCAAGCTCCTAGGTGACAGGTTTAAATGCTTCCTTGGCAAGCTTTTAAACTAGATAAGGGAGGTACTGATAAAGGCAGGAAAAGTCAAGCCTCCCCCACAAACAGGAGCAGGTAGTAGGTAAACACTGAGGTACAGAGCTCAACACAGGGCAGGATGGGGGTAAATGGTAAAATAGATAAGAGCAATAAGAGCAGGGATGGGGAAAAAGGATCAAGCCAACATTAAATGGAGGCAATGACTACTAATGCCCGTAGTCTGGGAAACAAGCTCTCTGAGCTAGTAGCTTTGATGGAAGATGAACAATTGGATATTGTGGCAGTCACAGAAACATGGTACACCAAGAACCATGAATGGGATGTCAACATACCAGGGTACACAATCTACAGAAGGGACAGGGAAGGCAAAGAGGAGGTGGAGTAGCTCTATACATAAGGGGAGGGATCAAAGCTACAGAACTAAAAAGTAAAGGGGGAGGACAAGAGGCACTCTGGGTTACCTTGGAGATGGGGAATGGCATCGCAATCCGCACAGGGGTTGTATACAGACCCCCATCTCAAGGGGAGGAAATGGACAAGAAAATGATAGAGGACATTCTCAAAATGGCTGAAAAAGGGGAGATACTGTTGATGGGGGACCTGAATATGCCAGATGTTAACTGGAGGACATGTACTGCAGCCACATCCAAGAGCAGGGTCATTCTCGATGCCCTGCAGGGGGCAGACCTTAGACAGCTAGTGCTGGAACCCACTCGGGAGGGAGCAGTACTAGATCTGGTACTCTCAAATGGAGAGAGGATCACAAATTTAGAAGTCAGTAGACATCTGGGAACAAGCGACCACTGCACAGTGTGCTTCACAATGAGCACAACCATGGAGATAAGCCATACAAAAACAAGGATACTGGACTTTAGAAGGGCTGACTTTGGCAAAATGGTGAACACCTGAAGAATGCACTAGCAAATGGCCAAATAGGAGGGTGGAAGAACAATGGAGAAAAATCAAAACTGCCATCATAGAGGCAACAAGTCTTGTGTAAAAACAAATAAAGAAACAAGCGGAATAAAAACCACTATGGTTCTCAAAAGAGGTGGCAGGGAAGGTTAAGGAGAAAAAGGCTGCATTCAAAAAGTATAAGGAATCACAGAGGGAGCACGACAGGGAACTGTATCAATTAAAGCAGAAAAAGTAGGAAAGGCAGTCAGAATGGCAAAGGCACAAACCGAGGAAAAAATAGCCATCCGGTCAAAGGGGATAAAACCTTTTATAGGTCCATTAGGAGCATAGAAAGGTTAAGGAGGGATAGTGAAGATTAATAAAGGAGAGGGAGGTGGGCAGAGGGAGACAGTGAAAAGGCAGAGATATCTGAATGAATACTTTTGCTCAGTATTCACAAAAGAAGATGAGGAGCAGTTACCTAAACCAGACAATAGAAGCACTCTGGGTAGGGGGTTGATACCAGTCCATTCACAGAAGAAAGAGTCCTGAAAGAACTCCTAAACTCAAGGTGGACAAAGCAATGGGGCCTGATGGGATTCACCCCAGAATCCTAAAAGAACTAAGGGGGACCTAGTGACACCACTGACCACACTTTTTAACAAATCATGGCAGGATGGGATGGTACCTGAGGACTGGAGGAGGGCAGATGTGATTCCCCTTTACAAAAGTGGGAGCAAGGCAGAAGCAGGAAACTACAGACCTGTAAGTTTGACCTCAGTGGTAGGGAAAATGATGGAATCACTTCTGAAAGAAAGAATTGTTGAGCACCTAGAGGCCAGCGGGGCACAGGACCCAAAGCAACATGGATTTACAGAAGGAAGGTCATGTCAGACTAATCTAATTGATTTCTTTGACTGGGTGACCAAAGTAATAGACCAGGAGGGCTGTGGATATGGCCTACCTAGACTTTAGCAAGGCATTTGACACAGTCCCACCAAAAGATTAATAATCAAGTTAGCCAGCCTGGGAGTGGGTCCCAGGGTGGTAGCCTGGTGTAGAACTGGCTGCCACAAGAGGACACAGAAGGTAATAGTGAATGGAACACATTCCGAAGAAAGGGGGTTACTAGTAGAGTACCTCAGGGCTCAGTACTGGGTCCAATCCTCTTTAACATCTTTATAAGTGACATTGCAGAGGGTCTGGAGGGAAAGGTATGCCTCTTTGCAGATGACACAAAGATCTGTAACAGAGTTGATACACAAGAGGGGTAGAAAGGATGAGAAGGGACTTGGCAAGGTTGGAGGAATGGTCAGACATATGGCAACTTAGATTCAATGCAAAGAAGTGCAAAGTAATGCACCTGGGAAACAAAATCCAGGAGAAGAGTACACAATAGCAGGGGAGGTACTAACAACAACAAAAATGGAAAGGGACCTGGGAGTAGTCATATCAGATGACCTAAAGGTGGGTAAGCAATGTGAGAAGTCAGTAAGGAGAGCCAGGGGATACTGGGATGCATAGGAAGGGGCATCACAAGTAGAAAAAGGGAAGTGATTATCCCTCTATACAGACAGTTGGTGAGACCCCATCTGAGTACTGTGTGCAGTTTGGAGACCTCATCTATGCAAGGACATAGACAGGATGGAAGCAGTCCAGAGGAGGTCAACTAAAATGGTGCAGGGTCTACTTCAGAAACCATATGAAGAGAGACTGAGAGAGCTTAATATGTATACCCTTGATGAAAGGAGGGACAGGGGGGACATGATAGAAATGTTCAAGTACCTCAAGGGAATCAACAAAGTCCAGGAGGGTAGCATCTTTCAGAAAAAGAGATGTGTAAGAACAAGGGGGCACAGTTTAAAGATAGAGGGGGGATGGCTCAGGGGTAATGTGAGGAAATTCTTTTTCACGGAGAGAGTGGTGGATACATGGAACAGCCTTCCTGAGGAGGTCGTTGGGTCTAAAACAGTGGGGGAATTCAAACATGCTTGGGACAGACACAAAGCAATTATAGTGTGGGGTTGCAGGAAGCAGGCTGTTGGTTAACTAGAATCTGCAGCTTATCCAGTAGGTAGGGAAATGGGCAGACTGGGTGGGCCAAGTTGTCCTTTTCTGCCGTCAAAGGCTATGTTTCTATGTTTCTAAATTGTGTTGGCAGTCTGTGGCAAGACATACTTTTCTACCTTTGAAGAGTGTATCGTTATGAGGCAGTGGCTTGGAGCTGTACCTTGTGCTTCAGATTGGAGGCAAGGGCTGGGGAGGGAGGAGTGAACATTAGGGTTGATAACCCCCATAGGAAGACCCCACCACTGATTTGCCAAGACTCCGGAGACCCAAAATCCTAATGTTTTTTCCTTTTGTTGCTTGGGGGTTGGGGTGGGGCATTAGGGTTGAAAACCCTAATGCCACATTTTCCTACTTTTGTGACATTACGTTACCCTAACTGGTGCATTAACACCATTTTCTACAAAGATATATGTATATATAGTCATTGCAAAACACTCTGTTAATGCACCAGTTACGGTTCAACTTAAACCAACAAAAGTAGGAAAATGGGGTGTTAGGGTTTTCAACTCTAACTCCCCACTCCCCGAGCAGCAAAAAGACAAGACAACAAAAGCAACTACAGAGAGCCAGATGGCAAAAATGCAGTAGCACTAATGTGCTGCCTTTGCTGGATTTGTATCTGTGATACATGCAATGCAAGGCATTCACAGTCACTTCTGGCTGCAAAAGGAAATCCACAATACTAAAATCATAACACTGATTCTTGTGCAAAAGCACAGGCTCTGCAGCCATAGATACAAATCCACAATACCCAGATTACAAGAGTTCTTTTTTTCTGCAGAAGTGCAGGCTCTATGGGGCCAGTACCTCTGTAGCCACAGATACTTATCCACACTGTAAGATGTATACACAGTTCTGTCTGCTGAAGAGCAGGCCCCTGAGGGGCCTGTACTTTTGCAGCCACAGATGCAAAACATACACACCAACCTCTGGCTGGAGAACTGCAGGCACCACAAAATCCATGATACCAAAATTGCATCAATACCTCTGTCTGCAGAAGTGCAGGCCCCTGAGGGGCCTGTGCCTCCTTAGCTACAGGAGTTAGACATACACACTGACTTCTGGCTGCAGAAGTGCAGACACCTATATGACCTGCATTTATGCAGCTGCATGCAGAAAACTATGCACTATTGGATCTAGCCATGTAGTGAGGTAGCACCTGCAACCCCCTTAGGCCAGCAAAAAGAAGCTGACTTAACCTAATCTGAGCTTTAAATAGTAACATGTTACTTTTTTCTGGGAAAACACTACCCAAAACAAAACTGCTACCCCCTTGAAAAATGTATAGATCTGCTGTTGAAACCATGATTCCAACACTGCAACAGTACTTCTGCAGCCACAGGTACTCATGCACACTGTCCTTCTGTCTGCAGAAGGGCAGACCACCATGGGGCATGTGCTTACAAGAAAAAGGCCAGCTCCTATTATTGTACTCAAGCACCATCTGGTGGAATTTCAACTAGACTATCACATGGTAGCATCCTCTCCTGGTAGCAGTGAACACACTACCAACAAAAAAAATTCCCAACAAAAGGTTTCACAATTCTCAATAGGGATTTTCAAGAATCCTTAAAAATCCCTTGACTAATTTGACACCACTACTACTGAAGCAACAGTTACAAATTCATGAAGGTAGCACATCAGTGCTACTGCATGTGTGTCATTTGGAAACAGTTGTATGTTGTTGGTTTTTTTACCTGATTATGGTTGCCTGTGGTTACTTATGCTGTCTTGCCCTTTGGCTGCTTGAGGGTGGGTTAGGCTTGGAAACTCTAATGTCACATTTCCCTACTTTTGTTGTGTTAAGTTGAACCCTAACTGGTGCATTAACACAGTTTTTTTTACAATGAATATAGATAGATGGAAAGATAGACAGACAGAAAGAAAGACACACAGACAGACACACAAAAGGAGTGGGGATACAAATGACAAGATGAAAAAGATATCTTAGCTAGTGACATCAGCAACAGCAACATATTAAATTATTTTTTTACTGTTGTCACAATGGATTTTTTTAAGGTTACTGTCATCATAGTAGAATACTGAACCAATCAGAGAGCAGCTTTCATAATGCTGATGACATCACAATGCCTAATGCAGCACTGAAGCAAGCTGCTAAAATTAAAGAAAAGCAGCAAAATCTTCAAACAGCAGATTAAAAAGCTATAATTTGTAAACTACTATTGCGTATATTGAATATATTCATTGCAAAAACTTCATTAATGCATCAGTTAGGGTGGTGGGGTGTACCTTGGAATTGTTAACACTAACACTGATCCCATTTTATCAGAATATAAGCTGAGATGTGTGGAGTATATGGAATGGGCTGAGTGTTAGGGTTGACAACACCAAGGTACAGCCCACGCCTGATTTGCAAAGACTCAGGAGAGGTGAAACTGTAATGGTGTTTCCCGTTCCTGCCTGCAGAGTGAGGATGTGGCATTTGGGTTGAGAGCCCTAACACCACATTTCCCTACTTTTGCCACTTTAACCCTAACTGATGCATTAAAGGGTACATAAACAAGCAGTTTTTTTAAAACTGCAAACTCCGAAATCTGGCTTCATAGCGAGGTAAAGTAAAAGCTGTTGTTTACATTTATGCTAAAACTGCATTTATGTGAATAACATAAATGCAGTTTCATAGCTTTTGAAAAATATAAACATCAGCCTTTCACTTTCAAAAAACAACCTTGGTTTCTCCCTAAGATGTCTGCCAAGTGTGTTAAGTGATGAGTCATGATGACATAATCAGAGCCAGAGACAGAGATCCACATATATTTCTATAGTGCTATCTAGTTCTTCTTTCCCTCTTTATTTTGAATTGTTGTACCATAATGATCAACACCATGTATTACCTCCTGGATTATTTTGATCAGTACACATGTTAGACTATGGTTTTGTTCATTTTGTTTACTTTAACTTGCAGAAAATGTTTTGCAATCCAGCTGACTTTTTCTTTGGCAAACTGCATTACAGCACAACACTTCAAATACCTGATAATCTAGTGGTTATAAGATGCACTGCATTTTGTTTTTTGTTAACCAGGAGAGACACACTAAGCTGAAAGCTTGTTTTCAGGTGTGGCCTGGGAGCACAAGGAAGTTTAGTGACTAGCTCAGGGTCACACAGCAAAGTACCGGTCTTGTTCAGTTCCAAAGCTCATGCTCTCTTGTTAATCCACAAATAAGGCTTTATTTTTCCATGTGAACCCCTGCACCTAGCCTGCCTTCTCTTGAATACCCCACCATCCATACCCTGTCCTTAGTACTGCCTGAGGCCGCATATGAGCTTGCGGTCTCATGAAGAGAATTATCACACCTCAGACTGTAATCTTGTACCTCAGAGAGTTGTGCACACCTATACAAATACACATTCCCAGCTGGCACTGTTAAAAAAATGCCTCCCAAATCACTCTGGTCCACTTTCTCAATGTTTGACTTCTGCTCCCACAGGAAACATTGAGTAGATCACCACCCTTCTGCACAGTGAAGGTAGTATGTACAGTTCCCCATTGTGTTTTTTTCCCACCTTATTAACCAACAGCTAGGTCTTCCTGGAGGGCCAAGCAATAAGCATCATGACCCACCAGAAAAACTGCTGTTCATGCCCTCATAAGGGCTGCACTTACAATGGATAACAATATTATTAGCAGGAGAGGCATACTAATACCTTGAGCGAATCCATCTGACTTCCAGTGTCAGTCTACTCCTTTACCTGTGATCTGCAGAACCCCGCAGGACAGTTCCCAGCTATTCTTTTTCAGTACTTTTCTGTGCTCTACTCCACAATGTGAATTGGCTGGTTACCACCCTTCCAAATCTTGAATGAGCTATACACAACTTCCTCAATACTGTCCTAACAAACGTCAACATCCCCCCCCCCACCCAAAGGTAATCTCCCTAGACTGAATTCAAGTAACAGTTTAGGTGTAGCCCTGCCACTCTGAATATTTGTCATCGCTGGCTACTCTCATCCACAGTCAGGGAGTGATCACGATGCTGGCAGCCCCACATTTCAGATCTTACAGTGATCTGCTCAGCGTCCTCTTTCAAGTCTTCAACTATCTTGAATTTAGCTGTACCCTGCTGGAATGGCTTCTTTAGTCCCTCTCTGACATTCTTTCTTCTCACCTGCTCCCCACACCAAAAACTGGTGAGTTCACTACCCTTCCACATCATGAATGTGGTTAGTACAGTCTCCCGTGTTATATTTACATATTAATAATAAACATGATCTTCTGGTAAGCCAGGCTGATAGCAACATGGCACAAGCGGAAAAATAGGCTTTCCTACCCATATAAGATCTAAGCCACCTATGATTAGGCACTATTAAATGATGTGCATAATGATGCACACACTCATCATTTAATAGTGCCTAATCAAAGGTAGCCTAGATCTTTTAAGGATAGGAAAGCCCATCATTCCCCCTTGATCCCTGCTGCTATGAGCCTGACTTATTGGAAAGATATGTTTATATTTGATATGTCAAAATAAAACGGGGACTGTACTACTTTCATTCATGATGCAGAAGGGTGATGAGCTCACCAGTTTTTGGTGTGAGAAGGAATAGTGAAGAATGAATTTTAGAGTGGGGCCGAGAAGGCCACTCTTGTAGGGTACAGCTACATTCAGGGAAGGGGGAAGACAGAAGGAAAGAAATATGGGCAGATTACTGTGAGAAATAAGATGTGGGGCTGCCAGCACCTTGACCACTACCTGACCCTGTTGTCCTGGCCAACATTCCCCTCTTCCCATAAAACCAGTTCATGCAGTTGTCCAAGGCTGTGTGTGGATATTAATGTATGAAATGGCTGCCACTATACATTCAGTCGCTTCACTACCAGTCTAGTATTGCCTGTAAAGCACTTTGGGATACAATGTGTATGAAAACCACTATATAAATGCTGATTCTTCTTATTATTATTTCATGGAAAAAGAAGACAAGACAAGCATATATTTAAGTTTCGAGAAGGCATGAACTCTAACACTGGACTACACAAGAACTTTGCTACAAAAAAGTGGTGTATCTAGGGGGTGGTGAAGGGTGTGGCTGCAACCCCCCCCCACATAGTAACATACTTGCTTGCTGCTGCTGCATTTCACTTTGTTGAAGAAGTCTGATTTATTGATTGTACAAATGTTTACATTCAAACTATGGATTACATTTGTAGGTTCTGTCAAAAACAAACTAGAAAAGAATAATAGCAGAAAATATAAAGGTTTAATAAAAATGTTAAAAATTGCATATTAAGCATGCACACCACCCCAGCACCCCCATTCTAGCATTCTGGATCCACCATAACCACTAGACCACCAGGTTATTCAAGATTTGTACTGCACTGTGGTTTGCCACAGAGAAAGTTGGTTGGATTAAAACACATTTTCAGCATGTTAAAGTAAACAAAATGAACAGAACCATAGCCTCACTTGTGCATTATACAAAATAATGCACGTGGTTTTGACCACTTGGGTGAAATAATTCTATACAAAGGGAAAAAAGAACTAGTTAGCACTATAGAGAGCCATATATCTCTCTGACTTTGGCTCCAAAGATGTCATCACATAACACATTTGGCGGCCATTTTAGGAAGCAGGTAAGGCAGTTTTTTTGAAATTGGAAGGCTGATTTTACAATTTTCAAATGCTCTGGAACCACATTTAGGTAAATTATTTAAGCAATAATACCCGAGAGGGTGGACGGTATTGGGCAATACCGGACTGCCCAGGGGCGTAATGAGGCCCGACGCCACAGGCGGAGGGCCTTATAGCCCCTGGAAGGTCTGGTATTGCCCATACCGCCCACCCTCGAGGGTATTATTGCGTTTAGAAAATGGGCACTGTTAAAGAATGTAAGTTTAATTTTAAAAAATTAACTAAAAATTAGTTTAAAATAACTTTTATAATAAAATAGTTCCTACGCCTTCATTTGACATGGTACATCTGCACACTGCACTGTACATTAGAGTAGACACGTCCTTGTTGTACTGCCATGGAAATAAATCACAAAAAAATAAAATAAAGATAGTGTGTGTCTCTCCGGTATTTGTTTCTTTAACTATTAACCGAGAGTAGCTGTTGCTGTTGAGATCGGGAGTGTGGCAGTCATGGAGAGCGAGTCAATTCAGCGATAGTTGTGTGAAGC
The DNA here is from genome assembly GCA_016271365.2 of Neoceratodus forsteri. NCBI lineage: Eukaryota > Metazoa > Chordata > Ceratodontiformes > Ceratodontidae > Neoceratodus > Neoceratodus forsteri. The sequence continues at coordinate 720,644,591 of CM057458.1, read as the reverse complement.
CAATCAGGCTGATGGCTTCGTTTTTGTTTCTTGATTCGTGTCTTCAATTTCACCCAGTTGCCTAGTCGATCGGGTTCACGGTTTTTTATTTCTTCATTCGTACACCCCCAGTTGCCTGGAAGCTGTTTTCTGTTGTGAGAGTTTTTTTTTTTTTAGAGGTCAGAGGTTACTATGCTGACCAGGCGCGGTGTGGGATAGTAAGCTGGTGTACTCGGGAGCCAGTTGTTTTATATTTTTTTAAAACATTCTTGGTCCTCGGTGGTTTGTGGAGCGGGAACGTCTGTTTCAACTGGTGGGATTGTGAGGGTGCGCGTGTGTTTTACGAGTCAGCGAGTGGGCAAGCGGAGCAGGAGGAGCCACAATGTCGAGAGCCGTAGGAATGAGCGAGAGTGCCGCCAGTTGTGGGAATGTAAGTAGACACAGTATCGGGGTTTATTTCGAGAATGAAATGTTAAATTGATTACTGTGGTAGCAGAAGTTGTTTCTGTCAGGAAGGAGTGTATCGGGAGAAGTGATGGTGGTTGAGCTCTCGCTAAGTGAAGGAAAAAAATGGCGGCGTTTTACATTTTTAAATTAGTTGTTGCAGCCAATTATGTAGCAGGGTGGGCACAATACTACTGGGTGAAGGGGCACTGTAGACTGGTACTTTTTGTTTCCTGGGCATCTATTGAAAGTTAATGTACCCCCTTGGCAAGGGTACTAGCCAATCAGATGCCAGGAAATAAAAAGCCCATTTTCTAAGTAAATGTAGTTTTAGCATTAATGAATACATCATTCTTTCCTTTAGTCACTTACGGAGTTAGATTTTTGAATAGTTGTTGTCAAAATGTTGTTTAGGTATCCTTTAACAAAGTTTTTTTGCAGTAAATAAAATACATGTATGCTGTATGTCCTCAAATAGTAGCCACCCTCTACTATAAGCTGCATCTCTCAAAAGCAGTCTGTAACAGAAGCCACCCTCTAATAGCAGCCGCAGTTAGTAATTCTGACAAGAACACATGCGTGATCAGAATGGTGTTTACTCTTACCAGTACTGGTTGAATTGTTCCACTGTGCTGCTTCCACTTGACAACTGACAAGGATAACAGCAACGTTATCATTAGCTTCATCAACTTGATTTTTATTTATTTTATTCAATGTACTAAACAAAACTTTAAAAAACGTTATTCCGCCTGACAAACAGACCCCAACTGCACCAGCGAGAGAGTGTGCATGGTTGTCTAGGATACCGGTAGTAGAGAAAGAGAGAGTGTGGTTGCCATGGATACTGGCAGAGAGAGTGTGGACATAGAGCAGGGTTGCAGGTAAGTACATAGTGTGCTTCTTGTCAGCTTATGGGGTGGACTGAGCTAATTAGATAAAAGTTACCCTCTAATTGAAGCTATAGCAGAGAACAGCTGTTTGTTAATTGAAGTCCCATCTTTGTATCTATCTATCTATCTATCTATCTATCTATCTATCTATCTATCTATCTATCTGTCTATATAGATATAGAGAGAATATGTGAAAGCAAAGTGTTATATACAAGAACAAATTACTATTGAGGGGCCTAATGAGTTAATAAAGCCATGAGCCTGAAGGGCAAGTGGCCTTTTTGAGCTCATTAAGCCCTGGGATGGTAATGCATGCTTCATTTTCTGACACAAGCTGCTGCAAATCACAGGAACTGTCACAAAAACATAAGGCCACTTTGAAAATATCGCTCTTGAGATTTACCCAGCTCTGATGGGCACAGGTGGAAAATGCATTTACATCTTCCCCTTCTGAAAATTCCCACCGTCCTACTTCTTAACACGTCTCGATTTGTTCTGGTCTTTTTCAGCAATCCATACTGTTGCACACTTGTTTAATTTTGAGTGGTTCATGAATGCTCAGGTAAAAGAGGATGGGTCTATTGAAGCTGTACTTTCTGACCTTGGGAACAACCCTGGAGAGTCCTACCTGAACCCAATCCGGACCAATGACACGGTAAGAAGTGTTTTTCCTTCCTCGGGGTAGTGAGGGGGTGGGCTTTCCCTATAATGTAGCACATCTGCACCACAAACTTATTGATTCCTGCTTATGAAGTGAGTGTGGAGAACCTGATTGACCTAGAGTCCCTTACAGTATTAATTAGCAAACAAAATGGCACCAGTAGACTCATAAAGAGCCTTTATCTTGTTTTTTTTTTTTGTACAAATTGTAGTGTTGATATTGAACAAAATGTGTGATTTGATACCTTTCATTGGACCAACAGGTGCGTCACAGAATGCTTTATGCTTTTGAACTACACAGAGTTCTTCATCAGAAAAATGGCCAGAAAAAGTGTTGATATTGTAATTACTGTCTTCTTTTAAGATGAATAATAAACTGGACAGAACTGATACAAACATACTGTGAAGTCTTCACCAGTTATTTATTAATAAAAGGTTGTGCAAAAAAGAATATGGCACACACCAGACAAAAAGAGTAGAGAAACACCTGGTGTATGAGGAAAGTCTGCAGTTAGTTTTGCACCCTGCACTATGTCAACCTCTTTATAAAACAAGCATTTGCCAATGCTGAATGTTATCTTGCTGGCATTGGCATTGGTAGTGCAGGAGTTAGAGAAATGCATAATAGGAATGGCAGTAAAGTATGGAAGTGACACCAACCCCACAGCACCCTGCAGAGACTGACAGGCATTGAGGTGTGCCTTTGGGTCGTCAGCCATAACGCTCATGCCATTTCACCTCACCCTACCCTGTAGACTCTGACAAGTGTCACGTGCCTTGGGGTCATTGGGCCTTACGCTCACCCCATTCCATAAGGAAGTACGTTGAGATGAGTGCAGTATAAGAGAATGGGGTGAACTTTGGAGCTGAAGAGTCCAAGACACACCTTGATGTCTGTCACAGGCTGTAGGGTAGGGGTGGAATGGCATGACCACTACAGCTGACAATCCAAAGTCACACCTCTGACAGCTGTCAGTCTCTACAGGGTGGGACTTTATGGTTAGAAACCCTAATGCCCCGGGTGTTTGTTGGTATTTGCATTCCAAATTTTCAACATGGGCTTTTTGTGACCCCACCTCATGAAAGCATTTGGGACCTCTGTTCATGAACAGTGGCACTGTGATTTTGTTAATGTGTCCCGAACATTGATTTCCCACAATGACCATGCCATTCTGAACCAGATGTGCGGAAACACATTTCGGGCAGGATGTGAAAAATGACAGCTGTACTGTTCATAAGGATGTATGAAGAAATGGCAATGTTGAAAATCTGGAGTGAAAATATGAAAAATTCTCCAAGTTACAAGCATGCGTGGAAACTGCACATTGCACACTCATAACACAGTCATTTTGTTGAATTTGTTCACCAAATTTTCAACATAGGCATTTTGGGACCTCTGCTCATGAACAGTGTCACTGTGATTTTCATAATGTGCCACGAACATTGATTTCCCACAGTGACCGAGCCATTGCGCGCCAGATGTGTGAAAACACATTTCAGGCAGGATGTGAAAAATGACAGCTGTACTGTTCATATGGAGGTGTGAAAAAATGGCACTGTTGAAAATCTGGAGTGAAAATATTAAACATTCTCGATGTTACAAGCGTGCATGGAAACTGTACAACACACACTCGTAACAGTCACTTTTTGGAATTTTTTCACCAAATTTGCAACATAGGCTTTTGGGAGCTCATCTCATGAACAGTGGCACTGTTGTTTTGTTAATTGGTCCCAAAAGGCGATTCCATGTAGTGACTGTGAAATCACCTTTTGGGATCGAATAACGATATGACAGTGACTGAGTTCATGAGGTGGGGTCCCAAGAACCCCATGTTGAAAATTTGGAGCCAAAAGTCACATAAATGGCAGAGATATCCCCCTAAGTTGCCCCCTCTATTGATGCCATTATACAGCTTACCGGCATTTCTTCAGTTTGCGGTCAGCTTTGAAGCATGCAGACGTGTTCCCGCTCCACTGAAGATCATCGTACCAGACTCCGGAGGTAAGTATGGGTTGAGGGTGGGTGTGGGGAGGTGGGGTGCGCAGAGGGTGGGTGTGGGTTGAGGAGGGACCTGACAGTGAGGGACTGTTTTCTTTGTTTTGGGTTATAATAATAATAACAAAAAAGAACACTGCGGACTGTTTTCTTTTTTTACAGGTGTAAGGAAAATGTTGGGCACACTGAGGTGGGCTCCCAGTGTGTCCCATGAGTTTGGGGGGGTGATGTTAGCCATACTGGGGGAGTGGGTGCAGGACAATGCTGATGCAATCGGCTTTTGAACACAGAGGCACACTGGGGTGGGCTCCCAGTGTGCCACACAATCTTTGGGGGGTTAACCATGCCAACAGGGGGATTGGGCACCACTGACGTCGACTTGCTGGGGATTATGAGAGGTGGACGGTGACAGCTGCTGCCATGATTATTGAAATGTTACACCAGGGAAGGCACGCCCTGCAATGACAGGGAGCTCGCTCATTGCAGTGGCAAAATTGTTTCAAGTTGGTGGCACGCTTTTGCACTTCTGTCATAGATAGCATGCTATTTCATTGCCACAGTGCCCAGTCTGAAAAAGCAGTGGCACCATTGGCCACAACATGACCGCACCTCCAAAACCTGCTACTCCACTCCAAGCTACCACAATTTTTTTTATTTTATTTATTTAGTTTTTGTTGACTGGGTAAGTGCACTAGACAAATTCTACCTATTTTCAGGCACGACCAGGGGGAAGGGGATACAGATGAATGCCAACTGACTTTGAACCAGATTAAGCTTGCTGCGTGCACAAGACAACATAACAAAGGGGCCCTGATACTGAAAAGTAGTGCAAGCACAGTGCAAAGGCTTGTGCTGTGCTTTCACTTGCATCCAACCCGGAAATGCCATATTAAGTTGGATAGCAGACCTGCCATATTCTACTGAATATTGGACTGTGTCAGTGCAACGCTAAGTGAAACTACACTGCTCTGACATGGACCTGGGCTGTATATAGCCCATGGGATATAGCACTACAGGCAATAGATAGCATCGAGACCCCTGTGGGCTATATTTAGCTACAACATGCAAATGAACACATTGGGCATGCAAGGTGCTAAGGGACCATTTGCATTCCCATTATGGACTCATTTGCATGGTGTGTGGCAACCCATTAGTGCCCATCCTGAAGTTGTCTGACACATTAACTGGTGTTTAGTGGCGTCCGCATCTCCCCGATGATACATTCATTCCAATGTAGCATTATCCCTGGTGTCCAGTGGCACCCAGATCACCTGTCAAACATAGAAACAGACAGTCCTTGGTGGCTAGTTGCTCCCCATACCCCCTGACTGCCCATTGACACATGTGTACCTAATCATGGTGGTTCAGTGTCCCCCCACCAACGCAGCCCACCACAAACCACCACATATCACACCTCCTCTTACCCATGTGACCAGCGACATTCCATGGATCCCAATACAGTGATCGGCATAGCCCTCTTCTCACATCCTTGGCTGGCCATCATATGAGATGTCAGTGGCATGGGCACAGTATTTATACTGAACATGCACCACTGACAGCTCATATGACAGCCAGCAGTGGTGGTGAGAAGAGGGCTATGCCAGTCGCCATATTGATATCCATGTTGCCAGTCACACCGGTAAGGAGGGAATGTGATGTGTGGTGGTTTGTCAGCAGGCGGGGCAGGTGGGGAGGTCACTGGACTGCCAATGATTATGTGTGTGTGTCAACAGGCAGTTGGGGTGCCATTAGCCACCAGAGACTGTTTGTTCGTGTGTCTGATGGGTGATTGGAGTGTGAAGGGTGTCAATGGACACCATAAATAATGCTACTTAAGAAAGATGGGTGATCGGGGATGGGAGTGCCAGTAGACACCATGGGCCGCCTGTCCATATGTCTAATGGGGTGTGGGAGTGGGGGGGGTGTCAGTAGGTGCCAGGGACTTCCTGTTCATATGTATGACAGGTGATTGGGGGTTGGGGAACCACTGGACACCAGAGATAATGCTACATAAGAAAGAACATGTTATCAGGGGTGGGGGGTGCCACTAGATACCATGGACTGCCTATTTGGATGTATGACAGGTAACTGGAGGCTGGTGGCTTCAGTACAGCACCCCTGCCTTCGGCAGGGTGGGAGCATGAGTTTAGCACCCATTTAAGTTGTGGTTTTCCACCACCACAAATCTTTGAATATGCTACTGTGGTTGTATGCAGGAGGGGGGCCCTCATTTGCATGGGTACGGTGGTATATTTGCACCTGAGTGCTACTGGGTTTAGAGCATGGTAACTGGGCCTCTAATGTGGCCCTACTCTGAGCACAAGTGGCAAACCCAGGTAGCACTTGTGCAAACCACATTAGCGCTAGGGCTAACATTTGAATATCAGGTCCAGGATGTGAAACTCTTTTGGTTTGGAAAGTGCCATATTTTGTTTGCACAACCTTTTGTTACTAGATTACTGGTGAGCTTTTCATAGTATTTTAGTGTCTGTTTCTTTATGTGTGTGCTGGTGCCAGTCTTTTGCTGGTTTTCATATTGACTTTAACTTGGCACAGTGCTTCAGGTGCTACCTTTCTTTCATTTCAGTCCCTTTCAATCTGGAATTATGTTTACTATGTACCATACTGCTTAAGTAGTAAGACTCAATGGAGATGGATGATTTTGAGACAACCTCACTCCTAAGAGAACAGTGAGGCACAAGGCCAAATGTCTTTAATATTATGGGGAGTATCTAAGTGGCATTGGTTTTCCTTGAAGTGGACCCTTGAAATCATGATTTTTCACAACTTAAAATGACTGCAGGTCCTTGGCAATAAATTCCGAAATTAAAAGAATAATTTCTACTGTTGCATGGTATGACCAATTGTAGGAAATCCTGCTTTTAAACATCTTACTAATATGCTGGTTGGTAATGCAAAGTGGGGGGAAACCATGTGATGTTGATAACATTGTTCCTGTTTTTGCAAACAAGTTTACTAGGGAGTACAACTGCAGCCTCAACAGTATGATGTACTATACTGTATGTCTCCTACATCCCTAATGTTTTGTCCTGGTGTTTCTTTCCCCCCAGAAGAACTGTTGAATGAGCTCCAGCTAAATACAATATTCCAAACCATACTGCTAAACTGCCCTTCACTTTCTAGCCTACTAAACTTCATCTCACTAAACATGCAAATAATTAAACACAGAAATACACAATAACATGTTCCCCAATGATGCAAAAAAAGCCTCATATACAAAAATCCACATGAAAGAATTTAGACTGGTCCCAATTTGAGCAGGAGAGTATGGCATCCAATTGTCTCTCACACAATCTGCAAAGGCTGAAAACAGAATCGACAACAATGTTGTCAAAACCCTCGACATCAACGGGAACAATGCCAACTGTCGGCAGTGTTCCCGTTGGGGAAAAAGTGTTTTTTGGGGGGGGACTTTGCCCCCCCCCGCACTCCCCATAGGTACCCACCACACTCCCCCATCTCAAATTAACCAACTCTGAGTAGGAGTTGGTTCGGGGTGGGAGAGAAACACCAGGAGTCGTGGTGTCAGCATACAGCAGACCACCACAGTGACCTGGCGAGATTTGTCACTGTGGTGGTGTTTGCCACTGTGGTGGTGTTTGCTATACAAATGTTGATGTACTGACGTGCTACCAGACAGGGACATGTGTTTTGTCCTTCACAGGACTTATCAAAGTGCCATGTCTGCATCTCAGCCCAGGGAGGAGAGAGAGAAACCAACCCTATCATGGTCTTACTAGTCTGTGACATGGTTAAGCCAAAACAGAAAAGCAATCTAAAAGATAAGGAACCTCAGTGCAAAAGCACTGGAGCAAGATTACCCTTGGCAGCACCAGTCAAAACATTTGTTCATGGTGATTTGCATATATGTATTTATCTATTGATTTAGTCTTTGTTTGATTTGTCTATATTTCTCAATATGCTTTGATTATTGAGGTATGTTAAACTTGTATTGCTTTGAAATGTGGCTTTATTGTCAATGCCCTTCCAGGGTATCCCTTGCTTCTCAACTTTTGCAGAGTTATTTGTCAGTTTTTAAACTGGTAGAGAAAATCCAGGCTTCTGACTTGCTGAGACATACTGACACCAGGGCATTTATCCCAGCCTACTGCCCAGGTACACACACAGTACCAGTGCAAGCCTGCCCCATAAAAAATAAAATCAATGTGCCAGTTTAGAATGTTCATTTTAAAAATGATGCCATGTTTGTCAGTGACACCAACCCCTAAACTCCACTGCTCACCTCCTCAGTTGGCTCCCAGCATCTTTATTTTCTTTTTCATATGAAATTTCCATTAATTCTTCTTTTCATTCATTTGTGACTCTTTGTTCATAGAAACATAAACATAGAAGTTGATGGCAGATAAGGACCGCAAGGCCCATCCAGTCTGCCCATTTCTTTTTCTGCCTTATGAATGTATCGACCTTTGCTGTCAATGGCCTATCTATTCATACTCATCTGTATTGCCCCCTTATGCCTATCCCATGCTTGTTTGAAGTCTTGCACTGTATTCATAGCCACCACTTCCTGAGGTAGGCCATTCCATGCATCTACCACCCTTTCTCTGAAAAATGACTTCCTCCATTACCCCTTAATCGGCCTCCCTCTAATCTCATGCTGTGTCCTCTTGTCCTGCTATTTTTCTTATATTGAAACATGTTAGACTCTTTCACCTTGTTAATGCCCTTAAGGTGTTTGAATGTTTCGATCATATCACCTTTCTCCCTCCTTTGCTCTAGGGTATACATACTGAGCTCCGTTAATATGTCCTCATATGTTTTCTGATGCAGTCCCTGTACCATTTTGGTTGTCCTTCTCTGGACTGCCTCAATTTGGTTAATGTCCTTGTAAAGGTGTGGCCACCAGTACTGCATGCAGTACTCCAGATGGGGCCTAACCAGTGTCTTGTAAAGAGGGATTATTACCTCCCTCTTCAGACTTGTGATACCCCCCTACTAATACACCCCAACATCCCTCTAGCCTTACTTACTGCTTTAGTGGTCTGCTTGGATGATTTCAGGTCATCTGTGATGATGACACCCAAGTCTCTTTCTTCCCTTGTGACTGCCAGCAACTCCCCTCCCAACCTATAGGTGGCTTCACAGTATCTCTTCCCTATGTGCATGATCTTGTACTTCTTTGCGTTAAACCCCAGTTGCCACTCTTCCAACCATTTTGCTAGTTTATCCAGATCTCTTCTCATTCTGCCCACCCCATCTGGATCATCTACTCTGTTGCAGGTCTTGGTGTCATCTGCAAACAGACAAACCTTATCCTCCAGTCCTTCTGCAATGTCACTGATGAAGATATTGAAGAGGACTGACCCCAGGACTTATCCCTGAGGTACCCCACTTGTGACTTGCATCTCTTCTGACTGTATACCGTTTACCACCACTCTCTGTTTTCTGCCCGGCAACCAGTTTGCCACCCAGCTGACCAACTTCTGACCCACCCCGAGCCTACCCAGCTTATTAATCAATCTTCTATGTGGAACAGTATCAAAAGCTTTGCTGAGGTCAAGGTAGGTGACATCAACTGCTCCCCCTTGGTTTACCACTCTGGTTACCCAGTCAAAGAAATCTATGAGATTAGTTTGACAGGACTTTCCTTTTGTAAACCCATGTGTCTTAGATCCTGTGCTCCTATGGATTCCAGGTGTTGCACTATCCTTTCCTTAAGGAGTGCCTTCATAATCTTTCCCACTATTGAGGTAAGACTGACTGGTCTGTAGTTCCCTGCCTCCTCCCTGCTTCCACTCTTGTGGAGCGGGATCACATGAGCTCTTCTCCAGTCTTCTGGGACCTCTCCTATGCTCAAAGACTCACTAAACAGTTCTGATAATGGCTCTGCTAGTTCCACCCTTAGCCCCTTTGGTACCCTGGGATGTATGCCATCAGGTCCCATTGCCTTATCCACCCTGAGCTTATCGAGCTGTTGTAGGACCCTTTCTTTTGTGAAGGGACTAGTGCACACCTCCTTCCCCCCTGTGTACATGGTGCTGAGCTGTGGGCCCTGCCCTACCTTCTCTTCAGTAAATACTGAGCAGAAGTATCTATTTAGGATAGATGCTTTTACATGGTCCTCCTCCTCACATGCCCCCTTATCTCCTTTGATCTTAGCAAATACCCCCTCTGGACTTTCTCCTTTCACTAATGTATCTATAGAAAGTCTTGTCACCTACTTTTATTGTTTGTGCTAGTGTTTCCTTGGTTTGGGACTTTGCCTGCCTTACTGCCTTCATTGCTTCCCTTAGGGAAGTTTGGTATGCCTCCCTATTTTCATCCCGCTTTGTTCCCTTATATTCCCTGAAGGCCAGCCTTTTGGCTCTGACCTTTTCTGCTACTGTATTCGAGAACCAAAGTGGTTTCCTTCTTCTTTTGTACTTCCTTTTCTCTCTAACACAATGGGATGTTGCTTCAAGTATTGCATCTTTAATACTTGACCACTTTGCCTGTACCCACTCAACTGTAATTCCTTTTGCCAGGGCTAGCGTAACTCTGTTGGCCATCTTATCAAAGTCAACTCCTCTGAAGTCCCATATTTCTGCCTTGGAATGGGATGATTTAGTTCTAGTGGCCAAATTGAACCATACCATATGATGGTCACTGGCCCCCAGGTGACTTTCTACCTGGAGATCTGTGATCCTTTCCCTTTTAGTACTAGATCTAGGATAGCCCTGTCTCTTGTGGGTTGTTGTACCAGTTGTTTGAGGCCCTCCCCCTGCAGGGAATCCACCATGTGTCTAGTTCTGGCAGATGTTCCTGCTGGTATTGACCAATCTGTATCTGGCATGTTGAAGTCTCCCATTATCATAACCTCCCCTTTAGCTGTCATGTTTTGTATATCTTTTAACAGTAATGTGTCTATGTCCTCCCCCGGTCTGGAGGCCTGTATACAACCCCAGTTCGTATGGCTGTCCCATTTCCTGTCCAGGATGACCCACAGTTCTTCTGGCTGCTTATATGTATTCTGATTTTCTGCAGCTTTGATATTTTCATTGACATAAAGGGCCACTCCACACATCCCCCCCCCCATTTGCACCTCAGTCTCTTCTGAACAGTGCATAGCCAGGTACTGAAGTCTCTCAAGTGTGGTTACTGGTAAACCATGTCTTGCTAATGGCTACTATGTCCAGCTTAGCCTCTGTCATTATTGCCAGCAAGTCTGGGATCTTGTTTTCCAGACTGTGAGCATTTGTGTACATGATTTTCCATTGGCCAGATTTTGGTGTGTTAGTTGTTGGGTGAGGTCTGGCATTTCCCCTGTGCGTCGTATGGGGAGCTGGACCTTTTTCCTTACCTGGTGATGCAAATGAACTACAAACATGCTGAACTTCTATTTGACCACTAGATGAAGGGGGAGGGGTGTTCTTCCAATTTGACGTATGGGGTGCTGCACCTCTCTCCCCATTTGCTAGTTTAAATATTCTGCAAAGACATCAAACATCTGCCCCAATGCACTGACTCCCTCCTGAGTCAGATGCAGTCCATCAAATTTAAAGAAATTTCGCTCCCAAAACTGTTGCCAGTTCCCTACAAATTTGGATCCTTTTTCCTGGCACCAGCCCATGAGCCACATGTTGAGCTCCCCTATCTCCTCTCCTCTGACCTTCTGTCCATCTGCCCCCCAGACTGGTAGGATCTCAGAGAAGGAGATGCCGGATGAAATGGATGATAGTTTGTCACCCAGCCTGGTCAGGTGTTCCTTGGTCTCTATAACTGAATGGCTGACGAGATTGTTAGTCCCTATGTGTACCAGGACATCAATGTTTTCTCCTGCTTCCTGAACAATTTTAGTAATGTGGTTAGTGTCTCTCCACGCTGATGTACCTGGGAGACATCTGACCATTACCCTTGGCTGGAGATACTCCCCGAATCATGGAGTCTCCTATGATCAGAAGTTTTTTAGATTTCCTTTTTGCTTTTTTTATTTTGGTTCCTGTTTAGGGTGAGTTTTGTTGTGCTAGCTCCTGTGCTGTATAGCATTCATTACATCATGCCCCTCTTCCACTGGTCCCTGCCCAAGACACTAAGCAGTACAAACACACCACCTGAGTGCTCACTTACTCCTGGTCCTCAAAGCCAGCAGCAAGGACTTGGAAACAGTAACAGAGAATGACTGTAAGCCACTATGAGGAACAAACTCCTAAAATAAAAAAGTAAAAAACAAAATTCAAACTGAGGGTGCAGTCACTCTTGGTCCTTGGAGCAGGCAGTGAGGACCATGAATCAGCAACAAAAAATGTCAAAAAGCTGCAACATGGGACACAGTGTTTAAAAAAAGGAAATAAAAATAAACAATCTGTCATTTATTCCAAGTCCCCAGAGTTGCAGGACACACATCAATAGTAGAAATCACGGCTCCCCCTACTGACAGCAAGTGGAAGAACGATTTCACTGTTAAACGCAATTTTCTTTTTTTTTTTTTTTTGATTTTCTTATTCTTTTCAATTTTTTAAAAGCTACATATTTCGCAATTTATCTGTGCAATGAGAACTCCAGGGTGGGCCCTTTGCTGAGATAAACACCTTCCGGGGGTTATAAATTCTCTTGCCTGTGGTGCCAGGCCTCACAACTCCACTGGACAGGCAGTTATCTCAACATAAGGCCCATCCTATTGTGTCTACTTGCTTAAATAATTAATCATTCACTTTTGGGGTACCTACAAGTATTTCCATACTACTGTGATGAAACGCTTAGTATGTAACTGAGTAATGGCACCAGCTTCAGGTGTTGAATGGGATGTCATTTGTGAGTCAGAATCATCATCAGAACCATGTCCTGTATCATTCCTTGAGCAAAAGGGGTGCATTTCAAATATTTGGGCCCCAGTTATTTATTATGTTACTGGCCTGCTAAATCATTGTGTGAGAGTTCAATATCGCACCTAACTTCCTGTCCAATCACAGGCCACTTTGAAAGCACAGTGAAGCCAGCCCATGTGACCCAGCACTTGTAGAAGTTCAGGGAAGGGAGATAGATATATCCACTTTGTACTCTGTTCTGAAAACCCACCTGGTTGGAAAAGCTTGTTAAAAGTTTCAAAAAATACTAGAGTTTTATAAAATGGTTGTTTTGTTTTTCAGACTGTTTGTGTGATACATGCAGCAGCTAACAGGGGTGCTATTATTCTGAAGGAAGGTGTGTGTGTGTGTGTGTGTGTGTGTTTAAAAAGATAACCAATTTTAAAATTTTTATTCAAAAGGTTAAAAACACTGTAAGTGCATGACTGCTTTAGGCCACCTTTCTATAGTGTACACTAGACTTTTGTAAGGGGTGATGTTTTTCAGACTGTTTATTGTCAGATAATAATTAAAGTAATACATTTCAAAAGGTTTTTAAAAAAAGTAACAAAACACCCACTGCATAGTGTAGCATAGTGCATGGCACCTGCTGTTTAGGCCATTTTTATGTTTGCTTGCATGCATGTGCAAGAAACATAGTGCCATCATCCGAGTTTTCGGAGGTGTGTCACTCCCTCTTCCAATTCAGTCAGTGTGTTGGCAGGCGCGGCCCCTGTCCGCCAATGCATGCTGGAGCTGTCTATGACAAGCTCCAAAATGCAGTGGCATACAGTTGAAAGGGGGAGCTACGCTTCAGTAAGCAGCGATAAGATATCGCCTGCTCATGCGCAGCTCCCACTACACACACACACACACACACACACACACACAAACATATACACGCACGCATACTGCGTGTTGCCCCCGCCAGCGCACACTCTATAGCCGACGGGGTGCCCAATCCCATCAGCTGTGCTGTGCTTCCCCCAAAGCCTTCCAAATGCCATGCTGGGTGCCCACCCCAGTGTGGCAAGTTATCGTATAACCGATGGGGTGCCCAATCCCCCGTCAGCTTCACTGTCCTCCCCTGAAAGTACTGGGTGCCACACTGGAGCCCACCCCAGCGTGGCAACTGATGCTATGGCGACGGGGTTGCAATCCCCATCGGCTTCATTAACCCCCAGCCACCCTTGTATCATGCTGGGAGCCCACCCCAGTGTAGCAAAGTCCCGCATCGCCTTTTAAATAAAAACTCTGAAAAGCAAAACAGTCCCAAGGAGTCTCCTGCCCCCACAACCCGCAGCCACCCACTGTGTACCCTGCCTCCCCACACCGCCCCTCACCCCATACTTACCTCCGGAGCTCGGCGTGATGATCTTCGGTGGACCGGGAACACGTCTGCATTCTTCAAACCCAACCACGAACTGAGGAAATGCCGGTAAGCTGTATAATGGGATAGATAGGGGTTTTTCAACTTTATTGCATATCTCAGGCATTTTTTGGAATTTTTGCACCAAATTTTTAACATGGGTTTTTGGGACCCCTCCTCAAGAATTCTTGCACTGTCATGGCGTTACTCGGGCCCAAAGGGTGATTTCGGAGCCAGTGTGTGAAATCACCTTTCTGGAGCGATTAACGAAACGACAATGCCAGTGTTCATAAGGTGGGCTCTCAAAAGGACTATTTTAAAAATTTGGTGGAAAAATTCCTAAAAATGACTGTTTTACGAGCGTTCATTGCGCATTTCCTACGCACGCTCGTAAGTTGCGAATTTTCAATATTTTCACTCCAGATTTTCAACATTGCCATTTTACCACACCTTCTTATGAACAATACAGCTGTCATTTTCACATCTCACCCAAATGTGTTTCCGCATCATGTAGCTACAATGGCGCTGATCGATGTGTGTGAAATCAATGTATGGGACACATTAAGAAAATCACACTGACACTGTTCATGAGCAGAGGTCTTAAAATGGCTATGTTGAAAATTTGGTGAAAAAATTCCTAAAATGACTGTTTCTGAGCGGCGCTATGCAGTTCCTACGCACTGTAAGTTTGCTAAATTTCAATATTTTTTATTTTCAGATTAACATTGCCATTTTACTACACCTTCTTATGAGCAGTACAGCTGTCATTTTTCACATCTCACCCAAAACATGTTTCCGCCCATGTAGCGCACAATGGCGCAGTCGGTGTGCGAAATCAATGTACGGACACATTAAGAAAATCACAGTGACACTGTTCATGAGCAGAGGTCTTAAAATGGCTATGTTGAAAATTTGGTAAAAAAATTCAAAAATGACTGTTTTACAAGCGTGTGTTGTACAGTTCCTATGCACGCTCGTAAGTTCGCGAATTTTCAATATTTTCACTCCAGAATTTCAACATTGCCATTTTACCACACCTTCTTATGAGCAGTATAGCTGTCATTTTTCACATCTCACCCAAAACATGTTTCCGCCCATGTAGCACACAATGGCACAGTCAGTGTGCAAAATCAATGTCTGGACAAATTAAGAAAATCACAGTGACACTGTTCATGAGCAGAGGTCTTAAACTGGCTATGTTGAAAATTTAGTGAAAATTCCTAAAATGACTGTTTATGGCGCGTGTTGCGAAATTCCCCACGCACTGTAAGTTCGCGAATTTTCAATATTTTCACTCCAGATTTTCAACATTGCCATTTTACCACACCTCCTTATGAGCAGTACAGCTGTCATTTTCATCTTGGCCAAAATGTGTTTCATGTAGCGCACAATACGCAGTCGATGTACAAATCAATGTATGGGACATGTTAAGAAAATTACAGAGACACTGTTCATGAGCAGTGGTCTTAAATGGCTATGTTGGAAAATTTGGTGAAAAAAATTCCTAAATGACTGTTTTTACGTAGCGCAGTTCCTATACATGCTCGTAAGTTTATGAACGCATTATTTTCACTCCAGATTTTCAACATTGCCATTTTATTACACTTCCTTATGAACAGTACAGCTGCCATTTTTCATATGTCACCCAATGTGTTTTCAGACATGAAGCATAAATGGTGCTGTTGGTGTGCGAAAGTAATGTTTGGGACAGATTAAGAAAATCACAGTTACACTGTTCATGAGCAGAGGTCTTAAAATGGTTATGCTGAAAATTTGGTGACAAAAATGTGTTACCAGTGAGCATTGCGCAGTTTCCACGCACCTATAAGTTCATAACTTTGTAATATTTTCAGTCCAGATTTTCACCAGTGGCATTTTTCCACACTTCCTTATGAACAGTACAGCTGTCATTTTCACAACATGGCCAAGTGGTTACACTTTCAGCGCAGAGATGCGTGGTCGCTGTGGGAAATCATTGTTCAGGACAGATAAAGAAAATCACAGTGACACTGTTCATGATCGGAGGCACAAAATGCCTGAGTTGACAATCTGCTGTAAAAATCCCCAACCTAATTATATTATGGGTGTGCTGGTATAGTTTCTATGTACGTCATTACCACCATTTTTTTTATATTTTTACTGCAGATTTGCAACATTGCCATTTTTACACCTCCCCATGAACAGTACAGCTGTCATTTTATACATCCTGTTCGAATGTTTTGCACCTGTGGTGCTAAATGCCGTAGTCACTGTGCATAGCAGTTTTTGGCTAACAAACTGATATTCCCCTGTTTATGAGGTGGGGTCACAAAAAACATGTTGAAAATTTGGAGTGAAAATACCAACGAATGCCTGAGGTATTAGGGTTTCCAACCATAACGCCAACCCTGTAGAGAATGACAGGCATCAGGGTGTGACTTGGGATTCTTGCCTGTAATGCTTATACCATTCCACACCCTGCAGCCAGTGAGAGGCATCGAGGTATGCCTTGACTCTTTGGCCCCAAAGTTCACCCCATTCTCCTATATCGCACCCATCTCACCATATTTCCTAATGGAATAGGGAGTGCGCAAACCGAACCTACGTACAACACCGTGACACTTGTCTGTGTCTGCAGGGTGGGGTGTGGTGAAATGGCGTGGCCGTTATGCCTGACATCCTAAAGGCACACCCCAATGCCTGTCACTCTCTGCAGGGAGGTGGTGGGGTTGGCTTCAGTTCAATACTTCACTGCCATTCCTATTACGCAGCTCTGTAACTTCTACACTACCACTGCCAATGCCAGCAAGCAAACATTCGGCATTGACAAATGCTTGTTCTCTTCATTGCTGTTCACGTGATTGTCGTCAGCTGCTGGAGGCCAGATGGAGGGGCATGACTGAGACTTTATTTATTTATTTAGCTTTTGTTTACTGGGTAAGCACACTAGAAAAAATGCCTATTTTAAGGTGCAATATGGGAGAGTACAAAGAAAATTATACAAACAATATAACAACATAACAAAAAGGGTCTGCACAGGCAGTGAACAGTGTGAACAGTAAACATGAGCACAATGGTAAAGACAATAAAACAGTAAATGGTAATATACATTTCGTGGAAGAATACATACACATTAAGGTAGGACAGGGTACAATGAACTTTTAAAAACAGTAATTGCTTAAGTGCATGGGAGTAGTAAAAGTTCAAGGTCACCTTTCTTAGCTGAGTGTAGTGGTCATGTGATCATGATGGGGAAAGAAACACCAAGCAATCTAGGGACAGTTACAGGCTGAGGCAGACTTCAGGTGTGTCCATAGGGATCTCTTAAACACTGGATGGGTGGGAGTACATCTAGTGAACACTGGTAGGGAGTTCCAGAATCTGGGGGCACAGACAGCAAAGGCATGATCACCTGGCAAAGTGCGGGTTTTAGGAACAAGGAAGGACTGTGAGTCAGTTGACCTAATTAGGTATGATGGCTGAGCCAGCTGGAGGAGTTTAGATAGGGCAGGAGGGTGGCAGTACAGACAATTTTGTCAATGAAGCAATTTAGGACAAAAGAGTGATAGTTACTCATGGACAACCAGTGGAGTTTTTTATATTCACAGTGATGGGTAAGCCAAGGGACAGCTAGGGAAAAGTGGCAAATAATATTATAGGTGACATCCCACTTGGCAAGGCTAGCCTTTGTGGCAAGAAAAAAGGTTATCAGCCCACAGTAGGGTGAGGGAAGAAATATACCTTTGGCAAGGGCAAGTCATGCAGCTACTGTAAGGAGCACATGAGCCCTATATGCAGCACCAAGTTTGATATTTGTTGCCCTGCACACATTTTGAATATATATGGAGAGGTATAACTGAGTGTCGAGAGTGACTTTCAGGTATTTGAAGGAGCATGTTGTTCCCACTGGGGACCCATGAAGACTCAAAACCTTTGATGGGGCAGGACACAACTTAAACTTGGCCAAGGAACTGAAGAGCATGAGCTGAGTTTTCATTAGGTTAAGCATGAGCTTATTTGTCAAAAGCCAGTTTTGCAGCTTATGGAGTCAGCTTATAGATGGTGATTTATGGCATTGATATTGGGCAAACTGGTAGCTAAGGGGATTAAACAAGGTGGTCTAGTGAACTGTTGCCAAGGAGTGTGACTACTATAGAATGGGGAACTCAGAGATGCTGCTGGGAAGTAAATTCAGGACAGGAGGCATGTGAGAAAGTACTTCTTCATGGAACAGCTGGGGGAGGGATTGGACAGGCTGCCTAGAGAGGTTGTAAATGCATAGACAGTGATGGGCTTCAAGCACAGTTGGGAAAGACACATGGAGGATACAAAGATTAGCAGGGTACCTGGGTGGTAAGGAGTGGACAACAGTGGGCAGTGAGCACCAGTAAGGTGCCAAAAGCATAAACTGATGATTATGGTAAGGGCAGACTGGATACTCAATCAGGCCTTCTACTTCAGACCAGATTGTATGTTTCTAATTTTGATACTGAGCATCTCACAGCCACCATTTTACATCTATCACTCATTCTTGCATTGTCTCAGTTCACTTGTGTGTGTTGTTTGTTCGGATTTGATTATGTGTCAGTTCATGGGTCAGTGTCATACTTCTTCATCGTATCCATTTTAGCATCAGGCATTCTGTTCTTGTCAGGAACTACACAGTAACAGCATCTATCTTCCATGTGATGAACACCTGTAAGAATAAGAGACGGGTGAAAAAATGTTTTGAGAGGCTGTACAGTTAGTTAAACCTCTCCTACCTTTGCTTTCCACCCTTATCCCTCAAATCATAAAATAATCCCCTAGAATAATACTTACCTTTGACAGCAGGGCACAGCATGTTACTCAAAGATCATCATTATCCGGATCTGGTCTGGATGTCTGTACGATGACAGCACAGTAGCAGCACTCATCTCATCATTGACAACATCAGTGGTGGGTTTGACTCATAAGATAAATAAAATACAGTCAGAATATTTCTTTACAAAAACGTGGTAGATGCTTGGAACAAACTGCCATCAGAAGTGGGGGGGGCAAGAACGGTGGGGGCTTCAAGCATGCATGGGTGGAGTCCGGGTATCTGCATCAGAGGAGGAGAAGGCACTGGGAGTGATGATCACTAGTGACCTGCAGCACTCTACTCAGTGGAAGAAAGCAGCAGCAAATGCAAACAAGATGCTGGGATGCATATCTAGGAGGATCAGTAGTAGGAGAGAGGTTATACTGCCCTTGTACAGGTCACGGGTAAGGCCGCATCTAAAATATGGAGTTCAGTACTAGTGCCCACACCTCAAAAAGGACATTAACCTGCTGGAGAAGGTCCAGAGGAGGGCTACAAAGATGATAGCTGGTCAACAGGTAAGAAATATGAGGAGAGCTTGAGGGCACTGAACATGTACACCCTGGAAGACAGGAGAGAGAGCAGGGACATGATTGGAACATTCAAGTACTTGAAAGGGATACATAAAGTTGATAAGTACAGTCTCTTTAAGCTGAGTGGCAATCATAACAAGAGGGAGCACAGTCTTGAGCTGAAGGGTGGGAGGTTTAGGAGCAAGGTCAGGAAGCACTTCTTCACAGAGAGGGTGGTGGACACTTGGAATGCACTGCCAGAAGAGATAATCTCTTTGAAGACAGTGGGCCACTTTAAAAGAGGCTGGGACAGGTATAGGGGGAGGGAGAGTGTAAGGGTCATGAATAGGGAGAATTGGAGGAGTGGGGAGAGGGGGCAGGGACAGTAGCTCATGCTGTGGACCCTGCAACATGAGCAGACTTGATAGACCAAATGGCCTTTTTCTGTTGGCTTCTTCATATGTTCGTATGTTCATATGGAATATACAAAGGTATATTAAGAGGCAGGAAGGGTCACCATTGACCAAATATGGTCTGTGGAGGTTGAATAAGCAGGGAACACTTGGGCAGACTGGGTGGGCCAAGTGGTCTTTTTCTTCTGACAAATTCTACGTGAACTACTAGGATCACTTAGCAAGGCAGTGGAAGAACTTACGGTAAGTACCTTCACCATGGCATCAATCACTGACCACTCATGGTGGCCTAGGATTCCCCTCAATGTCTGACTTCAGTCATTAAATGCTATATCTGTTTCTACTCCAGGAGACTGGAGAACATCAGGTACAAAGAATTCCCATGTGTACTAATATCCAGCATTAGTCAATGTTGGCACATACCAAGGCATTCGTACACTTCTCTCAGTTGCTTAGTGGCCTTCAGAGAGCAGTGAAAATGGCCACAGCTAGAATGTGATGTTGAGACAGTCTTGCTTGCCTCATCACTATTACATAGTGCAGATGTGACTACTAGAGTTAATGTGTAGGCAAAACCATGAATGTTTACAAATTTCACATTGCTTATTGCTTTCACCATGGTTGCTCCATTACTGGTGACAAAAAAAATGTCAAATTGTCACTAACCGTCCAGGAATGCAGCATATCTTGAATGAATGCCTGGATGTTAGGTAGTTGTGTTCTTTCTCCATCAGCCCCTTATTAAGCAAAGTAGCTCTTTTGGGAGGATGGGTTGGAATGAAGACACAGAAGATGAGAAACATTCTTTTAAAATGTCCCATAGGGCAGATAACTTTATTACATATGGACTTTAAAACACTTGACACTAACAAACAGTTCAGACAGTACATATCTGGAACAGCTGACTTGCTTCTAGCACTTCACTAGTTAGGGTGATCTTGGGCTACTAGAAGAACTGAGCTCAATGACTGTCAGCTCCTGCTCAGCCAGTAAGCTCACAGAGACAAAACCAGTACCTGAGGGTTGTCCTATCTGCACCTGCACCTCTGCTGCCTATACTTTACTTAGACCAATCACCCCTCCAGCTGCACAACTCCGCTCTTGTCCAAAACCTTCCAGCCTTGGTTAGCACTGCCAATGGTCAGTCTTTCTAAGACTTTCCCAGCATCAACAGTTCCCCTCTTACATCAGCCAGTTTTCACTCCTACAGAGGTCTGCTCCATCCGCAGTCCAGATCTCATCTCATCTGCCACGCTGTGCTCACCCAGACCCTTTTACAGTGCTGAGAACCATACGACCTATCAATCATACCTTAACTTTCAATTATATTTTTACATAGAGAGTAATGGATATGTAGGTGGTTATAATGAGGATTTTACGCACCGCTAAGATGTGGGATGGCACATAAACTCCAAGAGCAAAGCTCAAGGGGTTTATTAAGGCATCCCGCACTGAGGGTGTGTATAAAATCTGAGTTTTGACCACCTACCCATCCTTTACTTTATACAATTGCTGGAGATCGTGTTTTCACCACAGCAATTATATAAAATAAATGGATATCTCTACGGAGTCAAGCTGTGGATTGTTGGGGTTTCAGCGCGGTCTGTAGCAGCTCCTGAACAAAAGAAGTGTTTATTTTTTTTATTTCACACCCAGAATAAACATCTTTTATGGTCAGTGATATTTTTGTTTAAAAAACAAAAAGAATTTACAGCTGACTCCTAGTGTCGGCGAACTATACAGCACTGAGAAGCTGGACTGGTGGGGGCCGGCACAGAGAAGAGGAAGATCATCGCTGGTTCATGCGCCGAGCTAGGGAAGCTCATTGCTTGTTCGCCATTATAACCAGCTGAATATAATGGCAAAATTACAACCTAGTTTCCCTATGGGAAAAAAAAGAAGAGACACAGTAATTATAACAATTTTATATATGGTTGTTTCATACAGAAAAGTAAGCAAAGCATGAAAAACAACATTTTATCACAACTGCTTTTATACAATTATAAAATAAGGTAAAAATAAAATAAAGAAGGAAACTCCCAGGCAGAAAGACTCATCTTTCTTGTTCCCAGACTCCCTCATGCCAGGGTTCTAAAAAAGCTCATTATTTCCAACTGGCCTGTGCCATTAGACTCCACAAAATGGAGGCCAGCAAACCAAAAGCACGTGGAGCCAGGCATTTCTTAAACAGGTATTTTATTCATCCTAAACATATAGTAATGTGTGCAGTTTGTGCTCCAACAAACATTTGATTTAGTAGCAGAAAAATATAGTAGAGACCAGCAATGCAAAACAAAAGTCATTACTAATGCACTGTTTGTGGCAGTTCGCAAAACATGTACTTTATACATTGTATCCCCGAAACAGCATCAAGCTTCCTGATATCTTAATTACCCTCCTTATAAACCTAAAGGTGGTTTATAGTGGTTCACATTCTGTGTTTTTTTATTATATTTTATTTAGGGTCAAAGACACAGATTTTGAAATGTAAATACTACCACAACCTGCAAAGTGACAATCTTATTAACCCCTGACGTTTCGGGCCTCCATCGGCTCCTTGCTCAATCCATAGACCCATAGCCCTATCATTCAACTCAGCTCCCCCTCAGATCCTTTGACTGATCCCTCAGAGGTTGCTCAAGCCTTTAATGAAAAATTTACTAACCTCACTGCCTACCTCCGCAAACTTCCTACCCACCTGCCGCCTAGTCCTGGTGGACAGACCATGCCCTCCAATCCCACTGGGACTCCCCCACCTTCTACTTTAAGGTCATCTGTCTCAGGGAAACTATCAAGCTTTTGAAAAACCTCCCCAATAGTGGCATCCCTTGTAGTGACGGTCTTTTCCCATCATTCCTTAGGCTCATCTCCCCCGCTATCTATGAACCCTTCACCTTCATCTTCAACCTGACACTGACCACGTATAGCATGCCTGACTCCTGGAAACATGCCAAAGTTGTGCCTATATTCAAAGCTGGGGAGACTTTTTCCCCAGATAATTATAGGCCCATCTCCATTCTCCCCCATGTGAGTAAACTTCTGGGGAAAATTATCCACCATCAGCTCTCTGAGCATCTTGGGAAATATAACCTGCTGTGCCCTCAGCAATGTGGGTTCGAAAACACTACAGCACCACATTGGCCTTGGCCATCTTCACCAACCATGTCCTCAGAAACATGGACTTGGATAAGGCCACTAGTGCAATATTTGTGGATCTGACTAAGGCCTTTGACCTTGTTGACAACTCCCTCCTCCATTTTAATCTCCTCTACCCTGGCTGCTCAACTGAGACCTCCTCATGGATCTGGAGCTATCTCATGGGCAGGTCCCAATCAGTGAACATTGTTACAGCCTCCTATCCTTCCCTGCCTGTCTCCACAGGGATCCCTCAAGGCTTTGGCCCCATGCTGTTTTCTGTCTTTATAAACTCCCTTCCAGCTGAGTACCTCTCCTGCGAGGCACTGTTGTACGCAGATGATCTTGTCCTCTTCCACAGCAACAAATCCCTTATGAACATATCCTCCACGCTAATACTAAACTATGGTGCAGCTTACAATTGGTTTCTATTCAACAGGCTTTTGGTAAATGAAAAAAGAAAACTAAATCAGTGCTCCTCGGGTCTAAACCATACATTTCTAGAATCATCAAATCTAATTCATCCTTCATAGTGCTCTCACCTGAAGGCCCCCCCATCGAAAATGTTCTCAGCTTCAAATACTTTGGTGTAACCTTTGACCCCTCCCTTTTCTTCACAGAACACATCAACAAATTAGTGCATAGGGTTAACCAGAAACTAGGGTCTACCTATCGGCAAAACCCCTACTTTACCACAGAGGTGCAGGCAACCTCCTCCCCCTTATAGATTATTGCTCCCCCATTAATTCCCATGTGTCCTCTGCTATTTGCTCCAGACTAAACTCTGTCTATAACAGCATCTGTCAGTTCATGCTCCAGTCTCCTTACTCTAAGCATCATTGTGATTCGTAACAGTCACTAGGGTTTCTCTCACTCCAAGGCCAGTATGACTATGCCCGTGGGTGCATAATAGACAACACCCTTAGAGGCAGGAAACTGTCCCCATATTCATCCTTCGTCAAGAGCAGAGTAGCACACAGATGTCGCCACAAATCATTAGCCCCCGGAAGTCCTTAGAAACTCAACTGCCATGGGCAGTAAAGCCCTGTCATTCTCTGCCCCCATTCTGTGGACCAAGCTCCCTGTGCCTCTCCGCTCAATCAACTCTCACCTCACCTTCAAAAACCATCTCATAGCCAGGCTACTGCTGGCAGTCAAATGCTCTTGCCCACCCAGGTAATACGATTCCTTTTTTTACCTTGGATCACCCTTTCCATCCCTTCCTCTGATATAGTGTTCCACCCAGTCTGGGTGCACTTTCACCCTACTTATTACTGAATGCTCCCCCTTCCCGCATTATGCTACAGCACTTACAGTATATTATTGTGACTGCATGTCAGTCTACACTGTTGTTGTCTATCTAAACTGTGTACCGACCTACTCAATGCACTGTATACCTTTCTGATACCATTAGTGTATAATCATTGTGTGCTATGCTTCTTTTACCACGTTGTTGTCACCTGTACTCCATGTTATGCTTTTTGTATGTACTCTCTGTGCCATATTCATGGCTCAGTTCATGCCTGAAAATGGTTCTTTGGCTCAGCACACCTACCCAGTAACCAAAGTCATAAATAAATAAATACATTTGTTTATGTCATTTCTACCACAGATACTGTATTTTGCAAATGGTAGTTATTAATAGGGGAAGGGAACCCAGAACCAAACGTACCTCTCAACTGCTATGAATTTTGCATAACACTATGATTTTCACACTCAAATTTACCCTTGCTCCGCATGGGTTTACTGATGTTCCTTATAATAATAGGGCTATTTCTGGACACACAAACTAATAAATCATTGAACTAAGTTAATAGAAACATTCCTTATCGCTAACTATATGAGGACCACTATTTGTTGACATATTATTGTTTAAAATAAGAAAGTGCTACACATTCTGGCCCTTTGCTATGATTTTTGAAGGCCAGTGCTGATTTTTAATGCTGAGAGGTTGAGAGGTATGGAACCAAAGCCTGCTAACTTGTCTTTCACCTAACTGTGCTAGAGATGCTGTTGCAACTTAAAGCAGCTCTGTGTATGTGTGTGAGTGGGGGGGGGAGCAGAAAGAGAAGACTCAGAAAGAACATTAAAAAGTTTCTACACTGGGTGATCAGGCCAGCGAACAAAAGAAAGAATATTAGAATGGTTAGCATAGAAGAAAGGCTGCAGCCAAAAGGGTAGGAAAAAACATTAAAGGTTATCTGGCATGCCATAAGCCCATTCCTGCACTGAATGTTTCAGGTCTCAGCACACTTTCATTTTATCTGGTACCTTAGGCAGCCTTGTTGTGTCTGTATGGCTTTCTAGCCCCTTTAGGACCTCATTCTCTGTTTTTATTACAAAACACAGTGGGAGGGTTTCACCCTAGCACAGCACTGCAGTGACTTTCTGATTGTGAAGGGAGAAGGGAGTGCCACAGGATGATAAGAAGGAGGAATCAGGAATACCAGCAGCAGGCTGTTGACACACCAGTATGCAGAGCAGGACAGCTAGGTATGCATCCAGTTTGTCCTTGCACAGATGTCTAATATGCATTGCCCCCCAACCCCAACAGCCTCTGAATCAATTACGGCAATTATGATTTTTCATACCATTATAAATCCCTGACAGCGCAGTCCAGGAAAACGTGGAACATGATGAGAGCTTGTACCATGGCTTACAAGTAGTGGAGAACTCTGCGGAAGCCAATATCTTTCACAACTGAGAATGGTTGAATCCAAAGTCATCAATTCACCTGCCAGCTGTGTAATGAGACAACCTGTTGGATGGGAAGACTTGGACTTTGTTCTTGCTTGGAAGGCCTCTACTATTTATTTATTTATTTATTTATTTATTTATTTATGTAGGTATGTATTTATTAGCGTTTGTTTACCGGGTAAGCACACTAGAAAAGGAATGCCTATTTTCAGGTATGACCCGGGAGATTACAAGATCATGGTTTACAAAACAGTGTGAGGGAATTACAACATGTGAAATACAAGCAATGAGCAGGGTGATACAAATAAACTGGTACAGAATGAACAGATAAGCATATACATCAAGGGTAAGAACAAGCAAACAATAGTTACATTTCGTCAAAATAATACAAGCACAATTTGTCCAATTTTGAGGATGGTGAGTGCTGAGGTGATGGGCATGCAGGGTAGATAATTCCCCTTACTAGACCTCAGAGGGGGTAAGGGACCAGGGAAGTGGAGGGTGCACACCAGGGTCTGAGCAGGGGTAGGGGATATCAAGCAGCCTTGGAACAGTTACAGGCAGAGGAAAACTTCAGGTGCAACCAGAGGAAGCTCTTAAAGATGGGATGGGTGGGGGTACATCTGATGGTTGCAGGTAGGGTATTCCAGAATCTATCTGATGGTTGCAGGTAGGGTATTCCAGAATCTAGGGGCACAAACAGCAAAGGCACAATCACCTGACAGTGTATGAGTTTTTGGGACAAGGAGGGGTTGCTTGTCAGCTGACCTTAGCCAGTATGATGGTAAAGCTGGCCAAAGGTGTTTGGATAGGGTGGGTGGGGTGGCAGTGTGGATGATTTTATCTGTGAAGCAGCCCAAGACAAATAAGCAATAATTACCTGGGGACAACCAGTGTAGTTGATTGCATAAATCACAATGATGGGTAAGTAGAGGGACAGCAAGGACAAAGTAGCAAATATTATTATAGGCCACATCCCATTTAGCAAGGCTAGTTTTTGTGGCAAGGGTAAAGGGTGTCAGCACATAGTTGAGAGAGGGAAGGAATAAACCTTTAGCAAGGGAAAGCTATGTGGCATCAGTATGGGACCCACGAGCCCAGTATGCAAGTCCAAACCTGATATTTGTTGACCTGCAGACATTTTGAATGTGTAAACAGGTCTAACTGGGGGTCAAAAGTAACTCCCAGGTATCTAAAGGAGCATGTAATGTCAACTGAGACACCATCAAGATTTAAGACATTGAGTGGAAGGACACGGTTTGAGTTTGGCAGAGGAGCTGAAGAGCATGAGTTGAGTTTTCTTTATGTTCAGCACGAGCTTATTTGTCAGGAGCCGATGTTGCAGTTTATTGAAGTCAGCTTGCAGGTTGTGATTTATGGCATGCACATCACCTTAGCTAGCTAGGAGGACCAGGTCATCGGCATATAGGGTTGTTGGCATTGACCACAAAGGATGGGGGGGGGATGTTGATGTGGAACACTTGCCAAATGGTGTGGAAACAGGAGGAGACCATCTGGATCTGGCTGAGTCATTTGACACACTATTTCAGGGGGAGCAGGACTGATTGATGTTGAGGGGGAAGGAGTGTTACCACCATAATTTCTCTCAGCAGTAGAATGGCCTGTAGTACCACTGCTTCTCCTGCCTATATTATTAGCATAGGATGGGTCTGATTGAACCACAGGCACAGATCTTGAAAAAGCTCTAGAAATGTCAGGATGCTTTAGCTTCAGGTTGTTCACTAGTAAAGTAGTTGTTAATTTGACAGAGACTTCCTCCTGCTTATAGTGCTGTTGCACAATGTGCACACTGCCAGTTTGCCATCCTTTTACCAATGAATAATGATGCCACACCACATTGTTACTGCTGAGGGCACCACTCATTCATGTAGTACTGCCATTGACACTATCACTCCTTTTTCACAGCTAGACTTTGCTTTATAGAGCTGTGGTAGGTTTTTCTTTGTCACCCTTACTGGCGCATCTAATCAGTGTCACAGTAGCAGTACTGGCTGCCTTGCTCACAGGGGCAGGTGTCGCTGTGGCCAGTGTAGTGGCAGGAGATGTCTGGAAAACAGTGTCAGGAGTAGTATGAGTCACAGTGGCAGGAGTGGTCTGTGTTACAGTGGCCGGAATGGTCTTAGTCAGGGTGGCAGGAGTGGTCTCAGTCACAGTGATAGGAATGGCATCCAGGACCACAGTGGCAGCAGTAGCTGGGGTGCTAGTGACAACTGTGGATGGGAGGATCACTGCAGTGGTAGTTAAGACTGAGATGACAGTGGTACTGTTGGCAGTGACAGCGCTACAATTCTGACTTATTTCCCCATTGGCACCTACACTGCTACTGCTGGAAGCAGCAGGCTTTGAAGGGGTTAAAAGTAATTTGGCACAGTTAATGTACCCTGGCAGTCTTTCAGCAGCACACTGTCCTTCACCTGAGTGCTGTTCAAGTGCAGGTTTGCTGGAACTGGAAAAAGTACATTTTCTGCCTTCTTTATCTGCCATTGTATTGCCAGACAACTGAAGGAGGAGGACACAAGCTTTTGCAAAACAACAGTTCCAGTTTAGAGAAACACACTAAGTAGGGTTCCACACATGCAAACACACACTTAAAAAAATGGCAGATGCATGGAAGTGGAAGGAGTCAGCCAGCTGTTCTCTGCACTTTCACAAGTAGGACCTGAGCCCAGGTTCCATAAGAGAAGATTTAAATTATTATTACAGCAGCAGCAGTGAGCTGAACAGTCAGTTTATATCTCTCAACTGTCTCTGGTTACATGGGATGTCCTTCATTTTACCCCTTAAAATTGCCCTGGCCCTCATCCATCCATCATGGAAAAGGTGCTGCCCACACAGACATGGTGCTGTAAATTCAAACTTTAAGGCAGAAATTCATAATATTTGTAGATGCCAAGTCAACAATAAACTTTATACAAGTAAACACAATGTTTTTCACAGTATTCTGAGCTTGTACCTCCATGGCTGAGGATGTGTCCCTCATTATGAGGGTCAGTGTCCTTCATTGTCCCTAATTTTGAGTGTCCTTGTCCATCATTAAGTGACAAAAAGTTAAGAGGTACAAGTCACTCTGTAAGTAGGACACAAAAAGTTTGAATAAAAGGCTTTTCAAAATGCTCTTTTATAATGAAACATTAGAAAAATGTCCCTGAATAAAACATAGAGTTGCTGTTGTGAATTTTCTTTATATCCTTTTATAATTAGGTTCACTTTTGTATGTACAAAGCTATGTGCACATGCAAAAAACTTGGCAGATGCCCAATATAGTTGGAGTCAGCCAACTACTCTCTGCACTTTGCACATGGGACCCGAGCCAAGGTTCCACACAACAAGATTTTAATTATTATGGCTGTGAGTGGAGCCTACAGCCATCTTGCTGTCTGTAGCTTGAAAATGGAGTATCGTGGAACACATGTTTTGGACTTTTCAATGTATCCTTCCACATCTATAAATCACAATGCCAAGTAAAAACAAATACTTCCTCCTTTCTGTTTAGAATGTTGGAGACACAACTCTAAGCTGCTTATCAGATGGCCATTAGGAAACTGAAACAGCTTGTTAAATATTGGTTGCCTATTCAACTGAAAATTTGTTTAGCCCCGTAGAATTGCAATAACTTGCACATTTAAATACCCAGCATTTAAACATTTTTTGCAACTAACTTCAATTGATATGTATTGTCTTTCAAGAAAGATTCATACCTCATAAATGTAAAACCTTTCCCAGCAAATGAATAATGATTTACACTGTTTTTTAACCTTTTAAAACAGTACTGTCTCAGACATATACCAGGTCGACAGTGAACTACCCAGACTAAATATATAGGTTTATTGACAGCAAGGGATGCCTCTGCCTTCCCAACATAACAGATAAGAGCCTCCCAAGTATTGAGGTAGGGGTGTGTGTGTGTGTGTGTGTCTGGTGGAGAAACAGTCAAACATCTGGCACGGGAGACCTCATCTAATGAATTAACTGCTGACAAACCAGAAGAGTGAGAAATTCATCTGAATCATTCTCTGAGTCCTAATGTTTCCATATAGAGTTATTAAACAAGTTAGTCAAAACAATTGAGAAAGAAATTTATAGGGAACAACAGCTGAGTTTTTCTTGCATTTTGGACCTCCAACTCTAGGCTGTGGAACATAAATGTATTGTTTGTGGTTGGAATGAGAAATCTAAACAGTAAGAAGGTCTAAATAGTAATATTTTAATTTACAGTATTAGTAATGTAATTGTGCATAATTTCTATAAATAAATTTGAGATCTGATGATAATGTAGCCAGGTATGTGTTAACCTGCCTTGTTCTCTCACAACATGCACTAGTAGTAGTACTAAAAATGTTATTTTGAAAATTCAGAAAAGGATAGCCCAATTGAGCCGACACTCATTTCAATGGGGTCCTAATGTATAAAACAAATAAATACACAGAATATGTACATAAATACAAGCATAGCAAATACAATATACAACCTGTATCAAAAGACACAAAACATGACAGACATGTAGATGTTTTTCAATTAATTACAACAAACTTTAGGCATTTCAGCACTTTTTACAAGCCAAGATCTTATCTGATGCCAAGATTGAGACAATATTGACTTGATATATAATGTGCTATTTTTGAGAGATCATGCCATTTATTAGGAGGAAAATTATTGTTTAGATACATAGATACATATACACTGTCGGCAGATAAGGGCCTATGACCCATCCAGACTGCCCATTTGAGCATGTAAGTTCCCTTTATGTTTTTCTATATTATTATTTTTGTACATTTGGTGGTTTCATGTAGGCTTGATATTATTCCTGAAATGTCAGAGATCTTCCTGGGGAACTTGCAAGATATTGGTATATAACTATATCATTTGTAAAAGGTCCTGATCAAACAACTGGAAACAGAAGACCATTTTTATTTTCTGTCAGTTTATAATATGATGTACTGACTGCATATTTACTAAGTTGCTGGATCATGGCCTTGAAGAAAATAATAACATTTACTTAACGTATTCAAGAGTCTATCAGGTGGTCAGAAAAAAAGGCTATGAGAATTTGTCTGAAAACTAACAAACATAAGATTCAAAAAATAGCATCTGTCTATATCTATTTGGGGAAATATCTCTAATTTATTTGCAACAAATTTGTTTACAGGTTTACAGGCATTACTAGTAAGATTGGCTGACTTGTGATTAATAATTTTGAATATTATTCATGAAATAATTAGTGTGATATTTGTTATTACATATAGTCCCCCATTATGCCTTATGCGTACCATGTAAATCCAAATCATTCCAAGGTCATCCTGACATATAATATTAATATAGAACAGCAAATCAGAGCTTTTTTCCTGATGAAAGGCTGCTGATATAATAAATAAGGAACAAAGTCATAAATAAGGAAGCAGTGACTTATGGAAACATCTACAGGGATTTGATTCTGCCTCTGTGGGGAAAATGCAGGAAAAATGAGGGCTTGTAACAGGGAAATGGTTATTTAGATCTGGAAGCACTGAATATTTCTTATCCTATATTTTGTATCCTGGATAGCACTGGGGGGATACTACATCTCATTGTCACAGGGATGTTCATTTACACATTTTTGCACTGTATTTACTCAGGCTGTCCCAGATTAGATGCAATATCTTGTTTTCAGAGGGGTCAGGATGTTACCATTTTTATAATGTATTTATTCAGGGTACCTAGCCCAGGTCCCCCCTTATTCAAAGGAGATGTGCAGCACATCCTGGTGGAAAAGGGAGATGTGCTGAGCAACTCCAACAATGTGCCACAGCATGATATTCAAACATGCAGGATGCACTGGCCACAAAGGAATGGGCCAGGGCACACACAAATGGTATGCCATGCAAGTCGAAGGGGCATTCCCATGCATATGCCACACTACAGCATATTCAGTGGGAATGCACTCCTCACAGTCCAGAGCACCATGGCACACACTTAGGCCATGAATAGCTGGCCTAACCTGGCCAGCCACCCACAGGTGGGCTGTGGCAGTGCACCCAGGCACCCTGGTGGACTAGAGGTTCACCCTTCCAATCCCCAATCGATCCAACTCCATCCCTGAAGAGTTCCATAGTGTAGGGCCCCCCTGACCTGATCACGCCAGAGGAAACCATGGTCCATATCCATAGCATAGAGGACCCTCACCTACCACCCCAGTATGCAGACACCCCAACTCCCCCATACCCAACCTGGTGCAGAGGCTGTCACTGCCCTCCACACCCTGCCATGGCCAGTCACTGACTGCACTAGACCCAGCCTGGGGACCTGCACTCTAGAATGACCCAAGTGGCTGTATCATGTATCGGGGGTACTATGCAAGCTGTGGACCCAAAGGTGTATGCAGCTGTGTGTACGACCCTGGCAAACCATAAGAGGGAATTGACATACCTCCAATGCATGCCTTGTCAATGAGAATCTTCCTGCTGTCATACACCACCGCAAGTCCACACTCTCCCCTGTTCCCCTGTGTAACATGCCACCCTTCAGACTGCTGGGGTATCCCGGGTGCCATGGGGTGCAGTATCCTGCAATGTCATTTGCAGTGTATGCTCCAGGCTATTGATAGTTCACCCATGGTTCTCCAATTATACAAACAAATGGGAAGTTAACTGTAACATGTCTGTTCTGGGACCTGCTTGAGTGAGTACAGCATGGGCCGTCACCGCACAGAGAAGTGCAATGGCACCAGGACAATGGATTCACATGCAAGCACCTGAGTTGTATTGCCACTGGGCATTGTCACCCACATACAGCTCATGCCTACTTATGACACATTCCAGTGTCCTACTGCCAGTGCTCTACCATCCACCGATACAGTGGTACGATCCCATCATAGTGGAAGTCATCACAATGTGATGGGTTGGGGGGCAGGGGGGTGTCTGTGCACCCTTGGGGGTTGGGGGCCACTACACTATGGACATGGACTGTAGGTGTATTCTGGTGTGATCAGGGATGGGAGCGGGGTCCCTACAGTATGGAACTGATAGGGCCTGGATTCTGGTATGATTGGGGTTGGTGGAATAGATGGGGGTGCCATTTTACCACCACAGACTTCAGGGCATGTCCCACATGGGAGAGATCAGGGTCGGGGCTTGGGGGTGAGAGCTGCTCTGGCGCATTCATCACCATGCCAACATGCAAATGGGTGGGTAACGAGCATGCATAAGGCCCCTTTGCACCCTGCATGTTCAATTAGCTCATTTGCATTCCTAGGCTGAATATCACCCATGGGGGCTACAGCACATACCAGTATGTGCCACGCATTCCCCCTGGAAGGTATTCAGTCGGGGCTGCCCTAGATGCACCTGTCTTGGCGACCACCTGCACTGTGACTCTCATCCACGGTCACATTTTCAACAGGTACAATGATGTCTGCCAGGATGAATTGCAGTGTCACAGGTTTACTGCATGACAGAAGGGATTAGCTCCCACTGAAATTGCATTGTTTGCCACAGTAACTCTACTGCAGAATTCTGCAGTATTGCGCTTCATCCTGGTGGGCTTCACTGTATGTGCACCCTGTACTGGTGGCGCATTCTCTTTGAATATTTTATCGGTGCCGACCTACATACCCTCTTTGCATAATGCATCTTTCTGCTTGCACATTGGTCCAGCACTTAATATGTCCCCCCAGATGTAAAATATTGTTTTCAGTGTGTTCTGATTTTACGCAATGCAGCATAATATTGTGTAGATGTAGAGCCCCACTGAAAATAAGATGCCATTTCTTCTGTGAACTAAGCAGGCTAAATATATACTATTTTATTTATTTATTTAATATTCTTTAGAATTTACAACCTTTGGGTCAGAGACTCATTTACAAAGGAAACATTACATTACAGACATTCCAAATACAGTCAGGAAACATTACATTACAAGACTTACCAAATACAGTCACAACAAACAAAGAGTTACAGAAAGGAATAGCTCACAGTATTACAGGTTCTTTACAATTTTACAACTTGATTCTATAATAAAGTCAGCAGATGGTCTACAGTTTACAGTAGTACACCAGTGAACAGATATGCTTAAGGAAGTAACAACTTTGAGTATACTAAGGAGTGGAGAAACTAGCATAGTTAACAAGCATGTGCTGCCAACAAAGGCATTGTCATGAGGTAAAATTTAGCAGCCATGAATACTAGGCCTGCTGAGTTGGTTCCTAAACTAGGTGGTACATTGACAACGATGTGAGGCAAGTATGTGTTCTTTGAGAGCAATCTTAAAGGGACCTAGGTTGTAGATGGAGGAGACATCAGAAGGGAGTTCATTGTACCAGACTGGAGCTCTGTAAAGGAAAGGCCTTTGGGCTAAAGAGGTTTTGACCCTCAGTACAGACTATACCTGTTTATTGGCAGTGCGGGTGTTCACAGAGGTGTGGGGGGATTGGTGTGAGGAGACATGTTTGATAGCGCAGTCTTTTATCCAAGGTGAGGAGGTTTGCCAGGGTATACAAGGTACACATGTGGGTACACTTATCCACCCCGGAGAGGAGTCTATACGCTTTGTTGATGGCCAGATGGATTTTGTTCAGTGTCGTAGGATCGGCAGCCGAGTAAACTGTGAGCCCATAAATATATAGCAATCAGCAAGCATATTCTAGGAAAACACATTGTAAAAATGTTTAAAAGGAAGACCACCTTGAAACTGCCTCTCCACAAATCTGCATTGTGCAAATTCTTTAGAAATAATGGGTAAAAGCTTCCCAAAAGCTTGCCACAGCCATATTGGCTCTGACCAGAGTTTGTTAATGCAGCAGCAGCAGTGAGCTGAACAAGTCAATAGTATATAGCAAGTGTGAAAAAGACCTTTCAAAATGTTCTAGTATTACGAAACACTAGAAAAATATCTCCAAAACAGTGTTGTAATTTTTCTTTAAAACCTTTTACAGTTAGGTTTGGTTTTATTTATACATTCATGTGTACACTAAAAAATCCACAGCCACTCGGAAGTGATGAGAGTTACAGTAGTTAATTGTCCTCCTCACTTG
This sequence comes from Neoceratodus forsteri, assembly GCA_016271365.2. Classification (NCBI taxonomy): domain Eukaryota; kingdom Metazoa; phylum Chordata; order Ceratodontiformes; family Ceratodontidae; genus Neoceratodus; species Neoceratodus forsteri. The sequence goes on along the minus strand of CM057458.1, from coordinate 720,609,845 downwards.
CACAAGAGAGACCAACGTTCCATACAAGAAAATGCAGCTTTTATTAATGCAGAAACAGTGAGCTGAGCAAGTCAGTAATAGTCAAGTTGGACTACTAATTCTAAATATTTCAGACAAAAGTCTAAACAAAAGTAAAATAACAACACCCTTTCACAAATTGTCTAGTTACTAGAGGTGGCCTACCTGTAGCTTGTCAGCCACATGTTGCTCTCAAAGCAGTTTGATGTGGCTCTAGTAAACTCTAGTAAAATGCAAAAAGAAGAAGAAACATGTGCCTAGTATTTGTGCATTATCGTGTGTGTGTGTGTGTGTGTGTGTTTGCACACTATAGTCAGAATAGTAGCTTCTGCTAGAAAAAGAACAATGGCCATTCTCCAGACAAGCTGAGCAAATGATGTAATTTTTACACAAAAGTCTGAAACAGAATTACCTTTTTAACTAAACTCTAGTATTTGCACTTTAGAAGTGCACACAACTGTCGAAAGCACTAAAGCACTTGAGTTTTGAAACTTTTAACAAGCTTTTCCAAACTGTTTGGTTTTCAGAGCAGAGCACAAAGAAAATGCATCAGTCTCCCTTCCCTGCAGTATCTGCAAGTACTACTTCACATGGGCTGGCTTCATTGCACTTACAAAGTGGGCAGTGCCTGTATAGAAAACATATGCCCAGCAGTACACTTATGGGTGAAGGAGCGGGTGCCGCCATGAAGACGAGCAAGAGAACAAGCACTATCAGGCTGAATATTGAAAGGAAAATCCAAAGAGCTCATAGGACAGTTAGAATGTTTATAACAAAGATCTCAGCAAAAACAAACAAAAATGCAACACATATTCTGGTGATTTATGTCAATATTGTGACACTTTGTCAAGGGGGCCACCTGACGAAGTGCTACACAATTGACACAAAGCACTGGCAACATGTGCTGTATTTTCATTTGTTGCTGTGATCTAATTTTCTAGCAGTTCAATGAGGTTTTTTTTTTTTATTTCCCTATTGATATTAGGCCTGAGTGTGCAATTAGTGTTTGTTCTGTGAGTGGATAGGAAGTCAAGAAATATTGCATACACCTGCTGAATAGTAAAACCCCGAATAGCCACAGATAGCGCCCATTATTCATTTATATTTCTGAAATAAAAATAGGCCATTATTCATGGTATTTGGGAACCAGTATTCCTTGCTCATGCAACCCCTACCACTGTATGTGTTATGCTCTCCATTCTTTATTGCATTTTGTTTTTGATTCTAAACTATTAGTGTTTTCAACTTTTCTACTATTCTGACAAACTTCAACTGATTTTTTGCACTCGCTGTTTCTTTTTCTTTTTATGTCCTCCTTCTCCTGATTGGCTGCCCAGACAGGATCCTCTACATCAGTGAGGCAGTTTCACTGCCATGTGATGATCATCTTTCCAAGGCTTAGGGAAAACATTTTAACTTTTTATTTAGATTTTTAGTTGTAGCACTTAGAGAGCACAAGCATATCTGTCTTTGTCTGTTTGTCTGCCCAACTAATCTGATCGTATGTGCATTGGCACAGCCCAGTTCTGCTTTGCAGAGATGCCACTGTCTTACTGTATGTGAAAAGGCCTCCTTGATGTGTCGTTGCTATCCTGGAAAGTTTTGATGAGCTATATGTTCTTAAATTTGTTATTAAAAGGATGTCAGCCACTGCAAACCAAGGCTATATTAAAACAGAGTGCAATAAAAAATGTTTTCCAAAAAGCTAGTTTCATCTACAGTTAAAAAACATATCGTGCCTGTCAGATATACTTTTGCAGATACTTCCTAAGCTGCACTCTGTCAGTATTGGTTATTTTCTTGATCCTAACTCTTGACAGCCTACAATGCTATTTCTGAGCCAAATGTGATGGCCATCTTTTCCTTGAGAGAAACCAAATAAAAATGTTTAAAATACTCACACTTTGCTGCAAAGAGAATATTTTACCACTGTCACAAACCCACTCAGCAGGTCAGGCCCTCTGCTTCTACAGTGCCAACCTCTGAGCGCAGTCTTGTGAACAGTTAACAGAAACAGGGTAACCCTCCTGTCTGTTTTGTGGGTTCGAATCAACCTTTGTCTCAGTTCTGGAGGGATTCAAACTGTGAACCTCTTGCTAGTGTACCCAATGCACAGGCTCAGATAATTCTGTCTTCGGAGGGCCAGATATCTTTGCCTACGGGCATCTAACCATGTGTACAAAATGAACCCTTAAAAACCCTAATGAAGACCTCAGATTTCTCTTACCTTTTTTCAGTGTGGTATCACCATTCAAGCTTGTGCACAGTGTCTGCTTTAACCATTATACCTCACTTGTTAAAGAAAAGAAATTCAAAGACAAACCAAGTAGGCTCTAAAAACAGAGTTTTACTAAAATAGATAAAAACTATGTAAAACATAAAATACAGAACCATATATCACAAGAACCATACAACCTTTTAAAAGAACAAGAGTTTGACAGTGCAAGATTTGTCTCTCTCTCTAAATACCTGCTTAAAGTGCTCAAAGATGTTTCTTTGTCAGAGTGTTGATAAAAGACTTTGAAGGAAAACAGAATATTTGTTTAAAAGCTGGGTTTGCCCACCTCTTTGCGTGAGGTCACCTAGCTCCTCCTCTGGTTATGAAAAATCATACACCCAGGATATTTTATCATATTAGAAGGTAAGATAATTAAGGTTACATCAGCAGAAACTCCTTTCCTCATGTGACTTCCCCAATCAAGTCAGTAAATTTCCTTTCACCTATAAGCAGTATTCTCTCTCACACAGACATCAAAGCATTTAAGACTTCGCACCAGTGTCACATGATCCTGCATTCTTCCCCTAAATGCCATAAAAGTTTATGATTTCCCTCTTAGCAACTACAGCTATAATTAACTTACATAAATGGGAGATCCTGGATTAAGGCCTGTTCTACTCTATAATTAGCGTCTGGCCTTCCAGGTAACACCTTGTATCTAAAAACCTGTGTGTGTGTGTGTGTGTGTGTGTGTGTGTGTGCGTGTGTGTCATACTCACATACTGTTTCAGCATTTCTCATGACAGACAGTCCATAACACATTTTTATATTACAAAAAATGATACTGTGATCAGAACCAGCTGTCCAAGTGTCACAATTCCTCCCCACCTATACTGAATTTTGGGTCTCTATCCCCTGCATGGGATGAGCTTCCCAAATCAGTTCACTCCTCGTACACCCGAGACAGCCCATTGGAGTTCTGATTTTTGGCTCCAGCTCTATGTATGATTTTCAGATCATACCCTTGCAAAGCAAGACTCCATCTTAGCAATCTACCATTGTTTTTCCCCATCTGCGTCAGCCAAACCAGGGGGTTGTGGTCAGCCTGTACCACAAAATGCTGCCCATATAAGTATGGCTGTAATTTCTTTAGGGCCCACACTATGGCAATACATTCTTTTTCCACCATGGAGTATGCCTGCTCCCTGGAAAGTAACTTTTTACTCAGGTAGGCTAGTGGGTGATCCCTTCCTTGGCTGGATGTCTGGCTCAGTACTGCCCCAAAACGCACATCTGAGGTGTCAGTCTGAACTATAAAGGGTCTGCTATAGTCAGGACTTGTCAAAACAGGAGCACTGCACAGTGCCTCCTTTAGTTTGGAAAAGGCTTCCTCACAGGCTGGGCCCCAGGTAATTTTCTTGGGCATCCTTTTCTTTGTCAGGTCAGATGGGGAGCAGCTAGGGCACTGTAATTGGGTACAAATTTTCAGTAGTACCCTGCTGTCCCTAGAAAACTCCTGATCTGCTTCTGTGTTTCTGGTCTGGGCCATGCCTGGATTACCTCTATTTTTATTTGATTAGGATGGAGCTTTCCTCAGCCTACCACATGCCCAAAGTATGCCACTTCTCCCATGGCCACCTGGCACTTCTCAGCTTTGATATTGAGCCCGGCCTTCTGAATCTTGCCCAGCACTTCCCTAAGGTGGGATAGGTGTTCCTCCCAGCTGGTACTAAAGATGGCAATGTCCTCCAGGTATGCCATGGTGTACTCCTCAGCACCATTTAACACCTGGTTCACCAACCTTTGGAAAGTGGCTGGGGCATTCTTTATTCTGAAAGGCATTACTTTAAACTCAAATAAGCCTATCGGAGTGATGAAGGCTGACCTCTCCCTAGCTCTGTCTGTCAACTCTACCTGCCAATACCCCTTGGTCAGGTCAATCATCGTAAGGTAGGTCACCCACCCAACTTGTCCAGGAGTTCATCCATCTGGGGAATTGGGTGGGCGTCTGACTTTGAGATTGCATTCAGTCCACAATAGTCCACACAGAAATGAGTAGAGCCATCTGTCTTGGGCACAAGGACTATGGGTGAGGCCCAGGGGCTGTGGGATCTCTGGATTACCCCTAAATCCAGCATCTCTTCCACTTCCCTCCTAATGTCCTTTTGGACAGCCTCTGACACCTGATATGCTGTCCTCCGTATGGGCGCCTGTGTCCCTGTCTCCACATTGTGCATCACTAAGGGGGTTAGTCTAGGCTTGGTGATAAACAATGGGGCAAAGTCTGCTAAAACCTCCCTTACTTTCTGGATCTGGTCTTGGGCCAGCTGGGGAGACAATTGTACTACCTCCACAGAGGATTCCCACTTACTTTCTTCTGCAAGTCCAGAAGGGGTTCTCCTTCATCCATCCCCTCTCCAGGACTACACACTGCAAACACCATGTCAGCCCTATTTGCATATGGCTTCATCATGTTGACATGGTGCATCCTGTCTGTCTGTCTTCGGTCAGGTAACTCCACAATGTAGTTCACATCATTTACCTTCCTAACCACTTTGTATGGTCCTACCCACTCAGCCTGCAGCTTGTCTTTCCAGACCGGAATAAGAATCATGACTTCCTGACCCACCATGTATGAGCAAGCTCTGGCTCTGCTGTCATACCACACTTTTTGTTTCTGTTGGGCAGCTGCAAGGTTTCTCTGGGTGGTACCCATAAGCTTCTTCAGCCTTCCCCTAAACCTAAGGACGTAATCCACTATGGGAGTTCCCTGGGTGGCATGCTTGCCTTCCCAGTCCGCCCAGATCAAGTCTAGGGGCCCACATACCTGGCGTCCATATAAGAGTTTGAAGGGGAAAATCCTGTTGACTCTTGGGGCACCTCCCTGTATGCAAAAAACAGGTGGGGAAGGTATTTCTCCCAGTCTCTCCCATGCTGTTCAGCAAATGCCTGGAGCATTGACTTTAGGGTACCATTGAATCTTTCCACAACTCCATTGGCTTGTGGGTGATATGGTGTCATGCATCTCTTCACCACCACACACTTCTCCCATAAACATTTCATCAGGTCCGACATGAAGGAACCCCCTCGATCGGTGATTACCTCCTGTGGAAACCCAACATGGGAGAAAATCCCAAGTAAGGCATCTGCCACTTTGTCTGTCCTCAGTGAGGATAGGGCGACTGCCTCTGGGTACCGGGTGACATAATCCACCACAGTTAGTATGAATCTCTTTCCTGAGGGGCTGGGGGTATTTGAAGGCCCCACAATATCCATTCCCACCTTCTGGAATGGCTCCTCCACAATGGGCAATGGAATCAGGGTGGCTTGGGTTTTCTTCTCCACCTTTCCTATTTCTTGGCACCAGTGATAAGACCTGCAATACTCCTTCACCTGCTGGGTGAAGTTAGGCCAGTAGAAATTTTGGGCCAACCGTTGCGTAGTACGCTTGATTGCCAGGTGACCAGACAAGGGAATATCATGTGCAATCTTGAGCAACTGCTCACAATACCCCTGGAGAATGACAGGCTGCCTGCCTAGCACCCCTCCCTCTGTCTGTGCTGCCTGAGTATACATAAGTCCATTTTCCAAATAAACCTTATGTCTGCCGTCACCTCCATGTGCACCATCCGAGTCTGCCCAAGCCCTCAGCTTCTCTAAACTATGGTCACTTCTCTGAGCAGCTGCAAACCCCTCATACATTCCCAAGGCATGGGACAGGTCCCCTTCAGTCACTAAACTAGGGTCCCTATCACTAGCATCAGGGCAGTCAGGATCACTGTCAATTCTAACCCTCTGACAAGGGGTCACCCCTCCCTCTTCAGAGTAACCATCTGTAGCTGTGTGGTTACTTGCTATTGGGGAAATTTCTAACCCCTTTTTATCAGTCTCCCCCTCTGGAGATACAGGCTGGGAAACCAGCCTCTCAGTGGTTTCCACAATGGCTTCTGTGGGGTTCAGGGAACTACAATTTTCCCTTGCTGCTAGGCTACAGGTAACTGCACATACCACCCCTTGTTTGAGATTGTTGCCCAGGATCACATTCACTGTTAACATTTTGGCTATAGCCACCTGTTGCACAGTTCCCCCTGTTTCACCCCAGTCTAGGAGAACACTAGTGAGGGGCAATGTTTTCGCCTCACCAGTAAAGTCCTGTACAGTGACGTATTTAGTGGGTATAAGCTGACCAAGCTCTACTAGATCCCCTTTTCCCAAGGTCAGGGATGTCCCTGTGTCCCTTAACCCCTGCGTCTGTACACCATTCACCATGACTGGGTGCATGTGTTCCCTCATGTTCACTGACATGCTTCCAGGGACACAAAAACAACCCACTTCTTTTCTAGCACCCGGTTGTGTATTATTGCTCACCTTTTTGGGACACTGTCTGGCAATATGCCCAGTTTCTTTACACAACCAACATTCATTTCTTCTCTCAGAGAAATATTTTCTCTGAAACCTGGGGCTAACTGGTTTTGGTGGAGGCAGTGATGGTTTTAGCTGCCCTGAAGGCACGCCTTTACCTTTCTGCACTGCCACACCAACCCCGTTCACTCTCAGAGCAGGTCTGCTCTTGGCACAGTGGTCTGAGAGTTCAGCAGCCTCTTGCATTGTTTTGGGATCTCAGTCCTCCAACCAGGTTTTCAGCTCTGCTGGGCATACCCAATAAAACTGTTCTAACAAAATCACAATTTCAGTTTTATCAACAGAGTTTGCTTCAATTCCTTCCCACCAATGTTTTAAAAACTGACGTTGTTTTATGGCTATCTCCTCGTAGCTCATGTCAGGTCTTCTCCTGAGCTTTCAGAATTTAGCTCTGTATGATTCAGCAGTTAATTAAATTTTTTTTTAACAGTGCAGCTTTAAGTTTGCTGTAATCATCACCGCCCTCATTGTCCATTTGACCCAATGCATCCTGAGCTTTCCCGGTAAGTAGCGGGGATAGCTGGAAGATCCAGGATTCTGTAGGAATTGTAGCCTGAATGCAAACTTTTTCAAACGAATTTAAAAAGGCATCCATATCCTCCCCCTCTTTAAATTTGGCTATTAATTTGGAATTTAATTTGTAACCCAGTCCTGTAGTCCTAGTTAAACCCAAGCCACTTACCTGCTCTGGTGCCGCTGGTCAGAGTCGTAGCTTCTCCAGTTTGTGTTGCCTCTGGCACTCCTGCTCCTCACAATCTGCATCTCGGCATTCTCTCTCTCTCTTCTCCTCCTCTGCAGCTTGTGGGTGCTCACACTCCTCATGGTCTGCCTCCCACTGTTCCCGATCTACCTCTCAGCTCTCTCATTCTCTCTTCTCCTGGAACTCCAGCTCCATTCTGTGCAACTCAATTTGCAGCCTGAGTACTTCTGGATCCAGGATACTGGTGACCTTCCCCTGCTGCTGTGGTCCTTCACTGACAGTGGCCCTGTTGCCCTCCTCATTGGATCTGTACACTGCACTGGCCACTAGCCCTGCCACATTTGTGGTTTGGTCCTTTTCCATCATAGTCTGTGACACGCTGCTCTGGGTATCTGCTACCATCAGGGCATCCATGAGGTTATGCTTGCTGGCTTTCACCTCAAACAGGACTTCTCTGTTCCTGCACAACTGCCTTAAGTAGTCTACAGTGTGTCTGCTGTAGTTGGAAACCATCTTCCCTAACTTCTGCTACTTTGACTTGCACTTTGGGAAAAAAAATAAAATGGGTAGGAACTTGACTGTACACCAAGTGATATAGTTCTGTTTCCTTTTTAAAAAAATAAATCACTGCCTTTTTCTTTCTTTGCAAGTGAGCTGACTGTCTCAAGCTGATACACTGAACAATAAAAGCTTGTAATACCAAAATTCCACACACTTCTGCCAACCAATCTGTCATAAACCCACTCACCAGGTCAGGCCTTCTGATCCCACAGTGCCACAGTCTTGTGAACAGTTAACAGAAACAGGGTAACCCTCCTGTCTCTTTTGTGGCTTTGAATCAACCTTTGGTCTCAGTTCTGGAGGGATTCAAACTGTGAACCTCTTGCTAGCATACCCAATGTACAGGCTCAGATAATTCTGTCTTTGGGGGGCCAGATATCTTTGCCGATGGGCACCTAACCAGGTGTACAAAATGAACCCTTAAAAACTCTGATGAAGACCTCAGATTTCTCTTACCTTTTTTCAGTTTGGTATCACCATTCAAGTTTATGCACAGTGTCTGCTTTAACCATTATACTTCACTTGTTAACGAAAAGAAATTCAATGACAGACCAAGTAGGCTCTAAAAATAGAGTTTTACTAAAATAGATAAAAAATATGTACAGTAAAACATAAAATACAGAACCATATATCACAAGAACCATACGACCTTTTAAAAGAACAAGGGTTTAACAGTACAATTCCTACTACAGTACTTAGATGTGTCTATCTCTCTAAATACCTGCTTAAAGTGCTCAAAGATGTTTCTTTGTCAGAGTGTAAATAAAAGTCTCTGAAGGAAAACAGAATATTTGTTTAAAAGCTGGCTTTGCCCACCTCTTTGCGTGTGGTCACCTAGCTGCTCCTCCTCTGGTTATGAAAAATCACACACCCAGGATATTTTATCATATTAGAAGGTAAGATAATTAAGGTTACAGCAGCAGAAACTCCTTTCCTCGTGTGACTTCCCCAATCAAGTCTGTAAATTTCCTTTCATCTATAAGCAGTAGCCTCTCTCACACAGACATCAAAGCATTTATGACTTCGCACCAGTGTCACATAATCCTGCACTCTTCCCCTAAATGCCATAAAAGTTTATGATTTCCCTCTTAGAAACTACAGCTATGACTAACTTAGATAAATAGGAGATCCTTGATTAAGGCCTGTTCTACTCTGTAATTAGCTTCAGGCCACCCAGGTAACACCTTATATCTAAAACCTGTGTGTGTGTGTGTGTGTGTATCATACTCACATGCTGTTTCAGCATTTTTCATGAGAGACAGTCCATAACACATTTTTATATTACAAAAATGATACAGCGATCAGAACCAGCTGTCCAAGTGTCACAACCACCAAATAAAACAGGAAGATGTCTAGAATATTGCATAGTGAAAATAGGTATGGTCAAGTAAGTTTTATGGCACTGCTGCTTTAAGTAGCAAGGCAATATGTGAATACATTGCAGTATCAAGGAAACATCCTCAATGATGGAATGGAAAGGAAGTTAGTTTGATATTAGTGTTTACTTAGGAATGCCCAGCTGGGATGCTGCATTTTGTTTCCTGGGGATCCTATGTCTAGCAATTTCTGCAACTGTGTGGGTAGAGCACTGGGAGGCTCAGCTACCTTTCCAAGGTAGCCCCTTCCATCCCACCATATAGCAAAGCACTTCATAAGTCATGAACAGTTCCTGCATCCCATCAGGAATGCATACTATAGGGAGGTTAAGTATAGGCCATGGAGTTTATTTATTTACAAGTTTTACCAGGAAGGCATATTGAGCAGAAACACTGCTCAATTCCAGATGCATCCTGGGGGAGGAGGGTAAGGGAGAGTACAATAGCAAACAATGAATAACAATATCTAGAAATACAGTAATGGAAGTACAGAATGTATACAAAATACAGAATAGAGGTACAAAGTACAGTGCAAAATAATACAGTTCAGCAGCTGGAATTAATGCTGGGCAGTTGGACAGCCTAGGCTAAGATACACACATTTGTCATACCAGTTTGGGTCAGTGCTTATTACGATATCAATAGGAGTGACTGGCCTTAATTATAGGAAAACAGAGAAAGAGAGTGAGAATGAAAGAGAGTGGGTGAGAATGAGAGAGAAACAATATTCAGTGACTTGTTCACGGTTACACAGTGTGTAAGTAGCAATTTTGGGGCTCAGACTTGGTTCTCCAGGTTCCCTTCCCAGCTCTGTTATCTAACCACTAGACTGTATTGCACTTGGGCATTGACAGGTCTTTATACATATACTACTATGCTGGAATTGAAATCAGCAGCTACAGTTAAAACAAAGTTTTCTACTGGGAATTTCAGAAAGAGCTACAGTGATCCCACAGGATTTTGTTCTGCTCAGCAAAAGACAGTGCAGTAATCTGTCCCCAGCTGTCAGTGTTCCCCTGACATTATCAGCTGCAAGATTGGTGATTGACTATGTGGGGGGCCGAAGTTGATGGCCACTCTAAGAAGACAGCTTTGTAGTTGCTCAGGTTAATGGAGATAAAAATGTCAGTGTGACTCAGAGCTGTGACAGTGAGATCAATTGCAGTGAATCTTTAACAATGACAACGTACAGTAACTGGTGCCAGCAGACTTTGCTGCACTGTTTGGCAGGTTGTGACCAAAACAGGACTGCTTTGTTATCAGTCAGTCATGGGAATAACTCCCCTCAACAGCCTGCACAAGCAGTCAATGAACTCCACAGTCAAATCCAAAACTGAATTCTTGGTTTATTTGTATAACTCCACACCATACGAATGGGCAACGTTTCATGAGTGTCACCACTTTGTCAGGCCCCTGTGTTTCTTATCTGTTAAAATATTCATAAAGTAATAATCAGTAATTTATCTTCCAGTTTACAGCAAATCACACACTGGTGCTACCACTCTCCCACACTCAGTGTTATTGCACCCTCTTCAACATGACATCATTTACCCAATTCAAACTCCATTACAGTGTTTTGTTTCACCTATTCCATGCCAGAAGTAAAGATTATACTATTATTACAATGCTCCTCAAATACTACTATGGATATTTATATCAGTTCATTCAATCTGCCACTTTATCCTGCATTTGTTAAGTTATGTTCAGTTAATTGATCCAAACACGTGGCAACAACCTCTAGAGATGGCCCTGTTTTTCTAAACCCTAAGGCATAATACATTACCTAGCCATATTTCTTATATGCACATCAAGTTATAACTATACATTATAAAAGATGTATACAGTCTATGCTCTGTATTTTCTGTCTCTCTGTTAGGAAACAAAATATAAATTGTTTGTGAAATGCAAATATAGGTATTTTATTTACCTTATGCTATTGTTAGCTATATGAAGATTTGTGCAATTATATTGCTCTTATATCCTTATGGAAATCTAGGTAAAAAATATATCACCATGTAAAATTTTACTTCTTAATATATTAAAAGTATATTTCTATATTGTATGGCTTTTATGAAAATAACAATGAGTGTGGCCATACCTTACAGGGTAATATTCTTTACCCTGCTGGATAGCTCAGTGCCTCTCACCAAGTAATTAATTTCAGAGTTTCTGCAACACTCCTTTTTACCCAAGATGTAATAAATTCATAATGGTGATCTTATTAGAGTGACAGTTCTAAGTTACTGAGTAGTATAACCCAGAGGCATTTACATTCTGGAAATGGGGAAATCATGGTGCCAGCCAGTCAGTCAGCTCCTTCATCATCTGCTACAGGTCTATAACTGATCTCGGTATAGCACAGGGACATGTAAAGTGCAAACTGAAGCTATTAATACTTTAGCTCTGACTACACAGGATCGCTATGCATGGTCCCACGGCTGCTTCCTAGCATATAGGCCATTCTCGGGACAGCAGCAGGAGGTTGCGGGTGTGACACTGGGGCACTTCATTTCAATATGCCGGCAGGAGGGATGGCAGCATCAACCAGATAAAATCTAAATTACTAACCACCCTGTAGGTAAAAAAAAAGTTATAACAGTTTGTGAAAATGATGATCGGGTTCTGCGTCACACTGAGGTGGGGCACAATTACAAGTGGACATTTCCCTTTAAAACAAACACCCAGTTATGAGCTTGTCCAGTGCAGGAACCAGTCTGGAAAGAACAGTTACTTACCATAACAATAAATCTTTGAGCAAATCTCCTCCATTGGGCCACACCTTTGGAACTGTAACCTGTTGGCATCAGGACCACTCAACAACTTTTGCTAACTGGGGGCCATCCACGATGACATGCAACATTAGCATTTATAAAAAGTGGGTGGACCTATTGCTCCTCAGTTCCCCACTGGAGACAAGCTTGGAAGGACTCTTATTGAGAGGAGCCAGGGCACCAAACCAGTACCAGACACATAAGGAGAGGCATGGGAGTGGGAAATAATATACATTATAGATTGAAGGAGTGCTCCTGACCAATTGGAACACTCCTTTCCCCTGCACGTGAGACACTCATATTCTGTGAAGAGTATCTCATGCGCAGATGGCCTGTAAATGGGCACATTCCAGGACAGTTTTTTTTAAACAACCTATAATATATTGTTCAAACAATATGAAGTCTTGCTGTATTCTGACAATTGCAGTTAGCTCCAGCACTTGAACTGCCCCGGAGAGTGAAGGGTTAAAATTCTATGCCAGGCATAGAACGTTAGGCTCGAGCTCTGTTGAAAACTCTATCTGTGACACTTTGAAACCAAGCCATCAGATTCTTTACTCTGCCTCACTGAATAGTCACTCCGGAGATTTTCTCCTTTTGCTTGGTTCAAACGCGGTTAAAGTGTCATTTTTTGTCCTCTTTTCATTCCTTGTTGGTTTGAGACTCTGTCTTTTGTACCGTAAGTACATAGGATAGTATTGTGGACAGTTATTGTGTGGAAATTGTAAATTTGTCTGATGGATTCGGCTGAACCGATCCTTTACTCAAAATCTTTCTGAAAAGTTAGTGTGTGGTTACTGGTCCGTATCGGTTTAAAAAAAAAACGTGATTTGAATGTTTTTTTTCCAACACCCGTAACACGGTGAGAAACCGATAGGGGAGTCTTGCCTGGCAGTTGCCAAATAAAGGGTAAGTTTGTTAGGTTGGCCATGTCTGAGAAACCCAAGAAAAAATATGGGCCCACTGGGTTTCAACACTGCAGTGTGTGTGTGGGGAGGTCTTTGCTAAGGCCAATCCCCACACTACCTGTGTTTACTGTCTGGGGTTTGACCACCTCGATTCCGACTGCCAAATTTGCAAGAATTTTCCTAAGTCTACCCTGGAAAAAAGGTTAGGTAGACTTAGGGATAAGGAGGCCGAGAAATCCGCTGACCCGGAAGGCCAGCCCTGTTCGGTTCCTACCGCAATACTTCTTCGGGCAAGAGGACAGTTGATCCTGAGGGATCAATTCCTACAAAGAGAAAATGCAAGGATAAATTGTCCAGTTCAGATCCAGAACTTCATGTTACGACTGCCGAAGAGATAGCCAGAGTGATTCAGATAGTGGAATCACTTTGTCCAGTTCCGACTGATCCGGCGCCTTCTGGCAGGGGTTCAGTTCGGTCGGTCGGTTCCCCTGGTTCAGGATTATTCCCCTGAAGTTTCATATGAACCAGAGTTTGATAAGGAGAGGGATTTTGAAGAGGATGATTACGACGGTGAAAGTCTGGATGTACCTGTGGAACCAGACATCTCCCCAGACAGACCTTCTGGTGTTTCCCTTCCTAGGCTTTCTGAGTCCCCTTCCCCCTTTCTGTTTTACAGAAAAGTGGCTCAAACCCTTTAACTTCCTATTGAGGAGGCTGTGGAGGATCAAGAGGAGCCTGACTTTGTAGAGATGATGGACATCCCAGAGTCTAAGTGACTGTCTATTCCCCTCCATAAGTCCTTTGGGAAACAGACACAAAAAATTCTTAGGTCTCCCAACTCTGTACCTTCTGTTGACAAGAGAATGGAAAAGAGGTACCCCTTGTCAGGCACAGATACGGACTTTCTTTATCAGCAATGCAGCCATGTTGGGGTAGTGCGGGCTGCTGCCTGTGACAAGGCAAACATACCCTTGGCTTCACACCCCCCAGACAAAGATTCCAGGAAGATGGATGCCTTGGCAAAGAAGCAGTACATGGCATTATCTTTGGGACTCAGGCAGGTTAGCTATATCGCCTATACAGCCAGGTACCAAAAGTCCAGGTGGGACACTACTGGCACTAGCTAAACAGGCTCCCCCCCATGCTGCTGTGGACTCCAATGATGTGTCATCAAGAGTCATGGCTACACCTGTGGCTCTTCGGAGGATGGCTTGGCTCAGATGTACTAGCCTTTCGCAGAATACCCAGGCTAAGGCCATGGATTTCCCTGTGGTGGGTAATTCTCTGTTTGGGGAGCAGACAGAGAATTACATGAAGAAAATGGATGAGTACAAGACCACTTACTGGAGTGCCCAGGCCAAGGAGAGGCAGGCAACTCCTCAAAGGTAGCAAGCTAGGGGCAGGGGCAGGCCTTTTCATAGGCCTTTCTACCAAGTGCATGCCTCTTCTTCCTTTTCTCAGAGGGGGTTCTTCAGAGGGAAAGGCAGAAGGGGGATAAGCAGGGCTGCATCCACCCCTCAGTCTAAGGCTCCTGCCAAGCAGACACCCTGATGTGTCAGCCCGGGCCGACTCCCCCATTCTGGTAGGAGGCAGGCTGGCTTACTTTGTCCAGGACTGGATGTCTGTTACCTTGGACAAGTGGGTCCTGAAGGTTGTAAGCCAGGGGCTGGTTCTCAGTTTCAAAAAATTTCTAAAACTGAGACCCAGAGCCTTTCCACCTGCAAATACATCAGAAACCCTTGCTCTAGAGGCCGAGGTTTCTTCTCTACTGGCCTTAAGAGCCATAGAGAGAGTTCCTACCCAATACAGGGGCAAAGATCTGTACTCCAGGTACTTCTTTACCCCAAAAAAGACAGGGGAGTTGCGACCCATCCTAGATTTTGAGATATCTAAACAAGCTTCTGCTAAAGCCCAAATTCAAAATGGTGACTCTGGGAACAATTCTTCCCTCTCTGAGGCCAGGAGGCTAGCTAGCCTTCCTGGACCTCAAGGATGCCTATTTTCACATTCCCATCAGGTGCTCCCACAGAAAGTACATCAGGTTCAAATTGCCCTCAGGCCATTATCAGTTCAGAGCAATGTCCTTTGGCCTAACTTCAGCTCCCAAGGGTGTTTACAAAGTGCCTAGCAGTAGTGGTGGCCTTTTTGAGAAGGAAAAGGATTTCTATTTTTCCATACCTGGACAACTGGCTCCTTGTGGGCCAGTCTCCAGACCGTCAAGTCAGATCCGTAGGTCACCCCGCAAGTTCTCACTTCCGTGGGGTTCCTTCTCAATCTTCCCAAGTCAGTTCTCGAGCCAGTAGAGCTCCTCACTTTTTATAAGAGCAGAGCAGGACACGCTCAAGGCAAGAGCTTTCCTTCCTTTGGGAAGGGCAAAAGCCATCGCTCAGCTGGCCTCTTCCTCTCTCTCTCTCTCTGGTTTCTCGACCAGCAAGGCATTTTCTGCAGCTTCTGGGCCACATGGCGGCTTCCACGGCAGTGGTCCAAGGGGCCAGGTTTCAGATGAGGGACATTCAGTTCCATCTGAGAACTTTTTGGTCCCAAAGGAAAGATCCTCTTACCAAGCTAGTTCCTGTTGCTCAGACCTTAATTCAGGCTCTTCAGTGGTGGCAGGACCGGGACAATCTGAGGCAAGGTGTTCCATTTGTCACTCAGATTCACTCTGTGGTTCTTACCACAGATGCTTCCCTTTTGGGGTGGGGAGCCCATCTGGGGGCTCTCATGGCCCAGGGACTGTGGTCCCCTCAGGAATCCCTCCTTCATATCAACCTCCTGGAGCTCAGAGCAGTACTTTTTGCCCTACAAGCTTTCTCTCAATCAGTACAGAACAAGGTGGTTCATGTCAGGATGGACAACACTACCACCATGAGGTACATCAACAAGCAGGGAGGCACTCAGTCCATGGCCTTGTGCACAAAGGCCATGAAAATATGGTCCCTGACATATTCCCTGCAGACCTCTCTAGTACCAGTCCACCTCCCAGAAAAGGACAATGTGATAGCAGATGCATTGAACAGGATTTCTCAGGGCCATCACGAATGGTCTCTGGATCCTTTGGTGTTAAAAGTGATTTTCTCAAGGTGGGGCACTCCAGAGATAGATCTCTTTGCAGTCCGAGACAATCACCAACTTCCTCTGTTTTGTTGCAGACCCCCCCAGTCTTGGGCTCAATCCCTCTGGATGCTCTGATTTTGAACTGGGAAGGGACATTTCTTTATGTCTTCCCTCCTTTTCCTCTGCTGTTCAATGTTCTAGTCAAGGTAAGGTCACAACCATTCAAAGTGATTCTGATTGCTCCAGACTGGGCCAGGCAGCCTTGGTACCCTCTGTTGCTGTCCTTAGCAGTCCATCTTCCCCTGTCTCTTCCCAGGAATCACAATCTGCTAACCTCCTCTCAGGGGAGGATTTGGTACCCCAGTCTCTGGTCACTCAATCTCAAGGCATGACTCTTGAAGAGTTAGAGTATGCAGATTTACATCTGTCTCAAGGGGTTCTGGATATTCTCAAAGCTTCTCAAAAGCCTGCCACCAGAAAAACTTACAACTCCAAATGGAAAAAGGTTCAGTATTTGGTGTTCCAAGAGGCATATATCCCCGGATACTGCTGAGTTGTCTACAGTTCTGGATTAAATGGTTCACCTTAATGGCCTAGGCTTCAAGTCAGCTACTCTCAAAGTTCATTTGTCAGCTATTTCTGCTTTCCTGTCAGTGAGGAAGTCTTTCTCTCTGTCATCTCACCCTGTGTTCTGTAATTTTGTCAAAGGATTGCTTCATACCAATCCCCCTTTTAGGGATCCTGCTCCTGCCTGGGATTTGAATATTTGAATTGCTCAGCTTATGTAACCCCCCTCTGAGCCTATGTCCTCAGCAGAGCTCATGTACTTGACTTGGAAAACTGTGTTTTTGGTTGCTGTTACTTCTGTCAGATGTATCAGTGAATTGCAAGCCCTGTCAGTGGAGCCTGACTTCATTTCATTCCATAGAGATAAGGTGGTCCTTAGAACCAATAGAAAGTTCTTACCTAAAGTGGTTAATGATTTCCACTTAAACCAATCTATGTCTCTTCCTGTGTTCTTCACTGATCACACCTCCTCAGGGGAACGGAGGCTACACAGTTGAGGTGTTAAGAGGACCCTTAGTTACTACATAGAACATACAAAGGGTCACAGGTTTGACTTCCTCCAGTTGTTCATCACTTATGGGGAAGTAGGTAAGGGAAAAACAAGAGAACCACTGCCAGGTGAATTGTGTCCTGTATCCAATCCTGCTATGAAAAACTGGAAAAAACTGCACCCTCAGGCCTGAGGGCTCATTCCACTAGAGGTACAGCTGCATCTCTAGCTGCAGCCAGGGATATTCCTTTGTTAGAAATTTGCCAAGCAGCCACGTAGAAAACAGTTCATACCTTCACCAAGCATTACTCTCTGGATATCCAGGCTCAGAGTGATGCTAGGTTTGGCACAGCAGTGCTTCAGAGCCTATTCCCAAAGTGGGTTCTGTCCCTCCTCCTTGGAGGTACTGCTTGGTAGTCTGCAATTGTCAGAATACAGCAAGACTTCATGTTGTTTGAAGAAAAAATTACTCACCTTAGTAACTGTGTTTCTTCTAATGGAGTCTTGCTGTATTCTGACCTCCCTCCCTCCCTGCATACCCTCTCAGAAACTGTTTTGGGAAGTGGGTGGGCAGGTGCAGTGTTGCACTCCAGGGGTGTCTTTAGCCCACTCCTGTTGTGTGGGGTGCTTTGTGTTTGTTTAGTTAAGAGTTTTTAGTTCTTATTGCTTGGTTGTTAGTCTTTGGGTTTCCTGACTTGAGTCTTTTGGGAATCTAAAGTCTTGTTGCCAGTTGGCTAGTAGGAATTTTACAATTTCTATATTATATAGTCAGTGAGTTTTAGCTCGTAAGAATCTGATGGTTTGGTTTCAAAGTGTCACAGATAGAGTTTTCAACCAAGCTCGAGCCTAACCTTCTATGCCTGGCATAGAATTTTAACCCTTCACTCTCCGGGGAAGTTCAGGTGCTGGAGCTAACTGCAATTGTCAGAATACAGCAAGACTCCATTAGAAGAAACACAATTACTAAGGTGAGTAATTTTTTCATATGTCCCCTGGAGCCATTCGTTACGGGATAAGAGTGGTTTCACTTGCCTTCTTCATGAGCCAGAAAAACTCAGCTTTGCTTCACTGTTCTCTCTCGAGCAGAACGCACATGAAACCACTCTTCTCCCACAAAGAGTGGCTCCAGGGGACACATAATATATATATATATATATATATATATATATAAGGCACTTACAGACACCTCCAGACATGGCAGTGGACAAACCTGCTAGCAAATACCTCAAAATAAAGGGGGAAGGAAGCTGGGTGTGCTGTGGCCCAGTGAAGGAGATTCTCTCAAAGATCTACTGTTACGGTAAGCAATATTAATCGAGGATATCTCCTCCATTGGGCCACACCATTGGAATGATTTCCCAGCAGTCCACATGGTATCCAGGGAGGATAGCAGAGCCTAACATGTAATCAGGATAGAATGCCTTGCAAAACAGCAAGACTAAAGACAGCATGTTTACAAGAGACAATGTTTAGACTATAGTGCTTAGTGAAAGTATGCACAGTGCTCCAAGTTTAAGCAGCACATACTGTATGCCAGCTGCAGAAACATTCTGAAAGCAGGCAACAGATGTGGCCATATCACATGTAGAGTGGCCATGCACAGCACCAGGAAGTTCCTTATCATACTTCCTATAACAAAACTCAATACAACGAGCCAGCCATTTGGACAGGCACTGTTTAGTTACAGTGGTGCTCACTTTTCCAGGTGCAAGCAAGATCCAGAGCTGGGAGGACTTTCTGCAGTCCTTAGTGCAATCAGGATAGACATGCAGTGTTCTATGTATGTCAAGTACATGGAACAATGCTTCAACCTTGTTAGCATGCTCAGAATAATAGACAGGATAGTTTATTGTCCAATTCAAGGTGAAATCAGAGATCACCTCGAGTACAAAATGTTGATTGGTCCACAAAGGTACAATGCCTTTGTGAAATATCAAGTAAGGGGGCTCATGCATAAGAACATGAATCTCAGAAGTCCTACAAGCATAAGTTATGACAACCAAAAATAGCATCTTCTATGAAAGGAAACTAATCTAAGAAGTCACGGCAGCAGACAGTAGATCAGTGCTGTTACAATAATAAATGCAACTTACAAGATTTCACAGCAGTACCAGAGCCCAGATCTTCAAAACGAGGTACAAGCATGGTACAAGTGTTTGTGCTACACTTGTACTAGCATCAAATACAGTGCCTCTATATTCATTTGGATAGTGGACCAGCACTATCCCACTAAATATCGTCCCATGTTGTTGCAGGCCAAGGAAACACTGTGCCGCCCTGACAGGGACCTGGGCTGTATTGAGCTCACAGGGAATAACACTCTCAGACTGGACAGTGCCTGGATCCATGTTGGCTATATTCAGCCACACCATGCAGATGAGTTCATTGGACATGTAAGGTGCAAAGGGGCCATTTGCATGCCCATTATGGGCTTATTTGCATGGTGAGCAGCAACCGTTTAGCACCCATCACCCATCCCATTGTAGTTAAATATCTCTGAGGAATCTAGTGGCATCCCCCACTCTCTAAACTTTCATCACATTGTCTCCGAACATCTCCCTGGTGTCTAGTGGCACCCTGCACCCCCCATTACCTAGCCGATGCTTGGCAGCCATCTACCTGGTATCTAGTAGAACCTCTCTAAACACCCGGCCCATTATTGTTGAATGGCTCCCTGGTGTCTTGTGTGTGGCACCCACTGCCCTCGATCACCCGTCTTGTTGTAATTCAATATCTCCCTGTTATCTAGTAACACCCTCACCCCCCCCACTCACCTGCTCTGTATTTGGAAGTCATCTCTCTGGTGTCTAACAGCACACCCCACCTTGAACACCCAGTGTATTGTCATAGAGCATGTCATTGGTGTCTAGTGGCACCCCCCTTATCACGCAATCCATTGTAGTTCCACTTCTTCCTGGTGTCTAGTGGAACCCCACCCCCAACCCTGAACACTCAGACCATTGTCATGCATCATCTCCCTGGTGTCTAGTGGCACTCCCATTACCCATCCCATTGTAGTTCCACATTTCCCTGGTGTCTAGTGACACCCCCCTCCCCAGACACCCAGCCCACTGTCATCAAATATTTCCCTAGTGTCTAATGGCACCCCCTAACAACCGGCCCATGGTAGGGAACTATCTCCCTGGTGTCTAGTGGCGCCTCCACCCTAATCACCTGGCACATGAAAGATATTTACCTGGTACTCAGTGGTACCCCTGCCCCAACCCCCACATGCCCATTGACAAATGGCCTGGTAAACATTGGCAGTCCAGCATCCCCCCACCTGCCCTGGCTGTACCCAGAACACCACTCAGTCAACCCCTCCCCCCATTACCACTGTGTTCAGAGATGTACCTGGAATCCAGATATGGTGACTGACACAGCCCTCCTGTCACCATGTTGGCCAGCCACCATATTAACAGACAGTAAGCGTACAGACAGTCACCACAGTACAAGTGCCTGGTGTGTCAACATCCTACAGCTACAGAGTACTATGTTATCACAACCCCCTTGCACACATTTTTTAACTCTGTCCCCAGTGGTGAGAAAAATGGCAGACTAGAGGAAGAAGCATGCTGAAATGCATTGTAGGACACGCTAGTAAAAATCTCTAAAGAAACCTTTTAAACTGTTCAGTACTAGGTTTATTTGAAGAAATGAATCCCTCATCAACTGAGGAGACAAAGCTTTCAAAGAAAGAATGGAAAAAGCAACTAGAACAGGAACTCAGTAAGGGCAACACACTGGTGATTGGGGACTTCAGTCTGCCAGAGGTAGATTGGAACACCCTAGCCACCTCAAGTGCTAGAGAACAGGTTCTTTTGGAGGTCTTCTAAGATAGCTTCATCACACAGAAAGTGTTGGAACCCACCAGGGAGGGGAACATTCAAGACATGGTATTTGCAGATGGATAGCTAGTTAAGAACATTGAGGTGGAAGACCCACTACCAGGGAGTGACCACCATACAATGTGGTTCTCCCTCAACCTGGGGAATGAAGTAGCCAGTACCAAAACAAGAGTGGTGGATTTTAAAAGGACAGACTTTGGCAGGAAGAGAAACATCTTGAAAGAGCACCTAGACTGCATCAGCCTTGACATGGATGCTGGCCGAAATGGAACATTGTAAAGAAGGGTCTGGCAGAGGCCACTAGCTCTTGCACCAAGTGCCAAAGCAAGAAGTCCAGGAACAAGAGATCTAGCTGGGTAAATGGAAGGGTAGTGGATAGGGTGAGGGAAAAGAGAGCAGCCTTTTGAAAATATAAGTGAGCCTGCTGGGATGAGGATAGGGAGGAATACATGAAGAAATCCGGAGAGGTGAGCAAAGTTGTGAGGGCAGCCAAGGCTTCAAAATAACTAATGCTGGCACTGGGGATAAGGGAAGGGGAGAAGGATTTCTTTATGTACATAGGAGAAAGGAGGAAATGCAAGGATCAGATTGTGAGGATTAGGAAGGAGGGTGGGTGGGTAGGGCCTTGGGGCAAAGTAGGTAGAAGTACTAAATGAGTACTTCTGCTCAGTGTTTACCAGGGAGAGAGATGGCCCTGTACCTCAAGGGAGTAGTGTAGAGGGGATGGAGGGGGAGAAGGTGATGGATGTAGAGATCCAAGTTGAGAGGGCGCAGGAGGGCCTAACATCCCTAAGGGTGGACAAGGCACCTGGTCTGGACAGAGTGTATACTAGGGTACTCAGGCAATTGTGGGGGTCCTGCTGGGACCACTGGCAGACTTTTATTATTATTATTATTGAATTTTGTTGACCAGGTAAGCTCACTGAGACTACAAAGCTTTTGACACTGTTCCACATAGAAGATTGATAAATAAGCTGGGTAGGCTCGGGGTGGGTCAGAAGTTGGTCAACTGGGTGGCAAACTGGTTGACGGGCAGAAAACAGAGAGTGGTGGTAAATGGTATACAGTCAGAAGAGATGCAAGTCACAAGTGGGGTACCTCAGGGATCAGTCCTGGGGCCAGTCCTCTTCAACATCTTCATTAGTGACTTTGCAGATGGACTAGAGGGTAAGGCTTGTCTGTTTGCAGATGACACCAAGATCTGCAACAGAGTAGATGATCCAGATGGGGTGGGCAGAATGAGAAGAGATCTGGATAAACTAGTAAAATGGTCAGAAGAGTGACAACTGGGATTTAAAAGCAAAGAAGTGCAAGATCATAACGTAGGGAAGAGAAACCTGAAGCCACCTATAGGCTGGGAGGGAGTTGCTAGCAGTCACAAAGGAAGAAAGAGACTTGGGCATCATCATCACTGATGACCTGAAATCATCAAGCAGACCTCAAAGCAGTAGGTAAGGCTAGGGGTGTTAGGGTGTATTAGTAGGGGTATCACAAGTCATAAGAGGAGGTAATAATCCTCTTTACAAGACACTGGTTAGGCCCCATCTGGAGTACTGCATGCAGTATTGGAGGCCACACCTTCACAAGAACATTAACCAAACTGAGGCAGTCCAGAGAGGGCAACCAAATGGTGCAGGGACTGCATCAGAAGACATATGAGGACAGATTAACAGAGCTCAATATGTATACCCTTGAGCAAAGGAGGAGAGAGGTGATATGATCAGGCATTCAAACACCTTAAGGGCATTAACAAGGTGAAAGAGTCTAACATGTTTAAATATAAGAAAATAGCAGGACAAGAGGACACAGCATGAGATTAGAGGGGGGCGATTAAGGGGGAAAGTGAGGAAATTATTTTTCACAGAAAGGGTGGTGGATGCATGGAATGGCCTACCTCAAGAAGTGGTGGCTATGAATACAGTGCAGGGCTTCAAACAGGCATGGGATAGGCATAAGGGAGCAATACAAATGAGTATGAATAGATAGGCCACTGACAGATCAAAGGCCGATGGCACATTTATAAGGTAGAAAAAGAAATGGGCAGACTGGATGGGCCTTGCGGTCCTTATCTGCCATCAACTTCTACAAGTCCCTTTTTCAGGGATGACCTGGGGGTGGGGATACAGATGGTAGCCAACTGAAACCAAACCAGATTAAGCTGTTGGTGGTGTTTCCAGTGAATGGAAGAAATTTGACCAGGACACCGGGGAATTTCCCCCCTACTCTGTACCATGGGATCTTTAACGTCCACCTGAACAACCACCAGAACAACCACCAGATCAGGCAGATGAGACCTCAGTTTAACATCTCATCCAAAAGATGGCACCTCAGGAGTGCAGCACCCTCTTCACACTGCACTAAAGCATCAGTATTGGGATAGTAACCCAAGTGCCTGGTGTTATTCAGTGCCTCCCTGAGGACAGGCTGCATGCCCAGGGATTAGAAGATGGCACATGTGGTGTCAATCCATAAGAGTGGGCCAGGAGATGAACCTGGTAACTACATACCAGTGAGCCTTACAGCCATTGTAGGAAGCTAATGGAGACTATACTTAAAGAAAGGCTGTTGAAGTTCCTGGAAGAAAATGGCTTGCAGGATGACAGGCAACATGGCTTTGTGTCTGGGAGATCATGTCATATCAACCTTGCTGACTTTTTTGACTGAGTGATGAGGTCACTGGACAGAGGCCACTCAGTGTATATCCTATACCTGGATTTCAGTAAGGCATTTGACTCCGTGACCCACAGAAGGTTGACCAGCAAGTTAGATAGCCTGGGAGCAGGGAGGAAGCTAGTTGGGTGGATCAAGAATTGGTTACAGGGCAGGCAGCAGAGGGTGGTAGTTGGTGGGGAACTCTCAGCACCCAGGAAAGTAACCAGTGGGGTCCCGCAAGGGTTGGTGCTAGGACTGGTTCTATTCAACATATTCATAACAGACATATCAAACAGGATAAAGGAGCAAGATCAGCTTCTTTGCAGATGACACTAAGATCGGTCGGTGCTGAGGTAGATAGTGAGTAAGGGGGTAAGGTTCTGCAAGAGGATTTGGCGACCCTTGAGTGCTGGTCAGCCACATGGCAGCTGGGGTTTAATGCCAAAAAATGCAAGATCTTACACTTAAGGGCAAAAAAACCTAAGGCACAGCTACTGGTTGGGGAGAGTGCAGTTAGTTACTTTGGCAGAGGAGAAAGATCTGGGAGTGCTGATGATAGGAGGCATGAAACACTTGGCAAAGTGGAGGAAGGCAACAGCAAAGGCAAACAGAATGCTGGGATGCATAGCCAGGGGAATCACCTCTAGGAGGGAGGAAGTCATTTTGGCCCTGTACAGGCCCCTGGTGAGGCCGCACTTGGGAGTACTGTTTGCAGTTTTGATGCCTCTATTTGAAAAAGGACATCAAGCTACTGGAGGGGGTTCAGTGTAGGGTGACGAAAATGATCTGGGGCATGGGGGACAGGGCATAGAGGAAAGATTGAGGGAGCTCAACATGTACACCCTAGAAGGTAGAAGGGAGAGACGGACATGATTGAGACCTTCAAGTACCTAAAAGACATAAACAAAGTTAATTCAGGGGGTTGTCTAAGTTAAAAGGAGGAAGGGCACCAGGAGTCACAGTTTGAAGTTAGAGGAAGGAAGGTTCAATAGAGAGAGATGAGGAGGCATTATTTCGTGAAGAAGATGTTGGAAAGGGTGTTGGCTGACCGGAATGCGCTGCCAGAAGAAGTGGTAACATTGCAGATGGTGGGCAGCTTCAAGAGATAGTGGGATAGTGTTCAAGGAGGGTCAAACCTGGGGAGAGGGTGGAAGAGGTGAAGTCAGAAGTAGGAGAGGCACTAATCTGAAAGGGGGTACAAGGGGGGGGCCTGCTGCAGTCAAATAGACGGCATGCTGCACACTCTAGCAGACTAGATAGACCAAATAGCCTATATCTGCTGGCAATTTTGTATGTTCGTATGTTCATATGAAAGAAAAGAAAAAAGGAAAAAAACTCAATATTTCACCTCTTGAGCTGGCACAGCCTAATAAACAATAGTATACCAGACCACTAGACCAATACCTGAGTTCTGCAGTCTCAGGAAGTCCTGGATCATTAACCCATCACCTGTGGTTCAGATTACAAGCCCCCAACCCATACCAAATGACTCTGTGACTATAGAACCAATTACGTAGCCTAGAAAAACATTATTTATGTCTCCATATGAAAAGCTAGACTCTTCTGAGGCTATAAACAAGTCCTATTCCACTCTCCTGTTAACCATACAAAAATCAATGCTAACTGGTTTAATGAACTACCTCCTGCTGTCTCTCTGGAGCAGCGTCTAGGCGCATTTAAATCCTGACTCCGCTTGGAATTTCTCTCCCACTCCTGCTGCGACTGTGCCTAGTCCCTATCTGCATTGTGGGCACAAGTCACCTACCACTCTCCCCCACTTCCCCTTTGATCTGGGGCATGCACCTACCACTTAACCATGCAGCAATTGTAACCAGACTGTAGTTTATTGATCCCTGTCTTTTGATACTGTAACTATTGTTGCTTACTGCTCGCTTTCTGACTCGAGCTGGATCTCTCCGCCCTTGAATTTTGTTACTTGTCCTCTTTTCAACATTGCCCTGTTCTTGTCTTTCTAGTACCGTTATGTTATTTCATTTTTGACGTGGAGCCTTTGCAAAGGAATCCTTGACTCAAAGGTTGTAATTCTGAGTCTTTCAATAAATAAATAAATAAATGGGAAACAGTTGCTGCAAAGACCGAAATAAATGAAACTCAGCTCACTGAAAATGAGGCTGCTTACTGTTCTTAGCAAAGACCACAATGAACATGCAAACAAAGTAACTTCTAACTTTGCACCTCTTTCTTCTTTTTTGAGAAATAATGTATCGCAGGCTCACAAAACTGGAAAATAAAAAACAACCTAAAGAAATCCAACCTCTGTATCGCTGGACTGCCCTGTCTCAAAATACCTAAAAGGATAACTTGGGGTATTGTGAGAGAGTTTTTTATTGTTGCCTTGAGGTACACATTAGAAATGTTACCACCATTGGTTAAAGTGTTTTGGTTACCCAGGAGGGGTATAAGTCAACCTACAACTTATTTTAATACAATACCCGCTCCCCAATCACCTGCAAATGCATCCTTTTCAGTCTCATTTGCTACACCTGTGGTTTCATTGAAATCACCAACATTTCTGGTTCAATTAGCCCTGGAAGCAGTTTGTGAAGCAATAATCAAGCAAGCATCTGTCAATGCCGAAAGTTCACCATTGGTATTGCTGTTGTACTGGGTGGGGCAGGACTACAGTTCCCAGCAGCCTCAGCTGCTGGTTTATTTACATGTGCTTTTTAGCGCTTTTAAAAAATATTTGTGGCCCCTCAGGTCTGTCCCTCGTGTCTTCAGACCCTGATTAGGTGATTCAAGGCCCGGTACCATGAGGAGAACCTCTGTTTTGCTGAAGGGCAGCTTTTCTTTTTTAAATTTTATACTTTAGTAGATTTTACAACATCCAACAATCATACAATGTAGAACAAATACAAATAAGAAAAAGTAAACACCCTACACTATCACCTCACCCCTGCAGAGTGGCACAATGGAAAAGAAAGCTGGGCTAATCAGAAATGTAGGACACATTGCCAACTTAACAGGCTTTACTACTCACAGCATCATATGAAAAATCAGATATTAGCCTCAACGAACCACCTATGTGGTATATAGAACATACAGCTTACTCCACTTCCTATCAAAAACTGGAAGCTTATTACGTAAACTAACAATCATCCTTTCCACCCCAATGTTAAATAAAAGCTCCTGAAACCACTCAAGATATGATAATGAAATGGTATCCAGCCAATGCTGGAGAACCAGTCTCTTAACAGAAAGGTAGAAGAGAGCCGGGAAGTATCTGTGCTCTTTACCAGCAATACTACTATAATCCCCAATTATGCATACATCAAGCCTAAAGTCCTCCTCTGTCCTGAGCAGAGGATCAGCCTTATCCCTGATAGCAGCCCACACAGGAACTACTTTAGGACATTCCCAGAATATATAGAGGGATGTCCCCTCAATTTGTCCACATCGTGTACATAAAGAAGACTGGATTTTATCCATTTTCACTAATTTAGAAGAGGTGAAATACATATTATTAAAAATTTGGAATTGGGTTAGTTGCAATTTATCTTGACAGGTATAAGCATATAAATCTTTCCAAATTTTCGACCAATTAAAGGTATACTGTGAAAAATGGGTGTTACGGTAATGGGAGACTCTGTCCATTTCTGGAAAAAATCTGTGGGAATAATTCTGATTACAGTCTGGAAACTGCATGCTCATGGGAGGCTAGTTCATGTAATGTTTGCCAAAAGTCAGTTAAATTGGTATCTCCAAAACTAGGTCCAAATCGCTGCAGGACTACATGACATAAGTGGTAGACCTTAAAGACTCACTTAGTCCCTAACCGGTAAAAACCCAAAATATCTTTAGAAGAATATAATACGACATTTTGAAGCAAATTGCGTACCTAATCATCTGCCATCTGCGGCAACCAGGCTGGGGAGATAGCCTTCCCAACAATTTTGAAATTAATATTCTGGAAGATTGATTGAGAGAGATTCTGCCCCAGCATATACTTCAGAAGTGCACAGAGTTGGGAGTGGACCTGTACTGACATACCAATCACCGATGTATGAGGATTGGCAGGTAGGTCCTTAGGAACAGTGTACAACAGGGTCCTAGGAGACAGACCTTCTGCAGCAATCCACTTCTGTTCTATTGGCAAAGGCATTGGGAAATATTCTGAGGAACCACCCCTTGGAGACATGGAGCACCACCGCGAGTACTTACTGGCATGGCTAGTTAGATAATACAAGGTGAAATGAGGAAGCTTTAGACCACCAGACTCTTTAGGGGCCACCAATTTACTGTAAGCCCACCTAGAAGCTTTACCTAACCAAATAAACTCTGAAATTAACCTGTGTAGCTTCTTAAATCATGAAAGGGGCAGCCAAGTATGAAGCATGTTGAGGGGATAAGAAACAGGTGGCAGGATATTAATTTTAACAATATTATGTCTACCCCAGAGGGATACAGGAAGCAATTTCCAACAGTTTAAATCTTGTACAGTGGACACCAAATTGTCTAAATTGAGTTGCTTACCGTAAGCTTAGATGAATTTCTCGAAAGGTAAATACCCAAGTACTTAATTTGTTTTGGGAACCAAGAGAGACCAAGGGCAAGGATGTCTGATTTATGGACAGTAGAAGATAGAAGCATGACTGAAGTTTTATTGGGATTCAACTGATAATTCAAAAGGACACTAAATTGTGCCACAGGAGTAGCTTTAAGGTGTAATATATCTCTTAGGGCCCTACGCTCCAATCCCTCCATAGATGCACATACATACAGTATGTAGGTGTGGAAGCACAGGGCGCCCCGAGCTCTGCACTTCCATTTATAGAGCTACAGTGACCAAATTGTTAGCATAGCCATCATATTACTCCACCTCATGTACACCGTACAGAAAAACTGTCAAATCCACATCGATATATAATTGTGTGCAACTGCAATGCCATTCCATGCCACAGGTGGGAAAACACATTTTGGTCAGGATTTGAAAAATGACTGCTGTGACATACATAAGTTAAGATAATAAGAAGGCTGTGTTGAAAATCTGGAGTAAAAAAAAATTAAAATTTCCAAAGTTACAAGCCGGTGTAGCGAAATTGCAATGAATGGTCATAACTTTGGCACATTTTTTATATTCTGACCCCCAATTTTTCAATATAGTTTTCTTATGACTCCACCTTATAAACTCCATAGGTGAAAATTTTAAAATCTGTGCCAAAACGCCATTCTATGCCACAGGTGTGAAAACACATTTTGGGCAGGATGTGACAAATGACAGCTGTACTGTTCAAGAGGTGGTCCAGAAAAATGGGTATGTGGATAATTTGGTGGCAAAATATTGAAAATCACCAAAGCTATGCGCTTGCATAGAAAACTTTCAATGAACACACATAACTCGTGCTTTTTTAGGAATTTTTTTCACCACATTTTCAACATGGCCTTCTTTGGACCCCACCTCATGAACACTGGCACTGTCATTTCGTTAACTGGTCTTGAAAGGTGAATTTACACAGTGACTGTGAAATCACCTTCTAGGCCTGATTAACAAAACAATAGTGAAAGTGTTCATGAAGTGGGGTACCAAATAGGGCGTGTTGAAAGTTTGGTGAAAAAATACCTAAAAATGCCAAAGATATCAACATAAGTTCAAAAATGCAATTGAAATACATTATACGGTACTTACCTTGATTCTTCAGTTTGCAGTCCGGCTTTGAAGAGTGGTGACATGTCCCGGTCCACAGAAGATAACAGCTGATGACCTCTGGTGGTAAGTATAAGGCAATGGGAGGGGGTGTGGGGTGGTTGGTGCTCAGTAGGAGGGTCGGTATGCAGGAGGGGATGGGGAAGATGACGAGGGACTATTTTCTTTTTTTCAGGATTTAAAAAATTAAAAAGACATCTGGGGACCGTTTTAATTTTTACAGGTTTTAAATACATGTTGCGGGACATGGGGAGTGGGATCCCCAGTTTCCCAGACTGCTGGTGAGGTACATATGTAAGGAAACTAGGAGTGGGCTCACCAGTGTCCCACAATGGGGGGGTCTCCTAGTGCTGGCATGGGGATTGGGCCCACCGATGTTGGCAACAGCATTGGGTTTCAAACCCATCACTGGAGTATTTTACTTTTAATTGTTCATGTTGAAGGGATCACAGTGCCTAATGTGCACTTGCATCCCTGGCCAACTCAGGAAGTCTGAGCAATGGCAATCGCATGCAGAAGATCTCTGGCAGGAGGTGAGTCCAGTGGTGAGAGTGCTTGCTGGTGGAATGACACTGCAAAGCCATCCACAATATAAACATAAACTAGCAGTTTTCTTTTTGTTGGTTTCTTACTTGGTATTAACCAAGAATGGGCATCCTGAGCGGAGACGGTGTTTTAGTGCTGGTAGATTTCGCATATGAGCAGCAGGAGCATTAGGGGGCAGGAGGTAAGCCCTATACTTGTGGGGGGGCAGTGTAACATTGACCCATTCTTGGAGACAATGAGGGAAGAGACCAGTGGGGTAGCGAGGGGTTAGCACAAGCATATAGAGCCCAGGTTTGGCTACTTTTTGCAGTTCAGGTTCGTCCAGTTAGAGTTTGCATAAGGTTTGGTTCATTCATTTACCTTAAATATTTTTAGAGTTCAGGTTCAGTTCAGTTCGGGAGGGTGGGCAGAGCCAATGAGATAACTGGTGGGAGAGGGCATCCTTATGTGTTCCCCTAGCAACTGCCTTAAATATGCACCATGCATACATGCAGGTTCACTATTGGGTAACTAAAGTGCTCATGCATACACGGTGATGGTGAATCGTATGCAGTCCGATTAATGGAAGTCAATCCAAGAGATGGAGGGCAAATGCCATTTTACTGGCATGCCTGGCTCAAGGCAGGATTATCACGTTTCTGGAGAACACCCAGGGAATTTGATTTACTACTCACTTTAAGACTCCTGGATAAGCCAGAGATGCAAGGGGTAAGGTAAATGGTTTGTGGAGGAGCGGAGACACTTAAAAGTAAGCACTGCAGGGCAAGCACTGTTTGATTTCAATGTTGGACAAGCCCTGGTGTAAATACTCCATGGATGAATGAGCGCATAACTAACTTTCTTGGGATGGGGAATTGAAGGTGATGGGTGTGTGTGTGCATGCATGTGTGGTGACAGGGAAGAGGATCTGGCTTCTGAAATACTGTATGCTTGAGTGATCTATATTGCTCATTGCAGGCAATCCTGGGGGTAATGCACTACCACAGGATTTCCTCCTCCATGTCATTGATTGTTGTTGCTGTTATTGTTATTGTTGAAGAGAGTTTGCAGCCTGAAACAGAATTAATACCAAAGCATACCAAAATTGGGTGACATCAGCCAGGCTGATCAGGACACTGAACAGCTGTTTGCTGGCAGGTGTCCTGCAGATCAAAGGAAAAAGCCGCCGTATGATTGTCTAGTTCAAAAGAAAAAGCCAAACCAAAGGTTCCACCCATCAAGGCAAAACAGAGTCACAATCAGCCTGGTAGATGATTGGTGTGGCACTGTCTCTCCTCTTGCAGAGCACTCTTAAAAAGCCATAATAAAGTGTTCTTTCTCCTTTGAGCAAAATGAAATGTATATTTATTCAGAAGTTAGCCCCCAAACCCAGGTGAGGAGATAGTGGTTTCTAAAATTTAAGTCTGAAATACAAGAACTGGGGTTAAATTTTCATAGCTGTATCTGTGTAAGGCCCGAGGTGTTATGGAAAGTACTAAGCTCCACTTTTTTTTACCCTAACAAGCTGATAGATTTTGTAAAAATGTGTAAAGCAACAACAACAAAAAAAGGAAGAATCTTTTTCATCAACCAAGCCTGATGAATTAGACAGCAACATAGACGTGCCGAAGTTGGAGCTTTAAATTATCGTTTCACAGTAATGTTATGGAATCCAAGAAAGTTCATGTTCAATAAGTTATTTTTTCTTCTTCTTCTTCTTCTTCTGATGCTGTGAATTTAACACAGAAACACATTTCTCTCTCATCATCTCTCTCATGTTTGTGAGGGGTCTGAATGGACTGCTATAGTATTCAGAATGGCACACTAACAGTTTGGTAAACTTACTGTTAACCCACTCTATGAATAATATATTCAGACTGTGACTTACAGTATGGCTTTCTACGTG
Source organism: Neoceratodus forsteri (assembly GCA_016271365.2). Lineage (NCBI taxonomy): Eukaryota > Metazoa > Chordata > Ceratodontiformes > Ceratodontidae > Neoceratodus > Neoceratodus forsteri. The sequence continues at coordinate 720,578,164 of CM057458.1, read as the reverse complement.
GCTTTGAGTTTTCTTAACTGACTCATTAATAACATTTTAAAATGAATGTGTTGGAAGTTTTCATTCTTCTGTAGTCCATGCTTTATTGTATCATACATTCTATAATCTTTGTTATAAGGCTTATATATAAATAAGTAATTTATATGTGAGTATAACTATCTATGGGCTAAGCAGGGGGTTACTAATTTCTTCATTCATTCCTCTAAATTCTTTGTGAATAAGCAGTCATATTTCTACAGTAAAATAGTATGACTAATCAAGTTCTCCAGTTAATGAATTCACTGGGCTTCACACAGGTTAATTCTTCCTTGACCCATATTGATGGAAATTCATTGGACTTGAAGTTTCTCCTGGGGATGGAGATATCTGACTGGGTGGTGGAACCAGTTGGGTGGTCTGACCATCATACCATTTGGTTCAGTTTCGTAGCTCCCCCTAGGAGGCCGCCCCCTACGGAGATGGTCCGGTATCGCCCTTTGAGGGGCGTGTCCCCTGATGGTCTGATGGCAGTGCTGGACCTATCAAGTCTACTGAGTGAATGCATGGATCCTGGGGACCTGGTGCTTGCTTATAATAAGGTGGTGATAGAGGCCCTGGATTTCATTGCTCCTGTTCGTCCCCTCACTCTTTGCCCCAGGTCTCCTTGATTTGATGAGACCTTGAGGGAGTTGAGGAGAGTGGGCCGAAGGGTAGAGAGGTGTTGGCAGAAGTCGGGCCTGGAGTGTGACAGACTTAGATTGATGGATCATTATGGGGTTTATCAATCAGCAATTATCCATAAGAAGGCAGAATTCCTGTCCAGGGAAATTGCTGCCACACAGAATCGACTGGCTCAGCTCTTCCGGACTGTGGACAGATTGTGCAATCCAATCTGTCTCCAGCCTGGAAGTGCTTTTTCACAAGAGCGGTGTGAAGAGTTTGCTTGATTATTCGCTGATAAGCTTGCCACAATCAGACCCGGTATCCACTTGACCCTCTCTAATGGGAATCGTGGTGGTTGGCAGGAGATGTTGGGCACCCAGTTTGTGTGGTCTGAGTTTGGCCTGCCCACAATCACTGACATTGTGATGGTCATCCAGTCGATGTGACCAACCAACTGTAGTTTGGATCCGGGCCGCACACACCTCTCAGTAGGTTGTGTGGATAAAATCGGCCCGGTCTTTGCAGAGATAGTCTGGATGTCTTTGGAGAGGGGGATCTTTCCAGATCTCCAGAAGGAGGCTGTGGTTCAGCCCCTCCTTAAAAAGTCCTCCTTGGACCCGGACTGTCTGGCAAACTACAGGCCTGTGTCTAACCTGCCCTTTGTGGGTAAGGTTATTGAGAAGGTGGTTGCCTCTCAGTTGGATGATCATTTGACCAGCCACAATGTTTATGGTTCTCTCCAGTCCAGACTTAGGAAGAGACATAGTACCAAGACAGCCCTTGTCCGGGTACTAAATGGCCTCCTAATAGTGAAATATTGAAAGACCCATTCCATCTTGGTCCTTTTAGATCTCTCTGCAGCATTTGACACTGTGGACCATGGTGTGTTGCTAGAATGCTTGCGTTCATCTGTGGATTGTCTGGTATGGTCCACGGATGGTTTTGATCATTCCTTGAGGGTAGGACACAAAGAGTTGTTTCTGGGATTTTTTCCTCGGCACTACTCCCCCCTATCCTATGGGGTGCTGCAGGGTTCCATTTTGGCACCCATGTTGTTTTTGGTGTACTGTATATATGCTGCCATTAGGAGCGATTATTAGGTGGTATGGCTTGAGTTTTCACTGCTATGCAGATGATACTCAGCTGTACATGTCTTTTGTGCCTGGTCAGGATGGTGCTTTTTTGGTCTTTAACAACTGTCTCGCTGTGATCCAGGACTGGATCAGTGAGAGTTGACTGCAGTCAAACCCAGAAAAAACTGAGGTGTTGGTTGTGGACCCACGTCATCAGGAGGCAGGTTTGTTGGCAGGATCACCTTCAGGATTATGGCTTGGAGGTGTTCAGCTGACTACCTCAGACCGAGTACGGAACCTGGGCGTTATTTTTGATGACTGTCAGACCCGTAAATCTCAGGTGTCGGCAGTCATCAAAACGTCATTTTACTACCTGAAGAAAATCGCCCGGGTGAAGCACTTGGTTCTGTCCGATGATCTTCCAACTTTGGTCCACACCTTCGTTACCTCCCGCCTTGACTACTGCAATGCTCTTTACCTAGGGCTACCGAGGGTTGATATCTGCTTCTTGCAGCTAGTACAGAATGCGGTGGCCAGGCTATTGACAGGTGCTTCTAGAACCAGTCATATAACGCCTGTGCTCTACGGACTGCACTGGCTGCCAGTACAGTGGCGGATTACCTTCAAGGTCGGTCTTCTGACCTATAAAGCCCTACACGACCAGGGACCTAGTTACCTGCAAGATTTCCTTCATCCCTACTGTCCCTCCCACTCCATCCGATCCACTGGTGAGGGATTGCTAGAGATTTCCCGGATCAATTTAAAGACAACTGAGGCCAGGTCATTTAGTTTTATGGCCCTAATCCTGTGGAATTCTCTACCTCGTCAGGTGTGAGATTGCCTGACCATCGAAAGTTTTAAGGCTGCTTTTAAAACCTTCCAATTTAACTTAGCCTACTCAAATTTTTCAAGTCACTGTGGTATTTATTGTTTTAATTTGTTGAGTATATTATTGATGTATTTTATTTATTATGTTATACAAGCGCCTTGATTTTAAGAAAGGCACTTTTTATAAATAAAATTAATTGATTGATTGCTTCTGATTTTATTAATTACTGATCAGTGATACTTTTCATATATGTTTACCTTCTAATGGTCACTGTATTATAATCTAGAGTTGGTCCAATGGTGCTGAGGGTTGAGGCACTGGACGCCACACCTCGTGCCATGCTGGCAACCAGAGTTTAGAAGCAAGCTGGAGGTGCTGGGGGTAGGCCGAGGAGGAGAAGGCTGAAACATCCAATGACAACTCACCTTCTCCAGGAAGGGGAAGGTTGAAGGCTCTGGCAATAGTATATCTCCCAGCAGTGGCTGGGAGATTTTGAGCTGATAGTCTTCCACATACGAGGTGGTGGGCTATGGCAAATGTTGTAGTGGTGGGCGTGGGAGTGTGCATGCCTCTCCTGAACATCATTGCACAGTCACACTTGTCAACGGGGAGAGGGGACAGGGAAGTAACTATGCAGAACATAAAAAAGCCCCAGCTACTGGATAAACGACATTGTACCCAGCAATATGCCTACTGTCGGATCTTGCCCTCCTGGGTCCAGATACCTCCCAATTTTCAGCTCCGTGCTCATGTAATTAGATATATGTATGGGAGCACTGAGGAGCTGAAGGTGGACCCACCTGGGGGGGGCACAAGCTGGGGGGGGGGTTGCCTGAAGGTGTGTCATAGGTGGGTCAGAGGTCCGGGGCTTACGAGGCAGGGAGGTTCTCAGACAGGGCAGGAACAGCTGGGCGACTGAAGGAGTTCCAGTAGCTGGTGACCAGGAGAGATACAGAATTGGAAAAAAACAACAACTATGGTATAATCTTTCAATATATGAGTTAATGTATGTGCACTGCTCTCCCACAACCTTTTCTTTAAGGGCTTATCTTACACTTGAATATTCCTGTTGCTAAGAAATAAGTTATGAACTTATGACTTATTTTATTTCTTACTGTCAAGTGTGGACAGAACAGAAGTACCATGTATAATATGTAAGTTTATGTACTGAAAATTAATTTAAAAAAAACAAAACACTTTGTCCTAGGACACACCAAAGCCCCCAGCAGCACTATAGAGGCATAATCATAGCTCAGAACTCGTATTGCCATCTGAGCCTCTCCCACCCTATCCAAGCTCATTGAAGAAGCACTGAGTTTGCCACAGATCCCCTACAAGCAGCCCAGTAAGCTTCTATACCCACTTGCAGTTGTCCTTCTCATGATCCGTAATATCCACCAAACCAAAGCGGTTTGTAACCATCTTCCAACAGTGTCATACCTGTCTTCCTGACAGCCAGACCAACAGCTTCCATTATGTTTGTTATCGCATTTCATTGCCTCTTTTCTAACAGACATTGTAACTAGGGCTCACACATCTCAATATATGTGGGTAGTATTACCTGGGAAAGAAAATTTTTTTCAGGGGGCCTTACCTGGGGGTATAGGCAGTGGTGCCATGTTCTGTACTGTTAGGCAGATTGCTTTTGAGCTAGTGCCCCCCAAGAAATATTTATTTCCCAGGTAATAATACCCACATCTGTTGGTCTTAAAACCCTAGTTGCAATGTCAGTTAGAGAAGGGGCAATGAAATACTGACTCGGCACAATGTAGGAAGGCAGCTGCAAAGGCCAACAAAATGCTGAGTTGTATTGCAAGGGGTATATCCTCGAGGAGGGAGGAGGTGATTCTGCCACTGTATTGGTAATTAGTTAGACCACACCTGGAGTACTGCATGCAGTACTGACGTCTGTATCTGAAGAGGGACATTAAGTTACTGGAGGGGGTGCAGCGCAGAGCGACAAAGATGATTAAGGGGCTGGGAGTCTTATCAGGAGGTTGAAGGAGTTTAACATCTACTCACTGGAGGAGAGGAGAGACAGGGGTGACATGATTGAAACCTTTAAATACATGAAAGGAATAAACAAGACAGGTACAGAGGGGCTGTTCAAAGTAAGGGAGAGGAGGGACACCAGGGGCCATGATATGAGACTGGAGCGAGGAAGGTTCAAGAGGGAGATGAGGAGATACTTTTTTACAGAGAGGGTGGTGGCTGGGTGGAATGCGTTACCTGATGAAGTGGTATGCAGTAGAACAGTGGACTGCTTCAAACGAGGATGGGACAGGACAAGGGGGAGGGTTAATGAAGGGGAAGGGAGGGGCAGCTGCAGAATAAGGGGTGCTAGCTGCACATTTGAGCAGACTTGATAGACCTCTAGGACTTTATCTGCTGGCAAATTTCGTATGTTCGTAAATGTGATAAGAAACATGAAAGCTGCTGGCTTGGCTGTCAGGAAGACAGGTATAACACTGTTAGAAAATGTATATAGTAGAATAGCTTTGGTTTGGTGGATACTATCGATTATGGGAAAGGCAGCCATAAGGGGGAAGGGAGGCTTGCTGGAATACCCCTAGGGGATCCATGGCAAACTCAGTACTATTTCAATGGGAATAGACAGAGTGGGGGAGGCTCAGATGGTGATGTTCTGAGCTGTGATTATGCCTTGCAGTGCTGATGTGGGCCTTGGTGTGTCCCGGGGCAGAGTTTAAAAGTGTATGTGAGTGAGTTGTGGTTACACAGTACTCTGTAGCTCTAGGACATTGACACCCCAGTCACTGGTGTTGTGGTGACTGTACATGTGCTCACTGTCTGCTCATATAGCAGCTGGCTGAGGTGGTGAGAGGAGGGCTCTGCCAGTCACCATATTATGACTCCAGGAACATCCCCAGGCACACAGGTAATGGGGGGGTGACTGAGTGGTGTTCTGTGTGCAGGTGAGGTAGGTGGGGGGACAATAGATGGCCAATGTTTGCTAGGCCATTTGTCAATGGGTACATGGGAGGCAGGGGCAGATGTGCCACTGGACACCTGGGAGATGTCTTCCATGGGATGGATGATCAGGATTGGGAGGTGCCACTAGACACAAGGGAGAGTTTCTACAAGCATGGGATGGGTGATCAGGAGATGGGTGGTGCCACTAGACACCAAGAAGAGTTTCTTCAAGTCAAGGAATGGGTGATTGAGGGGGTGACACTAGACATCAGGGAAAAGTTTGGCAATAATGGGGCCAGGTGTTTCAGGGGTAGGGATGCCACTAGACACCAGGGAGATGGCCACCAAGCATGGCCAAGTAATCTGAGGTGCCACTAGACACCAGGGAGAATTTCTACAGTCATGGCACAGGTGGTCAAGTGGTGCCACTAGACACTAGGGAGATGTTGAACTACAAGGGGACAGGTGGTCAGGAGATGGGGGTTGCCACTAGACACCAGGGAGTGTTTCTACAACTACAGGCTAGATGACTGGGGAGTGAGGGCTGCCACTTGCCACCAGGAAGATGTTCAACAACAACAGGCCAGGTGTTCAGGGGTAGCGGGGTGGTGTCACTAGCCACCAGGGAGATGTTTGACAATGAGCTGGGTGTTCGGCAGTGGGACGGTGCAACTAGACACCAGGAAGATGGCTGACAAGCACGGGACAGGTGATCAGGGGGGTGCCACTAAACACCATAGAGATGACTAGCAATCATGGGATGGGTGATCAAAGGTGGGGGGGTGCCACTGGACAACAGGGAGATGGCTTACAATCAAGGGATGGGTGCCACTAGACACCTGGGCCTGCAACCTCACTGGTGTGATGGGCAGGCAGCTGCAGTATAGTCATCCTTTCATGTGTTTAGTGAGGACACTGGCTTAGCACCCAGTTGTGCATTTGGGTGGCAGTAAATGGCATCACTTTGGGTGCTGTTTACCACCATTGCAAACCTTTGAATATGCCACTGCACCCATATGCAGAAAGGGGACCCCCCCCATTTGCATGGATGCAGCATTATATTAGCACCTGGGTGCTAATGGGTTTAGCATGTGCTACAGGAGCCTCTAAATATTGTCTCCCCCAAAACACCACAGAAAGTGCTAGTGCAAACTCTGTTAGAATGGCACTAAGTTTCAAATATCTGGTCTCGTGTGTTTTTTATTGCACATATGGATGCAATCACATTTTCATTTCATTTCATGTCGGGTATCAGATAGCAAAACCCAAACCTTAAGTAAAACAAGTATCAAATGGCTGTAGAGTTGTGGGTTGCAGAAAACTTGCTGAAAACCAATGACTGTCAACAGAGTATAATTAACTTTTAGAAAACAGAAACTATCAGATTCTTGCAGCTAGACACCAACTATCTCGTCAAACTACACCACATGTCATATTACACATGTCCAATTATATGCAGTTATAATCGGTAATATTTTGTGTGATGTAGTTTGGCAGGGTAACTGGCATCAGGCCTAAAGTACCTAATAGTTTCAGTGTTTTAAAGCTGTCTATACTCTATGCTGACAATCACCATTATTTTCAACAAGTTTGGCGCCACCTACACCTCTGCATCCTTGGATACATATTGGGGCTACTTTCAGTTCTTTTTCCACCCTTCCAAACTGATCACAACATGTGGAATACTCTTTTCCACGTAGTCAGTGACTTCCTTCTTTGCCCTGACAATGGCTTCTTCTTCTTTCTTCTTCTTTTTTGTTCTCAGTGCAGCCTTCAGTATTGTTCATGACTCTACTTACTTAGATAATTTTTAACAGTGATGATGTCTTTGTTCCCCTCCTGTCCAGTCTCATTGTCACTCTTGTCTGTTTAATCTCCACTTTTTGATTGACTGATTTTGTTAACCAGGTCAGCATACCAAAATATTCATTCCTTTTACAGATGTGACTTTGGAAACTTTGAGCGACATAATCTATCAAAAGTATTAGATAAAAAAAAGTTAACAAAATACCTTCACACTTAATTTCATCTCTAGCAGTGCTTTTTTTGTATAACCCACAGAGCTGGATTTTATATTCTGGGGTCTTTGGCTATGCAAGGTTCCAAGCCAGGATTTATAATTTATACCTGTTAATCTGGACTTGTGGGGGGCATAGAGGCTTTGTGGTACCAATGCTAACAAGTTTTCTTTGAAGAACCTCATTGTCCATGCACCAGCATTCAAGTCAAGAAGCTTTGGATTTATTTAATAGTACTTGCAAACCATTACTGTCCTCTCCCAGGTGCAGACTAGGTTCACATCAGATAGTTCAATTCAGCAGAACTACATACATAGAAACATAGAAGTTGACAGCAGATAAGGACCGCAAGGCCCATCCAGTCTGCCCATTTCTTTTTCTACCTTATAAATGTGCCATTGGCCTTTGCTCTGTCAGTGGCCTATCTATTCATAGTCATTTGTATTGCTCCCTTATGCCTATCCCATGCCTGTTTGAAGCCCTGCACTGTATTCATAGCCACCACTTCTTGTGGTAAGCTCTTCCATGCATCCACCACCCTTTCTGTGAAAAAGAATTTCCTCACATTCCTCCTTAATCGGCCCCCCTCTAATCTCATGCTGTGTCCTCTTGTCCTGCTATTTTTCTTATATTTAAACATGTTAGACTCTTTCACCTTGTTTATGCCCTTAAGGTGTTTGAATGCCTCGATCATATCACCTCTCTCCCTCCTTTGCTCAAGGGTATACATATTGAGCTCCGTTAATCTGTCCTCATATGTCTTCTGATGCAGTCCCTGCACCATTTTGGCTGCCCTCTCTGACTGCCTCAATTTGGTTAATGTCCTTGTGAAGGTGTGGCTCCAAAACTGCACGCAGTACTCCAGATGGGGCCTAACCAGTGTCTTGTAAAGAGGGATTATTACCTCCCTCTTACGACTTGTGATACCCCTACTAATACACCCTAACACCCCCCTAGCCTTACCTACTGCTTTAGAGGTCTGCTTGGATGATTTTAGGTCATCAGTGATGATGATGCCCAAGTCTCTTTCTTCCTTTGTGACTGCTAGCATGGTGTGTGTGTGTGTGGAGGGGAGGGTGTTGCAGAAAAATCATCCATAGCAAAATACCTCTTCAAGTAGGGAACATCTGCATGCAGTGTTCTACAAAGTCAGTTTCATTGGCTGTCTCCTGTAACTACTAACATTGACTAAACCTTTGATAGCAGGCACCAAGAACAGTGAGCATTGTTCTTTCACAGGGATACCTGCACTTGCACAGGTGCATGGTGCCACCAACCCACAGTTACCTGGTGCTCATGATGATTCTGATCATTCAGCATACTCTTCATATCCTCTTGATAATCTGGGATACCCACTGAATACTCAAGTATTGGAATATAGTCTAGAATTTACAGCATCAAGCTGTGAACCTGGAGAACCAGCAGGCCTGAGTCTGAAACCCTCGAACCACCACTTGCATAGTATGTTGCCCTAAGCAAGTCATTTAAACTCGCTGTGTTCCTTGGATGTACCTGGATATGAGCTATGGTTTGGTTTGCATAGTGGCCAAAAATTCTAAAACAAAAAATGCTTCCCATGTTGTTCAGTTAACAGGAGCTTTTACTGCAGGTAGGCACAAAGCTCAATCCACCTCCCACCCTGGATCTGTTGTTGGAACACCTGGTAGAGTGACTGTAACCCAGGAGTGGTAACTTCATAGGCTGCCTTTAGCACTTCACCCCTAGATGTTGCAGGAGCTGGTCTGCATGAGTAACATGCAGGTCCTGGGGACTCACCTTCCTGTCAGTCCTTTTTCTCTGCCTTCCCGGTCTTGGGAACAGCTGGTCCCTCTTTGAATCCAAGCTGGACCTTCAGCATGGCAACTGGATCTTCAGCAAAACAAACCTGATGGGAAAGAAAAGGCACTGGGGTCACTATCCAAAACCCCAACAGCATGTAGGTAGTGTTGGAGAAACTGGAGTGCTACTTCTAATGAGAGGCAGACATCCAGAACAATGGTAGCAAAATATGCTATAACACAGCACCATCCAGGACGCTTAAGACACAGGTGTGGGTGGTGCCCAGACAGTGGGAGAGACACTAGGGTGGCAGGGGGGAGATGAAATGGACCATCGCACACACAGACTGAGTGACGATGCTGGCAACAAACAGCACTCCCTAGGCTCACAGATGCCCTGAATTCCCCTTCAGTGACTAATGCAATCTTTGAGAAGGCTGATGATATAGCCCCTGGACTTCATGTGTTTCAATATTTCTGCTTATATCCATACTGCAGCATGCCTCCACTCCAAAATGCTTCTTAATTGCAGGCTTCTGGGGCACCAGTCACTTCTACAAATAAAGCAACTTATTTATTTATTTATTTAAAATTTGGTGACCGGGTAGGCCCACTGAGCCCCGAAGGTCCCTTTTTCTGGGGCGACCCGGGATAACAATACATATTTTCATACAGAGAGAAAGACTTGGGTTACAGAGTAGTTTCAGGTGTGTGAGCAGGTTACAGCCATGGTTATCATCATGCATCAGTCCTTAGAAATATGTTGATAGTAGAATTAACAAAAGGTGGGGAAGAAATGTAATTTTACATGGTAAACTCATTGTTTACTACTGGCATGGTTCAGTGGAAAGTTAGCTGTGGTACTATGCCTAGAGGGAAGCACCGTGGAACCTGATAAGGTGCTTGGAGGATCTGGATATTAGGAGGATAGAAGCAAGTTGGGGGGGTCATGAGCCATGGAAACGACAAGTGCTAGTATCAGACATATAGGCTTTGAGTCTGGTGTGTAACTTAAAGGGAAAGTCCCCTCAGCTTATTTTCTTTATACCTGTGTAGTTTGTAGGTATGAACAATGATCCCCTCTCTCTTGCATCTGCCAATGTCATCCAAATTTAAATATGAGGTTGCTGCACTTGGTTTTGCCCTAGTGTGAAAACCTGTTTGTCTCCATTTCAAAGGTCATGATCCCACTCCTGCAAAGCATCATGGGAGTTGGTGATGCATACATGCACAAGCACTGGCTAACACAGTGTGACTACTCCAGGTATTAGCACTAACACATCATAAAATTCCAGGATGCCTTACATGAGTCAGGTCATGACCTTTGCAATGGAGTCAAGCAGCTTTTACATAGATTACATAGATAATACATAGATAATAGATAATACAGAACATTAAAGACATTTGTCCATGAGCTCGCCAATCATAGCTTATGTATACGCATTAATATTTTTACTTAAAAGAAATTTATCTAAATTTGTTTTAAATTCCAACATTGTTTTGCTCTCCACAACCTCACAAGGCAGCATATTCCAAATTTCTGTTACCCTATTGTTTAACCAATATTTCCTTTTATTTGTTATTTGTCTATCCTTTATCAGTTGGTGACAATGGGCTCTAGTATTGTATAGTTGGTCCCTTTTTACCAGACCTAAGAGATTCCACAAATTGGTATCAGTCCGTGCCCTATAGACCAAACACATATCTCGTCTCATTTTACGATACTCCAATGTGTACAACTCCAAATACTGCAGCCTCTGCTCATAGTTTAGTCCCTTTGTCCCTTTAATCCTTTTGGTGGCTCTCCTCTGCTCCTTCTCCATCATTCCAACATCACCCCTTTATTATGGAGCCCAGAACTGCACACAGTACTCCACATGAGGACACACCAGTGCAGTGTACACAAGGGCATCACAACCTCCTTGTCTCTACATTTGATGTGTCTCTGTATACAGTGTGATATACTGTATGCCTTTTTTAGAGCTGTGTTACACTGTAAGCTAAAACTAAGATCACTGTTAATAATGATCCCCAGATCTTTTTCTTCACCTACAGCCTTTAGTACAGAACCACCCAAAGTATATTGGGACTGATTATTTTTCTTTCCAAAGTGCACAACTGTGCACTTGTCAATATTAAAGATAGATTGCTTCTGGAAGGCCTACATATCCAAGTTATTTAAGGCTGCTTGTAAGATGAACTGTTCCTCTGTATTGTTTACTGGACACCCAATCCTAGTGTCATCTGTAAATTTAGACAACCAAACCCCCTGAGTGGACCTGCATGGTTGATATGTATAAATTAAACAGACATAGTCCCAATACCGAACCCTGGGGGATACCACTAATCACTCTAGCATGGCCAGAAAATTCCCCTTTAATACAGACCTTCTGGCCTCTATTTTTAAGCCATGCCTTAACCCATTTTGGTACCCAAACTGGGAGATTTAATTCAAAAAGTGATTTCACAAGCTCCTCATGGGGGACTTTGTTAAAAGCCTTCACAAAGTCTAGGAAAATCACATGAACCGGGTTTCCCATATCCATGGATTTACTAACCTTGTTATAAAATTCCAAGAGGTTGGTTTGACACGACCTCCCTCTAGTAAACCCATGCTGAGTCAAATCTATCCTGCCAGTAGCTACTAGGAATTCAATGGTGTAGTCTTTAATTATACCTTCCAGAATCTTTCCTAACACTGAGGTCGGACTAATAGGCCTATTTATTTATTAGCTTTTGGTAACTGGGTTAGTGTGCTAGGCAACAGACCTGCCTATTTTCAGACACGACCCAGGAGACCACAGGACACTGGTTACAATATGCAGAAATGCACAGACATAATATAGGTGTACAGGAGCAAAACAAGATATACATTGGGTAGCACAGTAATAGTCTTTGAGACCTCCTGTCTTGAACCTTTTTTGTGAATGGGTATAATCACCGCTTGTCTCCAGGCCTCTGGAACCTCACTAGTATCTATACTTTTCTGAAAAAGGCAGGATACCGGACCCACTAGTACTGCTACCATTTCTTTAATTATCCTGGAATGAATCCTATCTGGCCCCTATGCTTTATTCTGATTTACCTTTTGTAGTCTGTCTAAGGCATCAACTTGGTCTGTCCTGAGGCTTTCTCCCCTATGTATTATGTCACCACAGTCCTGGATAACTGAGGTGAAATAATACATAGGGGAGAAAGCCTCAGGATAGACTTACAGTAAGTACCTTAATTTATATTTAAATCCTGATGAAATCAGGAGGGTACAATAGAGGCAATCACACAAACTACACAGGGCAACAGAATAAAAGGCTGAGGGGTCCTTCCCTTTAAAATGTCAACATTACTCTGAGCTTGTGCCTCCATGTTTAATGATATGTCCTGCATTTTGAGGGCCCGTGTCCCACATTTTTGCATATTTTGAGTGCCAGCATCCCACATTTCACTGATAAAAGGTTAAAAGATATGCTTTCACCTTGGAATGGCTGAAGTGGCCAAAGTTCCCTTTGTGAATTAATTAAATTCACAAAGTGCAAATTTCCTGAATTTGCAAAGTTTTGATCAACAAAGTTGTAATTTTTTTGGTGAAAAATTCACTTGCAAAGTGCTCACTTCATTGAAAAAAATGGCCACTATTACAGTAATACCCTTGCAATTTTGTTGAAGTCGAAGTTCCTAGGGTTCATGAAAACTTCAAGAAGCTTTGTGAAAGCAAATTTTGGTTGCTTTGCAGCAACTTCACAAGCAAAGTTTAAATTTACAACATTTCTACTCTCACCTTGTTTTTCTGCTGTGCATTTTGATCTGTTTCTCTCTGCTGCTAGGTAATGGGTTGCACTACGTTGAAATATGTGCTGTTTTCCTTCTGTGGCAGCTGCTGTATAATTTTTTCCCCACACGACTGCGCATCAGATTTGGATGTTCCCCAGTGGCATCACTAGTTGGGGCTGCTACCTAAGAACAAGCAATGATTTTACAGACTGTAAGCTCTTTGTCCAGGTGTTGTCCTCTTATTGACGTGTTTTCTCCATGAGTCAGCATACTTATTTTTTTCAGATTACACCCCCATGTCATTTATTACACAATCCAGAGCAACACTCATCACACTCAGGAGACCAATCTATGAGTCCATATTCAAAGTTCATTAAGCAAACACTCCCCCTCTTGGACACTCACTTGCCACTCTCAGTCTATGTGGCACCAAAGAAATTTGTAACTGTGCAACAGGGTTTAGCTGGTCTCTGTAGTCTCATTTTGTTTTTTCTAACACAGTCTCAAAACACTGTCTCCACAGCCATCATGGTTCTCAATTGCACCCAAGTCCCTCTTTAGTACAAATTTTTAACTGGCTACTTCGGGTTCAGTTCTATGTTTCCATGTTTCTAGGGGGCCCTTGCCTATAAAAGGGAGAAAGCCAGGGGTTTCTTGTGGTTATCAGGAGTTGATTGGAGGGTGGGGTACAGGGACTGTATAACAGCAGTGCTAACAATTACCCTTTAAATGACAACATTCTTCATGCATCAGTATTCATATCAAAAAGTCTTAGACTTATTTGATGGTAGTTACTGCAATTAGTGCTCACCTCATGGAGCAGAACAGGTACAGTTAGAATAATTCATTTCAGCAGGACCTGGGGGTGGGTGGGGGATGTAGTCAAATTGACCTTTGCAGAATTCTTCTTCAAGCAGTGAAAACAAACATAGGGTGCTCTACAGAGTTAGCCTCCTTGGCTGGCTCCTGGGAACTCTAATCTTTACTGAACCTTGATAGCCAGCATCAAGAACTTTGCCTAGACATGGGGGAACTGCACTTCGACAGATGCATGGTGGCACCAGCCCTCATTTGTGTGGCACTCAGGGTAATCCTAACCATTGAGGAAAACTCCTTGTTCCTTACTGAATCTCTGGAGGACCCTTTGCACACCGAAATACTGGCAGTTTCTCATCTGGTTCAGTAAAAAGGAGCCTGTACTGCAAACAGACACATGGCTTGATCACACGTCCCCTCACAACTGATTCGGTTGCCTTTAAAAGGCAACCTAAATTGTCAGGGGGATTCCCTGGGAAAGGACGAGGTGGGTTGGACTGGTGGGGGAGGGAAGGGGGCTGGATTAGCCAAGAACAGGTGTAGAGAGTGGGGAGGAGTTATGAGGTCATCAGGTGGGAAAAATGACAAGGTGAGGGCAAGAAGGGGGATTGGTCAGGGGAGGAGCTGAGGGGAGCCTTGCAAGGGGTACTTTGGGGTATGATTTCTGGATTTGTAGGATCTCAGCACATTTGACTGGCAAGGTTTATTTGAAAAACTTGGTCGGGGTAAGGTAGAGGTTATTAGAGTGGTCAGGAGGGGGCCAAGAAACAAATATAACATCTTGGAGTTACAATTCATAAGTAAATAAGGGATTTCAAAGAGAATAGGTTGTTTGCAGATGTTAAATAAAGCAGTTTGGAAAGGTTGAAAGCCAATGGGCAGGCCACGTGAGGTGGGCAAGGCTCGGGGGCCTAAGGGGCCAGCAGGCACCTTACTTGCAAGGCTTGGTGGCCTTTTTGTTAATTCGGGGTGAGAATCAGAGAGGCATTGACAGTTGATAGTGTTCTATTTCTTTTTTTTAAAAAAAGAGACAAAACAAATTGTAATAAGACTCAGAATAGTGGATGTTACTAGGGTGTCCGTAGGCCAGGCTGTCTGCGTGGATCCAGAAGAGAGGCCTGGTGAGCAGGCTCCAGGTTGGAGGGGATACTGCAGTGACAAGAGGCATAGTTTGGCAGGCCGTGGATCGTGCGAAGAGTGAGGAAGTAGCTGAGACTGGTTCGGCATCCCCACTGATGAGCTGAGCCACAGAGTCGGATTTCATCCCTCATTAAAGGGAAAAATGGATCGCTTAGGAAGGGAGGCCTGGATGGCCAGTTTTTAAGTTTGGGCTAGGCCGCAGAGGTTGCGGTACGCTGTGGTGGGTCAGGGGCCTGGTACAGCATATGTGCAATGCGCATGCTCAACAGGGAATTTGAGGCTTAATTTTGGTAGTTCTGGGCATGGGGGGAGCCCGCGGGTAAAGGAACATGCACAGCAGGGAGTGATGCAGCAATTTGGCAGTTGGTGACTGGAACCTTAGGCTGATCAGTTGCATATTACTGAAGTTTAGGCTAATGGGTGATTTGTTTGATATTAATGGTTTATACGGCTGTGGTTAGTTTATTCATTCTCTGGCAGAAGGGGGCTAAAACTGGGCAAATATGGTATTTCAGCATGGGGTTTAGAGTTGTGTACCATGAAAATCCAGGTTGGAATCCCACTGCCACCATTTCTTCACTGTGTGATTTTGAACAAATCACTTATCAGCCCTGTAATTAAAATTGCTCTTTAGTGTTATGCTAAGACTCCTTATCGTCATGGCTACTGGGCAGATCCAGTATTTTTTCAACACCTACAGGAAGATAGTGGTAAAAACAAAATGACCCAAGTTAGCTGAGACAGACATCGCAGTTGCAGGCAAAAAACAAAAGCAAGGGTTCATAGCGGCTAAATAAAAAAAAAATACATAAATAAATAAATAAAAGATGTGTACGTATGTGTATCTATGTACATGTATTTGTACACACGCACATATATAGATAGATAGATAGATAGATAGATAGATAGATAGATAGATAGATATGGGTTATATAAATAAATAAAAGCAAAACACATTGAAAATCTAGGCAACGCATAAGGGGCTTAATGATGGGGATCCTCAAGTTAAGGGGGTCAGAAGGTCAGATGTTTGCAAATGAATGAGGCTGATGGGCTGTTTAATTATTATTGATTACATCAGGGCAAGGACAATATTTTCTGGTAGGAGGTCACGGCCTTGCCGGGGGGGCCAGGTCAGGTCGGCGCAGATACGGGGAGAGGACAGGTGAAGGGACAGGCATATGTAATTTAACAGGTTGTGTATTTGTTTTCTGACAAATTTATCTAACAAGATGACAACCAGCAAAGAGGTCACAAGTGCTCAAATGTTGGAGCAGGCAGCAGAGCTGATGCTAAAGGTGAACCAGATGCTGGAGATAATGAAGAAAAAGGAGGCAGAGGAGGAAGCAGCACATTCGAAGGTGAAGAAGGCACCAGCAAAGGGCTTGATGGACAAGGTGAATGAACTATGGGAGGCTGCAAGGCAGAAAGAAGTGGAGGAAGCTGCTGGGAAGAGAAAGACACCTGTAGATAGAGTGGTGAAGAGTCCATGATGGAGCAAAAATCAGTGATGGAAATGGAGGATGTGGAGGGCAGAAATGGCAAGGAGGGGGTGATCAACCTCAACAAGGCGGTTTGACAGAGTATTTGGCAGATATGTTAGACGATATGGGAGAGAAAGGCTTGGAGAAGATGGAAAAGGCATTTGAGAAGTTAAAAGGGGCTATGAAGCAGGGGATGGGTGGAAGAGGAGGCAGCAAGGATATTAGGGTAGGTATCAATGAAGTACCAGGCATGACTCTAGGGGATAACGTACCCCAAACCATCAAGGAGAAGATATTGAAAGGAGAGCAGGTGGATATTTTTTCATTAGTGGACAAGGAGACAGCAAAGCGGTATGAGCAGAAAGGGACTGTGGGTAAATCAGAAATGGAAAGTGACACTAGCCATAGTGGGGAAGAAGTCAGAGGAAACCACATACAAGGGGAAGAACACTGACACAAGGCAAGTGGGATTCACAATATTTAGTACCATCCTCTTAAAGAAGAAGCTGGATTTAGCCATTCTGTTGCTTACCTATTAGGCCATTACAAAGGATGCTTATAAGCAAAGACAGGCTATGGCTGGTTGAAGTACAATGAGTCATTTAGGCAGAGGATGGCAGCTAGAAGGGATCGAAGGCAGGGTTCTATACATTCAGAGCTGTGGGTGAGGACAGTATCAGGAAAGGGACGGGAGATGGGGAAGGGATCTAGATGGGGAGCAGTCAGTTACTGAAGATGTGTTGGAGATATGACAAAGCCTCGTGCACCTGGACAAATTGTAAGTTTAGACATGTATGTACAAAGTGTGCAGGACACCAACTGATGTCCCATTGCAAAACGATGCGTGACAGGGAAGGGGCACAGAGTGGAGGTGGGCAGCCTTTCAGGGACTTCGGGGGGCAAGGGGGTTGTAACAAGGTGGGAGGGAGGGGTTACAAGGGAGGAGGTTTCGGGACAGGTTATACCAGGAATTAGTGAGGTGGTGGCAGAAAGGGGGGGTTCAACTGGCAAAGATGCCAGTCAAAGCGGGGATAGTAATGGAATGGACCAAGGTGTACCCGAACTAGGAAGCAGGTAGGATGTTGGGTGAGGGTTTTAAAAGAGGTTTCAGCCTAGGTTACCAGGGGGTTAGGGAGGGTATGAGAACTAAGAACTTGGGATCAGTAAAGGGAAAAGAGGACACTGTAGATAGAAACATAGAAGCATAGAAACATAGATTTTGACAGCAGATAAGGACCACTTGGCCCACCAGTCTGCCCATTTCCCTACCTACTGGATAAGCTGCAGATTCTAGTTAACCAACAGCCTACTTCCTGCCACCCCCCATTACAATTGCCTTATGTCTGTCCCATGTATGTTTGAATTCCCCCACTGTTTTAGACCCAACAACCTCCCCAGGAAGGCAGTTCCATGCATCCACCACTCTCTCCGTGAAAAAAAATTTCCTCACATTACCCCTGAGCCGTCCTCCTCTATCTTTAAATTGTGCCCTTTGTTCTTACACACCTCTTTTTCTGAAAGATGCTACCCTCCTGGACTTTGTTGATTCCCTTCAGGTACTTGAACGTTTCTAACATGTCCCCCTCTCCCTCCTTCCATCAAGGGTATACATATTAAGCTCTCTCAGTCTATCATCATATGGTTTCTGATGCAGACCCTGCACCATTTTAGTTGTCCTCCTCTGGACTGCTTCCATCCTGTCTATGTCTTTGTGTAGATGAGGTCTCCAAAACTGCAGATAAGAAAATACAGAAGGAGGTGAAGTTGGGAAGGATAGAGGGATCATTTGCAGAGCTACCTTTTGAAAAATTCAGGGTTTCACCATTAAGGATTGTACCAAAGAAGTAGCCAAGAGAGTACAGGTTAATTCATCACTTATCACATCCAGAGGGGGCATTGGTAAATGATCAGATTCCCCATGAGTGTTGTGCAGTGTCTTACGCGAGATTGGATCAGGCAATGGCACTGATTAAGGCGGTTGACGGGGTGTGGTTGGCAAAAACTGACATAGAGTCAGCTTTTCAGCTGTTACCAGTCAGGCCGGAGGATTGGGACCTGTTGGGATTTTGCTTCCAAGGGTACTACTATTTTAATAAGGCAATGCCAATGGGCTGTTCGACTGTGTGCGCTAAATTCAAGGCATTTAGCACATGGATGCAATGGGTATTTGGGGAGAGGTATGGTTATAAGATGGTGGTACACTACTTGGATGATTTTCTCCTGGTACAGCAAAGCAAGGAAAGGACAGAGAGGATGCTTGGGGAATTTAAAGGCATGTGCAAAATTATGGGAGTACCATTAACGGAGGGAAAAACAGAGGGTCCAGTGAAGAAGTTGGAATTCCTAGGGATAGAGATGGATACAGAGAGGCAGGTGTTTAGGTTACCTCAGGACAAGGTAGCAAGAATAAAGGAGTTATTGGGGGTGGTCAGTGGCAGGAGGAGGGTACAGCTGGGGATGGTACAACAACTGTTTGGTCATCTGAACTTTGCATGTAGGGCAGTGGCTCCAGGTAGGGTGTTTACCAGGAGGCTAGTGAGGGTGATGGGGAAAGCAAAGTTACCACATCATTGAGTGGACATTATAAGGGGAATATGGCAGGATTTGGACGTGTGGTGTTAGTTCTTAGAGGGATACAATGGAGTCACATTCTGGCAGGAGGAGTGGCTGGGAAACAATGGCCTTGAACTTTATACAGATGCTGCATGGGCATTTGGAAAGGGGGCATATTTTAAGGGGAAGTGGATCTCAGAGGCATGGCCTGAGACATGGAGGGAGAGAGGGATACTGAGGGACATCACATTCTTAGAAATATTTCCAATTAGGGTGGCAGTATTGACATGGGAGGAACAGCTTGGGGACAATAAGATCATCTTCGGGTGCAATAGCAAAGCAGTAGTGGAGGTGATCAACAGGTAGGGAGGGTACATGGAGTCAGTGAATAGGGTATTGTGGCAGTTGGTGTTTTCTGGGGCTGAGACTAAACCTGTCATTTAAAGCTAACCATATTGAAGGGATAAATAATGATATAGCTGACAGCCTTTCCCATTTGCAGTTGGACAGATACAGGTCAGTAGTGCCACAAGTGACTGCGAAAGGAACACAGGTAGCAGATCAAGTGTGGGGAAATTGTCTGGAAAGAGCCCAACTGCTGTACAGGAGTTTCTGGGCTGCAAAAACGCTGACAGCATACGCAGGGACGTGGAGTGCATTCCAGGAGTTTGAGAATGGGAAGGGTTCAAGGCAAGTGAGCAGTTACACAGGATCAGATGGCAAAGTATATGGTACAGAAATGGGAAAGGGGACTGGCGAGCCAGACAATGTAGGTACAGCTAGCAGGGACAGGATGGGCTTACAGTGTTAGAGGATGGGCGGAACCAAACAAATTTAAGGTGATATGCCGTATGTTGATCGGTTAGCAGAGGATAATAGGTAGAAGAGGTGATGCTAGAAAGCCAGTGGCAGGGCGGGCTCTACAGAAGTTATTGGGGGTCCTGGGCAGATATGTTCCTCAAAATATGAGGCCTGTCTCTTTAAGGCCATTTTCACGGTAATGGCAAAGGCAACTTTTAGAGCAGGTGAAGTGGTGGCCAGAAGCAAGAAGGATGGGAAAGGTGAGTTATGGGGAGACGATATTCAATGGAGCACAGAGAGGTTAATAATTTGGTTGAGACATTTAAAGATGGACCAGATAGGAGTGGGGATGGAGGTCATACTGAACAAGCAGGTGGGGTAGGGGATATGCTCAGTGACTTCCATCTGGGATTACAGGGAGATAAGGCCGGAGGGGGGGCATCCAGTTATTTGTTCACAATGACGAGAGGCCAGTCACGTATCACCAGGGGACAGGGGTTTAAAAGAAGGGAATGGCAGTTATAGGGGAAGAACCAAAGCAATTTCTTCACATTCATTCAGGATCAGCATGGCATCTGAGTTGGCAGAGCAAAGGGGTTCAGAAAAGAGAAAGTGAGGAAGGTAGGGGATGGAAATCGAATTGTTATTAAAGATATGTGAGAAAGACATTGTAATCTATGCATTCATACATATATTGGGCAGAGAAGTGGGCTGCTATTCATCCAGGAGCAAAGCAACTAGAACAGGACCCGGATAAAGCTAGATTGAACTGAAAAGGGGTACAGGGCATGAAATGGGGCACAAATCATCCCGACTTTGGAAGAGCAGAAGTTGAAATGGCCAAAGCCGAATACATTGGGGGGGATGACTTAGGGAATCAGCCATGGGGGTCCTTGTATAAAGATATAGAGAGGAATTTAGGGGTAGTAATAAAATGGTGGCCTGAAGTTAGGGTAGCATGGCTGGAAATAATCTCCAGAATAATTTGGCAGTATGCTAGGGACATCAGGGCAGTGGAAAGGGCTAGGAAGTGGGTGAACAGGCGGGTATCAGCATGGCTAGCTAAGGGGGAGGGGTCATAGATTACATATACTGATATTTCATTCAACAATCCAAGTTCATACAGGCCAGATGGGGTCCATCTATCGACAATGGGGATGTCAGCACTTGTTTTACAGATAAGTGATAACACTGAGGAATGGGGAAAGAGCTGGGAGTGAGAAGAAATATGGGGGGATGCCCATCATCCATTGCA
This sequence comes from Neoceratodus forsteri, assembly GCA_016271365.2. Classification (NCBI taxonomy): domain Eukaryota; kingdom Metazoa; phylum Chordata; order Ceratodontiformes; family Ceratodontidae; genus Neoceratodus; species Neoceratodus forsteri. Next base: position 720,557,076 of record CM057458.1, on the reverse strand, counting down.
TAAGCTGGAGATGGGCAAGTGGATGGGTAAAGGGGGATAAGATTGGGGTGTGGGGTGTGGGAGTGGAGCAGGCATGGGCTGGGGTCAGGAGCACCCGGCCATGAAGGCAGCAGAAGGAAGTTAGGGGGAAAGAATATTGAAATAAACTGTGGGTCGGGTTGGTTCAGCAACCAAACTCGGGTAGGGTAACAGCAGTTGAAAAGGAAAAGGGGTGTCGGGTTTTGTGCATCCGGACCCCGAGAAGCATGATAGAAGAAACAGGAAACATTGGAGACAATTTACGATACTGGATGTGTGAATTTGAATGGACTTGATAAAATGACTAATGTGAATACACTATTATTATTGTGATGGAAAATATGTAAAAATATATTGATGGGTGACAAGGAAAGGATGTGTTGATGCGGAATTTTAACAAAATAATTGCCAGTCGAGCACCCACTAAAAATGAGTCAGTGCATCATTTCCAGGGGAGTCTCCCTCTGACAGTTGTTCTAACACACAGCATGGTTCCCAAGACTCTTGAAGAAATAACTTCAGTGGCTTCCTCCTCCACTTCACCCTGGAGCTGGTCACTATGAGGATCAGGCAGGCCTTGATGCCTCCAGTCATCTACAGCACACACAGGCTGAGTACACCTCTCATCTGGCAACTTCCTCCTCACCTTTGGCACAGCCCCATCTGTACTCAAGGGCCAGCTGACAAGGCAAGGTTAAGGAGGGTAAGGAAACCATGCCAAGTAACCCCACTTTGAGGTCAGGGGTTGCATTTATTTGTTGTTAAGAAGACTCCCCTACTAAGGAGTACTGTACCTATAGGCTGTTTTTGTCCTTTTCTTCCTTTCTGTAAACCTTCTTCCTCTAGGATGCCTGGGACTATATTTTCAAAGCCCCATTATTATTATGCTACAGTAGCTGAAGCTGCAGTCTTATACTCAAATGTTTCTTCAAATACAGACAAAACTTGCCACATTATATATTTATGCTGGACGACTGACTTGCAAAAGACCCAGAAGTATTGTCTGTGGCTGATGAAGTCTTCCAGTGTCTAACTTTTCCAAGGTACCAACTTTTCAGTAGGCTGTTAGTGTGGCATAAACATGTCATATTTATTGGTAGGCCTTCCATAAAAATATTGTAGCCCTTTAAGAATTAAGCCCCTCATCTCTGTCATTTTATTTACTTTATGTTCTGGATTTTGGTAACTGGGTAGGCTCACTGAAACAAGCTGACCCTTTTTCAGGAGTGACTCAGACTTAATTACGTGGAATACAGAGGCAGTTTACATATACATACAAATTACATACATTGCGTAAGTAAATTACAAATACAGTAAATATAATGGATTTAGACAGCAAAAACATGCAACAGGTTTGGTTATTAGATACAGAAAAATGTTCTTAGGAACTTTGTACTATCAAAACTTGGACATACTACAGTGACAAATTCAGTGTGACAGATTGTAATCAACCTTGGCACTCACTTTTGGACTGATACGTTGAATTATCATTGGAAGGCAGTATAGCCTAGAGGTTAAACCTCCAAGCTGTGAACCTGGTGGTCCAGCAGAGCTTTGCTTGATTCCTCCACCCATCACTTGCATACCATGTGACGCTAATTAAATCACTTACCCTACCTGTATTTTCATGTCACACGTTAGCAATAACCCACTCCAGGGTGTGGGGTTATAGACATGTAATCCATGCCCAGGGTGTGTTGTGAGGCATGAGGCCACAGGTTGTGTATCCTCACAGCACCTCAGGTGTGGATTAAATGCCTATAATCCCACAGCCTGGAGTGAGTTATTGCACTTATAACATGAATTATGTGAAAAACACAAAAAAGCCCACAAAAAAGGGATTTTTCTCCTGTTTAAACACAAAACAGGTACTGTATCCTGCCACTGTGCAAAATAGTTCCTAAAAAAAACCAAATTTCACTGCTCTTATGCACATAGGAATGTCACACATACACTGCTCACATCACGTGTGACATTTGTTCTGCATAATATACTGTGGTACTGACAGCCTGTTGGCACTGAGGGTTTAGATGCTGGACACCACACCTCATGCCACACTGGTGACCGGGGTTCGGGAGTGGATTCAGGTCATCGGAGTTTGGCAGGGGAGAAGAGGATTGATCATCCAGAGGACTGCATCTCTTGCTTTACAGCATTTGGCTTTCTGTGTCTTGATCTCCACTGCTCTGCACTGCTCTCTTGCTCAAACTCTGACACAGGGCAAAGTCGGGAAAGTCCTCTCTTTAGTGTGGCACTCAGCATTGTAAGCTGGGCAATCACCATCACTGCCTCTGTACCACTCTCTCCCAGCAAGATGCTGCATGATCGTGTGAGCCCACTGGCTGCTGTGGTCTCTGTCACTGTTTGCAACTGGGGTGGGGGCACTCTCACTATTAGTGCCAACAGGACTTCCTTGCATTTCTGTCTTGATCAGCTCTCACTCTCTGGCATGCGTAGATACCGCAGACAGCCACAAATCTCATTGCCAGAGAGAGACAGAGAGAGAGAGAGAGAGGCAGAGACAGGTTCCCGATCCTGGGAGACCAGGGGTGCTGCTGTCTTTGAAACTTAATAAACTTTATTGCAATATAACAAGAAAACAACATGATCAAGAAACAAAACAAAACACATAATAAAACCCACGTAAACCTCCCATCCCACCATCTCCCCGATTATGACGAAGTGTCCAATCAGTGTATAGCCCTAGAATTCACAAATAATCATAGTATAATAACAATATAAAGGGATAACAGCCAAACATCTGAACTTATCCAAAGGAAACATAGGGCACACAACTCATAAGAAAGAATTACTTATATAATAGCTTTTGGAAGGGTTACACCAAAACTTATGTCATATACAAAGTATATAATTTACTCAATTTCTTATCGAATATTGTAAGTCTGTTGAGGAGACTGGCAATCATACTCTCCACCCGTAGATTAAACAGGAGCCCTGCAGCCATTCCTGATATAAAATAGAAACCTGGTCAAGCCAATGACACAAGACCAATTTCTTAACAGAAAGAGATATTAAGGGCCATACATTACCTTCTTTCTTTCACTGAGCCCAAACTCTAATCGCCAGTTATACATATCTCTGGTGTAAAAAGACCAGTTATACCTAACAGAGGATCCGCTTTAGATTCAATTAAACTCCATAAGGAGGCTACTTTAGCACAGTACCACAGGATATGCAATAAGGTACCATTGGCCAGGCCACACCTAGTGCAAATCAGGGATGATAACTTACCCATTTTAACAAGTTTCGATGGTGTAAAATAGAAGTTATTCAATATATTAAACTGGGTGAGCTGCAACTTATCCTGTGAAACATAATTGTAAAGATCACCCAGATTTTCTGCCACTGAAAAGAAGTAAGAGGAAACTGATTACCCAAATAAACAGAATTCCCTTCTAACTCTGGGAATAACTTAGAAAACATAAGGGAACATAAATTAGCAACTGCATGTGACTTTAGGATTATTTTCTTAACAGACTGCAAGAACTCAGACTGATTAATCTCCCAGAGACCAGATTCAAACCACTGCATTAAGGTGTGACACAGCTGAAAAATCCTAAAAAAAAGCTGCATTGCCCAAATGATAGGACTCCATAATAGCTTTAGAAGAGGGTAAAGCTCCTTGCTGAAGTCAATCATAAACTCTAACAGTATCCAGTTGAGGTAGCCAAGCTTCAGTCTGTACCCTGCCCCCAATTTTGAAATCAGGATTCCATAGGATAGGTTGAATAACATCTTTAGTGAAATTATATTTCATCAACGAACAAAATTGCGAATGAACATGTACCGATGTACCTATAACAGAGTCTCCAAGGCCCCAGGGAGTACTTTCGGGGAAATAAAAAGCATAGATGCCAATGAAAGGCCAGCTTTACAAATCAATTCCTGTTTTAACTCCAATCAAATAGGAAAATAACTAGAAACCTTGTCTTAAAGGGTTGCACTAAGCCACCTAAAATATTTAGTAGCATGACTATCAAAACAATAGAGCATGAAGTATGGAAGTCTAAGTCCTCCACATTGTTTGGGTGTTGCTGATTTCTTATATGATCGCCTTCGTATTTTACCAGACCAAATGAAGTCCAATAATAGTCTATGAATTTGTTGAAATCATGAGAGAAGAAGCCATAGGTTAAGCATGTTAATGGGGTAAAATAGTCTGGGAAGGACATTCATTTTCACAATTTTAATCCTCCCGCACAAAGTTAAAGGAAGGGCCTTCCATCTCTTAAGATCTTGTTGCAAAGTAGCTACCAAGTCATCAAGGTTGGGTTTCCTAAGAAGTGCCGCACTCCTTGTAAGGTAAATTACTAAATATTTATTTTGTGTGGGGGCCCACCTCAGACTAGGGGGCGTAATGTACAATTTAAGAACCACCAAGTTGAGGGGAATGACATCAGATTTATCTAGATTAAGTTTATAATTTAAGAGGCAGCTGAATTCATTAATAACCGGCAATGTAACCAGAATAGCAGCTTGATGATTAGTACCATGTAGCAGAATATCATCTGCATACACCAATATCTGCAGGTTCTTGGAACCCACCTCTATACCAGTCAGCCCTGGACTAGATTTAAGATTCTGGATTAGAGGTTCTAGGCAAAAATTAAATAATAGAGGGCATTGAGAACACTCCTACTGGGTGCCAGAACAAAGTGGGAAACTGAAGAAAAGTACTCCATTGCAATAAATTCTGGCACTCAGACAGAAGTATATGTTCCTAATCCAATGGAGAAAGGCCTGAGGGAAACCACATTTCTCCAGAGTAAGGAACAGAAAATCCTAGTTAACTTGATCGAAAGCCTTCTCCTCATTCAGGGAAACTAAAACTGTGGGAATAGCCAATTCCCTGGATGCAGAGAAGATATGATTACGTTTGCACAAGTGATCTACTGAGGAGCGTGTAGACATAAACCCTGCCTGCTCCTGACTAATAAGCCCAGCCCAGACTGCATTTAACCTTGAGGTCAAGATCTTTGTAAGAATTTTGACATCATAATTCATTAAGGATATAGTCTGGTAACTAATGACATTATTGGGTGCTATGCCCGGTTTAAGAAGTAGGATGATTAAGGCCTCAAGGATAGTGTGTCTGAGACACCAAGCTCTTATAGATAAAGAAAAAAATGATGTAGCAAGGGTACCAGTTCTTTAGCGAACAATTTATAAAAGTTAGATGTGAAACCATCCGGATCGGGCGCCTTGTCTAGAGCAAGGCTATCAATAATTACTGTAATTTCTGATGGGGACAGGGGTTTAATCAAGGAGGCATTCTGATCTTCCGTTAACAATGGCAGGGAGAGACAGGCAGATATTCCTCGATTCTCAAAGTAGCTTGGAGATTAACCATTGACCCACAGAGATCCTTATAATATAATTAAAATGCCAGCGCAGTGTCTCTGGGTAAAATTTTAATAGCATCGTCTTCTGACTTAACCAACGAGATCAAACAAGATGTTTCCTGTTTTTGACGATGAAGAGCCAACAAGTGTCCCACTGTCTCACCTTGGTCTATGTATGTAGACTGTGTTTTAAGAATAGTGTACTCAGCCTTTTCCTGCATGAGGTCAGCATATTTATCTCTGAGAAGTGTTAATTCCCTATAGACCTCTGATGAAGACTGAGGGGATAAGGAGTGCTCTATATCCGTGATACAGCGTAAAAGGGTTGAGGCTTCCTTCATATGGGTCTGCTTCCTCTTAGATGTTAACCTAATGAATTCCCCCATGAGAAAACATTTAAATGCACATCACTCTTAACTCTCCCTTTTTCTACAGAGCCAGCATTTTGTGAAGTGAAAACCTCAATTTGTTCTTTGATCTTAATGATGTTATATTTATCCTTAAGAAACTGGTTGTTCAGCTTCCACAAAGTGTTCCTCTGGATGCTGAGGGCGAAGTAAAGCCTCAACCATACCAAGGAATGATCTGACAGGAACCTGGGGGCACTCCCACTGTACAACACTCCACCCATTTCTGCTTGACTAATCAAAATGTAATCAATTCGAGAGTATGAGCCATGAGCAGAAGAATAAAATGTATACTCTCTGCCTTGAGGCTGTAGTACCTGCCAAGTATCACAGAGTCTCAAAGACTCAGTCATGTGGTAATGCAGCTGTCTGACAGATGCACAGCCCAGCAGCTCTTCATTTGCCCTAGCTCACTCCTGTGTGTGTCTCTCTCTCTCTCTCTCTTTCTCTCTTTTTCTCAAGCCTGCAAGCGTCTAATACAGAAAGGTGGCCACAATGCATGTACAGATGTGGGGCAACCACAGGATAGGTGGATGGAGAACATGATGATTACTGGGGACGGTACCTACAGGCAGAAGGATGCACGGTCACCAGAGATCTGTGGGGCAGGAGGGTGGGGAATGACACAATGGTGGGTTTACTGTGCGGGTCACTGAGCGGAGCTCTGTGAGGCGGGTCACTGGCAAGCAACATATATGGTTCTCTGCTGGGGTGAGAGCGCTGCAGATGCTGCTTGCTATCTCAGAATTTTAAATGGCCACCAGTTACTACTGAACTGGAGCTGAAATAATGAGGTCTGTCAGGCTCCAGAATGCTAGTCAAGGAAGCATCACCCTGACTGTGGGGGTACAGGCATTTAATCAATGGTTAGGTGGTGCTTCCTGACCAATAAAAGTGGTTGCTCAGCCAACCCATGTTATAAGTTAGCAATAACCCATGACAGAGTGTGGGCTTATAGGCATTTAATCCACACCTGGGGTGCGTCGTGAGGCATGAGGCCACAGGCTGAGTGTCCTCACAGCACCCCAGTCATGGATTAAATGCCTATAACCTCACACCCTGGAGTGGGTTATTGCACTTTTAACATGGGTTATGTGAAAACATGAGAAAGCCCACAAAAAGGGATTTTTCTCATGTTTAAACACAAAAACAGGTACTGTATCCTGCCACCATGCAAAATAGTCCCCCCAAAATGCACATTTCACTGCTCTTATGCACATAGAAATGTCACACATACACTACTCACATAATGTGTGGCATTTCTTGTGCATAATATACTGTGCTACTGTGCGAGTAGGACACTTCCTGCCCCCCCAAACTGCACATGCACCTAAGGGACATAGAGAGAGAGAGACCACGTACACACATCAGACAGCTACAGTTGTATACTAACACTCCTGATGTGTTTGTCACTGTGTGTCTCTCTCTATCAGCACTGCAATTCTCTCTCTCTCTCTCTGTCTCCTACTTCTGTCTCTGTACCTCTCTCTGTCTGTCTCACTGTCTCCAGTGATATCCTGCCACTCAAAGCTCACACTGTGTGTGTGGGAGGGGGGGCTGGCACCAGACCATCCATTCCTGACAGATACGGGGGGAAAAACCCATTCTAAAACTTACCGCTGTGCAGGTATTGTATGTTTTGTCCCTGGCTTTACAGCATTTGGCTTTCTGTCTCTTTATCCCAACCATGCTGCACTGCTCGCTTGCTCCGACTCTGACACAGGGCAAAGCTGGTAAAGGAGAAATGTGTGTGTAAGAGAGAGAGAGAGAGAGAGAGACAGAGAGAGAGAAAGAGACAAAATGGAACTGCTTCCCCAAATGAAATGCAGTCTGCCTCTCTCTCTCTCCTCTCCTCGGTGTGGCACTCAGCATCGCGAGATGGACAATCACCACCGTTGTCATTGTACCACTCTCTTCCGGCGATGTGCTACATGATTGCGGGTGTTCACCAGCTGCTGTGGCCTCTGTCACTGTTTGTGCCTGGGGTGGGGGCACACTCAGGTTGGTGCCAATGGGACTTCCTTGCGTTTCTGTCTTGGTCAGCTCTCACTCTTTGGCATGCACAGATACTGCACATAGCCACAAATGTTGTTGCCAGAGAGAGAGAGACAGAGACAGGTTCACAGTCCTGGGTGACCGGGGGTGTGGCTGTCTGACAGTTGCACAGCCCAGTGGCTCTTCATTTGCCGTAGCTCACTCCCACTGTGTGTGTGTGTGTGTGTGTGTGTCTCTCTCTCTCAAGCCTGCAAGCATCTAATACAGAAAGGCAGCCCCACTGTACATACAGATGCGGGGATACCAGAAGATAGGTGGACGGGGAACACAAGGATTACCGGGGATGGTACTTATAGGGAGAAGTATGCATGGTCACCAGGAGAGCTGTAGGGCAGGTGGATTGGGAGCGACACACTGGCGGGTTTACTCTGTGGGTCACTGAGTGGAGCTCCACGGGGTGGGTCACTGGCAAGCAGCATACATGGTTCTCTGCTGGCGTGAGGGTGCTGCAGGTGCCACTCACTAACTCAGAATTTTAAATGGCTGCCAGTTACTACTGAACTGGAGCTGAAATAACAAGGTCTGTCAGGCTCTGGGATTCTGGTCAAGGAAGTATCACACTGACTGTGCGGGTACAGGCATTTAATCAACGGTCAGGTGGTGCTTCCTGACCAATAAAAGTTGTTGCTCAGGCAACCCATGTTATAATGTGAAAAAAAAGCAAAGTTATGAAGGAACATTGACATTTTTCAACATTCACTCGTATCTTTGGTAATTTTCAATGTTTTCGACCCCAAATTTTGCATAGCCATTTTTGCACACCATCTCTTGAACAAGACTGGTGTCATATTTCAAATCCTGCCTAAAACGTGTTTTTAAATGTATACCATGAAATTACATTTTGGCCAATATTTTAAAAATTACACCTGTGATGTTCACCCATCCCCTTCTCTGAGCAAACAAGGTTATACATGATCTCTTGCTTCATGCAGGGCCCTGCATGAAGAAAGGTATGACTGATTTTGCTGGATTTATGTGGTGAGCCATACTTCTCTACCTCCAGAATGTTTATGGCTGTGAGGCACGGGCTTGGATATGTATCTTGTGCTTTGGACAGGAGGCTACTGGCGGGGTGAAGAGGTGGGCATTAGGACTGACAACCTCATGGAAAACCATCCATTGGTTCACCAATACTCCTGAAACTCCAAACCCTAATGTTTTTCATTTCTTTACTTTGCCCACTTTGCGTTCTTCAGCCCTAACATCTACATTAACATAATTTGGGTTTTGGGTCTCAAGAGTCTTGATCAATTGGTGATGGGCTGTTCCTTGGGGTTGTCAACCTTAATGTCCATCCCATACCTCCTAGCCTGTAGCCACCTTTTTGAAGCACAAGGTACAGCGCCATGCCAGTGCGTCATAGTGATATACTCTTTGGAGGTAGGGAAGTATGGCTTGCTAAATGTTGCCAGCAGAATCAGTCTGCCTCTGGGCCTTGCATGAAGAAAAGATAGCATGTAAGACCTTGTTTGTCCATGGCAGGGAGTGGGCATTAGGGCTAGCAACCCCAAGGAACACCCCACCACCAATTAGCCAAAACTCCTGAGATCCACAACCCTAATGTTTTCATTTCCCTATTTTGTGTGCTTTGCATTCTTCAACCATAATATCTACATTAACATAGTTTTTTGCAATAAATTTCCCTTTTTTTTGTAATATAGGATTCATATCCTCATTCTTGCAAGTCACAAAATGGAATAAACAGAAGAGTAGAGATATTTAAAGACCCATTTTTCATTATCAGCCAACTTCTCCGGACACAGTAGGTAGCCCCATCATGCCTCGACATGCACATCAACATCTTGTGAGGGAAGGCTCCCTGGCCCACCCAGGATAGGAGCAGTGGCATGCAACAGTGCTGTTCCCGTCCTCATGCTGCCCAGCTGGCTCCCTGAGCTTGCCCCCAGGCTTGAGTCACCAGCACAGAAACACAATATGATACCTGCTGGGCTAACAACAGGTCCTGCATACAATGTTTCTTCTTAATTTTTGTTAATGTCAATCCCACATTTTCTACATAGTTTTTTTATGATCCCTCCTTCTAAACATGACAGCTATATTTTATAAAATACTGTCTGAAACATCATTTAGCCCCACAAGAGCAAAGAAAAAAACACATTTTGTGCAGGATATTAAAAAAAATGGCACCTTACACATTCATGGGTTGTGGTGAGAAAAAGGGCAGTGTTGAACATTTGGGATCACAGTTTTGCAAATTACCAAAGTTATGAGTGAGTGTTGAACATATTCAACATACCTTCATAAGTTAGTTGTTTTTTTAACATTTTACTCTACATTTTCAACATTGTCTTCTTACAGCCACACTTAATGAACTCAATAGGTGAAGATTTTCAAATCCTGCCTGAAAGGTAATTTTATGGAGGAAATGTGAAACCCCCTTTTGGGGAAGATTTGAAAAATTTAATTTACTTTGTTCATGAGGTGGGGTCCCAAAAATGTCATGTTGAAAAATTCGGGTCAAAATATTAAAAAATATGAGTAAACGTTCAAAATGCATAGAAAATATATTGACCACATCTACCTTGTTTCCATCAGTTCCTGGTCAGAACTGAAGGAGCAGGGCATAACTCCAACCCTGACAGGATTTACACCATTGGGCCCTGATAGGTAGGTAAGTAAGGGATGTGGGGAGAGGTGGTGAGCTTAGAGGGTCGAAGTATAGTAAGTGGGGCTGAGGAAATGTCAGCAGTGGCGCAAGAGACATTGATGGATGATTTTTCTTTGTTACAGGCTTAAAGTAACAGCAAAGACATTGAGGGATGTGCTTTATTTCAAAGGTACCCATGCTAGGGATTAGGCACCTCAATGTCAGTTTGATGTTTCTGGTAGCACTAGGGTTGAGTACACTGATATCGCACACTATTGCAACAGGGGGAGGAGGGTATGAGCCAGCACAAGGAATTAACCATCCCAGTGTCAGTTGTATGTGAGGTGGGTGGAGGAATACCAAATTTGAAGGGGGTCGTAACCAGCACTGGGGGTGGCATCCTAGTGTCTGATATGATTAGAATTATTTAACTGCCTCAAATTGGATACCAAGTTATCCAGTTCTATGCAACAATGCACTGAATCCAGTTTGCTTAGCAAAAAGTGGCAAGTGGCTGCCATGAAAGAAATTTTCATGCAGCTCTGTTTAGCTAGGGGGGGGCTACACACTGCTGTGTAGTCCTGTCCCCAGTGAACAAACACATTATCTTGTGAAACAGATGCTGTTTACAGTGTCAGGCATCACCTCCTTGTGATGCCTATAGTCCCAAACGACTGCATTTATAAAAGCACTCATAAAAAGTCAGTTATTTTTAGAATGCTGTTTTAAAACTAAGCCCGAGTGAAAAATGGGAAAGGTTTTTTTTTTGTTACTAATTCAAAAACAGGTAAATTAGGGAAATAAAAAGTATTAAAGCACACATCTTGGGGCAACCTCTATCAAACTTGTAGGTTTTGGGTTTGAAATACATCTAGTTTTTTAGTTACAGGTGAGCAAAAATAGTTTTAATTTTAGTCAATTTAATGTTTTTTTTGTACCTCTAAACTTTGTCCTCACTTAACCAAATGCCACAATGTTTTTAGGATCCACAGATCCTGGCACCATCCCTCTGTCTACCAAAGTTCAAGTAAACTGGTTGAACAGGCAGAGTACTAAAGATGTAAAATTTAGGATTTAGCATAGAATTGCTTACTCAACCTTAATATACAGGCACGGCCATGTCTGTATTTATTTATTTATTGAAATGTTTCACCAGGATGGCACGCTGACCAAAAAGTTGCTTGTCTCCCAGTGCGACCTGGGGGATACGGAACAATGGGATAGAATACAGAGAAATGTTACAATGTTGGAATACAATTTGCTTACTTGCATACAATGAGAGCAGGAGGGATTACAGGTGGATAACACTGGCTAACAATGCAACAGTTAAGTATAGTAGATATGAAGACACATATAGCAAATTGGTAACAGTTAGTGACAGTTGGCAACACTGGAACACATATAATTTGGCAACAGTATGTAGCACTAGATGGTAGGGTGACCCAATAGTAATTGATAGCCATTAGTGTAACATAGATATTCAAGATTTACAGTGACTGGAGTAAAGAGAGGAAGAATGGAAGGAGGGAACAAAAAATTGCAGAGGGCAGAAAGTAAGAAAGGAAAGGAAATTTACAGAGAGACGCAGGCAGAACATGATTTTCAAGGCATGCAGAGATGACAGGGTGGACTAAAATGTATATAAGAGGGGTATAAGGGCAGGTTATAAGTGCTTAATTGAGTGTAGGGGTAGGCCAGTGTTAGGCTATGTTAACAGGAAGGGGGGTAAGCAGAGAGGAGAGATAGAGTGTGGCAGGGTAATGAGAGAGAGAGGTATTGTAGGTGGGGGTATCCAAGAGGGGAAAGGGGGGAGTTGAAATTCAACAATGTCCTGTTATCCCTATCTGGGCAGGGTGGTGGACAGCTCTATTGGTAGGGCACTGGTTATAGGCAATGAGAGTTATTTATATATAGTGATGAAAGAGAGGGGGTGTTGGGGGAGGGATGTTGTGGGAGGGGGTAGCAGAGGTCAACTATAGTAGGGGGGTAGTACCCCACCAGTGTGCTAGGTAACCCTGCCTGCACAAGGCAGTGATCTAGCAGTGAGAGAGGGGGTACAGTAAAGAGAGAAATAGGGGAAAGGGGGGAAAGTTGTTGCTCACCATGCGCTATGGATCCTGCCTGCACAAGGCAGTGATCGAGCTCACAGAAGGGAGATAGATTAAGGGTAGAGAAAGAAGGAGGAGGAACACTTTAGGTTGAAGGAGAGTAGGGGACTAGAAGGAGCATGATCAGAGGGAAATAGGAGTGATGAGGAGTAGGCATATGGTAATATAGGTTATGGGGAGATGGCAGGGGGGATTAGGGAGGGTCACGGCAGGCACAGGAAGGGGCAAGGATATTAGATAGATACAGTAGATAGATAGATAGATAGATAGATAGATAGATAGATAGATAGATAGATAGATAGATGGATGGATGGATGGATGGATGGATGGATGGATAGACAGACAGACAGACAGGCAGGCAGATATAAAACCTACTTTAAGTGTTACATATTAATGCATTATTCATACATAATAACTAGCATTTGCTTTCTCTCATAGGGAAACCCATGGCATAATTTGCCATTATAAAGGGATGTTTATAGTGGCAAACACTTGCCAGGTTTCCCTGGCACTGCACATGCACCAGCCATAGCTCTTCTTTCTAGGCTGAAACCGCACCACCATTCTGATTCAGTGGTAAGTTATATTTTTTTAATCAGTACTCTTTAGTAAAGCAACTTCCGGGGCGGAGCTAACTGTCACATAGCAACTGTGGACTGTGCTAAAAGCCAAACAAACTGCAGCCACGCCAGAACTTCACTTATTTTATATAATTGTTGTGGTGAGAAAGTGAAACCTAGCAATTATATAAAATAAAGCATGTGGTGGTGTGTAAACTCAAATTCTACACACACCCTTGGTGTTGGATGTCTAGATAAACACCTCAAGCTTTGCTCTCAGGGTTTATGTGCCATCCAACATCTCCTGTGTGTGTGAAATTCTTGTTACACACACTACCCCATATATTATTTTATATTATTACAGGGTAACAGTTGAACATTTTCAAAATAACTTTGACAATGCACAATATTGGTACATGAAACAAAGTAATTAATTGTTAATATGCAGCTCAGTGTTTAATAATACTATGCTAGTGTTTACGAACAAAGGAGGTGAATGTGAGGTCAGAACTGAGGTGGGAACTAGAGAAGATGAGATTTCAACTGAGGATGCACCCCTTACCAAAGAGGAGCACTTCTGTCTTTGAAACATGAAGCTGCATGATGTAGAAACAAGGTCAGTAGTTCACTTGGTCAAGGCATACAGACAGCGTGAGACAGGAAATGTCAGTGAAAGAATGGATAGTTATAGAGAATACTGGATGAGCAACTATGCACGACCAGTTTGTTCTGCTACAGAGGGGCTCTGATTCCCTCTGACCTCGAGAGTGAAGCTCAAGAGGTCCATGGGAATCAGAACTCCGAGGTGGCAGAACACACTGGTTGTGCATAAAGCTGCTCATGCTGTATTTTTTTATAGTGTGTCCCCAAGGTAGTGTACCAAAATGCAACTCTATCAAATACACTCACCTGCCACATGATAAACATTTGCATCTTAACCAATTTTAATTTCCTTTCAGCTCTTTTTTGTTTCAAATTGCAGTCATGTTCCCTTTCTTCATCATGCTCTGCTCCCCCACTCACACAGCAGCCCTCCCCCTCTGCATGGCAGCTCACCACAACCACAAAGAATACCACCCAGTAAAGTACCTCTTCTCTTTGCATCCACAGAACTTGACATCCACAGATTTCTAGCTCCTCTAAATGACTGGGACAGAAATAAAACAAAAAGCTGCATTCATTTTTTTCTTTTTTTAACTTCTCAGCTGCACGTGACTGTTTTACATTTTCCACACGCTCAGCTATCCTTACAGCAAATAACCACTACAGCTTCTATTGCAGAAAATGTACATTTTGCTTGAGTTGCCAAAATACATAAAATGAAGCCTAAAAACAAATGCAGTATGCAAACCGCAATCCATTCAGCCCTCTCGCTAACAGCCACCGGCATTTGTTTCCCTCTAATTACTTATAAAAGAAACCTGACCACCAATCAGCACATATGTCTAAGACATCGGAGGCTTCAACATGCTAGAGCTTCCATAGCAACCCCATAGCAACCCTACTTAAAATGCAGTTCCACAAGAAAAAGCACAAAAATTCCATTTAAATTTCCATAATAGTAAAAATGAACTGTTTCTAACAAATGGACCTCCACTGTTCAAATTGGTCCCTGTTGCATAAATGAAATATTCAATGGCATACAGTTTGATACATGATTTATTTATATTTGTGCAGCTTACCCTTGAGAACCTCACTTGTGGCTTACACTGCTTGTGATGTTATGTGCGGTCAAACTGCACCCACATAGATAAATTGTCTAGCAAACTGTCCCCTTGCATATCCCTTATGTATATGTGCTAAGTAAAGTTCAATATGTGATCCATGAGATACGATGACGTTTGTAATATCAGTAATGCAAAGGCCAGTTTGTATATCAAAAATACATGAACCTGATCTCTATAATGCAAAAATCTATGAATCTGTGATGCTGTTGAACAGTATCTATGGTGAAACAGATGTGGGAACTGAGATTGTATGAGTTAGTAAGTAAGTGCAATGGGTGTAAGTTATGTACCAGTGGGGAAAATGGCTGTGGTGATGTTGGAGTTCTGAAAATATCAGAATCACCAGTTCATCGACTTGAATTAGACTGAAATTAACAAATAAGCAAGAAACTGCAAATACTCTCTCTGGTGTGACCATCCATATAAATGGAGAAGTAAAATAAACATATTTTGTCAACATCGCAAATTTCTAATCATCATCCTTTATGAATACATACTGTATGTGCAGTTGTGCGTGTGTGTGTGTGTGTGTGTGTGTGTGTGTGTCAGGTCATATGGAAGCTTTGTGTGTGGGGAGCAACAAAGATAGAATCCTGTGGCTATTATAAAAGAAATGGTAATTGCATCTTTTTTTCCCTTAAACTGTGTGATAACCAAATGATTTGTGACACATTTTAGCAAAGAATGACAGGGCTCATGAGAAGTTCTCACTACCTGCATCTGTAACAAAAAACGAACAAATTGATGGATCAATGAAGAACTAATATTTGCCTTACTGATATTGCTAGCAGCATCACAGCTCAGAAATCGCTTATTAGACAAAAATTTATTGACAATCTTTAGTCACAGTAATTATTTTCTATTTTAAGGTGTTATTAAACAGTGATTTAATGATCTATAAACATTTTATACAGATGCATTGATCACTAACTACTCTCCCATAGCCTACTGTATGCAAATAGTAAATGTCTCCAGAACATCTAGGGATGTGAGTCTATTTGTCTATTGTGTACATTGTGTGCGTAAATGTAATGTTTCATTTGATAATGATTATGTCAAAAATGTGTATCACTCAGATGTCAGTTACACTTACAAATACATATCCTGCCCTCTAACCTCCATGCATGGACATTCATCAAATGCGGATACATCAAACTGGTATATACTTCTGGTTGCAGATCATGATATGTGATCATATAGTACTAACACGGGTCAAAGATTGGTCGTGTTTGTTTTGCTGTTTAAAAAGCTACTGCTCCTCTTCCGATTTGTCTCCACTGCAAATCAAACACTCTTGACATCTTTTTGTAATAATTACAAAAAACATGTTCAGACTAAGCTTGCCTTTTTCTGATTTAAGAAGTAAATTACTCCATTTCTATTTTGTCTAACATGTCATATATATTCAACAATGTAATCAGTCACCATGGATGTTATGTGTGCTGTATACTAACAGTATTGATGCAGGCATCAGCCAAGCAAGTGTACATTTGTTCGCAGACGATAGTGTTATTTATGTTGTTGAACCAACTCTTAAAATTGCTTGCAGTACACTGCAGCTTGAATTCAACCTCCTACAGCATAATCTCCTAAACCTAAAACCTTTGCTGAAAGCAAAGAAAACAAAAGTCATGATTGTTCCACTCAAACCAATTTCAGACAATCCCTTGTCCCCAGGAGCTCTACCACAAACAACATCCCTCTTGGGGAAGCCCATTGAAGTTGTAGATAAATTTAAATATCTTGGCTTTTGGATAGATCATAAACGTTCCTATTTGATCCACATTGGGGAACTGGGTATGAAGCTGAAACAACATTTAGGACTGTTTTTCAGGATTAGACACATTCTAATACAAGAAGCCAAGCTAAGACTTGTACAGTTTGCATTTCTACCCCGTTGGATTATGCAGACATTTTGTATAATCATGACCCTAGCTAAGCTCTGGCAAAACTTGACATATTGTATAGTAGGGCCATAAGATTCATTACCGGTGCTCCTTTCAGGACTCACCACAGTGCATTATATGCCATGTTGGGTTGGCAGTCCCTAAAAATTAGAAGACTCATAAGTGTGGCCACTTGGACCTACAGAGCCCTTATCAGTAATCTGCCGTTGTACCTTTCTAGCCTACTAACTTATTCCACTGGAACTTATTCACTTAGGAGCTACTCCTACCTATCCCTTGACATTCCCAGATGTAGACCAGTTTCAGGGCCTCTTCCTTAAGCCATGTCTTACCAGCCCTTTGAAATAACCTACAGAAATCACTGAAGCTTTCCTCTCTGATAAAAATGCCCACTTTCAAAACACTTTTAAGGCAGCACATTACTGAATCTTGCAATTGCTATTCTTAACATTTGTTTCCTCAGCAACAAGGGCCACGTTGCCGGCCCCCTCCCGAGTACTTCACCTTGTGCAAGACTCCACCCATTCTGGCTCCTTACAATCTAATTCTCACATATACTCATCCTCTCCCCGGGTCCCTTCTTCTACCATCCCTCTCCTTCTCCAGGTCCCTACCCCTCATTTCCCATACATCCTTCCCCCTCTCTCAAGTGAGTTTTCCTTTACATCAACATCCTGTTGCATGTCATCTTTTATAACTGTTTTGTAGTATTACAATACAATTAGTAGTAGACATCATAAGAGTTCTCCTTGCTTAATCTTCATTGCACAAAATCCTAGTGTCATGGTCCCATGTTTATATTGTAAATATATTTCTGTATTTATACTGCATTTATCCTGTAAATATCTCCCTCCTTTTTGTAGTAACTATACTAGTAGGTCCTCATGTACTGTCATGTATTTAGTGTATTTCTTTTGACACTGTTTACCTATGTTTGTATGATCTGCATTGTACTGCTGTCCAGGCCCACTTTGTAAATGAGTTTTTCTCAATGGTGTTCCACTTGGTTAAATAAAGATTATTGATTGATTGATGGATGTAGTTATTACGGCCGATTTATAATTTGACAAAAAAAAGTTTATCTTGTATTTTGGCTTCATTATATTGTTCTTTGTTTATTTCCACTAATTGTTTAGAGGTGTTCTGCCTTGTAAATTTATGGGTTATGGTTACAGTACAAGCAAAACACAGATGAGCTCAAATACACAAGGTTTGAACTTGGACGAGTCAGTAAAGGTATCTGTGCACAAGTTCAGTTTAATATGATAACTGCTGAAATCATGTCTCATTTATACATCTGCTTGTGCCCTTATTACACCTACACAGAACGCAATCCATTCATATAGTCATTGCAATAGTCTACCAAAAATCTGTAAGTAGAAGGCCACTTGCCTCCGACAGCATCACAGGGAAGTATAGTACTGAATTTGTTTATGTGTGAATCAAACATTCTTAGATTACATTTTCTGTACAAGCAAAGAATTTTTGGCTTGGTTCAGTGCCCTGAAATTGGACCCCACACTAAGATGGGCACCCAGAATTTTGGGGGTGCCAAGAAAACATTTTTTGGTAACTATTTTTCAAAAAAACAAATTTACCTAGGTTCAGGTGTTCATTTTTTGAAAATTCATACTTTTTATATATTTTTCAACTTTTTTTCAGATAGTTAACTCAAAAACTCTACTGGGTGTGATTAGATGCCAATTTCAAACCCATAGACTATAACTCTAGAATCAATTAATATTTTTTCATGAAACCTTTGAAAGGCACAGTTGTGGAACAAGCCCCTTCTGCCCTGAAAGTTTCAGAACAAAATTCTAAACCATCTTTGCTGTAGGCATGAGCAAAAGTTGTGCAAAAAAGGGTTTCTTTTATGGCTTTTTTTAACATTCCACATCACAGAATCTGGATGAGTCTATCACAAAACTTCCATTACGAGAATTTGCCACCTGGATGGCATCTGCCAAATTTTGTGCAATTTCACAAAAGTGGGAAACAATTTTGCCTTTGTAATGAAGAGGGGGGCTGGGAAGGTTTTGCACTGATCACGCCATTATTATTAAAACAGTCAGGAGAAATTCAAGGGAAAACCCATAAATAAATAGTAATACTGTAAGTCAGCTATAAAACTGAGAATAATCACACCATTTAACAGAACTATAAAGAAAATACTTGACATATCTGTTCACATATTATCACTTTTCAGCAAACCAATTATTTATTTTAATATTGAACCTAGTTCCTACAACAGTGGCAATAACAAGAGGTTGTGAATTTGTGAAACCTAACTAATAATCTTGGGGAGAAAATCACCCAGCTTTGTCTGGGAGAGAGTTGACTGATTAGATCAGAGAGTTGGAGAAGAAGAGTAATTACCTACCTCTAAGTATTAAACTTACAGTATGCTGAAGTTCTCTGAGGACATGGGGTAAGCATCTTGTTCCTGAACACAGTGTGTGGGGGATAAGTATTATTGAAGACTGTCAGAAGAAGAGTTTAAATGATCTCAGACTGTTAGGAGTACAAAGAGACTTATCCCACTCTACTTGGGAGCTACATTAGGGTGTCAATAACCTTGACTGACTAAAGAAAGAGATAATCACCCTAGATTGTCTGGACAAAACAGGTAATCACTGAGTGGTGTGCAGGAGAGGGGCATAGTTTTTTCATGGATTCATAGAAGTGTGACGACAGAAAAGGACCGACAAGGCCCACCAAGTCTGCTCATTTGTCCAGCTATCTGCCTGGACCTGTGCCCCCCACCCTCAACACCCCCCCATGTTTGTCCCATGCCCTTTTGAATCCCTTCACTGTTTCTTCTCCTACAACCACCTCCGGGAGTCTGTTCCACTTATCCACCTCTCTCTTTTTGAAATAGTACTTCCTAATGTTACCCCTGAACTGCCGCCCCTCCACCTGCAGGCCATGCCCCTTCGTCCTCTGATTTTCCTTCATCTGGAAGATTCTTTCCACCCTGTTTATACCCTTAAGGTACTTGAAGGTCTCGATCATGTCCTCCCTCTCCCTCCTCTGTTCCAGGGAGTACATGTCCAGATCCCTCAACCTTTCTTCATAGGAGAGGTGGCTCAACCCTTTTTATCATCTTTGTTGCTTTCCTCTGAACTCGCTCCAGCCTCCCCACATCCTTTTTGAGCTATGGCCTCCAGAACTGGACTCTGTATTCCAAATGTGGTCTAACCAGATGGGTGTACAAGGGTACTATGACCGCTCTATTTCTACAGGTGATCCCCCTTCTGATGCATCCCAGCATTCTACCACCCCTAGCCACTGCTCTCCCACACTGCCTTTCCACCTTCATGTCCTCAGATATAGTGATACCCAGGTACCTTTCTTGTTCCATGGCCTCCAGATCTCTGCCCCCATGCAATACCCTGCCTTCTGGTTCCTGTAGCCAAGATGCATGACCTTGCACTTTTCTGCGTTGAATGAAAGTTGCCACCTCTTTGTCCATGCCTCAAGCCTCTCCAAATCTCTCTGCATTTTTTCTACCCCTTCCTGAGTGTCTTCCCTATTGCAGATTTTAATATCATCTGCAAACATACTCACACCCCCTTCAAGGCCCGCCACTATGTCCCCTACAAATATATTGAATAGTAGGGGCCCCAACACTGATTCCTGAGGGACCCCGCTTGTGACCTTGCCCTCTCCGGATGCCACCCCATTTATTACGACCCTCTGCCTCCTGTTCCCCAGCCAGCTTCCCACCTATTCAACCACCCTCTGACCCAGCCCCAGGCCTGACATTTTAAACAGCAGTCTCCTGTGGGGCACAGAGTCAAAAGCCTTCCTGAAATCCAAATAAACCACATCCACTGCCCTCCCTTGATCCAGCTCCTTTGTGACTCCATCAAAAAACTCTATCAAATTTGTTTGACAGGATCTACCCTTTGTAAAACCATGTTGCCTTGGATCCATCAGGCCACTTTCCTTGAGGTAGATGGTGATCCTGCCTTTTATTAACTTCTTCTTGAGCTTGCCTACCACCGATGTCAAGCTCACGGGCCTGTAATTTCCCACTTCCTCCCTCCCTCTCCCCTTATGCAGTGTTATCACATTTGCCTGCCTCCAGTCTTCCGACACCACCCCAGTCTGCAAGGACTGATTGAAAAATGCAGTCAATGTCACTGCCAATATCTCCTTTAGTTCCCTTAACACTCTTGGGTGCATCCCATCTGGCCCCATTGCCTTGTCCACTCTGATGCAGCCTAGTTCTCCAAAATCTCCTCCACGAGGAATGGCCTCATATCCTCTTCCCCTTCCCCTGCCATTACTTTTCCTGCTCTACTGCCTTCACCGTCTTCCTCCCTAGAGAACACGCAGCAAAAATAGCTATTTAGCAGGTCCACTTTCTCTCTGTCCCCTTGTAGCAACTCCCCCTCATTTGTTTTTAACTGGAGTATTCCCTGCCTAGTCTTTCTCTTTTCACTCACGTGCTGAAAGAACGTCTTATCCCCTTTTTTGACCCCTCTAGCTATGCGCGCCTCTGTTTGTGCCTTTGCCCTCCTTACCTCTACCCCGGCTTCTCTCTGGCTCACCTGGTATTTTCCCCAGTCCACCTCCGCTTGTGTTTCCTTAAATTTCTAAAGGCCTTCTTTTTTGCTTTTATCTTTTCTGCTACCTTCCTATTGTACCACAGAGGCTTCCTCCTCCTCCTCTTATTTTTACTTGCTCTCTTGGCACAGATGTCAGTGGCCTCTGCAATAGCTTCTCTTATCTTCCCCCACATTTTCTCCACCTCTGTCAACTCCTCCACCTCTTCCAAGGTGCTTTCCACTATTTCCCCCATTCTCCCAAAATTTGCCCTCTTGAAATCCAGCCCCCTCAACCTAGACCGGTGAACATCTGCAGTGTTCCTGATTGTAAACCTGACCATGTTGTGGTCACTCATACCAATATGTTCCCCCACTGATACATCTCCTACCCTATCCCCATTTGTCAGGACTAGGGTTGCTCCTGCCCTGGTTGGCTCCCTGACCAGTTGATTCAGGAGGCCCATTTTCAGAGAGTCCAATATTTCCCTGCTGCTGTTTGAAGCAGCAGAAAGAGTGTCCCAGTATATGTCCAGTAGGTTTAGGTCCCCCATCAGCACCACTTCCCCCCTTGCCGCTATTCTCATGAACTCATCTGCCATGCTTCTATCCACATATTCCTGCTGTGCCGGGGGCCTGTAAACCACCTGTATATACACTGTCTCCCCTTTCCCCACCTCCAACGAGACCCAGAGTCCTTCAGCCTCTCCCCACCTACCCTGCAGTTCTGAAGCCTTGATACTCTCCTTTATGTAGAGTGCAACCACCCCACCTCTCTTTTCCACCCTGTCCCTCCTGAACAATTTGTACCCTGGTATCTCCATTCCCATCCCTCCTCCTGGTGACACCATGTTTATGTTACCCCCACAATGTCAAGGCCTTCCTCCACCATTTTTGCTGTTAGATCCAGAATCTTCCTGCCCAGACTTCTGGCATTTGCACACATGACCTTCCACATCCCTCTTTCCTCATGCCCTACATATTCTGCCCCCTTAACCTTTAGCTGTGTGGGTATGGCTTTTTTGCTCCCCTGTTGCCTCTTGTCTTATCAACTTGGCTTCCCCCTGCCCCCCCCAGTTTTAGTTTAAATGGCAGTGTTCACAAACATAATGGTCCAGTTTGCATCTGAGCACTGCTTTCCCCTTCCCATTTAGGTGCAGCCTATCCTATAGTTGTCACAGACAGTCTAAGAGACGGGGGCAATTACTATAGACTGTGAGGGATGGGGCAAATATCATATACCATCTGGTGAGACAGAGTAATTATGCCAGACTGCCTTGGGGGAGTTTCATAGATGGTCCAAGACAGAGGGGCAATTGGCTTTGTTTGTCTGGGCTCAGGAATACTGGAACCCACAGAAGCAACAGTTATATGCCCCATTTCCTGGGTAGAGAAGGGAGCAGCCCTCCACCATTAGATCCTGGACCATGACACCAGCTCCCATAAGGGAGAAGTGGGGTCAATCTCCCTTGACTCCTGGTCTCCTTCCCTACAGTATATTCCTATTTCTGGTCTCCCCTCACCAGAAAAACCCTTATGTCTCAGGACTTCCATCCAGTGTACAGTACTCATTTTCTGTCCTGCTCTATGGTCCCCATGCCTATCCCCCTAGTCAGTGGTACTCCTGAACAGTCCCAGTCCTCATCTATCACAGTCATTGGGCTGCAATGACCAAACACCTCTCAAGTATTCCCCATCCCCACCACCACTACTTTCGCTATAATGCTAAGCTTGCAGTACCCTGTTCCTGGACCCCTTAACCTCATATTCTTTAACTACTCCATTGTTAGATACCCCATGCCCTCCACACTTAAATCAGCATGCTTACTGTGTCCTCCCAAACACCAGTATTCAGTGACAGATCACATTTCAGAAACCAGAACAGTTACTATCCCTCTCTCCAGACATGACTAGTTCCTGTCTTTGCGCCTCACACTGGTACTCCTTACCTGCCCCAGTACTTCATTCATTTTGTTCCCAGTGCCAATGACCTGTTGCAGTCTCTGGAAAACCATGCCCATTTGTTCCTTCCCCCTCTTCCAGCCCCCATGTAACTTACTTGTCCTGGTATTGTGTCATAGTTGAACGAGTAGATCTCCTTCTCTCTGTGGCTCACCAGGCCACTGTACATTCAGTTAAAATTGGCCCCTGGGAGGGGGTGGGGTGACTCTTACCTCAGAGGGACCCTGAATCCTGAAGCTGGGCAGCAGTGATGGGGGCAATGGGGACAGGGCAGCAAGAGCCACCCATCCACCAGCAGCAGTGACTTTGTGGGGGTCATAATCCTGAAAAGAGAAGAGAACTGGTGCTACAAGCATGATAGCACCAAGGAGCAGAGTGTCCGTCACTGTAGCCAGCCTCCCACTTCTTCGAGCAATGTGGGCCATTTCACAGCAAACAAGCCCCTCAATTATGAGATAGGGCTCACAGCAACAGCTGGAGAGCCATATAAGACAGCAAAGCATGATGAAGGCCAGACAGCAGAGACATAAAGGACCCAACAATAGCAGGCCTTCAAGGATGCTAGAGCCAAAGACAGCCCATCTTTGAGACTCTAGATTCAATGGCAGTATTTAGTAAAAGGATAGATCAAAGTTCATGTGGTGGCAGAGCATATAGAAGGTGTCAAAAGGAGAGAATCAAGCACAGAAGAGGCCTTTTCATGTGTGCCATGCCCAGAGACAAGTCCAGGATAGTTAAAGAGTTAGCGAAGTGAGTTATCAAACCCTTAGTGCACCTGTTTAACTGTTCTCTCCATAAAAGAGTCATACCTAATGACTGGAAAAGAGTCGATGTGGTGCCTCTGCATAAGGGTGGTAGCAGGGAATAGGCCAGTAACCACAGGCCAGTCAGCCTCACATCAGGAAAGGGATCTAGGAGTTATTGTTAGCAACATCCTTAAATAAACCAGCCAATCCAACATAGCTTATAGTAGGGCCAACAAAATGCTGGGTTGCATAGGTAGAGGATTTCACAGTTGACACAGGGAGGTGATACGTCCACTGAACAGATCTATGGTGAGTCCCCATTTGGAATACTGACTATAGTTTTGGAAACCATACCTTAAGAAGGATAGGGACAGGATAGGGACCATTCAGAGAAGGGCAACCAAATGATACAGGGACTTCATGAACTGCCATACGAGGGGTGGCTGGAGCCATTAAACGTGTACTCACTTGAATCTAGGAGAGAAAGGAGGAATATGATAGAAACCTTTAAATACATGAGGGGTTTAAATATAGTACCTTACACTGAACTACTCACCAAGGCTCCCAACTCAAACATGAGGGGGCATGGATGGAAACTGAGGGGTTGGAGTTTCAGGAGGGATGTTTGGAAGCACTATTTCTCGGAAAGGATTGTGGAGCTATTGAACAAACTACGTGAAGAGGTGGTAGGAGCTAGGACTGTATCAGCATTTAAAATGGTCTGGGATTAGGAGTACTCTAGAATCAAATCTGCAAGGGAATCTACCAGCTAGGACCCAGGATCACCTAGGATCTCGGGATCTCAAGGGCAACCTTGATGGACCTTTGGTCTTCTTCTGCTGTCACTTTTCTATATTTCTGTGTTTCAGAGTGCACCTTGCTAGGCATCAGGAAACACAAATGAAATAAAAGATGACAATCTTTTTGTAATACTAGGACACAGAAAAAGTGGCATCCACAATGCTATAAAGTAGAAACCAAAAAGATGGTAGGACTGTGTGCAGGGCAATGTATGAGTCAAAGGGCCAGGTAAGAATCTGTGGGCATCCAGAGAACACAGGATAACCAGGACATACAAAGTATCAGACACGCCAGGAAATGCATATCATAAGTGGTAACAGGCCCCAATGGAGCTTGTGTAAGGGACACTGAACCATGTAGGAACCATCAAGACACTACTATTTGAGTCACATTTATGACCATAGGAGTGCAGGAAAGGTGGAGCAGACCAAAGAGTGGGCCCACACTGCAGTTACTGAAGAGTACTAGTTGTCCATGTCAAAGAGGGACAAAGTAAATCAAAGTACATGTGAATGGACAGTAGAAGGGTCCATAGAATGAGGCACACCAAATACTGAAATGTACACAACAAGGAACATAAGGGCTGAAGAGATGGCATTCAAGCTGCCAAGAGTATGACTGGGCTAGCAGGGAAAATTCACAAGCAGGTCAGAGTCACAGCAGCAAGAGACAGGTGGGACATATCAGAAAACAAGGTTCTGGAAGCCCGAGGCGGGAAAAGAAAAACACCCATAGAGGGAGGGGACAGGTTAACCTGACAGGAAAGGGCCACAACCATGACTGGACCAAAAGGGGCCACCAAAATCAAGGCAGCTGGTGTTGTATGGAGCGTCAATAAACTCCCTGGAGCAGGGGAGAAAGGACCCAGCAAAGAGAGGGACAATATGTTCTGGAGCCTTGAAGACCACAGGACAAGGAACAAGCTCTGTTAAAGACCAGGATTAAAACTGATATGGAGGTGGGCCAGAGGCACAAGGACACTGTAATGGGAACCAGAAAGACCCACAAGCAAACAGCTGGTAAGACCGGTGTCCAATGCCCTGTGTATAGGAAGGCTCATGAATTGAGGAGGTCCATAAGAGGGGCAGCCCCTGCCCCAAAAGAAAAATATGGAGCAGACGCACAGTCAGTAACAGAATGCACAGTACTCTTCAGAACCAGGGTGCACAGGCAGCCCATCATAACAACAGAAAAGCAAGTATCCACACAAAACTGAGTGAGATGTAACAGCCATGACTAAATCCCAAAAGGCTCAGACAGCTCAGAGTCCAGTTAGCCACAGGAGGACCCAGAAGTACCAAGAAGACAATCACTCAAGCCACACCAATGGAGAGACTGTTTGGTTGTGTAGGAAGCATGTTGAGGTTATGTAGGAAGCATTTTGGTGCAAAAAAGGAAACATGCCCAGTTCCTGTAGGGTAGTTTAATTAATGGAGGGTGGTGTAGGAGAGCCACAACTGCCAGACAATGTCAGCAGCACCAGATGCAGAAGACAGCCTCAACAATGTTAATGTCAAAAGTGAGCTCAATAATGGACAACTGCCTTGTAAAAATACTTGGAACAGGAACAGGTGATCCTTTGACAAGGACAACAGGGCCAAAAAGGTGGCTGACAATAATAAAAGTAATCTGAATCATAAAGGGACCAAAGGTCCAGGAAGCCCCAACACAGCAACAACAGTGGTGTTAGTGACAGCGCCAATGGTGAAAACCAGTGATGAAAAGGGTGGCAGGTGGCCCAAAGACAACCAGAGAATGAGGCCAGAAACCACTGTGTGTTTGCATGCTTGACCAAATGGTGACCAAGCTGGCACACATGTGTGAGAAGGACAGCCAGAGTTGGCCACCACAAAGAAACACCATGCCACCCATGCCAAAAATGGCTGTTGGTGTGGCTAGCAGTGGAAGGCATGCTACAAGCACCATAAAACAGCACAGGAATGAAACTGACAATAAGGATATTGATGGCAAAGCTAAACACAATCCCTGGAGTAATACAGAGAAGTGCAAAAAGCAGCAGGAACAGCTGTGAAATTAAACCAAAGATGACCAGCAAACAAAAAGCTGCTGGATAGTACAAGGCTCTAATTCAGAGTTTGCAACTGAATGAGGTGTAAATGAGATGGATGAAGTATTATGAACAGGGCTGACAGCAAGAGAATTGACTATGTAAATGGCAACAGCCTTTGTGATAAAACAGAGTACAATAGCCAACGCAGTGGCAGGAACAATGATGATGAGGCAAAGCCAAGTGATGACTAGCATGCTTAAAGTGATGGGCCCTAACAGAAGAACCCAAGCACAGAGCCATCAACCACATGTGGTGTCATAAGGCCAGACAGAGCAGCAGGAGTCCACAGTGAGCACGGTGATGGCAAAAAAAGGCAACAGGCCCTGGAACAAAACAGAGCCAAAGAACAGTAACAGGAGTGTCAATGAGCCAGGTACTGACTTGCAAGCAAAGAGCTATAGGACAGTATAAGGACCCAAGCACAAAGCCAACAACCAATTGCAGTGTCATAATGACAGATGCAGTGGTGGGAGCTGATGATAACATTGATGTCAAAGACAGTAACAGGCTGTAAATGCTAGGAAAGTGTGGTATATGAAGAACTAATAACATCAAAGGGACTATTGTGATCCTAAAGCCATGAGCCCAAAGGGTGAGTGGCATTTATTATCATATTAGCCCCCAGATGCTATTATTACTTAAGTATGGTGAACTTCTGACATTTCTTTTATATACTGTAATGCACCAGGATGGTATAGTTTTGAACCTGTTGAGGTTATGTTTGGCTGCTGATGTGCACTATTGCACACTTGTGGCCATGCACTCATGCATGTCTGTCCCAGCAGTAGCAATACAGGATTAGAGTCCTGCTTTTGTAAAGCAGCAGTCCAGTAAAGAATCGAGGTACAACAGAACTAGAAGTGGACCTACATGTTGTCAGATAAAAAAAACATATAACTGAGTAATCGTTATGGCACCATTGTACATGGTAAGAGTCAGGATCAGTCAAGTACCACATAGCTTGAGCTGGAAAGTTTGTTTTGTAGGTCAGTAAGGGGCCACGGTCATGTGACACTAGTGAGGTTTTATGCAAAGGCTAGACTGACTAGTTTGATAAATTTTAAGCAAGCCATAAGTGGGTCCTTAGTTCCTTTGTATGTGTCAATACCGGGCATCCTTAATTTAAGCACAGGCTTTGTAGCTCATCAATATAGTGTATTGTCCTGTCTGGGGAAGAATGACATTTGTGTGAGTACCTGTGGGATATTGTTTCCCTATGGGTTACTGTATATACAGTATGAATATGGTCAATGTAAACAGTGATTATCCTGACTGGATGGAAACAAAGTAATTGTAAAGCATGTCTTATGCATCTGTACATAGTAACCATCTGTGCTAACCCTAATGAAGTGAAGGGGTTGAACTAATTAAACAGTAGTAGCCCAAAAAGGGAAAGTAGTCCTCCTTGGGCTTTTGGACACCTGAAATAAGTTAAATAAACAACCTACTTGATTGATTCCATCTCCAAGTGTGGGCAATCTGTTTGTGAGAGGTCTTTCCCTCAATGTTGTCGTCCCTGGTCCCTATTACCCAGGCCAAAGATGGCAATGTATGATGCAGGTTATTGATGCAGGCAGCCCCTTCCTGGACAAGAAGTAACAGTGATACCCTTAGACAAAGGAGTGGGCAGGGCTTACATTAGCCAAGTAAAATAAGGTAGTACCTTTGTATGAACACTCACAACTTTGTAAGTCTGGTGGCTGAGTAGTCCACATGACATCAACAACAGAGATGAATGCACTGGTTGACAGTATCACTGGACACCAGGAACATTGGTGCAGCATCAGAAACAGTCTGTGAGGGGTACACTGGACCCTAGGGACTAACTCATTAGAGTATTGAGAGTAGTACGGCTGGGCACTGGAGATGTATGAGATACGGGAAGAGGGTGCCACAGGACACTAGCAAGGATGTCTACTACAGGGATGAGTGTGGGGACAGTGTTACAGAAGTGATCTTATGTAGCATGACATCCTGGGCCAGGTGTGCTATGCTCAGTGCTACACAGTGTGCACTCATTGCAACACTATTTTTAAATTAAAAATGTTAGGTATACTGTAGCTAACCTACATCTACTGTACTGTATCTTGTGCTAATAAAAACTGAAACTTTTTCAGTGAAACTACTGCAGTTTCAAAAATACTCCATCTAGCCTGCAGATGTGACAGCTGCATAAATCAGAGCAAGCTAAAACATCCTTCTACAAATAGCCATTTTGTAGCAAAATGGCATTTATTGCAAAGTCTTAAAAAACTAAACTATTTGGGCAGTAACCTACAGTAAAAGTCAGAAGAAACACATGCCTCCTAATCTGTTAATTTTTATGTCTTTTTTTCTAGAACCCTACAGAGGTGGCATTCACATATGTGGCTGGGCTTTCCGGAGTAGCTATTACTTTGGCACTAATACTAATGGTTACCTCATCAACTGAAACAATCAGAAGGTCCTATTTTGAAGTGTTCTGGTTTACACACCATCTCTTCATTGTCTTCTTCATTGGCCTTGTCATTCATGGAATTCGTAAGAAATACATTTATTTATTTATTTGCTTTTGTTTACCGGTAAGCACACTAGACAGCCAAGTGCCTATTTTCAGGAGCGACCCGGAGAGTTACAGGTAAAAACACCATACATCAACAATTGAGGAAGCATAAGGGATAACAGTAAGATAACAGGCAGTGCAGTACAAGCTCTGGAGCAAGGTAGGTATACATTGAACAGTTGAGGAACAGAGAGAGAAATATACAGGCAGTTTCAAGGCTAGCTCTAGGACAAGGTTAGTTCAAATTCATACATGTACAAATTGAGGGGACAAAAACAGAACTAAAATTGGCAGACAGAGCAGGGCTAACTCTAGGAGAGGTGACACGGTGCTTTTAGTGTAGGATGGGACAGTCAGGGACAAGTTGGGTGGGGAACAACAGAAACAAGGTTAATGGTAAGTGCCTGCAGGGGAAGGGAGTGCCCTGGGCAAGGTGGTAAGACCAGATACATACTAGAACCCCTAGCAATAAAGCTTTAAAGGAAATGAAAACTCTGTTATTTACATTCTTTACTATAACTGTACATTTGGAGGTAAGTTAATTTAATTACCCCATTGCATTGTGCTTGTTTTGAAATTGTCCTATTTTCCTCATTTAGAACCCTTTGTTAATATGGCCATTTCCTTCCCATAATCATTTTTAATTGATCAGTTCCAGAACACTGCATCTCTAAAAACATCTGCTCCATTATATTCTTCCATTTCATAGAGATCTCAGATTTATGATATCCATGCTAGATAAGTCAACAATAAAACTGATGAACCTAAATTAAGAGTTCACAAGACAATATTGACATTATCTAAATCTCTGAGACTTGGTGGGATGATTAGTCTTCATGGGATATCCATATTCCAGGGTGTAATATATTTAAGTGTAATCGTATATCCAGAAAGGGCAACGGTGTAGCTTTGCTGGTCAATGCTAATATTTCTAGTATCGACATAACCGATAAGATAAAAAAAAAACATGCAGTTAAAACAGAAACCATCTGGACTAAATTATCTTTGAATGCATCTGAATTCATTGTCATAGGCACTTGTTACCCTCCAACTGATAGTTCCACTGAAATATTTGATGCATTACTTTCTGAATTAGAAAATGCCAGTACCCTGGATGATTTAATTTGCCATGGCAATTTTAACTTGGGTGATATTAACTGGGAATCTAACTCGGCTTCAACTTCAAAAGGTACCAAGCTAATATCTTTGTGTAACTAGCTACACTTGACTCAAGCGTGTTAACATATGCTTACATATCATTTTGATCAACTGACTTATTGTTCTTGTGTTTCTCCTTTTATTGTACTATTTATTTTGTATAAGTATGTCTCATTTTTGTATTTAATGTTACTGTTTTTGTATTCTGTGTTTTATGTCAGGCATGACTGAAAAAGGGCTGTGCCCAGTCATCTTCCTGTGAAAAATAAAAACAAACAAACAAACATGCAAATACCCCTACCCATGGTGATCACATTCTTCATTTAGTCAAGTTCAGATCATTTGGATATTAATAAGTGTGTTACTATCTGCCCCATGGCTAACAGCGATCATAACACTGTATTATTTGTTCATTCCAGGAATATCATTTATTACTCAGGATTTAGTAAAATATATCTTTATGAAAAAGCTAACATCTGCAATGAAAGAACATCTTTCCAGAATTAATTGGGTGCATGAATTCAATAATAGATCAATTGCTCAAAGCTGGAATTTTTTTAGCAGCGCCCTTACTTTACTGTGTGATACTTATATTCCAACCAAACTTAAACATAATACTGTAATACCAAACAAAAAAACAAAATGGTTCAATAAATCAGTAAAAAAGATTGTGAAATGAAAAAACAAACTATATAGGAAATTCTTAAAAGATAGGACAAGTGAAAATTGGACCAAGTTCACAGCTATACAGAAATTATGTAAAGCCAACATTAGAAAAGCTACACAAAAATGTGAGTTTCATTTAGCAAATCATGCTAACAAACATAATAGTAAATATTTCTTCTCATATATTTATTCTCTAAAGAAACCTGCTTGTCAAATTGGTCCTTTACTTTATCACAATGAAATAGTCCATGACCACTTAAAGATGGCTAACATCTTTAATACAATTTTTTTCAATATTTTTAGTTTTCAGGTTAACAATCCAAACATTAATATACAAAGTGATACTAACCCCAAAAACTAAACTTCTTGAACAAAAGGGCAAAACTTCCGATGGTCCAGAGAACATATCTGGCCATTTATTATGTTTACTAGCTGACAATCTAGCTCTCCCACTTAAAATCATTTTTCAGGGCTGTCTTTCCAATACTTTCATCCCACCAGAATGGAAAATAGTGAATGTTATTCTGTTACATAAAAAGGGGCCTAAAATGAACTGGGAAAATTATAGATTAATTATTTTTAGAGAATCTTATTAAAAGTCATCATTACCCTTGTAGTCAATATTTTGGGCTCAGAACAACACAGGTTCGACAGGAGAGAAGTTGCCTCACTAACCTGATTTGTTTTGATGAGAAAATCAGTTCAAATTTAGATAACAACCTGCCCTGCGATGTCGTGTTCATAGAATTCAGTAAGACTTTTGATATCATGCCACACTGGGCTTTAATTAATAACATTTCTAAATTAGCAATTCATAAAAGCATTATCACATGGATAAATAACTGGTTATCCTAGTGTACACAGTGTGTTTCGATCAATGGGCAACTATCAGACTTTGGCAATGTGACTAGTGGGGTGCCTCAGGGTTTTGCTTTGGGTCCTATTCTATTTCAAATATGCATTTCTGATTTAACCTCTAACTTAGCGTCATTTAGCAAAAAATATGTAGATGATGTAAACTAGGTAATTTCAGCTCCATTTCAGATACAACTGCAATGTTGCACAATGACCTCAACAGAATCTTTATTTGGGTAAACAAATGGGGGATGAAGTTAAACTCTAATAAATGTAAAATTATGTATTTGAGTAGACATAATACATGGACACCCTACATTTTAAATGGTTCAACACTTATTCCCCCTACCAAAGAGAAAGATTTAGGTGTTATTATTTCTAAGGATTTTGACAACATCAAACATATTTCTGAGGCTATTAGCAAATAAAATTATTATAATTTGGTCTATCCATCGCGATATCCAATCAAGGGATAAAACAGTTTTAATGCCCTTATTTCAATCTTATGTATGGCCTCATTTGGAATATGCATCTCAGCTTTGGTATCCATATAAAAAAAAAAAAAACTAGTTGCCAACAGCTTGAAAGGGTTCAATGCAATTTCACTAAAAACGGTTATGGTTTTTGTGACATATCATATGATGACAGATTACGGATTTTTAATCTAATGTCTCTGCAAACCCGTAGACTAAGAGGTGTTTACTCTTACTATTTGATATTATTAATGATCCATTCCTCATGACGGAACTAGGTCTCCAGTTTAAAGATCAGGCTATGATACCAGAGGTCATCCTCTTCAGTTAACAAGTCAACATTTCAAACATCATCATAGAAAGTATTTTTTCACCCTTAGAGTGATCAGCCCCTGGAATAAATTACCCATTGAAGTAATTGTGAGTAATGATAGGTTGAATTCAAAAAATGACTAGATAATTTTATACTATCTGAAGGTTGCCTGAATTATTATACTTATTAATAGGAGTATTCATGGGCATTTCCTGCCTTCTTGCTCCTTACTAATCCTTAGTATGATGCTTAGTATGATCGGTAGAGAGGAAGCCCCCACAGGCAAAGCTTCATTGTAGCATCTGCGTAACTGATGTTCTGGTGTTCCAGAATTAATAAGTGATTAAAAATGTAATACTGAGTGGGGAAAAAACATTAACAAGGGATCCAAAATAAGGAAAACAATAAAACAATTTTAGAACAAAACAATACACAAAACAATATATTACTGTTATAAACAGGCTTCACATATGCCTAAATTAACTTTTCCATTATAAGATGTAAATAACAAGGTCTATGTTTCATTTAAACATCTGTGAATTTGAATTTCTCCTAAACTTTTTTTTTACAATTTTTTTTTCTGCATCCTTTGCCTCAGCCCCCTCTATCTTCCTTATGACCTGCTATCCCCTACCTGCAGTTCTCCTTGAACCCACACAGTTTGCCCTATGTTGTGAATTGGAGGGTTAACCTGTCCCTTCAGAGAATACAAGGTGGATGTAATTGAAGGCAGTCCAGGACCAAGAGTGTTGCCATCATCCTGCAAGGGCAAGGCCTTTCCCATGCCCCATCTTCCCATTTCTCAGGAACACAATGATAAGGATCCTGGCTCATGCACATCAATGACCCATCCTATCAACATGTTTCCTGTACTGCCACCTATGGCCCACCAGGTGGCAGTAGTGCATCAACACTGGTAATCCTCCTTCCCCACAGGAGGAGAAAACCCTCTGGGATGCTTTAGGCTGCTGGAAGAAATATGTGGTGCCCTAATGGAAGTGTGTGCTGGGATACACTAAAGAATAAAAGGGTAATAGAGTAGCAGTGTTGTGATGACTCCAATAAATCGCACACAGTTTACAAACACCAGTGTCGCTCCCTGCAGGTGGAATGGTGGGAGGACACTCAGGTTCCCAATGAGAAGAATGTTGTTACCTGACAAAGAGAGGTGGTAGTCAAAAGTAAGTTCCAAATGTTAATCAGCTATTTATTTTCAAACCAGGGAAAGGGAACACGGTCACAGGGAAACTATTACCCCTAATCTCCTGTACAAGGAGGACTCTAAATGAAATCGGCAATAATAACTCCACTTTGAGTGTTCTATCTTCTATACCCTGTACGAGGGTGACTCTATACAAACCACTTTCAGTAATCGGCTGTAACAGCTCTGCTTTAAGAGCATTCTATCTTTTATACCCTGAGGTGCACTTCTACCTAGGGTCTATCAATTGAAGTACTCCTTTCTAAGACGCTTCATAGCATGTTTCTACAAGACTCTATTTATGTCATTAAAGGCAGTTCATTCACAGTTGTACTTTCTCTGTAGTCGAGAAGAAAACTGGGATACGGAATCTGGAAATAAGGAACAACTTGGCGACTGGCTAGGGTGGCTCTGGGGACTTTCTTGGAAACTAGGGGAATGCAGAGGATTCTGAATAGACCATGAGTTTCTCTGCCACACACACCTGTCTAGGGTTGCTGGAATTCAAGAACAGGACAAGGATTTCCTCGGCTAAGAACCCACTAAGGCCATGAAATTGAAGCAAAATGGATCTAGCCACAGTCCACTTCTGGACTACGGAAAAGGAGAAGATGCAGAACAACCAGCCACAGCCTGCTTCTGGACTGCCGGGTGACAAAGAAGATGAAGAACACCTCCACAGCCCTCTTCTGGACTGCCTGAAAAGAAGATGCAGACCACCCTGCCACAGCCCGCTTCTGGACTTCCGGGAAAAGAACAAGATGCAGAGCACCTTGCCACAGCCCACCTCTGGACTGCGGAAAGAAGATACAGAACAACTGGTCACAGCCCACTTCTGAACTGTAGGAAAAAAAGGAGATGATGGGAGGAGGAAGTCTGTGGACACTGAAGAATGACAGAGTTCTGGACACCAAGGCTGGATGAGCCAAGGACTGACATAAAATAATAAACAGCATAATGACTCAGGATACTAGAACAGAAGGTCTGGATGGCACTTCGGTGTGGATGACAAAACAAGAAAACAGATATGCAGACTTTGTACTGGGCCAGGCTGTACACTAGGAACTGATAGAGAAAAATAACAAACAAGACATTGCAACTGAGTCAACTGTGGCACAGTTCTTCAGAAAGTTGCTGTTGGCTGCTTTGGAGATGCACTGGAAGAACTGGAGGAATAAATATTAATTTTTTATAGGGGCATAGTGACTCCCATGGGAGGGCCTAATGTATAGTCCCAACTGGTAATTTATTTGAATATTCGGAAGGAGAGAGAAAAGTGACATATAGGCCGAGAGAGATTCAAATGGGAGCTCACCATGAAAGGCCCAGAAAAGGCCCAGAAGAACTGATGAAGACTGATAGGGATGCACACTAGTGAAGTGACTCTGAAGATTGCTGAAGATTGATTCAGATAATTTCCCAGCATCGAAATGCTGGCACAAAGCAAGGCAAAGACAATTCTGGTACTTACAGTATTTTTATAGGATGGATAGCAATAAATGTCACAGTTCTTACTGTAGTGGTCAGCTGCACAGTCTCAATGTTCAGACCACAGGAAATAAACAGGCACTTTACTATTCTGGGTGAACCCTGGCTTTCAGTGGACCTAACTACCAAGGGGTGCCATTAGTTAAATCAGGTTCTTCTGTTACTGTGAGTACACTGCTGTTAGGCATAGGCTTCCTCAAAATGCTATAGACTCCAATGTCAGTCTAGGGCCCTTTAACAGCTATGGGCCTATGTGGCTAGCTAGGCTTCCTTAACATCAGGGATTGCTAATGTTTCTGGGCCCCTTTAACACCTGTGGGTCTGAATGGCTAGCTGTGGACCTCGGGACTTGGGTTGCCCCTTTAACTCATTATACCCTGGCCGGCCATTTTGTATCAGGAGAATCAATGGATGGCTCGGACTTCCTATGGAGCAATTGGGTACAATGAGTTTTAAGTGACTGTGAGCCCTAATTTGCCTTTAAGACCTGGGCCTAGTCACCTCTTTAACAGCAGTGGACCTAACTTGCCCTTTTTATGACCTACAGGCCTAACTTGCCCTTTTTAAATTTCTGGGCCTTTCATGGCTGAGCCCCATTTGAATCTCTCTCGGGTCTATATGTCACTCTTTTCTCTCTCTCCCTTCCGAATATTCAAATAAATTACCAGTTGGGACTATACATTAGGCCCCTCCCCATGAGAGTCACTATGCCCCTATAAAAAATTAATATTTATTCCTCCAGGGCCTAGTACTGTCTCGTCCCTCCCGGTAGCACTGGAGTGCTAAATACAATTTTTATTTTTATAAAATAAAGTCCTGGCAGCCAGCATGCTTCATTGTGTTGCTGCCCACTCACCACCCCATCCTGGGGTGTAGCTGCTGCAGATGAGAGGAGGTAGGTTTGCTGGAAGTGGGAGGGATTTTGGGTAGGAGCTCCTCGGATGACCAGGGGCCCTTCCGGGTCCTATGACACCTGATGCTCTCTTCTTAATGCGGCTCCTCTCACGCCACCAACAGAAAACCAGGAAACTATTAGTTTTTAAAATTATAATAGCAAACTGGGCTGTCAGAGCCCAACTCGGTGAATGGGATGCCACTCCTCTCCTCTCCTCTCCTCTCCTCTCCTCTCCTCTTCTCTCCTCTCCCCTTCCATTCCATTCCCTTCCCTTCCCTTCCCTTCTCCTCTCCTCTCCTCTCCTCTCCTCTCTCTCTCTCTTCTCTTCTCCTCTCCTCTCTCCTCTCTTCTCTTCTCTCTTCTCTTCTCTTCTCTTCTCCTGTGTGGGCACCACACACTCAGTGCACAACTGGGGATGCTGACTCAGAAGCCAGTACAGGAACTGTGGACAGGAGGAACAGAGGCACACAGCACAGCTCTCAGGACGGCTTCAACCTCAGAAGGTAAGCCAACCAGTCCCCACTCGCTGTCTGTGTCCTCTCTTCCTGCTGCTTCTCATTCAACTGCCCAAAAAAATGATCTTTTCACCAAAAGAAGCACTTGGGGTTTCAGTTCTCTAACCCTGAGCACCTGCTACAAGTTTAATGTATTTTTTTGAAAACTAACACCACACGCTGGTCAGGGACAGCAGTCCCAGCACGTGGACAGCCACAGCTCTTGCTGCCTGTTCGGGGGGGGGGATTCTGTGATCACAGCAGGCAGCCAAGAAACTTTGTTTTTTACAAGCACAATTATAACTGTTGCTTGAAAAAAGGGGGGCAGAATTCACTGAAAGGGGCCCTATGATGCCCACACTGCCCTCTGATGCTCATACTGCCCTAAGAGGGGCACTCTGTTTATTTCTTTGTTTTCTGTTGTGCCCCCTACACTCTGGGGCACTACAGAGTCGGGCCCACCAAATAATACGTGTCCCATGTATCCCCAAAATTATATAACACCTATTACAGTATATTTAAATGAACTATTATAGTACTATCTAAATGAGAAACATCTCTAAAGCCTGTAAACAGACTGTATAACAGTTTTCTTAACTCTATCTTCTATGCAAGCTTTAAAAGTTTGAATGCAATTTTTCTTACTACAATCTATAAGTGCTATGAACTATAACTGTAAAATTAATTATCAAGACTTTAAATATTTCTTAACCGCTAAGGTGATTCTTTTAACTATAAATAATACACTATACATTTAACGTGACTGTGTCTGGGAACCTTATTAGCTTATGGTAATATGGGGTGCTCGAACTAGGAAATTTCTGTCAGTAACCTTCTTGGAGGGATCCCAAAATTAGCTCTTTGAGATCTACAGGGTAAAAGAATTGAAGGCTGGTCTTCCCTGGGGGGGGGGGGAATGCTACAAGTCTCGATGGCCGAGCCCTGGGGGAGGAATCCTACAAGTCTCGATGGCTGAGAGGGACCTGGGGGTGGTAGTAGATGTCAAGATGAACAACTCTGAGACTTGTAGGAGGGCAGCAGCCAAGACCAACAGGATGCTGGGATGTATTGCTAGGGGGATCACCTCCAGAAGGAGGGAAGTGATACTCCCTCTGTATAACTGCTTGGTGAGGCTGCACCTTGAGTACTGCGTGCAGTTTTGGAGGCCACACTTAAGAGGACATTAAACTCCTGGAGAGGGTCAGAGGAGAGCAGCAAAATGATTTGGGGCTTGGGGACAGGACCTTTGAGGAGAGGATCAAAGAGCTAAATATGTACACATTGGAAGAGAAGGGAATGGGGACATGATAGAGGTCTTCAGGTACATGAAGAGGGTAAACAGGGAGGAACAGTCAGGGTGCTTTGAAGGAAGGAGGAGGAGGGGGCCACTAGAGGGCATGGGTGGAAGCTGGAGGGAAGATTCAGGGAGAAAGGAGAGGTGCTACTTCACTGAGAGGGTAGTGGAGCCATGGAATGCACTGCCTAGGGGCTGGTGGAGGCAGAAATGGTGGAGGGGTTCAAGAGGGGTGGGACAGGTACAGGGAAGGGTTCTGGAAGCAAAATCCAATGCAGCAGGAATACTCCGGAACTGGGAAGGAGAAGCCAGAGAGGCGGCCCGGGCAGCAAGGTCAGCACCAGGGTGAGGCTGACCAAGCAGCTGAACACGAAAGACCATTAGGCCTATTCTGCTGGCATTTTAGTATGTTAGTATAATAGATTCTGTCTCTACTGCATTTTCAGGCATCACATTTTCAAGACAGTCTGAGTTAGCAATAACTGGATAACTCCAAGGGCTGGCATACCAGACTGTTGGAGCCTCTAGCTTAGTTAGGTCTGAGTTACTGGGATGAGCCTCCTGCCTCTCCGATGGCTTTCAGTCTTGGCTAACAGGTGGGTCTGATCTGACTAGGAATAGGCATAACTTTAGCAGATTCCGGTGCATGATCTTGGTATTTTTCCCAATTTCACCAGGAATGTTGTACACTGGGAGTTCTCTGTATGGGATTTCCACAATAAGATATGGTTCAGGTGTCCACTTGGAAGATAGTTTAGTCAATTTCTGTGTCCTTTTGAGCAATATTCGGTCACCAGCTTGTAACAGACTGGCATCAGCCTTGGCATTGTACAATGCCTTTTGTTTTGATGTACCTGAGCCATGTGCTGATCTGGGACTTAGCCTGCTTCTTGTAATCTGTTATTGTATTTGGCAACCCAATCTGTGTATTGATTACTGGAAGGAGTATTTTAAGTCTACATTGAGTACAAGGTCCATTGGAAGATGACAATGGCTTCTGAACAATAAAGTAAGGGTATACCCTGTTGAGCTTTGTATGTGTTGTTGTAGAGGTAGGTCAGTTCTGGTAAGATTGTAGACCAGTTTGGGCATCGGTGTTCTGGCAATGCTCTCAGCATGTTGATTAGAGTCTGGTTAGCTCTTTCACACAATCCATTGGTCTGTGGATGGTATGCAGTGGTACGGATCTTCTGACTTCCATATAAGTTGCACAACTCATGGAACAATTGCGATTCAAATGAGGTTCCTTGGTCTGTCAGGATTCTGCTTGGGAATCCATATGGCTATACAAAATATTTTAGAAATGTTGGTGCAGTGTTCTTAGCAGTTAGGTCTCTAACTGGTGCAGCTACAATAAACTTTGAGTAGTGATCCACCATAGTGAGGACATGATCAATATCATTCTGACTGGGTTCAAGTTTTAAATGATCTAAGGTGACCAATTCTAGAAGAGCATGACTGATAATAGGCTGAAGAGGAGATTTTGATCAGTTCTGTTACCTCTTTTTAAGTTGCAGGTTGGACATTCTTCACACCATTTTTGGATTTGGGATTTCATTCTTGCCCAATAGAATCTTTTTCTAATACTGGACTCAGTTTTCTTGCTCTCAAAGTGTCCTGACTTGTCATGATAAGCCCCCAAGATTACAGGTGCATTCTGCTCCAGTACAATTATTTGGGTAATTTTGTAGTGGATGTGAGGATCTCTGCTCTGTCTGATTAGTTTGGAGTCTTGCACAGTTAATCAGTTGCAGTGTCGCCATAGTTTAATGAGTTCAGGGTTGGCATCTTTCCTGAGGTTAGACCCAAAACCTTGATTGGTTTTTAGGAGAGTTCAAATCTGTTGTAGTACTGGACTTTGATTCTGAAGTTGAATCCACAGGTTATCCTGTTCTACCACATGGATTGAGTGATTAGACTGAGTCTCAATTGTTGTTACAGGACTGAGTTGACAGCATGCATGTACCAGTTATGCTGGAACTTGTAAAAATACAGGCATTTCCACATCCTCCAGGATTGGATCATTGTTTTCAGGTTCTTCCTGCTGAGGTTACCTAGATAAGGTGTCAGCATTGGCATTGCTCTTTCCGGAGCAATGCTTTAGGGTAAACTGATAGTTGAGCAGCCTTGAAGCCCATCTCTGTTCTAATGCTTCCAATCTAGCAGTAATGAGGTGAGCTAGCGAGTTGTTGTCGGTATACACAGTGAAAGGTGTGACGGCCAAATAATGTCTAAATTTCTCCGTGACTGCTCAGACTAGAGCCAGGAATTCTAGTTTAAAGGAACTATAACATTTGTCCTTCCATTCTGAACCTCATAGGCTGTGACTAGCGTATGCAATAACTCTCTCCATTCCAGACTGTTCTTGTGCCAGTACAGCACCTAAACTTTGATAACTGGCATCCGTGTACACCTTGAAGGGTTTGGTGTAATCTGGGTATGCCGGAATCGGAGAATCAGTTAATGCTTGTCATAAGCTGTTGAAAGCAATCTGATGTCTAGAGGCTCAAATAACTGGTTGATTCTTGGATGTGCATCCTGCTGTTGATCCCGAAGTTGCTCATGAAGAGGTGCAGCTAATCGAGCAAAATTCTGGATGAACCTGTGGTAATATCCAGCAAACCCAAGACATTTTCACGTCTCTCACTGTAGTAGGTACAGGCCACTCTTGTAGAACTTGTGTTTTGTCTGAGTCTGGTGACACTCCATTTGCCGAAACAATATGTCCAAGGTAGTTAACCCGGGGTTTCAGAAGGTGACATTTGGACGGTTAAGCTTGAGTCAGTATTGAGTGAGGTGTTCGAAGACTTTTGCTAGATGTTCTAAATGATCTTCATGTGTTTTGGAGAAAATGATAATGTTGTCCAAGTACAGAAGTGATATGTTGAAGTTGCCACTCCCTAGGCAATGTTCCACAAGGCATTGGAAAGTACCAGGAGCGTTACATAGGCAAATGGCATACGAGTAAACTCGAACAGTTCCACTGTGGTGATAAAAGTGATTTTCTCAATGTCTTCTGGTGCAACTGGCACTTGTCAATAACCACTGGTCAAATCTAAGGTGGAAAACACAGCTGCCGAGTGCAGTGCGGTGAGAGAATCTTCAATACGAGGCAGAAGGTACACATCCTTGTATGTAATATTGTTAAGCTTTCAGTAGTCGGCGCAGAAGCAAATTTTCCCATCTTTTTTCTTTATGAGCACTATTGGTGCAGCCAATGGACTATGGTTCTTTTGAATGGCTTTTGCCTCTTTCATTTCTTCAAGCATATCTTTTACCAGCTGGTACATGGCTGGTGGAAGTGGATGAAATCTTTCCCATATAGGAGGGTGCTGATTTGTGGTGATATGATGCTGAACCCCTTGAGCTAATCCAAAGTCTAATGAATGTTTACTGAAAGCTTGGTGGTGCCGAATTGCTACCTTTCTGATGTCTTGTTCTCGAGCATCAGTAGTATTAGACATGCCGATGTCAAGTTTGTCTAACCGGTCTGGCAGATCTTGGCCATTCAGGTCAGGCTGGTGTTCTCATGTCGTGGATTGCTGGCAAGCTGCTACACTAATTCGGGCCTCTGGTTCTAGTACATCTTGGATGTGAACAGTGTGTAATCTGGCAACAGGTTGATTTTTGTAGATTTGGACGGCATGGTTTTCGCAGTTAAGAACTCGTACAGGAATCTGTCCTTTACCGACAGTAGCCACATTGCGTGCAACAATAACAGGATCTTCTTTGTCATTGTGGTACGGTTCTACCAGGGCACCATAATCCTGTCCTCTGGGACCAACTTTCATCTTGCACCAGAGAGTACTTTTAGTTCCTGGGTTTAAGGTGATAGGATGGGAATCCGTCACTCTGACCTTCACAATCTCTCTGTCTGCATTAGCAAAATGCTGATGGCATTGCAGTAACTCTATGGTTTGTTGTAACACCTGCTTATCCACGGTGGGTATGTGCATGTCTGAGTATATCCATGAGATCTCCAAAGCAATGTTGCAATACATTCATTTCTAAGATGAGTGTAGGTAGCCCATTAATGTCAGCATCGCTGATGATGATTCCTTGCTGAGCTTGGGTATAACTTCCCAACTGCACATCAGCCTCAATATACCCAAGGTACAGGACTTCAATACCATTCCTAACTATTAGTCACATCCAAGATCAGGGTGGATGCTGTAGATCTCGAGGGTCCCAGTATTGCTGGAAGTATCTCCATTGTAGTGTAGTGATTTGGTATCCTATGTCAAGTAAAGCCAGAAGGTCATGTCCATTTACTTTGACTGTCACAGTTGGGCATTTCCCTATGAAAAGGGATTTGTCCTTTCTTGGGGTTGGACCTGATCCATTGCTCTCTGAGACTCAGTCCACATTCCCAGGGATTTCTTTTAAAATGCTACGGCATTCACGGGAGCTTGTACACATCATCTTTCCACATGCCCTGCGATTCCACATCTCGGACAGATGGGTCTCCCCTGACCGTCAAAGCAATCAGTCAGGCGCCATCCTTCTCTGTGTCTCATTTGGGACATTGTCTCTTTGGGTCCATGGGTTCTCTTAGGCTGATTATCTTCAGGCCTTGACCTCCAATTGCTTTTGAGATCTCTCACCTTTGGCACACTTCGTGACTTCCTTGTAAGGGTGGCAAGCTGTTCAGTCCATTCATGTCCTGGTCCTGGGCTAGGCTTGCAAATGGAATCTGTGCTTGAGCCATCTGTGTGTAGGCCTCTTCTGTACCAGCGTATCTATCTGATGGGGACAGTCTGTCTGAACTTGTTCCTGGCGCCCAATGATTTTCTTGCCTCCATCCTTCAGTGTGGTAGTCTGGCCATGCAACACCGGGGAACATCATATGTTGCTGACACATGGCAGCCTCTTCTCCTGCCTGGCTTGAACCAAGAATGTGGACTGCTGTCTTCTTGAAGTCGAGGAAGGGAACATCAGGATCCTGTAGATGTAACATTCACAATTCTTATCATAAGGCTTCACTGTGAACACCATCAATAAACTTTCCCTTGAGGGTCCGGTCTGGGTCTCGCACCTCTCGTGGATCCCTTCTCTCTATTGCTCGGAGCATTTCCACAAGCTCAAGGCATACTCCCTCAGGGTCTCTTGAGGATTCTGTGTTTGAGAAAAGAATCTCATTTTCAAGTTCCGATACAGTACGGGTGTCAAAGGTATTCCTTAACCTATTAAAATGTGGTCTGCAGTCGCCTTTCTCTCACAGGTCATGACTAAACCTCTCATTGAGCAGCTCCTTCAGTTGCCCCAATGGAATCTGAACTTTTGATGCTCTGGAACCTGGTAGAGCCAGAACATTGATTGCATTTCTGCTTGAAATTCTCTAATTTGCTGGAATCTCCAACATCTGACTCTACCGTGTAGATGGGAAGCAATGGCACTCCAAAGTAATATGGCATGGTCAACGGAGTAGGTTGCACCATCATTTATAGGCCTTCTCCTTCTCCTCTGTCCATCTCATTATTACTTCCAGCTTCTGACAACATCTGGACTTTACTTCTTCTCTGGCTTTGGAGTCTTTGGAGAACACTCTACCCCCTGCTCACTGCACCAAAAGTTCTTGTGGTGCACTGATGGTAGTGTGTGCTGGGCTCCATTAAAGAATAAAAGGGTAACAGAGTAGCAGTGTTGTGATGACACCAATAAATAGCACAACATTTACCAACACCAGTGTTGTTCCCTGCAGGTGGAATGGTGGGAGAACATTCAGATTCCCAATGAGGTGGATGTTGTCACCTGACAAAGAGA
This sequence comes from Neoceratodus forsteri, assembly GCA_016271365.2. NCBI lineage: Eukaryota > Metazoa > Chordata > Ceratodontiformes > Ceratodontidae > Neoceratodus > Neoceratodus forsteri. The sequence continues at coordinate 720,513,051 of CM057458.1, read as the reverse complement.
GGTGGGAGTCAAAAGTAAGTTCCAAATGCTAGACAGCTGTTTATTTTCAAACCAGGGAAAGGGAACACGGTCACAGGGAAACTCTTAATCCTAATCTCGTGTACGAGGAGGACTCTAAATCAAATCGACTGTAACAGCTCCTCTTTAAGAGCATTCTATCTTCTTTACCCTGTACACGGGTGACTGTATGCAAGCCACTTTCAGTAATCGGCTATAACAGCTCCGCTTTAAGAGCATTCTATCTTCTGTACCTTGAGGTGCACTTCTACTTAGGGACTATTACCTGGAGTACTTCATTCTAAGAAGCTTTATAGCATGTTACTACAAAACTCTACTTATGTCATTAAAGACAGTTTGTGAATGGCTGAACTTTGTTGTCAAGAAGAAAATTGGGATACAGAATCTGGAAATAAGGAACAACTTGGCTGACTGGCTAGTGTGACTCTGGGGACTTCCTTAGAAACTAGGAATGCAGAGAATTTTGAACCGATCATGAGTTTTTCAGCCACACCCCACCTCTCTAAGTCTGCCGGAATTCAAGAAGAGTACAAGGATTTCCTTGGCTAAGAACCCACTGAGGGCAGCTGGAATGGAAGCACAATGGATCTGGCCACAGTCCGCTTCTGGACTGCTGGGAAAAGAAGAAGATGCAGAACAACCAGCCACAGCCCACTTCTGGACTGCTGGGTGATGAAGAAGATGCAGAATGCCCCTGCCACAGCCCCTTCTGGACTGATGGGAAAAGAATAAGATGCAGACCACCCTGCCACATCCTCTTCTGGACTGCCAGAAAAAGAAGAAAATGCAGACCTCCTTGCCACAGCCACTTCAGGACTGCCAGGAAAATAAGAAGATGCAGAACAACTTACCACAGCCTACTTCTCGACTGTCAGGAAAGAAGAAGATAATGGGAGGAGGAAGTCTGTGGATGTTGGAGAACGACAGAGTTCTGTGCACCAAGGCTGAACAAGCCAAGGACTGACATAAAATAATAAACAGGATGATGTCTCAGGGTACTGAAACAGAAGAGCTGGATGGCACTTTGGTGTGGACAACAAAACAAGAAAATGGATGGCAGACTTTGTACTGGGCCAGGCCGTACACTAGGAACTGATAGAGGAAAATAACAAACAGGACGTTGCAACTTAGACAACTGCGGCATGGTTTTTTAGGAAGTTGCTGTTGGCTGCTTCTGAGATGCACTAGAAGATGATTCCTGAAGAACTGATGAAGACTGATAGGGATGCACATTGATGAAGTGACTCTGAAGATTGATGAAGACTGATTCGGATACTTTCCCAGCACCAAAATGCAAAAAGTCAGTTCTGGCACTTGCACTGTTTGTAGGATGGATAGCACTGCACTAAATGTTACAGTTCCTACTATAGTGGTCAAGTGCACAGTCACAATGTCCAGACCACAGTAAATAAACAGGCACTTTACTATTCTGGGTGAACCCTGGTTTTCAGTGGATCTAACTACCAAGGGGTCACTCTTGCTAAATCAGGTTCTCCTGTTACTGTAGGTACACTGCTGTTGGAATAGGCTTCCTAAAATGCTATAGACTCCAATGTCAGTCTAGGGTACTTTGACACCTGTGGGCCCATGTGGCTAGCTAGGCTTCCTTAACATAGGAGATCGCTAATGCTGCTGGGCCCCTTTAACATCTGTGGGACTGAATGGCTACTAAGACCTCAGAACTTGGGTTGGCCCTTTAAGTGACTGTGGGCATAACTTTCCTCATTAAGACCTGTGCCTAGTCGCTCCTTTAACAGCAGTGGGCCTAACTTGACCTTTTTAAGACCTGCAGGCCTAACTTGCCCTTTTAGACTGCTGGGCCTTTCATGGCTGAGCCCCATTTGAATCTCTTTAGGGCCTTTCTTGCATTGCACCTCTAAATCTGTCTTAGGCCTTTCCTAGGCTGAGTCCCTTTAAATCTCTCGTGTGCCTTTCCTAGGTTGAGCCCCTTTAAATCTCTCTCTGGCTTTTCTGTCCTCTTTTCTCTCTCTGCCTCTTCGCCATCCCTTCTGAATATTCAAATTAATTCCCAATTGGACCTACACAGCAGGCCCCTCCCGTGGGCATCGCTATGCCCTATAAATATGAATATGTATTCCCCAGGGCCTGAAACCGTCTCACCCCTCCTGGTAGTGCCAAAGCACTAATTACAATGTTTATTTTGATAAAATAAAGCCTAGTGGCCAACACACTTCACTGTGCTGTCACTCCATTACCACCCCAGCCTGGGGTGTAGCTGCTGCAGATGGGAGGAGGGAGGGAGGGAGGTTTGCTGGAAGTGGGAGGTATTTCGGGCAGGTGCTCCTCAGATGACTGGGGTCTCTTGTGGGTTCTATGATACCCGACGCTCTCTTCTTAATGCGGCTCCTCTCATGCCACCAACAGGAAACTGGGGAACTATTATTCTTTTAAATTAAATTAGCATACAGGGCTGTCAGAGCCCAACTCGGTGAATGGGATGCCGCTCCTCTTCTCTTCTTCTGTGTGGCCGCTGCACACTCGCCGCATGACTGGGGATGCTGACTTGGGATCCAGTACAGGAGCTGTTGACAGGAGGAACAGATGCACACAGCACAGCCCTCGGGATGGCTTCAACCTCAGCAGGTAAGCCAACCAAGTCCCCACTCACTGTCTGTGTCCTTTCTCCCTGCTGCTACTCATTCAACTGCCCAAAAATGATCTCACCAAAAGAAGCACTTGGAGTTCCAGTTCTCGAACGCCGAGCACCTGCCACAAACTTAATGTATTTTTTTTTAAACTAACACTGGGCAGGGACAGCAGTCCTAGCGTGTGAACAGCCATGACTCGATGTGCCTGACCAAGCAGGGGGAATCTGTGACCAGTGCAGGCAGCCAAGGAAACTTTGTTTTTTTAGAAGCACATTTACAACTGCTGCTTGAAAAAGAGGGGAATTCACTGAAAGGAGCCCTATGATGCCCACACTGCCCACTGATGCCCACAATGCCCTAAGAGGAGCTCTTTTTTTATTTCTTTGTTTTCTGTTGTGCCCCCACACACAATTCTGAGGCACTACATTTAGAATGTACAGGATTTTAGGAAAGATATTCTTCAGGGCAGCCTAATCCTCTTACCCCACAAGCCCTCTGATGACTAGTGCTCCTTCAGTATCCTGGCCACTGGCATCATGAGTGGCAACGCTGTCCCTGTGTCAAAGTTCCAGCTCTACATTTAATTTTTCTCACATGTTTGAATCCCATCACAGTTTTATGTTCACTGTGTGCCTCTGAGGATGTTACTTGAACTCCTGGATTTATTGTATTTCAGTTAGACTGTTTTCTTTTTCTTTCTTTCTTTCTTTCTTTCTTTCTTTCTTTCTTTCTTTCTTCTTCTTTCTTCAGTGTTCTATACAGGATAGTTCTCTGAAACCTAAGCTTCATTTGGTAGAATGTCCTCAATGTAAAATGTACAATGATACAATTAAAAACAACTACATACAACCTGAAATGTAGTTTCCAGTGTGGTAATGAAGGAAGCCAAACTGGAGCAATTTCTAGGTGTGAAATCTAGGGAATTCCAAGAAGCAGGGCCAGCAAATGAAAATGAGGGCCTTCCCCATCCCATGCTTACCTTTGTGAGAGCAAAACAATGACTGGCAACATCACATAATCCATAATGATGTAATAGAACATGGGATCTATCATGAAGATAAGTACAGAAAGATTTGTGAATGCCCTGAAAAACAATTTTAACCAGTTTGATTCTCATAGAAGAGTGACAAGGCCAGACAAGAATTTATAATGTGAAACAATGATGAATGCCTTAACTGCAGCAAGGCTATACGATAGGGATAAGGCTATGCTCTATAAATGCTGTAAATTGTAGAAGAAACATAAATTAGAAAATATAGTCCCATCATCACAAAAGTTAAGAAAATGCCATCTCTCATATACAGGTAGTCGTTCCACCAAAGATTCTGTTAGTAGTACAAATGGGATGGGGACAAGCAGACAGGGAGAGGCAGGATGGAGTCAACACTTGTCAAGGAAACCTTATTATAACCCTCCATGGCCATGTCCATACCATCCTCATAAGTAGTCAGCATACCTAGAATACCCAGTACTTCAAGGAACCTTAATGAAGTCTAGCTCCATTACATAGAAACATAGAAACATAGACTTTGACAGCAGATAAGGACCACTTGGTCCACCCAGTCTGCCCATTTCCCTACCTACTAGTTAAGCTGCAGATTCTAGTTAACCAACAGCCTACTTCCTGCAACCCCCAACTATAATTGCCTTGTGTCTGTCCCATGCATGTTTGAATTCCCCCACTGTTTTAGACCCAACGACCTCCTCAGGAAGGCTGTTCCATGTATCCACCACTCTCTCCGTGAAAAAAAATTTCCTCACATTACCCCTGAGCCGTCCCCCCTCTATCTTTAAATTGTGCCCCCTTGTTCTTACACATCTCTTTTTCTGAAAGATGCTACCCTCCTGGACTTTGTTGATTCCCTTGAGGTACTTGAACATTTCTATCATGTCCCCCCTGTCCCTCCTTTCATCAAGAGTATACATATTAAGCCTCTAGACTCTCTTCATATGGCTTCTGCTGCAGACCCTGCACCATTTTAGTTGCCCTCCTCTGGACTGCTTCCATCCTGTCTATGTCCTTGCGTAGATGAGGTCTCCAAAACTGCATGCAGTACTCCAGATGGGGTCTCACCAACTGTCTGTACAGAGGATAACAACTTCCCTTTTTCTACTTGTGATGCCCCTTCCTATGCATCCCAGTATCCCCCTGGCTCTCCTTACCGACTTTTCACATTGCTTACCCACCTTTAGGTCATCTGATATGACTACCCCCAGGTCCCTTTCCATTTTTGTTGTTGTTAGTACCTCCCCTGCTATTGTGTGCTCTTCTCCTGGGTTTTTGTTTCCCAGGTGCATTACTTTGCACTTCTTTGTATTGAATCTAAGTTGCCACATGTCTGACCATTCCTCTAACCTTGCCAAGTCCCTTCTCATCTTTTCTACCCCCTTGTGTATCAACTCTGTTACAGATCTTCGTCATCTGCAAAGAGGCATATCTTTCCTCCAGACCCTCTGCAATGTCGCCTATAAAGATGTTAAGAGGACTGGACCCAGTACTGAGCCCTGAGGTACTCCACTAGTGACCTCCCTTTCTTGGAATGTGTCCATTCACTATTACCTTCTGTGTCCTGTTGTGCAGCCAGTTTGCTACCTAGGCTACCAGCCTGGGACCCACTCCCAGGCTGGCTAACTTGATTATTAATCTTTTGTGCGGGACTGTGTCAAATGCCTTGCTAAAGTCTAGGTAGGCCATATCCACAGCCCCTCCATGGTCTATTACTTTGGTCACCCAGTCGAAGAAATCAATTAGATTTGTCTGACATGACCTTCCTGCTGTAAATCCATGCTGCTTTGGGTCCTGTGCCCCGCTGGCCTCTAGGTGCTCAACAATTCTTTCTTTCAGAAGTGATTCCATCATTTTCCCTACCACTGAGGTCAAACTTACAGGTCTGTAGTTTCCCGCTTCTGCCTTGCTCCCACTTTTGTGAAGGGGAATCACATCTGCCCTCCTCCAGTCCTCAGGTACCACCCCATCCTGCCATGATCTGTTAAAAAGCGTGGTCAGTGGTGTCACTAGGTCCTCCCTTAGCTCTTTTAGGATTCTAGGGTGAATCCCGTCAGGCCTCATTGCTTTGTCCACCTTGAGTTTTAGGAGTTCTTTCAGGACTCTTTCTTCTGTGAATGGACTGGTGTCAACCCCCCTACCCAGAGTGCTTCTATTGTCTGGTTTAGGTAACTCCTCCTCATCTTCTTTTGTGAATACTGAGCAAAAGTATTCATTCAGAATCTCTGCCTTTTCACTGTCCCCCTCTGTCCACCTCCCCTCTCCTTTATTAATCTTCACTATCCCTCCCTTAACCTTTCTATGCTCCCTAATGTACCTATAAAAGGTTTTATCCCCCTTCTTAACTGAGTTGGCTATTTTTTCTTCAGTTTGGGCCTTTGCTAGTCTGACTGCCTTCCCCACTTCTTTCTGGTTTAATTGATACAGTTCCCTGTCATGCTCCTTCTGTGATTCCTTATACTTTATGAATGCAGCCTTTTTCTCCTTAACCTTCCCTGCCACCTCGTTTGAAAACCATAGTGGTTTTCACTCCGCTTTGTTTTCTTTATTTGCTTCACACAAAGGCTTGTTGCTTCTATGATGGCAGTTTTGATTTTTCTCCATTGTTCTTCCACCCCTCCTTTTTGGTCATTTGCTAGTGCATTTTTCAGGTATTCACCCATTTTGCCAAAGTCAGCTCTTCTAAAGTCCAGTATCCTTGTTTTGTATGGCTTATCTCCATGGTTGTGCTCATTGTGAAGCCACACTGTGCAGTGGTCGCTTGTTCCCAGGTGTCTACTGACTTCTAAATTTCTGATCCTCTCCCATTTGAGAGTACCAGGTCTAATATTGCTCCTCCCGAGTGGGTTCCAACACAAGCTGTCTAAGTCGTTCTGCAGGCATTGAGAATGACCCTGTTTGGATCGGCTGCAGTACCTGTTATCCAGTTAGCATCTGGCATATTCAGGTCCCCATCAACAGTATCTCCCTTTTTCAGCCATTTTGAGAATGTCCTCTATCATTTTGTTGTCCATTTCTCCCTTGAGACGGGGTCTGTATACAACCCTATGCGGATTATGCCATTCCCTGTCTCCAAGGTGACCCAGAGTGCCTCTTGTCCTCCCCTTACTTTTAGTTATGTAGCTTTGATCCCTTCCTTATGTATAGAGCTACTCCACCTCCTCTTTTACCTTCCTTGTCCCTTCTGTAGATTGTGTACCTGGTATGTTGACATCCCAGTCATGGTTCTCGTGTACCATGTTTCTGTGACTGCCACAATATCCAACTGTTCATCTTCCATCAGGGCTACTAGCTCAGGAAACTTGTTTCCCAGACTACGGGCATTGGTACTCATTGCCCTCCATTTAATGCTGGCTTTATCCTTTTTTCCCCCATCCCTGCTCTTACTGTCCTTGTCTATTTTTCTATTTACCACTGTCCTGCCCTGTGTTGAGCTTTGTACCTCAGTGTTTACCTTACAACCTGCCATGTTTTGTGGGGGGAGGCTTGAAATTTTCTGCCTTTTATCAGCGCCCCCCCTTGGCTAGTTTAAAAGCTTGCCAAGGAAGTATTTAAACCTATCACCTAGGAGCTTGGTTCCCTTCATGGACAGATGCAGACCATCATGCCAGAATAGACCTTTATCTCTCCAGGTGGCCCCAGTCCCCAATGAAGCCAAAGGCCTGTGCTCTGCACCAGTTTTGCAACCATTCATTAAACTGCATGGTGTGCAGTACCCTAGCCTCACTCCTGCCATGGACTGGTAGCACCTCTGAGAAGGTTACCTTGCTTGCTACCCATCTGAGGCCCCTCCCCAACTCCACGAATTCATTCTGCACTGCACTGATCCCATGCCTAGCTAGGTCATTTGTCCCAAGGTGGACTATGATATCTAGTTCCCTCTCCTGCGATGCCGCTTCTGCAATCCTGAGGATTCCTCTCCTGTCCCTCCAAGCCATGGCACCAGGCAGGCACCTTACTTCCTTCTCCTCTCCCTTTCCCAGGTTTACCCCTAACAATAGAGTCCCTATCAGAAGCTGTTTCCTCCCCTGTGGTGTCCCTTGCCACCCATTTGTGGGTCTCACTTGTGGATGTCCTCAGCTTTTTCTGGGTCTCAATTGAGGGTGCCATCATAGAGGAACCTTGCTCTGCCAGAATGGCATATGATTTGTGTAGAGGTACAACTAGGGGCTTTTGCCTCTGTTCACTCTCTCCCAGAACCCACTGTGGTCCAACTGCTCTTCATACTTGGCAACCTCTGAGGCAGTGGTTGTGGCAGTGGTGCTCTTGGAAGGGGAGTCCTCCTAGTCCTTGCTAGTTCAGCCTGGAGGTGGGCAACCTCCTCCTCAGAGCTGACATTATGCCTAGATGAACCATATCAACTGGGGGTTCAAATGTGTGAAGGGGATCTGAATTTAACCATGAAATGATCCAGCCAACCTATAAGATCACCCTTGAGATGGAAATGTCAAGTTCCAAGGTGAAGACTAGGTCCAAGGTATGGTTAGGCTAGTGAGCAGCAAAGAAATTTGCTGCCCAAGGTTTGGTGCTGACATAAGCTGAAGATAAGCAAACTACAAACTCTCACTAGGTGTTGAAGTTCTACAGTACCAAAACCTGAGGACCACAATGTTACGCCAGCGATGAAGTCTAAAAATTCCTGAAAATATGTCCCCCATCATTTGGAGACCAGCAGATGAGGAGAATCTGACATCCTGTGCTCGATGTACCCTGAACCACTGCACATTCAAATATGGTGAACCCCACTTCGGACCTAAAGTAGATTGCCACCCCACCCCCCTACACTCCTTTCTCTAGCTGTGCACCAAACAAAACACATCAATGATAGCTGCTTCCAGAACTGTGCCAGAGTCATCCCCAATTCATGTTTCTGTGATGCACACCAGGTCAGCAGAGGAATTGGAAGTAAAATCCATCATCACTGCTATTTTATTCCTCAGTGATCTGGCATTGCACAAAATCATCCCAAGGGGAGGGGCAAAATCACCTGGCCTGACTGCTACCTCTCTTTCCAGGGAGATATCCCTGGTTAGAGGAGTGAGAAAGAAAGGATCCCTTTCAGATATTAACTTCTGTCCAAGGAGTCTCCTGGCCTTAAGTTTCACAATCTGCCCTCCTCTCTCCTCCCTCTCCCAGATGCAGCCCCCACCCCATGGCAACACCTGAGGATGCCAAGTTGACGGCAACATTTATATAATAGTTGGAAGCCCTGGCCTCATCTGTGTAGGCAGAGCTGGTGGAGGTGCTCAGCTTAGAGGAGAGCTGCTTCAGTCCTTGTCCCTTACTCTGACACTTATTAAAATAGAATTAACTCCCAGAAGACACCATCCCAATTGTCCATGGAAATTAATAAACTCAATAAACCTTATAACCTTTGCTTCCAAAATATTAGCCACACCTCACCCGCCCATCACACCTTAGTAATGTAACCATTCTCACATGAAAAATAATCACACATGCAAATCACTCATACACTCAGTACACCAAAACTATCCTCATAATGATCCATCCTCACTCATTCACAGAAACAATTCCAAATCACAGGACACATATGCTCTCAGAAAGGGGCACTAAAATAGAAATAAACTGCAAGCAGTCAAACAGTAGTCCATACAGGTGAGCTGACACAATTCCAAAAGCATAACACAAAGCTACAAAGTCTCAAATCTCAGGGAGTTTGACAGTCAAATGATCTTCAAAGTTCATGTGGCACCTTCAACCAAGGAATAATCCTTATAATTACAAATGCATAGCTAAAATCTCAATCTTGCAAGCAGAAGGTGGGAAATCATTAACTAAAGGCCTTTGAGCACTGGCACTGGAATGGCAAGCATACATCCTTTAATCCATTAAATGGACTTGTTCGCAATATACAGTAGCGAGTCAATATGTTACAAAAAGCACAAAAGTGGTGGCACTCAGTACAAAGAATTATAAAATGATTGGTTTGATACCAAGATAGAACAACCCAAGATGTTTAATCCAGCATGGTGAGAGTGTGGCAAAACCCTGTGCTTGAATCCAACACAAGACTCTTTGTCAGGAGTGAAGTTCCAAGCACAAAGTAAGTAATTTAAACAAAGGTTTTAAAGCAAAAAGTGCACAATATCAGCAATCACTGGTTAACTGAAGCACATCTGCCTCATTCCATCAATGTGTTAACTTCAAGAATCCAGAAACCCAAACTGGGACTTGCTCATTGCCTCCGAGTAAATGATTTTCCACAGACCCAAAACAGAGGAAGTTTCCATGCCAGTTATTGAACATAATTAAAGCCAGTGCTCAGCATTCCCAGTGGTGGCCTCCTAGTCAAAGACGTGTGCAATATTTACCCTGCTCCACATGGCGTAGCCTGAAGTGTGTATATGAGGGGGGGGGGGGGTAGTCCACTAAATATTTAGCAAAACAGTAGATAGATAGACAGACAGACAGACTGCATCCCTCTAAACAGCTGGTACTTTGAGCAGGAATAATGCATTCCATGGCTGCTGATCTTTAAAAGCTGATGACATCATTAACTTTTTTCTCCTGCATGAAACATTTTGGGAGATTGGGGGAAAATCATGCAAAATGCCCTCAAAGCCCATGTGGAACTATTTTGAGTGTTCTCTGTTCAGAACTGCAGGAAACATTAACAGGATATATGCAAATGAAGTGTGTCTAATCCACAATTATATGTTGTAGCATCATTGTATATTCCATATAACCCATATATTTCTTTAAAACAGGGTGCTTTATGCCAATGAATATTTTATCATTTTCTTTGTTTCAAAGCATTGGCCAAGAACACACACAAATCTACAGTATATATTTCATTTCTAGGGCATTAGGAAAGGGGACAATGGAATAATGCAAATACATAAGAACATGTAGAAAACATAAAAATAACAGTACAATCATAAGATGTGCAAACCATAACAAATCAAGCATTTGGTACAGAATCAAATGAACTGAACATCCCCAAATCAAATAAACACCATAAAGGGGACCATTGCAACCAGTGAAACAAGCACCTTAAGGGGCCCAGTTGCTGCAGTTATTGGAAGCAGAAGCCAAACAGGTGGACAGCTGTCAGTGAGTGGACACCAGCTTAGGGGGCTATGGAGGAGAAGACAAAGGGCATGGGGAGCAGGCACAGGACATGGAGAGCAGCTCCCTTGAGTGCCTGTTCAGCAGCCAATGAAAGGATAACATTTGAAGGAGAGAAAGAAATGCCATATAGAGGAGAACCTCCAGGAGAAATCTCCTTTTCTAAATGACCTACAACACCTAAGGTTAAGGAAGGAGTATTAGTTGGAGTGCCTGAAAAGATAGGCTGAAGAGGAGGTAGGCATCAGTAGGGAGGAAATGTATTTAGGGAAGCTTTTCAACCAGTGCTTACAGATTATAAAGGCAGAATCCACGTGACAGTAACTCTCAAGAGAAAGCCACCCAAGGGCAGAGTAGAAGTGGTAAGGCAGTTAGTGGGAATTTAGAAGAAAGCATGGTACAGTGGGACCAGTCTTGCAAACATGGTCTTGGAGAAGGCACCATAAACATTGTCACCTCTGTCAAGACCGGCAGGATCATTTTATGAATGATCTGTCTGGCTGCATTAGGATGACTAACTGCATTGCAACTGTAATATAGTTGCATGCAACAGACATGTAACTACAGTGTAATTACCCTGTTGCATGTAATTAATGATTAGTTGCACTGAAACTGACACAAAATAAAGTGTAACCAAAATTATCTTGCTTTTGCTGTTGTACAGTATGTGTCTTTTGGCAGGTTTATGTCACATGTGTTATATATGTTTTTATCAGATTGTGCAGCTCTCATTTAGTCTGTTACCACTTCCAACAAATTGAAATAATTCATTCACTCCATCCATTTATTCATTTCTATATATCACATCTTACCTGTAAACTGCATGCATGGTGTGGCACAAAACCATTAAAACAACAAGTACTATATATATGTGCAAAGTACTTTTTAAAATTCTTATAACTTTTCCATTTTAAAACATATTTTTCATACTGAACTTGCATTGCCATAGTAAGGACCCAATCTGCAGGGATGAACAGTTCAATGTTCAACCTCTACTACTTGTGAAAACACAAGTGCAACAAAAGCATCTTAAAACTATATTTTTCTTCAGAAAATAACAATATTTTGGCACTGATATCTCAAACCTACCTGGCAAAATTTTGTAAAAGATTTTCAAGAAAAGAGATATAAACAAAAATATTCTGTAGCCCCCCAGTGTCTAGGGGTATGATGGTGGTAAGTACGTGGGAAGGGGGCAACCACAATGGAAACTTTAAATGTTGACTTACTTCAGATTCTTCAGGACTAGGGTGCAAGCTTCCATCACAAGGTGCTGACTAGATGGCAACAGGGTTAGAAGCACAAACAAATATACAGATATTAAAACCCAAGCGGCAGTTGAGAATGGTAGAAAGCATTTATTGGAACTTGATTACTCCATGGAGCATTTTAAAATTATAAGGAATCTCAAATGGTGAAAATACTATACCACAAGACTAAGGGGCCAGCTATTTCAGTGTCCATTCACAGTCCATAGTACACCTTGTCATAGTCCTTCATCCATAACAGTGGTTATCACAGTTCCCCTTAGCCAGATACAATCCACATGCAACCCTTTCTGGCAGCTCCCACTCTCCCAAATTGTTGCAGATTCCAACTGTCTCACCCTGGCAGAAACCCATTGTACATCCACAGCTTCACTTGCTCAAATCTCTTTCCCAAGCTGGGCACCCAACTCTCTCAGGCGATACCTTCTGGTGGCTACAGATCCATAGGTTCGATTCTGGACTACAGTTCCCAGTCTCTTTTAATGGTAGACCCCTTTTGGAACTCACTTCACATCAGCTGTGGTCCCACAGGAACTATTTTATTCCTCTGGGTTCCATCTCATAATTGTGAAAATTATACGGCGATTCACAGAAGAGCGAGTACATCTCACCGAAAGCAAATTCATATATCTGGCCAACACACCAAATTCCAAGACAGTGACAGCCATGAATGATGTAATTTAAAGTTTAATGTGAGGGGCTATGCTACTCCTACCTCCTGCACCCCCAAAAAACTAAAATATTAAATTCCAGTGGGATGGACACCGGTGGCAAGGGGACACATCAGAGTGGGGATACAAAATAATCTAACAGCTCCATACTAGAAACAAAAAACTCACTGGTAGCTGGTCCTGAACCTAGAACCGTCACTGCTCCAGGTGGTGACAGTAACCATCACACCAAGCGGCCAACTTGGCAGCAGCAGGCTGCACTCACCTACTTAACTCCTAGCACTATTCCATTATCCCCCCATCAGTCACTCTCGCAGTTTTATCCCTTCACACTTGCTATTCCCTCCCCTCGCTATATCCTCCTAGTTGCTAATCCCTTGTGCGCACAAACTGAGTCACTCTTATATGAGTCACTCAGTTTGCTTTGCCCACATTATGGGATACCACTCCTCTGAAACCTTGGTAGCACGAAACCCATGAAAGTCATTCTCTCCGACTCAACCCTCTGCCTGGATGCAAAATGGTGGTGATCCCCACCGTGAAATAAAGTGCCCACTCTACTCACTTCAGGCTTTGGACCTATATCCCCATGACATCCCGAGGCTGGAATAAGGGTGGAAATCTCCACTGTGTATGTGAAGTCCCCTATTTGCTCTTTTCCTCTGACCAAGCTCTCATGGCAGCCCTTCTCCACTCCAAGGCTGTATACTACCCCCACTGCTTCTCAACAGGGTCAGAGCCCCAAAAGGTTTTAGTTTCAAAATGGCCACTGCCACGTCCTCAGTAAGGGTTTTAGTAAGCTCGGTCTACCCTCAGAAGTGGGCAACCTCCTACTCCAACTCCACTCCTGATTCTTTACACTTGAGCATGACCTCAGTGAGCTCCATCCTCAAGGAGTACCCTCAGACAATAGCTGAGAGCTTCCCAGAGGGAAAAGGAAATTTTACCTGTGATGGGTTTTAGCTCAAGGACTCAAAGGATACTAACCTACTGCAGGTTCCCTTCCTACAGGGGTTACAGTTCTATATTTGAAGTCCCTTAGGACTTCCCATGCCCTCAAAAGGTCCTTCATTCAATTTCTAAGTTATTGTTACCATTGCATTGATTAAGAAAAATTAAAAATTGTGACAATGAGTCAGGTTTTGGGGGACTGTACTGATCTGAACTTGTTTGGTTTATGTGTCAGCAACTCTGAATTGATACACTGAAGTGTGAATTTGAGAGGAGGTAATAAGTATTTTCTTCTTGCTTGATTATAGCTGTTCAGAATAAAACAAATCTAAAAAGTTAGAAACCCAAATGGAAATCTTACCTATCACAGCGGTGCATGTTCCTTTAAGAAGCACTTAGAAGATATAACATGTCAAGGACTTCTACTTTAATAACTTATTTCTACTGTATTTTCAGTCGTATTGTTCGTGGTCAAACAGATGATAGTTTATGGAACACAATTCAACAGTCTGTGCAAGCCAATACAAAACCTGGGGATCAAAGGAATGCCCTATTCCACAGTTTGCAGGGAACCCTCCAATGGTAGGTGCTTTATCGACATGCTTTTTTTAAAGCTCTGGTTGAGTGGTAATGGCTCTGCTTTCTACATATTTTCAGATTATCTTGTCTGATAGATCTTGAACTCTGCTAAAATTGTCTATTCCATTGTTCCTTTGTAATGTGTATTTTCTAGATGTAGAAGAAGCTACAGTATCTTTAGCCATTCCTCACTGATGCAGAAACAATAAACACTGACTTTGGATTAGCAGAAGAGGCAGGCCTTGACTGGATGTTCACATTTCTCCCATCCTATGTGTGTTCTATGTTCTTATCAAGATTTATTACATGTTCACCCATGATCATTCCATCTACCTTGGCTGTCCTTTTTAGATGCTGTCCGTTGGTCAGTGGTGCCACAGGTCTAAACAGATTTTAAGAAAATTAAAACTGGTACACTGCACTTGGAAGGCATTAGCAATGCAAATTGCAGCCATTTCACTGTGCCATGTTACTTTTTATTTACAGTAAATGCCAAGAAATCAAAATGCAAAGATCAGACCAGGAAGCAGAGCTGGTCCAGCTCAACACATTTCATACATCAATGCTTTCTCAAATATCTTGAGAAAGCATTGATGTGGGAACTATGCATTTTCAAATTTGTTGCCACTTTTAAGCTTTTAAGCATAGAGAAGTGTCTGAAATATAGAGTGCCTTGCCCATCCAATTTGTGTGTGCCAGTTTATTTGTTTTCTTGAACTCTTTAACTTAGCAGCATAAATTTTTTTGGCAGATAAGGATTGCTTTGCCAGCCATGTGGTACAGAGGACTGAGGCACCAAGCCTTACCTTCTGGCATGCCAGCAACCCAAAGTTGGGAGCAACCTCGGGCATTGGGGTTGGCCGGGAGAGGAAATTAGAATGTCTGATAGACAGCTTTCCTCCTCCAGGAGCAGGGCTGTGTAGAGCTCACTGCTTGCCTGTCTCCTGGTGGAGGCTAGGGGAAGGCAGCTCAGGCCAGAAGATC
This sequence comes from Neoceratodus forsteri, assembly GCA_016271365.2. Classification (NCBI taxonomy): domain Eukaryota; kingdom Metazoa; phylum Chordata; order Ceratodontiformes; family Ceratodontidae; genus Neoceratodus; species Neoceratodus forsteri. The sequence goes on along the minus strand of CM057458.1, from coordinate 720,497,876 downwards.
AGGATATGGGGCAGATGTCAGTGCACATCACGTGGGAGCACATGGCATGTGCCTGGATGTCATTGTACACCACACCTCCAAGGGACCGTAACATGAAAACATTGCTGGAAGCTGGATGACAGTGGATGCCCACAGATCCTGCTCCACAAATAGCTGAGCTTGCCAGCCTGAACTGGAGTTGGTCTTCAGGGGGGCCTGGGACCCCCCATCAACCCCACCAGGGGGAGCAGTCCCTGTGGGAATACAGCTGGCAGAAAGTCCCAGTGGACATCACTGACATGACCCCCACCTCCTGTGAATCCATGCTGCTTCAGATCTTGTAACCCACTGGATTCAAGATACTCCACAATCCTTTCTTTCAAAGTGACTCCATTAACTTCCCCACCACTGATGTCAGATTTACCAGCTTGGCTTATTGTTGCCAGTCTCCTCCCTGCTACAGGTTTTTGAAGTGGGGCTACATATGCCTTCCTCCAGTTATCTGGAACCACTCCTGTTTCCACTGAGTTTTTCAACAGGGCTGTCAGAGGTGCCACCCGTACCTCCCTGAGCTCCCTCAACACCCTTGGGTTTACCCCATCTGGCCATATATCTTTGTCTACTTTCAAAACTGCTATTTCTTTCAGACCTCTTGGGACCTGTGCCTCGATCCTTCCCCCCAGTGTTCCTCATGCTTTTCTGTGGTCCATCTCCTTTCCTTTCCATCATGAAGACTGAACAGAAGTATCTGCTCAGGATATCTGATTTTACCTGATCTTCCTCTACACAGTCTCCCCCTGCCCTTCCAAATCTCACAATCCCTCTACTTGTCTTTCTCTTTGAACCTGGGTACCTAAAAAAGTTATTATCCCCTTTTGTTACCCCTTTGGCTATCCTTTCCTCAATTTTTGCATTTGCACACATCACTGTTTCCCTGTTTCCTTCTGTTTCTCCTGGTATACCTCCCTTTCCTCTGCATCTCTTTGTATCTCCTGAATACAACCCTTTTCAGCCACATCCCTTAAGAACCATAGTGGTCTCTTTTTCCTATTGTTTTTGCTCATTTCTTTTGTGCAGAGGTTTGTTGCCTTCACTATGCCACCCCCTAACCTTTCCCACTGTTCCTCCACCCCACCAAGGACTCCCCCCCCGCTAGGCCATCTCTGAGGCAAATCACCCATTTTCTTTTTTTTACATCTGCCCTTCTGAAATCTAGGACCATCGTCCTTGTGTGGTTTGCATTCACTGATATCCTTATGTTGAACCACATTGTACAGTGGTCACTGGTCCCCAGGTGGTCTCCCACCTTGACGTCTGCAACACTGTCCCTGTCTGTGAGGGCCAGTCCAGTATTGCCCAATCATGAGTGGGCTCCCTGACTAGTTTCCTAAGAAATGCCCCCTGCAGAGAGTATAGGATGTCTATTTTGGTTTCCAGTCAAGATAGCTAAAAAATAACAGTGCAGTCCAAGACTGCACATAGCAACACAGCGAAACCAAGGCTAGCACTCGGGAGACTCTGGGAGTCCTATGTTGGCGAAACAGGAAATCACTTAAAAAGCTGGTTCTTAGTCTTCAAATTCCCAATCCCCCAAACAAATTGCATAGATCACCTGTCTCAGAGTTGGTGTCTATACATAATTCCATGTTTTTCTTCCATTTTGAAAAGTTAGAATGTTCATAACATTAACCCCAGCAAACACAGCCAAAAATGGTGGCACTTCCTGAAAGTGCCAACATGCCCCCACATAGGCACATGCAGCCCCATTTTGTGATGTGACAAAACAAACACTGTGTGCGTGCCCCATTGATTTCAATGGGGAAAATTTTTCAATATAGTAATATTTACAGTCGAGATTTTAATAAATCAGTGGCTGCTCAACCAACAGGGACCTTGTTAGTTGAGCGTTGCTTTGATTTATTAAAATCTCAACGTAAATGTTATTAAAATGTATAGAAAAATTGCTCCCATTGAAATCAATGGGGTGCTCACATGCAGTGTTCATTTTGTGACATCACAAAATGGGGCTGCATGTGCCTACATGGGGGCATGTCCATTTGTGGCTGTACTTGCTGGGGTTAATTTTATGAACATTATAACCTCTCAAAATGGAAGAAAAAAATAGAATTATGTATAACTACCAGCTCTGGGACAGATGAGCTATAGAATTTGTTTGAGGGAGTGGGAACTAGAAACCTGCTCTTTAAAATTTATGTTAGCATGTGGCTGTGCCCCCGCACATCCAGCTTCATTATAATCAACTCCGGGGGGAGGGATGACACTCAGGAAGGAGGAAGAAATTGAGGAGAGCAAAAAAAAAATGGTAAATGTGTGGAGGGTGAACACAAAAAATACCACACTTGGGAGACCAGGAACAGAACCCTGGTCTCCCGGATGCTCCACCACCATAGCTGCTCCTGCTTTTAGTACACTACACTACAGAGCATCTCAGCAGTACACCCCTAACATGGCTCTTTTCTCCTCTGCTCTGACATGAGAACAGCTGCAGAGTTAGCAATAACTCCCTTTGGCTGCGCTTACCCTGTAGCTGTTCTCAAATTATCGTTTTTTGACTAGCGCTTTTTTGCTCTGCTGTTGTTACAGCACTCTATTAACTGGACACACTCTACTTCTAGCTGAGGGAACATGTGGGAGGCTCTATTCTACATCCAGCAGATTGAAGTCCCGCAATAGTAGCACCTCCTCTTTTTCTGCCATTGCACTGATCGCTTCCCCCAGTTCCTTATCCAGATCCTCCCCCTGCATTGGCGGTCTGTAGATGACCCCAGTAAAAAACATGGCTCTGACTCCTGTCTCCAGGATAATCCCCAGTACCTCCAACCCCTTCTTTCCCACCTGGCTTCCTTGGGTTTCCATTGCTTTGATAACTTCCCTTACTTACAGCACCACCCCTCCTCCCTTCCTCCCCACCCTATCCTTCCTGAACTTAGTCTGATATGGCCATGTCCCAGTCATGGTTACCTGTGCATCATGACTCAGTAATGGCAGCAGCATCTAGGTCTGCCTCCACCATGATGGCCTCAGGGTCTGGAATTTTACCTCCAAGACTCCTTGGCGTTTGCACACATGGCCTAACACACCTTGTTCACATTATGCTTACAACCACTATTCCTTCCTTTTTGCTCTGCCTCTTTTTCTCCATTCCTTTTGCAGCTTTTGTTCCTGTCCCATTTTTCCTTTACTCACTGTTGTTTTCTTTATCCTGCTGCATGGGGGATTCTCCTCCCCTTGGGTCCTCCCTTTTTACTGCTTCAGTCTGGGGGACAGTTTATACCTCCCTTTTTCCTTCCGCCATCTCCCTTAGCTAGTTTCAATGTTTGTCAAAGTAACATTTAAACTGTCCATTGAAGACTGTGGTTTCCCTCCTGGATGGATGAGGGCCATCACCTCTGTATAGGCCCATATCATTCCAGGTTGGTCTCCAATCCACAATGCAGCCAAACCCCTCTTCTCTAGGCAATTCCTTCAAAAATGTGTTGAAGCTACTGGGGTGCAGCATCCTATCCTCTCTCTGGTCATACACAGGCAGCACCTCAGACAGTGCCATGCATGCTACCTCCCCAGTTCCCTGAATTCCCCACCAGGTGGACAGTGGCATCCAGTTTCCATTCCTGCCCCACAGCCCTAGTGATCCTTAGGACCTGCTGCTGATCCCCCAATTCATGGCATCAAGTACATAGATACATAGACACTGTCAGCAGATAAGGGCCTATGGCCCACCCAGTCTGCCCATTTGAGCTTGTAAGTTCACTTTATGTTTTTCTAGAAGTCTGTTGCCCCTTACCCATGACCTCCAGAATTCCCTTATGTCTATCCCATGCATTCTTAAATCTCGTGATTATTTCAGCCACCACCACTTCCACTGGCAGGGTGTTCTACTTGTCCACTACCCTTTCTGTGAATACATTCTTCTTCATGTTTCCTCAGAATTGCCCTCCCTCCAACTTCATCCCATGCCATCTAGTGCTAAAACATCTTTCTCACTGGAAAATAGTGTATTCCTGCACCCTGTTCCTCCCTGTAAGGTACTTGTATGTCTCTATCATATCCCCTCTCTCCCTCCTCCCCTCCAGGGAGTACATATTCAAGTTCTTAAGCTTGTCCTCATAGGACTTGTGATGCAATCCATGTGCCATCTTTGTTGCCCTCCTCTGAACCTTCTTCTCTACCCTGTCTATGTCCTTATGTAAGTAAGGTCTCCAGAACTGTACACTGTACTCCAAGTGGAGCCTCATTAGTGTCTTGTATAGTGAAATTATGACCTCCCTTTTCCTGCTGGTGATGCCCCTTCCTATGCATCCCAGCATCCTGTTTGCTTTACCTGTTGCCTTGTTACACTGTTTCCCTACCTTGAGGTTATTAGAGATGATAACTCCGAAGTTCCTTTCCTGCTTGGTGCATGCTATATCCTCACCCCCCAACCTATATGTTGTTCCATGGTTTTTGTGCCCCATATGCATTATCTTGCATTTCTTTGCATTCTTTGCATTGAATTTCAGCTGCCAGACCCTTGACCATTCTTCAAGCTTCTGCAGGTCCCTCCTCATTCTGTCTACACCCTCTGGTGTGTCCACTCTGTTACCGAGCTTTGTGTCATCAGTGAACAGGGAAATTCTGCCTTCTAGGTCCTATGCAATGTCACTGATGAAGACGTTGAATAGGATCTGTCCCAGCACTGATCCCTGTAGTATCCACTAATCACTCTTTCCTCTGTGGCGTGACAGCCATTTACCTCCACCCTCTGTGTCCTGCTGCCCAGCCAATTACCTACCCACTGCACTACTGTCCTGCCCACTCACATATTACCCAGTTTGTCTAATAGCCTTCTATATGGCACAGTGTCAAAGGCCTTGCTGAAGTCCAGATAGGCCACATCTACTGCCCTCCCCTGTTCCACCTCCCTTGTCACCCAGTCAAAAAATTCAATAAGGTTGGTGTGGCATGACCTCTCCCCAGTAGTCCATTGGCAACCAGCTGTTCCACCAATCTCTCCTTCAGTAGTGCTTCCATGCTCTTCCCCACTATGGAGGTCAGGCTGACTGGTCTGTAGTTCCCCGCTTCCTCTTTGTTCCCATTTTTGTATAAGGGGACTACATCTGCTGTCCTCCAGTCTTTGGGAACCTCCCATGTTTCCAGTGATTGGGCTAAACAGGATTGTCAGAGGTTCAGCCACCACCTCTCTTAGTTCTTTTAGGACCCTGGGGTGCACCCCATCTGGCCCCATTGCTTTTTCAACTGTTATTCCTTCCAGTTCCTTTAGGACCCTTTCCCATCTAAAAGGACCCTCCTCTTCCTCATTAAAGACAGAGCAGAAATATCTGTTCAGTATGTCAGATTTACTGTTGTCATCCTCCACGCGGCCACCATCCACCCCTTCAGTCTCACTATCCCCCCCTTTGCCCTTCTTTTTTCACTTATGTACCTGTAAAAGGTGTTGTCCCCTCTATCCACTGATTTTGCAACGCACTGTTCTGTCTGAGCTTTGGCTTCCCTTCCTGACCTCTCTGCCTCCCTTTGCTTCTCCTGGTACTTCTCCCTATCTCCTTCTGCCTGTGTCTTTTTGTATTGCCTGAATGTGATCCTTTTGGCTTTCACTTTCTCCGCTACCTCTTTGAAAAACCATGGTGGCCTTCTCTTCTTTTTTCCCTTGCTAACCTGCTTAATGCATAATTCTGCTGCTCTTGTAATTCCTGTTTTAAATACTGCCCACTGTTCCTCAACCCCTGATTCTCTCCCCATTCCCATTAATGCCCTTTCAAGCATCTCCCCATTTTCTCAAAGTCTTCCCCACTAAAATCCAGGATACGTGTTTTTGTGCAGTTTGGTTCTGCTCCTCCTGTGATTTCAAACCACACGTAGGCACCTTACCTCCCTCCTCCCCCTTTCTGTTCCTGTATCTACCCTCCAACAATTCAATCCCCAACCAGAAGTTGCTTTCCTCTCTGTTGGAGTCCTTTCCCTCCTACTATGGGGCCTCCCCTATGGAAGACCCCCAAATACTCCCTTTCCACTACTACAGGTGCATTCTCTCAGTAGTCCCATCCTGCCAGAGTGGTGAAGGAATCTTCTAGTGGCACGGGCTGAGCAATGTGCCCCTGACACACCACTCTCACCCTCTCAGAGTGGTTCAGTTTTTCCAATTCACTCTATTCAGAAAATGGAAGCACTTTCACTTTTCATTACTACCTGTGCCATTTTACCCTAATTAATCGGTTCCTACAGGAAACTGTGGTTTGACCTTTGATGCAGTTTTTGGATGTAAGAAACGTTTTTACTGTTTTTGTGTTTTTGGAATCACATTGAGTTTTGCATTAGGAGCTCTCTAATTTGGCATGCCAGAGACACCTAAGGGATCCGCAGGCTGAAAAACTGTAAAAATTGTTACTAGCTCCTAGCAAAAGCAGACTGGCAGTTGTTCAGTGTTGGGTAAGTTACTTTTTCTATTACTTTCTATTACTTTTGGAAACTTGTTTCAGGAAGATCTGTGCAGTCACTATCAAGGATGGAGAAGTACTAGAAGAAGTAACACACCTTATAGTTACAGTTACTTATTTCTTTTTTTTACAAAAGTAATACATAACTGTAACTGATTACATTTATTTGAAAGTAACTAGAAACTAACATTACTCTCAAATGTCATCTGTTATAGTTATTTATTAATTTTGTATTGTTTTTGTATAAAAAGAAATAAGTAACTGTAACTATAAGGTGTATTACTTCTTCTAGTACTTCTCCATCCATGATAGTGACTGCACAGAGCTTCCTGGAACAAGTTTCCAAAAGTAATAGAAAGTAATAGAAAAGTAACTTTACCCAACACAGCAGTTGTTAGTCGTGCACCCCTAAAAAAAAAAAAAAAACTTAAATAAATGGGAAAAAAATAAAAGAAATTATGGCTTCTTAGTCTGCCTCCTTGTCACCAAAAAACAAAACAAAATGGTGGACAGCATGTATCACAAGGGACTATCCCCTCATGTTCTGCAGCAGCATCAAATAATGCAATGGGATATAAGAACAATGACAAAGCTACTCAGCCATCTGAAAGGCATGGGGAAGATGGATCAGATACCAGGGTGTCCAAAAGGGGGAAACCTGAATTAGTTAGTGGCAAAAAATAAAAATAATGGAGCTTCTAAGCTGACACTTGCCTGCTAAAAAGAAAAGGAAAGGAAAAAGGGAACTGCCACTTCTTCTGAATGGAGGAAGGAGCATGCAGATGACACAGACAAAATTCCCTGAGGGTATATCAAAGATGTGGCAGTTTTTTTCAGGTCATCCAGACTAATGGAAATTTTAATAATTTTACTGCCACCCCCCTCCTCAGGCTCAGGTGCCAACCAATCTGCCTGTGGAGGAGAAGGAAGAGGATTTCTATGTATAAGAGGAAGAAGGTGACCTCATGGAATCAGAAGATGCACCTGAGCAAGACTTTGACTCTCCTGCAAGGCCTAATGAACACTATACCTTCTTTTCCTCATTTGTCAGACAAATGAGGAGGAAGTATAGTGTAGTGGTTTAAGGCTCTGAACTGCAAGCATAGAGGCCTGCGTTTGAATTCCACAGCCCCCACTTGCATACTGTTTGACCCTGAGCAAGTCACTTAACTTCCTTGTGCTCCCAGGTCACACCCGTAAACAAGCTTTCAGCTTAGTGTGTCTCTCCTGGTAAAGAAAAAAATACTTGATACTCTCAACATTCCCCAAAAGGAAACTGTGTAGGATGAAGATGATGCTGAATTTATGGCTATGATGGGGATAGCACTTTCAAGAGGTTGCTAGTCCCCATATAAAAATCACTTAGGAAGGCCATATCAAAATTCATATCTCTGTTTACTTCAGCTGCAGCCATTTATTAAAAAAAAATTGAAAGAAAATATCAGATAGACAGATAAGAAGTGAAATACCTGTATGCCTCCCAACCACACCGATCTTCAATTGCATGGAGTAGCCCGGGATTATGTGGGGGAAGAGCTCCTCCCCCACAGCCTATTTAATGAAGCAGTTGTCTCCCGCTCTGCTTAGAGCGAGTCGCATTCGCTAGTTTGCAGTGCTGGTGCACGGCTGCTGCTCTGTTCTGTCCTGGTTCCCCCTTCCTTTGTTTGCTTGTGTTTCCTCCCCCCCGGTGTTTTTGTGCTTCGTTTTTCATGGCTTGTTTCGCCTTCCTCTGTTCTGCTCATCTGTCTCTTGCCTTTCCCTACCGTTCCCTCCTTTCTGAGCAGCCACTTCCGTGCACCGCGTTTGTCCGTTGGCAACCGCTCGCTCATTCAGCCATTCGCTGGACCTTCATTTCCTGAGTACCTGTGGATGTCTAGGAGTCGCCGTGGGTAGCCTTTCTTCACACTTGCTTCTGGCTGAGACTTCCGATGCTCTCTGGACATTGTACTTGTGCTGCGTCACTCACCACCTTACCTGCGGCATTTAGCACTGCTGCTGAGCTGGTGCTTCTGCCTCCGTTTCCTTGCTTCTAGCGGCTCCTGCCTCCATCTACCAGCGCTTGATGCACCCCTGCCTGAGCAGCCGACTTCCTTCAGATTCATCCCGCTTCCTCAGCTGCACCTCTCGGTATGCCTTGCCTGACTTCCCAACTTCTACAAGGGTGCCTGGCTCAGAGGTCGGCCCACAGTTCGTGATATGGACTTTTATCACTTTCATGCTTGTGTCCGGGCATTTCTGGCCCTCAGGATCTCCGTCGAGCAGGAGCTGTTGCTATTTGTTGCTCCCCTGTTCTTCTGCTTGGTCTTGGTGCCTCCATACACATACCTCTCCATTGCTAACACTTAGCATAGTGCCATGTTTTGCACCAGATGCTATTTTTCGTGGAAAAACTTGAGCATTCCTCTTAAGTTGCCTTGTGTACTTTGGTGCTTTCTACCGTTCTACCTGCTTCACATTCATAACCGACTGGAAACTTTGGATTGTTGTTGCTACTTGTACCAGAGCTCTTTCACAAACTGGCACTGACATTTGCTAAGGCCTCAGCCTTCGGGACAGTTACCTTCCAGGCACCATGCACCTGTCTCCTACGTTCTAGACTTCTTCTGCAGTTCAGGTGGCGATATTTATAATTTTCGACGTTCGGATCCTGACCACATCCTCCTTTCACATCAATATTTGTTTTATTCTGACTGTGCTATTTGGCCCTCGCTATGATTTGAAAGCCGGTGCTATGATTCCACCTGTGGCTGTGGGGCTTGGCCTTCTGTTTACAGCTTCCTCCCTGACTGCACCTCGCTACTCTTCAGCCTGTCTACCCACTCCATTCCTGGATTGCCTGATTGGATTCCTCTCCTTGTGGACTAGTTGCCTGTCACCATTTCTATTGATGCCCTTCTGCACGCCTCCTTTAAAGTTGTCAACTTCGTATTTCCATCAGTCCTTCTCCACCATACCCCTCAAACTGGATTTGCAAGCATTACATCTGCCATGGCATTTACTTGAGCACTGCACCCTGCCTATGCCGTTCTCAGCAATCCTGCCACCTGTTCCAGCAAGCTACATCAGAGCTCCTTACTATGGTTTCCCGTTTGCTATTCAACAGTCATCATTTACTCTTCAGTCGTTTGCCCAGCTTCCATGCTCTTGTTTTTCTCATGTAGCTTGCTTACTACATTATGTTCAGGTTCACTTCTTACCTTCATTGCTCATATTACCTGTTTGCCCTTATGGAGCTTATTGGTCATTCAGACTACTCTGCCTTTACAATCCACTGCACTCCTCCTGAGCTAGCATCCATCTAGCCCGTGTTTGCTTATTTACTGGGATCCCTACCTACCAGGACACGTCATTCTGCATTGCAGGCAGTTCATCCTTCAGTCTTCGCATTTGGTCTGGCCTGTGCCCTACGGGCCCGGAGGTCCTCTGTTCCTATGTTGCTGCACTATACTTGAGTGCTTTACGACCTGCCTTCGCCCATCGGGCTGGGAGGTTTCCTAATCACCTGCTTCTCTGACCTGCCTTCGCCTTCGGGCTGGGAGGTTTCCTACCTCTCGTCTGTTTCTATGACCTGCCTTCGCCCTTCGGGCTGGGAGGTGTTTCTACTTCTACTCTTGCCTGCTTGCTCAGCTCAAGCCTAGTGCTTCACAGCTTTTTGGCCTGCCTTCGCCCTCCGGGCGGGAAAGTTTATCTACTTTTACTCGATACCTGCCTCGTTCAGCTTGGGGCTTAGAGATTCACAGCTTTACGACCTGCCTTCACCCTTCGGGCTGGGAGGTCTACCTACTACTCAGCTGCTTTATGGCCTGCCTTCGCCCTTCAGGCTGGGAGGTTCACCTACTTGTGTTTTGCATCTACCTCGCCCGACTCAGGGCATGGAGACTCCCATTCTACTTATGCCTACCTGCTCCTGCTGCCTCAGCCATGGATTTACTGCTGCTTCACTTTTTCAAGACATTTAGCTAGCTTCTCGGCACTTGCTCTCCCTACCTGCTTGGTAACTCCTACTTATACGACTGGTGACAGTCCTCCCACTCAAATGCTTTCGGACTCCCTCAGTGCTCATTCAGCAGCTCCAAGGCTTCTCTCTTGAATGTTTTGCCCAGTTGTCTCAGCCATGGAATTGCTGTTGCTTCATTCCAGGACTTGGTTGGCATCTCCTGCAGACTTTCATTATCCTGCCTGTGCTCTACTGAATTCAAGCCTGTGGCATCGCTACTTCATTGGATTCCGCTTCTTTAGTTCTCTCTGTCGGACTTTGGGTCTCGTCTGCTTCATGCCTCAAACTTTGCATACCTTCAGCTCTCAATGTTATTCCTCTCGTACAGTTGCCATCTCCCAACCTCAGTCTCTTCCATGCGATCACGTACCACTCCAGTTGATGGATTCCTGCGCATCGTCGAAGGACTACCTCACTCGATTTCTGCCAGCAGACATTCCTGGGTCTGGCTGCGCTTCCCGTACTGGAATCAGCCGCCTCTCTCCTATCTCACCTGCTATCAATTCAGATATGCTTCCTCAGGGGCTGGTTGCCACGTCCTGTTCCTTCTCATTTACCTCCATTGCTGCAATCCTGCTCCTACTACCTCTCGCTCCGGACTCGCAGTCCAACCGACTTATTTCCTTTTGGGCTCACCATATTCTCCTACTTGGATGCTTCCTAACCTTGCATCAGTGTCTCCGATTATCCTTTACAGCTTGCCATTACTCCACCTCAACTCTACAGCCGTTACTTTCATTTCAATTCCTAAAGACTATACTTTCTTATCAGAACTGGATGTGTCACTCGATAGCCTGGCCTCAAGTCTTCTCTCATTCCTCGTATCATACAAGCCCTCTATTATTAGAAACCTGGAAATTGTACTACTTATATTCGTCTTGCCTCATTGACATCAAAGCTTGGATGCAAATATCTTCTGGTCTCCTGTATTGAGTTTGTCAGTCATCAACTTCATCCACCATCATTCAATTCCATGGATTATGCCCTCTATCAACTGAAGTATGGAAGATGGTTCTTCAATATATCTACTCTCCATCATTCCAAATTATACATGGATTCTTGGACTCAGACTTTATTAGAAGGAAATTACTTCACTGGACATTTACAATTCAGTTTTCTTAAGCTCCGTTCATATGGATTGAATTTACAAATTAGAATTCAGATTTTATCTGATTAATTAGTTTAATTAGGATCTCTCTCTTAGTATGCCCAGAAGGATGGGCAGGTCAGTACCATGGGTCCTCAGAGGTTTCCCAAGGGGTTTTCTCTCTTGAGTGCTACTGGTCACACCTCCGAGTTGGAGGAGTGATCGCTATTCTTATCATTAATGTCGATTATGCACGACTTCTTCAGCATTCAGTTATAGAACAATCATTGATATTTATTCTTCTTTTGGGGCTTTATAATTCTAATCAAGCTTCCTTCCTACAGGTGGGATACAGAGAAAGGCCAAAACCATCAAATATTATCAAACGACTCATTCAAGCATCCAAGTACCTAAGCACAATACATTCTATACTATTACCTAGTAAACATTGTTCTCTCTGTACTGGCCTCTGTATCCAACAATCATATTCATCATTCAACTATATGTTACATAAGCACTGAGCTATGAACCACACATAATTGCAGGGAGTAGCCCGGGATTATGTGGGGGAAGAGCTCCTCCCCCACAGCCTATTTAATGAAGCAGTTGTCTCCCGCTTTGCTTAGAGCGAGTCACATTCACCCACCATCCTCCCCGACACCTCCTCCTTCTGCGGCACTCTTATCCCACCGGGGGGCTTTATAATTCTAATCAAGCTTCCTTCCTACAGGTGGGATACAGAGAAAGGCCAAAACCATCAAACATTATCAAATGACTCATTCAAATATCCAAGTACCTAAGCACAATACATTCTATACTATTACCTAGTAAACATTGTTCTCTCTATACTGGCCTCTGTATCCAACAAACATATTCATCATTCAACTATATGTTAGATAAGCACTGAGCTATGAACCACACATAATAATTAAACAATGGTTTATGGACAGTATAACTACTCAAACTAAGTCCTGCTGTGCTTATGGATGATTATTATTCATGTCTTCATGTATGTATATATATATATATATATATATATATATATATATATATATGTATGATTGTTAGAACTTGATTTTTCTTTTGTTGTGAATTGTGTTTTTATGTAATGTTATAGTTATTGCAGTTCTTTGCTTTAGTAATGTTATACTAATTGTAATTTTGTTTTTTGTAACGCCATGGGTCACCATTTTAAATGAGTTAATTCGCAATGGTCTAACCCATCAATTAAATGAAAAATGAAAATCAAGGTGTAGTCCAGGCTGCCGCTTGCAAGAGAGCAAAAGTCACCCTCTCTGCACAGCTTCCTGAAAAGGACTCCAAAAAATTGGACACTATGGCCAAGAAAGTTTATATTTCAGCTTCCCAGCTCATTAGGCAGGTAGCTTTCTCAGCACATACAGCACAGTACCAGAAAGCATTGTGGAACACAATAATGGCATTTGCTGATAAAGCAGATAGTGAACTAGCACAGGACTTGATTGCCACAGCAACATCAGCCTTGGATGCCACTAAGTACCATTTCCACACTACTGTCAACAATAATGACACTGCAGCTAGAGCTTTAATTTTAGCTCATGCAGTGTTCTTAATAAGATTTTCCTGGTTAAGGACTACCATCTTTTCCCAGGATACCCAAACCAAGGAAATGGGACTGATGGGAAATTCATTTTGGTGACAAAACAGAGGCATACATGAAAAAAGTGGCTGAATACAAAACTACTTACAAGAGCAACAGGGAGAAGGAAAAGGCCTCTATCTTGTACTGGCCCTATGGAAGGGGAGAAAGAGGCAGGGTTACTTCCCAAGATATATTCTCCATATGCCCCTTATGAGTATCAGCCGTAAAGAGGCTACTACAGGGGCAGCGGCAGACGGAGCACTGTGCTGCAGCAACAGTACCCAAGCCCCAGCCAAAGCAAATCTCCTGCCAGTTCTGTCCAGCTTGCCTAGACATTGCAAGTGGGGGAAGACTGAATTACTACCTTTGGAAATGCATGAACAGCACCTTAGACAAGTGTGTTCTGGAGACTGTGGGTCAAGGATTTTCTCTGCAGTTCAAACAATTTGCAAGGCTGTAGAAACACAAACTTTTCCATCACTCTCTTCCACAGAAAAAATTCTGCTGAAGCTGGAAGCAAAGAAATTGTTGACAGCCAAAGCTGTAGAAAACATCCCTACATCTCAGTGAGGTGCGTGCCTATTCTCAAGGTACTCACTGATGTGCAAGAAAAATGAGGAGTGTTGATCCATTTTAGATCTCAAGTATCTGAACAAGCATGTAATGAAAGAAAAATTCAAGATGGTAACTTGTGAACAGTGATACTATCCCTGCGGTCAGGACATTGTATGGGATCACATGGCCTGAAAGATGCCTATTTTTATATCACAGTCAGGCCATCTCTCAGAAAATATCTCAGATTCAAGCTAGGGAACTCCCAGCACCAGTTCACAGCTCTTCATTTCTGCCATACATCAGTACCAATGCTTTTCACAATGTACTTGGCGCTGATGGCAGCACACTTGAGAAGGCAAGGTGTGGTGATTTCCCCTAGCGAGATACAGTAACTGGCTAGTCTTAGGAAAACAGACCAGGAGACACAGTACTCACTTCAGACAATAAAAAGCACATTGGAGTCTCTGGGTTTCTTGATAAAACTGCAGAAGTCCAAACTAGAATCCATTCAAGAACTGGACTTCATAGGATTAGAGTTAAACACCTTGCAGGGGAAAGCCTTCCTGCCACAGGCCAAAGTAACAGTTTTTGTAGCAATAGCAGTTATTCTCAATAGGTCACCCAAGACCTGCAAGGGATTTCCTGTAATTACTGGGACACATGGCCACATCCACAGCTATGGTTCTATGGGCCAGTTTGCACATGAGAGATCTCCAGTACCATTTGAGTGACAACTGGTCACAAAGATGGGATCCACTGTCAAAGTTAGTGATAGTGACAAAAGCACTGGGAAAGTCACTAGAATGGTGGAAGGAAGAAGGTAACCTCAGCGAGGGCATTCCCTTCCTTCAGCAACCACCGACAATTATCCTTACTACAGATGCCTCACTGCTGGGATGGGATGCCCACTTACAGGACTTCATGGTGAGTGGTACATGGAGCCCACAGGGAGTAGAACATATCACCCTCCTGGAGCTCAGGGCAGTGCTGCTAGCAATGCAGTCTTTCTCCTTCCAACTGGGAGGGGTCAGTCTGTCCAAATCAGAATGGACAACACCGCAACAATGTATTACATAAACAAGCAGGGAGGGACAAGATCCTCAAAACTGTGTATGGAAGCATTGAGGATCTGTGACCTGGCATACACCTTAGAAGCAAACATTTATGTGTTGCATCTGCCAACCGAAGACAATGTCCTTGCATATTCCTTAAGCAGAAGCAGCCAGTGAAATCACACATGTGCTGTAAACAGACAGGTTCTGGCCACAGTGTTCAGAAAGTGGGACACTCCCAAAATATACAGTACCTGTTCACTTCTTGGTTAAACAGCCAGCTCCCATGGTTTTGCTGCAGTCCACTAGCCAGAGGGACAGTCCCAAAGGACTTCCTGATCTTGGACTAGACAGGGAGGTTCCTGTATGCCTTCTCACCATTTCTGCTTATCCAGAAAGTCCTCCTAAAACTCAGGAGGGAATCTGCAACAATGATCCTAATAGTTCCAAACCGGACCAGATAGACCTGGTATTAAATCCTCTGGGAACTGTCCAGCAAGTCTCCAATCAGCCTGCCACTGAGGCACAATCTGTTAACCTTATCTCAAGGCAGAATTGCATTTCTAAACTCCAAGACTCCATGCCTGAGGGCATGGTGCTTGAAGAGTTAGAATACTCTGGACTGAATCTCTCAATGGGAGTCACGAAGGTGCTTAGGGTTTTAGGGAAACCAGCAACCAGGAAAATACACTTCCATAAATGGAAGACATTTTCTTACTGGTGTACCCTCAGAAGAATAATACCAACAGAAGCAGGATTGCATATAATCCTGGAATACCTGGTACACCTGCAGTCTCTAGACCTTCAAAACTAATGGTACACTTAGCAATAGTGAAAGCCTACATACTGTATCAACAGGCAAGGGAAAGTCATCGGCTTCACAACCCATTTTCAAAGGATATCTTAAAGGTCTTAACCACTTTGTACCCACCGGTAAGGGACCCAGCCTCCATGGGAGCTCAATGTCTGCCTTGTGCAGCTCATGGGGGCTCCATTTGAGCCTATGGGCACTGCTGACCTGAAGTATGTCACATGGAAAACCATATTCCTTATTGCCATTACCTCTGCTAGGAGGGTGTGTGAACTGCAAGCCCTTTGCCTAGTGCCAAATTACATAATCTTCCACAGGGATAAGGTCGTTCTTATGACCAACAGGAAATTCCTACCTAAGGTGGTGTCTGAACTTCACCTGAACAAGTCAGTAACACTTCCTATGCTCTGTCCAGAACATTCTACTCCAGGTGAGCACAAACTGCATAGCCTTGACCTGAAAAGCATTCTAGGTTTTCACATAGTACATAGATACATAGAATTTGTTGGCAGATAAGGACTGCCTGGTCCATCTAGTCTGCCCATTTTACTACCTTTAACTTTCGCTGCAGACTTTAGTTGATCAGCTGTTTTCCCACTCTTGCCTGTTTCTAGGGTTCCTTTGTGTCTGTCCCATGCATTTTTGAATTCCTCCACTGTTTTTATCCCCACACCCCTGCAGGGGAGGCTGTTTCAAGCACCCACCACCTTTTCACCACCTTTTCAGTAAAGAATTACTTCCTCACATTACCACTGATTCTAACTCCCTCCAACTTCATCTCATGTCCCCTAGTTCTTGTCCATCCTGTTTTCTGAAAGATGCTACCCCCTGTAACTTACAGAACCAGCTGAAGTATTTGAATATCTCTATCATGCCCCCCCCCCATCTCTAGAGAATACATATTGAGGTATTTCAGCTTCTCCATATATGACTTCTGGTACAGCCCCAGTACCATATTTGTAGCTCTTCTTTGACTGCCTCCACTCTGTCTATGTCCTTCCTGAGATGTGGCCTTGAAAACTGGACACTGTATTCTAGATGAGGTCTCACTACTGATCTGTATAGTGGCATTACCACCTCCCTTTTTCTGCTGGTGATGCCTCTCCCTATGTACCCCAACATCCTGCTGGTCCTTCTAACTGCCGTCTCACACTGTCTGGTCACCTTTAGGTCCTCAGATATAATTACTCCTAGATCCCTCTTCCATTTGGCTTGTGTTTCTAAGATCCAAAGCAAGAAGGCCAGATCAAGAAGGCCAAGCTGGTTAAGGAGGGAGGTATTAGCAAGTGTTAAGGAAAACAGGCAACTTCCAGGAAATGCATGAGATCCCAAAAAGCAAAAGACAGGGAGGAGTGCATGAAGAAATCAAGAGAGGTGAGCAGAATGGTTAGAGCAGCCAAGGGAGCTTAGGCTGGCACAAGGGATAGGTGAGGACAAGAAAGATTTCTTCAGATACATAAGGAAGAAAAGAAGCTGTAAGGATCAAATAGTTAGGACTAAGTTGACCAATGGATGGGCTGAGAATGAGGTGGAGCAAGCAGAAGCACTCGACTACTTCTGCTCTGTATTTACCAAGGAAAAGCAGAGGCCAATGCCACAGGGGAAAGGAACAGTGAGTATGGGGGGAGGCTGAACCAACAGAAATAGAAATACCAGAGAGCAAAGTCTAGGGGGTCTTAGAGCACCGAGGGTGCATAAAGCACCAGGCCCAGATGGCATACTCCCCAGTGTGCTCAGTGAGATGGCAGTGGTCCTAGCAGGACTGCTGGCAGACTTGTTCACAACCTCCCCGAGGACTGGATGCATGCCCCAAGACTGGATGATGGCACATGTGGTACCCATACTCATAATTCCAGCACCACCCACCACCAAAGCAAACCACAGGCACCAATGGCATAAATTCAAAAGCAATTTATTATGGCAGAAAAAGGTGCAAACCTCAAAACGTGCAAATGCATGGACCAGGGAACAAACAGGCAGGACCCTCACAGACTTCAACTAATTTCACCCAAAGGCTTCTTGAGGATGCCATTTGTGCCTGTGGTTTGCTTTTGTGGTGGGTAGTGCTGGAATTATGAGTTTCATTTGCACTGTTCTTCATTAGCACACCCAGCTAGAAGGGCAGTTTTCCTATGAGTTTGACATGTAGTACCCATCTATAAACGTGGGCCCAAGGAGGAGCCAGGGTATTATAGGCCGGTCAGTCTCACCTCCATCATGGGGAAGCTCATGGAGACTATGCTCAAAGAGAGGCTTTCTGGAGGAGAATGGTCTCCAGGACAGCAGGCAACAGGCAGCATGGCTTTGTCACCGGTAGATCCTGCCAGATGAACTTGGTAGACTTTATGATTGGGTAACAAGAGCTATTGACAGGGGCCATGGTGAATGCCCTGTACTTGCACTTCAGCAAGGCCTTTGATTCAGTGCCACATGGGAGGCTGGTTAGCAAACCGGGTTGTCTGAGGGTAGGGGAGAGAATGGTTGAGTGGGTCAAAAACTAGCTGTGGGATAGGCAGCAGAGGGTTGTTGTAAGGGGCAGAATTCCCAAGGGCTGTAACAAGTGAATTTACACAGGGATCAGTGCTGGGTCCAGTGCTGTTTGTCATCTTCACTGCTGACACTGCAGATAGAGCTAGTAACAAGTTCAGCCTGTTTGCAGATGACACAAACATCAGAACAGTGGTGGACAGCACAGAGGGGTTACTAGGACTGCAGGAGGACTTGGATTAACTAGAATGCAGGTCAGACACATGGCAGGTGAGTTTCAATGCAAAGAAGCGCAAGGTTTTGCACATGGGAGCCAGACACCACAAGTTTTGCTACAGCCTCGGTGGGGGGGGGGTACAGTTATCCAATACGGAGGAGGAGAATGAGCTAGGGGTGATAATTACAGGGCAAATGAACTACTCAGCACAGTGCAGGAAGACAGCAGCTAAAGCCAACAGGATGCTGGGGTGTATTGCCAGTGGCATCACCTCACAGAAGAGGGAGGTCATCCTGCTACTGTACAGATCACTGGTCAGACCAAACCTAGAGTACTGCATGCAGTTCTGGCGGACCTACTTTAAGAAAGATGTCAGGTTACTAGAGGGGGTCCAATGCAGAGCCACCAGGATTATCATGGGAATGCAGGACAAACCCTACAAGGAAAAACTGAGGAATCTCAAAATGTACTTCCTGTAGGAGAGGAGGGAGAGAGGTGATATGATTGAAACCTTCAAATATGAGAGGCATAAACAAGGTTAATACACAGGGGATTTTTAGATTAAAGGGAGAAAGAAACACTAGGGGCACAGTCTGAAACTAGAGAGGGGACAGTTCAAGGGGGAAATGAGAAGACGCTACTTCACGGAAAGGGTGGTGTATTGGTGGAATGCACTCTTGGAGGAGGTAGAGATATTAAAATTGGTGGCGAATTTGAAGAAGGGGTGGAACAGGGTCAAGGGGAAGGTCAAGAGAATGGTCACTACCAGACCAGGGGGGTGAGCAGCTGCAGAATAACACACTGCTAGCTGCACAATCGAGCAGATTCAATAGACTTTGAGGCCTGTATCAGCTGGCATTTTCCATATGTTCGTATGTTTGTATCAGGACCTCCCCCCATTGAGTACTCCTCTCTTGGGTTCCTGTGTCCTAAATGCATAATTTTGCACTTCTTTACACTGAATCTCAACTGCCATACATTTGACCATTCCTCCAGCTTACCCAGATCCCTTCTAATTCTTTCCACCCCCTGGTGTGTCTACCCTATTGCAGATATTTGTGTCTTCTGCAAAGAGGCACACCTTCCTCTCCAGCCCCTGTGCAATGTCACTTATGAAGACATTAAAGAGGACTGGGCTTACAGTGAAGCTGGCCACTATAAAACCCACTTCTACAGCATTATGCAGTATGCTGCAGCAGGGTTTCTGCAGTAAACAATGTAATTTCAATGGGAATGAATCCCTTAAGTCATGCAGGAAAATGTGACACTGCCGAAATGAAGTGAATGTCATGGTTTCCTGCATGACAAAAGGGACTCATTTTCATTGAAATTACATTGTTTTCCACAGTAACTCTGCTGCAGCATGCTGCAGAATTGGGTTTCATCCTGTGAGCTTCACTGTAGCATCGATCCCTGAGCCACCCTGCTGGTCACCATCCTCTCTACAGACTGAACTCCATTCCTACCACTCAACCAATTTCTAACCCAGTTTACCACCCCAGATCCAACTCTCAGGCTGCTCAACTTGTATGTTTGCTTTTTATGTGGGAAGGTATTGAAGACCTTGCTAAAATCCAGGTAGGCCACATCTGCCGCCCCTCCCTGATCTATCTCCCTTGTCACCCAGTTGAAGAAATCTATCAGGTTTGTTTGGCAAGAATTGCCTGCCATGAAACCATGTTGTATCGGATCCTGATGTTCACTAGATTCAAGGCATGTCACAATTATTTCCTTGAGTAATGATTCCATTCATTTTCCTGCCACTGAGGCTAGGCTGATCGGCCTAAAATTACCAGCCTCCTCCCTGCTCCTGCTCTTATGGAGAGGGACATTTATCCTCTTCTAGTCTGCTGGAACCACACCTGTTTCTAATGATTTGTTAAACAAGGCTGTCAGTGGTGCTGCTAGATCCTTTCTTAGTTCCTTTAGAATTCTGAAATAAATAATGTCTAACTCCTTTGCCTTACCTACTTTCAGTTGTTCTAGTTCCTTTAGGACTCCCTCGACTGTCAACAGACTGCTATCTACACCCCACCCCTTGGTACTTCTTACACCTAGCTATGTTCCCTTCCCTTCTCCTTCTACCATGAACACTGAACACAAATATTTGTTCAGGATTTCTGCTTTGTCCTGGTCCCCTTCTGCCAACCCACCCTTGCCTTTTTAGTCTCACAATCCCACCCCTGGATTTTCTCTATTCTCTAATGTATCTTAAAACGTCTAGTCTGCTTTCTTAATTACCTTGGCTATTCTTTCCTCTGCTTTGGCTTTTCTGACTGCTTTCCCCACCTCCTTTAGCTTTTCCAGATACATTCCTATGTATTTCTCCCTCTGTGTTTCTTTGTATTTTCTGTATGCTTTCCTTTTTCCCCTCACTCTCCCTGAAACCTACTTTGAGAATCAGCGTTCTTTGTCTTCTTCCTCTTTGTTTTACTTATTTGCCTAAAGCAAAGGCTCGTGACTTCCAGTATGGCTCCCTTAAGATGTGCCCATTGCTCCTCTACATCCCCCTTTTCCACTCTACCCCCTACATACCTCTAGTTTAGCAAAATCGACCCTTGTGAATCCAGGACCTTTGCCTTTGTGTGGCTGAATTCCTCTACTGTGCTCACATTAAACCATACTGTAGAGTGTTTGCTGGACCGCAGGTGACTCCTTACTTCTACATCCACTACTGTCCCCATTGGTGAGCACCATGTCCAATATTTCCCCCTCATGGGTGTGTTCTACCTCTTGCTGTCTGAGTCCAGTCCCCTGAAGTGCTTTAAGGATGTTTCTGCTCCTTGCTGTGGCTGCAGTATGGGGGCTCCAATTAACATCTGGCAAATGGAAATCTCCCATCAGCAGTAGTTCCCCTTTTGCTGCCATTTCATGGATGATTTCCACTAGTGCATTGTCCAACTCCCCCCACCCCGCCCCGTGCTGGAGGTCTGTATATCATGCCTGCTCAAATGGCAGTACCATTCCTTGTTTCCAGCAGTGCCTCCCCTTCCTCTCTTATTCCCTGCACTTCTGTAGCTTTTATTTCCTCCTTAACATAGATAGCCACTCCTCCTCACTTTTTTCCTACCCTACTGTATCTTTTCAGAATAGAGCATACTCTGGCACTGCTATGTCCCAGTCATGGTTCCCTGTGTACCATGTCACAGTAACAGCAACAATGTCCAGGTCTGCCTACAACATGAAGGCCATTAGGTCTGAGATTTCATTTGCCAGACTGCGAACATTCATGGACATGATTTTCTACATTTTGTAACCCCTCTTTTAAATTTTTCCTCCCTTGACCCCGTGTTTTTCCTCTTGTGTCTTGCCTCGAAGCTGCTTGCCCTTTGACCAGGGCTGCTACAGCTCCAAGCAGAATAGCAAAGGCCCAAACTGAGGAAAAGATAGCCAACTCAGTTAAGAAGGGAGATAAAACCTTTTATAGGTACATCAGCGAGCGTAGAAAGACAAAGGGAGGGATAGTGAGGCTGAATAGAATGAACAGTGGGTGGGCAGAGGGGGACAGTGAAAAAGCAGGGATACTGAATGAATATTTCTGCTCAGTATTCACAAAAGAGGAGGGGGAAGTGCCTAATCCAATTAACAGAAGCACTCTTGATAGGGGGTCGATCCCAGTCCTTTCACAGAAGAAAGGGTTCTGCAAGAACTCCTAAAACTGAAGGTGGACAAAGCAATGGGTCCTGATGGAATTCACCCCAGAATTCTAAAAGAATTAAGGGAGGAACTAGTGAAACCACTGGCTACTCTTTTCATGGGAGGATGGTATGGTACCCAAGGACTGGAGGAAGGCGGATGTGATTCCACTTCACAAAAGTGGGACCGAGACAGAGGCAGAAAACTACAGACCTGTCAGTCTGACCTCTGTGGTAGGGAAAGTGATGGAATCACTTCTGAAGGAAAGAATAGTTGAGTACCTAGAGGCCAGTGGGGCACAGGACCCAAGGCAGCATGGGTTCACAGTGGAAGGTCATGTCAGACGAATCTAATAGATTTCTTTGACTGGGTGACCAAAGTAGTAGACCAGGGAGGGGCTGTGGACATGGCCTACCTAGACTTTAGCAAGGCATTTGACACAGTCCCACACAAAAGATTAATAGTCAAATTAACCAGCCTGGGAGTGGGTTCCAGGGTGATAGCCTGGTAAAACATTGGCTGCACAACAGGACACAGAAGGTAATTGTAAATGGAGTCCACTCTGAAGAAAGAGGGGTTACTAGTGGGTACCGCAGGGTTCAGTATTGGGTCCAGTTCTTTTAATGTCTTCATCAGTGACATTGCAGGCGACTTGAAGGAAAGTATGCCTTTTGCAGATGACACAAAGATCTGCAACAGGGTTGATACACAAGGAGGCGTGGAAAGGATGAAAGAGACTTGGAAAGGTTGGAGGAATGGTCAGAAGTATGGCAGCTAGGATTCAATGCAAAGAAGTGCAAAATAATGCACCTGGAAACAAGAACCCAGGGAAGAATACACAATGGGTGGGAGGTAGTAACAACAACAAAAAGGAAAGGGACCTGGGGGTAATCATATCAGATGACCTTAAGGTTAGCAAGCAATGTGAGAAGGCAGTGGGGGGCTGGGGTATACTGGGATGTATAGGGAGGCATCAGCAGCAGAAACAGCAAGTTGTTATCCTCTGACAGACAGTTGGTGAGACCTCATCTGAGTACATGCCCAGTTCTGGAGACCCCATCTCTGCAAGAACATAGACAGGATAGAGGCAATCCAGAGGAGGGCAACTAAAATGGTGCAGGGTCTGCAAGAGAAGCTATATGAGGAGAGACTAAAGGAGCTTAATATGTATACCCTTGAGGAAAGTAGGGAGAGGGGACATGATAGAAACTTTTAAGTACCTCAGTGGAATCAACAAAGTCCAAGAGGGTAGCATCTTTCAGAAAAAGAGACGTGCAAGAACAAGGGGACACAATTTAAAGATAGAAGGGGCCGGTTCAGGGCAATGTGAGGAAGTATTATTTCACAGAGAGGGTAGTGGATGCATGGAACAGCCTCTCCTGAGGAGGTTGTGGGGTCTAAAACTGTGGAGAATTCAAGAATGCATGGGACAGACATAAGGCAATACTTGTGGGGGGTAGGAAGAAATAGGCTGTTGGTTAACTAGGATCTGCGGCCTATCTTGTAGGTAGGGAAATGGGTAGACTAGATGGGCCAAGCGGTCCTTATCTGCTGTCAAACTCTATGTTTCTATGTTTCTATGTAAGCGGTCAGCCGGCTCCACTTCAGCTGCCGACCGAGATCAGGATCCCGGACCGAATCTGCCTCTGAGCTGCTTGCCCTTTCACCAGGGCTGTTACAGCTCCCAGCGGTCGGCTGGCTCCACTTCAGCAGCCAATGGAGGCCATGACCCCGGACCAAATCTGCCTCTAAGGTACGGTGAAAACACATCCAATCGGATTCCAGGCACTGCCTGGCAGTCTCAGCGGATTGGCTGTCCTTTTCTCTCTCTGCCGACTGGTCTCTGACTGAAGGGATTTATTGTAATTTACTGTGAAAGAGTTCCTAATTGAAAAACCTGTTCCTGTACTGCAAAAAATTGTTTCAAATAGTGTGATAAGTGATTCAGCTCCTTTCTGCATCTGTGTACCCCCATGCCAACCCCCTACCGAGCCAGCTCTCTTTTGTTGCCCAAATTTCCTAAGGGCTATTGAATTGCTAATTTCCCAACTCCCTGTCTGTCTCTTTTGATTTTCAGCCCCACCCACCCCACCCTCCACTGATTAAAACACTCTATCTGCCCGCCTCACTCCACGGTACCACCCCTATTAGTCACCTGCAGCTCTACCATTGGCTCCTACCACTCTTTTACGATCTTCAATCCCAGTCTCTCTGTACCCTCTTACAAAGCTTATTGGCCACTGCCCTCCTTAGGGTCCCATCCACTTCTAACGATCCAGCCAATCTTTGTTTACTTTCCCCTCAAATAAGCCTCCTCATCTCGGGATGCTGCTCCTAAATCCTGGTGCCTCTGCCAACCTGACTGGCTATTGCCTCTACTCAATTGTCTATTCTCCTGCCTCCCACCCCTCCTCTCTGCCATGCCTCCTACCTACCCCGTGCCCCCTCCCCTTTCCTGCCATGCATCGTAATTCCTCCCTGCCCCTCCAACCCTGCACTCACTCTCCTGCCCACACCTACCTGGTCCCACTCTACTGTACGTCCCCCCTTTCCTAATCAGGCCCTCCCTTCCTGGACTATCCTGCACCTACTTGCTTCCCATACCGCATCCGATGCTTACACAAATGTCTTCACCTGCCTCCGCACACGGCAGCACTCATCCATGCTCAGATGCCTCCATCTGTTAGCTCACCACCTATTGCTTGCCCTCCTACTCCTCGCAGCAGGGGACACACACCCAAACCCTGGACCCCGACTACCCCATCCCCATCTCCCTCTGCTAACCCCCACCTTGCCACCCATACCCACCCAACCACCACTAGGATATCCTCCCAAAGGCCTCAGCCTCCTTCACCTAAACATACGCAGCCTAGCCCTCAAAACTGACCAACTCCTAGTACTCACTGTCCATCATGCCCTGATATCCTCATCCTCTGAAACATGGCTAAACAAAACATTCCTGACTCCTCAGTCGCAATCCCTGGATACACTATGGCCCGCCAGGACAGGGCCACCAGAGGTGGTGACGTTTCCATCTACGTAAGCTCAGACATACGCTACTCAGTAATCTTAACTAATGCCAAACCTAAAGCTCATGAACTCTTGCTGCTCCAGCTCACGCTCCCCTTCTCACTGCCTATATATGTTGCTGGAATTTACTGCCGACCAGGCACCCCGGCCACAACTGTCACCAATCTCCTTACACTAATTGGCTCACTAACCCCCACAGGGGAATTATACACAAGGGGTGATTTTAACCACAATTGGCTAGAACCAGCCCTCAACAAAACCTGGACAGAAATTTCTGCCCTAAATCTAATCCAAATCATTATTGAGCCCACCCTCTTGAACGTCAAATTGGGTAACCACTCCCTTCTTGACTGGGCTCTGACCACCCATCCTCACAGAGTCACCTAAGCAGGTCTACTCCCTGACTCCATGAGTGACCACCATGTCATCTACCTCGTTCGCAAAATCCACCACCCTAAATCCCCCCCAAATTTCTTAGTCTAACGGTCCTTCAAATCCTTCAGTCTCGCTCCCCTTCTCAATGACCTTGTCCTAGCAAACTGGCTCCCTCAGCCCAATAGACTGACACCCTCCTGCACTTCAAAACATGTTCCTAAGATATGGGACACACATTACCCCCACACTGCATTCACGGCACGAGAAAACCACACCTGCCTTGGATCACCCAAGAACTCATAGCTTGTATGAACGCCCAAGATTTAGCATGGCAGCTTACAAATCCTCAGTCCCATTATGCGACCTCTCCCACTACCGGTATTTGTGGAACATGTGCACCACAGCCACTCAGTTAGCTAAAGCACAGTATTTTAGATCCTCACACCAATCTAACCTAAATAGCCCCTCCAAGTTCTGGAAGATCATCCACTCCCTCTTTTCACCCCCTGCCTGCTGCTAAGCCCTCACCTCTCCTTAGCATAAACAACAACATTCTCTTGGATCCAAGTGCAGTCACTGCTGAGTTCAACTTATACTTCTCCACCTGTGCCTCTTCACTCCTTTCTTCTGTACCCTTCCCATCACCTCCCTCACCACTTTCAGGGCCTAAGGTACCTCATGATGCAGGTACCTTCTCCTTCAAGGAAATCTCACTGGCTGAAGCTCTAGAGGCCCTGCTAACTTTAAGCCCCTCTAAAGGGAATTCCCCTGATGGACTGGAACCCAAATGTCTGTTCCTCTAGGCCTCAACCATAGCCACCCCAATTGCATACCTCCTAAATCAATCCTTTACCACTGCATCTGTCCCTTTGTCCTGGAAGCATGCCATTGTTATCCCCCTCCCCAAAGAAGGAGCCTCCACCTCAAACTACTGACCAATTTCCCTCCTTCCTGCTCTTGCAAAACTGCAAGAACACCTTGTGCTTGCCCAGCTAACTTCCTATCTTTCTGACTCAAATTTCTTCACACTCTTCCAGTCCGGCTTCAGGAAGGATCACTCCACTGCCTCCTCCTTACTAAGGCTCACTAACACCGTCCAGTCTGGAATGGATAGAGGTCTTATCACCTCTGTCATCTTCATCGATCTGGCTAAAGCTTTCAATATGGTCTCCCATCCCCTGTTACTATCATGCCTCTCAGACTCTGGCCTCTCCACATCTGCTACAGATTGGTTCAGTGCCTATCTTATAAACCAAACTCAATCTGTAAGGATTGTGGATGCCATATCCCCACCCCTCCCTGTGACCGCTGGCATCCCCCAAAGTTTGGTGCTTGGCCCCATCCTATTCTCCATTTTCCTAAACAACCTGCCTCAAGCTTGTTCCCCCTCCTCGATCCACATGTATGCAGATGATACTGTCTTATTTTCCTCTGGCTCCTCTCCCGACTCAGTTGCCTCCACCCTTCAGGCAGATTTCAACAAAGTCCAGCACTGGTTCAACTCTCATCAGCTCTCTCTAAATGTGAAAAAAACAGTAACTATGACTTTTGACACATCTCAGCGACTAGCCAGGCTCCCCTCCCTCACGCTTTTCCACACCCTCGATGGGACAGTGCTGGAGGATGTCACTTCCTTCTGGTATCTTGGAGTTTGGCTTGACCAGCACCTCACCTTCTCCATCCATGCTCATTCCATATTGAAAAAACTCCGCCCCAAGCTTGGGGTTCTATATCGGAACCATAATAGTCTCTCCTTTGCTGTTCATCGTGACCTTATCCAGAAGATGATACTTCCCTCCTTTGATTATTGTGATATTGTCTACAGTGCTGCTCACAAGTCTGTCTTACCCAAGCTAGATATCCTTTTTAATGCTTTCTGCCGGTTCGCTCTTGACGCTTCTCCTCGCACCCATCACTGTGAGCTCTACTGCTGCCTTGCATTCCCCTCCCTTGAAAACAGCCACCTAATACACTGTGCCAAGTTTATCTCAAAGTGCTGGCTTGGTGCCCTCCTGGCTTACCTGGCCTCCACACTATCGCCCCCCCCTTGGCACCAACCCATGTGCTGAGGTCCCTAGACTCCCTGCTCCTTCTAATCCCCAGAAACAGAACCTCAGTTGGCCAGGCTGCCTTCTCACACTTCTTCCCTCAACTCTGGAACACTCTCCCTACACAAATTCACCACTTCTCCTCTGTCCGATCACTATCCACTGCCCTTGCCAACCTCTACTCGGTAAACTGCTCCTGCAACTAATATTCCCCTGTTCATCCATGCACCCCCCGTCTCTACTTCTAGTAGGTCCAAGGGCGTTATGCTAGCTGACTCTATGCCTAACTGCTGCACTTGATCCCAACTATTGAGCTAGCAAGCTCTGCACTTATTCAGTCTGTGTTATGTATCACAGAACTAACCCTATCTGTTTTTCCTCATTGTAACTGTTACCATGTCCGTTAGGGAACTTATGTAATCCACGCTCAGTATTTCTGTCAAATGTATATATAATGTTCTCCATGCATCTGTATTATGTAAATTGTATGTAAATATGTAAGAAGTTTGATAACCTTATGTTCTCCTCCCCTCTGTACCCCTCCCCCCAGGTCGCACAGGGAAACGAGCAGTTGTTGCTCAGTGTGCTTTTCCTGGTGAAACAATTTCAATAAATAAATAAATAGTTCCTTCCCAGTTGGCATACTACTGTGTTCCACTTCCATTTGTGTTTGTTGACCTCCCTTTGTGTTCCTGCTAGTTTCTCTTTGAATTCCATGATTAATTTCTGTTTTTGTCAGAGTTACAGCTAAGTTCTTATCTTATCTTATCTTATCTTATCTTATCTTATCTTATCTTATAAGGTGTCTTTGCCTCCAACTCCCCTCTCCCCTAGTTTAAAAGCCTAATGCTCACATCAAATATTTGGCCCAATGCTCATGCTCCTTCCTTCGTTAGGTGCAGTCCATCTTATTTGAACTTCCTCTTCCAGATGTCTCCCCATGCACCAGCAAAGTGGTAGCATCTTTCCTGACACCAGCTTCATAACCACTCATTGAACTCTTCAATTTCTTTGCTTCACATCTTCTCTGTGCTACTGCCTTTGCCCCACACAGGAAGGAACTCAGAGAAGGCCAGGGAGGTTGTTTGAGTGGCCAATCAGTCTTCTAGTTTAACTAGGTTTCATTTGGCTTCATCTACCGACTGCCCTGCCAGGTTATTTATCCCCAGGTATACCATGATCTTCAGGTCATCCCCTTCTTTATCTGCTATCCTTTCAATGTGATTAGTGTCACATTTTGTTGAGGCACCTGGGACACATCTTACTAGCACCCTTGTTTGTTCGCAGTCACTCAGTTGGGTCTCTACCCCTCTTATCATGAAGTCTCCCATAATGAGTATTGTATCTTCCTACTTCTTACCTTTTTGTCCTTTATGAACCAGACTAAAGAGGTCAGGTCCAAAAGCACTCAGCTTTTTGTTACCTATGGTGACATTGGCAAAGGTGAACCAGCAGCTAAGAAGCCTATCTCCCGATGGATAGTCTCTTGCATCCAGTTCTGCTATGAAAAAGCTGGGGAAATAGCACCCAGAGGCTTAAGGGCACACTCCACAAGAGGCACAATTGTCTCTCTGGCATCTATAAGGGGTGTCCCCTTATTAGACATTTGCAAAGCAGCTATCTAGAAAACAGTGCATACATTTACAAAGCACTACTACCTGGACATACAGTCCAGAAGGGATGCCAGCTTTGAAACTGCAGTCATCCTGAACCTCTTTATTAAGCAGGTTCTGGCTGCAGCTTTGTAAAGTACTGCTACAGAGTCTGCTTAGAGTTTAACCATTAAGTGAGGGATTCCTGAGATTAGAAGAAACAATTATTCACTGTAGTAATGTTGTTCTTCTCAGGGATCCACCACTGTGGTTACACTCCCCACCCTGCCTCCCCTTCCAGTACCTGAAAATAGGGTCTCACGATAATCAGTTCCTTTAATTAAGGTTGCTTGGGCATTACTACTGCAGTTTCTTTATAATTGTAAAGTTTGGTTTTTCCCTGTTTCTTTCCTGTTCAAATTGCAGCACTTGCAACAAAATGATAGACAATGTTTGAGATGGTCTAAAGTTTTGTCACGATTACTATACTTTGCTCACAATGGCCAATCAGCTGGATGGCTGACAGGTAACGGTTTAGACTGGGGAAAAGCCCAGGAGTTTGTGTTACATATGCCTCAGTTGCCATAATTAAAAAAATATATATATATGCTAAAATCAAGCTAATGCCTAAGTAAAGTTCTGGTTCAGTTACTGCCCTAAAAGACATTCACTAACCCCCTGTGATGGCAAAGAGGTTCCACAGGGTTCAAGAAGGTGAGGATCTGCTCAAAAACAAAAAGAAAAAAAAGAAAAAATGTAACAAGATATCTAGTATGTGAAAGGAATATTATGGTCAGCGTTTACAGTGCCTGCAGCACTTGCTCCTTTCACTCCCATTCCCACACCTATCACCACCACAGCTCTGGCTGAAACACCAAATTGATCTATCAGTACTGTAACCGAAGAATCCCCTGGACTATCCTTTGCATCACCCTCTACCTCAAGATGGCTGTACAATGCTGGTTCGACAACTAAGTTGTTGACTGCCATTACAGTGACGGATTTATGTCGACTGCAACTTGCGGTTGAAATAAATCTGACTGGAGGCCCTGGCTGTGTTTTCACTGTGGGCCTTTGCCACAGAACTCTCCCCATGCAGGGGGCTCTGCCCCCCATCCCACCCTCGATCTAAAGGATTCTAACTCCGAGTTGGAGTTGGATCAAGGATCGGGGAAGGGTTGCAGGAGCGGGAGAGAGAGTGCTGGGGTCTTGGGCAGACTATTACAGTGAAAACATTGATGTTGTTGGCATACCCCTCAGGATCAGCAAAATCTCAGTTACAGGAAGTACCAGACCACACGACAGGAATAATTAGGTAGAAAGGAGGCTCGATAGTAAACTTCCCCAATTCTGTACAGCCGGACTGCACAGCAGAGGCCCAATTTCTCCAGTCTACACTGACTTGACTGCTATAGTGTCAGGGTTGGTAAAAACCTTGACTCAAGGAGTTTTGATCCCAACAGTAAAAAAAGAACAAACACAAGCTATCCCTTTCTTTTTGCGTTATCTGCTACTCTAGTCGCATTGCTGAAAAATCGGAGAGCAGATCAAGCAGGCTGTTTGGAGCAGCCCCGGCTGACAGATCAACTGCACCTGTCCATAATTACAACACTCAAGGGATCAGCTGTTCAATGACGCATGGCCAGAGCAGAAGAGGCGGTCTCAAACACCACAATATACTCTCAAGTCCCTTGCTCGTCATGCTCAGTTAAGAATAATTCATCAACTGAGTCGGATAAAGCTTATTAGGAGGGAACAAAAAAAACTTGATTTAGTAAGAATCCTGGACCCCACACAGAAGCTCTTTGACATACAGCTCAGTTCAAGAGAGTTGGGGCCAAAGCAATACTTTCAGTATATATGAGTCTGTAAATCTGAACTTAGGTACACTGAGCACTAGCAGAGGCAGTGAAGTGAGGAAGCAAAATGAATTGAATACTGACTGTGTGTTTGAGAAAACCAAAGAAACAACCAAAGAACCTAACTGTGGAATCAGAGGGAACTAACACTAGCAAGCTTACAGAACCAAAGCCATTTCATCCTTGAAACCAGTAGGAATTGAATTGACAACACTTAAAACCCCCATCAGGAGCTCTCAGTGACAACACTAGACACAGATTTGGCCATAGATTCAGAATCTGAAACAGAAGTAGGAGTTCAAATAAACAGCAGTAATGGGTTCCCCAGCACTAATTCTAACCCTCTACCCTGTGATTACAACAAGCATAAGATAGCTACACTCATGGAGGGCAATAAAACTCAAAAACCTCAGGAGGAGAGGGGTTCCAAATACCAAGGAGCACTTCATAATGTAGTGGGACAGGGGGTTGTTTATATTAACTTGTTCATCTCATCCCTGATTGACTGTCTATCTGGGTTGATAAAATTGATACTCTCTGTGCCAGAACAGAATTAGAAACCAGAGTGAGCTGAACAGAATATAAAATAGACCCCATGCAAAAGCGAATTAAAGAACGATCCAAAGAATTTTCGACTGTAAGACAAAAGGTGGAGGAAATGGCAATAAGATCTGAGAGACAACATCAAGCTGGGAGGAATCCCTGAAGGTGCAGAAAGAATGCAAACCCTTGCCTTTTTTGGAAAACTACTTAATGATGCACTAGACACCAAGAAAATAAAGCAGAGCTGAATAGAGCACACAGCGGTGCCATCAATCTGAACTACCAATCAAGATTAAAGAAGGGACTGCATGTCACAAAAATGTCTGTCCAAGTCTACTCAGATTTTCCTCTTGCTGTCTTAGTGAAAAGAAAAGCCTCTGCTGGTGTAACAGCCATGTTAAAGGAATGGGGTATTAGATTCACAGTGATTCACTATGATACTCCCTGCAAAACTAAAGGTATTTCTACAAGGATGTCTAAGCTTTACATCTCTGGCAGAGGCAGAGATTTATCAGAACTGTTTTGTTTAATGAACCACGAGGTTTCACTTTGACTTCATCCACCTTTCAGCACCCTACCTGAGGTGCAGAAAATTCAGATCAACCTACCACAAGTTCAAGAAACCAATCATGACTCTTCATCATCATCATCAGCCTCTTCAAAATCATCAGCAGAATCAGCAGCCTCAGGCACACCTACGCATCATAGAACAGAAGGATAAACAACACTACCATCATCATCATCATCATCATCAAAATTTTATTGTTCAATCATAATGGGTGAGCATCATGAGCATTACAACACAGACAAAGATAAAAACATTATTAAATACAGAAAAGACAAAAAAAGAATACAGATAAGCCTACATAGATGAAAGATAGAACATAATGCAATTCATTAAAACAGCCTCAATCCATCCTCTTAGTTACTTGTTTTAGAAGTGAACAAAATTCCTATAAAATATATATATATACAATAGGAGTGAGCTACATTTTTCACTGATAAAATGCATGTATTGCTACCACAGTGAGATAAATGCAAGCCCAGGCTAACACAATGACGATAAATGCTGTTTATACATACTGTGCTTACCTCACCAGCATTTATTCTCACTGTGGTGATGTCACAGACAAGCCCATTAACTCTTCCTCAGTGCTGCAACTTGTTTCAGCTCATTAAAACAAATGAAATTCACCTGCCTTTCAAGTACCTGAAGCCCCAACAACAGGTTTACTGCATTCAGTCTCACATACACTCACATGCTGAGAAGATCTCTAAAGTTCCTACTAGAGGAAAAAAAGGAAAGAGCACTGACTGCTAAATACATCAAACCATGCAGACTCAAAGCAGCAACAATACTTGGATACAGCTGAACTATACTGGAAGAATAAATAAATTCTCCTTACAGAAGAAAACAAAACCAATGAATGTGGGAGAAGTTTTTCTATCTTGCACACAGTTTGAAAGCAACACAGAACCACTTTAGAAAAGCCTATTGTGTAAATCGCACACATTATGTGCAGATTGTGTGATATGTGAAATATCTTCATGAGTGAATAGTGACCTATGGGTACTGTCACTCGTGCCTTTGGCACTAATGAGCATCCAGAGGTCACTGTTCACTCATGAAGATATTTCACATATCACACTCCTGCCCATCATGTATCCCCTATATACATACATATATATTTAAAGCATTTTTTAGTTTGTTGCTCTCTGCAATGTAAAAAACATTTTTATTATCTTAATAACTGAAGCCACAAAGTTTGCAATTCTTGTAGCTTCTTCCACAGTTCTTGGATACAGTAGAATGAAAATGTGATCATACAAACATGTTGTGTATAAAGTGTGTTTATTTAATAAGTGTTCACTATGTGGTTTGGAGTACAAGGGGCAGCTCATAATAACATGATTTATTGTATATGTGTGTCCTCTATTACATAGGCAGAATGAACTATCATTTTTCTGGTTGGAAATTCTTAATCTATTACAGTAAGCGTATTTGGAAGAGATTAATTCAAATCTGGCTCAGGTTACATTTTTTTCTCTTCTCTGGTGCTATGGGAATCATTACATAGTCTTCTAAATAGTGTCCCATTTAATTTTTTTTATATCAACTTGCTGCTTTTTGAGTTTGTATTCTTTCCATGTCCTTGTTTTTCACATAAGCAAAAGGTTTTTGCTTAATCACCTCTTTATATTGTGGAGCAATATTAATATTTCTATTATAATCAGTCCATAGATGTTGAACATTTATTTTCGATATTATTTCTTTTAGGGGGTCCAACCATTTAGACCTTATGTCTTTTTTGTCCCATCCCATTTTTTCATCAACACATATCTTGGGAAGTTTGTTATGTGGGTTATTTATGATTTTTAACCAGTAGTTTACAAGGCATATCTGTTTTATACAATTCATTTCTATCCTGCCCAGTTCTGCCCTTATCATATCATTAGGAACTTTGAGTAGTGATTTATAAAAATATGTAAGAGGATTTTCCAGGGTATTACAGGTGTCTTTTCTTCAAACTTCTGCCCCATATGTAATTACTGGGTTAATGTTTGCCTCTCCAGCCAAAAGGGCTGGTAGAATCATTAGAGAATCCTGCAGACAAGGCTAAGAAGATTTCACCTGACCAGACTGGGAGCTCCAGAATAGTAAAAGGATATAATGATTTTGACCTATGGATGAATACTTTATCCCTCACCAGATAAGGAGAGACAGCAAAAACAAATAAATACACAAACAAACCTGGCAAAGAATCAATATAAATAAAAGTGAACACAAAATACTTGTGCATGTATATGTGTGTGTGTGTATATATATATATATATATATGTGTGTGTGTGTGTGTGTGTGTATATATATATATCTGTAGAGAGAATAAATGGTGGCAAAGTGTTGTGTATCAGGCAGTAATACCATTGAGGGGTGGAACAAGCCATAAATCCATGAGTCCAAAGGCTGAGTGATCTTTAACAGCTTGTTCAACTCTAAGATAGTATTATTTCCTCACATAGGACTTTGTCATCTTTTATTTTATATATTACATAAGGTTGGACACATTTTGCCGTGTCCTAGGTGTTTCCATAGTGTAGTGGTGTTAGTGTTAGTTCTGTGGTACAGGATTGCTTGATGAGTGTGTATTGGGTGTTAATGTGCTCTTCAGGTGTTCACAATACTTTAATTCAGTGTAATTAGCTACTTGGGGTCATAATATCCTAATTGACAGCCAGTTTAAAGTCACAATACCCTAACTGGCAACCAATTAATGAGTCATTGCAGATAAACAGGTCCCCTTTCGTGCATGGTCTTATAGGTCAGGATCCCTACCTTGAAGACAATCCTTCACCTGACTGGCAGCCAGTGCAGTTTGCAGAGGACTAGGGTGACATGATCACACTTTTTTGCACCTGTTAATCTTGCTGCCACATTCTGCACCAGTTGCTGTCTGTGGAGGTTGCCTCCAGATAACCCTAGCTACAGGGCATTACAGTAGTCCAGCCTGAATGTGACAAAAGCATGTACCAGCATTATCAGGTCCTCAAGTGGTATCAGGGCTCAGATCCGGGCAATATTCCTAAGATGGTAAAAGGCACTTTTGACCATGGTTGACACCTGAGCATCAAGTGTCAGACCACCATCTAGGATCACACCCAGATCCTTCACCTCTCTAGAAGGGGCAAGGGGAACCTTGCTCAGCACTAGGCTGGGGGGTAGCCCTCCACCATCCCTCCGCCCCAACATCCCAGATCCACCATCAGTACCTCAGGCTTATCTGGGTTAAGCTTAAGCCATTTTTGAGTCATCCACATCTGGATTTCCTTGAGGCAGCTGTTAAATACAGAGGCCATGATCTGGGCATCAGGTGCACAGGACAGTTACAGCTGGGTATCATCTGCATAACAGTGAAAACCAAGCCCATACCACCTGATAATGTCTCCCAATGGCAACATATACACTGTGAATAATAAAGGTGACAAAACTGAACCCTGTGGGACCCCACCGCACAGGGGCTTTGGGTTAGATGAGGCTAACCCCATTGTCACCTTTTGCACTCTGCCTGTCAGTGCAAAATTTTAGGCTTAACATAGAAGTGGCGGTGCAACCCTAACTATAGCTGCACTATCGTGCAGCTATAATATACAGATATATATATACATATACACACATATATATATATATATATATATATATATATATATATATATATATTATACTGGTGCAGAAACCCAGTATAGTTAGGGTTGAGTAAGCAGTTTAATGTTAAATCCCAAATTTGCACGTTAATAGCTTTGTCATCGCACAACGCATTTGCCTGAAATTTTGCATGTGTGGTCTGGGACCATAGATCTCTGGATCTAGCAAGTTGCATTATGGTCCAATGAGCATTGCAGAGCCGTGGAACACCCAAAAATGCAAAAAAAAAGGACTTTTTGTATGCTTCTTCGCTCACGGCTACAGCCAGCATGATTTGTCTGTTTGGTCTGAAATCTTCAGGGAAGATGCAGTCTGGGTTATTGAGGTTCCTTTCAAAGATTTGGTAAAAAAATATTAAACCGTTCAAAAATTATTCAAAAAACAAGTTTCCCATTATAGTCAAAGGGAAAAAAATATAAATGTGTCTCTTGAAAGCTGCTGCCACTACATTTTACTTTCACAAATGGTCCTCTTACTTTCATGTGATAGCCATCTTGTTTTCAGTTAGCAAGACAGAAAGATGACTGGCGTTTAAATTTGGGACCCCCTAGGTAAACACTGACTGTTGTGTTAAACTAGTCAGTTCCTGAGGATCACAGCACTATCCTTTTTTTGGGGGGACCCCTCAAAAAATGCCTTTTTCAAGATTGGACCCCTTGTACTGTCGCAAATTGCAACAGAATGGATGTGACACTTCCGCAAATCATGAAATTGTTGGGCTTATTTTTGTGAAAGTGTCACAATTTGTGACAATACTTTATACAAAAAAAAAACAATTATTTGCCATCCCACTGCAGCAAAATGGTTGGGACTTTAGGGCTGAAATTTGCAGGGTGGCAAGTCCTGGTCCTACAGATGTGCCTTTTGGTGGTTTGGTCCCAACACATTAAATGGTCCCATAGTTACAGTGCTCCAAAGTTGAGCAATTTCCCATAGGCTAACATTGCAGCACCCATGGTGACTTTCGGCACCTGTATCTCGGAAACAGTGTGAGATATGGATTTTTTGTTGACTAAGCCAGTGAACAAGTTTCAAAGTCATAGATTACACCTACAGTGGAATTGCTTTCATAGGTTGCATGGTTACGGAGCTATTGGCAAATTAGCATTACAAGGGTTCCAAGGGGGCCTTTTCAGCGCTTTCCGGTGCCCGTATCTTGTAAACTATGTGAGATATGGATTTAGCAGAGGTTACACTGTCAAGATTACATTACATTGGCACTGGAATTTTTTTCATAGCTGCTACGGCTGCTGAGATATTGGCAAATTAGAACAAACCTCAATCTTTTCAATGTCTCCTGTGCAAATGGCTTCCCCCCTTATGAAGGTAACCTAATTCAAGTATTTAGGTGCCCTGCTTGATGAAACTCTCAACTTTGAGCAACACATCATCGATCCCTGCAAACTCCAAACTCCCAGTAAACTCCAAACTTGGAATAGCTTACAGGACTAGTCGGATGCTTACTCCCTCAGCTAGACTGACTATTTCTAGGGGTATCCTACTTCCATCCCTTGCATATGGTGCTGTCACCTACATAAATGCTTTGAAAGCCACCCTAAGTAAGTGGGATACAACATACAATAGTATCTGTCATTATGCCTCAGCTTCTCCACATTTGAAGCACCACTGCTTGCTATATGCAGACTTAGATAGCCTTCTCCATCTGCCAATCGACTCCCTTGCCCTTGGTACTCTGCTGGACAACATCATTAGAACTAATCTACCTACCTGTCTTGCAGGCATGCTGGTGCCTCTGTCCCCCACCTATGGCCTCCGCTCTACTGGACTATGTCTACTATACACCCCAGGTGCAGAACCCTAAAAGGAACCTCAGCTTTCTCTTGCCTGGACCCAAAATATTGGACTTTCCTACCTCTTGATGTTTGCTCTGTACCTAGTCATATTGCTTATCACCCCTATCCAGGGACCACCCAGTCCAATGCAGCTGCCTCAAAGGATGCCGAGAACGAGGAGCACTTGGATGACAGTGGGCTCAGGGAGGGTTAGAGCAGTCAGGCAGAGGCACATCCCAGATCCTATTCCTCTCAATAACTCATATGCCACACTGGCAAATGAGGACAACCAAATAGAGGTACCCAGGAAGTGGAAGGAAAGGATGTGGAGGTTAGGCAAGGAGGTGACTCAGTGAGGAAAGCAGTGGACCCCAGAGGAGGAGGAAATGAATCCTGGTGGGGACTCCATCGTAAGAGGGATCCAGCTAGGAACACAGGAGGGAGAGGACAGGGAGGTGAGGTGCCACCAGGTGCCACGGCATGGAGGGATGGAAGGAAGATACTGGGGATCACTGGGAAGGCAAGACGGGAGGGTGAGCTGGATGTCATTATCCACCTAGGTACTAATGACTTGGCAAATGGGGAGCCAAAGGAAGTTCAGGAAGAGTTTAGGAAACTGGGAGGGTCTCAAGCAAGTAGCTACTTCTGTCACTTTCTCAGAAGTACTACCTGTGAGAGGCAAGGAGAGCATAGGAGTGCATGCACCAGGAACTTTAACTCATGGTTGAAGAACTGGTGCTGTGAGGAAGGGTTTGGATTCATTGGTGACTGGGGACCCACCTGGAGGGATGGAGGTTTGTTCAAGCCTGACGGCCTGCATCCATCCTGGAGGGGAATCCAAGCACTCAATGATAAGTTTAAATGCTACATTGACAAGCATTTAAACTAGCAAAGGGGGGTGGCAGGCCAGCAAGGATGGTACCTACTTGCTCACCCCCCACAGCTAGTAGTGGAACCAGTGAACCAGAGGAGTGGCTATCTCTGCAAAGCAGTGTGCAAAAGATGGAGATTAGTGTCCAAAAGGTGGATAAGCAGAAAAGGGTCAAAATTCAGCAGAAGGGCAGACAGCAAGGAGAACCAGGGATAAATGACAACCAAGGAAGGGGCTGGAGTAGAACAGTGAAGCAGTCTAGGGAGGTCAAATCATGGAAAGCCATGTGTGCAAATGCCAGGAGCCTTAGCAACAAGATGGAAGATCTGGAGGCTGTCATGATACAGTCAGACCTGGACATTGTGGCCATCACTGAAACCTGTGTAATGATAACCATGACTGGGAGATGGCCATACCTGGCTACAACATATTCAGAAGAGACAGAGCAGGCAGGAAGGGAGGAGGAGGGCACTGTATGTGAAAAATGACATAAGGGCCACACAGATCTAGGAGGAACAAAATGGGAGAGATACTGTGGGTTAAGCTGGAAAGGAAAATGGGGCCAGCCATCTCAACAGTGTGGTCTATAGACCACCAGCCCAGGAGGAAGAAACAGATAGGAGTTGATGCTAGCCATCCAAAGGATGGCAGACAAGGGTGAGGTAGTACTGGTTGGAGACTTCAATATACCAGACGTGGACTGGAGCATCCCAGCAGCAGCATCAACTAGGAGCAGATTTATCCTGGACTCCTTCAGGGTGCCTTCCTCAAGCAACTGGTCATGGAACCAACTCGGCAGAAGGCAATACTGGACCTTGTGCTCACAAACAGGGACAGTGTGATGGGGGTAACAGTGGGGAGCACCTGGGTAACAGTGACCACCAGTCATTGTGGTTTGAAATCACAGAAAGAGCAGAACCAAACCACACAAAACACGATCCTGGATTTTAGGGGGCAGACTTTGGGAAATGGGGAGATACTTGAAAGAGGCATTAAGGGGAATGGGACAGGAATCAGGGGTTGAGGAACAGTAGCAGTATTTAAAATGGGGATTATGAGAAGAACAGAATTATGCATTAAGCAGGTTAGCAAGAGGAAAAGGAAGAGGGACCATTATGGTTTTCCAAAGAGGTAGCAAAGAAAGTGCAAGCAAAAAGATTGCATTCAGGCAATACAAAAGACACAGGCAGAAGGGATAGGGAGAAGTACCAGGAGAAACAAAGGGAGGCAGGGAAGTCAGTAAGGAAGCCAAAGCTCAGACAGAAGAACACATTGCAAAATCAGTGGGTAAAGGGGACAAAACCTTTACAGGTACATAAGTGAAAAAGAAAGACAAAGAGAGGGATAGTGAGACTGAAGGGGAGGATGGGAGCCACGTGGAGGATGACAACAGTAAGGCTGACATATGAACAGGTATTTCTGCTTAGTCTTTACTAAGGAAGAGGGGGGTAATGGGTCTGAAGGGAGCACAAGGGGTGAGAATGGTGCAGAATGGACACGAGTCCCTTTACACGAGAAAGGGTCCTGAAGGAACTGGAAGTACAAGAGCTGATAAAGCAATTGGGCCAGATGGGGTGCACCCCAGGGTCCTTAAAGAACTAAGAGAGGTGGTGGCTGAACCTCTGGCTATCCTGTTCAGCCAATCACTGGAAACAGGGAGGTACCCAAAGTCTGGAGGACAGCAGATGTAGTCCCCTTATACAAAAGTGGGAACAAAGAGGAAGCAGAGAACTACAGACCAGTCAGCCTCACCTCGTAGTGGGAAAGATCATGGAAGCACTACTGAAGGAGAGATTGGTGGAACATCTGGCTGTCAATGGACTACAGGACCCAAGGCAGCATGGTTTCACTAGGGGAGGTCATGCAGACCAACCTCATTGAATTTTTGACCGGGTGACTAGGGAGGTGGATCAAGGAGGCAGTGGACATGGCCTATCTGGACTCAGCAAGGCCTTTGACACTGTGCCACATAGAAGACTATTACACAAACTGGGGAATATGGGTGTGGGCAGGACAGTAGTGTGGTGGGTAGGTAACTGGCTGGGTGGCAGGACACAGAGGGTGGTGGTAAATGGCTGTCACCCACAGAGGGAAGAGTGACCAGGGGTACCACAGGATCAGTGTTGGGACCGGTCCTATTCAACATCTTCATCAGTGACATTGCACAGGACCTAGAAGGCAGAATTTCACTGTTCGCTGATGACACAAAGCTCTGTAACAGAGTAGACACACCAGAGGGTGTAGACAGAATGAGAAGGGACCTGCAGAAACTTGAAGAATGGTCAAGGGTTTGGCAGTTGAAATTCAATGCAAAGAAGTGCAAGATAATGCATATGAAGCATAAAACCCTGGCACAATATATCAGTTGGGGGTGAGGATATAGCATGCACCAAGCAGGAAAGGATCTTGGGGTTGTCATCTCTGATGACCTCAAGGTAGGGAAACAGTGTGACAAGGCATCAGGTAAAGCAAATAGGATGCTGGGATGTATAGGCAGGGGCATCACCAGCAGGAAAAGGGAGGTCATAATTCCGCTATACAAGACACTAGTGAGGTCCCACCTGGAGTACAGTGTACAGTTCTGGAGACCATACCTACGTAAGGACATAGACAGGGTAGAGAAGGTTCAGAGGAGGGCAACAAAGATGGTGCATGGCTTGCATCACAAGTCCTATGAAGACAGGTTGAAGGAACTGAACATGTACTCCTGGAGGAGAGGAGGGAGAGAGGATATGATAGAGACATACAAGTATCTTACAGGAGGAATAGGGTAGGAAAACACTATTTTAAGCAAAAAGATGTTTCAGGACTAGAGGCATGGGATGAAGTTGGAGGAGGACGATTCAGAGGAAACATGAGAAAGAATTTCTTCACAGAATGGGTGGTGGACAAGTGGAACACCCTGCCAGAGGAAGTGGTGGGGGCTGAAACAATCACGGGATTTAAGAATGCATGGGATAGACATAAAGGAATTCTAGAGGTCAGGGGTAAGGGGAAATAGACTTCTAGGAAAACAAACTGAACTTACAAGCTCAAATGGGCAGACTAGGTGGGCCATAGGCCCTTATCTGCCGACACTGTCTATGTATCTATATATCTATGCTTTTAAAAAGATGCATTACACTCTCCTCATCAAATATGCCCAATGTTCCTGTTTTGACCCCCCCCCATAGGGTGCTTGACATCCCCTTCCTCAGCTCTCAAAATGTTTCAGTTTTGCTCTGACCACTTGTTACTGTTATATGTAGCACTTACCATGGATTATGTTTTAAAACTCTACTGCACTATGATTGTATGCTTATTATGTTTTGTACTATTGTGTATTTTTCTGCCATTGTCTCTGTCATATTAGCAATACTGTTTATGTCATACAACATCGTGTAGATTTTTCCTTGTACGGTTGATTATCTGTGAATTATACCAGTTATTTGTTTTGTCTGCCAATTTTGTATTATAACCTCCCAGGTCATGTCTGAAAATAGTCAAAGTTTGTGGCTATGACACCTTACCCGGTAAACAAAAACTAAATAAAATAAAAAAAATAAATAAATAAAATAGTGTTACAAGTGTTCCTTGCCCTAAAGGGCTGCTGTATGGCTCCATAGTTATGTGCAAGTAGGAGCGTGGGCCGTCCGGGCTGTGCTCCCACATATGCATACCATTATGCAAAAAATGAGCAATGTGAAGGGAGCACAGAGCCTGGAGGGCCC
The DNA here is from genome assembly GCA_016271365.2 of Neoceratodus forsteri. Lineage (NCBI taxonomy): Eukaryota > Metazoa > Chordata > Ceratodontiformes > Ceratodontidae > Neoceratodus > Neoceratodus forsteri. The sequence goes on along the minus strand of CM057458.1, from coordinate 720,455,957 downwards.
ATGCTCCCAGTAACACATACCAGTTACTAGTTACATTACACTTTCTCAAAAAGAAGGGAAATTCATTACAAAAAACTCTGTTAATGCATCAGTTAGGGTTGATAGCACAGTGACAAAGGCATGGAAATGTGGTGTTAGGGTTACCACCCCTACCACCCCACCGCCACCCACTCTCCAAACACCAACAGACATTGGTGTGTGCCATGGGGTCATCAGGCCTAACTATCACCCCATTCTCCTATACTGTAGTATGTCAGCTTGCTTAGACATGGGGTGACAGTTGGTGGGCCTGATACCCCATGGCACACCACAACATCTGTTGGTGTGTGGAGGGTGTGTGTGAGTGGGGTGGTAGGGTGGTAACTCTAGACCGCATTTCCATGCTTTTGTCATTGTGTTATCAACCCTAACTGATGCATTAATGTCGTTTTTTGCAATGAATATATATATATATATATATATATATATATATATATATATACTGTGTGTGTGATATATAATATATATATATATATTTGTTGCAAAACTATATTAATGCATCGGTTAGGTTGGTAGTACAGCAACAAAAGTATGGAAATGTGATGTTAGGGTTATGCCCCTACCATTCCATCCTCACTCCCCCACCCTCCACTCACCAACAGATTTCGGGGTGTGTCATGTGGTCGTCAGTCCCAACCTTCACCCCATTCCATGTGTAAACAAGCTGATGTGCTACAGCATAGGAGAATGGGGTGAGAGTTAGGCCTGAAAACCCCATGGCACACATCAATATTTGTTGGTGAGTGAAGGATGGGGAGATGGTAGGGGTGTTACCCTAACATCACATTTCCATATTTTTGTCACTGAGCTAGCAAACCTAACTGATGCACTAATGGAGTTTTTTTGCAATGAATATATATAATACCTGCCCAGTAGGGTAGGTATAGTGAGGGTTCTGCAGCCACTTCTATGTTAAACCCAAAACGTTGCCCTTTGATAACTTTGCAACAGTGTGTGTGATCTACGTGAAATTCTGCATGTGCGGAGTGGTATCATAGATCTCTGGATCTGGAAATTTTTGTTATGGTCAAATTTTTGGTTGCGGAACTGCAAAGGGTTGAAAAGAATCCTCAACTTTTTTTTAATTCTTTGCTCACCTCTACAGCCTGAATGGTTTGTCTGACTGGTCTGAAATTTTCAGGGTCTATGGGGACCGGGTCAAGGAAGTGCCTTTTGAAGATTTGTTGAAAAAATATTAATCCATTCAAAAGGTATCAAACTTCAAAGTTTCCCTTTATAGCCTGTGTGAAAAATATATTTGCTGCTGGAAAGCTTTTATGAAAGCAATTTTGCTTTTAAAAGCTTTCGAGCAATGTCAATTTGTTTTTGAGCTGCCGACATCTTGTTTTTAGTTAGCGTCAGACAAGAATGCCCAAATTCAATAATTACTGCCCTAGGTAACAAAGTTGTGTTTATTCATCAGTTGAATAATGAAGAATCAGATTTTCAATCTGACCCCCAGAAATACCATTTTTATGATCAGTCCCCCAAAGTGTGAGAAATTGTGGAAGAAACAGATCCAGCACTTTTGCGAAAGTGTCACACTTTCGGGAAGGTGTGGCACCCGCTTCTTGCACAAGTTCTGACATTAGGGTTGTTAAAAAAATATTTCTGGGGATCAGATTGATAATCTGATGCCCCCAGTGTGTTCCTGAGCCCCCAAATAGGTAAACACAACTGACAGTGTTTACTTTGAGGCAGTAAACAAAGAAAACCATCCCCTGACGTATTTTAGCTTTGATGCAGAATCCTGCATCGAACTTGTATAAACAGTCACCAACAATGGGGTTCCCAATCCCCAAGTTGGTATGCTTCCCCCCGGCCCTCCAAATACTTATGTGGCACACTGGGAGCCCACCCCAGTGTGCCCAGATTGTTTTTTATTATTTTTTGTTTTCTGACACCGGGATGCCCACTGGCAGCATCATATGTCCTCCCAAGCCAACTTTCTTTGCCAATGGGGGTGCCTAATCCCCCTGTTGGCAGCATGCATCCCCCTCTAGAAAACTCATGTGGCACACTAGGTGCCCACCACAGTGTGCCAATTTATTAATATTATATGTTTCCAACACATAGGGATGCCCCCCTCCCGGTGTTGAATGCCCTCCCTCCAATGCCTGTTCTTTTTATCCCAACATCAGGGTGCCCAATACCCAAGTCAGGTAGTGTTCCCCCAACTAGTGTGGTATACTGGAAGCCCACCCCAGTGTGCCAAATGTTTTTTTTTAAATAAAGTTAATCTGTAAATACAGGGGGGAAAAGATGTCTTTTTTTTAACCTTGCAAAAAATAATATAGTTCCTCATCATCTCCTAAGTTCCCCCTCCCCCATCCTCACCCTACCTCTGTGCACTCACCTCCCTCCACCCTCCCTCACCCATACTTACCCTCCAGAGGTTGGGATCAGTGATCTTTTCTGGACCGGGGACACATCTGCACTCTTCAAAGCCAAACTGCGATTTGAAGAACCAAGGTAAGCCATATAATGGGAGTCAATGGGGGGGGGGGTCAACTTGTGCTGCTATCTCAACTGATGTTAGGAATTTTGGCCCAAAGTTTTCAACATGGGATTCTTGGGACTCCACCTCATGAACACAGTCACTGTCATTTTGTTACTTGGTCCAGAAAGGGGATTTTGTGGTCACTGTAATAAATCACCTTTTGGGACCAATTAATGAAATGAGAGTGCCAGTGTTCATGAGGTGGGGTCCCAAAGAGCCCATGTTCAAAATGTTGTGCAAAAAATCCCCAAAATTACTGCATTATAAGCATGCATTGCACAGTTTTCTAGACACACTCATAACTTCACCAATTTTAATATTTTCACTTCAGATTTTCAGCATTGCCATTTTTTCACATCTCCTTTTGAACAGTGCAGCTGTCATTTTCCACATCCAGCCCAAAATGTGTTTTCACACCTGTAGCACAGATTGGTGCAGTCACTGTGTGAAAGCAACTTTCTGGATGGAGTAACAAAATCACAGTGCCACTGTTCATGAGGGGATGTGCCAAAAAGCCCATGTTGAAAATTTGGTTAATAAATTCAAAAAAATGAACATGTTACGAGAGTGCGTAGCACTGTTCCTACACACGCTTGTAACTTCACCAATTTTTAATATTTTCACTATGGATTTTCAACATTGTTATTTTTTCACACTTCCTCATGAACAGTACAGCTGTCATTTTTTATAGCCTTCCCAAAATTTGTTCTCACACCTGTGCTGCAGAACGGCGCAATCGCTGCACGAAATCAACTTTCGGGACAGATTAATGAAATCCCAGTGCCAGTGTTCTTGAGGGGAGGTCCCAAAAAGCCCATGTTGAAAATTTGGTTCAAAAATTCAAAAACTTCACTGTGTTATGAGTGTCCGTTGTGCTATTTTCGTGCAAAATTCTCCATAGGATAACATTACAACACCCATTGCGCCTCTTGATGCCCATATCTCGAAAATGGTTCGAGATATGGATTTTTCGCTACTCACAGCTTAGTCCATCTTTAGGTGAACTAAGCATGGGTGGAGGTTTCAAAGTCTTGAATACCACTGAAGTGGAATTTCATTTTTAGCTGCTACGGTTACTAAGATATAGGCAAATTCATGTTCCAAGGCTTAATTTTCATGTCTGTAGGGCTGTGTTATGTCCTCGTACTTATGTGCAAGCGGGGAGCATGGGCTCAGAGGGCCCACACTCTCACATTTGCATACCATTAAGCAAAGATTTTCAGTGACACTTTCGTTTCACAAAAGTACCAGTAGTGTGTCGATATTCCCTTTAGTTTTGTGAAAGTACCTGTAGTGTTACAAGACTACCTTTAGTTTCACAAAAGTGCCAGTAGTGTTGCAAAACTACCTTTACTTTTGTGAAAGTACCAGTAGTGTTGTGACACTACTTTTTAGTTTTGTGAAAGTATCCTATGTTGACCTATGGGAGTTTTGTGAAAGTTGTGGAATTTCATGGAATTAAAGCACCAAAAGAGCCAGTTTCTTTGCCATTTCATAGTAAAAAAATAGTTAAGGTTTATTTTGACTGAAATTTGCAGTGTAGCAAGCCATGACTACACAGATGTGCCTTTTGGTGGTTGGGCACAAAACTGATGATGATTCTATAGTTACAGCGCTCCAAAGTTGACAAATTTTCCATAGGATAACACTGTGTGCCCGCTACACCTTTTGGCAACCATATCTTGAAAATGGTTCAAAATACTGATTTTTCACAGTGGTGATCTTAGTACACCTTTAGGTGGACTAAGCCCCCATGCAGGATTTGAAGCCATGATTACAACTACAGTGGCATTTGTTCCTTTGTTGCTATGGTTACTGAGACATTGTCAAATTAGTGTTGTAAATGTTCCTTTTCATGACTATAGGGGTGTGGTATGTCTCTGTACTTATGTGTAAGTGGGAGTGCAGGGCCCAGAGGGCCCATGCTCCCACATATGCAAAAAATGGGCAGCATAAGGGAGCGCAGGGCCCAAAGGGCCCATGATCTCACAACCGCACACCAGTTACATTACACTTTCTCAAAAAGAAGGGAAATTCATTGCAAAAACTTCTTTAATGTATCAGTTAGGGTTGATAGCACACCAACAAAAGTTTTGAAATTCGGTGGTGGATTACCAACCCCTATAATCCCATCACCACCACCCCCACCCTCCAAACACCAACAGGCATCTGGGTGGGCGTTGGGGTTGTTGGGCCTAACTCTCACTCCATTCTCCTATACTGCACCACCTCAGCTTATTTACACATGGAATGGGGTGAGAGTTAGGCTGATGACTCCAATGCACACCCCAACACCTGTTGGTCTGTGCAGGGTGGGGTTGGGGATGGGGCTAGTTGGTAACATCAATAATCGAATTTCCAAACTTTATCGGTGTACTATCAACCCTAACTGATGCATTAACAAAATTTTTGTAATGACTAATATATATATATATATATATATATATATACTGTATATTATACCTGCACAGTACTGCAGGTATAGTTAGGGTTGGCAGGCTACTTCTATGTTAAACCCCAAAGTTTGCACTGTAATGACTTTTTAACTGACTTTTTAACTGTTTGTCTGATTTGTCTGCACAGTACTGCAGGTATAGTTAGGGTTGGCAGGCTACTTCTATGTTAAACCCCAAAGTTTGCACTGTAATGACTTTTTAACTGACTTTTTAACTGTTTGTCTGATTTGTCTGACAGTTTGCATGCTTACTATCCAGCCATCGATCTCTGGATCTGTAAAGTTTTGTTCTGGTCGGATGTACGGTTGTGGAACAGTGGAGTGTCAGAGTGAAAAATCCTGAACTTTTGAGCATTTTGGGTGGATTCAAATTTGCATGTCTTTATGTGGCCTGGGTCAAACTGGTGCCTTTTGAAGATTTGGTGAAAAAATCTTAATCCGTTCAAAAGTTATGCAAGGTTTTAAATGTCCCATTTTAGCCTTTGGGAAAATTTATATGTGCACTGTGAAAACTTTCGAGAACACTTTTTTGTCATGCTCTGGAATTTTGTTTTTGTGCTGCCGCCAGCTTGTTTTCAGTTAGCAAGAGACAAGAAACATTGTAAATCGAAAAATACTGCCTCCTGTAAACACCAACACTTGTGTTTGCCTAATCTGGCCCTGAGAAACATGAACCTGACATCAGTGTTTGTGCTGGTAGCCTGGAAATATGCTTTTCAAAATGTTTCCACCCTTTTGCTGTTTTGTTGCCGCAAAAATATTCTTTGTGTGCTCGGTAATGACCTTGCACACAAAAAAGTTGGCTCGGCAACATACTTTTGTGCTCAAAATCATTTCCATTATAGGGATAGGAGTGCCAAGAACACATTAAAGTTATCGTGAAAACACTGCTTGAAAACATTGTCCCATGTATTGTTTTCTTTGTCACTTAATTGTGCCAAGTGGATTGTGCTTTTTGGCTGAAATTTTCATGGTGGCAAGCCCTGGTCCCACAGATGTGTCTTTTGGTGCTTTAGTCCCAAAATATTCAGTTGGCCTATAGTTACAGTGTTCTGAATCTGAGAACGTTCCCATAGGATAACACTGCAGCGCCTGCGGCACCTTTTGGCGCCTGTATCTCAAAAACTATTCGAGATATGGATTTTTTGCTACCCACAGCTTTGGTGTACTAAGCAGGTGTGGAGGTTGTGAAGTCATGAATATAACTGCAGTGGATTTTTTTCCATAGTTGCTACGTTTACTGAGATATTGCCAAATAAGTGTTTCAAGGGTTCCTTTTCAGTACTATGGGGCTGCTGTATGGCTCTGTATTTATGTGTAAGTGGGAGCACAGGGCCCAGAGGGTCCACGATCTCACATACACATACCATTACACAAAAAATGGGCAATGTGAAGGGAGTGCAGGGCCCAGAGAGCCTGTGCTCCCACAAACACATGGCAGTTATCTGTTACATTACACTTTCTCAAAAAGAAGGGAAATTCATTGTAAAAAAAAAAATAATTAATGCATTAGTAAGGGTTGATAGCACAGTGGCAAAAGTGTGAAAATGTGATGTTAGGGTTACCACCCCTACCACCCCACCCCACTCCCCCACCCTCCACACAATAACAGATGTTGGGGTGTGCCATGGAGTCGTCAGACCTAACGCTCACCCCATTCTCCTATACTGCATCATGTCTGCTTGTTTAGACATGAAATGGGGTGAGAGTTGGGCCTGATGACCCAATCGCACACCCTGAGATCTGTTGGTATATAGAAGGGGGGGTTGGGGTGGTAACCCTAACATCACATTTCCATATTTTTGTCGCTCTGTTATCAACCCTAACTGATGCATTAATGAAGTTTTTTGCAATGAATGAATATATCCATCTATAGATAGATAGATAGATAGATAGATAGATAGATAGATAGATAGATAGATAGTCTTTGCAAAAAACTTTGTTAATGCATCAGTTATGGTTGTTTCCACACTGACAAAAGTGTGAAAATTCAATGTCAGGGTTACCATCCCAACCCCAAGCCCCCTCCTCAAAACCCTAACTCTGCATTCCCCCAACCCCCACCACCCTACACACATACACACACACACACATATGCAAGCAAGAGAAGGGCCAGGGTAAGACAACCAACTAAAGACAAGCAGGAGCAGGTAACAGAAGTAACATACAACTCTCTAAACATTCCACAAGACACAGGCATCATCACGGTCCAGCAACTGTATGAGTTCTGCTGCCATCATAGTGCTTGGGGTACCCACACAAGCTGGGCGATCATGGGTGATGGCTCACAGTAAGCACTTTTGCGTTACAAACATCAATAACAAGATTTAAGCAGATGCCCATATTTCAGTAGTTAAGAACTGATGAAACACACAGTATGTTATCCTCACATAGTGTATTAGAAATGACAGTTTGTGTGAGCCTAGCAACAGTCATTGGATGTTTGAATATTTTTTTCTGATACAGTGAGTCAGTCCTAATAACAAACACTGGTAATAATAAAAGTAATTTTTGTAGCATATTTTACAAGTAAGATGTAAAAGCAACAGTTGTAACATGCAAAGATAACCATAACATACTGTTAATGAGTATTTCCAGGTAACGCAGCAGTATAACAACATATGATGGTGGCAGTTTCCCACCTGAGCAGTATCTCCAAAGTACTGTGTATGTGTCAGGTGTATCTGTCCTGCTACCACATGCCTATGTGTTAGCAGCGATACTTGCAGTGACACAATTGTTGAATTATGACACATATAAATCAATATTTAAAAAATGTGTACAGACTAAGTGTCATTGTATGAAGAAGATATGCCAGCAGTAATGTGTCATCATACTGTGCTGGCAGTATAGTCAATTATACTGTATTTGTTTTTTCATTACATAGTGTTACGTGAAATCAGTACAGTGTTGTGATTATTGTGCTTACAGATTAGCCGGAGTGGTACAGTGTGTTACCCTCCTGCATGTGTCTTGCATGTGTGTGTGGGGGATGGGGTGGGGAATGTGGAGTTAGGGTTTGAGGAGGGCATGGGGTTGGAGTGGTGGATGGTAACCCTAACATTGAATTTCCACACTTTTGTTGGTGTGGAAGCAACATTAACCAATGCATTAATTTAAATTTTTGCAAAGAATTTCATTTCTTTTTGGAAAAGTGTGATATAAGTAGTAAATGTTATGTGTTGGTGGGAGCGCGGAACTCAACCAAGCTGCTCATTTGTGCATAATGATATATGTCTGTGGGAGTGCAGGCCCTCCGGGCTCTGCGCTCCCACTTACATGCAAGTATGGAGCCATACAGCAGCCTTATAAGGCAAGGCACTCTTGTAACACTAATTAGCCAATATCTTGGGAACCGTAGCAGCTAGAAAAACAATTTCAGTGTTGTTGTAATCATGACAGTGAGTAGTTCTTGCATTGTATGTCAACTGACACCATATCTTGCATCGTTTCTGAGATACGAGCACCAAAAAGTGATGTGAGTGCTAACTCTGAGGGTGTAATAGTGTCCGACGCACATGAAAATGAGCAATTGGAACACTAATTCCCAAATATCTCAAATTTCATGGTATTCATGGCTTTCCAACCTACTTCTATTGCTTGGTCCCTACAGAGATGAAGCATTTGCGATGAAAATCCATTATCTTGAGCCGTTTTCAAAGATACGTACGAGAAAACCATCAGGCATACAATGATATTCTATGGGAAAATGTGTGAACTGCAGAATGCTATAACTATGAGCCTGTTCAATGTTTCAAACAACATGAAGTCTTGCTGTATTCTGACATTATGCAGTTATCCCCAGCACTTGAACTGCTCCAGAGAGGAAAGAGATAACTCTATGCCAGGGCATAGAACGTTGCGCTCTAGCTCGGTTCAAACCTCTGTCTGCTGCACTTCAAAGTGTAACCATCAGATTCTTTACTCTGCCTAACTGAACAGTCACTCCGGAGAAATCTCCTTCGCTTGCCGGTTCAGTCCAGGAAAACATTGGTTTTAAACCACAAATTTTATTGTATTTTTGGTTCAGATCCCTGTCTGTGGTACAGTAAGTGTTGTAGGTAGTGGACATTAGTTTATTTTCTGTGTGTGGAAATTGTAAAACTTTTCAATCGGTCCGGCTGGAACCAATTGTTTTTTTCTTTCTTTACTCTGTAAGTCTTAGGTTTATTTGTATTAGTGTGAGATACCGGTCCTTATTGGTTTCAAAAAACTGTATTTTTAGATGTGTTTTTCACAACCCATAACACGGTAGGTAACCAATTGAGGGGGGATCTTGCCTGGCTTTAAAACTGCTAAAGGGTAAGTGGATAGGATGGCTATGTCTGAGAATCCCAAAAGAAAAACTGGGCCCACTGGGTTTCAGCACTGTAGTGAGTGTGGGGATGTTTTTGCTAAGGCAGACCCTCACACCACCTGTGTGTATTGTCTGGGGTTTGACTGCCTCAATTCAGACTGCCAAATATTTAAGAATTTCCCGAAGGCCACCCTGGACAAGAGATTGGTTAGACTTAGGGAAAAGGAGGCAGAGATATCCGCTGATCTGGATGGCCAGTCCGATTCAGTTCCGACCGAACCTGAGGGAGTGCCCACTGACCTGGGCAATACTTCCTCAGGCAAAAGGAGAGCCGATCCCGAGGGGTCAGTTCTGTCTAAGAGAAAAAAGAAATCAGCTGGTTTGGATCCAGAACCGTTACGTCCAACCGCCGAAGAGATTGCCAGGGTGATTAGCATTGTAGAATCCCTCCATTCAGTTCCGGCTGACCCAGTACCTCCCGGTAGGCATTCGGTTTGGTCAGTTCCTCCGGTTCTGGAATATTGCCCGGATGATTACTATGAACCGGATTTGAAAGGGGAAGAAGGGTTCGATGATGATAATGATGATGATGATGGTATGGAAGGCCTGAATGAGCCCATTGAACTGGACATCTCCCCAGACAGGCCTTCCAATGTTTCCCCTTCTAGGCTTTCTGAGTCCCCTTCCCACTTTCTGTTTTACAAAAAAGTGGCAGAGCACCTCCAGCTCCCTCTGGTTGAAGCTGTTGAGGAACAAGACAAGCCTGACTATGTAGAGATGATAGACATCCCAGAGTCCAAAAGGCTGTCTATTCCCCTTCATAAATCTTTTGGGAAACAGACACAAACAATTCTTCAGACACCAAATTCATTACCTCCTGTGAACAAGAGAATGGACAGGAGGTAGAGAGTACTTGTTCCAACAGTGCAGCCATGTTGGGGTCATGCAGGCAGCAGCCTGTGACAAGGCTAATACACCTTTGGCTTCACACACACCCAGATAAAGACTCTAGGAAGGTGGATGCTGTGGCCAAGAAACAGTACTTGGCATCCTCCTTGGGACTCAGGCGGGCAATCTATATGGCCTACACAGCCAGATACCAGAAGCCCAGGTGGGATACTGTTCTGGAGCTGGCTAAACAGGCTTCCCCTCAGCTAGCCAAAGAGCTGGAGGAGGTGGCTGCTGATGGGATTGAGGCATCCAAAGTCCAATTTCATGCTGCTGTGAAGTCTAATGATGTTTCATTATGAGTCATGGCTACATCTGTGTTTCTTAGGAGATTTGCTTGGCTCAGATGTACTAGCCTCTCAGAACACCCAGGCTAAGGCCATGGATTTCCCTGTGGTGGGTAATTCTTTGTTTGGGAAGCAGACAGAGAATGACATGAAAAATATGGATGAGTATAGGACCACTTACAGGAGTGCACAGGCCAAGGAAAGGCAGGCAGCTCTTCAGAAGCAGCAATCTAGGGGCGGGGCAGGCCTTTTCACAGGTCTTTCTACCAGGCACAGGCCTCCTCTCCTTTTCCTCAGATGTGGTTCTTCAGAGGGAGAGGCAGAAGGGTGATGAGCAGGGCTGCATCCTCCTCTCAGTCCAAGGCTTCTGCCTAGCAGACACCCTGATGTGTCAGCCCGAGTCGACTCTCCCTTTCCAGTACGAGGCAGGCTGGCTTACTACTTCCAGGCCTGGAAGACTGTTACCTCAGACAAACCCTGGAGGTAGTAAGCCAGGAACTGGCTCTCAGCTTCCAAAAATTTCCAAAGCTTATGGTCAGGTCTTTTCCACCTGCAAACATCTCCGAAACCATTGCCCTAGAGGCAGAGGTTTCCTCTCTGCTGGCTCGCAGAGTCACAGAGAGAGTTCCTACTCCACTCAGGGGCACGGGTCTGTACTCCAGACACTTCCTAACCCCAAAATAGACAGCGGAGTGGCAGCCCATCCTAGATCTAAGATACTTAAACAAGTACCTAGTCAAGCCAAAATTCAAAATGGTGACTCTGGGAATAATTCTTCCCTCTCTGAGGCCAGGGGATTGGTTAGCCTCCCTGGACCTATAGGATGCCTATTTTCACATTCCCATCAGGTGCTTCCACAGAAAGTACCTCAGGTTCGAACTGCCTTCAGGCCATTATCAGTTCAAAGCAATGCCCTTTGAACTAACATCTGCACCAAGGGTGTTCACAAAATGCCTAGCAGTAGTAGTGGCCTTTCAAAGGAGACAAAACATTTCCATATTTCCATAGCTGGATGATTGGCTCATTGTGGAGCAGTCTCCAGACCAAGTCAAGTCAAACCTGCAAGTGACCCAGCAATTGCTCACTTCTCTGAAATTCCTCCTCAATCTTCCAAAGTCAGTTCTCGAACCAGTGCAACTCCTGACCTTCATAGGGGTAGAGTTGGACACTGTCCAAGCAAAAGCTTTTCTTCCTCTGGCAAGGGTAAAGGCCCTTACAGACCTGGCTTCTTCTTTTTTTGCCTTCTGGTGTCTCGACCAGCAAGGCATTTTCTTCAACTCCTGGGCCACATGGCAGCTTCCACTGCAGTGGTACAAGGGGCCAGATTTCAGATGAGGGACATCCAGTTCCACTTGAGGGCCTTTTGGTCTCAGGAAAATAAATTCTCTAACCAAACTGATTCCAGTGACTCAGACTCTGATCCAGGCTCTGCAATGGTGGTTGGATCAGGACAACATCAGACAAGGAGTCCCATTCATCACCCAGAATCATTCTATGGTACTAACCATAGATGCTTCTCTCCTGGGGTGGGGAGCTCACTTGGGAGTTCTCACAGCACAGGGAGTGTGGTCCCCCACAGGAGTCTCTACTTCATATCAATCTGGAGCTCAGCACAGTGTACCTGGCTCTACAAGCTTTCTCAGACGCAGTACAGACCAAGGTGGCTCAGGTCAGAACAGACAACACCACCACCATGTGGTACATCAACAAGCAGGGAGGCACTCAGGCTATGGCCTTCTGCATGGAAACCATGAAATTATGGTCCCTGGCTTATTCCCTGCAGACATCTGTGGTAGCAGTCCACCTCCCAGGGAAGGACAATGTGCTAGCATATGCTCTGAGCAGGATATCTCAGGGCCATCACGAATGGACCCTGGATCCCCTAGTGTTAAAGTAATTTTTTCAAGATGGGGCACTCCAGACACAGATATCTTTGCAGCCCAGGACAATCACCAACTTCCTCTCTTCTGTTGCAGACCCCCAGTCTTGGGCTCAGTCCCCCTGGATGCTCTACTTCTGGATTGGGAGGGGAAATTTCTGTATGCCTTTCCTCCCTTTCCTCTATTGTTCAAAGTTCTGGTCAAGATAAGGTCACAACCTTGCAAAGTGATCCTGATTGCCCCAGACTGGGCCAGGCAGCCTTGGTATCCTCTATTGCTGTCCCTAGCAGTCCATCTTCCCCTATATCTTCCCAAGAATCACAATCTGTTAACCTCCTCTCAGGGGATGATTTGGTACCCCAACCTTCGGTCTCTCAACCTCAAGGCATGGCTCTTGAAGAGTTAGAATATGCAAGCCTGCATCTGTCTCAGGGGGATCTGGATATTTTCAAAGCCTCTCAAAAACCTGTCACCAGAAACACGTATAATTCCAAATGGAAAAGATTAAACACTTGGTGTTCCAATAGGCAGATGTCTCCAGATACTGCTGATTTGGCTACAGTTCTGGATTATATGGTTCATCTTAATGGCTTAGGCCTCAGACCAGCTACTCTGAAAGTACACTTGGCTGCTGTTTCTGCATTTCTGCCAGTGGGGAAGGTTTCTTCACTGGCATCTCATCCTGTTTTCTGTAAATTCTTTAAAGGATTGCTCCATACCAATCCTCCTTTTAAGGACCCTACTCCTGCTTGGGATCTTAATGTTTGCATTGCTCAGCTTATGCAACCCCCTTTTGAGCCTTTAGCCTCAGCAGAACTTAAGTACTTGACTTGGAAAGCTGTGATCTTATCTGTGTCAATCTTCACCATTCATCACTAGTGGGAATAGCGCACCAGAGCTAGGACCCTACAAGAGACTTTTTTTTTTTCTTCATGGGCTGAGTCGATGCAGAGCAGGCGCCGCCCTTGATGCCAACGTTCCACGTGGCACTCAAGGGTTGGCCGTTAGCTGCTGTTGACTCCGCCCCAGCCCCAGTTCTTTCTCTCCTGCCTTCAAGTGTGGTATCTCGTGTGTGAGACTAAGAGTTTTTGCGGCCTAGTCCGTCAGTTCTTCTTTATATAATTACAGTTGCCTCAGTTCTGCTCACCTGCTTGACGTCACTTCAAGTTACTGGTAAGACCTTTCCTTTTATTAAGTGGCATAGAGTACTGTTTCTAGTTTATTTTCCATTTGGTCATGTCTCGTCCAGGGGGCAAGAAGACGTGGCAAGTGGAGCGGTCTCCTATGCATCGGTGCCCCTGTGGTCGCTTCTATTCCGTGATGGACCAGCATGACCGCTGCCTTTCCTGCCTCAGCCCTGACCATGATATGGATAACTGTGACATTTGCTTCTTGATGGACTGCCGTGTAACTGAGAACCGCGCGTTGAAGGTCGGATATACGCTGCTGACTTTCAGAGGTCGAATGTGCAGTCACCTGGCCAAGGTGAGGATTCTCGGCCCTTCCTCTGGGTCCCCTCCTGGTCCTATACAGCCCGTGGAGGAAGGAACCCCCACCTCTTTTAGCCATACCATGGCGGGGGGTTCTTCTGTAGTGCAGGAGGCCCAGGTCGGCCCCCTTGGGGGTCATTCGGGAGGCACTGCATTGGCAATCAACTCTTCTGTGGCAAAGGCTCCCTCGGTGTCGTGTTCTGGGCCCTTTGGGGGCCAGGTCAGCACCATACTCAGTGCCATCTCGTGGCACTGCTCTTGGCCCCAGCTCCATTCATGGTACCGTAGGCTTTGAGTGCAGCACTGCAGTTGGCATCATGCCTTCTCTTAGTGCCGCCATTGCCTCTGATGCTGCTTGCGGTGTTGGAGTTCTTGGTGGTGCCGGGGGTGGTGGTTTGGATGTTTGTGGGCCTGGTTCTGGTTCCGGCGCCATGTGCAGTGCTGGGGCAGAAGCCAGCTCCTTCCCTGTCCCCAGCACCGCTTGTGGCACTGGGGATGGGGTCGGTGCCATGGTCAGGGCCAGCCCTCCTTTGGTGCCGCTCGCTATGAGGGTAAGGTCCCTCTCTGATTTTGAAGGGTTGAGAGGTAGAGGTGTGGTGCGGCATGCCCTCCCCAGATCCCAGCTGGGTTCTGGGAGGAGTCGAAGTGTAGGCCCTCGCCTTTCCCTGGAGGAGTCCCCGAGAGGGACTTTAACTTCTGAGGTCAGAGGCTGTCCTTCTGGATTTGCATGGTCCCGGTTACCTCACAGGGGGATTTCTTCCTTGGCACAGTCCTGACCGTTCCGACCTGGTTGAACGGCTGTTAGCTGCAGCAGCCTTTGGGTCCTCCTCCATGCAAAAGGGTTTCCTGTTGGCCCCCCTGCCCTGACAGAGACCGTTCTCCTGTTGCCAGAAGCCTGTCCCCTGAGCCTCTGTCTCCATCCCCGGTGGTCCCAGGTATTTCCTGTCATCTTGGACCTCTTACTTGGGAACAGTTCAGAGATTCTGCTGCACATTTTCCTATCTATCTCCTTGCCCTGGACAAGCAGGTGTTTCACCGCGCTCCTGTGCAGCCAGACCCTGAACCTGGGAGCTCATCTTCATCCTCTACTCTCTCTACGGAGGGAGAGGAACCTTTGGTCCACATCTTCCCAGTGTCTGATCTGTCCTCCTATCAGCGCTTCCTTGTGAGGATGTTAGACAAGCTCCACCTTACCCCAGTTCCAGTCAGCAATCCCGAGCATGTGACATGCACCTTCTTAGGTGAGTACAGTGTGGTCCACCTGGTGGCTCCCGCCTGGCCTATTTCTTTTCAGGAGGCATCACATCGGCTCTGGCTATGTCCCTTCTCCACTGTTTCAACCCCAAGGGACCTATACCGGCAGTATTGCATGCCCCCTGGGTCTCCAGGTTCTCTGTCTCATCCCCCTTCAGGCTTGACCTCCCTGGACACCCCCATCTGGGCCTCACGCCCCTTACCGTGACCGCCTCTCAGACTCGGACTCTTTGGATTTCAATTTCTGAGGAAGAAGAGTGCTCCACTTGGCACGGATCTCTCTCTCTCTCTATCACAGCACATAAGGCCCACTTTGTAGCCTACAACAGGTTCTTGTGGTCTAGGCTAGGTCAGCTCCTAGCCTCAATGCCTGACTTGGAGGAAACCAGGCAAGCCATTGCCCTCTCTGTGCAGGGCCTGGAGCTAGCAAGGCACCAAGCAAGGGCATCATATGACGCCAATGAGGTGGCATCCAGAGTGGTAGGGGCAGCAGTCTGCCTTCGGCGAATGGCATGGCTTAGCCTATCCTAGTTATCACCCCGGTCCGGCGTAGGGTGATTTACTCCACATACCAGAGAACCCATCTTTTCTCTTGAAGGGTGAGACAGAGGCTTTTGGGGCACCCTTCTTCCCCCACTGGGGGATCCCCATCTTGCCCAGACCAGTCCCAGGCCTTCCCAGGCCTGTAAGGGTTCTCCCCTTCGGTGTCTCACCCACTGGAGGCTAAGGGACCTAGTCCCTTAGGGTATTTCAGGGCCCCCTTTGGGGGGGGCTCGACACTCACCCACTAGTGATGAATGGTGAAGCTTGACACAGATAAGATATGAAAATTATGTACCTACCGTAATTCTTGATCTTTCTGTGTATCTTCACCATTCATCACTAAATCCCACCCTCCTTCCCCCTGTGGGCCTCAGTCTCTGGACTTCCTCCTCCCTACCTCCTGTGTGTCACCTCTTTATTCGCTCTCCTCTCCTTTGCAATTAGGTGGGAGGGGACTGTGGAGACACATGGGGTGAATCCCTTAGGGGGGGTTTATGGAGATTTGGGGTCGCCCTCTTTCCTCTTCTCCCTTATTCTGGGGAGTCTGGAAGTGGGGGGACACCCTCCTCTCTCCCCCCCTTCCTCAAGTATCTATTTATTTAGAGACTCACATTTGAGCTCTTTCCCCCTCATGCCTTTGGCTGTTTGAAATTTCTCATTTTGATAGGGAGGGGGGAGAACTTAAGACACACCCTCAGCCTCTAGCTTCTATTCTCTGGTCTTCTAGACCTAGGCTGCTTGGAACTTCTGCTTGCCTCCTGTAGCTGAATTCTAAAGTCCAAGGCTGAACCATAGTCTTCTAAATATGTTAGTGTGCATTTTGCTCCTGGGGGTCTGCTACTCTTCCCCCCCTTACCTCTCCTCTCCTCTCCTCTCTTCTCCTCTCCTCTCCTCCCTTTCCTCCTCCCTCTTCTCCTTCCAGAGATTGGGGCCCCCTTCTCCCCAATTTCCTGTTTTAAACTCTCCTTCTGTCCTCTCAGTCATTTATTTCTCCTTTTAGTTTATTAGTCCTTTCCTTTTGTTCTGTCCCTTAGGCTCTCTTGCCTGACCCCACGCTCCCTTCCTTACACTTTCTGGTGTGTCAGAACTGGGGCTGGGGCAGTGTCGATGGCAGCTAACGGCCAACCCTCGAGCGCCACATGGAACATCAGGCTCGAGGGCGGCGCCGGCTCTGCATCGACTCTGCCCATGATAAAAAACTTAGAAAAAAAGTCTCCTGCGGTGTCCTAGCTCTGGTGCGCTATACCCACTAGTGATGAATGGTGAAGATACACAGAAAGATCAAGAATTATGGTAGGTACATAATTTTCATTTCCTAGTGGCTATTACCTCTGCCAGTTGTATCAGTGAATTACAAGCCCTGTCATTGGAGCCTGATTTTGTCTCATTCCATAGGGATAAGGTGGTGCTTAGAACTAACAGGAGGTTCTTACCCAAAGTGGTTTCAGATTTTCATCTGAACCAGTCCATGTCTCTTCCTGTGTTTTTCACTGATCATTTTTCTTCAGGAGAGAGAAGGTTACACAGCTTGAATGTTAAGAGGGCACTTAGCTACTACATTGAGTGCACTAAGGCACTTAGGTTTGACTGTCCTCAGTTGTTTCTCACTTATGATGAAGTGGGAAAGGGCAAACCTGCTACTAATAGGACTATTGCCAGGTGGTTGGTCTCTTGTACACAATTCTGCTATGAAAAGCTAGGCAAAATACCCCCCTCAGGCCCAAGGGCTCATTTGACTAGGGGTACAGCTGCTTCTCTGGCTGCTGCCAGAGATATACCATTACTAGAGATATGCAAAGCAGCCACCTGGAATACAGTCCATACATTCACCAAGCATTACTCTCTGGGTATCCAGGCTAGGAGTGATGCTAGGTTTGGTAAAGCAGTACTGCAGAGCCTATTCCCAAAATAGGTTTGGTCCCTTCTCAATGGAGGTACTGCTTGGTAGTCTGCATAATGTCAGAATACAGCAAGACTTCATGGTTGAAGAAAAAATTACTCACCTTAGTAATTGTGTTTCTTCTAATGGAGTCTTGCTGTATTCTGACCTCACTCCCTGCCTCCCCTCTCAGAACCTGGTTTTTGGGAAGTTGGCTGGCAGGTACAGTGCTGAACCTCAGGGGTGCACTTAACACTCCCCTCTGTGTAGAGAGGGGGAGCAGGTGATGTTTATGTTGTTTTTTATAGTTATGTTGTTCACTACCTAGTTTTTGTTTTGGAGTTCTCGATTTGAGTCTTTTGGGATCCAAAACATTTGGTTACCTTTTGGCTAGTTAATTTACAATTTCCACCTAACAAGTGTAGTTAGTTAGTATTAGCTCATCTCCAGAGCAGTTCAAGTGCTGGGGCTAGCTGCATAATGTCAAAATACAGCAAGACTCCATTAGAAGAAACACAATTACTAAGGTGAGTATTTTTTTCTTTCATACCAAACCACAAAAAGGCACACCTGTGGGACTAGGACTTGCCACCCTGAATATTTCAGGCCAATAGTACAATCCACCTTGCCACAGTGAAGTGACAAAGAAAACAACACATAGCAAAATATGTTCATGCAGTCTTGGTGTGATTACTTTAATGTTTTCATGAGTCTCCTATCTCTATAATGGAAATGTTATCATACACACAAAAATGTTGCTGTGGCTACAATTGTTCCTGAGCTTGAATGTTTGCACTGCAACAAAAAATGTTGCCATGGTCAAAATATGTCAAAAACATGAAAAACATATTTGCAGACAAGACAGAGACAAACTAAAGCCAGGGTCATGTTCCCCAGGGCCTGATTAGGTAAGCACAACTGTTGGTGGTTACCAAACTGCATTATTTTTTGAATTATAGCATTTTTTCTCTGTCACTAACTGAAAAACAAGATGGCAGAAGCACAAAAACAATTTCGGGAAGCTCGACAACAAAAATGTGATTGTGAAAGTTTTTGCAATGCACATATAAATTTTTCCATGGGCTATAATGGGACATGAAAAAATTTAATAATTTTTGAACGGAGCAATATGTTTCCACAAAATCTTCAAAAGGCACCAGTTCAATCCAGGCCACATGTAGACCAACAAATTTGAAGCCACTGAAATGCATTCTTTAGTCCATTATGGCTCACCGAAGAATTCTCAACAAGAGTGATTTTTCACTTATTGAGTGCACTACGATTCTGCAACTGTACATCTGACCAGAATAAAACCTTCCAGATCCACAGGCCCATGGTAGGCAGTTCCACATTCCAAATTTCAGGTGCATTGGACAAATGGTTGCAAAGTTATTGAAGTGCTAACTTTGAGGTTTAACATAGAAGTGACTGTATAACCCTAACTACTGTATAGTGGCACTACTGTGCCACTATAATATATATCTTATACCTGCACAGTAGTGCAGGTATAGTTAGGATTGGTGGGCCACTTCTATGTTAAACCCTAAAGTTTGGACTTTAGTGACTTTGCAACCATTTTTCCGATTTGCCTGAATGTTTGCATGCGCGGCGTCCAACCATAGGTCTCTGGATCTGGAAAGTTTAATTCCAGTTAGATGTATAGTAACGGAACTGTAGAGTGTCAAAAAAGTGAAAAATCCTCAACTTTTGTGCATTTTTCAGTCAGGCGTAAAGGAGCAAAGAATGGTTAGAGTGGATTAAAGTTTGCATGTCTATATGTGGCCTGGGTCAAACTGGTGCCTTTTGAAGATTTGGTGAAAAAATCTTAATCGGTTCAAAAGTTCTGCAAGTTTTTCATGTCCCATTTTATCCTATGGGAAAATTTATATGTGCACTGTGAAAACCTTTGTGAACACTTTATTGTTGTTATGCTCCAGAATTTTGTTTTCGTGCTGCTGCTATCTTGTTTTCAGTTAGCGAGAGACAAAAAACATTACAAATAGAAAAATACAGCCTCTTGCTAAACACTAACACTTGTGTTTACCTAACTGGGTCCCGAGGAACATGATTCTGGCATCAGTTTTTGTGCAGGTAGCCAGGAAATATGCTTTTCAAAATCTTTCCACCATTTTGCCGTTTTGTTGCCACAAAAACATTTTTTTGTGTGCAGCAATGACCTCGCACACTAAAAAAGGTGGCTTGGCAACATGTTTTTGTGTTTGAAAACATTTCCATTATAGGGATAGGAGTGCCATGAACACATTAAAGTTATTGCGAAAACACTGCTTGAAAACATTGTCCCATGTGTTGTATTCTTTGTCACTTCATTGTGCCAAGGTAGATTGTGCTTTTGGGCTAAAATTAGCA
Source organism: Neoceratodus forsteri (assembly GCA_016271365.2). Taxonomy (NCBI): domain Eukaryota; kingdom Metazoa; phylum Chordata; order Ceratodontiformes; family Ceratodontidae; genus Neoceratodus; species Neoceratodus forsteri. The sequence goes on along the minus strand of CM057458.1, from coordinate 720,436,018 downwards.
GGTTGGCAAGCCCTGGTCACACAGATGAGCCTTTTGGAGGTGTGGTCCTAAAACATTCAACAGGCCCATAGTTACAGTGTTGAGAAATTTCCCATAGGATTAAGTTGCAGTGCCTGCAGCGCCTTTCGGTGCCCATATCTCAAAAACAGTTCAGGATACGGACTTTTTGCTGCCCTCAGCTTATTCCACCTTTAGGTAGACTAAGCTCATGTGGAGGTTTTGAAGTCATGATTACAACTGCAGTGGAATTTTTTTCCATAGTTGCTACGTTTACTGAGATATTGCCAAATAAGTGTTACTAGGGTTCCTTTTCAATACTATGGGGCTGCTGTATGGCTCCGTATTTATGTGTTAGTGGAAGCACAGGGCCCAAATGGCTCATGCTCCCACATACGCATACCACTATGCAAAAAAATGGGCAACGTGAAGGGAGCGCAGGGCCCAGATGACCCAATCACACACATTGACATCTGTTGATGTATGAAGGGTGGGGCCGTGGGAGGTGGTAGGGGCTGTAACCCTAACACTACATTTTGCAATATACAATATATGGCTTTCTCCACAGGGCGTATTATTTTCTGTTAGCAAGCCCTGCTCTCTTTTTTTATTTAGCTCATGGAGTACATCTTAAATACTGAGATAAACTACTGTGTTTGTAATGATTTTCTTTGGTGGCTGTCCCGCAATAATATTAAATACTGTTTGTGTGCAGTGTATAGTAATATATTGATACTGGATCTATTTATTTTCTTAATACCATAGAAACTAATGGCTTTATTAGTCTATTCACGTATGTGGCTAATAAGGTAGCCCATTCAAAATGAAAAAACTACATTTTCATCTAATCATAGTGCTATAAGATCATTAAATTAATCTATTAATATATAGGATTTGGAAATGGTCCTACGGGGGGGGTCTGGAGTAAGGGAGCCATGTTTTACTTTTTTCATTCCTTATATTTAGTGTGATAAGGGGTAATTAATTGTCTTTTATGATGAATTCTAGGATATGTCAGTAGATCTGCTGTAGAAGATTTAATTATACTTTCTAATGCTGTAATGTCAGCTCCCAGAAGTATATGGTTTTACAGAATGCTTATGATGTCAGTTCTTTTAGACTTACCCCCCCTCCATTTAAGAACTTAGATAGACTATATTATTTATCAGCTGTGACATTACAAGCTTTATTCTATGAAATTTTTTTTGTTTTATTTTCTTTGTGATTATAATAATATGGACAGTATGCATGTAACCTTATGTCAATGTTTAAATGAATAAAAAGCAAATAAACTATAAGTTAAAAAAATGCAGGTGCTAGCCGGGCACTGAATCCAAAATACCAAGGTCTCCAAGGAGACCCCAGCTCTGGGGATGTGGGAGAAATTTGTTTTATGAACACTCCCTCTGTAAAGGCTCACAATTATAATACTACTACTACTAAAAATAATAATGAACTTTATTTATCTAGTGCCACATCCTGGAGACTCTGGGCACTGTACAGGCAGGCAGTAGTTCAAATTACATAAAACATAAGTTTAAAAACATATATCATCAATAAAACAAACAATCACTAATAGATGAAATACAATTCAGCTGTACCCATCAATAATTTAGTTCAGGAATGTGAGGACAGTTCCAAATGCCTCCCTAAAAAGATGCGCCTTCAGATCACACTTAAACATCTCCATGATGGGGCCTCCTTCAAAGATCTTGACACTGAGTTCCACAGGGCTGGGCCAGTGACCTAAAATGATTGATCTCTTGAGGTCTTCATCCCTGCCCTGGGAACCACCAGGAGGCCCTCAGTGGAGGAACGGTATGAGCACACAGGGTGGACAGGAGTCAGAATGTCACTCAGGTAGTCAGGGCCCAGACTTTATAGAGCCTTATAGGTGAGCAAGCCCACCTTGAAAGTGATTCTCCATCACACCAGCAGCCAGTGCAGGTCGGCAGGACCAGGGTCACATGACAGGACCTTGGAAGGCCCATGAGCAACCTGGCTGCTGCATTCTGCACTAGCTGCAAATGATGGAGAATGCCTCCACCGACCCTGCAGTAGAGCATTGCAGTAGACAAGTCTAGATGTTACAAAGGTATGTACCAGTGAGGGCAGGTCGTCAGGTGGAATAAAGGCTTTATTCTGGGAGATATTGCTTAGGTGGTAAAAAATACTTTGGATGATGGATGACTCCTGAGCCTCAAGTGTCAATCCATTATCAAGGATACCCCTCAAATTTTTCACTTAATTTTTCTAGATACAGCCAAAAGGACGGGCCAAGGAATAACCCTGTTCCTGTGCCAGCAGCATCTGTATCCCAGTGATGACCAGGGTCAATCATTAACATCTTCATCTTGTCGGGATTGAATCTCAGTCAGCTGGAGGACATCCAATCCTGGATCACAGACAAACACTTATTAAGCACCTCCACAGCACTGTATGTCCCAGGTGCAAATGACATATACAGCTGGGTATCATCTACATAACAGTGAAAACCTATGCTGTATTGTCTAATGAGCTCACCCAGAGGAAGCATGTACACTGCGAACAATAGAGGTGTCAGGAGCAAACCCTGGGGAACTCCACAAGATAAGGGCTTTAGGCAAGAGGAGAAATTCCCCATCACTGCCTTCTGCATCCTGCCTGTGAGAAAGGACTTGAACCAGTTGACTACAGTACTGGTGAGTCCACAGAGCTCCCTTAGGTGATCTGGCAGCACTACATGGTCCACAGCGTCAAATGCTAAGAAAAGATCAAGGAGATTGTGTTTTGAAGAGAAGTGTCTTGAAGGACAAGGAAGAGTGCTTTGAAAGTGTGGGGCCAGTATCTGGACTCACTATTCCCACAACAGGCATCCTTGTGCGCTGTGTACAGGGATTATGTAAGATGTATTAGCCTTTGACAAGCTTCACAATCGTGGGGCCACTAGAACAAAATGTGAATATGCAGCATGTTGCTGTGTGTATTCATGCAATTCTGTTAATGATTGCATGAATAAATGTAACCAGTACTGTTGTGTGTATTGTTTAATGTGCTGAGCTCATGTTAGACTTCGTATGAACTGTTTTTCATGACTGTATCTTAATAAACTCTTGTAACTTAAGCCAAAAATATGGTGTTCACTGGCTGTACTGAATTGTTATATGGACTCACAGAAATCATCATGGAATCTGTAGTGTCATCATGTGTGTGTCTTCTGTATTACTTTGAAAAATCCAATAAATCTACATTTTAAAAAAGAGTAACATAATTTATATTCCTTCTTTGTTATTAGAACTGATTAGCTTCCTCCTTCATATTGTGCTTTGCATAAAGTATTTAGAAATAAACATGAAGGTGTTGGATGTTTTACCATAGTTTGTTGACATTGTTTCATTCTGAAATTGAACAAATAATATATCTTTTATTTTGTTTCTCTGTTGTTAGTCTCTTTTTTCTGGGTTAGTGTCAAGAATGCCATATTTTAAATGTGTATAGTTACCATAAAATATGTTATTACATTGTCTTTCTGTTGTTGCAGTTCATGCCAGTCTCTGGCTTAACAAAGCTATTGTTCAAGGTTGTAAAATAAGTTTTAGTCATAGCTTTGTTACAAGTTTTATGCACGAAAACAGAAGCATCCAGTTCTTCTACTGAAATGAGTGTCATCCAGTTTTGCATGTTTAATTTGCTGGAGTTAAAAAAAACATACAAGCTGATGGCAGGAAAAGTTGATTGGTTCATCTAGTCTGCCTGTAATACTCTATTCTACTCTTGAGATGTAGAATCTATATATAGGATTCATGCACACATTGCCCACCACCATATTCCCTGCTTTACTACTACATCCCCCAGGTGACTTCAAGCCATGTTTAAAGCCATTAATGGTTCAGGCACACTGGCACACACCACTTCAGCCAACAGTCTGTTACATGGCTCAAGAAGTTAAAACAGACATGGGCCTGTGCTCACCCCTTAAAAACTCGTGGTGCATTTCTGGCTAAGCAACCCCCAAACCTTCTCTCACAACTAGATCCAGAGAGCTCGACTGGGCACAACTTCCTAGATGCTAAATTTCTTAAACTTGGTGCTGCAGCCCTTGCTCGCCCAGTTAGAGACCTTTTCAATCAGGCATTCATCTCCAACTCGGTACCCAATAAATGGGAGGTGGGAGTGGTAGTCTCTGTGCATAAGGGGTGGTCCAGCTCTGTTGCAGAAAACTATAGACCCATTTTCATCCTCTGGCATCTGGCAAAGATACAGGAGCACATACTATATAACCACCTTCAGGACTACATGGAATCCCACAACCTGCTATCCCCCCCCCCATCAACATGGGTTCAGAAGGAACATAGCACCCTAATGACCCTAATAAAAGTGACAACAGATATATTTCATGCCATGGATAAGGGTTGCACCACAGGTGCCATCTTTGTTGACCTCACTAAAGCTTTCGACCTGGTAAACCATGGTCTCCTGCTCCACCAACTGCATGCCACAGATCTGGATAAAAGTGTCCTACACTGGGTAACCATTTACCTGTCCTGTCACTCCCAAAGAGTTAAATGGGCTGGCTTCCTCTCAGAACTTAGACCAATAACCCACGCCATGCCTCAGGTATCCATTTTGGGGCCATTATTGTTCTCTCTTCATTAACGATCTCCCTAGCTTCTGTGGTGGTGTCTCGGTACATCTTTATACAGATGACACAATCTTCTACCAATCCTCAGCAGACCTTGACCAAATCAGTCGTGAACTTGCCACAGACTTTGCCTCCCTTGAGGACTGGTTCTTCCAGAAACAGCTCTTTCTCAATACCAGAAACAGAAAATGTATGCTCTCCTCCCATCATTCCACCCTCAAGCATGCCCCTCCTATCCTCAACATTACATCGTCCATGGGGGATACCTTGGAGACCATGCCTGCCTTCAAATACTTGGGCTTCACCCTGCACCCATCGCTCTCCTTCAGTATTCACATCTCCAACATAGTTAAACCCATGAATCAGAAGCTTGGCCTGCTATATCGGATTCGTCTGTATCTCACCTCTGCCTCCTGCCTAAGAATTGCTTCTTCTTCCCTTACCCCCTCCTAACCTATGGAGCCCCCCTGCTACTCCCCGCTAATATCTCATCTCTCTCACTCCTCTCCCAGGTCTACCATAGGGTTGGTAATTTCACCTTGGGGGTTAACTCCCAATCTTATCACTGTGATGCTCTCTCCTCTCTAGGATGGTTACCCTTTGAAGCTAAATTGAAATACCTCTCCATGTGTCTCATGTTTAAACTTGTCCACCTCTTTACTACCCCCTGCCTTAGAGATCTGATATGCCTAAGGCAAGCACCTCACTCCCTCCACTCATCCTCCCTTCCCCTGTCCTCCCCAATCTTCGCTTCTCCCTTACCGGGAGGGCATTCTCTTTTGCTGCTGTTTCTGACTGGAACTCCCTCCCTCCTCACATTCTAACCAGTCCATCTCTTCATCTCTTCAAGTCCAACCTGCTTGCCTTCCTTGTAGCCACCTCCTCCTGCTCTTGCTTCCAATGAAGCCCCCTGACTTGCCTATCTCGCTGACCTCTACCTCTCCCCCCTCACTCCAATCCCTCCCTCTCCTCCCCACCCTAGCCTGTCAACCTTACTGGCTCTCAATTCCCTAGTGTGGCAGAACTTACAACCTACCTTTGTATAGCCTACTCTTGATGTATATAGAACCTGTAGGTATGTTGTAGCCACTGTTCCAATGTCTAGCCTTACACTATTGTTGCTACTGTCATTGTCTTCTGCAATACTTCACTGAATCACTGTAGAACCTGTATTTGCTTCATTGTACCCTGGGTCGACCCTGAAAAAGGGACTGTAATTGTCTCAGTGGTCTTACCCAGTTACCAAACTCAAATAAATAACAAATAAACAAATAAAACCAGACAAAAGCAAACAAAATAGAGGCACATATACCACAAACCAGACACACAGAGTCAGGACATAAGTTTGCAGAGTTTTATTCTTCACAAATGGATAATCTGCATGTTGAACAGCTCCAGTGTAGATACTGTAGTCATGTGCCCCTGCACTTTACTAACTGGGTCTTCCTCAGGGGGAGGGCTCCTAACTACACCCCACCTCTATTACTACTGCTACTTGGCCACATGTGATGTAAGTAAATCAGTTACAAAGAGAAAGTGGTAATACCTTAAGATACCAAATGGTTTAACTAAAACAATTGACAAAAGAATTCCTAAGCGTCAAACAGTGAAAATACAATATTTTGATGAAGAGTTTTTTAAAACAAAAGTGTTATTTAAAAATGATATCACAAAAATGAGTACAGAAAAGAAAAACACGTAATACATCATCTACATGGAAAAACTTTTAGGGATAGTTGTCAGGTGTTTGAGGTCTAGAATTACCAGTCAGTCAAGCAAGTAGTGATATTTTGAGTTTTACTGCAATCTCATAAAGGAGCAGGAAATACCAGAATAATTGGGGATCTTCTGCTGCCACGATACCACTTGTGATTTGACCTGAAAAAAATTATATACAAAGTATAAAATATATTACTTTCTAAACAAACTCAAAACCTGACTATGTATTCCTTTATAACAAAGAACGTAATTGCCCCATATTTACTATAAAGAAGCCAAGTGATGCCCAGATGAAATCATACTTTATAGTTAGGAGTATTGAAACCTTTAGCCCTTAGGTGCTTCACATGAGGCAAAATATTACCCTATAGAAGGGTAATGGAGGAATTGTTGGGGAAAGAGGTTTATGAGTTTAAATACAGAAACAGGAGCATCTGATTCTTCCACTGAAAGGAGTGACCATTGATGCCACATTTCTTTTTTTGTGGACTCTTTTTACACTCCAGTCACTAGAGCCCTGGACAACTCTCCAGCATGGACCCACTTGGTTTCTGCCTCTACTGTTCACCGTGCCCCTACCCCCCACTGAGGAATCAGGTGATGGGTCCATCCCCTCCCATACAGCCCAACTGGGAGGGGTGAGGACCAGGGAGAGTCAAGTCAGGATCAGGACCAGTATTGAGCATGTGGGAAGCATCACCTGAGCCCTGCCTTTGCCTCCCAGGACACCAGGGTTTTCCAACTTGTGGTTACCTGGGAGTGCAGATGTGCAATGATGCCGTGCACATGATGGGCGCATTCCCACATCTGTGCATAAGGCATCCACCACCACTTCCAACCCTGAAAGAACATGCCACAAGTTGCCTCACCCCTAGTTACTACCAGGAGCTGTTAATACTATGGCAAGCATACCCACCTACCCCCAGGAAAAGAGAGTAGTCCTCCGGATGCTCAATCCTTTCCTGCCAATCCCCAACAGCTCACATTTGCTCCTGAATCAGGGTCACTGGCATGCCACGAGGTGTGGGGTCTAGCACCTTAACCCTCAGTGCCACTAGGCCACTAATGCCAGTTTTGAGTGATTAATTTGATTGGGTTAAAAAACACAGAAATATAGTTGATGGTAAATAAAGACCATTGGTCCATTTAAACTGCACATAATAGCCTATCATACCCCTGAAACCTAGTGTTTGTACAGAGCGTATGCCCCTGCTACCCACCACCATATTCTCTGCCTTGCTGCTACCCCCTGGATGGCTACTAAGCCCTTCAAATCATGTTTGAAGCTACTAATGATCATGGCACCCACTATGTTGGCCAGCAGTCTGTTCCGTGGCTCAACCCATCTCTCTGTATAAATAATTTTCTTATGTCCCTCCTGGATTTCCCTCCCTACATCTTCCAATCATGTCCCTGTGCTCATGATTTGCTATTCCTATTGAATAGTTCTTCATAATTTACCTTGTTCATTCCTTTCAGGAACTTGAAGGTCTCTATCCTATCGCCCTTCTACCTTCTCGCCTCCAGTGAGTACACATTCAGTGCCTAAAGCTGATCCTCACAGGAGCTTTCCTGCAGGCCATGAACCATTTTTGTTACATTATACAGCACTGTCTCCAGCCTGCCCCTGTCTTTCCTCAAGTGAGGGCTCCAGAACTGGGCACAGTACCCAGATGTGGCCTTACAAGTGATTTTTAGAGAGGCTGTAATACCTCCTTCCTCCTGTTATCAAATCCACTCCCAATCCACCTCAACATCCTGGATGCCTTGCTGTAGGCCTATAATGGCTCCTAGGGCCCTTTACTTTTTTTTCATATTCCTGTTATTTTTGTGCCCTGCTGCGGTGCACAGGCTGGGATGTCCAGCTGCCGAACTCCACCGACCTGGAGGACATCTAGGCTCACTTGATACATGAGGGGTCTTATACAGCTATGTTCAGTCCAGCAGAGGGTCTCCCCCACCTCTCCACTCTGGAACTGGCCCAGACCTACTCCCTGACTCCTCATTGGGCCTTCAGGTCAGCAGAAGCATGGCCATCAAGCTGCACAGTTGCGCCCAACCATTTTTCCTCCAGTAGCCCCTTGGAGCCAACAGCGCAGTGATGCACAGCACAATGAAGAAGACATCTGCCGAGGTCCCCCTATTGCTGTGCCACACTTGTGTTGTCCCCGGTCATCGCCATGGGCCACTCAAGCGCGATGCATCCCTCAAACCCACCCAAGAGGGAGAAGAGCAGTCCTTAGGATTCTGGATCCACCCTCTCCCCTGCTGACCCCTGGTGACACGAGTCCATTATTGAAACCGGGTCACCGGTGTGGTGCGAGGTGTGGCATCCAGCACCTCAACCCTCAGTGCCACCGAGCCAGCCCAGGTCCCTTTTCTGAGGCAGCTGGATGTCCCAGCCTGTGCACCGCAGCAGGGCGCAAAAATAACAGGAATATGAAAAAAAGGTAAAGGGACCTAGGACCTAGTAGTAGTAGTATCCACTTTAACTTCTCTCATCCATTATTCCATCCTGTGGTTCCTTTTCCCAATGAACATCACTTTGTGCATTTTTGGCATTGAAATTCAACTGCCAAACCTTCAACCACCTCTCCAATCTTTGCAAGTCCTATTGCAACTCCCTTATCCCCTCTTGTCTACCCAATCACAGAGCATAGTGTCATCTGTGAAGAGACACAATTTGCTCTGAATTCCTTCTCTTAATTCACCGATGAACATTTTGAAAAGATTGGGAATTGGGAATGAACCCTGCGACACCCCACTTGTGACCTCTCTCCATGGATTTAACTCTGTTTACCACCATCCTCTGCTGTCTCCCCACTAATCAATTACCCACCCATCTATGTCCTTCACCGCACCTAGATCATCTAGCTTCTTCAGTAACCTTCTATGTGTCACGCTTTGCTAAAACTGAAGTACAGCAAATCTACTGTTTGTCCCTTATCTCTGTCCTAGTTACCCAGTCAAAGAATACTATCAGGTTTGTCTGACAGGCCCTCCTAGGCACGAACCAATGCTGTTTACTATCCTGGAGCCCATTACTCCTCAAGTAATGCACTAGGTCTTCTTTGACTAGTGTCTCCATCAGTTTACCCTCAGCAAAGGTAATACTGACAGGCCTGTAGTTACCTGGTTGCTGTTTGTCCCCACCAGTATGGAGCGGAACTATCTCCACTGTCCTCCAGTCTTTCTGAACCACCCTTGACTGAACTGAGCTATTGAATAGCCCTGAGTAGGGTTTTGCCAATACTGATACCAGTTTGCTGAGCACCATCTGATGCAGCCTATCTAGCCCTGGGGCCGTTACCTATCTTCAGGGCTTCTAGCACTTTTCGGATACTTTCACTTATAAGCACTGTCTGCCTTATTTCTGGGATCCCCTTTTGTCAGCCTTTATGCTGCTTTCCTTCGTATGCCCACCATCTTCAACTGTGAAAACAGAGCAGAAGTAGTTATTAAGACATCTGCACTCCTCCTTTATTACCATGTCTACCTCTGTTAGCCTATTTCTTCTCCCATATTTCTTTTTCCCCCTAATACAGTATATCTGAAAAAGTGTTTTTCCTAGCTCTTGACCCTCTCCGCAGAATACAGCTCTGTGTCTGCTTTTGCGTCCCTGACTGTCCTCTTGGTCTCTCTTAATTTTACTTTGTACTCACTCCATTCTTAAGCCCTCTGCTTCTCCTTATATCTGAGGAAGACCTTTTTCTTAGCCTTCGCTGCCTTTCTGACCCTCTTACAGAGCCAGATTTGTCTCTTGTACCTGTTTCTTTTAGCGACTATCTTCATGCAAGAGAGTTGCCTCAAGAATGGACCCTTTCATTACTCCCTACCTTTTCTCCAAACATTGATTCTGTCTGCTCCAAACAACCTATTACAGATGAATTCCCTAATCTGGTAAAAGTCTGCTCTTCTGAAATCAAGAACATCAGCTTTTGATGGGATTTACTGGTACCAAGAACTAGTTCAAACCTAATGGTTACTGGACCCTAGTGGTTTCCAAACATGCACTCCACCTACAATTTGGAGTTGTTGAAAACCACATCAGGAATGGCAACCTGTCTTGTGGGTTCCCTGCCCAGCTGCGCTAGTAGGCAGTCCTACAATGTATCTAGTAGGGCCTGAATTCTATTGCTCCTAGCTGCTACAATGTCTCATTCGATGTCTGGCAGGTTGGGATCCCCCACTTCCACTGCCTCCTCTTTTGTGGCCTCCTTCTCAATTTCTGGTCCTAATTCCCTATTACTCTTGTCCCCATGTCCTGGCATTCTGTAGACCACCCCCATGTGCAGTTGTGTGCCTGTTGCCATCATGATCTGATCTCATAGAGATTCTGTTTCCCTGTTTCCTTCCTGAAGGACCCATCCTCTACTGCCTCAGCGTCTTCTCTGACATAAAGAGCTACCACTCCTTCTTTTCCTTCCCCCTAAACCACCTACACATTGTGTAGCCTGGGACTGCAGTTTCCAGTACTTAATCCTGTGGCCAGAATTTCCAGAGTCAGTTTGCAAGTGAATAGGTTTGCACAGGGTTGGGGTGCATGGATAAAGATAACAGAAATCCACAGCAAAATCCTGCACCAACCACCCATATGAAGAAAGGGACAGCTCACAATAGTAGTTGGTGCCTTATTTTATTGTAATAGTGCTATGTGCAAGTTTAGATGGATCCATTGAGAAAGGAACAACTACATTCCAAAACATGTCTGGACTTGCACATGGCACTATTACAATAAAATGGAGCATCAACTATGATCATGAGCCATCCCTTTCTTTTTATGGGTGGTGAGTGCAGGATTTTGCTGTGGATTTCAATTTCCACAGTTGTTAGAAAGTCCTACCATGCATCTGCCACCATCACCTGGAGCTCACTAATTTTATTTCCCAGGCACTTGGCATTAAGGCAGGCCACTTTCCATGTTGTGCCTAACTCCCTCCCATCTTTTATAGATCCTCCAACGTCATCATCCCTCAGCCTCCTTAATGGCATCATTGCAAGCCAGAGTTATCTCCATCTTTGCCTCTCTTAACTTCCTGCTTGCTATCTTTGTTTCCTCAAGGCGCAGTACTTCTTCCTAAGCTAGAACATTAGGGTGTAATATTTATTTTTCTGAAATACTTCCAGTACCAAAAGAAAATGTGAAAAATTAAAAGAAAATAAAGGATCTAAACAACTGGTTGAGACGTTGGACACTACAGGAAGGGGTGGGATGTATTTGTTATTGGGAGCAGTTTATAAATGATCCAGGATTCTTTTGTAGTGATGGCTTGCACTTGAGCAAAAAAGGTAGTAGAAAGCTGGAGATGACAATTAAGAGAGTAATAGATACACATTTAAACTGAGAAATCAGGGGAGAGGGGAAAAAGAAGAAGATGAGAAAAGTAATTTGAAAGTGACCCTAATAAGAAAAGTAGTAATGAAGCAACAATTAAGTAATACAAAAACATATAATGGATTAAAAGTATGGGCTTTGAATGCAAGGAGTCTGAATATGACAAAAAAAAATCAGAATTAGAGATAAGGATAAATTTAGAGGGTATTGATATATGCTGCATTACCAAGACCTGGTGGGAGAAAGAACTATTATGGAACAGGGAGCTAGAGGGGTATGATCTGTTTTCAAAAGAAATAGAAAACAAAAAAGGAGGAGGTATTGCAGTATATATAAAGCAAGGAATAAAAAGTACATTATACAAAAAATACGATCAAAGTGATGAGATTAAATCCTGATGGTTAACACTACAAATTACACAAACTCAAAAAATATTCTTGCTTGGATTATTTTATCGACCACCAAACACAAGTAAAATCCAAGATGAACTGATAGATGCTGAAATTAGGCAAATAGCAATGTAGGAAGAAGCAGCAATTACATAGCAACATAGAAACATAGAATTTGATGGCAGTTAAGGACTGCTTGGCCCACCAAGTCTGCCCATTTCCCTACCTGATGGATAAGCTGCAGATTCTAGTTAATCAATAGCTTACTTCCTCCTACCCCCCAATAGAATTTCCTTATACCTGTCCCATGCATTCTTGAATTCTCCCACTGTTTCTGACTCCACAGCCTCCTCAGGAAGGCTGCTCCATGTGCCCACAACCCTCTCTGTGAAAAAATACTTTCTAATTTTTAATTTACCAGATATAAATTGGGTAACAAAAACAGCAAAGGATGCAATACATAATAGGTATGTAGAGATGATGGAAGAGATGGGGTTAACTCAGCTGGTATGTAAGCTCACAAGAGGGGAAAACATACTGGATTGGGTAATAAATAAAGAAAACACATTAACTAAATTGAGTATTATTGATAATTTAAGCAACAGTGATCACAGTATTGTACAATTGTATTTAAAAAGAAAGTTGGTGTGTGAAAAAGGAACTACCATTATAAGAGACTACAACAAGGCTCATTTTGACAAAATTAAAGGGATCTTGCAAACTGGAACTGGAAAGAAATGTTTAGAGTAAAGAATGTAGGATACATGTGGGACATGTTTAAACGTAAATTGCATTAACTGGAAGATAAATATATCCCCCAAAAAAGGCTGTATACAAAAAGAGGGAAAAAAACAATGTGGTGTACAAATAAAATTATAAAGTTGTGTAAAGAAAAATAAAAGAGCTTATAATGAAATGGAAAAACGAAAGGATCCTGAGGCTAATACAGAATATAGAAAGATACAGAGGAATTTAAAATCAACAATAAGGGCAGAAAGAAAGAGGTTAGAAACAAACTTAGTCTATAGAAAAGACAACGGAAAGGGATTTTATTCCTATATAAATAATAATAAAAATAGTAAATCTACAGCACAGATAGGAGGTGGTTGAAACAGCAGAAATGGCAGAAAAATTAAACCAGTATTTCTGTTCAGTATATGATAAGAAAGAGCAAAATAAGATTAAAATTAAACAAAATTATAGCAGGAATTTGGACCTGGGATATTAGTGTAGATTACTTAGAAACATTGTTGAGTGAGTTGAAACCTCATAAATCGGCAGGGCCTGATTTGTTGCACCCTAGGTTGTTAAGAGAAGTAAGGGAGTAAATAGCAGCCCTTCTGCATACTTGTTCAACCAGTCCTTTTCTACAGGAGAGGTACCCAAGGATTGGAAAAATGCTATTGTGACTCCACTGTATAAACGGAAAGGGGCCAAAACATCAAAGACTAGCTATAGACCAGCTAGTCTAACTGCAATATTGTGTAAAACTGCAGAAAAATTTCTAAAAGATAAGCTGGAATTCAATCTTAAGGAGCTAGATTTAAATGATTCAAGACAGCATGGATTAAAAAAAAAATAGATTGTGTCAGACAAACCAACTTATTTTTTACGAACAAATTAATTGAAAGTTATATGAAAATAAACCAGTAGACGTTTTTCCTTCTGGATTTCCAGAAAGCATTCAATAAGGTTCCTCACAGTCAGCTTATTCTCAAAATGGAAATACTAGGAATAGACAGTAGACTGATAAAATGGGTACAGAATTGTCTAGGGGAGAGAAAGCAGACAGTTAGGATTAGGGGTATATATTCCAGTTTATCTGACGTGACAAGTGGGGTGCCACAGGGGTCAGTGCTGGGCCCCACACTATTTTCATCATATCTAGGGGACATACAACGTAATATAAAGAATATTCTGGTTAAGTTTGCAGATGATGTAAAATTGGGGGGGGCAAGTAAGCAATACGGAGAGTATTCAGGATCTTGAAGATGATTTGAAAAAATTGGAAATATGGGCCACAGAGAAAGGAATGCCATTTGGCATAGAGAAATGCAGAGCTCTACGCATGAGGAAAAAAATCCCAGGCATATATGTATTATTTGAATGGCCAAAAAGTAGAATCATCAGAAAAGGAAAAGGACTGTGGGATAATAATAGGTGATGGTATGACTTTCAGACCACAGAGATCAGAGGTAGTTAGGAAAACTAATTATATGATTAGAAATATCAAGAGGAATTTCATAAACTGATCAAAATAATGTCTACTTCCTTTGTATGGATCATTTGTAAGACCACACATCGATTATGTTTCATCCTTGTGGAGTCCTTACACTAAAGGTGAAATAAATAAGATAGAAAAAATACAAAGGACCTTTATGAAAATGATATGGTCCACAAAAAAGGATAGTTATGAAGATAGGTTGAAGAACCTGGGTTTATTTAGTTTGGAAAATAGAAGGAAGAGAGGGGAACTCTTACAGTTGTTTAAAATTATAAAGATTCAGAATTAAAGAATGAATTAGGTATACAGTTGAGGGAGAAACCGGAAGGTCTAAGAGCACATGAATTTTAAATAAAATTAGACACTGTAAAGACCAATGCAAGGTATTATTCCTTTATATATAGAACAGCGAGACTATGGAATGCTCTTCCAGAGTATGTTGTCCTGAGTGATAGTCTGAATATATTTAAAAGAGAAATAGATCAACTGATATGCTTAAATCGATAATATTGAGCCCGCTATGTGGGGAACGGTAAAATGAGCAGTAATGCCTTCTCCCGTTCTGTCTCCTAGTATAAGATCCCAGTATAAGATCTTCCCAATTCTGCTTCCTTTGTATTTCTAGAATGCTCTCCTTTTGACTCTTACCGCCATCCTTACTTCAGCTATGAACCACACTGTGCCCCATGCATTTTTTCCCATTGATACCCTCACATTTGAGCTTTCTGCCACCTCTAGAATTGCTTTTTAAAGTTTCTTTCAGTTTTTACTCTTCCCCATCTACCTGTCCAATTCTCCCCATGCTTCTTTCCAAGAGTCCCTTCATCCTGTCAGAATCTGTCTTTTAAAAGTCCTACGCCCTTGCTGTGTTTGCCTCTTTAGTCATTCCTATCTGGAGTTCCAGCACCACTGTCCTATGGTCACTAGAAGCAAGTAGTTCCTGGACTACCACATTTTGTATCTTCTTACTATTGATGAGTATCAGATCCAGAAAAAACCCATCCCTTGTTTGGCCCTGTACCATCTAAACTAGAACCCCCCCCCCCCTTCTACTGACGTGCATCCACCAGGAACTTATTCATGCCAGTAATTCAATGCACTTCCAAATTCAGATTTACAGCACAGGGCTTCACAACTATAAATAAATGTTTCTGTATGGTGGATGGATCACTCTTTACACAGCAGGACAGCTTGTCTCAGAGAAAGCATGCAACATGTATGGTTGTAGCTAACTTCCAACACAGGCAGCCCCATGAATACTAGCACTTTAATAATGTCATATGGCACTCTGCAGAGCAAAGATATGCCAATGTTTACTGTTACTGAGCTACGAACAGTGCTCTGATGGTACTCTTAAGGAGTTATGGCATCATGATGGTATAGCTTACTCTGGACTTTTTCAGAGTAACTTGTTTGGTTTCACTTTATTGAATACCATGAAAAGTACTTCAAAGGGTCTGGAACCATGGACTTTGTTCAACTCCTTCAAAACTGATACATAATTTGAGCTACAGTATACACAGAAAATATCATACCTGGTGGATATCTAGCCAAGAGTAAGTTGCACAGGTCAAAATACCTGGTAGTGAATAAAAAATACTTGTGCAATATTCAAGGTGCATGAGAGAAGTAACAAACAATAAGGTTCTTGTCCTATCATATAATAGTACAGATTTACCAAGGAACTGCTAGGCAAAAATTGCTGCATAGGGCTCCTATGACATTATTGTCCAAATCATTGCAGTAATGATACACTTTTCTGTGTTTTCAGACATGGAAGTGGGTTGTGGGTCCCATGTTTTTATACGTCTGTGAGAGGATAGTGAGATTTTGGCGTTCACAGCAGAAAGTTGTCATCACTAAGGTATGTACTTCTCACTGTTAGTACAAGATAACATCTGAAAAATGTCAAGGAAATTAAAGGAGCACTACACCCTAACATACTGTAAATCTCCTCCACTACCAGGCTGCTTAGTTTTTTAACTAACTTTCTGTGCTGCACAGTGTTGAAAGCCTGACTAAGGCCCAGATAGGCCACATCTACTGCTCAATGTATATTATGATTTGTAAATAACTGTATATTATTTTACTTATATTTACTTTGTATATGTTTTTAATTTCATAATGTATGTACTGTGATTTTATTTTTGTTTTGGATTATATTGTTATCATCCATGATCACATCTAAAAATAGGCTTTAGTCCTTGCATGTTCACCAGGTTATCAAAAACTTAAGGAGCTGCTGATGCCTCAAAGGAAATTTTGAAAAACATAAAATTTAGGTGCAGTTCAGCTTACATTCTATATATATTCTATAGGTTTCTGCTCATTATTTATTATTGAGGACATTTTCACAAATACATGACCATTATTCCTCAGAGTTAATCTGCCTCTATAGCTTACTCCCTACTTCAAGTCATAATCCTCTGTTGTGACATCACAATCTGTTGCCATGCAAGTAACTGTGATGTCACAAGCAGTGCATTATGAACTCAGGTAGAGAGAAAACAGCAGGAAAAGATGAACTCTTTAGCAGCAAAGGTCCTGTTTTCATGCAAATGACCTCAGTAATAAATAATGAGGAGGAGTAATGCAGGACTAATGTGAAATACAAGCTGAACTGTGTCTAAACATTATGTGTTTTGAAGTACTTTTGTTTTAATTTTTTTGTTACTATTAAAAATAGTAGACTGTAACTCTCACATCCTGGGTGCCACCATCTTCATATTGTTTCACTCTTGTTTGTTCCTGGAAGCAGCATTAGCAGTAAGAAAAGTGGGCCACTCTGCCCATTAGTCCCTCCAGCATGGCTGTCTGCTGATATATAGTTCAATACAATAAACGTGAAATATATTATTAACCTTTAGTTAGCTTTTAAACTGTATCAGTGGCACAGCAAGATTTGTTTTTCTAACGTGCATTCCCTTTGTAGTGTTTCTTATAGCTTTTTTGTTATTTTAGACTTGCCTTATAGAAATAAATGGTATAAATGGGTGACATGATATTATGGGCCAAATTCTCAAAGGCACAGGAATGGTGCAAGTGCTTGCACTGCAGAGATGTGATGCAAGCAGCTCCCTGCACTGAACCATGCATCATTCATGATTCTGAAATGTTGCCTGTGCCACTGTCAGAACTGGTGTGGCAGGCAGTCTTGTGCCTAGCTTGCAGCAAGTCACAGGCAGCACCATGGCACAGAGAGTGTTGCACTGGTCTGCGGCTTCCATATCCATGACAATGGGATTCTGTAATCCCCACAGCAGTGCTGGACATCTCTCTTACTTAGACGACCACACAGCTGGTCAAATGGGCCCTGCATCATCACCGCACCAGCAGAACCTTGGAAATTGGCATCTGGGTGAAAGCAGCAGGCACACAATACAGAAGTGGCTGTCTGGAATGCTGGGTATGAGCAGGCACATTTTGCCCACATGCCCTCCCCGCTTCACTATCATGTCCCAGGATCCGCTACCTACCCCATCTGCAAACCACCCCGCCCAGCAGTGCCACATGCACCACTCCACATGCCAGCTCCTGTGACACACCCTTCGCTATGCAGTGCCACAGGTAATGCCCCTCAGTAGCCCATGCACCCCCAAGCCCTGCAGCCATAATGACTGCCCCGGATTGGTTGGTATGCCCACCACCTGGCAGCCACCCAGCCAGTGCCTAACACCAGCACTTGTGTCCTAATCATAGCACCTCAAGACCAGAAACACTTACAGTAGGTTGCTGAGGTTAAGACCAGCCATACAGGGTGGTGGGCAATATCAGTCAACCGATGACCATGAACACAGTGGACACACATGTCACAGTGCAATCATGGCACCAGGGACCCAGGGTGGGTACAAGTAGATGACATAATCATGGGGCATGGTGCTACATTGTTGGGGACCCTTGTATCCCTCCCACCACCCCCCTCGGATATACCACTGTGCACCCCCTGGTACAGTCTGCAAGCCCCCATGCCTCCACAGTGCCACTTTGCCAGCTTACAGTCCCTCCTGGGATGATAGCATGGTGGTAGTGCTCTTTGCCCATGATGTGGGTCTTTGGAACCCACCACCACTTGACAAGTCCTATCTGGACCTCCACAGCCACCGCCGGCCACCAGAGCACACAGCCAGTGACTTACCGGCACAGAGTGCCACGCCACATTCTCCACTCATGGCCATTCCGGCCCTACTGTATGTTCTTACTGATGAATGCAGCTCCCAGGATCAAATGAAATTTCAATAATCAGAAAAAGGAGGACCCATGATAATCACATTAGACTTTTGGTAACAGTAACACTAATCTAAAACAAAAGTTTGTATCATCAGCAGCAATAGAAATGGAATAGGCTGATGCCAAGGCAACAGATAAAATGTACAGTATGTGAGGGTACAGAGTTCTTTAAGTGTTGCACGTTTAAAGAGCTGGTGACACGTTCAGGAGAACTTTAACAAAACCTAATATTTAGACACAGTCCAGCTTGTATTTCCCATTAGTGCTGTATTCCTCCTCCCCATTATTTATAACTGAGGTCATATGTAGGAAAACAGGATATTTGCTCATGAAGAGTGTATCTATTCTTGCTGCTTTCTCCCTATCTGAAGTCACAGAGCACTGCTTGTGATGTCACAGGCACTCCCATAGCAACAGATTGTGATGTCACAACACATAATTATGACTTGAAGTAGGGAATAAGCTATGGAGGCAGATGGACTCTAAAGGAACTCTAAGGGATAAAGATCATATATTCATGTAAATCTTCTTAGTAATAAATAATGGGGAGGAGAAATATATAAAATATAAATGGAATGCAGGCAGAATTGTACCTAATTATTATGTTTTTTAAAGTTTTCTTTGAAGTGTCAGTAGCTCTTTAAGGTTTAGGCAGTTCCAATGAGGAAGAACCTGTCGTCTGATAGGGACTGCTGGTGAAGTTACACATCCTCAGTGTAGCAAGGGCACATCATACATCCTAGCAGTCACTACCAGACAGCAGCTCTGGTAAAGGAGGGCATTATGACCACTGTAACATTAATATTCTTCTTCTTCATTTAAATGATTACTTTTCCTATGTCTTCTACTTGGAGAAAATAGCATTATCTTCCTGCACTGCCTTTACCATGAAAAACAGTTCCACGCACACTCCATGAACACAGCCAGATTAACCATTAAGCCATTAAAGGGACACATCCATGAAGAATTAGGCCATGCCTGGGTATAAGGCATGGCCCAATTAGCTGGTTCACAAAAGTCATATTTTTTTTTACTTGCAAATCATTAAATAGCCCCCTCATATCTGCTTGATCCTGCCTCTGCTCTGCCGAGATTTGTGATTGCACAAAGTATCCACAACCACCTGTGGCTGTCTCAGTATAACGTTTTATACAGGGAGCAGCAGGGGGCACACCATACATATACTGTCTATGGAAATGCAGGCTTTAAAAGTTTTGGTTTTCAAACTACATGCCCCGGCAGTATACCAAGACCAGGTCTATATACCTATATCATGAAATGTTGGTGGGACAGAAGCAGGATCAACCAGATACAAGAAGGATATTTAATAATTTGTAAGTTTAAAAAAAAATTACTTTTGCGACAAAGCTAATTGGGCCATGCCTTACACCCAGGCATGGCCCGATTCTTGATGGATATTTCCCTTTAAGGGACAGGCCTTAAGGCCTCAAATTTCAAAGGGGTCTTGCAGGCTCCAGCAGTCAGCCTGTAATAGAGAGTGAAGTACTTGCATGTGCATTATCAGCAAAGGAGGCATCCAGCAAGGAAGGTATATAATCTGACTTTCCAAGACTGTGTGTGCCAAAAGAGGGAATCTTCCAGTTGAGCTTCTCATAAACTGACGGAGGAAGATATGTTGGGCAGGTGAAGAGATTTTTCTTCTACACATTATGGAGAGCAGGGAACCAGTCTGAATAAGCACAAGCTAATAACAGTATTTTGGTAAGCTATTTGCTGATACAACATTTAAAATAAGTGCTTCTAACCCCAGGAAACCCCTCACTTAGTTTTTACATTTTAGCAGTTCTCAGTGGAGAGTGATGCCCCACAAAAATAACCTATGCAGATGTTTAGAATTTAGAATGTAGATTCAATCCCTGCATCTGCATTCCACGCTGGCTATTGCTCAGATCTGTTTCTCTGCCTGAAGAGGGCAGTCAGCCTGTAGTGAACTTCAGTAATGGCTGGATTTCTAGTTGGGTTTTTTATTATTTAAAAAGTGAGATTGAGTTTGTTTTTTGATTACTCTGCATTAGTAAGGGAATTTTCTCTGTAATACTAGTACCTCTGGTTTCCTTTGATTTCTGGAAACCAGATAATATCCTAAATGGCATCCCTTTTTATTTTAGGCTTATGCTGTTAAATATACTTTCTCAATTATTTTACATTTTCAATCTTCATTACCTGAATTGCATGAAATATTGCACTTTCATTTCACATTTCAGTATGTGCCCTTTCACCTTAATTAAATGGTTCCTGTGTCCTGAATGGTGATTTGACCTTTGGCACACTCTTTTTTTTTCCCTAATGTAAGAGCCATCTTTTGCATTGGGCTCTTATTGTTTAACTGTGTTTTTAGGAATCAATATATTTTCCTGCAGGTTCTCTCTAACTGGGTATGTGTCAGAGACTTGGTGGACCTACAGCCTTAAAGAGCACCTTTCATCACGGTCCAAAAAGTTACAGCTTGTAGTCATTATATGTAGTACTAGACCTGAAAGGGTGTGTGCATTTGTTATTTTTGGCCAGGGTTTACTCTGCATTCCATATTTTGCATTTGTTTTGAGCCATGTTTTAGCCCTGCTACACTTGCCTTTGCTTTTCAACTGCTAAGTTGCTGGCTCCCGTTGACATCACCGTATGGCAGAGGAGTGATTCACAGTGCAATACAATGCAGTTGCAGCAGGTTTTGCAAGGAAAACTACCAGTACTAGGTGTACATACTGTGTTCCACCTTCCTGAAGACACCCTGTTAGCAATGCATTATGCCACAATCCAAATGCCTTGTCAGTATGTTTTTCTGTAAAACTGACTGACTTCTGCCTCCATAACAAAACATGGGGACTGAGAAAAGATTGAGTGGCTACCAGTACCTTTCCCAGTCCTTTTGACTTTCATGCATAAAGTACCCCTTCTTGCATTGATTCTGGAAACATATTTCATTGCCGTTCTCTGCAGTTAGTTTTTGCATTCTGAGCTGCTAAAAACTGCAGGGTGTACCAGAGCTTCATAGTAAGCTTGGTGTTATGGAGGATCTAGGGCTGTACTGTTGACATCACTACATGGCAGAGGAGTGACTCATACTGCAGTACAGTGACGTTGCAGCAGTTTTGCAAGGGAAAACTACATTACTAGGTATACATACTGTGGTCCCTCTTCACCGAGACACCTTGCTAGCAATGCATTATGCAAAATCCAAATGCCTTGTCAGGATGCTTTTTGTAAAATTGACTTACTTCTGCCTCTGTAACAAAGCATGGGGAGTGAAAGAAGATCAAGTTGCTGTCAGCTGATACAGCTGTCAGTTTGTGCATCAGTGTGATTAGTGTCTATACTTTGATCACCTGAAAGCAGTAATGCCTCCTTACCCATGCCATACTGATGTCTTCCATGTCTTTCTGTAGTAAACTGCCTGGCAGTCACTCTGATCAAAAATCCCTTACTGTTCCTCTGTTCTGCACCTCCTTGACATCAGCATGGCACCACAGAACACCAAAGACTAATTTGGGTACTATATAATACTGCCAGTCCGGGATGCGCAGAATCCTAGTTTCACTTTTCAAACAAGAATTTCTCTGGAAATAGCCCAGAGTTTTTAAGACCACCACTACAGTGCATATAGCACATATAGCACATCTGAACACATTGTTTGTATTATATGGTAATAAAATTAGTCTTCAGCATTCCGTGGTGCCATGCTGATGTTGGGGAGGTGCGGAACGGAGGAACAGAAAGGGATTTTGGATTGGTGTGATTCACAAAATAAACACTGGCAAGAAACGTATACAGTAATCCATTTACATGACAATAATGCTTTCTGGAAGCTCGTGATAAAAGGAGTAAATGCTTATCAGCCCTCACTTTCTACGTATATCCCCAAAGAAACACGGGTTACATACTTCAAAACTATTCTTTCTTCTAGTGAAGATGTAGAGGTAAATCTCTACTTGAATTGTAATAAATTACAAGGTGAATACTGACCCTTAATTTTATCAGAACAAGACATTGTAATTGCTATGAACAAACTTAAAACAATTAGGCGCCAGGCCCAGATCTAATCCCACCAGAAAACTACAAAAACTATAGTCAATTTTGGAATCTGCTGTTAACATGTTTTTTTAATTACTGTTTAAAATTCAAATATTTACTTAAAGCATGAACAAAAAATATTATAGTACCTGTACACAAAGAAGGCTTGGTATAAGATCCAAATAACTTTAGGCCAATCATCCTACTAGACAGTTCATCTAAAATCTTTAGCAGAATTACTTGGTGTTTCTTGGTGTGAAAAGACAAAGTAGGCTAAAAGCCCATTTATTTGTCTCCCACTCTTAGTGGGTTTACATTGGAGACAAACTTTGAACAAGGACGACATTTAGTTTTTGTTTAAAATGCTCAAATGTTGGTGTTTCCACTATATCACTTTGCAATGAATTCCAAAATCTGATTGATCTTCTATATAAAAATTGTGCCTCTTGACTGTGTTAACCTTCGAAATAATCAATCAACTGTTTATTATGAGATCTTAGGTAATTGTATCTTGGGTTGTATTTTAAACCACATTGTCTCACAAGCTCTTTGTTTTTCAATATTTTGTATAGTAAGAGGGTGTCACCTCTTTTCCTTCTTGTTTCCAAGGGGAATAAACCCAATGATTCAATTCTATCCTTATAGTTTAATGTATGTATATATAATGTCCAGGTCCACCTTGAAAATAAATCTTTCTCAATGATGTTCTGCCTAGTTAAATAAAGATTTTGACTGATGGATTGATATTGAGTCCACTAATTGATCTGGTGAGCTTCCATTGTGTTTTTTTTTTTGAGTAGGTTTATGTCCCAGCTATGACAGGGACTCCATATGGGTGATTCATAGTCTAAGTGGGGGATTGTGTAGGTTTTATATAATTTTAGAATACAACTACTATTTCTTGTAATAAATTATTTTTTTAATGGAATGGATAAGTCTATTAACTGTCTGTGTAATATGTCTACAGTGGTCTATAGAATTGCTGTCTTTATACAGATTCCTAGGACTTTCTCTTTATTTAAGGACCTCAAAATTTGTCCATGTAGTGTGTACTTGTATTCTGGATTCTTACACCCAAAATACAAAACAGTGCATTTTGATGCATTAAATTTCAGTTTATTTAACTGACCCCATTTTTCAATTTGTTTTAAGTCGTGACTTAGAATCTGATGGTTTTCTTGTGAATTTACTTCACCCCCAACTTTGGTGTTGTCTGCAAATTTTGATACACTACTACTCAGTCCAACCCCCATGTCACTAATATGGAGGCCGAATAACACTGGCCCCAACACAGATTCCCTGAGGTGCCCTGCAATTGACCAGTCCCTCATCAGATATGAATTCATTTATCCTTACTGATGGAGTACAATTCGTCAGCCTGTTGCTGATCCATCTTATGATGTATTTATTGTGGCCCATAGTTGTTATTTTATTTATTAGTAGACTGTGTGGGACAGTGTCAAAGGTCTTGCCTATATCAAGTAAGATGACATCTACTGGGATACCTTTGTCTACACGGTCGCTGACAAACTCGTAGAAGGATACTAAATTGGTAACACAAAAGAGTCCCTTTTAAATCCATGCTGAGTAGGATTTTCTAGACCTAGACTAGAAATCTCTTTTTCTATTTCCTTTTTGATGAGTCTTTCGATACGTTTGCAGCATACGGATGTTAGGCTTATGGGCTGAAAGTTCATAACATTTGTCCTAATTCCCTTTTTATGTATTGGGACAACCGTTGCCTTTCTCCAGTCTGATGGGACTTGGCCTGTTTGGAAGGATTTGTTAAACAGTAGTGAAAACGGGTATGCTAAATCATTGGCAAGGTCTTTTAGGATAATAGGGTTTATATTGTCTGGTCCTGTGGATGATTTAGTCTTTACTTTTTGGATATCAATTAGTACATCACTTTTTAATTTTTTTATTTAATGTGCTTTGTGGCCGTGACCAGCGCCGGTATTATCAGCCCCAGTCACAGTCCTCACTGCCCTCCACTCCCACATAAGCCACACTTTCTGTTTTCTCCTTGGCTTGCCCCCCAGGGTGGGGCCATGGACATTGGTCAGGTTGTAGAGTCGGCCTAGGAGCTAATGAAGGAGTGGTGAGGGGGGCTTCATGAGGACACTGGCCATGGTGACTTTTTCCCCTGTTGTTCTTGGGGGCAGGGATGTGCAATGACATTCTGCATTCACCCCACCCCCTGAAGAGCCCAGACACTGGCTGCTTGTGCTGCTCCCGGCCTCCCCCAGGGGTCCTATGAACACCAGACATTCTCCCTGCCCTCTTCACAGAGAAGGACAGCAGTCCAGAGAATGCTCCATCCTTCTCCCCTGGCCGGCCCTCCGACAACCCAGGTCTGTTTTTGAACCTGGGTCATCGGCATTGCAAGTGGAATTCCAACTGCTGTGCCAATGGGCCGGCCTCAATTAGTACATCACTTTGTTGTAACACAATCTGAGGACACCCATCTATATCCAATTCTGGCTTAGTTATGGACTGATCACTGAATACAGAGACAAAGTAGTTATTAAAACATTCAGCCATTACTGGAGGTTACTTCACCTTCATAGTTTAGTACTGTGATTTTGTTCATGGAGTGTTTTCTATTACTGATGTTAGCATAAAAACCTTTATTATCCTTTGTAAGAGATAACTGAAACTTAGGTTTTAGTTTTTCTGTCCTAATCACTTTTTTAGCTTGGCCTTTTCATTTTTATATCTTACTTTGTTTGTTTTTTTTGTTTGTTTTTTTAGTGTTTGGTAACAGGATAAGGCCTACTAGGCACAAGTGCCTGTTTTCAGGGGTGACCTTGGAGCAGTGGGTGGTTAAGTGACTTAACATAGAAACACAGACTTTGAAGGCAGATAAGGACCACTTGGCCCACCCAGTCTGCCCATTTCTCTACCTACTGGATAAGCTGCAGATTCTAGTTAACCAATAGCCTACTTCCTGCAACCCCCCACTATAATTCCCTAATGTCTGTCCCATGCATGTTTGAATTCCCCCACTGTTTTAGACCCCACAACCTCTCCAGGAAGGTGGTTCCATGTGTCCATCACTCTCTCCGTGAAAAAGAATTTCCTCACATTACTCCTGAGCCGTCCCCCCTCTAACTTTAAATTGTGCCCCATTGTTCTTACACATCTCTTTTCTGAAAGATGCTACCCTTCTGGACTTTGTTGATTCCCTTGAGGTACTTAAAGTTTCTATCATGTCCCCCCATCCCTCCTTTCATCAAGGGTATACATATTAAGCTTTCTCAGTCTCTCTTCATATGGTTTCTGATGTAGACCCTGCACCATTTTAGTTGCCCTCCTCTCGACTGCTTCCATCCTGTCTATGTCCTTGCGTAGATGAGGTCTCCAAAACTGCACGCAGTACTCCAGATGGGGTCTCACCAACTGTCTGTATAGAGGGATAACCACTTCCCTTTTTATATTTGTGATGCCCCTCCCTATGCATCCCAGTATCCCCCTGGCTCTCCTTACTGACTTCTCACATTGCTTATCCACCTTTAGGTCATCTGATATGACTACACCTAGATCCCTTTCCATTATTGTTGTCGTTTATACCTCCTCTGCTATTGTGTACTCTTCTCCTGGATTTTTATTTCCCAGGTGCATTACTTTGCACTTCTTTGCATTGAGTCTAAGTTGCCATATGTCTGACTATTCCTCCAACCTTGCCAAGTCCCTTCTCATCCTTTCTATCCTCCCTTGTGTTTCAACTCTGTTACATATCTTTGTGTCATCTGCAAAGAGGCATACCTTTCCTTCCAGAACCTCTGTAATGTCACCTATAAAGACATTAAAGAGGACTTGCTCAGAGTCATACAGTATGTAAGTGGAGGTTGTGAGACTCAAACTCAGGTCTGGGCTGCTGGATGTATCAAGCTCATTCACACCTTGTTCCTCTAACCTCTAGGCTATACCACCAGCCCAGTTGTTATCACTGGAAGCATTTGTCTTGAATTTTTGAAAGGCTTTGTATTTTCTTCATATCTGCTTTTTAGCAGGTTTGTTTAACCCTAGTGGGATGGATCCTTTATTATTAATTTCTGTCTCAATAGTACATGATAGTCCACTGCTTTTTGTAGGTATTGTGCTATTCTCTACCAAATATGTTCCAGATCCAGATCATTTATTACCCTAGCCCATTGGATGTTGCTTAATTCTTCTGATAGTTTGGTCAGGTTAGTATTTTTGTAATCAGGGATTTTGGTATTATGTGTTGCTTTTGAAGTTCAGTTAGAAAGAATACATTTGACTATATTATGATCACTTGTACCTAGATGGGCTCTGATTCTTGGACTGATTCTAGCTGTAGAATTTGTTATTAGCAGAGCTAACATGTTAGACTCCTTGTCAGTTTTAGGATTATCTGCTCACAGCCACACCTTGATAAAGTATCGATAAGATTCTCTTCAAACACAGTATCCCTGTTAAAGGTGTTCCAATCAATTCCAGGGGCATTGAAGTCCCCTACAACAAGTATATCTCCTAAATCAGATGTGTTTTACATTTTGTGCAATAATGCATTATTATAATTTTGGTCACTAGTTGGAGCCCTATAACAGGTACCTAAGGCAAGTTCTGGGGAGTGAGTAAAGTGTAGATTGAGCCATAAGGTCTCAGTATTGGAATTGTGCTGAATATTAAGTTTCAACTCACTACACTGTATACTATTAGAAACATAGCAGCAGACCCCCACCTCCTCTTTTAATTTCCCTGTTATTGTAAAATAGTTTGTACCCATGAATGTTTGAGCAACTGCTTGTGTCATCCCACCCCATTTCCGTTATGCAAGCAATATCGACCTTATTGTCCTTAAGGTAGATCCCTAACTCAGCTAATTCAGATTAATTTAAACTTCTTGCATTTATGTTGAGAATTTTATAATGATTTAGATTGTTTTGTACAGCTACTTTGCTCTTGCCCTTGTCCCCCTTGTTGCCTAGTTTAAATTCTGGATAATAATACCTTCAAAAGACTTCCCTATGGAGGGAACAAAATTCTACCAGCCCTTGTGGCTGGATAAGCAAAATTGAACCCAGTAATTACATATGGGGCAGAAGTTTGGGGAACAGATACCTGTAATACCCTGGAAAATTCTCTTACATATTTTTTAAAAACACTACTCAAAGTTCCAAAATCAGTTCCTAATGCTATGATAAGGGCAGAACTGGGCAGGAAAGAATTTAATTGTATAAAAGGGATATACCTTACAAACTATTGGTTAAAAATAATAAATAACCCACATAATAAACTTCCCTAAATATGTTTGGATGGAAAAATGGGATGGGACAAAAAAGTGATAAGGTCTAAATGGTTTGACTCCCTACAAGGAATAATATTGAAAATAAACGTTCAACATTTATGGATTGATTATAATAGAAATATTACCATTGCCACACAATATAAAGAGGTGGTTAAGCAAAAACATTTTGCATATGGGAAAAATAAGGATATGGAAAGAATACAAAATCAAAAAGCCACAAGTTGGTACAAGAAAAATAAAATGGGGCATTATTTAGAACAATATATAATGATTCCCATAACACCAAAGCAGAGGAAAAATATAACCTGGGCTAGATTTGAATTAATCTCTTCCAAATACACTTGTTATTATAGATTTAGAATATCCAACCAGAAAAATGGTACCCCATTCTGCGTATGCAACAAAGGGCACATAGATACAATAAATCATGTGATCATGAGTTGCCCCCTGTACACCAAACTGCATAGTGAACACTTATTATATACATTTACTTTATACTCAACAGCTTTGTATGATCCCACTTTTATTCTGTTGCATCCAAGTACGTGGAAGAAGCTACAAGAAATGCAAATTGTGTGGTTTCAGTTGTTAAGTTAAAAAAATGTTTTTAGATTATAGAGAGCAACAAACTAAATTTTCATTTAAAAAAATATAATTAGACAGTATTACAGCCTTTTTATCTGTACTTTACTTCTAAAATAAGTAATTAGGGGGATGGATTGAGGCTGTTTTGATGAATTGTGTTATGTTTTGTCTTTAGTCTATGTAGGCTTATCTGTAGTCTTTTTTGTCTTTTCTGTATTTAATAATGTTTTTATTTGTGTTGTAATGTTCATGATGCTCACCCATTATGATTGAGCAGTAACATTTTTGATTATAATGATGACAGTTAGCTTTCTCTGCTGACAGCAACTTGATCTTCTCTCGCTCCTCATACTCCATTACAGAGGCAGATGTCAGTTCTGCAAAAAAAAAAAAATACTGTTAAGGCATTTGGATTTTGGCAGAATGCATTCTTAACAGGGTGTCTTGGGGAAGAGGGACCACAGTATGTTCACCTAGTAATGTAGTTTCCCCTTGCAAAATTGCTGGAACTTCACTGTACTGCAGTGTGAGTCACTCCTCTGCCATATAGTGATGTCAGCAGTACAGCCCTAGGTCCACAGTAACACCAGGCTTGCTATAGAAGCTTTGGTACACCCTGCAGTTTTTAGCAGCTCAGAATGCAAAAACTAACTGCAGAGAACAGTAATGAAATACATTTCCAGAATCAATGCAAGAAGGGGTTATTTATGCATGAAAGTCAAAAGGACTGGGAAAGGTGCTCTTTAAAATATTGTAAAAATTGTTTCCAGCTTCTGGCAAGGGCAGACTGCCATGAACTTTGTTTTAAATGTATAGGTCCAGAACATGACTTTGTAAATTATAAGTCCTGTATTATTTGTTGCATAAAAACTCATTAACAATGGTGAAACAAAGTTTAAAACAGACATACCTTCTCAGTTTGCTCTGTGTCACCAAAAATTTATAAAAAAAAAGTCTCCAAGGAGTTCCCAACCATGGTGGAGAGCACACATCAGATGGTCCATCTCCTCATGTACAGCAGCAAATAATGTAAAAAGTGACAAAAAAAGGATAAAGCTGCAAGGCCATCAGAAAGGCTTGGAAAAGATGGTTTAGACATCAGGGTGTCTGAAAGTGGGAACTCTCAATCCAGTGATGGCAAAAATAAAAAGAGCTTATTTATTTATTTATTTAGCATTTGTTGACCGGGTAGGTACACTAGACAAGTTATATGCCTATTTTCAGGTACGACCCGGGAGAGTACAATGAAAAATATAGGTTGAAACAGGGTACATAACAACAAGAGGGGCAATGTACAGAGTAGCAAAAGAGCAAGGTGAACATAGATAGTCTATAGTAAGTAGTAATGGGTAATATATAAATATACACATACAGAATAGAATAGGCTAAGTCATTCAATGGCAATAACAGTAAAATTACAGTGTATGAGTGACCCTTTTAATAAAGCCACAGAAACAAAATAATTCCTGAGCAGATAAACAGACATATCACATGCTTCCCAGAGTTAAAGGACAGTGGGTAGCATAATTAGATCCCACAAGTTGTATCCCAGAGTTGGGTGAGACCAATTGGGAGACCTGGTTAAGGTGGCTTGGGACACGCACACACAGAGGCCAGTTTCAGGTGCTTCCACAGGGAATTCTGGAGGCTCGAGTGGGAGGAGGAGGAATGAACGTGGTCAGGAAGGGAGTTCCATAGCCTCAGAGCACATGTAGCAAAGTCTATATCCCCCATTTGAGTACGAGTATAAAGAACTTTGAGCACTCCATGACCCTGAGACCTGAGAGAGTAGGAGGAGGATTCAGCAAACTTGAGATGCTGCACCAGCCCCAGAGGGGTACCTGTTCTGAGTAACTTTCCAACGAAGCAGCCCAATCCAAAGTTCATATGATTGGCTGGGGAAAGCCAGCCCAGTTTGTCATATAATTTACAATGATGGGTGAGATGTGGGACTGCCAGAGCAAAGTGACAGATGTTGTTGTAGGTTGTATTACACCAAGCAAGGTAGATCTTGGAGGTGCTAGTGAATAGAAGAAGGCCATAGCTGAGCGAAGGTAACATCACTCCTCTGGCCAATGCCAAGTGAGTGGCAGATGTCAGATTTTTCTTAGCCCTGTAGGCAAGACCCAGTTTACAGTTTACAGTTCTGCAAACATTTAGGATGTGACACCCCAGGTGGAGTTGGGGATCGAGTGTCACCCCAAGGTATTTTATAGAATCAGTGGTTAGGAGGGGAGCACCATCCACTCCACTGACACACAGAGGGATGGGGAGGCCTTGGTCTTAGCTGATGACCCAAAGAGAATGGCTTGGGTTTTTTTTAGATTGAAGATCAGCTTGTGAGATGTTACCCAGGACTGAATATTCTTAAAGTCCTCGCTCAACTGAAGATTGAGAACCCCAATGTCCCGGGAATGTGCAAGGATGACAAGATCATCCACATAAAGGGTGGCGCTACAGTTGGAAGCAGTGCCAGGGAGGTTGTTAACAGATACAGAGAAGAGAAGGGGCCCCAGAACTGATCCCTGTGGGACTTCAGAGGTTACCGGACTGGGGTCAGAGAGGACTTTGCTGAATTTAGTCTGTTGTAGTCTGCCCTGGAGGTAGTTTCTAAGCCAACCTAAGGCAGGGGGGGACAAGCCAAAGGACTGCATCTGTGAGCAGAGTAATGCATGGTCTACAAGGTCGAAGGCCTTGGATAGGTCAATGAAGATTGCCCCCGTGAGTTTGCCCTGATCCATGGCTGCCCTGATGCTAGTTGAGACAGAGACCAGGGCCATGGATGTGCCATAACCTTTTTGATAGCCGTGCTGTGCAGGGGACAGCAACTTATGGGCCTGAATGTACTCCGTGAGTTGTTCGGCCACAACTTTTCTCCAGGAGTTTGCTGATAGCCGACAGGATGGCAATTGGTCAGTAGTTGTCCAGGACTTTGTGGTTACCCTGCTTTGGGATGGGGACAATCCTCACCACTTTCCAAATGTCAGGGATAACATCAGTGGCAAGGGACAGGTTGAAGATATGTGCCACTGGGAAGGCAATGAGAGAGGCACCCAGCTTCAGAAGCTTGGGCTCCATGTTATCATGGCCAGCACTGGAGTGTGGAGAGAGACCACAAAGAAGTCTCTGCATCTCCATGACAAACACAGACTTGAGATAGAATAATAGGCAAGAGAAGTGTACCTCCTGAGGAACGAGGGCCGAGGGGCCACTAGTATTCTCTTCAGCAGAGAAAATGGAGGTAAGTGCGGACAGGTCTGAAAAGTGGGACTTAAAAGCATTTGCAATCATAAGTGGGTTATTACAACTTGACCCACCAAGGATCATATCAGATACCCCAGAGTTGGAGGAGCCACTGACTAAGTTTTTTATGTTCCTCCAGAACCTTTGTGGGTCCCTAGCAGAGCTAGGCAGGACTGATTTACAGTGTTCACTTTTTGCCACCCTGATGGCTTTTTTGCACTCATTTCTAAGCTTCCTATAC
This sequence comes from Neoceratodus forsteri, assembly GCA_016271365.2. Lineage (NCBI taxonomy): Eukaryota > Metazoa > Chordata > Ceratodontiformes > Ceratodontidae > Neoceratodus > Neoceratodus forsteri. Next base: position 720,404,130 of record CM057458.1, on the reverse strand, counting down.
TGTTGGAAGATGGACTGATCCAACGTATCTTTGAAGTGAGCCCACTTGTCTCTTGCCCACATGAGGGCTAAGAGGCTCCCATACAACCATTTTGTGACAGATCCCCTTACTCTCTGCCTGATAAGGAGGGCGTGCTTGTCCTGCAGAACACCAAAAACTGAGAGAAACTGGGTGACGGCTGTGGAGGGGTCATGAGCTCTAAGCACCCCTGACCAGTCAGTGATCCTCAGATCCTCATGAAATGACCCCAGATCAAACCTAGAGAAATCCCTGACATGAATGATTTTGTGGGGAATTTTTGGAGAGGGAACTTTCCATACACAAAACACCGGGGTGTGATCTGAGATGGAGTCAGGTAGAGTTCCGGCAGAGCAGATTCTTTCAGGATGATTTGACAGTACCCAGTCCAGTAGGGAGCTCATACCACCATTTGCAGACCATCTGGTGGGCTCCAGGATAAGCTGAGTCAGGGCAAGGCTCGCAAGTAGAGGTTCAAACTGCTTGGAATTACTTCCATTCCAGTTTAGGTTTACATCACCCAAAATCAGAAGTTCATTATCCCCAACATAAGGACCAATGGTATCAAGGAGGTGGGTAAGCCCGGGCAGGCCACCCTTGGGGGGATTGTATGTGCATACAACATGCAGCTTCTTTGTATTTCCAAGTAACAACACAGTGTGCAGCAGCTCGTATGCAGACAGGGAGGACTGCTGATGAGTTACTGCTGACACACAGAGATGACTCTTATAGTAAATTAGAATACCACCACCTCACTTTTTTCCCGGCCGATCCTGTCTAATAAACTTATAGCCAGGTAGCACGCAGGCAGAGTCAGGTATTGAGGGTTTCAGCCAGGTCTCTGTGATGCCAAGTATGTCAGGCTTACAGTGTGCGGTCCAGGCAGAAAGTTCATCAAGGTTGGGCAGTAGGCTATGAATGTTAAGGTGAGCAATTTTTATCCCCTTGCTCGATTTTCAGCCCATTGGGAGTGCAGAGGCCAGATAGGCGGGACCTGGATTTAGCTCAATGTCACCAGCAAGGGCCAGTATCACCAGGAAGAGCCAGAGGAGATACCTTATGGGGGGAGGGGTACCTCTAGCCAAGGGGATACAGGCAGGTCATCTTCTCACCATGGCAGTGCACAGAAGACATCTGAGGTCGAAGGCAGCAGGTAGGACAGGGAGACAGTTTATCCTGAGCTAGGAGGTTAGAGAAGGTGAAATCAAACACCTCATGGGGGACAGTTTTACCCCAATGTTCCCCAGACAACCGAGAGGAGTTAATGACCATTAGGGAGAGAAACAGGATAGAGAGGAGACCAATGGAGAGGACAGATAGAGGTGAGGAAGGCATAGCCCCTTCTCAAGTAAGCCTGGGAGTCACCATTCCCAAGTAGAGCTCAGCAGTGGCCAGTGACACCCAACCAAGTGACAGCAAGGACCCAGAAGTTAGTGCAAATACTGGCCCCCCAAAATTACAGACAGGATGATTATTTCCTTACAGGAAACCAAGAGAACACTAACTTTTATAGTGGATAGCCTAGCAATACACAAAGCAACATCATAGGGTAATCTAAGAGAGTAGTATGCAATAAACTATGGTACATAAGTAAGCAGCGCAATGAAATAAACCCCATGCAATGTGAAAGATATAAAGCTTGTGAAACAAACAGAGTCAGAAACCAGTTTTTCCAGCCACACCCATCATGCTTACAGGGTCCATAACCAGTGAAGGGAGGAGCCAGCAAGCATTTAACGGGAGGATGGAATGGGTGGATGAGCGGGACGAAGATTGTCTGCCTCTTCCAGCTGCAGGAGCCCCACGGGAGAGACCTGCACCAGTCCATAATGGAATTGGGGAAGGAGTGGGTCCCAGTGGGGACCAGTCCACCCCTCCAACCATCAATGCTCAAAATCCGACTGCTGCGACTGGGGCCGTAGTGCTATTTAAACTGCAGCAGCAGTTTAAAGTTAGTGCTTTTTTTCTTTGAAAAGTCCCTCTCTCTCTCGCCGCAGTCTGTCTCTTCCAGCTGCAAGAGCCCCACAGGAGAGACCTGCACCAGTCTGTTATGGAATTGGGGAAGGCAGACATTGGAAATGGCATCTACCAAAAAGAAATTCCAAGAAAACAATGTGACTGCCTCTTCTCCTGAATGGAGAAAGGAGCAGGCAGATGGCACAGACAAAATGCTCTCTTCAGAGGTTATATAAAAAAATGTGGCAGTTTTTCCAAGTGATTAAGGTCATGTGAAATTTCAATAAGATACCTTCCCCTTTCACCCCTCTCCCGGCTCAGCCTTTAACCTATTTGCCTGTGGAGGAGGAGGAAGATGATGAATACTATGTGCAACTGGAGGAAGGTGACCCCATGGAATTACAAGGTGCACCTGAGCAAGATTTTGAACCTTCTCCAAGGTATAATGAGGACTGATCTTTTTTCTTCATTTGTTAGATAAGTAGTTGATACTCTCAACATTCCCCCACTAGAAACAAAGGAGGATGAAGAGAATTTAGATTTTATAGACATGATGGGAGTAGCTCCACCAACAAGAATGCTACTTCCCATAGAGAGGATAATGTATGGTCCTCTATCAGTAACTGGTCTGTTAACTGTTGAGAGGTTGCCAGGGCGACCGTGTAAACCTCAAGAGCAAAGCTCGAGAGGTTTACATCGCCATAGGCAACCTTAGACGGGTTAACAGTGACCGTTGTCGATAGAGGGACCATTCATTATTTTTTATAGTGTATGGTCCCACGTAAAAAAGGAAAACGGCTGCTTACTTTTTGAAATATAGTCACCGCCGCGGCCGTTCAGTCCTTCCCTAACCACTGCATTCATCCGTCAGTTCCCGAGTGTAAAAAAAGGTGCACACATGCGCAGACTGATCGCCGTTGTTAAACTATCAATGTGATGTAGCACCCATAGGTTAACAACATTTCTATGTCACATCGATAGGTTAACAGCGTTCTATCATACATTACATATTTATTTTATTTAGTTGTTTAACCAGGAGTAGCACACTAAGCTGAAAGCTTTTTAACAGGAGTGATCAGGGAGCACAGGGAAGTTAAGTGACTTGCTCAGGGCCACACAGTATGCAAGTGGAAGCTGTGGGATTCAAACCCAGGTCTGGTCTGCTGGATGTCACCAGATTTGCAGCTCAGAGCCTTAAACTACTGCGCTATACTGCCTCCCACTTATATATTTTTATATAAACCACTTAAGGGGCTATATCAAAAATCATGTCTGCGCCCACCTCAGCTGCAGCCATAGCTAAAAAAACTGAAAGAAAATACCAGGTGGAGAAGCAGGGAGTGGAATACGCGTATGCCCATCCTGATGATCAAGGAGTAGCCCAGACTGCTGCTTGTGAGAGCATAAAAATCATTGTAATTTGCACCTCCCCTGAAACTACTCTAAAAAATTGGACGCTTTGGCCAAAAATGTTTATACAACAGCTTCTCTGCTTATCAGGTAGGCAGTTTATTTGGTACATGTAGCATAGTACTGGAAAGCACTTTGGAACACAATTCTGGCACTGGCCAAAAGACTAGATGGTAAATTGCCACAGGATCTGGTTGCCACAGTAAGATCAGCTCTGGATGCCACAAAATATCACTTCCATGATGCTGTGGACACTAATGGCAATGCTGCTTGAGTTTTAGCTCATGCAGTGTCCTTAAAGAGCAGGTTCTTAGTTATTAAGTTCTCTCCATCCAAAATATTCTGTGTATGGCAGCTTACCTGTCCCCAAATCGATTGGTACATACAGTTTAATTATTTCCTTGCTATATTAAAAGAAAAAATACTTGTAAAAATGCTCTGCAGAGCCTGAAGCAAAAACACTCCAACTTCCATAGTCAAAGACATGCCCCCATGCTAGCACATTTTGTGATGTTGGTAAAGGAAGAGTGTGAGGTGCGCTCCATAAACTATAATGGGGGCATTTTTTTTAATAGATTTGAGTGCCAATTTTGACAAAGGAAGGTCAACGTTCAACTAACAAGGACCTTTTTTGTGGTTTTCGTGGCTTAGGACTACCATCCTTTCTCAGTATACTCAAAACAAAGCCATGGATTTCTCCTTTGATGGAAATTCATTATCTGGTGACAAAGCAGAGGCATACATGAAAAAGTGGATGAATACAAGACCACTTTCGAAAATAATAATGAGAAGGAAAAGGCCTCTACCTCCTGCAAGTCCTACGGAATGGTGGGCAGAGGTACGAGATACTTCTCAAGAGCTTATGCCACATATGTCCCCTAGCAGTATCAATAATAGAGACTGGGGGAAGGGGCTAAAGGGCTTTCAGGCACCATGTTGAAGCTACAGCTCCTAAGCAGAGCTAACACCAAACCCCTGGCAGTTTTGCCCAGGTTACCCAACCATTGCCAATGGGAGAAAGACTGGCACACCACTTTCAGGAATGGGTAAACATTACCACAAACAAGTGAGTACTGGAAGTAGAGGACTTGGGGTTGTGTCTGCAGTTCTGCAGTAATAGTGTAGGTATGGGAAAACGGGCAGACTTGATGGGCCAAGCAATCCTTATCTGCCATTAAATTCTATGTTTCAAGCACTTTCCAAACCTGCAGAAACACAGACAAACAAAAGTGAAAAAAAAACCTGTCAATATCAAAAGCTATAGAAAAAGTTCCTACTGCCAAGTGGGGCAGGGACCTATTTTTAAGATACTTCCTGACCCACAAGAAAAATGGGGAGTGGTGACCCCTTTTAGATCTCAAATTCCAGAACAAGCATTTGAAAAATGAAAAATTCAAGATGGTCACACTAAGGACAGTGATACCATTTTTGCAGGAAGTTTATTGGTTTGGATCTCTGGATCTGAAAGATGCCTACAAGCTTTTCATACTCCAGTCAGGTTGCCACACAGAAAATATCTCCTATTCAAGCTGGAGAACTGCAGATACCAGTTCTCACCTCTTCTATTCAGTCTCCTCTCAGCTGCATGGGTTTTCACAACGTGCTTGGCTGTGGTGGCAGCACATCTGAAGAAACAAAAGGCAGGATTCACAAAGCATTCGTGAACTAAGTCCCAATCTGCAACTCCAGTGGCGGACTGAAATCCCTACAGCGGCGGTGAGTGCAATTCACAGCCGCAGCAGTTGTGGAGGGTGTTATGGCTGCTCCCACTGGCTGTAACATCTTTCCACAGCTGCAGTGATAACCCTGGTAACATCACCCGAAAGTTGCAGTAAGTCATGGAGCTAGTGGTAATCCGGCTCCACTTCTGTGAATACCCGCCGCAGCGGGAGTCCTGCGGCTCCACAAGTGGCAACCCTTTTGCGCTGAAGTTTTCCTGCAGCTGCGGGACTTTCACAGGGTTTGTGAATCCTGCCCAAGGTGTGATGGTTTTCCCCTACCTGGAAGACTGGCTAGTCCCAAGGAAAATGGAACTTGAGACAATGTGCTCAATACAGTTGGTAAAAAAGCACCTTGGAGAACCAGGGATTCTTGATAAATCTGTAGAAGTCACAGCTACAGCTTGTTCAAGTACTGAACTTCATAGGAGCAGAGCTATATCCCCTGCAAGGAGAAGCTTTTCTCCCACACTCTAGAGTTACTGTACTGATAGCAACAGCACAGTCACAACAGGTCAGCAAAGATCTGCTATGGACCTCCTGCAATTACTAGGGCACATGATTACTGTACATCCACAGCTGTGGTTTCATGGGCAAAGTTCCAAATGAAAGATATCCAGTACCAGTTAAGAGACAAAACTAGACAACATGCACTTGCATACTGTCTAAGAATGCAGCTCATAAATGAAAGCAGGAAGAATGTGGATGATTACTCAGAATGTTATTACTATGAATAGTAATGTAACAGCTGCAGATGTGAGAGGCCTGAAATGACACTACATCAGGTGCCCCAGTGCTTCGCCAAGTGAGGTTTTGTCGGGGGGCGGGAACACGTACAAAACTACACCTCTTTTTATAGTGAGACTAATAACCATATGTTACAGTAGCATATGGGACATATCAATCATGAAAAAACAGTATTTCATTTAACATATAAAGAAAAAAATTGTTAGTTATCATAGCCAGTAAAGGTGGGTGTAAAAAACAACACATTACAAACATCCCATTCACAGGAATTTAACAATTAATTGATTGTATATAACAAACTATGTTAAGAATCTGTTATACAGTATGAGATTTAAGACTTCTAACTACTTAACAAATTCCTTACCTCATAAATTACAAAGTGATTTCAGTAGCCTTCACTCCTGGTTCCTGTCCGAAGGGCTAGTGCTGAATGTGAAAAAAACAAAATCAATGGTTTTCTGTGGCCCATGGAAACCTCCCTCCTTTGATTTCACATTTCTGGACAATGACGGTAATTAAAGAGTCAGCAAATTTGGATACCTAGGATTGCTACTTGACAGCCACCTCAACTTTGATTCTCACGTAAATCGTCTAATTAAAAAAACTCACCAATGGCTAGGCATGCTATATAGAGTAAAGCAATTCCTGACCTATGAATCCAAGACCCTGCTCACCACCAGTTTCCTGCTCCCACTTACTGACTATGGTGCTCTAGTCTATTTTTTACCCCTTACTCGGAGTAACCTCCAAAAACTCTGTTACACCTATCACAACATCATCCATTTTGTCTCCGGTCTTCCCAGACATACCCATCACTGTGACCTGTATAGGATCTCTAAATGGGCCTCCCTAGAGTATAGATTCAACAGCAAAATACTCACCTTCTTCCAGAAACTATCCCTGGGCCTCCTCCCTCACTGCATTACTTCCCTCTTCCCTATCTCTGCCCTCTCTCGAACCATCAGAAGGTCCTCCACCATCTCCTTCTCCATCCCTTTCTGTTGCACCCACACATGGCCAAAACATCCGCTTCTACAAGGGCACTAAGCTGTTCAACAGTCTTCCCCTGCTGTCATTCAGTGCCCCTCTATGGCTTCCTTTAAGCACAATCTAAAGTCTCACCTTTCTCAGGCTGCCATCTGCAAATGTCACTCAAAGTGATATTCCTTTCAGGGTGCCCTTTTCTCCTCTGCCTAACAACTGAATCCCGCACTTACACCATGGAGGCAGGATCTCCAGGTTTGAGTATGCCATGCACTTTCTTTCATTGCACTTATTGTTTTCTAAAATTGTTAGTGTCATATCTGTGCACAATTGTCCTAGATATGACCCCCTTATTTCCTCAATTTGTGATCCTCTGACTGTTTGTCCTAATATTTTTAACCTCCTGTTATATTTGTTCTAAACTGGATGCTTGTGAAAATGGGCAGCTTTTGCTCACATGCCTTTCCAGTATAATTAATAAACTGAAACTGAAACTGAGCTAGAAGTCATTTGTTTCACATTGAATAAAAGTTATAGTTTTTTCCATTCCTAAAAAGCAAAAAGTGAGAGTGATAAAAAGATGAAGAATGTATGGGAGTCAGAAGGCATATGCCATTACCACCTTGTGTAAAATTGCTTCCAAAGGGCAGGGGAAAAACACAGTGCCTCTACTCTCCAAACCTCCGTTAACATCTGCAAGAGAGAGAGAGAGAGGGAGAAGTCAATTTATAGCAATAATAATGCTGTTGAGCAAAAATCCATTATTCGCAAAAATTGTAATACATACAATATGGTTATAATATAAAAACAGACATACAACACATGGCACAGGTACAGCATATCACCAGGGGAAAAAAGCAGGGGTTACCATGGGTGAAAAAAATAACAAAATGCTGTACTAGCGTACCCATTGAGACTTGACATATTACTAACTGTTAGAAAGCTAGCAAGCAGGAAGTCTTATATTGTATATCTGCTGGACACATTCAAAAAAATGGTTTGATGTCCCAATTGTAATTCAGACCTTTTGGTTGTAAACAACCAAGCTAGAAAATCCACGAATGTTCATGTTCATGTTCATGTTGCAGCAACCTTTCCAATCTGTTGCCACCTGGTTTACCAAGATTAGCACATTCTAAACCCATATACTCCAGTCAGGATTTAGGAAGAGGCACAGCACCGAGATCGCTCTAGTCCAAGTGCTCAATGATCTCCTGATAGTGAGAGATCGGAGGAGTTGTTCCATCTTAGTCCTCCTGGATCTCTCTGTGGCATTTAACACCATGGATCATGGTATGTTGCTGGAGCACCTGCGGGTTATCATTCTGTGGACTGTCAGGGATGGTCCTCAGATGGTTCCATTCATTCCTCTCTAGTAGGTCTCAGAGAGTTGTGTCAGGAATTTATTCCTCGGATACATTCTCTCTACAATGTGGGGTGCCCCAGGGCTGTGTGCACTTGCCTATGTTATTCCCAGTGTAAATGCTGCCATTGGGAGACATTGTAAGGCAGTATGGCTTGAGTTTTCACTGCTATGCAGATGATACTCAGCTATACATGTCCTTTGCACCCAACCAGGATGAGGCAGTTTCAGTGTTTAACAACTGCTTCACCGAGATCCAGAACTGGATGAATGTCAGCTGACTGAGGCTGAATCCTGACAAAACTGAGGTTTTGGTGGTGGACCCAAGTCACCAGACTGAGGGCTCCTTGGCTGGACAGGCCTCTGGGCTTCTTCTTGGCAGTCACAAGCTGATGGCCTCTGAATGGGTGTGGAATCTAGACATTATTTTTGATGAGGGCTTGACCCTGACATTTTAGGTGTCAGCCGTTGTCAAGACTTCATTTTATCATCTGAGGAATATCGCTCGGATTAAACATCTGGTTCAACCTGGAGATCTTCCAACATTGGTCCACACCTTCATAACCTCCTGCTTTGATTATTGCAATGCCCTGTACCTAGCGCTTCTGGGGGTTGATATCCGTCACTTGCAACTGGTGCAGAACACTGCAGCCAGGCTGCTGATGGGGCTTCCTTGCATCAGTAATATTACACCTGTGCTGTGCGGGCTGCACTGGCTGCTGATTCAGTGGTGGATCACCTTTAAGGTGGGTCTGTTGACCTACAAAGCCCTACACAGACAGGGACTGAGCTACCTGCAAGAGCTCCTGTGCCCCTACTGCCCCCCAACCACTCCGCTCCACCGACGAGGGATTGCTGGAGATTCCCAGGGTCCATTTAAAGTCTTCTGGAGCTCAAGCTTTTGCCTTTGTAGCTCCAACCCTGTGGAATTCTCTGCCTCTTTGGGTTAGATGGTGCCTGACTGTGAACAGCTTTAAATCTGCTCTTAAAACTTATTCTCTCTTGTTTATTCTGAGTATAAATTTATAGATGTTGATCTTAGTTGGTTTTAACTTTTACTCTTTTAAAGATTTTATCCTGTAAAAGTGCTTTGGTACTGCTGTGAATTGTGCTTCAAACAAATAAAGTTATTATTATTACTTAAAGCCAGTAGGATCTTTATTGTGGTGAATCTGAAAATGATCAGCTGCTGAGCTGTACCGAGTGCCTCTGTGAACATCTTTTATGTGCTCTTGAATACATTGGCAGTGAGGGTGAGTAGTCTTACTAATACAGAGCACTGGGCAGGTACACACAGTGCAAAAACAATGACATTTGTACCATGTGTGATGAACGATCTGACAGCAAGCTGACAGTTTCTATTTGTCCAGTTTTACATTCAGCCAAGTGATATTGCAGGCTGGTTGATTATTAGAGAACTGACTTCTCACTAATGTGCCTCTCTAAGATTAGGGGTCCTTCTAAATGTGACCCATGGATATTTGCCCAAGTGTTCCGTTAATGTGGGATCTCCTTGCTTTAGTGTCCAAAATGTCCTGACAATTTGTCCGACACTGCCAGCCACATAATTATATTCAGTAATAAAAGTAATCATTGGCTCATTATGACACTTTTCAGTACCTGGTTTATGCTGTGCTGAATGGTCTACGTCCCTTGGTCTGGAGATTGCTTTGTCAAGGATATTTTTGATATAGCTCCTGGCTAGAAATCTGTTGTAAAATTCTATAGTCTGAATTTCAGCATCTTCAGTTTGAGAACAGTTCCAGTGCAGGTGTAAAAACTGCCCATATGGAATTGATTCTTTAAGTGCCCTGGGGTGAGAGCTACTTGCTTGCATAAGACTATTAGTAACTGTGGGCTCCCCATAGCCTTGAGTGAACACGACATTATGCTCATCTACTGCCAATGTGATATCTAGAAAATCAGTTGTTTTAGTATTCATGGTACATGTGAAACTTAGGATTTCAATCATTATGGTTGAGCCATACCATGAATTGTTCTACAATTTCTTGTGGGCCCTGCCAAACACATATGATGTTCTCAATATATCAGAACCATGTTGTGATATATTAACATATATAGCATCCCCTTCCTTCAGCAATCATCAACAAGTATTTCTATAGTGGATGCCTCACTCTTGGGGTGTGGCACCCATCTGCAGGACCTCACAGTGAGTGGCATATGCAGCCCATAGGAGTCACTAGATTAGAACTCATAAACCTCCTAGAGCTCAGAGCAGTACTGCTATCAATGCAGTCTTTCTCCTCACAGCTGCAGGGCCAGACTGTCCAAATCAGGAAAGACAATGCCACAACAATGTACTACATAAATAAGCGGAGAGGAATAAGATACTCAAAACTGTGTATAGAAGCAATGAGGATCTGAAACCTGGCATATTCCTTAGAAACAAGCATGTTTGCAGTGCATCTGCCAGGCAAATTCAATGTCCAGGCAGATTTCTTAAGCAGGATCAACCAGGGAAATAATGGATGGACCTTAAACCAGCAGGTTCTGGCCATGATGTTCAGAAGGTGGGACACTCCCAATATAGACCTGTTTGACTCTTGGGGGAACTATCAGCTCCCATAGTTTTTTTGCTGGCCACCAACCAGAGGGACAGTCCCAGAGGATACCCTGGTATGGGACTAGACAGGGAAGTTTCTGTATGCCTTCTTGTCATTCCCATTCATTCAAAAAGTACTCCTTGAACTCAGGAGGTAACCTGTAACAATGATACTGATAGCTCCAGACTGAGCCAGACTGGTCTGGTATGCAGTGCACATATGTACAAGAGACAAGTGGGAAATGGACATCTGTTCTTTGTGATTTTTCTTTCTTCAGCCCCCCCAAAAAAAGGCTTCAACAGCTACTTCAAAGAAAATTTGTTCAGGGGGCCCTTTGGAATCATAGACTTCACACAATATGATTTAAAATTCAATCTTTTTATTTATTATTTTTTTAGAGGGAGATGAAATAAAAAGATTGAATTTTATATCATATTGTGAGAAGTCTATAATTCCAAGGGGCCCCCTGAAAAAAATTTTCTTTGAAGTAGCTGGCATGCAATGCCCTTGGTCCTGTCCGACAAGAATCCAATCAGCCTACTATGTAGTCAAAATCGGTTGACTTTGTCCCTGGGCAGAATAATATTCCCAAACCCCAGAATGCTACACCCGAGGGCATGGCTCTTGAGAAGCAGGAATTTTCTGGGTTGGATCTTTCAGAAGAAGTCCAAAAGGTGCTTAAGGTTTTAAGGAAACCTGCTTCCTGGAAAGCATATTCCTCTAAGTGGAAGTGGTTTTCTTACTGGTGTGCCCCCAGAAAAATAAACCTAATAAAGGCAGGGTTGCCTACAATTCTAGAATACCTGCTACACCTACGCACTTAGCAGCAGTAACAGCATACATATCAGCTGACAAAGGAAAGTCTTTGGCCTCACAATCCATTTTCCAAATGACTTTTTATAGGCCTCAGTCATTTACACCCACTGATGAGGAACCCTGTCCCACTTTGGGACCTTAATATAAGCCTTGCCCAGATCATGGAGGCTCACTTTGAGCCTGTGAAAGCTGCTGATTAAAGTATATTAAATGGGAAACCATATTCCTGGTTGCACTGACCTCTGCCAGCAGGGTAAGTGAATTGCAAGCCCTTTTCATAGAGTCAAGTTACATAATCCCCCACAGGGATAAAGTGGTTCTTTGAATCAAAAAACCAGTCCTTCCTAAGGTGGAATCTGAATTCCACCTGAATAAGTCTTTGACCTTCCCTGTACTCTGTCCAGAACATTCCAGTCCAGGTGAGGAAAAGTTGCATAGCCTGAACCTAAAGCAAGTCCTGACTATCTATATGGACCAGACAAAAGATGCTACATGCCAAAGTACTCAACTTTTTTTTTACCTATGGTAAAGTTAGGAAAAGGCAAATCATCTATGAAGAGGTTTATCTCTCACTGGCTAGTCTCTTGCATTCAATTCTGCTATGAAAAAGCTGGAAAAATGCCATCAAGAGGTTAAGAGCACACTGTGAAGAAGTGCATCTGTCTCTGTGACATCCTCAAGAGGCATTCCACTGTTAGACATTTGCAAAGCAGCTACCTGGAAAACAGTACACATCTTCCCAAAGCACTACTGCTTGGACATACAGGCCAAAAGTGATGCCAGTTTCAGAACTGCTGTCTTGCAGTACATTTTCCTAACTAGGTTTTGGGCCCAACCTCCCAAGACACTGCTGTGAAGACTGTTAAAGTATATACACTAAGGGTGCTATGCACTAATGGGGCAGGGTGGCTACGCACGCATATCTGGGGTGCATAGCCACTCCACAACCACTGTGCCCCCTGTGTAGCATGCTCAACAGGGGGGCACGCAGACCCACTGCACTCGATCCCCCTCATCCATGGACAGCTCCATGCAGGGGGCATTTTGGGGGGTGTTCCAGCACTACGTGGGATTCACTAACCCACATAGTGCTGGCCGCATGGGTGCTGTGGGTGGTACAGGGTACATCAGGGTAAACCCTGCCATATACCCACTGTGCACACACATGGACACAGGCTGTCAGTTGCAGGGGGACTGGGACAGGACACACCATGATTCCCCTGACTGCTGGGCAGCAGGAGGCGGCAGGGGCAGCTGGATGGGTGATCACCCGGTGAGTTCAGGTGCAGCGGCACCAGCACATGATGTTGCTATGTGGGTCCAGGTGCCTGCATTTGATATGCATGGCCCCAGACCCATGCCACCCTCTGCATAGGATCCACTACGGGTCCCAGGGGGGCATCCCATTGGATGCCAGCCCAGGACAATGACTCCTCCCTTGGCTGCCCTGTGGAGTCCTACATGCTGGGGAGGAGGAGCCACGGACAGGTGGCCGGCATTGGTGAATGCCAGCATGGGCACAACTGTCTATGGGGTGCAGGGGCGTAGGTGGGGTATGTGAGTTTTCCGCATTCCCCCACCCACTTGGTGCATAGCGCCCAATGTGAGGGATTCTTGGGGTTAGAAGGAAAAAATTACTCACTGAAGTAATGTTATTTTTTCTTAAGGAATCCATTACTATGTTTACACTCCCTAACCTTGCTTCCCCTTCCAGAACCTGAAATAGCTTTACACAAGAATCAATTCTTTTGTTATAGAGATTGCTTCAGCATTACTATTGCAGGTCCTACAATCATAAGTTATTATTTTTTATATAATTTTTTTGCAGATCTACTCTCAATTTGTTTGTTGTTATTTAATTTATAAAACGATTTAAAAAAAATGTTTTTCAGCTAGATTCACTAGCCACTGCTCCACCCTGGCTTGCAAACAGATCTGAGCAATGGCCAGTCAGGAGTGCAGATGCAGATTCTGAACCTACATTCCAAATTCTAAAAATCTGCATAGCGGCTGTTCTCCAGGGCATCACTGTCTGCCAAGATGACTGCTAAAGTGTAAACATAATGAGGGATCTCTTAAGGAGAAACAATATTACTACTACTATGAGTAATTATTTTCATATCAGACTGCTGACATTAAAACTATTTCAATATTTTCCATTCAGACTCCAAATTCTAATATAATTTCTATATAAACTAATATATTACTGTTATGCAGCAACTAAAAGATGCCTAGAGGAGCTAGACACAAGCCCTTTGCCAGCTGAATGTCTCACACCAAGTGTGACTACTGAGTATTCCTCAGGGGTGGCTGAAGAGTTCATGTACCAGTAATACAGTATATACAGTACAAACACTAGTTAATAGTGCAACATGCAAATTCTAAGAATTCAATAAAAAATTAAATAAATCTATTTAATTCCACTATTCAAGACTTGTATTAGAGAAGATGCCACAAATACAGTTCATTAGTCATACGAGGAACAATCAATATTGCTATCTTGACATAGTTGAATACATTTTTTATTCAAACATGTTGTTCTTTTCTATAGAAACAACAGGACATACTTTAAAAGTTGGGAATATCCTATTAACTCTTATTCAGAATGAACACAATCCAACCATCGTTCTGCCATTACAGTACATCCAAATTGTCTATTTATGATAAAAAGGCAGGAGTACCCTGCTTTATCATGTTTACATAGATATATTTGGGTACACATAATCTAATAATAAGTCTGCTATACCTACATAGACATCAATTAATTGTTTACATGTAAATACATGTGTACAGTCCTATACTATCTGCAAGCAAAAAGGCATGACAGGGTGTGGGTTAGGTTGAGATAACTACCTGCCCTGGGGCATAGTAAGGTCCAACACTGCCTGGAAGGGTGGTGTTCTAGACTAATCCCCACCCTAGAGTGTCTTGTTGCACTTATAAAATGGGTAAATGAGAAACAACTTAAATAACAAAAAATAAAATCAAAACCCACATTTCTTTCTGTTAAAAGTAACAAATTTAATAAATAATTAGAAATAGCCTGTAACTACCTGTCAATCATCCATCTTGCTACACATTCAGTACAGCAAATGGAATGTTTGTTTATAATGGAATACAAAAATTCAGGCTTCCTCAAAACTTATCTGGCAGAATGTCCACTCCCTCACTTACAGTAGAAGGCCTTACATGGAGCAAATGTATCACTTTCATATGTGGCAGAGTAAGCAGTACAGACTTCTTGGTAAGCTTGTGAGCTATGGAGGGGGAATTATCATGGTCACGAAAGAAGCAACAGGAATTAAAACTGAATAGTACTTCATATTTTAAATTAATTTATATGTATATGAAGGGGTCAAGAGAGGAAACAAATATTTAATTATTTCTTTTTAAATACTTCAGGGAGTTTTACTTTTAAGGCATTGTTGAAGGTGTTCACTCAGTGAAGATTTCCACTCTATGTTTGTGATGGCAATCAGGGGTGTGTGAAATGGGTTTTAAGTTATGTATGTAATTTTCCAGAATTCCAAATCCCTTTGGTACTTCTTTTTTCACTGGGAATTAGGTTAAGGTACAGGTATGGATACCAGCCTGCCTTGGTCAGCCAACAGCTATGATTTTACCTGCCCATTTTATAAACCACTTTATAAAATGGTTTGGAAAAACCCTAGCTGCTGATTGACTGAGGTAGGCTTGAATACAATCTGTCTGTTTATACACAGGGTCAGTAAACAGCTTGCAAAATAGTGATATATTTCCTGTGGAAAGTACCAAATAAACTCAGTTGGCCTTACACTTGCATGTGTAATTTTCACATTAATGTTGTAGAAGCTGTTTTGTTCAGTCAGAATTACTATAAATTGGATGAAAATGTTTAAATTGTCTGTACTGGGAACACACCTAGCACTGATACAAGGTGAAGGATGTACAGTTCTGAAGACTAAAGCCCTGTTTAGGGGGGCCTTAAATATATCTTTTTATCTGGCATTTGATGTTCACTAATTTTTTAGCTAAAGCTGATGGAGTTTTAAGATTAATACTGTTTATTTGGTTGTTATTTATTATTTGCTTGTCATCTACTGACCCTGTTTTAATATGTTGTATTGTGTATGTAAATGGTTTCCCTTTTCACCTCTATGTAAAGCACAGGATTGGGCACTAAAGAAATAAAGTTTGACTTGACTTGTTTAAGCACAGGACAGGCTGCCCCATACCATGTTAGGATTTAGTGTTAGTGAATAGTAAGGGACTGAAGTACTGGAGACTGGAGTCTTCTGTTTATCCACATGCCTGGTACAGGATGGCTGCTAGGGGTATTCGGGTGGGGTGGGCAGGCTGATATTTAGGATATCAAGAGGCAAGCACACCTTATATGCACCCTTAGCTGTGCAATGTACACCATCCTTCCTATGGAGGACTGGGGGATACATTTTTGGGCATTGCAGTGCAGTTGACACTCTCGGGGGGGGGTACATTGCTTAGACTGATCAGCAGATGGAGGCACCACAGGGGTGCAGGGACATGCAAGGTAATTAACAAGCAGGTACTCCAAAGTCTGCCCCACACTATGATGACACTGGTACCTATTAAAGATCTAGGACTGACAGCACTATAGTCTAAAAAAACTCTAGGTAGAGTAAGCAGGTACACTGCAAGCTTTTCAACACTGTAATGAAAATCATGCTGTTAGAAAGTGATGGATTGACAGCACTGTAAACTGAAAATCCATGTCTGTTCACAGACCAGGTACAGTGTAGGCCTCTCCCCACTGTGATATATTCAGTACTGGTGAAGGGCGTAACAGATAGCACTGTACATTATGTGCCTCTCTATCTACATGGCCAGGTTCAGAGTGAAGAGCAATAACTTCAGTGGGAATGTTCGCAATAGCCAGCGCAATCAAGTTTAGAGTAACTGCATAAACATGGGACAATTTACACTAGGCAAGATCCAAATTTGGAACCCAGAATCAGATTTAACCAGATTCTGGTCTGAAATTAGGAATTCAAATTTTCAAATTCTGAGTCTGAAAATCCTAATTCTGAAATAAGTGTTTTTGGAATTTGAATCCGAATCCGAATTCTAACCTATTTTTCTATTCTGGCTCCAGTTTCCATCCTGTAGGCAGAAAGTACACTTCCTACCCACTGCCCTTCCTTCCCTCACAGTTGGCAGTGGCCTCTGAGGTTTACCACTGATAGCACCCTGTATATGCTCCAGTGAGACCCTGCTAGGAATCAGATTTTGGATTTTGATTCTGACTTGGAACTGGAATTGGAATCAGATTATTCTGGAATCTGACGATTGATCAGACTTTAGTGATTCCTATTATCTCTTATTTGCACTGTTTCTAGGATTACTAAAGTAATGTTAAGATTGGATCCTGGAGGAGAAGTTTTTGTTGTAAGAATTCTGAGCTCAGTAAAATATGATTGCTAGACTGCCAGCACGTGTCTTATTGCACTGATCTGCATATTAGGCACACATGCTAAAATTGATCTCTGAGGAGGGTCTGAAATAAATAACTGATGCTACATTGCAGTCACAATGAGTATTACAGTGACCTATAGTACCAAATAGTCATCATAATGATGAGAACATTGCCCTCTACTATATAAGGGTTTCAGTCTAGGCATTAGTGGACCAAAAAGTGCCAGGAAATTCTTTCAGAGTCCAGGATGTCAGTTTTCTGACTATACCATAATGTGGTACTGAAATAAATCTTTTTGACCTTTATTCTGATCCATTAAATCTCTTTTTTGGTACCTGTGCGAGGTTACATTTGTTCATATGTTATTGGCACAAGCATTGCACTCTAGGAACATTTACTCCTGATTAGCAGTCCCCAAATGAGCTCATAATTAGAGATGTTGCAAGGTTTTACTTCGCCAGTGAAGATATGGCGAAGTTATGAAATTCACCTTCATAAATAACTTTAGGAATTGCCAACTTTGCCACTTTGCATTGAGTCTTCCTGGGAAAATGGCACTTTTCAGTTGAAGTCCTGCAAAGTTAAGGTGAAGCTAAAACTTCACCAGATTATTTGTGTAACTTCTCCTGAAAACGTGCCACTTCAGTTGCTGAAACTGTTGCAAATTTGGTACTTTGCATCTCACAAATTTGGCAAACTTCAGAAATTAATTCAGGAAGCAAAGTCTGCCAATTTTGCACATCTCTACTCATAATACTTTGGTTTTGAAATCATATTCTGTTGCTATGGAATTATGTCACAAAGTATTATGAACTCAGTTGAGGAATAAGCACCAGGAGCAAAGGAAGTCTAATGGAAAAAGATCTTGTTTTCATGCACAAAGAGAGTTCCCAATAGTGATGAGCAGAATCTTGTTATATATTCAGTTGCATAATAAAGAGTTTGGTTATGTTCTAGTGCCTTTATATTGCTACCAGGTCGTCACTCATCCTTCCAAAGTGCTTGAGTTACAGATGAAGAAGAAGGGATTTAAGATGGAGGTTGGGCAGTACATTTTTATGAAGTGTCCACAAGTATCCAGACTGGAGTGGCACCCTTTTACACTGACCTCTGCCCCAGAAGAGGATCACTTCAGTGTTCACATAAGAATAGTTGGCGACTGGACCGATGGTGTTTTTAAAGCTTATGGTGGAGATCAAAAAGAATTCCAAGAAGCTTGGAAATTGCCAGAGTAAGTTATAATATAAAATACTATTTACATAATACCAGTGTAAATAAATGAGTGTGAAAATAAATGTATTGCTCAGGTATGGTGAATAGTCTAGTAAAACAATGTGTTGGCCACAGATCATATCACCACATAAAATTATAGGTCCACTGGGTTGACTTTCACTTTATCATTGCTAGGAAACAATTATATATTTAGAGAAATACAAAAATGTACAACCCCCAATAACTCCAAGCATCATGGGAAGAATCTGCAAATCACTATGAAATAACTTAGACTGGTTCTGCTTTAAGCAGGAGTATATGGTGCTAAAGAGCCTTTTATACAATCTGCAATGGCTGAAAAAAAGACACAGACAGCTGTTTTGTCTTTCTCAGGACTCATCATAGTGCCTATATCTCAGCTCAGGGGAAAGTGGAACCAGCCCTATGATGGTCTTACTGGTTTGGGACAGGGTAAGCCCAGAATAGAAAAAGGATCTAGAAGACAAAGAGCCTCAGCACAACAGCACTGAAGCAAGGGCTGCCCTTGCCTTAGTGCTTTTGTATTAATGGTCTTTGTCTTCTAGAATGTTATATTTGAGCATTCAAATTACTCCATGTATCTTTCAGTTATATTTAATCGTATAAAGTGGTAGTGACAATGCTGCATCCTGGTTGGTCATGACCTGTGTATTGTGAGAGCACAACACATAGGTAAAATAATGTGTTGGCAATCAGGACACAGCACACTAATGCTAAATTATTTAACTCCCTCAGAATAAAAATAACAAACAAACTGAGTTTTTTTTCCCTTCATATTCCTCTTCTTACGCACATACACAAATCAAAATGAAGTAGTACTCACCAGTTCATTTTTGGAGCTTCTTTTCTGATCTTGGACTTGCTACCCATCCTTACCTGCCTACCACGGGAATCTTTGCTGATTGCTCTGCCCCAGATATGATTGGATCCCTGGCTTTGCTGAGGGCTTCTGTTTAGTGTGCTTATGTGGGCAGAAATGAATATTCAGCCAATAGAATTCTCCAGAAGTTTGAATTCCTGCATTGCAAGATACATAAACATTTCCTCTATTGAATGTGTGGCTAGACAGATGCTTGCCAGCTGGGAGTGTACTGTTTTGATTTGTTATTTTTAACAAAAGAAAACACATTTTTTAAAATAAAAAAGTTAGCATTTTGTTTGTTCTTTTAAATTTTTTCAGTTTACCCATTTTATAAGGGCATACTAAATGTGCAAGTACAGTAATTCATTTCTATTAGAACATGTTCATGCTGTATTCAGCTTTTGTTAGTGTAATATCTGCTTATTGTCTAATAGTATTTTCTTAGTGTTATACATTAGATTCTATTTTTTGCATTGCAATAAATTTTATAGTGCTACTTTAATGGTTCCCTCGTCTTGGTGCCTAGCTCGCCTTCATTTGGTTCTTTGTTTCTTTTTTTTAACACATAGTTTATTACAAAATTTACAAAGAGGTAGATATTAACAATAGAGTTCAAAGTTTGGTACAAACAGTTGATCTGCACCATCACAAGAATAAACCAAACAATAACATTGTACAGCAGGAAAGACTTAATAAAATACATAAAGACAAATTCCTATTCCAAGTTATTTAGCCCAGGTGTCATGTAAAATATATATAGTGTGTGTGTGTGTGGCTAACTGTGGCATAATTGTGGAAACTGATGATGTCCCTGCAGAAGACAAGTTCTCTAGATATGTATCCCATCTGGCCCACCTAGTTAATATATGAAGGTTGTCGCCATCATACCAAAAACGTAAATCTGCATACATATCCTCCATTACTTGAATTTCTTTTATGACACTAATCCAGTTTGCAAGTGTGGGCAAGGTGGAAATCAACCACCTTCTAGTGATAACTTTTAAAGTTGCCACCACAAAAATCTGATGAAGATAATTATTCTGAGGATTACTCAATTCTTCTGGAAGGACACCAAGAAAAACATTTTCAAAATGAAATGGGAGTGAGCCATCTAAAATAAGAGAAATGGTACTTACAACCACGCTCTCAGGTCATGACCAAAAGATATGAAGATGATCACTGTTAGTCCCACATTGTCACCAACATATATTTGACCCACCCGTGGAGTAATGGTAAGTGACAGATGGGGTCCTGAAAAAGTTAACCATAACCTCCAATGGAATTCTCTCAAATATTAGGAAGCCACGGTTTTTTGGACTATTTTCCAAGTTATTGTCTTAAATTGTGAATCAAGCATTCTAGAAAGAGCCAATTCCCATCATTTCCAAATAAAGATGAGGGAGAATATGGGCATGACATTGCAAGAAAGCATACAAAGAAGAAATAACATGAGTTTCCACAGGTACTTTCTGCTCTTGTATAAGGTATTGCTATAATGTAATGGGCTGATTAGGAATATGAGAGACCTTAGGGATGGATAAAGTAAAGTTGCGGAGCTGAAAAAAAATGAAAGAGTTCAGTACGTTGGAGATGGAATTTATGCTGCAGTTGCTCAAAGCTCAGCAAAGTATTTCAGTGCATCAGCTCTCCATCGTACGGATTCCACATTAGGCTCAAAGACAAAAATCAGAATCTACCATCCCAGGCAAGAAGTCCTGATTATTCAGAATTAGGGAAAGATGGCCCAAATTTTCTATGCCTCCAACCAAAGAGCAAAATTTACCTATTCTGCCAAAGTGTGTGTCATTCATGGATTTACTAATTTGAGTAAATGAAGTTGTGGCAAAATGAGGAGGGAGAGCTACTCTCAAAGACACTCCTGAAAATTGCTCCTCCTCACATTCCACCCACCCAGTGTCCAGGTTAAATTTTTAAAAAGTTAAAATCAGAGCAGCCTGTGCTGCAAGATAATATTTTTTTAGGTTTGGAAGGGCCAAACCCTCTTCAGGTTTGCTTCTTTACAGAATGGACTGTTTTATTTGTGGGTGCCCCCATTCCAGATAAATTTGAAAAATAACTGCTCCATCTGCCTTCAGAAAGATTCTGGAGGTCTAATGGGAAGCATCCAAAAGACATATAAAAAATGTGGCAGAATATTCATGCAGCACAACTCAATTCTGGCCCCTAACAAGAGAGGAATGGAACTCTATCTCTCCAAATCCTACTTAACCTCCATGAGGATGAGCTTATGATTTTAATCATATAACTGATGTGGGGGTAATAGTTAGATTTAAACCCAGATAATGGAACCCCTCACACGCCCAATGAAAATGAAAAGAAGCCTTTTGTTGATGATCAAGGGAACCACTTAGCAATACAGCAATTGTTTTATTGAGATTAATTTTAAAATCGGAGATAGTCCCAAACTAGGATAAGGCATACGAAAGATGTTGGAGAGATGTCACTGGATCGTTGAGAAAAAATAATGTGCATTGGCATAAAGTGCAATCTTATGAGTTATGGTTACAACCCATATACCCTTAATGTCCGCGTGTTGCCTATCGTGGTCCACCAATGGTTCCATAGCCAAAGCAAAAATCAGTGGCAATATAGGACAGCCTTGACGAGTTCCTCCTTTTCAGCAGGAACCGATAGGAAAAGGCAGCATTAACTCCTACCTTGGCAACAAAACCCATGTATAAAGTATTAGATGAAATATAAAGCTGCTACTAAATCCAAAGGCAGCCAGGACTTCCGACAGATATTTCCAATTTAACCTATCAAAGGCCTTATCGGCATCTACTGACAAGGTCATTGTAGTCACATATTTTACATGGGAAACAATATTTAATAGGTGGTGGATATTGTTGTAAGAGTGACGGAAAGGAATAAAGCCAGTTTAATTAGGATGAATCAGTCTAAGTATTATTGCCTGAAGTCGGTTTGCAATAATTAAAACATAAATATTTACATCAGTATTGATCAAGAAAATTGGCTGATGGAAAGAACATAGCTCAGGATTTTCCTCAGTTTTGGGAGCACCGTAATCAATGCAGATTTCCACTCAGGTGGAAAAATTTGGTGCTGCGTACAATAAGAAAAGTCAGACTGGAGAGGTTCATAAGAGTTTCCAAAAATGTTTATAAAATTCAGCCAGGGGGAGGGAGGATCTGTCATCCCCAGATGCTTTTCTGATTTTAAGGCCTTTGATGATGGGTATGATTTCATCCCAGGTGATTGGTTGATCTAAAAATTCTTGTTCTTCTCGGATCAGGATGGGGAGATGTAGGGACTGTAAAAGAGCAGTTATTCTGTCTTTATCCTTATTATGCTGCTCCAGGGTATAAAGCCATGTGTAAAATGAACCAAACTCCCTAGCTATATCTGTCGGTTTGATCAAAACTTGAGGGGTAGGGCCACCTGATCAGAGTCTACATATTACTCTTGAAGCTTGCTCTTTACAGAGCTGGAGTGCCGAAAGGTGACCCACCCTGTGACCCTAAAAATAATAGATAAACTTGGTACGGCACAATAATTTCTCAGCATCCTCTGTAGAAATCTTTAAGAGCTGAGTGTGAATATCTTGAATGTGTTGTAGTAAATCTGACCCTCCCTCCTTTCTGTATCTCATCTCTAAAGCTGCCAACTGTTTTTCCAAATCTAATCATTTTTAATTTTTCCTTTTTTAACGTGCCTCAGATAGGCAATACTTTTTCCCAGTATAATGGGGTTCATGGCATTCCATAAGGTAGTTGGAGAAATTGAAGGGTAAGTGTTTAACTGAAAATATTCATTGAGCACCTCCTGTATCATAGCACAAAATGGAGCAGCAACTAAAACCCCTACATTTAGCTGGCAAAGACCCCTATGTGGCGAGAGGTCTAACTAAGTTTAAGGTAACTGGAGCATGGTCAGATAGCATAACAGGATGAGCTGTTGTATCCATGAGCTGATGTATGTAAGGGATAGGACTATAACAACACTCAATATGAGAGCAGGTTTTATGGCTATGTGAATAAAAAGTATAATCACGGTCACCTGGGTGAAGCCATCTCCAGGCATCCTGAAGAGCAAACCCCAACACCAGAGACTCTAGAGTTTTAGCTGAAGGTTTTTCACTGGAGTATTATTGGCTAATCTGGAAGAATCTAATTTGGGATCTAGAATGCAGTTAAAGTCCCCACCAATAACACATAACTCCTGAGCTTTATCTGCCATGACATGGAATATTCCTTGAAGAAAAGAATGGGAGGATGTGTTAGGAGCATATGCGTTCAGGATGGATAACAGAATATCTAGACAGGTATTGTTTACCAGTACCCACCGCCCCTGAGAGTCTGCCCAATGACGGTTGGGTATAAACAGATAGTTCTTTTTAACCAGAACAGCTACCCCATTTTTCTTATCTGTAGGATGGGATGATGCAAAAACCACCCATCTCCATTGCCTGCAGAGTTTGGAATGTTCCACTAGAGTTAAATGAGACTCTTGTAAAAGGAAACTAAAACATAATACTGGGTAATAAGGCCCACTCACCCAGCTTAAAAATAAATAAAAGTAGTACTTAGGTCTCAAAATCAAGCTTTTAATCGTGTAACATCCAGTTATACAACAATAAACGATGTTTCGGGTAAACCCTTCATCAGGAAACTGGTTTTCTATTTCAATTATCAGTTCATAGTTTCTATCTTCTTACTTTAAACTAGGTATCAGGTTTGACTCCCGCTTACAGCCACTGCTATGTAAATAGTTTTGTATGTTGATTGTAGTCATAAAGCGTGTCAATGCCTTCCGTCTTTGCTTAAATATCCTCACAGCTTCTGGCATCTGATTCAGCATGACTCTTGTAAAAGGGCAATCTCCAAGCCCAATTTTCTAAAATGAAAGACAACCTGAGCTCTTTTAATAGGGTTATTCAAACCCTTGACATTAAAAGTAGTAAGTTTCAGTGGTGCCATACTAAAAGGGTAATAAAAAAACAGAAGTACAGGTACCTGAGGACCCCGACCCCACAGAGAGTCATAGGGCTCCAGTAAGGTCAATGAAAAAAAGGAGGTTAAGGAAAAAAGGACCCAGTTTGTCTAAACCCCAAAGAAAATGGTTATTTCATTGTATTTTACAAGTGTGCATTTTTCTCATTTTTCTTTTACAGTTGTAAATTTTGCTTGTTACAAGCTTGTGTATTTCACTTGTAAAACTTTTGATAATTAGTAGTTTAACCCTTTCTTTTTCTAGTTTCCCTTCATCTCTTCAGTTTAATTTCTCATTTAGCTGCACTTCTTTCCATTGTCCCCCATTTCTTTTTAAATGTTGTACTTTACTTCCATGTTGTTTTCCTTCCAATCTCAGCCATTGCTCATTATGTAATTACACCCCCCCCCCCCAAAAAAAAGCTATCTTAACTTGTACTGCTGCAGTTAGGGCCTCAGCTGATTACCCTTTTTGACTATGTTTGCCAAACTGCTGTCTGTATTTTTATTGTTTTTACTACTTCACTGTATCCTACTAGTTATTTTTTATTTCCCTGTATTTTACTGTCTGCTTATCTTCTGACATCATCTCTATATCTATTCTCTTGTTAACCTTTTTATTTCTACACATTTTACTCGTCACCTAACTGTGTAATTTTATTTTTCTCTTCTTGCTCCACTATGTTGTTACCTTCTCTAGTGTTTTTTTTTACCCTACTCTCCCCTTACATCTCCTTCTCACATTCTACTTTTTTGTTCTCCTCCCCCTATTTTAGCTGCTTACCCTCCCTGTCCCCTATCCTCCCCTCTTCCTCTTCTACCTCACTCCTTGATTTCCCCTGGCATCATCGGTGTCAAATTCTTCCTGCTTCTTGGTTTCATCTTGAAGCTCTCCGGTGCTTTCTATCTCTTCTGTCCCTCTGTTCTCCCTCCTTAACCTCTCTCCAGACCCTCTCTTTCAGACAACACTCTGGCTCTTCAAAGATCCTTGCTATCGTGATTCTTCTGTTAGAAGGTGACATTGAACTGAATCCTGGTCCCTCAACTACACCATCCTGATAGTTTCCTAAAGGCTTGAGAATAGTTCATTTAAACATCCAGAGCCATCTGCCAAAGATTGACCTTTTGCAGCCTGCTATGCTTAACCTTCATTTGGATGTCCTAGTACTAACAAAATCATGGCTAGAGATGCAGTGAAGTTTTAGTTTGCACAAGAATTATCTGCGAAGTCACCAAATTCACCTCTGTGGATCAATTCATGAAGTTGTCCCCTTAAGTGATAATTCATCATCTATAACTTTGCCTTGCTTTGGATTTTTTAAGTGCAAATTGTACTTAAAAAAAAAAAGGAGAAGTTACAAAGTCCAAATCCCTCAAATCCTTGATGTCTAGTCCCCCCAACCCCACCACCGATTGACAACCAAAATGTAAAAAGAAATATGTTAAATCCCTGGTGTCTAGTAGTCCCCCCACCGATCACCAGCAAAATTGCAAAAATATGTATGTTAAATTGTTAAATCCTTCATGTCTAGTGGTCCCACCCTCACACAGATTGCCAGTCACTGGCCAAAATGTAATAAAATATGTAAAATCTTTGGTGCCTAGTGGTCTCCCCCACCGATCTCCGGTCCCAATGTAAAATGTATATGTTAAGTCCCTGGGGTCTAGTAGTCCTCCCCCCCACCCCCGCTGATTGTCAGCCAAAATGTAAAAATGTATTTTCAACAGGGTGGTGGAGCTGCTATTTATATTTCCACCAGTGTCCAAATTGATACAGTTCTTGTTGTCACTTCTTCCTTTTCCTATGAGCTACTTTTTCTCAAACTCCCTCTTCCTTTTTCTGTCCCCATCTTTATTGCTGTTGTTTATTGTTGTCCTGGTATTTCCTCTGCTTCACTTACTGAGCTCTTTTCTACTATCTGTTCTAACTCTTCCAAATGTGAACTGAATTTTCTTGGTGGCTTTAACATAAATTGGCTTTTTCCCAGCCCTAACAAAATTATTCAAAATGTTAAGTCACTACATTTGACTCAATTGATCTCTGAACCCACTCACCTTAACTCGAAATCTTTAAATCACTAATTACTAGACTGGGACCTTTCTTCTCATTCCCATTGTATTGTGGATAATGGAATCATTCCTGATGCCCTCAGTGACCACCATATTTATTTATTATTTCATTTTATCTAGTTTTGGTTAACCGGGTAGGTACTCTAGACAGCATAGCTGCCTATTTTCAGGTACACCCGGGAGGTTACAACAAAGGGTTTGTAGACAATAACAGATACAAGAAAACATCATGGGAACAAGTAGAAGTCAGACATAGTACACTTATACAAACTTTTCAGCAATGACCGCACATTTGCCGGAATCTATATGTAGTAACAAAACAGGAATACAAGTGTAAATAACAAACAGTCATAAGTCATACAGCTAGTGAGTAAGTGGTTTATTGTGTGTGCAAAATATATCATCCTATGGTCCCCCTAAATGTTATTAATCTTAGATCCTTTAGGTCTTTAGACCTACACTCTCTCTTTGCTGACTTAGGATCAACTGATTGGTCCCCACTCTGTACTGCCAATAATATATATTTGGCTCTGGAATACTTTCAGTCCAAATTCATGGCTGTTTGGGATTGTTATGCTCCCCTAAGAAAAAACAGAGTCCAGGGCTGTCACCTTCCCTGGGTTACAGCACAGGGTATGGCCAGACTACTTACTAGAGATCGTGCCTGGCGTTCCTTTAAGATCACTGGTTCTCTGGATACTTTTGCAAACTATTGCTGACTTTGTAATGCTTGTACCAAAGCCATAAGACTTGCTAAATTGGAATATTTTGAATCCACACTCCAAAACAATATTAATCATCCCTCTAAATTCTGGAAAGCCATCCACTCCTTGTTCTCCTGTCCAAATCAGTCTTCCGCTCCTGTTCTCCAGGTTGGTGACTCTCATCTCTGACTCCTCCTTTGTTCCCTCTACCTTTAACTCTAATTTTACTACTTGTGCCCTCTCTCTTATTACTTCTTCCTTCTTCCTTCTTCCCCCTCCCTTCCTTCCCTCCTCCAACCTTCTTCTACTGCTAATCTCACTTTTTCCTTTTCTGCAGCCACTGCCGCAGCTAAACTTAAGTCATTGCTCACTCTTAATCCTCACAACAGTGGTAGCCCTGATGGCCTTGATTCCAAGCTTCTTCATCTCTCTGCTCCAGCCATTGCACTGCCAGTTACCCTTCTCTTCAATTTTTCTTCTTCCTCTGCAATTGTTCCTGTTGCTTGGAAACAGACTACACTCATTCCTATCCAAAAAGTGGAGATCCATCTTCTCCAGGTAACTATTGTCCTATCTCTCTCCTACCTACATTAGCTAAGTTACAGGAACACCTTGTTCTATTGCAGCTTTCTACCTTCCTTGACTACTCATCATTCTTCATTCCCTTTCAGTCTGGTTTTAGAAAATCCCACTCCACCTCCACTCCCCTCCTATGGCTCACTGACTCCATCCTTACTGGTATGGATCACGGTCCAATTGCATCTGCAATTTTTGTTGATCTGGCTGAAGCTTTTGAGACTGAGTAACATCCCCTCCTCCTTCTTGATAAGCTAAAAGTGGTGGGTCTTTATGATTGCTGTCAACTGGTTTAGGTCTTATCTGGGGGGTAGATCACAATCTGTCCAGATAGGCTGCTCCACCTTTTCTCCACTTCCTGTCTGCTCAGGTGTCCCTCAAGAGTCTGTCTTGGGTCCTATTCTTTTTTCTATTTTCTTGAATGACCTTCCATCTGTTTGTTCCAGCACATCCATCCATATGTATGTTGATGATACAGTTACTTTTGCATCTGGCTCATCTTGTCAAGATCTTACTTTACTGCTTCAGCATGACTTTGACAATGTTCAGCGTTGGTTTAAATCTAACCAGTTTAGCCTCAATACCAAAAAAAACTGTCTCCATGACTTTTGGTACCTGCCAGAGGCTTTCTAGACTTGCTTTTCTCCCCTCTTTTCACATCCTTGATGGTGCTGTTATTGAAGATGTTTCATCTTTTAAGTACCTGGGTGTCTGGCTTGATCATCATCTTGCTTTCTCTGTTCATATTGATGCCATACAACAAAAGCTTCACCCCAAGCTTGATGCACTTTACAGGAAAAAAATAAGTATCCCTCTTCCTATATGCCATGTGATTATTTTAAAAATGATCCTCCCTATTATTGATTATGGTGATTTAGACTGTGGTGGTGATCCCAAATCCAGCCTTGCCAGACTTGACCCTCTTTTCAACTCTTTATGTTGATTTGCTTTAGAGTGCTCCTCATGTACTCACCACTACTCACTCTACTCTGCTTTTTCTCGCTCCCCTTCCTTGATGCCAGGTACCTTTCCCACTGTGTCTCCTTTATATCTAAATTCTGGTTTGATTCACTTCCTTTCTACCTTATTTCCCTTTTATCCTCTCCCTCAGCTTCCTGCTATCCCTTACATAATATTGTTTCTCATTCCCTTTCTAGTCCCGCTAGTAAAATTATTGCTGGTCAATTTGCTTTCTCTTATCTGCCTTGCACTATGGAGACCTGGCTGGGAGATAATTCTGGGCCAGTTTTGGAGGTGGCTGTCCCTGCTGGGTACTCTGTAGTGCACTGCCCAAGGAGGGAACGTAGGGTTGGGGGTATGGCCATCTGCTTTAGATCCAGCCTGAAGTTTGCCATGTACCTAGTGGGCTCTACCTCATCCTCTGAATGTGTTGCAGTGCATGGGCATCCAGGTGCAAGTTGTAGGATTTTCCTTTTTTACCACCCTCTGGGGCAAGGGGGAAGAGTTCCTGCAGGAGGTTGCATATTTCATCATCGACAGAGTGTTGAAGTCCTCCAGATGGTTAATTTTGGAGGACTTCAATGCCTGGGTTGATGACAAATCCTCACATCTTGAGCATGATCTCTTCCAATTGAAGACATCACTGGGCCTGGCACAAGCAGTTGCTTCCGCAAACCATCACCTTGCCACACTTTGGACTTGGTGTTCACACTGGGGCTTGAGGTCATGAACCTCAGGACTGATCAGGTTGTGTGGCCTAATAGTTGCATGGTTGAGTTCATGTTTGGGCCCCCGCAATAGTCTCTCCCCTATTAAGATGGTCAGCTATTGCCCTTTAAGGGGATTGTCCCCAGAGGGACTTCTGGTGGTAGTAGATTTGTCTGGTTTGAGAACTGCATGTGTGATTGGTGCAGGTGAGGCAGTGGCTGCCTAGAATAAGGCTGTCTCCAAAGCACTCGATGCCATCACACTGACTCGTATATGAACCAGATCTTCTCACTTGAGACCTCCATGGTTTGATGGGGCTGTCAAGGAGATGAAGATTATGGGTCGGAAGTTGTAATGTTGCTGGTGGAGGACCCAGTCTGAGGAGGACAAACTGGCCTTGAGAGCTCACTACCATGAGTACCAAGGGGTAGTCAACCATAAAAAGACAGAGTTCCTGTCCAGGGAGATTGCCACTGGAGGAACAGACCAGCACAGCTTTTTCACACTGTAGACAGACTACTTCATCCAGTCTATCTGCAGCCAAAAAAAGCATTTTCAATTTCATTGTGGGATGAGTTTGCTCAGTTCATCTCTGATAGGGTGTCCTTTATCCAGTCTGAGATCTCCCCAGTGTGGCACGGTCAGCCTTGCAGTTGTCAACCTGGTAGGAACATGGGTACTCCTGTCATCTGGGAAAAGTTTAGGACAATGGAGGTGGCCAAGGTTGTTGGGGTGTTCTTGAAGCTGCGAACCACTTTTTTTGAACTGGACCTATCCCTGACTTGTCTCCTAGTGGGATGCGCTGAGACCATTGGTCCAGCATTCGCCAGGATAATTTGGTGCTCACTTTCAGCAGGATCTTTCCTGATGCCTTGAAGGAGGCATGGATGAGGCCCCCTCCTGAAGAAACCATCACTCAACCATGATGTCCTGGTGAATTATCAACCTATCTCCAACCTACCATTTTTAGGGAAGGTTGTTGAGAAAATAGTGGCGCTGCAGCTCGAAGCACACCTCATGGCCTTTGACATATCTAAACCATTCCAGTCCAGCTTCAGGGCTAGGCATAGCACTGAAATGTCATTGTTCAGAGTGCAAAATTACCTCCTCAGGGCAAGAAATAGAGGAGACTGGTCAATTTGTATTCTCTTCAGTCTCTCTTCTGCATTTGACACCGTGGACCACATCGTGCTTTTGGATTGCTTTAGGGAGTATTGTGGACTCGCCGGTACTGTCATCAACTGGTGTGAGTCCTCTCTCTCGGGCAAGAAGCAATGGGTGGTGATGGGGAATTTCTCTTCCTCTCTGAAGCTCCTGCCATGGGAAGTTTCTCAAGGTTCGATCCTATCACTAGCATTGTCTGTGGTTTACATACTACCCCTGGGAGAGCTCATCAGATGTTACAGTCTGGGTTTTACCAGCTGTATATATCCTTTGCCCCTGGAACATGTGATGCTGTGGAAGTGCTAAATAATTGCCTGGCCTAGATCCAGAACTCGATGTCCTCCAAGTGGTTGAGGCTGAATCCTAACAAGACAGAGATGCTGGTGATTGAGCCTGGTCATGGGCATGATGGGAGTGCCTCCGGGGTGGCAACAGGACTGGTTCTTGGAACCATCTCATTGATGGCTTTCTCTAGACCGAGAAATCTGGGTGTCTTCCTGGATGACAGGTTGACACTTGATGCTCAGGTGTCCATCTGTTTTCCAAAGTGTTTTTACCATTTAAGGAACATTAACCAGATTAAACCCCTAGTTCCACGCAAGGACCTGCCATCACTAGTACATGCCTTTGTTACATCCAGGTTAGACTACTGTAACACTCTATACTGCAGGGTCTGTAGCGGGAACCTCCGCTGGCTGCAGCTAGTGCAGAACGCAGTGGACAGGTTACTGACAGGTCTGCCTAAGTCATGCCATGTGACCCCAGTCCTGCGAGATCTGCACTGGCTGCCTGTCAAGTGGAGGGTCATCTTCAAGGTGGGCTTGCTCACCTACAAAGCCTTATATGGCTCAGGCCATGGCTACCTGACCTTACACCTGCCATTCCAGTCCGCTTCCTCCACTCCTCCACCAGGGGGGTCTCCTTGTGGTTCCGAGGGCCAGATTGAAAACTGCCAGTGATCGAGCATACAAGGATGCTGGCCCAGCCCACTGGAACTCACTTCCTAGCTCTGTAAGGGAGGCCCCATCGGTGGAGGTATTCTAGAGGAGTCTAAAGACTCATCTTTTTCAACAGGCATTTCCAGACTAATTGCAGCTGTTTTTAAGTGTGTATTTATTAATTATTATTTATTAACATGTATTTATGCTGAGATTTAACATTTTATGTATAACCCTTTACAGCTTGATGTATATATTGTTTTTGTTTACCCTGCCTGTTTTTGACTCCTGTAAGGTGCCCAGAGCTTCTGGGATTGGGTGCCATATAACTAAATTTTATCTTACCTTACCTTTAACTTATTAATTTCCTAAACTGCGATCATACCTTCCATTGTCTATTCAATCTGCCTTTTCAGCATTCTCCTTAAAGTTTCTTCTTCATGACGATTTTTCTCCTTTCTGCAACTGTCCTTGGCCTTCTTTCTTTGCCCTCTCACTAGCTCTGACCTGGCCATTTACCTTCCCCTTGCCTATGCATATGCATATGTCTTTCTGAGTTGTATATAATTTTTAATACGTCTTCATTTAAACAGTATTTGATGTATTTTCTTTATATTTATTGTACTGCTTTTTATGATGTTCTTCATCCCCTTCCCCCAGGACACATCTGGAAATGAGCTGTTACCAGCTCAGTATGTCTTTTCCGGTGAAACTTTTTAAATAAATCAATAAATAAATAAATAAATACAGTGATTGGCGCAGCTCTACACTCACCTCCTCGGCCAGCTACTGTATGAGCAGCAGTGTGTGTGTATACAGTATACTGTGTACTGCATGAGCACACACTACAACTCATATGGCAGCTAACTGAGGAGGTGAGAGGAGGGCTGTGCCAGTTGCTGCACTGGGATGTGATACAGGACCTCAGACACACTGGTAAGAGGGGATTGGATGGGCGATGCTCAGGGTGCAGGAGGGGTGGGGGTGCCAGTGAACTGCCAATGTTCATGGTCCATTTATCAAGCAGCATTCAGCAGGTGGAGGTTCTACTAGATATCAGAGATAGTATAGGGGATATGGAATGGGTGATCGGGTTGGGGGTGCCACTAGGCACCAGGGAGATGATTAACAACTGCAGAATGGGTGATCGAGGGAGGGGGTATCACTAGACACCATGGCAATCTAAACATCTATGGGATGGGTGATTGGAGGGTGGGGGGTGCTACTAGACACAAGGGAAATGATTGACATCTATGAGATGGATGATCAGGGGGTAGGGGATGCCACTGGACACCAGAAAAAAGATTTGTAGATATTGATCAGGTGATCGGGAGGTAGGGGTGCCTCTGGATACCAGAGAAAAGGATATTGTCTTTGTGGTGGGGGCTGGGATGCCACTATACACCAGGAAAAGCATTAACAGATATCAGACAGCTGTTTGGGATGGGTGGGGTGCTACTAGACACCAGGGAAATGTATATGTGAACTGGAACAGATAATTAGTGGAGTGGGGGTGCCATTAGACACCAAGAAGCAGTGACTATGAACCAAAATGGGTGGTCAGAGAGTGGGAATGGTAGGACAACTAGATACCCGGGAGGTGTGTATACTAACTGGGATGAATGATCAGGGGGTGGGAGTGACACTAGATGCCATGGAAAGGATTAACAGATATGGGACAAGCATTCAGGGGGTAGAATGTGCTGATAGACACCAGGGATAAGTGTCAGATCTACGGGAAGAAGGATGATGGGGGTTGGGGTGCCTCTAGACACCAGGGAGGTATCTGACAGTTATGGGGTGAGTTATCAGGAGTGAGTGGATGAAGTACAGCTATCCCGCCATTAGTGGGGTGGGGGGTGGGTTTAGCGCCCAGTTAAGTTGTGATATTTGAAGGCGGTAAATAGCACCACCTTTGATGCCATTTACCACTATTGCAAACCATTAAAAATGTTGCTATGCCTGTATAGAGGAGGGGACCCCCTCATTTGCATGGGCGCAGTGTTATGTTAATGCCGGGGTGCTAACAGGTTTATTCAGCAGTACAGAAGCCTTTTAATGTAGACTTCACCACAAAAACAGGTGCAAAAACAGATAGCACAGACACATACCTGTTAGTGCACATGCTAACTTTTGAATATCTGGTCCTAGGCCTTTTTCGTCCTCCACTGCAGAAAGAGAAGCCCCACACAGTGAGCAGATCCTAACTGTTTTTTTCTCCAAGTGTATTACCTTGCTTTTTACTGCATTGACTCTAAGACTTCAGAAATCTGAACAGTTGTCTAGCTTGTTCAGGTCCTCCTGACATTTGTACCCATCCTCAAGGGAGTGCACCACATTTCCCAGTTTAGTGCTATCAGAATGGTTAATCAGCCTGTAAGAGATTTGGGGCTCCAGATTATTGATGAAAATGTTACACAGTAGTGGCTCCAGCAGAGATCCCTGAAAAATCCTTCTGAGTATTCTTTTACATTTGCAGTACCTATCCACCACAACCCTCTTTTTCCTGCTCCCAAGCAAGTTAACGATCCGTCTTGAGTTTGCCTTGTGTATACAGCACTGATGCATTTTGTCCAGAAGGTCATCGTGCACCACAGTGACAAATATCTTTTTAAAATCTGGACAAAGTATTTAAACTAAAATGTACTGTGTCCAACTCCCTGGATGTTTGTTGGAAGAAGATATATCAAGTTAGTCTGGCATCATCTGAGTGTTCTTCCTGCTATCACCTATGGGGCACCACTTCTATCACCTCTCATGGAAAGTGAACTCTCCAGACTGGTTTGCCTACCATACAATAGCATGTTTTGCTGCCGGGGTCTGCATAGGGCCAACCTTAGCTTGGTGCAAACTGTGCCCCTGCACCGTCAGGGCCCATACTTTTGTCTTAATGAAAAAAAATGATTCAAAACATTTCAAGATGCCTACATTTTGTTAGAGATGAAAATGTTTACCAGCAAATGAAAGTGGAAGATGATTGGCTCGGTAACTGTTACAAAAGGCAAGGGCAGCTTTGCTGCAGTGGAAAAGATTAGGTAAAGTAAGTGCTAATGGTGTTAATGGCCATTCTTTACACCGACCAGGTTGACTACTTTCACAAATAAAGGGCTATATTGACAAGAGAACTTGTCTGTAACCTGGACATGTAGCTGAAACAATGAATGATATGACAACACCGGTTTCAAACGTATGTGAGCACTCAAAATGGCTCAAAAACCTGACCAGTACAGAGCAAAATCATATTTCCTGATAGGGACCTGAAAACCTGATCACCAGGTAAAAAAACTGACAGATGGCATGGCAACCTTACTGGTGTCCCATGATAACCCTTCTATTCTCTCTCACTCACACCTCCAGAAAACTTAAGTCATTTAACTTGTTTACAAATCAGAGTATGGGAGGTGTGAGTGTCCAGTGAATACAGTAGTAGTACCGTTCTTAGTTAAGTTCTTGCTCCTGGCTCAGTCAGATTCATTTCCAGTGGTGAAATCAAATAATTCAATGCAGTCAATGGCACTAATTAAAATATGCTGGTTAAACTAGTAGACCTGGTACTGCTTTATTAATTCAGGACAGGAGGATTACTTAGGTGTAAATGTTGGATGGAGGGGCACAGGGAATGGAGTGGTGGGACCCAGGGAACTATTTGTCATAAACTGCCCCCCCCCATAGGGAGGCTTCATCTCCCTGTGCTTTCTATGACACACAAACTCTTCCCCCCCTATAAAAATGTGGCTGACATCATGATCTTCCAACCACTTAGAAGATCCCTCCCATCCACTTGACAGAAACTTGCTACTGTGCTAAGGGCACTCTCTGCTGCTGGTCAGTGATCCTTTGTGCCTATTGCACCAAGGCTATAGAATAATCTCCCCTACGGTCATGGACTGCCTCACCTTTATTTCCTTCAAATCCACTGTGAAGGAGTATCAGTTTGTTAACAGACCCTGTGCCTGCTTTAGCTAGTTTACCTGTTAATCTGATTCACTAAATTTGTCTATGATTAGTGTCCATGCTCTATAGAACCAAGTGCCTCTGAGTACTTATCTGTATCCTGTATCTAACATCCAATCCGTGGCTTAATGTTTTCTCTTGGAATGTACATGTATTGTTTGCACTGCATTTTGCCATTTACATATGCACTTATGGTATTATTAGCTATACATATTATTTTTATTTCATGTGATGAATTCTGGGTCACTCCGGAAGAAGGGACAGCTTGTCTCAGTGAGCATACCATGTTACCAAAATCCAATAAATAAATAAATGATCCACTCATTATAAAGCCATGCAAAAAGTGGTTGAGAACCTCAACCTCAAAGAAGTCTGTCCCCTTATCTTTTAAAAATCAGGTTCCTCCATCTCTAAAATTGTTCCTAATATACATTCTGCATTTATTTCTTTGGCATGTAAATTACCTCAACTACTTCTCACTGGAAAAATTCCTTCTGTTTTAAATGCTGTTTCAAAAGAGATTCACTTACCGTACTAGGTGACTCATTCTATTTCAGCTACATTTGTTGTATAATCCAAGACATCTCAGCATTCATTAATCCCATGTAAAAAATTATCTAATAATGTTTTACCTTATTTTATATGTATAAAAGCACATCAATAGCACAGAGAGCCATCTATTGGTCTCTATCTAATATTTTGTATGCCCTTAATAGTGACACATAGGCCCAGATATTCAAAGGGTTGCGCATGGCGCCAACAATTTATTTAATGCCATCGCAACCCACTAATCTTGACGTGATATTCAAATGGAAATGTCCTGGCACAAATCCCAATGTGCCAGAGCGCATCAGTAATGTATGCAGGCGCAGGTGGGGGGGGGCGTGCTTATGCATACTCTGCACAGCCCGATATTCAGCCCTGGATGTGCAGAGCCATTCATGCGCAACCCCGACCTGCGCCAGCACAAAGTTGATCCAAAAAAAACAGGAACAACGGATGACCACCCACAGGTGAGCTGCACATTGCAGAGCGCAACATGGCAGCTGCCACCTGTGGGTGGCCACCCGAGCTCTGGCTGCACCTCCTGGTGGCACCCCCCATGCCCGATTGTGGGCATTAGTAAAATAAAGAAAAAACCCACATCCCTGGTGGTCCAGTGGACCGCTGCCCACCCGATCGTGGGCTTCAGTAAATTAATAGTTTATCCTATATCCCTGGTGGTCCAGGGACTGCTGCCTGTCCAATCGCTTGCTTCAGTAAAGAGATAGTTTATCCTATATCCCTGGTGGTCCAGTGGACCGCTGCCCACCCGATCGTGGGCTTAAGTGTGAAAAATAGATACATTCTGAATCTCTGATGGTCCAGTGGACCAAAATCTGCCTGATCGAGGGCTTTAGTGTGAAAAATAGATACATTCTGAATCCCTGGTGGTCCAGTGGACCGAAGCCTGCCCGATCGCAGGCTTAAGTGTGAAAAATAGATACATTCTGAATCTCTGGTGGTCCAGTGGACCGAAGTCTGCCCAATAGCGGGCTTAAGTGTGACAGAATATTACACCTATATCCCTGGTGGTCCAGTGGACACCCCTCCACCGCCACTGATACCCACGCCCGCTTCCCCATGTCAGCGGCGGGTGGCAGCACCCACCCCTGCCGCCCGGCTGCCCGCCGACTGACACCATCGGTGGGGCTGTCGCCTGTGGTCCCTGGCGTGAGCCAATGGATGTGCAGCCATACCATACCACATTCAGATATGTGAATGGTCCATTCACATATCTGGAATGTGTAATATGCTGTATGGACTACTACGCCCATTGGCTCACGCTGCGGACCAATGGACATACAGCTACTCAATGGTGTCAGTCAGTGGGCAGCGGGCAGCAGGCAGGCGGGTGCTGCCACGCCACTGACATGGGGAGTGGGGGAGGTGGGACCAGTGAGTGGGGAGGGTGTCCACTGACCACCAGATATAGGTGTAAATTCTGTCACACTTAAGCCCACGATCGGCAGACTCTGTCCACTGGACCACCAGAGTTCAGAATTTGTCTTTTTAACACACTTAAGCCTGCAATCGGGCAGACTTCGATCCACTGGACCACCAGGGATTCATAATTTATCTTTTTAACACACTTAAGCCCACAATCGTGCAGGCAGTGGTCCACTGGACCACCAGGGATGCTGGGATCTTTTTTATCTTACAAATGACCATGATCGTGCTGCAGGGGGCATCGGTCCCCGATGGCTGCTGCCTGGCAGGGTGCCAGGCACGAGTCGTTGGGGATCAGTTTTCACCTGCATGCAAATGGGGCTATAATGACATGCAAATGGCCCCATGTGAGCCTTGCATACATTATGGCCCCATTTGCATGTCAGCTTTTGAATATCATGGTTGCTGTGCCTTGTTCAATGGAACTTGCGCTAGCGCATCCACATGCTCCACTCTGGCCACTGGTGCTGGTGCAGTGCCACTGTGCCATGTGCACTGCAGGTGGCCAGGGTGCAATATTCAATGATGCTGAGCCATGGCGCAGTTCTGTTGAATATCGCCCAGTCAACGCCCCTGAGCAGCCAAGTTGTGCTGCGCCCAGGCTTGCACCACAGCCTGGTGCAGTTTGAATATCTGGGCCATAGTCTAAATGTAGAACAGGCTCAACTACTAGGAAAATATTGAAAATGTAGGCCATCCCTGTCTATCACTCTTTTGATGTTTAGTTTCTGGGAGCAAACTCCATTAACTCTTAAAATGTCTAATAGGCTGGTATATAATGCACTGATCCAGTCTATTAAGTTTATTGTAAAAGTTAATTTTCTCTATGACTGCTCAGGAACATCAGGGGTACCTTTTCAGAAGCTCTTACTACACCAAGACCCCCAAAAAGACATATCTATTGTTTCATGTGTTCCTTTATGTTTCTTGATTTGGGACCGCCACGTCACTCAACTGTCAGTTTTACCCATAATAAAACCTGCTTATCTGGATACAAATATTGACCAGAGTTGACTGATATAGTAAAAAAAAAAAATACTGCCCCGAAGGATGATCTATTTTCAATCAGTTGTATTGTCTGAAGCTTCCAGAATGACAAGCAACCTGGACAGTGCCATTTGTTATAAAATGCATATTTTTATATATATATATATATATATATATATATATATATATATATATATTTAAATTACTTGTCTTGTGTGTGGCAGCACAGACTGTTGGTGCTGTCTACTAAAAAAAAAAACTTTCTTCTAAAATTAGTTCATTTGCATTCTGTGGTGCTAATTTAGTGAATAGTTCCAAACAACATGAAAGATCAGTTAAGGGCCAAGGAGATGTCCAACATATTAAGTAATTGTGGAGTGAAATATGTCACCATTTTTCCTAGTTGTGGAGAAATGCGAAGGAACATTGGTGCATGCATATGTTGATGATTTCAGGCAACAACTTTTGAACAATCGACTGGTGTCATGAGCTATTGCCTGTTGTTAAGAATAAGTCAGGCAATAATCCCTTTTAAATACTGTAATGTGACTTGGTTATGACCAATCACAAGTCAGCATTTAGAGCTAAGGTTTAATGAAAAATATTAATACACCCATAAATTCCTGAACATTTAGTATTATATTTTTTTTAATTTTGAATTTTGCCCTTATGATTACTTATGAGTGTGGTATGTGACATTATGCCATGCTACCCCATGCTAGTTTAGCTAGTTTACATGTAACTAGAATAAAATGTATGTTCAGATCTCATTTTGTTGATATTAATACAGATTTTCAAGTGCAATCACATTTAATATTTTTTGAATGTTTGTTTTCACTTTTTTAGAAAAACAATTACAAATGTTAGTGAATGTCAGCAACAAGTAAACTAGTGTTTGCCAATGGTTTACATGTTATCGATGTTCAAGAATAATGGGAATTTTTTTTTTCTTTTTATAAAAGACCAATACAAAATATTAAATGTGGTTCTTCATGTAAACTGGTATAAATATTATCCCACAAAAGTGGGAAATTAAGTAAGTTTGAAAATATTTTTAAAAATATCTGGTTGCAAGTTTTTGGTAAATTAGTGATATAAATATAAGCTCTGTAGTGTAGCATTGTGTGGTGCCAATTACATATAAAAGTCTTTTACTACTACTGTAATTGGCAAAGCCAAAATATCCAGATTCAATAGCTTTCAGTTTCCTCTGCATTCAGATACCTCATGATTTAAATGTCATTAAAATATGCTCATTTTCTAGTTCGTCTTTGAGTTTATTTTTTAGCTGGGTCCTATCAGTAGTGGAACAACATACTAAGCGACAGAATGATTAGCAGTTATTTAATTACACCCCGCCCCCCCGAGATATGATATAACATCTACATCCATTCCAGTTCTGGGTGCAGCACCAGATATGATCCAGCCCCCCCTTTCAGTTCCAGGTTATGATACTGCTAGGGTTGGGCAGATCTTGACTTGTTCAGGCTTGTCAGGGTATGTCATAGGGGGCAAAACCAGAAGGTATGCTGATAAAACCATGCACCATTGACTGACCATAGTCTGCCTATTCATGCACTTCTCCTGTGTATGTATAATGCCTGAGTACAGCTACTGTCATAATGACAATAGTTCAGCTAGTTGATATGATGATATGGTGGATTAACTAAGCCAATTTTATACTTCACCATCTGCTAGTGTCACACTGAAGAGGAGCATATTGGTGAAATCTAGTGTGACTGAATTGATTGCGTGAGTGATGAGTCTCCATTTATGTGACAGTCATGAGTTTGTCCATACAGGTGATCCATGGGAATAACCAGATGTACTGGGCACTAAGAAATGCCCTGAAAGAAAAACTGATGTGGTTATGACAGCAATTCATGTACCAACTGAAAAAAGCTATTGTGTTGGATATGATAATGAGGATTCTAATACAACTGCTATAATATTTGATGACTTAGGACTTGAAGATAAAACTGTGAGAGAAGCTAAAAGGAGCCATGACAGAGGCAACAAGCATTTGTGTAAAGAAAATAAAGCAAAAAGAAAGAAAAAAACACAATGGTTTTCAAAAGAAGTGGCAGGGAAGGTTAGAGAGAAAAAATAGGCATTCAGAAGGTACAAGGAATACAGAGGGAGGGGGACAGGGAACTATGTCAAGTAAAGCAGAGAGAGATAGAGAAAGCAGTCAGGCGCGCAAAGGCACAAACAGAGGAAAGAATAGCCCAGTCAGTAAAGGAAGGAGACAAAACCTTCTTCAGGTATATTAGTGAAAGGAAGAAGACCAAGGGAGGGATTTTGAGGATATTTAAGGGGGTGGGGGGTAGCGAGCAGAGGTGGACCTAGAAAAAGCAGACATTCTGAATGAATACTTCTGCTCAGTATTCACAAAGGAAGGGGAAGGGGCCGGACCACAATTAGGCAGTAGAAACCAGGGTTTTAAATAATTGATTAACAGTTTTTTTCTTGGGACAATTCTAGCTGTACAGAAAGTATTTATATAACGTTTCTAGAAGTGTTATGTTTGTTAAAGACAGTGAGGCAAGTGCTATGCATTTTCACAATGTGTTAGAACTTTTATGAGCAAAACGCTAATCAATTTTTAGAGTTAAATAAAACCCTGGAAACACACATGGATGGAAGGTGGACACCAGTCCATTCACGGAAGAGAGAGTCCTAAAGGAACTCTCACAACTAAAAGTGGACAATGCAATGGGGCCAGATGGGATACATCCCAGGATATTAAATAACTCAGAGAGGAATTAGTGACACCACAGACAGCTCTATTTAACATATCACTGGAGGAGGGAGTGGTGCCGAAGAACTGGAGGAGGGCAAATGTAGTACCACTCCACAAAAGTGGAAGCAAGGTAGAGGTTGGAAATTACAGGTCAGTCAGTTTGACCTCTGTGATGGGGAAAATAGTGGAATCAATGCTAAAGGAAAGGACTGTGGCATATCTTGAGGCCAGCAAGGCTCAATACCGGAGGCAACATGAATTCGCAGCAGGAAGGTCTTGTTAAACAAATATGATATATTTCTTTGACTGGGTGACTGGGGTGGTTGATCAGGGAGGGGCATTGGACATGGTGTACCTAGATTTTAGCAAAACATATGACACTGTCCCACACAAGAGGCTAATAAACAAGTTGGGCAGTCTGGGAGTGGGTCCCAAGGTTGTACACTGGGTCAGAAATTGGCTGAGCAACAGGACACAGAGGGTGGTGGTAAATGGAGTTCAATCCAGGGAGCAGGGGGTAACCAGTGGGATGTTCCAGGGTTCAGTGCTGGGGCAGTATTCTTCAATGTCTTCAAAAGTGACATTGCAGAGGGGATGGAAAGGAAGGTATGTCTATTTGTAGATGACACTAAGATCTGCAAATGGGTTGACACTCCAGGTGAGGTGAAAAGAATGAGAAGAGACCTAGGCAAACTGGAGGAGTGGTCAAGAGTCTGGCAGCTTAAATTCAATGCAAAACAGTGCAAGGTCATGGAATTGGAGCACACGAATCCAGGAGAGCAATACACGAGGGGGGGGGGTCCATGCCATCTAAGTGCAAGGAAATTAGTCACTGTCATAGTAAGCATGGGCATTTGGCCGTAAGTAAAAACATTTATTTTTTTATTTTTATTTTTTGGTAACTAGGCAAGGCCCACTAGGCACAAGTTCCTGTTTTCAGGAGCAACCTCGGAGCACTTGGGGGTTAAGTGACTTGCTCAGGGTCATACAGTATGAAAGTGGAGGTTGTGGGAATCAAGCCCAGGTCTGCCAGATGTACCAAGCTCATTCACAGCTCATTACTCTAACCTCTATACTATACTGCCAGCCCCAAATTAGTGCTAGAAAATGTACTCACAAGGCAGCACATCACAAATGAAAACCAACATCTGCTTTGTTTCTGTCCCCCGTATGTTCCGCTTCTGGTAGCTAATATGTATATCCCACCTGGCTTTACAAACACATTTCTGAGACAGCTTTATAGAAAATTGGTGACCTTTCAGCCTGGTCTGCAGGTGTTAGGAAGGGATTTTAACATGAGTGGCTGTAATACCGATCGCTCAGGGACCAATATCCCTCTTCCCAAACCTAACTGAGACAAAAGGAAAAGTAATTCCCAGCCCACTACACACATGGTACAACCCTTCCCAGAACTCTATATTTTAATAGATTTACCTAGTTTTAAAGCAATAATACACTGCGACTCATCTTTCAATTTACTCATTCCACTGATGTGAACATGCTGCTTGGTCTCTTGCCACTGATTAAAAGATGTTCCCTTTAATTACAATGTAAGGCTCCATTACAGATAACTATAGTTACTGTTTTCTTTATATTTCATTCCTGTAAAAGAACTAGAAATATATATGTAACATCGCCTTAGGAGGGTGGTCACATGAATTGCTGCCTGCTACCCTCCCAAGGCTCCTGAACCCAAGACTCGTGCTGCTGTGGATGTCACGGAGTTCGGCACTCTCCCACTAGACTATGTGTGTGGATGGGAGAGATACTGGAGCTGTGCTGTAAGACTAGCTGGGGTCTCCTGCACCTCCTTCCAGTTGTGGCTGCAGTTGTTTGTCTTTGGCTTGGGTCCCTCGATTATGGCAGTGGAGAGTGGCCCTCCAAGTTCCAAGGGTCAAAACTCATTTCGGCAAAGCTGCTCTAAGCTTCCCTTTACCCATGTTGTGGAACAGTTTACAAAGGAACTTGAAGCAGAGCTGCCCTGTTAGCCTGAATATCTTCAGGGCTCTCTATGATCACTACATGAAAGCACCTTGCAAATCTTTCCTCACCGCTAGCCCACTAATTCCGCAACTCCCCCTTTCCATCCTGATGCTTGCCATGTTTCTACCGCTGGCTCTCACTCTCTCCCTATTAACTCTTCCTGCTGCACCCACCCTTCCCTGTCCACTCCAGCCTGGCTAAAGTCCCACCCCATCCATAGCAGTGTCCCAATTATCTACCCCTCATCCTTCATTATCATAATAAACAAGTACACGACAGCCATCACCACTTTCTGTGGTTTTAGCTCAATTTTTCCCCCAGTCATCATTTATATATCCCTCCTCTTCTATACCTCTCTAACCTGCCACCCCATACATGGCCTGTTTCCCCTATATGTGTAGTTGCTAGCTGCCTCACTCTAAAGATCTCTGCTTATTACCCCTGTATGCCTATGGTTGATTGTACATCTGCTGACTTCTTCAATAGTAAAACAATGCTATTTTTTTTTATTTATTTCAACCTTGTACTGTACTGTATACACTGTATATACTTTTTCTTCCTTGTATATTATTGCTTTTTTTATACCAGCTACTGTACTGTACTTTGATGTATTCATGACCAGGTCCACCTTGCAGATGAGCCTTGCTCAATGATGCCCACCTGGATAAATAAAGATTTTGATTTGATTGATTTGATTTGAGTGGGACCCAACAGGAGTACCACACCATTTTTACTATA
This sequence comes from Neoceratodus forsteri, assembly GCA_016271365.2. Taxonomy (NCBI): domain Eukaryota; kingdom Metazoa; phylum Chordata; order Ceratodontiformes; family Ceratodontidae; genus Neoceratodus; species Neoceratodus forsteri. The sequence goes on along the minus strand of CM057458.1, from coordinate 720,360,526 downwards.
ATACTTGCAATAGAGAGCACTGATTTAGTTATTTATTTTATTTTATTTATTTATGCTGCAGTTGTTCAGATAACTGCATAGAAAACAAAAGCATGTAATGCTGCTTAGTTGCTAGAAACAGTGCGCTGGGTTGAGCTTGCGCTGTAACGTGCCTTTAGCTGTAATTGCATTTTGCAGTTTTGTTTGTGCTGAAGTGCTTGCACTTCATTTCTTGCAGTGACTTGAAGTGATATCAGGGGGAGTAGTGATGACAACCAAACTGGAAAGGGATCTGGAGGTAATCATAATGGATGGCCTAAAGGTAGCCAAACAATGTGAAAAGGCTGTGAGGAGAGACGGAGGGGGATGCTGGGGTACATAGGGAGAGGCATCACCAGTAGAATACAGGGGGCGGTAATGCCACTGTACAGACAATTGATGAGGCCTCATCTGGAATACTGTGTTCAGTACTGGAGACCATGTCTACTAGGAGACATGCAGTGGAGGCAGTCCAGAGAAGAACAATGAAAATGGTGCAGGGACTGCTCAAAAAAAGGCTTCTGCCTCCTGAGCACGTAAACCACAATGGAACTATGAAACTATGAAGAAGCCATATGAGGAAAGACTGAAAGAACTCAATATGTATACCCTGGAGGAAATGAGGGAGGGGGGTAATGATTGAGACATTCAAGTACCTCAAGGGGATAAACAGAGTTCAAGAGGGCAGCATCTTTCAGAAAAAGATGTGCAAGAATACAGGGCACAATACAAGACTGGAGTGGGGAAGAGTCAGGGGTAACATGAGGAAATATTTTATTTTTTCACAAAAAGGGTGGTGAATGTATGGAACAGCTTCCCCATGGAGATCATTGGGGAAAAACAATGGGTGAATTCAAGAATGCATGGGATAGGCTGAAAGCAACCCTAGTGGTAGGAAAGAGAAAGTAAGCTGAAAATCAATTAGGATCTGGAGTTTATGCAGTAGGTAGAGAAGTGGGCAGACTGGGTGGGCCAAGCAGTCTTTATCTGCCATCAAATTCTGTGTATCTATATATCTATGTCAGGGTTGTACAATTGACCACCCATCGCAAATAAGACATAGCAGCATATAAGACCTGGAGAAGGGGTACTGGGAGCATGTTTTTCCTGAACTTTGTGAGATGTTGCACCCACAATTGATCAAACTACTAGTCAAATATATGACATGGAAACTCAGTGCACAACCTCCTATTTTGATACAACCCAAGTTATTGCCATGTGTTGTAAGGGCTTGACAAACTGTATGAACAGTTGAGCGTAACACTACAGAAAGCTGTTGAAGAAGTTGTTTCATCAGCAAGTCATAAAAAAGTATTATAGAAGCCTGCTGCACAAAGGAAGCCTTGTGCCCTATTACATGTGTTTACACTGTATGATATTGGGAGTTCTGATGAGGAACACTGGCTGCTTGTCTACTGGACTGCTGCTTGGTGAGAGCCATTAAGATGGGTAATCTGTGGGTAAAGCACCAAAGAATCTTTGAAAAGCAGAAAATGCAAAATCTTTTACAGACTTTGATTACGCTGCCAGTTCCAGGCTATGCTGCTTTCCCCTGATGCAATTCCACGAACTGTGAAAAACTTCAGATTATACAGATGTTGATGAATGACATTAAAAAAGACTCAGGCTGGACTGAAATAATGAACATGACTCTGCATATAAACTACGATATATTAGAAACTATTCAAAATATACTACCACTAATATTTGAAAACTTGGGGATTGTTCCTCAGAGTCATATTTTGGCAGCTGTGACCTACATTGTAAAGGTCTGTTGTTATAGGTTAAAATGTCAAAGACTTCATGGTATTAGCAAGGTGACTGGCTTTACTTACATCTGACTTTCTTGTTACACAGCAAAACAAGGCTGCCTTTTCCTGTTGTAATGGTTGGGTATGCTTATCACCAAACACTGCACCAAACATACGGCGATTATTCTGGTACATCTTTTCATTTAAATCAGCTATTTTTGAACCTGCCTGCCATGGATTGGCTCTGTGACTGCTGACGCTTGTGTGATCCATACTTTCAAGTGCTGACAACTACCTTGTGAACTCTTGAGTTCATTCTGGGTCTTTTATGGAACAGACAGGAGCCTTTGCCTACAGTCTGTAGAAGAGGAGTGGAGTGTAGCAGCCTGTACTACATCGAGTGGATAGGATGGATGGAGGGAACGAAGAACTGACAGTAAATCCATCTTGGAGAGCACATTCCTTTCTTTCATAGAGGAATTTTCTGGAGCCCAGTACTGTAATGTTGTGGATTTGCCAGGGCTCCTGTTTTGCCGTCGGGGGATCGGTGATCCTTGGTTGGGTCACCTATTGGGGGGGGTGGCGTGAGTGCTCCCTGTTGCTTGGGCAGCCCACTTGGGTTTCACTGTGAACCCAGAGGGTGAATTGGGTTGATCTGGTCAGTGGCGGACTCTCTGAGGAGTCTGTTCAGCTGGGCATGCATCCGTCCTTGGTCCTGGATTGCAGCTACAGATGGGTGTGGTGGAAGGTGGGACTGAGCAGATGCTGGGTACACTGCCGGTGGGTGGTGAGGCCTGGACTGCTTGGGGCATCCCGGTAGTGAATCCGGAGGGTCTCACCTTGGGGGGGGCCTATCCTTTGGAGGGCTGACCACCCTGGACTGCTGCCCCATTGAGGGCTGCTATTTGATCAAGTTAGAGAATTCAGATTGGGCTGCTAGACATTTGGAACTGATCACTGGCAGGCAGGACAACTGTTGGTGGTGGCTGTGAGAGCCTCCGGAATTTGCATTTCCTATTTTTAAACTGGTAACTGATGTGGTGAGAGCTCAGCCTTTGGACTTGATTTGGAGGACTTGGTGGGGGTGAGAGTCCCATTGTGTCTAAAGACACATTCTTTAAGTGTGGCATGCTTAGTCTTTTCAGATCATCTATGGACCTGTATATTGTGGGACTTTGCACTGTGTAACAGGGGATTGTAATTAGCGGTTTGGAGTTGGGGAAATGTTTTGTGTTATTGTATGTGTGGGTAGTTTGGTTTGGTTGTTATTTCTTTTGGTGTATTGGCCTGACTGTTATTTGTGATCCGTTCTGGAATGTGTTGGCCAAGAGCTCTCCCAATCAGGTGCTACTACCTCTCCAAGCTCTGCAGCCTCCAGCCTTTTGATTGCTCCCCTTTGCCTGGTGAGGTATGTGAGTGTTGCTGGGTTTTGCGAATTGCTAGGAAGAGGCATAGGGCTGGGGGTTGTGGACCTGGAGGGGGAGGGGAAGGGAGCTGGGTGGATGGATTGAGATGGTTAGGGCCAGGGGTCGCTGTGGGGCAAAATGGGTTCCAGAGAGGGGTCCTACCTGCCTGGTCCCCACACTGAAGGGCTCCACTGTGGTTGGGCAGATAGCGTGGCTGGCATTGGTGGCCCATCCTACTCGAGCAGTGTTATGCGATGCCAGGTCCATTAAAAACAAGATGGCAGGGATTGCTGATCTTGTTGAGTCATCAGACCTGGCTTGCATCATTGAGACTTGGCTGGATGAGAATTCTGGGCCAGTTTTGAAGTCAGCTGTTCCGGCTGGTTTCTCGGTGATACACTGTCCGAGGATGGATCGCAGGGGCGGGGGTGTAGCCATCTGTTTTAGAATGGAATTGGGCCATGTAGAGGTGCAAGTGGGTGAGTCCAGATCTTTTGAGTGTATCATTGGTGCAGGTGTGGGGTGCAGAATTCTTCTCATGTACCATCCACCAGGGGATGAGAAGTTGTTCCTGCAGGAAGTCACCTACTTCATCATCAATATGGTGTTGGAGTCCCCCAGATGGATGGTGCTGGGGGATTTCAATGCCTGGGTTGACAATGAGCTCTCGTAATTTGGTCAGGACTTCCTACAACTGATGAATTCATTAGGCTTCACACGGGATATTACCTCTGCGACTCATATTCATGGCCACTCATTGGATCTGGCCTTCCTGCTGGGGATGGAGACCTCTGACTTGGTGATGGAGCCAGTCAGTTGGTCTGACCATCACACTATAAGGTTCAGTTTCCAGGCTTTCCCCCAATAGGCTTGCCCCATGGAGATGGTTTGGTACTGCCTTTTGAGGGGTTTGACCCCAGATGGCCTTGCGGTGGTGCTGAATCTGTTGGGTGCACCGAGTGTAAGCACTGAGCCTGAGAATCTCATACAGGCCTATGATAGGGTTGTAGTGGAGGCTTTGGATTCCATTGGTCCTGTCCATGTTCACCCACTCACCCTTTGCCCTCAGTCCCCATGGTTTGATGGGACCTTGAGGGAGTTGAGGAGAGTTGGACAAAGGCTGGAACGATGCTGGTGGAAATCCGGACTTGATGCCCAAAGGCTTCGCTTGATAACTCATTATAAGGAGTATCAATCGGTTATCTCCTATAAGAAGGCAGAGTTCCTGTCCAGGGAGATTGCTGCTGCACAGAACTGACCAGCTCAGCTCTTTTGGAGAGTGGACAGACCGTGCAATCCAGTCTTGGAGAGTATTGTTACAGGAGAAATGTGCCGAGTTTGCTCGATTCTTTGCATGTAAGGTTACCGATGTCAGGTCTGAAATCTGTGTGACTCATTCCAATGAGAGTTTTGTTGGTCCGTGGGAGGTTGTTGCACCTTGTTTTGGCTGGTCAGATTTTGACCGGTTGGTGGCCATGGAGGTCATGAGGACCATCCAGAGTTTTCAGCCGACCTGATGTAGTTTGGACCCAGGCCCAACTCACCTCCTTGTGGGGTGTGTTGAAGTCATTGGCCCAGTCCTAGCAGAGATAGTCAGGGTTTTATTAGAGACAGGTGTGTTTCCAGACACTCTGAAGGAGGTGGTAGTAATATCCCTCCTTAAGAAATCCTCTCTTGACCCGATTGTCTAGCTAACTATAGGCCTGTCTCTAACCTTCCTTTTGTGGATAAGGTTATTGAGAAGGTGGTCATGCTGCAGCTGGAGGTCCATCTTACCATCCATGATATCTATGATCCTCTCCAGTTGGGCTTTTGGAAAAGGCATAGTACCAAGACGGCCCTGGTTCTGGTGCTCAGTGATCTCCTGATAGCGAGAGATCAGAATACTCATTCCATCTTGGTTCTCCTTACTCTCTATGTGGCATTTAATACCGTGGACCATGGTGTGTTACTAGAGTGCCTGTGATTCATCTATGGACTGTCAGGTATGGTTATCAGATGGTTCCATTCCTTCCTCATGGGCAGGTCACAGAGAATGGTGTCTGGGATTTTTTCTTCAGACCTGGTCTCCCTGCCATGTGGGGTACCACAGGGCTCAGTATTGTCACCCATGTTGTTCACAGTGTATATGCTGCCATTGGGAGACATTATGAGGTGGTATGGGCTGAGTTTTCACTGCTATGCAGATGATACTCAGCTCTACATGTCCTTTGTGCCTGACCAGGATGATACTGTCTCGGTATTTAACAGCTGCTTTGCTGAGATTCAGAACTGGATGAGTGCCAACTGGCCGAGGTTAAACCCTGACAAGTCTGAGGTGTTGGTTGTGGACCTGGGTCATTGAGCTGTGGGGTCACTGGCTGGGCAGCCTTCAGGGATTTGGTTCAGGGGCAGTCAGCTATTGACCTCTGACCGGGTGCGCAATCTGAGCATTATTTTTGATGCCAATCTGACCCTTCAATCTCAGGTGTCAGCCATCATCTAATCCTCATTTTATTATCTGAGGAATATTGCTCAGATTAAACACCTGGTTCTGCCTGATGACCTTCCAACACTGGTCCATGCCTTTGTGACCTTCCGCCTTGACTATTGCAACTCTCTGTACCTACGGCTTCTGGGAGTTGATATCTGCTGCTTGCAGCTGGTGCAGAATGTGGCAGCCAGGCTGTTGACTGGCTTATCTCAATCTTGCCATGTCATGCCTGTGCTCTGTGTACTGCACTGGCTGCCAGTTCAGTAGTGGATCACCTTCAAGGTCGGCTTGCTGACCTCTAAAGCCCTACACAGACAGGGACCATGCTACCTGCAAGAACGTCTGTGCCCTTACCGCCCCCTCCGCCCACTTCACTCCACTGACAAGGGATTGCTAGAGGTTCCCAGGGTCCATTTGAAGACTACTGGTGCTAGGGCGTTTGCAGCCCTGACCCTGTGGAACTCTTTACCTTGTCATATAAAGGAGTGCCTGACTGTGGAGAGCTTTAAATCTGCCTTAAAAACACATCTATTTATGCTCACCTTCTTGGAGGGTGTATGAACTGGAGATTATTCAATACTGTGATATTGATGTTTTAATTGTTATTTATGGTTTTAACTGCTGAATTTTCTTTCTTCATTGTTCTATACAAGTGCTTAGATATTGATTTAATTTGGGCTTTTTAGAAATAAAACATGAGTTGAGTTGAGTTGAGTTAAGTTACAGTCGTGTCCCCCAGGATGAAACACAATTTTGCAGCATTTTGCAGCACTCTGCAGAATGCTGCAGAAGACCTACTGAATAAAGCAATGTAATTTCAATGGTAATTAGTCCCCTTTGTCATTCAAGTACATGTGACACTGCCAGGATGAAGTGAATGCCACAGTTTCCTGCATGACAAAGGGGACCAATTGCCATTGAAATTACATTGCTTTATTAACTAGGTCTGTTGCAGCATACTGCAGAGTGCTTTAAAAATGTGTTTCATTCTGGGGGATGCCACTGTATAAATTACTGTCATAGCCTATGATACAGAGTTGGTTTAGCAAAATGACTAACATGTTTTGTAGTGTTATATGTGTGTATACAATGTATGGTCTTTCATAATAAAAGTTTCACATCTGAGAAAAAATGCCTGTGTCCCCACTGTGTTTCTAAATAGGGAACATGGTTAAGAATTCATTGAAGAAATGTACTATGACCCTCTTTCACCCATTGTTTAGGAGGGGTTAAAAATAGCAAGGTGCTGCTACAAAACAAGGGAAAAGGATTACTTGCATGCAAATATCACAGTGGTTATCTTTACAAGATACCTACACTATCCACAAGCTTGTGAGCAAGCGATTTCTTAGAAACAGGGTGGTTGTTCACTACCTTGATGCACAAAGGAAAGGTGATTTGGTAGATATAGCTAGTCTTTCCAAAAACAATGATGCAGTCCTGTTTCTTCTGATGTCCTGTCAAAATATGCATGGACCAAAGTATTAAAAATAAATCTGGAAGACACGTGTCAGAAGCTTACAAAATTATACTTCGACAGGGCCACAAGCCTGAAAAATTATAAACAGATGAAGGGTCTGAATTTCTTAAAACTAAATTTCTGAGAAACTCAGAAAGGACATAGACAGGGCTGAGGCAGTCCAGAGGAGAGCAACTAAAATGATGGAGGGGCCGCATCAAAAGCCCTATGAGGAGAGAATGAGGGATCTCAACATGTGCACCCTGAAAGAGAAAGACTGAGAGGGGACAGAGGGCCTGCGATGAAGTGGGGGGGGGGAGTTTAAGAAGGGTGTGAGCAAGTACTACTTCACTGAAAGAGTGCTGGGTGCCAGGAACAGATTGCCAGTAGAAGTGATGGAGGTGAAAACAGTAGGGGGCTTCAAGCATGTGTGGAATAGACATACAAGAATATCAGTAAATAGGCAGGGAGGAGGTACGTCTGTGGAGACAGAATTGGGCAGGAACAATCTGGGCAGACTGTGTGGGCCAATCAGGTCCTTTTCTGCTGACCAATTCTATGTTTCTATTATTTTTAAAAGAACAAAACATAAACAACATCAAACAATGTTAAGGCTTGTATTGTGGAATAATTTAACTGCACATTGAAAACAAAAAGTGAAGTCACCGCCTCCCAACACAAGACCGCCGCCGCTGCCCCTCGCCCCGCTGGGCTAGCTGGGTCCAAGCTGCAAACAAGGAAGGGTCCTGGCTCTCACGCGCCAGCATCGCCGCCTCCCAACACAAGACCGCCGCCGCTGCCCCTCACCCCGCTGGGCTAGCTGGGTCCAAGCTGCAAACGAAGAAGGGTCCTGGCTCTCACCGCGGCCCAACGTCGCCGCCTCCCAACACAAGACCGCCGCCGCTGCCCCTCGCCCCGCTGGGCTAGCTGGGTCCAAGCTGCAAATGAGGAAGGGTCCTGGCTCTCACCGCAGCCCAACGTCGCCGCCTCCCAACACAAGACCGCCGCCGCTGCCCCTCGCCCCGCTGGGCTAGCTGGGTCCAAGCTGCAAACGAGGAAGGGTCCTGGCTCTCACAGCGGCCCAACGTCGCCGCCTCCCAACACAAGACCGCCGGAAAGGACTCTCATAGCCTGGGGAAGCTGAGATACACAGCTATTGGTCGACAGAGCTCTGTGCTGCGCTCTGATTGGCCGCCGGCTCCAGACATCGTTACGGATTGGTGTGGCTGACTTTGGTGCTTAGCTGGGCTGGGAGCCCATTGACTTTCAGTGCTAAGTGCCGAGATTTTACGCTTCTCAACTAGTTTCGGACATCCACAACTGTTTTTGTTTCTCACTGCTTACCAAAACTCAGTTTCTACCAAACGCCTTCCAATTTATTTATTTATTTATTTATTTATTTATTTTTTTCCTCTGGATTGTTTAAATCGCTCTGCAGTACATGTGTCTTAAGCTTGTTTAGCAGTGTAACATAGTGCATGCATTTCTATCTGTTAAATCCTGGATCATGCTTCCCTACATTTTAACTGAACTAATGGTGACTCCTGCCTAGCTGATAGCATGTATTAAGTGATCTGACAAATGCTCTTTCGACTATGTTTAACTGTTTTTAACTTGTCCCAATGACTGTCGTTTGAGGTTTCCCAAAGTATTACAGCTCTGTTAATGGATTTGCTTTGGCTTGCCCTGTCTCCCTAACCATCTAACTTTATCTCTCTCACCCATCCCCCTCCTTTCCCTGAGCCTCCTGAGGGTATTATCACGTGAATCCCCCTGTCTCTTGAGGCGCTCCCATCTCTGCTACCTATAACACCCTCCTTATTAAATCCCTGTGCTCTCCCTCTAACTTCTGCAGCTCTAGTCCTGTCTCCTGCCTCTAATAGCGTCTCTGCTAGCCTATAGTTTAGAGACAACTTCGTGTAGCCCAAATCTTCACTAGCCTTTTTTCTCTTTCTTATTCCTCCTGCAAACACTCCCCCCCTTCCCGTCTTCTCCCGACTGGTGCCAGCAATCCGCTCTCAGTAATCGTTTCTGGCGATGGACCCCCCAAGCCTACAGTTGCCTGGTCACAAACACACACACACCTCTCCTTCTTTTGTTTTTTCCCTGGATTCCCTCCCCCTTGCCTCACAGCCTACTACCTGATCTTCCCCCCCCTCTCCACCTGTTTTAACTGCGTCACATGCCTGCTGCGATCGCTATTTTAATCTCGCACTCACCGTCATTTCTTTCTCTCTTCTAGCCGCTGCCCCTCGCCCCGCTGGGCTAGCTGGGTCCAAGCTGCAAACGAGGAAGGGTTCTGGCTCTCACCGCGGCCCAGCGTCGCCGCATCCCAACACAAGACCGCCGGTAAGGACTCTCATAGCCTGGGGAAGCTGAGATACACAGCTATTGGTCGACAGAGCTCTGTGCTGCGCTCTGATTGGCCGCCGGCTCCAGACATCGTTACGGATTGGTGTGGCTGACTTTGGTGCTTAGCTGGGCTGGGAGCCCATTGACTTTCAGTGCTAAGTGCCGAGATTTTACGCCCGCCCCCTCCCCGCAGCCTTTACTAAATAGACTGCTTGACACCGCCCCCTGATCTAATACCCGCCCACTGCCTCGTATCCTATCCTGAACCACTAGCCAACCACTCCCTCTCCTGAGCTCGCTCTGCTGCTGCTACTCAGAGATTCTCTTCAAGCTGCACCTCTCAGTGTCACTCCCTTGTTTTCTCTTTCTTGCTCTATTAGACCTCCTGGTCCCCCCATCCTGCTCTCCCGCTCTAGCTACTATCCTCATTACACTCGTGTCTTTCTCTCCTTTCTAGTTCTGTCCGTGCTGCCAACTTTAACCCATTACCCACCTCCTCCTATCCATCTCTACCACTAAGCTGGTCCTCCTGGCTAATTACCCAATATCTCAGCATGTTGGCAACCCCACCCTAAGCATAAATGGTGCCAGTTAGTTATGGACTGCTTAATTATGATAGAGTGTGATGACTGCAAGGGGGCAACCTGTCACCTACTCCTGATAGATACCTTACATTGGGATGCGAGGCGCCTGCGCTGGTCTCAAACCCATAAGATCACTAGGATGCCTACCACCTACTATGAAATACGTCAATGGACCCTCAAACTCCTACTCCTCCTCCTCCTAATATCTGGAAGTGTCCACCCTAATCCTGGCCCAATTTCCTACAATACAAGCAAGCCTACCAGAATGGGTGGGGGACTCACTTTTGTCACATTAAATATTTGTAGTCTTTTACCTAAACTAGCCTCACTACAAACCTTTGTCAGTCAGCATAACCCTGATATTCTAGCCATTGTTGAAACCTGGCTGACACCGAACACCCCCGACCATGCTATTTGTCTTCAAGGCTACAAGATTTTCCGGCTGGACAGGACGACAAAGAGGGGTGGCGGCTGTGCCATCTACATTAAGGAATATCTCAACTGCATCGCCACTACCCATACCACCACAAACTCTGCCTTACAGCTCCTCCCTATCAAACTTCTCCTTGGTGCCCATAACAAAGTCCTCACCGTTGCTGCTATCTACATCCCACCTAAAGATCCTGGGTCCGGCCTACAGTCTGTTCTAGATTTCGTTAGATCCCAGCCTCCTGATGCAGAGCTCCTCCTTCTAGGCGACTTCAATATCAACTGGCTTGCCCCAGACACAGGGTCGACTAAAGACTCAATCCTAGCAGCAAACCTAACTCAGCTGGTCAACTCGCCCACTAGGAAAAATTATAAATCCGGAAAAGTACATTAATAGACTGGATCCTCACCAATCATCCAACCTGAATATATAACATTGCTGTTCTTCCAGATTCACTTAGCGACCACTCTCCGGTAATATGTACCTGGTCAAACAAATTTAGAAAACCACCCCCTAGAACCATCACTAGCAGAGTACTACCATTTAGAAACCTTACTCCACTCAAGGAAAATCTTAGACAAAAAGACTGGTCTCCCATCTACGCTATGCAAGACGTCGATGAGGCACTAAACTACTTTATCTGCAACTTCAATGCTGCCTGTGACTTATATGCTCCTATAAAAAAGCGCAAAGTGAAAGCACACTCAACACCATGGCTTACTGCCAAGCTAATGGTGCTACACAAAGGAAGGGACCACCTATGGGCTATTGCAAGAGACTCTGGCTCTCCGGCCGACACTCTAAAATATAAACAAGCCCGTAACTTCTGCACCAAAGAGACACGTCGAGTCAAGAGCGACTACTTCAAAACAGCTCTTTCTAATACCTGGGGTAAAGGAAAACCTTTCTGGGACTATCTAAGAAATATCACGGGAAATCAGTCAAAATCCTCTCCTACCGCAATGAATGTGGCAGGCACTACCACCCTTGACCCTATGATCATAGCAAACTCCTTAAATGAAACCTTTACTGACCTCAGTGGAGTCATTACGCCTGACTTCTTCGCTGGCCAAGTGACCCCTATATCTCTACACCCGCGACACTCTCCACAATCGCTTCCACCTTTCCACCTAAAATAGTGAAAGCGTACGAAGTTTACAGATACGTAAAGAAGGCTATATCTAATACAAGGGCAAGCAGTGACTCTCTTGACCTCAAAATTCTATCCCTTACCCTGGATACAGTACTACTCCCCCTCACCAGAATATTCAATCTCTCCCTCTGTTCTAGCAAATTCCCTGGAATATGGAAGGCCGCTATAATCACTCCGGTGCACAAAAGTGGGGACAAGTCCCTACCTGGCAACTATAGACCAATTTCTATACTACCCCCATTATCAAAAGCCCTTGAACGTATGGTAGCTGACCAGCTTACAGACTACCTGGAGAAATATAACATTCTCTGTGACCAGCAACACGGATTCAGACAAAGGCATAGCACCACCACTGCCCTGCTCAAATTCTCAGAAGTTATCCACAAGGCTTTGGATAAAGGACTCCTCACTGGAACTGTGTTTATAGATCTCACAAAGGCATTTGACACTGTCCACCATGGCTCACTTGTTAATCAACTACACCGCTATTCTCCATAGGCGCTGGTGCCTGGATAAAAAGCTACCTTGCACAACGCACCCAGGTGGAAAATATCTGTATCCTCTCAGACCCTAAACCTGTCCACTCAGGAGTTCCTCAAGGATCAATTCTAGGTCCACTACTTTTCAGCCTTTTCTAAACTCCTCCTAAATCCTGCCGGAAAAATCATACTTTATGCTGATGATACTGTGATTCTATCCACCCACAGAGACCCTAACTGTTTACGCCACAGCCTACAACAGGCGTTCACTAGTGTTGAGGAGTGGTTTGTTGGACACAAGCTAGTCCTAAACCAAAAAAAAACAAAAGCTATGCTCTTCGCTAGTCCACAGAACAAAAACAAGCAGGCACCACTTACTATCAACACCTCACTGGGAATTGCCCTTGAACAAGTGACTATCTTTAAATATCTTGGAGTCACATTTGATCAAGGCCTTGTCTTTTCATCGCATATTGATGGTATCTCCAAAACTATTAATCAGCGGCTCGGAATACTCTACCGGAACAGACAACTTTTCTCCCGTCCAGCGTTGAAGCTAGCTATTCAATCCTCGATCATCTCAGTCATCGACTATGGATTAGTTATTTATGGGTCCGCCCCTTCAAGTACATTGAAACGGGTCACAACCTCCCTAAACAAGGCATGTCGGCTGCTCACTGGTGCTCATCGACTTACTCATACCTGTGAACTCTATACTGAGACTGGGTGGCTACAGCTATCAAACCGGATCAAGTTCTTCACCTGCATAATGGCCAAGAAATCCATCATGGGCCTCACCCCTCCCTGCATACAAGGCCTACTATGTCAGAACCCTAGTGTACGATCCACGAGAAGCTCAGTAACCCAGCTTCTGCAAGTCCCCCACTGTCGGACCACACAGGGTCAACGATCTTTTGCCTACCGTACCCCCAACTGGCTAAATACCCTCAGCACCTCTATAACTGCCTCTTGCACATTAGGAGTTTTTAAATCCAGACTATTCTCTCACCTAACCACCACAAACTCCTGTGACTGTATCTGATTATCTCATAATCTATTCTTTCCTATCCTCCTTGCCCTTCTACCTGACAATGGCTAGTTATGGGTCCTCATCCCTTACTGAGGTCTGCTCCTATTGTCCTCACTCTCCCCCTTCTTTCTCTCTCTTCTCTTTCTTCATTCCACCTCTTGTAATTCCTATGCTCAGCACACCTCTCATATCTTACCTTTTGGACCATAGGGTAGGGAGGATTGAGCACATGTGACCAATGTACTAATTGATAGTGCTTAAGTTAATTTTTCTGCTGTACAGCTACATCAATTTTTATCTAGCTTTTTTTTTCCTTTTCTCTTTGTTACCTAATTGTGCAACTCTGTACCTTTGTCTGTTCTGTAAATGTAAATGTCTCGATGCGGAACCTTTGTAAAAGAGCCTTGGCTCAAAGGTATTAATTCCTAGATTTACAATAAACAATAAACAATATTTTACATCTTTTAGCAAATATCGGTACATATACGGTATGTATTACAATCTTTTACAAGAGGGTATAATCAGAGTTATCATTGCTCCATCAAAATAAGGCCCACTAAAGGTGAAAAAGCCTTTTAAATTTCATTTGGACAATAATTTGTGATTTTCTAGAGTTTAGAAAACATTTTAAAAAGGTTAAAAGCAAAACTACAGTACATAAGTGAGATATTATTTCTGAATATATATCTGAGCTTATATCAGTGTAACAATTAGAAGATTGTAATGGTGAAGAAATAAGATATACTTTTTATGAGCAAGAAGGGATGAAAGTCAATGCAAACCATGCACAGTATACAGGATAGGGAAAATAGTCCCACAGAAAAGGTGAGGAAAGAAAACATTTGTTTTAGTGAAGTGACTAGGCTGCCCATCAAAATTTAGCAGCTGGATAGAATCCAAACAGCTGAGAGGTTTAACATTATAGTTATACCTTTGTTTTGCATGACATCAGTTGTGTGAAGACATTAGTGGTAAATAATAGCTGAGAATGGATTTTGTGTCATATTGCCCAGCAATGCCTCTTTTGAAATATTCCCCCAAAACACAGTTTTGAATTATACTGTGAAACTAACAAAACCTATCAATTTAGTGGGGGTGTAGGAAGTCATCATATCAGAAATAAAATATCCGAAGACATGGGACAATATTACATCACAAGATGGTAAATTTAAGACAGGTCACACTTTTGAGTCTAATACATTTTGAAGTAATAGCGAAGCTCACTTGTTCTGATAAATTTTCTTATTCTTTCACTAAGCCATAAGGTCAAAATATAATATGATTGGATTTCGCTGAGATACCACACAGCTTCCTCTGAAGTCATTACAATGCCTTGTAATTAATATACACATTGACTTACATTACTATATGTTCCTTCATTTTTACTGTTATTATCCTGTTTTAATCTATCAATTAATGTAATAAAATTGCACCAAATTTCTTTATCATGTTTTACATATATTCACGCTAGATCAAACTTATATTAAAGTATAATATTTAAAATATTAAACTTCTTAAAAATGATGTGTAAGGACTTCATACTCAACTTATCACAGCTCTACTGGTAACATTTTTCCATGTCTTTATTTAGTACTTCTATGGCTGACCACTTTTTGTTATACAACAAAAAATACCTTCATTCAGTATGTTCTTGCATGAAACAATCAATTTTTTCAACAGCTTCTGCTACCAAAATAAATACCTCAGATCCTAATGAGTAGACTCCTCATACTCTTATTCTCCCTGTTTTGCCATTATAATTATCTTTTCTTTTCTGTATCTAAAAAGTGATTGTGTTATTACAGTGATACTTCTCACAAATTAATATTACAATGTAAGATATATCTTCTACCTGTAAAATTTTCAGGGCAAAGCTCCTTTCAGGGTCCCTTTTTAGTTCACACTTACATGGAGTCTCTCTGCAAAGAATATCTAAAATGTTATTTGTCCTGTGCTCAAAACACAACTAAAATTATTCAGAAATATTTTCTCTGCTTACCTGTCTCAAAGCATTCATCCATAGTGGCCACCAGCATCACCAGGATGTCTTCTCTTTTAAACTCTATGTTATGCATGCCAAATTGAGCAGCCCTGGGATAATATCACGCACACGGCATGTGCAGTGACATCACGATGCTCACTTCAACTAGCCCACATAATGCAGGCGAATCCCCCCACCTCCCCAACCCATTAAATGACAGCAACCACTTAAAGTAGTTGACAACTCAAAGAAATTTAACAGATTTTGTCCCTTCTAGTTTTTGTGTTGTTTCCAGTTGGTGACTTGAGATTTGCTATTAACACACTGCTCTCTAACCCCCATACTGTGTCTCTTCTTGTAACAATATGGGGGTTAGAGAGCAGTGTATTACTACAGGAAAATGTGTGCTGTAAATGTATATCCATACCCTTGTTGGAAACCATAAGGCAATGTTTTAAAATCCTCAGTCAACTGAAACACCCTCTTGTTGTAGACCACTAACAAAGTTTTCTTTTCTGGCTTGTTTTCAGTAGCGATGCTCTTTTTGTTCCACACAATTTTTCACTGCCCCGCTGTGACCAGCTGTAAACCATCACTTTCATTTGCTGCACCCTCCTTGGCAAAATGCTCTACTAGTTATTTGAGGCACTTATAATTCACCTTTTTACTATTAGTGACATTAAGCATTATGCTTTAGCTTTCATACAGATTTTACGATCAGTCAGTTTGAAGCCATAGGTTTTACAAATCGCCAGACACAAACCCCACAATGTGCTTACCAAGCAGTAGTTCAGCAGTCAGATCACCCAAATAGTCACCCAATGGCTGATCCCAGTCATCTGGTCTGCTGACAAATATGACAAGAGTCTGTGTCATGGTTCAGACAGCACTCCTATAAGCATTTGAATAAACTGTACACTCTGAGATTGGCACAGGTCATGGTAAAGGTCACAATAACAACATTAAATAATCAGGCAAACTACAGGCAATCAACGATGAGGGTTTTATCAACATCACATTTGGATTTTCTCTCTTTAGCATGCCCTGACAAGCCGGAACAAGTCAAGATTAGAGATGCAGTGAAGTTTTAATTCACTATCAAAGTGAACCCAAAGCGGTCCACTTTGAATTCGCATAGCACCATGCAAAATGTCCATTAAAGCCTCAACATTCACCTTACTTCACATTGTCCACTTCAAGTTTGCTTCAAGTTCCAATTTTGATAAGGTGAAGTCATTAAGAAACAGGTCACTAATCACATACCTGACTGTCTCTGCAGGTCTGCAGGTCGCATGATTCAGGGAGGTAGTTAAATAGGCATGAAGTAAGTGTTTTACCTTCACCTTCTTTTGCAGAAAGAACTGGTGCAGCAGATCCATACTGTGCTGTTTAGCTGCTTGCTAGAAGTTGTTCAGTTGGAAAAGTATGTCCAAGATGGGACCTTCCATTTAGGATATGCATGTGCCGCAAAGCATTGGAAGCCTGCATTCTCCATTCTCCACAAAGGAAACTGGCAAAAGGTCAATTGACAGCATTTCCGCTATGGCAGCATTGAGTTGATGTGCAACTGCATGATTTGGTGGGTATTTACTGTTATGAGCAAAAAAGCTGTGCAACATGGGCTGCTTTGTTCATTGCTTTGCACATGGTGTGCCAAATGGCTCTACTCTAACTGGCATGAATGGAGTACCTTGGACGTGTCATGGAGGGTGCACAGGTGACAAGCCAACAAATGCAGTTATATTCTGTTTTTTAAGCACAGGGGTTGATGTAGTAAAATTACTACACGGACCACCACTGCTACTCTTACCACTGCTTGAACATTCCAAATCATCATCCTCCTCAAGCCTTTAGTAATCCTCCAGTGTCATTTTACCACTTTACTAACATAGCTACTTACACTGAAGGAAGGGGATACCATGCTCACTAACGTAGCTGAGGGTGAACGCCCAACTATGGCATTAGCTCCCCTCTGGTGCTGAGTCCACAGTGCCATATTTCTGCTCTTCAGAGGAGTATGCTGACCCCCAGTACCCAAATGGCCACCCTTTTTACCACGCTTCACACACACTTGGCATAGCTGGCAGATTGCCACTGCTTCATCGCTGCCATCTTGTACAAAAAAATCCAAAACTAGGGATTTGGATGCCCTACTCTTCACATGCCACTGTTGGTGCTGCATATGGAACTGCACTTTTGTTGGCAATGAAATGGGGGGGTTACTGCATGATTTCTGGTGTTGTGCACACTGGGACTTTGACTGAACATCAGAATCTATGACTATTACATCAGGTTCAGCAACAGACACTAATACATCCGAACTTTGAGGAGTGGGAGATTGACGAACAGACTGTTTACAAACAGCCACCTTCACTTTCTTTTTGTCTGGTTCCCAAATGGGGTCACTAGCATCATCATCATAATCATCATCCACAAATTTACTTTGGATGCTGTCCTGTTGTGGAGATATTCCAACCACAGACTCAGTAATATCATCCACACTTTTTTCATCAACATCTGAATGTTTGGGTGGCCTAAAATCAAGATCAGTGGAAACATGAGACTGTGAGTCAACATCATGATCAGAATCATGTTCAACTACTGTAGGGAGTGGGACATCAACTACACTCAAGTCTGCAGATTCAACCACATTTTCCCCACCTGATAAGTTTGTCTGGGTTGAACGACTCGCAATACTCATGCTGTTATCAACCATTCCCTCACTAACTTTACTACCAGCAGGGACAACAGCATCTCCAACCAGCATTGAAGTGACTGATTTTACCATGAAAAACAGAGTTGGAGAAATCCCTTTACTCGCACCAACTATTAACTTTCCCTTCTGCTGCATACTACCATGGCCATGGCCACAACCACTCTTAACACTGCTAGACTTGCTAGCCCCTAATGAACCTGCATCATCATCACAACTTCCACTGGTAATAGTCTTCTTGGCAGCAGGGCCACAGCCAGAAACAGCTTAGCCTGAATGTCGCAGGCCTTTTTTTAAGATTACACAGACAATGAACAGCAACTTTATATTTCTGCACTTTTGAGAAGATGGGAAGCAAAATCCTAAACTCAGCTGCACAGACATAACACAATACCTGTCCTGGAATCCTTAACCAGTCTTCAAAAATCCGACAGTCAAAAAACAATACCTTGTTTCGATGAGGGAGTGGGGGGGCAGCAGTAGCTACCTACACAGAAGAAGGAAAAAATATTGCAGACAGGCTGAGAAATTAAGAGTACTGCAATTGTGGTGGCAGAATAAAATGCATATCAATTGACAGCACGCACACATATTAGTGTCAGGTACAGAAACTTTAACTGTTCAGTAAAGTACAGGCAGTCTTTTAAAATGACTGAAAAATGCCCAGCAAACAGAAGAAACTTAGAAACTATTAAGTGAAGTTGTCATGTATGTACCTCAACACAAAAATAATAAAACACAAACCAACAACACTTGGAAAAACTGCCTGTCTCACTAATCTCCCTTCTACACCACAGATCGTCCCATCCCCCAAAGCACACTTCTACAGTGCCTCTCAGTACAGACACCGAATCAACTAAATTAACATTCAATATTCACAAAAACTCAATAAATGCTCGATGATATAACCACATAAGGGTTTATAACAATCAATCTACTAAATTTTGACACAAAATTTTGTGGAAAAAAATGCATTTTTAAAGTTTTTTTGAGGGTTTGAATCTCAGAGATCTGAGATCAAACTGTCTCCAGCTGTCCACTACACTCAATACAACGAACTGAGGCTGTGCAGGACAATATAGTGCCTATGTGATCTTACACCCCATGATTCACTGCAAAATTTGCCTTAAACAGCACTTTATAAGGCAAAGTAATGCAAAGTCCATAGAGAACAATGGGAACTTTGTGTTACTTTGAGATGCGTAGTAATTTCCTTTCTTTGCAGAGTATTATGTGAAATTTGATTTCTACACAAAATACTATGTGTAGCAAATTTTAGGCACTTTGCCCATCACTAGTCAAGATCTGCCCAACCCACAGCAGCCTCATAACCCAGAACCAGAAAGGGTGGGAGCTATGTCCTATCTGGTGCACCTGGGACTGGAATGGATGGATACATGGGGCCCCATTCTCAAAAGACTTAGATTGACACAAGGCACTTGTGTCAGAAAACAGTGACGCAGGAGGTGACTTGCATCACAACTTGCATCAATCATGATTCTGTAATGCAGCTGCATCAACCCCTTAAGTAGCTGCACCAGATCCCCCTTGCACCATGGTTGCATCACACAGCCAAATGCATTTAGCCACAGTGGGGTTTGTACCACAGCAGGGCTGCAACATCCTCTTTATTGTATTCTGGAAGCTCTTCTGTGGGTGCAAGGGGCTTGAGTTAGACCACCCAGGAGGTGGTCTAAGCCCCTAGCACCAGTTTCACACAACGTGGCAAAATGGGGAGGTTCTGAACATGGATTCCAGGTGCTGAAGGGGCACAGGCTGCCATAGGGGTATTGGGGTGATGGAGAGCATGCCAGAGATTGATGTGGCACCCATCAGGGATGCTGTTCATATGACCATTATGTTAATGGGATGGTATTTGGGGAGGTCCAAGGAAAAAGAGTGCCATGACCCCATGTGGGCACAGTCCTGGCAGCAGCCCCAGCCTATGGCATTGTTTGTCCCTGGAACCCCCCCAACCCACTGCGGTACCTTCCCATTGGCTTAATACTTATATGAATAGCATCCCTACTGGGTGCCACATTACCTCCCCACGTGCCCCCATGGTATCTCTCCATGCCCTTTCTCCCCCAGACCCCTCCTGGCAAACTTGTTTCACATGGCACCAGGTGAGGGGGAGCTGGATCTATGCAGCAATTCCTGCAAGTGTGCCTATTATTTGGTGCTAGCCTGGGGGTGTGGCAGGTCCTGGGTTTCTGGCACTAGGACCCCTCTTTTTACAGAAATAGGGCACAGGGTCCCTGATGCACCTGAAGTTTGCTGCAGCCCTAGATTGCCAAAAATTGTGGCAATCTAAGGGCTGTTTGAGAATTGGGCCCCTTATGTATTATCGGGGGAGGATTAAATAACCATTAATCATTTTGTCACTTAGTGTGTAATTTTACTACCGCTATCTCTACCATGGGATGCCACTCTTTTACATTATATTCATTCAAGTTGTTTATTTTAGTTTATAGTACTCTCGTGTTTTCATTTATTTTTTCCTTGTACAATTCATATAAAATTAATTTCCCTCTGATTACAGTTTTTAATGTCTCCCAAAGTTACTAGTGAAAGTTTTATTCTGCAACCTACATTAATATGGTATATCATTGTATTTGTTTATTGAATTAGATATATAACCTCTTTCAAGCTGTATAGCTGTATACAGTCTCTAGTTCTACTTTTTCTTTTTCATCTCCAAATTTAAAGTAAGAAATATGGAGGCATAATCTGAAATTCCAATATCACTCCTTAGTGTTACAGCTCTGTGAAAAGCTGTTTTGTTCAATTGGAAGCAATCTCTAAGACTCCCATGCATACTGTGCATTGTGTGGACTTTACTTGAAGGTATTATCTCTTTCTTCTTTCTTGCTGAGTTTTCCACATGCCCCTGAAGCCCACATCTCTAATGATTTTTCTTCAAGTATTTACCTCTGTTAGACAGGTCTCTATTTCCACATGAAACTGACTAGCTTAAATGTTTTACTCCCTCACACTATTAGCATAGAATGTAATGTTTGTGCTGTGATAGGCCTTGAAAACTTACTTGTGGCAGCAAGCTTATCCAGATTGATTGTATTGATTTTACTGACAACCTATATTTATATTGTGTTTTACGTTTTACCTGTTTTTAACTTGTATGTTAAAGCGCCTTGATATTTTGAAAGGCGCTGATAAATAACATTTATTATTATTATTATTAGTATTATTATTATAATACATAACAAATGTTTTGTAATACAAGTATTGTAACATAACACTGAAGGAGCAGTTGTCATGGAAGTCAAACAACACTTGTGGTAAAGCATTTAATCTTTCCCTTTTTCCACCTTCAGAATGGCTGTTGATGGTCCCTTTGGTACAGCCAGTGAAGATGTATTTCGCTATGAAGTTGTGATGTTAGTTGGAGCAGGTATTGGAGTCACTCCATTTGCTTCTGTGCTCAAGTCTGTCTGGTACAAATACTGCAACAATGATACAGATCTAAAGCTTAAAAAGGTAGGTCTACCTATGATATCTACTTTCATAATGTTACCTGCCCTGAAGCTCAGATATCAAACAAGAACATCCAGACAAAAGAAACAAAACAAAAAAAACAAAAAAACTAGGGCATGCCCATGAAATCTCAAGTTTTAAAGTAAGACAAGCTGTGCCATTACCTGAATTATATCAACAGACTGGGTTGACTAATTATTTTATAACATGGAAGGGATAATTAACAGAGCTGAGCAAAACGTGTTATTCAGCCCTGTTATTCACCTACTGGACGAATAACATGTTCTTTTCCGTGTAGCTATCGATCTTGTTGGCTCTCTGGCTATACAGTATCAATTTGAGTCATGGCTCATGACATAAATAGAGCATTCCACAAGGAATCCATGACAATAACTGGTACATTGCCAACACTGCTGCCAGAGCACTCATGATTCCACTTTGTTCCACCTCTCATTGCCGGGCAGCATTGTTGGCAATATTCCCGAGTGAATCAAAAGGTTATTCTTTGAAGACCCTATGGATTATCCTTCATTTATTAGAGGACTGAGCTTCAAAACTGGTTCCATAACTTACATGCACTACATATTTTTTAAAATTTTTGAAAAGGCATGGGAAAACCATATACGATACCAAATGTGCAACACACTGTATGGAAAGAACTCCGTCCCGCCAGTTGGTGCTGCATGCATAGCATCAGAATTGCTCTAAGTGAGTGCCTAACATTTTTCTTTAGGAGCAAATAAAAAAAAACTGAAGGCAATGTCTATTTGCAAATGCTTTGAGGTACCTTCAGCAAATGTTTAATCATACTATGGACCATTGTTTGAATGTGTAGCTAATGTTCTGTTTTGAGTTGTTTGGACTTGTTTTATGTCAGGTTTGTCTCCAAAAAGGTACTTTTAACCAGTCCACCACCTGGTGAAACAATGCAAATATAAATTATATATTTATTTGCTATTAAGCTATCCTGTAAAAACTCTTGTTCTGGATGCACAGTGCCTTTTTGTCTGACTCAGTTTCCTTTAGGTATAGAGCCCTTCAGTATGCTTGCACATAGCTGCATGTAGAGCAGCATATAGTTATAATAAGGCCGTATTTAATTAAATTATTTTTAAATGCTCTGTTAACTCATTCTCTCCTGGTGGCCATTTTGGGTCCGACTTAGCAATGGATGGTTCCAATACCATATGGTGGCTACAGGACCGAAGGAAGTAAGTAAGCCAACAACAATATTAACTATATAGTACTTGAGCTCCTCACATCAGAACAATCATAGCATGAGCTCAAATAAACGTATTTTGTAGACTTCAGTCTAACATTTTCCCATGACTTCGGTTCCCCGTCAACTAGTTTAGAGCTTTGAGAATAATTCATACAACCAGAATAAAAGTGCTACCCTTTTTTCATTGGATGCAACATAGCCTAGTACAGTAGTTAAAGTGCGGAGCTTTGAACCTATGTTGAAAACCAGCAGTGAATCCCACTACTGCCACTTACTCACTGTTAGATTGCATGCATGCTACTTAATTTCTGTGCACGTAATACTTTCCTGGCAAAACAATGACATACAACAATACCATGCAATCTACAATGCAGATTCCTATTGTACCCTACTTATTTTATGTGTTCAACTATCTTCTGTATCTCTACTGTATGCTACAATATGCTGAGCACATTTTCATATCACTACTGTATCCTGGAGCTAAGTTACACTGGGAATGTCAGTTACTCCCTAACAGAGGGTATCTTTCCTGCAGTCCTAAAATGGGCTGTGGTTAAGCCCCTTCTGAATAAACCATCTTTTGACCCTGACAATCCAGTGAACTATAGCCCTGTCTTGACCTTCCCTCTCTAGGGAAGATAACTGAAAAGGTGGCTGCGATGCAGCATGAGGCTCACATGGAATAACTGAACATCTGCTAGCCTCTACAATTGGAATTTAGACCTCATCATAGCACTAAGACTGCTCACATCAGTGTATTTCATGATCTCCTCACTGCAAGAGATGGAGATCCTTGTTCCATCAGGGTCCTCTTGGATCTGTCATTGGCATTTGACATGGTGGATCATGGTGTGCTGTTGGATCACATGAGGAACTATGATGTGCTTACCGGCATAGTTTTGAGCTGGTTTGAGTCCTACATTATAGGGAGGATGTAGCAGGTTGCTCTACATAATTACATTTCTGGAGTGGCTACACTCACCTGTGGATTTCTTCAGGGCATTGGCCTGATGTCAGTGTGTTTGGCTTTGTATATCTTGCCACTGAGTGAGATCATTAGGCTGCATGGGGTTGAGTTTCATTGCTATGCAGATAATACACAACTCTACCTGTCTTGCAAGACTGCAGCCTTTGTGCTAGGGCAGTACCTTTGGGTGATCAACAATGTGATGGCCTCCAAATGGCTGTACCTCAGTCCACATAAGACAGAGGTACTGATTGTTGAACCCTTTTTCCATGGGTCAGCTATAACAAGTGTTGATGTCTTATTACCATCTCTAAATAGGTAAGCACTTTGAATGGTGGATGTGGTAACTGATCTGGAGGTCACTGTGGACTGTACATTGACATTAGAAAAACAAGTGTTGACAGTAGAGTTCAATGTCTTTTCCACTGCCTATAAAGTCGCCCTGATCTAGCCTCATCTAGTGTCCACAGATCTAGTGATGATAGTCCACACATTTGTCACATCCAGAATTGACTATTATAACACTATGGACCCAATTTTCAAAAGCCCTGAGAATGCCACAGGCCCCTGGTGCGCGGAACATATGGCACAGGGGATCTATAGCATTCTGTTACCACCGATTGGGATTTTCAGTCCTGTGTGCCAAATGTCACAGGTTAGACTAGCCCCCCCATCTGACTTGTGCCATTTGGGGCACCCTTTTATGGGGTTTGCACAAAATCTTTGGTGCAAGCTGCTGCAAAGTGTGAAAACTGTCACAACTGCACCCAATGTACTAAACTTGGGCACAGTTGCATAGAAGGAGTTGGGCACAGTCGCTCCACACAACAAGGCTTGAGGCACACCCTGCATCCACCTTTGAAAAGAGGGCCCTATATACATAAGGTTTTATAGAAGCTTGATGCGCCACCTGCAGCTGGTCAAAAATGGTCTGACTTAGCTTCTCAGTACAAAAGGTTTGCAAGCACAACCCCTGTATTTACAATACAACTTAGTAAAATTAGTGGGGTGGCTCCTGGTGTGTGAACAAACAGAAACATACAGTTAAAGTACCAGGGCATGTCCCCACCCACCCCCACCCCCATTATGCTGCCTTTAAAGCCTCCAATCTTTTAAAAGTAACTCCAATGCTCTTACTTTTCATACTTTTCAGAGGGGCTCTTAGTTCTTATTATCCAGCTGAACCATGATTAAGCCTGACCACTTCAGCAAAGTGACCACCTCCATTGGTCAGGTGACTCAGCTTGCTGCAGGAACTTATTGACGTGACTGCATCATGCTGGTCCTACATGCTCTGCACTGGCTTCCAGTTCAGTGGTGCATCATCATCAAGATCTGCTTGTTAACATTCAAGGTCCTCGGTGGTTTGGGCCCCAATTGTCTTAAAAGTCTTCTGTTGTCCTACATCCATACCCTTCCTTTTCACTCCATGGGTACAAGCATGCTTTTGGCACCCCACTCATGGCTCAAGCAGCTGCTTACAGAACTTTTGGGGTTGCTGCCTCTGTGTCATGGAATTGTCTTCCCCCAAGTTTTGGTTCCACCTACACTGTAGAGACTTTCAAGGCTTCACTGAAAACATTTATTTTTAGCCAAGCCTACCCAGAGTAAAAAAAATCTACAATTTATTGTTTTATTTAGTCTCTGGATGAGTATTTGAGGTAATGTGTAATATTATTATCGGTTGTATTTATGTGTTTTTACATTTGTAAAACACTCCAAGCCTTTGGAGAGAGTACCAAACAAATTCAATTGCCTTAGCCATTCTCTTGCCTTATTTTCTGTATATTGTGCACACTTCACACACACACACACACACACACATATATATATATATATATATATATATATATATATATATATATATGGTACTTACTTCATTAAGCATTATAACTGCCAGCATTAACATTGTTGTACTGACATCCTGTTCACTCCTCTAAAAGGAACTTTTGTTCTAGTAAGCTGACCCAGTGAACAAATGAATGAATACATACATGCATAAATTAATTAATTATTAATTGAATGAATAAATAAATAAATGAAACAAACAGCAGCTGCCATTAGCAGAATTCAGTCTTCTAATATCCCCTCCCTTCAAACATGGATTTCTGGACATTCTACTCTTTATTACTAAAAGCATTTGCAAGGTAATATAATGCCCCAATCTCGTCTGTTTCAATTAGTTATGCCAGTTTTTCATGCAAGCAAATTCAGTAAGAAAAATGGAATATTGTGCAAATCTATTTTTTGAGGGATGTTGTGTAACCAAGTTCTGCTGATGCCTATTGTAATTTCTTTGCTGGAAACCAGAAAATCTTGTTAGCCTCTTTTATTTCTATCTCTCTCTTTCTCGCTGTCTTTCCATGCTGCTTAACCTCCCTGAGTTCTCCTCATATATAAAAGACAAGAGCTTATCTTGTCATTCATATATTTGTACACTGTTGGAATTGTACTTTATGAGCTTTGGGAGCTGGGGGGTCCATAAGGGTCCTATCTTTAAATTAAGCTCCCCCTTCCCATTATAAGTCAATGGTAGTGATGTGTGAGCTACCAGGGCTCACTTCAGAGCTACTGTGGTGGAGCCCTTTCAAGCCCCCCTATAATTCCAACACTGGACAATTAAAGTTTGGTGTAAAATCCATCCTCTTAGAAGGCAGTGCAGTATAATAGTTAAAACAAATGACTGTGAGACAGAGGGAAAATGTCACCTTAACTGCCACCTGACCCACTGTTTTGCTGCATGACATATGCTGTATGTCCTGTAGATGCTGAAATATTGTACAGTGGGTTTCTGTCCATATGACTCATGAAAGGTTTTCTGATTCTGTTACCCCACTGCAGATCTATTTCTACTGGCTGTGTAGAGAAACACAAGCATTTGAATGGTTTACTGACCTACTGCTGTCCTTGGAGGCCCAAATGCAAGAGAAAGGCAAAGCAGACTTCCTGACCTACAACATCTACCTGACAGGCTGGGATGAATCTCAGGTATGTAAATGTTGCAGAAAGGTTACCTTTTCAAGACATACATGGATTAGTAACAGCTGACTGGCAAAACACTGCACTGTGTGTATCTGGTCTCTAAACACTGGTTATACTCTCTTCCTCCCTATTTTTCCTTGTGCACAACTGACTTGTTTTGGGGCTGATTGCATTCAGAGCACAAATTACCAGGCTGGGAAGGTTTACCTGTGTTTGACTCAACTGTTTGTTTTTCTGTTTGTTCAGCAGGGTATTTTCTCTGTTACGTTAGGTCGTCTTGCTGACAGGAAGGTCGACACTCATCATAGTGGTGGGTCAGAGCTTTTAGCTGATTGTTTCAAGAGGGCACAGTTTGGGCCCAACCCCCTACCCCTCACCCCACCCACCCCTGGTACCATTTCCTTTATACCAGGGGTTCTGACATCATTTCCTCAAGAGGGCAAGGTGCATACCACTGTCATATCCTTTCCAGCATACTGCACTGACAATATAAGCACACACATGATATAAAACACATATATACATACAAAGCAATAACTGAGGGACAAATAAAAACAAACAAAAAAAAATTTACACAGGGTAAACAGGAAGATAGACAGACATGTGGGGAGTAGTGCAATGTACTGGCTGTGGGGCAGCAGTCTTCCAGGAGTCTTTCTGGAGGTTGAGATGCTGCCCTATTTGTAGGCAACTCTCTTCCCTGAGGGAGGAGTTTGCCCATCTTCAGACCACACTGGACAGTAGTAAGGGAACCTCCCTTACCCAGGGAGCACCAGGGCCACCACTAGCACAGAGACTGCCAAGAAAGTGCAGCAGTTGGACCACAGTGGGCTCAGGGAGGGTGAGGGTGGTGGAACAGAGGCACACCCAGTCAGTTGTACCACTCCACAATCCATACACCATTCTGATGGAGCAAAATTCCCCTATGGATGCACCCACAGAGGAGACTAAGGAGGTTGCAGATAACTGTCACAAGAGAGCCCCACAGGAAGGAGACAGAGGACACCACAGGAAAAGGAAATGGCTCCTGGTGGGGGACTCAATTATTAGGGGGATAGTACTGGGGGGATCAGGGAAAACTGAAGTAAGGTGCTTTCTGGTACCATGGCTTGGAGGGAAAGGAAACGCATCCTCAGGATCACAAGAACAGCTGCATGGGAGACTAAGATGGATGTCATTGTCCACCAAGGGATGAATGACTTGGCTCAACATAAGATTAGAGCAGTGCAGGAGGATTTTGTGGAATTCGGGAGGGACCTAAGGCAAATAGCACACACAGTATCCTTCTCAGAGGTGTTGCCAGTCTATGGCAAGGGTGAGGTGAGGGTACTTCGCACCATGCAATTCAATGAATGGTTGAAAAAATGGTGCAGAGCACAGGGATTTGGCTTCATTGGGGACTAGGGTACCGCCTGGAGGGATACCAGCCTATACTGGCAAGATGGTCTGCATTTGCCCAGGAAGGGAACAAGTCTACTGGGCGAGTGGTTTAAATGCTTCATTGGCAAGCTTTTAAAGAGGGGATGCACTGATAAGCAGCAGGGGATTCACAGCATCCCCCTACAAAACCAGGTAGTAAATGAGGTAAAGACCAAGGTAAAAAGGTCAGTAGGGAGCAGGACATGGGTAAATGGAGAAAGCAAAGTCAATGAGGACAGGGATGGTGCTACAAGAGGTAAAGCCATCAAAAAATGGAGATCAACGAGTACCAATGTCCGTAGTGTGGGTAACAAGCTTCCTGAATTAGTGACCTTGATGGAGGAGGAACATCTGGATATTGTGGCAGTCACAGAAACATGGTACACACAGAACCATGACTGAGACATAAACATACCAGAATACACCATCTACAGGAGGGACAGGGAGGGCAAAAGAGGAGGTGGAGTAGCTATCTACATAGGGGATGGCATCAAAGCAACAGAACAAAAGGGTAAACAGGGAGGAGAGGAAGCACTGTGGGTCAATTTGGAGACAGGCAATGGCACCACAATCTACACAGGGGTTGTATACAGACCCCCATCTCAAGGGGAAGAAATGGACAAGAAAATGTTAGAAAGTATCCTTAGAATAGCAGAAAAGGAGAGGTATTGCTAATGGAGGATCTGAATATGCCAGATGTTTAACTGGAGTGCATTTGCAGCAGCCACTTCTAAGAGTGGGGTCATTTTAGATGCCCTACAGGGGGCATGTCTTAGACAACTAGTATCAGAACCCACTCGAGAGGGAGCAATCTTAGACCTGGTACTTTCAAATGGAGATGGTGAGAGGATCACAGATTTAGAAGTGGGTAGCCATCTGGGAATTAGTTACCATCGAACAGTATGGTTCATGATAAACACAGCAGTAGAGTCAAGCCATACAAAGGCAAAGGTACTGGACTTCAGGAGGGCGGACTTTGCCAAAATGGGTGAGTGCCTAAGGAATGCATTAACAAATGGGCAGGAAGGAGGGGTGGAAGAACAATGGGGAATAATCAAAACTGCCATCACAGAGGCAACAAGCCTTTGTGTGAAGCAAATAAACAAAACAAAATGATGTAAGAAACCACTAGGGTTCTCAAAGAAGGTAGCAGGGAAGGTTAGGGAGAAAAAGAGAGCATTTAGGAAGTGTGAGGAATCACAGAAGGAGCAGGACAGAGAATTGTATCAGTTAAAGCAAAAGGAAGCAGGAAAGCCAGTCAGAACAGCAAAGGCCCAAATGGATGAAAAGACAGACAACTCAGTAAAGAAGGGGGATAAAACCTTTTATAGGTACATCAGGGAGTGAAGGAAGACCAAGGGAGGGATAGTGAGGCTTAATAAAGAGGAAGGGGGGTGGGCAGAGGATGACTGTGAAAAGGCAGAGATACTAAACAAATACTTTTGCTTAGTATTCGCAAATGAAGAGGGGGAGGTACCTAAACCAAACAATAGAAACACGCTGGATATGAGGGTTGATACCAGCCCTTTCACTGAAGAAAGGGTTCTGAAGGAACTCTTAAAACTGAAGGTGGACAAAGCAATAGGACCTGATGGGATTCATCCCAGAATTCTAAAAGAACTAAGGGTAGAACTAGTGACACCACTGACTACCCTCTTTAATAAATCATGGGAGGATGGGGTGGTACCTGAAGACTGGAGGATGGCAGATGTTATTCCACTTCACAAAAGTGGGAGCAGGGCAGAAGAAGGAAACTACAGACCTATTAGTTTAACCTCAGTGATTGGGAAAATTATGGAATCACTTCTGAAGGAAAGAATTGTTGAGTACCTAGAGGCCAGAGGAGCGCAGGACCCAAGGCAGCATGGATTCACAGCGGGAAGGTCATGTCAGATGAATCAAATAGATTTCTTTGACTGAGTGACCAAAGTAGTAGATCAGGGAGGGGCTATAGACATGGCCTACCTAGACTTTAGTAAGGCATTTGACAAAGTGCCACACAAAAGATTAATATACAAGTTGGCCAGCCTGGGAGTGGGTCCAAAGATGGTAGCCTGGGTAAAAAATTGGCTAGAGAACAGGACACAGAGGGCAATAGTAAACAGAGTCCACTCTGAAGAAAGGGGGGTTACTAGTGGGGTACCTCATGGTTCAGTACTAGGACCGGTCCTCTTTAATGTCTTTATAAGAGACATTGCAGAAGGACTGGAAGAAAAAGTATGTCTCTTTGCAGATGACATAAAGATCTGCAACAGAGTAGATACACAAGGTGGGGGTAGAAAGGATGAGAAGGGACTTGGCAAGGTTGGAGGAATGGTCAAATGTATGGCAGCTTAGATTCAATGCTAAGAAGTGCAAAGTAATGCACCTGGGAAACAAAAACCCAGGGGAAGAGTACACAATGGGGGGTGATACACTAACAACAACAAAAATGGAAAGGGACCTGGGGGTAGTCATATCAGATGACCTAAGGGTGAGCAAGCAATGTGAGAGGGCAGTAAGTAGGGCTGGTGGGATACTGAGATGCACAGGGAGAGGCATCACCAGTAGAAAACAAGAAGTTGTTATCCCTCTGTACAGACAGCTGGTGAGACCCCATCTGGAGTACTCCATGCAGTTCTGGAGACCCAATCTCTTCTAAGACATAGACAGGATGGAGGCAGTCCAGAGGAGGGAAACTAAAATGGTGCAGGGTCAGCATCAGAAGACATATCAAGAGAGACTTAAAGATCTTAATATGTATAGCCTCGAGGAGAGGAGGGAGAGGGGGAACATGATTGAAACTTTCAAATACCTCAAGGGAATCAACAAAGTCCAAGATGGTAGCATCTTTCAGAAAAAGAGGTGTGCAAAAACATGGGGGCACAATTTGAAGCTAGAGGGGGGACAGCTCAAAAGTAATGTGAGAAAGTATTTGTTAACGGAGAGGGCTGTGGATGCATGGAACAGCCTTTCTGAGGAGGATGTGGAGTCAAAAACAGTGGTGGAATTCAAGAATGCATGAGACAGACATAAGGCAATTCTAGGGAGTGGAGGTAGGAAGAAGTAGGCTGTTGGTTAGCTAGGATCTGCAGCTTATCCATTAGGTAGGGAAATGGGCAGACTGGGTGGACCAAGAGGTCCTTATCTATCATCAAATTCTATGTTTCTATCTCTCCTCTCTCCTATTCCCTCTGTCTCACATGCTCTTTACTCTTGCAACCCCTGTACCTTCTCAATTTCACACTCCAACTCTACTGCTTGGTAATCTGCTTTCTCCTTTTGTCTTCCATCCAACTGGAATGATCAAACACCACCCACCACCTCTCCTCATCCCGCTTTGCTCTCAAATGTCAGCTGAAATCTCGTGTTGCTCCCTCCTGCTTCTGCCCTGGCTTCAACAGACATGTACTCTCTTTAGCCCTGCCTTTGACTGTAGTGACTTACTGTGCCTGAACCAGTGACTTTATTTATTTTAGCCTGTATATTACTACTGTTTTTATTTGCTGTATTAATGCACTTTTATCTCCATGTATATTTTGTATTCTTGCACCTTACCACCATGCATATTTTGTATTATTTGTATTACTTGTGTCCTGACTCGTTTCCCCCTGAGTTACACCTGGAAATGAACCTTGGTTCAGTGTGCCTTTCCTGGTTACTAATTTTCAATAAATAAACTTCACGGTATTCTCAATGGTTGAGATTAAACTGTACTAGTCCAGCATGTAGTACTTGATGTAGTGTGTATTATTTATTTTTGTCCTCTGATGCTTATCTCCTGTTCTGTCTTCTACAGGTTGACCTTGGGGCTGCTAGCCACCATCAATCTCCCCCCATGGTCTGGCCAGGCTATTGCCCTGCCCACTTGCACCCCATGGGAATCCCCCTCTCTCCTGCCCCATCTGGCAGGCCCAGACATGGGGCAGAGTCCAGGAAGCAATTTTGTTTGTTGGGAGAAGATGGGAGAATATGGAAGCAGAGTCACGCCCTGGTAACTTGAGAGCCAGGAGGTACTATCATATACCTGTCATTGGTGTTTCCTCCCTTTTCATTAGTCCCACCCACCTCCCTTGTGCTTTGGTGCTAGACTGCCAGGGTTCGAAGACGGGTGGTCACCTATGATCTAAGGCTTTCTCACTGACTGCAGGAGTTGCTTAAGCAGGAAGACCCTTGCCCCTCCCCCATAGCCTGACTGTATTGCATAAAGAGTTACTATATACAGTACATTTAGATGGCCTCAAACCTACATTACTGTTGCATGTTCCTCTGACAGCCTTCCTATAGTTCAGAAGTAGTCCAGTCTAGGAACTAACTAGCATTGAGCTGAAACCATGAAAGTAACCATTAGGAGATATAGATTATTTACAGTTTATTTTCTGAGGTAGGAACAAAGCAGACTCTAGGGACCTTTAATATTATTTTTCTGCCCGTAACATTTTCTATGCTTCTAAGAAGATATCCCTGCTATGATGCTGTATTTTATTCATAGTAGGGTCCTGTTTCTACCCAGTTTTACAACTGTGAGGGACTACACCTGAGGAGGGCAAGTGACTTGTTCCTGGTCACATAGTGAATAAGGGGCTTTGAATTTGAATCTCCAGGTTTATAGGGCTATACTTTAACCGGTACCACCAAGCCGCATCGACAACGAAGTTGTCAAAATGTGGCTTGATGAAATCCACAAAGTTGACAGGTGAAATTTCACCTGTCGGACACTGAGTGTTTTTTTATGGAGGGGGGACTTTGCCCTCCACACCGCCTGAATCTAAAGATAGCAAACTCTGAGTCCAAGTTTGTTCAGAGCAGGTGGAAACACTTGCGAAATGATGACATTTTGCCAAAGGATCATTACAGAGACAATTTCAAAACCTGACGAAATTGTCACTGTAATGGGTTTTGCTGTCAAAATCTTTCTATTTCTATGGTATACCACTTTAACCACCAGGGCTACTCTGTCTCAAACTAATTGGTAGCACCCCTTCCAATGGTTAGGACTTGGGAGTATACATAGGGGTTATTTAGTTTCCAGGACATCCAACACCCAAAAGCTATCAATGTCTGGACTCTTCACATGGTCCTCAACATGGGACTTTTGCTGCAAGGAGACCGGGCAGCAGCAGTAAGTAGTAGTCTGTGGCTGGATGTGCAGCACTATGAAGAGTGCACTTAACTCAGGTCTGTGGCTAATGATGAGGGACCAGATTCTGTTTACGCTATGCCCCAGGGTGCCTTGTAAGCGAGCAGCTGAGCTGCCTCAATGATACTTGGAAATGTAAATGTAGCCCCCATGTGCTAGGAAGGAGTTAATAATCTGGTCTCCTTCCTCTGGATGAGTGCCCAGTAACATTGCTTGTTGGCAATAAAAGGTGGGGGAGCCATCTTGAGAGAGTTCAGGAATCTGCAGAGCTGCAGGAAACAGATGCTGCAGGGCAGACTAGTCTAGTCTGCAGAATAGGCCCATACCATTCCAGGGCCTCTTTTTTCCTTGATCTACAACTGAGCCTTAACAGCTTTGAATGAAGTGGCAGAAGCCTGAAACAGGAGCACCTTGGGGGCTGAGTGGCTGAGACAGAGCCAGATGAATTCAGAACTGAGATGAGAGAAGGACACATTCACAACTAAAGAAACTAATCTGAGAGGCTTCCAAAAAATAAGATACAGGAGGGAGCAGTGCCCTCCTCCTTGTAGGGGCCATAGGGATAGTGTGCAAAGCACATTGGTTCCTGTCAAGCTGCAGTTTCCTGGAGGGATTTGTACACGCTCTAGTTACCACCTCTGCTAACTGAGGTCCCTGTGTTACAAGACCACTGGGAAAATAAGATATGATAGGTAGAAAGTAACAATTGAAAATTAACTGAAAATTAATTAAGAACCCTTCTCCAGAGTTCTCCTAAATCTAATAAGAATGAAAAAAGTCACAAGGTGCTAGTGCAGGTCTATGCCTGATCCAGATGGAGGGTGAGTGATAGTTCAACAGTGTGGAGTGGAGTCACGCAGATATCCTTCACTGTCCCTGTGTTCTAGTATGCCTATGGGGGTCATACATATGTGCTGAACACTGCCAACAAAGAATATTCTTGTTGCTGGGGAATTTCCAAGAAGGCTTGCCTGTCCAGAAAGCTGTGAATGAGGGTAGGGTACAAGTCAAGGATCAGAGTAAGAACCACCATGTCTACCACCTGCTCTTCATGTAATATTTATTTATGACTTTAATAACCAGGTAGGTGGACTGATCCATAAGGACCGATTTCAGCCACTACCCGGGCCTCAGAGACAGGCAGCAAGGAGGACATTGGAAGATGTACAAAAGTGCATATCCAGCAGTAATACAAGTACATGTAGGGGCAGTGAAACAATTTGGATACAGAGAAGTAGAGACTGGGTAACAAAAGGAGGTCTAGGTATAAAAGGGGAAATGTAAGAAATGTTCCACTGTGCAACTGCTGACAGACAAACACAGACAATGACAGAAGAAGAAGAATCAGCATTTATATAGTGCTTTTCATACACATTGTATCCCAAAATGCATTACAAGCAATGTTAGACTTGTATTGAAGTGACCGACTGTGTAATTGCAACAATTTTGCACAGCAACACTCACACACATCCTTTTCAAGAACTGCAGGAACCAGTTTTATGGAAAGGGGAATTTTGGCCAGGGACACAGGGGAATCCTCTACTCTTGCAGTTCATGGTTGAGGGAGGCTTTAATTAAGAATATAATGCCTGAGGAAGTGAAACAAGCAGTGATGTCTCTTTCCTTTGGTACAGCTCTTGGGAAAGATGGGTTTTGTACTGAACTTCACAAAATAATGATTGATTATATTCCTTAAGATTTATATTTATATTCCTTAAGATTTAGTTGATTTATTTAATGAATGTCTTAATTTAATTACTTTACAGAGTAGTATGTATGAGGCTGTTATGAGCTTTATTCATAGGAAGGCCCTAAAAATTAATTGAGTAATTGAAGGCAAATTAATATTCTAAATGCAGATTTTAAGATTTTGTCAAACATTTTGTGTATGAGATTAAGTCTGGTATTGGAACATATTATTTACCCATCATAGTTATATGCTGTTTCACATTGTAAAATCCAGGATCACTTATTTCTTTTAAGTGAAATTTTTGAAGAAAATCTAGAGGTCATCTGGAGGGTTATCTTCTTTCTTTGGTCCAAGACAAAACCTTTCATTGCTTATCACATGAAGTTCTGTTCTCTGTTCTTAAGCGCTATGGTTTTCCTGATATCTTCATTATATGGATCAGAATATGTTATAGTAAGGCCATAATGATTATAAATGTCAATGGACAGATGTGAGAGAGAATCAGAATTTCAAATGAAGTAAAGCAAGTGTGTCCTTTAAGCCCCCTCTTATATATCATAGAGATGGACCCATTACTCTGGAAAATAAAACAAAATAGGGCTTTTGGAGGTATTAGAATTATATAGGCTATGACTCTGAGTAAAACACTGGCATATGTGGATAATTTATGCTTGCCTATAGACTCTGAACAATCAGGGTGGAAAGTAGCATCAGACTTGGAGCTTTTTGCAGAATGGCTCAAAGACCCCCGATGATGTACCGCTAGTATGAAATTGGTCGGGGTTCTGTGTTGCGGTTCCTGATGCTGGCTGATTGTAGTATCTGCATTTTTATTAAATAAAATATATGTCCTGTGTGGCACCAAGCAGAGGTGTGCTGATTTTTGTTGCTACATTTATGGTTCTTTCTCATGCACCCTCCTTTAGTACTGGAGCTGCTTTTGCTTCTTTTTGTTCAAAGATAAATCAGCAGTGCTCACAGATTAATTATGCTCTTTCCCTGTAACTCCAGGGCATTTTTCCTGGGTTTTCCTGTAGATAACACGGTTTCCAATGGAAGTTAAATTGCTCACTTTTCCTGCATAATCAATGCAAGTCTATGTAAACAATTTCC
This sequence comes from Neoceratodus forsteri, assembly GCA_016271365.2. NCBI lineage: Eukaryota > Metazoa > Chordata > Ceratodontiformes > Ceratodontidae > Neoceratodus > Neoceratodus forsteri. The sequence goes on along the minus strand of CM057458.1, from coordinate 720,324,690 downwards.
CTGTAGATGGTTCCATTTCCCCATACAATACAGGTGTTCCCGTAGATCTGGGAGCCCTGAATCAGATGAAGGATGTTGGGTGGCCTTGAATAATCAAGTTATATCTAGAAGATAATTCTGCCATTTTTAAGGCCTAAATTATGGAAGAATATACCCTTGATTTTTCTGAGGTGATGGTATAGTTACTTTTTCCTTTAGGGTTTTGTTGATTACTCTGTTAAAACTATTTAACTCCTTTTTTTTCTATGGGATATAAACGGGGTACATAAGGACAGCTTCTTTATTTTCCTTTATTTTGCTATTAATTGAATCTGTGGATATGTAAATATTGATTGTTGTGTATAGCTTTTAATCTTCAATGAAAATGTCCCCATTCTTGTGAAAAGAACCTTGGGTTCTTTTACTTCAACCTGGACACCTACCTGGACAGCACCAGAGATGAGTTAAAGGGACCTCAGTTTAAGTTCTCATCCAAAGTACAGTACCCCCCTAGTACTGCACTTCGGTGCCAGCTTTGATGGTGTGAGCCCAATCCCAGTGTGGGACCAGAACCCATGACCTTCTGGCCCAGTGGTGGATATTCTACCAACTGATCCACGCTGACCCCCAGTCACTCAACTCTGCCCTTATTACTCTATCCTATCACCCAAGATGTATTGTCTAGATAAGTTTTTGTCCAGGTTTATCCACCCCATCCCCTGATGTTCGCTGCTCTAGTGCTACCACCTGAGTATCTATTTAAGAGGAATAGTCAGCATTAAGAGCCCTGCACCCAAGTGTGGGGCTGATTCCAATTTCCACTTTGTGGGCAAATACTTTTTTATTTACTGTTTACTGCAATATACAGTAGTAGCTAATTTTGCTGACTTCCAAGATGACATTTGCTGTAACCAGAAATCCCAGAATCCACTGCAGCTGACATCAAATTAGGGACATAGAAGGGGGAAGGGAGCTTGCCAGATACTGGCCAAACTTTTAAATAGTGGAGGTGGATGGCAATCACTGCGCATCCACCGCACTATTTTGTCCGCTGGTCACCGGTGGAACATGGCACTGTCTGCCATGTCCAACATAGCCACTGGAGTGCTTTCTGCATGCACAACAACTTGCACATGTGCACAGAACTCTGGCAGCCATCTTGGACACGACAGACAGTGCCGTGTTCCGCCATGTCCTCGGCTGCAGAGCTTGTATCTTACTGTCATGTCATGCTTTGTGAAACCCAAGCTTCCCTTATTATTGTATTAACTGTTTGTATGGTTCAAAAATCAAAAAAATACTTTACAAAAATAAACCTCACTGCTGCACCAAGTGTAGAAGACCATTGCTGTACCAGGTGCAGATGCTGCTGCAATGCAAGTGGATTGTTATGCTGTTTTTTTTATTTAACTTAATTCTGTTGAAATTGTGCTGCAATTCCTGAAAGAAGAAGAAAAATAGAAGACCAGAATACCATACCCACGAATATGAGTGAGCTCCGGACCATGAGCTTGTTTGTTGTTGTTGCCTCAATGTTTCTTTTAGCAGCTCAGTAGTTTCAGTAGCATTTTTTTTCTGATCAGTCTTTAATTTTGCTTTCACTTATATAAGAGAGTTTGGAGTAAGCAGAGAATTGAAGTAGTGAGTAACAGGAGTGTGACTTGTGGTAGAAAGTGAGACAGGAAGACGAGTGAGCGGCTCAGAACTCAGCAGAGCTATGCTCATCCAGGAATAGGGACAGGAACTATTTTTACTCCACACATATTCCCACTTAAAAATAAATGTTTCCATAACTGTACTGTATATTTTTGTAAGATTTGTCTAACTCATGTTAATGTGCAATACAGCATGTCAGTGATGTGTGATTATGGTGAATAATCACACTTATGTCTCATATGTTTAAAGCCAAGTGCCTCATTCTTAACAACACACTTGAGAGGTGAGTGATAACTGACTCATAATCACACACCCTGTCATGCTTTATAGTATACATATTCAATCTCTGAGAACCTGCCTAAATCCAGTTATAGTTACAATCTGTCTTCTTTTATTGTGTGCCAGGGTCCAGATATGACATTTGTGACATGAACCCTGATTTTACCTATCGTAGCTAGTTTGAGATTTAAGGCTGTCAGTTACAGCCCTCTAAAAGCTAATTAACCAGACCAAATGCACTTTATCTTTTTTCTTGTCAAATGTACCTTACACCAAATAATTTCATAGAATCATAGAAATGTGATGGCAGAAAAGGACCTTTTTGGCCATCGAGTCTACCCTTTACCTCCCCCTCCCTACTTGCCCTCTTCTCCCAGAGATCCCCCTCACCCCTTGGTCAACCTCTTGTGTCTGTCCCATGATCTCTTGAATCCCTCCACCATTTTGACCCCCACAACCTCCTCTGGCAGACTGTTCCAGTGCTTCAACACCCTCTCAGTGAAGAACTGCCCCCTCAGATTGCCCCTAAACCTTCCTCCTTCTAACCTTAGTATGTGGCCCCTAGTTTTAGCTCTTTATTTTCTTATGAATATGCTCCCTGCCTTATTGATCCCCTTCAAGTACCTAAATGTTTCTGTCATGTCCCCTGCTCCCTCTTGATCACCAGTAGGTACAGCTTCAGATCCATTAACCTCTCCTTGTAGGGCTTCCCATGCATCCCGAGTGCCATCCTAGTGGCCCTTATCTGAACCCTTTCAATCCCATCTGTTTCCTTGCATAGGTGAGGTCTCCAGAACTGTACCCCATATTCCAGGTGAGGTCTCACCATGGATTTGCAAAGTGGCATCAGCACCTCCCTCCTTCTGCTCATTATACCCCTCCCTATGCATGCCAGCATTCTATTCGCTTTGCCTAATACCTTGCTACATTGGTTTCCCCCTTCAGGTTATCCGAAATTATAATGCCCAGATCCCTCTCTTGCTCAGTTGCCTTAATTACACCCCCCCCAGTGTGTAACTTGTCTGTGAGTTGTTCCTTCACACGTGCATTGCTGTGCACTTTTTGGCACTGAATTTCAGTTGTCCGGTTTCTGACCACACCTCCAGCAATCTTAGATCTTCCCTCATTGCCTCCACCCCCTCTGGGGTGTTCACCCTAATCCAGATCTTTGTATCATCTGCAGACAGGCAGACCTTCCCTTGCAACTCCTTTGCTATGTTGCTGCTATAGATGTGAAACAAGATGGGCCCCAGCACTGACCCACTGGGGACTCTGCTCATCACCCCTTCTTCCCTGGAATATACCCCATTAACCACCACCCTTTTGGCTTCTGCCCATCAACCAGTTCTCCATCCACCTTGTTATTTTCTGTCCCACCCCAAATCTTCCAGCTTATTTACCAGCCTTCTGTGGGGGACAGTGTCGAAGGCCTCCCCAAAGTTCAGATAGGCCATGCCCACTGTTCCTTCCTGATCTACCACCCTCATCACCCAATCGAAAAACTAGATCACGTTCATCTGGCATGACCTCCCTTGTGTGAAGCCATGCTGATGGGCACCCTGTAGCCCACTGCCCAGCAAGTAGCTGACCAACCTTTCTTCTAATACCACCTCCATCACCTTACCTGCCACCGAGGTGAGGCTGACTGGGTGATAATTGCCCACCTCCTCTCTGCTGTTAGTCTAATGAAATGGCACCATGTCTGCCCTCTTCCAGTCTTTTGGCACCCACCCTGTAACCAGAGACAAACTACAGAACCTCACTAGAGGTGCTGTCAGCTTCTCTCTTAGTTCCCGGAGTACCCTAGGATGCAGGGTGTCCAGACTCATAGCCTTGTCCACCCCCAACCTACCTTACTCCCCCCCTAACCCTGTCCTCACTGATCAGGCTAGGATCTACCCATATGCCATCCCTTCCCCGCTCCCTTAACACCGGTTCCTTCCCTCCTCTTCCACCATGAAAACTGAACAGAAGTACCTATTCAGCACCTCCACCTTCTCAAAGTCCCCATCCACTGGCACCCCCCACTTTGCTTTCCTCCTCTTTCCTATATACTGAAAGAAAGTTTTATCACCCCCTTTGCCTGCCCAGCAATTATCTCCTCCATTTCTGCTTTTGCCCTCCTAATTTTCTGCCTTGCCGCCCTCAGTTTCTCCCTGCAAGTTTCCCTTTCCTCCTTTCCCTATCACTTCTTATGCTCTGAACACCCTTTTCCTTTCCCAAATTGTCTCACTCACTTCCCTGGTGAACCAGAGCAGCCTCTTACTCCTTCTTTTCTTCCTTAACTTCCTTATGCAAATATTCATGGCTTTTAGTAACCCTCTCTTAATTGAATTCCATAATTCCTCCTCTTTCCCTATCCCCTCCTTCCCCTCTATCTTGATCCTGAACATCTCCCTCATTTTGGCAAAATCCATCCATCAGAAGTCCAGGACCTCTGTGTTGGTCCATCTCACTTCGTTCCCCTTTCTAACCTTGAAGCTCACTGTATTATGGTCGCTTAGTCTTAGGCTATCCCCCCACTCAAACTCCCTCCACACTATCCCCACTGGTGAGCACCACATTTAGTATGCCCCTGCAGTGGGCTCCCACACCAGCTGTTGCAGAAAAGCTCCCTGTAGGGACTTGAGGATCTCTCTGCTCCTGGCTGACCTAGCTGATGGGATGACCAAGTCAACATCTGGCAGGTTGAGATTTACCCTATCTTATCCCATCACACCTAGAGAAACAAGCAAAAGAAAAAAAATCCCCAAAACTACATATGGTAGACACCTACAGTATAATTATATTGAACTCTCTGTGCTGATGCAGACTTCCTGACATACTTCATTTCCTTTTGCTGGCTATTTTGCTGAGCTGTCTATATCCCTCCTGCTACAATTTATTTCAGTTCATGAGCTACATCCCTTCTTGTGCTTCTTCCCCTGGACCTTTTCTTTTCCCCTTCCCCATCTCTGCCTCCATGCCCCCCCATGCTTTTCTTTTTCTTACCCCTCTTTACCTCAGTTCTATTACAACTTCACCAGTATGAGGTGACATGTTCTTAATCATGTTGAATTTCATCACCAGGGTTTCATATGGATATTAAATTTGAGAGATGAAATTGGCATAAGCAGACTCAGTACTTCACTCAGTTAACCCTTTTCAGTAATTTTTTAACATCTTTGACATTTGTTCTTTTGTCTGTTTTCCTTTAAGTGAGTGTATATACTGTGATGAGAGTCTCTGGGTCTGGCTATACCACAGAGGAAGAGGTTTTTGTATCTCAGAGAGCTGGGTTTTCTGTGTGCTGTATGCATTTTTTTCTGATGAATGAGAAAAGTGACTACCCATTTCATAAACTCTTTTATCACAGTCCTTGTGCATGACTTGTTGATAATGTTTTTTGTGTTTTTCTCTCCTGAACTGTTTGGGGAGCACCAGGATGTGTGGTCATGTGCCTGGTTGGTTGTTTTTGCAATCAAAGTAAACAGTTCCTGAGCTGTATCTAAAAATTCCCTACAAGGTACAGCCCTCCCATGCAGCCTAGTTTAGCTCCTCAGGCCTTTTTCTATGGAAGATTCACTTAGTGCTTGGCAGTGCCATGTTCCACCAGACTTCTGCTGCAGCCATATTGGCTCTTGGTAGAACTTGTTTGAACCAGCACTGACTGTGTTACTGTGAGTGCAAAGTCTCCTATGTGTTCCTATTCCACAGCTCAACTACTGTCTCGGGAGAGAGTAAATTAAAAACAGAAAATTACATGTTAATGCATTAACAAAGGTCCCCTGTCTGGGGTCCAGTAACTATAAGGTGTTTGTCTTGTCCTGGAGGCAGTCAGGAAGTGCACTATGAGTTTAAATAGACCCCTGTTGCTTAAAGATCAGCTGCAAAGCTTGTAATTAATTACCCGAGTTTTACCTCACATGTATCAGCAGCTAGATAAATACAGTCTTTAAATGTCAGTTGCCTGTGTGTTTTTATTTTAGAATGCTGAGTTTTTAGGCTACTACAGGATTTAGGATGTCTGGCAACTGTGCCGTTCAGCTGTGATTTCTTGTCCGTAACACTGTGTTCTGACAGTTCTTGACGTCATTCTTGGAGTGACGTATGCTTTACCAGCTCGTGCATACATCAGATGACAAGATCCTAGCATGCCTCGAGATCCACCTTCTCACACAATTGTAAAAAAAGAAAAAATAAATATTGTAGTCCCTGTATTGCCTATTATGATATTAATATGTTGTTGCCTGTAAAGTTGAAGATCAGAAAAAAAAATGTAACTGTTATTTCAAGTCTCGAGCTTCTCCATGAATCTGTTTGAACACTAGAGCTGTCTTTTGTTGTTAATCTGTTGGCAGAGTTGGGAATAGAGGTTCATTTTAAAATTTACAGTTCTCTAGCATATGGTTAAATACTGTCAAACATGGTGCTAAAGCTTGTCATTTCAGGAATTATTAGTACAGTGGCAAGTTTTCAAATATTTGGATAGTTAGAGCAGCATGAACGTGATCGGGAGCCTCACTGCTATTGCTCTGATTTCTTGGTGAATGGTGTTTTTGTAAAAAAAAATATCCTTCTTAAACATTTTTAAGTGATTAATCAGGGCTATTTTTCTTTCCCAGGATTACTGACTGGAGTGAGATCATGATCAGGGTGCCACTGTCATAGCTCTGAATTTGTTTGGGAGTGAAAAAGACAGTTTTGTTTGTTTCAGTGGATGACATTGTAATTTATACCCAGCCAGCAGGTTTCAGTCCAGGAAAGATGTACAATATTCAGAAGAGTGGTACTGTACATATATTGCATTAGATTTCGTTTATTCAGAACGAAATAAAACGAAATAGATGAAAGGAAACCACTGGGACTCTCACTCAGAATTGAAAAACTAAAAGCCATGACTGGACAGGCACCTTTTGTTATGCTGAGAAATGCGATCACGATCGCGATCGCGGTTGCTCTGATTTCTGTATGAAAAGAATTTGTATTTTTTTTAAATATGCTTCTTTGACATATTTTTTTAATTTCTCAGGGCTATTCCTCCTGCCCCAGAGTACTGACAGGAGCAATCGTGATCATGGTGCCACTGCCACAGCTCTGAAATTGTAATTAAAATAGCCAGTTTTCTATCTTTCAGTGAAGCACATTGTAAGTAATACTCTGCCAGCAGGTTTCAGTCCAGAAAAGATGTACAATATTCAGAAGAGTGGTACTGTACATATATTGCATTAGATTTCATTTATTCAGAACGAAATAAAACGAAATAGATGAAAGGAAACCACTGGGGACTCTCACTCAGACATGTATAAAGTAATTCAAATCCATGAGTGGCCAGGCACCTTTGTCATTGTGCTGAGAAGTGTGATCACGGTTGAGGTATCATTGCCACTGCCTGATTTTATTTATGAAAAGTGTGTGTGTGTGTGTTTTTTTTAAAAACATGCTTCTTTAACATATTTATTTAATTACTCAGGACTATACTTCCTACCCCAGAGTACTGACAGTAGTCAGATCAGGATCATGGTGCCACTGACACAGCTCTGAATTTGTATGGGATTGAAATAGCCAGTTTTGTTTCTTTTTGTGTAGCACATTGTAAATGATGCACTCCCAGCAGGTTTCAGTCCAGGAAAGATGGAAATTATTGTGAAGAGTCATAGTTTAGATATACAGTATATTGCATTAGATTTCGTTTATGCTGAACGAACTAAAACAAAATGGATGTAAGGAAACCACTGTGACTCTCACTCAGAAATCAACAAACTAATTAAAAGCCATGACTGGCCAGGCACCTTTTTGTTATTGTGCTGAGAAGCGCGATCGCGATCGCGGTTGGGGCATCATAGCCACTGCTCCGATTTCTGTATAAAAAGTATTTATATTCTTTTTAAATATGCTTCTTTTACATATTTTTTTAATTTCTCAGGGCTATTCCTCCTGCCCCAGAGTACTGACAGGAGCCATCGCGATCATGGTGCCACTGTCACAGCTCTGAAATTGTTTGTAATTAAAATAGCCAGTTTTGTATCTTTTAATGGAGCACATTGTAATTTATACTCTGCCAGCCTGTTTCAGTCCAGGAAAAATTTAATTTATTGTGAAGAATGGTGGTATAACACAGTGTGTTTGAAGGGAGGTAACTAGAGTCAGCAATTGAATTTCCTGACTTGATATTTGTACTTGCATGCTCACCTAGATGTCTATTTCTTACTAAAAAAGATTGTGGTCATGATCTGAGCACCACTGCCAAAGATCTTAAATTGTTAGGCAGGATGCTTATTTTAATCGGTCTCACCCTAACGGCCTTAATTAAATATTCTGGAGTAGATATATACATTATTTTTTTTATTGGAGCTTGTTGTCATTTAACCCCCACACACACACACACACACACACACACAGCTCACTACATTTCTTTGCTGACTGGACTGATTTCTGACTGCATTGCAGGGAATGGAAGTTTCAAACTATGATTTCATAAAATTTTGTTTACTCTGAAAGAAATAGTGTTTATATGGGGAACTGTTACAGTCTCTACACTCTGAGCCTCATTTTCAGCATTGTCCTCACTTGTCAGGGGAGTCTCTATTGGGGTAGAGAGGCTAGAACTTGGGGCACTTTCAGCTCCAGGAGTTACAATCTCTGAGTCCACAACACTTGGCTCACATGGAGAGGTTTTGACACTGGCAGTGGACTTTCAGGGCACTCAAAATACTTTTCTTTTCTGGTATATCACCAGTCTGTCCCAGTCCATCATTTTCCTCCTCTGAAAGTTCAAACAGTTCAACCATACACAATGATTCCATATCATCTGACTTGATGCTTTGCACTTCACTTTCTGGGAGCATTGGCTCCAGGGACAAATATGGGGCTTAGACAGTCCAAAGACCCAGCTTCATCTCCAGGATTGACTAGGGATTGCCCCGAAACAACTGACTCAGTTTGTAAGAAGGGTAGTATTCAAAGCCACACTCACTTTCCTCTGACATGGACTGACAGTCATGTTCAACTTGGACTTGTGGAGGGGAACACTTTAACTCTGCTTCTGTAGGCACAGACTTTCTTGATTTTTTCTTAGCAGCAGCTTTAGTCACTGGTGCAGAGGGGGCATTTTTTGGGGCTCAGACTCAATCAAGATTTGTCCAATGGGCAGGAAATTATTTCTATGCATTGTTTTTTAACATCTCTTGAATTATTTTCAGGCCTTACTTTGTACACAGGCAGATCATCTAATTTGCCCACTACAGTGTCAGGGAGATGGTGCCATCTGTCAGCAATCTTATGTTTGCCATGCAGTCCCAGATTTCTTAGCAATACCCGATCTCCCTTCTAGAGTTCCTGTGCTTTCACCTTTTATCATACCTTCTTTGTTTGCAATATTTCTTTGGCAGCCATGGTTTGAGCCAGTTGTTATGCATGATTTAGCTGGGCCTTTAACTTTGCACATACTGTAAATAGTTGTCAGCTCGAACCCCATCAGGAGAAACTCCAAAACATACATCTACCGGCAGTCAAGCTTCTTTTCCATACATCAGACGGTACAGGGAGAACCCAGTGGCATCACTTTGGTGCAGTTGTAGGCATGCACTAGGTGCTAATTTGTTGGCTCCATCTAGGCTTGTCCTTTGGGTGGAGGGTGCCTATCATATCTAGCAAAGTGCGGTTGAAACGTTCAGGCTGTGGGTCCCCTTGGGGGTGGTAATGGGTGGTTCTGGGCTTTTGCACTCCCCACAGAGAAAGCATCTCTTTGATCAGACAACTCTCAAAGTCTCTCCCTTGATCAGAATGGATTCTTTGCAGAGCCCCATAGTGAACAAAAAAGTTTTCTACAAGTACTTTTGCCACAGTGGATGCCTTCTGGTCTTTGTGGGGAAAGCTTGGGCATATCTCGTAAAATGGTCAGTGACCACCAGTACATTACTAATATTTATTTGACCTGACTCCAAACTCAGAAAATCAATACAGACCAGCTCCATGGGTGCACTGGTGGTGATGTTAACAAGGGGGGGCATCCCTTTGGGGCAAAGCTTTCCTCTGTAAGCAGCGACTACAAGTTTGAATGTGTTGCTCAACATCATCCCCCATTTTAGATCAATAGAATCTGGATCTCACCAAGTAAAGTGTTCTGTCTATACCAAGGTGCCCCATGTGGTTGTGTAAGGACCTCAGTACTGAGTCCCGAAAGGCAGTGGGCAGCACTAGTTGTTGTTTGTCTATTTGTCCCCACCCCGTCTACTGTTTCTCTGTATAACAGTCTATTGATCAGGAGCATGGGTAAGTTGATATATAATCTCATGAAAAGCAGCTTCACACTCAGGGGTCCATCTGGCTCCATATACTTCATTGGGATGGAAATACACTCTCAGGCTCAGAAGAAACTGACCTCTTGTATTTTTGTCGGTAGGAGGGTAACTTGAGTAAGATTAAGTAAAGGACTTGATCACTCTTGAATAGTCCTTGATGAAATGGCTGAGTAGCCACAGAATCCCAGGAATCTTGCAGTTCTTTTTGATTGTGAGGCTGTGGCCAGGTGGTTAAGGCCACAACTTTACTTGGGTCGGTCCCTATTCCCTCGGTTATCACTCTCCAGGCAGTGAGGACTCCTCTGGGGTAATAGTCTGTGGTACTTTGAGCTATCTATGGGACCCTTATACTCTGCTAGGGCCATGAAAGTGTGGGTGAGCAGATTAGTGCCGACCCACCACCACCGGTTTTGTAAACCTTCCACTTTAGAAAGTTATCCCTCTACAGTGTCCTTACTGGTACCCAGCGGATATCCAAAATAAGTATAGCATTTTGGGGTCGATCTCCTGCCCAGTTCACCACTCCATCAACCGGTGTACAACCACTTCTGTCTGGGTATCCATTTATTTTTAACAGTGATTCGTAAATGTGCCCACTAAGGGATGCTAATCCTAGTGGTGCCTCCAAGATGTAACCCCTAGGTGGCACTATCCCAAGGGCTACTGCCCCTGCCTGCTTTGCTACTAACAGGTTGAGGGGCCTAGATCCAATGGCGGGTGCCTCCACCCAGAGGTCAGGGTTTGTAGTGGTTAGAATAGCTTGGTCACAGCCCTCTGGGGCACTGAGATCCCTTTTATTCCTCTAATGGCTCACACAGTACACATGATTTACAGTCCCAATGCCCCACATTTACACACTGTTCACTCATAAGTACCATTTACCCTCAAGACTGATTATGTAGCACGCCTCTGAGGACTCCCTGTAAAATAAGGTTAAACAATATACACAGCGAAATACAATACTGTTTCTATAAGTACTAACACCACAGACAGTATATTGTATAACAACAACAAGTCTGGTTTATTTAGGGGACAGTAACACGGGAGGGGGAAATCAGGGTAATTGGTGGTATTAAATCACAGTACTGTGCACACATACTGGGTCTGAAAAGTCACACTCTGGGTACCCAGGTTGGAAGGGGCTAGCCAGGTCTGTTTCCCAGGGTTGGCTGGCAGGTGCAGATGGATAGGGCCCTGTAGAAGAAAATATATGCACAACACCCAATTGTAATCCGGAGCCGCCCAGACTTGGAGAATTCAGGAAAGCTCCTGGAAGACTTTTGGGAACCCCCATTTGCAGGGGGTTACATTTGTATGGAAACTTTCACATGACATAGTTTTCTAAGCTGTTACAGGACCCAATAAAACAGAAGCTAATCAGATTATCCACCAGGATATTTGAGAGCAGCTGATCAGTCCAGCAAGTCTCTTTCTTTCTTTCTTTCTTTCTTTCTTTCTTTCTTTCTTTCTTTCTTTCTTTCTTTCTTTCTTTCTCTCATTCTGTTGATCACAACCTGCAGAGGCATCTTTTCACTCTGAACAAAATTGCTCTTTCCGCCTACCCGTCGGCACAGCAGTTGGATTAGTGTCCAAACTATGCCATCTGCATGTAGATCACAGCATAACACACACTCTGTTGTTGTTAGGTGAAACACATATATTATGGGGATATGAAATTAATTATATATGCCTTGGTCTTTACAGTTCTGAAAAAAACAAACACTCAGAGATGTCTAGGTTTGCTGGCTTATCAGTACTATCCACATCAAGCCATATCATATTACATTTATTCCTGGTAGTTTAAAAGGTGACAGCCACTGAGAATGAAGCTTTCCTGATATCTTTATTAACAGTTGTAAATACTTTGCAAGATAGACGTGAGTATGTATAGCAATTTTTGTGGACTCAAATTTGGTAATATTTATGTTGTTAAAATATATTTATTTTCTTTTTAATTTTCCTATTGTAGATAAATCACAATGCCATATTGTAGTGCTACAGGGTGCAATAGTAATTCTAGCTCAGGCAAAGGTTTTCATACTTTTCCAAAGAGTTCAGAAGAAGAAAGCAGTGGGTCACTGCAATGCGAGGGCAGATTGGCAACCATCGAATCATCATGTATTATGTTCTGATCATTTCGATGACAGCCAGTATTTACTTGATCCTTCTGTTCTTAAGAGTATTGGATTCACACCAGGTCAAAAGCGGCTGAAACATACTGCAGTTCCAACAATATTCAATACTTTCACTATGAGTAGGAACGATACTAACAATGCTGTCGAAAAACAAAGATGTTTGGAGGTTTGTTACCAGACATGACATGTGCATATTATCAGAGTACATATTGTTTATAATTTATATTATACAGCTATGTGATTCTAAATTGAGCTAGATAGTTACATACCTTTTTTGCTCTGTTTTCACCGCCACCCAAGAACTATCTCAGGCATCCCTGCTACCCAAGCTCTCTACCTCCTACCTGAAGTCCTGTCTCCATTTTGCTATGGCCAGGCAGCTCACCCAGCTCTGAACACCCAAAGTGGGACCGTCCAATCCTCCCAGGGCACCTCTATCTGCCAATCTGATGTGCCCAGCATAGATGGTTGAGAGAGGTACTGGAGTGTATCACATCTCGGCAGGGTGCCATCACCTATCCACATTGATGGGGTTTTCACTTTACATTGACCCCACAGAGTGCAGCATGCAGTGACACTGGTGCATGGCTACCCTGATTGCATCTGCTGTGTTTCACCCCTGACTTCTGGCTGGTGTTATTGCAATGACTCCACTTCCGTCACAGGCCGCCAGAACAACAAGCAACCACTGGATTGCTATCTGGGAGAAGAGAGCTGTCCTCAACCCTTAGTGACATCAGATTGGCTTTAGATAAATCATTATATGTTCTGAATTACAAATTTACAAGCAGTGATTATTGTAGTATAAATTGTTAATGTTGTATATTTAGAATCTTATACTAACATTATTGCCAATTTCTTGTGTTAGGTAAACCAATAGGGCATTTATATCACAGATGAGAAGTATGCATCCAGTGAATGTTTCAGCTACAGTTAGTATTCAATCAGCTGCACAGACAACCTTTTCTAACTTATCAGTACAAACTGATAATATGGTATGTAATATATTACTATATAGCACTGCACTATGTAGTATCTTTAGACAAGTATTGTTGTTATTATAGCTGTGCTGTAATTTAACATGTGTTTATAGATTCTAACTTCTAGAGGAACACAGACTCTTAAAATGTCCTCATGGGTTTGGTAAAACTCATAACACTGAGGATGTCAAACTGTACTGCATGGAGTGGATAAAGGTACTCAAACAGATCCCATAACTGTAGAGACATTTTCTGTTGGTGTACAGTGTGACTTCACTAGTCAAATGTTTGATAGTGATGATTCAAGCGCAGTGATATGGACACTGACAACCTAATGGATTTAGACAATGATCCAGACTGGATGAGCAAACTGACTTAAGGGATGATCTCAAAAGGGTGAACACAAGTACAAAACATATTGACCTGTGAGTTATTTTGATTAATATTTTAAAAAAACAAAACGTTATTTTCATTATTAAAGATTTTCTATTACGTACACTTTTTAAGTAGTGAAGCACCAAAGTGTCAGTTTCAGAGTACAGACATAATGAGCTGTTACTGTATTTGTAATCAAATCTGTCAGATTTAAGATTACAAACATATAGTTCTGTTGCTGTACTTGTAATATGGCTCAGAGAATGGAGCGGAAACCAATATTGTGGTGAAATGTGTGAGGATGTGGAACAGGGGTACATCAAGGTACACAGACTGAAAGAGCCTGAGATTTATTTGGATGGGGGATGTGTAATGGGTGGATTGACCATAGTGCTGGATATGGATTGGAAGATGGTGGCTAGATGGAGTGTAGGCAGATTGCACAAATAAGGGAGGAAGTCATGTGGTTGACGTGGATGATAGGATGGGTAGGAGTGAGGGGATGTGGCAGGATACGAGATCCACAGAGGGAGTAAGATGGAGCAGTGGAAGTAGAGGATGGAATGGAGGTGTTGTCGGGGGATCAGGTGCTGAAGCAGAAATGACCATGTGTCAGGAATCTAGATGGGAAGGCTCCAACTCCCCCCCATCACCAACAACTCCCCCCCATCACCAACACACAGAATGGTAACATGGAACACATGAATTGAACATTCTCTAGAAATCTACTGGCGTACAAACAAAGACACACACAGGCCTGAAGAGGTGACAGAACCTCAGTTTTATCTGTTGCCATGTAAGCAGCAGGGGGATCTCTGACAAACTGGTAGGGATAGCAGGGGGTGGGGTTTAATGGTCATCAAAAAAACACTAGCAATGGAAACTCTGAGTAGTACTTGATTTGTTATATTTGTGTATGTGTGTAAGGTGGGGGGAGCTCATGAGTATAAATAACATTAAATTATTTACTTACTGTATTTAATGGAATGGACTTTTAAACGTTCATAATTGATGTTCGTTCCCATTTATTTCTTTGCATTAAATACATAGAGTCCATGGCAAGAAGTCTAAGATGACATCAGTTGAAAGAAAATTTATAGTTTTTGAATTAATCCAACTCATGCGGTTTCTACTTTTTTAGTTAATTAGTGGTCATTGAGGATTTCATAGTCCCTCTGTCCATCCCTGGCATGTTTAGATCACCCAATACCACCACCCTTCCATTGTCCAATCTACAATGTCCACTAATATCTATCACCAGACAGTCTTCCAGTTCCTCTGCCAGAGCATAGGGTTTGTACACCACTCCTATTTTTACTCTCTTGCCCCCCTTTCATTTTCAGGGTGACCCAAAATGTCTCTGCAGTCCCTCCGCCTCATCCACCCCTCATTTTCCAATGTTATTTTTGACTATCAATGATACCACCCCTTCCCCTTCTCAACTCCCTATCCCTCCAAAACACAGTGTAGCCTTCCAGGTTCAGGTCCCAGTCATGCTCTGTGATGGCATAGGTCTCAGTGACAGCTGCCACAGCCTGGCTCATACTCTCATCTGTCCTGTCTGTGTTTAACCTCCTTGTCTGCCATGATCCCATGACCCAAACCTCAGCCTCTTTTATTGTACCCTCCTTCCACTGTTCTCTCTGATTTCCAGTCCATTCCTCTTGTCCTCCTGCTCCTCCCTATCCTCCCACATCATAGCTGTATCCTGAACTCCAGCACTCACCTACTCTACTACCAGACATAGGGGATTGAAATGGTTGCCAAGCCTAATGCCAGACCACAAAACTCCTCTCCCATCCTACGACCCAATCCTGGTTCCCTCTGTATAACCCCAGATGCCTGCTTGCTTTTGTGAGTTTCCTCCATGGTTCTCATCTGTTAGAGTCCCCATGTGCCCTCTGAGTATACCCCTGTGCACCTCTCCTATGCCAATGTCTTTAGTACATGGTGCAGTCACATAGGTGACCCTTTCCCACCATACCTTCCCCCAGCTATTTATACAATGAAAATTATAATTTATTACTGCACATGGAGATACTAGTCATCACTAGTTAATATAGAAAGATAATTACAAGCTGTGGATGTATGAATGAACAAATGATGGTGTCTGAACTGTACTATTTATATTGCATAGATTGATAATTCGTGCATTACATTTTAATGAAAATTCTTCAAGAATGCAGGCAGTCACTAGATCTGGGAAAAGGAAATGGGTGTATCCTTCCCCAAAGCAGATCAGGAGCACCTGTCGATAGCAAATAAAAGTAGCAGCAAACATGGTATTTATTATATGAAATTGAAACCAAAATAATTCTTTACCACTAGTTAATGATCTGCTTCTGTTAATATACTTCATTTTACATTCTCATTGCATGAGTGCTTTTCAATTTAAATTATTATAGTGTTTTAATATTTAAACTTTCTCTGTCAGAATATGTTGGAGAGCTAATGTCAGAGGTCATTTCACAAAGACATCATCCAAGCTATAGATCTGCTGCAAGTCGTGAAGCACATAACATGCCAATTCTCTCCAATTGCATCATCCTTTATCAAGACAGACAAAGAAATACTAGTAGCAATGCACAGGAGTAGATTTAACAAGGTTCTTTTCGACCAGAGGTAGTAGTCCTGCAAAAATATGTCTAGTTCCATTAATATAATAACATTGTCTACATCATATGTGGTGATATATATTTTTTATTATTTTACAAAAAAACTAAATTCGATAGACAACCTGCCATTAACATGGGTAGACAAACTAATATCAGAAACAGTGATTTTTAAGGAGTGTATTGATTCTGTTAATAGCAGTTGTTGTACCTGATCCATAAGCTAGACAGTATTTGGGCTAATGTTGGCTAGTTTGAGTGCATCCAGTGTCATTGAATGTCTGTGGTGATAAAGTACACCAAGCAGATCCACCCCATCCTGTCTTGTCAAGTGCCCTTTTAATAAATTTGATTGTTTCGGCTTTGGTGACACAGCAAATAAAATCATACGAATGTAACATTGTATATACAGTTTTAATTGTCTATTAAAAATGGTGTTTCTTATTGATTTTATTGTTTTCTTTTTGTAGCCATGGTCATGAGATGATAACTGATAGTCAAGATCTTCAGTTGGAGGAATAAAAATATCAGAAGTATTGCACGGATTTAGAAGAAAAGACAAATGGATGCTAGTTTTACTATACACATCCATAACCACATATCATTTGTCAATGTTGTGAGGTTAAAATAATATATTTGAAAAATTACATTGTAAGACAAATCGATAAAACTGATGTTTTAAATAAACATAAAGAATTCAGTAAATGCTGTTCATGGAATAAAATTAATTGAATTTCAATATTAGTAGTCACAGAATGTTTCTGTTTATATCTCTATCTATATCTCTATCTCTCTTTATATCTATCTTTTATCCATATATCTCTCCCTCTCGCTCTAACTATTGTATCAATATATATATTTCTAAGTATAACTGCCTGTCAATCTGTTAATCAAAATTACAACATGAAAACAGCATGAACTGCAGTCATATATTATAAATCTGTTTACACACTAAGCAAATTGAAAACTGGTGTACGAGTCAGATGGGAATCTATCTCGTATTTTGGTTACAGCACAAGATGGGATAATCTTCCTGTTCCCACATCCCAATCTACCAAAAATCCAGTATACAAATTTGCGATATGCCATATACCTGAAGGCCTGTGAAAAATAGAGAACTGAGTTTATAAATCTGTATTAGTTCTATGGTTAAGTTATCT
Organism: Neoceratodus forsteri; assembly: GCA_016271365.2. Taxonomy (NCBI): domain Eukaryota; kingdom Metazoa; phylum Chordata; order Ceratodontiformes; family Ceratodontidae; genus Neoceratodus; species Neoceratodus forsteri. The sequence goes on along the minus strand of CM057458.1, from coordinate 720,307,232 downwards.
GTAATCCTGATATTATATCAATTTGCTATAAATAACACATAAAAAATACTATATATAATGGAGCTAAATAGAAGGCAATAATATCAAAATGGTTATTGAAACATTGATAAAATCAATAACATACAAGTCAGAAAACAGACAGCAGCAATTTGAATAAAATTTCATGTATGTTAGGGTCAGGTTTGTATGTTCAGCAGATACACTATGAATGGCCTATAAGGTGGCTATTCAAAGTCATGTAATATTAATGATGCCGTTAATTAACATAGGAGTTACAGGCAGACTTCTCATTATCTGACCACAATTGCTACATTTCTATATAACTAAATACAAGATTTAATATAAGAATAAATGTAGAAATCTTAATACTAACTCCTCTTGTGAAACTTCATCACCCATTGGACCATCATGTTCAATGAATTCATTTAGTGATGCTTGCAGGACATATTGGTTCAAACAACAAGACCCAAAGCCTGGATGATCAGTTATACATTTCATGCCTTTATATTTCTTTATCTCATGCCTTACTCCTCTGTATGATGAACAGCATCTGTTCTCTGCTACAGTGGGCATGTTGGTACAGTTTTGACAAGTACACCTATCAAAGTTAATGGGGGGAGAAAATTACATTAGTTGAAATGTAATTTAAATTACATAAATTTTTTTTCTGCGCTTATTAATTGTAGCTTGTGTAAGCAATAAGCCACAAAGGGGTGTGTGTAAACCATATTTTATAACACGGCCAGGAGCATGGTAAAAGGCATGAGGCCAAAGGCCTAGTGACTTCAGTTGCTGCCCATGCTGTAAAATATGGTTTACACACACCTCTGCATGCCTTGATACACTTATAAAACTGAAGATAGAAGGGGGAATTTTTTACTGCCAGCAAAGAAACAGTTGTTGTGAAAACCATAAACAGTACTTATTGTTTCTAATTTGTTTATGTATGTAAGGTGAGTATGATAATCAGAGAAACAGCCTTTAATTCATTTGCTTTATTTTTTTGTAAGGTAGCTTTATTTTTAGGACCCAGTCAAAGTTCTTTACAGTATAAAGGCAGCAGCCATGTTTGTGGTGGAAAATCAGCTCTGACAGTAGAAGGTTAACTGAAAAGCCTTTGTTCCAAGTTCCCATTGATCTGTGTAGCAGACTCTTCACTGCTGAGCTGGTGGGGGGGGCATTGCTCTGGGGGAGATACTGGTTTGTCCCAAGCATAACTAGAAAAGAAAAGAGACTGAGGGTGATGGGTCATTGAGGAAGAAGATCTAGGGACAGGTGGGGTGGGGCCTTGATCCAGGAGGACAAACTGTCATTGTCCACAGTGAACCAGCAGTATGTAATGGAACCAAGGAGATCAGATCAATGAGAGATGCTTCAGTCGGATGAATGATACAAGTGGGCGGATATGTGGAAGTTGATCGGGTCCACCCGAGAGATGCCCTGGACTGACAGGCGATAAAAAGAAAATATAAAAATAGGCATGTAGACAAATTAGTAAAATGGGTCAGGACCTGGTTGAAAGTATATGGTTCCAATCCATAGAGAACAGAATGACTAGCAAGGTAGACTGGGACAGTCATGTTCAATGGATATGAACATAAATGTGTACATTGGATGAGTAATATTGTGTGAAGCACAAAGCGGAAAACTACAGTATATGCCCTTTTATATTACATGACTGTTATCCTTATTTTGATGGTGAAAGATGAAAGAAATTAATGAGGCCTTCAACAGAAAAAAAAAAAAATAAACAATAAAATAAATAGACAGGACAGATAAATAGATCCAGACCACCAGATAGAGGTTTTGTATTCAAGAGCAGTAAGTGTACAAAAAAAAGTAGGAGCACAAAATTACAGTTTATTCAGGAACATGATAATGAGTGGTTGTTTGTAAAGGCTAGGAGAAAGGGAACTACCTATTGTAGGAGCGTTAGTACTAGTATAGTATTATTAAAAGTGGAGAGTGACCAATGACACAAAACAGAATAGGAATGCGGCCTCAAGTTGCTAGAGCTGGTATTTTTTTGAGGGCGGTTGGATGCACGGGGTGTGGGGCAGCCATAGCACTAGACTGGACTTGGAAGTTTGGAGGTTGCCCAGTGTGCCACCAGCTGGCAAAGCTTGAGGAGGAAGTAGAAGGACTTCAGAGACATCTGGTAGAGTCGAAAAGGAAGGGACATAGGGTGGCCTGCAGACATACACAGGGGGAAGAAACCTCCAGCACAAGGGGATGAAACCTCTGTGGTATATGAGGGAAGTAGCAAAAAAATGTGATCCCTCTGCATAAGGGGGGGAGAAAGGGAGGAAATGGGAAGTTACAGGCCCGTGAGCTTGACATCAGTGGTAGGAAAGTTCATGAAGAAGCTAGTAAAAGGCAGGATCACCAGCTACCTGGAGACAAATGGCCTGATGAATCCAAAGCAACATGTGTTTACTATGGGCAGATCCTATCAAACAAATTTGATAAAGTTTTTTGACGGGGTCACCAAGGAAATAGATCAAGGTACAGTGGTATATGTAGCCAGAGGCAGTCGTTGGAGAAGAAACAGTGGAGGGAATCAAAATAGCATGGGACAACCACATGGGAGTGTTGGTGAGGAGCCATAGGTCCAAGCAGATAGCTAGGCAAATGGGCAGACTTGGTGGGCCTAGTTCGATCCTTTTCTGCCATCACTTATCTATGAATCTATGAACATGTATACATGTATAGCATTCATTTGCAATGGTACATATTCATCTACCAGCATTTACTACAGGCTTGCACAATATTGTATATTGTGCTTCTGAACTCATCCCAGCAAACCTTAACAAATACCAAACTGAAAAAAAAACAAGAAAAAAAAAAACAGTGAATTGATACATATAGGATTTCATTTTATTAGGTGTAGGGTTAAGAATCCACATGGTGGGCTGTCTATTACCAGTGTCCAGCTGAGAGAATTACTGTGCATAACTGACTTGCTCTGAATTAATCAGTGAGCTAGTGGAAATTGTGGGATTCAAACCCTTGTCTGCAGACTGTTAAAAAAATTACTCAATATCACTAACTGTAACATATACACTGTACAGTTGGAACAATAAAATATACTCTAAATGATATAAGCACCATAATGTTATTTCCAGTACAAACTGAATATTTGTTTCCTTTTATCAGAATATAAGCTAAATAGGTAGAACCCACCATTCATCAACTGGTATTACATCTGCAAGCTCCACAGGTTCACTGTGCACCTCAGTAACTGAATCTGGTATAATTATGGGTTCAAATGCATATGGCATGATCTCTAGGAGGAATTAAGGAGCCATCATACTCAAATTCTTCTGTATCCATAATAAAGATAGCAAACTCAACATGCAAAAAGAATATTTGGATTCTGTAAAAAAAAAAATGATAAGGATGTTAACCAATGCTATGAGACCATTTAAAATAAGTATCTTGCCAACATTTTCAGAGCTGTGGCAGTGGCACCATGATCGAATGGCTCCTGTCAGTACTCTGGGGCAGGAGGAATAGCCCTGAGAAATTAAAAAAATATGTAAAAGAAGCATATTTAAAAAAAATATAAATACTTTTTATACAGAAATCGGAGTAGTGGCTATGATGCCCCAACCGCGATCGCGATCGCGCTTCTCAGCACAATAACAAAAGGTGCCTGGCCAGTCATGGCTTTTAATTAGTTTGTTGATTTCTGAGTGAGAGTCACAGTGGTTTCCTTACATCTATTTCGTTTTAGTTCGTTCAGCATAAACGAAATCTAATGCAATATACTGTATATCTAAACTATGACTCTTCACAATAATTTCCATCTTTCCTGGACTGAAACCTGCTGGGAGTGCATCATTTACAATGTGCTACACAAAATGAAACAAAACTGGCTATTTCAATCCCATACAAATTCAGAGCTGTGTCAGTGGCACCATGATCCTGATCTGACTACTGTCAGTACTCTGGGGTAGGAAGTATAGCCCTGAGTAATTAAGTAAATATGTTAAAGAAGCATGTTTTAAAAAAAAAAAACACACACACTTTTCATAAATAAAATCAGAGCAGTGGCAATGATACCTCAACCGTGATCACACTTCAGCACAATGACAAAAGGTGCCTGGCCACTCATGGATTTGAATTACTTTATACATGTCTGAGTGAGAGTCCCCAGTGGTTTCCTTTCATCTATTTCGTTTTATTTCGTCCTGAATAAACGAAATCTAATGCAATATATGTACAGTACCACTCTTCTGAATATTGTACATCTTTCCTGGACTGAAGCCTGCTGGCAGAGTATTACTTAAAATGTGCTTCACTGAAAGATAGAAAACTGGTTATTTTAATTACAATTTCAGAGCTGTGGCAGTGGCACCATGATCACGATTGCTCCTGTCAGTACTCTGGGGCAGGAGGAATAACCATGAGAAATTAAAAAAATATGTCAAAGAAGCATATTTAAAAAATACAAATGCTTTTCATACAGAAATCAGAGCACCGCGATCGCGATCGCGATCGCATTTTCAGCACAATAACAAAAGGTGCCTGTCCAGTCATGGCTTTTAATTAGTTTATTCAATTCTGAGTGAGAGTCCCAGTGGTTTCCTTTCATCTATTTCGTTTTATTTCGTTCTGAATAAACGAAATCTAATGCAATATATGTACAGTACCACTCTTCTGAATATTGTACATCTTTCCTGGACTGAAACCTGCTGGCAGAGTATAAATTACGATGTCATCCACTGAAACAAACAAACTGTCTTTTTCACTCCCAAACAAATTCAGAGCTATGACAGTGGCACCCTGATCATGATCTCACTCCAGTCAGTAATCCTGGGAAGGAAAAATAGCCCTGATTAATCACTTAAAAATGTTTAAGAAGGATGTTGTTTTTTTACAAAAACACCGTTCACCAAGAAATCAGAGCAATAGCAGTGAGGCTCCCGATCACGTTCATGCTGCTCTAACTATCCAAATATTTGAAAACTTGCCACTGTACTAATAATTCCTGAAATGGCAAGCTTTAGCACCATGTTTGACAGTATTTAACTGTATGCTAGAGAACTGTAAATTTTAAAACGAACCTCTATTCCCAACTCTGCCAACAGATTAACAACAAAAGACAGCTCTAGTGTTCAAACAGATTCATGGAGAAGCTCGAGACTTGAAATAACAGTTACATTTTTTTTGTCTGATCTTCAAATTTACAGGCAACAACATATTAATATCATAATAGGCAATACAGGGACTACAATATTTATTTATTTCTTTTTTCTTTTTTTACAATTGTGTGAGAAGGTGGATCTCGAGGCATGCTAGGATCTTGTCATCTGATGTATGCACGAGCTGGTAAAGCATACGTCACTCCAAGAATGACGTCAAGAACTGTCAGAACACAGTGTTACGGACAAGAAATCACAGCTGAACGGCACAGTCGCCAGACATCCTAAATCCTGTAGTAGCCTAAAAACTCAGCATTCTAAAATAAAAACACACAGGCAACTGACATTTAAAGACTGTATTTATCTAGCTGCTGATACCTGTGAGGTAAAACTCGGGTAATTAATTACAAGCTTTGCAGTTGATCTTTAAGTGAAAGATTTAAGAGGACAATTAATTTATTGCACTACTGTTTGAAGTTTGAAGGTGTCCCCCACCTCTGCAACTTGGGGTTCCATTAGAGACAATATAAAAACAATAATTGCTGGACCCCTCTTCTGCTAGGGGTAGCTAAAGTTCCTGATGTCTGGGGATTGACTATATAAACAAACCTAGCCACAGCCATGCAGGATGGCCTAAATCCATTAACAAATGGGAATGGGGTCAGGGGTCAGCTGGCTATAAGAAGCAGAGAACTGAAGGCAGTAAAGCCCAAAGTTGCTCTGTGGGAGAGAGCACACTGGGCATATGCTGGCTGGGGTCTGATAACCAGTTAGGAGGCAGAGGTGCCTCATGATGAGGGCATACCTTCTGCATTTTGCCTACATGAAGAGTTTACATGAAATACAGATAGACAGTGAGGACTGAGGATTCTTCAGATGGCCCATTCCTACTATGAAGACTGACCAATCAGTGACTAGGGCTTTGGGACTACTTAAGAAGCTTCAGAGGCAGTGTCTGAAGGTTTTTGCAGATGTGGCAGTGGATCGGCCAGGAAGCAGAACTGTGCAGAGTTCTGTGAGAGAAACCAGGAATGCTATCCACGATCCATGAGAGCTGAACAGGCCAAAAATTGTGCTTACACATACAGCATTGGAAAGAGGAGTAGACCCCATCTGAAGGATAAGAGAAGAAAGGACAGAACTGTCTAAATTTAGGGCATGTGTGCCTTAAAGGATTGTTCCCCAAGTGGGGGTGTTTTCCAAGCAACCAAAACTGATGCATTTGGGTCTTCACTGTATCCAGTGTTCTAGATGCAGCCCATATCCTTTGAGGGATAGGAAGTCAACTGTGACTAAAACTGTTCTTAGTTATCAGCCACTTCATCATGGAAGCACCACAAGAAGATAGGAATGCTTCTACCATAGAGTGGAGAAAAAGTCTCCTCATGAGGTGAAAACCACCAAAGCTGAGGCACCACTATCTCATTTTGCTCCTGTAAGCTGCTTGTGCTGCTTTGACTACTATGCACCTATATCCAAAGCAGCAGCAGTGACACAGCACCCATATTAAGTGAATCCTTCGTCCACCAGCTGAGGCTGTTTGGTACCTGTGAGATCTGCAAACTGTCAGTATTTGATCTGGGCCTTTGTAGTGTAAGAAATTGAATCAGCAAAGGAGTTAGAAGCACTAGGGCACTGGTTGTTCCAGATTAGGACAGCATTTAATTTGGGGTTACAAAATGGAGAGGAAATGTCCCGTGATCTAATTGGTCAATTTAGATTTTTACACACAAGTAAATCCTGCAACAACCCATGGCAAAAATGCTAGTCAGTTTCATTTCTCACAACTTCATATATGAAATATTTTCAAATGGCAGCCATTTTTGCCTCACTAAAAACCTGCCGGTAGGCCTTGACAAACTAAAAAGTATTGGTTCTAAATAGAAGAATTGAACAACTGAAAAATGCCACTATATACTGTATAAAAATCTATAAATTATAGTATTACCAATAACTGTGGACACTGAATTCCAAAATGTGAAGAATCTTTCAAAATAAATTTTTATTAAGACACTACACCTATCAGGGCAAACCCTGCCAGTTATGGTATAACTGGAGCATTTTAGCTACCAGTTAAAATGTGCAGAAGAAATCAAGCTTGTAAGCAACGCTTAGAAGTTTGATTACTTCTGCAATGTCTTTATAGGTGACATTGCTGAGGGACTGGAAGGAAAAGTATGCCTCTTTGCAGATGACACAAAGATCTGCAAAAGGGCTGATACACAAGGTGGATGGAAAGGATGAGAAGGGACTTGGCAAGGCTGAAGGAATGGTCAAAAGAATGGCACCTTAGATTCAGTGCAAAGGAGTGCAAAGTAATGCAGCTGTGAAACAAAAACCCAAGGGAAGAGTACACAATGGGGGGAGGAGAGATTAACGACAACAAAAATGGAAAGGGACTTGGAAGTAGTCATATCAGATGACCTAAAGGTAGGCAAGCAGTGTGAGAAGGCAGTAAGGAGGGCTTGGGGATATTAGGATGCATAGGGAGAGGCATCACCAGTAGAAAACAAGATGTTGTTATTCCTCTGTACAGACAGTTGGTGAGACCCCATCTGGAGTACTGTGTGCAGGTCTGGAGACCCTGTCTCCACAAGGACATAGACAGGATGGAGGCAGTCCAGAGGAAGGCAACTAAAATGGTGCAGGGTCTGCATGAGAAGCCATATGAAGAGAGATTAAAATAGCTTAATATGTATACCCTCAAGGAAAGGAGGGAGAGGGGGGACATGATAGAAACTTTCAAGTACCTCAAGGGAATCAACAAAGTCCAAGAGGGTAGCACCTTTCAGAAAAAGAGATGTGCAAGAACAAGGGTGCACAATTTGAAGATACAGGGGGGACAGCTCAAGGGCAATGTGAGGCAGTATTTTTTCACAGAGGGGGTGGTGGATGCATGGAACAGCCTTCCTGAGGAGGTCATGGGGTCAGAAACAGTGGGGGAATTTAAGAATGCATGGGACAGACATAAGGCAATTCTAGTGCGAGTAGTTGGAAGTAGGTGACTCTACGATGCCAGTTTGACAATGAATTCATCGACAGGCATCACAGAGCCAGGATCCATGTTGAACGTGATTTGCAGTCGGCAGGGAGCCACACGCATCGGACTGTGTTTTTTCTTAAAGGCGATTTTCCTCCTGAACCCCCCATGGGGGGGCTCTTTCCCCACACCTTCCATACTTTTAGATTCCAACTCCAAGTCGGAGTTGGTTCAGGAAGGGAGTACAAGATGGGAGTAAGTGTTGCCGGGTCCCAGGCGGACTTCTACAGGGACATGTCAATGTTGTCGGTATCAATGTATGTTGCTGTAGAAATGTTGTTGTACGGGGTGGGGGGTATACCGGAAGGAAGCTCTTGGCTAACTAGGATCTGCAGCCTATCCAATAGGTAGGGAAATGGGCAGAATGGGAGGGCCAAGCAGTCCTTATCTTGCCATCAAATCTATGTTTCTATATTTCTAACTCTGTTTTCAGCCCAAGATTCATAACATACTTCAAAATCAACAATTATCTGTTCTTTCATGTGTAATGCTGATTGTGAAATTGTGATCAAGTTAACTCTCTCTCTTCTTTCATTGGGCAAAAATCCATATTTGTCCTGACATCTCATCTCTCACCCAGGAAAGCAGAGAAACATTTATTTTGTATTGAGACCGTTTTATACTGGAAGTTACAGTGTCTTACCCTTCTGCAACAAAGTGTGTGGCCACTGATAACTCAGTCAAGCACGTATTCTTTAATCCTGAGCAAGTCTTAATGTTCATAGAAAATAACAGCAAAGAAAGGCAAGAAGAAAAATGAAGACTGGTTGAAGTGGCTGAAGATATATTATTTATATTATGTATTTATTTAAACATATTTTGCTAAGTAAACAAGCAGGGCTTAGAAAACTCATTTCCAGTTGCCACCTGGGGAATGATGAGGATGTAGGAAGTTAATAGTTAGAAGTAACAAGTTGCAACAAGATACAGAAGAACATTCTTCCACAGGTGTTCTTATATACAGCATCGGTAAGTAACACAAGAATACATCACAAATACATACAAGGTGCAATATTTAGGCAGGTGCAATTGGAGAATTGAAAAAAAGATTCACAGTATTTATGGATCATGCGATAAATGTATCATGCAACAGGCAGTGTGCTAAATAGGCTTGGGACACAGAGGGGATAGTTTGTGGCTCATCATACCCTCTATGAGGTATCAGACCTGTGACTGTTGCACCTACAGGAGGCATGACTAAGGCAGTAGGAGCATGCAATCATGCAGGCATGATGAGCCTTTATTTGTCATTTACTTGACATAAGGGAATTGACATTGGTGATTTTGGCAGGCAGGCTGTTCCAAACAGAGGGACATTTGTAGGTGATTGAGGGTTGCTCTATATTTCTTTTGCATGTAGGGATCTGAAAATGGCAATCATGCTCAAACTTGAGGGAGTATGGTATGAGGCTGGTATAAAAAGATCCTGGAGGTATCAAGGGAGTTTCTCTGACCATTAACTAGCCCCCACTAGCGCAGTATGTTGAGAGGTGGTAGCCATCTGGGTTCATTGTACATTATACAGTGGTGGGTTCCTGGAGAACAGGTCAGTACAAATCTGCATAGTGCATATAGAAAGGATCGAAGTAGATGCAGTTGATTCACCCAATCTTTAACTAATAATTTAAATTGCTCATAAAAATCTGTCTGATTTAAACTGGAACTGATATATGGGACAATAATTTGATTTAAAGTGGCCATCTTAAAAATAGAGGGCATCTGTATTTGATTTCATTGGACACCCTTCCACATATCTGGTTAAAAATATTTTTCTTATTGTTTACTGTAAATTTGTTGAACTGAGATAACTAAGTAGACAATCCAGATGGTTTTGAAAGTAAAGTTAAACACAGAAAGAAATATATTCCAATAAAACTTGTGATACAGCTCTCGACTACATCTTGAACACTTTTAGATAAAAGATATCTTGTTGCTTAGATTTCTCCACATCTAGAGTGTAATACGTTTGTAGCTAATGAAGTATGATTTTTACGTGATGTATATTCAGGTATTCTTTTTATGATTTCTAAGTAGCAGCATTTTTTCTTGTAATATAAGTGGTATGTAAAATTCATAAATAATGTTTAAAAAACGAAAAACAAATTGAATGTTCTATCACAATTATTTCATTATCCCCTCATTACATACCGTACATATACACATTTTAAAAATATGCAGTATTAATCAGGCATTTCATTTCTAGTATTCATTTCCTTACAATGATGCAGATAAAACTTCAGCTCTGGCTCCACATGAGGCTTTCTGTTGGATGTTTGTAAGGAAGGGAGTCATTCAACCTTTTGCCTTCAAAATTCTGTAGAATACTGAATTCTTGTATTACATGGTGAACATTCCATGTGGGGAAGTGAATATTCTGCCAGCTGAGTTATGAATGCCAAATATTTTATTCTTGCATTCGTGGCAAACAATCCTTCAATATATTAAATGTGCAGAAAGACACATAAAAGAAACAGGATTGGAAAGTGAAGAAATCATATGATGAAAGGGGGAAGTTAAGGTAATTGGCAGAGGCAGAACCAAAGGCTTTAAAAACATTTCTATAGTTCTTAAAAACACATTCATTTGACTCATGAATTGGAGAACCTCTTCAGGAGAAATATACACCTCCCCCCATCCAACACCACCACACCAACCTGCCATAGATATAAAAAAATGTAGCTTTCCATTAATAATTGAAATACAAAATAAATATACTCCCATGACCTCCAGGTGAATATGCAGTCTCGTCACTGAATGGCTGGATCACCCTCTGCTTTTATTAAACTAAGGGTTGCCAGTTGGTCTACATATAAAGCCACCAAGTTTGCCAATAATTGGGCTAATTACAGAATGCTCAGAAATAAAAGTAAGAGGGCCATCCTGTGTAGTAAACGTCTTCATTTCAAATCCCTGTTTGATGCTCAACCGGTTACCCAAGATATTTCTGGATAAATGTCAAGGATGTGCTGGCTAGTCTAGTAACTTCTTGCCCAAGTACTTAAATATTAATGGAGTTAACTGCCATAATCCTGTCACCATAGCTAAGGCCTTCAATCAAAGTTTTTCTGATCTCTCTGCTCCCACGGGAGCCTTCCCCTCCTCTCCATCGCTCCTTCTGGTCCTTCCACCATTGCGGTCACCCCCCCCTCACCTCAAAGTGATCACTTATGGGATTCCTTACAAATCCCTATATCAAAGTCTGCCAGCTCTGTTGAAATAGAGCCTTAAATACTGAAGATGTATTTATGTATTTGTTTGTTTGTTTGTTTGTTTACCAGGTAGGTGCACTGATCCCAAGGACCATTTTCAGGCATGACCCAGGCCATGAAGATGGCACATATGAGACATACAGATACAAATTACATAGTTTAAGAATGGTACAGGTGTCAACACAAATTAGAAATACACTGAAATGCTTTTAACACAGATTGCTGCTGAAGAACTTGCCCTTCCTGTCATGAGAATCTTTAACCTGTCCCTTACAACACACACAATCCTTGATACCTGGAAAATCTTATATTGTTCCAGTTCACAAGAATAGTAACTGTATGAAAATTAGCAACTATAGGTGAATTGTGATGCTTCAAGTACTCAATGAATTGCTTGAAAAATTGATTGCCTCCCAACTGACTGAGTACCTCACCAATGACAACCTCCTGTGTCCTACACAGCATGGCTTTAGGAAAGACCACAGCACTACTACTGCCTCTGTCACTAACCCCTCTATCTCCACTGCCATGGATAGGGGTGACCTCTCTGGTGCAGTCTTGATTGACCTTACTAAGGCCTTTACTTTGAACAGCTACACCCTACTCAGTGGGAAACTAAGTGTTTTGGGCATCTCCTCCACTGTCCTCTCATGGTTCAAAAGCTACCTGGGTAATAGGTATCAGCAAGTTAAATTTGTTCATGCCCTGTCTGTCTCAGTTGCTACCACAGGCAGGGTCCCTCAAGACTCCACACTGGGACCCCGTCTTTTCTCTTTACATATAAATTCAATCTAGACTAGTTTTAGGCACTGCACTCCAATCATATATGCTAATGACCTTGTCCTTGTCACAAGCTCTTGCAACATCCTGGATTTAAACTGTCAGTTCTAATGATGACTTTTGATCAGTACAAGAATGACTCCATTCAGAAAGGCTCTTTATGAACACTGCTAAGACTCAAGCCATGCTTTTTGGCTCAGCCCCAGGATAAAAATGTGCCCACACACCCCAGCTGTAGCATGTATTGACAGCCTGTCTTACCACAGTCTCCTCCTTTAACTACCTGTGAGTTACACTTTACATCTCATTGGACTTCTCCGCTCATGTCTCTGCTGCTTGTAAGGTTGTAAATACCAGGCTGAGGCTGTCCTATAAGCTTAGAGACAACCTTACACCCAAAGCCTGCCTGGGGCATCCTGGTCCCTAAACCGACCTATGAGATAGCAGTATTCTACTCAACCTCCAAAGCTGGTCTACAAAATTGGGACATGGCCTATAATATAAGTTGCTGGTTTGCCTTGGCAACGAACAGATACACATACCATTGCGACCTTTACATCAAACTAAGATGGCTTTCTCCACCAACCTTGCACAAATTTACCATGGGAGGTGTAATACATTCTGTTGTGACTAAGCTGTCCCCCATGTCCCTTACAGCATTATTCATGCCTGATAACTGATCCTATCCACTAAAGTCGAATGTCCTTAGTTCCTTAAGCATACCTAAATCCAACACAAAATTAGGTGAAATGTCCTTCTCCTACTCTGGTCCCAGACTTTGGAACTCCATCCCAATCAAGGTCCATCAATGTCCCTCCATCCAAGCCTTCAAAAGAGAATACTACATGCTTCTTAACCAGGTTTCTGTATGTACCTGTCCGTAGGCTACTAGGAATTGTCACCTTGCATATTTCGACTGAACACCATGCCAATGAATGTTACCTATAACTGTATCTTGATTGTATTTGTACTATTGTACAGAGTACTGTATCTTGTACAATGCCTTTCATTTATTGTATCTTGTATATTATTTGATTTCCCCTGCTCTATTTAATTCATTCTTCTTCTGTTTGGCTATTTGTATTGCATCCTGTTTTCTTGTTATTTGTATACTATGTACTGTGATAATCTCCAACTTGTCAATGGCCTGGGTCGTGTCTGAAAATAGGCAAATATTTTGTCTAGTGCACCTACCTGGTAAATAAAAACTAAATACATAATGTGTCAATTGGCTTAAAATAAAAATGGGGGCAATTAATGTAATGGGGTAACTAAAATAGGGTTATTAATATAATTTTTAAGTAAGTGTAACCAGCCTCTCTCTTCTGTCAAGTTTGAGGCAGGTTACTAGTGAGCACTAGAAGGGTTAAACCTGACTCTAAGAGCTGTTCTCCAGTGAGCCTCAGCTAGTAGACAGGGTGTCTGGAGTTTGTCATTTGTGCTTCCTGACTTAAACAGAAATGGGAATCCCAGACATGAATATTCATGGTCCTGCCCTTCCCCCTTTATACTATAAGAACAAAAGGCTAGCTGAGAACCTAGATCCAGTTCCCAGGTAGGATTCCAGAACATCCTGATCCAGAGAGGTCTTTGGTTCACATGAACTGCGTAGTTTAAATACGAGGACAATGGAGAAGTGGTAGCACCATCTCTCCTTGCCCCCTCCTAGGGTGAGGAGAGGCACCTCCAGGGACCAGCTAGAGGAGGGAGCCTTAGAAAGAGTCCTGCCTGAGAGAAATTACCACATCACCTAGACCCATACTTACTTACTTCAGTGGGCTTTTTCCACTTATCATGTGCAGGACTGATTCCTTCCACGACTTTGTCATTGTGAGCCAGTGCTGTGCAGGTGTTCCAATATTAAACAGTCACTTCTCACTTCATGTGAGCTCTTGCCACTCATCCCTTTGAAAATCTGATACGCTCCACACAGTATTTATAAAGTCTCATTAGTCAGGGAACTCCTTGCCACTGTCTGGGCATTCCTTGATTTCTTTTCAGTTCTCACTTTTGGCTCAGGTGGAAGTCCTTCTTGGGACCTTCCTTTGAAGCGGCCCCCTACACTTCTATGGTCACTTATATGGACACCTCCCTCTTCTGGAAACCATGTGATGCTCTGCAAGGAGAACCCCTTCTTCTCACTACAGCTCCTTCTCAGAATGAATTAGCTGTACTGAAACCAGACGTCCTGTGTCCAGGGGTTGGGTCTTGCATTGGGGGGGGGGGCACACAGTACAACTCATTAAGGTTTAGTTTCTCAACAAAACATTTAGGAAAGTACTATCCTGGAGTTCACCAGCTGAAGTTACATTTTTACCTTATTTCATGTCCTTCTTGTGTCAAAAATTAGATATACAGCAGTTAAAATAAATAAAAATGTCAAGTATGCACTGCTTTTTTCATGTGTCAATGTTTACTTTTACTCATCCTTGATGTTTAGGCAGCTCACATTCAAGTACATCATGAAGAAGAAACTGATGTGATTACAGGACTGAAACAGAAGACCCTCTATGGTAGACCCAAATGGGAGAATGAATTCAAAATTATAGCAAGCACTCACGCAAGGTATGGCTTTTTATACAAGGTTCTCTGTTGAAGCAATCCACACAGCATCCAATAGGCTAGCAAGTTTAGTTATTCTGCTATGACCAGCTACCACAGCAGCGCAAAAAGCCATAGTTCTGAAATAGATGGTTATGAACAGCCACAAAAGAGTAAAGACAACAACTGCAAAAACTAAAGGCAGAGTTTATGTAAGGGCATCCTCTTGTACGAACACCTTTATAATCCCCCCCCCAAAAAGAAAATTACATTTATTACAACTGTTCTGGCTTCACAGCTTCATCCATAACTAATATAAACCCACTACTACTGTGCATGGGTTGCTGATACACTGCCCCGCCCCCACGATTCATAATGAGCATATCGGGGCGACAATGGATGGGGGTATTTATCAGTGTGCCTGAAGGTCAGGGATTAAATTTAAATGTTAATATAAACCGGTTGCTGGTACTGATGTACCAAAGGTCTGGGTGGCAATAACATGAAAAGTAAGGGCTAGTTAAGAGACGAATAGGATAGAGATCCTACTACTCTTTTTTCCAGATGGGAGCAGGGGGCCATGAGGATGTGGGCACACAGCAATGGGCCTTTAAAAGAAGATTTCTGTTAAAGTATGGGAGAGGATTTGAGGGGATGGGATACAGAAGGGTACTGATTTGGATGGATGGGGGTTCAGAAAAGTTTTGTGAAAAGTTAATAGACTGATGTTGCCATTTTTTAGCACCTTTACCTTTGAAATATAAAATTCACACAACTCTAGAGAATACCCCTGGCCAGCTCTGCATTACAAATAATCTGGATTATAAAAACAGGTGAAGAAATCCTAGCAATCTGATTGGCTAAGTGTTTGTGTGGTTGTCCAATTATCACAGCGCACCTGGACATGTCAGATCACAATGCTGATTTTTCATTAAATATGCTGTTTTAGCCAATGGGAGTGTGATTTTGGAAGAAAAAAATATTTTACTTATACAACTGTGTAATGTAAAATGAGAATAAATAAATTATCCTCAGAGTTCTATGATTTATTCTTACAACTCCATGATTTATCCTCACAATTCCATGATTTATTCTCACAGTTCCATGACTTATCCTCACAATCCCATGCAGAGGCCTGCTTAATCTATAAACAAGGAGGGGAGGCTAATAACATGATTGATAAAGCCTTTAGTATGGGGGGGGGATCTAAGAGTATGCTTTCCTGGTAACATCTTTTTTAAGGCATTGTAAATGGTACATTTTTGAGTTGCGTGTTTGCAGACTCTCCTTTCAAAAAAGCTTATTTTTCCATTTTTAACTTTCATTGAAGCCCTGATGCTAGTGTAAACCCTGTCTGAGTTTCTAAACCTATCCTGTTCACATCAAAAAAAAAACTTGCCACATAGAGCAGTAAGAGCATCGTTCTGCTCAGCTCAGCATCACTTTCACACTGCCAGAAAATTAACCTCTGCAGCTTATCAAATGCTGCTGGAAGAGGTGCTATTTGGGCAGCGATGCTTCCCTTCAGAAAAAAGATCCAGGATTGGCTCTGGATTTGTACCACAGTTGCCTGGAGGTCAGCCTAGTCTGCCCTTGTCTCATTACATGACTATGATATTGCACAAAATGCATTTATTTATTTTTTGTTTAACCAGGAAAGGTGGAATGAGCATCAAAGTCCCAATTTCAGCCACACCACCAGTGTCTACTCCGTAACAGAAATCATGTGGTTGTGAAATTGCAGTCACTGACACTGTAGCCAGTGCAGTGGCTTATCAACCTACGTAAGTGAACTGGTAACAGTGGACATCAGGTGCTGGGCAAGGGAGGCCATGGTCAGGGTCAGTGCCCCCTTCGCACACCTATGGTTCCATGATTTATCCTCACAAGTCAATGATTTATCCTCACAGTTCCAATTTATTCTAGATTATCTAGCTTCCCAGTGGTCAGATTGAATATGCAGTGGGGACTGGGTTAAATTAATCATTTATCCTGACTCAATGGATTTGCCCTCTGTGACTTCAATGGTGTCTCCGATTCATTCTGCCATTCATTAGGTCACAGAAGTAAAATCCGTCTTGTCAGGATAAATTAGCTATTTAACCCACCACCATTGCATGTCATCTATAACATTCTTATGACTGTTCTATCAGCAGAAGAACACATTTCAGGGTGCCCTGTTGTGCTAGGAATATGGACATGTCCAGTGGTCGAAAGCAGTCGGCTGTGCCTTGTACTTTGCAACACCACTGCAGTGTCCATTACTATATCTCAGTGCAACCAGACACCCAACACATGTTATTCCTTACTTACAAATATCTGCTGCTGTCCTGTTTGAATCTTTTCCTGAAGTAAATAAGATAATGTCATGTCAGGGGCTAGACAGAAGTTGTCTAAATGGGGAATTGAGACCAAATTAAAGCAGCAGTACCTGTTAGCAGTGAAAATGTATTTTAAATCCTTATAGTGCATGGTGGAATCCTGTTATGTATAGACTTTCATACCTGGAATATGCCGGTTGTGCTGCAGCAGTGACATCATTATCTTGTTGTGCTGCAGTAATGACATCATTACCTTGTTGAACTGCAGTAGTGATGTCACTAATGTAGCACAATTTAGAATACTGCTGCACAGCTGCTTTCCTCTATCCAATCAAGTTGAAAGCTGTTTTTTTAACTTGAATTTGCTTAAAAAGCTGAAGTACTCTGAATCAGTAATTTAAGCCTGCCAGCTACCCTTAAGTGCCTCAACCCCCTCCCCCCAACCTCTAGTTCATTGAAAGGAAATGGAGTGTCTGAAATGGGCATGAATGCCCATATACTACAAAATATAATGTATGGGCATCATTACATAGACAAGCCTGTGTCTTTACATTGAGTTTTCTATGGCAAACAATGAACATCTCGAGCTTTGCTCTCAGGGTTCCTGTTTGTCATAGAAACTTCTCTATGCAGACACAGGCTTGTTGTATATGGCTGCTCACACATTATCCTCTATATTACTTTGTCACTGTGTAATTCAAGGATGTACCTGCTCTTAGTGCCTGCCTACTTCCCTGCACCAGCCATATCTGGTTGCCTTTTAGGCTTCCTTATACATGGGTCTCTGCCATATAATAGGAGAGTATGCACTCAGTACCTCCTGGTAGTACCAAACATGTGAACTGATGCTTTTTATATACCATGTTTACTCAAACCTTTCTAGACTGCACCTAATCATAATTATGTTACTGTTCTGTTCTACTTGTACTGTGTACTCTGAATTAGCTGGGTCATGCCTGAAAATAGGCATTTATTTACTTATGCCCATATCTGCTTACCAAGAACTAAATGTGTAAAGAAATAAATAATAAATAAGTACAATTTTGACCTATATTTTTTATTCTTTTTAAGGTTTCCCAGTATCTCCTGTCTTGTAAGATATCCATGTTTCCTATTTTGCTTTAGCACGTTTTTATGTCTAATAATAATAGTTGTGTTCCTTTTAATATGGCTTTCCCAGGTTTTCATCATTATTCTCAGCTGTGTTTGAACACCCATTGTTTAACATCACTTTTCTTGTGACTAAATTAACATGTAACAAACACTGTTCTCAAACTTTATGGGACAACGGGCCCCATTTTGAAAGATGGCCAATTGCACATGCAAACAATAGATGCATACGTGAGCCTGCTCGTGGTAGGCAGTGTGCCATATCCATACAGACAGCAAACTTTGTCTGGTGTGTGTTGCCTGTATGACTACGGGGCTATGTTGGCATCATGCAAAGCGATGATGCACGGCAGTAACACAGCCCCCTGCTGGCAACAAACTCCCAGGAACATTGAGAGCGTGTACATCCCAAATAGGATTGTGCCATTGTTCCTGGAAGCAACAATCAGCAGCTGGTATGGGAATTTATATATTAAATTTTGTAAACCAGGTAGGCCCACTGGAACAAAGAGTCCCCTTTTCAGGGGTGATCCAGATTTAATTACACATAATACATTATAATGTAGAATGTATAGAGTGTGAATATACAGAAACAATAAACCAAGTCAAGTACATTGGTATATGGACACAGTATTCACAGGGGTACAGGAAAATGAGTACACAGTAAAACAACTTACACATCAGGGCAATAACACAGTACAGTATATTTGAGACAAGTACCACAGTCAGCAGGGAAAAGAATGATACATACAGCAGGGAGGTACAGCTTTACCAAATACAATCCAGGGGCATTAAGGAGAGGTGGCAGTTATAGATCAGCGATTACAAGAGCACAGGCTACACTCCAGTAGATATAACTTTTGGCCTTTTTAAAGCCTCCAAGTGAAGAGCAGTTTTGGAGGGATTCAGGAAGAGAGTTCCATAGTAATGGAGCTGAATCAGCAAAGGATCTCATACCCGCAGTGAACCTGATCATGGGAATTTCTAATGAGGGGCACTCAAAGGATCTGAACACTCTCTGCAGTGGTTTATAGTTCAAAATACCTTGGATTCAAGGAGGAGTAGGACCATTTGAAATTTTATAGGTGAGACAAGGAGAAGATATTTCAGCCTTCCCTACAAGGAAGGCCAATTCAGGGAGAGAGAATGACACTGCAGTGATGCATCCTAGGTGGGGTACCCATGCTAAATCCGACAATCTTATTGCAGAGAACCTTGAGTTTATTAAGTTCAGAGCTTCTTATGGAGTTAAGAGCTGGGGCTTCATATTTTAAGATGGGAAACAGAATGCATCTGGTAATGACCTGTTGAGATTCCTTAGTTTGGTCATTACTTAGGTGGCATAACATGCCAATTTTTTGGTGCAGGAAGTTAGAAACATAATTTACTTTATGTGGGATCCGAAGGAGACTTCATGGTCCAGGTATACACCTAGGTATTTAATTAACTCGACCACCTCGATGGGGTTACCACCAGATGTGGACAGGTCTAGCTGGTGCTGTCTGGTTGCACCCAAGTGTCTGGAACAGAACAGTACAGCTTTTGACACGAACCATCTTTTGAATATCAGAAAGTCCTTTGTAAGAAGACAGTTATTGAGGGGGACATCACTGGAGCTTCTACATAGTATTGCATCATCAGCATAAAGCTGAATATGCACCCCACCACAATGAGCAGGTAAATCATTTACAAATAGTAAGAAGTTCAATGGTACTAAAATGATCCCCTGAGAAACACCATCATTTATTGGTCGGAGTGTGAAATATGTGCCTTTCCATTTCACTTTCTGTGATCTGTCAGTCAGGTAATAAGTAAACCACTGTCAGGACAAGCTAACAAGACTCAACCTCCTGAGTTTTTCTAGCAGGAGACTATAATTAACAAGATCAAATACTTTTGTGAGATCTATAAAGATTGCACCAGCTGCACATCCCCTGTCCATGTCTCCCAAGATATCAGTGGTCATAATGACACATATTGCATGCAAGGTGCAAAGGGGCCATTTGCAAGTCATTATGTGGCCATTAATGACTATGCACACAAATAAGCAGATCAACTGAGCAAAGCCCTCTGCCGCCTGATCCCCAAATAGCATATTGACAGCAAGAGCAGTCATTCCCTTGCAGTCTAGTGGTCCCCCTTCCTCTCCAGTGCCCATAAGAATATGTAAATAAATGTATCTACCATCCCTGGTAGTCTGATTGTCATCCCTCCTTCCCTAATGCCCATTTAAATGAGTAATTCCTTCTCATCACTGTTATTGGTTTTCTAGTGACCCCCCTCTGTCCCAGATGCCCATCAGAATGTAGAATATATTATTGCCTTGGTCCCTGGCTGTCTAGTGGTCCTGTCCCTCCTCAATGCCCACCTGAGTGTGGAATAATTTATTATCACTGCCCCTGGCAGTCTAGTGGTCCTGTCCCTCCTCAATGCCCACCTGAGTGTGGAATAATTTATTATCACTGTCCCTGGCTGTCTAGTGGTCCTGTCCCTCCTCAATGCCCACCTGAGTGTGGAATAATTTATTATCACTGTCCCTGGCTGTCTAGTGGTCCTGTCCCTCCTCAATGCCCACCTGAGTGTGGAATAATTTATTATCACTGTCCCTGGCAGTCTAGTGGTCCCCGTCCCTCCTTGATGAGCAACTGAATGTGGAGTAATTTATAATCACTGCCCCTGGCTATCTATTCACCTCCCTTCCTCCTTAAAGCCTGTCAGAATGTAGAATACATTACTTTCTCTGTCCCTGGCTATCTAGTGATCCCCTTTCCTCCCTGATGCCCATCATAAGGTATAAATAAATGTATCTACCATCGCACGTACTCTAGTGGTCTTCCATCCTCCCCAATGCCCATCAGAGTGTATAAAATGTATCTACCATCCCTGACAGTTTTGTGGTCCCACCTCTCCATGCCCACTGGACTGTAAGAATAATAGAAACTAAGATCCCTGGTTTTCTAGTGACCCTCCCTGCCTGTGTACCAGTATCAGCCATACCTCCACTTCCCTCCCCATCCCACCCACTCAACACCCACCACCCACACACCCCATCTGCACCTGACTCACCCTCCCATAGAAGAAATCACTGCCATCAGTGCTGTAGTGTCGGTGACCATCACAAACCCTACACTCACTACTTCAGATGCCTGCTGTTTACATGACAGGAGGAAGTGCGTACCATAGAAACAGTTGTTCTTCTGTACAAATGTACTTACTGTCTGTCATGCAGACTGTGACCAGCAGAGGTGGAGAGCAGAGGGTCTGTGTCAGCTACCTTCAATGCAGTACTGACGGTGACAATTTTTTCAATATGAAGGTGAGTTGGGTGTACGGGGTGTATGGGTGGTGGCTGCTGAGTGGGTGTGACAGGGAAGGGGTGGGTATATGGCTGATATAATGGTGACTGGGTTGGGAAAGCTGCTAGACAACCTGGGACAGTAGTTGGAAACATTCATACATTTTAAGGGGCACTGGAGAGTGGACCTCACTAAATTGCCAGGGAATGACAGCTCATGCTGTCAGTATGCTGCTTGGGGATTGGGTATGGGGGGGGTTGGATAAGTACTCAGCTGTGCTTGATGTTAAGGACAAGGCTTTTAAAGTGGTAAATAGCATTGATACAGCACCTCTTTGCTGTTTCCCAAACTTGCTGAATATTTCACTGCCCCCTGCATGCTAGAAGGTTACCTCATTTGAAAGGGCTCATTGGTGTATCCGATGTGTCGTGGTGTGTCCTTGGTGTGTCTAGTGTATCATGATCATGCTGTCCCATTTATCACCACACACCAGAGCGCCCTGAATTTTTGGCCCCTGTTGAATTCAAATGCACATGGCCCAGATATTGCCAGACTAATCCTCTAAAGATGAGGACCAATGACTATTCAAAAGCTGCTGATAGTAAAAATGAAAAGTGAAGATAACCATATTGAAAGGCACTCTCCTTATAGAATTTCAAATGTGAAAAGAAGTGCTAAAGCAGAGTCAAAATAGGGAATAAAGGGTATCTTGCAAGATAAAAGATAAGGGCTGATCTAAAATAGAATTAAAAAGTATCAGTTCAGAACTTCTCTGTAACATGCCCTGCTGCTTTCACTTGCCCCTTGAATTTTTATAATGCTCTGGAAATATGGGTGGCCATTTCTTTCTCCTTCAGTCAACAACCTTTCTAATCCAAGCGTTTACTGGATCTGCCCCCCCCCCATGACACACCTGGCCATAGAGACATTATATGATTTAAAAACCCGTCTGCATAACACTATAAATGAGAAATATGCAGATTGGAATGAACAAACTGCAAAATCTAGTAATTTTCTGGTTTTGGTTCCTGTTGCACAACTGGTTTTGGAACAGAGTTAAGGTTTAAACTGTTCCAAAGGCAGTTGCTATATTGTATTTAATTTGAAATGATCAAAACCAGAAATTTCTGCTGACATATCTTTTAGGATGAAGCATCCTTTGCCTAACAATTTGCATGATGGTTTGAACTATAAACCATCTATAAACACCTCAGGCTCATTCACTCCTATATACACTGGGAGGGTGAGGGGTTAATTAAAGATGACTTCAAGCACTTAGGTTTGTAACAATTTTGTGTACAGTAAAAGTAAAATGCTATTTTTTTTATGTTTGCAGCACCAGAATAGGTGTTTTTCTTTGTGGACCAGAGAGTCTTGGTAAGGTACTCAACAAGCAAAGCATAGACAACTCTGAAGCTGACCCCCGGGGAGTACAGTTCATCTTCAACAAGGAAAATTTCTAACCACTGTACCAAGCACATACCAAGTAGAAGGATTTTTTTCAAGGAAAAAAGCACATTTTTACATGACAAAGCACACGTAAATGATTTCTGGTTCAGATACCTGCCTTTTCCTTTTACTTAGTTGAGTTTGTCTAAAGTTATTACTTTTCAGTCACTTTTGTAGATTTTTAAGAATGCTCTGATGACCCAGGAAGTGCAGTGATATAGCTTAATGCATGCCTTGTTAGTGTGTTATTGTACTTATAAAATCTGAGAAAAATATGTTAAAAGAAACCAAAACTTGTGACCATGCAGTATAAATTAATTAAAGTTTATTGCTTGATAATGTTGTTGTTACAATTTAAATCACAACAAAAATACATTAAATAAATATTAACATACAGGAGTTCACATTATGCATATTACATTCTTCTCATAATAGACACTGAGAACTTATTTATTGCTTGTGATAAAGTACTAATATCAAGACAATTTTTTCAAGGAGGATATAGCATAAATTGCAAATTCTGTTTTTCCAGCACTAACTCCCATAAAAATAGGTTATATACCTTTAGTTCTGAAAATTGATTTCACTTCTATATTATTGAATATCCTGGTTACTGTGTTACAGATTAAACTGTGGCATCTGGCAGTATAGCCTGGAAGTTAGAATAACAAGCTGTGAATGAGCTTGGTACATCCAGCAGACCTGGGTTTGATTCCCACATACTCCACTTGCATACTGTGTGACTCTAAGCAAATCACTTAACCTCCCAAGTGCTCCCAGGTCACCCATGAAAACAGGCAGTTTGTGCCTAGTGGGCCTTGCCTGGTTACCAAAGAATAATAATAAAACAATAAAAAAAATTATAATATGTATAAACAATTAAGAAAATATGTTAGTATTTTTAATTTTTTTATATTAGATGTATTAAATATTGAGTCTACAATATTGATGGAAGGCATGCCTAAATTGTCAAGTCAAATTGCTGGGTAAGTCATTTTTTTGTTGTCTACTAAACCTCAGACAATAAGTTGTAACACGAGTTAAGTCATTCACATCTCCTGAACCACATTCACAGAAAGGAGATGGAATATTGTCTCTTGATTGCTTGTATAAGATAATTTTGGATGTAAACACTTCCAATTTAAAATGGGTAGTTAACATCCTTTTACTTTGATCTATAATAGCTGTTAATCACTTTGTCTTTTACTATAAGTTTTCAAGGTCACATAGAATATATGGATTTTAGAAGACTGCATTTTCTTTAAATCTTGTTGAACTGCTAAATCTCTTTCTAACCCCAGTAATGCTCAGAATATTCATATCTTCATGCAGTAAGCCTGGAGGGTTTGACTGCCCAGAGAGATGGAACACATGCAAATGAGTAGAAATCTTTGCATGTGAGCATCTTTCAAATACTGCCTCTACCAGCTGTAGTGTTCTAACCTCTTCAGATGTATCTCTCTGCCTGAAAGTTTCGTCACTCGGAGTTGTTGTTGTCTTCTTTCCCGTGAAGAAGATTCAAAAACCATAAAAACTTAAGTATATTTCATTTATTTTACTGCTTCTACTAATTGTCAGCAAAAAAATCTTGCTTATTGTTTAAATTAGTTATTTTTTCAGTTCCTCGCAGTTCGGTATAACCGTGAGGGAACCGGATTAGTTATTTATTTTCATCAGGATTCTCGGATTAAAGAGCCTTTGATTTAGTGTATTTACTAGTTAGTTTTTTTGTGTATATTTTACTGTTTTTGTAACTGTTTTTATTGGTTACAGAACCACTGAGCTGGTTCATTTGTCATCTCTTCGGTTCAGTTCCTCCGGTTCCTATCGGTTCTGGAACCAACCGCAAAAAAAAAAGTAACCGCATTTTTTATTTAGTGGTTAGTGTTTTTTCTCTTTGGGCATTACCATGTCAAAGAAACCTAAAAAGAAAACCAGAGAGCCCAGTTTTAAGAATTGTTTAAAACATAGAGATGTGTTTGCTAAGGCAGACAAGCACACCTTATGTGTGGCTTATCTGGGGTTCGAGCATCTGGACCAGGATTGTGAAATATGAAAACTTTCCTAGATAAATCCATGGAAAAATGCCTTGAAAGGCTCAATAAAAGATTTCCTAGGGTTCCTCAGGCTCTGGCCAGCTAACACCCCAATCTGCTGTAGCTGAACCCACAAGTTTGCTTACCCCTGCCCCTGATATGGGCAAAAAAGGGGCAAAAAAAGGTAAAGAACTGGCTGACTCCCCTTTTACCTCAAAGAAATTGAAGAAAGTGAAACATGCAGAACCCTCTTCTGCTAAACCATGGACTTCTGCACAAGTGCCTGCTTTGCCACCAGCTCAAGAAATAGCCAAGGCTTTTAAAATTATTCAGGCACTACAAAACATCATCCCCCAGCAGCCTGCCCCCCCCAAGGTTCCCCATGCTAGTAGAGCTGTGTTGCCCTCCTTGCCAAAGGAGCAATTTTTTGAGGAGAATGATGATCCTTTTGAGGGGGATGAACCAATTTCCCCAGAGGTGTCCCCTGAGGAGGACTTTGGTTCTCCCCCCAGGATGTACTAGGATTATTCCTCACATTTTACATTTGTGAGGAGAATGGCAGATGCTCTAGATATTGCTACCACAGAGCAGATTGAGTATGAGGAAGAAACTGAATACTTGAATATGATGGGTTTAATACCCAAAAAAGCTTTTCTTCTGCCAGTTTATACATATTTTAAAAAGGACACCCCGAAACTTCTGCAGACCCCTAATTCTGTTCCTCCTATTGATAAGAGAATAGATAAAAAATATTAGTTGGATAGGACAGGAGCTGATTTCCTTTCCTCCCATTCAGACCATCAAGGGGTTATACAGCGAGCAGCCTGTGAGAAAGCCAGAGTCCCCCTGTTTTCCCATGCTCTGGACAAGGATTCCAGAAAAACAGACAGTATGGACAAAAAAAGGCAATTTATCAGCTTCTTTGGCCATGAGACAGGCTACCTTTCAAGCTTATGCTACCCAATATCAAAAATCCCTGTGGCAGACGGTGCTGGACATGTCCATAAAAGCCCCCCTCACCCTTGTCTGAAGACCTGGCTGAAACTGCTAGGTTTAGGCTGGAGGCAGCTAAGTACCAGTTCCAGATGGCTTCTGATTCAAATGTTACTGCAGCCAGATGGATGGCTAACACTGTGGCACAGAGAAGGTTTGCTTGGCTCAGGGCCATGAACCTTACTCAGGATACTCAATCCAAGGACCTTGACTTTTCTTTTGAAGGAAATTCCCTTTTTGGAGAATCCACTGTTGCCTACATGAAGAAAATGGATGAATATAATGCCACTTATAGAAGCAACTCTTCTAAAGAGAGAGCATCTTCATCCACTAGGCTGTATGGAAGGGAGAGCAGAGGAAAGTCTTTTATGACCAGACCCTTTTTCCAGCCAGTAGCTGTGCCCCAGTGCCAGCAGTATTCACAGCAGGGATACTCTAGGGGTAGGGATAGAAGGGGATCCAGGAGGGGATCTCAGGCCCAACCTCAACCCCAATCAAAGCAAAATCCCTGAGGCTTAGGCCACCTCCTCCCTCCTTGTCAGAGGCAGACTGTCCCACTTCCTCCAGGCTTGGCTAAGCATCACCACAGACTAGTAGGTTCTGGAGTTAGTGGGTCAGGCTCTGTCTCTGGATTTTAAATATTTTCTTCCACAAAAGACCAGGGTTTACTGCTCACCTTCTCTAGCAGAGAGAACACTACTAGAAGCAGAGGTTCAGAAATTGTTACAGCTCAGAGCAGTGGAATCAGTTCCTACCACCATGAGAAGAAGAGGTTTTTTACTCCAGATGCTTCCTAACAACAAAGAAAAGTGAGAAGTGGAGGCCAATATTGGATCTCAGAACTTTAAACAAGCATCTGAAAAAAAAAACAAAGTTCAAAATGGTAACTCTGTCTCAGATATTGCCAACCATCCAAAAAGGGGACTGGCTCACATGACTGGATTTGAAAGATGCCTAGTTCTACATCCCCATAAAGGAATCATACAGAAAGTATCTCAGATTCAGGCTCCCTTTGAGTCATTACCAGTTTTCAACATTCGGCCTCTCCTCAGCACCAAGGGTATTTACAAAATGCCTAGTTGCTGTGGTGGCATATCTTTGAAGACAGGGAGCGACTGTCTTCCCATACCTGGACAGCTAGTTGGTGGTGGGCAAGTCACCAGACCAAGTAAGAAACTCCCTAAGAATCACCCAGCACCTCTTGGAGTCCCTGGGGTTCATAATAAACCAAAAGAAATATGTTCTAACTCCTACTCAAATTTTGCAGTTCATAGGGCCAGAAATCAGCACACTTCAGGGCAGAGCCTTTTTACCCTTAGACAGGGTGCAAAGTCTTCAGTCAATAGCAAATTCCTTCAGTCTGCAGAAGCCAAAAACTGCAAGGCAGTTTCTGCAGTTACTAGGTCATATGGCTGCATCCACAGGCACAGTACAGGGATCCAAGTTTCACCTCAGGACTCACTGGAATCAAAAGAGAGACCCTTTTCAAAGCGTATTCCCATGACAAGGGCACTATTAAGGGCCCTCTTGTGATGGAAGGAGGAATCCAATCTAAGGCAAGGAGTTCCTTTTCACAGAGAGAATCCCTCTCTGACCCTCACAACAGATGCATCCCTTTTGGACTGGGGCACCCACTTAGGGAAGCACACAACTCAGGGTACTTGGTCAGCAGCAGAGTCCCTTCAGCACATAAATTTACTGGAGCTCAGAGCTCTCCAGACTCCTCACTGCTAAATGAAAAAGTCAATATTACAATCAGCTTCACAGCCATCTGTTACTCCCTGCTGACAGTCTCAGTCAGCATGCACTTCACTACAAAAGACATACCACCTATTTATTTTTCTTAAAACATGGAGCATGCTGTTGTAGAAAGGCCAGCTTCTACTTTAATTTTGCAGTCTCCCAGTGCAAACACTTAATACAAGAAACTGTACAAGGAGACCTTTCAAAATTTTGTAACCTCCCAAAACCTCTACAATCTGTATATACTGTAGGCCTCTCTGTACTCACTGAAAAGCTCAATTGTATGTGTTCTGGTGAGCAGACAAATTCACAATAAAAATTTACTGTCCCACAACAAAAGCAGGAGAGATTATTGTTTTAAACTTCAGTCCCTTGGTAGAAAACCATGAACAATCAAAAGATACATGGGGTGAGGATGACAATGTGTCACAGCTAGGGATAACACAGAGAGGGTTAGTGTGGCAAATTGCAGAGCCACAGTAACAGCAGCTCCACTTAATGGCAGGCAATCAGCACTCTGTTTTAAAAGTATACTTCCCCATTGAAAAAAACAGGAAAAATATACTTTAAAATGTGCTTTTTCATTTTTTTACACAGCCGCCATTGCATGTAGGAATAGTGCACTCCAGGGTGTGTATCATGCTGGGATAATGTGACTTCTTGGGTGCTGAAAGCACTCAGCCTGTGGCCTTGCATCCAATCACCTGAGGCATGACATTATCCCAGCACCACACACACACACCCTGTTGTGTGCTATTCTTTCATTATAATGTATTCTGGTGATCTATATATACAGTGAAGCCCACCAGGATGAAGCACAGTGTCACAGGTTTCCTGGATGACAAAAGGGATTAACTTCCATTGAAATCACACTGTTTGTTGTAGTAACTCTACTGCAGAATTCTGCAATGCTGCACTTCATCCTGGTGGGCTTTACGGTATGTCCCTAAATATTGTCCCTAAACTAATATATATATATATATATATAGAGAGAGAGAGAGAGAGAGAGAGACATACAGACAGATAGATAGATAGATAGGTAGATATATATACACATAGTTACATAGATACATAGATACATAGACAGTGTCGGCAGATAAGGGCCTATGGCCCACCCAGTCTGCCCATTTAAGTTTGTAAGTTCAGTTAATGTTTTCCAGGAAGTCTGTTGCCCCTTACCCCTGACCTCCAGAATTCCTTTATGTCTATCCCATGCATTCTTAAATCCTTGATTGTTTCAGCCCCACCACTTCCTCTGGCAGGGTGTTCCACTTGTCCACCACCTGTTCTGTGAAGAAATTCTTCCTCACGCTTCCTCTGAATCATCCTCCCTCCAACTTCATCCCATGCCTCTAGTCCTGGAACATCTTTTCGCTTAAAATAGTGCATTCCTGCACCCTGTTCCTCCCTGTAAGATACTTGTATGTCTCTATCATTCCTCTCTCCTCCTCTCCTCCAGGGAGTACATGTTCAGTGCCTTCAACCTGTCCTCATGGGACTTGTGATGCAATCCATGCACCATCTTTGTTGCCCTTCTCTGAACCTTCTCTACCCTGTCTATGTCCTTATGTAGGTAAGGTCTCCAGAACTGCACAGTGTACTCCAGGTGCGGCCTCACTAGTGTCTTGTATAGTGGAATTATGACCTCCCTTTTCCTGCTGGTGATGCCCCTGCCTATGCATCCCAGCATCCTATTTGCTTTACCTGCTGCTTTGTCACACTGTTTCCCTGCCTTGAGGTCATCAGAGATGATAACTCCAAGATCCCTTTCCTGCTTGGTGCATGCTATATCCTCACCCCCCAACTGATATATTGTGCCAGGGTTTTTGTGCCCCATATGCATTATCTTGCACTTCCTTGCATTGAATTTCAACATATATATATAATTTTATAAACTTTAGGAAAGAAAACTAAACACCTTTTGTTGAGTATTGTATTTGCTCTTCCTTTGCTATTCTAGGCAATCTTCCATCCAGCATTAATTGTACTTTAAGTAGAAATATTGATATTCATTCTTTAATGAGACACTCAGTGATATTTGACCCAATTCCAGTCTAAAAATAACTTCTGGGACACAGTTTGGTAAGCCTTAAATATATAACAATTTATATAACATGATTTCTAATTGAGATGTCTTTCCAATACTTTGTTTTCTACAGTTTATGTTTAATATTATTTTTGTGTGTATTCCAGTTTGTATTATTTTCAATATATTACACCATGATATTTGTAATAGTTAACTGTTTCTACTTCAGTCCTTTCACTGTAAAAGACATATTGATGTTTATTTCTTTCCCCAAATACCACTAACTGGGTTTTAGTTTGGTAATTTGTAAACACTATGACTTAAACAAGAAAATTTACTCATTTTCCATTGTAATCCCAATAATGAGTTAGAAATAAGGATCACATCTTCTGCATTTGCCAGTAGAGGCACTTGTTGACCAATAATCTTGGGAGAATGAAAATCATCATCAAATACTATAATTGTGTTAATATATCATTAATATAATGACTAGAAAGTAATGGTGCTAAAATACACCCCCATCTGATACTTACTGTAGAATTAGTTTGTATCTCAGCTGTTTAATTTCGCGGTCCTAGGTCGGGAGAACAATAGGCAGTAATTTAAAATCAAAATCTTCTGTGACATCATTTCAACTACAGTAATCTATCCTCATGTTACATTCCACCATCTGGTAACATTGCTTAGGCACTCTCGCTCCAGTACAAAGTTCCTTCCTGTAATCTCTCCTCGTTTTACATTCCACCATCCAGTAACACTGCTTAGGCACTCACGCCCCTATACAAAATTCCTTCCTGTAATCTCTCCTTGTTTTATATTTCACCATCCAGTAACACTGCTTTTGCACTCATGCCCCAATTTAATCCATGTCAGCTTTAAAACAAAACATTTAAGTGCGGGAGTTACTTACAGACCAGTGTTGTCTCCACTCAACTTACCCAAGGCACATCAGCAACAGCTGTTAGCATTGACCTAAGGATGGTATCTGTGAAGACAAAGCATGTGCAATAACTTGTTACGGCATTCAAAAAACTGTTTGCGATGAGCAGATGTAATTCATGGCTTCCAAATGGCAGGGATCAGAGATTCCCATTTTTCATGCCTGGACACCACAAAACCAAAGGATACAACAGAGAGTGAACTGTGAATGAACTGTGAGTCAATCCATTTGCAAGTATTTTTATTTTCAGGACTCAAACACGCTGAGTGAGCTGCATGAGGAGCTGCAAAGTGAACTGAGTGAATTCAGATTAATTTGGGGTTTACTACTGTTTATTGCTGTATTGCTGGTGATTACACTCATTGTTTACTGGGTGTACTGTGTTTTGCTACTGGTTTTTAAAGTGTTTATTAAGAATAAATGTCATTAGGTATCCTCTAATGTGAAACTAATTTAGCTGTAAAACTTTATTCTCAGTGCTGATCCCACCAGTGAACATAGCAACATTTTATTGGCAGCGAAATTAAGTAATTCTACAGTATATTTGCTTTTATTCTATTTGTAAGACTTCTAACAAATTATATTTTACCATTTCCCTTCATGTATTCTAATCAAGATATCTAATAGGTGTATGTCTACACCCATGTCATATAGTATTGATCATAATGTTTTCCTATTACTATCATCAAAGGCCATAGGTAAATCTACAAAACTTGAAAATAGCCTTCTCTTTTTTATCTCTACATATGTATGGATTAAGTGTGATGACACTACGCACTTCTGTATGGTTGAACAATTTCTTCTAAATCCATTCTGTGTTTCATCCAATAGATTATTATTTTCAACCCACTATTCTGTCCTTGATAATATGATATGTGAGAAGTTTTTCTTTGAAGTATCTATTTTATAGGATGGTACATAAAGATATATTTTATGGAGCCCTTTTTATGTATAGATAAGATAATATTTCTAAGCCAAGACCTAGGTATTATTTGGTTTTGTATAAAATAATTATATACATGGTATAATACCGACATCCACCACTCTAGAAAGTGTTTGTAAATGCCTACCACTATCCTGTTTGGTCCCGGATCTTTGTTCAATAAAGTTAATAAAATTGTTTCATGCATATCATGGGGTGATAATAATAACAACTGGTATCAGTTTATTTATACCAGTCAATTCTTGAGACACAAATATTGCAGTGTTTGGTCTTTGTTCATCATCTTTATCAAAATAAAGTCAAGAAAAGTGACTCTTTCATGTCTCTGGTTAAATATATGTAGCTCAAGAAGTTGCATATGAATTACTACCCTTGGCAACTAAGCACCAACCATCTTTTGTTCTTTTTTTCTATAATGGATTTGTGTAATTTAGCCCATAGAGCAATCTGAAAGTCATATGTTTCTTCCTTCAATATGCTGTTATCATTTTTCCTTTCATGTATATTTATTTTTTTATTTTAATGTATTAACTGAGTGGGAGCACTGGACCAAGGGTCCTTTTTCAGGCTCAATCCAGGGAAATTATGCTACATGAAAAAATATACAACATTCAGCAGCAGCATTCAATTACAGTTACAAGTACATAAATTAAACAAGTACAATTTTAGTTGATTTTTAAAAACTTGAAGCGAACAGTTTATAGGTAAAAATTCAGGTAAACTATTCCAGCATTGAGGAGTAGCTGCAGTAAAAGTGTGTAAACCAGCTCTAGTTTTACAGGATACAACAATAAGAACAACCCTAGTTGATGACCACAATCTAGGTAACATAATCCTAATTTAAAGAAGAATCAGAGAGTGGGGAGGGGCTGGAGAGAAAAATATAAAAATAAATTAACAATCAAAAATATGTTGTATATGCTGTAACAGAGATAACCAACCAAGTAGTGAGTATAAATAACAGTGGTGAGTATGTTAAAAAGCTAGTAAAACAAAATGACAAATGTTATTCTAAACAAAAGAATGATGTTATACCTCCTTAGAACACAATTAAAAAAAGGCTAGATACATAGTCAAAATGAGGTAAAACAGAACAAACAGCAATGGCTTTATTAAATTCAAAAGAGAAAATCATTTAACTTAAAAAGGGTGCCAATATTGTGATTACTATTATGACAAACAAGCTTAATATGGTCAGAAAAAGTGAGCAAGGGATCCAAAATAACTGCCAGGTAGTTACACTGGGATATTTGCTCAATTTAAATTACCTTGATTGCCATAAAGCATAACAGCAGATCAGTTATTTAGCATACAGCATGACTCAAAAGTTATAGACTATTTTCTTTAAGTTAACAATAAATACATTCTTAGAAAACCAATTATGAACAGAAAAACAATCTGTTTGTAGATCATTAGCCAACTTGGAAAATTCCATAGCTGAAGAAAAAAAAAGAATAGGATCATCAGCATGGAGTAATGAATGACGACAGTTCATGATTACAGATAGAAATAACTTAACAAACAAAGTAAACATACGTAGCTCTAAAATTGATCCCTGAGGTACACCCCTATCAGTTTTACTAATACTAGAAATCACATTAGAAACCTCAACAAATTAGGAATGATCCATTAAATAATCTTCAACCCAGGAAATGTTAGATGAAAAATCCAAGGATTTTAACTTTGAACAAAGCAATTTGTTATCAATAAGATTGAAGACCTTGGTCAAGTCCATGAACACAGCCCCGGTAAGGAAAACATTACCCATACCACTCAGGACTGAGTTCATGAACCTGGCCAAGGCTGTCCCAGTATCAAAACCCTTCTTAAATCCATGCTGCTGCAGACAAAGAATACAGTAATATGTTTTTCCAAATAGCTCTTAATTTGTTTAGCTACAACTTTGTTTCTAATGGTTTACTAATAGGATTCAGAACTGAAATTGGATGAAAATCTTCAACAAAAACAGTGTGGGTTTTCTTAGGGACAGGCTCTATTCTAGTGCACTTCCAAGCAGTAGGAAATAGTTGAGAAATAATTGACAGAATAAATATTACACACAAAGGAGAGGCATTATAAGGAGCAGCTAATTAAGAAAATAACTGTTCAACCCAGTCCCACAGTCAGAACTAGTAATCAGGACTAGAGGAAAGTAATTTAAAAACCTCACTAGTAGTGACATGCTTAAAGTAAAAAAAAAAAAAAACTCGTTGATTATGGGAAACATTTGCCTCAGAAAAGGAGAAGGGGTGCTCAGGAAGGGTGAATGAACTATAATCAGACATTTTTGAACTAAGGAAATTGGTTATTAAGGTCTGTAATCTTGTTATCATTGACCTTAACAATCTAATTTTTCCTTCCTTTTTAGTGTCAATCAAGGAATTTGACATTGTCCCAAAAATGATGAGAAACAGACTACTCAAATTCCAACTTATTTTTGTAATATTCAGTTTTGGCAGATCTAATCATGAATTTAACTCTGTTGCTAAGTTTTCTGTACTGGGACAACAAATTAGCTGAAGGAGAGGTCTTAAAAGCAAGCCAAACCAATACCCTTTGCTTTATCATTTCCTTCATATCTTCAGAAGTTCAGTTATTTGGGGAACCTCAGTATCTCCTTGTGCACATAGGAAAAACATTACCCTGAATGGGAATGAGCTGATTATTGAAAGAATCCATAGCCAAATCAACACTAGGTATAATATCAAGATGAGACCAATCAGTAAGAGATAACACTAAATCCAAATCAGAAACAATAACATTTTAAAAAGTATGTGACTGGACACATTGAGGGGGGATTCAAGGTAGCTTAGAAGGTAAAACACAAAGGGCCCTGTGCATGAAGGGTACACAGCATGTGCAAGGCATGCTCAAATCTAGCTGGGGCAGAAACGCACTCAGTACGTGCATGCAACCAAGTAATGGAATGCACGACATGGTCCCTGTGCACCGTGTATAGTGGAAATGCACAGCCACGTGGATGGCCCACTCGAGGGATATGCAGGGGTATTCCTGTGTACCCGGCATGTAGGACACCACTGAGTGCATGCATGACCGTGAGCGGGGGTGTGCATACATGTGCCACATGGCGTGCACACATACATGATGTAAGGGGCAGCCGTAAAGTGTCACATAAGCCTACACCACTGGCAGCAGGCAAGGAATGATGAACAACAGTCGAAAGGACCACAACACAGGACACAGCCATGTGTCTACAGTGAGTGTGTCAAAATGGACATCCAACCACACACACGCTGTGCCACCAACACCAGGGATGGAAGGGCATGCATGGCAGTATACCAATGTACAGGGACCACAGTGACATGAAACAGCAGATGCATGTGGCAGCCAACCATCTGTGGCTACCAATGTGTAGGGGCATGGCTGCACACCATCGTGGCATGTGCAACACCAACAGTGTGTGATGCCAGCACAGTAGACATACAGACTGGCATACCTGCAAGTATGGACACAAGCAACCACAGTCAAAGAGGCAGGGACACAGCAGCAGACCAGCAGTACCCCTGGCTAGTGGCTGGTAATCCTATGGCAATCCACTGTGTTGTCCTGTGGACTGCAAAAATACCCATGATAGCAGAACTTCCCTAATGACCCTTGTAAACAATGCAGTGCTATGGGAGAGGACACCTGTAAACATGCCCAGTGTCCTGGAAAAAACACAGGAATCCCAGTAGACCCATGATCCCAGGACCAGACCGGTGAACCCACCACAACCTGCCTGATGAATATCTGTGGAGCAGCCCATCACCCCTATGGGCACTGGAACTGCACATGATCCGTCAGCTGAAAGCCCCCACAGGGTAGACCCCCCACCACAGGTAGACAGTACTGCAGCCCGGACACATGCATACATGACATTGGAGAACCTCCCCAAACACACATACACACACACACACACACACACGGTTGTGACCAGACAGGGCATGTAAATATGCAATTTATTGGCACAGGAACAACACAACACCTGCAGTGGTCTGACACAGCACTGTTTGAACCCCCCCACACAGACAAGGGTACCCCATAACAGCTGGAGCACCCCCAACACAGCCCTCAGTGTCCCTAGGCAGACATTCCCGACAGTGGCACTCCGCTGGTCAATGGGCACACATGGCAGAGTGGCATCCCCGCATGCCCAGTAGCAACATCATCTTTCCCCTCCTCATCATCATCAGCAGCAGCATCATCAAGACCCATGTGTAGTCTGCCAGCACCCAACATGTCCCTGGGCCACTCCACCCACAGCAGGACCATCCGTCAGATGGGACTCCTATAGTACTGTAGGGAAAGAGACATAATTAGAACCATGTAATTAGAAGGTCCTGTCAAACTAATCTCATAGATTTCTTTGACTGGGTAACCAAAGTGGTGGACCAAGGGGGAGCAGTTGATGTCGCCTACCTTGACTTCAGCAAAGCTTTTGACACTGTTCCACATAGAAGATTGATAAATAAGCTAGGTAGGCTCGGGGTGGGTCAGAAGTTGGTCAACTGGGTGGCAAACTGGTTGACTGGCAGAAAACAGAGAGTGGTGGTAAATGGTATACAGTCAGAAGAGATGCAAGTCACAAGTGGGGTACCTCAGGGATCAGTCCTGGGGCTGTCCTATTCAACATCTTCATTAGTGACCTAGCAGATGGACTAGAGGGTAAGGCTTGTCTGTTTGCAGATGACACCAAGATCTGCAACAGAGTAGATGATCCAGATGGGGTGGGCAGAATGAGAAGAGATCTGGATAAACTAGCAGAATGGTCAGAAGAGTGGCAACTGGGATTTAATGCAAAGAAGTGCAAAATCATGCACATAGGGAAGAGAAACCCTGAAGCCACTTATAGGCTGGGAGGAGTTGCTAGCAGTCACAAAGGAAGAAAGAGACTTGGGCATCATCATCACTGATGACCTGAAATCATCAAGCAGACCTCTAAAGCAGTAGGTAAGGCTAGGGGTGTTAGGGTGTATTAGTAGGGGTATCTGCAAGTCGTTAAGAGGAGTAATAATCCCTCTGTACAAGACATTGGTTAGGCCCCATCTGGAGTACTGCGATGGTATTGGAGGCCACACTTACAAGGACATTAACCAAATTGAGGCGTGTCCAGAGAAGGGCAACCAAATGGTGCAGGGACTGCATCAGAAGACATATGAGGACAGATTAACGGAGCTCAATATGTATACCCTTGAGCAAAGGAGGGAGAGAGGTGATATGATCGAGACATTTAAACACCTTAAGGGCATAAACAAGGTGAAAGAGTCTAACATGTTTAAATATAAGAAAAATAGCAGGACAAGAGGACACAGCATGAGATTAGAGGAGGCCGATTAAGGGGAATGTGAGGAAATTCTTTTTCACAGAAAGGGTGGTAGATGCATGGAATGGCTTACACAAGAAGTAGTGGCTATGAATACAGTGCAGGGCTTCAAACAGGCATGGGATAGGCATAAGGGAGCAATACAAATGACTATGAATAGATAGGTCACTGACATAGCAAAGGCCGATGGCACATTTATAAGGTAGAAAAAGAAATGGGCAGACTGGATGGGCCTTGCGGTCCTTATCTGCCGTCAACTTCTATGTTTCTATGTTTCTATGTACTGGGCCATGCCCTCCCCTCCATGGACACACACAATGATGCATCCAAGCCCCCCCTGCCAATACAGACACCACGGCGGCTGCACAGACATGACTGCCAATGGGTACCATCTAGGACGGCGTCCACACTGTACAGGCTAGGCATGCACACAGGCCCATCACAGGAATGCCACACAATCACAATGCAGTCCAGCCATGAGGGTCTTGGGCATCCATGTGACCAGGGTGGGACACACGAGGCCTCCCCAGATATATACAGTAAAGTACAGCAATGGTGCATACCCCTCAACTGTCCCTGTTTCTCAAGGACATCCCTGATGTAGCCACAAACCTGTCCCCTGTCCCTCTTACAATTTGTGTTATCATGACAGAACAGTGTGGATTACAATCACAAAATTTTGTCAAAGAGTGCAGTTACAGACCTCTTCTTCATCAGAAAGTGTATCAAAACACAACTCCCCTCATTCTATCAGTGTTCTGAGCAAATAGTACTGAGTATGAAGTTGTGTCCCTGAATCTGTGTCTTTTTCGCTGACTATGTTAAGCCTTGTCCTTAATGTATGAGGCAAGAGGTTGAGAGGTGCGCAACGGTGTGCCAGTGGACACTTACCTGTGATGGTTCAATGACCCTCCACAGGGTCCATGGGTCCACAGGCCCTAGCTCCCCTCATAGTGCACCATACTGTCCATGTCCTTCTGCCAGAGGTACCGAGGAATTGCCGTTGCCCAGCGCATGTGGTACAGGTCATGTGGGGTCATGACCATGACTGCCACACTGTCACCCTGCTCCTGCCAGCACAATTTAGTGCTGGATGGCATGCCCATAGTGTCCTGCATGGGGAGGGTGGGAGACCGAAGGAACAAATGCATTACTACACAGTGACAGGCTGGAACCCGGAAACCCCCCACCCTCAGTTCGACACCAGTGTGGCCAGTGATGTACCTACCAGGGCTGATGCAGTTGCACCCCGGAGCTGGCCATAGCCTCCACTGTCCGAGAAGACATCCTCTGCCACCTGCCACAGTTGCTGGGGGAATGTCTCCATCATCCCTGCGAGACATGCCATGTCCGACCATGCTACTTTTACAGATGGCCTGTGCAAGGTGTGCAGTGCAAATGCCGCATATGTCACACATCCATACATGCTGTGACACATGCACACCCCACATGGGTGATCCACACCAATTGACGACAATGCTGTATGGCATACGGGGTCGCTATGCCATGCACATATGTGCACAGGCCTGTGCCATACTGGCCTTTGGCTGCAAACAGGCACACCACAGTCCATGACTTGTACATGTGCCACAGTGTGGTGCAGTACACAACAATTGGGCACAGTGGCCACAATGGACCACAACCCATCCATAGTAGTACACTGGGTGTGAACACAGAGGCATGTATGTCAGCCAGGTGGCACTGATCATTTGGAGGATAGGGCACCAAGGGGAATGGTGGCAACATGCAGGGTGCTGTACATGTGCATGGCACAGGACTGTGTGCAGCACAAATAGTCCCCTGCAGGAGTGTACCTAAGGTGGTGCACAATGGTACCATCTGTGTATGCATGCAACATGCAGACACCTGGCATGTGCCATGTGGACCGGACATCGTATCGTGCCTACAGCCATCATCCTGTGTGGACATGCATTCAGGCATCCGAGAGGGTGCACAGCCCTGTACCAACAACATTGACCACAGCACCATCCCTGTGGCCACCGCCTGTGTGACATGGTGGTGGACGGGTGTTTGCCACACTCTGTTGAAAGGCCATACCATGCATGCGGATCTATGACCACAATGCACACTGGGCCTGTGATGCATAAAGTAAGCAACACAGTACTAAGGAGATATTCCCTGTGCATGACCCTACCACTGTGATGGCAGTATGTGCCCAGGACTCCGGATGAATATTCACCTGCTCAATGCAGCGTATGGCAGGGGAAGATGCACACATCCATTACACATGCACATTAACCAAATTGAGGCAGTCCAGAGAAGGGCAACCAAAATGGTGCAGGGACTGCATCAGAAGACATATGAGGACAGAGTAACAGAGCTCAATATGTATACCCTTGAGCAAAGGAGGGAGAGAGGTGATATGATCGAGGCATTCAAACACCTTAAGGGCATTAACAAGGTGAAAGGGTCTAACATGTTTAAATATAAGAAAAATAGCAGGACAAGAGGACACAGCATGAGATTAGAGGGAGGCCGATTAAGGGGGAATGTAAGGAAATTCTTTTTCACAGAAAGGGTGGTGGATGCATGGAATGGCTTACCACAAGAAGTGGTGGCTATGAATACAGTGCAGGGCTTCAAACAGGCATGGGATAGGCATAAGGGAGCAATACAAATGACTATGAATAGATAGGCCACTGACAGAGCAAAGGCCGATGGCACATTTATAAGATAGAAAAAGAAAGGGGGCAGACTGGATAGGC
The DNA here is from genome assembly GCA_016271365.2 of Neoceratodus forsteri. Classification (NCBI taxonomy): domain Eukaryota; kingdom Metazoa; phylum Chordata; order Ceratodontiformes; family Ceratodontidae; genus Neoceratodus; species Neoceratodus forsteri. The sequence continues at coordinate 720,267,609 of CM057458.1, read as the reverse complement.
CTTGCGGTCCTTATCTGCCTTCAACTTCTATGTTTCTATGTTTCTATGTTACATCCACACAAATGAGTGTTCTGTCCATGCATGGACGGCATCATGCTACAGGAGACCCACTGTACTGAATGGTTCCAACTACCCTGGGCCATGGTGGTGCAACTGTGTGACCTCATCCACGACCATGTCGCACCGCAGACACATCACTCCAGGGCCATGACCATCTAGACCAAGGTCATGTGTGCACTCACCTACTACATGACTGGGTCATTGCAGCAAGTGGTGGGTGATGGCATTGGCATGAGCCAGTTGTCGATGTCCAGGGCACTGGCCAAGGTCATGGACACTCTGTTGGAGCACACTCAGGAGTACATACAGATGCCCATGACAGACGGTGAGGTCTGTACCATGAAGCAGACATTCTTCACAATGCATGGCATGCCCAACATGGTTGGCGCTGTGAATGACAGGTACGTTGTGATACTGACACCTTTGGTGTCTGAGGAGGCTTACCAGAACCGTAAAGGCTTCCACAGCATCAACTGCCAGGTGGTGTGTGATGCCACATGCCTGTTCACAGATGTGTGTGTGTGTGATTCCCTGGGTCATGCCATGACTCGTGCATACTGAACTGGTCAGGTCTTGGAGCTTGACTGCATGCCAGTCACATCGACAGATGGCTTCTGGGTAGGTGTCAGGTGCCGGTGTGTGTGTGTGTGTGTGTCTGTCTATCTGTTTGTGTAGCATCTGCCAGTCAGTGCCATGACTTACTGGTCTCCCCCTCCCACAGGTGACAGTGGCTATGCAGTCAGACCATACCTGCTAAATTCCATCCTGTCACTGGCTGATGCTGCAGAGGTGGCATACAACACGGCACACTAGCAGATGAGGGCCATTGTGGAGAGGTGCATTGGTGTGCTTAAGATGAAATTCAGGTGTCTGGATCACTCAGGGGCACCATAATGCTGTCACCACAATGTGCTTGCCCTGTCTTTGCTGTATGCATGATGCTGCACAACATGGCAGTGCACTGTGGCATGCCACAGCCAGACCACCGACTGCTGGACATATCACCAGAGCAGTTTCCTGATGACCCTGTGCATGGCCAGAAGACAGCCTCTGGATGTGCTGCACGTGCAGCAGTTGTGAACAAGACATTCTAGCATTAGCCATGGCATCCGTGCCACACTAGTGCCCCTGCTGTGCCTGCCTGACCCACAGACACAGTGACGGCAACCAGTACGGCACATGTCAGAGTGTGTCACTCTACATGCACATGTGCACCCGAAGATGAGGTCTGACTGAGGGTGCATGCCACCATCCATGTGCAGGTGCTGTCTGTATGTGGTGCTGTGCATCATGGCTGGCATTTGGTGACAGGGCAGTGGTGCCTCTGTGTTAAGCCCCTGTACCATGGCAAGCTAGTCAGCCATACAAGGATCCACCTGCCCACCCCTCACCGCATGTCCACACCTGTGTCGTGCCCTGTCCTGGAGCCACAGTGCACACAGTGTCATGTCTGTTATCGACCGTGTGTGTGTGTGTGTGTGTGTGTGTGTGTGAGTGTATGTGTGTGTGTGTGTGTGTGGTGTGCTCAACGGCCGATCCCACGACCACAGGTCCCATTTAGCTTCACAAGCCTATCTGTGCTTATGGATGTTTTGAGGCATACAACGCTGCCTTATCATGCACCATGGGCCACATTGACCTCCTGGTTGCAGGTCCCAGTGCCCTTGCACCCCTACTCCTGCACCATGCCGTGTTCTGTGTCCCTGTTGTGTTCTCAGGTACATTGCTCACTGCACTGTCAGGGTCCTAGTTCTCACTCTGTCCCTCCTTTGCTTGGCTGTCCTCCATGGAAATATCCTGTGTCCCACCGATGGGTGTGTCCATGGTGCGGGGGCTCACAGTGTCCATGACATGCTCATCATTGGTGGTGGCAGGGACTGGTGTGCTGCCCCTGCTGACATCCCCCTGGCCCTATGGTGCACCTGGTGTGCTGACATGTGCTGCCCCATGGTGGGGCTGGGCTACGGGCTAAGCTGTTGTGCCATGGCGGTGTTCCCCACACCGCAGGGATTTCCATGGTGAGGACCTGTACCCTTGCAGTCTGTTATGTCATGCCCCATGGCAGGTGTCACTGATGTCAGCTACTTTATGGCCTCTGTGTTCTGCTGTGTTGCTTCGTGTTGGTTGTACTTGAGCTGCCACAATTCAATGTATTGGCGATCCTGCACTGCAATGGACTGGGTTGCCCTGCTGTGCCCTGTTGGACGGGTGGATGGTCCCTCATCAATGCTGTCTGGGTCACCTGTACCCATGATGTGTTCAGCACCTCCATGACGCTGGCTGGGTTGCACACAGGCACCATGGGTCACAGGTGCCCTATGCACATTGCCATGCATCCCATTGGTGCTGCTCTGCATGGTAGGACAGCACTCCTCCCCTCCATCATCGGGGTCCCACTCTATTGGTCTCTACACATCATCGTTGTCACCTCCAGTGGTGGGGTGGTCCGCTGTGTTGGGGGGGCTCAGCTTTTTCTGCCTGTCCTTTCCCTACAGGAGAGTCAGAGGGGGTGATTACTGGTCTGCTGCTTGTCACATGCTGCTCTCCATGCCATACTAACCTGTGGGGTCCTCCTCCCTCAGCTGTCCTTGCCTGCTGTTGTTGGGTGCTTTGTGTAGGCACAAGTCCTGTGGGACCCCACCACCACCATCATATCTGGCTGCACCGGCATGCCCTGTTGGTACAATGTGAACATGTCAGGGTCTCTGTGGATGGCCTTTGTTCCACCACAGTTTGGTTGTGTCCATGTGCCATACTCACCTGCTAGTGTGTCCACACCCTCTGCCCCTCCATGGATGCTCAAGGTGGTTATGGTGTCCACCACCATCTGCTCTATGGGGATGAGCTGGGTGTCTGGTGCTTGTGACCCTCCACCAGTGCCATGCTGTTCTCATGACCCAACACCCAGGTGTTTCTTGATGGCCATCAGGTCTCACCACTTGTGTTTGAATGCCATCAGGGTACAGGCATCTGGCCTTGCAGCATTCACGGTGGCCTGGACATCTAGCCACAGTCACGCCCTCACCTCCATGGGGGTGTGGGTTGAGGGCACCATATAGCTGGGCATGGTGTGTGCTGATCTCAGCCACCATTGCAGTGACCTGAGGCCCGGTGAAGTTGGAAGACTGAGACCCTCCAGTACCCCTGCCATGGCCTCCTATAGGTGCTGGGCCAGTTGGCTGTGTTTCTGCTTTACCCTCCGCATTCCTGTGCATGACTTGCTGTGCAGAAGCACTGTTTTCCACCATTGTCTGTTCTACTCCAAAGAGGTTGACATTCACTTCTGTGTCCATGCAGTGTGTGGCGTGTTCATCCATATATGGTGGGGTCACAGGGTGTGGTCACGTTGCTGGGCCCGGCCTCTGATGTCTGCGCATTTCACTAGGTGCCATATGTGGCATTGCCCATTCGTGCTGCACGGGTCATGTTTCTGTTTGTGCATGCTGTGTATTCCAGTGGTCCTGCATGATGCACAGTTGCGCACCACACATGCATCATGTTTCCATGTATTTCCCGTACATTCATGTATAGGGCCCACTTTGTGGTGAAAAGATCACTAACTGAATCATCAAGCACTCCAGCAACAGAGATTTTATGCTCCTGATTAGTAATAATCCAATTTAATAATGAGTGATTAAAGTTGCTAGAATTTAACCTAGTTGAATCTTTAACTAATTGAACAAGCTGGTTAGTCTGTAGCAATAATTCATATTTTTTTTACTATTAGAAAGCTAATTTAAATTTACATCACCAATAGCAACAAAATCATAAAGTTTAAGAAGAGGTTCAGAAGAGGCCAAAAATTCTCTACACTCAGATTAGTCACATTGAGGGGGATAACAAGCACCCTAAAACAATATGTTATTGGCCACCCAAAAGAAGGTGACACCGAAGCCCATTGAAGGAAGTATTACTATTAGAAATACTAGAAACCACATTAACTTGTAAATATTCTTTAAAATATCCAGTAACCTCACCACCCTTTTTTCCATAAACGATCTTGTCTAATGAAACTATATTCTGATAAAATACACAAACTATTAGGTATAGAAGGCTTAAACTAGGATTTAGAAATGCCAATAATATTCAAGTGGTAAATATTGGTAAGAGTTTCTAATTCGGCCATTTTAGGTACAAGACTGCAAGCATTTAAATGAAGAATTTTCAAACCAGATAGTTTATACCAGAAATGGTTAGGACCATAATTAGGTTTGATATCACCAGCCAGCAAAAGGAAACAAGTACTAAAGCAAAAAATAAACTTAATTTTACTAAAAATCCATTGACAACAAGTAACATAAAAACACAGTAAAAGGAATCCACATACCCACACAATAAAATACTTCGTAACCATCAAACAATAAAACAACCTAGGTATTAATGAAAAATATTTAAAAATAAAATTAGACATAATAAACTCAGATAATTCAGGTTGGCTGCATTCTGGTGCAATAGATAAAAAAACAGGAGCAGGCAGCACACAAAACAAATGCAACATATAAATCAAAATACCAAACCAAAAATAACTTTAAAACCCCCTATCCTAAAACAGGATAAATAATCTAATTCTTGAAAAATGACTATTTAGAAAGCTAGACTAAGACACGGCTCAGACCATTGCCTCCCACTGACACTGCCACCAGCAGGGGAAGACAGGTGAGAGAGTTTATTAATCTTAACTTGATCTTGATTTGTTATTTTTAGCCTATTTTTTTTTTTGAGATTTGCCTCCCTATACTTGTCATTAAACCAAGTTACTTCACTCATCCTTTTATTTATTACATTGTTTTCCTATAGTAGTGGTGCTAAGAGTTGTAATATGTTTTCCCACAGTTGGATAATATTGATTGAATCACCCTGTGATAGAATTTGAGACTTAGTGAAATTTGGATATGATGAATATAAAAACTAACCTGTTTTCTGTTTTCCTCTGTCGATTTCACCCATTTAGGATTGTATATTTCATAAAAACATAGAAACACAAACAGTGGCAGTAGAAAGGCCAAGGGTCCATCAAGTCTGCACATTGGGCCCTATATAACCCGTAACCTAGAGTCAATACAGGGTTCTAACCCTACCCATCAGTCTTCCTAGTCCTTTCCCTAGCTTCTTCTCTAAGTGAGCACTATTTCTTTAGCTCCATCTCAAGCTCATTTGATGCCCTCCAAGGTTTTAGTTTCCACCACCTCAGCCAGCAAGCTGTTCCATGGTTCCAATGCCTTTTTAGTAAAATAATGCTATCTCACATCCCTTCTGAACCTTCCTCCTGTCAGCTTCCAGTTGTCAGCTCATACTATCAAACTGGTGCTCTTGCTAAATAAATCTTCATAGTTCACTTTGGCTATTTCTTTCAGGAATTTGAAGGTTTCTGTCATACCCCCCCTCTGGTGTCCCATGAGTAGGTGTTCAATGCATGAAGGTGTCTCGCATAGGACTTCCCCTGCTGACCCTATATCATCTTCGTCACCCTACACTATAACACCTGTAGCCTAACCTTGTCCTTTCTAAGGTAAGAACTCCAGAACTGAACACAGTACTCCAGGTGTTGCCTCACTGAGGAGCAATGGGGGGTATCACTTCCTTCTTTCTACTATCAATACCCCAGCTGATACACCACCATGTCTTTTTCACCTTACTACAAGCCTTGTTGCATCAGCTAACCTGTTTAAGGGTGTCGCTGATTATGATTCCTAGGTCCCATTCCTCAGCTGTGGTATTAAGTTTAGCACCTCTCTTGCAGTATTCTGTCCTTGGGTTCTTTATTCCTAGATGCATCACTCTGCACTTTTTGGCATCGAATGTCAGCTGTAAGACATTTGGTCACCTCTCTAGCCTTTGCAAGTCACCCTGTAATTCTCAAATCCCCTCAGTACTGTCCACCCTTCCACAGAGTTTAGTGTTGCCTGTGAAGAGTCTTATGCTGCCCTGGATCCCATCTCCGATGTCACTCATGAACATATTAAAAAGGACCGGGCACGGGAAACAGCTCTGTGGTGCCACACTCATGACCTCTCTCTCCTCTGACTTAACTCTGTTTACCACAACCTATTGCTGCCTCCCTTTGAGCCAGTCTTCTACCCATCTAACTATATACGTAGCTACCCCCAGGTCCTCCAACAACCTCATCTAGAGTCTGTGAGGCACAGAGTTGAAAGCCTAGCTGAAGTCAAAGTAAAGTAGATTCACAGCATGGCCTTTGTCCAGTTCCTTTATCACCCAAAGTAGACTATTAGGTTAGTCTGACAGGACCTCCCTGACACAAAGCCATTATAGACCTGCCTGACCTACACTCTCTAATGTGGCCTACCATGTTCCTATGATGCAGTATGAGGACTATTAGTATTTACTTATGCTTGCCATGATGTACTATTCAATATAGTTATGTTTGTGGTGTTAGCACACAGCTATTAGCCATAATGCTATGAGCCGCATATTTTATGAATCATCTGTTTGATTTTGAAAGCAGCATATGGGAAATCATCACAGAGTTTGGAACTGTCTGATTTTGTAAGCAGCACAAGGGAAGTCACAGAGTTTGGAACTGTTTGATTTTAAAAGCAGCACAAGGGAAGTCACAGAGTTTTAATTTAAACCTTATACCTCAGCAGGAGTCAGTGTCTGTTAAGATTAAGTAGACAGATAACTTTATTAGAAGTAGAAGGGGTCTTATTTAGGGTTGAAAAGAAGAAAGAAAAGAAAAAAGTCAGTGTGTGTTCTGTGCAGGGAAGGGTACTGTATCAGCTGACTTTGCTAAACCAGTAGGAGGAAAGAGAGCTTACCTGGGGGTGTGGTTTGGACACTATAAAAGCAGGAGAATCAAATTACAACTTCCTGTTGCTAGCCTTTTTTCTTACTAATTGCCCTCCAACCCACCCAAAGCCAGTTCTACTTTTATAGCCACTAGATTTGACTGTCAACAGGAACTTCCTGTTTGGCAGTAGGAAGGAAAGGATCATAGAGAGACATTGGTTTTGTCAACCCTAAAGGAAAAAAGTAGCTCACTCTCCCCCCCTAGCTGCTGCTGGTCTAACATTAAGCAAGGAAAAAGGAGGCTACTGAAGAAGATAGGAAGTTGCTGTCCCAGAACAGGAAGGGTGAGAGTTGTAAGGAGAGGAGAGAATAAGCATCCAGAGAAACAGTAGAGAGGACACAAAATAAGACATGATAGGAGTGGTGCAGTGCAATGGCTGTGGGGCAGCAGTGTTCTGGGAGACATTCTGGAGGCTGCGATGCTGCCCTATTTGCAGGCTCCTCTCTGGTCTGAGAGAGGAGGTTGCCCATCTCCAGGCTGACCTGGCTAGGATTCGTGACAGCTTCTCCCCCACCCAGGGACCACCAGGGCCAATGCCACTACCTCAGAGGTTGCCAAGAAAGAGGAGAGGCTGGACCAGGGTGGGCTCAAGCAGGGAGAAGGTGGTGGAACAGAGTTGCATCCCTCCAGCTGTACCTCTCCACAATTCATTCGCTCTTCTGGTGGATAGTGGTTCCTCTATGGAGGCACCTGCAGTGGAGACCAAGGAGAATGCTGGGAACCTTCACAAAGGAGACCCACAGGAGGGTGGCATGGGACCCCACAGGGGAAGGAAACAACTCCTGGTGGGGGACTCAATCATTAGGGGGGTAGAAATGGGGGAGGAAGGGGAGAGGGAGGTAAGGTGCCTTCCTGGTGCCACAGCTTGGAGGGACAGGAAGCGAATCCTCAGGATCGTGGGAGGAGCTGCACGAGGGAGGGAGCTGGATGTCATTGTCCACCTAGGGACAAATGACCTGGCTAGGAATGGGATCAGAGCAGTGCAAGAGGAGTTTGTAGAGTTGGGAAGGGGCCTTAGACAAGTAGCGCATACGGTAACCTTCTCGGAGGTGCTGCCTGTCTATGGCAAGGGAGATGCTAGGGCACTTCTCACCAGGGAATTCAATGAGTGGTTGAAAAACTGGTGTGGAGTTTAGGGTTTTGGCTTCATTGGGGACTGGGGAGTTACCTGGAGGGATGCAGACCTATACTGGTGTGATAGTCTGCATCTGTCCAGGGGAACCAGGATCCTAGGTGAGAGGTTTAAATGCTTCATTGGCAAGCATTTAAACTAGCCAAGGGGGGAAACACTGAAAAGGAGCAGGGAAATCCGAGCCTCCCCCCACAAAACATGGGGATTAGTGAGGTAAACACCAAGGTACAGAAGTTTTTAAGGAGTAGAACAGATTTAAATGTAAAAAAAGGCAAAGGCATTAAGGACAGAAATGGGGCTAAAAGGGTAAGGCTATCAAAAAGTGGAGGGTGATGAGTACCAATGCCCATAGTCTGTGTAACAAGTTCCCTGAACTAGTGGCCTTGATGGAAGAGGGTTGCGTGGATATTGTGGCAGTTACAGAAACATGGTACACAGAGAACCATGACTGGGATGTCAACATACCAAGATACACAATCTACAGGAGGGACAGGGAGGGTAAAAGAGGAGGAGGAGTAGCTCTCTATGTAAAGGAAGGGATCAAAGCAACAGAACTAAAGAGTAAACAGGGAGCAGATGAGGCACTTTGGGTCACCCTGGAGACAGGAAATGGCACCACAATCTGCATGGGGTTGTATACAGACCCCCATCTCAGGGGAGGGAATGGACAAGGAAATGATAGAAGGCTTTCTTAGAATGGCAGAAAAAGGGGAGATATTGTTGATGGGGGACCTGAATATGCCAGATGTTAACTGGAGCACCTTTGCTGCAGGCACATCCAAGAGCAGGGTCATTCTTGATGCCCTACAGGGGGCATGCCTCAGACAGCTAGTATTGGAACCCACTCGGGAGGGATCAATCTTAGACCTGGTACTCTCAAATGGGGATGGAGAAAGAATCTCAGATTTAGAAGTGGGTAGCCATCTGGGAACAAGTGACCACCAAACAGTGTGGTTCACGATAAACACAGCCATACAATCAAGCCATACAAAAGCAAGAGTACTGGACTTTAGGAGGCCTGACTTTGGGAAAATGAGAGAGTGCCTCAGAAAAGCACTAGCAAACAGGCAAGAAGGAGGGGTGGAGGAACAATGGGGAGTGATAAAAACAGCCATCACAGAAGCAACAAGCCTTTGTGTAAAACAAATCAATAAAACACAACGAAGGAAAACGTTATGGTTCTCAAAAGAGGTGGCAGGGAAGGTTAAGGAGAAAGGACAGCATTCAGGAAATATAAGGAAACACAGAAGGAGCAGGACAGAGAACTTTATCAGTTAAAGCAGAAAGAGGCTGGGAAGGCAGTCAGAATAGCAAAGGCCCAAACCGAGGAAAGGATAGCCAATTCTGTTAAGAAGGGGGATAAGACCTTTTATAGGTACATTAGGGAGCGAAGAAAGATCAAAGGAGGGATACTGAAGCTTAATAAAGGGGAGGGAATGTGGGTAGAGGGTGACAGTGAAAAAGCAGGGATACTGAACGAATATTTCTGCTCAGTATTCACAAAGGAAGAGGAGGGGGAGTTACCTAAACCAAACAAGAGAAACACTTTGAAGACGGGGATTGATAACAGTCCATTTACAGAAGAAAGGGTTCTGAAAGAACTAATAAAATTGAAGGTGGACAAAGCAGTGGGGCCTGATGGGGTTCACTCAAGAATTCTAAAAGAACTAAGGGTAGAACTAGTGACACCACTGACTACTCTGTTTAACAAATCATGGGAGGATGGGGTGGTACCCGAGGACTGGAGGAGGGCAGATGTGATTCCTCTTCACAAAGTGGGAGCAAGACAGAGGCAGGAAACTACAGACCAGTTAGTTTGACCTCAGTGGTAGGGAAAATGATGGAATCACTTCTGAAGGAAAGAATTGTTGAGTACCTAGAGGCCAGTGGGGCACGGACCCAAGGCAGCATGGATTCATGATGGGAAGGTCATGTCAGATGAATCTAATAGATTTCTTTGACTGGGTTACCAAAGTAGTAGACCAGGGAGGGGCTGTGACATGGCCTACCCAGATTTTAGCAAGGCATTTGATACAGTCCCAAACAAAAGATTAATACACAAGATAGCCAGCCTTGGAGTGGGTCCCAAGGTGGTAGCCTGGGTAAAAAATTGGCTAGACAACAGGACTTAAAGGGTAGTAGTAAATGTAGTACACAGTGATGAAAGGAGGGTTACTAGCGGGGTACCTCAGGGTTCAGTACTGGGACCGGTCCTTTTTAATGTCTTTATAAGTGACATTGCAGAGGAACTGGAAGGAAAAGTATGTCTCTTTGCAGATGACACAAAGATCTGCAACAGGGTTGATACACAAGATGGAGTGGAAAGGATGAGAAGGGACTTGGCAAGGTTGGAGGAATGGTCAAATGCATGGCAGCTCAGATTCAATGCAAAGAAGTGCAAGGTAATGCACATGGGGAACAAAAACCCTGGGAAGCGTACACAATGGGGGGTGAGATACTGACAACAGTAAAAATAGAAAGGGACCTGGGGGTAATTATATCAGATGACCTAAAGGTGGGCAAGCAATGTGAGAAGGCAGTAAGGAAGGCTGGGGGGATACTGGGATGCATAGGAAGAGGCATCAATAGTAGAAAACAGGAAGTTGTTATCCCTCTGTACAGACAGTTGGTGAGACCCCATCTGGAGTACTGTGTGCAGCTCTGGAGACCCCATCTCCGCAAAGACATAAACAGAGTGGAGGCTGTCCAGAGGAGGGCAACCAAAATGGTGCAGGGTCTGCACCAGAAGACATATGAAGAAAGACTAAAGGAGCTTAATATGTATACCCTTGAGGAAAGAAGGGAGAGAGGGGACATGATAGAAACTTTCAAGTACCTCAAGGGAATTAACAAAGTCCAAGAGGGTAGCATCTTCCAGAAAAAGAGATGTGCAAGAACAAGGGGAACAATTTGAAGATAGAAGGGGGATGGCTCAGAGGTAATGTGAGGAAGTATTTTTCCACTGAGAGGGTTGTGGATGCATGGAACAGCCTCCCTGAAGAGGTCGTGGGGTCAAGAACAGTGGGGGACTTCAAGAATGCATGGGACAGGCATAGGGCAGTCCTAGTGAGGGGTAGGAGGAATTAAGCTGTTGGTTAACTAGGATCTGCAGCTTATCTGTTAGGTAGGAAAATGGGCAGACTAGGTGAGCCAAGCGGTCCTTATCTGCCGTCAAATTCTATGTTTCTATGTTTCTATTGTGTTGTAACCCAAAAGTAGTTTTAGTCAGCATATCACTTATTACTGTGTATGTGTGAAACCTAATGGCCTTGGGTGTGAGCTGCCCATTATACCCACCACTAGTATGCTGCACTACAGGCAGTGGAAACAGAGGTCCTAGTTCTGAAAAAGGAACTGGGCTCCAAATCCTAAGAAATGGGTCAGCAATGGAGGGAGTTAGAACAAGAAATTGAGAAGCTCAGAAATGGACTCAGAATGAACTTCAGAGTACTGTACAGGAGAAAGACAGAGAGATTGTTAGATTGAGAGAGGACTGTGAAAAGTTATAGCAGGATAAGAAGCATTTGCTGCAACTGACTGACATGCTTACAGGTATGAATGATACATTGCAGAGTGAGAATGACGAGTTGCGGGAAGAGTTTCGAAAATGTCAGGATACTTTCAACATGGGGATCAGGGAAAATCACAAAGTAAGGGCTGCGTACAGAATTTTGCAAGATCATGTCAGCAAGGGACAGTACAAAGGTAGAGTACATCATTTGATGGAACAAGGATGATGAAATTGCATCAGCAGTTGGAAATCTTTAAGGGTTTTGTAGAAGCTATGCCGTATGCCTCGCTTATCAATCTTGCAGCGATGATGAAGGGATTCAAGTTGGCAGTCCCTGGGATGCTGGAGGGTTGAGGCCTGACCCACTGCAAGCTGCCTTGAAAAGGAATGACAGAGATGAGATATAGGACCAGATTCGGAAGGCAATCTCAAAAGCTGGAGTATCTGACTCTCAGGCCAAGATAATGAGACAAGCAATCTCAGACATGTTGCAGAAGGAGGTGGAACAACAGGCCCTCCTTGAGGGCGTGGTAACCACCACAGCTGAGGCAGTCATCAAGTCCATTACAGGGCAACAAGGGCCTTCCCTGAATGCCCTTCAGTCCACACAAACAATCCAAAACATTGTGGACAAGATAGGCCTTATGACCACAAGTGACAATCTTATTTTCCATTTGGAAAAAGTGTGAAATCACTGCAAAATGCTCAGCTTTGCAGTTGAGGACAGGGTACAGGTTCTGAAACAGACTGTGGACCCTACATTGTGGGTCAAGTTGTCAGAAGGCATACCTCATGATGTCAGAGCCCCATTCAAAGCTGCCAACACCCACCTCTTTGTAGCACACAATCCTGACATGGTCAGTGCAATGCTAGCCCCTCCAATAAAGCAGCACACAAAAGAGACACTAGCCCAGTATGAAGGCCACCTGTGACTCATGTACATAGCAGTCAAAGACCTGGCTGACAAAAATTCTGACAGGGAATCAATTGAGCACAAATCCCTGTCCTTGAAAAATCTACAACTTGCCCTTCGCGAGAAGGTAGACAGTGGTATTACTGAGATGGGACTGTTTCCATGAGATCATGGGAAAAGTGGAAAACACATACCAGATTTACACACGGGACCTGAGCTCAGGTTTCAAGACCAAGGTGGCCGCAGTGCAGAACAGCACTGAGTCATCCACCCAGTATGTGGTGGAAGGGAAATCAAAGGATTCCCAGCAGGACAAGCCCTCCTACCAAAACCAAGGAGGATCAAACAAGAACAGATAGAGGTATTGTCAAAAGCCAAATCAGCAGAATACAAAACGGAATAATGGACAAAAACAGAGGTCTGGCCCTTCATACAAGGATTTATCTGAGGAAAACAACTGGCTTTGGGAGTTTAAGAACAAAGTTCAGTCAGTCACAGCAGCTATCCCAGCCAGAACAGTGTCTGCCATCCCACCTGCTCCTCCATTGGATGAATCCGATGTGGGTGGGTGAGTGGGCCAAATCTCCATACTCCAAAGTGGTACAAATGCTTTGAGAGGGAGAGCCCTCATCTGATGATGCTAAGCAAAAAAAAAGTGATTCAGACTGACGGTGTCAGACCCCAGTTCACATCATCTCTTTGGTAATCGATGATTCCAGACACCCATGTGTAGAAGCCTGGTTGAGGGCCACCAGCACAACTTACTTCTAGACATAGGTGCCACAGTTTCAGTACTGCATCAAGACAAACCACAGCTATCTTATTGGTTGTCAGGGAAGGACACCTCTCCCAGATCTTTGAAGGGACTGTGATTACAGCATACCAGTCCAAACCAATACCAGTTGTCATCGGCACCTTGGAGGTGACACACCGTTTTGACCTCATGGTATTATGTCATCACCAGAGCATCTTGGGAATAGATTTTCTCTCATGTTACAGCTGTGTAGTGGATTTAGCCAATAGGCTATTACTTCAGATACCTGGCCAGTACCATATGCTCCTCATTTCTGACACATGTACTAGCACCAGTAAAGGTCAATGACGCAGAGTATGACATCATTCTCATGCTTCAGCACCATGAGCTATTCCCTTCAGCTGAGACCAATTTTGGAAAGGCATCAAGATGCCTTTGCCAAACACAAACATGATTGTGGGAGAATGGACACTGTCATACAAGTCACTGGTGATGAACCACAATGTCAGAGACAATACCCTTTTCTAGCAGATGCAGCACCGTCTTTGAGGGTGACCATTGACTCCTTTTTTAAGCAAGGGGTCATTAGGTCCTGTGTTTTCACAGTCAATTCCTCTATCTGGCCAGTGAAGAAGCCCAACCATCATTGGAGACTTACCATTGATTACCGAGGACTTAACCAAGTCACTCCCAGTTGTGCACCCACTGTGGTATCCCCCCTGTATGTGCTAAAACTTCTAAAACTTAAACACAAGTGGTTCAGTACACTAGACATTTCCAATGGTTTCTGTTCACCACCATTGGCCCCTGTGAGTCAGTCATGTTTGCCTTCACTTTGAAGGACTTCAGTACATGTGGAACTGCTTCCCACAGGGATTCTACAACAGCCCTTCCCTTTTCCACATCCACATGAGGGATACAATATGCTACTTCTTCACACCAGAATGCCTCCTGCAATATGTGGGCAACCTTCTCCTGGTGACAACAGGCCTGGAGAAGCACCTGGAGCTCCTAGATGAGTTCTTAACACTCTTACAGAGGGCAGGCTTCAAATGCAACCCTGCAAAGGTACAATTGTGCCTTCCTGAAGTCTCCTTTCTGGGTCTGTGCATCTCTGCTGAGGGCAGGAGCCCTGCCTTGTATAAAGTCCAAGGCATTCAGGACTTGCCACTCTCTACCAGTGTGGCTACACTGAGACGTTTCTTGGATATGGTAAACTATTCCAGGGACTTATTTTGCAATTTTGCACAGAAGGCTGCACCCCTGTATGAGCTACTGAAAAAAAAATGTCCCCTGTCAGTGGGGACCAAAACATACAGCATCTGTCACTTCATTGAAAAAGGTGTTGACCTCTGCTCCAGTTTTGGTCAGCCCTAACCCAGAACTGCCATTCCATCTGGAAACTGCCACCTCTGATGAGGGTATGTCAGCAGTCCTTGCACATAAGGTAAATGGCACCCTGAGGCAAATTGTCTATGCCTCACAAATGCTCTTCCTTGTGGACCAGAAGTACTCTTTGTGTGAGAGGAATCTCTTGGTGACATTCTGGGCTATCAAACACTTCACCTACATTATAAGGGTTTCCCATATTGTGCTGCACACCAACCACACCCCTACCAATTTCCTATTAACAGAAAGAATCAAAGATGGCAATGTGTCTAACACCAGACTCACCCACTGGTCTCTCCTCCTACAGGATCGAGACATCACTGTGCTTCCCACCAAAATGCCCCCCATCTTGGCAAATGGACTCCTATACCAAGGAGATCCCCATGAGTGTGGTCAAGAGCTGCCCATCCTGCCAGAACCAGGCCCCTTTCTTCCCGCCACCGACTACACCCTAAAAGATCCTGCACTTTGCCGCATCTTTACAGATGGATCCTTCTCCTATTATTAAGGAGAACAAATTGCAGGCTTTGGGGCCCTGGTCCTTTACCCAGCAGATGACACCTTTGAGGTGTCCAGGAAGTGCACCATCAAATCTTCCCAGTATGCAGAACTCACTGCAGTAGCCTGTGCCCTGCAAATCATCCACAGCCAAGGGAAAGAGCTCACCATCATCTTCTCTGATTCTTCCTGGGTGTGGAATTTGTTGAAAGAATTTCTTTCTTTCTGGAAGACCCATGATTTTGCCTCTTCAGAAGTGGAAAACACATACCAGATTTACACTCGGGACCTGAGCTCGGGTTCCAAGCCAAGGTAGCCGCGGTGCAGAACAGCACCGAGTCATCCACCCAGTATGTGGTGGAAGGGAAATCAAAAGATTCCCTAAAGGACAAGCCCTCCTACCATAACCATGGAAGGTCAAACAAGAACAGCCAGAGGTATTGGTAGAAGCTGAATCAGTAGAACACAAAAGGGAATAATGGACTAAAACAGAGGTCTGGCCCTTCGTACAAGGATTTATCTGAGGAAAACAACTGGCTTTGGGAGTTTAAGCTCAAAGTCCAGTCAGTCACTGCAGCTACCTCCAGCCAGAACTGTGGCTGCCATTCCACTCACTGCTCCATTGGATGAATCCGATGAGGGTGGGCAGGCCAAGTCTCTGTACTCCAAAGTGGTGCAAATGCTATGAGTGGTAGATCCCTCATCTGATGATGCTAAGCAGAAAAAAAGTGATTCGCACTGATGGCGTCAGACCCCAGTTCACATCATCTCCTCCTTGGTAATCGATTATTCCAGACACCCATGTGTAGAAGCCTGGTTGAAGGCCACCAGCACAACTTACTTCTAGACATAGGTGCCGCAGTTTCAGTACTGCATGAAGATGAACCGCAGCTATCTTATTGGTTGACAGGGAAGGCCATTTCTGCCCAGACCTTTGAAGGGACTGTGATTACAGCATACCAGTCCAAACCAATACCAGTTGTCATCGGCACCTTGGAGGTGACACACCGTTTGATCGCATGGTATTACGTCACCACCAGAGCATCTTGGGTATAGATTTTCTGTCATGCTACAGTGGTGTAGTGGATTTAGCCAGTAGGCTATTACTTCAGATACCTGACCAGTACCATATGCTCCTCATTTCTGACTCACATGTAGTAACACCAGTGAAAGTCGATGATGCAAAGTATGACATCATCCTCATGCTTTAGCACCATGAGCTATTCTCTCAGCTGAGACCAATTTTGGAAAAGGCATCAAGATGACTTTGCCAAACACAAACATGATGGTGGGAGAATGGACACTCACATACAAGTCACTGGTGATGAACCACAATGTCAGAGACAATACCCTTTTTCAGCAGAGGCAGTACCCTCTTTCAGGGTGACCACTGACTCCTTTTTTAAGCAAGGGGTCTCTAGGTCCTGTGTTTTCACAGTCAATTCCTCTATCTAGCCAGTGAAGAAGCCCAACCATAGTTGGTGACTTACCATTGATTACCGAGGACTTAACAAAGTCACTCCCAGTTGTGAACCCACCGTGGTATCTGCCCTGGAAGTACTAAAACTTCTAAAACCTGAACACAAGTGGTTCAGTACACTAGACATTTCCAATGGTTTCTGTTCACTCCCATTAGCCCCTGAGAGTCAATCATGTTTGCCATCACCTTTGAAGGACTTCAGTACATGTGGAACTGCCTCCCACAGGGATTCTACAACAGCCCTTCCTTTTTCCACATCACATGAGGGATACAATATGTAAATTCTCCACATCAGAATGCCTCCTGCAATATGTGGACAACCTTCTCCTGGTATCAACATGCCTGGAGATGCACCTGGAGCTCTTAGACAAGCTCCTGACACTCTTACAGAGGGCAGGCCTCAAATGCAACCCTGCAAAGGTACAATTGTGCCTTCCTGAAGTCTCTTTTCTGGGCCTGTGCATCACTGCTGAGGGCAGGAGCCCTGCCTTGGATAAAGTCCAAGGCACTCAGGACTTGCCACTTCCTACTAATATGGCTAAACTGAGACATTTCCTGGATATGGTAAACTATTCCAGGGACTTATTTTTTCAATTTTGCACAGAAGGCTGCACTCCTGCATGAGCTACTAAAGAAAAATGTCCCCTGGCAGCTGGGACCAGAACATAGAAACATAGAATTTGATGGCAGATAAGGACCGCTTGGCCCACCCAGTCTGCCCATTTCCCTACCTACTAGATAAGCTGCAGATCCTAGTTAACCAGCAGCCTACTTCTTCCTACCCCCACCCCCTAGAATGACCTTATGACTGTCCCATGCATGCTTGAATTCCACCACTGATTTTGACTCCACAACCTCCTCAGCAGCTGTCACTTCTTTGAAAAAAGGTGTTGGCCTCCGCTCCAGCTTTGGTCAATCCTAATCCAGAACTGTCATTCCATCTGGATACTACCACCTGTGATGAGGGCATGTCAGCAGTCCTTGCACAAAAGGCAAATGGCACCCTGAGGCAAATTGCCTATTCCTCACAGATGATCTCCCTTGCAGACCAGAAGTACTCTCTGTGTGAGAATCTCATGGGGACCTTCTGGGCTGTCAAACACTTAACCTACATCATAGGATTTTCCCATATTGTGCTGCACACCAACCACACCCCTACCAATTTCTTATTGACAGAAAGAATCAAAGATGGCAATGTGTCTAACACCAGACTCACCCACTGGTCTCTCCTCCTACAGGATTGAGACATCACTGTGCTTCCCACCAAAATGCCCTCCATCTTGGCAAGTAGACTCCTATACCAAGGAGATCCCCATGATTGTGGCCTAGAGCTATCCACCCTGCCAGAACCAGGCCCCTTTCTTCCCGCCACCGAGCACACCCTAAAAGATCCCGCACTTTGCTGCATCTTTACAGATGGATCCTTCTCCTATCATTAAGGAGAACAAATTGCAGGTTTTGGGGTCCTGGTCCTTTACCTGGCAGATGACACCTTTGAGGTGTCCAAGAAGTGCACCATTAAATCTCCCTAGTATGCAGAACTTGCTGCAGTAGCCTGTACCCGGGAAATCATCCATGGCCAAGGGAAAGAGCTCACCATCATCTTCTCTGATTCTTCCTGGGTGTGCAATTTGTTGACAGAATTTCTTTCTTTCTGGAAAACCCATGATTTTACTCTTCAGAAGGCACCCCTGTAAAATAGAGGGATCTGTTCATACATATTGTCAGCCTGGCTGAGCAATTTGTTTTCAGACTCTACATACACAAGATTAAGGCCCACTCCAAGTCGGAGCCTTTCCCTGAG
Organism: Neoceratodus forsteri; assembly: GCA_016271365.2. Taxonomy (NCBI): domain Eukaryota; kingdom Metazoa; phylum Chordata; order Ceratodontiformes; family Ceratodontidae; genus Neoceratodus; species Neoceratodus forsteri. The sequence goes on along the minus strand of CM057458.1, from coordinate 720,249,257 downwards.
TACAAAGATTGAGCAGACACCTTAGCAAAAGATGGTGCTTGGGGGGGAGGTATGGGCCATGTAGCGCACCCCCCCACTGGGCCACACACAGTGGCCACACACAAGAGGACCAAAATAACCCCTCTGTATCTGATTGCAGTACAAATGGCAGATCCAGAAATAAAAGAGGTATATGAATACCTCTCAAAGAAAACAGAAAAAGAAATGTTTTTGAACAACCCATTCAAAAGACATTCTGACAACCTTCATCTCTCTATGGACCAGAAGTTGATCTTGTGCTACTCTGGTGATCAAAAACTATGGGTGATTCCCAAAACACTCCAACTGGAATTCATCCACCAGGTCCATGACACCCCTACAGGTGGACTCCAAGGGGTAGACAAAACCATGTAGAGACTGCAGACCATAGGCAGGTGGCCTGGTATTACAACAGATATCCAACATTATGTGGACAATTGCATTACCTGTGTTGAGAACAACCCTATCCCTGGCAAGAAAAATGCCAAACTATTCCTGCAAAGGCAATCAGGTCCCTGTAATGCAATTCAAATTGATTTCATTGGACCCTTGCCTATCACCAGCAGAAACAAGTATGTAGTTGTATTCACTGATTTTGTCTCGAAAATGGGTAGAAGCCTTCTCATGTAGAGTGAACATGGCAAAAGCCACTGCCAAAATCCTGGTAGATCAAGTATTTACCAGGTGGGGCCTACCTCTCAAGGTAGACTCTGACAAAGAGACTAGTTTTACAAAAGAACTAATGCAAAAATGTTTGGAGTTATTGGGAGTTATCCAGAAGTTCCATATTGCATACCACCCTCAGTCATCTGGACAGGCAGAGAGAGCCAACAGACATATCAAAATAATGTGTAAGTTTCCAAATGAGAATGCTAAAAGCTGGGATACCTTGTTGCCCTTAACCCTAAAGGCAATCAGAGCTATCCCGGCTGCAGCAACCCTTCGAGTTGATGACCGACAGACAAATGAGACTACCAGAACATCTGTAGATTGATCTGAATACCCCTACCACATATAGAGTGTCAACAGACACTTAGGTCATGCAACTGAAGGGCAATCTGGTCCAGACTCACCTCTTTGCTTCCAGAAACTTGGGCCAGGCCCAATAACAGTCCAAAATGTACTTTGACAAGAATGTCAAAAAAGTCAATTGGCAAGTAGGAGACCAAATCATGGTATTGAACTTATCCACCCCTGCCTACCTATTTGTCAACAAATGGGTGGGTCCCTTTGACATCAACAAATTGAGCCCTGCTGTCTACCAAGTGCCGTTAATAGACCGCAAGAAAAATATAGACAAATGGTACCATGCCAATCAACTGAAACTTTACAAAGGTAATTAATGCACATTCTCTGACCAGGGGAGGGAGATCTGTATGTTTACCTTTCTGTGTTTTCTTCTTCTTCAGGATGATGCTAATCCTCCTTTACCTCCTGCCATGCATGCTGGCAGGCATGTCAGACTTCCACCAGATGGATCTCTGCAGAATTCTCCATACCCTGAATCCTGTGAATCGAAAATACTTTCCTTTCCACCCCTCAGTACATCCTACTAGAGGGATGGCCATCGAGCTTCCATCCCCATATGTCACTGTACGTCAAGGAAAAGATGCCTATCTTAATGCCATGGTGGTCTCTCCAGACAACTCTACACTATTGATTGAATGGAAAACTGCCAATCCTACTGGAAAGCAAATTCTAGTAGCCTGCCTTGCCAAAGGAACTTTTTCAAATCCAATCTCAGAACCTGGTTACTTCTGGAATCCACCTGCTCATGCTCCCTAGGGTGACCTTCCCACTCTGGGGGCACAGTTACCTCTATAATAATAATATAATAATAGCAATAATAATAATAATAATATAATAAAAATATAATATAATAATATAATATATATATATATATATATATATAATAATAATAAGATGCTTTATTTTTACCACACCTTTCTAAAATCAAGGCGCCTTAACAGTAAAATACAAAGAGAATAAAACAGGATGCAATAAAAACCATAAATACAATAAAGACAGGGTTTCATAAAATTCAGTAAAATAGCATCAGGTAGGGTAGACTTGAAGCCACAGGTGGGTCTTTAGGGCCTGTTTAAATCCCTCCATGGTCGCGCACTCCTGGAGCTGACAGGGTAGAGAATTCCAAAGGGCTGGGGCTGCATACATAAATGCACAGGCCCCTGAAGATTTTTAAGAAACCCTTGGAATCTCTAGCAACCCCTCGTCAGCTGAACAGAGCAATCATCTGGGGTAGTATGGCACCAGAAGCTCTTTCAGGTAGTCTAGGCCCAGTCTGTGTAGGGCTTTATAAGTCAGAAGTCCGACTTTAAAGGTGATAAGCCACTGTACCGGCAGCCAGTGCAGCTTGTGCAGCACAAAGGTAATATGACAGGTCCAAGGAGTACTCATCTATATCTGGGCTGCAGCATTCTGCACTAGCTGCAAGTGGCAGATATCAACCCCAGGTAGTCCTAGATAAAGGGAGTTGCAATAATCAAGGTGCACGGTCACAAAGGCGTGGACCAATGTAGGCAGGTCACCGGATGGAACTAGGGCCCAGATATTCAAAAGGGTTGTGCCATGCGCAACAGGGTTGCGCATGCACAAGTCCTACATTGCGCCATTCTGCGATATTCAGCAGGAGGCAGTTGCGCCACTGAAAACAGGTTGAGCAACAGCGCAATGCAAATGAATGCATGCTCAACATGAGGGGGAGGATCCATGCATAAACTGCACAACCCGATATTCAGTCGGGTTGTGCAGAGTTGTGCATGCGCAACCCCCAACCTGCGCCTGCACAACTTTGAGCCAAAAAAAGGATCAAGTTGAGGGCCACCCACAGGTGAGCTGCTGTATTGCAGGGCGCAACACAGCAGCTGCCACCCGTGGCTGGCCCCCAACTCTGTCCCTGTGCCCCCCCACCAGCCCGATCGCGGGCAGTATGTATCCAGACACCCCCCCCAAACATCTCCCGATGCCCGATCACAGGCAGTATGTCTGAATACATTCCCCCCACACAGCTCGATGCCCGATCGCGGGCAGAGCGTGAAACAAACCCCCAGTGCCTGATCGTGGGCAGAATGTAAAAATCCCCCCCAACCGAATATCTCCCTGGTGGTCCAGTGGACCGTAATGCCCGATCGCGGGCAGAATGTCAATTACAACCCCCAAACATCTCCCTGGTGTCTAGTGTCCCCCACCCCACCCACAGGAAGCCCCTCCACCCGCTCCCCGGCGGCGGTGGGCGGCAGCATCCACCCGCCTGCCGCCCGCCACCCGCCGACTGACTGTCGGTAAGGCTGCCGCCAATGGTGCAGGCCAATGGGCTGCACCATACCATTATGACAGTCAGATTTGTGAATGAACATCATTCACAAATCTGGACTGTCGTGATGTGATGGCTGCACACCCATTGGCTGTAGCTCGCACTAATGGGCGGCAGCCCTACCGGACAGTCAGTCGGAAGCGGCGGGGTGGCATGCGGATGGGATGCTTCGCCTCGCCGGCTGCCAGGGGGGAGCAGGTGAGGGCTTGTGGGTGGGGTGTGGGGACACTAGAGACCATGGAGATGTTTGGGGGTTGTAACTGACATTCTGCCCGCGATCGGCATTACGGTCCACTGGACCACCAGGGAGATATTCGGGTTGGGGGAGGCTTTTTACATTCTGCCCGCGATCGGGCAATGGGGTGTGTTTACCGCTCTGCCCGCGATCTGCATCGGGCTGTGTGTGTGGGGGAAATGTATTCAGACATACTGCCCACGATCGGGCTCGAGCTGTAGTGGGGAATGTATTCAGACATACTGCCCGCGATTGGGCTTCGGGAGCTGTGTGTGGGGGAATGTATTCAGACATACTGCCCGCGATCGGGCATCGGGAGCTGTGTGGAGGGAATGTATTCAGACATACTGCCTGCGATCGGGCTTCAGGAGATGTTAGGGGGGGAAGAGTGTATACACACATACTGCCCGCGATCGGGCTGCAGGGTGCGTCGGTCCCCGACGGCTGCTGCCTGGCAGGGCGGCCAGGTGCAAGTCCTCGGGGATCGGTGCACCTACATGCTAATGGCATGCAAATGGGGCCATAAATAGATGCAAATGGCCCCCGCGCCTTGCATGAATTATGGCCCCATTTGCATGTCACCTTTGAATATCGGAATTGGCGCATGGCGAATGGTACTTGGCGCCACCTCAAGTTTAATGCTCAACTCTGACAACTTGAGGTGGCACAAGTTCCACTGCGCCATGCACAGTGGCTGTGGCTGGGGGGTGATATTCAAAGGAGTTGCTCAATAGCACAACTCCTTTGAATATCGCCCCGGCCAGACCCCTGCGCAACTATTTTGAGCAGCGCAGGGGCTTGCACCTCAGAATGGCGCAGTTTGAATATCTGGGCCTAGGTGATTAATCTTGGAGATGTTCCTCAGATGGTAAAAAAAGGATCTGATGACTGCCGACACCTGCGATCACAGTGTCAGCTGGTTATCAAAAATCACCCCCAGGTTTCGCACTATTTCAGAGATAAGGAGCTGGGAACCATCCAGAAAAAGTCCCAAAGGTAAACCAGCTCCCACCCCCTCTACCCAGTGATCCGGATCCACAACCATTACCTCAGTCTTCTCTGAGTTCAACCTCAGCCAGCTTGAATTCATCCAGTCTTAGATTTCAATGAGGCAGTTGTTAAATACCGAGACAGCTCTATCCTGGCCAGGTGCAAAAGATAGGCAGAACTGGGTATAATCAGCATAGCAGTGAATCCTCAGCCCATACCTTCTTACAACATCTCTGAGGGGCAGCATGTACACTGCGAACAACATGGGGGACAACACCAAACCTTGAGGTATCCCACATGATACAGAGACTGGGTTGCAGGAATAAATCCCTGACACCACCCTCAGAGTTCTGCCAGTGAGGAAGGATCTAGACCACCTGAGGACAATACTAGATAGACCACAGATGAACCTCAGGCATTCAAGAAGAACTCCATGGTCCACAGTGTCAAATGCTGATGAGAGATCAAGAAGAACCAAGATGGAGAGGCTCTTTTGATCTCTCGCCATCAAGAGATCATTGAGCACCCAAACCTGCACAGTCTCGGTACTATGCCTCTTTCAAAAACCAGATTGGAGAGGTTCATAAATGTCATGGATGGTCAAATGGTTCTCCAGTTGTAGGGTCACTACTTTCTCAATCACCTTCCCCACAAAGGAAAGGTTAGAGATTGGTCTGTAGTTAGCAGGACAGTCTGGGTCCAGAGAAGCTTTCTTCAGGAGCTGCATTTCCACTGCCTCCTTCAGGGAGCTAGGAAACTCACACGTCTCCAAGGAGCATCAAACTATCCATGCTAGGACTGAGCTGATGGTATCACAACAACCCCTAATCAGGGTGATTGGGCCCAGATCCAAACTACAGCATGTAGGGCACATACCCTGGATAATCCACATGAATCAATGAACTCTGGCTGGTCAAAGGAACTCCAGGAGAACTGAGGGACAGTGACCAAGCACTGTTCCACGGCATTTCCTATAGGGTGTGTTGGTTGAAGCTCCACCCTGATGTCAGCCACCTTAGTTGCAAAGAAACGAGCAAGCTCTTCACACTCCACTTGTGAAAAGGCTCTTTGAACCTGCAGGCAGGCTGGGTTGCACAGTCTGGCCACAGTTTGAAAGAGCTCAGCCAGTCGGTTCTGAGCTGCCGCAATCTCCCCGACAGGAACTCTGCCTTCTTACGGGTGATTACGGAATGATAGACTTGATAGTGTTCCATCAATCTAAGGTGGTCGGCATCTAGGGAAGATTTCCACCAGCAATGCTCTAATCTTTGTCCTTGTCACTGCATCTCCCTCTCAGTCCCATCAAACCAGGGGGACCAAGGGTGAAGGGGGAGAGGACAAACACAGACAGGAGCAATGATATCCAGAGCGAAGAGATGGCCTTGTTACAAGCCAAAACCAAGGCATCTGGATCAGTGCTTGCTCCAAGAAGCACCGATAGGTCAAGTGCCGCTTCCAAGCCTTCAGAGCTTACATCTCACAAAGGGAGGTACCTGACCATCTCCACAGGGATAGGCCTACGAAGGAAGGCACAAAAACTGAACTCCACGGTGTAATGATCGGACCATTTGACAGGTTCCACCCCCAAATCGAAGGCTTCAATCCCCAGGAGGAAGACTAGGTCAAGGGAGTGACCACCTTTATAAGTGGCAGAAGTAACAACTTACGTAAGGCCCAAAGATGTCATCAATTGGAGGAAGTGTTGTCCAAATTGTGAGAATTCATCATCAACCCAGGCATTGAAGTCACCCAGGACCATCAGCCTGGGTGACTCAAATGCCACGTCGATCATGAAGTCTGCTGCTTCCTGTAGAAATGCTTCTCATCCCCTGGAGGATGGTAGATGAGGACGATCCTACAACCTATACCTACCACTACAGTACACTCTAATGACTCAGCCTCCTCAACTGGTACATTTGTGAGACCCAGTTCAGTCTTGAAACAGACCGCAACCTCACCCACCCCACGGTCCAATCTCGAGAGGTGTAACACCAGGTACCCAGCCAAAACAGCAACCTCTAATAAGGGCCTGCATTCTCATCCAGCCAGGTCTCAGTGATGCACACCAGATCCACTGACCCAACAAGATCTGCAATAACTGCAGTCTTATTTTAGATGGATCTTGCATAGAAAAACACCACTCAAGTTGAATGGGCTTCTGGGGCTGCCTGAGCTGCCTGCTCACCAAAATTGGTGGTGCCCATGGGTATGGAAACTAGGCATGGTGGACCACGCTCCAGATTCCATTTCTACCCCCCCCACCCTTGCTCCAGCACCTCCCCTTTTTTTTTGGTTCTTTTGTCTTTCCCTTCCCCCCCTTATGTACTTGCTCTGTCAAACCCTCCCCATCCCTACCCCTGCTACTTTATGTCCCCTTTGCCTCCACCAACCCCTCTCCCCAGCTCTTTTCCCTAGATATCCTGCCTTGTCTTCCTACTATCTTTCCCTCCCCCTCTCCCTATTACCTAGTTACTTAGCAATCTGGTGTGCACATATGACTCCACTAGCACTTAATTTCACTACTTTTCCTCCTTCCCCTACTATAGACCCCTCTTAGGAATCTCACCCTGTTACTCGCCTCAGTACCTAGTGCACTCGGTGGATGACCCTGAACTGGCTCTATTGTTCCCTAGCTGCACTCATCTCCCCTACTTCTCCTCATCCCAGCATCAAAGAATGATCCTTTTACAATGTCCAACCATGGAGCCAGGTCCATTCAGTTGTCTGGCCGCTACTTCTGTCCCTGGGACTCTCATTAATAATGTTCAATGTATGCATTTTCCTGTTGTTTTGAACCTTACTCACTGGAACGTGATTGAGTTTGGCCACTGTTCCTCTACAAATGTTTGAAAGTTCCACACTGTTACGTTGTAAGATTTAATGGCAGCATATCAAGCATATGCACAAGACCATGTGGCTGGGCACCACAGTACGGAACACCAAGGGGTGTTCTGCCCAAAACGTCCAAAGCGAACTTTGGGATTTTCTGATATGACAGGCATAACAGGCACTGTTACAGGTATGTTTGGGTCAGGTATGTCGATTTGGAACTGAGTCAGTTTGGCAAAAATTCAACATGATACCAAAAATCGTAACAATAAATTAGGTCAGGATGTGATGGAGCCCATGCTACACGGTATCGAGGGTATTTCCCAAGAGGAAAGATTCATGGTGTATAACATGCACAATATTACATGTTTATTTAATGAGACCCAAAATAAACTCAACAAATTGATCTTTTATAACAATTTGGAAGCCGAAGAGCAACACATAGGTAGGGAAATTATTTGTTCTGTTTATGGCACCTTTACTATCAACACTATCACCAATCTTTTCCGAGATCTGGAATCAGGGTGCATCCTGGATTTGGTCCATGATAAACAAATGGCTAAATGGTATTGTCCCTATTGTAAAACCCTGACATGCACTACCTGGTGCATGGCCAGGACTGTGTCCTTTTCATTGGCCACAGTACGGAATTTGGACTATGTAACTCCACACCTGAATCAAGGACTCTGTTATGCCATGGGTCAATGTACTCTACAGGAAACTATGTACATCACCTTTACTGTGTCCCTCCCAATCTTTAACAAAGATTCTTCAGTCTTCAACAAGCTTGTGAACATCCACTCTGTGGGTCATCTAGAGGGCAGCATCTATTGAGAATGGATCAACTTGCCTTCTTTGCTGGTTTTCCATCCTCAACTGGATGCCTGGGAAGCCCTACATATTGACTGTTGTGCCAAACGGGGTTACCACTATTTGTGCAGATGTGACATCTTTGATGTAACCATAACAGTTTGTGATTACTCCCCAAACTCTATGGACTGGTCATATACATTTGATAATGACCTCTTTGCAAATGCCACTGTTAATGTCACAGCTCCTTTTGACAAGCTAAATTTTACTTATGCCTCAAGAGAAGATGTAAGACACATCATCAGCCAGGTGATGAATGCCTCCAATACATGAATTTTATATGCTGTACGAACCCTCCTCTGTATACTTCCATATATAATTCCATGTATTTCTCTGTACCCGGGTCACACCTGGAAATGAGCTTCAGCTCAGTGTGCCTTTCCCGGTCAGCAAAGTTAAAATAAAAATAAATAAAATACCTACTCTGTCCAGCTAACGAAGTGGAGCCTTCCTCAAGTTCAAGTGACCTACAATACTGATGGACAATACTGTGTGTAACCAATTACAAGACCTTCTATGGATCTCTGGTGTGTGGCGTCACTATGCCCAACTTCTGTTTTGTACCTCATGAGCGCACTGTCATTGGCCATACAGTTATCACCCCGTTCCCACCCCAGAACATGATTACATTACCCTGACTATCTGAATGCCATTGCACAGTAATTAACAGTATTTAATGTGCATACCAACCCACTCACCTTGAATCTTAGATCCATGTTAGATAGAAAAGATACACACCTTATCTATATTAGTAACAATATTACTAAGGTAGGTGATTCTCTGAATGTCTTATTTCATGATGGTGATTTAAGTACTGCATTCTCCAACACTTGATTGGAACTCACTTTTAAAGGATTTGTTATTATTGAAGTTTTCTTGACATTTTTTTTTTTTTTATAATTTAAATTTTATTGATTTTACGCGCCACCATCATCAGTTTCACCAGTACACAGAAATGAACCTCATTGTAATTACTACCATCATCACAACAGGTTTTAGCAAACATATGATAAGATACATAAAAGGCGCAGTAAAAAGAAAATTCCCCCAGACCAATACAAAAAAAAAAACACTCTATACCAATACCCCTTTCTCCCCCACCCCCAAGGTTACAATCAAATACATGATACAAAGGTACTCCACAAGAAGAAGAGGAAAGATAAAGAAAAGCAAAGAGAGAAAAAAAAGAAGTGAAAGGACATTGGCTTACTATATTGCATTACAGTTTACACTTTCCAAACTTCTCAGCATTGAATCCAAGCGACCCCATAATGACATGAAGGCATTAGCCTTGCCACATGGAAGCTATATGCTTTTCCAATTGTGGGTACAGCATACATCTCGTGCCATTCTAAAAGAGAGGGAGAGCCTCAGATGACCAATGCCTTAAAATTATTAACTTCATAACAGCAGCAGTAAGTGACACATGAGCTTCCAAAATTTAGAGGTCATATCCGGAAGATTTGCAATAGACAGATTTCAGGGTGTTCATACTATAAGAGCCAAGGATAGGGTGTACAAGTCATTAATGGCCTCCCAAAGAGGGCGAATCTTCGGCAATTCCCAAAGCATATGCAATAGAGAGCCCTCCTCCAGCCTACAGCGCCAACATAACGGGAGCTTTGTGCTTCATCGGTAGAGATATGTAGGAGTCAGATAAAGATGGTGCATGATATTAAATTGAACCATCCTGAGTCTATCTTGCTTAACATATTTATAAATGGAGCTCCATAGGTTCTTCCAAAACTCCGAGGAGTCCCTGATACCCAGCTCCCCGACCCAATAATAACACACCCCGGATGGGATTTTATTATCCCATTCTAAAATTTTACTGTAAACTTTGGAGATGGCATGGGGCTGCACCGCCACCCTGAACAGACAGTCCATATCTATGGATTGACCGTGCAGAGTAGAGGGAGAGACAGGACCCTGAAACACGGCATTCTTAAGCTGCAGCCATTTGAAAAAACAATTGTCCGCAACACCAAAGCACCTTCTCATATAATCAAAAGACCGTGGTTCATTCTGGTCTAAAAAATCTGCTACGGTTATATGGCTGATCTGAGGCCAGAAGGATGGAGATATCGGGACCCCACCAATCTTAAAATGCATTATTTTCAAATATAGGCTGGGCATCTAGAGTCCACCACTTAAGACCTAAATGTTGTTGCAACTGGAGGAGAGCTCTTAGTGACCACCCTATGGGATTATTCTTTAGAGGACTCGGATATTCGTAGGGGAAAGAAATAATAAAGCTCGCAAGGAACACACTATTCCTTTTATAGATCACTCTATATCAAAATTAAAGAGGCTCTATAGTCCATGAGCTGATAGCCCTTAGTCCACCAAGCAAGTTTACCAACATGCTGAGCCAGGTAATATGTAAACACAGAGGGAGCAGCCAATCCTCCCTACTTGGGTTGTCAAATTGTTATAGGACCTGTGGATACACTTTCCTTGCCCTATAAAGGAGCTGAACATTTTTGCAACTTGACAAACCACTTTTTCGGGAGGTAGACCCCAAGCATTCCAAGGGATATAAAGTCTGGGTAGGACATTCATGTTCAAAAGGTTTATCTTCACTCTCTAAAGAGTCAGAGCAATGGACCGCCACCTGGTTAGGTCCTCTGCTACAGACTGAATAAGAGTATTCAAATTCTCCTTAATCATTAAAGAGAGATTTGTGTTAATCTTGATACCATGTATGGCAACGAATTAGCTTCCCAACCCAATCCTAAGAATTGCAGATCTGGCCTTGTCACTCTCCTATTTAAAGGGAAAATCTTAGTCTTAGAGTGATTTAGTTTGTAAACCGATATCTTAGAAAACAATCAATTTCATCAGTATCGCTGCTAGCTAGTATTTGGCTGCACAACATGCAGTAATACATCATCTGCATAGGCTAAGCAGACATAGGCCTTACTACCTACTTTGATCCCCTTGATCTGGGTTTCCATTAACTCTACTGAGGAATGGCTCAATATAAATGTTAAATAATAATGGGGATAACGGACATCCCTGCCTAGTACCCTTTCTAATCTAATAACCTGTGACAATACCCCATTGCATTTCACTCTGGCAGAGGGTAGAGAGTATGAGATTTTGACCCATTTTATAAAAGCATCCGGCAATCCAAAAGCCGACATGGTAGAAAAGAGATAGATCCAGGAAACTCTATCAAAGGCCTTTTCGGCGTCAAGTGAGAGAAGCACTGCAGGAATGTCTGAGACTCTAACCTCTGCCATGAGATGCAATAATTTTCTAAGGTGATCCTGGGGAACCCTCCCCTTCATAAAGCCAACCTGTTCCTGCAGATCAGCTTGTCCACTACTTTAGACAATCTGCCTGCTAATATCTTCGCTAGAATTTTAACATCCAGTATTTAACAAAGATATCAGGCGGTAACTATTAGGATCAGATGGGTCTTTGCCTGGTTTCAGGATTAGAGAGACTATTGCCTCAAAAAAACTAGGGTCAGAGACACCATGATTGTACCAATACTCAAAAACCTCTAATAGAATTGGGGCTATTTGACATGAAAAGACCCTATAAAAATTATTGGGATACCCGTCAGGTCCAGGGGACTTGTCAGGGGGCATCTGTTGGATAGCTTGGCATACCTCCGAGAGTGTTATGGGAGCACCTAGACTAATAGCTTCATCCGCTGAAATTTTTGGGAGACATGCAGACCCTAGAAAGTTACTGATTTCTGATTCTGAGGGATCCCCCCACGAGTCCCGTGAATAATTTTTTTGAAAGAAAGCTCTAAAGGCCTCTGCCATATCAACCAAATTCGTACAAACTTGACCTCCCTGAGAAATACGAATTCCAGCAATATGATGTGCCAGGTCTAATTGCTTTATCCGCATAGCTAGGAGCTTTCCAGCCCTCTCCCCTGAATCTAAATATTGAAGCTTTGCACGGAATAATGCAAGCTCAGCTTTTTGTTGGACCAGCTCGGAATATTGCGCCTGCAATTATGCAACCTAATCCTCTCAGAGTCAGATGAATGATGGGATATACTCAACTCAATTTGCTTAATCTGGGTCAATAAGGAGTTCATCATCTCTCTCTGAGTATAATTTTTCCTAGAAGAGATCTTAATTAGCTCACCTCTTACAGTACATTTTAATGCGGCCCAGACCAGATCCTTTCGAGTCACTGACTGTTGATTAACCTGAAGAAACACCTCAATATGATCCCTGATTATTTGTAAGTATGACTGCTCTTTTAATAACTGACAATTTAGCCTCCATTGCAGAGATCGCTGGGGAATGGTCAGGGACCTGCACAACATACTTACCGGGGCATGGTCTGAAATGACCCTGACTGAGATATCTGCTTGAATTATGTCGGGGATCAGCAGGGCACTGACTAAAATATAATCTATTCTCGAATAAGACTTATGAACAGGAGAATAAAAGAATATTGGCATGCTCCTGGATTAAGAATATGCCAATATCCATTAGTGCAGTGCTCTCCATGAAGCCCTTTAATGCTCTCTGGGCAGGGATAGGCCCTTCGTCTGTTAAATGTCCTGTCCAGGTCATTTTGGAGCACAAGGTTCCAGTCCCCTTCAATAATTATCGGTTGGTGTGAACCAGAAATTACCCGAGGCAGCAGCTTTGTATAGAAAAGGGGGGAATCCTCATTAGGGCCATAGACCGAGCCCAACAGTATTGGCTGCGAGGCCACCTGTGCCTGTACAAATATAAACCAGCCTTCAGGATCCCAATATTCTTCCAGCAACATAAAAGGGACACTCTTGGCCACAAGTATGGCCACACCTGCCCTTTTAGTTGAGGCCCCAGCACCAAATACCTGGGCAACCCAAATCCTCCTGAAATACTGTATGTCACACTTGTTCAGGTGCGTTTCCTGAAGGAAGGCAATATGTTCTCCAGGTGGTACAGATGCCTTAATATTACTTGTCGCTTAGCCCTATCCTTGGCTCCCTTCACGTTCCAACTAATGAATTTGAATGTCTGGCTCATATGAAAACAAGATATGGATTCAGGTTAGGCCTGAAATAAAACCTAGGAAATTTATCCTCATATGTAAGGCCCAATATGGCCATTAATGTACCCTCATACCGGACAGCAAGAAACTTCCCCAGTGGATTGCGACCTTGAATGTTATTAAAACCCACCCCATCCATTAAAGACCCCCAAAACCCCAGCCACCCCACCCTCCCCACAACAGCATAACAGAAATATATATACACCACTTCCTCCTCTAGTACACACCCCCAGTTCCATTGAACTGCCTCCAAAATATCACCTGCCACATGATAACCATACTATCAGCCCATAACACCCAGCCACCCCCGGAGCCCCAGCCACCCACCATATTTAATAGCCATTCACTAATCGACCCAACTGCAGCCACCAAATCCTGGTATATTGTATAATGTTAGAACAAAACCCTTTCACAAAAAAAGCATTAAAGCAATATACTGAGTCCTGTCGTTGGTTGAACAGAAGCACCACAAAAGAGCATTGCTACATGTGCAGCAAATTCAGTCCCGTTCAAGTCTATGAAAGATTAAAGCCCAAGTGCATCCGAACCGAGATCGCAGGTGGACTGGTGGCAAAACTAAGACACAGACCATGCCAGGATTTACAATGTGTCTACGAGAAGTTGCATCATAGCGTCTCCATACAATGATTCCATCCTTAAGCAAAGCGCATCATATTAGTCCCACATATCCACATCTCCTGGAATATGTTCATCCTGATGCCTCCAACCGATCAAAGAGTGCGGCAAGAAAATAAGCTCCAAGACCAGTTTACTAGATGATACTTACTAGGGACCCAGTAGCCCTATGGATAGTCATTTAAAAAGGTCAGGGAGGAGACGTTGCAGCTCCTGTTGTGCCTCAGAATATGAATCAAATGAAAGCCAGTTCCCTTCCAGTTTAACCATTAAGACTGCAGGATATCTTACCCTGAAGGGTTTGGAAGCAGCAACAAGTTTAGTCACAATAGGATGTAGTTCTCGCCGCTTCATCCTCACCGAGTGAGGAAGATCTTGTATCAATCGGATGCGTTTGCCCTCCCAAAGCAGCTCTTTCATGCCTTTCACTTTATCCAAAATGTGCTGTTTATCGAGATAATTGAGAAACTTTATGATGAATGGCCTGGGAAGCTGATCCGACGTAGGAGGAGGCCGCAAGGCCCTATGCGCTCTTTCAATTATGTATTCCCCTCCACCTGGGGGGGAACCCGGAATCTTAGAACAAAGCTTCTGAATAAAGGGTATCGAGGCGCTCCCCTCTTCTTTTTCAGGGATGCCAATCACCACAATGTTGTTATGCCTGCTGCGCCCCTCCAAATCCTCCAGTTTGTCCTCCAGTTTCTTAAATCTTCGTTTCACAAGCACTAATTCTGTCTCCTGGCAGGTCTGCTTATTTTCAAGGGAGATTACTTTAGATTCCGTGTCCCCAACCCTCTGCGATAATGCATCCATCGATTTTTAATTGCCTGCATGTCGTCAGCCACTGAAGCGATCGTTGCTTGTAACGGCTGCATAAGCTCCAGAAACCGTGCCTCCGATAACGGGACATCAACTGTCGGAAGGTTCGATAGGCTAGCGGCCTGTTGTTTTGCCCTCTTCGCGGCCTTCTGCTTTTCCGGCGTCTGTGGGGGCGTATGTTTAGGCCTCGCCTTCTTGACAAACCCATCCATGCTGTCCGCTCCCTCGAAAGTCTCCCACAGGTCTCTCCAACTTCTCAGATAGGGGTTTAAGCAGCTGGGTAGCGATAGAGCCCAAAAAAATTAATATTTTTAATCGGATGGCGAAGGAGCTCCGCTGGTGCGCTGCTTACGCTCGGGCTGACATCACGTGACCTCCTATTGAAGTTTTCTTGATTGTTTTTCTGATTATTACCTTATGCTTTTTAAGCCGCATGCTCAAACAACATAGTGCACATTTGAAATTTCTCTATGATACCCACTCTGCTTGACTGTAACCAACCACCCTTTCCCTAGTGGTGTTGTCTCTTTATTCAGGAAACAAGGGGGGGGGGTATGTAGACCTGCCTGACATACAGTCCCTAATGTGGACTACCATATTTTTGTGATACAGTATAAGGGATATTAGTATTTACATATGCTTGCTATTATGTCGCAGTCAGTATAGTTATGTTTGTTGTGTTAGTGCGCCACCTGCAGCTATTAGCCATAATGCTATGATCAGCATATTTTATAAATTATTGTATTGTAACCTAAAAGTAGTTCTACATACATACATACATACATGCCAGCAGATTAGGCCCATTGGTCTATCAAGTCTGCCTGTCACATCACACTGGTATTGCACAGTACCTGCCTCACCCCCCCCACATTGATTCACCCCTCCCTGATTCCCAGCCTGCTCCTCCTCTAGTTCCCCCACCCCATCACCATACCCCTGAGCCTATCCCAGCCCCTCTTGAAAACCATCCACAGTTCCCATTTTTACCAGATCATCCAGCAGGGTATTCCAGGGTGCCACCACCCTCTCTGTAAAATAATGCCCCCTCACCACCCTTCTGCACCATCCCCCTCTCTAACTTCAGGCTATGGCTCCTCTTCCCTCAGTTTGAACAGACCCTCCTTATCCCCCTTGTTGAACCCCTTCAAGTACTTGAAGGTCTCAATCATGTCCCCTCTATCCCTCTTGTCCTCCAGAGAGTACATGTTAAGCTTCCTAAGTCTATCCTCCTATGCCAACCCTTCCAGGCCACTAATCATCTTCATCACCCTTCTCTGGACTCTCTCTCCAACAGTGCAATGTCTTTTTTTAGTTGCTGTCACCAGAACTGCCCACAATACTCCAGGTATGGCAACAAGGCAGTGTACAAGGGCAGCATAACTTCCCTTCTCCTGGACAATATCCCTCTGGTGATACACTCAGGCATCTTGCTAGCCTTAACTGCTGCTCCCCAGAACTGCTCTGAGTGGTTCCCTTTAGTATCAATCATCACTCCTATGTCCTTTTCTACCATCATGACAGTCAGCTGTATCCCTCCCAAGTGGTAGGCATACCCAGGGTCCCTAACACCTAGGTGCCAAACACTACATTTGTGTGCATTAAACCCCAACTGCCACATGTGGGCCCAGTTTTCCAACCTGTCCTGATCATCCTGTAGTGCCCTCCTACCCTCCTCACTATCAACCACTGCCCCCACTTCAGTGTTATCAGTGAATAGACTAATTTTACTCCCAATACCCTCCCCAATGTCCAAAATGTACACATTAAAAAGGATAGGCCCCAATACAGAACCTTGTGGGACCCTGCTGATGACCTCTCTAGGTGTCAAAACTTCACCTATAACCACCACCCATGATTGTCTATTACTAAGCCAGTTTGCTACCCACTCTACCAACTTTACTCCCACCCCCAGTTCCCTCAATTTCCAAATTAGCCTACCATGCAGGATGGAAGCTAAAGCCTTGCTGAAGTCCAGATACAGAACATCAACCGACTTACCCCTATCCATGGCCCATGTCACCCAGTGGTAAAATTCAATTAGGTTTGTTTAACATGATTTCCCCCAGGTAAATCCATGTTGGTTAGCATCCTGAGAACTGTTCTTCTTCAGAAACTTCACTAACTGCTCCTTCAAGATGTCTTCCATCACCTTCTCCACAATGGATGTTAGGCTGACCAGCCTGTAGTTCCCCAGATCATTCCAAGGTCTGCTCTTGTGGAGGGGCACAACACTGGCCAACCTCCAGTCTAGAGGGACCCATCCTGTTCTGAGGGAGCAGTTAAATAATTCTGTCAAAGGGGGCACCAAGACATCTGCTAGCTCCTTCAAAACCCTCAGGTGAATGCCATCCAGCCCTGGGGCTTCATCCTATCTCAAGGACTTAAGAGCCTTCCACACCCTCCCTGCCTGAATTTTCACATCCGTGAGAGCCCCCCCATGTCCGCCCTATTCCATCCTCTCCCTGAGGCAGTGACCTATCACTTCCCTTAGTGTATACTGAGCTGAAGTAGTCGTTCAACACTTCAGCCTGCTCCATCCCCCCACCCATCTATTCCTCTGCCTCTGCTTACTTATATGCCCCCCTTCCTCCTCTCCCTCACATACCCAAAAAATTCATTTTCCCCATCTCTGATTCCTCTTGCTAGTCTGAGCTTCTTTTCCACCTTTGACCTTCTAACCTTCCTGGTAACTTCCCTGGAAACCCTTTGGTACTCCTCCCAATTCCCCACACTCCGGGAGCATTTGAACTTTCTAAATACCATCCTTTTTTTTCTCACTTCCTCCTGTACCTCCCTAGTCCACCAGCACAGCTTTCTGGATCTAGACATCTTGTTTTGCATCCTGACACAGGTTTTTGTCACCTCCAGTATGCCCTGCTGTAGGATCTCCCATTTCCTCTCCACGTCCTTCCCGGTCTCGATATAACTGATATGTCCTCTCAGTATGTCTGCCTTCTCCTCAACATTGGACCCCCTGAAATCCACTACCGTGGTCTTCCTCCGGGTCATCACCCTCCCCATGTCCCAGTTAAACCATGCTGTGGAGTGATCTCTACCAGCCAGAGAGGCTTCCACAGTCAGATCCCTAACCTGCTCCCCATTTGCTAGGACAAGGTCCAGGATGTTACCATCCCTAGTTGGCTTTACTATCAGCTGAATTAGGAACTCATCCTCGAAGACGTTTAGCACCCTCTGTTCCTTTGGCAAGGAAGATGCCATGTACCTCCAGTCCACCCCTGGCATGTTAAATCCCCACAATCACATCCCTCCTCCCCCTGCAATTTCTCTTCAAGATTTCAATTAGATCCATCTCCTTTTTCTGATTGGTTTGGTGGCCTGTATACCACACCCAGTCTAACTCCCCCCCACTATCCTGTAACGAGACCCAAATCACCACCACATCATCCTGCCCACCCCTCCCTGCAGCACACTATCCCATCCTTGGCAAAAAGTGCAACCACTCCCCCCTACCCACTGTCCTATCTTTCATAAGTGTGCTATACCCAGGGATCTTCATGTCTCAGTCATGGTGCTGGGTGGCCCAAGTTTCTATGACTGCAGCCACATCCATCCCCCCTTCCACCAGCATTGCATGCAACTCCTGTATCTTATTTCCCAGACTCTGGGCATTTAACAGGACAACTTTCCAGCCCCTTCCCAAGCTTGCCCTAGCCCCACCACCCCCGTACACATGTTCACTGCCCCTCCCTGTTTGGTCCCCTATACCCTCCATAACTATTCCTGAGTGGGGGAAGATCCCACTCTGTCTTGTCCTGCTTGAGAGCTCTAAGTACTCCCTCCCTTCCCCTTGTCCAGTTTAAATTTCATCATCTAGCTATATACTCCCCTAGCTTCTCTCTAAGGACCTCCTTCCCTTCCTGACTCAATTGCAGCCTGCCCCTAACAAATAGTTCCTTTCTTTCCCATGTAGTCCCCTAGTCGCCCACCACCCATACCCCACAGCCTGACACCACCTCTTCAACCAGCTGTTGATCTCCTCAGTCTTCCGTTTTCTTTTTAAAGACCCCCTTAGTACAGGCAAGATTTCTGAAAAAGTGATGGTAAAGTTTTCTGCTACACATATTCTTTCCACCTCCCTAAATCAGGCCTGCACTTCCTGTACACTATTCTCCTCTACATCATTAGTGCCCATGTGGACTACAATGTAAGGCACCCCTCCATGTTTTTTTACCATCAAGTGCACCAGATACTCTAGCCTGAACAGCGTCATCCCCGGCATACATTCCATGTTTACAGGGCACCCTTCATCCCTTTTGTACTCCCCCATCAGACACCTCTTATGGTAGAGTTCCTTATTACTAGACTTTCTTCACCCCCCTCCGCACCCGCCCTACTGTTACCCAGTGCCATTTGTCCGCATGTCAGTTCTTCCTCTCCACCTCCAGGCACCCTATTCCTGTCCCCCCCGGGTGCTACCAGGGCTGCCTCCCCACCTGGAGAGTGAGTCATATCCTCAGGCTGACCTACAACTCTTCTCCTACCAGTAGTTGTCCTGAGTAGGGCATCCCATTCCCACCAACCTCCTTCTCTGCTTTTTCAGGGTCCTATTTTCCCTCTGTCTTATTGCAACCCCCCTTCTGTTGCATCTGCTATATCTGCAGTGTCATTACCCTATTTGCCATATGAGCCCCTGTGACATTGCCTCTTTGCATAGGCACACTGACATCCCCCAACTTCCCTACAGGGTCACCTATGCCAACTTCCCCATGTAGAGTTTGCAGTGTTCCACTCCTCCTCTGCACAACAATGTTTCCAGCGTCTCTGCTGCCTCGCACCTCCTCGACCACTACGAGGTTGACATCACCAGCCCCCTTCACATTATCACATCTATCCACCCCTGCACATGCCTGTGCTGTGGCTTAACTGGTCCATTACTTCCACTAAGGTCCCCTCCCTCCCCTCCTACCACCCTGGCTTCTAGGTCCTACCCCTTGAGTTGCCAGACCCCTGACTGAAACCAAATGATCCACTTCCCTACTTAATGCCCAAATCTCTCTCTCTCCAGATGGGAGACCCTCACATAGATAGAGCAAGCTCCTAATCTCCAGAGCGTATCCATATGCACAGCTGCCCCACACCTATTACATCTTACTATCCTGCAACTCCATCTCACCAACCTACCAGTTCCACCATCCAACCCTCCCCCCTTGCACTACCTACCTGACCACACTACCTATCTGACCACTCCACTCTGCATCACTCCTCTGTCCTGACCCATCCACCCCCTTTTACAACCATCCTCCCACAGTCTCGGCTACCCCTCATCCTCCAGCACCAACCTTGTCTCTACAGTAATAAAGACTGAAAATACAAATAGATATAATATATTGTAGGTACACGTAGACTCCTCATTGTCATAGGCAACTAGCCAGTAGCCCAGGTACCTGTAATGGTACTGAGATTTCAATTAGTTGTACACAACCCCAGCAATAAAAGTTTGCTTCCCCGAGATATAATGAGTAAATAAGAATAAAAGTAGTAGAGACTTCGTGTTGATGCAGGGCTTTTAATCAGCTGTACATTATCCCAGCAGTAAATTGGCTTACCCTAATTCAAAATGTTACTACAACGGTACTGAGATTCAAATAACCATGTACTACCCCAGCAGTAAATTAGCTTACCCTAAATAAAATGCTACTGCAACAGCACTGAGGTAACAAATAATTATGCAGTGCCTCAGCAGAAATAAATGTGTGTTCCTTACTCACAGCCCCAGTAAATAAAAATCAGCATTCCCTACATATAGTGAATAAACCAGATATTGTTAGGGACATCATATTGTTATCTTGCTTTCAAACAGCAGTGCACTGCTCCAGCATATAAAATGCTATTGAAGTGGTACGAGAGAACCCTTCCCCTACTTATAATGAATTGGTACCTGGCTTACAAATAGCAGTGCTGTAATAGCAGTTTATGACCCAAGACATCCCAAATTCAGCAGCACCTTGTACTGGTCACCCCACCCCCTAAAACAGTACCTTCAAAAAACTGAGTCCCAGGTGCACTCTTCTTCTGATCACCACCAGTTCTTGCAGCCTACTGCCTGCTGGCTCCCCTTCTGCCAATACAGCAGTTCATACTATGGTTCATACTACAGTAGGTTAGGAGCAAGGAGGTTTGTGCAGCCCATGTGTGCTCCTGTTTTGTAACTGATAATACCTGGGCTTAAAAGCATTCAAGACTAGGTTATCTAAACATCTTTTGAATTCATTCCTTGTCTTACTTCTAACAACTGCAAGAGGGAGTCTATTCCATGGGTTAAATACTCTAAGGGTATAAAAATATTTTCTATGTACATTGTTAAACCTTCTACCTGAAATCTGGACTGAGTAACCACTGGTGTGATGATAATCATTTTTAAATTCAAAACCGAGTTTTGCAAACAAAAAGGGATCATTAATAATATCATACAATAACAAAAGGTCACCTCTCAGGTGAAGTGTGGCCAGGGACATAAGGTTCAAAGATGCAATTCTGTGATCATAGGACAGGTTGTGTAAACCATCAATATTTTTAGTGAATCTTCTTTGTACTTTTTCCAATAACAGATTCTCAGACTTTTTAAAATGGGCACCAAAGTTGAGATGCATGTTCTAGATGGGGCCTTGCGTATGCTCTCAACAAGGGCAACATAACCGCTGGTGACATGGATCTAATATTTATTTTTATTGACCAAATTACACTGTTGGTCTTGTTAACTGCCTCATTAATCTGCTTCCGTTCCCCCAGTTATTACTAATGAATACCCCTAAATGCTTCTCATGATTGGTGCTTTCTAGGAAATTATTCCCAAAATGGTACTCAGTTGATTATGAACACCCAGATACATAACCTTACATTTACTGTAGTTTAATCTCATACCTAGGAATTTACCCAGTTATATATTTTATTTAAATCATTTTGTATTGTTTGAGATTGTTCTATAGTAAGACAGGGACCACCAATCTTTACATTGTCTGCGTATTTGACCGAGCCAGAAGAACAATTAGTTGTCAGGTCCGAGACAAAAATTTGAAATAGACAAGAGCCAGAGACAGATCCCTGTGGGACACTGCTGGTAACTTTACCCACTCCTGATAAAATGCCTGAGATAAGTACTCTCTGATTTCTATTATATAACCAATGATCGATCCAATTAACTAGATGTTTATTAATATTGAAGGAGTGTAACTTTGTAAGTAAAGCCCAGTGTGGCATAGCATAAAATGTCTTAATAAAATCAATGTAAATGATATCATATGGGGTCCTAGAATCCAATTTCGAACTAACTTGTTCATAAAAAGGAAAGTAAGTTGGTAATGCATCCCTTCCCTTTTTAAATCCATGTTGTTATGTATCTGGTTCAAGTATGGCTTGGGTAATTAGATCTTTAAGTATGCCTTCTAGCAATTTACATACAGAAGAAGTCAAACTAATAGGTCAGTCATTTTTCAAGCTGTTTTCTATGCCTTTTTAGGGCTGTGGACAGAGCCTACAGCCCTTCTGTCATCCATAGCTTAAAAATGGCTTTTCTTAGAACTTCCAGTTTAGACGTTTTCATGTATTCCTCCACAGCTGCAAAGTTGTGCACCCACCTTCTGATTTTTGCTATTTGTTGCTCTGTGTTAAAGGCATCTGAAGGGGGAAGGGGATGCTACTGTATTGTACCTCAGAACTTCTCAGGATATTAGCAAATAAACATTTTTAAACTGCTGTTTCTATTATCTGTCCAGCTCAGTTTAACACCTAGGGGACTCATTTCTTCTTGTTTTTTTGTGAAAATGAAAGTCATCTGTAGACTCAGTGTCACATTACAGTACATACCGTGGAATGCAGATTGTTAGCTGCCTCACATTCTTTTCCACAGCATAGATTGCAGGTAAGGAGTGAAAATAGAAAACTTGTTTTTGTCATTTTAGAATATGATGTATCCCCACACCAGGCATGTGGGTTAAAGAGCTAGTGTACTGCCTAAAACTAATATTAGATTTTAAAAGCAGTCAACCATTACCTTTTATATTTGAGATACTTTATATGTTGCCTTTGTTTAATTAGAAGATTGTTTACCTGATGTTAATATGTGTGATGCATGGAACAGCACTCTGTGTGGCAGCTGATATAACTAGCTATACTGCCCCCACTACATCACCAGCATTGTGACCTCACTGACTGTGACATCACTGATACTTTGAAACAGCAATTCAGTGACTGGCAGGTCATTCACATGTGATTTCACTGAAAGATGCAAAAAATAGCATGCACACTGGCCTCTAAGACTGCAGTATCAGAAGGCTGTGGGTTCAAGCCCAACACTAGGCATGTGGGTTGAACAGCTTGTGTATTGCCTAAAGCAAATATTAGATTTTAAAAGCAGTCAACCATTACCTTTTATATTTGAGGTACTTTATCTTTTCCCTTTGTTTAATTAGAAGATTGTTTACCTGAAGTTAATATGCGTGATGTGTGGAACAGCACTCTGTGTGGCAGCTGACATAGCTAACGATACAGCCCCCACTACATCATCAGCATCGTGACCTCAATGACTGTGACATCACTGATACTTAGGAACAGCAATTCAGTGACTGCCAGGTCATTCACATGTGATTTCACTGTCAGTGAAATCACAATGCTGATGATGTAGTGGGGGATGTAGAGCTAGATATGTCAGCTGCTATGCTAAGAGCTGTTCCACACATCCACCACAGCATTATGACATAGAAGACTCTCTGATGGGCAAAAGGTAAAAGAAAGGTACTTCAGATATACAATTTTATAACTGACTACTTCTTAAAATGTATGTTATTTTCCTGTCTGCCTGGTTTGGCTCCAATAGCTCTTTAAATCCCAATACTGACATTGTACTGCAGCATGGGTGTGTGTGTGTGTGTGGGGGGGGTGCTCCTGTCTTCTTTGTCTGCCTGTTCAGGTGGATGTTAAAGATCCTATGGCACTTCACAAAAAAGAGTATGGGTTTTTATTAAAGAAAAAAAAATCAGACAAGCAATCTTATACATACAGTCAACAAAAACAGAAATGAACAAGGCAAAACCAACAATACAGAAATCAAAAGAGCATTATTATCTTATCTTACTAAAATAAACAATTACAGGTAAACCTGTACAACATAAAGAAAAAGTGACATGACACATAATCCGTAATCCTAACCCAATTTATTTACAAAAAGCCAACACAACATTTAGAAAACAGAAAAGAAAAACAAAACAGCACCCCGACCATACAAACTCAGAATCAAGTTACAGGGGTATCTGAGTCAGTAACCCAAGGCATATTTCTCCATTGGACCTGTATGAGCACTTTAGGAAATAATTTACCTCATTCTGAAAAATACTCTGGCGTTCATGCTGTATTTTAAGTATCAATTCTGTGTGATTAATCATGTTCTGTTGTAAGGTAAATAATGACCTAACATTCCAGATGTAAGCAATAATACCCGGAAGGGTGGGCATTATTGGGAAATACCTGACCGCCCAGGGGCATAATGAGGTCCGATGCCACAGGCGGTGGGCCTTATAGCCCCTGGAAGGTCTGGTATTTCCCAATAATGCCCATCCTGGAGGGTATTATTGCACTTAAAAAATGGCCCACATGTAACCTTTTTAATAAAATAAAGTATTAAAAAGAAGTATAACGAGTGTTTAAAAACAACCAGAATATGTGTTTCTTGTTAAGAAGTCCCTGTACTGCATAGTGCTTGCCAGCAGAGGGCGTTGATGTTTAGGAGACTGAGGAGAAACAGGGTTTGTGGGATTTGCAGATCTACAGTGGAAATGCGATGTTGGTCACGGTGGAATTGGGTCCTTTTTTTTTTTTTTTTTTTTTTATGATCACGGTGGAACCGGGTTCATTTTAATTACTGCATCTCCAGTTTCTGGTAAGCAAGATATTGTTTTATTGTAAGCGAGACAGTCCTTTTTCTTTTTTTAATGGTCACAGTGGAATCGGGTTCATTGTAATTACTGCCTCTCCAGTTTCTGGTAAGCGAGTTGGACAAGATTTATTTCTATTTGAAATGAGGAGAGTGTGTGGGCATTTGTTTTGTGGTTAACTTAAGGGTTTCCTGCTTTTTTCTTTTAAACGGTGCATGAAGGATAAAGCTGATGCGAGTGTCGGCTTTGGGAACAGCTTCCTTGTGCAAGTATGCTGTGAGAAAGTAGTAGTCAGGAAAGTGGTGCTGTTTTAAAACAATATGGCTGTTTTCACTCTCCTGACTGCAAAATGTGTGCTCTTTCTTTGATTTACTACTAGCTGCTATCGAGGAAAAGTAAATTTGGGAGGGGGGATCAGTAGTCTCTAGTTAAGCGAGAGAAGAACATGGTGGGGTTTTTAATTTTTTCAAGTACCTTCAGCCAATGATAAAGTAGGCTGGGCAGTAGGGTAGAAGGGTACTTTGTGAAGTGACATTTGGACTGGCACTTATTTTTAGCTGGGCATTTATTGAAAAATAAATGCCCAACTTGGAGCCTGTGTCAGTCAATCAGATTTAATAATTGATTCTTGCCATTTTCTAAATTCTATTTGATCACCAGGAGAACTATATGTAAAGTGCTCTTATTCCAGTCCAGGGCTAGCCAACACTGTTCTAAACCAGGGTGCCTGCCACTCTCTAGAGAACAAGTGCCAAAACCCTGGATATACAAACATTTAAAAAACAGGTGCTCTGTCATCTCAAGTAGTGCAATACATTCGGGTCTGCTGCGATAGTTATCTTGGAGTTGCTTGTGCTTATGATTGGACTTAATGTTTATCTTCTCATGGCAACTAAGCCAGTGCAAGTCCCATAATTTATCCGGAATCCTTGCTTCCTTAACCAAGATAACCAAGGATGGGGCATATCTTGTAGGACAGTTGGGAAACGTAATAAGTTCTGTAAAAAAGTTTCTCGTACCCCTTTATAAACTTCTTTTCTATTTTTGGTAATAACCATCAAGCCTGTGATATGCCATAGTTTCAGTTTAATAAAAACCTCCCTTACAAACTCTGGGATAGCAGTGGATTTCTTTAACACCCTGAGTCTCCCATTCTCCCATTGGGACCTGCCATGGCGTACAAGTGTCAAGGAAGAAAGGAACCCATTCCTGACCAGCATATACCAAGAGGAGTCTCAAATTGGAATATAGCAAAATATAAAAAAAAAGTTAATGGTATTAATCATCCCCAGCCCACCTTGTCTGATTGGCAGATAAAGCAAATTCCACTTAATGGGGTTCAGCCTGCTCCCCCATGTTGCCTGGAAAAAAATACTTAGAAGCTTAGCTTACAGAATTTTAGACAGAGGGAAAACATGACTAACATACAAAAAAAGAGGGACCAGAAAAGTTTTACCCAAATACGTCTGTTTTTGCTTACTATGTTTCCATCTGTTCCATCCTGATACCAGCTGATGCAGTGCCAGTTTAGGCTCCCAATTACATGCAGCATAATCCTTAGAACCATACATAACACACAAGATTTTAACTGGATCCATGGACACCGCAACACCCTGATGTGAGATAGCCTAACTTCAGGGGCTCCCAACTGTTTTGCCACACATTTGGTAATATTAAGGGAAAATCCAGCAAAAGTACTATAACATACTATAACACTCACATACCTAGACAGCTGCTTTCACTGACTCAGGATTTTGGACTAAGATACACAAGTAATCTGCACATACAATTGCTGCTACTTCTAGTGTGCTATCCTTAAATTGGAAATGCTGAAGTGTGGGTGAGTCATTCAACAGCCTGAGGAGTGGGTCAATACAAAAGGCAAAAAGTAGGGGACTCATGGGGCACCCGTGCCTAAACCCCTTCTCCACTGAATACATTGGTCCCACCCACCCTCTTACCATAGGGACAACCATTGCTGTCTTATACAAACACTGGATCCTGGAAGTAAAGGTGACCGGGATCCCATAGTGCTTAAACACTGCCCAAAGAAAACCATGCCACACTGAGTCAAAGGCCTTGGTCTGGTCCAGTGACAACACCACACCCTGTGTATTACTCTTTTGCCCTTGTGCTAATAATTCCCTAAGTAGGATCAGGTGGTCCAAAATGTTCCTTCCAGGTACTGAGCATGTCTGGGCTGGTGTAATCAAGGCCTCTGCAGTTTTCAATAACCTGGAATTGAGAATTTTTGCCAAGATTTTAAAATCATTATTCAATAAGGAAATGGGCCTCCAATTCTGAATGTCATGTTTATCCCATTTCTTAAAAATGTAGATATCCGGTCCCTTGGTCATTCTAAGGGAAGGGTAATGATTTCTAGGAACATGTGTAAAAACCTGTGCTAATTCATCCTGCAGCACTCTACCCATGTATTTATATAACTCATTGGTCAGTCCATCACAACCAGGAGTTTTGTTGCCTACCAATGAGCCTACTGCCTGGGCAACTTCTGCAGGTTGAATATCTTGAGTCAGTAAGTCGGCCTGTGCAGATGAGCAGACAGGGCTATTCAAGTCCCTGAACAAGGATTCATAATCCTGTACACTGCCTTGATCAGCTGCAAACAAGCTTTTCATATGCTGATAGACAATTCGTTTAAGACTAGGGAGATCTTCACACAAGACGTGGGTGTCATCCCACAACCTCGTCATGCTTTTCTGATTTACATTAGTAGTACAAGTATCAGAAGGGCATGTGTGCTCTTTCCTCCCCTGTGTAGTGAACCTTTGTTGGTTTGTTAAGTTCTGGGCCTGGATTTGGAGAAATGTGACCATTGCCATTTTAAGAATAGAAATTTATCGGAAGAAATCATGTCTGGTAGTATACGATAGGGACAGCAGACTTGGTAGGTGTACCCTATTCTATAAATACTGATGGTAAGTGGCAGTCCGTTTCAATTTATTATAAGATTTCAACAAATGTGATAAGTCTGCAATCATGTCTTTCCACCACGAAGGGGGGTCGTACATTTCATAATCTTATTTCCTGGCCTCCAAGAAGTAATCAATTTCTTGCTGAGCTTCCTGGGAGTCCAAAAAGGAAGAGCTAAACTTTCAGGTGCCCAGGCCATAGGAGGTGCAGCCTCTGCCACCTAACATAATCCTTAACATATTATGATCCAAAAATTCACCAAAACATCAGCTTTATGCACATGCAGGGAAGGGGAAATAAAAAAATAATCTATCCATGTGGCCATCGTGCCCTTGTGAAAAATAGGCACTACCACCCTTGACAGTGTGTAGTGTGCATCAAGCAGTGAAGCCGCCTTAACCATTATTTGTAAGTACACCATATCACAAAAGATTTTTTTTTGTTTTAGCCTGCTTTCTCCTATCTGATATCGCAACATTACAATTAAAATCTCTGCCCAAAACCACTGAGTGTGAAGAATATAGATATGGTTGAATAAGCTGGAATTGTTCAATACATTCCGCTTTCATCTGAGCAGCATATACATTAATAATCTGGAACAAAGCATTATTAATTCTAAGTTCCACCGGTACAGCCCTACCAGGGAAAAGGTCCAAGATTTTATAAAATGCGCACTAACTCCAGAAAGTAGAATTGCCAGCCCAGAGCATGTGTCAACACCAATGGACCAGTAAGATGGGCCAGCTGACCACAGAGTGGATGCATCCTTTAAATCCTGCAACGTGTGTAATCAGGTATCCTGTAGAAGGAAAATGCCTGGGCTCATAGATCTAAAAAAGGGAAACACAGCCTGCTTCTTACAGTGATTCTTAATACTGTTCACATTTAGGGAATAGAAAGCCACAGTGGATGCCAGCTTTCTAGAAGACCTCCTAGTCTGCCTTTTTGGCTTTACCATATCATCCATAAGGGGTTGGAGGTCACTGGTTGCAACCTTTTCTATGGGGATTAGGTCCTCCCCATCTGAACCCCATCCACCAAAGAGGACCTGATGAAGGAATCATCTGATTCATTCCCTGACGCTCCCGGGAATCCACAAGAGGGTCAAATCTATTAGACACAGGAAGTTCAGTGGTTCTCAAAACCTTAGATTTAGGTTAGGATCAGGTTTGTCTCCGTCAAACTGCTCTCTTGGATTTGTCTGCCTCAGGAAATGGCTGGGGAGGGGGAGAAGGCATTTTCACTTGCATGTCAACAGCCTCCTGTAGCTCCATAGTACCAAGGGTTTCTTCCTGGGCTACTTGGCGGTCCTGTAACAAAGGGTTTGTAGAAGAGAAACTGGTGGGGATTATCACAGCTGGGTCAATGACAGACTGCAACTCTGGAGTGGGGACTGTCGGTTGCTCACCCTGGGGTAACTCGGTGGCAGTGGGGGGGCAGGATTAGGAAAAGTCCTACTTCTCTTTCTTTGAGCTAAGGCAATTAACAACATCTGTTCCTCATTATCAGCCTCATTAGGCTGGTTGTGGGCTGCCCAGGGGCAAGAATGGTATGAGTGCCATTTTGTGTCACATAGATTACACAACTGTGCATTACGACAGTGTCCACTAGTATGGCCCAACTCCCCACATAGAGTACATTTCAGTTTATCTCATAGACTGCTAATATGTCCCATTTCCCCACACCTATAGCAAGCTTTGGGCTGCCCTTGATAGAACGAAACTCCCGACCAATAAAAAAACAGTTGGGCAAATGCTGGAGTCCCTTCTCTGTAGTATGCAAGACAATTTGGATTCTCCATCCCCCAGTCTAGATTTGCTCATCGTCAAAAATCGCCTCTGGGTTACCTAGCGCTGTGCACCTTTGCTGAAGCAAGTAGAGGAATTCTGTCACACTGACCCCCTCATTCTGAAACAGGACAGTTATTGTTCTGATAGCTGGTTTGGTCAAAGGTATAGCCTCAAATGGTGACCACAGTGGCGTGAATTTCAAAGAGTGAAATAATTCCCCAAATTTCTGGAGGCCGCTGTTAAATTTAAAACACACATCAAACGTTTGTTCCCCTGACACGTATATCAAAGCATAAACTTCTACTGCATTATACTTCATGGAATTTTTCAGCAGCGTTTTGGTAACATAACACAATCTGGGAACTCTGCTAGGTACCCTTTA
Source organism: Neoceratodus forsteri (assembly GCA_016271365.2). NCBI lineage: Eukaryota > Metazoa > Chordata > Ceratodontiformes > Ceratodontidae > Neoceratodus > Neoceratodus forsteri. The sequence goes on along the minus strand of CM057458.1, from coordinate 720,219,514 downwards.
TAAATCAAGCGCACGGCATTGTGCCATTAGCAGAAAATGTTTGTTCCCGAAAGAAAGAAGCATAGGACCTCCTATCCCCAGTCTTCTGGCTCTGATCTGCACCTGCAGAATGAATAACTGGGGGAACTTTTGGGCTAGGGATCAGGGTGGGGCGTAATCAGAGTCTGTCCAATATCCATAAATACATCCCCATCTGGGGCCTTTACAAGGCCCGGTCATAAAAAGAGTAATTTGGGATACTGAGTCAAATGCAAATCATCTGGGATGTGCAGCCGGGAACATGCCTTTGTAGGAGTTACAGTCTGAGCAGAATAAACATTACTATCCACACCAAACTGTGAATGCCATGTCTGTGCATGAGGCATCTGAATAGGGGAATGATCTGAGACCTAAGTGCCATCAGGGGTAGTCTCCCATCCCACCTCTCTAAGAGCAAAATTTACTGACCAGTCCAGCACAGGATGGTCTGGCGTGTGAGGGCAGTGATATAGGCGACAAGCCAATGCCCCTGCAGAAGCCATTCCTTTCTCTGCCCCTCCATTCTGTAGTGCTAGGTTTCCCTTAAAACAAAATAAGGAAGAGGTACTCATACCTGCCACTGAGTGTGACTCCATGTTGCCATCTCAATCTGCAGAACCGGATACTGATGCTGTCTCCTGTCGTAACCCTGTAACTGCAGCATCACAAGTTTCATCCGAGGCTCTCTGTTGCACTGATGTCTGATTGTCAGGGCATTCCGGCCCCACCACAGCCATCTGCACTGTCTCCGCTCTGCATTTGTGCAGCACCACTCTCAGTTTGGTTAGTCGGAGCATGAAACTGCGCTTTTCTTGTAAAAGCTGGGTTTCCAGCTTGTCGGATGTTACCTGACAATACTCCTTGCCACCAAATAAATAAATAAATAAATAAATAAATAAATAAAATTATTAGTGGAATTAATGGCCTTGGTGCTCTCCACAGAACTCATACGCTCTTCCTTTCCTCATCCAAATGCAAGCTCCTCATTGCTCAGATTCTGAGCTTCCACAACACAGTTAATCTCTGCAGGTTCCAAGGCAGAAGAGGAGACCAACTCCACTACTTTCTCCACATCCATCCTGGTCGGCAATCCAACAGGAGTGGCCATCTCACAGGCCAGAGGTTCCCCTATGGGAGAGCAGGGGAATTTCCATGGTGTCCAGGCCAAGTTTCCCCCATTCACTAAAAATACCACCAACAGCTTAATCTGGTTCAAGTAAAGATTTATGCCATGTTGTAATTTCAGTTGTTTACTATCTGTACCCCCCCCCCCAACCAAAAAAGGTACTTCTACTCTTAGTGGGTCTACCCGGTCAACAAAATTCAACAAATAAATAAATTCCCCTATTATGGCTTATGGATTCCATATAAATCCAAATCATTCAAAGGCCATCTTGACATATAATTTTTGTACCTAACAGCAAATCAGAGCCCTTTTCCTGATCAAAGGGTGCCAACATATTACATTTTAAAAAACAAAACAAAGTCACAAATAAGGAACTAGTGGCTTATGGAAAAATCTACAGGGATTTGATGCTGCCTCAACAGAGAAAATACAGGAAAAATGAGGTCTTGTTACAGGAAAATGGTTATTTGGATCTGGGAACACTGTGATGATTGTGACTAAACAGCACTATATGGCACCAACAAGAAAATGACTTTGGTCATTTGGTAGCTTTTCACAGCCCTCTCGGCTCTGGCTAGAGTTTGTTTATGTATTGGAATAACCTGTGCAGTTCGCCAGTCGTCAGGAACAAAACCAGTTAACAAGCATTCATCAAATAGTAATTTAGGTGGATGAATTAAACTAGCTGCTAAAAGATATAGCAAATGCCCTGATATGTCATCTGGGCCTGGGCTGTATTTACCTTTTAAGGTGAGTAATTTCTCGTATAGTATGTTTTCAGGTATACTGATTGGGGCATCTGATGTTGGGACAGAATGTGATCACCTGTCCATTGTTTGGAAAGCTTTGCAAAACTTAGTGTTAAAAAGCTCTGTGATATCCTTAGAGTCATGTATCTGCATACCCTCCACCTGCAGTGGGCCTACCTGACAGATGGGTTTTCTCAAGGAATTAATATATGTGTAAAATTGTTTACTATTTGATTTGCTGGCAGTTGCAGCCAGATTGTGTTCCCATCTAGATTTTGCTCTCTTAATATGTCTTCTACATGTCCTTTGGGCCTTGAGGTATGAGACTCAATTAGTAGGTGTTTTTAATTTAAGGTAGGTGGCGTATCTTTTATTTTTTAGCTTTAGCAAGCATTTAACTGTTCTGTCCATCCATTTTGGAGGATATTTTTATTGTTGTTTTTTAATTTTGATGGGATAAACTTATTTCTTAAGTTTATGAGGGTCTGCTTCAGCATTTCTCAATATAGAGACACAGAATTTTCTAGGACTATAGTGTCCCAGTCAATATTGTTTAGAATCAATTTGAATTCATCCATATTGGCTTTATCACATAGGTACAGTCTAGTGGTATTGCTAACACAGTACTCTATCTTGACAGTAAATGTTATACTATTTTGGTTGCTGCCTCCTAGTGGAGATCCAATATTGTTATGGTTTATGCAATCCTCTCTCTTGCCCCTTCCTGATTGGAGTGGCCTTTACTGGGAGGAGTCCAGTGAGCCTAATTAGTATGGAGTTGGTGCGGGGTGCATGGACTGGAGAAACTAAGCAGCAAACAGCTCCCTCTTGAGAAAGTAGCTTGTGGCTTGGCCTGCCTTTATAGCCCCAGCCGCAGTTTGAAAATTCACACATTTTAATGGATGCTGCTGATTGGCTCCAATCTGAGCCTTCTGATGTCTAATGATGCCGATGTGGCAATGAAGTCCACCGGTCCCCTTTCACTGTGGCAAGGGCCGCTCCTGATCCAGACACCAATGTGGCACAAATGATTGCAGATCTCTCCTACTGTGGCAGCGGCCACTGCTGCTTCTGGCTAAAGATGCAGCACTGCCAATCCCACTCCTCCCTGGTGAACAGCAAACAGCTCCCTCTTGAGAAAGTAGTTTTAGTCAGCATAACGTTTATCACTGTGTACGTACAAAGCCTATTGACCTTGGGTGCGAGCTGCCCACCATACCTACCAATAGAATTGCTTTGTTTAGCTTTTCTACTATGCAGATAGACACATTACCAGGTAATGGACCGTCTTATGTCTGACTGAAAGAGTCTGTATAATCCTGTTTTTCACTGAGTTTTTCTATGATGACACCAGGTGTTCGGAGGTTCCAGACTCCCAGCAGGTATGCTGTCCATTTTACTTGTATTTTGGGAATAAACCTTTATTATGAGATGCCTGTCTTCTGTGTTATGTTTTCCCATTAGGTTTAGAATCCTGCTAAAACCCAGCACCATGCTGTCTAGCATCCTGGAGGCATTACCCTCCAGGAAGTCTATGAGGTCTGTTTTGAGCAGTGACTCTATCAGTTTCCCCATGATAGAGGTAAGGCTGACAGGTCTGTAGTTTCCTGCTTGTATCTTCTCCCCCCACCCCCAATTTATGGAGCAGAACCACATCAGCTGACTTTCAGTCCATTGGGATAATCTCCTTTCTGAAGTGAGCTATTGAATATGTCTGCCAGAGGCTCATCTAATTTACCTGCCAGTTCCCTGAGCTCCCTCAGATGTATCCCATCTGGACCTGGGGTCTTGTCTATCTTAAGGACTGCTAGTCCTTTCTGGACTCTATCCCTAGTAAATATTGATTTCTCCATCTCTGGGATCCCTCTCCTAGCCGCTTTGAGGCCACTTTCAGGGAGAGGGCTGCTACCCTCCCTGGTGAAGATGGTGCATAAGTAGTCATTCAGCACTGCAGACAGTTGCTTGTCATCCCCTGCCACCAAAATAATAAAATAACTATTCTCCCAACTCACTTTATTTTTTCACTAATATAGTGGAAAAAAATGGTTTTCTCCGTGCTTGACCACCATGGCTATTGGCAGCTCCACGTCTGCTTTTGCTTCTGCAATCACCTTCTTTGTTTCCCTATTTCTCTAAACATATTCCTCCCATTCTACTTTCCCCTGCCTCTCTTAAAACTTGTGGAAGGGTTTCCTTTTGGTCCTTACCACTTTTCTGACGCTTGCTGAGAACCACAGTGGTCTCCTGAGTTTACTTATATGTAAGCATAGTTGTAATGCTTCAAGGATGACCCCTTTTATTACCTCTCATCTCTCTTCCACATCTTCCATACTGCCTACCCTGTCTAACTTGTCCTGAACCACCACTCTGTGTTTGCTGAAATGTGCCACTCTGAAGTCCAATGCCTCCATTTTTGTGTGAAAAGGGCTAATTTAAACAAAACTGAGATGAGGTCACTGCTCACAAGTGGCTCTCCAACTCTTACTGCATTTGTTACTTCAGAGTTGGTGAGCATCACATCCAGAATGGATCCTTGTCTGGTGGGCTTCCTTACCAGCTGCACCAGTAGACAGTCCTGAAAGGCATACAACATAGCCCGTCTTCTAGTCCTCTTAGCTGCTGGAATTTTCCAGTCTTTGTCAGGTAAGTTAAAATCCACTACCACCACATCTCCCTTAGCCACTCCCCTTCTAATTTCTTTACTGAGCTCTCTGTCTTCTGCTTCCCCTTGCCTTGGCAGACTGTTGAACGTGTCTAAGGATAGTTTTTTTGAACCTGCTGCCACTGTAAGCTAAACCCACAGAGACTCAGTCCCTTCTGTACCATCCTTTTTTTTATCATTTAAAGTTTATTGTTTTCTCAAAAAACAAAACACAGTTATCAATACTTAGTTATATAAACCTTACAGGGAAAGCATTGACATCTTGCAGCTTTCTTACAAAGAAATTGGAACCACGCACTTTCCCCGGGCGTAATAACAGTCAATAGTAAATAGCCTAGGAACTATAACCCCTCCACCCGCCCCTTACCCTCTACCATGATATATAAGAGGTCAGATATAGTGAATTAACAATTAAAAGGTACTAGCATAATAAACCAAGACATTTTTAATTTAGCGGCCTCCAGGTGAAAAGAAAATGCTCCCATGAACCCCATAACTTTACAAAAGACTCTCTTCTACCCCTTATACCTGCAATGTGTTTTTCAAGTTGTATAGCTAAAGTACATTCCCTGTGCCACTCCACCAATGTTGGGACCTTGTCTGACGCCCAGTATCTGAGGATTAATAACTTTGTTACTGCGGCGGCCAGCATGATACGTGCTCTCCAGACTTTGGGAGTGGTCGCAGGGAAAGCACCCAAGATACAGACCTCGGGGGTATCCATTCTGTGAGAGCCAAGGATAGGGCCGAGCAGGGTACCCATGGATTTCCAAAAGCTTTGAACCAGGGGGCACAACCATAAAAGGTGGTATAGGGTTCCATCTTCCTTTTTACATTTCCCACAAAAAGGTGAGCTAAGTACTCCCCTTCTGAAGAGATGGGAAGGAGTCAAGTACAAATGATGCATTATTTTAAACTGTATTAATCTTAGCCTGTCTTGCTTAATGAATCTATATACTGTAGTCCAAAGTGTAGCCCAAGTTTTCGGGGAGGCACTGATATCCATCACCTCGACCCAATAATAACAGATTCCAGAAGGAAGTGTGTGATCCCATTCTTGGAGGAGACTGCGAACCTTGGCCACTGCATGTGGCTGCTGCGCAGTCCTTAGAAGAGTGTGTATATCTTTATCTCCCTTATCCGCTTTATAATTCGGAGAGAAGACCTGAGTCAGAGCTTTACTCAGCTGCAACCATTTGTAAAAATCTAGGTCCGTGAAACTCAAATTTTTTTTCAGAGCCTCAAATGTATACGGCCTGTCCTGATCCCAAAAGTCCACAACCGTTAATTTACTTATCTGAGGCCAAAATGCAACTGGAATGGGGGAGCCATCGATTTTAATTTGTGGATTGTCTATAATGGGTTGAGAGCCAGATAACCACCAGTGAACCCCTAAATAGCTTTGTAACTGATGAAATGCCCTGATAGACCATCCTATAGGGTTATTTTTAAGCGGCTTGGGAAGACTGGCCAGAGGGATATAAAGGAGCGCAGATAGGGAGCATTTGGCCCTCTTCGCAAGACCCTGTTCAATGTCCATCCAGAGAGGTGTATAAGTAACTTTAGTGTGATCACGATCCCAGAAAGCCAATTTCCCTACATGCTGGGCCAAATAATAAATAAATAGGGATGGGGCTGCTAAGCCACCTTTAAGTTTGGGAGCTGAAAGTTTGAAATAAGATCGACGGGTTGTTTTACTTTGCCATAAAAAGGAATTGAATAACTTCTGCAATTTAATAAACCAACTCTTTGGCAGGAAGGCTCCTAGCATATCAAGCGGGTAAAGAAGCCTAGGAAGAGCCATCATTTTTATAAGGTTCAGTCTGCCCCATAGAGATAAGGAGACTGTGCCCCATCTCTTAAAATCTTCTGAAATCTCTTGCACTATAGAACCCAAATTATCCCTGATCATCTGGACAAAACTCGCATTTATGTTTATACCTAGAAAAGTGATGATTTTGGTTTCCCATGCGACACCTAGACTCTGCACATCTGCTTTTCTCGTAAAATGGTTTAGAGGGAAAACTTTAGTTTTAGCACAGTTTAATTTATATGAGGATACTGCGGAAAAATTATTAATCTCCTTAAGTATAGCTGAGATCGAAGTCTCTGGGTTTTCTACATGTAGAAACGCTCATCCGTGTATGCAGAACAGACATAACTAGAATCTCCTATTTGTATACCTTTGATAGCAATTCTTTACGATCCTACGCAATAGTGGTTCCAAATATAAGTTAAACAATAAAGGGGACAAAGGACAGCCCTGCCTAGTACCCCGCTCCAACTTGAAGACCTGTGACAGGAATCCATTACATTTCTCCCTGGCTGATGGGCAAGAGTATAATAATCTAACCCAACATAAAAAGTTGTGGGGTATGCCGAAGGCTGAGAGAGTAGCAAATAAGAAGGGCCATGAGACCCGATCAAAGGCCTTTTCGGCATCGAGTGATAGGAGTGCCGCTGGGATTTTAGAATCTTTCACTATTACAATAAGATGCATAAGTTTCCTCATATGGTCGTGGGATAATCTCCCTCTCATGAAGCCCACTTGTTCTCTGCATATTAGTCGGTCCATGACTTCGGCTAGTCTATTAGCTAAAATTTTTGCGAGTATTTTAATGTCGGTATTAAGCAGAGATATTGGCTGGTAACTATCCAGACTGGTTGGGTCTTTACCCGGGTTTTAGAATTAAGGAGATGTTGGCCTCCAGGAAAGCTGGATCAGAAATCCCATGATTGTACCAGTACCTGAAAGTGTCTAGTAGGATTGGTGAGATCTCTGGGAGAAAAGCCTTATAAAAGTTACTTGGGAAACCATCGGGGCCTGGAGATTTGTCTAAAGGCAACTGCTGGATAACTTGATGTATCTCAGAAATATCAATTGGAGCTTCTAAGATTTTGGACTCGGCTTCTGATAATTTCGGCAAGTTCGCTTCATTTAAATATTCCGAAATTTCAGGACCGGAAGATCTCAAATCAGGTTCTTGTGCATATAATTTCTGGAAGTACTCTCCAAATAATTTTGAGATTTCACTCGGATCAGTATAGATCCGATCCCCTTGGCCTACACGAACCCCCACTATGTATTGAGCTGAGTCCATTTGTTTCACTCGCCAAGCAAGGAGTTTGCTTGCTTTTTCACCTAAGTCTAAATACTGCATCTTGGTTCGAGTAAGGGCAAGTTCTGCTTGTTGAAACATTATTTCTGAATACTGGGCTTGTAATTGGTGCAACTTGACCCAGTCTGACTCAGGTGAGATACGGGATAGAGTGTTCTCGATTGATTGGATTTCCGATAACACAGTTCTCAGCCTTTCGCCCTGCTCCCGTTTCTTCCTAGACGCAATCTTAATCAACTCCCCTCTTAGGAAGCATTTTAAGGCAGCCCATATTAGGTCTTTTTGATATATAGAATCATTATTATCAATCATAAAATGTACAATAAGCTCCCTAATGCTCCTTAGGGAACTTTCTTCTTTTATAATTTGGGTATTTAACCTCCATTGCGTAAATCTCCGCATCTCCGGAAAAGGCGTGTATCTTACACACACCGGAGCATGGTCTGAGATTACCCTTGCCGAAATCTCTGCATGGGACATGTTGGGAACCATAGATGAGCTAATTAAGATATAATCTATTCTCGAATAAGTATGATGAGCTGGGGAGAAAAATGAAAACTGTCTCCTTTCTGGAAAAATAGGCGCCATATGTCAACTAAGGCTGTTTGTTAATAAAATCCTTCAGGGCCCTTTGGGATGGGGAAAGGCCTCTGTGCCTATTGTGAGATCTATCTAAATCATTAGAAAGTACTAAGTTCCAGTCTCCTCCAAGAATGGTGATATTGTGTGCCTCTAGGCCCATTTTGAAGGGAAGGTCCCTGAAGAATGAAGGAGATTCACAATTGGGACCATAAATCGAGCCTAATACCATGGATTGAGATGCTAATATTGCTTTCACAAATACAAAGCGCCCTTCTGGGTCCCAACATTCCTGTACCAATTTGAAAGGCACCCCTCTTGCAATTAGGATGGCCACCCCAGCACTCTTAGCTGACGCCCCGGCACCAAAAACTTGAGCTACCCACAGTCTTTTAAAATAGTGCTGGTCAACTCTCTTTAGATGAGTTTCTTGAAGGAAAGCAATTTGTGTTCCTAAGTGTAAGAGGTGTTTAAGGACAACCTGCCTCTTGACCCTATCCTTGGCTCCTTTTATGTTCCACCCTTCTGTACCATCCTTGATATTCCCATATTCCATCACTTCAATGCCCTCACTGACATAGAGGGCTACTCCACCCCCTCTACCAGTTCCTTTGTCCTTCCTTAGTAGTAAGTACCCAGGCACTGTCAGGTCCCAATTATTTTTATTTGTAGCCCATGTTTCAGTGATGGCTATGAGGTCCATCTTAGTGTCTGCCATGATTGCCCTGGAGTTTGCTAATTTTAAACCCAGACTTTTGGCATTGTGGTGGATTCCTTTCCAGTTGACCCCTGAATGCCTGTTATTTGTCTGTGTTTTACTCATTCTCTTGACTGGACTTCTTGGTTTCATGTTGTTTGCATCACCCTTTTTGTGCACACTTCCTGTTAGTCTAACTCTTTCCTCACTTTGGGCCTCAGTCACGTTTTTGCCTGTTGTGTTGCTACAAGCCCCCAAGCATGGGGGATAACTAGCAAGGATCCCATTCCTATCACTTATCTGTTTGATTCCCCTAGTCCCAGTCTCCCCCTCAGTTAGTTTAAATGTCTGATACAGATGTCAAACTTCTACCCCAGTGCACTGGTCCCTTTCTTTGTCAGGTAGCGTCCATCCCACTTAAAAAGTCCCCCAGTCACCTATAAAATGATATCCCTTTCCCTGACACCATTCCTTAAGCCACCCATTAAACTTGTCTATCTCCTGTTTCTATAGTCTATCTTTCCTCCCCTCATCCCATACAGGGAGGACTTCAGACAAGGCCAAGAAGGTGGGGGATCACGTGATGCAGGGTACCGAGTAGAAGCTCTACTGCATAACTCCAACCTCCTAACTGCAAATAATCGCTATTTTGGTCATTATTTCTCCCTTAAAACCAGAAAGATTACAGATTATTGCCTTCCAAATATCCCGGGCTCCTGCTTGCTTGTTTTCATCGATTATAGAGGTCTACATGAAGAAGCCTCCTCAGAAGCAGACACCGCCGGTTACTCCCAAGAAAGCCCCGAAAAAAACAAGGGCCTCGAGTGCAGTGGATAAGCCTGAGCTTCAAAGCCTGATCACTGAGCAAGAACCCTTAACTTTGAGCAGATTTTAGGAAGAGTTTAAACCCTTCTGGGAGGAAATGAAAGAAATCTCAGCTGAAATTAAATCCCTTTCTAAAAAACTCAAAGAGGTCACAATAAAAACTTCAGATAATGCAGCTCGAATCTCCTCTCTTGAGAAGCAAGTGGAAAAAATCGATCCCGGTCTCGTAGTTATTTCGGCAAAGGATTTCTAGTCTGGAAGCTAAGTTGGAAGATTTGGAGGGCTGCAGCTGAAGAAACAATATTGTTTGTTATCTTGGGCCTTCCAGAAGGGGAGGAAGGCCAGAACATGCTTGCATTTGTGCAGAAGCTGATGGAAAAGGTTGCTGGTCTCTTTCCCTTCGGGGCTAAGTACATAACTGAAAGAGGGCATAGGTCCTTGCGACCAAAGCCATCTCCAGAAGCAACGACATGTCCCATTATTTGTCGCTTTTTAAACTACCTGGAGCGACAACATTTTCTGGCAAAAGTGAGAGAGCTGAAGAAGTGAAATGGGAAAATGCCAGGCTCAGAATTGCCCAAGATTTACTAAGATCGGTCAGGGCGAAGCGCACTGCTTTTCACCCTATTGTATTGAAAGTTATAGCAGCAGGCCTTCACTTTAGAATGGGGTATCCAGCTAGATTGCAGGTACTAGTGGGTGGTACCTGGTCAACATACGAGAATCCTGAAACTGCTCTTGTGGGACTTAAGGCTGCTCTGCCTGATCTGTTTTGGGATACTTAATCTGGTTGGTTGGTCTCATCCTGCCCTACGATGGAAGGGAGAAGAATTTTTTCATGCTACTGTGCAAATAGAGGAATGAATAACTGTCTGGTCTCGAAGGTTCCTGAATATCACGAAGGAGGGGACTATCTTCATCGGAATTCTGATCTCTTATACTTTACAACTCAGCATTCAGTGTTTTGGAGCGGCTTCATATCTCAGGATTTTGTCTCTAGAGGGTTGTGTCTTGTCTGAGAGGAAGTTCCCTTTTCTCTCACACGGATCACATTCTCCGGTTTTTCTTTTACAAGGACACCAAATTATTTCTCATGATCTAGTTAATATAATGAAAGCCCTCAGGCTTAGTGTTTTTGACTGCTAGGGCACTAGTTAAGAGAGCAACCTCTTGGTATCAGCGCTTACGAGATAATATCACCAGAGGGCACTCTTGCAGTATTTTTGATGGTTCAATCCCTTTATTTGTCTCGGGTATTTATTTTTCCCGGGTACAGATAACAGTGGTGGCTTGGGAACAGATGGAGATCCACTACTTGGGAGCATTTAGTTCTTTGGCTAATATTTGTCACAGGGAAAATTTTCAATCTTGCTAGTGGCAGCAGTTATGATAGCATATTTTGCTATTATGCTTTACATTGCTTGTTTCCTTCTCAGGTATTCGGGTTTTCTAGATTGCTCCCAAGTGGGGGTTGCTCTTTATTCCCCCTTTTGCTCTCACTCTCTGCTTTTCTGGATGTCAGGAGTCCAGTATTTGTCTATTACCACTTACATTATCTTTACCTTCGATTTGATATTACTGACCATTGTTTGTATAAAAAGGTTCACATATTAGGGCAGGGTTTTTGGGTACATGTTTGGGAGTTTGGAGGGGGAGGAAGGAAAACAGTATTGTGCTGAACATTGCTCGTGACAGTTGGGGTGGGGCGGTGACATTATGTTTATGATTTTTATTTTACATGTTCGTTCGGCAGGTTTGGAATAATTTGGGGGTGGGGGATGTGGGTGGGAGGAAGTTGATGCTGGGTTGGGAGGGGCATACAGCAGCAAACACGGGCTCTGGTCACTTAATTCTGACTGTTGTGATTCCTAAATCTCACATAGGAGTCTCCCTTTTCTTCCTTTTTTTCATTTAGATGACCAGTAGTATAAATTTTGCTACATGGAATGTGAAGGGGATAAGGAAAAGAGTTAAACAATACCAAGTGTTAAAACATTTAAGCTTATTATCTTCTCAGATCACATTCTTGCAAGAATCTCATTTACTGGAAAGTGAATCTCTGCAACTTAGGGGGCAACAAATTAGGCAGGTGTTTACTGCCTCGGGGTCCACTAATAGCTGTGGGGTTATGATTCTGGTCAATAGAGGCATTCCCTTTATCTCTAAACAAGTTCTCAGGGACCTGGACGGTAGATATGTCCTGGTCCAGTGGAGTCTCCAATCGATGCCAATTTTACTTGGCAGCATTTATGGGTCTAACACAGATGATCCGGGCTTCTTTATGAAGCTTATCTCCATTCTCCTTCCCATGCTTCCCATTGGTATAATTATGGGCGGGGACTTCAACTTGGTTCTTGATCCTGAAGTGGATAGGTCTGGTAGCGGATCGAAGGGTTTGTCACCCGGACAGAGGGCCCTTAGGGACTTTCTGGATCGGTGCGGACTGTGTGATGTGTGGCGTGTACTGCACCCTAAGGACAGGGAGTATACATTCAATTTGCCTGTGCACTGAACCCAGTCTCGCATCGACTATCTTTTTCTCTCCCAGGTTCTTCTGCCCGGGGTCTTGTCTGCCTCGATTCAGCCAGGCCCATTGTCAGATCACTCTCTGGTGACTTCCAATTTGGCTTTTCTTAATATTCTCCATAAAGCAACCCGATGGAAATTAAATGGCCAACTGCTCAAAGATATCAAATACCATGACCTAATAAAGGAGCAGATCAATTTCTTTTTCTCCACTAATTCCTCTGAGGACATGCCACCTGATATGTTGTGGAGTGCTTTCAAAGCATACATGACAGAGATTATTTTTAGCCTAGCCACAAAAAGAAAAAAGACTCGAGAGGCAGAACTACTAGCTTCATTATCTCTAATTAGGTCTCTGGAAACCAAGCTATCCTCTAATGCCTCGGAAGAGGATATGAGGAGGCTTTCAGTAGCTAAAGATAAATACTTAGATCTGTTGAGGGAAAAAGCAGGGCTATCTATTATTTGCACCAAAGCAAACTATACCGATCAAGGGGAAAAAGCAGGTCGCCTGCTGGCCTTGAGGTTAAAGCAGCAGGAATCTGCTAGGTTCATACCTCCAATTAGGGCCCAGGCGGATGGATCCCTGAAGGTGTTCCCTTCTGAGGTTGTGCAAGAGTTTGCCTTATACTATAAGCACTTATATAGGGACATGGACAACCTCCCTTCCTTAGAAGAGCTCGAGGCTTACCTGAAGGATTCTTCTCTACCCTCGTTATCTGAGCCACAGAGGAAATTCCTATCCTCCCCAGTATCTCTGGAGGAAATATCAGAGGTCATCAGGGCTTTGCCTTCAGACAAGGTCCCAGGACCAGACTTTTTTCTGCTTTATTCTATAAAACTTTTCTATCACAATTATTACCGGTTCTTCACCGGTTGTACTGTCACATCCTTTCTGGTGCAAGAATAGATACACATCTGTTTGAAGCCCTAATTGTTCTCCTTCCTAAGCCCGACAAAGATCCAGAATTAGTACAAAGCTACAGACCAATTTCTTTATTGAACCAAGATGTTAAAATTCTCTCGAAGATATTGGCCGTTAGAATAACACTGGTCCTTCCAGACCTGATCAGTATGTCTCAGGTGGGGTTTATGAGGGAGCGTTTATCAGCTGACCATCTACGTACCCTGTCACATGTTGTCTCAGTGTTCAGGGATGCTGCCTTTCCCACAGGATTGGTCTCCTTGGATGCCGAGAAGGCATTTGATTGCATCAACTGGAATTTCCTGTTTCAGGCCTTTAAAGTATTTGGTTTTCCAGCCAAGTTTATAGACTGGATTCGGGCCTTATATCAAACTCCCTCTGCCAGAGTCACCACCAATGCAGCATTCTCCAAACCCTTTTTTTTTTGTCCTCTGGTACCAGGCAGGGATGCCCTCTTTTCCATCTTTAATTTAATTTATACTTAGAGCCACTTATCCGAAACATTCTCAATAACCTGGAGATAAGCGGTATCCAGATAGGTAACCAAGTGGTGAAGATCACAGCTTACACTGATGATCTCCTCCTTCATTTATCTCATCCAAAAACATCTATTCCTGTCATGTTAGGGGAAATCGCCAAGTTCAGTACTCTCTCAAACTATAAGCGGAATACAATTAAATCCTCCATTTTCCCTTTTAATCATAAGGTTTTCAAAAATGATTTGTCTCCTTTTGGTCTTGGCTGGTCTCCTCGTGTTCTCAGATACCTTGGTATTAATTTGACGCATAACCCCTCCTACTGGTTTAAAGAAAATTTGGAGCCTCTTTCCCCAGTGATATTTCAGGACCTCAATAGATGGTCTAAACTCCCTCTCTCTCTGGGGTCATATGAAAATAATTAAAATTAACATTTTTCCTCGCTTGTTTTATCCCCTCTCGCTCCTTAACTCTTTTACTCCATTATCGTGGTTTCAGAAAATGCACTGAATTTTCACAAATTTTATCTGGTCTAATAAACAAGCCAGGTTAGCATATTATAAGCTAGTCGCTCAGAAAATGGATGGAGGACTGCGGATCCCCCATCTGGCAATTTACTACTGGGCTAGTCACATTGCAAAGTATATGCATTGGGTGAATCCGGGTCCGAAATACTTAAGACCGGTCTGGCTCAAAATTGAGTTAGATTTTATTCAGTCTGAGAATATTGACCCCCAGACAATGTTCTATCTTAAAATAGCGTCCCTTCCTGACACCGTTAGCTGTCCCACTATTCGAATGTCCCTTAGAGTTCACACGCAGCTTTGCTCATTTCTGCGGTGTTCCCCATACTTGGACTTGTCTCAGTCTATTTGGAATTCTCTGTCTTTCACAATAAACAAAGTGAGGATATCTCATAAATGGTTATCCCAAATTGGGGATGGGATAATCTCTACTTTTCTGGATGACTCAGGGGAATAGCTCTCAGTTTTTAATATAATTTGTAAATTTGACATTCCGTTAGCTTTTCACTTCAGGGTGGTCCAATTAAAGCATCTCCTTTCTACAGTATTTGGTCACATCCCTCCTCGCCCGCCTGCCTTTCTGTTTGTATCTGGTCTTTCCTCCTTGCTGGGGTCACCAGGCGCTATTTCCAAAATATATTGTGTCCTATTTTATTGGAAATATGGGAGACCTGAAGGCCCCACTAGGCTCTGGGTCTCTTTCTTCCCTCAATATACTCCCAAGCGGTCAGCCTTATGGAAGTTCTGCCATAAATACGTCTTTCAGGATAGACTCCGCCTTATGCAATACCACATTATGCATAACATGTATTATACCCCTGTGAAGCTGAGGAAATGGGGTCTTATAAGTTTGGGGGCTTGTACCAGAGGATGTCAAGAGGATGGTATGCTTCTTCATGTCTTTTGATTGTGCCCCAAGATAAAGTCGTTGTGGGTAGCCATACAGACTAACCTAGATCCTATATTGGGTTTGCAGGATTACTTCACCCCAGACGTATGTTTGTTGGGAGATCTATCGTCTATCAAGGTGAGAATCAGGAGATTTCATATCTCCATGATTCCATTATCTGTTAAAAAAATCGTGCTTCAGCATTGGAAGCATACAGTAAGCCCAACATATCAGGAATGGGTTAATGAAATTTTGGCTAATCTACATACAGAGAAAGCGATAGCGAGCCTCCATAATAAGCTGCAGTGGTACAAGAATACTTGGGATCCCCTTCACACGCTAATCATGGGCAGGTTAGCTAAATGAGTCACTATAACCAATGATCCTTGATTTGTGATACTACATAGTATTTTTCTATTACTGTATGGGCTCTGCTGCTGTATGGGATGGGGGAAAGGGGGGTTGGGGACAGCTCATGTAACATTCGGAGCATATGCATAATATGTTGTAACTCTCCGTCCCCTGTAGTAGAATGTTTGCTAATAAAATATGAATTATAAAAAAAAAAAAAAAGAAGGCAAGGAAGGTTCAGTGTGTTGCTAATCTTTCCCCCGGTCTCTGGAAATTTTGCTTGGCTGCATCCACTGACTGGTTTGCCAGATCACTGGTACCAGATGTACCAGTACTCACAGACCTCCTGGTTTCCTCTCCACCATCCTCCCTACTTGATCTAGATCCTGGATTGCCAAGGCACCTGGAAAGCACCTAATGATCCCTTTCTCCACTGACTCCTCACCCACCACTTTTTCCACTCCCCTGATCACAGAGTACCCGACCACCAATACTTCCTTTGCTTTCTTACTTCTGGGAGCCACCGTGCTGTCCTGCTTTGATCCCCTGATTGACTTAGAGTACCCCCTGTGATGTCAGATTCTTGTACCTCCTCCAGAGGTGCAAAGTGGTGTGCTATTGGGATGGAGTTGGTCAGAACAACCCTCATGTAGCTAGCTTTGCTTCTGGGCAATCTTCTCCCCCTCTCCTCCACTCTCCATCCCCCTGGGCCATGGGCTTCTGTGGAAGTCTGAGTAGGGGAGTAAGCTCAAGCTGAGCTGGAGACACAGTAAGAGTGAGTGAGTGAGCTCTAGCTAAACTGGAGATGCAGCTTGGATATATCTACCCTTGCTGGATCCAGCTGAGCTTTGAGCTCTGTGAGGCCCTTCAAAAAGGAGAGTGCCCCCATCTCCAGAGCAGTCCCCTGGAGATGAGTGCCTTACAACTGGTACAACTGACAATCTCCATTCTAGCTTTATCAACAAGCAGGTATGATCAGCACAGTCAGACTACTGTGTATGGAAGCTAAGTCAAGCTAAGCAGTAGTAGATAGTATAATAAAGTGTCTAGGTTGCACTCAGTACAACCCAAGTTAAGCAGATAGAATGATAAACAAAAAAATACCCTCTTAAATAGATATTAGACTAGCAGCAAGCTCCCCAAACCCTTCTCCCACAAACAATACAGGTGTACCTGAGGTGTGACATGCAGGATTCCTGGCTGCTATCTGCCTCACAGCTGACTCCAGGCAGATTCTACTTCTTTGTTGTCCTTTGCACTGTGGTCCTTAGCACAGAGGGCCACAGCACAGAGGGTCACTAGTAGATAGATCTAGATCAAATAGGGAGGATGGTAGAAAGGCCCTACCCTGTTGTTGCGCTATTCCACCTACAGGGCGTCCTTCCTTCATCTCTTTCCCATCCCCATCCCTGCCCTTTTTTCATCCTGCCTCATCCCCCTTCCTCCACCCCTCCACTTCCACTTCCCCCTCCCTCCTCTGTTTCCTCACCTTGTTCTCTCCCTCTACCCCCCCGTGAGTCTCTTCCTACATAAGTTGCATTGTGGCAGCTCTCTCCTTGCTCTTATTTTGCTCCTTCCACCCCTCAATTCATCCCCTATCCTTTTCTCCTTGTAATCCCTTCTGTCCCTCTTCAGACATGGCCACTGGCTGCATTTGACACAATATTTATCTTGCCATATTATTCTTTTGTTTATGTAATTACTTTCCTCATGTTGTACTACTCACTGAAACCACTGTAATTTGTTATTCTTGTGACTTGACATAGAACCTCTATAAAACAGCCCTTGGCTCAAAGGTCGTTCTGATTTGTTAAATAAATAAATTACAAATAAAATAAATAAATTGGATCTGGGGCACACCTGACTCTGCTTTCACAGGTCACAAGCCCTTCCCATTTAGCTGTCTCAGCTTGCTGCTAAGTGAAAGGGGTAGGGAAGAGTCTAGTAGGCTAAGAACCACAATCGCATCATGAAAGCTGAATAAACCTACATTCCATGTTTAGTGACCCCAGTATGTTCCATGCTTCCTCGGACTGTGTGGTATGAGAAATTATGCTGTCAGAACTGGCACAGATTGGCAATTCTGCATTTGAAATGCTTTTCCAAATTTCATTTTAAATTCAATGGAATTCCAAAAATCATTTCTGTGTAAACTGTGAAACAATTTTCAGTGGATCATGTAAACTATAGAATATTATTCCAAGGATTGCATAAAACTAATCTGTAGTTTATGTAAAGTGCAGATTAGTAATATGCCAAAAACATTTTGCATGTGAAATGTTGGAATTCTGCTATCAACAGATTGCCAAGGAATTTGCCATAATTCTATGTAATTTAGTTCTGTCGGAATTTCAGCATTCTGCCCAGCCCTAGTGTTTTTGCTTCTCTTGGAAAAAGCTGCAGAAGACACTGTACATTATTAAGAGGTTTTTGTGATTCTGGTGATTTGGGCCAAATATTTCACTCATTGGCCAGGATATTTGAAAGGATTTAGCAGTTGCTAAACAGGCTAGTGACTTGCTAACACCACTTTGTAGGACCAATGCCGAAAGGTGCCTCCCAACGAAGATCTAATGAGTGAAGTGCCAAGGCATCTGGGTAATGGTTCCCTAGCTGATGTCTAATGGTGTGGTGTGGCTCTACTACATTGCTGTGACTTCAACACAATGTATTTCTAATACTTAATCACAGTTGCAGTTGCCGTTCATTAATCTACCACACTGCCTCTGGAGTGCGACTGCTGTTTATCTTTCTTTAATGCAGAAAGGGACTGCAAAATGTCGTATTGGATGGCATGGTAAGCAAGTCACTAACCCAATAGTGACCGGCCTTAAAATATGCCAACTCGATTGTGCAAAGCAGCTTGTAGCACCTTGCATATAGGAGCACTGGCATATTGGCAGGTTTGGGGAGGTGGTAAGTAGCTATCAGTGCTGCTCTAATTGACTCATGTCAAAATCAGTCCTTATGACTTGCACCCCTATCCAAGGCCCCACATCACACAAACATCTCCAACTGTAATATATTCCTTATCCCAGCTGTCTTGTGATCCTCCACCCCCAAACACCGCTGACTGTAATATTTCCCTTAACCCTGGTGTCCAGTAGTCCCTCCCACCACCAAACACCCCCAAAGGTAATAGTTTCCTTTCCCCCTACCACAAATCACAAGATTGTAATAGTTTCCTAATCCTTGATGTATAATGATCCTCCCCAAACCTGCACATCCTCAACTGTAATAGTTTAATTATCCCTGGTGTCTAGTGGTCCCTCCTGCCCCTGAAAACCCCCAACTGTAATAGTTTCATAATCCCTGGTGTTATGCCCTCCCCACCGCCAAACACCCTAGACTAAAATATTCCCTTATACATGAAGTTCAGTGTCTCTCTTGCCCCTCAGCTTCAAATCCCACCACCTGAACTCAGCATCCCACCAGGTCAGGGTCCTTCCATGGCAGCCGGCACAAGCTCTTCATTCACCTCCACAGTCAGCCACCAACTGACAGTTCATGAGCACATACCTGCTGCAATCAGCTATGCTTACAGTACGTGAGCAGTCAGAAACTGTCATTCAGTGACCAGCCATGCAGATGAGTGGAGAGTCTCTACCAGTCACCATGAAGGGACTCTGATCTATGGGGTGCCAGGTTCAGGTGGGAGATTTAAAGCCGAGGGGTAGCAGGGACCACTGGACTCCAGGGATAAGGAAAATATTACAGTTGGGGGTGTTCAGGGTGGGTGGAACCACTAGACACCAGGGAACTGGTATTACAGACCAGCAGAGCTGTTTTGGGGGGGGCACTAGACCACCACTAAAGCAACACTGACAAACACTGGGAGGGGGTTGGGACTGCAAACACCATTTGTTCCTAGCCTGTAATTAGGCCCTAACAAGATGCAAATGACCCCATTGCATCTTGCTAGTTCTATGCAGTCATTTGCATCTTAAAGGAGATAAGGAATTATTTTTACAGAATTAACTGCACTTTCATTTTCCTTTCCATGACAGTTATGTATTCTGATATGCATTAGCCAATGTTTGATAGATAAATAAATAATCTAGCTTTGGAGTGCCCTCAGATATATATAGAGTTCCACTCTCCTCACCAGCTACTGCTGTTTTGTTTTTTTTCCATATTTCTAAGATATTCTATTACATCAATGACACCATTCCATGCTACTCATTAGAATGGCCTGGAATGGTATTATTGATGTCATAGAATGTTGAGGCAGTATGAAAACAGAAAGTAGCAACTGCTAAGGAGAAAATGATTCAGGGTAGTTACACATACATCAAAATTAAATTATTAATTTAACTGAAAATATCAAAAACATGCCAGAATATTGGACAGACACTAAAAGGACAATAGGAGGGCATCTAAAGGTGTAAAATACTCTTTCCTATCACCTTTAAGGTACAAATATGTTAATTTTCTTTAAGAGAGCAATTGTCATTAGTGGGCCCTAACAGTCTGATTGTGGTCACAATCCCCATAGTACCCTATGGCCACATACCTCCTGTGGTCCATTGGGAGTCAGGATTTGGCATTGCAATCTGATTAGTGCCTGGCTGGTGTATTGGAATGTGCCTTTAGAGATTGCAATGTGTACTAGCATGTATCAATATACCACTGGTTTGCTCCAGGCACAAATTAGTTTCTACAGCAAATATTTAGTGGTCCCTAATTGGGATTCTATGAATAAATCTGCTCATTTTACTGACAAATAAAAACGGTACACTAATCACTGGTAAACGAGTGTACTGTACCTGGGCATTGCCGTTAAGGGAAATGCTAACCTGCTGATTCACCCTTTACTTGAACCTAGGCTTGTTGTTATTCAGTCATTGTATTTAATTGTGGCAAATGTGCCAGTTGTACTTACCTGACTTTTTATGATTATTATGTACAGTATTTACCTCTTGTGCTTTGTACATATTGTACTCAACTACCTTTCCCCAGGATGCACTTAGAACCATGCTATCCTCAGCTCAGTGTACCTTTCTTGCCATGTATTTTAAATAAAAAAAGAAAATAATTAAATACTTGTGAAAAAATATTTAACCTATAGACTCAAAGGTCAGAATTAGACTGGAAGAAAATTATCATAATGGACTGCCTGTTTTCACTGAAGTGAGTGAATATGTTTCCCCCAAATTTAGTCCTTCCTTATCCAGAAAACACTTGCAAGGAGCGCTCAGTGCTGAGTAAACAACAATGTATTGCAAGTGCATATTCAGCACACATGGAAATGAACATAGATTGCAAAAATAATTTTTAATGGCTCAAAAGGGAAAGAAAGCATGGCAAACTCTGATCCACAACACTTTTAACTCCAAACAATGAGTCTTCATCAGGGGTGAGGTCTTGTCACAGCTATAGGTATTCAACATACTTACCAATCAGTTAAAGACAAAGTCACCATTTACATCAGCATTTTGGAAAAGAACATGGTCAATTTCCAGCTGATTGATTAGGCATTTTTACAAGTGGATAATATAGCAGAAAGTTAATCGTGTTAGCCACATATCTCAGAAACAGCAAACCATGACAAAACAACATACACATTGTTATAGCTCTGCTAGTGCATCCCAGAACGAAATAACTTTTGTTTTTTATACTTTCTTTTATCCTCCATTCCTGGGTGGCCCTTCATCTTGCTAGCCACCCAGTCCCATCCCCCACTTGCAGAGCACCTCCTTTCTTTCTCCTTGGCTTACCCCCTGTGGCAGGGCGGTGGGGATCCCTCAACCCACCAATCATGGATCTGGTTTGAGAGGTGCCTGCCATTTGTGGGAGTGGCGCCTGTGGGGGTTGGCATTCATCCAGTCATGCCCAGGATATTTTCTCCTCCTGGTTTCTCTCCCTCCCATTCCCCCAGAAGC
This sequence comes from Neoceratodus forsteri, assembly GCA_016271365.2. Classification (NCBI taxonomy): domain Eukaryota; kingdom Metazoa; phylum Chordata; order Ceratodontiformes; family Ceratodontidae; genus Neoceratodus; species Neoceratodus forsteri. Next base: position 720,198,166 of record CM057458.1, on the reverse strand, counting down.
GGAGCAATGTTGGTGCCAGTAATGGCCAAGCTGTGCGCGCTACCACCCACAGCACACCAGCCGACTACTCTGCCCCCATCCCTACATAGAGGACCTAGGCTCTCCAACACCCAGCTACAGCTAGATGTCAAAGATGTGCCAGTCTCCATGTCCCTTCTGCCCTGGAAGAGGAAAGCTGTCCACCAGATGCTCAATCCGCTCCCACCACAGCCAATGTCCAGCGACTCGCTTGTACCATGAACACAGATTGCCAGCATGGCAGGAGGTAAAGCTTGATGCCTCAGCCCTCCATGATACTGGGCTGGCTGCAAAATAACATTTGAAAAAACACCTGACTAGTAAGTATAAAATATGAGGCAAAGCTTAAGAGGCCAAGTTGTATTTTCTAATGATGTTACCCTGTTATTTAAAAATCACATGAAAAGGAGAAGAGGAAAGATTAATTAATTAATTTCTTACTCAGTTGCATAGCAGCGACTGCCTTTGATAGTGAAATGGTGATCAGAATTGAGTTTCTTCTGAATGGGTTAGGGGCATTGTGATACATAATGAGTTTTGTTTGTCACTGCCCAATACTGCTATCTGCCCTATTTCAAGAAGAAATTTCTCCATGATCACCAGGCTGTAATTATGATTCATGAAAATTACACTACTTGCTAAACACTATCAAAGATTGGTGTAAGCTAGTGGTTAGAATATTAGGATCTGGGAACCCATGGCTCGGATCCCACCACTGCAACTCACTCAGTGTGACTCTAATCAGGTCATATACGAGGTACTGCATACCAGAAAGCACACAACTTGTGCCCATTCAAGGAGCTGTAGAGCTACAGACAAGGTGGTTTCACATCACACAGCTGCTGCCCTAGACAGAGCTGGCAGACTTTCCTGAAGTGCCCCTGTTGGGCAATGCCCTGTTGTGACTGCAGGCATGGAACATACCTATGTGACAGGGTGAGGTATGCAGCAGGGCAGTGCAGGCACACACGTCAGATCACAGCACCCTAAAGTGCCTTAGGATTCCTGGAGTCCGACAGGTGACCCTGTGCAGGGAAACAACCCTGTTGAGATGCCAGTTTGGTGTACAGTTGCAAAGGTACACAAAGCACTGGGATGTAAGCTCTTTGTGTCACATAGAAATGGTGCATAGGTATGTCTGAATGCAATGCTGTGCACGGGGGTGTCCAGCTGCAGCAGCACTGATCACCACTGCTGAGACTGTCAGTAGGAATACATGCCACACAAATGAATCACTGATTACCCTATGTATCATGCAACACAAAGTAAGTATTAACCTGAAGAGCCAAGGCAGCTTGTGATGGCACTCAGAACCAGAAACACGCAATGTGTAGCTTGGCAACAGTTGAATTTTATTAAACATAAAATAACCAAAATAACAAGCCAAACAAATGGTCCACAGCAAGCACTACTCCAGCTTGCCTCAGTGGTTTGACCCCAAACAAATCTTCCTCAGGGGGTCAGTAATAACCTACACAGGAATCATAGGATGGAAGACGACCCCCTCCCCAACAATGTATGTACTGCCATGACAGGTGACCCACAAAGGGGGTCCAGATGGTGATAATATCTCACACATAACAGTGGGTAGGGGCATTTCATGGCATGTCTACAGTGGTGTAGCAAAAACTGGAGAGCTGGGAAACATGAGCATTGTGTGCACTTCTCTATGTGTAGTGCCCAACTCATTCCTCCAAGGGAATGGCACAGAATCACACTCTCATAATCCAAAAGTACTGCTATGGTGTCTGCTGCACACTCAGGTGGCAGAGGATGTGGCATGCTCACTCCACTCTACAGATATGGGGCACAGTGTACCAGGTGACGGTGGTATACAGTATACCAAGTGTGTGCACTGTGAGTTTTTGCTGACTGCAGGCACTGTGTGCAGTACATGTCCACCACACTGTGTGGGCCAGCAGACATGCCCAACCCTCCAGTTGTAAAGGCAGCAACACTGATGGTATACTAACAACTTCCCAAACATGCAGTGGCTCACCCATGTCTGTCTATCTGTAGGGTGGCCGTGTAATGGCATGGGCACTACATAGGAACAGTCGGTGATACATTAAATGTATAATGCCTCCCATTTACTGTGAGATGTGATATACTCATCAGGGGATGCCAGAGGTGGGTGCACCAGGGTCAGATATGGGGCAGTGCAGGCTGCAGGAGGGAGCAGGGAGAGGTGTGTGACTGGGACACCAGTGCTGGCTGGGGGGTGCTGTAGCCTGCAGGTGTCTGGCAGCCATGGCTGGGTCAGTTAACAAGGAGTCACAGTATAGGGCTTGTGGGGGAGGACTCAGGGGTAACATGAGGAACTTTCTTTTTACAGAAAGGGTGGTACATTCATGGAACAGCCTCCCTGCAGAGGTCGTAGTGGCAAAAACAAGAGGGGAATTCAAGAATGCATGGGTTAGATAGAAGGGAACCATAGTGGGTAGGAAAGACAAAGTAAGCTACAGAATCATTTAGGAGATGGAGCATATGTAGGAAGGGAATTGGGCAGACTAGGCAGGCCTGGCAGTTCTTATCTGCTATCAAATACTATGTTACTATGTATGCATTCACCCATGGTCTGGAGCTCATGATCGTACGTGTGCCAGACATGCTATACTGTCATCTGTATCCACACTCCTGCCAACACCCTACCACATACTGTGGGCACACATGGTGGACAATATGTATTGTGTGGCTCTACAGTATCTGGCTGGTGATCGCACACAGCTGCCTTTGGATCATTGCCAGTGGCACATGAGGCACACCATGATGTATAACACTGCCCATGCACCATGCCTCTTCATGGCCCACTGCACCACTGCCAGCTGCCAGTACTCCAGTGCTCCAGTGCAGCTGCATCCCATGCAGTGTGCCACAGACTGGCCAGTCTGCCTGCTGACCACATTGTGGTTGGTGCACACATCAGTTAGACTGGCTCTGGCTGATTTAAGCACTGACAAGTCCTGTGGCTGGTGGGGGCCTTTGAAATCCCGAGGTAGGGGATGGTGCAGCTGCATTGTGGTGCATGCCCCCTCAGCACCATAGCATAGCCTCTAGATTGCTGCAAGTCTGGTGCAAGGCAGTCTGGCACAGGGGGTCCCACTGGTACCACAAGTACCATTTAAAAATTAGGAATGATGCAGTGCTGTGTGCCCCTTGCATCTTGCTGTTTGCTGCAAGTGCCTTGCATCATTCCCAACCATTTGAAAATCGAGCCCAAGTTTTCTTCTTTGTCTTCATGGAACTAAAAAGCAAATTTCTGCAACCAGAGCATCAAAATGGACACTATTTGAATCAAGAATGAATGTATAACTTAAACAGGTTTCACACATTCATACTTTTTTTCCTAAGATTCACAATAGTTAAACATTGCTTATTTAAAATGTTCTTGTAATCTGTGACAAAAGCCCCTTTCTTCACAAATTTTTTCAAAATAATAAGCTGTTCGTCATTGCAAACCTTGTGCCTGTTGTTCAAACTTTCAAAAATATACTTATCAGCAGTTTTTTTACAGTATCTACCTACCTAGCTGTTCTTAGAGATGTCTTCATTGCCTTTAAAGGGGAAAAAAGTTCTGTCTCGCAATTGATTCAATCTATTTAACTCTTAATTATTGCACTTCTTCTCCATGTTGTTCAAGCCTGCAACAAAAAACCTTTTTGTCAAACAGTTTTTGTCTAACTAACCAGCTCTTATTGGAGATGTTGATCAGTGTGGTTCCATCCACATCTGGCATCTCTTTCAAACCACAAAGCAGGAGCATTACAGAACTGATTTAAAAAATACAGCCAGGCCCAGTGGCGTGGAGGGCTGAGGCATCTGTGCCTTATGTCCTGCCACACCGGTGATCTATGTTCGCAGTGCAAGCAGACTGCTGGGGGCCGGCCCGGGAGGGAGAGGATTGAGCATCCGGAGGACAGCTCTCCTCTCCCAGGAAGGGGTGAGGATGGAGTCTGCTGCTTGCCTGTCTCCCAGCAGTGGCTGGGGGATGGTGCAATTGACCCACAGATGAAGGGGCAGATACGGTGCAGGGGCCAGTATGCCACACACAGAAGCATGCGTAGCTCGGCCATTGGTGTTATTGCATGCCACCACCCACACTGAGGGCAGACTGGATGGGCACTTAACGTCATGCATTTTCTATGCAGTGATTCACAGTGTGGTGAACAAAAATCAGGTGATGGTGGTGTAGATGCTGATGATGAATGTGATATTGCTGATGGTGATGATGTTGCTGTTGTTGCAACATGCAGTCCACTTGCTAGCATCCAAGCAGAAAATGTGAATGTGTGAGAGTGACGTTGATGAATATGATGATGATGTAATTGACCCCAGTTGGGAACCAGAGAAAAAGAAATTAAAAGTGGCTGTGTCTGAGTCTGTTTGCAGGAATCCCCCCCTGTAAAAACTTGTGATATACCAGTTTTAGTTGATGATGATGCTGATGACGACCCAGTAATCATTATGATAGGTAGTCGTGGTATTAATTTGCAGTCCAGGTGTGCAGTGCCCCATTCATCACGTGCCCCCACCCCACTTCAGTGCTTAAAATAACAGACTTAAATAAGCCACATCATCATGTACATGTTAAAAGCAGAGCATCACACTCCCTTGTTTGGGATTTTTTTGTTCAAGATGCAAATGATGATTCGTTTGCAATCTGCCAGGTTTGCCATGTGTATGTGAGTCAAGGTAAAAAGGGGAGCCATCTTGGGACAGGAGGACAGCATACGCATCTTAAGAATAGGCACTTGGCTCTGTGGACGCAGCACAAGCTGGCAGCTAATACCATAGTGGGGCATTCACCAGTGTCACCAACAACCATAGCCAGTATGTTATCCCCTTCCGTGACTGTTAAGCCCAGTAGGAAATTAAACGTGTCCAGTAGTGCGGTAATAACAGCAGAGGATTACTACAGGCATGATGAGGTGGATGACATTAATGCCTTTGAAATGTTGTCCAGTGCTGGTGAGAGTAGCAGTTTTTTTGGTGGCGGTGGTGGTGGTGATGAATGCAGTATGTCTAGTGCAAGTGGTACATCAACCCCGGTTGGCAAATCTGGCAAAATAACATAATTTCTGGGTTTGTCATCATCACCCGTGCAACCGTCTTTATCAAATGTCCACACTCCACCCCCTGCCAATGCCATTCATCACAGACCACAACCATTTGTGACCAACAACACACCCCATGTAAAACGTTTGTCAGCCCACGTTACAGAGTGTTTTTCCCATAAGCAGAAGTACCCCCACAATCATACAGTGTCACGTGAACTTAATGCTGCTGTAGTGGAAATGCTGGCAATTGATCTTTTGCCCTTCTCCTTTGTGGAGAATTCTGGGTTCTGGCGGTTTGCTGCACATGCCTGTCCAAAATGAAAGTCTCATCCAGGACATACTTTTCTACCCATGCTGTTCCCGAGTTGTCCTGCACTGTCTCCAACTCAGTAAGACATGCCCTTCAACATTCCTCATCTCCATTCATCCATTTAAGTATGGATATGTGGACAAGTGGCAACACAGCAGGGAGTTCATATCTGTGTACAACTGCACACTGCGTGCAGGTGCCAGGGGTTGTTTGTGGTGTTGGTAGTATGAATAATCAATGCAGTAAGGTGGATTGTCGTGGTAGCAATCTTCCTGAAATTTGCCAGTATGCAACAATTGCTATGCGCAGTGTGACCTGATCACACACTGGCGAGAACATGTTGGACATGGTACTGACTAAAATTGACAGATGGTTAAACCCTTTGTCCCTGAGAGCTGGGTTCATAGCAAGTAACAATGGGTCAAATGTGGTGAAATGTATCACGAATGGTGTTTTTTTTTCTTGTTCCATGCATGGCCCACTGTTTAAATCTTGTGGTTCAGGAGTTTCTGCAGCACCCTGACATAAAGGAAATGCTGACCATTGCACGACGTATCTGCTCTCACTTTTCAAGATCTGTGATCAAAGGCCCGTGACCAACTGCAGCAGTTGCAGATACAAAACAGCCTGCCTCAGCACCGCTTGAAGCTGGAAGTTGTCACCTGATGGAACTCCACATTATACATGGCAGAGAGGTTGTATGAACAACACAAAGCCATCTCAGAATATCTTGTTATGCACACTAGCCATGACAGTTCCAGGGCCTCCATGTTTATGACGACTGAACAGTGGCACCTCATGGACTCTGTAATAACAATTTTGCAGCCTTTTGAACATGCCACACAGGCAGTGAGTGGCGAGTATGCCTCCATTAGCCAATCAATTCCACTGCTGCGGGTGCTGAGGCAGACATTGGTGAATGTACAGCATAGCCTTGATGTTGCCGGAGACAGTGGTAGCAGTATGTTGCTCAACACATGCTGACAGTATTCGACCAGAATCGTCACACTGTAAGCATTCAGTGTAGTGACAACTTTGTCATGGCAACAGTGCTGGACTAATGGTACAAACATGGAATTGCATCAGTACTGGGGGAGGGCCTAAACAGGTAAAAAATATCAGTGGTCAACTGGTGCCCTTGGTTCATGGGGCACAGAAGTCATGTACCAAGGTTTGCAAACCTCAGCAGTATAATCCAGCTGAAGGTGTAGCTGGAGGACTATCAAGTATATCATGAAAGGGTAAGGGGACTGTAGTACCAGGTGGTGTGTCATCTAATGTGAGTGGCATCAACCTGCTTTGGGAGGCTTTGTCCCAAGTGGGTATTTGTGAAATAAATGATTCTGGAGAACAGGCTGATGCATCAACAGTTGGACTTAGTGCAGCACAGAGAATGGTTGAGTCATATTTGTCTGAAAACAGGCATCTGACAATAAGTGAAGATCCTCTTTTGTACTGGAGTGGAAAGGTCAGTGAATGGCCAGAGTTGACTGCAGTGGCACTGAAGTACCTCACATGCCCACCCTCTGTAAGTGTTGAGAGGGTATTCAGCTTAGCAGGTGCCATAGTCAGGGATCTTCAGACAAACCTGTCTCCTGCAAATGTTAGATTGCTAACATTCATTAAAATGAATGAGAGGCACATTCCAGCACAGACTGCAACCTCGGTATTCGTACCCCGGACTAGTCATGGTGGTCTTGCTGATGTGGAAATGGAGCATCCTGGTGGCACTGGCTGCCTGAAATGACCCACCACTGACGTAGATGATGACACAATGGAGAAAGAATTTCCTAGTGGTCAGACTTCAGACATCGATAACTGTGAGGGCAGTTTTCTTTATGAGGATGATGATGTGGTTAATGTTGGCAGGTTTTAAGTGCAGTATTTAAAAGGTGGTGTGCAACCCCCCCACCCCAGACCACCACCACCACCACTGAGACTGATGTAATCCTAGTCTGCCACCACAAGTCTGTATGCCCCCCATGGACCACCACCACCACCGGGACTGATGTTATCCAAGTCTGCCACCATGAGTCTGTATGCCCCCCATGGACCACCACCACTGGGACTGATGTAATCCTAGTCTACCTCCATGAGTCTGCATGCCCCCCACGGACCACCACTCCACCAGTGCACGACCACCAGCTTCTTAATATTTAAACCATAAAGTGAGTATGTGCACTCATGTTTGTTATGCTGCCTCACTTCCTTAAGTTGTATGTTTTGTTTTCTGTAGCTTTTCAGAGCCACAATGGCAAAACACATACAGTACACTTCTTTTGTTTATTTTACAGTGGAACAAAAACAGGCTTCATCGCTAATACTCATTGGGAAAGATGCTGTCGCTGTACCGTACAGAGAAGAACCGATGTAATATCCATGCGAAAGCTGTTCTGGTAAGTATGAACATTTTATTTCATTCGTTTCACTGTTTTGTAAAGACTGCTTCAAATATTGCACACAACAGGTTCTGTTAGTTGACAAGATGTGTCTCTGAAATGTAACTTGGCAATAAGGATTGAGATTTGAGAACCAGGTATGGACACATAACAATGAGGTGTAACTTGTAAGAAGTCATTCATTTCTTGTTTTAGGAAACTTTGAGATGCTTTGTTGTTCTGTCAAAGTGGTATTATCCAAAAAAGTTCTTCAACATCAGGCACACCCCTTCCCTGAGCTTGGGCACAGATGCAACACGCAGAAGTTGTTTCATTAGATGACCATGACCATCATTAACAACCGGACTCCAGAAGGATGCTGATGATTTAATGAAATCTTTGAAGAAATAAAAAAATAAGAAACTATTACAGCCAAACCTGAAAATATGATTCCTCCCCCCAAAAAATGCTTACCTTCATGTGCTTGAGAGTTATCCATTTCCAATTTCAGTGCAAAAATTTCTCATTAAGCACTGGAATGTGCACACCAGCAGTTTCTGTGTCACCTGTGTGATGAAGAACAATAGCATGAGTACATGTCCATGTCAAGTTTAACCCCCCTCCTCATCACCAACAAAATACACAACCATATATCTATATAATACAAAGTCACACATGCCCACACAATGCAAAGCATCATGGGCTGCACATGCAAATCACCACAGAATGTTATGCTGGTTCAACTTTAAGCAGAATTGCATGGTGCCGAAAGGCCTCTCACACAGTTTGCAAAGGGTTCTACCAGGACTCATCAGTATGCCTCATCTGTTTGACACCCCAGTGGAATGAACCAGGTACCTTAAGACAGTCTGTCTGGGTTATGTTGTGGTGAACCCATTAAAATAAAACACTTTTTAAAAGACAAAGAACCTCTGTGCGCAAACACTGAGGCAAGGGTTACCCCAAAGGGCATTTGGCTGGGAAGCCAAGTTTCAAGAAAATACAAGGTCACACATACCCACACAATGCAAAGCATCATGGACTGCATATGCAAATCACCACAGAATGTTATGCTGGTTCAACTTTAGGCAGAATTGCATGCTGCCAAAAAGCCTCTCACACAGTTTGCAAAGGGTGCTAACAGATGACATGGACACGTGTTTCGTCCTACCAGGACTCATCAGTATGCCTCGTCTGTTTGACACCCCAGTGGAATGAACCAGGTACCCTAAGACAGTCTGTCTGGCATACGAGGCATACAAGGCAGATGAGGCATACTGATGAGTCCTGGTAGGACGAAACACGTGTCTAAGTCATCTGTTAGCACCCTTTGCAAACTGTGTGAGAGGCCTTTCAGCACCATGCAATTCTGCTTAAAGTTGAACCAGCATAACATTCTGTGGTGAATTGCATATGCAGCCCATGATGCTTTGCATTGTGTGGGCGTGTGTGACTTTGCATTTTCTTGAAACTTGGCTTCCCAGCCAAATGCCCTTTGGGGTAACCCTTGCCTCAGTGTTTGAGCACAGATGTTCTTTGTCTTTTCATATATATATATATATATATATATATATATATATACTCACCAAGGCTACTATCCAAAGGGCACCTTTCAATCCAGTTGAGATAATCACATTTCATTTGGTGGAATCGTCTCACACAAAACAGTCTCATTTCACTTTGTTACCACTTGTCAATTTTCTGCACACAAGGAGGATGCATTCTGGACCTGCAGAAAAAATCTAGGGACTCTGTGCCACTTTTATGCGCATGACTGAGTGTGCCATTAATTCTGGGGGACTTTGTATGTGCTGAAACAGTCTCATTTCACTTTGTTACCACTTGTCAATTTTCTGCACACAAGGAGGGTGCATTCAGGGCCTGAAGAAAAAATCTGGGGACTTAGTGCCACTTTTATGCACATGACTGAGTGTGCCATTAATTCTGGGGAACTTTGTATGTGATAAAACAGTCTCATTTCACTTCGTTACCACTTGTCAATTTTCTGCATACAAGGAGGATGCATTCTGGACCTGAAGAAAAAATCTGAGGACTCTGTGCCACTTTTATGCACATGACTGAGTGCACCATTAATTCTGGGGGACTTTGTATGTGTTGAAACAGTCTCATTTCTCTTTGTTACCACTTGTCAATTTTCTGCACACAAAGAAGATGCATTCTGAGCCTGCAGAAAAAATCTGGGGGCTCTGTGCCACTTTTGTGTGTTCTGTGATTGTTGCTGTGAGGTCACAGTCATGATGTCATACTGACACATTTTTACAATTAAAACAGCATTGCAAGAATGTCCTCACAGTTCTGAACTGTACTTTTTTATGCTACTTTACATTGCCACAGCAACCACTACTTATGTCCGAGTCATCAGTGACTTGAATGATACGATTCTTCTCACAATTTATGTCCGCTTCTCTTACTCCTACTTTTTTTCATGTATGAAAACAAAATGAGCACATCTTCCAATATTGTTCTGACCAGTTTTGTATTTATTTGCAGCTGTTTTTCAATAACTATTGTTCCGTGGTGTCATATAAAACACTAACTGATACATAACTGTTAATTAACAACAGAAGTGATATATGACAACTACTTTATGTGATGGAGAAAAGCAGAGGAAAAATTGACAAAGACCTGGTCACTGTCAGCAGCATCAATTTAAAAGGAATGCTCTTTTCATAATTTCCCACATGAAAAAAGGTAGTACAGCATACTCAACTACTTCAAATTATCGTATCATTCCAGTCAGTCAGGATATAAGTAAAGGAAGTTGTAACATAACATTAAAAAATATAGGTCAGAGTTATCAACAGATTGTTGCACTGCTGCTTTACAGACAGTCACCACATTACATAGTTACGGTGATGCACATAAACTAATATGTGGGGGCATTACTACCACTGGAATATTTCTTGCTCCACAGAGAGCAATATAAGTTTGTGAAAACCACCCATAATTTCATTACAGTGAGTCACATGACAGAGGAATTAACAATCTGAAAAGCAACCCACAGTGTGCCACACTTTCTCAGCAACATTAAGACGTGATGTCAGGGAGAGTGCAGTTGCTTGCTCCACTATACTGAATGTCCAGCAGCTATCCCAGCTATCGTTTCCTAATGTTATATGTCCACTTTGTAGCAATGTGGGATGTTTCCTCTAACAAGGCTCTTCTGAATGGAAACGTGGCAACACATTTCACCACAAACTGACCATTATAACATAAAGAAACATTTGAAAACCTGCTGGACAATTGGATATTCACTGTAAGGAGCACACACACGCACTCTCTCTGCCATCATGTCCTAACGTTTTTGAGAAGGGAGGCAGAATGTGGGCAGATTTTCAGAATGGGAATGCCTCTGTCACATGACTCACTGTAATGCATTTACACTTGGTTTTCAAAAAAATGTATTGCACTATGTGGCGCAAGAAAGATTCCCCTTGAAAGGAAAATGGATATGATTTAATAAAAAACACACAACAAAAGTACAACACAGTAGTGGGGTGGGGTCAGGGGTGGGTGTGGGTGTGGGGACTGAAAACAATATCCTGAGTTACTATGGCAATGGTATGCCGTGGTGGTCCAGCAGCAGGTGCAGCACTGAAAGTATTTGTTGCTGCTATGCTTCCACTCTGGTAACCTGCTGCTCCAAAGCACTGAAATGTGTAATGTTTTCCTCCAGTGCTGCCCACACCAGGCCAAGGCCAGACTGGCTTGCAGGGACTATGCCGGGGTCCACTGCAGTGGGTAATCCAGGTAGTGGGGTTGGTGGTGGACAGGGTGGTGCTGGTGGCTGTGGTGGTGGTGGTGGTGGTGGTGGTGGAGCACTTGATGTAGCCTTCCTCCTACTGCTGCAGCAGTGACTGCTGTGAGGCATGTCTCCCACCCCAGCAGCACCCTCGGACACTGCCACAGAAGGGTCAGCAGGTGGATGCCTGGCCCCTTCTGTGTCAGCCTGCCACTACCCTGTGATGATTCAGCATGTGGGTGCACTGGCCACTGGTCCCTAAATTTGTCCCGGGGGCCCACGGCTCACCAGCACACCACACACATGGCACTCCACCACTGTGCTGTCACCCCCACACAATTAAAAAACTCCCCACACTGGGGAGCTGCGGGGGGACCAGACACAGTACACACATGTCGGGCACGAGTCCCACCACCACCCATAATTGCCGGGGCCACCTCCTGTGGCTGTGGAGGTGGTGTAGGGGTGCTGCTGGAGCCCCAACAGCTGCTGTTAGTGGTTGTGGTGCTAGTGGCGGAGAAGGTGGATGTGCAACAGCCACTGGTGGCATTGGTGCTGCTGCTGCTGCTGCTCCTGTTGCTTCTACGGGGGAAGCAACACTGGCCAGGAGTCTGGAGTGGTCCAACATCACTGGACTGCCCCGTCCCCCACGGGTCCACACTCCTCCTCTCCTAATGCACCCACGGGTAGCGACTCACCTTCTCCACCAACGTGACCCTCCATCCTCCTGAGTCCACCAGATGACACACACAGACAGTGGACACAAATGCAGACACACACACACACAAAAAAAACGAAAAAAAAAACAAAACTTATACAAAAAATTCACTAACCAAAAAAAACCACTAAGACAATACAAACACTAAATAAAATAGCTTTTAAAAAAAGCTGTTTGATTGTTGGTTCTGGCAGTAAGAAACGAGAGCCAAGCAAACTACTCTCCACTCACAATTTTGTTTTCTCCCTCTACAAATGCAAAGGAGAAAGTGAAACTGCTTCTCTGACTCATTTCCTTCCTGCCTGGCTAAAGCATGTAACTTACAGTACTGCAGGCCATGTGATGTGCCTATTTTCTTCTCACTTCGCCTTACTTAGCGTTAAGGCATAATGAGAATGCGAAATGGCAACAATAATGCAAAGTGAGTATTTTACATGTCCCACTACGCATTGTGATCCACGGATGTGAAGGGGGCACTGTGCGTCCACTTCGTGGGTGGATTAATAATTTGCTGCATCTCCAATCACAAGGCACATAAACCGATGACCACCTTTGATATGTTGTTGCATCAGGAGACACATTGGCATACAACACTTCCTAGGTTCTCAGGTTACATGTTTTAGATGACTCACGCTGTTAGGTTTAATAAGACAAGAAGATACCAAGGTGATCTGGTCACATTAATCCAAACTTCTTTGGACATTACAGTTACTGAAAGCCTGTATGACCAGAATTCTGCCCTAATACTTAAGTTAGAGAATGCTAAAGCCAATATTGTCCTGATTAACATACATGTCCCTCCAAAAAATAGCAAAGAGTACACTTCACTTTTATAGCAATATTTGGAAAATCTGTTGGCTGATTTAACAACTAAATTCTCTCTATATATTGTTTCATTGTTGCTGTGGATTTCAATGCTAGGATTCACGGACAAGATGACCCTGAATTGGATAATGAGACTGAGGAAGAATTAAACCCGAGGCTAAGAATGATTAACAACAGGTTAAATACAAAAAAGAAGTCTAAAGATACTAAAAGTAACCTTAACAGTAAAAATGTTAACAGGATTATGATGGGGCTAGACTTTTTATTAATAAATGCATGAACACTTCATGAGCAGGAGGGTGAATTCACCTTCATGGGACCTATGGGAGAATCAGTCATTGATTTAGTATGAATCAATTGATTGGCTCTGAAAAATTTTGTTGATCTCAAAATAACTGAACATCCTGAATAATCTCATTTTCCTGTTGCTTTCTCTTTTCATCTAATGACTCTCAGTAAAAAAGAGGATAATGCACAGTTACATGATGCTACAGTGGAAGTTCTTAGTTTAAGAAGAATAAGATGCCAACCTACTGTAGCAATTTTCCAATGTCCTTTATTCAGTTTAACAGATCACATTGCCTCACAATAATCAGAAGGGTGACGTAACAAGGCAAATCAAGATTAAATTGGACTATAACCAATCTAATTCTGTTACTATATGCTTAGCAATTAACAAAATCTGAGAACCAATGTTTAAGTTGAATAGGAAGAATAAGTTGGCTAAATATTCTTGGCTCAATGCCAAATTCAAAAAAGCAAAAAGCAGTTTAAATAAATTCATTATATCTATTAAATTACATAATAGTAAAGAAAACATGAGGCTATCAAACAGGAAGAGAAAGGATTACAGGAGAATCTTTAATAATGAAAAAAATATCAAGTGAAAATGTGGAACAGACTCAAAAGAACAGTAGAGGATGTCAAAGCATTCTGGTCATTACTAAGTTTTGGTTATGAACAGTATTCCACCAGAATCAAGGCCCACATAGCACTGCTGCTTCGGAAAAACATTTTGAATCATTGTACTTTTCAATGGCTGAAGAACAGAGGCCTTCAATTTATCGGAACCTGCAAGAAATAATATTAACTTATTTTTACCCATGGCCAATATTCTGTACAATTGAGGATATAACTTTAGCTTTGAATCAAATGAGAAATAATAAAGCATCTGGCCCAGATAAGATATTGGCTGATAAGTCAGAGGACCTGCCTGTTCCTTTTGGAAGCTGAGAAATTGGCTATACTGCAGAGAACAAACTAGAACGCATTTGAGGAACTGGTAACTTGGTAAAACATAATATTGTAGGGGACTAGGAAGGTAAGCTACACTTTCTACAGAAAGTTTCATTATTTTCTTATTGGCATTAAGAATTGCAGGATTCCATTAAAGTGTAGTAATTTTATAACCAGAGGGGTTGTAATACAACTGAAGTTGCTTGATTTCTGTGCTAGACACATAGGATTTAGAAGGATATTTGTGCAATATTTTGGAAGTGTCCTGCTGGCTAAGCAGTGAGTTTATCCCTGGTTTCAGATAAAGGGTTTGTGTGTGTATTAGAAGCAGACATAGCAAATTGTCTTCACTGAAAGGCCTGCTTACATCACAGGTGTCACTAGTCAATCAATTGATTCTGGGTGGGGCTTGTATCACTGTTCTGTTTAGGCATACTACACAGAGTAAAGTCAGTCAGAGGACCTGCCTGTTCCTTTTGGAAGCTGAGAAATTGGCTATACTGCAGAGAACAAACTAGAACGCATTTGAGGAACTGGTAACTTGGTAAAACATAATATTGTAGGGGACTAGGAAGGTAAGCTACACTTTCTACAGAAAGTTTCATTATTTTCTTATTGGCATTAAGAATTGCAGGATTCCATTAAAGTGTAGTAATTTTATAACCAGAGGGGTTGTAATACAACTGAAGTTGCTTGATTTCTGTGCTAGACACATAGGATTTAGAAGGATATTTGTGCAATATTTTGGAAGTGTCCTGCTGGCTAAGCAGTGAGTTTATCCCTGGTTTCAGATAAAGGGTTTGTGTGTGTATTAGAAGCAGACATAGCAAATTGTCTTCACTGAAAGGCCTGCTTACATCACAGGTGTCACTAGTCAATCAATTGATTCTGGTGGGCTTGTATCACTGTTCTGTTTAGGCATACTACACAGAGTAAAGTCAGTCAGAGGACCTGCCTGTTCCTTTTGGAAGCTGAGAAATTGGCTATACTGCAGAGAACAAACTAGAACATTTGAGGAACTGGTAACTTGGTAAAACATAATATTGTAGGGGACTAGGAAGGTAAGCTACACTTTACAGAAAGTTTCATTATTTTCTTATTGGCATTAAGAATTGCAGGATTCCATTAAAGTGGTAATTTTATAACAGAGGGGTTGTAATACAACTGAAGTTGCTTGATTTCTGTGCTAGACATATAGGATTTGGAAGGATATTTGTGCAATATTTTGAAGTGTCCTGCTGGCTGAACAGTGAGTTTGTTTTTATCCCTGGACTCAGTAGAGTGGTTTGTGTAGGAGCAGTGGTCTAGCACATTGTCGTGTTGGTTGACTTACTATAAAGGGCAGTACTCACCAGGGTGGTGGAGCAGTGGTGTAATTGATTGTTTCTAACAGTCACCAGTGGTTGTGGCCTATTATATTATATTGCTCATTGTATATTATAAGGAAGAAGGACATGTGGGGAGTGGTGCAATGCACTGGCTGTGGTGCAGCAATTTTCCGGGAAACATTCTGGAACCTGCGTTGCTGCCCTATTTTCAGGCAACTGTCAGCTCTGAGGGAGGAGGTTGCCCACCTCCAGGCTGAACTGGCAAGGACTAAGGAGGACTCCCCCACCCAAAGAGCACCAGTTCCACAACCACTGCCTCAGAGGTTGCCATGTGTGAAGAGCAGATGGACCACAGTAGGTTCTGGGAGGGTGAGGGTGGTGGAACAGAGGTGTAGACCCCAAGTTGCACCTCTACACAAATCATATGTCGGTCTGGCAAATCAAGGTTCCTCTATGATGACACCCTCATTGAAGACCAAGAAGAATGCTGGGGACATCCACAAGGGAGACACACAAAAGAGTGGCAAGTGACAACACAAGGGAAAGAAACAGCTTCTGATAGGGGACTCAATTGTTAGGGATGTAGACCTGGAGAAGGGAGAGGAGAGGGAAGTAAGGTGCCTGCCTGGTGCCATGGCTTGGAGGGACAGGAAGTGAATCCTCAGGATTGCAGAAACAGCATCACAGGAGAGGAAACTAGATATCATTGTCCACCTCGGGACAAATGACCTAGCTAGGCGTGAGATCAGTGCAGTGCAGGATGAATTTGTGGAGTTGGGGAGGGGCCTCAGACAGGTAGCAAGCACGGTAACCTTCTCAGAGGTGCTGCCAGTCCATGGCAGTGGTGAGGCTAGGGTACAGCACACCATGCGGTTTAATGAATGGTTGCAAAACTGGTGCAGAGCACAGGGCTTTGGCTTCACTGGGGACTGAGGGTCCACCTGGAGAGATGAAGGTCTTTACTGGCATGATGGTCTGCATCTGTCCAGGAAGGGAAACACGCTCCTAGGTGACAGGTTTAAAGGCTTCCTTGGCAAGCTTTTAAACTAGCCAAGGGGGGAGGTGCTGATAGGAAACAGGAAAGTTCAAGCCTCCCCCCGCAAAGCATGGCAGGTAATAGGGTAAACACTGAGGTACAGAGCTTGACAGAGGGCAGGACAGGAGTAAATGGAAAAATGGACAAGGGCAATAAGAGCAGGGATGGGGTAAAAAAGGATAAAGCCAACATTAAATGGAGGGCAATGAGTACCAATGCCCGTAGTCTGGGAAACAAGCTTCCAGAGCTAGTAGCCCTGATGGAAGTGGAACACTTGGATATTGTGGCAGTCACAGAAACATGGTACATGGAGAACCATGACTGGGATGTCAACATACCAGGTACACAATCTACAGAAGGGACAGGAGGGTAAAGAGGAGGTGGAGTAGCTCTCTACATAAGGGAAGGGATCAAAGTCAGAACTAAAAGGTAAAGAGGGAGGACAAGAGGAACTCTGGGTCACATTGGAGACAGGGAATGGCATCTACAATCCACACAGGGTTGTATACAGACCCCGTCTCAAGGGAGGAAATGGACAAGAAAATTATAGAGGGCATTCTCAAATGGCTGAAAAGGGAGATACTGTTGATGGGGACCTGAATATGCCAGATGTTAACTGGGCAACATGGACTGCAGCCACATCCAAAAGCAGGGTCATTCTCGATGCCCCACAGGAGCATGCCTTAGACAGCTAGTGGTGGAACCCACTGAGGGAGCAATATTAGACCTGGTACTCTCAAATGGAGAGAGGATTACAAACTTAGAAGTCAGTAGACACCTGGGAACAAGCGACCACTGCACAGTGTGCTACAATAAACACAACCATGGAGACAAGCCATACAAAGACAAGGATACTGGACTTAGAAGGGCTGACTTTGGCAAATGGTGAATACCTGAGGAATGCATTAGCAAATGGCCAGAAAGGAAGGGTGGAAGAACAATGGAGAAAATCAAACTGCCATCATGGAGGCAACAAGCCTTTTGTGAAACAAATAAAGAAAACAAAGCGGAATAAAACCACTATGTCTCTCAAAAGAAGTGTCAGGAAGGTTAAGGAGAAAAGGCTGCATTCAAAAGTATAAGGAATCACAGACAGAGCACGACAGGAACTGTATCAATTAAAGCAGAAAGAAGTGGGAAGGCAGTCAGAAAAGCAAAGGCCCAAACTGAGCAAAGGATAGCCAACTCAGTTAAGAAGGGATAAAACCTTTTATAGGTACATTAGGGAACATAGAAAGGTTAAGGGAGGGATAGGGAAGATTAATAAAGGAGAGGGGAGGTGGGCAGAGGGAGACAGTGAAAAGGCAGAGATAATGAATGAATACTTTTGCTCAGTATTCACAAAAGAAGAAGAGGAGGAGTTACCTAAACCAAACAATAGAAGCACTCTGGATAGTGGGGTTAATACCAGTCCATTTAAAGAAGAAAGAGTACTGAAAGAACTTCTAAAACTCAAGGTGGACAAAGCAATGGGGCCTGATGGGATTCACCCTAGAATCCTAAAAGAGCTAAGGGAGGACCTAGTGACACCACCAACCACACTTTTTAACAAATCATGGGAAGATGGGGTGGTACCTGAGGACTGGAGGAGGGCAGATGTGATTCCCTTCACAAAAGTGGGAGCAAGGCAGAAGCAGGAAACTACAGACCTGTTAGTTTGACCTCAGTGGTGGGGAAAATGATGGAATCACTTCTGAAAGAAAGAATTGTTGAGTACCTAGAGGCCAGGGGCACAGGACCCAAAGCAGCATGGATTCACATGCAGGAAGGCCATGTCAGACAAATCTAATCGATTTCTTTGACTGGGTGACCAAAGTAATAGACCAGGAGGGGCTGTGGATATGGCCTACCTAGACTTTAGCAAGGCATTTGACACAGTCTCGCGCAAGATTAATAATCAAGTTAGCCAGCCTGGGAGTGGGTCCCAGGGTGGTAGCCTGGAGTAGAAAACTGGCTGCACACAGGACACAGAAGGTAATAGTGAATGGAACACATTCTGAAGAAAGGGGTTACTAGTGGAGTACCTCAGGGCTCAGTACTGGGTCCAGTCCTCTTTAACGCCTTTATAGGTGACATTGCAGAGGGTCTGAAAGGAAAGGTATGCCTCTTTATGGATGACACAAGATCTGTAACAGAGTTGATACACAAGGGGAGTAGAAAGGATGAGAAGGGACTTGGCAAGGTTGGAGGAATGGTCAGACATATGGCAACTTAGATTCAATGCAAAGAAGTGCAAAGTAATGCACCTGGGAAATAAAAACCAGGAGAAGAGTACACAATAGCAGGGAGGTACTAACAACAACAATAATGGAAAGGATCTGGGTGTAGTCATATCAGATGACCTAAAGGTGGGTATGCAATGAGAAGTCAGTAGGAAAGTCAGGGGATACTGGGATGCAGGGAGGGCATCACAAGAGAAAAAGGAAGTGGTTATCCCTCTATACAGACAGTTAGTGAGACCCCATCTGGAGTACTGCATGCAGTTTTGGAGACCTCATCTACGCAAGGACATAGACAGCATGGAAGCAGTCCAGAGGAGGGCAACTAAAATGGTGCAGGGTCTACATCAGAAACCATATGAAGAGAGACTGAGAGAGCTTAATATGTATACCCTTGGTGAAAGGAGGGAAAGGGGGGACATGATAGAAACTTTTAAGTACCTCAAGGGAATCAACAAAGTCCAGGAGGGTAGCATCTTTCAGAAAAAGAGATGTCAGCACAAGGGGGCACAATTTAAAGTTAGAGGGGGGACGGCTCAGGGGTAATGTGAGGAAATTCCTTTTCACAGAGAGAGTGGTGAACGATGGAACCGCCTTCCTGGAGAGGTTGTGGGGTCTAAAACAGTGGAGGAATTCAAACATGCATGGGACAGACATAAGGCAATTATAGTGGGGGGTTGCAGGAAATAGGCTGTTGGTTAACTAGAATCTGCAGCTTATCCAGTAGGTAGGGAAATGGGCAGACTGGGTGGGCCAAGTGGTCCTTATCTGCCGTAAAAGTCTATTTATAAATATTTTCCTAATGGTGGAATTCTATTTTTTTTTTTTTAACATTTGTAATAAAATTTTGCAAGAAGAGGAATTCCCTGATAACTGGAGAGGTAGTACAATATTTCCAGTTTATAAGAATGGTCAGATAACTGATCCAGGAATGTATACAGTAGGCCAATATATCTTCTGGACACTTCCCAAAAACTGTTTTGTAGAATCATATTTCAAAGACTTCAGACTTGGGTGCCAAAATCATCTTCTAGCAGAAACTCAGCATGGCTTCTGACAGAACTATTCTACTATCCAGCATTCCTTTGGCCTTGATCCTCTTATACATAAATATGTTATTGTTAAGAAATTTAAACTTGTCTGCTGTCTTACTGATCTGAAAGAAGCATTGATAGTATTAGTCACCAACTGCTATTGCATAAGTTATGGTCATTCGATATAGATCCTTATCTTTCGGACCAGGTTCAGTATAATCAGAAGGGTGACCTAACAAGGCAAATCAAAACAAATGTATGTGTTTGAGAAGGATGTATTTTGGCTCCTCTGTTATTTAACATACATATTAATTCAATAATAGCTCAACTTTCTAACTCTGATTTTCACTCACCTAAGGTATTTGACAATCACATTAGCTTATTAGCTTAAGCAGATGATATTGTATTACTGTCTACTTCTTTATTGGGACTTCAAAGAAAATTGAATCTCTTTTCCATCAGTGTGTTTGTCCTCCCTCGGCAGGCCACAGTTATCCATCTGCGAGCCTATCGGACTCAGGGGTAATTCAGGATCTTGAATGCTGTGCGTGTCATGGAGGACCCCCGGAGCCAGCCCAGAGGCTTCATCCTGCCATGGCCCCTGAATTTTTACTTTGGTTTTCCTCCCCATTTACCCAGGGCCATAGACAGAGAGGCACATGAGCATGGAGGTGTGCATGCACCCTCTTGCTCTGGTAATCGCCCCTTTCTCCCACCCTTGTGGACTAGCGCCCTGACTCCCTCGGTTTTCCCTGCCCTCTGGCCTCCACTGTGAGGCAGCCCAGAGCCAAGGGAAACTCAGATCCATCCCCGGAGAGGAGAGGAGAGCTGCCTGTTGGCAGCTCAATCCTGCACCACGCCCTCCCACCTGTGCCAACCTCCAATGGCCTGTGCTTGTTCCCAGACATGGGTCACCGGCATGGCGACAGGTAATGCATCCAGCACCTCAGCCATCTATGCCATCGAGCTGGTGAAAATTGAATCTCTTCATCAAACTGTGTACAGAAAATGCTTTATGTATAAACAAAGACAAGACTACGCTTGTGATCTTTAGAGGCAGAGTGAAGAAAAAGCCAAAATCACATACAGAAAATTATTTTATTGAAACAATTGGTTATTACGATTATCTGGGGTAAGATTTGCTGAAAATATCTCATGAACTAAACATACTGAGTTAACACAAATCAAAATGAAAAAGTCTTTCAATGAGTTTAAGAAATTTAATCACAAACTAGGAAATGGTTCAGTTAAAGGCAGTTTATTTATTTATTTTAATTTATGTATTTATTTAAACAGTCAAATGAACACCTTTGAGCAAGCATGCTCATTTACAAAGGTTCCTCATCAGTATCAGAATATAAAACAATGAGGTAAATGCACACACAATGGCGTTTACAATTAGTGTTAAGCAATGAGCGGCAGCCTTTTGGATCATTGTCAAGGAGAACATAAGCAAGAAGTTAACAGAAGAAGGCTGTAGAAACCATGAAGCATTGTCAAACAAAACCTTTGCAGGAAATCATCAATGCAGAGACAGTAGAAGCCAGGCAAAACAATAGTACAGTACATTGTTCCACTGTCCTGATGCAGACAGATTGCTTTGTCCCTACAAGTGAAATGTACCCAATAGAAGTCACGTACAGGTACTGCAGGGCATCATTGCTCTAAAGGTAATATACAGAATATCGCAAGCAGCCAGGACTTAAAAGTCTTTAAAGTACTGCAACAGGCACATCAGTACAGAGCCAGTACAAAATAGTCAATAGTGGTACTCTAAAATGAACATGCAGAATATTGCATGCAGCCATGACTTGGTTAAGAGCCCTTAAAGTAACAGTCACATCAGAGCAAAATCACTACCGTCCATGAGTGCATCCTAGCTGTACGAAACTATCAGTGCCTTTTGCTGACACTAAGAAGGACCACGAGATCAGTCTGGTCAGGTTCAGGTGTTCCAAGATGGAGCTGAATGCCAAGTTCAGTGTAGAGGTTGCTAGGAGCCTATTTCATATCTGGGTGTTCACTTTCATTGGGATCCTGCTGTGGGCAGCATGGGAAGAGCTCAAGCTGCTGCTGCTGCCCTCACGACCCTTCTGCTACCCGCCTGAGCTGCATATTTGCTTTTGTTGGGATCCTGCTGTGGGCAGCATGAGAAGGGCTCAAGCTGCTGCTGCTGCCCTCACGACCCTTCTGCTACCTGCCTGAGCTGCATATTTGCTTTTGTAGGGATTCTGCTGTGGGCAGTGTGGGGAGGGCTCAAGCAGCTGCTGCTGCCCTCACGACCCTTTTGCTGCTTGCTTGAGCTGGCTATTTGCTTTTGTTGGGATCCTGCTGTGGGCAATATGGGGAGGGCTTAAGCTGCTGCAGCTGCTGCCTGCTTGAGCTGGCTATTTGCTTTTGTTGGGATCCTGCTGTGGGCAGCATGGGGAGGGCTTAAGCTGCAGCTGCTGCCCTCACAACCTTTCTGCTGCCTGCTTGAGCTTGCTATTTGCTTTTGTTGGGATCCTGCTGTGGGCAGCACGGGGAGGGCTCAAGCTGCTGCTGCTCTCATGACCCTTCTGCTGCCAGCTTGAGCTGCATATTTGCTTTTGTTGGGATCTTGCTGTGGGCAGTGTGGGGAAGGCTCAAGCTGCTGCCGCTGCCCTTGTGACCCTTCTGCTGCCAGCTTGAGCTGCATAGTTGCTTTTGTTGGGATCCTGTTGTGGGCAGCATGAGAAGGGCTCAAGCTGCTGCTGCTGCTCTCGCGACCCTTCTGCTGCCAGCTTGAGCTGCATATTTGCTTTTGTAGGGATTCTGCTGTGGGCAGTGTGGGGAGGGCTCAAGCAGCTGCTGCTGCCCTCACTACCCTTTTGCTGCCTGTTTGAGCTTGCTGTTTGCTTTTGTTGGGATCCTGCTGTGGGCAGCATAGGGAGGGCTTAGGCTGCAGCTGCTGCCCTCACAACCTTTCTGCTGCCTGCTTGAGCTGCATATTTGCTTTTGTTGGGATCTTGCTGTGGGCACTATGGGGAGGGCTCAAGCAGCTGCTGCTGCCCTCACGACCCTTTTCCTGCCTGCTTGAGCTTGCTATTTGCTTTTGTTGAGATCCTGCTGTGGGCAGCACGGGGAGGGCTCAAGCTGCTGCTGCTCTCATGACCCTTCTGCTGCCAGCTTGAGCTGCATATTTGCTTTTGTTGGGATCTTGCTGTGGGCAGTGTGGGGAGGGCTCAAGCTGCTGCTGCCGCCCTCACGACCCTTCTGCTGCCTGCTTGAGCTGCATATTCACTTTCATTGGGATCCCGCTGTGGGCAGCATGGGGAGGGCTCGAGCTGCTGCTGCTGCTGCCCTCATGACCCTTCTGCTGCCTGCTTGAGCTGCATATTTGCTTTTGTTGGGATCCTGCTGTGGGCAGTGTGGGGAGGGCTCAAGCTGCTGCTGCTGCCCTCACGACCCTTCTGCTGCCTGCTTGAGCTGCATATTTGCTTTTGTTGGGATCCTGCTGTGGGCAGTGTGGGAGGGCCTGCTGCTGCTGCTGCTGCCCTCATGACCCTTTTCCTGCCTGTTTGAGCTGCATATTTGCTTTTGTTGGGATCCTGCTGTGGGCAGTGTGGGGAGGGCTCAAGCTGCAGCTGCTGCTGCCCTCACGACCCTTCTGCTGCCTGCTTGAGCTGCATATTTGCTTTTGTTGGGATCCTGCTGTGGGCAGTGTGGGGAGAGCTCAAGCTGCTGCTGCTGCTGCCGCCCTCACGACCCTTCTGCTGCCTGCTTGAGCTGCATATTTGCTTTTGTTGGGATCCTGCTGTGGGCAGTGTGGGGAGGGCTTAAGCTGCTGCTGCTGCCCTCACAACCCTTCTGCTGCCTGCTTGAGCTGGATATTAACAATATTAAACATGAAATTAAAATTTTGGAATTTTATATGCAGTGAAAGTCTGGGGTTCTTCAAATATCAGACCTTTAGAAATTATCCTAAACAAAATATTACGTTAAATCAGGGGCAGTTCAAGTAGTTTTTTTGAAAGTGTGGTGGGAGTGGGCAAAGAAATGCAATTATAAGGGCCAGGGGTCTGGGGGCTGCCTAGACCCACAGACTTTTTTACAATTTTTTCAGTGTTTTTGTGGCTTTTTTGATGTCACACAATGTTTACTTCAAAAAATAACTTATGTCATGGCAAGAATTTATTCTGGAATAATCAGATTAAATTCATTACCTTGAGCAGGGCTGTGCAATACATTCCTTCTTACCGTAAGCAATCTTTAATTATTTCACTGTCAAACGTTCTGTTGCTAAATAAATATTAAGAAAACTAGTCTGTGCTCAAGTAATGCAATGTAATGAAATTAAAAACACAATTTCACTGTGCTAGACATCTTTGGTTTTTATGTTGATTGTACACATGTGCAAGAAACATATTGTGGCAGCTTTCTCCACAAGCAGGTTGCAGAGGTGTGGCACTGTTGTGGCCAATGCCCCCACAGCCTTTAAAGGCTTGTCCAGCATCCCCCAATGCCGTGAACTGCTGCTGCTGACACTAGTTCAACCAGCATGCCACCAACTTGAGACAAATCAACTGCTGCAATCAAGGGCTGCTTTGTCATTGCAGTGTAAGCCATTTGCTGCAATGAGGGAGTGACCCTTCATTGCGAGGCGGGATCTTCACATACTGATATTGTTTGTGAACATGACAACTGTTTGCCGCCATTTTTACAAACAATATTAACCCCCCCCACTGTGTTTACTTACCGACGGAGGCCCCAATCCCCATCGGCGTCAGTGCCCCCGTGTTTCTGTTGCCAACAGGGGAGCTCACTCCCCATCGGCATTGCAACCTCTCCCGCTTTTATTGTCTGCCGACGGGTGCCCAATCCCTGTTGGCATTATGATACCTCCTCTTTTGTTGTGTGCCAACTGGGGTGCCAAATTCTCGCTGGCTACTGCTACCCCGTAGCCTCCGTGGCATGCTGGGAGCCCACCCCAGTGTGCCACATGCCCTTGTAAAGCGAAAAACGGTCTCACAACATCTTTTTTTCCCTGTAAAAAATGAAACTGTCCCTCAGCAGTCTCCCTGCCTCCACCTGCAATGCTGCACTAACCCACTGCGCACCCTGCCTCCCCACACCTTCCTCACCCCGTACTTACCTCCGGAGTCCGGCGCGACGATCTTTGGTGGACCAGGAACACGTCTGCACTCTTCAAAGCCATCCGCGAACTAAGAAAATGCCGGTAAACTGTAAAATGGTAGAAATAGGGTTTTTTCAACTTTAATGCATATCTCAGTCATTTTTTGGAATTTTGGCATCAAATGTTCAACAAGGGGTTTTTGGGACCCCTCCTCATGAATTCTCAAACTGTCGTGGCATTAATCGGCCCCGGAAGGTGATTTCACGGTCACTGCGTGGAATCACCTTTCGGTGCTGATTAACAAAGCAACAGTGCCAGTGTTCATGAGGTGGGCTCTCAAAAAGCCTATGTTGCAAATTTGGTGGAAAAAATCCAGGAAAATGACTGTTTTACAAATGTGCATTGCGCAGTTGCTATGCACCCTCATAAATTTTTGAATTTGCAATATTTTCACACTAGATTTTCAACATTGGCATTTTTTTCACACCTCCTTGTGAACAGTACAGTTGTCATTGTTCACATCCTGGCCGAAATGTGTTTTCGCATTTCTGGCACAGAATAGTGCAGTCGCTGTGGGAAATCCGTGTTCGGGACAGATTAAGAAAATGACAGTGACACTGTTCATGAGTAGAGGTCCTAAAATGCCTATGTTGAAAATTTGGTAATGATACTCCATAAAATGACTGTGTTACGAGCATGTGTTGCGCAGTTTGCACGCACACTCATAACTTCTCAAATTTGTAATAGTTTCACTCCATATTGTCAACATTACCATTTTCCCACACCTACTTATGAACAGTACAGCTGTCATTTTTCCCATCCTGGCTGAAATGTGTTTTCACACTTCCGGCGCAGAATATGGTGGTTGCTGTGGGAAATCACTGTTCGGGACAGATTAAGAAAATGACAGTGATGCTGTTCCTGAGCAGAGGTCCTAAAATGCATATGTTGAAAATTTGGTGATGATAGCCCATCAAATGACTGTGTTACAGATGTGCATTGCACACTTTCCACACACCTTTGTAACTTTGCAGATTTGCAATATTGTCACATCAGATTTTCAACAGTGGCATTTTTTCACACCTCCTTATGAGCAGTACAGCTGTTATTTTTCACATCCTGACCAAAATGTGTTTTCACAGTTCTGGCGCAGAATAACATGGTCGCTGTGGGAAATCAGTGTTCAGGACACATTAAGACAATGACAGTGGCGGTGTTCATGAGCAGAGGTCCTAAAATGCTTATGTTGAAAATTTGGTGATGAAACTCCATAACATGACTGTGTTACAAGTGTGCATTGAACTGTTTCCACGCACCCTTATAACTTCACAAATTTGTAATATTTTCGCGCCACATTTTCAACAGTGGCATTTTTTCACACCTTTTTATGAACAGTACAGCTATCATTTTCCACATCCTGGCTAAAATATGTTTTTGCACTCCTGCCAGAGAATAGCATGGTCACTGTGGGAAATCAGTGTTTGGGACAGATTAAAACTGAGAGAGTGAGAGGGGGGGAGTGACCAAGCTCAACGTAGCTCTGTCGGGACTGCTGCGGATTTGTTTGTGGGCAGAAAAAGGCCCCAATGCAAGATGCCAGTACAAAAGGGCAGCTTGCAGCACTAGGAGAAACAGAATGAGAGAATGAGTGAGGGAAGAGGAGTGAGTGAACTCAGCAGAGCGCTGTCAGGACTGCTGCGGATTTCATTGTGGGCAGAAAAAGGCGTCAATACAGGCAGAGGCCTAGTACAAAAAGGCAGCCTGCAGCACTGAGAAAAACAGTATGAGCGAGTGAGATAGGGATTGAGTGAGCTCAGCAGAGCTTTATCAGGACTGCTGCAGATGTCATTGTGGGCAGAAAAAGGCGCCAATGCAGGCAGGAGCCCCGTGCAAAAGGGCAGCTTGCAGTGCTAGCACAAACAGAATGAGCATGTGAGACAGAGAGAGAGACTGAGCAACATCAATGGAGCTCTGTCGGGACAGCTGCGGATTTCTTTGTGGACAGACAAAGTTGCCAATGCAGCCAGGAGCCCCATACAAAAGCGTAGCCTGCAGCACCAAGAGAAATAGAATGAGCCAGTGACTGAGTGGTAGTGAGTGACCTCAACGGAGCTCTATTGTGACGGTTGCGGATTTCTTTGTGGTCAGAAAAAGGCAGCAATGCAGGCAGGAGCCCAGTACAAAAGACCAGCTTGCAGCACTGGCAGAAACGGAAAGAGTGAGTGAGAGAGGGGGATTGAGCAAGCTCAACGTAGCTCTGTTGTAACTGCTGCAAATTTCTCTGTGGGCAGAAGAACACGGCAATGCAGGCAGGAGCCAAGTAGAAAAGGGCAGCCTGCAGCACTGGCAGATAAGGAATAAGCGAGTGAGAGAAGGTGAGTGAGCAAGCTCAGCAGAACTTTGTTGGGACTGCTGCAGATATCTTTGTGGGCAGAAAAAGGTGCCAACAAAGGCAGGAGCCCAGTACAAAAGGGCAGCCTGCAGCACCAAGAGAAACAGAATGAGTGAATGAGACAGGGGGAGTAAGCAACCTCAACGGAGCTCTGTCGGTCGGGACAGCTGCAGATTTCTTTGTGGGCGGAAAAAGGTGCCAATGCAGGCAGGAGCCCAGTACAAAAGGGTAGCCTGCAGCGCTAGGAGAAACACAATGAGTGAGTGAGATGGGGGGAGTATGCAAGCTCAACGGAGCTCTATCATGACTGCTGCAGATTTCTTTGTTGGCAGAAAAAGGCGGCAATGCAGGCAGGATCCCACTACAAAAGGCCAGCTTGCAGCGCTGGCTGAAATGGAACAAGTGACTGAGACCAGGGGAGTGAGCAGGCTCAACAGACCTGTGTCAGGACAGCTGCAGATTTCTTTGTGGGCAGAAAAAGCCACCAACAGAGACAGGAGCCCAGTATAAAAGGGCAGCCTGCAGCACCAGGAGAAACAGAATGAGCGAGTGAGAGAGGAGGAGTGAGCCACCTCAATGGAGCTCTGTCAGACAGCTGCAGATTTCTTAGTGGGCAGAAAAAGCTGCCAGTGCAGGCAGGAACCCAGTACAAAACAGCAGCCTCCAGCACCGGGAGAAACAGACTGAGCGAGTGACAGAGGGGCACTGAGCAAGCTCAACAGACCAACGCAATCAACATTCAGCATTGACAAATGCTTGTTTTATTATGACAGCAACACTAATATGTTTTGACAGCTTATGTTGTGAAGATGTCTTGCCCAAAACCTGATGCCACTTATCCTTTTTTCCATTTCTGTTTGGTGAACTGACAAAACTTAGCAAGCAAGCAAGCACTGGCCCATGGTGCAATGGTGAGCATGACATCTGTAAACTGCAGTCACTAGTAAGGCTGAATATGATGGACTGCAGGAGTGTGAGCAAATCAGAGATGGTAGAAGCAGGTTTTGACTATTGTTTCTGACTCACCAACTCACCAAAATGGCAATTAATCTCATCCACCATTTTGCTTGTGGTGAGGGAAGGGGCCAAGCCCCCTAACCGCCCCTCGTCACCTTCAGTTTCCCACATCACCACCCCATCTCCCAACTGCTAATATTCAGCTATACTAACCCCTAAACCCTGATAGTAAAACAAAGTGGTAATATCAGATGCAAAAGTCAGCATGATGGTGACGTATACTCCTTGGGAGAGAATCTAGAGAATACTCTGCTCTGCTTTTTATTGTACTGTACATAGGGACTTCAAGCCATTAGCATAACCCTTTTAGAGAGCTGTAAGCCAATCAGTATACTCTATTTCAAAACATTGTTTTATGATGTCTGTAAACTCTTATGTACAAAAAATAGAATTCTAATTATTAAAAAATGTAGTAAAAAAATGTAATATAATTTGGTTTGCGCCAACAAACGCAGTTTTGTGTTTTTTACCTAGAAATATAGAATCTGATGGCAGAAGGAGATCAGTGGCCCAAAAAGTCAAGTTTTAAGTTATGTGTGTTAATGTCTGGGGGGGTTTCAGTACTGTGTGTTGATATGTTAGTGTAATAGTTATTGTTAAAATATTTTTGCAGCAGACCTTACTGTATTAACAGTTTTTAAGTTGTCTTTATGCTACTCGTCCCACTCCAGACCTCTTCTGCTCAGAGCCCAAGCATGCCGGCATCATACTGCTGGTGCAGGAGAGTCAGTTTTCTGCCCCATCCTGACAGACTTGACTGTGAACTTGCAGCACGCTTACTCAATGAGCTTGCATGCCACAGAGTCACTGTGTGTCCCTTCCCATCACCATCCCTGACTGGCTCAAACCACCTGGACATCCCAAAGGTGGTGTGTAGCAAGAATCAGTCAGTCACCTCCCTGTAGAGGAAAGCATCCTGTTGGATGCTCCGCCATCCTTATCCCACCAGCCCTCCAACATCCCAGACATGTGCCCAAACCCAGATCGACAAAATCATGTGCTGCACTGCCACTGCAGTGGAAACACTTTGGCTTTTACCAGTGTTACTTTTACAAGTTTATTTAAGGACCACATCCTTGCTCACTTTTGCAGCTGCATTTTTGTAAATATCCTACAGGGAAGGGCACTGATGCAGTGTTCCTGCTTTTCAGTATGCTCCTTGCACTATACACAGTGTAGGAGCTGCCCACAACACCAATTCTCTAGTTAGTGTTATGCTTCCCTCAAATCATCCTCACTCACACTACCTAAAATAATTCTTCACTGTTTAACAAATAACCCTCTCTAATGTCCTCGTCTCCACTTTTTACATGACTTCATGTTTCCATTTTTAAAAAGTTAATATTTTAAATATATGTATTATAATTATTTTATATAAGTTGCATTCATGAAAAGGGGAAGTATTATGAATAGACTTTTACAAACAGTAATCTGCTCAGTTGTCTCACAACTCATGACAGTGTTATTTTTCAGATTTAAATTGTGACTGTCCATGTATTTTATCTTTCCATGTTTTGGGGGAAAAATTGTGCCCCATCTATAATATAAATGAATATAAATTCAGTCTGACATGAAGGAGCAGCTATGTGATGCATTTGCAGTTATCAGCATATGTCCATTTTTCGCTCTGTATATTGAAAGCAGTAGATACATCTGGGGAGAATGACGCTGGGTTGAGTGAGTGTAGGGTGATTTCATGGAAGCATAAAACTGATTAGGTAATCATCTTTTTTATGACTGTAAACAAGCAACTCTGCACGTAGTCACAAAACCAGAAATGAGATGATGCAGCAGTTCTGATTTTCAACTTGGTATAATAAATAAATTGGGAAGACTACATATGGTAAATGGTGAGTTGCACAAAATACTTTCATCTTGTCATGAAATGAGAAGAAATGAGAAACAGGAAGCAAATCAGGCAGTCACTCTACAGAGATGCACTGTACCATGTGACCTACAGATCTTCCATGTGACTTTTAGATAAGTTGTTTATCAAAAGCTTCATTTTCACAAAAATATGGTTTCTCAACACCAAAGGAAAAGTCACAAGGCTGTAATACTTTTGTTCCCTATACAGACAGACTCAAACACAGCACATCAATTCAGTGGCGATCTTTATTCCTACCCATCAGATACTGGTCACACACTGTTGGACACAGACAATGAAATGCCCACTGGGCATCACAGGAACTGTACATATAGTACACAGGACCACAAAAATCTATATGCATGAACTACAGTCCTAATGGCATTCCCTGTACTTCATACTACAATATACATAGATACCTACTGTATATGTAAATACTACACTCCTCCCCCTTAGACAGAAACTAGTCTAAAATACTTCAACAGTAACATTTCCTAACTTCTAGGCTGAAGCATGCTATTCAGTATACATAAACAAGTTTAGGGGATTATTCTGCCACTTGGGTAGAACTTGTCACCAACTGTACAGGTAACAGTTCAGCTGCACAGAGGTACAGGTTCAATACATGACTTAAAGGTCAAGTCTTTGTGGTGGAATTCAGTGCCTCATGGGATATGAGGATATCACAGGAGGGCAACAAAGATGGTACATGGATTGTATCACAAGTCCTATGAGGACAAGTTGAAGGAATTGAATATGTACTCCCTGGAGGAGAGGAGGGAGAGAGAGGATATGATAGAGACATACAAGTATATTACAGGGAGGAACAGGGTGTAGGAATACACTATTTTTAAGTGAAAAAGATGTTCCAGGACTAGAGGGCATGGGATGTAGTTGGAGGGAGGATGATTCAGAGGAAACATGAGGAAGAATTTCTTCACTGAATGGGTGGTGGACAAGTGGAACACCCTGCCAGAGGAAGGGGTGGGAGCTGAAACAATCATGGGATTTAAGAATGTATGGGATAGACATAAAGAAATTCTGGAGGTCAGGGTTAAGCGGCAACAGACTTCTAGGAAAACATAAAATAAACATACAAGCTCAAATGGGCAGACTGGGTGGGCCATAGGCCCTTTTCTGCTGACACTGTCGGGTCCAAAGGTGGTAGCCTGGATAAAAAATTGGCTAGACAACAGGACGCAAAGGGTAGTAGTAAACGGAGTCCACAGTGAAGAAAGGAGGGTTACTAGTGGGGTACTGCATGGTCCAGTACTAGGACCAGTCCTTTTTAATGTCTTTGTAAGTGACATTGCAGAGGAACTGGAAGGAAAAGTATGTCTCTTTGCAGATGACCCAAAGATCTGCAACAGGGTTGTTACACAAGATGGAGTGGAAAGGATGAGAAGGGACTTGGCAAGGTTGGAGGAATGGTCAGATGTATGGCAGCTCAGATTCAATGCAAAGAAGTGCAAGGTAATGCACCTGGGAAACAAAACCCAAGGGAAGAGTACACAATGGGGGTGAGATATGACAACAGTAAAATGGAAAGGGACCTGGGGTAATTATATCAGATGACCTAAAGGTGGGAAAGCAATGAGAAGGCAGTAAGGAAGGCTGGGGGGGGATATTGGGATGCATAGGGAGAGGCATCAATAGTAGAAAACAGGAAGTTGTGATCCCTCTGTACAGACAGTTGGTGAGACCCCATCTGGAGTACTGTGTGCAGTTCTAGAAACCCCATCTCTGCAAAGACACAGACAGAGTGGAGGCTGTCCAGAGGAGGGCAACCAAAATGTTGCAGGGTCTGCACCAGAAGACATATGAAGAAAGACTAAAATAGCTTAATATGTATACCCTTGAGGAAAGAAGGGAGAGAGGGGACATGATAGAAACTTTCAAGTACCTCAAGGGAATCAATAAAGTCCAAGAGGGTAGCATCTTTCAGAAAAAGAGATGTGCAAGAACAAGGGGACACAATTTGAAGATAGAGGGGGGACGGCTCAGAGGTAATGTGAGGAAGTATTTTTTCACAGAGAGCATTGAGGATGCTTGGAACAGCCTCCCTGAGGAGGTTGTGGAGTCAAGAAGAGTGGGGGAATTCAAGAATGCATGGGACAGACGTAAGGCAGCCCTAGTGGGGGGTAGGAGGAAGCAAGCTGTTGGTTAACTAGGATCTGCAGCTTATCTGTTAAGTAGGAAAATGGGCAGACTAGGTGGGCCAAGTGGTCCTTATCTGCCATCACATTCTATGTTTCATTGTCTATGTATCTATGTATCTCTATCTGTGGGCTGGAAGAGCCGATACTAGTGAAACAGTTGTGTTTTTATTTGGCACAGGCCTTGGTGGAACTTCATGGGCAGGAGCATAGTCCTCTATGTCACTGTCCTCATCTATTTATTTATTTATTTATTTTTTGTTGACCGGGTAAGTGCACTAGACAAATCCTGCCTATTTTGAGGCACAACCTGGGGGGGGGGGATATACAGATGAATGCAAACTGACCTTGAACCAGATTAAGCTGTTGGTGGTATTTTTACTGAATGAGGGAAATTTGGCCAGGACACCGGGGAAAATTCCCCTACTCTTTTCGATAAGTGCCATGGGATCTTTAACATCCACCTGAACTACCACCAATTCAGGCAGATGGGACCTCGGTTTAACGTCTCATCCGAAAGACGGAAGAAAGTTAAGTGACTTGCTCAGGATCACACAGTATGCACTTAGGCAGCTGTGGGATTCAAACCCAGGTCTCCAGATCTGTAGCTCAGAGTCTTAACCCACTACACTATACTGCCTCCAAGAATAATGTCTTCTACTGCATGCACTGGAATCTCAGAATGCAGTAGGTGATTCACATGTATATGAACAAGTTGATGTCCCAATTCAAACTGCATAGGTCAAAGGTCCACATGTTTCAATCAACACCCCAGGAATCCAAGAAAACTTGGGATGTCTACAGTCTCGAACCATCACCCTCTCCCCAGGATCAAAAATCCATACTGGCTTGGTTGACTTGTCATGACACTTTTGCTGTTGTAATTGATGTTTTGTGACAATATCAGCCAAGTCTGGCTTCAGCAATGACAAACAGGTATGAGGCTGACGTACTAGGAACAGTTCAGCAGGTGTTTGCTCTGTGACTGTGTGAGATGTGTTTCTGTAGGTGAGCAGGAAATGAGACAACCTTTAAGTTGTAGGTACTTGCTGTGAATATGGTTTAGTCCAAGCTCTTTTGAATGTCTGTACAGCTCGTTCCATTGCACCATTGGATGCTGGATGGTAAGGTGGAGTCAAAATATGTCAGACGCCATTCTGCTTTAACAACAGTTTAAAATCATGGGAAGAAAATTGGGGACCATTGTCTGACACTAACACCCGTGGTAGACAATATGAGGCAAAAAGTTGTCTCCGAAGGTTTACAGTCTTTTCAGGAGTTGTGACTGGTGTGGGAAACACTTCCAGCCATTTAGAGTGGACATTAATGAATACTAAGAAATGTTGTTTCTCCACTTCAGCATAGTTGACATGGATGCGCTCCCACAGAGTGGTAGCCCAGGACCCGGGATTCAGGGATGCGGCTTCAGGTTGGTTGGATACAGATGCATATGGTGTACATTGGTTTGCAAGATCTTGGTTATCTTGATTAAGTCCTGGCCACCAGAGGTATCCTCTGGCCAATGCCTTCATTCCAGAGATTCCAGGATGACAGTCATGTAAGTTGGAAAGTAACCTCTTGCAGAACTTTGGAAGTATCAGAACTGGAGCTCCCCACAGAACACAGCCTTGCTCAGTGGACAACTGGTCCTTCTTATCCAAGAAAGGTCAGAGAGTTTGGTCTCTAGTGAAGTTGTGCCAACCATTTAGGGTGAAATCTAGAATGTTGGAGAGGACAGGATCTCATCATGTTTCTGCTGTGACATCCTGTAAAGCAATGGGAAATTCCTCGAGATGTGAAAGGTGGAATACTGCCCCATCATCTTTCTTCTCAGTAGCATCTTTGCATGGCAGTCTCGATAATGCATCTGCATTTGCATGATCCTGACAACATCTGCATTCAATGTTTAGTCATAGGCCAACAAAATCAAGGCCCATCACTGCATCCTAAGTGCTATGAGAGTTGGTATTCTGACCTTTGGCCCCAGAATTGTCAGTAGAAGCTTGTGATCTGTTGGCAGAGTGAATTTCTGTCAGTACAAGTACTGATATAACTTCTTTACACCAAAAAAGTATGCTCAAGGCTTCTTTCTTGATCTGAACATAGTTTCTTTCACTTGGGGACAAGGTCCTGTAAGCAAAAGTGATTGGGTGTTCCTCCTCAGAAGGTAACATATGAGAGATGACAGCCCCCACTCCATATGGTGATGCACTGCATGCCAGCCTCAGAGGTTTGGATGGGTCATAGTGCGCTAACCACCTGCTGTTCAGAATACAATACTTGCAAGTCCAGAATGCTTCCTCACAAGGTAAGGACCAATTCCATTAAGCTTCTTTGCGTAGCAAGTCATGGAGTGGTTGCTACAATGTGGAAAAATGGGCTGGGAACTGTCCACAGGAGTTCAAAAGGCCAAAGAATGAGCTCAGCTCTGTCACATTTGTTGGCACAGATGCCTTGATGATAGCATCCACCTTGTTCTCTTTCAGCTGTAGGCCTTGAGCATTGATGTGGTAGCCTAGGTATGCAACAGATTTTGCAGACATTGACATTTGGCTAGCTTCACTCTCAGAACATACCTCTGCAGTCTGAACAGAACTTGGTCCAGGATTGTCAGATGCTCTTCTACTGTGGGTGCTGTTACCAAGATATCATCTATAAAGCAGATGACACAGTCCAGTCCTTGCAGTATCTGGTGCACTGTGTTCAGGAAAATTGCTGGCACTGTGGAAACTCTGTAGGCCAAGTAATGATGTAGGTAAAGTTCCTTCAGAGTGTTGATGGTTAGATATGGTTCTGATTCTGGTTCCAATTCCAACTGTTGATATGCAAAAGATAAGCCCTACTTGCTAAAGAACTTTCACCTGGTAGTGTGGCAAATAAGTCCTCCACATTGAGTAATGGGTATGGATCTGGCTCTATATAATGGTTCACTGTAACCCTGTAGTCACCACACAGCCATAATTGCTGTGTCTCGTTTTGTTACCACAATGATTGGGGCAGCCTATTCGCTCCTCTCTACTCATGACATGATACCACGTCTTTCAAGACAGTCCGGTCCCTTCTCTAACCATGTATTATAAGTTTCATACGTGTTACAGCACTATAGTCCATGACTAGCTGTTTTTGTAGGAATTGCTAGACTAAGAGACTTATTTTTGGGTGAAAAGATACAGCTATTTTTTCTAGTGCTGTTTATTGCATAAAAAATTGTTTGTGTGTAATTAGCTGATGTTTCAAGTAAGCACTCATATGATTATTCCTTGTAAATCTTTTTCTTGTGTGCTTTGTATCTCCTGTACAGATTTATTAAATGTTCTTTATACTTTCTTATTTTATAGATGTGACCCACTTTTTGGCTACTAGCACTTTGTAGAAGCTTGCTATTTATGGATCTGGAACAATTTAAATATGATGGGCAACACAGAAACATAGAATTTGACGGCAGATAAGGACCGCTTGGCCCACCTAGTCTGCCCATTTTCCTACCTAACAGATAAGCTGCAGATCCTAGCTAACCAACAGCTTACTTCCTCCTACCCCCCACTAGAACTGCCTTATGTCTGTCCCATGCATTCTTGAATTCCTCCACTCTTCTTGACTCCACGACCTCCTTAGGGAGGCTGTTCCATGCATCCACAACCCTTTCTGTGACAAAATACTTCCTCACATTACCTCTGAGCCATCCCCTGTCTATCTTCAAATTGTTCCCCCTTGTTCTTGCACATCTCTTTTTCTGAAAGATGCTACCGTCTTGGACTTTGTTGATTCCGTTGAGGTACTTGAAAGTTTCTATCATGTCTCCTCTCTCCCTTCTTTCCTCAAGGGTATACATATTAAACTCCTTTAGTCTTTCTTTGTATGTCTTCTGGTGCAGAGCCTGCACCATTTTGGTTGCCCTCCTCTGGACAGCCTCCACTCTGTCTATGTCTTTGTGGAGATGGGGTCTCCAGACCTGCACACAGTACTCTAGATGGGGTCTCACCAACTGCCTGTACAGAGGGATAACAACTTCCTGTTTTCTACTATTGATGCCTCTTCCTATGCATCCCAGTATCCCCCCAGCCTTCCTTACTGCCTTCTCACATTGCTTGCCCACCTTTAGGTCATCTGATATAATTACCCCCAGGTTCCTTTCCATTTTTACACTTGTCAGTATCTCACCTCCCATTGTGTACGCTTCCCCTGGGTTTTTGTTTCCTATGTGCATTACCTTGCACTTATTTGCATTTAACCTGAGCTGCCATATATTTGACCATTCCTCCAACCTTGCCAAGTCCCTTCTCATCCTTTCCACTCCATCTTGTGTATCAACACTGTTACAGATCTTTGTGTCATCTGCAAAGAAACATACTTTTCCTTCCAGTTCCTCTGCAATGTCACTTATAAAGACATTAAAAAGGACCGGTCCCAGTACTGAACCCTGCAGTACCCCTCTAGTAACCCTCCTTTCTTCACTGTGTACTCCATTTACTATTACCCTTTGCGTCCTGTTGTCTAGCCAATTTTTTATCTGGGCTACCACCTTGGGACCCACTCCAAGGCTGGCTAACTTGTGTATTAATCTTTTGTGTGGGCCTGTATCAAATGCCTTGCTAAAATCTAGATAGGCCATGTCCACAGCCCCTCCCTGGTCTACTACTTTGGTCACCCAGTAAGAGAAATCTGTTAGATTCATCTGACATGACATTCCCATCGTG
The DNA here is from genome assembly GCA_016271365.2 of Neoceratodus forsteri. Taxonomy (NCBI): domain Eukaryota; kingdom Metazoa; phylum Chordata; order Ceratodontiformes; family Ceratodontidae; genus Neoceratodus; species Neoceratodus forsteri. The sequence goes on along the minus strand of CM057458.1, from coordinate 720,161,020 downwards.
AATCCATGCTGCCTTGGGTCCTGTGCCCAATTGGCCTCTAGGTACTCAATTATTCTTTCCTTCAGAAGTGATTCCATCATTTTCCCTACCACTGAGGTAAAACTAACTGGTCTGTAGTTTCCTGCCTCTGTCCTGCTCCCACTTTTGTGAAGAGGAATCACATTTGCCCTCCTCCAGTCCTCAGGTACCACCCCATCTTCCCATGATTTGTTAAAGAGAGTAGTCAGTGGTGTCACTAGTTCCTCCTTAGTTCTTTTAGAATTCTTGGGTGAATCCCATCAGGCCCCATTGCTTTGTCCACCTTCAATTTTATTAGTTCTTTCAGAACCCTTTCTTCTGTAAATGGACTGGTATCGACCCCCATCTTCAGAGTGTTTCTCTTGTTTGGTTCAGAGACCTTCCCTCCTCTTCCTTTGTGAATACTGAGCAGAAATATTCATTCAGTATCCCTGCTTTTTCACTGTCACCCTCTACCCACATTCCCTCCCCATTATTAAGCCTCAGTATCCCTCCTTTGGTCTTTCTTCACTCCCTAATGTATCTATAAAAGGTCTTATCCTCCTTCTTAACAGAGCTGGCTATCCTTTCCTCAGTTTGGGCCTTTGCTATTCTGACTGCCTTCCCAGCCTCTTTCTGCTTTAACTGATAAAGTTCTCTGCCCTGCTGCTTCTGTGTTTCCTTATATTTCCTGAATGCTATCCTTTTTCTCCTTAACCTTCTCTGCCACCTCTTTTGAGAACCATAGCATTTTTTTTCCTTCACTGTGTTTTATTGATTTGCTTTACACAAAGGTTTGTTGCCTCTGTGATGGCTGTTTTGATTACTCCCCATTGTTCCTCCACCCCTCCTTCTTGAGTGTTTGCTAGTGCTTTTCTGAGGCACTCTCTCATTTTCCCAAAGTCAGCCCTCCTAAAGTCCAATATTCTTGCTTTTGTATGACTTGATTGTATGACTGTGTTTATCATGAACCACATTGTTTGGTGGTCGCTTGTTCCCAGATGGCTACCCACTTCTAAATCTCAGATTCTTTCTCCGTCCCCATTTGAGAGTAACAGGTCTAACATTGCTCCCTCCCAAGTGGGTTCCAATACTAGCTGTCTGAGGCATGCCCCCTGTAGGGCATCAAGAATGACCCTGCTCTTGGATGTGCTTGCAGCAAAGGTGCTCCAGTTAATGTCTGGCATATTCAGGTCCCCCATCAACAATATATCCCCTTTTTATGCCATTCTAAGGAAGCCTTCTATCATTTCCTTGTCCATTCCCTCCCCCTGAGATGGGGGTCTGTGTACAACCACCATGCGGATTGTGGTGCAACTTCCTGTCTCCAGGGTGACCCAGAGTGCCTCATCTGCTCCCTGTTTACTCTTTAGTTCTGTTGCTTTGATCCCTTCCTTTACATAGAGAGCTACTCCTCCTCCTCTTTTACCCTCCCTGTCCCTCCTGTAGATAGTGTATCTTGGTATGTTGACATCCCAGTCATGGTTCTCTGTGTACCATGTTTCTGTGACTGCCACTATATCCAGGCAACCCTCTTCCATCAAAGCCACTAGTTCAGGGAGCTTGTTACACAGACCATGGGCATTGGTACTCATCACCCTCCACTTTTTGATAGCCTTACCCCTTTTAGCCCCATTCCTGTCCTTACTGCCTTAGCCTTTTTTTACATTTACCTCTGTTCTGCTCCCTAATAACTTCTCTACCTTGGTGTTTACCTCACTAATTACCATGGTTTGTGGGGGGAGGCTGGGATATACCTGCTCCTTTTCAGTGCCCCCCCCTTGGCTAGTTTAAATGCTTGCCAATGAAGCACTTAAACCTCTCACCTAGGATCCCAATTCCCCCCCTCAGACAGATGCAGACCATTGCACCAGTATAGGTCTGCATCCCTCCAGGTGGCTCCCCAATCCCCAGTGAAGCCAAAACCCTGAGCTCCACACCAGTTTTTCAACCACTCATTGAATTCCCTGGTGAGGAGTGCCCTAGCATCACCCTTGCCATAGACAAGCAGCACCTCTAAGAAGGTAACCATATGCGCTACTTGTCTAAGGCCCCTCCCCAAATCTACAAACTCCTCTTGCACTGCTCTGATCCCATTCCTAGCCAGATCATTTGTCCCTAGGTGGACAATGACATCCAGCTCCCTCCCTTGTGCAGCTCTTCCCATGATCCTGAGGATTCGCTTCCTGTCCCTCCAAGCCATGGCACCAAGAAGGTACCTTACCTCCCTCTCCCCTTTCTCCCCCATTTCTACTCCCCAATGATTGAGTCCCCCACCAGGAGTTGTTTCCTTCCCCTGTGGGGTCCCATGCCACCCTCCTGTGGGTCTCCTTTGTGAAGGTTCCCAGCATCCTCCTAGGTCTCCACTGAAGGTGCCTCCATAGAGGAACCACTATCCACCAGAAGAGTGAATGAATTGTGGAGAGGTACAGCAGGAAGGATGCATCTCTATTCCACCACCATCTCCCTCCCTGAGCCCACCCTGGTCCAGCCTCTCCTCTTTCTTGGCAACCTCTAAGGTAGTGACATTGGTCCTGGTGGTCCCTGGGTGGAGAGGAGGTTTCACGAATCCTAGCCAGGTCAGCCTGGAGATGGGCTACCTCCTCTTTCAGACCAGAAAGGTGCCTGCAGGCAGCCCCTGCACATTTTCTAATTTCATTTCCAGTGGGCTTTCACATTATTTTCTTCTCTTGCTGAGTGCTCATGCAAGCCCTGTTTTGGTGCACCAGGATTTTCTGGACTTTTTGTTCTTGCTCACTGTGATAATATACAATATTGTATGTACTATATTTATTTTGCAGCATAAGTTATTATCAGCATGTCTGGTTGCTTTTAATGTGTTTTATATAGGTTTTGGTATGTAATTATGATGCAGTTAGGCACTTTTTAAATGTGTTTATTAATGCATTTTTGATCCTCTGTCTCTTATTGGCTAAGGTGGTAATATGCCTTTAAGGGTTTAGGATAAAAGAGTAGTGTTACAAACACCATGATACCCTTTGATAAAACACACATTTGCATAAAATGCAAACGTGCCCAGTGATGTGGAAGCTGCTGTGAGTGGTGATGGCCGGGAAGATTGTATGTAGTGTCCTGTATTAATTCAGCTGCATGTTAAATGTTTGGAGGACTCTGTGTGGAATTACAAATAAAGTCAAGCATTTCTCTGATGAAATCAGGTATGCTTTCTTCCTTTAATGATGCTACAGTGACTGCAATTGTTTGTGAACAAGCTTTGTTGTAAAAACGCATTTCTTCAATGACTACCAGCAGGTGCCGGTTACCGTTTTCTCTTGTACAAGTTTAACTCATTAACCTGGCACTGCTCTTCCCAGGTGTGTTTTCCCTGCCCCCTTACAATTGAATGATTTGCTGGAGAATAGCACAAAAATATGACTTTAGACAAACTAGTCACTGTTGTTCATTCATTGCTTTTCCTCACAGAAGTTGATATCCTTATGAATGGTGAGCAGAGCTCCAAAGGTTTCTAATGACTCAAGTGGATCAGCAGGACAGAGGAACCTCCTTCTCTCACTAACTTTGTTCTAAGTGACACTGCACCGGAGGATAGCAATTTTGCTGAATTACTAAATCAAGACTGTGAGCAGGTACAAGGTCAGTTTGACATATGGCAAGACTTTACACAATTTGAAAAGGGGGCTTGCAGATTGAAATATTTACACTGGGAGAAAGTTTCACTACACACTTATTTAGAGGATGATAGAGTACCGCTAGGATTGAGAATCCTTAAGAACCCAACATTCAGCCAACAGCAGGAAGGATTTTTGGAAACCTGGAGAGAAATAAGCCATGAGGCCAGTAAAAAATGCATCCATTTGTTTTTAGAAGAAAAGAAGAAGATACAGAAGTAGGATGAAGATGAAATTAAAAAATGTAAAGAGGCAGTCAAAGAATTTGAAAGTAACACCCAATTTGATGCACTGAAAGAGATTTTTAGAATTAATTCATTGAAATATGAAAACAAAATAAAAGAATCTAAGAAAAATACATTTGAAAGAGATGGTAATGAGGCTAACAAGAGCAATATTTTCAATGGAATACAGCAGGTGGAGTCAAAAATATCAACAGCACTTAACCCAAATTGATTTTGAAACAATCAGTTCAGCCCTTGAATTATGGCATGGATAATAGTGAGGCCAGTAGCCCAAATCCCAAAGATCTCAATGTTTTTTTAGGTGAGGAGGAACTTTGGGATTTCACACACCCCCATGTGCATTATTCAACATCCTCCCAATAGCGAGACACAACAAGAGACTAATCCCACAATAACAACAAAATGCACATGGCAGGAAGGGGAGGAAGAGGAGGTGGAAGAGGATACCAAGAATGGGGATGGGGCAGTGGATGGAGTTGAGGGAAGCAACCAAGGAATTGAGTTTGAATGTCATCAACTTGTCAAAATACAAACTGTCAGACATAGAGATTAATGTACTTAATAAGGATTTGTCCTTTGTTCTGACCTCAAGGTTTAATTTATTTGAAATCATCATAGGCTGCTATAAGTTTGCAAGGAACTTGGGATTAAAATAATTTTTTACAAGACAAAAAACTGAAATGGGCAAACTGGATGGGTCTTGCAATTCTTTTCTGCCATCAATTTCTATGTTTGTATGGCAGGACATGAACACAAGCCTGGTAAGTACTGAAATTATTTCACAGTATTCAGAAGAGAGTACTATACCTTGTGAGGACAATATGGGAAAGTTTAAACTTAAGTCTTCCTTCTGTCCACCTCTGACTCGTACACTACATGTGTCCTTAAAATGTTGTGAATATAATTTAATGGCACTGGGCAAAGAAACCAAGAATCATTTTTTTCCACAACTTAAGTAATGAAGAAATTTTGACTTTAAGAAAACTGGGTGAGAACGTTCCATAACAATAAAGCCAGATGATAAGGGTGGCTCTTTTGTGTTGTTAGACACTGTTGAATATGAGAAGGACGTTTGTATGCAGGTAAGCAATGAGCAATATTATGAGTAACTGAACAAGGACCCCACCTGTAGATTTAAAAAACAAATTGATGATTTTTTAGATTGAGTGAAAAAATGAGAATTAATTGTCTTCTAAAACAGTTGAATTTTTGAAAATTAAATCCCTGGTGAGATTCTGTTTTTATTGACTATCGAGAATTCACAAATGCCTCATCAATCCCTCGGGTAGGCCAATAGTGTCAGGCAATGACTCTTTTACTGAGCCCCTTGCCAGATTTGTAGATTACTACATTAGTGACCTGGCACAGCAAGTTCCCTCCTATATAAAAGATAAAGGGGAAATCCATAGAATATTGGAAGATCCCGCAATTGATAAGCATAATCTTTTGGTTACACTGGATATAGAAGCACTCTATTCCAACATACACCATGACGATGGTTTGGCTGCATTGTCTTGTTTTTCAGACAAGAGAGATATTTCTGATCCCTCCACTGAGCTACTGACATAACTGTCAGAACTTCTGTTAAAGTATAACAGCTTCTTTTTCCAAGATAACTTTTATCTGCGAAAAAAGGGTATGGTGATGAGGGCAAGCTTTGCCTTTAATTATGCCAATCTTTATCTGGGCAAATGGGAGGAAGAAGTACTGTAGTAAGAAACCCAGAGGTCAATAAATTTCTGGACAAACTTGACCTCTGGAGGAGGTTTATTGATGATGGGATTGTGGTGTGGACAGGATCAGAGGAGGAGGAATTGTTTGTCTTTTTTTAAGTTTTTGGAGACTAGCAAGCAAAATCTTAAATTCCCCTTATCCTTCAGAAAAAGGCAAATAAACTTCCTTGATCTAATGATCTCAAAAGATGGGATGGGTGGAGTGACTGCAGATCTGTATTGAAAATCCGCAGATCAAAATACACCATTGCATGCAAGTAGATGCCACCCATCCCATATAATTGCTGGTTTACAAAAAGGGAAGTTTATTCGTATCAAGAGAAATTGTGGGGATGATTTCAAACATATGGAGACCTAATGAACTGAAGAATAATCTAGCTGATAGAGGAAATTCTGAACATATCATAAACAAAGCCAGATGTGAAGTCAACCTACTTGATCACAAATATTTACTTACTGAGAAAGACCCCAGAGAAATTAAGGATCCCAGGATTAATTTTGTTTCTACTTAAAATGCCTAATCTAAAAATAAATTCAGACATTGTAAATAAACATTGACATTTTGGTCAGATTGGATCCTGGGTTAACATATTTAATGGACACTAGTCCCAGATTTGTACATAGGAGGGCCAAAGACATAAAAACCTGGGCTGTGCATTTGATACAACCCCATCCTTAAATACCCAAAATGTGGCTACCTGCTAGGAATGATGGTTGCTTTAAAAGCAGGAACTGAAAATATTGCACCACAATAAATAGTAGCAGAACCTTCCTGAACCCTAAAACTGGATTAATGTGTGGATGTATTTATTTATTCAATTTTGATAGCTGGGTAGGCCCACTGGGCCTCGAATGTCCCTTTTCAGGGGTGACCCAGAATTAGTTACATAAAGTAAAAACATTTTGCAAGGTACAATACATAAGAGAGCCTGACACATGTGTTTGCAATTAAGACATTGCACATCTAGGAATCATAAATAATGTGTAAAGTAAGTGGTTTTATCGCCTGTGCCACTGAGGGCATGATTTACATAGCATCCTGCACATGCAGGTGCTTTTATATTGGTAAGATTAAATACCAGTTCTAAACCTGCATAGGGGAACACATGAGGGCCATTGAAAATTAAGTTTTAAGCTATGCACGTGCAGTGCATCTGACTAGAGTGTCAGATGAAAATGCTCACAAAATCTCCTTCATAGGAATGGAAAAACTTATGAAACATCCTAGAGGGGGAGGATCATGACAATATTCTCTGTAAGAGAGAACAATATTGGATTTTTTCAATGGGGGCAACTAATCCACCCAGGCTAAATGATAAACTTGAACTTGGCCCTTATCTTACATAAGTACCCACCCCCTTCTTTTTTAATAACTACTTATTATATGTTTCATTAATGTTAGAGCATTATAGTCCATGACTAGCTGTTTTTGTAGGAATTGCTAGACTAAGAGATTTATTTGTGAGTGAAATTATACAGCTATGTTTTCTAGTGCTGTTTGTTGCATTAAAAAAGTGTTTGTAATTAGCTGATGTTTTAAGAAAGCTCTCATCTGATTTTTCCTTGTATAGCCTTTTCTTGTGTGTTTTGTATCTCCTGCACAGATTTAATAACTGTTGTTTATACTTTCTTATTTTACAGATGTGAACCACTATTTGGCTACCAGCACCTTGTAGGTGCTTGCCATTTATGGATCTGGAATAATTTAAGTATGATGGGCATCCCCTGTACATTTTCTAATTTCATTTACAGTGGGCTTACACATTATTTTCTTCTTCTGCTGAGTACCCATGCAGGCCCTGTTTTGGTTCATTGGGATTTTCTAAACTTTTTGTTCTTGCTCACTGTGAGAACATATAATACTGCATGTATTTATTTTGCACCATGTTATTAATAGCACATCTGGTTGTTTTTAATGTGTTTTTTATATGGGTTTTGGTATGTAATTATGATGCACGTAGGCACTTTTTAAATGATAAAACTGATGAATTTATGATCCCTTGTCTCTTATTGACTGAGGTGGTAATATGCCTTTAAGGGTCTAGGGTAAAAAGGCAGAGTTACAAGCACCACAATAACCTGGATAAAATGCACATTTGCATGAAATGCGTCAGGAAGGTGCTGTGAGTGAAGGGGGCTGGGAAGATTGTATGTAGCGTCCTGGATGGTGTGGAGAGTCGCACAGCACAGACCAGCTTGCAGCAGCAGCATATAACATCTAATTTCTGGCCATCATGCAAATGTTTCCAGCCATGGAAATTTCCTTTTATTTTCTGGGCACTAACGTGCATCTTGACAGTTGCCGTGGAGACTCGGACAGCACCAGGTAGCAGCAGCAGCCGCATGTAACTTGGGGAGGGGCAAACACATCTCATTTAATGTAGTCAGAAAATCCACACCAGCAATGCATGTAGCATTGGGGTCTATTTATTGTCTCACTCATGCCTGAAAATATTGGAATACAGAATTTATGTACAGTATATTGTGCTATTTGAAAGAAATTGTGGATTGTAATTTAAGCACAATTAACACAAAGTGCGTTACAACAAGAGTGTTTGAAACACTTAAACACTGTGAACTACAGTATGGCAGCATGTAGCATGACGAACAGAAGAAGCTTGCAAATCGTAGCTGTGATGGAATTAAAACAAAAACACACTTCAGAACTGGATAATCATAGAAAAAATATTTTACTCACATTTAATATCTCGTAACAAACAGTTTACAGTGTGTAAGTCACCCCGTGGCTCACACACTGTAAGCTGCCTGAGATATCAAATGTGAGTAACCATTATCCAGTTCCATAGTGTGGTTTCCTTAAATCCTATCCTGGATATGGGTTGCTGTGCTTGTTCTGTTCATGATACTGTCTACTACTGTGGCACCTTAACAGTGCTCTGGAAAGGCCTTGCTGTTGTGCATTGGCAAAATGTAGCAGCCTGTTCCGTTTTTTTGTGTCACTACAGGAAAATTCTGGAATTCACAAAATTAATATGAATTGTGTTTAACGCTCAATTAACACAAAGTGTGTTACAACAAGAGTGTCTGGGGCACTTACACACTGTGAACTATATTGTGGCAGCATGTAGCAGCCTGTCCAATTTTTTTTGTGGCACTACAAGAAAATTCTGGAATTCACAAAACTGATGTGACTTGCAGTTAATATTCAAGTAACACAAAGTAGCAAGAGCGCAGAAACAAAGACAAGGAACAATAAGTGAAACAATACAGTCAGATAATAAAGATAGATTTAATTTGTTTCGTATTTTTAAATTTGTTGTCATTTTTTTGGGGAGAACAAACAAGTAAGACAGTTGGAAGGAAAGACTAGAAACAGGATAGGAAATGAACAGTAACAGTGATGAGCTCACTAAGTGTCACTACCACCAGTACCCACACTGCCCTGGCAGAGCTTGGCCAGACCCTCGAGCAGCTTTTCCTGATTGGAGAGGATCATTTTAATATCCTGCTCCACCTCTGTGAGCCCATGGCAGATGTCCCCCACTTCCTCCCTTAGGCCAGCAAGCTCCAGAGCTGATTTTGTTGCTGCTGGAGGTGCGGGTGCTACTGGTTCAGCAGCATGAAGTGGAACTAAGGGGAAGTCACTTCAAGAGGATTTGCCCACTGCCCCACTATGTGACATGAACTTCCCTGACATGCTGTTTGTCAGACCTCTACCGGCGCAGATGGACCACCACCTCCACCACTATCGCTCTCCGCTTTCCTCAGTTGCTTCTCCCTCTCAGTCAAGTAATTTATTTTTAAATATGTTCTTTGAGCCCCAGTGCCCAAGTGGATACCCTGCTTGCCCTGGCTGACCTAGGCATTGCATAAATTACAAACAGCCACATTGTGGTCCTCAGGGCCAGTAGTAAAAAAAAATCCCAGACCAGGGAAGATTTGGTTACTGATATAATGGGTGCACAGCTGCTGCTAGAGGAATAGAAGAGCCTGAGGATGATGAGCGGGGGGCTTCTGTGTGGGGAGGAGGATGTGCCAGTGGTGGATCTACGATGGGTGGGCTCAGGGGGTTCTTGCTGCTCCCTCTCAGGAGGAAGAGTGGGTTGCCGCTCCTCACTACTACTAGTCTCTGGGTCCTGCTGCTGTTGGTCCAGGGCAGGACTCATCTCCTCCTGCTGTGGGCACAGCCCTGTTAGAGGATTACGTGGAACTGCTGCTGCCATTGCTGCGCCATGGTTGGGAGGAGGTAGAATGCTATGGGGGTGAGTACCCTGAAAAAGCCTAGATGGTGAAGAGTTATGGTACTCTCATGGGTGTAAACATCTTCACAAAGGTTCTATCATAATCCAAACAAAAAGGAGAGAGAGGGAGATAGAGACAGAAATGAGAAAAGATTGAAGACATGGAGGAAAGTAAAATAACAAATACATCTAAAAAGAGATTCAGAATAAAGATTAACTAATAAAATAGTGTTTCTTAATTAGCTAAAGTACAATACAAGAAAGACAAAAAGACTAGGAAACTGTTATAAGCAGCATTTGAAATATTTTCTCTCTTTTGCAGAACAGGCTCCTTCCACTTTGGCTAGAAATGAGAATCAGGAAGCAAGTCAGGCAGTCACTCTACAGTTATGCACTGTACCATGTGACCTGCAAAAGGTGTTCTATGTGACCTTTAGACAAGCTGTTTATCAAAAGCTTCATTTTCACAAACATTTGGCTTGGCAACACCAAAGGAGAAGTCACAAAGCTGTAATATTCTTGTGCCCTAGACAGACAGACACAAACACAACACATCAGTTCCATGGCCATCTTTATTCCTACCCAGGAGTTACTGGTTACACACTGTTGGACACAGGTAAAGAAATGTCCATTGGGCATCACAGAAACTACACAGTCATAGGACTACAGATATCTATATGCATGAACTACAGCCCTAATGACTTTCCCTGTACTTCCTACTACAATATACAGTACATAGATACCTATGTGTATATACTACACTCCTCCCTCTTAGATAGAAACTAGTCTAAAATACTTCAGCAGTAACATTTCCTAATTTCTGGGCTGAAGTAGACTATTCAGTACCCAGAAACAAGTTCAGGAGATTATTCTGCCCCTTGGGTAGAACTTGTCATTAACTAACAGTACAGGTAAAAGTCCAGATGCACAGAGATACAGGTTCAGTACATGACTTAAAGGTCAAGTCTTTGTGGTGGTCTTCAGTGCTTCGTGCAATATCCGTAGACTGGAAAACTGCTGCTGGTGAAAAAGGTGGTAAGTTAATATATGGCACTGGCCTCGGTGAAACTTCACGGCCAGGAGCAAACTCCTCTGTGTCACCATCCTCATCTATAGTGACGTCTTCTGCCACATGCACTGGAACCTCCAGAATGCAGCTGGTGATTCACATGTACATGAACAAGTCAATATCCTATGCAAACTGCATATGTCAAAGGTCCACATGTTTCAATCACCACCCCAGGAATCCAAGGAACCTTGGAAAGTCTACAGTCTTGAAACATCACCATCACCCCAGGATCAAAAATCCATGCTGGTTTGGTTGACTTGTCATGATCCTTTGGCTGTTGTAATTGATATTTCATGACAGTATCGGCCAAGTCTGGCTTGAGCAATGACAAACGGGTTCGAGGTTGACATTTTAGGAACAGTTCAGCAGGTGTTCACTCTGTGACTATCTGAGGATTGTTTCAGTAAGTGAGCAGGAGCAGGAGACGAGTCAACTTTTGTGTTTTAGGTACTTGCTGTAAATCTTGTTTAGTGGCTCTATGTGATAAAGGTGATAATAGAATCGTGACTGCTGAAAGGGCACATGCAAAATCTGGAAATCCAGGTCAGCATACAGGAACAACTGTATCCACAAGAATGAGAATGGTATGAAAAGGGTGCAGGTAGAATCGGGAAAACTGGGTCAATGTGCAGGTACATGTGCGACCATCAGAAGGGTGAATGGGGAGGGTTTAAAAAAAATAATGCCACCACCACCACCAAATGCAAAACATACAATGGAAGGCAAGGAAGGAGAGGGATGGGGGGAGACCTGTGCAGAGGATGCATGCAAGCGGAGAAAAGGGGCCACAGCAGGACCAGCAGGTGAGCAGATAGTAGACGCCACCATAGGGCCACAACTTGGAGGGACGCACATTGCACAGAGCACAGCCACACACCATTGCATGGTGTGAAAGGGATGACAGCAGTAGAGTGCACCCTGGAAGGAAATCATGGGACTGGCAGAAGCAGAGGTTGGCCAGGGGACCATAGCTGTACACACAGGCATGCAGCACAGGGGCACACATCCATGGAGTGTGGGGATGGGCCGCAGGGCAACCAGCTGAGTGGGGGTGACATACCATCTGGTGACACACCTGACTTCACCTGAAGCTGGAAGTTGTAAGTGAGCCCAGACAGGTAGTTAAGTGTGCTTCACTTGCTGAACTCACCAACAATTGCCTTAATCCGCTTGGTCAGGTCTCAATACTTTTTCTACTGGCTTGCTGCCCCAGCCAAAGAGATCAGCTGCTCCATTCAGACCCCTGTCAAGTGTTCCTCCTCCATGAGGCAGTCGAGGAACCACCAGATGCTTGGCTGACTGGCATACAGCCTGGTGTAAAAGCCTTGGTGCCAGCCCTCAACAGAATTGTTAAGTCCTGGTAAGCCCATCCAGGGTTGGCTGGTACATGTTCTAGGTGTTGATAAGGAACAGTGGGCACCTATGTGCCATCCTGCCCACCACCTGGTGGATCCATGTCACCTCCATGTACTCGAGCAGTGGCCGCAGGAGGTCCTCATGTGACCTGTAAAAGGGCTGGTCCAGCAGGTCACCATATGCCCCCTCCATGGCATCCATGGGCAAGTAAGCCAGGGCGAGGAGCACCATGATGTTGAGTGCAAATTCCTCCTCCCTGGCACACCTGGCATGCACCTCAGGGGTCTGCTGAATTTCATGCCAGACAGCCTGGCAGTAATGGAAGAAGCAGCCCCCGAGGGGCTGCGCCATTGAAGGTTGTGGCGAAGGCATGCCATGCTGCCCTCTCAAAGTTGAGCATTGCTGTCTTCCACCACACACCAACCACAAGCTTCCACACCTCGCTGAAACTCTGTGCATATGCCTGCTCAGTACACATTAGTATGAGGATGTACACCACCAGTAGAACCACTCCCGCATGCATACCATGCACGGTGTAATGCTGACCAAAGAGTGGCGGTGAGCAGTGAAATGTGCCATCCAGGAACTAGTTATCACATCCAGCAAGATACTGCAGGGACTTCTGGGTGGCAAAGATAAGGACACAGTCCTCAGCTGGACCATTGTTGTGCTGGAGGAAGGTGTCACCCACCTCGTGACAGCATACTCAGCGGGTATCCTGAAGTCCAGCAGTGACATTGGTTTGGCAGGGCCCCCCCACTGGCCTGCCGCACATTCTGCACTGTCCACTCAATCAGGGGCAACAGAGGCAGCCTACCTGACTCAGTATCTGGCATGCAGGTGGTACAGTGGACGAGCACCTGAGAGGTGCTCGCCACACTTGTGCATGCCCACTTATGCACCTGTGCAAGGACCTCACAGACCCCCACCTCCTCTGCATTGGGGGACATGGTTGTGGGATCATCCTGTGAACAACACAGTATCTGCCAGGGTGTAAACACATACAGGACAGGCAAACTTGTGGTCCTGCATGCACTGCCAATATACTTTAGTCTTCACTTCCATGTCACGCTGGAACATGAAGCCCTGGTGTGTAAGGAGTGGCTTCCCTTTCTGGCTCACTAGGAATCAGAAGGTGTTCCTATTTCTGTACACCTTTCCATAGGGAGGCCATCACTTCTGCAATGCTTCCTTTTAAAGAGACAACTGCGGGTCATGTGCTCACACACCTGTGTGCATGCATGCGTGGGTGTCACCCAGTCCCCACGGCCATGCTGCAAAAAAGAATTGCCATGGGCAGGCAACACACTATAGCATATGTGGGCTGTACAGTGTGGGAGATGGGTGGTGTGATGTGGTGTGCAAGTGTGCAGCCAGAACTTTGGATGGACCACGTGTGGACATCCCAGGTGATTACAGGTGCTCCTGTTCAGCTGCACACCCTGAGCTCTGTTCATTGCCCCTACCATACAGCAATATGTCTAGTGTGGTGTTGTGTCTTGCTTTTGTGATATGTTGTGGGCTGCACCTGGGGGAGTCAAACTTCCAACACATGGGCCCACCACACCAGCGCTGCATCAGCGGTATATCTCCTTGCTGTGAGTTATGGTGGTAGTTTGGAGGTGGTCCTGCCACTGTGCATCTTCTGTGTACATTGTGGGGGCCATGCCACTTGCATTAGTAGGTTCACTGGGAGGAGGGGTACACATGCATGTGTTCTGCTGGAGAGGGTTGCTCTAGTGGGGGTAAATGCTTCCGGGGCACACGTATGCCTGTGTTCTGCTGGTGGAGGTTGCTGTTTCAGGCACACATTGGGGGTCACCTTTTCTGCCACTAGCATTTTTCTCCATCACCATTATTCCAGTCACCCTAGTTCTGATTGCTCTATTGCCTGTCTACTTGATTTATGTTTGTGATTTTGACACTTGCCATTATCCCTAATCACTCATATGCACCTCACTCTTCTATGGATGGTGTCCACCCTACCATCACCATTTTCTATTTGCTCTTCTCCCTGTAGCCTTCCAGCAGTAGCCCTTATCACTGCATTCCTGGTTTAGACCAAGATTTTTTGAATGTCTGTACAGCTTGTTAGGCTGCACCATTGAATGCTGGATGTAAGTTGGAGTCAAAATATGTCAGACACCATTCTGTTTTAAGAACAGTTTAAAGTCATGGGAAGAAAACTGGGGACCGTTGTCTGACACTAACTCCCGTGGTAGTCCATATGAGGCAGAAAGTTGTCTCAGAAGGTTTACAGACTTTTCAGGGTAGTGATTGGTGTGGGAAACACTTCCAGCAATTTGGAGTGGCCATCAGTGACTACTAAGAAATGTTATTTGTCCTCTTCAGCATAGTTGACATCATGGATGCGCTCCAACAGTGTGGTAGCCCAGTACCAGGAATGCAGGGGTCTGGTTGCTGGATGATTAAGACAGCTATTCATGGTGCACATTGGTTGACAAGATGCTGGATATCTTGATCAAGTCCTGGCCACCAGAGATATATTCTGCCCAATGCCTTCATTTGAGTGAGTCCAGGAAGACTGTCAAGTAAGTCAGAAAGTAACCTCTTGCAGAACTTTGGAGGTATCACAACTGGAGCTTCCCACAGAACACAGCTTTGCTCTTCAGACAACTGGTCCTTCTTGTCCAAGAAAGATCAGAGAGTCTGGTCTCTCATGAAGTTGAGCCAACTGTTTAGGGTGAAATCTAAAACTTAAGAGAGGACAGGATCTCGTTATGTCTCTGCTGCAACATCCTATGCAACAATGGGTAATTCCTCAAGATGTGAAAGGCAGAATACTGCCTCATTATCTTTCTTCTCTGTAGCATCTATGAATGAAAGTCTCAATAATGTATCCGCATTTGCGTGTTCTGGAGAACATCTGTATTTGATGTCACAGTCATAAGTCATCAAAATCAGGGCCCTCCACTGCTGCCTGAGTGCTGCAAGAGTTGGTATTGCAGCCGATGGCCCCAGAATTTCCAGTAGAGGTTTGGAATCAGTTGACACTGTGAATTTCCATCTGTACAAGTACTTATGGATTTTCATGACACCAGAAATTATGCTCAAGGCTTCTTTCTTGATCTGAGCATAGTTTCTTTTACTTGAGGACAAAGTCCTGGAAGCAAAAGTGATTAGGTGTTCCTCCTCAGAAAGTAACATATGAGAGATGACAGCCCCCACTCCATATGGGAATGCATCACATGTGGCTCTATGATGCTGGCTCAACAATCCTTTTGTAGACCGGCATCTCACCAACTGGAATCATGTCAACTGCAAGTTGCAGTTTCCATTATTCCAGTGAGTCTCCCAGTCCATTGTTTCTAATGGGGGTCTTTGTCCCCCTAAACCCCCATGCAGGGGGCTCTGCTCCCTACCCGCTCATCAAGGGGATTCTCAACTCCAGTCGGAGTTGATTTGGGGTGGGGGTGCAGGACCAGGAGACAGTGTGTTCCTTTAGCTTTGGGTACACTAACATTGAGCGACCCGGTTGGCAAAAGTGTAGATTTTGCCAACAGGATGAAGTTCACTGTGTTGGTGTCAGAGTATGGGGCATACCATCACATGACAGCCTCAGAGGTTTGGCTGGGTCATAGTGCATTAATCACTTGCTGTTCAGAAGACATTGCTTGCAAGACTGGAATGCTTCCTCAAACAGTGGTGACCAATTCCATTGAGCATCTTTCTGTAGCAAGTCTTGGAGTGTTTACAACAATGTGGGCAAATGGGCTAGGAACCATCCATAGTACATTAATTCAAAAGGCCTATGAATAATCTCAGCTCTTTCACATTTGTTGGCACAGGTGCCTTGACAATAGCATCCACCTTGCTCTCTGTTGGGTGTAGGCCTTGGGTGTTGATCCAGTAGCCTAGGTACTTAACAGAATGTTGCAGAAATTGGCGTTTGGGTAGCTTCACTCTCAGTCCATACCACTGCAGTCTCTACAGAACTTGGTCCAGGATTGTCAGATATTCTACCATTGTGGGTGCTGTTGCCAAGATATCATCCATAAAGCAGACTACATGGCCCAGTCCATGCAGTATCTGGTCCACAGTGTTCTGAAAAATTGCTGGTGCTGTGGAAACTTCAGAGGCCAAGCAATGATATCAGTAAAGTACCTTGTGAGTGTTGATGGTTACATACAGTTCTGATTCTGGTTCCAGTTCCAACTGTGGGTATTCATAAGATAAGCCTAACTTGCTAAAGAACTGTCCACCTGTTAGTGTGGTAACAAGTCCTCCACACTGAGTAATGGGTATGCATCTGGCTCTATACAATGGTTCACTGTAATCCTGTATTCAGCACATAGCCTCACTGCTTTCTCTCATTGTGGTACCACAATGATAGGGGCAGACCCATAACTCCTCTCTACCCGTGACATGATACCATGGCTTTCAAGACAGTCCAGTTCCTTCTCTACTGCTTCCCTTAAGGTGTAGGGTACTGCTTGAGGCTTGTGGAAAGTTGGAGTGGCTTCTGGTTGCACTTGGACCTTTGCCTTGAAATCCCAGATTGTGCCATAGCCATCCTGGCATCTTGCGATGCCTTGGTCATGGTATTTAAGTTGAAGATCTTTTCCCAGTTCAACTTGATCTTCCTGAGCTAGTTTCTTCCTAATTAGGCAGGTCTTTCTCCTTGCACTACCACCAGAGACAAGGTGTATGTGCCTGTCTTGTAGATGACTGGTACGTGAATCTCCCCTAGTAGTCTGGGGGCCCAAATGGAAAACCTCCACATAAATTTAAAATTGGCTGCACCCCCCCCCCACACACACACACACACATGAAAGGTTTAACACTTTTTTTATGAAGCAATGAACCCCCAAGAGTGATTTTAAGGGGGTGTGGTATTATGCAGTGGTAACTGAAAAATATAGATGCCTTTCTAAATCATGTCAAATTGCCTTCACAAATTTCTTGAAAAAGTCTAAAAATTTACTCATCTTTAACGTGTGTAAGTTTACATTGTTTTCATCCTATATTGATTTAATTATGGTAAATGTACTTTAATTAAGTTCTTTGCTTGTTGTTGTGTCTATATGTGTAATTTATGATCAGCGTACACTGTATAATTTATAAAAAAAATAGCTTTTTTCAACATCATGTTTTACAGCTATAAAACGTGGACAAAGGGTGTTTTCTTTTATAATTTTACAAGATGAATAATGTACTAATGAAACTATTTCTAATAGTATTTCTCTTTTGAAAGCAACTGGGACCTTCATCTTGTGTTGGTTGTACAGATGCTACCACTATTTTTTGCATTTGACCACACCAACTATGCCCACTGGGTATTTGTGTACATCATTGATATGAAGCATCTGCCAGATTGTACCCCCAAAGTTCATGAGCAGTTTGTGCAAGAACATCATGATGTAGCTCAAACTAGAAATAAATCCTGGAAAGTCTGGACAGACATGGCACTTAGAAAAAACAGTAAACTGTGATAGTAAACTAAAAGGGGGTATAGTGGGTATCACTTTGAAACCAGGAGCCTTGACTAGATGGTACATCACTACTCATGAGTGCTCAGCTATCACAACTTCCATGAAGGTAATCTGTGATATGGTAGACTCAGATGTTTTACAAGGAAAACACAAGGAGGCTGCATCATGTCAC
Source organism: Neoceratodus forsteri (assembly GCA_016271365.2). Classification (NCBI taxonomy): domain Eukaryota; kingdom Metazoa; phylum Chordata; order Ceratodontiformes; family Ceratodontidae; genus Neoceratodus; species Neoceratodus forsteri. The sequence continues at coordinate 720,143,143 of CM057458.1, read as the reverse complement.
ATGCAACAAGATGAAGGAGATGTAAATAAGATTGTTAACGCAATCACCAACTCTATGACAAACCCATTTGTTTGGAATGCTGACTTGATAGCACTCACCAACATTGCAACTGGCATTGTTGCACCCACAGGGGTTGCCACCAAGCTTATTACTTTGAATGATACAGGAATCAAAGTATACATAGATACATAGATAATGTCATCAGATAAGGGTCTATGGCCCACCAAGTTTGCCCATTTGAGCTCGTAAGATCACTTTAAGTTTATCTAGAAGTCTGTTGTCCCTTACCCCTGACCTCCAGGATTCCCTTATGTCTATCCCATGCATTCTTAAATTCCATGATTGTTTCAGCCCCATCTCCTCAGGCAGTGTTCCACTTGTCCACCATCCTTTCGGTGAAGACATTCTTCCTCACATTTCTTCTGAATCGCCCTCCCTCCAACTTCATCCCATGACCTCTAGTCCTGGAACATATTTTTCACTGGAAAATAGTGCTTTCCAGCACACTTTTCCTCCCTGTAAGGTACTTGTATATCTCTATCATATCTCTTCTCTCCCTTCTCTCCTCCAGGGAGTACAGTGGAGTCAGCCACAATGAAGCACAGTTACTTGCAGTAATGACATGTCACAAAATCCTGCATGACAAAAGGGCTTAATTGCCATTTTCTTACAATGGCCCCTGTAGTAAACTGCAGCATTCTGTAATAGTCTGCAACATTTCTGTGTTGTATCTTGGCTGTCACATCTGTACATATTCAAGTTCTTTAGCCTGTCCTCATAGGACTTGTAGTGCAATCCTTGTATCATCTTTGTTGCCCTCCTCTGAACCTTTTCCACCATATCTATGTCCTTGCATACCTGTAGGTAAGGTCTCCAGAACTGGACATTGTACTCCAGGCAGGGCCTCACTAGTGTCCTGTATAGTGGAATTATGACCTCCCTTTTTCTGCTGGTGATGCCCCTGCCTATGCATCAAAGCATCCTATTTGCTTTACCTGCCGCCTTGTCACACTGTTTTCCTACCTTGAGGTCATCAGAGATGACAACCACAAGGTCCCTTTCCTACTTGGTGCATGCTGTATCCTCACTCCCCAACTGATATGTTGTTGCAAGATTTGTGTGCCCCATATGCATTATTTTGCACTTTTTTGTGTTAAATTTTAACTGCCAAACCCTTGACCATTCTACAAGCTTCTGCAGGTCTCTCCTCATTCTGACTACACCCTCTGGCATGTCCAGTCTGTTACAGAGCTTTGTGTCATCAGCAAACAGGGAAATTCTGCCTTCTTGGTCTTGCACAATGTCACTGATGAAGATGTTGAATAGGACCAGTCCCAGCACTGATCCCTGTGGCACCCTACTGGTCAATCTTCCCTCAGTGGAGTGAAAGCCATTTACCACCACCTTCTGTGTCCTGCCACCCAGCCAATTACCCACCTACTGAACTACTGTTCTGTCCACTGCCATATTCCCCAGTTTGTTTAACAGCCTTCTATGCAGTACAGTGTCAAAGACCTTGCTGAAGTCCAGATAGGCCATGTCTACTGCCCTTCCCTGATCCACATCCCTTGTCACCCAGTAGAAAAATTCAATGAGGTTGGTCTGACATGACCTCCCCCCAGTGAAACCATGCTGCCTTGCATCCTGTAGTCTGCTAGCAACCAGATGTTCCACCAATCTTTCCTTCAGTAGTGCTTCCATGATCTTCCCCACTACCGAGGTCAGGCCAACTGGTCTTTAGTTCCCCTCTTCCTCTTTGTTCCTGCTTTTGTATAAGGGGACTACATCTGCTGTCCTCCAGTCTTTGGGTACCTCCCCTGTTTCCAGTGATTGGCTAAAGAGGATTGCCAGGGGTTCAGACACCACCTGTCTTAGTTCCTTTAGGACCCTGGGGTGCACTCCATCCAACCCCACTGATTTACCAACTCTTATTCCTTCCTGTTTCTTTAGGAACCTTTCCCATGTAAAGGGACTTGTGTCCATTTCTGTGCCCTTCCCAACCCTTGTACTTCCTTCAGGCCTGTTACCCTCACCTTCTTCAGTAAAGACTGAGCAGAAATATCAGCTCAGAATGTCAGCTTTACTGTTGTCATCCTCCATGCTGCCCCATCCTCCTCCTCCTTCATTTTCACTATCATTCTCTTTGCCTTCTTTTTTCACTTATGTGCCCTTAAAAGGTTTTGTCCCCCTCTAACCACTGATTTTGTGATGTGCTCTTCTGTCTAAGATTTGACTTTCCTTACTGACCTCCCTGCCTCCCTTTGCTTCTCCATGTACTTCTACCTATCCCCTTCTGCCTGTGTCTTTTTGTGTTGCTGGAATGCCATCTTTTTGGTTTTCACTTTCTCTGCTACCTCCTTGAAAAACCATAATGGCCTCTTCTTCCTTTTCCCCTTGCTAACCTGCTTAATGCATAATTGTGTTGCTCTTGTATTCCCTGTTTTAAATATTGCCCACTGTTCCTCCACCCCCAATTCCCTCCCCATTCCTATTAGTGCCTCTTTCAAGCATGTCCCCATTTTCCCAAAATCTGCCCTCCTAAAATCCTGGATACTTTTTTTGTGTGGTTTGGTTCGGCTCTTTCTGTGATTTCAAACCATAGTGACTGGTGGTCACTGTTTCCCAAGTGCTCCCCCACTGTTACCCTTATCACACTATCCCTGTTTGTGAGCATGAGGTCCAGTATTGCCTTCTGCTGAGCTGGTTTCATGACCAGTTGTTTAAGGAATGCACCCTGAAGGAAGTCCAGGATAAATCTGCTCCTAGTTGATGCTGCTGCTGGGAGGTTCCAGTCCACAACTAGAATACTGAAATCTCCAACCAGCACCACCTCATTCTTGTCCGCCATTCTTTGAATGGCTAGCATTAACTCCCTATCTGTCTCTTCCTCCTGGTGGTCTGTAGACCACCCCTGTGTGGATGGCTGACCCTGTTTTCCTTTCCAGCTTAACCCACAGCATCTTCCCCCTGTTTGTTCCTCCTGGATCTCTGTTGTCTTTATGCCATCTTTCTCATAATGTGCCACTCCTCCTCCCTTTCTGCCTGCCCTGTCTCTTCTGAATATGTTGTAGCTGTGTATAGCCATCTCCCAGTCATGGTTCTCATTACAACAGGTTTCTGTGATGGCCGAAATGTCCAGGTCTGACTGCACCATGGCAGCTTCCAGATCCTCCATCTTGTTCCTAAGGCTCCTGGCATTGGCACCCATGGCTTTCCATGATGTGACCTCCCTGGTTTGTTTTGCTGTTCTATTCCAGTCCACTCCCTTGTTGTCCTTTATCCCTGGTTCTCCCTGCTGTCTGCTCTTCTGTTGTACTTTGTCCTTTTTCTGCCCATCTACCCCTTGTGTGCCTATCTCCATCTTTTGCACACTGCTTTGTAGTAATATCTCCTCCTCCTGTTCTCTGGTTCCTCTGCTAGCTATGGGGGGTGGGCAATTAGGTACCCTTTTTGGTGGCCTGCCCCCCCTTGGCTAGTTTAAATGCTTGTCAATGTAGCATTTAAACTTTTCATTGAGTGCTTGGATTCCCCTCCAGGATGGATGCAAGCCATCAGGCTTGAACAAGCCCCCATCCCTCCAGGTGAGTCCCAAATCACCAAGAAATCCAAACCCTTCCTCACAGCACCAGTTCTTCAACCATGTGTTAAAGTTCCTGGTGAGTGCACCCCTACACTCTCCCATTCCTCTCACAGGTAGTATTTCTGAGAAGGCAACAGATGTAGCTACTTGCTTGAGACCCCTTCCCAATTTTCTAAACTCTTCCTGAACTTCCTTAGGCTCCCCATTTGCCAGGTCATCAGTTCCTAGGTGGATAATGACAACTAGTTCTCCCTCTCACCTTGCCTTCCTGGTGTTCCCAGGATCTTCCTCCCATCCCTCCACACCGTGGCACCTAATAGGCACCTCACTTCCCTGTCCTCCACCTCACATGTTATCACTATTACTGACAACAGAGTCAGTAATAGAAGACACTCTAAGCAATTATACTTGGCCAAATGTAATACTCTGTGAAGAAGATATTGGTTTAGCCATAGGGTTGTTTCAACATGGAATCACCTCCCAGCTGAGGTAGTAGATAGCCCAAATATGGACTCCTTCAAAATAAACTTAGACTCAGCAACTGGGGACAATGTTAAATTCTGTGTTCATTAACAATTCTGGCAAGCACCATGGATGCAATGTCCTTATTGCCTTGAAGTACCTAAGATGATACCTATGATAATGTTTCTATCTCAATCCCCCATGCGATAGAGTCCCTCACCAGGATTCACTTCCTCCTCCTCCTCTGGGATCCACTGGTCCCCCACTGAGGTCACATCCTCGGTTGACCTCCACATCCTTCCCTTCCACTTCACCAGGTGCCTCTGTCTGGTTGTCCCCATTTGCCAGTGCAGCATATGAGATCTGGAGTGGAATAGGAATTGGGATGTACATCTGCCTGACCATCCTAACCCTCTCTGAGCCCACAGTTGTCCAAGTGCTCCTCATTCTTGGCATCCTTTGAGGCAGCGGCATTGGACTGGGTGGTCTCTGGATGGAGGGAAGGTACTCCTGACCCAGTTTACCTCCACTCTGAGTCTGGCTACCTCATCCCAGAGTCCGGGAAGATGCCTGCAGATAGGGTAGCACCTCAGTGTCCAGAAGGTCTGCCTGAATATGGCTGCCCCACAATGAAACAGTTTCTGGAAGATAGACTAAATTCAAATACCACTGGATTCTTTGAACCACTGCATAAGCTTAACATCAAGACATTTGCATCTGTAAGCAAGAAGATAAAATTGAAAGTTAGTAGTGATAAGACAGTGACTATCAATGCAGGCAGGGAGTTGTTAAGCCATCTTGTAGTAGCTGCACAAACAAGAGAGACTGGTCTGTAGGAAGTTTTCACAAATGAGCTTGCCCCTGTTCCATATGTTCTAGCACACTCTGATGGTACCCTGAACAAAACGGCCAAGAGTAAGCTATTGCCTGAATTTGAAAAAGAAGCAGAGTCAATGTATCAACTGCCAGCATCCAACATGCCCACAGCTTGGATTGTGGATAGCATGGATGTTATACAAATGGTCTAGCAAGGAGGTGCAACTAGCTTTGGAGAACTTGCTGAAAAGGTCTTCAGAATAGTACACCAGCTTCTAAAGACTTATGAGAGCTACAAAAGAGTAGATATTGTCTTTGATCAATATGATGTCAAAGATCTAAAGTTTTTGAGCGTGCACGAAGGCAATCATTGCAAAGCAATTAAATCGAAATCCATGGTCCCAAAACGCCCATCCCACGTCGTGAAGTAAGTTAATTGGAAATCCCAAGAATAAAGAACATCTGGTAAAATTCCTGTCAGAATCATGGTGTGATATTGCAGAAGCTTTACTTGGCCCAGATCAGAAAATGGTTATTGCAGGTGGATTCAAGTATGGCCTCATTGCTCAATTGGTCACTTCAGATGGAATTGTAGACCAAGAAGATCTATTCTCATTGCACGATGACGCAGACACTCAGCTTCTACTTCATGTTGCACATGCTTCACAAGAATACCCTTATGTAGTGGTGTGGTCTCCAGACACTGATATTGCAGTTCTCTGTGTACATTTTATTCACAAGTTGGAACCAACTCAAGAGCTTTGGTTTCATGCTGGTGTGAAGTATGAAGCCAGGTTTGTACCAACCTACACCATAGCAGCTGAACTTGGCCAACAACTATGCAGAATGTTGCCAGCAGTACACACACTGACTGGGTGTGATTCAACCAGCAATCTTGCAAGGGCTGGCAAACTAAAACAATGGAAGCTTGTCAGGAAGAATCCACACAAATTTAGAAGTCTTACCAAGTTTGGCACTGCAGTGGATATACCTCCTGCACAGTTGAAATCAGTAGAACTTCTGATAACCCTTTTCTATGCCCAAATGGCTAACTCAGTGGATTTAAATAGTGTGCGATATAAACTTTTCAGTCACAAACAGGCCCGGAACGATGCCCCCTCCCCTCCCAAACCTCTGATAGTCTTCTGTAACATATTAAGTGCTCAAATTACCAGACCCTTATCTGGAACCATGCCCTGGAGGCTCAGCCTGACATCCCATCTCAGTTAGAAATGACTGGCACTGAGCCAGCCAGTGGTGTGGAGGGTTGAGGCATTCATGCTTGACCTCCAGCCATACCAGCGACCTGTGTTCACAGTGTAATTGGGTTGCTGTGGGTTGGCCAGGGAGGAAGAGGAGGACCAAGTATCCCCAATCAGCTCTCCTCTCTGGAAAGAGGAGGATGCAGCAATCAGTATTAGCCTGGCCCCTAGCAGAGACTATGGGCTGGCACACTGATGCTGCCAGGACTGAGGGGCAGAGATGGGGCAGACATTGGGCATACAGCATGTGGGAGCATGCATGGCACTGCCATTGGAGGTCCTTGCATGATCTCCTCTGTGGGGAGAAAAAACAGGGAAACTGCCAGTGGTTGGATGATGGCCTGCACCTGCAGGCCCCGCCTTGGCCAATTGGACCAGTGGAACTGGATTCTAGAAGTGGTGGGGATGAGTGATTCTCCCACTGACCCCACCGGAGGGGGGGGGTAAGCCCTGGGGGAAAGAAGTTGGTGCTGGCAGACATCGAGGGACAGGGCTGGAATGCCCACCTGATCAAGGGTTGCTGGGGGAGAGAAACAATATACTATACAAAAAGGAAATGGCTGGCATCACAACAAGGATGGACACATTTCTCCAATACTAATGACACAGACACTTGCCCCTGAAGCACTCCTGGAACTCATTACATGTGTGTATGAAAAAGCCAAGTGTGAGCACAGCTGCAGTTGTTTAAGGCAGAGCATGGCGTGCACACAATCGTGCTTGTGTACTGGTGGTGAGGACTGTTATAATCCTCATAGAGTTGCCAGTGTGGATCTAGATGAGTGTGATACTGCAGATGATTCAGGCATTGACATGTAGCACATGACAAATCTATTGAAAAAGGCTAGCACACATGTATACTGTCATATTGCCCATCACTGAGAGGGAGTCCATTGGATATTAGTGTTTTGCTAGCACCATGGTATGCAGTAGTATACTGTACCTGGCTTCTGTTATAATGAATATGGTATTTAAAACTTTTGTGTCAATGACTAATCTGTGCATTCATCAATATCAATCACAAGGCCAACATTCTTTAAGTAATGAGCCTTGTTAATTATCTGGGTCAAAGAAAACTTTCGTATGACTAAAATGTGTTTTTGTCTTTTAAAATAAATTGTTTAAATCTCATGTTATTAGTCATTTTTACTTTCAATTGTCTTGACAACTTTAGTACATTTTTGTGGCCTTTTCACTTCTGTGAAATATTTTGACATGGGTACAAAAATCTTGCATTGGCATACTTTGCTACCACTTTACAAGACCACATCCACCCTAAATAATTACCTAAGGGGGCACTTCTATCAGAAAAATGTAGTTGTTGCTTTCTGTATGGGGGGATGCTAAATTGCCAAACATTTCAGGCCTGGGCCCCAGACTGTAGCACAGTGATTTGGTCTCCAGTGTAAGACAGGAGCTGAATATGCAATGGTTGCAATGGGTAGTGGTGAAGTTTCTCTCTGTAGGTGTGCCCTGGCACAACAGATACTGATGCTCCAGTGTCAAGCTGCATGCTAACCAGTTTTCCTGCTAACTCAATTTGGAGGCAGATTTCCTCTCCGTTGTTTTGTGTTGCACAGACTGTGAACAGTGGCAATGTCTCATCTTTTATTTTGGTTGCTGGAGTGGCATCTGTGACATATTGTGTATAAGCAGTCCGTGCTGCTGTCTTGCACACTGTCTGTATGTGACCCACTTTTCCACAGCTGTGGCATTTTTCATGTCGAAAGTGGCATGTGCCATGCTGGTAGTTACCTCCACATCAGTAACACAGTTGTTTTGACCTTGCATAAGTGCCCTGTGGTGCCTGCTTCCAAAATGTTTGGGGTTAATGATAAACGGGTGGTGGACCACTGTGTGGTGTGGAATGTCCTTTGGATTCTGATGCAGGGATCACCTTGTGAACTTCACTTCTTTGTGGTTCAGAATGTCCTGCTAACTCCCCAGTATCCTTCCAGGTGAGCTCAAAAGCAAGTGCAATATTACAGGCTGCCTTGAAGGTTAAGTCTTTTTCTGACAACAGACATTTGTCATAGCCTTTTCCTCTCAGGCCATAGACAAAATGATCATGTAAAGCATCACCCAGAGACTGGCCAAACTCACAGGTGACTGCCAGATGTTTCAAGGCAATAGTGTAGTCGGCAACAGCTTCCCCTTCCATTTGATTTTGTTGATAAAAACTGAAGCGTTCTGCAATGAGAATAAGCCAGGGCTTAAAATGCAGTGAAAATGTCTTAGTGAGTTGCGCATACAGCACATCCACCAACTTGAAATGTGCAGTCAGACTCTTGAGGAGTCCATGTACTGTAGGTCCCAAAACTGCCAGGAAGACATTTGCCTTTTTGTCAGCAGCAATTTCATTCACCGCCAACTAGTGTTTAAAGCATAAAGTAAGAATCAAAGTCCTCTTTTGAGTTGTCAAATTCCAGTACATGTCCAAGTTGTGCCATTGGGGTAGGAATTCTGAAGAACTTACTGTGCTCAGGTGTGCTATTCTGCACTGAGTTGCACTGATTTGGCTGCAATTATGCAGGTCAGCCACTAGGTGCTGATGCTGTGCTGCTTGGTTCTGGAGAGGTGCAGTTTCAGTCCTCCAGCCTAGATGGTGTTGTGGGCAGGAAACTATGCTGTGACTGTGCAGGCTAGCTATTTTCACCGCTCGATGGAGTATTGGCAGATTAATGGCTCCTTGAACTTTTGAATGCCTGGAATTCCTTGGGCTGCCTAGATCACAATCTCAGGCAGAGCTGGGAGTCTGTTTATTTTGAGTAACTTAGAACAGGAGAGTCATGTGCTCATTGGACCAGGGCAGGGTGTGAGTATAAGGCTACCACCCCAATGCAATATGGAAAGAACAAAGTTACTCACACTCCAGAGCTAATGTATGGGCACCTGAATCACGTTGGTCTACGGTCAGTGTTTTAATGACTTAACTTTGGCTATTACAGCATGAAAAATAAAAAAAAACATCTGGTGGATAGAATCTGTGTCTGGAAATCTCATTTTAGTTCATACTTCAGCTCTGTAGTGCGAGCAACTTTGTTCTTGCCATATTATTTATTTTGAGTGTTCTGCAGTTTAAAGTAATAGGCAGTTCACAGTGCTGTAGTGTGTTAAACTTGCTATATGTATGTAGTTTAAGCAAAAGATTGCAGCTGGCAGATTTAGGGTGCTTAAAGTAACTTGGCTGTTAGGGGGAATAGGAGCCTGACAGACCAACACTAGGAAGCAGGGAGATTCCTTGTGCACTTAAGGAACACTCAGTAGCTTACCTGATCTTTCTTGTACCTGTGGGAGTTGTTTTTCTTGTGATCCTTGTCACCAGTGTAATATTCCTGTGCCCTGGACAGACAGTCTTAAACACAGCACATCAGTTCAGTGGCCATCTTTATTCCTACCCAGGAGATACTTCATACTTGTCACATACTGTTGGACACAAATAAAATAAAATGCCCACTGGGCATGGCAGGAACTATACCTACATAAGACTAGAAATGTCTAGATGCACGAACCACAGCCCTAATGGCATCCCTTGTACTTCCTGATATAATATACATAAGTACCTATATGTATATGGTACAAAGGTGGCACTGGAAATTCTTTTAAATTTTAGCATGGGGCAACTATTCACAAGTTTATCCTAGAAGGCAGAGTTCAGCAATTCACCTGAACTTTGCAGCTAAATAAAACTTCATGGCTCACACAATCTCTTGTAGCAGACCTGGGGGCCGAAACCACAACTGCTCCTCCACTGGCATGAGAATGTTGTATTAGAATCTCTAATGTATATATTATTTTATTTACAATAACATACTACACATATTCAATTTACTTCTTGCCTTGAGGAAGTCTTAGATGGCAAAATGTCAACAGTTATGGTGGCCTTACATCATCCTTAATAAAATGGATATTTAGAAACTTTTTGGCAGTGGGTAGAACAACTGATTTCATTTTGCTTTTTGATACTTGTCTTATATACTGTTAATCAGCTTCTCCCTCAAAAAGGATGGCTACTTATTTTGTTTTTCTCTTCTTTATATTAAAGCAGCAGTGCTATGAACCAGAATGTTGTCTGTACTCTTTTAATTTCAAGGCATTTGGTTGTTATGTACTTTTAACCAACTATTCTGCTTATAATGATTTTAAATTTTAAGTTACATATTCTGGATTACTCCTGTTTCACACAGACTTTTGCCAGGAATTGTCATGTTGGAACTCGTTGCTTTATGGGAGATTTTTTTCCATATTCACAGTGTTTATCGGGATGCAACTCGAGACTCAGAGTCAGTTCAGAGGCGTTACACGCTCACGAGAAGTCTGTTGTTAAGATAACTGAGGCAGTGTTTTTTCAGGAGAGTTCTGTCTCCTCGAGTAGCAGCTCAGAGTCATTGGAGTAAGCAGAACATTTGAACGATCGGAATAAAAGTTTCTAACATGTGAAGATTTGTGTAATTTTTTCCACGTTCACACCATCACATGTAAATGTGTTGCCTTTTGCTGGTTATGCTAGCTATTGTATTTAGTATTGAGGGGACAGTGGTAGTGTTGTGGTGCGTAGCTGTTCTTGTGTCTGAGGTTTGAAGCAGTGTACATTACAAAGGGGTCGCTGCATAAATACTGTAATTTGGGTGGTGTTTTTTTTTTTTTTTTTCAGAAAGACTGCATCCAATGACAGGAGTACTGAAGGGAGCGTGGTGGGTGGGATGTCATATACACACGGTTCCAGCACAGTCCCCAGACTTGATCCTAACACACACAGCAAACAGGTCTGCCAATACACAGGTCTCAATGTCACTAAGAACAACTTACTGCTAGCGTGCTCCCTTTATACACAATTGTCAGCCTTTCTTTTCAAGTCTGTATTCACTGCATGTTCACTTCGGCATTCCTTGCCATATCCTCCATGTAAAAGGTCAGGCACTGGTGAGTACTTTTACATAACAAACTCTCTCTTGCACATGATTCTAGTGTGTGGCACAACTCATGGCAGAAGCAGAGCAACCAAAACAAGCAGAATGTGCAGTGTTAGGAAGGCAACGAATAAAAAAATACCTTAATAAAGAAAAGCTGCAGTAACTCTGGCAATATAATCAGACTTTTTTTTGTTTCAGTCACAAATACTGCTTCTGTGTTTGTGTTTATCTGCCGGCAACTTGGGGTGAGCACGCATGCACAGCTTAAAGCACTCTCCAAAAGGCGTTATGGGAGTACAGTACAGACTACTACAATGGCAGATAATTAATTTCTTCGCACAAATTAATTACTTTCTAACAAAAATATTAAAAGAAAAATGGCAATTGGAAGCAAAAACACTAACATGGCGAGTAACTGGAACATTTGCTTAACGCAGCAGCATACACAAACAGTCTACCTTATTTTTTACTGAGCTTCGTTGCACTGCTGCTTTAAGAAAGGTCTGGGTCACCCTTGATCACTTTGAAAAATGCAGGGATTACATTTGTAGAGTTTACATCAAGTATGGGGGAGGAGCAAAAGGAGAAGGCTTTGGAACTTTGAGGAATAATTTGTAACGGGGAGTTTTGTAAACTTGTGTTTTGACCACTGCACAACTTTGAAAACTGAGTTATGTAACCCAATAAATGTTTCTAAAATAAAGATTTTTGGTGGGCCGGCTGGGGGACCAGGATTGAGCATCCCAGAGGAAACTCTCCTCCTCTGGGGGAGGGGGGGCAGCTGGCTCCAATAAATACTGCCAGCTGTGTGACCACAAATGGCAATGCAGTCACAGCAGCTTAGTGGGAGGGGAATGCTGGATAGTGCCATATTACACACACACAGCCTGCTGCCAGTGTTCTGATGGTGCAGGGACCAGAAAGCATGGATAAACCTTGACCAAAGCAAGATGAATTCAACCTCCTGCAGGCCCCCACCTGTGACCTGGCATCCTCCAGATTGGATACTGTTCAGAACGTGAGTTGGGGATCTCCCTCCCCCACCCATGGAGGGTGAGCATGGGGAATGGAATGACAGTAAGCCCAAGAGAAGCCAGGTTACAGGGCTGGGAAGGTCAGCAGGACAGGGGCATGGGTGGACATACGGACATAAAAAATGAAATCAAAAACGAAATAAAGATTTTTACATACCTGTTGTAGCTACAAACCTGTGACATAACTGTACTAGCTGATATGTATGGCAACATATATAGAGGTTAAAAGGGCTCCAGAGACATGGAACTAGACAATCCCCATTTTATTAAATAGTCAGGCACAGGTGGGTAAGCAGGGCCTTCATGTGCTTCCACAAAATGGGTGGTTATGATCACATCTATGTTGCCCTATTAACAGAGGCAGTACTGTTACTTGGGGTACCAGCAGAGCAGGGGTGCTTTAATATAGAAGGAAGTTGAGTTTCATTTGAAATGCTTAAAAAGTGCAAATATAAAAATAAATGATTGTTATGGCCCTTGTGCTCAGAATATTCTTATAACTTTTTTGGGACAAGGTGAGGTGGGGTGGAATGGTGTGAAAGGGGCATTATGAGCAGTGTAGGGTACCACAAGTACATCAATTTGAGGAGCCATTTTATCTAAAAGCACCACTGCCCATTTACATACCCACACTGGGGGCAGGGGGCTTTTCTCATATCCCTTGGGAGAGTTGGGTTCTTATAGCATGTAAGGCTGATGGAACTCTGGAATTGCATGACATGCAGGGCACTTATTAAAACCCAGGTCCTTGCACTGCACATGCTGTTTTGAAAACTGTGTACATTAGTACTTTCGTAGAAAAATAACTGCCTGCTTATCTGCCACAGTAGTTTCTTTAATGTGGGACCTTACTATCATCATCATTTGGTTTCAGGTAGTACAGATCACAATTTCTTTCTCAAAGGGAGAACAGAATCAATTTTTGGAACCACTGGCATTCTTCATGTCACACTTGTATCATCTCTAGAGCTGGGCTCAAAAGACCAGACCACAGATATCCAAACTTGGAAAAAAGTTAAAACATTTATTTATGTTAAAACCACAGTGGGCATCCTCCTGCCACCACCACCAACATGTCACACATGTACGTGCTTTATCAAGGTGTCTGATCTGTTGAGCCCAGCTCTAGAGATAATGCAACTACAGATCATAAACATTCCCGTCAATGTTCTGTATAATACAGAGAAACAAAAATACATTTAAAATTAGAAAGATGTAAAGTAACAGAAGTCATGATACAGGCAGTGCAATTATGTTACTTCTCTATTTTATTTCAAAAGATTTACCAGAAAAGACATACTGAGCTGAAATAGCTCATTTCCAGAAGCATCCTGGAAAGAGGATGAAATGAGGAGTGTGCAGCAATAAGTTACAACAGTTACACAAATCAAAAATCACAAATATAAGTTAAACAATTACATAGCAGAAAAATGCACAAGATGAGCTAGACAGAGCATCTAAAGAGCAGCAAGTAAGTGCAAACTGAAACACAGAGAATGAACAAGGCACTGCTAAGTGTAGATTAAAGTGTAGATGGCAGCAACTGGAGAGGTAAATGAAACGATGTTGGCACCTCGTTCAGTGGGAAGGATGGAGGAAACTAGTGGGACAGGGGGAAATGAATTAGGGTAGGAGCAAGGGCAGTGGAAAGGAAGAAATTGTAAGGTATCATCAGCACAGGAATCATAGACCACTGCAGTAGTGAGTAGTGAATTCATGGAGTAGAGATTTGAGTGAGTGGGAGGAAGAAGCAGTACAAATGGTAATGGAAGAGAGACCCTTAATTTGGGGGAAATGGAAGGAAAAGGCAGCTTGGCCAGCAGAGGCTTTTGCCTGGAACAGCCTCCCAATGAAGGTGGTGAGGGCAAAAATGGAAACGGGCTTCAAGAATCCATGGGACAGACATAAGGGAACCTTAGAGGTAGTGGATGGGGTAATGCTGGAGATCAAGTAGGGTCTATGGTGTTACAGCAGGTAGGGAAAATTGGCAGACTAGGTGGGCCAAGCAGTCCTTATCTGCTGTCAATATCTATGTTTCTATGTTTCTTACAGAGGGGAATGCAAGAGAGAGCAAAGGCCAGAGTTGTGAAGGGAGCAGGAGGTAAAAATGGGGGAATTGAGGAGAGAGAGGAGAGGTAAGGTAATGGGGGAGGGACTCAAGCCATAATTTGGAAATGAAAGTAGTGCAATAAGTAAGGCACCTGACATCAAGGGAGGGAAAGGAGAGGAAGGTGTAAATGGATCAGTGGTGAGTTCTGGGGCGGCGCAATTAAGGGCAAACTGGCAGAAGGAGTCCAGGTGGATTTAGAAGCAGCACTGTAATCAGTGTCACCATAAGCAAAGATAGGAAGAATCAACTTCAAGATGACTGCTCTGCAAAATCAATGTAATGATGCAGCCAGACCCCAGGGTATTTAAAGGGGGAAAAAACTTTAAACTGCAGCACCATCAGGGGTATGGAAGGGGATGGTGATCCGAACTAGTTTCTGCCTTGTGCCAAAAGTCATAGAGTTCCTTTCTTGGTATTGATGGATAGCTGATTAGCCTGGAACCAGTGCTGTATGTTAGTCAAGTCCATTTGGAGCAGTGCCATGACTTCAGCAGCAGAGAATACAGAGGCACAGAGGACTGGGTCATCTGCATACATGTGAATGGACACAAAGGAAAAGACATGGGGAAGGTCATTTAGGAATACAGAGACTAAAATAGGACCAAAGACGGGACCCTGGGGTACACCAGATCAGATTAAGGACACAAGGGGATAATGCACCACCGATATGGACAGCTTGAGACCTGCCCCTGAGGCAGAAATAGAACCATGCAACTAAGACAGCAGAAAGCCCTGCTGCCTTTAGCTTGTCCAGAAGGATAGTATAGGCAACAGTTCTATCCTTGCATGGTGCCAGTGTGAGGGTGCCATGTCACTACGCCGCTAAACGACTATGTCATTGACCTCTTTTTTTGTCGGGGGCCATGCCCCCTGCTGCCGCCTTGTGGGGGGATGTACCCCAACACACACCCTAACTGTATATTCTAACTCCTGGGAGGGGCAGACCTCTGGGAGGGGGTGGAAAACTCAGTATTTGGCACTGTAGTTACTGGGCACCCTAATGCCTGTGCCCCAATGCACTGCAAAGATGGGCAACAATGTCAAAGGTTTTGGCCAGGTCAACAAAAATGGCTGAGGTAACTAAGCCCTGATCCATACCAGATAGGATGGAGCCAGTGAGATGCAGGAGGGAGGAAGAGATGGAGTGGTGCTTCTTAAATCTAGACTGGTAAGGGGCAAAGAAAGAGGAGGAATCACGGAAAGGGGAGAGTTGGCAGAGAATAAGGTGTTTCTGGAGTTTAACCATAGTAGAGAGGAGAGAGGTAGGGCAGTAGTTACCAAGGGAGGAGGGATACCCTCCTTTGGGAATGGGTATGACTGTAGCCTGCTTCCATGTGTCAGGGATTGTGACAAGAATGAAGGAGAGGTTTTAAAGTTAGGTGACAGCAAGATCAATGGCAGAAGCAGAGAGAGACAGGAGCTTGGCCTCTAGATCATCAGGGTACCACCTTTGTGAGGGTTTAGAGCTAAGAGGGCTTTGAGGGAAGAAGAAGGTTTGGTGAGGAAGAAGAAAGAGGAGAGAGTGAGGAATGAAGGGGAGTTAAGGCAAAGGGGGAATGAGAGATGGGGTAGAGGAGGGGAGGAAAGGTGGAAAGGGCACAGGAGGCAAAAAAGGAGTTGAAAGATGAAGTGACAGTAGCAGGATCTGAGACTAGGGTGTCACTCACCTTGAAGATTGGAAGTGGGACTTGGTTGGATGGGAGAAGAGAGTGAGAATGACTTTTCCAGAACTTAGAGAGGTGGTTAAGGTTGTTCTGGAGCGTAGATACAAAGTAATCAGCCTTTGCAAACCTTGTAGCTCTGGTACATTTCATTGCAAAGGGCCCTATAACTGGTAAGGTTAAATGGTAAAAACAAGTGGACTTGTAAGTCTAACAAGCAAGGTCATGTACTTGATGACAGGCCAGCAACTCAGCTGAGATCCAGAATAGGTGAGAACCTCAGACCCTAGTTTTTCTCAAGTAGGCATGGTGATCCCAGACAGACAAGAACTTGGAGTTAAGGAATTTGAGATTTGTGCTTATGTTGCTGACAGCTGAAATGGGGGACCAATCAGTAGCCACAAGGTTAACATGAAGAGAGGAGAGGAAAGGTCCAGAGATCAGAAGGATTGGAACTGTATGAATTTGGGGGAAGCTTTCAGATGATGTATCCTCTGCACATAGTAGACCATATGGTGGTCACTGAAGGCATCTGGAAGGGTACCAGCATCCACTATATGATGGGAGTGTGAGGAGAGGACCCATTCCAGGAGTGAGCATTTGGGGGATTTGTGAGTCAGCTGAGTGAGATCACAGAGTAGTTGTGAGAGCTGGAGGGACTTCACATTTTGGCATAATTTGCAAAGGGAGGCGGAGTGCCAGTTGAGATTGAACTCACATAGGATTAGCAACTCTACAGAGGATTCAAGAGATGATATGGTGGTGAGGAGTTCAGTGACAGATGAGGTAGCCCTTGGGATAGCACCCCTGGGGGTTATATTTTGGAGGCACCGCTGAGATTAGCGTCCCCCAGTGGCCGAGTAGATGAAGTGCCCCAACATGGCCAAACTAAAGGAAAAACTGGAGGGGGATATTACAACTAAGATTAAGTTAGACCCTGTTAAGATGATGGTGCATAAACTGATGGAATGGGGAGAAGCTGAAGAGTTGGACTCCCAGAAAATTGTGTTACTACTGGATGTGCCTCTGGGGATAAAGAACGCTGACCTTGTTTCTGCAGTTGAGCATGTTAAATGTTTAGGCAAGGTAGAGGTGAAGGGGTGAATGGCTGACCTACTTGACCAGACCTTGCAGGTGCTGCTGTTATACAGTATAATTATACACCCTGAGAGGGTGCCCCCAGTGATTTACCCGGAAGGTGCTTCAAAGGGGTGGAGGGTCATTCATGTCCGGAGTGGTTCAGTCACCCCAGGGGGGTCTCCCAAGGCTAATAGCTTTAAAGATAAACTGCTTAAACTGTTAGCAGCAGAAGGGAGGACTACTCAGGAATTACTACAAGTGTTAGACCTTTCTAGTGATCCCACCCCCCAAATCTCCCCAGGTACCTCTCCCGGGTCCTCTAAGAGTTCCATTCTGGCTTCACCCCCTATAGTTGTTCCCCCCCATACAGCTAGACTCCTATCGGAGATTGAAACTTTCTTCTGGTACTGTGCCTGTACCCTTGGGAGAAGATGATTTGGAGACTTGGATGGACTATGCTACCCCTTTAGTCCAAGAGTGGCAGTGCTCTGAGGGAGAGAAATGAAAGAGACTGATGGAGAGCCTGAGGGGCCCAGTTTTGGAAGCCATTCATTTCTTGCGGACTACTAGTCCTGAAGCCACTACAGTACAGTACCTTTCTGCCTTAGAGGAGGTGTTTGGGAGTACAGAAACTGGGGAAGACTGGTTGTGGAAGTTCAAGTCAGCTAAACAGTGGAGGAATGAGAAATTGTCAGCCTTTGTCACCAGAATGGAAAGGGTACTGCAAAAAGCTTATCGAAGGGGGGGTAACTGCCCCAGCATTGAATCAGGTTCAGCTGGATCATATCCTGAAATCTGCTAGGTTTTCTAGTGTGATATTGTTAAAACTCAAGTTACAGGACCGACGGGCTGCCCCTGCAGAATACTGTCAATTGATGAGAGAGATTCGAGAAGTTGAGACTGATGAAGAGGAGTGGGAACCCTATGTGGGGGTTGTGAATCTATGCCAGACCCCTGAGCCCAGTGAACTAGATGAGACCCACCCCTTGAGGGGATTTAACAAGGGGCCTGATGCATTTTCTGTGCCACCAGAGGCCCAGGATGGAGTGCAGGTGCATGCTGTTTCCTCTGACCCCCGGGTGGAAAGTGATTTGAAGGCCGAGATTAGAGACTTACAGGAAATGGTGAGAGAATTGAAACAAACTGCTGCAAAACCCCTCCAAATTTGGGGAACCTGAGTTATCTAGAAATAGATGACCTAGTCAAGAGGAGCCCTCCAGAACCCCCGACGCCTCCCGGCAGGCAAGATATTTCCCTTCCAACAAAGACCCCCGAGATACTAAGTTTTGTTACCACTGTGGGGAGGATGGACATTTTCAGACTGAGTGCCAGTTACCAGAGAATTTAAGGAGGGTCAACAGCAGGCTAGTAGCCTGGCATCGCAAGGCCTATACCAGACCTCAGGGAGGGCCTCCTCGGAAGAGTTTTGTGACCCGGGCTAATGCCCAAGCAACCTCAAAAACCATGCCCCCTGAATGGTCTGATGTGGTGGGTCCCTCAATGGAAACCACTGTGAGAGTGAATGGAGTCCCCCACCCAGGCTGTGTTGGACAGTGGTTCCCAAGTGACTATTATGTTTCAGGACTGGTATCAGAGGCACTTGCCTGAGTTGCCTCTGCAGCCCTTGGGTGGACTAAATGTTTGGGGACTGAGTGATAAGACCTAACCTATTCTGGGTATATCTGGATTTGGTTGTCTTTTCCTACTTCTGTAGCTGGGGTGGCTGAACAAGTGGAAACCTTGGCACTAGTGTGTCCTCCCACTGGACTATATGATGGGGTGCCTTTGTTAATTGGAACACATGCTCACATGTTTGGTCACTTAGTGCAGCTGTGCTCTGAAAAACAGAGGTCCAGGACTGGACGAGCTCTCAGAATACCCGCCTTGATTCAGAAGGCCTATGAGACCCAGAGAAAGGCCAGCCAGGTGGAACCCAAAGGCCCGGTGGGGGTTGTCTGGAAGAAGGATCCAGAATCCTTGCTGCTAGCCCCAAATGCCCAGTGTGTTCTACAGGGAGAGGTCTGGATTAGAAAGGATGTTAAGAATAAACTACTGATGCTGGATGCACCGGGCGAGGGAAAGTTGCCAGAGGGGTTGTTGGTTAAACCCAGTATCTTACCTGCTCGAGCCCATGCTTTTGCCAGAAGAGTAATGGTTCAAGTGCGCAATGTATCTGATAGAGAGATTCTAGTGAAGCAGGGTTGCACTCTGGCCACGGTGCATTGTGCTGATACTGCTGTTCTGCCCAACAACAAGACTCCCGGGAGGAGTGACTGAGTGACCCCTGACCTGTTTGATTTCGGTGATTCCCCACTGCCAGCAGAGGGGAAGAAAAGGATTAGTGAAAGGCTCGTCCAGAGGGAGCAGGTGTTTTCCCTGAAGGAGTGGGATGTAGGATGTGTGCAGGGAGCTGAGCACCACATTCAGCTACAGGATGTGCGACCTTTCCATGAGCGATCTTGACGCCTGGCCCCTGCTGATATAGATGATGTGAGACAACACCTGCAGGAAATGCTCGCAGCTGGGGTGATACAGGAATTCAGGAGCCCCTATGCTTCGCCTAGTGTAGTAGTGAGGAAAAAGAATTGAACTGTTCAGATGTGTGTGGATTACTGTACTTTAAACAGGTGAACCATACCAGACCAGTACACCATGCCACGCATTCAGGATGCCTTGGATTGTCTAAATGGTAGTAAGTGGTTTTCAGTGTTAGACCTTCGCAGTGGGTACTACCAGATCCCGATGGCTCCAGAGGATCGAGAAAAGACTGCTTTCATTTGCTCATTAGGCTTTTACAAGTTTATGCGGATGCCCCAAGGGATTTCAGGCACCCCTGCTACTTTCCAGCATTTGATGGAGCATGCTGTGGGTGACATGAATTTGCTCGAGTGTTTAGTCTACCTGGATGATGTCATAGTGTTTGGCAGCTCCTTGGAGGAACATGAAAACAGGTTGTTCAAAGTCCTGGATCGACTGGAAGATTTTGGTCTCGAACTGTCTATAGATAAGTGCCAATTCTTTCAAACATCTGTGAAATATGTGGGGCACATAGTATCCACTGACGGCATAGAGACTGACCCCAGCAAAGTGGAAGCTTTGACTACTTGGCCTCGACCAAAGAATTTGAAAGAGCTGCAGCGGTTTCTGGGGTTTTGTGGGTACTATAGGTGATTCATCAAAGACTATTCTCGAGTGATTCGCCCTCTCCTCAACCTTACTCAGGGGTATCCTTCCACCCACAAAAAGTACAAGAAAGCTGTGCTCTCTGAGAATGAGAAAAAATATTTCCACCCAAATGATGTGTTTGGATCTCGCTGGACTGCTGATTGCGAGGAAGCTTTCATGACATTATATATCAACTTACCCATGCTCCAGTGTTGGCATATGCTGACCCTGCCAAGCCGTATGTTCTTCATATTGATGCCAGTCTACAAGGATTGGGAGCTGTGTTATATCAAGAGCACCCAAACGGGCTAAGACCCGTAGCTTTTGCCAGCAGGAGCTTGACCCCTTCAGAAAAGAACTATCTAGTGCACAAACTAGAGTTCCTGGCCCTGAAGTGGGCCATTGTTGATCAATTTCATGACTACTTGTACGGCGCTAAGATACTGGTGAAGACTGATAACAATCCTCTGCATATGTGCAGACCTCAGCTAAGTTGGATGCCACTGGCCATAGGTGGCTCTCTGCGTTGTCTACCTACGACTATGGTATTGAATACAGAGCAGGCCTAAACCATATAGATGCTGATGCTCTCTCCCAGAGGCCTGTGCCCCGAGCTGACTGGGTCAGGTTGTCAGAACCTGACATAGGAGCCCTTTGCCAAAAATTTGACAAGGAGGAACAGGTGTCTCCTGATGCTGTGGATTGCATGGCGGATTGCTTGGGGCCATCTGAGAACTGAATACCTGCTGCTTACTGTCATTTTTCTGCCTTAGACACTAGTGTGCTGCCCCAATTCAATAATGATAGTCTCCAGCTGGCTCAGTCTCGAGATCCCATGATAAAAGCTGTTTTGGAGGCTCTGCAAGTAGGGAGAGATGTGTCAAAACTGTGTTCCACTGACCTGAGAACTGCCCTGTTACACAAAGAAGGTTCAAAGTTGAAACTGATTAATAAACTATTATACAGGGAGACTGTGGACAAAGAGGGGTGGGTAGACAAACAACAACTGGTGCTGCCCACTGCTTTTAGAGAACTGGTGTTGAGGTCCTTGCACAATCACATGGGACACCTCGGCATAGACCGAACCCTTGACCTAGTGTGGTCCCCATTTTATTGGCCCAAAATGGGGGCTGATGTGGAACAGCATATCAGGACTTGTAGCCAATGTCTGCAAAGAAAGACCCTGCCTCAGAGGGCTGCCCCCCTGGTTAATATCACTACTAGTGCCCCTATGGAATTGGTCTGCATTGATTTCCTGAGTCTGGAATCAGATCTGAGAAACATCAGCAATATATTGGTAGTTACCGATCATTTCACCTGGTATGCACAGGCTTTTCCTACTGAAGATCAGAAAGCAACCACGGTGGCTAAAGTACTAGTTGAGAATTTCTTTGTCCACTATGGGGCCTCCCAAAGAATCCATTCTGATCAGGGGAGAGATTTTGAGAGCTGCTTGATTAAAGAAATGCTATCCTTGTGGGGAGTATGAAAGTCAAGAACCGCCCCGTATCACCCCCAGGGAGATCTCCAGCCTGAAAGGTTTAACCGCACATTGCTTGATATGTTGGGCACACTGCAACCTAAAGATTAGCCTAAATGGAGCCAGCAGATTAGCACCTTGGTACATGCTTATAACTGCACCAAAAGTGATGCCACTGAGTTTTCCCCGTGTAGACTGATGTTTGGGAGAGAAGCTAGACAGCCAGTGGATGTATGTTTTGGGGTTTCTCCTGATGGGGTTCAAGCAGCTAATCATCTACAGTATGTGCAGAAGTTGAAGGCCCAACTAAACCATGCCTACCAATTAGCCCAGACCATGGCTGCTAAACAAAACCTGGCCAATAAGGAGAGGAATTATAAGAAAGTGAAAGCAATGGAGCTGAGAGAGGGGGATAGAGTGCTATTGAGGAATCTGGAACTGCATGGCAAACACAAGATTGCTGACAGATGGCATCACCTCCCTCATATTGTTGTGGGAAAGCTGGAAGATTTACCTTTATATAAAGTGCGGCCTGAGAACAACTCAAAAGATGTGAAAACTATACACAGAAATCATCTGCTGCCAATTGGACAGATTTTGATAGAGGCTGAATCTCCCAATGCCCCCCGGCCTGTGACTAGAGCTGCTGCCAAGAAAAACTAAAACCAGTTGATTCTTCAGAAATCAAACTAAAAGGCTTTCTCCAACCCCCTCTGTTGAAGTTGATTGCCAGTCTGTGTCTGAGGACAGTGAGAATAACCTTGAGTACTACCCCTCTTATGAGCTGAGCCAGCTGTTTAGGGGCAATCCCCTAATCAACCCTGGGGATGAAGTTGGGTTTCCTGGACTGTCTGAGCCCACAGTTTTATCTCTGGAGCCAATGCTCCTGGAGGGAGAAGTGAGTGGTATTAAATCTGAAGATATGAGCTCATTTGGACTGGCTGAACTGTCTGATTTCTCAGATGAAGGAAGTGACATGGGGGAGGCAACTGGTCATATGCCAGAGCAAGAAGAACATTTTGAGTGCCCTGATAGCTCCCCAGCAGTACCAGAAATGCCCCCAGCTGAGGCAAGTAGTGTGGGTTCTGACATAGAGGGCCCCATCCCTGGAGGTACTATGGGCTCTGGGTCCCCTTCTCCTATAGAGGTTTCCCTGACCAACCCAAGTGGGGCTGAAATGGAGTTGGGGCCTTCAGAAATTTTATCTGAGACTGCTAGACAGACTGGCCGAGAAGTACGGCCTGTGGTGAGACTGAGTTGTGAGTCCCTGGGCCAGCCTGTGGATCTGCCTCTGAATCTGGTCCATAAAGGGGTGTAGGTGTCCCCGAGCTCCTTGCCCAAACTAACCCTGGGAAATGATTCCAAACTGTTAGTGTCACCCTCTGAGTATGGTGCCCCTGCCCCATTTAGCCCTCAGATAGCTGATAGGGAAGGGCCTCCTCTACCCAGGTATCATGGTCAGGAAGCATTGACCTAATTTAAGAAGGAAGAGGTTGTCTGTATGTGTAATGTTGTATAACCAAAAGTAAACTGTGTAATACAGTACCAATGTATGTAACCCAAGGTCTGATGTACTGTCAGTTAAACTGTTTTGCCTTAAAGTGATTTAAGGGTAACTACTTGACACGGACGCCAAGTTCTTTCCAGGCCAGGAAGGGTGTAACCCCCCTACAAATAGGGGTTCCTAAAAGCCTTCCCGGAGCTGCTTACTAGTTCATTGCCTAACTGGTGCTCGACGCAATGCCGCCAAAATGCGGGCGTTGTGAGTGCTTTTAAAGCCTCCAGTACTGTCTCTTTAAGAGCTGCCTGCTTGCAGGCTTCAGTGGTGTGTATAGGGGGGACTGGGGTTTCCCTGCTAGAGTCCCACCTGAGCTGTGGTGTAATCGCTCCATGTTGTAGTCGCTGAAAGCGCAAAGGGAGCCCGTCTGACAGATGTAACTGTTTGGCTGTAATCACTTAAAGTATTAGTGAAATTACAGTTCGGCTAACCTGCCTTCATTGCAGCTGGGACTCTGTGTGTTTGGCCCCTCCATTTTGGACCTGGACTGTTGAGATGAGCCAATTGGAAAAGGGGGGGCACTAAAATGGAGATCGCTTCAGCCAACCAGAATCAGGACTCTCTTTGGAGCAGGCTGGCCATAGGGGATACAGCCAGTAATTCTGGGAAGTGAAGTTCTAGACTATGGCGCCTTTTTGCACCAATGAGGACAGTATGGAGCGACTGACATCTGCAGCCCTCCAATGGGATCATGTGGTGCCCAAACTAGGATTCCTTGCTCAAACTGCCAAGGGGCAGAGTCGTTGGTGCTCGTGAAGGGAGAAGGAGCTCTGGCTCCTGGGCTGGGAAAGTCTTTGCGCGGGAAGCGCGTGTGTTAGGCCTAGCAGCCAGGCGGTTGCATCGCTGAAAAGAGAGAGAGAGAGCGGACAAGATCCATGGAGGAGTGCAAACAGAGGAGGCTGTACGTTTACAGCTACCTACCAGGCTCACCCTGTAGAGGACTGGAGAATCTGCTGAATCGCGCTCGGTCTGTCAGGACAAGTGAAGCTGCGTTGTTCACTCGGTTCAGTGAGAAAAAGCAATCGAGAGTTTGGAGCAGCTGCCTGGTATGGTACCCCCCTGTGTACATATAAATGTGTGGAGCAGTGTCTGCATCACAGGCCAAGTCCTGCAGGGTTGTGAGAGGGATCTTTCTGCAGAAATCGTGAGTACTAAAAATCAGGGTAGCTCCTTGTCAAATGTCCTTTCTGAGGACAAGAGTTGTCTGGCTGTTTATTGGTTGCATGAATCGTGCCTGCGGGCTATTACAAATCTAACCTAGGTATCAGATGCTTGTTTATTCTCCAGGGCCCCAACCAGCTGCACCGAATAGGCTAGCCTTGTAAGGCCTGGGTACCCAAAGACAGTGACTGATAGGTTTGGCCTGTGCACAGTGCCCTACATAGTAGAAGTGTTAAGCTAATCAACCTGATCGCCCCCGTCCTTGTTACTCCCCTCTTTAATAAATCAGATTTGTTGTTGCAAGGTATACCGTTGGAACTTCGTGTTTATGCTACCCTTTTTGTGTATGGGTTATTGTATAACTGCATCTTATTTTACAGGGGATCCTCAGCACCTAGTTGGCCATCCCGATCTGGGGGTAAGTGTAAGTCATAACAGCTGAGTGGGAATTGCTGGTGAGCCACTAGAAGGAAGAAAGAGGGGTTGCAGTGGCCCAGAGGGCTGTGACCAGGTCGCATTTGACTGTTCCAACCCCGACCTCTGGGTGGAGGCACCCGCCATTGGATCCAGGCCCCTCAACCTGTTGTTGGCTGAGCAGGCAGGGGTAGTAGCCCTTGGGATAGTGTCACTAGGGGTTACATGTATATGCCCTATTTATGCATGTGAAATGGGCATTTTTGTGTCTTTTATAAAATGCCCTGCATATCGAATACATAGGTAAGTGTCCCAATCAACTCAGAGTCTAGGGAATCCTCCTCTGTTTTGGTTCACCCCATCCAATTACATCTCATGCTTGGAGTTCCACTAATCTCCCCACCACAGGGCCACCATGCTGTCCACTGATTGGACTGATGCCCTTGTGTAAGTGCTGCCCTGTCCATCTGCCAGCAGCTTTTTTGGCCTTGCCAGGATATCAGGACAATGCATGCTCCTGGAATGGTGCATGTGTGCATCGGCTATTTTGAATAGGAGCAAGTAATGCAGCAGAAGGATTAGCAAGGGTGGGCATTCAAGCAGTGTGGTGAGCTGCAACGGGAAACAGCCAGAAACAGGAGGACAGTTCATCAATATGTTCAGTGGGACATCAAAGTTGTGGACTAGAGCTGTGTGAAACTGGAGTTAGGGTATGTAGTCCTATGCAACAGTACACGAGGCAGAAAAAAGCTGAGGGAAGGAACGAAGAACAGACATCACTCCAAATCTTTTGTGCTGTAAACTGGAACAGTAAAATAGCCCACAAGCCACAGCACTGCAAAATTAAAAGTGGCTTTTATTTAAATAAATAGATATCTCAGTCTGTTTTAGACAAAGAGATTTAAAACATTATCACCAAATTCCAAAGGAGCCATGATGGATACCCAACAGCACATTTTGTCAGGTGTCCATCAGGGCTACCTTGGAATTTCGTGATGGTGTTTTAAAACTGTTTGTCTAAAATGGAGTGAGGTATCTATTTAAATAAAGGCACTTTAAATTTTGCAGTCCTATGTGTGAGAACTCTTTCTATGGCAACATGGTAATAACCATGCTGACATATTGCTATTAGATAACAGAAGAAGGGGCTGTAGAAGCTCATGACCGGATACCTAGACTGTGTCCTTCCATAGTGGAATCAAAGCACATGTGGCAGTGTCCATTTACCACAGTGCTGCTCACCCCCCATGCACTATTTTCTAGCTCCGCACTCACTTTCAGTTCACTTCTTCATTCACAACACTGCTTTTACTTTTAAAAATAAAATAATTTGTTTCTGGGTCTCTTAAAAGCATATAAAACAGAAAAAGCACTAAGTCTGCTGTGCCATCCAGAAAAACCCTGTATAATGTTATGCTGATCACTCCAAAGAACTGTAAAATAAGTGGAAGAGCACACTAAGCCTAATACAGCACTTGTTTGGAAGGACAAAATATGAAATACGAGCCCACACTAATATATAACAGAGTAGGGGGCACAATAAAAAACCCAAGTGTATTCATATTGCTGAAGGAAGACAAGGAACAAATCATACTGGTAGCCCAGTTTGTTTAAAGCAATACTTTGTACCCTTTATAATTTCATAAACACTACAGAATTATACGTATTAGCAATTACAAGTAAAATTTTACATATTCCAAATATGATATAAAAAATTCTCCAACCCTATTTCACATTTGTGTTTAATAAAACACAATAACTGATGATCGCTATTAATATTAACAAAGTCCAAAGCAAGACAGCAGACAACCAAGCGATCATCAGTTATTGTGTTGTATTAAACACGAACATGAAATAGGGTTGGAGAATATAGTAATTTATACCTTGTCTGTAATGTGTAAAATGTTACTTGTAATTGCTAATACATGTAATTCTGTCATGTTTAGGAAATGATAAAGGGTCTGCAGTATTACTTTAAACAAACTGGGCTACCAGTACAATTTGTTCCTTATCTTCCTTCAGCAATATGAATACACATGTTTTTTTTATTGTGCCCTCAACTCTGTCATATATTAGTGTGGGCTCATATTTTGTATTTTGTCCTACCAAACAAGTGCTGTATTAGGCTCACTGTGCTCTTCCCCCTTATTTGACTTGCAGTTTCCTTGGTGTCTAGTGCCCCCCCACCCTCCGAGCACTGTCCCCTTATTGACATGTTTTCCCTGGTGTCTAGTGGCACCCCCCCCCGATCTCTGTTCCCTTCATGTTTCCCTGGTGTCTAGAGGTGTTCCCCCAGCCTCCCTCTATGTTTTTTTTTATTTTTTTGTTAATAAACCTGTATAAAAGAAAACAATCCTTTGCAGATCTGACCACTGCCACCCCGATCTCCCACTCAGGAGTCACCACCCCACACCCCCAGTACTGTCTATTTCTCTATAGATACAATTAATAAGAAATTACTTACACTCAAAGGCAAATATAGTCCAGGTCCAGACAGCATAGCTGGTCACTTGCTATTTTTGTTAGCTTATTCTATCACCACTCCCTTACAAATAATGTTTGAGTATTTTCTGGCCAAAAATTATGCCCCACAAGATTGGAGAGAAGCAGATGTAATCCCAATTCATAAAAATGGCCCAAAAAATTACTGGGAAAATGACCGGCCCATTAGCTTGACCTCCTCTATTTGTAAACTATTAGAAAGTTTAAATTAAAGACTCGATATCTCCCATTCTTGACTCTTCTGATATAGAAAGTAGAAGTTGTTTAAACAAACTCATATGTTTCTATGAACACATAATTTCTTCTCTTAATAATAGTCTGCCTTGTGATGTCATTTTCATTGACTTTAACAAAGCTTTTGACATCATGCCACATTGGCCTTTAACTATTAAACTTCGGAAGTTAAATATAAATAGTTTTATTGTGAATTGGATAACTAATTGGCTGCAAAATTGCTCTCAACAGGTACTTATTAATGGGAAAAAATCAGTTAAGGGTATTGGGACAAGTGGGGTGCCTCAGGGTTCAGTTTTGGACCCCTGTCTTTTTCAAGCCTTCATCGCTGACCTAACTCTAGGCTGTTCCTCTATTACAACAAAATATGCAGACGATGTTAAAATAGGTGGCCCTTGTGCCTCTGGCTCCCAGGCTAATATTATCCAAAACGATCTTGACATCATTACTCATGGGTAAAAAAATTGGGGCATGACCCTTAAATATTTCCAAATGTAATGTAATGCATTTGGGTACTAAAAATCTGCATTTTCCATATCTATTGGATGGTTCACCACTTGAAACAACATCGGACGAAAGAGATTTGGGCATTATAATTTCAGACAATTTATCTTATAATAAGCACGTACATGGCATCATTAACAAAACCAACAGAATTCTATGGTCTATCTTATGTAACATCAAATCTAGGGATCGTGAGGTGTTTTTACCACTGTATCGAGCTTATGCAAGACCACATTTAGAATTCGCATCCCAGCTCTGGTGTCCGTACAAAAAATCTGAAAGCTTTTCATTAGAGTCAGTTCAGAGAAAATGTACAAAAAAAATCTCTGGGCTACACAGTGACTCATGAGGACAGGTTAGACACTTTAAACGTATGCCCTTATCCACACATCGTCTTTGAGGAGATCTTATGTTATTATACAATATTGTTCAAGATCCTTATCTTTTATGTGAATTGGGATTAGCATTTAAAAACTACAATCACAATACTATGGGGACATCCCTTGCAATTAGTATGAAAACCATTTTCGTGTTCTAGTTGAAAATACTTTTTTAATCTTAGAGTAATTGACCCATGGAATAGACTACCACTTCACGTCGTTATTAGTGAAACTAAAAGTATTTTCAAATATCGTTTAGATGTTTTAATAGGTAATGGATACAATCTCTCTTACTACATAATGGACATGCCTTCTCGCTCTTGCACTTATCTTAGTATGAACCTTAGTATCCCCAACACATCCTCACTCACCTGAATAGGTTACACCATGAAGATCCACTCTGAGATGGAAGACACATCTTGCTACTGGAACTACTGACTGCACTATGAGAAACTAAGCTAAGTGTAGTTCAATGTACATTTCAATGAGGTTTTGAACTATGATGCATAACTTTGGCAGTTTTGTATATTTTCACCCCAAATTTTTAACACAGCCTTTGTGGGATCCCACCTCATGATCAATGGTGGTGGAATTATGTAAATCAGGCCTGGAAGGTGTTTTCATGCTCACTTGGTGAAATCACCTCTTGGGCAGGATTTGAAAATTGTCACTGACCTTGTTCATTATGTGGGGGTCATAAGATGGCAATGTTGAAATTTTGGGGTGAAAAAATTTACAAATGGCAAAGTTATGAGCATACATTGAAATTTTGCAACACATGCTCATAACTCTGGTAATTTTCGCTATTTTAATTTCAAATGTTTCTATATTGCTATTTCTTCACATCACCTCATGAATGTGATAACTGTCATTTTTCAAATCCTGTCCAAAATGTGTTTTCGCACCTGTGGCACAGAATGACATTGTTGCTGCTCGAAATCACCTTTTGGACAGGTTTTGAAAGTTTTTTTTTTTTTTATATTATACTTTATCGCCCTGCTGCGGCACACCCAGCTTGGGCATCCAGCCGCCGGCTCTGCCCGCCTGGAGAACTGGGTAGCTCTAACTGCACCCAGAAGGATCTGGGACAGCCGTCTTGCCATCCCGCTGGAGGGCTCCCCTCTGCCTCAGCCAGCCAGAACAGCCCCAGACCCTCCCTGACTGGACTCCTCCAAAGTCCTCCAGGCGGCTCGGAGCACAGCCATCAAGCTGCATGGTCACGCCCAGCCATTTTTCCTCTGATTAGTCCCCTTTGTAACACAGATGTGCAATGACATCCGAGCACAATGTGCTGACATCAGCCGCGTTTCTTCTCCAGTATCACCAGCACTCATAGTGCCCCCGAGCATCCCCAGGGACCGCCACAGTGCGGTAAGATTCCGCACCCCACCCCAGGACCGGGAGAGCAGTCTGCGGATGCTCAATCCCAGTCCTCCCTTGCTGACCCCCGATGGCCCGGGCTCATTCCCGAACCCAGGTCACCGGTGTGATGCGAGGTGTGGCGTCCAGCGCCTCAATTCTCAGCACCACTGAGCAGGCCGGTTTTGAAAGTTTTTACTACCCTTGTTCATGAGGTGGGGTCATAAGAAGGCTATTTTGGTAATTTGAGGTCAAAATATTTTAAAAATGGCAAAGTTATGAGTAAGCATACATTGACATTTTGCAACATATGCACAGAACTTTGGTAATTTTCACTATTTTGACCCCAAATTTGCCATAAAGCCATTTCTTCACATCACCTCATGAATGTGACAACTATGATTTTCCACATCCTGATCAAAATGTGTTTTCACACCTGTGGTGTGGAATAAAATTGTCACTGCGTGAAATCACCTTTCAGGCAGGTTCTGAAAAATGACCCCACCCTTGTTCATGAGGTGGTGTTATAAGAAGCCTATGTTGAAAATTTGGGCTGAAAGTATTACAAACAACAACATTCTGGGCGTATATTGAACTTTTCCAATGCACACTCATAACTTGAGTAATTTTTTTTTATACAATGTTTTGCCTACCTGCCTTCACCTTGCTCCTTTCTTTGGGTCCTGGCTTGGGACTCCCAGTCCAGTCTGCCACGCCCCTCCTGTCACACCAGTGGGACTCTATACGGAGTGGGACCTGGGAGTCCTGAGGGCCATCACACATGGTGACAGGAAGACATGACTTCCTCCACTCCATTTTCTCCCCTTACCTCTCTGGTGCCTTGGCGACACAGCCACACATGCACAAATCCACATGGAGGCGCACATGGCCATGCCTAATGCCAGCAATTACACCTCCACATCAATACATAAAGTCTGGCAGCAATCACCCTCTCCCAAACACATCCGGTCCTAACCAGAAATCTGTCAGTGCATGAAGCCTGATACTAGAAGCCAGTTTTCTGTAATATTAAACTCTTTTTCCCCCAGTGTTAAAAAAGAGGCCCTTACCTCTACATTCCCAGTCCTATCAAACTACACTCTCTCAATCCATTCACTTTTAAAGAGGAACAGTCAGTAGCAAGGGCCCACACCCAAGTGTGGGGTTGTTCCCAATTTGCACTTAGTGTAAGGAGGCAGTTTAGTGCAGTGGGTTAAGGCTCTGAGCTGCAGATCTGGAGACCTGGGTTTGAATCCCTCAGCCGCCTAGGTGCATACTGTGCGATCCTGAGCAAGTCACTTAACTTCCTTGTGCTCCCAGGTTGCATCTGGAAACAAGCTTCGGCTTAGTGTGCTACTCCTGGTTAAACAAGTTTCCCTTTCCCTAGTGTACAAAAACTTTTTAACTTACTGTTTATTGTAGTGTAGTAGATTGCATCTGAATAATATTGCTTACTTCTAGGTTGACATTTTCTGTTGTAACTACATATCCCAAAATCCCATGCAGCTGACATTAGTGCAGGACTCCAGCAGTTTCATTTCCTGCACTGAATGTTAGAGTTTTTATGAGCTCTTTCAGTATCAGATCTTTTCCAATCCTGCTTTTCTCCCTTGGCTACGTACAGATCACTGTGAATGTACTTACCATAGCCCTAGGAAGACAGCAAAACCAGCAAACAAAAGATTAGAGCTTATGTGAACTCTAACATGCACTGCAGGCTAAAGGAAAATTAGTCTGATACAAGTTACTACATTACAGTAAAGAGGAAGTTAAAAAGAAGGTTTTTGCACACAAAGTGCAAGTTGGGACTGGCCCCACACTTGGGTGTGGAACTCTTAGTGCTCACTATACCCTCTTTAAAAAAGATGCCCCCATCCTGCTGGTTCACAAAACAGAAATTTTGCTCATGCTCAGTGTACTTCACATCCCATGCCCTCTACCTAATATCTAGTGGTGCCCAACCCCATTTCACCCCCAGATGTCAGCAGGCACAGTCTTTCTTTGACCTCCTAGGTAGTCTGTTGTCTGAACTAATAACCACAGCATAAATGAAAGCCTTGGCATTTAAACCACACCTTTCACTGATACCCTGGTTTGCTGTAATTAGTTCTGATAGTAGATGGATGAGAAAGTGAGAGGACGGCTATGCTGACTGCTGTCTGGGGACACATTTGTGGTAGTGGGCCATTAGAAAACAGGGAGAGTTGTCATGGGATGGTGTGCATTGTACACCAGGATAATCTTGGATTGGGGTGGAGAGGGGGAAGGCATGCCCCTAGACACCTCAGAGTGCTTGGCAGAGTAACGACA
This sequence comes from Neoceratodus forsteri, assembly GCA_016271365.2. Lineage (NCBI taxonomy): Eukaryota > Metazoa > Chordata > Ceratodontiformes > Ceratodontidae > Neoceratodus > Neoceratodus forsteri. The sequence continues at coordinate 720,111,158 of CM057458.1, read as the reverse complement.
GAGAAGGTACCACTTGAAGCGGAGAAGAGATTGGCATAAGATGGGGAGAATGAAGGAGTGTCATTATACCTTATAGATTGCTTGATGTATAAAGAGGTGAGGAAATGGCAGCCACTGAGCACCACTGAGTGTTTGGAATGGTACAGAGTGGAAGAGTATGCCACTGTCTGGGGTTATATATGATTTTTTTCTTAAATTATGCACATTTATTGCAAAAATTAATGTACCCTGACAAAATGTTATGGTTTCCGGCAATGTACAAAAGTCCGAAAATGCAAAGTTAGTGTTGTTGAGCCAATCAGTCTAACTGTGCCTACTTTCCGTGAGCAAGGTAACAAGATAAGATTTCATAGTTACTGTAGCTGTGGAACACAGAGGATTGTGTATGAGCAGTCATACACAAGGCTGGGTTTGAACTGAGAGGTTTCCTTGGTGAAAGAAGACCTCAAGAGCCCATCTCAAGAGGTCTCTGTCACCAAGGAACCCCAGCCTTGTCTGTGTATGTCTGCTCATACACAGTCTTATATAGTGTTTGGGCAAGCACACCAGAAAAAACAAGCATTTGTCAATGCCGAATGTTGCTTGCTTGTATGTGCTGTTTAGATATTTGGAAGTGATAGCTCCATGCCTTCCTCCGAAGACATGCACTGTGTCTTTCTGTTCAGTATCCACAGAAGAGTGGGAGGGGCAAGGGCCACAGCAGTACAGCAGTTGACAAGGGGGTGAAGAGGTGGACAATAGTCCATTCAAAGGCAAAAGAGTCCTGCAGGAGCTCACTAAATTGAAGGTGGACAAAGCGATGGAACCAGATGGCATACACCCAAGGATATTAAGAGAACTGCGAAGGGAGATAGCAGTACCTCTGGCAGCCATGTTCACTGAGTCATTCAATACAAGTGAATTGGAGGAGGGCACATGTGGTCCCTCTACGCAAGTCTGGCAGCAGGGAGGAGATGGGGAACAATAGGCCATTCAGCCTCACCTCAGTAGTGGGGAAGATCATGGAGGCATTGCTTAAAAAGGATAGTGGGGCATCTAGAAGCCATCAAAGCCCAGGACCATGGACAACATGGATTCACAGTGGGGACATCATGTCAGACAAATCTGGTTGATTTATTTGACTGGGTGACAAAGGAAGTGAATCAGGGTGGGGCAGTGGACAACGCTTACCTTAATTTCAGCAAAGACTTTGACACCATCCCACATAGGAGGCTGATAAACTAGCTGGGTAGGCTGGGCATGGGGGAAAGGGTGGTAAACTGTGTTAGAAACTGGCTAACAGACAGGAGGCAGAGAGTGGTGGTAAATAGGATGCAATCTAGGGAGAGGGGGTGACCAGTGGGGTGCTGCAGGGATCGGTCCTGGGGCCAGTCCTGTTCAGTGTCTTCATTAGTAACATTGCAGAACGGCGGAAGGGAATTTTTTCACCAAATTTTCAACATAGCCATTTTAAGACCTCTGCTCATAAACAGTGTCACTGTGATTTTCTTAATCTGTCCCAAACATTGATTGTGCAAACCAACTGCGCGCTACATGCATGGAAACACATTTTGGTCAACATGTGAAAAATGACAGCTGTACTGCTCATAAGGAGGTGTGGTAAAATGACAATGTTGAAAATCTGGAGTGCAAATATTAAAAATTCACGAAATTACAAGCGTGCATAGGAACTGCATAACGCACACTCATAAAACAGTCTTTTTTGGGAATTTTTTCACCAAATTTTTAACATAGCCATTTTAACACCTCTGCTCATGAACAGTGTCACTGAGATTTTCTTAATCTGTCCCGAACATTGATTTCGCACACCAACTGGCCATTGTACGCTACATGCACGGAAACGCATTTTGGGCAAGATGTGAGAAATGACAGCTGTACTGCTCATAAGGAGGTGTGGTAAAATGGCAATGTTGAAAATCTGGAGTAAACATATTGAAAATTCGCGAACTTACGAGAGTGCATAGGAACAGCACAACGCATGCTCGTAAAACAGTCATTTTTGGGAATTTTTTCACCAAATTTTCAACATAGGGTTTTTGGGGGCCAACCTCATGAACTGTGACACTGTCATTTCATAAGTCAGTCCTGAAAGGTGGTTCCGTGCAGTGACCATGAAATCTCCTTTCGGGGCTGAGTAACGCCATGACAGTGACAGAATTCATGAGGTGGGGTCCCAAAAACCCCACGTTGAAAATTTGGTGAAAAAATTCACCAAAATACCCGAGATATGCAGTAAAGTGGGGAAAAAACCCTATTTATTCCATTATACAGCTTACCGGCATTTCCTTAGCTCGCAGTTGGCTTTGAAGAGTGCAGACGTGTTCCCGGTCCACGAAGATCATCGCTCTGGACTCTGGAGGTAAGTATGGGGGTGAGGTGGGGTGGGAGGTAGATGCACAGAGGGTGGGGCTGGTGGGGAGGGGTCAGAACCGCTGCGTAGGGAAGTTTTTTTCATTTAGGTGTTTTTTTTTTTACTTGGACGACACTGAACTTGTGCCACGCTGGGGTGGGCTTCCAACATGGCAGCTGGAAGGCTGTTTGGCGGTGGGGGCAGTGGAGCCGATGGGGGATTGGGCACCCCCGTCAGCCATAGGACCTGTTGCCATGCTGGGGTGGGCTCCCAGCATGGCACTCAATAGTCTCGGAGGGGGGGAAACAGTAGAGCCAACAGGAGATTGGGCACCCCCGGCCATACAGACTGCTGCCACGCTGGGGTGGGCTCCTAGCGTGGCACCTGGAACTCTGTTGGGGGGGTGCAGCACAGCCAATGGGGGATTGGGCACCCCCATCGGCTATACAGTGTGTGCGTGGGGGAAAGCACGAGCATGCAGTATGCATGCGTGTGTGTGTGAGGGAGAGTGCGCATGAGCAGGCGATCTTATCGCTGCTAACTGAAGCATAGCTCTCCCTTTCAGCTGTACGGCACTGCATTTTCAACTGCTGTCATAGACAGCTGCAGCGTTGATTGGAGAACTGCGGCCGCGCCTGCAAACACACTGACTGAATTGGAAGAGGGCTGCTCGGATGATGGCACTATGTTTCTTGCACATGAGTGCAAGCAACATAAAAATGGAGACTCACTTCTGACAAAACTAGAATACAGTGAGGTGAGAAAGGATTTTTATCTGCCAGAATCCACCGGTGACGAAAAAAGAAACAAAAACAAAAAAATAAAGACAATCTACCAGTTCTGAGGTAAGCTTTGCACAGCTCTACTTCTTCAAAAGCCAGGAGAAGGTAAAATATCCCAGGCTTATTTAAAATATCTTAGGCTGATGATTATATCCTGGAGCCCACCCCCATCACCCTCCACACCACCTAGGATGTTTTCCTGAATGTTCCTCCAGAAAAAGTGAGTTTCCCCTCCCATTTCAGAAATTAACTACATAGCTGCTTGTCCCCCCATTTCTAACGCCAGTGTACACAGAGGGAAAATGTTCTACTACAGAGGAATGTATCCAATCATCTGCAGATTTCTTCTACTGATGTCAATAAAGCATGGCCCTGCCAATGTCTCTTTTAGTTCATATCCATATTAGGCATTCTGCAAGAAACCCAAGGTTTGTATCATGCTACTGAAACGTAAAGACAAAAAAAAAGCTTTTATATTCATGCACGCCTACTTTATTACTTTGTGAAACTTCAAATTTTCTATGTACAGCTTAAAAACAAATATATCATGTGACTGAAGTTCTCTTTAAATCCCAACCTTGTACGGACTCATTTAACACCCAAATTAACCAGATAATTATAAGGTTAATAAATATGCATGGAGGAAGGGGAAGAGTTCTTAACAATTGTCCGTTATGTCAGTCACACAAGTTTCTCCAATCAGCTTCTCTCTAAATATCGGCTAATCTTTATTCTGGGCTATCTGTACAGGAACCCGCTGGGTATTGTATTATTCATCTACCTAGAATTGGTGATATTGTACTGCACGCTGAAAAGGTAAGGCCACCTTTAGGTGGAAACCTCGGTGAACCTTTAGAGGGGGGTGCTGGTATGTCTCCCATCCATTCGTACACATAAATCTGCAATGCACATGGCTGGTCAATCTTATCTAGACTACATCTTAGAAAAATACTCACCTGGAAGGAGGAGGGCTTTTTAAATATTTGTCAAGACAACCCATGAAATAAGAAAAGGTAATTGCATCCACGATTAAAGTACAACAATTGTTCGCTTACCTAGTACATTGCAAAAGTGTATCTAGCTGCCAGCTGTATAGAGAAAGAAGCGTCTCCTTGATGTTTATTTAGCACATGAAACCCTTTGGATGGTCGCCTTGTCCGAGATTCCGGTACCATTTACAAGCAGAAGCAATGGCAATGAAAAAAGGAGTGACCCTGGCTGTTGCTTTCATTAAATGTTACACTGGCGGGACGTCATGCCAGCAAGCCTGACAAATCATCGGAGGAGTTTCCAATGAAGTCCCGTGACACCACAGACACAAGGGTGAGAATGCGCCGGAGCTGAATTGATTTTTGTGACAGCCAGATGCTCCAGACAGATAACTGGAAGCATGCGGGTGCTAGGCCGAAGTGTCAAATGAGCATATTACTGTTTAGTCAGTTGGTCACTGTACTCGTGAGTTGGAGCTGCACACCTTTTGTTGGCCAGAAGACCTCTGTCTGTGCTTCGTTTAGTTTGGAGTTCCGTCGTTTATTTTCCTAGGTGTATGTATATATTATCGGTGCTTTTCCGGTACAAAATTAAAATTACTGTTTTCAATACAAGCACTCTATGTGGTGGGCTCTGACTGCCAAACTTTTACAATTTAGTCCTCTTCTTGTCGGAAACTTGAGGTTTTCCATAGCAGAAACAGAGGGAGAGCTAGATAGATACAACAAACATGGAGAAGTATTTCCCTCCACGCCCTCTCTTGCAATGCAATGTGAACCCAGACGAAAACAGTTATATGTGGATTGATGACAGGAGAGGGGCATTTCTTTCCAAGATTCCCAAGTAGCAAATGGCAATACTACATTCCCTTTCTACCAAACACGTAATAGTGGGGGGAGCGTGCATGAGCAGGCGATCTTATCACTGCTCACTGAAGCGTAGCTCTCCCTTTCAACTGTATGGCACTGCATTTTCAACTGCAGTTATTGACAGCTGCAGCATTGATTGGAGAACTGCGGCCATGCCTGCAAACACACTGACTGAATTGGAAGAGGGCTGCCACACCTCCAAAAACTCGGATGATGGCACTATGTTTCTTGCACATGCGTGCAAGCAGCATAAAAATCATGTTTCAGTAAGAAATGTCCCACTTTGGGCTTAAAAGCAGGGGTGGAGCCAGAAATTTCCATTTTGTACACACGCTCTCCAACTGCTGACCCCCCCTTTTAAAAAAATGTACACATCATCTCCAGATGCTGCCCCATTATGAGAAAAATCATATTTTTGTCCCATGACTCTTCTAATCTCTAAACAGGCTGTATACATTCTATCTCCTAAACAAGCCTACACTCACTCAAATACACAGGTTAGAATGATAATGTTAAGAAAAAGGCATATGGCTGGACAGGCACTCAACAAAACTGTACATAAATGTGTACAGTGAGTATGCTTGTCTACACTCGTCCCTTGCTTAAGAGGTGGCAACTCTACTGCACAGACAGAAGTAGAAAAAGACAAGTTCTAGTTCTGTGGCTTGTCACAGCATTCTCCGGCCCACACCCCATTTCCTCTCCATCCATATTTATGGTGACGAAGTAAAGCAGACCCGTTGGGTGGCGCAGTGCAGGAGGAGTAGAGCTCTACAGGAGAGCATGAGCATGCCAATGCCAATGCCAATGGAGATTTATGTCAGGTCTGCAGCTGCTGCTTGCAAAGGGTAATGTGTGCAGGTTTGTATTGATGCACCTTCCAGTCACTGACTGAGCAACCACACGCAAGGTTCGGCCTTTTGTGCAGTACATTGCATGTTACACGGTGGCTTGGTGGACTGTCTATCGGGTATTTTCATTGACGTCTTGTGAAAGGGAAGTCTTGGTATGTAAGTACTGTGTAGCTGTTCTTATTATGTAGTTTATTTAATAAGGCAAATGCATTGTAGCAAATTACATGCACACAATTACTATACCCACTTATACTTCGAGCTTGAAGTTGTTGTTATGGTGTGGGGTGGTACAGTGTGCATATTTGACTGACATTAAAAATGACCAGTACAACAGCAATATGATGGTTTCTGATGATGTGTTGGCCAATTGCAGGTAGAAGTAGGTGGGGGAATCTGATGCACATCCAGCCGAGTGCGGAGTGTCAACAAGCAAACAAAAGCGTACACAAGACATTTTTGTACAGTACTGCAAGAAGCTGCCATGAATTCCTGAGCTGGCACACAGCACTGAGGGAAGATGCAGAGTGCAGTAGGTACTGCACTAATGGACTGAAACGCATAGCACACGGATAATTAAGTAAAGATGGCACTGTGTCATATGCACATTGGCTTACTATGAATTAGATGAATTCTAAGATGGTTTTCCGTAATAGTGGGGGGAGCGCACATGAGCAGGCGATCTTATCGCTGCTCACTGAAGCGTAGCTCTCCCTTTCAACTGTATGGCACTGCATTTTCAACTGCTGTCACAGACAGCTGCAGCGTTGATTGGAGAACTGCGGCCGTGCCTGCAAACACACTGACTGAATTGGAAGAGGGCTGCCACACCTCCGAAAACTCGGACGATGGCACTATGTTCCTTGCACATGCATGCAAGCAACATAAAAATGACACAGGACTCTTTTTTTTTACATTTTATGGTCTCTTTATGTTACTTTTCTTTGCTTCTGTGTCATCCGCTGCAACTGACAGTGCATTTTCTGCACTGAGGAAAATAAAATGAAACCAGTCTTACTTTTTCACTGCTGCACTTCACCGGCTAACATCTCCTGTACTTGTGCTGTCAGAAACTGAAGAAAATAAACAGATAAATAAATTACTTGACAGCGCTAATCTGGGGGGTGGGGAAGACATATCTTCCATGTAATCGCTGGTGCGGTTGGAGATCAGTGGGCGCTGGGCGGCATTCCAGCTTGTTGTGCTGCAGCAGTGACATTTTCAGTGCAGCACAACAACATCATGATGTCCCTGCTGCAGCACAATGTTATTCTAGGGATGGATTTCCATGCAGAACAGCACTCCATCATACACTATATACAGATTGATAAAGCAGCCCTACCTGCAAGATTTTGGGAAGGATAAACCCACTTAGTGTGCTCAACCTGTGAACCCTAACTTTGGATTTCCTGTCACTTTGTGTTTTGTCCAGGACCCTAATATTTTTGTATATGATGCTACTGTATATATAGAATAAAGGATGGGGAAGTGTGTCATGTGAGAATTTAATGCACACCCGAGGTGTGGTTTATCAAAGCATCCCACACCAAGGGTGTGCATTAAATTCTCATATTCATGCTTTCTCATCTTTTATTTTACATAATATATTGGTGAACAATTTTTTTCTAGGTCTAGTGCTATGACCCTGTCCTCACTTTCACTCACACACACACACACACACACACACACACACACACAGTTTGTGTTCATTTTTCCTCAAGATGAGGATTTTTTGTTGTTGTTGTTTTTCTTAGTGTCTTCTAGAATTTGGGAATTGCAATTTCGATCCTGGTTCAGTAGCACTGCCAGAAGGTGCCTTTCCTGCTCACAGTTTCTCTGGAGGGCAATGAATAGCAGGATCAACCAGATAAACCTTTTTGTGTTTGTTTGTTTATTAAAAAAATATGTAAAGGCAGGATCAACCAGATAGAAAACTGTGCGGTTGTCAGACGGTGTGGCAGCTCCTCGCCAGCAGAGATACAGAGCTGCCATGATTTAGGAAGTGTTTGGCCAGCCCAGACACCAGGGGCAGAGCCAATGGAGTGCTTTAGTTTGAGTGAAAGAGTGCGTGTTCACCATAGTAACCCGCGGGTTATTACAGCCAATATCAGCTGGTTGAGCACATTGAAAAAACTGCTTGCCAGTTATTATATATTAATAACGTAGCTTTTGCACAGCAATGCAAAATAATACATGTAATTATTATTATAACTCGGGACAGTGAACATGTCCCTAAATACAAGTTTATCATCACATGTTTAGGGGTGAAGATTAAAACCAAAAAAGCACAGAAATGCAAAGTTAGGGTTAAAAGTCTCCTGAGCCACTGTGAATCTGTACCCTGGAGTTCCTCAGAGTTTAAGTGATCACATGATACAGCATTGGCAGTGCCCTAAATTCAGGACCTAGTCTCCAAGCCTTGCTGTGTTAGTATTTTTTGTATTCCTGGACAGACAATGACAAAGTTAGGGAAAGGCCCATGCTGTGCTGTGCGATCATTCAAATTACCCTGATGCCTTACATCAAGTGATGAAGACCAGGTTGAGGATTATATTAGACAGTGGGAATGTGAGTAATGATCATTTTGCAATATTTTGGGGGATAGCGATCAGGTGTTAATTTCATCTTTTGAAGCTGTGGGCATAAGCCTTTAGCTTCGCTTGATGAAATTGCAACCTTATTATTGACAAGCATCCATGCTTTGTCCTCTAATGTTAAGGCCAGTGTTGGTTTGGTTTCTGGCACATCAGGCAGTGCAGAGGATGTGGTAAAAGCCCCTTTTTCTTTGCTACATAGTACTGGTAGTGTACATAAGTGTGGGTTCTTTCCTAGACTCTGTTTCTATAAAGACTGTTGCGCAACAGCATTTCTCTAACCTTGGCATGACATGGCAAGTTGACCACCCACTATGCTTATGTTGTAAAAAAAAAACTTTTCCTTTTCTTTCTGTCTTCTGTTTTCCTACCCATACTTCGCTGTGCACTCTGTACTGTGAGGCTAAAGAAATAATTACTTTACTTCCTGGTAGTCTTAAATAAAAGTACTGTGGATTGTCTTGTCCCTGTTTAAGAGAGCATGTGTTACTGCTATTTTGTAATGGTGAAAAGACAGAGAAGCTGTCTTTCTGCTGCACTCACTCTCCTGTATCTTTAAAAAGACCCTGAATTTGGTTTGGGTCAAGTACACTGTGCACTCTTGTTGAGCAATGTATAATGTGCTGAAACCTGCTATAATTTAAATAAAAAGCACATATCTGGAAGAGAGACCCTGTTTAAGTTCATCTGTGTGAAAGAAAAGCCCAGAGGATAGTTTAGGTAGAGCAGGGACTCTGGTTCTGTGTAATTCCCAAGAGCTATGCAGACAAGAAAGAGTGTGCTTATAGGCATGAAAATGAAGGCATAAAGGTAACAAACTTCAGTACAAAGAAAGCTGTGTCTGCCTGTATTTTATTCCTTCTCAGTGTAACACTCAGAACAATACTTAAACTGTTTAAAATGTTTGTGTAAACATACATTCGTATACAAAGCTGCAAATGCATTTCTCTGCTTTAAGCTTGTTTTTGTATAGAAAAACCTGTAGCTAGGCAAGTTCTGTTTTTCTTTTCTCCCTCTCCTGTGCACTCACCAATCACTCGCTACCTTCTAGCTGGGTGCTATGGGTGTCCTATATGGAGTCAGCGGCTCCTGTGCTGCCTGTTTTATAGTATCCCTGTCTGTCACCCTTGTGAGGGAGGAGTTACACCTCATTTAACACGCCCTTCTACCTTATTAAGGATTTATAGATAAAATACCATGTCTTTGTGATAATACAGCTGCTGACTAACTGATTATTTGTATTAAGGTATTTTGTTTGCTATTCCAACAAATGTTTTAATCAGAATATAAAGAGTATTTTGTATAGTTTGATTATTGGAGGTATGTCCAACTTCTTAGGGGGGAGCTGTCTGGATATTTAAGAGCTGCCTAGAGACTTTGTAGTCAGATCAAGTTAGGGATTGAACCTGGTGAGGTCTCCCTTGAAACTGAATCTCTGAGTCTGAGATCAAGCACAGACCCATGTAGAAACACAGAAACATAGAAGTTGACTGCAGATAAGGACTGCAAGGCCCATCCAGTCTGCCCATTTCTTTTTCTATCTTATAAATGTGCCATCGGCCTTTGCTCTGTCAGTGGCCTATCTATTCATACTCTTCTGTATTGCTCCCTTATGCCTATCCCATGCCTGTTTGAAGCCCTGCACTGTATTCATAGCCACCACTTCCTGAGGTAGGCCGTTCCATGCATCCACCACCCTTTCTGTGACAAAGAATTTCCTCACATTCCCCCTTAATCGGCCTCCCTCTAATCTCATGCTGTGTCCTCTTGTCCTGCTATTTTTCTTATATTTAAACATGTTAGACTCTTTCCCCTTGTTAATGCCCTTAAGGTGTTTGAATGTCTCAATCATATCACCTCTCTCCCTCCTTTGCTCAAGGGTATACATATTGAGCTCCGTTAATCTGTCCTCATATGTCTTCTGATGCAGTCCCTGCACCATTTTGGTTGCCCTCCTCTGGACTGCTCAATTTGATTAATGTCCTTGTGAAGGTGTGCCTCCAGTACTGCACGTAGTACTCCAGATAGGGCCTAACCAGTGTCTTGTGAAGAGGGATTATTACCTCCCTCTTACTACTTGTGATACCCCTACTAATACACCCTAACATCCCCCTAGCCTTACCTACTGCTTTAGAAGTCTGCTTGGATGATTTCAGGTCATCGGTGATGATGATGCCCAAGTCTCTTTCTTCCTTTGTGACTGCCAGCAACTCCCCTCCCAGCCTATAGATGGCTTCAGGGGTTCTCTTCCCTATGTGCATGATCTTGCACTTCTTTGCATTAAATCCCAGTTGCCACTCTTCTGACCATTTTGCTAGTTTATCCAGATCTCTTCTCATTCTGCCCACCCCATCTGGATCATCTACTCTGTTGCAGATCTTGGTGTCATATGCAAACAGACAAGCCTTACCCTCTAGTCCATCTGCAATGTCACTAATGAAGATATTGAAGAGGACTGGCCCCAGGACTTATCCCTGAGGTACCCCACTTGTGACTTGCATCTCTTCTGACTGTATACCATTTACCACCACTCTCTGTTTTCTGCCCATCAACCAGTTTGCCACCCAGTTGACCAACTTCTGACCCACCCCGAGCCTACCCATCTTATTTATCAATCTTCTATGTGGAACAGTGTCGAAAGCTTTGCTGAAGTCAAGGTAGGCGACATCAACTGCTCCCCCTTGGTCCACCACTCTGGTTATCCAGTCAAAGAAATCTATGAGATTAGTTTGACAGGACCTTTCTTTTGTGAACCCATGCTGTCTTGGGTCCTGTGCCCCTATGGATTCCAGGTGTTGTACTATCCTTTCCTTAAGGAGTGCCTCCATAATTTTGCCCACTTACTGAGGTAAGACTGACTGGTCTGTAGTTCCCTGCCTCCTCCCTGCTACCACTCTTGTGGAGCGGGATCACATGAGCCCTTCTCCAGTCTTCTGGGACCTCTTCTGTGCTCAGAGACTCACTAAACAGTTCTGCTAATGGCTCTGCTAGTTCCACCCTTAGCTCCTTAAGTACCCTGGGATGTATGCCATCAGGTCCCATTGCCTTGTCCACCCTGAGCTTAGCAAGCTCTTTTAGGACCCTTTCTTTTGTGAAGGGAGTAGTGCTCACCTCCTTCCCTCCCCCCTGTGTCCATGGTGCTGAGCTGTGGACCCTGCCCTACCTTCTCTTCAGTAAATTCTGAGCAAAAGTATCTATTTAGGATAGATGCTTTTACAGGGTCCTCCTCCTCACATGCCCCCTTTTCTCAATTGAGCTTAGCAATACTCCCTCTGGACTTTCTCCTTTTACTAATGTATCTATAGAAAGTCTTGTTGCCTTGTTTTACTGTTCGTGCTAGTGTTTCCTCAGTTTGGGACTATGCCTGTCTTACTGCCTTCCCTGCTTCCCTTAGGGCAGTTTGGTATGCCTCCCTATCTTCATCCCGCTGTGTTCCCTTATATTTCCTGAAGGCCATCCTTTTGTCTCTGACCTATTCTGCTACTGTATTTGAGAACCAAAGTGGTTTCCTTCTTCATTTGCACTTCCTTTTTTGTCTAACACAATGGGATGTTGCTTCAAGTATTGCATCTTTAATGCTTGCCCACTTTGTCTGTACCCCCTCACCTGTGTTTCTTTTTGCCAGGGCTAGCTTAAGTCTGTTGGCCATCTTATCAAAGTCAGCTCCTCTGAAGTCCCATATTTTTGCCTTGGAATTGGATGATTTAGATGTAGTGGCCAAATAGAACCATACCACATGATGGTCAGTGGCCCCCAGGTGACCTTCTACCTGGAGATCTGTGATCCCTTCCCTGTTAATCAGTACTAGATCTAGGATAGCCCTGACTCTTGTGGGTTGTTGTACCAGTTGTTTGAGCCCCCCCCCCCTTGCAGGGAATCCACCATGTGTCTAGTTCTGGCAGATGTTCCTGCTGGTATTGACCAATCTGTATCCGGCGTGTTGAAGTCTCCATTATCAGAACCTCCCTTTAGCTGTCATGTTTTGTACATCTTCTAACAGTAATGTGTCTATGTCCTCCCCCTGGTCTGGGGGCCTGTAGACAACCCCAGTTCTTATGGCTGTCCCATTTCCTGTTTCCAGGGTGACCCACAGTTCTTCTGGCTCCTTATGTGTATTCTGAATTTCTGTAGCTTTGATATTTTCATTGACATACAGGGCCACTCCACCCCGCTTTTTACATCTCAGTCTCTTCTGAACAGTACATAGCCAGGTACTGAAGTCTTCCAAGTGTGGTTACTGATAAACCACGTCTCACTAATTGCTACTATGTCCAGTTTAGCCTCTGACATTATTGCCTGCAGGTCTGGGATCTTATTTCCCAGGCTGTGAGTATTTATGTACATGATTTTCCATTGGCCAGATTTCGTGTGTTAGTTGTTGGGTGAGGTTTGGCATTTCCTGTGTGTGTCGGGGAGATGGACCTTTTTCTTACCTGGTGATGCAAATGAACTGCAAACATGCTGAATCCCTGTTTGACCACTAGCTGAGGGGAGGTGTTCTTCCCATTCAACGATAGGGTGCTGCACCCTCTCCCCATTTGCTAGTTTAAATATTCTGCAAAGACATCAAACTTCTGCCCCAATGCACTGACTCCCTCCTTAGTCAGATGCAGTCCATCAAATTTAAAGAACTTTCGCTCCCAGAACTGTTGCCAGTTCCCTACAAATCTGTGTCCTTTTTCCTGGCACCAGCCCTTGAGCCACATGTTTAGCTCCCCTATCTCCCCTTTTCTGACCTTCCCTCCATCTGCCCCCCTCTCCCAGACTGGCAGGATCTCAGAGAAAGAGATGCCAGATGAAATGGATGATAGTTTGTCACCCAACCTGGTCAGGTGTTCCTTGGTCTCCACAACTGACCGTCTGGCGAGATCATTAGTCCCTATGTGTACCAGGACATCAATGTTTTCTCCTGCTTTGTGAACAATTTTAGCAATGTGGTCAGTATCTCTCCACGCTGATGTACCTGGGAGACATCTGACCATTACCCCTGGCTGGAGATGGGTATCAACTCCCCGAACCATGGAGTCTCCTATGATCAGAAGTTTTTTGGATTTCCTTTTTGCTTTTTTTGTCAGGGAGTCAGTTCCCTTAACTCCCTGAGCTGTGCCTTTTTATTTTATTTTCTAGTTAGGGCAAGTAAGTGAGCTGAAGTGCTGAATTACTGAATTTGCTGAAACTGTATTCTAAAAAAACAGCTGAATTGCTGGACTGATATAAACTGCTGTATCTTTGCATGTTCTGAACTGAAGAACTGTACTGCAAGAAAATTATAAGTTTGAGGTTTTTTTTTTATTTTATTATTTTTTTCATAATAAATCTAGACATACCTTTGGTGTGTTCAACCACAGTACTATTTGTCTGAGTGGTCATTACTACTGCACCCGAGACATATTGGTACCAGGAGTGGGGTGTTGTGGTTTTGGAGGTCCAAGTTACAGTGGGGGACTCCAAGTCTCGGGTATTGTTCACAGTATCCCGGTCACTCAAGACAGGTAGTGGTTGCTCATGGTGCATAAATTGGAGGAAGTTGTGGTGTTTCCTGGAACTTCTACATGGCAGAGGGTAGCCACCACTGGAGAAACATTACTACCTGGGATAGACCCTGTTACCAGGCTGAAGGTCAAATGAGACGCCATCTTGGAGGGTGTCATGGAAACTGAGGACTCCAGATTTAGTGAAGCTTTGGAGGAAGAAATCATGGATTTACCACCAGAAGACATTCTGTCATTACTGAACTGGTTAGCCATGAAATAAGTAGAGACAGACCGACAACATGTGATTGATTTAAAAGACAGAGAGGATGAAAGGAGGAGCCAAGACCAGAGGTGGGCCGACACTATGAGGGCGTTACAAATAATTGGAATTGAGCAAGCTGTTACTAACACCCCCAAAGATATCAAGTTAACCAAAATGACTCTATCAGATGACATTGAGTCATACTTAATAACTTTTAAGAGAGTGGCACAAGCATGTAAGTGGCCCCAACCTCAATGGGTAATTCGGTTAGCCCCCTATTTGACTGGTAAGGCACAAATGGCATGTACCAATATGGATAGCCAAACATCCCTTGATTATGCCGCTGTCAAAAAAGAAATTCTCAAATGTTATGATATTAACACAAAGAGTTACAGACAACATTTTAGGACATTAAAACACCAGACACACATACAGTACCCCCTAGAGAGATATTCACCAAACTAAATGACTTATGTTGTAAATGGCTGCAGCTGGATGGAAAAACTGGTAAAGAGGTGTTGGAACATGTAGTTTTAGAATAATTTATTGCAGTTATGTCCCCGAAGTATAGTTGTGGATCCGAGAGCACAATCCTGAGAACTCGAAAATTGCCATCACACTAGCTGAGGATTTCCTCTCTGCCCGTCAACCTTTAAGGAAAGGGTATCAAAGGACTGATGGACCTTCAGGATCAACACCTCCTACATCTTCTACTTCATCGAGTATACTGGTAAGACCTACTTCTGCTGTACCTGGGACTGAGAGTGTGAAATTTATAGGGGATGGGAAGAGTTATGGACAAAGAAAAACTGCACCTAATATTGAGTGCCATTACTGCCATGGGTTAGGACATATAGCTCGTTACTGTCCTAACAAAAGGAGAGATCCAGCATATCTGGCCTCTATGACTTTAGGGAACTTTGTTATTCAAGCACAAGTAAATGGTCATACAATTGAAGCCTTAGTTGACTCTGGTAGTCGGCAAAGTTTGATCAGAGCTGACTTAACGAAATCTGTACCCACGTCAGAACTAACCACTGGAATAATTTGTATACACTGGGACACTCATCAGTACCGCACTGTTAATATAACCTTGGGTGTGAATGACTATACTAATGTACTGAATGTGGGAGTGGTTCCAACATTACCAGTGCCTCTTATTATAGGACAAGATTACCCTCATTTTGATTCTCTGGTACAGAAATGTGAACCTAGCCTGGGGCAGTGACTACACAAGCCCAAACATTAAAAGAAAACACCCAGAGGCTGCAAAAAGAAGAGACTATGGAAAAACTGTTTCCATTTGAAGAGGATGTTTCTGGAACTGTAGGGGAGAACAAGAAAACTAAAGCTGAGAAACTTAGAGAACAACAAGACTGGAAAAATATGCATAACCCTGATATAAATGTTATGCCATGTACTGTTCCTTTAACAGATATTGCTGATGAACAGAAAAATGATGTGTCTCTAACCTTTTTGTTTTCCCAGCTAGGTAAAACAGGAAACCCAGGAGCCCCAATCATTATTCAAAAGAATGGGATCTTGTATAGGTTATGTATTCACCCCCATACCTAAGAACAAGTAGAACAGTTAATTGTGCCATCCAAATTTAGAAACCAACTGTTATACCTGGCCCATGATATCCCTAGTTCAGATCATGCAGGATGGGAACATACAGTAGCAAGGCTACTACAATGTTTCTATTGGCCTAAAATCCACGAAGAAGTAGCAGAATATTGTTGCAGTTGCCCAGATTGCCAACAAGTGGGACAAGTTTCTGCAAAAGAAAAAGTGCCTCTTATGACCCTGCCACTTGTATCCTATCCATTTGATAGGATAGCAATGGATATTGTTGGCCCCCTGCAAAAAAGTAAAAAGGGAAATAGATTCATTTTAGTCCTCTGTGACTATGCTACTAAGTATCCTGAGGCATTTCCCTTAAGGTCGATCACAGGCAGCTCTAAAGATCACAGAAAAGCTGGTAGAATATTTCAGCAGCATTGGGATCCCAAAAGAGTTATTAACAGATTTTTCAGCTGAATTATTAAGAGAACTTTATAGACTTCTGGAAGTAACATCAGTTAAGACCACACCCTACCATCCTCAGACTGATGGACTTGTAGAATGTTTTAATCAAATGTTAAAAAGAATGATACGGAAGTTTGTAGATGAAGAGGGCAAGGACTGGGATCACTATCTTCCCCTTTTCTTATTTGCATATCGGGAGGTGCCCCAGGCCTCCACTGGGTTGTCTCCATTCTCCCTTCTATATGGTCGTAATCCCTGTGGTCCCTTGGAAGTGATAAAAGAAGCCTAGGAGGGAGATACTACTGTAAGGCATGTTAATATTCTTGAGTACCTTACCCAGCTCTGACAGAGGTTAAGTAAATTTTTCCATCAAGCACACCAGAATGCAGTAGCAGCACAGGACAAACAGAAAATCCGGTGTAACCCCCCTACAAATGGGGGTTCCTAAAAGCCTTCCCGGGGCCTGCCTAGATACTCCCTGCTTATCTGGTGTCCGGCGTAAGGCCACTAAATATGGGCGTTGTGAGTGCTTTTAAAGTCTCCAGTACTGTCTAAGAGCTGCCTGCTAGCAGGGTTGGTGTTTGTAAGGGGGGACTGGGGTTTCTATGCTCGACTCCCGCCCTGGGCTGCTGGTTAGTCGCTCCATTTCTGCAGTCACTGGAAGAGCAGAGGGAGCCTAGTTGAAAGATATAGTGGTTTGCTGGAGAATATGTAGGGTAACTGAAAAAACGTAAACTGTATAACCTGCCTTTTATTTGCAGCTGGGACTCTGGTGTTGTGCCCTCCATCTTGGACCCTGACAGTTCGAGGGGTCCAATAAGATGAGGTATCTATTTTGAGTAAAAGCAGCCAACCAGAAACCAGGACTCTAGATGGAGCTGGCTGACAAATGGGAACACAGCTTGTAATTCCTGGTCAGGGCATTATGGGTCATGGCGCCTTTACCACCACTGAGGGGCTAAAATATGTGACTGGCATGTGCAGCCAATAAGATCGGGTGGCACCGGGTTGTGAGGCTTGCCCCATGCTGTTAGGGGCAGATTCGCTGTGACTGTAGGAGAGAGTGGAGCTCTGAGCTTCTGCGCCATTATGTGTTCGCGTGGGAAGTGCGTGAAAGGCCTGAGGAGGACGTGTTTTCATTGCCAGCGTGGCCCGAATCAAATCCGCAGGCTTGCGGTCAGAGGAGGCTGTGTATAAGCACAGCTACCTACCAGGCTCGACCTGTAGAGGACTGGAGAATCTGCTGAGTCGCGCTCGGTTTGTCAGGAAAATTGAAGCTGCAGAGAGACGTCCGCATAGCTGTGAGTTCAGTCGGGTCCTGGAAGCAGCTGCCTGGTATGGTACCCCTCTGTTGTTTTCCATATAAATGTGTGAGGAGGCCTTTGAAGCTCAGGCTCAGCCCTGCCAGTGGTGAAAGAGTGGTTCTCTGTTGGAGTTGTGAGTACTGAATCAGGGAGCTCCCGTTAAAGGTTACAAACAAAGGCAAAGTCATTTGTTGTATTGCAGATGGTACCTAATTGAGCTTTCTGGCTCCATCTGATCTTCTCAGGAATTAAATGCTCATTTGTGTCAGGACCCCAACCAGCTGCATCGAGAACTAGCCATTAGGGCTGGGTACCCATAGACTTGTAATTAATAGGTCAGGCCTGTGCACAGAGCCTTAGGTAGTCAAAAACAATATATATATATATATATATAACTGGTAAATAATCACCCTGATTTCCCCGGTCCTTAGTCTCCCTTAAATAAATCAGATTGTTCATTTGCAAAAGTACCCTGGCTGGTTTGTGTTTACTGGTGATATACTGCACAGTGAATATTTGATAACTGTACCTTACTTTCCAGGGGTCCCGGAGTGAGAGCTGAGTGGTTCGAGCCGGGGTAAGTGTTCAGGGTGAGAACATTGTAATTGAACTGTGTGAGCCACTAGTGGGAAGAAGGGGGGGTTGCAGCAATCCAGAGGGCTGTGACTGAGTCAACCTTGACTGCTCTAACCCCGACTTCTGGGTGGAGGCACCCATCAACTGATCTGGGCCCCTCACCCTGTCACAGCTGAGGCAGGCAGAGGTAGTAGCCCTTAGGATAGCGCCCCCTTGGGGTTACAAATTGGAGGCATTGCTGGGATTAGCATCCCCTAGTGGCCAAGTGGGTGAAGTGCATAAAAATGGAAGAGCTGACAGGGAAACTGGAAGGGGATATTATGGCCAAAATTAAGTTGGACCCTATTAAGACAATAGTACACAAACTGATGGGGTGGAGGCTTGTTCATATTCGGAGTGGGTCAGTCACTCCTGGGGGGTTCCCCCAGACTAATAGTTTTAAAGATAAACTGCTTAAATTGCTGGCTGTGGAGGGGAGGACTACCCAGGAGTTGCTGCAAGCATTGGACTTGTCTAGTGACACCACCCCCCAGGTCTCCCCAGGTACCTCCCCCTGTCCCCCCGGCCCCAAGAGTTCTATTTTGGCTCCACCGACCCTAGTGGTTCCCTCTATACAGCTCGATTCTTACCGTAGGCTAAAACTTTTTTCTGGCACGTGCCAGTGCCTTCAGGGGAGGATGACTTGGAGGCGTGGATGGACTCGCCACCCATTAGTTCAGGAGTGGCAGTGCTCTGAGGGAGAAAAGTGACTGATGGAGTCTGTGGGCCCGCTTAGAGGCCATTGGGTTCCTGCAGGCCACTACTTGGAAGCCACCGCCCAGAGTATCTTTCTGCTTTGGAGGAGTGTTTGGGAGTATAGAGACGGGAAGACTTATTATGGAGTTCAAGTCTGCAAGCAATGGAGAAATGAGAAACTGTCCTCCATTGTTACTGGGTGGGCGGGCCTTGCAAAACTTATCGAAAGGGGATCACAGCACGGCCTTGAACCAGGTCAGGTTGGAACATGTTTTGAAGTCTGCTAGATTTTCTAGTGATATTGTTAAAACTTAAGTTGCATGATAGATGGGCTACCCCGTCTGAATACTGTCAATTGATGAGGGAAATTAGAGAAGTAGAGACTGATGAGGAGGGGTGGGAACCCTATGTGGGAGCTGTGAACCCAAGCCAAACCTCTGAGTCCAGTGCCCCTGAAGAGACCCACCCTTCAGGAAGGCCTGATGCATCCCCAGACTTTCAAGGTGATGTGGGGGTATGTGCTATTTCCTTTGATCCCCAAGTAGAAAGTGAGTTAAGGGCCAAGGTCAGAAATTTACAAGAACTGGTGAGGGACTTGAAGCGATCCACTACCCACCCTGTTAGGTCTGGGGAACCTGAGTTATCTAGGAAACCAATGCCCTGGCCCAGGGGAACCCCCTCAGCCCCCGGAGGGCCCCCAGCAGACAAGGTACTCC
Source organism: Neoceratodus forsteri (assembly GCA_016271365.2). Taxonomy (NCBI): domain Eukaryota; kingdom Metazoa; phylum Chordata; order Ceratodontiformes; family Ceratodontidae; genus Neoceratodus; species Neoceratodus forsteri. The sequence goes on along the minus strand of CM057458.1, from coordinate 720,091,627 downwards.
CCTCCCAACAGAGACCCCCGGGACCCCAAGTTTTGTTACCATTGTGGGGAGGATGGACACTTTCAGCCTGAGTGCCAGCTGCCGGAGAATTTAAGGAAGGTCAACAGCAAACTGATCACTTGGCATGCAGGGCCCATGTCCGACCCCCCAGGAAGAGCTTTGTGACCCGGGCCAATGCCCAAGCAACTGTCAATGCTGCGCCTCCTGAATGGTCTGATGGGGTCGGGCCCTCGATGGAGGCCCCAGTGCCAGTAAATGGGATTCCCACCCGAGCTGTATTGGACAGTGGCTCTCAGGTGACCATTATGTTTCAGGACTGGTATCAGACACACCTACCTGAGGTGCCACTACAACCCTTGGATGGTCTACATGTATGGGGGCTAAGTGACAAGGCTTATCCGTATTTGGGGTATATCCAGATCTGGTTGTCATTTCCTACTTCTGTGGCTGGAGTGGATGAACAGGTAGAAACCTTGGCTTTAGTCTGCCCCCCCACTGGACTGTATGATGGGGTACCCCTGTTGATTGGGACAAATGCTCATATATTTGGATGACTACCCCAATTGTGTTCAGAAAAGCAAGCATTTAGAACCGGACGAGCCCTAAGAATACCCGCTGTGATCCAAAGGGTCGCTGAAACTCAGAAGAAGGTTAGCCAGGAGGAACCTGAAGGCCCGGTGGGTGTAGTATGGAAAAAGGATCCGGCACCGGTGATACTTGCCCTGAATGCTCAATGTGTTCTGCATGGGGAAGTCCGACTGAGAACAGATGTTAAGAATAAGTTGTTAATGTTGGATGCACCTGGGGAGGGAAGATTGCCTGAGGGACTGCTGGTCAAACCCAGTATCTTGCTGGCTAGAGCCCATGCTTACGTTAAGAGGGTGATGGTTCAAGTTCATAATGTGTCCAACAAGGAGATTAGAATAAAAAGAGGGTGCACTCTGGCAAGTGTGCATTGTGCAGATACTGCAGTGCTGCCCAATAGCAAGGGTTCGAGGAAAGATGACAGAGTAACTCTCGACTTGTTTGATTTCGGCAACTCCCCGTTGCCTGCTGAATGGAAAGTGAGGATCAGTGAGAAGCTTGCCGAAAGAGACCAGGTATTTTCCCTGAAAGAATGGGACGTGGGATGTGTGCAAGGGGCTGATCACCACATCCAGCTGCATGATGAAAGGCCTTTTCGGGAGAGATCTCGGCGCCTGGCCCTAGCCGACATAGACGATGTGAGGCAGCAATTGCAAGAGATGCTTGCCGCTGGTGTGATACAAGAGTCCAGGAGCCCCTATGCCTCCCCCATTGTAGTAGTGAGAAAAAAGAATGGGGCAGTTCGGATGTGTGTAGATTACCGTACTTTGAATCAGCAGGCCATCCCAGACCAGTATACCATGCCACGCATACAGGACGCCTTGGATTGTTTAAATGGCAGTAAGTGGTTCTCTGTGTTGGACCTCCGCAGTGGGTACTATCAGATCCCGATATCTACAGGACCGAGAGAGACTGCATTCATTTGCCCGTGGGTTTCTATGAGTTTATTCGGATGCCTCAAGGGATGATTTCAGGTGCCCAGCCACCTTTCAGCACCTGATGGAACGTGCTGTGGGGGACATGAATTTGCTCGAGTGTTTGGTTTACTTAGATGATGTCATAGTGTTTGGCCACTCGTTGGAAGAACATGAACGTCGATTGTTCAAGGTCCTGGATCGGCTGGAGGATTTCGGTCTCAAGCTATCTATAGACAAGTGCCAATTCTTCCAAACTTCTGTGAAGTATGTGGGTCACATAGTATCCACTGAAGGCATAGAGACTGACCCCAGCAAAGTGGAAGCTTTGACCACTTGGCCTCAGCCCAAGAATTTGAAAGAGATGTAATGGTTCCTGGGGTTTTGTGGATATTATAGGCGGTTTGTCAAAGATTATTCTCGAGTGATCCGCCCCCTCCTCAACCTCACTCAGGGGAACCCTCCCACAAACAAGAAGTATAAGAAAGTTGTGCACCCTGAGATGGAGAAGAAGTATTTTTGGCCGAATGATGTATTTGGAAACTGCTGGACTACTGAGTGTGAGGAAGCTTTCTATGACATCATGTATCAACTTACCCATGCCCCAGTGCTGGCCTATGCTGACCCGGCCAAGCCATACATTCTCCATACTGATGCCAGTCTACAAGGATTGGGGGCTGTGTTATATCAGGAGCACTCGAATGGTCTGAGACCTGTAGCTTTCACCAGCAGAAGTCTGACTCCTTCAGAAAAAAATTATCCAGTGCACAAACTAGAGTTCCTGGCTCTGAAGTGGGCCATTGTTGATCAATTTCATGACTATTTGTAAGGTGCCAGGATATTGGTAAAGACTGATAACAATCCTTTGACCTATGTGCAGACCTCAGCCAAGTTGGATGCCACTGGCCATAGGTGGCTCTCCATTAGCCCTCCGACTATGCTGTTGAGTACAGAGTGGCCTAAACCATATAGATGAGGATGCTCTCTCTCGGAGACCTATTCCACAAACTGATTGGGTCAGGTTTTCAGAACCTGACATAAGAGCCCTTTGCCAGAAATTTGACAAGAAGGAACAGGCATCTCCTGATGCTGTAGACTGCTTGGTGGATTGCTTGGGGCCATCCAAGAACTGCATACCTGCTGCCTACTGTCAAGATGTTACAGGACTAGAGGGCATGGGATGAAGTTGGAGGGAGGACGATTCAGAGGAAACATAAGGAAGAATTTCTTCACAGAATGGGTGGTGGACAAGTGGAACACCCTGCCAGAGGAAGTGGTGGGGGCTGAAACAATCAGGGGATTTAAGAATGCATGGGATATACATAAAGGAATTCTGGAGGTCAGGGGTAAGGGGCAACAGATTTCTAGGAAAACATAAACTGAACTTACAAGCTCAAATGGGCAGACTGGGTGGGCCATAGGCCCTTATCTGCTGACACTGTCTATGTATCTATGTATTTTTCTGCATTAGACACTAGTTCACTGCCCTAATTCAACAATGACAGTCTCCAATGGGCTCAATCCCAAGACTCTATGATCAAAATGGCTGTGGAGGCTTTGCAGGACGGGAGGGACGTGTCCAAGTTGCGTTCCACTGACCTCAGAACTGCCTTGTTATACAAAGAAGGGCCAAAGTTAAAGCTGATTAACCAACTACTATACAGAGAGACTGTGGATAAGGAGAGCCGGGTAGACAAACAACAACTGGTGCTGCCGTTGCTTTTAGAGAACTGGTTTTAAAGTCCCTGCATAATCACATGGGGCATCTGGGCATAGACTGAACTCTTGACCTGGTACGGACCTGATTCTATTGGCCAAAAATGAGTGCAGACATGGAGCAGTATGTCAAGACCTGTGGCCGCTGCTTGCAAAGAAAAGCCTTACCTCAGAGAGCCGCCCCATGGTCAATATCATTACCAGTGCCCCTATGGAACTGGTCTACATTGATTTTCTGAGTCTAGAACCAGATCTAAAAAACTGCAGTAACATATTGGTAGTCACTGATCATTTTACCCGGTATACCCAGGCTTTCCCTACCAAGGATCAGAAAGCAACTACGGTGGCTAAAGTACTTGTTGAGAACTTCTTTGTTCACTATGGGGCCCCCCAGAGAATCCATTCCGACCAGGGGTGGGATTTTTGAGCACGCCTGATTAATGAAATGTTATCTGTGGGGAATCGAAAATCAAGAACCACCCATACCATCCCAGGAGATCCCAACCTGAAGATTTAACTGCACATTGCTTGATATATTGGGCACACTGCAACCCAAAGACAAGCCTAGATGGAGCCAGCAGATTAGCACCCTGGTTCATGCTTATAACTGCACCAAAAGTGATGCCACTGGATTTTCCCTGTACAGGCTGATGTTTGGGACAGAGGCTAGACCTGCCAGTGGATGTGTGTTCGAGGGTTTCCCTGATGGGTGCAGCGGAAAATCATCTACAGTATGTACAGAAGTTGAAGGCCCAATTGAATCATGCCTACCAACTGGCCCAGACTATGGCTGCTAAACGTAACCTGACCAACAAGGAGAGGTATGATAAGAAAGTGAAAACAATGGAACTGACAGAAGGGGATAGAGTGCTATTGAGGAATTTGGGACTGCATGGCAAACATAAGATTGCTGACAGATGGCATCACCTCCCTCATATTGTTGTGGGAAAACTGGCAGATTTATCTGTATATAAAGTGCAGCCTGAAAACAATTCAAAAGATGTGAAAACTATACACAGAAATCATCTGCTGCCTATCGGGCAAATCTTGATTGAAGCTGAACCTCTTAATGCCCCCCCAGGCCTATGACTAGATCTGCTGCCAAGAAAAAACCCAGACCCCTTGATTCTTCAGCAAGCCAGATAAAAGAGCCTTATCCAAATTCCTCTGATGAAGATGATCGTCAATCTGTGTCTGACGACAATGAGAATAATATTGAATACTATCCCTCTTATGAACTGAGCCAACTGTTTCGGGGCAATCCCCTTGTTAACTCTGGAGATGAGGTTGGGTTTTCTGGACTGTCTGAGCCCCCAACTTTGTCACTAGAACCAATGCTCCCAGGAGATGCAGGAAGTGGCCCCCAAGCTGACGGGATGGGGTCCTTGAGCCTGGCTGAACTGTCTGGCCTGGCTGAACTATCTGACTTTTCAGAAGAAGGAAGTGATGTGGGGGAACAAGCCAGTGATATGCTGGAACCTGAAGAATATTTTGAGTGCCCTGATGGTTCCGTACTAGTGCCTGAACAGTCCCCAGCTGAGCCAAGTAGTGTGGGCCCTGATGTAGAGGGTCATGCCCCCGAAAGTACTATGAGCACTGGGTCCCCTTCCCCTATGGAGGTTTCCCCTATTAATCTCAATAAGGCTGAATCAGAATCGGGACCTGTAGCAGGGATTTCCGAGACCCCTAGATGTTCTAGCCAAGAAATACGGCCTGTAGTAAAGTTGAGTTATGAGTCTCTGGGTCAGCCTGTGGGCCTGCCCTTAAATGTGGTCCATAAAGGGGTGCATGTGTCCCCAAGCTCCTTGCCTAAGCTAGCCTTGGGGGATAACTCCAGCCTGTTAGTATTGCCCTTCGAGTGTGGTGTCCCTGCTTTAGGTAACCCACAAGTAGCTGATGGGGAGGGGTTCCCTCTGTCCAGGTGTCATGGGCAGGAACTAATGACCTGATTTAAAAAAGAGTAAGAGGGTTATGTGTGTGGATAATATTGCATAAACTGTAGTAAACTGTAAATACAGTAGCAATGCATGTAATATAAAGTGTGATATAATATTAACTGAACTGTGTGCCTTAAAGTGATTTAAGGGTAACTACTTGACGCGGATGCCAAGTTCTTTCCAGGCCAGGAAGAGTGTAACCACCCTACAAATGGGGGTTCCTAAAAGCCTTCCCGGGGCCTGCATAGATGCTCCCTGCTTATCTGGTATCTGGCATAAGGCCACTAAATATGGGTGTTGTGAGTGCTTTTAAAGCCTCCAGTACTGTCTCTTTAAGAGCTGCCTGCTCGCAGTGTTGGTGTTTGTAAGGGGGGACTGGGGTTTCTATGCTCGACTCCCGCCCTGGGCTGCTGGTTAGTCGCTCCGTTTCTGCAGTCGCTAGAAGAGCAGAGGGAGCCTAGTTGAAAGATAAAGTGGTTTGCTGGAGAATATGTAGGGTAACTGAAAAAACGTAAACTGTATCACCTGGCTTTATTTGCAGCTGGGACTCTGTGTGCTGTGCGCCTCCATCTTGGACCCGGACAGTTCGAGGGGTCCAATAGGAGTGAGGGGGTATCTATTTTGGAGTAAAAAGAAGACAACCAGAAACCAGGACTCTAGATGGAGCCAGCTGACAAATGGGAACGCAGCTTGTAATTCCTGGTCATGGCATTATGGGTCATGGCGCCTTTTCGTACCACTGAGGGCTAAAATATGTGACTGGCATGTGCAGCCAGCCAATAAGACTGGGTGGCACCCGGGTTGTGAGGCTTGCCCCATGCTGTTAGGGGCAGATGCACCATGACTGTAGGAGAGAGTGGAGCTCTGAGCTTCTGCGCCGTTGTGTGTTCGCGTGGGAAGCACGTGAAAGGCCTGAGGCGGATGTTTTTTCATTGCCAGCACGGCCCAAATCAAATCCGCAGGCTTGCGGTCAGAGGAGGCTTTGCATAAGCACAGCTACTTACCAGGCTCGACCTGTAGAGGACTGGAGAATCTGCTGAATCGCGCTCGGTTTGTCAGGAAAATTGAAGCTGCAGAGAGACGCCTGCATAGCTGTGAGTTCAGTCGGGTCCTGGAAGCAGCTGCCTGGTATGGTACCCCTCTGTTGTTTTCCATATAAATGTGTGAGGAGGCCTTTGAAGCTCAGGCTCAGCCCTGCCAGTGGTGAAAGAGTGGTTCTCTGTTGGAGTTGTGAGTACTGAATCAGGGTAGCTCCCTGTTAAAGGTTACAAACAAAGGCAAAGTCATTTTGTTGTATTGCAGATGGTACTAATTGAGCTTTCTGGCTCCATCTGATCTTCTCAGGAATTAAATGCTCATTTGTGTCAGGACCCCAACCAGCTGCATCGAGGAACTAGCTATTAGGGCTTGGGTACCCATAGACAGTAATTAATAGGTCAGGCCTGTGCACAGAACCTTAGGTAGTCATATATATATATATATATATATATATATATATATATATATATATATATATATAACTGGTAAACCAATCACCTAATTTCCCGGTCCTTATTATCTCCCTTAAATAAATCAGATTGTTCGTTTTGCAAAAGTACCCTGGCTGGTTTGTGTTTTACTGGTGATATACTGCACAGTGAATATTTGATAACTGTATACTTACTTTCCAGGGGTCCAGGGTGAGCTGAGTGGTTCGAGCCGAGGAGTAGGTGTTCAGGGTGAGAACATTGTAATTGAACTGTGTGAGCCACTAGTGGGAAGAAGGGGGTTGCAGCAACCCAGAGGGCTGTGACCAAGTCAACCTTGACTGTTCTAACCCCGACCTCTGGGTGGAGGCACCCGTCAACGGATCTGGGCCCCTCACCCTGTCACAGCTGAGGCAGGCAGGGGTAGTAACCCTTAGGATAGTGCCCCCTTGGGGTTACACCTGTATGATGTTAAAACTGAAGAGGAACTATTTCAGCCTGGTCATAAAGTATTGCTACTATTACCTACCTCTGAGAACAAACTGCTAATGAAGTGGCAGGGTCCTTTTTGTGTTTAAAGCCAGACAGGCCGGTGCATGGCTTGGATGCCATGAGAGATGGCAGCATAAATCATCGGCTCGGTCCCCAGCACTGAAAAACATATGATATCGTGGACATTCAGGTATCCCTTACCTCTAAGGGTGTTTCAGAAATGCTTTGGTTTTTCACCTCGACGTGACGTGGGGTCTATAGTGCTTAGCGGTCCGGTACATCACACTACGGTGCCGGAGATTGCGCGACCCGCCTTTGCCCTGACAAGGCCACATAGCACCAACCTAGAGTTGTGGCCACGCCAACGTTGATTCTATTGAGCAGGCACTACATTGCACTGAACGCGGCCTGAGGAACAAGTTCTGAATCTCTATACAGACTGCATGCTCTGCTGGGCTCTCCTATACGATAATGGCTTTGCCTAAGCATGCAAAGCAGACGCCAGCAATGCCTCCAAAGGACGCACCTCCTGTAGATGTCAGGGCCTCCCTGCAGCACATTACAACCATGCTTGAAACCCTCCTAATGAGGGTAGATACAATTTCGACAACCCTCTCTGACACAGGTGCATGCCCTTAATGACAAATTAAATGTCATTGAGCAAAGGACAGACGATTTGGAAGCCGGAAAGGCTAAAATGCTGCACCAGCTACAGGATCATGATGAACAGCTGGCCATCCTGTGGAAACAGGCAGAAGATCAGGAGAACAGAGGGTGACACAACAAAGTCAGGATCCTCGGGATACCCGAGGGCTCCGAAGGCTCAAACACCGAGAGATTTCTCAACGAAGAGATACCCAAAATACTTGGAGACAGATGGCATGGGCCCATTGAGGTGGAAAGAGCGCACCATATCCCCAGAGGCACCTGCTCACCTCAAGTCCCCCCCAGGCTCATCATTGCTTACTTCCTGCAGTACTCGACGAAGGAGAGGGTTCTGAGGGTAGCCAGAGATAAGGGCGAACTACTCTGGCATGAGGCTAAAATCTCTTTATTTAGAGACTTCTCCACTGAGGTGGCAGCCAGAAGGAAAGCATTCCTACCAATCAAAAAAGTGTTGGCAGCTCAGGGGTTCAAATATGGGTTTTGAAATCTGGCCTACCTCTATGTATCCCGAGAAGGCAGGGACATCCTAGCAGAAACTCCACGAGAGGTTGAGGAATGGGCCTCCAAGCACTGGCCCTGGCTATCTCTTAGCACTACATCTCCCAAAAGGCAGTGAGCTCCGGGTCCTCGAACAAGATGTAAGAGGAACCTATCTCCCAGTAAAGGATGTGGGGGGGGGATTACAATTCCAGCCAGGTTGCGCTGTTCTCAAATGCTTCCCCCAGGTCACATTCTCATCTAAGGCAGTCTGGCACAGACCACAAGACCATACAACAACGGCCAGCAGAAGCTTAACCTCACTCTTTACCACAGCGGGGAGCATCCCAGATGACCCATATACACTAGCATTTGGCAAGTGACCAGGGCTCTCCCTCCAAGGGCCCAGGGGAAGCACCATGGGCTAAGCAGACTAAAGAGGATCATCCTGTTTTGGATCACTTGGAGGCTCAAGACATTCCAGATGTCCTCCTCATGGAAGGGGTCGAGAATGCATCCTGAGTGGACTTTTCCAAAGATTTATCAGATTATCAAGACTCCTCCACTGTTTCATTGAAATCTGGACTGTTATCCTTTGCAGAGGCCCTGTCTTGGGACATTTCTCCCTGTATAACGAAACCCGCTGTAACGGACGAGCAACTTCCGGACGACTGACCATCACAAGTCTGTATATTGGCTCCTTCTACAAGTTGCTCTGTTGTTTTTGTTGAGTGGGTCACATAGGGCTGTCATTTGGGAATGGGTTTGAACCTACCCAAGGGATGCATCCCTCCCATCTCTCCTTTAACTAGGGGATAGGTGGGACCCTAGGGATGGCCCACTTTAGACCCTGGACGCTTTGCTCAGCGACCCAACACATCGCACTTATGCTACTGCCCCTTTAAGGGCCCCCCCCCGGGCGGGGACATGTGAAGCTTATAACGTACCCCCCCCAACCCCAACTGAGTTAGTGCACTCCTCAAATGCTGATAGCAGTAATTTATGCCTAGCTACGTATAGTTGCTGGGGACAAGGTCCTCAGCCTCTGCCCCTACACTGGTGGGGGGGACAGCTTACATTATGGGCCCTGCCTTTGACTGGATTGTTAATAGTCATGGCATAGAACACCCTTCCTCTCCCCTATATGCCCTTCTCCCTATCCCTGAACACGCTATCTTGGTACATAATGCCGGGGATGGAGTTGTATGTTGATAGTTGGGTTATCTCCATTTTTCCCCACACTGGTGAATGGTCAGTACGGCTGTGTGAATGTCCTCAATAGAGGGGAGATTTACACTTCATGCATACACCAATTCACCTTTAGCTTAGTGTTTGGTTCAAATTACTTACTATTGAAGAATTAAAATACAGTTATAGCTTAACTTACTATTTCCTACTTGTGTGTTTTTGTGACTTACCTCACCTGTTTCACTTTTGTACTAGGTTGATAGAACTATATATACCTACCTCACAGATTACTCGCCTGTTTGGCTTAACTAACTCTTCCTCTTCTACCTCTGGCACATTGCTGGCTACTGTCTTCCTGTCTCTTCTGGACACGGGGGGTGAGTACCTCTATACTATCTAACCTCTAGAACCACGATGCAGAGTGCTAATGTAGGCATCAAATTGGTATCCTGGAACGTAAAGGGCTTAAATCACCCAATTAAACGGTCCATGGTACTGAGACATCTTTACTCCTTGCAGACAGATACTGCACTCCTTCAGGAAACCCACCTGACTGCAAGAACTGTATCATGGCTCAAAAGAACATGGTTTTGTAATGTCATAGCAAGTTCAGCACCAACTAAATCAAAGGGAGTGGCCATTCTGATCAAAAAATCATGTCCATGGGTACAGGAGCAGACAGTCTCAGATGCTCTGGACTGTTGGGTTGTGGTCCATTTCTCACACCCGGAGGGCATGTGATTCTAGTGAACATATATGGCCCTAATGTGGACAATCCTGAATGCCTACTCGATATAAACAAGGCTGTAGAGACCTTGGCTGCAAACTACCTGCAGATACCCATTTTACTTGGTGGAGACTTAAGTCTCACCCCAGACATTGTCCTTGACAAATCTAAACCAACCCCACAAACACATCCTAAAATGGCACAGGCTGTGCAGGGTATCATGACAGAGTGGGATTTGGCGGACATGTGGCGCAAGGACTATCCGTCAGGGAGTGACTACTCCTTTTTCTCTGTGGTTCACACTATATACAGCAGGATTGACTTTTGGCTTGCTAATCTCCCTGTGGCCCAAGACATCACCTGTAACAGAATACATGATATCCTAGCCTTGGACCATGCTCCACTGTCCTGCATCTATGCCCCCTCTGGTCAGAGGGGCTCAGGGACTAGATGGCGATGTAACCCCTTACTCCTTTCAGATGCTCAGTTCTGGCCCATGGTAGGGGAGACTGCCAGAGACTATTTTTCAAGGAACCATGCCACGGATACATCTGCTGCCACAGTCTGGTGCTACGGGGCAAATCATTGCCTACTCGGAACAAAAAAACAAGCTTAGACGGGCGGAGCTGAAAACTCTGCAATCTGAATTGTCCTCGCTAGAAGCCAGATTTAGGGCCACTAAAACTCACAAACCTGACTCAGCACTTCTCCATAAGATTGTTGATTTGAAGTATCACATAAATACCATGCTGCAACAAAAAGCAGAATGGGCACTGATCAGGTTGAAACATTCATACTGGGGGGGGGGGCAAAGGAAGAAATATCAATTGAGGAAACAACAGGCTGCATCTCATATCCATGCCCTTAAAAATAAGGATGGTTTGGTGGTTACAAGCCCAAATAAAGTTAGTGAATATATGCAAGACTTCTACCAGCATTTATACCAGTCACAGGCTACCCTAGAACCTGCCCAAATGAAATGTCAACTAGCAAAATTCTGTGCTGCCACCAATATTCCCCAGGTACCAGTCGAGATGAAGCACGCACTGGATAAGCCTATCTCTGAAACTGAACTCCTGAATGCCCTAAACCAATTGGCTAAAGGTAAATCACCGGGACCTGATGGCATGACCACAGAGTTGTACCAAGTCATGGGTGCTGAAATCAGCACCCCTCTCCTCTTGGTGCTACAGGAGGCTCAAGTGACAGGCATCCTTCCCCCCACTATGCATGAGGCTTTAGTCACTCTCCTCCCTTAAAAGTCTGATGATGCCCTCAATTGTGCTAACTACCAGCCAATCTCCCTTATCTCGGTTGACAATAAAATAGCAGCTAAAATACTGGCTACCCGACTGATGGAAGTCATTCCCTATATCATCCATCCATCTCAAGTGGGCTTCACTAAAGGCCAGGCTGCTGTGGACAATATCAGGCTGGTTCTAGATCTTAAATGGTTGGCAATGCACCCTCAAAGCCTGAAGGCAGCAATGGCGGTAGATTTTTCTAAGGCCTTCGACTTGGTGGAGTGGCCATACCTCCATGAAACACTCCGGCTATATGGGTTTGGCCCATATTTCAGGCAGTGGATACAGACATTGTACAATGCCCACCTGGCTAGGATTCTAACAAACCAAGATATCTCCCCTTCATTTTCTTTGTAGCGGGGTACATGGCAGGGATTTCCCTTATCTCCCCTGCTATTCTTGATAGCCTTGGATCCGCTCATGCAGAAAGTACAAGTCTCTGAAGGCATCCAAGATGTGCGGGTGGGATCACACATGTACCTCATGGCCTCATATGTGGATGACTTACTCTTAATTCTAGACCATCCAAACGACTCTGTCCCTAAGGTCTTAGAAATCCTGAGAGATTACACACAGCTGTCTGAACTGCAAATCAACCAAAACAAAACCAGTGTAACCCCTCTTAATGCGACATGTACCAGTTCCTGCTCACAGGGCCTGGACCTCACCTGGGCCCCGTGTAGCTTCTCGTATCTGGGTATTGTCATTCCCTTTACTTGAAAACTCCTAGAGACTGAGAATGTTGGTCCTTTAATAAAGTTGTTAACATAAGAGGTGATTCAGTGGCACCATCTCAATCTCTCTCTCCTAGGTAAAGTAGCGGCAATCCAAATGTTGTTACTACCCAGAGTGACATACCTTCTTAACAACCTTCCTATTGCTTTATTAGGTAAAGTGTTCCGCCCTTTGGACAAGCTGATTTCATTCTTTCTTTGGGAAGGTAAGACACCCAGATGGAGCCATGGCAAAATGCAGGCTCACTGGACCAGGGGGGGTTTAGGTCTTCCATGGCTGCAGGGATATCATTGGTCTTACATGTCAGTACAGGCCACTAAATGGTTTGTCCCTTCCACCTCTGTGCCGGCTCCGTGGGTGCAGTTAGAAACTGAGATTATGGGAGATACCCCCCTGTGCTCACTACTTACCAGGGCTCAAACTAGTCTCAGTAGGCTCACTCTGGTCATGGTCGAAACTAGAAAGGGGTGGTTCTGGCTTATGGCAGCATCTAACACTGCAAAGGCATCAAGCTATATGCCACTCCGGTATCTGGCACTCTGGCGTAACCAGCTCCTTACAGTGGGCAATGAGCCACTTCACTGGCCATCGTGGGGAAAAAAAGGGATCCGTATCATTCAGGGCTTATACATGTCTAATTCCTCCACGTTGATGTCATTCATGCAGCTTAAGACTCAGTACTCCCTTCCACCCATAGACTTTTGGAGATACCTACAACTCAGCAATGTGGTTCAAGTGTTCAGCAGAACCTATCCAGCTTATCCTAAATGGCACTGGCTTGCTACACTCCACCTCAAAACCACCTCTCGAGGTGTAGCTGGGTGCTTCTATAGCACCTGGTGCGATGCACAGCCGGATCATACCGAATCATGTAAAGCCACATGGGGTATGGATCTCCAGACCCTCATTACCCACGAAACATGGTCACGATGCCTACACCTAGCTCACTCCACACACAAAGATGCTAATACAGCTCAAAATCCTTCTCAGTTGGTATCTTACACCCTCAGCCCTACAGGCATGGGGCATTCTCCCTCATGCAAGGTGCTGGAGGTGTCAGCATAACCCGGCAAATATTCTACACCTTCTATGGACCTGTCCAACTTTGACCTCCTTCTGGTCAGCTATAGCAAAAGATTGCTCTGGTGTACTGGGCCTACCTGTGGACATTTCTGACCCGCTGCTACTATTGGGTGATCCTGCTCCTCTAGAGCATTTACCCAAGCCATACCAGAACTGGCTACTAGTTGCTCTTTTAGAGACCAAAAGGCTCCTTCTCCTATACTGGAGACAAACGACTCCTCCGGTTATTTCCCTCTGGCACTCTGCCTTGGCTAGACTCGCCACTTTCGAAAGGCTTACATATGCCAACAGAGGGACGCTTTCCACATACTATCACAAATGGGGTGCGTATCTCAACTCCTTATTATGCAAAGTTTCCCCTCCCCCCTTGCTCAACCCTCCAGTTTAAGGTAACCCCATGGTGCGATGCCCTTGCCGGGGGATCTATTTTGTGGACTGAATTTGGCTAGTTATTATGAAGCTATGACAGTTACAACTGTGGTACTCAGCTTTTCATTTCAATACCTTCTTTTCTCAGATTTATCAAGTAATCTCTCTTGGACACTCCCAGAACCTTGTTTAGGAAACACTTCATGCACTGTGCTTAATTACCTGATGTAATCTTTGTCTGTAGGTATGACGGTAGATGTAATTCTTTATCTATAAGGATCATTTGATTACAAACCTGTTGTATGTAAGACTGCTGAAGGGCTGTTATGAACAGAAAATGGTATGAAAGGCCTGAAGACCAGCCATCTTTCTTTATTTCACCTGACACTGTTGATACAGAGTTAAAATCTGCATATCAGAGGTTGCAAACTAGTACAGGACTTGCTGACATAAAACTCAATCCTGATCTGTCTGAGAGTGAATGTGCTGAATTACAACAGCTTTTGAAATGTTTTGAAAATACTTTTACTAGTGTTCCAGGACAATCTAAAGATGTCAGTCATGACAAAAAAGTTACAGCTGGCCCCATTAGACAGAAACCATATAGATTATTTGAGAGGGTCAGAGCAGATGTCCAGCAAGAAATAAACAAACTTCTGCAGCTTGGGATAATTGAACCATCTGTAAGCCCCAGGTCATCACCAATAGTATTAGTACCAAACAAGCATTTGCCAATGCCGAATGTTGTTGTGCTGGCATTGGCAGTGGCAGAGGTGGAAAGGCATAGTGCTGTGAGTTTGTTAATGTGTCCCAAAAGGTGATTTTGCACAGCGAGTACGCCACTGTGCGGCAGAGCTGTGGAAACGCGTTTTGAGCAGGCTGTGGAAAATGGCAGCTGGACTGTTGATAATGAGGTGTGCACAAATGTCAGTGGTGAAAATGTGGCATGAAAATATTGCAGATTGACCAAGTTACAAGGGTGTGTGGAAACTGCGCAATGCACGCTTGCAACACAGTCATTGTCTGGACTTTCGCCACTAAATTTTCAACATAGGCATTTTAGGACCTCTGCTGATGAATAGTGTCACCGTCATTTCCTGAAAGTGTCCTGAAAAGTGATTTCACACAGTGACCATGCAATTCTGCACTGGACGTGCGAAAACACATTTCAGCCAGCTGTACTGTTCCAAGGAGGTATGGAAAAAAGGCAATGATGAACAGCTGGAGTGAAAGTATTACAAATTCACAAAGTCACGAGCGTGCGTACAAACTGCACAATGCGCGCTCATAAAACATTCATTGTATTGACTTTCATCCCAAAATTTTCAACATTGGCATTTTAGGACATCTGCTAGTGAACAGTGTCACTGCCATTTTCATAATGTGTCTCGAACACGGGTTTTTCACAGCGACCGTGTTACTGTGCGCCGGAACTGCGAAAATGGATTTTGGTCAGGATGTGAAAAATTACAGCTGTACTGTTCATTAGGAGGTGTAGAACAATGGCACTGTTGAAAATGTGTGGAAAATATAAGTTTAGGATCCACGAGCGCAGTATGCAAACCGCGCGAACGACCATAACACAGTCATTTTATGGAGTATTGTCACCAAATTTTCAACACAGGCATTTTAGGACCTCTGCTCATGAACAGTGTCACTGTCATTTTTGTAATGTGCCCCGAACAGTGATTTCGCACAGCAACCGCGCTATTCTGTGCCGGAAGTGTGAAAACACATTTTGGCAAGGATGTGAAAAATGACAGCTGTACGGTTCACAAGAAAGTGTGGTAAAATGCCAATGTTGAGAATGTGGCATGAAAATATTGCAAATGCGCTAACTTACGAGCGTGTGTTGCGCAGTTGCTACACATGCTCGTAAAACAGTCATTTTATGGAGTATTGTCACCAAATTTTCAACACAGGCACGTTAGCACCTCTGCTCATGAACAGTGTCACTGTCATTTTTGTAATGTGTCCCAAACACTGATTTCGCACAGCAATCGTGCTATTCTGCGCCAGAAGTGAGAAAACACATTTCGGGCAGGATGTGAAAAATGACAGCTGTACTGTTCACAAGAAAGTGTGGTAAAATGCCAATGTTGATAATCTGGCATGTAAATAGCGTGAATGCGCTAACTTATGAGTGTGCGTTACGCAGTTGCTATGCACGCTCGTAAAACAGTCATTTTGGGGATTTTCCCCACCAAACTTGCAAATATAGGCTTTTTCAGAGCCCCTCTCATGAACAGTGGCACTGTCATTTCGTTACTCAGTCCCAAAAGGTGATTCCGTGCAGTGACTGAGAAATCTCCTTTCGGGACCAAATAATGCCATGACAGTGCAAGAATTCATGAGAAGGGGTCCCAAAAACCCCATGTTGAAAATTTGGGGCCAAAATTCACAAAAATGCTTGAGATATGCATTAAAGTTGAAACCCCCCCTATTCATTCCATTATACAGCTTACCAGCATTTCTTCAGTTCGAGGTCGGCTTTGAAGAGTGCAGACGTGTACCCGGTCCACAGAAGATCATCGTGCCGGACTCTACAGACTCCACAGGTAAGTATAGGGTGAGGGGGGTTGAGGGGAGGTAGGGTGCACAGTGGGTGCGGTGGGTGGGGAGGGGGCATCGAGACTACGAGGGACGGTTTCATTTCGCAGACTCCACAGGTAAATATGGGGTGAGGGGTTGAGGGAGGCAGGGTGCACAGTGGGTGCGTGTGGGTGGGGAGGGGGCATCGAGACTACGAGGGACCGGTTTCATTTTGCAGACTCCACAGGTAAATATGGGGTGAGGGGTTGAGGAGGCAGGGTGCACAGTGGGTGCGTGTGGGTGGGGAGGGGCATCGAGACTCAGGGACGGTTTCATTTACAGGGAAAAAAGAAAAACCATCAGGACAGTTTTTTTGCTGGGGATTTGACGCTGGGGTGGACTCCCAGAGTGCCACCTAACTGTTTGAGGGGTGTCTGTAGACGGGGATTGGGCACCCTCGATCCGGCACTACTACACGGGGAAGTAATGCCGATGGGGATTGGGCACCCTCAGCATTTAACAATTGGGGGTTTATGCCGACGGGAGTGGGCTCCCCATTATCACACCAAAGGGGTTAACGACAGGGATTGGGCACCCCAAAGTCGGCATTAGTTAGCGGTCGCCGCCGCCAACCATGCACATATCGCGGGCGAAGCATGGCAAGACATGGACCGCTGTGTGTGATGAGCTTTGCTCGGATTGCAGCGGACCTTTTCTCAGATGTGCTTGCCACATTATGTATGCATGGTGTGGCGCCGGCATGCAGGCTGATTGGGGAATGTGGGATGCACCTACTGGTGCATGCCCTGCATTCGCCCAACTGCGGCCCCACCTCCAAAGCTGCATTGTCCCATGATGTTGGCTGCACAAGTGCGCCAACACAAAAAGGAAGGCGGGGTACGGTTATGTTCAGATTTTCATAAAATCAATCAGATTTCCCAGTTTGACAGTTATCCAATCCCCAGGATTGATGATATCCTAGATCAAATTGGCCAAGCTAAATACATATCTATTCTAAACCTAACTAAAGGGTATTGGCAGATTCCACTCAGCAAACCATCTAAGGAGAAAATGGCCTTTAGTTCCCCTTATTGTCTATATCAATTTGTGTATATGCCGTTTGGTCCCCATGGAGCACCTGCCACCTTCTAATGGTACATGGACAGACTTTTAACACCACATGCATAGTACTGCTCTGCTTACCTTGATGATGTAGTTGTGTACAGTTCTGACTGGAAATCCCCATAGGCAACACCTTCAGAACCTTATCCAAACCATACATGATGCTGGCCTGACCATAAATCCTACAAAATGTACCTTGACGATGCGAGAAACATGGTACTTAGGATTTACTTTAGGAAATGGGAAAGTACGGCCTGAAATTGATAAGGTTGAAGCTGTAGCTAAATGTCCAATCCCAGAAACAAAGAAGCAGGTAGATCTTTCTTAGATCTAGCAGGGTACTCTCGTAGATTTCAGACTTTGCTACTATTGCTACTTCCCTGCCAGAACTTTCCAAAAAGAAAGTACCCAACAAAGTCCCGTGGTCTCCTGATTGTGATTTTGCATTTAGAACTATCAAGGCAGCTTTATGTGCTTCCCCCTCATTACATTCCCCTGACTTCGCAAAGCCTTTTGAAGTCCATACAGATGCTTCTGAGAGTGGGTTGGGGCAGTACTGAGTCAGAACATCAACAGGGAGGAACATCCCATTATCTACATAAGTAGGAAACTTTACTCCAGAGAGTGTAGATATGCAACAATTGAGAAGGAATGCCTTGCAATCAAATGGGCCATTGAAGCATTGACATTTTATCTGTGGGGAGCCCCTTTCATTTTATTGACTGATCATAACCCTTTATGCTGGCTCAACCAAATGGAGGACAAAAATGCCCATATTCTTAGATGGTACTTAGCTTTACAGCCTTATAAATTTGAAATCAAGCATCGTCCTGGCAGTAAAAACCAAAATGCTGACTTCCTTTCTCGTTATGGTGCCCCTTAGGTACATTAAAGGCAAAGAGATAGAGAAACCCCAGGGCAACTAATGTTTGTACTGTTTGAAGATGGTTCATGTTAATGTGAACTTCAGACAGTTTTTATTAAGGGTGCCCTGTGGTGGAGCTTCTGTGAGGGTGGGTGGAAGCTCCAACCCATGCATTTTATGGAATGCGGTGTGCAAACCAGTACCTCCACACTGGTTTGTAGATAAACAGGGGGGAATGTGGTAAAAGCCCCTTTTTCTTTGCTACAATAGTATTGGTAGTGTACATAAGTGTGAGTTCTTTCCTACACTCTGTTTCTATAAAGACTGTTGTGCAACAGCATTTCTCTAACCTTGGCATGACATGGCAGGTTGGCCACCCGCTATGCTTATGTTTTAAAAAAAAAAAATTTTCCTTTTCTGTCTTCTGTTTTCCTACCCATACTTAGTTGTGCATGCTGTACTGTGAGGCTAAAGTAATAATTACTTTACTTCCTGGTAGTCTTAAATAAAAGTTCTATGGAATGTCTTGTCCCTGTTTAAGAGAGCCTGCGTTACTGCTATTTTGTAATGGTGAAAAGACAGAGAAGCTGTCTTTCAGCTGCACTCACTCTCCTGTATCTTTAAAAAGACCCTGAATTTGGTTTGGGTCAAGTACACTGTGCGTTCATGCTGAGCAATGTATAATGTGCTGAAACCTGCTGTAATTTAAGTAAAAAGCACATATCTGGAAGAGAGACCCTGTTTAAGTTCATCTGTGTGAAAGAAAATCCCAGAGGATAGTTTAGGTAAAGCAAGGACTCTGTGTAGTTCTGAGTACCCTCCCCCCCCAAGAGTTATGCAGACAAGAAAGAGGATGTGCTTATAGGCACGGGGTGGGATATTCATACTGCACCAGGCTGTGGCACAAGCCTGGGTGTAGCGCAACTGGGATGAGCCAGGGCGATGACAGGGTGATATTCAATGGTGCTGCACCATGGCACAGCACCGTTGAATATGGCACTGTGGCCACCCGCATTGCATATGGCTCAGTGTCACTGCGCCAGCACAAGTGGCCAGAGAGGAGCAGGGGGATGCGCCGGCGCAAGTGCCATTGCGCTAGGCGCAGCAACCACGATATTCAGCGGTGGATATGCAGATGGGACCATTTGCATGTCATTATGGCCCCATTTGCTTGCAGGTGCGCCAATCCCAGGTGACATGTGCCTGGACCGACGCCCCCTGCCCCTCACCGGCAATGCATTCCAATGCCTGATCACGGGCCGTAATATTAAATAAACTCCCTGGTGGTCCAGTGGACTATCCCCTTGCCCGATCGTGGGCTGTAATATTAAATAAACTCCCTGGTGGACCAGTGGACCTGTCCCCTTGCCCGATCACAGGCTGTAACAATAGATAAAATCCCTGGTGGTCCAGTGGTACCTGTACCCCCCTCAGAAACCCACACACCCATTCCCACCACCCCGCTCCCCCCCAGCCAGCAGCAGGTGGCGGCTCCCCACCCGCAAGCCACCCATGGATACATTCACATATCAGGACTGTGTAGTACAGTACAGTCTGCACGCCCATTGGCCCACACTGTGGACCAATGGGCGTACAGCCATATTGTATGCTGTCAGTTGGCGGGTGGCCGGGTGGCTTGCAGGTGGGGAGCTGCCGCCCGCCACTGACCGGGGGGGGAGCAGGGTGGCGGGAATGGATGGGTAGGTTGGGAGGGGGATACGGGTACCGCTGGACCACCAGGGATTCTATCTATTGTTACAGCCCGCAATCGGGCAAGGGGATAGGTCCACTGGACCACCAGGGAGTGTATTTGATATTACAGCCTGCAATTGGGCAGGGAGATGGGTCCACTGGACCACCAGGGATTTCAGTTATTGTTACAGCCCACAATCGGGCAGGGAGATAGGTCCACTGGACCACCAGGGATTCTATTAATTAATACAGCCTGCAATAGGCGGGGGGGGGTGCAACGCTGATGGACCCTGACTTTGGAGATCAAGAGGCCACCCACAGCTGGTGGCTACCGTGTTGCACCCTGCTATACGGCGGCTCACCTGTGAGTGGCCAGCTGTTGCTCCTTTTCTTTTCGGCTCAACTGTGTGTGGCACAAGTAGGAGTTGCGCCTGCATCTGCTCAGCACATCCCAGGCTGAATATCGGGATGTGCAGAATGTGCATGGGCACGCCCCCTTTACTTGCACCGCATACATTACTGTTGTGCCCTGGTGCATCGGGATTTGTGCAGCACATGATCCCCTTTTGAATATTGTGCCAGGGCACATCTGTGCCATGCGCAACCCCTTTGAATATCCCACCCATGAAAATGAAGGCATAACAGTAGCAAATCTCAGTAAAAAGAAAGCTGTGTATGCCTGCATGTTATTACTACTCAGGGTAACACTCAGAACAATGTTCAAACTGTTTAAAATGTTTAAATGTGTAAACATTCATGTACAAAGCTGCAAATGCATTTCTCTGCGTTAAGCTTGTTTTTGTATAGAAAACCTGCAGAAAAACCTGTAGTTAGGCAAGTTCTGCTTTTTTTTTCTACCCCTCCTGTGCACTCACCAATCACTCACTGCCTTCTAGCTGGGTGCTATGGGTGTCCTATGGGGAGTCAGCGGCTCCTGTGCTGCCAGTTTTATAGTATCCCTATCTGTCTGTCATTCTTGTGAGGGAGGAGTTACACCTCATTTAACACCCCCTTCTACCTTATTAAGGATTTTTAGATAAAATACCATGTCTTTATGATAATACAGTTGCTGACTAACTGATTATTTGTATTAAGGTATTTTGTTTGCTATTCCAATTAATGTTTTAATCAGAATATAAAGAGTATTTTGTATATTTTGATTATTGGAGGTGTGCCCAACTTCTTAGGGTGGAGCTGGTTGGATATTTAAGAGCTGCCTAGAAACCTTGTAGTCAGATCAAGTTAGGGATTGAACCTGGTGAGGTTTCCCTTGAAACTGGATCTCTAAGTCTGAGATCAAGCACAGACCCATGTCAGGGAGTCAGTTCTCTTAACTCCCTGAGTTGTGCCTTTTTATTTTATTTTCTAGTTAGGGCAAGTAAATGAGCGGAAATACTGAATTACTGAATTTGCTGAAACTGTATTTTGAAAAAACAGCTGAATTGTTGGACTGATATAAACTGCTGTATCTCTGCATGTTCTGAACTGAAGAACTGTACTGCAAGGCCTGGATATTCAAAAGGGTTGCACATGGTGCAACAGGGATGCACCATGTGCAACCCATCAATGTGCCCCGGCATGATATTCAAAGGGGCAAGCTGCGATGCGCAACTCCCGATGTGCCGGGTGTATAGATAATGTAAGCGGTGCAAATGCAGGGGGTACCCATGCATGCAGCACATTCCGATATTCAGCCTGTGATATTCGGCGCATATGCTGGTACACCCCTGCATTGCGCCACACAGGGGGGCGCACAGTTGTGCCCATAAAAACAGGGAACAAGTTGGGGAAACCCACAGGCAAGCTGCTGTATTGCAGGGTGCAACACAGCAGCTGCCTGCTGTGGGTGGCCACTGGCCCACCCAGAACACTGGTGCTACACACATTCCCCCTGGTGGTCCAGTGGTAACCGCCCCATCACCCGATTGTGGGCATACGTAAATGACAGACTCCCTGATGGTCCAGTGACCGTCCCTCCATCGTCTGGTCATGGGCATGGCCGTGACAGACTCCCTGGTGGTCCAGTGGTATTCTCCCACCTACCCACTGGGGTCCCCGCCACCCAGCACCCCCGTCATCGGCAGGTGGCAGCACCCCTGCCACATGCCATCCGGCCATCCACCGAATGACAGCATACAGTATGATTCAGAGTGCCTATTGGTCCACTGCATGGACCAATGGGCTGCAGACATGTTAGATTATTAATAGGTGCCTGATATGTGAATGAAAACGCTCATTCACATATCGGGTTTGTAGCACAGTATGGTCTGCATGCCCATTGGTTCATGCAGGACCAATAGGTGTACAGACCATACTGTATGCTGTCATTTGGCGGTGGCCAGACAGCATGCGGTGGGTGCTGCCCGCCGATGGGGTGGGTGCTGGGTGGTGAGGGACCCCAGTGGGCGGGTGGGGATGGGGGTACCACTGGACCACCAGGGTGTCTATTGTTATTTCTGCCCATGATCGGGCATTGAGGGGGTTCCACTCGACCATCAGGGAGTCTACTGATCCTTATGCCCACGATCGGGTGATGGGGGTTTCCACTTGACCACCAGGGAGTCTAATAATCCATATGCCCACGATCAGGCAATAGGGAGGGTTCCATTGGTCCACCAGGGAGTCTATATTTACTTATGCCCACGTTCGGGAGCACGGGAGCGGGGGACTGCAATGGGACTGCAGGGTGTCGAATCCCAATGGCTGCAGCCTGGCTGGGCGCTAGGCACAGGTCGCCCTGGATCGGCGCATCACATGCAAATGGGCCATAATGACATGCAAATGGCCCCGTTTGCACCTTGCATGCATAATGGCCTCATTTGCATGCCCCATGCTGAATATTGTGGGCCATACATATAGTGAAACTGCACTTGCGCTGGCTCATCCCCCTGCTCCTGCACAGTGTCATGCGCTGGTGCAGTGCGTGTGCCCACTGTGCCATATTCAATGGTCCTGAGCGATGGCGCAGCACCATTAAATATCACCTGGTCCATGCCCTGGCGCAGCGCAGTTGCCCTGCACCCAGGCTTGCGCCCCTGCCTGGTGCAGTCTGAATATCCAGCCCCAAGAAAATTATAAGCTTGAGTTATTTCTCTTTTTTTACTTTATTATTTTTTTCATAATAAATCTAGATATAACTTTGGTGTATTCAACCACAGTTCTATTTGTCTGAGTGGTCATTACTACTGAACCCGCGACAGAGGACAGTGGAAGAAATCATCATGGAGCAATTAACAGAACAAAAGGACTTTTGTTTTCCTTTTGTTCTGGTAATTGCCTGGCACCTTGCCCCTGATACCATCTGCCGAACCGCACTGTGGCAGAAACCAATGTGATACTGGCCTTAACTATGTGTTGTTGCATTTAAAAAAAAAATTGTGAATAAATGCCTCCTGTTATTCCAAAGCACTTAATGCCATTGGACACCCTTGATCCTTCTTTACTGATAGTAACATACTCTAACGAGACACAATACTACCAGGCAAACCTGTTTAAGCTAGCTCCAGTCAGCTCTTGTAATTGCTACAGAATGTCTGTCTTCACAATACTACTGCTACAGATTAATACAATCTATGTTGTTTTGTTCCTAAGGGTTTCTTTATTGTTTGATAAGTCAATCATTAGTCTTTGCACACAGAAATAATACCAGTTCTCTCCTGCTTCTACAAAGCTGTAGCAGCCCTTGGATTCATTTCATCCATCTTGATTTTTTTACACCAGTTTACCAATACAAGCAACAATACTAGTAAAACAAGCCTGTAGAAGTCAGTGAAACCCTTGTCAGAAATCACTATGTCTGTTTTCATGAACTTTACTGTTCTAGAGCAATAGGAGCTGTGTATTTTTTTTTTATTGAACATGTCAGAATTACAAGCCTTTGAGTCAGAGAATCCTTTGCAAAGGCTCCATGTCAAAATACACGTTAACTGTATGATACAAATTAAAAGAACAAGTGGACCATCCAATTAAAAATAGCAAATGGTAAGGCTAAGAATAAGCACTTCCTCCTTAAATATTACAGATGTTTCCTGTGCTGAGTTCTGTGTGAAACAAAACTCTCTTTTAACTGACTTTTTAGACCTTAAAAGTTACTTCTGGTTGCTCTTATACTTAGTTGTTGTAATTTCTTGTGTCTGTCAAATGAGTGCTGTCTTTGGTCAAGCTCTGTATCTGGGGGGGGTAGAAGCACATCATTGTTGCCCATGCCGGCATAACCAACTCATGTAACAAAAGTCCTGAAGACATCAGAAGGTCATTCCTAGAACTATGGAGGCTTCTGAAGGGACAAGTATCCAGGATGATATTATAAAGAAACTCCTGATCTTTGGGACTAGTGAGGAGTTGCAGGACACCATTATGCAGACTAACACATGACTTAACGTCTGCTGCAAGAGGGAGGCATTTGTTTTCCTGGTCAACAGAAATATCTTCTGAGGCAAGAGATGCTTGGATGCCCAGAAGGGAGTGGGGGCACTTGTCATGAGAATGGAAAGAGCAACTATAATTGCTTGTGCCTGTCAAATGAGTGTTATTTTGTTATTTTTGGTCAAGCTGTGCATCTGGTGTGGAGGAGCACATCATTGTTGTCCATGCCGGCATAACCAACCATGTAACAAAAGTTCTGAAGACATCAGGAGGTCATTCATAGAACTAGGGAAGCTCCTAAAAGGAAAAGTATCCAGGATGATGTTTTAAAGATCCCCCTGGTTTTGGGGACTAGTGAGGAGTCGCAGGGCACCACTATGCAGACTAACACGGGATTAAGGTCTACTGCAAGAGAGTGGGATTTGTTTCCCTGGTCACCAGGAGTATCGTCTGAAGCAAGATATGTTTGAATGCCCAGAAGGGAGTGAGGGCACTCACCAGGAGAATGGACAGGGCAATCAAGGTGGTTTTACCTTCGGGATGGGGAAAGGGGGCTGGTACAGGGGATCACCATAGGCAGGTACAGGAAAACAAAGGTGGAAGAAAAACACAACAGGGGAGTATCAGTAGAGGAGATCCAAATGGGACAAGAAAGCATAGAGGGGCAACTATTCTCATTTGCATGCAGGCCAAGATGCGGAGCCTCCCCAGCAAAATATGAGAGCTCAAGGTTCTAGTGCACTTTAAAGGCTAGGACTTAATGGCACTCACTTAGACCTGGCGGGTGGGGGGAGGTTAAAAAAACTGACACCGGGATAAAAAGTTAAAGATTATTCTGAACAAATAAGCCTGATAGGAAAAGGGGCGGGTAGGCTCTCTTTGTAAGGGAAGAAACCACTGTGGAGGACATCAAGGGGGTGCAAACAGTGTCACAGAATCCATCAGTTCTTTAGTTATATTAAAGCAACAGTACTAGATAAAAAAAAAAATTGGGTCTTTTGTAACATTTTGTTCCCTGCGCTCTGTTGAGCACTTAACTGGTAATCTTTCTTGGTTTTGCTGTACTATCACTCTATAATTTGCTCCATTTTTCTATGTTTTTGTTTACATTTCTCCCACTCACCATGTTGAACTGGAACCCTCTGCTGCTAACTGCGCATGTACATCACTTGCAGGGACAGCAGGAATGCACAGCACAGGGTCCCACAGAATTAAATAAAAGGTTGTGATGCGACGTAATGGGGGAGCTTGGCTGCAGATTAGGCACCAGCCATATTTTCTGTGGATCCACAACAATAGAAATGAATGAAATATCTAAAAAACTAAATATTTACAGATATGGAAACCGGAACTATGGCTGCATGCTTCTAGATAAAAAGCAGAATTTTGATAATCACTTCCTGATTATCCAGTACAGCTACCAAAAAAGAAAACAGGGAGGCAGTATCGTTAGGCTATGGTGGGGGGGGGGTACTAGAGAATGGCAAAAAGCAGCTGTCCTTAATTTCTCTGCTCTATCCTCACAAGGGGAAACAGTGGGCCCCTGCCTGAAAGTGACATCAAAATGGCTGTCAGAAGCATTCTTTAAATGAGGCAGCCAGTATTTACCAAAAAGGGTTCAGAAGGTGCTTGAAGTCCTAATGGTAGAAAAAGGCTCAGATCCAGATGGGATCACCCAAGGGTGCTCAAGGTATCAATTGTGGAACTGGATGAACCATTAGTAGGGTTATTAAGTACCTTAGTTCAGACAGGGGTAGTTCCTAAAGACTGAAGGGTAGCAGACATAGTCCCACTACACGAGGTTGGGCAAGGAGCAACTGGCGAATTATAGACCTGTCAGCCTTATCTCTGTAATGGGTAAACTGAAGGAGTCACTGATCAAAGAGGACCTTGTGGACTTCCTAGAGAGAAATGGTCATAAACAGCATGGGTTTGTGGCAGGGAGGTCTTGTCAGACCAACTTGACAGTTTTCTTTGAGTAACAAAGGTGGTAGATAAGGGCCATGCTGTGGATTTACTCTACTTCAGTTTTAACAAGGCTTTCAGTTCGGTGCCACACAGATCGCTGAGGAAGCTGAAGGACCTGGGCATGGCTAGGGACGTAGTTAGATGGGAAAGAAACTGGTTGAAGAACAGACAGCAGAGGGTGGTTGTAAACAGTGTCAAATCAGAAGGGTGGTCACGACAGGGTGCCACAGGTATCTGTCCTGAGTCCTGTCCTCTTTAATATGTTCATCAATGAAATTGGAGAGGGCACCCTGAGCAAGTTGTGTTTCTTCATAGATGGTACGAAACTCACTGAAAGGGTATATATATTGGCAAAGAGATCAGGGAGATACAGAAAGATTTCCAAAGTCTAGAGAGGTGGTCTAAGGGTTGGTAGTGAAATTCAGTGCCATAAAAATGGAAAGTTATGTACCAAGGAAAAAATAAAACAGGACAGACTACTGGAAGGGAGGGGTTAAATTGAGCAATACAGCAGAGGAAAGGGAGGTGGAATTCGTCATTAGTGACTCCCTTAAATAATTAAGCTAGTGCAACAAGGCCAGGTAATTATCATCCAGTAAGTCTCACCTCCATAGTGTGCAAACTCATGGAAACAATACTAAAGGAAAGACTGGTATCATACCTGGAGGACAATGGCCTCCAGGATGTGAGGCAGCATGGGTTTGTTTCAAGGAAGTCTTGTCAAACCAGCCTGATACAGTATTATGACTGGGTGACAGGTGAATTGGATAAGAGTTATGCGGTGGATGTTCTTTACTTGGACTTCAGCAAGGCCTTCGATTCAGTGCCTCATGGACGCTTGGGGAAGCTAACTGGTGTAGGAGTAGGGGCAAAATGATGAACTGGATTACAAGCTGGCTGAGTTGGAGGCTGCAATGGGTGGTGGTGAGAGGGGAGCTCTCAGCTCCAAGGCTGGTGACGAGTGGGGTGCCACAGGGATCTGTGTTGGGGCCAGTATTATTTGGGCTCTTTATTTCAGACATTGGACATGGGGTGGTGAGCAAGGTAAGTCTGTTTGCTGACAACACCAAAATCAGAGTAGTGGTGGATGGAGAAGAGGGGTGGAAGCAGCTGCAGGGGACCTACACAAGCTAGAGAAGTGGTCAGAGAGGTGGCAGCTGGGGTTCAATGCAAAGAAGTGTAAGTTTATGCACTTTGGGGTGAAGAACCCAAGGAGAGAATACTGGCTTGGGGGGGTTAAGCTGAGGATCACTGAGGAGGAGAAGGACCTTGGGGTAATGATAACAGGGACCATGAACAATGCTGCCCAGTGCAGGAGAGCAGCTGCAAAATCAAACAAAATGCTTGGGTGCACAGCGAGGGTTTTTTCATCCAGATGAAGTGAGGTGATCTTGCCCCTCTAAAGGTCATTGGTAAGGCCACACTTAGTGTATTGTGTGCAGTTTTGGAGGCCGTACATAAAGCGTGATATCAGGCTGCTAGAGGGAGTGCAGAGGAGGGCAACAAAGAAGATATGTGGAATGGAATGGAGACACTATAACAGCAGGCTGGGAGATGTAAATATGTACACCCTGGAGGGCAGAAGGGACAGGGGGGACATGATAGAGGCATTCAAGTATCTGAGGGGAATAAATAAGGATGGGGCAGATGGGGTCCTTAAATTAAGGAGGGGGAGGGTCACCAGGGGGCATGGGCTAACAATGGAGAGGGGAAGATTTAGGAAGGAAATGAGGAGACACCATTTCACAGAGAGGGTGGTAGCAAAATGGAACACCCTACCAGAATGGGTGGTATCATGTAAATCTGTGAACAGCTTCAAAAGGACATGGGACAGGGAACAGGGGAGGATGAGGGTAGGGAGTGGCAGTGGGATGACAAAAGGGAGGGCGGTTGGGGCAGCTGCAGACTAGGGGTGTTGGCTGCACACTCGAGCAGACTTAGATAGACTTGGTGGTCTGTTTCTGCTGGCACATTTGTATGTTCGTATGTTCGTAAGGCCTATAGTAAGGCTAATAGGATGCTGGTTTGTATTGGAAGGGGTACTGACAACAGGAAAAAGGAGGTACTACTAGCACTATATAAATAATTGGTAAGACCACACCTGAATATTGTATTCAGTTCTGGTGTCCTCACCTAAGGAAGGACAGGCTGGAAATGGTGCAACACAGGTGACCAAGATGATTCAGGGCCAACAGGGCAGATCTTAGAAAGATTATCTCAATGCACTTAACAGGAGAACAGGGAAGAGAGGGGGAATATGATGGCAACCTTCAAGTTCCTGGAGGGAATAAACAAGGTGAACTGCAGGGAACTATTTAGCAGGTACACAGAGTCAAGAACCCAAGGTCATGAATGGAAACTGGTGGGGGGAAGGTTCAGGAAGGATGTGAGGAAGTGCTATTTTATGGAAAGGGTGGAGGAACCATGGAACAGTCTGCCAGTGGAGGTTGTGGGTGTCAAGACTAAACAGTTTCAAGCATGGCTGGGATACAGTAAAGGATTTGGTGATTGCTCAGGTTGGTAGCAGTACGGGGAGGAGAGGGGTGGACGGGGCGGGATAAAACCATGTACAGACAATAGGTCCAAGAGCATATAGGGAACTCTCTGTGGACTAGAAGGATCTTTGGTCTTTTTCTGCTGTCATTGCCTACGTTTCTACATTTCTATCAGGGTTGAGCAAGTGGAGAAGGAAGATAAAAGAGTTACCTAAGGAGTGGTACAGCCCAGCTGATCTTTGAAATTGAAATTATGAGAGCAGCCAAATCAAATGCAGTGTTGATCTTGGGAGACTTCAATCTCTTCCAGGCATAGACTGGTGTATCATGGGCTCTAACTGCAGGGCTGAGGAAGACTGCCTGTCCACCCTGAAGGACTGCTTTCTCTAACAGCACGTCCAGCAGGAGAGTAGGTCTGAATTCAGCTTTGATCATGTTCTCAGCATTAGGGATGGGGTCATCTCCTGTGTGAATGTTAAGTAACCAATGGGAAGCAGTGACCACAGCTGGTTAACTTTCTCCCTGGTGACAAGAAAAACTAGACAGGTCTCATCCAGCAGGACCCAGAACTTCAGAAAGGCAGACTTTTCAAGAGGAAGCACCTGGTGCTTAAGTGTCTGGAACAGCTGTATGATGATGATGCTAATGCAGAGCACGTGGGATTTGTTAAAAAGGGTGCACAAAGCAGCCACATATATCTGTATCCCTGTAAGAAATAATGAAAAAGGGTCAAAAACCTGCCCGGCTGCCCCCCTCCCAGCTATTTATCTATTTATTACAGTCTCGGAATTTGACATACCTTTGAATCAGAAACTCATTTACAAAGGTTCCATGCCCCCCAAAAAATCATAACAATTAGCTAAATACAACAATGTAACAAAAACATGAAATGGATATAACAAAAACACAAAAACAATCAGAGCCGTCATTATATCAGACTTTGCCAAAGTTGGCAAATAAGAACTAAAAATAGATACCAGGGTAAAAGCTAAGAGAAAATACAATACTGTATCAGTATGTGATAGTACGTGGCCAAGAACAACTTTGTCAAAGTCAGTAGGTTAAGATGGGTCAGCCAAGACAAGTAAAAAGGAGCAGTGAAAAAGGAGAAGGGGGGAAGGGGAGTAGGTGGAAATCAGGGTTCAGGAGCTACAGAGTTAGGTGAAGGAGAAAGGAAACATGTCAATAGGGAGGTACCTATGGGAGGGTGTTGGGGGAGGAGGAGGAGAAGGGCGGCGACAGTGGCAGCTATTTAGCCAGGAAATGAGGGGACACGTGAGAGTGAAGTAACTTAAGTTGTGCAGTTGCAGTAGTTAAGAGAAAAAAGGTACTGTCTGAGGTTGCATTTAAACTGCCCTAACCTGGAGGCAGTTTGCACATCAAGAGGGAGATCAGATAGCCAGGTGGGAGCTCTGTAGAGAAAGGCCCGCGGCGCTTGATTAGTCCAACAGAATGGGGCCTGATAGGTAGGTCTAGTTGTGCTTCTCATTCTTCAAGGATTGGTTACTGGGGTAAGGAGGTGTTGTGTTGTGTTGTTGGAAGGGTTAGACCCAGATGCCATGGGGTCATAACCGTGCACTTGAAAACAGCACGGCTGATAATGCCACAGTGAAACAGCGCCAGACCAGAACAGAGTCGGGCAAAATGCTGACCTGTTCCGCGCACCACACCCATTGCAGACAATGAGTGTAAATTTGTTTTTTAAGGGGACTTCACCCCCGGAACTTAAATAACTAGCTCTGGGGAAGGACTTTGTGGATGGGGAGAAACTCGTGAGGGGGGTACTTTGTTTTAAAAAAAAAATAAAATCTTGCAAAATGTTGTAGCAGGGAAGACCTGAGGGGGAAATGAGCCACAGTCCCAGGTCTCCCGACTGCACCATGTGCTGGTGCCCTAGCCACTCCCTCCATGGGGGTTGCCTGACCAGGTACCCAGCATATGGCAATATATCCACTGTTGCATTCTACATGCAGCAACAGGGGTAGCTGTATTCCCCTAACGTTGTTCTACCGCTGTCACTGTAGTACCAAGCACTCAATATACAGCATGGTCATTACCGCGCTGTTGTACATGTGTGGTATTGACCTGGTAGGGACTCAGACAGATCTTCTTACTTAGTAGGCAGGTCTGGTGCATGATCCTGCCACTAAGATTCAGCCAGCTGGTTTCGGTATACAGATCGCAGGTGTGAGTGTACCTATAAGCCTCAGAAACTAATTGGCAGGCCTTATTGAGTGCAACCTTAACAGGGGTAAGGCTGTGATGGAGTCTGTAGAGGAGCCCTATTCAAGTATTAACTGCTTTAGTAATGATGTTTATATGATCATTAAAGGATAAGGTGCTGTCAAGTGTAATGCCTAGGTACCTGAAGTTGTGTACTTGCTCCAGAGGATCACAACAGTTGATAATGATGGTGAGTTGAGCTGACTTATGCTTGTTGTGAGAATTTGCAAATAACATCACCTTGATCTTTTTATAGTTCAGGATTAACTTGTGTTCTGTAAGCCAGGACTCGACCAAGGCAAAGCTGTGCTGCAACTCTCTAGTAAGGAGGGAGGGGTCTGGCTGGCTCGTGAATAAGATGGTATTACCCACGTAGAGGAGGAGGAGTTGACTGAGGCTGGTCTGGGAGAGGGAACTGAGGAAGAGACTAAAAAGAAGGGGGCCAAGAATGGAACCTTGCAGTACATCGGAGAGCACAGGATGGGTGGTGGAGAGGGTACTGCTGATTTTCACCCATTGCATTCTGCCAGCAAGGTAGTTCTGAAACCAGGAGGTAACTGCATGTGAAAGACCAAGGATGGGGAGAGATTCAATAAGTAGGGAATGGTTAACTGTGTCAAATGCTTTAGTTAGGTCAATGTAGATGGACCCAACTAGGTGGCCGCTGTCATCAATGAATGTAGAATATTCAAGAAGTGCGGCAGTGGTGCTATGATTTTTTTCTAAACCTGTGTTGCTGCGGACATTGAGTGTTGTATTTGGACAGGTAATCAGAGAGCTGATCAGAAACGATATGTTCAAGCACTTTGGGGTGGGGAGTAGAGAGATGGGACGGTAGTTAGAGTGCAATTCTTGTCTCCGTTCTTGTAGACATGGGTAACTATGGCAGCCTTCCACAAGAGAGGGAATTGACCTAGGCAGAGGGACAGATTGAAAATCTTGGTGAGGTACAGCAGTACAGCATCTAGGGCAAGGTGGAGAAGTTTTAGATCAAGGGAATGACTGCTGTAGCATGATCTGTTAAGGACCCGAAGGAGGTAATTTTTTGTCTTTTTGGATGAGACTGTCCTAAAGTAAAAGGGGGGGAAGGGGTTGGGAGTAGTCATAAGCCTAGGGAAGCTGTTAGGGGTTCCAGGTGTAACGGGGCATTAGAGAAGAAGTCAGGGGAAAGGACTTCACTCAGGTCTGAGAAGGCATTATTAATGATGTTAGCAGTTTGTTGTGGATCCTGGGTGGAAACCCCGTTGATGTTGTTAAGTGAGGGTGGAGTTTTGTTGGGCTTACCAGTCAGTTCCTTGATGTTCTCCCAAAACATGCTACTGTTACCCCATCTGTCAGTAAACACAGTTTTGTAATAATCAGATTTAGCAAGGTGAATTACAAGAGTGCCGTTGTTCCTAGCCTATTTAAAAAAATAATTAATTTTCTATTTAAAAAACATGCCATAAAATAAATGAGAGACTGAAAAGGTCTTTTTTTATTTTTTAAACAGGTTCCCATCGCCAAATGTTTTGAACACAATTTTATTTAATAATAAAGACGGATTCTCAGAACAAAGCATTGTGCAAAATGTCAAACAGCACAGACAAACTATTTAGGTGGCTGTTTAATGAAATAAATGAAACATATGTTTATGTACTGATTGGGCTGAATGGGGGTACTGTTGAAGCCTTGGTTCAATAACCAGAACCAGAAAGAAGAGCCTGTAGTTCATGGGTGTTCAACTGAACTACAGGCTTAATATACTTTAAAGTATTTTTAGTATTTTACTAACTTTGTGGCTGCTGTAAGCCTGGGTCACATATGAGTGGCCTTAGCTGAACAGTAGCAGATGCTGTTTTCACTTTTAAAATTGCACAGAGCGAGTGACACTCTGTGACCTCAAGGAAAACTTCCGGGGCACCAAGCAGGATAAAAACAAGCCCTGTGGCGAGCAGGGCGAGCCAAGCGGGGCACGCCATGCAGCGCACGGAGATGCGTGCAGAGACACGTGCATCTGTGCATGTCTGCTGTGTCCATGGAGGACGCAGGGGATCATGGCAAAAAGGTTTACCGACATAAATGTCAAAATAAAGCAAGCATAAGGTAATATAGACACTTCTGTTAAACTGACTGCTTGGGAGTACTAAATATAAATATGGCACAAGGAAAAGGAAAGAAAAATAATAAACGCATGAAAGCATGTGAAAAATGTAACATGTTTCCTGAAGATATTATGACTGAAACCTTTACATGTGACAAATGTCTACTTGTAGAGACTTTAAAAGAGGAAATTACCCAGTTATTGAAACGCTTAGAGACAAAATGGGAAATAGAGGTGTTGGAAGATTTTATAGACTCTATACCTGAGGAAATGAGCGTAGAGGAGCAGAGAGCCAAACAAGCATTACAAAAAGAGAAACATCAAACAGCACAGAGCATAGAAGGGGAAACAGAGGTGGAAGTAGAGGTGAAAGACTGGGCCAAAGTGCAAACTAAGCAGATAAAACGTAAGGGGGGCCAGATGCACAAAAGTGCCCCTATTTTGCTACAAAACAGATTTGACAAATTAGACCCATCTGATAGTACCCAGAGAAGAAATCAAATGATATTTTGTTAGGGTGAGAGAGAGAGAGAGCGAGAGACCCACAAATTCAACTACACAAAGGAAAACAGAGAGGAGAAAATATATAAATAAATATGAGAACATCTCTATGGCTCAGGAGCAGGAAAATAATATGGAAGCTCCAACTAGGGATATCCTCATAATAGGGGATTCAATTACAAGAGGCATTTATACAACAGTATGTGAAGGCAGGAAACCAAATACCACAGTAAGCACACTACCAGGATTCATGCTGGCTGATATTGATAACATATTGGAGGGGCTCATGGAAAATACAGTAAATCCCCTCATTATATTTCATGTAGGAACTAATGATATAGGAAGCAGAAATTATATGGATATACAAAAAAATATAGAAAATTTGGTAAGCAGAGTAGAAGAAAGAAATGGGGTAGTGATCATGTCAGGTATCCTGCCAGTGCATAGGCGTCACGAATATAAGAATAGGGAAATAAGAAAAATAAATC
Organism: Neoceratodus forsteri; assembly: GCA_016271365.2. NCBI lineage: Eukaryota > Metazoa > Chordata > Ceratodontiformes > Ceratodontidae > Neoceratodus > Neoceratodus forsteri. The sequence continues at coordinate 720,057,634 of CM057458.1, read as the reverse complement.
ACTGGACACGCTCCTTTTTCTTATCAAACAATGTAGATTTTATGGACAATGACAAAACATTTCAAAACAAAGCTCTGTTTAAACATGACAGACCACTTAAACAGGGCAGGAGTAAGAATACTGGGAAAACAATAAATGACGTAGTCAAGTTTCATTTAAACTGGAAAAAGGGGGATTAGGAAAAAATAAAATACACAAAATAAAACAAATAAAAGACCTACAGTACAATCATGGTTTAAAAGGTGTTCTTATAAATGCAAGGAATCTAGACAATAAATTTGACGAATTTAAACATCTCTTGGAAACACAAAACATTCATGTGGCATTAATAACGGAGACTTGGTGGGAAAGGGATGATGTGTGGGACAAAAATATACTGGGCTACAACCTCTTATCTAAATCAAGAGTGCACAGGAGGGGATTGGGAATCACCATCTATATTATAGAATCTCTCAAATGTGAAGAAATACTGCTGGAACAGGTTAATTTGGAAGTAATATATAGAGGATAATGGATGGTCAACGGTGTGTAACAATGCTAGGTTTGCCTTCGAGTGGTTCCCTTGGCGACTCGAGAGCAAAGCTCCAGAGGTTTAACAGCGTCGCCAAGGGAACCACGAGAAGGCAAACTGAGCAATGTTACACACCGCTGACCATACGTTGTCTTTTATAGTGTATGGTCAAACGTATGGTCAGTGGAGATAACAATATTTGAGATAATTTTATTACCTTGTGGTGAAGGATCACACATTCATTCATGTTTTCAAAGCCAGGACATGTTTACTGCTTGCGCTACTTTGGTGAGTTTTTCCTTCAGTTTATTTTTGTGTTTACATGTGTTTTCGGTTGGCGTCATGAGTGTCCTAGCAACAACAAAGCTTTGTGTTCCATGTTGTTACACTACTGATGTGACGTAGCGACAATACTGTAACAAGAGCTTGACGTCACATCAATAGTGTAACAACGCTGTAAAATGATGATTTTTGGCACATTACAGCGTTCTACCATACTTTATAGTTGAAGTTACTACCACAGACTTTAAAATTAACCTAGGATTAGCATATAGGCCACCTTCAATATCACCTGAAAACAATACCTCATTGCTAAATCATTTAGCCAGTATGGACTCAGCCGAGAAAATAACATTAATGGGTGATTTTAATATGCCAGGAATAAACTGGCAGGAACTGAAAGGGAGCACAAAGAATGAAAGAGAATACTGGGAGGTTTTTGACCAAATAGGTTTGGAACAAAGCATTAGAACATACCAGAGGGAATAATACACAGGATATCATACTGACTAATATGGGGGAGGCAGTGAGAGGTATAGTGGTAGATGCCCCACTGGGAAATGGAGATCACAATATAGTGCATTTCAAAATACAGGAGCTACATCATGAAGCAAATATAAGTATAAACAGGCCTTGAAAACCTTCCTATGGACCCAAGCATTTGGGGGATAGTCCGAATAATTCTACTGTTTATTATCTGTATTTTATACTATTTATAAAGTTGCAACAATGCGCTGTAGCTGTTTTATTGTTATGTGAGGCGCCTTGGTACCTCGAAAGGTGCCATACAAATAAACTTGATTTGATATGATTTTGATTAAGTAAAACAAACAAACTTAATTTTAGACATGCAGATTTTAAGTCCATAAGGTTAAATAAGCAAAGATTGGGAAGTAGAGTTCCAAAATAAAAATATGGATATAATGTGGAACATCCTGCTGGATAAAATCAAACAGGAGATGGAATTACATATACCTAGGATAAAGGGGAAGAAATAATAAAATTACTCCAGGATGGTTAAATCCATCTATTAAGTTTGATAAAGCAAATAAAATAAAAAATATAAAGAAATCAAGTGCAATTTAAACCAGGGTAACATTAAGTGCTATAGAGAGTTGGCTAGAAAGGTGAAAAGGGAAATTAAAAAGGTTAAATCAATTTATGAGATTATTTATTTAATTATTTAAATTTTGGTAACTGGGTAGGCCAGCTGAGACCTTGCCGGTCCCTTTTTCAGGGGTGACCCGGGATTAGTTACAAGTACCTAAGGGGAAAAGAAAACCAATGCTTTGATACCTACAATACAGCAAAGCTTACATAATGTATAAGAAACAAACATTGCAGCATGCAGTACATCACAACATATTACAGCAGTATTGCAGACATTTTCATTAGAAACAGACAATTAGCAGTTTTTAACATAGATAAGTGCCAGAACCAGTACATGCTTTTCTACTTTGTAATCCCTCCCTCCCTCCCTTATGACTGTGTTCTTTTGTGAACATCACCCTTAGCAGGATCCCTTGGGGAGGCCTTAATTGAGGCAGCAGCACTGGGACTTAGTGTCTAGGTGTGATTTTAGCCCTCTCTTGAAGACCTCGAAAGAGGTGCTATACTGTAACTCTGTCGGGAGATTGTTCCAGAGTGTGGGTAGGGCTATATGCACAAGAAATAAGTGGGAAATGGACTTCTGTTCTTTGCGATTTTTCTTTCTTCTGCCCCCTTGAAAAAGGCTTCAACAGCTGCAGAAACAAGAGAAACTTAGTTCCCATACATTCCATCACAGTGATATGCATTGCTTCATGTCTTATCTCATTTCAGAAAAAGTGCATGAGCACTACAGAAAGAAAAAGAAACAGAAAATAGTTTTAATAAAGTAGACCAAGCAATGCAAGTATACTAATAATTGGTATGTGATTGTGCAAAAAACTTTAACAAAAGATTGTTTAATCAGAAAAATAACAGAAATACAAAAGTACTGTATATTTTTTTGTTTGAAAACAGAATAAAATAAGAAAAAAGAAAAAGAATTAAAAACCCTGTGAACAAGCTCCATGCAGGAGTGAAACATAGGGGACATGAAACAAAAAGATTGAATTTCATATCATATCATGCGAAGTCTATGATTCCAAAGGCCCCCCGAACAAATTTTCTTTGAAGTAGTTTGGGTAGGGCTACCCTGGCAGACCACTGATCTAGGGAAGATTTGGCTCTGGGTATTTTGAGTAATTTACGATCGGTAGACCTGGGTTCTCTTCTGCTTGTTTTAGGGGTTAGCAGGTCTCGTAGACCTGGGGGGGGGGCAGGTTGCTGCAGTTTAAAAGCCATGCACAGGGAGGGATATGCTAATCTAGCCTTGAGGGATGGCCAATCTTGGGCTTGGAGCATCTTGCAGTGATGCTCCATCCGTTGTGCCCAGGCGGTAAACCGGCTGACCATATGGTCGAGGGTGCTCAGACACTCCCTTTCCATTGGCCTCAGTGTCTGGAGCATGGCCACTCCATAGAACAGAGAGGGTAGTAGTCTCCTGTTGCCAACTGCTATTCTGGTTTCTTTGTTCAGGAAGGGGTTTAGCCTATACAGGAGGCCCAGTTTTTGGTTAACTACCTTTGTAAGGTGGTCCATATGCTTCCTGTAGGAGACCTCCTGGTCTAGGTGCATTCCCAGGTACTTGATGCTGTCCACTACTTTGATCCCTGTACCATTTAAGGTGGAGAGGAATAGAAGGTTAGATCTCTTTGGGCCAAGTTTTTTTGGGCCAAAGAGCATGGCTTTGATCTTCCTGCTGCTTAAGACCAGCCTGTCTGTCTGACACCATTCTTCAAAGGTTGCCAAAGTCCTGTTTCAGCTCCAGATTTAGGGACCCTGTGTTCTTCCCTGTTCCATACAGCACTGCATCATCAGCATACAGCCTGACCTTCACCCCTCTGCAGTGTAGGGGCAGGTCATTGATGAACAGTGAGAATAGGAGAGGGCCTAAAATAGACCCCTGCAGAACTCCACCTGATACTGGATGCTCATCCTATTTTGCTCCATTCCAGCGGACCATTTGTGTCCTGCTGTGAAGATAATCATTGAACCATTTTAGGGCTTGAGTGTCTAGACCTAGTTCCCTAAGACATTCTAGTAGTAGCTGGTGGTTGACCAAATCAAAAGCCTTGGTTAGGTCAATGAAGACTGCCCCTAGCATTTTGTTTTGGTATGAGGCAAGGCAAGGCAAATTTTATTTTTCTGGCACCCAATCCCAGAGGCTCTGAACACCGTACAAAACACAAACATATAATTTACAAATACATAAGTACAAAATATAAGGCTTCGTACATGTCAGTGGTGAACCTTATCAGGGTCGTTTCCATACCATGTTTTTTTCTAAAGCCATGCTGTTGATCTTCTTGCAGGTTATGCATTTCCAGATAGTTGTTTTACCTGTTAGTAGACCACCTTCTCTAGCAACTTGCTTAAGGTGCAGAAAATGGAGATTGGTCTAAAATCTTCCACATCTTCATGTGGCCCACTTTTCAGGATTGGGGTCACTAGTGCAACCTTCCATAGGGTGGGTATTTTCCCTTCAGTAAGGGACCTGTCGAATAGCTGGGCTACAGGTGCTGCAATAACGGGGGCTCCAATTTTCAGCAGCTTGGGCTCAAGATTGTTGTGCCCTACTGCTTCTTCTGGTTTCAGGCTCCTAAGAAGTTTTAAGACTTCTCCTGCTGAGACCAGTTTAAGGTGAAATTCAGGGCCCTGTGGGGGGTTCCCTGGGTTCACTTGGCTTCCCTAGCCTTGGCCGGGATTGCTAGTTCTGAACCTCTGTAGATCCAAGAAGAAGTCATTAAAGGCATTGGCCGTGTCTTTTGGGGTGGAGAGGAGTGTCCTGTTTGCTTTTATTACCTCGGTCACCTTACTCTTTTTCCCCTTTAGGAGCATATTTATGTGCACCCAGAACTTCTTTGGATCGAATAGATTCCTGGATTGCAGCCCTTGCAGGTAACTCTTTTTTGCTTTTTTGAGTTCTGTTTTGCACCTGTTTCTGGCTTCCCGGTATTTCACCCAGTCCTGTTGTAGGTTTGAGTCTTTATATTTCCCCTATGTTTTGTCTTGTTCCTTCATCCTCCTCTTTAGATCTGGGATGAGCTACCTGGCATCCTGACCTTTGACCCTGATCTTTTCTAGGGGTGCATGCTTGTTAGCTGTGGACAGAAAATGTTTGGTGAAACCTTCTACAACTTCGTCTATATTAGGAGTATTGAGGGCCTGAACCCAGTTCACTTCTGATAGGAATTGCAGTAAGGAGCCTTCATTTAGTGCCGAGGAATTTCTGGTCCAGAAGGTTCTGGGGGTTGTTTGGGGAAATTGTTCCTTCACACCATAAAAATCGGGGTATGGTCACTAAGTGACACCAACAGCTTAATCTGGTTCAAGGTCAGTTGCCATTCATCTGTATCCCCCTCCCCCGGGCCGTGCCTGAAAATAGGCAGGGTGGGCCAGATATTCAAACTGCGCTATTTTGTGGAGCAAGCCCTTGTGCTGCACAAAACAGTTGTACAGGGGTGTGGCCAGAGCGATATTCAAAGGAGTTGCACCCTTGAGCAACTCCTTTGAATATCACCCCCCGACCACAGCCACTGTTCATGGCACAGTGGAACTTGCACCACCGCAAGTGGTCAGAGTGGAGCATTCAACTTATGGTGGCACAAGTACCATTGCGCCATGCGCAAAACCCCGATATTCAAAAGGTGACATGCAAATGGGGCCATAATTCATGCAAGGCACAGGGGGGGCCATTTGCATCTGATTATGGCCCTATTTGCATGTCATTAGCATGCAGGTGCACGATCGAGGACTTGCACCTGGCACCTGCCAGGCAGCAGCCATCGGGACCGATGCCTGCGAGCCTGATCGAGAGCAAAAGGTGTAAATCCCCACCACCCCCACTGGCCCGATCGCGGGCATAGCTCATCCCCACCCTCCAGCCCAATCACGGGCAGCAATGTATCTCCCGAGACACATCCCTGGTGGTCCAGTGGACAATAAGCCTGATCATGAGCTGGAGTAGTTTAAACACACCCCAGACATATCCCTGGTGGTCCAGTGGACCAATAAGCCCGATTTTGGGCTGGAGTAGTAACCCCAGAACACATCCCTGGTGACCTAGTGTCCCCCACCCCACCACCCACGAGCCCACCACCGCTCCCCCCGCGGCCCGGCAGCATCCCACCCGCCTGCTGCCCGCCATCCATGCCGCATGCTGCCCAGTAGGGCTCGCGCCCAGTGGTGCAAGCAAGAGCCAATGGGCATGCAGCCCATACCATACAAAACAGTCCAGTTTGTGAATAGATACATTCATTCACAAATCTGAGCTATCTTATGTATGGTATAGGCTACGCCCGAGCTCTTGCTCGTGCAAAGCCTGCAGCCGGGCAGCCTCACGCGGTGGCAGGCAACGGCGGGCGGAGCCTCCCGCTTGGCTGCGGGGAGCGGATGGTGAGGTGTGGTGGGTGGGTGGGGTGGGGGACACTCAGGTCACCAGGGATGTGTTCGGGGGTTTTACTACTCCAGCCCGCGATCAGGCTTATCAGTCCACTGGACCACCAGGGATATGTTCGGGTGTGTGTGTGTTTGAACTACCAGCCCCGCGATCGGGCTTATCGCCCACTGGACCACCAGGGATATGTTCGGGGGGGTGTGTGTGTTTAAAACTACTCCAGCCCGCAATCGGGCTTATCGGTCCACTGGACCACCAGGGATGTGTTCGAGGGGGGAATATATTGCTGCCCGCGATCAGGCTGGTGGGGGGTTGGATGTCAGCTATGCCCACGATCGGGCCAGTGGGGGGTGGTGGTGGGGATTTCACACTCTTTTGCCCGTGATCGGGCTGCAGGGGGGACACAGGGAGTGGGTTGAGAGCCAGCCACAGGTGGCAGCTGCTGTGTTGCGCCCTGCAATGCGGCAGCTCACCTGTGGGTGGCCCTCAACTTGATCCTTTTTTTTTTGGCTCAAAGTTGTGCAGGCCCAGGTTGGGGGTTGCACCTACACAACTCTGCACAGCCCGGCTGAATATCGGGCTGTGCAGTTTATGCATGGTTCCTCCCCCTCCAGTTCAGTATGCATTCATTTGCATTGCGCTGTTGCTCAGCATGTTTTCAGTAGCGCAACTGCCTCCTGCTGAATATCGCAGAATGGAGCAATTTCTGACTTGCGCAGGCACAACCCTATTGCGCATGGCGCAACCCTTTTGAATATCTGGCCCGATATGTCTAGTGCACTTACCCAGTTAACAAAAAATAAATAAATAAGTGAGTCTGTACACGTCCCTACTGTTTTGGCCCTGTCTGGGTTGGACACAAGTACCCAGTCTAGGGTGGTATGGTTTCCTGTCTTTTGGTTGATTTGTGTGGGTTCTCTTATCAACTGTGTTAGGTTAGCTCCCTCTAGGCTGTTCTTGATTTCCCTATTTAGCTTTTGACCCCAGTTGAAGTTAAACTCAATTAGTATAATTTTTTCACAGTTAAACAGAGTAAGTACAGTGTCTGTGACAGTTTTTAGGGCTTCCATTGCCTTCCTTGGCATGTTGTAAGTACACCCAACAAGGACTGGCTTTATTTCCCCAGGAGAAGTTTGACAAATATGACTTTGCACCCACTTATTTCAAGATCTGGGGCAGTAACCACTGTAGCATTGAGTTGGGATCTGACACAGAGAAGAACTCCCCCACACCTCTTCTCCTTCCTATCTTTCCTGAAAGTATTAAAGCCTTGCAGTTCCACCTCATGAGAAAGTACATTTGGCTTCAGTCATGTTTCTGAGATGCCAGTTATGTCAGGGTAGTAGAGGCTGGTCCAGGCCTCAAGTTCATGCATCTTGGGCCTAAGACTGTTGATATTCATATGGACCATCCTCAGTCCCCTGGCATTGACCCACTCCAGTGTGGTGGGTGTTAGGTTTGGGATACTGGTCCCTGGGGGGCTGGGGTTTGGCTCTATGTCGCCCGCTCCCATTAGAAGCAGGAGGCCCAGGAGAATTGTCAGGACTTTGCCTGGCATATAAGAGGGAGTTTTTTAATCTTACAGGCCTTGATATACCTTCCAGCATTCATGAACAGACCCCTTTTATCCAGTATGTATATTGTGGTCACGCTTGTCCTGAAACTAGGATGATTACACCCTGGGGTAACGTGACTAACGTCTGGTCTATTTCAAGAATTGTGAGACCCACCTTGCCCTATAGCAATATGATCAATACCAGCAATTGTTAAGACATAGAGGGCTCCCAGAACAATCCCAGCTCCCCTCATTGTTGTACTCCTACTTTTATCAATAAATCCTATTGATTAATGACAGCCTTTCCTGGGTTGGGGTGTTTCTGTGTGACCTTCCCTTGAGGATCTAAAGCATTAGTACATTAGTACAATCTTCCTATTCTGGGAATGGTATAAACAGAATTATACAACGGCAAAAAAAATACCCCATTCTCATTGGCCAGCTGGCAGTATCACCTTGTAAAATCTAGCATCACCAACAGGAACAAGTGCCAGCTGTGCCAAGGCTCGAGCTGCAATCAATTTCAAAACCACTCCGACCCCCGTTCTAAAACCAAAAAAACGCCATCTTGAATCGCGCTACCAACAACTGCAAAACCGGGCCGTTTCACGGTAAACACAAAAATGGAAACAACGTTTGATTTAATCAACAATGAGGAGCTCGATGCCATATTCAAATCATTAGAAGATAACGAGCCCCACATTCCTCAAATCGAAGCCGTAACTGAAAAGGCAGTACCTGTAAAACCCACAGTGCAGCCACCACGAAAGCTCGTTCCTCTGCCTCGCATCCCCAGCCCCAACGTCACACACAAGCCTCTCTCACTAGCTCCGAGTACCGCAGAGCACAATTCAGATTTGGCGCTTCCGTTGAAGGCTCCCACACCAGCCAATCCTGAAAAATAACAAAGCACCGTCACCACAACATCACCTCTGAGCAAATGATTAAACTGGAGCTGGAAAGGCATGAATAGCCCACAGGCATCGGACAAGTAAAAAAAAAAATCAAAAACCATCTTAAAGCCACAGGACACCGATACAAAATACTACACTGGACTTAAAAACTGATAAACAAGATTACTATAACATAACAATACCTAATCATTGAAGACAGACTTTTCTGAAATAAAAAAAGAATCTACTTTCAAGCAATAATACATCTTAAAACCACATCTGTTCACAGCTACTGTTCTGCTTCACTGCTTAAGTTAAGCACATCATTACTTTGTCTCTTCTTCAAATAATATGAAAACCTAAAAAAAATGTTAAAACACAAAAAATAAACATTTCTTCATGTTAAAAACAAACCCACTGTCTGGACTATTTTTTTACATGGAAGGATATTCCACTATTTCCTTACTCTTTCCCCCCAAAAAATAATCACAATGCAATTTCTGTTCATATTTTACCACACAACACATTTGTATAATTGCAATAAACCACTCCAGGGTGTTGGTGATGCTGGTTTTACCCACGCCTGGTGAGGTATAGTCACTCAGCCTGCGGACTCGTGACGAACCACGCCAGGTGTGGGTAAAACCAGCATCACCAAACGCTGTCATGGTTTATTGCTTAATTATAGCAGAGATACTATTCAGTACAATCAGCAATATAATAGGCATCCTATGGTGATAAAGCATCCACTTTTCCCGAGCCTTAAGATGTAGGTGCCTCCAACTCTGGACTTATAGCATTCAGATTCAGTGGCCTTAAACGTATGTCACAGGTGTTTTGTCAAAAAAGAAGCCTGTTCCCCTTTAAGTCATTCCACCTCTTTATAACACTGTATCAGTATTGTTAGGGGGCTGGACTGTCCTTGAAGCCAATTTAATAAAAGAGGGTGGTGCAAGGTGGGCAGACAGCTGCAAGTGTAACTCTTATATATGTAGTATTATCAGAAATTCTTAATCAACTGGCAGCTTAATACATCCGTCTTTACAAAGACCAGTAAAGACCTTCTTTCTGTTAATGTAGCACTCAGATTATGCAGCCCATTCAGAAAACAGAGTCAACTAGCAGCTAAAATACATCCATCTTAAAAACAGTTAAAGAGACAGTATTACCGGTAGGAGACAGAGTAGATACACTTCAGTGAATAAAATATTATGTAGGGAGACACTTTGTTGATATATGAATACTGCTAGAGTTAAGAAGTATTAACCTTTCATTAGAAAGTATTTGTAAGTCTCAGCCTGCTGCACAGCCTTTAGCCACTCTCGACTGGCCCCTTAGAGTTAGTGGGAGGGGTTAGAGTGCTTTTAACTGGAGGAGAAAATGGGGCAGGTGGGTGGAAAAAATCAGTAGTTCCGGTGCTGCTTCTTGTTTCTTCAGGGGAGGTCTGCCTGGCACAGAGCAGCTAGGCGGCACCACTACCCCGAGGTGATCCACTTGTAGAAAGAAAGGGGAGTTAGTCCATGGTGCAGGGGGGGGGACCGCAGCAGAAGTCCGCCCTCACCACACCTGAGGATCTGAGAAGTCCCTGATGGAGCCAGTCACTGGTGCTCAAAAGTTAAAAACAACTACAAACGTTTTACACATATATAAACAGTAAAAAAGATACACCTTATACAATAGGTCCCTTCAAAAACCAAAGAAGGACACAATGCAGACAACGAGGAGATGGCTGACATTCAAAATAGATACTTTTGTTCAGTCTTCAATAAGGACAAATTGTGTACTTCAAAAATAATTACTGAACCTATTCTGGGACAAATAAAAATCTGCCAAAAAGATGTATTAGCAAGATTACAATACCAAGGAAGGTATAGCTATTAAGCAGGTGGGCTCATATAAGTATTTGGGAGTTTGGTTAGATCCATGTTTGAGTTGGGATGTTTATATTGACTCCCTTATAAAAAATATAAATAGGAGATTGGGTGCCCTTTATAAGTATCAAAAATTTATGACTAGAGAGAGATCCGTTTGAATGTGGTAAATACTCTTTTACTCACGGTGATTGATTATGGCGATCTGCTCTATGGAGGGGCTATTGGAAAGTATACCGATAAAGTGGATTTAGTCTTTTGTAGGCTGGCATGTTTTATATTGGATGCCCCCTTATAGAACCCATAGGTGCACACTTTTTAAGGAATTAAATTGGCATAAACCTGCTGTGAGAAGAGACTTACACTTGTTACAATTCATGATTAAGGTTTGGTATGGGGAAGTACCCAAATATGTAACTGACCTCTTTGAAGTTAGGAAAACAAAGGAATGTCTGAGAGCCTCTGATGGAATTCAATTTGTTTCAACTAAATATAATCTGAGTATTGGAAGATCTTCTCTACCTGCTAGAGGAATAAGATTATGGAATAATTCTCCCCTAGAATTGAGAAAAAATAGAACTAGATATAATAAACATGAATTAAGGAATTGGTGTACTACTGTATTACATAATACTACTAGATGCATTAACTGTTAGTGTTTTATGTATGTTATTGTGCAATGTGATTGATTTTTTTATATTAATTTTTTATTTATTGGTGTATTGTGATTGTTGTTAATTATATGTGGTTTTAGTGATTTGATGTCTTGTCCTTTTGATGCAGAACCTTATTTTATTTTATTTGTGACATGGAACTTCATTGAAAATGAGCTCTGCTCAATTGAATGTATCCTTTTATTCATTATGAATAAAAAAAAAATATTTATTACTTTACTACTACTACTACTACTACAAAAACTGGATGTATATAAATCACCAGGCCCGGACAATATTCATGCAAGGGTGCTTATGGAATTGGTAGAGTCTATAGCATCACCACTGACCTGTATATATCAAAAATCACTGGATAGTGGGGTGGTGCCACAGGGGTGGAGAGAGGCTACAGTAGTTCCCCTTTTCAGAAGAGGTTCAAAAACAAAACCTGAGAACTTTAGACCTGTTAGCCTAACATCAGTAATGTGAAAAATCTTGGAAGGAATAGTGAAGAGTCATATATTGATACATCTAGATGAGCAAACTCTTATAGACCCAGCTCAACATGGATTTACAAAATTTAGGTCTTGCCAAACAAACATGCTTGTTTTCTACGAGAAAGTGAGCAAAGCATTAGATGAGGGGTGTTCAGTGGATGCAATTTATTTGGACTTCTCTAAGGACTTTGATAAACTTCCTCATATTGAATTGATAAACGCATTGAGAGAGTTTAATTTAAATAACAACATAGTAAAATGGATAGAGGAATGGTTGGGAGGTAGAAGGCAGAGGGTGATAGTAAATGATGTTCTATCAGAATCGACAGGGGTGAGTAGCAGGGTCCCACAGGGATCAGTATTGGGCCCCTGACTCTTTAACATCTATATAATATCTCTAGAAACCAACTTTTCTAATACCTGGACATTAAAATTTGCAGACAATTGCAGAATTGGGGCAGTGGTAGACAATCATAATGATATACTTAAATTACAACAGACCCTAGACCAGATTCATGAATGGACAATTAAATACAAACTGGAATTTAACTTAGGAAAATGTATAATGATACACATGGGACAAAAAATGCGAATTACCAATATAACATAGGGGGCTACACTATAAAAAGATTCAATAGAAGAAAGAGATCTGGAAATCATAATAACTGCAGATATGCAATTTGATACACACTGTCACGATACAGTGAAGAAATCTAACCGGATCTTAAATTGCATCCTCTGGTGTATAGCACGTAGGGATAGTGATGTAATTATGTCACTGTACAAGTCCTTGGTTAGGCCCCACCCTGAGTATTGTGCCCAGGTTTGGTCACCCTACAAAAAGTGAGAGATCCATAGAATAGAAAGAATTCAATAAAGTGCCACTAAATCAGTGAAAGAACTCCAAAAGGTTGCATACGAGGAGAGGCTGAAAAATCTTACTTTATACACACTTCAGTATAGAAGGTTGAGGGGTGAAATGTGTATGTTATACAGAGCCCTGTATGATAATACCTTATGGGAAGAATTTGGGTTACTATTTAAAGATAATATATATGAACCAAGAGGACACCGTTTGAAACTCAGCTTGGGAAAGTAGAATCACTTAAAGAGGAAACAGTGGTTTAGCCAAAGAGTAGTTAGTTTGTGGAATGAACTGCCTATTGTGGAGGTAACAAGCAAAAAAATGGATATTTAAAAAAAAAGGTTGGACAGTTACTGCAAGAACAAAACAATACTGTTATGAGGGAAAATGAAATGGCAAGCACTATGGACGAAAGTCTAATTAAGCTTGAAACTACGTATGTTACCTGTATAATAGCTGCCCAGAGCATGCCCAAGCCCAGCTGCAAAGACTCTGTGCAGGAGTTGGGTATTAAATAAAGAATTTCATCAGATAAACCTCTGAAATAAATAAAATAAATTAGCAAGTCTCTTGCTTCAAGGTTCAATAAACCAAAGGGACCAGCAAGGTAAAAACTGGACTCTTCTTCCAGCTTGTTGCACGAGCACCGAGTTACATGACAAAAAAGGGAGCTGCTTCCAGCCTTTTGCACATGCACACAGTTACAAAAAAAAAAGAGAAGCTGTTTTCTGCTTTTCACATGTGCACAGCTATTGGACAAGAATAAAAGGGAAGCTGCTTCCAGCTTTGTGCATGTGCACACAGCTACATACACGCATACTCTCTCCATTTAAATTCTGCAGGAAAATACATTTGTAAGAGCTTCAATATCTTAACCCTACCTCTCAGACTGGACTGCTAGGCATCTATATTTGTTCCATTGTAAATAAAAAATAGAAATCATACAGGTTAGAAAACAGCAGCAACATATAAATGTTACAAGTGGTACAACACCATAGTGTTACAAGAGAAAGAAAGAAAGAAAGAAAGAAAGAAAGAAAGAAAGAAAGAAAGAAAGAAAGAAAGAAAGAAAGAAAGAAAGAAAGAAAGAAAGAAAGAAAGAAAAATGGAATGTTTAAAACAATATTCAATACTTGCCGGTCCATTGGTGCAGTGTTAGCGCTACCATTCATGATGCCAGCAACCCAGGTTCAGAGAGAGCCTGGATTGTCTGAATTGGTCGGGGGAGGAGGAGGAGGAGGAAAGAGAGTCCCACAGGACACTCTCCTCCTTTTTGAAGGAGGTTGGCATGCTCTGCTGCAATACTGCAACCTGGGTGACAATAGGTGGCAATGCAGGCTGGAGCCAAAAGGGAAGGGTGTACACCTTCTGACAGGTAAACATGCACATGCATGCATCCACACAGTTCTAGCCCATGAGGTGCCTGGGGGAAGGGATAAAAGGCTAGAAAAAAACACTTCAGGATGATGCAGGATGATATCACACTCCCTCACAGGCCATGCACTGCCTTCTGGGCCACCCGCCACCACATCCGAACTAAACTCCTCCCAGCCTTGGGGAACCTGGGAAACTCTACAATGGAGAGCAAACCACGGAACACTGAATATGGTAGGTCATAAGCCCCAGGGATGGCAGGTGATGGGGCTGGGGGAGGCAGCAATGGTAGAAGGGGAGCGTTGAGGATGGGTTAGAAAACAGAATCAACTCTTAACTGAGCACAGATTTCCTTACGCTCTAGCCATCCAAACTTTCCACTAGCAATACCACCCAGAGGAAGGGGGAAGGCTCAGGGTTTGGACAATAAGTTGGGTAAGTCCTCATTTTCCTTATTTCCTTTTATTACGTTCTCTGTAAAATAAAATAAAGAAATAAAAAAATTGGTGATAAGAAAGCCTTAACAAATGTATTTGCTGTATTGAAAATACAAATAATGCAAACAGTGCAAAAAAATACAATTTTTCTATACTTGAAAGCTGTCACATGGCCCTAGGGAAGGGGTATTTAAGGACCTACATTAGTGTTGAAGTTCAGTTGATATCCAGCTCTGCTGGAGGAAGGATTTTATGCTCAGAGAATCTGCAAAGAAAGAGAATGAATGCCTTGACATTGAGAAGTTAAAACACTATGTAAACTGAGAGTCCATACACTCCCAGTAGCTCCTAATGAGTGTACATTGTTCAAAACAATGACAAATCTGTTGGTAACCCAGCAAGAAACAAAAAGATTAAGAAATCCTGATTAGTACTGCAAATTGGGCTTTGATATATGTCTACCATGTCTGTGCCTCAATGGAACTATATCGAACTGCATATTGAGAAAGACTCAGAAAAAGAGAATTAGGCAGGGGGCAGACTGGATGGGCCACTGGGCCTTTTTCTGCCACCAGCAACAGATGTACCAGCACAGGCTTCAGACGTACAGGCCAGTGATTTCTCAACAGGATAGGGTGGATATTTTGAAGGAAGGACGCTGTGTCTTTACCCCCTCCCTTCAAGAAAGCCAATAAAATGAAGTTAATTTCAGTGGCTTCGGTTCTCTAGATCCTAGAACCTCCTGCACAGTAAGTCCATCAGCTGGCCTTGTTGCTTTACTTTGCATTTCAGTGAGCTGCCAGCATCCTCTGCCATGGTCACATGGGTCTCCAAGTCCTGGACCATGTTGCTGCAGGTACAAGATGTCCACAGATGTTTGTTGGGTGTCTGCCTTAAGATTGCCCATTTCAGAGATCGAGTTGGAAAAAACATTTGTTTTATTTGTCAAAGGTCCATCGTCCCTGCCAGTGATTCTGACACCACCATTTTAGAGCAGATTCAGCTAGCAGCTCACAACAGTAAAGCCCCCTTAAAATGCTGGTAATTGCAGTGCAATCATCAGGCAGAAAGGTTCCCCATGATACTGATGGCACTAAAGACGCCAGTAGGGCCTGTCTTGGTGATACTAGTTCGTGCCTCTCCCTCCCATCCCTGCTTCAAAATGTCCCTATGGAGCTTCTTCAAAACTGCCTCTGCTAGTCTATGTACCATATAGACCCAGTGTATTCTCTCCCTCCCCCCCGTTTTTCTGAGGGAGTGGTCCTGTGAGCAGTTTCACTGGCAGCTGTTAAATCTCTGCTGATAACCATCATAAGGCTCTTACTGCCCTCCTGTTGGAGAGGCAATCTTGTCATATCAGTACCTACCTCTTTTCTGCATTGTTTTTTTTCATTTTCTCTCATTTTAGGCACTCATGTCATGCAATTACATACATGTACGTTCAACAATTTTGATGTTATTCTCTTTTGTGCTGTTATTTGATGTTATTCTACCTCCCAATGCTGTTATGTAACTTGTTGCTAGACTGCTTACCTGACCATTTTAAAGCCTGTTGTACCATAAGCTGTACCACCCACTTGTCGGAGCCTGTGGTTCCTGTATGTTACCTCGACTCTGTATTATGTTTCAACTCTGCATTTGTTTCCCGTTTACTCTGTAGCTCTCCCAGGTCGCACCTGAAAATAGGCACTTGGATGTCTAGAGTGCTTACCTGGTTAACAAAAGCAAATAAATAAATTAACCATGTGACTGGGCAGATGGCAATAGATATTATCTGGCAGTGTGCAGAGCTCTGACCCAGGTCACCCATCTTCATCGGTTGTTCACTAGTGTCCTCTGATGCAGCAACTTTTACAGGGAGCCCACACTAAGCATGTTTAACGAGCTACTGACACCTCAAAGAAAACTTTAAAAAGCATAATAATTAAGTACAATTCTGTCTGCATTCCATTTATATTTTATACATTTCTGCTCCCCATTAATTATTGTGAAGGACATTTGCATAAATATATGGGGCCAGATTCACAAAGGTCCGCCACAAGCTGCGACAATGACAGCTTGCACCAACCATCCCTGCAACCTGGACCTTGCACCCAATTCAGTATCGGAGTGGGTCCAGGGGTCTGCTTCCTGTGACTTGTGGTAGCTGCACAAGGTAGGGGGCAGTTCCCAGGTATGCCGTAGGTCACAGGATAGGGTAGGCAGCAGATGCGCCAGCTGAGGGGAAACATGGTACCCCCATGCCCACCTCTGATCCCTGTAGGGTGTGAGTCCCAGCCCCAAGCTCCCTTGACATGGATATCCCCCCCATATAACAACACCCTTAACTGCCCTGGTGGCCCAGTGGTCCTCCACCCCACTCCCAGTGGTGCTAGCCCCCCCAACACACACACACACACACACACCCAGTGGGTGAGTCGGCTGCTGGCCATGGTGGTGAGCAGAGGGCTGTGCCAGTCACCCGCAGGGTACTAGGGGTGTGTGTGGGCGCTCACACTGTCAGAGGGGGGTTGGGGGCCACTAGACTACCAGGGAGTTTCAGGAGTGAAGGGGGGAATCTTGCCCCAGGACATGGGGAGGCTCTCAACATGTGTGTGTGGGGGTCTGAGCATTGGGGGTGTTCTACACACCCATCCTGGCACAGTGCGTGCCATGCCTGGGACTAGGAGCCTATGGGGGGGCTGTAACCCACAGGGGATGTGGAGCTGGGGTACAGTGGCAACCTCCAGTGAATGGCAAAGACCATTTATACCAGCTTTTTGTTGGGGTAAAAGGTCTTTGACAGATGTTTACTGGTGATTGTCTCTGAATCCTAATTTGTGGGCATAGCAGCCACCCTACCTGTATAGGGTGCAAATGCTGTCATAAATCCCATTACGCCATGTCGCAAAGGGGCATATAGCGCATTGGTGCAGTTGGGTGCAGGCAGCCTGCAGCATGTCGCAGGCTGCCTTTGTGAATCCCACCAGGATGCAACTCAGGACACAAGTACTACTTGCACCATTTTTGCTGATGCAAGTTGCCTTGCATCCTTAGTTACCTTTTGTGAATATGACCCATGATCTTTATCCCTTAGTGTTCCTTTAGAGTCCATCTGCCTCTGTAGCTCACTCCCTGTTTCAAGTGATAATACTTTGTTGTGATATCATAGTCTGTTGCCTTGGGAGTAACTGTGATATCACAAGCAGTGCTCTCTGACTTCAGGTAGGGAAGAAGCAGCAGGAATAGACAAACTCTTTCGAAGCAAAGATCCTGTTTTCATACAGATGACCACAGTAGTAAATAATGAGGAGGAAGCATACAGCACAATGGGAAATACAAGCTGGACTGTGTCTAAATATTCAGTTTTGTTAAAGTTCTCCTGGACGTGTCATCAGCTCTTTAAGTTGTTGGTAAGCCACATGATCTGCAGCAGCTAGTCAGCGATGCTGGAGATGAAAACCTCTTTGGGCCATAAACATCTCAGTGCCATTTCTAGCTATGTCTCACCGAGAATGAACTGACTGCTGGAAGTAGCTCTTTTATGTCGAAAAGTGCGACTTTTGATCAGAAAACTTTAGAAATCATCAGATTCATTTATTATTATTCCAATTATAAAATTACTAAATTTAACTGTAGTTTTAGTAATGCAGGTTAGTAAAATAGTACTGTATGGAGAAGAGTGAGAATCTGCACTTGCAGCTGCAGGCCCTGTGGCAGGAGCTGGCAGAGTGAATTTAGCAAACAAATATCCAAGGGAGGCCCGCGCTCCAACCGGACACCGGTGGTGCCGCTGGAGGAACTGCCAATTCCTAAGAGTAGTACAAACAAGGAGTCAGCACACACAAAAGGATCACAAGAAATGAATATAGCAGAATGGAGCAATTTCGGACTTGCACAGGCACAACCCTATTGCGCATGGCGCAACCCTTTTGAATATCTGGCCCGATATGTCTAGTGCACTTACCCAGTTAACAAAAAATAAATAAATAAGTGAGTCTGAACACGTCCCTACTGTTTTGGCCCTGTCTGGGTTGGACACAAGTACCCAGTCTAGGGTGGTATGGTTTCCTGTCTTTTGGTTGATTTGTGTGGGTTCTCTTATCAACTGTGTTAGGTTAGCTCCCTCTAGGCTGTTCTTGATTTCGCTATTTAGCTTTTGACCCCAGTTTAAGTTAAACTCAATTAGTATAATTTTTTCACAGTTAAACAGAGTAAGTACAGTGTCTGTGACAGTTTTTAGGGCTTCCATTGCCTTCCTTGGCATGTTGTAAGTACACCCAACAAGGACTGGCTTTATTCCCCCTGGAGAAGTTTGACAAATATGACTTTGCACCCACTTATTTCAAGATCCGGGGTAGTAACCACTGTAGCATTGAGTTGGGATCTGACACAGAGAAGAACTCCCCCACACCTCTTCTCCTTCCTATCTTTCCTGAAAGTATTAAAGCCTTGCAGTTCCACCTCATGAGAAAGTACATTTGGCTTCAGTCATGTTTCTGATATGCAAGTTATGTCAGGGTAGTAGAGGCTGGTCCAGGCCTCCAGTTCATGCATCTTAGGCCTAAGACTGTTGATATTCATATGGACCATCCTCAGTCCCCTGGCATTGACCCACTCCAGTGTGGTGGGTATTAGGTTTGGGATACTGGTCCCTGGGGGTTGGGGTTTGGCTCTATGTCGCCCGCTCCCATTAGAAGCAGGAGGCCCAGGAGAATTGTCAGGACTTTGCCTGGCATATAAGAGGGGAGTTTTTTTTTAATCTTACAGGCCTTGATATACCTTCCAGCATTCATGAACAGACCCCTTTTATCCAGTATGTATATTGTGGTCACGCTTGTCCTGAAACAAGGATGATTACACCCTGGGGTAACGTGACTAACGTCTGGTCTATTTCAAGAATTGTGAGACCCACCTTGCCCTATAGCAATACGATCAATACCAGCAATTGTTAAGACATAGAGGGCTCCCAGAACAATCCCAACTCCCCTCATTGTTGTACTCCTACTTTTATCAATAAATCCTATTGATTAATGACAGCCTTTCCTGGGTTGGGGTGTTTCTGTGTGACCTTCCCTTGAGGATCTAAAGCATTAGAACATTAGTACAATCTTCCTATTCTGGGAATGGTATAAACAGAATTATACAATGGCAAAAAAAAATACCCCATTCCCATTGGCCAGCTGGCAGTATCACCTTGTTGTAAAATCTAGCATCACCAACAGGAACAAGTGCCAGCTGTGCCAAGGCTCGAGCTGCAATCAATTTCAAAACCACTCCGACCCCCGTTCTAAAACCAAAAACGCATCTTGAATCGCTACCGACAACTGCAAAACCGGGCCGTTTCACGGTAAACATAAAAAAGGAAACAACGTTTGATTTAATCAACAATGAGGACTCGATGCCATATTCAAATCATTAGAAGATACATGAGCCCCACATTCCTCAAATCGAAGCCGTAACTGAAAAGGCAGTATCTGTAAAACCCACAGTGAAGCCACCACGAAAGCTCGTTCCTCTGCCTCGCATCCCCAGCCCCAACGTCACACACAAGCCTCTCTCACTAGCTCCGAGAACCGCAGAGCACAATCCAGATTCGGCGCTTCTGTTGAAGGCTCCCACACCAGCCAATCCTGAAAAAAACAAAGCACCGTCACCACAGCGTCACCTCTGAGCAAATGACTAAACTGGAGCTGGAAAGGCATGATCAGCCCACAGGCATCGGACAAGTAAAAAAAAAAATCAACACCATCTTAAAGCCACAGGACACCGATACAAAATACTGCACTGGACTTAAAAACTGATAAACAAGATTACTATAACATAACAATACCTAATCATTGAAGACAGACTTTTTCTGAAATAATAAAAAGAATCTACTTTCAAGCAATAATACATCTTAAAACCACATCTGTTCACAGCTACTGTTCTGCTTCACTGCTTAAGTTAAGCACATCATTACTTTGTCTCTTCTTCAAATAATATGAAAACCTAAAAAAAATGTTAAAATACAAAAAATAAACATTTCTTCATGTTAAAAACAAACCCACTGCCTGGACTATTTTTTTACATGGAAGGATATTCCACTATTTCCTTACTCTTTCCCCCCAAAAAATAATCACAATGCAATTTCTGTTCATATTTTACCACACAACACATTTGTATAATTGCAATAAACCACTCCAGGGTGTTGGTGATGCTGGTTTTACCCACGCCTGGTGAGGTATAGTCACTCAGCCTGCGGACTCGTGACGAACCACGCCAGGTGTGGGTAAAACCAGCATCACCAAAACGCTGTCATGGTTTATTGCTTAATTATAGCAGAGATACTATTCAGTACAATCAGCAATATAATAGGCATCCTATATGGTGATAAAGCATCCACTTTTTCCCCGAGCCTTAAGATGTAGGTGCCTCCAACTCTGGACTTATAGCATTCAGATTCAGTGGCCTTAAACGTATGTCACAGGTGTTTTGTCAAAAAAGAAGCCTGTTCCCCTTTAAGTCATTCCACCTCTTTATAACACTGTATCAGTATTGTTAGGGGGCTGGACTGTCCTTGAAGCCAATTTAATAAAAGAGGGTGGTGCAAAGTGGGCAGACAGCTGCAAGCGTAACTCTTATATATGTAGTATGATCAGAAATTCTTAATCAACTGGCAGCTTAATACATCCGTCTTTAAAAAGACCAGTAAAGACCTTCTTTCTGTTAATGTAGCACTCAGATTATGCAGCCCATTCAGAAAACAGAGTCAACTAGCAGCTAAAATACATCCGTCTTAAAAACAGTTAAAGAGACAGTATCACCGGTAGGAGACAGAGTAGATACACTTCAGTGAATAAAATATTATGTAGGGAGACACTTTGTTGATATATGAATACTGCTAGAGTTAAGAAGTATTAACCTTTCATTAGAAAGCATTTGTAAGTCTCAGCCTGCTGCACAGCCTTTAGCCACTCTCGACTGGCCCCCTTAGAGTTAGTGGGAGGGGTTAGAGTGCTTTTAACTGGAGGAGGAAATGGGGCAGGTGGGTGGAAAAAATCAGTAGTGCCGGTGCTGCTTCTTGTTTCTTCAGGGGTGGTCTGCCTGGCACAGAGCAGCTAGGCGGCACCACTACCCCGAGGTGATCCACTTGTAGAAAGAAAGGGGAGTTAGTCCATGGTGTGGGGGGGGGACCACAGCAGAAGTCCGCCCTCACCACCCCTGAGGATCTGAGAAGTCCCTGGTGGAGCCAGTCATTGGTGCTCAAAAGTTAAAAACAACTACAAACGTTTTACACATATATAAACAGTAAAAAAGATACACCTTATACAATAGGTCCCTTTATAAACAAAAGAAGGACACAATGCAGACAATGAGGAGACGGCTGACATTCAAAATAGATACTTTTGTTCAGTCTTTAATAAGGACAAATTGTGTACTTCAAAAATAATTACTGAACCTATTCTGGGACAAGTAAAAATCTGCCAAAAGGATGTATTAGCAAGATTACAATACCAAGGAAGGTATAGCTATTAAGCAGGTGGGCTCATATAAGTATTTGGGAGTTTGGTTAGATCCATGTTTGAGTTGGGATGTTTATATTGACTCCCTTATAAAAAATATAAATAGGAGATTGGGTGCCCTTTATAAGTATCAAAAATTTATGACTAGAGAGATCCGTTTGAATGTGGTAAATTCTCTTTTACTCACGGTGATTGATTATGGCGATCTGCTCTATGGAGGGGCTATTGGAAAGTATACAGATAAAGTGGATTTAGTCTTTTGTAGGCTGGCTCGTTTTATATTGGATGCCCCTTATAGAACCCATAGGTGCACACTTTTTAAGGAATTAAATTGGCATAAACCTGCTGTAAGAAGAGACTTACACTTGTTACAATTCATGATTAAGGTTTGGTATGGGGAAGTACCCAAATATGTAACTGACCTCTTTGAAGTTAGGAAAACAAAGGAATGTCTGAGAGCCTCTGATGGAATTCAATTTGTTTCAACTAAATATAATCTGAGTATTGGAAGATCTTCTCTACCTGCTAGAGGAATAAGATTATGGAATAATTCTCCCCTAGAATTGAGAAAAAATAGAACTAGATATAATAAACATGAATTAAGGAATTGGTGTACTACTGTATTACAGAATACTACTAGATGCATTAACTGTTAGTGTTTTATGTATGTTATTGTGCAACGTGATTGATTTTTTTATATTAATTTTTTATTTATTGGTGTATTGTGATTGTTGTTAATTATATGTGGTTTTAGTGATTTGATGTCATGTCCTTTTGATGCAGAACCTTATTTTATTTTATTTGTGACATGGAACTTCATTGAAAATGAGCTCTGCTCCAATTGAATGTATCCTTTTATTCATTATGAATAAAAAAAAATATTTATTACTTTACTACTACTACTACAAACACTGGATGTAAATAAATCACCAAGCCCGGACAATATTCATGCAAGGGTGCTTATGGAATTGGTAGAGTCTATAGCATCACCACTGACCTGTATATATCAAAAATCACTGGATAGTGGGGTGGTGCCACAGGGGTGGAGAGGGGCTACAGTGGTTCCCCTTTTCAAAAGAGGTTCAAAAACAAAACCTGAAAACTTTAGACCTGTTAGCCTAACATCAGTAATGTGAAAAATCTTGGAAGGAATAGTGAAGAGTCATATATTGATACATCTAGATGAGCAAACTCTTATAGACCCAGCTCAACATGGATTTACAAAATTTAGGTCTTGCCAAACAAACATGCTTGTTTTCTACGAGAAAGTGAGCAAAGCATTAGATGAGGGGTGTTCAGTGGATGCAATTTATTTGGACTTCTTTAAGGCCTTTGATAAACTTCCTCATATTGAATTGATAAACGCATTGAGAGAGTTTAATTTAAATAACAACATAGTAAAATGGATAGAGGAATGGTTGGGAGGTAGAAGGCAGAGGGCTGATAGTAAATGATGTTCTATCAGAATCGACAGGGGTGAGTAGCAGGGTCCCACAGGGATCAGTACTGGGCCCCTGACTCTTTAACATCTATATAATATCTCTAGAAACCAACTTTTCTAATACCTGGACATTAAAATTTGCAGACAATTGCAGAATTGGGGCAGTGGTAAACAATCATAATGATATACTTAAATTACAACAGACCCTAGACCAGATTCATGAATGGACAAATAAACACAAACTGGAATTTAACTTAGGAAAATGTATAATGATACACATGGGACAAAAAATGCGAATTACCAATATAACATAGAGGGCTACAATATAAAAAGATTCAATAGAAGAAAGAGATCTGGAAATCATAATAACTGCAGATATGCAATTTGATACACACTGTCACGATACAGTGAAGAAATCTAACCGGATCTTAAATTGCATCCTCAGGTGTATAGCAAGTAGGGATAGTGATGTAATTATGTCACTGTACAAGTCCTTGGTTAGGCCCCACCCTGAGTATTGTGCCCAGGTTTGGTCACCCTACAAAAAGCGAGAGATCCATAGAATAGAAAGAATTCAATAAAGTGCCACTAAATCAGTGAATGAACTCCAAAAGGTTGCATACGAGGAGAGGCTGAAAAATCTTACTTTATACACACTTCAGTATAGAAGGTTGAGGGGTGATATGTGTATGTTATATAGAGCCCTGTATGATAATACCTTATGGGAAGAATTTGGGGTACTATTTAAAGATAATATATATGAACCAAGAGGACACCGTTTGAAACTCAGCTTGGGAAAGTGGAATCACTTAAAGAGGAAACAGTGGTTTAGCCAAAGAGTAGTTAGTTTGTGGAATGAACTGCCTATTGTGGAGGTAACAAGCAAAAAAATGGATATTTAAAAAAAAAGGTTGGACAGTTACTGCAAGAACAAAACTATACTGTTATGAGGGAAAATGAAATGGCAAGCACTATGCACGAAAGTCTAATTAAGCTTGAAACTACGTATGTTACCTGTATAATAGCTGCCCAGAGCATGCCCAAGCCCAGCAGCAAAGACTCTGTGCAGGAGTTGGGTATTAAATAAAGAATTTCATCAGATAAACCTCTGAAATAAATAAAATAAATTAGCAAGCCTCTTGCTTCAAGGTTCAATAAGCCAAAGGGACCAGCAAGGTAAAAACTGGACTCTTCTTCCAGCTTGTTGTACGAGCACCGAGTTACATGACAAAAAAGGGAGCTGCTTCCAGCCTTTTGCACATGCACACAGTTACAAAAAAAAAAGAGAAGCTGTTTTCTGCTTTTCACATGTGCACAGCTATTGGACAAGAATAAAAGGGAAGCTGCTTCCAGCTTTGTGCATGTGCACACAGCTACATACACGCATACTCTCTCCATTTAAATTCTGCAGGAAAATACATTTGTAAGAGCTTCAATATCTTAACCCTACCTCTCAGACTGGACTGCTAGGCATCTATATTTGTTCCATTGTAAATAAAAAATAGAAATCTTACAGGTTAGAAAACAGCAGCAACATATAAATGTTACAAGTGGTACAACACCATAGTGTTACAAGAGAAAGAAAGAAAGAAAGAAAGAAAGAAAGAAAGAAAGAAAAATGGAATGTTTAAAACAATATTCAATACTTGCCGGTCCATTGGTGCAGTGTTAGTGCTACCATTCATGATGCCAGCAACCCAGGTTCAGAGAGAGCCTGGATTGTCTGAATTGGTCGGGGGAGGAGGAGGAGGAGGACAGAGAGTCCCACAGGACACTCTCCTCCTCTTTGAAGGAGGTTGGCATGCTCTGCTGCAATACTGCAACCTGGGTGACAATAGGTGGCAATGCAGGCTGGAGCCAAAAGGGAAGGGTGTACACCTTCTGACTGGTAAACATGCACATGCATGCATCCACACAGTTCTAGCCCATGAGGTGCCTGGGGGAAGGGATAAAAGGCTAGAAAAAAACACCTCAGGATGATGCAGGATGATATCACACTCCCTCACAGGCCATGCACTGTCTTCTGGGCCACCCGCCACCACATCCGAACTAAACTCCTCCCAGCCTTGGGGAACCTGGGAAACTCTACAATGGAGAGCAAACCACGGAACACTGAACATGGTAGGTCATAAGCCCCAGGGATGGCAGGTGATGGGGCTGGGGGAGGCAGCAATGGTAGAAGGGGAGCGCTGAGGATGGGGTAGAAAACAGAATCAACTCTTAACTGAGCACAGATTTCGTTAAGCTCTAGCCATCCAAACTTTCCACTAGCAATACCTCCCAGAGGAAGGGAGAAGGCTCAGGGTTTGGACAATAAGTGGGGTAAGTCCTCATTTTCCTTATTCCCTTTTATTACGTTCTCTGTAAAATAAAATAAAGAAATAAAAAAATTGGTGATAAGAAAGCCTTAACAAATGTATTTGCTGTATCGAAAATACAAATAATGCAAACAGTGCAAAAAAATACAATTTTTCTATACTTGAAAGCTGTCACATGGCCCTAGGGAAGGGGTATTTAAGGACCTACATTAGTGTTGAAGTTCAGTTGCTATCCAGCTCTGCTGGAGGAAGGATTTTATGCTCAGAGAATCTGCAAAGAAAGAGAATGAATGCCTTGACATTGAGAAGTTAAAACACTATGTAAACTGAGAGTCCATACACTCCCAGTAGCTCCTAATGAGTGTACATTGTTCAAAACAATGACAAATCTGTTGTAGTAACCAGAAGAAACAAAAGATTAAGAAATCCTGATTAGTACTGCAAATTGGCCTTTGATATATGTCTACCATGTCTGTGCCTCAATGGAACTATATCGAACTGCATATTGAGAAAGACTCAGAAAAAGCGAATTAGGCAGGGGGTGCAGACTGGATGGGCCACTGGGCCTTTTTCTGCCACCAGCAACAGGTGTACCAGCACAGGCTTCAGACGTACAGGCCAGTGATTTCTCAACAGGATAGGGTGGATGTTGTGAAGGAAGGATGCTGTGTCTTTACCCCCTCCCTTCAAGAAAGCCAATAAAATGAAGTTGATTTCAGTGGCTTCGGTTCTCTAGATCCTAGACCCTCCTGCACAGTAAGTCCATCAGCTGGCCTTGTTGCTTTACTTTGCATTTCAGTGAGCTGCCAGCATCCTCTGCCATGGTCACATGGGTCTCCAAGTCCTGGACCATGTTGCTGCAGGTACAAGATGTCCACAGACGTTTGTTGGGTGTCTGCCTTAAGATTGCCCATTTCAGAGATCGAGTTGGAAAAAACATTTGTTTTATTTGTCAAAGGTCCATCGTCCCTGCCAGTGATTCTGACATCACCATTTTAGAGCAGATTCAGCTAGCTGCTCACAACAGTAAAGCCCCCTTAAAATGCTGGTAATTGCAGTGCAATCATCAGGCAGAAAGGTTCCCCATGATACTGATGGCACTAAAGACACCAGTAGGGCCTGTCTTGGTGAAACGAGTTCGTGCCTCTCCCTCCCATCCCTGCTTCAAAATGTCCCTATGGAGCTTCTTCAAAACTGCCTCTGCTAGTCTATGTACCATATAGACCCAGTGTATTCTCTCCCTCCCCCCCGTTTTTCTGAGGGAGTGGTCCTGTGAGCAGTTTCACTGGCAGCTGTTAAATCTCTGCTGATAACCATCATAAGGCTCTTACTGCCCTCCTGTTGGAGAGGCAATCTTGTCATATCAGTACCTACCTCTTTTCTGCATTTTTTTTTTTCATTTTCTCTCATTTTAGGCACTCATGTCATGCAATTACATACATGTATGTTCAACAATTTTGATGTTATTCTCTTTTGTGCTGTTATTTGATGTTATTCTACCTCCCAATGCTGTTATGTAACTTGTTGCTAGACTGCTTACCTGACCATTTTAAAGCCTGTTGTACTATAAGCTGTGCCACCCACTTGTCGGAGCCTGTGGTTCCTGTATGTTACCTCGACTCTGTATTATGTTTCAACTCTGTATTTGTTTCCCGTTTACTCTGTAGCTCTCCCAGGTCGCACCTGAAAATAGGCACTTGGATGTCTAGAGTGCTTACCTGGTTAACAAAAACAAATAAATAAATTAACCATGTGACTGGGCAGATGGCAATAGATATTATCTGGCAGTGTGCAGAGCTCTGACCCAGGTCACCCATCTTCATCGGTTGTTCACTAGTGTCCTCTGATGCAGCAACTTTACAGGGAGCCCACACTAAGCATGTTTAACGAGCTACTGACACCTCAAAGAAAACTTTAAAAAGCATAATAATTAAGTATAATTCTGTCTGCATTCCATTTATATTTTATACATTTCTGCTCCCCATTAATTATTGTGAAGGACATTTGCATAAATATATGGGGCCAGATTCACAAAGGTCCGCCACAAGCTGCGACAATGACAGCTTGCACCAACCATCCCTGCAACCTGGACCTTGCACCCAATTCAGTATCGGAGTGGGTCCAGGGGTCTGCTTCCTGTGACTTGTGGTAGCTGCACAAGGTAGGGGGCAGCTCCCAGGTATGCCGTAGGTCACAGGATAGGGTAGGCAGCAGATGCGCCAGCTGAGGGGAACCATGGTACCCCCATGCCCACCTCCGATCCCCGTAAGGTGTGGGTCCCAGCCCCAAGCTCCCTTGACATGGATATCTCCCCCCAAATAACAACACCCATAACTGCCCTGGTGGCCCAGTGGTCCTCCACCCCACTCCAGTGGTGCTAGCCCCCACACACACACACACACACACACACACACACACACACACACACACACACACACCCAGTGGGTGAGTCGGCGGCTGCCATGGTGGTGAGCAGAGGGCTGTGCCAGTCACCCGCGGGGTACTAGGGTGTGTGGGCGCTCACACTGTCAGAGGGGTGGGGGCCACTAGACTACCAGGGAGTTTCAGGAGTGAAGGGGGGAATCTTGCCCCAGGACATGGGGAGGCTCTCAACATGTGTGTGTGGGGGTCTGAGCATTGGGGGTGTTCTACACACCCATCCTGGCACAGTGCGTGCCATGCCTGGGACCAGGAGCCTATGGGGGGGCTGTAACCCACAGGGGATGTGGAGCTGGGGTACAGTGGCAACCTCCAGTGAATGGCAAAGACCACTTATACCAGCTTTTTGTTGGGGTAAATGGTCTTTGACAGATGTTTACTGGTGGTTGTCTCTGAATCCTGATTTGTGGGCATAGCAGCCACCCTACCTGAATAGGGTGCAAATGCTGTCATAAATCCCCTTACGCCATGTCGCAAGGGGGCATATAGAGCATTGGTGCAGTTGGGTGCAGGCAGCCTGCAGCATGTCGCAGGCTGCCTTTGTGAATCCCACCAGGATGCAACTCAGGACACAAGTACTACTTGCACCATTTTTGCTGACGCAAGTTGCCTTGCATCCTTAGTTACCTTTTGTGAATATGGCCCATGATCTTTATCCCTCAGTGTTCATTTAGAGTCCATCTGCCTCTGTAGCTCTCTCCCTATTTCAAGTGATAATCCTTTGTTGTGATATCATAGTCTGTTGCCTTGGGAGTAACTGTGATATCACAAGCAGTGCTCTCTGACTTCAGGTAGGGAAGAAGCAGCAGGAATAGACAAACTCTTTGGAAGCAAAGATCCTGTTTTCATACAGATGACCACAGTAGTAAATAATGAGGAGGAAGCATACAGCACAATGGGAAATACAAGCTGGACTGTGTCTAAATATTCAGTTTTGTTAAAGTTCTCCTGGACGTGTCATCAGCTCTTTAAATTGTTGGTAAGCCACATAATCTGCAGCAGCTAGTCAGTGATGCTGGAGATGAAAACCTCTTTGGGCCATAAACATCTCAGTGCCATTTCTAGCTATGTCTCACTGAGAGTGAACTGACTGCTAGAAGTAGCTCTTTTATGTCGAAAAGTGCGACTTTTGATCAGAAAACTTTAGAAATCATCAGATTCATTTATTATTATTCCAATTATAAAATTACTAAATTTAACTGTAGTTTTAGTAATGCAGGTTAGTGAAATAGTACTGCATGGAGAAGAGTGAGAATCTGCACTTGCAGCTGCAGGCCCTGTGGCAGGAGCAGGCAGAGTGAATTTAGCAAACAAATATCCAAGGGAGCACCGCGCTCCAACCGGACACCGGCGGTGCCGCTGGAGGAACTGCCAATTCCTAACAGTAGTACAAACAAGGAGCCAGCACACACAAAAGGATCACAAGAAATGTACTTTCAGGCATAAAACTGCAAAGTTGAAGAAATTTTATAGTGAATACCACACAACCACATGACCTGGTAACACCCGAGTGCTTCAGTCGCTTCACATATAAATTGCAAATATTACATGACATCATACATAATGTCATCAAATACTAATGTATTTGATGACATTATGTATGATGTCATGTAATATTTGCTATCTAAATCTGTCAGCTAACTCTGCTCCCTGACGAAGGTCCCCTGACCAAAGTACTGGGGTGTTACCTGATTGTGTGCTTGTGTGATATTCACAATAAAATTTCTTCAGCTTTGCAGTTTGATGCCTGAAAGTACATTTCTTGTGATCCTTTTGTGTGTGCTGGCTCCTTGTTAGACTGAATTTAGCAGATTGGGAAAGATGCAAGGGGAATTTGTGAAAGATTTATTTGTCTTTTTTTTTAATGAGTGTTGGTTGTGGAGCAGAGGACACAGAAATCCATATTTAGTTTTTATTATTTCTGTCCCTGCAGCAGTAGCAGGGCAGTGTGACTTTAGCAGATTGGGAATTATGCAGGAAACATAGAACCACAGAAGGCAACAGCAGAAAAAGACCATTGGTCCATCTAGTCTGTCTGTAATACCCTATCCTACCCCTGAGCCCTAGTGTCTGTAAGTGCAGTAGTTTATGCTCATGCTACCTGACACAAAGTTCCCTGGTTTGCTCTTCCCTGTCAGGTGACTTTTAAGCCCTTAACTCTGTCCCAACCATGTATGAAGCCATTAATGGTCTTGTAGCCCACCACCTAAGCCAGCAGGCTGTTCCAGAACTCAACCACTCTCAGTAAAAAAGAATATTCTCACATTCCCTCCTGAATTTCCATCCCACCAGCTTCCAAGCATGACCCCCCCCCCCCCGTCTTCTAAATTCGCTATTCCTTTTAAATAGTTCCTTGCTGTTTACCTTCTTCATACTTTTCAGGAACCCCTTCCTTCTGGCCTCCAGCTAGTATATGTTCTGTGCCTTAAGCTAGTCCTCATAGGATCTGTCCTGCAGGTCATGAATTATTTTTGTTACACTACACTGCACCATCTTCAGCATGTTCCTGTCTTTCCTCTAGCGAGGGTTCCAGAACTGTGCACAGTATTCCAGGTGTGACTTTACTAGTGATCTAAAGGGAGGTAGTAATACCCCCTTTCTACTGATATTGAATCCCTTCCTAGTACACCCCAGCATCCTGGTTGCCTTGCTGTAGGCCTTTTTACATTGGCTAGGTTGTTTAAGGGAGTCACATTTCTCAGCAGTAGTGTCCAGCTTAACCCTCTTGTCTGGAGTTCTGTCCTAGCTTTCCTGTTCTGTATGCGCATTACCTTGCACTTTTTGGCATTGAACTTCAACCTCCAAACTTTGGACCACCTCTCCAAACTTTGCAAATCCTCTAGCGACGCCCTTACCCACTCCTCACTATCTACCTTACCACAGAGCTTAGTGTCATCTGCAAAGAGATACATTTTGGCCTTAGTTTCTTCTTCTATGTCACCGATGAACATATTGAAAAGGACAAGAGAGCCATCAGAGCAGTGGTAGTGCTATGGCTTGTGATGCTGATGACCAGGGTTCGGAAGCGAGCCTGGGTAATCAGATGGATGGCCAGGGGAGGAGGACTGAGCATCCCACAGGACACTATTCTCCTCAGTGAGGAGGACTCACAACCCATGCTGTTCTACCACCACTCTGGTGACCACATGTGACAGTGCAGTCAGAACTGGTGAATAGGAGAGGGAGGACCCCAATGTGCTCTGATGCATTGACACACAGCTAAGTTATTTCCCCTGCAAAGAATGCTAAAAGATGTACAGGAGGAGTCTATTTCTAACAAGCCATCAACCAGAATCCACAGGTTAGAAAATAATGACCAACTCACCATTAGGTAATCTTGATCTTCAGTTATCTATTACATTTCATACACCATTTAAGAAGCCTGCTGCCTTCTAGTCAACGTTTTGAGGCCACGCTTCTTCCTCAGGGCTTAAGCAGAACAGAGGTTAGAAATACAATAAAATTAATAAATTCCTTTTTACTGAACGTAAGACATATATATTAGATGTTAATCTTTGTACTTCTTTACTTTTGCATTTCATTGGCGGTGATCTTATTGTTTCATAAAAACTGTAATGAAATGTAGCATTAGGATAGCTGCAGTAAAAACAGATTTTCTTTTTCTTTTTAATATCTCAGAAGCTATAGTTCACTTTTTCTTCCCCTTTCTCTTCTTAATTTCCCATTTTTTTATGGCATGGCAAGGTATGATTAAATTCACTTCAGAGGTCAATACTATAAAATTATTTTTCCAATGACTCTGTTCAGCACACAGCTACAGTATATAAGCATTAAGCCACGACGGAGGTGTGCTCTAATGCTGGATTGATGCGCGGTGCGGTGGCCGAGCGGCCAGGGCCGAGGCCACCACCCTGCATCAATCGCATTAGAGCCCACCGACGGAGTGGCTTAATGCGCTTGTAACATGGATCGCCCGACGAGACAGTCACCAGGAGCCCATTTTGCCTCTGTACCACTAGATACCAGGGGGAGTCAGGGAGATCTGTGCACGGTAATGGTGCACTTACAAATCCTCTGAGAGAATGGCATTACGATGCTGATGCGCTGTACACACTATGTACCTGTACTAATAAGGAGTAGAGCGGCTCGCAGGCTCGTGCAGCAATTGTCCCGATGTGCCTGCCTGTTTCTCCGGTAGCACTGGTTGGATGTCTCTGGTAGCGCCTCATTGCCAAGGCCAGCGCCTGCCAAATTTGGTATCCAGGTTTCTCACTTTCGCTCCTCTCTCAGGCTCCTCCCACGATGCACTGCTTGCCTGCATGGATTCTCACTCTGGGGCTGTGTAGCCTATCCCTCCTGTATGCGCCTGCTTCCCCCCTTCCATCTGCCTCCACATCGTCTCACTCTTCGGCTGCCATGCTTCCCTCGTTCACCCACTCCTCCATCGCCGTCCCTCCTGCCAAACAAAAGCAGACCACCCTGTCTTGTACTGCCTCTCACCCTTGCCAGCTACACAGTCATGCACAGTGTGCCACGAGTTCTCGTCCCCCCCGTCTGCCTTTCCTGCCTCGGACTGCTAGTGGGGCTCCCGGACTGCCGCTCTTCCTCTCCCTTCCCCGCAGGACCCAGTTCTGCTAGGCTGGGGGTCTGGCTGGTCGCGGTACTGCCGAAGCGGGCACGGCATATATGCTGCGTTAATACCCGCTTCAGCTGCCGTCTCGTGACCGCCCTAGCCCTATCGGCTTGCTCCCTCAGAGGTGCACAATTCATGCCATGTTACAAGCTACTTTGTATCATACAGTATTCATAAGATGTGCATCAGGTTCCTATAGCGTGAGCCTTTTTGACCTGCACCTTCATAACAATAGCTGGAACCGATGCAGTGTGGAGTATTCACCTAGGGCATGTTTGAACTGGTTCATTGTTTCACATGATACCACATTGGCTGGCAGAGAGTTACACTGTTACTGCCAGTAGTGAGAATCAGCTGCCCCTCTGATTTCTGGTATAATGTGCTCCTCTTAGCTGGAATTTATGTCTCCTATTTGTTGCAGTATCTAGTCTCTTGCTTAGCCCCACACATTCCCATAGATCAGGTTCTCTAAAGGCCTTATAGACTAGAAAGATATCTTCTCTGTATACCTTCTATAGTGTAAATAATATAAGCCTAGTTCCTGTAGTCTCTCCTCGCATGTACTCCCTCTCACACCATCCACCACCTTAGGCACCCTTCTCTGGATCCCCTCCGATCTCCTCACATCCTTTTTAAGGCGAGGCATCCAAAAACTCCCACCGTACTTCAAATGTGGATATGCCAAGGAAGTATACAATGGAACTACAACCTCTCCAGCCCTACTTGCTATGTTCTTCCTGATGCTTGCAAGTATGCCACACCCTTTGTTTGTTATATTAGTACAGTGGCTTGAAAAGGTCATATCACTGGTAATGTTTATCCCTAAATCCCTCTCTGACTCCGTTGTTTAGAGAATATATATATTTATTGTGTACATGAATCTACAGTTCTTCCTGCCTATATGCGTAATTTTGTATTTGTTCATATTGAAACTAAGCTTCTCGTCACCTACAGTTTTTGCCATGACATTGATGTTATCCTGAAATTACATGTCGTCATTGGACATTTGTTATTAGTGCCCCTATTTTTAAATTGTCGGCAAATTTTGCCATCCATGATTTGGGGGTACAGGTTATGGAAGCTATGAGAATATTAAACAGGGTAAGCCCAAACACAGATCCCTGTTGGACCCCACTAGACACAGTAACCCAGCTAGACATGTTTCCCTTTATACACACCTGTTGTTTTCTTTTCCCTAGCCATGCTTTAATCGATCTAATGATGCAGCTATCCAAACTTATCTCCTTACGGGTGCTTATTAACTTCTGGTGAGAGTCACTATCGAAAGCTTTTTTGAAATCCACATATAGTATATCTCCTTGTATATTGTTATCTAGTGCCTCACTTACAGGATCAAAGAAGAGAATTTGATTTGTTCAGCAGGACCTACCCGTTTTAAACCAATGCTCTTTTATGTCAGTTTGGCCTTTCTCTTGTACATATAGATCGATTTCTTCCTTGATAAAAGCTTCCATCACCTTTCCCACTATGCTTGTGAGGCTGATGGGTGTGTCATTAAAGCATTCTCACTTGGGGCCTTTCTTGTGTATGGGGACCACATGGGCAAGGGTCCAGTGCTCTGGCACTATCCCC
The DNA here is from genome assembly GCA_016271365.2 of Neoceratodus forsteri. Lineage (NCBI taxonomy): Eukaryota > Metazoa > Chordata > Ceratodontiformes > Ceratodontidae > Neoceratodus > Neoceratodus forsteri. Next base: position 720,023,348 of record CM057458.1, on the reverse strand, counting down.
TCTTGCAGTGATCTGTGAAACATGGCCTGTAATGAGGAACTTAGTTCTTTAGCTAATTCTTTCAAGAGTCTTGGATGTAAAGTTATCTGGTCCAGCCAACTTTGTAGAATTTACTTTGATTAGTTTTTCTTTTATCAATCCTGGAGTTATTTTTACTGCACATTCCAAGTTGCCTACGATGCTTTTTGTTAATGAATGCCCATTTTGGTAGGTACTCTTGAAGTAGTGATTTAGTTCTTCTGCCACAAGTTTGCAGTCTGTTATTACTGTGTCCCCATGCATTAGTGGTCCTATATTGTTATTATTTTGTTTTAAGCTCCCAATATAGTTATAAAATACTTTTTTATCAGTTACTTTGTTGACTAGTTTTTTGTTTCATTTATTTTTTTGATTTTTTTATTACTTTATTGAGAACTCTGACTTGTCACTTATATCTTTCCATGTGTGTATATGTGCCTTACTTCTTTGCTTTCTTATATAATCTGTTTTTGGATTTGATTAGCTTGTGTATTTTATTATTAAACCGTAGTGGCATCCTACCTTTTTGGTTATAATTGAATGTAGCTGGTATATTTGTCTCAGCCATTTTGTGAAGAAACATTTTTAGTTCCTCCCACATTTGTAGTACCCCCAAACCCTCAAATTTCTTTTCCCAATCCCATTGCAGTGTTAGGCTTCTAAGCTTGTTATAGTCAACTAAGTTGTATCTCACTAATTTAGGTACACCTGGTTGTATATTGGAGCTAGTTTTTATGTGGAATTCTAGCATATTATGACCACTTCCAAGCAAGGGTTCCCTCACCTTACAATTTTCTATCGTTTCCCCATGTTGCTGATTACCAGATCTAATATATTATTGTCTTTTGTGTTTTGCATTACATCATTTTCAACAGTTAATGCATCTAGTACGTAAGAAAGTTCTGCTTCGACATGTGATGAGGGAGTCCATGACTTCCAGTTAATTCCTGGAAAGTTAAAATTCCCCAGAAACAAGAGTCTCTTTGCAGGATCTAGTTTACCAAGTTGTCTGTCAAAATCTGAGGTCCTAGAAGTATTTAAAGAGGGAGGTCTATAGCAGACAACTACTGTTATCTGTTTTTCCTTCTGTGGTGTTAATTTCACCCACAGTTGTTCTAGGGCAGGTTGGATGTATTCTGTATTTCATAAGCTTGGATTATTCCTTACGTATAGAGCGAATCCCCCCCCCCCCACCACCACCACCACCACCCCACAGTCTTGTCCTCCCTATCCTTTCTGAATAGCTGGTAACCTTTTATATTTGTTTCCACATATCCTTCTTCCACCATGTCTTGGTAACTGAGCAAAGGTTTATGTTCTCCTGCTTTAAAATGAGTTCAAGTTCTTTTTTGTTATTTGGACTTCTTACATTCACTAGAATAGCCTTCCTGTTTGAAAATATACTGTATGATACAGTGGCAAGAACACTTCTTGCACTCTGATTGGTCAATGCCAGCCTTCACAAGTGATGTTATCAGAGCATAACATCACTGTATGAAAGTCCAACACCAACACAATCTCAAAAAAGGAAAAACACATTATTGCTGTGCCTTGTATACACCAGCCACCATGATCCTGTCATGCTTTCCCCACTTAATAGTTCCCTATGACATACATCACTTTACTCCACAAGATAACTAGTAAAAACTCCCCTTCCCCACTATTCAAAGTTTCCTTTCTTCCATTTATTAAGTGTTCTGAAAAGGAAAGTAAAGCCATCACCTCGAGCAGCTTGCGGGCAGCCACATGCTATATGTTCTCTAATTAAACATGCAGCACGTTATCACAGGACCAGCTGGCAGTGGCTTCACATTTTAGTTTGTGGTCTCCTGGTACAAACTATAAATATGACTAACTATACTGGGAAACCTTACAAAATCAACTGAAACCACCAGAAGCATGACTAGTTTGTGAACAGTGCATGCTCCACAGAGCGCTGTACTTATTGATTGGCTGGCTGTTCAGGTTTCAGTATTCAATTCTGGCATTTTCTCTGCAACAGTGACAGCAGGATGGGGGGGAGTACTTGCAAACTTAAAAACCTTGACAGCTGAGACAAGGGGAGGGGGGTGATGCACATTGAATACTATATGCAGACAGACAGACAGATACCTGAAGGATGGAAGGGGAGACCCAGATAAATGAAATATAGATGACAGGTTGGGCAGCACCACCTACTGGCACCACCTACTGACCAAAACAAAGAATGACCCTATTTTTTTAGTAAGTATACCTACCCATCGATACTTTAAAATAAAAAGCTGGTTTTAAACTCTATAATCTTTTTTTTTCCACAAAGGGGCCATTGAATAATAGCAATAATGCACGCCAGGGTGTGTGTCATTTGGTATAACATCAGTTCTTGGGGGTTGGAGACTCTCAGTCTGTGGCCTCGTGTCCAGCAATCTGAGGCATGACGTTATCCCACCATGACACAAACCCTGTCATGCGTTGTTGCTTAAATGACAGTGTGAAGAATAGCAGCAAATAACTCTAACATTTATTTATATAATGTGATTTACTAAATGTCTCTCTTTCTTGCTGACACTAATGTGATTGTACTTACTTACTGGGGAACTGAGACATTTGCTGGGTACAGTGAAGACAGCTAAACCAACTTACATAGTTCAGTGCTGCACTAAGGGGTCCCTTAAGTTTTATTTCTTCCGAGCTTTATTGGACCATGTGCAAGGTAAGAGTCACAACACCACTCCTTTTTACTTTGTGTCATTTTCCTTTTTTAATCAATTAGCAACTACTATTACCAGTGAAAGGCTAACAAAACTCTCATGTACAGGGTGTCATTTCATAGTCATCCATGGCTAGTTTGTTGTATTTGTTCCAAAACAGAGTTATACTTAAATATCTGGACTCCCTAGTGCAATAACTGCCATTTTTGCTGTCCTGGGGGGAACCACCATTTCTCTTCACAAGCTTCTATTACTTTGTACTGGCTCCAAGGCTGTGGGTGAGATAAGCTATTGGTGAGAGGTTTTCTGGGGGGGTACTCATCTACAATGATCACAGCTTATATGAGAGCCTGTACAGCTCCTGCATCATTTTCCCAAAAGGAGGGGACAATGATGGTGGGCAAGTCAGAGCACCCAGTAATGTCACTAGCAGGCAGTGAGCTCTTGGACCACAGACCTCTCCCTACAGTTTATAGGAACCAGAGTTTACTTAAATCAGGCAGTCAGCTTACATAGTCAGCCAACCAGTCTACTTCACCTTGAATCACAAAGGTGTCATCTGCCTGGTGCTTCGTGTATCTAATTTTAGGTGTGACTGCTGATGCCCAGTTGGCACAGTATTGATATAATGTTGGTTAATAGTAGTAGTAGTAGTTGTTGAATCAGTTTCAGTTAGGTTACAGGTATCTCCACTGCACTACCTCAGCCTTAATAAAAATTACAGGGAATTTTCAGGGGGCAGTGGACAGGAGGAAGTAGATTGGTGCCATTTTTTGTAGATATTTCTAAGCATTTGATTATGTGGACCACGACATCCTCCTATCCAGACTAAAAAGTGTAGGACTGGCCAGGGGTCCTGTAGAGTGGTTTGGGACCTACCTGAGAGGGTGTCAGCAAATTGTAGTAATAAACAAATTTAAATCAAAACTGGCCCTGATAGTGTCCAGAGTATCCCAGGATTCAGTCTTAGAACCTACGCTTTTGAATATATATGAACAAATTTGTTTTTAAGAAACCACAAATAAAATATCATCTATATGCAGATGACACAATAATATAAATGGAAGAGAATACCCTTAATCAAATAGAGTCTTGGTTACAGGAGGTCTTTAATGACTTGCAGGAATTTGTCTTACAATCTAGATTTACACTTAATGCAAAAAGAAATAACAACAAGTAACATGCATCAGTAGAGCTAAAAATGTGGCTCCATTTACAGCAACCTTGCAAATTAAAACTTCTGACCATATTATGCTACAACAAGTACAGAAGTATCAATATTTGGAAGTCTAGCTAGATGATCAGATCAAATAGAATATCCATATAGACAACCAAGTGAAAGATTGGGGGACACATTCAGGAGCTTTGTATATAATTAAGTACTGCATGAGTAAAGAGGTTAGAAAGCAAGTGGTGAACACCAAGATTTTTCCAATTTCTGATTAGTATGGGGCTTAATGTTCACTGGGAGTCAAGGATAGAGCTGGCAAAACTGGATATTTCGTACAACAGGTTTGCTCACATCATCTTTAATGCCCCCAAAAGATTCACAGATGTGAACTTTATAATGAACTAGACTGGATGAGATTAGAGGAGCATATAAGGGCTCATTACCTTACACTGAAGTATAAATGCCATAGAAACCTGGTACCTGGCTAGTTACTTGAAAACCTACAACAAAGAAGTATTAAAAGATCAGTTAGATCTACAGGTGGGGTAGAATTTCTACCACCTAAAAGAAATTTGGAAGTGGGCAGATCCCATTTTTTCAGTTTGAGTCTAAAATATTGGAATGATATACCATTATTTTAAGACATTGGGGGGGGCAAAATAAACTTCAGTAAAACAAAAAAGTGGTATCTAAAATAATGACAGGGAACACATCATGTTGCTCAATATCAGATACAAGTTGATGTTTCACATCTTGTGATGTACATAAAATCTTCTAATTATGTCTTTGTATATCAACACCCATGTGAATATCTGCTATATAAATCAGAATTGAATAGTCTTTATATTTCACGCATTGCACATTACATATGTGTTTTATAACTGCAATCTTTGATCCTGACTCTGTTGAGTATTACTAGTTATTAAAAATTGTCATTTAAGATGCTTTTATAGTGAAACCTAATACAGAATTTGAAAAGCGTAACTTATGCAGTTTGTAATTTGTGCAGTAAGGATATCATTGGAAATGAGTTTGGCTCAACTGAATTTCCGATTCATGTTTCATGAATACATTTTACTACTACAGCTACTATTAGATTAACTCCACGAATTACTAGATCCACTGTATTGCTTTAAACAGTATACAAATCTGCACGTTCTTCATGTAGGTAGCTTATGATTGATCAGATTACTATCATTATTTGAAATGTTCAAAGCGATGAATCATCCCATTAAATGTAAAAGTGCTCACATATCTAAAGAAAGAAAGAATGCCCTGGCATGGTAATTCTCCAGGAAACCCATCTTACTGATGCTGAACACAGCAAACTGACAAGGGACTGGGTGGGACTAGTCATGTACTCCTCTTAATCAAGTCATGCTTATGGGGTGACTATAGCCATACACAAAAGTATCCCATTGCATGTCTCATCAGTAAAATCAAATATATCAGGACACTGAGTGGGTAATGATGTTGGGCCAGCTATATGGAAAAGACATGTATATCATGAATATACAGTCCAAACTTCGAGAACATAACCTTTTTCCAAAGCAGCTGCTTTCCCTATCTCAGGCTTGGAACAATGTAATCTGGGGATGGAATTTAATTTAATTATTGAGTCCTTTATGGACTGTTCCACTAAAGAATACCACCTAAATAAATGAATCCCTGTAATAGAGCTGCAGACTGTGGATCTGGGTTTGCAGGAGATCTGGAGACTGTTCCACCCTACAGTAAAGGGGTTCTCATTTTTTTCAACAGTATATCAATCTTATGCAAGAACTGACATGATATACTTTAATACAGTGATGTGTTCCAAAAGTGAAGAAGCAAAATACCTTCCCATACTGATCTCTGATCATGCCCCTTTAAAACTTAGCTGGGCAGTTGATCTGGAATGTCAACCAAGTAGGCCCTGAACTTTGCCTCCCACCCTATTAAATAACAAACAATTTCTCGAACATACGAGTAATGAAATCAAGGAATACTTAAAAATCAAGAGCCATTGCCTCTCATGCTAACCTTAATGAAGAATGCCTAGCCCAATTATTTAAATTAGAAAGTGATCTTACCAAACTTGAAAAGAACACCAAATAAATGACAGCCTATGCATTTATTGAAAAATATGGCAAATCAGACTACAATATAATTAATTCAGTTTCCAACAGGTGGAGAGACCGTTTAGCTACCAAAAGGCAAAATTTTATGAAAACAGTAACAAATGTGTCCATTTATTACGAGTATACTGAAAAAAGAGAAGGCACAGAGAACTGTCAGCCTTATTAGTAGCCCCTCTGGTGGAAAAATTACAGGCCAAAAAGCCATCAATGAAGGTTTGCAGCATACTTTGAAAATGTATATTCCAAGGGGGAAGGCAACGCTATTGCTACCACTCCTTTAGAGGCAGTTATGTTGCAGAATCTGACCTTTCAACTAATCACCAAGAAAGAGACAGAATAGTTTGCGATTCCTATTACCCCTCAGGAGATATTGCATGCAATAGGATTCTTGGAATCTGATAAAGCTTCTGGCCTCAATTGCCTTGTGCTAGATTTTTATAAGAAACTTGTTCCTGTGATCCAGCCCTTCTGATAGAAACTTTGGAGAGTGCCACGGAAGAGGGCCAACTCTCTTCATCCTTTTCCAAAGTCTGCATCGCTGTGTTACCTAAGTCAGGCAAGCCTAGGGATGAGGTCACCTCATACAGACCGGTTTCCCTGTTAAATGCAGATCTCAGAATCTATGCTCATATCTTGGCAGCCAGATTGGAAATGCTCCAACTGAAATAAGTGTCCACTGATAAAACTGACTTTGGAGGATCAAAACTCCACCTTGAATTTGAGAACTCTGACTCATGTACTGGCCTATGTGGAGAGGAACCCTGGAGATAATCCTGTGATGGTCTCACTTAGTGTAGAAAAGGCCTTTGACCGTGTTGTGTGGGACTATCTTTGGAACAATGGCTGACATAAGCGTGGGAGAGCAGTTTATTAAGCTGACCCAGTTGATGTATGCTAGCTTCAAAGCCATGATACAGACCAATAGCTGGATTTAAAAACCATTCAGTTTACAGCATGGAACTAGACAGGGCTGTCCCCTTTTACCACTGCTTTTTGATTTGGCTATAGAACCACTGTCTTGAGCAATCAAAGTGCACCCCTCAATACGTAAGATTGACATGCAGGGGGCTAGGCCAAGTGTCTCTCTTTATGCAGTTGATCTACTCATTATGACTACCAACCCTTAGGAGTCACTTCTAGCACTTTTACAGCTAGTGGAAGATTTTGGGAGCCATTCTGGGCATAAAATTAACTGGGGAAAATCAACTGTGATGTCAATCAACCCTTCATTATCGTGTACAGGCAGTCTCCCTCTGAACAAAGGTTTTAACCCATTTAAAGAATATGCTAACATGATTTAAGGTTTTTTTCTAGCAGTCTTTACTAAAGTGTGAATGCAGGCATACCGAATAGCCAGTGAGAAGTTGGGAAGACTTCAGAAATAGGATCGAAAAACAGCAAATTGTCAGTAATTTTGTATGCTTTAAAATATGAAGTGCACTTAAAACTTTTCCACATTTGTGGTTTAGTGTCTGGACTGAAATATATAGAATAATACATGGGGTGGTGGGTTTAACAATATTTTTACACATATCCTAGGTGTTGGATGCTACATAAACCCCAAGAGCAAAGCTCGAGAGGTTTATTTAAGTATCCAACACCGAGGGTATATGTAAAATCTTGAGTTAAACACACCACCCCATGTTTTATTTTATACAGTTGCTGGGAAGTGTTTTCTCACTGTAGCAATTATATAAAATAGAACAACCGTGGTCTGGTTGGGATGAAGTGCTGTCTGCAGTCTGCAGCTGAGTAGCTACTGAAACCTTTTCTTTTTCTTTTTTTTTCGTGTTAAGCTTATTAACCAAGGATTAAATGTTTACTCAAAGAGGAAACCTCAACTGTTGATATGCAAGTTGTTTTTTTTAATTCAGTTTCCACTGAGTGATAGTGGCACTGGTGGCTAGGTGTCTGGTGCGGTGTTAGGGGAGAGTGGCAGCAGGCGTATGTGTGGAGTGAGAGAAACCCAGCACATGTTTGCCATTATAACCCACATTGGAGAAAATACTACCCAGTTTTTTTTTTTGTATTTTTTTTACAGTTAATTTGTTTATTAAGATTTATCCATTACATATAGTACATTTTACAATGTCAGAAATAGATAATATTTCACATTATATACTAGGTAATAAAAGTGATAATATGTTGAGCATATTGATTTGTCAAGTTACCAATATAGTAGATCACATACTTAATACCCTAGTAAAAGGTTTGTATATTCACGTGATACAGTATATATTCTCTGTATGTACTATAATGTAAATCTAATAAAGAAAAAAAAAAGAAAAGTTTCACTTGACATAATTATTAATTTTATACTAAACCTAGGAGCTGCATAGAAAGTTGATTATACAACTGGATCTGTACTTGAGGTATATCTATATAAAGAGAAAGACAAAGACATTGTACAATATTTATCCCGTATGAGTTTGAAGAAAGTTTAAATAGTCCTGCCAACACAGATAGAACTCATTAAGTCGGTCTGTTATCAGATATGAAATCCTTTCCAGGGAGGCGATGTAAGTCAAATTGTTTAAAATATCTTTAAGAGTAGGTATAAACTGAGTTTTCCATTGAATTAAAATCAGTCTCTTAACTTGCATGAATAAGATCTGCAGCCATCTATGTTGGTATTTTGTTAGATTTATATTATTATTTGTAATTGCTAAAAGGCAAAATTTAGGTTCGAAAATAATGTCACGTCTGATGATCTGGATGACTAAATCATGGACGGCTTGCCATAGATTAGATACAGGTTTGCAAGACCACAATATATGTAAGAGATCTCCATTTGGCGAGTCACATCGCCAACACTTATTGTTGGGTACTAAACCTATATTATATAAATGAGACGGTGTTTTATACCATAAATGTAAAATTTTAGATTGAATCAACCTACTACGCATATCTTTAAAGGCGTCATGACAATTTTTCCAACAACTGTTCCACTGACAGTCCGTAATATTTACATTTAGTATCCGATTCCATTTATCTCTAGCTAAAAGCAATTGATTCGGTAATATATCTCTGATCTGCTTGTATATTTTACTGACTAAACCATGGGAGGTATTGATCCATATATTCATATATGAAAGTGATGATTCTGATTTATTAAATTGTTGAAGGTTAGAGAATATGGCCTTACAGATTTGTAGATATTTCCAGAATTCTTCCTTAGGAATATTCCATTTTATTTGGATATTATTGAAAGAGTTTAATGTGTTACCATTGTCCGTTAAAATATTACTCAAAAATAGAATATTCTTGTACATCCATGATTTACAATATATTGGTTTATTTTCTAGTAGAAATTTTGGATTACCCCAAATAGGTGTAAAAGGTAAAGGAGAAGGATCAGATTTAAGCCATTTATGCATTTTAAACCAATAATAAATCAATGCATTAATTATGGGATGCTTTTAATTTAGGGATAATGAAAATAGATGTTGCTGTTAGCGATATCCTGAGACAAAGAAACTTCCATATCGTACCACAATGGTACATTATAATTGGGTTTAATAAACCACTTAATAGTTTGTGAGGCTCTAAAAGCCCACAGATAAGCCGTGTACCATGGTAATCCAAAACCACCCTGAGACCAGTGCAATCGTAATTTAATACGGTTAAACCTTGGAATACAACCTTCCCATAGAAAGTTTCCTATAATTTTGTCAATATTTTCCAGTAGAGAGGGAGAAATCTTGAGAGGAATACAGGCAAATAGAGAATTTTAGGTGTGATATTCATCTTAATTGCAGATATCTTGCCAAGTAGGGATAGATTCAGATTTTTCCATTTATCTAAATCTGCTTTAATATTAGTAAGTAATGGACGTAAATTGTTTTCCCATATCTTATCAAAATCAGATACTTTAATCCCTAAGTAGGTAATGTAACGTGGGGCCCAACGAAAGCCCAAGTGTATATTCATAATGGGCGTACAATGTTTATTCAGTGGTAATATCTCAGATTTTTGATAATTAATTGTAAGTCCAGAAAGTCTGGAAAAAAGATTGAAAATGTTTTTAAGCGATTCTCCAGATATTTTTAGATTTTCTAGCAAAATTAACATGTCATCAGCATATGATAGTGTTGTATATTGCGTATGACCAATAGAAATGCCCTTTATATCATTACTCTGTCTGAGAAAAGCAGCAAGAGTTTCCAAAGCTAAGATAAAAAGAGATGGTGAAAGAGGACATCCTTGCCTGGTACACCTTTCTAGCCTAAATGTCTGTGACAATGCAGAGTTGGTAAGTACCCTGGCATGAGGTTTAGTATAGAGAAGTTTAATCCAAGAACAAAATTGGTTACTAAAACCAAAACGGGACAATACCAGAAAGAGAAAATTCCAGTCTAGAGAGTCAAAGGCTTTTTCAAAGTCTATAGCAATCGCTGCCGCAGGAGAGTTAAGAGACTTGGCTCTGTAGATAAGATTTATTAGAGAACGCAAATTATCAGAGCCCATCCTTCCCTTAACAAAACCCAATGGAGATTTATGAATTAGCCTAGGGATATATGGTTGTATGTGGTTTGCCAAGATCTTTGCAAAAATCTTGCCATCTGTATTAAGTAATGATATTGGATGATAATTAGCCGGGATGGTAGCGTCCTTGTCTTTTTTTGGAAGAATTGTAATTATTGCATCTGTCATGGTATATGGTAGATGTCCTAACAAAGAAGATTCATGAAATACCTTACATAATAAAGGGCATAGTTGTTCCTCAAGAAGCTTATAGAACTCAACAGGAAAGCCATCTCCACCCGGAGAGCGCCCAGATTTAAGAGAGTGAACGGCCTTTTTTATCTCTCCTACAGTGAACGGTGTGTCTAAAGAATGTATTACCTCCTGCGAGAGACAGGGGAGTGCTATTTTATCCAAAAAGGAGGAGATGTCTGAAGATAATGATGAATGAGATGAAGAGTAAAGTTTTTTATAGAAGGATGTCATTATCTGGTTAATAGCGGGTTCATTAGTTTGAATCTTCCCTGTGTGATCTTTTAAAGCAGCTATGTGACGTTCCGTCTGTTGCATTCTGAGTCTATAGGCAAGAATTTTACTCCCTTTCTCCCCACCCTCCCAGAATTTTTGTTTTATTCTAAGTAAAGCAATCTCTGTTTTCCTAGAGATTAGTTCATTGATTTGCATTCGTAATTGCAAAATTTCGTAGTGCAGATTCGAGGAAGGATCAGGATGAGAAATACTAGAATATAATCTTTGTTTTGTTTCCAATAGCTTTTCAAGATTATTAATTTGTTGTTCCCTAAATTTCCGTCTGTGAATCGCATAACTAATTATTTTACCCCGTAAAGTAGCCTTGAGCGCTTCCCAAGTAGTACCCATGGAAGTATCTTTTGGGTCATTGAGATCTACAAATTCTTCAATTTGTGCTTTTATCCAAGGTAAAAATTCAGGATCTTTAAGCAATAAAGGATCTAATCTCCATGCGGAGGATTTTGTGAGGGGGGAGCCCCAAGTAAATAAAAGCTTAACTGGAGCATGATCCGATATAATTAATGGAAGGATGTTGATTTCAATTATGTTAGCAGTTATTGTAGGAGAGGTTAACCAATAATCTATTCTGCTGTAAGTCTGGTGGCATGAAGAATAAAACGTATATTCTCTATCTCTGGGATGAAGGGTTCTCCATATATCGGATAGGCCCAAGTCCCGCATTAACTGAGAAATAATAATTAAGCTTTTGGGGTGACAATCTAATGAGCCATTGCTCCTATCCATGTATGCATCTAGGGTGAAATTAAAGTCCCCTCCAAATAATACTGGGGAGTTGTTTATATTTGAAGTAATTAATATTTGAGTCAGATTCTGGAAAAATTGAGGGTCATCTGAATTTGGTGCATAGATATTGACTATAGTTAATGGCTCTGATGGGGTATTAAATGTTATAATAAGCCATCTGCCATCCGTGTCTTTCTGGATATTAGAGGGTGTCCATCTCAGTTTTTTATGTATCAGTATAGCAACACCTCTTTTTTCACTAGTAGCCGATGCTACGAACACCTGACCTACCCAGTCACTTTTTAATCTGTCATTGTCTGCGTCTAGCAATTTAGTTTCTTGCAATAACGCAATTTGTACTTTGTGTTTCTTAAGGTGATTTAAAACTTGTTTGCGTTTATTCGGTGCATTAAGTCCCTTGACATTACATGTACATAATGCTAAATTAGCCATCTTATATTAAGTTATTAACCTACTGTATAATAAGTATAATGTCAAGGGACAATAGTGCAGATTTATATTCGACAATGACATGCAGGTCAAATTATAATGAGTATTATATATTATCATAGTGTTGGCAGGCATTTTTAAGATTAATAAACTGGGAAAATATATCCTCTCTATCTGGTTCCTTTCGATGCAGCTCTCTCTAACTTTTGTGATTCTAACAATATTAAACATCAACAACTCGTAACAATAAAGTAAGATTGTCATCTAAGATATGCAGAGTGGATAAGGTCGGTCTAAGTATAAGAAATGAAAAACAAAAAAGACCAAGACCACCTCTCTGTAATCTAGGACGTAGCTTATCAGACAGGAAGAAGGGAAGTCCCAATTAAATAAGGGAAGAAAAAAAAAGACTATCCAAACTTCCTTAGAACAGTAACTCAACCAGAATTTGTCCAACAATGTCTAAATGTTATAATTTGTAATAGCCCCTTAAGTGGGGTAATGAGTATTATATGGTTTTACTCTACTAAAGTTAAGGATATTAGTTTCCATTAACATTACTGTATCTAGCATCACCTCTGGTAAGGAGAGAGAAAAAAAAAATCATACGTATGTCCATTTATACAATTATAAAAAATGAGATAACCTCGAGAGATATAATAATATATACAAATAAAATATGGTATGCTCGCACAACATTATCAATAGATGCTAGGACTTTAATCTATCTAATATTAAGTAACTATAGTTGCACCTTTATAATGAATTATCTCTCCTTTCTGTCTAACCAGGAGGATTTCCCATTAGATTTGCATTGTAAAATATAAAAAAAATGAAAGAACATTAAAAAAAAAAAAAATATCCTGAAATAGACAAAAATTTCAAAGGTTCCAAACTGTGGATCCATTAGCTGTTGCAATGCAGATTAAAAGATTACATTATATATCTGTCCTTCATATTAGTTAATATTAGAAGTAGTAATTTTGTAACAAACTTCTTGTGAACTATTTAAACTCCAGATAAATGAGTGCACTTCTCATTATGGGTCCTACATGTAAGATTGGAACATAATAAAACTAATTTAAACTTTAAAGTACAATGGTATAGATAAGGATCCCAAACAAAATTGTAGTATACACAGCTAATTTCTTTATGATCAGCTTGTTCAGCCGCGATCCAAACAAAGAGAGCATAAATACACCCTTCCAAAGATGAACCCAGCGATCGAAATAATGTTACCGAGCCAGATTAATAAGAGGTTCAATTTCAAGTATTTCTACTCATGAAGTGTGGCAGACATCTAGTTCACATCTATGGTAGTGCCAAATTTCGAGTCCCGACACAGCCACTTACAACCTCATGGCCATTTAAAGCTTCTGATTCTCCTTGTAACTCTGTCCCTCAATTAATATGCCAGAGTAGAGAATAGATCTTCTATCCCAAGTATAATGGGTCAGGATTCCAACTATTTATGCTTACAGCAGCATCCGAATATAGCACAGAATGTTAGGCATACATCAAGATAATTATCTCGAGTATTTAGAAGGAGTAGTGTCACCTTTGTACTTGCTCTTGCCTCGGCATTTTTTCTTTGGAGGTTCGACAAATTTAACCGGGGAATTCTCATCGCCGCATGCCCAGGAAGCCTCTATCTGTTCACAATCTGCCTCTTCCCTCATCGAGGTACCCGACTCTGTCTCAGTCCCATCACAAAGAGAAGGTAGATCTTGGAGCATCGCATATTTATTTTGTACAGTGATGTTAGGGAAGGTAAATGTCTCCGAATTGGACTTAGAGGTATTTTTATTTAAAATCTCATAGCTGCAATTGCGCGTTGTTGATATAGTTATTTGGGAATTGGGTTCTCTTTGCATAGAATTAATCTGCACCTTCGATGACTTGTCAGAGGAAGCCAGAGAGTGATCCATTTCGTTGAGGATATCCATATTGCTTGTTATATCAGGGCCGGTATTCTCGGAAGTATTAGATATAGATGGAGCTTGTCGGTTCATAGCTTCATTATCACCGGATGATGTATAGTTGTTCAGGAACGACATAAGAGATTCAGGGTTGTAAAAATCTTTAACTGAATTCCCTAAATATATCTGCATAATTGCAGGATACCTTAAAGTGAAACAAAGTCCCATCTGATGCATTAAATGTCTGGCAGCGGTGTATGCCCTCCGTTTCAGAGACAAGTCTCTTGAAAAGTCCCGATATATGTAAATTTTGTGATCGTGCCATTTAAGTTGACCAATTTCGCGTGCTTTCTGCAAGATTAACTCTACACTGGTATAATTGAGGAATTTTACAATTATAGGTCTCGGTCTTTGTTCTGCAGAGGGCTTTGGGCCTAATGTTCGGTGACAACGTTCTATAATTAGTTCTTTGCCGGTTTGGAGATGTAGTATATGCGGCAGCTCTTGTTGTAAGAAAGAGGTAGTATTTTTAGCCTCCACTCCTTCAGGAAATCTGAATATACGAAGATTATTTCTTCGGGTTCTATTTTCTAGATCTTCAGTTTTTGATTGTAGTTCTTTAATCACTCGGTCTTGAGACCTAATAGTTGTTTGTAGATCCTGTATAGATTCTTCATTGAGACTGACTTTATTTTCAGTGAAAGCCAGCCTGGAGTCAATGTTTTTCATCGTTTGTGTGTTATATTGAGTATCAGATTTTAAATCATTCATATCCATAGACAGCTTGTTAAACATTTCTTCTATTTTCTCCAATGGATCTGGTTGCTTATCAGAGTAGGCCATTATGAAGCCTTGCAGGGTCTCACCAAGATCTCCAAAATTGCAAAGGATTGTAGATGTATCTTATCAAAAATATTCTTGACAGCTGCAGTATCACTCCTTACTTTGTTCTCGTAGGTTAGATGTTATTTATAGCCTTAGATAGCAGAGGATGATACTAGATGCAGTTTGTTAGTGAGGAGCACTGAAGTTAAGCCTCCATCTTGTTCGGTGTCAGGCCACGCCCCCACTACCCAGTTATTATAAGTTGTTTAAGTAGCACCGTACCTGTATCCTCTCACAAAGAGGCAGCCCTAGAACTGATGTTTTTTCTGTTTGACTTATGGAAAAACAGCCATATTGTCTTGATTGGTCACTTCCTTTTTAAGCCAAAGTTGGAACTGGTGGCCTGCGAGTAGGAGGGGGGCCAGACTCCACGTCTCTGAGTGTGCAGTGTTTGTGGTAAGGTAGGCCAGGAGAACCACCAGGGCATGGTCAGAGATATACAGGGTGCAATGGAGACTTCTGCAATAGCCGGGTTTAGGGTGGCAGAAGAGAACCAGTAGTCCAGTCTGCTAGCCATTGATCTAGCCACTGAATATTATGTAAAATCATTTCAGTAGGATGGAAGTTGTGCCATGTATCAGTGAGGTGCTGTAAGGCTAATAAATTGGACAGGGTCATCAAGGCTCTGCTAAGTGGCTCTGGCTTGACATTAGTCCTGTCCAGAAAGTGGTCTAGGGCCATATTGAGATCACCCCCCCAGGATTATGTCAGGAAACTCTAGAGACATTTCTAGGAACCTTTGAGAAATTACATTAAAGAACTCTGAGGCATCTTCATTTGGGGTGTATATATTACTTAGGATTAAAAGTCCTTTGTTCATTATGATCTTCACTAATACCCATCTCCCTTCTTTGTCCTTGTGTTGTTCCACCAGCTTCCACTTAAATCGCTTGTGACATAAGATTGACACGGCCCCTTTCTTCTTACCCAATACACTGTGTGCTTCCTACCCCACCCAGTCCATCACCAGTTTCCACGCCTCTTTGTGGTTAATCTTAGTCTCCTGAAGGAAGGCAACTTGTGTTTTAAGTTTTTTGAGCCTAAACATCACCTTCTTCCATTTAATCGGGTCATTCAGCACTCTAACATTCCATGTGGTAAAAGTTATCGGTATGGGGGAATCCATAATAGGATTATATAAATACATGGTATCCTGTTATCTTCGGGCCTTTTCCCCTTGTAGAACCTTATCAGAGAAGATGATGTCCCCTGCCCTGGTCACTATCCTTTGGTTGTCTTGCATGAATGTGCTACCCAATTGTGCAACATACACCACAGTCTGCCACCTGTATCATAACCCGGCCACTCTGCAAAGATTTCTTTTCTGTATGACATTTTGTATTGGGTCCTCCTCATCCCAGCTTAGGTGCGAGGTAGGACCCCTTGTATATTTTGGACACTGTGCAGGCCTATGGTGGGGAATATCTCCATCTCAGGGGTAAGGGCTAGAGGTTCCTCCCCATCCACAAGAGACTGGATCCCTCCTAAAGCCGGAAGGAGCCAGCCCTGTGTGCCTCCATGTGCCTGAGGGGCCCTCTCTGGAGCATCAGTAAGGTGAACTGCATCTTTAACAAGTAACAGATCTATCAAAATAATTCCAACACCAAACATTTTAAAAATATCTGAAATGTTGATCCCACAGTGAACCCGGGATCATCATTCAGAACCAGAAAATACTTAACTGTAACGTTGAACAAGTATAAGAAAAAACACTGGTAAAGGTGCACCCAGTCTGACAGGAGAGGGGCTGTTTACACCACCCTTGTGCCCAATTGCCTTGTTAGCGACAGGGAACATTGCTGTAGTTGTAAAGGGAGCTATCCATTAATTATTTAGTACCCATATTTGAACAAGGCAGCAGCCACTTTAAAGAAGAGGCATGCTTAGAAGATGTGCCTGCCTCCCAATATAAGAAGGGGGTGGTGAGGATATGTAGGAGGCCACAGCCCCAACTTGTCTAAGACTGCCTGTCCTGGGGGGTGTCCAAGTTTGGCTGGAGGGTGTGAATTCTCAATCAGGTGGTAGCCACACTGGGTACCTCAAATATTGACTCCAAGACCCTGGGTCATTAAAGTAAGTTCCAGAGCCACATGGTCACTCTGGCAGTTTATGAACCCCATGTGCTGGGACTCCCTTTGTCTCAATACATCCCCCCCCCACCATCAACGTCACAGCATTTTTGAACCATAAATGCCTGAAACCAATGAATCGTGTCCATAACAGAAAAAGGATATCAAGGCCTCTCAGGTCAGCTGTGGTATCTTTTCTGATGCATCCAGGAGTTCTGTCAGCCTCTCAATAGAGTCTTCGGGTTCATTGGCATCATCCAGTAGGCAACTGGCCAAGTCTGAAGGCAGGGGGGACCAGACAGTGTCATCAGCCTTGTCTGTCTCGGATATCGGCATGTCCCTCATAGGCATTAGAGAGAGAGATCCAAATCTATAGGGTTCAGGTCACGGAGGGGTTTGTACCTGTTAGAAGTTTTAATTGCCGTGACCGCTGGGAAGCAACTGCTAGTGTCTGAGGGGAGGAATCTCCTTTGTCTGCTACGTGATCTCTGCCTTCTTGGCTGAAGTGGAGCATCATGTGTGGCCTTAAGTGTTTTCTTTGACTTCCTACCTCGAGATGTAGACTGCCATGCTGGAACATTCAGATCATACTGCTGGTCATCACGCTTCTCACCCTGGGCCACTACTTGTGTCACCTCCATAATGGATTCTTGTGGGCCATGAGGTGAGCCCTGACTGTCATGGCCCTGTTCCTTAGCTTGATATTCCTGCACATATTGTTCTGCTGCAGCTGTCATGTCAAATGTTAGAAAGTCTCCATTCACCTGCAGTCTTAACGAGGCTGGATACCTTAGGGAGGTAGGGATGTTAAGTTGGTAGCATATTTGTTTCACCCCTGCGTAGGCTCTGCAATGGTTAGATAATTCCAAAGAGAAGTCCTGGAACAGCTGTACTCTACACCCCTGCCATTGAAAGGACCCCTGGTCTCAAGCTTGTTTTAAATAAAATTCTTGACTGGGTAACGGAAAAGCTTGCAAAGGATGGATCTTGGGCATTCCCCTGGCAGGGATGAGGGGCAAGGGCTCTGTGTGCCCACTCAAACTCCAGAGGAGGCAAGTTGTTAATATTCATCAAGGTTGGCAAGAGATCAGCGAGGAACTTGAACTGTCTCCTCCCTCAGCTCCTTCAGGTATGCCCACAATTCAGATGTTTTTGCGGTGGACACGATTCTCCAGATCATCTATTTTATTCAATAGGTAGTTCAACTTCTGGTGATGATCCTGAAGCATGCCTTCCTGCACTGTAAGAGTGGACACTGTGTGCTGGATTGCCTGCTCAGTGTGGGACACCCTCAATGCCAGGACGGTCAGGTCACTATTTGTTTTTTTTCGGATATTTTAAGATCCGCCGTATCAGTAAGAATTTTGTCCAGTTTAGCCATTACCACCGAGTGGTCCACGGCAGCTTGTTTAAACTGAAGGCTGGGCACTTGATGTGAGCAATGCTTAGCGGCCATGCTTACCCTGGTTGCTGACAGCCGTATGGAGCTTATGGCTGGGATCAAAGTACTGGAGCGTACCCGTCTGGGATGGCCCTGTGCCCCTTGGCACTGAACCGGTTGGCACTGCGTGATATCTTTTGATCTCCTGCAGCGATTCAGGCAAAACTGGATTTGTTGTGAAGCACAAGGTTTTTGGTGTTAAATTAAATTATACCGGTATTTAAACAGCTAGTGCTTTAGACGGATGAACTCAAAACGGCTCTCCCGATGGACCCCCTAAGAAATTACATTGCCACCATGACAGATGGCAAGCTCCCCCCATTCTAATATTTCTTTAAAAGTTTATAGCTCTATATAATAAAGTATTCTGTTTGCTATGTATACTTATGGTAAAGCCCTGATAAAAAAGTTCCCTATAAATATACTTTTTATTGCATTAATATCTCTGCATTTAGGGAGTTGCCTGGTCAGTACAGGTTTATTGCCACTTACTACCATAACCTTACAATCCTTTTCTTTTATGCATACCCCACTAAGCATAAATTGATTCACAGTAATGATTATCATTGATGCATGTTGCTTATATATTTTTGGTTTTGTTTCAGATGCGACTGCATTCACCAGTGTACTTTTGAACCTGTGTGGTGGTAAAATTATTGTGTTCTGTGGGAATCAAATTCACTCTCAACCATTTCATGTTGTGGGATAGTTTATTTTTATTAGTTAGTTTAGTTAGTTAAAACCTTTATTTTTAGACAGGAGTTTAGGTGTAAAATCACATCACTAGGACATAGTCCTATTTTCAGGATGGCCCTGTTAAGGATTTAAACAAAATCAAAAACATATCATTCATAAACTATCAAACATTAATCCCATTCCATTACAAAATAAAATTTCTAAAACATCATACATTTCAGAGTTTAGTACAACATATAATTATTAAATACAGACACCTTAATTCTATTAAAATTATTATCTGTAACATTCACAATGTACTCTTAGTTCTATCTTCAGACTAGTTGAAAGTGCTTTCACATCATTAATTTAATTGCAAATTACAGGTTTCAAGACCTACCATAACCTATTAACAATTACTGAAAATCTTAAATTGCTATATGTATTTATGATTTTTGGGAATACAAAATTCCTTAAGTTAATATTTCATAAGTTATAAATATATTTTTTTACTTCTAATTTATCATAAAGATATTTAAGTTGTTCGTGTTTTACCACTTTATAAATCTGAGTTGCCCAAGTGATCTGAAGTTTACTATCCTGTGTAAGCCAACCTAATTCACTGAGTAAATCACAACGATGTGTTTTATAATCTTTTTGTGTTATAAATCTTGCCATCCTACAATATAATTGATCAATTTTTAATAACAAACTTTTTGTTGCCAAACCATAAACATGATTGCCATACTCTAAAACAGGAAGAAGTTGATTTATAACACGTTCCCTCATAAACCTATTCATACAGAAGCCAGACCGCCTAAACGCTCCCAGCCTTTTATTTACTTTTATTACGGTATCTAATATATGATAATCAAATTTTAAAGATGCATCAATCCATACCCCCAAGTATCTATATTCCAAAAACTGCGTTAATGTTTCATTTTGTAACGTTTTTATGTTTACTATTTCTTTACAATTATTTAAATGTTTTTGGTTTTTACCAAAAACCATAAGTTTAGTTTTTTTACTATTAAGTATTAAACCAGACTCAGTTAACCATTTACACAACCCTATAAAGTCTACCTGTAAGTTCTTCTCCATCTCTCTATAAGTTCCTCCACTGGCTATTAAAAGAGTATCATCTGCATAAAGATTAATATTTGAGCATTTTACACAATCCACAACATTGTTTATATAAATCAAGAACAATATTGGCCCCAAGTTGGAACCCTGGGGCACTCCTCTCTGCACACTTAACTTGTCTGATAGTTCTCCATTTACACAAACCTACTGTGTTCTATGTGAAAGATAAGACCTAAACCATCTGCATGTCTCCTCAGCCAGTCCAATCTCAGCCAATCGTTCTCCCAAAAGCCCATGATTTACTGGCTTTGGATAAATCCATGCACACCGCACCCACCGAAAGGCCTCCCTCCAACTTTGATGCTATGATGTCCACCATATGCCTGTGGAATATCCCTTGCAAAAGCCTGATTGTTGTTTTGTTAACAGTGAATATTTTTCTAAATAATCGGAAAGCTGTACCTGAATGAATCTTTCCAGAATCTTACATAATCCAGACAATAGAGCAATGGGCCTATAATTAGTATGCTGAAATGAGTTCCCTGCTCCTTTATATACTGTATAGGTATGATTTTTGCATTTTTCCAAATGTCAGGGAAGATACCTTCAATTAGAATCCAGTTAAACAATTTAGTTAGTACTGGGGCTATCACTTGAAAAGAATCCTTCAAAAAGCAATTTTCAATAAAATCCAGGCCAAAAGCCGTTTTAGATTTTAACTTTCTGATCTCAGCTTTTACCTGCTTACAGGAAATTGCTTTAAATCTAAACCTCGGCACATCCTTATTCAACTTCTCTTTGACTCTATCATTAATTACTATATTAGAGAAATCTAAATCAGGCAAGCTCACAAAATAATCATTCAGAATATTTGTTGAACACCTTGTGTCCTGAAGAACACCCCTACTTAACATTTGTATAGGAGGACCATATATTTGTGGAGTTTCAAATGATTTTATTAAAGACCAGTATTTTTTATTATCTGCAGTTTGTTTAATTTTTTCCTCAAAATAATTTTGCTTTGATTTCTTTATTTGAAATTTCAAAAGATTTCTTTTTTATATTTTTCCCAATCTTCATTTTTTAGGGTTTTACCTGCCTTTTTCCATAATCAATCCTTTCTTCATATTAATCTTTTTATTTTTTCTGACACCCAAGGGACATGAGACTTTCTTTGCATACATACTCGGTAAGGGGCCATTTCATTACATACCTCTAAGAACCATTTTGAAAATTCCTGAATCGCTACATTCACAGATGGTATTAAAAATAATTTATCCCATCTTACTAACATCAATTTAGCTGCAAATGCTTCTTTATTATCATTTCTAAAATTTCTATGATTTATTTTTAGGAGAGAATTTCCAATATAGTTAAATTTTTTATCCTCAACTACAAATACACAATTTATTGAACTATGGTCCCCCATTATTGGCTGTTTTACTTCTATTGACTTGATACTAATTTTAGCTATAACAAAGTTTAAGTCCAAAATATTTCCTGCACTGAGTAGAGTAGCTTTCCTTGTAGGAAGAATGATCTTCTGCTATACCTCTAATACTTGAAAACTATTTTCCAGTGCTAAACCCCTCGGTTTGCCCCAAGCGTCATTGAAATCACCAATTAACATTAATTCACAACCCATTTTTTACTTTTATTATGCTACATTAATTTTTTCATTGTTACCAATCCTTCTGTTTGTTTTGTGTTGGCCTTCTAGTAACCAACACTTTACTGTTAAAACTATTGCGTTCACTAAATTGATTTCTAATGATGCTGAAAGTCAGAAGCAATGAAAATCAATGGCCAACCTCATAAAGACTTAAAGCTGATAATCTACATAAAGCACAAAGTGTTATAGCACAAGGACACAGAGGAACAAACTCTTCAAAGAGACAAGCAAGAAGGTAGTTAATCTGTTTTTAGACCTACATGCAGGTAAATGTCAAGAAAACAAGGAGTGAAGGAGGTGGGGAAACAGTTTGACAGAGGCAGCACACGGGGGTATTGATCTGGGCTTCTTAAAAAGCTTCACACCTCTGCTACTGTGGGCTCGTTCTCCTGCACCAGCCTCTTTGTACCTATCCCATTTAGTAATATGTAGTGCAGAATATGTAGTTGCTAAGTGGCACCCACCACTGATCACACTTTGTTACTCTGTGGGCTTTTTTTATTTTATGCACCAGAAGTTTGTGCCAGAGGGTAAGTCAATCAGTACCCGAGAAATAAAATGTTATGTCATATTTAAGGTGATTTAAATAGGATCACAGTCTGCATACAAATAAACCATTACAAACCAAGTTTAACGAGACAAATAAGTTTATCAGCTTATGCAGTCATTATTTTGGAAACAACTGTGTGTGTATATATATGTGTGTGTGTGTGTGTGTGTGTGTGTGTGTGTGTGTGTGTGTGTGTGTCACAATTACCTATTGATAAGCATTGACTTTGGGAAAGCACTATTAAAAAAAGCACTAATTATGGCAGCCAGTATGGGATACGCTCTATCCCACTCATCCTGATTAAAACTGGATGGGCACTCAGAAACATAAGCAAAGTAAGAAATGTGGGGAAAAATAATAATAAATTTAAAACATATAGTGGGGGACTATGTGTGTGTGGGGGGGGCAGACACACATATTTTGAGCAGCTTAGCAATTCCACTGCTTTGGATGCTTTAACCAGCATTTCAAGAATAGATGGAAAATCAGGGGGAACCTGAGCAAACTTTGATGAGACTGGCAGTGATTAATGACACAAATCAGCACTACAGCCAGGCAGCATGTCATTCACAGCAAGCGGGTGAATTAACACTTTTGTAATTACAGTACTTGCTGATACAGTCCTGTATTGGCAGGAGCTGATCTGGGAAACTATGAGTGACCTGATGTGCAGGGAAATACTACCAGAAGTGAATTGGAAGTAAGTGTACAGCAAAAAATAGTGCAGGTGAAGGGGTGGGGAACAGACAAAAAAACAGCATTGTGGTGAATGGAGAGGACCACATATGCTTTGATTCCACAGTGGAAGGACACCGTCTAGGTATCTGGTCATATGCTTCCAAAGCCCACTCTTCTGTTATGTAATAGCAATATGTCAGCATGGTTCTGCCCATGCAGCTGTAAAAAGCAGCAGTCCAGTTTGTAGCTAAAAAAATAAAGAGATCCTCTGCATCATGGGTGTAATTCAGAGATAACCCCACAGATCCATTGAGAGCATACAGTATTACAAGATGGTGTGACAGAAAGATCAGTTGGTTCAGTCTACATGGACATTGGGACCTGGTGTTCAGGCTGATTATCTAAAGCATGAATTAATACTACTCATAAGACTGAAATGGCTAGTGAATTCCACAGTTATTTTGCTCTATCTTCAATTAGTCTACATTTAACTAATCTTATATGCGTTATCAATATTAAACTACTAGCTGAGCTAACAATATTGAAGGAATTCATATGAAATAAATTGTGTGATGAAAAATGTGATAAATCTGCATGTGCAGATGATATTTACCCCTTCTTTTTAAAAAGTCTAGCTTGGCAGAATACATAATGAATCACTTAGAACAACTGTGGTTCCTTCTGATTGGAAGGATGCAATGGCTATCCCTATATGGAGCAAGTCAGTGCAAAATTGTTAACCAATTAGACTGTCATCTTTGGTGGGGAATATCTTGGAATTTTTCATTCAAGACAAAATGGAATAACGTAACATAAAAGTCTTTTGTTGATAGTAAACAAGATGGCTGCACTAGTGGCAGGTCTTGTGCTATAAATCTGCTGGTGCTGTTAGACTATAACTACATAAAGGGTGCCCAGTCAATGTTATCTAACTAGACTTTAGTAAAGCCATTGCTGTTGTACCACATTAGAATAGATAATACTATTATAAACTGGGTACAAAACTGACTACTGAATAGAAGGCAGAGGGTTAGAGTGAATGGCTTTGTGTCAAGAGATGGAGATGTGACTAGTGGTGTCCTTTGGGTATCCATCTTGGGCCCAGTACTGTCCAAAATTTGCATTAGCTCTTTGGTTTGAAATATTAACAACTGATGTATAACATTTGCAGAGAACACCAAGATAGGAAGTGAGGTACCATCAGACAGACATGTAGACTTATTCAGTACAGAACTCTTTGTTTCAATGAGCTAAACAATAGGATGCGAGTTTTAATGAGGAGAAATTTGTAGTTCTTTTCACAAAGAATGCCTCACAAAATTAGAGCAAAAAAGTACAGTTACGTAAGAACTTACTGTAACAGTAGATCTTCAAGATTATCTGTTGCAGCAGGCCATCACCAGTAGGACGATAGCCACCAGGCACTAGCACCACATGGAAACCTTTTACCTAGCAGTCTATAAGAGGAGGCCGCCCACCTCCAACATCAGTCCCTGACATCAGCAAACCCTATAAAGGTGGGCAGCCCCCATATCCTCCTCAGTTCTCCCGCCGGAGACCAAAAGTAGGATGTCATAAGGGGGGACAGAGGAGGATTCCAAGGTATCCCAGGAACATGGAAAAGAAATGCAGAAGGCTCACCCCTCTTGAAGGGGAGAGAGAGAGACAGGAGAAAGAGGAAGGAGAGAGGGAGAGCAGGGTCTGCTGCAAGAGATCCTCTTGAAGATCTAAAGTTATGGTAACTTTGTGCATAATTGTACTATGTTACTTCGAGGTTATTTCTTGCAGCAGGCATCACCGGTAGAACTGAGTCCTAAGCAGTTTTGGCACTACAGACAGACAGTCAGTGTGGTAGGCAAAAAAAATGGCAGCCTATGAAAGGAGGCCAGCAGAACAGCTAGGCCAAAGCTATCCGTACGCATAGAGGTAATGTCCAGGCTGTAATGTTTGGTGAAAGTGTGGACAGTGCTCCAGGTGGCAGCAGCACAAATGTCAGCAGCTGACACATTTCTGAAACAGGCTACTGAGCTGGCCACACCCCTAGTGGAATGGCATTTAACCCCTCTAGGACATTCCTTGCTATACTTCTGGTAACAAAAGACAATGCAATTGGCTAACCATTTATACAAACACTGTTTGGAGACCAGAGCACCATCTTTCCCAGGGACAAGTGAAACAAACAACTGGTTAGACTTCTGGGAGTCTTTAGTCTGGTGTGTATAGTACCTCAAGAGTCTATGCCTATCCAAGGTGTGGAGCAATGCCTCCCCTTGATTGGAATGCTCTGGATAATAAACAGGTAGATGAATGGATTGGTTCAAAGTAAACTCAGACACCACATTAGGAAGAAACTTAGGATTAGTATGCAAAGACACCCTGTCTTTGTGAAACACCTGAAGCTTGAAAATCCTTTGAGTAGAATGAATGGCAACTAAAAATAACACTTTCCACAACAGAAAGCATAGCTTGCAAAATGCAGCCGGTTGAAAGAGAGTCAACGTAAACTTTTCCAACACACAATTGAGGTCCCAAGGTGAGAAAGGGTCACTGAACAGGCATCTGATATGCAGAAATGGCAGAAAGATATGCCTTAATAGATGAGTACCGCAAGTTAGAGTCTGAAAGGGACAGAAGGCACTCCAGTATTTGATCCACTGGATAAGTGAAAGGATCTAAATGGCACGATGCAGCTCAAAAAGCAAAGTGCTTCCATTTCATTGAGTAAGTGGTCCTAGTGGAGGGCTTCCTGGCTGCCACCAGGATGTCTACCACTTTGGGAGATACCCCAGATCTGGTGATGGCTATGTCCTCAGGAGTCACACCTGGAGATAGAGAGATTTGAGGTCTGGATAGAACAGGGTGCCCTGTTCCTGGGAGAGCAAGTCTGTGCAAAGGGGAATAGACACCAGAGGTTCCACTGCAAGTTGTTGCAGCAATGGGAACCTGATCTGATGAGGTCAAAAGGGGCTATGAGGATCATTGTAGCCCCTTCCATCTGAAGCTTGATCAGAACACGTTGAAGGAGTGGGAAAGGAGGGATTGTGTACAGAAACCTCCCATTCCTGGAGAGGGACAATGCGTCTCACCAGATAACTCCAGGCCCTGGATCTAGCAAGCAAAAAAGGGGCAGTTTTGCATTGTGTGGGGATGCAAAAAAGGTGCAACTCAGGATAACCCCATCTGTCAAATAGCTCTTCTACCACTGAGGTCAGATGTTCTCACTACTGGGCTCTGGACAGAGACTGGCTTAGGCTGTCTGCCAGGACGTTTTAGACGCTGGGAACATGGATGGCGAAGAGCTCCATACCATGCACTATGGCCCAGTATCTGACTCTCATCACTTCCCTACGCAGTGGATAGGAATGAATCCCCCCCAACTTGTTTATGTAATAAACTGTGCATATGTTGTCTGTCTTAACCAAGAGTGGGCCGGGGGAGAGCTGAGTCTGAAAGGTCAGCAGGGCATACAGTACTGTTTATATATCCAGAATATTGATGTGGAGTTCCCTTTCTACCTTGGTCCACGTCCCATGCATTTGGTGGACTTCCAGATGAGCGCCCCTGCTTAGACCTGAGGCATCTGTTGTAAGGACCTGCTGAAGGGTAGAGATACAAAACGGAATCCCTTGAAGAAGGTTGCAGGGCTCCAACCACCACAACAGTACCCTCTTGACTTGATCCAAGACCATAAATGGTTGATCCAGGGTGTCCATGCAATGGTCCCACTGGACCCACAGTGTCCATTGAGGGATTCTCATGTGCAGTCTGGCTAGAGGAACTGTGTCAATAACTGCAGCCATGAGGCCCAGAAGCCACAGAAAAACCCTTGTGGGGACATGGCAGCTGGAATAAAGATGGGCCTTGTCCATCAGATGCTCTGCTCTGTCCGTGGGCAAGAAGGCCATCTCCTGAGATGTGTCCAGCACTGCCCCATGTACTAGAAATTATCACAGGGGTTCAGAAATGACTTTGGCATATTGACAGTGATGCCCAAAGTCTGGAAGAGGCTGCAGGTATGAACCAGAGTTTGAAGGAGATGTTCCCTGGACAGGACAGCTAGCAGCTTATCATCCAGGTATGGGAATATGTAAAATCCCTGCTGTCTCAAGGCAGCTGCTACCACTGCCAGACATTTGGAGAAAGCCCTGCAGGCTGAGGACAAGCCAAAGGGCAGAGCTCTGAACTAGTAGTGTTCTCCCTGGAAGCTGAAGCAGAGGAAGCACCAGAGGGAGGTGGAAACCCAGCAGTGTGGTAGGCATCACCATGCTGGTGATAATATCGTATGCTTAATAAGCTTTTGACATTATCATGAACCCTGGACCTGTAAGCTCTCTGAGGTGTGGACCCCCTGGAGTTAGAATCCTAACTGGGGGGTCCAGAAGACAGTCTTGTAATGGGGGTGTGGGGTGGCAGAGCCCCCCACAGATCAATAGAAATAAATAAATCGTGCAACTCAATTAAGTCACATGGCATTCTGCCGTGCAACATTTTGACCCCGTGCCGGCATCCTGCATATCCAGAGAGCAGAGCCAGTCCACATGGTGAATTAGGGCAGAAAACCCTGAAGGGTGACCATCCTGAACTGTTTGTACTCTATAAACAAGTTCAGTGCACTCAAGTCCAGAATGGGGCGGAGGTCTCCCATGTGCTTGGGGACAAGGAAGAAGGGGGAGTAGAACCCCCTGCCCTGCTGACAATGCAGGACAGGCCCTATGGCCTTTTTTGAAGTAAGGAGTGAATTTCTTCCTGGATGAGGGGCACATGGCTGGGAGCATACAAGGACTGTCCCAGAGGATTTTCTGGAGGCCAATCTATGAATTCTAAGGTGTGGCCATGCTCAATGCACTTCAGCACCCAGTTGCTCTATGATAGGGGGACCACCTAAAGAGGAGCTTCGGGCTGTCATAGGTAGATCAAACCAACATTGCTTCAGGTCCTGTTCCTTTGTCTTCCACCTGATAGTTGCTTTAATGTGCTTCATGATGGACATGACAGTGGGATCATCTGGAGGGGGATTTAGGGATGTTACTTGGCATCTCCTCCCCTTCTGAGTATTCCACATACAGAGAGGAAGACTCCCTGCTTACACTCTCATCTGCCTCATTTGTGTCGTCATCCTCACTCCCATTGTGTTGATGGGCATCCATGTTACCGGCTGACCTGGCATCAAGCTGGCCACAGGGGGTGTGATGAGCATAGGGGCCCAATTGAACAGGAGCCAGAGAAAGGGGCTCCAAAGGAGGCCCTTGGGGGGTGACTGGAGCTGGACATCTCAGGGTAGGAACCTGTATCAATAAGAGAGACCACAAGGTCAAGAGCAGACCTTGGTAATCAAAGGGGACAGGTGCCAGGCCCACAGGCATCAGGTAGTTGTAGACCAGCGATGGTCCCAGAGGTGCTGGATATGGGTAAGACGACACAGGTCTCGCAGGTGCAGGATAGGGGTAGACAGATGCCAGAATCACAGGTGCCTGCATAGGATACCCCAGTTGATGTCCCACTGGTGCAGATTGTGGTAGGACAGGTGCCTGGTCCCACTGGTGCAGGTTGTGGCAGGACAGGCGCAGGCCCAATGGGTATCAGCTGAGGAAGGGCCAGCATGGGCCCAGTGGGTGCTGGTTGTGGAAGGGCAAACATAGGTCCAGTGGGAGGAACAGGCAGGGTAAATGTGGGTCCCAGGAGCTGCAGTGGAGGGAGAACAGGTGTAGGCCTGGTAGGCACCAGCTGGGTAATGCTGGAGTGGGCTCCACAGGCACCGGCTGTGGAGAAACAGGCACCGGAGGGGAAGGTGATCCCACTGGGCAAAGGCTGAGGAGAGACAGGGCTCTAGGAGGTACCAGTTTCCTGCATCATCCACTCCAGAGAAGCAGGAGCAGAACCGGTGGTGGTCCCAGAGGATGACACCAGCACTAGAAGTGTGGGTGTTTGGGGAACAGCAGTAAGGAGACCAGCATCTGCCACACCTGTGCCAGCCGAAGAAACTCTGGTCAAGCTGCCTGACTGTGTACGCACTGTGAAAAATGGCCAGAACATCAGGGGCTGGGGAGCAGGATATAAAGTACCCTGACCGAGGAGCCACCATCTGTGAAGGTAACCTGGGCGGATGACTGGACTGCCAGTAGCCCTGTAGAAGTTAGGGCATGCAGGGTTGAAGATTTATACCCCAGGGGGGAGGAAGACCTTTTCATGGTCAGACTTCTTGTGGGGAGAGCACAAGTGGGAGGCGGTTTGGAATCGGTCCTGATCTTTATCCCTGTGCTTAAGTTTCTTGGTGGCCTTGTTCCAGGGTTTCGAGGATGAAGACCCTGAGAACTGGGCCTTGGAAACAGGGGAGCTCCTGGCCTGCAGCTCCTGTTCCATTGAGGTGACCTTCTGCTTAAGGAGGTGACTCTTCAAGATCTGGCGACATCTTCTGGTGGCCAGATTGAATTCCTGGCAAACCTGGCAGCCTTGGACGTTGTGGTCTGGGCCTAGGCACAAGACGCAGGCAGAATGGCCGTCCTTGTACGGGATCTGTTTGCCACAAGCACACTTGGTGGAGCAGTCAGATGATGAAGAAGGTTTAGAAGACATAAACCATCAGGTAAGAACCCCAAATTTTTATGTTAAAACTGTGTTTAAATTGAAAAATTATAAGGAGTGGTAAACACAGGAAATGGGGGTCGACTGTAGCTGCAGTGGTTTCAGTGGTCTGATGTGCGCTGGTCAATGTCGGATAAAGAACTGAGGAGGGTATGAGGGCCACCCACCTTTATAGGATTGGCTGACGTCAGGGGCTGATGTTGAAGGTGGGTGGCCCCCTCTGGCACACTGCTAGCTAAAAGATTTCCATGTGGTCCTAATGACTGGCAGCTATAGTCCTACTGGTTATAGCCTGCTGCAAAAAATACCTTGAAGTAAGATCAGTAAAGTACTGCAGAAAAGTACAAGGGAAAGGGATCTGGGTATACTTATAACCTATTATTTTCAGGTAAATGCACAATGTATGCTGGCAATTGGTATAGCTAATAGGATAGTATCATCAATAGAGAGGCATTTTAAAGATAGAAACATGGAATCATATATAAATAAAAAAACGCAGTCTGTCAGCAGAAGGAGATTGATGGTCCATCAAGTCTGCCCATACTGTACTACCTCATCTTCTGACCTAGTGTCTTGGGAGTTCTCTCTCTCTCTCTCTCTCTGCGCCCCAACAACCCTCCACCCTCTGGTACCCACCCCCCTTGAGACTATGAGTCATCTTGCTCTTTCAGAGACATGTGTGAACCCATTTAGGTTACCGCCCCACCACTTCCACTGGCAATCTGTTCCACGTCTCTACCACCCTCTCAGTGAAGTAGAACTTCCTCACATCCCTCCTGATTTACCCTCCCACCCACCCTATCATGCCCTCTTGCATTGTCCTAAATTCTAAATAACAGGTCTTCACTCTTCACCCTGTTTATATCCCTCAGAAGCTTCAATGTCTTTGTCATGTTTCCCCTTTTGCGTCTGGCCTCCAGCAAGTTCAGAACCAGCAGCCATTCCTCATAGGATCTGCCTTGATGGCTGTGGATAATTTTGGTGACCCTTCTCTGTGCTGACTTCAGCTTGTCTATGTCATTTCTCAGGTGAGGGCTCCAGGACTGCACAACGTATTCCAGATGAGGCCTCACCAGGGATCTGTACAGGGGCAGTGTCACTTTGCTTCTCTTGCTATCAGAACCCCTTCCAATACAACCAAGCATCCTCAGTGCCTTACTGTTTGCCTTATTGCACTGGCTGGTTTGCTTGGGGGAGTTACTAATTATGGCCCCCAGATCACTGTCCTCTGTAGTAGTGGCGAACCTAACCCCTTCATTACGATGATCTGTGCTTGGGCTCCTTTTTCCTAAGGGCATCACCTTGCACTTTTTTGCCATTAAGTCTCAATTGCCATATTTTTGGCCAGTTTTCCAGCTTTTCCAGGTCATTCTGAAGCTCACTCATCACCACTTCTTCATTGCCTACCTTGCTGTATAACTTTGTGCTGTCAGCAAAGAGATACAGCTTACCCTGGATATTGTTCCCTGTGTCAATAACATATTGAGTAGGTCAGGTCCCAAGACTGTTCCAACACCACCCTGACCATGACCCCTCTGTCCACTGATCAGGTCCCATTAACTACTACCCTCTGTTGCCTGCCCCCAGCCAGTTCCCCTCTCATCTGACTAAACTGTATTCTACTCCCAACACCTCCAGCTTTTTCAGTAGCTTCTTGTGTGGCACCGAAGTGAAGGCTTTGCTGAAGTCAAGTAGAGAAAATTTACCACATGCCCTCTATCTATTGTATTACTGACCCAGTCAAAAAACAGTATAAGACTGGCCTGGCATTGCTTCCCTGATACAAAGCTATGCTGCTTGCTGTCCTGCAGCCTGTTGTCTTCTTAGCCACCAGACTACCTAACTGTGGTCTACATCTGCTTCACTATACTAGAGGTAGGACTAATCAGCATGTAATTTCCCAGGTACTTCCTGTGCCCCCCCCCTTGCACTGTGGAACAACATCCACAGATCTTCAGTCCCCTGGAACTACTCCAGACTCCAGTGAGTCATTAAATAATTGGATCAAGGGTGCTGCCACTTCTGAGGTCAATTCCCTAAGTACTCTCAGTTGCAGGCCATCTGGGCCCAACATTTTATCCACCCTGATGGTCTCCAGCTCTTTTTTTCACCCATTCAGCCATGATCACTACCCTCCCCATTTCCTTCAGCACCCATGTGGCTGTCTTCATCCTGCTCTCTGGTACAGGCCCATTATCCACAGCCATGAATACTAAGCAGAAGTAATTGTTCAATACATTTGCCTTCTGCTCTTTGTCATCAACCAACTTCCCCCTCAGCTAGGCTGACTATTCCCCCCAGCATACCTTTTCTTCCTAATATATGTAAAAAATTATTTTTCCCCCCATTCATGCCCTTAGCAATCTGCAACTCCATGTCTGCCTTTGCCCTCCTGACTGTCACCCTCGCCCCTTTTAGACTAGTCTGGTATTCCTCCTATTCTTCATCCCTCTTATTCTTTTGTACCTTATGAAGGCCAGTTGTTTTGCCCTTACAACCCCCTTACTTCTTTTGAGAACCAGACTGGCCTTTTTTGCTTATTTCTTATGGTGACCTTTCTTGCATAAGACCACCCCCTTGATCTTCCTCCCCATTTCCTCTACTCCTCTGCTCTGGTCTGTACCCATCAAGATTTCCCTAACCATGTACTGCATCTGGTAAAAGTCTGCTTATTTGAGGTCCAAAACCACTGCCCTTGAAGAAGACCAGTGTTCCCCATTGACAGTTCAAACCATACAGAACTATGTTCACTGGACCCCAATGTTTCCTCGACTACCACTATACAACCACTTCTGAGTTGATGAGTACCAAGTGGAGAATGCTGTCCTGCCATGTGGGATTGCTGACAAGATGCTCCAGTAAGCAGTCTTGCAATGTGTCCAGCAATACCTGACTCCTGGTGCTCATAGCTGCAGGGAGATCCCAGTGTATGTTTGGCAGGTTCAGATCACACATCAACAATTGATCCCATTTGATACTCCACTCTAGATTTCCTTCCCCAGTTTTCTATCACCCTCTTCCTTTTGCCCTGGTGGTCTATAGACAACTCATAGTCTAATATTTTTCCAGCAATCATTGTCAGCTGTACCCAAATTGACCCCCCCCCCCCCCGCTGGTCCTGTCCTCTATAGCCTTTATTCCCTCCATGATGTAGAGGGCTACTCCTGCCTTTACCTTTGCTCCTTTGCCTCCTATACAAGTGCATCCTAGAAATGCCAGATCCCAATCATTGTTTTCAGAGGCCCACGTCTAGGTGATGGCTACCAAGTCTAACTTGGCCTATGTTACCATTACCTGTAGTTCACTGATATTGTTGTTCAGGATACTGGCATTTAGGCAAGCCACCTTCCACGGTTCCACCTTATTTCATCTCTATTTACATGTTCCTAAGTTACTGCCTGCCACACCCTTCCTAGTCCACCCATTTCTACTCCAGCTAGCTAGATTGTCATTACCCACACCCTCCCTTTCTTTTCTAACTCTGCAATCTACCCTGCCCTTGCCACTACTAGCTCCTCTAGTCTCATTTCATTTCTGGAGGAGACCCTTCAAGGATCTTCCTGCCCACATCCTATGAAGGAATTCCCAGCTCCTACCTCTTCTCATTCACTTTAAATGACTATCCACATAGACATCAAGCTTCTGCCTACTGCACCTGCCCGCCCCATGAGGTGAGGGCCATCTCCCTTGAACAGCCCTCTATCCCAGAAGTTCCTCCAGTCTCCCTCACATCGTTACCTCTTCTTAACACCACCCCTTCAATCAGTCATTGTATGCCTCAGTTTCCTCCTGCGTCACTCTTCTCTCCCCTCCCTCCTCTCTGTCCCACACTGGTAGCACCTTGGAAAATGCCAGTGAGGCTACCTTTCCTTTCAGATCCCCCCTAGCTTTCAGAAGTTGGATTAAACTTCCTTCAAACTGTGGTTTGCCATGTTTTTACCCACGTGTACAAGCACATGTAGCACCTACTCCATCATGTTGATCATACTCCCTATCCTGTCCTTATCCCTCACAGTCAATGTGTCCAACATGCCTCTGACCTCCCCCCTCGTTGTTCTATCCCAGCACACTATCCACTCCATGCCCCTGGGGAGAATGGAAGCACAAGCCTGCTAAACCTCTTCAGAAAGGTCCTCTATTTTCCCTGAAGTAAGACATAATGGTGCACGATGTTGCAGCCTCACTGCTCACCCAGGTTAAAACAATCTCTTCCCTTTCAGTTGAACTTTAGATACAGATAGTTTCTGGGAGAAGGGGGAGCACAAGCCTGCTTAACTCCCTCAGAAAATTCCCCTAATTTGCCCTTAAGTCAGACAAACACTGCAGGAAGCTGTAGCATCACTGTTTTCCTGGTTGTAACCAGCCTCTTTCTTTTCCCAAGCTCAAAGCAGGTTACTAGTGATCACTCAAAGGGTTAAGTGAGAGTTGGTCTTTAGTGGGCCTCAGCTAAGAGACAGGATGTCTGGGTCTGTTCTCGGTGCTTTCTGACTTGACCAGCAGCTGGAGATCCATAAATATTCATAGAAACAGAGAAATTACCAACAGATAAAGACCACTTGGACCACCCAGCCTGCCCATTTTTTCCCTGCCTATACTGTCACCACAGACCTTACCTGATCTCCAGCTCCCCCCCCCATTTTCCTACCAAGATTCCTCTGTGCCTATCCTGTGCATGAAGCCCACCACTGTTTTTTGTCTCATCACCTCTACTGCAAGACTGTTCCAGGCATTTACCCCTCTTTCAATCAAGAAGTACCTCCTCACATTGCTTCTAAATATCAACCTTCCAGCTTCATTTCATGCCCCCTTGTTCTTGTGCACCTTCTCTTTTGAAAAATAATCCCCTCTTGTACCATATTCACCACCGTGATGTATTTATAGGTCATATCCCCCTCTACCTCCTCTTTTCCAAAGCATATGTATTGAGATTCCTCAGTCTCTCCTCATAGGGATTTTCATGTAACCTCTGCACCCTCCTCTGGACAGCCTCTACCCTGTTTATGTCCATCCTGAGATGTGGTCTCCAAAACTGGGCACAGTACTCAAGGTGGGGTCTCACCAATGATCGGTATAGTGATGACACCACCTCTCTCCTTCTGCTGGAGATACCCTTCCCTATGCACCCCAGCATCCTGCTGGCCCTTCCTACTGCCTTGTTGACCCATGTAGGAGATAGGGTTTCAAACAGTCTCAGAATCAGTATGCCCAATCAATCCAAGGGGCAGTGCAGTAGTATTACAGTGGCAGTGGATACAGTGTTGGTAGAGACCATGCCATGTATTAATGAAGTTATGGTACAAAAAGTGGTTGGTGCTGGTAATGCCGTACAAAGCTGTATGCCATCAATTAGCAATAAATATGCAACCTGCTTGCCCCCAGTATGGAGATTCACTACATGAGTGGTCTACTGTTTTTTCAAGCTCCTGTCTATGTGTCTTAAGCTCTGATCTCCATCTGGCCAGACCCCTGGTGGCCTGGGGAATTGAGAGCTACAGGTTTAATGGCATAAGGCCTGGATATAAGATGCCATGTCACCAAATAATGATAGACACAGACAGATGTGGCCAGCCCAGTTTTGTGAGGGTTGAGGCACTGGGTGCCTCACCTCCTGCCACTCTGGTGACTCAGGTTTGGAAAGGGACTTAAGTGCTCAGGAGCCACCCGGGGAGAGAAGATTGAGCATCCTCAGGACCACTCTCCTCCCTTGGGGATGGGGTTACAGTATCCCACTACTTGCCTGCTGCCTGGAATAATTTGGGCAGGGGTGCAATGGGGTCACACAGGAGAAGGGACTGCATGCAAGATGCCGGGGGCATCTCCATGGAGGTGAAGTATGCACATCATGTCCCTGGCATGTGTAATGGTCCTGATGTGAAAAAGTGGAAAAAATCCTAACTACAGGAGGATGCCCAACCCCCACAGGCTCTGCACTAGCAACCAGAAATCTCTGAGGAGGCCCTCTAGTTTAGGATGAAAAGGCACAAGGCAGACCCTGTAGAAGCTGGGTGATGGGTCTGGAGGGGTCGGTTGGATGTGGATGGGCAACCAAAAGGCAGACAACCAATTGTTTGGGGAAAAATTCCTCTCCTTCAGCTGAGCTTCTGATGCAGATTGTTTCTTGGGGAGGGTAAGCAAAAGCTTTCTCCATCATCTTAGAAAGGTCCCCTGATAAGCTGGCACAGTAGTTCAGAGGGTTAAGGTGCCTAAGGCATCTTACTTCTCCCATGCCAGTGACCCAAGTTCAGGAATGGGCTTGAGTCACTGGGGATTGGCTGGGAGCACTGGGAGAGGATTGAGCAGCCACTAGGCAGCTCTACTCTCCTGAATTGGGGAGGTTAGTCTTCCCACTCTTGGCTGCCACCATGTGGAGGCTCAGTGGTGGCATTGGGCAAATGGTGGGCTGGCACTAGGTCAGAATGGTAGAGCAGGGCCACCAATTCTGGTGCACATATGTGCCTACACACATGTGCATGATCATATTGCTGAAGCCGAGTTATGGGGAGAAAAATCAGGAGGAGAAACAATGGCATGATGAGGATGGATGACGCCCACTCATCAAACCCCCACCCACCACATCACCAAGCTGACCTGCATCAAGGACTGAACAATGCACATCAGGGGGAAGATGGCCCTCCTCCTGATCCCACCATGGGGTAAGCCATGGGAGTACCCTTACTGCCAGCTAAAGTGTCTGGGAGACAATGGATGGTGGGAAAGGTGGTGGAAGCCGGCAGAAGGGGGAGCACTGCCTTGTTGTGGCCAAGAAGGCAGAGTATGGGGAAAAAAAAGAAAGGTCCCCTGATTTTCTCTGAAGTTAAACAAAATGATGCTGGCATTTGCAGCCGCACTGCTCTCCCAGGGTAAAACAAATATGCCCATTCAGCTGAGCTTCAAGTGTAAATTGTTTCTGGGGGGAGGGGGAGCAGAATCCTGCTCAGTCAGCTTAGAAAGGTCCCTTGATTTACCCTGAAACTAGCACAGTAGAAATGCTGGGTTGCTTATGCCAGTATATAGAGATCTCTGATCAGGCCTCATTTGGGGTAGTGATAGCAGTATTGGAGTCCATGATGTTGAAAGAGTTGAATGGGTACAAAGAAGAGTCACAAGGATGGTTCTCAACTAATCAAATTTACATTATGAGTAGTGTCTCATAAATCTAGGGCTACATAGCCTTGAGCACCATAGAGTGAGTAGATAGAGGATAATGGCTGGGGATCGGGTGATAACCACGCTATAATCACCTCGAGTGGTTGCTAGGGCAACATGGTAAACCTTGATAGCGCAGCTCGAGAGGTTTACTGTAGCCCTAGCAGCCATGAGAGGTGATTTCAGGGTGGTTGTCACCCAATCCCCAGCCATCATCTTTTGTAGTGTATGGTCAAAAAAACACTGTTTGCATTCTATGTGTGAGAATTATGGAACTCTGGTGCATTATTTTTTGTTATGCCACTGTTTGGAAGTTCCAAAGTGTAGTTAACAACTTTTAAAATTCTAAACAATGCGTAACAAAGCTGTGTGACTGCTGATTATGGTGGTTAATAGGCACTTACCATACATTATAATAAACTAAAATTGGCTTTAAGTAAACTATAGAAAATTCTAGAACCAGAAGTCACAATCTTAAAATTAGAGCCAAATAATTTTTGTACTGAATGTAGAAAACATTACAATACCAACACAGCAGTAGTACTTTGGAATTCACTTCCTACAGGGCTTGTTTTTTGGTCACATTTAAAACAACGTTTGGATAGATTGATGGGGAAAAGACTGTATAACAGGTATTATCACTAAGATAATATATGAATAATCTTGATGGGCTTATTGCCTGCTTTTACCTCTTTATCCATATGAACATAGTATTTTCCAAACAGTCATGCTGAGTCCCAGTCCTCACTTGGGTAAGGGTAAAAGAAGTGGACCAGAGACACCTCTGTTTTGGCTTCAAGTTGGGGCCTGAGAATTCCATATGGCTTCATCAATTTGGCTGAACCCCTTTAACTCCCAATGCAGTAACTGACATAGGGTATAACAGATTACAAATAGGAGAGAAGAAAAAGCCTTGAGGTTGGTAATGAATATTAATTACTAGCTTGTGGCACATGGTGCCTGCATGCTAGGTATTGATGTGTTTGCTGGAGTGTAACACAGTCCGCAGTGAGTATACCAACTGCATCCCAGTTCTAAGCTATAGTAATTGTTAGTATTCATTGCATAGCTCAAGGCTTACCTCCCTGTAGTCTTTGTTTTAAATCCATGCCAATTACTTCATTCTCAGTGGCCTCATATATTTTCCAAATTTATACTACCCCCTCCCCACAAAAAAAAAAGATTTTGCTTGAAAGAACATATAGTAAACACAAATTAAAAGGCAACGTATGTTAGGCATTACATTAAACTTCACAATATTTCACCATGCATGGATGTAGCATTTTTCTTTCTTTTTTTTTTTTTTTTTTCATTTATTTTATATATTTATTATTCTTCGGAAAATACCTTTGAGCCAGAGGCTCGTTTACAGAGGTTCCATGTCAAACACAAATTATACATGATACTAATAACAAATGAGGTGCAATAGATTTAAAATGAGAATAAAAGGTACACATCTTGACAATTCATAAAATTAGAGCATTAGAGTAGTAGAGAGAGAGAAGGGATAGTGATAGCAAGACGGAGAGGTAGGAAGTAGCGAGAAAGTGAGAGGTAGAGCAAGATCTGCTATAGAGCAGCTCTGTTGTCCGAGGGCTAGGCATAAATTTTTTTCTTTTTTTTTTTTTTTTTTTAGTAAAGTAGAATTGAGAGTAGCTGAGTTCAACCTAGAGGTCTGAGTTGGGCTGAGGGCTCCCAGGGTTATAGCGAGGTCAAGACTGTGTTATGTCCCATGCTCTTTGTGACTGGCCAAGTCAAGATGAGCATGTAGTTTAGATTTAAACAGACTGTGCTTGGCTTCCTTAAGGATATCTTTGCCTAGAGTATTTAACCAGGAAGGTGCTCGGTATTCATAGGAACAGTGCCCCTGGGAGGTGTGATGGTAGGAAACTTTTAAGGAGTGGGTGTTTAAGCCCTTGGTGAATCTGGCGAAGTCATGTGGCCTTAGGAGGTTCTTTATGCAGGGTGGGTTAGTCCAAGGATGGACTTTTTAGCTTGAAGACAGACCTGATATTGTATTCTATTGCTGAGATTAAGCCAGCCTGAAAGGGAGTAAAGGGCATTTGTGTGTGTCCTTGGATTTAGAATATTTACATTTTCATAAGTTGTTTATAATGATCAAATTGAAGAAACAAATAAGACAGCAGCTGCTCACTGGCAACCAAACTTATTGTAGTAGGACTATATGAGGTTATGAGACCGGGGAACTTGTACATCTATGTATGACCATCACTGATGGCTCATTTGGTGTCAGGGCAGTGTCCCTTGATAGTGAGCTGGGGGAAATGACAGGTCTTATTTAACTGATAATGACTCTGTGAGCCGAGCATAACACCTGATTACATCAAACTTTCTTGTGATGACATTCTAAAAATTGTACTACCATCAAGATGATTTGTGGTGAAGGTGTGGGTCATGGTCTTTACGTTGTTGCCACTACTGTGAGTAGTGAACCACACTCTGGTACGGCCAATGGGAATCCAGAGAGACTTGCCAGCAAGAAGTACATGAGTGTGAATAGCTAGACATGGGAATATTCAAATGGCTAGCTGAAGCTGATATGTGGTATGCTGAGTTTCTGAAAGGTTAGAAATTCAGGATTCTCAGGATCCAGCCTGGAGCAATATCAAAAGTTGCCCTGAAACATCTTTCTGAAGCGACCGATGTCGGAGGGCATCTGAAAAACTACAATGCCAGTTTAGCTAGTGTGGCCAAATGACTCTTCTGTTTTGCCAGAATCTGATGGGCTCACTATTTTGGCTAGACAGTGGCTCTGCTAGATAAACCTTCATCATGTACTATGGTGAGATGTCTGTACCATCCTCCAAAATGTCTAAGCAGCACCAGAGTCAAAAAGCTCCAAAATGTCCTTTGATGTCTCCAGATCATCACTATTTAAGTTGTCTTCCATGTCAAACTCTACTGACATTAGAAGAGCACCTGGTTTTCTGTCATATCATGTGAGGACACAAGCAAGGCAATGAGATTTACATCTTTATCATCAATAACATCATTATAATAACTGGTGAGCAGTTTTTTTGATGGGCTCAGCCAGTTGGTATTTGTTGTAATAACCAGCTGATTACTATGGCAAACACATGCTGCCTCAAACACATGCTCTGAATGTAAAAGTGTGAGTGCGAGCCCTCTTCTAACAGCTGTGCAGCTGCTATCCATGAACATTCACGCTGGGGCTGTTAGAAGCTTTGCACTCACTGTGACTCTTTAAGGCTGAAAAATGAACCCCTACTGTACATCTATAAAGAATAAGATATTTCCCTTCTTTAAAATATCCTTTAGTGCCCTAATCTCAGCACCTTTTCTCCCCTCAGCTTTCTCTCAACCATTCACTACACAAAACTACAATCTCTGTTGTGACAAGATTGTGTGACAACAGTCCATGCCTGAAGAAAACCAAAAGAATAGAAAAAAAAAAAAAAAAATTTTAATATTTTCAATACATCTTTCAGACTTTTTTCAAAGAATCTAAATATCGGCACCACTATGCCATATACAGTGCAGATCAATGGCTGTTTTTCTCGCATTTAAAAAAACACAATTTTCAAGTGGTGGAAACCCGATTTGTACTCTGATGCTGTTGTAAGCCCGAGTCTGTGTTCCTGACTCTGCCATTTATTTCAAACTACCATTCCTTGCAATTCATAGGTTATTTCTAGTAACTCCTCTTAACTTCCTCTTTTTTTTTTTAACCCTGCATCCAAAAGTCTACATAAAGTTACTGTAATCTGGCTGGAACAAAATGCTCACCAGTAATTATAAAAAATAAATCATGGGGTGGTGGGCATACTTAAATTTAATGCAAACCCTTGGTGTAGGATGCTTTTATAAACCCGAGAGCATTTATGTAGCATCCCACACCTTGGGTGTGCATTAAATTCTCATAATGCACACCACTGCATGCATTATTCTCTATATAATTACTGGGTTCCATTTTTTTCAATGGAAAAAGCTGTGTGTTAAATACCGTAACACCTGAGTAGGTGTTACGGCATTCACGTGGCTTCTTCCAATCCTAAAGCACTCGAAAGAGAAAGTCAGCACGAGCCTATCCATAGAAAAGCCCTCCTGACACAACACAGCTCGAGCCTCTCAATGTTCGTTTCTCCCTAAGTCACTCACCTCCTCAATTGCATTTGCTCTGTATTAAATCTTCTACCTTTTCGCTCCATTCCCTGACAAAAAACAAATCCAAAGCTGATCAGCCAGAGAGGTTTCCATAGCTCATTACCCAGCCAACACGATGAAATAGCTTCATGTAACATGCAGGCTATGTTTGGGATCGCCTGCATTTTCCATACCTCAGTAACAGTTAATATCCACAAATCGAACCAACACCCACAGAAACAACGAAGAATCCAAGTCATCAAGGACTCAGACAGCTCTCATTAAGATATTCTTAACACAGTAAAGCCACCACACAGCACTTTATTGCCTAAATATAAAATTTTCAGTAGAATTGTACATTGCTACAGTAAACACTTTTACCACCATCCCTAAGTAATCTCCATTTCAAGCCTTCTCTATTCTCTGTAGTTCAAAATGCTACAGCACTTGAAAATGAACATTGCAACTTGAGAAAACCACCACAAACATTTCAATATTTCTTATTAAACTTTCTTCTTTCAGTAATATAATTAGATAAATGTACATGCTGAACTTTCCGTTTACTGTTTCAACTACAAAATAAACATCATCAATACAAAGTAAGACTACACTTTCTTCTTTCTGCCACAAATCTCAAAACAAAGAAAAAACAGAATCCTTCAATTATATACAACAAAATATGGGGTGCAGTGTGTTTAACTCGAAATTAACAAACACACTCATTATTGGATGGCTATCATAAACCCCTTGGGCTTCGCCCTCGGGGTTTATGTGCCATCCAACAACTCTGGTGTGTGTTAAATTCTCATAACACACTTCACCCCATACTTTATCCTATATTTAACGATGGCTTGGATGCTGTGAACTGGACTAGAAGACATGAGAGCAGAAGACAGTATTGAAGATTATGAAATACCTGTGTAACCCCCCACCACCACCAATTTGGGGGCTTACCTTTAGTGTCTTCCTGGGCTCCAGCTCACTGCCAGGCAGACATCCTGCAGAGGTAGTAAATACATGGTTATTTGTTTGATCCTGTTGATTTGCGTAAGAGTGGCATGATGTACCTCCGCGCCTGTCCCTTTAAGACTATAGACAGTGTGTATGCAGTAAATGGTCTGTGCTGGATCCGAGTGTTTTAAAGCTCACGACTGGCCTGGCACTACTCTAATTTGCTCCACTCTGTGGTCGACAGTGAAGCAGAGGGAACTCTAGCTATTACTGTAAATGTTTATTTGCAATCTGTTGTTATGTTTGAATTAGAGTGTTTGCTCTAACTTGCCTTCTTGCAGCTTGTTTATCTAAATGGGAGTAACCATGTTTGGTGCAGGACTTCCAGGATTTGGACCAATTAGGACACAAGGGACCTCGAGGGGTCCTTAGTTCAAGTGCCTCATGGGAAGAAAAACTGTAGCTCTTGTAGTTTTACAAGTTGGTGCCTAAACTGACTAATGGGAGAACCAGAACTGTGATTGACAGCTCCCCTAGCCAACTGGATTGCTAGGAAATCAGACTTGTTCAAGAACTGTTAGAAAAAAAGAGTTCTGTTGCTGTTAGAGCTGAGAGAGTGAGTAGCTCGAGCCATAGAGAGGCAGCTCCAGACAAGGATCTGTGGAGATTTGGCAGGGAAAGGCCTGATTTGCCTTTCTGCCATTGTTTTCCAGTATTGGACTGCTTGATAGCTGTAATCAGACTAATCTGAAGTTAATGTTTGAACTGTGGTATTTTGCCTTAGACTCTAAGAAGTGCACCATGAGATACTGGACTGAGAGAAGCTGCTGTGAAGCGTTCGGCACAAAGAGTTGTGTGAGAAACTGTTTACAAATTGAGAGGTTTGCTCAGTGAATCTATTGAAATAGTGAACCGGCCAGAAACCGAAGTGAAGAGGTAAAGAAGTGAATGCTGTTCTTGTTAAATGTGCCTAGTATTTATTGCATGTCAAGGCCTACTGTTCAGGGACTCCTGCTTGTTAGAAAGGAGCCTTCATTACAAGTGACCAAACTGTCTGCCTGCTGGAGGTTTTCACCAGCAAACAAACTAAACTTTGCCAGAAGTGTCTATCCAGCCTTGGGACTATGCCAGACTTGGCCCAGGCCATCTATTTCTGCACCAGTGACTGTTTTCTTGGTGAGAGTCCAGACTAGGGATCCAGCCCCTGCACAACAAGAAATCACAGGTTGCGGCCACCTGAAGGGAAAGGCCATGAAGCTAAGGTGAGTCGTGCAGGCCCAGCTTCCCCATGTTCTTCAGTTTCAAGCAGCAGGTTTCATATCACACCTGGAGATGCGCATTGGCTCAGTGTACCTTTCCCAGTCACCAAATATTTAAATAAAAATAAAATATCACCAGAACTTCATCAACCAACAGGTGTCGTGCATGAACTCAGGATAGCTCCCTGCAACTTTCTGTGGTACTATCTGATTGCTCCAATGTGTTTCAGGGTTACAGAGGACTGGGCCAGCCAGCCCAGGATACAAATAACCAAACTGTTTATGCATGTTTAACTGCCTTTTCTTTCTATCAAGGGCCCCAACAACAGCTGCAATGATGACCACCCCTGGGTATTGATTCTAGCCAGCCAGCATAACAATCTGGGT
This sequence comes from Neoceratodus forsteri, assembly GCA_016271365.2. NCBI lineage: Eukaryota > Metazoa > Chordata > Ceratodontiformes > Ceratodontidae > Neoceratodus > Neoceratodus forsteri. Next base: position 719,979,738 of record CM057458.1, on the reverse strand, counting down.
ACCCAGTGTTGTCAGACTGTTTACTGAGAGACTAGAGTGCAAGCATGCATAGTAACCAGAATCAAATCAGTAAAGCAATCATTCCTATAGATTCACACCCCCATCCTTGTTCATGTCCCCTTAATAAACCTGATTTGCTGTTTCATGTTTAAACTGGCTTATGAGCATATTCTTAGTTGGTGTACAGTATTGAGAGTGTATGCTTGCCTTGCTAACTTTTTCTTTACAGGGGGTTCCAGGTGAGTTGAGAAGACCAGTCCCTGGTGGCAAGTGCAAGGAGTGTGTGCATATTATTAATGCTCATTGTTTAACTGTGTGGCAACTACTGCAAAGGGTCATCTCTTATTATAAGGTATTTCATCACTAGGCGGGTTTGTGAGTGGTTATAGCTTCCCAGAGGACTATACCAGGTTAAGTAGATACCCCCACTGTTATTACTCTGAGTGAAGGCACCATAATACTGATTCCAGGCCCCTCAACCTGTGGTCAGAAGTACAGGAAGGGGTTGTAACCTTAGAGATAGCACTGCCTAGAGGTTACACCTGGGGACTGCAGTAGCATACTAGATGAGAAGGATGGTGTCACTGTTACTGGCAAGGTGTTACCTTGAAGATATAGGATAGGATTAGCAACTGGTAGCCCGTTAATGCAGCACAGGTTTTCCGAGAAGATGAGAGACTCAGTTATGCAGCATCAAGAACACTGATGTGAATAGGTAACCAGGCTTCTATAGCAGTATCATTTGTGTCTAACCAGAAACCTGATGCTTTAAGTAAGCAACAAGACATAATAGGGTGTGCATAGAGCAGATGTTACACACACCCAAGGGTGTTGTGACAGCCGAGTGCCTTCAGCCCCTGGGTGTGTATAAAATCAGTGCTATGCACACCCCTTGAGTATCTTATTGCACTAATAAAATGGGCCCCTTAAGTATTAAATAAAAAAAAAACACACACACGAAAGTTTTAAATTTACTTAAAACATGTTCTTTAAATGGATATTCTAATGCCTGAAGCAAGATTGTCCCTGTATAGGGGAAGGGGAAAGGAATGTAAAACAATAAACACTGTAAATGAAACAGAAAACAACCAAAATGGAATACACCACATGTGGCACTGTTAGGACTGGGGCTAAAAAACAAAAACAAAAATCACTTGCCAGTAGTGTAGATGTTGACAGTACCATTTAAATTGACAGGTGCATTAAATGTGAATGGAGCCTGAGAGAATGGTGCTTGCTGCAGTTGGGAATGCTCAGCCGAACTGCACAGTGAAGTCTCTGTTACTGCTTTAGATTTACAGGCAGTCTGGGGTGGTGTTTTGTCCTCTTGCTGGCCAAGTATGCCACTCTATTTTTTCTTGTCAGCACATGTGGCAGCCCAGTAAAATCGCAGGCTGCTCTCATTGTGATGTCCTGTGACAGCCATCATTTCTCTGTGCTGCAATCCAGCCTGTGACAGTAGCTGCACGGCAGTGGCTCTCACCAAGTGATTGGTATAGACTTAAGTAAGCCCTGCCCCTTTGCTAATGCGTGATATTAGCGGGGAGAGGTAATTAAGTCTCATAAAAAAAACCTCAAGTCTCATAGGTTCATTCATGAACCATGTTTCAGAACAGTCTAGGAAATGCTGAGGTAGCTTCCCTGGATGTTAGTAGAAGGAGGTTGGAGAGAGATTTCTTAAAACTCGTTACCAGACAGTACATTAAGTATGGCTCTGCATACATAAAACCACAGTGAGTCTCTCTCTCTTTAATACCATTGGATCAGAATGATTCTTGGTATTCCCATTGAAAGCTTGGGTAACATACATGCTCCCATTCTCATCTTGCATAAGTTTAAAACTGTCCACCTTTAGCTCCCTCCCTTTTGCACCTGGCTATGTGTAACTGTATATCAAGCCAGACCTTGTGGACTAAGCTTGGCATGGTGTCAAGGAACAAGAATCGGTGACTGTTGAAGCTTTAGAAGGTCCTATTGTGTTATGGAAGGGTGGTTTTTGGCTTTATCCTTTTGAGCCTTATGATATTTTTTCATTACAGATATAAATACATTATTGCTTGAGACAAAGGATTGGTCCTTCATTATGTTAATTTTACAGCTGACCACAACAGAGTTCAGATGCCGGTTATGTGAGGCCCTCAAGCTACTGAAACTGCTCAATGAATATTCTTTCCATTGCAGTTTTGGACCTATTCGTAAAAAGCTCTGAAAGTGTCATTTAACAGGTCTGGGCTAGCGGTTTTAAAATCTGTTAATATTCTTCACTTTTGCCCAGTCCCTAAACACATGGATACCCCAAACAGTCGTACGTTTGGTATTTTCTTCATTTCTGGCATCCTCACGTTCATTCAGTTCAGTGGCTGACAGGGATGCATGTCTGACAGGAACAGTAACGTTAGGAGCTGTATTTGAATTCAAGACAGTACTCATTGTTTCATTGTTGGTTTCCTTGGTAGAATTATCAGTCACTTCATTAAAGGAATCATTGAATGTCTCTTCAAGGTTTACTTCAGTAAAACTGAGGTCAAAATTCACATTACTTTCAGCTGCCGTGGCAAGTGATATTGTTTTTAACTTAAGTGGGCAAAGGAAAAATGGCTGACAACAGATTTGCCAATATTCTATTTGGGCATTATTCTAGTGCTGGGTACTGATTGTTGGCACTTTTTTTTTACTAGAGCGTGAAACATTTTTTATACATAGGTGCCAACCAATCAGAATCCGTGATTTATCATCCCCATTTTATAAAGTGGATCATTAGCTCTTTGAGCTCAGAGACTGGGTAAGGTGATGGTCATCCCATTACAGGAAAGAATGTAGTTATCAAAGATTTTAGTACTTGTTATAGCAGTGGTGTTGTTTATTTGCTGTGGTGCACCTGTGGAGCTTATTATATCGGGAGAACTATTAGACAGTTTAAGACCAGGGTGGGAGAACACATGCACGCAGTTCAGAAAATGGATGATAGCTATGCAATAGTTAAGTATTTTAAAATGAATTTACAGGGGGAAAACAATTTCTCCTTTTTAGGGATTGAACAGGTCAAACTTGGACCCAGGGGAAGGGACATCAAAAAATTGATAGGACAGCAAGAAAGCTTTTGGATCTGAGTTAAGTGTCAGGAAGGGCAAATGTCTAAATGACAGTATAGATTTGTCAGCCTTCCTCACTAAATTTAAATACTGATGAATGTTTTATGATATATTTTTTGTTCCCTGTTGAGCCACTCCCAATATCCCTTTGATAACAACTGTCCTGTTAGGTTCTGCAGTGTAAAGATATGGTTTACATAAAAATGATACTTCATCTATGTTAGCTTTCCAATCTCACATTGATGTTCTTAGAAGAAATCTTCTTGTCACTATTGGACTTTTTTATAGTGCAATATGTGTATTTCCTCTAGTGCAATATGTGTAATTATGCGCATTTAAACATGTGCATATATTTATATATGTTTCAGTGCCTGATATAGTTGGCAGATGTCAATAATAGGGATCATGCCAGTTCTATTTAGTCTCTAGCAATGATTGTTACATTGATTCACTTCTCTAGATTGAGTTGCACTATTTCATGTGGATGTACCATATATATTATTAATAGTGTTTATGTGTTTACATTTGGATATATTGGTTAGTGGTGTTCTTTAAATATATGCATTATCTCACTAATTAACTGTGATTGTTGTAAATATGGTTAGGAATTTTTCATGTAATAGATGTGATTAGTTAACCATATGATTGACATTACTGCATTGTTTCATGCTTTGGAATGTCTTTAACGCTTAGGAATTGGCCATATATTGGCTAATTGGTTACTAGTCTAGATGTATGTAAACAGTTGATTGGGAATAGTGAATCAACTCTGATGACACCCAGCAGTATAGCTTGGTGAAACATAAGTTTTTTCCTGATGATCACACCAGCCTTTTAGTTTCTACTGGTTGCAGTTGCCACAGTGTAAAATAAATATTTATTGGCACCAAAAAAAGTGTCTGGTTTAATCCGTGTGATGGGTGCTTTGTTTTCTGACTGTAAGATGATGGAGAAGTTTTTGAAAAAAATGTATTCTATATTGGCTTATTTATCCTCTTGATGCAGCTCAAAAAGCAGTTTTTTCTTGGCCAAAGTGCAAAAGGAATTCCCATGGAGTAGAGGGTAAGCCTAAGTTTAGAGAAAAGTGCATTCTTTGTTCCTAGGAAAGGCTCACTTGCAGCTTTTCTTATTGGTCTAGGGTGGCGTTTGGGAGATTGAGGTGAGTCTGAGAGGTCAGGCTCCAACTCAATAGAAATGGGATGGGCCGTGATGGACTTGAGTAGTGGCAGCAAATACTGTATGTAGTAGCTGTGAGAGTCAGAACCATGGCTTTGATTTATTTCGGCAATATTTGAACTACAGAAGCTGTGGGTGGTAGAATCACGCCTTTGGATTTTGTTCTGGGTGTTAGAACTGTTGAACCTGTGGGTATTAGAACTATGGCTTAAGATTCTTTAGCAGGCATTAGAACTGCTAAAGCTGTGGACATCAGAACCACAGCTTGGAGTAGGTAGTGGGCGTTAGAACCATTGAAGCTGCGGTCATTCGAACAATGGCTTTGGATTATTTGGAGACATTAGAACAGTTGTATATGTGGTGTTAGAACCACAGCTTTGGATTATACAATGGGTATTAGCACTGGTGTAAACATAGGTGTTAGAACCACAGTACTGGAAAATTAATGAGCATTAGTATGGAGTTAAAGGAGCGATGGAGCTCAGTCAGACAGTTCTAAGAACTTCTCATTGCTGGAGATGCTGTGTGACCTGTCTGGTGCCTTTCAGTTCTAAGTATGAAAATGATGGTCTATTTGATGAGTCTGTAGCATTGTTCAGTAAATACAGCAGCAGGAAATACTGGTGCCAACCCACACTAAAGAAAGACTACAATAATTCTGTAAAAGTCTAGTTCATTTAATTTATATATCAAAAAAGGAAACCATATATACAGCAACATCCAAAGTGCAGGAAACTACCAGCTGAAGAGTTGCCACCTTACCTTCACCTGGCAGTTTTGTGCTCTTGGGATGATGCTGTAAACATTGTTTACCTTTTTTGATGTATCAATAAAATTAACTACACAACACAGAATTGCTGTGGTTTTTCTTTAGGGCAGGTTGGTTCTGCTATTTCCAGCTGTTGGGACTAGTGTGTTCCAGGTACACCCACTCCAGAAGTGGCTTTGGTTGTTTATGGTAAAATAACAGGGTAACATTGCAAGTTGCTGTAATGCCCTTATCTTTGGAAGGTAGAGCAGCTTCTGTAGAAACAGTGTGACCTTAAGTTCTTTATCAGAGTGTGACCTTAACAGATGGCGGAGTCAGACCTCCTTAAGCATCTTGAGAAGTAGAGCCATTGCAAATAGCAAGCACGTGGACCAACCATTCAACTGCTTGCAGTGGGTTTTGGGTTGTGTAGTCTATTAACTGGTGAAGACATCCTGGAGGCATGGAAGCATGAAACCTGGAGACTGGGTAAGGAGGTTGCTGCTGGGGCCAAATATCAACAGGCTTGATGGTGAGAGAGCTGATTGCAGCATAGGCAGACACCAAAGGAGAAGGAAGATATAAACAATAATAGAATGCAAAACAAATGGACTGTAATGGCAGGAGGCAGTGGAGAGGGAACCCGAACAAAGCACTGTGCAAGTCAATGGTAAAGCGAGTCATGTGATGTGCCTGCTCGAGCGGGATGCATTCCACCTCAGCTCCACTCCTCCACTCTACTTTTAAGTTTTTACCCCATCTAACATTGTGAGTGCCTTGTTTTTACATATATTGCCAACTTACCAGCATATCTTGGCATCTTCTGCTTGGTTCACTTTTCAGGAGGATCTGCCACCATGGATACAGAAATGCAGCCTGTGGGCCCTGCGCACACCCCTCTGACCATGCCTGAGAAAAATAAAGCCGCTAAGAAATCCAAAGTCCAAATCACGGCTTCCACTAAATCTACTCTGGTGCTGACTCCCTTACCTGAAGAGAGATTTCTCTAAGAGCTTTCCCCTCTTAAGGGTGCATTAATGAACATTACGGGGCAACTCTCCACTCTACAGCAAACTTCTGAAACCATTACATGGCACATAGGAGATGCGGAAGTAAGGATCAGTTCCCTTGAGGACTGGCAGGCTCATCATGAACCAGATTCTGCATCCCTCTGAAGGAAGCTAGTTAAATTGAAGAGAAGATTGAAGATTTGGAGGGTCACAGCCAGCGCAACAATCTCCTGCTCATCGGTCTACTGGAGGGTTTAGAAGGGCAGAACCCTGTCCTCTTTGTTCAAAACTTTTGTGAAAAGGTTGTTGGTATTTCTCTCCCAATGGGCCAATGTTTATAGTTGAGCGCGCCCACAGAGCTTTGAGACCTACTCCTCCAGCAAACTCTCCACCTCGTCCCTTAGTTTTTAAATTTCTGAATTTTTTAGACAAGGTTCATGTTCTGACAAAATTAAGGGAAACAAGGGAACTACTGTGGTATGGTAATCGGCTCAGGTTGTCTAAGGACCGGCCCCACTCCGTACATCTCAAATGGGCAGAGTATAGCCCATTCATTTCTAAATTGATAGCTGCAGGATTCCATTGCAAGATGCTTTACCTGGCCAGACTTCAACTAACTTACAAGGGTAGTGCCAAATCCTTTGAATCTGTGGCCCAAGCTAAACAGGAACTGCTCAATATGTTCTCCAACCTCTTTTAAGCACCTAAATGAGGGTCATATTACCCAGCCCGATGGACTTGGCTTTCATTCTATCGTTTGCGGGGTTTTCTTGTGATAGAAATAATTTGGAGAATTTTAAGTTATAGCTGTGTCTGGGTTGTCTCTGTGCTGGGCCCCTGACTGCAAAACTGTGAGACAGACTTACAACCCATAGGAATCTGGATCCTCCAGGGAACTTTTCCATGCTAGCTGGGGGGGGGCAGAAGACTAGGTTTTCTGGCAAAGGCACCTAGCTTCACCTGAGCTCTTTTCTTCTAGGTTTGCTTGTAAGGACAGAGCAAGGAACATCACTAGAGCAAGGAAAAATATTAAGGCTTCTTTTGGCTAGGCAGATTTACTTAGTGATATTGTTTTCTTTTGTACTCACAGGGTTTGTTACTGTCTTTGGCTAACATTTTACTGCTTTATTGTTCTCTGATACACACTGTTGTTGCAGGGTATACTTTCAGCTGCATTATTACAGGGTGTGCCTACAGGTTTGTTACTGTTTTGTGCTTACAGATTACTGCTGTAATCTTCTCTGATTCAAATAGTTTTTCGTAAGGTATATCTTCTGTTACTGCTTTATTTTTCTCTGTAGCAAAGTGTTTTTTGCAGGGTATATCTTCTGTGAAATTATTACAGGGGATGCTTTACAGATTTTACAGTTTTATCTATCATTAGGCAAAGCTTTCAGGGCTACTGCATTTGTTGTTGGTTGAGTGTTTCTGCTCTTATATCCTTGTTTCTTTCATCTGTAGTTCTTCTTTTTCATCAGGGGAAGGGCCCAACCACCTACCACCATCCCCAACCATTCCATACTACACTCCTTTTATAGGATAGCACAGTCATGGCATTCCCTATAGCAAAGCAGGAAGGGGAGGATCAGAGGGATATCCACACAGTGACCTCACTTACAGGGGCACAAGTAATTTAATTTGTTATAACAAGTTATACAAAAACAAACAAACAAATCAAAACATTAAACTTTTGCTTTTGTTTTCCTCCTTCTAATTACTCAGACCAGGTTACAAACCCGGCATCTCATCTGGAATGGATATTATTTTTTTTATTTTTTTTTAGTTAAGCCTTTTTCTGCATTGGCTCCCATTCTGCTTACCTGCATCCAGGCATCCTAATTCCTCTGGCCACCATCCTGAGGACCCCAGCTCCCAGTCAGACTGCTACTAGCTCTACCCCCACAGCTCCCCCCGTAGCAGGGTGGTGGAGAGCCCCCCCATGTTCACCCACCAGGACTGGATCCAGTAATGTGCTGAGATGCCCTCTTAGCCGGGAGCCCCCCCCATGTAAACGGCCATCAAGTCACCATGACTGGTCACCATTTTCCTTATTCTGGTCTCCTTTGTGAGTGAAGTGTGCAATGACACCAATGGATGGAGCACGCACACTTCCATGTGTGCTCCTCCTGGTGCCATGCCCCATCTCACCTCTTGTGTTGCCTGTGCCCCAGTATCACCCCCAGCCTCCACTAGAGGCCACCAGTAAACCATAAACTGCACACCTCACACCCTGGAGAGTAAGAGCAGTCCATCAGATGCTCAGTCCCTCTCCTCCCTTGCTGACCCCTGAATGTCCAGTCTCATTCCCGAACCCAGGTCGCCGGTGTGGTGTGAGGTGTGGCATCCAATGCCTCAACCCTCAGCACCACAGGGCCAGCTTGGAATGGATATTATTAACTGCAGGTACTGCGGGGCACTTTTCCAAAGGGCAGTTATACAGGATTTAGGATGCTGTCCTGATGCTGGACCATTGGAGATCTTCGGGCTCAGCTACAGGCAGCATGGACAGAGATTGTGTGCCTCAAATCACATATTCAGGAGGAAATGTATTATAAGAACCACCCGCCATTTCTCCAACATCCAACTGAAGCACCTCGACCGCAGAGGGTAGTTGGTCCAGGAGGTTGGCAGGTGGTTAGAAGGGGGAAATCGGGTGCCCCATCAATCAGTGCTCTCCAATGTATCACCTCCACAAACCATATAAAAACTACAAACAGGTATCTGCCTCTGTCTCTGAAATCAAACAACGGGGCAGAGGACACTGCAGAGCAGGACACTGCAGCACAGGAGCTAGCACAGCAAAACTCACCCAAAGCAGGAACCAAAACAAAAAAGCAAAAAGGAAATCCAAAACACTTCTGATTATAGGAGACTCCATCATTCAGGGAGTTGATACCTACCTCCAGCTGGGGGTAATGGTCAGATGTCTTCTAGGTACATGAGCGTGGAGAGACACTAACCACATTGCTAAAATTGGACAGGAAGCAGGAAAAAACGTTGAAGTCCTGGTACACATAGGGACTAACGATCTCACTAGCCAGTCAGTTGTGGAGACCAAGGAACACCTGACCAGGCTGGGAGACGCACTGTCATCCATTTCATCCATTTCATCCAGCATCTCCTTCTCTGAGATCCTGCTGGTCTGGGAGAGGTAAGCAGATGGATGGAAGGACAGAGAAGGGGAGATAGGGGAGCTAAACATGTGGCTCAAGGGCTGGTGCCAAGAAAAAGGACACAAATTTGTAGGTAACTGGCAACAGTTTTGGGAGTGAACGTTCTTTAAATTCGATGGACTGCATCTGACTATGGAGGCAGTCAGTGCATTGGGGCAGAAGTTTGACGTCTTTGCAGATTATTTAAATTAGCAAATGGGGGAAGGGGTACAGCACCCGATACATGGAATGGGAAGAACACCCCTCCCCCCCGCTAGTGATCAAACAGGAGTTCAGCATGTTTATAGTTCATTTGATTCAACAGAAAGAAAAAAGTCTGGCTCCCCATACAATGCGCAGAGGAAACACCAGACCTTGCCCAACAACTAACACACTGAAATCTGGCCAGTGGAAAATCATGTACACAAATGGCTGCAGTCTGGGAAACAAGATCCCAGACCTGCAGGCAACAATGACAGATGCTAAACTGGACATAATAGCCATTAGCGAGACATGATTCACTAGTAACCACACTTGGGAGACTTCGGTACCTGGCTATTCAGAAGAGACCGAGGTGCAAAAAGGGGGGGGTGGATTGGCCCTTTATGTCAATGAAGATATCAAAGCTACAGAAATTTGAGATACACATAAGGAGCCAGAAGAACTGTGGGTTACCCTGGAAACAGGAAATAGGACAGCCATACAAACTGGGGTTGTCTACAGGCCTCCAGACCAGGGGGAGAACATAGACACATTACTGTTAGATGGTATAAAAAACATGACAGCTAAAGGGGAGGTTCTGATAATGGGAGACTTCAACATGCCAGATACAGACTGGTCAATACCAGCAGGAACATTCACCAGAACTAGAAACATGGTGTATTCCCTGCAGGGGGAAGGCCTCAAACAAGTGGTACAACAACCCACAAGAGACAGGGCTATCCTAAATCTAGTACTGACTAACAGGGAAAAGATCACAGAACTCCATGTGGGACTGTCACCTGGGGGTCAGTGACCATCACATGGTATGGTTCAATTTGGCCACTGGAACTAAATCATCCCATTCCAAGGCAAAAATATGGGACTTCAGAGGAGCTGACTTTGATAAAATGGCTAACAGAGTTAAGCTAGCCCTGGCAAGAAGAAATACAGGTGAGGGGTACAGGCAAAGTGGGCAAGCATTAAGGATGCAATACTTGAAGCAGCATCCCACTGTATTAGAGAGAAAAGCAAGAGCAAAAGAAGGAAACCACTTTGGTTTTCAAAAACAGTAGCAGAAAAGATCAGAGCAAAAAGGCTGGCTTTCAGGAAATATAAGGAAACGCATCGGGATGAAGATAGGGAAACATACCAAACTTCCCTAAGGGAAAGCAGGGGAAGGCAGTAAGGCAGGCAAAGGCCTACACCAAGGAAACACTAGCACAAACAGTAAAAGAAGGGGACAAGACTTTCTATAGATACAGTAGTGAAAGGAGAAAGTCCAGAGGGGGTATTACTAAGATCAAAGGGGATAAGGGGAAGTGTGTGTAGGAGGACCAAGGAAAAGTATCCATCCTAAATAGATACTTCTGCTCAGTATTTACTGAGGAGAAGGTAAGGCAGGGCTCACAGCTCAGCAACATGGATACGGGGGGGAAGGAGATGTGCACTAGTCCCTTCACAAAAGAAGAGGTCCTACACGAGCTCACTTGGCTCAGGGTGGATAAGGCAATGGGACCTGATGGCAGGGCTGCAGCTAGGAATTTCAGGGCCCTGGGCAGGCAGTCAGATGAGGGCCCCTGTATCCCTGACAAAATAAACCGGTGGTCTGGGGGCCGCCAGGCCCCCAGAAGCTCTGGGGTTTTTGGTGCTCTCAGGTGAGTTTTGGGGCTGTTAGTGAAGATAAAACAAGATTTTGTGAAGCTTTCCAATGCCATTTTCAATGAAATGTACTTTTATTCTGGTGTCTTATTCATATTTATAACAGAATAATTATTTTTATAAATGTGGTCTGCTGCCAGCCATGATGTAAACCCTCATGATTCCCATGATGGCTGACAGTGGTCCAAATGCAACAGACAACTTGTGAACCTTATTAATTTTTATAACAATATTAGGATTGTTTTATAATCACAACAATGCACTTCATGGCACATGAAGTATTGAGATTTATAGACTTTTCATGCATTTCAAGTCACTCGGGTGCGTTTCGTGTTATCCCACAGCTGTCATGTGTAAATTCAGAAGACATCGTTCTCATTATTTCATAACTGGTAACATTTTATGATTTTAGATATGTGTTGGCATCAATGCCTAGTCATTCATCGTACCTTCTCATAACAGCAAAATGAACAAAATGACAGAAATCTAAAGGTCATTGATAACTGTTTTATTATCAATCTTTTAAAATCGGTTAAGTGATAGTGTTTTGATGTGTAATAAATTTTCTAGAAATAACGTTTTATAGTCGTAAAAATTAATTCACAATACATCACAGTTTACTACAACATTAAAATATATTTGTTATACAAATGGAATTAACGCCTATCCTATTAAAACTTTCTAAGTAAATAAATACATAGAATACTGTAAAAGTAATGATAACCATTCATTGCAAAAGTATTGCATTAAAATGTTGCACATGTCAATGGAAAAACTACATACATTAGTCAATCCTGCTTTACCCAAGGCTGAGGAATGTAATGTAAAAAAAAATGTACATCTTAGCCAATCAGGAAGCAGGAATTTCTCAACCCATTTTGTAAAGGATTTTAACATATCATTGAGCAATGCTTAATGTAAGAGAAGCTGAGCAATGTCAACGTGGCAATAAGGTTTTGGAGGAAGTAATTTATACGATGCTGCAGTAATACCCCTAAAAAGTAGGATTCACTATACTATTTTCATGGGATCCTTAATGTCCACTGTCAGGTGTCCTGTCTTAAGTAGTTATATCTACTGGCACGATAGTGCCATAGTGAGTGAGCCTCCATGCCTGTCTATTTAATAGCATGGCTAACCTGAGTTTAAAAAGTAGTCTGTGCTGTATCTGAGAGAATGAAGGCTTGTGACCAGCTTGAAAGTGTGACTCTGCAACATTCTGCAGTCGCTGCTTGCACAGAGAGAGACTATTTAGGAAGTGTGAATATCTTGTTGTTTGGTGTTATACTAAAGATAGATACGTTTGTCTAATCTGCTTTTATTGCTGATCGGACATTTTGATGGTGGTCAATATGTTGGGCCCTTAACTTCCAGTATTCAGACCAATCGAACTACTGGTGAGGTGACCTGAAATTGATTATGTCTCCATGGGTTTTGTGGGAAGGAATTCTGGCCCGAAACCATAATAAAAAACAGTGCGGAAGAGTTGGGACTGTCTGTACAGCTTGCACAGCTGAGATGGGAACCCACTCAGAAGCAGCTCAATTTAGCTCCAATTAGTGTCTAAAAGACTCATTGCTGCCAATGAAGAAAAGAAGTCCAAAAAGAACTGTCTGACTTACAGTCTACTGTGCTCATCTCTGCTACTGTGGCACAGCACTGCTTGCAGAGTACCTACTCTGGTGAAGGCAGGAAGTAGGCTGCAGACAACAAGATGTGGATGACTTCTAGTTCAGCTGCTGCAGAGCTTTTATTACTGCCTAAAACCAGCATCAGGAGGTACAGCCCCAGGTATAATGAATCCGGAGTACAGCAGCAGATATACTCTGTAATTGCTGGTGTTGGCACCTAGATGGACCTAAAGGTGGCACCTTCATGTGACTTACAGCTCCCATTTGCCAATCAAACATTTTGGATTTCAAGAGAAATGCCCAGAACTGACTGAAGCAGTGGGTCAGTAAGACGTGGAATAGAAGAATGAACAGCTTCATCTTTCAAGCAGCTGCTCTCTGAAGTAGCATATGTGGGGGAATCTGTGGTAAAATGCTCAGCTGGCTTTCCTGCCATGTTCTCCATTCATCGCACTGCCCACTGAAGAAGTCTGACATGTCTGATATCCAGCCTTGGAACTGTGGCAGAAGAAAGAATTTTATGAGTGTGACTGGTGATTACGATGAAAGACTTGCTACTGAAGCGATTAGCCTACCATCTGAGAGAGTAAGACTCAAAAACACATTGGAGATGAGTGCTTAGACTGGTCTGAACCACCTCCTCACTCTATAATATGCAACTTCTATACTGCAGTATAAGGATACAGGAATTGCAAATTATGTTACATTGTGACCAGGGCATCATGCAGTATGATAGATATGTAAAAATGACAGAGAACTGTCAAATATAATCTGCCCGATTGCTCTGAAAATGGAATAGAATTTAGATAAACTTTGTTATTAAGAAAACACATCTAGTAAGAATGACTATGCATAAGTTGCATTTAGCCAGTGTTGTACTATATAATAATTCATTGTGTGGTCAGCAAGTTTTGAACAGAATTCAGACAGAGAGAAGGCCATGGTTTTAACATTCTAGATATGAACTGTGTATATGAACATTACATGTCTTTTTAATTTTTTGGTTTTTAGCAGAAGAGCAGCTGCCATCTTCATAAGAAGCTTAGAAACCTAATGAGGACGTGGAAATACAATGTAACACTACAAGATGGACATCATGTACATGTATTCATGCACACCTCCTGAATAATAAAGAATGTGGTTGTGAAATTCTGTATGTAGAACAAGTATTGGATGCAAGGTGAATTGTACCGCGCTATAATGTTTTCAAATGTTTTATTTATTGTGACCCTTGATAACCTCTGCCCTTGTGCTCTATCATGACAGGATGATAGACTTCAGAAGGGAATCTTCCTATGGTACCTTGTAAATGCGCACAAGTCTCCCAAACATACTTCACCTGACCTGACAAGTGCTTTCACATGTATTACCATCTTCTGTCTCTGCTGCCCAGCCATTCATTCCCTGAATGGGTGATTAAGTACCGCCTCCCCCCTTTCAGTTGCTGTTACTATTTATAAAAATACAGGCATAGCATAACTATAATCTAAAAAGAAAAAGACCTCACAACAGCACCAACAACGAATAGCTGTTAGCACACCATGGTCCATGTTCGCGCAAGGTAATGCATTTAAATTAGTTCCTGGTTTTGGCCAACACCAGAACAAATTGTGAACACATGAAATGGTACGGGAACTGATTACCTATGTGCTTTGCTTGAAATGTCTCTTTACCTACATTATATTAATATCTCTGAAGGACAGCTGTTTAACTGTACTTGAATAAAAACTGAAGCTGTCAGCTGTGTTTGTGTTGCTGTCTTTGTATTGACCACATTCTGTGTAGTTCCTTTCATGAAACCAAGAATTTGGAGTTTAGATTGTCACTTCACGTTTTTCACAAATGTCAGCATGAATTAACGGTTCTTAATCCATGATGCGACATAGTTAGAACTCCAAACTCTCGGTTAAATGAAATGCATAGAATGTTGTTCATACAATGAAAATAATAAAAAAAAACATAGCTGACAGCTTCAGCTTTTATTCACGCACAGTTACATAGGTATCCTTCAGAGGTACGAATATAAGTCATGGAAGTAGAGCCATTTCAATCACTTGCACATAAGTAACCAGTTCATGTTCCCTTTGATTTGCCGTAGGAACACTGATTAAAGCTGTAAATGTGTGGTTATTGCATGAACACTGTTACTTTAAACAACAATGTAAGATTGCATAGTCAGGAAGTCAACAGAATAATTAAGCTGCATATATGGGCCCAGATATTCAATCTGCACCAGGCTGTGGTGCAAACCTGGGCGTAGCTCAACTTGTCTGTGCAGGGGCATGGACTGGGCGATATTCAACGGAGCTGCACCATGGCCCAGCATCGTTGAATATTGCAGGGTGCACCCGCGGTCGCATGAGCACCAGTGGCCAGAGTGGAGCATGGGGATGCGCTAGTGCAAGTTCCTTTGCACGAGGCGCATGCGCATCTCCCATTATTTTCAGAAGTTGACATGCAAATGGGGACATAATTTATGCAAGGCACAAATGGACACATGTACATGTATTGTGGCACCATTTGCATGCAGGTGCTCAGATCCACGACTACTTGCACCTGGTGCCCTGCCAGGCAGCAACCATCGGGGACAGAGGCACTCTGCAGCACTTCAATGTGCCCCACAGCCGATCGTGGGCATTAGAAAATGAAATAAAGTCCCCCATATCCCTGGTGGTCCAGTTGACTGCTGTCTGCCCAGTCATGGGCTTCAGTAAAAAATCCACAATATATATATCCCTGGTGGTCCAGTGGAGTGCTTCCTACCCCATCGCAGGCTTAAGTTAAAGAATGAGATAACCCATATCCCTGGTGGCCCAGTGGACCCCCGTTCCCACCGCCCACTGATCCCCACCACCCTGCCCCCCCGGTCAGCGGTGGGTGGCAGCACCCCACCTGCATGCAGTCCCACCGCCTGACACCATAGGTAGGACTGTACGTCCATTGGTCCACAGTGTAAGCCAATGGATATTCAGCCCATACCACTACACATTCCAGATATGTGAATGGATCCAGGTATACAGGATAAATATGTTTATTTACTTAGCCCACGATCAGGCGGGCAGCAGTGCACTGGACCACCAGCGATGTAGGACGTTTTCTTCATTTTACGAATGCCCACGATCGGGTGCCACCACGGAGGGGCCGCCGGAGCTCAGGTGGCCATCCACAGGTGGCAGCTGCCGTGTTGCATCATGCAATGCGGCAGCTCACCTGTGGGTGGCTGTCCATTCCTCTTTCTTTTTTGGCTTAACTTTGTGCTGGTGCAGGTAAGGGGTTGCGTATGCATGGCTCTGCACATCCCGGACTGAATATCGGGCTGTGCACAATATGTATTGGCATGACCCCCCTACCTGTGCCTGCATGCATTACTGATGCACTCCAGCACATCGGGATTTGTGCAGCGCACTTTCCCCTTTTGAATATTGTGCCGGGGCGCATCAGTGGGTAGTGCATGGCACAACACTGTTACGCCATGCGCAACTCTTTTGAATAACTGGGCCACGGTGTCAGTCACTTCATGAGTTCTTTAACCTGTGTGCTTAACTTGTGAGAAGCAAATGTTTCCGTGCTTTCTTGTCTGCAAAGTCTTGTATTATATTTCTAAAGTCAATTTTATTGCAGTTCACACTCGGTTGACAGCATGGCCAAGTTTCTTAAACGGTCCTGAGACATAGTTGATCGTAAATAATTTTTGATGATAGAAAGTTTACTGAAAGCTCTTTCTCCTTCTGCAACAGTCACAGGCAGGGTGCAAAATATCCTAATTGCAATACAAATTTCTCTGAATATTGTTTCTAGTTTCATTCTGTAGATAGCATTTAGTAGGGCCAACGGTTTTAAATGTTTCTGAAAAGTGGCACTGTATATTTTCTCAGGTGTCGAACTTCATCAGCAAAAGCACTTGTCAGGTCTTGAGAATATTTGTTGGTTAACTTCTCACAAGACGTAATTATTTCTTGATCATTCATGCTTCTCAGCTGCAACATTGGAGCAAAGTAATTGCAGATTTGTATAAGAGACTCAAATCTGCAATTTAATTCATTGATGATGTTGTCCATTGCAACATAGAAGACTGTGTTACAGAATCTATCATCTGCACTTTGACTGGTTTCTTCATCTGGAGTTTCATCGTGAAATCTCTTGCGTTTTCTTTGCCAGCTTGTTTCAAAGTCAAACTCGATGTCCATCCACTGACTGTGCCACTAGTCTCGCCTCTGAAATAATGGCATTCCATTCATTCCTGAAGAACTGCATTTCCTCTTTCAATTCAGCTATGTTAGCAACTTCTATGTCTAGTGAAATGGCTGTAGACTGAAGAACCAAGTTTCTCTCTTCAAAACTTTGGAGAATTTTTATCCAAAATGTTGCAAGCACAATTGCATTGTATGACTTGAAGTATGTTAGCAGACCCTTTGCTTCTGCCAGTGCTTCATTAGACAGCTTTTTGGATTGTATGATATAATCTAGAGCTTCCATAATGCTGGGAAGGTGTTTTGCAATAGGGCGAATTGCCTTGATTCGAGCACTCCACCTGGTTTCAGACATGCTGTGTAGTGAGCAACCTGTTTTTTCTTTCAAAATAGACCATCTCTCAGGGCTTCACTGAGCAAAATATACCAGCCGATTCGCATCCAAAAATGTTGCAATCTCAGGGCATGATTCTGCTGCATGCATCCCACAAGGTTCAGAGAATGACAGGCACATGGAGAATAAGTGGCAAGTGGGTTCTTTTGGCGAATACGAGCTTGGACCCCCTTGAATTTTCCAGACATGTTTGCTCCATTGTCAAAACCTTGTCCGCGACAATCAGCGATGTCAACTTCATGTTTTTGCAATCTCATTAGCAGCATGTCTGCAATTTCCTCACCACTTTTTTTGGAGAAGTCAAAGAACTCAAGAAACCTTTCATGAATTGTCCATTCTTCAGCATCTTGATCCTTATGTACATATCTAAGGACAACCACATTCTGTTCTGTATGATAGATGTCTGGAGTAGCATCACAAATAACAGAAAAATAGATGGCTTCACTTCTCTCTGTTAGAATTCTGTTCAAAACCTGCTGACCACATAACTCTATGAACTCATTCTGACTTTCCCATGATAGGTAATGAGCCATCATTCTTTCACCCCTGTCTTGCTTTTGCCTCACCTTCTCTAAATGATCACGCAGAATGGGATCATAGTGCGAGATCAGTTCCAGCACACCTAAGAAGTTACCATTGTGTGCATCACCAATTTTGGCAGTTCCACCTCGAAATGCCAAATTTCTTGATGCTAGAAACAAGGTTGCATCCAAAAGTCTCTCAAATAATGCTTTATGCTTTTCTGCTTCTGACTGTATTTGTTTCTGCAGTTGGCTATCAATCCCTTTACCTTGTAATGAATGTTGGAGGTTTCTCCATTGCCAGTAACAATGCTGGTGTGCACTACTCATTTCATGTTCTGGAAGCTTATCATATAATTTATGCCACTTGCCATTTGGGTTAAGACCTTTTTTTTGCACAGTGCACTGATTGATTTTTATCAGGACACTGGAAAACAAAAACATGGGACACAAAATAATGCTCCTTTATTTTTACTCACATTAACCAGTCCTCGGCGTCCTCTCACGACCATTTGAGGATTTAGAGTACAAAGATATTCAGGGAATGATCGACCATCAGGATCAGCTGGTACTGCATTTTGAATTTCTTCATATCAAATTGCATTGTTAAACGTTTAACAATATTTGTCTCTCAATGTCAGATACATTTTCTGGCCACAGACCCGGGTCATTTGGGTCATAGCACAAGTCACTCTCATCATTCTGGAGCTGTTTTGAGGCACACGTGTCTTCATGTTCCTGTGACTGACCTTGAGATGCCTCAATGGATACAGCTGTATTTTCAACCTCCATATTGTTAGACATAGTCTGACATTCAGCTTCTTCATGAGAGGATATCTTGCTGGGCTTCATTTTCATGCACAGTACCTAAAAGGTACTTCAGAATTGGTTTACTTTTTTTCAGGTCTGATTCTGCTTTTTCTCTTTCCTTTTTTTCTTTCCGCTTCTGGTAACCAGATTTATGGTGATACATTTTTGAACAGATAGATGAGTTAAGACTCCCAATTGAAAAAAAATAGATCACAACAGGCTTCCAAGACTAGGCAGTCTTCCTCTCATGTGCTGTGGAGAACATGCTGGGACACATCTTGAAAATGAGATCACGACAGGATTTCAGGACTAGGCAGTCTTCCTCACATATGCCATAGAGAACACGATGGGCACAACTTCAATATGAGATCATGACAGGATTTCAGGACTAGGCAGTCTTCCTCGCATATGCTGTGGAGAACACGCTGGGACACATCTTGAAAATGAGATCACGACAGGATTTCAGGACTAGGCAGTCTTCCTCGCATATGCTGTGGAGAACACGCTGGGACACATCTTGAAAATGAGATCACGACAGGATTTCAGGACTAGGCAGTCTTCCTCGCATATGCTGTGGAGAACACGCTGGGACACATCTTGAAAATGAGATCACGACAGGATTTCAGGACTAGGCAGTCTTCCTCGCATATGCTGTGGAGAACACGATGGGCACAACTTCAAAATGAGATCACGACAGGATTTCAAGTGTGGGCAGACAGTCAATCTCCTCTATTTGTTTACGACATCTGTAATATTGGAAAAGCACGTTAATTGCGCAACTTCAAAGGAAAGCTGTTACATCATTTATCATCATAATGTGTCTATTATATAAACACACATTGTATGATTGCTTCTCTTCTTCAAAAATAGAATTGGGTGTTGCTGGTTGTTTTATGGGACTCTTTTACTACTGTTAATGTAACAATGTGAACAATAATACCCGACAGGGCGGGTGGTATTGGTCTATACTGCACTGTCCAGAGCCGTTATGAGGCCTGACCTCACAGGTGAACGGCCTTACAGCTACCAGAAGGTCAAGTATTGCCCATAACACCCACCCTGGAGGTATTATTGCATTTAGAAAATGGGCACTATGTTATTTTTATGAAATGATCAAAACAATTTTAAAAACAATTAAAAAGAGTAGAAAAGTTGTTTTTTCTCTAAAGTAGTTCCTGTTGTACTTGTCTTGTCATGCTTGACAGTAGTTCGTAATGGCAGCTGTTTCTCACTTGAACTGTTTGTGTTGTGATGTAACGGTCTTCCACTGCTGGATGGGGTTGGGGGGAGCAAAACTGGAGAAGAGCCATTGATTCTGGGTCCCTGTGTGTGTGGTCAGGTCACTCTGTCTCTGTAGGGAGTAAAGCAGGTGTCCATTCTTTTGCATTTCATTTGTCATCAAGACAAGTTTTATACAATACTGTGATTTTACTTGGTGGTGGCTGCTCTGAGGAGTCTGTGGTGAGTGGAGGGGCTTGCTTGTTCTCTAGGTTAGCGGTAGGAAAAAATGCCCTGAACTGTTGCTGGCAAGCCAGATGCGAGGTGACTCTGAGAGGAGAAGGAGCCACGATACCTTGCTGCACAGAAAGATCCTTCCTCAAAGGGACCCTGCTTCCTCTGGCCACACAGAGAGATCAGTGTTCCCCATTCATTGTTTTAGTGCGGTGGGCCACCACCCTATATTTTTTTACCACCACTCTATATTTTTTACCACCACCCTATATTTTTTTACCACCACTCTATATTTTTTACCACCACCCTATATTTTTTGCCACCACCCTATATTTTTATCCATTATTGTTTTTGGTTTTTTATAAAATCCTCCAAAATTGTCTTTTATTGACATATTTTATTGCACTACTATCCATTTAATACCAGCACTCTATATGTAACTTAAAATCTACTTATGCACATGTACTGTGCATATAGGAGGTTCAGAAAAATAACGCACCTTTTGACCCGATCACCATTGCCACCGCCCTATATTTTCAGAGAGTGGGCAACCCTGGAGATCATCCATCAGCCTTCCTGTGCTTAGCCCGGGTATCGTGAGTAATTGTCAGGGTAGTTCCCTGTACCTTTCATTAAATGAAAGTGTATCAACTCATTTTGGCTTCTCTCCCCACGAACTGAGCCATCTGGCTCCTGATCACAATTTGGGTGTGCATGTTCTTTTTTCCATCACAGGGCCCCAACTAGCTGCAACGAACATGGCTAGCCCCTTTATCCATCCTGGGTACCCAGACAGTGTGACTATATGAGAATCTTAAGTGTATATACAGTACTGTGATTATTGATGTGCTTAACCCAATTAACCTGATTTGCCCCCTTCCTTGTTACTGCTCCCTGAATAAAATCAGATCTGTTTGTTTCTGCAAATTTACCTTGATTGTGGTGTCAGTTTATGCTAAAGCTATTGCACTGTGGCTACTGTACTGCATCATCTTATTTTACAAGGGTCCCCACAGTCAAGTTGAAGGAGCCAGTCCAGAGGGTAAGTGCCAAGCACAAGTGTAAGTGGTTTGCTTATCAGGGTATTGTAAAAGTAGCTGTTGTGTACTGTGTGAGGGCACTGGTGGGAGGAAAGAGGTCACAGTGTCACAGAGGATGTATCCTTGTAATAGCACCACCTAGGAGTTACAGTAGCAATGGCTGGAAGGATGAGAGGTGAGGAGTTGTATCCGTGAGGGCTCCTCAGGTGAGATACAGGTTACAAACCTGTGCATTGGAGCATGCATACACAGGGGTGGTTTCAAATTATGTTCAAAAGTACTGTAAGTACTACATTTGAAACCTTGTGGACAGTGCCAAAGAAAAGTACTACTTCTACTACTAATTAAACTTGGCACTAGGTCAGAATTGTGAATGTTAGCACACCGCCATAAAGAACAGTGCAGTACAAACAGCTGTCATCAACAGTAACAGGTAAAAACGCTGTTACTCCAAACAGCGAAATTGGTAAGGGTCATAAACAACACAGATGACTGCTACCATTGCTACAAACAGAGTATACACTTTTGTTTCTGTCCCCCCACCCACCCAATAATTTAAATTAATTTAAATAAACTGTGAGGGAGTGTTGATCTCTCGGAAAAATGGAAAATGTAAGAGGGTGGAGTGTTTGTCTCAGGTGTTACACAAAAAAATGTATACTTCGGGCAGGGGGAAAATGAAGCTGCATGTGGCGGAGTCCAGGAACAGAACCTTGGTCTCCTGATCTGTGCTGCTCAAGCTGGTACAGTCTTAATCTGCTCCACCATGTGAGCAGCTTGACCAGCTGGCATACTTTTCTGTTACTTATACACCCCCACCATTCAGGGGGTGTAGCCAGGATTTCAGATCTGCACGCCAAGTGGACTCCACTGCTACCCCCATTAGGGTGAGCTACCCCTCCCCAGTGTAGCCAGACAATATACAAATGTACACCAGGACCATGTTTGCTGCCTCATTTGGCACAATAAATCGACTTTTGTATCTCATGGCGGTGGTTGTTGCCATGCATGGGTAAACACAAATTACAGAAAGGTTCAGTATTTTCGTTTAGTTTTCATGGAAAAAGGAAGCAGTTCAGAGCCTATTTGCTACCACCCTTTAATGAATTGCACCATAGAGTGCTTGGGTATGCCTGCCTACACCCATACCACCATTGCCTGAATAGCTACAGGGGTAGTAGTGTTTAACATATGCTATTCTACCCTGTTACTATTCATGCATTATAATAACATTACATGAGTCCTGCTTTGAATTGTGACTTGTTTAGCTCACCATTTCAGATACTTCAACCACAGTAGTTATCTGCGTGTTCAGACATGTTTTGGTAAAATAAAGAGAATACTGGATGGACAGCTAAGCACAACCAGGCTATAGTAATGCACAAAAGATAAATAACGCACCAGGAAAGTGGCACTCAGGACAAAGCAGCTCAAATAAAACAAGTTGCCTTTTGATAAAGAACTTTGTATTGCTAGCGTCAAGGCGCTTTGTGTGCACTTTAATAAATATTGGGCACTTTATACATTTTTGGACTGCTGCATCTCTTTGCAAGTCTGTAATGATGAGTGCTGGACTTTGTTTTGTTTGTACAACAAGGCTGTGCTGCCACTGAGGGCTCCAATTCCCTCTGACTTTGAAAGCAAAACTCAAGAGGTCCATGGGAACCAGAACCCAAAGGTGGCACAACACACTGGCTGTGGATAAAGTTGCTCAACCTGTATTTTTATAGCGTAAAGTATTATTTGAAATGTAGGCACAATGGTGCTTTTGCTTTCAAAATGAAACTGACCTATGCAGTCTCTAGAGGTTTCAGAATGCTGCTGTACCACAGAATGGTATAATCATATTCCATGACCTATGAATTGTGATACAACAGCATTTTGAAAGAGATGGAGTACTATACAGAACAATGCTCTACTATATACTACCACCATGTACTGATCTGTGGTTTTATAGTACATAAACTATATAGCTTGTTAGGCACAGGTCTGAGTTACGCAGCCTGCAGCTGAGTCTATGCCACTCAGTGAAATTAGTCATGGCACTTTCACTACATTAGTCAGTCTACAGTTTTATTTATAAATTAATTTTTGTTGTGGTCCTTTTTGGTATACAGCTCATTCTGAAACACACTGTCAGCTGGAAGGTCTAGTACTTCAACGTTACAGTGATTAACCCCTCTCCAAGTAGTTACACGCTTAGCGGTCTATACTAATGTTTCTGTAAAATGAGTGATTGCCTATTATAAATGTTGTAGTATGCTTCAGGTATAAAATAAGTCCAAAACAAATGCCCTTGATAGTTGATAAAAAGTTCTGTCGATTACAACAAAGGAAAGATTCCATTGTTCTGACACTAATTTTGAATGAGTTCCTTCTTTACTAGAATTTTAATCACAACCATAGTATCCCCAAAAAGTTCCTGTTATTAATTTGTTGTACCCTGAGGTGAGAGGGGAACTGAGTGAAAAAAGGGAAAATGCATAGCCCGAGCAAGAATGCATCTGGAAGTAGGAAAGTTCTGGAATCAGAATGCCAGAGCCAGTTAGAATGCAGCAAGCCTGGGCAGGCCCGGTGGCGCTGAGGTTGAGGCGCTGGACGCCACACCTCGCACCACACCGGCGACCCAGGTTTGAGCGGACTTGGGTCATCGGGGGCAACTGGGAGGAGAGGATTGAGCATCTGGAGGATGGCTCTCTCTCCGGGAGAGCTGTGGTCATTGCTTCTGGCGACCCCCAATGGAGATCAAGATCGCACGGGAGCAGGCGCACTAAGGGGTGGAGCGCCGGGCAGATGCTATCAGCGTGCATGTGCGGGCATCACTGCATGTCTGCATTCCATGGGGAAAACTTCAAGGTGGAAAAACCCCAGTGACTTGGGAGGCAATGGCAGGGCTCGAGTGGCTAAGTCCACATGCCCAGTGCCGGTCCGGATCCTGACTTGACTCCCCGAGGTCCTGCCTCTCCCATTCGGGGCTGCGGAGGGGAGGACTAGCACCTGATTCCTTGGTCAGGGGAAGGGCATGGTGGGCGGTAGAGGCAACAAGCCGAGTGAGCCCATGCCGGAGATATGCCCAAGTCACCGGTGACAGGAGTGAGAGAGTTTGGAAACAAAAAAAGCAGCAAGCCGAATGGTTCTGGCACTGTGTCCCACAACCAAAATGAAACTGGAACAGGGTTTATGGACCCAGAGTGCGGCAAACAGTTTCTGTATTACAGGTACATTCTTGGTCTGGAGACCTAGTTCTGGCTGCATTTCAGATATAAAACTGAAATTGTTTCAGAACCATTACACTTGTTTTTGGTGTTTCAGTTCCTGACCTATCCCAGTTCCAACTCAACAATTCTGGGTGCATTCCTGTTCTGGAACCATTCAAAATTTTGTCCAGTACCGTAAGCAGTGCTCCAGAACACAGAACATAGAAATATAGATTTTGGCAGCAGATAAGGACTGCCTGGCCCATGTAGTCTGCTCATTTCCCTACCTACCTAAACTCCAGATCCTAAATGATCAGCAGCTTACCCCTCTCTCTCCTATCATTACGGTTGTCTTCTGTCTATCCCATGCATTCTTGAACTCACCAATCGTTTTAGCCTCTAAAGACTTCCACTGGGAGACTGTTCCATGCATCCACCACCCTTTCTGTGAAAAAATACTTCCTCACATTACCCAGAGTCCCTTCCCCACCTCATACTGTGACCCCTTGTTCTTGCACATCTCTTTTTTTGAAAGATGCTGCCCTCCTGGACCTTGTTGGTTCCCGGAGTACTTGAATGTCTCTATCATATCCCCACCTCACTCCCTTCCTCCAGAGTACATATATTGAAATGTATAGAGGCCCTAATTATGCTTGAAAAATGGTATCTATAGCAGCCCGATGGCGCTGAGGGTTGAGGTGCTGGACACCTCGAGGTGACCCGGGTTCATGCATGAGCTCGGGGCACCGGGGTCGGCTGGGGAGGAGCCAACTGAGCTACCGGGTTGGCAGCTCCTCCTCAGGGAGGCTTGAGGGTCTCCTCGGCACTTGGTCACCTTCTGGTGGAGGCCGTGGGTGGCACCACGTTGAGAGCCCTGGCGTTAGGGCCAGGGAGGGCAGAAGGTCCGTCACTGAGCTGTATTGCACATGTGTGCCTCCATGCACATGCGCTACCGCTGCCGGCCTTTGGGGTAACAGGAAGTAAATGAGAAAATATAGGGTCAGCAACAGGATGAAGCCTCTGGGCCGGCTCTGGGGATCCACGGGGCTCACAAGGCACAAGACCCCAAAAGACCCCAGGTCAGGCAGGGTGGCCGGCGTGGGCAGCAGTCCACTGTGGAGGATAAAAAAACAATATGGAAAAATGGTATCTATGAGTCCTTTTCAAGCAGTTCAAAAACAAAATACACTGGTTTGATATGGTGCAAACATCTTTGCTGCCAACCACCCTGTGTTTGGTTCCCTCCCTCACAACCATGTCTGGTGCCAGAGTTCCATTCTACTTTTCTTTTGTTCCTCTCCTTTCCCCCCCCACACTGCCACCAAAGTCAGCCACGTCTTCTGTCGCGGACCGGAACAGCACAGCGCACTGCAGAGTACTAAATAAGCCAAAAGTTCATTAGCGCTTTGCACAGAAAATCAGCTGTGCAAATGCAGTACTACCACAGAATGATTAGCAACATTTAAAAAAAAAACAATAGTTTCTAATTATTCCCCTTCCCCCCCATGGACTCAATCAGAAAATGGTTAGCAGTCTACTACAAAGCATTTCTGGAAATGGTTAGCATTACCCTGTTTTGCATAGCATTTTGCTACGCTATACCAGCTATTTATTACCCACTCCACTGTGAAAAAAATGTTTGCTTTTTATTTTCTATTTATGCTCCCCCTGCGCTCGGCTCCTTCGGGAGATGCCTGGCATCTTGTCCTCATTCCTTCCTGCTTGGAGCCTGTGGCAGTCCCCCCCATGTAGCCTTGGTTTTCTCCGCAGGCGTGGGCAAGGTGGGGCCCATACACCTCGAACAAATGCACTTTGTCAGCGGCCACCGATCGGGATAGGCAGGAAACCTTACAGATCATTCATGCTGGTGCTCTGTCTACCTGGAGTGCAGGGAGCCATTTCTTCGGGAATGAAGTTTGCCTGGTGTCAAAGCTGAGCCCCACAGATGTCCACCATGCCCACCCCTTTCTGAGGCCGGGGCACGCTGTACCTCAGGCCTCGGCGTGAGGCAAGTTGGAGTTTAAGTAGGTAGGTCCAGTGGGAAGGAAACCACAGTAGAGGCGAAAACTGATTTGAGCCAGGCAGATAACTCAATTCCAGAGCTGCCAGCCCTGTTTTTTTTTTTTTACACTTTTGTTTTACTAGGAGGCACACACGAGCTGAAAGCTTGTTTACAGGTGCGACCTGAGAGCACAAGGCAGTTAAGGGACTTGCTCAGGGTCACACAGTATGCAAGTGGGGGTTGTTTCCAAACTCTTCTTCCCCACCTGCATCCCATTAGCTACTTTCTCCAGCAGCAGCATCATGGAGAGCCAGGCTGGCAATACAAATGGAGTCTTTTACTGGCATTTGACAAAAGAACCTAAGTTAGTATTACTAGCACAATCCATTAATTATTGATATTATTATGATCCTCCTTGGCTAATAGGTAATGTGCAGGAGCTCACTGGAACTCAGTACCACCATCTCTTAAAAAACTGTACGACAGTTCCACCACCGTCGTCATCTTTCTCCATCGAGTTCTACAGGAGAGTTTCACCGTCTAGACATGACAGTCCAACCACTTAGAAATCTAGATAGCCCCAATTCCAGTTTAACCACTGCTAATATAATATGGCAGTATGAGATAATCTCATCAAGAGGCTGGCCATACCCTTAGAAAAATCAGATCCTTCTGGTCAGGACCTTGCAATGAGAGAGAGAGAGCGATTGATAAAAACATATTGTTTTAACGGTAACCCCCCCTTCCCCTTAAACTGGACAACTCTGACTGGAAGAACCCACCATCACATCTGATGTAGTACTGGCCCTGTTTGGGGGCTAAGCCCCAGCCCGGTGATGGACCAGATGCTGCGGATCATCACATGGCCCGGGCTAGCAGGGCAGCAGCAATCAGCGCCGGTGTCATGGGAGTGTGTTGCGCTGGACACTGGGAGGGGAGGGACCACGGGGCCGTCGGCATGGAGACACGTCTTTATATTAACCAAAACACGTGTCTCCTAATTGTTGAGCATATTAACACCTTTGATCACATGTAGTTAAAGACCCCCCCACCCTGCAGGCTGAGCAACAGGACACACACCACAATCCATTCCTTGGGAAAGTTTACATTATGAAAAAGTTTTCCGTTCTCTACTAAGTCTTTAACATTTCGTGCTTCTTTATTCCCCCCAGAAAGTGGAGGGGGGCTGCTGGGGACCCCTGAAATGAAAAAAATTATTTTCCACCTCCCTCATTGCCCATGACTACTCCTGTGGCCACTTTGACAGTCATGTTGACTCCCAAAGTCCCATTTCCTAATATCTTCAATTCCTATAATAGTTAAGCAAAAACAAAATAGACATAACAATTGACAAGGCACTGGCAGCCCTTACCAGGTTGGATGGATCCGTGAGGACAAGTTGGGACATTGTCTGAGAAAGACATCACACAGTGGACTCGGAGTTAGAACGACGCCACGAGTCAATGGAGCTGTGACTGGCGCATTAAGGGCAGGCTTCAGGCCTGTGAGTCTGTGACTCGACCCCGACGACCCGACTATTGTAACTGGCCAACTGGGCAGTAGCTGAGAGAAACTCCAGCGGCGACCTTTCCCGGCTCACTTCTTGCTTGCTGCCTTTCTGTGCTTCGGCTGCCTCTGCCTCCTTGTGGTCCCTGTCCCTCTGTCCGTGACTGTACCGTATTGGTGGTGCGACTCCCGACGACTCCTCTCTCTCTCGAGTCTCTCACTGGCCGCACCGACGCCATTCCCGCTCAGAAAACACGAGTCACGACACAAACTGACGCACAGTACAGTAGCTGCAGCAAACGTCATCACGTAACGTTTCTACGGATGATTTAGCACTGTAAATTCTTTACTGTCCCAAGGGGGGGATCATTTATGCAACAGGCAACAGTATTGGAAGAAAGTCTGATGTGATGCATAAATAACCCACCCCGCACCTGGATGGCAAGCATGGCCCTTGATTTGATTTTTTGGCGCAGAGAGCTGCTCAGTCAGATGGCCGGGCCCCCCTTAATGCCGGGCCTGGGAAAAAAGTCCCGGTTGTCCCCCCATAACGGCGGCCCTGCCTGATGGCATGCATCCTTGGGTACTAAAGAAACTAAGGGTGGAGCTAGCAGCGCCATTAGCAGAACTGTTTAGTGAGTCTCTGAGCACAAGAGAAGTCCCAGAAGACTGGAGAAGGGCTCATGTGATCCCACTCCACAACAGTGGTAGCAGAGAGGAGGTGGAGAACTACAGACCAGTAAGTCTTACCTCAGTAGTGGGCAAGATTATGGAGGCACTCCTTAAAGAAAGGACAGTGCAATACCTGGAATCCATAGGAGCACAGGATCCAAAACAGCATGGGTTTACAATCTGTCTATCAAGATATTGACAGTGTGTGCTGCCTGAGATACACGTTTAGTTATGCTCCATTTTTACTCATTTTACTCGTTTTGTTTAAACATTTTTTTTTTTTGCTTTTTGTGTAGTTAGTTAGGGTTCAAGAAGTGAAGAAGATTAGTTTTATTTGTGTTTTATTCAAGTTATTCTCAGGTTTCACTTTGTTTGTGATGCTAGTCCAAAAACAAACTGGAAGCTGCTGTGGACGTTTTCTTTTTCTCCCTTTTGGAGCCCGGTGGTGTCCTGAAATTCGGCGGTGATTGAGGCCGACCTAAGGTTGGGCTTCTGGGCTGTAAGAAGGATCCCGTTTGCTTCATTGTTCTGGGCTGTGAGAGGATATCGTGGGCTTTATTGTTCTGTTCGGGACTGAGATACATAGATACATAGATACATAGACAGTGTCGGCAGATAAGGGCCTATGGCCCACCTAGTCTGCCCATTTGAGCTTGTAAGTTCAGTTTGTTTTCCTAGAAGTCTATTTCCCCTTACCCCTGACCTCTAGAATTCCTTTATGTCTATCCCATGCATTCTTAAATCCGTGATTGTTTCAGCTCCCACCACTTCCTCTGGCAGGGTGTTCCACTTGTCCACCACCCGTTCTGTGAAGAAATTCTTTCTCATGTTTCCTCTGAATCGTCCTCCCTCCAACTTCATCCCATGCCTCTAGTCCTGAAACATCTTTTTGCTTAAAAGTGTTTTCCTGCACCCTGTTCCTCCCTGTAAGATACTTGTATGTCTCTATCATATCCCTCTCTCCCTCCTCTCTCCAGGGAGTACATGTTCAGTTCCTTCAACCTGTCTTCATAGGACTTGTGATGCAACCCATGCACAATCTTTGTTGCCCTCCTCTGAACCTTCTCTACCCTGTCTATGTCCTTACGTAG
Source organism: Neoceratodus forsteri (assembly GCA_016271365.2). Classification (NCBI taxonomy): domain Eukaryota; kingdom Metazoa; phylum Chordata; order Ceratodontiformes; family Ceratodontidae; genus Neoceratodus; species Neoceratodus forsteri. The sequence continues at coordinate 719,950,194 of CM057458.1, read as the reverse complement.
GTATGGTCTCCAGAACTGTACACTGTACTCCAGGTGGGGCCTCACTAGTGTCTTGTATGCGGAATTATGACCTCCCTTTTCCTGCTGGTGATGCCCCTGCCTATACATCCCAGCATCCTATTTGCTTTACCTGATGCCTTGTCACACTGTTTCCCTACCTTGAGGTCATCAGAGATGACAACCCCAAGATCCCTTTTCTGCTTGGTGCATGCTATATCCTCACCCCCCAACTGATATATTGTGCCAGGGTTTTTGTGCCCCATATGCATTATCTTGCACTTCTTTGCATTGAATTTCAACTGCCAAACCCTTGACCATTCTTCAAGTTTCTGCAGGTCCCTTCTCATTCTGTCTACACCCTCTGGTGTGTCTACTCTGTTACAGAGCTTTGTGTCATCAGCGAACAGTGAAATTCTGCCTTCTAGATCCTGTGCAATGTCACTGATGAAGATGTTGAATAGGACCGGTCCCAGCACTGATCCCTGTGGTACCCCACTGGTCACTCTTCCCTCTGTGGAGTGACAGCCATTTACCACCACCCTCTGTGTCCTGCCACCCAGCCAGTTACCTACCCACCACACTACTGTCCTGCCCACACCTTATTCCCCAGTTTGTGTAATAGTCTTCTATGTGGCACAGTGTCAAAGGCCTTGCTGAAGTCCAGATAGGCCATGTCCACTGCCCTCCCCTGATCCACCTCCCTAGTCACCCAGTCAAAAATTCAATGAGGTTGGTCTGACATGACCTCCCTGGTGAAACCATGCTGCCTTGGGTCCTGTAGTCCATTGACAACCAGATGTTCCACCAATCTCTCCTTCAGTAGTGCTTCCATCATCTTTCCCACTACCGAGGTGAGGCTGACTGGTCTGTAGTTCCCTGCTTCCTCTTTGTTCCCACTTTTGTATAAGGGGACTACATCTGCTGTCCTCCAGTCTTTGGGTACCTCCCCTGTTTCCAGTGATTGGCTGAACAGGATAGCCAGAGGTTCAGCCACCACCTCTCTTAGTTCTTTAAGGACCCTGGGGTGCACCCCATCTGGCCCCATTGCTTTATCAGCTCTTATTACTTCCAGTTCCTTCAGGACCCTTTCTCGTGTAAAGGGACTTGTGTCCATTTCTGCACAATTCTCACCCCTTGTACTCCCTTCAGACCCATTACCCCCTCTTCCTTAGTAAAGACTGAGCAGAAATACCTGTTCAATATGTCAGCTTTACTGTTGTCATCCTCCACGTGGCTTCCATCCTCCCCCTTCAGTCTCACTATCCCTCCCTTTGTCCTTCTTTTTCCTTATGTACCTGTAAAGGTTTTGTCCCTTTAACCACTGATTTTGCAATGTGTTCTTCTGTCTGAGCTTTGGCTTCCCTTACTGACTTCCCTGCCTCCCTTTGTTTCTCCTGGTACTTCTCCCTATCCCTTCTGCCTGTGTCTTTTTGTATTGCCTGAATGCAATCTTTTGGCTTTCACTTTCTTGCTACCTCTTTGGAAAACCATAATGGTCTCCTCTTCTTTTCCTCTTGCTAACCTGCTTAATGCATAATTCTGTTGTTCTTATAATCCTCATTTTAAATACTGCCCACTGTTCCTCAATCCCTGATTCCTGTCCCATTCCCTTAATGCCTCTTTCAAGCATCTCCCCATTTTCCCAAAGTCTGCCCCCTAAAATCCAGGATACGTGTTTTGTGTGGTTTGGTTCTGCTCTTTCTGTGATTTCAAACCACAATGACTGGTGGTCACTGTTACCCAGGTGCTCCCCACTGTTACCCCCATCACACTGTCCCTGTTTGTGAGCACAAGGTCCAGTATTGCCTTCTGCCGAGTTGGTTCCATGACCAGTTGCTTGAGGAAGGCACCCTGAAGGAGTCCAGGATAAATCTGCTCCTAGTTGATGCTGCTGCTGGGATGCTCCAGTCCACGCCTGGTATATTGAAGTCTCCAACCAGTACTACCTCACCCTTGTCTGCCATCCTTTGGATGGCTAGCATCAGCTCCCTATCTGTTTCTTCCTCCTGGGCTGGTGGTCTATAGACCACACCTGTGCGGATGGCTGGCCCCATTTTCCTTTCCAGCTTAACCCGCAGTATCTCTCCCCATTTTGTTCCTCCTGGATCTGTGTGGCCCTTATGTCATTTTTCACATACAGTGCCACTCCTCCCTTCCTGCCAGCTCTGTCTCTTCTGAATATGTTGTGCTAGGTATGGCCATCTCCCAGTCATGGTTATCATTACACCAGGTTTCAGTGATGGCCACAATGTCCAGGTCTGACTGTACCATGACAGCCTCAGATCTTCCATCTTGTTGCTAAGGCTCCTGGCATTTGCACACATGGCTTTCCATGATTTGACCTCCCTAGACTGCTTCACTGTTCTCACTCCAGCCCCTTCCTTGGTTGTCATTTATCCCTGGTTCTCCTTGCTGTCTGCCCCTCTGCTGAATTTTGCCCTTTCTGCTTATCCACCTTTTGGACACTAATCTCCATCTTTGCACATGCTTTGCAGAGGTAGCCACTCCTCTGGTTCACTGGTTCCATTACTAGCTGTGGGGGTGAGCAAGTAAGTACCGCCCTTGCTGGCCTGCCACCTCCTTTGCAAGTTTAAATGTTGTCAATGTAGCATTTAAACTTATCATTGAGTGCTTGGATTCTCTCCAGGATGGATGCAGGCCGTCAGGCTTGAATAAACCTCCATCCCTCCAGATGGGTCCCCAGTCACCAATGAATCCAAACCCTCCTCATAGCACCAGTTCTTCAACCATGAGTTAAAGTTCCTGGTGCATGCACTCCTATGCTCTCCTTGCCTCACAGGTAGTACTTGAGAAAGTGACAGAAGTAGCTACTTGCTTGAGACCCCTCCCAGTTTCCTAAACTCTTCCTGAACTTCCTTTGGCTCCCCATTTGCCAAGTCATTAGTACCTAGGTGGATAATGACATCTAGCTCACCCTCCTGTCTTGCCTTCCCAGTGATCCCCAGTATCTTCCTTCCATCCCTCCATGCCGTGGCACCTGGTGGCACCTCATCTCCTGTCCTCCCCTCCTGTGTTCCTAGCTGGATCCCTCTTATGATGGAGTCCCCACCAGGATTCGCTTCCTCCTCCTCTGGGGTCCACTGCTTTCCCCACTGAGGTCACCTCCTTGCCCAACCTCCACATCCTTTCCTTCCACTTCCTGGGTACCTCTATTTGGTTGTCCTCATTTGCCAGTGTGGCATATGAGTTCTTGAGAAGAATAGGATCTGGGATGTGCCTCTGCCTGACTGCTCTAACCCTCCCTGAGCCCACTGTCATCCAAGTGCTCCTCGTTCGCGCATCCTTTGAGGCAGCTGCATTGGACTGGGTGGTTCCTGGACAGGGTGATGGTACTCCTGACCCAGTTTCTTCCGCTCTGAGTCTGGCTACCTCATCCCGAGTCCCGAGAGATGCATGCAGATGGGCAGCACCTCAGTGTCCAGAAGGTCTGCCTGAATATGGCTGCCCCACAGCCACTGCATTGCACCACCCTCACATTATACTGCAGTAATTCCACTACTTATCTGCTACTAAAGCTCTCTTAGTTCTCTCTTTATTTATTTACAGTACTAAAAATCCTGTAACTGATCCTCAGATATATATTTTTTAAGGAAAAAAGAAACCAATAAATAAATAAATGAGTCAAAACACTTGTCGTGCTTGAGGGTGGTCTTTCCCTTATGCCCTCCTACTTCACATCTTACTATACCCTGTGTTTAGCTCCTGTCAATCAGATTTATCAGGGCATATAATTAAGAGTTGGGGAAGGGGTGGAGGGGGGCGAAATTTGCAGCAATTAAAGACAGCACAGAATTACACCACCACTATTTTTAAATTTTCAACAGCCCAAAACAATTATAAGTAAAGACAACACAGAAAGAAAGTATAGTGTCACTACAAGCCTACAATCTAAGTTTAAAAGAAAATACCAGTTACCAGTTACTCTGAAGCACTGAATTGAATATGTTCTCTTCCTCTCACCTTCTGGCTTCTTCTGAGATGAACTCTGTTTGCTGCTTTAACTGTGACTAAGCCCCACCTCCAGTTATCACGTAGCTGAGGTCAGAGGCCAGACAATTAACACCCTTCACCCAGCTACAGGACAGTCAGACTAGCCAAGATAAAATTTGCAGCAATTAAAGACAGCACAGAATTACACCACCACTATTTTTTAAATTTTCAACAGCCAAAAACAATTATAAGTAAAGACAACACAGAAAGAAAGTATAGTGTCACTACAAGCCTACAATCTAAGTTTAAAAGAAAAATACCAGTTACCAGTTACTCTGACGCACTGAATTGAATATGTTTCCTTCCTTCACCTTCTGGCTTCTTCTGAGATGAACTTCTGTTTGCTGCTTTAACTGTGACTAAGCCCCACCTCCAGTTATCACGTAGCTGAGGTCAGAGGCCAGACAATTAACACCCTTCACCCAGCTACAGGACAGTCAGACAAGCCAAGATAAAATTTGCAGCAATTAAAGACAGCACAGAATTACATCACCACTATTTTTTAAATTTTCAACAGCCCAAAAACAATTATAAGTAAAGACAACACAGAAAGAAAGTATAGTGTCACTACAAGCCTACAATCTAAGTTTAAAAGAAAAATACCAGTTACCAGTTACTCTGAAGCACTGAATTGAATGTTTCCTTCCTTCACCTTCTGGCTTCTTCTCCTTCACCTTCTGGCTTCTTCTCCCTGATATTGCTGACTCTCCCATACTGAATTGCCCTTTGACTGTGGTGAGAGAACAGACGGGCAGTAGCTTGTTCTCTATTTACGGTAAGAGTGTGGTTAGAAGAGTGTACAGCCCTGTTTCTGGTGGAGAGCGAGACCGGGAAGAAACAACTGCCTGAAGGGATTTTTCCCACTTTCGTAGTCGGGATACTGTTTTTCTCTACTGTTTCAACCGGGACTGAGGGACTGCTGAGCCTCCCATACTGAACTGCTTCCTGACCGTGGTGAGAGCTCAATCAGGCAGTAGTTTGATCCTTGTCTGCAGTGGGAGCGCAGTCAGGAAAGGAAATTTGGGCCATCAATTGGTGGAATGTGACTGTGTTTTCAGTGACTGGAAGGACCTTGAATGCGGTTATAAAGTGTGAAGTCTGCTGCCATTTTTCTGCCCATTTGGAGCAGGCACTGGTGTGGTGAGAGCATATCCAGCGTTCAGAAAGCATATTTGAGAGTGGCGGTATCTACTCCTTTGGACTGCAGATGAAAGCCTGGATTTTGGACCTTGTGGTGTTTGGAAAATCGTGAGTGGGGGACTGATTTGCTGATCAGTGCCCCCTTTTCTTTCTTTTTTGTAGTTTTATACATGTTTGGTAGTCCAGAAGTAGGGCAGTATGGTGGTTTGGTTGTGGGTTCTGTTCATCCCCCAATTGGTGCCTGGGTAATTTTGTTATCTCCTGGGACCGAGCTGTAGCTGCTTTGCTCTCCCCTGGGGAGCTAGGGATTAGTAGGGGGGCTCCTAAATTATCCCCAGGTTGGTCCTTTTGGTGTGGCCTTGGGGTATTTGTGGCTGCAGGTCTTTCTTGTATAGTGGGACCTGATAAGGCGGATTGAGGGGTGAGGTGGGGGAGCCCCTGCCTTGTATTGTTTTGGCCTGTATTTACTTCTGGTAATTTTTTACTTTTTTCTCAGAATATCCACCGAGACTGAACATTTTCTGGAAACATTTATTTTGCTTCATCGGACTTGACATTGGGTTTATTTTACATCGAATTACTTGGATTGTTACGGCTTTCCTACTGTTTGACACATTCTTTCCCAGATTTTTTCTTCTTTTAATTGTTTTATAGCTTTCTGGTAGTGAGAGTACCAGTGTGTTTGGTATGTTGTGTGTTGTGTTTTGTTATTATTTTTTTTTCCTCAGCTGTGGGAGGGCTGGGGGAAATTTATGTTATTGTAATTTGTTATTGTTATTTTGTTTTGAATACCCTGTGAGAGGGGATTGTTTCATTATTTTTCCCTCCCCTTGGTTATTTTCTTTTCCTTCAGGGTTTGAATGGCTATCTTATAGTGGGAGTGGATAGTTTATTTGATTTATTTGGGGGTTTTAGTTTTGTTTTCAGTTACATTTTGTGATTTGGGAAATTTGAGTTTTGTGCTTTCTATTATTTTAAGTGCTAATTGAAATGTGCCTACTTGCCCCTCCTGTCCTGTGCTATTCGACCTTCGCTGTCCATGCCCTCCACCCCTTCTCTCTCCCCCCACCTGCTCTTACCTATCAATGCTGTCGGTCATTGGGGATTGCTCATAGTGGGGGGAGTCAGGGGGGTGGGTGGGGGTTGAAGACAACAGAGTGAACAGGGCTCTCCCATAGGGGTGGTTAGGCCCAGAAGACACCCTGAGGTGAAATGGTACCAGGAACGTGGTGATTCCATTCTGGTTCCCATATCCAAGGAAACCTGCAGTTTGGGAGGGCAAGTAGTTGGGATTGCTCGCCAACCTTGTCCAACTTGGGCGCTGTTATGCAATACCAGATCTGTCTGCAACAAAACTGGTCTTATTTCAGACTTTGTTGCTAGGGCAGATCTGGTTTGCATTACCAAGACCTGGTTGAATGGAAATGCGGCCCCTTTTTTAGAGGCCGCTGTTCCCACCGGGTACTCGGTTGTACATCGCCCGAGATTGGACCATGGGGGGTTGCGGTTTGTTTCAAGACTGAATTGGGCCTAACTGGTGTACCAGTTAAGGAGGCCAGGTCATTTGAGTGTACTGTGGTAGCTGGTGTCGGGTGCAGGATCGCCCTCATCTACCATCCACCAGATGATGAGAAGCTATTCCTGCAGGAAATAGCAGATTTCCCTGCCGACATGGCATTGGAGTCGCCCAGACTGATGGTTCTGGGTGACTTCAATGCCTGGGTCGATGACGAATCTTCGCTTTTTGGTCAACACTTCCTCTAGGTGATGACATCTCTGGGTTTACACAAGTTGTTTCCTCAGCTACACACAAGGGAGGTCACTCTCTTGACCTGATCTTCCTCCTGGAGATCGAGGCCTCCGATTTAGTGGTGGAACCAGTCCGTTGGTCTGATCATTACTCAGTTGGGTTCAATTTTGAGGCCCCCCTGGGTAGGTCGGCCCCTGTGGAGTTGGTCAGGTACCGCCCTTTGCGGGATGTGGTCCCTGAGGACCTGATGGTGGTTATTGACCTCTCGTTGTTGGACAAGTCTTGCACTGATCCTGAGCAGTTGGTAGTGGCCTATAATGGGGCCATATCTTCAGCCCTTGATCAGATTGCTCCTGTCTGAGTTAGCCCCCTTCCGCATCACCCTGGAGCCCCATGGTTTGATGGGGCTCTAAAAGAGTTGCAGAAATTGAGGCGTAGGTTAGAGCGTCGTTGGAGGAAGACTGCCACTGATGCTGACCACCGCATTTTGCTAGAGCATTATAAACTCTACCAAACAGAAATTTCACATAAGAAGGCAAAATTCCTGTCCAAGGAAATTTCTGTCGCATGGAACCGACCGGCTCAGCTCTTCAGAACTGTTGACAGGCTGTGCAACCCAGCCTGTCAGCAGCTCTGTCGAGTTTTTACACAAACTGATTGTGACAAGATCGCTCGCTTCTTTGCGAAAAAGGTCGATGATATCAGGAGGGAGTGCCACCAACTTCACTCTAAGGGGGTTGCTGTTGATCGGTGCTCTGTCACAGAGCCCGGAGTTTCCTGGAGTACCTCTGACCTGCAGGATTTTGTAGACATTATGAGGATTGTACAGGAGTTGCATCCCACGTGCTGTCATTTAGACCCAGGCCCTACTTCCCTGATTTTGGGTTGTAGTGAGATCATTGGCCCGGTCTTAGCTCAGATTGTCCAGTGCTGTTTAGATATGGGTGAGTTCCCTAGCTCCCTGAAGGAAGGGGTGATGATCCCCCTTCTGAAAAAAGCTTCTTTAGACCCAGAGAACCTAGCAAACTACAGGCCTATCTCTAACCTCCCTTTTGTGGGGAAGATTATTGAGAAAGTTGTGGCTGCTCAAATGGATAACCATTTAACCATCCATAATTTATACAAACCTCTCCAATCTGGTTTTCATAAGAGGCATAGTACTGAGACTGCTCTGGTTTGGGTGCTCAAGGATCTCCTGATGGTGAGAGATAGGAGACACCGTTCTATCTTGGTTCTCTTGGATCTATCATCAGCTTTTGATACTGTGGATCATGGGGATCTGCTCGAATGCCTGAGGTACATCTGTGGGCTGTCGGGTACAGTTCTCAGATTGTTTTCATTTTTCCTCGCTGGGAGAATGCAGAGGGTGGTCTCGGGTTTGTTTTCATCCGGGGCCTTCTCTCTGCCTTGAAGGGGTACCTCAGGGTTTGGTGTTGTCCCCCATGTTATTCACAGTATATATGCTACCCCTTGGAGACATTGTAAGATGGTATGAGCTGAGGTTTCACTGCTATGCTGATGATACCCAGCTCTACCTGTCTTTTGCACCTGACCAGGTTGGTGCTATCTCGGTACTGAACAACTGCCACACAGAAATCCAAGATTGGATGAATTCCAGCTGTCTAAAGTTGAACCCAGGAAAGACTGAGGTTTTGGTTGTGGGCCTGGGTCATAGGGTAGAGGGATTGAGGACTGGGCTCCCTTCCGGTTTAGTTCTGGGGGAGGCACAGATTCTCACCTCTGAACAGGTGCGAACTGCAGGATTCCATTAAAGTGTAGTAATTTTATAACCAGAGGGGGTGTAATACAACTGAAGTTCTTTGATTTCTGTGCTAGACACATAGGATTTGGAAGGGTATTTGTGCAATATTTTAGAAGTGTCCTGCTGGCTAAGCAGTGAGTTTATCCCTGGTTTCAGATAAAGGGTTTGTGTGTGTATTAGAAGCAGACATAGCAAATTGTCTTCACTGAAAGGCTTGCTTACATCACAGGTGTCGCTAGTCAATCAATGGATTCTGGGTGGGGCTTTTATCACTGTGCTATCTTAGGCAAACTACACAGAGAAAAGCCAGTCAGAAAAGACTTGCCTGCTCCTGTTGGAAGCTGAGAAACTTGCTATATTGCAGAGTACAAACTAGAACGCATTTGAGGGACTGGGAACCTGGTAAAACATAATATTGTAGGGGACTAGTAAGGAAGGTAAGCTATGCTTTCTACAGAAAGTTTCATTATTTTCTTATTGGCATTAAGAATTGCATAATTCCATTAAAGTGTAGTAATTTTATAACCAGAGGGGGTGTAATACAACTGAAGTTGCTTGATTTCTGTGCTAGACACATAGGATTTGGAAGGATTTTTGTGCAATATTTTAGAAGTGTCCTGCTGGCTGAACAGTGAGTTTGTTTTTATCCCTGGTCTCAGTAGAGTGGTTTGTGTAGGAGCAGTGGTCTAGTAAATTGTGGTGTTGGTTAACTTACTATAAAGGGCAGTACTCACCAGGGTGGTGGAGCAGTGGTGTATTTGATTGTTTCTAACAGCCACCAGTGGTTGTAGCCTACCCACCCACCCTTCCCTCACCCCGCCCACCCAGTCGTAGCATTTTTTATAGCCAAGCTTCTGACATCACTTCCTCAACAGGTCTTGGCGCAGAACTGTCATATTCCTAATTACCCAGCAGAGTGCATAAAGGGTAAGTACACACAAAAACAACAAAAAAAAATTATATATTACTCTTTGTATATTATAAGGAAGAGGGACATGTGGGGAGTGGTGCAATGCACTGGCTGTGGGGCAACAATTTTCCGGGAGACATTCTGGAACCTGCATTGCTGCCCTATTTGCAGGCAACTGTCAGCTCTGAGGGAGGAGTTTGCCCACCTCCAGGCTGAACTGGCAAGGACTAAGGAGGCCTCCTTCACCCATACAGCACCAGTTCCACAACCACTGCCTCAGAGGTTACCATGTGTGAAGAGCAGATGAACCACAGTAGGTTCTGGGTGGGTGAGGGTTGTGGAACAGAGGTGTAGCCCCCGGGTTGCACCTCTACACAAATCATATGTCAGTCTGGCAAATCAAGGTTCCTCTATGATGACACCCTCATTGGAGACCAAGAAGAATGCTGGGGACATCCACAAGGGAGACTCACAAAAGGGTGGCAAGGGACACCACAGGGGAAAGAAACAGCTTCTGATAGGGGACTCAATTGTTAGGGGTGTAGACCTGGGGAAGGGAGAGGAGAGGGAAGTAAAGTGCCTGCCTGGTGCCATGGCTTGGAAGGACAGGATGCAAATCCTCAGGATTGCAGAAGCAGCATCACAAGAGAGGAAACTAGATATCATTGTCCACCTCGGGACAAATGACCTAGCTAGGCATGAGATCAGTGCAGTTCAGGATGAATTTGTGGAGTTGGGGAAGGGCCTTAGACAGGTAGCAAGCACGGTAACCTTCTCAGAGGTGCTGCCAGTCTATGGCAGGGGTGAGGCTAGGGTACTGCACACCATGCAGTTTAGTGAAAGGTTGCAAAACTGGTGCAGAGCACAGGGCTTTGGCTTCATTGGGGACTGGGGGTCCACCTGGAGAGATGAAGGTCTGTACTGGCATGATGGTCTGCATCAGTCCAGGAAGGGAAAGACGCTCCTAGGTGACAGGTTTAAAGGCTTCCTTGGCAAGCTTTTAAACTAGCCAAGGGGGAGGTGCTGATAGGAAACAGGAAAGTTCAAGCCTCCCCCCACAAAACATGGCAGGTAGTAGGGTAAACACTGAGGTACAGAGCTTGACAGAGGGCAGGGCAGGGGTAAATGGAAAAATGGACAAGGGCAATAAGAGCAGGGATGGGGTAAAAAAGGATAAAGCCAACATTAAATGGAGGGCAATGAGTACCAATGCCCATAGTCTTGGAAACAAGCTTCCAGAGCTAGTAGCCCTGATGGAAGAGGAACACTTGGATATTGTGGCAGTCACAGAAACATGGTACACAGAGAACCATGTCTGGGATGTCAACATACCAGGGTACACAATCTACAGAAGGGACAGGGAGGGTAAAAGAGGAGGTGGAGTAGCTCTCTACATAAGGGAAGGGATCAAAGCTACAGAACTAAAAAGTAAAGGGGGAGGACAAGAGGAACTCTGGGTCACCTTGGAGACAGGGAATGGCATCACAATCCGCACAGGGGTTGTATACAGACCCCCGTCTCAAGAGGAGGAAATGGATAAGAAAATGATAGAGGGCATTCTCAAAATGGCTGAAAAAGGGGAGATACTGTTGATGGGGGATCTGAATATGCCAGATGTTAACTGGGTGACATGGACTGCAGCCACATCCAAGAGCAGAGTCATTCTCGATGCCCTACAGGGGGCATGCCTTAGACAGCTAGTGGTGGAACCCACTCAGGAGCAATATTAGACCTGGTACTCTCAAATGGAGAGAGGATCACAAATTTAGAAGTTAGTAGACATCTGGGAACAAGTGACCACTGCACAGTGTGCTTCACAATAAACACAACCATGGAGACAAGCCATACAAAGACAAGGATATTGGACTTTAGAAGGGCTGACTTTGGCATAATGGGTGAATACCTGAGGAATGCATTAGCAAATGGCCAGAAAGGAGGGGTGGAAGAACAATGGAGAAAAATCAAAACTGCCATCATGGAGGCAACAAGCCTTGTGTGAAACAAATAAAGAAAACAAAGCGGAATAAAAAACACTATGGTTCTCAAAAGAGGTATCAGGAAGGTTAAGGAGAAAAGGCTGCATTCAAAAAGTATAAGGAATCACAGACGGAGCACTACAGGAACTGTATCAATTAAAGCAGAAAGAAGTGGGGAAGGCAGTCAGAAAATCAAAGGCCCAAACTGAGGAAAAGAAAGCCAACTCAGTTAAGAAGGAGGATAAAACCTTTTATAGGTACATTAGGGAGCATAGAAAGGTTAAGGGAGGGATAGTGAAGATTAACAAAGGAGAGGGGAGGTGGGCAGAGGGAGACAGTGAAAAGGCAGAGATACTGAATGAATACTTTTGCTCAGTATTCACAAAAGAAGAAGATGAGGAGTTACCTAAACCAAACAGTAGAAGCACTCTGGATAGCGGGGTTGACGCCAGTCCATTTACAGAAGAAAGAGTACTGAAAGTACTCCTAAAACTCAAGGTGGACAAAGCAATGGGGCCTGATGGGATTCACCTTAGAATCCTAAAAGAGCTAAGGGAGGACCTAGTGACACCACTAACCACACTTTTTAACAAATCATGGGAAGATGGGGTGGTACCTGAGGACTGGAGGAGGGCAGATGTGATTCCCCTTCACAAAAGTGGGAGCAAGGCAGAAGCAGGAAACTACAGACCTGTTAGTTTGACCTCAGTGGTGGGGGAAATGATGGAATCACTTCTGAAAGAAAGAATTGTTGAGTACCTAGAGGCCAGAGGGGCACAGGACCCAAAGCAGCATGGATTCACAGCAGGAAGGTCATGTCAGATGAATCTAATCGATTTCTTTGACTGGGTGACCAAAGTAATTGACCAGGGAGGGGCTGTGGATATGGCCTACCTAGACTTTAGCAAGGCATTTGACACAGTCCCGCACAAAAGATTAATAATCAAGTTAGCCAGCCTGGGAGTGGGTCCCAGGGTGGTAGCCTGGGTAGCAAACTGGCTGCACAACAGGACACAGAAGGTAATAGTGAATGGAACACATTCTGAAGAAAGATGGAACACATTCTGAAGAAAGGGGGGGTTACTAGTGGAGTACCTCAGGGCTCAGTACTGGGTCCAGTCCTCTTTAACGTCTTTATAGGTGACATTGCAGAGGGTCTGGAAGGAAAGGTATGCCTCTTTTGCAGATGAGACAAAGATCTGTAACACAGTTGATACACAAGGTGGGGTAGAAAGGATGAGAAGGGACTTGGCAAGGTTGGAGGAATGGTCAGACATATGGCAACTTAGATTCAATGCAAAGAAGTGCAAAGTAATGCACCTGGGAAATAAAAATCAGGAAGAGTACACAATAGCAGGAGGTACTAACGACAACAAAATGGAAAGGGATCTGGGTGTAGTCATATCAGATGACCTAAAGGTGGGTAAGCAATGTGAGAAGTCAGTAAGGAGAGCCAGGGGGATAAGGGGATGCATAGGGAGGGGCATCACAAGTAGAAAAAGGGAAGTGGTTATCCCTCTATACAGACAGTTGGTGAGACCCCATCTGGAGTACTGAGTGCAGTTTTGGAGACCTCATCTACGCAAGGACATAGACAGGATGGAAGCAGTCCGGAGGAGGGCAACTCAAATGGTGCAGGGTCTACATCAGAAACCATGTGAAGAGAGACTGAGAGAGCTTAATATTGTATACCCTTGATGAAAGGAGGGATGGGGGGGACATGATAGAAACTTTTAAGAACCTCAAGGGAATCAACAAAGTCCAGGAGGGTAGCATCTTTCAGAAAAGATGTGTAAGAACAAGGGGCACAATTTAAAGTTGGGGGATGGCTCAGGGGTAATGTGAGGAAATTATTTTTCACGGAGAGAGTGGTGGACACGTGGAACCGCCTTCCTGGAGAGGTTGTGGGGTCTAAAACAGTGGGGGAATTCAAACATGCATGGGACAGACATAAGGCAATTATAGTAGGGGGTTGCAGGAAGTAGGCTGTTGGTTAACTAGAATCTGCAGCTTATCCAATAGGTAGAGAAATGGGCAGACTGAGTGGGCCAAGTGGTCCTTATCTGCCATCAAAGTCTATGTTTCTATGTTTCTATGTTTCTAACCTGGGAGTGGAGCTTGACGATGGTCTGACTCTTCGACATCAGGTATTGGCAGTCATTAAGCTAGCCTTTTTCCTTCTTAGGAACATTGCCAGGATTAGGCACCTTGTTCCACCCAGTGACCTGCCTGTCTTGGTCCATGCCTTTGTGACATTGTGCCTTGATTACTGCAACTCCCTTTATCTAGGGATTCCTGGGGTTGATATCCACCCCTTGTAGTTAGTGCAGAACGCAGCAGCACGTTTGCTGGCTGGGGCATCTAGAAGCTCTCATACCACCCATGTGCTGCATGCTCTGCACTGGCTGCCAATACAGTGGACGGATCACCTTTAAAGTAGGTCTATTGACTTAAAAAGCCCTACATGGACAGGGTCCCGATTACTTGAAAGAGTTCCTGGTTCCTTACATTCCATTGTGACAGCTCCACTTAGCTGACAAAGGGTTGCTGGAGATTCTGAGGGTTAATTTGAAGTCATCTGGTGCGCATACCTTTGGATTTGCTGCACCTACTCTCTGGAATTCTCTGCCCCATCAGCTCCGGGAGTGCAGGACAGTGGGGAGTTTTAAGCAGGCACTAAAGACTTTTTTTATGGGGAAAGGCATTTCCAGTTTTGTTGTGATTTTATATTATATGTATTTGTATATGTTTTTATCTGTACTAATACTGTACAGCGCTTTGGAATCTTGAAAGGTGCTTAATTAAATACATTTTATTATTATCATTATTGTTACAACAGGAAGGTCCTGTCAAACTAATCTCATAGATTTTTTTGACTGGGTAACCAGAGTTGTGGGCTAAGGGGGTGCAGTTGATGTCGCCTACCTTGACTTCAGCAAAGCTATAGATACTGTTCCACATAAAATATTGATTAATAAGCTGGGTAGGCTTGGGTTGGGTCAGAAGTTGGTCAACTGGGTGGCAAACTGGTTGGCGGGCAGAAAACAGAGAGTGGTGGTAAACGGAATACAGTCAGAAGAGATGCAAGTTACAAGTGAGGTACCTCAGGGATCAGTCCTGGGGCCAGTCCTCTTCAATATCTTCATCAGTGACATTGCAGATGGACTGGAGGGTAAGGTTTGTCTGTTTGCAGATGATCCTGATGGAGTGGGCAGAATGAGAAGAGAGCTGAATAAACTGGCAAAATGGTCGGAAGGGTGGCAACTGGGGTTTAACGCAAAGAAGTGCAAGACCATGCATATAGGGAAGAGAAACCCTGAAGCCACCTATAGGTTGGGAGGGGAGTTGCTGGCAATCACAAGGGAAGAAAAAGACTTGGGCATCATCATCACAGATGACCTGAAATCATCCATGCAGACCACTAAAGCAGTAGGTAAGGCTAGAGGGATGTTGAGGTGTATTAGTAGGGGTATCTCGAGTTGTAAGAGGGAGATAATAATCCCTCTTTACAAGACTCTGG
The DNA here is from genome assembly GCA_016271365.2 of Neoceratodus forsteri. NCBI lineage: Eukaryota > Metazoa > Chordata > Ceratodontiformes > Ceratodontidae > Neoceratodus > Neoceratodus forsteri. The sequence continues at coordinate 719,935,125 of CM057458.1, read as the reverse complement.
TTAGGCCCCATCTGGAGTACTGCATGCAGTACTGGAGGCCACACCTGCACAAGGACATTAACAAAATGGAGGCAGTCCAGAGAAGGGCAACCAAAATGGTGCAGGGACTGTATCAGAAAACATTCAAGGACAGATTAACGGAGCTCAATATGTAGACCCTAGAGCAAAGGAGGGAGAGAGGTGATATGATAGAAACATTTAAACATCTTAAGGGCATTAGCAAGGTGAAAGAGTCTAACATGTTTCAATATAAGAAAAATAGCAAGACAAGAGGACACAGATTAGATAGAGGCTGATTAAGGAGTAATGTGAGGAAGTTCTTTTTCACAGAAAGGGTGGTGGATGCATGTAACGGCCTACCTCAGGAAGTCGTAGATATGAATAAAATGCAGGGCTTCAAACAGGCATGGGATAGGCATAAGGGAGCAATACAGATGAGTATGAATAGATAGGCCATTGACAGAGTAAAGGCCTATGGCACATTCATAAGGCAGAAAAAAATGGCAAACTAGATGGGCCTTGTGGTCCTTATCTGCCATCAACTTCTATGTTTCTATTACATGCCCCCTGCTGAATTTGTGCTTGAAGCTACCACACTTGAAGTTTCGGTTTAAAATGTCCAATTTAAAGTCAGGTTTAGTTGTTAACTCTGGGCTGACTGCTGTTTTAACTTATACCTGGGCCCTGGGACTCTTGTTTTATTTTCCCATTGAGCCCCAGGAATATTGGGAAGAACTTTGATTTACTGGTTTAATACTCTTTCTTTTGGACTGATGGATATAGTGTCAAGACTGATGTTCATTACTGTTTACTAGGGTCCCGAGTTTTCTGTTTCTTTAGATCTGACTTTTTTTTTAACCTTGTATATATTTATACGCCTTCCTGCCTCCTCTCTCCACTTTCTCAGACATCCTCTCCTACAGGCCCCCACTCCCATCTTGATCTGCTCCTAGATCACACAGTTCCACACTATTTTACCTCTGGAATACCCCCAGGTAGGGGTGAGGAGGGATCCCCCGTGTTTACCCCCTCAAACCAACGTACTGTGTCATGGCATTGGTGCAATGGAGTCTGTCCGACGAGCCTGAAGATCCCCCAGCAAAGTGCTGTCGCCTAGGTGAGAGTGAGGTGTTTTTCCCTTGTTTTTCCCTAGACATCAGCGTGCAATGAGGGCCAATGAGCTAGGAGGCATACTGAGACATGCCTCCTGCTCCACCCCTCTGCCGACATCTGCCCAATGCCCTTACTGCTTCTCCACCTACCGCACCTTCCACCTGGGCTTCCCTAGATGGTGGTATTGCAGCGGGATCATGCAGCTAACCCACACCAGAGAAGGAGAGCAGCCGCTGGGCACTCTATCCTTCCCCTTCCTGGCTGACCCCCAGTGGCCCGTGCTCGTTCCCAAACCCGAGTCGCCAGCGTGGTACAAGGTAAAGCATCCAACGCCTCAGCCTTCGGCGCCACCGGGCCAGCTCTAGAACTGACTCTTTGATATGATATGCACACTTGCCTCAGAGGCTGGGAGATCAGAAGGTTGTGGGTTCTATCCCCACACCAGGCACTTTGGTTAAATCCCAATACTGACACTGTAGTGCAGCATGATGGGGTGCTGCACTACTGAGGTGCCGTCCTTCAGATGAGATGTTAAACCAAGGTCCTATCTGCCTGTTCTGGTAGTAGTTCAGGTAGATGTTAAAGATCCTATGGCACTTCTCAAAAAAGTAGTGGAGTTTTTATTCATAAACCACAACAAATCTTCAGCACTTTTACATAAAGACAGCATAAACATTATACTCACATACATTTATACAAAAGGTATACCACATAGTCACATAGTCCTAACATTCAACACACTCAAACTCCCCTTTCCCACCCTTTCTTCTCCACTCTGCATCCCCCTTTGCTAACATGTCTAGTAGTTATTAAACTTTACATTCTTTGCCTCTTTTCGTGTAATAGTTTCTCTTACATAAACACCCATCCTACATATTTACACCCTGACCCAGATATTCAGAAGGGTTGTGCCCCGGTGAGATATTCAAACTTGGATTGAGCCTGGCAGAAATCCCAATGCGCCGGAGCGCATCAGTAATGTAGGCGGCGCAGTTGGGGGTGCGTGCCCATGCATACTCCGCACATCCTGATATTCAGCCCGGGATGTGCTGAGCCCATGCATGCACAACCCCTACTTGCGCTGCACACAGGTAAGCAAAAAAAAAAAAGGAGTAACTGCTGGCCACCCACAGGTGAGCTGCCTTAGTGCAGGGTGCAACACGGCAGCTGCCACCTGTGGGTGGCCACCCGAGCTCCGGCTGTATCTTTGTGGTGGTGCCCCCCCATGCCCGATCACTGGCATATGTTAGATTAAAAGCAGTCCTATATCCCTGGAGGTTCAGTGGACCGCCGCAGCTCGATCATGGGCATATGTTAGATTAAATGTGATCCTATATCCTGGTGGTCCTGTGGACCATCGCAGCTATCATCGGTGTGTCGGTACAAAACAATGCCACACACCAACCCTGGTGGTCTAGTGGTACCCTCTCCTACCCACCCACTGAGCCCACTGCCCGCTCCCCTCCAGACAGAGTGGCGGCAGCTCCCTCACCTGCTTGCCGCCCGCCGCCGCCCGACTGACACTGTGGACGGCTTCGCCCATTGGTCCACAGCATGAGCCAATGGGCATGCAGTTCATACAGAATTACAGTCCAGATATGTGAATGGGTCCATTCACATACTGGACTGTAGTAGTCAGTACCGGCTGCATGTCCATTGGCTCACACTGTGGACCAATGGGCGACAGCCCTACCATACAGTGTCAGTCAGCGGGCGGTGGGCAGCAGAGGCTGGGGAGTTGCTGCCCGCCGCTGACCGGGGAGCGGGCGGGACTCAGTGGGTGGGTGGTGGGAGGGGTACCGCTAGACCACCAGGGTTGGTGTGGTGTAGCATTATTTTGTACTGACGCCCACAACCAGGCTGTGAGCGGTCCACTGGACCACCGGGAATATAGGACTGCTTTTAATCTAATATATACCCGCGATCAGGCTGCGAGCAGTCCACTGGACCACCAGGGATATTGGACGATTATTTAATTCTAAATATGCCCGCGATGGGGCAGTGGGGCACATTGCCATGATGTGCAGGGCGCATCGGTCCCCGATGGCTGCTGCCTGGCAGGGCGCCAGGTGTGAGTCGCCAGGGATCGGCGCACCTGCATGCAAATGGGGCCATAATGACATGCAAATGGCCCCATTTGTGCCTTGCATACATTCTGGCCCCATTTGCATGTGCATTTTTGAATATCACGGTTGTTGCACATAGTGCAATGGAACTTGCACTAGCGCATCCCCCTGATCCACTCTGGCCACTTGCGCTGGCGCAGTGCCACTGTGCCATGCACCCAGCGGGTGGCCAGGGTGCGATATTCAATGTTGCTGTGCCATGGCGCAGCTCTGTTGAATATCACCCTGTCAACAGCCCTGCGCAGCCATGTTGCACTGCACCCAGGCTTGCGCCACAGCCTGTCGTAGTCTGAATATCCGGGCCTCTGTATACAAAGTATTATATTTCGTTACATCATCTGTTTTATTTCCCCCCTCTTCACCCCCAAGTCACGTCATCCCACTGTTTCCACATGAGACACTTTAAATTATATTTTTCTTCTTTCTCACTAATCAGACACTTTTCCTCTATATTTCAATATCTTTATTATGCATATTTCATAAAGAACATCATACCCTTCCATCACATTGTCACCTTATTCCGTGGGTGACTTTTACAATCTTTTCTGTATATTTCAAGTAATGCTTGTTCACATATTTTACTCAACCCCTCAAAAGACATTTCTCATTGTTGGAGTAATAGCTGACAATGACTCTGCCACATGTAATATTTTATACATCCAAAAAAAACTGCAATGTTGAACTATGAAAATGAATCAGTAGTTCTAGGAAAATCCCCAAAACCAAGTTCCTATAACTTATTTTCTTCAACCAGGGCATCTTCCACTTGTTAGCTAGAAATTCCCATAATCTTCTGCATACTTACATTGCAACAAGAAATGTTCCTGTGTTTCCACCTTCTCCCCACAACCCGGGTACAGGCGGTCTCTTTCCTCCAGTGCTTTGTGCTTATGGTTCCCTCTCACCCCTATCCTCCTGTACGCCATCAACCACTGAACAACCCACATTTTAGCTGGTAATCTGGGATTGCTGAGCATTTTATTCACATATTTATTTTCCCTCGGGGTTCCCCTCTTACATTCCGGGTCAATAATTCTGTCTTTCCCAGTATTCTAAAATACATCTTCCTAGTACTTTGTTCTGCCTGGGTTCTAGCAATTTTCCATTTTTGTAGTCTGTTCAGTCTCTCCTTATAATACTCTGGTACATTCGTTTTCATACATCCTTTCAGAATTTCATCCACCCATTTACTCAAAAACATATCTACCACATTTTCCCCAACTTCCCCACCATTCCCCCTTGATTTTCCAATATTTTAGTCAAATTTTTGCACCAGAATAATGAATGGAAAAAAATCACAGGATTAATCATTCCCAAACCTCCTTTTTCTCTTCCTAAATATGCTGCCTCTCTTTTAATAGGATTCAGCCTATTTCCCCACATCAATTGAAAGAACATGCTCAGTACCTTTGTTTCCATCCCACTCGGTAGAGGAAAAACTGCTGCTATGTAAAGAAAATAGGGCAGCAAAAACTGTTTAATACAAAAACACTCTTTAATTTGGACATTCTCCATGCGTTCCACTTTGCTACCCTTTTTCCTCTCCACTATTGCCTTTTTCCAATTCACCTTGCTTATCTCCCCTTTTCAAAGTAGACCTCCAATATTTTAATATCTTTATCAACCATCTTTATCTTCAGTCTTCCTTTTCCTCTCTTTTCGTCTTGCCCCAGTCTAAATCCCCTACTCTTATCCACATTTAGCACAGCTCCAGATACCTCAGAGTGACTTGTCATTATTTCCATTAAGCGTGTTGTCTCCTTCTCCCCTCCCAAAAAAATGCACAGGTCATCTGCATATGCCGAGACCTCGACTGTATCCTCTGCCTGTTTTCCTGCAATCCCCTGAACCCCTTCTGAAAGGTGTATTCTCCTAATTAGAGTATCTATTACAAACACATACAAAAGAGGGATCGGGGGCATCCCTGCCTTACACCGGATTTAAGAGAAATGTAATTCCCTTCTCCCCCTTCCCATTTCCGTTGTCTGAGCTGCATTTTTATATGGAATATGTACCTACCTCCGAAATTCATGAGGGATCCCATAACTCTCCATAACTTTAAACTGGTACAAAAGATTAACCCGCTCAAAGGCTTTGCTCTGATCTAGTGATATTATACCTCCAGTCTTGTTTTCTCTATTTGTATACTCAATAACATCTTGAATTATAGCCAGATTTTCTTGAATATCCCTCCTGGGTATGGCACATGTTTGGGCTGGGTGTATTAATTCCTCTGCTACCCTTCTCAATCATTTTTGTAACACCTGGGTTAAAATTTTAAAATCCGAGTTGAATATGCTTATAGGCCTCCAATTCTCAATTTTCAGTCTGTCCCCTCTTTTATACAGAAAAATAACTAGTTATTTTGAGAACTCCAAAGGCACTTGTTGCCTTCTAAACATGCAATTTAACACTTGTGTTAAGCATAGTGCCACAAACTTTACCCGGGATTTATAAAATTCATTTAGTATCCCATCCAACCCAGAGGCCACCCCATCTTTCAAACCCTTAATTACCTCCTCCACCTCTTGCACTGTAATTTCTATCCATAACCCTGAACTGTTCTGTTCCTCCAGCTTGGGTATATTTATTTCTCCCAAAAAACTTATTATTTCTGATTCGCTGGGTTCTTGTCCCTCCATGACTTCCTTTATTTGTACCTACCTGATATCCCTAATCACTTCTGATGTTCAAATGACCTCTCTTCTTGTTCTAGACCTATTTTTCCCTTACATGCTTCGCCATGGGTCTGAGTAAGGAGATTTCTGTGTTCTAACACTCAACTCAGACACCAATGAGGCCGCTCTGTCATATTGTACTTTTTTCATTCTCTTTAACTCTTTCAGTTTGATCCTGCAGTCCTTCATTACCTCCATAAGTAGCTTCCAACAACTTGAACAACTGATTTTGTAGCCCAAGATATTGTATAAAGCTACTTTTAACCTTCCTTTTCCCAAAATCTTGCATCCATTTTTCTATTAGTTTGTGTCCAGCCACCATTCATCCATTTCATCATATGCTCCTAATACAGAGGGTCTGTCCACGAACAGTGATGTCAGCCCTATTTTCATAGTTTCCTCTTGCAAACTATTCACATTCATTTTCCACCTCATTTTTTTGGTTGTACCATTCCTGTTTCTGTGTTTACTGTCACTTTAATTATCAGATGATCTGTTAAAGCTGAAGAGATCACTGTTGTTTTAATTACCTCTGTCCGCTTTGACACGAAAACATAATCAATTTTTAAATACAGCCTTCCTTTAACAAAAGTAACTTTCACTGGAGGCACTGCCTTAGTTGACACGTCTATAAGTTCAGCTGTCTCAATACATTTTTCAATGCAAACGAGTCACAATACACTTTTTTTCCTATTTTCTTTCCTGTATCTCCAGGGTACAATTAAAATCCCCACCAGAGACATTCCTTACTGTGCTTAAATAAGGTTGGATTAATTCTAATAGGTGTACCCTCTCAGCCTTAATTTGAGAACTATACGCTACTATAAATTAGAGATGCAGCGAAGTTAAATTCCGCCCGCAAAATGGACGTGAAGTGGCCCACTTTGCATTGCCATCCCGCTACAAGAAGTGACCATTTAAAACCCTCATTTCGTCACTTCAAATTGTAATTATGACTTTGCGTTGTGCACTCCACCTTACTTCACTTTAAGGCGGAGTCAGAATTCACAGGCAGCCCACACACATCACATGGCTTACACAGTGTAGGTCACTTGCTTCAGGCAGGCAGGCAGTGACTCATACGTAAAAGAGAGTTTCACTTTCACCTTGTAGCAGGAGCAAGAGGTTGTGTGTAGAGATGTAGCGAACAAGTAGACATGAAGTAGACCACTTTGCATTACTTTATGGCTATGCGAAGTGCCCATTGAAAGCACTACTTCACCACTTCATCTTGTGATGATGGTGATAATGACTTTGAGTTGCTCACTCTGTCTTTAATGGTGGAGTGAGAATGTACAGGCAACACAAACACATCACGTGGCTCACACAGTCTAGGTTATATACTTCAGGCAGGCAAGAAGTGAATCATGCTTGAAAGAGAGTTTCACTGCAGCAGCAGCCCCAGGCTCCAACACCTGCCCCCCCCCCCACCTGTGCCTGGTCCTCCCCACACCTCATGTGGGAGTTCTTTACTACACTGCCTGGGGACAGCAGTGTAGTGAAATGTAACCTGTGTGGTGTGGAGGTGTTCCATGGCCCCAAGGGAACTCACCTTGGCACAGGTGGTCAGCACACCCACCTGTACAACCATCACTGTGTACAGTGGCTGGCCAAGGTTGCAGAACAGAGCAGAGCAGTAATGCACCTGCTGGGGTAGGTAAGAGGGGCAGCATAGCGTTAACCTGCACATGGTGGTGTGAAGCAGGGGAGGGCCATGGATCAAGTGGCTGCTCCACAACCACAACCTGCAGTACATGACGGTGGCACCCCTGTCCAACTACCTGCCACACAGGCCAATTTGGGCCTGATGTGGAGTGATTTGGAGGCTGTTAACCACCATCTTGACAACGTTGAGCAGCAGCTGGAGTGAATTGAGGGGCACCAGCTAAAAATTATGGGGATGCTTCAACTGCTGCTGTCCCATCAGAACGTTGATCACTAGTTTATTTTGTCCTTGCACCCACCACCCTCTGTGTAATAAAATAGTTCCTGATGTTGCCTCTGATCCATTCCTCCTCTATCTTCAGATTTTGGGCCCTTCTTCATGCACATCTCTTTTTCTGGATGGTGCTACCCTCTTGTACATTGTTGATTCCCTTTCGGTACTTGATATTGTCTATCATGCCCCCCTCGGGTCATCGTCATCACCATCAACAGGAACTGCTACAACACAACTTTTTTGAGGAGGGGTGATTTAACACCAACAGACCCAGACACAGCCACCTTGACTTTCTTTTTCTCTGGTTCCCAATCAGAGTATCATCAGAACTGAAAAAAAAATGTAACTGTTGTGATTCGTGAAGAAAGTGATTTGTCTTGTGATGAGTGAGTGGTATGACATGACTAATGATAATAAACTGTACGGAAATACCTATGGTTGTACTTCCCTGACCTGTACCTCACAAAACTCCCAGACTTGACAACTCATATTAATTATTACAATGCTCAAACCAAGGTACTATGAAACAGGCTTACATGCAACTTTTCATGAATCGTGACCATGAATATGAAGAACGTGATTTGTGCAAGAGTCGTAATGAGTGAGTGGTGTGACATGACTAATGATAATAAACTGTATGCAAATACCTATGGCTGTACTTCCCTGACCTGTACCTCACAAAACTTCCAGACTTGAAAACTCATATTAATGACTACAACGCTCAAGTCGAAATACTGCAAAACAGGCTTACATGCAACCTACAACCCACAAACTTAAAAGTTTTGTAATTTGTGAATCGTGACTGTGAAGATGAAGAACGTGATTTGTATCATGAGTGACTCTGATGATCGCCCTGACTTAAAAATGCACATTAATGAGTACGATGTTCATGCCGAGATATGCACCACACCAGTACTCTGAAGGGAAGCCAAACAAACAACTGTGACTTAAGTTACAGATTAAGGCCCTGATTCCAGAAAGGTTATGCCTGCCGTAACAGCACTTGCATCAAGTAGAATGGCGCAAGTTGCAACTTACGCCATCAGTTGTGACATGCATGATTCTGCAATGTGTCGCAGGCCACTTGCGCCGAAGAGCTGTTACACCAGCAGTTGCGCCATAAACCCCCTGCGACATGGCACTAGGGGGTTTACAGCAGCAGTTGTGCCCCATTCCAGAAGGGCAGCAACAAATTCCCCAATGTTGGAATTCTACAAGAACCCCCGGAGGAGAACTGGCAACGTAAGTTACACCAGCATTTAGCTGGTGTGTCTTATGTATACCCCCCTGGGGGTTCTGTAGACCTGCCAGTAGGCCAGCAGGCAATCCACAGGTGCCCTCCCCCCTATGCCCAGCATACCCCAGTAGGTGCCCTGCAGGGCTGCCCACACCCCGCCCCACAACCGTAAAATGTGAATACTGCAGGGCTGCCCACACCCCCTGCCCCCGAATCCCTGAAATGTGAATGTCCTGCAGGGCTGCTCACACCCCTGCCCCTCAAACCCCATTGCTTAATGCCCAATGAGGCAGCACTGTCAACCCCCCACCCATGCCCAGACCCTTAGTCACTGCTGCAATCACTGGCTGTATCCCAGACCATCCCTGGTAGTCTAGTGGCCCCCCACCTAGCTGTGCCAGTCCACCAGCACCCCCACCCTTCTCAGCCCGGCGACTGGCGACCCACCTCTCACACCCCCATGGCCAGTCACCGAGGCTGGGTCAGTAAGGAGCACTTACTGTATAGACATGCTCAGAAATTAATTTCTGAGTGCGTCTATTCAGTAAGTGCTCCTACTGAATGCAGTTGGCGGCTGGCCGTGGAGGTGAAAGGTGGGCTGCACAAGTCGCCGGCTGGGGACAGGTGGGGGGGGTGCTGGGTGGAGTGGCACTGCTGGGTGGGGGTCACTAGACCACCAGGTGTCACTGTAAGGGACAAGGGATGTATGGCATACTGTACAGTACGCTGGCAGTGGTGCAGCAGATGGGGTTGGGGACACCGTTGTGGTGGCACGACACCAGGTAGGGGGCCTCTAGCCCTGCAGGGCACTGGCAGTGTGTGGGCGATGGGGGGGCACTTGCGACTTGCTGTTGCAGCTTGTGACATCCTTGCTAGGTACACCCTCTGTTCAGCGTACCTGGCTGTATGTCGCAAGTCGCAGGACTTAGACGTGAGGACCCTGCCCTTTCTAGAATAGGGTGCAGGGTCCATGTCACACCGGCGATTGGTGCAAGTTGCGTTTGACGGTGGCTTGCGCCAACTTTCTAGAATCGGGGCCTAAGATTGCACTGCGCACCCAAGAGATGACGATGCAAAGGCACAACAATGCCTAACCAGTGCTCACATGTCACAAATCCAAATCTGGAAAAGAATACCTTTTGCCAGTTGGGGCAGTGCAGTAACAGTCCACCAGTACCAAGTACCAAGTATCACCAGTACCAAGATACCACAAAACAGTGCCAAAAAAAATCATGCATGTGCAGTGGATAGCAGGTTCACACTGCTGCAATTACTGTGTGGCACAATAAAATGTGTCTGATTTGATGGCACACTTCGCACACACACTCACACACACACTACAAGTAATGTGCAGCAAATTAAAATTTTCAATAATATAACCAAATCTTGTAAACAAACTGAAATTATGCACTGCTGCACCACAACACTCAAGAAAAATAAGTCAAAAATTACTGAAAATATTAGTGTGTGTACGTTAACACAGTTATACAGGAAAAATATAACCAAAACAGAAAGACTGCCTTTCTCCCAGTTAATCTACTCCAGCACAGATACACCCCTCCTCCAAGTACATTTTGAGAGTCTCATTCAGTACACAGACTGAATGTTCTAAATTAACATTCAAAATCCACACACAAACAACACTCAATGATATGAGCACAAGAGGGTTTCCTATACTTGATATGCTAAATTCTGAGGAAAAAAAATGTCTCAACAAGGCTTTTTGAATGGCTTTTAGTGGGTTTGAATCTCAGAGCTCTTCTGAGAGCAAACTGCCTCCAGCTACCACTGCACACACACTACACAGAATTGAGGCTGTGCAGAACAATCTGAAGCCCATGTGACCTGTAATCCCATGAATCACTGCAAAATTCGCCTTGGAGGCTCAATAACAAGGCAGTGATGCAAAGTACGATTAATTTCAATGTATTCGTTTTAAATTGGTGGAGAAGTAGTTGTAGAAGGGAGTAATGCAAAGTCATTGTTTTCTGGACTTAGCATTCCTCATTATAACACAAAGTACTCCACTTCGCGTTGAGGATTACTTTGAGGATTCCACCTTGATCTGCGAATCACTTCACTGAGCAGATTTTGGCCACTTTGACCACCTCTACTATGAATCTGCTTGATTGTCCATACCATATCCCATCTACCATGAGAGCCCTCCATGGCTGACTGTCCACCAGCTTTTGTAGCCTTAATCTTGTCCCTGAAAGCAGGATTCCTACCCCATCGGCTCTATCCAGACCATATGATCAATATGTTGGCCCCCAAATCCATTCTGTTTGCGCTTGCATCACTACCTGTACTGATTTAAACCATGTTTCTTGTACAAACACAACTTCACATGCAAGTTTTCTTAGTTCTAGCCATACTGCATCCCTCTTTTTTCCTATTTAAGATGTTGCATAGATTTGCAGATGCTAGTGAAAACAAAACCATGTTTCACAACATTCATACATTGTATAATCAAAAAACAGGAATACGGATCACGTGATGCAGAGTGCTGAGTAGAAGCTCCTGCCTCCCGAATATAAACTCGTCTTTTAACAACATTAAAACTTAACTAATTCCTCTGCTTACAAGTTTTCCTTGTGTCTAAACAGCTTGGGCTCCAGTTTTGGGTATCAGTGCAGTAAATGGAGGCTTATATGAAGAAAGCCCCGCAGAAACATACCCCCCCACCACTCCTGAGAAGGCCTCAAAGAAATCCCGAGCCTCGAGTGGCCCAGACAAACCGGATCCTTCGTGCCATGCTGGGGATCAAGAACCCTTAACTCTTAACAGGTTCTTGGAGGAATTTAAACCATTCCGGGAAGAGATGAAAGATATGGCAACTGATTTGAAATCCCTCTCCAGAAAGTTAGAGGATGTCTCCACTACAGTCTCGGATAATACTGTCCAAATAGTTTTGATCGAGAGAAAATTGGAAAGTCTGGATCCTGAATTCCTATTGACGAAACAAAAGTTATCTCGCTTAGAAACTAAACTCGAAGATTTGGAAGGCCGTAGCCGAAGAAATAATGTGGTAATTCTCAGGCTCCCAGAAGGGGAAGAAGGCCAGAATACGGTAGTCTTTGTCCAGAAGCTGGTAGAAAGGGTCACTGGTCCCTCTCCCTTTGGCCCAACATATATGATAGAATGGGCTCATCGGTCCTTGCGACCTAAACCCCCATCTGATGCCCCTCCTCGTCCCATCATTTGCCGCTTCCTGAACTACCTAGAAAAGCAGCATTTCTTACAGAAAGTCAAGGCCCTGCAAGAAGTCAGATGGGAGAAGGAGAAGCTGAGAATCGCTCAAGACATCCCTGGCTTGGTCCGATTGAAACAGAAAGCCTTCCACCCGATTGTATCTAAGATCATAGCGGCAGGATTAAAGTTCAGGATGGGGTACCCAGTGAAGTTACAAGTCTCAGTAAATGGCTCTTGGCTCAATTATGAGGATCCTGAAGCTGCACTACTAAGCCTTAAATCGGCATTGCCAGATTTGTTCCGGACAACCTGAGAAGGCCTCCTGATCTTTGGGATTCACCGGGAACTTCTGAGTGAACTGTTTCTCATTTCTTTCGTGGAGAACGCTCCTTCTAATGACGGAATTTAGTCAAGTTTAAGCTCTCAAATGGAACTGGGTTACTAGTATATGGCCTGACTCTTACTATTTTCAGGCCCTGGCTTGTTGGTGTTAATAGTGTTTCAGGGAGAATTCTTGGGGGGGCCTGGGGATGGCTTACTTCAGACTGCATCCTGGATAATGTTTCATATTTAATTTCTAAGGGGAGCATACAGAGGAAGGTTTTTGGTTAATGCCTCTTGATCAGCTTTTACATGTTAAAATTTTCAGATTTCTGAGCAGTTTCGGGCTTTCAGGGTGCTTTTGGCAGGTCGGTTGGACTAGGTTACGACCACAAGAGGGCGTGGTTTACCCATGTAACATAAGTTCGGTGATTTTGCCTCGAGAGGGATTTCTCTCAGTTGCTATGCCATCCTGGATTTGCAGGGTTTTTTTTTTTTAACTAGGGGTCGGTAGCCCCTGGGTAATTACCCCTAGTGTTTTCCCACCTCAGGATCTCGTTTCAGTTTTTATCCGGTCTTTCGCTTTTTCATGCTCTCAACTCGATAATGGGGTTACCCCTCCATATTAGTTTTTCCTCAGGCTCTGGTTCTCGATGTAGTTCCCCATGGGGGACATGCATTTCTCAACTCTCACTTTGGAGTCTTGTGGCGACCGGCCATATTCACTTTTACGATATCCGGTCTCATTTTCTTTCTCGATATCTAGTGGATTCACTAACATATGTCCACAGGCTCTGGAAGTCCGAGACCACTCCTTAGACAATAAGGGCTCATTAATGCAACTCACTAACTACTTTATATCTAGAGATATGAGGGTGATCACTAGCAGGGATAGGTTCGGGGGGGAGGGGAGGATATGATCCAGTTGTGCTAAACGTTGCTTGTGACAGATGGGGAGGTTGGGAGGGGGGAGTGCCATGTGTTCTTGTTGGGGGGGTGGGGTTGTATTGGGGGTTTAAACTTGGGCTCTTGGTGGTGGGGTTGGGGTGGTGGGAAGGCCTTACAGCAGCAACAGGAAGGGTTAGACTACTTGTGTTATACACCCTGAGTGCAGGGCTGAACCTACTACTCTTAGTAGTCTTTAGTAGATGGCCAAGGAGGTGACTTTTGCAACGTGGAACGTTAAGGGGATCAGGAAAAAATCTAAGCAATATCAGATTCTCAAACATTTAAGCCTACTACGTACTCAGATAACTCTTCTGCAGGAATCGCACTTATTAAAAACGGAAGCCTCGCGAGTGAGGAGACAACAAGTGGGGACGGTGTATGAGGCGCAGGGCTCCTCAAATAGCTGTGGGGTCATGCTTATTATTAACAGGGGCATTCCCTTTGTTTCAACTCAAGTTATTAGGGACTCTGAGGGTAGGTTCGTTTTAGTTTTAGGTACTCTCTGGTCAATACCACTGTTATTGGTAGCATATACGGTCCTAATGCAGATGATCCTGGCTACTTCATGAGACTTATAAATGTAATCCTGCCTTTCCTGCCCATAAGGATTATCCTGGGGGGTGACTTTAATCAAGTCATGGACTCAAACCTTGACAGGTCAGGTGGTGGATCGGGACGGCCTCCCCAGGTCAGAGGGCTTTTAGACATCTATTGGATCAGTGCGGGCTCTGTGATGTCTGGCGTGTCCTAAATCCAGACTCCAAGGAGTTCACATACAGGTCATTAGTACAAGGCTCGTAGTCCCATATTGACTACATACTCATTTCTCAGACTCTCCTGCCTGGGGTTAGGACCTCGTCGATCCAGCCTGGCCCTGTCTCTGACCACTCCTTGGTGTTGTGTGAACTGACAATCCAGGATGGTTCAAAGAGACAAACAAGATGGAAGCTTAATGACCAATTGCTTAAAGACTCTAAATATTGCAAAACCATAAGGGAGCACATTGAGGCCTTTTTCCTGTCCATCCCTTTAAATAGTGCAAAACTGGATATTATATGGGGGGCTTTTAAGGCCTACATGAGAGGCGTCCTTATTAGCATCTCGGTGGCTAGGAAGAGAGCTAAGGAAAGGGAATTATTATCCTTGTTATCTCAAATTCGGGTTCTTGAATCCAATGTCTTGGTTAATTCCCCAGAAGAGGACAAAACGAAGCTCCTAGTGTTAAAGAATAAATATTTAGAATTACTCCGGGAAAAGGCAGAGTTAGCTATCATATACACTAAAGCTAGTTATACCGATCAAGGTGAGAAGGCAGGGAGCAAATTGGCACTCTGTATTAAGCAACAAGAATCCGTGAGATTTATCCCTTCTATCAGGGCATCTGTAGATGGGTCTCTTCAAACATCTCCATCTGAGATAGTTCAAGAATTCGCAGCATACTACAAAACACTGTACAGGGACATGGAGCACCCCCCCAGCCCTGTAAGCGTGGAGAAGTATCTGATGGATTCTCACCTGCCCTCCCTCCCAGCACATTACAAAGACTCTCTCGTCTCTCCTACAACTCAGGAAGAAATCGCTGAGGTTATTAATGGTTTACCCTCAGATAAAACTCCTGGGCCTGACGGATTTTCTTCCCTTTTTTATAAGTCATTTCGAGAACTTTTATTACCAATACTTAATAGATTATTTCAGCATATTCTATCCGGGACGGAGGTTGACTGTCATCTCTTTTAAGCCTTGATAGTCCTTCTCCCCAAGCCAGACAAGGACCATGAGCTCGTCCAGAGTTATAGGCCTATATCCCTCCTAAATCAAGATATTAAAATTCTCTCAAAGATTTTAGCTAACAGGTTATCCGTGGTACTCCCTGAGTTAATAGGTACGAATCAGGTAGGATTTATGAAGGGACGCTCATCGGCGGATCATTTGCGTATGTTATCCCATGTCTTGTCAGCTACCAGAGATGCTGAGTTCCCTGCAGGCCTGGTCTCTTTGGGTGCCGAGAAGGCATTCGACCGGGTAAATTGGAGTTTTTTATTTAAGGTATTGAGTACCTTTAAATTCCCTCCGGTATTCATACCCTGGGTTGCTGCATTATATAAATCCCCTACAGCAAGAATCTCAGTTAATAGGGCCTTCTCTAATTCCTTCCCACTTTATTCAGGTACTAGGCAGGGTTGCCCCTATCGCCTCTGTTGTTTAACTTATACTTGGAACCCTTCATTCAAAACATCCTCCAAAATATTTCCATACGAGGTATCCGGGTTGGGCATCATGAAATTAAACTCACTGCGTATGCGGATGATTTGTTGATACATTTCTCTCATCCGGTTTCATCAATACCACCCTTACTGAATGAAATAGCCAGATTTAGCGAGCTATCCAACTACAAGTTGAATGCTAGTAAGTCCTTATTTTTCCCATTAAATCACAAGGTATTTAAGGATGATATCAGTCCCCTAGGCTTAGGTTGGACTTCTAGAGCATTTAGGTATTTGGGCATTAAGTTATCCCGTAACCCCTCATCATGGGTTAAAGATAACCTGGACTCTGTCTCACAGGTTGTCATTCAAGAGTTTGACAGATGGTCTAAACTTCCTATATCATTATGGGGCAGGATTAACATAATTAAGATGAATGTATTTCCTAGAATTTTCAACCCCTTATCTCTTCTCAATTCTTTTATTCCTATACGCTGGTTTAAGAAATTGCACCGTATATTTACAAGATTTATTTGGGCTGATAAATATCCCCGTTTGGCTTACTGCAAGTTAGCTGCCCCAAAACTTGAGGTGGGGCTGAGGATTCCACATATGGCACTATACTACTGGGCCAGTCATCTAGCAAAATGTGTGAGATGGCTATCCCCAGGCTCTGAAGTGCTACAACCAGTATGGCTTAAGATTGAGTTAGATGCAATTAAAGCTAAACGCCTGGATCCCTTAACTCTATTTTACCTCAAATTGTCTCATGTAAAGATGGCTGACTGTACCACAATAGGTATTTCTTTAAGAGTTTACGCGCAGTTATGTTCATTTCTTCATTAGTCTCCTCAGACTGATTTAGCTCAGTCTATTTGGAACTCCCCATCTTTTACTATTAACAGAAAGCAGATTCCCTGCAAATGGTTGCTTCAATTAGGCTATGGAAAACTGCTTTCCCTGGTAGATGGGGAGGGGCACTGGTTGTCCCCAGGTGGAATTATTGAAAAATTTCTCATTCCAGTCTCATTTCACTTTAAAGTCATGCAGTTAAGACACCTTCTCACTTTAGTCCTGGGGAATTCTCCCCCTTCTCAGAAAGTGTCAGCCTTGATACCCGAAATTTCCCTATTGTTTGGATCCTCAGGCATCGTATCCAAGTTATACAGGGTGTTGTATTACAAAAAATATGGGGACTCCTTTGGACCCACTAGATTCTGGAACTCACTCCTCCCTCAATATCAGTTGGATTGGCAATCCCTATGGAGATCCTGTCATAAGTACGTATCCCAAGATAGATTGCGTCTCATGCAATACCATATATTACATAATATGTATTGTACCCCCACTAAACTAAAAAAATGGGGTTTCTCGAACTCTAGTACATATACTAAGTGCTTGCAAGAAGAAGGAACGCTCCTTCATATGTTCTGGTCCTGTCCCAAAATTTTCCCTCTATAGAATTCAGTTAAGATGTCTCTCGATCCCCTATTGGGCCTTCGGGAGTATTTTATTCCTGAGGTTTGTCTCCTAGGGGACATGTCCCTGGTTAGAGTTAGAATCAGGAAATACCACATTTCCATGGTTGCTCTCTCAGTTAAAAAACTTATTTTACATCATTGGAAGGACCAATCCACCCCATCTTTCCAGGAGTGGTTACATGAAATCATTGCCAATCTCCGAACAGAGAGGGCGATTGCAAGTCTTCACAACAGACTAGCAGCTTAGGGTAAAATATGGGATCCCCTCTATTCTTTACTCTCGTTGTCTCACTGAGGATTACACCACACCTTAGTCTTACTCATATGTCTAATAGAAATATTCACTGCACTTTAGGGTGATATAGTCTTGTTACTGCTGTGGGGGCTGGGGTGGGTGGAGGTGGCTGGGTAGTTCTTATTGTGCATGTGGTATGTCACACCTTGATCTGCTGTAACTGCCCTTTACAAAAGGAAATGTATTAATAAAGTTTAAATTATAAAAAAAAAAAAAACAGGAATACATTGCCAATACTAATCATGATACTTTTCTTCTTTTCTTCTTTTTCTCCCTCCTCCAGTTGAGGATCCCTTACTGAGCTCCATACTTTGTTGAGACACATTAGTACTTGATGTATCAGAGTCTAGTTCCCCTGTAAGTAGTTCTTCTTCTTTTTGTGATCCTAATGCTTTAAAAGGATTGTCCGATGCAAAATCAGATGACATCGATTTATTGCTCCTTATGCTCCTTCTCCTCACGTCCCTCATGTTTGCTTCTTGGTGTTCAGTCAGAGGGTGGGGAGGCCTGTTCTCTCCCATGGCTGGCTCCTCCAATGTCAGTCCTTCCCTTCCCCCTTCTCTCTCCCTCTCTGTGGTTCACCTTTGTTCATTTCTGCCTCAACCATTATCCCAGTCGGGGGCTCCCGTCTTTCCTCTTCCTCCCTCTGATCCTGCTCTTTTTCAGCCACCTCCCCCTGCCCCATTTTCTCCTGAGGAGGCATATCCCAGTGACCTGTATTTTCATCTTCAGCAGGAGAGGCCACTGGCTCTCTATTTGTTCCCGACTGCTGGGCTTTTTTATCAAATCATCCGGGTTTACACTTCTTGCACTATTTTTTGCTGCCCATGGACAATCCTGACAGATATGCCCCTACTCTTCACATAGGTTACACTGCACATGATTTCTGCATTGTGAATTACTGTGTCCAATTTCTCCACATAACCTGCATCTTACTGCATCACATACACTAGACAGGTGGGACCTAGACCCACATCTATAGCAGGCTATAGGCTGCCCTGGGTAGAACACCACCCCCCTATCCCTACCCAGAAAGAAATTGTTTGGAATATGAACTAGTCTATCTTCCAATTGGTGCGGTCTACCTTTGAAATGCCACTTCTGGTCCATAAGAACTCAGAATCCATTATATCTTCAGGAGGCCCTAGAACTGTACATTTCTGATTTAGCCATTGTTCAGTGTCTCCTACATGTACACATTCCTTCTGGAACATCACATTTATTATTTTTGTCATTGGTCTGGTTAGTGTGATTGATTAAAAAAAGGCACCCATTCTGGAGAAACTTCATTTGATTTGGTAACCCGTAAAGTGGGAGCATGAGGAAGGGCACCATCCATTACGGTGACTCCTTCCGGTGCAATCCACTCACAGTGACGGAAAGGTAGGGCGACCGGATGAGGGGGTGGGCGAACTAGGCAACAGGATGTCACTATACATACGCACGGGGGGGTGGGAGTGAGCATGGCGAGTGTGGGCTGTGAGGGGGTGGAGAGGCTGTAGGGTATGGTGCTGCGGTTGCTGGTCGAGCTGCGTCGTGGCGTCAGGGATTGGCTAGTGGCTGGGGTGGCTGAGGTACTGTGCTCGGGCGCTGGTGCGATTTTTTATTATGCCCAGCCCAAACCTTTTATTTTTACTGCTCACCCCTGACGCTGCACCCCCTGGGTTGAGAATCCTTAAGTAGGGGGGTGCAGGAGGCGAAGCCCCACCCCCCGTGAGGTGGTTGTGGGGGGACGCAGCCCCCTGTCAGAAAGCAGTAAAAATCTGTCCTGGAACTGTTGTTCAGGTGCACTGGGGTTGTCAGAGTGCCGAAAATGTGTTCGGCACTCTGACTGAGCGATAACAGTGATCGCCTTTAGGCATTCTCCATTATCACATAGACCCATCTGATTGTACTTTTGCCAGAACCTTTCCAACCCTTTCATTGTTCTGAAGCTAACATCAAACACATCCTCCCCAGATATATGTATGAGCGCATAGATTTCAGAAGCCATGAACTTTATTGATTCCTTCAGCAGCCTCCTTCCTACATACACCCTACCAGGAAATGTCTCCAGCCCTCCTTTATATCTCAGTCTTACCACAAATCTTTTAGGGGATGGGTCACTATAACTACTTGAATTGGCAGGCTGGCTTCTTCCTCTTGGTGGAGGAGGGAACCATCAGGTCCTGCTGATCCCTGGTTTTTCCCCCCCAAGTGGTCTGTTTATCACAGCTTCAGACTATAACCTGCTCCTAGGCATACTATTTAGTCCAGTATTGCTGTCTTTCTCTCTCTTTTCTGCATCTCTGTTTAGCCAAGCTCCAGAAATCCCTACTCTGGCCTGATCTTTCTGCCCTGTAGTTTGCCCACGTTCCTCATTAGCAGCAGGTATTCCAGGCTTCCCACTACCCTTCTCTAGATGTCTCTTCTCCACCCTATCTCCATTTTCTGTCTTACCACCTGGTTTTCCTGCCTCCACACTCTGTTCTCCTTCCTTTTGTTTAGCATGCACTTTCTCCTCACCCCCTCTGGCGTAGGCCTCAAAGACAAGATTGCCTTACCGCTCTGTGAGAAGTCCATCCATTCTGTCTCTGGTTGCCACCTTCCGTTGGACCCCTGCTTCCAACTTGCTCCCCGTAGCACAGTGCCTGGCCTCCATTCTCCTGGTGGAAACTCTTCTCTCAGTAGTCCAAAAGTGTGGATAATTGTCTGTCTCACCAACCCCACTGGTGTCTCATTTCTTGGGGTCACCGCGTTTCCTTCCTGTAATTGTGTCACTCTCCTACCATCTCTGCTTCCACTGCCTCCTGGTTCCAGGCTGTCTCCCCTGCTAGGATCCTTCTGACGCTCCTCGAGTCTTCAGTCATCCTCCTCTTCCAAGATCTGCTTCAAGGTAATTATTTTTTTCCTCAATTATCTGCTCTAGCTGTGCAGACGCTAAATTCTTGTCATGGTCAGAGGTTGTGATTCCCTCCTCTCTGACTGATATCTCCAAGCAATTCTCCTCCTCCAATCCTTCATCCCCTGATGCTCCAGACATGGGGCTGACTCATAATTCTCTTCCTCTTCGTCCGGTGCTCTGCTCTCAATAGCCACTGTCTCCACATCGGTGATCTCCATGTCCCCTCGTGGCAGCTCCATCTCCAGCACTGATTCACTCACTCTGAGTCACCAGCTCCTCCTACTGATGAGCAGGGGAATTTCCCCGGTGCCTTGGCCAAATTTCCCCCCAATTCACTAAACAAATACTACCAACAGCTTAACCTGGCTCAAGGTCAGTTGCCATTCATCTGTATCCCCCATCACCCTCCGTGCCTAAAAATAGGCAAGAATTTGTCTAGTGCACTCACCCGGTCAACAAAAACTAAATAAATTAAATTAAATTACAGTATTTGGCCACTCACCAGTTATTACAATATTTGACCACTCACCAGTTATTTGTGAAATGACATTAAATAATATGAAAAAAAAATAAAGTCTTTAAATACTTCATTATTGAACACACCAGAGATAATCATATGAAACAAGAATTAAACTATTTAACAAAGAAATGGAAAATAATAATAAAAAAGAAAAAAAACAGAATGAACTACAGGGGACTACTGCAAATCCTGCATTAGAGAAAAATGTACAGAAAACAAGAAAAAGAAAAACAAGAAAGTCAACCGATAATTTGAAAATGAGGCACTGTTAAGATTAGAAACTGAAGCAGTGGATATAAAGAATGTTTCAGAAAGTATCAAGGCACAACAAAAACTTGTAAATACAGTGACAGGCACTGGCAGCACTGGGTTTAATCAGTTATTTCCCAAACTATATGGATATTTTCTTCTTTATTTTTATTTAGCTGCAGTGTTGGGAAGCAGCCACCAGATGGTGCAACCATTACTTGCATCAGCTTACTAAGTCCAGCTGGTGCACCCACAGAAGGTACAGTATTATCAAATTGGAAATTGTGATTTTATTGACTATCAGTTAGACAAACAGTGGGGCTGTGGTTGGGATGATTTCTGTCTACGTGGCTGTAGGGTTTTGTGCCAATGTATGTGTGTGTGTGTGTGTGTGTGTTGGGGGGGTGGGGGGAGACACTGTGTGTATGGTACTGGGTGGTTGTGCAACATGGTAATGGTTTTGTGTATGTGTAGCTTGTGTCTGAGTTGTGACTTAGAGGATGTGTGTGTCAGGATGTAGGGATTTGTGACAATGGCGACTTGTTTTGTGCAACATGGTGATGGCTTACTGTGTGGGCAAAGTGTGTCTGAATTGTGAATGGGAAGACTGTACCTCTGGATGCAGGGATTTGTGATGATGTCAGCTTAGTGATGTGGGGAGACACTATGTGTATGGGTGGTACTGTGTGTTTATGCAATGCAATAGTTTTGTGTGTGGGTGGATAATGGCAGGACTGTGGTTGGAGGAATTTGTATGTTTCTGAATGCAGATTTTTGACAGTGTAGGTAAATTATGTTGGCATTGTAGTTGTAAGGATTTGTAAGTTGCTGGTTGCAAGAATTTGTGACAATGACAATTTTGTGCTGTGGGGGTTGGGGACTACATGTATGCAGGGCACCACATGTTTTTGTAATATGGTGACAGCTGTCAGTGTGGGTGGATTGCATTGGGGCTGGCGCTGGAAGGATTTTGATGTATCTGGATGCAGGGATGTGTTTCATTTTAAAATATTCTGTTTATGCTCCTTCTCCGATGCTACCCACTATTGCCAGGCAGCATCCCAGCCCCATCTGTTCCCATCCTTGACTTCCTGTCTCTGACCTGGTCCCCCGGGGGGTCCATGCAGGGAATTTCCTCCTGGTGGTCACTTCCTCCATGGTGCGTTCCCTCAGCTATGGCTTCCCTTTGGGTCCATCTTGTGTGGGGGATCAGAAGGCAGTCAGGAATAGTGGGGTTCAAGGGTACTAGCTTCATATTTCTGCAGCCCAGGATTCCAGTAGCGAGGGAGACTAGTT
Organism: Neoceratodus forsteri; assembly: GCA_016271365.2. Taxonomy (NCBI): domain Eukaryota; kingdom Metazoa; phylum Chordata; order Ceratodontiformes; family Ceratodontidae; genus Neoceratodus; species Neoceratodus forsteri. The sequence continues at coordinate 719,912,642 of CM057458.1, read as the reverse complement.
TTCATGAGAACACCAGTGTGTGGCTATAAACATGGCAACAGCCAGCATACCCACTTCCACCTGCTGCTCTAACAGCAGCACCACCTGTGGTACCCTAGGTGACAGTATAGCAATGGAGTCAGTGTCATATTTGATGCTCAATCCTCCTTCCACTGGCTGACCCCAGATGAACCAGGCTTGCTGGGTTACTGGCATCATGAGTGGTGGTACCACTGGTACCATTGCCACAGCACCGATGGGCCAGTTTGGAAGTAGGGATTGCTGACAATGGCAAATTTGCCTTGTGTGGGACAAGGTACCTTTTCAACATGGTGACAGCTCTGTGTGTGTGTGTGTGTGTGTGTGTGTGTATGTGTGTATACTGTATAAGAGTGGTACCAATTGTTATTTAAACAGTACTTGCTTCTGAGGTCAAACTGCCTATTTTATGCCTACCCAGTGATGCAGTGGGCAGAGGCACCACGTGCCATACCATCCATCACACCGGTGGCCCAGTTCAGAAACTGACATAGGTCGCTCAATGGTCGGCTGGAGGAGTGATGATTTAGCATCCATATGCAGCTCTCCTTTAGGGAGGGGGGGACACAGTAAGCCGCTTCTTGCCTGCCACCCAATGGAGTCTGCATGCATAGCACCAGTAGATGCTTTTCAGAGGACTGGGGACATGTGGTTGGAGATGTACAGCATCTTTATTTATTTATTTCCATTTTGGATTTAATACCTTTGAGCCAATGGCTAGTTTACAAAGTTCCAAGTCTGTCTGTACAATACAAGGCAATAGCGTAACCATGCAATGGCATGCATTTCTGACTTTGGGGCTAGGACAAAGAGGAACTGCACCCTAAGCACCTGTGTGATGGCCAGCAACCCTGCCATCTCTGTTCCACTGCCTGTAGCACCCAATCACCCATAATGATAAGTAAGTAATTGAGATAAGGCCTGGGACAGTGGACGACAGGGCTGGGGTTTGCCATTGGATTGGGGGCTGCTTGGGATAATGGGGGGGATAAACAAATAATGAAAAATAACTTAATATTTTAATACTTTCACCTCCTCCTGATACCACTTTACAGAGCTTTTGGGAATAACTACATATAATCAGACCAACATAAATTAGGTTTTCAAAAGCTTAAAATTTGGCAAGCCCACTAGACTAGTTAGATCACTAGAGTGGACAAGCGATAATTTTTGCCTGAGGAACAACAACATGACAATGAAGATCTCTAAGGTTAGAAACAAATTTAGGGAGATGACCTTTAAATACTGGGCAGCAATTGCTTGGAACAATTTTCAAATCAGCAGAGGGACTTGAAACTGTCTGTAGATACTGTCAGACAACATGCTAAACCAAATTTGCATGAGTGTCACTGTTATTAGGGTTTATATTAGTGTTTTTGAACAAATATTTTGTGATTATGTTGTTTGTTCTGTAACTATTAATTTGTGTGTGTATTTATAGTTTATATCCCTGTACTGTAACTTATTATGCTAACTACAGAATCGCCTTGAAAACAGGGATCTTTTGGTCCTATGGTGCATATTTGCTTCTCAAATAAATGCCTGTATAAATAAAGTTGTTTTACTACTACTGCTGCTAGGTTTTCAGTACTTGTATAGGGTTCTATTCACTAAAAGGCCTCGTACACACTGGTAGGGGCATGTACAAGGCCATGCAATTGCACACCATGTAGCTGACCTTCTCAGGGTGCACGGGCTATTATGCACATCCCCCTGGGCAGACCCTGGGCTGCCCAAGCATGGCCGTGTAACTCTGCACCATGGGTAGGACTGGACCAGGTGCCACAGTGGATCCCCTGATTTGCGGGAGCATGGGATCATGGGGCATAGTGACCCCATATAAGCTGCAAATTTACCCTTCGTGAAGTTGACCCCCTTCAGCCTGCAACCATCCCCTTGCCTTCCATGGCACTGAGGAGGGCTGGCATGTGTGGCAGCAGTGTGCCATCCTGCCCTGTGTTGGCAGGTCAGGGGTGCACAGCTGTTATGACAGGTATCTGGCAGGCATAACAGAAAGCCCCCTGACATTGGATACAGTCTATGAGGTCACTGGGTCTCACTCAGACCACTGTATTTCTTTGTAGTTATTTGGCAATAAAACTGAATTTTGCATTATTATATCTGGCTCCGAGTGAGTACTGGTGTGAATGGTGGAAAAGGGATTTTGGTCCTGTGGTTGTATTTAGTAGGGGTGAACCCCCTTTCTTCCATACACCTATTCTTTTCACTTGAGCATGGTGAACACTTTCTTGAACCTAACCCAGCAGAACGCAAATGGCATCATGCATGGCACACTCCGCTGGCTTTCCACGGGCACTCCCACTCCCCACCTCCTGTCGTGACTGGCTGCATAGATACACAGGATTCCAGCTCACAGTCCCAGGCAGGGGTGCAGAGTGAGTGAACATCAGTAGTGCATCCACGGGTGTCTGCCAAACACCTATGTGCTGTGTAAAAGGCACATGGAGCCAGGATACCATTGATGTGTAGAGCCCTAAGACAGTATTTTCTTGTTTATTTCCTATTTTCCTGTTTGCATGTGTGGGTATATCTTCTCACACTTCCATCTAGACTGGAGTGTGAGGTGTGTGTGTGTGTGTGTGTGTGTGTAGGCATACTGAACTCATATGGGTTTCTACCTATCTGTGCAAATCTATTTTCTTTTTCTTCTGATGTCTCTATCTCTGTCTTTTTCCCCCAGCTTTGTCACCTTGCAGCCTTCTTACTATGCCCTGTTCATTACTCCCCACATCAGGGCTCTTCAGCCCATTCAACCCCCCCTTATGCCTTTTCATACCCATCATCCTGTTTGGCAGTAGGAAGGGAAGGATCATAGAGAAACATTGGTTTTGTCAACCCTAAAGGAAAAAAGTAGCTCTCTCACCCCCCCAGCTGCTGGTGGTCTGACACTGAGCAAGGAAGAAGGAGGCTACTGAAGAATATAGGAAGTTACTGTCCCAGAACAGGAAGGGTGAGAGTTGTAAGGAGAGGAGAGAGTAAGCATACAGAGAAACAGGAGAGAGGACACAAAATAAGACATGATAGGAGTGGTGCAGTGCAATGGCTGTGGGGCGGCAGTGTTCCGGGAGACATTCTGGAGGCTGCAATGCTGCCCTATTTGCAGGCACCTCTCTGGTCTGAGGGAGGAGGTTGCCCGTCTCCAGGCTGACCTGGCTAGGATTCGTGAAACCTCCTCCCCCAACCAGGGACCACCATGGCTAATGCCACTACCTCAGGGGTTGCCAAGAAAGAGGAGAGGCTGGACCAGGGTGGGCTCAGGGAGGGAGAGAGTGGTGGAACAGAGTTGCATCCCTCCAGCTGTACCTCTCCACAATTCATTCACTCTTCTGGTGGATAGTGGTTCCTCTAAGGAGGCACCTGCAGTGGAGACCAAGGAGGATGCTGGGAACCTTCACAAAGGAGACCCACAGGAGGGTGGCATGAGACCCCACAGGGGAAGGAAGCAACTTCTGGTGGGGAACTCAGTCATTAGGGGGGTAGAAGTGGGGGAGGAAGGGGAGAGGGAGGTAAGGTGCCTGCCTGGTGCCACGGCTTGGAGGGACAGGAAGCGAATCCTCAGGATCGTGGGAGCAGCTGCACAGGGGCAGGAGCTGGATGTCATTGTCCACCTAGGGACAAATGACCTGGCTAGGAATGGGATCAGAGCAGTGCAAGAGGAGATTGTAGAGTTGGGGAGGGGCCTCAGACAAGTAGCGCATACAGTAACCTTCTTGAAGGTGCTGCCTGTCTATGGCAAGGGTGATGCTAGGGTACTCCTCACCAGGGAATTCACTGAATGGTTGAAAAACTGGTGTGGAGCTCAGGGTTTTGGCTTCATTGGGGACTGGGGAGCCACCTGGAGGGATGCAGACCTATACTGGTGCGATGGTCTGCATCTGTCCAGGGGGGAACCAGGATCCTAAGTGAGAGGTTTAAATGCTTCATTGGCAAGCATTTAAACTAGCCAAGGGAGGCACTGAAAAGGAGCAGGGAAATCCCAGCCTCCCCACAAACAACAGTAATTAGTGAGGTAAACACCAAGGTAGAGAAATCATTAGGGAGCAGGCCAGAAGTAAATGTAAAAAAGGCAAAGGCAATAAGGACAGGAATGGGGCTAAAAGGGGTAAGGCTATCAAAAAGTGGAGGATGATGAGTACCAATGCCCATAGTCTGTGTAAAAAGCTCCCTGAACTAGTGGCCTTGATGGAAGAGGGTTGCCTGGATATTGTGGCAGTCACAGAAACATGGTACACAGAGAACCATGACTGGGATGTTAACATACCAGGATACACAATCTACAGGAGGGACAGGGAGGGTAAAGAGGAGGAGAATAGCTCTTTATGTAAAGGAAGGGATCAAAGCAGCAGAACTAAAGAGTAAACAGGGAGCAGATGAGACACTCTGGGTCACCCTGGAGACAGAAAATGGCACCACAATCCGCACAGGGGTTGTATACAGACCCCCATCTCAGGGGGAAGGAATGGACAAGGAAATGATAGAAGGCTTCCTTAGAATGGCAGAAAAAGGGGAGATATTGTTGATGGGGGACCTGAATATGCCAGATGTTAACTGGAGCACCTTTGCTGCAGGCACATCCAAGAGCAGGGTCATTCTTGATGCCCTTCAGGAGGCATGCCTCAGACAGCTAGTATTGGAACCCACTCGGGAGGGAGCAATCTTAGACCTGGTACTCTCAAATGGGGACGGAGAAAGAATCTCAGATTTAGAAGTGGATAGCCATCTGGGAACAAGCGACCACCAAACAGTGTGGCTCACGATAAACACAGCCATACAATCAAGCCATACAAAATCAAGAGTATTGGACTTTAGGAGGGCTGACTTTGGGAAAATGAGAGAGTGCCTCAGAAAAGCACTAGCAAACAGGCAAGAAGGAGGGGAGGAGGAACAACGGGGAGTAATCAAAACAGCCATCACAGAGGCAACAAGCCTTTGTGTAAAGCAAATCAACAAAACACAACGAAGGAAAAAAACGCTATGGTTCTCAAAAGAGGTGGCAGGGAAGGTTAAGGAGAAAAGGATAGCATTCAGGAAATATAAGGAAACACAGAAGAAGAAGAAGGACAGAGAACTTTATCAGTTAAAGCAGAAAGAGGCTGGGAAGGCAGTCAGAATAGCAAAGGCCCAAACTGAGGAAAGGATAGCCAGCTCTGTTAAGAAGGAGGATAAGACCTTTTATAGATACATTAGGGAGCGAAGAAAGACCAAAGGAGGGATACTGGGGCTTAATAAAGGGGAAGGAATGTGGGTAGAGGGTGACAATGAAAAAGCAGGGATACTGAACAAATATTTCTGCTCAGTATTCACAAAGGAAGAGGAGGGGGATGTACCTAAACCAAACAAGAGAAACACTCTGAAGACGGGGGTCGATACCAGTCCATTTACAGAAGAAAGGGTTCTGAAAGAACTAATAAAACTGAAGGTGGACAAAACAATGGGGCCTGATGGGATTCACCCAAGAATTCTAAAAGAACTAAGGGTAGAACTAATGACACCGCTGACTACTCTCTTTAACAAATCATGGGAGGATGTGGTGGTACCTGAGGACTGTAGGAGGGCAGATGTGATTCCTCTTCACAAAAGTGGGAGCAGGACAGAGGCAGAAAACTACAGACCAGTTAGTTTGACCTCAGTGGTAGGTAAAATGATGGAATCACTTCTGAAGGAAAGAATTGTTGAGTATCTAGAGGCCAGTGGGGCACAGGACCCAAGGCAGCATGGATTCACGATGGGAAGGTCATGTCAGACGAATCTAATAGATTTCTTTGACTGGGTGACCAAAGTAGTAGACCAGGGAGGGGCTGTGGATATGGCTTACCTAGATTTTAGCAAGGCATTTGATACAGTCCCACACAAAAGATTAATACACAAGTTAGCCAGCCTTGGAGTGGGTCCCAAGGTGGTAGCCTGGATAAAAAATTGGCTAGACAACAGGGCGCAAAGGGTAGTAGTAAATGGAGTCCACAGTGAAGAAAGGAGGGTTACTAGTGAGGGTACCCTGAGGTTCAAAATACTGGGACTGGTCCTTTTAATGTCTTTATAAGATGACATTGCAGAAGAACTGGAAGGAAAAGTATGTCTCTTTGCAGATGACACAAAGATCTGTAACAGGGTTGATACACCAGATGGAGTGGAAGGATGAGAAGGGACTTGGCAGGTTGGAGGAATGGTCAGATGTATGGCAGCTCAGATTCAATGCAAAGAAGTGTAAGATAATGCACCTGGGAAACAAAACCCAGGGCAAGAGTACCTAGCGGGGGTGAGATACTGACAACAGTAAAATGGAAAGGGACCTGGGGGTAATTATATCAGATGACCTAAAGGTGGGCAAGCAATGTGAGAAGGCAGTAGGAAGGCTGGGGGATACTGGGATGCATTGGGAGAGGCATCAATAGTAGAAACAAGGAAGTTGTTATCTCTGTGTACAGACAGTTGGTGAGACCCCATCTGGAGTACTGTGTGCAGTTCTGGAGACCCCATCTCCAAAGACATAGACAGAGTGGAGGCTGTCAGAGGAGGGCAACAAAATGGTGTAGGTCTGCCAGAAGACATCTGAAGAAAGACTAAAGGAGCTTAATATGTATACCCTGAGGAAAGGGTAGAGAGGGACATGATAGAAACTTTCAGGTACCTCAAGGAATCAACAAAGTCCAAGAGGGTGGCATCTTTCAGAAAAAGGGATGTGCAAGAACAAGGGGCACAATTTGAAGATAATGGGGACGGCTCAGAGGTAATGTGAGAAGTATTTTTCACAGAGAGGGTTGGATGCATGGAACAGCCTCCTGAGGAGGTCGTGGAGTCAAGAACAGTGGGGGAATTCAAGAATGCATGGGACAGACTTAAGGCAGTCCTAGTGGGGGGTAGGAGGAAGTAAGCTGTTGGTTAATTAGGATCTGCAGCTTATCTGTTAGGTAGGAAAATGGGCAGACTAGGTGGGCCAAGCGGTCCTTATCTGCCATCAAATTCTATGTTTCTATGTTCTATCTTTTTGTTTCCAGCTCCTGTTCTTAGCTTGTGCCATCACTTTTTCTCCTAGATCTTCCCCTTTTTCCTTTCCTCACATATTTCCCCTTTTCTCTCAACTGTTTTTTTTTTTCTTTTAGATAATTGCTGAAGAAGATCTTTGGTTGAAATGTTGCTTCTAACTCTTCCATTTTCAGCATGCATTTAATATGACCTTTTTGTTTTGTTTTCAGCCCACACGCTGACGCAACATCTTGTTTCTGTTTTTACATTTTGTATGCTACATTTGCTGCAACCCACCATGCATACTCTAAAATCTCTTCTCAAATCTCTACGCTTCTTCATATGCCTCTACTCCCTTCTGATATTTCTAAACCTTTTGAATTATTTTCTGCTATTTTCTCCAAGACTAAGCTTTGCTGTCACTTGTTTTTTCTTTCCACATGTCTTCACCAAATAAGTATTCCTCAAGGTTTTCATTTGAAATTCCACCCTTGTTCCTTTGGGTCTAAAGTATGTGTTCCTCAACTAATACGCTTTTGAATACTTTCTACAGGAAACGAATGACTAATACCATTTTCTCCATTAAAAAACATGTTTTCTCTGTAGACAAAACTATTCAGAAACAAAAGAATTTCCTGCAATGCACAGCCCCTAACAACCTTCATTTTATTAAGCACTGCATCCAACAGCTTAACTCCACTCTCTTTCAGTTCCTCAAAGACACCAAATCTGCCAGACTCCAGTCAGACGCAACCTAGCAATTTGCTATTTTGCATTTCCCCAGATCTTCCCAGACACAAGATGAGTGATCTCTCCTTTACAAAGATTTTTCTTTTGCGCCCACACCTAGAAATCTCAACGTGCCTCAGGTTCCAGCTAATCTGTGGCACTTCTATTGCAGATTATGCCTCATAGCTCAGTTTTCTGAGACTCTGCTTCCTGTAGATGATGATGACAGCATTACCAGAATAATCAATGACATCAATCCCTAATGAAGTGCATGGATCCCACATCCAGGATGCTTTTAGAAACATAGAAACATAGAAGTTGATGGCAGATAAGGACCGCAAGGCCCATCCAGTCTGCCCATTTCTTTTTCTACCTTATAAATGTGCCATCGGCCTTTGCTCTGTCAGTGACCTATCTATTCATAGTCATTTGTATTGCTCCCTTATGCCTATCCCATGCCTGTTTGAAGCCCTACCTGTATTCATAGCCACCACTTCTTGTGGTAAGCCATTCCATGCATCCACCACCCTTTCTGTGAAAAAGAATTTCCTCACATTCCCCTTAATCGGCCTCCCTCTAATCTCATGCTGTGTCCTCTTGTCCTGCTATTTTCTTATATTTAAACATGTTAGACTCTTTCACCTTGTTTATGCCTTAAGGTGTTTGAATGCCTCGATCATACCACCTCTCTCCCTCCTTTGCTCAAGGGTATACATATTGAGCTCCGTTAATCTGTCCTCATATGTCTTCTGATGCAGTCCCTGCACCATTTTGGTTGCCCTTTTCTGGACTGCCTCAATTTGGTTAATGTCCTTGTGAAGGTGTGGCCTCCAATACTGCGCAGTACTCCAGATGGGGCCTAACCAATGTCTTGTACAGAGGGTATTACCTCCCTCTTACGACTTGTGATACCCTACTAATACACCCTAACACCCCCTAGCCTTACCTACTGCTTTAGAGGTCTGCTTGGATGATTTTAGGTCATCAGTGATGATGATGCCCAAGTCTCTTTCTTCCTTTGTGACTGCTAGCAACTCCCCTCCCAGCCTATAAGTGGCTTCAGGGTTTCTCTTCCCTATGTGCATGATTTTGCACTTCTTTGCATTAAATCCCAGTTGCCACTCTTCTGACCATTCTGCTAGTTTATCCAGATTTTTTCTATGGGAGGGCTTAGCCCTAGGATCAATGTGGGGAATAGCTCCTCCCACAACCTCTATTTAAGCCCTCCACTAATGCACCTCCCTTGCTTAGGGAGTGTTTTTTGTCCCAGGGCTTCCTTCGTGGCTTGTGTGGCTGTGTTGTTGTCTGCGCCTCATGCTGCTCTGTCTGTTGTTTTTTCCCTACCCCCCCTTCCCTCTCATTATTTCCCTTCTCTCATTGTGTGTTTTTTCCCTTTCTCCTGCATTATGGCTGGTCTCCCCTACCTCGGCACCTCAGTTCCACCTCCCCGCTCCCTTCCTCTCTCGTCTCTAATAGCTCCTGGTCTTTCCCCCACTGGGTGGTCTTTTTGGGCTTCCCACCACACCCTCTTACCACCTAGGGCTGACACTTCCCAGTGCCTCTAGCTTACTGTCCATTCCAAGGCTCTTCTATTACATTAACCAAAGCACGCCCACTTCCTGTCCATTTCCCTGAAGGCATCCCATTCTCCTCCTAGACCCTACAGCTCTACAGCACGCTTCTCCCCAGCACTCACTCTGGATTTCTCTCCCTTTTCTTCATGGCGTACACTGCTCTAACCCCACAAGTACTACTGCCTATTGTTACTGAGCTTACAGGTAGCTGCTGCACTAGGCCGTGGAATTAGGGATCACCATTGTACCTCTCTCATTGTGCTTCCTACATCCTCGCACTGGTTAGGAGAGCTTGGACTTGTGCTTCATTGGGGATGTTCCACAATTTGCAGCTCCTCATTTTATCGACTACTAGTTCTGGATTTGTAAGGGGGGGGTGATACTGTTCATCCACTTACAGCATCATACCTGCGTCCAAGCGGGGAACAAGGAACTTGGGCAGTCTCCATCTGTGCTAGCCACCCTTTAAAGCATATTTGCACTCAGCCATGGCACCCTGAACTTCTCTTACTATTTGCTGTGGCTCCCTGAATGTATACTGCCTGTTACCCAGTATCTTTTTTTATTCAGCACCACACCACCTTCCATACCGCACCCTGTTACTGGTCCCTGCATTAGTACACAATTTTTTAACAACTCAGCGGTAGGACTGCCCGGATGCTGGCTTCACCCTTTCAACCTACCGGGGCTTCAGTATTTGAAGTGGATATGTATACAGCTCCCACCGAGGTACGTTTCTCCATGCAGCTGTACTAGATTGAGACAGTTCTTATCATTCTGTTCAACTGCCATCTGTATCCTCAGTTCTGCTCCCTCCTTCTCCTGGGACAATTTTTCCATATTTTCTCGGCCTCCATCTGCCTTCTGTGTCCATCTGTGCATCCCTGGATATAGTGCCCTGAGCTGCACCTGCTGCCCATGTACCTGTCTACAGCTTGTTTGTCATGTTCCCACCTCGGCTGGGACTAGCCGCAGCTGGTGGGCTGCTCATGCTTCCACTGTTCTCCTTGTGTGTAGTACTGGGGGGGTCATATGTCAGACCGACCTTGCACAACATGTATTCCCTTTTGGGTTCTTTCTTTGGGGAGCTGTGCTTCTCTCCTGTCTGCTCCCTGTGTGTTTTTCCTGCAGTCCCTTATCCCTTCGCCGGATGCTTGTGGCAACCATCCCTTTCCAGGAACATGTGTGCTACTTGCCTCAGGACGTTGGTGAGGGGAGGTGCTCCCAGTCTTCTGAACCTTGTTATTCAAGCTTGACCACTCCTATTCCCTATGACATCAGTCACCTGCTCCCACTTAATTCTCTCCCCTGGTTTCTGCTTCAGTTTACAGTGGGGCCTTCCTTCCCTTGCATTGTTTCTGCTTCCACTGCTGGACTGTCTCTACAGCAATCCTGTCTATGTGCCTACCATGTAGTGTCAGTGGCTCAGTAGGCAGCACACTCGCTTCTGAGGCCGGGAGATCAGAGGGCTGTGGGTTCAGTTCCCACATCTGGTACTTGGGTTAATATTCTAATGCTGACACTGTAGTGCAGCATGAGGGGGATGCTGCACTTCTGAGGTGCCATCTTTTGGATGAGATGTTAAACCAAGGTCCCATCTGCCTGGATTGGTGGTAATTCAGGTGGATGCTAAAGATCCCATGACACTTATCGAAAAAGAGTAGCGGAATGTTTTATTGCAGAAATACATTACATCATGAAAATAAATCCATATTTATAAACACAAATCCACATTGGTACATCATGTTCAAAGTCTCAGAAATAATAACCCACTCAGAAAACATAACCACACAATCAAAATACCTTTACAATACCTACAATTCCCAATCAATACCCCCTTCCTCCTTATGTACCTAAACTGTTTACATTGATCAGTTCAACCAAAAAATATTTCTCCATAATGCCTAGCATTTCTGTCTATCAAAGATCCTAGATTCCTTCAACTTCAGTTGTTTTAAAGCTTCTGCAATGTGATTTATTAATACACTGTTTGGGGTATTCACATGTTGTAAATAAAACCTGCATCTGGCCTGTCAATAATAATATTTAATACAGGCAAAAACAACATTTAATGTACTAGGATGATACCTAGTATAAATCCCAGAGTATTCTCCTAATATTAAGCACTCATATTGTAATTGTTGTAAAGGACTCCACTGCCGTCTAGTGGCTATATCAATCCAAACATGCCTTGTATACAAACAAATAAAAAAAAAATGTTCTTGTGATTCTTCTTGACCATTACACTCTGATCGCAGACACAGCCTATCTGTCATAGGCTTATGTTTCCAATTCCCTTTAACCCCTAATTTCCCATGGCAACACAACCACTGACTATCCCACATGTGCTCAGGTATTCTAATATCTTTTAATATATTTAAAGCATACTGAACTTTAGTGGGGAGACAACGAGGGAAATCTACTTGAGTTGCATGATTTTTACCCATCACTAATGTGTATCAGGATTTTCTTTGCATAGAACTATCTCTTGCTTACCCAAATTCCATGCCTTCACTTTTTTCAGCATCGGTATTGCAAATTCAGGTGACTGTAAGGACATGCTTAACTTAGGGAAATTCTCATTCCAGTGTTGTTAGAAAGATTCAAACAAGCCCTGCATCCAGTCCTCCCAGATGGAAGAAGCCCCTTCTTTCTATGAAAGGAAGAGAATATACAAAAGGACTGGAAAAAAACCAAAGGGTTCAACATTCCTAACCCTCCCATAGTTATCTTGAGATAGGTATAATCCCGTTTAACTGGGTTCAGTCTGTTACCCCAGACCATTTGGAAAAAGCAACTAAACAATTTTGTTTCTAGATCCACTGGAATTGGAAATATATGTGAAATATATAAAAAAATAACAGGAATTAGAAATTTCCTAATTATACTAACCCATTTTTTTCTTCCCCATCCCCCAAGATTTCCATTGTGACACCTTCGACTCCTCTAGTTCCAATTTTTCTTCCCAGTTAGTCCTAGCCATATCCCTTTCACCAAGCATAATGCCTAAAACCTGACTAGATTGTCTAGATACAACTATGTGACCTATTGTAGTTACCATGTCCCCCCCTCCTATTTGTAAAGTCTTACTTTTCTGGTGATTTATGCCTGCCCCTGTTATATCTCTAAAGGTCTCTAAAGTCTGTAGAGCTTTCACTCCTGCTCCTACATTGTCAACCATCATACAAATATTTTCCACATAGGCTGCAATTTTCTACGGTTTTACAGAAGATTTGGGAGAAATACCCGTAATACTGGGATCATTTAAAATTACTCTTATCATAGGGTCTAAACTAAAACTATATAAAAGAGGGCTAAGGGGGCAGCCCTGTGGAACTCCCCGTTTCAAACCTACCGGCTTTCCCATCAAACCACCTAATGTAGGAATAGCTACTGCGTCCTTATACATAATCCTTATCCACTGAATCAATGAAGAAGGAATTCCATACATTTGTAAAGTTTTAACTAAAAAATAATGAGATACATTATCAAAAGCCTTCTTTTGATCCAGTGCTATAAGGAACCCTTGTATTTTCCTTTGCCATCCAGACTCACATATGTCGCTTAACAATTTCAAATTCTGTTGTATGTTCCTATGAGGAATGGAACATGTTTGAACCTGGTGAATTACATACTCTGCATCTTTTTGCAATCTCTTGCCTAAAATTTGGGACAACATTTTATAATCTGTGTTCAGGAGGCTAATTGGCCTCCAATTCCTTATATCATGCCTATCCCCTTTCTTATGTAAATAAATTACCTCCGCCGAGGAAAAATGATTTGACACTACATTGCCTTGTAACATTTCATTATAAACTTCCAACAAAAATTCAACTACTTCTGCCTTATAAGTTTTAAAAAACCAATTTGTGAGCACATCTTCTTCCCCTGGTGAGACACCTGGTTTTAAATTTGAAATAACTTCTAAAACTTCAATCAATTTCATCGGCCCATCAATGTCCTCAGCTACTTCCTTTTTTAAAGATGGCCGCTGACATGTTACTAAAGATTCCCATTCTGTACCAGAAATAAATTCCTGTCCCAAAGAATTCCATATACTGTCAGAAATTATATCTAATATTTCTGCATCTGACATCCTCAATTGATCAGATACATCATATAGTCCTTCCATCTTTTTGGTTTCTAACTTCGGTTTACAAGCTTCAAAAGGGTCTGAGAAAAGGTGTCTTAACTGTACCATATATAAAATCTGCATATAGAAAAGCAGCTGTATTATAATGGTAATCCTGCATTTTGCCCTTTATTATGTCAATCTGTTCCTTAATTCTGCTGTGTGCCACATTTGGTAAAGACAAACATTTATAGAATTGGTCTCTTAAGTCTAAGTAACCTAAATATTCAGTGTTACCCTTTTTCATCCCTTTGTCTAAAAAAAGGTTTTTGATATCTATTTTGGTATCATACCACCAAGAATACCAAGTATCATACATTTCTGCTACCAATTTCCGGTATGCAAACAATACCTCCACTTGAGTTTTTGCTTCGATACTATCTAAAGCTGTAGGATTTAATTTCCATTTACTGGGTATCCCAGGAAATTTAGGAGATTCCTGTGACATTTGAAACTCACACTGCAAATTGCTATGATCTGAGAATTCACAGTATTTTAAAATAAATTCACTAACTATGAGACGTTTAGAAATAAAAAAATAATCAATACAAGTATTTTAAGCACTTCTTCTATATGTCGTCCCCCCTTCTTTGTATAATAATCTATATGCATCTTTTAAATTGGCCACTTGAATAATGTCCTTTAAAGCATGCGTATCACAATATACTTTTTGTTGGATACTATCCCTTATTCTCACATCCATCCTACAATTCTTATCTCCTCCCCAGAAGATCGTCCTTGAAGAAAATAAAAAAGGTTTAATCTGATTAAATAACTCAATCCTAGCTTTCTTACTTTGGGGTGCATAAGTATTTAAAATTCGTGAAGAAAACCCCTTATAAACACAATCCAGTGATAAAGCGTTCCATGGAAGACTGTCCACTACCTTTTGTACTTGAACCTGCGGTGTTTTAAAAATTATCTCAAGGCCATCTGCCACATCCTCCCCAAAAGTCCAAAAGGAGGGACCCCAAGGCCAGTGTTTTTTTTACCTGAAACACATCTTATAAAGAACTTGACCTGGTTTCCTGAAAAAGTAAAATATCAACAAAACTATTTTTAAAAAACCCCAGTAACGCCATTTGTTTTTTTTTATTTTTGATACTACACACATTCAAAGAAACCAGCCTTAAGTTTGCCATTTACATAGTGTATTTTAAACAAGCAAAGATTTCAACTGCTATTTTATCTTTTTTTCTCTTTCTCCCTGTTTTTTTCTTGGTTTCCAGTGTTCTTTGTGAAGAATCATCCTCACATTCCATTTCTGACACAGTGCCTGAAATGGAAGATACATCCGACTCAAACCTTCCGTTTTGGTCTTGAAGTACCTGAAAAGAACTTTGTGAAATAACAGGGCCTACCTGAACTTTCGGTTTAAGTGATGCTCTAGTTACCCTTTTCTGTTGAACAAAACCATCTTCAACCTGAGGGTGTGGCAACTGCTTGCTCTCTCCGTCTATACTAGGAATAGTCCTATGCTCCTGTTCTGAACTGGGTGTGGGGGTGTACAGATCTGTAGTGTCTTGAGCAGAGGTGGATGTAGAAGGCCAAGGGAGTTCCTCCTGAAATTCAGGGTGCTGCTCTGGCCTTGTAGGTCTACACTTTTCCTGGGCCTCATTAATCAAATTTTCTTGGTTCATGCCTCCTGTCCTATTGTTGACCAGCCCAAGGGCACTGATGGTAAGCATGCCCTTGTTCTTCACAGAGATTACACTTAAAAACATTTCGACATACAGTACTAGCATGGTCATAATCCCCACATAATGCACAAATAATCCTATCACATGTGCTGCTTAGATGCCTTCTACTCCCACATTTATTAATAATAATGTTTATTTATACCACACTTTTCTTGAACCAAGGCACTTTAACAAAATTCCAGATAAAATATACTAAAACAAACATACAAGAAATACTAATTCCTAAAATATGATTAAATAACATCAAGTCAGATAAGCTTGCTCCCATAAATGGGTCTTCAAGGCCCGTTTAAATTCCTCCATGGATGTGCACTCCCGAAGCGGACGTGGTAGAGAATTCCAAAGAGCTGCAGCTGCGTACATAAAAGCATGGGCCCCAGAAGATTTTAAAGAAACCTTTGGAATCTCTAGCAACCCCTCGTCCATTGAGTGGAGAGATCATCTAGGGCAGTAGGGTACCAGAAATTATTCTTTCAGGTAGTCCAGGCCAAGTCCATGTAGGGCCTTATAAGTCAAAAGTCTGACTTTAAAGGTGATCCACCACTGAACTGGCAGCCAGTGCAGTTTGCACAGCACCAGAGAAATATAACAGGTATGAGAAGTACCCATCAATAACCTGGCCCACAGCATTCTGCACTAGCTGCAGGCAGTGAATATTAACCCCAGTAGCCCTAGATAAAGAGAGTTGCAATAATCAAGGCATGAGGTCACAAAGGCGTGGACCAGTGTAGGCAGATCACCAGACAGAACAAGGTGCTTAATCCTGGAGATGTTCCTCAGATGATAAAAGGAAGATTTGACGACCGCCGACACCTGCGACCCAGTGTCAGCCAATTGTCAAACATCACCCCCAGATTTCGCACCTGCTCAGAGGTGGGGAGCTGGGAGCCACCAAGAAAAAGTCCTGAAGGCAAACCAGCCCCACTCCCCTCTATCCGGTTACCTGGGTCCACAACCAATACCTCTGTCTTTTCTGAGTTCAACCTTAGCCAACTTGAATCCATCCAGTTCTGAATTTCAGTGAGGCAGTTATTAAAAGTCGAGAAAGCTCCATCCTGGTCTGGTGCAAAAGACTGGTAGAGCTGGGTATCATCAGCATAGCAGTGAAACCTCAGCCCATACCTTCTTACAATGTCTCTGAGGAGCAGTATGTACACTGCAAACAATATGGGGACAAAAATGAGCCCTGAGGTACCCCACATGACAGAGAGACTGGGTCGGAGGAATTAATCCCCGACACCACCCTCTGAGTTCATTTGTAGCATGCCTTAGATTGGCCCAGATAGAAGACCCCCCCTCTAACTTTTCCCCAAAAATAACTGTTAGGAATATGCTGTATCTCATTTTCAATTACGTTAAGTCTGATTTTAAACTTACAACTTCCTGTCCATATCCCCTCACTGTCAATAATAGCTTCCAGAGGGCCCATAACTTGGCATTTCTTCTCTAACCAAAAATAAACATCCCCAGTATTTACCCCCTCATTTCAAAACATCACAGTTACTGTTTTATACAATGGTTTGGTTAATGGAATAGCTCAAAAAGGAGTCCATAATGGCAACATTTTCTTTTTTTTTTTTTTTACTTTCTATTTTCTGCCTTCCCCTGCCCCCTGCACTCTGCTTCTTCAGAAGCGCCTGGCATCTGCCTCGGTTCCTTCCATACCTGGAGCCCCATGGCGGTCCCCCATGTAGCCTTGGATTTTCCCCCCAGGTGGGGATGAGGTGGGGCTCTTGCACCCCAAACAAATGCCACTTTGTCGGGGCCACTGCGTGGGACAGGTAGGGGACCACTGAGGTCTGTGCTGGCACTCCATCTACCCGGAGAGAAGGAGGTGATTTTCCCTGTTTCCTGGACGTGCCATGCACCCTGACATCAAGGTGGGGGTCCACCAAAGTCTGGCATACCCGACCCTCCTGGAATGGCCAAGCACTTGCTGTACCCCAGGCCTTTGCCTGGGGTCAGTCAAGCCCTGAACCTTGTCCCCCCTTCCTCCCTGGAGAAGGTGAGCAGTCCACGGATGCTCAGCCTTCTCCCCCCTGGCTGGCCCTCCAGCTCCCCAGGCTTGTTCCCAAACCTGGGTCACCAGCGTCACGAGTGGTAGTGCTACCGCTGCACCGGCGGGCTGGCATAATGGCAGTGTTTTCATCATTTCATACTTCCTCCAAAAATTATCCAGTCCAGAAAAAGTCCTAAAACTAATATCAACGGTATCTTCCCCTCCAGTATTAATCAGTGCAAAAATGTCAGCAGCCTTAAAAGCCACCGTTTCTTTTAAAAGTTTTTTTGCCACATAAAGTCTGTCTGGAAGCTCCTGTAGACCCCCTCTATAGCGAAGATGAACAGCATTTCATCTGGGTGCTTGTTCCACTTTGTTATTTTTAAACAAGTCAGAGAATCTGGGGCCTGCCCTTCCACTGTCCTGATGCGGGAAAGGGTGAGGACTATAATTTTGTTCTTGTGCCCCAGTTTCATTTATAGTGGCGTGTTAATATGTTCGGCTCCTGGTGCAGGATGTGAAACACCCAATGCTGGAGCCAAGGATTCAGCCAGTTCTACCTTCTTCAACCCCTCACAGCTCCTCAAGTTCTTTGCAACAATATCTTCATTACTTTGCTCACCTTGTGAAAAATCCTCCCAAGGGGGGTCAGGTACCCAAGACTCTGTCGATGTTTGTTTCCATCCAGCTTGTCTAAGGGAATCCTCCTTAGATCACTCATTGTCTCTGAAGGGAGCGTCCAAACCTGAAATGTGAAAAGACTTCCACATTCTTTCCGTCATCGTCATCGGTTCTGTCAGCCTCATCTGAGCCGCTGGCTCCCCTCTGTCAGCGGATTGACATGCTGATTCCTCAGCCACATTCAAAGGTTGCTCTCTCCTGCCATCCACATGAGGGGCAATCAAAATTTCTATATTCTCCTGTTCTACCTCTGGCACCAAAGTCAGACTTGCACCAGTATCCATATTAATTAGCTCCGAATCTTTATCATCTCTTAGCGTTCGCTCTGCCGCTGTCTGCTCCTTTGTAGACATATTCTCTGGACATAGCTCATTCTTGCACTCGAGACCAGATTCTCCATCCCTTTGAAATTCAGCAAATGAGGATGGGTTAGAACCTCCGACTGCTCCATATATCCGTTCTCCTCGCCCTCCAGCCCACAACTGGCTACCTCTCTGCAGTGGAGTAGCAGTTCCCCCTCAGCAGGAGAGTAGGGGAATTTCCCCGGTATCCTGGCCAAATTTCTCCCATTCACTAAAAACACCACCAACAGCTTAATCTGGTTCAATTTCAGTTGCTTACCATCTGTATCTCTCCCCCAGTCGTCCCTGGAAAAGGGACTTCTAGGCCAAGTGGGCTTACCAGGTCAACAAAATTCAATAACTAAATTACAAAACAGACCAAGTAGAGTGTGCACAGGGATTGTGGTGCTGCAATGCTAAAATAAACCAAAGTAAAAACACATAGAGCAGAGCACACACCAACCTCAAATAGACAGCCAGGACACCGGTCTCATTTAAAAAAATTTGCTTTTACACAAATAAAACAAGGCATTGACTCATTTTATTTGTGTCAGAATAAATGTTTTTTAAATGAGACCGGTGCCCTGGCTGTCTATTTGAGGTTAGTGTATGCTCTACTTAATGTGTTTTTACTTTAAATAAATAAATTAATATCATGCTACATATGTCTTCACATGCCTGTGTACTAGTCATCATGCCTATCTCAATTCAGTTCCCTAATCTACTCTCTTTCTACAGCAGCATTCTGTGCTATCAGCCAGCCCATACCAGCAGTACTCCGGACCCCATCCCTAGCTCGCACCTTCTGAGGTGCTGAGCGAAGGTAGGCTTCCCCTGTCTACCGGGGATGGAATTCCATTACATCCACTACCTCCTGCTACTTACCAGCTGACATCCTCCATCCCTAACTCTGCTGGGCAGTATCGAGTGAAGGTTAGCTCGCCCCGAACGACCAGGGATGGCAGCCATGTCTTCAATCTACTGACTTATACCTTATGTTCTCTACCTCATACCAGTTGCAGCTTCCCTTCAGGACCAAAACCTCTACATTCCATTTACATTCCACCTCAAATCTCTACCATGGCATCGTCTGACAGGTTTCTCGCACCACTTAACTGGCACAGTAGCTTAGTTTTGTGACTCAACTGGTTTAATACATTCTCTGTCCCATACCATCTCTCCATGTTTCCTGGGAATGGAAGTTCATATCTGCATTCAACTGTTGCAACTGTATGCACTCATCCTAGACCACCATTCATTGCTTCCCTCCAGCTTTAAAACCATTTGCCTCTCATTGCCTCATTTGTCATATGTTCTTTGGGCCATCTCCAGGTTCTCTCACATTGTTTCCCTGGATCAGGAGCCGATATCTGCAAATGACTATTCCTCCTTTTTCAAACTTTTACCCAGATGGCTGCTTCCTTTTTGGAACAAGACCCCACTGACTCTTTACCTTCATCCTCCTACCACTGACCAGTGGAATTGGGTACTAGTGATCTCTCATCAATTACCCCACCTGGCAGCTCATTTTTACAATTGATTGCCAACCTCATTCACTCTCTACTGGACCACTGCTTGCTTCTCCCTCCTGGACCTGAGCCTTCTACCGACTGTGCCTTCACCTTCAGCTGTTATCTGGATCATCATTCCCAGGTCAACTCATCTCACCTGCCTCAGCCTTGGCCCTGCATCTACACCTGCAGGTCCCTCCATATGCACATTCTATCCTACCTGATTACCACTTCCCTCCTGTCACAGGACCCCTCTGCTCTGATTGGATTGCATCCTCCTTCTCCACTCGCCATCCTGCTCTCCTCTGGACCATCATACTCAGCTCTTTGGCCTCCTGACCCTCATGTTAGGATGTTGCCAGCTGGTCCAGTATCTCTTTTGATCTAATTTGCCTCCCTCTGGGACTTCATTGCTATGGGTCGTCCTTCCAGTTGATGGCTGAGTTTATTTTCTCTTCCATTGTGGGACCATTATCCTTCTTCGCTCCGCCTCCATCCATTCCTTCTTTAGTTGGTTGACGCCATTGTTGGACATAGGACTTCCATACCTCAACCCAGATGATCTGAGTACTCTGCTTTTCTCTTTGGCATCCATGGATCATCTTCTAAGGACTGCTACAGCTATCCTGCATCTTGTTGCTGTTTACTGAGGGGCTGACCTGGTTCTGTTCCTTCCTGCACAGTTTGTTATCAGGCTTCGTCTAGCTCATTGCTTTCCCCAGATAGTTTCTCCAGTTCATCAGGATTCGATTCAGACCTCCCTCCCATTTGCCTGGCTGCCTTTACTCTCTGCCTTTCGGGCTCGGGCCTTCGTGCTGTTTTCTCTGACTCTTTTGGGCCTAGTACCTTATCTCTGTCCATACTCCTACCAGGTCAACTGTCTTCTCATATTAGTCAGTTCATACTCCTATTCTGGCCATTCTAACAGTACCCTTCCACTTCTCGTTGGACCACTTGTTCATTACTCTGGAGACATACTACTGCCAGCAAACATCCCTTGGCTAACATGCCTCATAGACGTTTACGTCATCATAGAATTTTATTTACTGCCCAATCAGCTCACCACAATTATTCATGAAATCCCATTCACCTGGACAATAGAAAGCTGTTCTCCTTTTCTATTGGATATACCTTCCGACTCCTGTCCACTCCATTAGCGTGATTTCCCTGTCTACTTTTTCTCACTGACTATCCTCCTACATGGAAAGGACTTAAATCCTTCTGCTATGCTCTGACTTCATACTCAGCATTGCTTCTACGGATTCCAGGAATCACAAGATAACCCATTCATCTATGGACACCATCCATTTTACCTTCCACAGCCTCTCCTACCAACACCATCTCTGTTCACCATGTTACTCAACTCCGACTTCTTAACAGTCATTGCTTGTTTTTAAGAATTTCACAGATGTCTTCCAGAATATTTGTCATGGGATCTCCACTGCCTAGCTGATTACTAACTCCACACATTCCAAACTATCATACCCACTCCTGTATGTCACCATTCCTTATATAATCATCCGCACCTTTTCACCTAGTACATTCAGCTACATTAACCGCTCTTCCAGTGGACCCTTCAGCCTCTTCTTCTTGAATTACCTTCGATAATCTGTACAGTAAAGACCATCACTGAGAACTGGCTCTCCTGAATCCTAACCAGCAATCCATAACAGTCAAGACAAATGCACCAACTCAGTCTTGCCTCCCAATCAGTATTAATCAGCCATAGCACTAAGATCCTATGGCATCCTGCACTAATTGATCTCACTACCAATCCAGCTTACAGACTCTACCTTACATCTGCCCCCAAGCTTCTCTCAAGTACTTCAGCATCAGGATCACCTGTAAACTTAACCAATCTATGCCACCACAGTGCATCTTCTAGATGATTACACCACAGAAATACTCACACTTATGTCAGGCAGCATACCAACAGAGTATTTACATATAAAGTGGTGAACATCATGACCAAAGAGCCATTCATCCCTTATACCATTTAATTCCCCATATACATTAGGCTACCACCTGGACCGCTCTGCAAATCTTCTTTTATTTGTTTGTTAAACACTTATGGCATTACTCTCATCATTCACTCAAACTCTCCTCTACTCATTTTACTTTGGGATGCTTACTGAATGACTTACCACTCACTAATCAATTCTTTACCTCCAGACTACTTTGAACATCAAACCTTACATGAATCGGATCAGTCACCCATAACTTAACAAATCATCGCAAATCCCTCAGTGTACTGTCTGGTTATAATGATCAAATTATGCTCGCTCGACTCATTACACCCCTACAGTCCCTTTGGATATGCATCTTTCATCACCTTGGAAATATGGATTACATAAGCCCTTCTTCAATTGGATCTGCCCTACACATAGGATTCTACCATCCCTATGGAAAAGAAGTACCCTTCATCCTCAGGGTCATCATTCAGTCTGCATCATCCTTGGATTTAAAATGAACCATCATCTCCAGGGCACCCAAAGACTCTCTTCTATTCATTTCTACTTCATGGATGCTTCTTTGGCAACTCCTCATTCATTTCTGAATTCCTTGCCTACAGACCATACCTTGACATCCAAACCTATCACAAGCTGGATTATTTACCAATGACTTCTTGTACCATAGACTTCCACCATTCCCCATCTAGTAACTCGTCGATCAAGTCATGCTCCCTCTGCTCATTATACCCTTGCAGTTCCGTGGGACAAGCATCATTCATCATCTTGGAAACTCGGACTTTATTCACCTGGATTTACTTCATACTTTGGATTCTATTGCTCTTTCAGAAAAGACCTACTCTGCAACCTCAGGATCATCGTTCAATCTGCATCATCCATGGATCAAGGATGGATCATCGTCTCTACAAGCAACTCACCAACCTCAAATTACCTATGGTTGCTAGAACCTAGGTCCTTCTCCTTTTAGTATGCCCAGAC
The DNA here is from genome assembly GCA_016271365.2 of Neoceratodus forsteri. NCBI lineage: Eukaryota > Metazoa > Chordata > Ceratodontiformes > Ceratodontidae > Neoceratodus > Neoceratodus forsteri. The sequence continues at coordinate 719,890,025 of CM057458.1, read as the reverse complement.
GACAGGCAGACTTCCGGCCATGGGTCCTCAGGGGTTTCCTCTACCTGGGAATTTTTCCTCTCCTGAGTGCCAGGGGGTCATACTCTCCGTGAGTTGGAGGAGGTATCTCTTTGGCCCTTCTATTCCCTACAAATTCCTACCTACATACCTACTACTCAAGGGTGGGAATAGAGTAAAGCCACAAAAAGTACTACAAGTTACACAAGCACTATATACCCCATCTCTCCCCATTGCTATTCCACAAACGTTGAATGGAAGGGCTTGGCCCGAGGTTCAGTGTGAGGACTAGCTCCTCCCACAACCTCTATTCAAGCCCTCCACTAACGCACCTCCCTTGCTTAGAGAGTGTTTTTTGTCCACCACCATTCCCTCCTCCTCCTCCTCCTCCTTCTTCTCCGGTGCTCTTCTCACCCTTGTTCCTGGGCATTCTATTCCCTACAAATTGTTACCTACATACCTACTACTCAAGGGTGAGAATAGAGTAAAGCCACAAAAAGTACTACAAGTAACACAAGCACTATATACCCCCATCTCCCAATTGCTAGTCCACAAACATTAAACTGTAGATTATTTTGTTAACCAATTTATTTGTTTAGTTCAAAAGTTCCACTGGGAAATACATACTGAACAGCTTGTTTTTAGATGTGTCCTGGGGGTGAAGGGAAGTGGAGATAGATAAGGTGGAAAAAAACCTGAACAATAACAACAATTACATTACCAAAACACAAGTCCACGTACAGCAATACAGTATAACCAAGGAGAATAATCACAAACCTTTAAAGCAAGTCTGTACAACAGATACATGTAGTAATGAGTTCTGATAAGCAGGGGGAACTGTTCATACAGGAACAGCAGGGGGACAAAGGGAATAAAATGGCTGGGGCAAAGGTAGTGGGGGAGGAATTCAAGAAGTAAAAGATCATGGACAGTTGCAGGTGGGGAAAAAAAGTCATGAAGAACAAACTTTAGGAAGAAAGTAGAAGAAGCAGAATGGACTGACAGAGGAAGGATGGCCAGAGTTTAATAAAGTGATGTGAGAAAGCAGGCTGACCAATAGTAGATTTTCCAGAAGGAATAGAGAGGGAAAGGGAAATATTGCTGCGGAGAGGATAGCAGGGAAAAGACAGAAAGGATAGTAGGGATGCAAGGTGGGAGGAAAGGGAACCAAACCAGAATTTGGAAACAAAGAAGGCACAATGGGAAAGGCACCTTGAATCATGAGAGGAGAGTGAAAGAGCAGAGTAGAGTGAGCAGTGGTGAGTACAAGGGGGACACTTTAAAGCCAAAGGACAAAAAGAATGTAAGAGGGGTCCAGTCTGGCAAGGGAGGATTTGGGTGCTCCACTATAGACTATGTCACCATAGTCAAAAAAAGGGAAAAATCATCTCTAAAGCAATCTCTCAGAGGCAGGAAGCAGAATATTCGCTTTGTTCCTGTATGGTGCACCAATCTTGAGGTGAAGTCCCAAAATAAATACAGTATGCCTTCAGAATATCATTATTTAAAAAGGCAATTGTCCAAAAGTCTGTATTATATAGAGCACCATTAATTTATAATAGGATCCCTGATAAAATTTCTAATTGCACAACTGTTAGAACATTTAAGAACAGATTAAAACAGATGTTGGAAACATTGAACGAATACACCTGTTCTTAATGTAATATTTGGGTACATGTTGTTTAGGGTTATATCTATTAACCTTGCTATTTGTATTGTTTTTCTTATCAATTTTGTACTGTATTTTAACCTGTTGTTTATCTGTGAACTTGTCGCTTGTGGAAATGGGCAATATTTGCTCACCAGCTTACAGGTATAAAAAATAAATGTGAAAATATGAAAAAATGAAAGATTATGGTGTATGATATCAAAATGCACTGAGAAATCAAGATGTCAGTCCAGTCAGACCCTGAGATACTTAAAGAGCAGGTTTCAACCCCAAGATCGTTCTCCCCCTCCAACATATCTGATAGCTTACCCTCCAGTTTAGAGTTTTATCCAAAAGATTCCATTTGTGTCTGTGTATATTTTGCACAAAAATACTCATAAAACCTCTCCGTGGAGCAGTTATCTAAAGTGGAAGCTTTTTTCTTCAGAGCTGCACCCCACTTGCATTTCATGACATCAGTCCCAGAACAGCGGTGTGCTCCATGAACTACAATGGGGACAATTTTTAAAAGCAATTTTTACACTTTTTGGTGCCAAATTTGAGAAAATAAGGCCACCACACAACTAACAAAGTTCTTGTTAGTTGAGCAGTGGTAAAAATGTCGCCCGTTGTACTCTATGGAGCCTTCCCCCATGCCATTCTGGTACTGATGTCATGAAACGTGCAAGCATTGGGGCATGGCTCCGTGGAGAAAAAAGCTTCTGTTTTGGATAACTGCTCCATAGAAAGGTTTTACAAGAATTTTTGTGCAAAATATTCATGGACACAAATAGAACCATGTGGATACAACTCTAAACCGGAAGGTAAGCTATCAGATATGTTGGAGGGGGAGAACGATCCCTGGGTTGAAACCTGTTCTTTAACAGAGGTACATCCTCAATCATAGTACCATCAAGGGTGTGAAATAAAGGGAGATAGATGAGTCTGTTGAGCCTCTGTCGGGTACCAAAAATCATGGAAACTGTTTATCTGGCATTGAGGCATAGCTGGTCAGACTAGATAAAATGATGAATTTTGTCAAAATCCAGCTGTAGCTATGAGGTAAGGTCATGGGAAAAGGAGTCAGATACAAAAATAACTGTATTATCAGCGTGCATATGAATGAATGCAGAGGAACAGACAGATGGGAGGTCATTCAAGAATATGGAAAAGAGAATAGGCCCTGAATAGACCCTTGAGGGACACCTGAGCAGATGGGAAGTGATGATGAAAGGGAGCTTCCTATCTGGACAGCTTGAGACCTTCCCTCAAGGTAAGAATTAAACCAACTGACTGCAGAGCCAGAAAGGCTCACTGCTTTATGCTTACCCAGAAGGAGGGGATGTGCCATAGTGTCAAACACTTTAGCAAGCTCAATAAATACAGTGATCAGTCCTGATCCATACCTAAGAAGATGGAGTCAGACAGGCAGAGAAGGGAGGTGAAAGTGAAGTGGGATTTCTTAAAACCATCACATAGGAGTGCAATGTGCATATTTATGGAACACATATAAACAGAGGTGAGAGAGATGTAAGTGCCCCAGCTGGGACTTACATCTTTCTCACCTCTGTTTGTAGGTGTTCCATAAATAAGCACACCACACTCCTGTGTGATTGTTACTAGTAAATATTTGTGTTGCCATTGGACTGTGCATTTGAGAAAGAGCTATGTGCTCAGGGACAGACCAGGTTCTATTTGTCTCAGCGGCACAGCTGGTTAGCATGATCAGAACATTTCTTAAAACAAAACTGGAAGGGGTGAAAAAGAAGGAGCAGTCAAAGAAGGGAGAGAGTTGAGATAGTACAAGGTGTTCTTCTAACTTAGCCAGGATAGGAAGGAGAGAGGTAGGACAGAAGTTACCAGGAGAAGAGGGATCACTACCTTTAGTGAGAAGTATTACAGTAGCCTGTTTCCAGGCTTCAGGGACAGTTACAGAGGAAAAAGAAAGATTGAAGAGTAATGTAATAGGTAGTGTGATGGCAGCAGCTGAAAGAAGCAGAAGCTTAGGATCAAGGCCATCAGGGCTACCCTCCTTGTGAGTATTAAGGGAAGCAGGGCCTTTAGTAGTAGAGTAGAGAGGAGAGGAGGAGAGGAGAGGAGAGGAGAGAGGAGAGGAGAGGAGAGGAAGTAGAGTGAGGGAAGAAAGGGGAGGAAGGGATGAGAGGAGGGCACAGGTAGTGCAGTGGGAGTTAAAGGAAGAGGCAACAGCAGAAGGCCAGAAATGAGGGAGTCACCAAATGTAAGAAGAGGGGAGGGAGACTGGGTTGGAGGGGAAAAAAGGGAATAGATAAATTTCCAGCACTCAGAGGGGTAATTAATGTTGTTCTGGAATGTGGATGTAAAATACTCAAACTTCACAAGTCTGATGGCTTTGATAGAGGCACTGTGAAGGTGCTGATAGTTGGCCAAAATAGCCATAAAGCCCGTGATCTTAAATGAACACCAGACAAAGTCTCTGATACAGAGGCAAGTCATCACCACTACTGTTATTCAGGGAAGATGGGAGCCCCACACTCATTTTTTTCTGAGGGATGCATGACAATCCCATGCAACCATAAATTTGAAATGAAAGTATTGCAGGTAAAAAATGACTGCAGAAATGAGTGACCAATCAGATGCTCATAGGTCAGCTAGGAGAGGGGACAAGCCAGTGACTTAAAGGACCTGAAATGGATAAATTTAGGTGGGCCTTCAGACAACATATCTTGTGCACACAGTAAACCATATGATGGTTACTAAGGGCAACAGGAAGGATTCCTGTATCCACAATATGGTGGGGATGAGATGTGCAGAACCAGTCTAACAGACTGAGTTAAAAGATTTCAAATTTAGGTGAGTGGGGTCAGAGACCAGTTGAGTAATTTGTAATGACTTTACATTTTGAGAAAATGTATTTGTATTGGGAAAGAGCCAATTTACATCAATGTCAAGAAGGATAAGTAACTCACCTCTGGAAGAGTGAGAACAGGTAGAGGAAGGGAGTTCAGTAACTAAATCAGGAGGAAGGGAACTAAAGCAGGGGACATACCAGGGCAACAGCAAACACCAGCAATAAAGATGGGACCAGAGAAGGGAAGGGAGAGTATAAGGAGGAGAAGCTCATAGGAAGAGGGGTAGAGACAGCAAGCACAGTCACATCTAGGCTCCACTCTCTGATCTCCTCAACAGTTCCTTTGCAACTGCCAATATCTCCTCTGTTCAGAAGCATGCCATTATCCTTCGCCTTCCTAAGGGTGGTGATTCATTGACACCAACTAATTACCATCCCATATCTCTCCTTCTACCCCTTGCTAAACTTCAAGAACACTTGGTCCTCTCTCAACTCTCCTCCTACCTCTCTGATTCTAACTTCTTCACTCAGTTCCAATCTGGCTTCAGGAGGTACCACTCTTCTATGACCTCCCTGATTAGGCTCACTGACCCTATCCTCTCAGGGGTGGACAGCAGCCAAATCACTTCCACTATTTTTGTTGACCTAGCAAAAGCTTTCTACACTGTCTCCCATGCCCTCCTTTTAATCACCCTCTGCTCGGCAGGCTTAACTGACTCTGCCACCAACTGGTTCTGTGCCTATTTGATAGAAAGGACCCAGTCAGTCAGAATAGCTGACTAAACCTACCTTCCTCTTCCCCAGTAGCGGAGCCAGGTTTGGGATTATTTGGGAGCCAGGGAAGGCCATTCAGTCAATGACAGGCTCCACAATGGCACTGAACAGTGAATAAAGATGATGGCAGGGCATCACTACTCACACTGGGGCAGCCAGGAGGGGTGACCGTCCCCCCAGCCCCCCCCTCTGGCTCCGCCACTGCTCTTCCCATCAACACTGGCATCCTCCAGGGTTCCATCCTGGGCTGTATCTTATTCTTTATATTCCTAAATGATCTCCCCACCATCTGCTCATCGACCTCAGTCCATATGTATGCTGATGACACTGTCATCTTCACTTCAGGCCAGTCCCCAGCTGATGTAGCTACCAGACTTCAGCATGGCTTCAATAAAATTCAGCACTGGTTTAGCTCCCATCAACTCTCCCTTAATGCCAAGAAGACAGTCTCCATGACCTTTGGCACTAGGCAGAGGCTCTCTAGGCTGCCCTCTCTGCCCTCCTTCCAAATCCTCAATGGGACAGTCCTTGAGGACACCACTACTTTTAGGTATCTAGGTGTGTGGCTGGACCAACATCTCACCTTCTCTGGCCATGTGGATACCATGCTGAAAAAGCTGTGCCCCAAACTTGGCGTCCTATATAGGAAGCATAGCTGCTTTCAGCTACCGGCCAGGTGTGAGCTTGTCCAGATGATCTTACCTATTTTCGACTACTGTGGCGTAGTCTACAGAGCTGCTCCCAAGCCTTCCCTAAGCAGATTGGACACTCTTTTTAACTTTCTGTCATTTCGCTCTGGATTCCCCTCCTCTCGCCCACCACTGTAATTTCTGTCACTCCATAGTTTTTCCCTCATTAGAAAACCAGTGTCACCTCCACTACGCTAAATTTGTCTACATTTTGGTTTGGGATGCTCCTTCCCACCTTACCACCTCACTATCTACCCTCCTGCCTCCTGCCCATTTGCTCAGATCCTATGACTCGCGCTTACTGGTAATCCATCATTGTGCTACCACTGTTGGCCAATTGGCTTTCTCGTATCATTTCCCTAAAGTATGGAATGCACTCCCTTCCCAGATCCACCACTCATCCTCTCCTAGCTCCATCTCTACTGTCCTACTTAACTTCCTGTCAGTAAACTGTACCTGTGGTTATGTTCACCTCGTCTCCTCTCCTCCTCCTCCTCCTCCTCACCTCCTAAACATATTACCCACATAGACACTATTATTACTACTACTCCTATGGTCTTTCTGCCCCCACTGTTTCCCCTTGTTCCTTTTTCCTACACCTATCCCCCTCAATATTCCCTCTGTCCCTATTCCTACCCCTGTACCCCCTTATTAGCATTTTTAACTCCTAGGTTAAACTGTATGCTAGAAGTATTAATTTTGTACTATTACAGCAGAATTGTCTTATTAGCTATTGTTTTTATTACTGTGGTTATTATGATGCACTTAAGTTGCACTTAACCTCTGTAACCCAAATGTATACACTGTTCTTGCTCGTTTTACTTGTAATTGTACGTTATTTATCTGCATATGTCCTTCCTATTCCCTCTCCCTCAGGATGCACCAGAAGACAAGCAACTTCTTGTTCAGCATGCATTCCTGGTGAAACAGTTCAATAAATACATAAATAAAATTGTATACTGGTGGATATGCAAATTACAACACCATCACCCCTCTCCGTGCATTCCTGCCTGCTAAAATGGATCCAGGGACAGTCACAGCAGAGTCCTGAACTTTGGAGGACTGCTAGGATTCAGATATAGCCCTCTCACCCTCTCCTCCTCCCTTCTTAACTTCTTTTCTTCCAACTGTTCCTGCTTATAAATTGTTCTGTACTCCTCTCCACCCCTCCCCTCAAGTTCCATCTACTTCAGCCTGGCCTCCGTTCTCGCCACTATCTTTGGACTTGTATTTACATTTTGACTGTTTAACCCAATATGTTAACACTTCAGCTTAGTCAGCACTTACTGCATTGTTTTCTTAATTTATTTTTAAATCCTGTTGCTTATTAATGTACTCCTACCCCCTAATTTGCTTGCTTCATCTGTTACTGTAATTGTTACTGCTCTGTATTGCATTTTTACTGTAGTTTGTCCCTCCTGTCCCCTTACCCCCCCAGGACGCACTTGGAGATGAGCAATTGTTTTTGCTCAGTGTGCCTTTCCTGGTGAAACTTTTCAATAAATAAATAAATAAACTAGTGCATCCAGATGTAGGTTAACCATGAGAAGTTGCAGCTGGTCAATTTTTGGGAGGAGGTTTTGGCTTTTTAAATGAGCAACCGAAGTCCTTTGGGAAGTTGTAAGGGTAAAGCTGTGATGGGGCCATGATCCAGTTCAGTGTCACCTGCTACCAAAATTAGCAGGGTGACAAGGAGCTTTAAAGAATCAATATGCTGCCAGGAAGAGAGGGGCAGGAGGGAAGGTGAAGAGGTGAAATAGGATGAGAAAGGGGACAAAAAGTGCTAGAGAGCTTCAAGGTGAAGCCAAGGAGCAGGAAGAATTTGACACCTAGGATGCCAGGGGGAATGAACAAGGGAGGGTAATGTGTGAAAAACACCACTAACTTAAATTTTCATAGCAGACATCCTCATCCTAATCTTGAAGTTAGTGACCTTGCCATCCTCAGATCTCTACAACACAGGAATGACATTGTTATTAAACCAGTTGACAAGGAGGGGGCACTGCTCTTGTCTGACATAGGGAGCTACATCACTTAAGCCACACAGCAACTCTCTGACATCATTCTATCTAGGGATGTGGAAATGGTTCACTTATTAACACAATGGCAGTTCCACCTGAAGTGCTGATTCATCAGAATGTTTTTAAGCTAAGCTCCTCCCACAACCCAGGCAGTATATCCTCTGGCTCTGTCCCATAACGTCATATCTTCCTTTCTGCTGGACGTTCTCTAGGTGGAGGGGGACCCGGGGTCCAGCGACCATCACATGGTTTGGTTCAAGTTGGACACAGGAATAAAAGCCATGCATTCAAAAGCTAAAATCCTAGATTTCAAAGAAGTTGACTTTGCAGAGATGGGAACAAGGGTTAAAGAGGAGTTGGCTAAGGAGTGAACAGGAGGAGTCGTGAAGGGGCATTGGGCACACATTAAGGAATCCATTATCAGGGTAACCAATCAATGTGTGAGGATGAAGAATAAGGGCAAGAGAAGGAGAAGGTCACTCTGGCTTTCCAAGGTGGTGGCAGATAAAATCAGGGCCAAGAGGGTAGCCTTCTGAAAATACAAGGGGACACAAGAGGATGGGGACAGAGAAGAGTACTAAAAATGTTGGAGAGAGCCAGGGGCAGAGGTGAGAAGTGTTAAAGCACAGACAGAAGAAAGGCTTACACAATTAGTGAGGAAATGGAACAAGACATTTTTTAGGTACATCAGTGAGAGGAGGAAGTCCAGAGGGGGTATAGTCAGACTCAAAGAGGACAATGAAGAGAGGGTAGAAGGAGACCTAGAGAAGGCCACAGTAATTAACAGGTACTGCTGCTTGGTCTTTACTAGAGAGGAGAGGGGCATGGACCACAACTGGAAAACAGACATGCAGAGGGGGAAGAATTGAGCTTCACAGCATTTACAGAACAGAGGGTCCTAGAAGAACTTACAAAACTAAAGGTGGACAAAGCAATGTGGCCAGACAGAGTACATCCATGGATCCGAAAGAAACTGATGATGGAGCTGGCAGCACCTTTAGCAGCCCTATTCAGCAAGTCACTAAACACAAGGATGGTCCTGCAGGACTGGAGAAGAGCAAATGTGGTCCCTCTTCGCAAGAGTGGTAGCAAGGAGGATGCAGAAAACTACAAGCCAGTAAGTCTCACCTCAATAATGGGGAAGATCATGGAGACACTGATTAAGGAATGTATTGTGAATCACCTGGTATCCATTGGAATGCAGGATCCAAGACAGCATGGGTTGCATAGAAACACAGAAACATAGAAATTGATGGCAGATGGGGACCAAAGATCCATCTAGTCTGCCCAGAGCCGTACCCCCCTCTTTAGTATTTCTGTCAGACAATCCCCTTGTGTCTGTCCCAAGCTGCTTTTGAATTACCTACTGTTTTGGAGTCAATGACTCCAGTCAGTAGACCATCCCATGGGTCAACCACTCTCTCTGTAAAGAAAATCCTTTGCATGTTGCCCCTGAATCTTCCTCCCCTCAACTTAATCTCATGTCCTCTTGTCCTAATGGTGCTATTGACCATAAAGAGCTCCTTGGTGGAGACTCTGTTTATACCCTTCAGAAACTTGAATGTCTTAATCATGTCCTCTCTATCTGGTAGGCCTATGGGCAGACTAGGTGGACCGTATGGTCTCTTTCTGCCGTCAGTTTCTATGTTTCTATCCCTGCGTTGTTCCAGAGAGTACATGTTGAGTTCCTGTAACCTGCTTTCATGTGGTAACTTATGGAGACTGTGTATCACTTTTGTTGCCTTCCTCTGTACTGCCTCCAATCTATCTATGTCCTTCCTGAGATAACTGGATGCAGTACTCAAGGTGGAGTCTCACCAGGGACCTGTTCAGTGGCAGGATCACCTCCTTTCTTCTACTTGTGATGCTCCTTCCTATGCATCCCAGCTTCCTGCTGGCCTTCTTTGCTGCCTTTTCACACTGTCTGACTAACTTCAAATTGTCTGATATGATAACCCCTAGATCCCTCTCCTGATGGGTGGTTGCTAGTTTCTCCCCTCCCAGGTAGTATTCTGTCTCTGGGTTGCTTCTGCCCAGATGCATAACTGCACTTTTTCACTTTTGCAAGCATTGAATTTTAACTGCCTCAAGTTGGACCAATGTTCCAGCCTGAGTAGGTCACTTTTTATTTGCTCTACCCCCTGTGCAGTGTCCACCCTGTTCAGAGCTTTGTGTCATCTGCAAACAGGCACACCTTCCCATTCAACTCCTCTGTGATATCTCTGATGAAGATGTTAAAGAGTAATGGTCTGAGGACTGACCCCTGTGTCACCCTGCTTGTCACCTGATCCCCTGATGCTGCCCCATTTACTGTCACAGATTGAGTTCTCTGTTCAAGCCAGCTACTCATCCATGTTACCACTTCTTGCCCCACTCCTGTATGGTTGAGTTTGTTTAGCAGCCTTCTATGTGGTACAGAGTCGAAGGCCTTGCTAAAGTCAAGGTAGATAACAGTGGCTCCCCCCCGGTCCACAGCCCTAGTAACTGAGTCAAAGAACTCAGTCAGGTCAGTCTGGCAGGACCTGTGAAGCCATGCTGCTTGGCATCCAGTTGTCTAGATTCCTTCAGGAATGCTAGTATCCTTTCATTGAGCAGTGACTCCATCATCTTACCCACCACTGAGGTGAGGCTGACCAGGCGGTAGTTTCCTGTCTCCTTGCTGCTACCACTCTTGTGTATGGGGACCACTATTGCTCTTTTCCAGTCCTGGGGAACTGTCCCTTCTCTCAAGGATCTGCTAAAAAGATCCACTAGTGGTGATGCCAATTCATCACTAAGTTCCCTCAATTTGCATGAGTGGACTTCATACAGCCACATGGCTTTATCTATCTTTAGTTTTTTTAATTCTGTCCTTACCCTCTCTGTTGTGAATGGGCTTGTGTCCATTCCCCCTAGGTGACTTTTGTCCCCCTTTGGGGTGGGTCCATTACCAGGAGCCTCCTTAGTAAAGACTGAGCAGAAGTACTCATTTAAGACTTCTGCTTTTTCACTGTCTTCATCCACCCTCCTCCCATCTCTGCTTATGAATCAACAATGCCTCCTTTGTTTTTCCTTTTTTTGCTTAAGTACCTAAAGAAGGTATTATTGCCTCCTTTAACCCCCCACACTATGTCTTCCTCAGTCTGTGCCTTTGCTTTTCTGATCACTCTTCCTGCCTCCCTCAAGCTGCACTTGTATGCCTCCCTATCTGTTTTGCTGTTTGAGCCCTTGTATTTTTGGAATGCTAGTCTCTTTTCCATCACTGCAGCTGCCACCTCCTTTGTGAACCACAGCAACTTTCTTTTTTTCTTCATCTTACTGACCAGCCTGGAGTATTTTGCAGTAACCTCTGCTAGTGCTTCTCTTATGTTTATCCAACATTCCTCTACCCCTCCTTTTGCCTTCCCCTTGAGGATATCCCCAAAGCATATTCTCATCTGATCAAAGTCTGCTCTTCTGCAGTTTATGACCCATGTCTTAGTGTGGCTTGTTTCCTTGGTCTTTTTGACCCTGAACCAGACAGGTTTGTGGTGACTTGACCCGAAATGGCACCCCATCTCCACCTCCTGGACCTTGCCATTGTTTGTGAGCACCAAGCCCAGGACTGTGTTTTCTGTAGTGGGGACCGTGACAAGCTGATTAAGTCCAGCCCCTCCCAATGTGTTTAGGAAATTTCTGCTCCTCATTGTGGATGTTGTGCAGGAGTTGCAGTCCACATCCAGGAGGTTGAAGTCCCCCATCAGCATGACTTCTCCTTTTTCGGCCATCGTTAGTATGTTTTCAATCATTGCTATGTCTCCTTCTGCCCCTTGTGAGGGAGGCCTGTATATCACTCCTAGTCTGACAGCTGAGCATGAGCCCCATTCGAGAGTGACCCTGAGTACCTCAGGTTCATCTTGGGACCTTTAGACATCCATAGCTTTTATGCCCTCCCTTATATATAATGCAACCCCCCACCCCATGTCCTTTTCTGTCTTTCCTGAATAATTTGTAACCTGGGATTGCAACATCCCATTCATGGCTGTCATTTAGCCTGTTTCTGTGACTGCAACCCAGTCCCATCGTGCATCTGTTATTGTGGCTGACAGTTCTGGGATTTTGCTAGCCAGACTCAGGGTATTGGTCATCATTGCCTTCCAGAGTCCAACATCCTTGATCCTTTGTTTCCTTGTACTTTGTTTAACTCGTATGCACTCCTGTTGTTTATGTCTATGTGATTGACGATAGGCACTGTTACATGGCTCTTGGGGGGTGGTGACTACGGTTCTATATTCCTGCTCCCATCTGGTCACCACCACCCCATCCTCTAGTTAAACTCACTGTGAATATGTTGAGTTTTTGCCCTAATGCCCTTATTCCCTCCCTGTTGAGGTGAAGGCTATCAAATTTAAAGTAAGTCCTTTCCCAGGAATCTTTCCAGTTGCAACTGGAGGTGTAGACTTTTTCTGAGCACCAAGTGCAGAGCCAAGAGTTCAGTTCTGTGATTTCGGCTTCCCTAACCTCTCCTTAGCCTTTTCCCTTTTCACATACTGGGAGTACCTCAGAGAAAGCCAAGGTAGATGAAAAAGAGGTGAGTCTATCCCCAAGATTTGAGATATGTGCCTTGGTCTGTTCGATGGAATGGTTTGTGATATTATTTTCTATGTGAAAGATGATTGCCTAGATGTCTCACTCCTTTCTGATGCAGTTTCCTAAGCAATCTGCATCCCTTTTTGCTGTGGCCCCAGGGAGACATCTGACCACTATCTCCATTTGGTTGGTCCCATTTAACTGTGATTTGACCCCACATATCATGGAGTCTCCCACAATGATCAGTTTCTTCCTTTGGTGGGAGGGTCTGCCCTACTAGTTATGTCTTGATGAAGTGTTTGGTGCCACTGCACTCTTTCCCCCTGGTCCAAGTCAGAATGCTCATCCTTCTCTGGCTCAATAACATGTGGGTCCCTACTTCATGATCCCCTATTGTTTTTTTATTGGATGCCTGGCTGGTGCTGCTGAGCCATAGCTCTCTGGTTTGAGCAGCCAACTGGTTCATTGTGCATCCTTGCCAGTGCGGCAAACCTGTTATGCAGCTGCAGAACTGCCTCTTGAGAGTTGCCCACTTGATGAGCCTTGCTGCAGTATGCTTTGCCCCTTTGCACTACCTGGCAACCCCCTGGTTGACCTGTCCTCTGTGGTAGAGGGTCAGTGCCAGGGTACTGGTGGTGCCAGAGCTGTTTTCAAGTTCTTGTGATCTGGCGTATTTCCTGGTTTAGGTGGGATATTGTTGCCAAGCCTCTTGGAATTTGGGCTCGGAGGTCATTTTTGGACCAGCATGTGGGGCAATAGCCCATGTCCTGAACCTAGGCCCAGTAAAAGAGTGCTCCACAGTGGTTACAGGGCACAATATCCATTCCTATTGGCTCAGTATTCTTTGCTATGGAAATAACAAGTATTAGTCCAGCCTGTAGGTAGTCACTGGATAGAATTGAGAGGTAGGAAAACACTTTTTTTCTAAAGTTTTTTTTTTTATTTGCCTTCTAGTCAGTTCAGGTAGGAAGTGGGCAGTGACATGCAGAACCTATATAGGAAGAGGACCTAGGGGTGGGTGGGATTAGGAGGTAGGATGGAGAGGGGAAGAACCTTTGTTTCTCCTTCTTGCTGTTGAAGTCTGCCACTTAGTAGCACAACTAGAGACTGGAAGAGAAGAGGCCTCTCTCCCAGTCGGTGAAGATCTGTGAAGCTCAGCAGACAGTAAGGCTAGGGGCTTTACCGCACTTAGCATATGCTTCCTAGGGTTGCCCTTTGTGTCTGAGCTGTTGCTTCTGGTTGTTTCTGGCTGAGATCTTTCTATTAGCTGACCACTATTTTAGTAGTGGATACAGTAGATAGTAAAGCTAGAGGCTGGACCATACTCTTGGTGTATGCCTCCTAGGGGTGCCCTTTGTGTCTGAGTTGTTGCTTCCAGCTAAGAGCATTCTATTAGTTGACCACTATTTCAGTAGTGGTACAGCAGTACAAATGCTGATTTACATACAGCAGTCAGGAAATTCTGGGTAAGTGTTCCAACTACTCCTTATGCTGAGAGAGCAGCTGCTGGCTGGGTCTGAGCAGAGCGATCGAGGAGAGAAGTCACCTCAGCAGAGATAGTAGCCCAGACTGTGCACTCCAAAGGGGATTCACCCAGGTACAGCTGCTGTCAAGGAATCCCTGCTTCTCCACCTGTTAGAGTCTCTCTCTCCCAGTCAGTGAAGATCAGTGAAGCTCAGCTGACAGTAAAGCTAGGGGCTGGACCGCACTTGGCGTATGCCTCTTAAGGTTGCCCTTTGTGTCTGGGTTCATGGTGGGAAGGTCCTGTCAAACAAATCTGATAGATTTCTTTGACTGGGTGATCAAGGTGGTGGACCAGGGATGGGCAGTGGATATTGCCTACCTTGATTTCAGCAAGGCCTTCAACACAGTCCTGCATAGAAGGCTGGTAAACAAGCTGAGGAGTCTGGGACTGGGACACATGGTGGTGAACTAGGTCAGAAATCAGTTAGTGGACAGAAGGCAGAGAGTAGTGGTAAATGGCACACAGTCAGAAGAAATGGGAGTCACCAGTGGGGTGCCACAGGGGTCTGTCCTGGGACCGGTCCTCTTCAATGTCTTCATAGTAGACATAGCAGAAGGGCTAGAGGGAAAAGTATACCTGTTTGCAGATGACACCAAGATCTGCAACAAAGTAAATACTTCAGGGGGTGAAGAGAGAATGAAAAGAGACCTGGAAAATCTGAAGAAATAGTCTAAGGTATGGCAGTTAAGGTTTAATGTGAAGAAGTGCAAGATCATGCACATATGGAGCAGAAACCCTGGGGATAGCTACATGTTGTGAGGTGAGCTGTTGACACTCACCAGAGAAGAGAGGGCTTTAGAGGTCTTTATATCAGATGACCTGAAATCCACCAAACAGACTGCAAAAGCAGTTGAGAGGGCTAGTGGGATGTTAGGGTGTACAGGGAGGGGTTTTAAAAGCTATAGAAGGGAAGTGGAGATCCCACTGTACAAGATATTGGTTAGGCCTCACCTAGATTACCGTGTGCAGTTCTGAGGCTGTACCTGGGTTAGGATATTGACAGGGTGGAAACAGTGCAGAGGAGGGCGACTAAGATGGTGCAGGGTCTGCATGACAAGGCATATGGGGATAGACTTAGGGACCTCAGTCTGTACACACTGGAACAGAAATGGGGGGGTACAGGATTGAGACTTTCAAATATCTTAAGGGCATAAATAAGGTGGAAGGGGATAGCATCTTCCAGTATAAAAAGTACAGTAGAACTAGCGGGCATGACATGAAATTGGAAGCATAAGGGATAACATGAGAAAGTTATTTTTTACAGAGAGGGTGGTGGATGCATGGAACACCCTGCCTCAGGAGATGGGGGAGCATGTACAATGGAGGGATTCAAGAGCCAGAGGGCATGGGATAGGCACAAGGGAATCATGCATATGAGGGGGCATAGCTGAGGCCGCTGACCTAGTAGAGGCAGCAGGAACAAATTGTCAAAATTGGCAGACTGGATGGGCCTTGTGGTCCTTTTCTGCCATCAACTTCTATGTTTCTACGCATTTAGCCTTCTCCTTTGCAGCTCTGTGCCTTGTAGGGCCTAAAGTGCACCACTGGAAAAAAAAAATTTTCTTAGCAAATCAATATTGTGTTACATTCCCCAGTTCTCGTCCAGCCTCAGGCAACAGAAGATTGAACATGAAGAAGCAAAGCCAGCTCCTGGCTTCAAGCAATGTGTCATGTGCAGTGCTGGGTAAGTTACTTTTAAAAAGTAATTGGCTACAGTTACTAGTTACTTTCAAATAAATGTAATCAGTTACAGTTACTTACTACTTTTATATAAAAAGTAATTAGTAACTGTAACTGTAATGCATATTACTTTGTATTACTTTTGATAACATGGTTGTATTTACTCATTGAACATA
Source organism: Neoceratodus forsteri (assembly GCA_016271365.2). Classification (NCBI taxonomy): domain Eukaryota; kingdom Metazoa; phylum Chordata; order Ceratodontiformes; family Ceratodontidae; genus Neoceratodus; species Neoceratodus forsteri. The sequence continues at coordinate 719,874,137 of CM057458.1, read as the reverse complement.
TCTATGTACTCATGAAACCCCAAGAAGTGTATAGAAGAAACAAAACAGATTGTAGACAATAAATATGTTAATTTATAATGCAATACCCATCTGACTTTGCCAGCCACAACACTCCCTTTACATTTCCATAAATAAGAGCTCTATTAGAAAAAAAAACTCAGACACACACCCTGCATCTGCTGCTGCCCTCCACAATCTCCACCCCAGCTGAATTCTGACTTTTCCAGCCACTGCTGTCCCTGACCTTTTTAATTTCCATAACACCCACACTCACCCTCCAACACACACACACACACACACACACACACACACACCTGCATCTACTGCCAGTGCCCTTGGCGATCTTTCCTACACAGCTGTATATCCTGACAATGCAAGCAACAACTACCCCTTTACGTCCCACCATTGCCCCATGGCCACATACACCCTGCTGCATCTTCTGCACTTGGAGAACTTTCTCACATCTAGCCTGAATTCTCCTCCTGACTATACGAGCGCCACAACTACCCCTTTAAATTTTCATAATAAAATGTCACCCTCACATAGCTCCTCCTACACTCACACACACGCACCCTGCAGATCTACTGCCCTTCCTCGCCTTGGTGATCTTTTCTCATTTCCCCACAGCAGCCTGAATCCTAACTTTGCCATTGCCAGCCACAGATCCACCTCATATCACATACAATAAATTCCACCAGCACACACCTGCTTACCTCAACACACAATTTAAACAGCATCCCACAGCTGAACCTTGCCACTGCCACTGCCACTGCCACTGAGACACAGTTATAATTATAACTAAGTCTCTCATGACTATTATGATACTGCCAGCATGCCACAGCTGAAGTCAGAAAATGTCACTTACAATCAAATTATCACACAACATGATAAACTTGTTGCACTCTAGTACATACCCCTTTGATGAGGATTTTCTTTGAGATGAGTCAGGTGATGGTGAAAGACCTGGGAGGTGGGTGGGAGGACGGACGATCAAGTAGCCTGCTGTGGCAGTTCAGTACACATGGTGCTGGAGGAAATAGGCCTTGAGCCCTGCCTGTGGACAGACTACTTGCCATTTCCCCTACAATGGCTAGACTAGCCTCAATTCCCTCAGGGTTCGCAATGGCTACTATAGAGGGTCACTACTGATGACATGCAGGGGTGTAGCTAGCTATCTGTAAATTGTATATCAACTGGCTCATCTGTTGCTCCCTCAAACAAATCTCATCAATTCCTGTAATAATTCTTAGCTGTAACATGTAGCAGTGCATAAGTAGTATATTTTGCATATCAAATGTTGCAAAATTATATATTTAATAATAAACTAACAAATAAAATGGTGTTTTCTGACTTTTATTTGCACAGCACATACTACAGATATAGAACAAAATGATAATATTAAATGCGTGCTGAAAACAGAAAACAGAGTTAAAATTGATGTTTCAACCATAGGTCTTCTTCAGGAATTATCTAAAAGAGAAAAAAAAGCAGGTAAGGGAAATAAGAAATATATGTGAGGAAAGAAAATAGGGGTAGGCTGTAGGAGACAAAGTGATAATAGGTAAGGTAAGAATAGAATCAGCAAAATGAGAAGGTGATGATAGGTATGAAATGGTATGGTAGAAGTGAATGAGCTGAGGAGTCCTTAAGTGGGGACTACTTAACAGGACCTAGTAATAAGGCTGAAAAGTGAAAACTATGTGTGCACACTCATTTTCATTTTCTACAGACCAAAGAAATATTCATACTGGAGAGGCCAGTGAATTACATTGGATCCGCAACTATTGGGTATAAGAACACCCAGCACAACAACGCCTCACCACAGCTATTCAGCCTAACATTTCCTGTAATGAGACAACTGGCAAAACAACCCCAACACCCACCGGCAGTGGGACTGTAACCATGTAGAAAGCAGTGGTGCGATAAATGAGGCTATCTTGTAGTCATACCCACCGTGTTAGAGAAACCATCTCGTGGGGCAAACCATTTTTGGTCAAAATTCCTAGGCTAAACGTCGCAGGGCTGCATGTCTTTGCTCCAGTTGTCATAACACAGGTTTACATCACCCCATAACTCTGGCAGCTCATAATACCTAGGCATTGCAACTACACAAACCTGACTATCAGCAAGGCTACAAAAAATGGCACCTCACAGCCAGGAAATGTCGCCTCAACTTTTCATTGTGAAAAAAAGGCAAAAAAATGGCAGCCAACTTGCATTCAATGTACAAGGTGAAGATGCTGGGTGCTCATGCAATGCTTGTAAGAAGGCAGTTTTTTTAGCCTGATGTTGCAATAATTTGAGCACGCAGTCAGCTGAGCAGCATTTGTTTACACTGAAAACTGAATATCAAAAGACACCTGCATAATCTTCAGATTCCTGTGATGTCATAGACCTCTTGAGCTTCACTCTTGAGATTTATGAAGTTACAGAAACCCCTTGATGGATTACAACAACCATAACAGATGGATGCCCATTAAGTTATTCTATTTATATTACAGTATCTAATTACTTTTAGGGAAAAGTAATATCATTACAGTTACTTATTTACTTTATTTTAAAAGTAATCCATTACTATTATTAGTTACCTAGAAAAGTAATTAGATTACAGTTACTAGTTACAAGTAACTCGGTACTCCCCAGCAGTGGTATTGTGTTATCAGGCGATGTCATGGACAGACCCAAACATGCTGTGCCTCTACTGCCTGGGGATGGCACATAATGTTGCAGGCCATGGTCTGTGTCAGACAATGCTCCATTTCACTCTGGAGAATTGCAAGGCTTGTCTTCTCCTTGGCCAGCCAATTGATATCCTTTGCTTACCACACTGGTCAGACTTAACACCATTAAGACACTTATTGGAAAATTATGTCCTGAGACCTGCAAGAAGTTTAGTTGCTGTTTGTGTGGCATTGCTCCCACTAAATATACCTTATAGCTCTTTGTTGTTAGTGAATTACTCTAATTATGTATATTGCTCTATGTCTTGTATGCATTTATATTTTGTATCATTGCTTCTGACTTACACGTGGCAACTGTACACATTCAGTGAATTTACTTCCAATGTTGTGTATATTACCCTGTCTTGTATACCTTTGTACTCAGTATTATTGCATCTGACTTAATGTATGCTGTTCTACCCAGACCTTCCTTGTCAATGAGCTTGCTCAGTGGAGCCTTTTCTTGATGAAATAAATAAATGAAATGGACTGAAAAATAAACTGTGGCCTATGGGGCACAAGGCAGCCTTGGCTGTGGCAGGGTCCATGGCTCAACTCGTGGCCATAGAAGAAGTGGTGGCAAAGGCTGCAACAGGCACCTCATTGGCCTTGGTGCTGCTCCTGGTTGGAGCTAGCATCAGTCGTTCAATGGAGAGTTCAGACAGATGTGTCAGGTGCTCCAGACCTTCAGGGAGAGCTCTACCCACTATGGTAAAATTAACAAAAAGCTCTGCTGTTGGTGATGGGACCAGGAGTGTTCGTGCTCCTTCCACTCTCTCTACTCCCCTGACCACTCGCAGTCTGTTGATCACCTGGCTTTGACCAAGCGAAAATTAGTTTAGAGCAAGATTGCTAACTCCAGGACAACCCCATCAGTCTTGAGAACCTTGACACCTGTCAACCAGGTGGTCAAGATTTTCCTCGACCTAGTCAACCTGATGTCAGAGGAGGTCGATGAGGAGTCAGTCTCCAAGATTCTGGTGTTCCCGGTCCTCACCCAGGGTCAACCTCCTGACTCTCCAAGATCCTGGTGTCACCCACCATTGCAACTCATGAACAGCCTCCACTGGCAGTTGTTCCACTGAAGCCCAGTGCATGTACAGCACCTCCGGGGACTTCTCCTCAACCTCGGCCCCCAGATCAATAGTTCAGGTCGAGGTCAAGGTCAAGGTACTCTTTGTCCCACTCAACTGGGAGGTATCATCATTGACATTCTTCATCCTTCTCATCTTCAGATGACAAGAGGCTGTACCAGTGTATGTGGTGGCACTACGAGGAACTCCTCTGGCAGCACTGGGCATTGACAAGTCAGGGTAGGGCTCTACCCCTACCCCTAGGGTCGACTGGTCAGTGCCGGTCAAGCTCTTTCTGGTCCTTCTGAGACAATTGTCACTGACTGCTCTCTGCTTCTTGATTGGTTGAACTGCCTCCACCCCAGCCTGTGCATGGAAGCCCAACAAAGGACTCCTGGGCTGTGACCAGCATTCTGGGCTGGTTTATGCTGTAAATCCCCAAGTTGGACAATTCTAGGGTGTTTTGTGGTGGTAAGCAATGAGTTTCAAGTTGGAAAATGGCCACTGGGCTGAGCATGCTGTTGGCTGCTTAAGCAGTTAGTCTGTGTTTTTGTATACTTCGCCCCAATTTTTGGTCATTTTATTGCTTTTTAGTAGCTCCAGTTAAGTTTTAAGCCCTCGTGTTTGTACTAGTACTGTTGAGTTAGAGTCAGTCTGTGAGACCGCTTTTGGAAAGAGGGTGTGCATTTGGAGTGATACCGGGGCGACCGAAACAATTTTGTTGTGAATACCGGAATTGTTTTGCTTTCCTCTGCTACCGCTCAAAGCCTTCTGTTTTGACTCATTATATTGTGCTGACTGGATTTCGTATTATGCCCTTGGAGCCAGCTTGTTAGTGATTTTGGAGTGGGCCTAGAGAGAGAGAGTGTGTTTCCTGGATTCATTTGGAAGTCATGAAAACTGATAGGATTTAAAGCAGCGGGTGGAAGACGAAGGTGTGGAAGGACTGGTATGGTGTGGCACAGTGAGTTAGTGATCCCGACCCTGCTGGGCATTTATCTACTGGGGCGTGTGGCTGCATGGAGGGCTGGGCTCTGGTCTGGCCGGGTAGCCAGTGGACTGGGTCAGTAGTCCTTTGGGTTCTCCAGGGATATACCGGTGGGTGTGCCTCAGTGGAGATCCAAAGTGTGAGCCGTGGGCGTTGGTGGCTTTAGCCCATGGTTGGGTTTTTGGGGATCCTGCTCTGTACACCTGAGATTACTGAGAAGAAAATCTTCAATTCCAATTCTTCTGTTGTCCATTTTATGGTCAGATCTCTGCATTTAACTTTTCTACTTTGTGGAAGGCAGTGAGAGTGCCTTGTCATCTGTTTAGCTCCCCTGGCAGTGAGAGTGTTTGGAAGGCTAAAGAAATTCATTTATTGCCATGACTTCAACTTTGAAAGGCAGTGAGAGCGCCTCATTATTCGTCTGGTCCTCCTGGCAGTGAGAGTGCACAGTGGCTAGGAAATACATTTTCGGGACATATTTTTTCAGTGGGAGTGAGAGTCCCTGGCTTTATTTGGTCCCTCAGGCTCTGAGAGAGTCCTGGGGGGCTGAAGATTGTGCATTGTTTGCTGACTTATTTTTTGGACCTTAGTAACTGCTTTAACTATTATGAAGTTATTATGTACTTTTTAGCCAGTTCTTCTGTGCTTTTTTGGACTTTTAGACAATTTTATTTTATGTTGTATTGTATATTTTAAATGCAATTGTTTTGTTTTATATTGTTTTATTGTTTTACTTCAGTATATGGGGTGGGTTTTGAAAGTATTACAGGATTACACAGTTGCAGTCCTTATCCTAGTTTATTTATTAGTTTTATGATTTATTTAATTTTTGAATTTTGAGATTTTGAAATGTTGTTGCCAGTCTTCTTTTGTAGTGAGAGAGTTATTAGGGATTGAGAGTTTTGGTTTTGAACTGGGATTTAGACTGAGCTTGAGATTTATATTTTAATTTCTGAAGTTATTATAATTTGTTTATGTGAGGGTTATTAATTCAGTCACCAGAATGTGTTTGAGACCTGCCCCCATGGTTGTGTGCTACTCATCCTCCGCCCTTCACTCTCTTCACCCCTTTGTGTCCCCCATTACACTTGTCAACTTACCAGCATGGTAGAGCATTGGGTATTCTGCGTCAGGGGAGGAGGGGAGTTGGGGGTGCGAATGGCAGAGGTTGAATGAGTGGGACCATCACATCAGGGTTGTGAGGTCCAGAAGACACCCTGGAGTGAAATGGAATCCAGACCGTGGTCCATCTTGTCTGGTTTCCATACCCAAGGGCACTACCAATTTTGGAGGGCACATGGCCCAGGCGGCCCCGGAAGTTCATCCAACTAGAGCAGTGTTATGAAATGCCAGATCCATTAAAAACAAGACCACAATTATTGCTGATCTTGTAAATTCAGTGGCTCTGGCCTGCATCACCGAGACCTGGCTGGATGAGAACTCCGGCTCTATATTAGAGGCTGCAATTCCTGCTGGTTACTTGGTGATTCACTACTCGAGATTGGATCACGGTGGGGGGGGGGTTGCGGTCTGTTTTAAGACCAAATTGGGCCTCATGAGTGTACCAGTTGAGGAGACTGAGTCATTTGAGTGTACTGTGGTAGCAGATGTAGGTTGTAGGATTGTCCTCATCTACCGTCCACCCAGGGATGGGGAAACAGTTCCTTCAGGAAGTAGTGTATTTTATTGTCGACATGGCATTTGAGTCTCCCAGGCTGATGGTCCTGGGTGACTTTAATGCCTGGGTCAACAATGAACTCTCACAATTTGGACAGCACTTCCTCCAGTTAATGTCATCTCTGGTTCTTAAGCAGATAGTTACCACTGCTAACCATAAACATGGTCATTCCCTTGACTTAGTCTTCCTCCTGGAGATCGAAGCCTCAGATCTGGGGGTGGAACCAGTCGGATGGTCTGATCATTACACCATGGGGTTCAATTTTGGCACCCCCCCAATAGCCCGACCCCTGTAGAGATGGTCAAGTATCACCCTTTATGAGATGTTAGCTCTGAAGGTCTAATGGCGGAACTTGACCTATAGTCTATCCCGGTGGCAAACAGCGACCCAGAGGATCTTGTGGTAGCCAATAATAGGGCCATTTCTATGGCCCTGGATGTCATTGCTCCTGTCTGTGTTCATCCTCTCTCCATTCGCCCTCGGTCCCCATGGTTTGATGGGACTTTGAGGGAGACGCGGCGATTAGGACGAAGGTTAGAGCATTGCTGGCGGAGATCTGACCTGGATGCCGACTGCTTTAGATTGATGGATTACTATCAAATCTATCAATCCACAATCACCCATAAGAAGGCAGAGTTCCTGTCTGGGGAGATTGCGGCTGCTCAGAATCGACCAGCTCAGCTTTTCCGGACTGTGGACAGACTGTGCAACCCAGCCTGTCTACAAGTCCGGAAAGCATTTTTGCAAATAGAGTGCGATGAACTTGCTCAATTCTTTGTGACTAAGATGGCTGACATCAGGGCAGCTATCCAACCAGCACACTCTATGGGTGTTGCTTCTGATCAGCACTTGGTCACTGGCCTTCAGCTTTCCTGGATTTCCTTCAACCGCCTGGAGTTCATGGATGTCATGAGGATTATTCAGAGTATGCTTCCCACATGCTGTAGTTTGGACCCAGGACCAGCTTCCCTTATTTTGGGTTGTACTGATTCCATCAGTCCAGTCCTTGCATGGACAGTTTGGTGCTCCTTGGAAACAGGTGAGTTTCCTAGCTTCCTGAAGGAGGTGGTGGTAACACCTCTCCTGAAGAAAGTTTCCTTGGACCTGAACTGCCATGTGAACTACAGACCAATCTCTAACCTTCCCTTTTTAGGGAAGGTGGTTAAGAAGGTGGTAGCTGCTCAGTTGGAGAACCATTTAGCCATCCATGACATCTATGAACCTCTCCAGTCCAGTTTTCGAAAAAGGCATAGTACTGAGACAGCACTGGTTCGGGTGCTCAGTGATTTCCTGATGGCAAGAGATCGGAAAAAAATTTCTATCTTGCTTCTTCTGGGTCTCTCCTCAACGTTTGGCACTGTGGACCATGGGGTGCTTCTTGATCATTTGAGGTTAATCTGTGGTCTGTCCGGTACAGTCCTCAGGTGGTTTACATCTTACCTCACTGGAAGAACTCAGAGGGTGGTATCCGGGGCTTTATTCCTCGAACCCAATCCCTCTGTCATGTGGGGTTCTCCAGGGATCGGTGTTGTCCCCCATGTTGTTTGCAGTGTACATGCTGCCCCTTGGAGACATTGTAAGGGGGTATGGGCTGAGGTTTCATTGCTATGCTGATAATACCCAGCTCTACTTTTCTTTTGCACCCGACCAGGATGGAGCTCTCTTGGTCTTTAATAACTGCCTCATAGAAATCCAGGAGTGGATGGATTCGAGCTGGTTGAAGTTGAACTTGGGAAAGACTGAGGTGTTGGTTGTGGACCCAGGTCACCGGATGGGGGGAGTCAGGGGTAGGGTCACCCTCAGGGCTTTTTCTTGGGGGTTTATCTCTTCCAGCCTCTGAACAGGTGTGAAACCTGGGGGTAATTTTTGATGAAGGGCTGATGCTGCATGCGCAGGTGTCAGCCATCATCAGAACTTCCTTTTGCCATTTTTAGGAATATCTCCAGGATTAAGCACCTTGTTCCACCTGGTGACCTTCTTATGTTGGTCCATGCCTTTGTGTCCTCGCATTTGGATTATTGCAACTCCCTTTACTTAGGGCTTTCTGAGGTGGAAATCCACCATTTGCAGCTAGTGCAGAATGCGTCAGCATGGCTTTTGACAGGATCCTCTCGGTCCTGCCATATTTCTCCGGTGCTGCGTGGTCTGCACTGGCTGCCGATTCAATGGCGAATCACCTTTAAAGTTGGTCTTCTGACTTATAAAGCCCTACACAGACAGGGTCCTGGCTACCCGAAAGAGCTTCTGGTTCCCTACCACCCTAGGTGATCGCTTTGCTCAGCTGGTGAGGGGTTGCTAGAGATTCCTAGAGTATGCTTAAAATCATCTGGGGCCAGGGCTTTATGCATGCGGCCCCTTCTCTTTGGAATTCTCTACCCCACCAGTTACGAGACTGTGCGACTGTGGAGGGATTTAAAAAAGGTCTAAAAACCTATCTTTAGTATCATGCTTTTGGTGACTGATTTATTTTGTTTTATTTTAAATGTTTATTGTTGTTTTTATTAAGCATGTTGATTTGCTATGTTTTTAAAACTGTGAAGTGCCTTGGTTTTGGAAAGGCACCATAAAAATAAAGTTGTATTATTATTATTATTTATTAAATGGCTGAGGGCCATTTCTGATGAGCCTTCAGATGACTCGGATGGTTCCTTGAGGACACATACCTTTGACTGGGACTCGGTCGAGGAGTTGACCACTGATCATGAGCCAGTGCCATTTTGGGCTCTTCACCAACTTATGTTTGAGTCCATGAATGTCCCTCTGGAGTCTGTTCAGAAAAGGGCTATGTACCCTTATACTGATATCCTGGAAAGGGATAAATCCCTAGGCATTGCCTTTTCCATGTTGAAGGCCATTTTGAGACCAGCCATGAAGCTCTGGCAGCATCCTGCCCAGCACCCTCAGCCCATGTGGTCCACAAGCATGTGCTCCCAACCCAGCTTTCTGTCCAGGTTCTCAGACCACCACTCGGGTGAGGGTCTGGTCTCAGACTTGGTCTGCCAGAAGACTGAAAACACTGGGGACATGGCAAGCCCTCCAACAATGAGTCAAAGAATCTTGACAATGTGGCCAAGAAGGTTTATGCTGCTTCCTCTCTTGGTCTTGGTCAGGTGAACTATGCCTTGATGATGGCCCACTTTAGTCACTCTTTGCTAGGAGTGTTGGATAATGTCCTCCCTCACCTCCCTGATGACAAGCAGTTCTTGACAAAAGTGGTCAGAGATCATGGTCAAGCGCTAGCTAAACACCAGTCCCAGTCTTGGATATTGGTGACTCCTATGTCCGTGCCATGGTAGCATCCATCGTTATGTATCACAGGGCCTGGCTGAGACTCTCCTACTTTATAGCAGACACTCTGCATAAGCTGGCCAATGTCTGAGGCTCTCCCACTTTACAGCAGACACTCAGCATAGGCTGGCCAATGTCCCTTTAGGCACAGACCACTTTAACCTGGAGACAGATGGTCATATCACATGGATTGAAAAGCCCAATGCCACCCTGGACTCTGTGGCTTCATCCCAAAAGGGCCTGAGGGCTCAGAAACCAAAAAAGAAGCCTTTTCAGTTTTGATCCTTTCAGCCACAGCAGCCTCAGCAGCAGCAACTCCCACAGGGGCAATATCATGCCTGGTGACCCAAGGCCAAGTTCTCCAGCCAGGGGCCAAAAAAAAGGCAAGGTTAGGGGAAGTGGTGCCCCTCTGGCCATAGTGGCTGGTGTCCCCTCTAAAGCTGCCCAGTGATGGGTCAGGAGGTGTCTATGTCCTGCCTATCCAGTCCTTGACCCAGCTTTCTGTGGGGGGTTGGCTTTGCCACTTCTGTCCACACTGGTCCACCATTACTATGGACAAGTGAGTTCTCGAGGTGATAAGCAGAGGGTTGCCTCTTGATTTTGAGGCTCTCCCACCTTAGCAGTCCCATGCTCTGATAAATTCCTCAGTGTCACAAGACATGCTGTCTGCCCTCAGGGAAGACACTGTTCAGCTGCTTGCAACAGGAGCTATAGCCTATGTCCCAGATGCCCTGGCAAGTCAGGGGTATGTGTCCAGGTACTTCCTGCTCCCGAAATGGATGGGAGCTGGTGCCCCATACTGGATTTGCACAATTTAAATACGTTCGCGTTGAAGCACAAGTTCTGTATGGTCACTCTGAACCAGATTATACCATCCCTGGAGCAGGGAATGTGGTTCTGCTAAATGGACTTCCAGGGCCCCTTCTTTCACATCCCAATCCATCTGTCCCACTGGTGGTACCTCCAGTTTTGTGCAGAAAGGGTGCTCTATCCATGTCCAGGGTCTTCACAAAGTGCATGGCAGCAGTGGCAGCCTCCCTGCAGCACAGGGGAATCAGGGTCTACCCTTACCTGGATGATTGGTCGATAGCCAGGCCATCCAAGGGGCTGTGGAGTGATCCAGGGGTTTGGCCCTCCAGACCAGCAGAGATTTGGGCCTCTTGATCAATCCAGTCAAGTTCAAACTGAACCCCTCACAAGTGATTCAATTCATCGTGGCAGAGCTAGATTCCCTACAGTCCAAGGCCTACTTATCTGTGGAGTGGGCACTGGACTTTGCCTCCTGTGCCCAATCATTTCAGGTTGGGCACTTGCAGCTTGCCTAGAACTTCCTACAGCTGCTGGGGTACATGGCATCCTGCAACAGCGTGGCCCAGTTTGCAAGGCTCACAGCTTCAACACAGTAATCCTCCATTTATGTGCCATGAGACAAGTAGCAAATATATTCAATACCACCCAAAAAATAATTTCATCACTGAACTTGTCCTTTCAGCACCACAATATTTTGGATCAAAACTCAAAGAATTTAACAGCTTCCCTTCTGACTATGATGATGAGCTAGTAGACTTTACAGAATCATTTCCTGCAGCTGGAAACATCAGATGAATGAACCAAACAGATTCCCTGGTTTTGGTGGTCATAAGCACACTGGAAAAGACAGCAGTTTGACAGTGAAGCAAACAAATTGTTGCCTTCAATCACAAGACTTGACTTATTTGTGACTCTGTGTGGATCTTGTGTTGGCCCTAATGAAACCTCTTCATCTTCAACTGCAATGTGGAGATACAGACCTCACTCAATCATCAGAAGAGACTGCAACACTTGTATTTGCAGAGCTGTATTGGAACATCCTTGCTTTGGTGAAGACTCCATTTATAGAGGAGGCAGTACCCTGAATATGTGGAAAGTAAATGCAACACAATAATATCAGCACTGCTAACCATCAAGAATACTTCAGGCTCAACATTTTCATTCCTTTTTTTGGACCACATGATTTCCAAACTGCAGGATCAACTCACTAAGTGCCAGACTTGGTTACTTGCCCAATATCTTGTACCACAAAAACTGCAGTTTCTGCTGGAGGAACAGACAACAAACTTGTTTGTTGCCTATATAACTGACTTGTACAGCTTAGAGGAGCTTAAACTGGAGTTGCAAACCTGGAATGCAGAATGGTTCGGTGTTCCATTAGCAGATCATCCAGGTTCTATTGTTATGACAATAAAAAAATCTGAATGCAGATGCGTAACTGAATATAAATGCAACTTTATCTGTCTTGGCAACCATGCCAGTCAGTGTGTCATGTGCAAAAAGATCCTTCAGCACCTTGGGGAGGGTCAAAACATGGCATAGAAGTAGCAAGGGGGGACAATGCCTTACAGGACTGGCTCTTCTGAACACACACAAAAACATTGAACTTGATGTGGAACAGGTGATCAAAGACTTTGATCCATGCTAGGACAGATGCTTTTCAAATAAACAATAACAAACATGGATTGACTTGTTTGAGAAAGGTTCACTGTCTAAGTTAAAGTGTTGCTGAAGTACTGTGGGTGGGTGGGTGTGTGTGTGTGTAACATGTGCAAATAAAAGTCAGAAGAAACACATTTTTCAGTTTATTATATATCATTTGTGCAACATTTCATATACAGATTATACTACTGATGAATCGCTACACAGTACCAGCTAAGAATCACTAGGGGAATCACAAAAATGTGTTCTGTGGGGGTGGGGCGGGCAACAGATTGGTCAGTTGATGTACAATTTATAAATTGCTAGCTACGCCCTTGCTATGGTTGAAACATTGACTAAGTCTATTTTCAGCATGCAGGTTAATATTACTTTTTTGTTTTGTTTTCAGCCAACACACTGACATAACACCATGATTTTTTATTTCAACAAATAAAAAAAACTAAAATAATTATAAAGTAAAATTTAAAGGGAAAATCCCTCAATCTTTTATTTCATTTACCTGTGTAGTTTGTAGGCATGAACAATGATTAAAAATCTTAAAATTGTTGTGGTACTCTACCCTTAAATAAATAACCATGAATTCTGTTTCTTATTAAGTTCTTTTTATTATTGTAGCGCTCTTGTATTTTGCTTTTATTATGTTTCGGAACAACGCTGTTTCTTATTTTGCTTTTATTATGTTTTGGAACAACCCTGTTCCTTCTTCAGTTTCAGTTTATTTGATCAATCATGATGGGACAAACATCATGATTATTTCAATAAAAACAATTACATACATTTTACATAAATACAATCATATATACTACAATAACACTTTTTGTAAATAAAATGCTACCACAATCAGAGACATGACACTTTATAGTCAGGATTTGCTTAATACAAAAGTGATATATGGGACTTTAACCTTCTCTGTGTTTCAGGATCCTAAATCTCTTTTTCTTAGCTTTAACCACTGATGCCAAGAATCTAGAGATTTGATCTGCATCTTCTAAACGTTGAGGGTACATAAGTATAAAAAACGCATCATAATTTGTACTTGCATATACTTCCAAATGGCTTAGTTGAAACTGATTCCTAACTTTGTTATGTAATGGGCAGAGCAGTATTATACTGACTAAAGTTTCCATAAATCCATTATTGCATGGGCAAGGAATTTCTCCAGATCCTACTCTATTTATGTTATTCTTTATACTACTAAAATAAGTGTACCTTGAGTTGATAATTTCAAACCTGGCCCACGTGATTAATTTCCTTTGTTCTGGGTTGAGAATTTCAAAGAGAAATTCAAATAATCCTTTAATGAATGATCAATGTTATTCTTTTTAAATCACTGAGTACATTGTTGTCCTTTGATAGTTTTCATATCCCACTTCTTCCCTAGTTGAATCAGTTTGTTTTTTAAATTTTTTTTCTGTAATGAACAGAAATCAGAATTTGCTTTTTGTAATCATTCCAGAGGTGGAGCATTTGAATTTTTTTCTAAACTATTTTTCAGTGCAGTGAGCCATAATGAGGAAAGCCCCTCATCATGCAATTTGATCTTTTCTAAGAGGCATTTCTTTGGGATGATATTTTTATTATTTATCATTTTTAACCAATGTGAAATACAGGTTATTTCCCTGAGACTTCCAATTAGGAACCTTCCCAGTTCAGCCCTTACCATTGCGTTTGAAGTTATGAGGGGAACCTTAAAGGGGAACTGTCATCAACAGGGTTTCTTAATGTCTGAACAACCATAAATAGCTAATCTGAGTGAGCGATTGTGTTTATGTTTGAGTTTTTGCAGTCCAACATTATTCATATGTAAATCAGCCTGTAATTAAGGGCTGGGGGCAGTCATACAGTATGTTTTAGGCTCTTGACAGGAAATTATGTCACCGTGGATCTTGGCCCTCCATTGACTGTAGGTTAAATAGGAAATTGTTTGTTTTATTAAGTGTGTTTTAAGGTGTTATTACAACACTTTCTACACTTATAATACTTGTCTTGTATATGCACTGAAACTAGTGAGTTATCACCTTTACATTTCAAACTGTTAGTAAAAATAATCCATCTTTAGGGTTGCTTTAACCTCTAGGCTATACTGCCACTGATCATCAAAAACTACACATCTAAAGGCTGGCTTTGTGGTGCCAACAGGTATTGGGCCCCATATCAGGATTTCTAAACCCTGTCTGTATTCATGTCAGTACAGATTTCTGGGGCTGCCACAGCACCAACTTCTGTCTTTTTCCATTCCCTCTCTTACAGCATTTTCTCTTACAATTTTGGGTGTGAACTCAGGTCAACAAGATACAAATGTGGCTATGTACCTACTGCCTGGTATCATGGGGCCAGCCTTGAAAAGTGAAGTTTTTGATTATCAGTTGGCAGTACAGCCTAGAGGATAAAGCATAGAGCTGTGAACAAGCTTTATTCATCCAGCAGAATGAATTTTGATTCCATCATGCTCTACTTGTACATTGTGTGACCAGAGCAAGTCACTTAACCTCCCGTGCACCCAAAACACACCCCAGAACAAGCTGTAGCTGTGTGCATTTCCTGGGAAAACACAGTAAGAACAATCTGAACATGTGTTATGATTCTGAAACTATTATGCTCTTTCTATCCAGATTGGACATGAAAAGAAAAAATAGGACACCATTACTTGTTTATCAATTGCAAAAACACATAGATGGACAACACAGTTAAAACAAACATAACCTGAAATGCATTATTAAAAGAGTATTTTACTTCTTTTGATAAAGTTAATAGTATAACAGTTTCTTATTGAAATACTTTGGATGGAATGGGATTTTCTACCGATAAGGAAAAAAGTCAATTTGATTGGTCCTGCCATCCATACCCTTCAAGCATGACTTACACTCCGCAGATATGCCGACAGACAGCAATTTTCCAGAATACCATTCCCACTGTAATGTAAAAAAAGACAAAAAAAATGAAACAAAATGAGATACAGGCTGTGTGTGTGTGTGTGTGTGTGTGTGTGTGTGTGTGTGTGTGTGTATCTCTGACAGAAGTGCTGCACTAACTGAACTGTGCTGAAAGGGAAAACACATTTTCACCATTGGTTAAATAAAATAATATATGTGTGGATGGGTGTAAAAACCAGAATTTTGCATACATCTTTGGTGTAGGATGCTTTTATAAACTACTCGGACTTTGCCATCGGGGTTGATTTAGCATCCTACATTGTGTGCGTGTGTGTAAAATTTTGGTTACACACACACACATATTATTCTATATTTTAATAATGCAGTTCAGATTGTGCTTTTTTTTTAAACAATGTTGTCCATCCGTGTATTTTTGCAATTAATAAACAATTAATGGTGTCCTATGTTTTTTTTTTCTTTTCAATTGTAATCTAAATAGAAAGAACATAACATTTTCAGAATCATAACACATGCTCAGTTTGTTTTTACTATCTTTGTCCAGGAAAGGCACATAGCTACAGCTTGTTTCTGGGTGTGTTTTAGGAGCACAGGGAGGTTAAGTGACTTACTCTGGTCACACAGTATACAAGTAGAGCATGTTGGGATCAAACCCCATTCTGCTGGATGAATGAAGCTTGTTCACAGCTCTTTGCTTTAACCTCTAGGTCATACTGCCAGCTGTTAATCAAAAACTACACATTTCAAGGCTGGCCCCAAGATGCCAGACCAGTAGGTACATAGCCACATTTTAAAAACTCCATGACCAGGAACTCACCCAACCACCAAAGAACATTGACACTGAAGTATCATAACTAGAAGAGAGTTCATTTAAAATAACACATGCCTGATGCATTTCTGGTCACCAGGACCCTTTTTCATAGCAAAAACATAGATGTCTTGGTGCTATATGGGCTGCCAATCTATACCTGGTCTCGATATAGCACCGAGACATCTACAATCAAAACCGGAGCTATTAGAAGCAATACATGTACATAAATATAATGGAAGGATCTGCAGCTGCACCCCACATGCTACGTCATTCTCATGACAGCCATGGGTGGTTGTGGGCATGCTGCTTGGGGCTACTTTTAGTAAAATGTCAGGCAAAGAGGGAGGCAGGATCAACCAGATATATTTCAAAATGCTAAACATCACACAAGGTAATAAAATTGCACTTTTTCTAAAACTCCTAATTGGGCCCTTCCTTACACTGGGGTGGGGTCCATTTTTAAGTGGACATTTCCCTTTAAGACATTTGGCGACTGTACCTTCAGTGTCGTTGGGTTGACCCTGTGGAATACCTTTCCACCTGCTGTTGGAAGGGGCCCACCAGACCGTCAAATCTTTTAAAAAGGGGCTAAAGGCATACTTGTTTTCTCTGGCAAAGATGTTTGAATGCACTGACCACCTGAGGTTTTATGTAATCTGAGACTTAATTACGGTTTTAAATCTGTATGTTTATATATGTTTTTATAGAATTCTGCAGTATTTTTACCTAACCTGTTTTAAACGTGAGGCGCCCAGAGCCTCCGGGATTGGGCACCATAGGAATAAAATTTGCCTTGCCTTTGCCATTTGAAACCATGCAATCTGCTCAACATGCTTACCAGGGTTATCAATAATTATAGCACAGGTATCTACTGTGAGCCAATCAGAACACAGGAAAATTGTCAATTAGTATCCCACAAACTACCACCAATACATTTTGTACATGCACACAGTAGGTTACTCACATTTTAGACACGCCCATAGTTGCTTATCCACCTTTTATCCACGCACATCGTAGGTTATCCATATGTTTCAAAGACACCCATTTAAGGAGGGCACAGCCACAGAAAACCTGTTCATAAACAAGTTTTTCATTTTCAAACTGCAGCCAGGTAAATGTACTTTTTACCATTGTCTTTTCTTCTGAGCTTTTTTTTTATTGCACAGCTAAGGAAAACTGAGAGTGTTACAGGGTGAAATTGGGCTTTGAAAAGTAAAACCATGACTCATGGTATACGCATCACTGCCAGCAGTACTGCACATGCCCAGAGTCATGACTTTACTTTTCAAAGCCCGAGTTCACCAAACACCACTCATTTTTCATTAGGAATCTGATTAAAAAAATGTAACTTCTAGCGATATAATAGTAATAGCATTCATTTAGTTGTAGTATACTTGCAATGGCTGGCTTCTATGAGGGATTAAACACCTTGGCCTTCGGCCTCAGCATTTAACACCCCACAGAAGCCAGTTATTTTCATATACTACAACTAAATAAATGGTATTACTTAAACCAAACAAATAAGTACATACAAGAAGAAGTCAGCAGAAAAAAGGCCATTTAGTCTATCAAATCTGCTCATATAACAGGGTCCTCAGTTTAAGCTACTGACCCACTCCCCCTCCCCAATTTGCCCTTCCCTTCTGTCTGCCCCACCCTTGACCCTCATTTTTCCCCTAACTCTATCCCAGCCTCTCTTGAAGCTGCTCACTGTCTTCGATGAAATCACCTGTTCCAGAAACACATTCCAACTCGCCACAGCCTTCTCCATGAAGAAATGCCTCCAGCCTCCCTCCTAAACCTCTCCCCTCCAATTTGAGACAGTGTTCACTCATGTTTCAGTTTCCACTAAACTTAAATAGACCCTCCTTATCCACCCTATTTATTGCTCTCAGATACTTGAAGGTCTCAATCGTGTCCCCTGTCTGTCTCCTCTCCTCTAGGGAGCACATGCTCAGGGCCTCCAACCTCTCCTTATATGTTCTGCCCTGTTGCTCATGATCATCTTCATTGCTCTCCTTTAGACCATCTCCAGCAGGCTAATATCCTTTTTAAGGGATGGGCACCAGAACTGTACACTGTACTCCAGATGTGGCTTGACTAATGACCTGCACAAGGGCAGTATTACTTCTTCTCACCTGCTGCTGATCCCTCTGACAAAGCAGCCCAACATTTTATTTGCCTTTGCTACTGCCTTCCTACACAGCATGGAATGCTTCTGGTTGCTAATGATCATTACTCCCAGATCCTTCTCCTCCTTCAATGCAGATACACAGACCCCTCCCAGGCTGTACTCAGTCCTGGGGTTTCTGGCTCCAATGTGCATAACCTCACATTTCTTTCCATTGAAGCCAAGCTGCCAAATCTTGGACCACCTTTTGAGTTGTTTCAGATTCTCCTTTAGGCCCTGTAGCCCTTCTGCTGTGTCCACCCTCCCACAGAGCTTGGGGCTATCCATGAATAGGCACAATTTGTCCTTAATGCCATTCCCAGTATTATTTATGAAGACATTGAACAGCACCAATCTTAGCACCGAGCCCTGCAAGATCCCACTAGTGACATCCTGGTGCTAGATAGCTCATCCCTCACCATCATTCTCTGGGTTCTGCCCCTCAGACAGTTTTCTACCCATCTGGTCAAGTTCTCTCCAACTCCAAGATCTATCAATTTGCTGTTCAACCTCTTATGGGGTACACAGTCAAAGGCCTTGCTGAAATCCAGGTAAAGGATGTCAGCTGCTTGGCACCTGTCCACTGTTTTAGTGACCCACTCAGAGCAGTCAATCAGATACATTTGACACAACCTCCCTCCCATAAATCCATGCTGTCTCACATCCTGGAGACCATGCTTATCTAGATACTCTACCAACTGTCCCTTAAGTATGGTCTCCGTGAGTTTGCATATGACTGAGATCAGAATGACCAGTCTATAATTTTGTGGGTCATCTTTGGGACTGCTCTTAAGCAGGTTTTAGTTTTTATGGAGGTCATAGTAATAGAAGTCTTAGTTCTGATTATTTAGAGAAAAGACGTATGTTGTCTTCGTTAGAATTACATGTTGCTCTGGTAAAAAAATGATGTTTTGGAATGAAATATCCTGATTTGGACTTCCTGAAAGGTGACAACTCTATGGGTCCCACATGCCAAAAAGAGCTTTATTCAAGGTACTGTATGCAGTGCCATGGGGTTATTAGTTGAGCTTATCTATTATATATTATGGCAGAGAAACTGGCTGAAACCCTGGTATGGCTATTCAATAACTAATTACAGACTGGAGTGTAGTGGACATAGTTCCACTCCACAATGGGGTGGGGGGTAGGGAGGGACAAGGAGCAAGTGTGGAACTACAGACCTGTCAGTCTTACCTCTGTTGTTGGTAAGCTGATGGCACCACTGGTCAAAAAAGATCTTTTGGACCATATGGAAAGCAACAGATTTCAACACAGTAAACAGCATGGGTTCATGGCAGGGAGGTCTTGTCAGATCAGCCTGATAGTTTTCTTTCACTGGATGATGAGGGTATTGAATAGGGGCCATGCCATGGATTTACTCTACTTCAGCTTCAGCAAAGCTTTCAACTTAGTGCCACACAAAACACTGGTGAGGAAGGTAAAGTATTGGTGTGACAAGAAGAATAATAAGATAGGTAGGAAATTGGTTGAAATAGAGGCAGCAGAGAGTTGTGATTAGTGGTGTCAAATCAGAAAAGAGCAAGGTCATGAGTGAGGTGCCACATGGATCTGTCCTGGTTCTGTCCTCTTCAGTATGTTCATTAGCAAAATTGCAAAAGAAATCCAGAGCATGTTGTGTCTCTTTGCTGGTGACACTAATCTCTGTGGGAGGGTAGATAGCAGTAAAAGAATTAGGAAGATGTAGAGTGACCTGCAAAGACTAGAGAGTTGGTCTAAGGTTTGGCAGTTGAAATTCAGTACCAAAAAGTGCAGGGTGATGCACCTAAGAAACGTGAACCCCTGGACAGAGCACTGTAAGGGAGAGGTAAAGCTGAGCACTACAGCTGAGGAAAGGGACCTTGGAGTCATCATAAGTCATCATTAATCAAGCCAGTGAAACAAGTCCTGTAGTAAGGCAAATAGGATGCTGGGATGTATCAGAAGGGGTAATGACAATAGAAGAAAAGAGGTTTTACCACCTCTTTATAAATGATTGGCGAGGCCACACCTGGAGTACTTTGCCCAGTTCTGGAGTCCTCACCTTAGGAAAGATAAGGACTGAATAAAGCTTGTGAAACAATTTGTAACCAGCATGATTCAGAGCCAGCAGGACAGATTAGACAGGGGTGGTAAGATAGGAATCTTCAAGTTCCTGAAAGAAAAGGAATAAACACGGTGAACTGCAAGGAACTATTTAGCATGAGTAACAGTTCAAAGACATGGGGGCACAAGTGGAAACGGACAGGAAGAAGGGAGGTTCAAGAGGGATATGAGAATGTTTTATTTTACAGAAATGGTGGTAGAACCCTGGAACAATCTGCCAGCTGAGGTGGTAGGCACCAAAACCATAAATTGTTTCAAGCATGGCTGGGACAGAGTGAAGGGTATAGTGGTTACTCAGGGTGGTATTAGTAGAGAGGGAAACAAGGAGTGGACACTAAGGGCTAGTACCCTGTATGGGCAATAGGTCCCAGGGTTTGATAGGGAACTACTGGCAGACTGGATACACCATTGGTCTTTTTCCACTGTCATCGTCTATGCTTCTGTGTTTCTGTTTTTCTGTATAGGATCACATAATAAAGCTTACATTTTAATCCATGAGATGTTGGATGGCCCTGTGGCATTATTTTTAACTCTAATAATGCAGCCCCTAAGGAGCAGCTGACTGTAAACATAGCTCAGAAAATGACTCGTTAGTAAAGGAGTGAAGAGTCTGGTACAGAACACAATTTTATTAAACTATAAATTGTACAAGTTGCTTTTGTTAGCAACTACACTGTTTCAGAGAAGTTGTTTCCAAGGCTGGGTCTCAGTTTATAAGTGTAAGGCAACTTTTGTCAGGTACCATCATGTAAATCTACGATGCACTTTCTCCAAAGCTATCATATCCTCCCTGCTATATTTTAATCAGCTAGTATGCTGCCCAAAAGACAAAGTTATTCAACTATTGTTTCACTACTGGTATTCCTTTTACAGTCACACTTATGTAATCCACTAAGTAGGTAGGCAGTTCTTGGAAAGCCTGTTTGGTACACTTAAGGTTCTCCAATCTCTCTCTCCCTTTTGCCCCTCCACGTCTTAGATATTCATTACAGGAACCACAGGAAATGTGAGACTATGCCAACAGGTAACCAGTAAGGACTAGGAACCAGGGTAGGATTGGCGGTTAGTGTTACTGTAGAAAGAATACTGGAAGTGCAAAATAGTAACAGCTGATGGCCTTTGTCTTACAACTACCTGCATTCCTTCTACATCATCACATTTATGCATACTACTAGCTGTACTCCAGATGGAGAAGGTTAACCCTGCAGCTCAACTGAAGAAAGACTTTAGGACATAGGTCCTAAAGGCAACATCCCTTCTGGCTTAGAGGTCTACGCTGTAGGTAGTCATGAAAGCATGTGCAGATGATCAGTTGGGAGCACAGGTTACAGTATCTCACTGATTGGTATGCCCCTGGCAGTGGCAGTAGCAGCAGCCATATGCCAGGTAGAGTGGGCAAGGATGACCTTAGCTGGCATACATGAGGCCAAAACATAACGTAGTTGTATGCAAGAGAAGAGCCATCATGCAGTGGTTCTACTTAACAGCAGGACAGCCTTGGGCCTCTGCAGCATGGCTCATAAACAACTGGGTAGTGATGCCCTGCAATTACTCTATTTTCTGACGATCAAACAGGGACACCCTCTCCTTCTCATCTATATATTGGGTTGTGCAGGGGCTGCGGGACACTGGAAGAAAGCCATCAACTGGGTATAGGCAGCAAAGTAAAAGCCACTAAAGGCTAATTTCTAGCTTTAAAGGTATTCTGTGAACAGGGCAATATATTTTAGAGGCTATTTTATAATAGTTTTTTTTTTATTGTTGTCTGTATAATTGGGTTGTGTGTGCTGTATAGGCCCCCATCCACTAGGGTATCAGAAGATGAGGCTATATTAGATTTTATTAATTATGTGTCCCAAACTGGGAATGTAATATTGATAGGGGATTTTAATCTTCCCGGTATTGAATGGGACACATTAAGAGCAAGTTCTACTTTAGAATACAAATATCTTGAAGCTTTTAGTCTCACAGGATCAGATCAATATGTGACTTCCAACACCAGAGGTAACCGTATCTTAAACCTAGTATTAAGTGACCTGGGTGAAAACATTCTAAACTGTGGTGTAAATCCCCCACTAGGATCTAGTGGCCACTCCATGGTTACCTTTCACTATGTTGGTGCTCTAGGTTTAGGAAAGGGCAAAACAGTGCTCCATAGATACAATCAAGCAAACTTTGAGCAAATGAGACACAAATTTGCTGCATGGGATTGAGAATTGGATTTTGAAAACCAGACTATAACTGGAATGTGGGAGATGTTATCAAAACAGTTAGCACATTTAGTCCAAAGTAATGTACCAACCAGGAAAAAATATGTTGGATCAAAAAATTCCCTTCCACCATGGATGACACAGTCAGTGAAAGGATTAATTCAAAATAAAAACACAGCATATCACAGGGCAAGACACGTAAATACAGAAGAGTGGGAGATCTATAAAAAGCACCTCAAGATAGCAAAAAGGGGTATTTTTGGGGCCAAAAGGAATTATGAGTATACTT
Source organism: Neoceratodus forsteri (assembly GCA_016271365.2). Taxonomy (NCBI): domain Eukaryota; kingdom Metazoa; phylum Chordata; order Ceratodontiformes; family Ceratodontidae; genus Neoceratodus; species Neoceratodus forsteri. The sequence continues at coordinate 719,851,444 of CM057458.1, read as the reverse complement.
TAGCCACCCAAGTCCAAGACAACTACCAGTCCTTTTACTCATGTATCAACAGTAAAAAAGGGAAGAACAAAACTGGTGGGCTCCTAAAAGCCCAGAATGGGGAGCTTATAACTGAGAACATTGCACCGGCTGAGGAATATAACACATACTTCTCCTCAGTATTTAACACTAGCCCACAAACTGTTATGGATTCCAGAGTAAAGACACAAATGGGATCTATTTTTAAGATAGATAGAGCTGATGTTCTCATAAGACTTAAAAAAAGAAACCAGAACAAGGCACAGGGACCCGATAATATCCATCCGAGGGTGATTAAGGAAACGGCAGAAGTATTGGTAGATCCAGTAACCTGGTTATTTCAGAAATCTGTAGAAATTGGTGATGTTCCTGAGATATGGAAACAGGCAGTGGTTGTTCCCATACACAAGAGAGGATCAAGACAAGAGGTTTCAAATTATAGGCCGATTAGCCTAACCTCTGTGTTGGGGAAAATACTGGAAGGAATAATAAAAGACTGCATTATAGTTTGTCTTATAACTACAGATAAGATGGATAAAACCCAGCATGGGTTTACTAGTGGGAGGTCATGCCAGACTAACCTTTTAGAATGTTATAATAAGGTTAAGAAATCTATGGATTTGGGAAACTCAGTTGATGTTGTCTATCTGGACATCACTAAGGCTTTTGATAAGGTCCCCCATGTGGAGCTTGTGAAGGCCCTACTGGAATTGGACCTCCATGGTTGGACTGTAAATTGGGTAACGGCATGGGTAAAAAATAGATGCCAGAGGGTTTGTGTCAAGGGTGAATTTTCTAGACTGGCCAAAGTGACCAGTGGTATCCCCCCAGGGTTCTGTGTTGGGTCCTTGTTTATTTAATTTGTATATATCATCTATGCAGGTTAACAAAGAGGTTTGGCTTTCTAAATTCACGGATGACACCAGAATAGGATGCCCAATAAATAATGCAGAGGATCAGTCTATTCTACAAGCTGCCTTGAATAAGTTGAAGATATGGGCATCCCAGAAACAATCCATTTTTAATTTAGATAAGTGTGTAGTTATGCATTTCAGGAGGAATAATAAACAGTTCCAATATACACTAGGAGGTACTGCATTAAAGGCTGTTAAGGATGAAATGGATCTGGGAATTACCATCAGCAATGATCTTAGCTTCAATATGCATTGTAATAAAACTATAAAAAAGGCTAGTAGTATAGCGCATTGCATACAGAAACATATTAAATGCAAGGATAGACAGGTGGTTATTCCCTTGTATACTTCACTGGTGCGCCCCCATGTTGAGTACAGTGCGCAGTTTTGGGCACCTTACAAAATGGGGGATATTGGATCAATGGAGAAGGTGCATGGAGAGAAGGCTTACCTGGCTAGGATTCGTGAAACCTCCTTCCCCACCCAGGGACCACCAGGGCCAATGCCACTACCTCAGAGGTTGCCAAGAAAGAGGAGAGGCTGGACCAGGGTGGGATCAGGGAGGGAGAGGGTGGTGAAACAGAGTTGCATCCCTCCAGCTGTACCTCTCCACAATTCATTCGCTCTTCTGGTGGATAGTGGTTTCTCACGGAGGCACCTGCAGTGGAGACCAAGGAGGATGCTGGGAACCTTCACAAAGGAGACCCACAGGAGGGTGGCATGAGACCCCACAGGGAAGAAACAACTCCTGGTGGGGACTCAATCATTAGGGGGTAGAAATGGGGGAGGAAGGGGAGAGGGAGGTAAGGTGCCTGCCTGGCGCCACAGCTTGGAGGGACACGAAGCGAATCCTCAGGATCGTGGGAGCAGCTGCACGAGGGAGGGAGCTGGATATTATTGTCCACCTAGGGACAAATGACCTGGCTAGGAATAGGATCAGAGCAGTGCAAAAGGAGATTGTAGAGTTGGGGAGGGGCCTTAGACAAGTAGCGCATACAGTAACCTTCTCGGAGGTGCTGCCTGTCTATGGCAAGGGTGATTCTAGAGTACTCCTCACCAGGGAATTCAATGAATGGTTGAAAAACTGGTGTGGAGCTCAGGGTTTTGGCTTCACTGGGGACTGGGGAGCCACCTGGAGGGACGCAGACCTATTCTGGCAAGATGGTCTGCATCTGTCCGGGGGGGGGAACCAGGATCCTAGGTGAGAGGTTTAAATGCTTCATTGGCAAGCATTTAAACTAGCCAAGGGGGGAGGCACTGAAAAGGAGCAGGGAAATCCCAGCCTCCCCCCACAAACAACAGTAATTAGTGAGGTAAACACCAAGGTAGAGAAGTCAATAGGGAGCAGGCCAGAAGTAAATGTAAAAAAAGGCAAAGGCAGTAAGGACAGGAATGGGGCTAAAAGGGGTAAGGTCATCAAAAAGTGGAGGGTGATGAGTACCAATGCCCATAGTCTGTGTAACAAACTCTCTGAACTAGTGGCCTTGATGGAAGACGGTTGCCTGGATATTGTGGCAGTCACAGAAACATGGTACACAGAGAACCATGACTGGGATGTCAACATACCAGGATACACAATCAACAGGAGGGACAGGGAGCGTAAAAGAGGAGGAGGAGTAGCTCTTTATGTAAAGGAAGGGATCAAAGCAACAAAACTAAAGAGTAAACAGGGAGCAGATGAGACACTCTGGGTCACCCTGGAGACAGGAAATGGCACCACAATCCGCATGGGGCTTGTGTACAGACCCCCATCTCAGGGGGAGGGAATGGACAAGGAAATGTTAGAAGACTTCCTTAGAATGGCAGAAAAAGGGGAGATATTGTTGATGGGGGACCTGAATATGCCAGATGTTAACTGGAGCACCTTTGCTGCAGGCACATCCAAGAGCATGGGCATTCTTGATGCCTACAGGGGGCATGCCTCAGACAGCTAGTACTGGAACCCACTCGGGAGGAAGCAATCTTAGACCTGGCACTGTCAAATGGGGACGGAGAAAGAATCTCAGATTTAGAAGTGGGTAGCCATCTGGGAACAAGTGACCACCAAACAGTGTGGTTCACGATAAACACAGCCATACAATCAAGCCATACAAAATCAAGAGTATTGGACTTTAGGAGGGCTGACTTTGGGAAAATGAGAGAGTGCCTCAGAAAAGCACTAGCAAACAGGCAAGAAGGAGGGTGGAGGAACAATGGAGAGTAATCAAACAGCCATCACAGAGGCAACAAGCTTTGTGTAAAGCAAATCAACAAAACACAATGAAGGAAAAAACTGCTATGGTTCTCAAAAGAGGTGGCAGGGAAGGTTAAGGAGAAAAGGATAGCATTCAGGAAATATAAGGAAACACAGAAGGAGAAGGACAGAGAACGTTATCAGTTAAAGCAGAAAGAGGCTGGGAAGGCAGTCAGAATAGCAAAGGCCCAAACCGAGGAAAGGATAGCTAACTCTGTTAAGAAGGGAAGACCTTTATAGGTACATTAGGGAGCAAGAAAAGATCAAAGGAGGGATACTGAGGCTCAATAAAGGGGAGGAATGTGGGTAAAGGTGACAATGAAAAGCAGAGATACTGAATGAATATTTCTGCTCAGTATTCACAAGGAAGAGGAGGGAGGTACCTAAACCAAACAAGAGAAACCCTCTGAAAGACGGTCAATACCAGTCCATTTACAGAAGAAAGGGTTCTGAAAGAACTAATAAAATTGAAGGTGGACAAAGCAATGGGGCCTGATGGGATTCACCCAAGAATTCTAAAAGAACTAAGGGTAGAACTAATGACACGACTACTCTCTTTAACAAATCATGGGAGGATGGGGTGGTACCTGAGGACTGGAGGAGGAGACCCAATCTCCATAAGACATAGACAGGATGGAAGCTGTCCAAAGGAGGCAACTAAAATGGTGCAGGGTCTGCACTAGAAGACATACGAAGAGAGACTAAAGGAGCTTAATATGTATACCCTCGAGGAAAGGATGGAGAGGGGGGACATGATAGAAACTTTCAAGTACCTCAAGGGAATCAACAAAGTCCAAGAGGGTAGCATCTTTCAAAAAAGAGTGTGCAAGAACAAGGGGGCCACAATTTGAAGATAGAGGGGGGACGGCTCAGAGGTAATTTAAGGAAGTATTTTTTCACAGACAGGGTTGTGGATGCATGGAGCGCCTTCGGTTGGAGGTTGTGGAGTCAAAAACAGTGGTGGAATTCAAGCATGTATGGGACAGTCATAAGGCAATTCTAGGGGGTTGGGGTAGGAAGAAGTAGGCTGCTGATTAACTAGGATCTGCAGCTTATCCATTAGGTAGGGAAATGGGCATATTGGGTGTGCCAAGCGGTCCTTATCTGCCATCAAATTCTATGTTTCTATGTGATTCCTCTTCACAAAAGTGGGAGCAGAACAGAGGCAGGAAACTACAGACCAGCTAGTTTGACCTCAGTAGTAGGTAAAATGATGGAATCACTTCTGAAGGAAAGAATTGTTGAGTACCTAGAGGCCAGTGGGGCACAGGACTCAAGGCAGCATGGATTCACGATGGGAAGGTCGAGTCAGATGAATCTAATAGATTTCTTTGACTGGGTGACCAAAGTAGTAGATCAGGGAGGGGCTGTGGACATGGCTTACCTAGATTTTAGCAAGGCATTTGATACAGTCCACACAAAGATTAATACACAAGTTAGCCAGCCTTGGAGTGGTCCCAAGGTGGTAGCCTGGATAAAAATTGGCTAGACAACAGGACGCAAAGGTGGTAGTAAATGGAGTCCACAGTGAAGAAAGGAGGTTACTAGCGGGTATCACAGGGTTCGGTACTGGGACCGGTCCTTTTTAATGTCTTTATAAGTGATATTGCAGAGGAACTGAAAGGAAAAGTATGTCTCTTTGCAGATGACACAACAATCTGCAACAGGGTTGATACACCAGATAGAGTGGAAAGGATGAGAAGGGACTTGGCAAGGTTGGAGGAATGGTCAAATGTATGGCAGCTCAGATTCAATGCAAAGAAGTGCAAGGTAATGCACCTGGGAAACAAAAACCCAGGGCAAGAGTACACAATGGAGGTGAGATACTGACAACACTAAAAATGGAAAGGGACCTGGGAGTAATTATATCAGATGACCTAAAGGTGGGCAAGCAATGTGAGAAGGCAGTAAGGAAGGCTGGGGGGATATTGGGATGCATAGGGAGAGGCATCAATAGTAGAAAACAGGAAGTTGTTATCCCTCTGTACAGACAGTTGGTGAGACCCCATCTGGAGTACTGTGTGCAGTTCTGGAGACCCCATCTCTGCAAAGACATAGACAGAGTGGAGGCTGTCCAGAGGAGAGAACAAAATGGTGCAGGGTCTGCACCAGACATCTAAAGAAAAGACTAAAGGAGCTTAATATATACCCTTGAGGAAAGGAGGGAGAGAGGGGACATGATAGAAACTTTCAAGTACCTCAAGGGAATCAACAAAATCCAAGAGGGTGGCATCTTTCAGAAAAAGAGATGTGCAAGAACAAGGAGGCACAATTTGAAGATAGAGGGGGGATGGCTCAGAGGTAATGTGAGGAAGTATTTTTTCACAGAGAGGGTTGTGGATGCATGGAACAGCCTCTCTGAGGAGGTTGTGGAGTCAAGAACAGTGGGGGAGTTCAAGAATGCATGGGACAGACATAAGGCAGTCCTAGTGGGGGGTAGGAGGAAGAAAGCTGTTGATTAATTAGGATCTGCAGCTTATCTGTTAGGTAGGAAAATGGGCAGACTAGGTGGGCCAAGCGGTCCTTATCTGCCATCAAATTCTTTGTTTCTATGCAGAGGAGGATTACAAAAACAAATAAAGGGACAGATGGCCAGAGCTATGAGCAGAGGTTGCAGTCATTAGGGTTGTATTCACTGGAATATCGCAGAATGAGAGGGGACATTAGCATGATTTATAGGGCACTGAATGATAATTATCTTTGGGATTTACTGGGATCGGTGCATAGAGACCAATCATAGAATACTAGAGCCCGTCATCACCAATTGATCAAGGAAAGACACAGAAAAAATAAAAGAAAATACTGGATAAATAATAGAGTGACAGAGATTTGGAATTTACTTCCTGGCGAGATGGTGGAAAGTAAAACAATAACAGAATTTAAAACTAAGCTCAATAAATATCTTCTAAACAGAGGTATTAAGGATTATTAATAATTATTAGTGGTGAGCGCATGGACTAAGAGTCATTTAATGCTCTGTAATATCAATGAAATCAATAATTGTCAGTGCCTGTGTGAGCATCAGTGAGCACTGTGCAGATGCAACATTGACAGAGGAAAAATTCTGCCACTGTCAGACTGTGGAGCCTAGGAAGTCAGGTTACTCTACCCAATTTCTCTAAGGAACTTTTTGTCACCACACAAGGTCCTACAATGGCTTCTATAACTAAAGAGTTTAGGCATGTCTCCTTCAAGGATGCAAGGTCTAGCATTTTTTTCAAAACCTGCTCACTTATTAAAAGAGGGTATAGTGGGTAACATGATTTTCTGTACTAACTGTATGAAAATAAATACAGTGGAAGAGGAATCAGAGGTACTCAGAACAGAGATTAAAAAACTGAAGTAGATAGGATATCTTGAAAGTGTTGTAGATAATATAAGACAGTCTGACCCAGATATCCTAAAACACTCTAATGAGGAACCAGCCACAACTGATAAGCAGGTTCAGGTTAAGAAAAGGGACAAGGAGGAAAATAATGGGGCTATAAATAATACAGAATGAACAACTGCCAAGCCCAGAAGGGGAACCAAAAGAGGAGTGAGAGTGGAAGCTTTGAATGTTGTAATCATGGTCCAATTGTAACTAGCAATAGGTTCACCCCTTCAATTCAAGATCAGGACACAATACCAATGGCTGATAAATGCTTAATGCTTGAGCATGATAACATAACTATACTACATGATTCCAGTTATAGGCATATTGACCTAATTATAGTAATACTGTAGGTGATTCTATTATTAAATACACACGGACAGGATCACGTGTGGAGGTAATAAATAAAACACTGTGGTATCACAATGGTGTGTTATACAGCCAGGCAGGAAGAACGGTCTCCCACATGAACTAGGCTGGGGACATTTCTTGCTGTCTGACTGTTATAGGTCAGCCAGTGTTTATTATTTTATGAATAAATATGTAATATTTTTAAACTTTTAACTCAAGAAGCCTTTTTGTGTAACAACTGCATCCAGCAGAGGAGTGACCGAGTGCCTGGTGTTCCTGTCCTGATGGGGACCTTTCCTCCTGTCTATTATCTTATAGGCCAGCCAGTGTTTTTTTATTTTATAAATAAATGTGTCATCTTTTTAAACTTTTAACTCAAGAAGCCTTTTTGAGTAACAACTGCATTCAGCAGTGGAGTGACTGAGTGCCTGGTTTCCTTGTCCTGTTGGGGACCTTGTGACGGGGTATGTGGGTAGGGTAACAGAGACACACCACAAATCAGGTTTCTTTAGAACACACAAAATTGTGTGATATTTATTTTCTAAATATACACATAAAATAAAATAAAAGTACTTAAATAAATAGAATCATTTTATGACTTTGCTCTAACTGAGCTCCAGAACTACCCTTCCTTGGTAGTTCTGCCACAGCGTAGAATACTTTAAAGTCAGTACATTCTATCATCATCTGTGCTTTCTACTTCAACCTATCTGGACAGTTTCCTAGGCTGATCTGCTTTAACTGAGAACTAGGGCTGTTTTTATACTAAGATTTGTTGCATCACCAAGTCCGCTGATCCGCCCCTTCTCTAATACATATTCATTTCTATTCTAATACGTATACGAGGGAGATCAGCATAACACCATTTCCCAGTATAAACATGCACCATAAGATTGCCATACAAAAACTGTATCATTTTTATTTATAAATAAAGTTATGCTACATGCATGTGTAAGTGCCTGTTAATGAGAGGGTAACACCTCCTACTATCCTGAGAGTGATAGCTGGCACTCCCTTAAATTAACCTCTGTTTGAGGCCGCTGGCTCCTAACAGCCCATTTTGCTGCAACCAGAATACTTTCAACAAGTAGGCATTAAACCTTCTCTGAAAATAAAACAACAGACTCGGGGCCAGATATTCAAAACTGTGCTCCAGGGCTAAATTAGCACAGCCCGGCAGGCAAACTTAGCCCAGAGCAAAAAGCAAGCTATATTCAAAAGGAATAGTCTGGAGCAAAACCAGCTGAATATAGCAAGCAAAGGAAGCCAGGCAAACAGGGCAAAAACAGCCCAGGAATAAGACAGCTCTGAATATAGCAAATAAGACAGTACTGAATATAGCACCCAGGCAGGCAGTGCAAACACACAATGGAACACAGTGTAGAGGTGAGAAAGCTTGACCCTGGGACATGCAATGAAACACAGCCTGGAATGAGGTCCCAGGTGCTGACCGCAGTGCAGAACCCAGTATATGACATACATGCACATGAATGGCAAGCAACAACCAGGACCCATGTGGGAGAACCAAGGAACAGTACATACCAAGTGAAACCGCAGCACCCAAGAATGACACAGGACACAGTAAACTGTAGAAATGGAATGTATTAGGAAACAAACAAATGGCAAAGCAACAGGAACAGTATAGTGATGCAAACAGTACACACAACAATGCGAAAGCAAAACAATACAAAATCAAAAACCAAAACCTAAATGTGAACTACAAACGCTACAACTACCACTGGATGAACCACCCCCAAAACAAAGAAAGCCAGCTGTACAAACGCTACAAACAGAAATGCTAAGAACCCCCCCCAAACCACAACACAGAACACTATCACTATGAAGACCACTATGTGAACAAGTATGAAAAAAATCACCTATACTGAGGCATGCAAAACATATGTACAAATATACAATATGTACAGGATGGCAATGGATATGGGGGGAAGGGGAAGAGGACACAAACATGGAGAAATGAAGAGAGGCCAGATACAAACACCAGTCCAGAAAGGAGTGGATAGCCAACAGAAAAGGGGTGAGGCCTATGGCTGGATGTGGAATGGTTAGCCAACAGAAAAGGGGTGAGGCCTATGGCTGGATATGGAATGGTTCTGGCAGACATGCCTCCAGGGCAGCAGCCACCCTCCTGGTCCCCAAGATTAGGACAGCCTGCTGCTCAATGATCGTCCTCAACTGCCAGACAAGGGATCGCAGGAGGTCATCCAAGTCCTCCGTTTCCTCCGGTCAGGTCACCCACAAAGATGATCAGTGAGGACCTACAAGAGGAAGGGGTAGCCCGTGAGGATGGGAAACCAGCCAGGAGGCATCCTGCAGCCACAGGTGGCTATACAGTGATGGACAGCATGTCCCGACAGCCATGCCCATGTGGTGCTGAGGAAAACAATAGTAAGCACAATTGACAGGTGCCCACAGGGCTGGCCTGGGAGACACAGGCAGCATCCCCAATACCCAATAGACATGGATATGTCAGGTCCTGACAACACCATGGCACAGATGACACCATCCACCCCAGCGCTGCAGACAGTGAGACAGTGCAGACACACAGGTGGTCCCCAGGATGGCAGTGGGTGTGGGCCATGCAGCAACACACGTATGGGAGACCACACAAGGGACAGGCTGCCCATAGTCAGATAGCAATGTACTGGAAAGCATAGCATAACAACAACCCAAAGGGGTGCAAGAGCAGCACAATGCAGTCACGGTGGCCAGCCAATGACTGATCCATGCCAGGGCCAAACAGACAAACAGCATAAGCAGGCACACAGAGTGCAGATGGTGGAAGGAGTGGGCCAACACATGCCATCAAACATGGCCCACGGAAGGCACAGTGCATGGTGCCCTGCAGCCACAACATGCACGCAGTCAGCCAGCTGCCGACCATGGCCAGCGATGCCTGTGGACAGCAAGACACTGCCAGCCGCATACAGGCATAGGAACCGTGGGGGTGGAGGCTGGAGCACACCCCACTGCAGCTGTGAGCATGGCAAATGACAGCGTGTGTGCCCTACTGATCCTCCGCTGCCACAGCCACTACCTCCATCCAGCACCCTCGAAGCCATGCATGCTGACACTGGCCCACAGAGCCCCCACCACCACCACAGGGCACAGCAGCCTGACAGCTAGACTCCGGCAGCAGTGTGCAATACTGGTGTGCAACCCAGCACAGTGCCGCAACACCACTGGCATGATGCCCGTGGCAGCCATGCCACCAGCACAGTCAATAGCAGACCACAGAAGGAACCACACATCACAGACAGACACCTCAAAGTAACAAGTCATGTACTCATGCAACAGGCTCCTGGCCTCAGGGCTGCTCTCCTGCACCTGCTGGGGCATGGTCGGCACCCTTGGACTGCTCCTCTGGCTGTCCTGGGACACCCTTCGGCCCTCTCCTGACATCCTGGGCTGCACAATCCACCCTACAGTGTACAGAGGAAACAGCAGCATTAGTGCAACACACAGCATATGCCGCGAGCAGCACAGCAAGATGCACATCCAACCCCCACAACACTGCACACACAGGGAAGCCCAGGGACAGTGGCTGAACACAGGGGACACCAACACAGAGGGAGGCAAGGCCCACGGAGCATGCACCAGGCACACAGGACCTGTAGGCATGGTGGCACAAAGGTGCAACAGTGCCAGGAGCAGGCACACATGGCTGTGTGGTCTGTCAGTGGCCCAGGGACAGTACCCCTGCACCACGGTGTGGTAGGCTGCAGGATGGTGCTGTATAAGGTCCCACCAACAGCAGTGTCCTGATCTGCCACCCACACCAGTGTCACCCCCTTGGATACAGCATGCACCATGCTACCACTGTGTGGGCCACCTCACACCCTGTACCAGAATGCCCCCCTAGGTGGCCAACATGTGTGGCCCAACCTGTGCCACATGTGCCCCAACACCATACACAGTATCACACCTGTGCGCGCGCACACACACACACACGCACAGTTGCAGTCCAAGAGGCACATGACAGTGGTGAACAACGTGTAAAGCCACCTACCTGGTACTGGCACAGCACCCTCATGCACCATACGCTTGAAGCGCTCCAGCTGCTACCAACAGTGCATGTCTGTGTAATGATGCTGACACTTCTTGGCATCATGGGTAATGACCTTGTGGTCACTGAGCTTCCAGGTAATGGAGGCCCACACCTGCTGGCATGGGAAGTCACCCTCCCTGACCTCCCCAAAGAGAAATCTGTGCCTCTGCTGCACTAGCTGCACCAGGTTGGCAGTCTCCACCTCCCCCCAGCACCTGTCCCTGTGCACCACAGCACGTTGCCTCCTTCTCCCTGGCATTGCCCAAGCACCACTGGTGCCCTGCCACCTGTTGTACTGCACATCCTGTTTCACACCCTGGTTCCTCCAGCAATCAGTACAGTAGCACTGCGCTATCACATAACATAGCACGGCACTACCCGGAAGTGGGCATGCTGTGCAGGCATGAGCCCTTCACGACCCTGGAGCCACAACGCCATGCATTCGCCGAGTGCCATGCCATGTGGGCTAGCATGGCACTATGCCGTGCTAAACTGGGTGCTAGCACAGCACAGGGGACACATGTGCATGTGTGGTGGTCGCGCTATGCCACATAGTGCTGCGCTACCAGGACAGCATGGTGCTGGACACCACAGAGCTGGGTGCTAACATTTGCACAGTGCTAAGCAGATTGCCTGGTGATAATCAGGCCCATTTTCAACCTGCACATGCAAATGAGGGCACTTGTGTATGCATGGTGCAAACGCTGTGATCAGCATATCATTATCTGATGATTTGCATGATTAATAGGCTGGATTGCCCAGCTGGGCTATAAAAGGGCAAGCAGTGCTCCACCGGTGTTGTATTGTGGGATTGTAGCATACAGCAGAAGCTGCAGACGAACAGACACAACAGACGGAGCCGTGTCACAGGAGGCAAAGAAGTGAGAGACAGGTCTGTATAGCAGCCGGAGGCCTGGTGGAAGGATACTGGTGCGTCACAGGGCCAGGGCATACACACTGTGCACCAGCAGTCCGCAACTGTACAGGCCAGGGAAAGGGCTTCTGACTGCAGGCCCACAGGCCATCATGGTGCTGCGTAACGGTGCACAATGCCATTGGGCCGGCTGTCCAGCTGACTGGTCCATGTGCCAGGCCTGTGCACCTGCATCAGCCAGCACCGTGCAGGCACTGCCTGCACACTGTGGGTGCCAACCGTGTCCTGCAGGTATGCCTCGCAACAGTGGCTCACCGACATGGGGTCCATGGACCCTCATTTGTCACTCTGGATGTGGGATGTGGAAGGTCGCAGACCCTCTGATGGTGGTACACAGCTTCAGCTCAGGGGTCACAGGGTCAGGACTCTATGGATCCCACTGTGACATCGACAGCACCGTGTGGTCTGTGCATGGTAGCCTGCTAATGTATGCGTACCATCCGTAGTGTCCACGCCCTGTGTGCGGTGCACATGTCCCCTAGGGGGCCGATGGGGGCACAGTACAATACCAGGTGGCAGGCATTGGGATGTCCCTCATCTTGGAGAACACATGACTGGTTTGGGTGCTGGCGGTGCCCATGTGGGTCCAGTGTGTGCAGTCTGTACGCGGTGTATGCTGTCAGCCGTGCAGTGGCACAGTGCACAAAGGGGGTGGCCACAGTACACTGTGGCTGTGTGCGCTGTACACGCACATGCTGGCCTGTGCCATCACCATGCCACTACCAGGTGGGCAGTGCAGCCATTGGGTGTGGCTTGCACATACTGTTCTGTGTGTGCCACGCACCACAGGCCCGTCACAGCTGGTGACACATATCCCTCTACATCTCACCCATAGGTACTGCAGCATGACCTGAACGCATACGGGCACATCGCTTTTCACAGGATTAGCTGAGGACAATGGTGCATGGTGTGAAGGAGAGGGACCAGGTGCTGTGGCAGCACAAGGTGACAGATGCGGTGGTGCACCAGACGTAGGATGAGGTGATGGCAGGGGTGAAAGCCGTCAGCAGCCGTGGCAGGACAACAGATGCAGTGCACAAGCGCTGGAGTGACCTGCTGCACTGGGAAAGGAGGAAGAGGCACAGCGGCTCCGTGATAGACTGCAGACTGGAGGTGGCCTGCAATCCACACAACAGTGGCTGGAGGACCCACTCATGACTGTGGTGGCATTCACACTTTGCCTGGTGGCCGTTGCCAGTGTGCCAGGTGGAGGGTGTGGGATGCCTCTCAAACCACCTAGGACAGGTCTGTATTCATGTGTGTGAACCCTGCATGGTGTCACTGCACAGGTGTTGGGCATTGGTGCTGGTGTCATGCCTGGGGTGCACTGTGGGGGTGCTCTGCTGTGCACACTGTACACATGGGGTGGGTTTGCATCTGAACAGTGCCCGGCAAGGCTGCCACCACAGCCGACAGGCCGGGGCATGTGCACTGTGGTGTGGGTGTGTGCATGTGGCCACGGTCTATGACTGTGGGGCTGCTGTGTGAGGTGTGCATGTCTGTGGCGGGTGGAACATTTCCTAGGGTGTGCATGTACTGGAGGTGGTGAAGCACACTGTGCACATACCAGTCAGTGACTCTGTCCCATCTTCTTCCATAGCGGTGTGTGCAGGGCCTGCAGTGCACCAGGACCAGGCTGGGATGGTTGCCATGGGACCAGAGGCAGAGGTGGAGGAGAACCTGCCATCGACCTCTGGACCAGGTGCCGGTCGTGGACCCTCGGCTGTGCACCATGTGTGGCACTCACTTGGACATGGGGTGCACCTGCCGGGGGTGGGCTCCAATGGTGGCGGGGACCTGGACTTCAGTGCAGCCCTGGAGGATGTCCAGGTGGAGGATCTTGGTAATGGGCAAGTGATCCTGCTGACAGTAACCAACGACGTGGAGCTGGATGCATCAGAAGGGGGTTACAACCTGCCTATGGAGGGGCCTGTGAAGGTGGGGCACAGGGATGGGGCAGGGTGCAGTCCACAACAGGGGTGCCGGGGGGGTGGATTGCCATGCCAGCATGGGCGTACCCATGCAGTTAGTGGTTGGCCTTGAGGGGGCCATGTGTGCCCCGCTGGACATGCGGTGCCCTCCGTGGGTAGGGGTGCAGGTCCCACAGGGGTCAAAGCTCACCACCAGTGGCCTGCAGCAGCAGGACATTCTGCCTGCGTGACAGCGTCCCCACCATGGTGAGCTGCAGGCAACAGCACCAGCTGCTATTGAGGGTGAAGCAGCTGTGGAGCCGGATGCCCTGGGGCCCCGCCCTCTGCTCCAGACCATCTCACATCCCAGCAGAATGCCCAGCTGGACCTGCAAGGCCTATGGCGGGAGCTCAGGCATGAGCTCTCACAGATGCAGGAGTTGCTGTCCCTGGGTTTTGCAAGGGCAGAACAGTGGGCTGAGGACAGGTTGGGCCTCATTGTTGCCACACTGGACCGCGGCTTTGCTGGGCTCACGGTCGCGGTGGTTGACCTCACCACAGTGCTGCATGGGGTGCATGGTGGGCAGCAGGCTGTGCAAGGGGGTCAGCGTGCCCGTTGCACAGGGGCCCACAGGCAGGTCACTCGCGGCTGCAGGATTGACACTGGCACAAGCACCACTGCATCGTGCACATCGGCAGGTGCCCAGCACTGCCGTAGGCATCTGGACACCCTGTCCGACTCCGCTGGTCAGCGGGGACACAGGAGGTCTGCCCTCCCAGCCTCACCATGGTCCTCCTCTACTGTGTCCTCAGCTCAAAGCACCCCTGGCTCTGTGTCCCACATACGTGGTGTGCATGGTGGTAGTCACCAGAGATAGGCATGGCCACCATGCACATGTGCATAGTTGACACTCACATGTGCACATTAGCATTCCCACATGCCTGCACACACTTGCACTCATGCTGTCACATGCACACACACACACCTTCACTTGCACAATCTCACATGCATGGCCATGGTGTCCCTTCCCACACTGCCGCCACACATCGGACATCGCCCACATCACTTTAGCAGGGCTGTGTGTCCTCATCACATGTGTGTCCTGCACAACCCACCCATCACATTGTCCTCATGTGTGCATTCAGTGCCACTGTGTTGTGCACATGCTTTGCTTGTTGTCAGTACTGTTGTGGTTGTCTGTACATATTAAACTGTTTACCATTGTACTGTGTCTTGTTGCCATGCTCTCTGTACTCACCCTCTGGCCTGTGACAGTGTCCTGATGATGGTGGCCCTGTGGTCCAGGGCCCTGTGGGCCATGCGAGGATCCCTCCTCTCGAGTTGCTCCACTATCCCCCTGACTGATGGCTCTGGGTCACTGTTGGCCTGTCCCTCAGGTTCAGGTACCTGTATCCCATGGTTCATTGCCATGTTGTGCAGCATACAACAGGCTAGAAAGATACAACATACCTTCTGAAGCCTATACTGTAGGGCACCGCCTGACGTGTCTAGGCATCGGAAGTGCATCTTCAGTATGTCAAACACCCTATCTATGATGTTTCTGGTGGTGGCATGTTCCTCATTGTACATCTTTTCGGCCACTGTGGCCAGCCGGGGTACCAGTGTCAGCAGCCAGGGTCTTAGGGGATAGGCGCTGTCCCCTGTTGAGAGATGTGCACCGGTTAGTGATGTTCTGCTGTCTGCCCATTGCTATCTTGCATGACCTGTGTGGCTCTCCCAGGCCCCTTCCTTGACTTCCCCTGCCTATCCCCACCCCTACTGTGGTGTGTGTGTGTGTGTGTGCCTTGTTTGCTACAACTCACCGACTAGGTGCCCACTGGGTATCCTGCTCTCCTCGTATGCCTGGCACAGCCGGGACTGGTGCCAGATGAAGGCGTCATGGGCACTGCCAGGGTACTGTGCATAGACATTGCTGATGTGCCTAGTCGCATCACACACCACCTGGCAATTGATGGAGTGGTACCCATTCCTGTTGATATACACCTCACTGCCATTGCCAGATGGTGCACAGATGGGGACATGGGTGCAGTCAATGGCACCAAGTACCGCTGATAGGTGCGCAACTCGATGGAATTGCTGCATGGTTTCTCTGCACTCTGCTGCCATGCTGGGAAATACTATGAACTCCCCAGCATGTGGCAGGAAAGCTTCAAGGAATTGGGTCAGGAGGCTAAATGACAGGACTTGGAATGAGGATATCAGGTACTTGAAAAAATAGGACCTCTTTTGGGGCAACAATTATGTATATGCTAAGGATGGTTTGTACCTAAACAAGTCTGGATCCAATCTGTTTGCAAGAAGGATGAAAGGCATACTCCACAGAAATTTAAAGTGACCAAAGGGAATGTTGGGAAGGCTAGAGTAACAATAAATAACATTGTGCATAAAACAGAACTTCTTATTCTTTCACTGAATGAGAAGTTTGCTAAACAAAATTTATGAGTTAAAGGCCTTGGTTTGTGTACACAATCCTGATCTAACTGCTAATTCAGAAACATGATGGTGTCCAAAGGACACCTGTGAAAAAGGAATTATTGGCTACATGTTTGTAAACAAGATAAATCAGACTACAGAGTTAGTGGCTTTGCCCTTTATATAAAAATAATTTCAAATGCTCTGAATTACAGCTTAATGATTCTTCTTAAACAGAATCAGTCTTGATTTCAATAAATATCTGCAAATCTATGACTTTAATATTTAGAAACTGCTACCCAGTCCCTAACATAAGCAGGGAGGCATTCATGGAATACATAGATGAAATTTGATATTATAGCTGCAAGGGTGATATTTTACTATAGGGTGATTTTAACACATCTGACATGGACTGGGACAACCAGGTAACTTAATGAAGGAGAGGACATTTATTTTTAGATACAGCAAGGGAATACAGTTCAGTGCAACATATAAGGGAATCTACAAGAGGTGACAATTTTCTTGACCTGGCATTTACAAATGTTGACAACAGCTGTTCCAAAGTAAGAGATCCCTGGCAAATAGTGATCACAATGCCATCCTGCTTAATATTAAAATAGACCTTCACAATGTAAAGGGTGAAACACCTGTTTTCTATTACAGTATAGCTGACTTCAGAAACATAAGGGATTATATCATCTCTCCGAATGAAAATTAGAAAAGGCCATGCTAAATCAAAACATGTGTCAGTGTTGGCATATTCTTAAACGGGAAATGTGCTGAACTTGAAAACTATTTTTGCCAGCAGAAGTTGTTTTTTTAATTGTTCCATTTCTTGTTGGGTGATTTAGTTTATGTCCCTCGCATCCATAGAGTTCTATAGCAGAACACTGATGAATTGTTCCAACAATAATTATCTTACCTATTCCACAGTGCTAATATGGGCACTGAGAGACCCAGCACTCATGATGCACCAAGGACTCAGATAGTACCACCTGACATAGTAGGTAGTCCTTGTTGGGATAGAGTCCTAGGCAGAACAGACAGATGTCATGAAGGTCTGTCATCAACAACTTCTAGTTGCAGTGATTACATTGTTTGAAGCCTGGTGTTTGGCCTGACATGTCTTCAGAGTTAGAAAACACACAATATAGTCCCAGCAGGAAAAGTCCCTGAGAATGCATGCAATGGCAAAACGAGGATGAAGCTCTAACTCAGCAAGGTAGCACAAGGAAAAACCAACAAAGCAGCAAAAGATCAAATAAAACATTGAAAAATCTGATCTTGGGGTAAAGCTATCAAAAGGTGACCTCACAGTTCCTGCACAAAAAAAAAAAGTTCTGAGGCATGGAGGAAAGAGGGCACAAGAGAGTAGAGATGGGTGAAGTGGCCCCAATTCGCTCCACAAAGTGAATCGTGAAATGAAAGTGGATTCGCGGAGTGCTCCACAACCTGAAGCACAGTATTTCATGTTATAATGGGTAACGCAAAGTCCATTGAAAACAATGACTTCGCATTACTCTGCCTTTCCAAACCACTACTCCACCAATTCTTAAGGTGAAGTACATTGAAAACAATGTACTTTGCCTCACTTCACCTTGTTTTTAAGCTCCAAAGGCAAATTTTGCAATGATTCATGGGATTTCAGGTCACAAGGGCTCTAGATTGTTCTGCACAGCCTCAGTTTGGGGTATGTGTGTAGAAGCTGTAGGAGACAGTCTGCTCTGAGAGCTCTCTGTGATTCAAACCTTCTGAAAGCTATTAAAAAAGCCTTTTTAAGTACTTTTTTTTACTGAAACTTTAGTTCATCAATTGTAGAAAACCTTCCTGTGCTCATATCATCGAGTGTTTATTGTTCGTGTATGGATTTTGAATGTTAATGTATGACATTCAGTCTGTGTACTGAGAGACAGTGGAAGTGTGCTTTGAGGGAGGGGTGTATCTGTGGTGTAGGTAGATAACTTGGAGAAAAATACACTTCTTTCTCTTTTGGTGATATTTTTCTTGTATAACTGTTGATGTACACTTAGTAATATTTTCAATAATTCTTGCCATTTTTTTGCTGATTGTTGTGGTGCAGCAGTGTATAATTTTAGTTTGTTTAAAATACATGGTTATATTACTGAAGTTTTCAATTTGCTATGCATTACTTAGCATGTGCGTGAGTACGTGTGTGATGCGTGTCATCAAATCAGACACCTTTTATTGTGCCATGTAGTAATTTCAGTAATGTGAACCTGCTATCCACTGCAGCTGTGTGATTTTTGTACTTCTTTGTGGTATCTTTACTGGTACTAGTACTAGTGACTGTTACTGCAGCAGTGTAGTACACTGCCACCCCCCTGCTGCCCGTCCCAACCGGCGAAGGTATTCTTTTCCAGATTTGGATTTCTGATGGTGAGCACTGGTTAGGTGTTGTGCCTTTGCATCTGCATCTCTTTAGTGTGCAGCGCAATCTTAATCTGTCTGAGTATTTCCATTTCTTTAGGGCCCAATCTCCATCTGTAACTTAAGTCACAGTTGTTTCTTTGGCTTGCCTTCAGAGTACTGGACTGGTGTTGTGCATAATTCTGCATGAACATTGTATCATTAATACTGTATGTGTTTTTAAGCCAGGACCATCATCACGAGTCACTTGTGATACAGATCACGTTCTTCATCATCAAGGTCACAAATGCAGTCACAAATCACGAATGAATCACAAAGTACAGTATGTAAGAACTTACCATAACAGTAGATCTTCGAGAGAGGCTCTTTCAGTAGGTAGTTACATATAGGACTGAAACCGGCAGGGGTCAGGACCCCATGGAAACATTTCTAGCTAGCAGTCTCTGGCGGGGGACCGCCCCCACATCAGGTGACTGACGTCATGCGACGTCAGTGTAAAGGCGCCCCACCCCTCTTCCAGTTGTTTCCCGCCAAAGGCCAAAAAGGCAAGATGAGAGAAGCGGATGTTTCCTTCCCTGGAAATAGAGCTGAAAAAGCTTAGAGGGATGGAGGGTGGGAAGGTATTACCTACTGCAAGAGCCTCTTTCAAAGATCTACTGTTACGGTAAGTTCTTACATAACTGTACTATCTTACTTTGAGAGGGCTCTTGCAGTAGGTAATTACATATAGGACTGAGTCCCAAGCAGTCTGGAACAAGGAAAAGCACATGGGAGGAGGAAACTACTCAAATGTAGACTCTCTGGCTGTGAAGGTCTTAGGAAAGAAGACCTTGCAGCACGGCCAACCAGAAGCCAGCTCTATGGTGAGAGGCAATGTCCAAACTGTAATGTTTCATAAAGGTGTGGACATAAGTCCAAGTTGCGGCTGCACAGATGTCTGCCGCTGACACATTCTTGAAAGAAGCAGCAGAGGCAGTGACACCCCTGGTGAAGTGGCCTCTAACTTGACCCGGCAGGGTCTTGTGGTACTTGTCGTAACAGAAAGTGATACGATGAGCCAACCATTTAGATAGGCATTGCTTGGAGACAGCATTGCCTTCTCTTTTATGAGCAAAAGAGACAAACAGTTGATCAGTCTTTCTGAGATCCTTAGTCCTGGTGGTGTAGTATCTCAGAATTTGGTGAACATCCAAAGTATGCAAGAGGTACTCCCCTTGATTGGAGTGTTGCGTAAAGAAAGCAGGCAGCTTAATGGATTGTTTCAGTGTAGATTCTGCTACCACCTTAGGGAGAAACTTAGAGTTGGTACACAGAGCCACATGTTCCTTGTGAAAAATCAAATATGGGATTTTGCACATCAAGGCCTGGAGCTCAGAAATCCCTCGAGCAGAAATAATGGCCACTAGGAAGACAGTCTTCCAGGAAAGGAACTTTAGGTCTGCTGATGTTGCCGGCTCGAAAGGAGGCAGGGTAAGCTTCTCAAGAATAAAATTCAAATCCCAAGGAGGGGGCAGGAATGCGAATAGGGGGCCTCAAGTGGAGAACCCCTCTAAGAAAAGTCTTAGAGACTTCCAACTGTGCAAAAGTTCTGTCCCCAAAAGGAACATGGTAAGCGGAGATGGCCACCATGTGAACCTTCAGAGAGGAATGACTGAGACCCAGTTCAAAGAGATGGCGCATGTAGTCCAGAAGCCTCCTGACAGAGCAGGAGAATGGCTCAAAATCTTTGGAAGAGGCCCAAATAGAGAACCGTTTCCATTTCATGGCATAGGTAGATCTAATGGAGGGCTTTCTGGCCTCCACCAAAATATCAGCCACCAGCGGAGAAACCCCGAATTGGGCTTCAGCTACATCTGCAGGAGCCATGTGTGCAAATGAAGGGACTTGAGGCCTGGATGGACCAGAGTTCCCTGATCCTGGGTCAGCAAAAGTTGCGACAGAGGAAGAGGAAGAAGAGGTTCCTTTGAATACTGTTGCAGAAGAGAGAACCAAACTTGCCTGGGCCAGAAAGGAGAGATTAGGATCATGCGAGCTTCTTCTGAGCTGAGTTTTTGTAAGACCCTCAGAATCAAGGGAATCAGGGGGAAGGCATAGATGAATCTGCCCTTCCAGTCTAGAGACAAAGCCTCTCTCCAAAAAATGTCGTGCCCTGGAGCAAGCGAGCAGAAGGCAGGAAGTTTTGCATTGTGAGGAGATGCAAACAGGTCTACCTGAGCAGTTCCCCAGCGTAGGAAGATATCGTCTGCTACCCCCGATCGAGTTCCCACTCATGAGCCTGGGCAGATGACCAACTGAGGTGGTCTGCCAATGTGTTCTCAACCCCCGGAATGTGAATTGCCGTGAGGCGAAGGTTGTGTTGCTCTGCCCAGTCCCAAACTCGCATCGCCTCCCTGCAAAGAGGGTAGGAACGGGTTCTTCCCTGTTTATTGATGTACCAGACTACACACATGTTGTCCGTCTGGACAGCCAGATGACTGGGGAGCAGATACAGATGCAGAGCTTGTACAGCATACAGCACGGACTGGAGTGCGAACATATTTATGTGAAGATTCTGTTCGAGCTTGAACCAGGAGTCCTGGGTACTGTGAGACCCCAGGTGGGCTCCCCAACCCTCGCCCGAGGCGTCTGTTGTCAGCATCTGGAAGAGGGGAGAAAGGCAGAAGGGAACTCCCCAGCAAAGGTTCTCCTGAACCATCCACTACTGCAAGTCCCAAACCATAGGATTGGAGACCAGGCCCTGTAGATCTAGGTTGTCCACCAATTGATCCCACTGAGACCGCAGCGTCTACTGAGAGATTCTCATGTGGAGCCGAGTGCGAGGGACTGTCGGAAAAGCAGCTTCCATGAGCCCGAGGAGGCAAAGGACTGACCTGGCACTGACCCACCTGCAACTGGACAACAGGCTGACCTGAGCCTGGAGAGTAGCCACCCTGTCCAGTGGCAGGAATGCCATGCAGGAGGTCATGTCCAGGATCGCCCTGATGAACTGGAGCCTCTGGGATGGGATCAAATGGGACTTGGCTTGGTTGATGGTAATACTTAGGCTGGTGAAAACCTGCAGGGTAAGGGAAAGGAACGCAGGAGCTCCTTCCTGGATGGGGCAGCCTGGAGCCAGTTGTCCAGGTACGGGAAAACCTGAACTCCCTGGGTACGCAGGTGGGCTGCTACCACAGAAAGGCACTTGGTGAACACTCGGGGTGCTGAGGAAAGACCAAATGGGAGGGTCTTGAACTGGTAGTGGTCCCCCGGAACAAAAAAAGAAGATATTTGCTGTGAGAAGGGCGAATAGGGATATACAGGTAGGCATCCTGCACGTCCAGAGCACACAGCCACTGTCCCGGCCAAAGGAGGGGCAGAAGACTCTGCAAAGAGAGCATTCTGAACCGCTTGTACTCCACGAACAAGTTCAGGGAGCTGAGGTCTAGAATAGGCCTCACATCTCCTGACTTCTTCGGAACCAGGAAGAAATGTCTCTATCGCCGACTTCAGAAGAAGGGAGGATATTTCTTCCTGAACCAGAAGAAGGTGTTCCGGGGAGTAAGACAACCTGGAGAGGGGGTTCTTGGTGGTTTCTGAAGAAACTCTATTAAGTGTCCTTCTGCTATCAGCTGGAGCACCCAAGTGTCTGATGAGATCCTCTCCCAACCCGGTAGATGGAAGGAGACTCTCCCTCCTACTGGTTCATCTGGGAGGCTCAGAAGCTGCAGGAGAGGAATGGAGTCAGGAGGTGTGGGGCAGCATCACGGCTGAAGATCCCACCGCTTTTTTGGGTGGAGGGGCGCTTGGCAGCCGGAGGGGCCCGATGTTTGTTGGTCCGCTTTCCCTGAAGTTTCGCTTTGGGCCGAGAACGTCTGCAAAAGGGGTGACAGTGACCCTGAGGGGGCCTGTACAAGGAGTCAACAGACTTTACTGCAGTACCCTTCTCTTGCAGATCGGTGATGATGTCCTTGACATTGCCACTGAACAGCACTGAACCCCTGAAGGGCGCATCCTGGATAGCAGACTGCACCTCCGGGACCAAACCTGACACCTGGAGCCAGACATGATGCCGCAAACCCACAGCAAAAGCCAAGCTTCGACCAGTAGCATCCACTGCATCGTACATGGCATGAAGCATGTGCCGACTGACCAAACGCACAGACTGGACTAGATCAGCCACTTTCTGCTTCGTCTGAGATTCAGGAAGGGAATCAATTTAGATTCCACCTCACTAAGGATCTCCATCTGGTAATCCCCCATGTAAGCAATGTAGTTCAGGGCCCCGATTCCCAGAGTGGAAGAAGCATAGACCTTCCTCCCGTACTGGTCCAGAAGGCAGGATTCCTTGTCAGGTGGAAACGAGCTCAAGTGCTTGGGGTTAGCCGTATGGCTGTGAGCGGTGCTAATTATGACCAGATCAGCTCTGGGGTGTGAATTCAAAGAATCAACACCCTCCGGAGCCTGATATAGCCTGTCTGCCTTCCTCGAAAGGTGGGCTAATGCCGATGGTTGTTTCCAAATAGTGGAAACAAGGTCGACATGAGGCTCAATCCAGGGTGGAATCAGAGTGGGGGTGGTCTTGGGCAGATCCAGGTGCACAGCAAGTTTTTTACACTGTGGATCTGGCTCCAGAGATTGCCACTGATGAACAGCCTGGATTTTGTGCAGCAACTCCAGGAAAGAAGGATCCTCCGTAGGGGAATTCGGAGGAGTCCTTGGCCTGGGCTTGTCTGGAGTGTGTGGCTCGTTGTCTGGATCGAAGTGCCCATCAGAGTTATCCGAGGTCTCTGAGGAGGATGAAGAAGAAGAGGAAGACCTCTCCCAGTATAGGGGAGGAACGGACCTCTTGGGAAACCGTCGGGGAAGCATATCCTCCCCTGCCCTGGAACCAGAGGGCTTGCCTATGGTGTCAGGAGGGGGGAAGAGAGTCTCTCGTCTCTGACGTCGGGTGTCTGGAACCGGGTCTGATGTTGGAAGATGGCTCTCTACTTCCTTGGTGAGCTGAGCCTTGGTCTCAGCCCACCAGGAAGCCAGAGTCTCCTTCAGATCCACCGGCAGCTGAGGGGGAGGTGGAGGAGGAGGGGGGGTACAGATACTGGGGATATCCGTACATCACATATCCATAACCTGATGGTGGAAAGTCCAGCATCAGGTACTGGGGCACTGGGTACTGCAGCATCGGGTACTGGGGTGCTGGATACTGTGGACCTGGATATGATGGCATCAGATACAATGGAGTCAGGTACCCTGGCACCAGGGGCTCTGAAGGAACAGAAGGCCCTGGGAACAGCCCAGCTGGTGGGCGATGTGGGCCCGGCATAGGGACGGTGTCTGGCAAGGGGATGTCACCTGGTGTCGGGTAGGCTGGCATCAGCACCAGCATCCGAGGGTCCGATGTCAGGTCATCCGGCCCAGTAGGAGGGAAACCCGTCAGCAGTGTGTCAACATCCTCTGTGTCACCCGGGGAGGTGGGGCTAACATCCCTGGGATCCAGCAAGGGAGACGCTGGAGTCTCAAAATGCAACCAATGTTGCAGTGAGCTTGGGATGATGGACAGGCACGAAGGGTCCAGCATCGGCTCTAATGCCATGTGGCCATCGAAGGGGCCGACGGCTGGCTTACTGGCGGGATCTGAGGACGTCGGAGGAGCCAGCGTTCGACTTATCGGACCCTACGCTCAACGACGGAGGCCGCGATGGAAGGGCAGCCTTGGCGGGCTCTTTAGAGGCCGTGCACTGCCCCGAAGGATCAGGCATCTTATCAGCCTTACCCAGGTGGGCATCAGAGGAGCTGACATCTGGCTTACTGGGGCCGCTCGGACCAGAAGGCCACATGGTGGCAGGCTTACTGGGAGCGGTGGCCTCCTTTGACCCGGAGGCTCCCGAGGTGCCCGAGCACGCGCGCGAGCCCGACAGGAGGGTTGCTGCCGCCTTGGAAGCCACCAAGATGGCCATCATGGAATGGTCCCCCAGAGAGGACGTTACCTTCAGCACTATGACCCCAGCTGGAGTTGCGGCCACCGTAGAAGAGGAGTTCCAGTCCCGGTGATTCTTCTTGTGATGGCCCTCAGGGGAAGTAGAGGCCTGCCTAAGTTTTTTCAGCTCCTTTTCCATGGAGGACATCTTCAGGTTTAGAACGTGGGCCTCCAGGCACTGCTGCATCCACTTTCAGGTGGCCACGTTGAACTGCTGGCAGTGCTGGCACTTCTCTATGGGGTGGTCGGGGCCTAAGCAAAAAAGGCATTGGGACTGTTCATCCTTGTGCAGAAGCTGGGCGCAGCAGGAATCACACTTGTTTTTGTGCTCGGAAGGAGTCTGGGACGACATAAACGGTAGCTGAAGAAAATGCTGACGAAAGTCGAAGAAATATCGAAAAAGAGACAGTAAAAACTACCAACGATAGACTGGCAAAGCAGTGAACTTAACCATGAGGCGTTACTCGAGCTAACGGTGGGAAAGAACTGGAAGGTGGGCATGGGGGACCGCCCCTTTATACTGATGTTGCATTATGTCAGTCACCTTCGTGGGGCCGGTCCCCCGCCAGAGACTGCTAGCTAGAAATTTTTCTGTGGGGTCCTGACGCCTGCCAGCTTCAGTCTTATATGTAATTACCTACTGCAAGAGCCCTCTCAAAGTAAGATCTTTAATTTTTTTACTAGTTACTTGGATGTATTGTAAGCCTGTTTTGTAGTACCTCTCAAGGCTTCACCACCCCACCATTGCACTCTTTAATGAGTGTTTTTAAGTCGGGGAGTTTTGTACTATAGCTCATCGGGGAAGTACAGCCGTAGGCATTCACATTCCCAATATAGGTCCATATTGGTTATCTCACACTGTCAACACCGAATCACGTTCTTCATCGTCATGGTCACAAATCATGATTCACGATCACATCGTGAATCACAACATTAAGTTTTTTACTAGTTACTTGGATATATTGTAAGCCTGTTTTGTAGTATCTCTCCAGGCTTCACCACTCCACCATTGTACTCATTAATAAGCGTTTTTAAGTCGGGGAGTTTTGTGCTACAGCTCATCGGGGAAGTACAGCCATAGGCATTCGCGTTACTTCCTGTACAGCATGTGAGTTACAGTATTGTAAGTAGTGGTGGGTGAAGTGGCCCCAATTTGCTTCACAAAGGGGTTCACAGAGTAATGTGGAATCCGTGGAGTACTCCACAATGTGAAGCGCAGTACTCCGCTTTATAATGAGGAACGTGAAGTCCATTGAAACCAATGACTTTGCGTTATTCTGCCTTCCCCAAACCACTTCTCCACCAATTTTTGGCAAACTGCATTGAAATCAATGTAATTCGCCTCACTTTGCCTTGTAATTGAGCTCCAAATGAAATTCTGCAGTGATTCATAGGATTGCAGGTCACATGGGCTCTAGATTGTTCTGCACAACCTCAGTTCTGCCCTGGGTAATGTGTGTGTAGTGATAGCTGGAGACAGTTTGCTCTCAGAGATCTGTGATTCAGAACCTCTAAAAGCTGTTTAAAATGCCTTTTTGAGTCATTTGTTTTGCTCAAAATTTAGTACATCGATTGTAGGAAACCCTTCTGTGCTCACATCATCGAGTGTTTATTGTTGTGTGTGTATTTTAAATGTTAATTTAGAACAGTCAGTCTGTGTACTGTGAAGCGTGCTTTGGGGATGGTCATATTTGTGGTGTAGGTACATTAACTGGGAGAAAAAGGCAGTCTTTCTGTTTTGGTTATATTTTTCTTGTATAACTGTGTTAATGTACACACAGTAATACTTTCAGTAATTCTTGAATTTTTTTTGCTGATTGTTGTGGTGCAGCAGTGTATAATTTGTCTGTTTAAAATATTTGGTTATATTACCAAAGGTTTTCAATTTGCTAAGCATTACTTGTAGTGTGTGTGTGTGTGTGTGTGAGTGTGTGTGCTATGTGTGCAATTAAATCAGACACCTTTTATTGTGCCACAGAGTAATTGCAGCACTGTGAACCTGCTATCCACTGCACCTGCATGAATTTTTTATACTGCTTTGTGGTATCTTTACTGGTAGTGGATTGTTACTGCTGTGCACTAATCCTCCAACTGGCAAAATCTATTCCTTTCCAGATTTGGATTTGTGACTTGTGAGCACTGGTCAGGTGTTGTGCCTTTTCATATGCATCCCTTGAGTGTGCAGCACAATCTTAATCTGTCTGTGCATTTGCAGTGCATCATTAATTCTGGGAGACTGCATTTCTTGTTACGCTCTCATTTCGCTTTGTCAGCACTGGGGAATTTTCTGGACACAAGACAGTAGCATTTCATCAGCACTGGGGAATTTTCTGGACACAAGACAGTAGCATTTTGGGGATGCACATTAATTCTGGTGACTCTGTGTGTGACCACTGCGTGCATGACTGAGTGTGCCATTAATTCTGGGAGACTTTGCCTTTCTTGTTACACTCTCATTTCACTTCATCAGCACTGGGGAATTTTCTGAACACAAGACAGTAGCACTTTGGGGATGCACATTCATTCTGGTGACTGTGTGGGTGGGGTGCTGCCAATATTGTTGTCACTCCACCTTACTTCATGTTTAAGGTGGAATGACAACGCAAAATAATAACAACAGGGCAAAGTGAGCCTTTCCTATGGGGCACTCCACGTAGCGAAGTACCAATGAGAAGCGGCCACTTCACGTTCACTTCGCCGGTGGATTTTAAATTTGCTGCATCTCTACAAGAGAGAAGAGAGTAGCTGAAGCTTTAGCAAATGGGTTTTATGATAATGCTGGTGAATCCCACTTAATGGCCACATCACTATCACGGGAAGAGCCAGTATAGAGTCACCCCTAGCATATCAGGGTTGAGCTGAAGGGCACACATCCTGAGGTGATCAAATCTGGGAAAAAGGCTGTGCGCATTAAGCTGGTAGATCCTGATACCTGTCCAGCAGAGAGAGAGAGAGAGAGCATCTTGCCAGAAAATGCCAGGCCCTAGAATAAGTGATCAGAAACTGGGTAGTTTAGTGTTGGATGGGGAGGTGAGCAGATCTAGTTCTGGATGCCCCCAAAGATCAAATAGATCCTTGACCACCGATTGTCTCAGTTCCCACTCATGTGTGAACTGAGTGTGGCTGAGACAGTCCACTAGGATGTTGTGAACTCCTAGGACATGCACTGCCATCAGCTAGATACTGTGCTGAACTTCTCAATAGCACACCCACATGCTTCCCTGCAAAGGGGGTACGATTGAGTCTCCCTGTTTGTTCAGGTACCACACCACACTCACACTGTCCATCTGGACAAGGAGTGTGTCTGAGAGAAGGAGGGGCTGAAAAGTCTAAAGGGCGTACAGCACCGCACGCATCTCTAACACACTGATGTGCTGAGAGAGCTGCCACTGAGACCAGGATCCCTGAGTCCTGTGATCCCCCAGGTAAGTGCCCCAGCCCTGGCTGGAAGCATCCAGAGTCAGGCTCTGGGTAGGGAAGGGAGACTGGAAGGGAGCCCCATGACAGAGATTGCTCAGACCCTGCCACCATAGGAGATCCCGATGCATGGAGCTGGATACCAGGATTCTGTGATCCATAGCATCTGATCTCTCATCCCACTGCACTTTCAGTGTCCACTGTTTAACTCATATGTAGAGCCTAAGTAGAGGAATATGGGAATAGTTGCAGCCATGAGACCCAGTAGGCATAAGAGGGACTGGGCCGTGGTCCATTGGCTGGTTGCCACCTGGTTAGCCTGCTGTTGCAAGGTGCCCGCCCTCTCCAAGGGGAGGAAGGCCTGACCCTGAGCTGTATCCTGCACTGCTCCAATGAACTGCAGGTACTGTGAAGGAATAAGGTGGGACTTGCGATAGTTTACAGTAATTCCCATCTGCTGAAAAAGGTCCAGGGTGATGGATAAAGAGGCTACCAGGCAGTCCCTTGATGGTGCGAAAGGTACCAGTCATCGGTGTGAACACATACAAGCACTGGAGGCGTAACGCCGCTGCCACTAGGCACTTGGTGAACACCCTGGGAGCCGCGGAAAGGTCAAAGGGTAGCACCTTGAACTGAAAATGTTCCCCCCTGGAAGGAAAACTGGAGGAAGCAGCGGTGGAAAGGAAAGACTGGGATATGCAGGTAAGCATCCTGCATGTCCAGAACACAGAGCCAATGTCCCTGGTGAAATAGTGACAACAGACCCAGTAGGGTCAGCGTGTGAAATCCTTTGTACTCTACATACAGATTGAGCATGCTGAGATCCAAGATCGGACGGAGGTCTCCTATCTTTTTGGGGACCAGAAGAAGTGGGAGTAATATTCCCTTCCCACCTGGTTCTGAGGAACAGGCTCTATGGCATATTTTTGCAAGAGAGCCTGTATTTCCTCTCTGATGAGAGGAATGTGACCTTTTGGGTAATGAGACAGACCTGGAGGATTTGCTGGAGGTCTTTTTGTGAACTCTATGGTGTGACCTTGAGCAGCTAGCTGAAGGACCCACGAGTCTGTGGTGATCGCCTCCCATCTGGTCAGATGGTAGGTGAATCTGCTTCTTACTGGTTCCTCTGGAGCTGATGACGGAGGCTGGGGGCCCTGCCACAAGTCAGGAGGCAGAGGAGGGGTGGGGAGCGGCACCCTGGAAGCCCGCTGTGACTTGGCTGGAGGAGTGTCCGCTGCCAAAGGAGCATGACGTTTGGTCTGACATCAGGTAGGCTATTGCTTGTTCTGACACCTTTGCTGGTGATGAAAGGGCTGCATAGGCTTGGAGTTGGAACGATACATAGACTGGACAGAGCACAAGGCCTTGCCACTGTTCTGTAGCTCAGTTATAATGTCTTTGACGTCACCTCCAAAGAGCTGGACCTCTGAAGGGGGCATCCTGAATAGCAACTTGAACATCTTGGGCTAATCCAGATACCCGCAGCCAGGAATATCTATGCATGCTAACAGCAGTAGCAGTGCTCCTGGTAGAAGTGTCTACAGCATCATATGTAGCCCTGAGGGAATGTTGGCAGGAAATTTCTGCTGTCCTGACCATTTGGGCAATTTTAGTTTTGGCATCGGAGTTGGGTAAGGCCTTGAACTCCACTGAAGCTGACCTAGGATAGATTTTGGTACACGATCATGTGCGCCACTTAATTCAGGGCTCTGAGGACCAATGTGGAGGACGAATAAACTTTATATCCAAACTGGTCTATATGCCTCGACTCCTTGTTAGCAGGGGAGGTGCTCATATGCCTCGGCTTAGCTTTACGGTCATGGGCTGTATTAATGACCACCGAGTCCACTTTAGGGTGAGAACTGAGATAGTCTTTGCCCTCGGGGAGTCCGATATAATCTGTTGACCTTCTTGGTGATGGCGGCCACTGACGAAGGCTACTGCCAAATCGTGGAGGCCATATCCTCATGTGGGCCAATCCACGGAGGAATGAGAAGTGGCAACAGCTCTGGCATGTCTAGGTGGTCCACCAGTCTCTTCTCTTGGTCTTCAGTCTTCCACCCATTCGCCTTCTGAATTTTTTGAAGGATCTCAGTGAAAGAGGGATCCTCCGGGGGGGGAAGGGGGACTTGGGATCCTCCGGGGAAGGGTCTCAAAACCTGAAGCGGAGGAGGTGGAATAATCAGAGTTCGAGTCTGACTAAAGGTTTCTGTCTGGGGAGAGAGCCCATGGAAGAGGGACCCTCCTTAGAGGAGACCGTGAGGCCCCTATTATTGCTTGCTACTGTAGCAGGGCGCGAGGCCTGACCCGAGGAAGGACAAGATTCCACTGGTAAAAGGGACCTGGGCATAAGGCGAGTCTGACCAGCGGTGAGGCCATGACCAGCTGATGTTGGTCCAATTCAGAAACCAGCTGGGTCTTGGGCTCGCTCCACCAAGTCTGAAGCGCCACCCAAAAGTCCACCTGAGGCTGAGGAGGCTGGTATGCAAGTGAATAGCCAGGAAAGAGATAACCTGGTGTCAAATAGCTAGGTGTCAGGTAATGATAGCCCTGTGTACCATAGCTGGTCATGGAATAGCCTGGCGTCAGATACCTCGGCGTGTGGTATCCTGGCATCTGATATGGTGGCAGCAGATAACCTGGAGGGGGGGGGTAATGAGGCACAGGGAAGCCTGATGTCAGAAGGCCAGGTGAAGGCCCCGATGGTGCAGCCGAGGGCCCTGAAGGAGGCCCTGACAGAGGGTAACCAGGCAAAGGCCTTAACAGGGAGGCTGAGGGACCTGACGGAGGCCCTGACGGAGAGTAGAAAGGGCCTGGCAACATCAGGTCTGCCACCAGACCCACCAGAGGAAGTTCCAGCATCGGCCCCAAAGGAGCAGAGGGTCTCACCAGAGTCTGGGGTGGGGCAACAAGCCCAGATGGGAGAGCCTGTGGCACAGGCATCGTCGGCTCCCGAGGGAGGTCCAGCATTGGGTGTTCTCGCTGTGGCATCTGGGTGGTGTCAGGTGGATGCTCCTCCAACTCCAGCTCAGGCAGAACAGGTGAGCCAGGAGTATCTGCCAAAAAGAGGTGGGGAAGGAGGATCCCGAGAGGGAGAACCCTCTGAGGAAGGCTGTGGCTGAAGCAGCAGAGGGCACTGATCTGATGGATCAAAGTCAGGCCTGTTATTGGGGCCCAATGAAAGCACCATGGCTGGGCGAATGCCAGAGGAGCTGGCATGCAGCTTATCAGCACGGGCTGGGTGGTCATCAGAGGAGCTGACAACCAACTTATCAGCCGTGCACCTAGACTTAGACCCAGGAGTTTTGAGGGGTCTAAGAGTGGCAGAGTTCTCTGGGACCCCCGAGCTGCCCACCTGAACTGCGACCAGCTCAGGCAGGGGGGACCAAGGGCTGCTATGCAGAGGAGGAAGCAGACTTGGTGGAGCATTACCCATGTTAACAGGAGGCTGCTCGGCATCCATGACTCCCAAAGGAGGCCATGGGAAGGAAGGAGACCGATCAAGGTCCCGGTGCTTCTCCTTTTCCTTCTTCTTCTTGTGGGAGTCGGAAGGGTCCCCCCCCGGTGAGGAAGATGATCCCCGCAGCTTCTGCAGCTCCTTCTCCATGGAAGCCATCTTCAGCTTAAGAACGTTGGCTTCCAGGGCCTGTTGGCAGTGTTTCCATGTGGCCTGGTTGAAATTCAGGCAGGCCTCACAGTCCTCGGTCTTGTGCTCGGGTCCCAGGCAGAAAAGACAGAGGGAATGGCCATCCTTATGAGGGAGCTGAGTGCCACAGGAATCACACTTGTTTTTATTTGACTTGGAAGGTGTCAGACAAGACATGCACAAAAGGATTTACTTTTCTAGTAGATACAGAAAATAAAGAAAAAAAAGGGTGAACTACTCATCCGAAAATTGCGGTCGACTGAAGCAGCATTTTCCGTGAGGTCTGACGCGCTCAGGTCGATGGTGGGAAAGAACTGGAGGGCCGGCATGGGGACAGCCCACTATATAGCATCACACTGATGTCCATCACTTGACATTGGGTGGGCGGTCCCCTGCCAGACACTGCTAGCTAAAGTTTTCTGTGTGGTCTTAGCATCTGATGACTCTAGTCCTAATGGTTATTACCTACTGCAAGATCCCTCTCGAAGTAAGATTAGGGGTATAGGAGAAGGGAGACTTGGAGGGAGTACTGTTCAGTAGTTATAAAATATTTCCCTCCAGGGGCTCTTTGAGGAAAATATTTGAAGAGATTTCTTAGCCCACCATTTCATCTATTTTTTCCTATGCTTCATGTTTCCTTTTCTTCTCATAACTGAGTCTTTCTGGTTGTCTGCTACCTCCAATTCATGCCATTACTACACTGATGACTTAGCCAGGCTGTGCACAACAAAGAAAGCGATTTTCTCATCTCTAATTGCATACTGCTACTGTCAAGTGTGCCAGCAGCCAATTATCCACTTTAGAATTGCTTTTAGACTTATTTTCATTTCCAGTAAGAACTACAGTAATTTTATTACAGGGCCTCTGTTCCATTCTGGGTCATATTCTGCCAGATTTGTAGATTTCAACAGAACTGATCATCTGTTTGGTTTTGGTCTACCTATGACTCAAACCTTTCCCTGTTTTAACGTTCTTTTTGTGGTCTCTCCTTATGCCATCTGGCAAAGTTGTACCTTCCTGACCCCCTTTGTCATCCTCTATTGACTGCCCCTACAGTGGTGAGCCAACTAGGAGGCATGACCAGGAAACCAGACCCAGAGTGAGGGGAGTATGTCAAGGGAGCACCTGTATCATTCACAGGATGAACCATTTGACATTACAGCCCACCTTATTGGAGCTACCAGCAGTAGCAATAGCCACTTTGCTGCCATTATCATGGCTTTTTTATTTTATTTTTATTTTTTATTTATTTCTAAGAATCAGTTTACAACCTTTGAGCCAGAGGCTCATTTCCAAAGGTACTTCGTCACATAAAGACATACATTGTGTTTTTGGTTACATAGCATAGATTTGCAAAACAATAGGCGTTCAACAGGTAGCCACGTCACACTGTGGTCAGACAAATACAATTAGGTTACAGGGTACATGTAATTGATAACAGGTGTTACACAAGTTGGTATCAAGTGAGCAATCTAGTTGGTAAACACCTAAACAGCTGGCACTGGCCAGGTTAAACATAAACACAGTGTACAGGAAGTGGCGGTGGGGATGGCTAGATGGAGAGCTGCCGGGGCGTTGTCAAGAGAAGCAGAGGTGGAGGCTATGTTCAGAGACAGGAGCAGTTACAGTGCCGATGATGTGGTTCCAGGGTGGTTTTGAACTTGGAGATGGTGGTGGCATTGGTGATGGGGCAGGGAGAGTTAAACCAGGTTGGGGCTCTATAGCAGAAGGACCTCTGCAGCAGCTGGTTCTTGATCTGGGGACCTTTAGAGTGATGTATGGGAAGACCATGTTGCAATAGTGGGAGGCTCTGGTGGATGGATGCCGTTACCCCAGGGGGGGAGAGCCCGAGTAGGGTTTTTTTTTTGTGAGGAGACAGGTTTGGTATCGGAGCCGTTCATCCAGGGTAAGCACGTTAGCCTCGACATACAGCTGACAGGTGTGTGTGAGCCTGGGGGCACCAGTAATCAATCTGCAGGCTTTATTCAGGGTTAAGTGAATTTTGTTGAGTGCAGTGATGTCGGCAGCACCATATACTGGTAGACCATAGTCTACAAGGGACAGAATGGATGATGTAACAGCGAGCCGGAGAGCATTTGGGGGAAGGCAGGTTCTATGGTGAAAGAGGATGCCAAGCCGTGTGTTAGTGGCTGATGTTAGGGCGTCGATGTGGTTGTGAAATGTGAGGGCTGAGTCGAAGGTAACCCCAAGGTATTTGTAGGAGCAGACTTGTTCCAGTGGCTGATTGGTACTAGAAGGATATAGAGTGGGTGGTTGCTAGCTTTGTTTGGGGGTGGGAAAGAGCATAGCTTTGGTTTTATAAAGATTGATGATGAGTCTCGCTCCTTAAACCAAGCCTCGGCACTGTTGAAAGACTGCTGTAGGGAGTCCTGTAGGAGATGGGATTGCGGTGGGTGGCAAAAAGGACAGCGTCGTCTGCATACAGTAGAATTTTGCCAGGGCATGCACTGGGCAGGGTGTTCAGATAGAGCGAGAAGAGAAGGGGTCCCAGGATGGAGCCTTGGGGGACCCCAGAGAGAATGGGACGGGTATCGGACAGTGTGCTATTAATTTTTACACACTGAGATCGAGTGTCAAGATAGCTAGCGCACCATGCTAGGGGGCCAGCTGAGAGACCAGTGTGGCAGAGTGCATTCAGCAGAAGTGGATGGGAGACGGTGTTGAAAGCCTTTGAGAGGTCAATGAACACTGCACCAGCTAGGGAGCTGGTATCCAAGGAGGAGTGTAGAAAGTTGGAGAATTCAACAAGGGCAGTGCTGGTACTGTGACCAGCATGGAAGCCGTGTTGCTCTGGGCATAAAATGTTATGCTTAGCCAGATAATCAGTGATTTGAATGGCCACCACTTTCTCCAGGGCTTTGGGATGGAGATTGCCGTAGTTGTTGGCCAATGACCTGTCGCCTTTATGAATAGGTGTGATAATGGCTGTTTTCCAAGCTGTGGGAAATTGTCCCAGGCAGAGTGACTGGTTAATTAGGCTGGTGAGTGGGGCAAGGACTTCATCTAGCACCAGCCTGAGGATGTTGGGGTCCAGTGAGTCACTGCCGGATTGTTGCCATTGAGAGCTTTGATTAGGATGGGTCTGGCTTCCGGGTGGAAATCTTTCAGGTGGAAGCTGGCGCTGGAGGACAGGGGAGGTTGGTTGGGGAGGTCAAAGAAATTACTAGGGAGGACTGAGCTAAGGTCAGTGAAAGTGGTGTTGAACCAGTTAGCTATGGTGGCAGGCTCGGTGAGGTAGTGCCATTTCTAGTGAGCTGGGATGGGGCAGGGAGCAAGCTTTACCATTAAGTTGCTTAATATTATCCCAGAAAGTCCAGGCTGAGCCCCAGGAGGAGGTAAGGGAGGCCTGGTAATGGTCTGCCTTGGCTTTCCTGATGGCCCATGAGCACTTATTCCGGGCTGCATTGTAGGCTTGCCTATCAGACAGACGACCTGTTTCAGTGGCAAGGTGCCAGAGGTTATCCCGGTTTCTAAGTAATTGTAGGAGGGCTGGGCTAACCCAGGGTGCGTTCTGTTTTTTGGACTGGATTTTGGTGAAGGGTGCAAAGAGATCACAGGCCATGTTGAAGGTGTGAGTGAAGAAGGCGAGGGCAGTGTCAATGTTGGTTGCATGCTGAATGGGGGACCAGTTTATCTGGGTGAGGAGTGCTTTAAGTTTTTTCAGCCCACCAGGTTGGAGGCGCCTGCGGAGGGTGGTCTGGGCTTTGGGTTTGGGATTGGGGACTACCCAATGAAATAGGATAGAGGAGTGCTCACTTAGGGAGTCTGGGAGGACCTGGATGTTTTGAATATTATGGGGTCGGTTAGTTATAATAACATCCAGAACCCAACTGCTGGGAGGTACTTTACTCATATAGAAAGCAGTCTCTCTTCGTCTCTCTCACAGAGTTTGTGTAAATCAGAATCAACACCACAACAATCAGAACTCCTCAGGCCAGAGCTTGGAGTCAGGTTAGAAAATAAAACCCAGTGTGCCGGATTGGTGGTGCTGAGGGTTGAGGCACTGGACACCACACCTCATGCCCTGCTAGCGACCAAGGTTTGGGAACGAGCCCGGGGAGTCGGGGGGGGTCGGCTGAGAGGGAAAGGATTGAGCGTCCGAAGGACAGCTCTCCTCTCCTGGGAGGGGAAGGGTTGTGCTCCCACTGAATGACTGCCCCCAAGTGGAGGCCTGGGGGAAGTGTGGGTCTGTAGGGTGCACAGAAGGGATGGTGCTGTGGGACTTCTGCTGATGTGCACGCGCCTCCACGCACACACGTCTGGTCCGCGCTCCAGCAACAGGGATCAGGGGAAGTAAAATGGAGGAAAAATATCTCTGGCCGCAGGATGAAGCCTGACTCTCCACAGGCTCAGCTCCCGGGCCGGGCAGAAGGGTAAGCCCCAGTAATTCCAAGATGCCAGGGCTGGGGGAATAGGTTCGGAAGGGGGCATCGGAAGATAAGGAGCATAAACACAATATGTAATGAAAAAGGAAAAAAAAGAAAAGAAAACCCAGTTCTCTGTTGTCTGAAAGAGTTTTCTGGTAGAAGACTGTTAGATATTTTTCGTAGAGCTTTTTTCTACCTCAGCTAGAGGCTATCTTGTTCTCCTCTCAGGCTTGCAGCCTCCCAGCCAATATAACAGGGGTCCCTGTAGAGACCACTCCTTGAGTACTTGCCATTAATCTGACAAGCCTGAGAGATTTTTCCACAGTTTATACTGGTCCCTTCTTTGCTCCATCTCTTCCATCTGCTGCTTCATGCCCACTGTGATGGCCTCAACAGCTCACAGCTACTCTGCAGTAAAAGGTGAATTCTCCAATGCTTTTCCACAGAGATCGCTGTGGCCATGGAAAAACAATGCCATTCTCCCTGGTTGAGGATGTGCTGCCATAGGCAGCACTCCACAAACACGGCTGCCCAGTTACAGATGACCCAGGCTCACTTCTAAACTAGGACCACCTGCATAGCAGCATGAGCCACTATTACTGGACTACCTGATGGCCATTTTGAATGTTGCTTCTTCTAAACTGTTTGCTAACCAGTATGTTCTCATCCTGAATTTTGACCAGTTTTAGTGTTATATTGCTTGATTGAGAAGGTGCCATGTATCTATATGTTATTTGAAAGCTGTGGTCTGTATTAAATATAGAAACATAGAATTTGACCGCAGATAAGGACCTGTTGGCCCACCCAGTTTGCCATTTGTCCCTGCCTATAGTATCAACACAGAACCTACAATACTTGATCTCCGGTACCCCTAGCCCCTGCTTTCTAAGTAGGATTCCCTTGTGCCTATCCCACGTACGCTTGAAGTTCACCACTGTTTCTGCCTCCACCACATTTGCTGGAAAACTATTTCACGCATTCACCACTTTCAGTGAAGAAGTACTTCTTACAACTCTCCTATACCCCCCTTAGCTTCATTGCATGTCTCCTTATTCTTGTGCATCTTTTTTTCTGAAAAATACTCCCCTTCTGTACCTTATTCAACCCTGTGAGGTATTTATAGACTCCATCATGCTCCCCTCTCCCTCTTCCCTTCTACGGTGTGCATATTCAGGTCCTTCACTCTCTGCTGATAGGGCTTCTGATGCAGCCCCTGCACCATTTTTGTTGCCCTCCTCTGGACAGTCTTAACCCTGTCGATGTCTCTTCTAAGATATGATCTCTGGAACTAGACACAGTATTCTAAGTGGGGTCTCACAAGCAATCTATACATTGGCAACAACACCTCTCTCCTTCTGCTGCTGACACCCCTCCCTATGCACCCCAGCATCCCACTGGCCCTATCTAGTGTCTTGTTGCAGTGTCTCACTACCTTGAGTTAATCAG
Organism: Neoceratodus forsteri; assembly: GCA_016271365.2. NCBI lineage: Eukaryota > Metazoa > Chordata > Ceratodontiformes > Ceratodontidae > Neoceratodus > Neoceratodus forsteri. The sequence continues at coordinate 719,813,974 of CM057458.1, read as the reverse complement.
ATATGATTGCTCCCAGGTCCGGCTCCTGTATGGTGATCATCAATACCGCTCCTCCCACTCTGTACTCCACTTCTGTGTTTCTATGCTCTAGGTACAAGATTTTGCACTTTTTCACACTGAAACCCAGTTGTCATGCCCTCAACCACTCCTAGAGTTTACTTGGGTCCCTGCATATTCTTTCCACTCCCTCCGGAGTCTCTGTCCTATTGCAGATTTTGGTGGTGTCTGCAAAAAAGGCATATCTTCCCTTTCAAATCATCTGCAATGACACTTAAAAAGACATTAAAGAGGAGCAGAAAAGATCAGTCACAGCACTCGTCCTTAATGAAATGTTCTGGAGTCACAGGTAGGATGTTTCTCACAATTCATTTAACATTTATTCCACATTAAAGTGCTCTGTGTAAGTGCAAAAGAATACTTACAGCCATCATGGGGGAGCAGCCACAAAAACGCCTGAAGTTTCACCGGAATCGGCTTTATCAAAGGTAATGCCCTCTAGGAGTAGAGTTCTTTTATAGCAACCAAATAGGGGTCACATGTTCCAAACTTGACCTCACTGGGCATATACTACTACCATTGTTTCAACTGTGCTTACTAAAGTGCAAAACAAGTGTAACATATTTAAACACATACAAAAAAAAAACACCTAAAGTGCAAACATTCTAAACATTTTATCTAATACACCATACATTATCTGTACTTTTTTCTTCAAAATCACTTTTTTCAAAAAGATTTCTAACTGTACTTTGCATGGTATATCTGAAAGCATTTAAAATAACAGAAAACAAGCACCTTCATACAAATGTGCAAACACCTGCAAATGTGTGCAAACTGTAAGCCTGGTTTCTAAAATGGTCAAAGCATCACAGGATATTATAAGCTTTTAATGAACTAATAATTCTACCTCTTTTTATAACCTTGTATCATAATCAGGGAGGGGAAGGGGGGAGGGGAAAGGGGGAAAGGGAAGGGAGGAAGAAACACGAAGCACACGTTCTCATTTCTGGACATGTATAAAGGACAAAGGGTGAGAATTTCAGGCAGACAAGCCTGTTAAGAGCCCATAGCTGGAGATAAGGTGTCATCTCAGCTGTACATTCCAGCTGCCCAGTTTCCTTATGAGTCTCCTATATGGTACGGTGTTGAATGCCTAAATAGGCCACATCTACCACCCAACCCTAATCTATTTCCCTGGTCACCCAGTGAAAGAAATCTACCAGATTTGTTTGACATTACCCTCCTCCCATGAATCCATGCTGCCTCAGGTCTTGAAACCCACTGGATTCAAGATACTCCACAATCTTTTCCTTCAGCAGTGACTCCTTTAACTTCCCCACCACTGATGTGAGACTGACCAGCCTATAGTTGCCAGCCTGCTCCCTGTTACCCGATTTTATGAAGTGGGACAATATCTGCCATCCTCCACTCCCCCAGAGCCATTCCTGTTTCCAGTGAATTGTTGAATAGGGTTGTGAGAGGTACAGCTGGTACCTCCCTGAGCTCTCTTAATGCCTTTGGATGTACCCAGTCAGGTCCCATAGCTTTGTCCCCTTTTTGATTTGTGGGTCCCTTCAGGACTCTTCTCTCTATAAATGGGCTTGAGTCTACCTCCCTTCCCCCAGTGCTTTTGCTGCTTTTATATGGCCCATTCCCTTCCCCTTCCTCTGTGAAGACCATACAAAAATATTTGTTCAGCATTATCTGCAGTTTCCTGATCTTCCTCTGCAGGCCACCCCTCCCCTTCCAGCCTTCTTATTCTCAGTCCTTCTCCTAGTTTTCCTCTTCTTACATACATGCCTAAAAAGGTCTTGTCCCCTTTTGGACTATTCTTTCCTCAGTTTGCACCTTCACACGCCTCACCACTTTTCCTGCTTCCCTCTGCTTCTCCTGAGACAACTCCATCTCCTCATCCCTTTATACCTCCTGAATACTACCCTTTCAGCCTTTACCTTTTCCGCCATTTCCTTTGAGAACCATAGCAATCTCTTTTTTCTCCTGTTTCTGCTCACTTCCTTTGTGCAGAGATTTGTTCCTTTCACGTTACCTTCACTATGCCTTCCCTTAGCTTAGTCCACTGTTCTCCTCACCCCTAGGGGATTCCCCTGCTAGGCCATCTCTGAGGCATTCATCCAGTTATTTAAAACCTGCCCTTCTGAAGTCCAGGGCTCTTGTCCTAGTGTAACTCACTTCTGCTACCATCCTTATGTTGAACCCCACTGTACAGTGATCACTGGTCCCCAAGTGGGCTCCAACCTTGATGTCTACAACACTGTCCCTGTTAGTGAGCACCAGGATTCTTTGACTAGCTGCCAAAGAAACACCCCCCCTACATGGAGTCTAGGTTGTACCTGCTTCTAGCTGAAGCTGCGGCTGGGAGGCTCCAATTTAAATCTGGAAGACTGAAGTCCCCCACCAGCAGCATAGAACAGTTACGTAAGAACTTATTGTAACAGTAGATCTTCGAGGGGATCTCAATCATCAGGTCACATCATAGGAACTTCACCACCAGTGAAGCACGATCCACACGGAAGATTTTCCAGCAGTGCAGGTGAGGCCACCCATGATGACGTCACCTGCTGATGTCATCAACTCTATAAAGGTGCGAGCAGCCCCTCTCCCTCCTCAGTTCTTTCCCTCGGAGACTAAGGGAGTATATCCATACCATGGGGGACCGAGGAGAGACAGAGAGAGAGGTGCTCAGGCCGAAAGAAAAGGCTAGATACACCAAATAGACAGTGTGAGACAAGAACATTAAAGAGGTAGCCATGCCCCTGGTGGAGAGGAATTTCACTGCCCCTGGCAACTACTTGACAAGCTTGTTGCAGCAGAGCACAATACAATGGGCCATCCATTTGGACAAGCATTGTTTGGAAACTTGAACGCCCTCTCTTCCTGGGGTGAAAGAAACAAAAAGCTGCTTTGTCTTTCTGCAGTCCTTAGTTCAGAGCAGATAATATTTCAAAATTGTGTGCACATCTAGAGCATGGAGCAATGCTTTCCCTGGATTGGCACACTCTGGGAAATACACAGGTAGGTGGATGGATTGGTTCAGGGTAAACTCAGACACAGCCTTAGGAAGAAACTTAGGATTTGTGTGCAAAGATCCATTGTCTTTGTAAAAATCAATTAAGGCTCCCCACACAAAAGAGCCTGAGGCTCACAAATCCTTCAATCAGAAGTAATAGTAACCAAAAACAATACTTTCCAAGAAAGAAAGTGTAGCTCATAAGACATGGCTGGTTCAGAAGGAGTCAGGGTCAATTTCTCCAAAATCAAATTTGAATCCAAGCTGGGACAGGGGTATGCACTGGAGGTTTCAGGTGCATGATGCCCCTAAGAAAAGTAGGGGACACACCTAACTGAACCACGGTATGACCCTCCATGGCCTTGTGAAAGGCAGAGATAGCCAAAAGCTGCACCTTGAGAGAGGAGTACTGGAGGCTAGAGTCCAACAGGAAGATCACGTAATCCAGAATCTGGCTTACCAGGCAGATAAAAAGGTCCAGATGGTGTATGGCAGCACGGGTGGCAAACCTCTTCCACTTCACGGCATCTGTGGCCTGAGTGGATGGCTTCCAAGTTGCCACGTGGATGCCCACCACCTTCTGAGAGACCCTAAACCAGGCAATGGCTATGTCCTGAGGAGCCAGGTATGCAGACGAAGGGATTGGAGGTTCTGATGGATCAGGATCCCTAAGCCTGTGTCAGCAGATCCTTGCAGAGGGGCGGAGGCACCAGAGGGTCCGTTGCTAACTGTTGCAGTAATGGAAACCATATTTGCCATGGCCAATATGGTGCGGCCAGGATCTTGCTGGCCCCCTCCATCTGAAGCTTAATTAGCACCCTCTGAATCAGGGGAAATGGAGAGAAGGCACAAAGGAATCTCCCGCTCCAGAAGAGGGACAACATGTCTCACCAGAAAACTCCAGGCCCTGGATCTAGCTAGCAAAAACTGGGCAGTTTTACGATGAGTGGCGATGCAAAAAAGTCCAACTCTGGATGACCCCATCTGTCAAACTGATCTTCTGCAACAAATGACAGACGTTCCCATTTGTGCATCCCAGACTGAGTCCATCTGAGGCTGTCCACCAGGGTGTTTAGTACGCTGGGGACAAGGACTGCCAAGAGGGCCAATGCCTAGTACCAGACTCTCAGGGCCTCCCTGCACAGGGTGTATGAATGCATCTTCCCCTTCCCCGCTTGCTGATGCAGTAGACAACACTGAGATTGTCCAACTGGATCAACAGCTTACTGGAAGGAGATGATTCTTAAAAGCCTGCATGGCATACAGGACTGCCCTCATCTCGAGAACATTTATATGGAGGGACATTTCCATCTGGGCCCATGTTCCATGAGTCTGGAAGGGACCCAGGTGTGCACCCCTGCACAAACCAGAGGCATCTATAATGAGAATCTGCTGAGGAGAGGAGATCAGGAATGGGACCCCTCTTAATAGGTTCCATCAACCACCAGAGCACCTTGTGGACCAGAAAAGAGACCAACACTATCTGCTCCAGGTCATCCATGCCTTGGTCCCACTGTACCCGGAGGGTCCACTGGAGCACCCACATGTGCAGTCTGGCCAAGGAGAACATGGTAATGGCCACAGCCATGAGACCTAGTAGTGTCAAGTACACCCTTGCAGAAACATAATGGCTCCGGGACATCTCCTGAGCCTGGTAAATGAGGCATTCCACCCTGGCTTGAGGAAGGAAGGCCATGCCCTGTGCTGCAGTCTCTGGGACAGAATCAAAACAGACTTGGACAGGTTGACTGTGATGCCCAGGGAGTGAAAGAGCTGGAGGTCCTCTCCAGGGTCCAGAGGAGCTGCTCTAGGGACAGAGCTTTGGGAAGCCAATCGTCCAGGTAGGGAAGACATACAGGTCTTCCAGCCGAAGGGCAGCAGTTAACTGCTGCTAAGCATTTTGTAAAGACCCACAACACAGAGAATAAGCCAAAGGCCAAGACTCTGAATTGGAAATGTTTACCCTGAAAAAGAAACCAGAGAAACCACCTGTGTGGAGGAAAAACTGAGATATGTAGATAAGTGTCCTGCATACTGTATCTAGAGAGCACAGCCAGTCACCCTGCTTGTGCAGAAGCAGCAGACCTGGAAGAGTGGTCATGCAGAATTTTTTTGTACTGGATATAAAGGTTGAGGTCTTTGAGGCCTAGAACATTCCTCAAATGTCTAGTTCATTTGGGGATGAGGAAGAACCTGGAGTAGAATCCCCTGTTCTGCTGCCTGGGCACTGACTCTATGGCTGTCTTTCATAGAAGGGACTGTACCTTCTCCCAAAGAACCACTGCATGGGCCAGAGGGTAGGTGGAGGGTACCGTAGGAGTCTCTGCGGGCTTTTCTACAAGCACCAGAGTGTGACCTCTTTCTATAATCTGAAGAATCAAAGCATCTGAAGTTCTGGTTCTCCATTGATTGAGATGGAGGGAGAACTGACCTCTGACCACCGCTTCTTGGTCGGGCAGAGGCTGATCTGGCCACTGGTCTGTCACCTCTGGGCCATTTTGTGGCAAGACTCGTAGAGGAGGGGGAAGACAAGGCAGAAGCAGCCTTCCATTTGCACTGGGGGCAGGAGCCCGCACTGGTCTTGTGGGAAACCTTACAAAAGGACATGTGCTGTCTGCACCTGGGCTGGGTATGGTAGAGCGAATGGACAGGCTTAATAGCCCTACCAGGCCTGTAAGTCATTGACAATGTCCTGGATATCTGTCCCAAAGAGCTCTGAGCCATTGAAGGTGGGATTCAGCACCTTCTGTTGGACACCTGCCTCGAAGCCTGAGACCCTCAGCCAGGCATGCTTACAAACACAAATACTGTATCTGTGGCAGCAGCCCTGGCATGAGTATCAGAAATGTTGTACTGTACAAGGCCCTGAGGAGGTGTTTACTAATATCCATGATGGCCTGTAAGGACTTTTTTGTTTGTTTGTTTTTACCAGGAGAGACACACTAAGCTGAAAGCTTGTTTACAGGTGTGACCTAGGAGCAAAAGGGGTTAAGTGACTTGCTCGGGGTCATACAGTATGTAAGTGGGGGCTGTGGAATTCAAACCCAGGTCTCCAGGTTTGCAGCTCAGAGCCTTAAACCACTGTGCTATACTGCGCTATACTGGACATGAGAACCTTCTGTTTCTGGGAACACTCTGGGAGGGCTTGAGCAGCAGCCCTTGCCCTTCCTCCAGATGGTGTTCTCCCTCTTACCCCAAAAGTTGATCTGTCTGGATTCCCTGTCAGGGGGGAGGGAGGGAGCTAAGGTGCTTGGGCACCTTGGACCTGTCATGTGCCATTTTAATGACCACAGTCAGTCTCTGGTTGGGCAGCATAATAAGGCAAGCCCTGAGGGGCATGATAGAATTTATCTGCCCTGCGAGGCATGGCAGGAAACATATCTCGGTGGTGCAAAGCCACAGTGATGACATTTCTCAAAGCTGGTAGACTAGGAGGAATGACCTTACAAGGAGATTCTGGGATCTCCATGAAGTCCAACCAGATCTCTCCTGGGAGCATCCTCTTCCTCTGTATGGAAGCCTATAGCTGTGGACAGCTGCTTCATGACATTGAAAAATGTAGGATCTTCAGGAGGGAACCTGGGAGTATGTTTATCACAGTCCTCACTCACTAAAGAAGCAATAGACCTATCTGAGGAAAGAGGTTCCTCCTCCTCTACCTCAGGGAGGATGAGGTCAGGGAGGTACTCATCTTCAATGTCGACCTGTTCTAACTTGAGATCCAATGAGCAAGGGGCTGATGACAGCCTGCGAGGTGCAGCCTGAGAAAGCCTAAGCAGCATCGATGACAACAAGGAAGCAATTGATGGTGCCAGGGACCCAGGTCTGTAAAGAGTCCAACTGATGTACCAGGGCAGTAGTTATCCTGGACAAAATATAATTGAGGTCGATGGTAGGAAAAGGGTGTGTTGATGACAGAGAAGTTGCCAACACAGGGCGCGTTGAACCATCCATCAGGTCCAGAAAGCATCAACGGCCCTGACATCTGAGAGCCTGGTGAAGTGTCAGTCTGCAACGGAGGGGCTGACATCAATGACACGAGGGTCACCGACTGATGGGAAGATTACTTGAGGATCAATGGCTCACCCAAAACAGGGACCAAAACAAATAAAAAAAAAAAAGCAAAAAGGGAATCCAAAACACTTCTGATCATGGGAGACTCCATGATTCAGGGAGTTGATACCTACCTCCAGCCAAGGGTAATAGTCAGATGTCTTCCAGGTACATCAGCGTGGAGAGACACTGACCACATTGCTAAAACTGTGCAGGAAGCAGGAGAAAACACCGACATCCTGGTACACACAGGGACCAACGATCCCGCCAGCTGGTCAGTTGTGGAGACCAAGGAACGCCTGACCAGGCTGGGGGATAAACTGTCATCCATTTCATCAGGTGTCCCCTTCTCTGAGATCCTGCTGGTCTGGGAGAGGGGGCAGATGGATGGAAGGTCAGAAAAGGGGAGATAGGCGAGCTAAACATGTAGCTCAAGGGCTGGTGCCAGGAAAAAGGACACAAATTTGTAGGTAACTGGCAACTGTTTTGGGAGCGAAAGTTCTTTAAATTCGATGGACTACATCTGACTAAGAAAGTAGTCTGCACTGGGGCAGAAGTTTGATGTCTTTGTAAAATATTTACACTAGCAAATGGGGAGGGGGTGCAGCACGCGATATATCAAATGGGAAGAACACCCCTCTCCCTTCAGCTAGTGATCAAACAGGAGTTCAGCATGTTTGTAGTTCATTTGCATCACCACATAAAGCAAGAGGTCCGGCACCTCATACAACACGCGGGGGAAACGCCGGACCTCGCCCAACAACTAACACAGCGAAATTTGACAAATGAAAAATCATGTACACAAATGCCTGCAGTCTGGGAAACAAGATCCCAGATCTGCAGACAACAATGACAGAGGCTAAACTGGACATAGTAACCATTAGCGCGACATGGTTCACCGGTAACCACACTTGGGAGAATTCAGTACCTGGCTATGTACTGTTCAGAAGAGACCGAGGTGCAAAAAGGGGGGGGGGCATGGAGTGGCCCTTTATGTCAATGAAAATATCAAAGCTACCGAAATTCAGAATACACATTAGGAATCAGAAGAACTGTGGGTCACCCTGGAAATAGGAAATGGGACAGCCATATGAACTGGGGTTGTCTACAGGCCTCTAGACCAGGGGGAGGACACAGACACATTACTGTTAGAAGATATACAAAACATGATAGCTAAAGAGGAGGTTCTGATAATAGGAGACTTCAACATGCCAGATATAGATTGATCAATATCAGAAGGAACATCTGCCAGAACTAGACACATGGTGGATTCCCTGCAGGGGGAGGGCCTCAAACAACTGGTTCAACAACCCACAAGAGACAGGGCTATCCTAGATCTAGTACTGACTAATGGGGAAAGGATCTCAGATCTCCAGGTAGAAGTTCACCTGGGGGCCAGTGACCATCACAAGGTATGGTTCAATTTGGCCACTAGAACTAAATCATCCCATTCCAAGGCAAAAATATGGGAATTCAGAGGAACTGACTTTGATAAGATGGCCAACAGAGTTAAGCTAGCCCTGGCAAGAGGACATACAGGTGAGGGGGTACAGGCAAAGTGGGCAAGCATTAAGGATGCAGTACTTGAAGCAACATCCCATTGTGTTAGAGAGAAAAGCAAGAGCAGAAGAAGGAGGAAACCACTTTGGTTCTCAAAAACAGTAGCAGAAAAGGTCACAGCCAAAAGGCTGGCCTTCAGGAAATATAAGGGAACGCAGCTGGATGAAGACAGGGAGGCATACCAAACTTCCCTAAGGGAAGCAGGGACTGCGTAAGGCAGACAAAGGCCCAAACTAAGGAAACATTACCACAAACAGTAAGAGAAGAGGACAAGACTTTCTATAGATACATAAGTGAAAGGAGAAAGTCCAGAGGGGGTATTACTAAGATCAAAGGGGGATAAGGGGGAGTGTGTGGAGGAGGACCAAGGAAAAGTATCTATCCTAAATAAATACTTCTGCTCAGTATTTACTGAGGAGAAGGTAGCGCAGGGCCCACAGCTCAGCAACATGGACACGGGGGAGGGAGGTAGGCACTAGTCCCTTCACAAAAGAAAGGGTCCTACAAGAGCTCGCTAAGCTCAGGGTGGACAAGGCAATGGGACCTGATGGCATACATCCCAGGGTACTAAAGGAACTAAGGATGGCGCTAACAGAGCCATTAGCAGAACTGTTTAGTAAGTCTCTGAGCACAGGAGAGGTCCCAGAAGATTTGAAAAGGGCTCATGTGATCCCACTCCACAACAGCGGTAGCAGGGAGGAGGCAGGGAACTACAGACCAGTCAGTCTTACCTCAGTAGTGGGCCAAATTATGGAGGCACTCCTTAAGGAAAGGATAGTGCAACACCTGGCATCCATAGGAGCACAGGATCCAAGACTGCATGGGCTTACAACAGGAAGATCCTGTCAAACTAATCTCATAGATTTCTTTGACTGGGTAATCAGAGTGGTGGAACAAGGGGGTGCAGTTGATGTCGCCTACCTTGACTTCAGCAAAATTTTCAATACTGTTTCACATAGAAGATTGATTAATAAGTTGGGTAGGCTCTGGGTGGGTCAGAAGTTGGTCAACTGGGTGGCAAACTTGTTGGCAGGCAGAAAACAGAGTGGTGGTAAACGGTGTACAGTCAGAAGAGATGCAAGTCACAAGTGGGGTGCCTCAGGGATCAGTCCTGGTGCCAGTCCTCTTCAATATCTTAATCAGTGACATTGCAGATGGACTGGAGGGTAAGGTTTGTCTGTTTTAAGATGCTACCAAGAACTGCAACATAGTAGATGATCCAGATGGAGTGGGCAGAATGAGAAGAGATCTGGATAAACTCTGGCAAAATGGTCGGAAAAGTGGCAACTGGGGTTTAACGCAAAGAAATGCAAGATCATGCATATAGGGAAGAGAAACCCTGAAGCCACCTATAGGTTGGGAGAGGAGTTGCTGGCAATCACAAGGAAAGAAAGAGACTTGGGCATCATCATCACAGATGATCTGAAATCATCCAAGCAGATAACTAAAGCAGTAGGTAAGGCAGAGGGATGTTTGGGTGTATTAGTAGGGGTATCACACGTTGCAAGAGGGAGGTAATAATCCCTCTTTACAAGACACTGGTTAGGCCCCATCTGGAGTACTTCATGCAGTACTGGAGGCCGCACCTGCACAAGGACATTAACAAAATGGAGACAGTCCAGAGAAGGGCAACCAAAATGGTGCAGGGACTGCATTATGAGGGCGGATTAACAGAGCTCAATATGTATACCCTAGAGCAAAGGAAGGAGAGAGGTGATATGATCGAAACATTCAAAAATCTTAAGGGCATTAACAAGGTGAAAGAGTCTAACATGTTTCAATATAAGAACAATAGCAGGACAAGAGGACACAGCATGAGATTAGAGGGAGGCCAATTAAGGGGTATTGTGAGGAAGTTCTTTTTCACACAAAGGGTGGTGGATGCATGTAACTGCCTACCTCAGGAAGTGGTGGATATGAATACAGTGCAGGCTTCAAACAGGCATGGGACAGGCATAAGGGAGCAATACAGATGAGTATGAATAGATAGGCCATTGACAGAGTAAAGGCCCTATGGCACATTCATAAGGTACAAAAAAATGGGCAGACTGGATGGGCCTTGCAGTCCTCATCTGCTATCAACCTCTATGTTTCTATGACCTCCCTGTGAGACAAGAGGAGGTGCTGCAGGTAGGGGCCTGGAAGAAGCAGAGGCCTGGACAGCAGTAGGCATCAGTGCAACTGCAGCCAATGTAGTATCCCCAGATGAGGAAGAAGAAACCATCAGGGAGCGGGAGCACTGCCAGGGGAAGCAGTCCCAGTCATGGTCTTTTTTATGACTTTTCACTAAGAACATGTCTCAGGCCTTCGAAGCCTCAGAGCTCAACAAACCCATCAGCAACTGGGAAGGAGGGCTTCCGGAGTTTCGCTGCCCAGAACTGGCTGCCTGCTGTTCCATGAAAAATTTCTTCAAAGCCTTTTTGCATCACCTAATGGTTGTGAGGTTGAATTTTTGGGCAGAGGTCACAGTCAGAAACATTGTGGTAAAACCCAAGAGAGCAGACACAGAGGTTGTGGTCATCATGAGAAATTGCCTACTCTGGTCACAGTCAAAAAAAAAGTGGTAAAACGCAAGACAGCAGACACAGAGGTTATGGTCATCTGAAGAAGCGGTCTTCTTTCCACAGCGGCAGTGATGGAAGAGAGAGATGTGGAAGGAGTAACTCTAGACACAAACAAGAAAAAGGAATTTCTTGTAAAAAAGAGATTCTAAAAACCTAAGGTAAAAGAAAAAAAGCGTAGGCAAAAATGGCATGAACTGTGACAGAGCTTCCGTGGACACCCATGGGAAAGGGGTCAACAGCGGAAAAGAACTGAGGAAGGTTATAGGGTTGATGACATCAGTAGGTGACATTGGCATGGGTGACCCCAGTTGTACTGCTGGAAAATCTTGTATGTGGATTCTGCTTCACAAGTTCCTACAGTGTGACCTGATGACTGAGATACCCTCAAAGAAGATCTTCTCTTTTTCTGCAGTTGTGCTAATGGCATCCACCAGTATCTTATCCAGTTTCTCCTCCTGTGTTGGAGGTCTGCAGATCATGCTGAGACAGCAGATTTAAATACGGTTTTCAAATGCATTGGATATGCTGGCTCCATGGCACCAAGCAGTGAAGCACCTGCTTGGCATGCTGGTGACTCGGGTTCATGACTCGCACCTGGGATGACTGGAGTGGAAACTGGCAGGGAGGATAAGCAGTGCCCACGTGGATGCTCTCCTCCCCAGAACAGATGTAAAGGCAAGCACCACTCCTACAGCAGCTCCTACTGTTGGCCCAGTGGAGGTGCACTTCATGGAGCAGGAGACCAGATGCTGCTCTTTACCCTGGATGCTGTGATGTGCGACCACGATGCAGGAGGTGAGTGGAGTGATAACAGAATATCAGAAACTGCCTACTCTGGTGCATCAGATGATGTTCTTTGTGTACTTATACACTACCCAACTGCTCAACGCACTGTCCTCACCCCCCCCCCCCGACTCTCACCATTGATGTCAGGCACTTTCTCCTAGATGGCAGCAGGGAGATCCCCAGGAGGGTTTAGCTGAAACTGAGGGAGTGAGGGAGGATCTCTGAGATCCTGGAGGTAAGAGACAGCAGCCAAGTCAGAGTACAGGGGCAAAGAAGCACTTGAGGGGCTTTAAGGAGAGGAGCACCAGGGTGACACAGTTAGAAGCAATAAAAAAAAAAAAATGGGTTGGACATTTACCTCTTCCTGAGGGGCTAAATAAGTTCCAGTACCCATGTGTTAATCCCCCAGAAATGCACAGGTTGGAAGAATTTCAGGCAGTGGGATTTGGAATGTGGGCAAATCACATGCAGTATTCATGACCCACTACACTCATCCCCTACTGCCATCACAAACATGGCTGCCACCATTAGTCACAGAGAACCTTCAAAACAGCTGTAAAAAGTAAAGCTCACTTAACTGATCATTCTTTCATCACATACATTTAAAAATGAAATACTATTCAGTTTTGACTCATGGAATTTCTTAGTTGATTGTGAATACCTTCCTTTACCTCCACCTTTTCTTGTCAGGGCAATCTTTGTTGTTTACCCTGTCAAAGATAAAATTGAGAATTTGGCTCCATATAAGGCCTTTTGTTGTGTAATTCTGTGGAAGTCTGAATTTCTGTGTTCCATGATAAACAGATATGCCATCTATGAAATGGGTGGATAGGCAAATGATTGACAGAAGTAGATGGGCTACTCTTTACTAGTTAGTTTCAACAAAAGAAAATACCTGTTTTTAGTTTTAAAAAGTTGCCTTTTTTCATTTTTAAGATGTTTCTCAGTCGACTCATCTTATAAGTGCAAGAAGACACTCCAGGAGAGTGGTCATCTAAGGTTATAAAATAGGTACAAAAGAATGCTGGCTGCTGACTGGCACAGTATGGCACCTGTTCTTTTACCTCAGCCTAAATCGGGAAGTGTGACAGCCTGCCTGCCTATCCTAGTACCACACATTAGTGGGCACACCTGTGCATTTTTACTTTCATATTTTCAAGTTTGGGGAGTATTTCTATCCTTACAAAGTAACATTATGCTGAAATAAAACAATGAATTAACTGTTCTGTAGTCTGCATACTTTGCTACCATAAAACCCATTTTATAAGCACAATAAGACACTCCAGGCTGTGATTTAGGTTGAGATAATTGCACTCTCAGGCCAGCGGCTTCAAGGTACTCTTTGTCAGCAGTGTTAGGCCACATTAAACCCTCGGGCATGTAGTTATCTCATCCTCATACCCTGTGTCTTACTGCATATGTAATGCACTGCCAGATGCTAAAGGCACTCACTATGTGTCTTGTTCCTCACGATGCACCTAGGTGTTCATTAGCTCCAGAAAACAAACACCCTGTTGTGCCTTATCCTTACATGGATCTGTTTTTAGTTCCTTCTGTTATTATGAATATTCTTTTAATGATATAACAAACACAGCAGATTTAAAGATGGGTTTTATGGCAGTGTAACCCACCTCCCCCACCAGGCTGGCCCACCTTTATTCATTTTGTAATAAAATACATGATGTGTTACTGGGTATTTCACTGACTTTGTGCAAAATGACTGTTCATGAATAATCTAAGCAACTGCAGTGGTGCTCAGTGGGCAGGGTCCTTCTTATTTAGTCATATCAATCAGCACCTTCAGACACAAATAGGCAAGAATTGACAGTGTTACTGCTAATTGCTTAAGTGCTGTGTGTTTCCAATCATTAAGTCTAGTCATCAGTTAGGGGATTGTGACAATGGTGTCACAACATGACTAGAAAAGAAAGGGCTTAACATTGGGCATCACCATAGACAAACAAGAAGTAATGACTGGCAGCATTCCATTTGTATATTATTTCAAAGTAGTGACTGGGATAGGCACACTGAACCAAGACTCATTTCCAAGTACCACCTGGGCATAGAAGACAAGAGAGGGTGATACAATGCCAAAGGTACAAAACATACAATAAAAATCAATACTAGTGTACAGCAGTATAAACCAAAGTTTGCAATGTGCAAAAATGAGAGATGGTAAGTAAACAGAATTACTCTGGAGGCAAGATTATGCAAAAATAGAAACTGCAGTATACAGAGAAGTTCCAAAAGCAAGAGCAGAAAACAGCAAAATGAACCATGTGAAGCTGCCTAACAGCAAGATAGGAGGGGAGAGGCAGAGGTGGGTAGGAAGAGGTTGCTCCAGAGTGAGAGATGATGGACACAGAAGTAGACCTTATGGAGCTGGCTGTCAGAAATTCTCCCTGAATTATTTCTAATACTAACTGTAGTGACTGCTTTACTAAGTGCCAACGATGAGAAGCAAGGCAAGTCTGACTAAAAACATATTTTATGCCTGCTACAGTACATATTGTACAAATTAATCTGAAGATGGTAATTACTGACAAAACTGTTTGTCTGTGCTATTGGCTAAAAGCGCTAGGCTTTTGATAAAGCTACTGCTGGTTTCCAAGGAGGCCAGGGCATGCTTAGTTTTTGTAGGTCATTGATGTAACACATCCAGGCAAGCTATTCATTTTACAGAACATTTTGCTTTTCTATCGCATTGTTAAATTGACCGAATCAGTATTTTGTCAGCAAGCGCAAATAACTATAATTTTGTTAACGGACACAGCTGGTAGTTTCCATTATTACAGGATGAAGTGTGTGGCAGCTGAGATTCGTATATTGCAGGGTACATCTAATTTTTTAGATAGTGTGGTAGTAGATGGGTGAACTTCTCAACAGGAGTTTAATAGCACAGCACAATAAATATCTGTATTTAGTAAACAAAATTTCAAGGCTAATTAGTAGTTCCAGGGTTTAAAGTGCTGGGAAAGCACTTTGAGAAGCTTGAATTAGAAAAAGACTTTCAAACAACAGAATTTATCATTGCATGGACAGAAAGAAATAGGGCTGCTGCAACAGAGTGGGAATATAAAACAAAAAGTCAAATGGTAAATTTCACCCCCAAAAGCAAGCCAGTACTGTATATTTCCAGTGATGTTTCAACTATAAAGCCTTCAACAGAGAAAATTTGTGAAGATGGAGTCAACTTCTAGTTTGTAATTTTAGTAAGGACTTTGATTACTTATGAAAGTTGCTAGACGATAGTACTGGACAATGACATCTTCTGCTTATTCACACATGCACATCATGGTCTACTGCAGTGCATGCTTCCTCACTGGCTGTCGAAACATGCAGAAAAGTTGGGGTGCTAAATTTCAAAAGGGCACAGGGTAAAAAAGATAGCTTTTGCAGAGGGGCCCTTTAAATGCTCATGGGCAAAAGTGTGTGTGTGTGTGTGTGGGGGTGGGGGCAGCACCCCTGCACCCATAAGTTCCAGCACCTAGCCCATCTGGTGGTTCTCAGCCTTGCCTCAAATATCAGTAAACATCAATCCCTCCTTTAGAAGAGGAGTTCGGACTCCATGCCCATTCAGTCTGTCCTCTCAATAAGGGGATTACAAATTACAACCATGGAACAGGTGGCATCTCATGAGGGGTTGTTACAAGTTACAACCATGGAGCAGGAGGAATCTCATGAGGGGTTGTTACAAGTTACAACCACAGAATGGGTGGGCTCTCATGAGGAGTATTACAAGCTACAGCTGCAAGAGGATGGGAGGATACACTTGATAGGCACTACCTCCTACCATCATTAATAACGGAATTGAATGACAAAGGTGCTAAATACTGCAAACTGTGATGGTGTTTTTTTGACCGTACACCTCGTCAGCGGGAAACTGGACTGAGACCACATGCAACATGTGCAAGCCAGTAACTAACAATGGGTAATGTTTCTGTTTATTTTACCAAATACAATGCTAGGAATAACTCCTAATGACTACAAATTTGACTAGAGAGCAGTAAAATTAATTACACCATAACCTGCAGTACTTCATCAGCAGTGCATCAAAGGTGTCAACAAATATTCCTGTCTGATGATCGCATTACTGTAGTAACAGAACTAAGAAATGTCCAGGGTCAGGAACCTTTCAATATTAGGGAACAATAAATTTGCTCCTGATGGTTAAAATGTACTGACTAATTATACTGATTTTGAAATACTTGAAATTGATGTAACCGACTTTTGCTTGTCCCTATCTGTATACCCAAGGTCACTGGGTGAGGAGGTTCATTGATTTTGAAATTGAAAATGAAGTTTACTATACTGCACGATGACAATTCTTCAAAAAAAAAGTTGAAGATCAACTGCTGTGTATTTGCTAATAAATATTAGACTCCCTAACTTCTGCAGCACATTGGCCAACTTGAGTGGTGACTTTGATGTACGACAAAAGCTAGTGTAACATATTAAAAAATGTTAATAAAAATGGTCCAATAGATTTACAGTATATGTAGAACACCCCCACACCCTCCCTGGTCATACCTCACAAAATGTCTGAGCATGGGGGCAGGACTGTCACATGAGGAAGTAATAATTAAGATTTTTACTGGTAATGGACTCCTGCACAAGAAAGACAGTTTAATATTTATTAGCAAAATCATAGCGATTGTTGGAATCTGGATATACCCTCAACTGTTCCAGTACCCAACTGCTTTCTTTTTATGCTCTGAAATAGTTCCCAATTTCCCACATAGTACCTTTGGTTGCTTTTACTTTTTTATGCCACTGTATATGAATTTATCATGGAATCCTTGTTATTTCTGACCTGTTTATTTTGCAATATTTGTTTCTCTCCCTCCCAAAAGAAGTGCAAGATCTTTTGGCATCTCTCTCTTTTCAATTACTTTTGATTGAATTACTCCACCACACGTGCACTTGTCTTTTTCTTCCTTCTCTTTACCCATGTTGTCCTAACTTATTTAATACGATTCCACCCATTGAGAGTGCCGGCGATAGAGCGCCCGGTCATCAGGGTGCCAAGTCGGAATTTCGCCGACCCCTGTTTTTTGGGGGGCTGTGCCCCCCATGCCACTCATGCAGGGGGCTGTGCCACCCCCCTTTCTTAGGATTCTAACTCCAGAGGGGGTGGACCTCAGGGAGGGTGCGTGAATCCCAAAATCTGTGCCCTGATGTGTTGGCACACAAATGCTGGTGCTCTAATGGCCGGAAGAGATTCAATACTAGACTTGAAATACTGTACTGTGCTCCCTCGATTAACCATCACCCTATTATCGCCACCCTCAATATCCACCAGTTTTTTTGTACAAAATGTTTTCTGTTCCATTGCCCCTTATTATCCACCACCCTCAATACCCCCATTGCTTAGCTTGTGCAAACGTGGGTGGATAATCAAGGAGGCACTGTTTTAGAGAAATCATTTTTTGTTTTAATTATTAGAGATACTGTAGCTCCTAACTGTTGGTAATTTATACTGTCACTTTAAATAATGAGGTATATAAGGACCAGATTTAGTAGCCTTCTGCATCCTGTAATGAAGCTGCAGTGTGCAGCACTACGTGGGGGAACCAGCTGTCAACTGTGCTTTTTAGCAGTTTTCTGTCACAAGCTTTTATTTTTGTTCAGGGGAGGACTTGGTCAGTAAGGAAAGAAAAGGGAAAATTCTTTAACCAGGAAAGGCACACTAAGCTGAAGTTTGTTTCCAGGTGCAAACTGGGAGCACAAGGAAGTTAAGTGACTTGCTCAGGGTCACACAGAATACAGGTAAGATTTCAATTGTGTGGCTGCTACCTATCCTGTTGTGACTGGATTGAATTTTTATTTTTATTTTGTGGTTCCCAGACCCAGTTTCCAGCAGCAACCATATGGATCTGGATGCATGCACCCTGCCTTTGGCCTTTTAAAGAACAGATTCTCAAGCTGATGAGACTGCTGCCATCCCATCTCTGATTACTGTCCACTTCTGCTCCACACTCATGCCATCCTTAAGGCTAGCTAGTTGTCCTCTCAATATCTCACCCATCTTAACATACTGTAGTCGGCCTTCCTGAAGACTAGCACCTCTGTCTGTGCTTGGTGCTTCCTTCCTCATGGCAACTCTGAACCACACCGTTCAGTGATCATTACTCCCCATGGGCTCCTTCACTGTGATACCCCAGTCGTGATTTCCGTTATTTGATAACAGGTCCAGCATCAATTGGCTCCTGGCACAGGCAGTGGACGGAACACTCCAATCCACCTTAGGTAAACTGAAGTTCCCTCATTACTACCACTACATCTTTTTCAGCTGCTAGTCTGATTGTGGCACCCAACTCCCTATCCTTGTCCTACTTAGGTGGTCCATATCCTACACCAAGCCTCAACTTCCTCCCAGCTACTAGTGCTGCTCAGATAGTAGCCTAAAAATTAGGATACCAATAGATACCTCCCATTTGGCCAGATAGTTGCTGTAGTAGAATAGCAGTGCTATCTGACCATGGATCCTACCCGTTAGGATCCAGTGCATGGATCCTACAAATATTGAGGATCCTGTGGATCCTAGCAATAGATGCAGCTCAGATCCCAACTATCTGACATAGGATCCATCACTATCTGACCCTGGATCCCAACAATCTGACCTAGGATCCCTGTATCTGACCTAGGATCCTAACTAGGATCCATTGCTATCTGACCCTGGATCCTAACTATCTGATCTAGGATCCCTGAATCCTAACTAGGATCCATCGCTATCTAACCCTGGATCCTACATCTGTCTCTGGTAGGATTTCTGGTAGGATCCATGGTAGGATACCAGCACCATCTGACAGACAGTGGTAGGATCCACAAAAGCACCATCTGGCAACACTTTACCAGCTTGTATCTGTACCCAAAGCACCTCTATTTTCCCCTCCTTTTTCCTTCCTAGTGGCAATGCCCCACCTGTAGTAGAGAGCCCCCCTCCCCCTTTCCCCTTCTTCTTGTCCTATTGAAAAAGACCTTACCCTTGAATGGAAAGGTCCCAGTCATAGCTTGGGGTAGCCCAGGTCTTGGTGACCTCCACCAGATCCACCCATCCCCACGCCATCATGGTCTGCATGTTATCCACTTTGTTCCTGTGATTTTGAGCAGTGGGGAACCTCTGCCACTCCTAATTCCCTATCTTCCTTTTCAACCAGTTGCCGCCTCCCTCCCATTTCCCTACCTGCCCCCTCCCTCTTCTTCCCTTGGTCCTTCACTTTGTTTTTACCCTTCCCTTGCTTTCCTTCTACCCCCCCGACTGACCTGCCCCAGTGCTTCTTTCCTGATAGGGTGGTCCCTTCCTCCTTAAATCCCAACCTCAAGTCTTCTTCCCTTCACTCTGTTCCCTTCCCTTTCTGACATTTCGATGGTTTCTACCTGAGGGGGGCTGTCTGCCCCACCTCCTGGAACATCTGAGTGCTGTGACCTCTGGTGGCCCCCTTTCAGTTTTAAGTTAAGCTCTTGCTGATATACCCCCCCATCCCTTCCCCAAGCAGCCTGGTTCCTCCATTGCTTAGGTGCAGCCAATTAGGTACTCAGAGGGCTTTCTCATTCCAGGTCTCCCTCCAGTTCCCTATATATCCAAACCCCTCTTCCCTACACCATTCCCTCAGTAAGCCACTAAAGTCTTTTATTTGATGCTTCCAAATTGTGCTTGCTCTAGGTATTGCCAGCACTTCTGAGAAAGGCACTGACCTAGCACCCCCCCACAAACCTTCCCTTCTGCCCTGTCATTACCGTGCAACCAGCTAGGTTATTTGTACCTAAGTGAACTATCATGTGCGGCTTCCCTCCAATCCCACTTGTGAGCAGACTTAACTCCAGGCCTACACATCCTGCTGTCATTTCTGAGAGGCACACCAATCTCCCACCTTGCTGTTTTCCCCTCCCCCCATCACATACTTCTCTCACTATGGAATCCCCTAGTACTACAATTCTACTGCTGCTCTTGCTTTACTTTACTTACCCCCTGCTGGGGCTGCCCTTTCTGGCTTAACGGTTTACTGCCCCCAATTTTACTACTACTCTTCCTCCAACCTATCTCCCCACAACAACTTTCTGCCTAACATCTTCTTTCCCACTGTCATCTGCTTCCCGTGCTTCACCTGCTCCAGTAGACTACTGTTTTCCCTGACCCTCCATCTCAGTCTCCTCCCCCAGGGGTGCTCCCTTCTCCCTCTCTTGCCCTTATCTCGCCCCCTCATTCCTCACCTGTCACTGCAACCTCTCCTAATCCCTCTCCACTAACTGTCTGTCCCCCTGCAACCTGCATCCCACCTTGGTCCTCCACTCCCCCTGCAGTACTCAGTGGTTGAGTGTGATTCTTTAGTGGTACCACCATGGGAGCTTCCATCCCCCCATTTCTCCCCCCTGTCCTCCATCTCATCTCCCTAGGCTTCCTCTCCTTCTGTGGCAGTGGATCTCAGTGCAACTGAATTCTCAACCCGCTACCTGTCCTCTATTCTCTGTTCCTTCCCTTGGCCTGCCCAAGCACTCTAGCCTTTTTGGTGGTAATCCATATTCCTTTCTTACAGCCTGTGCCTTAGCCATCAGAAAACCTAGCCTCATGCACACTGGACAACCCTCTGCCTGCCACATTGCTCCCAGGAACACTGCAGCCACACATCCCCTACAGCACACCACCCTCCCCTGTCTGCCTCCTGCCTTAGCATTGTTTTCCAACCCCTACCACCACCTGCATTCAAAAACTGCTCCAAATAGGAAGCAGTTACAGCATGACACCTACTTGCCCTCACAGGCCTGCCCCCACTTGGGAGTAGTTAAAATAGGACACCTACTTGCCTTCATAGGCCTACCCCCAGATAGGGAGGAGTTCTTCACAATACAACCACCTGCCTTTGAAGGCCTACCCCAGTTAGGGAGTAGTTACAACAGGGCACCTACCTGCTTCGGTAAGCCAACCCCAGATAAGGAGCAGCTATGGACAGTTCAGCCACCTGCCTCCGAAGGAATATGTGTTTAGGGTTTGTTGGCCTAGCAGTATTTGCAAGTTCTTTCCCTTTTTGTTCCTGATCTCTTACCCGGCTCCGTATTAGGCAGAATTCCCTGCAACCTGCAGTTGTTCCTGTGGATGCCCATTATATGGCTCTTAGGTGAGATGCCATACTCATGCTTCGTGGCACTCTTGCTTCAAGGTTGATTGGAACTCTGGGATTCTTAAAGAGACTACAGCCACCCTACTGGTGCACTGCAGTCCTGTGGTCAGGTCGACCACCAATGGCACTGCTTTTGGTATCAAGATTTCCACTTCTCTTACCCCTTCCCTCTGTCCCCCTCCTCCCTCTTCTCGCTCCCATCCAGTTCAAAAACAGCCATACATAACAAAACCAGCACTAACCTGATGAAATTGATAACCTGCTAGGGGACCAGCTCAGAATTGGCCAGGTTGATCAGAAAGCCCAAACCCTGACAGGTCTGGCAGGCCGCATCCTTGGACCACTCCACAGCCTCCTTGGATGGCCAGACTAGCAGCCAGTCATTCAGCTACAGATATACCCTGATGCCTTCGAGTCACAGGAAAGCGGCCACCACTACCATAAATGTCCAGAAGACCCTTTGGCACAGACGACAGGCCAAAAAGCAAGACCTGGAACTGTCAGAGCACCTCCTCCACAAGGAACCAAAGGTACTAGCAATGGAATGCACAGACTGGATGTGGAGGAACATGGCTTGGAGGGACAGGAAGCAGAACCACATTCCATGGAACGTGAGGTCCCCTAGATGGGCCCCCAACCCAAGAGAGATGCATCCGTGGTCAGAACTACTAAGGGGGACTGCTGCAGAAAGGGAACCACTTCCCTGAGGTTGTCCTCCTCCAGCCACCATTGGAGAGCCTGAATCAAGGTAGCTGTCACTGGAATCAGCTTGGATAGGGGATCCCTCCTCTGAGACCAGAAAGACCTGAGGTGAAACTGAATGTCCCTCATCTGGAACCTGGTTCCTGGAACGACTGCAGAAGATGCTGCCATGTGACCCAGCAGCTGGAGAAAGTGTCTTGCAGGACGAGACACTTGGACCCTGAAAGAACTTGCTAGGTGGACCAGATTGGTCACCCTTTCCAAAGGCAAAAAAGCTTTTGCCTGAACAGTGTCCAATTCTGCCCCTATGAAAACTAGAACCTGAACTGGCTCTACTACTGATTTGGCCAGATTCAAAAAAAAATCCCAGAGAACTCAGTGTGTCTTGCACTAATACTAGGGCTTCTCTGACCTGCTTGGGAGACTGACCTACAATAAACCAGTTGTCCAGGTAAAGAAAAACTGACACTCCTTGCTTTCTTAAGAATGCCACCACCACTGTTAGGCATTATGTGAAAGTTCTGGGTGCAGAGGTAAGACCAAAGGGCATTGCCCTGTATTGGTAATGGCCTGAAGGTAGCTTGAACCTTAGGTACCTTCTGTGGGAGTGTCTGATGGATATGTGGCAGTAGGCATCTTTGTGGTCCAGGGAGGCTAACCAGTCTCCTGGCCCGAGAGAGAGAAGAATCATGTTCAGAGTCACCATTTTGAACCTGGGTTTTGAAAGGTGTTTGTTTAGGTATCTGAGATCCAGGATGGGCCGCCACTCCCCATTCTTCTTTGGGGAAAGAAAGTATCTTGAGTACAACCCTTTTCCTTTGTGGATGGCAGGAACAGTTTCCACTGCTCTTATTAGTAGTAGTGAGGAAACATCTGCCTCTAGAAGAGTTGTCTCCAATTTGCTGGCAGGTTTGAGAAGCCTTGTTGTGGTTCTGGGGAATCTTTTGAAATTTAAAGCAAGACCCCGGCTCACTATTTCCAGGACCCACTTGTCTGTTGTAATGGATTTCCAAGCCTGGAAGTAGTGAGCCAGCCTGTCCCCTACTGGAAGAGGGGAGGCGGTCCTAACACATCAGGGTGTCTGCTTGACGGGGGGTTTAGGTTGTGAAGTGGATGCAGCCCTGCTCATCCCCCTTCCACCTCTCCCTCTGAAAAAAATCCTCTGCTGCTGATAAGCAGGAGAGACTTGTGCCTGGTAAAAAGGCCTCTGAAAGGACCTACCCTTGCCAGACCTAAATTGCTGCTTCTGAGGGGTGGCAGCTTTCTCTTTTGCAGCTGCACCCCTATAGGTGGTTCTGTATTTGTCCATTTTCATCATATAGACCTCTGTCTGTTCCCCAAACAGAGAGTTTTGGACCACATTAAATCCATGGCTTTATCCTAGGTGTCCTGAGACAGACTGGTAAATCTTTGCCAGGCAAATCTTCTTAAAGAGACAAATGTAGCCATGACTCTATATGAGACATCATTGGGGTCTACAGCAGCATGAAATTGTACTTTTGATGCCTCAATTCCATCACTTGCTTTCTGCTCCAAGTCCTTAGCCAACTGAGCATGAGCATTTTTTGCTAAGTCCAGGACAGATTCCCATCTGGACTTCTGGAACCTAGCCACATAAGCCATATATATGAGGCTTGCCTAATCCCTAATGAAGCCAAATACTGCTTTTTGGCCATAGCATCAGTCCTCCTGGAATCTTTGTCAGGAGGATGAGAGGCCAAAGGGATACCCGCTTTGTCACAGGCAGCCGCCTGAACAACCCCTACATGGCTACAGTGACTGTATAAGAATTCTGTGCCAGTGCCTGAGAGAGTATACCTCCTATCCATCTGTTCATCCACAGGGGGAATGGTGGTGGGCATCTGGAGAATCTTAGTTTGTTTCTTCAGAGATTTATGGAGAGGAATGGACAGTCTTTTGGACTCAGGGACGTCCATCATCTACAAAAAATCAGGCTCATCTTCCTCTTCAGCTGCCTCAACCATAGGGAGCTGAAGAGTTTCTGCCACTTTCTTGTAGAAGGAGAAGTGGGAAGAAGTTTCTCTAGGTTGCCTGGGGGAGACACAGAATCTGGTCTGTCTGGAGAAATATCAGGCTCATTGGGATCTCACAAGCCTTCTTCTTCCTCTTTGTCCACTTCATCATCCCACTGCAGCTCATAAAAGGTCTCAGGGTCATAAGAACCGGAGGCCCTGGAACCAGGTGTAGACCGAACCGGCTGATGCGAATGCGTCGTCGGTTCGGCCACTTCTGACTGAAGGGATTGGATAATTCTGATAGCTTTAGCTATCTCCTCCGCAGATGGAGCCGGAAACTTAAGAGCCCGAACCAGTGGTCTTCCTCTTTTTCTTAGCTGATACCGAAGCCTCGGTATCTGCCTTACATTTGGTCAAGGAGGTATCGTCCTGGTCAGAAGGCACCGCCTACGGTTCAAATGAATCCTCAGGGGCTGAACCGGACCGGCCATCCGGGTCAATGGATTTTTCCGCCATTCTTTCCTTCAGCCGGGCTAAACTCTTATCCAGCATGGTCTTAGGAAAGTTAGAACAAATCTGGCAGTTTGTTTTTAGGTGGTCAAATCCCAGACAAACACAGAGAATGTGGGGATCCGCTTTAGCAAAAGCCTCTCCACAGTCTGTGCAGTGCTGAAATCCAGTGAGTCCGGTCTTTTTCTTGGGTTTCTCAGACATATTAGCACTGAAGCCAAGTTACCCTTTAGAGGCAGTCAGGCCAGAGCAAACAAAAGTTTTCGGTTAACAACCAGTTCAGCAGTTGAGTGAAAAAAACAAAGAAATCTCGATTTTTTTTTTTAAACTGAAAACCGCCAGAACCCCAACACTAACAAATTTACCAGAGAAAAATAACAGAAGCAAAATGGTCCTTTCTCGGTTACGCAAATCGAAAAGGGGTCTGAAACTTACCAAACTGTAGCTATCTACCTAGTCTACCTGTATCGTGGACAGCGGTTTGAATACCGAAAACAAAACACAGTTGAAAACAAATGATTTTACAACACTTGAACCAAAGCGAGCAAAGAAGAAATCTTCGGAGCGTCTTCACAGTCAGGCGAAGTAAAGAATCTGACGGTTACATAGAATGCACCAAGGACAGTGGTTTGAAAACCAAGCTCGAGCTCAATGTTCTAAGCTTCTGTATGGAGTTAACTCTTATCTCCGGGGCAGATGAACTGGAAGGGCTAACTGCATATTGTCAGAATACAGCAAGACTTCATGTTGTTTGAATGTATAGACTTTCTTAAAGACTAATATGTCTAGAAATAGTGGGACCCATATGTTTAGTAATAATTCCTATGATGTTAGTTCAATGTTTCAGTAGCTTACTTATCCAGAAAAAGTCATAACATTATGAGGAACATCAGTAACCCTCCACGAAGAAAGGACACATTTGAATGTAAACCTCATAGCTGTCTGTCTTTCTCTCTCTCTGTCTCTCCTCCCCCCCGTATTTATGCTCCATCTTACCGCCTCTCTCCACTCTCACAGACGTCCTCGCTACTGCCTCCCAATCCGGTCACAGTCTGCCCCTAGAGTGCATAGTCCACTAATCTTAGGTACCCGGTAGCCCCCGGGCAGGTGAGGAGGGACTCCCCAATTTCTCCTCCGAACCAATCCTTTCTCGTGTCATGGTGCCAGCAAAGCGGAGTCTGCTGCAGCCATCTGGCACACACCACGAGATGTTATCGCCTAGGAGAGAGCGAGGTTTTTTTTCCTCCTTTTTACGTCCTCCCCAGATGTCAGCGTGCAAGGGGGGTGAATGAGCTAGGAGGCTCGCAGAGACGTGCCTCCTGCTCCGCCCCCTGCTGACTTCTACCCAATGATCTTGCTGCTGCCTCCATCTACCACTTTTACCACGGGCTCCCCCTAAGTAGTGGTATTATATGCCGAGTGTGCAGTAGTCCCCCAGGGAAGGAGTGCTGCTGTTGGGTGCTCCATCTTTCTCCTCCCGTCGACTCGCACCCGCACGTGTTTGCTCCCAAACACGGTCGCATGTGAGCGAGG
The DNA here is from genome assembly GCA_016271365.2 of Neoceratodus forsteri. Taxonomy (NCBI): domain Eukaryota; kingdom Metazoa; phylum Chordata; order Ceratodontiformes; family Ceratodontidae; genus Neoceratodus; species Neoceratodus forsteri. The sequence continues at coordinate 719,788,146 of CM057458.1, read as the reverse complement.
CAAGCGCAGTCAACCCTCAGCCCACCAGGCCGGCCCTTCTGTCTTTCTCTGTGTCTCTCTGTCTCTTGGTCTTGCGCTCTCTCTTTCTCTCTCTCTCTCTCTCTCCCCCTCCACACACCTGACATACTACCTAGAAAACACAATAATGGTAATTTCTGTTTTCCTTCAATATCTGTTCAATAACAAATCTATGCAGAAGGACTATACTATAAACAAAAGTACCCACAAGCAGCAGAAATATAGAGTTGAGAAGCACGCACGTTCAGTGATACCTATTTACTTTTTTTGTGTGTGTTGCCTTTTGTCAGTCAATAAATTTACAGGGCAGAACTAGAAATTCAGTCATATATTTTAAACTTCAATAGGGTCCACACAGGAAATAAATTGCTCCACATACGTAACCTGCACAGCAAGATTTGGATATATGTTGTAGGTTCTTGTACAAAATGCAATGCTGAACTGATGAAAACATTACTCTGAGTAAATATATACAAATTAAACATAATAATTTATGTAAGAAAACATCAGATCTGCTTTATAACACTACTGCATTTGCTAGATGAGATGCTTGATCCTATGTGCTTCAGCAGGACACAGGGCCACACCTTGAAGTTCAGAGGGGAAAAACACAGTGGTAATGTTAGGAGGCACATCTTTCCCCAAATGATAGAGAACCTATGGAATAGTCTACTAGGGGAAACAGTGAATATAAAGATAATTCAAACCTTCAAAGTAAGCTTGGACACATTCCTGCTTACCCAAGGCATCACATGGTACCCTGCATAGAAGTGAGGTGGTGGTAGATTAGGAATCCCTATAAATGAATACAGCTTTAGACTGCATATCTATTATTCACAGCTTATAAAGTAGGGCCATGAAATGGCCCTGATGGACCAAGAACCCCTTTCAACGTCAAAATACTGTGTTATGATAACCTTCCCTAAAGAATATCTGCTGTGAAATGTCGGTACTAGGTAATAGTGCTCACTCTTTAGTATTATACAATCAACTGCAAAAAGCTACAGTACATTTAGCAAGCAAATTACTACACAAAATTACAAAAGAAGAGAATTAAGAGTCTTGAGTATATATGCTCCATAATTTTGGGGACTTTGTGGTACAGTGATTTTATGGTTTCTAGTATTAAATAAAATAATGGTTATAACCATAGTTTTGCACATACTATCACAGAAACAGAGAAACTGTTTGGATCTTGGAAGGGAACAGCTATTGTGCTGTTGACAGTTTCGCTCTACCCATTTAAATGATATCCCCTGGCTACACAACTAAAATACTTCATTTATCCAAAACTTCTAACTGAGCAGAGAGCCCCAAATCCTTATATCTACAACCACAATATTAATTGGGTCTGTAGTAACTAATAGAGGCTAATAGTGAATCTTGACCCACATGAAAATGACAAATGAATTAAATTGCCACATACCTCTGCACTGGTGGTGGACTAGCTAGAAAAAAAAGGCAGTGGCAGACAACAGTAACTTCGCAATCCAGTTTACAATTCGTGTAGTGCTGGACACACTTAGCCGCCGCAAACCCGTGCAAGCAACTGCAACACACAGCTAGATCTGCTGACTGAGTACACGCCAACCGGTTACCGGATCACACCAAACGATGGTCAGTTATGGTTTTTATTGTGTTTTCTCATATGAGGCTGTTGTCTCTTACCCGACCATGACCTGACCGTCTGTCTCTCACGTCTTACCCCCATCACTGACCAAGTCCTCCAGAGTCCAGCTGCACAGGCAGGCAGACTCTGCTCCAGTAGTGTGTTGACTATGGGAATCTCTCTCTCTCTCCGTGACCAGTCTCCTCTTGAGTCTCAATCTCGATTGAAGCAGGCAATAAAGGTTAGTAATAAAAAAAAAAAAGCCTGCAAAACTTAATTGATTGGCAAACAAAGGAACTTGAGGAGAGATGCTGGGCGTCAGGCATGACTAGCTTTGCTACCCCACTGCACTGAGTTAAGTACACTGCGGCATATCTGGTGTATCAGTGGTCATGCCCTTGCAATAAACTCACTGGAGTGGCTGTTTGAAAGTAGATTGGGTGGAAAAAACTGTAATGAATTCCCCAAAGCAGTATGCTTAAAGTATGGCAGGAGGATCAGGATGAAGGGGCATTGTTGAAGCTGCCAGAGTCACTTGTAGAAAAGTGGGGGGAAATGGGTAGAAGATGGCAGTAGTTTATACAGAATTTGACACAAACAAGTGGGTGGGTGGAAAGTTGTCGGTCTGGCCTGGAAAAGTTCACAAGTACAATGGCAATCAGCTTACTTGAGAGCATCAGCTGAGTACAGGCAGATGGATTAAAGGGGAGTGAAAAGTCTGCTGGAGTGAGTTAGAGACCATAATACTATGCTGAGATATCATAAAGATGAGAACTGCTCACAGCCAATCATGTTACAGGATCTTTTATTACCCATTTCATAGTGTCCATTTTAGTTATGTGGTGAAAGCGGGAAAATATAAACAAGACACAAAATATCGCATAAGTTAATATTTATTAAGATCACATGATCATAGACATATGAAGTCTTTGGAACTGTGATTTTTTCATATAATGCAGTTTCAGGCTTGGCGCACACTAACTGAAAGAAACAGGATATCTGAAATATATGTTGCATTACTGCCTTTAAATAGCAGCCAAAATAAACTTGAAATTAGGCATATTATTAACTGTTATTTCTGAAATGCAAAGATCGGAAAAGAAAAGCTACAACTCAAATAACTAAAATCTATAAGTTCAGGGAATGGCCAAAATGAAATTCAATGTTTGGGAAATGTTAAACTCTACATTGTCAAAAAAGAGAATAATACAAAAAAACAACATAAAAGCTGGTCTGATGATTCAAATGATTGTTTGTATTCTATACTTTAGACCAAAACTGTATTCCATATGCAATTTAGTGTTAAACAGGATATTACATGGTTTATACTGCATTTCCTGTTCCCTGAAAGCATACTGGATCTGTTAATAAGCACTTTAACAGCAATGAACTCAAGAGATCTGCATTATTCTCATTTGTCTCAACAGGAAGGAAATGCTGCAGCGCACAAATCTGGTAATAGCATCAGCACAGTGATGCATGGTCATTTGTCATACTGGTCCCGAAAGAGAATCATGACAGTAAGAAAAAGAAGATTGCATCCACTGTGCAAGCACAAAAATATATCACCCATCCACAGCCAGGATCTATTATGCAATGTTGAATTTTGGGATGAAGAACCCAAGGAGGAGTTACCAGCTGGGGGGAGTGCAGCTAGCCCAGACAGAGGAGGAGAAGGATCTGGGGGTCCTCATTACAGGGTCAATGAACAACTCAGCACAAGGTAGGAAGGCAGCTGCAAAGGCCAACAAAATGCTGGGTTGTACTGCAAGGGGTATATCCTCGAGGAGGGAGGAGGTGATTCTGCCACTGTATAGGTCATTAGTTAGACCGCACCTGGAGTACTGCATGCAGTACTGGTGCCCACATCTGAAGAGGAACATTAAGTTACTGGAGGGGGTGCAGCGCAGGGTGACAAAGATGATCAAGGGGCTGGGGGCTTATCATACTAGAGGAGGCTGAGGGAGTTGAACATGTACTCACTGGAGGAGAGGAGGGACAGGGGGGACATGACTGAAACCTTCAAGTACATGAAAGGAATAAACAAGACAGGTACAGAGGGGCTGTTCAAAGTAAGGGAGGGGAGGGACACCAGGGGCCATGATATGAGACTGGAAGGAGGAAGGTTCAGCATGGAGATGAGGAGACACTTTTTTACAGAAAGGGTGGTGGCTGGGTGGAATGCGTTACCTGCAGAAGTGGCATCCAGTAGAACAGTGGACTGCTTCAAAAGGGGATGGGACAGGACAAGGGGTAGGGTCAATGAAGGGGAAGGGTGGAAGGGAGAGGCAGCTGCAGAATAAGGGGTGCTAGCTGCACATTCGAACAGACTTGATAGACCTCTAGGGCTTAATTTGCTGGCAAATTTCATATGTTCATAATATGCAATATGCACGGATAAGTAAAATGGCACCTTACATCAGTTTTAAAAACACACATTAACAGTAAAAAAAAAAAAAGTCACCATTAATATATGCCTCTGGTTCACATTTATGGTACTGATGTTTTAATTAACAATAATTTAACCAAGTCAATCTTCCAGCTTCACAGCATTTTACTAGCAAAAGTTAATATCTCCAGTGAACAATTTATGCTGTTTTAAAATGCCAGCTCAGAACAATCCACCCTTGCTCCTTAAATGATATTAGTTAATAACACTTGTAGTATGCTTTCTCTGTGTGTGTACATATGTAATTAGGAATGTGTGGTTTACAATGCAAGATCTTCAAGGCTTTGGTGTAGCTGTGAAAGGTCAGTTTTTATGCAGCTACATGGCAAAAGCAACAGCAAAAACACTAACGACACAATACATAGTCCGGTTCTCCCATCTCACAGTGCAGCTTGCTGGGGGGAAAAGAAAAAGGAAAACAAGGTGAGCAAGAAAGGCAACCTTCATAATTGAGGATAAGAAAAAATTACTCACCTTAGTAATTGCTTTTCTTCTCATGGAGTCTTGCTATATTATAACAATAGCAGTTAGCCACTGCAGCTGAACTGCCCCGGAGAGGAAAGAGTTAACTCCAGAGGATCTGGAGTTCTACAGCGCGAGGGCACTGTGCCAAAGCTCTATCTGGGCAGTTTCAAATGAAACTGTCAGATCTTTACGAAGATAACACTAGCAACAAGTCTGTGTGGAAAACTCTACACTAGCCAAATGGCTACCTACTAGAAGTAATAACAACAACATAAACAACAGTAGAAACATCAATAACCATAATAACAATGAATAATGGTATTATTATTAGTTCCCCCCCCTTGACAAGCACCATTAGGACCCCCCCCCTTCCCCAAAGACTCGGCCCAGGAAGGGGCCAATATATTACCTAAATAAAATAAACTAGTTCCCTAACCCCAAAAGAAAAGGGGTAAGGAAAAAACTACAATGGCATGACACAGTGCTTGCACTAATTTGCCACCCCTACCCAAGTAGAAGTTCTGAGAGGGGCAGGAGGAGGTGGGAATAATATAGCAAGACTCCATGAGAAGAAAAGCAATTACTAAGGTGAGTAATTTTTCTTCAAACACCATGAAGTCTTGCTATATTATAACAATAGCAGATTACACAGCAGTACCTCCATGGAGGAGGGTCAGAACCTACTTGGAAATAGGCTCTGAAGCTCAGCTGTGCCAAACCAAGCATCTCTCCTGGACTGGACATCCAGGGAATAATGCTTGGTAAAGTGTGAACTGCCTTCCAGGTAGCAGCTTGACAAATTTCCAGAATGGGAATGTCTCTAGCAGCCGCTAGGACGAGAGTTGTACCCCTGGTGGAATGGGCCCTCAGTCCTGAGGGGGGTTCTCTACCTAGTTTTTGGTAACAAAATTGGATACAAGAGACAATCCACCTTGTAATTGTCTTCTTAGTGGCAGGTTTCCCTTTACCAACTTCGCCATAAGTAAGGAAGAGTTGGAGGGATTCGAACCTGTGACCCTTGGTGCGTTCCAAATAGTAGCTTAAGGCTCTTTTGACGTCCAAGCTGTGCAGTCTCCTCTCACCTGAGGAAGAATGCTCAGTGAAAAATACTGGGAGAGAGATGGACTGGTTCAGGTGGAAATCTGAAACCACCTTAGGCAAAAACTTTCTATTAGTCCTGAGGACTACCTTATCTCTATGGCAAGAAATAAAATCTTCTTCCACTGACAGGGCCTGTAATTCACTTATGCGTCTGGCAGAAGTGATAGCCACTAGGAAAACAGTTTTCCAAGTTAGATACTTGAGCTCTGCTGAAGACAGAGGCTCAAAGGGAGGTTGCATTAACTGAGCAATGCAAACATTCAGGTCCCAGGCAGGAGCTGGTTCCCGAAAAGGGGGGTTAGTATGAAGTAACCCTTTAAAAAACTTGGAAAACACAGGGTGAGAAGAAAGGGAGGCAGGCTTCCCTGCTGACACAAAAGCAGAGACAGCTGCTAGATGAACCTTCAAGGTAGCTGGTCTAAGGCCTAGGGAATTTAAATGGACCAAATAGTCCAGTAAAATGGGAAGATCAGCAGATTCTGGAATAATCTGCCTCTCAGAGCACCAGATGGAAAACCTCTTCCACTTAGAATTGTAAGAGGCCCTAGTGGAAGGCTTCCTTGAAGCCTTTAAAATATTGAGGACACCTTCAGAAAGGTGTAAATCAGCAAATTCTAACTCCTCAAGAGCCAGGCCTTGAGATGGAGGGATTTGAGGTCCGGATACCACACTCTCCCCTGTGCACAAGTCAGCAAGTCGTGGACTCTGGGCAGGCTCAGGGGAGGGTGGACTGTCAAGGACAGAAGCAGAGGGTACCAGGGCTGTCTGGCCCAATCTGGAGCAATCAGAATCACTTTGCAGGGTTGAGATCTGATTTTTACTAGTACCTTGAAAAGAAGAGGAAAGGGGGGAAAGGCATACAGGAACTTCCCTTTCCAGTCCACCAGAAAGGCGCCAGGGGACTGAGCCCAGCACTGGAGGCCTGCAACAAATAGAGGAAGTTGGTGGTTGTCTGGGGCTGCGAAAAGATCTATCTGAGGGGTGCCCCATCTGGCAAAGACGGAGCCCAGCACCTGTGGATTCAGAGCCCATTCGTGATGGCCCTGAGAAATTCTGCTGAGGGCATCCGCCAGGACATTGTCCTTCCCTGGGAGGTGAACTGCTATCAGGGAGGTGTTCAGGGAGTAAGCCAGAGACCACAACTTCATTGCTTCGGTGCACAAGGCTGATGACCGAGTGCCCCCTTGCTTGTTGATGTACCACATTGTGGTGGTGTTGTCTGTCCTGACTTGAACCACTTTGTTCTGGACAGAAACTGAAAACACCTGAAGAGCTAAAAAGACAGCTCTGAGTTCTAACAGATTGATGTGGAGCAGAGATTCCTGAGGAGACCACACTCCCTGAGTGGACAGGTCGCCCAAGTGAGCTCCCCACCCTAACAGGGAGGCATCCGTGGTGAGGGTGAGGGAGTGGGAGATGGGAATGAAAGGAACCCCTTGTTTTAGATTGCTCCGGTCCTGCCACCAGTGGAGGGCCAGGATCAGAGTTTGAGTCACTGGGACCAATTTGGAAGGGGTCCTTCCTTTGAGACCAATAGGCCCTCAAATGAAACTGAATGTCCCTCATCTGGAATCTTGCTCCTTGCACTACCGCTGTGGAAGCAGCCATGTGCCCCAGGAGTTGCAGAAAATGCCTTGCTGGTCGAGAGACTCGCAGGGTAAAGGAGGATGCCAGAGCAATGAGTCTGTCTACCCTTTCTGTGGGAAGAAATGCCCTGGCTAACTTTGTGTTCAATTCTGCACCTATGAAAGTTAGGACCTGAACTGGTTCCAGAACTGACTTTGGTAAATTTAGCAGGAATCCTAGGAAGTGAGAAGCTGCTGGGTGACTTGCAAGTGGATTTCACCTGATCTGGAGACTGACCTACAATGAGCCAGTCGTCCAGGTAGGGAAACACAGCAACCCCTTGCCTTCTTAAGTGAGCCACTACCACAGCTAGACATTTTGTGAAAACCCTTGGCGCAGAGGTAAGGCCGAAAGGCATTGCCCTGAACTGATAGTGGCCTGAGGGCAGTTCGAACCTGAGGTACTTTCGGTGAGAAGGCCTGATCAGAACATGAAAATAGGCATCCTTGAGGTCCAGGGAAGCTAGCCAGTCCCCTGGCCTTAGAGAAGGCAATATCATTGCCAGAGTCAACATTTTGAACTTTGGTTTCAAAAGATGCTTGTTCAGGTACCTTATATCTAGAATGGGCCGCCATTCTCCTGTCTTTTTTGGGGTAAGAAAATATCTTGAATATAGCCCCTTGCCCTGATGGCAAGGAGGGACCCTTTCCACTGCTTTGCAGTCCAGAAGAGAAGAAACCTCTGCTTCCAAAGCAAGGGCTTCTGAAGGATTTGCAGGTGGGAAATGTCTGGCGCTCATCTTTGGAAACTGTTTGAAGCTGAGAATCAGACCCTGGCTTATTACCTCCAGAACCCATCTGTCCGGTTAGGGACAGCCAGTTCTGGCTGAAATAAACCAACCTGCCCCCACTGGTACAGGAGACTGCCCTGGGCACCCCATCAGGGTGCCTGCTTGGCAGCAGCCTTAGGCTGAGGGGAGGGGACGGTTTACTTGTGCCTCGCTCACCCTGCCTCTGAAGAAACCCTCTGCAAAAGCAGAGGAGGCTAGAAATTGGTAAAAGGCCTGTGGAAAGGCCTGCCCCTACCCCTGGGGGCGTGCCTTTGTGGAGTGGCATGCCTCTCCTTAGCCTGGGCACTTTTATAGGTAGTTCTGTATTCATCCATCTTTTTCATATAGTTTTCTGTTTGTTCCCCAAACAGAGAATTTCCCACTACAGGAAAATCCATAGCCTTTGACTGAGTATCTTGGGACACATTAGTGCATCTGAGCCATGCCAACCTACGGAAAGCTACAGAAGTGGCCATGACCTTAGAGGAGACATCATTAACATCAACAGCAGTATGAAATTGAACCTTAGAGGCTTCAATGCCATCAGCAGCCACCTGTTCCAACTCAGTAGCCAGCTGGCCATGGGCCTGCTTGGCCAACTGCAATATTGTGTCCCACCTAGATTTCTGATATCTAGCTACATAAGCCATATAATTTGCCTGCCTGAGTCCCAAAGAAGCTGCCATATACTGTTTTTTCACCTTGGCATCAATCTTCCTGGAATCCTTATCAGGAGGATGTGAGGCCAGGGAATATTAGCCTTGTCACAGGCTGCAGCTTGTACCACACCTACATGACTACACTGTTCAGTGAGAAAGTCTGTATCAGAGCTGACAAAGTATACCTTCTGTCCATTTTTTATCTACAGGAGGGACAGAATGAGGATTTTTAAAATCTTTGTTGTTTGCTTCCTAAATGACTTATGCAAAGGAATAGACAACCTCCTAGACTCTGGTATATCCATCATTTCTACATAATCAGGCTCCTCTTGCTCATCCACAGCCTCCTCTAAAGGAAGCTGGAGGGTTTCTGCAACCTTTTTGTAAAACATAAAATGAGAAGGGGACTCAGACAGAATAGGAGGAGATTCTAAAGGTCTGTCTGGAGAAATGTCCGGTTCAATGGGCACGTCCAGACCCTCCCAGCCACACATAAATTGATCAAATTCCTCCTCCCCCTCCTGTGGTTCATAAAATTCCTCAACATCATACTCCTGAACCACTGGAACTGAACGAACCAACCTTTACCAACTGTTGGTGGTCTGACAGGTCCCTGAGAGAGTGACTGGACAATCTGAATGGCTTTAGCTATCTCTGCAGCAGTTGGAGAGACAATTTTGGACTCCAAACCTACTGATTTCTTTGTCTTTTTAACTGGGACTGGTTCCTGTGAACCAGTCTTCCTTTTGGCCGAGGAAGTCTCGCCCTGGTCAGAGGGCACTCCCTCTGGTCCAGTGGGTGCTGGACCGGGCTGGCCATCCGGGTCAGCGGACTTTTGGGCCTCTCGCTCCCTGAGCCGGCCCAATCTCTTTTCCAGGGTGGCTGCAGGGAAATTTAAACACACCTGGCAGTCTGACAGGAGGTGGTCAGCACCCAGACAATAAACACACGTGTGGTGTGGGTCAGCAAAGGCTTCCCCCACAGACATCACAGTGTTGAAACCCAGTGGGCCCGGTTTTTCTTTTGGGTTTCTCAGACATAATGCCAGCCTATCCAAAAAACTTGCCCTTTTTATGGCAGTGCCAGGCAAGACACCCTTATCGGTTCCTAACCGTGTCACGGGTATTTGAAAAACCAATTTAAAAGTTAGGTTTTTTTAGAACCGATAAGAACCGGGAACCGCACTCTAAAAGCCCAATTTAATGTTTAAAATTAGTATTTTTGCAAACCGATCGGTTCAAAACCGAACCGATAATGAATTTCCACACAGACTTTAAAATCCCGTACTTACGGTTTACCAGATAGAGCTTTGAACCGAAATGCGGTAAAATAATTACTTTTGCCGGTTAAAATAAACCGAGAAACACTCGTTGAACCGAGAAATGAACCGAGCTGAAGGAGAGATCTCCGGAGCGACTGTTCAGTGAAGCAGAGTAAAGAATCTGACAGTTTCATTTGAAACTGCCCAGATAGAGCTTTGGCACAGCGCCCTCGCGCTGCAGAACTCCAGATCCTCTGGAGTTAACTCTTTCCTCTCCGGGGCAGTTCAGCTGCAGTGGCTGACTGCTATTGTTATAATATAGCAAGACCTCATGGTGTTTGAATGGTTAATTCCAAACAGTAACAATTAGACATTCAACAACTAGTAAGAATTTTTTAGCCTAAATCAATTAAACTAATTTTCTGATGGAATATATATCTAGCCTCCGAATATTTTATTTAATAATTAATGTTTTTGTTCACCAGGTAGAAGCACTAGACAGCAAGAGCAAGATTTTCAAACTGTGCCTTGAAAGGATGCAAGTGGCTGCTCTGCACAACAGATGCGCCTGCGCACAGAATTTATATATTCAAATGAGATGCGCAATAGCACATTTCATCTGAATATAGCAGGATATGTGTGTGGCGCAATGGGGCCGCCACGATGCCGCGATTCTTCGCCAGTTGTCTGTATATTTGGAATGGGAATGTGCGACGCACCTTGTGGATGCACCGAGCGCACATTCCAGATATTCAGACCAAAACATGCAAATGGAGCCATTAGCCATGCAAGGTGCATATGGGGCCATTTGCACATCATTATGGCCCCATTTATGTCCTGTGCAGGGACGCACCTGGCTGGATGTGCAGGGCCCCCTGAAAGTGGATGGCAGGCCATAGTCCCTGGTAGTCTAGTAACCCCCCTGTCCCCATACCCCGATCTCAAATGAAATATTATTGCCATCCCATCCCTGGTAGCATAGTGGTACCCCTTCCCATCCCAAATGAGGTGATATAATATTAATTTCCATCCCTGGTAGTCTAGTGGTACCCCCCCTCCCAGCCCCGACTGCAGCAAATTCCACACCCAAGATCGCCCTGGTAGTCCAGTGGACCACCCACCCACTGAGGCAACAAAACCCCACCCTGCTGTCCCAATCCCAGCATGGGCATGACAGCCAGTGGGCAGCAAAACCCACCCACTCACCTCCACGGCTGCCCCACTGACTGCGCGGTCATTGAATGATAGTTTACAGTAAGTTCTGCAAAACCACTGGTTAACTTAGTCGACCAATGGGAATGCAGTGAGTACTGTAAGCATTCATTCGCAACTTTGTGGCTGACACTAAGATGTGAATGAATGCTTATAGTACTCACTGCAAGCCCATTGGTTGACAATGTCGACCAATGATACTGCAGACCTTACTGTAAGCTGTCATTCAGTGACAGCACAGTCTGTGAGCAACCGTGGAGGTGTGTAGGTGGGTTCTGCTGCCCACCGGCTGCAATGCCCATGCTGGGATGAGGAGAGCAGGGTGAAGCTGGCTTCCTCTAGTGGGTGAGGGGTCCACTGGACTAAGAAGGCAATTTTGGGTGGGATTTTACGCGATTGGGACGGGGTACCACCAGACTACCAGGTATAGGATGGCAATAATATTTTGTTTGTATTTTGGGTACGAGAAGGAGGGGTCACTAGACTACTAGGGATATGGGGGTTTGACGCTCTCCCTCACGATCAGGGCTGGTCTGCTGTGTTGCGCTGTGCAATACAGCAGCCCGCCTGTGGGTGACTATCACTTAGGCATGGTTTTTCCATACCTATATTTGCAGTGCACATCTCCAAGATGTGCGGGCAGCTGTGCCGCACATCTCAGCTGAATATGGAGATGTGCCGTGTATGCAGGGGAACGCCCCCTCTGGATGCGCTGCATACATTATCTTTGCACTGCGGTGCATCTGGATTTGTGTGGTGCATCAGCCCCTTTTGAATATGGCCCAGGGGCACATTTCGGGGATGTGCCAGCACAACTCAGTTGCGCAGGGCGTATCTCCTTTGAATATCCTGGCCTAAATGCCTATATTCAGGCATAAGTCCGGTGCATAACAGTACAGATACATAAAATGATAAAACAAGCTAAATATTTATGCAGTTATTGCCCCAGCACAAAGGAAGTGGAAACACTAGCACCATCTTCTCCATGACGTGTTCCAAGAATGCACTGAAATAGCAAACATGCAGTTAATTTATGGTACATGGTGCTTCATTTTTGATTTGTACTGCCTGAACTGTAAAACACTAGCAACCTTAATCTGTACTGATTTGAAAATAAATGTACTGAGACACTGCCAACTGAATTAATAATCACAGTTTAATGGAATTGTGGCTAGAAATGTTGTGCTGTAGTAATTCACAAGGGAAGTTGCTGCAAAGTTGGGACCTTCGCACTTTATAATTCTAAAGTTCCCCACCCTCTGTGCCATGTCTTCTACCAAGCCACGTTTTTAAATACTATCCAATCCGTCCCAATTCTAGGCCCCCCCTTGTCCCCAATAACCATGAAGTTTATAAAGTAAAGAGTAAAAAGCACCCCATCCAACTCAGCCTGCAAAAGTAAGTACCCACCAACTCCCCCTACCCATCCTGTGAGAGATGTATATCCAAGTAGTAATACCTGACTGGCTGATCAGCCAATCATCAGGTAGTACTATTAAGATATACGTCACTTACCATTTATTTGGCTCCTAGAAACTGAAGAGTAAAGACATGCTCACTCCGACATGGGACAGTTTTCTTTTTTTTTTTTTGGAAACTCATCTTTATTCAAGAGTAAAATATACAAGTTTGACAGAAAACCTGACCCAAACCGCATGTCCATGATATACTATGACACAAAATCATAATAGCATTGGAAAACTTTGCTTCTAATTATCTCTAAAGCAGTTTGGAGCAGCAAACTCTGTTTTATACATCAATTGATAAATTTAAAATTTGTAAAACTGTTAATATATCCATTAACCCTTAAATAGCTCCATCTAGAGTGAAAACACTTGTTAACTCACAAACCAAATGAACAAGCCTGGATTTCATACATAGCCAAAACAACCAAGATGAAGACAAAAAAAAAAAAAAGGAAAGGCAAAAAAACAGATTTTACATATTATATAACCTTAATTTCAGAGAGGAGTGGTATTTCATCTTTCCCTTCCATATGTTTCTCTTTTTGTTTTGAAATTGAACTTTCGCAAGGTAAGTGTCAGGGGGATGGGGACTAGACCCTAATTGAATAGTCTCTATTCAAGCTAATACCTATCTAGCTGAAAGGGCAAATAGCGAGCATATCAGCTAGAAAATTAGGCACTAGAATTACGTGGGCCTAATCAGTTGCACTCCTTGCTTATCCTCTGTATTGAAATACACAGCTTGTTCTCTAAGGTGAGTCACCCGAACCACTTTGCTCCGCATCGTCTACCCACCTCAGCCATGGGGCCCACACCTCCACGTATTTCTCTTCCCTCAGATATATCCTGGCGGTCAGTCTTTCCATGTCACAAATTTGTGAAACCCTGTTGCGCCACTCCTGAAGGGTGGGAGGGCTGGCACTTAGCCAATGCGACGTTATGTTCTTTAATGCTGCCACTAGAAAGGCAAGTGCTAGCCTTCTTTGGGAAGAGGGGAGCCCCACAACCGTGGGGGGTCCCAAAACCCCATTCAGAAAAATCATCAAGGATGTTAATTTGTGTAATCTGCCTCACTGCCTCTCTCACTGACAGCCAAAATCCCCCGATTATCCGACAACCCAAAAAATATGGTAGTGTGATTCCACATCACTGCAATTTCTCCAGCACTGGGCGGAATAGGTTGTATGAAAGTGGTAAGTTACCGTTGGAGTCTGGAAGTATCTGATTAAGATTTTCCAAAAGTATTCTTTCCACCCGTGGGAGCACATGACTCTCCATCCCACTTTCAGTCTTTTATCCCAGACTTCCCTTGAGATTGCTCCGGGAATCTCCCTCTCCCATGCCTCCTTTATCCTCTCCAGGGGATCTGGGTCCATTTCACACAACATAGTATAAAGCTCAGATCTGCACCTCACATTTCTCCGCAGGGTAACTATGCCATAAATGAAATCCTCCTAGGGAGACCTGGGCCTGCTTAACAGCATCTCATGATCAGCACTTTTGATAAAGTGCCTGATATGCAAAAACCTGAAGAAATCATTATTGTGCAACTGAAATTTCTCTCTCCTGTTGCAAAGACATGCATGTGCCCTTATCCAAGAGTTGTGCAAAGCGTGAGACCCCTGGTCTCCCGTAGGGCAAACCCTTGGTCTAACCGAGGGGGGGAAGAACATTAGGACGATACCTGATCATGGACAGGCGACCCAGAGACAGAACTGAAGCTAATTTGAGCCTCACCTGGTCCATGGTTTTTAAGGAATGTGTTACCCATGGGTTATTTATCATGCCTCGAAGGGGTCAAAATGAACCTGCACAAGCCAATGTAAAAAGCGGCTGGGGAATCTCCTCCCCATCTTCCATCTCATACCACCCTGAGGTCCGGCGTTTTTTTGCCCAGGTGCCAACTGCCGCATCTGGCTCACTAAATAGTATTTCTGTAGGTCTGGCATACCCCCAACCCCCACCTTGTCTTAGATCTCTGCAGTACTTTCATCACTAAGCGGGGTTTTCTTCCTCCCCACAAAAACTTGTCCATCCCTTCATTAACTTTGGACCAAAAATTAAGCAGTATAGGAATTGGTAGGGCAAAAAAGAGGAACAAGAAGCATGGGAGTAGGTTAATTTTGACTGTATCAATCCTGCCTGCCAGTGATGGTGGCAGCAAGGTCCACCTGGCCATGTCTTTCTGCAACTCATTCCAGAGTTTGTTATAATTAAGATCATATAATCTGGATTTTCTCATGGAGATCTGGACTCCCAAGTATCTAATTTGGTTATTTTTGACCCATGAAAAAGGGAACAAAGATCTGAATCTCCGTGGGCAAGATCCACTCAACACTAGAGCCTCTGATTTGTCATAATTAACGGTGTAACCAGATACAGCGCCACCAAAATTCTCCAGCAGGTGCAACAGTCTGGAAAGGGAAGCCTCCGGATGTCGAAGAAAAAAGATTGAATTGCTGGCACATACAGCCACCTTTTGCTCCAGCCCCCACCACCAAATCACGCCCTCAATTTGTTGATCCTGATGGACCTCCGCAGCCAGTGGCTCCAAAAATATTGCAAAGAGCAGAGGGGACAGGGAGCATCCCTGCCCGGTTCTTCTTTCAACTGGGAATCTCCCAGAGTTGATCCGGTTTACTCTAACCTGAACCTGGGGTGAGGCGAGGGATTAGAAACTACTTTCAAAAATTTAGAACCAAACTTTATCTTCTCCATGGAGTTTTGTAAAAAATGCCAAGTCACCCTATCAAATGCCTTTCCAGCATCCATGGAAATGGCTAACTGAAATTCCCCCTGTCCCCACTGAGCCGAAATTATGATCAGAAATCTTCTAATATTATCCTGAATAAAACTGCCCGAGACGAAACCCGTCTGGTTGGGATGTATGATCTTAGGAACTATGCCTTGTAAGTGGTCTGCCATGATACCTGTAAACATTTCACATCTTTTCAGGGCTGCTTTCCTGGACTGCAAGGCTTCTTTATCCAGAGGGTCTAAGGTCAATTTGTGCCTAAATTCTGCCTCCCTTAGTTCCTCCTTGAAACGCTTCTGAGTTTCCAATCTGTCTCTTTTTAACTTGGTGCTATAAGAGATTATATGGCTCCTAAGATAAGTCATAAGAGCATCCCACCTCACCACCGGGGAAACAGATTCCTGATCATTCATACTTAGGTATGAACTGATTCTCTCCAGTACCTCTTTTTTAAAGTCGCCAGAATTCTGTAGTCCAACATTTAACCACCAGGTTGAGTTTCGGACTACAGGAGTAAAGCAGAGGTGTAAACAGGAGAATGGTCCGACCACGTCATGTGGAGGATAGTGCACTCTCGGAGACAGGCCCCCTTTCCACCGGGAGGAGAAACATATCTATGTGGGAGTAACTCGCATGTCTATGTGAATAGAAATAATGGTCTCTCTGGCCTGGGTGGCCCTCCCTCCAGGCATCCATTAAGCCAGATTCATCCAGAAGTCTCTTCAAGAAGCTCACCCTACAGCAATCTGAACTGAGAGGGCGCCTCCCTCTTCTATCCCAATGGGCGGATACTACTCTGCTGAAGTCCCCCGCTATGATATAGAGAGCTTCAGGGTCTTCCATCACATTAACAGTTGCCTAAGAAAACTTTTATTGACTTGCTCCTCATTCGGAGCAGAGTATACAGGTACACTAGGATGCACTTTTTATTAAAGAACATTGCCTGTATTTTCACAAATCGCCCACCAGGGTCTGTTACCATTTTTATCTGAAGTGGAGTATTCTTTCTTATCAAAATCTCAGGCCCTCTCCTGTGATGATGAGCCAACCATTTGGCCGCATGGACTTCTCCCCCCAGCCGCTTTTTAATTTTTGATATTCACACTCCGCAAGGTGGGTCTCCTGTATAAATGCCAGATCCATCCTGTGTCTCCCAACTCCTGTAGTATCCATGACCTTTTCACCGGCCCATTTAACCCCTTAGCATTATATGTCATAATCTTTAACTTAGCCATTGTTATTATGACTTATATGTTGATTCTCTTTCCAAAGACTCCAGTCCATCTGCCCCCCAGCCCCTTTTGCCTCTTTTTTGCAGTATACACCCTCTGATTATTCTCAAGGCAACAAGAACTGTAAGTAAAACTGTATACAGCAAAAACATTTTTCATAACTTGCTGGGGAAAACCCCCTTCTGCTTATTTGACCTCCAAACATGCCATCTGAGCCAACTTTCTCAGGCTCGAAAGTGAGGGAAGGAGATATAACCATTATGGGAAGTACCAAGCTGCAGCTCTCTAGTATACTACAGCTTAAGGTGGATCGCCAGTGTCTCCTAGCAGACTGAATCCAAACAGAACCATTCCCCCCAACCTCTCTCCTTCTTCCAAACATTGTATTAAACCTTGGATAACACCAAGAGAATCTTATAAATAGGACATTGATTAATAATGCATGTTCTCGAGAGGGTAGAAAGGAAGACAGCAGGGAGCCATCCCTTCTCCCAAGCAGCAGGTCTTTATTCGTCCTGTTCAGCAGTGTCCATCTTTATGTGAAAATAACCCCACATTTTCAGCAACAGCTAAAACGGTCACCGATAAGCAATTTCTCCAATATTAATAAAAGAAAAACTAGAGTCAATACTTAGGAGCATAACGCTGTAGTTCAAGAAATATAGGACCCGATTTGTTTTTCCTCCAGTCTGAGTCTCACTGTCCACAGTTGAAAAGCAATGCACTTTAAAGCACGCTTAGTCTTATGGGGCCTGGCTGGTAAGTCTTGGACTGGCTTTCAAGTCTCAGTATACTGGCTCTGTGTCAAATAAAAGGGAAAAAAATAGTTTTACAAGTGAGTGAAGCATCCTAAGTGGAATCAAGGCTCCCACATCAGCCAGAACCTCGCTGATTTTCTGTCTGCAGCAGCTTGTTTTCAAGTGTTCTTTAGTTTCTGGGCATTGGTAATTGCTTTATCCTGTTGGTTCTTCCACTTTCCCCTGTATCTTCTCAGTGGCAGAGGTCCTTTGGATGGGGTGGTCGAGGCTCGAGTGGTGTCCAACTGCTCTAGAGATCGATTTTCATCCAGAATTGCTCTCGCCGCTCCTCTCTGTCACCCTGAGCCTTTAAGTGTGCATCAGCGCCGGTATTCTAATGCTTTAATGGTCTCCGTATCGAGCAAAGCATTCACCGAAATGTCCCACTGCTGCAAGAGATTTGCAGCACCTGAAATGGCAGGAAAGGATTGGGTACCCACATCTGTGGTGATTTTCAAAACAGCTGGATGATCCAAACAGGTTTATACACCCTTCGCCCACAGTTGTTTCAAGATGGGGAACAGCTGCCTTCGGTGATCCATCGTTATAGGGGCATAATCATGTTCAAAGAATAAACGGGTGCCCCCAAATAAAATTTCTTTTTTAGCCCAGGCTCTCAGGAGAATATCCATTTTGGTTCTATAGTTCAAAAAAGCCAAAATGACTGAGCAGTGGTGAGCTTTGGGGTCTGTAGGTCTAGCAGACAAGGAGTGGTGGGCATGGATAATGTTTAACTGGTAGTCTTCCTCCAGACCCAAGATCTCTTTTAAAAAGCTGGTCATAAACACTACCATGTCCCCAGATTCTGTGGTATCATGTAATAGTGACCCAAAATGAGCGACTCATTTTGGGCGCTATTAGTCTGCGCTATCCTGCAGAATAGCTAGGGTATGGGACAGCGAATATGGTGAAGGGCCGACAGAAGGGTGGAATAGCAAGGGGAAGGGGTTGAGAGGAACTGGAGTACCTGCTAGCACTAAGCTAGCCAAGTGGCGTGATGGTGCGGGTGGCTAGCTGTGGCACAGCAGGTACTGGGTTCGGGAGCGGGTTACATTTTGCCACAGCTGGATTTTGCCCCCTTCTCGACATGCAACCCCCTGGAGTTGAGAATCTTAATTCAGGGGGGTGCCCACAAAAACACTTTTTTTTTTTACATCCGGATGTCAGGTCGCCTTAGACTGTATATCACTGATTTTTTTTTTATGATATACACTCGCCATAATTACCATCACTTTTATGACACATGGAACCGATTCTGTTCCCTCTGGCAGGCCATGGCTTCTTAAGTTAACTCTGAGAGAATGGTTCTCCAAGTCCTCTAATTTTTGTTGCAGCCAGACTTCTTGATCATGGAGCTGGAGAACTGCTCTGTTATGCACGTCTACGGTCTTGGAGGTTTCCATGGCATTTTGCTCTAGATCAGTGATTTTCTGGCGCTGCTCACATTGCTCCATATGGAGTTCTGTTATCTCCGATTGTATTTTATTTAGGGTGTCCCCCAAAATGGTGCAGCTCACTGAACAACTTTTCGAGGTGATAAAGTACAGTTATGTAAGAACTTACCATAACAGTAGATCTTCAAGAGAGACTCTTGCAGTAGGTAATTACATATAGGACTGACGTCGGCAGGCGGCAGGACCCCACGGAAAAATTTCTAGCTAGCAGTCCCTGGCGGACCGCCCCGCGATCAGGTGACCGCGCAAGGAGACGTCGTATAAAGGGCGGTCCCTGATGCCCGCTCTCAGTTCTTTCCGCCACAGGCCAAAAGAGGCTGGACGAGAGAGGAGCGGATATTTCCCTCAATGGAAAAGGAGCTGAAAAGCTTAGGGGATGGAGGTAGATATACTTACTGCAAGAGCCTCTCTCGAACATCTACTGTTACAGTAGTTCTACGTAACTGTACTATCTTACTTCGAGAGGGCTCTTGCAGTAGGTAATTACATATAGGACTGAGTCCCAAGCAGTCTGGAACAAGGAAAAGCACCCGGGAGGAGGAAATCTACTCCAAGTAGAACCTCTAGCTGTGCAAGCCTTACGATAGGAGGCCTTGCAGGACAGTCAGCCCGAAGCCTGCTCTACGGCGAGAGGCAATATCCAAACTGTAGTGTTTTGTAAAGGTATGGACGGAGGTCCAGGTGGCGGCAGCAAAGATGTCTGCCGCTGATACATTCTTGAAACAAACCGCTAAGGCAGCGACTCCCCTGGTGGAGTGGCCTCTTACTTGACCAGGCAGGGTCTTGTTGTACTTGTCATAACAGAAAGTGATGCAATGAGCCAACCATTTGGATAGGCATTGTTTAGAAATGGCATTGCCTTCTCTTTTGGGTGAAAAAGAGACAAACAATTGATCGGTCTTCCTGAGAACTTTTGTCCTGTTAGTGTAGTATCTCAGAATCCGGTGAACGTCCATAGTATGGAGTAAATACTCCCCTTGATTGGAGTACTGCGTAAAAAAGGTGGGTAACTCTATGGACTGGTTCAGAGTAGACTCTGCTACTACCTTAGGGAGAAACTTAGGGTTAGTGCGCGTAGAGCCACATGTTCCTTGTGAAAAATCAAGTATGGAATTTTACACATCATAGCCTGGAGCTCGGAAATTCTCCGAGCTGAAGTAATGGCCACCAGGAAGAAAGTCTTCCATGAAAGGAACTTCAAGTCTGTGGAAGCTGCCGGTTCAAAAGAAGGCAGAGTAAGTTTCTCGAAAACAAAGTTCAAATCCCAAGGGGGAGCAGGAGTACGTATGGGAGGTCTCAGATGGAGGACCCCTCTAAGGAAAGTCTTAGAGACCTCCAATTGAGCAAATGTCTTGTCTGCAAAGGGGACATGATAGGCCAAGATGGCCGCCATGTGGACTTTCAGAGAAGAATGACTAAGACCCAGGTCAAAAAGATGGCGTAGGTACTCCAGCAGAAGCCCCGCTGAACAGGAAAAGGGTTCCACGTCCTTAGAGGCAGCCCAGATAGTGAACCTTTTCCACATCATGGCGTAAATAGATCTAGTAGAGGGTTTTCTAGCCTCCACCAAAATCTCCGCCACTGGAGGAGAAACCCCAAAGCGGGATTGAGCTAAGTCTGCAGGAGCCATGCATGCAGCTGAAGAGATCTGAGGCCTGGATGGACCAGGGTCCCCTGATCCTGGGTCAGCAAACCTCGTGACAGAGGAGGAGGAAGAGGATGATCCTCTGAGTATTGCTGTAGAAGAGAGAACCAAACTTGCCTGGGCCAGAAAGGAGCAATCAGAATAATTTGTGCTCCTTCTGAAGCTAGTTTCTGTAAGACTCGTGGGATAAGCGGAATTGGGGGAAAGGCATAGACGAATCTGTCCTTCCAGTCTAGAGACAGAGCGTCTCTCCAGAAAACACTTCGCTCTGGAACGAGCGAGCAGAAGACGGGAAGCTTTGCGTTTAGAGGAGATGCAAACAGGTCGACCTGTGGTGTTCCCCAGAGTCGGAAGATACCTTTTAGGTCCCCTTGGTCCAATTCCCACTTGTGAGCCAGAGCAGATGAGCGACTTGGCTTGTCAGCCAAGGTGTTGTCGACTCCTCGAACATGAACTGCCGTGAGGTGAAGGTCGTGTTGTGTTGCCCAATCCCAAACCCTCATTGCTTCCCTGCAAAGAGGGTAGGACCGAGTCCCCCCCAATTTTTGATGTACCACACCACGCACATATTGTCCATCTGAACGGCTAGGAGGCCGGGAAGAATGTATGGGTGAAGGGCTTGGAGAGCGTACAACATTGCCCGAAGCTCGAGCACACTGATGTGCAGTGTCTGTTCGAGCTTGGACCAAGAGCCCTGGGTCCGATGGTGACCAAGATGGGCTCCCCAACCTTTGCCCGAGGCGTCTGTGGTTAGAGTCTGGGAGGGGGGAGGACGAAAGAAAGGAACTCCCAGAAGCAGGTTCTCCCGAACCATCCACCACTGCAAGTCTCGGAGCATCGGCGAGGAGACTAGAACTGGGTGATCTAAGTCGTCCACTAACTGATCCCATTGGGAGCGGAGTGTCCACTGAGAAACTCTCATGTGAAGCCGAGCGCGAGGGACTGTCGGGATAGCAGCCGCCATGAGCCCGAGAAGGCGAAGGACCGACCTTGCACTGACCCGTCTGCGGCCGGACAGACTTATTTGAGTCTGGAGGGTGGACGCCCAGTCCGGTGGCAGGAAGGCCCTGCCAATGGTCGTGTCTAGAATCGCCCCTATTAACTGTAGTTTCTGAGATGGGATCAAGTGAGACTTGGAATGGTTGATGGTAATACCCGGGCAGGCAAAAACCTGCTGGGTAAGAGCAAGGCAGCGCAGCAGTTCCTCCCTGGACAAGGCCGCCAGGAGCCAATCGTCCAGGTACGGGAAAACCTGCAGCACCCCCCCCCGAGTACACAGGTAGGTCGCCACCACCGCCAGGCATTTGGTAAATACTCGGGGAGCCGAGGATAGGCCAAACGGAAGTGCCTTGAACTGGTAGTGGTCCCCCTGGAACACAAAACGAAGATATTTGCGATGAGACGGTCGAATGGAAATGTGCAGGTAAGCATCCTGCATATCCAGAGCACAAAGCCATTGTCTTGACTGAAGGAGGGGCAGAAGGCTCTGCAACAAGAGCATTCTGAACCTTCTGTATTCCACAAAAAGATTCAGGGAACTCGGATCTAGAATGGGTCTTAGATCTCCTGTCTTCTTTGGGACCAGGAAGAAGTGGGAATAGTAACCCGTCCCTTGAAGATGAAGAGGGACGGTTCTATTGCTTTTTAGTAGCAGAGCTGAAATCTCTTCTGGACCAAGAGAAGATGTTCCCTGAATATGACGACTTTGGGGTTCTGTATTGATCAGCTGGAGCACCCAAGAATCTGATGTTATCCTCTCCCAGCCTGGAAGGTGGAGGGAAAACCTCCTCCTACTGGTTCCTCCGGGAGTCCGGAGGTTGTGGGAGAGAGAGAAGTCAGGTGGTGGTGGGCATGGCGCAGCTGAAGCACCCGCTGCTTTTTGGCGGGGTCTTAGCAGCTGCGGGGCCCGGTTCTTGGCCCTCTTTCCCTGGGGTTTGGCTTTGACTCGTCATGGAAAGGGACGCAAGGTGCTGGTGGGGATGGTACATGGAGTCAATAGACTTAGGCTATCCCCTTCTCCTGCAAATCAGTGATGATGTCCTTGACATCCCCACCGAAAAGCACCGACCCCCGGAAGGGCACTTCCTGGATAGCGGACTGCACTTCCGGGACCAACCCAGACACACGGAGCCAACAGTGATGCCGTAATCCTATGGTGAAAGCTGAGCTCCGTCCAGCAGTGTCCACTGCATCGTAGGTCGCACGAGGCATGTGTCGACTGGCCGAACGTGCAGAGCGGACAAGATCAGCCAACTCCTGCTTGACCTGAAAGTCTAGCAGGGAGTCTAGTTTGGCTTCCACCTGAGTAAGAATGGCCTTCTGGTAATCCCCCATATGACCGACATAGTTCAGGGCCCTAATCCCCAGCGTGGAAGAAGCAACAATCTTCTTACCATACTGGTCCAGTAGGCGGGATTCTTTGTCATGTGGCGATGAGCTAAGATGTTTTGGGTTAGCCGACCGGCCGTGAGCGGTGCTAATCACTACCGAGTCAGCACAAGGGTGAGAATCTAAGAAGTCAACACCCTTGGGAGCCTGGTATAGCCTATTCAACTTCCGTGGAAGTGGGGCTAGAGCCGACGGCTGTTTCCAAATGATGGTAACGAGGTCGGCATGAGGTTCTATCCAGGGTGGCACCAAAGTGGGAGCTGTCACGAGCAGATCCAGATGCTCGCGGAGTTTCAACCGCTGAAGGTCTGGTTCCAAAGACTGCCACTGATGAACCTCCTGGATTTTGTGTAGCAACTCTTTAAAGGAAGGATCTTCTGGAGGAGACTTCGGAGGAGTCCTTGGCCTGGGCTTCGACTCCTTGGCCTGGGCTTCGACGGAGAGCATGGCTTGTCGTCCCTTTCGGAGCAACTGTCGGAGGAGTCCGAGGAGTCTGAGGGGGAAGAGAAAGAAGAAGAGGAAAAAGACTCCCTTTCCCGACCCGGGGGAGGAACGGACCCCTTGGGAAGCACCCGAGGAAGCGTATCCTGCCCCTCTCTGGACCCAGAGGGGATAGCCCTGGTGTCCAGAGGTGGTGAGGGAGTGTGCCGCCGAGGACATACTGGAACCTGGGTCGGCACTGTCATCGGTTGGCGGCTCTCCACCTCCTTGGTGAGCTGAGCCTTGGCCTCAGCCCACCAGGAGGCCAGAGTCTCCTGCAAATCCACCGGCGGCTGCGGGGGCGGTGGAGGAGGGGGATAAGGGTATGGATTATATCCATACGGAGAGCATCCGAAACCCGGTGGCGGAAAACCAGGCATCGGGTATTGTGGCGCTGGGTACTGTGGTGCCGGATACTGTGGTCCCGAATACGATGGCGTCGGATAGGACAGAGGGTACCCGGGAGCCAGAGGAACTGCCGGAGCAGACAGCCCGGCCGGCGGCCTCACGGGTGGGTCAAGGTTGAAGGGCCTGGCGTCGAGGCGACATCCGGGAGTGGGATGTAGGCCGGAGTTGGTAAAACCAGCGTCGGGGCTGGCGTCCGGAGACCCCGCGTCAAGCCGGCGTCTGGGAACCGGACGCCAGATCCGGGGACCCAAGGAGGACGGTCTGACGGAGGAGGAACCCCAGCCGCCCGGGATGGAGGGAAAATCCCGGGTCGGGCTGGGGACTCAGGGTCCCGGAGGGCAGCGAAGTCTGCAGAGAACCGGGGACGACAGACGTGAGGGGGTCTGTCGTCTGTTCTTTCACCGAACGGACGTCGGACGAGCCGATGTGCGGTTTTACAGCGAGATCCCAGTGGGCGCTGGAGGAGCCGGGGCTCGACTTATGGGACCTCGCCGGAGGCAGACCGAGAAGAAGGATCGCCTGGTCTGGCGGGAGAGGAGCGCCACCGCTCGGGCGGGTCGTGGCGCTTACTGGCCTTCTCCGCCGGACGCCGGAGGAGCTGATGTCCGCTTACCAGAGTCGCCTGTGCCAGTAGGCCGCAAAGCTACAGCCAAACTGGGGGCGGAGGCCTCCAATTGTCTGGAGGCACACAAAAGGCCCAAGCGCGAGCCAGATGGGTGGGCCTACGCCGCCTCAGAAGCCTCAGAGGTGGCCGTCGAGGAGCGGTCCCCCGGAGGGGATGTTACCTGAATCACGGCGACTCCCGAGGGAGATGTGGTGGAGGAGCCCTTGTCCCGGTGCCTCTCCTTGTCTTTCTTCTTCTGATGGCCTTCTGGGAAAGTGGACAACTGCCTCAATTTTTTGAGCTCCTTCTCCATCAAACTCATCTTTTTCTTCAGTATGTGGACTTCCAGGGATTGCTGCCGCCTTTTCCGGGTAGCCGTGTTGAAGCTGAGGCAGTGCTGGCACTTCTTGACTGGGTGATCGAGGCCTGGACAGAACAGGCACAGAGAATGGCTGTCCTTGTGTGGGAGTTGGGCGCCGCACGAGTCACACTTATTTTTGTGCTCGGAGGGTGCAGGGGACGACATACACCGACAGATGTACTGACGATTGTCGAAAAAAGGCAAAATTATTCGGTACAAACTGACGAAGGGAGGCTGATAAAGTGAAGAACTTTGCCGCGAGGCACTGCACGAGCTAATGGCAGGAAAGAACAGGAAGGCGGGTGTCAGGGACCGCCCCTTTATACCCACGTCTCCTGACGCCAGTCACCTGACGTGGGGGCGGTCCCTCACCAGGGACTGCTAGCTAGAAATTTTTTCATGGGGTCCTGCCGCCTGCCGACGTCAATCCTATATGTAATTACCTACTGCAAGAGCACTCTCGAGGTAAGATTTAAAGTTCCTTCCTCGTCCATGCTGCTATCTGCCACCAAATCAGAACTCAGGGAGGCTAAGCACCTGGCCTGTGTCTGACGGTTGCAAAGCAAGCGCTTTTATGTTCTTTTTAGGAGTCCTAGCCGCAAAATCCTTAAGTCACTGACGTGTGGATGCCATAATTTCCACTATCTTTTGTTTCTTGGTGAAAACAGCCAGATTATATGGGAGATAGAGGTAGATTAAAGGATCGACCTGGGGAGCCTCTGCAAGGTCAGTCCACCGTTAGAGCCGGCATCACTGGTAGTCCAGTTCCACATTGAATCTATGCTGGAAATTGGGGTTTGGAGGCCTTTGGGGAGGAGGTCTTTTTTGGCAAGAGAGTGGTAAAGGGAGAGAAGGGTGTTTCTCTCATTAAAAACTAGGACAGGTAAGGAGAGGTAGTGGTAACTTGCTTTTATGGTTGGGGAAAGGGACAGGGCACCTTTTACTTTTTACTATATAAACTTCTCCGGGCATAGGAGATGAAGGAAGGTGGGGGCATGGGTATGGGTATGGGTGAGAGGGATTATATTTAAAAAACCTGTGGCATGGGGGTTGGGAGGGGAGATATCACACAGAGTGGGGGCACTTCGCAAAGTCACACTGTTCTTCACTAAGTCGGGAAACTTTGAAAGTATTTTGCAAAGTGATCTTTCTTGACTTCATAGGTGCAGCATTTTTTTCCACTTACAACACAGCACCAGACTTTCTCAGCTGGCACTGAGAAGACATAAGGAGGCCTTGGTTAAACTGCTAGCAGATGAGTACTCTAGAAAAAGACTGTCCCATATATATGCCATATTCAGGTGTAAACGCTCAGTTGGGGCTGTTGGAAAAATGTTGTGCAAATAGAATGTTTGCCAAATGCATATCACATTGGGGGCTACCTGAGTGTATTTGTTTTTTGTTAAAGTGTGTCAAGCTGAGTGAACAAGGTGGGGAGAGGGGAGGTTCTGGATACAAGCAAAAGCCTGTACCGTTTTTGTTTGCAAACAAAATGCATAACTATTTTTTTCTGCAAAAACCAGTTAATCTATATGATTGTAAAATGAGATGTTTAATGAGGTCCTGCCAAGATTTCATAAAAAAAGTGTCCAAGAGGGAGGGTTGGGGCCAGCTCTTGATGTACACGTGAGAGAAGGGGAAGACATTGGCATGGTCAGGAATTCTGAAAGGCAGAAGATAATTTCTGAGGATATCTTAAAAGACTGTACTATTTGTTATTTTCCTCTAAGCCAGTACCTAGTGTAAGGAAAGAAAAAATGACTCACCATAGTAATGCTGTTTCTCCTAAAGGGACCTCTCACTATGCTTAATAACTGCAATCATTCCCCTAGAAGAAGACACCCCAGGGTTTTGGATTGTATACTAATTAGAGAATCTTAGAATGAAATTCAAAACTCTGCTGTGTAGTCACGCTCACCCTCAGATTCTAAAGGCAGATTTATTTCTAAAGCTAGGGTGAGCAATGGCCACTAAACTAGCTAAATGGCTAGCAAAAATATATCAGAATTTCTTTTTTTTTTAACTTTACAACATGGCTGAACAATTTTAAAATGTTATGAAGAATTACAAAATCTCAGATCACCGAGCATCTATTGTAAAGGCACTATAGCTGTAACTATAGCTGAAAGGTGCTATGTAAATAAAGATATTATTATTATAAACAAGTTATCCTTAAGCAAACAGAAAGAACTGATTCTTGTGTGAACCTTTTCTCAGGTTCTAGAAATAGAGGTAGGGATTGGGATTGTTAAGCATTGTGAGGGATCCCTTTGAAAGAAACAACATTACTATTTATTTATTTATTGAATTTTGTTGACCTGGTAAGCCCACTGGGCCTAGAAGTCCCTTTTTCAGGGGCGACCGGGGGGAGGGTACAGATGGTAAGCAACTGAAATTGAACCAGATTAAGCTGTTGGTGGCATTTTTAGTGAATGGGAGAAATTTGGCCGGGACACCGGGGAAATTCCTGTACTCTTTTTCGATAAGTGCCATGGGATCTTTAGCATCCACCTGAACTACCACCAATCCAGGCAGATGGGACCTCAGTTTAACGTCTCATACGAAAGATGGAATTTTTGTTTCTTCAAACCCCAGGAATCCTTCACTTATGCTTAAAAGCAGCAGACTCCAAAGCAGTACCTTTGGAAGCTGGGTACAGAACCTATTTAGGGAAAAGATTCTGCAAGACAGTAATGCCAAAGCTGGCATCCAGGGTGCGAAATTCCTATACCTTAGGTGCCCCAGGGCAGGCACTTTTATCTCAGGACACCTAGTGCTGTTTAGTGCCTGCCCCATGGGGCATCTAAAGTAGCTGTGCAGTAAGCAAGTCCTATTTCTTCCTTCCCCCCCCGATGTCTCCGTTTCTTCCCAGAATGCTTTTATTTATTCATTTTTTAAAGACCATCCTTAACGTCATTGTTTGGGGGTGCAGGAAAGCTGCCAGAGGACTGGTGCCATCCGCGATCACGAGACACACTCTAGCATGATCAGTTGATGTGGTTGAGAGTCAGGAGAGGCAGACAATGATGAGCTGGCTGACAGTCCCCTCCATTGATGGACAGAACCACCAGCAAGTAAAGCTGCGAGGGATCAGGTCGTCAGGCTGGGAGGCAGCTCACAGTGGACAGACACCGATCGGAGTGTCCTTAATTGGTCTGCCCACCCCCTTCTCACAGAGCGATCATGTGTAGTCTCTGCAAAGCAAGCCTGTTCAGTTGTTGAGACTGGCGTGCAGCGAGTGGTGCGCTTTCAGAGTGGAGACTAGAAGACATTCAGTTGCAGTAGGTACACACTGCAGTCAGTGATTACTATCGGACTACAAGTCCTAACTCCTGATTTACGTTTTGAAATAAAAAAATACAAAAGCTCTTTTAAGAACACGATTTAAATCTTCAATACAACTTCCCAGGCTCAACCCTACCACTTGCAACTTGGAGGAGGGTGAGAGTGACGGCAGGAGAGGGTCTCTTACGTCTCACTGGAGGGAGAAAGAAAAAAGACTCAGAAGCATGTGCTTCATCTTTAGGAATGAGCACTGCTACTGAGGGTTGAAAAAATACTTTTTTAGGAGTAGGGTGGGGTGGATGTTTTATGCTGCTGAATGTATGTGTGTGGGAGGGACTCTGAGCATCTGAGACAGTGAGCTAAATTCGCACTACAAGCTGCTGTTGTCTCAGTCACTGTATACTAAACAATAAGGCCCTGTCCACACTACCCCTCTGTAACGTTACAGAGTGCCCAAACCGTTACCGCAATGGTTTGCATTTACAACTGTAACGTTACAGAAGGCGTTTTCGTAAACCGTTGTTGAAACCACATATGAGGTGGTTTCAACAATGGTTATGAAACCGGTTATGCTTCGGTAACGTTACCAGGCATAGTGTGGATGTGAGGCACTGGTCCCCTAGCACAGCGCGAGCTGCATAGGATCGGGTGCCACGTAATGGTCGCCTAGCTCCCAAAGTGTGGACCAAGTGTGCTGGTCCCATAACAGACACCACGGCAGTGTGGACACATTGCACTGCCCCCTCGGTTATGTTTCTATCCGCTAAGGGGTCTGAGCGGTGCAGTGTGGACGGGGCCTAAGGAGGACTGACTGACAGGAACAGTATTAAAAGAAAAAAAAAGCAGACTGCAGCGGAGGGGGGACTCGGTCACCAGGGGAAACTAAAAGCAGCAGGGACCCATTTTTGCAGACTGCAGTCACAGACTCCGTTACTGGGAACTCACCTGAACTACCTAAAATCAAGAAATAAAAAAAATATTTGCATTATCTCATCCTCTCCTGTCCTGTCTCTCACAAATAAAAAGCTCTCTTTCACTCAACTGTCTGAATCTAAACTATCAAAAACCTAAAAAAAGGGCTACTGGGAGCTGAAGAAGCCATTTGAAATAAAAAAAGCTCTTTCACTGAACTGGAATCTAAATAGAGGTACTGGGAGCTGAGAAACTATCTGAAATTTAAATAAAATTTATAATTTAGAGGACCTACTAAACTGTGTTCTTCTAAAGGACCCAAAATCCAAATAAATAAATAAATAAAGCTCTTTCAAGGACTGCTGTGAGCAGAGTTAGCTGAAAACTAGTTAAAAGGCCTTTTAAAAAGCTACTGTGTTTGGGACTACCTAAAATCTAAAATAGAAAAAGTCTCTTTAAAGCCTAAAGGGCAAGTGTGAGCAAGGTTCGCAAAAAAAATAAAAATAAAAATAAAAACCTCCTTTAAGAGCTACTGTGTCTGTGGCCAGTAGTAACTAAAATCTGAAAAGGAAATCTCTTACAGGCTAGATGAGATACTGCACTGTTGACTGCATACTAACATACTAAAATGCCAGCAGAATAGGCCTAATGGTCTTTCGCATCTGTTCGTTTGGTCAGCCCCCACCCTGGGAGAGCTGACCTGTTGCCCTCGCCTTCTGGCTTCTCCCTTCCCAGTTCCTGATATTCTCGCTGCATTGGATTTTGCTTCCAGAACCCTTCCCTGTACCTGTCCCATCCCTCTTGAACCCTCCACCTGCCTCTGCCTCCACCAGCCCCTAGGCAGCACATTCCATGGCTCCACCACCCTCTCAGTGAAGTAGCACCTCCTCCTTTCTCCCCTGAATCCCCCTCCAGCTTTCCACCCATGCCCTAGTGGTCCCTCCTCCTTCCTTCAAGCACCCTGACTGCTCCTCCCTATTTACCCCTTCATGGACCTGAAGACCTCTATCATGTCCCCCGGTCCCTTCTCTTCCAATGTGTATATATTTAGCTCTTCGAGCCTCCCTGATAGGTTCTGTCCCCAAGCCCCAAATCATTTTGGCTGCCTCCTCTGTACCCTCTCCAGGAGTTTAATGTCCCTCTTTAAGTGTGGCCTCCAAAACTGCACGCAGTACTGAAAGCGGCCTCACCAAGCAGTTATACAGGGGAGTATCACTTCCCTCCTGGAGGTGATCCCCCTAGAGATGCATCGCAGCATCCTGTTGGCCTTGGCTGCTGCCCTCCTACAAGTCTCCGAGTTGTTCATCCTGACATCCACCACCACCACTCCCAGGTCCCTCTCATCCATCGAGACTTGTAGCATCCCCCAGGGTGTACACTTGGCCCGGGTTTCTAGCCCCCAGGTGCGGTACCTTGCATTTCCCTGCATTGAACCTCAGCTTCCACTTTCTAGACCATCTTTCCAGAGCCTCCAGGTCCCCCTGTAGGGCCACCTTGCCCTCCTCCCCATCCACCACCACCCCCAGTTTTGAGTCATCAGCAAAGAGACTCATCTCACTCCTGATACCTGTCCTTATGTCAGAGACATAGATGTTGAACAGGAGGGGCCCAAGGACTGATCCCTTTGGGACCCCACTAATCACCCTCCTTGGGGATGAGACTATCCCGCCAACTATGACCCTCTGGGTCCGGTCCTGGAGCCAATTGCCTATCCATCTGATCATCTGGTTCCCCACCCCCATTTCTCCCAGCTTATCCAACAGGCCCTCATGAGGAACAGAGTCAAATGCCTTGCTGAAGTCTAGAAAGAGGACGTCCACTGGTCTACCCAGGTCCAAGGCACTCGTCACCCAGTCATAGAACTCCACAAGGTTTGTCTGACACTTTCCCCGGGATGAATCCATGCTATCGTCCAGGCACCCTGACTTTTCCAGGTCCCCCCCTAGCCTCTCCTTGCCAATGTCCTCCATCACCTTGCCCACCACTGATGTCAGGCTGACAGGCCTGTAGTTCCCTGCCACCTCCCTTGATCCCCACTTGTGGATAGGCACTATATGTGCCACCTTCCAGTCCTGGGGCACCCACCCTGTCCTCAGAAAGATAGTGAAAAGCTCCGCCAGGGCGAGCAACTGTAGCTACAAACTGAATATAAACACCCTGTAAGAGAGAGTCTGCACCTGTGGGTTGTACTAACTAAAATCTGAATAGGAAATCTGTTATAGACCTTGCAACAGTATTTTGGAATATCTGATATCTAAATATAAAGGCTAGGGCAACAGTGAGACAAGTTAAATCAAAATCAAATCAAATCATCTTTATTTTTATAGCGTCTTTCGAAACCAAGGTGCTGTACATAAAAACTATATACATAAAGATAAAATTTTAAAATGAACATTAAAACAAATCATCCGCGGCAAGGAAAAGCTAAACTAAATAAATATGTCTTTAACTCCATTTTAAATCTATCGACAGTTGGGCATTCTCTCAACCAATGAGGTAGAGAATTCCACAGGGTTGGCACTGAAAAAGCTAAAGCACGATCCTGATGTCTTTTAATCAACCCTGGGAATTTCCAGCAATCCCTCATTGGCGGAACGGAGAGGATGGAGGGGCAGTAGGGTATCAAGAGATCTTTCAGGTAACCGGTCCCTGATCATGTAGGGCTTTAAAGGTTAGTAAACCAACCTTAAAGGTGATCCGTCACCTAACAGGCAGCCAGTGCAGTTCACGGAGCACAGGTGTAATATGACTGGTTCTAGAAGTCCCAGTCAAAAGCCTGGCAGCCGCGTTCTGCACCAGCTGCAGGTGGCAGATATCAACCCCAGGTAGCCCTAGGTAGAGGGAATTGCAGTAATCAAGATGGGTAGTGACAAAGGCATGGACCAATGTTGAAAGATCACCCAGAGGAAGCAAGTGTTTCACCCGGGCGATATTCCTCAGATGGTAAAAAGAGAATTTAACGACAGCTGACACCTGAGATTTTAGGGTCAAACCATCATCGAAAATAACGCCCAGGTTACGCACCTGATTGGAGGTAGAGAGCGACATACCACCAAGTAATAAGCCTGATGGTTGTCCAGCTCCCAAACCCGCCCCCGGACGACCTGGGTCCACTACCAGCACCTCAGTCTTATCCGGATTCAGTCTCAGCCAGCTGGAACTCATCCAAAGTCTGATCTCAGCAAGGCAGTTATTTAGCACGGAGAGTGCATCATCTTGTCCGGGCAGAAAGGACAAATACAGCAGTGTATCATCTGCATAGCAGTGAAAACCCAGACTGTATCGCCTGTGAATATCTCCCAATGGCAGCATATACACTGCAAACAACATAGGGGCTAGAATGGAACCCTGCGGTACCCCACAAGGCAGGGAGTGAGCACCATTGGAATAAATTCCAGTGGCAACTCTCTGAGACCTGTCTGTGAGGTAAGAATGGAACCATTTGAGGACTGTACCAGACAGCCCACAAAAAAACCGCAGGCACTTCAATAGCACATCATGGTCTACAGTGACAAATGCAGCAGAGAGATCAAGAAGGAAAAGAATAGTACGTGCCTTTCGATCTCTAGCCATTAGGAGGTCATCCAATACCCGGACAAGGGCAGTCTCCGTGCTATGCTTCTTCCTAAAACCAGACTGGAGAGTATCATAGACATTGTGAGTTGTAAGATGATCATCCAATTGCAACGCAACCACCTTTTCAATAACCTTACCAACAAATGGCAAGTAAGAGACAGGCTGGTAGTTGGCTAGACAATCTGGATCCAAGGAGCATTTTTTAAGGAGTGGTTGAACGACCGCCTCCTTGAGGGGTCAGGAAAGACCCCCCCTCTCCAAAGACTTCCAGACAATGTCAGCAAGGATCGGGCAGATAACTTCTACACATCCCACTAAAAGAGGTGTAGGACCCGGATCCAAACTACACCTGTTTGGTCGCAATGTTTGGATGATCTTCACAATGTCAGTGAACTCCAGCCGGCAAAAATCTGACCAGACAGAACAAGTGCATGGCACTTCCTGTCAACCACTGCAATCCCTCATAGGGGAGGTCGGACCGATGCCAGGCTTGATGCTGGCAACCTTATCTGCAAAACACTAAGCGAACTCTTCGCATCTCAGCTGAGAAAAAGCTTCTCTGGGCTGGAGACAGATTGGATTGCACAATCTGTCAACAGTCCGGAAAAGCTGAGCCGGTCGATTCTGTGTAGCAGAAATCTCCCTGGACAGGAATTCTGCCTTCTTACGGGTGATTTCTTATTGATAACCATCATAATGTGCCATCAACCTAAGCCTGTCAGCATCATGGCCGGATTTCCGCCAGGTTCTCTCCAACCTTCGGCGAACTCGCCTTAACTCCTTCAAGAAGCCATCAAACCAAGGGCTCCTTAAACGAAGGGTGAGAGGTCGAACATGAACAGGAGCAATCTTGTCCAGTGCATCTCCCACAGCCTTGTTATAGGCTAGTACGAGATCATCTGGACTCATGCATTCATCTGACAAGCCCGATAGATCCAGTACCGCCATTAGGTCACTGGGGTTAATGCCCCTTAAAGGGCGGTATTGAACCATCTCTGTAGGGGCAGACCTATTAGGGGGAGCCCTGAAACTGAACCTTATGGTGTGATGGTCAGACCAGCTGACTGGTTCCACCCCCAAATCAGCAATCTCCATACCCAGAAGAAAGATCAGGTCCAGTGAATGACCCCCTACATGGATCGAGGAGGTAACCACCTGTGTTAGGCCCAGAGTCATCATCAGCTGGAGGAGCTTTTGACCAAAGTGCGAGAGTTAACTAAACTAAGGTAATAAAGTAAAAATCTCTAACAGCCTAGGTACTGTGCTGGTAGTGTGGGTGAACTAAGTGTAACTAGCCATTTTCTTGAAAAAAAAAAATAAACTCATTTCAATTTACATACTGATGCTGGATAAGAGCTTATTAGGACATGCAGCCAGGCATTAAGCCACTTCAGTATAAGTACAGTAGCAGGGCCCTTGACAGGAATTCTGGGGCCCTACCATCTTGCAGCCCCATCCCTGCACACAGTATGTTGGCACTGGCAGCCTGCCCTTCTCTTGGTGCTGGGCCCTGGGAATTATCCCTGCTCCACCACCCTCTCAAGGGCCCTGATAAGTAGGAGTTAACAACTTACTTAAAAAAAAATTTGGAGTGAACGCTTTTGCCTGGACTCTGCCCCTAGTGCTCTGTTCCTGTATCTTTCTATCTTTCTTGACCTTACTGAAATAAAAAAGACAAACACACAGTCAGTTTTCATTATCTTGTGTTTATTACTGACAAGACAACAAATTCAACATTTCAAAAAGGGATGGCATGTAAAAAGTTTCTCGGGTATGTACGTTTAATTTTTTTCATGAATTTCATGCCCTGCTGGCATTCCTTTTGGACTGTATGTCCAGAAAGTAATGCTTTGTGAAAAGTGTGTACTGTTTTCCAGGTAGCAGTTTTATAAATTTCCTGCAGGGAGACACCCAAGGAAACTGCCACAGAGGCAGAGGTGTCCCTTGTGGAGTGAGCCCTATGGCCTTCAGATGGCAATTTGCCAGCTTTGCTAGAACAAAACAGTATTCAGAAAATTATCCAACAAGAAATGATTCTCTTGAATGCAGATTTACCTTTCCCAACATCACCACAGGTGATGAGTAACAGAGTATTAGTGGACCTTACATCTTTTGTGTGGTCCAAGTAGTAGCTCAGAGCTCTCTTAACATTCAGACTGTGGAACTTCTGTTCTCCTGAGTTGGATTTTGCTGTAAAGAACACTGGGTAATTGACTGATGCAAATGAAATTCAGACACCACTCTAGGGAATAATTTTCTGTTAGTTCTTATGACTCACTAGTTCCTGTGCAATATGATATAATTAGGATCTATGCAGAGGGCTTGCAGCTCACTCGCCCTCCTGGCAGATGTCACTGCCATAAGAAAAACTGCTTTCCAGGTGGCATACTTCAGAACGGCAGTTGCCATAGGCTCGAAGGGAGCCTCCATCAGTTGGGCAACACACAGATTCTGGTCCTATGGAGGGACAGGATCCCTTATTGGAGGGTACTGGTGATTAAGGTTTTTAAATAATGTTTTGAAGATGGGCTGAGAGTCCACTGACCTGTCCTTGCCAGCTGAAGCATATGCTGACCCTGCTGCCAAATGAACCTTCAAGGCTGATGGCCTGAAGCCCAGGGATCATAGGTGGACTAGGTAGTCCACGACTGAAGTCAGACTCACCCACAATGGGCTGAGCCATCTAGGGGAACACCAAAAAAGAAAATATTTTCCACTTTGAGGCATAGGTTTTCCTTGTTGCTGGTTTCCTAGAAAACGTAAGTACTTCCATAACCTCTCCAGAGAGATTTAGGCCAGAAAACTCTAGCCCTTTAAGTATCATGAAGAGTTCTCAGATCTGGGAATGCTATTCTGACCTGAGACAATGTCAGCAGGTTGTAGCTCAGCGGCAGGTTGATTGGATGGCTGCCGGACAGGGGCAGGAGCAGGGAGTACCAAATCTGTCTGGCCCCATCTGGAGCTATAAGATTCATTATTATGGACTCCCTTCTCAGTTTTAGAAGTACTTTCAGCAAAAGTGGGAAGGGTGGGAAGACATATAGGAGCTTCCCGGACCAGTTGAGGACCATAGCATCCTCTGGGACCGAGCCCACTCAAGGGGGGTCTGTAAGAGAACAGTGGGAACTGGTTGTTCTCCCAAGATGCAAACATATATCTCGGATGTATCCCACCTTCCAAACATTGTCGCCAGCACCAGCTGGTTCAGGGTCCACTTACTATTTGCCTAGCTGATTCTGCTCAGGGAATCTGCTGGCACACTGTCCTTCCCTGGCATGTGAAATATTGAAAGCTGGACCTCCAGGGAGTATGCTAAGTTCCAGATCTTCACTGCTTCTGTGCACAGTTTTGAATATCTTGTTCCTCCCTGTTTGCTTATGTAATACATAGTTGTGGTATTGTCTGTCCTGATCTGGATAGACTGACCTCTAATGTGAGAGGAAAAAGCCTGCATTGTCAGGTACACTGCCCTGAGCTCCAGAAGATTTATGTGCTCCTGAGTTTCCTGCATACTTCATGTGCTGCTTATTGTGAGGTCCTCCAGATGGGCACTGTAGCCCAGGAGGGAAGCATCTGATGTGAGTATGACTGTAGGTGATTGCTGAAGGAAGGGAACTCGCTCTCTGAGGCTGCATTCCTCTTTTCACCATACTAGTGCCTATAGCAGGGACTTTGTGACTGGAACTAGTTTTGAAAGTGGTTCCCACATCTGGGACTAATGGTTTCCAAGGTGGTACTGGATATCTCTCATTTGGAACCTGGCACCTGACATCACTGCGATGGATGATGCCATGTGGCCCAGCAAGTGCAGGAAATCCCTTGCAGGTCTGGGCCAACCTACCTTGAGGGACAATGGGGTTGCAATCAGGTTTGCCACAGTGCTTGGGAAGGGATGCTTTCCCCTGTAAAGTATCCAGTTTTGCGCTTATGAAGTCCAGAACCTAAACAGGGTCTGATTGTGACTTTTGTACATTTATGAGGAAGTCCAGGTCCTCCAGGGTGTCTTGTATCAGATGAAGAAAGGACTTGACTTCCTGGTATGATTTTCCTGAAACTAGCCAGTGGTTCAGGTAGGAAAAAAACTACCACCCCTTGCCTGACAAATGTGCTGCCACTGAGGCCAGGCACTTTGTGAACACCTTTGGTGCTGATGACAAGACAAAGGGAAGGGCTGTGAATTGGCAATTCTCTAATCTGAATCTGAGGTACTTTCTGTGACTGGACCTGACTGGTATGTGAAAATGAGCATCTTTCAGATCCAGTGACCATAGCCAGTCTCTTTTTTGCAGTGATGGAATTACTGAGCCCAGTGTTACCATACTGAACTTTTCCTATATGAAATGTTTGTTCAGCTATCTCAGATCGAAAATAGGTCACCACTCCCCATTTTTTGTGAGTTAGGAAGTATGTTGAAATAAGTCCCTTTCTCCATTGTGAGGAAGGTATCTTTTCCATTGCATTTGCTTGCAGCAGCTTCCTTTTTACTCCCATCTCCAACATGAGTCTTTCTGCTGGAGTGTGAAGATGAAAATCTTAGATTTTGCAGTTTGGGGAATTTTCTAAACTGCAGGGACAAATCCTGACTCACTATTTCCAGAACCCATCTGTCTGTGGTCACCTTTGACCAATTCTGAAAACAGTGAGTCAATCTTCCCTGACTGTTAATGGATGGGTAACCTGTGCAGACATGTCAGGGGTTTTGCTTAACCTAAGCCTTGGGGGCCAAACTTGCAACAGCATACCTGATGGCCCTTCAATCCCTACCTCTTAAGAAATCCCTGTGTGGAGCAAAGTCATAGGTAATGTAGGGATGGGGAAAGTTTCCCCCTACCTCCATCTCCCCTTCCTGGAGTCTTGCAGAAGTGCAGGACTTTTCCCTGTCAGTGTTGCTCTTGTAGGTGGACTTGTAATCATCTACCTTTTTTATGTAAGCTACCGTCTTGTCACCAAACAGTGAATATCCCTCACAAGGGAAGATCCACTGTCTTTGTCTGCATATCCTGGAATACGTCAGTAGTTCTAGGCCAGGCTAACCTTCTTAGGGACACTGCATGGGCCATGACCCTGGATACAGTGTCATTCGTGTCAACTACCATACGGAACTGGTACTTTGAGGCATCAACAGCTGATTTTGCTGTGTCAGCCAAATCTTGTGCTAGGTCACCAGCAGCTTTCTCACTCATTGACAATACTGAGCTCCCAGAGGGCATTTTGGTATTGAGCTGTGAGGGCCAAGTATGCTGCCTGCCTTAATTGCAAAGCAAGCTGAAGTATAAACTTTTTTGCTCATGCTATCCAGCTTCCAGAATATTTTTCAGGAGGTTGAGAGGAAAGTGGAACCTTTGCCTTGTCACAGACAGCAGTCTGGACCACTCCCTCATAAGCGGGGTAAGAATACAGGTATTCAGAACCCTGTTCATCTGGCCCGGTACTTTTTCTCAATTTTCTTATCTATGTCAGCAACTGAAGTGGGTGCTGTCATGATTCTACAGGTGGCCTTCTTGAGGGACTTGTGAATGGGCAACAGCAGCCATTTTGTGGAAATTAAACCCATCATATCCAAAAATTCCACCCCTCCTCTTCTTCTTCAGTCTCCTAAGAGGTGATGTTGAGGGTATTTACCATATGCCTCACAAAGGAATAGTGTGAGGTATAGTCATCTTTGGGTCTGGAAGGGGAGCCAAACTTTTGTTCTGGAGAACCGTCTGGTTCTATGGGTTCTCCTTCATCCTCCTCCTTCTCTTCAAAATACAATTCAGCCTCTCTCCTCATGGGCACTGGGAATGGAACTAAAGCGGGGGAGAGGACAGGCATATTCATGAAATTCCCCATAGCCTGGAATGCCCAGAGGAACTGCCATGCCTTAAAGTAGTTCACCCAGAATGTGAAAAAACATATGTTATGTAGAGTGTTTTGATATGTATGTTAAATCCTAGTGTGTCCTTCCCTCTGTCTGCTATTTGGAGTTTTTCCTAAATTGCCTGCTAGCTGTATGGTAGTTTTATGACCCCTTGGGAACTTCATAACAAATAGTTTTATTGGCTTTCTTTCTCCCAGGATGTACCCTCTTCATAACAGTGATGTAAGCCATGCCCTTAGATTTAGCATGTGTATTGCTTTAAAATTAGTTTAGCAACAGCAGTCTTGTAACTTATTATCCAGGTTGCACATATGGCAACAGTTAGTTTAGCAGATACCTGAGAGTAAGCTAACTGGAGTTTCTGTAAGACAACAGCTACTAAATAGCTCTGATTCACTATTTTTGTTTTCTCTGTGCATCAGGTCTAACTAGCAGGAGTGTTTTAACATCAAAAACACAAATAATGAATTAGAGCTATTTAGTAGCTGTTGTCTTACAGGAACCCCAGTTAGCTTGCTCTCGGGTATCTGCTAAACTAGCTGTTGCCATTTGTGCTCCCTGAATAAGAAGTTACAAGGCTCTGCTGTTGCTAAACTAATTTTAAAGCAATACACATGCTAAATCTAAGGGCATGGCTACATCACTGTTACATGAGACAGAGGGCATCCTGGGAGAAAGAAAGCCAATAAAACTGTTATGGAGATCCCCAGGGGTAATAAAACTACCATACAGCTAACAGGCAATTTAGGAAAAACTCCAAATAGCAGACAGAGGGAATGACACACTAGGAGTTAACACACATATCAAAACACTCTACATAACATATGTTTTTTGCACATTCTGGGTGGACTACTCCTTTAAGTCATGTACTCTATTGAGGGCATTTTATTGGTGACTGCTGGTGGCTCCTTTCCTTCTTCAGGAGAATGGACAGCGACATGTTTTTCTTTTTGTTCTTCTTGTGGCAGGCATTGTCTCTAGTGTCTGCTCAGAGGCTTCTTTAGTTTTTAGCGGATTCAGGGCTCCTCCATTCAGCCACCTGATTTCTGAACCATCTCTAGTGGCCTTTTCTTTCTTATTTGTCCTCTGTGACAGGTACTGCTGCTTGCCTTGAGGTCACACAGAGGCAGACTGAGAAGCCATAATGTCTTCTAAACTTTTAGCCCTTTTCTTTTCTGTTTTAGGGCAAAACTTAATATAAAGATCGTAATCGATAAAATCGTGAGCTAGACCCAGGCACCTTAAGCACAACTCATGGCAGTCTGCCTTAGCCAGTAGTTAAAAGCAAACTTTATAATTTCTAAAGCCTGTTAGTCCCGTCTTCTTCTTAGGCCTGTCAGTCATTCCAAACACTGACAAAACAGGGAAGATTTTCCGGTTCCCAAAAACACAATTTCCAGTTGTAAAAAAAAAATCTATGTAAGCAGTAGGGATTTAGAAAGGAAAAAAAGGGTTTGGTTCCCTTTTTAAAGGTGACCCGCAATGAAAAATAACACCAAATAGTGTTAACAATATCAAAAAAGACCAATTATAATCTTGCTTCCCAAAATCAGAGAACCAAGAATAGTTATAGCAAATTACCACAAAGCTGTTAAATTTAACAGTTAAAAAAAAATGTTTTTTTCTCTCAAAATGAAACAGTTCCCTAAAGCAGGAATCGTGATGCAAAATAGCCTTCTCTGGTTCCTAAGAACTGATGTGGTACCAGAGAAATAGACAAAGTTATACAAAGTGCACTCTAAATAACTTTGAGCATCGATAAATTATCTATAGTAAACTTGAAAACTAAGAGTGAATAAAACAATAAACCATAATCGGCCTGAAGTACAAAGAGAAGACTTTGGAGCCACTGCTTTCTTCAGGTGGAGAAAAAAATATGCCATTAGAATGCAAGGGCGAGCAGAACCACACACCAGAGTTTTGAATTTCATTCTAAGTTTCTCTAATTAGTGTAAGATTCTAAGCCCTGGAGCAGCTCATTCCAGTGGAATGACAGCAGTTGTTAAGCATATGTGAGGGATTTTTGGTGTCTGAAGATACGTTCTGCAATTCTGTATCAAACTCCTTTTTTTTCCATGTTTTCTCATATAAGCACTTTTGTTTTAATGATTTCCAATGCTTAATACATTGTGTAAATAAAGTATTTGTTTTATTGATCATAATATGCTGACTGGAGGAGCATTTTTTTTAAAGAAGGTGTTCTTGTTACACTCAGAGGCAGCCATCATTCTGAAGGGACACACAACCCATTTTAAGTAATTTGAGAAACATAATCCTTCCTGACACAGGGAAGTGATTTCTGTGAAGTCTGATAAGACAGACTCAAATGCCACCTGGGGTTCGAGCAGTCTGCCTTGGCTTAACACAGCAGGACTGGTGAATGGGTTTAAAGGGTCTAGGTGGTCAAGGCATACCACCTTCGCAGAAAGCTAAGCACAGATGCAGGACACTGTGCAGAGTGACTAAGGGTGGAGGTCTGCAGAAGCCAGGTTTGAGAGGCGGAATGGTGGGGGTGCAGGAAAGAGGGTTGTCACAGGTACTGTATAGTGGAGAAATTTACTCAGTGGTTGCTTTTGTTCTTGAAAGTTGCTCTTAAGTCCTACAACAATGAAGCAGAGTTTTGCAGTACAACTGCCTGATCTGTTTATTTTTTAAATAAGACAAGTCTACAGCTATGTTACCTTATGAGTACAGAACGTACCATCAGTAGTAGTGTCCCAGAAGCAGGAATTAGCTGTGTGTAGCCCCGCTCCACTCTTCTGCATGACTGCACAGTTCACTAAAATGTGGAGTAAAACATGATTAGAAAGTAAAATAACATAGTAAAAAATAAGACATTCTGCAATACAGGTAGTCTGCTATAGTCTCCACATCAAAAACTGTCGAGAACAAAAAATATCAGATTCTGATATTGCTAAGGAACGACAGTGGCTTGGATGATTTTGTTAACATACATAATATTGTGATAACAAAAGGGATTTAGGGTTCATCTTGTCATTCACTCCTGCCACATGGCGGTGACTGTACCGAACAGGAGTAGGGATACACTGCATGCTTATCAGCCGGAATGATATCTCTACTGTATGTTAATACTGCCTCTGAGACCATGCCTACGGTTGTAAGAGTGGTCTCATGTGAATTCATCGTACATGAGAACTGCAAACCAAAGGTAAATGGTCCTGATACCCTAAGAATGTAAGTGAGGCTACTTTTACAACTAACTGCATGAGTGGCCTAGGTGGCAGTACTAATATATTATCGAGCGCGTGATCAATAATACATATTTTTTAAAACCTTACCTGAACATGCCAATTTACAGGGCAGCTGCGTGTGAGACTCTCTTCACAGAATAATAGCATCACATATGCAGAGGAAAGGAGTGTTTCAATTGGTTGGGAGCAGTCCCTTGATCGGTAATCTTGCTGAATTACCCTTCATTCCATTCTCATTCAGGCATTTGTCTAGTCCTATTCTGAAAGACTGAACAGTGATACAGTAGCTTCCACATCCTCACTGGATAGGCTATTCTACATGCTGATTTATTATTTGTAATTTCTGACCAGCAAAGGCCCTCGAAGACTGATGGCTCATTTCCAGGCATGTCCTGGTCGATGGATTAAATGGACCTGTTTTACTGACATAGGGAATGTTGGCCAGAACACCAGGGAAACCTATACTCTAATAATAAACTCCAACGATAAATGCCATGGAATCCTAAACTTATACCTCGGCAGCCAGTGGATATACAGGATCCCACTTTAACCTCTCATCTGAAGCATGGCACCTCAAGAGTGCTGCAGCTCTCTAGTGCTGCTCTAGTGTCTGTATTGGATATTAGCCCAAGTTCCTAGTGTAGGACTAGATGCAAACATATGAAGGGCAGGACACCAGAAGTCTCGCTGCCCATTGAGACTGGTCTCCCACATCTCAGTGATAGTATCTTTTAATGTTAGCATCCTGCAAATATATGTCTAAATCTTTCTTGGCTGAGTCTTATCCCTCTGAATTTACATTACTTGGGAAAGACTTCACTACACTACACCTACCACCCTGTGGGAAGTAGGATTCCCTCCTATCTCTACTGACTAGTTCCTCTTGTATTTGTTTATTATGACCTTTGCTTGTGTTCCCATTTGTCAAGTACTAAACCCTAGATCTTTAATTACAGATTTTAAGACTCCATAAAACCTGATCAAGTCTCCTGTCATCCACCTTTGCTTTAA
The DNA here is from genome assembly GCA_016271365.2 of Neoceratodus forsteri. Classification (NCBI taxonomy): domain Eukaryota; kingdom Metazoa; phylum Chordata; order Ceratodontiformes; family Ceratodontidae; genus Neoceratodus; species Neoceratodus forsteri. Next base: position 719,745,531 of record CM057458.1, on the reverse strand, counting down.
AGGCACACTGTCGGCTTTTTAACCATTGTTCAGTACTCCTGTAATAGTTGTGCCTGTTAACTGAGCTCTACCATGTAACTGCTCAGATTACATTTCAAATGCACATTTGCTATCTTAAATAATTATTTTTCACAAAAATGACTTTAACTCGGGCCAAACTTATCAACGTGATGTGCTTATTTATACACATCCCTGACACTGGTATGGAGCTGAATCATGCCAAACTCATGTATGAATGAGTTTGGCAATTTGGGAGGGGGCATATAAAGTACACACCTTGCTATATCATACAACTGTGCTGATTTCGTCCCGGTTTCACTTTTCTAACAACAGTTTCTATATGAAACAGACCTCGATTTGAAAAATGACTGTTATTGCTGAAATCTTCACAGTTACATTATAAAGCAAGCTGTTTACTTTATATGCCACCTAAATTGTCAAACTCATTCATGCACAAGATTTAGTGCCATACCTATGATGGAGATGTGCAGGAAGGAGCACGCCACGTCAATAAGGTCAGTCCGAGTAAAAGTCATTTTTGTGAAAAATAAAGATTAAAAATAGCAAATGTGCATTTGAAATGTAATCTGAGCAATTACATGGTAGAGATCAGTTAAAAGGCACAACTATTACAGGGGTTCTAATGGTTAAAAAGCTGACAGTGTCCTTTTAAGCTAAACGAGTTTAGGTTATTATGTCTATCTCTGTATTCCATTTTATCATCTCCTATCATCATTCTAGTTGCCCTCTGTACTCTTTCCAATAATCTATCTACATCCTTTGAATGATACAGATTTCAGAACTGGCAGCAGTACTTCTGTTTTTTGTTTGTTTGTTTTCATTTAAATTGTATTGCTTTTCTGTGTTAAAGTATGTGTGTTGAAGATTAGCAAGTCAACAATACTGTTTTAGATCAGCCCTGCGGCGCTGGGGGTTGAGGCACTGGTCATCACACCGCGGGCCATTCTAGTGACCTGGGCTCGGGAACGAGCTCGGACCACTGGGGTTGGCGGGAAGGAGAGGATCGAGCATCCAGAGGATTGCTCTCCTCTCCTGGAGTGCATTCCAGGGGCTCTCCTGCCTGATGGTGGCTCCTAGCAGTGGCTAGGGATTCTACACCTCTGGCGGGGGTAGCCAATGTGGTACTGGCTGTGACGTGTGTCTGTGAGGGGAGGTGGGAGTGTCTCCCTCATGCACTGATACCAGTGCACATCCATGCCAGTAAGGGGAGGAATTAAGGAAAATGCCCTACCCCTGGTAGGCGAAGGTGGGTTTTGTGACTCCGCATCCATGCCCACTGTCGGGTCTCTGTCCTCCTCTGGTGCTTTGCAGTCTGGCTGCTCTACCTGATTATAGATAGAGCACCAGAAAAGGAGTCAGTGGTCCCACCCCAGGGGACTGAGAGCTGGGGGGGGGGGGGTTGAGCGGACCAGGCAGCGAGAGCTAGGACACCGGAGGATGGAGGAGAGTACTTCAGACCAGATAGGAGAAAGCGGAGGTCAAGTAACCACACTGGAGAGAGTCCAGGGGTAAAGAGGTAAGAGTATAAACAAAATATAAAATACAATATTTTAGAAAAACATAATGAATATTAACAAACATTGCATACCTAAAGTATTGTACACTAAATTACTAAGGAGTATGTCAATTGGGTGGTGCTAATCAGACAACTCTATATACACTAGTACAGAAGTCCTATTAAAATTACTTGTGCTACAAGGTGCCGAAAACAAAAAAGAAAACAAAGGACACAGTATTATTCAGTTGTATCATTACATTTTCCCCTGTATTCTTAGATACCCCAAGGTATTTAACATCTAGAGAAGACAGACAGTAAGAGAAGGAAAAAGCAGAAAGGGCACATGTTTATCTAACCATAACTTGGACAATAGTATACAGAATTAGATAAAGGATAGAGAAGACCAGAACGATGACATACTGTATGTGGGCTGTTGGCATTCAGGCCAGTGCCACCTTGTCAGCCCCACACTGCAACCAGTGGACCCCTTTCCCTCCCCCTTCCCCCTCTGTAGCTTGCAGAAGCTGCAGGGCAGAGACAGCAGTGGGGGGTGGGGGGACAGAAATGGTAATATAAGTATGTCCAGACCGACATTCAGCCGACAACTTAATCACCAAAAAGGGCTTCTTACCTCTTTCTAGCAGGCAAGATAGGTATCAAGGGAGGAGGCTGGAGCCTTGAGTGACTTTTTCCCCCCTCCCAGTTTCCCTAAGAATGTTGGGACTGCTCTGGCACATCCTAGGGTTCAGCATCTAAAGTCATCAGCATCACTTAATACTCCATTGGTTGAAAGCACTGCTGGTGGGCCTTTACAGGAGCAGCTCAGCCTCCAACCAATAACAGGACGGGAAGGTGGGACTCAGGCAGGGAGGGAGTCCGAGGTTGGGAGGTGGAGTAAGGATTCCATACAGGTGGATGCAACCTGGAAGAGAGCCTTTCTTTGTTGCAGCAGCCACCTAGGCACAGACTTTTCCCACATTCCCACCCTGTAAGAATAGGCTAGGAGTACCTCCCATGGACAGTCCCGGGAGGTGAAGAAGAAATGGAATCAGCTGGGAACAGAGGCTGGTTTTAAGTATGGGCTCTGCAGTTGATCTGAGACTGCACAGTTGGAAGCTGGCATGAGAAGGCCCACTTGGTGAAGATGAAAGGCCATGGGATGACACTGGACTAAACTTGGGCTACAATGAGCGTTGGTCTTCATCAAGGCACAGTAAAGGATGTTTGATTCTCATTGGGATCTTATTTGCAAGGGGCTCTGGTGATCATCAGAGCCAGTGTGGTTTTTGGCAGCCCCACCTCTCTGCTTCCAGCTGTCACCTCTCTCTAGGGACAATAAACAATGTCAGCCAGGGAAGTACTATGTACACATGTATACAGTTAATGAAATGATTAATGACACAACATTTGCAAGGTTCTGTATGCCTGCCATGACTGCTGGAAAGGATCATAAATGCTACAAAACTGGCTGTAAGTATTGTAAATAAAGCTGTGGGACTATCCCATAATAGTCTGCACCCTGGTCCTGACTCATCTATGGTGACTCTGGGCAGCTACGGTTGGGAAGATAAAGGATAGTGAAAAGGAAAAGCAATAAGGTAATATGTACCAGTATCTCTCGAAGTTTTGCTTCCAGTATTTAATACACAAGGAGAAAAGAAACAGCTCCAGATAAAGTGCTATGGTGCTAGTATCACAACAGAAGAGCAGTGCAGGAAAAAAATATAGCACCCATAGCCATGTAATGCTCATTCATCAACGGTTAAGAACAGTAAACCGCTTACTTAAAAAAATGCAAATCATACCAGTGCCTCACTAGAGATGGTGAAATAACCGTCAGACCATAGCTATGATGTCACAGCAGGCAGCCGCATAAAACAGACATTTTGCTCGGAGGACTCTAACTTCCTCAGAGTTGAGGATCACCCCCCCATAATAGTGCACAATATATAAACAAGATGTGCTGTCAACCAATGGGAATATGCCATGTCACACTAGTTAAAAACAAAACTTGGTGTTGTCATGCTTGTAATGATCACATACAATGCCGCAGGAAGGGATACCAAAGTCTAGGATTATACACCTACTGGCATGTTGGAAAAAATAAAGAAACCCATTAAAAAATATACAGGGAAATGTTATATCTGTTAAAAGAGTATGAAAGAAATGATGCAAATAAATTTATTATATTGTGTGAAATGATTCAAATCCATAGATACCTACACCCCCAGTCATGAAAAAGGCATAAAACACCAGGCACCCGACTTATTACAAAATATGAAAATGGAAGGCGCACTTAGCACAAACACTAATATCCATCCCATTAAATACAAAAGTATCAACAAATGAATTTACATTTAATACATAAGCAGGAAAAATGCCCGATCCCATACAGGACGTCACAGTTTAAGGAAAAAAGCAGAAAGTTCAACATTTTCTTTCAAACCAGATTCCCCTCGGGCTCCCAATTCATAGATCCAGTAACTTTCATATTTACCTGTGAGGTTCTCTGTATCTCCTCCCCTAGGGCCAAGGCGCCCTCGCTCTACCACTACAAAACTGCTAAAACTATTAGGGATCTGGTGGCCCAGTTCTATCCCCCGCATTAAATGCAGAGACAGTTGCCCCCCAGCACATTCAGGTGTTGTAGATGTAGGTATTACCCATTAATTAATCAATGCAAGGATTTTATACATCCATGCAGGTGCAATACAATTCCCCTGAAGGATTTTATAAACTGTGATACTATGGGGTGGTCCATCTAATGTCTTACAGCTGTGGTGTTCACTATGTAGGTCACGCCACCAGACATTTTAAACTTAGAATAGGGGAACATGTTGGAGCCCTGCAGAGGGGGGATACATCTTACGCAATTGTAAAACATGCCACGGGTCTACCCAACATTGTGCATAAAATCAATTTTGTAGGGGTAGCGCAAGGTGTGTCTTGGACCTAGGGGAAGGGATATAGAGAGCCTCATAAGTAAATGTGAAAGTTACTAGATCTATGAATTGGGAGCCTGAGGGGAAACTGGTTTGAATGAAAATGCTGAACTTTCTGCTTTACTTCCAAAACTGTGATGTCGTGTATGGGATCAGAAATTTTTGCTGCTTTTGTATTAAATGGAAATTTATTTGTTGATACTTTTGTATTTAATGTTAAGGGGGATGGACATTGGTGTTTGTGCTAGGTGCACCTTCTATTATCATATTCTGTAATAAGTCGGGTGCCTGGTGTTTTATGCTTGTTTCATGCCAGGGGGTATATGTATCTATGGGTTTGAATTACTTCACATGATGCAATAAATTCATTTGCATCATTTCTTTCACACCCTTTTAAAAGATATAAAATGTCCCTCTATATTTTTAATGGGTTTCTTTATTTTTCACAACATGCCAGTACGTGAATAATCCTAGGCATTGGTATCCCATCCTGCAGTATTGTATGTGGTCATTACAGGCATGACAACACCAAGTTTTGTTTTTAACAAGTGTGACATGGCACATTACCACGGGTTGACAGCACATCTTGTTTATAATATAATATAATTTATTTATAAAGTGCAATTCAAACAAATATCACAGCACTGTACAGAAGTTGACATATTGTGCACTATTTAAAGGAAAACTACACCCTCATAACATTAACATTTTATTTGTTTCCATGCCAACAGACAACTCCTTTCCTGTAACTGTTAGGGCTATATGTGTTACCTTTAGTCTGTTTTCACTGCTCATGGTAGCCCCTGTGACTGCCCTGGGGGTCTTCATTTCATGGTTATTGGAATCTCATTGTTCATGAGAACTGCATTAACACATAATGGCATGATGTCAGATCAACCGTCTGTATCATGTATCTCTATGCTGAAAACAAATACCTTGCAAAAACTCTCTGGAGACACATAAACTGAGTGAAGTTTAAAGGGGAAAACCCTGCATTATAACTCAAATGGACTGCAAAACTCACTGAAGGTAAAGTGGTATTTCTTGCAGCTTGTTTCTTTGAAGACTAATTAAACAGACAGGCATACTGGAAAAGTTTAAAGCTTGATTACGCATCATGTTCTCATATGCTAATGCTGTTCTCAGGGACAATGAGATCTCAGCAACCATCAAATGGAACTTCTTAGGAGAGTTACAGGGCCAAGTATGAAGGGTGAAAACAGACTAAGGCAGTTGCATGCATCTCTAACAGCTACATGAAAAGAGTTGTCTGTTGACATGGTAACAAATAACATTTGGAAAATATGAGGGTGTAGTTTTCCTTTAATGAGCACCTATTTGGGGGGGGGGGGCCTCAACTCTGAGGAAACTCAGGTCCTCTGAGTGAAACGTCAGTTTTATGCAGCCACTTTCCATGGCATCATAGCTACATAGTTGTTTCACCATCTCTAGTGAGGTACTGGTTTGATTGGCACTTTTTTTTAAATAAACGGTTTACTGTTCTTAACCGTTGATGTGTGAGCATTTCTTGGCTACAAGTGCTATATTTTTTCCTGCACTGCTTTCCAGGATTTAATGAAGACCTGATCACATTCAAAAATTGGTAACGGGTCTTCCATTTATGCTGTAATTCCTGTATATGTTGTCTTATATATGTTCTGTATAATGTGCCATCTTTCCTCCGGACCTGCTCGCAAAGCCTGCCACATATATGCTCTGTGTAGTATGCCATCACTTCTCTGGACCTGTCTGCAAAGTGTGTCTCATATATGCTCTGTATAGTCTGCCATCTCTTCTCTGGACCTGCCTGCAAAGTCTGTCTCATATATGCCCTGTATAATGTGCCATCACTTCTCTGGACCTGCCTGCACAGTTTTTCTCATCTATGCTCTGTATAGTGTGCCATCACTTCTCTGGACCTGCCTGCACAGTTTCTCTCATATATGCTCTGTACAGTGTGCCATCACTTCTCTGGACCTGCCTGCAAAATTTCTCTCATATATGCCCTGTATAATGTGCCATCACTTCTCTGGACCTGCCTGCACAGTTTTTCTCATCTATGCTCTCTATAGTGTGCCGTCACTTCTCTGGACCTGCCTGCAAAGTTTCTCATATATATGCTCTGTATAGTGTGCCATCACTTCTCTGGACCTGCCTGCAAAATTTCTCTCATGTATGCTCTGTATAGTGTGCCATCATTTCTCTGGACCTATCTGCACAGTTTTTTCTCATATATGCTCTGTATAGTGTGCCATCACTTCTCTGGACCTGCCTGCAAAATTTCTCTCATGTATGCTCTGTATAGTGTGCCATCATTTCTCTGGACCTACCTGCACAGTTTTTTCTCATATATGCTCTGTATAGTGTGCCATCATTTCTCTGGACTTGCCTGCACAATTTTTCTCATCTATGCTCTGTATAGTGTGCCATCATTTCTCTGGACCTACCTGCACAGTTTTTTCTCATATATGCTCTGTATAGTGTGTCATCACTTCTCTGGACCTGCCTGCAAAGTTAGTCTCATACATGCTCTGTATTATGTGTCATCACTTCTTTGGACCCGCCTGCAAAGTCCGTCTCATATATGCTTTGGATAGTGTGCCATCACTTCTCTGGACCTGCCTGCAAAGTGTGTTTCATATATGCTCTGGATAGTGTGCCATCACGTCTCTGGACCTGTCTGCAAAGTTTCTCTTTGTGTAGGCTAATATTTGTGCTGCCTTTTTCAAGCTGTTTCACACTAGCATTCCTGTTTGAAATCAGATGTTATTATAAATCCCAACTCTTTCTCCTGTTATACCTTCCTTAAATCAACCCATTCAGGCTCCAGCTTTTTTTTTTTATTCTTCTCCTTTGGTATCTGGGCAAGGTCCACTGGGCATGAGGCTCATTTTCAGGGTTAACCCAGAAGAACAGGAGAAGCTAAATGATTTGCTTAGGGTTACACATGCGAGCAGAGGTTGTGGGAATCAAACCCAAGTATGCTGTATGTACCAAGCTCTGCAGCACTGTGCACTTCCCTTTACTAAACTTAATGATCCACCAGTTTTTAAATTCAACTATTTATCCAAGTATTTGTATTACCAGGAAAAAGCTGCTTTGAGCGATGCTGATTTACAAGGAGGTCCCAGTTAGGAGAATCAGTAGGTACGGCACATCAAAACATTCCATCTCAGAAATTACAGGCAACAATACTAAGCAGCAGATTCATATCACAAGTAAAAGTCATGATGTATGATAGTATGTTAAGCAAAAGATACAGAACATCAGTATGAGTTGGAAAACAGAGTACAGAATAGCAAGAAGAATCAATGGTTACGGAGCATAGGTTTATGATCATGGTGCAAAGTACAAATACACATACAGGGCTACAGTCACTAACAGTAAATGCCAAATCATCAAGTCCATCTGCATACTCCCAGTCCGTTCCTTGCTAAATGCTGTTCTTCCTAGTTTTGTGTCATCTGCAGAATTGGTAACCCAGTTCTCTACTCTGACTGTTACTTGCTTTCACACAATTGTGAACCACCCCAGGACATATATTCTGTACCTGGCTTACGTTTATGTTTGCCCTTGCACATAGCAAATATATTGCTATGATGGTAGATTTGACAGGTGTGTCACTGTTGGGCCAATGCTGGGCAGTCTGCAGTGGGATCAACAGTGTCAAACCAATCATCAACCAGGCTGATCATGGCACTCTGCAGTGCTTGCTGGGTGGAAACATCATGATCTTCAAAGAAAAGAGCCACCTGAATCACAGGGCAGCTCTTTGCTTTGATATGCATGATGCCACCCAACAAGCAACTTATTAGCATCATAATCTGCCTGCACCTTGGCCCCCACCACACACACACATACACATCTTTAGATGTCAGTTGTTCTCTGTGCCTCATGCACAAAACACTATTCTCCCTAAAATCCTTTCGTTTGAGAAACTACTTGGATTTCTTCTCACAGTCCAAGTGATAAGCAATCAGCAGTGCCATGGTTTTGGATCTCCAGAGCTGCCCTCTTAGTCATATGACCAGCAACCACTGGTGCTACTTAGTGTTGACTCTCTCTATGGGCACCTGGCTGACAACTTTGTCCCAAAAGTTCTCATCATCGCTCAGTCCCAGGCCATCAACTTATTAACAGACATTTCTGTCTGAATACTTAATACCGCATCTGGGAGTCTCCACATCTCTGGCGTGAGGTCCCTATGCTTTACTGGAATCACTTAAAATAAAAAATGTCTAAATGACTCATGACAGCAGTATATCAAGACATGGCTCTTTTGAAACTTCTGTTTTTTTTTTTCTTGGCAGCCACTTGAAACAGATATGTGTTTGTCTTTTTATTGTTTGTTACCAGTGTTACTTGTTCTAATACATGCAGTGTACATGTTTGACTCAAATAGCCACAGTAAGGCTAGCAATTGCAAGTGTCTTTCACTGTTGACACTCCCACTCTCTGCCAAGTATCCCTCCCACCTCCTGATCACTTCCCATGTCCCCTAAATTTGAACCCGTCACTGGGGTGCCCAATCCCTAGTGTTGGCACCTGAAAAACAGAATACCATCCGTCAACGTCTTTTTATTTATTCTTTTTACATCCTGTAAAACAGAAAATGGTCCATTGATGTCTGAGGCCATCACTGTTACTCCCTCCCTACCCGATCGCACCACTCAGCACCCACCACCCCACAGCCTCTACCACTTACTTACCTACCATGGATCTAATGCTGTAATACTTCCTGGACCTGAGACATGTCTTCACTCTTTAAGACCAGACCAAGAACTGAGGAAATCAGGTAAGTTGCAGTCAATGATGTTCAATGCATTTTGAACGTGTACTCACAACTTGGTCATTTTTTTTTATTATCTTCCCCAACATTTTCAACATGGCCTTTTTGAGACCCCACCTCATGAACAAGGTAGGCGAAATTTCTCAAATACAGCGTGAAAGGTGATTTAGCAGTCACTCCACAAAATCACCTTTAGGGCAGGATTTGACATTTTTCATCTACCAGGTTCATGGGGTGGGATCATAAGAAGACTATGTTGAAAATTTGGGATTTCATAGATGTTTACAAGCAAGATAGACTTGCGTCCTTAAAGCCTGCCCTCTATACCGATGCTTACAATTTGGTTTTCATATCTCCACAATGAATATCCAAATTATTTTTGAATATATTCATGCTCCCACTATCTATTATTGCCCTAGGTAAGGCATTCCAAGGAGTAACCACCCTCTGACTAAACCAATGTTTACGTATGTTATGTTTCCAGTTTGGTTGTTTTAGTTGTTTATTGTGTCTTCTAATACCAAATTCATCCATTCTAGGGTAAATACCCAACTCATGGCAATAATCAAGATTTCCAATTGACATACCCAGGAGGCACATATCCCCTCTAAACCTTCTATAATGTAATGAATATAGGTTTAGGGACATTAGTGTAGATGGATATGTCAGTGTCTTCATCTCCTGAATAGATTTAGTAAATCTTCTCTGCACAGACTCAACTCTGTCAAAATATTAAAAGACAACAAAGTTATGAAGGTGGTAAAAAAACAAACTGGCACTGCTCCATTACTGATAGTGCAAAAAGGCTTGTATTAAATATATTTAAAAAGGCAATATACCCAATCAAGAACCCCAACCAGTTTTGCACTTAGTGTGTCATCAGGGGGATGGTCTCATGGTGCAAACATTATGAATTAAATAGTAGTCCCTTAAAGGGACAGTGCAACCACTGTCACTCCCATACATAAGGGTGGAGAGGGCCCTTTCCGGTAATTATCATCCCATCTCAATCCTCTCACCACTCTCAAAAGCCTTAGAGAAAGTAGTATCCTCCCAAATATCTGAGTTTCTTACCAAATACAGTATCCTCTGCCCTGAACAACACGGCTTCCGTGCTGGGCACAGCACCAATACCTCCCTCATCGAGTTTTCTAACTTCCTCCATTCCTCCCTGGACTCAGGCTCTCTTGCTGGTGCAGTGTTCATTGATCTGTCAAAAGCCTTTGACACCGTATCCCATCCTCTCCTGCTGGATGCACTCAGCCACACTGGCTTTGCAGCAGGACCTATCTCATGGTGCTCCAGCTATCTGTCTGCCCGGTCCCAGCATGTAAAAATCAATGGCACCCTCTATGACCACTGCCCTATCCGATCTGGGGGTTCCCAGGGCTCTATTCTTGGGCCCCTGCTCTTTTCCCTTTAACTCAACACCCTGCCAGGTGCCTTTACTGGTAAACTCCTCCTCCTTTATGCTGATGATGCTGTTATCTTCACTTCTGACCGTAACCCTACCGCCCTCCAAGATTCCCTGCAATTATCCTATAAAGACGTGGAAGCCTGGTTTAAAGAACATAGACTGGTTATCAATCTTAAAAAGACCAAATCTATTATCTTCTCCCACCCCCAAAACAAAGCTAGTAATTTCCAACTTCAAGTTTTCGCCAGCTTTATGTTCCCACTCGAACAAGTTTACACACACAAATACCTTGGGATAACCTTTGACCCTGCCCTCATGTTCCATTCCCATATCTCTGCCTTAGCCTCCACCACCAATATTCGGTTGGGAATCCTTTACCGCCACAAACACTGTCCCCCGACTCGCAGTTATGTCCTCCACTCTGTCACTTGTTGACTATGGCTTACCAGTCTACGGGTTAAACAACCATCGTTTATCCAACACTCTGATGTCAGTCAGAGCACCCAGTACCCTTCCTTCCCTACCAGCCAGTCGGCACTACTTACTCACCAACTGTCCAGCCACAAACAGCACTCGCCCTCGGCCCCCCGCCTGCCCGCAGCCAAGCCCACAGCCAGGCAACTTTCAGCAACAAAAACAACACTGAATACACCATCCAACAATCTGATGCAGGTTTTTTTTTTTTGTAGGTACCTTATTTTCTTCTCTCTCCTCTGGGTCCCTTCACCACAGTACTCTCAGCCGATACACAATCTGACTGTGTCGTGTCAATATCTAACTCGATGGCTGCTTGCTAGCTCAGCCACATGCTTACAATGAAAAAAAAATAAAGGAAACTAAAAATACAGAACCGGCCACATAAATGGACAGAATCAGCCAGACAAGCAATTTCACGTTGCAACTACCAATCGCTCTCGCTAAGTGAGAGATGAACCGCCATCTTTTCCGAAACTTCTGGCCTCCCCAGAAAGCACTTACAGCAAGTAATAACATGTGCTACTGGCATACAGACGTGGACTCCATACCAACTTTGCACCCACCCCAGCAACCTCTTCCGAAGCACGCAGTAAACACACTGGGCCCCACATTATAATCCCTAGTATATCATTCTAAAAAAGGCAGAGAACAAAAAAAAGAAATAAAAAAATGCACAAAAAAGCATCTCTATTGCATAAATCAAATATGCAATGGGGACATCATGGAATACATGATTTATCCACACATGAGCAGTTTGACCTTGGACACCTCACTTGTGGCTACACCACTCATGAGGTTACCCGAGGCCAAACTGCTCCTGTGTGGATAAATTATGTATTCCACTCCTCCACATTGCATATCCCCTATAGACACATATATTAAAGTGCAACATCAGAAGACATTCATTCATTGACAAAAGCAGCAATAATGTTTTATGCAAGACAATAATTCCATCCTATCATTCAGGCCTGGTATAGTCATAGCACCAAATGTGAAAATCCAAAATGACTCTGTTTCAAATTCTCATTCAGGTTTCCACCCCTGGGCCCTAAGGAGACTTTTTCAATGCCACAAAACTTAAAGGAATGGCCATTCCAACCTGCCATTTTGCACTGACTGGCTAGAGCATTACCTGGGTCATTTGTTAAAATGCACCTCAGATGTTCACCTGTTCTTGCTTTAAATTGTCTCACAGTTTTACTTACGTAAAATGCAGCACATTCACAAGCTGCCAAATACACAATATTTCGGTATTACAATTAAAGAAGCTTTTAACCTTGTATTCCCTGTTACAGTTGCTATTTCTACATTGTGCACAACTGGAGAATTTTAGAATCTGAACCATTGCTAAAAGAAGTAACAAAAATGAAACCGAGAATGGTCTACAGACATACCCAAAACTTAAAGGACAAATTAGTCCACAGTCATCAGGAACCTACTGAACTAAGTGCCAGTAAGGGTAACTGGTTGCCACCATTACCAAATGGAATTTTATGCCTCCATCCTTAAAACAGACACATTCACTACTTGCAACTGTAACAGGGGATACAAGGCTAAAAGCTTTTTAATTGTAATATCGAAAATATTGTGTATTTGGCAACTTATGAATGTGCTGCATTTTACGTAGGTAAAACTACGAGACATTTTAAAGCAAGAATAGGTGAACATCTGAGGTACATTTTGGCAAATGACCCAGGTAATGCTCTAGCCAATCAGTGTAAAATGGCAGGTAGAAATGGCAATTCCTTTAAGTTTTATGGCACAGAAAAAGTCTCCTTAGGACCCGGGGTGGAAACCTGAATGAGAAGCTAAAACAAAGAGAGTCATTCTGGATTTTCACATTAGGTGCTATGACTATTCCAGGCCTGAGTGATAGGATAGAATTATTGTCTTGCATAAAAAAATTATTGCTTGGGGGGTTGGGGGGCTTGGCTCCTACAGTGATGGCTGCCTAATTCATGTGCTCTCTGATCTCGGGGTTAAATTCTCTTGTATAGCGCCTTTTAGCCTGCACTATCTTCAACAAACAATGATTACTATCTTACTGGGAGGCTAAGGAATAACCCGCTATAATTATAACCGCTCAGCTCTCGGTTTAGTATGCAAATCTTGGACCAAATCCCTGAGGTAGTATGTCGACAGGCAAGGATCCAGATGTTCTCTCAGGCCTCAATGCACAGCAAATAAATAGCATGTTTGTGGCCCTCATGCAATGCATGGCGGAGGTCACTATAGCCTCCAATAATACAACAATGGCGATCCCAACAAATGGAAACTAGAATCTGTAGAGTAGAATCGAAAGTTATAGCTAACATCAAAGCCATAAAAGTACTTACGGCCACAGTGCGGGAGCAAGATAAAACAATTCTCCAATTCCAATCCAAACTCGACAACATGGAGAACAGAAGTTGCCGCAATAACCTTCGGCTTCTGGGGTTCCCCGAAAAAGCAGAGCAGGGACACCCTGCTGATTTCCTATACGATACCATTCCTGAAATCCTACAGGACAATCTACCTCCAGGAATGATAATAGAACGAGCCCATAGGACTCTCAGCCCCATGCCTAAGCTAGGTGAATGGCCCAGGCCACTTATGGCAAAAATCCTTAGCTTTATAGATTAAGAGTGGATTACTGCACAAGCCCGGGAGCTTGGTGCTTTCTCATGGTGGGGCCATAAACTTCTTATATTCCAGGATTACTCACGGGATCTTGCGATAAGGAAAAAAGTCTATATTGAGGCCCGATGCTTAACGCACTCCTTAGGGCTCCGATTCTCTCTCTCTCTCCATTACCATGCCACGATGTGCCTAGAGGTAAACGGTACCTTCCTTAATTTGCAGCTCCATAAGCTCTGATGGACTAGCTACATCATACATGGCCATCTAATTCTACTACGGCATATGCCCACACTAAGCAGACCAACGCGCCTGCTACAGGACAATGTAGCTCTTCAACTACAATAACGAATGCTCATGGCATGCTACAGCCAGGCTTCCAGTTTACAGGTGCAGTACCCAGCCTTCCAGCTTGATTAAGGAAACGCCAATAATCTGGGCAACACGACAAGGGAGACCACCCTCAAGAGCGAACGGCAGACAGAAATCCCAAAACAGCTTAATACTATGGAAGATATATTTACCACTCTAAACAGATATGCCCTACTGTCCCCTATTGAAGTGGTGGATTTGGGGGATTTTCCAGAGTATCCAGAGAAGGAGATGGTGAGTGAGGCCTCTGCCACCGAAACAGACTCCCAGCATTGGATTTCCCTAATGCCTCTAGGCACAGCCTCCCCTCCGAATCACCACACACCAAACTCTGTGGATTCTGGCCCAGTCAAGCAGGCAGTATCTCCTCCAGCAACAACAGAAGACACGTAAGATTCATCACCAGTGGGACCTATATAGATAAGTGTCCTTTTATTACTTTTCTTTCTTGTACACGGGGCATGGGTATAGGCTGGTAGATCAACTCCGTATGAGATATGTAAAACTGATATCCCAGGGTATGTTTAATGTTCCCCCCACTAGTTTATGGTGGAATTGCCTGCTGCCCCTGCCCTGTAAATTGAAAGAAGAATGGTTTGGGACACTAAATGCCTTAAGACGTTACAGTATGGCTGTGTTATAATTCTTTTATACTGCTACAACAGATCCCCCTTAATCTTATTGTCTCCATGAAGGGAAGCGGAAGGGGGGGGGATAGACTGAAGGTCTGGAGGGTAAACCAGTATGGGGCCACTAGCCAGATTGGTAATAATAACCACCATACTGGCCCAATTCCGTTTTGCTCAAAATGGTGTCTCTTTATGTTTTTCTATGCATCTCAAGACTGACTCAGTGGATTCAAGAACAGATTCCTACTAAATGTTTAGTGAATGCAGGGACCTCTGTCAGAAATGGATGCCAATATGGTCATAACTATAGAGTGCCACATTACCAGTATTACTCTCCCCCACCATCCATGTACTCCTGTATTTTCACATTCACTGTGGCCAAGCCCTATAGGTGTCGACACTCAGATCACCAGAAACCCAGCCCGATAAGGCTAGTTTTCATCCCCCAGACTATCATTTTAACAGCAGACCGCAAAGCCTGTTTGACCCTCCTTACCAGAAAGGTGGGTAAGGCCTGAGAGGGTGGTGACACCTTAGCCTGTACTACCTACCTCGTCCCACTATGCGAGAAAATGCACTAACTGTACATAGTTCACTGTTTTTTCTTCTTTTTAAAGTTCTGAAACTGTTTTAGTTTTTGAAGTCGCAATTTTTGCTGTATGTAATGATGTCAGTAGATAGGTCATTAAGTAGCTCATATGCTATTTGTGATTGTCACCATGGAGTAATGGCTGTTATGGATGTGAAAGTTATTCTGGGTATTACCTCCCCCTGTCAGACCTAAGCAGAAGTTGAGTTCCTCCACTCTTTCCAGCTGTGAGCCTTCTCTCCTTCGAAATGTTCCGAATTCCCCATGGATATGGCTGAACTTTCCTTCACTACCTGGAACATCTGGGGTCTTAACTCTCCTCAAAAGAGGAAGAAGGTGCTCTCACAGCTGAAAAGAGTGACAACTCGGATTGCCTTTTTACAATAAACAAAGCTCACCAAAAAAGACCATACATTTTTGGTTAAAGACTTGGGTGGGGAATGAGCTTCATGCCACTGCCCCCACCAGGAAGAGAGGAGTGGCAATATTATTACACAGATCTCTCCCATGGTCCATCCTGAGCTCCAAAGCTGATCCTCAAGGGCGCTGGGTGACAGGCCTGTTCGATACCCCCAATGGACATATTCTACTAGTGAATATTTATGCCCCTAGTGAAGATGAACCTGCTTTTTTTTTTTAATGACCTAGCAGCAAGACTAGCTTCCATGGATGAACCAGACACCCCATAATAACAAGGGGAGACTTTAATCTCACGCTGGTACCCATCCTGGACAGACGTGCCCAGGGAAAAGAAAGGCACACTCGGGGGGCTACAGGCAGTGACGCAGTTATGCTCAGAATTCCAACTAGTGGATATATGGCACCTCATACACCCCAAAGAGAGAGATTACACATTTCAGTCAGGGGTCCATGGGTCCTTCAGCCGCCTAGACTTCTGGCTTATCTCACAATCTCTCACTCATGGGGTTCTGGACTCCAGTATTCTTCCTAGAGTGGTTTCGGACCACACCCCAGTACAATTATGCTCTTGTGAGGTATGCCACTCTCTCGCTCCCCCTCATGGAAGTTAGACACGCTCCTCTTGCAAGACCCTGAACCCACTACTGCCTGCCCTGACTATTTCTCACAGGTGGATTTTGTTAAGGGCAGATTTAGCACTGCTCATCTCCGAACTCTTCTCAATCTTATTCACCTAACCAAACAGTATAATACCCTTGCTGCTGCCCTGGCAATTGACTTTGAGAAAGTGTTCGATTCTATAGAATGGGACTATCTTCACACAGTTTTGGAACATTTTAGTTTTGGTCCTCATTTTAGATTGGCTATCTTTGCCCTATATAACAAACCCCTAGCAAAAGTGTTAACCAATTCTACCCTCTCAGACTCCTTTCAGCTACATAGGGGAACAAGACATGACTGCCCTCTTTTCCCCCTCCTTTTTGTACTTGCTGTCGAACCCCTAGCCGCAGCCATCAGTCAAGTGCCATTTATTAAAGGGATAAAGGTAGGGTACTGATACTACTCTACCCTAATGTACGCAGATGACTTGCTAGTCCTCCTTGAAGATGCACAGGTAACAATCTCCCCATTTCTGTCCCTTTTAAATCGCTTCACACACATCTGTGGTCTCAAGGTTAATCAGCCAAAAACTGAGATTCTTCCCCTTAACTCCCACTGCCAACCCCATACTATACCTCACCTGGGCCTAAAATGGGCAAAGGAAAGTACTACCTACCTGGGAATCAAGGTGGGAGCACACATCGACAAGTGGTGGGAGTCTAACCTTGGATCACTGATAACAGAATGTAAGGGAGAACTAGACCGGTGGACCCGCCTACACCTCATGCTGGCTGGTAAGATAACAGCCTTTAAAATGACTATTGCCCCCAGATTTTTTCACCTAATATCCCACATCCCTCTGTTTCTACCTCCAAGATGGAATAAGAACCTAGACGGGCTAATTGGCTCCTTCCTCTGGGGTGCTACTAGGCCTCGCTACAGCAAACTCACACTTCGGTCCCATTGGAAACAAGGAGGGTGGGGGCTGCACCCTGGTTTAAGGGCTATAAACTGGCCATCCAATGTACACAAACGCTAATATGGTTCCAACCCCAATCCCACAGAACCCCCCAGTGGTTGGAAATTGAACAAACCCAGGGAAACTCCCCTGTACACGCTTCCTTACTATGGGGGGACTTGCCACGCTCACTTAAAACTCACCCCACGCTGGGGCCTTCAATTAGATACTGGAAATCCCTGCACAAGAAGCTGAAAGCCCCCGCATGCCCTCTGCAGTATACTCCCCTCTGGCAAAATCCCTGTATCACTATAGGAGGTAGTTCAATAACCTGGTCAAACTGCAGCAGAAAAGGCATCCTCTTTAGTAAAGACCTCGTTCTCCCTAACTCTTAGTTAATGGACACTTTCTAAAACCTGCAAAACTGATGGTTATTTCCCTCCACAGATCTATGAAAATACTTTCATATTAGAAATGCACTTAAATCCATTCTAACAAAAAGAGGGCACGCCACTGTGAAACCTCCCCAATTACAGAGATGGCTGAAAGCACCTAAAGGTACAGCAGGTCTAATATACACCTCACTTCAAGACGCCATGCCCAACACTGCAGCTTCTTCAAAAGCAAAATGGCAAAAAATGCTACAAATACAAATTACAGATGCACAATGGGGACAATGCTGGCAAGCAGGACACACAGCATATAGGAAAGCCCAGAGCAGGCTTATACACAACAAAATACTTCATTCATGTTATATGACCCCCACCACACTTAAAAAAAGAAAAACTATTAGCTCAGGATACCTGCTGGAGGTGCCAGCAGCTGGGAGGGGATCTATACCATATCCTTTGGCAATGCCCCCTAATAACCCATATCTGGGAGACAATCTCTCAGATGGCCAGTGCTACCTTTCATCACCATATCTCCCCCTAGCCCTCTCATGCTGTTGGGTATGAAATCTGCTGCCCCCTATCTCACTCCCCATGAATTTAGATGGCTCATGTTACTGTGCATGCAAGTAAAGCGAATCATTCTAAAGAACTGCAGAAGTCCCATTACACCAACCATAGATGAAGTCCCTCCTGCACCTATCAAAGTATATGAGTTAGACAGATACTCCCACCTGATAGCAAGACAAATGCATGCACTACAGAGATGTTGGGAACCATATATGGCATTTCTGACACAGAGGGCTGGCATAGGCTGGACATGGGACATCATAATATGCTGGAATACAAATGTTTAAGACCTGCTGCGTGGATATGAGCTTTCAATATTGCATATGTTATATAGCAAACAATACGTAAATAGTTAAGGATGTTTCGTTTAATATGTTGACTGGATGGCTCTCAGCCTACTTTACTGCTGAATGTATATAAATCTGTTTAGTATCGACCTAGTTACTTTGTGGTGACCTTCCTTTTCAAATATTTCTCCTGTATGGCCACTGGAAGGTACAACCTTCTGATCCCTAGGCCTTGTCAGTCAGCGGCAGTACCTCCTCCTGGTTGCACAGTGCCTCATACTGAAGGAAGATCCAACCTGTTTTGTTTTCTCCAGACTGCAGAAATGACACTCTGTGTTTAGTTTAAACCTCCTGATGCAGAGTATATAGCTGGGGATCCAGTGGTGCAGTCACAGTCTGGCTGCCACCGGTATGTATTTAATAAGATCATAGACTGCAGATGTTTTGTTTTGCGTTTCTGATCTCTACTTATTATTTCTGTAAATATGTTCCATGTATCTGTTCTCTTTTAAAATTAATAACACATTTAACAAAAAAATGATTGCTGCTTTTGTCAATGAATGAATATCTTCTGATGTTATATTGTAATAATATGTGTGTGAATACACATGTCTGTGTATATAATTTTTTAATACTTTATGAACCCCAATACTTATTTATGCATATTTCCCTTCCAGATTTGTTTGGAGCAAGTGTGCACTGACCATCCTCTGGAAATTGTATTGGGGATGTAGCATCAATGGCACTGCCATTTTTGGATCCATTTTCTGATTCAATAATAATTCTTCCTTTGGTGGAATAAACAAATTAAAAGTTTCCATCAATTGTAATTACACCTTAGCTACCTTAGTAATTTTAATAGTAGTTTAAGCGTATCACTATGGTAACACACGTGCACGTTAATATACATTTTGCTAAGCACTTTTGTTTTTATGTCAATGTGGTTGCACTGCTCCTTTAAGGAACTACTATTTAATTCATAATATTTGCATCATGAGACGCACTAAGTGTGAAACCGGTCAGGGTTCTTGATGTGCGACCTGTTTTGCGGCGCTGTTCCAATTGGGTATGTTGCCTTTTTAAATATATTTAATAAAAGCCTTTTTGCACCATCAGTAATGGAGCAGTGCCAGTTTGTTTTTTTCCTATCTCATAGATTTACTGTACACGCTCCTCTGTAGCAGCTGCAGCTGTTTTGCTTTTACTAAAGTTATGAAGGTACATTGAAAAATTTCTATGCTCACTCACAACTTTGGCAACTTTCAATAATTTTACACAAAATTTTCAACACGGTAATTTTTTCACACCACCTTATGAATATGACGGGTGTTTTTCAAATTCCGGCCAAAATGTGTTTTCACACTACGGGCGTGAAATTACATTTTGGCCAGTATTTTATAAATGCCCCTGTCATGTTCAGAAGGAAAGGTTGAAAAAAGACTATGTTGAGAATCTGGAGTCAAAATGTCACAAAACAATGAAGTTATGAAGAAATGTTGAATTTATTTTTAATGTTTACTCATAACATTACAATGTGTGCAGATGATGGCACAATTTTCAATGTAGCCCTCTTATTACCCTACTCATGAACATGACAGGTGTCATTTTTCAAATCTTCTACGAAACATGTGGTCCGCAAAGTCTCCTTTAGAATGGGATTTAAAAAATTTCTTCTGCCGTGATCACAAGGAGGGGTCATAAAGACAGTGCTGAAAATCTGGGGTCAAAAAACAACAAAGTTATGAGGAAATACTGAATTTTCTGATGTTTACTCATAACTTTGTTATTTTTGCAGATTTTGACCCAAATGTGCACATGCCCATTTGTCACCCCACCTGATGAACATGACAGGTGCAAACAAGAGAAACTTTCGGCTATACCTCCAGGATAGCACAACATGCTGTAAGCTAATGTATGATAAAAAAATATACTTTATTAAGAGAAAACAGTAGCACTCTCCCTCACAAAAAGTATCTACGTTTCGTGTCGCACTTGACTCTGTATCAAAGAACAAGTAGTACTGCTCTGAGTTCCAGGAGGTTATGTATTCTAGTGACTCCTGTGGAATCCATTTGCCACTCCCTATGAGGTCATGCAGGAGGTCACCCTACGCTAGAAGTGAGGCATCTCTGGTAAGAATACTTGTTGGTGACTGCTGAAGGACGGGAATGCCCTTTCTGAGATTGCTTTCTTCCTTCCACCACTCCAATGATTCCACTAGTGCTTTTGTTATGGGCACTAGCTTTGCAAGCAAATCCCATTCTGAGACCAGTTGACTCTTAATTGGTACTTGAGATCTCTCATTCGGAACCTGGCCCATGGAACTACAGCTGTGGTTACGGCCATGTGACCTAGAACTTGAAGGAAATCTCTTGCAGATCATGGCTGATCTACTATGAAAGACCGCTGTTGTTATCAAAGCTGTAACTCTGGCCTGTGGGAAGAAATATTTCCCCTCCAGGGTGTTTAGCCCTGTTCCTATGGAATCCAATACTTGGACAGGCTCTAGATGGAACTTTTGTAGGCTTATCAAGAATCCCAAGTTCTCCAAGGTGTTTTTTACCAAATGAACTGAGCACCCTGTCTCTTGCTTTGTTTTCCTTGGGGCTAGCCAGTAATCCAGGTAGGGCAAAACCACCACACCTTGTTTTTTTCAGATGTGCTGCCACAACAGCCAAGCTCTTTGTGAAAACCCTTGGAGCTGAGGTGAGACAAAATTGAAGCACCACAAACTGGTACTGGCAGTTCCCCTAAAGATATAATAGGAAATGACAGGGTGTGAGTTTATTGGGGATTTATCACGCCCAGTGGTGTGACACGAGTGTACAGCCGAAAGGACTTAACCACACAAGAAATGGGTAACTTCAATAACCCACACCCTGGAGTGCCTTATTGCGATTTTACAATGGACCCATGTGTAAAATAAATGTTAAATGTGTTTAAGCATGTTTTTTATAAATGCCATTTCTCAGCCGTGGGTTATTACAGGATATACCACGGTCTTGTGATGTGTTTTGACCAATGAGGTTATAGGATTTTCATACCCCATTGTATAATTAAACAATAATGCACGACAGGGTGTGGTATATCATGGGATATAGTCAAGCCTTGGGTGGTTGGGCACGAGGCCGCAGGTCGAGTGCGTCCAACGACCCAAGAAGTGACAATATCCCATGATATACCACACCCTGGATTGCATTATTGCTATTATGAAACGGTTTAAATATTTTTTAAAGTAAAAAAAAAAAAAAATAGAAACATTTTAAAAATGTGTTTTGGGGGTGTTGGAGGAATACCTTTAAATAAAATAGTTCCTGGAAAGCTCCGGGCAGCAGATGGCGCTGTTGGCCGTGGTAGAGGAAGTGGAGCTCTTGTGACTGGGTGACCCTCTGCTTACCATTGCAGTTTTCTTTTTTTAAAGTGTTCTCTGTTCAGAGTGCACTTTATTTTTATTATTTTTGTTCTGGGAATTGGATGCTGAGGACTGGTAAGCTGAGAGAGAAGTTGGAGAGGTCAGCCAATGATGAACGAACAAGAAAAAGGTAGAGTCTTGGTGCGATTCATTCGGGACTGTTATTGTAAGAGCTACTGTTAGAATGGTTAGGAATGTCTGGGACAAGACTGGCAGTTTTTTCTATGTGGCTGGGACGTAGCTTTCTTTTTGTGGGGGAGCCGCGGTCTGTGTGAGAATGACTACAATGCACGGGTCTGTCGTTTGTCCTTTTCAGAGAAAAAAAAATTATTCGTCCGTTGCTGCCACTTGCATGCTGCTGGATATGTTGCTTTTGAAAGTATTGCTCCCAGCGGCTTCTGTTGTGCTGAATTCTGTTGTGTGCGCAGTTGGTGGGAGTTCGGTTTTTTTTTTGTTTTTGTTTTTTAAATAGCGGCCGGCTGGAAGTCTGACTCGCTGCGGACTGCTGGAGATGAAGAAGACTGCACGGTCAGTGAGGAGGCTGGTGGCCGGAGGTTTTTTGAAGCATTGATGATGTGGCCTGATATCATTACGGCTTCAGAAACCTCTCGGCCAATCGCTTCTCGTATTTACGATGTCCAGTTCATAATCTCAAGTATTCTCTGTTAGAATGTCTGACTGGGATATGAAAATAGGCATCTTTTAAATCCAGGGATCACAACCAATGACCTTTCTGCAAAGGTGGTATCACTGTCCTTAGTGTGACCATCTTAGGTTTTTCTTTTTTCAAATGTTTGTTCAGAAACCTGAGCTCTTAGCTGGGTTGCCACTTCTCATTTTTCTTGTGGGTCCGTACGTATCTTAAGAATAAGCCTCTGCCCAATGGGAGGCAGGGACTTTTTCTATGACTTTTGAAATTAACCATTTTTTTTTACTTCCAGTTCTTGCAGACATTTTTCTGTGGGAAAGTGAGCTGGAAAACTGAGTTTCTGCAGTTTTGAAAAATAAACTGCAGACACAACCCTTTTCCCACCATCGCCAGTACCGACTTGTCTGTGGTAATGTGTACCCATTCCTGGAAGAAGTGTGCCAGTCTTCCGCCCACTGGCAATAGTTGGACGACCTGGGAAAAATTGTCAGGGATTTTGTTTTGGCTGGGGCTTAGGCATTGGAGCTGCAGCATTACACCCAGAAACCCTTTTTCCCCTTCCCCTACAGTAACCTCTTTGAGACTGGTACTCACAGGGAGCATAAGAGACATAGGCTCTTCGGACGTATCCCTTGCCTCTACCTCCCCTTCCCTAGGACCTATGGGAAGTAGAGGCCTTTTCTTTCTCACTGTTACTTTTAAAAGTAGTTTTGTATTCACCCCGTTTTCATGTAGGCCTCTGTTTTGCCACCAAATTATGAATTTCCCTCAAAGGAGGAACACATGGCCTTGTTTTGAGTATCCTGAGAAAGGATGGCAACCCTTAGCCAGGAAAACCTTAAGCACACTGCACGAGCCAAAACTCTAGCAGCAGTGTCATCAGTATCCACTGCAGTGTGAAAATTACATTTTGTGGCATCCAGGGCTGCTCTTGCTGTGGCAATCAGGTCCTGTGCTAATTCACCATCTGCTCTTTCTGCCAGTGCCAGAACTGTGTTCCAAAGTACCTTTTGGTACGGTGTTATACAGTATGTGCTGAATAACCTACTTGCCTAAAAAGCAGGGGCCTTGGTAGCATAAATCTTTAGCATGGCGTCCAATATTTCTGATCCTTCTAAAGGGGGTTGACGGAGTAATTTTTTCACTCTCACAAGCAGCAGCCTGGTTACTCTGTGATGATTAGGATGGGCATACAGGTATTCCACTTCCTGCTTGTCCACTTGATATTTTCTTTCAATTTCTTATCCATGGCTGCAGCTGAGGTGGGTGCAGACATGATTTTTGATATGACCTTCTTAAGTGGTTTATGTATGTGAAGTGGCATTCTTTTTGATGGACTCACCCAAAACATGTCCATAATATCAGCATCCATTTCATCCTCCTCTGTCTCTAGTGGGAGGATGTTGAAGATATTGACCATTTGTCTGACAAATGAGGAAAACGATGAGTAGTCCTCATTTTACCTTGGAGGAGGTTCAAAATCTTGCTCAGATGCACTCTCTAATTCTTTGGGGTCACCTTCCTCTATTTGTACATAATATTATTCTTCCTCCTCCTCCTCCTCTGCAGGCAGATAGGCTAGAGCCTAAGCCTGGTGGGGGGCAGATATCTTATTAAAATTTCCCATGGCCTGGGTCACCTGGAAAAATTGGCACAATTTTGTTATGTCCTCTGACAAAGGTATTTTATCTGTGCCATCTGCCTGCTCCTTTCTCTGTTCAGGAGTGGCAGTGACATCTTTTTTTTTTTATTTCTTATTGCTGGACACTGTTTTCAGTGTCTGCTTTGAGGGTCTTTTATTTACATTTTTGCCATCACAGGATTCGAGGTTCCTTCTTTCGGACACCCTGATGTCTGAACCATCTTTACCAAGCTTAGCTGATGGCTACCAAGCCTAGCTGATGGCTGCATAGCCTTATCTTTTTTGTTGTCACCATGAACATTATTTGCTGAACCTTAGGCAATGGACCCATTGGATACGTGCTTTCCACCGTCATTTGGAACACTATCAAAGCCTCTTTTTATTATTTTTAGGTGACACAGAGGAAGACTGAGAAGGCATGCTTCTTTTTAATTTTTTGTACCCTTTTTAATAAAGTTTTTGGGCAAAAATGTGACAGGACACACAATTTACAAAGTTGTGTTGTAGACCTAGGCACAGTAAACAAAGCTAGTGGCAGTTTGTTCTTGCTAGGAGCTGGAAACAAGTTTCACAATTTGTTGATGGCCCACAAAGTCTATCTAACATGGTAATATGAGAGAACCTTAAATAATAATTAAAAAAAAAAAGATTCCCAAAAATGTTGCACTGCAACAGCCTAACTGTAACAAGCATTTGTCAATGCCGAATGTTTGCTTGTTATTAGCATATTAGCATTGGAAATACAGGAGTTAGAGAGATGCAGAATAGGAATGACAGTGAAGTATTAAACTTCACGCCAACCCCACCTCCACCCTGCAGAGATGGACAGGCACTGGGGTATGCGTTTGGGTCATCGCCCATAACGTTCATGCCATTTCATTTCACCCTATCCTGCAGACATGTGTTGAGGTGTGCCTTGGGGTGTTTGGCTTTTCAGTCACCCCATTCCATAAGGACATATGCTGAAATGGGTGCAGTATAGGAGAATGGGGTGAACTCTGGGGCCAAAGAGTCCAAGGCACACCTCAATGCCGGTCACTGGCAGCAGGGTGGTGAGGTGGGGGTGGAATGGCATGACCATTACAGTCGGCAATCCAAAGGCACACCCCTGATGCCTGTCAGTCTGTACAGGGTGGGACATTATGGTTAGAACCTCTAACACACTGGGTGTTTGTTGGTATTTGCACTATAAATTTTCACCATGGACTTTTTGTGACCCCCACTCGTGAAAGAATTTGGGACCTCTTCTCATGAACAGTGGCACTGTGATTTTGTTAATGTGTCCCGACCTTTGAGTTCCCACAGCGAACGTGCCACTCTGTGCCAGATTACGAAAATACAGATCGGGCAGGATGTGAAGAATGACAGCTGTACCATTCATAGGGAAGTGTGAAGAGATGGCAATGTTGAAAATCTGTAGAGAACATATTAAAAATACTCTAAATTCTGGGGTTACGTGGAAACGGTGCAACGCATGCATGTAACACAATCATTTAGTGGAATTTTTTCACCAAATTTTCAACATAGGCATTTTGTGACCTCTGCTCATGAACAGTGCCACTATGATTTTTCTTTTTTGCTCAATACTTCTTTATTAATTTTAAGTTTACAATCAACAGAAAAACAATAAAAGAGAAAAAAGAAAGGGGAGGGAAAAAGGAAAACCAGGAAAAAAAAACCTGGACATGCCAGGGTATACAGCCCAAAAACTGGCTGTATAAACTATGTACAGTCCCAGATTTCAGACATAGCAGGAGTCCATCTCATAACAAAAGTTGCATTAACTCCATTGTGGTCTTCCGAGTCAAATACAATTCACCTTCCCAAATAGTCGAATATCCGCAGTCACATAATACAAACAAGTAAACAGAGAACAAATTCCTAATCCACATAATATAAGAAGCAGTAACGGGGAAAAAGTGAAAAAATGAACTCATTCGAAAACAGACTCCCTTAGCTCACACCAAGCAGTGTTTGAAGAAGTAGCTCCCCAGATATGAAAGACCACCATCCACCTGATGACTTCGAGAAGAAGTCCTGCCATGTCCCCCTGAGAGAGAGAGAGAGAGTCCCCAACCCCATCTACGGTCCGAGGGCATATCTAGACTACTCATTAAGGGTACCGTCAGATCGCTTATGACCTGCACCTCAACCCTAATATACGATGCGTACCCATAGAGAGAAGAGAGAAAAGAGAAGCGAAGGAGAGAAAAAAGGAAAAGAAAGGAGCCACTATGATTTTTCTAATCTGTCCCAAACATTGATTTCCCACAATGACCATGCTATTCTGAGCCAGATGTGTAAATGCATATTGCGGGCAGAATATGAAAAATGACAGCCGTACTGTTCATAAGGAGGTGTGAAAAAATGCCAATGTTGAAAATCTGGAGTGAAAATATTACAAATGCACGAAATTATGAGGATGCATGGAAACTGCGCAACGTACACTGGTAACACAGTCATTTCATGGACTTTTGCCACTAAATTTTCAACATAGGCATTTCAGCACCTCTGCTCATGAACATCATCACTGTGATTTTTTTTAATCTGTCCCAAACACTGACTTCCCACAGCGACCACGCTATTCTCCGCTAGGAGCACGAAAATACATTTCAGCCAGGATGTGAAAAATGACAGCTGTACTGTTCATAAGGAGGTGTGGAAAAATGCCAATGTTGAAAATCTGGAGTGAAAATATTACAAATTCGCGAAGTTATGAACGTGCGTGGAAACTGCGCAACGCATGCTCGTAACACAGTCACTTTATGGACTTTCGTCACCAAATTTTCAACACAGGCATTTTAGGACTTCTGCTCATGAACAGTGACACTGTAATTTTCTTAATGTGTCCTGAACACTGATTTCCCACAGCGACCGCACTATTCTGTGCCGGAAGTGCGAAAACACATTTTGGTCAGGATGCGAAAAATGAAATAAATTACTCATCTTAGTAATTATGTTTCTTCTAATGGAGTCTTGCTGTATTGTGACTATTGCAGTTAGCCTCAGCCTTTAAAGTGCCCTGGAGAACAAAGGGTTAACTTTCTATGCAGAGCATAGAATGTTGAGCTCGAGCTCAGTTGAGGTCTCTGTCTGGAGCTCTTTGAAATCCAACCGTCAGACTCTTACGAGCAAAAACTCACTAACTATCCTATGAGGAAATTCTACAATTTTTACTGGCCAACTAGCAACAAAAAGTTTTGGATTCCCAAAGGAAGCCTCAAGTCAGGAAACCCAAAACCAAAAACCAACCAAAATAATAATAATAAAACAAACACCCAAACAAAAAGAAGAGGGTGTAAAAGGAGCACCCCTGAGGTGCAACACTGCACCTGCCCACCCACTTCCCAAAAACAGGTTCTGAGAGGGGAGGCAGGGAGGGAGGTCAGAATACAGCAAGACTCCATTAGAAGAAACATAATTACTAAGGTGAGTAATTTTTTCTTCAAACATCATGAAGTCTTGCTGTATTCTGACTATTGCAGACTACTACGCAGTACCTCCATGGAGGAGGGACAGAACCTACTTTGAGAATAGGCTCTGAAGTACTGCTGTGCTAAACCGAGCATCACTCCTAGCCTGGATATCCAGAGAGTAACGCGTGGTAAAGGTATGGACTGTTTTCCAGGTGGCAGCTTGACAAATTTCTAAGAGAGGAATATCCCTGGCAGCAGCCAGGGAAGCAGCTGTACCTCCGATGGAGTGAGCCTTCAGGCCTGAGGGTGGAATTTTTCCTAGTTTCTCATAGCAGAATTGTATACAAGACACAATCCACCTGGCAATAGTTCTCTTGGTGGCAGGTTTGCCCTTTTCCACTTCTCCATAAGTGAGGAACAACTGGAGGGAATCAAACCTGTGACCCTTGGTACGCTCTATATAGTAGCTAAGGGCCCTTTTAACATCTAAACTGTGTAGCCTCCTCTCTCCTGAAGAAGAATGATCGGTGAAGAAAACAGGGAGAGACATAGACTGATTTAAGTGGAAATCTGAAACCACTTTGAGCAAGAACCTTCTATTGGTTCTAAGGACCACTTCAGCCCTATGAAAGGAGATAAAATTAGGTTCCACTGACAGGGCTTGCAATTCATTGATACGTCTGGTAGAGGTAATGGCTACTAAAAACACAGTTTTCCATGCCAAGTACTTAAGCTCTGCTGAGGACATAGGTTCAAAGGGAGGTTGCATAAGTTGAGCAATACAAACATTTAAATCCCAGGCCGGGGCAGGGTAAGGGGAGGATTGGTATGAAGCAATCCTTTAAAAAATTTACAGAACACAGGATGAGATGATAGTGAGGAAGACTTCCCCACTGACAGAAAAGCAGAAACAGCTGACAAGTGCACCTTGAGAGTAGCTGGTCTGAGGCCAAAGCCATTCAGATGGACCATATAATCCAGAACTGTAGGCAATTCAGCGGTGTCTGGGGAAACATGTTTCTTGGAACACCAAATGCTGAATCTCTTCCATTTGGAGTTATAGGTTTTTCTAGTGGCTAGCTTTCGAGAGGCTTTGAGAATATCCAGAACTCCCTGAGACAGATGCAAATCTGCATACTCTAACTCTTCAAGAGCCATGCCTTGAGATAGAAAGACTGAAGATTGGGGTACCAAATCCTCCCCTGAGAGGAGGTTAACAGGTTGTAATTCCTGGGAAGAGACAGGGGAAGATGGACTGCTAGGGACAGCAACAGGGGGTACCAAGGCTGTCTGGCCCAGTCTGGAGCAATCAGAATCACTTTGCAAGGTTGTGACCTTATCTTGACTAAAACTTTAAACAGTAGAGGAAAGGGAGGGAAGGCATAGAGAAATTTCCCTTACCAGTTCAGAATCAGAGCATCCAGAGGGACTGAGCCCAAGACTTGGGGTCTGCAACAAAAGAGAGGAAGTCAGTGATTGTCTGGGGCTGCAAAGAGATCTATCTCTGGAATGCCCCACCTTGAAAAAAATCACCTTCAAGACCAGAGGATCCAGGGACCATTCGTGATGGCCCTGTGAGATCCTGCTCAGTGCATCTGCTAGCACATTGTCCTTCCCTGGAAGGTGGACTGCTATCAGAAAGGTTTGCAGAGAATAAGCCAGGGACCACAACTTCATGGCTTCTGTGCACAAGGCCATAGACCAAGTGCCTCCCTGCTTGTTGATGTACCACATGGTGGTGGTGTTGTCTGTTTTGACTTGAACCACCTTGTTCTGCACTGACTGAGAGGAAGCTTGCAGGGCCAGAAAAACCACCCTGAGTTCTAGGAGATTGATATGGAGAAGGGATTCCTGAGGGGACCACAGTTCCTGGGCAGTGAGGGCCCCCAGATGAGCTCCCCAGCCCAGAAGGGAAGCATCAGTGGTAAAGACCACTGAATGAGACTGAGTGGCAAATGGGACCCCATGCCTTAAATTGTCCTGATCCTGCCACCATTGAAGGGCTTGGATCAGGGTCCAAGTCACTGGAATCAGTTTGGTAAGGGAATCCTTCCTTTGGGACCAAAAGGCCCTCAGATGGAAATGAATGTCCCTCATCTGGAATCTTGCCCCCTTGGACCACTGCTGTAGAAGCTGCCATGTGGCCCAAAAGCTACAGGAAATGCCTTGCTGGTCGAGACACCTGAAGACTTAAGGAAGAAGCCAGTTCTAAAAGAACTCTTGACCTTTCCAGGGGAAGAAAGGCTCTTGCTTTGACAGTATCCAGTTCTGCCCCTATAAAGGTAAGGAGCTGCACTGGCTCGAGAACCGACTTGGGAAGGTTGAGAAGAAATCATAGAGAAGTGAGCACTTGCTGGGTCACTTGCAGGTCTGACTTGACTTGGTCTGGAGACAGGCCCACTATGAGCCAGTCGTCCAGATATGGAAAAATGGAAATCTTTTGCCTTCTTAGAAAGGAAACAACTACTGCCAGGCACTTTGTGAAAACCCTTGGGGCTGATGTTAGACCAAAGGGCATTGCTTTGAACTGATAGTGGCCTGAGGGGCAACTCGAACCTGAGGTACTTTCTGTTGGAGCACCTGATGGGAATGTGAAAATAGGCATCTTTGAGGTCCAGGGAGGCTAGCCAGTCCCCTGGCCTTAGAGAGGGAACAATTATTCCCAGAGTTACCATCTTGAACTTTGGTTTTAAAAGATGTTGGTTCAGGTATCTTAGGTCTAGGATGGGTCGTCACTCCCCTGTCTTTTTTGGGGTAAGGAAGTACCTGGAGTACAGACCTTTGCCCCTGTGTAGGGTAGGAACAGGGCTAGAAATAATTTTTTTGAGATGCCTGTCCGAGGGACAGGTGGAATGTAAATGTTGCCTGTCCGGACAAAGTTTTACCTGTCCACATTGTTGTGAGGTGAATTTTACACTTAAAACATAAAATGGACTGTAAAGTGGAAATAGAGAAAACTGTTGCTTTTGGGGGGTTATTTTCAAGGTAAAACACTGATTGAGTCTAGTCTATTTCTGAATCAGAACTTGAATCTAGTCTGCAGCCATATGGTCTCACATGAGGTCTTCTCTTTTGTTTTCCAGATTTGAACCATAGTGTTACGGCATCCTGCAGGTCAAATGTAGCAACGTTAGCATCTGACAGCTTGACACGCATTAGTTCAGATGTAGTCATAGGAGACAGACAGGACCGCCAGTCAGACTTCACTCTGCCCATCAAGCTGAATACTCTCTCAACTACTGCAGTTTGGGTTGGGATCAGTAGAGCTATTGTGACTAAGACCAGAATATCAGGGAATCGCTGTTCATGTGCATCATTACGGAGAATTTTTTGCCAGAAATCCAAATAGTGAAATTTCGGAGACAGCTCATTCAGTGATTTTTTTCATAAGTGGTTTAAGCTCTAACCATTGCGCTTCAATCAAGTTTACATTATGATTGTGTTTCTTCAGTAGGTCACTGTAGTGGTCTGTGAGGGTTCTGACTTCCTCATTGCCATAAAGGGCTAGTTGGTCACTATCTGGTAACTGTAATGGGTTAAATATACTGAATGACCGTAGGACTTTGCCTGTTTTAAAA
Source organism: Neoceratodus forsteri (assembly GCA_016271365.2). Classification (NCBI taxonomy): domain Eukaryota; kingdom Metazoa; phylum Chordata; order Ceratodontiformes; family Ceratodontidae; genus Neoceratodus; species Neoceratodus forsteri. The sequence goes on along the minus strand of CM057458.1, from coordinate 719,714,260 downwards.
TTGGAAAATCGTGAGTTAATACTTTCAATTGTTGATGAAAGAAGGCTTGTAACATCATGCAACACTGCCTGTTTGGTTCTATCTATAGAATATCCCCTTTCTAAGTTAAGGAAGATATCAGATCCACGGTACTGAACCTGAGTAGTGGCTGAGCCTGTCAGTCGACTTGTGCTAGTGTCACTGTCAGCTGTGTCAGAGTCAGGGAGTAAGAGCAATTCGTTACAGACTTTGTCAAGTTTATCCTGCACAGGGTAGTTCTCTAGCCAGAGCACTGTGCTTTCAACCTTACTGACTATTGTTTCTACTGTTGAGCTGTCTCTCTGTAGAGTTAGACTGAAGGCCATCATGACAGAAAGGTATTCAGCCAGAAACTGAGAAAAGAGGACAAATCTCACAGTACTTATTGTTTTGAACAACCCACTGGCCTGATCTTTTGTTTGCCCTGGTGTGGAAGCAATGTGCTGTAAATGTACAACTAAGGCCTTGTAGCTGGACAGAATAACAGACAGAGCCCTTTCTCTGTGTGCAACCCACCGGGTCCCTGACACGTTAACTGGTTTGTGAATGGTGTAGCTCATATTACTGGCTAACTCTTTGAGACCGCCCAGTTTTTGGGAGACTTATGGTATATTTTATAGATACCCATTAAGACTTCATCTGTTGTTTTCATGTATGGAATAGATGTTGCTGATTGCTTTATAGCAAGCTCCAACTTGTGGGCACTGCACTGAATCCCTAACAAATGAGGTACGTCTTTCAAAATCCTGCAAACACCCCAGTCACTTTACCCAACACGACGGGTGCCCCATCAGATCCAAAAGCAACAATTTTTTCTTTCCAGTCTTTCCAGTCCAAGGTGAATTCTAAGGCATCACCTATTGAGTTATAAATGCTTTCACCATTTGGAATACAGACTGGCTGAAGGGAAACAAATTTGTTAACTGAACGGAAATTTTCCATTGTCCTAATATAGACTGCCTCCTCTTCTATTACTGAGGCATCAGTGCTCGAGTCACATAGGACAGAGATGAAAGTGTTACTGTTAACCAGTTTTGCATCTTTTATCCTTATTGATTCTGAAATAAAATGTGTGAACGTTGCTGCCTGTTTGTCACTTCTATAACTGATTCTGACATTTGCAGCATTTACATGTTGTAATTCTAAGATGCCAGGGAAATCTGTGAATAGGCGTTCTGAATTAATCAAATAAAGAGTTGTTCTAAACAAATGTTCCACTTGTGTCACCTCATTTTTTTCCATTTGTATTATTCCTCGTTCTGTTGCTAAGTTGGAAGGGTCTGTGTTAGACACAGTATTTTTTTCATTAGCTATTTTGTGAGGTTTGGAGAGTTCATGAGCACGTACATTTTCAAGTCTCATGCTCTTACAGCCAGTCATGAAAGTGTTTGTCTCTCTTAAGTATTTTTTGCAATAAGAGCAGGTCATGCCCACATCAGGCTCATATAGTAGCCACTCCCTATTTTTCTTCCAGGTCTCCTGGAACCCCCTTTTTCTCTTTGTCCCACTTTCAGTTTTGACAGGAGTAGGTCAGAGTTGCTGGCGTATCAGCACTGGCAGTGGCACTACCACTGAAACTAGTTGTCACATCTGTGGCCACAATGGTGGGGTGAGTAGTTGGTGCTACTGAGTCTATCACTAATGGAGGAGCAGTAGTAGTACACATAGAGGAATCCGAGCTTTCTCCTCCCTCTTGGCTTGAAGCTGAAGGCTTTGCTGTAATTTTTTTAAAGCCAAACTTTAACAAAGACATTGTCTCCTCTTTTGGTTTGTAGTTAGCTATCTCCCTGTAAAACCCCAGACAAAGGAGTTTTATATTTATATTTTCCTCTCACTTGGATTTCACAACTAAAACCGGAGGGCTGTCCTGCTGTCAGCCTGTTTTATAATTGAATCCCCTTCCTTTCCTTTTGACAGTGCCTTGTTGTCACTTACTATGTATTTTTTTAAACCCCCCACCTGCAATCCTTTTTTCTCCACACTGAAAGCACAAGCAGACTGCTATTATATTGTTGTTACTTGGGTTTGCTTTAATATTTATTTTTTACTTTGAGTGACTGAATTCAACCCCCCCCCCACTTGACAGTGCCTTGTTGTTGTCACACTCCTTTCCACTCCAGATCTACAGAGAGCCCAATGTCCACCACCACACTTTGCTTCTCAAGCAGAAGCACTGCAGGCACTCCTTTTTATCTCCACCAAGCACAAGCAGCCCGTCTGCTATTATACTTGTTGGTTTTGATTCAGTATTTTTTTTTATCCACAAAACACAACCCCAGAAACAAGTTTTTTTTACTCCTTGTTTACTCTGAGTGACTCAATTCAACCCCCCTCCTCTCCCTTTGACAGTGCCTTCTTGTCACAGTCTTTCAATTTTTCTTTTATTCAGCTAGCCTACTCTACTCCACTGGAAGAGCCCAGCACAACAGCAGGCTGACAGGGGCAAGTTTAAGTTAGTAGTAGTACAGTCAGTATCTATCTTCAAGCTGCAGCTGACAGCTCTGGAGGGCTTTACACAGGCTGAGTGAACGTTAAAGCTTAATAGAGCCTTCACCTGTCGCAGCAGTCAAGATTTTTTTTTTTTTTTTTTATTTCAGATGCCCAGGCGGGCCCCACCACTTGCAGATCACAAGGTCTCTTTGGCTTTGACAGAGAGAGTGGATTGGACAAGAAGAACAGAGGAGAATTTATTCAGTTGTACATACTCCTGTCTCCTTTTGACAGTGCCTGACTGCTTTTGTTATTTTTTCCTCCTCTCCCCTTCCCTGAACATGCAGGGAACTTAATTTGCCCACACCACCACAAGTTCAATCAACACACTTGACTCTAGGCAAGCCTTTAGTTCTTTCACCAGAATCACCTCACCACAATAGCCCTGGGAATAGCCTCTCTAGTTTTACTCTTATTATTTATTTATACTAAATTGTTAGCTTTTGTTTTTCTGGCTGTTCTCCCCCCCTCCCCCAAGGGCCCCCAACAATATTTTTCTCCCCTAGTTATACTTTTTTTGCAGATTTAATGCACACAAATAGAGTGGAGGAGGTGGTCTTATTTAACTGAGTGATTCACAGCAAGAAGCAACCACATGTAGTGCAACACAGTACAGAGCTCAGCTACACAGACCCCTCAAGGCAGAACTCTTTTTTTTTTTTTTTGTTTTCAAAGTTCCACCAGTCCAGAAGCCTTTAATTTTTTTTTAGTTCCCCTTCGAGTTGCTAATTATTTTGACTGGCAGTGGCTTCTGAGTACAAAGAATCCCCCACCTCTTTCCTTCCACGTTTATCTCCCCTCTCCTCCAACTACCAGACAGCAAATAATTCCCCATCTCTTTCCTCCACGTTTATCTCCCCTCTCCTCCAACTACCAGACAGCAAAGAATTCCCCTCCTCTTTCCTCCATGTTTATCTCCCCTCTTCTCCAACTACCAGACAGCAAAGAACCTCCCTTCTCTTTCCTCCACGACGTTTATCTCCACTCCAACTACCACACAGCAGCAGATCCTCAGTATATTTTTTTACAGCTAAGTTTCAATTAAGTTTAGTTTTTTTTTCTTCAAAATCGGCCCCAAAATGAAATAGCCCTGAAAAGGACTGTTGTGCTTGGTGTGTTTTCTCCAACTGACAATAGCTCTCCGCTGGATACCTAGCTCCGACCTCACCATTCAAGCGCTAGCTACAAAATGCGAGAGCGAGTTTGGGCACAGCAACCGCGCATGCTCAGGATGATCAGCACATGCGCGGTTGCACTAATTCCCTTGGCTGCTGCACGACTCTTCCCACTCCGCTTGCCGCCACTGGATTGTCGAATAGAGAGGTCAGGTACATCCACTATCAGCAGTCACTCGACCAGCCAGCACACATCCACGGCAATGGCACAGCGGGCGGAGCAACCGTTCTTGCAGGCGGAGCAGCGTAAGACATCTTCAGGGATCCCTGTCTGCCTGGAAGGATTCCACTGTGCCCTAGCGCCGGCAGACGGCATTTAAACCGCAAGTACTGAACTGCCTGTCAAGGGATAGGCAAACTGACTAAAACAGCTGTCCCATTAGGAAAACGGCTGTCCGGGACAGGAGGACAGCCGGTTATTTCGAGCCCTGCAGGTAATACAGCATAACAAATTCTTAATAACCAAACTAAAGCTCCCAACAGGAAGTATGCTGAAGACACCCCTGGGGTGCAACACTGCACTTGCCCACCCACTTTCCAAAAACAGATTCTGAGAGGGGAGGCAGGGAGGGAGGTCAGAATACAGCAAGACTCCATTAGAAGAAACGCAATTACTAGGGTGAGTAATTTTTTCTTCAAACAACATGAAGTCTTGCTGTATTCTGACAACTGCAGACTACCAAGCAGTACCTCCAAGGAGGAGGGACAAAACCTACTTTGGGTGTAGGCTCTGAAGCACTGCTGCGCTAAATCTAGCATCACTCTGAGCTTGGATAGCCAGGGAGTAATGCTTTGTGAAGGTATGAATTGTTTTCCAGATGGCTGCTTGGCAAATTTCTAACATGGGAATATCCCTGGCCGCAGACAGAGATGCAGCTGTACCTCTAGTGGAATGAGCCCTCAGGCCTGAGGGAGGAATTTTTCCCAGTTTCTCATAACAGATTCAGATACAGGACACAATCCACCTGGCAACAGTTCTCTTGGTGGCACGTTTGCCCTTACCTGCTTCCCCAGAAGTGAGGAACTGCAGGGAGTCAAACCTGTGACCCTTTGTACGTTCTTTGTAGTAACAAAGGGTTCTTTTAACCTCTAAACTGTGTAACCTTCACTCTCCTGACGGAGCATGATCAGTGAAGAACACTGGAAGAGACATGGATTGGTTCAAGTGGAAATCAGAAACCACTTTGGGTAGGAACCTCCTATTGGTTCTAAGGACCACCTTGTCCTTATGGAATGAGATGAAGTCTGGTTCAACTGACAGAGCTTGTAATTCACTGATACGTCTGGCAGAGGTAACAGCAACCAAAAACACAGTTTTCCAAGTCAAGTACTTGAGCTCTGCTGAAGTCATAGGCTCAAAAGGGGATTGCATAAGCTGAGCAATGCAGACATTCAAATCCCAGGCAGGAGCAGGATCCCTAAAAGGAGGCTTGGTATGAAGCAATCCTATGAAAAATTTACAAAATACAGGATGAGATGACAGAGAGGAAGGCTTTTCCACTGACAGAAAAGCAGAAACAGCTGACAAATGTACCTTGAGAGTAGCTGGTCTGAGGCCTAGACCATTAAGATGAACCATATAATCCACAACTGTAGACAGTTCAGCAGTGTCTGGGGATATAGGCTTCTTGGAACAGCAAATGCTGAATCTTTTCCATTTGGAGTTGTAAGGTTTTCTGGTGGCAGGCTTGTGAGAGGCTTTGGGAATGTCCAGAACCCCTTGGGACAGATGCAAATCTGTATATTCTAACTCTTCAAGAGCCATGCCTTGAGATTGAGGGACCGAAGACTGGGGTACCAAATCCTCCCCTGAGATGAAGTTAACAGATTGCACTTCCTGGGGACAGACAAGGGAAGATGAACTGCTAGGGACAGCAGCAGAGGATACCATGGCTGCCTGGCCCAGTCTGGAGCAATCAGAATTAGTCTGCAGGATTGTGACCTCATTTTGACCAGAACTTTTAACAACAGAGGAAAAGGAGGGAAGGCATAGAGGAATTTCCCTTCCTAGTTCAGAACCAGAGCACCCAGAGGGACTGAGCCCAGTACTGGAGGTCTGCAACAAAACAGAGAAAGTTGGTGATTGTCCGGGGCTGCAAAGAGATCTATCTCTGGAGTGCCCCACCTGAAAAAAATCACTTCTAGCACCAAGGGATCCAGAGAACATTCGTGATAGCCCTGGGAGATTCTGCTCAGTGCATCTGCTATCACATTGTCCTTTCCCAGAAGGTGGACTGCAACTAAGGATGTCTGCAGACAGTAAGCCAGAGACCATAGTTTCATGGCTTCCGTGCACAAGGCCGTGGACTGAGTGCCTCCCTGCTAGTTGATGTACCACATAGTGGTGGTGGTGTCTGTCCTAACCTGTACCACCTTGTTCTGCACTGACTGAGAGAAGGCTTGCAGAGCCAGGAACACTGCCCAGTGCTCCAAAAGATTGATATGCAGGAGGGACTCTTGATGGGACCACTGTCCCTGGACTGTGAGAGCCCCGAGATGGGCTCCCCACCCCAACAGAGACACATCTGTGGTAAGGACAACAGCGTGGGCTGATTGACAAAAGGAACTCCTTGCCTGAGAGTGTCCTGATCCTGCCACCACTGGACTGCCTGGATCAGAGTCTGAGCCGCTGCAACTAGTTTGGTAAGAGGATCCTTCTTTTGGGACCAGAAGGACCTTAGATGGAACTGAATTTCCCTCATTTGAAACCTGGCTCCTTGGACCACTGCTGTAGAAGCTGCCATGTGACCCAGAAGCTGAAGGAAATGCCTTGCTGGTCGAGAGACCAGAAGGCAGAAAGAGGAGGCCAGCTCTGAAATGTAACCCTCTGCATGGGAAGAAAAGCTCTTGCCTTGACTGTATCCAGCTCTGCTCCTATAAAAGTAAGAAGCTGTACAGGTTCAAGAACTGACTTGGAAGGGTTGAGAAGAAACCCCAAGGAAGTGAGCACTTGTTGGGTCACTTGGAAGTCTGACTTGACTTGGTCTGGGGACTGTCCCACAATGAGCCAGTCATCCAGATATGGAAACACTGCAATCTTCCTTCTTAAAAAGGCCACCACTACTGCCAGGCACTTTGTGAACACCCTTGGAGCTGATGTTAGGCCAAAGGGCATTGCTCTGAACTGATAATGGCCTGAAGGCAATTCGAACCTGAGGTACTTTCTGTGGGAGCACCTAATGGGAATGTGAAAATAGGCATCCTTGAGGTCCAGGGAGGCTAGCCAATCCCCTGGCCTTAGAGAGGGAAGAATTATTCCCAGAGTCACAATTTTAAACTTTGGTTTTAACAGATGCAAGTTCAAATATCTTAAATCCAGGATGGGTCGCCACTCCCCTGTCTTTTTTGGGGTAAGGAAGTACCTGGAGTACAGACCTTTGCCCCTGTGTAGGTAAGGCACCCTCTCTATGGCCCTTAGAGCCAACAGAGATGAAACCTCTGCTTGCAAGGCAAGGCATTCGGAGGTGCTTGCATGTGGAAAAGATCTGGGCCTCAGCTTTGGAAATCTTTTGAAGCTGAGGACCAGTCCATGGCTTACCACTTCCAGGACCCATTTGTCTGAAGTAACAGACTTCCAGTCCTGGACGAAGTAAGCCAGCCTGCCTCCTACTGGTATGGGGGAGTCGATCCAGGCTGACACCTCAGGGTGTCTGCTTGGCAGCAGCCTTATGCTGAGGGGTGGATGCAGCCCTGCTCATCCCTCTTCTGCCTCTCCCTCTAAAGAACCCCTCTGGGAAAGGGAGAAGAGGCTCTGCTAGTAAAGGCTCGTGAAAGGCCTGCCCCTGCCCCTGGCTTGCTGCCTCGAGGAGTTGCCTGCCTTTCTTGGCCTGTGCACTCCTGTAAGTGGTCCGTATTCGCCCATTTTCTTCATGTAATTCTCTGTCTGCTCCCCAAACAAAGAATTACCAACCACAGGGAAATCCATGGCCTTAGCCTGGGTATCCTGTGAAAGGCTAGTACATCTGAACCAAGCCATTCTCCGAAGAGCCACAGATGTAGCCATGACTCTTGATGACACATCATTGGAGTCCACAACAGCATGAAACTGAACCTTGATGCCTCATCCCATCAGCAGCCACCCTCCAGCCCTTGGCCAGCTGGGGGAAGCCTGCTTAGCCAGTGCCAGTACAGTGTCCCATCTGGACTTCTGGTACCTGGCTGTATAGGCCATATAATTAGCCTGCCTGAGTCCCAAAGAGGATGCCATGTACTGTTTCTTTGCCATGGCATCTAACTTCCTAGAGTCTTTATCTGGGGTGGAGCCAAGGGAATGCCTGCCCTGTCACAGGCTGCAGCCTGCACTACCCCAACATGGCTGCATTGAGGGTAAAGAAACTCTGTATCCGAGCCTGACAGAGTATACCTCTTGTCCATCCTTCTGTCCACAGGAGGTATAGAGTTAGGAGACTTTAGAATGTTTTGAGTCTGCTTCCCAAAAGACTTGTGAAGGGGAACAGACAGTCTCTTAGACTCTGGGATATCCATCATTTCAACAAAGTCAGGCTCTTCTTGGTCCTGCACAGCCTCCTCCATAGGAAGATGGAGGGTTTCTGCCACTTTCCTGTAAAACAGAAAGTGGGGAGGGGACTCAGAGAGCCTAGGAGGCGAAATACCAGAAGGTCTGTCTGGGGAGATGTCCGGTTCTATAGGCACATCCAGACTTTCTAAGCACTCATCATCATAATCCTCACATTGTTCACAGTACCCCTCCTCAAAATCTGGTTCATAAAAATCTTCAGGGGTATAATCCTGAACCGGAGGAACCGACCCAACTGAACCCCTACCAACCGGGACCAGATCGGGCAGAACCGGACGAAGCAATTCCACAATCCGAATCGCTCGGGCAATTTCTTCGGTGGTCGGAACATGGAATTCTGGATCTGAACCGGCAGATTTTTCCTTCTTTTCCCTTTTGTAGGAACTGACCCCTCTGGATCAGCTCTCCTCTTGCCTGAAGAAGTATCGCCCTGTTCAGAGGGCACTCCTTCTGGTTCGGTGGTAACCGAACCGGGCTGGCCTTCCGGGTTATCGGATGTCTCGGCTTCCTTCTCCCTAAGTCTACCTAACCTCTTATCCAGGGTAGACTTGGGAAAATGTTTACATATTTGGCAGTCTGAATTGAGGTGGTCAAACCCCAGACAGTAAATACAGGTGGTGTGGGGATCGGCCTTAGCAAAGACCTCCCCACACTCACTAGAGTGTTGAAACCCAGTGGACCCGTTTTTTTTCTTGGGTTTCTCAGACATGGCCAACCTAACCAAACTTACCCTTTTTTCGGCAACCGCCAGGCAAGACTCTCTTATCAGTTTCTAACTGTGTTATGGGTGTTTGAAAAACCGCTAAAAACACGTTCTTTTTTTTAAATAAGAACTGGTAACCACAAACTAAAATGACTAAATCAAAAGATCTAAAGGATCGATTCAGCCGAACTGATCGGGACTTTTACATTTTCCATAATCCAAAAACACTACCTAAGTACTTACTGTACCGCAGATAGAGTGAACCGAATCGCGGTAAAATAATTTGGAAAACCAAGACTTTAACCGAGTCTTTGAACCGAGCAACAGGAGAAATCTCCGGAGCGACTGTTCAGTGAAGCGAAGTAAAGAATCTGATGGTTTGGATTCAAAGTACTGCAGACAGAGTCATCAACCGAGCTCAAGCTCAACGTTCTATGCCCTGCAAAGAAATTTAACCCTATACTCTCCGGGGCAGTTCAAAGGCTGGAGCTAACTGCAATTGTCAGAATACAGCAAGACTTCATGTTGTTTGAAAACAGAAATTACTTACCTCAGGTACCATGCTAGAGACCAAGAGTAGAAAAACAAAAAGCAGACCAAATCAAACAAAAAAAACACACTTTATGGCAAGTAGTCCCCATCCATGACCTGTAGGCAGAGATGAGAGGTAACTAACAGGTTAGACAATCTGAAAGCCATAGCCTAATAGGCACAGATTTCTAAATGTAGGGGGCTCCCTGATACCAGGAAACCCCAACCTGCCTTGAAATCACAAAAAATAATATGTAGCAAAAAAAATATTCTTTTAGAGAGCTCTATATACAGTTTACTGCTACCCCCTCAGTGGCACAGCAGAAACTGGGGGAACTGCTGTACCCAGAATGCTCCCATTACTACGATTCTATGCTGACGTCACAGCTTTTGTGCTGTACCACATCCCCCAGTAGGGAAGCACATTATCCATAAGTATTAATTACCTTCCCTATTGACAACATGAAGCAATACAGAAAGCAAAATACATTTCATGATGCAGCTGATCTTTAAGTTTAGTTCTGTATCTGTCTTTACTGCCTCCTGTGGAATCCCCCTCACTTTCTATTTACCCTATGTATGAAGTAATGTAGTACTAACATATTAAAGTCGTGCAAGATCAAAGCAGGGTTTCAGAGATTAAAGCAGAATTAGGCCACATACGGTAGGTAAGCTTGGAGAAGAAGAAAAAATTACTCACCATAGTAATGTTGTTTCTTCTAATGGAGTCTTGCTGTATTCTGACTATATGCAGTTAGCCCCAGCACTTGAACTGCTCCGGAGAGTAAAGGGTTAACTCTATGCCAAGGCATAGAACATTGAGCTCAAGCTCGGGTTTCAAACCTCTGCCTGTGGTACTCTGAAGTGTAACCATCAGATTCTTATGAGCACTAAACTAACTAAATCAATAATTAGAAATTGTTTCTGAAATTTTTATGCTAAAGGCAATAAACAGATTTTTAGGGCCAAATGACTCAAGTCGAGAACCCCAAAAAGAATCCAAGCAGTAGTGAAACTGCCAAAATATTTCTAACAAAAACCAGAAGAACCCTTAATAAAATAAAGGCATGCCAAGTACACCTCTGGGGTGCAGCACTGTGCCTGCCAACCCACATCCCAAAACTAACAGGTTCCAGGAGGGGAGGCAGGGAGGGAGGTCAGAATACAGCAAGACTCCATTAGAAGAAACAACATTTCTATGGTGAGTAATTTTTTCTTCAAACATGAAGTCTTGCTGTATTCTGACTATATACAGACTACCAAGCAGTACCCCCTTTGAGGAGGGAGTCACAGAACCTATTTTGGGAACAAGATCTGCAGCACAGCTGTGCCAAACCTAGCATCACTTCTTGACTGAATGTCCAGAGAGTAATGCTTGGTAAATGTGTGAACAGTTTTCCAGGTGGCTGCTTTACAGATTTCCACTAAAGGTACATCTCTAACTGCTGCAACCAAAGCAGCTGTATCTCTAGTAGAATGAGCCCTCAGACCTGAGGGAGGCTCTTTCCCAAGCTTTGAATAGCAGAACTGGATACAGGAGACACTACACCTGGCAATTGTTGTCTTGGTGGCAGGTTTGCCCATTCCCACTTCTCCATAAGTGAGAAACAAATGAGAACTGTCATTCCTATGGGCCTTAGTATGTTCCACATAGTAACTAACAGTCCTCTTTACATCAAGACTGTGTAATCTTCTCTCCCCAGAGGAACAATGGTCACTGAAAAATACAGGCAATGACACAGACTGATTCAAATGAAAGTCTTGATATCACCTTAGGAAGAAACGTTCTGTTGGTTCGAAGGACCACCTTATCCCTGTGAAATGAAGTGAAATTAAGTTCCACTAATAAAGCCTGTAATTCACTGATTCTCCTGGCAGAAGTAATTGCTACCAGGAATACAGTTTTCCAAGTCAAGTACTTCAGCTCAGTTGAGACTAGAGGCTCAAAAGGGGGCTGCATAAGCTGTATGATACAGATATTCAGGTCCCAAGAAGGGGTAGGCTCCCTAAAGGGATTATTAACATGTACTAAACCCTTGAAAATTTTCTTGAAAACTGGATGAGAAGCTACCAGCAGAAAGGAAGGCAGACACAGCTGCCAAATGTACCTTGAGAGTAGTAGGCCAGAGGCCTAAACTGTTATGATGCACCAAACAGTCCAATACAGTGGCAATATCAGCCAGCTCTGGCTGGACATGCTTATGGGAACACCAAAACCCAAATCTTTTCCATTTGGAGTTATAAGTCTTTCTAGTAGCAGGTTTTCTGCTACCCTTTAAAATGTCCAAGACTGATTGAGAAAGATGTAGGCTTGCATATTCTAGCTCTTCAAGAGCCAGGCTTTGAGCCCGAGAGTCTGAAGGTTGGGGTAAAGGATCCTCCCCTGTGAGGAGGTGAGGAGATTGAACTGCCTGGTAAGACACAGAGGCATTGTTATTGACAGTGACAAGAGAAGGGGGTACCAGGGCTGTCTGGCCCAGTCTGGAGCCACTAGAATCCTTTGCAAGGCTGAGACCTGATCTTGATCAGGACCCTGAATGTCAGAGGAAACGGAGGAAATGCATACAGAAACCTGCTTGTCCAATTCAACAAGACAGCATCCTGAGGGATAGGGTCCAGAAGAGGTGGTCTGCAGCAAAAGAGAGGAAGTTGGTGATTGTTTGGGACTGCAAACAGATCTATCTCTGGTGTGCCCCACCTCTTGAAAATAACCTGAAGAATTAGAAGATTCAGGGTCCATTCGTTGTGACCCTGAGAAATCTTGCTGAGAGCATCTGCTAGAATGTTGTCCTTCCCTGGGAAATGCACGGCCATCAGGGAAGCCTGAAGGAAATAAGCTAGAGACCATATCTTCATGGCCTCTGTGCACAAGGCTGAGGACCGAGTGCCTCCTGCTTGCTGATGTACCACATGGTTGTGGTATCGTCTGTCCTGATCTGCACCACTTTCCCCTGAACAGCAGTTGAGAATGTCTGAAGTGCTAGAAAGACAGCTCTCAGTTCAAGAAGGTTTATGTGTAGAAGAGACTCCTGGTGAGACCAGGTTCCCTGAGCTGTAAGCTGATCTACATGAGCCCCCCCAACCCAGTGGAGAGGCATCTGTGGTGAGAATCACTGAAGGAGTCTGACTGATAAAGGGGACACTTTGTCAAAGATTGTCCTCCTCCAGCCACCACTGGAGGGCCTGAACTAGAGTTTGAGACACTGGAACCAATTTGGAGAGAGGGACTTTTTTCTGAGACCAATAAGATCTGAGATGAAACTGAATATCTCTCATCTGAAACCTTGCTCCCTGGAGCACTGCTGTGGATGCTGCCATGTGACTCAGCAACTGTAGAAAGTGTCTAGTTGGATGAGAAACTAGAGGACAAAAAGAGGAAGCCAGAGTGACAAGGGATTGAACCCTTGAGAGAGGGAGAAATGCTCTTGCCTAAATAGTGTCTAGTTCCACCCCTATGAAAGTGAGAAGCTGGGCTGGCTCCAGAACAAACTTTTCTAGGTTCAGAATGAAGCCCAAGGAGTCAAGAAGCTTTTGAGTGACCTCTAAGGCTGACTTGACTTGGTCTGAGGACTGGCCCACTAGGAGCCAGTCGTCCAGGTATAGGAACAGAAGGATACCCTGTCTCCTGAGGAATGCTACCACTACTGCAAGACACTTGGCGAACACCCTTGGAGCAGATGTTAGGCAGAAAGGCATATGTCTGAATTGGTAATGGCCTGAGGGCAACTCAAACCTGAGGTACTTTCTGTGGGAATGTCTGATAGGTATGTGGAAGTAAGCATCCTTGACATCCAGAAAGGCTAGCCAGTCTACTGGTCTCAGAGAGGGAAGAATTACTCCCAGAGTCACCATCTTGAATTTTGGTTTTGTTAAATGTTTGTTCAGGTACCTTAAATCTAGAACAGGTCACCACTCCCCTGTCTTTTTTTGGGTAAGGAAGTATCTGGAATACAGTCCTTTTCCCCTGTGACAAAGAGGTACCTTCTCTACTGCTTGCAGAAGCAGAAAAGAGACGACTTCTGCCTTTAAGGCCTTTGTCTCCAAGAGAGAGGGAGGACTGAAGGACCTTGCTCTCATTTTTGGGAATCTTTTGAAACTGAGAGCAAGTCCCTGACTCACTACTTCCAGGTCCCATTTGTCTGAAGTAATAGACTACCAGAGCTGAAAGTAGTGAGCCAACCTGCCCTCTCCTGGAACTGGGGAGGCGACCCTGACCGACACCTAAGGGTGCCAGACAATACACACATATGAGGTGGGGATCAGCCTTAGCAAAGGCCTCCTCACACACGGTACAGTGCTGAAACTCAGTGGGACTGGTTTTCTTTTGAGTTTCTCAGACATGCCAAATACAAGAAGAAAAAAATTACTCACCTTAGTAATGTTGTTTCTTCTAATGGAGTCTTGCTATATTATGACATATGCAGTGAGTCCCAACCTTCGAACTGCTCCGGAGGTGAAAGAGTTAACTTTCCATGCCAGGCATGGAACGCTGAGCTTGAGCTCGGTTGAAAACTCTGTCTGTTGTTCTTCAAACTCAAACTGTCAGATCTTTACAAGATAAACTCACTAAGGTCCTGTGTGGAAGCTGTAAACCTACACTAGCCAACTGGCTACTACATATAAGAACACATTTTTTGGTCCCAAAACAAAGACTCAAGTCAGGAGACCCAAAAAATGAAAAACACAACACCCAGTCACCCCAAAAAAGGGAGGGGTGAAAAAACAAGGTGGGCATCTACTAAGTGCCAACACTGCACTGCCCACCCACATCCCAAAAACAGAGGTTCTGAGACGCGGCAGGGAGGTCATAATATAGCAAGACTCCATTAGAAGAAACAACATTACTAAGGTGAGTAATTTTTTCTTCAAACAACATGACGCCTTGCTATATTATGACATATGCAGACTACACAGCAGTACCTCCATGGAGGAGGGACAGAACCTACCTAGGAAATAGGCTCTGAAGCACAGCTGTGCCAAACCAAGCATCACTCCTAGCCTGGGTGTCCAGAGAGTAATGCTTGGTAAAAGTGTGAACTGTTTTCCAGGTAGCTGCTTGACAAATCTCTAAATGGGATGTCCCTGGCAGTAGCCAGAGAAGCAGCTGTACCTCTGGTAAAGCGAGCCCTCAGGCCTGAGGGAGGAACCTTACCCAGTTTTTCATAACAGAATTGGATACAAGAGACAATCCACCTGGCAATGGATCTTTTAGTAGCAGGTTTCCCTTTACCAACCTCACCATAAGTGAGGAACAGTTGGAGGAGTCAAACCTGTGACCCTTGGTACGCTAATGTAGTAACTAAGGGCTCTTCACATCTAGCAGTAGCCCTCTTGCCAGAGGAGGAATGGTCAGTGAAGTACACTGGAAGAGAAATAGATTGATTAAGGTGGAAATCTGAAACTACCTTAGGCAAGAACTTCCTGTTAGTCCTGAGGACCACCTTATCTCTATGAAAGGAGATAAAATCAGGCTCCACTGACAAAGCTTGTAATTCACTTAGTCGTCTGGCAGAAGTGATGGCTACCAGAAACACAGTCTTCCAAGTCAAATACTTAAGCTCTGCTGAAGACAAGGGCTCAAAGGAGGTTGCATAAGCTGAGCAATGCAAACATTAAGATCCCAGGCAGGGGCAGGGTCCTTGAATGGAGGGTTGGTGAAGCAATCCCTTAAAAACTTAGAGAATACAGGATGAGCTGAAAGAGAAGAGGGTTTACCTGCTGAAATAAAAGCAGACACCGCTGCCAAATGCACCTTTAGGGTAGTTGGTCTGAGCCCCAAAGTGTTTAAATGGACCATATAATCCAGGACTGTGGTAAATCAGCAGATTCTGGGAAATATGCTTCCAGAGCACCATATGGAAAACCTCTTCCATTTGGAATTGTAAGTAGTTCTGGTGGAAGGCTTCCTAGAAGCCTTCAATATATCCATTACACCTTGGGAGAGGTGTAGATCAGCAACTCTAACTCTTCAAGAGCCAGGCCTTGAGATTGAGAGATTTGAGGTTTGGGTACCAAACCCTTCCCTGAGCACAGGTTAACAGATTGTGATTCCTGGGAAGACACAGGGGAAGATGGACTGCTAAGGACAGTAGGAGTGGATACCAGGGTTGTCTGGCCCAATCTGGAGCAATCAGAATCACTTTGCAGGATTGAGATCTGATTTTGACTAACATTTTGAACAGGAGAGGCAAGGGGGGAAAAGCATAGAGAAACTTCCCTTCCCAATTGAGAACTAAGGCATCCAGAGGGACTGAGCCCAACACTGGGGGCCTGCAGCAAAAAAGGGGAAGTTGGTGATTGTCTGGGGCTGCAAAAAGATCTATCTGTGGGGTGCCCCATCTGGCAAATATTACCTCCAGGACCAGGGGATCCAGTGACCATTCGTGATGGCCCTGGGAAATCCTGCTGAGAGCATCTGCCAGGACATTGTCCTTGCCTGGGAGGTGAACTGCCGTAAGGGAGGTGTTCAGGGAGTAAGCCAGAGACCACAACTTCATTGCTTCGGTGCACAAGCCGTAGACCGAGTGCCTCCTTGCTTGTTGATGTACCACATTGTAGTGGTGTTGTCTGTTCTGACCTGTACAACTTTGTTCTGAACAGATTTGGAAAAAGCTTGAAGTGCTAGAAAACTGCTCTGAGCTCCAACAGGTTGATGTGGAGCAAAGATTCCTGAAGGGACCACAGTCCCTGGGCAGTGAGGTCGCCCATGTGAGCTCCCCCACCCCAAGAGGGATGCATCTGTAGTAAGGATTAAAGAGTGAGACTGAGTGACAAAGGAACCCTTGTCTCAGATTGCTCTGATCCTGCCACCACTGTAGGGCTTGGATCAGGTTCAAGTCACTGGGATCAACTTGTTAGAGGGTCCTTTCTTTGAGACCAAAAGGCTCTCAAATGGAACTGGATGTCCGTCATCTGAAACCTTGCTCCTTGCACTACTGCTGTAGAAGCAGCCATGTGCCCCAGGAGCTGTAGAAAATGCCTTGCTGGTCGAGAGACCTGCAGGGTGAATGAGGAGGCCAGAGAGACCAAAGTCCTTGCCCTGTCCAAAGGAAGGAAGGCTCTGGCTTCCTCTGTGTTCAGTTCTGCGCCTATGAAGGTGAGGAGCTGGACAGGTTCTAGAACTGACTTTGGAAGATTCAGAAGGAAACCTAGAGAGGTAAGCAGTTGCTGAATTATCTGAAGATGTAACTTGACTTGGTCTGGAGACTGGCCTACTATGAGCCAGTCGTCCAAATAAGGGAAGATGGCAAGTTTTTGCCTTCTTAGGTAGGCAAATGCCTACTGCCAGGCATTTTGTGAATACCCTTGGAGCAGAGGTGAGGCCAAAGGGCATTGCTCTGAACTGGTAGTGGCCTGAGGGCAGCTCAAACCTGAGGTACTTTCGATGGGAGCATCTGATGAGAATATGGAAATAGGCATTCTTGAGGTCCAGGGACGCTAGCCAGTCCCCTGGCCTTAGAGATGGTAGAATAATTCTAGAGTCACCATTTTGAATTTTGGTTTTAAAAGTGCTTGTTTAAGTATCTGAGATCCAGGATGCAGCCATTCTCCTGTCTTTTGGGGTTAGGAAGTATCTGGAGTACAACTTTGCCCTGGTGTAGGGTGGAACCTTCCACGGCTCTGAGAGCCAGGAGGGTAGAGACTTCTGCCTCTAAGGCAAGTGCCTCTGATGGATTTGCAGGTGGAAAGGATCTGGTTCTCATCTTTGGAAATTTTTTGAAGCTGAGAACCAGTCCCTGGCTTACTACTTCCAGGACCCACTTGTCTGATGTCAGAGACTTCCAGCCCTGGACAAAGTAAGCCAGCCTGCCCCCTATAGGTAGTTGAGAATCGGCCCTGGCCACCCCATCAGGGTGCCTGCTTGGCAGGGGCTTTAGGCTGAGGGGTGGAAGCAGGCCTGCTTGTACCCCGTCTGCCTCTCCCTCTAAAGAACCCCCTCTGGGCGTAAGCTGAAGAGGAGGCCTGGGCTTGGTAAAAAGGCCTATGAAAAGGCCTGCCCCTGCCCCTGGAAGGCTGCCTTGAGGAGTGGCCTGCCTTTCTTGGCCTGTGCACTCCTATAGGTGGTCCTATACTCATCCATTTTTCTTTCAGTAATTCTCTGTCTGCTCCCCAAACAGAGAATTACCCACACAGGAAAATCCATGGCCTTAGTCTGGGTATCCTGTGACAGGCTAGTACATCTGAGACAAGCCATTCATGGTGCCACAGATGTAGCCATGACTCTTGATGACACATCATTAGAGTCCACTGCAGCATGGAATTGCACCTTAGATGCCTCAATACCATCAGCAGCCACCTGCTCCAGCTCCTGGCAAGCTGGCCAGGACCTGTTTTGCCAGAGCCATAACAGTATCTCATCTGGATTTCTGGTATCTAGCAACATAAGCCATATAATTTGCCTGTCTGAGTCCCAAGGATGCTGCCATGTACTGTTTCTTTGCCATGGCATCAATCCTCCTGAGTCCTTGTCAGGGGTGTGAGAGCCAAGGAATATTTGCCTTGTCACAGGCTGCAGCCTGCACTACCCCAACATGGCTGCATTGTTGTGTAGAACCTGATCAGAGCCTGACAATGTGTACCTCTTGTCCATTCTCTTATCAACAGGAGGTATAGTGTGAGGAGTTTTAGAATTTTACTGTCTGTTTCCCAAAAGATTTATGCAAAGGAATAGACAGTCTCCTGGACTCTGGGATATCCATCATTTCCACATAGTCAGGCTCTTGATCATCCACAGCTTCCTCCATAGGGAGCTGGAGGGTTTCAGCCACTTTTATAAAACATAAAATGAGAAGGGGACTCAGAAAGCCTAGGAGGAGACACTCCTAGGTCTGTCTGGGAGATGTCCGTTCAATGGGCACATCCAGACTTTCAAATCCACATTCACTCTCCTCATACTCCTCTTCCGTTCATAAAATTTCTCTAAATCATACTCTTGAACCGTGGAACTGGCCGAACTGTACGCTATTTGATGGTGCCGGTTCGGGTCGGAACCGGGAAGCACTGACAATTTTAATCGCTTTATTATTTCTTCAGCGGTTGGAGAGGAAAGTTTTGGCTCCACACCAGCTGATTTCTTGTCCTTTTATGGATCCAACTCCTCCAGTCGGTCTCTTTTGCCCGAGGGAAGTCTCGCCTGGTCAGAGGGTACTCTCGTTCCGGTTGAACCGAACCGGCTGGCCATCCGGTCAGCAGACTTTTGGCCTCCCTTTCCTGAGCCTACCAACTCTCTTTTCCAGGGTAGCTGCAGGAAAATTTTTGCAAATCTGGCAGTCTGCATTGAGGTAGTCAAACCCCAAACAATAAACACAGGTGGTGTGGGGGTCAGCCTTGGCAAAGGCTTCCCCACAGACACTGCAGTGTTGAAACCCAGTGGGCCCGGTTTTTCTTTTGGGTTTCTCAGACATAGTGCCAGTCCTAATCAAACTTGCCCGTTTATGGCAATCATCAAGCAAGACCCTCTTATCGGTTCCCAACCGTGTCACAGGTCATGGAAAAAAACGTAATAAAATCCGGTTTTTTTAGAACCGATAAGAACCGGTAACCACACTCTAAAGGACAGATTAATATATTTCAAAACAACCTGATCGGTTCAAACCGAACTGATAACCGTTTACAAGTTCCATACAGAAGAATTAAATGTAAAAGCTATCTAGTACTTACAATACCACAGACAGAGCTTGAACCGAACGGTTGCAGTTCAAATTCGGTCAAAAAACGAGAAAGTAATACTTTAACCGACAAAATGAACCGAGCAGAAGGCGGAGTAAAGAATCTGACAGTTTGAGTTTGAAGAACAACAGACAGAGTTTTCAACCGAGCTTGAGCTCAGCGTTCCATGCCTGGCATGGAAAGTTAACTCTTTCACCTCCGGAGCAGTTCGAAGGTTGGGACTCACTGCATATGTCATAATATAGCAAGACTTCATGTTGTTTGAAAAAGTCACCCTTGTCAGCATTAAGCCAGGCAACTAACACTGAAGGGTTCCAACCGTGACACGGGTAAGTTAAAAAAATCCCACAAAAATCCAGATTTTTTGGGGAACCGATAAGTACCGGAAAACCACAATAATGTATACAGAAATACACAAATCACAATAGATTTCAGTTCTGAACCAGACCGACTGGAAAAGAACCAAAGACAAAACCATTTCTAACAAATTTGACAAAAATTACCACTACCTACTACTACCACTTACTGTTACCGAGACAGAGGAAAAAATTACTCACCTTAGTAATGTTGTTTCTTCTAAGGGAATCTTACTGTATTCTGACTTATGCAGTACAGTCTCACTATAGAACTGCCCCGGAGCTGAAAGGGTTAATAGAACCTATGCAAATTATGGAATGCTACGCTCAAGCTCAGTTTTCAAATTACTGTCCCTGGTAAACAACTCTAAACCATCAGATTCTTACGAGGCATACACTAAGCAATTTCTGGATAAAATAATAATAATAATATTAATAAGAATAGTAACAACAATCCTCCCTAATAATTTAAAAGGAAAGAGACTTGAGGAATTATTCTTTCTTCTGAAAACCTGCCAAATGGCATCACCAAGACTCAAGTCACAGATGCCCAAAAAACAAGATCAACCATACCCCCAGGTTTGCAACAACTCTACCACAGCTGTACTGCAGTGACCATAGGTTTCTAGCAGGGGAGGAAGGGAGGGAGCTCAGAATACAGTGAGATTCCCTTAGGAGAAACACGATTACTAACGTGAGTAATTTTTTCTTCAAGCCACAGGAAATCTTACTGTATTCTGACATATGCAGAATACCAAGCAGTGCCTTTGGAGGTGGGCCTATCACCCGTTTAAGAAACAGACTCTGCAGGACTGCTGTGCCAAACTTGGCATCTCCTCTGGCCTGGATAGCCAAACAATAATGTTTGGTGAATGTGTGAACTGTCTTCCAGGTTGCAGCTTTACAAATGTTCACTAGGGGAATATCTCTAGCGGCTGCCACAGAAGCTGCAGTACCCCTAGTTGAATGGGCCCTGAGGCCTGCAGGTGGTTGCTTATCCACCTTACTGTAGCAAAACTGAATACACGCCACAATCCATCTTGCAATAGACCATTTTGTGGCAGGCTTCCCTTTTCCCACCTCTCCATAAGTAAGGAAGAGTTGGGTCTGATCCTGTCTGTGACCCTTTGTGTGGTCAAGATAATAGCTGACGCCCTTTTCACATCTAGGCTATGCAACCTGCATTCACCTGAGGTGGCATGGTCTGTAAAGAAGACTGGCAAAGTAATGGACTGGTTGAGATGGAACTCTGATACCACCTTGGGCAGAAATTTTCTGTTAGTCCTAAGGACTACTTTGTCTCTATGGACAGCAATGTAGCCAGGCTCTGTAGATAATGCCTGGAGTTCACCGATCCTTCTGGCAGAAGTAATGGCTAGCAGAAAGACTGTTTTCCAAGTCACATATTTGAGGTCTGCTGTGGACATAGGCTGAAAGGGGGGCTGCATATGCTATGCAATACAAATATTCAGATCCCACAAGGGGGTAGGTTCTCTATGTGGTGAATACAGCTGTAGTAACCCTTTAAAAATTGTCTTGAACACTGGTTTTGAAGCCAAGGAAGATATTTTACCTGCTGATAGATAAGTTGAGACAGCTGCCAGGTGTACTTTCTAGGTGGAAACAGTTAAACCAGTGGAGTGCAAATGGGCCATATAATCCAGGACTATAGAGAGATTCGCCTGGGTGTGGTCCAAGCCTTTGCCCTGACACCAAAAAGAAAATCTTTTCCATTTAGAGGCATAGGTTTGCTTGGTCGAGGGCTTTCTGGAGACTCTCAGTAAATCCATGACTGCCTCTGAGAGATGCAAGTTTGCATACTCTAAATCCTCAAGAACCATGCTTTGAGTCTGAGGGACAGCAGGTTGGGGTACATAATCCTGCCCTGTGAGGATGACAGGTTATACCCCCTTGGGAGACTGATTGGCTTGGTTACTGACAATGATAGGAGCATGGAGTACCAAGGTTGTCTGGCCCAATCTGGGGCAATGAGGATCACTGAAGCTGGTTGAAGTCTGAGTTTGATTAGTACTTTCAGTAACAGAGGAAAAGGAGGAAAAGCATACAGGAACCTCCCTGTCCAATCCAGCAAGAGTGCATCCAGAGGAACTGTGCCCCTGAAAGGGGGCCTGCAGCAATACTGAGGGAGCTGGTGATTGTCTGGGGCTGCAAACAGATCCACCTCTGGGGTGCTCCATCTGCTGAAAATGGCCTGTAAGACCTGTTTGTTCAATGACCACTCGTGGTGGTTCTGGTTTGTTCTGCTGAGAGCATCCGCCAAGACATTGTCCTTTCCTGGCAGATGGACAGCTGAGAGGGATATGCTTAGGGAGTATGACAAGGCCCAAACTTTCATTGCCTCTGTGCACAGGAGTTGACCTTGTGCCCTCTTGTTTGTTTATATAGTACATGGTGGTTGTGTTGTCGGTTCTGATTTGTACTACCTTTCCCCTGATCTGAATGGCAAATGACTGAAGAGCCAAAAGAACTACCCTGAGTTCCAACAGGTTGATATGCAGGAGAGATTCCTGCTTTGTCCATAAACTGTGAGCAGTGTGGTCCTCCAGATGTGCTCCCCACCCCAGCAGGGATGCATCTGTGGTTAGCACCAGGGAAGGGACCTGTTGCAAAAAGGGTACTCCTTGTCTGAGGTTGCTCCTTTCTTGCCACCACTGCAGGGCTTGAAGAAGAGTGGCTGTCACTGGGACTAATTTTGAAAGACAGTCCCTCTTTTGGGACCAGTGTTCCCTTAGGTGAAATTGCATGTCTCTCATCTGGAACCTTGAGCCTAACACGGTAGCTGTGGAGGCTGCTATGTGGCCTAACGACTGTAGGAAGTGCCTTGCTGGCCTGCAGACATGAAGTGGGAAGGAATTGGCTACCTGGATAAGGCTGTCCACCCTGTCTTGGGGTAGGTAAGCCATTCCTTTTTCTGTGTCCAGTTCAGACCCTATGAACTTTAGAAGCTGAACTGGTTCTAGTACAGACTTTTTGTGGTTCACTAAGAACCCGAGAGAGGAGAGAGTGTTTTGTGTTATTAACAGAACCTCTCTCACTTGCTGTTGTGAATGGCCTACTATGAGCCAGTTGTCTAGATAGGGGAACACTGTCACCCCTTGATGCCTCAGGTGTGCCACTGCCACAGCCAGACACTTTGTGAACACCCTTGGAGCAGATGTCAGTCCGAAAGGCACTGCCCATAATTGGTAATGACCGGATGGCAGCCTGAATCTGAGGTACTTTCTGTGTGACCTTCTGACTGGAATGAGAAAATAGGCATCTTTGAGATCTAAGGATGCTAACCAATCCCACTGCCTTAGGGTAGGGAGTATGGTAGCCAGGGTGACCATCTTGAATTTTGGTTTTGTCAGATGCTTGTTTAGGTATCTGAGGTCCAAGATGGGTTGCCACTTCCCTATTTTCTTTGTTGTGAGGAAGTACCTGGAATACAGCCCCTTCCCTCTGTGGGAAAGAGGGACTGTTTCCACTGCATTTAACAGCAGTAGACTTGAAACTTCCATCTCCAGCAAAGCTGTTTCTGAGGGGGAGGAGGATTTGAAAGCTCTTGACCTCAGCTTTGGCAAAGTCTTGAAGCTGAGCACAAGTCCCTGACCCACCACTTCCAGGACCCACTTGTCTGTGGTGTTTTCTCACTCCTGGAAGTAATGGGCCAGCCTGCCCCCTACCGGAATTGGGGAGGCGACCCGAGCAGTCCCCTCAGGGAGTCTGCTTGGACTTAGCTACAGGCTGAACAGAGCGGCTAGTGCGCCATTACCTCTCCTACCCCTGCCCCTGAAGTATCCCCTGGGCTGGTACTAGGGGAAAACTTGAGGCTGGAAGAAAGGCCTGTAAGGAGTCCTGCCTCTGCCACCCCTTGCATGGTGCTTTTGGGGGTTGGCAGCCCTCTCCTTAACTGCTGTATTTTTATAGACAACCTTGTACTCATCCATTTTTTTCATATATGCCTCTGTTTGTTCCTCAAACAGAGAGACAGGGTCACAAGGGAAATCCACTGCCTTGTTCTGAGTATCTTGAGTCAGGTTTGTAGTCCTGAGCCAGGCAAACCTCCTCAAAGATACAGAAGATGCCATTTGTCTGGATGCAGTGTTGTTAACATCCACTGCCACCCTGAATTGAGTTTTAGAGGCTTCAGTGCCCCTTTCTGCAGCTTACCCCAGGTCAGCAGCCATGAGAGGAGGGGCTGCCTTGGCAATTTTCTAGGACTGTGGACTACATGTTCTTTAGGTACCTGGCTATGTATGCCATATAAGTAGCTTGTCTTATAGCCGGGGAAGATCCTAAATACATTTTCTTTGTGATGAAATCCACCCTCCTAGAATCTTTTTCTGGGGGGTGGGAAGCCAGCTTTGTCACAAGCTGCAGCCTGTACCACTCCTTCATGACTGGGATGTCCAAAAAGAAAATCAGCCCCAGTCTTGGTTACCCAATACTTTCTGTCAGCCTTCCTGTCTGTGGGAGGAACAGAAGCAGGGTTTTGCAGTACCTTCATGGTCTGCTTTTTTAATGATTTGTGAAGAGGGAGGAGCAACCTCTTTGATGGTGGGGCATCCATCATTTCTTCATAATCCTCTTCCTCCTCGTCCTGAATATCTTCCTGGGATGGGAGGCCGAGGGACTGAGCCACTTGCTTCATGAAAGCAAAATATGAGGTAAAATCCTCAGTTCCCTTATCAGGGGATTCTGGCCTATGAGGATCGGGGGAAAATGTCAGGATCGATAGATTCCCCATAATCCTCATCTTCATCATCATCAGGCTCCATTCCAAAACCATCGTCCCCAAAAAGATCCCCACCTTGGTCGGTTAAACCGTGGGTTGACTGTGAACCGGGAGTTTGGGTAACCAGTTGCTTCCCAACTGGAACCAGGGACTGTACAGACTGAATTATTTTAGTCGCATTAGCGAGCTCTTCAGCAGAAGAAATCGTGGTTTGCTTCGGTTGCGGTTCCTGACGCTTTTCCTTCCTCTTCTTTTTTACCGCGACAATCGGTTCAGCAGCCTTTTCAGCTGTACGCTTTTTCGCAGAGCTATCGCCCCTGTTACAGAGCAGCCCCTCCAGTTCATCTGGTTGCTTGGTTAGCAGTCTTTTCAGCCATTTTTTCCTTCAGTCTTTTCAATCTCCTCAAGCGTAGACTGAGGAAAATTAGAACAAACTTTGCAATCTGTCTGCAAGTGGTCAGACCCCAGACAGAATAAACACACTAAATGAGGTTCTGCTTTAGCAAACGGTTCCCCGCACTTGGTACAGTGCTGGAAACCAGTGGGTCCTGTTCTCTCTTTTGGCTTCTGTGACATGATCCAGTTACAGAAGAAAAAATAAATATCTTTTTTTTGTTTTGTTTTTAAACCTAAACACAGGAAAACCAGGAGTCACCCTGGGTTTTAAAATTAATGACAAGACCAAGAGCTACCCCGGTTGAAACTGACCAACTAAACCAGGAGTTACCCTGGTAAAATTTCACTATCTAACTGACTATACCGAGTCGGAGGGAAATTTAACTAACATGACAAATAAATGACAAAAATAAAGAAGGGATGTGTCAGTTTTCTTCCGGTTAAAGAACCAAGGAGAAAAAACAACTACTTACCCTAAACAATAAAAAGCTAAACAGATACTACCTGAAAACCAAGGACAGTGAAAAGAATACAAAATAAAATATATTTACTAGTAAAATCACAGAGAAATAAAGTTTTTTCAAACGATGAAGGAGAGCACTCCGGAGTCGTCTTACTGAGGGTAAGTGGAGTAAAGAATCTGATGGTTTAAAGTTGTTTAGCAGGGACAGTGATTTGAAAACCGAGCTCGAGCCTAGCATTCCATAATTTGCATAGGTTCTATTAACCATTTTGGCTCCGGGGCAGTCCTATGAAGAGACCACACTGCATAAGTCAGAATACAGTAAGATTTCCTGGGGTTTGAAGTAAGAATACTAACAAAATAAGAACTGCAGTTGAAAAAAACGACCAATTCAAACTATTACCGAACTGAAGCGCAGGAGGGATCTCCGGAGCGACTTCACAGTTAGGCGGAGTAAGAAATCAGACGGGTACACTTCAGAGTACCACAGACAGAAGTTTGAAAACTGAGCTTGAGCTCAACGTTCTATGCCTTGGCATAGAGTTAACCCTTTACTCTCTGGAGCAGTTCAATTGCTAGGGCTAACTGCATATAGTCAGAATACAGAAAGACTTCATCTTGTTTGAAACATTCCTCCCTTAAGAACAGTTATGTAATGTGACAGAAAGTGAGTGCCACCTCCACCCTCACTGCACTGGGCAAACAACGAGTGTGCTACCTCCTAGCAGTACAAGCAGAGCATCTCTATAGTTAAGCAACATATAATTTAGAATGACAAAACAGTTCGGTAACACATCAAGAGGTCAACTGAATAACATCAACCCACTAGAAGGACACCGGAATAACGGCATTGACAATTTGGGCAACATGGACTTGCACCCTTCCCTGAGTTATGTCCCCCTCCCGGGGTAAGAATCTATAGTACAGGGGGTGTGGGTGGCAAAGCCCCCCACAAGGGGGGGGTGTGTGGGAGCGAAGCCCCCCACACAAAAAAAGTTCCCAAATGTCATCGCCCTGGGGGTCTGGCGCCCTTCTGACGGGTCGCCAGTTTTCGTTCGCCTATATGACATGGAACCGAACAGTTCCTCTTTGGTAAACTGTAAAACATGTAACTTTTCAACAGACAGACTGACTAGCTAACAAACAATGAAAAGTAACAATATTACTGCACATACTCACCGATGTACTTGAATGGTTTTCCCAGTTTGACTAACTGTGTTAACGACTGCTCTACAATGCTTGCAGTCCACTGATTAACTTTGTTGTTATTATAATCTGCTCCATGTAGTACACCATCAATGCACTAAAAACAATAATAGAAAGCAGTTACTAGATTAATATCCAAATGGAAATCATTAAAAGTGTAAACAGCGTTTACTAGTGGTATACGAACAAACATACAAAATAGCCAGCAGAAGGCCTTATGGTTAACCAACTCTGCTAGACTGCAGTGCTCTTTTGAGTGACAGCATCAGACAGATGTTCATTCCACCCTGACACTACTCTCTCTGTAAACAAGTGCCTTGTGGCCTCCTTAGTGAATCTTCCCACACCAGCTTAAGACAGCGTCCCCTAGTGGTCTTGTTACCACTGAGACAAAAAAGATCCCCAATGTCCACCTTGTTTATACCTTTTAGGTACCTGAAGGCTTCAATCATGTCCCCTCTCTCTCCCTCCTTTCTTCTAATGAATACCAGTTGAGCTCTCTCAGCCTGTCCTCATATGCCTGGCTCTGCTGTCCCTGAACCAACCTTGTCATCTTCCTCTGGACTGCCTCAAGCTGGTTGACATACTTTTTTTCAGGAATGGTCACCAGTATAGCACACAGACTCTAGGTGGGGACGCATTAAGGATCTGTACAGTGGCATTATAACCTCCTCCTCCCTTCTGCCTGTGAACTCTCTAGCAGTGCAGCCTAGCATTCTGTTTGCCTTGACCTCTGCCTTCTTACACTGTGTGACTTGTTAAAGATCACTGGTGATGCTATCCCCAAGTCCTTCTCCTTCTCTGTTTCAGTGACCTTGCCCCCCAGACTGTACTCTGCCCTTGGGTTCTTCCATCTTATGTGCACAACCTTGCACGTGTTTGCATTGAACCCCAGCTGCCAGATGCCTGACCACCTCTCCAGCCAAGCCAGGTCCTCATTTAGGCCCTGTACCCCTTCGTCTGCATCCACCCTCCCACCTAGCTTGGTGTGATCTGCAAAGAGTCAGATCTTGCCTTTGACGTTGTCCCCAATGTCATTAATCAACGCATTAAACAACACTGGGCTGAGCACTGATCCCTGCAGGAAACAACTTGTAAATGAAAAGTATGTACCTACTGTAATTCTTGATCTTCTTGGACGAAGTCTCCACCACTCATTCACACTAGTGGGACTACGCCGGAGGCACTAGGGCCCAGCAGGAGCCAAAAATCTTCAGGAGGGCCGCCGCCAAAGTAGGACTGCGCATGCACGGTGCTGCGAGACTGGCTCGTGCCATATAAGCTATTTCAGCGTCGACCCTCCAACTGCCTCAGTACCTTTTCTACCGAGGAGGAGCAGCATAATTAATCTAGGAAAACTACCCTATTTCGGACATAAGATAGTCCCTATGACCTCTGTAAGAAGGGTTAACTCAACAGTGTCTTCATAGCTTAGGCCCATGAAGCAGTGAAGACCAGAACAGAGTGAGTGAACTTGGGGGATAGTGGGTAGGCATGTGAACGAGTGGTGGAGACTTCATCCAAGAAGATTAAGAATTACGGTAAGTATGTAATTTTCATATCTTCCTTGACATAAAGTCACCACCACTCCTTCACACTAGTGGAAGAGTACCTAGCTAAAATAATCTCCCGAGAAGGGTGGCAGGAGAAAGAAGCTCACTCAGGACAGAAATCCATTAAGGATTGTCCTGTTAAGGAAAGATGCTGTCTGGCATGGACATCCAAGGCGTAGTGCTTCACAAAAGAGTGCACAGAGCTCCAAGTGGCAGCATTGCAGATGTCTGCACTAGGCACGTTCTGAATCTCTGCCAGAGATGCCACGACTGCACTGGTAGAGTGGGCGTACACCCTGCCTTCCAGCTTGACCTGCGCCATCGAATAGCAATGGTAGAGTCAGGCTACCAGTCATGCTGAAATGCACCTGATGGCAACAGGTTGACCCAGATGGGCCATGCTGAATGAGACACAGAGTTGCTTAGATTTGCAAATCTCTTTTGTTCTGTCGAGGTAGAATTGCAAAACCCTCTTTACATCCAAAGAATGTAGGGTACGCTCCCCCTCATTCTGAAAATTTGCAAAGCGGGTCAGAATTACCAGCGGCTGGTTCAGGTGGAATTCCAAGACTACTTTAGGAAGGCATTTAGGGTGAGTTCTGAGAACCACCTTGTCCTTGTGAAATACTGTGTATGGGGGCTGTGACCAGGACATGTATTTCAGAGAACCTGCAAGCAGAACTAATGGCCACAAGGAAGGCTGCCTTCCAGGTCAGAAACTTCAAGTCGCAGGTTGCTAGAGGCTCAAAAGGTTTACAAGTGAGCATGTCTAGCACAAGATTGATATCCCAAGCAGCTACTGGTCTTTTGACTGGTGGTCTGGTGTGCAGTATACCTTTAAGGAACCTCTTAACCAAGAGTAGCCGAGCCACCGACATATTGTGGATAGGCTCATGGTAGGCTGCAATTGCACAAAGATGTACTTTCACTATCGAGTATTGCAGTCCTGCATTCAACAGGTCTAGAAGGTACTCTTAACACCTTGTTTGGTGAGCAAGTAAAAGGGTCTAGTGAGGATTTCGTACACCAAATAGAGAATTGTTTCCACTTTGCTGTGTAGGTCTTCCTAGTGGATGGCTTGGGTGCAGCTAGGAGAATATCTGAGATTCTACGAGAGACGTTAAACCTACCCACTTCTATCTCCTCAGGAGCCAAGCATGGAGATGAAGGTACCGCAGGTTGGAATGGCCCACCAGACCCTGGGTCAGGAGGTCTGTTTGAACTGGAAGTTGTCTCGGTGGAACCTCTGATAATCTGTTAATTAATGGAAACTATATCTGACGAGGCCAGTATGTGGCAATGAGAATCATGCTGCCCCCCTGTGCCTCCAGCTTGAGCAGTACCCTCTGAACTAAGGGAAGAGGAGGAAATGCGTACAGAAAGCGTCTTGTCCACCGCAGTCTGAATGCATCCTGACAGAAAGTGCCAGGTTCTGGATTTCTGGAGCAGAATAGAGTCAGTTTTGCGTTGAGTGGGGGGGGCCAAAAGGTCCAGGTCTGGAGTGCCTCACTCTTTGAATAGCAATTGCATGATGTTTAGGTTGAGAGACCATTCATGAGGATCTACCTCTGTTCTGCTGAGGTGATCTGCCAGATTGTTCTGGACTCCTGGCAGGGAGACCGCCTGTATCAGGGCTTTGTGCTCGAGAAACCATTCCCACACTCTCATGGCTTCCCTGCACAGAGGGTAAGAGTGTGCTCCACCCTGTTTGTTGATGTAGTACAGCACTGCCTTGTTATCCATCTGAAGGAGAATTACCTTGTGACAGAGATCCAGAAGCAATTGATTTGATACCTTTTAATAGACCAACATAGATGTAACAACAAGAGTAAAGTGCTCTAGCTTTCGGACCAACCAGACCTTCTTCAGAAGCTAATGGCAGTTGCTTAGAAAAAACAATACTTTTAACAGCTAGATCATGCAGAAAAAACAGAAAAAAATCCCCACTGGTTTACATAGATACATAGACAGTGTCAGCAGATAAGGGCCTATGGCCCACCCAGTCTGCCCATTTGAGCTTGTAAGTTCAGTTTATGTTTTCCTAGAAGTCTGTTGCACCTTAACCCTGACCTCCAGAATTCCTTTATGTCTATCCCATGCATTCTTAAATCCCGTGATTGTTTCAGCCCCCACCACTTCCTCTGGCAGGGTGTTCCACTTATCCACCAATTGCTCTATGAAGAAATTCTTCCTCATGTTTCCTCTGAATCGTCCTCCCTCCAACTTCATCCCATGCCCTCTAGTCCTGGAACATCTTTTTCGCTTAAAAATAGTGTATTCCTGCACCCTGTTCCTCCCTGTAAGATACTTGTATGTCTCTATCATATCCTCTCTCTCCCTCCGCTCTTCCAGGGAGTATATGTTCAGTTCAGTTAATTTAAAAAATACAGAAGATGAAGTCAGAGAAGTTTAGCAGTACCATATTACCTTCAGCCAGGAGGGTCCCTGGGTCAAAGGTGTTTGGTGGAACACACATACAAAGAATCCTACTGCATATAAATTTAATTGACATACGATAACACTGCTGAAGCAGATGATGCTTAAATCAAGCTATGAGTGTCAGTTTGTATAAGGATGTGATTACTGAAAAGCAACCCCCACCCAGATTAAAGACATACTAAGATTGTCTTAGGACTCCAGGAAGTTTCAAAGCATGCATTATAGACAAGAAATTACCAGTAAAGTTGTCTTAAAAACATCAGTGCACACTGTATAATGTGTAAAACCTAGCTGGACCTGTCACCCAGCTGTACTCTCCAGCTTGATATCGTGCTCCATAAATTTCAAAAACCTCTAGTGTAGTGACAGGACTTTATAACTGATAATTTAAATATAAATTGACAGTATTAGTGTCAAACAAAAAACTCTAGTCGAGGACCACCAAGGAATTAAGACCATGTAGCCCGATATGTACCGATGTCAATATACACTGAGAATGTAACAACTTGATGCACCAGAAGTGTGTAAGGAATCTGAAAAAGAGGTAAAAATGTAATTTCTCTCCTCCTCTTCACACAAACAATACACCCTACCCCACATCACCATAATGTGGGAGTGGGAATACCTAGCTGTAAGGAGATTGATATTCTCTCTCTCTCTGTCTCTGTCTCTGTCTCTGTCTCTGTCTCTGTCTCTCTCTCTCTCTCCTAATGAACCTTTATTCAAATCAGTCACTGCAGTTGTTGCCCAAAGGAATTCAACTTGTCATGAAATTCTAAGTAAAAGGGCTCATGTATCCTAATACCTACAGAGCAAAAATGTGACACTATTTAACCGTACTACTATCTGCATAGTAACATTTCCAAGGATTCTGGATAGAACTACCATGAAATAAAACTGCCACCCTCCCCAGGATAAGGTAACTAGAAGTAAATATAAAGTATGTGTGTAAGACCAGAGGTCTAACATACCTACATTTCCACAAATTACTACAATATTAGCCTAATGTATAAAGATCTGTCCAGGACCCCCATGCAAATGAGATCTCACACCCCAATATGTACAGAGTTAAAAGAAATATATGTGACAGTCTATGATAACACTCCTGTATGTACAGTAACAGGCCAGGTAATCTGAATATGCAAATTTGGTGACATCCAGCAGACCAGACCTGGGTTTGAATCCCACAGCTTCCACTTGCATACTGTGTGACCCTGAGCAAGTCACTTAACCTCCTTGTGCTCCCAGGTCGCTCCTGTAAAAAAGCTTTCAGCTTAGTGTGCTATACCTGGTTAAACAACTAAATAAAAAAAAAAAATTAAAAAAAAAATATGGTGCAACGGAATCAACCCCACTCCCGGGCAAAGATAAAAAGTAAGGAGGAATTAATATTCATTATGTGTGTGAAGTAAGAATAGTAGCACACTGTAACTCCATATATCTAAATAGAGGCCTAGGGTCCCAGAGGGAGCTCAATGTGACAGCACGCCCCACACCTGGCTATATCACGTACCTCACAACACATACCCACACACATACAGTACATACACACACGCACCCACATCCCACACATGATGAAGTCCTATAATATGCCAGTCTGAAGAAGAAGTAGTCTGTGGATGTCAGTTTCTGTAGTGTCCCATGAAACCCAGATCAACGTTCATCCCATCTGCTACCATATTGAGATGTAAAATATGTTTAATCTCAAAAGCTTGTCTCTGTTGTGTGTTCGAGATTTCCTTTTAAGACCATTACTGACATATCTGAAATTGAGTGGTCAGGCTGGGAGAAGTGGTGCCCCACTGGTTTTTCAGTCTTCTTTGCTCTAATAGTATGTCTGTACAAGTTCATCCTAGTGCGGAGCTGTTGGCTTGTCTCTCCAACATAACCTGTTTGTGGACATCTCTTGCACTGAATGAAATAAACAACATGTCGTGATATGCATGTATAACTCCCATGCACCTTGAATTGTCTGTTTTGTGATGTAACCACACAGTCCGAGGTGGAAATGAGCTCACAAGTCTTACAGGTGCGTTGATTGCAGGGTCGTGTGCCATTGTGTGACATGGCATTCTGTTCTGGTGAAAGTTTGCTCCTAATAATTAGGCTGGCTAAATTTGGTGGTTGCTTAAAAGATAGTAGTGGAAGTTCCTTAAAAATACAATTAAGGGTTTCATCCTCACTACATATTGGGTGGAGGTCTTTAATAATCTTACGCAGAAGTTCAAGGTCTGGATGATATGTGACTACTAAGGGTATTCTGTCTGTAGCTGTCTTTATATTGAAGTAGTTGTTGTCTTGGTACTTGTGTTGCACATTCTGTTATCCTGTCAATTTCTCTGGAATAGTGTCCCTGCTCAATAAAGGTGTTTTTCAACATAGCCAAATGTGTATCTCTGTCATCCTCATTTGAACAAATATGGTGACATCTGAGTGCTTGACTGTACATGACAGATTTTTTTGTATGGTTTGGGTGATTACTTTTCTTGTGCAGGTATCTCTGTCTGTTGGCTTCCTGTAAATACATGTATGAAAGGTTCCATCCTTAATGGTGACTGTAGCGTCCAGAAAGTTAACATTGGTGGTAGAATACTCCAGGGTAAGCTTTATGGTAGGGTGGAGATTATTACGTTTGTGACGAAAATCTTTTAAGTGCATCTGTGCCCTCCGTCCAGATGATAAACAAATCATCAATGTAACAGAAATAAGACAGTGGTTTATGGGAACACTGCCTTAAAAAATCCTCCTCCAAGTCAGCCATAAAGAGGTTAGCATACTGTGGAGCCATTTTGGTGCCCATTGCTGTTCCCATAGTTTGAACATAATGTTTACCATTGAAGTTGAAGTTATGTGTCAAAATGAATTCTATAAGTTCCCCTACCACTTCAGGGTTAATGTTTTGTTTCGGTCCTTTCTCCTGTATGTATTTCAGGCATGCTGTAATGCCATCTGTGTGTGGAATATTAGTGTAAAGGGATGTTACATCCATTGTCAATAAAATGGTATCAGGTGGTAAATCCTTATAACCAGAAAGTACACTCAAAAAGTGCATAGTGTCCTGGATACAACTCTCTCTTTCCATAACCAGCGGTTTCAAAATGGTCTCTACAAACCCTGAGATCCCCTCAGTCAAGGTGCCATTACCAGAGACTCTGGTCTTCCCAGATTGCCAGGTTTATGTATTTTAGGCAGCATGTAGAATGTCCCTGGCCTGGGTTCAGCACGGATGAGGTCAGTTAGTTTTTCTCGGACATGGTCTGGAAAAGTTCTAATTAAGTCACAAGTTCATCTTTATATCTTGTAGTGGGGTCACTCTCTAGTTCTCTGTAGTATGTAAGATCTGTTAGCTGTCTATTATCTTCATTAATATAATCCTCTCTGTTTAAAATCACCACTGCAGAGCCTTTATCAGCTTTTTTGATGACAATGTTGTGGTTTGATTTCAATGTCCCAATAGCTCTCCGTTCCAGTGGAGAAAGGTTATAATGGGCCTGTTTTTGCCTAGTAAGGATCGGACCACTGACTTGTTGGTGGAAACGATGACTGTAATTGTCTAGTTTTTTGTTACGCCCACCTGAGGGGGTAAATTCAGATTTCTTTTTCTTATCCATTAAATATTGCTGTTTGAGATATCTTCGCTACAAGTGATTTCTTCCTTGCCATGAAATAATTCTTTAAGTCTCAATCTACGGAAGTATTCCTCCAGTTCACCACAAAACTGTATTTTATCCAGTGGTTTTGTTGGGCAGAAAGTGAGGCCCTTTGAAAGTACATTTAGTTCTCCAGTAGTCAGTTTGTGATTGGATAAATTAACAACTGAAAGGTGCCCATCTGTATTGAGTTGTTGTTCAGTGACTCCATTACGTTCTTCATGGTTGCTAGGAAGTATGGTATGTTGAAGGGCATCCAATTTCCTGTTTTTCACAAGCATGGCTTTTCTTAAGGTCCTTTGGTAGTTAATGTGCATCTCTCACAAAATGTCCTGAATAGGTTCCCCAGACATCCTTTCCAGAGTGGTAACAATTTCAGCAAACTCTTTGTTCCGAACAACTTTTTTGGCATATGACATGTGAATCCTGTGATTTCTCAATTTCTCAGAGGTCATATGATAGAGTTGTTCTGCATATGAAGAATTGTTTGTATTCCTTAATGGATTCCAAATAGTAAGACCTTTAGGGATTATGTTTCTCCTCTTGCACTGGGTTAGAAAATAGATGCCACTGTCTAGCTCTGCCAATTTGTGACAGAGGACATCCTTCAGGGCTCGGACAGCGTACAGGATGGCTCTCATCTCCAGGACATTTATGTGTAGCAGGGACTCGTCCTGACTCCACAGGCCTTGGGTATGGAGATCCTGACAGTGAGCTCCCCAACCAGTCAGAGATGCATCCATGGTGATGGTGATCTGTGTCTCCAGTGAGGCAAAGGGGAAACCTTGACGGAGGCTGTCCTTCTGAGTCCACCAGGTGAGTGACCTCGTTAGAGGCTCCATCACCTAGATGTGGAAGAATTGCGCATGCGTGGTCGGAGACCACTGACTGCTGAGCATCCACTGTGTGGTTCTCATGTGCAAGTGGGCCAGGGGCACCATGAACACAGATGACGCCATGAGACCCAGCATCTGCTGCATCGAGAGAGCCCAAACCGAGTTGTTCTCCTTGATGAAGTGAGCCATCTGGAGAATGTTGTTTCTCCTGTCTTCTGGAAGGAAGGCTCTTGCCCTGGAGGTTTCAGAAGAGCTCCTATGAAGAGAAGTTATTTGGAGGGCTGAAGCTGTGACTTTTCCAGATTCAGGAGAACTCCCATGGATGTAAGGAACTTGCAAGTCTTGGAAACTGCTTCCTGTGCCCCTTGCCTGGAGGAGCTCACTAGGAGCCAATCATCCAGATATGGAAACACTTGAATTACGAGTTTTCTGAGATGCGCTGCAAGTACTGCAAAGCACTTTGTAAAGACTCGTAGCGCCGAGGATAGCCCAAAGGGCAGGACTCTGAATTGATAGTGCTGGCCCACAGCCACAAAGCTTAGATACTTGTGGTGGCTTGGGTGCACTGGGATGTGTTGGTAGGCATCCTGCATGTCCAGAGATGCCAGCCTATCATTCTGATGAATCAGAGGTAGGAGTGCTCCTAGCAATATCATCTTGAATTTCTCTTTGAACAGGAACTTGTTCAACTTTCTCAGGTCTAGAATAGGGAGCATACCACCTGTTTTCTTTGGAACTAGGAAGTAGTGGGAGTAGAACCTTGTGCTCCATTCTGCTTGTGGAACCACTCCTACTGCCCTGTTGATTAGAAGGCCCTTAATCTCGGAAGCAAGGAGGTCTGACTGAGTGGTAGACAGTATGGGCTGTCATTTGGGTTAATGATCCGGGGGGGGTCTCTGATAAATTGAGAGAGTATTCTTCTCGAATAATCCTGAGGACCCATTTGTCCACTGTGACAGATCTCCACTGGTCGTAAAGCTGGGTCAGATGCCCCCTACAGTAAAAGAGGAATCCCCCTCAGGCAGTTGAGGTGGGACATGGACTGGTTCTTCAGAGGGCGGCACTGGGCGTCTTCGGGCCCTGTGTCGTCTGCTGAGCTTTCTTTTGTGGCTGAGGGGCTTGGTTCTTGTGAAAAGCCCCTTGACCTTTACCATGAAAGGACTGATGGTTATGAAACTTCCAGCGGTTCCTGCCTCGCTGAGGGGCAGCAGGAGCCAGTCTGGCCGTCTTAACAGCAGTCCTAGTTTTCTGAATGGCCTCCAGTGCCTGCTCTATCTATGGGCCAAACAGATAAAACCACCAAATGGGAAAGTCAGGACTCTCTGTTGAGCATCATTCATGAATCACAAAGTCCTCGGCCATGAGTGGCACCGGGGGCATATCCTGGCTGCTGCTGCCCTAGAGGCAGTATTGAAGGTGTCCATGGCAGCCTTAAGCTGCTGATTGTTGGACTCAATGCCTCTAGTAATGGTCTGAAGAAGCTCTGAGCTAATGTCAACTCCGGAAGAGCCTCCACAGTTTCATTGAGTGAATGCAAGTGGGTATACTCATACTGAGAGAAACAGCCCTGATAGCTAGCAATACACATGCCTAAGGTAGCAGCGGTGAACACTCGCTTCCCCAAAGTGTAAATTTTGCAGGAGTCTTTATTTACTGGACGGGCCGTGGATTCCTAGGGAAAAATGGGTTAGTCATTCTCTGCCAAGACCACCATGGCGTCCGCAAAGGCTTGCGAGGCAAAGATTGTTTTATCCTTAGGGGGAGTGTATTTCCTGTCTATGGACTTAGCCACAGAAGGAATGAGTGCTGGTCTGTCCCACACCATTTGTGAAAGAGTATCGAAAGAGGGTTGCACCAGTGGTGTCAATTCCACAGGAATTTCAGGGACATGAAGATACTGAAGGCGCAAAAACTTACCAAGATCCATCTCAGAAGTCTGAAGAGAAAGGGTGGAATTCATATTTTTCAGAAGAGACTTGAAAGGTCCTCGATCAAAGGCTTTGCTGAAGTGGAGGGTTTACTTTCCACTCCAAATGATGAATCCTCATCCAGATCCTCCCTTAATCGTAGGTCAGGATCAGACTCAATATAGTCTCCTACTAACCCAGAAGGGATAGTATAGAAGGGAAAGGGAGGAAGAAGAGCAGGAGGAGGTACTCCCCAAATCAGAGTCGAAAACCCTGGCACCCGTGGTGGCGCCGACAATGGCACTGGTGCAGAGGAGCCGAGGGCCTGGGGTCCCCAAACCCGACAACAGGACACCCAAAGCTGGAAATCCTGAAAGAATGATAAGAAGTAGGAGAAGACAGTACCTGTGCTGGCCCCTGTGCCGCAGCCATGTGAGGGGGAAAAGCACAAAGGAGCAGCTTCAATGGCACCGAAGAAGGTGTCACATGACCAGGCTAACCCATCTGTTCCATCCGCGAGTCCATGGCCCCCAGGCCTGAAGGACCCGGAGTCAGGTCCGCAGGCAAGGGCAGCTGGGACAACCACCGGACCCACTGCTCCATAAGAGCGTCCCAATGATGAAACTGCTCACCGAAAGACCCCCAAGGGGCAGGGAGGGACTCCGAAGCTGAGGATCGCAGCTGTTGGAAACGAGGGCGCAGGTGACCCCGACAGAGCCAGGGTCGGCATCCTGTCCCCAGCTACTGGCGATCTCCATGTAGACATACCAAAGGGGGACCTTGAGCGGTACCGCTTCTTCTTTGACCGGTGGGAGGAAGAAGAGCTCAAGCCGAGTGGTGCCGGGTTCCCGACTTTGATCGGGAATGGGCCTGCTTCCTTTTGTGCTTTCGGGAGGATCACCCTTCCTCCTGAGCACCGGACTGCCCGTGGTCAGACCCCTCCTCCGAAGAGGGCGGCGGACCGAACCCAGCCTTAATGCTAAAACAGCTTTCAAGTGAAGTCTCCCTACAGTCACCAGCCCCATTCATGGTCGACTCCGTAGAAGGCTGGCTGAAGAAGACTTCTTTTCTTCATTAATGCAGCAGTACTAAGAAAAAAAAATTGCATTTTTTTGACAGTTTATTCCCTGTGCCTTGCTAATGATATACCTGGTACTCTTTCTCACCGGCATTGTACTATTGTCAAGTAATTTGTTCAGTTATTCTCTGCTTTTGTTTACATTTCTGCCACTAAGCATGTTGTACTGGAACCCCCTATGTTGCCAACTGCATATGTGAATGACTTGCAGGGACATCAGGAATGGTCAGCAGAGTGTCCCTTTGCTGTTGTCAAAAGACGTGATGTGACCTGTAGAAAAAGCACAGCTGAAAATTAGTCAGCTGTCATATTTGTTGTAGCGCTACAGCAATTCATATAAATTGCAAATATCTAAAAAAAAACTCAAGATGACTGGAAAAAAACATTTACAGGTATGGAAACTGGAACTTTGGCCGCATGCTTACAGCCAAAAAACAGAATTATGATAGATCACTTCCTGATTCAGTAGTACTGCTGCTTTAAATAATAAAAATTGTTTTTTTAAAACATAAATCAATAATTATACTAATCAAATACTGAATGACTATGCTGCTGCTGTATAGACATAAAGATTTGACTCCCGGCAGGCAAGCGATGTAGTCACTGAAGTGCACTCAACGGTGGGAAAAAAGGAACTGAGGCAGTTGGAGGGCCGATGCAGAGATATCCTATATGGCATGAGCCAGCCATGCATGCATGGTCCTAACTTGGCGTGGCACTCCTGAAGATTTGTGGCTCCTGCTGGGTCCTAGCGTCTCCGGCATAGTCCCACTAGTGTGAATGAGTGGTGGAGACTTTATATCCAGGAAGATCTTCCCTTTTACCTGTGAGTTCACCACCACCACTGCCACCTGAGTCCTACTGTTAAGCCAGTTTTCCACCCACCTAGTTAATTTACTCTCTGTCCCTAGGTTCTCCAACTTCCTGATCAGCCTCTTGCATGACACTGAGTCGAAGGCCTTACTGAAATCCAAAATGTTAATTGCCTGGCCCCTGTACACCACTCTTGTTACCAAGTCAAACCAGTGTCAGTGGCTCAGCAGGTTACACACTCGCCACTGAGGCCAGAACATCAGAAGGCTGTGGGTTCTATTCCCACACCAGGCACCTGGATTAAATCCCAATACTACTGACACTGTGGTGCAGCATGAGTAGGGTGCTGCACTCCTGAAGTGCAGTCTTTCGGATGAGACATTAAACCAAGATCCCATTTGCCTGTTCTGGTGGTAGTTCAGGTGGATGTTAAAGATTCCATGGCATTTCCTGAAAAAAGCAGGGGAATTTACCAACTACTGTGTCAATGTATAGATCTAGTTTGCCTATGTATATATATATATTGTTTGTGCTGTATTATACTGCTGCTTGCACTCTGCACCATTTCAATTTATGCTACTCCAAATATGTACCCTGTTTGTATATCCTTTACCTAGATATGTATTTATTTATTTTTATTTCATTTTTGTTGACCAGGTAAGTGCACTAGACAAATCCTGTCTATTTTCAGGCACGACCCGGGGAGGGGGATACAGATGAATGCCAACTGACCTTGAACCAGATTAAGCTGTTGGTAGTATTTTTTTTTTTAGTGAATAAGGGAAATTTGGCCAGAACATTGGGGAAATTCCCCTACTCGCCTGTGGGTGGACTGCAGTCTCTGTGTGAGATGGCCACTCTGGGAGAGCTTTCGGAGGAGGTGGATGTGCGGCTAGTGGTGTGGAAGGCCATATTGCTAGCGGAGATTTCTTTATCAGAAAATGATTTGGCAATATCTGTCTGTGAAAGAGAAGAGGTTTTTCATGAAACTATATCGGTACCAGAGCTTTTGGTACCTGAAAAGAATACGACGGTTTTGTATCTGCGATCCAATTGCAAGGAATCCACGGTGAAATTTACAAATGTAGCGCCGTTTGCACTCCAACACCCTACGTCACACGCTGATTCAGCTGAGCGGTCTGACAAGCCGCCTGCAGGTGTTGACAGCAGGAATGAGGAAGTCGGAGGTCGGCTTCCTTTGAAGGTGTCGGGTGAGTGTGCTACTGACTCTTGTAAAGATTTGAAAGCTGAGATAGGTGTTCCGGCTGTCAGGTTAGTCGCTGAAAACAGCAAGTGCCAAAAGCTGAGTGCACCTCTGGGGACTGACATTGTTGCTGAGCCGATATCAGCTCCTTCTGAAACTCTCAAACGCCCTGCGGTGGCTCCAATACTACTACAAACTGACTCACAGTTTCAAAAAGCAAAGACTCTGTCCAAAGAGTGGGGTTTTGTGTTTTATCCGCAGTCGCTGTCTGGCGCTGCACAGACTGAAGCCCTTCCAATAACTTATCAAACGAGGGCTACTGATCAAAAAGGAGTTACTGAATTCAGTTTTGCACCTCCTGTTACTTCTAAACCGCAAGCGCCTTTACTACAAAGGGCTACAACTTTACCACAGGAAAAAGCCCAGTCTGAAGAGTGTGCTGCTATTTCAGGAACTATCCCTTTATATCAGGGTATCGGGGTTTCTGAGTTACATGATGCTATCTGGTCTCCTCAAAAAGCGTTGCAAGGAGCTGGACGGGAGAAAGGCCCATTAGGGATTTGGACCCCGGACTTGGCCTGGGCTCCCTCTTTCAATTTTCAAACTCCTGAGTGGCAGCCAAAGTCTAATTCATAGGATATCTCTACTGTTAATCCTGCTACAGCCATGCCTGTGCAAATAGCTGATCCTGATCTACAAACTGTTCCAAAGATGAATTTGGCTCTAGGGCCACAAGTTTCAGAAAAACAAGAGAGTGTGAGGACTCTAGAAGCTACAACTAAGCCCCTCTTATCTGAACTTTTTTCAAAATCCAGAAGGGAAGCTGCACCGGCGAACGTAGGAGATATATAAAGAGGAGTGGCCTGGAAGTCAGGCCAGATAGACATTATGTGGGAAATATTTAATT
This sequence comes from Neoceratodus forsteri, assembly GCA_016271365.2. Taxonomy (NCBI): domain Eukaryota; kingdom Metazoa; phylum Chordata; order Ceratodontiformes; family Ceratodontidae; genus Neoceratodus; species Neoceratodus forsteri. Next base: position 719,673,591 of record CM057458.1, on the reverse strand, counting down.
AAGGAATCATTACAATTTTTGCCAAGAGATGTTTTTGCATTTATAAATATATCCGGGAAAGACAATTTCGACATCAGTTTTTGCTCTGCTTATAACTTAGATCTTTTCTGGGAACGTTACAGTCAGGTTAAGTTTTCTCCCATATGGACCCCTTCTTGGTAATTCCACTTTCTAAACCTTTAATTAAAAATGTTACAGTTATGTTTAGAAATGAGGGGGTCCATGTGGAAGATATTACTTATTGGCTTTCCCAAAAATGTGACATCCAAAGTGATCCAGACCCTATTTTGGACTCTGAGCAGTTTTGGACCGGGGCAGGGGAGGAAATATAAGGTAAAGCTCAGGCAAACAGAGTCAGGAATTGATCATATTCCAAATGTTATTTTGTTGGGGAGAAATCATGGGGTGTGTTTTTACAGTGGGCAACCTAGGGCATGCTACAAGTGTGGGGCTAAAACCCATCTTTCCAGTGTGTGTGACCAGCCGAGATTTGATAATTGTGGGGAAGTGGGTCACATAACTATGCAGTGTGCGAAACACACTAAATGTGACTTATGTGAAGATTTTGGCCATGCTTTTAGAGATTGCCCATGGGCCGCTAAAAATAAAGATGTTTGTGGAAGTACGGATTTGATCATTCAACAAGCCCAAGATGCTGTTTCCAAACAAGTGGAGTCTACGGTAATGGCCCCTCCTCTTCAGCAGGAGTCTTTAGACCCAGTTTCCCATTTCAAGGCCCCTTTGGCCCCCCTTCCTCCTTCTGTTTCCACTTTACCTCTCTCCCCTGTAGTTCCAGCTAGTATTGTCAAAATTGAAACTAAAGTAGCAAATCTTTTAGAACCTGTCTGCTACACTGATACTACAGATTCAGAACAGACTAGGAGGGACAGTATAGGAGTGTCTTCCCTTCCTCCACGACAGTCTAATAGACATGTGAAGACTGTGGTTGTTTCAAAAAATGAGTCTTTTGAATCTCCTAACTCATATGCTGCTCTGTTTACCTCATGGGGGGATTCAGAAATGGATGTTTAAATCCACACAGGGTGGAATGTGTACCCCCATAGAAGACTATAAGGTGAAAAAAAAAGGAGGAAAAAATAGTTTGAGTTTCCCCTTGCTCTTTTTATCATTTTCATGGCTGGGTTCTTATGGGGCTCCCTTAATACACATAGTCTTCTCAATTCTGCTAAAAGACAAGCTGTCTTTCAGCTCCTTAGGGACCTATCTTTAGGAGTATGTTTTCTTCAAGAACCTTGGATGTTTGCCCAAGAACAAATTTCTTCCTTCAAATGAAACTGGCCTTGGGGGCCGTCTTTCTGGTCCTTTGGTAGGGACAGTGCAGATGGGATAGGTATTTTGCTTAATTCTTTTCATTTCAAGCTACTCAAACTAATTGAATTGATTCCGGGGAGAATTTTAATTATTGATGGTTTATGGCACTCTAGATCTTGTAGATTCATTAATATTTATAATCCCCAAACAAAAGGCCTCAGAACCGAGTACATGAAACTGATTCAACCCTTTTTGGTTTCTTCCCTTACTATTTTTTGGGAAGGAGACTTTAATTGTACTCTCTTTACCAAAGGTGGGTCAAACAAAAAAATTTATTGTGACTCGAACTGTTTAGCATCGATTATCACGACAGGAGATTTGATTAATTGCAGCTCTTCAGTAAAAATATACTCTAATTTTACTTTTTTTAAGGGAAAAGTTGGTTCCACGATCGATTATCTTTTTCTTTCAAAAAATACAGCATTTGGAAAATGTACAATTGTCCCTGTAGAATTCTCAGATCACCTTTTAGTGCTGGTTGAAGTTGGCATCCCCCCCCCCCCGTTGAGAGGAAAGTTACAAGATGGAAACTTAATACCTCCATCCTGAAAGAAACTGTTGTAATAAATTCCATCTCCCTTATTTTAAAGGCTAGATCAATAGCATTTTTATATTCTGATTTAGGTATTTGGTGGCTAGAAACGAAGCAAGATTGTTGTTCTTGGTTCCAAAAATACGGGGAAAAAAAAACGGAATTCAAGTTTTCTTTCATATTTGAAGTTAAGGTCCCAATTGCAGTACTTGACTACCCTAGCTAATACATCTAAGTATGATTATTCTGAGCAAATTCAACTCATTAAAGATCAAATGAAAGTGATTCAATATAATAGGTCCCAGACCTTGCAAGCTGTTCTTAATAATCACTCCTCTAAAACAGTTATCAGGGATCCCTACGAATTATGTAAAAAACTTAAGGATTCTACAACTTTGAAATACCTCATATGGAAACAGATTAAGTTAGAAGATGCAGATGGTATTAATTCTATTATTAAAGACTATTTTGATAGTTTAAAACCAATTTCTGAACCTTCGGGTTTTGATATGGCACATTATTTAGGGGTGCCTCCTGAATATTTACAAACCTGGGAAAAAAAAAATTGGAAGTTCCCTTTTCTTGCCTGGAAATAGAAACGGTTATTAAAAAATTAAAAGATAACGTTACGCCAGGTCTGGATGGCCTTCCAAATTCATTTTATAAATCTTTTCAAACAGATATCATGGCTTGTTTACTTCTAGTAATTCAATTTTTTGTCTCTCAACTCAGTTTCAGTTTTTTTACAGAAGGGCTATTGATTTATATCTTTAAATCTGGTGATAAAGGAGATCTTAGGAATTGGAGGCCCATTACTATTTTAAATACAGACTATAAAATCTTGCTTCATTACTTAATAATAGGTTACGATTAATAGCTAAAAGTTATATCTCCATTTCAATATTGTGGTGTACCAGATAGGAATATCCAGTTGCCCTTAACAATCATTAGAGAGGTGATAGACTATTTATCCTTAGAAGGGAAGTCTGTTTTTTTGTTATCAATTGATTTGGAGAAAGCTTTTGACAGGGTAAACCAGGGGTTTTATTTCAGGTGTTGACATTTTTTGGGTTCCCTATTTCATTTGTCGGGATAATTCGGGCTTTATATAAATCTCCTAAAGTCTACCCAGTGGTCAAAGGAAACATAACAAAGGGAATAGAAATTAACACTGGGGTTCGTCAAGGGTGCACACTTAGCCCCTTGCTATATGTTTTTTCACTAGAACCATTATTATGTGCTTTGACTATCCCTCCCTGTTGGGAGGGGATACATAAACCACCATCAAATGATCAAGTACTGGTACAGGCTTTTGCTGATGATGTTTGTCTTTTCTTTAATTCTCAGGATCAGATAGGTTTTTTTTTTGCAGAATTTTCTCTTTTTTCTTCCATGTCTAATGCTAAACTTAATCACATAAAATCTAGAGGCCTACTGATGGGAGTGTTATTCATTTTCCTATTTTGTACATAATATTAATTTTTCAAACGGACCTTTAACTATTTTGGGTGTTCTTTTTGGGCCTCAAAACTTGCCAGTTGATAATTGGGATTCAGTATGTAAAAAGGTCGAGGGGAAAATTTCTAGGTGGAAGCAACTGAAAATTTTCCAAACTCAAAAGAATCCAGGTCCTTAAACAATTCATTTTACCCTGTTTTCAATATATTGCTCAAATATTTCCTGTACCTACCCAGTATGAAACCAGACTATATAGCTGTTGTTTCCAACTTCTTTGGGGGAATAGACTGAATCCAGTGAAGAGATGTTATACGTATTTGGACACGGAGAAAGGGGGGGTTTGGGTATGGTGGATCCAGATATTTTTTGTCATGTTTTGTTTATTTCACATAATTTAAGGAAATGTTTTTTTAATTCCAGACAGCCGATATAGGTTCTGGATTAGGCAATCCCTAGACTGATATTTGAAGGCCTGGACAATTTTCGCTCCTAAAATTCATCCACATCTCTGTTTCCCAGTTTATTTTCGACCAACAGCACAGAAGCTATATAAATGGCAGGTGTCAAAAGAACAAATTTCTTCTAATAATACGAAGAATCTTTGTAGGAGTATAATGGCTAGTGTTTATCCTACTGACCCATGTTTTAAAAATTGCCCTCAGCTGGTAATAATAATATTTTAGAACAATTAACAACTCAGACCTCTATACAGATGTGGAAACCCAGGGCTCATCATGTATGGTCATTTAAATGTTAGGTACGGGTAAATGTAGACAAGGAAGAAAGAAATTGTCCTTTTCCTGATTGTACTAACCAAGAGGAAACCATGGGCATTTTTTCTTGTACTGTTCCTTTTCAAAATCAATGTGGAAATATGCTGCCAATAGATGGAACATGCCTTGGCTGTCTCTTATTAATTATGAGACTTTAATTATTGGAAAAGTACCACCTTGTCTGCAGATATACGACAAACACACTTTGTTGATATTTTTTGTAATGTTTAAGATTTTGTTTATGGCAATTAAGATGCCAATGGGTAATTAATCAGAAAATGAGTACAGTTGAAGGGTTTTGTTGTTATGTTAAGAATGAACCGTTAAAAGTTTATTTTAAAGATAAACAAATGTATAATGTGGATAAAGTGAAATTTTTGTGGTGGGGTTTTTCGCACATTAAATATAAATAACTAAGACATTACCCCCCTTTTTTGGGTGTTTTTTTTTTGTAACATACTGTTTTGAATTATGATTTTCCCTTCTTTTGAATTTGTGTCTTTTTTTTCTCTCCCTTTATCTTCCCAGTTTTTTTGGTTATTATGAGGATCATGTATCTCTCTCCTATTGTTCTTGTGATTTCTTGTATGTATTATTATAAATAAAATCACCCCTACTTTTTTCGATAAGTGCCATGGGATCTTTAACATCCACCTGAACTACCACCAATTCAGGCAGATGGGACCTCAGTTTTAACGTCTCATCCGCAAGATGGCACCTCAGAGGTGCAGCACTCCTCTCATGTTGCACTACAGTGTCAGTACTGGGATATTAACCCAAGTGCCAGATGTGGGAACTGAACCCACAGCCCTCTGATCTCCCGGCCTCTGAGGCGAGTGTGCTACCTACTGAGCCACTGACAATATATATTGTTCTACCATGGTCACTCAGGTATTTTCTTTGTTTTGCTACTCTGACTACTGTATAATCCTTTACCCTTTCCCCTGGGTCACACCTGGAAATGAGCCTCTGCTCAGTATGCCTTTCCTGGTTACCAAAATGCTAAATAAATAAATAAAATGTCCCCGGTGTCCTGGCCAAATTTCTCTCACTCACTAAAAATACCACCAACAGCTTAATCTTGTTCAGTGTCAGTTGGCATCCATCTGTATCACCCTCCCCTGAGACAAGGCTGAAAATGTATTTATTTTTTACCAGGAGAGACACACTAAGCTGAAAGTTTGATTACAGGTGTGACCTGAGAGCACAAGGAAGTTCAGTGGCTTGCTCAGGGTCACACAGTATGCAAGTGTGGGCTCTGGGATTCAAACCCAAGTCTCCAGGTTTGCAGCTTAGAGCCTTAAACCACTGTAATATACTGCCTCCTAAAATAGGCAGAATTATCTAGTTCTCCTTTCCCGGTCAACAAAAAATGAAATAAAAAAAATAAAAATAAGGATAAATAAAGAAGCTAATAAGATTGGTTCGATGAAACCTCCCTGACATGAACCCATGCCATCTCTCCTCCTGTATCCTGCTGGCCTGAAGAAACTCTACTGTTCTTTCCTTCAGAATGGCCACCATGAGCTTACATTCAATAGAGGTCAGACTGACCTGCCTGTAGTTCCCTGGGTCATCCCACTCTTGTGAAGCAATACCACATGTGTGCTTCTCCATTCCTGCAGTACCACCCCCATATCCAAAGAGCTATTGAACAGGTTTGCCAGTGCACTTGCCAGCTCTGCTGCAAGTTCCCTCAACACCCTTGGGAGCATGCCATCCAGGCCCTGGGTCTTGTTTACTTTTAGGGACATAAGCCCTTTCCTAAACCTGTCCTTTGTTATCTTGTCCTCTGCCATGGTCCCCCTCCTCCTGCCTTCCTCCTCTGTGGCAATGATCCATTCTTTTCTTTAGTAAAGACAGAACAGAAGTATTTGTTCATCACCTCTGCTTTCTCTTTAATGCCTTCCATCCAGCCTCCCCTCCTTTTTTTTAGCTTTACAATGCCTGCTTTCATGTTTCCTTTCTCACTGATCTACTGCAAAGAAGGCTTTCTTTTCCTTTTCCTTTTCAATCTCGCCTGCAGTTTACAGCTCATTCCTAAACTTGGCCTGCCTGACTATGCTACCAGCCTCCCTAACTTTCTCCAAGTAGACCCCCTTCATCCTTGTCCTTTCAGGATTTCCTGTACTTCTTGTATGTGGCCCCTTTATCCCTAACTACCTGCCTTACCTCCCTACTGAACCAACTGGGTTTCTGGGCCTTTGAATGCTTTCCTTTCTGTTGGTGCAGAACGCTGGTGCAGAACGCCGCAGCCAGGCTTCTGACTGGGACTCTTAGAACCAGCCACATTACGCCTGTGCTTCGCGAACTGCACTGGCTGCCTGTTCGGTGGCGGATCACCTTTAAGGTTGGTTTACTAACCTTTAAAGCCCTACACGACCAGGGACCCGGTTACCTGAAAGATCTTCTGGTTCCCTATTGCCCTCCGCTCAGCCAGCTAGGATTGCTAGAGATTCCCAGGGTTCGCTTGAAGCTATCAGGATCTCGTGCCTTTGCCTTTTCGGCTCCAACCCTGTGGAATTCTCTACCTCACTGGTTAAGAGAATGCCCAACTGTTGATAGTTTTAAAACTGATTTAAAGACATATCTTTTTACTCTGGCCTATCCTGTCTAGTTATGGTTGTTTTAATGTTTGTATTTTGCTGTTCTATTTATTCCTGTACAGCGCCTTGATTTCGAAAGGCGCTTTATAAATAAACATGACTTGACTTGACTTTTAGGCATGTGTTAGTGTCTGTCATGATGCCTTCCCTGTTCACAGTCCTCCACTGTTCCACACTCATATCTTCCTTCTGGCTAGCTAGCTAGGTGTAGCTTCAAAGTCTCTCCCATCCTACCATAGCCAGTATTGTATTCGTGCTTCGTTTTACTTTCCCTGTGTCGACTCAGGACCAAGTCATCTATTGGTCACAATTCCCCAAGGGCTCCTCCGCCACGATGTCCTGGACATGATCCTGGTTTGTAAGTACCAGGTCCAGGATGGCTTCCTCCTGTGTTGGTTCTGTCACCCCCTGACCCAAGAACCCATCTTGGACTGCATCCAGTAACAAATGGCTCCTGGCACAGGTGATAGATGGGACCCTCCAATCCACCTTAGGCAAACTGAAGTCCCCAATCACTACCACTTCGCTCCTTTCAGCTGCCATCCTGATTATGGCAAAACAACTCCCTGTCCCTTTCTACATCCTTATTATGTGGCTTGTAAAGTACAATCTGCCTTAATTTCCTTGCTGGTGCCATCTGGATTTGTTCCCACAGTGCCTCTACTTTCCAATCCCCAATCTCTTCCCTAGTGACAATAATACCCTCCCCAATGTATAGTGCCACTCGCCCCTTCCCCTTTCCCTTTTTCCCTGTCCTTTCTATAGAGCACATACACAGGAATGAAGAGATCCCAGTCGTGATTTGGGGTAGCCCAGGTCTTGTAAACCATCGCTAGATCTAACTTTCCTTCCATCATCATGGGCTGCAGATCATTCATTTTGTTCCCAAGACTTCTAGTGTTGAGAGGCATCACAATGCAATTTTCCAGATTCTCTACCCTCCTTTCTGACCAAATGCCTCCACCCCCTCTCCAGCTGATGGCCCCCTCCCCTCTTCTCTCCTTGCTTTCAGTCACCCCTAGCTCCTCCCACCCCACCATTCTCCCCATTCACTAGTCCCCTGTGCCATTTACTTGTGGCGGGTTGATTGCCCCATCCCATAGAAAACCCCTCCCTAAGTCCACTCCTATCTTTTCGCTCTGTGTACTCCACCTGGGAGACAGCCTGTCTGCTCCCTCCTGGTGTTGTGACCCTTGCTTCCCCACCATTTTCTTTAAATTTAGGCTGCTGTTTATATACTCCCCAAACCATTCCCCTAACAGTCTGGTTCCCTTTCTGCTCACACATCAGGTGCATAAAGGGTTTTTAGGTCCCCACTCAGTCCCCTACATATCCAGATCCCTCCTCCCTATAGCAATATTACAATTCATACCAGTCATTTTGCACCACTACAACTCTCCCCGGAGTAATAGCTCCGGCATCAATCAGCTCCCATGTCAATTCAGCACCAGTGTAAATATTGTAAGATAAACTCCAGGTGAGTGTAATACACCCACCAGATGAGGCAATGTGCTTGTGGGTTCTAGAAGTGGAAGTCGCACTTTAATTGCTGTTGGGAGTACAGTATGATATGTAGCGGGAGCGAACTGTCCAGAGACAAACTGATGTAGGCACGAGCTGTCGCAGAGAGGAATGAATGGGACAAACCGATGCATCCCCCTCTCTTCACCATTCCTTCAGTCAGCCACTGGAATTATTCTATCCTTAGTTTTATGACTGTACTGGCTCTAGGCACTGGCAGCACCTCAGAAAAGGCTACTGATCTTGCTACCCCCGCAGGCCAGACCACAAATTTAAACCTCTTCTGAACTTTCCCTGCCTCACATCCAACTAAGTCATTTGTACCTAGGTGAATGACCACATGTGGCTTCCCCCATCCCCTGTGAAGTGGACCTACCTTCAATCCTATGTGCTCTGCTGTTATTCCCGGTAGGCACACCACTCTCCTATCTTGCTGACCTCCCCCAGCCCATCTAATCCCCTTCACTACTAAATCCCCTATCACTATAACTCTGCCTCTGCTCTTCCCCTTCCCCCAGTAAATCTACCATTACCTGTCCCATCTGACCTTTGCCACATTGCCACCCCACTCCTATTCCCTTATCCACTCCCTCCTTCCTCTCAAACTCTGCCTAACACCCTCCTTACATCTAATCCCCATCCACACCAGCTCCACTTACCCTGTCTCTCCAACCCTCCCTCCTCTCAACTCCCCTATGAATGCCCCCTTTCTCTTGTCATTGCCTCGCCATGTTCCCTTCTCTACCCACTGCAGCCTCTCCCAACCCTCCACTACAGATTAGCTACCCCTCCCTCATCTGTGTCCCACCTAGATCCCCCTCGCCCTGTAGTACTCAGTGGTTGTAACTAATTCCTTACTGGTACCACCGTGGGTGCTCCCACCATTCCCTTCCCTCTGCTAAACCCATCCTCTCCTCCCCACAATCCTACATCCTCCCACCCTTGCCTTTCTCCCCCTCTGATGCTGTGGGTCCCAGTGCAATGCAAGACCCAAAAGCAGAGATCAAGCACTCCAGTCCATTGCTAATGTAAGTAATAGCTATAAGGTAGGAAAGTGCTACAAAAGGTTCATTAAATGCAGACAAAAGGTTCAATGCAATGCTTGTGCAAAAACTGCAAAAAATAACACAGCAATTCAAAAGCACCCTGACCGTATCTGCACAGACCCTGGCGCTTTGAGGGCAGACTCTCTTCCTAAGGTGTCCCCTGAGGAACAGGTTTCACCCTTGAAGCACCAGCGTCCATGCAGGTACGTCGAGGTGCACTCAAACTGTTTGTTGCTTTACTTTCTGTGGTTTTTGTGCAATCATTGCATTGAAACATTTGTCTGCACTTGAATGCACCTTTAGTAGCACTTTGCTACTTGTGCAGTCAATAGTAGAAATTCCATCATACTTACCATGATTTCCTTTTTTGTTAGTTCCAGCGTTGTTAGTGGGGAAGATATTTACTACATATGGGTAATATGTTCTCCCACTGGGGTAGTGATACAGTTCCAAAGTGATGACCTCAGCACAGACCCCCAGGGACATGGTACATTCCATCTGCATTCCACCTCAGTTCACTTCTGTCAACACAGTGCACAAATACAATCTACCATTAATTAAAGGGACACATTCATATAGAGTAGCTGACATAGTCTGAAAGCCCGTGACAAGCCCTTTCTAAAAGAGGCTGTTGGCCCACCTGTAGTCAGAAACACTTTAGAGATATAGATGAATGAGTTCAGTCATTATTACACATTGCAGTTATTTTTGAATGATTATGATGTTATCGAGGAACAAGCTTTGCTTAACTCAGTGTAGTAAGGCACAGCTTGTTCTTCGATGACATCACAATGTTCTAGCAATGGCTGCATTGTAGTATTAATGTTGAACAAACTCAGTCGTCTACATCTCTGGAGTGTATCCAGGCACAGATGAGCCCAATACCTCACTTGAAATAACTTTTCATGGCCTTTTAAATTATAATGGCCACTGGGCATGAATATGTCCCTTTAACTATTAACTGCTATTAATACCACATCCTGGGTTGGACCCTCACAAAAGCATATACCAGAAAAAACAGCGACAAATGGAAAATGCAGGTCTACCTGTCTTGAGGAGACTGCCATTTGTAGCCGAGCTGCTGCTGCTGTTCCTGTATGCGAGTACTTTGCTATGGCTCTATCATTGTTTTTAGCTGCCTGACTGTGTTCTTGTATTTTGGTTAAAAAGGATATAACTAAATGTACATAACTGGCAGATAACCATGCAGGTTCCTCAGACAAACATAACCTCATATGTCTCACCCTCAAATCTATGGTTCATTACACAAACCACAAGATAATGTACAAAATCATATGGATACAGCTTATGAATCCTAAAACCATGAAAGAGCACTGTAGGTGACTTCAATAAAAACAAGCATCTGTCAATGCCGAATGCGGATTGCGTTGGTGTGTTGAGCTCGCTCACTGCCCCTCTGTCACTTGCTCAATTTGTTTCTCCCAGTGCTACAGGCTGCTCTTTTGTACTGGGCGCCTGGCTGCATTGGCACCTTGTTCTGCCCACTAAGAAATCCGCAGCTGTCCCCACAGACCTGCGTTGAGGTGGCTCACTCCACCTCTCTCACTCGCTCATTCTGTTTCTCCTGGCGCTGTAGGCTGCCCTTTTGTACTGGGCTCTTGCCTCTATTGGTGTTTTCTATCCACAAAGAAATCTGCAGCAGACCCGACACAGGTCTGTTTAGCCTGCTGACTCCCCCTCTCTCACTCACTCAATCCGTTTCTGCCAGCGTTGCAGGCTGGCCTTTTGTACTGGGCTCCTGCCTACATTGCTGCCTTTTTCTGTCAACAAAGAAATCCGCAGCAGTCATGACAGAGCTCCATTGAGCTCGCTCACTCCCTTTCTGTCACTTACTCATTGTGTTTCTCCCGGTGCTGCAGGCTGCCCTTTTGTACTGGGCTCCTGCCTGCGTTGGCACCTTTTTCTGCCCACAAAGAAATCCACAGCTGTCCTGACAGAGCTCCGTTGAGGTCGCTCACTCCCCGTGTGTCACTTACTCATTCTGTTTCTCCTGGCGCTGCAGCCTGCCCTTTTGTACTGGGTTCCTGGCTCTGTTGGCGCCTTTTTCTGCCCACAAAGAAATCTACTGCAGTCCCGACAATGCTCCGATGAGCTCGCTCACTCCCCTTCTCTCACTCGCTCATTCCATTTCTGCCAGCGTTGCAGGCTGCCCTTTTCTATTGGGCTTCTACCTGCGTTGCCGCAATTTGCAGCAGTTACAATACAGCTCCGTTGAGTTCGCTCACTCCCCCTCTCTCACTCGCTTATTCTGCTTTTCCCGCCACTGCAGGCTGCCATTCTGTACTGGGCCCCTGCGTGCATTGCTGCCTTTTTCTGCCCACAAACAAATCTGCAGCAGTCCCAACAGAGCTCCGTTGAGCTCAATCACTCCCCCTCCCTCACTCGCTCATTCTGTGTCTCCTGCCGCTGCAGGCTGCCCTTTTGTACTGGGCTCCTGCCTGCATTGGTAGCTTGTTCTGGCCAGAAAGAAATCTGAAGCAGTCCCGACACAGCTCCATTGAGCTCGCTCACTCCCCCTCTCTCACTCACTCATTCCGTTTCTGCCACCATGTTCACAAACAATATCAAGGTTCCTACATCCCGCCCTGCAATGACGGGTCGCTTCCTCATTGCAGCGCATGGCTTACACTGCAATGACGAGACGGCCCCTGATTGCAGCAGCTAAATTGTCACAAGTTGGTGCAAATGTTCCAGACTTGTGTCACCAGCAGCCTGCCATGGCATTGGGGGAAGTGGGACAAGCCTTTGCAGGCTGTGGGGGCATTGGCCACAACACTGCCGAGCCTCCACAACCTGCTTCTCAGCAAGCTGTCCCAATATGTTTCTTGCGCTGCGCGCAATCAACATAAAACATGTACACCTACATAGCTATAGCAACATAGATATATACTGGACAGTATTCCCAAGATGAGCAGACAGATCCAGGAGTAGCCCCATTGACAATTCTAGACCCAACTGTTGAACGTGGCCAGTGGCCAAAGTTTAGTGACCAGTGACCAAGGTTTTAGTGACCAGTGACCAAACTTTTATCAACAATATGTAACTGGCTAACCAAAAGGTTGAGGAGATAGAAAGGTGTAAAATGGCTAGTGTAGAGGCTGCAAAGGGCTAGTAAAAGGTGAAGGTGGCTAGTAGATGACTACATGATACCAACATGTAGATTGATGTGCCTTGTAAGTGCAGAGGTGTTTGGAGAGTAATTGTTGAAACCATGCAAATAATGATACCACTGTGCAAACTGATGTCTGTGTAGATGCCCAGGTTCAAAAGGTGTTGGGGCCCTTTAAATAACTGTAGAAAATTAGTGAAGAACATAAACCGTGTTTAAAACAAGAAATGTTTTAAAGAAAATTAGCTTTGCTTTGCTCAGCAGAGATATTTTGTACAAAACCTTCCTTCAACCCAAGGTCATAGCCAAAGATAAGGTCCAGCTACTTCAACCCACTGCAGCTTAGATACAGTTCCTCATTTTATAATTTCTTGTGTTTAAAAAAAAAAATGTGTAACAGAGAGTTAATAAGAAACATTTATATCCTTGTTTTGGCCACTGTCTAGTCAGCAAGTTATTTAAAGTAAATGTGAAGTTCCCTCATATGTTTTCTGTATCCTAAAGCGAGTTATTTTTGATAAATGTAAAATCCCCTGATCACTTGTTTTTCCATCTAAGAATGACCACATCTCGGCAAAGTGTCAAATGTATCTTATGACCCAGGTATCTCATGGCCACTCTATTTTTCGAACCCAAACCTCAGGATGTATCAGATGACCTAGTGTCTAGGCTAAAATGTGCTATAGTAGGCTTTGGAAATTTCCACCGTGCATTTTTGGGGTATAAATACAGGACCTAAATGTCATGGCCAGTGTGTTTTTAGAGGAATAGCTACGGCTGCTATAGATGCTAAAACACCCAGAAAAGGGAGCGGTTCACTCCACTTTTCTGTACCTGTAGCCCTGGTGGTAAAAAGCCATCAGCTGTTTAGATTTGATCACGTTAGAGGTAAAATTGTTAGGGATTATTTGGCATTAATAAATTGCAACTGATTTAAAACAATATTTGGTGTCAGGTGGCTTTATTGGATTACCAGGGACCACTAGCCAAGAACCTTATGTTTTACACGACAGAAAAAGAAATTATGGTGAGCATGATGGAGTTTCTTCTTTCTGTACTGCATCACATTGTCAATGGGGAAAGGTATTTAATATACATTGGTTCTAAAAAGCAGTATCCCCTCTAAGCAGGGCAGGGGGGGATACAGTCCCATATAATTCCATAATATAACTGGATTCATTTCATAATTAGTGTTTGTCAAACTGAGTACCAGACGGCCATGACTGCTGAGCTCACAGGAGCTCATGGCATCATCCTTGTAGGGCCCTGGAAAACGTAGGGTTAAACAGCTACATTTTCAGATTGCTGAATTATGTTGCAAACGTAGACCTCTCAGCCTAGGATGCCATAAGCACCCCGGAAGGAAAGAAACTCTGTCCCGATTGGACCTGTCCAAGTCAAGGGGATTTATCCTACTGCTAATATGACTGCCAAGTCTTCACCTCTTTGCTGCTCATACTCAGACACAATTAGTCAAGAACTTAGAGGAAAACAAAAATAAAATTTGTCCCATTAACTATTCCCCAATGTTCTCACCTTTAAGGGATGCATTATCTTGCCTCCATGCCTTATCGGCTGCAATGCACAATGTGGAAAAGTACAAAAAAAAAAAAAATGTATAGTTTTCCACTCTCCTGGACAAGATGCAGTTTTGACCTGGATATTTATTGCAGAGCCATTTGTGAGTACAACTGGCAATAACACCATCAAGGATGTGGAGAACCTTGGCTTTGAGGGTCCTAACACCATGGTCTCCTAACCAACACAAGGAAATTTCCACACTCAGATGCCATCCGCTGATAAGAATATCTCTCAGAGACTGCCAACCAACACTAGAAAAGGTTCTGCACCGAGACTGACATCTAATCTCCTAGACCCATCAGGGAACTTCCTTCCTGGTCAGGGACACCTACTTCTGGAGTCTCCTCCTGCCTTGCAACCAGGCTGCTGACTGTATACATAACTGTGTTAACCAGGACTTCAAAACCACAGTCTTCCTGGCTACTGTGGAGCCACTGGAGGTAAGTTTTCACTGCCCCTGAATCCGTAACCGGTATAGGCAATACTGCCCCTTGAATCCTTGGTTGCTCCAAGACAACAGAAAAGGCACTAAACTGAAATAGCTGATGAAATTCCACTGCCAGGATAGGCATCTACTGCCTCCTCCCACGGCCCACCAGAATTGGCTGAAGGGCCTCAGCACCTGAAAGATCTCCTGTAGTCATATAGTCCATCCTATGGCAGACCAAACTTCCGCTGTAGAAGAGAAAATGATAGTCTCCCATTGAGTCAACAGATGAGTCTCAGACAGGACAAAATACACACTAGATGAAACATCTCCTTCTCCAGAGAGTACACTGACTGCATGACATCTTTTCATTTCATTTCATTTTTATTAGTTATACTGGGAAAGGCATGTGAGCATTGCTGCCTATTTACACAAGTGTCCAGTTACATACAACAATCATGAGACATGACATGGGCTAAAACATTTAACTTACAGCGACGGTTAATCCCCCTTGACCCCCCCAGTTCCCCCTCCCGCTTTCCCCCAGCAACTTTCCCCTTCATTCTGTCCCGTCCTCTCTTGAAGTTATCCACCACTGTCAGGGAGACTACCTCCTCTGGCAACTTGTTCCACTAGTCCACCACCTTCTCAGTGAAAAAGTGCCTCCTCATCTCCCTCCTGAATGTCCTCTCCCACTAGCTTTAGTGTGTACCACTTAGTGGACTTGTTCCCAATAAGACTGAAAAGGCCCCTCCATATTCACCCTGTTCATGCCTTTAGAATATTTTAAGGTCTCAACCATATCACCGCTCTCCCTTCTGTCCTCCAGGAAGAACAAGTTGAGCTCCTTGAGTCTCTCCTCATAGGTATTGCCCAGCTGACCCTGAATCCTCTTCATCACCCTTCTTTGGACTGTCTCCAGCAAGCGGACATCCTTCTTAAGATAACCAATAGTGCACACTGTATTCTAGGTGCGATCTTACCAGTGACCTATAACAGCAGCAGTACTACTTATTATGAACATAAGAAAACGTCAGCAGAAACAGGTCATAACAGTCTATCAAGTCTGCTCAAGTATGCAGCTCACAGTTTAATTTACTGCAGCTGCCCACCCACCCATTTCTAGTCCCCCCAATTTATCACTCCACACCGCCATCCCCCTCCCAGCCTCCCCCAGTTTTGACCTTTCCTTTGACCCTGTCCCACCCCTCTTGAAACTGCCCCAATCTTCAGTGAGATCACCTCTCTGGCAATTTGTTCCACCTTGCTACCACCTTTTCTGTGAAACAGTGTCTCTTCATTTCCTCTTGAATCTTCCCCTCCACTTTCAGACTATGTCCCCTCATGGTCCCCCCTCAAGCTGAAAATGCCCTCCATACTAACCTTATTCATACCTTTTAAGTATCTGAAGGTTTTAATCATATCTCCCCCTTCTATCTTCTTCAGGGCATACATGTTGAGTTTGCTCAGTCTTCCTCAGGGTTTGTCCCCAGACCTAGGATCAATTTCCTTAACTCGTCAATGCACCCTCCAGTAGTTTGACATCCTTTTTTAAATACTGGCACCAGAACTGCACACAGTACTCCAAGTGTCACCAGTGACCTGTACAATGGCAGGATGACTTCCTCCCTCTTTGAGGTGATTCCTCTGGGGATGCACCCCAGCATTTTGTTTGCTTTGGCTGCTGCCTTATGGCACTGCGCAGAGTGTTTCATGTCCCCTGTGACAAACATCCTTAGATCCTTTTCTCCCTCTGAAATGGATACTTGCACTCCCCCCAGCCAGTAGCTAGTCCCAGGGTTTCTGGCTCCCAAGTGCTTGACCATAAACTTCTCAGCACTGAACCCCAACAGCATTATGCCCAACCAGCACTCGAGCTTTGCCAGATCCTCTCTGAGTTCCTGCCTCCCTTCCTCACAGTCCACTCATGCACAGATCTTTGTGTCGTCTGAGAATATGCCGACTCTTGATCCCATCTGCTATGTTCCTAATAAAGATGTTAAATAAAACCAACCTGAGCACCGAGCCCTGTGGGACCTCACTAGTTACAGGTCTGGATTTCGATAGTCCCCCCCCCCCACAATACCGCTGCTATCTGTCTGTCCTGCAGCCAGCTCCTGACCCACCCCATGAGTTTCTGCCCAGCTCCCAGGTTCCTCAGTTTACTGAGTATCCTTCCATGAGGCACTGAGTCGAAGGACTTGCTTAAGTTCAGATACAGGACATCCAACGCAATGCCATTCCGACCATAACATCATGATCTCCGACTTCCTGCTGGTAATCCCCCTGGCTATGCAGCAGGGGTCGACAAATCCCATAGCCTGAAGTCCCAGGATACCAATTCATCAGCCCTGACAAGCATTAACTTGGGCAGCCAGTTGTCCATGGACAACCACTGATTTTTGCTTATCTAATGTACTGCTGCACTTGCCTTCGAGCCAGCAGGGGTCATGTCATCAGGAGTCATGAATTTGGAGTGGATCTGAGGTTTTTTTTTCAGGAAGTGGAACTGGAACAGCAACACTGGCTGGAGCAAGCCATGATGTGGCAGCCAGGGTCAGGTTGCTAGAACATCGCATGTCCTGCCTTCTTGCAGGCAGCAATATCAGGTGACTGAGATGACACTGGGGAACAGAACACAGGTGGGAGTGGATGATGAGGTAAGGATGATACCCAGTGAGGGAATGGACTGGGGAGGGGCAAAATGGGCTGTATGAGTCACCAATAAGCATCGCGACTCACCACATCTGCTGGTCCTCATTTGCTGCCAAGTAGTAGGGGTGGAGAAAAAATAGTCCTAAGGCAGTGGGGCACACACGAGTTGGGGCAGTGCAAGTTACTCAACTGGAGAGAAAGGTCTCAAGTCACCACACAGTACAGCCAGATACAGAGACAGAGACATATTTAGTCTTCTAAATTGGGGAAAGTGTGCCAGGTCACATTTGCTGGGAGTGGGTGAACTGACTGGTCTACTACCTCTACCTGGGGGTCTGAAAAGAAAAATGAAAAACAATTTAAAAATCATTTAAAAAAAAAAAAAGAACAAAGACTGCAAATAGAAAAGGGGGAGGTTCAAGGTGTGAGTCGTGGTCAGACAGGGAGTGTTCTAGTGTGGTGGGGAACTGCCTGGGGGAGGGACGTAGAAAGTAAAAAAATTAACAGTATGAAATTAAAAAAAAAAGTTCACATTTTTATGCCACCAAGAGGCAGGAGTGTGTCTGTAAAAAGAAGAAAAAGGTAAGCCTGGCATCGGACCAACTGTGCTGTGGTCTGAACATTACAAAAAAGGCCAAACAGGAGAAGATATTAAGAAAAAGAAAAGTGAAAATAGAAAAGGGGAGCGGATGAGAAGAGTGATGGTTTGCACTCAAAACAGTGATAGTTTTAGAGACTAAGACCTTAGAGGAGAAAAAGGGAAGCAAACATTAATAATAGGCATTAGGCAAGTTGAACTGCAGCAGGTGCATTTACAACGCCTGGTAGGCGGACAGGTGTTACACAAAAGCCTTGGGGACATATCTAACATAAACTGAAAAACATATTAATAAAAAAGAAGACGGGAGGAGAAGATGCATGGTATAATAAGAGTTTGGAAAAAAAAGAAAGAAAAAGGGGAAGACTGAGCCACAAGGTTCCAGCACTTGATAAAAAAAATATTTATAAAAACTTAACATTGTACACAATAACAAGTTAACAAGTGACTTGACTCTGCTCTGGTTGTGTGGGTCTAGTGTCATCTGTGCTATGAGGACAGCACTTTTGATTAAAAAAAAAATATATATATATATATATATATATATATATAATAAAACAAGTTAAACATAAGCACCACCGTACACAACACTCTTTATCATAGTGCTGTTCCCCTCCTGCTCCCTCCCTGCCTGCAGTCACTCGCCACGTGGCCTCAAGTTTTAGCAGAATAAAGCAGTAGTGTCCCTCTGGTGGGCATCTGAGTGTGTGAAGCTGAACTATAGTCTAGTTTATAACCTCGTGCTCTCTGTGTCCTCCTAGTCTCCCACACAGTCAACGACACTCACAGTGACGTATATAAAAAAAGAAAAATAAATTTTATTAGCATCAATAGTAAAACAACAAGTGATTGTCAATATGCAGAAGAATAAACAAAAGAGACTACTCTTTTTTTTTTTCTTTCGTCAGCAGCAGCAACCTATTCTGGGAAAACACAAAAAATATTCTTCTACTTCTTCTCACATAGATTAATGCAATACTGGATCTGTATCTGTGGTACTGGATATAACAGCTGATGATCATCAGTCAACTGAATTAAACAGTGAAGCTGAAACTGGAGCAACACCTGTTTCACTTTCTAAAAAACACACTTTAGTGTTGGATCAGCAGGTGGCCAGGAAAAAATAAAGAAAAGAAATATGATCAAGAGAAAAGGGACAGGATGTTCCAATCTCATTGGTTAACCAATTACAAAGATATGATGAAAAAGGGGCTTGATGTATTGTACAATATGCAAAAAATAGCTTAATATTGCAATACAAACCTTTAAAAAAAATGCAAAAAAAAATGTCTGCCACAGGGTCCAACAATTTTAGGACTGAGTCACTACATTGGCATGAGACGTCCGATCTGCATGCGCTATGTGAGAATCGACATATAATGGAAAGTGGTCAACATGCAGCTAATTCTGATATCAGTAAGTCACCACTGTATCAAGCCTTTGCTCAATTGGAGGAGTGCACGAAGATCAACATGAGATGTCCATTTAACACATAGTACTCCACTGCAAAAAAAAATTGGTGTCCTTTCTTAGACATGGAGTGGCTATGTGACCTACAGGAGAAAAATGGGATTAACCTTGGTACTAATTATACCAATGACAAGACAGCAAGAGACTTTTGTACTGCTATAGCTATTGTTATATCCAGAACCCAGACACAGGCTGTTAGTAACACTAAATTTGTGACAGTTCTTGCTGACGGCAGTACTGATGCCAACATAGTGTGGGGAAAAGGTATTTCTGTGTTTTGTAGAACTTACCTCAAAACAGGAGTCTATAATTTTGCTCAAAGCTGTACCACCGGAATATGCATATGCAGAAGACAACATTAATGTTGAATCAACCAAAGTAGAATCAATGCATCTTCCTCTCACTAACAGCAAGAATGTGAACAATCCTAGGCTACTCCTTATTCCTGCCAGTTTTGATGGAGCAAGTGTCAATATGAGTGAAAAAGGTAGAACCATTGCAAAGTTACAGAAGTACTGTCCTCACACAGTTGCCATGCATTATGTAGCCCATAAACTGGAGCTGGCAGTTCTCAATGTAATGAAAAAAAATCCCTTTGCATCCAAGATTGAAAATACTCTTAAGGGAATATTTTATTTCTGTCATTACAGTCCCATAAAATGAGAGAACTTCCAAGAAATTGCAAATGTCATGGACGCCAGTCTGGCTCACTTTAGATCAATTAAACAGGTGAGATGGCTTTCCAGTGGATCACGTTCAGTCCATGCAATTCAGGTGAACCTACCTACAGTAGCACAGCACCTGGAACATGTATCTAGTTTATCTGGTGATGATGGTTCAAAATCAAAGGCACTCTTCAGAGATGTTCACAGCATGTAGTCTATAAAATCTCTCTTTATTCTGCAAGACTTTTTTTTTAGCAATACTGAAGAATCTCTCACTTCACTTTCAGAAAATAACTTACTAATTCTGGAAGTTCCACAGCTGGTTGAGACCTACTTACTCCAGTTGATAGAACTTAAATCAAAACCCGGGAAGTACAGGACAGCTTTCCTAAGCTATTACAAACCTCGGCACAAATGTATGGACTAAACAAGGTCAAAGAGGGGAGATGATGACAACACTGTTCCTCTTCTATTCACAGGCAATTGCCCAGAAATCAGTTTTAGCTCAGATGCCCAACTGCAATGTTTAGTAGATGCAGCAATAACTTATATAGATGAGAGATTTCAAAATTTCTCAGAGGTGCCTCTCAAATGGTTACCTTGTCTTGATTTTAAACAATTTGATCTCCCAAAACAACAACTTGCAGAGTTTGGGATCACTGAACTGGCTAACTTGACTAGGCACTGTGATTTTTTTTACTCAAGAGCAGCAGTGACATAAAACATGCATTTGTCAATGCCGAATGTTGTCTTGCTGGCATTGGCAGTGGTAGTGCAGGAGTTAGAGTGATGCATAATAGGAATGACAATACAGTATTGAACGGATGCCATCCCCACCCCCACCCTGCAGAGACTGACAGGCATTGTGGTGTGCCTTTGGGTCGTCGGCAATAATGCTCACGCCATTTCACCTCACCCTATCCTGCAGATGCTGACAAGTGTCCTGGTGTGCCTTGGGGTCTTTCGGCCTCATGCTCACCCCATTCCACAAGGAAATATGCTAAGATCGCATATGTCCATTTAGTCCCCGGACAAAAAGTCACAGATTTATAGTTGCGGACAAATGGTCACAAAGAAATTTTGTAGTTACCATAATTGTCACACAGACAAAATGTTGTGGTATTACTCGTCGCTGGTACATGCTGCTCTTGGCATAAACTGAAAATGGGTAACTGCATACTACTGGTAACTTAACGGATCTTTATTTATGAAAACGGGTGATGCTGGAGAACTCGCCGCCTTATGCAGAAAACATTCTGCTTTGTATAGGAAACTGATGGGTGCTGGGGACGCTGGAGACTCTGTAATATGGTGCTTTATGTTACACTGACTGGTAACTGAAGGGCAGAAATCGGTATTTAAAACCATTCCTTTATTTATTAAAATGGGGAATGCTGGATAATCGGGGACAGATAATGTGCTTTGTGTGACACTGATTTCAATCAAAGAGGCTATGTCCAATAACAGCTTTTTGGGACAGCGCGATTCCACATCAAGGCAGATGGATTTGTGCACCTTATTGAGGCGTACATATTTACTATTGTTTCATGGAGCCTGCTGTCCTAGCTCCATTTGCCGATGCTGCAGTGCTACGGTATGTTGCTCCTGGCATAACTTTCTCACCCACTTTGCTCTTGTCGGGTGGGTATTGGCAGTGTGAGAAGACATGGTGCCAAGCCTCAATGGCATTATAACTGTGTGGTAAATCATGCAGTACTCTGTTGTGCTGATTCCAAAACTGCAGTGCGAATCTTGGCAGTCTTCGCTTCTTTCTGTTTCATGTCAGCCTGCCAATATAAACGTCTTCAAAACAGTCGAATAAGCACTCCAAATCTTTGAAATTGGAGTCATCCTGAAGCGCCTCAAAGTAATGCTCTACATCTTCTGTAGGGATATAAGCCAATCCCAACAAGCATCGGACCTTTTGAGCATTCTCAGCGCTCTGTATATATCTTTGCTGCATTCCTGCTTGCTGTACATGTTGTCATAGTGCTTGACCCAGGTGGAAGTTGCACCCCGATAGCTCTGAAGGACGGAAACATCTTGCCCAATACCTTGATTGCAGCAATTTCGCAATCAGTCATACTGACAGGGATTGTGTGGCTACCAAGCAATATTTTAAGGTGAACAAACAACTTCTTATACAACTCCTTACTATGGCCTGTCAATAAGGCATACACGCAAGGCCTGTTGACCTCCCGGACAAGTGCGTGCATAGTGTACAATTGGCCGTCTTGCCATGGTGCTACATTAAAAGTTCCACCACAGAAAGTACAGCTACGTAAGAACTTACCGTAACAGTAGATCTTCGAGAGAGGCTCTTGCAGTAGGTAATTACATATAGGACAGATGCCGGCAGGCGTCAGGACCCCATGGAAAAATTTCTAGCTAGCAGTCTCTGGCGGGGGACCGCTCCCACGTCAGGTGACCGACATCGTGCAACGTCAGTATAAAGGGGCGGTCCACCACGCCCGCCTTCCAGTTCTTTCCCGCCAAAGGCCAAAAGGCGAGATGAGAGAGAAGCGGATATTTTCCATACTGGAAAAGGAGCTTAAAAAGCTTAGGGGGATGGAGGGTGGGAAGGTATTACCTACTGCAAGAGCCTCTCTCGAAGATCTACTGTTATGGTAAGTTCTTACGTAACTGTACTATCTTACTTCGAGAGGGCTCTTGCAGTAGGTAATTACATATAGGACCGAGTCCCAAGCAGTCTGGAACAAGAAGAAGCAAACGGGAGGAGGAAAACTACTCAGGAGTAGACCCACTGGCTGTGAGGCCTTAGGAAAGGAGACCTTGCAGAACAGCCAACCCGAAGCCTGCTCTACGGCGAGAGGCTATGTCCAAACTGTAATGTTTCGTAAAGGTATGGACAGAAGTCCAAGTAGCGGCTGCAAAAATGTCAGCCACTGACACATTCTTGAAACAAGCCACAGAGGTAGTGACCTCTCTGGTGGAGTGTCTTCTGACTTGACCCGGCAGGGTCTTGTACTTGTCATAGCAGAAAGTGATACAATGAGCCAACCATTTAGACAGGCATTGCTTGAAACAGCATTGCCTTCTCTTCTATGAGCAAAAGAGATAAACAGTTGATCAGTCTTTCTGAGATCCTTCATCCTGTTAGTGTAGTAACTCAGAATCCGGTGAACATCCAGAGTATGCAGGAGGTACTCACCTTGATTGGAGTGCTGCGTAAAGAAAGCAGGTAACTCTATGGATTGATTCAGCGTAGATTCTGCTACCACCTTGGGGAGAAACTTAGGGTTGGTACGCAGAGCCACATGTTACCTGTGAAAAATCAAATACGGAATTTTGCACATGAGGGCCTGGAGCTCAGAAATCCTTCGAGCAGAAGTAATGGCCACAAGGAAGAGAGTCTTCCATGAGAGGAACTTTAGGTCTGCTGAGGCTGCCGGCTCGAAAGGAGGCAGAGTAAGCTTCCTGATAGAATTCAGATCCCAAGGAGGGCAGGAACCCAGATAGGGGGTCTCAAGTGGAGGAGCCCTCTAAGGAAGGTCTTACAGACCTCCAGCTGAGCAAACGTCCTGTCTGCAAAAGGGACATGGTAGGCCGAAATGGCCACCATGTGAACCTTCAAGGACGAATTACTGAGTCCCAGATCGAAGAGGTGCCGCAAGTAATCCAGAAGTCGCCCAACAGAGCATGAGAAAGGCTCAAAATCTTTGGAGGTGGCCCAGATAGTGAACCATTTCCATTTCATGGCATAAGTATATCTAGTGGAAGGTTTCCTGGCCTCCACCAGAATCTCAGCTACTGGGGACCCCGAATTGGGCTTGAGCTACGTCTGCAGGAGCCATGCATGCAACTGAAGGGACTTGAGGCCTGGATGGACCAGGGTCCCCTGATCCTGGGTCAGTAAAAGTTGCAAAACAGGAAGAGGAAGAGGAGGTTCCCCTGAGTACTGTTGCAGAAGTGAGAACCAAACATGCCTGGGCCAGAAAGGAGTGATCAGAATCATTCGAGCTCCCTCTGAACCGAGTTTCTGTAAGACCCTCGGAATCAAGGGGATCGGGGGAAAAGCATAGATGAATCTGCCCTTCCAGTCTAGAGACAGAGCATCTCTCCAAAAAATGCCACGTCCTGGAGCGAGCAGAAGTCGTGAAGTTTTGCGTTTTGAGGGGATGCGAACAGGTCTACCTGTGGTGTTCCCCAACATAGGAAGATATCGTCTGCTACCCCCTGATCCAGTTCCCACTCATGAGTGTGAGCAGACGATCGACGGAGCTGGTCTGCCAACGTGTTCTTGACCCCCGGGACGTGAATTTCCATGAGGTGAAGGTTGTGCTGCACTGCCCAATCCCAAACTCGCATTGCCTCCCTGCAAAGAGGGTAAGAACGAGTTCCTCCCTGTTTGTTGATGTACCTGACTACACACGTTGTCCGTCTGGACAGCCAGGTGCCCGGGAAGCAGATGCAGAGCCTGAAGTGCATACAGCACAGCCCGTGACTCGAGCACATTGATGTGGAGAGATTTCTCGAGCTGGGACCAGGAGCCCTGAGTCCTGTGAGGGCACAGGTGGGCTCCCCAACCCTCGCCTGAGGCATCCGTAGTCAGCGCCTGGAGGGGAGAAAGACAGAAGGGAACTCCCCAGCAAAGGTTCTCTTGAACCATCCACCATTGCAAGTCCTGAGTCATAGGAGTGGAGACCAGAATGAGTTGATCTAGGTCACCCACCAGCTGATCCCACAGAGACCGAAGCATCCACTGAGAAATTCTCATGTGGAGCCGAGCGCAAGGGACTGTCAGAATCGCAGCTGCCATGAGCCCGAGGAGGCGAAGGACTGATCTAGCGCTGACCCACCTGTGGCTGGACAACAGGCTGACCTGAGCCTGGAGTGAGGCCGCCCTGTCCAGTGGCAGGAAAGCCATGCCAGAGGTCGTGTCCAGGATTGCCCTGATAAACTGGAGCCTCTCGGATGGAATCAAGTGGGATCTGGACTGGTTGACGGTAATACCCAGGCAGGCAAAAACCTGCAGGGTAAGGGAAAGGAAGCGCAGGAGTTCCTCCCTGGATGGGGCCGCCAGGAGCCAATCGTCCAGGTACGGGAAAACCTGCACCCCCTTGGTACGCAGGTAGGCCGCTACCACTGAAAGACATTTGGCGAACACTTGGGGCGCTGAGGAAAGACCAAATGGGAGGGCCTTGAACTGGTAGTGGTCCCTGTGGAACACAAAATGCAGGTATTTGAGGTGGTAAGGACGAATAGGGATATGCAAGTAAGCATCCTGCATATTCAGAGTGCACAGCCACTGTCCCGGCTGAAGGAGGGGCAGGAGACCCTGCAGAGAGAGCATCCGGAACCTTCTGTACTCCACGAACAAGTTCAGGTAGCTGAGGTTGAGAATCGGCCTCACATCTCCTGACTTCTTCGGGACCAGGAAGAAATGGGAACAGTACCCCGTCCCCCAAAGATGGAGAGGGACAGGCTCCATCGCCTCCTTCAAGAGAACAGCAGAAATTTCTTCCTGGACCAGAAGAAGATGTTCTTGGGAGTACGACGACCTGGGGGGTGGTTTTCCAGGAGGATTCTGAAGAAACTCTATTGAGTGTCCTTCTGCAATCAGCTGGAGTACCCCAGTGTCTGAAGTGATCCTCTCCCAACCCGGAAGATGGAGGGAGAACCTCCCTCCTACCAGTTCCTCTGGAAATCCCAGAGGCCGTGGGAGAGGAAAGGAGTCAGGTGGTGTGATGCAGCGTCGCTGCTGAAGACCCTGCTGCATTTTTGGGTGGGGGGGGACTTGGCAGCCGGAGAGGCCCGATGTTTATTGGCCCGCTTTCCCTGAGGTTTCGCCTTTTGCTGATTAAGTCTGCAAAAGGGACGACGCTGTGTCTGAGGGGGGTTTGTACATGGAGTCAATGGACTTCAGTGCAGTACCCTTCTCCTGCAGATCAGTGATGATGTCCTTGACATCACCACTGAACAGCACCGAACCCCTGAAGGGTGCGTCCTGGATAGCAGACTGCACCTCGGGGACCAATCCTGACACATGGAGCCAGGCATAACACCGCAAACCCATGGTGAAAGCCAAACTCCTACCAGCAGCGTCCACTGCATCGTATGTGGCACGAAGAATGTGCCGACTGGCCGAATGTGCAGAGCGGACTAGACCAGCCACTTCCTGCTTCGTCTGAGAGTCAGGAAGGGAGTCCAACTTAGATTCCACCTCACTAAGAATCGCTTTCTGGTAATCCCCCATGTGACCAACATAATTCAGGGCCCTGATACCCAGAGTAGAAGAAGCATAGACCTTCTTTCCGCACTGGCCCAGAAGGCGAGATTCCTCGTCAGGTGGCAATGAGCTTAAGTGCTTTGGGTTAGCCGTCCGACCGTGAGCAGCGCTAATCACGACCGAATCAGCTCGAGGGTTAGAATTAAGGGAGTCAACACCCTCAGGAGCCTGATAAAGCTATCAGACTTCCTAGGAAGAGGAGCTATGGCCGACGGTTGCTTCCAAATAATGGCAACAAGGTCGGCATGAGGCTCAATCCAGGGCGGCACCAAGGTCGGAGCGGTCTCGGGCAGATCCAGGTGTGCAGCAAGTTTCTTATGCTGTGGATCCGGCTCCAAGGAATGCCACTGATGAACCTCCTGGATTTTACGCAGCAACTCTGTGAAAGAAGGATCCTCCGGAGGTGACTTCAGAGGAGTCCTCGGCCTGGGTTTATCCGGAGAGCGGGGCTCGTCATCCGGGTCAGAACAACCATCGGAGTCGTCCAAGGTTTCCAAGGAGGATGAAGAGGAAGAAGACTCCCCCTCCCGGTGCAGGGGAGGAACGGACCCTTAGGAAGCCCTCGGGGAAGCATATCCTGCCCTGCCCTGGAACCGGAGGGCTCGCCTCTGGTATCCGGGGGTGGGGAGGGAGTCTCTCGTCTCCGACGTATGGGGACCGAAACCGGCACCATTGTCGGAAGACGTCTCTCTACCTCCCTGGTGAGCTGAGCCTTGGCCTCAGCTGACCAGGAGGCCAGAGTCTCCTTCAAATCCACCGGCAGCTGAGGGGGTGGTGGAGGAGGGGGGTACGGATATTTGGCATATCCGTACTGCGCGTATCCATACCCCTGAGAGCAGGAAACCCGGCATCAGATAGTGAGGCATCGTGTACTGCGGCGTCAGATAGGCCGTGTCGGGTACTGGGGCGCCGGATACTGGGGACCCGGGTATGA
This sequence comes from Neoceratodus forsteri, assembly GCA_016271365.2. NCBI lineage: Eukaryota > Metazoa > Chordata > Ceratodontiformes > Ceratodontidae > Neoceratodus > Neoceratodus forsteri. The sequence goes on along the minus strand of CM057458.1, from coordinate 719,646,613 downwards.
CGGCATCGGAAAAGACAGAGTTGGATACCCAGGGACTGGGGGGTCTGTCGGGGCAGACGGCCCAGGAGGGCACCCAGCAGGCGGGCCTGGGACAGGAGGCCTGGTGGGCGGCAGGCCCAGTGTGGGGGCTGCATCTGGGAGAGGAAGAGGGATGTCGCCCGGCAACGGGAGGACTGGCGTCGGCGCGGGCATCCGAGGAACCGTCAGGTCGTCCGGCTCAGCAGGAGGGAGACCTGTCGGGAGGGTGCTAAGATCCCCAGCATTGCCCGGAGAAGGAGGGGAAAAATCTCCGGGGTCAGGTTGAGGAGACGCTGGGACCTCGGAGGGCAGCGAAGGCTGCTGGGAGCTGGGGGCAGTGGACAGAGACTTAGGGTCCGGCGTCGGCTCTGATGCCATGCGAGCATCGGAAGGTCCGACGTTTGACTTACCGGCAGAGTCCGGGCGGACGTCGGAGGAGCCGTCGTCTGACTTAGCAGAACTATCGCCAGAGGCAGGCCTCGATGGGGGTGCAGTCTGGTCAGGCGGAATAGGGGCTGTGCACTGCCCAAAGGGTCGAGCGACTTAGCAGCCTTCTCCAGGTGGGTGTCAGAGGAGCTGACGTCCGGCTTACCAGAGCCACTTGCACCAGTATGCCGCGTAGCGGCGGGCTTGCTGGGAGTGGAGGCCTCCTTTAGCCCAGAGGCACCTAAGAGCCAGAGCATGAGCCAAACGGGAAGTTGATGCCGCCTTTGGAAGTCTCCAAGACGGGCTAATAGTGGAGCGAAGTTCCCTGGGATGTTACTTTAACAAAGCGACTCCAGCCGAAGTTGCGGTGGTCAACGAAGAGGAGTCTCAGTCCCGGTGCTTCTCCTTATCTTTATTTTTGCGGTGGCCCTCGGGGGAAGTTGAGGCCTGATTAAGCTTTTTCAGCTCCTTCTCCATGGAGATCATTTTCTTTTTAAGGATCTGCGCCTCCAGGGACTGCTGCCTCTGTCGGTGGGTGGCGGCTTTGAATTTCAGGCAATGCCGGCACTTCTCCACGGGGTGATCTGGGCCCAGACAGAAGAGGCACTGGGAGTGACTGTCCTTGTGCGGGAGTTGGGCGCTGCATGTGTCGCACTTATTCTTGTGCTCGGAGGGTGTAGGGGACAACATACACCACAGAAAAAGTTGACTAAATTCGAATAAATCGAAGAAAAAAACAGCGGTAGAACTACCAACGGCAGACTGATGAGCAGTAAACTTAACCGCGAGGCACTTCCACGAGCTGACGGCGGGAAAGAACTGGAAGGCGGGCGTGGGGGACCACCCCTTTATACTGACGTCACACGACGTCGGTCACCTGATGTGGGGTGGTCCCCCGCCAGAGACTGCTAGCTAGAAATTTTTCCGTGGGGTCCTGATGCCTGCTGGCATCAGACCTATATGTCATTACCTACTGCAAGAGCCCTCTCAAAGTAAGATCTAGTGTTGATGATCCTGTAGTACCTGTAAGTCAGACTCACTAGCAAAGATAATGAAGTCATCTTCTTGAACCTGTATAAACAGTTCCCCATTAACTGTCTGAGAAAATTCTAAGATGTCAGAATCATTGGGGGAAGATAACTGCCTGTGTCTATGCACGTCTCGCTGCATCGTTTCTTGACTTGGCAATAAGTGTGCATTTCTAAGATCTACATCTTGAAGTGCCTGCAGAAATGGAAATTACATACTTACCATAATTATTGATCTTCTTGGACTAAGTCTCCATCACTCATTCACACTAGGAGGATAGCACCGGAGGCGCTAGGACCAAGCGGGAGCCTAAAATTTTCTGAAGGGTCGGGGCCGAGACAGGACCACGCCTGCGCGGCATTGTGAGACTAGCTCACGCCTGTGTAAGCTATCTCGGCATCGACCTTCCAACCGCCTCAGTACCTTTTTGACCAAGGAGGTGCAGCGTAACTAATGAGAATAACTCATGCTGAGTTTCTGGGCCTGAGAGGGCTCAGACTGCCTTTGCAAGAAAGGTCAAAGAATAATGTCCTCACAGTCTGAACCATAGGACCATGAAGACCAGGAAAGAAAATGAGTGAACCAGGGGATGGTGGGTGAGCATGTGAATGAGTGATGGAGACTGTCCAAGAAGATCAATAATTGCAGTAAGTACATAATTTCCATATCTTTCTGGACGAAGTCTCCATCACTCATTCACACTAGTGGGAGAGTACCGAGCTAAAACCAACAACCCTGAGTATGGTGGTAGGAGATAGGGTTCACTCAGAAAGGACAGCCAAGGACTGTCCTGCTAATAAAAAGAGCTGTCTTGTAAAGAGCAACTAGAACATAGTGCCTACAAGATAAGCGCTCGAGTTGTAACTCACCACTTTGCAGACGACTGCAATGGACACAAAATGAAAGTCTGCCAGGAAGCCGCAACCACTCTAGGGGAGCTGCGAGAACCTGGCCTCACAATTTGGTCTAGGACCAAAATTAAGTGTCAAAGACATGTACTAATGTAACGTAAAAGGGACCTCAGGAACTGAAAGAGTCAGAGATAAAGTCTACTGGTTCAGGGTAGACCGGAAAGTGCAGATGGAAACCCCCACTATTAAGTATGGCTGACCTGTAAACAACAGGTCCAGGAGCACTTGAACCCCTTACTTGGTGAGCAAGGGGGTCCAGGTGGGGTTAGCCCATCAAGGAGAATGGTCTCCACTTAGTCACAGGAACCTTCCTGATGGAAGGACAAGCACGACTTAGAAGCCTCTCATGGTGGTCTAGTGGAACCAGATCCTCCCACTGCATATCCCAAAAGGAATCATCCTGCCCCTGTGTGTACAACTGTAGAGTCTCTGAACTCAGGGAAGAAATGAAAAAGTGTACAGGAGGACATGTCCACTGTGGAAAAAAACATTCTGACAGAAAAAAACAGGGGCTGGATTTCTAAGACAAATAGAGGCAGATGAGCATCGAGGAGGGATACAGCAGGACCAAATTAGGGCTAACTCATTTGTTGAAGTGACTGAAAGAGGCAGTGACTCAATGTGGTGAGGCACTACCCACTCTGGCCTCCCTGAAGGGAGTAGGAAAGGATTCTAGTTTGTTTGCTGAAAAACAATCATCATAACTCCATCACACACTTGAAGAGGATAGCTTCGTGAGCGACTGGCATGGACCAGTGCGCAGGAACCGAAGGTGTGAATATTTGAGAAGCTACCTCAGAAAAAAGACCTACTTGACCTTCTGTCAAGAAGGAGAAAATCACCTGTTAAGTTAAGCAAGCAAGGAAGTAGGAACCCGAGTTCTGACTCGGTGGAGAGTCACTTCTGCTGCTGCAAAGCTCTGTTCAAGAGAAGAAAGCCTGATAAAAAGAAAGGGGAATTAACAGACTGGGCAGTCACCTAGGTCTAGGAAATGTATCTGAATGAGAGAAATTTCTCTTAGAGAAAGAGATGACCCATACCGCCGCCGGATCGGACTCCCCCTAGAGGAAAAAGAAGTCAGGTACTCTTTACCGTACTCTGGAGACGAGCGCCTCAGGGGCTGAGGTGGAACCTGACCAGATCTAAAGAAGGGGGGTATCAGGTAATTTCAGCTAGGCCCTGTGCCGTGATAAAATTTTTTTTTTTTTTTAGTCCGAACGTAACAAGGCTTTCAGGCTGCTAGTTCACAAGAATTGTCTTGATACAAAATGACGAAGATGTTCTCCATCTGAGTGCAGAAGAAGTCTGAGCGTCCATACTGAAATCATGAACGAACTAATAATCACAGCTGGAGAGATGTTAACCACCTCTGCCGAAGAAGCCACCGAAGGGGCAATATCACAAGGGGGCAATTTACCCCTATCAAAGGAGCAGAAGAGCCAGAGCAGCTCCCGACCATTAAATTAGAATGTTTCACAGAGTGTAACTGTCTTGACGATTGAAAAAGTCTAGACGCAGAAGTGTATGGTCCATAGACGCAGTGTGAAATACTATAGTGGACCCCATTACTGAGGAACTACTGAAAAGATTTTCCAACACAGATAGAGAAGACGTGCCCTTCAGTATATAAAATGAATCGTCCGCTGTATTACTGACCAGAAGGACAGGAAAGACCCATCTAGATGCACTTCTACTCTAGAAGAACCTCCAAGAGAGGTCTAGGTCAGAGCCACTAGACACTCCGCCATCAGGAAGGATGTCGAGGAGCTTCGTACCACGTAGGGAGCCGAGAAAGTGCTGAGCAGAATGAGATTCCATTGGCAGAGCAGTACAGCAGAGTTCCATCAGCAGAAAACCGCTGGATGACAAGATCCCACATAGACCGCCACTCACTAAGATGTGTGGAAAAAATAATCTGCAGAACAGGTGTTCATTCTGCGATAAACATCCCACCACAAGTTCTGTGGAAAGGAAGTCCGAAAAGGAAAAATGTGTCACTAATTCTGCTATACAGCACCCACTAGCACCCATGCAGCACCAGCATCACTCGTGGCACAGGAGGGCACCAAGCAGTGCTTATGCCAACCTGGGCAATACCTGAGGGCAGCCGCGGCAGTACTAGCAGGCACCCCCAGCACCCAAGTAGCAATCACACCCGAGGGCACCCCTGAAATCCATGGTACCATGGCACTCATGGCACCATGGTACTTGTGACACCCATGGCAAGAATGGCACCCGAGGGCACCTGTGGTGCCACCCGCGACACCCAAAGGTGCTCCCCCAGTGCCACCCATGGTACTCATGGCACCAGTGGCACCCATGGCACCCGTGGGTGCTCACGGCATCACCCATAACACCCACAGGTACTCCTGGCACCACCCATGGAACCCATGGGTGCACAGCGCTGCCCACAGGGCTCGGCGCCACCTCCGGGTGCACAGTGCCATCCACACACCCGCAGCACCAATGACGGTGCCAACAACCAATGGCAGCAACAAGAGCACCCACGGCACTGCACAGAGCGATGGCGCCAACCCACGGCGCCGACCAAGGCACTGAGCCACGGCTCCGAGGAACGGTGCCGACCAAGGCACCGAGCCACAGCATCGAAGGAAAATGCCAATGGAAATCCTGAGAAGGACAGAAGGAAAGGTGGTACCCATGCAGCCCCTGCATGGAAAGGGGAGGGGTAGGCACGAGGGGTCGACTCAATGGCAAAGGTGCCAAGAGGGCACCTCGCCATTCGTGATCCAATCGACCCGGCTCCGGTCCAATGGCTCCAAGGCCCGGAAGTCCCAAAATCAGGAACAGAGCCAGGAAAAACTGGAAAGTCAAACCCCCTGCTCCATAGGAGCGGCCCAGAGGTGAAACTGCCCACCGGAGCTCCAACGAGGACAGAGATGGAGTTCGGAGTCAAGAATGCAGCCGTTAGAAGCGGAGCCAAGAGGAACCCACCAAAGTCAGTTCAGGCCCATCGCCCCTCCCGACGAACAATCCTCGTGCAGACGTACCAACGGGCAACCTCGAGCAGCACAGATTCTTCTACCTCCAACGAGGAAGAGAGTTGAGGTTAGCGGAGCCCGATCCCTCGAACCGCTTAGATCTCAGGGTTCGAGGACTGTCCCCACCCTCGGCACAGGACTGTCCGTAGTCGACCCCCCCATTAATTAAGGGCGGCGGACCGGACACAGCCCTCTGCCATAAAAACTTTCAAACAAAGTCCTCCTACATCACACCGCTACCGTCTAAGGACGACTCAGTTGATGACAGGAAAGAATTTCTTTTTCTTCTTCTTCATAATCTTCTTCTTGTTCGTAAAATAAGTAATTATTACTTAAAATATTAAATTAAATGTTAAAAGCTGCCGTCGTATAGACGAAAACAGACTCTGGCAGATCGAGGACGCGGACATCCAAGCGCACTAATGGCGGAGAAAAGGAACTGAGGCGTTGAGGGTCGATACCGAGATAGCCTACACAGGCGCGAGCTAGTCTCGCAGTGCCTCGCATGCGTGGTCCTGTATAGGCGCCGACCCTTCAGAAAATTTTAGGCTCCCACTTGGTCCTAGCGCCTCCAGTGCAATCCCACTACTGTGAATGAGTGATGGAGACTTAGTCCAGGAAGATCTACATTTCTGGTGCATTCCTCAGATTCTGCAGCTTTTCGTTTCATGCTGCTGTGCACCTTAATGACTTGTGCACAACCATGTATGGGACCATGGTTATGCTCAGTGGGAACTTTCACTATACTGTCCCCCAGGGTGTGCATGCAAGCCCTGCATGTCCGTTGCTCGCATCTCCAGATTATTTTTCTATCCAATCCATCCTTTTCTTTAGTGTATAAAATTTTTCTAAGCAAAGCCTCTTCTTTCCTTTCTGTGAGGTAATGAAGTCCATGTCAGCAATCGATGAATGAATGAATGCTCTCTGCGTAGCTCACCTCACCTTAAGTAAAGTATGAACACCTGAGCGACATTTACAATTAGTTGCTATTAGTCATTTCGGTGGTCATCTGATGTCATCGCCAGTGTGACATGACAGGTACAGAAAAAAAAAAAACATTACTGAAGGCAACATTTTCTATGGCAGATGATCTCGTCATAGTCGCGGTTACTACATGACCGCAACTACTGTGGCTGCGACTAACGTGCCACGCTACATCTTAACCACCATCTTTTGTCCACGCTGAACTATACCATGACATTTAGTCCGTGAACCCGCTGAGATGGATACAGTATAGAGAATGGGGTGAACTTTGGGGTCAAGATTCTAAGGCACGCCTCGCTGCCTGTCACTGGCTGCAGGGTGGGGGTGGGGGGTGGAATGGCATGAGCATTACAGCTGATGATCCCAAGTCACACCCCTAATGCCCGTCCGTCTCTACAGGGTGGGGCGTTACAGTTGGAAACCCTAATGCCCCGGACGTTTGTTGGTATTTTCACTGCAAATTTTTAACACGGACGTTTTGAGACCCCACCTCATGAACAGTGGCACTATCCGTTCATTAGCTGAAAGGTGATTTTGCACAGCGACTGTGCCATTTGGCACCACAGGTGCAAAAACACATTTCAGGCAGGACGTGAAAAATGACAGCTGTACTCTTCATAAGGAGGTGTGAAAAAATGGCAATGTTGAAAATCTGGAGTAAAATATTAAAAATTGGTGAAGTCACAAGCGTGCGTAGAAGCTGCGAAATGCATGCTCGTAACGCAATTATTTTGGAGATTTTGTTAACCACATTTTCAACATAGGCATTTTGGGACATCCCCTCATGAAAAGTGACACTGTGATTTTATTAATCTGTCCTGAAAGTTGATTTCCCACAGCAACCGTGCCACAGGTACAAACACACATTTCGGGCAGGATGTGAAAAATGACAGCTGTACTGTTCATACGGAGGTGTGAAAAAATGGTGATGTTGAAAATCTGGAGTGAAAATATAAAAACTGTCTAAGTTATGAGCATGCGTGGAAACTGCACAATGCATGCTCATAATGCAGTCATTTTTTGGAATGTTTTCACCAAATTTGCAGCATGGGCTTTTTGGGACCCTACCTCATGAACAGTGGCACTGTTGTTTTGTTAATCAGTCCCAAAAGGTGATTCCATGCAGTGACCGCAAAATCACCTTTCAGGACCGAGTAATGAGATGACAGTGCGTGTGTTCATGAGGTGGGGTCCCAAGAACCCCATGTTGAAACTCTGGTACCAAAAATGACTGAGATAGCCACCTAAGTTGAAACCCCCCCATTACCTGCCATTATAAAGCTTACTGCATTTTGTTTAGTTCCCGGTTGGCTTTTGAGGAGTTCAGACATGTTCCCGTTCCACAGAAGATCACAGCGCCAGCCCTCCGGAGGTAAGTGTGGGGTGGCGGGAAGGGGTGTGTGCAGAGGGTGGGTGCGGGCTGGGAGGGGTGTGGTGGAATGACAAAGGACCCCTTTTTTTTTCAGGTAAAAAAAGAATTCTGACTTTGGGGATGGTTTTCTTTATTTACAGGTAAAAAAGAATGATTTGGGGCACACTGTGGTTGGCACCCAATGTGCCATGAGTTTGGGGGGGCATGATGCCAATGGGGATTGGGCACCCCCATCGGCAAACAAATTGAACGGGGGAGGGGGGGACCTCATAAAAACAAAAATAAGGACACGGGTGGCTGATGATACACTACACTCTCTCCTGCAGATAGCAGTAGAGTGTCCTGCACTACATAATTTTGATCCTGATCTGGCAGTCAACCACTGGCTGCTCTCCGGTCCCGGCACTCGACATGTTCAGGGACATGCTGCTGCTGATTCTGGACCTCCTCCTACTCCTCCTCCATCATCCTCCTGTCCTACTCTTGACAATCGTTTTTTTTTTTTGATGTTCTCCAAGAATTTATTTGGTCTAAAAAACTTATGTTAAATGCAGACAAATCCAAACTGATGCTCTGTCAAGCTTGATAATCCAAATAGTGTAGGTTTTTCTTTCCCTGTCACCAGGTTTCAAATGGTAAATATTTATAAGTATCTCAGCCTTTGGCTTGATTGTAATTTATCATGGCAAGTTCATATAAATTCTATCTGCAAACAAATCAACCCCACTTGGGATTTCTGTATTTCTTTTTTTTTTTTTAATTTAATATGCTGTATTGAAAGGCATGAGAACTGAGTACACCAAAGATAAGCAAGATGTAAATTACTACCAAGTTCAGGTTACAAGTAACATGAGTGTAAGCCAGAAAACTACCAAGGGTGTACTACACAACTAAATCATAATAACATGATACATTTTACACATTAAATAAAAGTCTCCCACCCACCCACCCACACCCAACCGCCTCCTCCCCTCCACCAATACCCCACCTTCCCACCCACCCCTGGAGATAGAGGTCCAAAAGTAGAATAAGAAAGTGCCATAAACTCTCAGCACAACCAACAAACTAGGTCCTCAGTGTATCACCACATACAGGTAGCAGCTTTGATTGACCTATTAGCTTAAGGGCAGTTATCCCCAAGTACCAACCCCACCCTATTAGGTGGAAGGAGGCTAAATAATAAGAAGGGCCTCCAGCTTACCCCATTTCCTGGAATAAAATGGGGGCCAGTTTCTAATACTGGCAATCATGTTTTCCACTCTGAGGTTAAATAATATATCATTCAGCCATTCTGTAAATGAAACAACTTCTTGATCGAGCCAGTGATGCAGCACCAGCTTCTTAACCGTTAAGGAAATAAGCAAAATATGGAATCTCCTCTCCCTAACTGAAATGCCAGCCACATTGCCCAAAATACATATTTCAGGTGTGAACTTGTGAAGTATTGCTGGAGCCCTAGCAGGGGATCCAGTTCTGATCTGTTCTTATCCCACTGTGGTGTAACCATGGGACATTCCCAGAGAATGTGAAGGAGGTTCCCCTCATCCCTATTACACCTTGTGCAGTGGTTGGTGGGAAGCCTACCCATTTTGTTCAGATGATATGGGTTGAGATAAATATTGTGCAATATGTAGAATTGTGTGAGATGCAGTTTGTCGTCTAACACATAGCAGTACATGTTGGACCACAGTTCTCCCCAGTTGATAGCAGAATTGGGGAAGCAGGATGCCCAATACTTAGACTCACCTGAAACACCTAGGTAGGTGCAGCCAAACAAAAAGGAGACTAATTGAGAAACTGCATGTTGTTGTGAGACTAGGGATATAACTTGGGAGATAAACTTCTTGGTGATAGTTGTGAGTTCTGATTGTTCTAATTCTGTCTCCTAGTTCTCTTGTTCTGGCAGTTGTCTTAGACTGACTCAACCTGTATTAACAGAAATGTAAACATACATTATTCTTCCTGTTTTCTACTGTTCTTTATCTACTTAGTATTAACAGCAGAACTCCTACACCAAGTAGTTTGTCACTACATTAAATCTTTGTAATTTCCCTCAAAATATAGCCTTCTGAACATGGACTACTACTTGCAACAATGGGACTACCATTTTTGGTAAGGCCAGTTGTCCTGGGACAAGTACTTAATTTAAAAAATTGTTGATCCCTGCTATGCAGCCCAGCATGATTTTCTTTTGCCACAGCACTTCTACAGTGTGCCAAGTGCTTCAGTTCATGCTTGATAACCCCCATGTCCTTTACTTCATCAGATTTGGAGACCTGCACATCACCAAGCCAGTATTTGGTCTCTGGATTCCTTGGCCCTAAGTTCATAACTTTGCACTTTTTAGCATTGAACCCCAGTTGCCAAATGCCAGAGTACTTCTCTAACCTGCCTAGGTCTTCCCTTAATTCCTGTCTCCCCTCCTCCATGTCCATCCTCCCACAGAGCTACGTGTTGTCCATTAACAGGCAGATTTTACCCATGATCCCATCCACTATGTCATTAATGAAGATGTTGAGCAAAACCAGCCTGAGCATTGAGCCCTGTGGGACCTCACTGGTCTACCTTCCAAGAATCTTCCCCCCATGACCACCACCTTTTGGCCTTGGTCCTTTAATCAGTTTTTGACCCATACTGTGTGCTTGTCCCCCACCCCCAGATCCTATAGCTTCCTGACCAATCTCTTATGAGGTACAAAGTGGAAGGTCCTGCTCAAGTCCAGCTACAGAACATTAACCCCTTGACCCCTGTCCACTGTATCGGTCAGCCAGTTGAAAAAGTCTATCAGATTAGTCTGCCCGGACCTCCCTGACGCAAACGCATGCTGCTTTTATCTTGCAGACCATTCTCCATGAGAAAGCCCATCAGTCTCTCCTTCAGAATGGTCTCCATCAGTTTCCCCACTACTGAGGTCAAACTGACTTGCCTGTAATTCCCTGGTTATTCCCTTGGACCACTTTTATGGAGAGGCACCACATGTGCAGGTCTCCAGTACTGAGGCATCCTCCCAGGCTACAGAAGAGATGTTAAAGGGGTCTGCCAGTGCCCCCCCAGCACCTCTGCCAGTTCCCTAAGGACCCTTGGGAGCACTTCACCTGGCCATGAGGATTTGTCATTCTTCAGGGATTTTAGGCCCCTTAACACCCTGTCCACCTCTATTACGCTGTCAGGGACACCACTCCCCCGCTCCCTTGTGGCACTGGTCCATCCTTCTCTCTAGTGAAAATGGAGCAGAAGTACTTGTTAGTACCTCCACTTTCTCATCAGAAGGAAGGGGAAGCTGGGGTCACGTAATGGCAGGCGAGCAGCAGGACGCACCTAACTCGGTTCTCTGCTAGGGGAGTTTTAAAGTTATTTTTCTGCCAGCAACCTCGTTCAAATCTGCTAACAACTTACAGTAAAGTGTTTTCCACTGGATTTTGCTGCGGCTGTGTGCTGTTACTTATAGTTTTATGGCAACTAACTTCGCTGAAATGGATACTGCGCCATATGTAGAAGAAAATGTGTCCCGGTCGCCTCCCCTGAAACGCCATAAGAGGATCCTCCTTCCCCAGTGTCACCGGAATCATCGGAGCCACTCTCCTTACAATCAGTTGGCAACGACCCTACTACTATAAAGGAAGCCTTGTTTGAGTTGGTTGCCAAATTTCGAATGGTGAAGCCAACTCTGGAATCCCTAAGGCATCAAATCAATGATTCAGAGATCAGCATCTTGTCGCTGGAAGATCAGACACAGAACATGGAGGCCAAGATCATTGATTTGAGAAAGGAATCTCGCAACCATCAGAATAATTTGATAATCTATGGGTATCCTGGAGCATGCTGAGGGCACAGATCTAAGTCTGTATACTCAACAACTCCTAGAGAAACTGGCTGGTCCTTCCCTGTACGGCTCTTGCTATATGATTGAGAGGTTGCATAGATCACTGAAGCCTATGCCCCCGCCAGGAGAGAAGCTGAGAATTCTCGTCTTTTGGCACTTAAACGTTTGGGAAAAAATTCATATCCTCTCCAGGCACTGGCAGAAAAAAGCAGTTGTGGTGGGAGGGCTCCAGAATCTACGTATTCAGTGATTTGAGTCCGGGTATTAGAAGTCAGCAGCAGGCTAACAAAGAGATAAAAATCAAACTTAATGCGGCTGGAATTTGTTTTTCCTTGAGATACCCTGCCGTCCTTCATGTGATCACCATAGCAGGAGAGCTTGGATTCAAAACTGCAGCAGAGGCACAGGTCAAACTCCCAAAACACTTCCCTAACTTGTTTCAGGCTCCACACACCCCAGCACGCTAACAAACTATTTGGACTCTGACAGGTATTCCTGATCCATCTAAAATGAATAGTAGTTATACAAATCTGCTCCTTATCTTTGTTTTGTATTACTGGACAAAAGCACACATATACCTAAAGATATGCAGTAGTCTGACTCCATGTGGCGGTGATCACCTTTGTCTGCTTTCTTGGAGAACTGGATACTATAGACAGTGGATTCCTGATACCTGGTTACATGAAGTGTTATAGGCGATGAATTCTCTTCATAGGCATTTTATTTAAGCCCTACTTTTGACTTTAATTTGTTTGGACTTCACCCAGAAATTTGACTTTATTTATTTTTATTTATTTGATGAGAATCAGAATTACAATCCTTTGAGTCAAAGACTCCTTTGCAAAGGCTCCTTGTCAGTACAAGAACACACATTAAACATTTTATACATACATTGGTCACACAGTTATTACAATCGACATTTTATACATTGGTCTCACAATATAGTGGATTAACATTAGTTGGTTACTATCGCTAGGATCCTATAGAACCCTGGGTCATTGTAGCGAGACAAGACAGTTTCGAGGGGTCGTTTACAGAACCCCGAGTCGAGGTTTATGTGCAGCTAGATTGTGGGACTTGGGGTTGATTGCCAGGATATAAGCTAGTCACTTGGTATCTATGGTCGAGAGGAATGTTGGTGACAGCCACAGGCTTCTGAGTCAAGATGGAGGCTCTTGATACTAGTTTTGAATTGGCCAAGACTAGTGGCGCAGGAGACAGAGGGAGGTAGGTTGTTAAGCCAAAGGGGGGGCACGATAACGGAAGGACCTTTGTCCTAGAGAGGTTCTACAGTGTATATCTCAGTAGGTAGCATACTCGCCTCTGAGGCCAGGAGATCAGAGGGCTGTGGGTTCAGTTCCCACATCTGGCACTTAGGTTAATATCCCAGTATTGACACTGTAGTGCAGCATGAGAGGGGTGCTGCACTTCTGAGGTGCCGTCTTTCGGATGAGACGTTAAACCGAGGTCCCATCTGCCTGGATTGGTGGTAGTTCAGGTGGATGTTAAAGATCCCATGGCACTTATCGAAAAGAGTAGGGGAATTTCCCGGTGTCCTAGCCATTTCCCTCATTCACTAAAAATACCACCAACAGCTTAATCTAGTTCAAGGTCAGTTGGCATTCATCTGTATCCCCTCCCCCGGGTTGTGCCTGAAAATAGGCAGGATTTGTCTAGTGCACCTACCCGGTCAACAAAAACTAAATAAATAAATAAAAATAAACAGTGGGGGATTAGTAGGGAGGTGTTTGTAGGCGTCTAGGGGCCCTTCTGAGTGTGGCTGGCCGGATGAGGGGGGTGGAGGCCCTTGGGTGTGAGATTCATGAGTATTTTTTTAGCTTGGAGGCAAGTATGGTACTTAAGTCTACCTTCGAAGGTAAGCCGGTTTGCAAGCTTGTAGAGCTCACACGAGTGGGTTAGTCTAGCACAGCCTGTGACCAGACGGCAAGCTTTGTTGAGAGCTAGGCTAATGCCATGTAGTGTTGTTTTGTCCGCAGAGCCATAAATCACAATACTATAGTCGACCAATGAAAGGACCGAGCTGGTTACCGCTAGATGTAAGGCCTGGGGGGTAGGCAGTGCTTATGTCTGTATAGTATCCCTATCCGGGTATTTGCAGAGGTGGAAAGCTGTTTGATGTGTGTACGGTAGTTGAGGGATGTGTCCAGGATGACACCCAGATATTTAAAGTTTGAGACCTGTTCAATATGGAGGCCCTGTGAGTTTGTGATAGTTACAGGGGCATTACTATATGAACTTTGACGGTGGGCAAAGATCATTGATTTTGTTTTGCTGTAGTTTAGTATTAAGTGATGGTCAGTGAACCAGGATTCTAATTCTCTAAAGAAGCCTTGTAGGGTGCTTTGAAGGGAGTGAGGATTGAGGTGCTTCCAGAAAAATACGGCGTCGTCTGCACAGAGCAGGAGCTTGCCGCTGCAGGACTGAGGGAGGGAGTTTAGGAATAGGGTGAAAAGTAGAAGCCATAGAATAGACCCTTGAGGGATGCCCGTTAGGACAGGTCGCTTGGAGGAGAGGGTGGTGTTGATTTTAACTTGTTGCGACCGGTCAGTGAGATAGTCCTTGAACCAGAAGATGGCCTCAGTGGAGAAATGGTAGGAGGGGAGGGAGTGGAGTAGAAGTGCGTGACTGACGGTGTTGAACGCTTTGGTAAGGTCGACAAATATGGCTCCTGCTATTGACCCCTGTTCCAGTGCCTCGTGTATGTATGATGTGAATTCAAGTAAGGCTGTGGTTGTGCTCTGTCCCTTCCTAAAGCCATGTTGTTCGCAGCACAGCAGATTGTGTTTGGCCAGGTAAGTGGTGTGCTGGTCAGATACAATTTTCTCGAGAGCTTTAGACAGGAGGGGAAGGATAGAGATGGGTCGGTAGTTACCAGGAGAAGTTGGGTCTCCACTCTGAGGATCGGAGTTATAACACCTCTTTTCCAAAGAAATGGGAATTGACCTAGTCGCAGGGAGCAGTTTAGTATTTTGGTAAGGTGGGGCAGGGTTTCATCAAGAGTTAATCTGAGGATTTTGAGGTCTAGGGAGTCACTGCTGTAGCAGGAGTTGTGCAAGGCTTTGGAAAGGTAGTTTTTGCCTTCCCTACAGAAGATGATACACAGCGGGAAGGGAGGAGGAGCTGCTGTGGCAGAGGTGTCCGAAGGGCAGCTAGGGATGGGGTCGAAGAAGTTTTTCGGGAGAGTGTGGCTGAGGTCGGAGAAGGTGCTGTTAAGGGCACTGGATATGGTGGCGGGATCCTGGAAGAGGGCTCCCTCGACTTGAAGCTGTGCCGGGGCAGGGAAGACGGTTTTCCCACATAGCTCCTTGATGTTGTTCCAGAAGTTTTTCCCCTTAGCCCCAGGTGGTTGTTAGAGATTGCCTATAGTATGTTGCCTTAGCTTGCCTGATGGCCCAGGTACATTTGTTTCTCGCCTCTCTGTAGAGTTGTCTGTCCTGGGGTAACTGTGAATTCAGAGCTCTGAGCCAGAGGTCATCTCTGAGGTCATCTGATCAAGGAAGGACTGTGAGATCCAAGGGGTATCCCTGCTTTTTATGACCTGCTTTGAGAAGGGGGCGAAGATGTTGCAAGCAGTGTTGAAGGTGGTAATAAACAAGTTAAGGCTGCATCTACAGTCTGGGCAGTGTGGATGGGTGATCAGTCGCAGGAAGAGAGGTACCTTTTGAGGCGTGAGAGGGCACCTTTTTTGAGGCACCTTTGGACGGAAGTGTTAGGGTCTCTGGGGGGGATTTTATTGGACCACCTGCAGGACACGGGAGAGTGGTCACTTATTGCATCAGGGAGCACTTTCACCTTGGAGAGGTGATTACGAAGGTTAGTAAAGATGAGGTCAATAACCAAGGAGGACCCTGATCTATGGTCGTGCCTGGTAGGGGACTGGACTACCTGGGTTAGGTCATAAGCTCGGGCAGCATCCTTAAAGGTGGCACACATGTTGGAGAGCCAATTCACATTAAAATCTCCCATAATAATCAATTTGCACTTGGGAGGGAGATGGGAGATGCTAGATAGTATAGGTTCAAAGGCGTGCTTTTGATTTGAGGGACAGATGTAAACCGATGTAATGTATAGTGGTTTACCAGGGGTGCCAAGGGTGACCTTGATGGTTATTGATTGCGCATCATGGGTAGGCGGGGGCATGGGGACTGTGAGGGCGTGCAAGGAAGTTTTGACATAGATGGCACATCCTCCTCCCCTTTTGCCTGTCCTGTCGGTTCGGAAAATGGAGTAGTCAATGAGGGGGACGGAGGCATCAGATTTTTTTTTTTTTTTTAAGAGAGCCAGGTCTCAGATAAGGCCAGGATGTCAGGGGTGTGTTGGACGATCCAGCACTGGAGAAGAATGAACTTTCTAGGGAGGCTGCAGATGTTCAGGGCGGCCAGTAGTAGGCCACCATGCCTGCCCTCCTTGTGAGCTCTAGGCAGCGGTGGTCCTGGGTTAGGATGTACATCCCCTGAGAAAAGAAGGAGGAGTAGGACTGCATGCCGGCGGAGAGCTTTCTGGTGCAATTTGGGTAGAGAGCGACGGAATTGGGGGTAGTGGGGAATTTGGTGTACGTGGCTGGTATAGGGAGAGTATAGACGAGATGAACCAACAGAGCTGGAGACAAGGAGTGGTGGGGGGCTACAAAAGGGGTACCTGTGTGGAAGGAGAGGAGGCTGCTCCAGAAAGTTCCAGATTGCAGTGTAGCTTAGGGTGTGGGTGTAGTTGCTGCTGAGTGGAACTGGGGAGATGGTAATTTGGGGGTATAGGGTGGGTACAGTACTTCTGTGGTGGCGATTGGGGGCAGACTTTGGGATCCCTTATGTGAGGTATTTGTCGGTACGGGAGGGTAGGTGGGGTGGGGGGAAAAAAGTCAGCACTGTGATGGTTTGGATTAGTGCCCGAAAGTAGCTATTCATGTTGTAGTAGGATGGTGATTTCCAATGCAGTTAGAAGAGAGGAGACCTCTAGTGGCCAGCTAGTATAGGCTGCTAATGTCAAACTGGGCTGATAGGTTTTAGACAATCACGTGATTTCGAGATATATAACCCGATGTCGATCGAGGGTGGTGGTGGGGGCGGCGGGGTTAACAGTCCACAGAGCTGCTAGGCAACGAGCAACCAGTGCTTGTGGCAGGCTCCGGAAAGTTTGAGTCCCTCGTAGCGTACCTGATTCTGGGCAAGTTCGGTGCGGGTTGGGGAGGGCAGCTCCGAGCCTGTGCGACCTCAGGAGTCCAGCTGTGGATAAAGGAGGGTACAAGGGACAGGATTAAATAAGGTAAAGCTGGTGGGCAGGCTAACAATCAGAGGTATAGGCGGAGAATGGTAGTAATTGATTGGAGTGGTGCCACAATTAATTCGGAGCAAAGAAGATTACAAAATAGTAATGTTAAGTCCAACCTAGACTGCTTACTGTTTGTGGGAATTTAACAGGGACTATGCGCCTAAATTCAATATCCTGAGGCTACAGCTGTAACTGGCAAGTCTGCCATAAAAATGCAGTTCACGTTGTAATATTACAGTAGCCTAAAGCTGCAGCTGTAATTGGCAAAAGTGGCTTAAATGCAGTACAAGTTACAGGTAAATTTCAATCCTGCGCTGGGGTTACATAGGTCTGTGTGCAATTAAGTTGTTTTTAAAGGCAAGTAGAACGGTACTTTACTACGTTCGTTTTAAACAAAGGCTTGACGCCAAAAATTCAGACTCAAGTGCAGAGCTGCAAGACACCTTCCTACAGGTGGAATTTTTAAGCAATTAAAAACTACATCCACATGTGTGGGGGGACACAAATAATAACTTAGATCCTTTAACAGCCTGACCAATAATAACTTAGATCCTTTAACAGCCTGGTAACAATAGTTAAACAGTCCACGGAGCTGCTAGGCAGCGAGCAACCAGTGCTTGTGGCAGGCTCCGGAAAGTTTGAGTCCCTCGCAGCGTACCTGATTCTGCGTAAGTTTGGTGCGGGTTGGGGAGGGCAGCTCCGAGCCCTCGTGACCTCAGGAGTCCAGCTGATTCTGGGCAAGTTCGGCGCGGGTGGGGGAGGGCAGCTTCCGAGCCCTCGCAACCTCAGGAGTCCAGCTGTGGATGGTAATGGTGCTTTAAAGTGCAAGGAGTGCTACAAGTAACATTTATTTTTTTATGGACACATAGCTGATTAAGCCCCACCTTGGACTCTACCAGTCTGGACATTACTCAGGCATTGTTTTTTTTTTTTTCTTTTTTCTCTTCGCAGATCTCTGGAGTCTGGTCATTGTTGGACACAGAAACACTCTCAATGAGAGGCAGGCTGATTTGCTTATTTTTGTCTATATGCTACCAGTTAACCAGTTGTAGACTACTTAAACTGACACATTTTGCCTATGTAGATCTGTTATCTGATGGTCTCACTTGCATTGTTTTTAAAGGCACCCTTCTGCTTTTCTAATTACACCTTGTCTCATTACTGCCTTCCTTCTTTAGTTCGTTTTTCTGTTGGCTTATATTTTGGTCTTGTATTGTTTTCCCATTTCTTTACTTATTATCCCACTGCTCTCCTTCTTGACTTTTAGGATAGTGATAGTAAAGGCGCGTATAGCTGAACATCAAGAGTGCAGGTGAGCTCTGTTATCACGAGTGGCTCCACGTAGCGGAGCCACGAGTGATTAAACCCCGAGCTCACTTGGTACAATATTTCATCTATCGCATACTTTACTATCACGTATGCATTTTATATAATAGGAGTTTGTGTCCCTTATTAGTTATTCATTATTTGTATTGCTAGGTTTTGTGCTATTTACCTTTTGTTGAGGTGTCCGTTTTTGTTGTTTTAGTCATCCATGGGGGGGTTGTGCATTCAGCGACGTAGTGGTCATGATGTGTACATAGTGGAGATATCTGGTGTTGCATAGAGAGAGGACTGATAACTTTTACATTCTCCACTGTGTACACATCATTCTTTGATTGTTGCTCTCTAGTGGTGATCTGGGGTTTTATCAGATACCTTATCGGCAAATCCCTATTATATAATTGTGTATATGTATGTATGTATGTATATGTATATATATATATATATATATATATATATATATATATATATATATATATATAAACTTTTTGCCATCCTTCTATCTTTTCCATTTTCTTTTTAGTCCACTACTTTTACTACTTGCTGTGCTATTTTTCTTCTTGCGCTCCTATGGTCCAGTTCTGGTTATAATGGGCTCAAATGTTGCTTCAGTTATAGTGTGAGGGCATATGTGATGACTCTTGTTGATGTTACTGCCTTTACCCTTAAACTTGAAGTGCTACTTCAGTGGGGTGCACTATATACGTTACCTCTTCTAGTCACTACTGGTACTCCTTCCTCCCAACTGACAATGTTAGGGATGGGGTGCTGCATAATTCTTAACAGTGAATCCTGATATTTCGCCCTTCAGGGTCTGACGGGGGTACATCCTGGAACCTTCACGGACCTGACTGCGGGAGTGTGGTCGGAGGACCAAGGGTAGATACGGTGCACAAGAGGGCTACCTTTGTATATAGTATTTTTTTATTTGTTCTGGGTGGTTTGTCTTATGTTGTTGGGGGAGGAGAGGCAGTGCTTTAAATATTTCTGCTTGACTTTTGTGTTTTGTTTTGGGTGAATTACATTTATGCTTGTTCTTTGATTAGATGTTACATAGATTTAAACTCATAACTTAGAATGTACAAGGAGCAAGGTCAAAGGTTAAGAGGTACCAAATTATTAAAAAAATGTATCCCATTATGAGATTTACATAGCTTTTTTACAGGAAACTCATTTGTTGTCATCAAAAAGGTTCTCTATTCCATCACCAATTTATAAGGCAAACATTTGGGGCAGAAGATAGCGTTTGGCAATGGGACATCATTATCAAATTGCTAGATCAGTGCCTTTTACTCTGATAAATGTGGTATCTGACCCATTGGGCCGCTACTTCTTAATTCATGGTCATTTAAGACAGGCTCAGGTCCTACTGGGTTCATTTATGGCTCCAATGCAGACACCCTTTCTTTTTTTACTACTCTATCTACTGTTCTGACCCCATTTGTGCATTTGCCCATACTTATTGGGGGACTGAAATGTAACCATGACTCAAAACCTTGACCGTGCTTATAAGACCTTGAGGCCCCTTTCACTAGCACAGCATTCTTTACATGAAATGATAGAGTCACTCGGACTGCGCGATCCATGGCGAACTCTAAATCCCTCCTTTAGAAAATACACATTTTTTTTTCACCTGTCCATCATTCTTTCTCCAGAACTGATTTGTTTTTGAAGAGTAGGTCTATTTGGGCTTGCCTCCAAGCACATGATTTCACTCCCAGGGTGCTCTCAGCTCATTCCATAGTTTGGCTGTCTCCAGTATGCACACTTAACTCAGACTGTGACACTGTTTGGAAACTTAATAATTATTAAAAGACGATTATGTGGTCTTGCATATCAAGGAGATTCTCAAACACTATATGGAGGAATGCTGGGGCACCATGGAGCACAGAGACATGGAATGGGTGGCCTGCAAAACTGTGTTACGCAGAGAGTTTATTTAACTAGCCACCAAAAGGAAAGTTACAACAAGACAAATTATCTTTTCTCCTTTCTGCTATCTGGAACTTAGAGAGGGTTCCCTCTCCCACTGAAGAACAACAGGAGGAGTTAGAACTCTATAGAGACCAATATGCAGACTTGTTAAGGGAATGGGTGGAGTAACAGATATTTAAGAAAGTCGAAATGGGTAGATAAAGGAGAAAAAGCATGTAAAATAATGGCTTTAATACTCAGGAAACAAGAAAGCCCCAGATTAGTCCCGTGTGTGCATTTGCTTTCAGACCAGACGCATATTAAAGAATACCTAGCTACAATACCCTTGCCCTCCCCCTCTCACCGATAGCCAACAAGATATCTTGACTGATCCCATTTCTGTGAGTGAAATGCATAATGCCATGGCCTCATTGTCTCTGGACAAATCCCCAGGCCCTGACTGGTTCACGTCTAATTTTTACAAAGCATTTGCTCAAGAACTGACCCCTGTTTTAACTCACATATTTAACGACATTTTGGAAAACAGTATTTCAGATTTGTCCCTTGTGGAGGCTATTATTGTACTTCTTCCAAAACCTGGTGAAGATCTAGCACAAATTGTTAATTATCACCCCATTTCCCTTATTAATCAAAACTTGAAATTATTGAGCAAAATCTTAGCATCATGCATTAACCAAGTTTGGGGCCATTTGACTGGTCCTGAACAGGTTGGTTTTATGCCCAATAGATCATCCTCTGATCACTTATGCAAATAGGCACATATTTTCTCGATATCCAGGGACCTCAACTGCCCTGCAGTTTTCGTATCCCTGGACGCAGAGAAAGCGTTTGATAGAGTGGCATGGCCTTTTTGCTTACAGTGCTGGAGAAATTTGGTTTTCCTAGCTCCTTTATTAAATGGATTCAAATACATTACAACCAACCCTCCACTAGAATATAATGTAATGGAGCCCATCTTTTGTTTTACTCAACGGCACCTTGCAGGGGTGCCCCCTTTCACTTTCATTATTTAATTTACACTTAGAACCCCTCTTAGGCGCTTATGGATTTGTCTATTTCAGAGCACTTCTTTTCTACGGTCTCTCAATCCCACTCTGTGTCCAGATTTTATAAGCTGTTTCAATCTCTCGACACCCATACCCCGTCCGGAACTTGTTCTTATTGGTCGCAAGTCCTCAACCTGCCGGATGATTCCTCAACATGGCACAAAGTTTGGCAGTACCTTTATAACTATGTAAAGCAAGACTGATTGCATTTCACACAGTTTCGCATACTCCATAACCTATATTATACCCCTGTCAAACTTCATAAATTGGGTAAACTGTCATCACCATTCTGTTCTCGCTGTGGTCAAATGACTGGTAATCGCCAACATATATTGTGGGACTGTAGCAAAGTTATTCCCTTTTGGTTGGCAATCCATTCTGCTCTTGACTCCTTATTGGGGTTGGAGGACCTCTTCAGTCCAGCCATCTGTTTAGTCAGTCTTTATCTGGCTCACTTAACTGGCACTTGCAAGGCATATATGGCTTTAATTGTGACTACAGCTAAATTAATCATTTTACGCCACTGGACTGATGATGTGGCTCCCTCCTATGCCGAGTGGCATCATGAGATCCTAACTTCTTTAATGTTAGAAAAAAAAATTGCCACCATACACAAATGCTTGCATTCGTACCATGACAGATGGGAGACACTCTATGTTTTGCTATCTTTGACTGCAGCAAACCCTTAGTGCTGGCATGCCCTTTTCACTCTGAAGTACCCTCCTGAGTATAGGATATTATGGGACTATTGTCCTCATGGTTGGATTTGGGCCGTGAGGCATAGTTGGGTGGGTTGTGATGTGTTCTGTTCACGTTTAATGTTTTTGTTTATGCTGTTTTTCATATAGCTTATTGTACCTGTTGTTTTTATTCTTGTTCTTATGGTTGGATTGTGCTGTGTTTTAAAAATCAATAATTAATGGGCTTCCCTTTTTCCCATTAGGAAACTGTGGCGTAATTTGCCGTTATTAAGGAGCATTTATAACGGCAAACACGCGGAGACGGCTTCCCTCACGACTGCGATGTCAACTCCCTCGCTCACTGTGTCCTTCACAAACCGGAAACCCACCGCAAACACACCATAGGAGAGACAGACTGCCACGGACACTGCAGTAAGTAAATTGTTTTAAACGACTTCAGATGTTCCACTTGACTACTGGATGGACCCCATAACAAGAATTAAAATAAACTGAAAGCGGACCTCAGCTGACCTAATCTGACTGCACCGACACAGCAGTCTTTTATTTTTATTTTATATAATTGCTGAGCGAAAAAGTGAAGCTCAATAATTATATAAAATAGTTATTGGTCTCAGGTAACGACTTACACCCCTCAGGTTTGATGCTATGCATAAACTACTTGAGCTTGCCTGGGGTTTATGTAGCATCAAACCCTCGGTGTGTAAATTCGCTACACACAGAGACCCATACTTTTATCCTATATGTAAAGCACATTTAATAAAAAATAGAATCCTCTTAGCCAAAATTAGACTTCACCCTTCCATCTTTGGAATTTCTGTTGGAAATACTACGTGTAAACTGTCTGTTTATGCAGACAATATTTTACTGCACCTTACCCACCCTAACCTGACTATTCCAGTAATTTTGGATATTATATAATTTTTTGGCATTCTCTCCAATTATAAACTTAACATAACTAAAACAGTGGTCATGCCTCTTACTGAATTTATGCAATGGGCAGACATAGAGCCATTTGGGTTTATTTGGGCCTCTCATACTTTAAGGTATTTAGGGATAGAACTAATTTTGGACCCCCTTCAGCTTAAAAAATTTAATTTGGATGCCTTAATATCCACTATTAAAGGGGACTTGGAACAGTGGAGTCTTTTACCTCTGACATTATGGGGGAGGATAAGCATTGTGAAAAAGAATGTTCTGGCTAGGTTTTTCTACACTTTACTAGGTTTTTTTTTATATGGGGAAAAAAAGGAGGCCAAGGCCCATCTTGATTTTTTTCTCCCCACACCTGTGGGCTAATATAGGTAAGAGTGATTTAATTTAATCCAATTGTCAAGATGGTTCTTAAAGGGTATCGACATTTTAAATCTCCACTAATTCTTGAGATATTTATTATTTTATTGGAGCGGGTTCAGCACAGAGCTACAAAGATGGTCTCTGGTTTGACCAATGAGTCATACACTGAGAGGTTGGAGGCAACCGGCCTTCATACCCTCCAAACTAGACGTTAAATAAATAATTAAAGGAAGGGGCTGGAGTAGAACAGTGAAACAGTCTAGGGAGGTCAAATCATGGAAAGTCATGTGTGCAAATGCCAGGAGCCTTAGCAACAAGATGGAAGATCTGGAGGCTGTCATGGTACAGTCAGACCTGGACATTGTGGCCATCACTGAAACCTGGTGTAATGATAACCACGACTGGGAGATGGCCATACCTGGCTACAACATATTCAGAAGAGACAGAGCAGGCAGGAAGGAGAGGAGTGGCACTGTATGTGAAAATGACATAAGGGCCACAGAGATCCAGGAGGAACAAATGGGGAGAGATACTGTGGGTTAAGCTGGAAAGGAAAATGGGACAGCCATCCGCACAGGTGTGGTCTATAGACCACCAGCCCAGGAGGAAGAAACAGATAGGGAGTTGATGCTAGCCATCCAAAGGATGGCAGACAAGTGAGGTAGTACTGGTTGGAGACTTCAATATTCCAGACATGGACTGGAGCATCCCAGCAGCAGCATCAACTAGGAGCAGATTTATCCTGGACTCCTTCAGGGTGCCTTCCTCAAGCAACTGGTCATGGAACCAACTCAGCAGAAGGCAATACTGGACCTTGTGCTCACAAACAGGGACAGTGTGATGGGAGTAACAGTGGGGAGCACCTGGGAAACAGTGACCACCAGTCATTGTGGTTTGAAATCACAGAAAGAGCAGAACCAAACCACACAAAAACACGTATCCTGGATTTTAGGGGGGCAGACTTTGGGAAAATGGGGAGATACTTGAAAGAGGCATTAAGGGGAATGGGACAGGAATCAGGGGTTGAGGAACAGTGGGCAGTATTTAAAATGGGGATTACAAGAACAACAGAATTATGCATTAAGCAGGTTAGCAAGAGGAAAAGGAAGAGGAGACCATTATGGTTTTCCAAAGAGGTGGCAAAGAAAGTGAAAGCCAAAAAGATTGCATTCAGGCAATACAAAAAGACACAGGCAGAAGGGGATAGGGAGAAGTACCAGGAGAAGCAAAGGGAGGCAGGGAGGTCAGTAAGGGAAGCCAAAGCTCAGACAGAAGAACACATTGCAAAATCAGTGGGTAGAGGGGACAAAACCTTTTACAGGTACATAAGTGAAAAAAGAAAGACAAAGGGAGGGATAGTGAGACTGAAGGGGGAGGATGAGGGTCCGCGTGGAGGATGACAACAGTAAAGCTGACATATTGAACAGGTATTTCTGCTTAGTCTTTACTGAAGAGGAGGAGGGTAATGGGTCTGAAGGGAGTACAAGGGGTGAGAATGGTGCAGAAATGGACACAAGTCCCTTTACACGAGAAAGGGTCCTGAAGGAACTGGAAGTAATAAGAGTTGATAAAGCAATGGGGCCAGATGGGGTGCACCCCAGGTCCTTAAAGAACTAAGAGAGGTGGTGGCTGAACCTCTGGCTATCCTGTTTAGCCGATCACTGGAAACAGGGAGGTACCCAAAGACTGAGGACAGCACATGTAGTCCCTTATACAAAAGTGGGAACAAAGAGGAAGCAGGGAACTACAGACCAGTCAGCCTCACCTCAGTAGTGGGGAAGATCATGGAAGCACTACTGAAGGAGATTGGTGGAACATCTGGTTGTCAATGGACCACAGGACCCAAGGCAGCATGGTTTCACCAGGGGAGGTCATATCAGACCAACCTCGCTGAATTTTTGACTGGGTGGCTAGGAGGTGGATCAGGGAGGGCAGTGGACATGGCCTCATCTGGACTTCAGCAAGGCCTTTGACACTGTGCCACATAGAAGACTATTACACAAACTGGGAATATGGGTGTGGGCAGGACAGTAGTGTGGTGGGTAGGTAACTGGCTGGGTGGCAGGACACAGAGGGTGGTGGTAAATGGCTGTCACTCCACAGAGGGAAGAGTGACCAGTGGGGTACCACAGGGATCAGTGCTGGGACTGGTCCTATTCAACATCTTCATCAGTGACATTGCGCAGGACCTAGAAGGCAGAATTTCACTGTTCGCTGATGACACAAAGCTCTGTAACAGAGTAGACACACCAGAGGGTGTAGACAGAATGAGAAGCGACCTGCAGAAACTTGAAGAATGGTCAGGTGTTTGGCAGTTGAAATTCAATGCAAAGAAGTGCAAGATAATGCATATGGGGCACAAAAACCCTGGCACAATATATCAGTTGGGGGTGAGGATATAGCATGCACCAAGCAGGAAAGGGATCTTGGGGTTGTCATCTCTGATGACCTCAAGGTAGGGAAACACTGTGACAAGGCAGCAGGTAAAGCAAATAGGATGCTGGGATGTAGGCAGGGCATCACCGGCAGGAAAAGGGAGGTCATAATTCCGCTATACAAGACACTAGTGAGGCCCCACTTGGAGTACAGTGTACAGTTCTGGAGACCATACCTACGTAAGGACATAGACAGGGTAGAGAAGGTTCAGAGGAGGGCAACAAAGATGGTGCATGGATTGCATCACAAGTCCTATGAAGACAGGTTGAAGGAACTGAACATGTACTCCCTGGAGGAGAGGAGGGAGAGAGGGGATATGATAGAAACATACAAGTATCTTACAGGGAGGAACAGGGTGCAGGAAAACACTATTTTTAAGCGAGAAAGATGTTCCAGGACTAGAGGGCATGGGATGAAGTTGGAGGGAGGACAGGACGATTCAGAGGAAACATGAGAAAGAATTTCTTCACAGAATGGGTGGTGGACAAGTGGAACACCCTGCCAGAGGAAGTGGTGGGGGCTGAAACAATCATGGGATTTAAGAATGCATGGGATAGACATAAAGGAATTCTGGAGGTCAGGGGTAAGGGGCAACAGACTTCTAGGAAAACAAACTGAACTTACAAGCTCAAATGGGCAGACTGGGTGGGCCATAGGCCCTTATCTGCCGACACTGTCTATGTATCTATGTAATGACATAACTACACGTGTATCTAGATGCACGTATAGTTATGTAATTATTTATTTTGTTTGAATTTGCTTTCTTGAGAATAATCTGTTTGTTATGCGACCTGAGTGTTTTCTTGTTTGAACAGATAGAAAGATTACACTGAGCTAACAAAGATGGAGATTGTAGAACTTTGTGAACAAACAGAATATCACCCCTGTAACGTCTAGTTTGGAGGGTATGGAGGCCGGTCACCTCCAACCTCTCAGTGTATGACTTATTGGTCAAACCAGAGACCATCTTTGTAGCTCTGCGCTGAACCCGCTCCAATAAAACTATATCACCTTTGCATTCATATACCTCTTTGTGGCTCACCATAAAGATGGATCAAATTTGGGCATGGGGTTTCTCTCCAAGTTCACTTCTATAAACAAAATACACATACTGTATCTCCCCTATAAGGTGTGTCAATCGGTCATGGGTTCCTCTCTTCTAGTCTTTAAACAGGCATTATTGGGCCTTTCCCCTTCAACTACCTGTGGATGCTTCGTAGCTTCTCATTCGGAACTTCAACTTCACAACTGGAGGTAAGCCCCTTATGTCTGGCTGGATGCCTAACCAGGACAATGCTTTTTCTCTCCAAATTATCAGAAGGCCATTTTCTTCCCTTTCCTCAACTTCAGGAAAAGTTTCAATGGCCAAGTAATTTAGTGTTCAAATATTATCAACTCTAACATGCTGTGAAGCATCATATGGGTCCACAGAGAACCCCATGTGAATCTCTACTTTCTTCTTTAAGGGCTGTGACCTTTTCGCCTCATGCTGTCTCTAAACTATACTGTACCTTGCTCTCAGAATTACTGTATATAGCTCTTTCGATACCCAATGTAAGTACTGTCAGGAAGCTCTTCCTAACTCAGACTTGAATTGGTCTTTAATATAGAAGTCTGCCTTCCGTTGCATTACTCAGGACAGACTTTGTCTGGCCCCATTTTTTTTCTGTATAACTTACATTATTCCCCTTATAGGCTACATAAAATGGGGAGGTGTGACTCTAGTGCTTGCTTCCGACATTGGTCGGATGATGTTACACCGTTACACGTATCTTGGGACTGCCCTCCTGTCCGTAACCTTTGGGATGAGATTAAACTTAGGGCAGATCCCTTGTTATGCATTCTAGACTATTTTACTCCCAAAATATGTTTAGTAGGAGATTTAACCTGGGTTTCCTCTAAAGAACAAAAGTATCAAATTGTGATGATTGCAATGTCTATTAAAAGATTAGTGTTGCGACATTGGAAGGACCAGAACATTTTTGCATATGCAGAATGGCTTCATGAATAACCTTCGCTTGGAGAAGCTTATTGCCAGTACACAAAACAGAATTGGTATTTATAATAAAAGATGGTCAAAATTACACACACTTTACTCATTGTCATAAGTATTTCAGTTTCCTTGCTCCTCTGGGTTCTATTTTGGTTAGCGATGGTATATGTTAAGATTCTTTTAAGGAAGGTATTCTTCTCCTCCTCCTTTTTCATCCTAGTATGTTATTCTTTAACCTGTATTTTTAGAGCCATACTCTTTTTCTTAAGTTTGATGCACTTGCTAGTTTGTATATAGTTACTACATTTTATTTAGTTGATTTATAAGTTATGTTGCACTGTGTTCTGTTGAAATATAAAATAAACTCAATTTCATAAAAGAAGGAAGAGGAAGCATAGGGTCATTCTCTACCTGGGAATGGGGCAGAAAAAGTGCAGAGGAGTTTAGGGAGCTGGAAAGAAGTCTGAGGGAACATACTCTGTAGCGTTTGTGGAGGTGCTGCCTGTCTACGGCAGGGGAAAGGTGAGGGAGCTCTGCATCAACGCCTTCAACCCATGGTTGAAGGAATGGTGCAGAGTGGAGGGGTATGGCTACACTGGGTACTGGAGGCCCACCTAGGATGATAAGAGTCTATACAATGGTGATGGCCTGCATCCATCTGGAAAGGGGACCCACAGTTCTCAGTGGAGGGTTTAAATGCTACTTTGATGAGCATTTAAACTAGCCGGGAGGCAGAGGTAGAATCTTCCCCCCTCAGGCTGAGCTAGAGTGCACAAAGATCCCAAGGGGCAACAGTCCCACCAAGGAGCAAATTAATAAAGTAGGGGTTAGCAAAGGAGGGAGGGGAGAAAGAAAAGGGAGGAAGGGGGCCCAAAAGGGAAATGAGGGAAGCATAAAGCAGAGAGATAAAATCTGGAAGGCCATGTGTGCAAATGCAAGAAGTCTGGGAAATAAGATCTCAGACCTAGAAGCCATCATGGCAGAAGCCAGCCTCGACAGACACCGTGGTCATTACTGAGTCATGGTGCACACACAATTGAGATTGCGACATGGTCATACCTAGAAAATGGTCATACCAGGCTACATGATGTTCAGAATAGACAAGGTAGAAAGGAAAGGAGGGAGAGTGGTGCTTATGTGAAGGAAAGCATAAAATCAACAAAATACCGGAATTGGGGGGCAGAGGTGCTGTGGGTCACCCTCGAGTTGGGAAACAGGGCCACCATTCAGACAGGGGTGATCTACAGCCTCCAGCATAGAGGGAGGACTTAGATAAGGCAATGTTAGAAACAATTGACAGGATAGCTGAAAAGGGGGAGATGTTGCTGGTAAAGACTTTAATCTGCCAGATGTAGATTGGAGCCTCCCTGTGGCAGCTTCAGCAAGAAGCAGACACATTCTGGACTCCCTGCAGGGGGTGTTCCTCAGGCAACAAGTCAGTCAACATGAACATGATGGGACAATACTGGATCTGGTGCTTACCAACAGGGACAGTATTGTGGATGTTGAGGTGGGAAGCCATATGGGGACCAGTGATCATTGTACAGTGTGGTTCAACATAATAGCAGCCACAAAACCAAACCACAACAACGGCATGAGCCCTGGACTTCAGAAGGGCTGGTTTTACTAAGATGGGTGAATACCTCAGGAATGACCTGGCAGGGGAGAGGACCAAGGGGGTTGAGGAAAAGTGGGCCAAACTAAAAGAGGGCATGATCAAGGCAATGGACCTCGGTATAAAGCAGGTAAGCAAAAGTAAAAGAAAGAGGAGACCACTATGGTTCTCAAAAAGAGGTAGCAGAAAAGGTAAATGCTAAAAAGATAACGTTTAGAAGGTACAAGGAGACGAGAGAGAGGAGGATAGGGAAGTGTATCTGGAAAACAGAGGGAGGCAGGCAAAGCTGTAAGGAGCACAAAGGTACAAACTGAAGAAAGAATAGCTCAGGGAGTTTCAAAAAGGGACATTTTTAGGTATGTTAGTGAGAAAAGGAAGACAAGGGCAGGGATAGTAAGATTAAAGAAGAGGAGTGACTGTATGGAGGGGGATCAAGAGAAGGCAAACATCTCGAGCAAATATTTTTGCTCAGTGTTCACAGTAGAAAGGGAAGGGACCATGAAAATGCATCAGAAGCTCTGATGAGAGGGGAAGTAGACACTAGTCCTTTCTCTGAGGAGAGAGTCCGGAAAGCACTCGCTAACCTGAAGGTTGATAAAGCTATGGAACCAAAGAGGGTGCATCCAATAGTGCTGTGACAACTCAGAGAGGTACTGGCTGCACCTCTGACAGACTCATTTAACAGATCTTTGGAGACTGGAGTGGTCCCAGTGAACTGGAGAAGGGCAGATGTAGCCTCTCTTCACAAAAATGGTAGCAAGGAAGAGGTGGGCAATAATAGGTCTGTCAGCCTGACATCAGTGGTTGGTAAGTTAATGGAGAAACTACTTAAGGAAAGGACAGTGAAATATCTGGAATCCAATGGATTACAGGACCCTAGGCAGCATAGATTCACAGGGGTGAGGTCATGCCAAGCAAATCTGATAGATTTCTTAGGGTGACCAAAGAGTTAGATCAAGGTGGAGCAGTGGCATCACCTACCTGGATTTCAGCAAAGCTTTCAACACTGATCCACATAAGAGACTGGTAAACAAGCTAAGCAAGTTAGGGGTGGACAACACAGTGGTAATCTGTGTAAGAAACTGGTTAGGGGATAGGAGACAGAGGGTGGTGGTAAAAGGAGTTTGGGGTACCTCAGGGTTCTGTGCTGGGACCGGTCCTCTTTAATATCTTTATTAGTGACATAGTAGAAGGGATGGAAGGGAAGTTCTGCCTCTTTGCAGATGACACCAAGATCTGCAACAGGGTGGACACCCCGGTGGGGTTGAAAGGATGGGCAGAGATCTGAAAAAACTGGAGGAGTGATCAAGGGTAAGTCAGCTGGGATTTAATGAAAAAAGTGCTAAATAATGCACTTAGGCCATAGAGATTTAGAGACTGATTACAAAACGGGGAGTGAAACACAACAATAAAGCAGGAAAGAGACTTGAAGGTAATCATATCAGATGACCTAAAAGTGGCCAGGCAATGTGAGGAGGCAGTCAGGAGGGCTGGTGGGATGCTGGGGTGCATAAGAGGCGCTACCACCAGCAGAAAACTGGCAGGGGTATCACCAGCAGAAAAAGAGAGGTGGT
The DNA here is from genome assembly GCA_016271365.2 of Neoceratodus forsteri. Classification (NCBI taxonomy): domain Eukaryota; kingdom Metazoa; phylum Chordata; order Ceratodontiformes; family Ceratodontidae; genus Neoceratodus; species Neoceratodus forsteri. Next base: position 719,615,846 of record CM057458.1, on the reverse strand, counting down.
GGTGGTGTCCCTATATAGATCACTACTAAGACCCCACCTTGAGTACTGTGTCCAGTTCTGGGGCCACATTTCAGGAAAGACATAGACACAGTGGAGATGGTCAAGAGAAGGGCTACTAAAATGGTGCAGGGTCTGCATCATAAGCCTTATGAAGAGAGGCTACTGGAGCTCAATAGGTACACCCTGGAGGAAAGGAGAGAGAGGGGATACGATAGAGACTTTAAATACCTCACAGGTGCTAATAAAGTACAGGAGGTGAGTATTTTTCAGAAATAAAAATGTACTCTGGAACAAGGGGACATGCTGTGAAGCTGGAAAGGAGAAGGTTCTGGAGAGATGTGAAAAAATACTGTTTCACAGAAAAAGTGGTGGATTCATGGAAAAGTCTTCCAGCTGCGGTAGTGGGGCCAAAACAGTGGCAGGGTTCAAAAATGCATGGGATAGGCACAAGGGAATCGTAGGGGTAAGTAAGAGGGAAAGAGACAGCACCACAGATCAAGTGGGTCTACAGTGGAAATAAAGGTTTAAAGGAAAAAAATAATATGGACAGACTGGGTGAGCCAAGTGGCCCTTATCTGCCATCAGATTCTATATTTCCATGTTTCTACCCAACCCCCCTCCTTTTTTAACCTAACAGTTTTATCTTTTAAGATCCCTCTTCTCCCTTATATATTTGAAGAAGGCCTTTTCTCCCAATTTTAATCCCTGTGCCAGCTGTACTTCTCTAGCAGCCTTAGCCTGTCTAATAGCTCTGCTAGCCACCCTTGATTTATCATTATAGACTTCTCTATCCTCCTCCTCCTTCTGAGTGCATTTGTACTTCCAGAAGGCTGCCTTCTTTTCCCCTATTGCATTTTCCACTTCCTTTGCAAACCAGCTGGGCTTTTTGGCCTTGGATTTCGTGCTTTTGATTTTGGCACACTCACTAGTGGCCTCCACTGGTTCCTCCTTTATTATGGCCTTTCTCCGTTCCACCTCCATCCCCCTCCTGATCCTAGCAAGATGCCCTACAAGAGTTTCTCCTATCTTATCAAAGTCAGCCTTTCTGAAATCCAGAACCCTCGTCTTGGTCCTGGCCATCCCTCTGCCCATGTCAAGGTGGAATCACACCGCATGGTGGTTGCTCCCTGCAAGAGACTCTTCACTTTCACATCCTGGATATGTCCACAGTTGGACAGAACTAGGTCCAGTATAGCCCTTTCCCTTGTGGGCACCATGACACCCTCTGTTAGGAATCCACTCTGGAATGAATTCAGCAGTCCAGCACTATTCACCACAAATTAGAAAACAGCAGTGTAATTGTAGATTCCAACACAGTTTTTATTTTGCAAAAATCTAAAGTGCGTCCTCAAATGTGCAGAAGCACAAACCACTTCCTGACGATGTCTTAGCATAACCAGTAGAAGTTGGTGGGACTCTGCTCGACTCTCCCCTGGTTTGTGCTTCTGTATGTTTGAGGACAGCACTTTAGATTTTTGCCAAGTAAAAACTGTGTTGGAATCTACAATTGCACTGGTGTGGTCTAATTTGTGGTGAGTAGTGCTGGACTTATTTGCTATTGAGATTTGTTTGTCCTCTAGCACACTTTGCTGTGGGGCAGCTTTTTTGAGTTTTGCATGCATTCAACAGTACTTGGTGCTGGAGGTAGCTGGAATTTTCCAATCCACCCCAGGTAGACTGAAGTCCCCCACAATTACTATCTCCCCCCACCTGCCATTTCCATGATCTGGGACCCCAGTACCTTGAGTAAGTCCATATCTTGCGAAGGTGGTCTATAACCACCCCCATCCCTAGTTTCTGTCCCCCTTATTGGTTGGGACCTGCACCCATAATGCTTCTGACTTCCCAACTACCCCCTCCAGCCTTCTCTCTGATACAGATTATTCCTTCCTTCACATACAGAGCCACTCTCCCTCTATACCTATTTCCCTCTCCTTCCTATACATTTTATACCAGGGGACTGCGAGGTCCCAGTCATGGTTTGGTGTTGCCCACGTCTCTGTGATGGCTGCTATGTCCACCTCTCCTTCAGCCATCAACACCTCCATCTCAGTCATTTTACTTCCCAGGCTTCTGGCATTCAAAGGCATTACTCTACACCTCGACTTTGGTTGTCCTTTACCCCTGTCCCTCCCACTCCAGCCCCCTCCCCCGAGTCCCTCCTTTCTTCCCTCCTTTCACTGGTTCCTCTCTATTCTGTCCTTATTTGGGGGCTCATTTGCCTCCTCCACCGTTACTGAGGGTATTTTGCACCCTGTTGGCACCCTCCCTTATCAATTTAAATTGAGATCATTCCTTACAAATTCCTCCAGCTTGCTCTTCAGGACCCTTGTGCTCTTTTAACTTACATGAAGCTGGTCTGTCGCATACAGATCTTTATTCTCCCAGATCCCTTCCCAGTCACCAACTAGCCCATACCCCTCCATCTCACACTACCCTCTGAGCCATACCCTGAATTATTCAATTCTAACTTTCCTCACAGTGCTGGCCCTTGGGACTCGTAGCACCCCCGAGAAGGCTATTGTTCTCCCTAACTTGCTGCAGATTTTCCCCATCTCCCTAAACCTCTCTTGCACCACCCCACCTCACATCCTGCAGGGTCATTTGTACTATTATGTGAGGTTTCCTACCCTCCTGCTTCACGTGCTTGGCTATCACAGGTCCCACTCTTCCTGCTGTCATCCCTGGTATACATTTTACCCTCTTACAGGTTGGTCTTGACCCCTTCCAACTCCACTTCACTCCATTTACTACCGACTCCCCAAGATCACCAACCTTCACCTATCTTCCTGGGCCCCTCCACTCATGCCTCTGCCCAGTCCTGCCTGCCTCCTCCTTCCCCTCCTGCATATCCAGTACTCCCCTTTGACCCCTCATACCAGCTGCTCCTGTCCCAGCCCCCTCCACCTGACCCTCAGTTCCCCCTGGCAATCCCCCAACCTTTCCTTCTCATCCCTCTGCCTGTCCTCTCGCTCACCCTTCCCCACCACCCCTTCCCTACTACTCCTGTCCACTCTATCTCACGTGAACTAGTTTCCTCTCAGCAAAGGCAACAGCCTGAGGGCAAAGAATATGCCCATAAGGTTCCTGGACACAATGCAGATGGTGCATATAGTTCACAGATTGCCATGATTGAAGTGCAGGTATATCTGTGAACCCCATCTGCCTTGACCAGAGTGCCTGACCAGGTACTATAGTTTTACAAATTGAGGTGGAGTTCCTCACAGCTCTTGCATGCCTCATCTGATACAAAGGAACACTTACCAGAGTGCAATAAAAAAGAATCCTCCACAGTTTTACAAATTAAGATGGAGTTCCCTCACAGCACTGCAGATGCCTCATCAGATACCAGAAAACACTTACCACAGTACAAATAAAAGGAATACTCCAAGGCAGACCAATATTGCAGTTTATTCCAGGAAAGCTACAACTTGGCCATATTGGCCCATTCCAGATTTATTACAGACACAGTGAAAGGGGAATGTGAAGAGTCTCTGGAGCCTAGGCCGACATGTTGCAGCTTAGCACGGCTACCTTGCCACCTTTGATTCTGGCCACTCCTCCTTCCTTGGAGGGACACTATGATGGACCCGACTCCAAACAGTCAGGATTATAGTCATATCCCCTTATATCCTCCTCTTGACTTGCTGTCAAGGCCGGGGGTTGCCTGCAAGTTAGATGACCTGGCTCACACCACTCTAGCACACTGGGATGGACCGCTCCCTGATCAGAGGTGTCAATATGAACTCAGATGTCTTTGCGAGATGCCTTGCAGATCACTGTTAGACTTCAACTCAGTATATTCAGCACAGGAAGAAACAGTATGAACACTGTATAACTAAACTTTACCACTGCCGAAAGTATTACAGGTGCATCCGCCACCACAGCTCGATGGTCCAGCTGGGAAGGGACTGAAATTAGCCATATTAAATTTGACTACACAGTACAGACAACAGGTCCTTTGCATGCAGGGCCTCGTAGTCCTACTGCAGGTCTTACATCTATTGTTATCGATCTGCGTAAGCAATGATGCCACCACAAATACCTGAAAAGGAAGACATTTCAATTGCTCATGTAAAAGGCTCCACAGCATGCCTCTCAATCCTGCCCACGGAAACAAAGGCAAAAGAGGAAAAAATATTATCGATTGTCACCTGTAGTCTCAGCACAGAGGAAGAACCCTGTGCCTCTGTCTAGCTGACCGTGTAACCCACATACCACATTTCAATGGGTCCCTACATTTCATCATTAAGATTGTTAAATGGTTTTAGGGCACACTGACCTGGACCTTGTTATGTCCTTCACTTTAATCATTAAACTTTATCAAAGAAAAAGTGATAAGGCCATATACAACCACACACACATAGCAAGCAGGATACTGCCCCTACGATGGGCAAAAGACCATTCTAACTGCCTTCTCCTGACCTCAGCTAGCCCCAGTATAACAGAACTGCTAAACTCCATAAAGCCCTGCAATTAAGAGGTTAAAAGGCATAGTTCCCTATACTCTTCCAAGGTGTCCAGCATCTCTTAGAGAATACCCCATTCTGAAAACGCTGAACAGACTTGCCAAAATTCCGAATTCCCCACAGTTAAGGAGCTATAATGATAAAATGCAGTTACTCGTCTGATGTTGAACACAGGTAGCAGTTCTCTGCCAGGATGCTCTGTCTCAAAGCAAAATAATGCTCCTCTGCCAGGATACTTCCATACCCCCTTCCCGGAGCAAACACTGTACCTAGCTGCCACAGTTCCTCTGAAGCAAGCTATTCCTCTGCCTGCTCTCTCAGTGTAAGTCGGGATTGAGCGCCAGATGCCAAGGCTCCTCTGTAGTGGGCAATTCCTCTGCCAGCTCTCTCAGTTCTCCTCTAGCGGAAGCAATCCCTCTGCCTGCTGGGACCGAGTGGCTGGCGTAAAGCAGAGCGCATGTTGTCATCACATCAGAATGCACCTCTCTCGAGCGTGTCCCCCACTCGAGACCAACAGCAAAATTCAAGGCACCAGAAGAAAGCCTTGGCCTCCACATGTGAAAAAAATAATCCAGCCTCAGGACCAAATAAAGCTCTGTACTTCCTGGCTAGGAAAGTAAAACACTGTCTGGCTGAACACCACCCACCCCCCCAAAACAGAATAAAAATGAGTTACCTGCGGCACACAGATCTACCTAAACATCCTACAAGGCATGTGGTCTCCATTCAGGCACTGCAGGCACTGAAATGGAAGTTAGCTAGCAGGTTATTTGATTCTGAAAGCTTTAGCTTAACAGCCAGGATTTCTAAATTTAGGAGTGCTCCCTGTCACCAGAAAACTCCACCATGCCCAGAAGTCACACAATCCTACCCAAAAATAACAAACACCACGTAAAATGAAGAAATCTTACCAAGGGCTCTCTCAGTGCTGCCACCCCTATTGTGGTACAGCTGAATGTGAGGTGGATTGCAGCTGGCATTTACCATGTCCCAGGGGGTCACAGTTTTGGGGCTATATCACTACCCCAGTGGGGAAGCATATTACCATATGTATTAAAACACCTTCCCCACTGACAAAATGGAGTGATACAGAAAAATACTGCACTTACATTGGCAACAGACTGGAGTGCTTGGTCTCCATGCTTTTGTGTTCCTGATATTTACACAACGCCCTACCTAACATGAGCATCACCAGCTCGGTGTGTTGTGCACTGCCCAACCCCCTGCACTTACTCCTTGACCATACCCCTCTTCCAGCCCAGCTCTCTGGCCTTTCCGCCAGTGTTCCTAACTCCTTCCTTAGCAGCTGCACCCCAAACACAGAGAAGCCTAACATCCTCAGTACTGCACAACCACCTGCCTCCTACACTGTTTCCAGGAACACGTCAGCCCCACACACCCTACAGCACACCCCCTCCCCCTTCCTATGTCCTGCCTCAGCATTTTATTTCAAACACTACCCCACCTGCCTTTGCAGGCCTACCCCAGATATGGAGTAGTACTAAACAGTAAATCCACAAGCCTTCACAGGCCTACTCCAGATAGGGAATTGCTCCAAATAGTGCCCAGCCAACCTCCTTAGGTGTACCAGGCTTGTTCACCTATTTTCCACTGTAGAGCTCCATTTTCTCTTTTAGGCCCTACCCCCATACCTGTCCACTGCTGAGCAGAATCCCCAGCAGCCTGTGTTCTGCCCTGTAGGTGTCTTCACGCTTCAGAGTCACTCAGCCCTCTGGGGAATACATATATTGGACTATAGCTACTCCACAAGCTGGCAGTAGTCATGTAATAGCTTACCTCCCAATGATGGTGCCACTTGCAGCTGCCATCTGCCCTCCCATGACACAGTATCCCTTCCTCCTTCCCCAGCCCTCTTTCCCAAACACAGTTCACAGCTCCATTTTTGTTTTTCAGTAAGAAACACCCCATAAACCCTCTGCAGTATGGTGACAGCACTCTGTGTACCTCCTGTGGGAAAATGTAGCCAAAAACAATGTGAAGTCTTTGATTCCCCTGGACTACAGCCACTCCATAGCCTGGCTTCAGTCATATGATCTCTTACCTCTCAACAATGGTGCAACTCACAGTCACCTTCTCTCTTCCCTTCCACGATGCAATGCCCCTTCTCCCCCCCACGACCTCTTTCCCAAATACTCTTCACAGCTCTCTTTCTGTTTTTTGTAAGAAATACCCCCAAACTTCTGTAGTACTGGGACTGTACTCTTCGAACCTCCTGCGTGAAAAAAGGCAGCCACATACAATGTGAAACCTTTCATTCCCAGACTACATCCACTCCATATGCTGCCTGTAGTTACGTGATCCCTTATCTCCCTACAATGGTGACGCTCGTGGCTGCCTTTCACCCTGCATACCACAATGCAGTGTCACTTCCTCCTTCCCCAAACACAGCTCACAGCTCCGTTTTAGATTTCTAGTAAGAACCCCCCAAAAAAAAAAAAACTCTACATCATGGTAACTGTTCTCTCTGGACCTTTTGCAGGTATGCAAATAAAAAGAAATTAAAACAATGCTAGCCCAACACTGACGGACACCATTCATAATCAAACAATATATAAAAGGCTCGTATGTAAGATATTTCAACGCAAACTGACCATATGAGTGTATTAAATGCTGAAATAAATGTATATAATCCATGGACTGGAAGAACTTTGAATTTAGGATAGCTGACACTAGAATTTTATTTGTCATTTACCAAGAATCCCAACTCCAAGAACACCTTCTGAAACTTAAGAATGGAATTAATGTACATGGTATTTCAAAAAGGGTAGCTATGGAAATAACCCTGTTGAACATATTTGCCCTTGAAATTTAAATCAGTTGGAAACCTTAAAGCATTTTCTACTGTTGTGTCCATTACAGGAAGAAATTAGAGACAGCCATTTGGGATCTCCACCTAAAGATCTTTATCTCAATCCAGCAGATCGTATTTCACTTCTGATAAAAGGTTCAAATGAGGACATAACAAACTGCTGCATTATTTACTTATAATGCAGACCAAATTCAAAAAGGCTTTGCTTTCTGAACACTGAATTCTGCAAGGATCTCATTCTGGATTTGCTCAGTGGAAAATCTGATCTCATATTTTTTAATTATAATGATCGCCTGAACTAAGTTTTGGGGCACTATTGACATACTGGAAAACTCAAGAGGATGGGTGTCGGCCACCTTCTATGATCTCTGTACAAGCTCACTGAAACAGTAAATGCATACACTTATGACTTTCTGTATTTACTGACATAATCATTTCTGCATATGATTCTCATGAGTAAATGTTCATATAAACATTCTAATTTTTGTACGTTCATGTATTTTGCTATTTTTATGATGTATTTATATCATTTTAATATGTTAAACATGAAAACCAAGTGCAATGAAACAAACTTGAACTGATGGACACTTCTGCTAACGACATACCATTTTAGTTATTTAAATGTTTTGACTTTTTTTTTTTGTTACTGACACTGATGTCCCCCAAAGCTAAGATGCCATTTCCAAGCATTATGCATCTCTGTTTTGGTAAGTCAAATAATCGTTACAACACAAATCCACAGAACATGAACGTAATTTGTCTCTAAATGTTTTGCCTCCTCTGGTCCTGCTCTCCTGCAAAGCACTAAACAAACTGCCAACCTCCATCTTTGAAAAGGAATATGACATGATCTGCTCTCTGAGAAACACAAAGGTCTGTCAGGGAGCAATTCAGAACCACACACACACACACACACACACACACACACACACACACACACACCTCTTTTTGTTTTGTTTTTAAATAATTTTATTTGTTTTGTTTTGGAAGGTACAAAACAAATGTAAGGACAACTGCCAATTAAGTAAGAAGTGTCCCCTCCCTGTGCCTGAGGACAGGAATAATGAGACAATGGAGTGCTGCTTTTAGCAGCTCAAATGGTACCGAGGGTGGCACTTCAGGCACTGTAGATCCTGTATGTGCCTCACTCTCAACGAACCCAGCCTTAGTGCTGCTAACAGAACAGATCGGGCCCCAATGGTGCCTGAGCTGTCCAGGAGCTGAGAACTACTGAAGCACATGGCACTGCTTTGTCTTCTCCCACTGTGCTAACATCTTAAGTCTATAGCAAAGGCTCAAAGTGAGGAAAAGATAGCCAACTCGGCTAAGAAGGGTGATAAAACCTTTTACAAGCACATTAGGGAGAGCATAGAAAGACAAAGGGAGGGATAGTGAGGCTGAACAGAATGGACAGTGGGTGGGCAAAGAGGGAGGTGAAAAAGCAGGGATATTGAACGAATACTTCTGCTCAGTATTCACAAAAGAGGAGGAGGGAGAGGTACCTAATCCAATTAACAGAAGCACTCTGGATAGTGGAGTCAGTCCCAGTCCTTTCACGGAGGAAAGGGTTCTGAAAGAACTCCTAAAACTGAAGGTGGACAAAGCAATGGGGCATGACGGGATTCACCCCAGAACTGTAAAAGAATTAAGGGGAGAACTAGTGACACCATTGACTACCCTTTTTAACAAATCATGGAAGGATGGTGTGGTACCTGAGGACTGGAGGATGGCAGATGTGATTCCTCTTCACAAAAGTGGGAACAAGACAGAGGCAGGAAACTACAGACCTGTCAGTTTGACCTCTGTGGTAGGGAAAATTATGGAATCACTCTGAAGAAAAGAACTGTTGAGTACCTAAAGGCCAGTGGGGCACAGGACCCAAGGCAGCATGGATTCACAGCGGGAAGGTCATGTCAGACAAATCTAATCAATTTCTTTGACTGGGTGACCAAAGTAGTAGACTAGGGAGGGGTTGTGGACATGGCCTACCTAGACTTTAGCAAGGCATTTGACACAGTCCCACACAAGAGAGTAATAAACAAATTAGCCAGCCTGGGAGTGGGTCCCAGGGTGGTAGCCTGGATAAAACATTGGCTGGACAACAGGACACAGAAGGTAATAGTAAACGGAGTCCACTCTGAAGAAAGGGGGGTTACTAGTGAGGTACCACAGGGTTCAGTACTGGGTTCAGTCCTTTTTAATGTCTTTATAAGTGACATTGCAGAGGGACTGGAAGGGAAAGTATGCCTCTTTGCAGATGACACAAAGATCTGCAACAGGGTTGATACACAAGTCGGCGCGGAAACGATGAGAAAGAACTTGGCAAGGTTGGAGGAATGGTCTGAAGTATGGCAGCTTGGATTCAATGCAAAGAAGTGCAAAATAATGCACCTGAGAAACAAAAACCCAGGGAAAGAGTACACAATGTGGGGGGTGGTAGTAACAACAGCAAAAATGGAAAGGGACCTGGGGGTAATCATATCAGATGACCTTACGGTTGGCAAGCAATGTGAGAAGGCAGTAGGGAGGGCTGGGGGTATACTGGGATGTATAGGGAGAGGCATCACCAGCAGAAAATAGGAAGTTGTTATCCTTCTGTACAGACAGTTGGTGAGACCCCATCTGGAGTACTGCATCCAGTTCTGGAGACCCCATCTCCGCAAGGACATAGACAGAATGGAGGCAGTCCAGAGGAGGGCAACTAAAATGGTGCAGGGTCTGCAAGAGAAGCCATATGAGGAGAGACTAAAGGAGCTTAATATGTATATTCTTGAGGAAAAGAGGGAGGGGGGTACATGATAGAAACTTTTAAGTACCTCAGTGGAATCAACAAAGTCCAAGAGGGTAGCATCTTTCAGAAAAAGAGATGTGTAAGAACAAGAGGACACAATTTGAAGATAGAGGGGGGATGGCTCAGGGGCAATGTGAGGAAGTATTTTTTCACAGAGAGGGTGGTGGATGCATGGAACCGCCTTCCTGAGGAGGTTGTGGGGTCTAAAACTGTGGAAGAATTCAAGAATGCATGGGACAGACATACTGTAAGACAATTCTTGTGGGCAGTAGGAAGAAATAGGCTGTTGGTTAACTAGGATCTGCAGCTTATCCAGGAGGTAGGGAAATGGGCAGACACTAGGTGGGCCAAGTGTTCCTTATCTGCTGTCAAAGTCTATGTTTCTATGTTTCTATCCTGGGGCTGCAGTGTTAGCTGGCTACAATGAGGCAAAAATATTAATAAAAAACAGAATTTCACTGCATGAACAGATTCCTAGGGGCACTCCTGCAGTAGTTAAATGTTTTTTTTAATCATATCCTTATGTCACTTACCTTAGCAGCCCCCCCCCCCCAGCGGAATCTTGGAAATACACATTAAGTCAAGTTTCAGGGATCTTATAGAGTCATTCTTAATGCCCTCCTGGAGTTTAAGTCACTCATCCCTTATCACGCATTTCTGAAGCTGATTTCATGGCCGAAACACTGCTGCTAACCTTATTTTCTAGTTTTAGCTTGTGATTTCAAAATGACCCTTTTGTTCTCATTAAAGCCCACTTGCTGATATATTGCCTTCTTTTGTGTTCCCTTGGGATAACAATCGGGGAGGGCTGAGCATTTCCAGTACACATTGACTTCAGAAAGATGAGCGCTCAGGAGGTTCACTAGACTTGCTGGCTCAGTTTGTTTTTTTATTCTTTGGTAACTGGGTCAGGCCCTCTAGGCACAAGTGCCTGTTTTCAGGGGTGACCGGAGAGCACTGGGGAGGTTAAGTGAGTTGCTCAGAGTTACACAGTATGCAAATGGAGGTTGTGGGAATCAAACCAGGTCTGCTGGATGTACCATGCTCATTTCACAGCTTGTTACTCTAACCTCTAGGCTTTTTTAAAATATTACACAAATTGCTCACCTAAACCTTGTTTTAATGGATTACTCATGGATCTGTCTTAAGATGCCATAAGTCAACATAATTCAATAGAGTGAATAAAAATATTCAAAATTCACAACTCACCTCTTTGACAATGTTGTTGGCTTCATCCACATTGAAAGGAACCTATAATAAAACAAACAAAAACAGTATTATAAAGCATGACATCATTTTTAGCTAATCAGGATTGCTTATTTTTAAACACTCCATTTTCCCTTAATCGCTATAAGTGGGCATCTCCATAGACATGAAAAACTAGACTGATAATTAAGTGATTATACATGTAATGAAAAACTAAGGAGGTGAAAGTCAGTTACCCCACTGAGATTAAGGGGACTGCTGTAACAAGGAGTTATGCCCCCAATGTTTTATTTAGCTAATTTTTAAAAGACTGACCATGAAGATCACCCGATGGCCCAGGAGAAGGGCATCATGTTTCTGTGCAGACAGCCCAGGTTCAGAAGTAAATGCAGGAAGCAAATGCTCAGAAGGCCAGACTAGAAGAAGGCAGCATGTCCCAGTCGGGGGAAGGATGGCGGCATGCTCTGGCACCACAGCCACTCCTGCTGGTAGGCTGGGGAGATTGCTCTCACAGAAAGAGCAAGTGGCATACATCCGAGGTGCTCCCACCATATGCCCATGTTTCAGGGGAAGGAGCTGGAGTGCAAAAAAGGAAAGGAAAAATGTCTGATCACTGCAGGATGATGATCTGACCCACTACAGGCTCTACATCATTAACCCTGGCTTCTGGCTCTCCCTGCCATCCAGACCCCTGTAAGGTACAAAAGAAAGACCCCCAGCCGGGGGATTACGTCTGAAAGAGACAGTGTAAGCCCAGGAGAAGGCCGGAACTGGGCTTGTGGTGCTGGCCTGAAGGTGGCAGGTCAGCAAAGGAAGATAAGGAGGATAAATATCTAAAATTAAAAATGATTTACCAGAAAGGGCCTACTTAGCTGCGAACAGATTGTTTCCACAGGCATCCTGGGGAAGGGTTCAGCCTGTGTCGGTGCTGGAGGGAGATGTTAAAATATGGGTCAGATCAGACCCACTGCTATAAAGCAATATGTATTAAAAATAATTAAAAGCACAACTTTTAACAGTCAGAAACGGAATTTTTAATATTTTACTTTTCCTTCATTCAGATAATTATAGAGCAGCTGCATCACTCCAGTCTATGACAAGAGACATGGCAGTCATTTCTTGACAGTGTTACACGAGGTCCCTGCACCCTTATTGGTACCCCCAGAGGTGCACCGTAGACAGCCAGCATTTAGGTATACGTTATACTAACATATAGGGCTAAGGGCATCTATAGTATAAGAGGAGATATCAGGATATGTATACATATTATTGTTATACACTTTGCTTTCTAATACATATACAGTATATTTTCTTATGTATTTTTTGGTTACAAGATGTTAGATCACCTGTGTCCTTGTAATGATTATGATATATAAGTCAGCATTGCCACCTTTTGGTGATCTGTACTACTACACTGATTCATGTAAGAACTGTACTCTTGTTTTACAAAGTGATGACTACTACAAAATTGTATAATGTTATCTTGGAGCGTGAAGCCACCTCTAATTTAGCCAATAGGGCTCATCTCTGTAACTAGAAATGTTTCTATATTACAGCAACCATAGTAATTATCATAGGTATATAATGAGAGACAATATGTCTTATACCTCGGAGACCCCCAAGAGACACAGAGTCACCTCGAGGTATATGGAACACTTAGCATTAGCTCCCGGTTCATATTGGTAAGAACTGCTTAGGGCAACTGTGATTTATCCCTTTTGGTAGTAATAAACAAGTTTATTACTCTTACGCAACATGTCTGTGATTCCTTGCATTCCCAATATTGCCAAGAACCTGAGAGTGAGGTTTAGACCTCCTGACAATTGGCGACCACGTGCAGGCAATATCTGGTGTTTGCAAAGTTTCGATTGTTACTTACAACTTCCCCCTACCCAATGGGGACTGTAGGAGTGCATTCACCTCTCCCGTTTTATGACCACTTTGTAATAACTTGCAAAGTCTGTCTGCTTTCTGGGTGTGGTCAATGCCGACTTGACCCACTCCACGGCAGTTTTGAATTGCAGGCTTATAAGTGTACAGTAGCCCGACTGTATTAAGTGCTCCTGCTGTGGATCGATACACCACACGGCACCTTTTCCACAGTTTGATTTCTTGCTCCCTCCCACACAATGGTCACCGTATCAAATATCTGCGCAGAACTGAGACTCGATGTCTCGAACTTCCTTGCCTCCCATGGAGGATGGGCTGACTTTGCGCGGGAAGTGAGTCAATCCGAAAACCCTATACTGGAGATTTCAACCAGGTGCGCTGAGACTCGACAAACAGCCAATGCGCGCCAAGCTAAAGGGCTGTTGGTCGCGGCTCTCTATGCTGCTTTGGAAGCCACCAAAGCGAGGTTTCGAAGCCATGAATTGCAAATCTCATCCCTTAAGCAAGAGATGTGTTCACAGAAAACGGAAAGTGTGAGACTGCAATAGAATTTGGAGTCTGAATTTCAAACTCTGTGATATGAAAATAATTCACTTTTGCATCATTCTGCCCAGGCAGGGGAGCAGGAAATATGTATGTTGAAGCAGGAGTGTGAAAGTTTGAGACAGAATAAGGGACAGGCTTTGAATATGAATGATTTGTTAAGTAGAACAAATGAACAGTTGAGCAGGGAGTTGGGAGAGCTACAGGATGAGATAAATCAGGTACGTAATGACTTAGAAGTGGCTACTAGGGACAATCACGAATTGAGCGCTGTGTATAGAGTGCTGCAGAAACAAATGCAAGATGAGGTTGACGTGAATGTTGCAAATGTGAGTCATGCTGAATGTGAAACAAAAATGGCGAAACTGCGCCATCAGTGAGAAGTTCTGGCTGGACATGTTAAGGTGATGGGAGGCGTCGCCCTTGCCTTAACTACGTCATCTGAAAGGGAGGTCTCAGATGATATTTCGCAGTACAAGGCCCAGTAACACCCCTACTATGGCCCACAGACACCACCCCACCATCCGCAACATGGCAGATCCCCGTTAACACCCACACCATGTCATACGTCGTCGATGTCATGACGCACATCATGGGCGATGCCCATGATAGAGGGGGAACAGGCCCAGGCCTAGCCCCAATGGCACCGCCGGTAGCTGTTATTAATGTGGACGACAAGCAGGAGACAGAGAAAATTATTGATAATGTGGTAAATAATGTGCCCATTCCAGAGAGGAATAAGAGGGTTTTAAAAGGACAACTTAGGCAGCTTATTCAAGAAACTGGCACTCAACAGGGCATAGTCTGCTCCGCAGCGGAGGCCGCAGCCTGAGCAGCCCTGGATGGCGCCCGAGGCAACCTACCTCCACCAGATCGTCCCAATAATCTCCTACAAATGGCCTACTCTGTTCAGTAAATAGCTGACAGTATCGATTGGATAAGCCTGTCTGACAATCTCAGCTGTCACTTGGAAAAGGTGCGTGCTAAATGTGAAATGCTTAGTCTTGCTGTGGACTACCAGGTCCAGATCCTACGCCAGACCATCGATCCTGGACTATGGGCCAAACTCCCCGATGCCATCCGTCAAGATGGTACCGCTACCTTTGATGAAGTTGCAGCTGAACTCATTTCTGCACACAGCCCAGGTGTAGTAGGAGTGATGCTTGCATACCCTGTAAAACAGAATGCGAAGGAAAGTCCAGCGACTTACCACCAGAGACTCTGGATGGCCTACCACGCAGGAAAGCACCTCGCACAAGAATTTGCCTATGTAGATTTTATCGAGTATAAGACCTGGTTCCTTAGGAACATGGTCCCTTCAGTGAGAGAGACGGCAGAGCCAACCACTTATCCCACCATGGAATGGTTTGCTGACATCCTTCAGAAAACCGAAAGAGTTTATCAACTCTACATCCAGGATCTGGGCTCCAGTTCCAAGAAGGTAGCTGCCGTGGAGCCTACCCTAGAGTCCATGATGCACTACACGGTGGGAGGGCAGGCCCAACACAAACCGCCCTTCCCCCTGGACAACCAGCAGGCCCAACAACAACCACAAGAGCAGCAACATCAACAACAACAGTGGGGTGGGAACCAGAACTGTCACAAGAATAAGAAGCACCATACGAATAACAAGGGTAAACAACAACATAGACCAGGCCCTTCATATAGAGAGATAGCTGAAGAAAATCGGAAGTTCAGAGAACTCCTGGGGCAAGTGCACTCCGTAGCGGATGTTGTTCCAGCTCAGGCCCCTGCGGCTATACAACCAGGGACACCGGCAGTATAGGCCTTCAGGCCCATACAGGCCTGAATCCGGAAGCAGCTCCCTATATAGCATCAGTGCAGCATGGTGAGGTGGTTCAGATGAGTCAAGCCCAACCTCTCCATGCCACCACTAATACAGACAGACAATTACAGGCCCCAGTCCGTATTGTAAACAAGCTGGTCTTGGATGCAAACGGAAGGCCCTGCACTGAGGCCGAGGTTGGGGGCTGCTTACTTACAGTACTATTAGATACAGGCATGGCTCTGTCTGTATTACATGATGAACGCCCAGATACATCTCCTTGGCTTACCAGTGGAGGACCAACATGTCAGGTGTCGATGGTACTAGGTTACCTGCATACCGTTCTCTACCATTACCTGTAGAGTTGGGACACTTGAAGGCCACTCACACCTTCCAATTAATGGTATCGCATGATCACCCTAGTATCGTTGGAATTGACTTCCTTGCACCACACAGCTGTGTGGTGGATCTAGCCAACATGCTACTGATCCAGATTCAGGGCCAATATCATACCATTTTGATCCCTGATTCACATGTAGTGGCAACAATATCTGCCAACAATAAAGAGTACGACGTCACAGATTTGTTCAAGAACCATGAGCTTTTTCCAAAGCTCTTCCTCATTCTACAAAGACATTTGGAGGCATCTGCTATCAACAATCATGGTTGTGGCAGAATGCACACTGTCACCGAAGTGCCAGGCCCAGCACATGAGAGGCAAAGGCAATATCCTTTTCCACCCGAGGCCTTGCCTTCTCTTAGGGAAACAATAAAATCACTCTTCAAGCAAGGTGTAATCAGAACATGTGTCTCTACTGCAAACTCTCCAGTGTGGCCTGTGAAGAAACCCACAGGTGCCTGGAGACTTACTACTGACTACAGGAGACTGATCCAGGTCATCCCCAGTTGTGCTCCAACTGTGGCCTCAACGCCTGTTGTACTGCGACTTCTGACCCCTAACCAAAAATGGTTCAGTGCCCTGGACATCTCCAATGGTTTCTGGTCACTGCCACTGGCCCTTAATAGTCAATAAAAGTTTGCCTTCAGCTTCAAAGGTAGACAGTACATGTGGAACTGCTTACCACAGGGATTCCATAACAGCCCGTCCCTATTCCATCTACACATGATGGATGCCCTTGAAGGTTTTCTACCCCCCAGTGTCTCTTACAGTATGTGGACGACCTGCTGTTGGCAACTGCCACACAGGAACAACACTTGGATCTCTTGGATGAACTACTGACTCTCATACAGAGAACAGGCCTCAAACGTTACCCAGCAAAAGTACAACTACGTCAGAAAGAGGTTCTCTTTCTGGGCCTGAGAATAACTAATCAAGGCCGAAGCCCTACCTGGAAGAAGATACAAGGATTGCAAGACTTGCCATTACCCACCAGTGTGGCCACTCTTAGGAGGTTTCTAGGTATGATAAACTACTCCAGAGACTTTATTTGTGATTTTGCTCAGAAGGCTGCTCCTCTGTATGAGTTACTGAAAAAGGACATTCCCTGGACTTGGGGCCCCATTCACACCCAGGCTGTGATGTCACTGAAACAGGCCTTGGCCTCGGCTCCAGCTCTGGTGGAACCCAATCCAGCATTGCCATTCCATCTGGAATGTGCCACCTCTGACATTGCCATGTCAGCAGTGCTGGCCCAGAGGGTTCATGGCACTCTGAAACTCACTGCATATGCCTCACAGCTCTTGACCCCAGTGGAACATCTTTCAGGAAAAGAGATGTGTAAGAACAAGGGGGCACAATTTAAAGTCAGAGGGGGGACGGTTCAGGAGTAATGTGAGGAAATTCTTTTTCATGGAGAGAGTGGTGGACGCATGGAACCACCTTCCTGGAGAGGTTGTGGGGTCTAAAACAGTGGGGGGGATTCAAACATGCATGGACAGACATAAGGCAATTACAGCGGGGGGGTTGCAGGAAGTAGGCTGTTGGTTAACTAGAATCTGCAGCGTATCCAATAGGTAGGGAAATGGGCAGACTGGATGGGCCAAGTGGTCCTTATCTGCTGTCAAATTCTATGTTTCTATGTTAATACAACCTTTGTGAAAGGAACCTTCTGGCCACCTACTGGGCCGTCAAGCACTTTCTGTATATCATTGGGTATTCTCCACTAATCATTAACACTAACCACACCCCATCTACCTTTCTGCTATCAGACAGAGTGAAGGATGGGTTAGTCTCTAACAATAGACTAACACACTGGTCACTTCTTCTACAGGATAGAGACATACATACAGGTACACCCAACCAAAATTCCATCCATGCTGGCACATGGACTCCTTTTCCAAGGAGAACCCCATGACTGTACACTGCAACCACCTGATCTTCCAGATGCAGGTCCTTTCCTCCCTGCCTTGCCACAAATACTTGAGAACACCTCATTGTGTCGTATTTTCACAGATGGTTCAGCTTCCTATTAATCAGGGAGAACAAATTGCAGGGATGAGTATCTTAATGATTTACTGAGTATCTTAGTGATTTACCCTTATGGTAACACTGTTAAAATTTCAAAGAGTTGCAGTGTGGCATCATCCCAGTATGCCGAGATGGCAGCGGTGGGCTGTGCCCTCAAGTTCATCCGGCATAGGACTGAAGATACTATCATCTTCGAGACTCTAACTGGGTTTGTTCTCTTACAGAATTCCTTCCATTCTGGCAGAAGAACTCCTTCCTCTCGTCTGGTGGCAGTCCAGTGAAGCACAAAGAACTAGTAATCTATATACATTCACTGGCAGAAAGGTTTACACACAAACTCTATATACACAAAGTTAAAGCTCACTCCATACATGACCCCTATCATGCCTTCAATGACACAGCAGACACCCTTGCCAAGGAAGAGACCCAAAGGAGGGGCACCTGGATAATGGACCATCCAGAGGCCAGAGCGGCTGTACACATAGCAGCAATCAGAAAGAAACCTGAACCCTTTTCCCCCTTGGACCTCTCAGCAGCCCAGCATGCTGATTCTGAACTCAAAGAAATGTTCAGATTCCTTGACAAGAGCACTGAAGAGAACCTACCTACACATAACCCCTACTGGAGGCATGAAGGGAAGTTACACTTGTCACCAGATGACAAGCTCATCTGGTACCAACCAGATGATACCACCACCAAGTTGTGGGTGGTTCCCAGACACCTTAGGTCTGAATTTACACCCCCACTGGTGGACACCAGGGAGTGGAAAATAACCTCCAGAGGCTCAAGACCACTGCCTGGTGGCCTGGTGTCACCAAAGATGTCAAACAGTACATAGATAACTGCCTTGTTTGTGCACAAAATAATCCCATCCCCACCAAACGAAATGCCAAACTTCTACCACAAAGACATTCTGGCCCTTGGCATGCCATACAGATTGATTTTATTGGCCCCTTGACCAATACCAGTAGAAACAACAAGTATGCTCTTGTGGTAACCAACCTTTTCTCTAAGTGGGTTGAAGCTTTCCCCACTAAGACATGCACTGCTAAAACCACTGCCAAAATCCCAGTGGAACAGATTTTCTCCAGGTGGGGCCTACCTCTCAAGGTAGACTCTGACAAAAGAACCAGTTTTACAGGTGAGGTGAGAGCCAACAGACGGATTAAGCAAATGCTTTTCAAATTCATTGAGGACAATCCCAGGACCTGGGATTCCCTGTTGCCATTACTCCTTATGACAATTAGGGGCACACCCTCAGCCACCATCCAGCTCACACCTTTTCAGGTGATGACTGGTAGAAATATGAGATTACCTGAACACCTGTTGTTTGACCTGCACACCCCCACATTAGACTGTGTGTCTGTAGATCAATATGTGGAAAAACTTAGACAAGTCCTCATACACACACACACACACACACACACACACACACACACACACACTTGTATGCTGCTAACTGCATAGGCAAGACCAAGCAACAGTCCAAAATACAGTTTGACAAACACGCACAAGAAGTGGATTGGCAAGTCAGAGATCACGTAATGTTCCTCAGATTTGCACATCCCACACACTCCTTCTCTAATAAATGGAAAGGACCCTACCCCATTGTCAATAAGGCTTCTGGACCAAATTGTGATCCATAGAGCCTCTATTTCCCCTAGTGCCTGTTGCATTTCTGTAGCATTGATGGTATCCTTAACATAAGTTGTACCCTGGGATGGTCACCTCCCAACCATGATTATTTGTGAACCATGTTTCGGTCACGGCCACCTAGTCTAGTCCTGCCTCAGCTATTGTGGCAGTGGGGTCAGTCATCTTGTTAGCCAGACTGCATGCACTGAAGCATAGTGCTGACTACTCTTACTGATTCGCTTTGTTTGTCATGCCTCTCTTGATCTTACTGTTCATCCCTTTGTAGTTTTCCCTGTTTATGGTTCCTCCCTTTCCATTGTGATGGTCAATGCCAGATCTGGAAGGGGTTTTATGTTCCCGGCTATCTGCTTTTGCTATCCTGGAGTGTGTAGATTTGGTACTAGCTGGAGAGGGACAGACAGCAGGCTCTATGTGTGCTTCTCCTAGAGCTGCCGTCATCTACTCTCCTACTAGTTTAAATGTCCTACGTGGACGTCACATTTCTGGCCCAGTGCTCTGACTCCCTCTTTAGTTAGGTGGAGGCCATCGAATTTGAAGAACTCCCTTTCCCAGAAGTTGCCCCAGTTTCCAACGAAGTGGTGCCCCTTTGTGTGGCACTAGTCCTTGAGACATGCGTTGAGCTCATTTATCTCTTTCTCTCCGATTTTCTGACTGTTCTTCCCCTTTTCCCAAACAGGCAGAATCTCAGAGAATGCAATACTGGACGAAAATGAAATCAATTTCTTGCCGAGCTGCACAATCTGCTCCTTAACCTCCACGACCGATCGGCTGTTCTGCACAGGAGACTGACACAGAAATTGAGAAGTCTAGTGGTGGGATCCAAAGTAGTGAATTGGGTTAGAAACTGGTTAACGGATAGTAGGCAGGGTGCCACAGGGCTCCGTACTGGGATCGGTCCTCCTCAATGTATTCGTAAGTGACATTACAGAAGAACTGCAAGGGAAGTTACACTTTTCTGCAAATGACATCACAATCTGTAATAAGGTGGGCACTCAGGAGGGGATGGAGAAAATGTGCAGGGATCCTGGGAAACTCGAGGAGTGATCAAGTCTCCACAGACCAGTTAGGGTCTGTGGAGACTGACTAGGCAGGGACCATCTGGGAACACTAGTTGGGCAAAGTGGTCATTTTCTACTGTCATATTCTGCGTTTGTATCTTTCTCCATGTCCCAGAGAAGAGGCAATAAGATTTGCACACCCCTGCATATACGTAACCTATAGCTGATGGAAGCATGTATGAAAGCAAATAAACTATGGTGTGAGCCTAAAATATTTCAGAATAACAGTAAAGATTTTCATATTTGCTTTTGTGGAAAAGTATGATGCAGTATTTGTCTTGTTTGATAAAAGCAGTAAGGCACTCTGGGGTGAGGGGGGCAGGTTCTAGTCACAGAAACATAGAATGTGTTGGCAGGTAAGAACTGCTTGACTCATCTAGTCTGCCCTTTTTTCCCCTACCTATACTTTCACCACAGACCCTACCTGATCTTTAGCTACCCCCCATTTCCCAAATAAGACTCCCTTGTGCCTATCCTATACATGTTTGAATCCCACTATTGTTTTCGCCCCCACTGTCTCTGCTGGAAGACAGTTTCAGGCACCCACCACTCTTTCAGTGAAGAAGTACTCCCTCATATCCCTCTTAAATTCCCCCTTCCAACGTTGCATGTCGCCTTGTTCTCGTGCACATTTCCTCTAAAAATACTCCCCTACTGCAACTTGTTCAGCTCTGTGAGGTATCTGTAAGTCTCTTTCATGTTTCTCTTCCCCCCCAGCATGTTCTTTATTTTTTTTATTCATACATATAATTTATTTACCCAGGATAGCCCAGCTGAGATACAGCATCTCGTTTCCAGTGGGATCCTGTTTCTACCCATTTCTGCAGCTGGGTGGCGAAGAGCACTGGGCGTTTAAGCCCCCAAACCAGCTTCACGTTGCTTTACGCAGCACAGAAAAGCCCTAAAAATATATATATATTTTTTAAACTAGTGCAGAATACTGCAGAACTCATTCAAAATAAGTTTTAAGGATACTGACACAGTGGTAAAAGTGGCAGAGAAGTCACTTAAGGCAAGAAAACACAATGGGGCAAAGATAAAGAGGTCGGAAAGCTCTCATGTTGTTAGAAATACTCCAGAACTGTTTCATAGCATCGAATTTCCTATTATATATCTATCCAACCAAAAAGCACAATGACTAGGGTGAATAAAAGTGTAAACTTAAGAGTATGTAAATATTGAAAATAATGTTTAAGAGCCTGGCAGTGTAGCAGCAGAGCTACCACTCGCTATAACAGCAACCCAGGTTCAGGAATGGACTCTGGTCACACAAGGGCTGGCTGTGGAGAGACAGCAGAGTGCCCCAAGGACAGTTTTCCTCCCTCAGGGAGGGGGTTACTGTGTTCCACTACTTGCCCAAAACCACCTGGTATAAGCCAGGTGGCAGCACAGTGGGAAAGTATAAGCAGGGAGGGCCCGTCTTCAGAAACTAATAAGTGCATGTGTGCCTTTGCACATCAACACAGTGCACCACTGCATGGCTAGCAGCCCTGAGAAAAAAAGATGAAACACCCCAACTTCCATCTAAATGACAGTCAACCCACTCTGGCTTTACACCACACTCCTGGCCTATGCAATTGGACTTGTACTGCTTGGGTGGGGGGACATCCCCCCCGAACCCTACCACATAGGGAATCATCTGTGAGAGATACTAGAGGTGTCAGGTGAGTGGTGGTTGGTAGCTAAAGCCTGAATACGGTAACTGCCTGAAGGCCAAGGTTGACTGAGTAAAAGTTCAATATAGTGCGGGGGGAGTAATGCAGAAGGGGCTGCAGGAGAACCTGACAAAATTACAAGAGTGGTCAGAAACATGGCAATTTGGGTTCAACACCAAGAAGTGCAAGGTACTGCACTTTGGAGCTAGGAACCAGGGGAGGAGCTATCAGCTGGGAGGGGTACAGCTGGAAAGCACAGATGAGGAAAAGGATCTAGGGGTGCTTATAAAGGGAAGCATGAACAACTTAGCTCAGTGTGGGAAGGTGGCAGCAAAAGCCAGCAGGATGCTGGGGTGTATAACGAGGGAAATCTCCTCCAGAAATAGGGAAGTGATCCTTCCCCTGTACAGATCTCTGGTCAGGCCGCACCTGGAGTACTATGTGCAGTACTGGCACCCATTCCTGAAGAAGAAAATCAAACTGCTGGAGGGGGTACAACATAAGGTAACCAAAATGATCCAGGGATTGGAGGGAAAGTCCTACGAGGATAGGCTGGGCGAGCTGAACATGTACTCCTTGAAGGAGAGGAGGAACAGGGGGATAAGATTGAAACCTTTAATACCTGAAGGGGATAAACAAGACTGATACAGAAGGGATTTTTCAGATTAGAAGATGGAGGGATATGAGAGCGCCCCCAAATCCGGAGTGGCAAAGACAGGCGCCTCGCGTCATCCAGAGCAGTAACGCAAATTATCCCGGAGCTTTGTAAATCAACTAAGATTGGAGGGGGGAAGATTCAGGAGGGAACTCAGGAGACATTTTTTCACAGAACGAGTAGCGGACAGGTGGAATACTCTGCCCGAGGAGGTGGTAGCCTGTAGAATGGTGGGCAGTTTTAAAAGAGGTTGGGATAGAGTGAGGGGGTAATGAGGAAGAGGGGAGGAGAGGGTGGGGCAGCTGTGAATTGAGGGGTTAGCTGCACAAGCGAGCAGACCACGAGGCCTGTTTCTGCTGGTGTTTTCATATGTTCATATGTAATGTTGCGGAATTTTATAATATCTTCAGAGTTTTAAAAAAAATATGGCCCTGAAAACTGGCACATGTAGTTAAGTTACTTGCACAGGGTCAACACAGTGAGTATTTAGCTCTTGTGGAGTTTGAACATGTGCTTCATCTCCTGGCTCACAAGCTTGACGCTATAATGCCTTAAGTGAGCACATCTATAATTATCAGATTTGCCTATCTAGGATGCAAAACGTGCCATGTCTTGTTGCTTTTTCAAACATAAATGGTAGTATTAAGAAAAAAAAAATATTTTAGTCAAAATATTGTGAGAACCTCACACATACAGTGCCTGGATGACTGCCAGTACCATAACATCTGTAAGTGAACATCTGGATGTGACAGGATGACAAAAGAATGTATTTCGCATTGGGAAGCCGTTTTAAGAAAAATCTTATTATCCACTACTCCAGCTTCATTTAAAAAAGAAGTTCTACATGTGGGTGAAGCCGGGTAGTAAGTGTGGTGCTGTGAACGCTCATTGGGAACCAGCCTGCTAACCGAGACTGTCTAGACACATAATACTAGGCTCAGCAGTCAGAATCTGCAGCCTCTGGCCACACCTGCAGTTGACTCAGAGGCAGGCTACTCTTTTAGTTTCCCAGCAGATTTAGACGGATGTGTTCTACAAACATATTTTTGCACTGACACTTGCATCTTACTTTATATCATGATTTATTGCCATCAATAACATTAGCCACTTCAGCCGGAGACCATATCGCAACCTTTGGGTCTCTTCCGCCCTTACAGAACAGTGCCCGTCTGTAAATGTATTACACTACAAACACTCTACTTTAACTACTGGAGTCGACTGGTTCTAGTTTCGCTGAAATCCGGTACCTCGTCGCTGTGATGGTATTCCTCCATTTTCACCGGGTAGTAAATATGATCTGCCTGTTCTTTTTCCTTTCCGCCCTCCTCCTTTCGCCCCTCATATGCCCCGCACCACTTATTTTTCCTGTTTTTCTGCAGCCCCAGTAACGTGGTGATGACAACTCAGCAAATGGAAATCTAACCCATTGTCGGACAGCTTTCGTCCTCCAGAAGTGCTGCCACCTACCGGGCAGCGGACATTAATCCGAATTCTATTGGTCTAGCACTCTGGCGCTTGCAATTAAAAGTATCTCTTCATTTCATTTCATTTTTATTTTTTTTATCCTGGAAAGGAATGTGAGCAAGACTGCCCGTTTTCGCAAGCATCCAGTGACAACACAATACAGAGTACTAAGCGGGGCAGGGATTAGACAGACACCGGGGACAGACCCTTATTCAGGGATTGACAAAACGCAAAACTGAGAATAACAGGTCAGGGGTTTTACAGATAATCAATGTTCTATTGTTTTGTTTATTTGATTTTGATTGCCAGATAAGCCCACTGAAACTGGAAACCCACCTGTTCAGTTACTTAAGTGACATCTTAATTACACCAGGGTATGTTATATCGAGGGAGGGGCACTGGTTTACTGTGATTTACAAAGGACAAAATCTGTTTTGAAGGGAAAAACATGTAGGACCTGATTCTTAAAGGCTCCGGTATGGTGCAAGGTGCTTGCACCACAGAGAATGGCGCAAGGTGCACCATGCGCCAACAGGTATGGGCTGGAGCGATTCACAAAGGCAGCCTGCCCCAAGTGGGGTGTGTGCCAGCCTTGCCCCGCAACTGCTATTCACAAAGATCTCCCAAAGGGAGAATTTCTAAATACCCTTTGACCAGCCAGGGCTGGTCTAAGGGGACTTAGAAATAGCTCCCCTGGGAGAGCTGTCCTATCTGTAATGCGCGGTGTGTCCCACCTCCCCAACCCCACTGTGCACATAGTGGACTCACACATGGTGTGAAATGACAGAGAGCAGGGCAGGAGCGACATAATGCCCTCAGCATGGGCTACAGTGCCCTCATTACAGATCTCGCAGTAACATGTAATGCCACTCACCCTCCTCTGTGTTGCCCGCCACCCATACAGGTAGTGTCTCTCATCCCCAGACAGAGCAGAGATTGGCACAGCCTCTGCAGACACCGCAGCAGGTCCACAACCAACGGAATGTAAGCGAGATTGCAGTGTGGTATGCGCCAATTGCTATCTATTAGCGCATACACTCGTACAGTCTGCCGCGCATTGTTCAGTTGGGAACCAGCTGCGGAGGTGTGCGGAGGGCTGTGACGGTCCCCCACTCTGTCTGGGGATGGGATGGAGCACTGCCTGCATTGGTGGGGGTACGGGGCACCAGTGGGAGGGTTGGTGGCATTTGCCATGGTACTAACAGGGACACCAGGGACTGGGTGGAGGGGTACTATATCAATACATGTTGAGGGGCACATCGGGGATCAGATGAGTGCTCCTGCCCTGTATGCCCTATGGGGGCACAATGTGGATTGAGGCTTGGGGACATTCAGCCAGTACTGCATGGGGCTTGCTGCAAACCCTCCCTTGAGCCATGTGTTTGCCACATGGGTGGTGTTGCTGCAAGTGTGGGGAATTAGGCACTGGACCCCTCCTGTATCTGAATCAGGTGCAGGGTCCCTGGCACAGGGGGCTCTGGCACAAGCTGTGGTTTGCTGCAGCTTGCGCCAAACGCAGCCCCTTTTGAGAATCAGGCCCCTATTGTCACAAGTGTTTACAAAGCCAAAATCCTTTTTTACCTGTGTTTTGTTTTGTTTAACAATTTATTTCTCAGTTAGCATGTATTTTAGCAATGTTGTTATCTAGTATTGTGCATCAATGCTTGTAGTAATTAAAATTAACAAACTCTATAAGCTCAAGTTCAACCTGTACCTCACCTTGGTGTTGTGTGCTACATGTATACACAGTCCTCTCACTATTGTCAATACCTACTGACCCCAGTGCCCCAGTGATCCAGTGTGTGTGTGTGTGTGTGTGTGTGTGTGTGTCTCTGTAGCTGTCCTCATGTTTGTCACCTGGAGTGGACTAGCCCTCGTATGTGACAGCAGCAGCACTATGGTCCCCAACTCTCAGGGTTGACAGCTACAGTAGTATTATGGCCCGCGTCTCTGAGGAAGGACAGTGACAGCAGCAGGAGTAGCACTATGGCCCCCATCCCTCAGGAGTGATGGCAGCAGCACTATGGCCCCTATTCCTCAGGGGTGATGGCAGTAGTAGGAGCAGCACTATGGCCCCTCTTCCTCAGGGCTGACAAAACCAGCACTATGGCCCCTATCGCTGGTGGGTCACAGCAGCAGTACTACAGCCCCCATCCCTGAGGAGTGACAGTGACAGCATCAGGAGTAGCACTATGGCCCCCATCCCTCATGGGTGAAGGCAGCAGCAGCACTATGACTCCCATCCCTTAGGGATAACAGCGGCAGGACTATGGTCCTCACAGCACTACAACCCCCATCACTCAGGTGTAATGTTAGCAGCACTACAAAAGTTAATCCCTCAGAGGTGATAGCAGCAGCAGCAGCAGTACTATGCCCCATACCTTAGGGGTGATGGTGGCAGCAGCAGCAGCAGTACTATGCCCCATACCTCAGGGGTGATGCTGGAAGCAGCAGCAGCACTATGGCCCCATACCTCAGGGGTGATGGTGGCAGCAGCAGCAGTACTATGCCCCATACCTCAGTGGTGATGGTGGCAGCAGCAGCAGTACTATGCCCCATACCTCAGTGGTGATGGTGGCAGCAGCAGCAGTACTATGCCCCATACCTCATTGGTGATGGTGGCAGCAGCAGCAGTACTATGCCCCATACCTCAGTGGTGATGGTGGCAGCAGCAGCAGTACTATGCCCCATACCTCAGAGGTGATGGTGACAGCAGCAGCAGTACTATGCCCAATACCTCAGGGGTGATGGTGGCAGCAGCAGCAGCACTATGCCCCATACCTCAGGGGTGATGGTGACAGCAGCAGCAGTACTATGCCCCATACCTCAAGGGTGATGGTGACAGCAGCAGCAGTACTATGCCCCATACCTCAGGGGTGATGGTGGAAGCAGCAGCAGTACTATGCCCCATACCTCAGGGGTGATGGTGGAAGCAGCAGCAGTACTATGCCCCATACCTCAGAGGTGATGGTGGCAGCAGCAGTACTATGCCCCATACCTCAGTGGTGATGGTGACAGCAGCAGCAGCAGTACTATGCCCCATACCTCAGGGGTGATGGTGACAGCAGCAGCAGTACTATGCCCCATACCTCAGGGGTGATGGTGACAGCAGCAGCAGTACTATGCCCCAAACCTCAGGGGTGATGGTGACAGCAGCAGTAGTACTATGCCCCATACCTCAGGGGTGATGGTGGAAGCAGCAGCAGTACTATGCCCCATACCTCAGGGGTGATGGTGGAAGCAGCAGCAGCAGTACTATGCCCCATACCTCAGAGGTGATGGTGGCAGCAGCAGTACTATGCCCCATACCTCAGGGGTGATGGTGACAGCAGCAGCAGTACTATGCCCCATACCTCAGGGGTGATAGTGACAGCAGCAGCAGTACTATGTCCCATACCTCAGGGGTGATGGTGGCAGCAGCAGTACTATGCCCCATACCTCAGGGGTGATGGTGGCAGCAGCAGCAGTACTATGCCCCATTCCTCAGGGGTGATGGTGGCAGCAGCAGCAGTACAATGCCCCATACCTCAGGGGTGATGGTGGCAACATAGAAACATAGACTTTGACGGCAGATAAGGACCGCTAGGCCCATCTAGTCTGCCCATTTCCCTACCTACAGGATAGGCCGCAGATCCTAGTGAACCAACAGCCTATATCTTCCTGCCCCCCATAAGAATTGCCTTATGTCTGTCCCATGCATTCTTGAATTCTCCCACAGTTTTAGACCCCACAACTTCCTCAGGAAGGCTGTTCCTTGCATCCACTACCCTCTCTGTGAAATAATACTTCACATTGCCCTGAACTGCCCTCCTTCTATCTTTAAATTGTGTCCCCTTGTTCTTGCAAGTCTCTTTTTCTGAAAGATGCTACCCTCTTGGACTTTGTTGATTCCCTTGAGGTACTTGAAAGTTTCTATCATGTCCCCCTCCCTTCTTTCTCAAGGGTATACATATTAAGCTCCTTTAGCTCTCCTCATACGGCTTCTCTTGCAGACCCTGCACCATTTTAGTTGCCCTCCTCTGGACTGCCTCTATCCTGTCTATGTCCTTGCGAGATGGGGTCTCAGAACTGGACACAGTATTCCAGATGGGGTCTCACCAACTGTCTGTACAGAGGGATAACAACTTCCTGTTTTCTGCTGCTGATGCCTCTCTCCATACATCCCAGTATACCCCGGCCCTCCCACTGCCTTCTCACATTGCTTGCTAACCTTAAGGTCATCTGATATGATTACCCCCAGGTCCCTTTCCTGTTTTGTTGTTGTTACTACCTCCCCACCCATTGTGTATTTTTCCCCTGGGTTCTTGTTTCCCAGGTGCATTATTTTGCACTTTTTTGCATTGAATCCTAGCTGCCGTACGTCTGACCATTCCTTCAACCTTGCCAAGTCCCTTTTTATCCTTTCCACGGCTCCTTGTGTATCAACCCTGTCGCAGATCTTTGTGTCATCTGCAAAGAGGCATACTTTTCCTTCCAGTCCCTCTGCAATGCCACTGATGAAGACATTAAAAAGGACTGGACCCAATACTGAACCCTGCGGTACCCCACTAGTAACCGCAGAGGGATAATAACTTCCTGTTTTCTACTGGTGATGCCTCTCCCTATGCATCCCAGTAACCCACCAGCCCTCCTTGCTGCCCTCTCACGTTGCTTGCCCACCTTTAGGTCATTTGATATGACTACCCCCAGGTCCCTTTCCATTTTTGTTGTTGTTAGTATCTCACTCCCCATTGTGTACTCTTCCCCTGGGTTTTTGTTTCCCAGGTGCATTACCTTGCACTTCTTAGCATTGAATCTAAGCTGCCACATTTGACCATTCCTCTAACCTTGCCAAGTCCCTTCTCATCCTTTCCACCCCACCCTGTGCATGAACTCAGTTGCAGATCTTAGTGTCATCTGCAAAGAGACATACTTTTCCTTCCAGTCCTTCCGCAATGTCGCTTATAAAGACATTGAAGAGGACCGGTCCTAATACTGAACCCTGCGGTACCCCACTAGTAACCCTCCTTTCTTCTGAGTGGACTCCATTTACTATTACTCTCTGTGTCCTATTCTCCAGCCAATTCTTTACCCAGGCTGTCATCTTGGGACCCACTCCCAGGCTGGCTAACTTGTATATTAATCTTTTGTGTGGGACTGTGTCAAATGCCTTGCTAAAGTCTAGGTAGGCCATGTCCACAGCCCTCCCTGATCTACTACTTTGGCCACCCAGTCAAAGAAATCTATCAGATTTGTCTGGCATGACCTTCCCTGTGAATCCATGCTGCCTAGGGTCCTGTGCCCTCTGGCCTCTAGATACTCGACAATTCTTTCCTTCAGAAGTGATTCCATCATTTTCCCTATCACTGAGGTTAAACTAACAGGTCTATAGTTTCCTGCTTCTGCCTTGCTCCAGTTTTGTGAAGGGGAATCACATCTGCCCTCCTCCAGTCCTCGGGTACCACCCCATCATCCCATGATTTGTTTAAAAGGGTAGTCAGTGGTGTCACTAGTTCTACCCTTAGCTCTTTTAGAATTCTGGGATGAATCCCATCAGGCCCCATTGCTTTGTCCACCTTCAGTTTTAAGAGTTCTTTCAGAACCCTTTCTTCTGTAAACAGCAGCAGTACTATGCCCCATACCTCAGGGGTGATGGTGGAAGCAACAGCAGCACTATGGCCCCATACCTCAGGGGTGATGGTGGCAGCAGCAGCAGTACTATGCCCCATGCCTCAGGGGTGATGGTGGTTGCAGCAGCACTATGCACCATACCTCAAGGGTGATGGTGGAAGCAGCAGCAGCACTATGGCCCCATACCTCAGGGGTGATGGTGGCAACAGCAGCAGTACTATGCCCCATACCTCAGGGGTGATGCTGGAAGCAGCAGCAGCACTATGGCCCCATACCTCAGGGGTGATGGTGGCAGCAGCAGCAGCAGTACTATGCCCCATACCTCAGGGGTGATGGTGGAAGCAGCAGCAGCACTATGGCCCCATACCTCAGGGGTGATGGTGGCAACAGCAGCAGTACTATGCCCCATACCTCAGGGGTGATGGTGGCAACAGCAGCAGTACTATGCCCCATACCTCAGGGGTGATGCTGGAAGCAGCAGCAGCACTATGGCCCCATACCTCAGGGGTGATGGTGGCAGCAGCAGCAGCAGTACTATGCCCCATACCTCAGGGGTGATGGTGGCAGCAGCAGCAGCAGCACTATGCACCATATCTCAGGGATGATGGTGGCAGCAGCAGTACTATGCCCCATGCCTCAGGGGTCATGGTGGCAGCAGCAGCAGTACTATGCCCCATGCCTCAGAGGTGATGGTGGCAGCAGCAGCAGTACTATGCCCCATACCTCAGGGGTGATGGTGGCAGCAGAGCAGCACTATGCCCCATATCTTAGGGATGATGGTGGCAGCAGCAGTACTATGCCCCATGCCTCAGGGGTGATGGTGGAAGCAGCAGCAGTACTATGCCCCATACCTCAAGGGTGATGGTGACAGCAGCAGCAGTACTATGCCCCATACCTCAGGGGTGATGGTGGAAGCAGCAGCAGTACTATGCCCCATACCTCAGGGGTGATGGTGACAGCAGCAGCAGTACTATGCACCATACCTCAGGGGTGATGGTGGCAGCAACAGCAGCACTATGGCCCCATCCATTTGATGTGATGGCAACAGCACTATGTCCCCTAAATCTCATTTGTGACATCAGCAGCAGTACTATGCCCCATACCTCAGGGGTGATGGTGGAAGCAGCAGCAGCACTATGGCCCCATACCTCAGGGGTGATGGTGGCAGCAGCAGCAGCAGTACTATGCCCCATACCTCAGGGGTGATGGTGGAAGCAGCAGCAGCACTATGGCCCCATACCTCAGGGGTGATGGTGGCAACAGCAGCAGTACTATGCCCCATACCTCAGGGGTGATGGTGGCAACAGCAGCAGTACTATGCCCCATACCTCAGGGGTGATGCTGGAAGCAGCAGCAGCACTATGGCCCATACCTCAGGGGTGATGGTGGCAGCAGCAGCAGTACTATGCCCCATACCTCAGGGGTGATGGTGGCAGCAGCAGCAGCACTATGCCCATATCTCAGGGATGATGGTGGCAGCAGCAGTACTATGCCCCATGCCTCAGGGGTGATGGTGGCAGCAGCAGCAGTACTATGCCCCATGCCTCAGAGGTGATGGTGGCAGCAGCAGCAGTACTATGCCCCATACCTCAGGGGTGATGGTGGCAGCAGCAGCAGCACTATGCCCCATATCTCAGGGATGATGGTGGCAGCAGCAGTACTATGCCCCATGCCTCAGGGGTGATGGTGGAAGCAGCAGCAGTACTATGCCCCATACCTCAGGGGTGATGGTGACAGCAGCAGCAGTACTATGCCCCATACCTCAGGGGTGATGGTGGAAGCAGCAGCAGTACTATGCCCCATACCTCAGGGGTGATGGTGACAGCAGCAGCAGTACTATGCACCATACCTCAGGGGTGATGGTGGCAGCAACAGCAGCACTATGGCCCCATCCATTTGATGTGATGGCAGCAGCAGCACTATGTCCCCTAAATCTCATTTGTGACATCAGCAGCAGTACTATGCCCCATACCTCAGGGGTGATGGTGGCAGCAGCAGCAGTACTATGCCCCATACCTCAGGGGTGATGGTGGCAGCAACAGCAGCACTATGGCCCCATCCATTTGATGTGATGGCAGCAGCAGCACTATGTCCCCTAAATCTCATTTGTGACATCAGCAGCAGTACTATGCCCTATACCTCAGGGGTGATGGTGACAGCAGCAGCAGTACTATGCCCCATACCTCAGGGGTGATGGTGGCAGCAACAGCAGCACTATGGCCCCATCCATTTGATGTGATGGCAGCAGCAGCACTATGTCCCCTAAATCTCATTTGTGACATCAGCAGCAGTACTATGCCCCATGCCTCAGGGGTGATGGTGGCAGCAGCAGCACTATGCCCCATGCCTCAGGCGTGATGGTGGCAGCAGCAGCAGTACTATGCCCCATACCTCAGGGGTGATGGTGGCAGCAGCAGCAGTACTATGCCCCATACCTCAGGGGTGATGGTGGCAGCAGCAGTACTATGCCACATACCTCAGGGGTGATGGTGGCAGCAACAGCAGCACTATGGCCCCATCCATTTGATGTGATGGCAGCAGCAGCACTATGTCCCCTAAATCTCATTTGTGCCATCAGCAGCAGTACTATGCCCCATACCTCAGGGGTGATGGTGGCAGCAACAGCAGCACTATGGCCCCATCCATTTGATGTGATGGCAGCAGCAGCACTATGTCCCCTAAATCTCATTTGTGACATCAGCAGCAGTACTATGCCCCATACCTCAGGGGTGATGGTGACAGCAGCAGCAGTACTATGCCCCATACCTCAGGGGTGATGGTGGCAGCAGCAGCAGCACTATGGCCCCATCCCTCTGATGTGATGGTGGCATCAGCACTATGGCCCCTAACTCTCAGTTGTAACAGCAACAGCACTATGGCCTCCCATCCCTCAGGGTGTGTTGGCAGTAGCACTCTGGCCTCCTGTAACGCAGGGTAGCAGCAGTAACACTACAGCCTCCAACCCTCAGGTGTGACAGCAGTGCTATGGCCCTCATCCCTCCAGGGATATGACAGCACTATGTCTCCTATCCCTCAGTCATGATGGCAGCAGCATTTCAGATTACATCCCTCAGGTGTGACAGCATCAGCACCACTATGGCTTCTATCCATCAGGTATGATGGCAGCAACAGCTCTATGGCATCCGTCCCTCAGGTGTGACAGCAGCAGCACTATGACTTCAGTTCCTCAGTGGTGAGAGCAGCAGCATTAAGGTCTCAATTGCTTAGGTGAGATGAAAGCAGCAGCACTGCAGCCCCCATTCCTCAGGGGTGATGGTAGAAGCATTACAGTTCCTATTCGCCAGGTGTGACTGCAGTAGCAAAAGTGTAGCTCCCATCCCTCAGGTGATGGCAGTGGTGGCAGCACTATAATCCCCTTCCTTCAACACCCACACCCCACATGCCCAAGTTACATATTACTGGATTTCTTAGCTTGTCAGAACTCAAAAGTGAGTTTGAGCCGAACAATTAGATGTCAAGGTTGAGTCCTTTGGCTCAGTCCTATCAAACATTTGACTGAATTGGCTTCTTTGAAATAAAGTGCCTCCACCTAAAAAATCCACAGGTGATTAGTGGGCAACCTTATAATGGAAAATCATGCATCTTCCAAATATGTGGACACTTGTTTTACTTGGTCTCCATGGAAAGGGAATCTCTCAGCTTTCATGTCTGAGCTCAGACCACCCACTGGCATCACACAGTACCTGGTGCCTTACCTTCTCTGTGCCCCTGAATGTGCTTTCAGGCTTGGGTGTAGTTGCAGGACCCCATTCAACCTTGCTGGCAACATAAGTGGCAGGTAGCATGACAACAACTATTGGGCCATGTAGCAAACTCAAGGGCACACAGATGCTAAGGCCCCCCAGCTCACTTAGGGAAAAACAGCAAGCAACAACAGCAGCCCACTCTGCCCATAGGCATGGCACCTAACCTGCTGCATGAATCTCAGTGTGCAATCTGGCTTGGTTGAAGTTGCAACAACCCCCACCCACACTGACATCATGAAGTGACAGGTAGGGTAACAACAACATTCAGGTCATACATCTAACTCAGAGGCACACAGAAGCTAAACCCCACTCATTCAGGGTCACACGACTAACAACAGCAGCATGGAGAACTGCCAGTGCTCACACCATCAACAGCCCAAGTCACCCACCAATCCAGTTTAAAAAACTTCCAAAATTAAAAACAAAATAGTGGCTGGTGGTGTACAACACTGCAAGTGGGAGATCTGGGTTTGTGAGTTGAACCGATATATATACTCCCCTGCCCTGGGCTAGTGAGGTTGAGAATGTGATGCAGAGGCACTGCATGCTGATCTGGGGGCAGCTATACTTTGGGGGACTGCCTTGATGATATGGGTGACCCCACAGTGTTGCAAGTCCCCCTCTAAATTGGTCAAATCCACACAAAGACACCCAGATCAGCAAGCATCTCTTGAGCCTCCTGGTGCAGCTCAGCAAGAGTAACAGTTCAACTTGCCAGAGACAGACATTTACATAAATGCAATTAAGGACATCCGACTGCACCCCCCACCGATTCTCCAAGTGTATTGATACTAAGCTTTGAGGGGTTTTAATCACACTATGTAAAAATAGTTTAAGCACCTACTTTTTTCCACACATAGGCTTTAATTTCCGGATGGAGAGCAGTTGTATCAGCTGATCAAGGGGTTAGATAGAAATATATTACATTTTAAACCTGACTTTCCCACCCCTGCTCTCCAGCCTGATTCCCCAAGTGGGATAATATTTTATTTTTTTGTTGTTGTTTTAAATCATCTAGTGTGAAAAATGTTTAGGTATATAATTTTTTACACAAAAACCTTTACTTTGAGGTTGGAGAGCAGTCACATAAGCTGATTGAATGAAGGGTTAGAGGCAGAAGCAGCTGCTGCTTAAACCTGACTCTCCCACCCCTGCTTCCTAATCCAATTCCTCAAGCGTGCTAATACAGTATTTAGTGTTTTTATTTATATTTTTAAGTATCTTCCTGTGTGACACAAATAATAAAATAAGGTTAGGCACATACAAAATGAAAATGCTTTTCAGGGTGAAGAGCAATCCTCAACTGATTGAAAGGTTGGAGGGAAGCATGGGTGGTTAAACTGAAACATGAGTGGCTACGTCAATGCAGCTTGGGTGGTTTCCTTACCGATTCTATAAGCAGCAAAACAGAAAGAATGTGCAGCAGAGCAGCACTGGTTTTAAGATGCTGAAATTTTGGGGATTCCAAGCAGTGGCATGTGATTTTCATGTGGCACCAGCTGAATTCAAAATCTGCAAACCAATCAGGATTCCATGGTTTTTGCCAGTTTTCCAATGAAAAATGGAAAACCAGGGTCCATGGTTACATCACAAGACAGCACCCCACCTTAGGCGCATTGCAGTCCAAGAGGCACAGCTGAGTGCCTTCAACAACCAGAAAAAGAGAGGATATAAAGAATAATACATGGGGAGCAGTGTGCAATGTATTTTCTTATACACCTGAGGTGTGTGATGCCCATTTAAACCCCCCAGAGAGAAGAATTTCTGGTTTAAAGGTGCAGGAGACAATGACAATAGTCTTTCATTAATTGATGGGCTGCTGCTGTTTGTTGCTCCATTGTACCAGTGACCAGCTGGGCAGCATGTTCCACAGACCTATTGTGAGTTCAGTTGCCCTCTATGCTTTCTTCACCTATCCCGGGGGTGGGGATGGGGGTTCTCTGCTGGCACTCCCAAGCTCATCTGTCCTTCCCTCTTTGCTTAACTGCATCTGCCTCCTGCCCTTGGTGATCCTGTGCACCAGTTCCCCTGGCTCTACTCCCTACTTTAAATCGTACTGATTACCCTGTCCATTTTTCTGGCCAGTACCCACAATCCCCCTAGTGTAAATGCAGTCCATCCTAGGAATACACACTATATTAATATAAAAATAGTAATAATATATTAATAATATGCCATGTGAGCTTAGCATTTGGAACCATTTACAGGGTACCCAGTGGGCCACTACACCTGATGTCTTCATCTTCCTCCCCATTTAGCCAATAATATAATCATTTAATAATAATATAATAATATAATTCTTTTTAGTGTTACTATCTATATAAGCTCTGAGCATCTGCAGCTGTTTTATGGGTAACTTTCTACTTCATAGCTTATTTTGACAGCTGAGATAAACACAAGAGTTCTAAAAGAACTCAAGAAGGTGCTTGCTTCCCACTAATAGCCTTTAGTAGTTCACTGGAAACAGAGATAGTTCCAGAGGACTGGAAAAGAGCTGACATGATCCTGCTACATAAAGAGTGACAGCAGGGAGAAGGTTAGCAACAAAAGTCTGGTCCGTCTTAATTCAGTGGTGGGGGAATAAATGGAAACCTTGCTAAAGGAAAGACTGGTACAGTATCTTGAATCCAGTGGGCTGCAAGACCAGAGGCAGCATGGATTCACAGGAGGGAGGTCATGCCAAATGAATCTGGTAGATTTCTTTGACTGGGTGACCAGCAAAAGAGATCAGGGGAGGGCAGTGGACATGGCCTACCTGGACTTTAGCAAGGCCTTCAACACTTTGCCACACATAAGTCTGGTAAAGAAACTGAACAGTCTAGGGGTGAGATCCAAAGTGGCAAACTGGGTTAGAAACTGGTTAACAGATAGGAGACAGAGGGAGGTGGTAAATGGCAGTCACATTAATGATGAGAGAGTGACCAGCAAGGTGCCAGAGGGCTCAGTGCTGGGACCAGTCCTCTTCAATGTCTACACAATAGACAATGCAAAATAATTGGAAGGGAAGGAGTGCCTTTTTACATATGATATCAAAATATGCAATAGGGTAGACACTCAGGAGAGAATGTGAAGGGATCTTTAGAAATTCAAGGATTAGTCATTAAGAGCATGGAAGTTGGGGTTCAATGCCAGAAAGTGCAAAATCGTGCACCTAGGGCATAGGAACCTAGCTGAATATAGGATGGGGAGGAGTTACTGACAATTACTAAATAGGAAAGGGACCTTGGAATTATAAGATTGGGACCTTGGGGTTATAATGTTTGATTACCTCAAAGTGACAGGGCAGTGTGACAAAGCAGTGGGTAGGGTTAGTGGGATGCTGGAGTGTTTAGGGAGAGGTATCTCCAGCAGGAGGAGGGATGTAGTGCTGCCACTGTAATGTTCACTGGTTGATACTCCACCTGGAGTATTGTGTCTAGTTTTGGAGGCTGCACCTCAGAAAGAACGTAGACAGTGTGGAAGCAATCACAAAGAAGGCAACTAAAATGGTGAAGGAGTTGCACAAGAAGCCCCGTGAGGAGAGACTGAAGGATCTCGACATGTACACTCTAGGAGAGAGGTGGGTCAGAGGTGACACGGTAAAGACCTACAAGTACTGTACCTCATAGAAGTAAACAGAATGCTGGAGAGGAGTTTCTTTTAAATGAGAACAAGCACCAGGGCCAGTGGGCATGCAAGGAAGCTGGGCGTGAGGGATTAAGAAAGATGGGTGGAAATATTTTGTCTCTGAAAGGGTGGTAGATGCCTAGACCAGACTGCCAGCAGAAGTGGTGGCGGCAGAAAGAGTGGAGGGCTTCAAGCATGCATGGGCTAGACATAGGGGTATATTAGAAAAGAGGCAGGGAGGAAGGAGGGTCGCTGGAAACCAGTTAGGGTCTGTGGAAACAGATTAGACAAGGAACATCTGGGCTGACTGGATAGATCAAGAGGTCCTTGTCTGCCAACAAATTCTATGCTTCGCTGTTCCTTGTTTTCAGGAATTTTGCTGCAGGAACTCACCAATAACAAAAGTGTCAACTATGAGTCCCTCTATCACTGTCACCTGAGGCACTAACAGTGAAAGTAAAATAGCACCAGAGCTCGAACAGGTAGACAGCAAGTGAAAATAAAATTATACTAAATAAATATACCCTAAGTGTAAAAATAATACTGCAATGGCATCTTGGGGTTCTCATGACAAACAAATCACTTACATTTCACATTCAAAGTTTATAAAGGAGACAGTGTGGTCTGTTTAGCAGTTAGAGCAAAAAACACATTCGGCCCACACAGGCAGAGGTGCAGAAAGAAGCATCGTAAAAACTGAGGTCTGCTCAAAGATTAATTCAAAATGTAGCACAATTACAAAGTTTCCCAATTGGAAGCAAAGTGCTGGGGATTTCTTGCTGTGTTTTCGTAGTTGTGCTATACCTTGAATAAATCGTTGAGCAGTACATCATTTTTCTGATATTTCTTTATGCACCTCTCTCTCTGCCTGTGAGCGCTGAATGTATTTTTCTTTTCAGCTTATAGTTAACAGCAGTACTCCTTTTGGTTTCTGTAAGTGTTTCTTTTAGTGGTTAGTGCACCGGCTTGGGATCTTGAGGATCACAGGTTTAAACCTCATCATATCCACAAACTAAATGTGTGACCTTGAACAAGTCACTTAACCTCCCAGTGCTCCAGTCCATCCACCAATGGAAATGGGTAGCAGCAGTACTCACAGAAAACAAGATGCTGCATCTCAGGTGGGCTATCCTGGATAAACAAATGATAAAATAAAGAATAAAGTAAATAAATGCTACCAGAACCCCTTGATGCCATTATATTATTTATACTTGGGTGTGCTTTATTCCTTATACAATACTTATATACAATACAATATAATTATAATTCAGTAAATTATACATTTATAAAATAATAAACGGACAGAATTTATGGAGCCATAGTCATATGCATTGGCTTTAATAATAGAAATGTTTAATCTGAAACAGCATTCTAAGCTCTGGATTCTGACACTCAGCATGTGTACAGTAAGCACATTTTCATTTGCATCAGAAGACATACAAAAGCTGGCTCATCGGCGCAGCAGTTGGATTTCCACTTGCGACGCCGGTGACCCAGGTTCGGGAACGGACTCGGGTCGCTGGAGAGCCGGCCAGGAAGAGAAGGCTTGAGCGTCCTGCGACTGCTCGCCTTCTCCGGGGGGAGGGAGGGGATGCAGCTCGCTGACTGCCACCTCCTGGCGGAGGCCAGGGGAGCAGCAGTGCAAGCAAACCCCAGTGTACAAGGGCGTAGTGAATGTCGGCATTAGCCTAGATGTCCATGGCACACCACGCCCCCCGGGGAGAAAAGCAGAAACTCAGCTTCCTGGTCAGCCAGATGATGGCTGCCAGCTCCTGCCGACCCGAGTGCCCTGACGCCCCGGTATCCACCTCAGCAGTGCCCAGGGACTGATTGAGAGTGTGCTGGTTTCCCCTCCTAGCGTCTTCCCCTCAGAGAAGAGGGACCCATCTGGTGAAGGGATATGCCGGGCCATTCCTGGGATGGCTGTAAAGTGAGGTGAGTGGAAGGAGGTCAGGGTGAGAGGGTCAGGGGGTTCTTGAGCAGCCGGAAAGAGAGGCAGGCCAGGGAGCAAGGAAGGAGCAAAAAAACCAAAAAGACATACAAAGTCATTAGCTAAAGCTGATTTCCAAAGGCATCCTGTATAATAATACAGCAATGATAATACAACAATTGTGTCACAATACATCAACTAAATCAGAGTACCATAAATAAATAACTTACCATAGCAAAGCAGAGGTTACCCCACAGTATGTGTTACACAAAGTAAATTATCCAACAAACAAGGAGTTAACGAAGTGCAGGACAACATGGAATGGAAGATGAGCTTGGCCCAAAAACCTCTTAGCTATAACTGAGAATGGGGAAAGGGACCACAGCTTTGGGAGGACTTGGCCCGAGGTTCAGTGTGGGGAATAGCTTCTCCCATAACCCCTATGAAAGCCCTCCACAAATGCACCTCCCTTGCTTAGGGAGTGTCTTTTGTCCCTAAGCTCCCTGCATTGCTTGTGTGGCTGTGTGTTTCTCCTTCTTCCTGCTTGTTTTGTCTGTCCTCCCTCCCTTTTTTCCTGTGTGTCTCCCCTCCCCTCCTCGTTGTCTTCCCCTCTTTCTCTTGTTGTGTTGCTTATCATTGTTTTGCTCCTGCTCCTGTTTGGTCCTCTTCTCTCCACCTGCTCCTCTCGACCTTCCCGTTCCCTTTCCCCACTTGCAGCCATCTCCCGCTGTGTTTGGGAGCTTCCCCTCTGTTGTGTCTTTTGGGCTTTTCTGCCCACCTCCATTTCCACCCTTTCATCATTGCTATCCAGACTTGCATGGACTTGCTTGTTTCGGATGTTGCTGCTTTACTTTTCACTTTCCAGAACCCTGCTCGCATGGGACAGCTGTGTGCTGCCCTTTACCGACTCCTTTTCAAACTGCAACTTATGCCTTCCCATTCCTCCTCTCTAGCTCTGTTCCCATCTCCCTCAGGAAGCACACCCACTTCTGTCTGTTCCCATCAACACATCTCGAGTGTCTTCTGAAAGCTACCTGCAAGGACCTGTATGCACAGCATGGTTGGCAGGGTTGCGCACTCAACCAGACGTGCATACAACATTCATTGTCATACTGAAAAGAACCAGCACATGAAGTCTGACTTCCTTCAGGTACTTATTTTCAGTCCTCTCTGAACCCATGCATATACCACATCGTGTTTTACTTTGTAGCATACCCACTACCAGACCACCACTCCTCTGATTTCCCTGACTCTCTTGCATTAGCAGGGGTCCTGGCTGTACCATTCAGGTGGTTTTGTCTGCCACGTAGCTTACCTGAGAGAGCATGTATACATGTAATTCAGTTACTCAGAGCACTGCTCTCCCCTCCTCATTCCTCTGTTCCCCTACTGTGCTCCAGCGCTATTTGCTCCATGGCAGTCAGCAATTTCAATCTCCCTAGAACTCTCTCCAGTTCCTGGATCGGTCACCCCACTCAACTCCTCTCATTGCACTGTCTGTATGCCCATCCTCCTTTGCACAGCTGTGCTTGACTTTGGCTTTCATATTTAATGGGCATTGATATCACAGATAAAGGGGGGGTGTTCAGCCTCAGTGACTCAAACGCTGCATTTTATATCTGTGGTTCCTGTAATTCTACATGTCAGCCTCTGACTCTACTGGCTAGGTTTGTCTATCTGTAATTACATAGCCTTCATCCCTTCTCTCCCTGGGGGTTACCCTTTTCTTAGTTGCGCTTTCGGGAGGGGGGGATTGGGGTACTCCCCTTCTACTATCCCTGGGGTTGCTCCCTCTTCACCACCTCTGCTACTTACTACCTCAGTCACCTATGCTCTACCAGTACCCCTCTCAGGTATGTGCATCCATTCATGGAAGGATCCTCCCCTGCACCCCACTGCTATTACTTCCAAAGCAGCCCTTTACTCTACTACTCACTCCTGTTGTGTGTCCTCCATCCCATAGTTCCTAATCCTGTCCTACCATGTCTGTGTCTCATTCAGTATCCTGTCTGCCTGATGTTCCTTATTTGCTCACCCTCTACAACAGCTTCTGTGCTTTCTGTCAGCCCATACCAGCAGTACTCCGGACTCTGCCCCTAACTCGCACCTTCTGAGGTGCAGAGCAAAGTTAGGCTTCCCCTGTCTACCGAGGATGGGATTCCGTTGCATTGACCACCTCAAACTACTTACCACTTCAACATCCTCCATCCTTAACTCTGCTGGACAGCATTGAGTGCAGGTTAGCTCACCCCGACTACCAGGGATGGGAGTCATGTCTACATTCTACTGAGTCTAACAGGCTTCTCTATCTCATTCCAGTTGCTGCTTCTCTTCAGAAATGGAACTTCTTCACCATGTGTCCTCATTATCCTAACTATGCCTTGATGTCTCAAGTCAGGATCATCCCAGCTCGGCCATCTCCAATGGATGTATGAACCTCCATTCCACTGTTTTCCCTTTATGCAGTCTCAGCCTGATACCTGGATGCTGCTTTCCTTCAGGGACATGACTATGCCTGACTGGCCTTCTACACCCTACCTAATCTGCAGCCTTAATTTACAGTCCTATCCTGCTGACTCCATGGCTGGGAGTCTGGATCTGTATTTGACTATTTCGACCGTCTGCATCCTATACCTGATGTGGATTGCCACTTCATTTCGGGAACGGAACCTCTACAAACCATGCCCTCTTATCATCCTACTTCTCCTGCCTGCATCCAGTCAGGATAATCTCGCCTCAACTGTCATGGATGGATACCTGAATCTACGGTCCACTGCTTCAACTTTGAGCATTCTCAGCTTGCTACTCAGCTGCTGCTTCCTTTCCAGAATGAGAAATTGTCCTCCTTGGCTTCTCCATCCTACCTTGCCTGCGGCTTCGACTCACCACACTGACTTCCATGGCTGGGAG
The DNA here is from genome assembly GCA_016271365.2 of Neoceratodus forsteri. Taxonomy (NCBI): domain Eukaryota; kingdom Metazoa; phylum Chordata; order Ceratodontiformes; family Ceratodontidae; genus Neoceratodus; species Neoceratodus forsteri. The sequence goes on along the minus strand of CM057458.1, from coordinate 719,573,592 downwards.
CCTGACTCTGCCTTTGAGTGTTTTCACCTTTTGCACCCTATACCTGATACAGGATGCCTCTACCCTTTGGGACCAGGACCTCTATACCTCAGTTGCCTTTCACCTCCTGCCTCCATCTAACAGCATCATTCAGTTATCTCACTCTGACTACCTGATTTGTTTGCCCATGCCTGCGGCTCCACTGATTCATTTCTGTCTCTGTCTCAGACCTGGTTACCACTCCAAAATCTACTCCACTCACTTGCCTCCATCCTCCTCTCTATGCTTGAAGTTATCTGATACAGGTCATCTCTCCTCGATTACTAGGACTAGAAGCTGGTTTCTGCATTCTCCTGTTTCAACCTTGTATGCTCCCTACCAGACCACCTCTTGCTGCTCCCTCCCAGACCTGTACCGTTCACTGAGTTTGCTTCCACTGTCCTCCATTCTCTGGCATGTTGTGTCCAGATCAGCTCACCTCAGCTCCCTTGCATTGGATCTTACTTCTGCCCTGTACATTTTTCCTTAAGCATTTACCTCCTACTTGATTGCAGCTTTTCTCCAGGAACTGGACCTCTCTGCTACTAATGACCAGTTTCATTCCTTACAAGTTTCCAACCTGCACGTTCATTGACTATTGTACATGCCGCCTTTGGCCTCCATTCCCTCAGAATCTGGATCTTGCCTGCACTTTCAGTCTCTGTCTTGCTCCAGCTCGACTGCCACTTGGACTTCCTTGCTGCAGGTCACCTCTTCCAGCTGCTGTTCGAATTCATTTTATTCTCCAGTCATGGGAACCTCCTCCTTCTTTGCTCCAGCACCTTCAGTCCTTTCCGCTCCTCAGTTGCGGCCTTTGTCTGATGTGGGACTCATGTAACTCACTTGCTATTTATATTTGGCTTCACTCTTTGGCCCTCCTTGACCCATTTTGCTGGACCCCTAGGCCTCCTGACCCTCATGATTTGGATCTTGCCGGCTGGCTCAGTATTGATCTCAATCCATGGATCATCCTCTGATACCTTGCTTCAGCCTTCCTGCTTTCTGCTACTGGTCACTGAAGAGCTGACCCGGTCCTATTCCTTCCTGCACTGTATGTCATCTGCATTGTCTAGCCCGTTGCCTTCCCTGTATCGTTCCATCAGTTCAGCTGGAAGAGGTGACCTGCAGCAAGGAAGTCCAAGTGGCAGTCGAGCTGGAGCAAGACAGAGACTGAAAGTGCAGGCAAGATCCAGATCCTGGGGGAATGGAGACACAAAGCACATTTTCTGGAGCTGGAAGGAAACTACTTTCTTCAACAGCGAGCTGTGTGAGAAATTCTATATTGCACTTGATATCTGCAACAAACGTGCACTTTTGCTTTAATTCTGTGGGAGGTGAAACTAGCCACCTTTGGTAATTGCTTTTTATTCACATTTATTTAGTGTTTAACCAAGAAGGGGCTTATAAACTCTGTTTATCTTGTTAGTAACTTCAGAAGGATTTAAATACTGCATTGGGGTAGGTCCTTGGAGGTAGCTAGATTGTCTACTAGGATTTGCTGACAGTTAAACTATTTTTAAATGAATTACAGTTGGCTGAGGAGTTGAAAAAGAAACTTGCAAACTCTGCTTATCTTGGAAGTAACCTCATAAGTGTTTGAATACTGCATTTGGTTGTCCCTTGGAGGTAGCTGGATTGACTACTAGGATTTTGGGACAGAAACTATTTTTAAATAATTTACTGGTGCGTAGGAGTTTGTGATAGTTAAACTCTTTTTAACAGAGTTACTGGGGTTAAGGAGTGGTCACAGAAAAACCTGCAGTGTGAATTGAAACACAGACAGCCTTAGGGGGCAGGACATGGTTTTCAGACCAAACAGGTTGTATTGGAACAGGAAGGGTTACATGTAACCATTGGCAACAAATTGCCCTGGGTGGAGATATCCAGACTAGATCAGACTACTATAAGTTACTACTGGCTGCAATATTCAAAGACACAAAGCACATTTTCTGGAGCTGGAAGGACACTACTTTCTTCAACTGCGAGCTGTGTCAGAAATTCTATATTGCACTTGATATCTGCAACAAACATGCACTTTTGCTTTAATTCTGTGGGAGGTGAAACTAACCACCCTTGGTAATTGCTTTTTATTCACATTTATTTAGTGTTTAACCAAGAAGGGGCTTGTAAACTCTGTTTATCTTGTTAGTAACTTCAGAAGGATTTAAATACTGCATTTGGGTAGGTCATTGGAGGTAGCTAGATTGTCTACTAGGATTTGCTGACAGTTAAACTATTTTTAAATGAATTACAGTTGGCTGAGGAGTTGAAAAGAAACTTGCAAACTCTGCTTATCTTGGAAGTAACCTCATAAGTGTTTGAATACTGCATTCTGGTTGTCCCTTGGGGTAGCTGGATTGACTACTAGGATTTTGGGACAGAAACTATTTTAAATAATTTACTGGTGCGTAGGAGTTTGTGATAGTTAAACTCTTTTTAACAGAGTTACTGGGGTTAAGGAGGGTCACAGAAAACCTGCAGTGTGAAACAGGAAAGACAGTCATTCAAGCAACAGAGGGTGGTGGATCTAGGTTTCGTTTGTTTGTTACAATTCTTAAGATTTTCAGTGCAGGAAGAGTTTAAAGCACAGCTGACTTATTTTGGGGCTGACAGCTCTCAGGCACAAACCACCAGGCCTGTTTTGGGGCTGGAAGGTTTACCTTTGTCTGACTTGGATGTGTGGATTTTTCTCTGTTTGATTAGCAGGGTATTTCTCTATCAAATTGTTGTGTAGGGCATCTTGCTGACAGGAAGGCACTCATTGCAGCAGTGGGTCAGAGCTTTAGCTGATTGTTTTAAAGGCACAGTTTAGGCCCAACCACTCCCCACCTCACCCCACCCACCCCTGGAAATAGTTCCTTTATACCTGGGGTTCTGACATCATTTCTCAAGAGTGCAAGGTGCATGTCACTGTCATATCCTCTCTAGCACACTGCACTGACAATATAAGCATACACATTGTATATTATAAATATATATTTCTATATTACAAACCAATCACACACAAAAAAAAAAAAAATGTGGGAGTAGTGCAACAATGGCTGAAGAGGCAGTCTTCTTCCGGAGTCTTTCTGGAGGCTGAGATGCTATCTTATTTGCAGACAACTCTCTGCCCTGAGGGAGGAAGTTGCCCGTCTTCAGGCCACACTGGACAGTAGTACAGGGACCTTCCCCAGGCCACACTGGACAGTAGGGAAGGAACCTCCCCATCCAGGGAGCACCACAGCCACCACCACTACCTCAGAGGTTGTGAAGAAAACACAGCAGTTGGACCACAGTGGGCTCAGGAAGGGTGAGGATGGTGGAACGGAGGCACACCCAGTCAGTTGTTCCACTCCACAATCCATACACCATTCTGGGGGAGCATAGCTCCCCATGGATGCACCCACAAAGGAGACTAAGGAGGCTGAAGACAGCTGTCACAAGGGAGGCCCACATGAAGGAGGAAGAGGACACCACAAGGAAAGGAAGCAGCTCCTGGTGGGGGACTCAATTATTAGGGGGATAGAACTGGGAGGAGCAGGGAAAACTGAAGTAAGGTGCCTGCCTGGTGCCATGGCTTGGAGGGACAGGAAGCGCATCCTCAGAATCACGACAACAGCTGCAAGGGATTCTGAGCTGGACATAATTGTCCACCTAGGGACAAATGACTTGGCTCATCATGAGGTTAGAGCAGTGCAGGAGGACATTGCAGAGTTGGGGAGGGGCCTAAGACAAGTAGCACACACAGTATCCTTCTCAGAGGTGCTGCCTGTCAAAGGCATGGGTGAGAGCCAGGGTAGTGGCACCATGCAGTTTAATGAATGGTTGAAAAAATGGTGCGGAGCACAGGGTTTAGCTTCATTGGGGACTGGGGTTCCACCTGGAGGACACCAGCCTATACTGGCAGGATGGTCTGCATCTGTCCAGGAAGGAACAAGTCTTTTGAGCAATCAGTTTAAATGCTTCATTGGCAAGCTTTTAAACTAGTCAGAGGGGAGGCACTGACAAGCAGCAGAAAAATCCCAGCCTCTCCCTACAAAACAGGGTACTAAATGAGAAAAAGACCAAGGTAGAATGGTCAGTGGGGGATGCTGCAATAGAAGGTAAAGCCATCAAAAAATGGAGAGCAATGAGTACCAATGCCGTAGTCTAGGTAACAGGCTTCCTGAATTAGTGGCCTTGATGGAGGAGGAACATCTGGATATTGTGGCAGTCACAGAAACATGGTACACACAAAACCATGACTGGGACGTAAACATACCAGGATACACTATCTACAGGAGGGACAGGGAGGGTAAAGAGGAGGAGGAGTAGTTCTTTACATAAGGAAGGAATAAAAGCAACAGAACAAAAGGGTAAACAGGGGAGAAGAAGCACTGTGGGTAAATTTGGAGACAGGCAATGGCACCACAATCCGCACAGGGTTAGATACAGACTTCTCAGGGGAGGAAATGGACAAGGAAATGATAGAAAGTATACTTAGAATGGCAGAAAAGGGAGATATTGCTGATGGGTGATCTGAATATGCCAGATGTTAACTGGAGTGCAGTTGCAGCTGCCACTTCGAAGAGTGCAGTTATTCTAGATGCCCTACAGGGGGCATGCCTTAGACAACTAGTACTGGAGCCCACTCGAAAGGGAGCTATATTAGACTTGATACTCTCAAATGGAGATGGGGAGAGGATCACAGATGTAGAAGTGGGTAGCCATCTGGGAACTAGTGACCATCGAACAGTATGGTTCACAATAAACACAGCAATAGAGTCAAGCCATACAAAGACAAAAGTACTGGACTTTAGGAGGGCTGACTTTGCCAAAATGGGTGAGTGCCAAGGAACACTAGCAAATGGGCAGGAAGGAGGGTGGAAGAACAATGGGAATAATAAAACTGCCATCACAGAGGTAACGAGCCTTTGTGTGAAGCAAATAAACAAAACAAGATGATGTAAGAAACCACTATGGTTCTCAAAGGAAGTGGCAGTGAAGGTTCAAGAGAAAAAGAAAGCATTCAGGAAGTACAAGGAATCGCAGAAGGAGCAGGACAGAGAACTGTATCAGTTAAAGCAAAAGGAGGCTGGGAAGGCAGTCAGAACAGCAAAGGCCCAAACCGAGAAAAAGATAGCCAACTCAGTTAAGAAGGTGGATAAAACCTTTTATAGGTATATCAGGGAGCAAAGGAAGACCAAGGGAGGATAGTGAGGCTTAATAAAGGGAGGAGGGTGGGCAGAGGAGACTGTGAAAAGCAGAGATACTAAACAAATATTTTTGCTCAGTATTTACAAAGGAAGAGGGGAGGTACATAAAACAAACAGTAGTAACACTCTGGATACAGAAGTTGATACTGCCCATTTACAGAAGAAAGGGTTCTGAAAGAACTCTTAAAACTGAAGGTGGACAAAGCAATGGGGCCTGATGGGATTCATCCCAGAATTCTAAAAGAACTAAGGGTAGAACTAGTGACACCACTGACTACCCTTTTAACAAATCATGGGAGGATGGGTGGTACCGAGGACTGGAGGAGGGCAGATGTGATTCCTCTCACAAAAGTGGGAGCAAGGCAGAAGCAGGAAACTATAGACCTGTTAGTTTAACCTCAGTGATGGGAAAATGATGGAATCACTTCTAAAGGAAAGAATTGTCAGTATCTAGAGGCCGGAGGGGCACAGGACCCTAGGCAGCATGGATTCACAGTGGGAAGGTCATGCCAGACAGATCTAATAGATTTCTTTGACTGGGTGACCAAAGTAGTGAATCAGGAGGGGCTGTGGACATGGCCTACCTAGACTTTAGCAAGGCATTTGACACAGTCCCACACAAAAGATTAATATACAAGTTAGCCAGCCTGGGAGTGGGTCCCAAGATGACAGCCTGGGTAAAGAATTGGCTGGAGAATAGGACACAGGAGCAATAGTAAATGGAGTCCACTCAGAAGAAAGGAGGGTTACTAGTGGGGTACCGCAGGGTTCAGTATTAGGACCGGTCCTCTTCAATGTCTTTATAAGCAACATTGCAGAAGGACTAGAAGGAAAAGTATGTCTCTTTGCAGATGACACTAAGATCTGCAACAGAGTTGATGCACAGGGTGGGGTGGAAAGGATGAGAAGGGACTTGGCAAGGTTAGAGGAATGGCCAAATGTATGGCAGCTTAGATTCAATGCTAAGAAGTGCAAGGTAATGCACCTGGGAAACAAAAACCCAGGGGAAGAGTACACAATGGGGGGTGAGATACTAACAACAATGAAAATGGAAAGGGACCTGGGGGTAGTCATATCAGATGACCTAAAGATGGGCAAGCAATGTGAGAGGGCAGCAAGGAGGGCTGGGGGGATACTGGGATGCATAGGGAGAGGCATCACCAGTAGAAAACAGGAAGTTATTATCCCTCTGTACAGACAGCTGGTGAGACCCCATCTGGAGTACTGTGTGCAGTTCTGGAGACCCAGTCTCCGCAAAGACATAGACAGGATGGAAGCTGTCCAGAGGAGGGCAACTAAAATGGTGCAGGGTCTGCACCAGAAGACATATGAAGAGAGACTTAAGGAGCTTAATATGTATAGCCTCGAGGAAAGGAGGGAGAGGGGGGACATGATAGAAACTTTCAAGTACCTCAAGGGAATCAACAAAGTCCAAGAGGGTAGCATCTTTCAAAAAAAGAGGTGTGCAAGAACAAGAGGCACAATTTGAAGATGGGGTGTCTCAGAGGTAATTTAAGGAAGTATTTTTTCACAGAGAGGGTTGTGGATGCATGGAACAGCCTTCTGGAGGAGGTTGTGGAGTCAAAATCAGTGGTGAAATTCAAGCATGCATGGGATAGTCATAAGGCAATTCTGGGGGGTGGGGGTAGGAAGAAGTAGGCTGCTGGTTAACTAGGATCTGCAGCTTATCCAGTAGGTAGGGAAATGGGCAGACTGGGTGGGCCAAGCGGTCCTTATCTGCCGTCAAATTCTATGTTTCTATGTTTCATCAGCATTCAATCCAGACTTTCTTCCCATTTGACTGGATGCCTTGCACCTCTGCCTTGCAGGCCTGGGGCTTCGTGGTGTTAGCTGTGCCTCTTTTGAGCCTAGTACCCTATCTCCGACTGATACTCCTACCAGATCAAGTGCTCTTCCATATTATTCATTTCATACTCCTACTCTAGCCATTCTAACAGTACCCTTCCACTTCTCATTGGATCACTCATTCATTACTCTGGGGAAATACTACTGCCAGCAAACATCCCTTGGCTAACATGCCTCATTGTCTCTTATGTCATCATAGAGTTTTAGGTACTGCCTAATCAGCTCCTCATGATCATTCATGGAATCCCATTCACCTGGACAATAGGAAGATCTTCTCCATCTCTATTGGGCATACCTTCCGACTCCTGTCCATTCAATTACCGTGACTTTCCCATCTACCTTGTCTCACAGGCTATTCTCCTATATGGAAAGGACTTCAATCCTTCTGCTATGCTCTGACTTTGAAATTTGTATCATGTCTCCGGATACCGGGAATTGCAAGATAACCCATTCAACTATGGACATCATCTGTTTTACCTTCTGCAGCCTCTCCTACTAACACTGACCCTGTTGACCACAATACTCGACTCTTCCTCCTAAACAGACATTGCTTGTTTTAAGAATTTCACAGATGTCTTCTGGAATATTTGTCATGGGATCTCCACTGCCTAGCCTAAGTACTAACTTCACGCCATCCAAACCATCATTTTTGCTCCTGGACATCGCCATTCCTTGTACAATCATTCGCACCTTTTCAACTAGTATCTTCAGCCGGGTTAAACACTTTTCCAGTGGACCCTACAGCCTCTGCATCTCCTAGATGATCACACTGCAGAAATACCTGCACTTACTTCAGGCAGCGTACCAGCAGAGTATTTTCATATAAAGTCACGAACATCATGACCAAAGAAGCCATCCATCCCTTATACTGAAGTTCCAATCATTCCACATATACATTAGGCTACCATCTGGACCTCTTCTGCAAATCTTCTTCTATTTTGTTTGCTAATCACTTTTGGCATTACTCCCATCAGTCGCTCAAAACTTTCCTCTACTCATTTCTACTCCGTGATGCTTACTTAGTGACTTATCACTCACTAATTAATTCCATACCTCCAGACTATCTTGAACGTCAAACCTACACGAATTGGACAAGTCACCCATAACTTTACAAATCATTGCAAATCCCACCGTGTACTGTCTGGTTGTATATCGATCAAATTATGCTCGCCAAATTCATTACACCCCTACAATCCCTTTGTACACACATCTTTCATCACCTTGGAAATATGGACTACATTAGCCCTTCTCCAACTGGATCTGCTCCACACCTAGAATTCTACCATCCCTACAGAAAAGATGTACCCTTCATCCTCAGGATCATCATTCAATCCGCATCATCCTTGGATCGAGAATGAACCATCCTCTCCAGGGCACCCAAATACTCTCTTCTACAATTTTCTACTTCATGGATGCTTCCGTAGTGACTCCTCAGTCATTACTGAATTCCTTGCCTCCAGACCATACCTTGACAGTCAAATCTTTTACAAGTTGGATCATCCACCAATGACTTCTTGTACCATAGCAATTCCACCATCTAGTAACTTATCAACTAAATCATGCTTCCTCTGCTCATTACACCCGTGTAATCCCTTAGGACCAGCATCAGTCATTATCTTCGAAACCTGTACTTCATTCACATTCCTTCACCTGGATCTGCTTTACACTTCGGATTCTGTTGCTTCTTCAGAAAAGACCTACTCTTCAACCTCGGGATCATTGTTCAATCTGCATCATCCATGGATCAAGGACGAATCTTTGTCTCTCTAAGAAGCTCACTACCCTCAAAAATTAGCTATGGTTACTAGAACCTAGGTCATTCTCCTCTTAGTATGCCCAGAGGATGGGCAGACCTCCGATCATGGGTCCTCAGAGGTTTCTTCCACCTGGGTTTTTTTCCTCTTCTGAGTGCCAGGGAATCATACTCTCTGTGAGTTGGAGGAGGTATCTTTTGGGGCCTTCTATTCCTTACAATTACTACATACATACCTACTACTCAAGTGTGGGAATAGAGTAACACAACAAAAAGTACTACAAGTTACACAAGCACTATATACCCCATTGCTATTCCACAAACATTGAATGAGAGGGCTTGGCCCAAGGTTCAATGTGAGGAATAGCTCCTCCCACAACCTCTATTTAAGCCCTCCACAAATGCACCTCCCTTGCTTAGGGAGTGTTTTTTGTCCACCACTATCCCCTCTTCCTCCTCCTTCTCTGACACTCTTCTCACCCTTGTTCATGGGCCTTCTATTCCCTACAAATTACTAAATGTGCTTGTTGTATTGTATTTTATAATTTATGGAGCTTTAGGTAGTGTACAGGACTGTCTTGTAAACTGGACTGTTAAAGTCCAAATGGCATGTCTTTTCCTGTACAAAAATAAAGTTTTACCATACCAGTTTTACCACATACATACTTACTACTCAAGGGTGGGAATAGAATAAAGCCACAAAAAGTACTACAAGTTACACAAGCACTATATACCCCATTGGTATTTCACAAACATTGAAATCATGGTTAGGTAACAAAACATAATGGGGTGTGCATTATGCTGATCTAACCACATGCCTGTGGGCATAGTGAGGCACAACACTGCAAATGAAGTGCTTTCGGCCCTGGAAGTACCATTTTGGTCTCAAGTCAGTGCACAAACTCAACCTTTTTACAATTCTTCCTCAGGTGTGGGCTACAGAACCTTACACAGTTTTCAAGGTGGGGCACACTAAGGACTGTACAAGGGAAGGATCACCTTGCTACTTCTACTACTGATCCCCTTTCCTAAACATACTGTACCTGCATCTTGTTTCCCCTTCCTGTCGCCCTCTCTCGGTGTGCTGTAATATTTAGGCTTTCCAGTAGGATCACCTCCAGGTCTTTTCCTAAGTTGCACTCTCTATCACCCCCCCCAATCAGATATTGTATTTCTTTTTATTTTGTTCCCATTGTGCATTGCCTTACATTTTTTGGCACTGAATCTCAGTTCCAAACAATGTAAGAACAATTAGCAGTCCCAAATCAGACTTGTTAAGTCCACTGAAATCATTCAAAATGGGCCAGTCTCTCCTGACAGCAGATGAATGAATCACCAGTGAACACATCAAATTTTTATTAAATTGCTCTGATCACCAAATTTCTGCCCCAAACATGTTTCCTGGCATCCCCCAGCTTTATCAAGGGGTAGTGGTCCTGTAATTCATAACATATAAAGAAAATTTTACGTTGGTTACACATGTACGTGCTTTCAACGACAGGCAATGGGGATTTTGGGTGTGTGTCGCTGCCGAGCCCATTGCAGTACACAGAACTAGGGGCTAGGAATGGATTCAGCAGTCTATACCAATGACCACTTGGTTTGGTCCTGATGCAACTCTCTGCTGGGTGGGCTGAACGGTCTTGCACTTCAAAGGACCGAAGCTGCTCCAATCAGAGAGAGCTTCGGTCCTTTGATTTGCATAAAGCATGCTGTACTATAGGATAGGTTGAGGGTGAGAGTTATGGAAGGTGAGAGACCAAGGGAGGAAGCTGTGTTTTTTCGATACAATTGTGCTTTGTACTGTGCTAGGGCACATGAAGGGTACTGACCTGCAGTTTTCAGAGGCAGCGTTGTGAGAGAAATTTGGATCAGATAGTGAAAGGGAGGAGTTGGCTGGGTGGCTTGTGAAGGTGAGAAGGGGGACATTTTGGTGTGGCCCTGTCTCGGGTTTACCCCATTACCTCAGCAGCGCCATCCAGGAGTTCTGTTATTCCAGCCCAGCTCCCGTTACTCTGGGCCAACACGATTCTGTCCCCATTAGTTCGGCCCAGCTTTGTACGTGCCATTAGTTTGGCTTGATTCACCACATTTCCCTCCCAACGGGGCATCAGGAGGATGGGTTCCCAGCCAGTGTTTGGGGACTGTGAGTGGAGTAGGCCAGTGACATTGGAGAGGGGCATGGTAGGCTAACGGTGCACCAACCATTCTCTGTGCTCTCCAGAGCATGAGCCGCAGGGCAGGAAAACATTGTGCAGCCAGACCACAACAGCTACGGCAGCAGCATGAGTGATACCAACCTGCTGTTTTCAGAGGCAGTGCTGTGAGAGACATTTTGGTCAGATAATGATAAAGAGTAGTTCGCTGGGCAGCTTGTGAAGGGGGTGAGGGGGACTGTTCAGTGTGGCCCTGCCTTGGGTGTACCCCGTTACCTTGGTGGCACCATACATGAGTTCCATTATTCTGGCCAAAGCTCCTGTCACTCCGGGCTAACACGATTCTGTCCCCATTTGTTTGGCCTAGCTTGGTACAGTGCCCATTAGTCTGGCTAGATTCACCAAATTTCCTACTTGGTGGGGCATCAGGAGAATGGGTTTCTGGGTGTTTGGAGACTGTGAGTGGAATGGGCCAGTGACATTGGGGAGGGGCATGGTAGACTAACAGTGTACTGTCCTCGGTGCTTCCTGGAGCATGAGCCGCAGGGCAGGGGAACATTGTGCAACAGACCACAACAGCTACAGCAGCAGCAGAAGGGCAGAACCTGATTCTGGAGACACAGTGAGAGTAGCATTGGTACCTAACACTTCAGGGAAATGAAGGCTTGAAAAATAATGGACAGTTGACCTAAACCAGGGACCCATCTTAAAAAGATGATATATATGTATATTATAGCAGTTCAGAACTGTGTTACAGTGTTTACCATGGAAAAGGATACATTTTTAATCCCTTCCTTCACTGCCAAATATGATGTGGCGTGCTAGAACAGGAGGTTGGGGGTACTGGTATTCCCAGTATTGGGTCCCTGTTACTGGAGGGGGAGGAATACTAATATTCCCAATTTTGGGTCGCTGTTACTGCCGGCATCAGTCAAAGACTGCTGTAGCTCACTAGTTTTTAAGCCCCAAATCCATGTTGCCTTACAGTTTAATTTTTCAGAGCAAACAACACATTTATTTATTTTCCTATTCATTTGGAATAAAATACATTCTTTTTTTTTTTCAGCACAGATTTACCAGTTTGACTATGTTTTAGTTGGAGCTGTGCTCCAAAGAGCACTGGGCATGTGCAGTTGTGCTGGTAGGGCACGGTGGTGGCCTTCAGAAACACTGGGTTACTAGCACGCTAAACTAGTATCAGCATACTACTGCTGGTATTTCCCAGTCACTTTTCTTGCATTGCTCAAACCTTGCATTAACCACCTAGTGAAAGTCTGAAATGGGGTTTTTAGTGATTTCTGAAGCATACACTAAATGTTGGCATTGATGTGGCTCTGGGTATTGAAAGATATGTACCCATTTTTTGCATTAAAGTGTTATGTATAAAGGCATTCCATCCGATTTCTGACCCCTGGATTTTCTAAATCGACACCAGCTTTACAAGCTGAGGGTGTAAATGACCTCCACTTAGATAATGCTAGTATAATGCACATGCTTTGGTTATTGCTATGGTTGTTCTGTATTATGTTGTTTGTAACTTTCTCAGCAGCTCATTTTAAGAATCGTAAATGGATGTTTTTCTCAAGTGGTGTACTATAGGGGTTGGATCATGGTGCTGTGAACCTGGAAACTTGGCAGAACCATGTTTGAATCCCACAAATGCTGTGACCCTGAGCAAGTCTTGTAAACTCCTTGAGCTTCATTCTCTCTCCTGGGTTGCATATGGAAACAACCTTTGACTCAAGTGCGCCTCTTTAGGTCAAAAAAATAAATGACTCACCAAAACAACAAAGAACAGAAGTAAATGCTTGTGAATATAGGGAGGGGTCCAGGTCAATCAATCCTGGTAGATGTTTGCTACAGGAAAGGCAAAAACAGTAGGCCCAGTGTTAATCGTAATTGTTTCTGTGTTTTTTTAATACACACATCTTTATTTTATTTGTGTATTAGTTTTAGAGTGCATATTTACAGTTTTTTGTGCTTTATGATTTTATGATGTACAGTGTTCAGCTTTTTGGATGAGTGCTATGTAAAGTTGGATTGGGTTGAATGGTGTCGGGAAGAGGATCAGACTGGGCATAGGGTGGGTGGACCACCTCAGGGGCATGGATAGAGTGGACTGGACTGTCCCTGTCTTACTGGAATATTAGAGGAGTGGTAATATATACTACAGCATCAAAATGTGGACTAGATAGACCCTGTCTGAGTGTTGTGGGATCTTTATAGGTAGGGGTACAGAAAAAGGTGCACATATTACCCATCTTATTGTGGCACTAGAATGACTCCCCAGACAGGCCAATGGTTGGAGGACTAGAATGACTTACTTACTTTCTTTCTTTCTTTCTTTCTTTCTTTCTTTCTTTCTTTCTTTCTTTCTTTCTTTCTTTCTTTCTTTCTTTCTTTCAGGAAAGGCATACTGAACAGGGACTGCTCGTTTCCATATACATCCTTGTGGAAGGGGATAAATAACACAAGTAATGTGCACAATAAAGGTACAAAATGACATAAGATTAAGTTTGTTACGTAGATAACAGTGGCAAAGTACGCATAGTCAGTGAGCTTAAAATTTGAGAATTAACCTAACATGAAAGGAGAGGAGGAGAATGACAAAATACAATTTCAATTAAGTGCATGATTGAGTAGTGCAGTTCTCCCTAGAGAAAGTATTGCATCGGTTGCAAGGCAGGCTTACCACAAGGATGGAGATAGAGGCTAGGGGGAACTGAGGGGAAGAGTTGTGGGGAACAGAACAATGAGAGTGGTCAAAGTGGAGGGGTGAGGAAAAGGGGGCGTGGGACAAGACAGGGAGAGAAAGGGGGTAAATTAAGCAGCGGGGGATCAGGAGCAAGTGCAAGAGGGGGCTCTATGTCCTTTGAGGGCACAGCAGTGGAAGTTCTCAAGTAGGTTACCAGGAAAACCTGGCCCAGCAGGGCAATGGGAGATTATTTAAACTGATGCTTGTTTTGGCAAGGCATCAGGAGATCAGGGACCCTGTCCTAGAGGGGCACTGGAAAATCTTGGCTAGGCACTGAGAGGTAGGCCATTTTGAAGTCAGGCTTGGTGGGGCACTTGGAGATCCTGACTGGAAGAAACCAAAGAGGTAAGCCAGACTGACTTCTGGCAGTACATGGGGTGATCATCACTCAAAAAGGTGCTTGGAGGAAGGCTGGACTGATCCCTGGCCTGGTGGGGCACAGGGAGATCCTTGCCTAGTGAGGCATTTAAATAAAGGCTGGATTGTCCCCTTGCAGTGTTGGGCACCATCAGGTGGGCTGTACCGACCTGGGCTGAGTGAGGCATGGGCATGCAAGATGTACTGATGCTGGCCTGTTGAGGTTCCAGGAGGAAGGTCAAAATAAATGCCTGATAGAGCACTTAGAGTTAGGATATACTGCCCTATAACATGGTACAGCACCAGATGTTTGTGCCAACTCCTGGCCTGGTGGTTTGCCTTGCAGAACCTGACTTTATGGAGCACTGGGAGGTAGGCCAGCTGATGCTAACTCTGATTTAATGGGGTACTGGGAGATAAACCTTACTGACACATGCCTATTAGGGCACCTGTAGATAGACTAGGCTGGTCCCTGCCCTTGTGGGACATGAGAGGGTAGGCCATACTGATCCTGGCATAGTGGGGCTCCAGGAGGTAGGCTGGACCAGCCCTTTGCCTGGCATGGCATGAGGTGGTAAGCTAGATCCATGCATTTAAAAAATACATACAAAAGATACATAGACATTGACGGCAGAAAAGGTTTGGCCCAACCAGTCAGCCCACTATAACTAACTATTGTGCCTTGCCCTAGTGGCAGTCCTTCCCTTTGTTTACTCAACCCCCCCATTTACTAACTAAATCCACCTGCCTGTTCCAGCCCTGCTTGAAGTTGCTCATTGATTTGTCCTGTGCCATCTCTAATGGTAGCTTATTCCACTTATCCACAACCTTTTCTGTGAAGAGATGATTCCAGACATCTTTTTGACTCTCCCTCCTACCAGCTTTAGTGAATTCCCTCTTGTCACTGTGTTTGAAGTCAAGGATAATAGTTCCTTGGTGTCTACTCTGTTTATCCCGTACAGGTACTTGTATATCTGCATCTTTTCATCCATTTCCCTCCTTTCTCCAGGGGTACACTGTTAGAGTCCTGTAGTCACTCTTCATATGTCAAATTCCCACGCCCTGCACCATCATAGTTGCCTGTGCTATACTGCCTCAACTTTGCTGCAGTTTCTCCTCCAGTGTGAGCTTCACTACCCTTGTGCAGCATTCCAGATGCAGCTGCACCTGTGACCTTAAAGTGCCTCAGGGAAGGCCTAGCAGGAATTGAGAATAAGGGTGGGGTAGAGGAAAAGTGGGCAAGAATAACGCAGGCCATTAAGAAGGCAACAAGCCTCAGTGTCAAGCAGGTTACTAAGAGTAAAAGTAAGAGACGTAAGAGACTACTATGGTTCTCAAAGGAAGTAGCAGAGTGGGTAAAGGAAAAGCAGGCATTCTAAAGGTACAAGGTGACACAGAAAGAAGAGGATAGGGAGAGTTATCAGGAGAAACAAAGGAAGGCAGGGAAGGCAGTTAGTAGAGCTAAAGCACAAATGGAGGAAAACATTGCCAAATCAGCAAAAAAGGGGGATAAAACTGTCTTCAGGTAGATAAGTGAAAAGAAGAAAAGCAAGGCAGGGAGAGTAAGACTAAGGGGGAGGTTGAAGAGGACCAGAAGAAAGCTAATGTACTGAATACATATTTTTGTTCAGTATTTACAAAGGACGGGGTAGGTGATGGGCCACAAAAAGTAGAGAAGGGCATTAAAGAAAGGGAGGTGGACACTAGCTTTTACAAAGGAGAGAGTCCTCAGTGAACTAGCAAAACTAAAAGTAGACAAGGCTATGGGATTCACCCTAGGATACTGAAGAAACTAAAGGAGGAACTGTCTGTGTCTCTGATGGCCCTGTTCAGTCTGTCACAGGCTAGGGGGAAGTTCTGGGGGACTGGAGAGGGGCTGATGTAGTCCTGCTACACAAAAGTGGCAAAAGGGATGGGGCACAAAACTACCGACCTGTAAGCCTGACTTCGGTGGACGACAAGGTTATGGAAACTCTACTTGAAGAAAGGATTGGGGAATACCTTAACATCAGTGGATTGCAGGTTCCAAGGCAGCATGGATTCATAGAGGGTAGATCTTGCCTAACAAACCTGTTGTAGTTTTTTGACTGAGTTACCAGGTATGAAGAGCAGTGGATGTGGCTTACCTGAATTTCAGTAAGGCCTTTGACACCATTCCATACAGAAGACTGGTAGGCTAGGCAACATCGGTGTGGGTCCAAGTATAGTAAAATGGGTACAAAGCTGGCTAAGCAACAGAACTCAGAGGGAGGTGGTAAATGGAGTTCAGTCTGAGAAAGGTAAGGTAACCAGCGGGGTGCTACATGGGTCAGTAATGGGACCAGTCCTCTTCAGTGTCTTTATTAGTGGCATTGCAGAGGGGCTGGAAGGAAAGGTATGCCTGTTCATGGATGACACAAATTCTGCAGCGGGGGTGGGGGGGGTGGAGAAAATGAAGGGAGGTATAAAAAAACTGGAAGACTGGTCAAGGGTTTGGCAACTGGGCTTCAATGTCAAAAAATTTTAAATTATGCACAGGGGGCACAAAAACCAAAGGCAGCGTATTATTGTTGGAGGGAATTTTTAACAAGAAAACAGGAAAAGGGTCTGGGGGTCATCATTTCTGATGACTTGAAGGTAGCAAAGCAGTGTGATAAGACAGTAGAAAAGGCTAGTATGATGCTAAGGTGCACAGGAAGGGGTATCACCAGCAGAAAAAGGGAGGTAGTGTTACAGGAAGGCTATAACATGAGTTTCAAGGGGTGGGGAATAGCTACTCTCACATCCCCTACTTAATCCTCAGCGCTTCCGATGCTCATCTTTGAGCCTTTTGGAAACACCCCCCATCCTCCCTAGCCTCCTCCTCCTCCTCCTTCTCCGGCACTCTTATCTCACCCTCAACGCTGGGCCTTAATTCCTATATCTTCCCAGCATTCCACTGAGGGTGGGAAACAGAGAAAAGTCAAAGTCTAAGTCTATAAACATCAAGCATGTAACATTCAACTCATAAGTATACACAAGTACTGAGCTATGTACCACACATTGAACCCCTATATAGATCAATAGGGAGGCCACACCTGGAATGGTGCATGGCCTGTATCAGAAGCCTTATTAGGAAAGACTCAGGGAATTAAATATGTACTTACTGGAGGAAAGGAGAGAAAGGGGAGACATGATATAAACATGCAGGTACAAATCAGATGTTTTTGTATGGATTTAACTGTTTGTCTTTAAATTCAGTACCTGGTTTCAGGGCACGACAAGGCTATTTATAATGTCATCAGCATTTTGGAAAGCCTGCAAAGCACTACAGCAAGTGAGGATTTGTTTAGTAACCTTAAGTAGTCATTCAACTAACACAATACACCCCTGCCACATAAATCATGCAAGGAAACATTAAGCATTGACAAATGCTTGTTTTTTTTCTTCAAATCAGTCATTTTTAAAGAACAACAGGATGGTGACCCTCTCTCTATGGACCAGAAACAATTGCACAATAGTGTATGGTGGAATGCGGTTGTGTATAGAAATCCATACACCCCAAAAAGTCATTCTGCTTCAATAGTGGCATCCTCACTAACACAGGACAACTTTTCATTCTGCATTAGTGAGAACATCACAATGTAACCACTCCCACCTGCACCATTCATAGGACAGGGGGCAGTTGGTGACTCCTGCATGTGAGCTTGCCAGCGGGCTGGAGAGACCAGGAGTGCAGGTCTCCGGTGGCAGATGCTGGCTAATAAATATAAGTGATCCTGTTTTGGGGCACCATACACATACAGAACAGTGTATGGTCTCCAAAACAGCTCAGCAACTTTTCCCCCTATGTTTTCTATGATGGCAGAGAGACCTCTCGAGGTCATCAGCCGTCACAGAAAACACGTGGGTGAAGAATTGCCTTGTTATGTATGGGAGGCCATACACTATCCTGTATATTGTAAATACAACTGTGTGTGCTTTGCAGAGTTTACTTTTACATGTTCTGTGTTAAATGGCACAAAACAAAATCTGTAAAATACGCAGAATTGGAAAAAAAGGGGCTTAAGGCACAATGTATAGAAGTGGCCCAGATATGCTCCAAAATCTGATGTCTGGGCCATGTACTGTAGCTCCACATCTAAGCAGTGCTGCACATCTGGTGACATTCATAGCCCCACGTCCCCACACCATGCCTCCCCCACTGTGTAAGTGGAAAGTCACATAAAGGGCCCAGAGGAATGTCCTGGGTGGCATGGGGCTGGACAGCACGCATCCAGTAGTATATCCTTGCTGGAGGACAAGCTGATCCTCTGCTCTTCAGCAGAGGATCAGTAGCGATACTGAATAACAGTAAGGATGGAGGGGTAGCAGGACTCAGTCTATATATATCTGCCAGAGTCCTGCTACCCGTCCATCCTTACTGTTATTCAATACAGCTACTAATCCTCTGCTGCCCAGGTAATCAAAAGTTAATAACAATGTGCTGTTTCCTTGTTGCAACAGTAAGACCTGTCTTACATCAGACAGTGGGTGCTCACACTGGGCCAGTTCAGGTGAGTGCGGGTGTGAGAAGGGGGTCATGGATTCGGGGTGGTGCTGCAATGTGGGAGGTCTTGTGGGTATGCAGACTAGACTCACTTTTATGATGCTTCCAGAGGAAGAAAAGCAGGTTGTGATGCATTAGTGGGAGGTTGTAAATGCTCCTATGAAGCCTGTGTGAGGAGGATGCAGCATGGATCAAAAGAGATGTCATTTGAAACATGAGTCATGCTGAAGGATTGCAAAATTGATACTCTGAACAGACTACTGTTTTTATATTAGATATATTTTTAAATATAATCTGACGGAGGAGGAGCTAGCTGACCTCACCAAAAAGGGGTTGGCCAATACAGTTGTTTAAGGAATAATTTGGTTTTACAGAGACACACATTTGTACCTAGACTCTGACCAAGCAAGATCGGTGAGCACTTAAGGAAGTATTTAGAGACTAAGTACTGTAGTAGGAATTTGTACTGTTTAAACCTTGTTTCTTTTTAAAAGATTTGTATGTCTTTTGATATAAGAGTTCTGTATTTTGTGTTTCACATATTTTTAACTATTTTAGTAAAATTCTTTTTAGAATTTACTTGGTCTGTCTTTGACTTCTTTTTATTTTGTAAGAAAAGCACATGGTTATAGCAGACAATAAACGTAAGCTTGAATGGTGGTACCAAACTGGAAAGAGAAGCGTTAAATCTGAGGTTTTTATTAAAGTTTTAAAGGGTTCATCTCTGTATACCTGGTTGAGTACCCATAGGCAAAGATATCTGGCCCCCCGAAGACAGATATATCTGAGCCCGTGCATTGGGTATGCTAACAAGAGGGTAACAGTTTGAATCCCTCCAGAACTGGAGACAAAAGGTTGATCCAAACTCACAAAAACAGACAAGAGGGTTACCTTGTCTGTTACACTGTTCACAAGACTGCACTCAGAGGTTGACACTTTGGGAGTAGAGGGCCTGACCTGCTGAGTGGGTTTGTGACAGATTGGTTGGCAGCGGTGGCATAATTTTGGTATCACAAGCGTTATTGTTCTGTGTTAGCTGAGACCGTAAGCTCTCTTACAAAGAATGAAAAAGGCAGAGTTTTATTTTAAAAAGGAAGCAGAACTATATATCACTTGGCGTACAGTCGAGTTCCTATCCATTTTATTTTTTTCTCTAAAGTACAGTCAGAGTAGCCGTAGTCAGGGAGGAAGAAGATGTCTTACGGCTACAGCAGGCACACTGTAGATTACTTGAAGCAGTTGTGCGGGGACAGGGGAGTGTCGTTTGAGGTGACAGCCAAAAAGCAGAACCTCATAGAGGCCTGATGGTAGCAGATAACCAGAGCAGCGAGTCACCGACCGTGACTGAAAAGGACAGCAGTGCCACTGTCAGTGAAGGGTCACAGCAGCAGGGGATGGTCACCAGTATTCTGAATCCAGAGGTACTCAAACTGCAAATTGAGTTGCACAGGATGGAACTGGAGGCAAAGCGACAACAGAGGGAGGCAGACCATGAGGAGAGTGAGAGCCAGCGAGATGCAGAGGAGAAGAGAGAACGAGAATGCCAAGATGCAAACCATGAGGAGCGTGAGCACCAGAGAGATGCAGAGGAGAAGAGAGAATGAGAACGCCGAGATGCAGACCGTGAGAAGCAGAAGCACCAGAGGCAACACGAACTGGAGAAGATACGACTCTGACCAGCAGCACCAGAGCAGGTAAGTGGCTTGAGTTTAACTGGGACTGCAGGACTGGGTTACAAATTGAACTCCAAATTAATAGCTGAGTTTAAGGAAGGAGAAGATATGGACGCTTTTTTAAATTCTTTTGAAAAAGTTTGTATTCAGGCTAAAATTCCTAGAGAGTCCTGAAGCTTCCAGCTATCCTGCTACTTACTGGGAGAGCTCGGGATGCATTGGGTCAAATGGACAATGAAGACAACAATGATTACAGAAAGCTAAAAGCTGCACTGTTAAAAAAGTTTGAATGAACTGCTGAAACTGTTTCCAATGTACACTGATGGAACTTATGTACATACTGTATATAATGTATGAGTTCTATACATGCTGTATATCATATGTGAGTCTGAATGTGAACCCGACTGATACCCCTGTATAAATGTTGCCATTGTAATACGGTGTAACAAATGTAACTAATGTAACAACTGTATATAACTGTTTCTAAATGTCCTTTTCTGTAACTAACTCCGGGTCGCCCCTGAAAAAGGGACCATTGGTCTCAGTGGGCTTACCCGGTAAACAAAATCTAAATAAATAAATAAATAAATAAATAAGGAATTGAGGCAAATTCTGTTGATAAAATTGAAAATGTGATTTTATTAGAACAGTTTTATTGGGCTTGCCCAGCAGATCTAAAAACCTGGCTAGAGGACCGAGATCCAATAACAGTGCAAGAGGCTGCAGAACTCTCAGACTGCTATACCAAGAGCAGACCTGCTCGGAGAGCAAATGGGGTGGGCATGGCAGTGCAGAAAGGGAAAAGCACACCTTCAGGGCAGCTAAAACCCTCACTGCCTCTACTGAAACCAGTTAGCCCCAGGTTTCAATGAAAAGATTTCTCTGAAGTAAGAAATGCCTGTTGGTTGTGTAAGAAAACTGGGCATATTGCCAGACAGTGCCCCAAAAAGGTGAGCCATAATACACAACAGGGTACTAGAAAAGAACTGGGTTGTTTGTGTGTCCCTGAGAGCTTGCCAGTGAACATGAGGGAACACATGCACCCAGTCACAGTAAATGGTGTACAGATGCAGGGGTTAAGGGACACGGGGTATCCCTGACATTGGTAAAGGGGGATCTGGTACAGCCTGGTCAGCTTATACCCAATAAATACGTAACTGTACAAAGGTTTACTGGTGAAGAGAAAACATTACCACTCGCTAGTGTTCTCCTGGACTGGGGTGATACAGGGGGAACTGTGCAACAGGTGGCTGTAGCCAACACATTAGCAGTGGATGTGATCCTGGGTAACAATCTCCAGCAGGGGGTGGTATGTGCAGTTACCCATATCCAAGCGGCAAGGGAACATAATGGTTCCCTGAACCCCACAGAAACCAGTGTGGAAACCACTGAGAGGCTGGTTCCCCAGCCTGTGTCTCCAGATGGGGAGACTGATAAAATGGGGGTAGAAATTTCCCTGGTAGCAAGTAACCACACAGCTACAGAAGGTTACTCCGAAGAGGGAGGGGTGACCCATTGTCAGAGGGTTGGGATTGACAGTGATTCTGAGGGCCCAGACGCTAGTGCTAGGGACTCTAGTTTAGTGACTAAGGGGACTTGATCCATGCCTTGGGAATGTGTGAGTGGTTTGCAGCTGCTCAGAGGAGTGACCCTAGTTTAGAGAAGCTGAGGGCTTGGGCAGACTTGGAAGGCACACAGGGAGGTGATGGCAGACATAAGTTTTTTTGGGAAAATGGACTTATGTATACACAGGCAGTAAAGACAGAGGGAAGGATGCTAGACAGGCAGCTTGTCGTTCCTCAGGGGTATCGTGAGCAGTTGCTCAAAACTGCACATGATATTCCCTTGTCTGGTCATCAGGGAATCACGTGCACTATGCAGTGGTTGGCCCAGAATTTCTACTGGCCTAACTTCACCCAGCAGGTGAAGGAGTATTGCAGGTCTTGTCAGCGGTGCCTAGAAATAGGGAAGGTGGGCAAGAAAACCCAAGCCACCCTGATCCCCTTGCCCATAGTGGAGCAGCCATTCCAGAGGGTGGGAATGGATATTGTGGGGCCTTTAAATACCCCCAGCTCCTGAGGGAAGAGATTCATCCTGACTGTGGTTGATTATGCCACCCAGTACCCAGAGGCAGTCGCCCTATCCTCACTGAGGACAGACAAAGTAGCAGATGCCTTACTTGGGATTTTCTCCCATGTTGGGTTTCTGCAGGAGGTAATCACCGATCGAGGGGGTTCCTTCATGTCGGACCTGATGAAATGTTTATGGGAGAAGTGTGGGGTGATGCAGAGATGCACAACACCGTATCACCCACAAGCCAATGGGCATGTGGAATGATTCAATGGTACTCTAAAGTCAATGATCTGGGTGTTTGCTGAACAGCGGGGAGGGACTGGGAGAAATACCTTCCCCTTCTATTGTTTGCATACAGGGAGGTGCCTCAAGAGTCGACAGGATTTTCCCCCTTCGAACTCTTGTATGGACACTGGGTACGTGGGCCCCTAGACTTGATCTGGGTGGACTGGGAAGGCAAGCATGCCACCTAGGGAACTCCCCTTGTGGATTACATCCTTAGGTTTAGGGAAAGGCTGAAGGAGCTTATGAGGACAGCCCAGAGCAACCTGGCAGCTGCCCAACAGAAACAAAAGGTATGGTATGACCGCAAAGCCAGAGCTCACTCGTACATGGTGGGTCAGGAAGTCATGGTCCTTATTCTGGTCTGGAAAGACGAGCTGCAAGCTGAGTGGGCAAGACCATACAAAGTGGTTAGGAAGGTAAATGACGTGAACTACATTATGGAGTTACCTGACCATAGACAGACAGAAAGGATGTACCATGTCAACATGATGAAGCCATATGCAAATAGGGCTGACATGGTGTTTGGATGAAGGAGACCCCCTTCTGGATTTGCTGGAAGAGAGTAAGCAGGAGTCCTCTGTGGAGGCTGTAAAATTGTCTCCCCAGCTGGCCCCGGACCAGATCCAGAAAGTGAGGGAGGTTTTAGCAGACTTTGCCCCCTTGTTTTGCGCCAAGCCTGGACTATCCCCCTTAGCAACACAGGATGTGGAGACAGGGAAACAGACGCCCATACGGCAGACAGCATATCAGGTGTCAGAGGCTGTCCAAAAGGACATCAGGAGGGAAGTGGAGGAGATGCTGCATTTAGGGGTAATCCAGAGATCCCACAGCCCCTGGGCCTCACCCATAGTCCTTGTACCTAAGCCAGATGGCTCAACTCATTTCTGTGTGGACTATCATGGACTGAATGCAGTCACAAAGTCTGATGCCTACCCGATGCCCAGGACGGATGAACTCCTGGACAAGTTGGGAGGGGCGATGTACCTTATGACTATTGACCTGACCAAGGGGTATTGGCAGGTAGAATTGACAGACAGAGCTAGGGAGAGGTCGGCCTTCATCACTCCTATAGGCTTATTTGAGTTTAACGTAATGCCTTTTGGAATGACAAACCCCAGCAACTTTCCAAAGGTTGGTGAACCAGGTGTTAAATGGTGCTGAGGAGTACGCAGTGGCATACCTGGATGACATTGCCATCTTTAGTACCAGCTGGGAGGAATACCTATCCCACCTTAGGGAAGTGCTGGTCAGGATACAGAGGGCCGGGCTCACTGTCAAAGCCGAGAAGTGCCAGGTGGCCATGGGGGAAGTGGCATACCTCGGGCATGTGGTAGGCCGGGGACAGCTCCTTCCTAACCAGATAAAGATAGAGATGATCCAGGTGTGGCCCAGACCAGAAACCCAGAAGCAGGTCAGGAGTTTTCTAGGGACAGCAGGGTACTACAGGAAATCTGTACCCAATTACAGTGCCCTGGCTGCTCCCCTATCTGACCTGAAAAAGAAAAAGATGCCAAAGAAAATTACCTGGGGCCCAGCCTGTGAGGAAGCCTTTACCAGACTAAAGGAGGCACTGTGCAGTGCTCCTGTTTTGACAAATCCTGACTATAGCAAAGCCTTTATAGTTCAGACGGATGCCTCAGATGTGGGTATTGGGGCAGTACTGAGCCAGATGTCATCCAGCCAAGGGACAGATCACCCAGTAGTGTACCTGAGCTGGAAGCTGCTCCCCAGGGAGCAAACATACTCTACGGTGGAAAAAGAATGTCTTGCCATAGTGTGGGCCTTAAAGAAATTAGAGCCATACTTGTAAGGGCAGCATTTTGTGGTGCAGACTGACCACAACCCCCGGTTTGGCTGACGCAGATGGGGAAGAACAATGGGAGACTGCTAAGATGGAGTCTTGCTTTACAAGGGTATGATCTAAAAATTGTACATAGGGCTGAAGTGAATAATCAAAACTCAGATGGACTGTCTAGGGTCTATGAGGAGTGAACTGATTTGGGAAGCTCATCCCATGTAGGAGATAGATCCCCCAAATTCAGTCTAGCTGGGGAGCAGTGTGACGTAGACAACCATGTTCTGAGTGCTGTATCATTTTTTATTTCTTAAAATAACAAAAATGTGCTATTGAGGTGCCTGTTGGGAATGCCGATGCCCTTGGAATAACCTCCCCCCCCCGTTTCAGCTGAAGGATGGATGCCATGAGAAAAATGCTGAGACAGCATGTGAGATTATACACAAACTGATTTTAGAGACAATGTGTTATGTGGAAAAGTCTGAAGCTAATTATAGGGTTAAGAAGCTTGAGTTCAGCATATCCATTTTATGATGCTTCCAGAGGAAGAAAAGCAGGTTGTGATGCATTAGTGGGAGGTTGTAAATGCTCCTATGAAGCCTGTGTGAGGAGGATGCAGCATGGATCAAAAGAGATGTCATTTGAAATATGAGTCATGCTGAAGGATTGCAAAATTGATACTTTGAACAGACCACTGTTTTTTTTATTAGATATATTTTTAAATATAATCTGACAGAGGAGGAGCTAGCTGACCTCACCAAAAAGGGGTTGGCCAATACAGTTGTTTAAGGAATAATTCGGTTTTACAGAGACACACATTTGTACCTAGACTCTGACCAAGCAAGATCGGTGAGCACTTAAGCAAGTATTTAGAGACTAAGTACTGTAGTAGGAATTTGTACTGTTTAAACCTTGTTTCTTTTTAAAAGATTTGTATGTCTTTTGATATAAGAGTTCTGTATTTTGTGTTTCACATATTTTTAACTATTTTAGTAAAATTCTTTTTAGAACTTACTTGGTCTGTCTTTGACTTCTTTTTATTTTGTAAGAAAAGCGCATAGTTATAGCAGACAATAGACATGCTTGAATGGTGGTACCAAACTGAAAGAGAAGCGTTAAATCTGAGGTCTTTATTAAAGTTTTAAAGGGTTCATCTCTGTATACCTGGTTGGGTGCCCATAGGCAAAGATATCTGGCCCTCCGAAGACAGATATATCTGAGCCTGTGCATTGGGGTATGCTAACAAGAGGTTAACAGTTTGAATCCCTCCAGAGCTGGAGACCAAAGGTTGATCCGAACTCACAAAAACAGACAAGAGGGTTACCTTGTCTGTTACACTGTTCACAAGACTGCACTCAGAGGTTGACACTTTGGGAGTACAGGGCCTGACCTGCTGAGTGGGTTTGTGACAGTTTACACACACAAAGCTGTATGTCTCAGGGAAACATACAGCAGCAAGTGCTTAGCTAGCTGCATGCTCCAAGCTTGTGCCTCTTAAAGCTGCCACTGATCCAGACATCCAAGCATGATGACGTCTCATTCATTAGCATATGCAGCATGACATTACACAGCCAGGAACCTTGGAACTCAGATGGGATGAAAAGGTTCCATCTCACAACCTCCTGGGACTCAGAAAAAGGGGTTAAAGCAGTAGTGCATGATAGAGGTGAACAGTTTGACCTATATTTTTTATCCTGTTTTCGATTGCCCCTTATCTTCTGACTTGTATGATACCCTTCTTTTCTCATTTTGTGTCTGCTTTAGTACTTCATTTCACATTTGAAATAATAAAAGAAGTGCTTCTTTTAATATGGTTTGGATCAGGTTTTTATCAGTATTCTCAGCAGTTTTTGCAACACCTGTCATCCCATAAGGCCAGGGAGCATTGCCTGTGGCATGATAGTTCTTTTTTTTTTTTTTTTTTTTTACAATAGAAGTGACATTAAACAACTGACTCACTTTATGGGACAATAGATGTACAAAAACAGAAGATAATACTGATGAAAACCTGGTCCAAGACATATTAAAAGGAGAACTCCTTTTATCATTTCAAATGTGAAGAAAAGTACTAAGACTCAAAATGAGGAAAGAAGGGTGTCTTACAAGTCAGGAGGTAAGGGGCTATCCAAAACAGGATAAAAAAGTCTAGGTCAAAATTTTCACCGCTATCATGCACAGAACTTTGATTTTCCTTCAATTTTCTGTCTGTTCGCCTCTGCATCATCCACATCTATTATATCTAGAAATGAATTAATTTAAAACCCCACTTACATTTTAACTCCCGGGAGGTCAGCCCATTAGGTGCTCAAGGTCAACCTGTCATGTAATGGTGATACCAGTATTGTATCTCTCTCCAAGTTTTTTTTACCATCCTAATACAATAGTTATATGGGCTTAATGTGAAGAAAGTGCCTGCTTCAAATCTTAAGCACAAGTAGTATGTGTAATACAATAAGTGATCCAGAGGTAACTCTTTTCCTTCTCTAAAACATATTAATCCCAGCAATGTTCTATTTACAAGCAAAGCAAGAGCAGTCAGTCAATCTCCCCTTCATACTCTGTTCATTGTACAATGCCCTGAACCCATCTATCCAGTAGGCTTCCCTTAAAATTAACCTCAGATCTCTAGCCCCCCCCCTTCCCCTGGATAAACGTCCATTCGTGCAATGCCATAAAATCTAAGTGAGGCAAACCTGTTGCCTTGCTTTGACAAAATGTCTGGTAAGAATGGACGTACAGTCCTTTCTGCAAATCACAGATTTATGTTCAGAGATATAGAAACATAGTTCTCTTTTTATTTGCCCCATGTACAGTATATCCTGTCACAGCTACACTTGATTAGATACACTACATAAGTGGAACTGCAAAAGATAATGTCTAATTTTAATTTTTTCATTTCTGTGGGGGTTTTATATTTCTAATAACTGTGTGCATTTATGCATTGTCCACAATGTCCACAGGGATAATTTTCCATGGGGTTGGACCATAAGCAAAACCTGGGCTTAGTTTCCAAGTGGATCCCCAGATTGACACAAGCTATAGCAAACAGCAGCTTACGTTGCAGCCAAAGTGTGCCAGGGACCCTGCACTTGATCTTGGTATAGGTGGGGTCCTTGTGCCAGACACCCCACAGTTGCCACAACTGCTCCTATGTGACAAACACATGTCTGATGGAGGCTGCTGCCCCCCCCCCGCCTGTGGTCTGCCAGCCCAGAGAGTGCAGACAGTGCCATGCAGCAGGATGGCAGAGCATGAAACAAGCATGGGCATGGCCAGGGCTAGAGTCCAGTCAGTCACTCTGGCCACACCTGTGCAGCAGCCCACAGAGACCATACCCAGGCCACAGCACTACAGTGGAACACCAGTCTACCAGACAGCTGGGTGCCCTGTGTGGCATGACACATCACTGTTGGTCCATAAACATGCCCAGTCCCATGCCATGCCTTGGTGCTGTGTGCCCTGCATACACTGCTGTCCATTGTGCTGCATTGCCAACCTCTGAATTGGACTGTGCCAGATGTCTGTGTGTTTCTAACAGGCTTGCAGTCAGGCACCCACACCCCCCGACAGTGCCTGGTGACATCTAGGTGCTATGACTGGGCACATTGGGGTGCTGTATGCAGTGGCATGTCCTCCCACCATTTTGTCATGTCATCCTTGGACATGGAGCCCAGCATGCAGCTACTCACATGCACCACCATGTGGCACTGCCACTCTACCTGGGGCATCCCTCTGCTATCCCTTGGAATTCCCCCCAACAGTGGCTGTAGCATGGCCCACCATGCACCATCCGAGCGACCCCGAGGACTGCAGCAGGATACTCTGGTGTAGGCTTGCCCATTGCTGGCTTCTGTATGAGCATCTTCACACCCATACCACCATGTGCATTGCTCTCACATGCCACCCCTGTTTCTGTCACATATCCATGACCTCACAGTCCCACCCTGTGCAACAGCTTATCCCACCATTACCCTACCTGCAACATGTGTGCCCCACTCTGTCTGCCTGTCCTGGTGATGATCAAATGGCCTGACCACACTACAATACCTGGGGTGCTCCATTGACTTGTGCTGCCAGTACAGTAGACAGTACAGATCCTGGGAGCACAGTGTGGCTTGTGGGATTCATTATGGACTAGTGGGCACACCTGCACTTTCCATACAATCTGTGGCCCTACAGGATAGTCCTAGTGCAGACAGTGCAGTGCTGTATTGTCACTGCCTTTGCCAGGATGTTCCACTAGTACTGTGCCATAAGGAATAGGCATGACACACTCTGCCACCATTGTGACTGCTGTACATAGTAGTCCTCATACTGTACTGTCCGGTATGCGTGCCTGCCGTGGAGTGTGGTTGCAGTGCAAGAGGCGTTAGACCTGCTTTGGCTGGTCTTACTCTAACAGACCATGTGGCCTTTGAGAGGTTACAAAATCCAATGTATGGGGATGATGCAGCCCTGTGCTGGCACAAGCCCCCTTCTACCTTGACACAGCCATGATTCTGCAAGTACAGTGCAGCCCAGCCAGTGCAGACAGTCCCCAACTTGCCGCAGGCTGCGATTGAAAATCGTGAATGATGCAAGATGCAGCACAGTGGGCCCCTTGCAGCATTTCTCTTTGATACAAGCACCTTGTGTCATTCCCGACATTCTGAGAATTGAGACCCCTGCCTCTACTTCTATCTCTATTATATGTTCTGAATTCATCAAGTGAACTTCCAGAGCATCGCATCTTTTAGCCACTACCAATGGCAATTCTCTAAAGACACGTTCACCCGATTCTGTAGCTTTAAGAATATGCCTATTTCTAAAAATAATGTTCTTGATGTGACTAAAAGCATTATTAAAAGCTTTAAAAAAGAATGGGCCCACTGTCTTGTCTTCCCTCTGTAGATTTTAATAGTTTGTCATGACTGTTTTAAAAGTGGACGTGTACAACTACGCTTCTGAAACCTACTTTTCAGATCATTCATTGCCCTCTCACAGTCAGATTCTTTTGAACAATTTCCTTTTACCCTAAGGAACTGTCCATAGGGTACATTTTATACAGGAACAGGGTCATAATGTTGCGGACACAACCGCGCACACCACAACAGTACAGCAGCAAACAGCATGAAAACACTCTCAACCATTCTCCATTTGTTTTGCAGGGCTTTGCCCTCTGTCCCCACCACCACCCCAGACTTATTATAATCAACTCTGAGGGTGTGTGGACTTAGAGCAAGAAAAAAAAAGTAAAAATTCCCCTGTCGGGAATGAAACCCCGTTTCCCCCAACACTGTTCACTGCAGGGTTGGGTGCTCTAGCCACTCCACCATGGGAGCTGCTTGACCAAGCACCCAACTGACAGTGTTCATAAACACTTCCTCCTCCATGGTGAGCATCAGGGGGTAGTGATACTTTCATATCGCTGTAATTCCCCAAGACGCTGGAAAGGCATACGCGCTACTCACAGCGCAGTCATGCTGTGCACAGTTTTCTCCGCGTACATATCACCTGGTACCTTTTGTGCAAGGCTCTTAGAGTGTAAACCTTCAAATCTCAAAAAAGTGTTTTTATCAGTTGGTTTTCTAAAAAGTCTGCTGGCTAATTTGTTGTTATTAGAAGATGGACAAGGTTTAGTTGTGCTCTTAAATCAAACTTGTTGATACCAGAAAGAAAATTCGGTGCCTGATAGCAGTGACAAAATGTAGTTGTGAAGTCACTTAAGGCAGCTTAGTCTATCAGCAGTCAAAAGTGATTGCAATCAGTCCTGTATTCTCATTTGACTTATTTATTCATTTATTTATTTATTTAAAGTGCTGTGTGGTACAAAGTGCATTACAGTACAATGGTATCTTTTAGTAAAGTGCTACTTTGTTTGAATGTTTTGTGCAGAAAGTCATATCCCAAATGATAATCTTTATACCATTTCTTGTTTCCAGTCCTCCTCTTCACGGCTCAATTGCCTAGTCCAGTGGGGGGAGGGGGGCCTTTATATTCCTGGCCTTCTGACATTCTGGTGTTGAATTTCTTTTTCTTTCTTCCATTTTACCAATTCCAAACATTTATAAAAAGGTGCAGATGTGCAAGAATCGAAACAACAATATCCATCAGACACTGGGGTAACTTTCGGGCCTATACTGGCAGGATGGTCTGCATCTGTCCAGGAAGGGAACAAGTCTTTTGAGCAATTGGTTTAAATGCTTCATTGGCAAGCTTTTAAACTAGTCAAGGAGGGAGGCACTGATAAGCAGCAGGAAAATCCCAGCCTCTCCCTACAAAACAGGGTACTAAATGAAAAAAACACTGAGGTAGACAGGTCAGTGGGGGATGCTGCAAAAGAAGGTAAAGCCATCAAAAAATGGAGAACAATGAGTACCAATGCCCGTAGTCTGAGTAACAAGCTTCCTGAATTAGTGGCCTTGATGGAGGAGGAACATCTGGATATTGTGGCAGTCACAGAAACATGGTACACACAAAACCATGACTGGGACATAAACATACCAGGATACACTTTCTACAGGAGGGACAGGGAGGGTAAAAGAGGAAGAGAAGTAGCTCTTTACATAAGGGAAGTAATCAAAGCAACAGAACAAAAGGGAAAACAGGGAGGAGAAGAAGCACTGTGGGTAAATTTGGAGACCGGCAATGGCACCACAATCCGCACAGGGGTTGTATACAGACCCCCTTCTCAGGGGGAAGAAATGGACAAGGAAATGATAGAAAGAATACTGAGAATGGCAGAAAAAGTGGAGATATTGCTGATGGGTGATCTGAATATGCCAGATGTTAACTGGAGTGCAGTTGCAGCAGCCACTTCAAAGAGTGGGGTTATTCTAGATGCCCTGAGGGCATGCCTTGAACCAACTAGTATTGGAGCCCACTCGAGAGGAGCAATCTTAGACCTGGTTCTCTCAAATGGAGATGAAGAGAGGATCACAGATGTAGAAGTGGGTAGCCATCTGGGAACTAGCAACCATCGAACAGTATGGTTCACAATAAACACAGCAAAAGAGTCAAGCCATACAAAGGCTAAAGTACTGGACTTTAGGAGGGCTGACTTTGCCAAAATGGGCGAGTGCCTAAGGAATGCACTAGAAAATGGGCAGGAAGGAGGTGTGGAAGAACAATGGGGAAAAATAAAAACTGCCATCACAGAGGTAACAAGCCTTTGTGTGAATCAAATTAACAAAACGAAATGATATAAGAAACCACTATGGTTCTCAAAGGAAGTGGCAGTGAAGGTTCAAGAGAAAAAGAAAGCATTCAGGAAGTACAAGGAATCACAGAAGGAGCAGGACAGGGAACTGTATCAGTTAAATCAAAAGGAAGCTGGGAAGGCAGTCAGAACAGTAAAGGCCCAAACCGAGGAAAAGATAGCCAACTCAGTTAAGAAGGGGGATAAAACCTTTTATAGGTACATCAGGGAGCGAAGGAAGACCAAGGGAGGGCTAGTGAGGCTTAATGAAGAGGAGGGAGGGAGGCAGAGGGTGACTGTGAAAAGGCAGGGATACTAAACAAATATTTTTGCTCAGTATTTACAAAGGAAGTGGGGGAGGTACCTAAAACAAACAGTAGAAACACTCTGGATACAGAAGTTGATACCAGCCCATTTACAGAAGAAAGGGTTCTGAAAAAACTCTTAAAACTGAAGGTGGACAAAGCAGTGGGGCCTGATGGGATTCATCCCAGAATTCTAAAAGAACTAAGGGTAGAATTAGTGACACCACTGACTACCCTCTTTAACAAATCATGGGAGGATGGGGTTGTACCTGAGGACTGGAGAAGGGCAGATGTGATTCCCCTTCACAAAAGCGGGAGCAAGGCAGAAGCAGAAAACTACAGACCTGTTAGTTTAACCTCAGTGGTAGGGAAAATGATGGAATCACTTCTGAATGAAATAATTGTTGAGTATCTAGAGGCCAGAGGGGCTCAGGACCCAAGGCAGCATGGATTCACAGCGGGAAGGTCATGTCAGACAAATCTGATAGATTTCTTTGACTGGGTGACCAAAGTAGTAGATCAGAGAGGGGCTGTGGACATGGCCTACCTAGACTTTAGCAAGGCATTTGACACAGTCCCACACAAAAGATTAATATACAAGTTAGCCAGCCTGGGAGTGGGTCCCAAGATGACAGCCTGGGTAAAGAATTGGCTGGAGAATAGGACACAGAGAGTAATAGTAAATGGAATCCACCTGAAGAAAGGGGGTTACTAGTGGGTACTGCAGGGTTCAGTATTAGGACCGGACCTCTTCAATATCTTTATAAGCGTACATTGCAGAGGGACTGGAAGAAAAGTATGTCTCTTTGCAGATGACACAAAGATCTGCAACAGAGTGGATGCACAAGGTGGGGTGGAAAGGATGAGAAGGGACTTGGCAAGGTTAGAGGAATGGTCAAATGTATGGCAGCTTAGATTCAATGCTAAGAAGTGCAAGGTAATGCACCTGGGAAACAAAAACCCTGGGGAAGGGTACACAATGGGGGGTGAGATACTAACAACAACAAAAATGGAAAGGGACCTGGGGGTAGTCATATCAGATGACCTAAAGGTGGGCACGCAGTGTGAGAGGGCAGCAAGGAGGGCTGGGGGGATACTGGGATGCATAGGGAGAGGCATCACCAGTAGAAAACAGGAAGTTATTATCCCTCTGTACAGACAGTTGGTGAGACCCCTTCTGGAGTACTGCGTGCAGTTCTGGAGACCCAGTCTCCGCAAGGACATAGACAGGATGGAGGCTGTCCAGAGGAGGGCAACTAAAATGGTGCAGGGTCTACACCGGAAGACATATGAAGAGAGACGAAAGGAGTTGAATATGTATAGCCTCGAGGAAAGGAGGGAGAGGGGGACATGATAGAAACTTTCAAGTATCTCAAGGGAATCAACAAAGTCCAAGAGGGTAGCATCTTTCAAAAAAGAGGTGTGCAAGAACAAAGGGGCACAATTTGAAGATAGAAGGGGGGCGGCTCAGAGGTAATTTAAGGAAGTATATTTTCACGGAGAGGGTTGTGGATGCATGGAACGGCCTTCCAGAGGAGGCTGTGGAGTCAAAAACAGTGGTGAAATTCAAGCATGCATGGGACAGTCATAAGGCAATTCTAGGGGGTGGGGGTAGGAAGAAATAGGCTGCTGGTTAACTAGGATCTGCAGCTTATCCAGTAGGTAGGGAAATGGGCAGACTGGGTGGGCCAAGCGGTCCTTATCTGCTGTCAAAATCTATGTTTCTATGTTTCTATTGTGAGCTTTTATAGCTGCTGCTTACGCACCACACTTCCTCTGCTGGCCTGGCCTCTAGATCTACCAAAATGGATGTGCAGCTGACGTTTCGGAGTCATGTGACTCCATCCTCAGAGCTGACTTTTTCTACTCAGTCACCTGCTTTTATGTAGTGTGTTCCCATGGCAAACTGAGTTAGCCATATTTCTGCAGAAATGTTGGGACACTGGTGTAAATAAGATGCATACATACTGTAACAAAATACAAACAAGCCTCAATGTCCATTTCTCTATGCTTTTACTCATCCCAAATGTACATATATACTCTATCTTACGTAAATAGTATATAAATAACACCAATAAATAACACCAATACTTAATAAAATGTGAAACTAAAACCAATTTTAAAATCAATGAGACTGCTGGTGGTTTATACTAAACCCGAAAGTAACAAAGGTCCCTGTGCACTCCCTTCATAGCATACATTTTTTCTATCATTTTTATGTGTTCTTTTCTATTATTTTTATACATTCTTTTTATTTTTGTTATTTTTCCACACAGAGTTTTTATTTTCCATGATTTTTTTACTTTGTTATTCTTATTGTCATGCTTTTCCACTTTCAACCTAGATAGTTATTCAGACCGTGTTCCTCATCAGTCCCTTTGGTTGCGTGGTCTGTAGTTCAAAAATCCAGCACTCTTCTCTTTGTTGTAACATATTTTGTATAGTTCCTCCTTTTGTAGCAGTTTCCACTTTTTGCAAGTCAATATGTCTACGAGAAGCAGCCCATCCATGTTTGGCATCAAAATAATGTCTAGCCATGGCATATTTTACTATATGTTTCCAGTTCTTATTGCTGCCTTGTGCTCCACAATTCTACTTTTTAATGCTCTTTTGGTTTGGCCTATGCAGTTCAGCCCACATGGACATGTCAAAATATGTATCACTGCTTCTGATGTATAACTGATGACATTTTAATTTCATATGTTAGGCCCAATCTTGGATAATTAAATGTTTTTGAATTCACTGTGCTCCCACAATGTGCACTATCCACTCTGGTCTATTATTCACTTTGTGTTCTTCATACAAGGTGCTTACCAGAGTGTTCCTTAAACTGTGACCATTTTTGTAGCTGATTCAAGGCCCATTATTGCAATAATTTTCCAGCCAGGGGTCTGCTGCTAACACACCTCAATGTTTTTTCAATACTTTTTTGACTTCCTTATAGCTCTGTTATAGGTAGAGCAGAACAAAATGGATTCTTCCTCTTCATCTGTTTTCACAGTTTCTTTTAGCAATTCCTTTCCCTGTACCTACTGCACTTTTTTAATAGTCTTAAGTGAAACTCCTGGTTCATAGCCTCTGCATATGAACCTTTAGCAAGTATTTGACATTTCAGTGTTCTTCTCATTGACCTCACTTGTGTTCCATTTTATTCTAAGGAGCTGAGCACGGGGAATATTATTTCTGGTGTGGGCTGGGTGGTGTCTGTTATAGTGAAGCAAAGCTGTTTCTTTCCTAAACAATTTAGTCTCTAAAATTTCTTTATTTTTGTATATTGTTGTATCCAGAAAATTTACACTTTGTTTGCTGTGTTCATAAGTAAACTTTAAGTTCTCATCACATCCATTTATGTGTTTGAAAATTTCATCCAAATCATTTTCCATTCCTTCCTATATTAATAGGACATCATCCATAACTTGTATCCACAATTTAAATTTTTCTAACCAGTTATTTTTGTCAGGTCCCATATATGGGACTCTTCCCAGTTGCCTACGTAGATATTTACTAGAGATGGGGCAAAGGTCATCCCCATCGCCGTTCCATGTTTTTGTTGAAAAACGTCTTTTCCAAAGAGAAAGTAGTTTGAGGACAGGACAAAGTCTGCTAGCTCTAATATGAACTCTAATGGTGGGACTACATCCGGCGGGCATGTCATTAGTGTTTTCTTTATGGATTCCAGCACATCCTTGTGGGGAATATTGTTATACAGATTTACAATGTCACTAGTCACCAAAATAGTGTTCTCGTTTATTCTAATATTTTTCAGGATGTTCAGTACATCTTTAGTGTTGTACACATATGATTTGTTCTGTTTTTCAAATGGTTTTAAAAAGAAATCCACAAACTTTGACATAGGTTCTGACACTGAGCCTATAGAGCTGACTATTGGGCAGCCAGGGGAGGAGGGGTATCCTTGTTTTTATCAGTTTTGGGCAGAAGGTAAATTGTTGGTTTGATAGGGCTTTCCACTGTTAAAATTTTTCCTTCATTCTCATTGATCCATTGTTTCTCCATTGCTTTCTTTATTATTAGGTCTGCCTCTGCCTTGATTTCATTTGTAGGGTCTCTTGTTAGTTTTTTGCAATATTTTTGGTCCTCCAATTGTTTCTTCATTTCTATGAGTTTAAGCTCTTTCCCCACAGTACCACTGCTCCTCCTTTATCTGCTTTTTTAATTATTGTGTCTGGTAGATTTTTCATGTCTTTTATTGCTTCCTGTTCATTTTTTGTTAGATTATTTTTCCTCTTTGCTTTTGGTATCTTTCTATTACTTTCTATTATTTTATCGATATCAGAATCTACTAACTTATTGAAGGTGTTTATTGTTGCATTCATGGACATATTCAGGACAAACTTAGATTTTTTTCCTGAAAGGAGTTTTTTCTTTGTCACATTTTCATTTCAGTTTCTTTTCCTTCTACTGTAATTATGCTATTCACTTTGGATGTTGTTTGCAGTGGGGTGTGACAATTAGATAGTTTAGAAAAAGATAGAGGATGATTTGTTTTCGTTATGGTCTGGCACAGAACAGGAGGTGAATCACTTTCATGCCTATCTGAATAGTGTGAATCCTAAAATACAGTTCATCTTACAAACAAGTGATGCCTGTATACCATATCTTAACTTTGATATTTTCAAAGCTAAAGTCAAATTAGCCAGCAGACTCAAAAGTCCCCTTTGAGACTGTGTATCCTCATCGTGGTGAACTCATATGACACCAAGCATGGATACAGGTCCAGCATGAGGGATTCCCTATCCCTACTCCCTCAGCAGAAAAAAACATTGTAAAGTAACTGAACCATATACCAATAATGTCTGGAACCAAAACTGGAGCCCTGACTCACAAAAGGTAACCATGCTGTCAGCACAATTAAGTTGTCAGGAAAGCATAAGTGAGGGAACCTTGGAGTCTAGATGGGGCATTTGCTTCCCATATAACCTTGACCTGAGAAGGGGCCATTAACTATTAATTCTGCTGTGCCTTCTGCTAGGACTTTTGGTCAAGAGACTTTTGTAATGTAGGTGGTGCATGCCTTTGGGGTATGTCTGTAAGATAAACAGCCCTAGACCTGTTCATAATTTATATACTAGAGTGAGAAAGCAAGCAATGCCTAGTCCTGGAATAAAGGAATATATGCAGTGGTAAGTGTCCCCATCCACAGTTGCATCTATGAGCTGCTAACTGCTTAGCCTGGTACACCTAGTATGATTTAAAAAGGCAGGAGGCAGAACCAGTCTGGGTGGGAGACTGAAGGATGTGCAGTGGTGAGCCACTCTGTGGCGTCACCTCCAATTCTTTTCAGAAGGTGACTGCAACAGCATTCACTGCCATGTCAGGTAGTGAGATTTGGATAGAGGAGGGTTATGCAAAAGCCTGGTACAGGGAAATAACAGAGGGCCCCTCCAGGTATAGTAATTCACTCAATAGGTCAGCAGAGTAGCAGTGTTAGACCCTTGCCCAATATGCCACTGGGCAGATGGAGGGGTCACAGCATCACCACAGGGTACTCTAAGAGGGAAAGGGATAAGGGCAGTTATTAAGAGGCTTTATAAAGATAATGCTTCTCAGTGTTTGCATCAGTTTGCACTGCTGCAGTGGTAGACTGGATAATATGACTGTTCAGGGGTTGATTGTCATTGAAGGAGGCCTTCAAATGGCATTTGAGCAGGCTTGGGAGGGAGGCCCAAGAAAAGAAACAGGGAGATAAAATCCCTGCAGATACCAAGGGCACAGAAAGTTAAGCAAAAGCACAAACAGCCCATCAGTCACATAGCCTACATCTAACCATACTGAAATTACTAGCATTCATCAACTGAGATGCTCGATGAAACCCATGCATGGGACATATTGTAAACCCAAGTACATACTGGTATATCCACAAAGCAGTGACTTGGGGGCTGTGAAAAAACAAGGAAAAAGCAAACACATGTGTAGAAGATTAGAGCAGGGGACACCTAAAAAAAGAAACATGTTAGTTTAAAACGGAGTCTGTGCCCAGTCAATAATAAGTATTAAAATGAAACTGTCCACTGTCTTGTTTGCTGAGTAGTTATGAGGTATAAAATGCAATAGTGCAGGGTATTTGCCCCTTTAAGAACACACAAGGATGGGGCAAATCTTAATTGGAGAAGTGTGAAGACTGCTTGGAAAGAACTGCAAAACGGTGGAGAATGCTGCATCATAGAACAGAACCGGTAGAAAACCAGGTATGTTAAGTACTGTTAAATTAAGCTATTCACTGGATTAACAATGGTGATCGTCGGTGGAGTGGCAGCTGTAGTAGCTGCATATGTCTGGATCCACTGTTCTTCAGAGCTTAGGGGAGTACTCAGAGGCAGAGGGGTAAGTTCTGAGTATGATGGGTGTGACTGAGTCATTGAGGGCTTCAGTACCTGTTTGTTCTTGACTGGTGAGGTATTTTTTTCTCAGTAGTTTGGGTTCTGTCCCAATGGTGGATCCTGACAAACAGGAAGGAGTTCTTTACCTCATCTGGTGTTGTCCCAGATACCATAAGTGATCATTACCCAGTTAACTGTTTATGGGATATCTCCTCCCCTTCCTTCCCATCAAAAGTTTTAACTTTTTCCAATCTCTCCAACCTTAACACGGAAGCTTTCACTTACAATCTTAACCTAGTTGACTGGTCTCCCCTATACTTTACTGATGCCATGAACATCACTATGGGCTATTTCAACTCTTCCCTACTCTTGCTACAACACAGACACATCCCGGTCACCATGAGAAGGGTAAAAGGAAAAATCACCAAATGGCTCAAGCGTCCCCTGCTCCATCTTCTGAAACTCACGGATAAACTGTGGTCTGCTTGCAAGGCCTCGCATCTATTTACTGACTTTGAAGCCTAAAGAGCCTTATGGAACACCTGCAAAAAGGAGACTCGCCTGGCTAAAAGCTCTTATTACAGGAATCTTCTAAGTTCTTCTGCCTCCAACAATAAATGGTATTGGTCTCAAATCAAGGAAATTCTTGGGAACAACAAGCCTCACCCCAACAGCCAGGATATCAGTAGCTAGAGGTGTACTACTCCCTCAACTCCTTTATGCCCTCCCGGTTCTCTACTATGCCAATGCCAGTGTGCTGTGTAAGTGGGACACTATAATAATATCTGTAGGTTCACCTTATCAGCTTCTCGCCTAACTCATTACTGCCTACTCTACTCTGGCTTAAACTGGTTGTCTCTCAAAGACCTCCAGTCACGCACCCTAGGGTGTCTTGCTGACTCCCGCCCACTCACAATTGCTAATGCTTTCAACTCCCTCTTTTCCACTCTACCTACTCTAACCCCTCTGTACTCCCCAATCCTGGTCTGCCTCATCTCCCAGAGCTCCCATTCCTCTAATTCTGGAGCAGGCTCTGGTCACATACCATGAAGTTATAAACCTACTCAAAACTGTTCTGGCTAGTGGTAGCCCAGGCCCTGATGGTATTCATCCTTGGATTCTTAGGCAGTTTGTTGCCTGGCTTGCAGTGCCAATAACCAGGCTTTTCAACCTCTCTATTAGCACTGCCTCTGTCCCCTTGATGTGGAAAATGGTTAGAACTATACCTGTTTTTAAGAAGGGAGATGCTAAACTACTGTCCAACTATTGCCCCATCTCACTTCTCCCCATGCTCAGCAAGCTACTAGAGAAACTAGTCCATCGTCAGGTCTTTGAGTACCTTCTTAAGTTTAATCTTCAATCCCCTTTTCAACATGGCGTTAGGGCTGGGCACAGCACTACCACTGCCCTGACCCTGCTTACTAGTGATGTCAAAGGTAACATGGATAAGGGCTTACTCACAAGAGCTGTGTTCATTGACCTGTATAAAGCATTCGATATGGTTCACCACCTGCTTCTACTGACTAAGCTACAAGCCCTAGGAGCCACTGACTCTACCCTATCCTGGTTCAGTAGTTACCTGGATAACCACTCTCAGGCTGTTTCCTTCTGTAAGGTTCTCTCCTCCCCCGTCCTTATCACCCGTGGTGTACTGCAGGATTCTATACTTGGTCCTCTACTCTTTTACCTCTTCCTAAATGATATCCCTAGTCCTTCTCTTCACAGTAGCTAACTCATGTACACTGATGATCTTGTGCTTTATTATTCTTCCGAGTCTATTGCTGACATTAACCTAAACCTTTCACATGACTTTCAATCCCTTCAATCCTGGCTCTTGGCTAACCATCAAATACAAAACATAGGTAAGACTCAGGCCATGCTGTTTGGGTCCTCAACAAAGTGCCCTCTGAGTTCCCTAAGCTCCTTGTCCACTGCTGGGATGGTACTACTGTCACTAACACCTCTACTTTCAAATACCTCGGGGTTACGCTTGACCTGGCTCTTGATTTTTTGGCACATGTCAACGAGGTTTGTTGGTCTGTCAATGCCAAAATAGGCACAGCCTATGGAGTGCACCACTCACTCACCCCAACAGCCAGGAAATCAGTAGCCAGAGGTGTACTACTCCCTCAACTCCTTTATGCCCTCCCAGTTCTCTACTATGCCAATGCCAGTGTTCTGTGCAAGTGGGACACTTCCTATAATAATATCTGTAGGTTCGCCTTATCAGCTTCTTGCCTAACTCATCACTGCCTACTCTACTCTGGCTTAAACTGGTTGTCTCCCAAAGACCTCCAGTTATGCACCCTAGGGTGTCTTGTTGACTCCCTTACTAAACCTCCTCATCCGGCTTCTCTGGGTGACATGCTTACCCCGGTCTCTCACTTCCGCTCCCTCAGGTCCTCTTCTATCCCCATGCTCTCAGTATGGCCCTGTGCTACAAAAATGGGAGAACAGGCTTTCTCCTATTTTGCTCCTAAGTTCTGGAACTCACTCCCCCCTCAGGTTAAAAACTCCACCTCCCACCTTTCTTTTAAGCATTCTCTGTTCTCTCACCTCTATGCCTAGGTAACTGTAACTGCATGTAACTGGCAGCTCCCTCCTAAGTCACCATGCTATGTAGCTGTCTATGTATAACTCACTTGCTGCATCTTAGTTATGTGTTTCCTTTTCCACCAAGCTTGACTAAATGACTGATTAGAGTGTGCTCCTCCTCTCACCTATCTCACTTTTTATTTGTTACTTTACTGTCTACCATTATCTGTACTTGAATTATTGTCAAATGTGCCCAATCCTCTGATGTATTACTACCCAGACTGTAATGATTGTACCTATGTTATTGTTTTTGAATTGTACTGTTGTCATCTCTGTATTCTCAATTTTGTACTCTCCCAGGTCGTTCCTGAAAATAGGCAGGATTGTTGCCTAGCACCCTTACCCGGTTACCAAAAGCTAATAAATAAATAAATAAGTATAGGACTTGGTTAGGGGTTGGAGGAGCAAGAATAGGGAGGAGTAGGAGGAGGGAGGGAGCTAAGGAAGCCAGGAAAGAGAATAGGAAAGCAAGGATGAAATGCAACCAGTACAGCTCGGTAGCAGCCAGTGCAGGCTTTATTCACTGTAGTAGGGGGGTTAGGGGGGAGTAGACAAAACTGGGATTGGCTAGGTGTGGGGTGTAGGGAAAAAAATGATTATTGCTTTAGAGTGCAAGGCAGGGGTGGAGAGTAGACAGGAAGAGGGTAGTTGAGTGCTCCCAGTGTTTACTTATGGAAGAGCAGTTATCACTGGGGGCAGTCACATAGATTTGCTTGTGCCATGAGGAGATACAGCTGTTTTTTAACGGGGCCCATTTTCCCACTGTTGATCAGAGAGACTGGGAGATCGTTAAACTATTGTGGTCCTCTAACAGAAAGGGCACATTGTGCAAATTTAGTGCACCTAAAGGGTGCCTGTAGAAACCTCCTTATGGATCTCTTGGTCATTTTGGTGGAATTAGCATGTTGAAAGATGTTTGCTGTTGTAATTGGTGTTAGTCAAAGCAGAGATCCCCCCCTCCTGAGTATGCAGGCCTGGTACTTGACACTTTGCTAATGGGGAGCCAACGAGACTCATGGTAGAACTGACAGGAATGAGTATAGCGATCTGCACCCAAGATGAGCCTGCAGACCTTGTTTAGTAGAGTCTTTATTCTTTTTAAGTCTGAGTCCATAGAGGTACTGTAGATGGTGAGACCATAGTCGATTGTGGCCAGTATGGAGCTCTTTATTAACAAGTTCAAAGCTTTTGGGGTCATTGAATGTCTATGCCTGTAGAGCATCCCATGTTTGACATCTGATTATTTTATGATGTGGTTGATGTGGCCAGTGAAGGAGAGGCGATGTGGCCAGTGAAGGAGAGGGTATCATCAAGGTGAATACCCAGGTATTTGAATGAATGGACTTGTTCCAGATCATCTCCTTTATCACTTATAATATGAAGTAATTTCACCCCACACAGTCCTTGCCTCCCACTTATGGGTGCACCTGGCTTCCCAATGTTTGCTGTCCAAAATGTCTCTAAAGTCCCTTTGGTGGGTACCTCAACACAGTGTAGATGTCGCTGGAGATCTATCTTTGGGGCCCAAATATATTTAGACAGTAGAAATGATGAAACTTCAGGTCTGGGCACAGTTTTCTGACAGAGTCCTGCACAGGACATAACCCCTAATCCTATCCTGCTAGCTAGCTACAAAGCTCTCCTCTGAGCCGCAGCCTAGAGGTGCTTGCAGTTTGTGGGGGTTTCACAGTCTGGATCTGGATTTGCATGGTACCATGGAGGTATCTCTTTGAAGGTGTACCACAGCAGCAGGGCTGACTGGAGAACTGAAGAACGTTGGTTTGCACCTGCCAGGCCTTGCCAGCGTAATCTCTGAGGCCTTTCTAGACAGTGTTCACCAGGCAGGCCTCTCACCATCTTCCTTGTTTGTCTTCATTGCAGTTGGTCTGGGGACAGGGCAGGCTCGGTCTCCTAGACTTGTAGCTTGGCACACACATTTTCCCTGAAACAGCAGTGTATCTGGGCTTTGACTCAGTCCCTAGCCCCAGTATGCACAATCACTCTGGATTACGGCAATAGCAACATTTAACACTTACCCCACTGAGGGGAAACACCAGTGGCTCAGTCCCTTTTATTTCTCTGATGCAATTCTCTTTTTTCCAGGCTGCAAATTACAGTCTTAGCTCCAGTCTGCAATCTCTGTCCTCTCAGGGTGCAAATGCTCAGACTGCATACCTTGTTAGTTTCAAAGCTGCAAAATTACAGTCCCTGCTCTTCACACTCAACTCCAAGCTCTCTCTGACTGGAAGCTTCCCATCTATATTTTTGTCCAGGCAGCACAACTTCTAAATTCTCTTTCTTTGCAGTGAAACTCCAAAGTCTCTCTCTCTCTCTGATTTCTGGCAACAAATCTCCAAATTCATTTTATCTAGGCAGCAAAATCTCCAGAGTCTCTCTCTCTCTCTCTCTCTCTCTCTCTGTCTCTCTCTCTCTCTCTCTCTCTGTCTCTGCTGGCCTGGGCTATTGGGTGCAGGTGATGGGCTATGTAGCCCTCAGCAGTCTCCACTATACTCTGTTCTCTCTTTGGACTCCAGAGGAATCCCTCTTTTTGGTGTGCTGCCAGTACTTTTATAGTTTTGGCAGTGTCCTTTCCTGATTGGCTGCACAGTTCCCAGGCTATTTTTAATGACCTCCCAGCAGCCCCATGCTTCAGAAGTCCATGGTGGCTGCCATATTTGTTTACAGTGGTTTCCCCCAAACAATGCAGTCTTTTATATTTATTATTTTGCCCTTGAGGGGCACCAAATCATTTTCTCTTAAGCTCAGAGACTTCTTGCTACTGATACCTGGCTCCACTGTCTGCCCAGGAGCCAAGGATCTTGTTTATTAGTGTCCGCAGCTGAATACCCATATACAAAGCCACGGCTCCTTTAAATCTTAGTTCTCAACAGTTGCTCATGCTCAGTACAGCACGGGCCACCGTGCTTGTTTATCTTTTGCAGTCCTGCTCCTTGGTTTCCATCAGGACTGCTACAGTGCCTCCCAAAATGCCTGGACATGCATAAACACAAGTTGGAACTTGGCCCCTTCCAGAATATGGGGCCAATGGGCCAAGGCACCAACCGCAACTGCTGCAGGGCCAGCCAATGTCTGTAGCCCTCCTGGAGCCACTTGTGGTATGTCAGCTGTGGAGCAGGGGCCACAGCCCACACAGGTAAGCCCAAATGGGGGGCTTACACATGTTTAATTCAGTGTTTGAAATCTAAAGCCATGACTCCCAACATGCACATTAGCATCGCCTACAAAACTGACAGTACCCCCAATAGAAACAAGAGATGAAAACAATTGAATCAGACACCAGTATAACAGTAAAACCAGTGGACAGATTGGGGGGGGGGCAGGGGGAGTGGTGGCTTTTATTTATTTCTTTTTTGACACCAGGTAAGAATACAATAGGCATCCATATGCCTTTGTTCAGGCATGACCTGGGAGTATTCAACAGTAACAGATTAAAACAACATTGTAATCATGGATTGCACAAAGTATCAGAGTATGTGTTTGGATCTTTTAAATGTAGAGACCAACTTCAT
This sequence comes from Neoceratodus forsteri, assembly GCA_016271365.2. Lineage (NCBI taxonomy): Eukaryota > Metazoa > Chordata > Ceratodontiformes > Ceratodontidae > Neoceratodus > Neoceratodus forsteri. Next base: position 719,529,232 of record CM057458.1, on the reverse strand, counting down.
CAAATTGAATATAGGCCCTACAAACAAGATTAGGGCAGTAATTGAAAACACTTTAGTTGACGTAGTGGGACTGGGTTGGTGCAAAATGGGGGAAAATGGTTATTGATCAAACCATACACAAATATTTTACTCTTGCCTAAGGTACACAAAACACTCAATGGTCCACATGAGCAGTCAACTGTATCAGGACCAGAGTCAGTTCTTGAACCTTTATCAAGCGTAGATATTATTTGCACAATCCTAGATACGAGAAATGTGTTGGTGCAGCGGTAGCACTACCGCTTGCGATCCCAGTGAACAGGATTGGGGAGGAGCTTGACTTATTGGAGGATGGCCGTGGTGGATGACTGAACATCCCAAAGGATGCTCTACTCCTCGGGGGGGGGGGGTACAGTTTCCACTGCAATACCCCCACCTGAGTGTCCACTGGTGTTAATGCTGTGGGGGATTATTCAAATGGGAGAGATGGTTGCCAGGCTGGCTCTGACCTGTACCACACCATGTTAGCACATGCACACATCAGGCACTCATGCATCCTGTGTTCCTGTGAGAGGGGTCAAAAGAGAAAAACACCCTGCATGCAGCATGATGAAGCTACTATGGCTCACGGGAACCTGACACACTGATTGGCCTCTAGGTACCCCAGAACTGTGCAGCTCAGGAGAAGGGAGTCCGACCACCTCCCTCTACCAATCCCAACCCAGGAGGAAAGCCTGATATAAGAGGGCCTTCCAGGTTAAGTGTCAGAGAAGATTCAGTTAGCACTGGGAAGTAACTTCAGATGTGTCAGAAGGGGGCCACTGCAGTGTAGAAGAGAGCATAAAGAGAATGTTAAAAAAGTGACAAAATATATCAAAGACAGTACTGATGTTAACACTATGATTGATTGCAACAGTAAGTTGGAATTACATAGAAACATTGAAACTGATGGCAGAAAAAGGACCCAATGTCCTCTACTCTGTCTAGGTTTTCTACCTTATCCCCCTTGCCCTATTGCTGTAGAGGGCTTTTACCATGAGGAAACTGAGGAACTGCTAGCTAGTAACAATGAATGTGAATGACTTTTATACAATGATATGCCATTATTAGGGATTAAAAGCCCTCAGAGTCTCCTTTGAACAGAGACCCCAGGGAAGTCACTCTCCAACAAACCTACATGGTGAACTGGCACATATAGTGCTAAGTGAGAACGTGCTCAGGTTTGAGGATACTTATTAATAGATACATGGGATACCCATGGGTATTTTTGTATTTTGTATTGATTTATTTCACCAGGAAAAGGCTCCATTGAGCAAGTTCATTTACAAGGAGCTCCTGGGTTATGGCAGCATACAAGGTCAAAAGACAATGATATACAACAGGATACAAAAAAGTAGTGCAAAGGATACATTGACACTTGGGTACAGTTATACAATCATAGAGTAGTAAAGAACAATAGTCAGGGTAGATATACAAAGCATTAGCAAAATGAAATATACAAAGGCTGGCCCATTGGTGCAGTGGTTGGATTTCCACTTGTGACGCTGGCGAGCTGGGTCCGGGAGTGGACTCAGGTCACTGGAGGGCTGGCTGGGGGGGAGAATGACTTGAGCATCCCGTGACAGCTCGCCGTCTCCAGGGGGCAGGGTGGGGGCCATTGACCACAACACACTTGTGTGACCTTGGGCAGAGGCTCGGAGGACCACAAGCCCCCACTTGGAGGGATGGGTGGCCAAGATATGCATTAGCATGCAGCTCCTTGACATCAGGGGCTTTCACTCCATATGGGAGAAAAATGGTAAAAATGTCTGCCAGCTCCAGGATGACAGGCTTCTTGGAGCATGCCTCCAATGTCCCCCACTCACCTGGCCGCCTCTCTGGACAGACGAAATGAAGGATTATGAGGTGGAGAGACTCCACATCATCCCCGCTTTGGGGGGCAAGCTGCAGCTGCATGGGTGCCAGGAGCTAGGTCTGGGTGAAGCGAGTGGCAGGAGGATGACTCCTTGTATGCTCTGAAGGGTGTGGGTCGGCAGGTTGTAGGGTGGATAAAAAAAGCAATAAAAAAAAAATGAAATATACAAGTTGAATTAAATAACCATGTGATTGACTCAATATGAGCTACACAGCATGCACAATGGCAATCACAGAAGGCAATGAAATGAGATAGGCATAATTTAACCACATGAGCAGACATCAGTACACAACTTTTCCATGCCAGCTTTAAAAACACTACAACTGACCAGGGTGTTTAGCTTTAGTGAGGTTAACCCATTTTTGCATGATACAGGGACGACACAACTGATAACCATTTTTCTGAACTGTGTAGCATATCTCAGGATCCATGAGGATGACGTGGTTTTTCCTGAGAGTGTAGTTGCTATGAGAACTGCAAAAGAGGTCAGTGATATAGTAAGGTAGCTTGTTCAGCAGCATCTTAAAAGCACACATATAGAGATTTTTTAACCTCCTGGTGGCAAGGGAGGGTCAACTAACAGAAGCATACTGTGCATAATGATTAGTTCTAGGTCCTAAATTGATCATGAACCTGATTGCTCTGTGGTAGCGTTACGTATACCCAGTTTTGATAAGCAGGTAGTGGAGCAATGATTGTATATTAGGTCTACATAGTCCAAACTTGGGAGAAAGGTTACCTGGACTAGGCGTTTCTTGGCATCCATCAGAAAACGATGTTTATTTCTAGAAAGGGAACCTAGCCTGCAATGCGTAAGCATTAAGGCACGACAGTGTGTTAGACACTTTAACACATGGCTTGGAGGGATTGTGAGGCAAGATACCACAGGCCTCCTAGCCATGAGTTAAGGTGTCTAACACACACCCTGGAGTGCTGTATTGCACTTATGAAATAGCTGACAATGCTTTAATGCAAAAAAAAAAGTACAACTGTTATTTTTTTTAGTAATTTCGATTTATTTATGAGAAAATTACTATTCAGGAAAAAGTAGTTCCTTCAGTGAATTACTTAAAACTCTTTAAGATCACATTTTAAATGCAAAATAGTCATACTAAATGTAAAACAGTACTTTTAGTACATAAAAGTGTTAAACACTATCTTTTAAGCATTAAACTGTATTATTAATGTAAAACACAATTAATTTTTTAATTAGGTCATGAAATACTGACATGAAAAGGAATGCATTTTAACAGTTTTTTTAATAACATCTTTAGACACTGAGAAAACTGATTTCATTTTGTGTATTTCATTGCTTTTAGGTTTATTTATTTACCAACGTAAACCGGGCTATTGAATGTCAGGCTGCAGTGTCGCATCGTCACTCCATCGAAGTTCTGGTTTGGCTTTCGGTTTGCCATTTTATTGTCGATCACTGCTTGAGATGTGGCATTGCTAGTTTGGAGAGTCTTGTGTTGTGCGAGCTCCATAATTTTCTTCTGATGTTTGCAGGTGGTTTTCTACTTTTCATATGTGAGCTTGCATTGCAATGCGTGGCAGTCCAAGGTTGTTTCGTCCGAGGTTGTTTCCCTTTAAATTCTGTGTTGCTGTGCTGACGTGCTGGCTTGTCTTGGAGGTGCTGGGATACAGGATAAGACTTAAGGTTGCATTTCCTCCATCGAGGGTCATTTTTTCATTTTTGGGAGGTTTTGAGCACAGTTTTTTCATTGGAGTAGTGTGTGGTATGTAACATGTGTCTGTATTTGTGGCTAGTATGTCAGACCATTTTTTTCTGTCATGCTTGGTTGGTCTCCAATAGCTCTGGAGGCTAGATTAGTTTCTATGACCTGTTATGGTCATAATTTCTCAACTTTCTAAACCTGCATTAGAAAGTAGCTGTACTGCCATCGCCCTTAGGCAATGATTTGTGTACCTTTGACTTAGGTGACATTCCTCACTTAAGCACGACATCATAGTCGCAAGGTAATTGAGTCCCATCGGCTCACTGGAATACCATATAGGCAGTTTCTCTGGTTTGGCTTGTGGCAATCATTGTGGGTGCAAGTATAGAGCTTTGGAGTTTTCAGGCAGTTTGTTGACATATTTTTTGAAACTTTGAACCGGGCACGGAGGATTTCTGGGTAGGGAATACATGTATTCCCTATGTCCTTGCTTGTCTGTTTCTAGGGGATTACAATGATTTTTGGTATGTTCATTGAAACTGAGCATGATGTAGTCCATCCTGTTGTCATATATTTTTAGGGAGAAGTGTTCAGATTTTAGCTGATGGAGGCCTTCCCTGCCACGCCTGGCCATGTGGATTTGGATATCAGTCCAAACCTTTCTTACTAAGCCAGGTGCAGTCAGGGGTGAAAGTGCTTCAGAACGCCTGAGTTTTTGTAAGTCGCTGTCCATTAGAACCTCATGGTGTTGGGAAGTGTCTTTCTGTTGTCTCCTGTACTGCTTCATTTTAGCAGTGAACATCACATTGCTGCCCTTGAATTCTCTGTCTGTAATTATATTCATTGAGCGGCCTACTGCCACCGAGCCAAGGTACCTGTTTAAAGCTGCATGTAGACCGCAGAAGCTGGAGATTGTGTACTCTTGCCCTGTGGTTGTGCATGCTTCAACGCAGAACTTCCTAAAAATCTTGTTTAGCTCTTCTTTTGAAGCATTTCTTCAGTCAGTGATCATGTCGGTGGCTGCTGCCCATTCCCTGAATACTTTAAGTGCCCAGGAGGTTGCTCTTACTGTATTTTTGAAATTTTTTTCAGCTTTGAGATTGTCAAGCTGCAGTTCTGTTAGCATGTGAAACCGTTTACTCACGGTTTCCTTAATGGCACATATTTCAGCTACTGCTGTTTCTCTCTCCACAGGTTCATTCACCGGGCCCATTAAGAGCAGGATATCTTCTTCAGAAAAACTTATTTCAAAGCTGTCTTCTGCCATTTTTCTCAGGTAAGTAGATTTACTGGTATTAGTGACTTTTGCTTACTGTGGATATGGGAAAACAAGATGGCAGCTTTTATTTTTTTAACATTCTATTTTGGAACACTGGAAGAATGGGCAAGATCAGTGCCCACCTGGCATAGCCTGGCACAGCCTGATCTTTTTTCTATGGTGTTAGACATATTAGCACATTCTTAGGAGCCAATCAGAATGCTTGATTGCTGCCAGCCATTTCATGAAGTTTTTTACATAGTATCTTAATGTGGGTAGAAAAAGACAATCTACTGTCAGGCTATAACCTGTGGTAGTTATAGCTGTTTACCACCTCGAGAGTATCTCCTAGTAGTATAGTTATGGTGGGGGATGAAGCACAGAACAAGGGTGCATTATTTGATGAGAAGAAAATAACTTTAGTTTTGCTAGCATGTAGAAGCAGCTTGGAATGGAAATGATTAGTCTGAAGCAGACTAAAAAAGCCACTTGGAGGTCCAAGCATATGGTGTCAGTATTAGGCCTTGAGATGTTCAAGGAAGAGTCATCTGAATAAAAGTGTAGATTGGCATTGCTGATACTAACATCCAAGTCATTGATATACAACATGAATAATGAGGGATCAATAACAGATCCTTGGGGCACACCTCTAAGTAGTGTAGTACACGCTGAGAAGAGACATTCTGCTTTAACCTACTGAGATCTCCCAATTAGATAGTTGGAGAACTACCTTAATGAAGTTGTACCGATCCCTATGCTATACAGCTTTTGAAGGAGGATGTGGTGGTCGATAGTGGCAAAGGCCTTGCTTAGGTCAATTAAGACAGCCCTTGTTAAAAGTTTTTGTCAGTGGTACACAATCAATCATTAGTAATCTTAGCTGAGGCAGACAAAGTTCTGTGCTTGGGACAAAATCCGGATTGCAGGGGTATTATAAGATTTGAATGCTCCACATATTCCCACAATTTAGAGTTGACTAGCTTTTCTAGTAGTTTAGACAGCATGGGGAGGATAGATATGGATCTGCAGTTGCTGAAGTTGCAGGAATCATCAGATTTAAAAAATGGAATGATATATGCATATTCCAGAGTAAGGGAAGGTCGTTGCAGGTGAGCGACAAATTGAAGAATTAGGTAATAGGTGCTGTTAGGTGTCAGTAGCATATTCTAAGAAAGAACGGGTTCAGATCATCAATACCAGCACTTTCTTTGGTGTCTAAACTTAATAGGAGTTGTTCCATCTGCTTGAATGTGACTGGTTGAAAGGCAAATGAGTTTGTGATGTATGGGGTAGGGAAGGGAAATGATGCAGTAGAGGATTTATCAAAGACCAGTCCAACAGATGCAAAATGAGCATTTAATTCCTTCAAAATAATTTGCTTCTCTGAAATCAGATTACCAATTACTGAAATTTGCAGGGGCAGGGAGGGGGCAAATGTGCCCCCCAATTCATTTTATCATTTTGCAAAATTTGGCTGCATCAATTCTGGCTTTGCCCAAGGAATTGAAAGGGGAAGTCCCCTCAACCTATTTTCTGTATAGTTGTGTGGTTTTGTAGGCATGACAAATGATTCCCACTCTAGCATCCCCCCAATTTCATCCTAATTTAAACATAAATGAGGTTTCTTCACTCTGTTTTACCCTGGTGTGAAAATCTGTTTGTCTCCATTGCAAAGGTCATGACCCCATTCATGCAAGGCATAGTGGGAGTTGATGATGTGTACCTGTATAAGTCAGCAGAAGTTATACTCTCATTCAGTTCTGTTACATGTCTTCTGAACTCCCTGTATTCTCTAAAAGCTTTTTTTCTAACTCAGATACACTTTAAGCTACAGAAAACAGCACGGCACTTACTATGCCTTGTAGAGTTTCATGGCCAGCATAACATAGTAACATAGGGACTGCAGAGGATAGCAACAACACTGACTAATACAGTATAACTATTGCAGGCTTGGATCCACGATGGGTCATCTACAAAATATTTGTCGAATGACTCAACAGCAAAACCAGCAGGTCAACTGCATTTAGCAGTTGGTTGTTGGTTAGCAGAAGCAACAAGTGTTTTCTTCAGGAGGCTCTGCCCCTCAAACCCCACCCACATGGGGGGGCTGTGCCACCCTACTTAGGATTCTCAACTCTGAGTCGGAGCTGAGTTGGAGGTGCAAGACCCCTTCAGACAATGCCAATGTGCCAGCGAGTTCTCTACAGTGACGTGGCGCTGTTGTCACTGTAGGGGACTCTGCTGTTGACATGTTGATGTCGGGGATGTATACCGCAGGCTTTAGCACTAAAATATCATAAAATTCTAGGATGCCTTACCTGAGTTGGATCATTACCTTTGCAATGGAGTCAAGCAGGTTTCCACACCAGACTTAAGTAACTTCATTTACAGTTAAATCCTGATTAAATTAGGAGGGTACAAGAGAAGCAATCACTGTTCATACCTATAAACTACTCAGATAAACGGAACAAAAGGCTAAGGGGACCTTTCATTTAAATAGTAGTTGACCTTGGTAACCCTAATCAGCTTGTTACAGTAATTTCTCAAAGCCTTAAATTTAGTCTAGTCTACATCAGATTTTGTGCACCTGACTGTGGCCCAGAATGAATCCCTCTGCTTTAGGGCCTCTTTAAATCCCTGCTAAACCATAGGCAGAATACCTTTTTGGCCCTGCATTTGAACAATGGTGCATGTATATTTATAGACCCCAGCAATAATTTTTTAAAGATCTTGGTTGTCTCTTGGACCATAGGGGCAAGGTACATATGCTGTCAGTTAACAGCTGCCACGTCATTTAGAAAATCTGGAATCCAGAATTTGGCAAAGCACCTATTAAATATGAATTTGGCTTGAGGCACATAATTTTTTTAATACCCCGGTGCAAGCTGCCACATTATGGTCACTAATTTAGTTATGGAAAACAGCTGAATGAGTGAATTGATGTGGCCTATTTGTTAGAGAAGGTCCAGTAAGAAAACATTTAAGAGGTTATTTGGGTTATACTTTGTAGGTTTTGTTATAAGTTGCACAAAACAAAGCTCATGACAGATCCTTTTTGGTTCATTAGATTTATGAGTGAGCCAATCCATGTTCAGACCACCAAGTATCAGTGTTTAATCATCTGAATGCTTGCTTACTATGTAAATAAACTCTGGTCAGAGCCAACAGGGATGCTATATGCTTTAAAAGTGCTGGAAGGGAGCTTAACGGCATTCACAAACAAATGGAGCCCGACTAATTGCCCAGCTTGTTCATGTCCTGAACAATGGCATTGCAAAATAAATCACAGGCTACCTCAGGTAGTAGAGTAGATAAGGAATCACTGTAAATTAGGATGTTTGAACAGCATAAGTTATTCATCCTTGCATATGATGTAGGGGTGGACATGCTGATTAGAAACATAGAAACATAAAAATTGTTAGCAGATAAGGACCTTTTGGCCCACCTAGTCTAGCCAATTTTCCCTACATACAGTGCCACTGCAGACCCTACTCAATCTTCAGACCCCCCACCTTATTTCTAAAGTTCACTTCTGCCCATTCCATGCATGCTTGAATCCTGTTACCATTTTAACACCCACTACCTCCGCTGCAAGGCTATTGCACGTGTCCATCACCCTTTCCATGAAGAAATATTTCCTCACATCTCTTTTGAGTCTCTTTCCTCTAGATTAATAGTGTGACCCCTTGTCCTTTAGCATCTTTTTCTTTGTAAAATGCTACCCTCATGTACCTTATGTATCCTCACGTACCTTATTAATACCTGTGAGGTACTGGAACGTTTCTATCATGTCCCCCCTTTTTCTTTCTTTCCTATACGGTACATATTTAATTCCTTGAGACTTTCCTCGAAGGGCTTTTGATGCAGGCTCTGCATAGTTTTGGTTGCCCTCTTCTGTACCACCTGTACCCTATCCATAGTGAACCCTGCCAGGATGAAGTGCAGTGTCACAGGTTTCCTGCATGACAAAAGGGATTAACTCCCATTGCAATTGCATTGTTTGCTGCAGCAACTCTACTGCAGAATTCTGCAGAGTTGAGCTTTATCCTGTTGGGCTTCACTGTATGTCGTTCTGGAGGTGGGGACTCCAGAACTGTACACAGTACTCAAGGTGAGGCCTCACCCTTAACTTACACTGGGGTAACACTAACACCCTTTTTCTGCTGGTGGTACCCTTCCCTGTGCAAGTGAGCATCCTGCTAACTTTCCCCACTGCCTCATCACACTACTTTGCTACCTTCAGATCACTAGAAATGATCATCCCAGGACCCTTTCCTGTTTTGTGGTTCTCAATACCTCCCAGCACAATTGGTATATTGCCCCCAGGTTTTTGTGCCCCAGGTACATGATTTTGCAGTTTTTTGCATTGAAACCCAGTTGCTAAATCTTGACCAGTCTTCCAGCATTATTCAGATCATCTCTCATCCCCCTCCCCGTGTGTCCACTCTGTTGCAGATTTTTGTGTCATCAATGAACAGGTGTTTTTTCCTAAAGACATTGAAGAGGACTGGGCCTAGTACTGACTCCTGTGGCACACCACTGGTCACTTTGCCTTCTTATTTATCACCAACCTCTGAATCCTGTTACTTAGCCAACTTCTTACCCATTTTACTACTTTTGGACCCACTCCTAGGCTGTCCAGCTTGCTCACCAGTCTTCTGTGTGGAACAGTGTCAAAGGCCTTATTGAAATCCAGGTAGACCACATCCACCGCTCTGCACTGATCCACTTCCCTGGGCACCCAGTCAAAGAAATTGATCAGGTTTGTCTGGCAAGATCCCCCCTCCCCCCCATGAAACCATGCTGCCTTGGATCCTGTAATCCACTGGTCACAAGATATTCCCCAATCCTTTTCTTCATCATGATCCCATTATTTTACGCACCATTGAAGTCAGGCTAACAGGTCTGTAATTTCCTGTGTCCTCCCTGTTACCTCCTTTGTGAAGTGAGACCACATCTGCCCTCCTCCAGTTCCCCAAAACTTCCCCCGTGTCTAGTGACAGGTTAACCAGGGCTGTCAGAGGTGCAGCCAGCATCTCATTGAGCTCTTTCAGCGTCCTTGTATGTACCTCCCCAGACCCCATTGCCTGCTTTTTGATCATTGATTGTTTTTGTTTCCCTTTATTCTTGCATGGCTAGACCTTATTTACATCTTACAAAATTACTAAAAACATTACAGATTGTAATTTAAACTGCTGTCTTCATTGTTGCTAATTATACATTTTTAAATCAGAAATGCTGCATCATAGCAAGTAAATATGCACGGGATAGTGACCATGAACTTTATGATGCAGTGATGCATCAATTGCTGTTGCTGTAGATGGAGAAAAAAAACCTTTCATAAAAAATCATTACTTTGAACTTGGTCACTTTAAAAGTCTACATTCATTGCCAACAAATAAAGACACTAGGTAACAATATATTAAACAATAATATACATAGTAACAATTGTGAGACCAGAAAGAACAGATACACTCACATTATACATTGTAACAAATCTCAAACAGCAGTGGACACCCTGAAAAATTACATAGTTACCAATCTCAAACCCCAATGATCAGTCACCCTTTGAAGTAAAACAATTATACACAATTACACAAAATATCACTGCATAGTTCATTAAAAAACCTCCTAAGACACCATAACATTACAATAAATAAATAAATAATAAGGCTACATCTCAATATGTGAAACCTGTCCAGACACACAGGTCACATCAATTCTTCACAACACATGCTCTGACTGAGTGAAATGTCATTCTTTCACATTCATAATATGAATTCTGCGCTTTGCTAGTCAAACACATCTGCAAATGATGGCACAGTTTTAATTTTTGAAATCGCACCTCCAAATGAATAATACTGTCAAAGACTGCAAAAGCAAGACTCATCTGGAGCATGGAAATGGTGCAGGACGTGGCCAAAAATAAAGGACAAGAAAGTAACACTGACTGCAGAGTGCACACAAATGATTAACAAATGCAAATTATAAGATGCAAAAAGGGGATTTATTATTGAAGTTATTCTCAGCTGATTAAACAATGAAAATGCAATAGGTTTGAATTGCTGGGATTGTTAGTGTTCTCCTAACTTCCATACTAAATCCCCCTTTTTGAAGTTTAGACTTAGCATTTCTTCATCATTTTATGTACTCTGCAGTCTGTGTTTCTTTGTGAATGATATTATCATATAAGGTTATGAATGAATAAAATGGTAAAACTTATGAGTTTATGTGTGGATTTGAATGGATGCAAATACACACATTTTTATCAACTAACATATGGAAAATTATTATGGATAATTTGTGCCGGCCCATTGGTGCAGGGGTAGGATTTCCACTTGTGACGCTGGTGACATGGGTTTGACTCTTAACATTGGCTGTCAGAGGGCTGGCTGGGGATGGTGGGGGATTGAGTGTTCCATGGACTGCTCTCCTCCACTGTGTGTGTGTGTGTGTGTGTGTGTGTGTGTGTGTGATTGAGAGTCTAGTGCAAAAGTGCTCACCCCTGGCAGAGGCTAGGGGATCTGATGTGACCAGTGCCTGATACGTGAGGAGGTGGGATGGATGTCAGTTTTGTCCCACTGATGACATTGCACATCGCACCACCTGAGGGGATTAGCATCCACAAAAAATGCTGCCTGTCCCAGGGATGACACTGCCTCCTGATACCATGGCCCCCCAAAGTACCCAACCCTGACCAAGACCATGTTCTGTTGGATGGCCCAACCCTGTGGCCCCACCTGGGGGGGTAAGCCTAGGGAGACCTGCCAGTCGCAGTGATGTGGCCAGTACCCTGGACCTGTCTCCATGGGGTGGGGATGTCTCAGTGGCCCCACACTGGGGGGTAAGCCATGGCAAATTGGGTATCGGTAATGGGGGGGGGGGTCCAGGAGGTAGGGCTGATAATATGGGACAGGTGGCACCAAAAAAAAAATATGGATAATTCATAGATCCACTCCATTTTGACTAACATTCATACTTTTTTATCTCATCAGATGCTGTGTATTCCTATCAGTACTTCAGATTGCAACATTCCCCTCTTCAAATTAAGTCAAATCATTCTGTTCATTTCAATCAATTCATTTTTATGTTGCTTGCGCTTGCACAAGAAACATTTTGCTACAGATAATGGCATTTCAGAAATGCGTCACTGAATAGCCCAATGCAGGTCAAGCTGCGTTGGGCTCATCCTTGGCAGACCAATGATCATGCAAGCTAAGTATGACAGTGGTTCACAGATTATGGGCAGAAACTTTATGTAGTTGAAAAGAATGAACCACTCCAATGAGAGAGCACTTCACCCTTTCGTTTGTGGCTTTATCCAAATGAAATGGCCAAGTGACCTCTCATGGAGTGCTTCATTTGTTTTGAGGTACATCTTGAGAATTTGAACATAGTTTATGTTGATGCTTTCTAATGCTAACATTTTCCATCTGAAAACACACCACACATCGTAGCACTGCACATTAGCACAAACATCCCCATAAGGCAGCTGTTTTCTCCCTGCTTCAGATATACAGTACATACCAGACTTTAGTGACCATGCCAGAGAGGGCACCAATTACTGTCAAAGTCATCATGGAATAGCAGAGAGTGAGCTGAGAGTGCTGTTTTCTAGTTGAAGACAGATGTCAAGGAAGACAAGTGCAGTAAAAAAATGTTAGTAAGTTACAGGTCATAGTATGGTGCTGGTATGTGTGTGATGCCTGGACAAATGTTATTCATGACCATAAGAGATTACTATATATAGTTAGACTTCCTTTGCTGTTTGGGCATTTCTTCTGGCCAGCCACCCTTCGTTCCTATGCCGGCACTCCCAGGTGTGACATCATCCTCTGCACTAGCTCTCTGTTCCCTTCAGAGCACCACTTCAGTGTTGGACCTTCTCCTTAATATAGTTTGTCAAAATATATTTCAGTAACATCGAGTTCTGTGGATGCTACTGCTCTATCATTCTAACCTCTCTTTTGACAGGCAGCATTGGACACTCTCCAATCCCCTTATCCCTGCTCTGCTCGCTACCCATCTCCATGCTCTGTCTGCACTCATCTCCATGTGCTGCCCACTCCCATCTCTGTTCACTGCCCACTAACAACTCTGTGCTTAGTTCACACCCTTCTCTGTGTGCTGCCTGCTCCTGTCTCCATGCTCTGTCCACTCCCATCTCCATGTGCTGCCTGTCCCCATCTCTGTGCTCTGTCCACTCCTGTCTCTGTGCACTGCTTGCTATGCCCAAGCCCCCTTTCACTGCTTTGCCTGCTTTCCTTTTAATCTGTCATCTGTTGTCAGCAAAAGTCAGCAGCTCACTCCTGAAAGTGGCTCGAGTGTATGTCAAAAGCACTGTAGGAAAGAGCTTCCAGTGGCTGCAGTGATGATAGTACGACAGTTCATTCAGTCACCTGCATGAGTAATTTCTACATTGTGATAACCATTTATTCACTGGTCCAGTGGATGACTGAGCTACCATGGTACTGCTTCAGAGAGGAGTGGGAGGAATGGGGACCATGCTGAAATCCCTCTCCCTTGCCAGGAAAGCTAAGCACTCAGAGAGAGAACATGAAGCTGAATGAAACACAAAGAGAGAGAGAGAGAGAAATGTTCCACTGAGACAGCTTGAAAAACATTCACACAGAGGTGAGTTATAAGCTGTATGTATGCATACAGAGTAAAATACAAAATTTCTGCCTTAAAGCTCATTAAAGTGGAAGGAGTAAAAGTGCCAAAAAAAGAAACCAAAGGAGAGAATTAGGGCCGTACATGTGACAGAGAGAGAGAGAGAGAGACACACACACACACTGACCAAGACAGCAAGAGCCATGGGACAGTAGGGCATCACTACTTTTTGCAGTTTGGCCCCGACTATACCTCTAAAGCAGCTTCCTATACCATGCCATACTTGCATTCAGACATCAAGGACAGTATTGTTAATAGCTGCGCTTCAACAGTAGCTGTTTCTACAACTGCATTTAATGAACACCTGCCGTTTCTAGTTTGTATCACTGTTTTCACAGATGTGACTTATGACTTACTTTGTTTCCTACAGACAGCAACAGCCAGAGGCTGCACGGTACACAGGGCAGTGTTGATGGACTGTCCTGTCTCTGTCTCTCAAGTGAGAGCCTGTACTACTGAGCATTAGGGAGAGAGTGGGGGCCTGCATCACACTGTGCTGGAAGTGCACTATCAGTGCCAAACGTTTAAACAGCAAATACAAGCAAGCAACACTCGGCATTGACAAATGCTTGTTGAAGTATGGTATGGCTAATGAATACAGGGTTGGAAATGGTTAACTTAACACACCTCCTCTATGTCTCTGTCTCTGTCTCTCTCTCTCTCTCTCTCTCTCTCTCCCTCTCTCAGTCTAACAAACCAAATCACGTGTGGCATGATTTTGATTTAACATAATGAGCTCATTTAGAACTTACTATTTACAAAGTTATACATTGTAAAACTTGGCATGCCTCAGGGTCAGTGTCTTACCCATATAACTCAGTCTGCAGCTAAAGAGTCTTCTGCCATGCTGCTATTTACACATTGAAGTGAGCAATGACAGCAGACGGCCCAGACTGTCTCCAACATTAATTACTCACTTTAGTGGAGTGATTTATATCTTTCTTGGCTGGCACCACAAGAAGGAAAGCAACCCCCTACCCACAGACCTTTACAAATATTTCACTCTGTGTGTGTGTGTGTGTGTGTGTGTGTGTGTGTGTCTCTCTCTCTCTCTCTTTCTCCACCATATCAGCTGTGGCATGATTTTTCTTTCAAGTTTCTAAAATAGATTTAATTTAATGAGCTAATTTAGAATATATTATTAACAGAGCTGTACACTGTAAAACTTTGCATGCCTCAGGGTTTATGTTATACTCCATAGCTCAGTCTACAGCCGATGAACTGTTTCCTAGAACAAAGAGAAAATCCAGCAGCTACACTCAAACAGAATGCAGGAAAAACACACTGCTGTTAAGACAGGCATGAAAATAACATTACTGATTTGTCTCGTTTACAGACTCCCTGTCAGCAGTTTCCTAAATCCAGCTTCAGGATTACTACCTTAATGACTGAGGGCCCAATTTTCTAACGGGTTCCAGCCACTGCAAAGGACTTGCTGCTGAGAGTTCATTGCAAGAGGAGACTTATGTCAAACTGTGCCACAAGTGGGATTTTTGAAAATGATTGCCGCAAAACCCATGTCGCAAGTCTGTTGTGGTGAATGCAGCAAAATTAAACCAGCTCACTCCTGGTCTAACTTTGCATCTGATGGGGACCCCGTTTACAGGGCTTATGCCAAAGGTTTGGTGCAAGCTGCCATAAAATCAGGAAGGTTTGGGAATGAGTCCGGGTCGTTGGGGGTCGGCAAGGGCAGGAGAGGATTAAGCATCCAGAGGACATCTCTCCTCTCTCAGGAGGGAGGGGGGTCTGCACTCAGCACTTGACTGGCCTCTGGTGGAAGCTAGTGGTACAGCAAGTGCAGAGCCAATGTCAAAGAAAGGGGGAGTGGCGATGCCAGCTGTGATGCCTTGGCATGGGGTGAGTGCCACTCCTCCACAAGAAAACAGGAAAATGCCTGCTGACACCGGGAAGAAGGAGCACCTGGAGCTTGCCTCCTATGTACCCTCACCTGCCCAACTACCTCCAGTCCAACAAAGATGTTTAGTAGCAGGGTGCTTGCCTGCCCCACCTTGGCCCCACTCGGGGGGGGGGGCACAGCTCCATAGGGGCTGAGAGGTAAGTCCGGACGGGTGAGTGAGGCAGGAAGATGACGCCTTGGCAGTCCCAAAGGGTCCGGGGCTGCAGGACATAGGGGGATAAAAAGAAATTAAAAAAAAAATTAGGAAAATGTCACAACTTGTGTCCTTGGTTATAAAATAGGGTGCAAGTTGTGGCAGCCTCTTGGATGCAGGTGTGTCAAGATTTGCATTGAACACAGGGCTAGATGCAAGCCCTGTGCCCACCATTGAAAACTGTGCCCTGAGTCTGCATCCTCCAAGCACTTATCTATGTTGTTTCATGTCAGAAGAAAGGAAACAGTTTGGTGTAGTCCAGGCAGTGGTGGGGGCAGACAAAGAATCACCACTGTAATCAATGTGCAGGAGGCGGAGATATGAGATGCAGTTCCAGCTGAAGCACTCAGTGGCGGACAACAGTCTAGGAATCTGATCACATGCTACCACAGTTCCTTCTCTCTCCTATATCATACCAATACATCAACATGGCTCTGCTCTTACAGCCATAAAAATGAGATGCAGCAGCTCCAAGCCAGTTTCGGGCAGTCTATAGCAACCAATCATATTAGGGGATTCACTTCTGCACAAGGGAATTTTAACAGCCAGGCACTCAAATTAATTTGATACAGAGAGGGAGCTCATTGAGGGGGAGGAAAATCTGTCACTGATGTATTGAGCGAATCCACCCCCAGAAGGTCTGTCCGGGTGATGTTTGTTTGTTTGCTTTTTAATTTGTATTCAGAAGACCTTTGAGTTGAACAGCCATTTCTCAAAGGTGTCCAAGTCAGTAAATTCATCACAAAACATGATACACAACATTAAGCATAGAACAAACATATACATAATTCATTTAATAACTTTTTCACAGACCAGAGGTTTAAAACTCAGTCTACTGGTCCCATGTCCTGTCACCCCATTTCTCTGGAAACTGTGAACACTACCCCCGAGTTCCACTTTCAACTGGTCACTTAGAAGGAGGTACAAACTCTCCTAAAGCAACTAAAGGCCGAAAGCTCTGCAGGTTTTTATAAACTGAAGCTTAAAATGTTAACTGGGAGAAAAGGGCTGTCATCTGCAACTTGAAGGAATGGAAGGTCAAGGGCATGGTCACCATTGGTGGCAGTGAGTTACAGGCTTTGATGGCTATGTAGGCAAAAGAGCTCTGGCCCATAGTGGTTCTCCTGCAGGTCAAAGCCAGTTTACCATAGCCCATGGACCTTATGCTACAGCAGTTGTCGGTCTTGGTTAGTAGGCTGTGGACCCCAGGAGGTATATGACCATGCAGGGTCCTTTTGATGAGAACAGCAGAGTTGCAGGTGGTGCAAAGGTCAAAAAAGAGCCATTTGGTGGAAGTGTACAGATCACATCAGAGAGAGTCCTGTTTCCTAAGTACAGATTTACAGGTGTGGTAATATTTTTATTGTTATTATTATTATTATTATTATTATTATATTATACACTAAGCTAAATGCTTGTTTGCAGGTGCAACTTGGGAGCACAAGGAAGTTAAGTAACTTACTCAGGGTCACACAGTATGCAAGTGGGGGCTGTGGGATTCAAACCCAGATCTCAGGTTTGCAGCAGAGCCTTAAACCACTGTGCCATACTGTGAGGCCACTCAGATTTCTTTCACAAACAGTATTGTTAGCAGCCGAGTAGATTACTGACCCATGGTCGATGAAGGAAATGCCAAGACTGGAGACTGGTAGTTTTGTGAACTCATAATTTAATTGAAGAGGGTAATGAGATTTCGGGGGGGGGGGCATAGATCCATTTAGCCATGTCTCAGTGAGTAGGAATATATCAGGGTTAATATGTGCTGCCCAGGCTTTTATATCATCCATTTTCTTAGCATGCTGTGAACATTAATAGCCATAATCTTAAAGGAGTAGTTCAGCCTGAATTTTCAAAAACGTATGTTGTGCAGAGTGTTTTGTGTGTGTACTCCTGGTGTGTCCTTCCCTCTGTCTGTTTGGAGTTTTTTTCTAAATTAACCTGCTAGTTTTATGATCCCTGGGATCTCCATCTCAGCAAAGTTTATTGCTCTTTTTGTTCCTACAATACCTTCTATCCTATGTGACAGTGCTGTCAGGACCATGGATTCAGCAAGCACTGGTGCAGAGTCAATTAATTACAATAGAAGTGTAATATTAAATAAGTTTCCTTATCCAGTGAGCACTAATAGCTACATTTACAGTGTAGCAAATATTTGAGGGCTAATTGAGTTGGCTATTCTGCAAGAAAACAGCTAGTCTTTATCAATTCTAGCATTGATGATCTAGGGTGATTTGTGTGCTTTTTATGCCTGTAGGTAATTTGTTGAAGTGAAACATTTTAAAAGCAATACATTTGCTCTTGCTGGCTAGATCTGACACACATGCACATAGAAAACCAAAAATATTGAATTAGAGCTATATAGTGGAGGCCAGGACATAATGCTCCTGTCTCTTGTACTTGCTGAATCAGAGGTCACAGATGCATCACTGTCACATGAAACAGGATGCATTGTAGGAAAAAGAAAAGCAATAACCCTTGCTGAGATTGACATCCCCCGGGGCCATAAAACTAGCACATAACTAGCAGGCTAATTTAGAAAAAAACTCCTAATAGCAAACAAAGGGAAGGACACAGCAGGACTACACATAGAAATCAAAACTCTGCACAACATATGTTTTTGCAAATTTTAACTATACTACTCCTTAAGAACTTTTGAACAGGCAAATTACATGGGAGACAGTGCAACTGTGGTGGAGCCTGGGTTGATCTCCACATTTCCAGAGCATATTAACAAGATTAAAATCACTAGCTTATACATGTGGGGGATGGCGCTGAGCCTCTGTTTAGATGATTTCATTTTGTACATGAGGCTAGTGATGGTGACAGGGGTACCTGTTTGTAACCTCCTTGGACAAGGGGCATACATCAGAAGGAGGGCCTTCAATAGAAAGGGCTAGGCAGAGGATATGTGTTAAGACAAATCAGAGGTATTGGAACACCGTAATGAATCAGTGACCACCAAAGAAGTCTGGTAAGTAAGTGTTGGGGAGGAAGGGGCAAGAGAACTGCCATTGGGCTGAGGTACGCTTAGGTAGCAAAAGGGGGGGGTCAATGACCTTAATGCCCACATTATAGTGCTGCCAAAACCCCTGGTGGGGACTGGAAGCAACGATTAAAGGGCTCTAGTCTTACCCATCACACAGGACTAGAAGATTACTTGGGTGAAATAATTAAAAGTATTCAAATCAACAGATAAGGGTGTAACACTCACTCTTGCTACAGTAAACATTTGCAGTCTCCTCTACCTCTCACACTAACCATTCAAGCTCGATACCAGCAACCTGGTACCATGGCAAATCTTCCCTACCCTCACTTGTGGCATCCTCCTACCAAGGACTGGATGTAAATGACAGCTCATGCCACTGGAAAGCTGACAAATCGACACCTGCTGCTAGCCATTACCCTACGCTGGGACCCTAAATGACTACACTGTACTCAAACTAACAAGAAACAGAGGTGTTACATGTTATACTATGAGCTGCGGCAGATGTCCCTTAAACTTCTGCTCCTCTTCCTTCTGATATTAGGAAGTGTCCATCCAAACCCTGGCCCTGTTTCTACCAGGGTAACAAATCTATCAAAAATGGAGGGGAGGGTCTCACCATTGCCACCTTAAATATCTGTAGCCTCCTTCCAAAACTGGCATTCCTTCAAGTCTTTGCCAGTCAACACAATCCCAACATACTAGTCATTGTTGAAACCTGGCTGACACCAAGCACTCCGGACCATGCCATCTCACTACAAGGCTACAATATTTTCAGACTGAACAGGACTAATAAAAGGGGGGGGGGGTGTGCTATTTACATTAAGGACAACCTCTCTAGCCACCCTGTCTGCTTTTCCACCAGTAACTCCTCTGTGCAATTTCTCCCAGTCAAGCTACTACTTGGTGCCCAAAATAAAGTGCTTACTGTGGCCGCTGTCTTTATCCCTCCTAAAGATCCAGGGTCTAGCCTCCAGACTGTTCTTGAATTTGTAAGATCGCAACCACCTGACACCGAGCTCCTTCTCCTTGGTGACTTTTAATATAAATTGTCTCGCATCAGACGTTGAGTTCCTCAAGGATGCTATCCTAGCAGCTAACCTAACGCAGATGGTGAGCTCCTCCACTAGAAAAAAACTACAAAACTGGAACTTGCACTCTCATTGACTGGATCCTTGCTAGCCACCCAGCCTGCATAAAAAACACAATTGTTCTCCCGATTTTCTCAGTGACCACTCCCCTGTGATCTGTACCTCTGGATAAATAACTTCCAAAAACCACTTCCAAAAACCATCTCAAGCAGAGTGCTACCCCATGGAAACCTTACTAAGCTCAAGACCTGTCTTTTACAGCAAGACTGGTCCCCAATATACAATACGCTAGATGTTGACGCAGCTGTAAAATGTAAAAAATGGTATTGGTTTCAAAATGTCCCACTCACCCTTAAATGATAATTCAAAAATCACTTTTATTCATTAATATCTTTTTAATTTCATTTACACTAAAATAACTTCCAGTCCATATGAAATGTTTTCTTCAGGAAGGACCAGTTCATTCTAAAAAAATATATATATATACTTATTACAAACAATATTATCATAAATGTCACACAAATGTCAGGAATGTAGATCACGTGTAAATACTCATAAATAAACATTTAATCTTACTTTTATATTTCTTGTTGATAAGTGATATCTGGTAGCATATCATTTGAACATTGTTGACGCAGCCCTAGATTATTTTATCACAACTTTCAACACTGCCTGTGACACCTACGCACCAGTAAAAAAGCGTAAAATCAAGGCACTCTCAAATCCCTGGCTCACGGCCAAATTACTGGCCCAACTCAAAACTCGAGACCACCTCTGGGCCATAGCCAGAGCCACAGGCTCCTTGATGGATATCCAGAAGTATAAACAGGCACAAAACCAATGTACCAAACAAATCCGACTAATGAAGAGCTCCTATTTCAAAAATACCCTCACAAACTAGTGGGGTGACGGGAGATCATTCTGGGACAACATTAGAAATATCACGGGTAAGCAGTCCAAATCCTCTCCCACTATAATGACTGTCGATGGAACCACTACCCTAGACCCAATAGTCATGGCAAAGGCCTTAAATAAAACTTTCACTGACTTCAGTAGGGTCCTTCTGGCAGACTTCTCTGACACGGACTCGCCAAAACCAACCTCTCCTACTGCCTCACCTGACCAACCACTTTTCCACTTCAAAATAGTTAAGGCACATAAAGTCTACAAATATATAAAAAAAGGCTATCTCTAAATCCAGAGCAAGCAGTGATACTATTGATCTTAAAATTATGTCCTTTACCCTGGAAGAGGTGGTGCACCCACTCACCAAAATTTTTAATCTCTCCTTCTGCCTTAGTCAATTTCCCAGCAAATGGAAGTCTGCTATAGTCACACCAGTGTTCAAAAGTGGTGACAAGTCCCTACCAGGAAACTATCGGCCTATATCTATACTTCCACCCCTCTCCAAGGCCCTCAAACACATTGTGGCTGACCAACTCTCAGACTACCTGCATAAGTATAACATACTCTGCTTGCAGCAACATGAATTTAGGAAAGAACACAGTACATCGACTGCCCTACTGGAATTCTCAGGAGAAATTCACACTGCCATGGACAAAGGATATCAAACCGGAGCTGTTTTCATTGACCTAACAAAGGCATTTGATACTGTTCACCATGGCTTACTTATCACACAACTACACAGTCTTGGGCTCTCAGAAGGACCAGGTGCCTGGGTTAAAAGTTACCTGGCCCAACGCTCTCAATCAGTAAAAATCTCAGAAGTTCTCTCAGATTCAAAACCGGTCCTCTCCGGTGTTCCACAGGGGTCAATCCTAGGTCCTCTCCTTTTCAGCCTTTTCCTAAACTCTCTCCCCAAATCCTGCCCAGAACAAATAATCCTTTATGCTGATGATGCAGTGATTCTCACCTCTCATGAGGACCCGAAACCCTTACTCCAGAGCCTGCAACTTGCTTTCTCCAATGTTGAAAAGTGGTTCCTAGATCACAAGCTGGTCCTAAATGACAAAAAAACAAAATCCATGCTTTTCTCCAGTCCACAAAACAGAAAAAGACAAATTCCACTTACTATCAAAACTTACTCAGGAAATACCCTTGAACAAGTGTCAACATTTAAATACCTTGGAATCACCTTTGATCAAGGTCTTACTCTGTAATCCACATTGATAACACAACAAACGGTGAACCAGCGCATTGGTATCCTGTTCCGAAACCAGCAATTACTTACCCAAGCTGCACTGAGGATTGCTATCCAAAGCTCTGTCATCTCAATCATAGACTATGGCTTAATTATCTATGGCTCTGCCACTACCACCGCACTAAGGCGCATCGCAACCACCCTAAACAAGGCCTGTCAGCTGCTCACTGGAGCGCAAAGACATACTCATACATGTGAGCTCTACACTGAAACAGGATGGTTGCAACTCTCACATCGCACAAGGTACCTCACATGCTTGATGGCAAAAAAATCCATCTTGGGCCGCACTCCGCTGTGTATCCAAGACCTACTTTGCCCGAATACCAGCATCCATCCCACCAGAAGATCAGAACACCAGCCTCTCCAGGTCCCCAGATGCCGGACCATACAGGGCCAAAGATCTTTTGCCTATCGTGCCCCCAGCTGGTACAATGCCCTGAACTCATTCATTACATCCTCCACGTCACTAGGAGCTTTCAAACCTATGCTTTACTCTCACCTCTCAGCCTCTAGCTCCTGTGACTGCCTTGACTAATGATTCTTCCCTCATGGCTGTTTTTACTGTTTTTCATCCTCCTCCTCCTTCTCTGCTCCTTTCTTGACAAAGGCATCTGAGTACCTCTAACTACTCTAAGTCTGCTCCCCTTCCCATATCTCCACCTACCCTTCCCACCATGACCATTCCTCCAGTGCTTTTTTTTTTCCTGTGATGTACTGTATTATACTGGCTTATTGAAACCTTTATAATTTGCTGACCATTCCATGTAACATGTCTTGTTTGTTTGTACACTGATGATGTGGAACCTTTGTAAAAGAGCCATTGGCTCAAAGGTATAATTCCTAGAACAATAAACTAAAACTAAAACTAAACTAACAGAAGTTGTGTGACTGATTTTGAGACACCCCAGAATTTAGGCACAACCACATAGACCAGATCAAGCAACTACAGAATTTTCTGGTACAATAAAAACTGGGAGTTGTTGAGGGATAGGTTTAGGAGCTAGATACCTGCTACTGATGTGCAGCAATAAATGACTCAGTTAGACTAAAGTTTCAGCTAAGTTGCAAAGGAACAGTCCACCCAAGTCGGGTGTGCAGAACTCTTCTATGGACTACAGTTAAACTAAAAAGTAACACCATAGAAACATAGATTTTGATAGCATATAAGTACTACTTGGCCCATCCAGTCGTCCCATTTCTCCCTACCTACTGTACACTATTTCTGCAGACTTTGCTTGATTTACAGCTTTCTCCCTCCCCCCTTTCTTTCCACTAGGATTCTTTTGTGCTTATCCCATATATTCTTGAACCCCACGATTGTTTTGGCTCCCACCACCACCACTGGAAGGCTGTTCCAAGAGTCCACCACTCTTCAATGAAGAAATACTTGCACATATCTCTTCTAATCTTGCTCTTGAGCACCTTTCCTTCAGAAAAATACTTCCTTCTGTACCTTATTTACCCCTCAGAAGGTATTGAAAAGTCTCTATCATATCCCCCCTACCTCTCCTATTCCAGGGTGGATATATTGAGGTCCTTTAGTCTCGCCTCATTGGGCTTTTGTTGCAGACCCTGCACCATTTTAGTTGCCTTTCTAGTGCCACAAGGTTAGGCACAAAAAAAATAAGCTGCAAACTTCTTTTTTCTTGACTCCATTTCCTTTGTCTTCCTCCTCTCTACCTGTTTCATCTCCAACCCTACCCCTCCTTTGTCTATTTCATGCCCTTGGCGTGATGGGGGGGGGGCCAAGGGCAGAACTCATCCCTGGCTGAAGATCCTCCCTATGGGCTCAGAAGGTCCAGTCCCTGCGATCACCAGGCAGGACCTCCCCTGCCCTGCAAAAGGGCCAGGGAAGTGGTCTGAAAGGGAGTGCTTAGCTGACTAGGAGGGTAGAGGACATGGGGAGCACAGATGGTCCACATAACTGAAGTGGTCCCCTGGCTTCTTCTGCATTGCTCCCCTTCAGCACAGGCCTGTGGCAGTGCAGCAGCAGTCAGGTAGGAGCAGTGGCTCCCTGATGAAAGTGGCTCCCAATCAGCAGTGGCAGCAGTGAATGTCTAGAGAGTGGACCAAAAAGGTGCAACCAGAAAATTGGTCCTGGTGGCAGCGCACTCTGGACCAATTAGTGCTGCTCCAGCCATGCTACAGGGAGCACTGAGAAGCCAGGTGGGTGCATGGCTCCCCAGCCACATTTGTAGAGCCCCAGTAGCAGAGTACATCCCCAAGGCCATGGTGGTGAGTGGGCCAAGTGCATAATTCTTTCTGCTTCAGCCACAGGCACAAGGGAGTGGGGAGGGGGGGTTAAATTAAAGACCCACAGCCCAAATAAAATAAGAGCATTAAATGGGCATAGTAGGCAGGGCACAGAGCTCCAATGCAAAAGAAAAAAGGGGGGCCACAATCTAGATGTCCTGGGTGAGGGAGAAAGGCAGAAAATGATGGACTGATGGCCCCTTTGTTCTGCTTTGGTGCCTTTCTGATCTGCGGGCAGGGCCAGGGAACAAAGACCCTCATTATTATGAATAAGAAGGATGGGCTGTGGCAGTAGGCCCTTGTTAATATGCATGCACAAGGCGGGACCCCGTCATAGAGGCCCAAAGGTGAACAGGCAGGGTCAGCAACTGATGCCGTCATTGACATTCACAAGGAAGGTTGGACCAGGCCAGGGAGTCCCATAGACCCAGACATAGCGGTGGTTATTAATATTAATAAAGTAGGTCTGCTAGACAGAGATAGCCTGAGCAAGGAAAAGATCTTTAAAGGCACAGTCCCATCTTGGGTGGGGGAGTTAGAATTGCCTAATGGTCTCAGCTTGCTCATGGAGTTACATGGATGTCTCCTAAGCCCCACCTTAACCAAACTATGCTGTTGTTTGCCTGGTGGCCCCTAGTGACTGAACCCTTTCACGAACTTAACCATCTGCCTAGATTTGAACTATATGCCAAAAACTGAATCATTTGCTTGCCACATCTGCTGAGATTGGAATTTGTCCTTTGTGTACTTGATGTTCAGCTTCACCTTTGTTGCCAAGACCAGTTTCTTCAGTGTCTGATGCCAACCTAGGGAGATCCCTGGCCCATCCTTCATCTTCAGCTGACCTGTCTCCAGTGACATCAACCCACTCCAGAGCTTCTCTACAGTGTTCCAGCATCAGTCCTGCAACTGTAAGTAATGAGTCAGCTTAGGAGCCATGCCTCTGCCTGAGAATGACGGACCACAATTAATGTCATGCATGACCTTTTCTTGTTTTGCCCTCCATCCGTAATTGTACGTTTACCTATATCGCTCCATAAAGGCCACACCAGGAATTGCCTTGCCAATAGTCTTCCTGTTGGGAGGTGGCCTGGGTGTCGGGGACCTCTCAATGGTCATTGCTGTGGATCATCCAGAGAACCATCTGCCTGACCAGGTGACTTCAGCTTTTTACCAGAAGTCACAGAGAATTAACACGTTTTTCATCATCCAGCTAGCAGTGTTCTTCTTTGCTTTCTGTTCATTCAGGGGACACACCATTGTGGCCTGTTTATTAGAAGCACCTTGTGGGGTCAATTCCTACCTGCTGATCAGCCAAAGCATCACAAAGTCCAAACTTGGTTCACCAGTAATTTATCATCTCAGCAAAGTGCATGCAGGCTTTGCACTAAAAGGAGTTAACCCTATGTTCTTGGTTTGACCAATTGTTGGTCCCAATTGTATTGTTTTGTTGCTTGTTCTGTTATCCTGTAGTACTGTAGAAAATAGTTATCTTGTTGTTTTAATTGTCTCTTGTAAATAAAGTTTTTGCATCTTGGTTCCTGAGAAAGCTTCCTGCCTGTCTTTCCAGATTCATCTGGCCTATTCTAGGATTTGGAGGCAGTCACAAACCTCATTCCACCATGTATCTTTGGCTCCTACAAAACTTGGCATAGTCAGCAGGATAAGAAACATCAAGGAGTCCAAAGCTTGAAGCTACCCATACCAAGATGCCCACAAGAGTAGAGAGTTGACCTGGAGGAAGAGGAGAGGTGTGGTCCAGTTCCCATGTGGAAGTCCCCTGGAGCCATTGAGGTGTCAGCTGGCCACAAGAAGAGTGGGATTCCCATCATGGCATGTGAGAGGAGCTGACTCATTTGATATGTCAGGTATAGGAGCTGGAGGCACTGGTGGCAGAGATAAAACAAGGATCCCAGCTATAGGTTGTGCAGCACCCATGTAGGTCCAGAAAGAGAAGGAACAGAGGTCGAAGACCCATGCATCAGCCAGAGAAGCAAGGTAGGTCTATGCACCCAAGCAAAGGAACTGGGCCCATTTATCCACTGTGTCAAGGAAGTGATGCCAAGAGTACCAAGATCAAAAGAGCTCAGTACCTGCTGAATGAGGACACCAGGAGGAAGATTGAGAAGATTAAGCAGAGCAACCAAGCTGCCATGGCACCTTCAGGAAGTCCATCAAGAGTTACGGATGTCAGAGCTGAGGATCATACATATGCGGTGAGTGCCATCACCTGTGATATGAGCCAGACAGTTCTGGATCAGAATGCCCAGAGAGAGGCCAAGTATCAGGAGCTTGTACAGTAGGTTGTAGAGTATGCAAAGCAAAAGACTGAGCTGTAGAAAGAATGTAACACCCTCCAAAACAGTCTCTGACAGCAAACTCTGAAGTTCCAGGACCAATCGGGCAAGCACACCTCTATAAAGAGGAGAGGGCCTGGTACACAAAAAATATCTGAGAGTTCCATAGTATGGCCATGGATATGAACCATAAGCTGTACACTGAGATGCAGGAGAAGGAAGAGCTAAACAGATGCTTGGTAGAGTTGCAGGCATCCTCGTGGAAGGAGGAGTGCATTCGGATGAATGCTTTATGACCCCAGGAACTGCCAAAACCCCCACTGCCTGACTCCCCAGTAGTGCTGGATGAGCCAACCAGCCAACAGTTGCATCCAGAGGTTCCTCATTCTTGGCCAGCACCCAAAAATGAACCAAAGTGAGAACTAGATCCAGGTTGGGCTACTGTGATGAATATCAGTTGGCAGCAGAGCACACAGGCTGCATCCCCCCGTACAGGTGTCAGCCCTGGCAGTGGAAACACACTGCCAGAAAAAAAGATAAGGACCTCTCCTGAAGCAGAGCCTAAGTCATTGGCCTATCAAAAGGTGTGTACAGACCAAGAAAACAGGAGAGTGTCAGATGCTGCCCACAATCTGGAAAAGCCCTTACTTGTAGGACAACGAGTGCTGGTGAAGTTAGAATGGCATGGTGGAACGTGGGGCCCAGACCCATATGTCACAGTAGATGACACCCTTGGCCAGGATTTCATGCCTACCAGATTTAAGCTTTGGACAGATAAATAGATACATAGATACATAGATATATAGACAGTGTCGGCAGATAAGGGCCTATGGCCCACCCTGTCTGCCCATTTGAGCTTGTAAGTTCAGTTTATGTTTTCCTAGAAGTCTGTTGTCCCTTACCCCTGACATCCAGAATTCCTGTATGTTTATCCCATGCATTCTTAAATCCTGTGATTGTTTCAGCCCCCACCACTTCCTCTGGCAGGGTGTTCCACTTGTCCACCACCCATTCTGTGAAGAAATTCTTCCTCACGTTTCCTCTGAATCATCCTCCCTCCAACTTCATCCCATGCCCTCTAGTCCTGGAACATCTTTTTGCTTAAAAATAGTGTATTCCTGCACCCTGTTCCTCCCTGTAAGATACTTGTATGTCTCTATCATATCCCCTCTCTCCCTCCTCTCCTCCAGGGAGTACATGTTCAGTTCCTTCAACCTGTCTTCATCGGACTTGTGATGCAATCCATGCACCATCTTTGTTGCCCTCCTCTGAACCTTTTCTACCCTGTCTATGTCCTTACGTAGGTATGGTCTCCAGAACTGTACACTGTACTCCAGGTGGGGCCTCACTAGTGTCTTGTATAGCGGAATTATGACCTCCCTTTTCCTGCTGGTGATGCCCTGCCTATACATCCCAGCATCCTATTTGCTTTACCTGCTGCCTTGTCACACTGTTTCTCACCTTGAGGTCATCAGAGATGATAACCCCAAGATCCCTTTCCTGCTTGGTGCATGCTATATCCTCACCCCCAATCTGATATATTGTGCCAGGGTTTTGTGCCCCATATGCATTATCTTGCTCTTCTTTGCATTGAATTTCAACTGCCAAACCCTGACCATTCTTCAAGTTTCTGCAGGTCCCTTCTCATTCTGTCTACACCCTCTGGTGTGTCTACTCTGTTACAGAGCTTTGTATCATTAGCTAACAGTGAAATTCTGACTTCTAGGTCCTGCGCAATGTCATTGATGAAGATGTTGAATAGGACCGGTCCCAGCACTGATCCCTGTGGTACCCCACTGGTCACTCTTCCCTCTGTGGAGTGACAGTCATTTACCACCATGCTCTGTGTTCTGCCACCCAGCCAGTTACCTACCCACCACTGTCCTGCCCACACCCATATTCCTCAGTTTGTGTAATAGTCTTCTGTGTGGCACAGTGTCAAAGGCCTTGCTGAAGTCCAGATAGGCCATGTCCACTGCCCTCCCCTGATCCACCTCCCTAGTCACCCAGTCAAAAAATTCAACTAGGTTGGTCTGACATGACCTCCCTGGTGAAACCATGCTGCCTTGGGTCCTGTAGTCCATTGACAACCAGATGTTCCACCAATTCTCCTTCAGTAGTGCTTCCATGATCTTCCCCACTACCAAGGTGAGGCTGACTGGTCTGTAGTTCCCTGCTTCCTCTTGTTCCCACTTTTGATAGGGGACTCATCTGCTATCCTCCAGTCTTTGGGTACCTCCCCTGTTTCCAGTGATCGGCTAAACAGGATAGCCAGAGGTTCAGCCACCACCTCTCTTAGTTCTTTAAGGACCCTGGGGTGCACCCCATCTGGCCCCATTGCTTTATCAACTCTTATTACTTCCAGTTCCTTCAGGACCCTTTCTCGTGTAAAGGGACTTGTGTCCATTTCTGCACCATTCTCACCCCTTGTACTCCCTTCAGATCCATTACCCTCCTCTTCCTCAGTAAAGACTGAGCAGAAATACCTGTTCAATATGTCAGCTTTACTGTTGTCATCCTCCACGGCCCCCATCCTCCCCCTTCAGTCTCACTATCCCTCCCTTTGTCCTTTCTTTTTTCACTTATGTACCTGTAAAAGGTTTTGTCCCCTCTACCCACTGATTTTGCAATGTGTTCTTCTGTCTGAACTTTGACTTCCCTTACTGACCTCCCTGCCTCCCTTTGCTTCTCCTGGTACTTCTCCCATCCCCTACTGCCTGTGTCTTTTGTATTGCCTGAATGCAATCTTTTTGCTTTCACTTTCTTTGCTACCTCTTTGGAAACCATAATGGTCTCCTTCCTTTTCCTCTTGCTAACCTGCTTAATGCATAATTCTGTTGTTCTTGTAATCCCCATTTTAAATACTGCCCACTGTTCCTCAATCCCTGATTCCTGTCCCATTCCCCTTAATGCCTCTTTCAAGTATCTCCCCATTTTCCCAAAGTCTGCCCCCCTAAAATCCAGGATACGTGTTTTTGTGTGGTTTGGTTCTGCTCTTTCTGTGATTTCAAACCACAATGACTGGTGGTCACTGTTTCCCAGGTGCTCCCCCACTGTTACCCCCATCACACTGTCCCTGTTTGTGAGCACAAGGTCCAGTATTGCCTTCTGCCGAGTTGGTTCTATGACCAGTTGCTTGAGGAAGGCACCCTGAAGGGAGTCCAGGATAAATCTGCTCCTAGTTGATGCTGCTGCTGGGATGCTCCAGTCCACGTCTGGAATATTGAAGTCTCCAACCAGTACTACCTCACCCTTGTCTGCCATCCTTTGGATGGCTAGCATCAGCTCCCTATCTGTTTCTTCCTCCTGGGCTGGTGGTCTATAGACCACACCTGTGCAGATGGCTGTCCCTATTTTCCTTTCCAGCTTAACCCACAGTATCTCTCCCCCATTTTGTTCCTCCTGGATCTCTGTGGCCCTTATGTCATTTTTCACATACAGTGCCACTCCTCCTCCCTTCCTGCCTGCTCTGTCTCTTCTGAATATGTTGTAGCCAGGTATGGCCATCTCCCAGTCGTGGTTATCATTACACCAGGTTTCAGTGATGGCCACAATGTCCAGGTCTGACTGCACCATGACAGCCTCCAGATCTTCCATCTTGTTGCTAAGGCTCCTGGCATTTGCAAATATGGCTTTCCATGATTTGACCTCCCTAGACTGTTTTGCTGTTCTACTCCAGCCCCTTCCTTGGTTATCCTTTATCTCTGGTTCTCCTTGCTGTCTGCCCTTCTGCTGAATTTTGCCCCTTTTCGGCCTATCCACCTCTTGGGCGCTAATCTCCATCGTTTGCACACTGCTTCGCAGAGATAGCCACCTCTGGTTCACTGGTTCCACTGCTAGCTGTGGGGTGAGCAAGTAGGTACCCTCCTTGCTGGCCTGCCACCCCTTTGCACAGTTTAAATGCTTGTCAATGTAGCATTTAAACTTATCATTGAGTGCTTGATTCCCTCCAGGATGGATGCAGGCGTCAGGCTTGAACAAACTCCATCCTTCCAGGTGGGTCCCCAGTCACCAATGAATCCAAACCCTTCCTCACAGCACCAGTTCTTCAACCATGAGTTAAAGTTCCTGGGCATGCACTCCTATGCTCTCCTTGCCTCTCACAGGTAGTACTCTGAGAAAGTGACAGAAGTAGCTACTTGCTTGAGACCCTCCCCAGTTTCCTAAACTCTTCCTGAACTTCCTTTGGCTCCCATTTGCCAGGTCATTAGTACCTAGGTGGATAATGACATCCAGCTCACCCTCCCTGCCTTGCCTTCCCAGTGATCCCCAGGATCTTCCTTCCATCCTCCATGCCGTGGCACCTGGTAGGCACCTCACCTCCTGTCCTCCCTCCTGTGTTCCTAGCTGGATCCCTCTTATGATGGAGTCCCCTACCAGGATTTGCTTCCTCCTCCTCTGGGTCCACTGCTTTCCCTCTGAGGTCACTTCCTTGGCTAACCTCCACATCCTTTCCTTCCACTTCTCTGGGTACCTCTATTTGGTTGTCCCATTTGCCAGTGTGGCATATGAGTTCTTGAGTGGAATAGGATCTGGGATGTGCCTCTGCCTGACCGCTCTAACCTCCCTGAGCCCACTGTCATCCAAGTGCTCCTTCGCTCGGCATCCTTTGAGGCAGCTGATTGGACTGGGTGGTCTCTGGATAGGGGTGATGGTACCTGACCCAGTTTACTTCCACTCTGAGTCTGGCTACCTCATCCCACAGTTCAGAGAGATGCATGCAGATAGGGCAGCACCTCAGTGTCCAGAAGGTCTACCTTAATATGGCTGCCCCACTGCCACTGCATTGCACCACTCCCCACATTATACTGCTATTATACTGCTATTCCACTACTTGTCTGCTACTGAAGTTCTCTTAGTTCCCTTTTTATTAATTTACTGTCCTAAAAATCCTGCCACTGATCCTCAGATAATTTTCTTTAAAAAAAAAAAGAAGAAAAGAAACCAATAAATAAATAAATGAGTCAAAACAATTGTCATGCTGAGGGTGGGCTTCTTCCCCCTTATGCCCCTCCTACATCACACCGCTTACTATACCCTGGGCTGGAGATTCAAAAGGGCTGTGCAATGCACAATAGGGTTGTGCCAGTGCAAGTCAGAAAATGCGCCATTCTACGATATTCAGCAGGAGGCAGTTGCGCCAATGAAAACATGCTGAGCAACAGCGCAATGCTAATGAAGGCATGTGCAACCAAAGGGGGTGGAACCATGCATAAAGTGCGCAGTGCGATGTTCAAAGACTTGCGCAATGCGCAAAAGTGGATCAGGCGGAAGTTGCGCCATAGCAGAAATGAGCCAAAATAAAAAGGAGCAAGGAAGAGGCACAAGAACGCTACAGGGAAGCCACATGAGGCAGGGAGCGAGACAGGGCAAGAGGGACAAAGAGGGCAGGCCAGGGAGACCAGAGGACATAATAGGGGCAAGGGAAGGTGTGTGGGGCCACAGAGTGCAGAGGCCAGTAGGTGTACCCGGTGCAGGGGAGGTAGCAGTCAGGACAGCGGGGGGAACAAGAGCAACAACAGCTGGGGGACACAAGCCAGGGACATGGACAGTGCCACCTTCCACATGGAAGCTGTAATGAGGGGGGTGAGAAGGCATGCTGCAGGGGGACGTGGCCATGGAAGGGCCCGTTGGCAGTACGCCCCCAACAGGCAGTACCGAGCCCACACCAGCTTTGAGCTGTACTCAGATGTCGAGATTGTGGACCGGTACCGTCTGAACAGGGCAATACTGAGGCGGCTCTGTGAGCTGTACAGTGATGTGATGTGATGCAGGCACCCACACAACGGAGTCATGCTCTGTCAGTGGAGACAAAGGTAACAGCTTGCATGTGCTTGCTCGCCATGGGTACCTTCCTGAGACCAACAGGGGACACCGCAGGCATAACACAGTCAGCCACATCACACATCCTCACCCAATTCCTCAGTGCATTGCTGCCACATGCTGCAGAGTACATCCATTTCCCCAGCACCGCGGCGGAGCACACAGCAAACATGCAGGTGTTCCACAGGGTAGCATGTATACCTGGCGTGCTTGGGGCGATGGACTGCACCCATGTGGCCATTCGCACACCACCTGGCCCCGATGAGGCCACCTATATGAATTGGAAGGGATATGCCAGTGTCAACTGCCAGGTGGTGTGTGATGTCAGTGGGCGCATCATCAATGTCTGTGCCAAGCACCCTGGGGGAGCACACGATTCATTCATATGGTACCAGACGGCACTGTGCCATTGATTCGGGAGTGGGGACATCCCCACAGGACATCTAGTGGGTGAGTATGCATGTAGAACTGACAAATCATGGGCAAGGGGGGGTAAGCCACAGGTGCCATGGGTGTGGTACACAGGGTTGGGGCAGTCTGAGCCTGAACAAGACACTAACCTCCACTATCTCCACACAGGTGACAGTGGATACCCACTCCATCCCTGGCTGCTCACACCCTACCGGCGGCCCACGACCCCATCGCAGCAACGCTTCAATGAGGCACATGCCGCCACACGCAACATCATTGAGCGGGTGTTTGGGATGCTGAAGGCGCGCTTCCATTGCCTAGACACCTCCGGCAGTGCCCTACAGTATAGCCCCTCAAAGGCCTGTGTGATATTCCTGGCCTGTTGTATCCTGCACAACATGGCCAAAGACTGTGGGATAGCTGTACAGGTCAAAGAGGGGGACAGTGATGGGGACAACGGTGATGCCGGTGAAGATGGGGATGGGCAGCCCCCCCTTGGATGACGGGACCCCTGACTGATCCGGCTGGCCCAGCTGCACCAGGACACAATCACAGAGGAGCACTTCAGCCAACACAGGTAAGTCATGGGGCCATGTGCAACCACCAGTGGCTAGGGCACAACCCACGTACACACATGGAAACACACCAGGGGTGCATGACGGCAAGGGAAGTGGCAGGGCACAGAAGCACACACAGACAACCAGGGAGGGGTGAACAGTAACACGCCACATGGACGGAGACACACACACACACAATAGGCACAAGGTGCACAGGGGTCAGGTGCAAAACAGAGCCAGAACACAGACACTAAAGACACACATGTCCACAGGCCACCACGTCCACTGACTGTCCGTGTGCGTGTGTCAGATGCTGAGCACCATCGCACTTTGGTGTACAGCACAATGCAGGCATCATCATGCACACGCACCTGTGGACAGTAGTCTGGAGGGTGTGCAGGTGGTCCATGTGTCTGCGTGTAGGGCTGGGCACCCACCGGTCCGCTGCCCACCAAAACGCACATTGCACACAGGGCAGCACCAGACAGGGCCCGCACTGGGAGACAGCTCAGTCTTGCGGTACAGTGCCACGGCCACCTCGGATGCATGGGCGGCCCCGCTGAGACCCAGCAGGCAGGCTGAGCACGGGCCTCATGGGGTGGCACCGATTGTCCACCAGGGGTTCCACTGTGTGAATGCAACTGTGCCCGCACAGGTGTCTGCAGCACATCGAACATACCTGCACCAGGAGTGCTCAGGATGCCTGCAGCTGAACCCGGCGTCGACAGGGTGGGTGTCGCACGATGCCAGGAATGGGGAGTGGATAGCTAACTGTGCAGTGTGAGTGGTACAGGGGCACCTGACTGTGTGCCCAATGTGGCCACGACAGCAACCAATGCCTGTGTCAGCCTGTCAATGGCTGCGGCCACATCCATCCGCAAATGGTCAATCCGAGACAGGATCCTCTCAGTGTCCCTGCTGTGTCACTTCTCATCCCACTCCAGAGCCACACACATTGTCTCCACGGACATTGCAACCTGCATCCGCTGCTGTACTGATGCCTGCAGCAGGCGGATGTGCTCGTCAAAGAGGTCGTCTGCCACATCGGCAACCTGTCCCTCAGGGTATGGAAGGGCTTGATGTTCAGCACCCCTTGAGGGTGGGTGCTGCTCACCAGGACCAGGTATGGGTAAGTCCACGGGTGGTACACATACGCCATCGCTGAACCCTGTACCCCCAGTCCCGGTAGGTGACTGCTGCTGCTGCCCCTCCTCCTGCTGTGCCCAAGGGCTCAGTTGTTCCACTGCTGTGGCCACAACAGTGCCACTGACCTGAACAGCCACTGATGCTGCCCCACTGGTGCTGACAGGTGCAGCCTGGGACTATGCTGATGTGCTGGCACACACGTCGGAACCAGCCAGGTCCATGGGCATGTGCTGTCCAGCTGTGTGTCCATTCTGTGACACACACATGTCAACACCCATAATGGTCATTGCATCATCACTGGTGCAGGTCTGTGCCACAGCCACAGCGTGCTGGCATGCTTGGATGCCAGACCGCTGAGACACAGGAAGGGCACCCCCCACACCTGTCTCAACGACCTCAGTGTTGGTAGCCAGGCGTGCACACTGTTGCAATGCACGCTGGCTACCAGCGGAGGTGGATGGTCCCTCCCCCAACTCCAGATGGCTGTCCACAGTGGACAGGCCCTCCACCGCTGACCCCTGCAGATGCACAGGATCTGTAACAGAAACTAAAGACATGTTAGTGCATGGAATCCACCTTCCCCCCCCCCACAGACCATGACGTACCATGCAGTGATGGGCTACCACCTGTCTGGAAGCCACCTCCAGGAACACCCTCGATGGCACTGCACTGCATGCTTGCAGCGAGCCTGTCCTCTGCTGGAGTCAGCTACACCACCTCCGGCTGGCCCACGCCTGTTGCAACATGTGCCGCCCTGATGGCAGCCACCTTCTCCTTCATTCTCCTCCTGTCGGTACCCATCTTCTTTTTACACTCCTGCACAGAGCGCTGGTGGCTGCTGTGCAGGTTGACGGCATGTGCCACCCCCTCCCATGCAGCAGCACGGGCCTGAAGGGTGCCCCGCTGTCCACTGAGCAGTGGCTCCTCATCCAGGTAGGCCTCGAAGAGTGCCTCCGTCTCAGTCTTAGTAAAGTTAGGTCTCCTCTTCCACCCACCATCATCCTCCTCACCCAGTCCTCGCTCGGTCATGTCTTAGCCTGTATGGGTGAGAGTGGTCACCTGTGACTGTACAGTACACAGCAATTCCCTGAGACCACAGTCCAGTACAGCACACAGCATGCAACTCACCTATCAACTGCAGTAACCGATTATGGCCACTGCAGAACAGTGTCGCAGTTTTATGGCGCAATCCATGCAAATTAGATGTGGAGCAACTTTAATGAGATGCAAATCACGCTGCTGCGCCATTGAATGGCTGATTGGATGATTTGCATATAACGGCTGAATATTGCGTTGTTGCGCTTTGCGCAATACGGTTAAACGTGCTGAGCCAATGGTGCAGTTTTGTGACTGCGTAGTACACCGCACCGTGCATGCCCAGGTAGCTGACGCAGGCATCTGCCATGCTGATGATGTGCTGTGCACGGTAGGAAATTCAGGGCACGGCCACCATTGTGCCAGTGGTGCTACGGCGATGGTCACTACATGGCGCTGTGGCACAACTGCGCAGTAGTTCACTGTGGCAATGGCACACAGGTGACCAATCGTGCTACACACATAGACATCTGATGGCGCTGTGCGTGGCCTTGCGCCAGAGACCCATGACCCTGTCCCTGACCTTTGCCCCCTTGGCGCTGTACGCATTGCATGTCTGCAGCTCTATCGCTCTGTTCAGTGACAGCACGATAGGGAATGGCGGTGGTGTATTGTGCAGCAATTCCATGTGGGGTTGCCGTGCTACGGAGTGCCATATTGCCTACTATAGATCTGGAGATGGCACACAGGAGAGCCCCCAATGGAGTACCCTCGAGCTGGCCAACCTTGTGGCCATTGTGGAGCCACACTATGGCCCACTGTATGGTGAGGTTCCTCTGGACGGGGTCAGAACTCAGGTGTGGCAACAGGTGGCCACAGACCTGGAGGTGGCCACTGGCCGCAGGAGGACCTCCGAGCAATGCAGGCACCGCTAAGGGGACCTGAGAAGGAGGGAGCCGGAGCTACTGGCACATCTGCGGTCGTGTGCCAGGAGGGGCGTGGTGCCTCATCCAGGTGGGTGATCCATCTACGCACCTGTATGGTCCATATGGGTAACACTGTCTTTTGTGTCCAGCACATGGGGGAGGGATGGTCTAGGGTTGGCTGTGGTGGTGTTTACAGGGTATGTGATGGATGGGTCTGGCTGGGTGGGTGGGCACACACATTGGGGGAGGGGAAATATGCTTTGAGATTGTACTGATGTGTTTTTCACCTTTTGTTTCCCACAGGCATGGCAGAGTGGAGGATGGTCATGGATCAGCAGTGGAGGGTGGTGGCTGCAGAACCGGTTCATGGCAGTGAACAACCACAATGCCAGCAACAGCCCAATGAGGGTGAGTGCCATGACAACATGATTGCTATTGCATGCTGTGTGACAGGATGGGGAGCAGGGCATGGCCACCATCCATGGACACTACTGCCATGCACGCGACATGTGACAGTCAGCACTGTCTAGTGGCACTGCATGTCTGGGAGTGCATCAATGGTGGTCCATGCATGCACTGGGCACATGGCTGTGACACTGCCTGCCCACCGCATAGCCACGTTACTGTACAGCCTTGGTTGTGCTGTGCTGGACATGGGCGGTGTGTGTGTGCAGTGGTACACATGGCTGTTGCTGCCTGGTTGGGCATATTTTGCACACATGGTCACTGTGGGTGGGTGCACACCATCACAGGAGCAGGGCACATGGCTGTATGCCATTCATGATGGGTGGGCTGCAGGGGGATGGACAGTCACACCCATTGACTCTGATCCCTTGTCCTAGGTGTCCGGATACTCCTACACATAGAGCGTTCCATGCAGCAGCTGTTATGGGTGGCTGCAGAATCCCTGGCAATACTGCAGGACCTCCAGCAGCACGGGGTGAGGAGGAGACAGCGACCCCGGGACCGGCACCAGGCAGCAGGGGAGCAGGCTGGATGCCAATAGTCGGACATTACCTCCCCTTTGACTGCCCTCACACCCTGCCTTCCCTCTCCCAGTTGTTCACCCGCCCTTACCCACCCCACCTTGTACCTGTACCTCCACCCCATATATGTATATATGTAAATAGATGTTGATGTTGTTGTTGTAGTTGTTGTTGATTTTATAATATAGATATTTTGATATGAATACTGTGGTGGTCTCTGATTTGCAGCTGGCTATAGGTGCTCAGTTGCAGTGGTGTGCATGGCATCTGGGGAGGTTCAGTCATAGGTATGTGTGTGTGTGCATGGGGTGGTGTCTCTGGTGTGGGAGTGGCTTTCATTCGGTATCTGTGGTGTGTGTTGTTCACTATGGATTGCATTGCTGTGTGCAGTGTTCCATGGTGCCTGCTCTGTGTCCATTGTGCCCCTGTCATGTTGTCCTTGGCCTGTGCAGCTGACACTCTTGCATGTCTGTGGCCTGCGAGGTCTGCTGCCTTGTCAGTGGTGGCTGTCCCTGCAGGTCATCCACTGTGACCGTCACAATGCTGGGTTGCCTCCTGTCACTGGTGAGGTGCATGTTTGCCTCGGGTGACACTGTGGCCTCCACAGCTGCTGTCCTACCTCCATGCTGTGGCTTGTGTGTGTTGCAGGGGCTGTGCACCACTGTCTGTGACTTGTGATCCAGGCATATGCTGGTGACGTACAGGGCTACAGTTCATGCACAGGGTGGGTGTCACCCCTGTGCCATGGTGGACTGCAGGCTGTGTGTGCACAGTTTACATGGGCCCACACTGGGGGCTTGGTTGCCACACTACTGTGTTCCTGTGTTGGTGTCCCGGGTATGGGTGTATGTTTGCCCCTGCACTGTGTTGCATCCGGTATGCTGCATGCTTCCATGCAGCACTGTGGGTGTCTGTGCTGGCTGCTGTGGCTCTTGGTGGGTTGCACTGTGACACTTGTCTACTGTGCAGGGTGCTGTATCAATGGCAGTGGTGTCAGGAGCATGCCCTTTCCCGTGTGGGGTACCTCTTGTGGCAACACATGTTCAGTCTCTCAGCTGTGCCTAAGGGGGTTTGTGCATGTTGTCACTGTGTCTGCCATTGTTGCATTGCTGTGTGCTGCCACCCACTGCTGGGTGCTCATGGTGGCTCTGGCTTGTATGGTTCTGTGATACACAAGGTTGCAGTGTGACAGTGGGGGGGTATGCATGGGGATTCCTGCAGTGATGGTCACTGCTCATGGGGGTGTCTTGGAGTCATGGTGCAGGGTGTGCTGTGCACAGGGGGGGCTGCTGTGCCATGGGGTGGTCCGCCCCCCTTGTGTGGCAGTCTCAGCTTGCCAGAGTGTGTGCTGAGGCAACATGGCCCAGCTGTGCTTTGTTTGCTTGTCCCCATGGGCCGGTGGATATTCCGTCCCTTCCCCAGTTGTGCTGTGCTTGGGGTGTGGGGGTGCATTGTCAGTTCTGCAGTGTGTTCCTGTGCCCATCTGTGGCATGGGTGGTGGGCCCCTGCCTACCTCCCTGGTTGTGCAGTTCCATTGCTCTGCTGCTGGGGGGGCTCCCTGCTTGTGCTATGGTGCCTCTGGGCTGCTCGGCTGGGCTGCCCTTGTTGCTATGTTGTGCATCATATCTGCTCAGCTTCCCCTTCCTGGTTGCGCTGTGGTGCAGGTTGTGTGATATTCAGCCGCTGGCTGTTTGCGCAATATGGCTTGCTCCATTTTTGAATATCGCGTCTATTGCGCATGTGCGTAATGGACTTGTGCTTGATCCTGCTATTGCACACATTTTGGGCGCAGTTTGAATATCCAGCCCCCTGTGTTTAGCTCCTGTCAATCAGTTTAACAGTGCATATAATTAAGAGTTGGGGGAAGGGAAGGGCGAACATTTGCAGCAATTAAAGACAGAACAGAAATACACCACCACTACATTTTAAATTTTCAACAGCCCAAAAACAAATCTAAGTAAAGACAACAAAGAAAGTACAGTGTCACTAAAAGCCCACAATCTAAGTTTAAAAGAAAAATAGCAATTACCAGTTACTCTAAAGCACTGAATTGAATGTTTCCTTCCCCTTCTGGCTTCTTCTGAGAAAATAAAACTCACTTGCTACCTCACAGATCACAGAAGTTAGTACACTAAACTCAGCTGAAGTCCTGTATAGTTTCTGTTGAGTCAGATAGACGAATCAACAAGGAGAGGCAGAAATCACCCATGGAAAATACCGTGAGGCTATCCACCTCTCTTCTTGCTTCATCTTGTTTGATAGGCTAAAAATTCCAAAGTAGACTAGTTAAAGAGTAGCTTCACACTGTTACTGGTGCTGCTCTCCCCCGGCCTGTTTAATGATGTACCCCCTCAGCTATCTCCCTACGAAGTGTGGCAGAAAAAAATCCTTTTGTAGTTAAAGTTATGTCCCTTGTAAAATTAAAATATAGTAGGTCAGCAAAAAAAGACTGGCATCCTGGTCCACAAACTATACCCCCACATTGGCTCATGCAGCCCTGTTCTGTGATGTCACAAAACGAAGGCTAAGTGAGCATGCCCCATTCAATTCTACGGAGCTGATATTTCCAAAGATTTTTACACCCTTTATCGGTGGGAAAATTCCAGCAATAAAGGGTGTAAAAATCTTTGGAAATATCAATCCCATAGAACTGAATGGGGTGCACTCATGCAGCCTTCATTTTGTGACATCACAAAACAGAGCTGCATGCACTGACGTGGGGGCATAGTTTATGGACCAGGAAGCTGGCCTTTTTTTTTTGCCTACCTGCTGTATTTTCATTTTATGAGGGACACAACTTTAACTACAAAAAGGAGTTTTCTGCTACACTATGTAGGGAGATGTCTGAGGGGGTAAGTCATCAAACAAGCTGGGGCAGGCAGCTACTGGGAAGCTGCTCTTTAAGTAGCTTTAAAACAAGTCAAATGTCTGCTTGTGTTTTGCAACTGAAAATGGTAAGTAGATCTCATACATGGGGACATGCATGTTTAAGGTGTGTGTGTTGGTGGGGGTGCAATTTGTAGTGCCCCAAAGCTAGGCACAACAACAAAAAAAAGATCTAAAAACTTTTTTTTCCTTGGCTACTTTTCCTCTATCCCTGCCCCCCCCCGCATCCCTCATCCCCAGCCCTGCCCCATCCTTTGTCTGTTTGCTACCCTTGATGCGATGGGGCAGTGGATGAGGGCAAAACTCAGCCCTGGCCGAAGATCCTCTCTATGGGCTCAGAAGGGCCAATCCCAGCAGCCACCAGGCAGGATGACTCTGCCCTGCAAAAGGACCAGAGAGTGGTCTGAAAGAGAGTGCCCAGCTGGACTAGGAGGGTGAAGGATGCGGGAGCACAGATGGTTCACATACCTGCAGTGGTCCCGTGGCTCCTTCGGGGTGCTCCCCTCCAGCACAGGCTTGTGGCAGTGCAGCAGCAGTCACGTAAGAGCAGTGGCTCCCTGGCATAAGTGGCTCCCAATCATCAGTGACAGCGCGGAATGTCTGGAGGATGGACCAAAAAGATGCAGCCAGAAAATCAGTCCTGGTGGAAATGCACCCTGGACCAATTAGTGCTGCTCCAGCAATGCTAATGGGAGCACTGAGAAGCTGGGTGGGAGTGCGGCTCCCCGGCCACATTTGTAGACTCCCAACAGCAGCATCCATCCCCAGGGCTGTGGTGGGGAGTGGCCTGAGAGCCCAATTATTTTTGCTTGCACCACAGGTGCTGGGAGTGTGGGGGGGGGGGGAAGATAAAATTAAAGCGCCAGAGTCCAAATAAAATAAGAGTATTAAAGTAGCATAGTAGACAGGACACAGAGCACAAATGCAAAAGAAAAAAGAAGTGCCGCCACAATCTAGAAACCCCGGGGGAGGGAGAAAGGCAGAGAGCAGTGGGCTGACAACCCTTTTGTTCTGCTTTGGTACCATTTTGCACCTGGGTGCAGGGTAAGGGAATAAAAGGCCTCATAATTATGAATAAGAAAGGTGGGCTGTGGTAGTAGGCCCTTGTGAATATGCTTGTGCAAGGCAGGACCCAGCCATAGAGGCCTAAAGGGGAATGTGCAGGGTCAGCAACTAAGGCCGTCATTAATATTTATAAGGAAGGCAGACCATTCCAGGGAGTCCCATAGACCCAGACATAGGGGTGGTTATTAATGTTACTAAAGTAGGTTGGCTCTGCAGAGATAGCCATAGCATGGAAAAGTTCCCTATAGGCACAGCCCCATCTTGGGTGGGGAAAGGGAATTGCCTAGTGGCCTTAGGTGCCCACAGAGTTATGTGGATGTGTCCTAAGTCCCACCTAAACTAAACTGCACTGCAGCATGACTGGCACTCCCTTGCAACTGAACCATTTCGTGAACTGAATCGACTGCCTTGATTTGATCTGTTTGTCAAAAACTGAACAGTTTGCTTGCCACCTCATCAGTGATTGGACCGTGTCTTTTGTGTACTTGATGTCCAGCTTTGCCTTTGTTGCCAAGACCAGTCTCTTCGGCTCCTGACACCAACCTAGGGAGGTCCCCGGTCTATCCTCCATCTTCAGCAGATCTGTTTTCAGCGCAGCCAACCTGCTTCAGAGCTCCACCACAGTGTTCCAGCATCAGTCTTGCAATGGTAAGTTGTAGAGAGCCAATAGTGAGGTATCCAGTATTGAGTCAGCTTAGGAGCCACCCCGACTCAAGAGTGAGTGACCATAGTTAACATCATGCATGACCTTTTCTTCTTTTGCCATCCATCCATAAGTGTCTGCATACCGGTATCACTCTGCAAAGGCCACACCAGGAATTGCCTCATCAATAGCCTTCCCAGTGGGAGGTGGCCTGGGTGCCATGGAGCTACCAGTTGCCATTGCTGTGGATCATCTAGAGAACCATCTGCTTGACCCAGAGACTTCAGCTTCTTGCCAGGAATCACAGAGAATAGCCAAGTTTTTCATCGTACAGCTAACAGTATTCTTCTTTGCTTTCTGTTTGTCCAGGAGACACCTCGTTATGGCTTGTTTATAAAAAGTGCTTTGTGGGGTCAGTTCTCACTTGCTGATCAGCTGACACATTGCAAAGCACATGTTTGGTTCATCAGTCGTTTGTCATCTGGGCAAAGTGCACACAGGACTTGGACTGAAAGGGGTTAACCCCCTGTTCTTGGTTTGACCCATTGTTGGTCCCCATTCTATTGTTTTTTTGCTTGTTCAATTATCCTGCAGTATTGTAGAAAACAGTTTTCCTGTTGTTTTTCTTGTCCCTTGTAAGTAGTAGCCACAGACATTGCCAGCTATTTCCAGATATTTCGTGAAATTTCTGAAGAGTTTCTTTCTGCTGCCCCTACTGTGGAAATGCAGATAACTTAACTTAGATATTTCTGGAAATATCACAGAAATTTAGGGAAATAGCTGGCAGTCTCTGTGGCTGCTACTGTAAATAAAGCTTTTGCATCTTGTTCCCTGAGTAAGCTTCCTTCCTCTCCTTCCAGATTTGTCTAGCCTATCCTGGGATTTGGAGGGAGTCTTAACCCTATTCCACTGGAAAACGTCAGCCCCCTACACCCTCCTCTGGACCACCTCCACTCTGTCTATGTCCTTTCAGAGATGTGTCTTCCAGAACTGGACACAATACTCAAGGTGGGATTTTACCAGCAATTTATACAGAGGTTAACACCACCTCCCCCTTTCCGCTGGTGATACCCCCTCCTTATGCATCCCAGCATTCTACTCACCCTTCCTACTGCCTTGCTGCTTTTAGGTCATTCAGTATGATTGCCCCCAGGTCTCTTTCCTGCCTGGTGGTTTTCAATTCCACTGTACCCATTTTGTACTCTGCTTTTGGATTTCTGTGCCCAAAGTGCATTATTCTGCACTTTTTTGCATTGACACCCAGCTGCCATACCCTTGACCACTCCTGTAGTTTTCCCAGGTCTCTGCTTATCTTTTCCACTCCTCCCCCAACCCTGGAGTGTCCACAATAATGCAGATTTTGGTGTTAGAGGGGTAAATAAGGTACAGGAGAGGAGTATTATTACAACCACCTGTACTGTATATAGTATTTCTAGGAGACGTTAAAAAGCAATGCAGCTTCAGAGAAGATCTAACCTGATATTTAAAACTAAGCTACAAGCCACAACTATACAGCTAGA
The DNA here is from genome assembly GCA_016271365.2 of Neoceratodus forsteri. Lineage (NCBI taxonomy): Eukaryota > Metazoa > Chordata > Ceratodontiformes > Ceratodontidae > Neoceratodus > Neoceratodus forsteri. Next base: position 719,485,834 of record CM057458.1, on the reverse strand, counting down.
TAAACCTCACCTGGATAGGGTGTTTCATAAGATTAGTGCAAATCTATCTGTAGATGGCAGTTAAACTAAAAAGTAACTCCCACCCATAAAGAGTACTTCTAGGGCACAGTAACAATCAATGCAGTGTCTGATAGGATCTAACCTGATACATAAACTAAGTTGCAAATCACAAACTACACAGCTGATGCCACGCGGAGGGGAGGTGATGGTTGACCTGCTCCAAAAGGTCCCCCCCCCTTGCCCCACCTAGAGGACCGCAGAATTGCCAAGTGGAGGTGCCGTGGGCTACTGCTGCTCCAACGGGCCTCCTTGGCTGATGACTTTGCATCGCACAAGCTCCCAGCCCCTGCCCCGATGCAGGAGAAAGCTGAACAGATTTTTCCCAGACAAACAGCTTGAACAACATAGTGCTGCTACTTATAATCAGTGTCGCGGAGCTCTTTCTCCTGAAGGCCAGACTACCCCTGGTCTCTTGGGGGTCGCGAGGGCTCGGTCCAGTAGCCCTTCCCCAGCCCAGCAGGACACAGCCACAGCATCATGGAGCTCTCGCTCCTGATGGCCAGGTAAACTTAAAACAAACTACACAGCCAGAGCCATTAGCATGTTAAATGATTTTTTTTTTCCTGCCTAATGCTAAATCTGTCTGGAACTTTAGAAATAACATTTTAGTCTACTAATTTTTCTTTCCCCATATACCTTCTGATTTCAGTACTGCATGACTTGTTTCCACCGGGGAAAGTGTCTGCCTGACTAGCAGGAGCCCCCCCAACGCCCTACCCTTTGTCTACTGTAACCCACCCTCCCCCTTCCCTTATTTAATTCCCTTGGTCTCCTTCTTTCCACAGACTACCCCGGTCTCTTGGGGGTCGCGAGGGCTCAGTCCAGTAGCCCTCCCCCAGCCCAGCAGGACACAGCCACAGCGTCGCAGAGCTCTCTCTCCTGACGACCAGGTAAACTTAAAACAACAGATACTTCTCCCTGGCGGTGCACATTCTCCCTGGAGCTGAGGTGCACTTGTTAGAAAAGGACCCCGGACTCACTCCCTGCCGTGGTGCAGCTGCCCCGAGGAATTTCTTTGGCGCCAATTTCAAAGCGCCTGAACGCCTCTTCGGTCGGCATGGGAGCACTAGCCCCGCTGCCCCCACCACCACCCTTGGTCAGCTCTCTGTTAAATAGGTTGTGAGTTGCCACGTGGTGTGTGGAAAATAACCTATCAGCCCTGTTTGCCATCTGCAAGTTATTTTCTCTCACCACTAGTGGCCGTACTATCAGCCTTGCACACTCTTCACCCTTTTGTAAATCCATACACATCTAGCTCAGCCTCTTACTGTTCCTCCCTTGTGCTACCAAACTCCCTGTGCGCTGCCTGGGCACCTATACAAAAATTTACCCCTTCCCTTCCTCCCTCACTTGGACAAATCCCCCTAACTTCCAGCCCATCTCTCTGATTCTTTTTTTTTTCCTCTCCATCCTGTCCAACTGTAAAGTGTACTATCACTACAGTCCTTATATATCCCATACCAGAGCAAGCAGGACCCACTTAGGGTTATGGCCTCCCCTCTTGGCACGCTATCTCCCCCTTCCCCTCTTCACCCCCTCCCATGACTCTCCTCAAAAGGGCTCAAAATTGCTCACCTGAACATGCGCAACCTCCTATGCAACCAAACCGAACTCACAGTGTGGGTCGCCTACCATAAGCCTGATATCCTGGGCCTCTCAGAAACCTGGCTCAAGCCCTATATACCTGATGCCCAGTGTGCCCTCCCGGGCTATAACCACTTTAGAAGCGACAGACCAAGTAAGGAGAGAGGTGGCGGGGTAATCCTCGACTACAAAACGCACCTAAACTTGACCACCATTGACCACTCACCGGCCACCCTACCTGCATGTGAGTTTCTGCACGCTGTCCTTCTGCTGGGCCATACAAAGAAAATCCACCTGGTATGCACCTACATTCCCCCTAAGGATGGCCTGACTGGTCTCTCCTCACTGCTTGACTGCATCGGTACCAAAGTGGGTCCCAACAAAACCCTACTAATAGGCGACTTCAACCTCAACTGGCTGGGTACAAACCGCAACTTGTACAAGTCTCTGCTCTCGAGTCTTGCACTAACCCAAGTCATAACCGAACCCACCAGGCTCGCTTCACGAGGGAACTCAGGCTCCCTTATTGACTGGATCCTATCCAACAGGTCTGCCAATATTATATCCTCAGGAACCCTCTTGGACGCCATCTCTGATCATTCCCCTACCTACTGTATCTGGGGCACCTCTCAGCCTAAAATCCCTAGCAAATGATTGAACTAAGGGATTACTCCAAATTTAATACCCACGACTTCCTGTCTGACCTCCGAGCTATTGACTGGACAGAGGTCACTGCTTCCAATGACCCCTCATGAGCTCTGGATTTATTCCTAGCCGAGTTTGTCCCCCTTCAGAATAAACATGCCCCCCTCACTAAGAGGAGGGTGAGGGGCACCATCACCAAATGGCTAAATGGGGACCTATTCTCCCTTATGAAGGCCAGGGACAAAAATTGGGCTACATACAAGGCCTCCCAAAATGTTAGTGACCTGATGGCTTACAGACACCTCAGAAACTCCTGCAAAAGGGCCATCCGCTCAGTGAAAAGTGAGTTCTGCAAAGCCGACTTGCTCTCCTCTGGGAGGAACCCGAGGAGTTTCTGGCAAATTATTAAAAATGCTATTGGGGGGTCAGCCAAGGCTCAGGTCACTGACTTACTTGTTGACGGGGTCAGCTGCAATAACCCCCACACCACAGCAAACACCTTCTATTCCCTGTTCTCCAACCTGTCTGCCCCCCTCCAGTCCCCAGTCATCTTTACCCCCAGGGCCCCCTCACCTGGCCTCCACCCCCGGCCCCCCTTCCAACTGAGACAAGTTTCACCTAAGGAGACTCAGAGGCTACTCTCAGGCCCCTCCCCTCACACTGGTGCTGGATATGACAGTCTCAAGCCAAAACTGCTCAGACTGGGGGCCCGCCTCCTAGCCAGGCCCGTCTCGCACCTATTCAACACCTCTATTAACTCTGGGCTCATTCCCAACCTATGGAAAGTGGCCAAGGTCGTTCCTGTCCCAAAACCAGGAAATCCCAAGGATCCTGGCAACTACCACCCCATTGCCATTCTATCCGCCACTAGTAAACTTCTCGAGAAAGCCATTGCCTCCCAACTCTCCCAATATATCCAGGACCACAACATCCTCTCTCCTGCTTAACATGACTTCAGGAGAGGGCACAGCATGTCTACCGCCCTTGCTGTGGTCACTTCACTGATCCGGACTGGTGCTGACCAAGGCAACCTCACTGGAGCCATTTTTGTGGACCTCTCTAAAGCTTTTGATAGGGTGGATCACTCGCTCCTCGACTCCAAGCTCCTATCCCTCGGATTTTCCTCTTCTGCACACGCCTGGTTCATGAACTACCTCTCCAACTGACAGCAATTCACCTACTTCAACCGGATAACCTCCAACCTCTTACCAGTCCACTGTGGGGTCCTTCAAGGATCAGTCCTTGATCCGACCCTATTCTCACTATTCATCAATGACCTACCGTCCGTCACTGTCCATGGTCACACCACCCTGTACGCGGACGACCTAGTTCTCCTGGTCAGCTCCCAGGACATCTCTACTATAAACTCCCACCTGAATTACGACTTTGAACACATCCAAACTTGGCTGGGGGACCACAGGCTCACCCTCAATCTCAAAAAAACCCAATCCATGCTGTTTGGGTCCCTGAACAAAATAAAATCTTGCCCTGCCCCCCTGCTGATCCTCGAGGCGGACGGCTCGCCCCTTGAGATGGTAACTTCTGCCAAGTACCTGGGCGTCACCTTGGACCCACAATTGGACCTTACCTCACACATTCGCAACGTCTGCAAGGCCACAAATTGTAAGCTTGGCCTTGCTTATTGAGCCAATAACTGCCTCACCCCCGCTGCTCGCTTAGCCCTAGCTAGGGAGTCCTCCTCCCTCACTCTGCTACAGACTTGTAGCACTTTGCACTCCCAAATCCAACCTCTCAAAATGGGACACGGCCTACAATAATGTCTGTCACTTTGCGCTTTCCACCCCTCCCCTCACCCACCGTTGCGACTTACACAGCCACCTGGAACAGCTTCCCCCCGAAAAGCACCGCTCCTTTGTCCTAGGTAATTTCATCGACAATATCATCCACTCTGGCACCCCTCCTGCCTTAGCCCGTCCCCTTAAACCAGGCGCCCCATCCTACCACCTAAGATCTGGGACAAACCAGGAATGCCTGGTTCCTAGAACCCTCATCCTTGCGGGGGATTGGGCCTTCTTCACGTATGCCCTCATGCTCTGGAACTCGCTCCCCGAGTCCACTCGGTCCTCTTCCTCCCATCCTAGCTTTAAAACCTCCCTCTGGAACTTCCTGAAACCTCCCTCCTCCTGTTCCTGCTCCTTGTAGCCCTACTTCTCTGCCCCTCTCCTCCCTTCAATCTGGTAGGGTGGAGGCTTCAGCGCTTCTTGCACTTCTTCTTGGTAACTGGCCAGGAATCCTGGACTGGGCCTCCTGCCTAGGGCCCCTCTCCTCCTCCCACAGGCACTTACCACTGTCTTGCTTCTGTTTTACTCCACTGTCCACCTCCCATTTCATTCCACCTACCCCTCTCTATTGCAATGCACTGTGCCAAACTTGTCCTAGTGCCAGCCTCAAATGCCTGTTATTTCTGGTATTTTTTTACAGACTCCTCAAATGTCCTTGTATGAACATGGTGCCAACCTCGCTCTAGAGCCAGCCTTGAAATCCCCATTTACTCCCTATATAACTTACTCAATCCCTCAGCTGTCCATGAATGTACTCTGTGCCTACTGTCCTCTAGAGCCTGTCTTGAATTTGCCTGTTGTTCTTAGAGCCTGTCTTGAATTGCCTGTTGTTATGCTATGTATTTCTTTTGATTCCTCAATGGTTTATGTGAAGTTGTGCTCTGTAACTATCCTGGGTCGCACCTGAAAATAGGCACTTGGCTGTCTAATGTGCTTACCCCGTTAACAAAAGCAAATAAACAAATAAATAATCGTTTTTACCTGCTTCCAACCTGCATTCCGACCAGAAAAGAGAGAGGGCTGCAGCATTTTAGGAGGGTAGCTGAGGGGGCACTTGGGACAACTCTCGGAAGCAGCGACAGTGAAATCCCTTACTTGACTTTGTTCCCGAACTTTGAATTTTGTCACTTAAACTTGGCGCAGAAAGCGCAATCCCCCATTGGCTACTGGTTGACTGTGACGCCATCGCTTTGCTCCTGAAAAGGAGAACTGTCCCACTGACTGGCAACACAGCTGACGCCGCACAGAAGAGAGGCAAGGGTTGACCTGCTCCAAAAGGTCCCGCCCCTCGTGCCACCCAGAGGACCGCAGAATTGCCAAATGGAGGTGCCATGGGCTACTGCTGCTCCAGCGGGCCACCTCGGCTGATGACTTTGCATTGCACAAGCTCCCGGCCCCTGCCCCAGTGCAGGAGAAAGCTGAACAGGTTTTTCGGCCCACCCACACACCCTGCTCCCTCCTCCCATTAAATGCTCACTGGCTCCACCCCTAATGTACTGTCTCACCCAATTGGCTAATAGGGGAGGTATCTGTTTCATTGTTAGTGGTAACTAGCTTGATTTCTATTTGGTGGAAGCCAGTATCACCCAAATGGCCAACAGGGGAAGTATCTGCTTAATTATCAGTGGTAATTAGTTCATTTCTCCAACCCTGGTTAATTGCCCTTCCTATTCTCTGATACTAAATAGAGTGAATGAAATTTTTTTACATGTTGGTATATGCTAAATAGAGTCAAAGAAATTTTTTATGCTGATATATGCCTACTGACCGCACTACTGTCTACTGCCTGTCAACATTATCCTGATGGCCTACTTCTCTGTGACCACTGTCTGCTAAACTGCCCTGCTCTGTCTTGTGTCAGAACCTAAGTCTTGTACAGGTGTTGCTCATCCTGCTGGCTCTCCTGTCTCAGCCCCTGCTAATAGAGACCCTAACAAAAGGGTAGGGCCTCACTATGCCAGACTCCCGACAAAAGGTGTATGGCCTAACTATCCCAGTCCTGCTGCACTGTCTGCTCAAAACAACCTTGCTAGTATTTACTATTATACCAATCCTAACCCCACTTGCACTGCTTGGTTGTTGGCTGTATAAACTCTGTCCTTGTATAACTGTCGACAGGTGGTAAGTGTGCTTACAAAGGGCAAGGGCAGGAGCTCCTTCCCAGAAATAAATGTCAGCCCCTCCGTCCATAGCTGGTAGCCTTGAATTGCACTGTGCATGCCTTATTTTATTTACTTGGCACACACCAATAACAAATCTCACTAACTTCCTTCCAGCCTTAGTACATCCATCTCTCCTTCCTTCACAGCAGCTCTTGTCAGCTGACTGATAATTATCTCACAGGCTAGTGCTATGCCTCCAGCCAAGATGTGGACGCGGTTCCCCTCCCATCCATCTAGTAAGGATAAGGATACTCAAATATTAAGGGTAGAGAGGGTGCTGGCTGTCATCCGCAGGGATATAGGCCTTGTAGGTCTTATAGTGGGACTCTCCTTGTTGCATATGGTCACCTCCCCCCCAATAACATTGGGTGACAACTGGGGATGGTCGTCCACCTGCGAGGTCCCCGACTACACCTTTTCCAATATCCTTGTGATCTCCAAAGCACACTGCAGTGTTACTTGCTGTCTAGATCTTTGGTGCCTTATGTATACAAGCAGGGTAAAGCATACCCATGCTAAAAAACTCCCAGGTTGTCAAGCGCATAGCAGGTGGTATCTCCCCTGGCTTCTCCTACTTGCACTACTACTGGCCGGTGATATTGAAACCAACCCTGGCCCACTAAATCTGACCGACAATATCCTTCCCATATGGGGCATGGGTAAGGGGCTAAAAATAGCTCATCTTAACATTAGGAGCCTGCTACCTAATCATGATGAGCATTTTAGCATGGGTTGCACTCTACAAACCCGACATCCTAGGAGTGACGGAGATCTGGCTGAAACCCTCTGTCCCTGACTCTGCCTGTGAACTCACTGGGTATGAATTCACCCGACTGGACAGAGCTGGGGCAAGAGGGGGGGTGGCATACTAATCTAGCATAAGAGCCACTTAAAAATCTCCCAGATTGCCCACCAGGATTCAAACGTGTCCCCCTGTGAGTTGCTACATGTGCTACTGCTACTTGGGGAAGCAAAGAAACTGCACCTGGTGTGCACCTATAATCCTCCAAGAGGTGGGCTACCTGGATTAACTCACCTCATGGACAAAACTGGTCCCAGAGTCAGGGATAATGAACTCATAATCCTGGGGGATGTAAACCTTAACTGGGATAGTGATAATGTTAAGCAGTTTGAGCCTCTGCTTGCTAACCTTGCCCTGACCCAGCTCATCCAGGAACCAACTAGACAGACAGCAAATGGATCCTCCAGTACTTTACTGGACTGGATCATGACTAACCATCCTGACAGGATCTCATCAGCGGGTACGTTATCTGACTCCATCTCTGACCACTCACCGGTTTTCTGTGTATGGAAAATTCCCACCCCCAAAATTCCACACAAAATTATGCATGTCAGAAACTACTCTAGATTTGATACTGAGGAGTTCCTGGAGGACCTGAGTTACTGACTGGTCTGGGGTGTATGGTGCCACTGACCCCTCGGCAGCAACCTCTTACTTCCTCTCCACCTTTGGGGCATTGCAAGACAAGCATGCTCCCAAGGTCACCCGTAGGGTGAGGGGGTCCGCTACCCTCTGGTTAAATGGGAATCTCCTAGCCCAGATGCGGGAGAGAGATAAGTGTTGGGCTCGTTCCAAAGGTACCAGTGATCCCATGATTATTCAAAGGTACAGATACCTCAGGAACAAGTGCAAAAAGGCCATCAGGGCAGCAAAGAGTGACTTTTTCAAGTCCACCCTACTAAGCTCTGCCAGTAATCCCAGGAGGTTCTGGAGAGATATTAAATCCCTTGTCAGCGGATCCTCCCATCCGGGGGTTACAGACATGGTCATAAATGGAGTATCCTGCAATAATCCCCATACTATTGCCAACTCCCTAAATAATCACTTCTCTGACCTCTCGGCCTTCACAACCCTCTTCTCACCTGATGAGACTCTGTCCCACCCCCTTCCCTCCACTCTGTTGGAGGGTCATCCTTCTCATCAAATGTTCCACCTCAGAGTTGTATCAGTTCAGGACTTGCAGAAATGCCTAGCTGTCCTCTCCCAGTACTCCAGTCCTGGCCTAGACAACCTGGAGCCTAAACTCCTTAAGCTTGGTGCTGCACACTTTGCCTCACCAGCAGCCTTTTTCTTGAACCTATCCCTTGGTCTGTGGACCATCCCAGACATCTGGAAAGAGGTGAGGATTGTCCCTGTACTGAAGCAGGAAATCCCAAACTGCCTGACAATTATCGACCGATTGCCATTCTCCCAACCCTTAGCAAGCTCCTTGAAAAGGTAGTGGCTGAGCAGCTTTCGGAATATATCCACTGTCATGAACTTCTGTCCCCAGCCCAGCATGGCTTTCGTAAGGGACACAATACCACCACAGCCTTAATCTTGGTTACATCAAGTATCCGGAAAGCCATGGACCAGGGCAAACACTCTGGTGCAATATTTATCGACCTGTCCAAAGCCTTTGACCTCGTTGACCACAAACTGCTTGGTGCACAGTTGTGGTCACTTGGCCTCTCCCCCATGCCATGAAATGGCTAATGGGTTATCTACATGGTAGAAAGCAGAGTACCTGCTTCAATAAAGTCCACTCCGAGCCCCTACCGGTGACCTCCGGAGTGCCTCACGGCTTGGTACTGGGTCCCCTCCTCTTCTTCCTCTGCATCAATCAACTACCCATGGTTACTACCAGCTGTAGCGCCACTATGTATGCAGATGATCTGGTAATCCTGGCTCACTCCCAGAATGCCACTGCCCTAAACCAGAACCTGACCGATGACTGTAACAGGGTATTGTCTTGAGTTACTAGTCACAAGCTGGTTCTGAACCTGAAAAAGAAGCAGGCTATGCTCTTTGGCTCAATGGCTAAAATCAAAGCCTCATCGGCCTGCTTACATGTCACCAGCGCAGATGGATCCTCACTACCCATGGTGAGCTCCATCAAATATCTGGGGGTAACACTTGACCCTCAACTTGACATGGGTAATCATATCCTTAACATCTGCAGGGCAGCAAACTGCAAACTGGGTCTGGCCTATAGGGCCAAGTATAACCTTACACCGGCAGCCAGGTTTGCCCTAGCGAAGGGTGTGCTCCTTCCCTCCCTCAGCTATGGGCTGCACCTATTTGCTCGCTCCCCAAAGACACATCTCACCCGGTGGTACACTGCTTACAATAACATTTGTCATTTTGCCTTGGCTGCCCTCCCCCACTCACCCACCGTTGTGAGCTATATGAGAAACTCTGCTGGCTCTCACCAGCTAGATACCTTGATTTTGGTTTGGGATGCCTCTCTGGGAAAGTGATCAGAACTAGCACCCCCATGGGCTGGCCCGGCTTCTGCCTAAACTGAATTCCACCCCCTACCAACTTAGGTCTCTCACATCAGGGATGCTCAAAGTCCCTCCTACCCGGACCATCATGTGGGATCGGGACTTTGCCATAAGTGCGTCCAGACTCTGGAATTCACTGCCTGTGGATATCTGAGCTGCCTCCTCCTATCTGAGTTTTCGAAATTCCCTGTGGGGTTTCCTAAAACTAGCATCAGAGTGTGACTGCTCCAAACCTCCCTAGAGTAAAGTGTCAAATTGTTTTGTCTGAACCTCCCCAGGGTGTCTCCATTGAATTTCTGGAGATATTTTCCCCACTGTATCAATGACTTCTGACTAGTCATGCCTAAAAAGCCTTGGTCATTTTTACACCCATTATTGCTCCATGGTCATAGGCTAACCATGACATATTGCACCTTGGTAGAAACTTGTACTGCCAGGTGTTTCTGTTTCTGTCTAACATGTGCATATTTAGATAAATGTGATGAGCTGTATATACCTGTCCACGATCCAAGTAGCCTAAGGGGTGTATACAACAATGTTATAAGTTATATTATGACCAATCCAGTCCTTGAGCTATGCTCCACTCCTATGTACGATGACCCGTATATATCTGTCAGTTGAACTAGCTAGTCTAGAGTGTATAATCTGAAATGTTGCTTACTACTATATGTTTCCTCTAGCGTCAAATGATGTATTTCCCACATGTTAGTTTACTGTGACAAAAAACTGTACTCTCTTTGCCATGTCTCCTTGACTGTTGTTCCTCATGTTGTATTCTCCCGGGTCGTTCCTGAAAATAGGCATAATACTTGTCTAGTGTACTTACCCAGTAAACAAAAGTCAAATAAATAAAATAAATAGACAGCACACACCCAGCCAGGGCACTGCTCAGGACAGTAGATACAGTTACAAAATCAGCAAGAAGCATTAAGAGGTTTCTTGTGTGCTCCTTGGCATAGTGTTCCTAAGGGAGCAGTAGTACATTATGCAAGCAATAAGACACAATGAGGTGTGGGTTATCTCCTGATAAGAGCACACCCAGGTGCATTGTTAGGCATGAGGCGCTTGCACTGAGTGCCTTATGCACCTGGGCGTGCTCTTATCAGGAGATAACCCACCCCTTGGAGTGTCTTATTGTACTTATAAAATGGTCCTGCAAGTAAAGAAGTTAATTTAAAAAAATTTAAAAATGTACATAAAAAGGGGGCTTGAAAAAGTATAAAATAGGATTATATCAGTAGAAAAGAGAAAAAATAGTCCATTTTTATAGAAGGCCTGTGTGTGTCTGTGTCTCTAGGTAGTACCCACTGACTGTGTGGGCTATAGGCACCCAAATATTGAAAAGTATGTTTTTCTTGTTATATTTTATTTTGAAGGAACATGTCCAATGTTGAACTTAAAGAGCCAAACAGCAGGTTTAAAAATGCCGGAAGAGAATCGGTGCATCTGCCGTCTTTCCAGAGTCTCTGATACACAAACAAAACAGCCTCCCTTCGCTGACTTCATTGTCCTTTAAAAGTGAGCTGCAATAACTGAGAAAATCATAGAAAACACTGCAGCATATTAATGTTATACCAAACTATTGGGATCTTTTCTTTGAAAAACGCAAACCCAGAAACGGTAGTGTACGGTGGCTGCTGAGAGATACGGTTGCTCCCAGTCATCCAGCCTATTTTTCTAAGAAAATAACCATACGTGGAGTTTGGTATAATACTAATGTGCCGCAGTGTTTTCTACTATTTCCGGGGTTGTTGCATCTCACTTTTAAAAGACAATGAAGTCGGAGGAGGGAGGCTGTTTTTTTACTGTATTGGAGACCTGGGGAGGATGGCAGATGCACTGATTCTGTTGAAGCATTTTAAACCTGCTGCCTTGCTCAGTAAGTTGTGGTCAGGTTTAAATAATAGCAGAGGTTACACTTTAAAATACAGAAGATTTCCTAGTGTTTTGTGAGGAACTATGTTTGTGCCCATGGTCAACTTTTACACATGAGCGGTCAGTGCCACCAAACTGGAAGTGTCCTTTCCCCACTATGAGCTATGCCAGCCTGTGTTTTAGTTAACGGCTGGCACAGCTCACAGATTTTTTGTTTGTAATGGGGTTTGGGAGAGGAGGGTAGTGCCGGTTGGCTACAATATCTTCTAGTAAGGACACGGCTCAGAAGATGTTGCAGCCAATCAGGTTAGGGGATTTTTAAAGCCCATTTTATAAAACATATGAATAAAGGCGTTTTTTTTATTCTTTTTATGTTTGGGTTTTATCAATGTTTACAAAGGATACATAAAAAGGAAAAAATAGTCAAGAATTATTCTACAGATCATAACTAATGGCAATTAATGTTTTGTTACTGACTTATCCAAATACACAGATGACATAAGAAACTTATTTTGAAGACACTGGCATATGTTGGAAGAAAGAAATAATTCAGATAATTTGTCTGGAGAAAAGTCCACAGTGTCCTCAAAAAAAGCCACCACTATAATGGAGTGCATAGTTTGTACTGAACACACTGTCTCATATAAGGGAATGGGACAATTACTAGTTGGCCAACTAAAGAATTACATGGCTCCTTCTGGGTGGGGCCATCAAGACAGGCATACATTGAAGAGACAGATTTAAAAAAAAAACTACAGGAGAATGAGATATTCCCTGATAAAAAAACATGCAGACTGTAAAAGTACAAATGTTGTTTATGTCACTTAGTGACCATGTAACAACCTATATGTCAGCAAAATGGCCCAAGCACAGAAACAAAAGATTAGAGAATACCAGTCTGTTATCGAACACAGGGACCCAGACTCCTCAGTAGCTGCACATTACAACCAAGCAGGCCATAATTTCCTAGTCCAGAGCTTCTGGGGAGTGAAACTAGTCCCACAACCATTGAGAGGTGGAGATTGGAACATAGAATTATGAAAAAAGACAGATGTGGTGGATATGAGGCCTGATTACACTAGACAAATAGCTAGGGATATATGAAGAACAAAACTGGGTGGCAGATTGATACTCCCTCAACCTACACAAATGCAGCCCCCAATCGACTGGATCCTAAACTATTCCCATATCTCTGCTCCTGCCATAGCATCTCCTCTGACACACCTACTTAACCTCTCCTTCTCCCTCAGTGCTGTCCCTAGAATCTAGAAGTTGTCCAAAGTTCTTCCACTCCACAAAGGGGGGATTCCTTCCTCCCAGGTAACTTCTGGCCAGTCTCCATCACCCCATCTCTTGCCAAACTACACAAGATGCTTTCTACACCAGCCTGTCAGATTTGCTATCTGTCACAGATTTCCTCTCCCTGTTCCAGTATGATTTCAGAAGCATCACTCCACTATTTCCCCCCACCTGCATGTAACTGCTTCTCTCCTCTCAGGGATGGAACAGGGGCACATCACAGCTCCCATCTTTTTCAGACTAGCCACGGCCTTTGACTCAGTGTCCCACTCACTCCTCCTGGACAAGCAGAGTTGTGCTGGCCTCTCAGCTCCTGTGGTCAACTGGTTCTGTTCTTACATCAAAGGCTGTCTACAGTCAGTACGGGATGGTAGCGCCCTGTCCCCTCCTCTAGTCATCCAGATGGGAGACCCGAAGGGCACCATCCTGGGTCACATCCTATTCTCCATCTTCCTCAGTGACCTCTCCCAGGCCTGTGTTAACTTGCATATTCACATGTATGTTGATGACACAGTCATCTACAACTTCAGTCCCTCCTCCTTAGCCATGGAAGGTCTGCTCCAACAAGACTTCTACAATGTTCTTCACTGGTTCCAATCAAACCAACTCCATGTCAACACACACACACACACACACACACACACACACACACACACACACATACAACTATGTCCATGAGCTTGGGTACCAGCCAGAAATTGGCCAGACTCCCAACTCCGCCCATCTTCACCTCCTTGGATGGCAACCCTCTAGAAGTGGTCCAGTCCTTCAAGTATCTCAGTGTGTGGCCTGACAGCAAGCTTGACTTCTCTGCCCACATTGACAACATACATGCAAAGCTCCACCCTAAACCTGGTGCCTTACATGGCAATAAAGATTTTCTGTTTCCCTAGGTCTGTTGTGAGCTTGTAGCTTGTTACCAAAATTTTGCTCCCAGTTCATGACTATGCAGATGTGGTCTATGGCATCACCCCCTCAAATTCCCTGGCCAGACTGGATACCCTCTGTAACTGCTTCTGCTATTTTACCAACCATATTCATTTTTGCTCACTATGCTCCTTCTTATCAATTTTCTCCCTCCCTTCATGTCAGCAGCCATTGTACCTCATTCATTTATACCTGGTATATAGCCCAATTATTATCTTCTATTTATTGTTTATTGCCTTTATTGCAAATGTACTTCCTTGTTTTAACTGTATGCTCAGGATCTCCTTGTAAATGAGCCTGCTCAATGGAGTTATTCCTGCCAATAAACTTGGCTTGACTTGACCTTGACATTTCCAAATACTGGTTTGGATCCCTTCTCTCTTACCTCTTATCCCTCCTCTCCCCTAACCCCTCTGCCTCCTGTATCCTCCGCTCCAAGAATTCTCATAAGTAGGCATTCCTCATCCCCTCTCCTCTGCTGAGCAAACAGCATTTCCCTATTGCCATCACTTTGGAACTAACTCCCTTCTTCCTGCTGCTGCACTGTCTCCCCTGGCTCCCTCAAGCACCAGCTGAAACTCCTTCCTTCCTTGCTCCCCTTGCTCCTACTGTATGTTTTCCCTCCCTGACTGTTCCCCTTGCATTTTCCTCATACATTGGTGTAAGTGTTGCTGAAATGCTAATTTGTTGCTCACGTCTTACTTGCTTATTTTGCACTTATTTTTGCACTTACTCTTGTTTTTTTTTACCATGTCTCAGATTGGACTTTATTTTAACTGCAACACAGTGTCTGTGCAATGTATTACGTATCCTAAGCTCCCTTCCCACATGTTGCACCTGAAAACTAGCCTCAGCTCAGTGTGCCTTTCCCAGTCATTAATTTTCAAATAAATAAATAAATGTTATGTGAAACTTTGTAACTGTTACAAGCCACATGTGTGTGGCTAATAGAATTAATGTGGGATTATTTCCTTAAATAGTTCTTAGGTACTGAAAAGGGCAAATTTGGAGACTGCTTAGCATGAAATACAGTGATAGTACTCAAATATTTTTTTTTGTACTTTTTTTTATCCTCATCCTGGGCAGCCCTCCATCTCACCGACCCCCCCCAGCCCCATACTCCCCACTTGCAGTGCACCTCCTGTCATTCTCCATGACTTACTTCCCATGGTGGGGCAGTGGGGACCCCTTAAACCCACCAACATTGATCTGGTTTCAGGAGGAGCCAGCCATTCATGGGACTGGTGCCTGCAGGGGTCGGTATTCATCCAGCTACCCAGGGATTTTCTCCTCTGGCTTGTCCCCATCCCATCCCCCCCGGAGGTGGAACATTTGTGACATCAGCAATGGCTGAGCTGTGTGCGCTTCCACCCACAGCATGCCAACTGACTACTCTGCCCCCTTCCCTGATGTACAGGACCCAGGCGCTCCAACACCCAGCCTCTGTTAGTTGTCAGAAGTGCACCAACCTCTGTGTCCCTCCCTGCCCAGGAGAGGACAGAAGAGGAGAGCTGTCCTCTGGACACTTGATCCTCTCCCACCCCAGATGACCCCCTGCAGACCACATGCACAGTGAACATGGGTCACTAGCGTGGCAGGAGGTGAGGCAGTATTCAAATACTTTGACATCCTCTGCTCACCTCTATTTCTCGTCTTCTTTTTATCCATAGACCAGTGCAGTAATAACCACTGAATGATATTCCATAGAAGCAAAAGATTGTTTATACCACATTGAGTAGGTCTGATGTATACTAGTAACATTAATAAATAACCTTAAACCAAAGCCCTGATCTAAATCCATGTTTCTCCCACCTCCCTAACCATCACTCACAAAAAAGAACTTTAATGTAAATTATAGAAACTTAATTTGCCTAATTTATTTATTGTTATTAGAGCATAACAACACCTTACCTATCTTTAGGAGGTATTAATAATAACAATCACTAATAATAAGAATCTCCCCAATGGCTTCTGGAAAGCCCTGTGTGAGAGAGCAGGTCCAAGTTGTAAACATTTTCTTCCAGATTAAGTTCAAATGATATAATTCATTAGGATTCATCCAGCACCACAATCCCATTTACAATGTGCTTTAATATTACTTCTCCTCCCCCACCCCATCAGCATGTTAGTCTAGTGCAATCAACTTTGTCTTTGCTGCCTTAAGACAGAAAATCTATACCGTATACTATTTTTTAAACTTGTTTATTTTCATCAGACATTGCCATCCTTTATTTCCACGTACATTTGAAAACTTTAATAAAATGTTAATTGGAAAAAAAAACATGGCCATCCTTTAGTTAATGTACTGTATAGGAATTAATTAATTGACCCACTCAGTCAAACCTTTGGGGGGGGGTATCACCGACATTTTTGGTGCTGCAGGTGGCAAGAGTCTTACATTCACCCTCCTTGCTGAGGTGGTCTTCCTGTGTCACAGACTCCCACAGGAGTGGGAGCTGGGGCTTCTCGGCAACCTTCCAATGCAGTTGGGAGGCAGGGACTCAAATCAATGGCACATGCACCATGGTGACATTAGTTATACGCATCAGGTGCCAACATGACTGGCATTCAGAGATACCAACTGTATTTTATCCCAAAAAATCCACACAGTGGTAATTTAAATTTCTTAGACCATGTAAGAACAATAACTGCTTAAGGTAAAGGACAGTGATAGTGGGTGAGAAAAAGATAAAACATAGCAGCATTATTTTGAGTTTGAAAGTCTTAAATTTTAAGACTACTGATTCTTGGAGAAGCACTATGGGGAAGCCATAAGACATAAAGCAGGAATACTATTTTGGATTAGAATAAAGGGAGTACTGGGCTTATTTGCTTCACTAACCCCCAGCAGATCACAATGACTGTATGTGAATTGAAGAAGCATAAAACGTTTAAATACTAAAGGTGTAAGGGACTATAAAAAACATGAAAATATGAACAGTAAATAGTTCTACAATAGAATTAACTACTACCTGAGAACTGGGGTTGTAGGAAAACAGTGGCCCATATTAATATGTGCACATTAAGAACCTTTATTTATTGAGTACAGTTCTGAACTAAGTGTATTTTTAGTACTAAGCTACTAAATAAACATGCTTTTGATGGGGAGACAACACATAATCTCTGTTCTTCTCTTATCTCATCATCCTAAAAGAAAAAAAGAAAATATAACTGATAATAAGGGCATAATAGGTATTGGAATCTAGTGAGTATTAAGGATAAGCGATAAAGCGAATGGGAACATATAGCTTGCCTTAGCTTTGTGCAAGATAGAAACCATAAAACTTTTAATTAATATGCAGTTAACCATAAATATTAAATGAAAATTGATAAGAGATTAGAATACAAATAAACACAATACAGTTGGCTGAGCAGATGAAACTGAATTTGTAATTTTGAGCCATCTGGGAGAGATTTCTTTGGAATAGAAATGGTATTGCAAGAAGCTGAATGAATTGTGTTTGTGCTGTACAGTATGTACTGTATAACAAGTACAAATGTGAAACTAGATATGTAATATCAGTAATAACAGCAGAAAACCTAATTCTCCCCCTGACATAGTCCTCCCTTCTGTCCTCAAGGTGGCAACTCCCACATCACTGACCATGCTGCTACTGCTTCTTCCATCAACTCATTTTTCACCACCTGGACCCTTTCTCTCCCTCACTCCGCCCCACCCCCTGTTCCTAACCCTCCTCTTACACTGCACTCTTTCTCATTCTTCTTCTCTCCTATTACTCCCTTAGTCATGCTCAAGGCCCTGCTAGCTCTTAATCCCCACAAGGGTACAAGTCCTGATGGCTTTGATCAAAAGTTTCTGCATCTCTCTGCACCAATCATCTCTATACCTATTACTAGAGCTGTGTAGAATGGGAAAATTCCAAATCTGTAGAATTTCAGTGAAATTTCATAAAATTCCACAGAATTTCATCAGAAATGTGTGGAATTTTTAAAACTGAGTACTTTGGTTATAACTCAGCCACCATTCAAGCTAGAGCTCTGAAATGTGGAATGTTTACTCTTTGGGTCAATGGCAACTAACATGCCAAATATCATGACATTGGGATGGATTGTTTTAAAATTATAGGTGCTCAAATGGTGTCATTTTATTGTTTGTGCAAAATTTCATGAACATTTTTATCTGCATATACCTTAACCATCTATTGGGTCAGGGATCTTAAATTTGGCATGATTTCTTAATGATTGGTATTCTAACGATGTGCCAAATTTCATGACAATATGATGCATCGTCTCAAAATTATATGTGCTCAAAATCTATCATTTTAATTTTTTTCAGGAAATTTCATGAAAAAAATTCATCTGTATATAACTCAGGCACCTTTGGAGCTAGGCATGTATACATTAGTATGGATAACCTTTTTGTAATGCTTATAGAATGAGCTAAATATGGACAGAATTAAATAAGAGATTGTTTTACGTTACAGGAGTTCAGAACTTTATTATACAAATATTTGCAAAACTTGGTGAAAACTATCAAAAATGAGGATGTTTGTAACTTCTCTGCTCTTGCATGCATAGAGTAAACATTTGACATGCATATCCATAGTCAGTGTATCCTGGTGTCTAACACAACTGGATAAATTGATTAAGCAGTTTTAATTTTGCAGAAGAAAAAAAAATGGTTAGTAACATTTTCTTTTTCTCATATATTTATGAAAGCATATACTGTTGATGAAGCATCCATACTTTTTTGTGTGGAATTTAACATTAACAATGCACATATCACTACTTCATTTGATAAGCTGGACTGAGCTTTCTGCAGTCCTGCTGTTCCTCTCTGGGTGACTATCCCCCCCCCCTTCTCTTTTGGCATAGCCAGATTGACTCAGTAGAACTACTGATCCCACTGATATTCTCTTTGTTCTTTACAGTGACAAACTCCCTTAAAATGTGAGTCACCTACTCCTTTTCCTATCGACCTACCCTGTTGGAATAGCCAGAATTCTTTCTTCCTGCTGCCCAAGACATTGTCTTCCCCCCTATATCTTTTTGAGTACCTCTAAGTCCCAGACTTACATGTTCACCAGGCTCCCCGGATCATAAATTTACTGGATGCGATCTTTAAATATCCTGCATTCAGGTTGGAATTGTTGGCACTCTGCACTTTCTTGCTCCAACCTGGGTGCCTACCACTGTTGTGCTACATAGCACAGCTGTCCATTTCTTTGTGAAACTGTGCATCTAACTCCAGAACCTGGTGCCCCCCTGCGATACCTGCCTCTCCTACCCCTATCCTTTAATTAGAATCCCCCATATAAGGCTGAGTGAAATTATAAAATTCCAGTTTTATGGAATTTTTCATGAAATTCTACAATTTTCACAAAGACTCATGGGATTCGACTTTAAGTACACATGTTATTTTGCAATTTCTAGCAGCAAGCACTTAATAAAATTGGATCACACACAGTCTCCTTGTAAGGTCTAAGAACCTACCAAATTTAATGGTATTGCATTCTCTAGTTTTAAAGTTTCAGGGGTTTATAAATTTGTAGTTTACATTCCTGCAAAATTATATTTTTAAATGTTGTGAAAGTTTGACTAATTTTAATTCAGTCCCATTTAAAGCTGAAAATATGAACATTTTCAGAAATGACCATGTAGTATAGTAGTTTAAATGTTTCAACTCTGGTTACATTTGGATATGTAGTTTTAAAATTAGAGGGAACTAACTGAAATGTAAATTTTGGCAACATGTTTGGCAGGCTGTAACTCAATCCCATTTAAGGCTAGAAATCTGAATCTATGTGCACGTACAAATGTAATGATAACCTGTATACCTGTTAATTTTTGTAACATTTTAATGAATACTATCAAAATTAACTAAAATTACAGAAATCCAAATTTTGGCAACATATTTGACCACCTATAACTCAGCTCCCATTGGAGCTTGAGACTTACAACATGGTGCATATATGCATTCTAGGTGCTTCTCTAAATCCTGATATTGTGGAGGAATTTGGATAAGAAATTTTAAAAGTATCTCAAAATAACTAAAAATTTAATTTTGATTAAATGTTTTACCACTCATAACTCCACCCCCTTTCAATCTACAGCTTTGAAAGTTTGCACACTCTTGTATGCTAATGGGTATTGTTTACATTCCACATTTGATGTTATTTGAACATGTACTTGTAAAACTATAGTGAAATAACTGAAATGAAAATGTTTTTGAAATTCCACTGAATTTCTGTGAAAATTCTGCAGAATTCTGTGGAATCGGAATGGTCATTTTGCGTGCATTCTGCGGGCAGAATTTTACATTCTGCACAGCTCTACCTATTACCTTCCTCCTCCTCAATCTCTCCTTCTTCTCTGTCCCTGATGCCCAGAAATGGGCTACTGTCACCCCCCCAAAGGAGCTAATCCCTTTCTTCTGGAAGCTCTTATCCCATCTCTCTTGTCCTCACCCTGATGAAGCTCCAGTAACATCTTGTCCTCTCACAACTCTCATCTTTCCTTGATGACTTCTCCTTACTTATACTTTTCCAGTCTGGCTTTAAGAAGTCCTACTCCACTTTCACCTCACTTCTCTGGCTTACTGACTCCATCTGATTCATTATGGACCAGGGCCAGTTCACCACTGCCATCTTTGTCAACTTGGCCAAGGCCTTTGACACCGTCACAACCCTTACTCTTGGACAAGCTTAAGGCAGTGGGGCTAACTGCCTCTTAACTCAGTTGGTTCCACTCCTACCTTGAGGGCAGGTCACAAGCTATCTGTATCAGAGATATCCTTTCTCACACTTCCTATCAGCTCAGGCATGCCCGAGGGTTTTGTCTTGGGCCTCATACTCTTCTCCATATTCATAAATGACTACCACTTGGACTGTTCACCTGTGTCCATCCACATGTATGCTGATGACACGCCATTTTTAGCTTCTGGCTCCTCTTCTGCTGATCTTACTGTCTGTCTCCAACAGGATTTCAGCTGTGTTCGGCATTGGTTCTGCTCCAACTTTTCATCCTTCAGTGCCAGGAAAACAATCTACATAATCTTTGGTTCCCAACAGAGGCTAGCCAGTCTCTCTCTCTCTCCTCCCATCTTTTTACACCCTTGATGGTACTGAGATTGAAGATGTCTTCTTCTTTAAGTACCTTGGACCATCACCTCAACTTCTTGGCACACATTGATGACATCCACTTCAACACAGAAACATAGACTTTGACAGCAGATAAGGACTGCTTGGCCCACCTAGTCTGGCCATTTCCCTACCTACTGGATAAGCTGAAGATTCTAGTTAACCAACAACTTACTTCCTCCTACCCCCCACAAGAATTATCTTATGTCTGTCCCATGCATTCTTGAATTCTCCCACAGCTTTAGACCCCACAACTTCCTCAGGAAGGCGGTTCCATGTGTCCACCACCCTCTCTGTGAAAAAATACTTCCTCACATTGCCCCTGAGCCTTCCCCCCTCTATCTTCAAATTGTGCCCCCTTGTTCTTCCACATTTCTTTTTCTGAAAGATGCTACCCTCTTGGACTTTGTTGATTCCACTAAGGTACTTAAAAGTTTCAGTCATGTCCCCCCTCTCCCTCCTTTCCTCAAGGGTATACCTATTAAGCTCCTTTAGTCTCTCCTTGTATGGCTTCTCTTGCAGACCCTGCACCATTTTAGTTGTCCTCCTCTGGACTGCCTCCACCCTTTCTATGTCCTTGCATAGATGGGGTCTCCAGAACTGGACACAGTCTCACCAACTGTCTGTACAGAGGGATAACAACTTCCTGTTTTCCACTGGTGATGCCTCTCCCTATACATCCCAGTATCCCCCCCAGTTCTCCCTCTCTCTGAAGCTCCACCCAAAACCGGTGTACTCTATAGAAACAAAGTTGATATCGCTCTTCCTGCTTGCCATACGCTTGTCATGAAGATGATCACCATCTTTAAATATGGTAACATTTACTCCAGTACAGCTCCCAAGTCCATCCCTTCCAGATTGGACCCCCTCTTTCAATCTTTCTGCCATTTTGCCTTGGACTGCCTTTTCCCTCTCTCATCCTTCCCTCGATGCCAGAGGCCTTATCCATTGTGCCACCTTTACCTTCAAATTCTGTTTAGCTCTCTCCCTCCCTACCTTTCCACCCTCCTTATTTCTCCACCCACCTTCTTCCTACCCCCTCTGTAACACTGCTTTCCTTTCCCTCTCTCTTCCCCAAGAAGACTTCAGTGGGCCAAGCTGCCTTCTCATATCATTTTTCTAAACTCTGGTCCTCTCTTCCCTTGTCTATCTGCTCAGCCTCACCCTTGGCCTCCCATAAGTCCCTTTTTCATGATATTTCTACCCCTTCCTGCAACTCTTCCTGATCCCTGTGTTCCCCTTCCCTGTTTTGTGGATTCCTCTTCTGCTGACCTTACTGTCCATCTCCAACAGGATTTCAGCAGTGTAAACATTGGTTCCACTCCAACTTGTCATCCTTCAGTGCCAGGAAAACAATCTCCATAATCTTTGGTTCCCAACAGAGGCTCACCAGGCTCTCTCCCTTCCCGTCCTTTTACACCCTTGATGGTACTGAGACTGAAGATGTCTGCTCCTTTAAGTACCTTGGAACATCACCTCAACTTCTTGGCACACATTGATGACATCTACTTCAAGCTCCACCTAAAACTGGATGTACTCTATAGAAATGAAGCTGATATCCCACTCCCTGCTCTCCATAAGCTTGTCAGGAAGATGATCCTCCCCATCTTTAAATATGGCAACACTGACTCCAGCGCAGCTCCCAAGTCCATCCCTTCCAGACTGGACCCCCTCTTTCACTCTTTCTGCCATTTTGCCTTGGACTGCCCTCTTCTTTCACACCACTGCTCTCTCTTCCTCCCTCTCACACCCTTCCCTCGATGCCAGAGGCCTCACCCACTGTGCCACGTTTACCTTCAAATTCTGGTTTAGCTCTCTGCCTCCCTACCTTTCCATCCTCCTTGTTTCTCCATCTACCTTCTTCCTACCCCCTCTATAATACTGCTTTCCTTTCCCTCTCCCTTACCCACGAAGACTTCAGTGGGCCAAGCTGCCTTCTCATATCATTTTCCTAAACTCTGACCTTCTCTTCCCTTTTCTATCTGCTCAGCCTCACCCTTTGCCTCCCTTAAAGATCATGTGCAACAGTTTTTGCATATTTTTAATAAAAGCTTTAAAAGCTGAAATTCAAGTCCTTGTGTCATGATTAGTGTTTCATGAAAATTTCATGCTGTTTGGTTTTGTGGTTTTCTTTAAATCAGCATTTGTTAACTTGCTCTACAGTGGCTGAAAACAGTGGAGTTATTTTTGTCCTCTCAGTCAAACTTAGAATGCAATGACATCATTTTGGAGTAGCTTACTGTTTCAGATTCCCAATCAGAGTATCACTCTGTAGAGTTTATGGTTTGCTGAGCTCTTCAGGTTCCTTACAAACACAGTCTCTGGTTTGTGTTTAGAAAGATCAGCTTAAAATATATAATTCTCTTGCTTTAAAAAGCTGATCATTTCAGTTTCAATGCTGAATGGAAGTAGTGTAAATCTTTTTCTGTGAGAAATCAGCTTGTCTGTATCACAGCTCTGTTCTTTCTAATCAAACCTCCTTTTCTAACCATATAACACAGGGCTGCTCAATCAATATAAAATAAATCTAAATGTTGTTCATTCACATAAACAGTTTGTCTTTGATGTTGCCTTCATAAATACAATCATGTAAGAACATTTTTTTTCATAACAGATTGACAAACAGGTGCTTGTCACAATCTGCTACAGTATTTCAAGCACATGTACTGTCAGAACTCACAAATGTAAGCTCTTTGGTGGTTTCTGTGTGAAAATACATCATGTACATGTACAACTAGAACCACTATGTGACATCCTGATGCACTGTGTCACTGCCCCACAGTTGAGGCAGCTGCAGTCTACTGCCACCAGTCCCCTGCCCCACAAGCCCCTTACCTTCTGCACCACATTCGAGGCTGCTGCACCCTGCTGCCCACTGTCTTCTCCCACACAGTCATGGATTGTACACCCTGCTGCCTCCATCCCCTGCCTAAAGAATCAGGACTACTGCACGCTGCTGCTCCCTGCCCAAACAATTGGGGTTGCTGCACCCTGCTGCCCTATCTCCCCCACCCTCACAGTTAAGGAAGCTGCACCTGTTTCCCCCTGTTCTTGTCTCCACAGTCAAGGTTGCTGTGCTGCACTAGACCCTAAAGTGCCATATTCCCTGCCTCCATGGGCAGGGGCTGCTGCCTCATGCCCCATCTCACAGTCAGCAGGGCTGCTGTGCCCTGATGCCCCATGTGTCCTGCCCCACAGTTGAGGCTTCTACACCATGCTGTTTTCTATCATCTATCACCACAGACAGGGCTGCTGCACCCTGCTCCTTTCTACACAGTTGTGGTTGCTGTGGCCTACTGTGCCCTACAGCCCCATGCCTCTGCAGTTAAGACTGCTGCACCATGCTGCCACTTGCCACAAGATTCAGGGCATTTGCTGCACCCTGTTGCATGCCTCCACAGTTGAGGCAGTTGCACCCTGCTGTCCTACTGCCACCAGAGTCAGATCCTTTGCTACACTCTGCTGAGACAGGAACAGGGGGCAACATGTGCAGTGTCCCTGACTGTGAGGGTGAGAGAGAGAGGTTAGCAGGGTGCAGCAACCCCAACTGTTTGGAAAGGGTGCAGCACAAGAGTAAGGGCATTTGCTGCACCCTGTCCCCTGCCTGTGGAGGCAAGGGGCTGTGTGGTGCAGTAGGACACAACAGGTGGCAGGGGACAAAGGACAGCATGGTGCAGAAGCCTTGACTGTGGGGCAAGACACAGGTGGGCATCAGGATAGGGCAGTCCTGACAGAGGTACAGGGAGTATATTGTGCAGCAGACCAGCCCATTTGGAGCAATGGAAATGTGTAGCAGGGCTCAGCAGCCCCAAATGTGGATGCAGGCAGCATGAGACTCTAGGGTGTAGCACAGCACAGCAGCTCTGACTATGGAGACAGGGACAGGGGGCAACAGGGTGCCGTGACCCTGACTGTGAGCATAGGGACAGAGGGCAGCAGGGTGTAGCAGCCCTGAATGTTCGGGAAGGAGATAAGGGTGGCATCAAGATACAGCAGCCCAAACTGTGGGACAGGGTGCAGCAGCCATGCCTGTCTGGGACAAGGGATGTGGGCAGCAGGTTGTAGCAAAGGATCTGACTCTGGTGGCAGGGGCCAGCAGGGTGCAACTGCCTCAACTGTGGAGGCATGCAACAGGGCACAGCAAATGCCCTGCATCTTGTGGCAAGTGGCAGCATGGTGCAGCAGCCCAAACTGCAGCGGCATGGGAACTCGAGCACAATAGGCCATGGCAACCCCAAATGTGTAGAAAGGAGCAGGGTGCAGCAGCCCTGTCTCTGGTGACAAGGGATAGAGGACAGCATGATGCAGAAGTCTCAGCTGTGGTGCAGAACACAGGGGGCATCAGCCCTCACTATGAGATGGGGAACAAATGGTGCAGCATCCCTGCCCATTTGGGGCAATCGAAGTGGGTAGCAGGCTGTAGCGAAAGCTCCACCGCTGGTGGCTAGGGCAGCATGGTACAGCAGCCCCAGCTGTGGAGACAGGGGACCTAGCACACTAGGGCTTAGCACAGCACAACAGTCCTGACTGTGGAGACAGGAACAGGCATCAACAGATGCAGCTTCCCTAACTGTGAGGGTGAGGAAGAAAGGGCAGCAGGGTGCATCATCCCCAATTGTTTGGGCAGGGGGTGGCAGGGTGCAGCAGCCCTGATTCTTTAGGCAGGGCATGGAAGGAGCAGGGTGCACAATCCCTGACTGTATGGGAGAAGACAGTGGGAAGCAGGATGCAGCAGTCTCACATGTGGTGCAGAAGGCAGGGGGCTTGTGGGGAAGGGACAGGTGGTAGTAGACAGCAGCTGCCTCAACTGTGGGGCAGAGACACGGTGCATCGGGACGCCACATAGTGTTTCTAGTTGTACACATACATGATATATTTTCACACAGAAACCACCAAAGAACTGAAATTTCTGAGTTCAGACCAGTGCCTGTCACACTCTGCTACAGTATCTCAAGCACATGTACTCTTTGTCAAGTTGACATAAAAAAATGTTCTTACGTGAACATATTTATGAAGGCTACATCAAAGACAAACTGTTTGTGACTGAACAAAATTTAGATTTGTTTTATAATCATTAAACAGTCCTGTGCTATATAGTTAAAAAAAAGATTTTTGATTAGACATACAGTAACTGAAAGCTGTGATACAGACAAGCTGATTTCTCAAGAGAAAGATTTCCACTACTTCAATTCAGCATTGAAACTGAAATGATCAGCTCTTTATCAGAAGATAATGATATGTTTTAAGTTGATCTATCTAAACACAAACCAGAGACTGGGTCTGTAAGAAACTTGGAGAGCTCAGCAACCATTAACTCTACAAAGTACTGCTCTGATTGGGAATCTGAAACAGTAAGCTACTCCAAAATGATGTCATCTCACTCTAAGTTTGACTGAGAGGACAGAAATAACTCCACTGTTTTCAGCCACTGTAGAGCAAGTTAACAAATGTTGATTTAAAGAAAACCATAAAATCAATCAGCATGAAATTTTCAGGAAACACTAATCATGACACAGGGACTTGAATGTCAGCTTTTAAAGCTTTTATAAAAAAATATGTAAAAACCGTTGCACATGATCTTTAAGACTCTTTTTCATGACATTTCTACCCCTTCCTGCAACTGTTCCTGATCCCTGTGTTCCTCTTCCCTGTTTTGTTGATTCCTCCACCCCCCCCTCCACTCGAGACATTTCCATAACACCCTAGGCTAAACTTCTCCCAATCAGTTGTCACATCTGGAAATGTTTTTGCTCCTGTACTTACCCTACTGCACTGGCATTGTTAACCCTTTCATCTTCGCAGTCTGGGTTGCAGTACCCTACTTCTTTAGTGGCATTGCTCTCAGTACCATTTTGCACTTGTACCTTAATGTGTGCTGTTATACATCTTTATTTTGCATTGCCCTGATTATCTGCTTGTAAATCACGACTGCAGACTGCACAACTGCACTGTATTTTTACTTTTATGTGTTGGTAATATATTTTTATTGTATTTTATTTTTACTACTACCGCAACTTACAGTTTATTTTCACTTGTACATCCAGTATTGTTTATTCCCCTGCCCTTTCCCCCAGGGCACATCTGGAAACATGCTGTTACCAGCTCAGTATGTCTCTTCAGGTAAAACTCTTCAAATAAATAATTAAATTATTTTCTTGGACCTTTTATTGAATTACTTTTATAGTCAGCCTAAAGGAAGTAAGCTAAAGCTAAAATTACATAAGAATAAGGCTTATTGTTCTGAATAGTGATTTTCACTTAAACTTGATAAAAAGGAATATGGTATACTACTCATGGCCCTATGCTCAACATAGATAAATGCCTAAGCACTGTATATCCATTGGGGCACAGGCAAACCTAAGTCTAGGAGCCACACATCAAGGACCCCTGAGGCAGTCACTACAGGGGTGAGCGTGCCCCTTCTGCCCTTGATCCTCCAGCCATTTACGCTGCTTACATGCACAGCTGGTCTGCGGAAGTGTCAGGGGGCATACCCACGCAACACACATTTCACTAAGCTATGGAGTGCCAGGCAAGGGGGCACAAGCTATGAGGGCAGGTACCCTGTCATAGCCACTGCATGCCCTCCACATAATACACCTGCTGGCCACAGTGGGACCTAACCCCCCACCATAGCTTATCCAGCATTCCAGTCTGGCAAGGAGGGCTGGGGCCAGCCATTTGGGCACTTGCCTGTACTGTTGTAAATGATGGGATCAGCAGCATTCCACAACCCCCTGCCCCACACAGAACAGAAGATCTTCTCATGGACCAGGTTGGACGCTTTGCCCTTCAATCCATCCCCATGCATTAGCATGCTGGGGGGGTGGCCACAGACAGGCACTGTGCAGTGGCTGGTGATCATGAATGCTGTTCACCATGTGCCTGTCTGTGGATTTGGAGTTGCACAGGCTGGGCCCACACCTACTGCATGTAGCCAGATCCAAATGGTGCATAGACATCCTAATGAATTTAATGTGAATACCATTTTCTCTCAGGAAGCCTGTACTGGGTAAATGTTGATTGTAAGGTGGCTGATTATGAAAAAAAAAATAATAAGACATTGCTTTAAACCTAATAGTGAGTAAGTGGCTGTTTCATTTCAGTTCACTTGTCTAATATGCTGTGTCACTAGTTTGAGGTCTTGTGACATTGGGGTTTACTTCTGTGCATGCTAACCTCCATGCAGAATAGTGCATAATGCATCATCACATGTTGTCTGCTATCCTTTGAGTGTACCTCTTCACTTTAACTGACTTGTACAGTGCACAACAGCAGTGTTCACTATAACCAACACTATCTACAATGCAAGTCAATTTTATTTTCGTGGTGCCCATTCCATAGGGTTCTGGGCACCTCACAGTCAAACAAATAAATAAAATCATTCATAAAAAATTTAAAATCAGAATATTAACAAAAGTATACATCAATGTCAGGATCCAGAGCACAGCAAAATTAAATAAGATTTCAGGTGTGATTTAAAAATGATCAGGGATGGTGAGTCTCTCACTTCCCAGGGAAGGAGATTGCAGAGAATCTGGGGCAGCAACACTGAATGCTCTATCACCAAAGAACTTGAAACAGGATCTGGAAATACAGTATGAAGGAGACCCTCATCTGCTGAGTGGAGGGGACAACCAGGAATGTAAGGAGTCAGATCTTTTAGGTAGCCTGAACCCAGACTATGGGCCTCATATATCAACAAGCACACCTTGAAGTTGATGTGCCACCACACTGGAAACCAGTGCAGAACACTTTAAAACATGCTTTTTTGAAGTAATAACTAATGTGCCACAAATAGACAGCCAGCACATCCACTGGACTTCCAACAGCCATTGTACCCTGTATGCACAACTCCACCTTTCATTTGTATGCCCTCCAGCTGTGCTTTGCACTGATACACTCACTCATCTGTGCCATGCAAACTGCTGCTTCCAGTATAGGGGCTTGAACACTAACTACCATAGGGGTGCTTCCAACTCAGTTGGCATGGCACAGTTAGTTAATGTGGTGCAAAGTGTTCAAATATGCTGTCATGTGTCCCTTTAAAAAGTCCTCTGATTGGGAATGCCAACAACTTTTTATATTTTCAATTCATTGTAGTTTCTCCCATCATTCTTTTAAAGTGCAGTGATTCTAAATGTTTCCTTTTTAAAAATACTAGTTCATAATTGTAATACTCCTCTCCCTAGCAGTCCTTGTCTCTCTCTATTCCATCTGTGAAGCAGCCTTCCATTACCTGATATCAAAGCTCTGAAGGAGGCAGTGCAGTCTAGTTTAACACAGAATAGTAAAGTAGTAAGGAGGCCATATGATGATTCAAATCCCACTACTTTCTTTGTCTCAGTGTGTAATCCTGAGCTGCTTACATGCTGCAGTCCACTCAAAGTGAAAACTGAATAGAAGCTGAAAGCTTATTGGAAAGAAAATGTTGCTATGCAGATTTGCTATCCTGAGTGAACAAAACTGTCAAATAAAAAAAAACACACAAATGGAGCAAAGCAGTAACTTAGGTAATGCCACAATTCTAATTGAAAACTAAATGCATTTCTGCTTCTAGTAACTGGTATCACAAGTATGGATTAAAAACTGAAAGACATTATGTCAGCAGAAATGTTCCACAGTAATACATCATGCATTATTAAATGACATCTGAGGAAGGTGGGTGAGCTCCTGCTTTAGCAGTTCAAGTCCCAAGGCTATAGACGTATGTAATCCAGAGCTGTGACAAGTTCAAAGTCAGGGTAATATATTATATGTGGTTACCTCATTTTGACAGTAGTTTCAAAAAGTTGTTCTTAACAGAAGATTGTTATGAATAACATTTTTGAATGAAATCTGTCAGTTACATCACTGAAACTGTGAAGTACAACATTTTCACTAATCAATCAATGCTGTAATCACAGCGTGAGTGTGTACACCTAGCATTTAAGCTTTACCCTTTTGTGGGGAAGGTGCTCTATGTGAATAAATTGGGATACTCACCCAAGGTATTCCATTTGGCTCATGTTCCCTTGTGTGAGTGGAACAGAGCAGGACTGGAGTGTCTGACTTGGGGTCATTTGCAGATTGTTGGAATGGAGACCGAAGGTCAGCAGGGGACTTTGGAGGAAAGACACTAGAAAAAAACAAGTGGTGATACCTAAACCGTCTACTGTCATTGTATTATCCAGCAGCCAAGCAGGTAACAAATTTAGGTAGTAACGGTAAAAAGGTGTGGGAAACTGAAGGAAAAAAGGGAACCCAACAACTCCCTATTTGAGGTACGCCTAAGTATCAACTGATCCAGTTACAACTAACATATGACACTGTAGTGTAATAAATGCTGTAAGACTGTAGCATTGTACTTTATCTGCTGAAATAAATAATTATGGTTTCTTTGACTGGGGTAACCGGGACAGTGGATGGGGGTCAAGCAGTGGATATACTGAATCTAGATTTCAGGAAGGCCTTCAACTCTATTCCCCACAGGAGATTATTTAGGTAGCTGGAGGACTTCAGAGTAGGGGTGAAACTGGCTAAGTGGGTAAAACATCGGCTACAAGATTGGAATCAGAGGATAGTGGTTGGGGGAAATTCTTGGAAGCTAGATTAGTCACTTGCGTAGTTGCACAGGGCTCTGTGCATTGGCTGTTGTTATTCAACATCTTTATCAGTGACACTGCAGATAGGATAATAGGCAAGATATGCCTGTTTGTTGATGACACAAAGCTCTGTGGGAGAATGGACACAGAAGAGAGGAGGCAAGATATTAGAGAGGGCCTGGAAAAATGGGAGATGTGGCCAGATACCAAATTTCTGTTGCATCTATACATGAATGTAATGTAATGAACCCTATGCTCCCCCAATGTCATTCAGTCTAGTTCATTATAAAGTTCACATCTATGAATTATTCAGGGGGCACTAAGGATGGATCCTGAAAATAGGTATAATACTTGTCTAGTGTACTTACTCGGTAAACAAAAGCTAAATAAAACCTGTTGTACACAATATCCAATTTTGCCAGCTCCACCTTTGACACTCCAGCGAACATTAAGTTCCCATAGTCAAAAATAGGCAAAATCATAGTATACACCACCTGCTTTCTAACCTCTTTACTCATGCAGTACTTAATTTTGTAGAAGGCCTCAAGACATCTCCCCAAATGTTTTACTCGACTGTCTATATGGATATTCCATTTGATCTTAACGTCTAGCCAGACTCCGAAATATCTATACATCTGAAACTGTAGTACAATATGGTCAAAAGTTTAATTTGCAAGGTTGTAAATGGAGTCACATTTCTAGCATTACTGAGCTACATTACTTTTTTTTCATGAAGTGCAAGTCTTATCTGTAAGAAAAATCGCTACAAGTCATTAAAGGTCTCCTGTAACCTGGACTGTATTTGATTTAGGGTAGTCTCTTATGTGTATATTACTGTGTCATCCACATACAGATGGTATTTTATATGTGGACTATTCAAAGAAAATTTGTATCTGTCTGTTTGTCTGTCTGTCTATCTATCTGTCCATCTATCCATCCATCCATCTATCTAGCTATCTATCCATCTATCTATCCATCCATCTATCCATCCATCCATCTATCTATCTATCTATCTATCTATCTATCTATCTATCTCTCTATCTATCTATCTCTTAAGAAGGGTAGGCCCTGTGATTGAGCTCTAGGGTACTCCAGACACAATTGCAGACAATTTTGATTTAAATTCATTTCAAACTACAACTTGTTGACACCTTTTGAGGTACAGATTAGTGGTTCAGCTGCATCTTGAGTGCAGTGTGCAGTATAGGGGCCCTTACCTATAGAAAGATATCAACTTACTGGAGACAGTCCAGAGAAGGGCAACTGAGATAATCCAGGGACAACAAAGCAGGCCATACAAGGAGAGACTCAGAGACCCAACATTGTACTCCCTGGAGGATAAAGGGGAGAGGGGGGACATGATTGAAACATTTAAATACCTTAAGGGTCTCAACACAGTGAACTCTGAGGATCCAGTCAACCTGGGAAGACGACCACTAGAGGGCACTGCCTTAAGCTTGGAGGGGGGGGAATGATTCAAGAGCAAAATGAGGAGACATATTTTCACTGAGAGGATGATGTCAAAATAGAATAAGCTGCCACAGGAACTTGTCTACCTGAAGACTGTGGACAGTTTCAAGGGAGGATTGCACAGAGCAAAATGGAAAGTTGCATGGGGGGGAGGGAGAGGGGCTATTGAAGGGAAGGGAGGATTGGATAGCAGGGGGCAGATCCCTCAGTAGTTACTGAGAGATCTGCAAACTTGAACAGGCAAGATAGACCACATGGTATTTCTCTGCTGGCATGATTTGTATGTTCACACGCATGTTCTTATATAGGACAGGAGTATAGGGGCTGTGCTAGGGACATAATACTAAGAGACAGTAAGTTTGTGGTAGGTAGCTTCTTTAACCAAACTGTTTACATAGAATTGGGGTACAAGGTAGTAATCTAGGAAGGACAACCAGGTAACAAATCAGGACAGGAAATATTAAGTCTGGTTCTAGTCGAATGGCACTAGGCAGTTAAGGGAATACAAGAAAATGTAAAATTACACATATCCCCAAAATGCAAAACATCGTGTGAAGTATATGCAAATCACCATGAAAGAGTGTAGATGTGCTCTGCTTTCAGTAAGAGTGTATGTTGTCAAATGGCCTCTGAGTTTTACATTTCCTTGAAACCTGGCTTTACTGGCAATGTCTTTTCTGGGTGACTCTTGCCTCAGTGCTTTTGTGCTGAGGTTCTTTGACTTTAATTGAATACAGGTTGTTATCAGTGGTCTAGGGTTGTAATTGGTTCAGTATGGAGATAAGATACAGCATGAACCTTGTCAGTTGTGGTGACTGTGGAACATTCTTCTCCAGGGTTATGCTCTGGAGGAGGGAATACTGCCCCATCTGTAGAACATTTGCAGAGTTCCATGCTCAGCTGGTAGCAGCAAAAGAAGAGACATCTCAGTTGCATCACTGGCTCAGCTGAAGCCAACACCCCACACCCATGCTCCCCCAGAAGCCCACTGGTCTGGGGGTGGGTGGAGAGTGGGGGGAAGGAGGCAAAGGTATCAAAAAAGGAGGTTGACCAATTCCACACCATCCAGATAAATCACTTTGCACCCCTGGAAGAGATTCAGGTACCTGACTCTGTGGGGGAGGATTCTGAGTCGGTCAGGAATAATGGGCAGGACAATTTTGTTGCACCCAGTGTGACAAGCAGGAGGAAGTCAGCCAGAAGAGTCCTAGTAGTTAGTGACTCAATGATCAGGCAGGATAGAGAATGTGGTTGGAGGGGATTTAAATGGGTGTGGGTAGTCAGGAGTCTTCCCTGTGCATCAGCATCTTGGTTATAGGCAGGATAAGGAGGATGGTAGAGAGGGAGGGGGAGGTGAGGGTACTGGTACACTTGGATACCAACAATCTCGTGAACCAGCCTGTGGAGATGGTGAAGTAAGTAAGAAAGTAATATTTTACTTCTATTTTGGCACCCAATCCCAGAGGCTCTGGGCACCATTACAATGAAAGGCCAATTTGGACAATATAAACAATATTCTTATAATTATTAAAACAAGATACATATAAAATTAGTTATTCATTATCATAAAATGCCTTAGGTCTTCAGGTGCCCTTTAAATGCCTTCACCATTGGGGCTTCCCTTAAAGATCTTGGCAGCGCATTCTAGAGGGACAGGCCTACCACCTTGAAGAACGATCCCCCAAGGTTTTCAGCCTGGCCCTAGGAATCACCAGAAAGCCCTCAGCGGAGCAGCAGAGGGAACATACCAGGACAGCTGGAGCTAGGAGGTCAGATGGATAACCAGAGTCCAGGCCATATAGGGCCATGTATGTGAGCAAGCCCACCTTGAAGATGATCCTCCACCTGACAGGCAGCTAGTGCAGATTCCGCAGGACCAAGGTCACATGGCAGGACTTTGGTAGGCCCACAAGCAGCCTGGCTGCCATGTTAAGTCTGCAACGGGTCCTCCATTGACCTCAAAGTACAGAGCATTGCAGTAGTCCAACCAGGAGGTCACAAAAGTGTGTACCAGTGATGGCAAGTCTTCGGACAGAAACAGGGGTTTAATTCAGGTGATATTCCTTAGGTGGTAAAATCCACTTTTGACAACAGATGACACCTGGGCTTCTAGAGTCAATCTGTCATCAAGGATAATTCCCAGATTTTTCACCCTGAGGGAAGCCATCAACAGGTTAGATCCAAGGACCAAACCTGTCACCACCCCAGAAGCCTTCCCATCGTCGACCAGGCTCAATCACTAGCACTTCTGTCTTATTGGAGTTCAGCCTCAGCCAGTTAGAGGACATCCCATCCTGAATCTCAGCCAGGTGTTTATTTAGCACTTCAAAGGCATTTTCATTTCCAGGGGCAAATGGCAAAAACTGCTGGGTGTCATCTCCATAGTAGTGAAACCCCAGACTATATTGCCTAACGAGCTCTCCCAGGGGCAGCATGTACACCACAAACAACATCAGTGACAGGATCGAGCCTTGAGGCACTCCACATGACAGGGACTTTGAGGAGGAGGAGGAGGAGGAGAAATTCTCGTGGAAATCCCATGGGTATGGAGCTGCATGCCCCTATATGTGCCTCATGTGTGTCTATTCATGAATAGGGGCCAATATGTTTTAATGCTCCACTCTTCAACCTTTCCTCCTTTTTTTACAGAGGACATTTGTCTGTTGGGAGAATACTCTGCCCATCCCACCATTCAGCAAAAAACCCACATTGCAGTTATATCCTTAGTCATTGTCCATTCTAGTACTCGTGCCTGGAGCTGTTAGAATGTGCACATGAGGGTCGGGGTGAGTTAGTTGGGGTGGTTTGTGTGTTGTGTGAGTGAGAAGGTTTTGTTTAGGCTTATTTGTGTTCTGTTGTTTTGTTTTTCTGTCTGATATATGTGATTGGTGTTTGCTGCATGTACTGTATGTGCAAATTAACATTTTCAGTGAAGTGTACTTAATTGCAAAAACATATGTTTTAAAGCCTTCAATAAAGCTTACATATGTTTACATATGTTGTTAGTTATGTTTATTCTAGTGCAGAACTAAAAGGAGCTGAATTTACATAAGGGCTGAATTGACACAGGGGCTGAATTGATGTGGGGCTGAACTGATGTGGGTCTGAATTGACATAGGAGCTGAAGTGACACAGGAGCTAAATTGATTCGGGCTGAATTGACATTGGAGCTGAACTGACATGGAGCTGAATTGACTTGGGCTGAATTAACTGGGGCTGAATTGACATAGCAGCTGAATTGACATGGAGCTGAATTGACTGGGGCAGAATTGCTTTGGGCTGAACAGCCATGGGGCTGAATTTACCAGGCTGAATTGACTGGACACCGTGCCAGCTTGGTGGTGTAGTGGAAAGGTCTACAGCCTGATAAACAAGAGGCTGAGCATTTGAATCCACACAAGGTCCCATCAGATTTATTTTGTCAGAATTTCATTTGCGTGGTGATTCCTGGCAGCATGGTGTTAGAATTAAGCAATAATGCCCGACAGGGTGTGTGTCATGCTGGGATAACGTCACGCCTCAGGTGGTTGGGCATGAGGCCGCAGGCTGAGTGCGTCCAACAACTGAGGCGTGACATTATCCCAAACGACACACACCCTGGAGGGCATTATTGCTATTACACAAAGGCTCGTTGTTATATATAAAGTAAAAAAAATAATTTTAAAGAATGTTTTTATTAGTGTGGAAAAATATTTTTGTTTCTTAAGAGGAGATGGAAAAAAAAAAGGTGCTGGTCCATAGCCATATCATCCATATTGGGTCACAGTGAGGCTGAGACTAGACCCGTGATGTTGTACTGATTAACATCACACCCGTGATGTTGTATTGATTAACATCACGGGTCCAGCCCAAGACTGACCAATCAGAGTCCAGGATTTTTTCTTGCCATTGTATAATTACTATTCTAACACCATGCTGCCAGGAATCACCACGCAAATGAAATGGCAAGAAAGAATCTTGAACTGTGATTGGTCAGTCTGGGGCTGGACCCATGGCGTTATCCGAGCATAATGCCACAGGTCTAGTCTCAGCACTGTGAACCAATTGAGGATGACCTCCAGCAGGATGATTATCTCTTTTTTTGCATCTCCTCTTAAGAAACTTAAATATTTTTCCACACTAATAAAAACATTCTTTAAAATTTTTTTTATTTTATATACAACAACAAGCCACTGTATAATAGGAATAATGCACTCCAAGGTGTGTGTCAATTGGGATAACACCATGCCTGGGGCATTTGACGTACTCGGCCCAACCCCCCTAGGCGTGGCATTATCCCAGCACAGCACACACCCTGTCATGCATCATTCCTTTAGTATATAAGAAAAGGGACTTACTATAGCTGTGAGAAAGAATAATTGCAACAATAAACTTTTTCATTTGAGGCAGATCTGCAGCACTTTTCTTAAATGAGTATTGCCTCTGAGGCACAGCTAAGTCCCTTTTCTAATATGCTTACTATTCTAATACCATGCTGCCATGGATTACCACTCAAGTGAAATTCTGATAAAAGAGAACTAATGGGAGCGTCTGTGGATACAGACTCTCAACCTATCATTTATCAGGCTGTACACCTTTCCACTATACCGCTAAGCCGACACAGCAGTGAAGCTCAGGTCTTTAGCTATAGAGGATAAAGCCCTGCCTGGGAGGAAGCCCTATCCATTCCTACCTCAAAGGAAGGGCTGCCTTGGAGGCAGATCGCCCTTAGTGACAACTTTCATTTAAAAAAAGTGTCTTAAAAAAGGCATTTTCTGTATATCAACCAATCAGTGGCAGGCTAGAACCATCCAATCAGAGCAGGAAAAAACATATGGGAGGGCCATTTAGAGACCACATAAATAACCAATCAGTGGCAACAGGCAGCAACTTCAGTTACTGCTTTCAGAAGGTATTAACCAATGAGATGCAGTGCAGGGTGGGATTAAGTGGTCTGCTTCTGAGGCAGCAGCATGTATACCCAGTCAGTAGCAACAGGCATCAACCTGAGCTACTGTCCTTCATAGTGTATTAACCAATGAGACACAGGAGAAGGCAGGA
Organism: Neoceratodus forsteri; assembly: GCA_016271365.2. NCBI lineage: Eukaryota > Metazoa > Chordata > Ceratodontiformes > Ceratodontidae > Neoceratodus > Neoceratodus forsteri. The sequence goes on along the minus strand of CM057458.1, from coordinate 719,448,998 downwards.
TTAAATAGTCTGCCTCCGAGGTAGCAGCATGTGTAACCAATCAGCAGCTAGAGGCAGGCAACCTCAGTTACTGTCCTTCAGAAAGTATTAATCAATGAGACACAGCAGAGGGTGGGATTAAGTCAGTTGCCTCTGAGGCAATATTTGTTTAAGAAAAGTGTCTCTTGCACCTTTCCAGATCAATCGCAAGTCATCAATGTAACAAAAATATGCTCCAATCTTTTCATAAAAAGGATTCAATGCACTATTACATATATACCTCCATTCCCAGTACTTCATAAACAGATTTACATAGCTTGGAGCCAACGAGGTCCCCTATAGCTGTACCATGGATCAGCAGGAAATGTTCTTGAAAGATAAAATTGTTACATGTAAGTACAGATTCTGTGTATGCAATGAAACATTCAATAAACTCTAAATCAAATTCCCTTTCATTCTCCAGAAAATACCGCATGGCCGTAAGTACCCCCACATGAAGCACATTTGTGTATAATAGGCCACATCCACTGTAACCAGTAAACACCCCTGCTTTACAACAATAGAGTTTAATTTATTCAACAAAATCAGTTGTATCTTTCAGATAGCTAGAGAGTAGACATACCAGAGGACAAAGGTAACAGTTCAGTTATTTGGACATTTATTTTGGTCAAACTCCCTATGCTCGCCACTATAGGGCGGCCAGGAGGATTCAGTAAAGACTTATGTATTTTAGGGAGCACATATATTGTGGATAACACAGGCTTACTTTCAAAAAATCTCTTTCCTCTGGGCTTATCACCCTGATTTCACATGAGCAATGCAAAAAGGCCATCAATTCGTTTCTTAAATTCTGGTGTTGGATCTCTAGTTAATTTCTTATATAGAATCTCATCTGTTGGTGCTCCATCTGTGGGGATATTTCTAAAGAAACAGTGTCATTTGAACTGTTCAAATCAGATTCAATGTCTCTCCTCATTTCTCCTGTTGTTTTTTCAGAATTGATCTCAGCTGGGACTGTGATTGTTCGTTTGTTTTCCAGTCATATATATGACCTCTTTCATAGTCATTCTTGTCCCTAATACATTTCTTCCACTAAGCCGCTTTTATTTTAACATCCTGCACTTCTATGGATCTCTTTAAATCCTCCATGTACCCTGCATATTCAGGAGAAGCAGAGAACTGCATAAATATCCTTTCTTTTTCCTCTAGCTCTTTTTGTACCTCTTGCTGTAAGAGCTTAGAATCCTTCAGTAGCACTTCTATCAGCAGAGCACCACCTTTATTCTGACCCTCATCCCAGACCTCCATCAGTGAGGATCTTTCAAGGCCAAAAGCTGGAAGCTTTAATATCCACAAGCCCCTAGGCACCTGACCCACATATAGATAAACCTGTAGGGTTATTTGCTGTCTGTATATATGACAGGCTTTCAATGCTACTCTCTGGAGCTAATTATAAGTGGGTTGGAGCATTGTGCTTTCTTCAGAACCCTGGTCTGTTTCATTATTGGTGCTCCCGGTCCCATTTAGAACTGGGTTCAGGTCTCCCTTGTGAGAAAATAAATCAAGAAACCCATTGTGGGCATTACCTTCTGCCACACTGGTGCTTGGCCCTTTTTGTACAGCATATCATTCTCTGGGTTCAGTCTTCCTGGTATGTGCAGGGCGGTATCCACAAAATGAGTTTCAAAATTTGCAGTGAAAGGATGGATTGCCCCAAAATAGCAGTGCATCTGGGGAAACAATAACAGGCATATAGCAGAAAGAAAAATCCCCCTTCACTTGCTCACATTACCAGATAAAAGACTGCTTTAGTCCACTATGGAGACCTATGGTACCTCTGCTAAAATGCACTATGTATTAATGGATATGTAATAACCCTTAACTTTCATATCGATAATAGAGTAAAGCAGTCTTTTATCTGGTACTGTGAGCAACTGCAGGGGAATCTTTCTTTCTTCTTCCAAAAAGAATTGATTGAGTTTTATTATCATTGAGTATTAACATGTATTTATGAAAAAAATCCTATATCTGCATAAATGCCTGCTGTAACTTATTATTTGTATAATCTAAGGAGTTCCCCTCAACATATCTCATTGTGTCAGCTGCATACAAGTGATATTTAATATCCAAATCATTGAACCTAAGTTCATTGATATAGACATTAAATAAAAATGGCCCCAGAATAAATGTGTGGACAGTGCTCCAGAGTGCAGCAGCACAGATTTCTGCAGCTGAAACATTCCTGAAATAAGCAATGGAATTGGTCATGCCTCTAGTTGAATGGCCACAAACAAATACAGAAAGTTCCTTACCATATTTCCTGTAACAAAAAGTAATACAGTTGGCCAACCATCTGGACAGGCACTGTTTAAAAACTGGTGCACCCTCTCTCCCAGGGGTGAATGAAACAAAACGCTGCAAGGGCTGCCTGCAGTTCTTTGTACGATTAACATGATATCTGAATATTCTATGCACATTTATTTATTTATTTAAGAGTTTTACCAGGCAGGCATACTGAGCAGGGTAAAGCTCGATTCCAGATGTGTCCTGGGGAAGGGGAACAGGGAAAACTAAATTAAATAAATCAAATACAGTAGAAATACAATAGAAGATACAATCGAATATACAGTTAGGCAACAGCAGAAAACACAATTGAGTATATGTACAGTATGTTCAGGTTGAATGTGCTGTAATGAAAGAAAAAGGCAATAATGCTCATGTATCAATGAATGCAGTGGTACAGCTGCTCTGGACCACTAACTACCAGCTGAGGGGGTCTATAATGAATAGCAGTATCAGCAGTGGTAGATTATTGAATAGATTACACTGTGGTATGGCATAGGGAGGGGTCAGTGAAAATACAAGTGTGGAGTGGAGCAGAGCAGCTCAGTAAACTGGGCAGAAGTTGGTGATGTGCACAATTCTAGGCCCTCAGCCATGCAAGCTGCAAGAGTATGTAGAGGTGAAATGTGTCTTGAGGAGAGAGTTGAGCAATTGTGTGCTGGTGGTATGCTTAATGTCGACTGGCAAAGAGTTCCATAATTTTGGCATTCTGTATTTAAAGGCGGCCTGGTGAATAGCGGTGTACATGTGAGGGATGAGGAGAAGCTGGGAATCCCTGTTCCTGAGTGAATAAGCAGGTGGGGGAGGAGCTGGGAGGTCAGCTGCAAGGTAAAAGGGGAGAGATTGTGCCCAGAATTTAGCTGTGGTCCAGGCGCAGTGGATCCTACCCTGATCTTGGAGAGAAGGGAGGTCTAAGGCCCGATATAGATTACAGTGATGGGTTGGGGGGGGGCAGGCCAGTGTGAAATGACAGAATGAGTTGAAGAGAGGATCAAGTCTGGCAAGGGAGGACTTTAGAGCTGCACTATAGACTACGTCCCCATAGTCCAGTATAGGGAGAATAATTTTTTGCATGATTGCCATGCACGTTGGCAAGGAATTCAACTTCTATTGCAGTATGATGCACCCAGCATGGGGTACAGTTTCTTGTGGATTGCATCAATATGGGCAGAAAAATCAAGGTACTGATCTAGCCAGACCCCAAGGTAACGGAATGATGTACACACCTCCGGGGGGGGTGGGGGAGCCATCAAGGGTGTGATAAATAGGGGTGGTGTGAAATTGGGAGAGTTTTGGCCTTGTGCCAGATGTGAGGGAGTCAGTTTTCTTAGGATTTAGAAAGAGTTGATTAGAATGAAACCAGAGTTGGACAGTGAAGAAGTCCTGCTGGAGTCTGGATGATACTTCAGAGGAGGATGGACCAGAGGCATACAGTACTGTATCATCTGCATACATGTGAATGGAAGTATCTGGGCAGGCAGAAGGTAGATCATTTAGGAAGATGGAAAACAGCATTGAGCCAAGGACCGATCCTTGGGGGACCCCTGCAGTGACAGGGAGGGAGGGTGGACATGGAAGAGCCAATTCGGACAGATTGGGACCTGCCTCCAGGTAAGAATGGAACCAACTGGTGGCAGAACCTGATAGCCCATTGAGGGAGAGCTTGGGCAGAAGCTAGGAGTGAGAGACTGTGTCGAAGGCCTTTGCTAGGTCAGTGAAAATAGCCGAGGTGATACCCCCATTATCCATTTCCGTAAGGATGGAGTTGGTGAGTCTTAGTACAGCGGTGATGGTGGAGTGTGACTTCCTAAAACTAGCCTGGTATGGAATGAAGAAAGAAGCGTAGTCAAAAAAGGAGGACAACTGAGAGAGCACAAGGCATGCCTGGATTTTGGCAAGGATTGGAAGAAGCGAGATAGGGTGGTATTTGCCCGGGGAGGAGGGATCACCACCTTTATGAAGGGGGACGACTGTGGCATGTTTCTATTTAGAAGGGATTGATTCATGTGTGAAGGAGCAGTTAAAGAGAGTGGCCAGTGGACTGTCAATGGCTGGGGCAGATAGGTGGAGCATTTTGGAGTCATGTTCCTAAGGGCATTTACCTTTGGAGGGGTTGAGTGACCCAAGGGCTTTCAGTAACTCTGTAGGGGTAACTAGGTGAAAGGAGAAGTGGGAGGACAGAGGAGTGGGTGAGATAGATAGGAGTGGCTGTATGGGGTGGGGCAAAATAGTGGATGAGAGAGAGGATGTGGAGTTTGTGAAGAAGGAGTTAAGCTCAGTGGCCACAGTGCTTGGGTCAGTGACAATGTTACCTGCTACGTTGAGGGCAGGTATGGGGGGTTGGGCCGGAGGGGAGAAAAGAGATTTAATAGACTTTCAGAACTTTGCTGGGTGATTAAAGTTAGAGAGGAAGGAGGCCTTGAAGTACTTCATTTTTGCCTGCAAGGTAAGCCTCGTGCAGGCATTCTGCAGCGAACGGTTGTGTTGAAGTGCTACTTGAGAACCTGTTACCTTATAGGTTTTCCAGGCTCAGTCTCTGGCTCAAAATTGATCTATGAGGTCAGCGGTCACCCAAAGCAAGTGGGCACCCCTTACCCTGGACCTTCTGAGTGGTGCAAAGTAGCCCTAGATGGCAAGGAATCTGGCCAGGAAGAATTCAAGGGCAGCATCAATGGAGGGTGCCCATGGGATGTAGGACCAATCAACATTATTCAGGTCAGATAGAAGCACTGTCAGGGCCAGGGATTTATAGGACCTAGTGAGTAGAGTACGGGAGGGGCAGAGCCTTAGGTCTGAATATTTCTGCCCCATGTATATCATGTGGTGATCACTGAGAGAGTCCGGTAGGAGGTCTGCATCAAGTATATGATGGGGGTGGGAGGTTAGGGCCCAGTCCAATAGGGTATGGTTCTTGGATTTGTGGTTCAGGCGAGTGGGTTCTGTGATATGTTGGGACAGGTTTAGCGCATTCACCTGGCTTCATAATTTGGAGCTAGAACTGGAGAGCCAGTTCAGATTGAACTCACCAAGGATATGTAGCTCACTACCAGCCGTGAGGGATTTTAGGGTGCCCAAGTGGTCCAGGACAATGGGCAGCAGGGTACTCGGGGAGCAGTAGGACCCTGCTATGTATAATGGAACTGAGTGAGGGAAGGAGATTTTGATTAACAGGGAGTCTATAGACTGCATGGGCAAGGAGAGCATGATTGGGGTGAACTGGAGCATGGATAAGATGAACATGGCAGTGCCCCCACTCTTCCTTTTGGCCTGATGGTCCTGCCAAATGAGGAAGTAGCCAGGGATAGAGAACTCTGCATCTGGATTGTGGGGCTTCAGCCAGGTTTCAGTAATGATTCGGATATCAGGGCACAGAGATAGGATGCTTAGTTGGAGTGTCGTGAGTTTGTTCAAGAGGCTGCAAATATTTAGGTGTGCTATTTTGAAACCCCTTGGAAAATGGAGAGCAGGGGTATTGAGGTGTCCAATATGGGGGGAGTTTGTACCAGGGTTACACTCAACATCCCCAGCTAGGAGGAGCAGTAGGGTCAATAGTTGTTTTGCTAGAAGCATGGCCCATTGTAACTTCTGGTGGGCAGGGGATTGCAGAGGTGTGCTCGAGGTAGGTGAGGAGCTGAGTGGCGGGGGGGGGGACTTAAGGCTGTCAATCCTGCATGTAAGGAGGTGGGGAGGATGGCACCTCCAAGTTCCCAGTAATACGTGTGATTAAGAAGGGGCTGCTCAAAGGAGGAGGTTGTGTTGTAGTGCAGAGTGGCAACCACAGTGCTGATCGTTAGGGAGCTTGGTAGCGGTTGCTGTTCTGAGTAGGAGGAGGAGGGTGGGAGGGATTAGGTAGTTGTAAGCAGGCAGACTATGGCTAGAGAGAGAGCCAACATGTTAAGCTGTGTTTAATCAGCAGCAGCAGCTACTAAGGCGACCACTAGTGTTGGAAGAGAATAAATTGCAAAGGGAAAAGTGGGCTGATTGGCTCTGGCAGTCACAAGGAACAGCCTATAAATCTGACAGCTCACCAAAGGTGGTGGTGGTGGGACAGCCGGCGCTGAGCGCCGGAGGGGATACCACTCACAGAGCAAAGAACAAGCTGGTGCTGCTCTGCCTTAGGCTTCAGCTTAGTACCTTGGGAGATGCTGCATTCTGCGGGGCTCTGGGGAGGGCAGGAGAGCCTGATTGCCCTCACGACCACCTGTGGAGTTGGGGACAGAAGAAATAGGCAGAGATTACATAAGGTAGGGAGAAGGAGGGGCAGGATATAGGTGCAGAGATAAATGCATTGACCAAATTCAAATTAATTTTGGGGGAATTTGCAGTTAAAGTATACAAATTAAAACTAATTGCAACAGTGTTTAAGGGCTAGCATTTGGCTGCATTCAGAACTTTAAAGCATGTGTGCATTACAAAATAAAAATGCCTTAAGCCCCAGTTGCACACCATTTACATTATTATTTTTTTCTTTTCACTTCTAAACTTGCTATCATTTAAATAACATAGGCGCATAAATGCAATTAGAATCCCTAAAATACAGTACTGCAGAAGACTTTTAGAGCATGAGATAAAGTTCATAAAAAAATTAAAGTTCCCTCTTTCTTGGCTTAAATACTGCAAGAAAGTGATGAAGATGGTCAGAAAAAACTATCTGCGTGGCTCTGCCAATGGAAAAGTCCAGGGTCTTTGCTTGAAAGAAAAAAGGCACCAAAGATCCACACACACTCACAGAGCAGAGAACAAGCTGGTGCTGCTTTGCCTTAGGCTTAGTACCTGGGGAGATTTGGCGTTCTGCAGGGCTCAGGGGAGGGCAGGAGGTCCTGATTGCCCTCAAGACCACCTGTGGAGCTGGGGAGAATTGACGCTCTGTGGGGCTCGAGGGATAGAAGGAGACCCTGACTGCCCTCACGACCACCTGTGGAGCTGGGGAGAGTCGGCATTTTGCGGGGCTCGGGGAGGGCAGGAGATCCTGATTGCCCTCATGACCACCTGTCGAGCTAGGGAGATTTGGTTTTCTGTGGGGCTCGGGGGAGGGCAGGAGATCCTGACTGCCCTCACGACCACCTGTGGAGCTGGGAAGATTTGGCATTCTGTGGGGCACAGGGGAGGGCAGGAGATCCTGATTGCCCTCACGACCACCTGTGGAGCTAGGGAGATTCAGTGTTCTGTGGGGCTCGGGGGAGGGCAGGAGATCCTGATTGCCCTCACGACCACCTGTGGAACTGGGGAGATTCGGTGCTCTGCGGGACTCGGGGGAGGACAGGAGATCCTGACTGCCCTCATGACCACCTGTGGAGCTGGGGAGATTTGGAATTCTGTGGGGCACAGGGGAGGGCAGGAGATCCTGATTGCCCTCACGACCACCTGTCGAGCTAGGGAGATTCGGTGTTCTGTGGGGCTCGGGGGAAGGCAGGAGATCCTGATTGTCCTCATGACCACCTGTCGAGCTAGGAAGATTCAGCGTTCTTCGGGGCTCCGTGGAGGGCAGGAGATCCTGGATCAATGCTCCCCTTGGATTGACATGCTCAGGAAAATAAACTGGCAAGTGGATAATTTGATTCAAAGTAAACTCTAACATTACCTTAAGAAGAAACGTAGGATTGGCCATAAAGGCAACCTGTCTTTATGGAAAATCAAATAAGGAGGCTCACACATAAGAGCTTGAAGCTGTAAAATTCTTTGAGAAGTTATAGCAACTAAAAATAGTGCTTTCCAAGAAAGGATGCGTAAGCTGCACACAAGGTGTGACTGGCTCAAAAGGAGCCAAAGTGAGTTTCTCAAGCATGAAATTCAGGTCCCAGGCTGAGACTGGATTGTGGATGGGAGGCTTCAAGTGTAGGATGCCCTTCAAGAACATACAGACCACTGCTATCTGAGCCACAGTATGGCCATCAGTAGACACATAGAAACCTGAAAGAGCAACCAAGTGCACTTTGATAGAAGAGCGAGGGTGACCAAACAGGAAAGGGACCTGGAAGTAATCATATATGATGATCTAAAGGTTACCGAATAATATGAGAAGGCTGCAGTGAGAGCAACTAGAATGATAAAGCAGGGAAGTATCACCAGAGGGCATGGTTTGAAGTTGGAAGGTGGAAGGGTTAGGGGGGTAAAGAGGAGGAGGTTTTTCACTGAGAGGGTGGTGAACCCTTGGAATGCACTGCCTGGCAAGCTGGTTCAAAGATCCACAGTGGAGGGCTTCAAGAGAGGGTGGGACAAACATAGAAAGTGGATGTATCAGATGATGGCCTGGCCCAGGGGGGTGGGGATGGATGATAGGGGTTTCTGGAATGCAAGGGGGGAGGAAGGCCTCGGCACCCAACTAGGGATCTGAGGTTCGAGCAGACTCTATAGACTGTAAGGCCTAATCTGCTGGCAATTAGTATGTTAGTATGTCGTGCATAGGGAGAGCCATCTCCAGTAGAAGGAAGAAGGTGGTGATGCCACTGTGTAGAACATTGGTGAGACCTCATCTGGAGTACTGTGTCTAGTTCTGGAGGCTGCATCTCTGGAAGAACATTGACAAAATAGAAGCGGTTCAGAGAAGGGCAACAAAAATGGTGCAGGGGCTACACCAAAAGTCATATGAGGGGAGACTGGAGGATCTCAATATGTGTTCCCTGGAGAACAGGAGAGAGAGAGAGAGAGAGGGGATATGATGGAGATTTTCAAATACCTCAAGGATGTAAATAAGGTACAAGAGGGTAGAGTTTTGAAAAAAGATGTTCATGAACAAGGGGGCTTGATATGAAAACAGTGGGGGTAGACTTAGGGGTAACATAAGAAAGTAATTTTTTCACAGAAAAGGTGGTGGATCCAAGAAACAGCCTCCTGACAGAGGTTGTAGGGGCACAAATGGTATGGGAATTAAAAAATGCATGGGACAGACATAAAGGAACTCTAGCAATAGGAAAAAGAGTGTAAGGCCCAGATCATTTAGGATCTGCAGTATATGAAGCAGGTAGGGAAAATGTGCAGACTGGGGGGGGCCTAGCGGTCCTTATCTGCGATCAAATTCCATGTTTTTTTTTTTTCATTAAGTGTGTTTTATTTGAGCATAATTACATACATTATCAGCATGTTGCATTAGTACATAATTGGTTATCATCAGCTCATTCTTTTCATCCCTATTCTCTTAAGTCCCCCCCAAAGAAAGGAAAAACAACAAACCTTACCCACCCACTCCCCCCTTCTCTAGCTAACCCTCCTACCCCCTTGCCAAGTGCAAAATCCAGTAATGCTAACCGAGTTCTGTCTCCTATTATTCAGAGGAGAGAAGGGAGATGCACAAATATGTGGACAAAGGGAGAATAATAACTCTTAGGGTTTCCAAACTGCCAATGCGGCATCAAGTGAGCCCCATAGAGTAAAATATGCATCTCCTCTATGTCTCATATGAGCAATATGTTTTTCTAACTGTATTGCCAATAGCATTTCTCTATACCATTCTGTCGCCAAGGGTGTTTGGTCATCTTTCCAATGTCTTAGAATTATCAATTTGACGTTCGCTGCCACTAGGGCAATGTGGGCCTTTTGCCACACTGTAGTTCTAGGGGGAAACAGGTGTATTAAACAAGCTTCTAGGGTAAACAATGACTGCAGATCAAGGAGAGGATCCAACCCTTTCATCACAACGTGCCAGAGGGGCCTGATATTCGGCAGGTCCATAACATATGGAACAATGTGCCTTTTCCACATGGCATCTTCTACACAAAGGTGTGGGATAAGTCCACATTTATGCAACCTTACAGGCATGTAATATATGTTATGCATTATGTTAAACTGCACCATGCGAGCCTATCCTGTTTGATAAATCTATAGCAGTTTCGCCATATCCTCTTCCATGCGTCTGTATCCTGTGTCAACTCTAGCTCATGCACCCAATGATAGCATACTCCCTTGGGTAATTGCGGGTCTAATGCTTGCAGCTTTTTATACACCCCAGAGACAGGGTGGGATTTAGATGCTACCTGGATTAATTCTTGCACCTCTGGATCCACTACCATTTGATCTGCTGTATATCTTGTAAAAGCAAAGATTGCTTGTTTAATTTGGGTAAATTTAAACATGTGCATGTTCGGCACTTTGTAACGAGACCGGAGGTGAGAGAATACAACTACTTCCCCTTGGTGGAAAAAGTCTACAACTCGGAGCTCCTTTAGCGGTGCCCAAAAAGAGGAGGAGATAGGCCTTCCTCCTATTTTAAAGTGAGGGTTCCCTGCAATCGGTTGCATGGGGGACTGATGCCATCTTAGTGAAAATGTTGTTGCATCTGATGGGTTGCTCTAAGTGACCACCGTGTTCAGGAGCTGCTTGGGAACCTGAGAGGTGTAGCAAACATAAAAGCGGGTAGTGAGTATTGGTATCCGGCTACTAAGTGTTTCTCAATCTCTACCCACAAAGGCACGTATCTGTTAACTCTTGGAGGGAGATCGGCCTGTAACCAGAATACTACTTTACTTAGGTGTTGAGCACAGTAGTAGGTGAAAAAAGAAGGGGATGCTAACCCTCCCTGTATTTTAGGAACCGTTAGCTTATGGTATGCTCTCCGGGTTTGTTTACCCTTCCATATAAATGTGTTTAGCATTTTCTGCACTTTAGCAATCCAAGCTTTGGGGAGGTAGCATCCTATCATTCCCAAGGGGTATAGAAGGCGAGGAAGAATATTCATTTTTACCATATTGACTCTGCCCCATATGGAAAGTGGTAAGGCCACCCATCGGTCAAAATCAACCTTCAAGATCTGAATAAGGGGACTAAGGTTTTCCCTTGCCAGACAATTGATATCTCTTGTTATTTTAATGCCCAAATACAGAAGCGATCTAGATTCCCAAGACATATTGAAGGGTGCTACCATGGCATGTGTGAGCCAGTTATTCGGCGGGAGAATCTTGGTTTTAGACCAATTTAATTTATAATATGAAACCTTAGAAAAGGCCTGAATTTCTTCCAGCGAATTGGGGATAGCTTGCTGTGGGTCTTCGATATGCATAAGTATATCATCCGCATAAACCGAAAGTGAAAATCTCTTTTCCCCGACTAATATACCTGGTATTCCTTGGGCACTGAGGAGGTGTCGAATTAGTGGTTCTAAATAGAGGTTAAAAAGGAGAGGAGATAAAGGACATCCCTGCCTAGTACCCCGCCTAAGGGGAAATGGACTGGAAAAAATACCATTGCTTAAGATTCTGGCCGTGGGGCAGGTGTACATTAAACTAACCCACTTAATATACCTATCAGGGAGACCAAATCGATGTAGGGTTTCAAAAGAAAGACTCAGGAGACTCCGATCGAAAGCCTTCTCGGCATCTAAAGAAATTAAGGCAGATGGTTTGTTGGAATTGTTAGCAATTGAAATGAGATGTAACAACTTCTCGGAGATGGTCTCCTGGGGATCGCCCTGTCATGAAACCAACCTGCTCGGGCTAACGAGTTCGCCCAGGATGGGGTTAACCTATTAGCCAGTATCTTGCCAGGATTTTAAAATCCGAATTTAATAAAGAAATGGGATGATAGTTTTCGGGGTACATGGGATCTTTCCCTGGTTTTGGGATGAGGATAATCACTGCTTCTGAAAAACTTTGCTCTGAGAATCCATTATCATACCAGTAGTTATACACCTCCTGCAATATTGGTGTTAGAATTTTGTAACACTTCTTATATAAGTTGTTCGGAAAGCCATCCAAACCTGGAGACTTGTCCAGGGGTAATTGCTGAATGGCTTGATGTATTTCCTATTGTGTGATATAGCCTTCAAGCAACATCGCTTGTATTGTTGCTAACTTGGGGAGGTTAACCTTGTCTAGGTATTGGGCAATTTCTACTAGGACTGGGAATGCACTTGGTTCCTCCGCGTTAAGGGCTTGATAGTAAAGTCCCAGTCCCTGGGCTATTTCTTTAGGGTCTGTACATATAGTTTTGTTGCCAGGGAAATAGAGACCTGATATATGTCTGGCTGATTCGGCTTGCCTCTTTCTGTAGGCTAACAATTTCCCGGCTCTCTCACCGGATTCCAAATATTGAATTTTAGTACATCTCAGGGCCAGTTCAGCCCTTTGCACCTGAAAATCTGCATATTCAACCTGTAGTCTATTTAACTTAATTTTTTGGTCCTCTGTTATTAACAGTCCTGACACCTTTTCCCAGGTCCAGAATAGATCCTAGGATTTTCGAGACATAAGCACGGTTTTTGGATGCCCTAATAGTAGCTAATCTGATACACTCACCACGAAGTGCACATTTAAGGGAAGCCCAAATCATATCCACCTTAGTCACTGTTCCTTTATTAACATCTTGAAAAAAAGTAATAAACTCAGTTATACATTTAAAAGTGTCCGTATTCTGCAAGAGCTGGGTATTAAGTTTCCATAAGGAATCTCTTTTGATTCCAGGGCCTAATAAGTAAGATATAACTACTGGGGAATGGTCCGAAATCACCCTGGCCTGGATGTCTATCCCCAGGACCCCTGGCAGAGCAAAGTCACTAATGAGAAAATAATCGATTCAGGAATAAGTGTGGTGGGAAGGAGAAAAAAAGGTATATTGTCGGTCATTTCGGGTTTAAGGCTCTCCAAACATCCAACAATCCGGTCGAGTCCGTTAACTCTTTGAGGGCTCTCTGAGTTGGAGTTAGATTTGTTCGCTTATAATCTGACCTGTCTATGTTAGGCTGTATTGTAATGTTCCAATCACCTCCAAGCAATGTGAACTTTGCGGGTTCTCTGAGTAACAAATTCAAGAGATGTGTAAAAAAAACAGGTGATTCCCTATTGGGTCCATATATGGCACCAATAAGGACTGGATACGATGCAAGATGGCCATGGATCAAAATATAGCGTCCTTCTGGATCCCACACTTCATTTAGTAGTTTAAAGGGAATATTTTTTGCAATCAAAATGAGTACCCCTCCCTTAGATGTCGAAGCTCCAGCTCCAAAGACCTGTCCAACCCATCCTCTTCGCCATAAGTGCATATCCTCCCTTTTTGTGTGCGTCTCCTGCAGACATGCGAGGGTTGCCTTTAGGACACTTAGGTGCCTGAGGATAATTTGTCTCTTACACCTGTCCCGGCCTCCTTTGATGTTCCAAGTTACACAGTTATATGGGCCCCCCATATCCGAATTAACATCTTGGGTACCACTGTAATTATCTAGGTGATATCTATTAATGTAACCCTCTTTCCTCTTCTTATGATACAAGCATATTGGATTTGTACTTGGCAAACCACCCCCCCAATCAACAAAACAAACATACAGTTTTACTCTATTTCCCCATTTTACAACTACATAAACCAACCATACCCCAGTTCTATATAACTGTTTCCTCACATACATGTTGTCAGGTGATCGTGCTTCGTCGACCTGGCCAGGCTCGTTGCTCCACCTCCCGCCCCACTCCCCCCCCTCCAAGTAACTACTAGGTATTTCAAGCTGCCTAAGTAGTAATAAACTGTGAGTTTTTAACAGTCTAGCACACAGATGCACCTTATTCATTATTCTACTCTATCTCTTAATTAACATTTCCCATCATTTTGGGATATTCAACTAAACATTCCTATAAAATAAAGAAAACCAGTACCGAAGTCGAGGCACCACCCATAGAAAGTCCCGCTAGAGATCCGGGAAACCCCCCCCAGACCCCTCTAGTTCCAGAAGGAGTTCTGCCCCCAGTGCCTCGTACAGGCGGCATCCAGTGCGTTCTACACAAAATATGTGGTGATCCTCAGACTGGACGCCTCAAGCCCCAGCCATCCGGGGCACCAGACTCTGCGCAACCACACCACCCCACCAAGCACCGAAGAGTCACCTGGGGTACCCTCCAAGCCCCAAGGAGGGCCCTCCCCCGAGAAACCCTCGACCTCTGCAGTGGTCCCCGCCTACACAGCGGGTTATCTAAACCAACACACAATCAGTCCAAGTGCATTGCAACCTCCATGCATAACTATGTCAGCGGGTATTAAAAGAGAGAGAAAGAAGACAATAAAAAAAAAAAAAAATTGCCAACTCGGCTATAAACTATTTAACCAGTGGATAACTGTCTAGGGCTGCGCTCGGTATAAATAGTTCCAAGTCTTCCCAATATTCGACGAAAACACAGCTCCGATAATAACCCTTGACCAATTACTAGTAAACTTAATTGGGTTTTAGTATTTTGTCTACCCAGCCACTGACCGTAATAATTAAATGGCACATGAATAATACAGCGATCTATGAGAGAAAAAAAAAACACCAACCCCCACACTCAGGAGCAGCATTGTTTATACTGTAGGCAATCGGTGGTGTCTTTATTCTACTCTCTCTTCTGCCAGGATACAAACAATGTTGAAGTTAAGGGATGTGCAGGAGATCATGTATTCTTCTTCCCTGTACAAATGCCTCAGGTTGTTGCTTTAGCTGAAATGACAGTACCCATGTAAATACTTATTTAAAAGGTCATGCAGAAAAGGGAGAGGAATTGGTAGCCACATGTAGCGGTAGATCCACTCTAACCCCTCGCTATTTTTTATATGTATACGGCAAATGAAGCAGTTTGACAATCTGGTAAACGCTAGACTATCGCGCTTACATTTGCCAGCAGTGTAACCTTTCACTGTGGATTTACTTGACCCCATAGTAGAAATATTCGACCTTATCTGAAGAGATCCGGCAGCAACACTTTAAGCTCCTTTTTAGCTTGATCGAGGTTATCGAAAGAATGCCATTGATCGTTGAGTTTGACCTGTAAAGTCGCTGGGTACTTGACTCTAAACGGCTTCCCTGCCACAATTAGTTTAGGCACTATTGGATGCAGCTCTTGTCACCTAATTCGGATGGAGTGAGGCAGATCTTGGGTAATTCTGAGAGTCCTGCTTTCCCATCTGATTTCTTTCAGCTCCTTAGCTTTCATTAGTATGTGCTGTTTATCTAAAAAATTAAGGAGCTTGAATATGAGAGGTCGAGGGGGTGAGCCAGCCATTGGTGGGAGACGTAGAGCACGGTGCGCCCGTTCCACAACATATGTGGGGCCGTTTGGCGAAGACCCCACTATTTTCTCACACAACTTTTGGGTAAATTGGATCGATGCGTTGCCCTCCTCCCCCTCTGGAATGCCGATGATCACCAGATTATTTCTCCGGCTACGTCCCTCCAAGTCTTCTAATTTCTCCTCTAAGAGCCGTATCTTCTTGTTTGCTGCAATTATGCCTTGGTCCATCTTTTCTTGCTTGCCTTCAAGAGAAACAATCTGGGCCTCCGAGTCCCCAGCCCGAATAGTTAAGGCCGACATCGACACCTTAATTTGCTGCAGGTCCTCTGACATTGTTTCGATCCCGTCCTGTATTGGCCTCATAATTTCCAAGAACTCATCTTCCGAGAGAGTTGTCTGCGCCATTGAGTGTTTAGCTTGAGGTGCGGGCTGTTGCTTTGCTCGCTTTGTGGCCTTTTCTTTTTCGGGGCTCGGTGGCGGGGAGTGCTGTGGCGGAGCTCGCGTCATGAACACCTCCATTTCAATTTTAACACTCCGGTCCAGCAAGTTTCACCTCAGACCGTCCCACTTGTGTAAAATTGGCAGTCGAAATAGTTAGGGTCAAGTTATTAAGTCAATAAAAGTCGGGCGAGGAGCGGAGCCGAAGTGAAGCACGTCTTACTTCCTGATCTTCATCACGTGACCCATCAAATTCCATGTTTATATGTTTCTAGCTACCTTCTGTTCAAGAAGGAAGGTATATAGGGCTTACTGGTGGCATCATTGGGTAGCTGTATTAAACTTCAGGCAGATCTTGCAGGCCTTAATGTCGTGGGCCTCTCCGAGACAGCACACACTAGCATTGTGATGGTTGCTGACTAGATCTTTTTATTATTTTATTTTTTTATTTAGTTGTTTAACCAGGTATAGCACACTAAGCTGAAAGCTTTTTTACAGGAGCGACCTGGGAGCACAAGGAGGTTAAGTGACTTGCTCAGGGTCACACAGTATGAAAGTGGAAGCTGTGGGATTCAAACCCAGGTCTGGTCTGCTGGATGTCACCAGATTTGCAGCTCAGGGCCTTAGACCACTGCGCTATACTGCCTCTTTCACCACACTTGCAGTAATGGAAGAGATTAGCAGCATTTGTCTTCAACATCTATGATGACAATCAGTTTTAAATAAAAATGATAACTACTAGGGTGAGAAAATAATAAAACTGAGAAAAATAGAAGACTTAGCAGTTCATTGTAGTGGGGCATCTCCATGGAGTCCAGCAAGTGTGGTCGATGGTGGCAAAAAAACTGAGGAGGGAGAGGGGCCACCAATGTTTACATAAAGGATGCTGATGTAAGATGTCATTGCTGGCAACTCCTAGTGGACTGCTTGCAAAAATGTTTCCATGTGGTCCTAGCGCCTGGGAGCTATAGTACCATAGGTATGCCTGATGAAAAATATATCCTTGAAGAAGATCTACAGGTAGGGGTGCTCTACAGAGCATGAGGACAAGTGGAATAGAGGAAGTGGGAGACTGGGGAGAACTAGGAAGGGGAGTGGCAAATGGCGAGGTAGTGGTGGTAGTTGTGGTGGGGGGTGATCTGAACCTGCCACATACTGTATTTATTGGGATGTTTCAGCTCCCAGGAGCACCAGAAGTCAGGCCCTATTGGATACATTCCAGGACTGTCTGCTGGTGCAGCTGGTTAAGGAACCCACCACGCAGGCTACCATTCTTGATGTGGTGCTCACCAACTCAGAAGTAGTTGGAGATGTGTGGATAGGGGAGCCACTGTTGTCCAGTGGCCATAACTCTGTTTAGTTTGAGCTAGCCCTTGGGAGTGGAAAGCTTCAATTCTGAGCCGGGGTCCTTGATTTCAGAAGAACAGACTTCAACAGGATGAGGGTGTTGGTCCAAGACAAGTTAGTTGGGGGTAGACAGCATTTGAGGTGTGGAGGAGAGATGGAGCAATTAGAGAGGGCCAGTTTCAAGGCATGTTAGTTATAACAGTAGCCAAAAGAAGCAGGTATAAGGGACCAATATAGTTCTTGGAAAGGATCAGGGAGGCAGTGTGATGACCCCCCAGCAAAAAAAGCCTTCATCAGGTATAAGGAAATGCAGGAGGAGGAAGCGTAGGGAGAATATTAGTTGAAACATAAGGAAGCAAAAAGGGCGGTAAGAGGGACAAAAGCAGACACTGAGCTATGTATTGCTGAGGGGTAAAGGGGGGGGGAAGCAGTTCTTAAGGTATATTAGGGAAAAAAGAAAAAAGGAGGGAGAATTGCTAGGATATCTGGAGGAAATAGGGTAATAGAAGATGCTAGGCAAAAGGCAGCTGTCCTTAATTATTACTTTTGCTCTGTGTTCACAAAGGGAAGACAGCAGACTCCTGCCAGCGACTGGCATCAAGATGGCCATAAAGGGGGCCTGGAGATGAGGCAGCCAGTATTTACCAGGAAAAGGGTACAGAAAGGGCTACCAGCCTTACTGAGAGATAAGGCCCCGTGGCTTGTTGGTATGCATGTGAGTGTACTCAAGGAACTGGCAGCAGAAGTGGCTGAACCCCTGGTAGGGCTATTCAGTGGCTTATTACAGTTAGTGTTACTTTTGAAAGACAGAAGGTTAACAGATGCTGTTCCACTATTGGGGGTGGGGCAAGGAACAAGCAGGAAACTACAGACCTACCAGTCTTACCCCTGTTGTGGGTAAACTGATGGAGTCACTGACCAAAGAGGACCTTGTTGACTACCTGGAGAGCAATGGACTCCAGGATAGTAAACAGCATGGGTTCATGAAAGGGTGATCTTGTCAGACCAACCTGATAGTTTTCTTTGACTGGGTGATAAGTATATTGGATAGGGGACACGCTGTGGATTTATTTTCCTTCAACTTCAGCAAAGCTTTCACCTCTGTGCCTCACAGGAGACTACTGAAGAAGATGGAATATCTGGGTGCAGCAAGGGACATAGTAATATGGGTAGGAAATTCGATGAAGGAGAGGCAGCAGAAGCCTATGATTACTGATGTCAAATCAGAAGAGAGGGCGGTCATGAACAGAGTGTCACAGGCTTTCATCCTGGGTCCTGTCCTCTTCAATATATTCATCACCAACACTGGATAATGAATGGGAGGCAAGTTGCAACTCTTGGCAGATGACACTAAGCTCTGTGGGAAGGTAGACTGTGACAAGGGAATTAAGGAAATGCAGAGTGATCTGCAAAGCCAAGAGTGGTGGCTCAAATTTTTGCAATTGAAATTCAGTGTCAAAAAGCTAAACGTGATACACATAGTGAACAGGAACCCCAGGAAAGAGTACTGGATGGGAGGGTTAAAGATGAGAACTACGGCTGAGGAAAGGAATTTAGGAGTCATCATTAGAGTCTCTTAAACAGTCAAACCAGTGCAACAAGGCCATGCTACTCAGTTCCCTTGCCAAGTTAAGAGCGTGCCCTGCCACTCTCAAAGTTGCTGGAGCAGATGGTGTCCCTGTGTAGGTGGTTGACTCTTTCAAGTACCTGGGGGTAACTCTCAATCCTCAGCTTGACCTCTCCCAACACATACGCAATTCCTGCAAGGCCACAAATTGCAAGCTGGATCTGGCATACAGGGCCAAAAGTTGTCTCAACCCTGCTACCCGACTTGCCCTTATAAAAGGGGTTCTTCTCCCCATGCTCAGCTATGGGCTCACCTCCTTTATGAATGCTCCAAAAACCTGGCTTACAAAATGGGACACAGTGTACAATACCGTATGTTGCTTCACCCAGTCAGTCCCCCCACCTCACCCATCACTGTCAGCTCTACTCCAGGCTAGGGTGGCTCTCCCCAACAACCACTGATCCTTTGTCATGGGCAACTTCATAGACAACATCATCAGAATGTCCACCCCACTTGTACTTGCTGAGCTACTCAAGCCTTCCCCTCCTACCTACCGTCTGAGGTCTAGAGACTCCCTGGTCCTCAAGGTCCCCAAAACTCATTCCCTCACAGGGGACCACACCTACATGGCCCTCACTCATAGAACCTGGAACTTATTTCATGCTCATGTAAGGACTGCCCCCTTCCACATTGGCTGCAGGTCCTCCCTCTGGGGCTACTTAAAATAAGCATCCTCCTGCCCTTGCTCTTAGCTCTGGGGTCACCTAATTACAAGTATCCCCCTGCCCTTGCTCTTAGCTGCCCCACCATAAATGGTGGACCTGTGTCCCAATGTCTATGTGCATTTGCTGCATGTGTCTAGTGATTTTGCCTTGTTGATATATTTCTTGTCTTCTTGACAGCCTCCTGCTGCTGCCATGCCTTGACCTTGTACTTGCCATTGTGCTTGCTCTGCCTGTACCTTGACACTGAGCTGTTATTACCAATTCCTTGAAATCTGTACACGATTGATTGCTGTACCTTGACTCTTAATTGTTAGTGCCTGTACCTTGTAATTCTCCCGGGTCGCACCTGAAAATAGGCACTTGTCTGTCTAGTGTGCTTACCTGGTAAACAGAAGCTAAATAAATAAATTAAGGCAAATAGGATGCTGTGATTATCGGAAGGGGAACTGACAGTAGAAGTAAAGAAGTATTACTACCTCTTTATAGATGGCTCTATGATGCCAGTTTGGCAACTAAATTGTCAACCACCATCACAGCAATGAATTTATGTTGACTGCAACTTGCGGCTGACATAAATCTGACTTGAGACCGAGCCATTTTTTCATCATAGGGCTTCACCCCCTGAACCCCCATGTGGAGAACTCTGCCCCCTGCGCTCCCCAATCTCTAGGATTCTAACTCTGAGTCAGAATTGGATGAGGGAGGGGGTGCAGGACCGGGAGAGAAAGAATGCCGAGGTTTCAGGCAGTCTATTACAGCAAAAACGTCGATGTTGTTGGCATCAACATTTTCACTGTAATAGTGTCACTGTTCTGGGTGCATAACTTTATAGATTATTGGTGAGGCTGCACCTGGAGTACTGTACCCAGTTCTGGAGTCCTCACCTCAGGAAAGATAAGGACAGGTTAGAGACAGTGCAACAAAGGGTGGCCAGGATGATTCCTGGGGCAGCAGGGCAAATGTTATGGGGATCAGCTTATGGCACTGAACATGTACTTGGAGACGAGACAACAGAGCGGTGAAATGCTAGAGACTTTCAAGACCTTGACAGGAATAAACAAGGTGAACAGTGAGGAACTATTTAGTGTGACTAGCAGGTCAAGGACACAGGTACACAAGTGAAAACTGAAGGAAGGGAGGTTCAAGAGAAATTTGAGAAGGTTTTATTTTACAGAACTGGTGGTGTCACCATGAAACAGTCTGCCAGCCAAGGTGGTGAGCTAGAAAACCATAAATGGTTTCAAACATGGCTGGGACAGAGAGAATGGTATAGTGGTTACTCAGGGCAAAAGCAATAGGTAGGGAAAAGGGAGATGGACAGTGAGGGCTTGTACACTGTGTGTATAATAGGTACCAGAGTTTGATAGGGGAACTGTGGGCAGAATGGATGGACTACTGCATACCTCTCAACTATCACAAATTATAAGGTACATCACTCATTATACCGCTCAGAAATCCTTAGTCCCATGTGGGGAAGGCGATATCAACATTTCCCACTGACTGAGGCTTTAAAGCAGAAATTCAGGATAATCTATTATGCTCAGTTATCAGCAAACATTATGAAAATTGGTGCACTGATAGCTGTTGGATTAGTGATTTGTTATTACTTATATCTGAGTGTTTACTTACAATAATAAAATTAGCAATAAAAGTTCTTGTAGACAGTTATAAAATGATGGCCAAAATCCAATTATTTCATAGGGTTGTACAAAGCAAACACAGACATCTATATAGAATTCTTAGATTTTCCCAATGCCACTATATAGATAAACACTCAAATACAAAATATCAATGCATTTTATACCTGTACCTTGAGATATTCTGCCACCTCGGCTACTACCACATAGTATATGAATTATACCTGCATTGCTGGTAGGATTAGTGCAGGAGAAACATCAAGGCATCACTGTACCCAACTGCCTGACAACTTTAATAACAACTTAGCCTATATATATATATATATATATATATATATATATATATATATATATATATATATATATATATCTTTTTGGACAAAAGACAATCTCTGCATAATACATGACCTCATATTTAGCTCACATGGTAACTTTCAAGTTTGGTATAAAAAACACCTCTTAAAGTGAGATGCATGTCATCTGTCCCAAAAAAGATAGCTTTGTTTGCTAATATTTGAGGAAATGACCTATAACCTTGTCAGCTTAAATTCTAGGGATCACATTAAAGTAGCCCTGTTCCCATATTATTATATGCTAAGTAGGAGGTAAAATATACATCTGGGTTCTATACCATTGTTCTGAGTAGCAGTCATTTCCTGTTTTCCCACCACAAAGATCACAAAGGCCTTATTTTTACTCCTAAGTCTTAACCCATTTTAATGACCCTTCAGTGGTTAAAATATGCATGTGTTCTAATACTGTGTAAGTGTGAGTCTACTATGGCTAATTTAACATTAAAATATCAAATGCTACTCTATCTCAATGTGCTTACACACATTGAGCTCATGAAAGAGAATCTTAACTTGTTCAGCTTTGTTAATAAAACTATACACCCTGGACTCATACGATCTAACTAATATATAGAGAAATCTAATTAATGTATTTGTCTAAAGCTTAAATGTTCCAGTATTTATACACATACATATGCACACTGGACTCACGCAGTTTGACTACTAATGCTGACTGTCTCAGAACTTATATCATGTGCTGAGCTTAAGTTTTAATTAATGACATGCTTATGCCTTTTATGACCTCCTGACCTCCAACCCAACATTTTCCGCTTTGAGACATCTGCGATTTTTTTTTGCAGGTGTCTCACACTAAACAAGACATGTTATATAGCACATTAGTGCCTGTATAGTAATTTTGAGACAAAGTAGACTTTAAACCTTTCAATACACACATTAAATGCATGTAGTCAAAATTAATTTTAACCACAGAAATAGAAAATCATTATTGCAATATGATGCTGAACCAGAGTTTGTAAAAAACAAAACAAAACAGAGTTTGTAGAAGAGACAACCATTCAAAGGTGGGCAAAGTAGAAATGTTCTTGTGCATGACATCATTGTCTATGGGTGAAAATCATTGTCCATATTTAAAGGAAACAGTTCTTCAGCCTTTTTTTTTGTATCTCCAGTGTTATTGTGGGTATTTTAATCACCCTTGGTAGCACAACAGTGTGAACATCCTCCAAATAGACTAAAGCAGCCTAGATAGCAATCACATTTGGAAACGCATGCACAGGCTGAATAACATAGCCATTAATAACTGCAGCAAAGTTTGGTTGAAAACAAAAGCTTGAGGACCAAACAGTACAGTCATGTCAGAATCCATAAGTAATTTTATCTGTAAGAGCAGCAACACAATACTGCCCATCTCCAGCATAGACCACTCACATGTGGATTCTATTGTCCAAAGTTCAGTTTGTAAATGACAGCTGTTAGTTTGATCAGAAGTGCCACACTGAATGCATTGCAATATCACATCCAACATTTTGTAAATCTTAGTACAACATGAAATAAATTCAACTCAACCCTTTCATCATATACCTGCATGATAGAGATCGAAGCAGGCACAAGCAGAACGGGAATACACCACCTTACTCAAATAAAACCAGAGTGAACAATAGGAAAAACATTTCAGATTTATGTTCAGCAAAAACAAAGTCAGATCAAATAAAGTCAGATCATATTTTCATATTTTGTTTAGACACAAAGTAAAGGCAGAATGTCTACGTCTCAAAATCTTTAAAAAGGTAACTTAGGAACAAGGGCATATAACATGCAATACAAATTGCATCATTTTTGTTTTTAGCATGTAATTAGCCAAATTGTGCTCAATAGGATCAGAAAATCATGCAACTTACTGTAGTGGACTAGTGTTCCACCACAGTTACTGAATAAGGCTCCAGGAAGTCTTTTTCTGTCATCTTTGTTTTCCTCAGCAATCTACTGAGCAGTAGCATCTCTATCTCTCCCCAACCCCTTTTCAGGTTACGGTGGAGTGGTCAGCCATCGCAGCCCTGTCCTGTCCTTCTTACTTATTTATTCTATCTTATTTCTGCATCCCTTTCACTTTCTTTACTTCCCCAGGATGGAGCCTGCTGTAGAAAAAGTATGTAAAAAGCATGTAAAGAAGCATGCCTAAATGCAGCCATTACACAGAGTGCACTCGTAGAATAAAAGATGTATGTATGGGTTGCTAGGTCTGAAGCCATTATGAATAAAGAAATAATGGTAACAGTTTGGCATTATGATTATAATGCATGTATGAGTTCATGTATATAGCTTTATTAGCCAAAAGTACAGAGAAAAACAAATCCTAGGCTGCTTCTGTACTTCCAGTCCCAAATGAATTATAGCCCTAATAAGTTTTTCTTTGCTGCCTTTGTATATTTTGTTAAGAAAGTATTGAGCTCAGGTATAAAAATAGAGCATGACTAGCAAGGTGCGCCTTGGCAGCTTCATAGGTTCACAGCGAACCAGCAGGATGGCATGCCTTTAAGTAAATATGTTTTGCCACCCGGTATGCTTTATGCATAAAGTCATATAAGTTCCCTGAAGAAAAAAGGGAACAAGTTTCACTCTCCTTACTCCCATAAAGGAGTAAAACTGCTGAAAGGCACAACCAAAGGGTAAAAGAATAAATTATGCAGTTAAATTGATGTTTATCGGAAAGCGGAAGGGCTAGAAGCAGTACCAATGGGAGCGAGCAGCTGGTGAGATGCCAAGTCAATATTTAAGCCATCACTCCAGACTGCAAGCCCTCCTCTGAGTCTGTTTCCCAGAAAAAGGGAAAATAGTTTACATCATGTGAATGTCCCAGTACTTATGGCATGTTTGTAGTACCAGAGGGTGTTGCTTGCATAGTAAGAAGTGAGCGGCTGAATAGTTTTGGAATGTCAGTTTCAGCCGCCACTATATTC
The DNA here is from genome assembly GCA_016271365.2 of Neoceratodus forsteri. NCBI lineage: Eukaryota > Metazoa > Chordata > Ceratodontiformes > Ceratodontidae > Neoceratodus > Neoceratodus forsteri. Next base: position 719,424,732 of record CM057458.1, on the reverse strand, counting down.
TGCAACCCCTCCCCATTCTCGGGGTTTCTTAGAAATCTTAGGGAAGACAATTATGTGTAGGACTCCTCTGAACAGGGAAAAAGGAGCATATGCAAATAAATGTTCAACCTCCATGTAGCTCAGTGTTTTATTTTTCTACCTTTGCAAATGACAGCAATAAATGTTAGAACTGCCTTACTTGGTATAATTAAACAGGTTAACACCTTTATTTCTTTTGTACATTTTCTGTAAAAAAAAATATAGACAGGTATTACCTTATGCTTTTGCAAATCAATTGTGCCATGTTCCTTATTATTCCTGGTGCCAGGCCCTCTTTCAATCTAGGGCACTAGAGAAATGCTCTGCTATAGGAGAAGCAGCGCCCTCTAAAACCTATATTTAAAAGAATAAGAGCTGTCAATGTCACAGTGTAGGAGGGGCTTAAGGGCACATTATAGTTCATCTTTTCAAAGAACCTTTTAAAGCCCTTACAGTTGCTATATGAGTTTAAGTTGTGAAATAAGATACTATGTACCAAAATGTTTATGTTTAATGGGTGTTCTGACCAATTTTGATCTCGTAGAAGTTGATAAAATGCATATGCAGCTTAAGGGTCATGCCAGGTGACCCAGCATAGGACTACATATTCTCCTCCTTGAGGTGAGCAAGTTAATGTATCCTGGGTAATGATAATGTGAAGAGCTACCTAAGTGAAGTAGCCAGTCTAGACATAGCGTTATTATACCTGTATTGCCAGGGCAAACCCTCTGAAAGCTACCCCAGCAGCAGATTTTTTTATTGTCTTGATTTTTGATGTCTGTTTGCCTCTTTTGAGTTGAATAAATATCACACCCTTGGTGTATTTCAAACCTTAAAAAGCTGAGTCTGTGTTATCTATCCTATACCTCTTTATACTCACTCACATGTCAATTAAAGTATTTATAATGTTCTAAATAATTTCCTGTTCATGCATAGTGTTTCTAAATCTGTAGTGTTCCACACTCCCAAGTGTATCAGTAAGATCTCCACCCCCTCCCCAGACCTTTGCCTAGTCATGGTGGAAGGTAGAGAGGCATTATTCTGATATTTTGATTTCTAAAATGAACTTACAGATATGCAATTAAATCATTTTGCACAAGGAATGAAATGTTGAGGGCAAATATGCTGTGGCCACTCAGTATTTTACAAATTTTATAAAACAAATTCATTTGCATTAGGCTTCATTATAAACACACATTTTTCAGTGTAAATGTACTCTATTTGTGGTACTGGTGTTATAAGATGTTTAGAAAACAATCATTTACATTATTTCCAGTAGAAGAAGAACCAAGACTCATATGTGTAAAAGTATCAGAGTGCAAGAAGATTTCAATCCTGGTAGTCCTAAGGATGAAGAGAAAGCACAAGTAATTGCCTAGGATTAATTGGTCCCACACTTGATATGTTAACATTTTAAATTATTTTACACAGGTATATTTTACTTTTCTAGTGCTGACTAGAACTACAAATATAACAAAAACACATATCCCATGCAATGAATATCTTGTTTGTCATAACATAATGCCAATTTAAATGTGTGGGGTAAAATGTACCGAAGTTGCCTTATCTTTGTCCTGCTTGCAGGACTGGAGCTCTTACTGGTATTGCAAAACGGGTGCGAAGTTGACACTAGCCAATTACCTATAAACTTTTCTTCTGTTGGACCTTGTTCACCACTGTGTGATTTGTGATTGTTGGTAGCTCAAGGTGGGAGTTGAAATATACATGCACAGCCCCTTTTTCATGGGCAGGATAGATTCTTCACAGCAACAATTTTCCTGCAATGGAGGCTGAAAAATAAAAGCTTAGACATTGTTAGTTCTCTAATTGCAGTAAATGAAAACATTTACTATGCAGTTAATATGGATGTTTGCACAATATTTTAAATGCACCTGTCTACACATTTGAGGTGGTATTAAGACAAACAAAGCTTGCTGAGGCAGTAACATATGTCTGCCTTTTATGACGTCATGTGGTGAGGCTTTTTACAGACATGGTGAATCACACCAAAATAGTGGTAACAGTTCCATCATTGCGCATACCCAATTTCTGATGAACTATAAAACCCTTCTTATCAGTGAGTATGCACATGTAAAACAATGTACATACATCTGCTACCATTCTTAGAATGTTATTCTGAAACAAATAGGCATGAAATAATTTGTCAGTAACATATGCTAAACTTAAACAATGTAATTAACATTTCCAATAGTTAACTGCCTCTCATGGGCACATACGTTGTTAAAATAGCCACTACTAAAGATAATTAATTGATGGGGATGAGGGTATCTAAACTCTTAATATGTATTACTCCCAGGAGTTCTGACTTGGCTTTAGCATGTCATCATAGGTGACAACCTAATGTAAATTTCTGAGTTGCAAAAGTCATTAACTTAAAATTTAAACAGCAAAATGCCACTGAGGACAGTAAAATCCCTCTTATCAGTGAGTACTAAGTCTATGTTCCTGGCTCAATAAGTGCAGTTAACACTCTAAACCATTTAGTATAAAACAGAATATAACCTTTAAAATTGCTGAGAAGACTTGTCTGATGAGAACATTTACAAAAACATCCCTTATCTGCTGGCTTAAATCATAGCCAGTAGTTCCTCCTAGAAGAAAACAGCTAATTAAGGACATAGATTTTAACTGAAACATGCCTCTTAAAGAAGCATCCTCTTATTTCTTCTGAGAATAAGAAATTAATTAAAAAGGTTTAAACAAAACCACAAAAAGTTAAAACCTTATGCTTAACCAGTAATATTGCACTATAAACAAAAATGTTATTTTCTCAACAATGGTGCTTAACATTAGGACCTTCTTGTGATTGAGATGGTACAAAGTGCCATAAAAGCTACAAATAGAAAAACCCAAACATTGAACAGTTGCAAATGCATTTCCTTTGTTTCAGGCAACAAATAAGTATTGTGCCTTTCATCTCCCCAATTTTTCCAAACAGCAAGTTGAATGTAATTAAAGTTAGTGGCAAACCAGTAGTTATTTGGGCTCCATGCCACTGAAGGGAAGATCTCAACAGAAAAATAAGTTTACATAATTATTAAATACTCTTACTAGTGTAAGCAATACCAAGCCCAAACCACTTGTAAAACATATAACCCCATATTACTTATAAATTACTTAACTAGGCATTGCACAGGACTAAATCCTTTAAACATTATAACATGAACTACTGGTGCATCTCCTGGCTTCCAACAGTCTGACTAAATTCAAAACTGGCCTCAAGCAGCACCTAATAACAACTTCAAAATGTACCTGTCCCTAAGGGCACCGTCCCTCCACCCACTAGGCCTGACCTAATGCTGCATCTGTCAGGCAATGTTGGACATCCCCCCACCACCCCTCAGCACCTTGACTGGGTCTCCACATACCCAGCAACTCCTTTTCTCCACTGCTGGTATAACCCTTCCAGACCATGCCTGGACATATACTGCTCAGTTCATGTTCTTACCCTATAGAATCTGCCCTTCTTGCCCCAGCCACTCTAAACCACTTTGTTATCCAAACCCCTTTCGACAAGACCACTTGAGACTGCTCCCCTCTCTCTCTCCCTCTATCTCACTTCCCCCTCTCTCTTTCTCCCTCTCTCTCTCTCTCTCTCTCTCTCTCTCTCTGTCACAGTACCAAATCACTGCAAATTTTAAGGCACTGTTTGTACTTGTCTCTGTTATTTATGAAGGGTATCACCTAGGGCTACCACTAAGCCATTGTGCAGTACTCAAATTGTTATTGCTTCTCTCACCGTGTAATTCTCATGCACTGTTTGGTTTTCATGTTACTTTAAACATTACTGTATGTTGTATTAGTTTGTCTTCTCTGATGTGGATCCTTTGTAAAAGAGCTTGCACTCAAAGGTCTTATCTGAACTACTAGATAAATAAGAAACAATTATATGATACAGTATACTGAAAACTTCAGTCACATGCAAAACTTCTTTAACGAATACTGTAATGTATGGGGCTGGGCCACACATATCCTAGAAAACACTTCATCAAAGGGGAAAATCATAAAACAAAACCATTAGACTAAAAACATGAAATAGCACCGAATTCATTATGAAGCTGCACGGCAAAACATGATGTGAAACACACAAAGCAGAAGAACCCAACTGGCATAATTTTCAGCACCTTAGGAGAAAGTATTTGTTAACACAACACATAACCATTTTTTCCAGTTTCAAGAAAAAAAGTTTTAAAGGCAAACCACATACTTTGTATTTGTGACATAGCATGCAACAATGTTTAGCAGAAAATTCAGTGTATTGATTCCCTTAAACAATCAACAGAAAACAATTACTTGTATGACCATGAATCATTTTAACAAAGAGAACTTCTTTGTTTTGTAAGTTTTCTGAAATGTTATGTGTTGAGACAGAGAAATAAGCAGGAGACTCCTACAAATGTGATCAATCAAGCCACATGTAAAGCATAGTGGAAAGAATAATTAGAGATTTGCTGCAGCAAGAAGAAAGAAAGTTAAAGTAGAGAGGTAGGTTAACCTTAATGTTAAAACATTTTTACTCTGTGCACAGAATGTGTGTCTGCCCAAGCAGGCATAAGGAGTTACAGGACCTTCTCACTGCAGTTAGAACAATTAACCTCCAAATCAGGTGTCATTGATTATATACAAGTACATGGTGGGACAGTTGAATCTACCCCAACATTATATTTTTCAACAAAATTCACAACTGTCATGTGTGAATCCTGTTGTGCTGTTCCCATTTTTTTAGCCTTTTGGAAGTTTCTTGGGACACAATTCCTACGGTGCATTTACTGTTTAGATTGCAGCTCTTAACAGTAAAGTTTTGAGTTGTTTAAAATCTGTGCTTCCCTCGGAGTCCCTGTTCGGGTGGCAATCGTTGGATTTCTGATTTGTTATAATTTATATCTGAGGGTTTACTTACAATTATAACATTAGCAATAAAAGTTCTTGTAGATAGTTATAAAATTATGACCAAAATCCAATTTATTTCACAGGGTTGTACAAAGCAAAAACAGACATCTATATAGCATTCTTAGATTTTTCCTAAGCTGCTATATAGTTAAACACTCACATACAAAATACCAATACATTTTATATCTGTACCTTGAGATGTTCTGCCACCTCGGCTACTACCACAGAGTAATATGAATTATACTTACATTGGTGGTAGGATCAGCGCAGGAGGAACATCAAAGCATCACTGTACCCAACTGCATGACAACTTTGATAACAACTTAGCCCATATATATAGGGTTTTGGAGAAACAGACCATCTCTGCATAATACATGACCTCATATTTAGCTCACATGGTAACTTTCCTGTTTGGTATAGAAAACACCTCTTAAAGTGAGATGCCCGCCATCTGTCCCAAAAAAGATAGCTTTATTTGCTAATATTTGAGGAAATAACCTATAACCTTGTCAGCTTAAATTCTAGGGATCACATTAAAGTAGCCCTGTTCCCATATTATTATATGCTGAGTATGAGGTAAAATATACATCTGGGTTCTATACCATTGTTCTGAGTAGCAGTCTTTTCTGTTTTTCCACCATGAAGATCACAAAGGCCTTGTTTCTACTCCTAAGTCTTCACCCCTTTTAATGACCTCCCAGTGGTTAAAATGTGCCCATGAACTAATGCTGTGTATGTGTGAGTCTGTTATGGCTAATTTAACATTAAAACATCAAATACTACTGTATCTCAATGTGCTTACACATTGAGCTCATCAAAGAGAATCTTAACTTGTTCAGCTGTGTTTATAAAACTGTACACACTGGACTCATAAGATGTAACTCATACAGAGAAAGCTAATTAATATATTTGTCTAAAGCTTAAATGTTTCAGTATTTATATACATACATATGCATACTGGATTCATGCAGTTTAACTACTAATACTGACCGTCTCAGCACTTATACCACGTGCTGAGCTTAAGTTTTAATTAATGACATACTCATGCCATTTATGACCTCCTGACCTCCAACCCAACAATAGCCATAGGGTTCTGAGCCTACAGTGTTATGTTTGATGATATGCCACACATTTTGCTCATTTGTCACACATCTTGTCACACACTTCAGTAAGAAAAGGTTGAAAGGTATGGACTACTGGTCATTTTGTGTCATCATTATTTATGTTTCTATATCTAAAACTGCAACTGAAACAAGTTTTACCTTAGAATTTCTTCAGGCTTGTTTTCTCACTGCTCTCTAAAATAATTCCCCCATGCAAGCTGCTGCACCCTACTGGAGAGAAATGACTCAAGCCACCTCACTATGATGCCTGTGAGCCTCACCAAGTCCCTCGGTCAAGTTGTTAAACTCCAGTGAGCTGTGGTGTCAAACAGTGATGAAAGGCTGAGGAGAACAAAGATAGAACACTCTCCTCAATCTCTTGCTGGGAGGAGATTATTTTGCACTCTGACAAGTGCAGTTTCTATGCCATGTCACCCCCTGAATCTACACTGAAATGGCTTGTAAACAGAGAACACCTCCAGGTGCAAGTCAAGCTGCATCACCACTACTCTCTCAATCACCTTCCTCAAAAAAAGAAAGTTGGAGATGGGTCTGTAAGTGGCTAAGATATCCAGGTCCAATGAAGGTTTCTAGAGAAAGAGCTTCATGACCGTCCTATTCAAGGCTGCTAGAAACAATCTTCCCAAGGAAACACTGAACAGGCTGAGAATAGCCGGGTAGGTCCAGGATCCAGTCAACAGAAGGAAGGATACAACTTCATGATCATCCAGAGAATCTACTCAGTAGGCACAGGGTGAAATTCCTCCCAGACAGACATAAAGACTCTATTCATCACAGGTCGGGCTACACTAGACCCTGACAACCCACTTGAGAATGCTGAGTATTTAGTGTTATCTAGAGGTTTGCTGGATCACTTGCATTGGTCCAGAATGCATGGCCTGGCTGGTGGTGGGAAAACAAAAAAAATTAGGGTTTCAGTCTCCAGAGTCTTGGCAAATCAGCGGTGGGGTCTTCCTAATGCTCCCCGACCAAGCCCATAGCCTCTAGTCTGAAGTACAAGGTACAGCTCCAAGCCAGTGCCTCATAGTGATACACTCTTCAAAGGTAGAGAAGTATGTCTCACCACATGTTGCCAACACAGTTTGTTGTAGCTTTCTTCATTCAGGGCCATGTATGAAGAAAGGAGATCATGTGTGACATTGTTTGCTCAGGGGACTGGGTGGTCATTAAGGTTGTCAACCCCAAGGAAGATCCCTCCACTGATTTGCCAAGAGTCTGGAGACCCAAAACCCTAATGTTTTTCCTTTAGCTGCTTGGGGATGGAGGTGGGGAGTTAGGGTTGGAAACCCTAACACCACATTTCCCTATTTTTGTGTCTTCAATTTACTCTAACTGGTGCATTAATGAAGTTTTTTTTTGCAAAGAATATCTATCTATCTATCTATCTATCTATCTATCTATCTATCTATCTTAATATGTGTAATGCACTCATTTTCCCACTAGATGTAGTCAGATGGTACTAATCCTGTGGGGAAGTGTATATACTGTAGTTTGCAGAGCAGAATAGATTATAAGGGGGTAACAGTTAGTGCTGTTCAGTAGGAGGAGTTTAAGGGTATTAACTCATTGCTTCCTAGAAACGTCTGTAGGCATCAGCAAATCTAACTACAGTGCATCCCAGAACGCCTACAGAAGCCACCTACAGACTTCCTGTGTACCCTAGAAATGTCTGGAGAAGTCACTCACATATTTTAAATATTACTTGCCAGCCAGAATGGATTAGAATTGACTACATAGTACCATTAGAAAGATAATGCTGTGCTGAACAACCTTGCCACTGACACTTCATGTGTATCATGTTCACTTTAGGAGTTATTCATATTTGTTTATGACATTTTGTAAATCTAGAACAACCTAAGCACTTTGAAGAAAACACACATTCTGGGTATCTTAGCCAGTATAAAACAAAAACCAAATTGAGTACAGTTGATTGCATAGAACCATTGGAAAGGCAATTTTGTGTGGAACAACTTTGCCACTGATACATTGTGTGTGTCATGTATACTTTAGGAGTTATATGCATTTGTTTATGGTATGGTGTGTATGGTTCAGATTTGTCCCTTAAACCTCACCAACACACCTTGACTCAAATGGAGAAAAATTATGTTTAATACTGCAGAAATAGCTGTTTTTTTATAAACAAATTATTAAAATTACATCTAATGACTGGATGCTTAATTTGGTGTTGATATGTTACATATTTCCGAACAAAAAAAGATTTTTCATGCATTTTTTAGTGGAAAAAATATTTTGTTTTGCTGTTTCAACCAGCACAGAAATAAAACTAAATTACCTGCTATTTCTTGCATACCACTGTTGGAAATGTAATTTTATGCTGAACAATTTTGCCACTCATACTTTGTGTCTAGCACTTTCGTTTTTTGTGCTATTAGCATTTGTTTGCAGCATGCCAATTATGGCTTGATTTTGCTTAGAAGAGCCCAGGATTAACTGTTAACAGTATACAGGAGACAAGTGCTGCAACTTCAGAAAGCTCCTGTGGAGGCAATGAGTTAATAGAAGGATCAGCCAAATATTATGGGTTGCAGCCAGGTTCCTGAGGGGTGTGAGTGAGGGCTCTCCAGGGACCCAGTTAAGACTAGGCTAGGTCGCATCATTTGTGGGAGGGCCTAAATGGTGACAGATACATGAAGCAGCAGAGGCCCCTGATAAGTAGGGGCAGGAATCCCTCCAGTTCCCTCCAGTTTCAGACACACAGTAGTAAAGTAACCAGTCAAAAACAACAGACATTTTAAAACTGAGAAGAAAGATTCAAAAGAAGAGCTGCAGCAATTACAATTGGAAGTTGCAAAAGGGACATAGCCTGGGGGGAGGGCAATGTAACTGCAGTTGCCCAGCTGCACTGCTACCACTGAAACTTCAGAAAAATGCATTGCAGACACCTATTTATTTCCAAAGAGCACAAATCCCAGAGGAGCAGTCACTGCACTACAGGAAAAAAGGGCAGACTGTGAGTGTTTGTTGGGGGAAAATTTGTGAGAACTGTGAATTAGGGCTGTACATGGGCTGATTTTTGACATTTGCATTTGTTTTTGTGTCACTGGTATTTGTATTTGCATGTCAGTGTTTGCAAAATATTTTATTTTACATTTCAGACTTTTTGATTACACAAGACATAGAATTTAAGAGGTTTCAATAAAATATGCAGTTATCAGGGCCGGTTTTAGGACTTTGGGGGCCTCCAGCAAACTCTAAGTTTGGGGCTCTACAGACCGGGCCAGGCTCCCCATCCCAGTAATTTGTGGAACTGATTCCCATCTAAAGTAATATCAGCTTTAACAACAATACAATTAGGGCTAGCTAGCCAGGTACTTAGAGGAACAAGACATACTGTAAAAGGTTATGCCAACTAAATTCTTGGTGGTGGTGATGGAGAACCCTACAGACAACTGTCTTCTTTCTTTTCTATTTCTGTATGTTCATATGTATACACACCTGTTATCCTTAAAAAACATATTTATATCAAACATTTAAACATTTTGGGATGATGCCTCATCAGTTTCATATGCATCCAAGATATACATTGCTTAGAAAAGAAAGAATCATGGCTGAGTAACTTGTCAGGCACCTGCCCCTATAGTATTATGTAGTGCAGCATGCTAATACTTACAAAATGCAATATTTCACAACCCAGTTTCCCAAATTCCACCACCAAAGGACTTGATGGAGTCTCTCTTTACAGGAACTGATGGGGAGGATGCTCTACCACCATTTTCAGCTGCGTCATAGACATCACACTAGTGAAATGTAAAAGCTACACCCCAGTTGTAACACATGTGCTGGCATATTTTTCCATTCCTTTTCAATATCTGTGTTAGCATTCTTCTGATGCTTTGACTACACAGTCACAGAGGGTAGCAAAAATTTTAAATTGCTTGAAGTGAGCTGTTCTGGGACAGAACCTATTTCATGCTAACTGTCAGTGACATAGCTCCATGTGGGACTAAAACTACTCTGAAGTAACCCTTCACTGAGCCTGACTGGCAGAATCCCTTCAAATGGATTTAAACTTGAAAGCATATACTAAACAAGCCAAGGATGGTTATTTTCTAACCATCGTTCTATTACTCAGTGGACTACTACACGCTGTCTTTGCCTTTAAAAGGCATTTAAAATACTGTATAAAAAATGAAATAAAATAAATTTAGAAAATACTGCTGCCTTTAGTTACTCTTGAATCTTATATGTAACTCTGAGATGCAAAGTGCATACCTAGACTTTACAAAACAAGAACAAATGACCAATTTACAGCTGTTAAAATAGCTGACTGAGCAAAAAAAAAAGGATTACATAATGGGTAAGTGTGGAATACATGGATAAATCACACAAATTTAACAGTAGACACTGTGATGTAGACAGCCATGTTCTGAGTGTTGTATCATTTTTATTTCTTAAAATAATGGAAATGTGGTATTGAAGTGCCTGTTAAAAATGCCAGTGCCCTTGGAACAACCTCACTCCACCCACCCCCCCACCTCCCCCGGTTTCAGCTGAAGGATGGATGCCATGAGAAAAATGCTGAGACAGTATGTGAGATTATTCATAAACAGATTTTAGAGACAATGTGTTGCGTGGAAAAGCCTGAAGCTAATTATAGGGTTAAGAAGCCTGAGTTCAACATATCCATTTTATGATGCTTCCAGAGGAAGAAAAGCAGGTTGTGATGTAATAGTGCAAGATCATAAATGCTTTGGTGTCTGTGTGACAGAGGATACTGTTTAAATATCAAAGATATGTCATTTGACACACATGAGTTATGCTGATGATTGCAGAATGTAATACTTTGAAAATACATCCAGTGGTTGTATAAGATATATATTTTTTAAATATAATCTGACAGAGGAGGAACTAGCTGACCTCACCAAAAAGGGGTTGGCCAATACAGATGTTTAAGGAATAATTCTGTTTTACAGAGACACACTTTTATCTGACACTGACCAAGAAAACATCTGAGCACTGAAAACAGGTATTTAGAAAGCTAAACAAAATCTAAATATTGTTGTAGGAATTGCACTGTTTTAAATCTTGTCTGTTACACTGTTCATAAGACCACGCTCAGAGGTTGGCACTTTGGGAGTAGAGGGCTGATCTGCTGAGCGAATCTGTGACAGACACTATCCAGCAAAGAAGCACTGCATTACCAAAAAACATCCATAGTCCTCAAGGAGCTGGTGGACCGGGACCTCAGTTTCATAATAATGCTCATACTGGAAGCGCACTTTACGTCCTCAGCTGCGATACTGTGTACAGTCTGCATATTATTCCTTCTTCTGCTAGGGCTCCAGATAGGTCCTCCTGTCTATACTCATACTTCCAATGTAAGGAGGAGGAAGCTGTGAATGGGCCAGAGGCCCCTGCAGACCTCACCAATATCCCTGAGCGATGGTGGGAGAGGGACGAGCAGCACCTCCCACCCTCCGGCAGAGCTCCATCTCGGCAGACCTGTCCCTCACTTCCCGATGCATTTATCTGGTCTGCGGCAGCTCTGTATCAGAAGGTGGTGGTGGGTCTGGATGGACTGAAGTGTCAGTCTGGCTGGCTCAATGGGAGATAATCCTCCTCTCTGCTCTTGCAAGTCAGGCTAGCTGCTGAAATCCTCATATTCTCCCCAGCAGTCTGGAACTGGTCCAACTGTCATTCCAAGAGCACCGGAGGGTCCATTTTTGTAATGCAGCTGCGGACCTGAGGGGGAACAAAAATGTTCAGGTCCCAGTGGGAGGAGGTGTTATAACAGGAATGGACAGAGCGGATACCTGTGATTGGTTCCAACCACACCTCCTCCTCCCACATCAGCATGTGCAGCACAATAGGGGGATGTAGGGAAACAGGTAGCAAAGTTCAGTTCAGCTGAACATGGCGTGGACAGGACACAGGCAGCATGGTTCAGCATTCGTCAGGGAAGGGTCGGGAAATTGGGTTCTGCAGGCAGCACACAGCAACATCGTCAACTCGTGAGAATCCCTAGCCTGCAAACAGAAATGGTAGGAAAGGTAGTTAATTTATATCTGCATGCAACTGCAAGTGATGCAAGTTTTTTGAATAAAGTGGTTCTCTTAACCTTTGCTGATGACTGCTGCTGTGCTGGGGCTCGTCACCAGACCCACCGCCGCTCGCTACATTTGGGGGCCTCCCGTGGCAGCGGGGTTAGCAGGTGCTTAACACCAGCCCTGAGACTTATCAGTGCAATATGCATTCATGTAATGAGCTGTAGTAGTCATAGGTGTTTCCGATCAGCCTTAACCAAAGTATAACACTACTTTAAGCACTAAGGACGTATGTCTAGTCCAGCTTGATACAACCTATGAAACCTATTTATGTGGTCTAGCACAGATACAATTATTTAAGAGTGACATTTGTATCTGTATTTGTAAAAATGTGTAGTATTTGTGTGTATTTGTTCTGAATAATATTTGTTTTGCAAATCTACTTTTTTATATGCTATTTCATCCCCTCATCCTGGCCAGCATGCCTTACTACCTTCTGCTGTCCCCCAAGTGCCGTCCACCAAGGATAAGGCCCCTCTTCCTTGAGCTTCCACAACTTACCCTTTGTGGTAGGTGGTGGGAAGTGTCTCAGCTCCACCGAATAGATCCAGCCAGGGAGGTGCTTTCTTGGGAGCGGCACCCACAGGGCACAGTATCATGCTGTACAGCCAGAACCTTTTTTCTGGTTTTCTCCCTTATGGAGGTGAGGCGTGCAATGACTCCCACAGAGAAAGTGCACATGCATCCACATGCGGTCCTCCAAGCGTCTGCCCCATCTCCTCCCCTTTCTGCAGCATCAGTGCACTGCTCCCAAGCCACTACTAGGGGACAGTCAGATGCCGACTGCTGGTGACCCCCCCAGAGAAGGAGAGCAGTCCATTGGACTCTCGATTCTTCTCCTCCCCTGCCAGCCCCTAGTGGCCCGTGCTCATTCCCAAATACGAGTCACAGGCATAGCGCAAGGTAAGGCATCCAGCACCTCAGCACTCAGCGCCACCAGGCTGGCCCCAGATCTACTTTTAATATATGCATTTGATGAGCAGATAGGGGGAAGAGAGAGGCATGGACATGTAGGTGATGAGGGCAGGTGTACTGGTGACAGATCTCAGCTCCATAGGGCAGGGGTAAGATCACATGATTGCAGCCAGCCAACCACACAGCTGTGATTTAGTTTAAGTTTCCATATGGCCAGATGACCCCTACTGTGAGTGTTTCCAACATCTGGGGACCATGATGGAGGAGGATGGTGTCTACAAGACAACATGATGGAATCAAAGCCAGTGTTGAAGCCAAAAGTGGAGCAACCAAGGCCACTCAGGGTGCTGCATCTGGACTGGGGAATGCCAGAGGAGCAACAGAAATGTAACACCACCTCAGATACCTCAGCAGGCAGAGGACAACCAATGCAGGTCCTGGAAGAGGACTCTATGGTGCAAGTGTAAGATCAGTTTACCGTTCCATGGCCTGTGTCATCCTTTTACTTGTCGTCTATCCTGATTCTGCTTCACCACTAACTTTGGAAGCACCTGTCACCTTGCTGTGAACTGTGCCTGATGAACTCACCATCCCTCCAAGATGGACTCAGAGATATTGGACTGGAGTGATTGCCCTAGCCCCATACTAATTCCACAATAGTAAATGAGTGCTCTTTCACTGCCACAGACCTATGTCACACCAGGACAACCACTCACTCCACTGGCATGTAGGACAAGGTTTTTGGATGAAGTTGAACTGGTGACCATGTTTACCTGCTGCATGGAAGATAATGAGATCTGGCTGGAACTGGGCAAAGGGCCACATAATTTGATGAGGTTATGCCAAGGGAATCAGAAACTGGCCCACTGAGTGTCAGGGTCTTGGCTAACATACTCCTACGGTGCACTGGGAGGCTTGGCTGTAGGAAGAGGTGGAGGACAGAGTACAATACTTTGGTCTGAAAATAAGGAGGCCTGGAGGCTAATGTTAAAGAAGTCCTGGAGCAGTGGTTTGTAAGTTGCAGTATACGGATGCATTGCATCACAAAATGACTCCCAAAGGCCACTAAACCCAGATGTAATGGGAATACCAGATTGATGACATGCTGGTTAAGCCTCCCCCTTCTCAGCACTAGACCCTGGACAACATCTGGCCATGAGTCGTTGTCCCATCTTTGGAATTGTTCTTCAGTATTGTTCCTGTGAGCCTAGTGAAGATCCATTTGGAGCGTTGCCCCATTGGTGAGTGTTAAACTGTTGTGCAAGTGAAGGACATTTCCAAAGTATTTATAGTATGGATTAAAACATTAAGGTGCATGAATGTTTTCTCTCCACGGGATGTAGGAGATGTTGCTTGCTAGCAAAATTGGACCATAATGGCATAGCAACAAAGACTTTCCATGTGTACTGGCCCCACTTGGACTGAAAAGTAAGGGTTCAGATGGTACTGCTATTGCATACTTGTTTAATCAGTGAATGTAAAACTAGGTGCATAAAATGCTGAAGAGCCCCTTTTTTGTACAAATGCCTGTTGGGTATTGCACCTTATTTGCTTCAGCTAAATTATATATATTTCTGACAAGGTCTTCATGTAACTCTCTCATTCTGGGGAGAGGGATGGAGGGCAGGAAGCAGTTTGGTATGCATTAGGGGGCCCTGGGTCAGGAAGATGCTTATGCTTTTATTAGGGGGAAATTAGCTATTGAACTGAATCTTATTTCTAACGATGTTCCATAGACAGCTTCAAATACATGTTTCAATAAGCATTTAACATTGATACAAGATGCCACTCGTTAGGCAGGTAGTAACCCCTGGTGGTTAGGGGGTGGTTACAATGCACTGGGCCTACACTGGGCACTTTTGTGCATGGTACCTAAGGAGGGAAGGCAGGGAAGTGATCATTTATTCCTTGAGATATGAGACATGTTCCCATCCATGCCACAGGACCAAGAATGTTTAGAAACATACTGTAGAAACAAATCAACATATAATTTGTCAGAGCAGGGACAGGCTTGCTGAATGCTGATGGCTGCCGGAAGCAGTCTTTCCACAGGTAATCACAGAAACAGAGAAAAAATGTTGGCAGAAGGAGACCAAGGTCCATCTAGTCTTTCCAAGTGATCCTGTGGACTTTTTTGATCACAGGACCTAAACCCCCATCTGAGTTGAATTTCCAGCTGCCCTCCCTACTTGTGCTACTGCCTTTAATCTATCCCACCCCAGTTTGAATGATTGCACAGCCTTGGCTTCCACCATCTCAGTGGGAAACATGTTCCATGGTTCTACCATCCTTTCTGAAAAATAGTGTTTCCTAATATCTTTCTTGAACCTCACCTCCTCAGCTTCCACTCGTGATCTCTAGTGCAGGAGTTGGTACTTGTACAGAACAGATCAGATGAGGGTACTTTGTTTATTTCTCTTAGGAACTTGTATGTCTCTATCATGTCCCCCCTCTCTCTCCTATCCTCCACTGAGAACAAATTTAGTGCTTCTAACCACCCCTTGGAGGCCTTGAATCATTTTGGTCACCCTTCTCTGGATGGTCTCCAGCCTGTTCATATGCTTGTTTAGGTGCAGATTTCAAAACTGGACACAATAATCCAGATGGAGCCTTACCAAAGATCTGTATAGAGGAAGTATCACCTCCCTGCTTCTGCTATTGAATCCCCTCCATATGCACCCTAGCATTCTGCAGGCCTTGCTGTAATCTGTGTTGCATTGGCAGGTCTGTTTGAGGGTGTTGCAAATGATGATCCTCAGGTCTCTTTCTTCCTGAAAGATATTTAGCTGTAGCCCGTTAAGCATGTTGACTGTCCTTGGATTGCCCTTACCCAGGTGCATCACCTTGCATTTTTTAGCATTGAACTGCAGCTGCCAGATGTTAGACTATCTTTCCAGTCTCTGAAGGTCTCTTTGCAGGTCCTTAACTGATTCCTCATGGTCCACCCTTCCTCCTAGCTTGGTATCATCTGCAAAAAGGGCTAGTTTGCCCTGTATACCTACACCGATATCACTGATAAATGCATTGAATAGGACTGGCCCAAACACTGATCCCTGTGGTACCCCATTTGTAACGTCACCTTCCTCCGACCTTTCTCCATTGACTACCACTCTCTGCTTTCTGTCTTTTAGCCAGCTACCTATCCATCTGACTATGTTCTTTGCTGCTCCCAGGTCTTCCAACCTTGTCAGCAGGCAGTTGTGTGGTACAGAGTCAAAGGCCTTACTGAAGTCAAAGTAGAGAAGGTCCACTGGGTGGTCTCTATCAATTACCTGAGTCACCCAATCAAAGAATGTGATCAGGTGCATCTGGCATGACCTACCCGCCATGAACCCATGTTGCCCTTTCATCCTGGAGGCTGTTCTTTTCTAGGTACTCCACCAAGTTCTGCTTTATTAATGTTTCCATAAGCTTCCCTACCACCAAAGTGAGGCTGATCAGGCAATAATTGCCAGCCTCCTCACAACTCCCTTCTTTGTGGAGGCAAACTATGCCTGCCATCCTCCAGTTCTTCGGCACTACTCCTGACCGTAGTGATCTGTTGAACAAAAGTGCCGACAGACCTGCAAAGTCCCTGGGCAATTTATTTAGCAATCTTGGGTGAATTTCATCTGGCCACAGTGATTTATCCTCCCTGAGGTATCAGATCCTGATATATTTCCCCCAAAAGAGGCCCCATTTAAGCCTTTGACAGAGCTGGAGGTTACAGTGCAGGCTGAGGGGTGTCAATCAAAGCGTACGCATGAACAAAAGCACTTGTCTGATTTTGTGACCCTGTCAGACCAAGAAGGCCTTGCGGTTGAGATGGAGGCAGTAATGCAGGCTGAGAAAAGTTGAAATAATGCAACCACATGCAACTGTCACAGAGAGAGACATTGCCTGAGCCTGAAAAGGAATTACTGCTTGAGCCAGCATCTGCAACTCAGGTCAAGTGCAAAAAGCCAGAAAAAAGCCAAGAAACTGCCAGAGTCTGAGATTCTACCTGAACAAGAAGCTCAATTTGACCCTACAACTCAGGGTGCTCATAAAAAAAAAACACAGGCATTGGCTCCAGCCTAAGACATTGCTTGAGCCTGAAATGCTGCCCAATCAACAAGCACCCCTAGGAGCTTACATTTTCTCATGATATAGTGCCTGCAATACAGGATGATGGTAGGAGCAAAAAGCACAAATGAAGTGCAAGCATCTACCGAAGCCCAAATTAGAGCCTCTGGCTATGCAAGGGCCTCATCCAAAAAAGTGCAAACTAAAACGCAAGCAGTTGCTTGAGTCTGACACACTACCTGAGCCTTAAGATCTGCTCAGAAAAGATACTCTACTTGACCATGACTCCCTGGCTGAGCCTAATTCTCGGCCTCTGTATTACTCCATGGCTGAGCCTGATCCTCTGCCTGAACTTGGTATCCTGCCTGAGCCTGGCACTCTTCTTGAGCCTGACACTCTGCCTGAGCCTGACACTCTGCCTAAGACTGACACGCTGCCTGAGCCTGACACTTTTCCTGAGCCTGATACTCAGCCTGAGCCTGACACTCTTCCCAAGACTGACATTATGTCCAGAAAAGATACTCTGCTTGACCATGACTCCCTGGCTGAGCCTAATTCTCAGCCTCTGTATTACTCCATGGCTGAGCCTGATCCTCTGCCTGAACTTGGTATCCTGCCTGAGCCTGACACTCTGCCCAAGACTGACACTCTGCCCAAGTCTGTCATCTTACCCAAGGGAGACACTCAGCTTGAGCATTTACTCTCCAAACCTGATGCCTTGCTAGAATATGAGTCCTTACCTATCTGTAGTGCCACTTTCTTAAACTCTGGTCAGAGCCAATACAGCTGTGCCAAACTCTTACCTGTATGAGTATCAGAGCAATGGCAGCACAGCTCTCAGAGTGGCGGTAGTGATACTGGAGCAGTGGCAGTGGTGGCTTTGGAGTGGATGGCACAGCTGGTAGAGCTGCGATGGTGTGTCACTCAGAAGATGGTGGTAGCAACAAAACTGTGCATGCATAGTTTTCATTGAAGTTCATTTCAGGAGTGACTGTGCTGGAGAGGGGAGCTCCGTCATGGAGGACAGCGCCAATGGACTCAGCACTGTCCAGATGTTA
Source organism: Neoceratodus forsteri (assembly GCA_016271365.2). Lineage (NCBI taxonomy): Eukaryota > Metazoa > Chordata > Ceratodontiformes > Ceratodontidae > Neoceratodus > Neoceratodus forsteri. Next base: position 719,406,597 of record CM057458.1, on the reverse strand, counting down.
ATGCATCACTGTAATAAAACACAGGGTCACGTTCCAGTTGCAACCCTCTGTTCTGCTACAGTGATGGCAAAAAGGCTGCGGAGCTCTGCCCATGTAGTCGTAATGAATCTGGACCATCAGTAATGCCTGACTCTGAAATGCCTGTCCCAGTGCTAGAAACGAGCCAGAGTAGGCACGACAGTGGTTATACTCCTGTTTACCTCTGGAAATCCCCAAATATGGAAAAACCATGAGTTTCCCCATTAACTGGTAATGCAGGTGTACATACTGACACAAAGGAGTTTACCCCATATGATATTTTCTTTTTAGCTATGAAATAGTGTCTCATATAGTGGCGCAAACAAATTTATATGCAGAGCAGTTTTTGGCTCAGTATAGAGACAAGCTAAAACCACATGTAAGGGCTCACCAGTGGAGACCTACAAACTAAGAGGAAATGAAAAGGTTCTTGAGTCTGACACTTGAAATCGGGATAGTGAAAAACCACCATCAGCATGTATTGGTTCAGCCATCCTGCTGATTCTACCCCACTGTTTCCAGCTACAATGAGTAGGAACCAGTTTCAGCTTTTGCTGAGGTTTGTGCACTACAATGGCAACACTCAGGCTTTGCCAAGGGACCATCTGTGGAATGATAGATTATTTAGGCCTATTATTGATCATCTCTTTAAGATGTTTTCTGAGATGTACATGCCCTCACAAAACATCTCAGTGGATAAATCCCTTCTGCTGTTCAAGGGGAGGATAATATTAAACAATACCTTCCTCTGAAATGTGCCCGATATGGAATTAAACTGTACAAACTTTGTAAAAGTTCCTCTGGGTACACATACCATTTCAGAATCTACACAGGAAAGCATGCCACACATGATGTTCTAGCCTGCCCCCATGTCTGAACACAAATGAGAAAATTGTGTGGGACCTAATTCTTCTCTTGCTAAACTCTGTCTACAACCTCTACGTAGATAACTTCTGCACTGGAATTCCTCTCTTTAATGTCCTGTATCAGTTTGATAAAGTAGCTTGTGGCATGATCAGGTCCAGTAGGCAGGGATTTCCCAAACAGTTGGCAGCCAGACAGCAAAAACTTGGAGAGACCAGTGTTCTCCGATGTGGTGAACTGCTGGCTGTAAAATTCACAGATAAAGAGATGTGTACCTCCTAGGTAAAATTCATGATAAATCTACAGCAACTGTTCTGGTTTGTGATTAGGACAAATGATAAACAAGCCTCAGTGCATCCTAGATTATAACAAGCACATGGGAAGTGTGGACAAAATGGACCAAATGCTTGACCATATGTAGCCACCTGAAAAACTATGGCTTTGTACCAGAAATTAGCTGTTCACTTCTTTCAACTGGCTATGTACAATGCTTTTATTCTGTACAGGGCAAATGCACCTGTTCCTTTAAAATACTTCTTACATTTCCAAACTGATGTTATCTTGAGTCTCCTATTTGATTCAACAGAATTGGAAGGCTGGGTCTGTAGTTCAATGGACAAGCAGCCAGCCACTCCCACTTTCTGAGCTGTATAAGCAGTTCTTCTCAGCCTCCTTCTGAAGCACTTTTTTCTTTGCCCCTGCCAGCTCTGTTGGTCTGTCCTCTGAGCTGGCTGGGGCCTACCCTGTGGCCTTTGCCCCCCGCCTTGCTGTTTGTTTCTGCTGGACTTTGGGGTTTGTTTTCCTGTTTCTGGTTTGTATCTTCCCTCCGCCTGTGTGCTTCTTTATGCCCTTGCTTTTTATTTTTTGTGTGTCTTTGTTTTTGTTTTGGGCCATTGTTCCCTGTTTTCCGTGTTTGTGTGTTTTGGTTTTTCTCTTTTTGGGGCTTTTGTTATAAGCTCCTAGCATATTGCTACTCCAGTGCTCATATTACTTGCTCTCAGTTACTCACAACTCAAATTACTTACAATGCAACTGCAACCATGATCTGTGTGTTTTAGCTCAGCCACAGCTGCTCTCCATGTTGTACTTAATTGTTTTCACCTGATTCAGGCTCACTCTGAACCCTAGCTAAGCAGTTCATTCATGCTCACTTAACTCATTCTACTTCCTCATTGCTACAGTTTCATTGTGCTGCCAGGTGATAGCTGCTTCAGAGCATGGTGTCTCCATTATTTCTATGTTTCTTGAAGTTTACAACTCAGTGTACTCAATACAGCTGCTGCTTCTGTGTTTGTACACCCTGTTATACTCTGGGGTCAGCTAAAGCTATTGCTGATGCTGTAAATTAGTTTCAGTACCTGCATGTGGGTCTTGGCCCTTCCATCACTTTCTTGTTGTTCCTATGGCGGGGACTTGGAGGTGTTTGGGGAGTCGTGGTCCTGTGTGGCTAATTATTTCTGTTCTAAATCCTGTCTCCACTGCCAAAAAATCCTCAGAGTATGTGTCACCTTTATTGGCTATTGAATGCCTGGCTGGCTTGCCCCACTATTCACAGTGCTGCTCCTTTGCTACTACGTTTTGCAGACCTACGTGCAGGTCTGATTATTACTACTACTTACTGACCTTCATGCAGATCCACTCTTGCTAATGCAATCATTGCTTCATACCTACCACCATCCCCCTCTACTTCAGCCTCTGGGATGTCTGTTGTGCTCACATCTGCATCTGATCTTTGCAAGGTCTCAGCACTTAATGCTCATAAGGTCTCAGCACACCAGTGCTCATTCAGCTGCTAACCAGTGTTTCAGCTCCTTATACGTTTCTGGGGCATGCCAGCCATACCATTCTGGTGCAGGGTTCCCTGCAGCCGATGGTCTCACTCTGCATTCTAAGTCCACATCTTGAGCGTGCCTGCCTTGGGGCAGGGTCCTTCTCACCTAGCCCATAGCTGGGAATGTCCTCACTCTGGGCTTGGCTTTAGCTGTTCGCTGATGTGACAGCAGCTCCTGGGGTAGCATTTAAGAGTAGCTGTGAAGGGTGGTTGCTCTGATCTCCATTGGCTCTGGTGGTTCCACTCTAACAATTATTCATTGGCTTTAGAGGTTTTCCTAGCAAGGCACCTTCACCGCATTCTCCCTATGACTGCTTCTGGTTCACCTGGTTTGTGTTTAGTGCAAATAGGCCAGGTGAGTGCCTCAGCAGTTGTTGCTCTTCTCCTCCCACCTTGGTTACCCCTGATGTTGCAGAGCACTCTCGCAACCTTCCACGGTGTTCCCGCTAGAGGGGTTGAGTGAGAGCTTTCCTCCAAATTGGAATGTTTTCCACCTCCCTTTAATTGGGTTTCCAAATTGCAGCTGTAGAGCCATTACCAAATAAAATATCCCAAGCCTGGAGGTAAGGCAACCTAGGCCTAGGATCCCCAGAGATTTCTTCCCCATAGGGTTTTTTTTCTCTCCTTCATGCCTCAGGTCATAACTGTTAGTTAGCATAGTAGTGTTCCCTAGTTTCTTTAGGTAGGTTCCGCTGTTGGATGGAGGTGAATGGTGTCCCTGCCATTCCCTCTCTCCTTAGAAGGTCCCCTCATTCTCAATGCAAACATCAAATCATGCTACGAAAACCTGAGCATCTCATTATGTTATCAAGCTGCCAGATGCTTTATTCTACTACTACATCACAGCTCCTGCTTGCTTATATGCTTCATAGTACATTTCTTTTGGAGATCCTTCTTAAGGTACCTTTAACTATGGGAATCATCCCATGTCACCTCTAGGGGTGGAACCCTCTTTGAGGGTTCCTTGCCTTTGGTTCCCCTACAGGGTGGTAATTCCTTTGGAACAGAGTGCGAATGGCCAAAGCCAAACTAACACAGTTGCACAAGCATAACACTATACTGGCTGCGTAGGCCATTTAATTGGAAGGCTGGGCCTGTACTTCAATGGACAAGCAGCCAGTCACTCTCACTTCCTGAGGGGTCTGGTATGACTGCTCATCTGTCGATCTCCTGACAATGCACCTCCCGACTGCAAGTTCCCATCAATCAATTTCCCATTCGGTAGCATTTGCCGACATAATCTTTGCCCGACCAACACAAAATCCCTTCACAGCAATACAAAAATATACATTTTATTTATTTATTTATTTATTTGGCTTTTGTTAACCGGGTAGGTACACTAGACAAGTTATATGCCTATTTTCAGGAACGACCCGGGAGAGTACAAGTAATACAAATACATCAGAACATAACAGCAAAACATCTTCTACAGCTTTGGTTTAAGCACGAGCATTTCACCACATGTAATAAATGCACTCAGTATTAAAAGCACAAGGCATCTCATTGCAAATGGAATAAATATTAATGTGTACCTAGGAGCTGTTCAGGACACTGCACTTGTGTACCCACCCACCACAACCCGCCCAGAAAAACCTGGCTTGCCATTTATTTATTTAATACCTGCTTGTGTGTTACTGTGTCCCAGAGTGAGCCATGAATGTGGTGACAGTGGCAGAGCATGTGAAGTTGCCAATGGGGAACCTGATCCTTTCTTTGTCCCCAGCGGCATTCCCCCCTGACCTTGCCACTACATCCTGCCTGAATAAGGTGTCAGTCCCCTTCCTTGCACCTCTGGTACCATTCTGAACCCTCTGTTCCCCTCTGCTCACCGGGATCTCACCCATAGCACTCCAGCAGCATGGTTTTCATTTTGCAGCGGCATGGAGATGGGCTGCTGCGGTAAGCAAGAGAAATCAAACTTTGCCTTTTAAAAAAGGATTTTGAAGACAGATGTAGTCTCAAATCATCATACCTTGCACTAACTTATTGTAAGGTGCTGTAATGACCACGCTGAAACGCTTGCGTGCTATTGCTTGGGCTGACATGACGAGATACCGAAACATTTACCCCCAAGGCATAGCAAGAGTTTGGCATGTTTGTCTTGTTAGTTTACACTTACCCCCAATGTTCGTCCTGTACCTCCAATGTTCATCAGTTCAGTTCATTCATTTAATTTAGCTCAAACTCCCTACAATGCACCATCCGACTGCAAATTCAATGTTTGTGGGTCAATGGTTGTTTCGGGATATCATTTGTCGGCAAAGCAATGCAGTCAGTAAATTGCAGTCGGGCAGTAAATTGTCGCCAAATTGCCAGTCAGGCAGTAGTACAGATCCTCTTCCTGAACTGTATAAACAGTTTCTCTCAGCCTCCTTTTGAAGCACTTTTTCTTTTCCCCACCATCCTCCCCTCCTCCAGTGGCAGCACCTCTCTCCTTGGGATCCTTCCTAAGGTACCTTTAGCCATGGGAATCGTCCTGCAGCACCTCTAGTGGTGGAACACTCTTTGCAGGTTCTTTGCCTTTGGTACCCCTACAGGGTGGTAATTCCTTTGGAATAGAGAGTGCGAACGGCCAAAACTAAACTAACACAGTTGCACAAGCATAACACTATACTGGCTGTGTAGGCTATTGAAGTACCTGACATAGAAAGGAATGAAGGTGTAGTCAGACTGACTGAAATACATTTCTGCAGAACAGTCCCACCTACTGAAAAGAAGGCTATACCCCAAAGGAGATGTAGTGTCTGCTACAAGAAAAGCATCAGGACAGGCATAAGATATTATTGTCCACAATGTCCCACAGAGCCAGGCCTGTGTCTGGAGGATTGCTTTGAGAAGTACCACACCAAACTCATTTACTGGAATGACTGATACAAAGCTCATGTTGTACAGGAGGAGAAGATCAGAGCAGTCACTAGGTTAGGCTAGTTTGGGAGAGGTTATTATTTTCTTATGTCAGCACTCACAAACTTTTGTTATTATTATTCTTTTGAGAATCAAGTATTGCCCACTAGGCATAGTACCTGTCTTCAGGGACAACCCGGGAGCACAGGAGACATAAGTGCAGGAATGGGAGGGGCACTATGACCATGGCCTTACCATTTTCATAAGTGGTCCTATCACTTTTTGCAATCATATTAATTTATTGCTAAGAGAAAATTTACCCCTTACATCCCTGGCCCTACCACTTTTCAGCCTGTTCCACCACCAATGATGGGAGAGGTTAAGTAACTTACTTAGGGAGTTTTAGGGAATCAAACCTAGGTCTGCTGGATGTACCTAAGTCATTCATAGCTTGTTACTTTAAGCACTGGGCTATATTACCAGACCTTTGTTCAAGGGACCACAGGCAATTGCTTATAAGTACAGGGATGATACACAGTTTTTTTGTAACTTATATTTTTTGGCATTTTCCAACAAGCAAATACAAGTCATTTCATACAGAAACACAGCTTAATCTGATGTTTGCTCAGTAAAAATTTTAATTAATACCATACATACAGATTTTTTTTAATATTAAAGTTACTAAATGGGGTCCAGAATGTTAAGTGCTCATCATTAATGCTCTGGCCTTAGAAACCAATGAAAATATGTCATTATAAGAAAAGTATTTCTTTTATGAATCATTAGAAAATAACACCCCCATTCAAAATGTTGCTACCCATATTTGTCCTATGAATATTGCACAATAATAAAAAACACAGAAACAAATGGGCAATATTCTCTTTTTTTCAAACTGTATGTCTGGTTGTTGAACATTGCATTGGCATACTCATCCTATTTCTAATTCTGCTTGAGTATTCTACTAATGCAGGTGTCAAATACATACAATCTTACCCAGACATTCTGTCCACACCTGCCTATTGCAATATACCTATGTAGAAAACTTTATGATGCAGCGTCTTACCACACACATTTCTCATCCCCAGAAAACTTCAATGCATTGCGTTACCCAGAAAACAGACTATATTGCTTTAAAGTGTACAACATTATGGTTTAAGTGGTGCATAAGCAAATCTCACCCCAAATGTATGCTATCCATAATCCACCATTGAGTTAGGCTCCATAGCAAAAAATACTGAAAAAAATGCAATATTTTGGCCTTTTTCTATCTAACTATCTGACTGTCTTATTTTTGGAGTATGAAATCCTATCATGTTCAGCTTCTTCAGAATGTACTAACAGTGTAGGTACCACAAACTCCACCAAAGGATGCTTGGCACAAAATGCTCCAAACCTATTATCATTATATGTACAGGGTTTTAAAATACACTTAGCAACCTGTGTGTTTCGGGCTTATTTCTATGAAAATCTGTGGTAAAGGACCATACGTTCAGTGCCCTTGTAACCAGTTCTCTCTCTCTCTCTCTCGAATCCATCAAAGGAGTGTTCATATACCTGCATCCTATTTTATATATGTGGTTGCTAAAATGGAAGAATTATGCAAATTTACTTTATTTTGCATAGCCCTATTAAATGTAGAGGTGGATTATGAGTGGCACATATTTAGGTAGTGTGCTATGCCACTCAAAATTAAAACCAGCATTTTTTGCAGTTTCAGAAAATATATACTTTTCCTGTGGTACCATAGTGCCCCAAATATCTATAGGCCAGAGAATCAACTCTGTGCATTTTCCATTATGGGCCAAATTTTCCCCTTTAAAACATTGTCATAGAGGCACAGGTCTGGAAGCATAGGAAGACCAGGAGCAGCTTCAAAAATTCACAGGTAACATTTTATTATTATGAATAACAGTAAAATAAAAAAGTAAAATTGTTCAGTATAACTATTTACAAAGGTAGTACAACAGAGAAAACAAAGTCCTTCATCTGAGGTTTTCTTTTCAATTTCAGATCTCAGACTAAGTCTTTCACTCTCTCTAGAAAAAGTATTGCTGCTTTTGTTTTTATAAGTCTTTGCCTGGGAACTCGTTAAGAGACATCCTGTTTTTCACAAAATGTTCTTCTCAGTTTATTTGTAGGAACAACAAATAGAACAGGGTCCCAAGCTGGCCCCTTGCTGACAACTCTGCAAAAGAGTTTGCAAACAAGCATGAGAGCTGCTCAAATTGCATCTCAGGTTAACCCCCTAAATTACAAATAGCTTTTTGTGATAATTTTAACAGTAAAATTATATACAGTTTCAAACAAAGGGATCCCGATTTCACATAAAGATTCACACATATTTTTATAACTGCAGATTTGCAAGGGGAAGAGGAGATAGAAGCAGCAACGTTTCTCTTCTTCTAACCTCCTGTTTTATTACTTTTCTCACTACCTTTGCACTTAAATCTATCTATATGTCCCTATCATTTCCTGTCCTACCCTGCCCCCATATCTCTAATCCTCACTTCCCCCCTTTACTTTACACCTCTGCATCATCCTATATCTTACCCCTAAAAATGTCTCTGCCTCCTAGGCATAACCTCGCCTAGTTATCTATGATATATTAGCACTTAAGACCAAACCAATATTGTATTTTGTAGAATGTTATGCTAACTCTCTTTACCTCAATTTTGTTTCGTCTCTTGTAATATTATTCCACTGTTGTCTGTAATGTTATTTCACCAGCCTGCTCTGTAGCTTCTTACCTTGACTAGTTGTGATCCTATATATTATAACCTATTATTGTAAATGTTTTGTTTTGTACCCTCCCATGTTGTGCCTGAAAATAGTCATTGTCATGGCTAGTGCACCTACCCGGTTACCAAAAACTAAATAAAAAAAAAGTGAAGGCAGAGAGATAGCAAGAGGTAGAGAATTCCGAGACCATCAAAATGATCAGTTTCTAGGTCTCATGAGAACATTTGATTGTGCAACCAGGCAGACAAAAGACAGAAAAGGATAGGATAGAACAGATCCTTTCATTTAAACTCCTTCTACATAACAAATGGGACAGGGCCTTATTCAGCCTTGTCACAAACACACTTAGCACCCTATATGTTTCAAGCCTATTTTAACCAAACTTTTATGCTAAAGGTACATAAATGTGGTATTGATGTAACTGGTTATCTCATTAAAATTCACAAATATGGTATTTTTGTACCTCCAACCTATGTTACTTAGACATTTGGTTTGCTAAAGTGGGAAAATTATGCGAACTTCAATAATTCTTCATTATTTTACCAAATGTAAAGGAGGATTATGGGTGGTAAACATTTGGACAGTGGGCAGTTTTACCAATTGTAAATACCAGTATTGTGTGCCATTTCAGAAAATATATACTTTTCCTATGGTACCGTGGTATGTATTTATATGTCCCATGGAGCCACTCGTTGCTAGATAAGAGTGATTTCACATGCATTCTGCTTGTGAGAGAACAGTGAAGCAAAGCTGAACTATTCTGCCACGAGCAGGACATGCGTGGAAACCACTCTTATCTAGCAATAAGTGGCGATGTGGGACATACAAAAATATTATAGTATGTGAAATAGTTGTATTTGAACATACAGATCCATGTTCACAAATTCAATAATAAAGGCTTAACATTTTAGAACTTATGGTCAGATAGAAGACCTACCATCTGATGATGTCTGTGATCTATGTTTTCATCCTGGGGTGGGGTGGGGTGGTAGGAAAACAGGCACTGGTGACTGCTCATTTCATGGATCGTCTAATTCAGTTTTTACTTGACAACATGGTTATTATGGTTGTTTTTTTATTTTTTTGTGACTTAGATTAGCCCTATCATTTTGTTGTTGCTGTCGATTGAATAGTGGGAGTGAAAGGTCATTGCCAGGTGCATTACCACGACTACTGTTAAAAACCCCCACAAAAACAGGGCAAATATCAAAGTGGTACTGTATTTTTTCAGGTCTTTTCTCATCCTCACACAGTGTTTAAATTCTATGTATATTTATACCATTATTCTGTTTTTTGCAACCAGCATATAGGCTGCATCACTGTTTTTTAAAGTTGGGGTCAAAGGTCATTGTCTTGGAAATTTGATTCATGATGGGTCTGGGGTAATTGATGATGGTGGACAGAGCTTGTTTTATGTAGTGTTTACAAATATGATCAATAATTCATTCTCTTCACTGCTAAGGAATTTATTTGGGGTACTCTGTCAGGTACTGCAAGTATGTTACTATTATGACAAAGCTACGACTAAATGATGCAGCATTTAATTCATTACATTGACTGCAGTACAGAGAATGTTTTATTAAATGTACACATTTGTAGCAGATTGTGCACTATTTAACTACCATGATGATACAGAAAGACATGAAGCAAATATACATTTGGACCTTTGACCCCAACTTTATTAAACAGTGCTGCAACCTACACTGAATTATTCAGGACTCTTGCATTTTATGTTAACATACTATATGTGTGTGTGTGTGTGTGTGTGTGTGTGTGTGATTGTGTGTAGGGTTCTCTGTGTGCGTGTGTGACTCTGAGTCTATGCTTGAGTGTGTGTGTGTGTGTGCGTGTCTGTGAGAATGTGTGAGTATGTGCATTTATGATTGTGTGTAGGTGTGTGGGGGGGTGCGGGTTGGAATTGCATTGTTTAGACTACTGCAATCATATTGTATTTTGAATTCTTCAGTCCCATGGTAAGCAATCACACTACTGAACTGGAAAAAAAAGACAATCATCCTGCAAAAATGACATCTGTGGACTGGCTACTTCACATTTTTTAGCAACATTGTAACAATTGATTTGTACAATATTATGTATTCATATGTCCCACGGAGCCACTTGTTGCTAGATAAGAGTGGTTTCATGTGCGTTCTGCTTGTGAGAGAACAGTGAAGCAAAGCTAAGCTGTTCTGGCATGAGCAGGATGCGCATGGAAACCACTCTTATCTAACAATGAGTGGCGACGTGGGACATACAAAAATATTATAGTCCATGAAGTAGTTGTACTTGAACATACAGATCCATGTTCACAAATTCAATAATAAAAGCTTATAGAAACATAGAAACATAGACTTTGATGGCAGATAAGGACCGCTTGGTCCATCTAGTCTGCCAATTTCTCTACCTACAGGATAAGCTGCAGATCCTTGTTAACCAACAGCCTATTTCTTCCTACTCCCCACAAAAATTGCCTTATGTCTGTCTCATGCATTCTTGAATTCTACCAAAGTTTTAGACCCCACAGCCTCCTCAGGAAGGCTGTTCCATGTGTCCACCACCCTCTCTATGAAAAAATACTTCTTCACATTGCCCCTGAACTGCCCCCCCCATCTTCAAATTGTGTCCCCTTGTTCTTACACATCTCTTTTTCTGAAAGATGCTACCCCCTTGGACTTTGTTGATTCCACTGAGGTACTTAAAAGTTTCTATCATGTCCCCCCTCTCCCTCCTTTCCTCAAGGGTATACATATTAAGCTCTTTTAGTCTCTCCTCATATGACTTCTCTTCCAGACCCTGCACCATTTAAGTTGCCCTCCTCTGGACTGCTTCCATCCAGTCTATGTCCTTGTGGAGATAGGGGCTCCAGAACTGGACGCAGTACTCCAGATGGGGTCTCACCAACTGTCCTTACAGGGGGATAACAACTTCCTGTTTTCTGCTGGTGATGCCTCTCCCTATATCCCAGTATACCCCCAGCCCTCCCTACTGCCTTCTCACATTGCTTGCTAACCTTAAGGTCATCTGATATGATGACCCCCAGGTCCCTTTCCATTTTTGTTGTTGTTACTACCTCTCCCCCACTGTGTAATCTTCCCCTGTGTTTTTGTTTCCCAGATGCATTATTTTGCACTTCTTTGCATTGAATCCAAGCTGCCATACTTCTGACCATTCCTCCAACCTTGCCAAGTCCCTTCTCATCCTTTCCACACCTCCTCATGTATCAACCCTGTTGCAGATCTTTGTGTCATCTGCAAAGAGGCATACTTTTCCTTCCAGTCCCTCTGCAATGTCACTTGTAAAGACATTAAAAAGAACTGGATCCACTACTGAATCCTGTGGTACCCCACTAGTGACCCCCTCTTTCTTCAGAGTGGACTCCATTTACGATTACCTTCTGTGTCCTGTTGTCTGGTCAATGTTTTACCCAGGCTACCACCCTGGGACTAACTCCCAGGCTGGTTAATTTGACTATTAATCTTTTGTGTGGGACTGTGTCAAATGCCTTGCTAAAGTCTAGGTAGGCCATGTCCCAGGGGCATAGCTACAAGGGTGCACGGGGTGCAGTGGCACCCAGGGCCATGAGGTTTGAGGGGCCCAAATCATAATTTTGATGTTTATTCAAAACTGGGGAGGGGCCCTGTAACATTGCCTTGCACCCAAGCCCTCTGAGAATTTGCTACACTACTGCCATGTCCACTGCCCCTTCCTGGTCTACTACTTTTGTCACACAGCCAAAGAAATCAATTAGATTCGTCTGACATGACCTTCCTGCTGTGAACCCATGCTGCCTTGGGTCCTGTGCCCCACTGGCCTCTAGGAACGCAACAATTCTTTCCTTCAGAAGTGATTCCATCACTTTCCCTACCACAGAGGTAAAACTGACAGGTCTGTCATTTCCTGCTTCTGTCCTGTTCCCACTTTTGTGAAGAGGAATCACATCCGCCTTCCTCCAGTCCTCAGGTACCACACCATCCTCCCATGATTTGTTAAAAAAGGGTAGTCAGTGGTTTCACTAGTTCTCCCCTTAATTCTTTTAGAATTCTGGGGTGAATTCTATCAGGCCCCATTGCTTTGTCCACCTTCAGTTTTAGGAGTTCTTTCAGAACCCTTTCTTCTATGAAAGGACTGGGATCGACCCCCTCCTATACAAAGTGCTTCTGTTAATTGGATTAGGCACCTCCCCCTCCTCCTCTTTTGTGAATACTGAGCAGAAATATTCGTCTAGTATCCCTGCTTTTTCACTGTCCCTCTCTGCCCACTCACTGTCCATTCTATTCAGCCTCACTATCCCTCCCTTTGTCTTTCTATGCTCCCTGATGTACCTATAAAAGGTGTTATCCTCCTTAACCGAGTTGGCTATCTTTTCCTTAGTTTGGGCCTTTGCTATTCTGACTTCCCCTCCCTGCTTCCTTCTACCTTAACTGGTACAGCTCTCTGCCCTTCTCCTTCTGTGTTTCCTTATACTTCCTGAATGCTATCTTTTTCTCCCTGACCTTTCCCGCCACCGCTTTTGAGAGCCATAGTGGCTTTTTCTTTCATTTTGATTTGTTTATTTGCTTCACACAAAGGCATGTTGCCTCTGTGATGGCAGTTTTGGTGTTTCCCCACTGTTGCTCCACCCCTCCTTCTAGCCTATTTGCTAGTGCTTTTCTAAGGCAGTCTCCCATCTTGCCAAAGTCAGTCCTCCTGAAGTCCAGTATCCTCACTTATGTATGGCTTGACTCTGCAGTTGAGTTTATCATGAACAACACTGTTTGGTGGTCACTTGTTCCCAGATGGCTACCCACTTCTAGATCTGAGATCCTTTCACTCTCCCCATTTGAGAGTATGAGGTCTAAGATTGCTCCCTCATGAGTGGGTTCAAAAACTAGCTGTCTAAGGCATGCCACTTGTAGGGCATCGAGAATGGCCCTGCTCTTGGATGTGGCTGCAGCAAATGTGCTCCAGTTAACATCTGGCATATTCAGGTCTCCCATCAACAGTATCTCCCCTTTCTCTGCCATCCTAAGAATGCCTTCTATCATATCCTTTTCCATCCCCCCCTTCCCCTGACATGGGGGTCTGTATTCAACCCCTGTTAGGATTGTGGTGCCATTTCCAAGGTGACCCACAGTGCCTCCTCGTCTCCCTGTTTACTTTTTTGTTCAGTTGCTTTTATCCCTTCCCTTACATAGAGAGCTACTCCTCCCCCTCTTCTCCCATCCCTGTCTCTCCTGTAGGTTGTGTACCCAGATATGTTAACATCCCAGTCATGGTTCTCTGTGTACCATTAACATTAACATTAACATTAGCTTAACATTTTAGAACTCACATTCAGATAGAAGACCCACCATCTGACAATGTCTGTGATCTGTGTTTTCATCCCAGGGGGATAGGAAAATAGGCACCAGTGACTGTTCATTTCACAGATCATCTAATTCTATATGTTAATACTTCACACCGGAGCCACTCATTGCTGTAAAAAATCACTTTTACTGTCTTCAGCTGGAGACGCGTAAAAGCAATTTTTTTCAGCAACGAGTGGCTCCAGTGAGAAGTATTAACACATAAATAAAACTATTCACAGAACTTACCCATTAACAGGGAATCTGTGTACAATATGCTCTTCACTGAAGAATAGTGCCTCAGTTGCAGGGACAAAGAATGCTCTGTTTGGTCTAGAGTGCTACCACTATCTATACTGCTACTTTTACTGCTTACATCTTTTTATGAAAGAAATATTTGAACATTTTTAGCACTGCGTTGTACCACATAGCAAGCCCACTGAAGGTACTTAAGCCTACATAGAAACATAGACTTTGACAGCAGATAAGGACCACTTGGCCCACCCAGTCTGCCCATTTCCCTACCTATTGGATAAGCTGCAGATTCTAGTTAACCAACAGCCTACTTCCTGCAACCCCCCACTATAATTGCCTTATGTCTGTCCCATGCATGTTTGAATTCCCCCACTGTTTTAGACCCCACAACCTCTCCAGGAAGGTGGTTCCATGCGTCCACCACTCTCTCTGTGAAAAAGAATTTCCTCACATTACCCCTGAGCTGTCCCCCCTCTAACTTTAAATTGTGGTCCCTTGTTCTTACACATCTCTTTTTCTGAAAGATGCTACCCTCCTGGACTTTGTTGATTCCCCTGAGGTACTTAAAAGTTTCTACCATGTCCCCCCGTCCCTCCTTTCATCAAGGGTATACATATTAAACTCTCAGTCTCTCTTCATATGGTTTCTGATGTAGACCCTGCACGATTTTAGTTGCCCTCCTCTGGACTGCTTCCATCCTGTCTATGTCCTTGCTTAGATGAGGTCTCCAAAACTGCACACAGTACTCTAGATGGGGTCTCACCAACTGTCTGTACAGAGGGATAACAACTTCACTTTTTCTACTTGTGATGCACCTCCCTATGCACCCCAGTATCCCCCTGGCTCTCCTTACTGACTTCTCACATTGCTTACCCACCTTTAGGTCATCTGATATGACTACACCCAGATCCCTTTCCATTATTGTTGTTGTTAGTACCTCCCCTGCTATTGTGTACTCATCTCCTGGATTTTTATTTCCCAGGTGCATTACTTTGCACTTCTTTGCATTGAATCTAAGTTGCCATATGTCTGACCATTCCTCCAACCTTGCCAAGTCCCTTCTCATCCTTTCTACCCCGCCTTGTGTATCAACTCTGTTACAGATCTTTGTGTCATCTGCAAAGAGGCATACCTTTCCTTCCAGACCCTCTGCAATGTCACCTATAAAGACGTTAAAGAGGACTGGACCCAGTACTGAGCCCTGAGGTACTCCACTAGTAACCCCCCTTTCTTCAGAATGTGTTCCATTCACTATTACCTTCTGTGTCCTGTTGTGCAGCCAGTTTGCTACCCAGGCTACCACCCTGGGGCCCACTCCCAGGCTTGCTAACTTGATTATTAATCTTTTTTGCGGGACTGTGTCAAATGCCTTGCTAAAGTCTAGGTAGGCCATATCCACAGCCCCTCCCTGGTCTATTCCTTTGGTCATCCAGTCAAAGAAATCGATTAGATTCATCTGACATGACCTTCCTGCAGTGAATCCATGCTGCTTTGGGTCCTGTGTCCCACTGGCCTCTAGGTACTGAACAATTCTTTCTTTCAGAAGTGATTCCATCATTTTCCCCACCACTGAGGTCAAACTAAGAGGTCTGTAGTTTCCTGCTTCTGCCTTGCTCCCACTTTTGTGAAGGGGAATCACATCTGCCCTCCTCCAGTCCTCAGGTACCACTCCATCTTCCCATGATTTGTTAAAAAGTGTGGTTAGTGGTGTCACTAGGTCCTCCCTTAGGTCTTTTAGGATTCTAGGATGAATCTCATGAGGCCCCATTGCTTTCTCCATCTTGAGTTTTAGGAGTGCTTTTATGACTTTTTCTTCTGTAAATGGACTGGCGTCAACCCCACTACCCAGAGTGCTTCTACTGTTTGGTTTAGGTAACTCCTCTTCTTCTTTTGTGAATACTGAGCAAAATTATTCATTCAGTAGCTCTGCCTTTTTACTGTCTCCCTCTGCCCACATCCCCTCTCTTTTATTAATCTTCACTATCCCTCCCTTAACCTTTCTATGCTCCCTAATGTACCTATAAAAGGTTTTGTCCCCCTTCTTAACTGAGTTGGCTATCTTTTCCTCGGTTTGGGCCTTTGCTTTTCTGACTGCCTTCCCCACTTCTTTCTGCTTTAATTGATACAGTTCTCTGTCATGCTCCTTCTGTGATTCCTTATACTTTTTGAATGCAGCCTTTTTCTCCTCAACTTTCCCTGACACCTCTTTTGAGAACCATAGTGGGTTTTTATTCCACTTTGTTTTCTTTATTTGTTTCACACAAAGGCTTGTTGCCTCCATGGTGGCAGTTCTGATTTTTCTCCATTGTTCTTCCACCCCTCCTTTCTGGCCATTTGCTATGCATTCCTGAGGTATTCACCCATTATGCCAAAGTCAGCTCTTCTAAAGTCCAGTATCCTTGTCTTTGTATGGCTTGTCTCCATGGTTGTGTTTATTGTGAAGCACACTGTGCAGTGGTTGCTTGTTCCCAGATGTCTACTGACTTCTAAATTTGTGATCATCTCTCCATTTGAGAGTACCAGGTCTAATATTGCTCCTTCCCAAGTTGGTTCCATCACTTGCTGTCTAAGGCGTGCCCCCGTAGGGCATCGAGAATGACCCTGCTCTTGGATGTGGCTGCAGTCCATGTCATCCAGTTAACATCTGGCATATTCAGGTCCCCATTAACAGTATCTCCCCTTTTTCAGCCATTTTGAGAATGCCCTCTATCATTTTCTTGTCCATTTCCTCCCCTTGAGATGGGGGTCTGTATACAACCCCTGTGTGGATTGTGATGCCATTCCCTCTCTCCAAGGTGACCCAGAGTGCCTCTTGTCCTCCCCCTTTACTTTTTAGTTCTGTAGCTTTGATCCCTTCCCTTATGTAGAGAGCTACTCCACCTCCTCTTTTACCCTCCCTGTACCTTCTGTAGATTGTGTACCTTGGTATGTTGACATCCCAGTCATGGTTCTCCGTGTACCATATTTCTGTGACTGCCACAATATCCAAGTGTTCCTCTTCCATCAGGGCTACTAGCTCTGGAAGCTTGTTTCCAAGACTACAGGCATTGGTACTCATTGCCCTCCATTTAATGTTGGCTTTATCCTTTTTTACCCCATCCCTGCTCTTATTGCCCTTGTCTATTTTTCCATTTACCCCTGTCCTGCCCTCTGTCAAGCTCTGTACCTCAGTGTTTACCCTACTACCTGCAATGTTTTGTGGGTGGAGGCTTGAACTTTCCTGTTTCCTATCAGCACCTCCCCCTTGGCTAGTTTAAAAGCCTATCTTAATCATTGTGTGAGCGGTAAATTGAGTACTATTAATACATTTTTGTTTCTTGGTGCTTGATTACATATTCATGTACACATCTATTGATCTGGTGTTCATGTGTGCAAACACATATGACTTCGACAAACCATACCATCACACAGCTCTCACACTCAACTCAGTCTTTTTTGCATTCGAGCAATTTCAAGATTTATTTGCTATGCTGTTATGTCAATGTTGAACTAATCAGAAAACAAATTGACAGTAGAGCAGGTGTTGAGTAAAATGGCTATAAATATTTATTTAGGTAAAGCACATTACAAATACATTCATGAACTACTTTTAATGGTTTAGGTGAATTCTACACAATTAACTTTTTGTTTTATTCATATGTTTAACTAATTTAATGTAAATGCAGTTATCTGTTTTGATAATGCACACTATATAGTTGCTGAGCATTCTTCTTACTTTCTTATTTTTAAAATAGGTAATGCTATGCAACATATTAACACAATGAGAACTCTAGTACTACACCAAGGATGTACTATATTTTTAAAGTTTCTAAAAAGATTTTATTGTTTTGATACATAATTAAAACAAGCATTTGTCAATGCCGAATGTTGTCTTGCTGGCATTGGCATTAGTAGTGCAGAAGTTAGAGAGATGCATAGTGGGAATGGCAATGAAGTATTGAACTGATGCCAACCCCACCCTGCAGAGACTGACAGGCACTGGGATGTACCTGTGGATCGTCGGCCATAGCGCTCATGCCATTTCACCTCACCCTACCCTGCAGTCACCAACAAGTGTTGTGGTGTGCCTTGGGGTCCTCAGGCCTTACTGTGTAGGACCAGTGGGTGACACCAGGGGTTGGGGTCCACAGGATCTGGCAGCCCATGCCAGTCCACCACAGGCTGCCATTCCCCCTTCAAAACAAGACAGAAATGTGCCATAATATCCGACCAGTGCCAGTGACACCCCCAGCCCATACCTTTTCACCCAGGACTGGGGGCCAGTGGAGAATGAGCTGTACTTGCCCCGGTATGAACTGGACAACCAGTCAGAGAGGGACACATAGGTGGTACGACAGCCCCAAAGTAGATGCTCTCTGTGCCAGCTGCACTTGTTTCCCTGGCAATGTGCAGGATCATGCAGTTGTCTGTCCCCTTACCTGCCCCCAGCCTGCCGCAGAGATGGGTCCTGTGACCATGATTTGGGCATGGAGTAAGCATACAACAATGGCTGTGGATGCTGTGGGGTGCCCCAAAGGTGCACATCCTGTGCATGGGGGGCCTCTGCAGCTGTCCACCTCCCTTGCAAGAGTGGAGCAGCTGCAAGCATTGCGTGGATCATGCCCTTATTCCAAAGGATATTACATATTGAATAATGCATGGGGTGGTGTGTGTAATGAGAATTTTATACACACCTGAGGTGTGGGATGCTACATAAATCCCGAGGGCAAAGCCTGAGGGGTTTAATAAAGCATCCCACACTGAGTGTTATGCACAACCCATGCTTTATTTTATATAAACTCTAGGGTCCCATTTCTTTTCCTCCGTGATTATATAAAACATGTGTAAAACAGTAATAGAGAGTTAGTTTTGAAGTTAAGAAATACACTTGATTTGATAAACATGACAAAAACACCTTGAAACATTGTATCTAACTCTGCAAACTGTAACTTGAATTACAACTTGAACAAGAACAACAAAAAAAAGAAATTGTGGAACCAGAAAAAAAGTAACTTGAACTGAAAGTCGCTCATGTGACCTGTGGAGGGAGAGGAGGGAGAGAACAAGCTGGGACATGATAGAGGCCTATGTGGGAGTAAACAGGGTGTCGGAGTTGAGTCTGTTTCAAATTAGAAAGAGCACCATGACCAGTGGGCATGCGAGTAAGCTGGAGGGGGAGTTTAGGAGGGATGTAAGGAAGTATGACTTCACTGAAAGAGTGGGAAACACCTGGAACAGACTGCTAGCATATGTATTGGAGGCTGACATAGTGGGGGGCCTTGAGCATGCATAGGACAGGTATAGGGAATATTAGTAAATAGGCAGGTCAGGGGGAGGCTCACCAGAGGCCAGTTAGAGGCTGCAGAGATGGATTAGGCAGGGACCATCTGGGTAGACTGGGTGATCCAAGCAGTCCTTTTCTGCTGACAAATTATATTTTTCTGTGTTTCAGTCCCTTCCTCCCTGAACTTTGTATTACACTTTGCAAATATTGTTATCCTCCAGTACTTTATTGTATAGTAGTATACCTTACTTATACAGAATTAATATTTTTTACAGTTGTTACTTATGATGCTTAGTTACCTATTTGCATTTGTATTCTGTTCTGCATGCACTGTACCTCTGTTTCTCTTCTACCTTCCCCTCCCCTTCCCTCAAGACACCCCTGGAGAGGAACTGGTACCATCTCAGTATGCTTTTCTTGTTGAAACTGTTGATATAACTAAATATATGGTGTATAAAGTATCATTAGCTACTGAAAATCAGCCTTTGCTTTTGGACATGGTGAGGAACAGCTGTTGTACCTCATCCCTCTTTCAAAGGGATGAAGGAAAAGATATGCAAATGAAAGTGTTAGGCAGCGTAACAAGGTGACACACACATTGCAGCCTGTTCAGGTGATAAATAATGAATCTCTCTCTCTCTCTCTCAAGCCTCTACTTTTCAAGGTTAAAGTGATATGTCGCTGCACTAATCCTACTACCAGGAGACAACCAGGAGAGCTTGGAGTGGGGGAGCAGCATCACATGGTCCAGCGCTGACGTCTTGCAGCTTCATAAAAATGAGAAAATGCGAGGAGAAAGTAGTCCTCCCGAGCCACATTCTATCCAGCTTGTTACACAGTCCCTGCGGAAGAGCAGCAGATAGGAGTTTGGGCAACTTCTTTCCGAACCCAGCGGGTCTCCTCTAGAGATTCAGAGCCTGCACCAAAAATGCTACCGTGAAACGTAACATCTTAATGCGGTACAAGGGTGCCAGAAGATTGCAAGAGTTGGGGGTGCTAAAGATAAGAAGGGCACTTCTTGCGGTATAAAGGGCACTTTCCCAAGCCAGGTTTTTATATATGGGAATATAGTAATACACATTTATGATGACAGTAATTTTTAAAAATACATTTATACCATATGGGAATATGTAATACATAATATTAAAGGCTCAGCTTGTGTATACTGTGTATACTAGTTCCAACTTGTTTTTCAAAATTAAATAAGTAAGCCACTCTAAGTTATCCTATTAGACACCAATAAACCCCATTGAATTGCATAAAGAATGGCAGTTCAATTTAAGTTAAGAGGTAAAATTGCACCATATTAACAATGTTACCTGTAACGTATGCAAGGAATGGTTTACAAATTGTATAAAATATCATAAGCAAGATAGTTTGATGTAGTCTTTTGCTGTAATCATGTAATGGAATATTCTCCAGCTAATAATGGTCTAGGGTGTTACAGAGAATGTTCAGGTTACAGTTCCTTGCAATTTGGATACAATACTTGGCATTCTCTGTAAGCTTAGTGAAAGGAGAACTGCACTGAACCTGTGAGTCATGTTTTCTTGTAGAAGGTTCTTTTTCATATAGTGGGTCTCATTATGTTACTGCCCCATCTTTACTAGCCTTTTAGTTAACTCAGTGGATATTTGAATTGCACACTGCTGCTAAGTGCCATTTTAGAATTGTATGATGTAGTTTATGTCCCCGTGAACCTCAGAATTCTAAATTAGAATACAGATGCATTGCACCAACCACGTAAATCCTTAACAAGGACATAAACTACATCATACTGTTTTAAAATGGTTTTGCCCAGCAGTGTGTAAATCAGAAACATCAATTAATTTTTGCAAAAGTACAGTTAAGATAAAACAGTAACAAAATGTGAACTGGTACTTAAAAAGAACTCCTACAAAAATGTATTTTTGCTGATTCAAGGCGGTTTCCCATTGAGATATTAACAGCCCAGTCCAAATTTTCCACTATTTATGCATATCAACATTATATTTATGAACTGTGAGCAAACATTAAAGTCTAGTAAACAGATTCCAGATTCATGCAATAACCAAGGAATACACCAGGACTCCATTACAAATGAGCTTGCCTCAGTGGTTACACTCCCTAATGAAATTAAATAGAACTGACCTCTGTGACAATCCCCCCATCTGTGCAAGGAAAGACAGGATGCTGCCAATTAAGTGTTAAGATGTGCACATAAATAAATACATCAGCCTAAGAGGATATGAACTAAGCAGAGGTTGACAGTTGTGCTGGTAATGGGTGGGTGAGACTGGCAAGGGCTGAGCTGATTATGTTTTGTTGACCTGCTCCTGTCTGATCTAGCCCACAGTGCTGATACCTGTGGCAGGAGTCTGGGGTAGAGAAAGAAACTAGCTTGGTTGGCTTTCTAGAATGTAAATAGAGCTCCCAGCTAAGATTCTAAAAATGTAAGCCAGGCCAGCCAGATGGTCTAATACTGAGGTTTTCCCCTGTCCCTTACAGTCAGCCTGTTGCTCAGTGGTTACAGCACTGGGACAGTATTCTTGGGGCCAGGGTTCAGTTCCTAGTAGGTCACAATACTTTTTTTCTCTTCACAGTTTGCGTGTTAATTGCTTAGCAGTAGCTAATACTGCACCAAAAACATCTGTCATCTCGATTATTTCAAAAACAACATAAGACAATACACTGGGTGGCATTAAATAGATTGCATACATGTCCAAATTTCCAATTAAATATTAAAAAATGTAAAAAAGGAGGCAGTATAGGACAGTGGTTAAAGGCACTGAGCTGCAACCCTGGAGACCTGGGCTTGAATCCCGTTAGCCCATACTTGCATTCTGTGTGTGACCCTGAGCACATCACTTAATGTCCTTACGTGTCAAGGTTGCACATGGAAACAAGCTCCGACTTAGTGTGCCTTTCTTGATTAAACAACCACCCCCCCCCCCAAAAAAAAAAGCTTCCTTTAAAGCTGAGCATGATTGGTTCTTTTTAAGTTAGAGGCAAGGGCTCCTTGTGTAACAAAGCCAAGAGTGCAGGTCATGACTTTAGGAAAACATTTGTGTATGATACCCTTAACAGCTACTTCAAATAAAAAAATACCGATTCAGTGAGAAAACTACCCAATCAAAGTACAATTATG
This sequence comes from Neoceratodus forsteri, assembly GCA_016271365.2. Taxonomy (NCBI): domain Eukaryota; kingdom Metazoa; phylum Chordata; order Ceratodontiformes; family Ceratodontidae; genus Neoceratodus; species Neoceratodus forsteri. The sequence continues at coordinate 719,384,332 of CM057458.1, read as the reverse complement.
AAAACATGCAAGGCACTGCTTTATCTTGAAACAGCAGTGATTTTTCAGATCTCTTTATAGTTGGTCAAAGTGGTATTACAGCCCTGAGTAAGCAATCAGACTAAATTGCCACATATCCAGCCTCACAGAACTATCTGTTTAGTTTTTAATAATGTTGCTGTACTTTTCATGGTTAATATTTGAAAACACTACCTGCAGACATGAATGCAGTACTGCCTACTGAAATTTTGCAGGCTAGAACTGGTAACACCTATTCTGTACAATGCAACAGCTGTTCCATGGGAGCAATTACTCTTTAAGTAAAGGGCACACTGAGGCTGTCTCTTGGCTAATCTGAACATCTTGATTCTCTTCAGGTTTGAGGACTGTGAAGCAAAGTTGAGCAGTTCTGGAACTCAAAGAAGTTACAGTTAATGTTTTTAATTAGCCAAGAGATTTCTTCAGTGCACCATTTAAATTTTTATTACAGCTGATAGCAGGGAAACAAACACCAACAACACTTCGAAACTGTAAGGCAGGAAACAGTTTACCAGTAAATAGCTTTACCAAAGGTGAGGTTCAGAATGTGAAAGTCATTACAACTTAATCATGAATAGAAACATTTTGCCACCACTCTATAGTACCTCTCCCAGAGGTTACTGTCCACATGAAGTCATCTAGACCTGTGTGAATCACATGCTCACCCATATCAAAACAGATGAATACTGATAATTCATGCCATATATTCCACACATAAAACACCCCCCCCCAAAACAATGCTGCTCCTTTTGTCAGTGAGTGCTCAGTTTTTTAAACTTAAATACTCAAACATGACAAGAAAATGAAAGGAATGTGATGGGGATGCATTATTACTTTGTCATAAGCACAAAAAAAGACACCCACTCACATCCATGTCACAAAAAAAAGAGATGCAGAACACACATATAGGGCAGGATGGATACACTGCCAATTCCCCCACCCATGGAGCAAGAGAGATGCGCCATACACAGGGCAATAAAGATACATTACTCCCACCCCACATGTGGGGCAAAAAATGCACCCACATTCAAACGTGTGCAAGACAGAGATGCATTTTACATACACACACACACCCACACGTGAATGCAAGATACTGTTAACTCTCCCCCCTCCACATCTATCTACAAAAGCGCGCCCATCTCCCCAGAACTAAAACGCTCAGTACTTACAGCTGTAGACGGGGCGCAGCCCATCCATTTCGTCTGATGTGGACATTATTAGCTGCACCGACCGGAACCCGGACCCTAAAAATAAGTCGACATTAGCGGTGCTCACAAGGGGCCCTGAACCCTACCCACTGTGTGCCCAAGGGACCCCGAATTGTGTGGACTGTGCTCATAAGGGACCCCAAACATAAAGGAGGGCACACACAACCCGCGGTGGCATGTGGACTGCACGCACAGACTTCGGACGTTGTGGACCGAAACTGTGGGCTGGTGGCGGTTCTCACAGCAGAGTAAACGGCGTTGGTAATGGCTGCACAGGGTGAAGAAGGTGACTGTTCCAGTTAACTCAGAGTAGTAGGGTGTGTCACCGTGAAGGAATAGGGGAGGTGCTGCTCTGATCTCCGTCTGCTGGGCTTGTCCCTCATTGCAGCAGAGTGGGTAATACATGATCACCAATTTATAAAACAGTAACCATGTGTAGCACAGCTATTAGGGATGCAGGGTTCTCTTGGAAATTACAGATGCCATGAAGTTTGGCATTAAAAATGCCGAAAATTGTACTTGACTGATCATGATCAAACTCTGCCTTAAAAAAATATGCCAACATTACATCACACACATTAGGGTTGGACGGGGGTGTACTGGCCCACCTGGTTAGTTGGTAGGTACAAGGACCCACAGAGAAAAGGAATTGGGAGGGGGCAAGGCAAGTGTGATACACTCATATTTTACACTTCTACATTGTCTCATTGTTTTTCTTTGCATATGTGCCTGCACTGCAGTAATTAGAAAAAAGGCACGTATGGGAGGCGTGTCTTTAAGCCACTTCATGACGAGCTTGTCTCTGATTGCAGCGGCACTTTGTTTACAACTTTTGCCCACTTTACATAATGTTGATGTCAGCGCTAGCATGCTGGCTTATTGGGGAATGAGAGATGTACTTACTGATGCGTGCCCTGCATTCGCCCAACAGCAGCCGAGCCTCCAAATCTCCACTCTCCCAATATGTTGACTGCCGCGCAAGTGCGGCAAGCCAACATAAACATAGCTATTGAAATTACCACCCACTGCAAACATTGGTCCAAACATGTCTTTTGTTTTATTGTTTTATTGTCCATTGACACAGTTACAACTTGCTTGTTCACAGGCGGTGGTGGATACATATCTTTGGGTGGTTCACAATCTTGAAGGATGCCAAACAGTAGTGGATTAAAATGTCTCTTTTGGTCATCATCCACGTTACTTGCATAATGCTTTATGCTTGTTTCTGACTTATGGCCCGAAATTGATATTATGTGTCTGTCTTCTACTCTTGCATCACTTAGTAGCTGGCAGCAAGTTGCTCTGACACAGTGATTCGTGTATGCCCGGAATAGACCTGCTGCCGTTAAAATGTTTTTCAGTAAGGTACCAAGTGTTTTCGCTCCAATAGGATTTTTACCATACCAGATTTCACTGTTTTTTCTCAATGTTATGGAGTTTATGAAATAGTCTTTGCTGTTCTGGGTGTAGCTTTGAGATATAGAGCTTGTAACTGGTGACTGGACAGCTTGGATTGCCAGGCTAAGCATACATCTGTACGCCAGGCTGAGCAAACATCTGTACTTCCGATATGTTGGGCACATCATTCAGTCCTCCTTGGTGGTCTTTGTTCTGCTCTGCAGTCACCTTTGTGATATACTCTGCTCCTGTTGAGTCATAATGTATTACGAAATCTGTCACCAGTAGGTTTGCAGTGTTTTCTTGTCCACATCTGTAGAAAAAAGCTGAAATGCAAACCATACTTTATAGAGTAGGTTCAAGGGTGTCACACAGCTCAATGTTTTGGTTATGTACATTAAAATCAGCCTTACTAATAGGTGTCTTATGTTCAGCCGTGTTTAACCCCTGTACAGCAGCATTCTTACATTGGAGATTAAGATTCTTGTTTGCTTGATGGAATTCTGGATCTGTTATGTTGATGTTTCTGTTCAATAGCTGGCTTTGGAGATGTTTATTTATTCCACTTCTGATGTTTATCAAACTACGTCTTCGAAATAGGAAACCATCAGTTTGGCAAAGTGAGATATAGAACTGTGAGAGGAGATGCACTAACTGTTGAGTGGGTAGCATTTCAAATTCCTCTTGCTTCTTTCACTCTTTGCAGAACTCTTTTAAGATACGCATAGCCCAGTTTTTTTGGTACTTTGTGGGTTTTTTTGTTGTTGAACTTTTTAACTCTGCTATGGCTTCTTCGATCAATATTGAAAACTGCTGAATTTTAAAATATTGCAGAACACACATATAGGGCAATATTGAATTTGCATTCAGGGGCTGTTGCTTGAACTGGAGTAATCTGCTCAACCTCCAAGATTTGTGACAAGTCATCTTTGGTGAACTGTCCATCAAATATATTATCAGTGCTTATGTCAAAATTAATAGACTCCATTGTACTCTGGAATTAAAAAAGAAGACAACAATTACACCTATTCCCTTTTTCTAACTGCATTTTCTTTTTCTTTTTTTTTTTAACATTGCACTTTTATTCACCCACCCCACCTCCCCAAACTCTGCTTCATTGGGAGCACCTGTGGATCCTAGCCCCACTACTGCCACCTACCTGGACCTTCTTGATTACCCCATGGAACTGCGGGTCACCCCCCCCACCGGGGGGGGGGGGAGATAAGGTGGTGCGGCCACACCCTAAACAATCCAGGTTTTGTTGAGAGCTGGAAGGCCAGTATGTGTGAGCTATGAGGGTTCTGCTACAGTGCTCCATCTTCCCGGAACTTGGAGAGCATTTTGCTCTGTTTTGAGGGAGTGTCATGCACCCTGGTGTCATGGCATCACCACTGGCTTCACCACTCCCAACCCCTTACTGGATGCTCAGTGCTTGCCATGCATCTGGCTTCCGGCAGATGCCAGTCATGTGACAAGCATGAACCCTCTTCCCTACTGGGAGAGGAGAGCTGTCTTGCAGATGCTCAATCCTCTTCTTCCCCTCTGACCCCTGATGACCCATGCTCTTTCCCAAACCCCAGTCGACAGTGTGGCACGAAGTGTGGCATCCAGCACCTCAACCCTCAGCACCATTGGGCCAGACATAACTGCATTGTCATTACCTACTGAGCAAGTAAACATTTTATAAATACTCCCTTTTACAGCACGTCATTAACATGTTGACATTTTCTAATATATGGTGACATTTTTACACATAATAACATTTCAAGAAAAAATATGTCACTCAGAAATGCTGCAATCTGATTTATCTTTAGTATTCTAACAGTCTCTAATTAATTCATGGTACAGTGCTATGCTCAATGTGACATAGTTGCAGCTCAGAACAGGGTCATGGGTGGGATTCAATTTTAACTCACACAAGAGAGGTGCATGGGCATCATTAAAGTGAATTACTTTACATGCCAGCTCATGGACGAAATGTGGTCCTGACTCACTGAGACTTGTTAATTTTACACCATTATAGATCAAGGGTGCACCCCTGAACAATTGGATCACTCCTTTCTCCTGCGCATTAGGTACTCTTATTTTGTGAAGAATGTCTCAAGTGCAGATGCACTGGAAATGGGAACGTTCTGGGAAATTTATTTTTTTTAATATATTATTGATCACTCTCAATCAATAATATATCAATATATCCCCTGTCGCCACTCATCGCTGAAAATGAGTGGTTTCATTTGCCTTCAGCTTATGCCAGAACAGCTCAGCTTCACTGCGCTGTTCTCGCTCAGCTGAAGATGCGTGAAAACACTCATTTTCAACAACAGGTTGCTCTGGGGGACATATTACCACATAACATTACAAAATGATGAACTGCATTATGCATTTTTTCCTTTTTGTTGGGCTATAGAATGTGAGGTGGTGGGTAAAAATAAATGAGCACTGAGGCTCTGGGATAACAATCTGACTGTGTAAAAGCATTAAATAGCAACCCCCACCCCCTCCTTATTTATTAACTTCTTGACTGATCTCTTATGTCTGAGTAGTCAGAGAGTTGACAGCGGTTGAATCAGAGGTGGGATGCAGGAATTGGTGCTGGGTACTGTGGTTGGATATTAAATACACATTTGCCTAACTGGGCTAAGGGCTTTTACCTTGTACTGTCCTTACCTGATTGGCTCGGATGTGAAATATGACTGGTGCGTATGCGTTTATGCACATGGATGCTGGCTCATCATTTGAACCAACACACTTACTAGGACATCCAGAAGTTGGTTGTGTATCACCAATCACTTACGGACATCACTTAAAGTCTTGGAGCTGTGATTCCCCCCAACACTTTATCCCATTACAGGTGATCAATCCTATGGATGATCAATGGTGTACTCTACTACTGACCTCCAGTTAACTGAAGTCATTTGCAAACCCAGGTCACCAAAGTGACGCATGGTGTAGATTTCAGTTTCTGAACAGTCAGTGTCACTTGGCCTGCTACCGTACCACTGCCCAACTTACACGTATAACACCAAGTGATGAATTACAACTATGGTTCGCCTTCCACTGTCTGGCTGACCACTTACATTGCAGGACTCTGTGAAATATATTAATAGAACCCCCATGGTCCTATGGTCAGTCACTCAGGGAGGGATCACACCCTTGCCAGATTGCTACACAGATTTTACTGGCCTGAATTTCATGAAGTTATTGCTACCTAGTTTTTGAGCTGAGTGTTAGAAAGGAGCCCCAGTGACTAAAAAAAGATAAGGTGGGCCTGGTGCCCCTACTCTTTGTAGATGTGCCTTTTGAGAGAATTGCAATGGATGTGGTTGGTCCCTTAGACAAAAGTTAAAAGGGAAATCGATTCATTTGGGTAGCATGTGACTATGCTATTCAATACCCAGAGACTGTTCCTATGCATACTGTCACTGCCCCAAAAGTTGCAGCAGAGCTTGCCAAAATTTTCAGCAGGGTGGGTATATCAAAAGAGATTATTATTGATTAGGGTAGTAATTTTTGTGTGCTGCATTACTGAAGGAGCTGTACCGACTACTAGGTATCATTGCCATGAGAAACTTCCCTTATCACACTTCTGACCCCTGACTGCTGGAGCTCGCTAATGCAATCAAGTCATTTGCATGGCACAAAGTCTGGCAACAAATACCTCAACCCTCAGTAACATTTGCCCTGCCACCTTGCCCTGCTGACACTATTCTACCGCCCAACCACACTCTCCTTAAAAATTCGGCTGGTGGTGGAGGAGGGAGAAGTTTTGGAAATACAACAGATTTCTGAATATTTATTTGTAGGGCAAGAGTACCTTTCAGCTCATCAATATTGCTAGTTCTGTACCACTATGCTAACACACACTACCCCCCCACACACAATCCAAAATAAAAAAAAAAAATAACTGCTGTGTATACAAAAAGAAAAACATGGATTCAATGCAGGCTGAGCACTTTGATACACAATTACTAATTACAACTTTTGTTGTCTTAAGGTTTATCTTTGGGGGAGAGGCAACATTAATTATGCATCTCTCAAGACGATTTATGACAAGGAAAGGAAAAGCTTGCTATGTAAAAATTCTACTATTTATGGTAATTAGAACTGTGGGATTCAAACTTGAATCTCAGTGTAAACAATTTTTTTTATGTAGGCTTTTTATGTTCGCTCGCGCGCATGCACAAGGAACATTTTGGGAGAGTAGCACACTTTGAGGTGTGACTCTCCCACCCAATCCACTGCTCTCTTGAGCAGGCGTGGTGGTCCTACACCAATGGGTGCAGGAGCTCAGTATGACAGCAGTGTTCCTCTGCTTCAAAGGAAAGCGCCGCTGCCATACTAAGCACCACAGCCCTTGCGTCACGCGCTACCTCCCCCCCGCGCACGTCACGCTGCCCCCCCAAAGCTTTGGTGCCACGCTGGGAGCCCACCCCAGCATGGCAAATGTTGTTGCCAATGGGGATGCCCAATCACCCGTCGGCTCCACGGCCCCAAGCCATCCTGCTGCCATGCTGGGAGCCCACCCAGCATGGCAAACCATCGTTTACTTTGCCGTCGGGGGTGCCCAATCTCCTGTCGGCTCCTCACCCCCCCAGTGTAGTTTGCCAATGGGGTGCCCAATCCCCATCTGCTCCTCAGCCCCCAGCCATCTTCTGCAAAGGTCTCACATCGTCTTTTTTTTTTTAACCTGGAAAACAAAAGCGGTCCGTGGCGCTGTCTCCCAGCCCCCACAACCTGCACCCACCCACTGCGCACCCAGCCTCCCCACCCCCTCACCCCATACTTACCTCCAGACTCAGTGTGACAGTCTTCGGTGGACCAGGAACACGTCTGCACTCTTCAAAGCCGACCGCAAACTGAGGAAATGCCGGTAAGCCTTATAATGGGTTATATGGGGGGGTTCAACTTTAGTGCATATCTCAGTCATTTTTTGGAATTTTTGCACCAAATTTTCAACATAGGGTTTTTGGGACCCCTTCTCATGAAATGATTTCACTATCATGGCATTATTCGGGCCTGAAGGGTGATTTCGCAGACACTGCGCAGTCACTGCATGAAATCACCCTTTGGCCTTGAATAATGCCATGACAGTGACATCATTCATGAGAAGGGGTCCCAAAAACCCCATGTTGAAAATTTGGTGCAAAAATTCCAAAAAATGACTGTTTTACGAGTGTGTGTTGTGCAGTTCCTATGCAGGCTTGTAAGTTCGTGAATTTTCAATATTTTCACTCCAGATTTTCAACATTGTCATTTTATCACACCTTCTTATGAGTTGTATAGCTGTCATTTTTCACATCTCACCTAAAACGTGTTTCCACCCATGTAGCACACAATGGCGCAGACGGTGAGCGAAATCAATGTATGGAACACATTAAGAAAATCACAGTGACACTGTTCATGAGCAGAGGTCTTAAAATGGCTATGTTGAAAATTTGGTGAAAAAATTCCTAAAAATGACTGTTTTACGAGCATGCATTGCAAAGTTCCTATGCACGCTCGTACATTTGTGAATTTTCAATATTTGCACTCCAGATTTTCAACATTGCCATTTTACCACACCTCCTCATGAGCAGTACAGCTGTCATTTTTCACAGTCTGCCCAAAATGTGTTTCTGCCAATGTAGCGCACAATGGCGCAGTCGGTGTGCAAACTCAATGTATGGGACATATTAAGAAAATCACAGTGACACTGATCATGAGCAGAGGTATTAAAATGGCTGTGCTGAAAATTTGGTGCAAAAATTCCTAAAAATGACTGTTTTATGACTCTGTGTTGTGCAGTTCCTACGCACGCTTGTAAGTTTGCAAATTTTCAATATTTTCATTCCAGATTTTCAACATTGCCATTTTACCACACCTCCTTATGAGCAGTACAGCTGTCATTTTTCACATCCTGCCCAAAACGTCTTTCCGCCCATGTAGTGCACAATGGTGCAGTCGTTGTGCAAAATCAATGTATGGGACACAGTAAGAAAATCACTGTGACACTGTTCATTAGCAGAGGTTTTAAAATGGCGATGTTGAAAATTTGGTGAAAAAAATCCTACAAATGACTGTTTTACGAGCGTGTGTTGCACAGTTCCCACACACGCTCGTAGGTTTGCGAATTTTCAATATTTCCTCTCCAGATTTTCAACATTGCCATTTTACCACACTTCCTTATAAGCAATACAGCTGTCATTTTTCACATCCTCCCCAAAACGTGTTTCCACCTATATGTAGCGCACAATGGGGGTAACAACAAGGTCATGCTAACAATTTATTGTGCAAATACCAGCAATTGCACAAGGCATTAGGGTAAAGCACTATACATGCCAAACACCACTGCAAATACCTGCAAGCGAACGTTCGGCATTGACAAATGCTTGTTTATTCATCAAAGAGCTCAGCGTATAGTGCTCCACTACAATAACACTTTTCCCTTTTACTTTTGGGAAGTATGGTGGCACTTTTTTCGCTGTTTACAGATAAATATTTATTTGATTTTACAGTGCTTCTCAGTCGAGTGCTATTTGTGTAACACATGGGTGCCAGCAGGAAGCAGAAGGGAATTACAAGCAACTGCTTACGGCTCAATCTGAGATTTTTTTTTTAAGTGAGTACTACTTAACAATCATCTTAAACAGTTTTACACTTTGCTGATGAACCTTGCAGACTTGGAGTTATGGTAGTTCTGAGGTTAGCAGTACTCTTTTCATTGGTAGAAATATATTTGAAATCTGGGATGCCATGCCACATGGCTTTTTGCTTTGCCTATGAGTTCATGATGGGAACTATACATTACTGTGCTACGTTTATTATCTTTCTGAACAGAGTACGTTTGAATAAGAAGGGTAATATTTTAATTGTGTTTCACAGTGCTTTACAGTCGAATGCAAGTTGTATGACATATAGATGCATGTAGGAAGCGGAAGGGAATTACAAGCAACTGTTCATGGCTCAGAGATTTTTTTTTATGTGAGTACTACATAAGAAGCATCTTAAACAGTTTTACGCTCTGCTGGGGAACCTTGCAGACTTGGAGTGATGATAGTTATAAGGTTACTAGTACTATTTTCACTGGTAGAAACATATTTTAAATCTGTGATGCCATGCCACATGGCTTTTTGCTTTGCCTATGATTTCATGATGGGAACTGTGCGTTACTGTGCTACGTTTACTTACAATTACTATTTCTGGCTCTCCTTTCAGCAAAAAATATTTTCAGAGTGGTGTGGTATGCAGGATAGTTCTTTGTCGCCTCGTGGTGTTGTGCAATTTAAGTTTAAATGTGCCATTATGAATAGTGGACTTGTGAGACTTTGCTTTGTTTACAGTTCTAACACATTCTTTTTTCACATTGCTTGTGAAGCACTAAAGAGCGCTTCATGAGCTATGTAAACAATGAATCTGATTGGACAATACTATTTACATGGACTATACTGTCCTAAATTGCTACAGGCCAGAGAATCAATAGTGTGCATTTTCCATTGTAGGCACACTTTCTTCCCCTTTCAAGTACACTTAGCATCCTATATATTTCAGATCTATTTCAACCAAACCTTTGTGGTAAAGGTACATAAATGCAGTATTGTTGTAACTGGTACTCTCTGCTGAATCCACAAATGTGGTATTTATGTACCTGCAGCCTGCAATACAGACATTTGGTTTGCTAAAGTGGGAAACGTACACAAATTTCTGTCATTTTTCTTAGTTCTACCAAATGTAAAGGGGGATTATGGGTAGCTAACATTTGGACTGTGGGAAGTTTTGCAGATTTTTCAAACCACTATTTTGTGCAGTTTCAGAAAATATATACTTTTCCTATGGTACTGTAGTGCCCTGAATTTCTACAGGCCAGAGAGTCAATGCTGTGCATTTTCCATTATGGGCCAAATTTCCCTCCTTAAACTACACTTTAGCACCCTATATGTTTCAAAATGATTTCAACCAAATCTTTGTGGTAAGGGTACAAATATGTGGTATTGTTGTAACTGGTGTTCTCTGCAGAACCTAAAGTTGTTCAGCCTATGTTACGGTGACATTTGGTTTGCTAAAGTGGGGAAATTAAGCAAATTTAAATATTTTTTTATAGTTCCACCAAATGTAAAGGAGGAGTACGTGTAGCAAACACTTGGGTAGGGGATAGTGTTTCACATTTTTAAAACTGGTATTTCGAGTAGCTTCGAAAATATATACTTTTACTATGGTACCTTGGTGTCCTGAATGGCTACATGCCAGAGAATTAATGTGGTATATTTTCCAGTACTGGCCCAAATTTTCACTTTAAAATATACTTAGCACCTGATATGTTTTGAGCCTATTACAATAAAAAACCTTTGTGGTACAGGTACATAAATGTGGTATTATTGTTAGTGGTACACACTGCAGAATACACAAATGAGATATTTGTGTATCTACAGCCTGTGTTACTTATACATTTGGGTTGCTAAAGTGGGAAAATTAAACAAATTTCCATCATTTTTCATTGTAAAGGAGGATTATGGATAGCAAACATTTGGGTAGAATGCAATGTTACCCCGTCTTAAAACTAGTACTTTGTGCACTTTCAGAAATTGCATACTTTCCCTTTGGTATCACGACGTCTTGAATCTCTACAGGAGAGAGAATCAGTGCTGTCCATTTTCCATTGTAGTCCCAACTACTGTAGGCTTATCATCCTATGAGTTTTGAGCCTATTTAAACCAAACGTTTGTGGTATAGGAAATAAATGTGGTATCATTGTAACTAGTACTCTCAGTAGAATTCACAAATGTAGTGTTTGTGTACTTGCAGTCTATTTTACATAGACATTTGGTTTGCTAAAGTGTGAAAACTACATGAATTTCCATAAATTTTCATAGTCTTACCAAATGTAGAGGAGGATTATGAGCAGCAAACATTTGGATAGTGGGCAACGTTGGCCATATTTAAAACCAGTATTTTGTGCAGTTTCAGAAAATACTTTTCTTATGGTACCACAGTGTCCTGAATGTCTACAGGTGAAGGAAGCAACGCTGTACATTCAACATTATGACCCAGATTTACCCCCTTTAATATACACTTGGCAGCCTACACTGTGTGTTTAGGGCTTTTTTTGCCAGCCCTCTATGGTAAAGGTACACACATTTGGTACCATTGTAGCCAGTGCTGTCTGTAGACTCCAGAAATGGGGTTTTTATGTACCTACCACTTATGTTACATTGGCATTTGCTTTGATAAAATTTGAAAATTATACAAATTTCAATTATATTTCATAGTTGTAACAAATATAAAGAAGAAGAATAGGTAGCAAACATTTGGGTAGTGGGTTATGCTAACTATGTTTAACACCAGTGTTTTGTGTAGCTTCAGCAAGTATATACTTTTCCTGTAGTAAAATGATGTTCTGGGTTTCTACATGCCACAGAAGCAATGCTGTGTATTTTCCATTAGGGTTACAACCGTCCCCCCGCAGACTAAATTCAGCACCTTTTGTCTTTAGGGCCTATTTCTTCCAGATATCTACTGTAAAGGTACATAAGTGTGTTACCTCTTGAACATGTGCACTCTGCAGAATCTAAAAATGCATAGTTTTGCATTGATTCTTCTGTACTTTATTGTATTAGTGCTCCACAACTGCAGAGTATTTGTGACAAGAACAATTGAAATGAAATACATACTTAAAGTACTGTCATTTTCACTTTTTTGGGCTATATTTATTTAGATTATCTTACACAGTTGCATATATTTGTTTAGCTTTACCACAGGCCAACTTAGAAATGGAGCATTTTGACTATTTTTTGGTAAAGGAATGTACAAGCCAGTACAATGGATATAAGGTGGGTAGCCCAAAATGTTGCAAATCAGCCTTGGACTCCCATCATTAATGCAAGAATTATTTTACATAAATGTTCAAATATATGCAGACTGTTAGTCTTAATAGACATGCCTGGTACAGTACATTTATTTCAAAGATATGACCTTTTGAATGATTATTTATAGTGGTGTACCGATACAAGGGTGAATCCACCACTGTGACATCCAGCACAGCGACAGAAATGACCTGGATGCAGTGACTTGCTATGCAGGACATAGCAGAAATCCGTGGTGCGACTCCCATTGTTGAACCTCCCCCCGGTCCAACTCCAACTTAGATATCTAGAGACCGGGGGGTGAGGTGGGTTTGGAGGGTGCAGCCCCCTGATTGAATCACACTGACATCCCTGACAGTACAATGTCAGCACTTAGCATTGTGTCTGTCGCTGTTGGGGATGTCAACATGAGCACTGTTGCAGTGCAATAGTAAAACCATTTATAGTAACAGCTTTTTAGACTGGCTGAAACCTCAGATTGTTTGTATCTAAAATAAAAACTATGAAATTAGCACAACACAAACTGTATCTTGCAAATCTTTGTCAGCCGGAATAACTTACTAACTTTTGCTTAATTAGTTAGTCTTATGAAGGGAGAATTAAAAGAAAACATGTTTTTTCTATATAACCTGGTTTTCACCTAGACAAAAACTATTAAGAAATCAAAGGTGCACATTGCCATTTTTATCAACTTTTATTTGTTAGAAAGTAAATCTGGGAGGCAGTATAGCATAGTGGTTTAAGGCTCTGAGCTGTAAATCTGGAGACCTGGGTTTGAATCCCACAGCCCCCTCTTGCACATGTGTGACCCTAAGCAAGTCATTTAACTTCCCTGTGCTCCCAGGTTGCACCTGTAAACAAGCTTTCACCTTAGTGTGTCTCACCTTTATTTTTTTTTAATTTATTTAGTTGTTTAACCAGGAGTAGCACACTAAGCTGAAAGCTTTTTTACAGGAGCCACCTGAGAGCACAGGGAAGTTAAGTGAGTTGCTCAGGGTCACACAATATGCAAGTGGAAGCTGTGGGATTCAAACCCAGGTCTGGTCTGCTGGATGCCACCAGATTTGCAGCTCAGAGCCTTAAACCACTGCGCTATACCACCTCCCCAACTGGTTAAACAATTTGAAAAAAAAAAATTGAGTGCCACTGCTGTAACATGTTTCTCCCCATAGAAAATATTTTTTTGTTATGTATATAATACAGGCATAGAGAAGTTCAGCAACATATAGCTGTTCATGATTTTTAGTTAAATAATAAGTCTTCTGAGGGCTTTTCTGCAACATTTTTGAGCAGAAATAGCATTTTATTTACATTTAAGGCAATGTCTCACAGCTACATGGCCAGGTATGAACAAAGCATTACTATCTATAATAAGGTAAGGTAAGGCACTGCCAATAGAAAGCATATATGGCTTCCCTACTTTTCCTTTAAGGGAGAATATGGATATTTAAATTTTTAAATAATACAGTGTACAAATTACAAAAACTGGCTGCCATAGACGTGTAAAATTCCCCTGGCAGCGAAAGGGGAAGCAACAGCAAAGATATGGCGTTGGCGCCACCTACTGATGGTACTTGCCACAGCACTGAATTAGGCGAGGAGCAGATAGACAAAAAAGAACTAAAACATACGTTTTTGTCAATTAAATCCAATCTACATGAATTAAAAGAGCTTAAGTCCTCCTCTGATAGCCTCAAAATTGAATTATCCGACATACATGGAAGGGTAGATATTACAGAATCCAGGATTTCTCAGTCTGAGGACTCCATAATAAAACTAGAGCAAGCTATAGAATCACAATCTAAACAAATTAACTATTTGCTGCAAAAAAGTAGATGACCTTGAAAACTAAGGTAGAAGGAATACTAGACCCACACCCCTATATATCTGGGTCCTACCACACAACCAATATTTCAGCCCCCCAATCTTGCCTCTCACCCCCAGGTCACCCATCTTCTTTAACAGTCTCCCATAAGGGACTAAGTTAGAGGCTTTGCTGAAGTCTAGGTAGTGTACAAGACATCAACTGCCTGACTCCTATCTGCAGCCTTTGTCACCCAAACAAAGAATTCAGTTAAGTAACCTCCCGCTGGTATATCAGTGATGACTAGAATCCTGCAGACTATTGAAAAGATGCAGGATTTTGGTCTAGGGCAGGTGCTGGGTAGGCAACTAGCTGGGAGGGAAACAATGGATGTAGGTAATAAGTAACAGGGAATTGGAGGGGAGAGGGTCACAAGCACAGTGCAGCAGGGGCCAGTCATAGGGCCTGTCTTGTTCAATATGTTAATGTAAGCCCCACCCTACGTCTAGGGGTATAAAGGTGGTATATGTCTTGGGGAGGGGGCACTGTACAGCCAGAAAACACAGTCCAGAAATAAAAACAGGGAAACAGTACCTGGATTCCCCATGGGTGGTGCAGGTGATGTATTGGCTCCATTGGGGTGCCCTCAGACCTTCCAGGTGCAGAGATGGTACACAGGAGGAATGCAGAACGCTGACTCTACAGCTGCCTGGCCTTGACAACTTTGCCCATAGGCCTTTGTAGACTGTCTTCACCAGGCAAGCCTCTCGACGTCTTCCTTGATGGTGAGTTGGTTCTTTGGGAGCATGCCCTGGAACACACTGGGAACATGGCTGTAGAGGCAAACTTCTTTTAGCAGCAAACAGTTTCTCCAACAAACAAGGCAAACAACAAACTGCAGAACCAGGGGATTTAATTTAACAAACAGTTAATAAACAGGAACAGTCACTCCATGGAGCAGTAAAACACAAATAGGTTGCTCTGGACCGTATGGTCACATTAGAAGCTAGTCATGCTCTGGACTGAACAGGTCACATCATAGGCTACATTTCTGGGTTCTCCCTATAGGCTAGGCAGCTACAGTCCAAACGCAGAAAGCAAAACTTGTGGCCAAATCAGACCTTAAACACAAGCAGCCAGAGTTCTCACCTTCTCCTTTCTCCTCTTCCACGAGGAGCATAGACCCCTCGTGGATGGCCAGCCCAACTAGGCCCCCAACTACAGCCCCCCCATCTCTCTGGTCGCTGCTCCTTTCACTAAATCTAGAAGCATGCAACTCTGAAGGACAGCTTCCTATAGCTACAGTCACCCTCACAATAAGCTCCTTTTGGGTGCAGAGCCTTTAATGAACAGTCCTGCAAGAGGAGAAGACTGGGACCACGGGATGCTCAGGACCCCATGCCCACTAATAAAACCCCCTCACCTCATGTCTCTGTCTCCTCAAACCTGCAGTCTTGCACTCAGCAGCTTTTCCTTCTATCCCTTCTGAGGGACCAAATCTGCAGCCTAGCCCCAAAACAGAGCTCAATGAATCAGCGGCCACCACCATGTCCTTCTCCCCAACTTACTGCATGGCCCAACAAAAAAAAAAACCCTGGCCACATGGCCAAGCAGGCGAATGCTCCACTCCGACCTCTTCCTCTCTCAGCTCCCTCTCAAAATCCTTCACTTTCCCACTGTCTCTCCCTTTTATCCCCTCTCATTTATGGTGCAAAAATCCCCATGGCCCAATCCTGGACCAGCTCAAGGGTGCCAACACACTGTGCTCCCCGATGCCCCCTGGGACTGGTATTCCCATTTAAACTATTTACAACTGTGGCAAACAACTGTGCCAGCTGGCACCGAACTACTCTCCCTGAAATGGAGTTACTGCTCCTTTAAATATGTCCCTTTCCTGGAGCCCACATATGCCCAGAAAGCGTGGGTCTGCCATCTTTATTTAAAGTTAATTATTTATTTACCAAACAGGGCAGTTCTGAACCCAGTCATCCCCAAAACTGGACCCGAGACCATTCACTCCAACCCTCAGAGGCACAGCACAACTTCGCTGCTCAGCCTGAGCCTGAAAAGGCTGAGACAGAAGGGAAACTGGCTGCAGTCACAAGATGCACCACTGGGGGGCTCATCAGGTGCGACTCCCACAAGTATCCACAGGACCACCAGCGCCATGAGGGAGCACTGGAGCCACGGGGCTCCACAAGTAATTCCATTTGGTGGGCTTACATTTATAAGTGACATAGTGGAGGGTATTAAGTGAAGTATGGGTCTCTTTGCAGATGACACATTACTGTGCGGCAGGGTGAATAATGAGGTGAAGGGTCAGGCAGTTGGGCCAAGATCTGGAAAAGCTGAAAGCATGATTACGAGTGGGCACATGGAAACATAGAAGTTGACAGCAGATAAGGACTGCCAGGCCCATCTAGTCTGCCCATTTTTCCTACCCAGTGTTTAAACTGCATTCCCTACCTGACCTGCAGCCTACACTTTCTTCCCTATTGCTAGTGTTCCTTTATTTTTATCCCATGCATTTTTGAATTCCACCATCATTTTTGCCCCTATCACCTCTGCTGGGAGGCTGTTCCATGTATCCACCACCCTTTCTGTGAAGAAATACTTCCTCATATTACCTTGGCGTCTACCCCCTCTGGTCTCGTATCATGTCCCCTAGTTCTTGAACTTGTTCTTCTCTTGTACCTTATTTATACCCTTGAGGTACTTGAAAGTCTCTATCATATCCCCCTCTCTTTTCTCTGCTCCAGTGAATACATATTGAGGATTTTCAGTCTCTCCTCATATGGCTTTTGTTGCAACCCTTGCACCATTTTAATGATAGTAGTAATAATAATAATAACTTTATTTGTATGATGCGAAATTCAAAAAATATCAAAGCACTTTTACAGAACAGCTAAAACCATAAAAAATTAAGAATCACTTAAAATGACAAAATCCATAAATTAATAATCAGAATAGGCAAGAGAGAATAAATATGTTTTCAGAGCAGTTTTAAAGCTCTCCACATTTTAGTTGCCCTTCTCTGTACTGCCTCTATTCTGTCTATGTCTTTCCTGAAATGTGATCTCCAGAACTAGACACAGTACTCCAGATGAGGTCTCACCAGTGATCTGTACAGTAGCATCACCACCTCCTTTTTCTGCTAGTAATTCCTCTCCCTGTGTACCCCAGCATCCCTCTGGCATTCCCTATAGCCTTCTTACATTGTCTGGTCACCTTTAGGTCGTCGGATACAATCACCCCAGGTGCCTTTCCTGTTTGGTGGCCATCAGAACCTCCCCTCCCACCCTGTACTCCTCTTCTGGATTTCTGTGCCTGAAATGCATGATCTTGCATTTCTTTGCATTGAATCTCAGCTGCCACACTCCTGACCACTCCTCCAGCTTGCTTATGTCCCTTTTCATTTTCTCCACACCCGGATGTATACCCTGTTGCAGATCTTAGTGTAATCTGCAAAGAGGCATACCTTCCCTTCCAGTACCTCTGCAATGTTGCCTATGAAGACATTAAAGAGGACTGGCCCCAATACTGATCTCTGTGGCACCCCACTCTCCTCGGGCTGAGCTCCATTCACAACCACCATCTGTGTTCTATCCCTCTACCAATTTCTGACCCATTTTGCCACCCTGGTCCCTACTCCCAGGCTACCCAACTTGTTTACAATCCTCCTATGTGGGACGGTGTCGAAGGCCTTGCCGATATCCAGGTAGGCCACATCTACTGCCGCTCCCTATTCAACTTGTCTGGACACCCAGTCAAAGAAATCTATCAGATTTGTTTTACAAGACCTTCCCGCTGTGAACCCATGCTGCCTTGGATCCTGTATCCTGCAGTCCTCTAGATATGGTACTATCCTTTTAGTAACAATTCCATCAGTTTTCCCACTACCAATTTCAGGCTAACTGGCCTGTAGTTGCCAGCCTCTTCCCTGCTACCACTTTTGTGGAGAGGGACTACATTCACCCTTCTCCAGTCCTCCAAAATTACACCTGTTTCTATTGATTTGTTGAACAGAGCTATCAGAGGTGCTGCTAGCTCCCTTCTGAGTTCTTTTAGTATCCTGAGATATATTCCATCTGGCCCCGTTGCCATTACCTTGTCTACTTTCAGCTTTGCTGGCTCCTTTAGGACTCTCGCCTCCGTAAACAGATTGGTGTCCACCTCCTTCCCCTTGGTGCTTCTATCCCCTAGCTGTGGTCGCTCCCCTTCCCCTTCTTCTGTAAATACTGAACAAAAATGTTTGTTCAGGGTTTCTGCCTTTTCTGGATCCCCTTTCTTACACCCCCTCCTTCCACTTTGAGTCTCGCAATCCTTCCTCTGGACTTTTTTCTTTTACTGGTATACCTAAAAAAGGTGTTATCCCCTCTCTTCATTGCCTGTGCTATTCTTTCCTCTGTTTTTCCAGATACACTTCCCTGTCTTCCTCCCTCTGTGTTACCTTGTACCTCTTGAAAGCTAACCCTTTTTATTTCACCTTTCTGGCCACTTCTTTAGAGAACCATAGTGTTTTTACCTTTCTCTTTGCTTTACTTACTTGCCTAACACAAAGGCTTGTTGCTTCTGCCATGGTTTCTTTAAGATGTGCTCACTGTTCCTCTATACCCACTCATTCCTCCTTCCCTACCAGTGCTGTCCTGAGACATTCCCCCAACTTTGCACAGTCGTCCCATCTGAAATCCAGGATCCGTGCATTCATGTGGTTCAACTCCTTTACTGTCATCACATTGATCCACACTGTACGGTGATCGCTGGACCCCAGGTGGCTACCTACTACTACATCTGTGACTCTGTCTCCGTAGGTGAGCATGAAGTCTAATATAGCTTCTTTCCGTTTGCGCTCTACCACAAGTTGTCTGAAACTCGTCCCCTGCAGTCATCTAGGACATCTAGGATGTCTCTGCTCCTTGCTGTGGCTGCACCATGAGTGCTCCAATTGACATCCGGCAGATTGAAGTCTCCTACCAGTATACTTCCCTTTTAGCTGTCATTTTGTGGATGGCATCCACCAGGACCCTGTCCATCTCTTCCCCTTGTGTAGGTGGTCTGTAGATCATCCCAGTAGGAATGGCAGTGCTGTTTCTAGTTTCCAGGGTGACCCGCAGTGCCTCTGCCCCTTCCTACATTCCCTGAACTTCAGTAACCTTATTTCCATCCTTAACATAGATAGCGACTCCTCCTCCCTTCTTTCCCACCCTATCTTTTTGGAATAGCGTATACCCTGGTATAGCCATGTCCCAGTCAAAGTTTCCCATGTACCATGTCTCAGAGACAGAGACAATGTCCAGATCTGCCTCTGCCATTAAGGCTACTAAGTCTGGGATTTTATTTCCCAGGCTGCAGGCATTCATGAACATGGCTTTCCAAGTTATGCTACTTCACCTGTTGCCGTCACACTCCCATCTCTATGCTCCCCCTTTTTACCCCTCCTGTCCCTACTTCCAGTATGTGTATTATCCCTCTCTACAACTTACCTCTTTCTGTAGGTTTAACAAAAAGAATTTTAGAGGATTCTTTTTCCTTAAATTTTGTGAAGGATAAATAGGGAATCTCATAAAATTGCTTGACAAATTTGGCGCTACTACTGTACCTCCGACTGCTGATTGACCCTTGTCATTCCTTCTCTATTACCTGTTTGCCTTGTTTCTATTTCTGTGTGTACCTCCTATTCGTGAAAGAGTGACGGCTAAATCCCTATCATTTAAAGTGTCTTTGACTAACTCCCTCCCTCCCTCCTAGTTTAAACTGCTGATCCTGACGTCAAACTTCCGTCCCAGCGCTCTTAATCCTTCCTTGGTCAGGTGCAGTCCATCGTATCTGAAGAACCTCCTTTCCCAGAAGTCTCCCCAAGCACCTATGAAGTGAAACCCTTTTTCATAACACCAGCTCTACAACCATACATTGGACTCTTCAGTCTCCTTCCTTCTGATCCTGTCTGCACTTTCACCTTTGCCCCACACTGGAAGAACCTTTGAGAAGGTCAGGTAGGTTGACTGAGTTGCCACTCATTCACCTAGTTTCTGTTTGGCTTCCTCTACTGACTGTTAAGCCAGACCATTTATCCTGAGGTGTATTAGGATGTTAAGGCCATTTCCCTTTCTCTCCAGTATCCTTCCGAAGCAATCAGTATCGCACTTCACTGAGGCCCCTAGGAGGTATTTGATTAGCACATCTGTTTGCCCATCGTCATTCATTTAGGTCTCTACTCCCCTTATCATAGAGTCTCCCACAATGATTACTTTCTTACTCCTTTTCTTATTGTTCTTTATTCTGCTGCTGCTGTTTGTCATTTCTGAGTGCAGTCTTTTGCCCTCAACTGGCTTGCTGTTCTTTTCCATGTGACTGTGATCCTGATCCTCTGATAAAGGTGCAAAACAATTTGCAGTTGGAAATTGGGATGGTCTAGGGGTTTAACTGGTCCCTTCTGCTGATTTTACTTCCTCCTCTCTTCACTACCTTCCATCTCCAGATCGGATCATTTCTGTGGGAGTGGGCTTCTGCAGGGGCATCAGCTGTTGTGGAAACTGAGAGTGTAGATTCCAATTGCTGTTCCAATAAAGTTCATGCTGCAGCTGAGATACCTTATTCTACACTGCCCTCAGCTGCTCCTTTAGTTTGTTAAGTGTCCTACATAAGGGGCAATTCCCTGCTCTCCAGAAAAGTCCTCTGGAGAGGAGTGCTCCACACCCATGGCAGCTGCTAATATCCGTACTGACTTGTGGGATATTATTGCTTCCCCTGGACTTTGAGTGTTGATGCCTGAAAAAGAAAATGATTGGAAACTGGGAGAAGAAGGTTTAGGAGAGATGTCAGGAAGTTATTCTTCACTGGAAGAGTGGTAGAGAAGTGGAACAAGCTGCCTGAGGGGGTGGTGGAGTCAGGAATACTGAACGTGTTCAAGGATGTGTGGGACAGATTTAGAGTGTTGATAAGGACATAGGGGCACCTGGATACGTGAAGGCACTGCATCCTGAATATCAGAAGAAGTACAGACGAGTGCAGTTCGTACTCATTAATCACACTTGTGTGGAATCTCGCTAAATCAGGGTACAGGATTCTCCCTGCCCATTTCGTGACGCAGCATACTATACACTCCACCACACCTGCTGTTCATATCTTAATTCAAAGAATGACACTTACTTGGTGAATATCCTTATAAAACAGCTTACTAAATAAACTTATAAAATGGGCAAAGAATTTCAAGTAATCCTATTGATTGTTAGCCATGCATTAGATGTGTCTAATGCACAGCTAAAACTAGAACCCCCATTTAGAATACACAGGCCCATTTTATAAGCGCAATAAGCCAATCCGGGATGTGCATTAGACAGTTCTAATGCACGGCTAGGAGACTGGACACACTGGCCCATGGCCTCGTGCCTCACTACGTCCCCCTAGCCGTGCATTAGAACTGTCTAATGCACACCCCATCGTGTCTTATTGCTTACTTATTTTCATATCTATTGCTAAGCATTTCAAGAAAGATTACACAAAGAGTGCAAATGGACTCCAGATAGTTGAGATCATACCGATCAACTGTCCCGGATTTTCCAATCCGGGACTTCACGAATTTAGACTGCTTGTCCCACAGTCACAAATTAATTGCTTCTTTTACAGATTTTTTGAATGCCAGTGTGTTGTTTAATCCTTAAGCTACCAACAGAATTAGCAAGTCTAGGAATTCTGGACTGATCTATCAGCCCGCAACACAGGTTAAACTAAGCAGATAACAGCAGTTTGGAGGAGGCAGCCCTCCCCCTGCATTCCGCAAGCTTAGTTTCTGGAACGAAACTGGAAGAGATACACACACACACACATTGCATTCCAATACAGCATATTTCTGTTCAGGAATACTGCACTGAGCCTGTAAGTCATTTTTCCCAATAGAAGCTGTTTTTTAAGTACTAGTTACATTTCTGTTATTGTTCCATCTATAATAATTCAATCTAGAGTGGGGCCACTAGTGGATTGAACTCATGGCTGCTGTAACAGGCATGGTGTGCTGGACTTGTATTCACAAGAACCTGTCATAAGAATAAATCTTGTCTTGATCTTGGATCATTTGTCAGTGCTGGTTTCTTTGGGTTACTATTTTTGGAATGTATCTTGCACGTCAGAAAAGTATTGGAGCTGCTTTTAATTGACATGCCATTGGTCCATCTATACAGGCCTTTTAGGAACCTCAGTGGGTGTTTCTGCTTTATACTCTGGTATTAAGTGTCAGCTTAGAACCGTATGATGTAGTTTATGTCCCTCTCAGTCACAGAACAGGGCAATTTTTGATTCCTTACAGTGGGCTTTTCTCAGGCAACTAGTTCAATAACCTACTAGAAACAGGACAGAGTTGGACCTGGTGCTAACAAACAGGGACAGCATTGCAGACATCACAGTGGGCAGTCCCCTAGGTATCAGTGATCACTGTACAGTATGGTTCAACATAAGAAAAGGAACAGCGGTGAGTCAAACAAGGATGAGGGTCCTGGACTTCAAGATAGCAGATCAAAGGAGGCTGCCTCAGAAAATGCCTTGAGGGAGATGCTGGGGAAGGGACGTATAGACACAATGGGGAAGAATAAGGGCAGGTACAATTAGGGCAACACACCTTTGCATGAAAGAAGTAAGCAAAAGCAGAAGGAAAAGGGGACTGTTATAGTTTTCCAAAGAAGTGGCAAGGGTGGTGGAACAAAACAGGCAGCATTCAAGAGCTACAAAGAAATGCAGAAGAAAGTGTACCCAGCAAGGCAGAAGGAAGTGCAGGTAAAGCAGTTAGGGAGGTAAAGGCATAGATAGAAGAAAGGATTGTTAGAAGGATGGCTGGGGATGAGACTTTTTTCAGACACATGAGAAGAGAAAAGCAAGAGGAGGGATTGTGAGGATTAGAAGGGCACTAGAAGAAGACTGCAGGAAGTGACCAAGAAAAAAAACAGACATTTTAAACAAATACTTCTACTCAGTCTTCACAGTAGATGGAGGAGGGGATGGCCCACCAGGGAGAAACAAAGTTAGAGGAGAGGGAGGCACACGTCCATTTTCGGAGAAAGGACTCACAGCCTTGGGGGTGGATAAGGCCATTGGACCTGACAGGATATACCCCAGGGTACTGAAAAAAAATCAAGAAAATGCTGGAGAACTGGAAAAGGGTTGACAGGGTTCCTGTACATAAAAGTGGCTGTGGGGGATAAGGCTAGCAATTATTAGCCAGTCAACCTAACTTCAGTAGTAGGGAAATTAATGAAAATCTAGTGAAAGAAAGGCTGGTTGAGTATCTAGGATACAGTAAACTGCTTGACCACAGGCAGCATGGATTCATGGGGGGGGGGGATTCATGACAACCTAATCTGATAGATTGCTTTGACTGAGTGACCTGGGAAATAGACCAGGAGAGGGCAATGAAAATAGCATATCTGGACTTCAGCAAGGCCTTTGACACTGGGCCACACAGGAGGCTGATTAAGAAGATGACCAGCTTAGGAAGGAGCAGTTCAAATTAATAAATTGGGTTTGAAACTGGTTAACAGATAGGAGACAGAGGAGGTTGTTAACAGCATGCACTCTAAGGATGATAGAGACAGAGACCAGTAGGGTACCACAGGGTTTGGTACTGTGACCAGTCCTCTTCAATAGCTTCACAGAGGACATTACACAGGAACTATAGGGGAAGGTATGCCTTTTTGAAGATGACACCAAAATCTGCAATAGGGAAGACACCCATTAGGGACTGGAGATAGTGTGCAGGGGTCTAGGGTAACTAGAGGAGTGGTCAAAGGCATGGCAGTTGTGGTTCAGTGTCAAAAAGTACACAATTATGCACATAGAGAAAGGGAAAGGGGAAATTGTTTAACCAGGAAAGGTACACTAAGCCGGATCTTGTTTCCAGGTGCGACCTAGGAGCATAGCGTATAGGAACTCTAGTGCTGAGTATAGACTGGGGGATACTGTCAGTCACTAGACAGGAAAGAGACCTCAGAATTATTATATTAGAAAACCTCAAGGTGGCAATGCAGTGTGACAAGGCCATGGGCAGGGTTAGTGAGATGCTAGAGTGCATAGGGAGGGGTGCATAGGGACAGTATGTTCCAGGGCTACAGTAAATAGGGAATTTGGGCAGACTGGGTGGACCATGGGTCTTTTCCTGCCTTCATTGTCTATATTTCTATGTACTTCCAACAGGCAGAGGGATGTGGTGGTGCTGCTGTATCGCTGCCTGGTATGCTCCCATGTGGAGTACTGCATCCAGTTTTAGAGGTTGCATTTCAAAAAGGAAATTAACGTGGTGGAGGCAGTCAAGAGGAGGGTAACTAAAATGGTGCAGGGTTTACAAAGGAAGCCCTCGAGGAGAGACTGAGAGATCTCAACATGTACACTCTGGAACAGAGGAGAGGGAGAGGTAACATGATTGAGACCTGCAAGTACCTCACAGGGTTGAACTGAGTGCAGACGGGGAGTCCCTTCCATAAGAAGACAAGCATTTGTCAATGCCGAATGTTTGCTTGCTGATAATGGCATTGGTAGTGCAGGAGTTAGAGAGCTACATAATAGGAATGGCAGTGAAGTATAAAAGTACGCCCCCCACCCCACTCTGCAGAGACTGACAGGCATTGGGGGTGCCTTTGGGTCACTGGCCAGAACACTCGTGCCATTCCACCTCACCCCACCCTGCTGACACTGACAGGTGTCACAGTGTGCATTGAGGTCTTTGGCTCTTACACTCGCCCATTCATTAAGAAAATAAGCTGAGATGGGTGCAGTATAGGAGAATGGGGTGAACGTTAGGGCTGAAGACCTCAGGGCACACCTCGATGCCTGTCAGTGGCTGGAGGGTGGGGGTTGGGGTGGAATGGTGTGAGGATTATGGCTGATGACTCCAAGTCACACCCCCGACACCTGTCAGTCTGTACAGGGTGGGCGTTACAGTTGGAAACCCTAATACCCCTGATGTTTGTTGATATTTTTGCTCCAAATTTTCAGCATGGGCTTTTTGGAACCCCGCCTCATGAACAATGGCAGTATAATTTTGTTACTCAATCCCAAAAGGTGATTTTGCACAGCGAGTGTGCAATTCGGCACCACAGGCACGAAAACATATTTCAGGTCGGATGTGAAAAATTACGTTCATGAGGAGGCGTGAAGAAATGGCAATGCTGAAAATCTGGAGTGAAAATATGAAAAAGTGGCGAAGTTAGGAGTGCATGTAGAAACTGTGCAACACACGCTCGTAATGCAGTAATTCTTTGGAATGTTTTCACCAGATTTTCAACATGACCTTTTTGGTACATCCCCTCATGAACAGTGGCACTGTGATTTTGTTTATCTGTCCTGAAAGTTGATTTCACACAGCGACAGTGCCATTCTGTGCCACAGGTGCAAAAACACATTTCAGGAAGGTTGGCCTTCATGACAGCTGTACTGTTCTTGAGGGTTGTGAAAAATGGCAATGCTGGAAATTTGGAGTAAAAATATTAAAAATTGATGAAGTTCGTGAGCGCTTGTAGAAACTGTGCAATGGACGCTTGTAATGCAGTCATTTTTTAGAGTTTTTTCACTAACTCTGCGTTTTGGGACCCTCACCTCACCTAACAGTGGCACTGTTGTTTCATTAATTGGTCCCGAAAGGTGATTCCATGCAGCAACCGCAAAATCAGCTTTCAGGACTACAAAAACAAAATGACACTGCCAGTGTTCATGAGGTGGGGTCCCAAGAACTGCATGTTGAAAATTTTGGACCAAAACTCCAAATATTGGCTGAGATATCAACCTAAGTTGAAACTCCCCCCATTGACTGCCATTATAGAGCTTACCATCATTTTTTCAGTTCCCGGTTGGTCTTTGAAGAGTGCAGACGTGTTCCTGGCCCACAGAAGATTGCTGCTCCTGACATCCATAGGTAAGTATGGGTGAGGGGGGCAAGGAGGGTGTGCAGAGGGGAGGTGCAGGTTGGGGAGGGCCGGCGGGAACGATGAGGGACCATTTACTTTTTTTTTCAGGTTAAAAAAAAAAGACGTTGTGGGCCTGTTTTCTTTTTTACAGGTAAAATATAAACAAAATGGATTTTGGCACACTGGAGTGGGCTATAGGCTATCTATAGGCCTATAGGCAACTATAGGCCTATCTCCATATTGCCTATCCTTTCTAAAGTTCTCAAAAAACTGATCCTAATTCAGTTAAAATCTCACTTGGAAACCTTCTCTCTCATTAACCCAGCTCAATCTGGCTTCCGGGCTAATCATAGCACAATCACTGCACTAGCAAAAGTAACCAATGATTGGATCTCTGCTATAGATGCTAAGAAGGTAACTGGTGAGTCTTTTGGACCTCAGCAAAGCTTTGATACTGTTGATCACAAACTATTAGTCAATTGCCTTGCAAAAGTTGGGTGCCACATACCATACCACCCAGTGGTTCTCTAGCTACCTAACTGGAAGATTCCAAAAAGTAAAGGCGGAAGGCTTTTTTTCTGCTGCCTTGCCAGTTGCATGAGGAGTCCCCCAAGGGTCCATCTTAGGCCCTATCTTGTTTTCTCTGTACATTGATGACTTAGATGCTAACATATCTACGTCCAATCTGCACTTTTTTGCAGATGATACTGTGTTGTATACTTCTGGCTCATCGTTATCTGTAGTCAAGGGAGTGCTTCAAGCGGACTTCGCACAACTTGAGCATAATCTAATAAAGGCAAAGCTTCTGCTCAATGCTAAGAAGACTAAAGCGATGATATTCTCCACAGTGCTGTCTCAGGCCCCCCAATACCCTTGCCTAAGACTTCATTGTCACCACGCTAAACGAGCCTCTGGAAGTTGTAACCAAATTTAAATATCTAGGTATCTGGATCGACAATAAATTATCTTTCAGTGACCACGTCAAGATGTGTCTAGAAGGTTAAAAGCAAGGTTAGGTTTCTTCTACAGAAATAGGCCCCTTTTCCCCTTGAAACTCAAACAAGCTTGTACAGGCCACTTTTCTCCCCCTACTCGACTATGGCGATGTAATCTATTCCTCCACCACTCTTGCAAATCTAAGTAAACTGGACATCCCTTTATCACCGTGCATTACGGTTCAATACCAACTCCTTACCGTTCGCACCACTGTGACTTATATGCAGCTGTTGTTGGACATCCTTACTACTAGACGCCTGCTTCCATGCTGGGCTATGGACTCTAAACTGCTCCTACAGAAATTGCCAAGCTATCTCTCTTCCCTTATTAGTATCTCACATAGTGCATACTCGTTAAGAAAATCTGACTTTATTATGCTTGACATACCAAGGGCGGACTTCCTTTAGTAAGCGTGCTATTGCATATGCCCTTCCCTCCATTTGGAACCAATTACAAACCGTACTGAAACTAACTAGCACAGTTTCAATAAACTACAAATCGCTAAGTTCAGCCAAAATAAAAGACACCTGTAACTGTCATTAAGTCTCTTCCTTCCCCATGTGTGCCTATTTATCCACTGGTAAGGTATAATTGATTTGTCATATTAACTGCTTTCCCTTCCCCTTCTACTCCTGGCTTTATCTTTGCTTACGCTTCACTGCTACTCTATCAAATCACTCCCCCCCCATATCAGTTGTAGTCTGTTGTTTGTTCTAGCTGCCAAAATACTGTATATGTATTGCACACACCAGTCATCATGTTTCATTTATCAGTATGCAACCTGTAAGTCACTTCCCTGTCTCATATCAATGTTTACCATCTGCGGTCACCCTATGTAGTACCCTCGTATGTATATCCAGCCTGTATCATGTAACGTGCATTTCATGTATATACTGTTATTACCTATCTGTGTTTGTACTTTAAGTGTTTATGTCACAGGACCTCCTTGTGAATGAGCTTGCTCAATGGAGTTTTCCTGCAATAAACTTGAACTTGGCACACTGGAGTGGGCTCCCAGTGTGCCAGAGTACTGGAGGGGGGAATCAATGCCAACCCAGGGAATGGGCACCCTGAGGTTGGCTGAGAACATAGGGCCATGGGTTGGTGGGGTGGGTGGCACTTCCGATACCGGGAGTGGACATCCTAGTGTCGGAAACATCAATGAAGCATTCTCTGGCAAACTGGGGTGGACTCCCAGTGTGCCACATGAATGGGGTGATGGGGGATACATGCTGACATGGAAATTGATACCACAGTGTTGGCAGGGGACAGAAAATGGAGATTGCGGAGTGGGCAGCAGCAGGGGGAGGGAGCTAACATTTAAATTTGTTGTCCTGCTGTGTGTCTGGTTGGGAGGGAAGGGGGACTGCCACTGCAATGATGAAACTGCCTGATTGCAGTGGCAGATTTCTTTTAAGTGTGGCGCTCACTCTGAAACTGCCGTCATTGGCAGCTTCAGCATTAATTGGTGGCTGAGGGACGTGCCCATTAAAGCGTCCGCTGCACTGGCCACAACACTGCCACGCCTCTGTAATGTTCTAGTATCTCAATATGTTTCTTGTGTGCTGCACATGCAAGCAAACATAACAAGTACAGGACCAAGGGGCATGCGATGAAGCTGGAAGGGGGATGTTCAAGAGAGATGTGAGAAAATATTTCTTCACTGAAAGGAAGGTAGATGCCTGGAACAATGGTAGAGGCTAAAATGGTAGGGGGCTTCAAGCATGCATGGGATAAATAAAGTGATATATTATGGCAGAGGCAGGGAGGAGGGAGGGTTGCCAGAGACCAGATGGGATCTGTGGATGTAGAATAGTCAAGGAAAATCTGGGCAGACTGGGTGAGCTGAGCAGTCATTTCCTGCAGACAAATTCTATGCTTCTATGAAGGTTGTGGGCAAAAGGCTATGTCTTAACTAGGGCCAAGAGAGAATCTAATCACCATGCCAGGACATATATGTGGATCGTAGACTGGCAGTGTTGCTGCATCAGTACATACTGTAAGTAAATACTGCTGCTTTCTTCACATTTTCATCAGAATACGTAATCTTAATGTGTTCACTTTATGATGTGTGCCCATTACTTCCACCCAATCAACCAATGCACATAGTGGCGTAGATCAGGTCTTTGAAAATCTCTGTGGAATTATGCATGGGAGTATGATTGCTAAGCAACTTAGAAAATGCAAAAACAAACAACCAACAAAAAAAAAAAGAAACATCCCACCTGAATTTTTGTAAAGCAAAAAAAAAAATGCATTTATGTTTGTAAGGAAGTGATAACAGCAGTACACGAGTGGAGGACAATAATTGTTTGTATGCGTGCCATAAATGTATATGTATGTTAATCAAGGATTAATGGTATGGTAATATATAGGTTGAGTTTAGCAAATAATTCTTTTATGTTATGTTTACACGTACTGCACTGTGTGGCTTTAAAGTTTTTAAATCGATGATTGATTTCAGCTGGCTGCTGAATGAACGGACATAAAATAAGCTATGCCCTAGAGGGTACTATTTGTCTGAGAAATCCTGTTGGTGAAACATTACGAATTTGCTGCTCCCCACTGTGTTGGGCATTTTTCTATATGCTGGACTGCATTAAACTAAGGTGAAGGCACTTTGGTTTGGGACTCGTACTTTTTTGCAAATCGTTTGCATGGTGGTATAGTGAGTTGTGAGTGCCATGACTTTTGTTTCAGAAGAGTTTGACTTTGTCAAGGGCACCCATGCCTCTGAGCAGCACTTACTTCACTAGAGTCCCCTAAAAACCAGGGACTATTGGGTATTGTGGCCTCATGGCCCTTAGACCACCTCCTGGCTGGTCTAAAGGCAGGCCCCTGTTGCCACCAGTGCAGGGCTTACAGAATTACAAATAAGGGCACAGTGCAGCCCTGGTGTGGCCCACGCACCCTTGTAACCTGGCACACAGGTGCTTTTACCACAAAGGTAGCACAGGGGAATTTGTCATGCAGGATCCCAATTTCACCACAACCAGCATTTGAAAATCAGGATTGCAGCAAACTGTGATGCAAGGTGCCACTTGCGTCATCCCCGTTTGGCTCAGGCACTTCGTGTCATAGTTTGCTTTTTTGAAAATTGAGCATTATGTCTAAAAATTTCTGATCTGTACCACGGATGGTATTAGTTATTACCACTCTTCTTGACTGGATAGCAGGATGTGCTGGGTGGAGCAGATTAACTAAGAATTCCACAAGAGAAGCTGACCCATGAGATGGAGATAGACCAGTCATGCTAAGGAAATGTATAATGCCTGCTAACTCAAAATGCCATCACAGATGGGAGAGAGAAAAAGATGACCAGGGAAGGGTACACCACGGCACTGCATGTGAGATTCTCCTTGTTTGGGAAACCACAAGTAAACTCTGTTTGGTGTGCTACTGGAATCCATAACTTATTTGGGAATAATTTAATGTACTAGTCCATACAGCCAGGAGTTACAAATTACTCATTTGAGATTTAAAGAGCATTTGGATTGGGATTTTATTTCTGAGAAGCATTGTTGACTTATTTTTAAGTGCACCACTGCTTCAAGCTATGTGCGGTGCCATCTAACCTTTGCAGTTTCAAAGGCTGGGTACCAAGTGAAGCACAGGGAGCTCTCTAGTTAGATTAAAAATATTTCGCCATGGTACCAGTGAGGAAAAGGTAAAGCCTCCAATATAGGTGGGTAGACAGGCTGCTGTACTGTGAGTGTCTGGATTGAGTGCAGGCTGCAGTCAGTGGACTGAGTCTGGGTAAGCACACAAGCACAACCTGGGGAACATTATTTTTGCTGCACGTATGGGGTACTGAAGTATAACCCTGTACTATGACATACTGGGCGAGAACTGTATTACCTCATTGCTGGTAAACAAACTTTCTTGCCATTTAGGATTGGAGGTGCCAAATGTTAAGTAATGTGATATTTGTATTAAAAATATCATGATATATTGATTATCGCGATAATTTGCAACATTTCTAATTTTAAGGAAAAAAGTGAGAATAGGACAGGGGAAGAAAGGG
This sequence comes from Neoceratodus forsteri, assembly GCA_016271365.2. Lineage (NCBI taxonomy): Eukaryota > Metazoa > Chordata > Ceratodontiformes > Ceratodontidae > Neoceratodus > Neoceratodus forsteri. The sequence goes on along the minus strand of CM057458.1, from coordinate 719,353,163 downwards.
AATCAGGAAACTCAATCTCACCAGGAGAAGAATATGATCTTGGAGTGGCAGAGATATGATAATCCCTAATGGTCTCCCTTATGCCCTCTCACCAAATCCATCTCCTATCAGACCACCTTATTCCCCCAGCAGCATACCTCTGGTGCTCTGGTGCAAATATTCTTTGACAGAACAACCACTAGTATCTTCTGTCCATTTCCAAAATAATCTTTTATCGATATTTTAGAATGCTTGAAATTATATCTTAAAAGCTGTAACATTTCAACTGTTAATCATAGAAATGTAAGTTTTTGGTTTTTTATGAAAGCTTGGATTCCGATCAGTATGTGTACATTCTAACAATACTGTTCTATGTTGCTACATGTCTTTGCATGTTGATATAATATGTTGTTAAAAGTACTTTAAAAATTTAGTCAACAATTTTATGTTTCTATATCAATAGAAAACATTTTATGCTTTTATATCGATATATGCCTACTGTGGTAATATCTCAATATATCTTCACTGACTCCAAGCTTTCATTTAAAAAAAATTAACGGCTCCATTTTCAAAGGGTGACATCAAACCCATTTTTTAGCAGCTGTGCCAAACTTCTTTGATGCAACTGCACCAGATTTTAGTACATCGGGTACAGTTGCGACAGTTTCCACAGTTTACAGCTGCTAGTGCCAAGATTTGGTGCAAGCCCTGTAAAATGGGTCCCCCAAGTGTTGCAAGTTAGACTAGAGAAAAGCTGGTCTAACTTGTGGCATTTGGAACTCAGGATTGAAAATCCCAGTTGCCAGATGGGAGAATACTGCAAGCCCCCTGCACCATACAATCGGTGCACCAGGGGCTTGTGGCATTCTTGGGGTTTTGAAAATCAATCCCTAAGTCTCTAGCCCTAACAGTTTCAAAGTTATTGCATTTATAAAAAATGATCTTTTGAAAGGTCTAACTTTGAAACTGTTGGGGCTAGAGGCTTTATTTTTTAATGAATGAAAGCTTGGAGTCCAGCCATGATGCATTAACTCAGAAAATACTGTTTTTAAGTGCAGACACTATTCTATATGTATCAATACTACCTGAACCTCCTTTTTCAGTATATAGTATATGGTTTGGGCTTATCATGTATGAAAATCACTGGCTCCTCAAAAGTTGTTATGCACATTCTAAAAGTTGTTGTGCAAGTTCTAAAAGTTATTGAGCGCATTCTATAATCAATACTATTCAGTCCCTAATTAATATTCATGAGCCATGCGCTATGTGGCCACCTGATTTGTCTAAACAAAGGCACTAAAAAAATCCAAACAAACATGGGCCGCTTAGTAAGCGGTTCATTGACATGGATTGGACACGAACTGCCATAGTTGGCTTTGTGTTACCAAACCATAATAATTTACCAGTTATTTTTTTAATAAAGTGCTGCCGAAAATGGAAACGAACCACAGCGACGGACATCAGATCAGACTCAGGTGCCTGATAACAAGAAGGAGTACGAAGACGAGGTATGACACCTTGTGAAACTTAAAGCTGCAGAAATATAATTTTTTTTTAAACTTGGGGACCCATATACTATAAAAAATAAAGGTTTTAACTACCAAATGTCAAACCTGCTAGCTCAACACCCAGGACCCTGACACCAACTTCTTGACACTCAGAATCCCAACCATTGAGAATTGCCCATGGCAGAGGTTTTCAACCCCGCAACCCCCTTACTATTGATTGTTAACTCCACCATGGGCAATTCTCAACAGACGGGAGTAACTCTCAACAGTCGGGACTTCTGGGTGTTGAGATTGTGTGGTTTGGTGTCCTGAAGTGATACCAAATACAATATGGGCATCAATACACACGAATTCTCCCTGTGTTTCCACCTTGGGTTGAGATACCAACAAGGACCTTTCGAGCTTCGTGCTCGAGGTCCATACGTTGGTATCTCAACCCTTTGATGGAAACACAGGCTCATTGTGTATCAGTGCCCACACTTTACTCTGTATATTAGCAATCTGTTTTTTTAGTTGTGACACATCCAGAGAATGGCAAATACAAAGTGCCAATACTATTTTTGTAATGACAGGTTGCACCAATACTATTTTTTTCATCAATACATAAAATCGCATTACAGTTAAAGCAAAAAAAAAATAATAGAAACTATTTCTCAACTTTTTCTGAACATTGGTATTACTTATGCATTATTTAATTAGTAACTGTGTAATTTTGAACTAATTTTCATTATGACCTTAATCATGTTGTGAACATTTCAGCCCCCCCCCCCCCAGTAGTGCCAAGTCTTTCTTGTGGTGTCACAAGATAATACAGTGACATAATCGGAGGGAAAACTGGCATTACAACAGCACTACCCTCACTTTTTAAGCATGCCAGTATCTCTGAAAGTTATTCAGTGGCATGCCAATTTTCAAGAGATTACAGAATATACCTGTTGTACAGAATCTATCCTCCTGTTTCCAAGCACCTGGACATATCAGCAAAGCAGCATTATGGCATGCCAGATTTGACTCCAATTCCCTCTGTATCTGGCCCATGAACTGAGACATTAAACAAACCCAGAATTAGCAACTCAGTCCTTGCCCATTCACAAACTTTGAAATTGCTTTTCTTTCTATGGGTGCAACTGGTTATATAGCACAAATCAGTTGAAGCGGAGAAGAGAGTGCTCACCCTCTCTCCCCAATGTGAACCACCCATCTGCTGGGTCCCTATTCTAAAATGTAACTGCTTGAGTTGGCTCCTTTTAAATACAATGTGTTGCCTAGGTATAGGTGTGTGCTCTGGGTTCTCTTCTTTGATTTGTACCATAACCAGTTGCATCCCTAATTAGGGGTGCAACTGGCTGTGGTACAAATCAAAGAAGAGAACCCAGAGCACACACACACACACACACACACACACACACACACACACACCCGCCATTGGAAATCATACTAATATTACAAATTGCTTTCAGCTTCAACTGGCTCACTTATTTATCCCAAAGGCAAGTGGGGATGGGGTCTTCTAGAAACATAGAAACATAGACTTTGACAGCAGATAAGGACCGCTTGGCCCACCCAATCTGCCCATTTCCCTACCTATTGGATAAGCTGCAGATCCTAGTAACCAACAGCCTACTTCTTCGTATCCTCCACCAGAATTGCTTTATGTCTGTCCCATGCATTCTTGAATTCCCCCACTGTTTTTAACCCCACGACCTCCTCAGGAAGGCCATTCCATGTATCCACCGCCCTCTCCATGGAAAAATACTTCCTCACGTTGCCTCTGGGCCATCCCCTCGCTATCTTCAAATTGTGCCCACATGTTCTTGCACATCCCTTTTTCTGAAAGATGCTACCCTCTAAGACTTTGTTGATTCCCGTGAGGTACTTGAAAGTTTCTATCATGTCCCCCCTCTCCCTCCTTTCCTCGAGGGTATATGTACTAAGCTCCTTTAGTCTGTTTTTGTATGGCTTCTGTACCATTTTAGTTGCCCTCCTCTGGACTGCCTCCATCCTGTCTATGTCCTTGCAGAAATGGGGTTTCCAGAACTGCATGCAGTACTCCAGATGGGGTCTCACCATCTGGCTGTACGGAGGGATAACAACTTTCTGTTTTCTACTGGTGATGCCTCTCCCTGTACATCCCAGTATCCTCCCCAGCCCTCCTTACTGCTTTCTCACATGGCTTGCTTACATTTAGGCCATTGGATATGACTACCCTCCAGGTCCCTTTCCATTTTTGTTGTTGTAAGTACCCCCCTACCCCCATTGTGTACTCTTCCCCTGGGTTTTTGTTTCCCAGGTGCATTACTTTGCAATTCTTTACATTGAATCTAAGCTGCTATACTTTTGACCATTCCTCTAACCTTACCAAGTTCCTTCTCATCATTTCCACCCCCCTTGTGTATCAACACTGTTGCAAATCTTTGTGTTGTCCGTAAAGAGGCATGCTTTCCCTTCTAGTCCCTCTGCAATGTCACTTATGAAGACATTAAAAAGGACCTGTCCCAGTACTGAACCCTGTGGTACTCCACTAGTAACACCCCTTTCTTTAGAGTGGACTCTGTTTACTATTACTCTCTGTGTCCGGTTGTCCAGCCAATTGTTTACCCAAGCTACCACCCTGGGACCCACTCCCAGGCTGGCTAATTTGTTTATTAATCTTTTGTATGGGACTGTGTCAAATGCCTTGCTAAATCTAGGTAGGCCATGCCCACAGCCCCTCCTAATACTTTGGTCACCCTGTGAAAGAAATCCATTAGATTCATCTGACATGACCTTCTCACTACAAATCCATGCTATCTTGGGTCCTGTGCCCAGCTGGCCTCTAGGTACTTAACAATTCTTTCTCTCAGAAGTGATTCCACCATTTTCCCTACCACTGAGGTCAGACTAACAGGTCTATAGTTTCCTGCCTCTGTTTTGCTCCCACTTTTCTGAAAGAGAATGCAGAGCTCTGATGTGAATCATCAGCCCAGCCACCAAACGTCACGGTGGATCACACATGAAATAAGACAACAATATAGCACTGCACGCATGGTGTGGAAGGCTACATTTGCATGCAAGCCTTGAAGGCCTATCCCGTTCCATAGGAGATAATGACATGCCATTGTCTTACAGTGTTGCATGCAAAACAATTCACACTCTTAAGTAAAATCTTACGTAACATGTCAATACCAGCAACTGAATAACAGTGCATGTCAAAACCCAATTTTAGGTAAGTAAAATACTATGAAAAAAAAATTATCAGAGAGACTAATTGTTTTCACTAGCTTCACAGAGCTCAATGTTATGTTTTTTAAAAATGGTTATTCTGATCAAATAATAAAAAGAGATAATAATTTGGGGTTATACTGTAACGTGACTTTCAAATGAACTCTGACATAAATTTAAACTATGTATACATAAATAATTTACCACCGCTGAGATTTGAATCCTGGAGCTTCCATTTAACATTATGGTGACAAAATCACTGTGATACAGCAGCAAACAATACAACTTTAGTTTTTGTTTTTGCAAACCCTGGAACAGACACAAAGTAATCAAAAATACAAAGTAAAAATTAGTACAGTATGGTAGTCAGCTGGATGTTAACATGTAACTTTATTTGTTTAGTTTTAACTAAATAGTTTTGTCCCACAATCTGCTGCACATTTTTTGACATTTCATTCACAGTATTTGTTTTTCCCATCTGCGAAGCACAGTGGGCCAAGACAATGTATTTTTTATTTATTTATTTAGTTTTTGTTTACCGGTTAAGGTGTTGTAGCCACAAAATATGACTATTTTCAGACATGACCCGGGAGGCTACAATACAAAATTGCCAGACAAAACAAATGCGATCTGAACCTTCTCAATGCAGAGACAAGATTGTACAACCCAAAATGATGGCCTGGTCCATGAAATGAGACAACAATGTGGTGCTGTATGCATGGTATCAAGGTTTATTTATTTATTTAGTTTTTGTTTACCGGGTATGTGCACTAGACCAGGATCTGTCTATTTTCAGGCACGACTCAGGCGAATTGCAAAGCAAAAGAAGGCAGGTTACAAATATGAGAGATAATACAACATAGGAAAATGATAATGGAAATTCCAACATTAAACACACATGACAAAGGATGCAAACATATAAGCAAAACAAGTGTCAAGCAAAATTTCCAAGTACTAAGAGCCATCAGTGCAGGAATAGTTGGGGTAAAGGGGTTAGATGGGAGAGTCAGGATACAGCACAGGAGCATCTGTAATTGGGACAGAGAAAAGAGTGAAGATCCTTCTTAAAGGTCTGGTGTGGCTGGAAGAATCTGATGTGATCAGGGAGGGAGTTCCTGAGTCTTGGCACCACCGAGGCAAAAGCGTGTTCCCTATTTTGGTAGCACACCTAGAAGTATGTAGCAGAGATCTCTCAGCAGATCTGACTATGCGTTTAGATATAACATGTTAGCAAGGGATTCAGGTGCTCCAGAATGGATAATGTTATCTATAAGGCATCCAACTGTGTAAGTAAGAGAGGAAGAGGGGGACAGCCACCCAAGGCTGGAGTAGAGTATGCAGCGATGGGTGAGTTTAGGGATGGCCAGAGAGAAGTGGCAGATATTGTTATAGCAGATGTTCCATTTCCCAGGTTGCAGTTGTATGTAAGTTTTGAATGTCTAGCCCACCCCTATAGGAGAAAGTGGCATGTCATTGGCTTAGAATGTGGCCACACTACTAAGTTAGGCCTTTACACAACTTGTCTACAGCAGCATTGGACTAACAATGCATAAGACCCCATTTTAGTTAAGTGATGTATTTAACAAAAAAAAAAACATGATCAGAGGGGCTAACAACATGACTGTCAGTTGCAAGGTGGCTGTCGCAAAACTCTCCCCTACCCAGTTGACAGTGCTTCCAGCAGCAGGACCACACATTAGTACTGGATCTGGCTCCTACCCCCAGCTAAGCACCATCCCTACAGCAGGACATCCCCCCCATCCTCTGGATGCCCCTTCTCTACTCAGATAACCACACTCTCCTCAGCTGAACCAACCATGTAGCCCCATGACTAACCTCCTTGCCCAGCTGTCCACCTTATATGTAGCCAAACCAGAGCCCTGCCTACTGGACCAGATCCCTACAGAGCTGACCACAATCCCTGAAGGTGGACCATCACTTCTGCCCTTGGACCAGTCTTCCATACCCAGCTGACTACTCTTCTGACAGCGGGACCACCATCCCACCAGATGGATCAGCCTTCCATACCAAGCTGACCACCATCCATGCACCCAGACTACACCTCCAGTCTCTGAATCAGTCTCCCCAACTTAGTGGATGACCATTGCTACAGTCAAACTACTCCCCATCTCAGATGACCACCATCGCTGCTGCCGTACCACCACCTCAACTCCCATACCAGCCTCTGACCCATCTCAACCATCACCCCAGCCTCAACTTACTAGCTGTCAATACTCCCTGCAGCTGGATAACTACCTCATCCCCCTGACAAACCTTTCCTACCCAATTGACCAGCCTTCCTTCAGCTGGAGCACCCCTCCAGACCCACCAGGACCATCCTCCTGTAGATAGCTGACCACCCTCTATGCAGTCTGGCTGTCCTTCCCTCCCCTACTCAGATACATAGATACATAGACAGTGTCGGCAGATAAGGGCCTATGGCCCACCCAGTCTTCCCATTTGAGCTTGTAAGTTCAGTTTATGTTTTCCTAGAAGTCTGTTGCCCCTTACCCCTGACCTCCAGAATTCCTTTATGTCTATCCCATGCATTCTTAAATCCCATGATTGTTTCAGCCCCCACCACTTCCTCTGGCAGGGTGTTCCACTTATCCACCACCCATTCTTCCTCACGTTTCCTCTGAATCGTCCTCCTTCCAACTTCATCCCATGCCCTCTAGTCCTGGAACATCTTTTTCGCTTAAAAATAATGTATTCCTGCACCCTGTTCCTCCCTGTAAGATAGTTGCATGTCTCTATCATATCCCCTCTCTCCCTCCTCTCCATCAGGGAGTACATGTTCAGTTCCTTCAACCTGTCTTCATAGGACTTGTGATGCAATCCATGTACCATCTTTGTTGCCTTCCTCTGAACCTTCTCTACCCTGTCTATGTCCTTACGTAGGTATGGTCTCCAGAACTGTACACTGTACTCCAGGTGGGGCCTCACTAATGTCTTGTATAGTGGAATTATGACCTCCCTTTTCCTGCTGGTGATGCCCCTGCCTATACATCCCAGCATCCTATTTGCTTTACCTGCTGCCTTGTCACACTGTTTCCCTACCTTGAGGTCATCAGAGATGATAACCTCAAGATCCCTTTCCTGCTTGGTGCATGCTATATCCTCACCCCCAACTGATATATTGTGCCAGGGTTTTTGTGCCCCATATGCATTATCTTGCACTTCTTTGCATTGAATTTCAACTGCCAAACCCCTGACCATTCTTCAAGTTTCTGCAGGTCCCTTCTCATTCTGTCTACAACCTCTGGTGTGTCTACTCTGTTACAGAGCTTTGTGTCATCAGCGAACAGTGAAATTCTGCCTTCTAGGTCCTGTGTAATGTCACTGATGAAGATGTTGAATAGGACCGGTCCCAGCACTGATCTCTGTGGTACCCCACTGGTCACTCTTCCCTCTGTGGAGTGACAGCAACCACATTCCCTGCTGCTAGACTGCAACCTAGCCCAGGACAAGTATATGACCCCCATGTGGCCACCATCCACACAGAGCAACCACACCACCAGCTACTGGACCAGCCTCAACCCACCAGCTGACCACCATACATCCAACTGGACTACAGTCATGCCCAAGATGACATAACTGTCTCCAGCTGACCATTCTCTATTGACTTGGGCCAACCTCAATGCCCTCATACAAGCCTTTCCCTACACAGGATCCAAGAGAACTGCAGCTATGAGTTGTAAGCTGCATAAACAATTTATTGAGTTAAATACATAGTCACCAGCTAACCACGTAGCAGGATACCCAGACTACCCCAGTGCTTTGCTCATGTGAGTTTCCTTAGGGAAGCCTTCCTTTACCCATTTGATCAGTCTTCCTGCAGCTGAACAACCACCTCAGACTACAGACGAGCCTCTGACCCCCAACTTACCATCATTAGCATCAGGACCAGACCACTAGCCCTCAGATCAATGTCCTGTACCCAGCTGACCACTCTCTCAGCAGCTGGACCAGACCATTAGTCCCCAGACCAGCCTTCCCTACCCAGCCAACAATTATTCCTGCAGCTGGAACAGTCACTCTAATCCCCAATCTAGCCAACTATAGTCAACTAACTACTCTGCCTGAATCTGGATCCCAACCATTTCCCACATACCAGCCTCTGACCCCCACTTGACCATAATTTATATGCCAGACAAGTGCCCTAGCCTCTGGCCTACCTCCCATACCCAGATGACCACTGTCCTTCCAGATGGAGCACCACACTCATCAAACTGACCAGCCTCTGCAACCCAGCTAGCCACTCTTACTACAGTGAGAACAGCCCCCTAACACCTAGATCAGTCTCACCTACTCAGATTACCCCCCATGCAGCTGAACCACTACCCCAGCCCCTGGACCAGCCTTTTCCACCTAACTGGCTACCCTCACTGCAGCCAGACCACTAATGCAGCCCTAGGACTAGTCTCCCCTACTCAACTGACACTCCTACCTGCAGCTGGACCACCCATCCAGCACCTGGATCATCCACAATTTACCAGCTAACCACACTCCCTGCAGCAAGACCACTACCTCAACCCCCAGATCAACCTCCCTTGCCCAGCTGACGAGCCTCCCTATGGCCAGACCACCCCTCCAGCCCATTGACCAACCTACCATACCCAGCTGACCACACTCCTTGTAGCTGGACCACCATCATCCACCTACAAGACCAGCTTCTTCTACCCAGCAGACAAACATCCCTGCAGTCAGAGCACCCCTCCAGTCCCTAAACCAGCCTCCCTTAGCCAGCTGACCACCCTCCATGCAGCTAAACTACCCTTCCCTACTCAGATTTTATCATCCCTGCTGCTGGACCTCAACACCAGCCCCCAGACCAGAATCCAATCCCCACATTACTACCATTCCTGCAAATGGACTACCTAACCAGCCACAGGATAATCCTCAACCCCTCTAACTGACCAGCCTACATCCATCTGGATAACACCCATACTCCAGATGAGCTATCACTCTCCGGCTGACCTCCTTCCATCCACTTGGACCAACCCCTTTACCCCTGTACAAGTCTTCACTTGCCCAGTTGATCATGCTACCTGCAGCTGGACTCCCACCTTAACCACTCAAACAGCCTCTGATGCCCAACTGACCATAATCCCAGATAAGCTGCCAGACCAGCCTCCCCTTCTAAGCTGACCACATTCCCTGCAGCCAGACCAGCTCCAAAGCCACATACCAGCATCCCCTACCCAGCTAACAACTCTCCCTGCAGCAGACCAGCCCACCAGTCCCTAAACCAGTCTATATTATCCGGCCAACCATCATCTATGCACGATGAGTTCTAATGTCTGATCCTGCATTGTGTTATGTACATAATAAATTTAGCCTGCACTTAATGCTTGTGTCAGTTTTCTTTTGTGTGCACAGCACATCCTTGCCTAGTTTGTACCATCATCCTTGCAGCTGGACCAGCCCCTACATCCCCATAATTTTATTTTATTTATTTGAAAAGGTTTCACCAGGAAAGACAACATGAGCTGTAAACAGCTTGTTTCCAGAAGCGTCCTGGCGGGAGGGGTTACATAGTGGGGAGAACATGGAGAAGCATAAGAAATTTCAAATATATACGGTGCAAATCAAATTCGGTACATACAGTGCAACTCATACAGTACAAGTCAAATACATAAAGTGCAAGTCAAAACATAAAGAGAAGTGCTTATACAATGCAATTCAATCATGTGCATAGGGTAGTACTGTACAGTGTAGAGAAGGCGTCAGAAACAATGTAAGAGTCAGAGACATAGCCTGAGGCATACCAGGGAAAAACAGAGTAAAATGCAGAGTGATATAGTTAGCAGCAGTCTAGAAACAGGTACTTCATGAGGTATAGGCCAAGTGGGGAGCAAGTAGTAGGCTGAGCACATGGACTGAAGAGGTGCTAAACTTGGTGACATGGTTATTGAGAACTAAATGGAAATAAGGAAATGAGGTTAGAATGCCATGGTGGTAGGGGAAGGGCAAAGGGGAGAGAGAGGGATGGAGGTGGGAGAATGGAGAAGCAGGCCAATATTTATTTACCTACAGGGTACTGAGTACCCAGCAATGGGACAGGGCTAGGCAGAATTTGGGGAAGGGGGTAGACAAAGTAGGTGGGAGAGGGGAGGTGACTGCCAGGAACTATTCCCCTTCAGGATTCTGGGAACCCAGCAAGGGGACAGGACTAGAGGTGGGCGAAGTGTCAAAATCCACTCTGCATAGCAATTTGCGAATTAAGGTGGAATCCATGAAGTAATCTGCAATGCGAAGCAGAGTACTTCGTGTCATGATGAGGAACTTGAAGTCCATTGAAAACAATGACTTTGCATTACTCCGCCTTCCCCTAACCATTTCTACACCAATTTTAATGCCAAGTACATTGAAATCAATGTACTTCACATCACTTCGCCTTGTTGGTGAGCTCCAAGGTAAATTTTGCAGTGATTCATGGGATTGCAGGTCACATGGGCTTCCGATTGTTCTGCACAGCCTCAGTGCTGTGTAGTGTGTGTGTAGTGGTAGCTGGAGACAGTTTGCTTTCAGAGCTCTGAGATTCAAACCCTCTAAAAGCTGTTCAAAAAGCCTTTTTTGAGCCATTTATTTTGCTTAAAATTTACTACATTGATTGTAGGAAACCCTCCAGTGCTCTTATCATTGAGTGTTTGTGTGTGGATTTTGAATGTTAATTTAGAATATTCAGTCTGTATACTGACCGACACTTGAAGTGTGCTTTGGGGGAGGGGTGCATCTGTGGTGGAGGTAGATTAACTGGGAGAAAGGCAGTCTGTCTGTTTTGGTTATATTTTTCTTGTATAACAGTGCTAATGTACACACAGTACTATTTTCAGTAATTTTTGACATTTTTATGCTGATTGTTGTGGTGCAGCAGTGCATAATTTCAGTTTGTTTAAAATATTTGGTTATATTACTGAAGTTTTCAATTTGCTGCGCATTACCTGTAGTGTGTGTGTGAGTGTGTCTGCGATGCATGCCATCAAATCAGACACATTTTATTGTGACACACAGTAATTGCAGCAGTGAGAACCTGTAATCCACCACACCTGCATTGTTTTGTACTGCTGTGTGGTATCTTGGTAGTGGACTGTTATGCCCCCCCCAACCGTCAAAAGGTATTCTTTTCCAGATTTGGATTGTGACTTGTGAGCACTGGTTAAAGTGTTGTTGTGACTTTGTGTCTGCATCTCTTGATTGCGCAGTGAAATCTTAATCTGTCTGTGCTTTTGCATCTATTTAGTGCTCAGTCTCCATCTGCAAGCCACAGTTGTTTTGTGGCTTCACATCCACCGGCCCAGACTGAAAGTTCAGAAATCTAAATTTGTTTAGAATTTTCTTGATGATCCCCAAAAATGTCTGCAAAGAGATGTGCAAGCAAAGCTGTTTCTGGCCATGGCACTGCTGCCAATGGTAAGATTGGCCATGGGCATGGTAGTACGCAGAAGTGCATAGCTGATGTCAGTAAAGGGATTTCTTTATCAATATTTTTTTACAGCGCAATCTGTAGCTTCACTGATAGTTGGAGGAGATGATGTTGTCATCTCTGGTGGTGTTAACGCAGTTGCTGCTGGCATGAGTATTGCTGCCCCAAGTTCCACTTCTGACCAGTTAACTGTTTTAAAAAATATAGTTGAGTCTAAAGCTGTGACTATCAGTGTAGATGATGTCATACTCCCCATTAACATCCCCATGGTAGCTGATCCTGATTCTGATCCTGGCGATGATAACTCACAATGTCACATTTCTTTCAGCACTGTTGAGGTCATGCCTTTGCCATCCAAAGATTCTAAGTGTGGTGCAAAAATATCGGGTGATGATGATGATGCTGCTGCTGTGGTTGGAAGATGTTCACCACATAACAGCATCCAAGCTGAAATTGTGGATGCGGATGATGTTGATGAATATGATGATTTTGTCAGTGACCCCTGTTGGGAACTGGAGAAAAAGAAAGTCAAGGTTGCTGTGTCTGCTTCTGTTGGCGTTAAATTCTCCCCTCCTCAAAAAGCTGTGATTTGGCAGTTCTTGTAGATGATGATCATGACGACCCAGTAATAATCATAGGTAGTCATGGTGGTCAGTTGGAGTCCAAGTGTGTCCAGCCAGAATAATCATGTAGCATACTCCCCATTTCAGGGGTTAAAAAAACAGAGTCCAATAAGTAGCATCAGAGACATGTTAAAAGTAGGGGATCACAATCCCTTTTTTGTGATTTTTTTGTTCAAGATGCAAATGATAAGTCAGTTGCAATCTGCCAGTTTTGCCATGCATGTGTGAGTCAAGGTAAAAGGGGGAGTCATCTGGGCATGGGGGGTCCAGCATACATATCTTAAGAACAGGCACATGGCATTGTGAACCTGACACCAGAGGGCAGCTAATGCCATAGTGGAGCATTCATCCTCGTCATCATCAACCTTACTGAGCATGTTTCCCCTTCTATGAGTGTAAGACCAAGCAGCAATGTCGGTAGTAGCATTGAAATAACACTGGAGGATTACTACATGCATGATGGGGGTGGGGATTATGATTTAGAAATCTTGTTAAGTGGTGGGTCAGAGTAGCAGTGGTTGTGGTCAATGCAGTATGTCTAGTGCATGTGGTACATCAAACCCTGTACTTAAAATGAGGAAAATAACATAATTTGTGGACTTGTCACCTGTGCACCCCTCTTTATCACACGTCCACACCCCACCCCCAGCCATTCATAGAGCAGAGCCATTTTTCAGCCCCGTGCAAAATGTGTAAGTCAGCCCATGTTGGAGAGTGTTTTTGCCCGTAACCTGAAGTACCCAGCCAACCATGTAGTGTCACGTGAACTTAATACTGTTGTAGTTGAAATGCTGGCAATTGATCTTTGCCCTTCTCCTTCATGGAGAATTCAGGATTCTGGCGGTTTTCAGCACACGCCTGTCCAAAATGGAAAGTCCCATCCAGGATAAACTTTTCCACCTGTGCTATCCCTGAATTATATCGTGCTGTGGCCGACTCTGTAAGACATGCCCTTCAACATTCCTCCTCTCCATTCATCCATTTAAGTATGGATATGTGGACAAGTGGCAAAATGGCAGGGAGCTCATATTTGTGTATAACTGCATATTGGGTGCAGTTGCTGGAGTTTGTTTTTGCTGGTGGTAGTGTGAATAAAGTAGTTTTCCACAAAAGTTTCCTCTCTGGCTAAGCAGCACACAACCTGTTTTTCCTGCGACAAGGCAAAAGTAAAACTCTTTCAAGCATGAGTCACTTCCTGCCTGCCTGCCTGAAGCATGTGACCTACACTGTGTATGCCATGTGATGTGTGTGGGCTGCCTATGAATTCTCATTCTGCCTTAAAGCAAAGTAAGGCGGAGTGAACAACGTGAAGTTAAAATTTCAATGTGAAGTGGCAAAGTTAAGGTTCTCTAAATAGGCACTTTGGGTAGCACAATGGCAACGTGAAGTGGGCCACTTTGCATCCACTTCGCAGGCAGAATTTAACTTGATTGCATCTCTAGACAGGACCCTGGAGAGAAAGAGGTGAGAGAAGGGGATGGAGTGAAGGAAGGGAAGAATAGGAGCAAGCCAGGAATTACAGTATTCCCTCTCAGGATGCTGATAATCCTGCAAGAGGACATGTCCTGGTGCAATAGAGGAGATGCGAGGGGGAGAGGTAGGGGCAAGCCAGGATGTGTTCCCTTCTGGATGTTGAGAACCCTGCAGGGGGACAGGACCCAGCAGAGAAGGGGAAGGAAGGTGGGAGAGGAAGTATTTGGGGCAAAGAGAGGAAGAGGGTGAGGAAGGGATGGAGGGTTGGGGGGAATGAGAAAGGAAAGGATTTAGGTGGGGTTTAGGAAAGAAGCAGTGTCCTACAGATGAAGAGAGAGAGTGTGAGGGCAGGGGAGTGGGGGGATTAATAGAAATAGAAAGGTAATTAGTTGCAGCTGCAGAGATGTGCTGTGCGCTTTTCGAGATGGAGCGAGAGTGAGTGACATGATTGTGCAGAGTGAATTTCTATTGGGAGGGTGTTCCAGATATTGGGAACTCGATATGAGAAGGCAGAGTGGCTCACCGAAGTGTGCCAAGGTGAGAAGGCGAGGATTATGTAGGTGGAGGAGTGGAGGGTATAGCAGGAAGGGGGAGGGGTTGATAAGAGGGAGGACAAATAAGTCAGCAGGGAACCGAACCAGAACTTCCCAACTAATTTAGAGATGTGAGACATGTGTCTGGCATTGAGACAGGGAAAGGAGAGCAAGCAATAAAGGTTGCAATGATGTATTTGTGGGGGGCAACCAAGAATGAAATGGCAGAAAGAATTGAAGAGAGTGTCAGGTCTGGATAAGGTGATTTTAGGGGCAGAGCTGTAAACTATGTCCCCAAAAATCAAGGACAGGGAGAATCATCTTTTGGATGATCTCTCTCTTGGCTTGCTGGAGTCCAAGGAGTAATTTTTTGTGGATGGCGTCAGTATGTACCCCGAAGTCAAGATATTTGTCTAGCCATTGTCCAAGGTACTTAAATGAGGCTACATCCTCAAGGGTTGAGCCAGAGAGGGTGTGGAAGGAGGGAGTGGAAACAAGCCTGGCTATTTTTTGTCTGGAGCTGAAGGTCATAGATACTGTTTTTTTGATGTTCAGGGAGAGTTGGTTTGCATTAAACCAGCATTAGACATTGTTAAAATCTAATTGAAGGCTGGTGTTTACCGCTGAGTTACCAGAGAAGAATATCACAATATCATCTGCGTACATGTGTATACTTGAAGATGTACAGGTGCTAGGGAGATCATTCAGAAATATAGAAGATAATACAGGTCCAAGTACAAAGCCTTGTGGGACATCGGTGTTGATGGGGAGAGGTGGGGAGAGGGAGTTGCCTACTCTGATGGACTGAAACTGGCCTACAAGGTAGGAACAGAACCAGATGATGGCTGTATCAGAGAGGCCAGCCATAGATAGCTTGCTGAGGAGCAGGGAGTGGGAGATGGTGTTGAAGGCTTTGGCCAAGTCGACAAAGATGGTGGAGGTGATGCATCCCTGATCCATGCCTGAGAGAATGGAGTCGGTGAGCTGAAGGAGGGAGGTGGTGGTGTGGTTTTTGCAAAATCCACACTGGAAGGGGGTGAAAAAGGAAGATGAACTGAGGAAGGAAGAGAGTTGTTTCAGGATCAGGTGCTCCTGAAGTTTGGCCAGAGTGGGGATCAGAGAGATAGGGTGGAAATTGCAAGGGTTGAAGGTATGCCTGTCTTTAGGGAGAGGGATCACGGTAGCAGACTTCCAAGCATCAGGTACTGTAGAGTTAAAGAAGGATAAGTTCAGAAGATTAGTCAAAGGAGAAGCAATAGAGTATGCAGAAAGGTGGAGTAACTTGGGGTCAAGGCCATCAGGGCTTTTGCCCTTGGATGGATTCAGAGCAAGTAGTACTCATACAGTGTCATCCAGGAGAATGGGTTTGAAAGAGAAGCATGGAGTTGACTTGTGGGGGAGGGATGGGGGGGACAGAGGAGTCGTTGGAAGTGATGGAGGGAAGAGATGCAAGAAGGGAGAAGGCACAAGTAATGAAGTATTTGTTGAATTCAACCGCCACTGAGGAAGGGTCATCAACTGTGTGGGTGCCAATTTTTAGGACAGGAGATGGGGAGTGGGTGGGGGATGGGAGAATGGGGCATGGATAACCTTCCAGAATTTGGATGGATTATTGACATTTTCCTTAAAGGAGGTTTGGAAGTATTCTGCCTTAGTGAGGTGGATGGCCTTGGTGCAGGTGTTGCACAGCATGCGGTAGTACTGTTAGTCAAGGGCAGAGACAGAAGTTTTAAATGCAGTCCATGCTTGGTCTCTTGCATGCTGACATGTTACGAGTTCAGCAATGACCCAGGGGAGGTGATTACCGCATACCATCACCTTTCTGAATGGTACATGATGGTCCCAGACGTTCAGGAACTGGGTGCTGAAAAAGGACAGGGCTGAGTTAATGGAGGAGGCAGTGGTGATTGGAGACCAGTCAATATTGGACATATTATTATGTAGCAAGGATAAATCTAGGGACCAGTAGGAATGGAAGTTGAGAAAGATTGTAGAAGACTTGGCACGGTGAATTTTTCATGCACAGTACACCATATGATGATTGCTGAGCGTGTCAGGGAGAATTCCAGAGGTACTGAAACTGTGGGGGTGGGAGGTCGGCACCCAGTTGATTAAGGTATGCATCCCAGATTTGTGATTGGGACGTGTAGGGTTGGAAAAAAAGTTGAGTTAGGTTTAGTGAAGAGACACAGTTGCAGATTTTTGACTGTGGGCTAGACAGCCAGTTGATGTTGAAGTCTTCTAGGATGAATATATTACCAGGGGTAGCAAGGGAGGAGATGGTGGACAGTAGGTTTGTAAGGGAGGAGAGGGAGGAAATGGCGAGGTTAGGGCAGCAGTAAATTCCTGCAACAAAGATGGGAAGGGAGAAAGGGAAGGATAATTTTACTAGTAGTATTTTGTAAGCAGAGGGAGATGTCACAGAGAGGCAGACAGAGTATTTAATAGATGTGGATATCTACATGGCGATACCCCCTCCCCTGGTCTTACGATCCTGGCGGGTGAGGGAGTATCCAGGGATGAAGACTAAAGAGTCAGTGATTTTGGAGCTTAGCCATGACTCTGTTAGAGTGAGTATTGCGGAACTATGTTGGGTCATGAGTGGTTGCAAAAGGTCTATTTTAGGGAGTAGACAGCCCTTTTGGCAATGCGGGTGGCGGGTGAGTGGGGCAGGGGTTAGGCTCGATATCACCAGATGTGAGAAGCAGTAGTGAGATAAGTAACTTAGAAAGGCTAGTCTGCCATCTTTTAGATGGAGTGTGAGGACAACTGTGGACAGAAGTGGTCATGGTATTTGTATTTCTGTTTTGGGAAAGAACGGCATGTAGGGTGGGCAGATGGGATCCAGTGCTAACGAGGATGCCGGCTGAAGCATGCCGGGGTAGTGTTGTAATGGGGGCTGATAGAAGGAAGGAACGGTGAGGGAGGTGGGGGGCAAAGAGGGGGGATGGGGAGAGGATGGAAGAGAAGATGGGGAAGGGATGTCAGGGAGAAAAAGGGGGAGGCATACGAGGGGGAGTGGGAGCATGGTGGGTAATGGGTGGTAGAGAATATGAAGAGAGGTTAATGGAGAGAGGAGTAGCTGTAGGGAGGTCAGAGGATGTGTGGATTGGGAGATGGATGCATGGAAGTGATGGCTGAAGGGGGAGCGGGTATGTGTAAGACCTGAATTAAATAAGTAAGGCAGAATAGAGCCAATGCAGCAGTAACAAAAAACGTTGGTGGTAGGGAAGCTGGGTAGAGAGAATGGAGTTGGATGAGTACTAAATTGTGGTAGAGTATCCTGAGTTAGAGAAATAAGAGTATATGCCACTTGGGGTCACAGTGAGGGGTGACAGACGAGTGGAGGAGGGGACTGAGTAGGCAATAAAGTTTATCAAAATAGACATGAAATCAGAATAAGGTAGGTACTAGAAAGGGTAGACTGAAGAAAGGAGCCAATGAGAGAGGGTGAGGAGGAGCTTAACAGTATTTAATAGAGGTCAGGATCTGGGAAGGTGTGTGAGAAAAAAAACAGTTTCAAATATAGAGATTGCAGAAAAAGCTTAGAACAAGTTAGAAACTGTGCAGAAAGGCAGCCAATGATTGCACTGGAGCTAGCTAGAAGCACTAATGGCATGCTTCAGAGATAGAGCAGGGACCAATAGAAAGGAGGAATTCCAAGGCCAGCGCTTTCCAGCGTACCTTGTCCAGGGTCAGGACCTTGCCAGAGGGCGCGTGGAGTGGCGTGGCTGGCTGTGGATCGCTGATCCACTGCTGCTTCTGGCTGAGGATCACCCGGTCAAGGGTTCTGTACAAAGAAGGAAAGAAATTAGCAGAGGTTGCAATAGCCATGGAGCCGACAGATCAAGTTAATAGGGGGGTGGGTCACAGCTAATAATAGAAAGAGTGCAGAATGGGTTGGGGGACAGAGAAATTAGCAAGGGGTTCCTGGTTTCAGGCGCCAGCGAGGGAGATGGGACAGCAGAAGTAAGAGTGAGCAGACCGGGGGAAGGGGGGGGGATAAGCTAGGGAATCACAGAAAGAACAAAAAGCCAGGAATCTAGACAGTGAAACTAATTTTGTATTACCAGTAGCAGGCTACATGCAGCAAGTTAGTTTATACAGGCAGAATAAAACAGAGCCCTAAAAATACAATGCGTAGCAGCATTCACAGTTGGCAGGTAAAATAGAGAAAAAAAAATCTCACTTTAAAATACAGTTTCAAATATAGAGATTGCAGAAAAAGTTTATAACTAGCCTCCTCTACCCATCTACCCACTCTTTGTGGAGCTGGACCCCGATTCCAGCCTCTGGACCAGACACTCACCACCAACTGATTATAATTCCAGTGCCGGATCAGCACCCTAGCCACTGAACCCAACTTATATAACCTTCTCACCATCATCTCTGTAACCACCTGACCACCCTTCCAACATCCAGACCACCCTCCCCATCACCTATGCTCACTCTCCCTGTTGCTGGCCCACCAACCCAACCACTGCACCTCCATTGCAGCAGACATGCCACCATCCAGGCACCTATACTAGCTCCTCCAGCTGTCTACCCTTCATCTTCCTTGACTACCCTCATACTCCTGGCCAGCCATCCATCCTCAGCTGCCCACCCTTGGACCAACTGGACAACCCCTACAGCCAATGGACACGCCTCCCTATTTCCAGTTGCTCACTCTTACTGAAGCTGGACCCCCCACCTCAGACCACAGGCCAGCCTCTGAACCTCTTCTAATCATTCTTGAACTTGGACCAGCCCATTAGCCCTCAGAGCAATCTCTACTGCCAATCTGACCACTCTGCCTGGAGCTGGACCAACCCCTTAGGCCCCTGACCAGCATCCCCTACCCTGCTGATTGTCATCACTGCAGCCAGACCAGCAACTATATGTAACCAGGGTACCACCTCCCAATGGGCTACTACCCCTGCCTGCTTCCCTAGAATGCAGGTTGAGGGGCCTGGGTTCTGGTTTGGTAATTACAAGGGGCTCAATATCAACAATAATGCTATTTGCATGGTGCCTCCACCCAGAGTGATTTTTAAGTGGGTTTAATAACAAACTAGCATAACCCTCTGTGATGTTGTACCTACCCACAGCCCCAAACAGTGGTCCCACACATGGATTCAAGGTTACAATTACTGGTGAGTGCTAATAATATGCTCAGGGTTACCACACCTACCAAAGGGATTGTGGCTGTCTGGATTAACCCTGTACACCTGTAAAGAATGGTATGCAGCAACAATAATGCATCCTTTAGTTTTTCCCCAATAACCCAACACTCAGTAATAATGTGCTTTGAACCAATATAACACTTAAACAATAAAACTGATTTATTTAGGGGATTTGAACAAGGGGAAGGGATGCAAATTAAGGCTAAGATTAAAGTAATCTTTTGGCTTTTTAAGGCAGTATTCCAAGAGCACATTTAACCTACCTGGCCAGTTCATTTACTGCTCTCTGGGTACTCAGTATTTAATTAGCTGCAGGCCTGAGGTGTTGCAGCTGACTGGCTGGCATTGCAGCTGGTTGAGGCTCCTAAACAAATAAATGATTATTGTTCTTTTTGCTTGGCTGTAGTAACATAAACAGAAACTTTACCACACAGGAAATTGTAACCCCCAGGCCTGATGGCCTGCAAAACAGTCTAACACCAAACATGAACTTAGAAGGCAAATACTTTTTTCTTTAACATTAAATATACTTTATTGAATTTAATATGAGGAAAGAACTACAGACATACAATACATGACCTGAATGAATTTATCATAACAGATAAGACAGGGGTTAACCATATAACCAACAGGCATAAAACAAAAATAATTTAATATAAAAGAAACAAATCCCAACAAGATAGGACAATAAGAATCTTCCTTAATTATGCCCCTCCCACCCTGCCCAAATCTACCCACCCACCCCGACCATCTCGGAAAAGAAGCCCATAAGAAGACCACCTATATGGAAGATACAATAATAATACCAAGGAAGAAACCCACCAGCATAAAAGCAAGGAGAATTGGGTCATATGTGTTCTTTAAGTACACCAAAACTGTACCCAGGGCTACCCAAGTTAAAAATAACCAGAGTTAATGTACCATAGTGGATAAACAACTGGTGCATGAACTTCCCTTCCCATTCTAGATTAGCCTAGAGGGGTTCCACAAGTCTAATATAAGTACATGATTAAACAGTTAACAAAACAAATAATGGTTCCCAAATTTTCTTGTACCGATCATAGTGATCAGTTAGGCTTGCAATTATTCTTTCCACTTGTAAAGCAAATAATATTTCCCTGTGCCATTCAATAAAAGTGAGAATCATTTGATTGTACCAATGCCTTAAAAGTACCTTTTTAGCACAGGCCGAGACCAATGCCATGTAATATCTTTGGTTGTCAACCAGATCGGTGGTAACATCACCCAGTAAACACATCTCTAGAGATAATTTAGCATCAAGGCCTAATAAGGGGTCCAGAATGCATTGTATAGCATCCCAGAAGGGAACTGCTTTATCACAGGTCCATAGAATGTGAAATAGGCTGCCAGTTGCTTGACCACATCTGGAGCAAGTATCCGTGGGAAGTTTACCCATCCCATGTAATTTCACGGGTGTGTAGTATAGATTATGTAAAATTTGAAATTGCATGAGATGGTACCTATCCCATTTAATAAGTCTATAATTATGTTCCCATATGAGACACCAATTCCGTTTTCCATGTAGTTTTGGAAGAGCCTAGTCCCAGTAATAAAACAGATCCCCTTCTATTTCAACATAAGCCTCACACAACTTAGAGTAAAAATAGGAGGTGACAGTTTTCTCTGGTGAGTTTAACAACGTGGCATTTATCTTAGAACTGTATACATTGTGCCATGGTCCAGGACCAAAATGCTTAAACAACATGTGCGAAAGTCGGTAAAACCTGAAGGCAAAAAAAGGAGGCAGGGAAAACTGTTTCCTGGCATCTAAAAAGGTAATCAATGCACCTTGATCCAGAAGATAATCTACTGTTGACCCCTCTGCAAAAGGCCAAAAGAATGTAGTCAGTAGTTGGCCACCAATCTTAAAATTTGGATTTTTCAGTAATGGTTGTGAGGTGTCGGTACGAGAATCCACTTTAAAATAAGAACAAAGTTGCTGATGGGTTTTGATTGAAGACTCTATGAGTGTGCCTTTCAAAGAAGAAGGGAGTTGCCTCAGAGAAATATATAACAACGCCATGGTATTAAGAGTCAACTGGGAACAGTAGTATCTTTCTATTTCCAGCCATTGTGGGAAATAGTATTGGATCTGGTTAGTTTGGGCCAAGGGATACCAAAGAGAAACCTTAGAGCAATGGATGGCCATATAACACTATAGTACAGTATATTTGGGACTGATAACCCTCCTTTGGGTTTGGGCAGCATACATGTAAAAATGGCTTTCCACGCCGGTTCCCCTTGCCATATGAAGGAGGACATTAGTCTATGTATTTGAGAAAACTAACTGAGTGGAAGAGATTGATTAAGCATTTGTAGTGGGTATAGCAATAGAGGGAGCACATTCATCTTCAAAATATTTATGCAGCCCCACAGTGAAAGGGGTAGAAGGGACCAATGATTCTAGTCCACCTTTAATTGGTTAACCAATGGATCCAAATTATATATTTTTTTTAAATCAAAGTTTATTGTTTTTTTAGAACAAAAAGAACAGATCCAGTTATAATAATCTGATTTGTAAATGAAACCAGAGACAGTACATCACTGCATACACTGGAGCTGTTCCCCCCCAAGCCTATTCCCCCAACCCCCATACTAACCCCCATTCAGCACAGCTCAAACTTATTAGGTGAATTATCAAATTCTAAATTTGAAAGTAGCATGCAATATGCTAAATGGTAAGCAGCACGTGAAAAGGTTCCCAAATTTTCTTATACCTATTCTTTCTGTTACTAAGACTTGCCACCATTTTTTCAGTCCTGAGATTGGCTAACAATTCTTTAAGCCATTCCGAATAAGAAATATCTCCATCATCTTTCCAATAACAGAGAATAACCTTTTTACCGATAGGGAAATCAATGCTATATAATATCGCCTAGCAATTACTGGAATCAAGGTATAGTCACCTAAGAGGCATACCTCAGGAGTGAAAATATCCGAAAGACCCAACAAGGAGTCCATCTTCCGTAGGATGTCCTTCCAGAGAGTGGAGGCCTTAGGACATCCCCAAAATATGCGAAACAGTGAACCCTCTGCCTGATGACAATGGGAGCAGGTGGGTGAATCAATAAGCCCATACTTATATAATTTTTGAGTGGTATAATATATATTATGTAAAATGTGAAATTGTGTAAGCCGTAATCTATCCTGAGTAATGTATTTATGACAATTCGACCACAAAGTTGTCCAATCTATCTCCAGATCAGGAAAACATGAAGCCCAGTACCTCTCAGGTGCAAAACTAGTTGGGTACTTATAATTGTATAAAATTGTATACACGTTGGACACTGAGTAGGCCATACTGGACATAAGGAAGAGTTCGTCCAGGAAAGTTTTGATACTTTTTTGGAGCAGGTTCGGCCCAAACACCTTCACTATTAGATGTTTTAACTGAAAAACTTTAAACACAAGTTTACTAGGAATGCTGAAATTATTTAGTATTTCAATAGTTGAAAGCCATGAATTGTCCAGGGTAACAAGCTGAGAGAGCTTAGCACCTTCCAATTGAGGAAGCCACCTAGGCGTGATTGGCTTATTATCTATTTTTAAATTTGGGTTACCCCCGATAGGTTGAGCTAAGTCTAAGGTGTGATTATATTTCATAAAGAGACATATCTGGGAGTGTACTCTGACCGATGTCACAATGGAGGTTGATTTCAAAATTAAGGGAAGGGCACCCGGCCTGCTATGAAACAGCGACACTGGTGAGAGACTACTCTCTTTAATCAGAGACAACTAAATGTTGAGCCAAATAGGAACAAAGACAGAAGGATTAACTTCTCTCGTCTGTTCCAACCACCTCATGTATTTAACCATGTGACTCGCCCAATAATAAAAAGTCAAATGTGGAAGACGGAGACCCCCTTTGTCCTTAGGAGCTGCTATCTTGTAGAATGCAATCCTAGGTTGTTTATTACCCCAAATAAATTTTGTAATCAGGCCATTGATTTTACAGAACCAGGTTAAAGGCATCCAGTTATTAAGCAAATACAAAGGGTAAAACATCCTAGGAAAAACATTCATTTTAATTAGTTTCACTCGGCCCCAGAGTGAGATAGATAGTTTGGCCCACCTGTCTAGGTCTGCACCAATAGTATTTACTAGGGCATCCAAATTCAACTTTCGAAGTGAGGCTGGGTTCCAGGTAATTTGAATGCCCAAGTATCTTAAAGATTTCTGTGCCCAGGACATACCTGTCTCTATAATAATAGATTTAATCACTTTATAGTTAAGTGGGAAGATGAGATTTTTCCATGTTTAATTTGTAATTCGAAAAATTGGCATATTCTTCTATGATAGATAACATGGCAGGTATTGATTTGTCAGGGTACGATAGTTGTAATAATAGATCGTCGACATAGGTCGATACTTTAACCTCGTATCCCTGAATAGTAATTCCTTGAATCTTCGGGGAAGATTTAAGTCGGCGAATAAGGGGCTCTAAATATAAATTAATAAGTAAAGGGGATAATGGGCAGCCTTGTCTGGTTCCTGAGTGTAACATAAAACTTTTGGATATGACTCCATTAGCCACCACTCGAGCCGAGGGAGTGTTATAAAGAGCTTTAACCCAGTTTTGAAAAAGCAGAGGAAACTTATAGGTATTAAGGGCCCGAAATAAGAAATTCCGGTCTACCTTGTCGAACGCCTTCTCAGCATCCAGAGAAACCAAAACAGCTGGAAATGAGGCATCCCTGGATGCAGAAAGGACGTGAGACAGGGTTTGAAGGTGATCCATCGAAGAGCACTCTTTCATGAATCCCATCTGTTCAGGTCCAATAAGGTCAGGCAACACTAATGCAACACGATCCGCTAACATTTTTGCTAATATCTTGATATCCTGATTCATCAGGGATATTGGACGATAACTCGTGGGTAATTCTGGGTTTTTTCCCGGCTTCAATATGAGGACTATTAAAGCCTTCCATAAAGTAGGATCCACAGGTGTACCCAATAAAATATACTGAAATAAAGGTACTAATAAAGGTAATAACTTTTCTTGAAAAACTTTATAAAAATTAGCCGAGAAACCATCTGGGCCAGGTGATTTGTCTGAAGGTAAGTTTTTAATAACCATGAGAATTTCTTCAGATGATATTGGGGATACTAGCAATTCCTGTTGAGGCTCAGAAAGCGAAGATAAACCAGATGCCTCTAAGTAAATGTCTAGGCTCCGTTCTGATAATTAATTTATCTTAGAATTGTATAACTTTCCATAATACTGCTGGAATTCCAACACTATGTCCTCCAGAGATGTTTTTAGGGTACCATCTAATTGGGAATGGATTGATGGAATATATCTATTCGCTTCCTGTTGTTTAATCCGAGTGCCAATAACCTTCCTGCCTTCTCTCCTGATCTGAGTAATTTGCCTTAGCTTCAGAATAGCTAATCGCTTTCTCCTTAATATTTCCAAATAAGCCTCATTTAATTTTACCAGCTTTTGCTGAAGGATTCTTGAAAAATTATGAGAAAGTAGTGATTCTTTCAAACGGATTTGTTCAAGAAGAGAAGTTCCTTTCCTTTTCCTTTTTCCTTTGTGTAGCCATACTAATTAATATTCCCTAATGAAAGCTTTAAAAGCGCCCCATATAAAATCTGGTCTGGAGATAGATTGAAGGTTAGTTTCTATAAATTGCTCTATACGTTTATTAATAGTTTTAACTATGTGGGGATCCTTTAACATTTGATTATTGATCTTCCACCAGGAGGTTTTCTTGGGAAGAAATGAAAGAGCAAGCTGACAGGTTACCAGTGAATGGTTGGAAGGTGGATCTGATTGTATAGAGGCTTCTGTTACTGCAGGAAGAAATGTTTGAGAGAGAAAAATGTAATCAATACGTGTAGCCATTTTATGGACTGGCAATAAAAAAGTGAAATCTTTCTCTGAGGGGTGCAAGACCCTCCAAACATCACACAGAGCACAGTGTTCTATGAATTCCTTGAGGGCCCTTTGTGCAGAAGAGCGGCCTCTCCTCAAAGGAGAAGAATGATCCATTAATGGATCCATAACGGTGTTTATATTACCTCCTATAATAAGCGGTAGAGACAGAAATGGGTATAAAAGTTCAACTAGTTGCGTAAAAAAATCGGGAGAATCTACATTAGGCCCATAAAGACTTCCCAGGAGAATCTTGGTGGCATATAAAATACAGTGAATGGAAAGAAACCGGCCTTGTGGGTCCTTAAGCACCTGCTTAAGAACAAAAGGAATTTTTCTATTAATTAAAATCAATACCCCGGCCCTGTTGGAGACAACCCCTGTGGAAAATACATAGCTAATTTGCTGTCTTCTCATGCAATTTGCCTCTGAATCCAATAAATGTGATTCTTGTATTAAAGTGATGTCTACAGACAACAAGGCAAAGTACTTGAGAACCTTATATTGTTTTACGTGCTGTCTCAATACTTTAACATTCCACGTTGCAATCTTGATAACATTAGCCATTATTACTCGTTTCTTGCAATTTAACTTGAACAGGTAATGAGTTACCCAGATTAATCAGTCCTAAGAAACCTAGGAAAGCTGTGCTGAATCCCTTCCCCCAGACCCCACTTAACCCCCCACCCTCCTCCAACAACAATCAAGATACAACACTAATCTACCAACCCTCCCTCACCCTTCAACCTATCACAGGTTTCGCTCTGCAGCATACCAATACCATTGTTCTCTCTCTCCAGCCACCCTTGGGTAACCCTCACCATAAATTTAACAATGGTGGGCCAGGTAGATACAGTCTAAACATCATTCAGAATAAATTCTAAAAATAATACAAGCCAAAGAAAACATCTATAGGATTGCTTTAATAAAATCCTAAGTGGCTGTGTCCCTCTAAAAGTTATATTCTTATGCTGTGGTTCTTTTTGTAATTTAAAGAACCCTCAGAAAATAATAAAAACTGGTTTAGTCTACCTACAGCCCCTTAAAGATTAAGTTCCAAACTAAATCCTGTTTTATGCCCATATAAATAGTGTCAGCCTGTTACACAAAACTATCATTTGGTCTGCTGGCTTCCTCTAGCGATGAGTAATGCAAACAATATTCCCTTCCTACATCGGGAGCTAAAAAACAAATATGATCTTTGGTTTTGAAGTTCTACACAGTTTTTTAATTCAATCCAACCTCTTTTAATCTCAAATACTAATGTCCTGCCTCTCTTGTTTTCATTCTGCCAGAAGAACCAGGAAGCAAATGAGAGGAACCAGCTGGTGTTTCTTCAGCAATCATTTCTCTTTCTGGATAAAGAGGAGTAGATTTCTGAAGCTGCTTTCCCAACCAAAATACTCTGAAGTACCCTTTAATTTCAGACTTGGGAGTAGAGGCAACTCACACTTAGAGCTGGTTTGGTATACCTACAGCCCCTTAAAGATTAAGTTACAGACAAAATCCTGTTTTGTGCCCCATATAAATAATTTCAGCATGCTACACAAAACTATAGGTTGGTCTGCTGGTTCCCTCTGACAATCACAGTAAGCAATACAAGCAATATTCCCTTCTTACATCAGGAGCTAAAACACAAATTTGATCTTTTGTTTTGAAGAGCTACACAGTTTATTACTTCAGTCCAATCCCTTTTGATCTCAAATACTGATGCCATGCATCTCTTGTTTTCGTTCTACCAGAAGCACCAAGAAGCAAATGGGAGGTACCAGCTGGCATTACTTCAGCAAACGTTTCTCTTTCTGGATAAAAAAGGGTACATTTCTGAGGCTGTTTTCCCAGCCAAAACACCACAAAGTGCTTTTTAACTTCAGAGCTGGGAATAGAGGCAACTCACACTTCACGGAACAGCTCAGGCAGAAATTCTTTTAAGCCAGTACGAGCTGCCTCTGGATCGTTGAAGTTATGCCAGACACCCGAGATTAGAACCTGCAAATGCGCCAGATACAGCATCTTGAATCGAATTCCAGCCACTATTAATTTCGAGACATAAGGATGAAAAGCGGTGCGTCGCTGCCTGGCAGTAGCAGGGAGATCATGGGCAACTCTTACTTTCCTGCCCTCCCAGATGATATCTTGTGTCTCCCTGACTTTTTTCAAGATGTGCTGGCACTCGAGAAAATTGAGAAACCTGAAGATCAGGGGTCTCGGTGGTGATCCAGATGGGGAAGGTGGCCTAAGGGCCCTATGTGCCCTCTCTATCGAATACTTAGCCCCAAAAGGTGAGGGACCAGCAATACACTCCACAAACTCCTGGATAAAAATAATCGCATTCTGCCCCTCTTCAGCTTTAGGCAATCCTATCAGGACTGCATTGTTTCTTCTACTTCGCCCCTCAAGGTCCTCCAGTTTAGCTTCGATCCTGGAGATCTTCTGCCTCATGGCTACCAACTCCGGATCAATTTTATCTATTCTTTTTTCCAGAGAATGAACTTTGGCTTCGGAGTCCGAGGTTTGTCGGGATACTTCCTCCAAAGTAAGCGATAACGCTTTAATTTCAGTTGTCAGAGATGTGAGCTCCTCTTTGAAGGGTCTGAATTTGGCTAGAAACCTAGCCAAGGTTAACGGTTCTTGCTCGGCTACATTGGAAGATGCTTCCCCTGAGTTGGCTGTACTTGCAGGTGTAGGCTTCTTGGGGCCTTTCTCGAGAGTGGAGGGTGGTGTTCTTTTAGGCAAATTCTTCTTCATTTCCATCTCCATTTGGGACACTATGTAATCTAGGAATGAGACGGTCTTTTTAGACATCCTTCACCCCCTTTTCCAATTATTTCCTTTACTCTAAACTGAAATATAAATGTAAAAAGTGATCGGGTGGCTGGAGCAACCGAGAGAAGCCTGCAGTCAGTACCTACATCACGTGACCTCTCCAAATTACATTTTTTCATTTTCATTGAGGATGTACTTAAATAGATCACTAAATATTTGAGTTTGTCCTGGACCCATACCATACTGAGATGATCTAGGCTGGCCTTTGTCATAACTACAATTAATGGCATAACCTCTGTTTTAGCCATGTTTAGTTTATAGTTTGAAAAAAGACCAAATGCATTAATTAAGTCTAATGTTACATAAAGAGAAGTGTCTGGTTGAGTTACATGTAACAGAATATTGTCAGCATACACTGACAGGTTGTATTGATGGGGACTGATTCTAATACCACAAATTTGTGCCATAACATTTATTTTCCAGATTAGAGGTTCCAGAAATAAGTTAAAAAGAAAAGGGGAAAGCAGGCAACCTTATTGAGTGCCCTGGTGTAACATGAAGCTTTGTGAAAGGACCCCATTGCAAAAAATCTGAGCTGATGGATGAGTACATAATACTTTGATCCATTGGATAAATGTGTGAGGAATGTTGTATTTGGGCAAAAGATAAAATAAATAGTCCCATTAAACCCTGTCAAAAGCTTTGTCTGCATCCAGGGACGTCAAAAGTGCAGGGGTAAGGGAGTCCCTGGATGCAGAGATGAGATGGGAAACCTTTCACAGATGATCAGATGAATGTCATCCAACCACAAAACCCATCTGTTCGGGACTGATCAGGAGACCCCAAACACAATTTATTCTGGTATCCAAAACTTTAGCATACATTTTAAAATCAACATTAATTAATGAAATTGGTCTATAGTTGCTAGCCAGGAGTGGGTCTCTGCCAGGCTTAGGGAAAATTACAATTAAAGCTTCAGTGAGGGATACATCTGACAATCCTTTGGTGTCAAGATAGTTGAATAACCACAGTAAAATCGGGGCAAGGAGGGTCTTTAATTTTTTATAAAAATTTGGGGTAAATCCATCAGGACCAGGAGATTTATCAGAGGACAGAGAGTCAATGACTGAACATATCTCTACCTCGGTGAATGGTTGGATCAGATAATCAGATTGGGAGGGTAACTCATGTCAGGAAGTCATCAAGGGAGGCACTGTGAAAAGGGTCTAAAGATGGAGTATATAAGGTCCGATAGTAAGATTGAAAATGTTCCATAATATCCTTCGGGGTTGTTAGAAGAAGGCCTGAGTCAGAACGAAGGGATGGGACAATCCTGTCTGCAATTTGAGTGCATAAACGAAGCGCTAAAAGTTTTCCTGCTTTTTCACCTTGATCGAAATATTTGGTTCTGGTATGCAGTATCATATCCCCTAGAATCTGATTATATTTGGCCGGGACTCTAAGTGAAGCCAATCCACCTCAGAGGAATCAGAGGTCAAAGAAGTTTCCAAGGTTCTAGTTTGAGAAAGCAGGGTAGAAAGTTCCCATGTAACCAATTTTTTCCTTCTACAGGCTAAACAAATGAGCTTGCTCCTAAGGGAGCACTTAAGGACAGCCCATAGAATATCCTGTTTGATCGTTGAAGGGGCATTTACTTCTAAAAAGGAGGTGACAAATCACTGGATATGACCTATTAAATCTGGAGACTTTAGTAATTGGTTGTTCAACGTCCAAGTTTTCTCTCTAACAGTCATGGAGGAAAGGTTAACCTGAAGAAGGACTGGGTGGTGATCCAATAGGACCTTAGCACTATACTGACAAAAATGAACTTGCGGAAGGTGTTCTATCCCCAACAAAAAAATAGTCAATTCTTGAGTATGAGGTGTGTGGTGTAGAGTAAAAAGAGTAGTCCTGAGTAATTGGATGAAGGGCCCTCCATGGCTCACTGAGCCCCAGGGAATCCATCATATGTCTCAGGACTAACTGGCCCGGGGAAAGGGCTGGATGTGGATTACCAGACCTATCTAGGTTGTTCTGAAGGACCAGATTCCAGTCTCCAGCCAGAATCATGGAAAGAGAAGTCCAGGGAGAGAGTAAAGTTATTAATTTTGCAAAATAAACAGAGTCATCAATATTAGGGCTTTATATGTAAACCTGGACAACCTCCGTGAGACCAAGTAAAGCCTGTAGGATAAGGAACCGACCCTGGGTGTCACTGATCTCATGGAGCAACCAGAAGAGAACCTTCCTGGCCACTAGTATAGCGACCCTTTAGTATGGGAGTCCAGGCCAGATCCAAATGCTTGTCCCACTCAGAAACCCAGAAGTAACAGAACCTGGGTAGGGGAAAGATGCATTTCCTGTAAAAAGGCAACATCCACCTGCAACTAATTTAGATGTTTGGCCCTTTTCAGTGGGGTCTGGGCTGCCTAAACATTCCACGAACAAAAACAACAGTTAATTATTTATTTCATAATTCGGTTTACAACCTTTGAGTCAAGGACTCATTTACAAAGGCACCTCGTCGTAGGGAGGGTAGGCAACAATTGGTGGTTAAAAGCCATGATTACCTTTTAGTGTAGGATCACACAAGGAGGGCACATTGGTGGTGGTAAAAACAGGAAATCTCTCTATCAAAAAAAAGGATAGCCTTATTCTGAGTTGGCCCACCCACCCTCTTCCCCCCTTTACAATTTACCAGAGCAATCTCCAAACATATACAAATCCCCTCAAAGTTCTGAGTTTGCCCCAAATTGTCAACAAAACCCTTAACAATAAGTCCCACCCCCCCCCATCGATCTGTTCAGTGCATGACTGCCAAGGGCATACAGCGGCAAAGCAGACCCAGCTCCCACCACCCAATCTAACACAGAGTAAATCTGTAAAAGAAAGAGAGTTATGTACCAATAATGCTCAGATAAAGGTAAAACATTAACGGGACACTGTCAACCCCCTTAGGCCTCAAAGTGTTCCTAGTATAAAAAACACATTTTATGATTGCCAACATTCTATAAAGATTGTTGATGTAGCTGATAGTTTGATTCTTATTTTCTTTAAAAAAGTAAAAAACAGACTGCCCAACATATTGGTGTTATCCCACCAAAACAGGTTTGTTTACATTCCCTGATCAACTCCAAATACATCTTTCCTGGACTTGGGAACATCCACAAAACAGTCTAGCCCCTCATAATGCAGTGGTAGTTTAGGAGGCTACTGCCTTATGAGTGACTGCAGTGTTTGGGTATGATTCTAATGCTCAGGAAGTATGCAGTAAGAACAGAACCAAGATTGTAAACAAAGACAAGGTTGTTTATAAATATACATTGCCATGCATTTCAGTTCTACTAAACAAGGAGACAGACAAAACAAACAGCAACATCAATGAATTTTAGAGAGGGTAAGCAATCATAAAATGTGGGATTTCAACTAGAAATAATATAATGAAAAAAAAGGTTGACAATGTCCCTTTAAAGCCACATAAATACAACAGCAAAAATAAAACTAGACTTGAAAGGGTGCACAACATGAGGATCTACCAAAAAAAAAACAAACAAAAAAAAAACTACAAGGCTATACTAAGAAGAAAAAGAAATACTATTATTAAGTCTGAGCCCCAGAAATGAAAACAGTTAAGCTGAGTCAGGGCACCAATACATATGCTTTAAGCAGGAGAACGTAGTCCACCAAATCCAGTAAATTGTAGGAACCCGCTACACAACAAGGTAACCTGGTTCACCTCCACATAAAAAGGGAGGGAAGCAAACAAGCAGCATTTTAACAAACTAGACAAAAAAACTACAGTCTAAACCCTATAACAAAAGGCAACATGTGAGAAATAACAGTAGTAACATCAAAACATTAAAGAGATTCTTTAAACGAGTCAGTGCTGTTCTTCATACACATAATCCAATAACTGAGTCTTGAGTCCAGAAAGAACAAACCCAAGTCCAGGATGTCTAAATTAAGACCATAGGAAGCCACTACCCTGGTGGGTCATACCAAAAAACGAAGGAAGCAGAGCAGGATGCAAAACATGACAGTTCATCTCACCAATAACCAGGCTGACAGTCATTATGGTATTTACTGTTGTCACGTAGCTATCCAGGAGAGAAAATACATTACTACCTGCTCATTCCCAAATGTTATGTAGCTGCCGTTAATCCCAAGAAGAGAAGGATGTAAAGAGTGGAAATATGTGGGTAGCAGCTTTGTCCTACCCAAAAAAACTCTCCATGTCAGGAATGAGGATATAATCCTTGATCGAAGAAGGAACTTGCGGTACAGGCGACATTGTTGAACAATGAAGATCGCTGTTCAATACAGGCATGACCCACAAAGGTAGTGCAATCTGATGCTGCGGAGAGAACATGGGTTGACCAAGGGAAGACAGTAAGGTTATCCCCAGACATCTGCCCTGATGAATTGGACAACATTTGAAATATTTACTATGCAGGGATTATTGACACCAGGCTCCAGGGATCAGGCATACCAGTCTTAAATGAGGAGAGCACACATTACAAAATCCAAGTTTTGCCAAGAATTGAACAAAAGTGACACTGCAGCTTCAAAGAAAGACAGTTGAGCGGAGCATCAGTGAAAGACAAGGCACATCTCCACAGCCCATCTGGTGAAATATGTGATGCTCAGGCAAGGGACTAGTTAAAGGGCCAAATGTAAATGGACACTGATTAAATAAAGAGGAAACAGCAGTAATCATGAAGCAGCAGGCTATCACAAATAGAGAGACATTCAACCAAGCTGCCCAGGAATTTAGCGAGGTGTAAATAAGTGTGGCAGCAGTTCTTTGAGGGCAGTAGAGGCTTAATCGACTGACTCCCATGACTTCCACTTGCCCCAATTTGGACTTGAAGATGGGCAGAATACAGAACTTTGAACCACATTCTGGCAGCTATCATGTTAGAGACAAGCGGATGGTAGGCTGCTCATCATTATCTGACCGATGTTGGCATATCCTGTAAGACACGGAGTTTCTGTCCTTCCCACAGTACTTCTTTCAGATCCCTCACCTTCTGGAGTAGGTGTTGCTTGTCAAGGTAATTTCAAAATTTGAAAATGAAGGGTCAGGGGCTGCATTATCTGGACGTGGCCGGTGTAATGCTCTGTGAGCCCATTCTATAATATAGATAGTCCCATTCTGGGACGGGCCAGCCAGTTTTGAGAAAACTTCTGGGCAAACAGTATAGGTGATGTGCCTTCTGCTTTTTCTGGGAGACCCAGAACAACATTGCACCTCTGACTGCAGCTCTCTAAGTCCTCCAGCTTGGACTCTATCTTAGTGAGCTTGTGTTGCAAGGCTGCATGGTCAGCTTCAGATCTATCTCTCCATTTCTCGAGAGAGAACATTTTTACTTCATTGTCTCCAACACGTTGCCCAAGATCAGATAAGTCTTATCTTAATGATTTAATTTCCGAAGTTAATAATTGTATGGCCTCCTTCATGGATGTGAATTCTGATAGAAATTTCTCCTTTGTGACTGGCACAGTACCCGGAGTAGCAGTAGTACCTTGTTCGGGTCCCTGAGGTTGGGCCTTGGAGTACTTTGATTGTTTGCTCCGGGTAGGAAGTGGAGTGTGACGTGATAAGGCAGAACGTATCTCTGAGTCCATTTTTGCCCCACATTTTCACAAATGCTGGAAGCTCAGAAGGCAGTAGTATGTTAATAGCCTTGATGTCTGCTATAAAAAGTAGAAGTGGTAGATTATTTAGCGAGTTAGAGTGGTGAGGAACAGGAGCTGGTGAAGGGAGCTGCTCACCCAGACCCAGGCATCACATGATTCTGGCAGCAATACTTTTAATTTTGTGTTGCAGGGACAAGCCCTGTTGTTACTCACAGAACCGAGCTCTTGGGATCTGGGATGGTTGCTTGACGGGTTTCTCACAAAACAGGATTGGACTATCTGGTTCTTGGCTGCAGGCTTCAGGTTTTCATCCTTTTCCTTGGCAAGGACCAGCATACAGGGACCAGGGCTAACATGACTCACCCACACATCACAGCTTCCCTCCCAAGGGTGGCCGCAACCCATGATGAATGTCATCACATGAGCTGACTCCCCAATCTGATCTTCTAGCAGTTTGGCATCACAGGTTTAAACTCTGGCACGGTCTTAGTTAGGTCACGCAGCTTACCTCTGACACTCTGCCGTCTCTGTAAAGTAGGCTGACAGAATTTAGACTCAGGTCTCCTCTCTGGCAAATGAACAAGAGACAATTCTAGTAACCCCTGGTTTCAGTTTCAGGTCGCAGACTCTGAGGCAAACAGGTCTCCCTATGAGATACAGTTTGGCAATGTTCAGATTCTCTGAACCCTTCAGTCTGGAATTTAAGCTCAGAATAAACTACTTCTTCTCTCTGCTTAGGAACTTTAAAAGATATCTGCAGCACTTTGCAGTGTCAGTGGCTCAGCAGGTAGCACACTTGCCTCTGAGGTCGGGAGATCAGTAGGCTGTGGGTTCTATCCCCACACCAGGCACTTGGGTTAATATCCCAATACTGACACTGTAGTGCAGCATGAGGGGGGTGCTGCACTCCTGAGGTGCCGTCTTTCAGATGAGATTTTAAACCGAGGTCCCATCTTCCTGTTCTGGTGGTAGTTCAGGTGGATGTTAAAGATCCCATGGCACTTCTCGAAAAGAGCAGGGGAATTTCCCGGTGCAATGGCCAAATTTCCTCCATTCACAATAAATACCACCAACATCTTCATCTGGTTCAAGGTCAGTTGGCAATCATCTGTATCCCCCTTCCCTGGGTCGTGCCTGAAAATAGGCAAGATTTGTCTAGTGTACTTACCCAGTCAACAAAAACTAAATAAATAAATAAAATAAAAAAAAACTTGGCAGTTCCAACAATCCACACAGGAATTCAGGCTGAGGAGAGGTAAACAGGATTCTCCCCAAATTCACCGAGCTGAATATGGAGTCTCCTCTCAGGTTAAAAACTCAAGCTAGAGTAACTGTTCAGCTGTTTCTTTCAACTGACTAGGAAAGGAATTCAGAAATCTGGTTGGCTGCCCATGCTGACAGTCACAGATCCAGTGTCCTGATTAATTAAAATGGGTGCCAAGCACACAGTTCACAGTTTGTCCCAGCAGCCATGGTAGAAGAACCCATTAGGACCCCTTGTGTTCCAGTTGGCCCAAAGCAGTGTCAAAGTATCAACATGGTCGCTGGCTGACAGAAAGGTTAACAGTCCCAAATGTTAAAGTTCATTTTAAACACAGCAATTTAGCTTCAGCAATAAATGTTTACAGTTAGAGCCTCATTTGTACTGGTATGCAACTATACAATGGAACTCATAGGAGTGATGCCTGGCCGGTCACGAGCCTCATTCTACCTGGACCCAGCACAGGCTGTACACTATGTACACAAAGCTAAACATCTTAAAGCCACAGTGCAGCAGCATTCATTCACACACCTGCACAGGAACCAGGAATATAGCAACACTTTACATTTGGATTATATTTACATCATTGGATATTGGCCAGGCTCTCAAAGGCAGAGCATCAGCTGGGACTCTTCCAGGCAGGGAGCACCACAGCGTCCAGGGAGACAACCCTAGGTAACATAGAAACATAGACATAGAAGTTGATGGCAGATAAGGACCGCAAGGCCCATCCAGTCTGCCTATTTCTTTTTCTACCTTATAAATGTGCCATCGGCCTTTGCTCTGTCAGTGGCCTATCTATTCATAGTCATTTGTATTGCTCCCTTATGCCTATCCCATGCCTGTTTGAAGCCCTGCACTGTATTCATAGCCACTACTTCTTGTGGTAAGCCATTCCATGCATCCACCACCCTTTCTGTGAAAAAGAATTTCCTCACATTCCGCCTTAATCGTCCCCCCTCTAATCTCATGCTGTGTCCTCTTGTCCTGCTGTTTTTCTTATATTTAAACGTTAGACTCTTTCACCTTGTTAATGCCCTTAAGGTGTTTGAATGCCTCAATCATTTCACCTCTCTCCCTCCTTTGCTCAACGGTATACATATTGAGCTCTGTTAATCTGTCCTCATACAGTATGTCTTCTGATGCAGTCCCTGCACCATTTTGGTTGCCCTTCTCTGGACTGCCTCAATCTGGTTAATGTCCTTGTGAAGGTGTGGCCTCCAATACTGCACGCAGTACTCCAGGTGGGGCCTAACCAGTGTCTTGTAAAGAGGGATTATTACCTCCCTCTTACGACTTGTGATACCCCTACTAATACACCCTAACACCCCCCTAGCCTTACCTACTGCTTTAGAGGTCTGCTTGGATGATTTCAGGTCATCAGTGATGATGATGCCCAAGTCTTTCTTCCTTGTGACTGCTAGCAACTCCTCCCAGCCTATAGGTGGCTTCAGGGTTTCTCTTTCCTATGCATGATCTTGCACTTCTTTGCATTAAATCCCAGTTGCCACTCTTCTGACCATTTTGGTTAGTTTATCCAGATCTCTTCTCATTCTGCCCACCCCATCTGGATCATCTACTCTGTTGCAGATCTTGGTGTCATCTGCAAACAGACAAGCCTTTACCCTCTAGTCCATCTGCAAGATCACTAATGAAGATGTTGAAGAGGACTGGCCCCAGGACTGATCCCTGAGGTACCCCACTTGTGACTCGCATCTCTTCTGACTGTATACCATTTACCACCACTCTCTGTTTTCCCATCAACCAGTTTGCCACCCAGTTGACCAACTTCGACCCACCCGAGCCTATCCAGCTTATTTATCAATCTTCTATGTGGAACAGTGTCAAAAGCTTTGCTGAAGTCAAGGTAGGCAACATCAACTGCTCCCCCTTGGTCCACCTCTCTGGTTACCTAGTCAAAGAAATCTATGAGATTAGTTTGACAGGACCTTCCTTTTGTAAACCCATGCTGTCTTGGATCCTGTGCCCCTATGGATTCCAGGTGTTGCACTATCCTTTCCTTAAGGAGTGCCTTCATAATCTTGCCCACTACAGAAGTAAGACTGACTGGTCTGTAGTTCCCTGCCTCCTCCCTGCTACCACTCTTGTGGAGCGGGATCACATGAGCCCTTCTCCAGTCTTCTGGGACCTCTCTGTGCTCAGAGACTCACTAAACAGTTCTGCTAATGGCTCTGCTAGTTCCACCTTTAGCTCTTAAGTACCCTGGGATGTATGCCATCAGGTCCCATTGCCTAATCCACCCTGAGCTTAGCAAGCTCTTGTAGGACCCTTTCTTTGTGAAGGGAGTAGTGCTCACCTCTCTCCCCTGTGTCCATGATGCTGAGCTGGGCCTGCCCACCTTCTCTTCAGTAAATACTGAGCAAAAGTATCTATTTAGGATAGATGCCTTTACAGGATCCTCCTCCTCACATGCTCCCTTTTCTCCATTAAGCTTAGCAATACCCCTCTGGACTTTCTCCTTTCACTAATGTATCTATAGAAAGTCTTGTCACCTTCTTTTCTGTTAGTGCTAGTGTTTCCTCAGTTTTGGACTTTGCCTGCCTTACTGCCTTCCCTGCTTCCCTTAGGGCAGTTTGGTATGCCTTCCTATCTTCATCCCGCTGTGTTCTCTTATATTTCCTGAAGGCCAGCCTTTGGCTCTGACCTTTCTGCTACTGTATTTGAGAACCAAAGTGGTTTCCTTCTTCTTTGCACTTCCTTTTCTGTCTAACACAACGGATGTTGCTTCAAGTATTGCATCCTTAATGCTTGCCCACTTTGCCTGTACCCCTCACCTGTGTTTCTTTTGCCAGGGCTAGCTTAACTCTGTTGGCCATATTATCAAAGTCAGCTCCTCTGAAGTCCCATATTTTGCCTTGGAATGGGATGATTTAGATGTAGTAGCCAAATTGAACCATACCATGTGATGGTCACTGGCCCCAGGTGACCTTCTACCTGGACATCTGTGATCCCTTCCTTGTTAGTCAGTACTAGATCTAGGATAGCCCTGTCTCTGTGGGTTGCTGTACCAGTTGTTTGAGGCCCTCCCCTGCAGGGAATCCACTATGTGTCTAGTTCTGGCAAATGTTCCTGCTGGTATTGACCAATCTGTATCCGGCATGTTGAAGTCTCCATTATCAGAACCTCCCTTTAGCTGTCATGTTTTGTATATCTTCTAACAGTAATGTGTCTATGTCCTCCCCTGGTCTGGGGGCCTGTAGACAACCCCAGTTCTTATGGCTGTCCCATTTCCTGTTTCCAGGGTGACCCACAGTTTTCTGGCTCCTTATGTGTATTCTGAATTTCTGTAGCTTTGATATTTTCATTGACATACAGGCCACTCCTCCCCTTTTGCACCTTGGTCTCTTCTGAACAATACATAGCCAGGTACTGAAGTTTCCTATGTGGTTACTGGTAAACCACGTCTCACTAATTGCTACTATGTCCAGTTTAGCCTCTGACATTATTGCCTGCAGGTCTGGGATCTTATTTCCGAGCTGTGAGCATTTGTGTACATGATTTTCCATTGGCCAGATTTTGGTGTGTTAGTTGTTCGGTGAGGTTTGGCATCACCCCTGTGCATCGTATGGGGAGACAAACCTTTTTTCTTACCTGGTAATGCAAATGAACTGCAAACATGCTGAATCCCTGTTTGACCACTAGCTGAGGGGGGAAGGGTGTTCTTCTCATTCAACGTATGGGGTGCTGCACCCCTCTCCCTATTTGCTAGTTTAAATATTCTGCAAAGACGCTCAAACTTCTGCCCCAATGCACTGACTCTCCTTAGTCAGATGCAGTCCATCAAATTGAAGAACTTTCGCTCCCAGAAATGTTGCCAGTTCCCTACAAATCTGTGTCCTTTTTCCTGGCACCAGCCCTTGAGCCACGTGTTTAGCTCCCTATCTCCCTTCTCTCGACCTTCCGTCCATCTGCTCCTCTCCCAGACTGGCAGGATCTCAGAGAAGGAGATGCCAGATGAAATAGATGATAGTTTGTCACCCAGCCTGGTCAGGTGTTCCTTGGTTCTCACAACTGACCGGCTGAGAGATCATTAGTCCCTATGTGTACTAGGACATCAATGTTTTCTCCTACTTTGTGAACAATTTTAGCAATGCGGTCAGTGTCTCTCCATGCTGATGTACCTGGGAGACATCTGATCATTATCCCTGGCTGGAGATGGGTATCAACTCCCCGAATCATGGAGTCTCCAATGATCAGAAGTTTTTTATATTTCCTTTTTGCTTTGTTTGTTTTGGTTCCTGATTTGGGTGAGTTTTGTCGTGCTAGCTCCTGTGCTGCAGTGTCCTGCCCTGCAGTGTCTTCTGCCTCTTTGTTTGATTTTAGAGATAGAGGCAGATACCTGTTTGTAGTGTTTATATGGTTTTTGGAAGTAATATGCTGGACAGCAGAGAGTGATGGGGCACCCGATTTGCCCCTCCTAACCACCTGCCAACCTCCTGGACCAACTACCCTCTGCGGTTGAGGTTTTTCTGTTGGATGCTGGGGAATTGGCGGGTGGTTATTATAATGTATTTCCTCTTGAATATGAAATTTGAGCTGTGTAATCTCTGCCCATGCTGCCCGGAGCTGAGCCCTAAGATCTCCAAAGGTCCAGCATGTAGGACAGTGTCCTAAATCCTGTAAGACTGTCCTTCTGAAAATTGTTCCACAGTACCTGCAGTTAATGATATCCATTCCAGATAAGTTGCTGGGTTTATAACCTAGTCAGAGTAATTAGAAGGGAAAAAAAGGAAAAAATGCAAGTAATGGTTTGATTGTGTTTTGTTTAACTTGTTATAACAAGTTAAATTACTAGTGCCCCAGTAAATGAGCTCACCTTGTGGATGCCCCACTGATCCACCCCTTCCTGCTCTGCCACAGGAAATGTCACAACTGTGGTATCCTATAAAAGCAGTGTAGTGTGGGATGGTTGGGGATGGGGGTGGGTGGTTGGGCGCTTCCCCTGCCAAAAAAGAAGAACCACGGATGAAAGAATAAGGAGGTAAGAACAGAAACAATCAGTCAGCAACAAATGCAGTAACCCTGAAAGCTTATCCTAATGTTAGATAAAACTGCAAAACCTGTAAAAGCACACACCTGTAATAATTTCAGAGAAGATATATGCTGTAAGAAACACTTAGCTACAGAGAAAAATAAAGCAATGAAATGTTAACAACAAACAGTAGCAATCCCTGTGAGTAAAAAATAAAAACAACACCACACAGTAAATCTGTTTAGCCAAAATAAGTCTTAATCTTTTTGCCTTGCTCTGGTAAATTTCTCTACTCTGCCTTTCAAGCAGTCTTACAAGGAAAGAGCTCAGGTGAAGCTAGGTGCCTTGGCCAGCAAACCAAGTCTTTTACCTCCAAGATATCAACTAACCTGACTTTTTAACCCTTCTTTCTGTTGGAAATTACTGACAGTTTGCCAGCCCCACCCCCCACATACACACCTAATCCTTTGGAAGAGCTGTGGAAGGAAAGCAATCAGCTCCTTCAATGTGAGAAGGAGACTAAAACACCTCTGAGACAACAAACCTTTTCAACAAACAACAACAACAACAACAAAAAAACAAGAATAAAATGAAACACAGTGTCAAACAGTAATTTTGCTTAGCCCAATGACAAAAAAGTCACAAAAATGTAAGCTCCACCTGTAATACAGTAATTTCAGAGAAGATATACCCTGTAAGAAACACTTTGCTACAGAGAAAAAGCAGTAACAGAAGATATACCTTGCAAAAGACAAATTGAATCAGAAGATTTACAGCAGTAATCTGTTAGCACACACCTGTAGGCACACCTTGTAATGATGCAGAAGAAGGTATACCAGCAACAACAATTTGAATCAGAGAAAAATAAAGCAATGAAATGTCAGCAACAAACAGTAGCAATCCCTGTGAGTAAAAAATAAAAACAACACCACACAGTAAATCTGTGTAGCAAAAATAAGTCTTAATCCTTTTCCCTTGCTCTGGTAAGTTTCTCTACTCTGCCTTTCAAGCAGTCTTAGAAGGAAAGAGCTCAGGTGAAGCTAGGTGCCTGGCCAGACAAACCAAGTCTTCTACCTCCAAGATATCAACTAACCTGACTTTTTAACCTTTCTTCTGTTGGAATTACTGACAGTTTCAGCCCCCCCACATACACACCTAATCCATTGGAAGAGCTGTGGGAGGAAAGCAAATAGCTCCTTCAATGTGAGAAGGAGACTGAAACACCTCTGGGACAACAAACAACAACAACAACAAAAAAACAAGAATAAAATAAAACACAGTGTCAAACAGTAATTTTGCTTAGCCCAATGATAAAAAAGTCACAAAAATGTAAGCTCTACCTGTAATACAGTAATTTCAGAGAAGATATACCCTGTAAGAAACACTTTGCTACAGAGAAAAAGCAGTAACAGAAGATATACCTTGCAAAAGACAAATTGAATCAGAAGATTTACAGCATTAATCTGTTAGCACACACCTGTAGGCACACCTTGTAATGATGCAGAAGAAGGTATACCAGCAACAACAATTTGAATCAGAGAAAATAAAGCAATGAAATATTAGCAACAAACAGTAGCAATCCCTGTGAGTAAAAAATAAAAACAACACCACACAGTAAATCTGTTTAGCAAAAATAAGTCTTAATCCTTTTCCCTTGCTCTGGTAAGTTTCTCTACTCTGCCTTTCAAGCAGTCTTAGAAGGAAAGAGCTCAGGTGAAGCTAGGTGCCTTGGCTAGCAAACCAAGTCTTCTACCCATCATTTGGGGGGGGGGTACATATGTTTAGAGTCTGAGCCCCTGAGTTCTTTTAGATTGAAATATGTTATTTATATTTGTCACATCATAATTGATTTTTTTTACATGAGTGTCTGAATTCTATGTAACTTTCTGTTTGTTTAATTGTAATAAGGACTTCATTGGAAGCCTGGCTCATTTAAGTCTCCTTTTCATGTTACATGAATTCAATTTTTACAACTACTACAAAGATCTGTAACAGAGTTGATACACAAGAGGGGGTAGAAAAGATGAGAAGGGACTTGGCAAGGTTGGAGGAATGGTCAGACATATGGCAACTTAGATTCAATGCAAAGAAGTGCAAAGTAATGCACCTGGGAAACAAAAATCCAGGAGAAGAGTACACAATAGCAGGGGAGGTACTAACAACAACAAAAATGGAAAGGGACTTGAAAGTAGTCATATCAGATGACCTAAAGGTGGGTAAACAATGTGAGAAGTCAGTAAGGAGAGCCAGGGGATACTGGGATGCATAGGAAGGGCATCACAAGCAGAAAAGGAAGTGATTATCCCTCTATACAGACAGTTGGTGAGACCCCATCTGAGTACTGTGTGCAGTTTTGGAGACCTCATCTACGCAAGGACATAGACAGGATGGAAGCAGTCCAGAGGAGGGCAACTAAAATGGTGCAGGGTCTACATCAGAAACCATATGAAGAGAGACTGAGAGAGCTTAATATGTATACCCTTGATGAAAGGAGGGACAGGGGGACATGATAGAAACGTTCAAGTACCTCAAGGGAATCAAAAAGTCCAGGAGGGTAGCATCTTTCAGAAAAAGAGATGTAAGAACAAGGAGCACAGTTTAAAGATAGAGGGGACGTGCTCAGGGTAATGTGAGGAAATTCTTTTCACGGAGAGAGTGGTGGATACATGGAACAGCCTTCCTGAGGAGGTCGTTGGGTCTAAAACAGTGGGGGAATTCAAACATGCTTGGGACAGACACAAAGCAATTATAGTGCAGGGTTGCAGGAAGCAGGCTGTTGGTTAACTAGAATCTGCAGCT
The DNA here is from genome assembly GCA_016271365.2 of Neoceratodus forsteri. NCBI lineage: Eukaryota > Metazoa > Chordata > Ceratodontiformes > Ceratodontidae > Neoceratodus > Neoceratodus forsteri. Next base: position 719,309,891 of record CM057458.1, on the reverse strand, counting down.
TATCCAGTAGGTAGGGAAATGGGCAGACTGGGTGGGCCAAGTGGTCCTTTTCTGCCATCAAAGTCTATGTTTCTATGTTACTACTACTATTATAGTCCCTGGATCTGCCTCCTCTACTCAGCAGACCACTATTCATGCATCTGGACCCCAGCCACAGCTTCTGGACCAGCTTCTAAACTCCAGCTGATCATCATTCCTGCACTGGACCAGTGCTTATTGAAGGGATCCGCTTCCACTAACCAGCTGACCACTATTTCAGTAGCCAGACTACCACCTCAGCCACACAGACCAGACTCACCTACAAAGCTAGACACTCTCCCTACAGCAAGACCACACCATAACCCCTTGACCAACCTCCATTACCCAGCTGACCATCTACCACGCATCAGGACAAATACCTCCAGCCCATGGACCAGCCTTTCCTACCCAATTGATCACATCCCTGCAGCCAGAACACCACCCCACCCCCAAGATCATGCCCGCATACATAGCTGACTGATATCCCAGCATCCAGACTACAACCTCAGCCCTGAATCAGCCTCCTACCCCCACCAGGCAACCATCCTTGTAGTCAGATGGTCACTGCCAAGACCAAATGCCTGTCTTCCTTACCCAGCTGAACTTACTATCTGAAGCCGGACCACCACCCCAGCTCCAGAACTAGCCTCCACTAACTTGCTAACCAACTTATCTTCAACCAGGCCCTACCCTGGCCTCAGGATGAGTCTTCAACCCACAGCTGACCACCATCCCTGCAGCCAGAACACCACCATCCCCTGGACCAGCATGTCCTAGAAAGTCGACCACCATCACTGCAGCCAGACCATAGAATCCCCCACCTCTGAATCAGTCTCCCCTATCAGCTGCCTCCACCTGCAACTAGATTAAAACCCCATCCTCTAGAACAGCCTCGTCTACCCAGAGGACAACCTCCATAGCACTGGACCATCACACAGCCCCTGGAGCAGACTCCTTCCCTAGCTGACCATACTCACTCTCCATGGCCCTGAACCAGCCTCCTCATTTCAGTTATATATGCACCCTCCACCTGGACAACCAGTCTTCCCAGGCTCCAGACCAGACTTTTCTCCTTTGTTGTCACCCAACCAGGCTCTGGAGCAACATCGGTAAAATGAGCACGAACCATTTACTTACTTTTACATCATATATTGATTCCAAAACAATAAACATTTTAGATCTGTGCTTAACCATTAATGAAAATTACAGGACAGCATCCAAGTGCTACAGGAAGGAAACAGTGGTCTTACATGCATGCAGTGCCTACCCACTTCACTGCTGTCTTCGATTTCCTATGGACAGTTTCTAACATCATGTAGAAACTGTTCCACTGAACAGAATTTTAAGAAGCAGACAGTTAAAATGTACAACAGATTCTAGGAGGAAGGGTGTGGCAGAGACATTCTAAAAGGGGTGCTGTCAGCTTTTTTGGCTATTTTTTGTACCTCTGTATCCTGGTGCCTTTTGTTCCCTGTATTCCCACTGAAACTACATTTGGTCACCCCATTGTAATAAAATATCAAATAATGCTATATTTAATGCAGTGTTGCATTTTAGTCATCCCACCTGATTTTGGCTAAGTGACTAAGTTTGCCAATATAGGTTTTATCTCAAAACACGCAGTATAGCTAAAAGAAACTGCCCTTTGAAGGCAAGGCAAGGCAACTTTATTTATAAGGCGCCCAATCCGGGAGGCCCTGGCCGCCGTACACAAACAAAAACACACAGCAGTCAATTAAGACATAATTAAAACTCATTAAAACCATTTCAAAATTATAATGCAAAGAAAAATATATAATAAAATTGGGTTTCAGGAATCATTTTTCAGGACAACTGGCCATAACTAACATTTCGAAGTTAACGGTCAAATGCCAGGCTGAAAAGGTGTGCCTTTAGCCTCCCCTTAAATACTTCAATCGAGGGGGCCTCCTGGACAGCAGGTGGAAACGAGTTCCACAGAGTTGGCCTAGAGACACTAAACGCCCAATCACCTGAGGTCTTGAGCCAAACCCTGGGATCATCCAGGAGGCCCCTTGAAGAGGAACGGAGGGAGTGCGCAGAGGCCACCTGTGTCAGGAGTTCAGACAGATAACCAGGACCCAGCGCATATAGGGCCTTAAAGATGTGAAGGCCCACCTTGAAAATGACCCTCCACCTGACCAGCAGCCAGTGCAGAGCACTGAATAGAGAAGCCATGACTCTGGGCAAGGCGGGCATGCACATCAGCTGATATGTATACCCAGAGCCTTAGCTTCTCTTTTCAAAGGGCAGTTTCTTCTACACAAACTGCTCTTTTCAAGATAAAAACCTATATTGGTAAGCTTAGTGAATACCATAGGTTTACATTTGCCAGTAAACTTACATGCCTTGGGGAAAAATATGAAAGTAGTCATGAATGAGTGTATTGGCACTCTGACACCATGTACACATGGGAATGCGCCAGAGCGGTAGCTGGGGGGAATCAGTCCGGATGACTAAAATGCAATATTGCATTAAAAATAGCATTATTTGATATTTTATGGCAATTGGGTGGCCAGATATTTTATTATTTCCTTCTATACTTAACTTCCTCCTTTAGGTTACTTTTGAATAATTTGTAATTCTTACCATTTACATGCATTTTGTACTGCATTTTTCAAACTGCTGCTTATGTGCCTTGTATATTATCCCATCACTAATTGTTTTAATCTTTTTGTCTGATTTGTAACTTATTCTACTTATGCTTATTTTATTTATGTACTGTATTTGTAGTTACTGACTACGTGCCTTTACACATCGAGGGAGAATTCAGACTGCTTCGGCAATGGCGTCAAGTGTAGGCACAACGCATCCCAAATGATGCCGGGGCCAAGATAGGGTAATGATATTCAAAGGTTATGCACCATGGCGCATCACCTCTGAATATGGCACAGAATGTGCATGGCACAGTGACAATGCACCGGCACATTTCCCAGACAGGGTGGACTGGGAATGCACCAGCACAACTGTTGTTGCACTGGGTGCAGCACACAAGATTTTCAGGCATGGGCATGCAAATGGGGCCATAATGTATGCAGAGCAGTGCAAATGGGGCCATTTGCATGTCATTATGGCTCCCATTTGCATGTAGCTGTAATATAGCATCCCGCAAAATTTTATTTATTTATTTATTTTATTTACTTTTTGTTGACCGGTAAGTGTACTAGACAAATCCTGCCTATTTTCAGGCACGACCCGGGAGGGGATATAGATGAATGTCAACTGACCTTGAACCAGATGAAGCTATTGGTGGTATTTTTAAGTGAATGAGGGAAATTTGGCCAGGATACTGGGAAATTCTTCTCTTTCAATAAGTGCCATAGGATCTTTAACATCCATCTGAACTATCACCAATCCAGGCAGATGGGACCTCGGTTTAATGTCTCATCCAAAAGGATGGCACCTCAGAAGTGCAGCACCCCTCTCATGCTGCACTATAGTGTCAGTACTGGGATATTAACACGAGTGCCAGATGTGGGAACTGAACCCACAGCCCTCTGATCTCCTGGCCTCAGAGGCGAGTGTGCTACCTACTGAGCCACTGACACTGAAATGCACCTGTCACCCTGTGTAGCCACTGCCACAATGCAGTGGCTCCCTGGTAGTCTAGCAGTACCCCCTCCCATCTGTATGCCCAATTGAAGGCTTTTGTAGTACAATAGCCCTCCCTGGTGGTCCAGTGGTCCCCCCTCCCCTCCCATATGCCCGATCGTGGGCTTTTATAGAAAAATAAGATACCTGGTGGTGCAGTGGTCCCCCCTCCATCCCAACCACAGAGGACCCCCAGCCACCTAGCTCCCCCTGTCATCGGCGGGCAACTGCATCCCACCCGCATACTGTCTGGCTGCCTGCTGAATGACAGCTTACAGTATGAGCTGTAAACTTATTGGTCCGCAGACCATACTGTATTACACAGGCACAAATATATGAATGAATGCAGTCATTCACATATTTGTACCTGTGTAGTACAGTATGGTCTGTAAGCCCATTGGTCCATACAGTGGACCAATAGGCTCACAGCTCATACTATAAGCTATCAGTCAGTGAGCTGCCGGTGGTATGCAGATGGAGTGCAGCCGTCCTGTTGACGGGGGGCAGCTGGGTGGCTGGGAGTCCTCTGTGGGTGGGTGGAGGGGTTCACTGACCACCAGCTATCTTATTTTATTATGAAAGCCCATGATCGGGCATGCAGGAGGGGAGGGGGGGACCGCTAGACTACTGGGGGGTTATTTTAATACAAATGACCATGATCTGGCAAACAGGAGGGGAGAGAGGGCCACTGGACCACCAGGGAGGGTTTGGGTGCTTGTGGATGGTGTTCCTGCTGGGAGGGTGGCCACCCATAGCTGGCGGCTGTTGAGCTGCGCCTTGCAATACAGCCGCCCACCTGTGGGTGGCTGACATTTGAGCCCTGTTTTTGTGGCGCCACTTTGTGCTGCAGTATGCAGTGCATCTGGGTGTTGTGCCAGCAGATGCGCCTCACATCCTGTGCTGAATATCAGGATATGTTACATATGCATGGGCACTCCCCCTGCAGATGCACCTCATAATTATCAATGCACCCTTGCACATCGGGACTTGCACTGTGCAAGGCGCCCTCCTGAATACTGCATTGGGGCACACTGTGAGGTTGTGCTGGTGCAACTCGGTCAACCCAGGCGCAACCCCTTTGAATATCTCCCCCATTGTTGTCTTCTTATTTTGTACCTCCAATTTTACCCATCCCCAGGTCACCCCTGAAAAAGGGACATTCTGTCTCAGTGGGCTGACTCAGTTACCAAAATTCAAATAAATAAATAAATAGATGTGGTTTCGGTGGAAATAATGGGAGCAAGGGATCGGGATGCAGAGGTACAAAAATAGCAAAAAAAGCTGACATTGTCCCTTTAATATTGCCCCGCAAAGGGAAAGAGCAAAAATTATCTTAAACTAAAATGTAAACAAAAGAATAAAAAAAAACAACATTAACCTTTGTTCTGTAATATAACAAAATTTCCCCTAAAGTTAAAATAATACTACAATAAAACTGGAGTTTGCTAAAGGATTGTAGCATACCAGGTACATTTTCTAAACAGCGCTGGATAACCTATAGTATAGCAAGGCATATTGGGGACTTTCTCTGCCATAACCACTTTGTACAACCCACTCTAGACAATTAAGCTGGTTACTGCCTAGGTCAGAGGGATTTTACAGCTGTGGTCAATGGTTTGAAAGTATGCCATTCCAGGTAAAATTTTCAAATGATCATCTGACAATATAAAGGTGGATATAGGGGAATTTATTTCCTGTTACACCCAGTTTGCAGTATGTAACATATATATTATTTTTTTTTTTAGTTGTTTAACCAGGAATAGCACACTAAGCTGAAAGCTTTTTTACAGGTATGACCTGGGAGCACAGGGAAGTCAAGTGACTCGCTTAGATTCACACAGTATGTAAGTGGAAGCTGTGGGATTCATACCTAGGTCTGGTCTGCTGGATGTCACCAGATTTGCAGCTCAGAGCCTTACACCAATGCACTATACTGCAGTTGTGAATGCATTTACATAGGTGGTACCATCTGCCTTGTACATGTGAATGCATTCAGAAGCATAAAAGGGACATCAACAATGCCAGACTGGATTCAGTTCTAAGTGGCCACTTCAGAGAATTTCACAATAGTGACACTAAACACAAGGGACTAGATATTCAAAAGTGTGCCCAGAACACGCGCAATGGGATGCACAGTGCAATCCAGTTGCACCACAGCACAATAATGCAATATTCAGTGGCTGCACCACAGAAATGTGCCAGCACAAAATGCACTGAATATAGCACAAATGTGTCATTGTGCAAACATGCATGTGCTGGAGCAATCTGAACTGTTCAGGAGCAACAGTGCATGCTGAATATAGCAAGTGGAGCAAGGTGCACCATGCACAAGGAAACACAAGCAGGGCTGCACAAAGACACAGGACCACAGAAGTGGATGCAGGGTAGAACCACAAGGGGAAAAAGGTGTAGAAGGCACAAAACAAGCACAGAACCCAATGGCCATAAACAAGGTGCAGAGCCCCACACAGACCCAGGGAACCAATGTGACAGAGCAAGGAATGGCCAGGAACACACAGCTGCAGGGACTAAGCACCCCAAGAACACAGTCCCAACTACCAACATGGAACAGCCAAGCACCGTAGCCATCATGCGAAGGCACCATGCATGCACAGTGAGCCACAGCCACACTGCCACACAGGCACATGATGGTATGCCACACATGCCACATAGCCACACACAGACACAGGTCACATCATTGCATAGCACAGGGGCACATGGCACTGTGGCATGAACAGAGGCAGGCCACAGCTGAAAACCATGTAACAGTGTCACACGGGGATATGACAGAGAAGTAACTGGGCACCTACCTGACCCACATTGCAGGGACACCACTGGCCAAGACATGTACCAGCCGGACCCCAGCAATGTACAACAACAGCACAGAGCAGCAACATGCATGCGAGGAAGACACAGATACACACAAGCAAATGGTAGTAAAAGGTTTGTGGAGTTGGAGTTGTAATGTATATTCTTTGTAAATTTGATTACACTATTTTTGACTTTTCTGTGACGAATTCTGGATGTAATATAATTTCTATTGATTTGATTTTTGGACAAAGTAAACATTTGACTCTTAGTACTGTTTATTTTCTCCCTGGTAAAATTTTAAATGGTTTAGATTTATTGACCCTTTTTCATGAAGTGTTTCCCCCTAATAGAGAATGGATTACTCTTGGTGACTTTAATTGCAGTTGGGATAAAAGTTTGAAGGGTGGAATCAGAGAGACTTTGGTTAATCTGGGTGTAACACAATTAATTAAGGAAACTACTAGACTCAATTATAAAACAGGTGAAGGGACCATCCTTGATTGGATCATTGTCACTCATGTTGATAGAATTTTTAAATCTGAGGTTATGGCTGACACCATTTGTCCTGTCAAATGTGAGTGGTCCATAAAATTATTAAAAAGTCCTCCCAGATATGTTGAATGTCGAAATTTGGCTAAGTTTACCCCCCAGGGAATCCAATATTTTTATAATAAAATTGACTGGTCCCCTTTGGTAATTAGTACTAACATTGATGAAATGTGGGAATTTTTTTTGCATAGCTTATCGTGAAATTGAAAATATAACCTCTCCCTTAAAGAAAATAAGAATTAGATCATCCAAACAAGAATGGGTTACAAGGGACCTCATTCACTTAAAAGGAAAACGTGATAAGTGTTGGAAATCTTATACTCTTTCTAGAACCCTGATTGCTCTTCAAGAGTATAAGACACTTAGAAATAAGTGTAAATCTGAAATTAGGAAAGCTAGGGTGATCCTATTGTTTAAATGAACAAAGGAATTCCAGGGCCAATCCTAAAAAGACTTGGAGTTCCTTAAATAACATTTTGGGACAGGGTAAAGTAGATTCCGTTCTTATTCTTCATCATAATGGACAAAGTACAACTGATCATCTTAGGGTATCTAATATTTTCAATACTCATTTTGGGAACTTAGGCCCCTATAGAACTCCCATAGATTTGGATGATGTATCTGATAATAGTGATATTCATAATGACACTAATCCAAAGTTTTATTTTAAGTCTCTTTCCCCTTCCTCAGTAAAAAAAATACTTTTTGAAAAATAATCCAAAACCTTTTCAGGGTCAGGATGGTGTTGCTGTTAGGATAATTAGAATGGGTATTGATTGTTTTGTTTATCCATTAGTTCATATCTTTAACTTTTTCTCATATCATAATGTTTTTCCGAGTAGCTGGAAATGAGCAGTTATAAAACCCATCCTTAAAAATGGAAATCCTTCTTTAGTTACTAATTATCATCCTATTCCCCTTTTATCGCCTATTTCAAAAATTCTGGAGAGGATTGTCATGGACCAAACCTTGGATTTCCTTGGGAGGTATTCTTTGTTATCAGAGAACCAACATGGCTTTAAGCCAGGATATAACACTGAAACAGCCTTGGTGGGGTTCACGGGCAGTGTCCATGGAGCACTTGATAGTGGACTTTCATGTGCGGCACTGTTCGTGGACCTCACCAAGGCTTTTGATTTGGTTGAATTTGATCTTCTTCCCAGTGTACTTCAAGGTCTTCATTTTTCTGATGAAGTAAATATGTGGTATCTAAACCTTCTGTCCTAAAGATCATTTAGAACTATTGTTGGTTCATCTTTATCCCATTCTCTTCCCTTAGTTTGTGGTGTGCCCCATGGTTCAATTCTGGGACCACTTATTTTTTCCTTATTTATGAATTCTGTATCTGATATATGTACAAAAACTAAAATGATTCTTTACGCAGATGATGCTGTTCTTTTTTGTTCAGATCCCAGACCCAATGTCGCCCTTTCCCATCTTCAAACTGATTTTAATTTCCTGCAGAATTGGTTATCCTTAAGTCACCTGGTTTTGAATTCCAAGAAAACCTAAGCAATGATGTTTTCTAAGAAGAAAAATTTACAAATTGATTTGCTTCCAATTTTTGATAGGAAGGAGACATAATTGAAAATGTATCTGTATTTAAATACTTAGGTATTACGTTGGACACACATTTTCTTTTGAACCTCACATTCAGAAATTTAGGAAAATCCTTCATCAGAGGTTGGGTATGCTTTATCGAGTAAAATCTTTTTTGACTTTGGAATCCAGAAAGCTCATAGTTCATAGCTTTCTGTTCTCCATACTCGATTATGGCATACTGATTTATATATCCTCATGTACTAATGTTTTGAGTCCTCTTAAAGTAATTTACCATTCAGCTCTGAGGTTTTTGCTAAATTTACCCTTTTGAACCCATTGCTCTGATCTGTACAATCAGTCATCTTTCTTATCTTTTGGAAATCGAGTACTTTATAAGATGGGCATTTTCTTATTTAAAGTTAAATGTAATTTTTTTCCTTCATTCTATTTCTTTAATGTTTCCTAGATTAGTTAATGCGTTGTTTACTAGGTCCCAGCACAATTAGAAATTTAAAATACCATTTTTTAAGACTACTTTTGGGAAAAGATCCTTATTTTTTAGAGCAGCTAGTTTTTTTAATAGAATTCCGTTTGAAATTGTTCAGAATAGTTCTTTTCAGGTTCATATGAAATCTTCAGAAGTTGTTAATAATAACTCTTGTCAGGGTTTTAAGACATGGTTAAAACAGTGGCTATCTTTGGAAACATGATGTATTTTTATTTATTGTATTTACTCACCTGAGGTTCCCATAGTGCTCCTCAATGATGGTTTCCCTGTGCCTCCTGGCACATGCAGCCAGCCTAGGATCCATCCTCTCCATGTCCGGCTGCACACTCCCATCCAGCTGGTCCTCCTCATCATCATCATCTGTACTATTGCCCTCATCCATCTGAACAGGTATCCCACTGTCAATGGTCATGTTGTGCAGCATACAACAGGCCAGAAATATGCCACAGGCTTTCTCAGGGCTGTACTGTAGGGCACCACTGGATCTGTCTAGGCAATGGAACCACATCTTGAACATGCCAATGACACACTCTATGATGTTGCTTGTGGTGATGTGTTCCTCATTGTACCTCTCCTCAGCACCATTACTGGTTCACCGTATGGGGTGAGCAGACAGGGTGAAAGGGAATACGCCCTGTCACCTGTGGGGAAGACACATATGTTGGTTATTGTCTTTCATTCCCTGTTTCCACTCCCCCCCTTCCAGAGCACACTGCCACCACCTGCCACTCAGTGTGCCCTGGCCAATGCCTCCCATGCACAGCTGCTGTGCCATCATTCCTGGCTAACCATGTGCATTCTACATCCCTGGCCACCTATGTCCATGTTCCCCCTTGCTGTTGCCATCCCCCTTTCCAGTTCTGTCTCCTTACCTACACTGTCTTCATTTCCCACCTCCCCATCTTGCTGCTATGTGGTGCACTGCACTGCTGCTGGTTTCACCTCTTCCCAGGCCCTACTCTCCAACTAGACACCCTGAGGGAATAACTGCACTCTCAAAACACTGGCACAGGATAGAGTGGTGCCATATAAATGCATCATATGTACTCCCAGGGTGTGTGGCGCACACACATTGATGATGCACCCAGTGGCATTGCACACCACCTGGCAGTTGATGGAATGGTATCCCTTTTTATTCATATATGCTGTGCCTTCCAGGCCAGGTGGTGCATGTATGGCCACATGGGTACAGTCAATGCCCTATCGCAGCTGGCATGCATACCACCCTCTGGAATTCCTGCATGTTTGCTGTATGCTCTGTCTGTGTGCTTGGGAATGTTATGTACTCTGAAGCATGTGGCAGCAGAGCGTTGAGGACCTGGGTGAGGAGGCAGGATGTAGGATCACTGTGTTATGTCAGCAGTGGCACCCACTGGTTTCTGGAAGGTGCCCGTGGCAAGCAGGCACATTACCACTGTCACCTTGGTCTCCATCGTCATGGCATGGCTCCTTCTGGTGGGTGCCTGCAGCTCATCATGGCACAGCTCACAGAGCTGCCTCAAAAGTACCCTGTTGAGATGGTACTGGACCACTATCTCAGTGTCACCATAGTTCTCGAATGTGAGCAGGGCACGGTACTGTCTGTGTTGGGCATACCACTGACAGGCCCTTCCTCAGCTATGTTGTTCTTCTTCCCTCCTCATCACCCCCCTTCTCATTACCTGCTGCATCAGGAATGGTGCTGTATCCATGCACCGGCCCTCCTGTTTTTGTGCCTGTACCCTGGTGTGTGTAGTTGAGCCTCTTTCTTTTATGCTCAGCTTTGTGTGGCACAATCTGTGAGTTACTCCACAGTTGCGCCATGTGTTTTGGCTGAATATGCCGCTGTGTCACATATTCATGGTCATGCCCCCCTATACTTGTGCAGCATACATTACTATTGCTCAATGGGGCATCCAGAATTGCACTGTGCAATACTACTGTTTGAATATGACTCCGGGGCGCAGTTCTGTGATTGCGCCAGTGCATATCGGTTGTGCAATGCGCAGCTCCTTTGAAAATCTAGCCCAAGATGTTTTGTGCTTTTTTTTATTTTTTATTTTTTTCATTTTGAGATAATCAGAAAGACCTTTGAGTCAGAGACTCATTTACAAAGGTTCCACGTCATACATAGTGCGGTACAGGGGAACAGAAACAGACAGGTTGCTGTGTATTACATTACAGAGATTATAATGCTTCCACGTTATACATAGTGAGGTACGGGGACCTCACTTGAACACATTCAACCCCTTTCTTGAGGCAGAGACAGAATAAAGATTCTGCTACAAAAGGATTCTGTTCTAAAAGGAATCGTAATGGATTTACATGTTCAAATATATGGCCTCATTGGGCCTTAACAGAGATATTGACCTAATTGTGTTTTTCTAATATATCTTCTTGCTTTTTGCAACAATCTGTCTGTATACTTTTATTAAGTGGCCTTTAAAACTATTTGTCTTCCATCTATACATGTGGATTGTACATTTTTTGTTTATTTATCCATTATATCAATAACCCAGTCCCCTTCTCTTCCACAGGATCTGGTTTCACCACCTCATGGTGGGCTCCCATTGTTTCGGCTCAATCTCTCTATGGTCCTTTTACTCCTTTGTTCCTATTGGGGTACTGGTAGTGGGGTGTTTTTTCTAGTGATTCATCTTTAAAGTCTGTCTTTCTTATGCATCTGTCCAGTTACAGCTTTTTCCCATTTGTTCCCCCCCCCTGTTTTGACTGTTTCACAAATGGTGCGCTTTGGAATAGTTTTTAATGTTACTAAGGGCATGTGGAGCAAGTGTTGGCACATTTTTTCTTAATAAATAGAATAATAAATAGGTGAGTGTCTATTACAAGGGAGTAATACCATCGAGAGGTTCTGGGGACAAAGGAACCTCGAGAGCGAAGCTCGAGAGGTTCCCTGTCCCCAGAACCTCGAGATGGTATTTCTCCCAAGTAATGGGCACTCACCTATTTTTTATTTTTTATACTATATGGATGCAAGTTTTATTTGTGTAGTACTGTGAGGGCAGGCTCCCTCGTAGTGAAAACTCAGACACTGACTATCTCAGTCTCCATTCTGTCACACCTGCTCGCTCACTTTCTCGGTGTCTCTCTTCAGCAAGTTTTGTTTGTATTTCAGTCCTACCTTCATTTGATGTTTTCAGTAGGATTAGCCAAATAATTGTGTTGCAAAACAGTGGCACTGGAGCGAAGGGACGATTTTCTCTAGGTAAGCGAGAGACGGCCGCCATGTTTTTCCAACTTTTTTGGCCGGCCTCGGAGAAAGCATGTCGAATCAGGAGGCGTGGTTTTCTAAATGTCACCACGGATGCTAAGAGGTTGCTGTGGTGATGTCTGGAACAGGCCTATGGCATTTAAGTGTTTGGAGATTGCGCTGTTCGAGTTTGGTGATAATACTATCGTTCAGAGCGCGAACAATAGTATTATCAGTTGTCAACGATGGTATTATCACTTTGGGTACTGTTGTATTACCAGAATTTTTTTTATATAGGATAGAATACTATTATTTGGCCATCTCCATATATTATAATATAGTTCCTTCACTATTTTTAACTTTGTCATGTTCCTGCCTTTTTCCTGCATCACATGGTGGACTATTTGTTGGGGATCACCTCTAATGTGGTAGATCCCATCCGCAATCTTTTTCTGGTTTTAAATATTAGGAAAGCAAAATGTGAATGACTATATGTAGTAATATCCTTTCAAGCGAAATGTGAGTGATTGTATGCAGTATTATCCACTCAAGCAAAATGTGAGTGATTGTATGCAGTATACCGAAATAGGCATATGCATTTATATCTATATCTGTATCCGTATCTTTTGTATGACTTTTTTTGTGTGTGAACTGTCACTTTAAGATCCAACTGTGTATAACAGGGGATACACTAGCTGTATGATGCTACTCCCTGACGAAGAGACAGAGCACCTTTGAAGCACTGAAATGTTTTAATGTTGCTTGCGTGTTTCAACAAATGGCTCACATTTGCAACTCTCTAGTGTGTGCTGTTTGATTTCTGTTTTTTTCCCAGACCAACCTCTCCCTCTTTCCATACATCCACCACCTGTTACCTAGAACACCAATCCAAATAGCAGACCACCATCACCTCCAAAAGATAACCTTTTTGCACCCCGTATACCCACCCTGTACCTGAACCAGCCTACCAACATCACATCCATACTGGGTCAAAATGTCATGCCAAGAATGCTGCAGGGCAAAACTGCACAACAGTAACAGTACAAGTCCCTGAGTTGTCTGCCCCAGAGGAGGTTATTTTAATGGGGGGGTTGGGGAGCACAGCCCCCATAATGGGGGTTGTGGGAGGTGAAGCCCTCCACAGAAAACAAGTATTCCATTGTATTCCTCTTTTTGGTCGTTGTTTTAACAGTGTGATATAGTGCCACGCTGTTTGGTATGCGACAACATAACCCCATGCCTCCCACATCAAGCCATCCATGAACCTGACACATTGAATAACCATACAGTTCCCAGACCAGCCTTTCCCCAGCCAATCATCCTTCCTGCAGTATTCCTACCTACATTGAACCAACACAAGCCTCCTGCTACTCATCTACCCACCTGTCAACACAAATCCATCCATCAATGGTACTGTAATCCGAGATTGAATAAATAAATAAAAAATAAAATCCGCTGGACCAGCACCCCCTCTCCAGTCAACCCCCTCCCTGCACACAGTACAACCAACTTGCATCTTGACCAGCCTCCCACCCCCATCAGAACACCCTCCTTGCACCAAAACACCAACACTTCACCTAGACCACTGTCCCACTCCTAGCCAAACATCTTGTGCCCTTCACTAATGAATCTGCCTGTAGTGGAACACCTCCCTACCTAAAAGGACTGCGAACAGACTGGCAACCCAATGGAACACCCACCATGCACCTTGAGGGCCTGTCTCCCCCCCCCGTGGAACACTGAACCTGGACATGGAACAGACTCCCACGCATGCATGGAAGGCACACCTTGCCCCTGGAATGGCCTCCCTGGCATGCACCTTTCACAGGACACAACTGATGTACCTACCACTAGTAAAACATCTCCATATCTACCTGTTCCTGCTGGAATACTCCCTCACATACCATATTCATGCCTGATCTGCAACATCTCACACCTACCTAACCCTGCTAGAGTCCCCCCAAACCATCATGACTCATCAAGACCTCTCAACCAACCTACCTGACCCAGCTGTGACAGTGCCTGAATGGTCTCACTTACCAATAGCCCCTGCAGAATACCCCTGTGACAACTTGCAATTAATTGTTTCCTTGCGTGCATTCTTTTTTTCTATTTTATCATCGGTGCCTCTATAAAATATTTCAGCTGTGGGTCAAGGTCTAGTGGACACTGAAAATGACATTTCACTGTAGCCCATGCTTGGGTGCACCCAACTAGAAAACCCATAGTGTAAGCAATCCTGTTCTTAACCTACAAAATATTTTGTTGTGGGTTGAACTTCAAAGGGCTGGATCTCTTTCATAACAAAAATACGTGTTGTGAATGTAAATAGTCAAGCCAGAATAAGACAAAACCCCACTGATTGAGCAAGATGGGAAATAAAAGGACCCAGCCTGTAATCCACAGTCCAAACTCAAAATAACAATCAAGTTTGGACCTGTTCTCAAAAAGGATGATCCCCAGAGTTCAAAAGACTGTTCTAGATAGAATGTGCTGTCAGACAGGCATGTATGATGATGCAGGTGTAATGGGCTGGCCAGCCAGACAAAGGCATTTCTGTGTGCGTGTTGGCTCCTAGAGTCAGTTGTGTTTTTGGACTTCAAACTAGCAACATCATGTGTTTGAGTCTGCCATAACTCACTTAATTCTCAGTGGGGGTAAGCTTCTACTTTACTTAGGATTTAGATTGTTTTCAGTTATAGTTTTCTAGTGTGATCTGTCTTTTTCAAAAGTCTTTATTTTTATCTGCTGTAGAAATATTGTACTTCCCATAGTCTTTAGTATGCATTATCTTGTAATTATGTAAGTATCTTTGAGTATTTAATAAATTTGGAGCTGCATTAGGGTATAAAATCAATTGGAAAAAGACTGAACTGCTATACCTGGTAACTTTGCATATGCCACCGCTTAATCCTAGAGACACATTACAAACCAGAAATGAAATGAAATACCGAGGTGCCATTCTCTCAAATGATTCAACAAGGTTTTTTGAGTTGAACTTTACCCCTTTGAGAAATAATATTACTATGGACCTTAAAAAATGGACACCTTTACCATGGATGCTTATTGGGAGAGCCAACTTAGTCAAAAAGGTTGTTTAACTTAAACGTTTATTCTTGTTTTAATCAGTCCCTATTATAACACCTGATTCTATGTTCAAGATACTAAATAATGCTATTTCTAAATTTATCTGCAAAAAAAAACTAGAATAGCTTTAAAAAATAACACTACCCAAGCACAAGGTGGGTTAGGCCTTCCAGAATTTTCATTACATGACTATACTGAACAACTGAGCCAATCATGCCATTGGTTTAAAAATCCCAAATTAATGTGCTGTCAATTAGAACTGAGAAACTTCCCTACTCAACTTTACCCCATGTTTTAGTTTTTGGTATATCCACTTGGCAAGAATACAGCTGTGTTACCTTCCACTGTATCTTCAATCAGAATTTAGATAAAAACACAAAATCTCATTAAATGGAATAATACATAGACTATCTCAATGTTCACCATTTGTGGATAATTATAACTTCACTTCTTCAGTAAAGTCAACAGAATTCAGGGAATGGGTAGAGTCAGGTAGTACACATATAGATGGATGCTATGAACATGGCACCCTTATTCTTTTCAACAGCCCCAGACAAAATTCAATATTCCATACCAGCATTTCTTTAGGTACCTTCAAGTTAGAGATCTCATACTCAAAAATAATAATTCTCTTGGATTCCCTGATAACTGTCCAGTCCTAGAACATTTAAGACCCAGATCTCCAACTAAGAAGCATATTTCAAGAATATACTGCTCTTTTATATTATTGACAGGTTATACATTAAGAAAGTTATATACTAAGTGGGAGCATAATTTAAAGAATTCATTTACAGAAGGTACGTGGAATGAAATATTCAATCCTCCATTTCAGTGTATTATATCTTCAAATTTACAATGGATAAAATATAATTTTTACATCACACTTGCTTCATCCCTACTAAACTTAATAAATTAGTGCTGACATTTCTGATGCATGTCCATGATGTAAAAAATCACTGGCTTCCCTTATTCATATGTTTGTAAATTGTTCAAATTTATAACAGTTTTAAGTTTTAGAAGGGTATTTTTAAAATAATTTAAAAAGGCATAGAAATTTATCCTATAGTTAGTAACAAATTACTGTTTAGTAGGTGCACCACAAGTTTTCTTCCCACTACACACACACACAAAAATGTTTGCATCTTGCTACAGTTAATGCCAAACGAGGTTATACTACTGAACTGGAAAAAATCACTATCGGATTAGGGAAAGAAAGTCTGACTGGGATAAAATTTGGACCCAATTTGTTAAAGTACGTGTGAAAGAATAATAACTTTAATAATCAGAAACTGACTCTAAATGTTATTTATTATATAAGATCTATAACCCAATCTGGTACATTCAGATACCCAATTTAAATTCTTTTAGTTTTTAGTTTTACCGATGTTATCATTATTTTATCATTATCATTATTTTAAAAATGATTTCCTTAAGATGTATTTGCTCTTCCTATTAACATTCCCTAACTTGTTTTCCTTGTTTCTTATCTCTTAGCATCATATGTTACTAACTGTTGTAAGATTTAACTGTGATGTTTCTTTTTTTTTTTGTCTTCGATATTGTTTGAAATAAAGTCTTATTAAAAATAAAAAGAAGACATATCTTGGACTATTAAATATTATTTTTATGTACGTCATGCTTCTGTGACTGAGTCATTTCAGGTGTAGAAAACCAGAGGTAAACTGGAAAGTCTGTGATCCATCTCTGAAGAGGCAGGCTACAGTTACCATATTTAAAGCAAACGTGTTCTCAGCTGTAACAGAAGGGGCGGGTAATTTGCTGTTTGATAAGGAGCACTAAACTGTGTGTGAGCAATAGCTCTGGTGAAATTTGGACCTAGAGATACCCCGAGTGAGGTTGTAGTGTGTGGTGGCAACATACCGGGGTAATCCTTTAAGGCAACTGAGGGGTTGTGAAACTGGTAACAGCCACAGACCGAGTTCTGGGAGAACACAAGTCTGTGACACTACCATTAACTATTCTCCCATGCTGGAACACCCCTGACCTGCATGCTACAGTAAGATCACCCCACTTTGACCTACATGCACTTGTGGAACCAACTATCCTCAGACTACCTCCCCTACCAGTGCACTTTTTCCCACCTACCTAATCATGCCTGAATACCTTCTCCAACATAACTACCCATGCCATAACAACATCAATCCTATTTTCCCCATCTGGAACACCTCTCACACCTGTCTGCCCCTTCAGAAACACCTCCACCTACCTATACTTCTGTGAGCCTCCCTACTTACTGGCCTTGTTGAAACAGTTACCTGTTCATAGTAGAACACCACCAAACCAATCTTATCACGCCAGAGTACCCCCTTACATGTTCAACCCACCACCTAACTCTTTTTGATGAAAATCCTCACATACATTCTTGACCCCACCCATGTATGCATGCACACACACCACATTCAGTTGATGGAACACTTATATGAACATACTGTACAAAGAAACCAGCAGAAGAAGGCCATTTGGTTTATCTAGACTGCTCATATTGCAGGGTCTACAGCTTGAGTTACTGACCCTTCCTCCCTCCCCACTCCTGACATACTTTCTATACTCCCTACCCATGATCCTTACCATATCCTCCATACCTATCCCAGCCTCTCTTGAAGCTTCTCACCAACTTCAAGGAGGCCACCTCTCTTGGCAGCACATTCCAAGTGTCCACCACCATCTCTGTGAAGAAGTACTTCCTGACCTCCATCCTAAACCTCCCCCCCCAGCTTAAGACTGTGTTCCCTCATGTTATGGTTGCCACTTAGCAAACACTTGATGTCATGTTAGCCCCCCTTACTGACCTTCCTAACTGGTCTCTATGACTCGGCCAATTCCCAAGCGCATGGAAATTGACTGAAATTACCCCTATCCATTAAAATGGAGACCACACATTACCAAATAACTACAGACCAATCTCCATCCTCCCCCCCAAAGCCCTGGAGAAAATAGTATCCACCCAACTCATGGATTATCTATCCAAGCACAACATGTTATGCCCAGAGCAGCATGGCTTCCATCCTGGTCACAGCACCACTTCAGCCGTATTGGAGTTCTCCCACTAAATACACTCTGCACTTGATGCTGGAGAGATTGCTGGGGCAGTATTCATTGACCTATCTAAGGCCTTTGACACTGTGTGTCACCCCCTATTGCTTGACTCCCTCTGTCAGCTTGGTTTCTCATCTGGTCCTATGGCCTGGTTCTCCAGCTACCTCTGTGACAGATCCCAACGGGTCAAAATTAATGGTATCCTATCAACTGCCTTACCTGTATGCTCTGGGATCCCTTTAGGCTCCATCCTGGGCCCCACATTGTTCAGTCTCTTTCTAAACACCCTTCCCAGCTCCTGCTCAGGCAAAATGCTTCTATACACTGATGATGCAGTCCTGGTCACCTCCCACCAGACCCACTCACACTCCAGAGCTCCTTGCAACTCACCTTCAGCCAAGCTGAAAAATGGTTCCTCGACCATCGTCTGGTTCTGAACCACAAGAAGATGAAATCTATGATTTTTGCACACTGCCAAAGTAACTCCAGAAATGCTCCCCTTCGCATCATCCCCAGCACCCTGCACCCCCTTGAACAGGTATCAACATACAAATACCTGAGCATCACCTTTGACTTGGCTTTCTCCTTCCATGCCCATCTTAACTCACTGTGCTCTGCCGTGAATGCCCAGATTGGACTCCTCTACCACGACAAAGACTGCCTCCCTGAGTTGCCCTACAGCTGGCTATCACCTCCTCCATCCTGTCTTTGGTTGATTATGGACTACTTATCTATGCAGCTGCTGAACCCACTGCCCTCACCAAAGTCCAGACCTCTATCAACAAAGCCTGCAGGCTCCTCACTGGTGCCCCCAGCAGAATGCACACATGCCAGCTTTACTCCACCTCGAACCTACTCACTTTTGAAAAGTGCCTGCAATACCACAACTGTATACTGGCCAAAAAGACTCTTCTTGGGCTCTCCCCCCCCAGGAGTCACTACATCTCTTCAATGGGCCTCCCACTCGCTCATCACCCGAAATACAGCCAAAGCCTTCTTCCAGGTGCTGAGAGCTAGGACCTCGCTTGCCCAAAGGTCTTTCCACTACAGAGCACCCTCCTGATATAACTCCCTCCCCACTCACATCACTAACATCTCAAAAATTGGCTCCTTTAAAATCGCCCTACGCAAACACCTCACTGACAGTTGGAGCTGTAAATGCCCATAATAGGGCCTTACTGAGAGCTCTGCCTGAACCAATCTGCAGACATAGACCCCCCCACCAGGTAACCACCACCTAGTACTCCTAGGTTTCTTATAGTATTACATATGTATTAGTTTATTTAGAATAGCTTCTTGTAGTCTGTACACCAAGCACTGTAACCTATGTGCTCTACTGTGTCACTGAAATTGCTTAGTTTTGTATGCTGTTCTGTATCTCACCTATATTGTTCACTGAAATGCCTTGCTTTGTATGCTGTTTTGTATCTCACCTGTATTGTTCTCCACTGTTTTGCTCCACCAATATGTTGTCTCCTCTCCCTGTGATGAGGTGCCTTTGTAAATTATTATTTTATATTTATATTTATTTATATTTTATATTTAGTTTTTGTTGACCGGGTAAGTACACTAGATAAATCCTGCCTATTTTCAGGCACGACCCGGGGGAGGGGGATACAGATGAATGCCAACTGACCTTGAACCAGATTAAACTGTTAGTGGTATTTTTAGTGAATGAGGGAAATTTGGCCAGGACACCGGGGAAATTCCCCTACTCTTTTCGATAAGTGCCATGGGATCTTTAACATCCACCTGAACTACCACCAATCCAGGCAGATGAGACCTCGGTTTAACGTCTCATCTGAAAGACGGCACCTCAGAAGTGCAGCACCCCTCTCATGCTGCACTACAGTGTCAGTACTGGGATATTAACCCAAGTGCCAGATGTGGGAACTGAACCCACAGCCCTCTGATCTCCCGGCCTCAGAGGCGAGTGTGCTACCTACTGAGCCACTGACACTGACAATGAGTCTTTGACTCAAAGGTTGTAAATCTGAATTGTGAATAAATAAATAAATAAAAATAAAGAGACACTCCTTATCCACCTTATTTATCCCTTTTAATTACTTGAAGGTCTAAGTTTATCCCCTCTCATGTACATGTTCAGTGCCCTCAACCTCTCCTCATTTGCCTTACCCTGATGATGTGCTATCATCATTGTAGCCCTCTTTTGGACCTACTCCAGAAGGTTAATGGTCTTTTTAAGGTGTGGGCACCAGAACTGAATTCTGTCCTTTAGATGTGGCCTCACCAGTGACCTGTACTAGGGCAGTATAACCTCCTTTCTTCTACTACTGATCCCCCTAGCTATGCATCCCACTATCTTGTTTGCCCTTGCTGCTGCTTTCTTTTACTGCATGGAGTGCTTCAGGTCACTAGTGGTCAGGACTCCCAGGTCCTTCTCCTCATCTGATGCAGATACCTGGACTCCACCCAGGTAGTACTCTGTCCTGAGATTATTGGCACCTATGTACATAACTTTGTGTTTCTTGGCATTGAAGCCAAGCTGCCAGATCCTGGACCACCTCCCCAGGTTTTCCAGATCATCCTGTAGTTCCTGTATCCCTTCCTCAGTGTCCACTCTCCCACAGAGCTTGGTGTCATCAGCAAATAGGAACATTTTGCCTTTATTGCCATCCCCATGTTATTGATGAAGATGCCAGATAACTCTTCCCTCACAGTCACCCTCTGGGTTCTTCTCCTCAGCCAGTTTTATACCCATCTGGTAATCCTCTTCCTAACCCTGAGATCTACCAACTTCCTGATCAATCTTTTGTTGGGCACAGAGCCACAGGCCTTGCTGAAATCCAGATAGAGGATGTCTACTACTTGGCCCCTGTCTTCTGTCTTAGTGATCCAGTCAAATAAGTCAGTCACATTTGTTTGACACGATTCCCCCCCCATGAACCTATGCTGCCTCACATCATGGAGACCATGCTCCTCTTGATAGTCTGCCATCCTTTCCTTAAGTATAATCTCCATGAGCTCACACAAAATTGAGGTCCAACTGCTTGGTCTGTAATTCCCAGAGTCATCCTTGGGACCGCTTTTGTGGAGGGGCACCATATGTGCTATTCTTCAGTCTTGTGGCACCACACCTGTCTCCATTAGACTATTAAACAGGCCTGCCAATGGCCATGCCAGCTTCTCAACCAGTTCCCTTAGTACCCTTGGATGTACTCTGTCTTGTACTGGTGACTTATTGACCTTCAATACCAGCAGCCCCTCACTCACTCTATCACTACACCTGTGTTCCCCTCCCCCCTCCTCTTCTCCTGGTGAAGATGGAACAGAAGTATTAATTTAGTATCTCTACTTTTCCCCCATTATCTTCCACCCATTCCTCCCTTTTCTTAAGTCTAACAATCCTGTCCTTCTTGTCCCTTTCCTTGCTTATATAGTGAAAAAGGCATTTTTCCCCTTCTGAAAGGACACTGTCAACTCCCTTAGGTTTCAAATGGTCCCTAGTCTGAAACACACATTTGATGATTTCATACGTGCTGTTGATACTCCTGATGAATCTGAATGTTTGATTATGATTCTGTTCTTTTTAAAAGTGAGAAACAGACTGCCAGCCATACTACTGTTACCACACAAAAACATGTTTCTTTACATTCCTTGATTAACTTTCTTTGCATGTTTCCTGGACTTGGGAACACCCCTGCACGGTCTAGCCTCTCATAATATGCTGGGAGAAGAGGAGATTATTGTATAATGAGTGACTACACTATTTGGGGGTGTTCATAATGTTCAGGAACTATGCAATAAGAGCTGACCAAGTATTTGAAGCAAAACAAAATTGGGTATAATCACATTATTATCATGCATTTCATTTCTACTTAGAAAGGAAGCAGATGAAACAACCAGCAACATCAATGAATATTACAGAAGGTAAGTTATATTGGATTGTGGGGTTTCAACAGGAAATAATATGCTGCAAAAATGGTTGACAGCAACATTTTAATTCCTTCAGCAATGTATAGCTCCTTCTGTGCCTTAGCTCGCTGGATTTAATTACTTGCCTCACTAACCTTTCTTAGGTAGTTTTCCCTATCCACCTCTCTCTTGGTATTCCTGAATTTCCTATAGAAATGTGATGGCAGAAAAGGACACTCTTGGCCCATTGAGTCTGCCCTTTGGCCCTCCTCCCTACTTTCCCTCCTCACCCAGAGATCTTCCTCTCCACCCCTTGGTCAACCCCTTGTGTCTGTCCCAACCTCTTGAACACCTCCACCATTTTGACCCCCAGTACCTCCTCTGGGAGACTGTTCCAGGGCTCCACCATCCTCTTTGTGAAGCAATGCCCCCTCACATTATCCTTAAACCTTCCATCTTCCACCTTCCACCCTTAGACCATAACCCCTAGTTCTAGCACCTACCTTTCTTGAAACTAAGCTGTCCCCTACTTTATTAATCCCCTTCACATACTTAAATGTTTCTATCATGTGCCCCCATTCATCTGGTCTCTAGTGGATACAAGTCCAACTCCCTCAACCTCTCCTTGTAAGGTTTCCCACTCAACCCATGCACCATCCTAGTGGCCCTTCTCCCTTTCAATCCCATCTATATCCTTCCTTGGTGAGGTCTCCAGAACTGAACCATGTACTGCAGGTGAGGCCTCCCCATGGTTTTGTAAAGAGGCTTCAGCACCTCCCTCCTTCTTGTTATACCTCTCCCAACACACGCCAGCATTCTGTTCACTTTTCCTACTGCCTTGTTGCATTGGGTCCCCACCTTAAGGTCATCAGTGATTATGATCCCTCTCCTGCTTAGTTGCCTTCATTTCTCCCCCCTCCCGTGTCATTTGCTTGCAGGTTATTCAACCCCATGTGCATTACTGTGTATTTCTTTGCATTGAACTTCAGCTGCCATGTTTCTGACCACCCCTCCAGCAACCTTAGATCTTCATTTATAGCCTCCACACCTTCAGGGGTGTCCACCCTATTGCAGATCTTTGTATCATCTGCAAATAGGCAGGTCCTCCCTGCAGTCCTTCTGCTATGTCACTGATAGGACAGGATAAACAGGATGGGCCCCAGCACTGACCCCTAGGGGACCCCACTTGTCACCCCTACCTCCTTGTTATGTACTCCATTTGCCACCACCCTCTGGCTTCTACCCATTAGCCAGTTCTCTACCCACCATGTTATTGTCTGTCCCACCCCCAAGCTTTCCAGCTTTCTTACTAGTCTTCTGTGGGGAACAGTGTCAAAGGCCTTTTCGAAGTCCAGATAGGCAATGTCCACTGCCCCCTTGGTCAATCTCCCTCATCACCCAATCAAAGAACTCAATCAGGTTCACCTGGCATGACCTGTCCTGTGTGAAGCCATGCTGATGGACATTCTGCATCCCACTTTTCACCAAGTAGTTGACCACCCTTTCTTTTGCTATCACCTCCATCACCTTACCCACCTCCAATGTGAGGATGATCAGGTGATAATTGCCCACCTCCTCCCTGCTGCCATTCTTGTGAAGTGGGTCTGCCACCATTCTTGTGAAGTGAGTCTACCCTCTTCCAATCTTTTGGCACACACCTATATCCAGGGACAAATTAAACAACCTCACTAGGGGTGCCTCTAGCTCCTCCCTTAGTTTCTCTAATCCTTACTATCCCCTGCCTTGCTTTCCTCCTCTCTCTTATATACTGAAAAAAAATGTTTTATCACCCTGTTTAGCCTGCTTAGCAATTATCTCCTTCTTTTCTGCTTTCATTTTCCTTATCTTCTGACCTGCCACCCTCAACTTCTCCCTGTAAGTTGCCATGTCCTCTTTCCCCTGTGTCCTCTTATATGCTCTGAATGCCCTTTTTCTCTCCCCTATTGCCCGCCTCACTTTCCTGGTGAGCCAAAGTGGCCTCCTTCATCT
Source organism: Neoceratodus forsteri (assembly GCA_016271365.2). Classification (NCBI taxonomy): domain Eukaryota; kingdom Metazoa; phylum Chordata; order Ceratodontiformes; family Ceratodontidae; genus Neoceratodus; species Neoceratodus forsteri. Next base: position 719,285,655 of record CM057458.1, on the reverse strand, counting down.
TTTGTTCTTCCTCACCTTCCTTTTGCAGATTTCTGTGGCTTTTAGCAACCCCTTAATAGAATTCCATAATCCTCCACTTCCCCTATTTTCTCATTCCCCTCCCATTTCCTTCCTGAAAATCTCCCTCATGCTGGGAAAATCCACCCACCTGAAGTCCAGGACCTCCGGAATGTTTTACTTCACTTTGTTCCCCATCCTGAGCATGAAGCTCACAGCATTTATGGTTGCTTGTACCTAGACTGACCCCAACTCCCACTCCTTACACAGTATCCCCATTGGTGAGGACCACATTGACTAAGCTGCCACTCCTAGTGGGCTTCATAATCAGTTGTTGCAGGAAAGCTCCTTGGAGCTTTAGAGGACTATTTACAGAAAATAGGACAACTGGATCACACATAACATGGGTTCACACCAGAGATATCCTGCCTAACCAACTTTCTATGCTTCTTTGAACAAGTCAGTTGCTCTCTTGATTTCGGACTCTCCGTTGATGTTGTGTGTCTCAATTTATCCAAAGCTTTTGATAGTGTCCCTCATGAAGAATTAATCAGGAGTCTGCAAGATCTTAATATTAATCAGTATATTATTAGATGGGCAAAAGCTTGGCATTCAGATAGCAAACAACATTTACACATTAGAGGCCATGTGTTGGATTTGGGTGTAGTGTCTAACAGAGTTCCCCAGGGCTCCATTTTGGGGCCAACACGATTTAATATATACTGCACATGTCATCTTTAAAAACATCACAACACTGTTGTATTGCTAGGTTTTCAGATGACAGTAGAATAGCATCCATAGTGAGTACTACTAAAGACATAACCAACTTCCAAAAAAACTGGATAATGTTAACAATTGGGCAGTTAAACATAAGATGGCTTTTAATGTTGAAAAATGTTGTGTCTTACACTTTGGGATTAACAACCCACAAGCCACTTATGAAGTAAATGGAACTGAATTAAGAAATTCAACTTCAGAACAACATTTAGGTGTTTTGGTCTCAAATGATCTGACATTCTCAGGACATACTACCAGCATTGTCAAAAAAGTTAGCAAAATTACAAATTTTTATATTAAGAAACATTCAAAGTAGGGACAAACCCGTGCTTATGCCATTGTATGTTTCCTTGGTCAGACCTTTTTTGGAATATGGAGTACAGTTTTGGAACCCCCTTCATGCTAGGGATATTAAGAAACAAGAGTGTACAAAGGAAAAAAAAAGTTAAAGGTCTCATAAAGCTTATGTATAATGAGTGGAGAAACCTACTAGGATTGTTGAGTCTAGAATATAGAAGGCTATGAGGTGACCTGTGTATGGGATGTGTAGCATTTAAAAATGTGTGGGAATGTGTGGGATTATCAAAGAGAGAGATTAAAATAACAACTAGAGCACATTCACTGCAGCTGAAATATGACCATTATAGGACCAGTAAAAGAGGATCATGGCTCAGTTAAAGAGTGGTATTGGTCTGGAATGCACTTTCGGTTGATATAATAAGCAGTGAAAATATCAATATATTTAAAAATAGATTGGATGAATATCTGGGGGATTTATAAAAGAAATTATACCGAGTCCATAATAGTGAAAGCTACAGACTCGTATCCCTACTTATGATACTTATTTATTTATTTAGCTTTTGTTGACCAGGTAAGTGCACTAGACAAATCCTGCCTATTTTCAGGCATGACCCGGGGGAGGGGGATACAGATGAATGCCAACTGACCTTGAACCAGATTAAGCTGTTGGTGGTATTTTTAGTGAATGAGGGAAATTTGGCCCGGACACCGGGAAAATTTCCCTACTCTTTTCGATAAGTGCCATGGGATCTTTAACATCCACCTGAACTACCACCAATCCAGGCAGATGGGACCTCGGTTTAACGTCTCATCTGAAAGACGGCACCTCAGAAATGCAGCACCCCTTTCATGCTGCATTACAGTGTCAGTACTGGGATATTAACCCAAGTGCCAGATGTGGGAACTGAACCCACAGCCCTCTGATCTCCCGGCCTCAGAGGTGAGTGTGCTACCTACTGAGCCACTGACACTGCTTATGGAGGGTCTCAAGGATCTCTCTACTTCTGGGGATCACGTGATGAGCTGAGTCTGAATAGACGTCTTCTGTGCTGCTCCAAGGCCCCAAAACAGGCAAAAGGCAATAAAATCTCCTGGACCTGTCAAGTTTGATTAGAAAATACATATATCTAACTGATGAGGTGCTGTGGGCTTGATTTCTGGTGGCACTGCAGAAGGATTGAGAGAAAAGGAAGTGGACACGATTCTACAGATAGCGTGCTTTAGGCTGCAGTAGCAGGCCGTTTCACAGCATCGAGATGGAAGCTGAAGCCATGGAGCCTCTGGCGGCGAGAACCCCAGTAAGTAAAAGACCAAAGCCCCAATCCCCTACTCCAAATGAACAGGAGGATGAGCTAGGGAATGAAGGGGGTGCTTGTAAGACTACCGAAGACATACAAGAAATTAAAAAAATGCTACAGGGGCTGGTGGTCAATTTTGCAGCAGTGAAACCGATGTTGCACTAGCTTGCACAGAGAATGGGGATGAAGAAATTGGGATCTCCTCACAGGAAAGGAAAGTATCCACGCTGGAACAGGAGTTAGTGGTGTCAGAAAACAAGTTAAGAAACTTGAAGAGAGAATGGATGATCAAGAATTGAGAAGTCGGAGGAATAATCTGATACTAGCAGGGCTACCAGAGAGGGCTGAAGGGTTGGACTGTGTTTCCTTCATGCAAGACTTGCTGCTTAAATTGCTGGTCCCTACTCCATTTGGGGAAGCTTATAAGCTGGAGAGAGCTCATAGAGCATTAAGAGAGATGCCCCCACTGGGAGCAAGACCTTGGGTGTTGGAATGGTGCATCTCTGTGGTTGTTTCAGGATCAAACACCAACAGTTAGGGAGAAGCAGAAGGAATACTCAGAGATCAAGAAAAAGTTACATCTTGCAGGAATTAAATTCCGCTTACAATACCCCGCAACGTTGATGGTGCAACTTCAAGCTGGGGAGAAGAGATACTTAACTGCTTGGGATGCTCTAGAAGGCTTGTGGGTGGAACTCCCTGAGTTATTCAAGTTGCTGACCTGAATTTGTGCAGACAAGAAGGGGGCTGCTCTGATCTAAAAAACTGGGTCTTTGGAGAGTGAAAGGATATGACAAGCTTATATTGTTATCTAGGTTCTTCAGTTAAATGTTATAAATGTTGGGTTCAAGGGGTTAAAATAAGACTGTTTGGTTATTGAGGGTCAATTTTGGGGTGAAGGGAGATTGATTTCAATTTGGAGCTGCAAGGGTTGAATTAAGTGGAAGCAAAAAGTTGGCTAGGGATATGGGGTAGGGTAATATTGGGTTGGATGTTGAGGGGTTCCTGTGGGTGCAGTTTAGAGCTTAGAACTTAAAGGAGACCCTCCCTTGAGGGGGTTAAGAGAGGAAGGAAGGAAAGAGGAAAGGGAGAGATGGGTGGTATAAGAGGCAATTGATGGGGGGGGTGGCCCAATCACTATGAGATGGGAGAGGAGATTGGCATTGGGATAGGGACTAAGGCTCAGGGGCTCACCGTTAGCTCTCAAAATGCAGGAGGGATATCCCAATTAGAAGGGGAACAGTGATTGGAGAGTTGTTTAAGTTAGTTAATCTACTGCCAAACTGAAGTTTGAAGAATGATAGTCAATTATAGTTACCTAGGAGGTATGGGCAGTTTCCAAATCCTGAGAGGGATGAGTGGCGGGGTGGAGGGGAACAGTGGGAAAAGAGGAAAGAGGGATCCAATGGAAGAAAGGTAGATAGGTATTAGATGTTTTTGGTTATGGGTAAGATCCTAGGAAATGCTTAGTTAATGGATGGGGCTGGGGGGAGCACAGGAGGGAGTTCATTCATGAACCGATATCTGGCAGGAGGCGATCTAAGGATCGGGGGCAGGAGGGTGGAGAGGGGTTAATGGGATCTGGAAAGAGAGAGAGTCTAATATAGGGAGAGAGTGGGAAGCAGACCTTGAAAGGGCACAGAGTGATGGCTTAATCAGAATAATTTTGATGTTTGATAATGTCATGTGTTAAAATAATTTCGTGGAATACTAAAGGACTCAGGGGTAGACGTAAAAGAATGGTAATTTTGAGACATATTGATCAAATGGGGGCTCATATCGCTGCTCTGCAAGAGACCTATTTACTGACAGAGGAACTGAGTTGTCTTAAGCAGCTATGGGTGGGCCAAGTTTTTGGGGTAGGTAAAGAAAGAGCATCGGGGGTGTGGTGATTTTAATAAAGAAAACTTGTCCGTATAAGGTGGAGCAAGTGATTGCAAGGGAGGATGGCAGAGGGGTTTATCTCTCTGGCACCCTGTCTGGTAAGGCAATTTCAGTTGCTTCTGTTTATGAACCAACTCCCTCTAACCCTGATTTCTTTGCTTCAGTAGAAAGGGATATTGCTGTTTTTTCCTCACATTCTCTTATTCTGGCAGGAGACCGGAACATTTGTTTTAACAATCTGGAGGACAGGATACCACCATCCAGAGGGCCTCTGACCAGGGCTCAGATTGCCCTGAACAGATTACTTGAAGTAATAGCTTTGGTAGATCCAATCAGGATCCACTCTACTAGCAACATTACATTTTACTCGGCGGCCCATAAGAGTCAATCTCGCATTGATTATTTTTTTGGTAAACAGGGAGGCACTCAGGGAGGTTAAGGATGTGACAACAGGTGGTAGAATTTTCTCAGATCATTCCCCTATTCATTTGATGTGGGAACCAAGCCCTACCCCTCCTAGACCATAAAGGTGGAGGCTGAATGATTCTCTATTGATGGAGACTTTAGTGCGGGAGAAACTAGAGGATGCCCTTCTAGAGATTATCCAGCAACAATTACCTATGCTGCAAAATAAAAATTTGGCATGGCCAACCTGTAAGGTGTTGTATGCGGGGGTAGCACAGGGTTTTGCAGCGCAAAGAAATAGACTGAGAAGTGCAAAAGAGGAATTTATTTTGGGGGCAATTGACTCACTGTCTCCACTGGAAGGGTCCTCCGGGGAAAATGACGCTGAACTTAAAAGCTTGACAGGGGAATTGGCGGATATTTTGTATGGTACAGTGGAATCCTGGTTAGAAAAGATTAACGCTAAATACTTAATGCAAGGAGATGTCCCTGGGTGCCTCCTAGAGGCTGGAGTCAAGGAATGGGAAGTGAATAGAACAGTTATGTCTATTCAGTATGATGGAAAGCTTTTTAACGGATCCAAAGGAAATGGCAGATGCTTTTGCGTCCTATTTTAAAGAAATATACCAGGCTGGAAATCTTGCTGGGGAGGAGGAAATCAGAACATTTTTTGAGCGAATTCCACTCCCAGTCTTAGACTCAATACAGGCCAGGGAGTTAGCGGCTCCCATAAGAGCATCTAAGATAATTGAGGTGGTGCAATCTCTGCCCGCCGGTAAAACTCCAGGGCCGGAAGGTCTTACAGCTAAGTTTTATCAGGTACATATACATACTATACTTCCCATACTCCAAGATTTTTTTAGTACTATAATGCAAGAGGGGGGTGTGTCATCCTCCATTGTATCAAGCATATATCACATTGGTTCCTAAACCAGATAAGCCCAAGGATCTACCTGGCAATTACAGGCCTATAGCTTTAATGAATCAAGATATCAAGATCGTTACCAGAATATTGGCCAATAGAATTCTGTGTATTGCCCCAAGTTTAATTAGCCAGGAACAAGTGGGATTTATGCCAGGGAGGGGTGCACATGATGCTCTTAGGAAATTACACCATATACTTAGTTATGCGCCTGATTCTGAATTACCCCTAGCCTTGACATCTTTAGATGCGGAAAAGGCCTTTGACAGGGTCTCCCTTCCTTTTCCTTTTGCTGCAATGGAGAAGATGGTTTTTCCAGAGGGTCTGCTCAGAGGTATCATAAACCTATACGGAGCCCCAATGGACAAGGTAATGTGTAATGGCTATGTTTCTTAAGAAATTCAGCTGGAAAATGGGACCCGACAAGGATGCCCTCTCTCAACATTGGAAGGACGATTGTGTCTATGCTTTTGATCAATGGGTGAGAGATCTTATGGGGGCTTTGGGTAGAATAAAGAGGCATCTTTGCTTGGAAGGGAGAAAAGGGTTATATGCTAAAAGGTGGTTGGCATTAGAAGCAATTTATGCTCTGCAGGGCATAAACACCCAAACACAGGTCTGTCTGTCGGGTTGTGATTAGCAGGAGAAAGTTGTGCTGGAGTGAGAAACAGTCATGTATGGTACTATGTTGGTCTAAATGACTATTTGAAGAGCTGTTCTTGAGATGTTGTGGTTTAAACACAAGGGTAATAGGATGATGGTATTGGTGTGCCAGGATATATGGGGGGATGGGGACTCTCTCTCTTTCCAGGGGACACAGCAGGGAGTCACCTCCTGGAAGGAATGCTTCTTAAAAGGAGCCTATGGTTTGATACCATCTATAGGGTAGCAGGTGTAATGGTATTGGGGTTTTTTAAGTTGATTAAATTCATCTGTGGATCCTGTTACTTTAGGATTTAGATGATATAGAAATATATTATTATTCTACAGGATGGTTCTATCTGCTGTGTATGTACATAGGTGGGTTGTATATAGTTCACACAGTCAGTTTGGGATTGTGTACCCTGGCTTGTTGAGGTATATGTATGTCTGTCTAAAGTTTGAAAAATGAATAAAGAATTGTTAAAAAAAAAAGGATCTCTCTACTCCTGGCTGCGCTAGCTGATGGAATATCGCTGTACACATCTGGGAGAGTCAGATCACAGATCACCCACCAGCAGGATCTTCCCCCTTAGTGCCATTCTTTGAACCACCTGCAACAACTGCCTGTCCACCTCTTCCCCTGTGTTGGAGATCTGTAAACCCCCCAGCCTTATGGATGCCCCTGACTATCTTTCTAGCATGACACACAAGATTCCCACCTCCCCTTGCTTCTTCTGCTCTTCTGTAGCCTTAATATCCCCCCAGATGCAATTCTAGAAGGATTGAGAAGGTACAAAGGGATGGGAGGTGCACTGTATGAAAATGAGGACATCAATGCAACAGAAATCCAAAGGAAGCAAACCAAGGCAGAGACACTTTGGATTACTCTCGGGGCTGGAGAGAAGGCCCCAGTCTGGATCAGAGTTATCTACAGACCCTTGTTCCAGGAAGCTGATACAGATAAAGAGCTCATAGAGACCATCTTGATGATGGCAGACAGGGGAGAGTTGCTGTTGGTAGGGGACTTCAATCTGCCAGATGTGGACTGGTCCTCATGTATAGCAGACTCCGAATGAAGCAAGGATTTCCTGTTTGCACTGCAAGGAGCAGGTTTACAACAGCTGGTGAATTCCCCCACGAGAGAAAAGCAATACTGGACTTGGTGCTCACAAACAGCACACAAGTCTCATATGTACAAGTAGGGGTCAATCTGGGGACCAGTGACCACAGGACAATCCAGCTAACTGTGAACAAGGTAGAAGATACCAGTCACACTAACACCAAGGGTCTAGATTTCAGGAGAGCTAACTTTTCTGAAATGAAATGTATAGTCACATCCATGCTAGATGGCAGAAACTCAGAAGATGCAGAAGGCTGTTGAGAGGCATTAAAAACTGCTTTAAATACAGCTATAGCTACATACACTAGGCAGATCGACAAATCCAAAAGGAAAAAAAATCCACTCTGGTTCACCAAGGAAGTTGCAACCAAAATCAAGGAAAAAAGGAGGGCTTTTGCAAAATATAAACAAACTAAAAGTAAATTAAATAGAGAAGAATACAAAAACAAGATGAGTGAGGCAGGAAAGGCAGTTAGAGATCAAAAGTGCAGATGGAGGAGAAAATAGCACAGGGGTGAAGAAGTGAGACAAAACCTTCTTCAGATATATAAGGGAAAGAAAGAGTAAGGGGGGAATAGTCAGGTTAGCAACAAAGGAAGGCAAGATTGCAGAGACAGATGAAGACGAAGCAGAATTACTAAATGATTTCCTTTGCTTGGTCTTCACCATAGAAGACAGCGGGAAGGGTCTTATACTAAATAAGTCAGTACACAACACCACAGGAGCAGACGCAAGACCCTTCACAAGGGAAAGGATCCTTGAAGAGCTGAATAGGCTCAAGGTAGATAAAGCAATGGGGCCTGATGACATGCACCTTAGGGTACTGAAGGAGCTTCGGGAAGAACTCACCACACCACTGGCTGAGCTTTTCAGCAAGTCACTGGAAAGTGGAATAATACCTCAGGACTGGAAAAGGGCAACGGTAGTACCTTTACACAAGAGTGGAAGCAGGGAAGAGGCAGGAAACTACTGACCAGTCAGTTTGACCTTGGTGGCAGGAAAAATTATGGAGTTGTTGATAAAGGAGAGGATAGTGAAGTACCTGGAGGACAGCAAAAAACAGGCACCATGGCTTCACAGCGGGACACTCTTGTCAAACCAATATGATCAACTTTTTCAACTGGGTCACCAGAGCAGTCGACCAGGGAGGAGCAGTGGACATTATGTATCTGGACTTCAACAAAGCCTTTAACACTGTCCCCCACAGAAGGCTAGCTAACAAATTAGAGCGTACAGGAGTTGGTCATAAGATAGTGAACTGGATCACCAACTGGCTGCAAGATAGGATGCAGAGAATGGTTGTCAATGGATCATTATCAAGGGAAGGTAAAGTGACCAGTGGCCTTCCACAGGGGTCTGTGCGGAGACCTATCCTCTTCAACATATTTGTTAGGGATATTGCAAATGCTTTATTTATTTATTTAGTTTTTGTTAACTGGGTGTGTGCCATAGCTAAAAAATGACTATTTGGAGGCACGACCTGGGAGGTTACAAGGATTACAAGGAGTATAGGGATTACAGGATTACTGGGATTCAGAATAAAACAACGAAACCACGGTTACAATATATACATAGTAAAATATCATGAGAACAAGGATGTGCAAATACAGGCAAGACAAGGGCAAAGGTTAAGCACCAACATATACCGTTCAGGTAGTAACATTCATCTGGAAATAAAGTTCCATGACAGAGTAAGCAAAAACACAAGTGCCTGGGGAGAAGGAGGAGGGCTGGCGCTGGGTCTGGAGGAGGAATGGAAAGGAGTGGGTGGATAGGGATAGTGGGGACAAGAAGACACCCTGGGGTGAAATGGGCCCAGGAAAGGGGACCTCCCTGTCTGGTGCCCATACTCAAGGGTTCTGACTATAGTCAGCAGGTAACACAGTCATCCTCGGAGGCTCATCCTACTCGGGCAGTGTTGTGCAACGCCACGTCTATTAAAAACAAAACAGCTATTATAGCTGATTTTGTTGGGTCATCTGACCTGGCGTGCATCACCGAGACCTGGCTGGATGAAAATGCTGGACCAGTTTTGGTGGCAGCAGTTCTAGCCGGGTACTCTGTGATACACCGCCCGAGGCTGGATCGTAGGGGTGGGGGTGTTGCTATCTGTTTTAGAACAGAACTGGGCCTAGTGGAGGTGCCAGTGGGAATCACCAGGTCCTTTGAATGTATCTTAGGTGAGGGTGTGGGGCACTGGATACTTCTTGTATACCGTCCACCAGGTGATGAGAATGTTTTCCTGTGGGAAGTTGCAGACTTCATTATCTACCTGACATTGGGGTCCCCCAGATGGTTGGTTCTGGGGGACTTCAATGCCTGGGTCGATGATGAACTCTCACATTTTGGTCAAGACTTCCTCCAGTTGATGATTTCACTGGGCTTCACACAGGTTATTTCCTCCTCAACCCATATTGGTGGTCATTCATTGGACTTGGTGTTCCTTCTGGGGATGAAGATATCCGACTTGATAGTGGAACTGGTCAGATGGTCGGACCATCACTCCATTGGGTTCAGTTTTGAGGCTACCCCTAATAGGTCAGCCCCTATGGAAATGGTCCGGTACACCCCATTAAGGGGTGTTTCCCCGGATGACCTGATGGTGGTGCTGGACCTATCGTGCTTACCAAGAGATTGCATGGATCCGGGAGAGCTGGTGCGTGCCTATAATAAGGTGGTGGCAGGGGCCCTGTATTCCATTGCTCCTGTTCGTGTTCATCCTCTCACTCTTCGTCCCAGGTCTCCTTGGTTTGATGAGACTCTGAGGGAGTTGAGGAGAGCTGGATGAAGGTTGGAGAGGTGCTGGCGGAGGTCCGGTCTGGATGATGACAAACTTAGTTTGATGAACCACTATGTGGTCTATCAATCTGCAATCTCTCGTAAGAAGGCAGAATTCCTGTCCAGAGAGATTGCGGCTGCACAGAATAGACCAGCTCAGTTCTTCAGGACCATGGACAGATTGTGCAATCCAGTCTGTCTTCAGCCCGGAAGAGCTTTTTCTCAAGAACGGTGTGAGGAGTTTGCTCTCTTCTTTGCAGATAAGGTTGCCAAAATTAGATCGGAGGTCCGCTTGACCCTCTCCAATGGGAGTTGTGATGGCCGGCAGGAGATGTCGGAAACCCAGTTTGCGTGGTCTGACTTCAGCCTCCTCACAATCAATGACATTGTGATGGTCATCCAATCACTGCGTCCGACCAACTGTAATTTGGACCCGGGCCCCACACGTCTCTTAGTGGTTTGTGTGGATAAAATCAGCCCAGTCCTTGCTGTGATAGTCTGGAGGTCCTTGGAGAGTGGGATCTTTCCAGATCCTTTTAAGGAGGCTGTAGTTAAGGCTCTTTTGAAGAAGCCCTCCTTGGACCCGGATTGTCTAGCAAATTACAAGCCTGTCTCTAACTTACCCTTTGTGGGTAAAGTTATTGAGAAGGTGGTTGCAGTGCAGCTGGATGATCATCTGACCAACAACAATGTCTTTGCTTCTCTCCAGTCCGGATTTAGGAAAATGCATAGTACAGAGACAGCACTTGTTCGGGTACTAAATGACCTCCTAATAGCGAGAGATCGAAGGACCTGTTTCATCTTGGTCCTTCTTGATCTCTCTGCAGTGTTTGACACTGTGGACCATGGTGTGCTACTGGAGCGTTTGCAGTTTATCTGTGGACTGTCTGATACAGTCCTCAGGTGGTTTCGATCTTACCTCGAGGGTAGGACTCAGAGGGTGGTGTCTGGAATTTTTTCTTCAGCATCAGTCTCCCTATCCTGTGGGGTATTGCAGGGTTCCATCTTGGCACCCATGTTGTTTGCAGTGTATATGCTGCTGTTAGGAGTGATTATTAGGTGATACGGTCTGGGTTTTCATTGCTATGCAGATGATACCCAGCTGTATATGTCTTTTGTGCCCGGCCAGGATGCTGCCATTTCTGTATTTAACAACTGTCTTGCCGAGATCCAAGACTGGATGAATGTGAGTTGGCTGCGGTTGAACCCTGAAAAAATTGAGGTGTTGGTTGTGGACCAGGATCACTGGGAGGAGGGTTTGTTAGCTGGATCGCCCTCGGGCTTATGGCTTGGGGGTGTCCAGCTGACGACCTCAGACCGGGTGTGGAACCTGCGCGTTGTATTTGATGATTGTCTGACTTTTAAATCTCAGGTGTCAGCGGTTGTCAAAACCTCTTTTTACCAACTGAGGCACATCGCCCGGGTGAAGCACCTGGTTCCTCCAGAGGATCTTCCAACATTGGTCCACGCCTTCGTTACCTCCCGCCTTGACTACTGCAATGCACTTTACCTGGGGCTATCGGGGGTTGAACTTCACTGTCTGCAGCTAGTGAAGAATGTGGCAGCCAGGCTGTTGACTGGATCTTCTAGGTCTAGTAGTGTAACGCCTATGCTCCGCGGACTGCACTGGCTGCCAGTTTGCTGGTGAATCACCTTCAAGATCAGTTTGCTGACCTATAAAACCTTACACGATCAGGGACCTGTTTACCGGAATGAGCTCCTTTGTCCCTACTGTCCCCCCCGCTCTCTCCGATCCACTGACAAGGGATTGCTAGAGATTCCCAGAGTTCGTTTAAAACCTTCAGGGGCAAGATCGTTTAGCTTTATGGCCCCGACCCTGTGGAATTCTCTACCTCGTCAGGTGCGAAACTGCCCGACTGTCCAAAGCTTTAAAGGAGCTTTGAAAACATATCTTTTTAGCAAAGCTTTTAATGACTTATGATTGTTTTAATGTTGTTTTAATTATTTATTGTTTTATGTATTCTGCACCAGCTCCTTGGTTTTAGAAAGGCGTCATATAAAGAATGAATGAATGAATGAATGAAATAAGGTAACTATAGGGTTATACTAATATAGAGGTTACACAGGAGTGAGAAAGGAGCTTAGGAGTAACAAAAGTGAAAGAGAGGGAGACAGCAACCAAAGAGGATTAAAACACGAGCAGGAGGCCTGACTAATGAGGAAGGAGCATCACTTGGTTTTAAACTGAGTGGTGGGAGAAACCAAGGGCTAAGAGATTATCAAGGAGAAGGGGATGGTCCACAAGGTCAGTTGCCTTGGTAAGGTCAATGAAGGCTGCGCTAATAAGAAGGCCAGAGTCCATGGTACATAAAGTATCATTCGTGAAGTGGAGAAAAACCATTAAGGTACTGTACCCTTTATGAAAACCATGTTGATTTGGTGATAGGAGATTATGCTTGGATAAGAAGTCGCTGACTTGGGTGGCTACTAACTTTTCAAGTATTTTGAAGGGGAACGTTTGTCTGTTTGCAGATGACACAAAACTGCAACAGAGTAGACATGCAGGAGGGAGTGAAAGGTATGGAAGCAGACCTGAAAAAAACTCGAGGAATGGTCTAGGAATTGGCAGTTTAAGTTTAATGCCAAGAAGTGCAGTTTTAAGCATATAGGAAAAAGAAACCCAGAGATAAAGTACACACTGGGAAGGCATCAGTTAGAGGAGACAAAGATAGAAAGACACCTTGGAGTAGTCATTGCAGGTGACTTAAAGGTTGGAAAACAATGTGAAAAGGCATCACAGAGGGTGAGTGGTATCCTTGGATGCATTGGTAGGGGAATTACAAGTAGAAAGAGCGAGGTTATCATTCCTCTCTACAGGTCCTTGGTGAGGCCTCATTTAGAGTACTGTAGTCAGTTTTGGAGGCCCCATCTCTAAAAAGACATAGACTGCCTGGAGACAGTACAGAGAAGGGCTACAAAGATGGTGCATGGGCTGCATCATGAGCCATATGAGGCAAAACTCAGGGAACTAAATCTGTACACCCTTGAGAAGAGAAGAAACAGAGGGGACATGATCGAAACTTTTAAGTATGTTAAGGGAATCAACACAACACAAGCAGGAAACCTGTTCCAGCAAAACAGGGATGCACATACAAGGGGGCACAAGTTGCGTCTGGTGGGAGGCAGGTTCAAAAACAACCTCAGGAAGTACTTCTTTACAGAAAGGGTCACAGACCCATGGAACATCCTACCTCAGGAGGTGGTGGAATCCAAGACAGTACGTGAGTTCAAACTCACATGGGAAAGATATTGTGGACAATTCAGGGTGCAGTCTAAATAGGGAGGGGGGCAGAAACACGGGCAGACTAGATGGATCATGCTGTCCTCATCTGCTGACATGATTCCTATGTTCCTATGATGTACAGTGCAACCCCTCCACCTCCCTTTCTGCCAGCCCTGTCCTTCCAGACAAGCCAGCACCCTGCTATACCCACTTCCCAGATCTAATGCTCAGACCACCAGGTCTCCATAATGGCCACAATATCCAGACCCTCCCCCACCATTATGGTCTCTAAGGCCACCATTTTATTTCCCAATATTCTGACATTAGCAGAAAGTCCTTTCCACTATATACCTCCCCCTCTCCATGCCTGTTCCTTTCCCTGCTCCCTTTTGTGTGGGAGTGCTAGCTAGTCCATTCCCTCCACCTGTCAAATCCACCCCGTTACTAGCCTCCCCCCATCAGTTTAAATCCTTCCTTAATACCTTATCAATATATCCTTACAGATCCCCCTCAGCACTCTTTCCCCCCTCAATGAGATGTAAGCTATCCTTCCAATATAAGTCCTCATCCTCCCATGTATCCCCCTATTCTCCCATAAAGGTGAACCCTTCCTTCCCACACCATTCCCCGAGCCATTCATTGAACTGCCTAATCCTTATCTGCCTAGCAGTGTTGGCACTGGGGACTGGCAAGACTTATGAGAACACTAAGGATCTTTCTTCTTCCATGCATCCATTTGCCAGTGCCTTGAACTTCCTCTGGACCTCCTCCACTTCATTGCTTGCCAGAGCATTCACCCTCAAATGAATGATTAGGTGTGGTTTCCCCACTACTCTTGCACACTCCCTGATTTTTTTGCCTTGCCCTCCCTGCCTCCATCCCCGGTTCACAAAAGACTGACCTCTGCCCATTTGTAGGCCCCCTCCTTATCCAATGTATCCAAATACCATGGCATTCTCCACCTCCACAGCAAACAGATCTGATCTTGGTGGACATCCTCTCCTTGTCCCATTCTTCTTAACTGCACCCCCCTGACCTGAACTGCCTACTTGTTCCACCTGGTTCTCCTTCATTTCCCCACCTGTTCTCCCACTGTCGAGAGATTCTGAACTCTTATCTGCTGTCCCACCCTCCTCCTCTTTTCCCCCATTTCTACCACCCTGGCCTCCCCTAGTTTTCTGCTTCCCTTGAATGCCTCCTGTCTCCTTCTGAGCCAACTCTTCCCTCCATTCTTCCCTTTTCTCCCCGTCCTTGCCTCCCTGCTCCACCAGTACCCTCTGCACCTTCTGTGCCTCTTCCTTGTTCATTTGCCCCCCTCATCTCCTAACACTGTTCTACTATCCCTTCCCCTTATTCCACCTGACCAACCATTTTCACTGGTTGTCGACCTAACCATGCCACTCTCCCTCCTTTCCCCTCTGCCCATCACCATTCCCTGGCCCATACCTACACTTCTGTCTCTAAAATGACCTTCCCCCCATCCAACAAAGGTATGAACCTGTTGTTCACCATAATACTCCCTCCCCCGGTAGATGCTGCACTTCTCCCTGATGTTGAGGTATGTGCCCTTCCCTGAGCCCCTGGAGTTTCCCCCCTTTCTCCTCACCTCCTGCCATCTGTTGCTACACCCACAGCTTGGACTGGATCCCTTTTCTCTCTGACCCCTCCTGTTTTGCTCTTTTACTACATGCCCCCAGCTTGTCTCTTCCCTTCCTCTTTCCATTTCTGCAGCACACCGTATCCCTTTGTAGCCATTATAATACCCTTCCCCACCCCTTACCCTTCCACTTCCTCACCATTTCTCCCCTTAGTTTGCTTATTTCCATTTCTAGTTGCCCCAGTCTGATACATACTGGACATCTCCCTATCCTCCACAGTGTCCCCATGAACACTGCTGCCCCACAACCATTGTACCCCACTACTATTCTGCCTGTTCTCTTGTTTACCTCCGGAGCTCCCCATCCCAACCTAGGACTCCCCTGCCCCCACCCTCCCCAACTTTCTGTATAATAATTAATTTCTCTTGCTTACACTCTCCCCTCCTCTACCTTCCTATTGCGGTCCTCAGTTATTTCTTGTCTCTCTGTCCCGTAAGGCATAGTGACTCAGTATGCCTTGTCTCCCCCTCCTTTAAGACAGAGTATTCATCTAGCGCAAGTATATGTTTCTCTCTTACTTGCTGTGTGTGCTAATACCTGGCATCAGCCCCTACCCCTGACACAGATTCTGCATTTACTGCTACCCCTCAGTTCCCCTTGAAACAGCCCTCATGCAGTCACTCCCATTCCAAGTGTGTACTAAGCTATTTTTGCCCCACAGATCACATAAAAAACCCTCTTGTAGTAACAAGATAAACAATTACAAGATAAACAGTCACTTTTCTTCACTTCATCTAAGTTATTTTTGGCCCTTCAGATCACGTAACATCCCCTCTTGAAGGTTCAAGATTGTCCCTTTAGAGAATACAAGATAAACAGTCACTTTTATCTGCTTCTTCCCCTTGTAGTTAAAGGTTTGTCCCTCAAAGAATAAAAGATTACAAGTCACTCTTCTAAGATACAAGTCCCTATTATGAGATAAAAGACCATCTGTCATAAAAATAACAGGATAAAAAGTCATCTTTCTCAGCTTCACACTTTTCTTCAGATAAAGTTTGTCCCTTTAAAGAGTTGCAGGATTACGCAACACACTTGAGAAAGGAATGCATGGATTTAAGGAAGTTCCTCAGGCACTCTGACCATGTGAGCCTGTAACTTAATGGTTAGAGCACTGGAACGGCATACCAGAGATCTGAGGTTCAATTCTCAGTGGGCCACACTTTTTCTTTCTCATTTCCATCCTTGATTTAAAATATGTCTTGCATGGGCTAAACTGCACTGAGAGAAGTGGTCTTTTTCTATGTTCCTAGTTGCAGGATTATGCAACACACTTCAGAAAGGAATGTGTGGATTTAAGGAAGTCCCTCAGGCACTCTGACCATGTGAACCTGTAGCTTAATGGTTAGAATGCTGGAATGACATACCAGAGGTCTGAGGTTCAGTTCCTAGTGGGCCACACTTTTCCTTTCTCATTTCTATCCTTGATTTAAAATATACCTTGCAGAGGCTAAACTGCACTGAAATAAGTGGTCCCTTTAAAGAATGAAATAGAAAAGTCACACAATTATGCTTCAGTTCACTTGCCTGGTGAAAGTTTGACCTTTTCCCTGTGCCAAACCATTCTGTAGATGAAGGTTTGTCTCCCTGAGAAATAAAAGTCCCTCTCTTGTGCTCCAGTGCTCCTCCCCTCCTGACTGTTCAATTCCTGTTGGGGATTTGTTTGTGTATATTTAAAGAGTCGAGGGGGATGTGGTGGGCAGGAGGGAATTTATACTCTCTGTT
Source organism: Neoceratodus forsteri (assembly GCA_016271365.2). Taxonomy (NCBI): domain Eukaryota; kingdom Metazoa; phylum Chordata; order Ceratodontiformes; family Ceratodontidae; genus Neoceratodus; species Neoceratodus forsteri. The sequence continues at coordinate 719,268,908 of CM057458.1, read as the reverse complement.
ACTGCCAGTGCTGTGCGAGGGGAAAAAGGAATCATATGCACCTCTCCCCTGCGATGCTCTCCCTCCGATCTCCTGGCATTGCAAGCACTGGTCACACTTTTTCTAGGGCCCAGCCAGCTTCCAAACTTGCTGCAACTGGCCCTGATTGGCCCTATTTTCAGTCCTCCCTCTGTGGCTGGTTGTAGCCACTGATTTTCTTCCTAAGTAGCCAATTGGCTGCTGCATGATCTGCTCTCTGCTGCTGCTGGTGCTGTGTGAAGGGAAGAGGGAGTCACAAGCACCTGTCCCCTTCAGTGCTCTCCATCTGATCTCCTGGCACCGCAAGTGCAGGTCACACTTATTCTAGGGCCACCCGGCATCTAAACTTGCCGCAGCCAGTCCTGATTAGCCCTGCTCACAGTCCTCCTTCTGTGGCTGATAGGAGCCACTGATTTTCTTCCTATGTGACTGATTGGTTGCCAAATGGTCCTCTCTCTCTGCCACCACTGATGCTGTGTGAGGGGAAGAGGGACTCACAGGCAGCTCTCCTCTGCAATCTCCTGGCACCGCAACCACTGGTTGTGCATTTTCTAGGCTAATCTCTTTTCCCTTACTGCCTGAGTGACCCAGAACTGAACCATCTGGGTGCTTTGGCTCTTGTGTTCTTCCCCCTGAGCCTAATACACTCCTCTGTAGGAACCAGTATTCCTTCCCTAATGATGAACAACTTTTGGTCCACCCCATGTCTGCTCTGATGCTTGCCAGGTGGCTCTTTGGCACTTCATCCATCTTCCTGAAGTCCGCCCTCCTAAAATACAAGAGTTTGGTCTTAGTCAGGATGCTTTCCCTGCCCATGTCTAACTGGAACCACATTATGCAATGATCACTCCAACCCAGTGGCTCCCTGATTATTGTTTCCTGTATATGCTCCCCATTCGTGAGCATCAGATCAAGAATTGCATCTACTCTTGTTGGTTCTATGATGCTCTGAGTCAGGAACCACTTTGCAGTCCTTCCAGGGTCACCTGACTCCTAGCACATGTTGTGGATGGTACACTCCAGTCCACCTTGGGTAGGTTAAAGTTCCCCACAATCACCACCTCCCCCTTTCCCTACAGCTTCCAATATTTGTCAGCTCAGTTCCTTGTCCCTCTCCTCATCCATGTTGGGTTGGGTGGTCTGTAAACCACCCCCTACCTCACCTTTCTCCCTGTATTGAACTGTAACTGAACTCAAATTGCCTCCACATTTCCTTCTTCTGACTCCTCCCTTACGCAAGTTGTTCCCTCCCTAATGTAAACTGCCACCCCTCCCCCCTTCCCAACCACCCTGTCCCTTCTGTATAGTTTATAGCCAGGGATCGAAAGATCCCAATCATGGTGTGGTGTTGCCCAAGTCTTGGTTGCTGCCACTATGTCCACCATCCTGTCTGCTAATAGCACCTGCAGATCAACTGTCTTGTTTCCAAGACTCCAGACATTCAGAGACACCACCTTCCACCTAGAATATGACCTTCCTTCCCTTCCCTGTCTTCTTCTCTTCACATTTCTCCCCTTTGTGTGCACCCCCACCTACCCCTGTTACGTGTTCCACACCTGCTCCACCCTTTGCTGTTTTCTCACCTTTTCCATCTCCTCCCTCTGGAACTCTTCCATCACTGTGGGGGGCATTGACCTCCACCTCTCAGAGTCTTTGGGCTCGCAGGCCTGCTCCCCCCTAAGTCATTTTTTAAATTAAGTGTAGTGGTTTTGTTTCCCCCAGTTTGTCCTTAAGTACCCTTTAACAATCCTTACTTAGATGCAGGCTCTCTGGTGAAAAGAATGGTTTGTTTAACCAGGTCTCGTCCCAGTCCCTAATGCAGATGAACCTCTTCTCCCTGCACCATTTCCTCAGACAGTCATTAAAATCCTTTATTCTTCTTTTCCTGGCTGTACTGAACCTTGGTACTGGTATCACTTCTGAGAAGGCCAGCTAACTTGTTTCCTCCCTACAGATCTTCCCTAACTCCCCGAACCTACTTTGCAATCCCTCAACCTCCTCCCCAGTTAGATCATTGGTTCCCATGTGTATAACTAAATTAAGATTTCCTCCAACCTCTCTTACTATTTCACTTATTCTTGGGCCCACCTTCCCCGCTGTCATCCTTGGCATACAAACCACCCTCCTGCTTGCATTTGGGTCCCCTTTCCGTCCATATTGAATACCCCTATTTCTGGCATCCTCTATGATTGCCACCCTTCCATCCTCTGCACTCATGCTCTTTGTCCTTCCTTTCTTACCTTCAGTACTAGATGCTCCCCCTCCTAACCGCTCCACCTGCACCCTGGTGAACTCATCTTTGCATCAACTATTTATTCCCATAGTTGTTTTTCCATCTCCCACTCTGCCCCTTCTGACTATCTGTGTCTGCTTCTACTTTTCCCTTCCCTCTTCCTTTCCTTTTCTCTCCCCGCCCCATTCTCCACTCTCTTTTGCCTTCTTCCTCTTCCCTGCCCACTCTGACTAGTTCCCTCTTCACTCCCATGTACTCCTACTTTTAGCCCTGACTCTATCTAACCCCCTACCTCAGCTCCTGCTGCCCCAGGCAGTAGTGCAAATATATCAGATAAAGGCACTTGCTGGAATTAACTTTTGTGAAAGTCATAATTAAAAGCATACAAACAAACAGTGCAGCTGAGATGGAGTCATGCAAAGCACACTATGACAGCAGATGGTGCTATTACAAAAGCCAATTTAAGCATTGCAAGTAAAATACTTTCAAAAAGTTCACGTTTATAGGGAAAATTAATCAGGAATAAGAGTTTGGAAGGAGAGACTTTCTGTAAATGTGAGTTTTTCATTCAGATAAATAAGAAACATACACATATAATTATTTTACCCCTATTGAGAGTGAAACACAGGATCACAGGTTTCACTGGCTGGGATTTAAGCGATGTGCTACAGAAACTGGCAGTCTGATTAGAGTTCCTATATATTTATTTATTTCAAAAATGTTGCCAGGAAAGACATACTGCTCTGGTAACAGGTCATTTCCAGATGTGTCCTTAGGCAAGGGAAGGCAGGAATAGAGGTACAATAAGAACAATAATTCAAATATAGATATACATGTAGGTAAATAAGCATCATAAATAACAATTATAGCAGGCTCCCATCTACCATGTACCCAATGCAATACCCTCCCTCTTTCTCCCCTCCTCCTCCCTCTCTCTCTCCCACACCACCCCTCACCACCACTCTTTCTCTTTTCCCACTAACCCACTCCTAACAAAGCTTCACTGAGCCGCCTATGACTTGTACTGTGTAATTAACTCACAACACAATTCCTTGACAATGCCTTTGGCTGCTATTATTGTAACCTTACTTATCTTCATTTTTTTTGTAAGTTCCATTGTAATGATCATGTTATGTTTTGTACCTTATTGTCCTTATTGCCTTGACATGGAACCTTTGTAAAAGAGCTCTCAACTCACAGGTGTCATCCGAAATACAAATAAATAAATAAAGAATTAAACAACATTTGCAATGTGCATAAGGCAATACTGTGTTCAGGGAGGAAGTAATGGTTATAGGAGGGGAGGGTGGGTGAGGGGAGTGCACTAGTGTAGATGCAGTATGAAAGAGTAGCAGAGGTTGGAGGGTAGTGGGCATTTGTTGAGGGTCCAGTATCAGGGACAACTGCAAGAGTGAGTAGTCACAGAGGAGAGAGGTGAGTGAATGGTGGGAAGGGGCAGAGTGAATGGTAAGTGGGAGAGAACCCCAAAGTTTAGGGGACTGGAAAGAGAAGGCAGCTTGACCAGTACTGGATTTCTTTGAGGGGAGTGCAAGAGAGCGAGAACCAGAGTTGCAAAGTGGGTAGGAAGTGGGAAGGGGGGAAATGAGAAGTGAAGAGGGGTTAGGAGGAGAGGGAACAAAGGCAGTATTTAGAGATCACCACTTGCTGAAAAAAAGATTTTAAAAAGTTAGCACAAGATATCAATTATCATGTTTATCTACCAATCTAAAATAAAATAATGATTACTTATTTCCTTTTGTTTTCAAAGTAAGCCTCATAGCAAACCATCCAAATTAATATTGGAATATAAAACAAAATGTGGTTTACTTAGTTTTGACAGTCCTTAGGAAAACCAGTATTGTGGTTAAACATGAGCCTATTTTCACCATCAGTTTGTATTAACAAATATTTTTTTGTCTACTTGTTTTTCTAATATCAGATTTATACAAAGTATAGCATATTTCTCCTACCAAACAAACTGAACAGGTCAGGGGACCAGGTTGCGGGGAAAGGAGAGATGGAAAGGAGAGATAGTAATTGTGGGGGACTTCAACCTGCCCAAGATGGACCAGAGCGTACCATCCATAACTTGTGCTAGGAGTCAGGTGATCCTGGAAGGACTGCAAAGTGGGTAGCTAACTCAGGGCATCACAGAACCAACAAGAGCATGGGCAATTCTTGATCTGGTGCTCACAAATGGGGATTATGTACTGGAAATAACGGTCAGAGAGCCCCTGGGTGGGGGTGACCATTGCACAGTGTGGTTCCAGTTGAATATGGGCAGGGAAAGCATCCTGACTAAGACCAAAATCTTGAATATTAGGAGAGTGGACATCAGGAAGGAAAGGGAACATTGTTTAACCAGGAGAAGCACACCAAGCCGAAGCTTGTTTCCAGGTGCGACCTGGTAGCATAAGGAAGTTAAGTGACTTGCTCAGGATCACATAGTATGCACCTAGGTAACTGTGGGATTCAAACCCAGGTCTCCAGATCTGCAGCTCAGAGCCTTAACCCACTGCGCTATACTGCCTCCTGATGGGTGAGGTGCTAAGGAGCCACCAGGCAGGCATCAGAGCAGATATGGAAGTGGACCAAAGGTGGTGCATCATTAAGGAAGGAATACTGTTTGCACTGAGGAGTGTGTTAGGCTCAGGGAGAAGAACACAAGGGCCAAAGCACCCAGCTGGTTCAGTTCTGGGGTCACCCAGGCAGTAAGAGGAAAAGAGGACAGCCTATAGGAAATTCAGGAAGACCAAGAGAGAGGTAGATGGGGAAAATTACCTAAGGTTGGCTAGTGAGACAAGTAAGGAAGTCCTGCAAGCTAAGGCACAGATGGAGCTGCAGATAGCCAATGGAATTAAAATGGGGAAAGAAGGCCTTCTTTCGCTATGTAAGTGAGAAAAAGGACTAGAAGGATGGGATTGTTAGGCTTAAGAAAGGGGAGGAGTGGATGGAGAATAATGGAGGAAAAGCAGAGATACTAAATGAATACTTCTGTTCCATCTTCACCAGGGAGAAGGATGGCCCAGTGCCTTCAGGATGGAGAAGAGGAGCAGAGGGGGAAGGGAACACAGATGTAGTGATACAGGAGGATAGAGTGAGGGAGGGGCTGCTAGTTTTGAAAATAGACAAATCACCAGGCCCAGAAAGAATACATCCAAGCATACTAAGGGAACTGGCTGAGGAGTTGGCAGAGCCACTGGTAGGCATATTTAATAGTTCTCTGGAGTCAGGCATGGTACTGCAGGACTGGAGAAAAGCATGTGTGGTGCCCCTCCACAAAAGTGGTCCCGAGGATGACCCAGGGAATTACAGACCAGTCTGACCTCAATTGTGTGCAGCTCATGGAGATCATACTTAAGGAAAGGTTGGTAGAATATCTAGAGGACCATGGTCTCCAGGATGTGAGGCAGCACAGGCTCATGGGGGGTGGAGATCATGTCAAATGAATCTGATTGACTTCTTTGATTGGGTCAGTAAGACAGTAGACAGGGGTCAAGCAGTAAACATCCTCTCTCTGGATTTCAGCAAGGCCTTTGACTCATGCCCCAGAAACGGTTGATCAAGAAGTTGGTAGATCTTGGGGTTAGGGATACAATAGCCAGATGGGTGCAAAACTGGCTGAAGGACAGAACCCAGAGGGTGGTTGTGGGGGAGAGTTATCTGGCATGAGAGAGTTCACCAGTGGGGTCCCACTGGGCTCTTTGTTGGGGCTGGTGTTGTTCAATGTCTTCATCCATGACATCGGGGATGGCATTAAGGGCAAAATGTGCCTATTCACAGATGACACTGAGCTCTGCAGGACAGTGGACACAGCTGGAGGGATACATGACCTACAGGATGATCTGGAAAAGCTGGGGTGGTGGTTCAGGATCTAGCAGCTTGGCTTCAATGCCAAGAAATACAAAATTATGCACATTGGTGCCAAGAATCCCAGAACGGAGTACTACCTGGCTGGAGTTCAGGTATCTGCAACAGAGGAGGGGAAGGACCAGGGAGTGATGATCACTAGTGACTTGAGGCACTCCACGCAGTGCAAGAAAGCAGAAGCAATGGCAAACAAGATGCTGGGATGCATAGCTAGGGGATTAATAGTAGGAGAGAACATTATACTGCCCTTGTACAGGTCACTGATGAGGCCACATCTAGCATGTGGAGTTCAGTACTGGTGCCCACACCTCAAAAAGGGCATTTTCCTGCTAAAGAAGGACCAGAGGAGGGCTACAAAGATGATAGTGGGTCAGCAGGATAAGTCATATGAGAAGTGGTTGCGAGCACTGAACATGTAATTCCTGGAGGACTGGAGAGAGAGAGAGAGAGAGAGAGAGAAAGGGTGACATGATTGGGATCTTCAAGTACTTAAAAAGGATAAAATACAGTGGATACAATTATTTTGAACATTATGATGGAATAGATTTGGTTGGCTAGTAGCATCCTTTTTTGGCTAATGATACATTTGTAGTATAGCCTATAAATATGATGATATATGCAATGACATTAGCCTTGTGAGTACTCTGATAATGAATGACAGATAGTTTGAGTGCATTTGTATTACACTTGTCTATATAATTGATTTTAATTTACTGCAATGGGTCACAAGTTAACACTGTTTGTGGGTAATGCTGCCCCTTTAAGACTGGGACTATATAAGGAGTCCACAAGGGAGTGCAAGCCACTTTGACAAATCACCATTGATGTGGCTATGAAATGTTGGTGTCAGTGGATTCTCCCTCCTGCGATTTGTATGAATGTGATGTAGTTTGCTGTTTACCTTTTGATGTTCACAACTGAATAAACACAGTGTGCATGAACATACTCAGAAGTAGTGATTCTTGCTATTAGTGAGCCAGGTGCTGAGTCGTGCATCTGATTGGTGGCTGCCTGGTTGCCATGGTGACATTTGATGGTGATGCTCACTCACAATTGGCTAGCCTGGCTGGCTGGCTGACTCTCTGCCTGTGTGTGGGTGGAGGGTACTGACATAGTCAACAGTGATTCCATTACTACATTCAAAAATAAATCAGATTTTTTTTTATGCAGCTAGGAAATATTCACTAAGGACAAATTAGTCATAAGTGATGAGACTATACTGCCAAAAGCCATTGTCTGGACTACCACCTTCTGAAACTTATGAATCACATCATGCAAAAACACAGCAAGAACCTTAATCTGCACCATTTGTCATTTTAGAGGATCACAGAGGAGAGATGGGAGGCACATTCTCTGTGGCCAGAGCCAGTCAGCGATCACTGCTGTGCCCACAGCCAGCGATCAACTTGCAATAAGAATGAGAGTCCCAGGGGTCATGCAACAGTGCAAAGAAGCATCAGGTCTGGTCCATTGTGGACTTTGGCAAAAAAAAAAAAACTTGGGGGACAAACAACTAAAGTACGGTGGTGCTGGCTGCAGTCACTTGGTCCAAAGAAGGTGGCTGGAGAAGAAGAAGAAGAATGGGTCACGAATTGGGACACTGTGGTCTGAGAAAAAAGGAAGGAGCAGCACAAGACAAGAAAGAGTAAGTTATGAGGTGGATAGTTAAGTCAGGAGTACAAATAGTGTTAGAAACTTGGAACTGAATTAGTCCCTGTAGTAATAATTATGGTTACGCAGTACTGGGAGGCCTCATCTGTAACACACTAGATTAAGGCTAGAGGCTAATGTATTGTATGTTTTTTTTTTGCTTTTGCATTTTGCTTTTCTAGTCTTTGAATCAGTTGTTTTCTTTTTATTTGATTGTGCTGTGCCTGTTTGGAATAATTCTAACGTAATCAAATAATTATTTTATTTTTAAATATGGCCAACTGAAGGGTTGCAGCAGCAGTTGGTTGTATGGTGGACTGTCTGTCTGTCTGCCTGGTACATGTCTCCATTGGCCCTTGTACCCATCATGAGTCTGTGACTAGTCATACTCTCAAAGTTTCTTTAGGGGCTTTGCTTTGCCAGGACTAATGTGTGCAGCAGACAGTGAAACGTTTAGATGGTTAGTCCTGTATCATGATGGTACTGGTTTGGTTAAAAGAGCTACTGAAAGTTTGTAGCCTTGGAGCAGCTGCGGTACTGGTTGGCAGATGAGACGGAAACAACAGTGGGCCTGCTGAAAAAGAAAAAGAAACTGTAGGCACTGAAGCTGATCGACCAGAAACATCTCAAACTGCATCCTTCTCTTCTTTCTCAACCTCCACCATCACCTGAATGGCTGAGTCATCATACTATGACTTCTACTGAGTCATAGAGCCACAGTGCATCAGTCTTTCAAAATGGTATTTGGGAGAGTTTTCTGATGTCAAATCTGAAAAGGGTAAAAATATTTCAGTTCAGTGTAAGCTCTGTATGCTGAAAGTAAACGTTTCTCGACATCCAAAAACTATACATTGACCTTGGAATTAACAACAAATTTGAACTGTTGAGTCACCATATATGCAGATTACACAAAGATAGGTGGTCCATGCAAAACTGTGTCAGATGCAGAATTATTACAAAAAGATTTAGACACACTAGCCAGATGGACTGGTAGATGGGAGATGTCACTCAATATGAGTAATTGCAAGGTAATGCACTTTGGGATGGGTAATATGATGCTTAAATACATCATTTGCAATACTCCATTGGTGGTATTAACCTGCAAAAGAGACTTATGGATATAGGTAATGAGTGACCTAGGCTCCTCAAAACAAACAACAGAGGTCACAACAAAAGTAAATAGGAATATTTAGGCAATTAAAAACAACATCATGTCTAGAGCTAGTGGAGTTTTAATCCCCTTGTACTGGTCATATGTACATCCACACCTTGAATACACATCCCGATTGAGGAACCCATTCAATAAGGCGGGAAGAAATAAGCTGGAAACAGTCCAAAGGAAATATACCAAGATAATCACTGGACAAAATGATAAAAGCTATGAAGAGAGACTGCATTTATTGCAACTAATGTCCCTGGAAACACAATACACATGGGGTGACATTCCGTTCATGTACAATATCATGCAAGATACTGTTCTCCTGGTTGAATTAGAAATTGAATTTAAAACAGGAGGGATGAGCCAGCCTGTTGAAGCTGAGGGTTGAGGTGCTGGATGCCACACCTTGCACTACGCCCATGACCTGGGTTCTGGAATAAGCCTGAGCCATCGGGGATCGGCAGAGGAAAGAGAGGATTGACCATCCAATGGACCGCTCTCCTCTCTCAGGGGGAGGGGGACTAGTTGTCCCACTCACTGACTGCCCTCTGGTGGTGGCTGGAGGGCAGCATGGGTTGGGAGGCTTGAGGCGGACGTCCTTATGTCGGAAGGGGAAGGGGCAGGGTGAAAAAGGAAAAAGCGAGCCTGTAAGTTCAATGATGGTCCACCGTATCTGGGTGTGGTTCCTCAGATTATGGATTGGGTCTCCTGGGGGGAAGGAGAAGCTGGCAACCTCTTTCTGGCCCCATCGTGGGGGGGGGCAATCCATGGGGGAACTACTGGGGGCCACCTAGCATGGGAATGGAGGGACTGGAGAGAGAGTCCCTCTTATCCAAGGGCTGTATTCATCTGCCAGGCCTCCAGTGGTGGAAAAAGTATATATGGTTAAAAAAACAAAAGAAAAAAACAGGAGGGATGGAGATGAGAGGGCACCTGCTACAGATAAAAGGAAAAAGATTCAGGTGTAACACAAGAAAACATTTGTATACATGCAGAGTGGTAAATGCATAGAAATCCCTTCTAGTGGATGTGATAATAAACAGAATTAAGGTTGATTTAAAAAAAAGGTTAGATAAATATATACTTTATGGTGGGGTCTTAAAGTTATTTTTTAAAGTTGTTATAGGAGCATACTATACATGGGCATATGCCTTTAAGATCCTCACATTCTGTAGTATGAACTGTAGTAGTATGAACGTGAAAAAAACATGTGGAATGCAGCCATACTGCATCTTTAGAGAAATTCAAAAAGCTAATTTGCAGCAGTAGAAGTAGTAGTCCAACCATGGAACCCCTTGGTCTGAAAAGGATATGGGAAGAGGAAGAAGAAGAAGGAGATAGATTATCTAGCTCAAGCAGTAGTGGTACGTCATTGGCATCCTCATTCCTGTTCACTATTCCACACTCTACCTGGTGCACAAAATAATACACACCCCATCCCTTAAGTTTTCCTCAGCGTTGAAATCAAAACGTCACAGAAGAGTTCTCTGGGACTCCTCCCATTCACTTCTCACCGCCCCTGGAACCGTAACTGCTACTGGCAAAAGATCCTTTGCCTCTGTGGCTTCTAGGCTATGGAATGACCACCCAACTGATATCCCTGCCTGCATGAATCATAACTCATTCAAATCCTCCCTCAGGAGCATACTGCTTGTGTGCTGTCGATCTGCTTGTCCCAGCTGAGCCACCCTGTGACCCTGGTGTCCCCAGTGTAGTCTTATAACTCAATATTGTTCAGGTTGTTCCTATCTAAGTTATAATTTTTGTCTGTCATGTCTAAGCCTGTTTGGATGCCTTGACCCTGTAAGTACTGTAAATTATTTTCTATTAAGTGTCTGTACTAAGTGATTTGATGTTAGAACAATTGTAATTTATCCTCAGTTGTAATCTACTCTCTGCTCACTGTTTACACGCTAATTTATTGTAATAGTTTAATGGTAGTACCATGTCTGAAATTGTGTATAACTACTGTATGTAATTAATTCTGGGTCACTCTTGAAAAAGGGACTTTTGGTCTTAGTGAGCCCACCTGGTCATCAAAATCCAAATAAATAAATAAATAAATTATTCACTAACAAGAAGACATTTTTTTTTCCAACAACAATTATGTGATTCCATGAAGAGTTCAGTTGTTAATCACATGCTGACGTGCTTATTATTCAGTTTGTAGCTGAAGATCTTCAGTCATTCAATGTTGCTGAACAGCCTTCATTTTTTAAATTAGTTACTGGTTTACAGCCAATCAAAAAGATTATTTCATGAAAAACTTTGATGGACAGAACAGATAAAATGTAACAAAACATGCTAAAATCAGTTTGACTACTGAATTCGGCAATGTCAGTCACATCTGCACTACTGAAGACATTTGAAATGCACATAATAGGAGCTACCTAGATGTGACAGTTCATTGAATTCACCTGAAAACATTGGCAAGAAAGTCAACAGCACACTGGCAGGCATGAGAATAAAAGGAAGACATGTACATTTTATTATTGCATCAAAGCTTGAATAAATTCTGAAATACTGCATTTAAACCAAGGCTGTTAAAATCGTCACTGACAACGGATCAAACTTTGGTGAAGCATTTAAGGAGTTTGGCTCAGGTAATACCACACCCATCATTGCCACTGTCATTCATGATGATGGAAATGATGATGATGATGATGACCATAGCCAGCAGCCAGGGGGAAGTAGCAGCCTTGTTGAAGACGATGATCATACCACCAGAGATGTTGTGACATTTGCAGATGTATGCAGAATTCTGATGGAGATGAAGACATGGAGATGACCTACAACTTTTGCTTCAAGTTAACACAGTGCAGCATATACCCTGAACTTAATAGAGCCCCTGCACCTTGGGGCCCCATACTTTTTTCTTAAGGCAAAAAAAATAATGTGCCCCCACTAAGGCTCTGCACACAGCAACAATCTGCCTCTAGCACTTATCTTTGCCTCTGTCATGACAGGATAGTCAAACCGCAGCACTTTGCCCACCTCCCTACCCCTCCCTGGCTCTGCCCTTTGCCCCTCTTGACCTATCCCTACCCCCCTCCCTCTCTGTCCTCTGTTCTCTGCTCACCTAGCCCTCTCACTCCCAATGTATCCTTCCCTATCCTGTCTGCTTATTTTCTTGACACTGGCATACATTGTGCAATGCCTCAGCATACGTCGAGCTTTATGTTTGAATTCTGTAACCTCCATGTATATTTTTCTCACTATTTGCCCACAGTATTGTACCTTGTTGTCTAATGTATCTGACATGAAACCTATCAGCGAGTATCTGCTCACAGGTATTATCCAAGATCTCAATAAAATATTAGCTGTGAAGTATATGGACTCTTCTACATACTTCAAATGTTGACTACAAGTAGAACTATCGCAGCACAATGGTAACATGCTCAGTTCTTAGAAACAAAGTTCACTAACTTCACTAGCAAGTGAAATAGTTTCTGACAACATTTGTACAAAGCTGCTTGTCCCTCATGATGCAAGGTAGGATTCCTACAACAGAGCTATGGAAAAAATAAGATACAATGCAGAAAATCTACATAGCATCTGTGATGAGCTTGGCCTCACAAGGTTTACAACTGGCATTGCTTTCCTGGTAGAGTATTGCAAAATAATGCAAGCTCTTGCAAACTCCCTGGATATTCTGCAAGCAGAAAAACAATGTTACTGTGATATCTTCTTCCAACATTGGTGGCATTGAAAAAGTTATTTGATATGAAACTAGGATTGTGTTACAATGAAGGTGAGACAAAATGTACAGATAAAAAAAATATATATATGTATATGGAAGTAGGACCAGGAGTGATGAAAAATTGTTTATCATCACCAGAGGTGGTCATCAACCTTTATCATCACTTCAGACTTATCATCAAGCAAGCTTCACAGTCAAAATTCTGAAACTGGACCTAGACTACAACAGTACTGTGCAGGCTTGTGCTATTCCTGCATGCAGGGTTCCAAAAGCCATGCACTATCTCTTTATTTATTTATTGGAATGTTCAGATACACCTTTGAGCAGAGTTCATTTACAAAGGTTCCACGTCAGAAAACATACAGGTTAGGGTAAGGAAAGCAGAATACATTTGCACAGTAACAAGTGGAATCATGCAAGGTCCCATGTATATTTACAATATTTACTCTATTTAGAGATTATAACATTAACTTTTAGTTTCTATATACAGGTATGGTGCAGGGGTACAGTAGCAGCAGGCATTACATTGTCCATGGTTAGAGCATCGAGCAGGAGTAGAAAGCACATTTGTCTGCATTATTCCTTTATTTCAATGAGGCACAGCAGGGAGACATTGTTTGTAAGAATCTGACCAGTGATAGCACTAGCATATGAATTGCTGGGCAAGATATTGCTTGAGGGATGATTTAAACTGGTTCCGTTTGGGTAATTCCAATAGTGTGGTGGGGAGTTAATTTAAAATGTTCATTTAAAATTAAACACGCACATTCAACAGAGTTGCTTTCTTTATTGCCACCTTTAACTCCGCATGCAACCTCTTCGCACCCTACACCAAGTGGGTGGTCAATGGGCCCGATATGCCCTGGATCTCCCAAGCCCTACTCAACCTCATGCGAACCCATGACAATCTCTGGCACAAAGCCCTCTTGTCAGTACTAGCCATAGACAGGCAGTGCTACAAGGCTGCCAGAAATTATTGCACTTAGGAAATCTGACAGGCCAAGGCTGCCCATTTCCAAACCTGGCTCTTGCCCTCATGGGGCTCAGAGCAGAAGTTCTTAGACAACATAAAGAAACTGAATGAGAATCTGTGCCCCCCCCCCACTACTTAGTGTTAATGGAGCCCTTATCCAGGAACTTCTGCTCGTTGCTGACTCACTTAACACCACATTCTCTGAACTTAGCAGTGTTCTCCCCCCAGGCTTCTTTTGACAACTCCTCTACTACAACTCCTCCCCCACCCCCTGCAGTGACTCCACATTTTCATTTTAGGGCAATCTCCCCTAGTGAAGCTAAATCCTACCTAACCAGGGTACTGGGAAAATCAAGAGTTAGTGGGGATACATTGGATCATAAATGACTTCTTCTTGCCATTGATGAAGTCCTCCACCCTCTCACCAAAATTCTCAACCTCTCCCTGTGCCTAGGTCAATTCCCCTCACAGTGGAAGTCTGCGGTGGTCACTCCCATTCTAAAGAGAGGTGACAGCACCTCCCTGGTGATTATTGCCCCATCTCCATCCTCCCCCCATCTCCAAAGCCCTTGAAAAAATAGTCTCAGAACAACTTTCAGATTCTCTCTCTAAATACAATGTACTTTGCCAGGAACAACACGGATTCAGAAAGGGCCATAGCACCACCATCACGGCCCTTCTGGAATACACAGACTATGTCCATAAAGCTCTAGATCGTGGACACTTAGTTGGGTCTGTTTACATAGACCTAACAAAGCTATTCAGTATGGTCAGTCATGCCCTCCTGGTTGAGTACCTACCATCCTTGGGTCTGTCCAATGATGCCACCTCATGGTTTGCTAACTATCTCAGTGGCAGGTCACAACAAGTAAAAATCAATACCACCCTATCCTCCAGTCTTCCTGGCTGGTCAAGGGTACCCCAGGGTTCTATCCTGGGGCCCCTTCTTTTTAGTCTATTTCTAAATACCCTCCTCAAGGCCTGCTCTGGTCAGATGCTCCTTTATGCAGATGATGCTGTTATCTTCAGTAGCCATCCTGACCCCTCCCCACTTCAGCAAGATCTGCAAAGATTATTCTCAGAATCTGAAATCTGGATTGCCACTCACAAACTTGTTCTAAACTACAAAAAAACAAAGATAATGAATTTCTCGCATCACCAAAGTAAACACAGGGATGTACCTGTAAACATTTTAAATTGTCAGCTCTCCCCCCTGGAACAAGTCAACAGTTTTAAATATCTTGGTGTCACTCTTGATTCCTCCCTCTCTTACCAAGTTCATATTAATCTAGTCAGCACTGCCATAAATGTCAGAATGGGTCTGTTATACAGACACAGATGCTGTATGCTGCTGATGCTCTCCGTCTAGTTGTAACAAGCTCTGTACTATCCATAGTTGACTACAGGATTGTTTTATATGGATTGGCTGTTTACACAGCTCTCCATAGGATCAAGGTTGCCATTAATAAAGCCTGTCATCTTGTGGCTGGGTGCGACAGGTGCACTCACAACTGTAACCTCCACTGACTGACTAGCTGGCTCAACATTGATTGCAGGCTCATATATCAAATATGTCTTATAGCCAAAAAAAAAAATCACCTCAGGGCTCACCCCTCCAGGGTTGCAACACCTTATTACTCCTGCCCCTATGATTCGAGCAACCAGAAGCTCCACTAAAGCATCCCTTCTTGTCCCCCACTGTAGGACATCCCTGGGGCAGAGGGTGTTTATGTACAGGGCTCCACTCTGGTTGAGTGCCCTTCCAGACTGTATTTCATCTGAAGTGAAACTTGACCCTTTCAAAGCAAATCTCAGGGAGCACCTCCTTTCCTCCAGTCAATGTGACTGATTCTAGCCCTCCCACACCTCCTGTCCAGATTTTAACAAGGTCTTCTCTGACTGCATCAGCCCCACCCATCTCTCCCTGTGTCCCACACCTACACACACTCCCTCTCGCTACCGTAAATTTCAGCGTATTGCTGAATACTGTAGTTTTGAAAGTTTTCTACTGGGTCTTGCATGGCTTGATTTTGCCTAAATACTTGTGTAGAATGTACACTTTGTTCAATCTGTACCTACTGTCTCACTTTGTGTGTCAATAAGTTATTGTTTGTCGATACATTGTATTATTTGGATCCTCCTTATTGTATGTATGCACCCTTAATTGTCTTGCACTTCTCTGACGTGGAGCCTTTGTAAAGGAGTCTCTGACTCAAAGGTTTGTAATTTTGATACTTTCAATAAATAAAGTAAACTATTTTCTGGCATTACTGTTCAGTGTTCTATCATTTTTGAAACCCTGGACTCTGCAAACTCAAGTTTCAAACTAGAGATTGACAAATTTATAACTCAACTTGAAAATGAAACTGCTCAGCCTGCAGAACCTAGTTTCCCCTCTAGCAACTGATCCTGAAACCGCATTCAATGTAGTGCAGAAGAACAGACCAAAAACCTTTTTATAATAAATGAAAAAAACATAGAGATTTTTATTCCAACTCCATTGAAAATGCTAACAGAAAGACTGCTGCTGATGTGTCTGCGCTGACAGCCTATATCCCTGAGACATTGGGAACCGACAAGACCCCAGCAACTACCACCATCTGAACTGTCTAAATAGCTATACTATTACTTCAAAATTATGGGTTGCCCTTATAAGCTCCTGACACTGAGATCCCAGTTCCAGAGTGTAGAGAGGCACCAACATTTGGTTGGCTACCATGTCTCACTTTCCACATCAGCAGACTTTGAAAAGTGTCCAAAAGTCCTGGGATCAAAGCAAAAGGAGTTAAAATGAGCATTTGTCAATGCCTAATGTGGGCTTGCTGGCATTGGCATTGGTAGTGCAGGAGTTAGAGAGATGCGTAATAGGAATGGCAGTGAAGTATTGAACTAATGCCAACCCCCTGAAGACACTGACAGGTGTCGCAGTGTGCTTTGGGGTCTTTGGCCCTTATGCTCACCCCATTCCATAAGGAAATAAGCTGAGATGGGTGCAGTATAGGAGAATGGGGTGAATGTTAGGGTGACAGGCCCCAAAGCACATCTTGATACCTGTCAGTGGCTGTAGGGTGGGGGTGGTGGGGGTAGAATGCCATGAACATTACAGCCAATGAACCCAAGTTACACCACCGATGACTGTCAGTCTCTACAGGGTGGGTGCATGGTTGGAAACCTTAATGTCCTTGGCGTTTGTTGGTATTTTCACTCCAGATTTTCAGCGTGGTCTTTTTGGGACCCCACCTCATGAACAGTGGCACTATCATTTCGTTACTCAATTCTGAAATGTGATTTTGCACAACAACTGTGCCATTTGGAGCCACAGTGCAGAAACACATTTCTAGCAGGATGCAAAAAATGACAGCTATACTGTTCATGAGGAGGTGTGAAAAAATGGCAATACTGAAAATCTGGAGAGAAAATATGAAAAATGCACAAACTTACAAACGTGGGTAGAAACTGCGTAATGCACACCCGTAACACTGTCATTTTTGGGAATTTTTTCACCAGATTTTCAACATGGCCATTTTGGGACCTCTCCTCATGAACAGTGGCACTGTGATTTTGTTAATCTGTCCCAAAAGTTGATTTCACACAGTGACCGTGCCCATTGTCCACCACAGGTGAACAAAACATGTTTTGGGCAAGATGTGAAAAATGACATCTACACTGTTCTTAAGTAGGTGTGAAAAAATGGCAATGTTGGAAATCTGGAGTGAAAATATTAAAAATTGGTGAAGTTACGAGCATGCATAGAAACTGCGCAATGCATGCTCATAACACAGTAATTTTCAGGAATTTTTCCACCAAATTTGCAACATGGGCTTTTTGGGACCCTACCTCATGAACAGTAGTAGTGCCATTTCATTAATCAGTCCTGAAAGGTGAGTCCACACAGCGACCTCAAAATCATCTTTCAGGACAGAGAAACTAAATGACAGTGATATGTTCACAAGGTAGGGTTCCAAGAACCCCTTGTTGAAAATTTGGGGCCAAAATTCCCAAAAATGGCTCAGATACCAATCTAAGTTGAAACCCCCTATTGATTCCCATTATAAAGCTCTTTGAAGAGTGCAGTTGTGTCTCAATTCAGAGAAGATTGCAGCTCCCAGCCTCCAGAGGATAAGTATTGGTGAGGGAGGGGTGAGAGGAGGTGGGTGCACAGAGCGAAGGTGAGGATGGGGGGGGAGGGGAAGGGGATGAGGAGACATCAGTGGACCATTTTCTTGTTTGAAGGGGAAAAATAAAAATAAACTGTGAGGGGAAGGTTTTCTTCATTTACAGGTTAAAAAAAATAGACACAGTGGGGTGGGTCCCAATGTGCTACAGTTCTTGGAGGGGTAGAGGGAGCAGGGAGGGCAGCAGCAGTGGGAGGTTGCAGGAGGGTTTTATTGTCTGTTGGAGAACAGGGAACAGAGGGAGAGGGGAGGGCAGCAGCAGTGGGAGGTTGCGGTGTGGTGGGTGGCAGGAGCTGCGAACATGCCAACATGGGGATTGGGCACCCTGATGTTGGCTTTCTGTGGATTGCGTGGCAGATGGCAGGAGCCACCATTTTTACTGAAATGTTTCACCAGGAAAGGCATGTAATGGAGGCATGCCAGTCCATCACCCGCTACAGTGACAAACTTGTCTCTGATTGAAACTGCTGTCATTGGCACCATGCTCACTCACTGAGGGCTGAGGAACGCATCCACTAAAGCTTCCCCTGCATTGGCCAACACTGACATGCCTCTGCATTTCTGCTACCACCACAAGATGTTGCTTGTGCATGCATGCAAGCCAACATAAAAAATGGGAATGGAATCTATGTGCTATGCTGCAGATTTCCTAACTGATGACATCATATGTATGCTATACCAGAAAAAACTACTGGGACTCTATAGTGCCACCTCTCTGCTTAACTCAATGTGGTTTACACTCAGTTTATACGCTGGCTTTCATGGCGGTACTGAGATGAGAAATATAAGATGGGGTGACATCCTCTTGCATCCTAATGAGTATGTGGAGTACCACAAGGAATGCCAAACTGTAACCTGAACTGGGAAAACCCCTAAAAACACTAGCATGGTAAAACCTAGGGACTATGCTACTCCTACAGACTCTGTAATTCACAGAATTGGGTAAAATATAAGTAATATAGAAATATATATATATACAGCAGAATTAAGGCAAGTTAGACATAATTATTAGATAAAACAGCTTACCCACGATTTTTAGAGAAAAAAATCTCCAGAGATTTTGGAATATAATGAAAAACATACAAAACATACAAGGTTTACAGACTCCAGATTTTCCTAAAAATGTTGAGATACATGAAGTAAATACCCCAATAGCTGTAGAAGCTGCAGATGGCTTCAATTGATTTTTTTATATCCATGGGATCCATTGCCCAGAATATGGTGTTAACAAATAACCAGGTTATGAAATCTAAGAATTTGTCAGCAGGAGACTCGATAGTGAATACGCAAGACATAGAAACGAAGAAACATAGAAACATAGACTTCGATGGCAGATAAGGACCTCTTGGCCCACCTAGTCTGCCCATTTCCCTACCTACTGGATAAGCTGCAGATCCTAGTTACCCAACAGCTTATTTCTTCCTACCCCACACAAGAATTGCCTTATGTCTGTCCCATGCATTCTTGAATTCTCCCACAGTTTTAGACCTCACAACCTCCTCAGGAAGGCGGTTCCATGCATTCACCACCCTCTCTATGACTCTGCAGCTGAGTTTATCGTAAACCACACTGTTTGGTTGTCACTTGTTCCCAGATGGCTACCCACTTCTAGATCTGAGATCCTCTCACTGTCCCTATTTGAGAGTATGAGATCTAAGATTGCTCCCTCACGAGTGGGTTCCAACAATAGCTGTGTGAGGAATGCCCCCTGTAGGGCATCGAGAATGGCCCTGCTCTTGGATGTGGCTGCAGCAAGCATGCTCCAGTTAACATTTGGCATATTCAGGTCCCTGATCAACAGTATCTCCCCTTTCTCTGCCATCCTAAGGATGCCTTCTATCATATCCTTGTCCATTCTCCCCCCCCTCCGGGATGGGAGTCCGTATACAACCCCTGTGCGGATTGTGGTGCCATTTCCTCTCTAAGGTGACCCACAGTGCTTTCTTTCCTCCATTTACTATTTTGTTCCATTGCTTTTATCCCTTCCCTTACATAGAGAGCTAATCCTCCCCCTCTTCTACCCTCCATGTCTCTCCTGTAGGTTGTGTACCCTGGTATGTTAACATCCCAGTCATGGTTCTCTGTGTACCATGTTTTTTTGACTGCCACAATATCCAGGCATCCCTCTTCCATCAAGGCCACCAGTTCAGGGAGCTTGTTGCCCAGACTACGGGCATTGGTACTCATTACCCTCCATTTCATGATGGTCTTACCGCTTTTTGCCCCATTCCTGTCCATATTGCCTTTGTCGTTTTCTGCCTTTACCCCTGCCCTTCTCCCTATCGACGTCTCTACCTTGGTGTTTACCTCACTAACTACCCTGATTTTTTTTTGGTAGGGGGCTAGGATTTCCCTGCTGCTTTCCAGTGCCTTCCCCTTGGCTAGTTTAAATGCTTGCCAATGAAGCATTTAAACCTATCACCTAGGATCCTGGTTCCCCTCCTGGACAGTTGCAGACCATCGTGCCAGTATAGGCCTGCATCACTCCAGATGGACCCCCAGTCCCCAATGAAATCAAACCCCTGAGCTCTGCACCAGTTTTTCAACCACTGATTGAATCCCATGATATGGAGCACTCTAGCCTCGCCCATGCCATAGGCAGGCAGCACCTCCGAGAAGGTTACCATGCATGCTACTTGTCTAAGGCCCCTCCCCAACTCCACAAATTCTTCCTGCACTGCTCTGATCCCTTTCCTAGCCAGATCATTTGTCCTTAGGTGAACAATGACATCCAGCTCCCTCCCCTGTGCAGCTGCTCCCCCGATCTTGAGGATTCTCTCTCTGTCTCTCCAAGCCATGGCACCAGGCAGGCAGGCACCTTACCTCCCTCTCCCCTTCCCTCCCCCAGTTCTACCCTCCTAACAATGGAGTCCCCCACTAGGAGTAGTTTCCTTCCCATGCTACCCTCCTGTGGGTCGTCTTTGTGGAGATTCCCAACACCCTCCTTGGTCTCCACTGTGGGTGCCTCCATAGAGGAACCACACTCTGCCAGAATGGCATATGAATTGTGGAATGGCACAACTGGAGGGATGCGCCTCTGTTCCACCACCCTCACCCTCCCTGAGCCCACTGTGGTCCAACTACTCCTCTTTCTTGGTAACCTCTGAGGCAACGGCTGTGGCCCTGGTTGTCCCTGGGTAGGAGAGGAGGTCCCCCAAATACTGGACAACTCAGCCTGGAAATGAGCAACCTCTGCCTTAGCCCAGAGAGATGCTTGCAGATGGGGCAACACTGCATCCTCCAGTATGTCTCCCAGAAGACTGCTGCTCCACAGCCACTGTACTACACCACTCCCATCCTGTCTTATTTCTGGACCCTTAACTGTTGTTTTGAATACTTACTCTTTCCTCTGTTCATTTATTTGTTTATTTTTTTTCTCACTACTTACCTACTGACTCAATACCCTTTAAAGCTCCTGATCTTCCTGTTCTGAGACAGGAAGTTCCTATATTTCTCAGTAGTCTCCTTACTCGCTTACGGGAGGCAGTATAGCACAGTGGTTTAAGGCTCTGAGCTGCAAATCTGGTAACATCCAGCAGACCAGACCTGGGTTTGAATCCCACAGCTTCCACTTGCAGACTATCTGACCCTGAGCAAGTCACTTAACTTTCCGGTGCTCCCAGATTGCACCTGTAAAAAAGCTTTCAACTTAGTGTGCTAGTCCTGGTTAAACAACTAACAAAAAAAAAAACTTGCTCAGAGTCAGACCTCCAGCAGCTGGGGGGTGGGAATGAAGAGCTACTATTTTCCTTCTAGGATGGTGAGTCTTTTGTGGCTCTATGATCACTCCCTTCCTGCTCCCAAACAGGAAGTTCCTGTTGTCAGTCAAATCCTGTGCCTATAAAAGAACTGGCTAAGGGTGGGGAGGGGAGGGAAGGAGGGCAATATTGTCCCAGTAGAGAAGTATAGTTATAACTTATAACTTCCTTCCTTCCTCTTGCTGTTCTCTGCCTGTTCTCCGTCAGAAGCTATCTAGGGCAGTCTTTAAATCCGAAACACCTGGCTTCCTTCTAGATAAGCCACTCCCCCTAATTTACAGCTTCTTCTACACCTAGATAACTGCACAGATAACAATTATCTTCATCCAACACAAACACCTAGATAACTGTACAGATAACAATTCACTTCAGCCAACTCAGACACACACACACACACACACACACTAACTCTTTTTCTTGTTTGTTTGTTTGTTTTTATCCTAAATTGAAGGTCCTAGTAGTAGAGTTCTAGTTCTTTAGTTCCAGTAGGGAAGTATAGTTATAATAGCACCTCCTTCCTCTTGCTGTTTTCTGCCTGTTCCCTGCCAGAAGCTATCTAGGGCAGTCTTTAAATCCAAAACACCTGGCTTCCTTCTAGTTAAAGGGACACTGTCAACCTGTTTTTCACCATATTATTTCTTCTTAAAATCCCACATTTTATGATTGCTTTCCCCTTTCTAAAATTCACTGATGTTGCTGTTTGTTTTGCCTGTCTCCTTGCTTAGTAGAACAGAAATGCATGGCAATGTATATTTATAAACAACCTTGTTTTAGTTTACAATCCTGGTTCTGTTCTTACTGTTTACTTCTTGAGCATTAGAGGCACACACAAACAGTGCAGTCACTCATAAGGCAGTTTCCTCCTGAACTTGCACTACATCATGAGGGGCTAGACTGTTTTGTGGGTGTTCCCAAGTCCAGGAAAGATGCATTTGGAGTTGATCAAGGAATGTAAACAAACCTGATTTGGTGCGATAACACCAGTATGTTGGGCAGTCTGTTTTTTACTTTTTTTTTAAATTAAGAGTCAGAATCAAACTACCAGCTATATAAACAATCTTTACATAATTTTGGCAATCATAAAATATGTTTTTAACTAGGGACACTTTAAGACCTAAGGTGGTTGACAGTGTCTCGTTGAGCCACTCCCCCTAATTTACAGCTCCTTCTATACCTAGATAACTGCACAGATAACAATTCTATTCAGATAACTGCACAGATAAAAATTAACTTCAGCCAACTCAGACAAACACCCTAACTCTTTTTTTTTGTTCATTTTTTTTACTCTAAATTGAAGGTCCCAGTAGTAGAGTTCTTGTTCTTTAGTCCCAGTAGATAAGCATAGTTATAACAGCACCTCATTCCTCTTGCTCTTCTCTGCCAGAAGCTATCTACAGTACAAGTCACATTAAACTGTTCCCTCAACTCACTGGTGTAGCATTGATCAATGAGTTTCCTAATGTGTGCAGTGTTTAATTCAATTAATTATTAAAAGTTTAGTATTGGTTTGCAACTAGCTGTTAGGATTATAAGCTTTATTTTCATCTGAGTGCTTATGAGTTTCATTTCAAAAGGCAGACTAAACAACTGTTAAGAAATGCTGTGATATTTATAAACAATGCTCTTAAGGAATGCTGTGATATTTATAAACAATGCCATGAAAATGCATTACATAAACTCTGCAAAACAGCTACTGCCATATCACTAAACAGGTACAAGTGAGTTGAATAAGCAGTGAAGAATGGTTGGAAAATAATTAAAAGCTTCAACAATTCAATCTGCCACCGCAGTAGAATCACACACACACACAAAGAAAATGCTACACCAGTGAGTTGATGGAACAGTTTAATGTGACTTGTACTGTAGGGCAGTCTTTAAATCTAAAACCCCTGGCTTCCTTCTAGCAGTTACCTGTGAGTTTGTGCCACTTAAACCATATGAGATAATCAAAGCATTGGGAAACATAGATATACACGAAGCGGGGAGGAGATGATGGTATACCAAATTTGTTATAAAATATGCAGCCCCTGTGGTTGCCTATCCTTTGACAGAATTATATAACATGTCATTGATGTGTTCTGAATTCCCAACAGCTTGGAAAACTGCCAATGTAGTCCCCATATTTAAATCAGGATCAAAAGAGATATTAGAAAATTATAGACCAATTTCCTTTATTACAGTGGTTGCCAAGGTCTTTGAAGACCTGGTTGCCAAGCAAGTCCAAAGTTTTCTGGAGACAGAGAAGCTCATAAATAAATTCCAATCTGGCTTTTGGCCAGTACATGGCACAACTTCTGCCCTATTGCAGGTCACGAATTCATTAAATAAAAGCCTGGACAGGGGTTTGTCTGTGGTGGCCATATATGTAGCTCTTTCGAAGCGTCCAATATGTTGGACCACAGCATTATCTTGTCCATGCTTTACCATATGTGCTTGTCAGATCAGGTAATAAATTGATTTAAATCCTGTCTTTCTAACAGATGTCAGTTTGTGGTGATTAAACAATGGAAATCAAATATTTGCTATATTAAATCTGGAGTCCCTCAAAGCTCTTCGTTAGGCCTGTTACTGTATAATGTGTATATGAATCCTATGAAACTCTCAAACCCTGAAATAAATTACCACTTTTATGCTGATGATACGATACTTTATCTGTTAGGTACAGTAGATACCCACATTCAGAACTCATTACAGGTAGCATTTGTAGAATTACAGGATTTTTTAATTTCATCTATGCTAGTCTTGAATCCAAAAAATCTGAGGTTATGTGTTTCCATAGGAAAAAAGGAAGGGATCGGGTAAATGAAGTGCTGCAAATTAAAACCAAAGACAGCCAGGTTTAAGAGCAGGTACTTAGTTATCGATACTGGGGGTCCATGTTGCTAGTTCTTTAAAATGGGATAAACACATAGAACAACTGGTGAAGAAAATTAATAGATATATGGGAGCCTTATATTGAATCAAACAGTGTACAACAGAGGCTATCAGAAAACATGTGATTAATTCATCAATTATCCCACTGATAGACTATGGTGACTTAATTTACATGGGGCAAGTTCTACATTATTGGGAAGATTAGACATTATTTATAACAAAATGGCATGATACATCACTATGGCTCCAAGAAGGACACATAGGGAGGATCTATATCAGAACTTAGGATGGTACAATTTGGGGGATAGGAGGTCTCTACATATATTGTTATATATGGAAGAATGTGTTTCTAGTAAAGTACCTGGCTACATTGTAGAGTATTTACAAGAAAGAGTGATCAAGTCAAGCCTCAGGTCAGCAAGAGGGATAGAGAATCTGTTACCTAAATGTAGCACAGAGTTGGGAAGGGCCCATTTTTTCTACAAATGCCCTTCTCTCTGGAATACATTACCTGTAGATTTGAGGATTTGAGATGGTAAAAGACAATTGGATCGAATAAAAAATTGGTTTGGGACAGGAAAGATTAAATGAATCTAGTAACAACTGAGATATAAATTTACTAGATTATGGATCAAAGGGGATTTAATGCAATATTGTTATTTATTGTATGTCATTTTGATATTTACTATATGATATGGTGATTTGTTATTTGTTTTTACTATTTTGTTTATATGTGATATAATAGATGTTTTTAGTAATGTAACAAAGGTAATGAGCTCCACGGATCTCACTGGAAATGAGTATTTTAACTCAGTTGAGTTACTGATTCATTTATTATAATGAATAAAAATGTTACTACTACTACTACTGTAATATGCCTAGGTGCCAACTACAAGGCCTACTAGGATCAAAGACCACAAAAACTTTATCAGATGACACCCCATTTTCTGTCCATAAACACTTCCTCCTACTATGGCTGCACAACAACCTGGTTCAAGAATCAACCACCAGGAATAAATAAAATGGACACAGTTGTGAAGAACATGATACAGCAGGCTGAAATTAAGACTGAAAAAAAAAGAAAACCTTACTAATTATAGGGCCTTTGAATGCCTCATTTGAAAACAGACTGACTCTGGTGGGTCTCCTAATGATATAGTTGAAATATCGAGGCACAAACAAATACAATCACTCAATGATTATTCAGAACTGAGTGATGACAAACGACTACAAATCTCCAACCTCATCAGTGGGGCTACCTTGACTGCTGTAAACCGCGTGCCTATGATGCGCTGCAACACTCTGCAAAACAATTTGGAGAAGTACCTTGGGCACTATATGAGTAACCCTCAGTTCAATGTTAAAGTGATAACATTCAACATACAGTTATCCAATATGAGTCCATAGTCACTACAACAACCAACCACTCCCCCATATGGAAATTAGCAGGATTAGTATAGCACCCCCGCCATTTTGAGTAATTTTCTGTGCATATGTAGCAGAAAACCTTCCCCAGAAAAAATGAAAAAAATATCTTGTAATAAGTAGCAACTGAAATATCTGAAATAAGCAAAATCTTTATTCTATAACAAATGATGTATTAGCTTTCTTAAGGAAATTATTTTGAACAATCAATGAAAATGCCCTGAGCCAGAGTTCTCAACAGCAACTCAGACTATTAGTAAGTTGATTCTACATTTTGAAGGGTGACTTGTAGAATGACCTGCAAAGAAACTGATTTTATTTCCTTTCTTTCCTCCCTTTCAGGTTTTTCTTTGCATTAATGAAGACACAACACGGAGACAATTCTTAATATCTATCAATGTAAGTACATAGTGTTCTTGTTCAGTTACTGTTTTTGAATTGAATATTTGCCAAGGTTAAAAACCTATCTGAGTAAAAGAAAATAGTTCAGTTCAGACAGCCTCATATTTTCTGCAATAAAACAGAGAAACATAGAAGTTGACGACAGAAGGAGACCACAAGATTCATCTAGTCTGCCCAAGAAACTACCCCCCTCTCTCAACTGCTACTCAGTGTTATGATGCCCTTGTATTTCTCACATACATTCTTAAAAGGCTTGACCATTTTTACATTCCACCACACTCTGGGGAGGCTGTTCCATGTGTCAACCACCCTTTCTGTGAAAAAGAGCTTCCATCTGTTGCTTCTGAACCCCCAGCTTCATATAGTGTGATCTCTGGTTCTTGTATAATTCTTGAGCTGGAATATGTCCTGAACCTGTACCATAATTATTCCCTTCATGTATCGGAAGGTCTCAATCATGTCTCCCCTTTCCCTTCGCTGTTCCAAGGTGTACATGTTTAGATCCCTTTGTCTTTCCTCGTATGGTTTCTGGTGCAGCTCTTGTACCATTTCTGTGGCTCTTTTTGCACCATTTCCAGTCTCTCTACATCCTTTCTAAGATGTGTTTGCCAGAACTGTATGCAGTATTTCAGGTGTGGCCTTAATGAGTGGCATCACTACTTCTCATTTCCTACTGGTGATTCCCCTACCTATGCATCCCAGCATACCATTTGCCTTCAGTGCAGCTTTCTCACATTGTTTGATCTTTTTTGGATCATCTCTTACAATTACCCCCAGATCCCTCTCCTGCTTTGTGGCCTCTAGTTTGATGCCCCCATATGGTATTGTTCACCCAGGTTTCCCCTCCCCAGTCCCCAGGTGCATGACCTTACATTTTTTTTCACTGAATCTCAGCTGCCACGTGTTTGACCATGTTTCCAGTTTTGTGAGATCAACCCTCATTTTGTCTACTTCACCTGAAATGTCCACATTATTACATAGCTTTGTGTCATTAGCGAATAGGTTCACCTTTCCCACCAAGCCTTCTGATACGTGTCCTATGAACACATTTTAAAGAGGATGGGACCCTAGACTGACCCCTGTGGCAGTCCACTAGTCACCTCTCATTCTTCTGATAGAGTACCATTTGGGTCCTCCCACTCAGACAGTTCCTTATCCAGTTTACCTCCCTCTGTCCAATTCCCTTGCTGGCAAGTTTGTTCAGCTGCCTTCTGTGCGGAACAGAGATGAAGGCTTTGTTGAAGTCTAGATAGACCACATCCACAGCGCCCCCTTGGTCTATAGTACTAGTCACCCAGTTGAAGAAATCTATCAGATTAGTCTGGCATGATCTACCAGTGGTAAAACTGTGCTGTTTTGGATCTACATTACTGCTATCTTCTAGTAATTTTAGAATTCTGTTTTTGAGCAGGAGTTCCATTATTTTGCCACAGTCAAGGTAAGGTTAACAGGGTGGTAGTTACCTGTGACTTCCCTACTTCTGCTCGTATAGAGAAGGATCACATTGGCCCTTCTCCAATCCCTGGGGACCTCTTCTAGCTCAAGTGATAGGTTAAATAGTTCAGCCAGAGGTGCTGTGAGCTCCTCTATTAGCTCCCTAAGAATTCTGGGGTGGATTTCATCTGGACCCATTGCTTTGTCTACCCTGAGCTTATCCAGCTCCTTGAGGACTACTTCTTTTGTGAATGGTCTTGGCTCAAACTCCTGTCTGATGGAGCTTCTTTCACTCAGGGTGGGCCCACACCCATTCTCCTCCTTGGTAAAGATGGAGCAGAAGTAACCATTGAGGATGCCTACTTTGTCCTTGTCCTCTTCCTCATGCCCTCCCTCCTCTTTTGTGATTCTGACTATACCCTCTTGTCTTCTTCTTTTCCCTGATATATTTAAAGAAGGTTTTATCCCTCCTTTGGACCTCCTTGGTGATATTCTCTTGTGTTGATATCTAAAGAAGGTTTTATCCCTCCTTTGGACCTCCTTGGTGATATTCTATTCTGTTGATATCTTTGCTGCTCTGACTGTCTTACCCACTTCCCTAAGTTTCTACTTGTATGTGTCACTTTCTATATCACTTCCAGTTGCCTTGTATCACCTAAATGCAATCATTTTTTCCCTAACCCTGGTGGCCACCTCTCTAGAAAACCAGAGTGGTTTTCTCTGCTTCTTGGATTCGCTTTCCTTCCTGAGACACAGATTAGAGGCTTCTGTGACAGCCTCTTTCAGATGTGTCCACTACTCCTCCACCCCTCCCCCCTTTGTTTAATTCCTAGTTTAGTTTTAAGACACTACTTCATCTTACCAAAGTCTGCTGTTCTAAAGTCTAGTACTTTAGTTTTTGTCAGTCTAGTTTCCATTGCTGTGTTTACCTGGAACCACAGCATAAGATGATCATTGGCTCCCAGGTGACTCTCGACCTCTACTTCTGAGATAATCTCCCCTTTGGTGTGTAATAGATCAAGGACAGCATCCTCCCTTGCTGGGTCCCTCACAAGCTGCCTCAGGCAAGCTCCCTTCAGTGTTTCCAGGAAGGCTGTGCTCCCTGTTGAGGCTGCTGTGTAGGTACTTCAATTTGTATCAGGAAAGTTGAAATCACCTATCACTATCACCTTTCCTTTGTCAGTCATGCTGTGCATGGTTTCAATGATCTCTTTATCTCTATCAACACCCTGCACTGGAGGTCTGTAGACCACTCCTACCCTAGTCACAGCACCATTTTCAGCCTTGAGTGTCACTCAGGGTGCCTCAGATTGTATCTGAGCATGCTGGGTCATTGTGGCTTTTATCCCCTCCCTCAAGTAGATTGCCACCCCTCCCTTTTTCCCCTTTCTGTCCCTCCAGTTGTTTCCCAGTCATAGTTCTCATTGTACCAGGTTTCAGTGATGGCAACCCAGTCTAGCTCTGCCTCTAGAATGATTGCATTATGGTCTGCTACTTTGTTTGAGAGACTCCTCCTATTGGTGTACATGGCTTTCTAGACTTGACTTGCTCCATTTTTTGAGCCATGTCTATTATTTGAACCCTTATTTATAGTATCCATTGATCTTTTACTTGATGAAAGGTCATTCTGTTTTGTAATGTTATTGTGGTTTAGTATGTGGTTTGGGGGGAGAGGCAACAGGGCCATGTGTTACTGCTGCCCTCTTCCCTCGTGCTTAGTTCAAACATCCCATAAGAAGGTCAGACTTTTGTCTAAGTGCCTTAACACCTTCCTTCACTAGGTGCAGTCCATCATGCCTGAAGAGACCCATGTCCTGGAAGTCCCTCCAGTTTCCAATAAAGAGGTGGCCCTTCTTCAGGCACTAGCCCTGGAGCCATGCATTAATCTCCTCAATTTCTTTTTTGAGGATCTTTTGCATACCTCCTCTTACTCCCAGTCTGGGAGGACCTCACAGAAGGCAATGACAGTTCAGTGGGGGGCCAAACTGTCACCTAATCATGTTAGGTGCATTTTTTTGTCTACAGTTTGATTTGCTAGATCATTTGTACCTGGTGGATGAAAATGCCTACGCACTTTCCTTCCTTGTTCAGTATCCCATTGATATGTTCGGTATCTCTTTTGGTGGATGCTCTGGGGAGACACCTAATCACTACATATGTACCCAGGTCCTAAGTTATATGAGATTCCACTCCCCTGATCAAGGAATACCCTATAATGAGTACTTTCCTATTGCTTCCAGCATCTGGTACCCTTGTGGTATTTGGTACTCTGGTTTTGTCACCCTTGCCCTTTCCATTTGTGTGACATATGTAGTGATTTCCTGTTCTTGTACTGCAGTCCACAACCATCCTTGTGGCTAAGGGTGCAAATCTGTTAGCCGTTTGAGTGATTGTCCCTTTGGGACCACTTTAGGATTTGTGTGGTGTGCCTTTGCCCCTCTGAACTACCTGCCATTCCCCCAATTTTGGTTTTCTCTGGGGAAGTGGGTTGTTTGTTTGCTGGAGATTGTACAATGGAGGAGAGCCTGATGGCTTATTGATGAATATTAAGTTGTGAAGGTGGTGGATGTGGGCCCAGACTTCCCTGAGCTGAGCCCTTAGATCTCCTATGGTCCAGCACGTGGATCAGTGGCCAATTCCCCGCTTGCATGCCCTCTGAAAGGATGTTCTGCACCAGTGGCAGTTAATTATGTCCATATTCCTTGTAGACATATAATGTGGATGAAAAGAATAAAAAAAATTTTAAAAATATTTTTATGTTATCACCCTTTTACCTTCCCCCTTCATTTCCTCTCTTTGTGCCTTTCCTATATGTATTTTAATGTCCCTGCTAAAGATCACATCACAAAGTGCCTTTTGTCAGATTGTCCAATTCTGAGATGGATTCTACAAGGCCATCAGCATGTACTTCTACCTGTGTAGAATGTGGGTGTGGCCCCTTAATGGGATGATATAAAGCTAGAGGTGCCTAGGGTCGGTGGGATGAGGAGGTTAGGGCAGGAGCTAACCTCCAGCCATGGAAAAACAATCAGAGTTTACCAGTGACTAGCTCAGCAACCAACCCCTCTTCTGATGGCAGTAATGGATGAAAAAATACCTTAGCTCACTAGTGCACAGTTTCAATGTCAGCCCTTCGGTATCCTGGAGGTACCTTTGCCTCACCTGTGCTGGATGGACAAAAAGGGTGAAATGTACCAGGTTCCACAAAGCTCTTTAATCTCCAAGCACTACCGCTGTTGCTGTAAGTAGCTTTCCTAGGTCTGCCTATATTGTCTCACTAAAAGTAGTACCTAACAGTTGGAAAAACAACAGGGAGAAAAGCAGGTCTAAGTTAACTCGTTCACATCCAGCTCACAGAAGGAATAAAGTAGTTAGTTCAATCCCACACCCCTATCATCATGACAACACTCTGGCTAGAAAAGCAGGTCTCAATACAGACAAAGGCAGTTTAATGGGAAGGCTTTAAGCTTGAGGTTCAATGGGTGGAGCAACAACATCACTCCCTCATCAGGCCTTAAAAGGCCACTTCTCCTTCACTGTTCCATGATTCGTTTCTCATTGCAGCTGGATGCTTTGTTGGCTGCTCCTTCTTCTTCTGGTTCATCTTCATTTCCTGGTATCACCTACAGCTGTCCCCCCGTGCTACTCTTTCCCACTTCTCATTTTTGCCCTCCTGCCGCTCAGGCAGCCGCCTGGTCCTGTCGCTCTGTTCCTTCCCCTCTCCCGCTTCTCTCAATTTCCCATCAGTTGCTGTGGCTCCAGGTGCACCTGCTTACTTTCCTCATTTATCCTTGCTTCCCTTGTCCTTGCTCTAGCTGCATCGTACCTTTCTTCCCTGTGGTGCTCTTTCCTCCTCGTTTTTGTCCTGGAGTCCCTTGTGGCGCCCTGTCTACCTCATCGATCTACTCTCCTTCCCTGCTCCCCCTGTGTTTAATGCTCATTCCCCAGCTTGCCTCCTCCACCTCGACCCATCGCTTGTCCTTTCTGTCCTTTGTCCTCACCACTGCTAGGTTGCTGGTGCACCTCCCCTTGTCCTGCTCCTCGTTTCTGCTACTCGCATCACTGTTCACCGCTATGGTACTGCCCGGTGCCTCACCGTGCTGCCTCACATTTTGGTGCACTCCGCTCCCCTTCCTAGCAGTACTGGGGCAAGCGCATTGCAGATTTTCTTCATATCTAACCTCGCCTCCCTCATGGGGCTCTCATTGTTCATCTCCTCATTTGGCACACCATTGATTTATAACAACATGATATTTTCATAAGCTACAGAAAGTATTATTTTATTTGTACTGTTATGAACAGTTCTCCCATTCCTCACTATGCTCTGCCTTGCCTGCCTTGGTCCTTCTGGGGTTTCTTGCTTGCCCTACCACCCTTGTCTCTCGTGCTGTTGTTTGCAGTTGTCCTCATCCACAGTGCAGGATCTGTATCCATTCCTTGTTCATTCTGCAGCTTTTAGCTTAATTTGGTGTTTCACCCACTGGCAATTTCTTACCTTATTATCTTCTTTCACTCGCATGCCCTGCCCAGCTCCATGCTGCTGGCATCAAATCACTTATTTTCTTTCGCTGATTTGCTCTGCTTCACTTTACATCCCGGTGTGTGCTTATCCCCTTCGTACCTCTCCCATGCTATGATTTTACTTCTCTCATTTCTTCTTGCTCCACATTGGTTCACTGATGTTCCTCATGCTGTTGGGACTATTCATGGACATGCAACCTATTCCCTCATTGACCTCAGTTGCTTGGCTCCTTCCTTCTCCCTACCTTTATTCACCATTTCAGAGGTGTCTTCCCCTGCCAGCTCCACTTGTTGCCCTCCTCATCCTCTCATTCCCTCCATGCTCTGTTCCTCTCCTTCTCTGCCCTTTGCTATCTTTTGGAGTTTTCCCTATCCTGCCATCACCTTACCTATTTGTGTCCTCCTCTTACCCTAGTCCATCTGGTGTCCCGGTGCCTACATCTGGTCTCCCATAGTTACCAGTAACAGGTAGCTTCCTCATGACATGAGTCTAGTTCTCTTTTGCTCAGTCCAACCTCCACCTCTACTTATCCACATCGCTTAATCAAGCACACCTCTCATTAGGACTCATTCTACCTCATTGAACTTCTGCGGTTATTATCACCATCAGTCTTCTTATGACAGCATCTAGGTATCCTTTGCTCATCTGACCTCTCTGTGGGTCTCCTCCTTCACATTGACTAATTGAACCAATCCATTTCAGGTCCCTGCTACTTTGACTCAACCTGCTCTCCACTCGGAGACATGCCTTCGTGTCTATTGCCCCTTTGCTCGGGGCTGGCAAGCTTCTCTCCATCATACATCATTCATTTCCTACCTCACCTTCATTGTACAAGCTTCCACATTTCACTCCATCATTATTCATCTTCCACTTCATATTTCACCTTAATGGTACCAGTCTTCTAGGCCTCATTTCATAAATCGCACATCATCCATTTCATTCCTCACCTTAAACCATTCAGGCCTTCGAGGCTTCTTTCCATCACCATACATCATTTCTTGCTTTTGAGCATCTAGTTGCAGAGACATCACTCGCACCCCTCAACAGCTGTCCATTTAGCAGGTCAGAGTGAGAGCTTCCTCTAAATTGGATTTTTCCTCCTTCCTCGATCTTGACTTTACATGCTGTAGCTGAGCTGTCACTAGTCAACGCATCCTTCAGCCTGGAGGGAAGGCGACCTAGGCCTTGGATCCCCAGAGGTTTCTTTCTCAAAGGGGTTTTTTCCTCTCCTCTGTGGCCAGTGGTCCTAATTTTAGTCAGGGTTGGTGCTCAATAGGTTCTGTATACAGGTTCCGCTGTTGGATGGAGTCGGATTGTGGCCCTTGCTGTTCCCTCTCTCCTTAGGAGGTCCACCTTCTGCATCTGGTCTTATTTCCTTTCATTCATCATTCTCATCCTATCTCATTCTTCTCCTGTCCTTCCTATTTGTTTCTGTCACATTTATTTCCGGTCTAGATATCCTCGGATTTCTTGTCTCTTTGATGCTCAACGCCCTTTTGGGTATTCTTTTTGGGCTTCTTCTTAAGCTAACTTTAGCTATGGGAATAATTCCAGTGGCACTTATAGGGGGGAACCCTCCTCTAGGATTCCTTGCATTGTATCCCTACAGGGTGGTATATCCCACGGATAGATAGGCCAACAGCCACAATGTATCAAAGTCATACAAGCATACATCTCATCCAGTTGCTTAAGCACAACTGAATGGGAAGGCTTTAAGCCTGAGGTTCAATGGGCGGAACAACAATGTCACTCCACCATCAGGCCTTAAACGGCCACTCCTTCTTCACTGTTCCACAATTCTTTTCTCATAGCCTTACCACCCACTCTTCCTTCTCCAGTGGCTCATCTCTCTTTCCTGTGGGCTTCTTCCTAAGCTACCTTTAGCCAAGGGAATGATTCCCACAGCACCTGTGGGGGGGCCCTCCTCTAGAGTTCCTTGCATCATACCCCTACAGGGTGGTATATCCCAGGGATAGAGAGGAGAACAGCCACAATGTATCAAAGTCACACAAGCATAACTCTCATCCAGTTGCATAAGCATTACTGAATATAAAATACACACCCCTTCCAGAAATGTGGTGCTTCTTACAGGACATAGTTTACAGCACAAGGAAAGTAATACAGTTTCAGTTAAACACGTCCCCTCCCAGCAGGATGGTGCTCCAACCCGATACCTCCCTCAGTCAAGCCTGGCTCACAGCAGCTAGTCTACTCTCTACAGCATCAACCCGGCTCCTCCCGTTACACCTTTCAGCTGCAACTTTCAGTTTCTATTAGAGAAATTGAATAGCACTGTTAGACCCACTGACTTTGCTGCATTCCTAAAAGTGTAACCTGTCAATGTCACAATCAGATTATCTTTTAGAAGATTTCTTCTTCCTGTTATATGCTTTTTGAAAGGTAAAGTAAACAGAATTTCAATAAAAACTTCTGTCTGGCACCTGTTCTGTTTTTTTTCTAAGTGAGGTTTTTACAAATGTGTTATAGTCTTGTCACACCTACCTTATACCATGCATATTTTTGCAGAAGGCATACGTTTAACTCATAAAGGAGAAAATATCCCAAAAAATTACCAAAAACAAAAAAAGAAGCCCAGCTACCTCAGGGCTAGATTTTCTCAGGTCTCAGAAATGTCCATAGTAATGTAACTAGAAAAAAATAGAAAAAGGACCAACTGCCTCAGGGCTACATCCATTAAAGAGAAAATGTACACACACACACACACACCCCCAATTACCTCAGTGTGAGATCCATATGGAGGGTGATTAAAAGTTTTCAGGCCCTAGTAAAGTCTACAGCAATCATGTCAAATAAAAACAGATTACTCACCTGTAACAGTAGTTCTAGGAGTGGTATATGATGCTCATCCACACTTTCTGGCAGTTGCTTTTCCCTTTAATTCTATCTGGAATGTCTTCAAGCTGGCTCCTCCCACCCACCCGGGTGATAGCTTCCTCAACTTCACCCCATGACACCAGATCTTACCCATTTGAAGCAGTATTGTGCACCAAAGCCAGGGGAGGTCAGGTGGGTCCATGTGGATGAACATCATGTACCACTCATAGAACTACTGTTACAGGTGAGTGACCTGTTTTTCTAGTGATGTGGATATGATGTTCTAGCTGCACTTTTTGGCAGACTCCTAGCACTTCTCTGGGAGGAGCACACCCCCTATTTGGGAAATAAGGATTGGAACACTAAGGCCCCAAAACCAGCATCCTGGCGTAACTCAAAGTTGAGCTGGTAGTGAAAAATAAAGGTGCATGCTTACTTCCAGGTAGCAGACTTGCAGATTTCCTGGATAGAGATGTCCCTGGAAGCAGCCACCTGGGCTGTGGCATGGCAGGTGGAATGAGTCCTTAGCCCTGTGGGAGGCTCCATACCCACCAACCTAGAGCAGAGATCAATGCAGGATACAATCCGCCTGCCAATTGTCTGCTTGGCTACTAATCTGCCAGGTGTGGCTTCAGTGTAGGTACAAACAACTGGTGAACCTCTCCCCAAACTCCAGCCATGCGTTCTTTATAATAAGCAAATGCTCACCTCAGGTCCAGAGTATGTAGCCTGTGCTCAGCCTCCAAGATGTGATTGGTGAAGTACACCAGGAGATTAATCATCTGGCTATGGTGAAACTCATACACAACCTTCAGGAGGAACTTTGGGCTGGGATGAAGGACAACCTTGTCCCTGTGGAAGACCAGGTAAGGAGACTCCACCAAAAGTGCCTGGAGCTCACTGATCCTTCTGACTGACATAACAGCCACCAAGAAGGCAGTCTTCCATGGCAGGTGAGCTATATTCCACCTGTGCATTGGTTCAAATGGCTTGTCCAAGAGCTTTGCCAAAACCAGCAGCAGATCCCAAGGTGGTGGTTGTTCACACACACCGGAGGGTAATTGTGGTCAAGGCTCTTAAATAAGCACCAGACCACCTTTTCCTGCACCACTGACTACTGACCTGCCCACTCCTGGTAAGTAGAGATCACTGCCAGGTGCACATTAAGGGCTGTCAACCAAAGGCCGGACTTAGAGAGGGACCAAAGGTAGTCAAGGATGCTAGCCACTGGACAGTACAAGGGGTATAATCCATTTCCCTGGCACCAAATGGAGAATCTCTTCCATTGGAAGGTGTAACATTTCCTGGTTGATTCCTTCTGAGATGCCTCCACCACAGTGAGGACATCTTCAGAGAGACCCAAAGCCTGGAACTCTTGCTGCTCAGGAACCAGGCTGTCAGGTGCAGGGATTGAGGGTCCTGATGGAGTGCCTTCCCCTATTTGATGGAGAGCAGGTCCGGGCAGAGAGAAAGACATCTCTTGAGCTTGCTGCTGGGCTGAGGAGATTGGGGTACCAGAATTGGCATGGCCAGTCCAAAACCACCAGGATCACCTGTGCCTTGTTCCTCCTGGCCTTGAGCAACACTTTGTGAATCACAGAAAGTGGCGAGAAGGCATAGAAGAGGCCTGAGGTCCAGGGACTCAAGGAGACATACCTCTGCAGTGTTCCCTGCTGAGCGTTGCAGGTACAGAACAGCCTCAGCTTTGTGTTATCCCTGGAGCCAAACAGGTCTACCTGAGGAGTGCCTCACTGGGAGAACAGACTGTGTACTACTTCTGGGTGGAGAGAATACTAGTGAGATGCCACACCCATATGGCTGAGAGTGTCCTCTAGCTGGTTGGAGGCCTCTGTCACATGGATGGCAAGGAGATCAGCCCACAGACTGTACATGAGAGTCCAAACATGGACAGCTTCCTTGTATAATGGCAGGGAGTGTGTCCAGCCCTGTTTTTTGAGGAAGTACATGGTCGTGGTGTTGTCCATCTGGACCTGGACCACCTGGCCATGAATTTGAGGAGCAAAGGCAGACAGTGCCAGCCAAACTCCTCAGAGTTCCAGCAGGTTTATGTGGCACTGGGACTCCTTGGGGGTCCATAGCCTGTGAACTCTGTGTTCCCACAGGTGGGCACCCCAGCCCCTGAGAGAGGCATCAGTCATCAAGATGACTGTTGGCTCCAGGCAGACAAATGGGACCCCTTTCTGCAGATGTTCTGGGACTAGCCACCACTGGAGAGTGTCCACACATCTGCTGGGTCACAGTGACCAGCTGGTCGAAGTGACCCTTGTTCTGAGAATACTGGCTGGCCAGCTCCCACTGCAGACAGAGCATTCTCCAGTGGGCCCAATGGATCACACTGGTGCAGTCTGCCATATAACTCAGCAGGCACAGGAAGTCCTGGGCAGGGAGCAACTGCCAACCCAAAATGATCGGGCCAAGGAGGAAAGAGCCTCCACCCTGTCAGGCAGGAGCTGGGCTCTGGCTCTGCCCCGATGAAGTTGATCACCTGTAAAGGTATGAATTCCAACTTGGTCTCTTTGACTGGGAGGCCAAAGGAGATGCAGGTCTGGAGGACCAGGTTCCTGGACCACTCCATCTCCTCCCTGGAGGGATCTGTGATCAGTCAGTTGTCCAGGTAGAGGTAAACCTGGACCCCTTGGCACCTCAGGTAGGCTGCCACCACTGCAATGCACTTGGTAAAGACCCTGGGGGCCAAGGACAGACTGAATGGCATGACCTGAAACTCATAGAGGTCTCCCTTTTCTTGGAAGTGGAGGAACCTTCTGTGAGATGGACAGATCTGGACATGAAAGAAGGTGTCCTGAAGATCCAGGGAGCAAAACCACATGTCCTGCTCTAGAAATGGTATGATCTGTTACAAAGTTACCATCCCAAAGGTGTGTGACTTGAGAGACTTGTTCAGGTCATGCAGATCTAGAATGGGGTTCCACCCCCCCCCATCCATATTGGCACCAGGAAGTGCCTGGAGACAAACCCTGGGTGTTCTGGAAGATCTGCAACAGGAACCATGACCTCCTTGTGGAGGAGCTGGGCAATGTCACCCAGAAGAATTGACAGAATGTCTGCAGTTACCAAATCCTTCCATGGAGTGTGGGCTTGGCAAGGAGGGTACTGCTCAAATTCCAGAGGCAGACCCTGACCCACCACCTCAAGGACCCACCTGTCCATGGTGACAGTGGACCAGGTAGAAAGGAAGTGGTGGAGCCGTCCCCCCATGGAAGGACCCAGGGGAGGTGTGATGGGCATGAAGGAGACACCCCTCATCCCATCACTGGGCATGCTTGGAGGAGGAGTGTCCAGCTGAGGAGCCACTGGGGCCTCTCCCTCCAGGCTTACAGACAATCAAGACCACTGACTTCATCCAAGGTCACAAGGCCTGGGCCTGCTGACCAGCCTGGGGCTGGGCTGGTTTGGCCAAAGGAGTGATGGTGACCAACAGCTGATGGGGATACCCCTTGGACAGGTAAGAGTCTTTGGACAGAGTGCCAGTTTTTGAATGAAGAGGTGGTGGCTCCACAGGAATCAGTGGAGAAGCTGGGGTTAGCCAAGCTGGGACCATTTTGGTCAGCTACTGAGGTGGAGAAGGCATCGGCCTGTCTGTCGAGAGCCAGGTGATGGCTGACTTAGAAGCCAGACCCAGCTTCATACCAATGAACACCAGCTGCTGCCACATGAGATCCTCGTAGTGTTGATGCAATTTGCGCCAAAGCCTCTCCTCACCCAAGGAGGATAAGGATGAAAAGCAGCAGTGGTGCTGCTGCCTGGAGCATCAAGAGAGGTGGAACCACTTGACCCCCAGGAATAGGACCAAGACTTCAACTGGGACCACCGGGAGGACTGGTGGCAGGGCTCAGAGGGAATCAGTGAGCACCAAGGTTCCTCCTGGTCTTGGTCGATGACAAGAGGTGACGGATCAGTTGACTGATTCTTCCCTAAAACAGTCTGCATCAGGACTGGAGTCCTGGACAGAGAAATGCTGGACTCTTTAGTTGACAACTGGCTGACTGGCTTGAAAAAGATCTTGGCCGGAAGATCAACTAGCATCTTGGCCAACTGGCCCAATGGGGTTATCATTGTGCAGGCAGCCTGGGCCAAGGATGTGATCGAAGTTTAATCTGAAGAAGCGCGGGAATCCAAAGCCTTTGACTGAGAGTGCTCCCGATCCTACAGTTGATGGTGAGACTGTTTATTTTGTCTCTTTGACTTGGATTTGTGCCTGGAGGGGCACTGACTGAGGGTCAGCAGAGCCTGGCACAGTTCTTTGAAAGATCCCATAAATGAGCCACCCAGTTGAAGAGGCATGAAGGCTAAAGCTGAGGAGGCCTGGGCCACCACCTCCTCCTCAAATGCCACAAGCTGTTCAACAGACCCCACAGCCGTGGATACCAACCAACGGGCATCTTTGGATTTGACCAGTGGGTTGCATTTGCTTGGTCAGCCTTACTTGAGATGGGCTAGACAGTCCTCCAGAATGGTAGGATGGAAAGTTTGATATATGTCACAGGCCTGAAGATTGTGCTCGTGCCCCAGGCAGTAAACGCACATGGTGTGCAAATCTGTTTGGGACATTTTCTGCCTTCAAAAGCATGTTGGAACCCAGAAGCACACTTGTCATTGCCTATCATGGTCAGGATCGATGACTGAGCTGAAGACAACGTTTTGAAACATTTTAGGAAGTAAATCCAGCCTACTCAGTGTGAGAGTGGTATGGGGGGTACCTGCTTCTTCCAGCGGAAAGGAAGTTCTGGCATAATGGGGCAGAACCGAGGGTGTTGCCACCCAAGTGGGTGGGAGGAACCAGCTTGAAGATGTTCTGGCCAGAATTAAAGGGAAAGGCAACTGCCAGAAAGTTTTGATAGAACATAATATCCACCTCCCTAGAACCATTGATGTCCACAGTAATGTGCCCAAAAAAGTAAATGTAAAAAAATACATATATAAATAAAAAATAATCCATGACAAGATTATTTCTGCATCCGATGGCTTTCATGAAGACCGTACCCTTGCAGCTGTCGACACTGCTGCCGATACAGACAGCCAAAGCCAGGGATAACTGTAGTTGGGCACCCTCTGAATCACCCATGGTCTAGGCTCCTGTGATGCTGAAAAAATTAGCCTTGATAAAGATGTCCCTCAGTGTTCTGTCTTTAGCATCTACCAATAGACTGAACTGATACTTGTTCACCTCAGCCCCTATGCCACTCCCACTATGTCCCTCAACCAATAGGAATCGCTGTGTGTAACACAACCATCCAGTCACTCACAGCCTTGACCCCCCATTGACAACAGCGAGCCCTGCACATATGGACACAGTAAGAGCACAGAGAGTCCCTCTAACTTTAAAAAAAAAAGAAAAATTAAACTAGAAACTTTTAAAAATACAACTATCTTACCAAACCAGTGCTCTTGCTTTTGTTCCATTTTTCAGATGGCTAGCAGTGTTGCAGGATGACTGAGCCGTTCAGTTGAAGATTTGATGCATGACACACATGACGCTGCCTCATACATCATTGTATCTCAGCTTAATGAGGTCTTGTTTTGAGCGTTTTGTGCTGGAAGTGGAGGGTCCAGTGGGTGGGACAGTGTGGACTAGATGCAGCAAGTAGTTCAGTGAGAGCCACTTGGGGGGAGGGGTGTCAGGAGTTTTACCAGGAGCCACTTAATGGTTGGGGGCATTATTTCTGCTGGTGTTGGTCAGGAATGAAGCAGGGAGGGACAAATATGGTAAGACAGGTGGCGTTTGAATAACAAGCTGTGAATTCTGTGAAGATTTTTGGGAATATTGAGTTAAGGCTTGTCTTCAGATTTTGAGGAAGTAACTTTTTTTTTCTGTTACCCTGGATATTGCAGTTTGAAAGCAGCTAAAAATGAATGTGTTCAGCAATTGAAAGTTAGCAGCTTGCACTGCTGGCTTCGTCCAGTCACTATCTACTTTGTGGATAGAAACATAGAAACATAGAATTTGACAGCAGATAAGGACCGCTTGGCCCACCCAGTCTGCCCATTTCCCTACCTAATGGATAAGCTGCAGATCCTAGTTAACCAGCAGCCTACTTCTTTCTACCCCCAACCCCTAGAATTGCCTTATGGCTGTCCCATGCATGCTTGAATTCAACCACTGTTTTTGACTCCACAACCTCCTCCGGAAGGCCATTCCATGCATCCACAACCCTCTCTGTGAAAAAATACTTCCTTACATTACCTCTGAGCCGCCCCCATCTTCAAATTGTGCCCCCTTGTTCTTGCACACCTCTTTTTTTTGACAGATGCTACCCTCTTGGACTTTGTTGATTCCCTTGAGGTACTTGAAAGTTTCTATCATGTCCCCCCTCTCCCTCCTTTCCTCGAGGCTATACATATTAAGCTCCTTTTGTCTCTCTTCATATGTCTTCCGGTGCAGACCCTGCACCATTTTAGTTGCCCTCCTCTGAACAGCTTCCATCTTGTTTGTGTCCTTGCGGAGATTGGGTCTCCAGAACTGCACACAGTACTCCAGATGGGGTCTCACCAGCTGTCTGTACAGAGGGATAACAACTTCCTGTTTTCTACTGGTGATGCCTCTCTCTCTATGCATCCCAGTATCCCCCCAGCCCTCCTTACTGCCCTCTCACATTGCTTGCCCACCTTTAAGTCATCTGATATGACTACCCTCAGGTCCCTTTCCATTTTTGTTGTTGTTAGTATCTCACCCCGCATTGTGTACTCATCCCCTGGGTTTTTGTTTCCCAGGTGCATTACCTTGCACTTCTTAGCATTAAATCTAAGCTGCCATACATCTGACCATTCCTCCAACCTTGCCAAGTCCCTTCTCATCCTTTCTACCCCACCTTGTGCATTAACTTTGTTGCAGATCATTGTGTCATCTGCAAAGAGACATACTTTTCTCTTCAGTCCTCTGCAATGTAAACAAAAGACATTGAAGAGGACCGTCCTAATACTGAACCTCATGCACCCCACTAGTAACCCCCCTTTCTTCAGAGTGGACTCCATTTACTATTACTGTATGTGTCCTATTCTCCAGCCAATTCTTTACCCAGGCTATCATCTTGGGACCCACTCCCAGGCTGGCTAACTTGTATATTAATCTTTTGTGTGGGACTGAGTCAAATGCCTTGCTAAAGTCTAGGTAGGCCATGTCCACAGCACCTCCCTGTTCTACTACTTCGGTTATCCAGTCAAAGAAATCTATTAGATTCATCTGGCATGACCTTCCTGCTGTGAATCCATGTTGCCTTGGGTCCTGTGCCCCTCTGGCCTCTAGGTACTCGACAATTCTTTCCTTCAGAAGTGATTCCATCATGTTCCCTATCACTGAGGTTAAATTAACAGGTCTGTAGTTTCCTGCTTCTGCCCTGCTCCCACTTTTGTGAAGGGGAATCACATCTGCCCTCCTCCAGTCCGCAGGTACCACCCCATCCGCCCATGATTTGTTAAAGAGGGTAGTCAGTGGTGTCACTAGTTCTACCCTTAGTTCCCTGAGAATTCTGGGATGAATCCCATCAGGCCCCATTGCTTTGTCCACCTTCAGTTTTAAGAATTCTTTCAGAACCCTTTCTTCTGTAAATAGGCTGGTATCAACTTCTGTATCCAGAGTGTTTCTATTGTTTGTTTTAGGTACCTCTCCCTCTTCATTTGTAAATACTGAGCAAAAATATTTGTTTAGTATCTCTGCCTTTTCTCAGTCACCCTCTGCCCACCTCCTCATCTTTATTAAGCCTCACTATCCCTCCCTTAGTCTTCCTTCGCTCCCTGATGTACCAAAAAAAGGTTTTATCCCCCTTCTTAACTGAGTTGGCTATCTTTTCCTCAGTTTGGGCCATTGCTGTTCTGCCTGACTTTCCAGCTTCCTTTTGCTTTAACTGATACAATTTTCTGTCCTGCTCCTTCTGTGATTCCTTGTACTTTCTGAATGCTTTCCTTTTCTCTTGAACCTTCACTGTCACCTCCTTTGAGAACCATAGTGGTTTCTTACATCGTTTTGTTTTGTTTATTTGCTTCACACAAAGGCTTGTTACCTCTGTGATGGCAGTTTTTATTATTCCCCATTGTTCTTCCACCCCTCCTTCCTGCCCA
The DNA here is from genome assembly GCA_016271365.2 of Neoceratodus forsteri. NCBI lineage: Eukaryota > Metazoa > Chordata > Ceratodontiformes > Ceratodontidae > Neoceratodus > Neoceratodus forsteri. The sequence goes on along the minus strand of CM057458.1, from coordinate 719,225,786 downwards.
TTTGCTAGTGCATTCCTTAGGCACTCACCCATTTTGGCAAAGTCAGCCCTCCTGAAGTCCAGTACTTTTGCCTTTGTATGGCTTGACTCTATTGCTGTGTTTATTGTGAACCATACTGTTCGATGGTTGCTAGTTCCCAGATGGCTACCCACTTCTACATCTGTGATCCTCTCTCCATCTCCATTTGAGAGGACCAGGTCTAAGATTGCTCCCTCTCGAGTGGGTTCCAATACTAGTTGTCTAAGGCATGCCCCCTGTAGGGCATCTAGAATAACCCCACTCTTAGAAGTGGCTGCTGCAACTGCACTCCAGTTAACATCTGGCATATTCAGATCACCCATCAGCAATATCTCCCCTTTATCTGCCATTCTATGTATACTTTCTATCATTTCCTTGTCCATTTCCTCCCCCTGGGGGTGGGGGTCTGTATACAACCCCTGTGCGGATTGTGGTGCCATTGCCTGCCTCCAAATTGACCCACAGTGCTTTTTCTCCTCCCTGTTTACCCTTTTGTTCTGTTGCTTTGATTCCTTCTCTTATGCAGAGAGCTACTCCTCTTCCTCTTTCACCCTCCCTGTCCCTCCTGTAGATTGTGTATCCTGGTATGTTTACGTCCCAGTCATGGTTCTGTGTGTACCATGTTTCTGTGACTGCCACGATATCCAGATGTTCCTCCTCCATCAAGGCCACTAATTCAGGAAGCTTGTTACCCAGACTATGGGCATTGCTACTCATTGCTCTCCATTTTTTGATGGCTTTACCTTCTGTAGCAGCATCCCCAACTGACCTTTCTACCTTGGTCTTTTTCTCATTTAGTACCCTGTTTTGTAGGGGGAGGCTGGGATTTTCCTGCGGCTTATCAGTGCCTTCCCCCTTGACTAGTTTAAAAGCTTGCCAATGAAGCATTTAAACCGATTGCCCAAAAGACTTGTTCCCTTCCTGGACAGATGCAGACCATCCTGCCAGTATAGGCTGGTGTCCCTCCAGGTGGAACCCCAGTCCCCAATGAAGCCAAACTCCTGTGCTCCACACCTTTTTTCAACCATTCGTTAAACTGCATGGTGCAAAGTACCCTTGCCTTACCCATGCCACTGACAGGCAGCACCTCTGAGGAGGATACTGTGTGTACTACTTGTCTTAGGCCCTTCCCCTACTCTATAAAGTCCTTCTGTACTGCTCTAATCTCATGATGAGCCAAGTCATTTGTCCCTAGGTGGACAATGACGTCCTGCTCAGACTCCCGTGCAACTGTTCTCATGATCCTAAAGATGCGCTTCCTGTCCCTCCAAGCCATGGCACCAGGCAGGCACCTTACTTCAGTTTTCCCTGCTCCCCCCAGTTCTATCCCCTAATAATTGAGTCCCCCACAAGGAGCTGCTTCCTTTCCCTGTGGTGCCCTCTGCCTCCTTCCTGAAGGCCTCCCTTGTGACATTTTGCTATGGGGACCTAGAGTGAAGATAAACACGATAGTCTCACTCTGCATCCCTAGTAAACATAAAATATCATGTTTATTTGCCAAAAGTTATCTTCACAAGCATTGATTAGATAGATAGATAGATAGATAGATAGATAGATAGATAGATAGATACATATACATATGCATCACACATAAGAATGCTCTAAACCTTTTTCATATTATATTATAGAAACATGAAATAAAATAACAGACAAACTCATTCACTGGTTGTGGGATCTATTTTATTTCTTTGTATGATTTTTGGAGTTTTGTGAGCTCATACAGATGTTTACTGAGCAAACATAACTGACTTATCAGAAGTAACATACAGTAATATGAAAAGTAAGACAAGTTACAGTTATTATTTTTTATACAAGAGTAATAATTGAATCTGATTACATTTATTTGACAGTAACTAGTAATTGCAACTGATTACTTCTTAAAAATAACTTACAGTGAAGGGAGATGTGGGAATAAGAACCCTAGCAAATGCCTCCCTCAACTCGTTGTACACTGGTTTTCCAAAGTCCTGGGCTTCTGTTCACCCATCCCCCACCCACCCTGCCTTTCCTGGGCCCCTTGCTTCAGACCCAGACTCAACAAATACTAGAAGCCTGAAGTAAATGTTAAGCAAACTGTGCACCATGATGAAAACGCTCCAGGCCACAGGAAGATGGGAACCTGCCTGAAGATCTGTGCAAATCAATTATCAGGTCATTTATCTGAGGTAAGCAGTACATGCACATTACAACAAAACAGAAATCAAATATACATATTTATGTTTTTTATGGTACTGACAACCATGAGTTAACACCAGGACTGCTGGAAGGCATTATTAAAGGATAACTGCGCTGAACCTGCAATTAATTTTTCCTCATAGAAGCTGATTTCTAAATAGTGGTTCCATTTCTCTTACTAGTCAATCTCTAGAAGCTGTTTTGTTATACTAGTCAGGGTTTCTTAGTTACACGCAAGTTGTGCTATTTTAGAACTGTATGATGTAGGTTAGGTCCTGACTCAGCTATTCAATTGTTGGCACTCTGTATCTACATTCTACTATAGAATGGTGGAGTTTGGAGGGGCATGAACTACATTATGTAGTTCTAAGAATATTCAAACATACAAAAAAGCCAGCAGAAGAAAGCCTTAACAGTCTATCTAGTCTGCTTGATGTGGAGCTCGTATAGTTTGTGTTACATGGCGATCTGTCTTATCCTCCTCTTCACCTTATTCCACCCCCTGTTGAAACCCACAACCATTTTCTGGCTCAACATTTCCTATGGTAGTCTGTTCTACCCTGCCACCATTATTTCTGTGAAGAGGTGCCTCCTGGCCTCCTTCCTAAAACGTCCACCTGCCAGCTTGTGGCTGTTACCCATTGTATTCCTGTTCTCACTAAACCTAGAGAGATCTCCAAGGTCAACCCTAATAATGCCCTTGAGGTATTTAAAGGTCTCTATCATGTTTCTTCTTTCCCTTCTCTCCTTGAGTGAATACATGTTTAGGTTCTTTAGGCTTTAGTCATACAGGAGCCCCTGCTCTCCCTGAATCATCTTCGTAGTTCTCTGGACAGCCTCTTGCAGATTAATGTCTTTTTCGTGGCAGGGGCTCCAATACTGCACACAGTACTCAAGGTGTGGATGCACCACTGGCCTGTACAGTGGGAGTGTGACCTCCATTCTCCTACTGGTGAAGTCCCAGCCTATGCAACTAGCATCTTATTTGCCCTTGCTGCAGTCTTGAGGCATTGTGCTAATGGTTAAGGTCTTTTTCTCCACAGACACATTGACCTTCATGCCTCCCAGTCTGTACCTCTCCTTGGGTTTTTAATGCCAGAGTACATGACCTTGCATTTTTTTCACAGTGAACTCCAGCTGCCAGATTGCTGACCATTTTCTCAACTTGCAAGGTCCTCCGTCGGGTTGCTGACCCCTTACTCCATGTGTTCCCTCCAGCAGAGCTTGGTGCCATCTGCTAAGAGGCATGTTTTGCCTTTCATGCCATCCACTGTCATTAATAAACACATTGAATAGCACTAGAGTGAGCATCAACCCTTGTGGGACCCCAGCGGTGACCCCCTCCTCATTCCTGAGTACTCCCTGCTGACCACCACTCTTTTAGTCCTCTACTCCAACCAATTTCCTAATGTCATCAATTCTCTTGTGGGGGACTGAACCAAAGGCCTTGCTGAAGTCCAGGTGCAGTATATCTATTGCCTATTCCCTGTTCAGCAACCTTGTAACCCAGTCAAATAAATCAATCAAGTTAGTCTGGCATATCCTCCCTGTCACAAATATATACTGCCTAGTGTCCTGGAATATATTTGTGTCACAGAACTCAACCAACCTTTCCTTGAGAATGGTCTTCATCAGCTTGTTAACTATCAATGACAAGCTGACTAGTCTGCAGTTCCCCAGCTCAACCCTTTCCCCACTCTTGTGCAGGGGCACAGCATCCACTTCAACATCATCGGTACCCTAGAGTGCATACCACCTGGCATTGGAGACTTCTCAACCTTAAGGGCTCTAAACCACTTAAAACCCCTGTCAACTGTAATTTCTTCCTCACACATCTTCACTCTACCCTTCTCCATTCCTTTCATTCCCTCTGGGACTGGTCCATCTTTTTCCTTCATGAATACTGAGCAGAAGTAATCATTTTGTACCTCTGCCTTTCCTGTTGTCTTCCAACCACTCAGGTCCAGTCTTCAGCTTAACAATACTTTGCTTTGTCATCTGTTTGTCCTGGACATAATTAAAGAAGGCCTTGTTAACGTTCCTTGACCACTCCACTGTCTTCATCTCTGTCTTCTTTTTTCAAGATTTTTATTTAAAAATGGGAAAGGGTGACGAATAACCAATTGCGCCTTTATTCATTTTCAGTGGCCTTCTGACACACATTGCAAAGTAAAATCAATACATTGTTTTGTTTCCTATGATCAGACAAATACAAACAACTTAGTACAGTTATTTTACACTTAGTAAAAATGCATTGCAGCACAGACAAATCCAAATTTAGAAATATGTACAAAAATCACACAACAAATGACCATTCTTTTTAAACTATCCTTTTAAAGCATGTACAAATGCTGATAAATAGTCAGTATTTTTCTGGAATGTACAGGGTAAATTATTCTAGTATTTAGGACCTTTATGTGAGATAGCCATTTGAACAATTAAAGGGACTCTGTCAACTCCCTTAGGCCTCAAATTGATTCTAGTTAAAAAAAAAACATTATATGATTGCTTGTGTTCTATAGATACTCCTGATGTAGCTGGTTGTTTGATTATGATTCATTTTTTTCCTTTTAAAAGTGAAAAAACAGCCTGCCCACCATACTGGTTTTACCACACAAACATTAGTTTGTTTACATTCCTTGATTAACTTCCTTTGCATCTTTCCTGGACTTAAACTATCTAGCCTCTCATGATGCAGTGGGAGGAGAGGAAACTATTGCATCATGAGCGGCTACATACAGTAGTTTGGGGTGTTTGTAATGTTCAGGAAGTATGAAATAAGAGCTGATCAAGAATTTGTAAACAAAACAAGGTTGGGTAAAATTACACAATAACCATGCATTTCAGTTCTACTTAGAAAGGAGGCAAATGCAGCAACCAACAACATCAATGAATTTTTGAGAAGGTAAGCAATCATAAACTATGGGATTTCAACTAGAATATGATGCAAAAAGGGTTGACAGTGTCCCTTTAAGCTGTTAGTTCTTGGGATACAGAATTCAAATCCATTGGTTGCCCTAAGTCCATGTTTTAATGTACAATAAGAAAAAAGATCGGTAATCTAGGTCAGTACCTTTTTTTTGGGACACTGCCACATGAAAATATATGTAGGTGTCTTACTTGTTCTAAGGGAAACCAGTCCAGGGATCTGAGATGGTCACAATGGCGTGTGTGTTTAGGGGCTTGCAGAATGAAGCAAGCAATTTTAAAATATAGGGGGTCAGATTTTCACAGAGTGCCTAGAGTGGCGCAAGATGCTGCATGTAGCAATTTGCACCAAAGAAAATTGTGACATGCAAGTTGCGCTGTATTTGAGAAGAGGCACCACTTATGGCAAACACTGCTGACAAATGACGCAGGTCACAACTGTGCCATATAAAAGGGTGTAAATGGTGAAAATGATGTGTATCACAAGTGCGGAGCATGTTATAGGACAGAGATGGATGCAGTGGGGAATGTATGGTGCAGCATGCAAGTGCCAGACAGGGGAGGACTGCAGAAAGCAAGCTTGGGAGGAGGTGGCCACATGGGTCAATGTGGTGGTGTCATCAAGATGCACGATCTCCAACATGCAGAAATGTTACAATGACATCCGGTGGAAGTACAAGGACAAACTGGCACACAATAGGAGGAGTACACTCACCAATGGTGGTGGTGGTGCCAGCCAGGAAATACCCCTGACAAGCAAGGAGGAGTGGGTAGCAGCCCACTTGAGTAGCCATACCATCAAGGGGGACATGGATCTGGATACATTCTGCCTACAGAGCACCACAGGTTTGTCAAAACCCACATTACAAATGAATTAAGTGTTATGTGGCAACAGGGGCCAATACCAGAGACTGTGTTCAATGTGGCCACATAGCCGTGTACAGTACACAGAGATAATACCACCCTACACCAACTGTGGCTCGCAGCATGACAGGTGTCACTGTGGTGGTCTGTCACCTATACAGTGTACCAGTCAAAAGGGGACTGTACATGGCCACCATGGACATAAAAGAAAAAGCTGCCAAACCTAGTTTGTTGAAATTTAAAACAATTATTTTAATGCGTATATATTTAAAATATAGGCACACCACCTCCAGTGCATTGATATGCACTTTAGGTTTTACACTCTGCTATAATGCTGGAGTGGCTCTTTTTGTGTTTCCATACCACCAAGGGCATACTATGCTGTGGATGTGCAACTGAAGCACACCCAGCTACGTGTTGTTGTGTGCCTACAAATGTATGAGTGTGGTGCACAGTAGGTCCGGAGGGTGTAGTACTGAACAGTGTTTGGAATCCTGTGTGTGAGTCTGATGCGGGCACGTGTGTAGCCATGTGTAAGGGCCCTGTCAGTGTGGTATGTGCCAAAGCAGGATGCACTGTACCATGGCCTGCATGTGGGGAGCCCACAGCAGCAGCATGAAGTGCAATTCAGGTAAACAGTAGAATGTGGAAGCACACAGGTCTTGAGCCAGCATTGCAAGGGCCATGGGCGGCTCCCACAACTGTGGACATTGAGCATGTGCCCAGGGGTGGGATACACATACAAGAGCCAGCAGTATGTGTCACATGTGTGCAGAGGATTGCAGGACAATGTCATGAGATGGCACTGTTGGGCAGAGTGGAGTAGCGTGGTGGTGTGGAAAGGTCACAGGGACAACATAGAGTAGTAAATGGAGTTCTGCATGACAGTGTGCATGGGCTGCAGCAAGGTATGCACCATGGTATACATGCCAACATATGATGGACTAATGTATATCACACACATGTCATGGGAAAGACAGTGGCATGCAGGTGTGTGTAGTACAGAACAGCATGCCTGTGGACATGGCATGCACACATGCCCGTACATACCCATAGTAGGGTATCCATGGCATGTGCGGCTGTGGTGCACTGGTCACAGTGGCCATGGTGACTTGGAAATGCCACCGTACAGTGTAGCATTGTGTATCTGCAGAGTCCTGGAAGGCACAGGTTGAGTGGCACTTTAGGACATTGTAATGCCCAACACTGTGTAATGCTGCATGTGACAACAAGGTGCTGTCCTATCACTGTCATGGGCACAGCAAACTGCAGAAGAGAGGACACAACCCAGTAGATCATGCAGTATGATGCGGGGGGTGCCTGCCATGCACCACAGGCTGAACAATGTAACAGTGAATGCAACACACATCCAGATTCCATAGGCATCTGACACTGTAGATCTGTATGTGCCCAGACAGGGGGATTGCTGGGCAGGGGGTAGCCCCAAGGAGGACAAGGGCTGGCATGGTGCTCGTTAGAGGTGCTAGGGTTCTTGCTGTTAATGACAGTGAATGACACAAGCAGAGGTCAGACAATGCTGCAGCACACACTAGCAGCATAGTGCCTGAGGGATGGCAAGCCACCGGGCAAACACAGCAGCAAGGCCTAGGGATTAGAAGCACCTGATGCAAATACACACAATGAGAATGGATGGTCAATGTAACATTTTGTAATTCCTCACAGATGACACAGCTGAACAAAATGATGCAGTGACACCAGAGGCAAGTAGGAGTGTCCTGTGCTGGACACAGAACAAGGTGACCCCAGTCAAGAGGACAGCATCAGCACAGCCAGTGACACAGCCATGGAGATGGAGGAGGAGGATGAGGTGGTGCCTAAAACACCTGATGCACCAGGAGAAATTGATGGAGCACCTACAGCTGCAATGTCAGCAATGGAGGAGGGAGGACATGGCTCAGAGGATGCCAGCATGCTATGTAACTGTGGACATAGCAGATGAAATAGGCCAGGACCTAAGCCTTCTCACCATGGAGGAGTTGGTGGCCAGACTTGAGGATGCTGCCCATAGTCTTTACCAGCAGTCCCCACCACCAATACCATTCAACATGTATTGTGAATCAGTGGTGAGGAGACAAGAGGCAGGAACAGGGGAGTTGAGGGAGATCAGGACATGTCTAGAGAGCCACCATCAGTGCATGGAAGAACACCTGGCAGGCATCAGCAGTGCAATACAGGGTGGCATGCAGGACACTACAGTGGGGATGGCTGACATAGTGTTGGCCATGCATGGCCTACATGCCACTGTAGTGGGAGAAGTGCAGGCCATAGAGCGCACCACATCTGTAAGGGGGAGGTCCCTAGCACATCAGCACATCAGACAGAGGTAATGGAGAGGTCAATAGCACATCAGACACATCAGCCAGAGGTAATGGAGAGGTCACTAGTATAGCAGCAGCACCAGACAGATGTAAAGGCAACAGCACTGCAGGACATAGCCACAGTGCTGTGACACGGGCCTCAGTCCTGTGTGAATGTGCAGGTGGTGGACACAGCAGCAAAACCACCCATACTGCAGCATTGCCCAGAGTGTACATTGCATGAGGAACATGCCCCAATACCAGGTAATAACCAAACAACATGGCCATTCTCACACCCATGATATCCCCACCAGGAAGTGTGACAAATACTGCAGACCTACCCACCCATGCCTCCATCACCACAAGTGTTTCATGCCCTACTAGTACACCTTGCAAAGCATCCATAACCACACCTGCTGTCACTGTAGTCTTCCTGAGCAGTGTTGTCCCATGCACAACTGCTCAACTGGACACAGATAGTGGCCAGGGATATGTATAGGGTGTGGTGGGCACAGGGAGACTCACGTACAGGTCCCCCAAGAAAGAAAAGGGGTAGGAAGCACAAGCAGACAGGCACACAGGAGCCACCCACAGATGCCACTGCCGCAGCCCCTGGGAGTGATGTCCCTTCATTGATGAGGCAGCAAGCCATGGGCATGCAGCTGCAGCAGGCACAACCTGTGCCAGTCCCATGTAGGTCAAGCAGGACACCAAAACAGAAGGATGCGCCCATGTAACACATTGTGTGGAACCAGGGCACATTAACCATCATTAGTTGCAATATGTGTTGCAGATAACCATCCAGGGACAATGGATAGCAAAGATAGATAATGTGTGATCCTATCTGAAGGGTACACCAGATGTTTGTGGGCATACTCTCTGTATGAGGGCAGTAGGGGTGGAGTTGTCCTTGTGTGTGATGGGAACATGCAAGGAACTATGCAAAAGACAGTGTGACAGTGGTACATGTTGCACTTTGTGTAAAAAAACCAATGCAGCACAATAAAGTTGTTTCACCATTGATATGTGTATATTACTCAGTCCTGTCTACAGACACAGTACAGCACATGCCTGTACCCACAATGGCATGCATGGGCATTGGGGTGGAGGTAGTAGCGTGATCCCATGACCAGAAGTGGGAGAAGGGGCATGGGACATCAGAGCGAGGCTGCGCTTCCCCCATATGACACAGACTCATGCCTCTCTGGATGCCCGATGGAAGCCACATACAGGACACATGTATACTGACACCTTCCTGGTGTACTGTGCATTGTGGTGGGGACAGCATAATACAGTGGACACAGGTACAGATAGGGTGACAGTCATGTCAACTGTGATGTGATACACAGTACAGATACTACACTGGGGAACTGGCCATACATATATGCTGTGCAGGCAGCATCAATGTGTCCGATGCCAATGCACCCTAACAGGGCCATGGTGTAAGTACATTCATATGGCCATCTGTGTCAGTGTGTGTGTGTGTGTGTGTGTGTGGTGGTAACCCAGGGATGCACACGCACCACCATGGTGTGACACGGAATGGGCTACCGTGTGGCCTCAGGACACACACCATGTAAGCACACTGATGTGCAGGCAGGCATGACAGGTCCCCACTCCTCCACATGGCTGAGTATTGCATGTGATGCATCAGCGCATACACAACCCAGCAGGCCATGGCAAACCCCCAGTGGATATGTCAGAGACATGTAAAACATGTTCAAGTGTGCCACCATAGCTGGATATTGCATGCACCACATGTCCGTGTACATGCAGCAGGACACAAAGGACAACTGGTACAGACGAGAACATTGCATCAGTCAACAGGGATCCCATCACAGAAGGCTTGGCCAGACACTGTGAAGTACAATAATGGAAAACGATATATTGTATGAACAGGGTAGGGATACATAGTGTATATGATAGAAACATATTAGCAGCATTAGAATCAACAACAACAAGATCATGTGCAAATGTGCAAACAGCATCATTTTAAATAGACGTAAACTAACAGCAAACTATATAGGAACAGAAGTCAACAATAATGTACTACTATTATGAAACCTATATCAATGATACTGTCAAACTATTTACATGGGAGAGTCATATAACGTGCATATACACAGCGGAGCCAGACACATAACACCTATAAAACCAACAGCTGGACACCATTCCCCATTTCCAAAAGAGGGATCCTGTGACCCCAATATTGACAGGTCCCCTACATGTTCCACAGGCTGCACATGTCCTGCATGATTGCACATAACTCCCTGTCCATGCGCTGCAGATGTTCATGGTGGCTGATTTAGGGCTGAGTCTCCTGGTCCTGCACTGTAGCCAGCTCATGCTTAACCTCATCATCCTGGGCAGTCTCCTGATATTCAGCCTTGGTACCCTCCAGGGCAACCACCTCTGCCGTTTCAACATCATCCTCACCCATTCAGCAACATTGTCCATGTCCCCCTGCTTGTTCACCTGTTCACCTGCAAGCCTTCCTACAGCAATGGTACTGTCGGCAATGATGTTCACCATGGGGGTGTCACTGGACCTGTTTGTGGCAGCTGCAGCAGACCCCGTGGCTCCATGATGCAGTTTGCAGCACTGGTCCTCCTGCTCCTCATTGGGTGAAAGGAATCTTGCAGCCCTGCCTTGGTGATAGGTCCTCTCCCCGTAGGCCCTTGTCTCCTCCGTCTTGTGTTGACGCATGGCCCTGACCGTCACCCTGACCCTAGGTGTGTCTTGTGCCCTGACATCGGCCACACATCATTGGACACCTGTAGTGGAAAGGAATACGCAGGTTAATGTTCCATGGTAGCGTTTACAGACACATCTACATAGAGTATGCGCATAGGTGTCCGTCTGTGCCATGCAGCAATGTCCAGCATCCGACAATGGTGGACACAACTATACAACTAGAAATGGAATCACTGAGTGTATGGTACTTCACATTGGGCAAGCAGTATTGACATGATGGTTAGAGCAGGCTTGCAGAGGATGTCCAGAGGTCCTGTACAACAAAGGACAGGGACAATGCATCACACAGTTGCTTGGGTGTGTCCATGGGATGTGGGCCCATGACAGCAATGGCCATGACATCCAGGGAGGATGCTGTGTGGGCATGGCCCACATACTCTCACATGATTTCTGTCACAGAGTCATGAACTGGCCTTCCGCTAAGTGATGTGGATCTAGGTAGACTGCAACACTGTATCATACATGCATATGGGCATGCACCTGGCACTGAACAGCAGGTGGCAGTGGCTGCAGTGAGGTAGATCCACTGTTGTCCTGTCATACAACAGCAGCCTGACAAATATGTCTCAGTATGCCACCAGCCATCAACCTACGGGTGGGCATACCTGGCCCACAAGGTGCTCCCATAGCAATGGCCAGGCTGTGTACCATAGACAGCTGTGGTGGGTTTGTGCATACCTTACACACGCATGACAGAGATGACCCATGTCAGCAGGCCCGACCATAGCATCCCACATACATACCAACAGGTGTGTAGTGATCCGACACCCACTGTACTTGCTGTGGCTGCAGCCACTGCTGGCATGATGGAGAGTGTGATGCGGGATGCATCGCCAACAGCAATGGGCTATGGTACGATGATCGACTGTTGTGGATGCTGTATGCACGGTATACTATGGGCCAGGATGCTGTACTGTAATTGGTGTTGCCCTGTGGTGGCCTGGACTGTGCATCTGTATACATGCAATGTGTGCCATTGTGGCCCCACTGCCCCTCAGCTACACACTGTCCATGGGACTATGGCACTTCTGGCAGCATGGCTATGCTCAAGGTGAGGTACCTACCCTGTGGATGGCTGTAGCACCCCTGAGTCAGGGCCACACATCCACCAGCTGCTCAGGTGTCCCCCATTGCTGCATCGTGATGTTGCTGGCCATGCTTCCCCCTCACAGGCCTCTATGGGCACCGGCCCTTTGGTAAGCATTTGTGTTCAATGGCCTGCATGGCATAGTGTGCATATGCTCTGGGCTCTAACACATGTACAATATGTGTACCTGCCTAGGCCCACATCCTGTGTATGCAGACCACTGCCTACATCTGTACATTCCATTGTATGAGGGCGTTGCATGTAGCTTTGCTGCCCTGTGCCTATCCATCTGTGGCCCACATCCCAGTAAACATGTGGCTACAATGCCATGCTGTGTCTATTCCATGTCTGTTGGTTTCTTACATACCACCTGTGGGGGCTACTGTACATGGTGGGACACAGCACCTGTGTGACCCATGGTGTTTAACACAGCAGTGGACACCAAGTGGTGGCACACACAGTGCTGTCCACTGTGGCATGGGTACATATGTATGTGGCCCTATGGGATAGTGTGCATGTCCCCTTACAGTGGCACTAATGGCCTATACTTCTGTGTGCATGTTTGCCAATGGTAATTACAACACTTACCTTGGCCACTGTGTCCTGCTCCTGCTGGCTAGCTGGCAGTGCTACCCCATCTGCATCCTCCATCAGCATGCTGGATTTTGTGACCTCCGTCATGGTCACCTGCAGGAACACAAACATGTCACACACTGTCAATGTAGCCCCTGACATACAGATACACTTTAATCATATTATCTGTATGTTACATTGCTATTACTGGTACCTACCTTTGATTGATGTGTGCCCAGTCCTCACAGCCACATTGGTGGTTCAGGCAATCCCCTCAGATGATCCAATAGGTCCGGGTCCCTCTGGGGCATGTCCTGCCATCGGTGCATAAGCTGACGGGGTGTCCACCTGACACTTGACAATTTCTCCAGTCTGGTTCCTATCAGCCACCAGATATGGTCCCTCTCACTGGAGGTGTGTCTTCTACTGCCTGGTGGCAGTAAATATCTTCCCCATTGCTGCACCAGGCTGATGTACAGTGCAGTCTCCTCAGGGAAGAAGTCTGGTGCCCTTCCACTAAGAGTGGTCATTGTACAAACACCTTGGGCCTAGCTGCAACTTCTAGCTAATTCCTTTACAGTTTTCAGCCACCTGCTGCACTGCCTACATCTTTACAGGCCTGCCTGGCTGTCCATTATGTTGCACCTATAGGCCCCCATGCAGAGCATCCACACGGTAATGCACTTCTGCGTTCACATGAAGCGTGGTGATGCCATACGCAATTGCATAATTTTTTGGTCACAAACCGCACATTGCAGTAAATATTGATGCAAATTAGACAGCAACAGCAGGATGCATAATTTCACAACACAACTGTACCTCAGTAGTGCAGCTGCCTGTGTAGGCTGTGTTGGCAGCCTGTGAGGAACGATGTCATCTGCCACTGTACCCCTGAATGTTCCTCAGGCCCACTGCTGCAAGGTCCAGCTCAGGCACTGTCCATTCATGGGAATCAGTCCCCACATGGTGGTCCCAACAACCCTTGGTCCTAGGTGTCAACACATTCAAGCACCACACCTACGTACAGTGGGTGCGCATATGTGTACACCATGCAACCAATGCAATGGTCTGACAATGGATCCTGTATGCATATAAACACCACACACCACAATTGTCGCCACTCCCAGCACCCTATACATTACTGCAGGCACAGTCATCCTCAGCATCCACCACCCCGGCAAGTTGACCTGCACCATTGCCTATTGCACATTCACAGTCGCACATGTGTACCCCGACCCATTTTGTACTCACATCATGTGGGACAGCATGCTAATGTTATCCCTGTTCATGCACCTGATGAATGGCCATGCCAGTGGATGTGTGGCCTCCCCTGACAGATGTGTCCCCATTGATACACCCTTCTACCACAGTATGTGATGGTAACTGGATCAACAGCAGTTGTGCCATCTCCCCATTAGCCATTTCTGCCAACAGTCCATGATTGTCATCCATATGTGTCCAGCGCACCCGCCTGCCAGACACATCCACTCTGCTGTTGTGTTTTCCTCAGCTGGCATGTTCCACCTTTCAGAATCATGCCACACCTCCTGTTGGTGTGTATCACATTTAGTTCCTTTTCCATCTCAGAGAGCTGCATGGTCCACCAGGGGCACTTCACCGGCAATGGCCACTGGATGGATACATTGCTACCATCTCCAGGGAGCTGCACTGAGAAGACAATCCTGCTTATTTGTATGCCATGTCGGGGCCTCCCTTCACATCATTAGTGTCCTGTGACAGATCCTCTGCCTGTATGTTAGGTACTATTCCCAGTGCCACCCAAGAGAATGTGATGTCCCTCAAGTAACATAATTGCTGATGAAGTCTGCTTGCACATGCTGTCCCACAGCCACTGCCCCTGCAGCTCAGTAAGGTTGGCCCCCATCTGTCTCTAGGATGTGGCTGTCTCCATTCACCTCAGTGTTGGTATTGTCCACATCTGGCAGTAGCACACCATCCATTATGTCAATATTGTGCAGGATGAAGTAGGCCACAAAGATCCTGCATGCCATATCAGGTGTGTATTGAAGTGTCCCTCCAGACCAATCCAGACATCTGAACCATGACTTCAGTATGCCGAATGTTCTCTCAGTCATAGACCTGGTGCTACATAGGGCCTCATTATATCTCTCCTCACCCTCATTACGCGAATGTCACACCAGTGTCATCAACAAGGACTGTTGTGAGTATCTGCTGTCACCTGTGGGTTAGGGGGAGACATATTACTATGTTTGCTCTGCCATGTATGCTCTGTGCAGCCCCCTTCTATTCACACACTGTCACAGGTGAACAGGGCATACACCCCCCCACTATGGCAGGGCTGCATGTATGATGAAATTTCAAAACAGTTCGCACTCCTGAAATAGACAGAGTCCACACACAAAGGTAGAAATTTCAGTAGCTTTAATGCCAAGTAATAGTGTGAACAAACACAGCTCTCCACACACCTCCTAGCCCTGGTGCTTCAGGTAACAACCCTTCCTCAGGGCATGGTGAAAGAAATCAAACAAGCACTTTATATACAATGAAAAATAGTCACATGACTATTGCAAGTGAATAAATACAAGAATAAATAATGCATACAAATTTTTTAAAATGTTATGATTTTATACCTTTATATCAAAAATTCCCTTTGGACAAAGTCCTGTACAAAACAACCCACATTTTACAAAAAGTTCTATAAAAAGTCAATACATTATTGTATCAAATACACTGTATTCTGCAGTCATCCTGTAATCCAATTAATGTTGCAGCTTAAATAAATATTTTATAATATATATATATATATATATATATATATATATATATATATATAGCATTGCAACTGATTTCTAATTTGGTAACACAGGAAATTCCAGACAGTGCTTGAGTCTATACTCAGATGAAAGAGATTTATTCAATCCACATTATTTTATATATGGAGTGAGGAGGGAGTAGTAGCGATTCGCCAGTCCATGCAATCTGCAATACAGCTCCACTTCAGGGAAAATGTACCCTGGTGAGACTAGAAAGAAAGAGAAGATGAAAAATATTAAGTTTTTTTTGGTTTTTTTGATAGCAAAGACAACAATATATATTTTAAGTGCTTAAATAACATATGTGCCCATCATAGTAAATATTTACAAACTTTGTTATTTTCTTGTTACATTTACTTCCAAATAGTTTTCTTAACAGACTTTGATTGAAAACCCAGGGAAACTGTCCAAAGGTTCTCACTAAACCAGGTAAAGGTATATATAGCATCACAATCCAAAAACCAAAAACAGGGGTAATCATCAGGGAACTCTTAATTTGCACAGAGAGAGGTGAACCATCCAAAATCTCAAAATCATTTTTTTATGATTTGTAATACTACAGTGGTGTGAAAATGTTACCTATTACATACAGAGAAGTGAAAGCCTAGTCCCTTTTAATCTAAAAGGTATGGTTTGATGACCCAAATGTTGTTGAGACCAATGGGCTTAACGCTTCTCAATGTGTACTGTAGATCCAGAAGTTCTCTCTCTTTTAAGGAGCTCATTCTGTCTATTCCCGCCTTTCTTTTTAATTTTTACATTTCCAGTTCCCATGAATTGAACATTTGTACAGTCTGCATTATGGAAATTGGAAAAGTATGCACCGACAGAGGTATCCATTTTATTGTTTTCAATTGCTTTTATAGGGTCTTGGATCCACTGCTTTAAAGGTCTCACGGTGCATCCCACATAAACTTTTTTGTAGGAACATCATAAAGCATAGACTGTAAAAGTGGTATCACAGGTTATACACTCTCTTAATTCTGCATGTATGATGGATCTACATTGAAAAACACATACTACCCTCCCAGCTCTTGGCCTTCTGTGGCATGTTGCCCTGGGTGTTCTTGTCACAGTCATGCAATTTCCTATCACATATTTGCCCTCTTTACACACTGCACTCCACACCAGTGGACAATGTCCCATGACCATCCTCTGATGGCCAATTGACCCATTTGCAAAGGTTCCAGATCAGCCTGACATTGCATGTTCCTTTCCATGTTCACATGACTGCCCATCTTGCATCTGTCCAGCACACTGACACCTCCCTATAAGCCATCTGCCTTCAAGTTCACCACTTTGGAATGCCTTGTGCAGGCCACTGTGCTGGAATATATGGATGTCGTAGCAGGATTCGGGGTACTGTGGAACTACGTCCAGTATGCGGCAGTGGCTATCACACACCACCTGAATGTTCATGGAGTGGTAGCCCTTCTGGCTCACATAGGTGTCCCCCTCTGCAGGTGGTGCTTTGATTGCCAATGTGTACAATCAATGGCACCTAGGATGTGTTGAAACCATGCCATGGTTATTAGCCAGGGTTTTACCATTTTTTTTTGTAGTCACTATTTAGTAAGGCTATTGGCCTATAACTGCTAGGTAGATATTTTGGTATAGCTTCTTTCAAAATTAGTACAATCTTGGCTTCTAACCTAGATGGGGGTATTGTCCCCTCCGCATCCACCCATCCCTTCATCATCAATATTTTTTCCCACCTCCATGCACTTAATTTCTGTGTATGTACCTTACCTCCCCTGAACTCTGCTTCCTGCTTTCCAATACCCAGCTCTACTGGGTTTCTCTAACTGTACTGTACTGTATTGTCTGACTGTATCAAATGTTCTATTCATCCCTGCGTGGATGGTTACTGCTTGTTGTTATACAGTGACTCTCTCTGAGGGGGTCAATATTTGTTATCTGTTCGGACCATTTTGTAATCTGTTGATTTCTTGTATGTATTGTAGTCACCCTGACTATTCAGAAGCTTGTAATGACAACTGTTTGTATCTGTTTTATGATGATTTTCATTGATCGTATACTGTACCCTCCCGGGTCGTACTTGAAAATAGGCAGGATTAATACCTAGTCGGTTATCAAAAGCTAATAAATAAATAAATAAATAAATATCCAAGGTGTTACTAAATTCTTAAAATTTCTTGAAAAATGTAAGTTTCCTAACATTTGGTTTTCCTTTTATTTTTGGTTGTTTTATTTTTGGTTGTTTAGTAATATGGTATACAAACTTCTGGTTAGATAGTGAATCTGACAGAACACCAACTTGGGCATATTTCTCAGGTCTGTTAGTGAATAATAGGTATAGTATTGTAGATGTATCTATGTTTTTAAGTTCACTCAAGTAGGGCTGGTTATTAATTGATCAAGTCCAAATTCAGAGGCCAAGTCAGCAAGGATGACCGAGTCATACTTTTTACCCCAGTCAATGCTGAAGTCCCCTGTTATCAGTATATTAAGGCTATTACTGTATTTTTGGATAACCCTTTTTAAACTTTCAAACTGTTCAAGAGGAGTTTTGGAGGGCTAATAAATAGCATCCAATATGGTATATGGGCTTTGCATTTTTAATCTGAATTCCAGTGCCAACATTTCAATGATGTTACTTAATTCTGAATCTGTCAGCTGGTTAATACCACAATTGGTTAGAGTACATAGGTAATCATTCCCAGTGGATTCTATTCCTATGCAAAATGCAGAATGTTATACCCTTCTATAGATACTATTTTATTGCTGACTTTCAATGATAACCATGTTTCAGAAATAACTAAAAAGTCTGGATTACATAAATGTACCGTCACATAACAAATCAGTTTTTGGTAGCAAACTTCTAATGTTACAGTGTATGAATGTTAAGTTATTTGGTTTGAAAACTTCAGTGATGGCCTCTGGGATTTGGGCAGACATCACCACAAAGAAGCATTATGTATATATATATATGTGTATATATATATATATATATATATATATACATACACACAGAACAAAAGTCATAGCTTAAGTTTTTGCTTGAAATGACTCAAATTCCTAGTCTAAATTTGAATTTTCTTACCTTTTGGTGAGACATCCAGACTTGGGTCAGCAATAGATACACAGTGACAGGCTAGAAACAAAGACACATATTTGAAACTGGCATTTACAGAATGTAAAACAGTTCAGCTAGTACTGGTTTTTGGGAGCCGGCACAAGGAGGAACCGGATTGCTGAACAGCTGGAAAATTGTGTGGTTGGTGGGAGCTGAGTGTCACCAGTGGAAAAGGTAACAACCTCTGGAATGGCTTCCCAGGTGGGAGACAGCAGGCAGTCTGGGGCAGTCTTCCTGGTAAGTGCTGAGGCTAAGTGCTGTTAACTTGAGTGGCTCTGCTATTAAGGGAAGGGAACTTGGACAGACGCCTCCCTGAGGTTTTTTAAAGTGGCTTCTTAAGCCCTTTTTGGAATCTAAGTAGTCTTTTTAAAGGCTCCCTATAGATATTGTCCAGCCTCATGGTGAGGTTTTATGGCTGGTATACATCATCATAGCAACTGGCGACGTCACCGCCAGGCGCCCTATTTAACGCTCGGCTCTAGTGTGCACAGATAGAGAATTCTAAGAGGCTGCAAGGACAGGCAGCTCCATTTTAGAGGCACTGTGCAATCCCTGTGGACCAAAGTACTTATTGGGCAGAAGACTGCAGGGTTACTACATTTTTAAGGCCCTGGTCTATACCTGTGTTTTGGCATTCCCATCCCTTATAGATATCATCCGGCCCCACAAGAAGGTATTACGGCGGGTACGCATCACCATAGCAACTGGTGATGACACCGCCTGGTGCCCTATTTAATGCTCGGTTCCGGTGAGTGGAGTCATGCACAAAGCAGAGGTGATGCAGGTAGAGGCCAGCAGCATCAGATGGCATCAGATGGGGAAGAAGAAGAGGGCCAGAAAACATATATAATCAAGTGATCAGAGTGCAAACCACACAAGGTAAAAAACAAAATAACAAGTACACAAAGTGAAACTAGAGGGGTTGGATATTCAAAGGGGTTGCTCATGGTGCAACAGTGTTATGTCATGCGTAACTCACTGATGCACCCCAGTGCGATATTCAAAAGGGGAATTTGCTCCATGCAAATCCTGATGCACCAGGCACACCAGTAATGTATGCAATGCAAGTGCAGAGTGTGCCCATGCATATTCGGCACATCCTGATATTCAGCCCAGGATATGCAGCACATAAGCAGCCACACACCCACCTTGCACCGCACAGGGTGGTGCAAAGATGTGCCTGAAAAAAAACAGGAGCAAGGACTGGCCACCCACAGGCCGACTGCTGTATTGCTGGGCACAACACGGCAGCTGCCAGCTGTGGGTGGCCACCCGAGCCCTGGTGGCACCATCCGGTGGCGTAGCACCCCCAATGCCCGATTGTGGGCTGTAATATTTATTTAAATCCCTGGTGGTCCAGTGGCACCCATACCCCCCTCCCAACCCGCTCACTCCAGCCACCGCCACCTGCTCCCCCAGTCAGTGGCATGTGGCAGCACCTGCAAGTTGGCCGGCCATCCGCCAACGACAGCATACAATACAGCTGTACGCCCATTGGTCCACAGCATGGGCTAATGGGCGGCAGACCATACTGTACTACACAGTCCCAAAATGTGAATGAATTCATTCACATATCGGAAGTGTAGTACGGTATAATCTACACCCATTGGCCCATGCTGTGGACCAATGGGTGTTCAGCCACTGTGCACGCTGTCAGTCAGAGGGCAGCTGGGTGGCTTATGGTGGGTGGTGCTGCCACCCGCCACTGACCAGGGGAAGCAGGGTGGCTATGGAGAGAGTGGGTTGGGAAGGGGTATGGGTACCACTGGACCACCAGGGAGTTAAATGATTATTACAGCCCATGATCGGGCAAGGAGTTTGGTTCACTGGACCACCAGGGTGTTAAATATATGTTACAGCCCATGATTTGGCAAGGAATTTGGTCCACTGGACCACCAAGGTGTTAAACATATGTTACGGCCCACTATCGGGCAATGAGTTCAGTCCACTGGATCACCAGGGACTTAAATATATGATACAGCCCACAATCAGGCAAAGTGTTAGGTCCACTGGATCACCAGAGAGTTACAAAAATAATATAGCATGCAATTGGGCAATTGGGGTGCGATGCTGGTGAAGAGCAGGGGGCATCAGTTCCTGACAGTTGCAGCCTGGCAGGGCGCCAGGTGCAAGTCGCAGGGGATCAGTGCACCTGCATGCAAATGGGGCCATAATGACATGCAAATGGCCCCATTAGTGCATTGCATACATTATGTCGCCATTTGCTTGTCCACCACTGAATATTGCGGTTGCTGCACCTAACGCAATGGAACTTGCACTAGCACATCCCCCTGCTCCTCTCTGGCCACTTGCACTGGTGCAGTGCTACTGTGCCATGCACAGTGTGGGTGGCCACTGTGCTGTATTCAATGGTGTGGAGCCATGGCACAGCACCATAGAATATCACCCAGACCATGCCCTGGTGCATACCAGTTGTGCTGCACCCGGCTTGCGCCCCTTCCTGGTGCAGTTCTGAATATTCCATCTCAGATGTACAAGATGGATAATTTATATGTCACACTGGTGGGGGTGGGGAATAGCGGTCAAATGCTGCATATGCAATACATTTATCGTGTCTGAAATTAGTGAATTATCCAACTTTATTTGTGAGCAATGTGTGGTGTTAAAAAACCTTAAGGATAAAAATCATAGGACTTGAATTGGAGATAAAATAACACTAATAGCAATCAACTGGCAATGACATCAATGAAATACAAAAGGATAGAAGTGCAGGGCCTGAAGGAAAAAGACGAAGGGACATGTAAGCAGAAGAAGAAGCAGAGCGGGTCAATGAAGAGGCAAATAGGACAAAAAAAAGGGGAGAAGGGCGATGCAGTTCACAGTCCCAACACAAAACCAATTTAAGCCTCTGGAAGAGCTAATGGAGGGCGTAGAGACAGAAACTAACAATATGATGGGACTAGTACAGGGAATGTGTAACAATATAGAGATGAACTCAGTACACAGCCACACTGGGTCCATGACCCCAGATAGCAGTAAATTAAACAGGAATGTATACATATTAGGGGACTCCATAATAAGATATACTGATCATACAACCTCAAAGATCAGTAAAGAATCTGTGATCAGCAGCTGTTTCCCAGGAGCAAGAGTTAGGGATTTGATTAGTATTATTGGGGGCTTAATGACAGAGGCACCAGGTAACTCTCTTGTGCTAGTTCACATTGGAGCCAGTGATGTTCGAAACAGTGCGGTGTCAGACATTTTTAATGCAGTTAAAGAAATGCAAAGAAGGATTCATATAAATGACCATCAAGGATACATGACTTGTATTTCTTCTATGAATCTATGAAAAGGATTGAAGAGAACCATTGTGAGCTAATTATTTCAGAGATGTTACCTATATCGAAAATGAACCATAAAATTAATTCCAAAATCAAAAAAATCAATAACTGGATAAGACAATGGAGTTTGATCAAGGGTAGTAGATGCATTAGAACATGAGAACATTTTGAATATCAAAATCACTTATTCAGCCATGATAAACTGCACCTTAATAGAACAGGTGGGGACTTACTGGTCAAAATGTTTTCTAATACAATTAAAGACACTTTAAACTAACAGCGCAGAGGAAAATGAAATCACTTATAGGAGTAAACAATACTAACTTGAGAAGAAATAAAGGAAAAAGAACGAAGACAACCAAGACCAGTAATAATGTAAAGAGTAATCATAAAAACAACAAACTGAAGATCCTATTAACTAATATGAGAAGTCTGAAAAATAAGATGGATGAACTTAAATGCATACTAATCTCCCAACAGGTACATGTACATATGCACATTAACAGAAGCATGACTCAATGATGGTGACTGAGGTGCAGAAATCCATGGCTATAATCTATTCCAAAAATACAGAGACAAAAGGAGAGGTGGTGGTATAGCTATGTACATAGCAGAGGAGTTAAAAGCACAAGAGATAACACCTCTGACAACTCATACACAAGACACTGAATTATCATGGACACAGATTCAAACCGCAAGGAAAGGCATAACTCAGGGTTTGGGATATAGATCCCCAAACCTAAATAGTGAGGCCAACAATACATTTTTATCAGCACTCGAAAATATGACAATAAAAGGTGACTATTTACTCTAGGGGACTTTTATTTTCCAACCATTAACTGGGATACCCTTGAAGGAAATACCAGTCAGGAAAATACACCTATTGAAATCACTGCACTAAAAGGACTTGAACAGTTAGTAATAGAAAAAACAAGAAGAAACAACATATTGGATCTTGTGTTTATTAATATAGAAGTAGACAGTATTAAAACAAAGGTGCCCGATCCAATAGGAAACAGTGACCATAACACAACATTCCTAGAGTTAAACAGGGAAATGGATAAGATTAGTGGAACAACAAGGTCAAAGAATTATCACAAAGCTGACTACAATTCAATAAATAATTACTTAGCTATTTGGAGCTGGGAAACAAATTAAACGATTTGGGTATGAACACAATATGGACAAAACTTAAAAATAAAATAGATTACTGTATTACAACATGGGTCCCAGTGTTCAGGAAATACAACTGGAAAAGAAGAATACCAGCCTGGTGGGGTAAATCATTAAAAAAATGTATAAAGAGGAAAGAAAGAAAGAAAATATGCTAAATACAAGAAAAATTAAACTGATGACAATTGGGATATATACAAAAAGAAATCAAATAAAGTAGCGAGGTTGATCAGAATGCCAAAACAGATGTGGCATCTGCAGTTTGGGACGACAGGAAGAGGCTCTACAGTTATTTAGGATCCCTAAAGGTAATCAGAAAGGTGTAGGACCATTGCAAACACAATTAGGGATAATTAATAATGAACAGGATACGGCTAATGAGCTGAATAAGTATTTTCTGAGTATATATCAACCTAAAAGCTTATGGGATTTTCCCATAGTAACCAGCATAGAACCTCAGAAGGCAATAATGTTTTCAGAGAAGGTAGTTTTGGATAAAATCAATAAACTGAAAAATAATAAATCAGCTAAACACAATGGCATAAATCCAAGATTGATCAGGGATTAAACAAAGACCTAGTGGGACCATTTACACTACTGTTTAATGCATCCATTAATGAAGGAGACACACGAAGGGAATGGAAGGAAGCAACTGTAACATCAATCCATAAAAAGGTGACAGAAAAAAGGTTGAAAATTATAGGCCCATCAGCCTTATATCTAAACTGGGTAAAATATTAGAAGGACTAATTCAAAAACATATAGTAAATCACATAAAGGAACAAGGGTATACAGATATACCACAACAAGGTTTTAGCCCTGGGCAATCATGTCTCACTAACTTGTCAAATTTTTTTGAGCCAGTAAGTACTGCACTGGATAAAGGTATGCCTGTTGACATAATTTTTCTAGACTACACAAAAGCATTTGATTCACTCTCCCATGAAATACTACTTGAACAGTTGACACTACTGTATCTGCAACCAAATATAATTGTATGAGTAAAGTCGTGGATGACAAACAGATGCCACAGAGTGGGTGTTAGCGGTTTTAATTCTGAATGGGGTGAAGTGACAAGCGGGGTGCCCCAGGGCTCTGTCCTGGGACTTATGCTTTTTAATATAGTAGTTTCAGCTTTGAAAGTATCAAATACAACTTGACTGGGTAAATATGCCAATGACAGCAAAGTAGGAGCTATAATAAACAACCAGGATGCAGCAAAAAAACTGTAGGAGGACCTTACACAACTAGAACATTGGGAAAGAAGAAATAAACTAAAGTTTAACCAAGATAAACACAAAGTTATGCATCTGTGCCCAAACAATCATAAATGTAACTATAAAATCAACAGTACTGACATAGAGGAAACTATCAATGAGAGGGACCTAGGAGTCATTATTACAAACAACTTGCCCTTCAACTTTCACACAAGGACCAAGATCAAACAAGGTAATAGAATACTAGGATGTATCCTAAAGAACATAAAAAGTAGGGACACATCAATGATATTACCCTTGCATATATCACTTGTGAGATCACATCTCAAGTACTGCTCACCCTTCTGTGCCCCACAGAACAAGGGAGGAGATGCACTGATTGAGAAGGTGCAGAGAGCAGCAGCAAAACAAATTAGCACAGTGAAGTGGAAGAGTTATGGTGAGAGACTGAAGGACTTGAATGTTTACTCAATGGAATATAGGCGAGTCAGAAGAGACCTGTACCTAGTATACAGTGCATCCAAAGATAGACATACATGGGAAACAGTTGGATTAACATCGCAGAATGTACAAAGATGTACTCGTTAACATGGGCTAAAAATAAAGGGTGAAGTTCATAGAATGACAAAGAGAAATAGGTGGTTCAGCCAGAGGGAGACAGCAACTTGGAATGCCTAAACTAAGGCTACAGTCAGGAGTAAAACCATGGACACATTTAAGAAATCATTAGACCAGTACATGGGAAATAAGAAATATGAGTATTACCAATGAATAAGTGGTGAGCATACTAATGGGTATTATGACCTTCTGGCTTGTAAAAACCTATGAACCTATTAACCTATAAGGGTCATCTAGCACCACCCTACATGATGTCAGCAACCCAGCAGCAGAACAAGCTGAAAATGGGTTGCTGAACTGCTGGAAAATGGTGGGGTTGGGGACAGAGAGGGAGAGCAGTAGCAATCTCTGAAAAGGCTTCCCAGGCAGGAGATCTTGAAAATACAAAATCACACATGCCCACACAACGCAAAGCATAATGGGCTGCATATGCAAATCACGACAGAATGTTATGCTGGTTCAACTTTAATCAGAATTGCATGGTGCTGAAAGGCCTATCACACAGTTTGCAAAGGGTCCTACCAGGACTCATCAGTATGCCTCGTCTGTTTGACACCCCAGTGGAATGAACCAGCTACCCTAAGACAGTCTGTCTCGGTTACGTTATGGTGAACCCATTAAAATAAAAAAACATTTAAAAGACAAAGAAACTCTGTGCGCAAACACTGAGGCAAGGGTTACCCCAAAGGGCATTTAGCTGGGAAGCCAAGTTTCAAGAAAATACAAAATCACACATGCCCACACAATGCAAAGCATCATGGGCTGCATATGCAGATCACCACAGAATGTTATGCTGGTTCAACTTTAAGCAGAATTGCATGGTGCTGAAATGCCTCTCACACAGTTTGCAAAGGATGCTAACAGATGACATAGACACGTGCTTCGTTCTACCAGGACTCATCAGTATGCCTCGTCTGTATGACACCCCAGTGGAATGAACCAGCTACTGTAAGACAGTCAGTCTGGGTTATGTTGTGGTGAACCCATTAAAATAAAAAACATTTAAAAGACAAAGAACCTCAGTGTGCAAACACTGAGGCAAGGGTTAACCCAAAGGGCATTTGGCTGGGAAGCCAAGGTTCAAGAAAATACAAAATCACACATGCCCACAAAACACAAAGCATCATGGGCTGCATATGCAAATCACCACAGAATATTATGCTGGTTAACTTTAAGCAGAATTGCAAGGTGTTGAAAGGCCTCTCATAGTTTGCAAAGGGTGCTAACAGATGACATAGACACGTGTTTCGTCCTACCAGGACTCATCAGTATGCCTCATCTGTTTGACACCTCAGTGGAATCAACCAGCTGCCCTAACACAGCCTGTCTGGGTTATGTTGTGGTGAACCCATTAAAATAAAAAAAACATTTAAAAGACAAAGAATCTCTGTGCGCAAACACTGAGGCAAGGGTTACCCCAAATGGCATTTGATTGGGAAGCCAAGTTTCAAGAAAATACAAAATCACACATGCCCACACAATGCAAAGCATCATGGGCTGAATATGCAAATCACCACAGAATGTTATGCTGGTTCAACTTTAAGCAGAATTGCATGGTGCCGAAAGGCTTCTCACACAGTTTGCAAAGGTGCTAACAAATGACATAGACACGTGTTTCGTCCTACCAGGACTCATCAGTATGCCTCATTTGTTTGACACCCCAGTGTAATGAACCAGCTACCCTAAGACAGTCTGTCTGGGTTATGCTGTGGTGAACCCATTAAAATAAAAAAACATTTAAAAGACAAAGAACCTCTGTGCGCAAACACTGAGACAGGGGTTACCCCAAAGGGCATTTGGCTGGGAAGCCAAGTTTTAAGAAAATACAAAATAACACATGCCCACATAACGCAAAGCATCATGGGCTGCATATGCAAATCACCACAGAATGTTATGCTGGTTCAACTTTAAGCAGAATTGCAGGGTGCCGAAAGGTCTCTCACACAGTTTGCAAAGGGCCCTACCCAGACTCATCAGTATGCCTCATCTGTTTGACACCCCAGTGTAATGAACCAGCTACCCTAAAACAGTCTGTCTGGGTTATGTTGTGGTGAACCCATTAAAATAAAAAAACCTTTATAAGACAAAGAACCTCTGTGCGCAAACACTGAGGCAAGGGTTACCCCAAAGGGCATTTGGCTGGGAAGAAAAGTTTCAAGAAAATACAAAATCACACATGCCCACACAATGCAACACATCATGGGCTGCATATGCAAATCACCACAGAATGTTATGCTGGTTCAACTTTAAGCAGAATTGCATGGTGCCGAAAGGCCTCTCACACAGTTTGCAAAAAGTGCTAACAGATGACATAGACACGTGTTTCGTCCTACCAAGACTCATCAGTATGCCTCATTTGTTTGACACCCTAGTTGAATGAACCAGCTACCCTAAGACAGTCTGTCTGGGTTATGTTGTGGTAAACCCATTACAATAAAAAAACATTTAAAAGACAAAGAACCTCTGTGCGCAAACACTGAGGTAACAGTTACCCCAAAGGGCATTTGGCTGGGAAGCCAAGCATCAAGAAAATACAAAATCACACATGCCCACACAATGCAAAGCATCATGGGCTGCATATGGAAATCACCACAGAATGTTATGCTGGTTCAACTTTAGGCAGAATTGCATGGTACCGAAAGGCCTCTCACACAGTTTGCAAAGGGTGCTAACAGATGACATAGACACGGGTTTCATCCTACCAGGACTCATCAGTATGCCTCATCTGTTTGACACCCCAGTGGAAAGAACCAGCTACCCTAAGACAGTCTGGGTTATGTTGTGGTGAACCCATTAAAATAAAAAAAACATTTAAAAGACAAAGAACCTCTGTGTGCAAACACTGATGCAAGGGTTACCCCAAAGGGCATTTGCCTGGGAAGCCAAGTTTCAAGAAAATACAAAATCACACATGCCCACACAATGCAAAGCATCATGGGCTGCATATGCAAATCACCACCGAATGTTATGCTGGTTCAACTTTAAGCAGAATTGCATGGTGCCGAAAGGCCTCTCACACAGTTTGAAAACGGTGCTAACAGATAACATAGACATGTGTTTCGTCCTACCAGGACTCATCAGTATGCCTCATCTGTTTGACACCCCCAGTGGAATGAACCAGCTACCCAAAGACAATCTGTCTGGGTTATGTTGTGGTGAACCCATTAAAATCTTGGTCTTCCTTACTACCCTGCAAGTTGTTTTTAGCGTCCCCCGGTAGTCTATCCTGTCCTCCTCTCTCTGGGCCTTCCTATATAATGTAAAAGAAGCTGTTTTTCTCCTTAGAGCTCAGCCGTCAGCTTCTGAAAACCAGAGTGATTTCCTAAACTTGTTCTGCATCACCTTCAGCTTAAGGCAGGTATTTGAGACCTCCTGGATTTTACCTGGATTAAGGACCATTTGTCTTCCATGTCAGTGGTTTCCCTAAGCTTGTTCATGTGCTCCCTTAAAATTGTTCCCATTTTAGTAGTCAGCCCTCCTTAAGCCCAATACTTGCGTTCTTGTGTTTAGCACTTCCTTTCCCATGTCATGGTGAAATCACACTGACTGGTGATTGCTGCTTCCGAGGGCTCAGCTCCACTAATGCCTCTGGTGTGGTCACAGTTTGGGAACTCCAAATCCAGAATGGCTTAGTTTCTAGTTCATTCCACCATCCCCTGGGCCAAGAACCCATCCTGAATCATATCCAGGGTTACCTGACACCTACTACTGCTTGCACGTGTTATGCACAATCAACACATCCTCCTGCTCTGCCACAATCCTGTTCTCCCTTCTCAGCTTCCAGTCCATGACTTCATCCTGACTCGATGCCCTATACACCCCACCACCATTATTTTTCTTCCCATTGCTGTTTGAAGCTACAACCAAATTGACCGAGGTGTACTCCGCCTGGTTGAGGGGAGTTTAAACCAGTGGAGGTGGATGAGGTCATTGAGGTTGTCTCGAAGCTGAAGCACACATATTGTGAACTGGACCCAGTGCCAACTCATTTCTTAATGGGATGTGTTGATGTTGTTGACCTGCTGTTTACCTTGATTGTCAGGTGTTCTTTGTCAGAGGGGGTCTTCCCAGATGCTTTGAAGGAGGCACTGGTGAGACCCCTTCTGAAGAAACCATCTTTAGACCCTGACATCAAGGTGAATTACCATCCTGTCCTCAACCTGCTATTTTTGGGAATGGTTGTAGAGAAGATTGTCGTGCAGCAGCTGAAAGAACACCTTGTGGCCTTTGACATCTATGAGCTGCTCCAGTCTGGGTTTCATGCTGGGCACTATATGGAAACCGCATTAGTTCAGGTGCATAATGATCTTCTCAGGGCAAGAGATCAAGGAGAAGGGACAATTATCGTTCTCCTTGATCTCTCCTCAATTTCAACAAGGTAGACCATTCTGTGTTACTCGACCACCTGAGGGAATTTTATGGACTCGCAGGCACGGTCATCTGTTGGTTTGAGTCCTACCTCATAAACAGGAGGCAAAAGGTTGTGATGGGGATTTCTCCTCCTCCCCTAACCTTCTGTCTTGTGGAGTACCTCAGGGTTCGGTCTTGTCACTGATACTGTTTGCTGTGTATATGCTGACCCTGGGAGAGATCATTAGGAAGTACAGTCTGGAGTTTCACTACTATGCCAATGATACCTAACTGTATCTATCCTTTGCCCCTGGGACATCCAATGTGATGGATGTACTGAACAACTGCCTGGCTGAGATTAATGAATGTATGACCTCCAGCTGGTTGTGACTGAACCCCGATAAGACAGAGGTACTGGTAGTGGAGTCAAACAGGAGGTGTGATAAGATAGTCTCTGGTGCAGAGACTGGATTGTTTCAGGGATCTGTGCCATTGAAGGCCTCCTCTAGGGTGCGTGATCTTGGTGTTATCCTCAACAGTGGATTGACATTTGAATTTCAGGTGTTGTCAGTTGTCTGGTCCAGCTTTTTTCACCTGAGGAACATCGCGAGGAACAAACACCTGGTTCCGCCCCTGGACCTCCTCACCTTGGTGCATGCCATCTAGGCTTGACTACTGAAATGCGCTCTATCTTGGGGTCCCTGGATGTACCCTCTGTTGACTGCAGCTAGTGTAGAACACATCTGCCAGGCTGTTGATGGGACAGTCTAAATACTGTCATGTCACCCCGGTGCTGCGTGACTTGCACTGGTTGCCTGTCTGATGGAGGGTTCTCTTTAAGGTTGGCTTGTTCACTTTTAAGGCCCTACATGAACTGGGCCCTGGCTACCTGTCAAACCTTCTAACACCGACTGCCCTGGTCTGCTCCCTCTGATCCTCCTCTAGGGGCCTCCTAGTGATTCCCAGGACGAGGTTAAAAACTGCCAGCGACAGAGCTTTTAGTGTCACTTGCCCCATCCTATGGAATTCACTTTCTCCATCTATAAGGGAGGCCCCTTCAGTTGAGGTGTTCAAAGACCAGCTCAAGACCTTTTTTATTTAGTTGGGCATTCCCAGACACAGTTTCATAGACATTGTTTTGTTAAGTAATGTTTGTGAGATATTTAGCATGATATTAGAAATCTGCCAATAATTAGACCCAATGAGTATTTGTGATTGAAGTTTTAACTGGAATGCTGATTTATTGATAATGTTTTTAATTTCTTGATGCATTTATTGTACGATGCCCAAAAACTCTGGGATTGGGCACTTGAAAAATAAAATTTGCCTTGCCTTGCCCTTGACTCTGTGCCCACCTCCCCAAGTCTTCCAAAGTTGCCTTGATACCTTTCTTAAGGTAAAGCACCACCTCAGCCCCTTCCATCTGCTCTATACCTCCTAAAGAGGGTAAACCCCATAATAGATAAATTCCAGCTATGGTTCTGGGTTTCCCAGGTCTTGATGACCACCACCAGATCCCCACAACCCTCCAATACCACAATCTGCAGGTCATCCATCTTATTTTCTAGGCTTTTAACATTGAAAGACACTGTCCTCCAAGATAACTACATACCCTAAACTCCCCCTTCCATTCAGTCCCATGACTCCTCTCCTTCCTCAGAGTACTGTTACAGTCTCCTACCCCATCTCATCCTTCTCTCTAGCTCTAATTTTCCTTTTAAAATGGTATTTAACATCTAGTGTAAATTAAAAACACTCACAGAAGTTAATAATAGATCCTTATAGATGGAATAATAATAGAATTGGAACCAGCTTTATTTAAAATAATTATTATTGTTATATATTATTATTACGTGTAGTTTCTTACTGTTTGTTTTAATTGTAACTTGTATTCTGACATCTAAACAGGTGCACCTTGTAAAGAGGGTTATTTTAACCCTAATGGCGTTTGAAGTTGCTTTCATATCCTGTATAAATAAATTTCATTGCTACTACTATAAATTATTATTCATGCACCCCTGAGAAAAACTGGATTACAGGGTTCTCATCTTCCCTGAATAACAGCTGAGGTGATGACTTGTCCCCATACTAGAGACATTTTCTGGGATTCATTTAAGATCACTGACTCCCTCACTGTTTTGGCCAACTATTGGCACCTTTGCAACACCTGTACTGAAGCCACCAGACTTGCAAAGTCTGAGTATTTTGCATCCACACAACAGAACAACATTAAGCTGGAAGTTCCAAGTTCTCAAAAGTTAGCCATTCCCTTTTTTCCCCTCCAACTCAGTCTCCCTTCCCTTTTTTCAAGGTTGGTGACTCCTCATCTCTGGCCCTTCTGCTGATAACTCTTACTTCATTACCTCTTCCCTCTCTCTCTTATCCCTTCATCCCCCTTCCCTTTTCTTCCCCCACTATGCCATCCCCTCCTCTCCTCTCCTCTCTGGCATTCTCTTCTATCACTCCCTCTGGTTCCCTTAAGGCCCTACATGCCCTTAATCCTTTCAAAGGAGGGTGTCCTGATGGTCTTGATCTGAAGCTTCTGCATTTCTGAGCCCCTGCCATTGCACTGCCTATCACCTTACTTCTCAACCTTTCTATGGTCCTGGACAACTGTCCCTGAAGCCTGGAAGTAGGCTACTGTCATACCTCTCCCTAAAGGTGGTGATTCTTCTTCTTCTTCTGGTAACTTCCATCCTATCTGTCTCCTTCCCAACCTGGCTAAGTTACAGGAACACCTTGTACTATCCCATTTCTCTTCCTTCCTTGACTCCTCCGCCTTCTTCGCCCCCTTCCTGTCTGACTTAATTAAATCCCACTCCACTTCCACCACCCTCCGCTAGCTCACTGACTCCATCCTCTCAAGTATGGATTAGAGATTGATTACCTGTGCAACATTTGTTGATCTTGCTAAAGCTTTTGACACTGTGTCACATCTCCTGTTTCTGGACAAACTTAAAACAGTGGGACTTTCTGACTCTGCAGTCAGCTGGTTTTATCATTTCCTTGAGGGACAGTCTCAGGATATCCACATAAGAAGCTCCATTTCATCAACACTCCCATCTGCCAGGTGTCTCTCAAGGATCTGATCTGGGTCCTATTCTATCTTTCATATTCTTCAATGACCTCCCCTTCATCTGTTCCTCTCTGTCCATACATATGTATGCTGATGATACCGTTTTTTTGCATCCATCTCATCTTTCTATAACCTTACTTCACAGCTACAGATGGATTTTGACAACATTCAGCATTGATTCAAGTCTAACTAACTATCCCTCAATGCCAAAAACACAGTTTCTAAGACTTCTGGCACCTGACAGAGGCTTACCAGACTCACCTCTCTCCCTTTATTTCACACCCTTGATGGGTCTATGTTTGAGGATGTATCCTGCTTTAAGCACCTCAGTGTATGGCTGGGCCAACATCTTTATTTCTCAGTGTATATTGATGACATACATCATAACCTCCACCCCAGGCTTGGTGCAGTGTACAGGAACAAAGTGAGTATCCTGCTTCCTGCCTGCTGAGAATTTTTTTAAAAAACGATTCTCCCTATTTTGACTATGGTGACACAGTCTATAGTGGAGCTCCCAAATCCTTTCTTGCCTGACTGGACACCCTCTTTCTCTCTTTTTGTAGTTTTGCCATAGACTAGCCCCTTCACACCCACCACTGCTAACTTTTATCTGCCCCTTCACTCCCCTCTCTCAATGCCAACTCAATGCCAACAGCCTTTCCCATCGTGCATCCTTTATATCCTGAAAGTGTTAAATAATGCACTTAGGGCACAGAAACCCAAGGGCAGAGTACAAAATTGGTGGAGTGTTACTGATGACTACTAAGCAAGAAAGAGACCTAGGGTAATCATACCTGATGACCTGCAGGTGGACAGCAGCATAACAAGGCGGTCAGGAGGACTAGTGGGATGATGGGGTGCACAGGGAGGGGTATCACCAGCAGAAAGAGGGAGGAGGCATTGCCTATGTGTAGATCACTGGAAAGATTCCACCTAGAATACTGACTGTTTCCAGTTCTGGAGACCATATCTCTGGAAGGACATAGACAGAGAGGAGGCAGTCCAGAATGGGGAAACTAAAATGGTGCAGGATCTGCATCAAAAGCCAAATGATGATAAACTGAAGAACCTTACAATATACTCCCTGAATGAGAGGGGGGAGAGGAGAAATATGATGGAGGCCTTAAAATACCTCATGGGGTAAATAAGGTACAAGAGGGGAAGTATTTTTCAAAAAAGTGCTCAAGAACAAGGGGGAGGAGGGTAGATTCAGGAGAGATGTGAGGAAGTACTTTTTCTCATAAAGAGTGGTGGATTTCTGGAACAGTCTTCCAGCTGAAGTGGTGGGGGTGAAAACACTGGTGAGGGTCAAGAATGCAACAGATAGGCAGAAGGGAATCATAGTGGAAAGGAAGAGGAAGGGAGAGGGAGGGAGAGTGTAGATCAAGTAGGGTCTGCAGTGATAATGTAGGTAGGGAAAAATGGGCAGACTGGGTGGGCCAAGCAGTCCTTATCTGCTGTCAAATTCTGTGTTGCTATGTTTCTATGTAAATTCTAGTTTGGTTCCCTTCCCTCATACTGTATATCCCTTCTGTCCTCTCCCCTTCCTCCTACTACCCACTCTGCAGTAATATTCCCCATTCTATCTCTATTCCTTCTGGGAAATCTAGTTTTTGTCATTCCACATTTTCATATTTCCTAAACTCTGGTCCTCTCCCTTCCCCTGTCAACCCACTCTGCCTCTCCTGATTTCTCCCTTAAGTCTCTTCTTCATTACTTTTCTTCTCCCACGTTAACTATCCATGACCCTGTACCTCTTGTTCCCCCCCCCCACTAGTTTTGCCCAGGCCATTTTGCTCCCCTCATCCCCAGTCTACACCTGCATGCGTAGTTTCCCTCGCCTATCATAACTCAATTTTATCTACTAAAGGTATCTGTTGTATTGATTTGCTTTCAATATTTATGATTATGATCTTCTGATATACTGTGCTGTTGTATATGCATCTATTTTTGCAATGTAATGTAATGGTGTTATTACTATTTAGTTTTTTTTGCCACCTCTTGGTCTATCTGTACTTCCCCTCACCCCCGAGGATGCATCTGGAAATAAGCTGTTAGTAGCTCACTATGTCTATCATTGTGAATCTTTTGAAATAAATAAAATAAATAAATAGAAATGGCTTATATTGTGACATGAGTTAGGTTTAGTGCAGTTCTCCTCTAATTTAGGTTTCCAGTTACAGCAGACATTTGATTTACCCGAAGGTGCTGACTAGTAGGCGAATGGGAATAAAATGCACATACCAGTACAAAAAAACAAAGCAAAAACCTAAACACTGAAGTCTTTGGGGAGCCCATTCAAATTTTTAATTTCTGGGCTAATAACTATCCCTCAGTGCCAAGAAAATGGTCTTGATGACTTTTGGCATAAGGCAGAGACTAGCTAGGCTCCCCCTTCAATACCCTTGATAGTGTTGCAAATAAGGATGTTTCCTCCTTTAAATACCTTGTGGTCTGGCTGTATCAACACTTCAATTTCTCAGTTTATGTGAATGCCATCCACCATAAGCTTCACCCCAAACTAGGTGCACTTTGTAGGAATAAAGCGAGTATCCCACTTCCTGCCTGCACAGAGATTGCCTCAAAGATGATTCTCCCTATCTTCAACTACGCTGACATCATTTACAGTGCTGCTGCTAAAGCTATCCTAACTAGACTGGACCTACGATTTCACTCCTACGATTTGCCCTTGATTGCGCCCCTAGAACCCACCACTACTCCCTCTACTCCTCTCTCTCTCTTTCTCCTGCCCTGAAACCAAGCACCTTGCTTTTTACAATACTTTAATCTCCAAATTCTTGCTTGTGTCTCTCCCCCCTTAACTTTCCTTCCTCCTCAATCCCCCCTCCACACACACACACCTCCTACCCCCTTTACAGCTCTGGCCTTTGCTCTCTTGTGCTGCCTCTGTAAATTCCTCTGCTGGCCAAGCTGCCTTCTTCCTCCACTTCCCTAGACTATTGGGGGCTTTCTTCCCATTTATTTGGCAGTATAGCCTAGAGATTAAAGGAACGAGGTGTGAACGCGCTTGATACATCCAGCAGACCAGACGTGAGTTTGATTCTCATAACCTCCACCTGCATACTGTGTGACTCTGAGCAAGTCACTTATTTATTTATTTATTTATTTAGCTTTTGTTGACCGGGTAACTGCACTAGACAAATCCTGCCTATTTTCAGGCACGACCCGGGGGAAGGGGATACAGATGAATGCCAACTGACCTTGAATCAGATTAAGCTGTTGGTGGTATTTTTAGTGAATGAGGAAATTTAGCCAGGACACCGGGAAATTCCCTTACTCTTTTGATAAGTGCCATGGATCTTTAACATCCACCTGAACTACCACCAATCCAGGCAGATGGGACCTCAGTTTAACGTCTCATCCGAAAGACGGCACCTCAGAAGTGCAGCACCCCTCTTATGCTGCACTACAGTGTCAGTACTGGGATATTAACCCAAGTGCCAGATGTGGGAACTGAACCCACAGCCCTCTGATCTACCGGCCTCAGAGGCGAGTGTGCTACCTACTGAGCCACTGACACTGCTATATAACTGCCAGTGCTCCCAGGTCACCCCTGAAAACAGGCACTTGTGCCTAGTGGGCCTTACCCAGTTACCAAAGACTAAAATAAAATAAAAAGTTTCACCAGGAGAGACATACTAAGCCATAAACAACTCGATTCCAGAAGCATCCTGGGCCAGAGGTGGAGAGGGAGAAATACATATCCATACATAGTAAAAATATTTACAGAGCATGTACATTCATATTAAAGCATGCTTTTATACAACAGATCATAAATTAAACATTGAGTAATACACACTGATGTACAAGAGCATATACATAGGAATTATTTACAGAAAATGCAGCATCAGCAGTAAATAACATTTGCCTACAAGAATAGAGACTGGACCAGGTTAGTGCAAGTGGCTAACAGTACTCTAGCAATGGGTGAAGAGTAGAGAGGGGGAGGAAGGAGAAGGTAGATCATAGGAAGGAGACAAGGGAGGTCCACAGTTAGGGTGGAAAGGTAGAGGAGGTAGAGAAATGAGTGGAGGGAGGATGGGGACTGGGAGGGGGAGATATGTTGCTTGAGAGTCTGGGGGGGGTGGGAGAGAAAAAGGGGGGTAGATAGCCAAGAAGAGGAGAATATGGGGGCAATGGGGGGGGGTCAGGAGCTGTTACAAGAAGGAGCAGAGTAATGACGTAAAAGACTGGAGAAGGAGCGGATGGAGGTAGCAGAACGAATAGGGCCGGGGGAAGTTCCAATTGCTGCCATTTGCACTTTAATACTGTACCTAACAGTGCCTTATCCATGTGTTCCAGTTGTACTTCTTGCTCTTCTCTGACTAGCTTATTGTGTCCATTTTATTGCTGCTTAATCGTTTACCTTACATATATCTGAGTTTTGATCTGTGTAATGGACGTTTGTAACTCATTGGTGTACTCGCCTCATTTCCCATTCCCGACAGCAGCATAGGAAAAGGAGCTATTTCACCTCAGTCTGCAATTCCTGGTAAATCTTTTGAAATAAATACATTATGGGTGTAGTGAATCTTTAAATTCCCAACAGACCCATCACATTCCACTGTAATAGTTGTAGAGAAGTCGTAAAAAACCTTTTCTACTTAACAGTGTACTTGATCGATTAATATTATGGCTGCTCTCAAAACCTACAGCCTGAGTATTAATATTCGGCGGGTTACACAGTTCCACGTTTGTTTGTTTTTCCCCCAGACAGGTACTACCACAAGCTCTGCTCTCGTTTTTGTGTAGTATAGAAAGCTAGGCCCGCCCCTTTGAGCAAAAGCAGGTTCCTGCGGCAGCCTGAGTGTGCCGGCGGGGAAACGGGAGAAACAGAAAAGGAGCACAACAGAGCGAGCAGCAGCAGTCCAGCTGCGCGAAAGGTAGCGGCGCTTTGGCGTTCTGTCGTCCAAGGGGGACCTAAACGAGACATCATCCGGAACGGTTTCTTTCGACGTTCAGGTAACACATTATCCTTTCTATAAAATAAGCAGACGGGTCACTGCAGTGCGTGGAAGAAAGTAGCAGAGAGTAGAGTGGAAGGTGCAGCTCTGTTGCATAGCTGCTCTGGCGGCAGTAGTGGTAGGGACGTGAGCATGTCGGTGAGCGCAAGCTGCTGTTACACTGGAAGTGTTATGGAACCGAAATTGTACAGATAGTCTGAAACTGCTCCCTGGCTAAATAGCTACTGATGGTAGGAGTGGGTCCGTCCAGCCCAGGTGTTCTGGGAACATTCGTGAGATGCAAGTCTTGCAACTCGCGTGGAATCCGAGTGGATCCACGTTAAAGTTGGACTCCTACCGCCCGGTCACTGGTGGGATGGAGCTATCTGCGAAGTTTCTTTCGCTGTGGTTTTACGTGATCTCTTTAGGAACACGCAGCAAAAATATCTCTAAATTCTAGTAGAGGTGCGTACTACTATGCTTCTGATTTATAAGCAAGTCAGTTCATCTGATGAGCTGGATAATTGTTACTTTATGTTGTAACCAGTGTGTGTCTAATGATGAGGTGAATTTGTAAGTTACTAGAAGCTGCTATGGGAGGTGTTTTTTTGTGGAGGCTGAAAACACTTCTTGCAGGTGCCTATCAACTATCCTAGAATGTGTTCCTTCTAAAACTGCCACTTATGTAACTGAAAAGGGAGAAGAGAGGACAATGTTTAGCTAACATGATACTTCAAGGTCTAAAGAGGCTCTAGGTCCATTAAGTCCCCACTCTTCTCAAAAGCATGGATTAATAAGTAGGTATGTGATGTGAACAAGTTCTAATTTATAGCCATACACCACCCACTCAACTACCCAGGGTATCCTGAAATTTCCTTAGTAAACAGAAATTTGTGCTGGCTTTACCTTGAAGAAATGCACTGTCTTTACAGCCACATACTCCACTGGTAGAAACATAGGAAAGTGATAGCAGAAGGAGGCCAAGGGTCCACTTGGTCTGACATGACCGTGGTTGGCTGTTCCATAGGTTCCCACCCTCAGAGAGAAGTGCTTCCTAATGTTATTTATTTATTTATGTTAGGATTACATATACCTTTCGTATATGTGTTAGCCCTGTAGTTACTACCCCTGAGCTTCAGGGTGTTTCCTCATGTCCTACTTAAGGACACCAGATCAAACATTGCTTTCTGTTTCCTCTTGTCAGTACCATTGAGATCTGAGACAGAGACCATGTCCCATTTCAGCCTCCTTTTCTCCAGGACAACAATAATGGCAATAATAATAACAATCATGATAGTGTCAAACATTTAAGTTACACTCTGTGTCTTCAAGACAGTCACTATGTAACTCTGAGAAAGCCTGTTACTGCTTCAGTCCTCACAGCTGCCAAAAAAAAAAAAAAAAATGTAGGACCTTACTGAAAACATGGAACAAGGTGTAGCATCTCACCTAGACTAACCTGGGTGAAAACATATATATAAAGAGTATATATATATATATATAGAGAGAGAGAGAGAGAGAGAGAGAGAGAGAGAGAGAGAGAAACAGAGGAAAGAAGAAAGAGAGAGGGAACATTGTAGGTAAATGTGGTATATGGGGAAATAGATCATTGAGGGGGGTTCAGCCCCCAAGATATTATTTTTCCCTCATACACCACACCTGTCTAGAATTTGTTTTATGTAAAATGTTAGGATGTTTTTTTTATTACCTTTAGATTTTGTATTGTTGACCATTTCTAGGATTGCATGCCCCATTTTTGTCCCCTTTGCCTTTCCATAGTGTAGGCGCCTTTGTGGCTGCTATGCTGTTTTGTCCCATGTGTTTTTCCATAGTGCAGGGTCCTCCTACAAAAGCAGGCATGGCTAGGTTGGTTCTTCCCTTGGATGGGGTTAGCAGCAGCACGGTGAGTGGTGTAGAGTGATGTGTCTACTGTAGGCAGCAACATGGTTAGTGGTTGGGAGTGGCTTGGTGCCTGTCATAGGGGACTGGCCTGGCATCTAAGGCCAGCATCGGAAGAAGATTAGCAACAGTGGAAGCAGCATGGAAGGCTAGGTGGTAGCTGCAGGAGGAGAGAGTCAGCTGCAGCAGCATGAAGGGCTTGGTATTTGAGGTGAGAGCAGGAACATTGAGGAACGTGACTCTAGTAAAAGATGGAGGAGATTTGTAGGTTAGTGTTAGGGTGTTATTTTGTTTGTGGGTTTTAAAGCATTATTTTAGATGAAGTAGCGATTAGCATTTTTGACGAGTGCCATAATTGGTCAAGTAAGTGTGTTAGCTGATGAGTTAACTGCTTATTTGGGTTTGTAATTAGTTGTAGTTAATGTTTTAGTATGGGTTTTACTTATGTGGGTATATAACTCTAAACCAGCAGTATTTGTTAGCTGGCATAAAAATGTCATCAGGTTTTTTTAACATCAATATATTTCTGAAATAATGAAATTTATCATTAGTATATTTTTATTTCTCACAGATGTTTTACAACAGCTCTAAATATTTTATAATTAATAGCTCAAGTCAATCAAAATTGTTGTCACTTGTAACTTTTAAAAATCCCTTCCCTCAATGTCACTTTTTTACTTTACGTACTGGAGCCATACAGTGGTGTACTAAAAGCACGCTAGTATGCATTTCTGATGTAAACAGTAAAGTATCACAGGAAGATATTTGGTTTATTCATAGTACAGTATACATGGTCAGAGAGCAGTTACTTCAAAAAAAAATTGTAAATACCATATCTCAGTTCAAGAGTGAAATACAATAATAGAAAAAAGTATATATTGATGTATTGTTGAAATACATTAATACTATAAATGATATGAGAATTTTTTTTCTGCTAAGAAATACTGCTGACTTCAGTGCCATGGCAAATGACTTTATTGGCTTTGTATGTAAGGAACTGCATTATGGAGGTTTCAATGGGAAACATGCTATTCATGTAATATTCAAGGTATATGCCATGGCCCTAGAAACAATATTGATATTTTTTGAGTACTGCTTGACCATATGACATCACAAGCAGTGAAGTCATGAGTGATAGCAAAGGTCAAGCACCATGAGAGAAAAAAATATTTAAATATTGTTGTGTTCACAGATGTGACCACTGTAACAGGCTTGCACTGTATATCTGTGTCTAGGATATATGTAGTGGATGAGACTCACTGTAAAAATTAGAAGTGTACCTGCATCGAGCAGACTTGACAAACAATATGGCCTTCTAATGCTAGGAGTTTTGTATGTTCATATGTTTGTGTATATATATATATATGTGTGTGTGTGTGTGTGTGTGTGTGTGTGTGTGTATATGTATATGTATGTATATGTGTATATATAGCGCTAATGTACTCAACATATGCAGTTTATCTTCAAGTGCAAGGGTGCAGGACCATGAGTGCCAGAGCCACAAGTGAATAATGAAAGTCCTGACAACTTGCAAGTGATGATAAATTGCCTATTTTGAGTCAGGCTATTGTATGTTTGATATATAAATATGATAGGAGAGGGAGGCAAAAATGACAATATAAAAAATATATCTTGGCTAAAGACATCAGTAACGTATCAAAAATATGCTGTTGATGTTACCGTTGTCACAATCAATCAGAAAGCAGCTTTCACAATGCTGATGACATCGCAGGCTTAGTTTAGCACTGAAGCCAGCTGTTCAAATAAAATAAAAACAGCAAAATCTTCAAACAAACTCCTGATTTTAAAACTATAACTTGTAAACTGCTGTTGTATATATTTATTATACAATAGCCTGACTCAAAATAGGCAATTTGTCATCACTTGTGAATGGGCAGGATTTTATTTATTTATTTCTTTAAATTTTGATGATCGAGTGGGACCTCTGTGATAGTCAAGTCCCTTTTTCAGGGGTGACCCAGAGAACCAAATGTTCCAAGCATAAGAAAATAGTACAGATACAGATAATTATGTACAAATATCATGGACAGTTACATAAATTCATGGACTTGACTAGCCATCCCACTCATTGGGAGACAGTACAAATTACAGATGTTACTTGCAACATAGGTGAACAAACAGTAAGGTTGATATGAGCATATAATATACAGTAATCGTAGCAGAGTCAATTAGTACATAAGTACAGAGTATAGATGATTGGCTGTGTACAGACTCATAGCCCTAGACATTGATCATACACACCGGGAGAGCATAGGCAAGCAGGTGGAGAAGTTTAGAGAACATTAGGTACAGTTCCCATTACAGACAGGAGGCATTCATGAGTTATGGTCTTGCCATTCACTGACTTTGACTACTTATACAGTCCCCCATCCTATCCTACTTCTCCTGACCCTGTTGTCTTAACCTGACCTCTTTCCCCACCTTTTATTCTCCCCTCCTCAAATCTAAACAGTGGATGAAATTTATTCTTTAAAGGCACCCCTTTACATGCTCCCACTTCTGTTGTGATCTTCGCAGTCCCACCCCTTCCCCCTACCACTTGCCATTCACCCACCCTGGGCTTCCTGGCTTCTGAAGTGGGGGTACCCCCAGATCTGGAGTGATCCTCCCTGCCCCTTCTCCTCTGCCTTCTGATCTTGCTCCCCTTGGCATCCCCCATCTGTCTTTCTCTCCGCTGTCCTGCTCCTCTTACTGTCCACTCCATCCTTCCTAGTTCCCATCTGAGCAGCCTTATTTCTGCTCTTAGATTCTATAGGCTTCTACAAACTGGACAGCATCCTGTTCCCCACATCATCCCCAGGAAGATTTCTACCTCACAATGATTGAAGCACACCACTCTCTTCCCACGATCCTGTTGCCTGTACATGCCCCTACTACCCCTATCCTCCTGACCTCTGACTCTCTTAATCCACCAGCTATATACCTCTGTATTTAAACCAATTGGGGACGTGTACCACAGCCCCCAAAGTCTCTCTGTTCTCCTACCTCTTCTTTGATGCTCAGCATGAATGTAAGTTGACCTAGATAGGGATCAGCTGCAACCTCCTTCCAACACCTTACAGTGTATTTCTTGCCCTCCTTTTACCTGTACCTTCCTCCCACTGACTAGTGCAGTCTGTGGTCCTCCCTGCAGACACTCTGCTGATGCCCCCAGAAACCACTTAGTCAGATACCACACTCCTACTTCATGGCAATCATGCTGCAGGGTCGCTCACATGAGGAGTTGCTTGGTACCTTGGTATTATAAAGGGACTGCAGCTGCCCTATTGGATGTCTGTAGTCACATGGTCCCCTGAGGCTGCCTATGGTGATGGAATTTTGGCTGCTGACCTCCTGACCTCTGCCTGCCCTCTGGTGCCTCCTTCCTCCACCCAACTCTCACATAAAGCCCCATAGATGAAATCATCACACTGAAACAAGAAAGCAACAAAAAAAAGCATTTAACAGTATGGGACTCAATCCCTGTGAAACCTCAAGCAGTACTACTTATGTGGTGCTGGCATCTGCTCGCTCCTTGCCCAAT
This sequence comes from Neoceratodus forsteri, assembly GCA_016271365.2. Taxonomy (NCBI): domain Eukaryota; kingdom Metazoa; phylum Chordata; order Ceratodontiformes; family Ceratodontidae; genus Neoceratodus; species Neoceratodus forsteri. The sequence goes on along the minus strand of CM057458.1, from coordinate 719,183,031 downwards.
GGCATCATCCAACTGAGTGAGTAGACTACAAGATGGGTATTTTGTTCCCCGAGTAAGCTACAGCTACCCTACTGGCTGGCTGTAGTCACATGGTCAGCTGAGACTGCCAATGGTGCCAGAATTTGGCCTCTGCCATTTCACCCTCAGCCCCATCTGGTGCATTCTCCATCCACCCAACTCTGACATATAGCCCCACAGCTAAAATCACCATATGGCAATTAATAAACAGCAAAAAAGCACTTAACAGTACAGGATTCATCCCCTGTGAAATGTCAAGCAGCACTACTTATCAGGTGCTGGTGTCTGCTCGCTGCTTCCCACCTCATCCTGTATACAGTCCCCATCACATATACTTATTGACTGATTGATTGGTTTCAAACGTTTCACCAGGAAAGACATACTGAGCTGCTAACAGCTTGTTTCCAGATGCATTCTGAGGGTAAAAAGATGTGGTAAATGAAATACTGCAAGTTGAATATATCAAAAGAGCATAATCAAAAACAAAACTAAAGGCAAATTAGTATAACAGATACATGTAGTAGATAAAAATGTAAATAAGTTAGGGGAGGAAAATGACTTTTACATATACAGAACGGTGAAATGGAATAAGGGAAACACACTGCCAGGGCAAAACTAGTGTGTGTGTGTGTGTGTGTGATAAAAGGGGTCATGGACAGGTGCAGGTGGGAAAAGAAAAGTCATGAAGAAGAGACTTGAAGAAGAAAGTGGAAGAGGCAGAATGAAATGACAGGGGAAGGAAGGACCAGAGCATAAGAAAGAGATATGAGAAAGCAGATTGACCAATGGTAGATTTTCAGGAAGGAATGAAGAGGGAATGGGAAGTATTATTGCAGAGCGGGTAGTAAGAAGATGAGGGAGAGGCTAAGAGGAATGTAAGGTAGGAGGGAAGAGAACCTATATATATATATATATATATATGTATATGTGTGTGTGTGTACATGTAGTATCTGTGTGTGTGTGTGTGTGTGTGTGTGTGTGTGTGTGTGTGTGTGTATATATATATATATATCTATATATTGCAAAAAACTTTGTTAATGCATCAGTTAGGGTTAAAGCAACAAAAGTGGGGAAATGTGGCATTAGGGGTTCCAACCCTCACACCACACCCCCACCCGGTACAAATAAAGAGGGACTGGAGTGTGCCCACCCAGCTTACTTTCTAATGGAATGTGGTGAGATTTAGAGCTGGAGCCATCCCTCCACTGATGCGCATATGAATCTAGCTGCGGAAACACACTTCCAAGAATAAAGTTATGAGCAGGCATAGCGAAATTGCAACAAATAGTGATAACTGTGCCATTTTAAATAATTTTCACTTCAAATGTTCAACACAACCTTCCTATCACCTTACCACATGAACCCAGAACAAAAATTTTCAAATCCCTGTCGAAATGTAATTCTGCACAACTGTAATGCCATCCCACGCCACAGTTGCAGAAAAACATTTTTGGCAGGATTTGAAAAATGACAGCTATACTGTTCATGAGGTAGTTTGAAAAAATTGCAATTTTGAAAATTTGGAGTGAGAATATGACAAACCGCCAAAGTTACTTGCATGTGTAGAAAAATTTAAATGACCACACATAACTCTAACATTTTTAGGTATTTTTGCACCACATTTTCAATATGGCCTTTTTGGGACCCCACCCAATGACAACTGGAACTGTCATTTTGTTACTCGGTCCTGAAAGGTGATTTCGTGCAGCAACCTTGCCATTCTGTGCCACAGGTTTGTAAATATATTTCAGGCAGGATGTGAGAAATGATAGCTGTACTGTTCATGAGGTGCTGTGAAAAAATGGCTATACTGAAATTGTGGAGTGAAAATATTAAAAATTGCCAAAGTTACACGAGTGCGTTTCAATGACTGCGAGTAACTCGGGTGTTTTTTGGTATGTTTGCACCAAATTTTCAACAAGGGATTTTTGAAACCCTACCTCATGAACACTAGCACTGTTATTTCATTAATTGGTCACAAAAGGTGATTCCATGCAGTGACCGCAAAATCACCTTTTGGGACAAATAACAAAATTACAGTGCCAGTGTTCTTGAGGTGGGGGTGCCATAAAGCCCATGTTGAAAATTCTGGTGCGAATATTCATAAAAATAGGCTAAGATATCAACATAAGTTCAAAAAAAAACAATATTTTGGGACATTGGGGTGGGCTACCCAGTGTTCCATGGTATTGGAGGGAGTTTAGACATAACTGGTAATGCTTAGAGTGGGCTACCCGATGTCCCACACTGGCGGGGGGGGGGTTGTTCTAGTGCCAACATGGGGATTGGGCATGACGATGTCAGCAAAAACACATTTTATTTAAATATTAATATTTTAGGACACTGGGAGTGGGCTGCCCAGTGCCCCAAACTAGCGGGGTGGGGGAGGCATCAGGGGACACTGTGAGGGAGCTCCCCAGTGTTCCACACTGGCAGGGGGTATGTGGGGGGGTTCTGTCTGGGACACAAAGAGTAGGCTCCCTATTGTGTCCCACACTGGTGGAGGGGGCTTCTACAGCTGACACGGTAATTGGGCACCCTGATTCTGCAAAACAAAAAAGTAAAAATGTGTAAAGCAACCATGGAGGGTGTTTTTTAATGCTTAAGAATTCCTGTTTTGTGACTCACTAACTCACAAAAAAAGAATCAGCTCATGAAAAAGGAAGTTAGCCAGTCACAAAAAAGGAATATAAATGCATTTAAAAACACCCTCCAAGGTTGCTTACACATAAAACAACTTCAGAATCCATGTGAGGGAGTCCCGATGAACAAGACACATGCCTTAGTGTATCGACTGTACTTCATTTTTGTGGGTTTTCAATTTTTATTTTGAAAAACAAAAAAACAGAAAACAAGATGACAGCTCACGAAAAAGGAATTTTCCCTCACAAGCTAGGATTTTTGTTCTCGCAAATCAGGATTGCTGTTGCGAGACTCAGTCCTTTTTCATGGGATCAAATCCTTTGTCAAAAAAAAGACAGCTATCCTAAAGATTGGAATGTTGAGTAAAGTCCCATAGCCTATAATGGGAACTAAAAAACTTAATAACTTTGCAACAGATTAATGTTATTGCACCAAGTTTTCACTGTCTGTTCTGCTACTGAAGTTCTTTATACTCTACAAAAATCATGTATGAATTCTACACCATCTGGCTGCAAGGTGATGAGGAAAAAACTGCAAAAAGGTGTTTTTTTTTTAACTTTTTTCCACTATATGAATCTCAGAATCCAAGCATCCAACCATAACAAAACTTGTCACATCAAGGGATCTACTCCATAGGACAGCTCATACAACATTTTGTCCAAATCCATTGATTGGTTGCAAAGTTATTAAACTGCAAAATTTCAGGTTTAACAGAAACTGCTGCTCAACCCAAACTATAGAGGCACTATCGTGCCTATATATATATGTATGCAATTGGAGTGGTGATAAATTCACTCTGATAAAAACATGTATCAGAGCAACTACAGTATCTTTATAAACTGGATTTACACATATAGTAAGTACGTCATCACCGATTTATACATATAGTTAGTAGGTCAGCCACCCCCTCCCACCACTGACCAGCTGGCACTACTTCCTTACTTTCATTTCCCACCACACAGCTTCCAGTATACACTTGCCATCTGAATGTTCAGCTCTCATTCTGCTACCCCTGTTCCTTCAAAACTGCACAAGAGCTTCACATCAAAATCTGCAGCAATCAAAAAACGAAAGGAGTTGTTTTCTCCAATTCAAAGCACTTCTTGCGGCTTCTTTTCTTTCAGACCACCCTCCTGCTCATTTACTTACAAGCCTGCTTGCTTGCCTACAAACCCGCTCCCTCCAATGCTGCCCTTTCACTATTCTGCTCCTTTCTTAGTACCACACCAATAAATACAAACAAAAAAAACCAAACAGTACCTTTTAAATCAGAAATGAACTGCTGATTTTCAGCTCTTCTGCTCCTCCACCAAGTCTGGATTGCCAGAACTACCAGCTCACTCACTTGCCACATCTTCACTAAACTCTGATCCATCCCCAGGCACGAATAGCCCACAAAAGCAGGACTTAAGCAGATCAAGCACATTTTTTATATTCAACATCCAAATGCAGGACCAACCAGATATTGTAGATACTTTTAAACTCCATTGCAGCTCTTACCAAATGACTCCTTGCTAAGTGAGAAAAACAGCCACCATGTTTTTTTTGTTTAAAAAGTGATGTTGTGGTATTTCTAGTGCTTTACAGAAGTTAGAAGTTTATGTCAGTGAAGTGCTTTTGCGATGCATCTTATATTTTAATTCCTCTCCTGTATGAAAGTGGATGGGATCATAATTTGGCCACTATAAAGTAGCCCAATGATTCCTTCACTTCCCAATTGCTCAGATCTGCCCCCACGCTCAGGCACATAATGACGTGTGCACAGGGAGAGCATGGAGTGTGCCCCATTAAAGTCAATGGGGGTCACTTTTAAGTCTGTTTTTTTTCACATAAAAAATGGCCAGTTTGAGACTAACGAAGGGCACCACTCAAGTGAGACAGCCCTTGTTAGTCAAGTTATGCCCATCATTAATCTCAAACTGGCCATTTTTTATGTGAAAAATGGACTTAAAAGTGACACTCATTGACTTTAATGGGGCATTCCCCCATATTTTCCCTGAGCATGCATCATTACATGCCTGAGCATGGGGGCAGATCTGAGCAATCAGGAAATAAAAGGATCAACTGGTTACTTTGTAGTGGCCAAATTATAATGCCTTACACTTTCATACAGGAGTGGAATTAAAATGTAAGATGCATCTCAAAACAATTTTGCCGACATTGGCTTCTGACTTATGTAAGTGTTACTCAAAATTAATAAACTCACAATATCACTTTAAAGTCTCTCCCAACTGTTATTACAAACTTTCGAAACATGAGCTACAAACATGGGTACTTTCAGGCCATAACAACCATGCCATTCACCCTAGCAAACACCACTGAACCATAGCAGCCCTCTTCAGACCAAAAGCACAACAATATAGTGTCATCAGATAAACCCACAAACATGTATACATTTAAAACAAAACAAAAGACAGTTTAAAAAAATAACTTCAGCAACAAGATCCCATCCTGTTACATAAATGGAATATGTGATGGGGACCCTGTTGTATAAATGATTTATTTTCACTCCCGCAGTTTGATCTCGGGCACATCATTTGTGGCTTACACCACTTGTGAGGTTACCTGAGGTCAGACTGCTCTCATGAAGATAAATCATTTATACAACAGATCCCCGTCGCATATATATTACAGTGGCATGGTAGTGCCACAATAGTAAGGGTTACATTTTGCACCTTAATAACTTTGCCATCTTATGATGGATCTGCCTGAAATTTTGCAAGTGTGGTTTGGTACCATAGATCTCTGGACCTGGCAAGTTGTGTTATGGTCAGATGTACGGTTGCGGAGTTACAGAATGCCAAAAAAACCAAAAAATTGATTTGTTGCATGCTTCTTTGCTCGCACCCACAGCCCATGTGGTTTGTCTGTTTAGTCTGAAATCTTCAGGGAAGTTGCAGTCTGGATCACCGATGTGCCTTTCAGAGATTTGGTGTAAAAATATTAAACCGTTCAAAAGTTATTCAAAAAACAAATTTCCCATTATAGTCAATGGGGAAAAATATATGTGCACCGTGAAAGTTTCACAAATGCAGTGTTTACTTTCGCAAATGGCCCTTTTACTTTTGTGATTTGGCCATCTTGTTTTCAGTTAGTGAGAGAGAACGATGCCTGGCTTTTAAAATTATGGCCCTCAGGGTAAACACTGACTGTTGGGTTTACCTAGTGGGGTCCTGAGGATGCTAGCCCTATCTTTTTTGGGAGTTAAACCCCCCAGAAAAGCCTTTTTCAGCTTCAGGGAAAAATACTTTCACAAAATACTTTCGCAAATGTGAAAGTTTCATGCTTTTTTTTTTTTTTTGCAAAACTTTTGTGATTTGCGAAAGTATTTTTACAAATAACTGCAAATCTTTGCCATCCTCCTGCAACAAAATGGTTGGGTCTTTTGGGTTGAAATTTGCAGGATGGCAAGCCTTAGTCCCACAGATGTCTCTCTTGGTGGTTTGGTGCCAAAACATTCAAAGGGCCCAGAGTTACAGTTTTCCAAATTTGAGAAATTTCCCATAGGATAACATTGTGACGTCTGTCACGCCTTTCTGCGCCTGTATCTTGAAAATGAAGTGAGATACAGAGTTTTCGCTAGTAGCAGCTTAGTTCACTTTTAGGTGAAATAATCTGCCGAAACATGTTTGGAAATAGTAGATGGCACCTGCAGTGGAATTGTTTTGCTACTGTTACAGAGATATTAGCAGAAACATATTCCAAGGGTTCAAAGGGAGCCTTCTCAGTGCTTTTCAGTGCTTGTACCTCAGAAATGATGCTAGATATGGATTTAGCTGACTATATAAACTGCATGAAGTAGTCACTGTCATGATTACACCAGCACTGGAATTTTTTTCATAGCTGCTACGGTTGCTGAGATATTAGCAAATTAATTTTACAAGGCTTCCTTTCACTATAGGGCTGCTGTATGGCTCTGTAGTTATGTATAAGTGGGAGCATGGGGCATGGAGGCCCCACGATCCCACATACACATACCATTATCCCCAAAAATGGACAATGTAAAGGGAGCTCAGGACCCAGAGGGCACGTGCTCCCACTAACACATACCATTTACATTACATTTTCTCAAAAAGCAGGCAAATTCATTGCAAAAAAACCCTCAGTCAATGCATCAGTTAGGGTTGTTTCCACAGTGACAAAAGTGTGGAAATTCAATGTTAGGCTGACTTTATGGTTTAGAGTTACTGTGTGGGGGGGGGGATTGTTGCAGAGTCGGGAAGGGTCTTGGGGCAGTTATTGTTATTTCCTGGTAGGTGGTAGCTTGCAATTTGCCTACAGGTATTCCCAGTCACTTCTTCAGGTGGAGGCACCATGCCAAATCCTGTTATACTATACAAAACCCAGGCCAGTACCCTCATAGTGGGCATGTGTCTGTGTGTGGTGTGGACCTCGGGGGCTCCGGAGCAGCCAAGGTGAGTCAAAGGGTTATTACAGCAGTGTAGGATTTCCTCCATGATCCTTGACTGTACAAGAAATAGTGCCAGGCACTGTGCTACAAAGCATAAAAGGTAAATCTTTAGTGTGGAACTAATTTTATATTGACCTTGCAGACAACTCTCGAGCTGTATACAGTCTGTGCAAAAAGAACGTCTGTTGTGGTGGCAAAGCGGAACATTTTGGAACATCAGTAATGATACAACATGCAAAGGCAAAACACCAAATTGAGTGTGGCACAGCAAGGGACAGAGTGGTTGGTATGGGCAGTAGTGGACATGGTGATGGCACTGACTGTAGTGACAGTGAACAGGAAGCAGGGACTGACATTGAATCACTTGATGTTTCCTGGCTGTCTTCCCAGACAAACATAGATTGTTTTCTTCTGACACCATCAGGTATTGTTTTCTTCCGACACCATCAAGTACTACAAAATCCCAAAGTAATACTCCATGTAAAAAAGGTGTGTGAAATACAATCCCCCAGAATTAAAAATATCTCGTCATTCTCGTCAACTAACATTAAAAGTAAGTGTTGCAAGGACATCAAAATTTACCTGCAAGCATCCAACATGTCTGATGTTAAATAGAGCCATTGCAGAGCTGTTGTCCAATTGTCAACTTCCTTTTGCTTTTGTTGCCCATAAATGTTTCCTCAAGTTCATGAACCAGATTGAACCACTGTATACCATTCTGTGTTGAACATATTTCTCAAAAAAGGCTGTTCGCAGTATGACTTGGTGTGTAGTGCAGTCACTAAGTAGTTGAAACTCTCTGGGATGAAGCAGACTCACATAACCACAGATATATTGACCAACAACCAAACAATTGACTACCTGACTATTACAGATCATTAGGCAAGTTTTCAGTCAGAAAGTAATAATCTTCACTCTACCGTAAGTAGTAGGAAGCAGGCTGTATTATGTGATACCTCTTTTGAGGAAAACCACACTTCTGTGAATATTTTGCAGGAGCTGCAAAATCAGTTCCAGAAATGGCTTACTCCATATTCCTTATCTCCAGAGTTCATAGTGTCAGATAATGGTGGCAACATAGTCAGAGCTGTTAGAGATGGCAGCTGCCAACACATACCTTGTTTTCCACACTGTTTAAATATTCTCATCCATAGTTTCTTAAATGGAAGCAGAAATGCTGAACACTTGTTGGGTCTTGCTAGGAAAATATGTGGACATTTCAGCCACTCTGTGAAAGCACAAAAAAATCCTGAAGGAGCTCCAGAGGTCAAACAACTTACCATTGCATACATTAAAGCAGGAAGTTCCAACCAGCTAAAATTCAGCATTTTACATGTTGAAAAGGTTTCTCGAACAGAAAAAAGCTGTACTTGACTACACCATGCAGAATCAAATAGGTAAAGTAGACATCATGTTCAGTTCCAGCAGCTGGACTGTGCTTGAAACTTTGGTCTCCTTATTGGAGCCATTGAGGCTGCCACACAAGATGTCAGTGAGGACAGTGCAAGTCGTGAGTCAAATTCTTTCTCAAATCAGATTTCTTCACATTTTCCTTGATGACATAAAGAAAGACTTGTAGTAAAATAAGACACCACTGCTGTTATGTTGGCAGATGACTTGAGTCTCGGACTTTTGACTGATCATAGACTAAATGCCATGTTTAAGAATGACACCTATGTGTTGGCTACATTGCTAGATCCCTGCTTTAAGTGGAACATTAAAGTCATCCTTCCTGCTGGGGAAGACACTGAGTATTGGAGAGCTCTTCTGCTAACCAAATGTGACATGGCCCCACCAACACCATTAACTGATGTACAGCACTCAAACCCTTCTGAAATATCAGAGTGCACCTCTGGCATAGACAATAGCACATCTATCAATTCTTCATAATCCCCAGTGTAATCAATGAGGGAAAGGATATCTACAGCTACTTCTCAGGCATCCAATGTTCAGGGTTAGAAAGGCAAATCACTTCAAAGTCACCTGCAATAACATGGACTTGTAACCTGTAAAAAAAGTGCAGTTGGTTCATCTGCCAGACCGGTAACCATCTTGAGCAGCACAATGATCCTGGAGTATTTTGCAGACCACACTGTGACTGGTCTCAAGGAAGATCCATTACTCTGTTTGCAACAAAAGACAACAATATGGCCAGATCTAGCAAATCTTGCAATAATGTACCTCAGCTGTCTACCTTCAAGTGTATATTCAGAACAAATATTTAGTGCAGCTGGAAGAATAGCCACTGACCACAGAACACTGCTAAGTCCTGCAAATGTGTAACGGCTTAAATGTATCAGAATGAATGTTGACAATTTGGCATTGGATTAACAAACTCCCTTCAAACTAGCCAACTCCAACAACATCAGCTCTTTTAAAAAAGAACTGAAGCACTACCTAGCTACCTTCAGCAGCTATGACCGCTAAATGATCTAAAACTCATCGCCCTCAGGACTGCTTTTTCCCCTCTGCTTTAGCTAAGCTGACTTCACCCGATCCTTATCCCAGGGACCTCTAATTGACCCTTTTACATCCCCCTCATCTCCCTGCCAGCAGTCTCCTCTTTCTACTTCCTCTTCCCCACTGCCTACCCATCCTCAGCTGCGCACCTTTAACCCTGTACCCCATGGAACCTCCTCCCCCCATCTCCCCTAACCACTTGTACCTCTCTCTCACTTTCTGACCTCCCATCCTCAATTTACTGACACAGTCGTGACAATCCCTCAACTCTGGATTCTGGCCTATGGATCTCCATACCCTCCATTGTTTTTTTATAGTTCATCTATGTGTCATATGTTTATCTTATTGTACAATGTAGTGTTACTTGTACTTGGTTTGACTACTGATGTTATGTGCTCTGTAAACTCATACTTGATGATGTATACCCAATATGCTTTTCTGCCATTGCATTGTTCTCCTTGACATGGAACCTTTGTAAATGAGCTCTGAACTCAAAAGCTGTATCTGAAATTTAAAATAAATAAATACATCCATTTTCCAGTTGTCCCAAACACTAAATTATGTGAGTCTGACCCTGACTATGAACAACAGCCTGCAAACCATGATACTGAATATGATGACTAGGATGAGCATGAAAGAAATAGAACCATCACCACTGTCACAATGCCAGCCACATGTGCCACTCTACTCTTAGTTTTTTTTTTTTGTCAGTCATCAGTTTTATGTTATGTAAGTTTGATCAATGCCCACCATTGGTATAATTTTTGAAAACAGCAGCAGGCTCAATCAGAGCAGCTGTGCCTCTCATATCTACCTCAGGAATTCCCATCATGGGTATAATTTTTGGAAACAGCAGCAGGCTCACTCACAGCAGCTGTGCATCTTGTACATGCCTCAGCAATGCCCACCATGGGTATAATTTTTGGAAACAGCAGCAGGCTCGCTAAGAGCAGATGTGCCTCTCGTACTTGCCTCATCAATATTCGCCATGGGAATAATTTTTGGAAACAGCAGCAGGCTCATTCACAGCATCTGTGCCTCTTGTACCTACCTCAGTAATGCCTGCCATGGGTATAATTTTTGGAAACAGCAGCAGGCTCAATCAGAGAAGATGCACCTCTCATACTACCTCAGAAATGCCTGCGTCATTGGAAAACAAATACCATATGACAATATTACCGAGGTAATCAGCCAGCTGTGCCCACTGAAAATTTGGGGTAAAAATATTACAAAGCAACAAAGTTATAAGCATGCATTGAAATTTTGCAATGTGCACTCATAGCTTAGGTAAATTTAAATATTTTGACCCCAAGTTTTCAACTCTGCCACTGTTTATATCACCTTATGAACATAACATCTGTCATTTTTCAATACCTGGCTGAAATCTGTTCTTGCACCTGTACTACAGAATGATGTTTTGTTAGAGATTTGAACATTTTCACATACCGGGTTCATGAGACGGGACCATAAGGTGGGTTCATAACAAGGTTATGTTGGAAATTTGGGGTCAAAATATTAAAAAAACAACAGTTATGAAGATAGGTTGACATTTTTCTATGCATGTTTATAAGTTCAGTAACTTTTGACATCCGATATTGTACAGAAGGGGGGGATTACCAGGGCACTGCACTTCCATAGGCAGATGGAGTGTTCCCTTGGTGCACAACCCAGATGGCCCTGTGTGTCTGTATCTGTTCATGCAGGTCCGGAAGGGATCTGCATCAATGAGGATATGATTCCACAATCTCAAAAAGAAGGGGAATGTTTTTCAAAAAAACTTCATTAAGGCACCAGTTAGGGCCGCTTAATGCCACAAAAGGAGGGAAATGTGGTGTTAAGGCTTCACACCCTAATTTTCCACCTCCACCTTCCAAACAGCAAAAGGAAAAAAACATCAGGGATTTGGGTCTCCAAAGTCTTGGTGAATCAGTGGTGGGGTCTTCCTTGGGGTTGTCAACCCTAATGCTCCCCCATCCCCCAGCTCATAGCCTCCAGTCTGAAGCACAAGCTACAGGTCCAAGCCATTACCTTGTAATGATACACTCTTTAACGTTAGAGAAGTATGACTCACCACAAGTTGCCAACACAATTTGTTTTACCCTTATTCATGCAGGGCCATATGGGTGCTGCATGAGGAAAGAAGATCATATGCGATGTTGTTTGCACAGAGAATGGGGTGGGCATATCTACGTATATGTATATATATCTATATTTGAGAGACAATAAATGATGGATAAGTGTGGTATACAAGGAAATGTACACACTACATAGAAACATAGACTTTGATGGCAGATAAGGACCGCTTGGCCAATCTAGTCTGCCCATTTCCCTACCTACAGGATAGGCCGCAGATCCTAGTTAACCAACAGCCTATTTCTTCCTACCCCCCACAAGAATTGCCTTATGTCTGTCCCATGCATTCTTGAATTCTCCCACAGTTTTAGACCCCACAACCTCCTCAGGAAGGCTGTTCTATGCATCCACTACCCTCTCCATGAAATAATACTTCCTCACATTGCCCCTGAACCGCCCTCCTTCTATCTTTAAATTGTGTCCCCTTGTTCTTACCAGTCTCTTTTTCTGAAAGATGCTACCCTCTTGGACTTTGTTGATTCCATTGAGATACTTAAAGGTTTCTATCATGTCCCCCCTCTCCCTTCTTTCCTCAAGGGTATACATATTAAGCTCCTTTAGTCTCTCCTCATACGGCTTCTCTTGTAGACCCTGCACCATTTTAGTTGCCCTCCTCTGGACTACTTCTATCCTGTCTATGTCCTTGCGGAGATGGGGTCTCCAGAACTGGACACAGTACTCCAGATGGGGTCTCACCAACTGTCTGTACAGAGAGATAACAACTTCCTGTTTTCTGCTGCTGATGCCTCTCCCTATATATCCCAGCATACCCCCAGCCCTCCCTACTGCCTTCTCACATTGCTTGCTAACCTTAAGGTCATCTGATATGATTACTCCCAGGTCCCTTTCCTTTTTTGTTGTTGTTACTACCTCCCCACCCATTGTGTATTCTTCCCCTGGGTTCTTGTTTCCCAGGTGCATTATTTGCACTTTTGCATTGAATCCTAGCTGCCATACTTCTGACCATTCCTCCAACCTTGCCAAGTCCCTTTTCATCCTTTCCACACCTCCTTGTGTATCAACCCTGTTGCAGATCTTTGTGTCATCTGCAAAAGGCATACTTTTCCTTCTAGTCCCTCTGCAATGTCACTGATGAAGACATAAAAGGACTGGACCCAATACTGAACCCTCTTGGTGCCCACTAGTAACCCCTCTTTCTTCAGAGTGGACTCCATTTACAATTACCTTCTGTGTCCTGTTATTGCAGCCAATGTTTTACCAGGCTACCACCCTGGGACCCATCCCAGGCTGGTTAATTTGACTATTAATCTTTTGTGTGGGACTGTGTCAAATGCCTTGCTAAAGTCTAGGTAGGCCATGTTCACAGCCGCTCCCTGGTCTACTACTTTGGTCACCCAAAGAAATCTATTAGATTTGTCTGACATGACCTTCCCGCTGTGAACCCATGCTGCTTTGGGTCCTGTGCTCCACTGGCCTCTAGGTACTCAACTATTCTTTCCTTCAGAAGTGAGTCCATCACTTGCCCTACCACAGAGGTCAGACTGACAGGTCTGTAGTTTCCTGCCTCTATCTTGGTCCCACTTTTGTGAAGGGGAATCACATCCATCTTCCTCCAGTCCTTGGGTACCACACCATCCTCCCATGATTTATTAAAAAGAGTAGCCAGTGGTTTCATTAGTTCCTCCCTTAATTCTTTTAGAATTCTGGGGTGAATTCCATCAGGACCCATTGCTTTGTCCACCTTCAGTTTAAGGAGTTCTTGCGGAACCCTTTCTTCTGTGAAAGGACTGGGATCGACCCCCTATCAAGAGTGCTTCTGTTAATTGGATTAGGCACTTCTCCTCCTCTTTGTGAATACTGAGCAGAAATATTCGTTCAGTATCCCTGCTTTTCACTGTCCCCTCTGCCCAACTCACCGCTCATTCTATTCAGCCTCACTATCCCTCCCTTTGTCTTTCTACTCACTGATGTACCTATAAAAGGTTTTATCCCTTCTCAACTGAGTTGGCTATCTTTTCCTCAGTTTGGGCCTTTGCTATTCTGACTTCCTCCCTGCTTCCTTCTGTCTTAACTGGTACAGCTCTCTGTCCTGCTCCTTCTGTGTTTCCTTATACTTCCGGAATGCTATCTTTTTCTTCCTGACTTTCACAGCCACCTGTTTTGAGAACCATAGTGGCATTTTCTTTCATTTTGATTTGTTTATTTGCTTCACACAAAGGCTTGCTGCCTCTGTGATGGCAGTTTTGATGAAGTGACTGAAGTGGCTAATCAGATAATAAGGACTGTAGCCCAAAGGGCAAGTAGTTTTATTATCTGAATTGCCACAAGAAGAGGGGTATATGTCCTTCTATACAACACTTACCTATCATTTGTATTATAAAATACATTAGGATGTTTGCTAGTTGTTACCTTAACTGTGTAGTCAGACTAGTTTCTTGGTTGCTTTAGGTTTCATAGAATTCATAGGATGTTACAAGCCAAGAAGTGTATGCCATGTAAACTTGACCACTAACTTTAGAGTATCTTCCCCTTCCCTTTTCTCTCATGGCTTGATCTACTCTTTACAAACTTTTTATCTGGCATCAGCACACTCTCCCCCACCAGAGACACCATTATCCATGGTGATTTTAACCTACTGAGCAAAAGCGGTGCACAATAATAAGCCAGCACTCTGTCAGAGTAAATAATCAAAATGTTATTGTTCAAAATAAGTGCTCAAAACAATTACAAATACTAGGAAAACCGAGTAGTAGCTAACCCCTAGCACCTCAACTCCAAGAGTCTTCAAGGGGGTGGGGCTACTGAGGCAAACTATTCCTTATGTACAATAATTAAGTGACTTCACTGTTACAGGGTTTCTTAAAGAGACAGTATTATTTACACTATAAAGCTACCAGTCAATGCATAACTGTCCTTATTTCATTAGTATTGAAAGATTGATTCCTATTTTAAAAAAAAGTTATATTACATACAAATGTGCTTAAATGACACTAATACAAAATGAATATCAAAAGTTCAAAAAACACAACATAGTTTGCAGAGCAACTACCAAATCCACTGGTATTTGAATTCTGGGTCTGATGAGTGTCAAGGCTGCATATATAAGTACTCCATTAGGCAAGTGCCAACTGGGTAGATAGGAACCCAGAGGGGAATGGTGTGTTAAATCTGTAAATAAAAAATATAATAAGGAGAAAGTAAAAAAATAAATAAAGACAATACTGGGTCTGTTTCAATTATGTGACTGCATTCAATTCATTAACAGAACTACATCAGATTCTCACAAAATTTCAAGGGATCCAAATTATTTGCAGCTCCTAAACTGGCATGTATTTGACAACATTTTAACATTTCTTATTACAAAACAAAATGTATGACCTCAAATTCAAAGCTATTGTGTTTGAGTATGGATTCTAATGCCTTCATTATGAATTCTATGGGACATCTTCATTTACCAGGTAATTTTTTAGAAAATATTCTGTTGTTGCCAGCCCTTATTCATGAGTATTGCTGTATAGAGAGACTGCACATCAATACCTAGCCACTTGTAGTTTTCCTTCCATTTTACTGTAGCTAGTTTGTCTAATAGGTCAGTGGTGTCCCTGATATATGAATCCAAGCTTTTTTACACCATGTTGTAAGCAAAAATCTACAAATTTCCCTAGATTCTGTGTGAGGGACCCCAACCGAGGCAATCGGTCTACCCGGTGGACTCTCCCTATGTTTATGTATCTTGGATAGGATGTAAAATCCTGCCGTGACTGGATGATCCTGCCATATAAATCCATATTCGTGTTCGGAAATTTCTCCAGCTGATACTGCCTTAGACAAAAGTTTAAACAGTTCTTTCTTGTATTGTGGCAGTGGAGTGGATGTTAGTTATTTATAGTTTTTCTTGTTGTTACTATAAGTAAACCACAGACAATCTAATGTTTGATATTCAAAATAACAGTGTTACCACCTTTGTCTGAGGGCTTGACTGCAATAGATGCATCCTGTGATAGTTCAGATAGTGCTGTCATTTCAGTTTTTGATAAATTTTATCTGGCAACAATTGGTTTCTCTTTTATTAAATCCCTCACATGTTTGGTTACTGTTTTTTCAAAAGCACCTAAAACATTGTTGTAAGTCTTTGGGCGAAAGGTAGACTTTGGTTTAAATAGTTGTTTTCTTAAGTTCATTGTGTCAATATTTGCCCCAACATACTATGCCCTCTTTTCATGTTGGAGGTCAAAAGGTCAGAGTGTGCTCTATTTTCAATAAGAAGTTCTTCTAGTGTTACAAAATTCATATACTCAAGTTCTGTTGTCTCCTCATTCAAGCTATCAGTACCAAGGTGTATTGCCCTCAAATGTTCTTGTGGAGTACCAAATGCTGTTTCCTCAGTTCCTATCGGGGTGTCCGATGTCCCCCAAATTTCCTGCAGCAAAAAGTCAGAGTCCTCAAATGAGCATTCTCTGTTGTAAATCCCATCTCCAAAATATTATAATTTGGTAATTTCCAGTTATCACTCTCAAAGAAATGTATCTTTAAATACAGTTTCCGAAAAAATTCTCTAAAGTCCAGCACTATTTGAAATTCAATTATCTGTGGGGTAGAAATGAAGCTAAGACCCCTTTTCAACACAGTTTCTTGATTTTCAGTGAGGGTCAAATGGGAAAGGTTCAGTATCTTTAAACAAGATCCTTCTTTTGCTCTCCCAGCAGCCTTTCTATACCTGTTTGTTTTCCAGCCCCCCCCCTTTGTCTTTGGGGTCCAAGTGCTTCCGAAAAGAATAATCACTCCCAGCACTTCTATTAGTGTCCTTAGTTTTATTGCCTGAATTCTCTTTTTGCTGAGTCTATTTTTGATTATCCTGTCTCAAAAATATCACTGTGGATCTGCCCCTGCTCTGAGAATTCGTTTTTTTTTCCATTTCAAAACATCACCCTTCTCATAGTCATTTTTATCTCTCAGAAGTTTAGTGCTTTTTCTTTGTATCAGTTCTGACTCATACTTATGTATTTTGTTTTTTAGTTGTTCATTAATGTCTAAATATTCCTCACAGGCTTTTCAATTTATCGTGATTCCATCTGCTTTATTCAGCTCTGCAATTAGTGCTTCAAATTTGCTTAAATCATCTCTAATGAGAAGTTCTAAAAAGATTTTCAAACAGTCACATGCAGCTTTAGTTTTCATCTTTAAGCTGAAAGTCCTCAAGTCCACAGGAAGGTACAATGGATATATGTAGGCCCCTGGGTGCTTGGCCTCTATCAAGGTACTCTTTAAGCATGCTAATGTTGTAAGACACTTCTAGTTCTTTGATCAGTAGTCTCTCTAAATTAATAAAGGCAGTTCTTATCCCAGTATTTCTTTCACTAGCACCTTCTCCGGTATTAGTGTTTTACTTACTTCATAGTTTCCTTCATCGAGCATCAAAAGAATTCTAGTCCGTCTGCTCCCAACTGTATTCGGTGTTTGTGGAACTCAATGACACAGTTGCTGAATCATTCATTATCACCAAGCGTTAATTCCAATGATAAAAAATGCCATTTGCAGTTGACTAGGAAATCCTACTGTGTGTTCTTTCATCCTGTTCGTCACCCCCTGTGGCGAGTGTGATCTGTGGTAAAATAAAGTACTAAAATGAAAGACTCCAAGCCAGGCTTTACTGTGACTTAGCATTTAGGCTGTTGCTACACCACAAACGAGGTGGCCAACCTCCACATAAACGCATCCACGGAGCAAAAGCAGTGCACAATAAAGAGCCAGCACTCAGAGTAAATAATCAAAGATTTTACTGTTCAAAATAAGTGCTCAAAACAATAACAAATAATAGGAAACTGAATAGTAGCTAACCCCTAGCGCCTCGACTCCAAGAGTCTTCAAAGGGGTTGGGCTACTGAGGCAAACTACTCCTTGAGGATGGGGCTACTGAGGCAAACTATTCCTTGTGTACAATAATTAATGTGACATCACTGTTACAGGGTTTCTTAAAGTGACATTATTTACTCTATAAAGTTACCAGTCAATGCATTTTTGTCACTTATTTCATTAGTACTGAAAGATTGATTCCTGTTTCAAAAAAAAAGTTATATTACATACAAATGTGCTTAAATTACACTAATACAAAATGAATATCAAAAGTTCAAAAAACACAACCTAGTTTACACATCACTATATTATGAGCAAGGGCTGGCAGCAACAGAATATTTTCTAAAAAATTACCCGGTAAATAAAGATATCCCCATAGAATTCATAATGAAGGCATTAGAATTCATACTCAAGCACAATAGCTTTGAATATGAGGGCACACATTTTGAACAATCATGTGGCACTGCCATGGGGGCTGCCATGGCCCCTAGCTATGAAAATTTATTCTTAGGGAAATGGGAATACAAAACTGTATTGAACCCCCATATAAATCCCTATTTTGGCAACATAAAGTACTGGCTATGCTTTATTGATGACATTATCTGTATCTGGGAGGGAAATCAAGATGAAGTTGAAGATTTCATAACCTGGCTGAATAATAATGACCTTAATCTAAGGTTCACATACCAGTTTGATCCTGTCTCCCTTAACATTCTGGATCTCAGGTTATATGTTGAAACATATATTGATGAAGGATTTACCATTAATACTAAATCATTCCGGAAACTGACAGCGATCAATTCAGTTTTACATTCTGACATTGCTCATCCCTTGAGCCTCAAGAAATCAGTTCCCCACAGCAAGTTACTAAGGCTAAAAAGAAACTGCAGTAAGCAATCAGTCTTTGATTTACAAGCCAGCAATCTGATAGAATGATTTAAAGCCAGGGGCTAGGATCATGACCAATTACTGAAATCCAAACAAAGGGTGGGTAAAATCCCCAGAAACTCTTTATTCCATCCAAGTACCCAGGTTCAGTCACTCAATGTGCCATGTACCTTTATTATGGAATACAACCACTTAGCAGGGCAGATAGGCAATATTATCTTTAAAAACTGGTCCAACCGGCTAAGTGATGATGTGGTGGGATGTGCTATGGGACCCAGACCAATGGTGACATTTCATAGAGCTAGAACATAAAGGACATTTGAGATTACCAGAAAAACAAGCTATGACTGTACCAAACTTGCTCCACAAAGGCCAAAAGGCTTTTATAAATGCAAAAGATGTAATGTCTGTAAGTTTGCTACCTAGAATAACACCTTTACTCACCCCCAGAATCTAGAATGCACAATGAAAATTCAGGATCTCATTACTTGTGACACCTCATGTGTAGTCTACGTGCTCTGGTGTGAGTGTAACCTCATATACATAGGTAAAACATTGAGACCATTGAATATACACTTACAGGAGAACGTAAGATCCATGATCAGTGCTAGGAATGACACATTCTAGTAGGGACACACTTTGCTACATATCACAGTTCGTCACCAGATAGCATAAAGTTCATGGGCATTGACTGGGTACCACCTGAATCAATAGGAGGTGATAGAGTGAATAAGCTGCTTCAAAAAGGAAGTATGTGGATCTTTAAATTTAACAGTGTGATACCAGAGGATTTAAATAACAACTGGGACCTCAAACTATTCCTAAAATAAGAAATATGTATGTATACACTGCTACAAAGAGTAAAAAAAGTCCTTTTGAAAATTGTGCACGATGGGAGTATGATGAGTCTATGACAGCTTGTTTTGTAATAAGAAATATTAAAGTGTTGTCAAATACATGCCGGTTTAGGAGTTGCATATAATTTGGATCCCTTGAAATTTTGTTAGAATCTGATGCTAGTTCTGTTAATGAATTGAATGCTGTCACATAATTGAAATAGACATAGTATTGTCTTTATATATTTTTTCACTTTCTCCTTATTATATTTTTTACTTACAGGTTTAACATACCATTCCCCTCTGGGTTCCTACCTACCCGGTTGGCACTTACCTAATGGAGTACTGATATATGCAGCCTTGATGCTCATCAGACCCAGGATTCAAATGCCAGTGGATTTGGTAGTGGTTCTGTAAACTATGTTACAGTATGTGTTTTGAACTTTTGATATTCATTTTGTGTTAGTGTAATTTAAATGCATTTGTATGTAATATAACCTTTTTTTTTAAATAGAAATCAATCCTTCAATACTAATGCAATAAGTACAAAAATGCATTGACTGGTAACTTTATAGTGTAAATAATACTGCCACTTTAAGAAACCCTGTAGCAGTGATGTCACTGTAATTATTGTACATAAGGAGCAGTTTGCCTCAGTAGCCCCACCTCCTTGAAGATTCTTGGAGTTGAGGCACTAGGGGTTAGCTACTACTCGGTTTTCCTAGTATTTGTAATTGTTCTAAGCACTTATTTTGAACAGTGAAAGTTTTGATTATTTACTCTGACAGAGTTCTGGCTCTTCATTGCACACTGCTTTTGCTCTATGTATCTGTTTATGTGGAGGTTGGCCACCTCATTTGTGGTGCAGCAGCAGCCTAAATGCTGAGTTGTGGTAAAGCCTGGTTTGGATTCTTTTGTGATTTCAACCTAAATTGGTTGAGTGGCAAAGAATCAGACTATGACTCCCTGCTAAAACAGCACAATCTTATCCAGACAGTTATACTAACCACCAGGTGAAATCCTCATATTGCCACCCAAATCCTCCTGTACTGAATCATCACTAGCAGGACTGTACTACAAGCTGGACTAATGGCTGACTGCATCAGTGACCACTCACCAACGTTCATCCTCTGGTCAACCAAAACCAAGCTCCCTCTCCCCAAATACCTATCTCTTTGAAACTTTCATTGTCTAGACATCCCCCTTCTCCTTAGAGAAGCTTAGTCACTGGATTGGTCTCTACTTTACTCCCTCACCGATGCATCCTCAGCAGCGACATCCTTCACCCAGACTCTGCTGGCACTCCAAGAAAAGTATTTCCTATTACAACTAGACGGGTCCATAGCAGCTGCTCCCATTGGATCACCAAAGATCTTCTCTCCCACATAAAGGACAGGGACCGTGCCTGGACTGCCCACAAGGTATCCCCCCATCTCCATCCTCTGGGATGCCTACAGGCACCTGAGAAACCAGTGCAAACACTTGGCCAAGTCCCTGGAGCAGAACTACTAATGTAACCTTCAGGAAAAAGTCTTGGTGACCCAAAGAAGTTCTGGGAGTCTATTGGTTTGGGTTTGCTTCTAAATCCCAAAACTGGCAAGGCTGCCCCTCAGATCAGTTCCCCCACTGGCCTGGTAACCGACCCTTTAGAAGTGGCCAAGGCTTTTAATGATAGATTTACTGACCTATCTGTGCTCCTCTCCAAGATCCCAAGTTGCCTACCCAATGGATCGGCATCTCACCCCCAAACTGACCTATCTGTTGCCCCACTTCACCCAGTCCCCCTTTTTACTTCAAGGCTGTCTCCCCTATTGATACCTCTAAACTTCTCAAAGGTCTCCATAACCACAGCTTCCCCGGGTATGATGCCTCTACCCTATCTTTCTCAGACTCATCTCCCCTGCTATTATCAAGCCCCTTACATTTATTTTCAACCTTGCCCTCTGTACCTCTACCAATCTGGAACCCTGGAAAATGGCCAAAGTGATACTTGTCTTCAAAGCTGGTGACCCCCACTCCACCGACAACTACTGGCCTATCTCCATCCTCCCCCATCTAAGTAAGCTCCCCAAGAAAGTCATCCAACACCAGCTCGCTGAACATGTTGCAAAGTACAACCTCATGTGTAGCCAGCAGCATGGCTTTCACAAGAATCATAGTGCCACCACTGTCCTTGCACTGCTGACAGACCACTTCCTCAGGAACATGGACAATAGTCTAGCCACTGGCACAGTCTTCATAGACCTCTCTCCAAGGCTTTTGACTTGGTAAATCATGCCCTCATCCTCTTGAAACTACACCTCCTTGGCTGCTTCCACAAGGTATCCAAGCTGGTTACTCAGCTACCAAAACAAAAAAAGCAAAAAGGAAATCCAAAACACTTCTGATCATAGGAGACTCCATGATTCAGGGAATTGATACCTACCTCCAGCTGGGGGTAATGGTCAGATGTCTCCCAGGTACATCAGTGTGAAGAGACACTGACCATATTGTTAAAATCATGCAGGAAGCAGGAGGAAACATCTATGTCCTGGTACACATAGGGGACTAATGATCTTGCCAGCCAGTCAGTTGTGGAGACCTAGGAACACCTGACCAGGCTGGGAGACAAACTGTCATCCATTTCTTCTGGCATCTCCTTCTCTGAGGTCCTGCCAATCTGGGAGGGCAGCAGATGGATGGAAGGTCAGAGAAGGGGAGATTGGGGAGCTAAACATGTGGCTTAAGGGCTGGCACCAGGAAAAAGGACACACATTTGTGGGGAACTGGCAACAGTTTTGGGAGCAAAAGTTCTTTAAATTGAATGGACTGCATCTGACTAAGGAGGGAATCAGTGCTTTGGGGCAGAAGTTTGACATCTTTGCAGACTATTTAAACTAGCAAATGGGGAGAGGGGTGCAGCACCTGATACAGCGAATGGGAAGAACACCCATCCCCCCTCAGCTAGTGATCAAACAGGAGTTCAGCATGTTGGTAGTTCATTTGCATCACCAGGTAAGGAAAAAGGGTCCAGCTCCCCATACGACATGTAGGGGGAAACGCCAGACCTCATCCAGCAACTAACACACCAAAATCTGGCCAATGGAAAATCATGTACACAAATGCCCGCAGTCTGGGAAAAAAGATGCCAGATCTGCAGACAACAATGACAGGGGCTAAACTGAACATAGTAGCCATTAGCAAGACATGATTCACCAGTAACCACACTTGGGAGACTTCAGTACCTGGCTATGTACTGTTCAGAAAAGACCAAGGTGCAAAGGGAGGGGAGTGGCCCTTTATGTCAATGAAAATATGAAAGCTACAGCAATTCAGAATACACATAAGGAGCCAGAAGAACTGTGGGTCACTCTGGAAACAAGAAATGGGACAACCATACAAACTGGGGTTGTCTACAGGCCTCCAGTCCAGAGGGAGGACAGAGACACATTACTGTTAGAAGATATACAAAACATGACAGCTAAAGGGGAGGTTCTGATAATGGGAGACTTCAACATGCCAGATACAGATTGGTCAATACCAGCAGGAACATCCGCCAGAAGTAGACACATAGTGGATTCCCTGCAGGGAGAGGGCCTTAAACAACTGGTACATCAACCCACAAGAGACAGGGCTATCCTAGATCTAGTACTGACTAACAGGGAAAGGATCACAAATCTCCAGGTAAAAGGTTACCTCAGGGCCAGTGACCATCACATGGTATGGTTCAATTTGGCCACTAGAACTAAATCATCACATTCCAAGGCAAAAATATTGGACTTCAGAGGAGCTGACTTTGATAAGATGGCCAACAGAGTTAAGCTAGCCCTGCAAGAAGAAATACAGGTGAGGGGGTACAGGCAAAGTGGGAAAACATTACTGATGCAATACTTGAAGCAACATCCCATTGTGTTAGGGAGAAAGGCAAGAGCAAAAGAAGGAGGAAACCACTCTGGTTCTCAAAAACAGTAGCAGAAAAAGTCAGAGCCAAAAGGCTGACCTTCAGGAAATACAGTACAAGGGAACGCAGAGGGACGAAGATAGGGAGGCATACCAAACTTCCCTAAGGGAAGCAGGGAAGACAGTAAGGCAGGCAAAGCCCCAAACCGAGGAAACACTTGCACGAACAGTAAAAGAAGGGGACAAGACTTGCTACAGATACATTAGTGAAAGGAGAAAGTCCAGAGGGGGTATTCCTAAGATGAAAGGGGATAAGGGGGAGTGTGTGGAGGAGGACCAGGGAAAAGCATCAATCTTAAATAGATAGTTCTGCTCAGTATTAACTGAGGAGAAGGTAGGGCAGGGCCCACAGCTGAGCACCATGGACACGGGGGGGGGGTGTGCACAAGTCCCTTCACAAAAGAAAGGGTCCTACAAGAGCTTGCTAAGCTCAGGATGAACAAGGCAATAGGACCAGATGGCATACATCACATTGTACTAAAGGAGCTAAGGGTGGAACTAGCAGAGCCATTATCAGAACTGTTTAGTGAGTCTCTGAGCACAGGAGAGATCTCAGAAGACTGGAGAAGGACTCATGTGATCCCACTCCACAAGAGTGGTAGCAGGGAGGAGGCAGGGAACTACAGACCAGTCAGTCTTACCTCAGTAGTGGGCAAGATTATGGAGGCACTCCTTAAGGAAAGGACAGTGCAACATCTGGAATCCATAGGAGCACAAGATCCAAGACAGCATGGCTTTACAACAGGAAGGTCCTGTCAAACTGATCTCACAGATTTATTTGACTGGATAACCAGAGTAGTGGACCAAGGAGGTGCAATTGATGTCGCCTACCTTGACTTCAGCAAAGCTTTCGATACTGTTCCACATAGAAGATTGATTAATAAGGCTCAGGGTGGGTCAGAAGTTGATCAACTGGGTGGAAAACTGGTTGGAGGAAAGAAAACAAAGAGTGGTGGTAAATGGTATACAGTCAGAAGAGATGAAAGTTATAAGTGGGGTACCTCCGGGATCAGTCCTTGGGCCAGTCCTCTTCAATATCTTAATCAGTGACATTGCAGATGGACTGGAGGGTAAGGTTTGTCTGTTTGCAGATGACTCCAAGATCTGCAATAGAGTAGATGATTCAGATGGGGTGGGCAGAATGAGACGAGATCTGGATAAACTGGCAAAATGGTCAGAAGAGTGGCAACTGGGGTTTATCGCAAATAAGTACAAGATCATGCACATAGAGAAGAGAAACCCTGAAGCCACCTATAGGTTAGGAGGGGAGTTGCTGGCAATCACAAGGGAAGAAAGAGACTTGGGCATCATCATCATCATCACAGATGACCTGAAATCATCCAAGCAGGCCACTAAAGCAGTAGGTAAGGCTAGAGGGATGTTGGGGTATATTAGTAGGGCTATCCTGAGTCGTAAGAGGGAGGTAATAATCCCTCTTTACAAGACACTGGTTAGGCTCTATCTGGAGAACTGCATGCAGTACTGGAAGCTGCACCTGCACAAGGACATTAACTAAATGGAGGCAGTCTGGAGAAGGGCAAGCAAAATGGTGCAGAGACTGCATCAGAAAACATATGAGGACAGATTAACGGAGCTCAATATGTATACCCTAGAGCAAAGGAAGGAGAGAGGTGGTATGATTGAAACATTCAAACATCTTAAGGGCATTAACAAGGTGAAAGAGTCTAACATGTTTCAATATAAGAAAAATAGCAGGACAAGAGGACACAGTACGAGACTAGAGGGAGGTTGATTAAGGGGCAATGTGAGGAAGTTCTTTTTCACAGAAAGGGTGGTGGATGCATGGAACGGCCTATCTCAGGAAGTGGTGGATATGAATACAGTGCAGGGCTTCAAACAGGTATGGGATAGACATAAGGGAGCAATACAGTGCAAGCGGTCAGAAAGTTGTGAGAATTTTCAGCCGCGGTCAGAAGGTCGTGTGCTATTAGTAGAAGGGACAGTATGCCGCCGTTCAAGCGGTCATGGTCAAAAAGGTGCCAGTTAGTGGTGTGACCATTAAAAAAAGCGACAGCGATGTTCTCTCCAGCACTGACAGCAACTGACAAAAATGACAGCTACACTGGCACTGACAAGCACTGACAGCACTGACATCAACAATGACACTGACAAGCACTGACAGCATTTCCTTTCTAATTGGTTTTCAAGTCAGCTCTGGTAGTCTATCCCTATTTAAGCTGCTGAAAACTGAATTCAGTAATTCTCTCATTCACCTATCGGCAGACGTGGAGTACGTGCAGACACAGAAAGGCAAGCAAAACCTTGCACTGGACAATTACCTTTACATGAAGGAGAAAGACGGTGCACAGAGTAAGGTGTTCTGGCATTGCGAATTGCAAACTTGCCATGCCCGTCTGAATACTCTAGGGGATACAATTACACTCCCTCCTTCAGAGCACAATCACGCACATATTCATGGCAGGCTTGAGGTCCTTGCTGCTCATGCGGACATGAAACACCAAGCAGCTGAGTCGGACGAGGCTACAAGAAATGTACCCCAGGCACTCCAGAATGTATCAGTCATGCATGCTCACCTATTGCCATCACAGGACACTCTAAGGTGAGATGTTCGCCGACAGCGGCAGCAGGTTGGGAGCTCTGATGTTGATGTTTCCCATTACTCACAGACTCTCAGTGGTGAGCAGTTTCTGTGTGTAAACGATGCTAATCTACTCATATTTGCCAGTGACACAGACCTTAGAGTGCTGAATGAAGTGAACCACTGGTTCTGCGATGGCACTTTTTCAGTGACCCCACAAGAGGATGACCAGCTATACACAATTCATGCATTTGTGCATGGAGTAAATAGGCCATGTGTGTACGCTTTACTACCAGGCAGAAGTGAAAGCGTATACAGAAATCTGTTTGTACATCTGCAACAATTGCTTGGTGGAAAGCTGCATCCAATATCCGTTATGACAGATTTTGAAAGGGCAGCAATAAATGTTTTACAGGAGATGATACCCAGTGCAGATCTTGTTGGGTGTAACTTTCATTTGGGGCAGGCAATGTGGCCACGAGTGCAACAAGAGGGGATGCAAAGTCGGTATATTAAAGATGAAGCCTTTGCCCACAAAGTCCGATGCATCCTGGCACTGGCTTTTGTAACAGAGAACAAGGTGGAGACATTGTTTGAGATGATGCAGGACGACTCTGATTTTGAAAAAGTAGAGTGTCTTTTGGATTATTTCGAAGACACCTATGTAGGGCATGTAACAAGAAATAAAAAGAAAAGGCATCCAGCTAGGTTCCCTGTCAGGTTCTGGAATCAGTATGACTGGGTGATGTTGGATTTGCCACGCAGTAACAACACACTTGAGGCATGGCACAGAGCTTTCACTCGAACTGTTTCCATTGCACACCCAACTCGTGTAAAACTTGCAAGAAAATTACCCCAGAAACAACACGCAGTGTCATTACAAATAAGGCAGCTTGAGCTAGGTCAGCAAGGGCCTAGAAAGCACTGCAAGTACATCTGTATAAATAAAGTCTTTTATTCCATATGTTCAGATTTTAATAATAGGTCAGAAAAGCAATATCTGAGTGACATAGCGACCGTTATTGAGGTTAACGTCATGTACATTTTAAATTGTAAAATTTTGCTGGTTTGCATTATTTGCACATATTAATGAGCGATGCACCTAAATTGCACATCATAAACTAAGCAGATTTTAAAAGCATTCTTTTGTGTACTGTAAAATGAACTAAAGCACAATAGAACAAGCATATTTTTAAAATGTTGTTGTTTTGTTATTGTCCGTATTTAAATTGCACTTGAACGAGTGTATTTTTAAAAGCATTCCTCTTTATTTGTAATGTAATTGATGTAATAAAAGTTTGAACTCTATCTGACTATCATTTTTGTCCTAACACAGGTCGACATTTTGTCAGTCTACAATGGTTGCTGTCGACAATTGATATCGTCGACTACTTCTTGCGTCGACTAAAAGATCAGCTACCAATAGTCCATGTGACATATAGTCCATGACAATTTGACCACAACTATTTGTCCGGCGGCTATTTGGCTGCTAACAGCAATACAGATGAGTATGACTAGATAGGCCATTGAGAGAGTACAGACCTATGGCACGTTCATAAGGTAGAAAAAACGGGCAGACTGGATGGGCCTTGCAGTCCTTATCTGCCGTCAACTTCTCTGTTTCTATGTTTCTACGTCTCTAATCACTCCAAATTTGTCTGTGTGGGCCGTCTGCTCCCCTACCCTGCCTGTCTCTACCGGTGACCCCCAGGGATCAATTCTGGGCCCCCTGTTTTTCTCCTTATTTATAAATTCCCTTCACTCTGACAGTCTAACCTGTTGCTCCCTCCTCTAAGTGAATGACCTTGTCCTTTTAGTCAGTGATAAATTCCCCTCCTGCATTTCCACAGTCCTCACCGAAAACTATGGAGCAGCCCATAACTGGTTTGCTATCAACCTCCTCCTGGTGAGCGTTAAAAAACAAAGTCTATGCTGTTCAGGTCCAAGCTCTTCCTAGCCAAACTCAAATCTGACTCCTTTCTTCACATTGTCTCCCCCAATAGCCAAATGCTTGAAAATGTTGATACTTTCAAGTATCTTGGTGTCTTACTTGACTCCTCCCTCTCCTTCTCTGAGCACATTAACTTAGTAGTTCGCAGGATTCACCAAAAGCTGGGTATAGCCTACAGATTCAGAGACTACCTCACTCCTGAAGCCCGTATTGCCATAGTTCAGGATTACCTGCTCCCCATAATCAATTACTGTTCCTCCATCTACACTTTGACTTTCTTTTCCCTCATCACTAAGCTCTCCACCTACAACAGTGCCTGTTGCTTCACCTTACTGGCCCCTTTCTCCACTCACCACTGTGTCCTTTATCAGTTTCTGGAGTGGCTCCCACTCCAAGGCTGTTTCAATCTTGCCTTTTGCTGCTTGGTTGATAATGCTGTTCGTACTCGCCAAGAGTCCCCTCTTGCAGCCCCATTCCAGGTCAGAACCTCACGCTGCTGCCTACGCTCTAATTCTAACCTCCATCATGTTCCCAGGGTATCTACCAACATGGGCGGGAGAGCCTTATCTGCTGCTGCCCCCTCACTATGGAATAAGTTGCCAGCCGGGCTTCACTCCCTGAATACCCACCATCTGTTCAAATCCCACCGCAAAGACTGACTCCTAGCCAAGTCTAGCTGTCAGTGTTTCTCTGACTAGCCTCTTTCTCCCCCCTCCTCCCGTGACAGGTGAAATTGATTACCTGACACTGTGTGTCCTTATTTGACTCTCAGTTACCTGTAATCTGCCTCTGAACTCAATACTCTGTACCAGTGTTGCATAGATCTGTTGTCTGTATTGTCTTGCATTGGTTCATACCATTGCATTTGACTTGTCCTGTGCTCAGTTGTATTCTGCATTGCTTCTGTGTTATGTAATTTGTTTATTGTTTATTGTATTGCTTTGTATTTTGTATTTGTTTATTGCCACCTCCTGTGCCATTACCATGGCCCAAGTCATGTCTAAAAGTGGTTCCTGGGATCAGTGCACTTATCCGGTTACCAAAGTCATAAATAAATAAAGAAAAAAACAAATAAATAATGTTCTTTTAAATTGTATCAAACTGTCACTATGCCCCATCATCACTGGCAAACATTCCATTCAGACACAACCCTTTGATTAAACCAATATCCCCTTAGTTTTTTTTTAAATGTTTCCCTTGTATCTGCCTGGCATGTCAGAGCCAGTTTTGGGTTTGCCTTGTCTGTTTTTGTTACAAGTGTTTTCATAGTGTAGTGGCATTTTTCTTATGGGCTCTCTTTTGGCCCGTTAGTGTTTCTGTAATGTAAGGTTCCCCAAGAAAAGGGGGCATGTCTGCAGCTGGTTGTCCCTTAGCTCACTGGTGATGTCATGGATTTTTGTGGTATACAGCAATATGTAGTGACTTTGTCGGTTGGGAGGGCAACTTGTAGTCCAGAGCCACATGTGGCATCATTAGTACGTGGATTTTATGATCGGAAATCAAATGGAGCAGTGCAGCCTATGGTGATGGTGACAGTAAAGGGCATGATGTTGGAGAAGGCAGCTGGCGCAGTAAGGGAGAAGATGGCAGGAGCATGGGGGGCTTCTTAAGTGAGGAGAGGAGAGGAGAGGAGAAGAGAAGAGAAGAGGGGAGAGGTGTGTTGAAGGACATGGTTGTTTGGTAAGTAAGGGGGGTGAGTTGCTCATTGTGTGTTTCTGTGAGTTTCTTTTTGCAACATTGAGGTGGTGCATCGAGGGACATGCTGTTGGAGAATGGGGGAGTTGTATGGTCCCTTGATTGTTTTTCTTTTTTTAGCAGTTTTTTTTTTTTTTGTAGCTGTACTCAGTTTGGAAATTGTTGTTAATTGATAGGCTGTAATTAGTTATTGTTTAATTGGCCATGTGCAAGCTGTGTTTACATTTTCTAGTTGTGAATTTTTTCCTACTGTATAAAGGTTTGCCTCAGAAGGTATATAATTGGACCTCCGGAAATAGCTTCAATTGGTGGGTATACAGCTTTATCTGAGAAGTATACAGCGTTAGTTGGCGAGGCATATTGGGAAATGAATGGTAATGGTTCATATGCAGCATATATTTATATTACATTGATCTGGGACTTTTATCCCATAGGATCCATTATTAGTTATTTACCTGCATACCTCTGCAATCAAGGCTGTATATAGAGTCAGACTAGCCCACCAGGAATCTGGAAATTTCTAGATGGGCCCCTTCTGTTGGGTACCTGGCCATCTTCTGAACTCTGAAAATCTTTGGTTTTATCATCTATTTTTGAATTAAATGAGCATTCTAGGTATATGTAAGATGCAAACACAGCTAGTGCATCATGCTGAAGTGGAATACTGATATGTGTGTGTCACCCTGGGCCCTCCCCTATTGATTTTCCAAGTGGGCCCCTGTGTCAGTTTTCCAGGTGTACGCCTGTACCCAAGTCCAACCCTGGCTGAATACCTCTGCAATCAACACTTTATACCCCTGGAAAAAAGCATCCATAGAACATACAAACATATGAATTAAGTCAGCAGGAGAAGGCCTGTTGGTCTATCTAGTCTGCTCGTGTTGTAGGTTTTTGTGGACCCTGACCCTCACCTATCTGCCCCCTTTTGTTCTTGGCATTCCCTTTTACCCTGTCACTCCCCCTCTTAAATCCAGAGGCTCCCTTTGTCCCCCATATTGATCCCATTCATATATTTGAATTTCTCAGTCATGTCACCCCTTTCTCTCCTCTCCTTTTTTTTTTTTTAATCTCTCACTATCCCCGGGCATCCTTCAGGAGTACCCTCTCAGACACAGCCCTACTCCCAGCCTGAACCTCCACATTTCTCCCCAGATCTCCCTCCTACCCAACGGACAACAGCAGGCATGACCCCTGGTACCATCTCCAGGGCTGATTCCGCCCTTCCACGGCAGCTGGCTCCTAAGTATGAGGTGCCTACCTTGTCGCTGGGTGAACCCCCATGGAGAGAGATCGAGAGCACGTCAGGCTGACAATTGGGATGTGGGCTAATCCACTGGGGCCACTGTCATCTCCCGACATTGTGTGAGAGACTTTTTATTGCTTTCTCTGGTCCCTCCTCCGTGGATCTTGGTTGTGCAATGACGACCAGTGTCCACCAAGCTCCACCCCTACTTGCCTTCGGCTCATGTCATCCTCTCTTGGCTACCCTCGGCCCACCGTCAGGATCGTGCAGACGGCCTTGGGATTCCTACTCCCCCGGGCTAGAGGCTGTCCCTTGGATGCTTCATCGCTGCCCACCCCTGCCATCCCCCGACTTTCTAGGCTCACTCCTGAACCCGGGTTGTTGACGTGACGCAAGGTAAGGCATCTAACACCTTAACCCTCAGTGCCACTAGGTCGGCTTCCCTCCTCTCCTTGAGGGAGTACATGTTTAACACCTCTAATCTCTCCTTGTACAGTCTGCCCTGCTGGCCCTTGATCATTTTTGTTGCCCTTCTCTGCATCACTTCTAACTGCACTGTGTCTTTCTTGTGGTAGGGTCACCAGTACTGCACACCATACTCCATATGCCGCCACATGAGAGGATCTGTATAGTGGCAGTATAGTTTCCTCTCTCCTGTTGTTAATCCCCCGGCAATCCAGCACAGTATTCTTTTGGCCTTTGCTGCCACCTTCATGCATTGGGATGACAGCTTCAAGTCCCTGCTAATCATTACCTCCAGGTCTTTCTCTTCTACTATCTCAGTCACCAAGATCCCTCCCATCCTTTAATCCATCTGTGGATTCTTTGCCTTGACATGCATTATTTTGCACTTCTTTGCACTGAACCTGAGTTGCCATAACCTTGACCACCTTTCTAGCTTTTCCAGGTCTTCCCTTAGGTCCTGAACTCCTTCTGCTGCATCCACTCTCTCACAGAGCTTTGTGTGTCATTTGCAGACAAACATATCTTGCCCTTGACTCCTTCACCAATATACATAGTCATCTCCTCCCCTTGCCTTACTGCTAAGGTCCCCTTTTAACTATCCCAGGCATGCTTGAATCCCATCACCATTTTGGCACCCACCACCTCCACTGGAAGGCTGTTCCAGGTGTCCATCGCCCTCCCCATGTAGAAGTATTTCCTCACATTTCCTCTGACCCCCCTCCAACTTCATAGTGTGCCCCCTTGCTCTCAAGCTTCATTTTCTAAGAAAAATGCTACCTTCCTGTACCTTATTAATACCTGTTAGGTATTTGAATGTTTCTATCATATCCTCCCTTTCCCTCCTCTCCTCCAGAGAGTACATATTCAGTTCCTTGAGACTCTCCTTATAGGGTTTTTGATGTAGGCCCTGCACCATTTTGGTAGCCGTCTTTTGTACCACCTCCACCTTATCAATGTCTTTCCGAAAGTGGGGCCTCCTGAACTGGACACAGAACCTGAGGTGGGGTCTTACCATTAATCTATACAGTGGTAATATAACCTTCTTATTTCTACTGGTGATACCCCTTCCTGTGTACCCGAGCATCCTGCTGGCCTTCCCTACTGCCTTATCACACTGCTTGTCTACCTTCACGTCATCAGAATTGATTACCCCAGGTTCCTCTCCTCTTTGGTGGATGCCAGTACTTCCCTTTCCAATTGGTACATAGCCCCCGGGTGTCTGTGCCACAAGTGTATGATTTTGCACTTGTTTGCATTGAAATCCAGCTTCCTAACCCCTGACCATTCTTTCAACTTTTTCAAATCATCCCTCATTTCCCCCCCTCCACTCCCACCCGGTGTGTCTGCTCTGTTGCAGATTTTTGTGTCATCCATGAACAGTCATATTTTCCCTTCTAACCCATCTGCAATGTCACTAATAAAGACATTGAAGAGGATCGGTCCTAGTACTGAGCCCTGAGGTACCCCGCTGGTCACCTTGCCTTCTCCAGAGTGGACACCATTTATCACCACCCTCTGATTCCTGTAGCTTAACCAACTTCTTACCCACTAATAACTTTTTGACCCACTCCCAGACAGGCCAGCTTGTAGCAGTCTTCTGTGTGGAATGGTGTTGAAGGTCTTACTGAAATCCAGGTAGGCCACACCTACCGATCCTCCTTGATCCACTATCCAGGTCACCCAGTCAAATAACTCGATCAGGTTTGTCTGGTAAGACTGCCCCATTGTGAAACCATTTTGCCTTGGATCCTGTAATCCACTGGTTAAAAGGTAGTCCACTATCCTTTCTTTTAGTAGTGTTTCCATTACTTTGCCTACTACCGAAGTCAGGCTGACAGGTCTGTAATTTCCTGTCTCCTATCTGTCCCCACTTTTGTGAAGTGGGACCACATCTGCCCTCCTCCAGTCCCTTGGAACCTCCCCAGTTTCTAATGATAAGTTGGACAGAGTTGTCAGATGTGCAGCCAGCACATCTTGGAGCTGCTTCAGTATCTTAGGGTGTACCCCATCAGGTCCCATTGCCTTGTCTATCTTTAATTGTGCTAGTACCTTGAGGACTTTCTCCTCTGTAAAAGGACTGGTGTCCACCTCTCTACCATTTATGCCCTTGTCCCTTATGTTTAGCCCATTATCTACCATATAATTTATGAAGATGTTAAACAACACTGGCCCGAGCACCAAGCCTGGTGGGACACTGCTTGTCACATTCCTGAATCCAGGTAATCCCCCCCACCTTTGACCTTTGAACCAGTTGGTTACTCATTTTGAGATGCTTTCCCCACCCCCCAGATCCTCCAGTTTCCTGATCAATCTTTTGTGTAGCACTGAGTCAAAGATCTTGCTAAACTCTAGATATTGGGGGTAGGAAGAAGAAGGCTGCTGGTTAACTAGGATCTGCAGCTTATCCATCAGGTAGGGAAATGGGCAGACTGGGTGGGCCAAGCGGTCCTTATCTGCCGTCAAATTCTATGTTTCTATGTTTCTATATAGGACATCCATTGCATGCCCCCTGACCACCATCTTAATCAAAGAAATCTTACCAGGTTTGTCTGTCAGGATCTCCCAACCATGAACTCATGCTGCTTTGCATCCTGCAGATCATTTTCCTGCAGGTACATCACCAGCTTTTCCTTTAGAATAGTCTCCATGTGCTTACACACTATGGAGATCAGGCTGACTAGTCTGTAATTTCCTGGGTCATCCCTGGGACCACATTTGTTTAGGGGCACCACATGAGCTGTTCTCCAATGTGATGGTACAACCCCAATCTTAGAGAGTTGAACAGGTCTACTAGGGGTGTTACAAGATCTTCTGCTGACACCTTTAGCACTCTGGGATGTATGTCATCTGGGTCTGGGAACTTGTCAACTCTGATTTGGCAGTCTAGACACTTTTGGGCAGTCTGGGTTCAAGTCTCAGCTAAGGCACTTGCTTCTTTCTCTCATCTGTGTGCATGTGTTCCATAAGTATGTGCACCGCTCTCTTCTGATTGAAAAAGTCTAGACACCACTCCCAGCCTTACCTTCCTTCCCCTAGGTGGTGGTAGTGGGACCCACAGCACTTCAGCCTTCCCTTCCTCTTCTTCATCCCTCATGCTTGAAATTCCCTCCTTTATATACACTGCTACCCCCACCTTTGCCTATATCCCTGTCCCTTCTATATAACTTGTAACCCGGGATAGAGAGGTCCCACTTATGGTTTGGTGTAGCCTAGGTCTCTGTGACTGCTACTATATCTACTTTTCGTCAGCCAGCACAGCTTGCAGGTCAGCAGTCTTA
Source organism: Neoceratodus forsteri (assembly GCA_016271365.2). Lineage (NCBI taxonomy): Eukaryota > Metazoa > Chordata > Ceratodontiformes > Ceratodontidae > Neoceratodus > Neoceratodus forsteri. Next base: position 719,148,697 of record CM057458.1, on the reverse strand, counting down.
TTTCCAAGACTTATCGCATTTAGTGCTACCACCTTCCACATGACTCTGTACCACTTTCCCCCATTTACTGTGTCCATTTCTTCAGTCTTCTGCTCCCTGCTTTTCTCCACCCCATCATTACAACATTACAAAGACCAAAAAAAAAAATAATTACCAGTTAAGCAAATTAGCAGATCAGTTAAAACACTTACCATACCAATTACACTAATGCCCATGGAAATTAAGAAATTTACCATATTGCACTCTTAAATGAATACCAGACTTACAAAAGACCTATCCAAAGCAAAATCAAAACAATATATATATATTTTTTAATTTAGTTGTTTAACCAGGTATAGCACACTAAGCTGAAAGCTTTTTTACAGGAGCGACCTGGGAGTACAAGGAGGTTAAGTGACTTGCTCAGGGTCACACAGTATGCAAGTGGAAGCTGTGGGATTCAAACTCAGGTCTGGTCTGCTGGATGTCACCAGATTTGCAGCTCAGAGCCCTAGACCACTGTGCTATACTGCCTCCTCCAATATCAACTGCAGCTTAACAGTAACCCAAAAATTCCCCTATTTCTCACTAAACAACTATGCGCCTCGACTCACCATCTCTCTCTCCTTAGATCCCAGTGCTTCCATGCTGCTGCTGACATGTCCTACAAAGCTCTTTACCTTCCTCAGATACCAGGCCTGCCATGCTGATTCCTCCATTTTTGGGACTGAAGAGAGCATGCTGGTTACACACCACTCCCAGCCACAGAATCCGTATGCTCCCATGCATCATACCACCACTCCTGACTGCAGTCTCCAGAAGCTCCCACATGTTACCAATACCAAAGTAAAGGATGGTCCATTGCAGCCATGCCTCCTTTAAAGTGACACTGTCAATCCTTTCTACAACATATTATTTCTAGTTGAAAACCCACAGTCCATGATTGCTTATCGTCTCTAAAATGTATTGGTGTTGCTGGTTGTTTTATCTGCTTCCTTTCTTAGTAGAACTGAAGTGCATTCTAATGGTGTAATTCTACCCAACCTTGTTGTTTCAAATCCTTGATCTACTCTTATTGCATACTTCCTGAATATAAAGAACACTTCCAAACAGTACATAAACTCATAATGCAATAGTCATAAAGAACTCCTCTGAACAGTGCATTCACTCATGATGTAGTAGTCTCCTCTTCTTCCACTGCATCATGAGTGACTGGACTGTGTTTGGGGTGTTGCCAAGGTAAGGAAATACGCAGTGGGAGTTGGTCAGGGACTGTAAGCAAGCAAGTTTTTGTGTGGTAACACCAGTATGGTGGCCAGTATGTGTTTAATTTTTTTTTTTATGTTAAAAAGGAAAAAGGAACCAGACTCAAACTGCCAGTTACGTCAGCAACCTCTGCAGAATGTGAGCAATCTTAAACATGTGCTTTTAAATTAGAGACACTTTGAAGGCTAAGGGGATTAACGGTGTCACTTTTATAGGGGGCTCTACACCATGGCAATAAATAGAAAGGGGGAAAGTCAGAACACATCAAAATTTCCCTACGCTATGTATAGATAGGGCAAACAAAATGCAACACAAGACTCAGAAACGATCACAAATGTGATTAAAAGATAAAACAAAAACACTGTCCAGATGTATAATATAGAATAATGTGTAAGTACACCATTCTGGGAAATGAACCCTCTTGGTGGCTATTCAGATCATAAAAACCACTTTCCTGTCAGGCTTGTGGCCTTATGATTTCCTAGTACCCTCAATGTGTTTATTTCCTCATACTGCACTTACCTGTCATCGATTCTATTAGCTTGGCTCTACCCAGACTTCCAGGAATTTGATCTGATGGGTCTACCCAATCTGACACAACTCACATTAGGGGTGAGGGTGGTGGGATGTGGATCTGAATCAGAGCTGGTTCACTAATTTCTTATTTGAAACCTATAAAGACACCCTCTGCCTGCTATTACCATACTTATCTATTATATTTTGTACTTATGACCATTTTCTACTGTCAGGCCCTTCGTGCTGGTGTTTACCTTATGTATTGTTAGTTATTGTACGTGTGAATTTTTCCTACTATCCCAGGCTACCCATGTAAATGGTCCTTGTGCCAAGTGGGCCTTTCTTAGTTACCAAAGAGTCAAATAAATAAATAAATAAGATTATTCCTACTTGCAGGATATATAATACCAGAGAAAGGAAGTATATCTGGGAACCTCAGGTCCAACCATGTGAACCTGTAGCTCAGTAGTTGGAGCACTGGGACAGTGTTTTGAGGGCCTGAGTTCAGCTCCCAGTAGATATGTTTTACTCATTAAAGGGGGCTTAAAGATGATGCATTTCAATGCACAAAGCTTAGCTTCTAAAGTGCGCATGGTAGAGGCCTGGGTCACTTATTATAAGCTCGATATTTTAGCTATTACTGAGAACAGGTTTTCCCCCTCTATACCAGATAATGAGTTAAAATTACCAGACTACCCCATTTATAGAAAGGATAGGGCCAAGGCAAAAGGGGGGAGGTGTAATGTTTTACATTAAAAATACGATGATTGCTGTATCTCTCATTCATTATGACTCGGGACACTATAGTAGTCATAGAAATATGTTCATTTATTCTGTGCAATATTAGCTTCTCCATTACCTTTCCAATGCAAGAAGTCAGACTAATTGGTCCACACTGCCTCACATCTTGTCTGGAACCTCCCTTATGAATTGAAATAACTATTGCCTCTTTCCATTCCTGAAGAGCTACCCCTTCCATAATCAATTTATTATAAAGCAAAGTAAGAATACCAGCTAATTCATGGAAAATTTATTTTAGAAACACAAATGGGATGTTATCTGGTTCTACTGATGAAGAGGTTTTGAAAGAATTGATAGCACCATAAATTTCAGCAGCCTTAAAAGGTACAATTGGGTCTATGGAATTACATTCAATATAACCGATTATTTCTTTATTTTTAAATATACTGGTAAAGTATTGATTAAACTCCCGAGCTAAAGTTTGTTCATCAGACACTACCTTATCTCTAACTAATAATGGGCCGACTTTTGGTAAATTATTTTTAATAGATCCAACATAATTAAAAAATTGTTTGTAATTATCTTTTGTGACAACTACTAATTTATACTCTAAATCCCTCTTTGCTTTTCTGATTTCAAGCTTGGTGATGTGATCGGTGCTGATCTGTAGACCTCACTCCTGTGTTCCAGTAAAGGAAGTAGGGATTATCTCAGTATCAGTTTCCTGGTGTTTGTGGTTAGACAGTTCTTGATGAGGTAGAGAGCACCATGTTTTTGATGGGATCCCCTGATGATCCTGGTGATAGAAACATAGAATTTGATGGCAGATAAGGACCGCTTGGCCCACCCAGTCTGCCCATTTCCCTACCTAATGGATAAGCTGCAGATCCTAGTTAACCAGCAGTCTACTTCTTCCTACCCCCACCCCCTAGAATTGCCTTATGACTGTCCCATGCATGCTTGAATTCCACCACTGTTTTTGACTCCACAACCTCTTCCGGAAGGCTGTTCCATGCATCCACAACCCTCACTGTGAAAAAACACTTCCTTAAATTACCTCTGAGCCGCCCCCCGATCTTCAAATTGTGCCCCCTTGTTCTTGCACACCTCTTTTTTTGAAAGATGCTACCCTCTTGGACTTTGTTGGTTCCCTTGAGGTACTTGGAAGTTTCTATCATGTCCCCCCTCTCCCTCCTTTCCTCGAAGCTATACATATTAAGCGCCTTAAGTCTGTCTTCATATGTCTTCCGGTGCAGACCCTGCACCATTTTAGTTGCCCTCCTCTGGACAGCTTCCTTCCTGTCTATGTCTTTGCAGAGATTGGGTCTCCAGAACTGCACGCAGTACTCCAGATGGGGTCTCACCAGTTGTCTGTACAGAGGGATAACAACTTCCTGTTTTCTACTGGTGATGCCTCTCCCTATGGATGTGGTCTACAGCATGCAGTTTAGGACTGTGTTACAGACCTAGGTATTTAAAGAATTGCATGCATTCCCGTGACAGTCCAGAGTGCATCAAGATGTTCTGAGTGCAAGGAGTGGTTGCTTTCCCACTGGATACCATGATCATTGTTTTGGTGTTATTATAGAATTTATTTTTATTTTATTTTATTTATTACAGTCTTGGAATTTGACATACCTTTGAGTCAGAGACTTATTTACAAAGGTTCCACATCCAAAAGAAATCATAACAATTAGCTAAATACAACAATGTAACAAAAACATTAAATGGAAATAAAAAACAGTCAGAGCCATCATTATATCAGACTTTGTCAAAGCTGGCAAATAAGAACCAAAAATAGATGGCAAGGTAAAAGCTAAGATAAAGTACAATAATGTATCAGTATGTGATAATAGGCGGTCAAGAATAACTTTGTTGAAGTCAATAGTATAGCATGGATCAGCCATGACAAATAAAAAGAAGCAGTGAAAAAGAGGAAAGAGGGAGGAGGGGGAATAGGTGGAAATCTGGGTTCAGGAGCTACAGAGTGAGGTGACATAGAGAGGAAACATGTCAAGAGAGAGGTGCCTATAGGGGGGTTTGGGGGAGGAGGGGAGGAGAGAGTGGCAGCTGTTTAGCCAGAAAATGAGGGGATACATGAGAGTGAAGTAGCTTAAGTTGGGCAGTCACAGTGACTGAGAGAAAGAAGCTACTGTCTAAGGTTGTGTTTAAACTGCCCTAACTTGGAGGCAGTTTGTACATCAAGAAGGAGCTCAGATAGCCAGGTGGGAGCTCTGTAGAGAAAGACCTGCTGCACTTGATTAGTCCGACAGAATGGAGCCTGACAGGTAGGTCTAGTTGCACTTCTCATCCTCCAAGGATTGGTTACTGGGGTAAGAAGGTGTGTTGTTGGAAGGGTTAGACCCAGACAGATCTTCTTATCTAGTAGGCAGGTCTGGTACATGATCCTACTACTAAGATTCAGCCAGCAGGTTTGGGTATACAGATCACAGGTGTGGGTGTGGGTGTACCTGTGAGCCCCAGAAACTAATCGGCAGGCCTTATTGAGGGCAACCTTAGTACATTTAAGTGAAGTGTCAGTAGCTGCTCCATGAATGACTAGCCTGTATTCTACAAGAGAAAGGACAGAGCTGCTGACAGCAAGATGGAATGCATTAGGGGTAAGGCTGTGAGGCTGCTTGCACATATCCAGTCCAGTGTTTTACTGAAAACTGAGTTAAATGCCTCACTGAAGACTCCGGTGCTTCTAATGATGATGTTAATTGTATCATTTTCCTTCACATTAAAAGGGAAAATGCTAGCACAATCAGAAAGACTGTGAGCACTAGAGCCCCAACAAGTTCCTTCCCCATATCCATGGAGCACTCACTCTCAAACACCATGAAAGTGGCTTTAATCTGATAGTCCACACTGAGGGCCAACAAAAGGTTGTTTAATACCTTTTATGGGGTAGTATAGGTCAAGTGCTGTGGGCAGAAGCCAGACTACTTTGGAGACTGTGTTGTTGTGCACAATATATTGCATTTCCTGTATGTGTACTAACATTTTCATTACATTTCATTAACTTCATTCCTCATTATTTCCCCTTCCCTGGGTGGTACCAGTAAATGAGCCTTGGCTCAGTGTGCCTTTCCCGACCAACTTTTAAATAAATAAATGCATTTTAAGAATATATTTGATTATTACGGTATATTATGTAATGTATGTGGCTGCATATAGGCCACCATCGTCTTAAAGTACTAATGACTACACTGTTTAGTGGGGGTGAAAGGTGTAAAAAAGTGTAAGGAAAATTCACGTCAGCACATACTGTATGTGCGAATAAAGCTCTAGCTGTCTTTACCATGATTAAAGTATCTTGTACTAATGATTTGTGTCTGCCTGTTTTATGGCATGGGAAGCTGTTACAATCAATATATTGTAAGCTAGTCACAGCTGGGCTTTCCTGAGGAAATTAGTTATATTTCTTTTCACATGTTATAGTTGCATTTTAAGTACTTTACCAAATCAATGCATACAAGTATCCTACCTGCCTTTTCAAGAAAACAATCAAAAAAAGCCCAATGAGATCAGATTGATTATAAGCAATCTGGACCTCACAAACAGCAGTTTAGCTGTATGATCTGCAGTGTCCAACAGAAGTTAGTATATTCCATAAAGGGATTTAAAATGCACAGCTGCTTGTTTATGATTGACTTTACAGTGTCATTATTGCCCTCATGTAATGGGTTACAATCAATATACTGTACTGTAGGACAGTTACAACAGTTCCCATTAAAACTGCATAGGGCGGGGGTTCTGTAGAATGGAGAGTTATCTCAAAGGTTGATTCCTGCATTATCAGCTAAAATATCTTTGCTGTTGTACCTGTTTAAGGGGGGTTATTTATTTATTTATTAGCTTTTGGTTACCAGGTACGTGCATTAGGTGAAAATCCATGCCCATTTTCAAGCATGACCCAGGTTACTAGACTGATAAGAGACTTGTTTATGTCTACATTGTAATAGCCTGGGACCCATTTGGTTGATTATTGTCAATAACTTAAAAACACAAACATTGACAGCAGAAAAAAATCAAAGCCCATTCAATCAGCCCAACCCTGCCTATGGTATGTGCTGAGTACACTAGTGGTCACCCACTCACCCTCCTCTTGTGCTACTGTGCCCCCCCACAACCTTCACCAGCTTGTGCTCAACTTGCACCACTGATTTGGCACAGACTACTTCCCTGGTAGCTTGTTCCACTTCAATGCCACCCTTTGCTTAAAGAAATGCTTCCTAATGTCCTTCTTGCATCTCCCTCTCACCAGCTTCATAAAGTTCTTCATTTGGCTTGTGTTTGCATTCATTGTGAAAAGTTTTCTTCTATTCACTCTGTTTATCCCAAATAAAAATGTATCTGTCTCTATCACGTCCTCGTCTCCCTCCTGGCCTCCAGAGTGTACACGTTGAAGGCCTCAAGCCTCTCCAAATATGGCTTTCTTTGCTACCCCTGAATCATCTTGCTTACACTCCTCTACACCGCTGCCAGCTTATCCATGGCCTTCCTCAAGTGCTGACTCCAGAATAATGTGCAGTACTCCAAATGTGGTCACAAAAAGGATCTGTACAGTGGGGCTACATGACAATTTGCTCTGGGCAATTTCCACCCCAACAATTACAGATGGACAACAAGTACAGAAGAAAATTCCCAACCAGGAAAACTAGATCCCATTGACAATACCAACGCAAACAATTCACTACAATCTGAAATCACTACCCAACTAGTGTGCTCCAACCAATTCCCAACAAACAGCAACCCCCGAAAATCATATCATCACTTCAAGAACAGCAGACATGAGGAAAACTGCACCACATAGCTTAGGTGCACTAAATAACAATAAAGAAACATCACATAGTGTTACAAACCACACAGCAAAACAGTACAAAAACCATAGAAGCACAAGCTGAAAAGAACAAACAAACAAAAATGCAGGCGATACCAGTGTGCTATGAGAACTATGTCTACACCTTCCACAGAGCCACTGCTGATGGACTGAAGCAATACTGGCAATGTGTAGTTGGCAGGAAAACAGAAATACTTTACAAAGCCCGACTGCACACATTGAATGACCAAATCATCACCGAAATCATACGACACTCACATGTGAATGATCCCTCCAGAGTAGAAATCTTAAAAACATTACAGAGTAAAAGAGCAAGCTACTACCACACAAAAGAGCACAACAGCTATACTTCCCCAAGCCAAAGAAGGACTTTCCCTGAACACGTTGGGAAAACTAAGTGACTGCAATTTCAAACAAACAGTGCAGAGAACTCAAGTGTCAAGCATGTCAGTACCACCCAACCCAGCAAGTAGGAGAGACATAGAAATCTCCGACAAAATACACCTGCTTCACAGCCCACAATGGCAACACATAAAGTTTTCTGCTGTATGACAGCAGACCTGAAAAGAACAGAATCCTTATGTCTGGAGCCCCCAGCAATATTGAGCTCCTCGGTATCTCAAGGAACTACTTCATGGATGGCACTTTCCAAATGTCTCCCACCTTATTCAAGCAAATATATACAGCATATGCAGAAATATTTTGTAAAGTCATTCCCTGCCTCTTCATTCTGTTGCCAAACAGAAAGAAAGACAGATATTTCGGAGTACTGTAATATATCTTACAAGTACAACCAAACCTCATACCAAAGTCCTCTGTTGGGTTCGGCCAGGTTCTATGACCTCGCCCTGGGGGGGGTGGGTAAGCCAGGGAGGAACACCAGTAGCCCACAACTGCTGGGAACTGAGTTCAGTTGTCCGTGGATCATTCCTGCTCAGCAGCCCTACCCAAGGGTGATGCCTTGAAGGAACATCACCAAGGTAAGTCTCGGTAGATGGGTGGGTGGGTGGAGACTGGAGGGTATGAAGATTGAGCTACTTGAGGCCTGGTGAAATAAAGCATAGTAAATAACTAAACAAAAAATACAAAAAAAGTAAATCCTTACAGACTTCGAACTGCCAGCAATCCAGACCACTGACTAAGTGTAACCCCTAGATGACGCTATCCCAGGGGCTACTACCCCTGCCTGATTTGCCACTAACAGGTTGAGGGGCCTGGATCCAATGGCGGGTGCCTCCACCCAGAGGTCAGGGTTTGCAATAGTTAAACTAACTTGGTCACAGCCCTCTGGGACACTGCAACCCCCCTTTCTTCCCACTAGTGGCCCACACAATATATCAGAATTACCTTCACAGTATACACTTACCCCAGGTCTGGTTCCGGCACTGGGACCTCCTGTGAAATGAGATACAGTGCAACAATCACAGTACAGTACTTTAACATGACAAATACCTCAGGCAGTATAACTTTGCTGAAACAAGCAGCTCTGATTTATTTAGGGGATATAACAAGGACAGGGGGAAATCAGGTTAATTAGCTTATCACTCTAATAATCTACCCATGGCTCTGTGCACAGGGCCTATCCCTATCAGTTACTGTCCCTGGGTACCCAAGCCCTAGTGGCTAGGTCCAAACCGTGGCAGCTGGTAGGGGCCCTTTCACACAGAGAAAGGAGAATTAAACAGTCAGCAGTACAGTAATTCCATTTGGATTTAATGTGGCAACAACAGAGAGCGACCCTGAATTAGTACTCACGACCTCCAAATAAGATAGGGTCCTTCAATGTCAGCAGAGCTCACTTGAGGTACACAAACCCTTCACACATCCATATAAAAGAAAGCACTATACCAGGCAGGCTGCATCTGTATCCCGATCGCAATTACTGCACAATACCCGGGAGAACACACAGCAGATTCAGTTCCTGACAGACCGAGTGCAATTTTCAGCAATTCCTCCAGTCTTCTACAGGGTGAGCCTGGTTTCTACTCTTCAGAGATCCTTTGATTCTTTTCACAGGACGGATTCAGTCCTAACAAGCTGTTACACAAGCTGCAGACCGGAACTCTGGGCCTTACACACGTTTTTTGACTAAAACTGCACACTGAAAAAGCACAGGGCTCCTTCCTTCTTCACTGCCAAAGCTCAACTCAAACTCCAACCGACAAAACCTGGCACTTCCTTTGAGTTCCTCCCAGTTCTTGACTGGATTGGCTGTCACTCACAATAGACTGCTGCTGTTGGTCCAAAAAGGCACCGAAGTCCAAACTACATCTCCCAGAGTCACTGCCCATACAATCCTCTTGTGGCTGGCTCAGATTATGAGTCCAAGTTCTGATTCGTCCATGGCACCACTTTAGAGCTAGCTTACCCCACACTGATTGGTCCAGTTCAGCAGTTCAAAACTAGAATGGAACTAGCAGACACAGTTCTGACTGCAAAGAAAGCAGGTTAGACAAACTGTAATTTCATTATTACTCTAAATAATTTCTGGCAAACAGTTACATCTTTCAGATAGGTTCCCTTTGCACTCCTAGTGACTGCAAAATGAAGTGAATTGGCAGCAGCTCGAGTGGTACTCAGAGAAGCACACAGTCCCCCCATACAAACTAATTATGTCTGCAAGCAGACAGCTCTTAAAGAGACAGTACCAGAGGCTCTAAAAACACTCACTGATAAATGGCTTAAATGCCAAACACCATTCAGGCTTGGAGCATTCAAGCAAGCTCCTGGAAGTCTTTTGGGAACCCCCATTTGCAGGGGGGTTACATAAGTATTTCCGTAAGCAGAAAGGATGGACATATTCTTCCATCCGTCACAGAACATCTGGTGAAAAATACAGTCCGAAGGACTAATCAGTAAATACTAGGGAGACTCCAGTTTTGTACTGCAATGCAAATGCATACCTGCAATAGCATTCATTCACAGAGAGGACATAATATCTAAGTTTAAGCTCCTTGCAGAAGCGGAACAAGGCATTATTCCAAAGGAACTAGACCCTGTCTCGACTACTCTGAGACAACATACATATGTCATAGGAACTGAAGAAGAACCAAACACCTGAAGCCACCATTCCCACCTGAGTTCTAGAACTGCTATCAGAGGGTCCTAGACAAGGACCCCTGCACCAACAATAGAAACATAGAATGTGACGGCAGATAAGGACCACTTGGCCCACCTAGTCTGCCCATTTTCCTACCTAACAGATAAGCTGCAGATCCTCATTAACCAACAGCTTACTTCCTCCTACCCCCCACTAGAACTGCTTTATGTCTGTCCCATGCATTCTTGAATTCACCCACTGTTCTTGACTCCATGACCTCCTCAGGGAGGCTGTTCCATGCATCCACAACCCTCTCTGTGAAAAATACTTCCCTCACATTACCTCTGAGCCCTCCCCTCTCTTCAAATTGTGCCCCCTTGTTCTTGCACATCTCTTTTTCTGAAAGATGCCACCCTCTTACACTTTGTTGATTCCCTTGAGGTACTTTAACGTTTCTATCATGTCCCCTCTCTCCCTCCTTTCCTCAAGGGTATACATGTTAAGCTCCTTTAGTCTTTCTTCGTATGTCTTCTGGTGCAGACCCTGTACCATTTTGGTTGCCCTCTTCTGGACAGCCTCCACTATGTCTATGTCTTTGAGGAGATGGGGTCTCCAGAACAGCTCGCAGTACTCCAGATGGGGTCTGCAGAAACTTTCCATAGTATCCTAAATGACAAATTACGAAAGAGCAACCCCACACTGTGGAAACTCATAAATGGTCTGAAAACTATACAATGAAAAATAGATGGAGGTCTTGAACATCTAGTCGCGGGGAACCCCCCAGTATAGCCTAGAAAAAAGTACCAAGACATAAATAAATTAATGGAACAAGCAGTGCGATCATATAAAACCTATACCCTCTTTGAATACTAATGTGCAATAGCCCATAATAATTGGTTTATAAGACACCTGGAACAACTCTGTTAAAATGACATGTCAGCACTATGAAATAAATATGATACCCACCCCATTTCATCAACTCAAAACCCTTCTCTATGTACAGGTAAATAACTCATTCACCAAACAGAAATACACCACTGAATATCCCAAATAAAAACATACAAAAACAAAGTTCCAACTGACATGCACATTGTTCACTTAAAAATTAAATAAAACAATGAGAACAATACCTGATAAAGACTACTGTTGCTCCAAATATTAAAAATAAAAAAGTTCCACATGCACGAAACCACAACTGCTACAACAACAACCACAAGAACAATCACCTTCCATATAACTAATGAAAACAGGCATACGTACCCCACACACAATGTCCGACACAAACTGTCCCCTGAACAACAAAGATACACTACAAAATGCCACTGTGCTAAGAACAGCAAAGAATGAATTACCACAGGAATGAACTCATGACTACACTAAATCACTGGGAACAATGCTCCCAATTTGTACTGTCACTATGGAAATGATGGGAAGGAACTGACGTGTTCCCATACAGTGGCAGGGCCACCGACTGTCTTTTACTACTGATCCCCTTGCCCACCCAGGCATATTATTTGCCTTCCCCACTGCTCTGTTACGATGTTGATTGTTTGGTTGTCTAAAATTATCACCCCAAATGTCACTCGCCATCCTTTTTATCACTGTATCCCCCCACCCTGTATTCTGCCTTTGGATTCCTGGCCATTATGTGCATCCCATTTCACCTTTGTGCATAACGTTTCAGCACCTGACCCATGACCATTTCTCCAGCCTCCCCAGATCCTTACTCAGTGCCCCCTTGCTCTCTTCCCTTCTACAAATTTTTGTCATCAGCAAAGATACATAGATACATAGACAGTGTCAGCAAATAAGGGTCTACGGCCCACCCAGTCTGCCCATTTGAGCTTGTAAGTTCACTTTATGTTTTCCTAGAAGTCTGTTGCCCCTTACCCCTGACCTCCAGAATTCCTTTATGTCTATAACATGCATTCTTAAATCCCATGATTGTTTCAGCCCCCACCACTTCCTCTGGCAGGGTATTCCACTTGTTCACCGCCCATTATGTGACGAAATTCTTCCTCATGTTTCCTCTGGATCATCCTTCCTCCAACTTCATCCCATGCCCTCTAGTCCTGGAACATCTTTTTTGCTTAAAAATAGTGTATTCCTGCACCCTTTTCCTCCCTGTAAGATACTTGTATGTCTCTATCATATCCCCTCTCTCCTCCAGGGAGTACATATTCAGGTCCTTCAACCTGTCCTCATGGGACTTGTAATGCAATCCATGTACCATCTTTGTTGCTCTCCTCTGAACTTTCTCTGTCCTGTCTATGTCCTTATGTAGGTAAGGTCTCCATATCTGTACACTGTACTCCAGGTGGGGCCTCGCTAGTGTCTTGTATAGTGGAATTATGGCCTCCCTTTTCCTGCTGGTGATGCCCCTGCCTATACATCCCAGCATCCGATTTGCTTTATCTGCCGCCTTGTTGCACTGTTTCCCTACCTTGGGGTCATGAGAGAGGATAACCCCAAGATCCCTTTCCTGCTTGGTGCATGCTATATCCTCACCCCCCAACTGATATATTGTGCCAGGGTTTTTGTGCCCCATATGCATTAGCTTGCACTTCTTTGCATTGAATTTCAACTGCCAAACCCCTGACCATTCTTCAAGTTTCTGCAGGTCCCTTCTCATTCTGTCTACACCTTCTGGTATGTCTACTCTGTTACAGAGCTTTGTGTCATCAGCGAACAGGGAAATACTGCCTTCTAGGTCCTGTGCAATGTCACTAATGAAGATGTTGAATAGGACTGGTCCCAGCACTGATCCCTGTGGTACCTCACTGGTCACTCTTCACTCTGTGGAGCGACAGCCATACACCACTACCCTTTTTGTCCTGCCGCCCAGCCAGTTACCTACCCACCACACTACTGTCCTGCCCACACCCATATTCCCCAGTTTGTGTAATAGCCTTCTATGTGGCACAGTGTCAAAGGCCTTGTTGAAGTCCAGATAGGCCATGTCCACTGCCCTCCCCGATCCACCCCCTAGTAACCCAGTCGACAAATTCAATGAGGTTGGTCTAACATGACCTCCTCCTGGTGAAACCATGCTGCCTTGGGTCCTGTAGTCCACTGACAACCAAATGTTCCACCAATCTCTACTTCAATAGTGCTTCCATGATCTTCCCCACTACCGAGACAGATCTTTTTCTGAATGCCCTCCCCAGTATCACAAATTAAGATGTTAAGAAGAACCAGGTCTAAGATCGATCCTGGGCCACTACACTGGTCATTTCCTGAACTCCTGTGGATTCCCCATTTAAAGAAGAGATGTCAGCACTAAGGATCCTACGAAGATCCCCAAACCCAAGTGTGGGGCTTGTCCAAGTTTGTAGTTTGTGTGCAAACACATTTTGATTGTTTACTGCAGTGTATTCAATTGTGTCTGGCTGATCCTTATGACTCTCAAGCTGACATTTTCATTAACCAGGAATCCTAGAATCCCCAGCAGTTTACATCAGAGCTGGGGTGCAGCTGTGGAACATTCAACAGCCTGAAGAACGTGTTAGAGTTTTCCCCTCTGAACTGCTAGAGAGGGCTGAGGGGACCGTACTGAAACCAGATGGTGTACCTCCTAATAGTTCTGTTTTTCTAACAGAGGTACAGCAGTGTTGGAGGACTGCTTAACCCTATCAGTACCAAAAGCAAAAATGGAAACACTGCACAAAAGAAAGAACAAAAAAACCCTTGAGAAAAAATGCCATGAGGAGCAGGCTCTGTAGTTGCAATACCACTCGCTGTGCTGGTGAGTTGGATTTGGGAATCGACTTGAGTCACTTGGAGGCCTTCCAGAGGAGGGAAGATTGCGTATCCCAAAGTTTTCTGCTTCCTCAAGGAGGAGGGATGCTGCATCCTGCTTCTTGACCATCACCAGGTGGCAGCACAGCAGGAAGAGTGTAGTCATTACCAGATGGCAACCATGCATGTGTGCCGTTACACCCATGCATGCACATCCATACATACTGGCATTCTCAGAGCAGAAAACTGGAGGAGAAAATCTCTGGTCTGCTGGGATGATGCTGGCACCACCCCCACAGGCCTATGCATGGCCAACAGAGCAGGACACCCAACATATCTATGATCCAGAGTTAGTGGTTGATGATCTGTAAGTCCATAGAAGGTCAGCGATTGGGCAGGGGATGCTGGCAGGAGGGGCTGACTAGGGGCTGGAGAAAAAGCAGTGGAAAAAATAACTATCATATGGTCATTTGTTACAATTTTGCCTCATAATGTAAAATATACACATACTGGCCCAGATATTCAAAAGGGTTGTGCATGGCACAACAGTGTTGCACCATGCGCAACCCACTGATGCGCTCCGGTGCGATATTCAAAAGGGAAAAGTGCGCGGCACAAATCCCGATGCGCCAGAGCGCATCAGTAATGTATGCAGGCACAGGTAGGAGGGGCGTGCCTATGCATACCCTGCACAGCCCGATATTCAGCCCGGGGTGTGCAGAGCCATGCATGTGCAACCCCTACCTGCACCAGCACAAAGTTGATCCAAAAAAAAAAGGAACAAGGGATGGCCACCCACAGGTGAGCTGCTGCATTGCAGGGTGCAACACAGCAGCTGCCACCTGTGGGTGGCTACCCGAGCTCTGGCTGCACCTGGTGGCACCCCCCCATGCCCGATTGTGGGCATCTGTAAAAATAAAAGAAGAATTCCATCCAGTATCCTTGGTGGTCCAGTGGACCGCTATCTGCCCGATCACGGGCATTAGTAATAAAAATTATTACTCTGTCCAGTATCCCTGGTGGTCCAGTGGACCGCTGCCTGCCCAATCGTGGGCATTAGTAATAAAAAGATATTCTGCCCAATATCCCTGGTGGTCCAGTGGACCGCTGTCTGCCCGATCACTGGCATTTGTATAAATAAATACATAAGTCCTATGTCCCTGGTGGTCCAGTGGACCGCTATCTGCCCAATCACGGGCATTTGTAATTAAAATAGAAATATGTCCTATATCCCTGGTGGTCTAGAGTACCCCCCACCCGCCCACTGAGCCCCACCGCCCGCTCTCCCCGGTCACGCGGCGGGCAGCAACACCACCCGCCTGCCGCCCGCCACCTGCCGACTGACACCATTGGTAGGGCTGTCGCCCATTGGTTCACAGTATGAGCCAATGGGCATGCAGACCGATACCATACTACTCATTCAGATATGTGAATGAATCATTCACATATCTGAGAATAATGCTCTGTTATAGACTACGCCCATTGAGTCACGCTGTGCCAATGAAGTGCAACAATGTTAACGATCGGCGAAGCCGAAGCGGGCCAGATGGTGGTGCTGCTCCCGCCAGATGACTGGGGGAAATTGGCGGTAAGGAATCGTGAGTGAAGTGAGAAAGAAGTACCCTAGACCACTGGGCTTATGAGACATATTTCTATTTTGGTACAAATACCCTGCGATCAGGCAGATAGCGTCCACTGACCACCAGGGATATTGGACAGAATATCTTTGTATTACTAATGCCCGCGATTGTGCAGGCAGCGGTCCTCTGGACCGCCAGGGATATTGGACATAGTTCTATTTATTTATACAAACACCTGCGATCGGGCTGTGGAGCACATTGCCGACTGCAGGGAGCATTGGTATCTGACCGCTGCTTCCTGGCAGGGCACCAGGTGCAAGTGGTCAGGGATCGGCGCACCTGCATGCAAATGGGGCCCTAATGACATGCAAATGGCCCCATTTGCACCTTGCATACATTATGGCTCCATTTACATGTCAAGTTTTGAATATCGCGGTTGCTGTGCATAGCGCAATGGAACTTGCGCTAGCACATCCCCATGCTCCACTCTGGCCACTTGTGCTGGCGCAGTGCCACTGCGCCATGCACACTGCGGGTGGCCAGGGTGTGATATTCAATGCTGCTGAGCCATGGCGCAGCTCCGTTGAATATCGCCCAGTCCACACCCCTGTGCAGCCAAGTTGAGCTGCGCCCAAGCTTGTGCCACAGCCTGGCACAGTTTGAATATCTGGGCCACTGTGTATTATTTTGTATCTCTTTCAGTTGGTAAAGCAGAATTTTAGTATGCCAAGATCCAACCGAGAGAAGGGGAAAAATGACTTGAGTCAGGGATTAGATTGTGGGCAGCACTTACAGTGACTAAAAGGACGGATGCCAAGTCTGATTGGTGTTCTGCAGAGCAGCAACAGGTTACTTTATTCACATCTTTGCGAATTACTATTACAGTATGCACTGCAAGCCCATTGGTCCACAATGTGAACCATTTGGTTTACAGCTGCTACTGTAAGCTGTCATTTGGCTGCCAGCTGTGGTGGTGTGCAGGTGGATGTGTTGCTGCCCGTCGATGACAGGGGGAGTTGGGTGGGCAGGGTTCCTGTGTGGGTGGGGGTGGGGTGCCACTGGACCACCAGGAAATTTGTACAGCAATGTTACCAGTGATCATGGCTATGGGTAGTGAGGGGGGTGCCACTGGATTACCAGGGAATTTATATGACTATATTTTGGCTGATAGGGGCTATGGGGAGGGAGGGGGTGCCACTAGACTACCAAGGACTTATTATACTGTTATGTTGGGCGATTGGGGAGTCGGGCAGTGTGAGGGGACCCAATGAACCACCAGGGAGTGTATACTGGATTTTACTGGGGTACAGTGGCACAGGATGGAGTGGGGGTACTACTGTGGTCCCTGGTACAAGGACCGCATGCTGTGCAGGGCACCATGCGCTCTCCGCTGGCCCGCCCTGCACAGCTCATGCAAATGGGGCCAAAATGACATGCAAATGGCCCCATATGTGCCTTGCATACATTATGGTGCCATTTGCATACTGCTGGCTGAATATCAGGAATTTGTGCATAGCACATCTCTGATGCACTGGTGCATTTCCCATTCCTGGTATTCAGACCTGTCTGGGGGGATGTGCCAGTACATTGTATTTGCGCAGCGCTCATTATGTGATATATTCAGAAGAGTTGCACTGTGGCACATCTGTTTTGAATATATCCCTTAGTTGCATCAGTGCAACTCAGTTGCGCTGCGCCACCACATACGCCATTGCCAGGCGCAGTTCTGAATATCTAGCCCTGTGTGTAGTATTCAACAGCTTGGGAGGATCTTGCTGATTTATAAATAGACTACTGTACAAGTGTGGAACTTGTCATAGTGTATAGTTTCTTCCTTACTCTTTTCTGCAGTATATTTTATTGTATCTGGCTGATCTTTTTACATGTTTGGAAGGAGCTTGCTGATTTATAAATGGATAGACTACTGTACAAGTATGGAACTTGTCCTAGTGTATAGTTTCTTCCTTACTCTTTACTGCAGTATATTTTGTTGTATCTGGCTGATTTTGCTACATGTTTGGAAGGATCTTGCTGATTTATAAATGGATAGACTACTGTTATTGACCTTTTTCTTACCAGCATCTGCTAATTAGTAGTGGCACCAGAGATAACTGAACAGGTTGCATGAAGGTACCCAATTTTTTCAGTTTTCTTAAAGTACTCGGTTTCCCAAAAGCTGAATAATTGAATTTGAACAGCTTCTTGACTATACATGTAGCAGTGTTTAGATCGGAGCTGCACTTTAGAATGCTCTATACCTCTAGAAATACCATGTTGTAAGACTTGCATGCACACAAGGCAAACCCACCCATGTGATCATGGTTGGGTACTTTGTTAGTGGTAAGCCACAAATCCTAAATTGCATATTGCAGGTCTTTCTAAATAAACCTTGCATGTCAGTTAATTTATTCTGTTGAAGTGTTGTTCGAAAGGCAAACTGTATATCATATTGTGTATACCCACTGTCTACTGTACTGTAAACGTTTTTGTCTGAAATTCTCAATTTTGTACCACAATTATGTAATTGTTTTGACTGTAAACTCCACATTCCCTTTCCCCTTGGTTGCATCTTGAAATGAGCCTCAGCTCAGTGTGCCTTTCCTTGTGAGCAAATTGAAATACATAAATAACTAAACAAAGTGCAATACCTCTGATCAAACTGAAGCATTGAGAGTGACTACATCTACTGTGCAAATCAATTTCTAAAGTCCCTCTGAAGTATCCAGTTTACTTTATAATAGCCCTTTCATATGAATAATACTATGTCTGTGATGCTTTATGGTACATAAGAGTATAGTTATGCATGCTTAGATGTATTACAGGGCATTAAAAAAAAACACTAGATTATTTGACCTTGCCTGGTAAGCCTGTGTCAGTGCAGAATCCATTCATATATGTAACTCCTAGGTGGTGCTATCCCAAGGGCTACTACCCCTGCCTGCGTGGTTAGTAGCTGGTTAAGGGGCCTGAGTTCTGAAATGGGTGCCTCCACCAGAGCTCAGGGTTGGTAGTGGTCAAACTAACCTGGGCACAGCCCTCTGGGACACTGTAACCCCCCTCTTTCCCTTCTATTGGCCCGAGCAATATACAATAATTACTTTCACAATGACCCTTATTCACCAGGCAATTACCCACACTGTTTGCACTTACCACCAGGGCTGGTTCCTCTAGCTTGACCCTGGGGACCCCCTGTAAAACAAGGTTAAGCACAGCAAATAGCAATAGTACAATACATTTGGCACAAACAGGAATCATAGTCAGGTTAAATGCAAAAAAGAGTTAGATTTGATTTATTTAAGAGACTTGAAAAAGGAAGGGGGCGTAATCAGGTTGATTGGATTTAAGGCTGTATCAGTCAAACAGTTATGCATACGCTTTAAGTCCCCACACAGTCACACACTCTGGGTACCCAGGTAGGAAAATGGTGGGCTAGCCAGGAACGTTGCAGCTGGTTGAGGCCCTGTGATGGAAGAAAAGCAACATGCACAACACACACTACTAGTAATCCAGAGCCGGAGGGCTCAGTTCATGAAAGAAAAAGCAACAAGAAAATCAGATGACAACACTTTAGATTTAGCTGCTGTTGCAGGGAGCTACCCTGATGTTTACTCATAAGACCCAATACTGGACACAGGCAGGATGAAATTGAGACTGCAGGTTGTTGAGCTGGAGTGCCCGGAGAAGCAGGACCCACACGAATCACTGAGGCGTCGTTCCTGTTCAAGTGTTGCGCAGGGGGCTGATCCCCAGGCAGGTCTCTCGTCAATGGCTTTCTCTGTGCAGCGAGTAGTCAGGCTGGGCCAGTGTGGCAAGGCCCAGGCCCAATGGAGATGATTTTGGATTCAGTCTGTGGGGCTGGATGTGGCTTCCAGCAAGCAGAATACAGTTCAAACCACAGTGGGGAATCAAATTGCGACCCACTAGCAGCACACAGCACATTTACACGTAACGAAATTCTAATGCACCTTCCAACAAGGATACACAATTCAAACCACAGTGGGGAACCAAATCACAACCCACTATAAGCACACAACACATTCACATGTAAGAAAATTCCACTGTACCAGGCAAAAGGCTCTCCGGTCCAAATTACAGAGTCTCTGCACAATCTGGGAGTTCAGAGGTGGCTGGAAGACCAGACAGGCTGATCGCATTCAGAAAATCTTTGTTTTTCTTCAGGTATGATCCTAGTCACAATTCAGTGGCTCACTTCGCTCTCAAAGTTCGGATTCAGTCCAAAAAAGGCACAAGTTCCCTCTCCGGGACAGCAGGTAGGCATTCAGGCCAAAACACAGGCCTTTCCATAGTTCTCCCATGCAAATCTATGCCAGGGCTGCTGCTTGAATCATTCAAGCTGTTATCTCTTCACTGCCCAACTCAGAGCTGAAACTAGCTGCAAGCAGCTTGAGAATTTCCCCAAGATCTAAAAGGTTCGGTTGGCTGATCTGTCAGTCACAACAAGGGCTCCCCTTCCAGGTTATTTTAGGCATCAAACTGCAAAAACTACAATTCCTACAAGTTTTGACCCTACCGAGCCCCTGTAGGCAGGCTCCATTTTAGAGTCCCAGCAGTACTGATTGGCCCATTCTGACAGTCTCGGGCCAAGTTGGTAGAGATAAACAGAACAGTCCTTGCTGCAAAGAAGGCAGGTTAGAACAAACTGCAATATTATTACTACTCTAACAAATGATCAGCAAACAAGCACATCTTCTAACAAAGCTCCCTTGAAGATGAATTAAAACTGCAATCCAGGCAGCTCTTAAAGAGACAGTACACATAGGCTATATAGGCACTCTCTGGCAATACATTTGATCTACTAAAATGCAGAACACCAGCCTGGCAATGAGCATTTAGGCAAGCTCAAGGAAGACTTTTCAGGAACCCCCATTTGTAGGGGGGTTACACCCTTCCCTGCCCGGAGAAAACTTGGCATCCGCATCAAGTCTGTACCATCATAATATCAAAAATGCGATATAAATGAGACATATAAATCATTAGCTTGTTACATTACTACATCCCCCCACCCTGCCCCCTTTTTCTCTTCTATCACTCCTTCCCATTTATTTTTTGACAAATGCCTCCAGCTGCATCTTCATCCTTCCCCTCTCCTGTCATCCCTGTTTCTCTGCCACCCATGGGCACCTGAACCTACCCATTCCTTGTGGGCACATGCGTCCTAGCCCGTGTTCACCATTTTACTATAGCTGCCTCTGTTAGCTACCTACACTTCTCTTCCTCCTTTACACCTTACTCTTCCTATAATTGACCCCTTTCAATAGCACTGTTGTACATGAATTGTTTATTGTTATTTCACTGTTGCTTCCTTGTTGTTTGTTATTTCTGACATGGAACCTTTGTAAAAGAGCCTTGGCTCAAAGGTGCTTGTAATCCTAGAATAAATAAATAAAAATAAATTACTATACATTTCAATATACTTCACATTACTACATCCATATTGACAATACTTATGCAGGTTTCATACAAGTAATACTGATTCATTGAATAACTTCTTGTACATTAAACAATGTAAGAGGGGGCCATTCCCTATCAGCCTACTTGTGGCTGGATGGGGCAGGGGCACCATGGTGGGAGGGAAGAACAAGTAACCTGGAGTTGGCTGTCAAGTTCAATTTGGGCAGTGAGCTTGGCGAAACATGAGCCCGTTTGTGAACCGCATTGAGAGGCAAATCCACTGGCCTCCCAGGGGAATCATAACTAAAGCGTAGCACTGGCTTGACAGCTCAGCCAGTCTTTCTGGGGACAGTGGCCACAGTCTCTGTACTTTCAGCACTAACTTTGGAGCTTTTGTCACTTGTGAGGGGTGCCTCTGCATGGATGGGGATGTCCAAACTTTGAGCACTGTCAGCTCCTTGCTCTGCAGGCTCTGTTTCCACAACACTTTGCTCAGGCAGTATAGTGCAGTGGTTTAAGGCTCTGAGATGCAAACCAGGAGACCAGGGTTTGAATCCCACAGCTCCCACTTGCATACTGTGTGACCCTGAGCAAGTCACTTAACTTCCTTGTTTTCCCAGGTCGCACCTGGAAACAAGCTTCGGCTTAGTGTGCCTTTCCTGGTTAAACAATTTCCTCTCCCCCTTCCATTATTTTCTGTTGGAGGTCTAGGTTGCTCATTTTGAGGAGGCACTGGCACAATTAGGCTTTGCGGAACTGAAGGGGGGGCTGTCAACACTCTCACATTATTCTTCAAGTTCTGGTGTGTCACCAGAGAGACTCAGACCGTCAGCCCCTTCTTCAGGCAATTCACACAGTTCCACAAAACACAGAGTCCGCAACCTCAGACGTAATACTTTGCACTTCACTTTCAGGGAGCATTGGCTCCAAGGATGAAGCTGGGGGGTTAGGCAGTCCAGAAGACCCAGCTTCATCCTCACAATTAGTCATAGGGTTACCTTGAAACAGCTGACTCAATTCATAAGAGGGGTAATAGGCATTGTCATACTTACTTTCATCAGAGGTGGACTGACAATCATTATCATTCTGGGCCTGCTGCGGGAGAAACCTTAAATCTGTAACTACTGGGGTAGGTTGACTCTGTCTCTTTTTTGCAGCAGCATGAGTCACCATCCCAAGGGAATCAGTCTCTGATGGTTCAGCCTCAATTATGACTTGGCCGATAGGTAGCAAGTGGTTACGGTGCATGGTCTTGACAGCTTTGGAGTTATTCTCTGGGCGTACCTTGTACACTGGTAAATCATTCAACTTTCCAACTACTACATGGGGAAGATGGTGCCACCTATCAGCAATTTTGTGTTTGCCATGCAGTTCCAAATTGCTTAACAACACATGGTCTCCAGGCCAAAGTTTTTAAGTCTTTACTTTTTTATCATGCCTCTCTTTGTTGGCGAGATTTCTTTTGGCAGCTATTGTCTGGGCCAGTTGATAGGCATGGTGCAATTGAACTTTCAGTTTCTGTACATATTGTAGGTAATTTTTGGCTTGGACCCCATCTGGAGAGATCCCAAAGCAGACATCAATGGGCAGTCGGGCCTCCCTCCCATACATGAGGCAGTAGGGGAGAAACCAGTGGCGTAATTTTTTATGCAATTGCATGCGTGGACCAAGGTGCTAATCTGCTGGCTCCACTTAGGCTTGTCTTTGGGATGGAGGGTTCCCAGCATGTCTAGAAGGGTGCAGTTAAAACGTTCTGGTTGAGAGTCCCCCCGTGGATGATAAGGGATGGTTCTTGACTCCCACACCCCCCACAGAGAGAGCATTTCTTTGACTAGCCAACTTTCAAAATATCTGCCTTGTTCAGAGAGGATCCGCTGAGGGGCACCATAGTGGATGAAGAAATTTTCCACTAGCACCTTGGCCATGGTAGCAGCCTATTGATCTTTAGTTGGAAAAGCTTGCACATACCGTATGAAATGATCCGTAACCACTAACACATTGCCAATATTCTGCTGATCAGGTTCTAAACACAAAAAATCTATGCAGACCAGTTCCATGGGGGTGCTGGTAGTAATATTGACAAGGGGGCAGCTCTCTGAGGCAGGGCTTTCCTTTGCAGGCAATGAATGCAGGTCTTTACATGGTGCTCAACATTGGCCCTGTCTTGCGCCAGTAGAATCGAGATTGTACGAAGTCAAGAGTTCTGTCAATACCAAGGTGCCCCATGTGATTGCGGAGGGACCTCAGTACCAAATCTTTAAAGGCCGTAGACAGGACCAATTGCTGCCTGTCTACTTGACTGCCATGATCCACTGTCTCTCTGTACAACAACTGATTGAGTAGCTTCAACCTGGGGCCTTCTTTAAACAACAGAGCAGTTCGCAAGTCAGGGGAACGCAACTTGGACACATCTTTCCCCACACGCAGGGCATGAAGTGTGGGCTGAATCACGGGATCTTGGGATTGAGCCTACTGCTTTCTGTCATTGTCAGATTGAGGTAGTGCACTAATATCTAGAGCAGAAAAGTGGCAATAGGCAGCCAGTATGCAGGTATCAGGAGGGCCCAAGCAATCTACTAAACAGTCCACTGTGTCCGCAGACATTTGTTCATCTCAGTCAAATTTTTGGCACAAGGCTCGGGGTGTCAGGTTCAGACAGCCTGACCCAATCATTCTTGGAAACTGGCCTTCATGACCAGGTGTCAGCATCAGTATGGTTCAGTCCTGGCCTGTATTCAACAGCATAATCATAGATTGATAAGGCGGAAAGCCACCTGTGCGCAGTGGCGTCTAACTTAGCTGAAGTCTGTACATAGGTTAATGGGTTATTGTCGGTCTTCACCAATATCTTTGCCCCATAGAGGTATTCATCAAACTGGTCGATGATGGCCCATTTTAGCTCAAGGAACTCCAGCTTGTGCACAGGGTAGTTTCGCTCCGACGGGGTCAAGCTCCTACTGGTGAAGGCCACTGGTCTCAAACCATCCTCATGGGCTTGATACAGCACAGCTCCTAGACCCTGAAGACTGGTGTCCATATGTAGCACATAGGGCCTGGTGGGGTCAGCATAGGCGAGGATAGGGGTGTGGGTGAGCTGGTATATGACTTCGTGAAAGGCTGCTTCACATTCGGGTGTCCAGCAGGGCCCAAAAAGCTCACCTGTGTGGAAGTACAGTTTCTCTGGTTCTTTGATGGCTGCTTTTTTATATTTATGGTTGGTAGGAGGGTAACCCTGGATAAGATTCAAGAGCAGGTGAATCTCCTTTGAATAGTCTTTTATGAACCTGCGCTGGTAGCCACAGAACCCCAGGAAACATTGTAGTTCTTTCAAATTATGGGGCTGGGGCCAAGTAGTCAGTGATTCAACCTTACTGGGATCAGTCGCTATCCCTTCTGCAGATACTATGTGTCCTACATACTTCACGGAGGTTTGAAAAAACTGCCACTTGTCAGTGGACAGCTTGAGGACGAAGTCTTCCAATCTGTCTAGGACTTTAAACAGCCGTGCCTAATGCTCCTCTAATGTGTGCCTAAAGACAGTGACATTGTCCAGGTACACTATACATTCCAGCAAGTTCATATCTCCCACCACACATTCCATCAGTCACTGAAAGGAGTACGGGGCTCCTGAAATCCCCTGTGGCATTCTCAGGAATTTGTAGAACCCCAAAGGACAGATGAAGACTGTTTTCTCACAGTCCTGAGAGGCCATCGGGATCTGGTAGTATCCGCTGCAAAGATCCAATACCGAAAACCATTTGCTCCCATTCAAACAATCCAGGGCATCTTGTATACGGGGCATGATGTATTGATCAGGGATGGTCTGCCGGTTCAGGGTTCGATAAACAACACAAATCCTTACCGACCTATTCTTCTTATGTACAACCACAATGGGAGAGGCATATGGGCTCCTTGATTCTTGTATCACACCAGCAGCAAGCATTTCCTGCAGGTGTCTCCTCACATCATCTATGTTTGCTGGGGTGAGACGTCGGGATCTCTCCCAAAATGGCCGGTCATCATGCAGGCATATGTGATGCTCTGCACCCTGAACACACCCCACATCCCATTCATTTAATGAAAACACTTGATTCCTCAGAGCAAGTTTCTTGCTAATTCTAGCCTTCTATTCAGCTGGCAATGAGGAGTCACCAAAGTCAAATAAGTCCGGGGTCACTCTCTCCTTCTTACCAGAGCACTTGTTGCTGGGCAATATGGCAGTGTTGGCGCAGTGTACAGTAGCTAGGATGCACCCTCTGTTCACCCGAATCTCCCAATATGACACATTCTGAATCTGGACCATGACTCATCGCACATAGGCCTGGTCACGAGCAGGCAAGATACTGGGTTTGACCAATAATCCCTCTGGCAACTTTCCATCTCCTGGTGCATCCAACATTAATATTTTGTTCTTTATGTTTCTCTTTAGGTGGACTTCTCCATGAATTGTGCACTGGGCGTTGGGGGCCAATACCAAGGAGTCAAGTTCCTTTTTCCACACTATCCCCACTGGCTCATCTGGGCCCACTTCATCAGGTCTCTGTTGCCAGTCATAAGCCCTTTTTACTAAGGCTGGAATTCTTAGGGCCCATCCAGTCAGCTGCCCTTGTTTCTCATGGCAGAGTTGTGCTAGTCTCCCAAACATGTGGGCGTTCGTTCCAATTAACAGGGGAACTCCATCATACAGTCTGGTGGGGAGGACACACTAGGGCCAGTGTCTCTACTTGCTCCTCTGCGCCAGTTACAGTTGCAGGAAAAGACAACCAGAGGCGAGCATATCCTAGATGTGGATAAGACTTGTCGCTCAGCCCCAACACATGTAGACCTTCCAGGGATTGTAAGGGCACATCAGATAAGTGTTTGTCATACCAGTCCTGAAACACAGTGGTCACTTGCGACCCACTGTCAAGCATAGCCCGAGTAGGAATACCATTCACAGCCACATTAGTCTCCATTGAAGGGCCCACTATCTTGGACCAGTCTGGAGGGACAGTAGCAGGGGCCAGTACAGACGACTTAGCCACAAAGAAGTTGGAGTTGGCATTTCCTGAGCCTTCACTGCGGTTGTTTCCAGCCCCCCTCGGCCATGGTTTTGCTTTCTGGAGCTCCCCTTGAAGTCTGTATACAACCTTATCTAAGTCTTTTGGGGACCGGGCTTCTTTCTTCATATGCCCCTCCTTCCCACAATTATGACAGAGTATGCCTTCTAGAGTTTGGCGTGGCCGAGGCATCACATTGGGGGCTGAGGCAGGGGTACCACCAACAGAAAATCATGATTCAACCTCTGTCTGGTGTGTGGTGAGCATGGGGAGACGCCTCAGTAATTTCCTCACTTCTATAGTCAATTCATCAATCTTTGAGTTGCTGTCAACAGGGGATGCCTAGGAGTGCACCCCCACCCCCATAGCGGACATGCTCTGAGAGGGGTTTGGGCCCATTGTATCTCTGGAATGGGCTTGTAGGGAAACAGTAGCCCTCATTTCTTGGACCTCTCACAGTATCTCGTCCCAGGGCAGAGCGTCCTTGCTAGCCTCACAATGTTCAACTGACACTGTATTTCGCCCCTGAGCATCACTCACATGTGCATCCTAGTTCATCTGGGCAGCAGCAACAGCAGATACAGGAGGGGCCCCCATGGCTGCCTCCTCTCAATCCTCCGAATTTCCTTCATCAGTCCGTCATAGGTTGGAGACACATCCAACCCGAGCAGCGAGGCTTATTTGGAGCAACAATAATTCAGAGAATGGGGCTGACTTGAGAAGCTGGTCCAATCTATTCCGATCTAACTTAGCTGGGGCCATGCCACCTTTCTTTAAGCATTCCCGTAGCACCACTTCGAGTCAAGGCACGTACACGGATAAGGGCTCCCCTGGGTATTGCTGAGTGTTTTCGCCCCCACCCCACAGGTCCTCATCCGAATCGGGACTCCCACACACAGTTTCCAATGCATTCAAAAAATCTTGAGCAGTTGCTTCTGGATTACTAGCCTGTGTAGCATGGATAGTAAGTTGGGTGGGGCCTCTGAGGCTTTCAACCACCCTTCTCTTCTTCTCTTGTTCGGGGCATTGCCATTCTTGGATTTGAGGGGCAACATAGTCTATCCAAGTCTCCCAGTTGTCCTCCCCCAGGGTGTGGGGAGGGTGCCTGAAAACATCCTCAGCCAGCAATACGAGTTATGACTAATGGCGGGTACAGATATAGGGGCCAGAACTGGCACAGGCACAGAAGGCGGGGCAGTAACAGGTGCTGGAGTAGTAGGGGGTGTTGGGGAAGGAACACCTCCAGATGGCGAGAATAGCTTCTTAAAGTCCTCTATGGTTTTCCCTTCCTCCAGCAACAACTTAGAAAATTTCTCCTCCAAAGTCTCAGATAATGGTGGAAGCTCATCCTCCCCAGGGTCTTTACTGTCTTTTGTTATCACTCTCCAGGTGGCAAGGACCTCTTCTGAGGCAATAGTCTGTGGCACTTTACAGCTGTCCACAAGGTCACTACACTCTACCAAGGCTATGAAAGTTTGGGTGATCAAATCAGCCTGTCGACCCACCACCACAGGGTTTTCTAAACATTCAACTTTGGGGAGTGCTCCGTCTACACTGTCCTTACTGGTATCGAGGGGAATATCCAGTATAGGCAGAGCATTTTGGGGGTCGATCTCCTGCCCAGTACACCTCCCCACCAACTGGTGTACAGTCATTTCTACTGGGGTAGCCATTAATCTTTAACAATAATTCATAATTTTGGCCACTAGAAGGCACAAAATCCCAGTGGTAAGCCTCCAAGATGTAACCCCTAGGTGGTGCTATCCCAAGGGCTACTACCCCTGCCTGCGGGACTAGTAGCAGGTTAAGGGGCCTGAGTTCTGAAACGGGTGCCTCCACCCGGTGGTCAGGGTTGGTAGTGGTCAAATTAACCTGGGCACAGCCCTCCGGGACACTAACCCCCCTCTTTCCCTTCTAGTGGCCTGAGCAATATATGATAATCACTTTTGCAGTACCCCTTGTACACCATACCAGTTACCCACACTGTTTGCACTTACCACCAGGGCTGGTTCCTCTGGCTCAACCCTGGGGACCCCCTGTAAATCAAGATTATGCACAGTAAATAGCAACAGTACAATACTCTTGGCACAAACTGGAACCACAGTCAGGTTAAATGCATCAAAAAAATCAGATCTGATTTATTCAGGGGACTTGAACAAGAAAGGAGTGTAATCAGGTTGATTGGCTTATAGGCTATATTAATCAAACAGCTATGCATGCGCTTTAAGTCCCCACACAGTCACACACTCTGGGTACCCAGGTAGGAAAATGGTCGGCTAGCCAGGAACGTTGCAGCTGGTTGGGGCCTGTGATGGAAGAAAAGCAACATGCACAACACACATTACTTGTAATCCAGAGCCGGAGGGCTCAGTTCGTGAAAAAAAAAACAACAAGACAATCAGATGACAACACTTTAGATTTAGCTGTTGTTGCAGGGAACTACCCTGATGTTTATTCATGATACCCAGTACTGGACACAGGCATAGGCAGGGTGAAATTGAGACTGCAGGTTGTTGAGCTGGAGTGCCCGGAGAAGCGGGGCCCAAACGAATCACGAGGCATCGTTCCTGTTCAAGTGTTGAGCAGGGGGCTGATCCCCAGGCAGATCTCTCGTCAATGGCTTTCTCTGTGCAGTGGGTAGTTGGGCTGGGCCAATGTGACTAGGCCCAGGCCAAATGGAGATGATTTTGGATTCAGTCTTTGGGGCTGGATGTGGCTTCTAGCAAGCAGAATACAGTTCAAACCACAGTGGGGAACCAAATCGCGAGCCACTAGCAGCACACAGCACATTTACATGTAATGAAATTCTAATGCAGCTTCCAGCAAGCAGAACACAATTCAAACCACAATGGGGAACCAAATCATGACCCACTATAAGCACACAACACATTCACATGTAAGGAAATTCCATTGTACCAGGCAAAAGGCTCTCTGGTCGCAATTATAGAGTCTCTGCACAATCCGGGAGTTCAGAGGTGGCTGGAAGTCCAGACAGGCCAATCACATTCAACAAATCTTTGGTCTTCTTCAGGTATGAGCCTGGTCACAATTCAGTGGATCACTTCACTCTCCAAGTTTAGATTCAGTCCGAAAAAGGCACAAGTTCCCTCTCCGGGACAGCAGGTAGGCATACAGGCCAAAACTCAGGCCTTTCCATAGTTCTCCCATGCAGATCTGCGCTGGGGCTGCTACTTGAATCACTCAAGCTGTTATCTCTTCGCTTCCCAATTCAGAACTGAAACTAGCTGCAAGCAGCTTGGGAATTTCCCCAAGATCCAAAAGATTTGGTTGGCTGATCTGTCTGTCCGTCACAACAAGGACTCTCCCCTTCCATGTTATTTTTTGCACCAAAATGCTAAAACTACAATTCCTACAAGTTTTGACCCTACCGAGCCCCTGTAGGCAGGCTCCATTTTAGAGTCCCAGCAGTACTGATTGGCCCATTCTGACAGTCCCGGGCCAAGATGGTGGAGATAAACAGAACAGTCCTTGCTGCAAAGAAGGCAGGTTAGAACAAACTGCAATATTATTGCTACTCTAACAAATGATCAGCAAACAAGCACACCTTCTAACAGAGCTCCCTTTTAGATTAATTAAGACTGCAATCTAGGCAGCTCTTAAAGAGACAGTACACAGAGGCTATACAGGCACTCTCTGGCAATACATTTAATCTACTAAATCGCAGAACACCAGCCTGGCAGTGAGTATTTAGGCAAGTTCAAGGAAGACTGTTCAGGAACCCCAATTTGTAGGGAGGTTACATATAGCAAAACCTTTTGCAGGTACTGCAGTGCTCTTTTCAAAAATGTTCTACTTAATCCAAGCTCTGTCTGATACGACTTGTAATGCCTAGCAAAAATGTACATTTCTAGTTCACATTTGATTTTAGCATGAACAATATTTTCAATAATATTTTATCAGACCTTCCAGGAATGGTTTGTTGGAGAATCTAACCCTGGTATTTTGCTGGAGGTTATGTTTTTCAGTTCATTTTGTTTTTGGGCACAGCCAGGTTCACATATCCAGTTTGCCAGTACCAACCTAAAGTTGGGTGAACTCAGGAGTTGACAATATGTAGGAAACTGCAATCTGCTAAAAAATATAGGGCTTACAGGATAAGTGGGATAAGCCAGCCAGACCTACAATTAAGGAGCACTATTAGAAGAGCTCTAATCTGTTTTATTTTGAAGTTGCAGACTGTTATAAGATGTTCAATCTTGTTTTGTTCTTGTTTTGAGTTGATGAGTTCTAACTTGCTAGTCCAGTGTACAATTTGGATAGCTGCTGCTCGGGGGTGAGGTGTTGTTATTTTCAAATTTGACATGTAAGGCGTTCAGCACTAAGATGGTGCTCCAGGTTCTTTTGGCATGAAAACCCATTCTCCAGAGTCTGAGGGAATTTGGGCAGCTGGTAAAGCACTGAAAGTTACACCTTCTCCTCAATGTTCTCCTCTAGTCTTCCCCGAATAGTCCCCTGATTTTAGTATACCCCCACTGAGCAGGTATTTTGTCCTCACTCAGGGGCTGGGGGCTGATGTGATGCAGACTCCTCAAAAGGGTCTGCTACAAATATCAATGCACTCATTTTGTTGGAGTATTTCAAGTGTGATGTCATTTAGCAATGCAATTCAGTTAGCTCTGTGAAAGGCATAGAATGTTATTTTCTTAACAATGCAGTGTTTTCTTTGCATAGGCGAACTGTTGCCTGGTTAAAGAATCCTGCCTATATTTACTTTGATATCTCACTCATGCATTGGCTGCTGTTATAGCTCTATACAGTGTGTTAAAGTTTTTTTTTTTTTTATGTAAAGTTGTCCAAGATTCCCTCCAATAAAACACGGACAAGATCGTGTGTGGTTGCTCAATTCGGCAATTAATTTACTGGTATTCATATTTCCATCTTTACAATAACTGGTACATTTCATTGTCCTTTTACACATTCTTTAAAATCATATTCATATACATTATACACATCATATACATTCTGATTCCATTCTATTAATTTCTTCTTTCCTTCTGCCCCCAGACATACATCATGGGGGGCCCGGTCTCTTCCTTGTTTGTTGTCAAGGAGTACGTGTATAC
Source organism: Neoceratodus forsteri (assembly GCA_016271365.2). NCBI lineage: Eukaryota > Metazoa > Chordata > Ceratodontiformes > Ceratodontidae > Neoceratodus > Neoceratodus forsteri. Next base: position 719,117,456 of record CM057458.1, on the reverse strand, counting down.
ACGCCGTGCCCCTGCTTCTTTCTTATCAACCTGTGTCTTTTTTCGTGTTTCCCATTTTATTCTCCCCCTTTCTTTCCTACCCTCCTCCCCCTTTTTCTACTTTCCTGCCATCCATCTTCGGTAGTCCACCTGTAGCCCCCACTGTACTCCACCTGATACAGTGGTGCACTGTCCACCTCCCACAGTGCCCCTCTGCTACTTCCTACAGGGAGGGTGGGAAATTCTTGGAGCAATTTGTGAGCTCCTGCTCCTGTGTAGCCTCTTATCAAGTCCCATTTGGGCCACCGCTTCTTTCTCCATCCAACCATTCCATGACTGCTACCTCACAGTCTCACCAGTCCCCTTGTTCCACCCTCTTTGTGACTTCACCAGGTCACTCCCCTTTTGTGACCTTGTCACCTTCTTCCCCTCTCCTCCCCTCTCTCCCTCCTTCCCCCTCCCTATTTCCTGAGCTTCCACTACTCTTGTCAGGGCATTGGGACAATGGGGTCTGCCCCTTTAATTGGGCAACCCTCTTTGTCCCCAGATCCCCTTCAATAAACCATAGACAAGATTGTGTGTGGTTGCTCAGTTTGGCAATTAATTTACTGGTATTCAAATTTCCATCTTTTCAATAACTGGTACATTTCATTGTCCTTTTACACATTCTTTCAAACCATATTCATAAACATTACATACATCATATACATTCCGATTCCATTCTGCTAATTTCTTCTTTCCTTCTGCCCCCGGACGTACATCATGGGGGGACCCGGTCTCTTCCTTTTTTGTTGTCAAAGGGTATGAGCATACACACCATGCCCCTGCTTCTTTCTTGTCAGCCTGTGCCCTCTTTCGTGTTTCCCATTTTATTCTCCCCCTTTCTTTCCTATCCTCCTTCCCCTTTTTCCACTAGTCCACCTCCAGCTTGCAATGGGCGGTGGACTTTCCCCTGTCCAGTCCCCCATCCCCCCTCATCCTCTTGCTTCCTGTAACCATGACTGCCCTCTGCCCCTCTATTCTGCCTCATACATGCTTTGGTGGTGTTCACCAATTCCTGGTTGAATAGGGCCAGACCAAGATCTGAGAGAAGCACCCCATCTCCCCGGTAATATTCATCTACTTTCTCTTTAATAGTATGGCAAACCACTAATCCCTTCATGGCTTCAGTCTCCCCACCCACACATTCATGCACGTTCTGGCCCTGTCCATGCCCTTGTGGCTCTCTTCTTGGTGCCCAAGCCTTCTAGGTGTGATCTCTGACCAGGCCAGAGTGACCTCCGGCCACCATTTTTTAATTGCCTATACATCCTCTTTTATGTGATAAAATATGTCCAGCCATGGCCTTGTCCCTAGGTTGTTGCCACTCAAATGTATCACAGTGAGGTCTGGACATCCATGGTACTTCCTGACCTCCCTAAGTTCTGGTAACAGCTGTGCCCATTTCATCCCCCTCTGACCTTTCCATACCAACCGGATGGTGTCACTGTTCGGGTACAACTGCTTGCCTCTTATCTCCTGAATGCCTATTTCTCTGCCCAGTGGATAAACGAGTGCCCACAGGTTCATGACTCAAGCTTTCTGGGCTTTCCTGCGTACAATAAACATGCTATTTAGTAATGCACAATTCCTTCCCTCACCTCCCCCTCCCCTTGCTCTCCCTCTCCCCTTAACAGTTCAACCTGCTATGGGAGACAAAAAGAAATATTGTTATTGTGGTATACTGCTTATGTACTTTTTATAACATTCAGATTTCCACCTGCCCTTTTGCTGAATGTCCCCAACCTTGACCCCTTGCACTGCCATCACAGATGCTGCCTCAGTTCTGAATGAATGGGAAGAGTTGCCTTCCACCAGTTCGCCCAAAAATCTGAGGCCTTTGTGCAGCAATGCCATCATGTGATAACTGGTGACCAGCCTACCATTCCCATGTATGAACATTAGGGGGCTCCCCCTAGTGGGATGCCCCAATGCGTACATGTGCAATCTCCCCACTGGGCAAATGACTGCATTGTTATGTCTCCACAGCCATACCCTGTTGCCCTGCCCCTGTTGATCAGTCTTTGCCCTTCTCAACTGCACTGCCACTGTCTCTAGGGCCCACTCCATGTCATCCCATAGTAGCCCTCCTCCCTCTGTTTTCCTACTATGGCACGCCACTTCACTCAACCTGAATGCTCCGCTATACATAGTGGTACACAGGGCTTGGAACAGCACTGCCTCACTCATTGAACTGCATATGTGGTGTAGCATGCCCACCAGTCTTGCCAACAGGCCCTCCGCTATCGGTTTCTGCTGTCCTGCTTCCTCTCAGCCCCGCGGACCCAGCCCTGCATCATTCTATGGATCAGGTTGCTCTTCATAGGGCCCTCACACCCCTTTAAGGTACATATTTGTCCTGTGGCTGCAAGGTGAACCCCCATTGTGGCCTGTGCCATGTGCAGTCACCATCCCATCACAATGAATCTGGCCACTTGCTCCCGCGTTACTGACTCACTTACCTGTCCACTGTATTGTTCCCAAAATTTTTGAAATGCCCTCCACAAGGTTTCATAAGCTCTAAGGGTCCTTGGGCCCAGGAGTTCCAGAACAATACTTCAGCTTTCCCAATCCAGTTATCAATATGCACATCGGGATGGTGGTCCCCCAGACCTCTGCTCCGGGTGCGACAGTCCAAAATTTGTCCATCTGCAATCAGGAGAGGCAATCAGCTATCATGTTTTCTACACCATCAATGTGTTTGGCCCTGAATGACATATTCAGGATCAGACCTAAACACACCATCCTCCTCAACACTGTCACAATTCTCTCAGACCTCATCCTCTTGTTCAAAACCTCTACCACTGCCCGATTATCACTCCAAAATGTGACCTGTCTGTTCCTGAGCTGTGCTCCCCATACTAACATCACCACCCAGAAGGGGAACAATTCTAGAAAAGTGATGTCTCATGTCACTGTCTCCCGTCCCCATTCCTCGGGCCATGGTTCTGCAAACCATTTTCCTTGAAAGTAACCCCCATGCCAATACCCCCAGATGCATCGGTATACAACTGTAGGTCCGTATTGTACAGCCACTCCTCCTGCCAGAATGTCTGTCCATTATATGCCTGCAGAAAATGTTCCCATACTGCCAAATCCTCCCTAGTCCCTTTGTTGAGGTCTATCCAATAATAGGGCTGCTTCACCCCTCTCATTGCCCAGGCCAAGTGCCACGTAAATGTGCACCCTGGCCCAATGGCTCTACAAGCAAAATTCAAATGCCCTAATAGCTGCTGCACCTGCTGGAGTTGCACTCTCCTGCATCCACCCACCTGCCATAGTAACTTCTGCAACCTTTTGACCTTCTGCTCCGGTAGCTGGTACAACTCCTGTACCTTATCCAACTCTAAACCTAGGAACTCTATCATCTGCAGTGGCCCCTCCATTTTGTCTTCTGCTGGTGGTACCCCCAATTGCAATCCTGAAGCATCCCTTCAGTCTCCCCTTTTCCCTTCCCAATGAACAGGAAATCATCAAGGTAGTGCACCACCATCCTATATCCAAACCACATGTGGAAAACCCACTGCAGCCAGATACTAAACATCTCAAATGTGGCACAAGCTGTTGAGCACCCCATCGGCATGGCCTTGTCAAAATACTACAAACCGCAAACATGAAAACCTAGTAAATCCCAATCTTCTGGCCTGACTGGCAGTAATCAGAAAGTGGACTGTATGTCTGTCTTGGCCAGCCGGGGCGCCCTCCTTGGACCTGGCAAGTCACACCGCCTCCTCCAGGGTGGCGTAGGTAACCCTGCTGTCCTCTTCCCCTTTGGCATCATTAAGGGAAGCCCCCTCCGGGTAAGAGAGATGATGTATCACCCGGTACTCCCCTGGTTGTTTTTTGGGAACTAGTCCCAATGGGGATACCCAAAGGATCGGCGGGGAGGTATTCAAATGGGACTTCCACCCACCCTGCTGCTACCTCCTTCTGAATTTTCCCTGCCAAGATTGCCCCCTTTCCTTGTGTAGATTTGAGGTTCTTGGCCCTAGTCCTTTTTCTGTCCCCTGAAAATATAGATTAAACCCTGTCCGAAAACCTGTTCACAACTTTTTGGCCACCACCTAGTCCGGGTATCCCCCCAACCATTTTTTGATCGCTGTCAATCTGATGGGCATCTGTGCCACCCGGAAACCTCTTTCCATGTTCTCAGGAGTCCTGGTTTTGGGTTTAGTAGGGGTTCCCCCTACTCCTCCACTTGTCTGACCTCTGTTACCCCTCCCCGAGTGTTGGCCCCTAAAAGAGCCCTGGTTGGCCCAAAAGGGCTGCTGATATGCATGGTCTTGCCCCCAGACCCCTTTCCCCAGCTGTGCCTACATCTTGCCACTGGGTGGTGCCACCCCACACTTAGAGCAGTGGCCAGGTGCTTGGTGGGCCATGAGCAGAAAGCCCAGTTGTATCCCAACAGGCCTTCGCACTGCCACACTCTTTGTCTCCCTCCACCTCTTTTTCGGTGGGTCCAGTATAAATTTCTAACCATAAGTCTATCTGTTGCATGTCCTATTTTACATCACCAAAATGGGACATCCTTTTCCTAAATTTCTCATCATGGCATAACCAGCTGTGGCTCCCTTTCTTGTATGCATTTTTTATGAGGGAATGTGTCAATAGCAGGTTAGCGAGCTCTGGCCACTTCTCAATGGCTATAGCCATGAAGTATGTAAAACCTGTGGACCAGTTGTCCCAGGTTTTCTCCTTCCATGACTTGTCCTCTTCTCCTTTTCCTAATAAAACCACGGTGGCCACCATGTCCTTCTTCTCAAAACTGTCCTTTTCTTCATACTTATCCATATTGTCCACATTTGCCAAGGTGAATATGTCAACATATTCTCTCTTCCATACTTTCTCTTTCATAGCCACGGGCATGTGGTCCACTAACCTAACCCCCAGTGCCCCCAGGTTGCTCCCTGTCGTGGGTCCCCCCGTGGCTCCCCTACTTCCGTTCCGGACCCTTTTATTTCACCTTGCGCTTTCTCCAACTGCCCTAGACCATTCTCTCCCATTGTTTTCAGCATCTGTTCCACATACTCCTTCACACTACCTTCTAGTGTCACCACCAGATTACCTGCTGGGCTTGGCTGAGGGGTGCTGGGCTCCAGTTGGGGCACTCCCGCTGGACCAGGTGTCGGTATCGGACCCTGGGGAGGCAGCACTGGTTCTGGCAATGGCAAAAGAGCCACCAGGGTGGGAGGCTCCGGTGCTGGTGCTGGAGCAGGCACGGGGGCTGGGGTTGGCTTGGGTACTGGGTTACTCAGAGGTGGACCTCGAGGGGCCGCCGGTGTTGGTACCGGGACCACAGGCTGGGGCTCCAGTGACCACAGCCTTTTTGGCACCATATTATCCTTCTCAAGACACTTCTCCTGCCACTTTGTGCCCTGCCCCCCCCCCATCTGGGTCCGGTACATCCAACAACTGGTTTGCTTTGTCCACCAACTCCATCACTGCTCGATAGCATTACTTCTTATTGGACTTGTATCTCTTTGGTACCATCCTCCTGAGTATGTACTGAAATAGAAACATCATAGTCAACATCTCATTCATCTTACCATACTATCTCCTTTTTTTTGGGGGGGGGGTTGTGCCTCATCTGGTCTGATGTCCTGCTGTGCCCTCCACAGGTAACCTGGGTTAATTTCCCAAGTCCCCACAGCCCCAAGGGAGTACCCTCCGCCTGTGGGTTCTTACCTCCCAGTGGTCTGCTGGGCCTTCCTTCAGCCTAGTGTCCCCCACTGGCTGCCCTATCCGGTTTCCCCTCTGCGAGCATCCCACTGCAACCCCCCCAATGGCCATGTATGCCCCCTTTCTACTGAGAGGCTTCATCCTTGTCTCCCCCCCTCCTGTCACTCTCAGTTTGCCCCTCTCATCATGTTATCCACGACCTTCCCAAAGGACTTCACCTGTCCCCTATACTGTGGATAGTGGGCCTTTTCCCCTTTACAGCTTGCCCCTACTGTGCCTCAATGGTCCCCCACAAACTGACCATGAGGCCTGCATGTCCCACTGGCCTGAGCTCCCATTCCACATGCCCAAACCAGGGAAGTGCACAGTTCTCTGCTGCCATGGGCTCCATGCATCTGTCATACCCCTGCACCTTGCCCTTCTTTGTATTCTGAGATGAGCCCTGAGCCACATGGTGGCAGCCTCTGCCTCGCTCCTCCCTCACCATTGCACAACACCCTTAGGGTTCCACTCCTTGTGTTGACTTGCTCCCTCCTCTCTGGGGATGCCTGTTCCATGTGTAACCCTAGATGGCTATCCCGGGGCTACTACCCCTGCCTGATTTGCCACTAACAGGTTGAGGGGCCTGGATCCAATGGCGGGTGCCTCCACCCAGAGGTCAGGGTTTGCAATAGTTAAACAACTTGGTCACAGCCCTCTGGGACACTGCAACCTTTCTTCCCACTGATGGCCCACACAATATATCAAATTACCTTCACGGTATACACTTACCCCAGGTCTGGTTCCGGCACTGGGACCTCCTGTGAAATGAGATACAGTGCAACAATCACAGTACAGTACTTTAACATAGACAAATACCTCCAGGCAGTATAACTTTGCTGGGAAACAAGCAGCTCTGATTTATTTGGGGGAGATATAACAAGGAACAGGAAATCAGGTTAATTAGCTTATCCTCTAATAATCTACCTATGGCTCTGTGCACAGGCCTATCCCTATCAGTTACTGTCCCTGGGTACCCAAGCCCTGATGGCTAGTCCAAACCGTGGCAGCTGGTGAGAGCCCTTTCACCCAGAGAAAAGGAGAATTAAACAGTCAGCAGTACAGTAATTCCATTTGGATTTAATGTGGCAATTCAACAGGGAGCAACCCTGAATTAGTACTCACGACCTCCAAATAAGATAGGGTCCTTCAATGTCAGCAGGGCTCACTGAGGTACACAAACCTCTTCACACATCCATATAAAAGAACTATACCAGGCAGGCTGCATCTGTATCCCGATCGCAATTACTGCACAATACCGGGAGAACACACAGCAGATTCAGTTCCTGACAGACCGAGTGCAATTTTCAGCAATTCTTCCAGTCTTCTACAGGGTGAGCCTGGTTTCTACTCTTCAGGATCCTTTGATTCTTTTCACAGGGACAGTTCAGTCCTAACAAGCTGTTACACAAGCTGCAGACGGAACTCTGGCCCTTCACACGTTTTTGACTAAAACTGCACACTGAAAAGCACAGGGCTCCTTCCTTCTTCACTGCAAAGCTCAACTGAACTCCAACTGACGAAACAGGCCACTTCCTTTGAGTTCCTCCCAGTTCTTGACTGGATTGGCTGTCACTCACAATAGACTGCTGCTGTTGGTCCAAAAAGGCACTGAAGTCTAAACTACATCTCCCAAGTCACTGCCCATACAATCCTCTTGTGGCTGGCTCAGATTATGAGTCCAAGTTCTGATTCGTCAAAGGCATCATTTTAAGAGCTGACTACCCCACACTGATTGGTCCAGTTCAGCAGTTCAAAACTAGAATGGGGAACTAGCAGACACAGTTCTGACTGCAAAAAGCAGGTTAGACAAACTGTAATTTCATTATTACTCTAAATAATTTCTGCAAACAGTTACATCTTTCAGATAGGTTCCTTTGCACTCCTAGTGACTGCAAAATGAAGTGAATTGGCAGCAGCTCGAGTGGTACTCGAGAAGCACACAGTCCCCCATACAAACTAATTATGTCTGCAAGCAGACAGCTCTTAAAGAGACAGTACCAAGGGCTCTAAAAACACTCACTGATAAATGGCTTAAATGCCAAACACCATTCAGGCTTGGAGCATTCAAGCAAGCTCCTGGAAATCCTTTGGGAACCCCCATTTGCAGGGGGTTACACCCTTCCTAAGCTTGGGAAAGCTTGACGTCGCGTCAAGAGAATTCCCATAAGTTTCAACTGCAACCATATACATTTGCATTAGGCTCGCATATGTAATCATCAGTCAATATATCATTTTACCAAGAACACATTTCTGAAACATTGCAGTACGTCACTCTTTTACACAGTATTACATACACATTGTACCATAACTCAAGTTATTACCTCTTGTACATGAAACCTGAAGAGAGGGGCCCTTCCCTATCAGTTACCTTGGGGCTGGATGGGGCAAGGGCACCATACTAGAGGGCAACACAAGTAACTTGAGTTAGCACTGATGCTCAGTTTGGGCAATGAGCTCGGGACACATACACTCCTTTATGGACAACATTGAGAGGCAAGTCCACAGGCCTCCCAAGTGAATCATAACTGAGGTGCACCACAGGCTTTACAGCTCGACCAGTCTTTCTAGGGGAACTGTTATAGTCTCTGCACTCTGAGCCTCATTTTCAGCATTGTCCTCACTTGTCAGGAGTCTCCATGGGGTAGAGAGGCTAGAACTTGGGGCACTTTCAGCTCCAGGAGTTACAGTTTCTGAGTCCACAACATTTGGCTCGCATGGAGAGCTTTTCGGACACTGGCAGTGGACTGTCAGGGCACTCAAAATACTCTTCTTGTTCGGTGTATCACCAGTCTGCCCCAATCTATCATTTTCCTCCCTGAAAGCTCAAACAGTTCAACCATGCACAATGATTCCATTTCATCTGATCTGATGCTTTGCACTTCACTTTCTGGGAGCATTGGCTCCAGGGATGAAGCTGGGGGCTTAGACAGTCCAGAAGGCCCAGCTTTGTCTCCAGTATTGACTAGGGGATTGCCCCCGAAACAATTGACTCAGTTCGTAAGAAGGATAGTATTCAAAGTCACTCTCACTTTCTTCCGATATGGACTGACAGTCATGCTCAACTGGGACTTGTGGAGGGGAACACTTTAACTTTGCTTCTGTAGGTGCAGACTTTCTTGATCTTTTTCTTAGCAGCAGCTCTTGTCACTGGTCCAGAGGGGGCATCTTCTAGGGCTCAGACTCAATTAAGATTTGTCCAATGGGCAGTAATGATTTCTATGCATTGTTTTACATCTTTTGAATTATTCTCAGCCTTACTTTGTACACTGGCAGATCATCTAGTTTGCCTCACTACAATGTGAGGGAGATGGTGCCATCTGTCAGCAATCTTGTGCTTGCCATGCAGTCCCAGATTTCTTAGTAATACCCGATCTCCCTCCTGGAGTTCCTATTACTTTCACCTTTTTATCATACCTTTCTTTGTTGGCCAGATTTCTTTTTGGCAGCCATGGTTTGAGCCAGTTAGTACGCATGAGTTAGCTGGGCCTTTAACTTTTGCACATACTGTAAATAGTTGTCAGCTTGAACCCCATCAGGAGAGACCCAAAACACACATCTACTGGTAGTCGAGCTTCTCTTCCAAACATCAGGCGGTGGGGAGAACCAGTGGCATCACTTTTGGTGCAGTTATAAGCATGTACCAGGGTGCTAATTTGTTGGCTCCATCTAGGCTTGTCCTTTGGGTGCAGGAGTGCCCAGCATATCTAGCAAAGTGCGTTGAAACGTTCAGGCTGTGGGGTCCCCTGGGGTAGTAAGGAGTGGTTCTGGACTTTCGCCTCCCCACAGAGAAAGCATCTCTTTAATCAGACGACTCTCAAAGTTCTCCCTTGATCAGAATGGATTCTTTGTGGAGCCCATAGTGAACAAAAGTTTTCTACAAGTACTTTGGCTACAGTGGATGCTTTCTGGTCTTTGGTGGGAAAGCTTGGGCATATCTACGTGAAATGGTCAGTGACCACCAGCACATTACTGATATTTCTTTGATCTGACTCCAAACTTAGAAAATCAATACAGACCAGCTCCATGGGTGCACTGGTGGTTATGTTAACAAGGGGCAGCCCTCTGGGGCAAAGCTTTCCTCTGTAAGCAGCGACTACAGTTCGAATGTGTTGCTCCACATCAGCCCCCATCTTAGGCCAATAGAATCTGGATCTCACCAAGTCAAGTGTTCTGTCTATACCAAGGTGCCCTATGTGGTTGTGCAAGGACCTCAATACTGAGTCTCGAAGGCAGTGGGCAGCACTAGTTGTTGTTTGTCTACTTGTTCCCCTCTGTCTACTGTTTCTCTGTATAACAGTTTATTGATCAGTTTCAACTTAGGACCTTCTTTGTATAACAGTGCAGTTCTCAAATCAGTGGGCGTAATTTGGACACATCTTTTCTGCATAGAGGCTTCTAAAGCTGCTTTGATCATGGGATCGCGGGATTGAGCCCCCTGAATATATCATTGTCCAGCTGAGGCAGTGCACCAATGTCTCATTGTGCAGAAAAAGTGGCAATAAGCAGCAGGTATACAATTCTCAGAGGCTCCCAAGCAATCCACCATGCAGTCCACTTCGTCCGTGGACATTGTTCCTCCTGTCAAACTTCGCGCAGAGTGCCCGAATGTCAGGTTCTGCCAGTCGGACCCAATCATTCTGGGAACAGGCCTCCGGAGAGAAGCATCAGCATCTATGTGGTTCAGACCTGCTCGGTATTCGAGAGCATAGTCATATGTAGATAATGCAGAAAGCCACCTATGGCCAGTGGCATCCAACAGCTGAGGTCTGCACATAGGTCAAAGGATTATTGTCAGTTTTACTAGTATTTTAGCCCCATACAAGTACTCATGGAATTGGTCAACAATAGCCCACTTCAAAGCTAGAACTCTAACCTATGTACAGGATAGTTCTTTTCGGATGGGGTCAGGCTTCTACTGGCAAAGGCCACTGGTCTCAGGCCATTCTCGTGCTCTTGGTACAACACAGCCCCCAACCCTTGCAAGCTAGCATCAGTGTGCAGGACGTAAGGTTCTCTTGGATCGGCATAGGCCAGCACTGGAGCATGGGTAGTTGATATATGATCTCATGAAAGCAGTCTCACAATCAGGAGTCCAGCGGCCCCAAATACTTCACTGGATGAAAATACACTCTTTCAGTCTTGAGGGATGCTGACTTTTGGTATTTTTTGTGGGTTGGGGATACCCTTGAGTAAGGTTAAGTAAAGGGATCACTCTTGAATAGTCCTTGATGAGCGCCCGATAATACAGAATCCAGGAATCTTTGCAGTTCTTTTTAGATTTTTGGGCTGTGGCCAGGTGGTCAAGGCCTCAACTTTACTTGGGTCGGTCTCTATCCCTCGGTGGATACTATGTGTCCTCACATACTTTACTGATGTTTGAAAAAATTGACACTTATCAATGGACAGTTTAAGGCCAAAGTCCTCCAGTCGGTCCAATACCTTAAATAATCTGCTCTCATGTTCCTCCAGTGAGCTGCCAAACACAATAACATCATCTAGGTATACCAGGCACTCTAGTAAGTTCATGTCCCCCACTGCACGCTCCATCAATCGTTGAAAAGTGGCTGGGGCACCTGAAATCCCTTGAGGGCATCCTCATGAATTCATAGAAAAGCGGACAGATAAAGGCTGTCTTTTCACGGTCCTCTGGGGCCATCAGGATCTGATAGTACCCACTGGAGATCCAGCACAGAGAACCACTTGCTCCTTTGGCAGTCCAAAATCCTGAATGCGGGCATTGTGTACTGATCGAGGATAGTCCGCCGGTTTAAGGTCAGATAATCCACACACATCCTTACTGTTCCATTCTTTTCCTCACTACCACAATGGGGGAAGCATAAGGGCTTCGATTCTTGTATTACACCAGCAGCTAACATCTCTTGCAGATGCCAGCCTCACATCATCTATGTCAGCAGGTGCCAGGCCGAGACCTCTCAACGAAATGGTCTTTCGTCTATGCAGCGGATATTGTGCTCAGCTTCTTGCACGCATCCTACATCCCATTCCTTTAAAGAAAACACCTGATCTCTCTGGGCAAGCTTCTCACTGATCTTCACTTTCCATTCAGCTGGCAGCGGGAGTCGCGAAATCAAACAAGTCAGGCGTTACTCTGTCATTCTTCCTTGAACTCTTGCTGCTGGGTAGCACTGCAGTGTCTGCACAATGCACATTAGCCAGGATGCAACCTCTGTTTACTCGAATGTCTCTTTTCAGACACATTATGAACTTGGACCATTACCCTTCTGGCATAAGCATGGGCTCTAGCGGGCAAAATACTAAACACGACCAGCAGTCCCTCTGGCAATTTTCCATCGCCTGGTGCATCCAACATTAATATTTTATTCTTAACATCCTTTCTGATATGGACCTCTCCCTGTAAGGTACACTGGGCATTTGGCGCCAGGATCAGAGACTCAGGATCCTTCTTCCATACAATTCCGACCGGTTCCTCTGGTTCTGTTTTTCAGCATCTCTCTGTGCCTCATAGGCCTTCTTAATTAAAGCGGAACTCTTAAAGCTCTACTAGTCTTTGACCCCTGTTTTTCATAACACAACTGTGCCAGCCTTCCGAACATAGAGCATTTGTTCCAATCAACAAAGGGACACCATCAATACAGTCCAGTGGGGGACACACACTAAGGCTAGGGTCTCTACTTATTACGCCCACTCCAGCCACGGAGGTGGGGAAAGACAGCCAAATTCGGATATACCCGGAATAGGTGTAGGCCTTCTCACTTAACCCCATACATGCAGTCCTTCTAATGGTTGTAAGATACGTCTGACAAATGCTTCTGATACCAATCTTGGAACATAATTGTCACTTGGGAGCCACTGTCTAATATAGCTCTTGTAGACACTCCGTTCACCTTTACAGTGGTCTCCATGGAGGGACCACTATTCTGGACCAGTCTGGAGAGGCGGTAGTGGGGGCCTGGGCAACTGACCTTGCCACAAAAGGACGTGAATTAGCTTTTGGTGCCCTCACTGGGATCATGTCGTGCACCTCTTAACCACTGATTTCTTCTCCGGCTCTCCTTGTAGCCTATATGCAACTTTGTCAGTGTCTTTGGGACTGGCATTCCTTTCATGTGCCCATCTTTCCCACAATTATAGCAAAACATACTTTCTGGAGTTTGAGCTGGCGAGGCGCCACACTGGGAGCCAGGGCGGGGGTATTACTAACTGAAACCTTGGTGCCATCTCTGTTCTGCGGCGTGATAAGCATTTGAGACATCTCGTCAGTTTCTCCACTTCCATGGTCAAGGAATCGAGTTCGAGCTGTTATCACAGGAGATACATGGTGGGTCCCCACCCCATAGCAGATACAGTCGGATATAGGTCAGGAGCCCCGTACTTGCAGGCGTGGCCTTCATAAAGGACTGTTTTTGAATTCCCGGATCTCTCAACAGTTCGCCCCATTGTGACATATCTTTTTCCTTGTCAGAGCACTCATTGACTGCCAACCTCTGCCCCTGAACTTCACTTGATGGGTCACCCTCAGTCACTCGGGTGTGGCCGCAGCTATTGGTGCAGGTCCCCTCCCGAGGTCGCCTTTTTCTCAACTCCTCAATTTCTCCTCATTAACTCATCATAGGAGGGTGGGATTCCAGTCGATCTGCCAGGTGTAACTGAAGCAACAGCAGTTCTGAGAAGGGGGCAGACTTAAGGATCCTGTCCAGCCTGGTTCGGTCCAGTTCAATCGCTGGCAAACTACCTTTTCTGAGGCATTCTTGCAACAATTTTTCCAGCCGAGATACATACACAGACAACAACTCCCCTTGGTACTGTTGTGCATCTCTTACTCTCCACCATAGGTCCTCATCAGAATCTGGGCTCCCATACACATTCTCCAAGGCCTCAAGATAGGCCTGTGCAGTCGCTTCAGGGTTGCTGGCCCGTTTAGCACGGATGGTAGCCAGGGCAGGACCTCGGAGGCTCTCACTAACCCTCTTTCGCTTTTCACCTTCCGAGCATTGCCATTCTAGCACTTGGGGGGCAACATAGTCTATCCAGGTCTCCCAGTCATCCTCCCCTTGAGGGAGTGGGAGAGGTGCCAGAGAAGATCCTCAACCTTGGTGGTAAGAGTGCATAATGGCAGGTGCAGAATAGGGTCTGCATTGGTTCAGCCACCATTACGGGCACTGGAGCAGGAGAGGGTGTTGGGGGAGGAACACCCCCAGGTGGCAAGAATAGTTTCTTCAAGTCCTCCACAGTTTTCCCCTCCCCAGCAACCATTCAGCAAATTTCTCCTCAAAAGTTTCAGATAGTGGTGGGGGCTGATTCCCCCCCGGGTCTTTACTGTCCTTAGTTATCACTCTCCAAGCAGTGAGGGCTCCCTCTGGGGTAATGGTCTGTGGCACTTGGAGCTATCTGAGGATCCTTAAACTCTACTAGGGCCAGGAAAGTGTGGGTGAGCAGATTAGCATGCCGACCCCACCACCACAGGGTTTTGTAAACCTTCCACCTTGGAAAGTACTCCCTGCACAGTGTCCCATTGATACCAGAGGGATGTCCAGGATAAGCATAGCATTTTGGAGGTCGATCTCCTCCCAGTACACCACTCCACCAGCGGTGCACAGCCACTTCTGTCGGGGTACCCATTTTTCTTAACAGTGGTTAGTAAATATGGCCACTAGAGGACACACAATCCCAGCGGTGAGCCTCAAGATGTAATCCCCAGATGGCGCTATCCCAGGGGCTACTACCCTGCCTGATTTGCCACTAACAGGTTGAGGGCCTGGATCCAATGTGGTGCCTCCACCCAGAGGTCAGGGTTTGCAATAGTTAAACTAACTTGGTCACAGCCCTCTGGGACACTGCAACCCCCTTCTTCCCACTAGTGGCCCACACAATATATCAGATTACCTTCACGGTATACACTTACCCCAGGTCTGGTTCCGGCACTGGGACCTCCTGTGAAATGAGATACAGTGCAACAATCACAGTACAGTACTTTAACATAGACAAATACCTCAGGCAGTATAACTTTGCTGAAACAAGCAGCTCTGATTTATTTAGGGGATATAACAAGGACAGGGAAATCAGGTTAATTAGCTTATCACTCCTAATAATCTACCTTTATGGCTCTGTGCACAGGCCTATCCCTATCAGTTACTGTCCCTAGGTACCCAAGCCCTAGTGGCTAGTCCAAACCGTGTGGCAGCTGGTAGGGCCCCTTTCACACAGAGAAAAGGAGAATTAAACAGTCAGCAGTACAGTAATTCCATTTGGATTTAATGTGTAATTCAACAGGAGCAACCCTGAATTAGTACTCACGACCTCCAAATAAGATAGGGTCCTTCAATGTCAGCAGGGCTCACTTGAGGGACACAAACCTCTTCACATCCATATAAAAGAAAGTACTATACCAGGCAGGCTGCATCTGTGTCCCGATCGTAATTACTGCACAATACCGGGAGAACACACAGCAGATTCAGTTCCTGACAGACGAGTGCAATTTTCAGCAATTCTTCCAGTCTTCTACAGGGTGAAGCCTGGTTTCTACTCTTCAGAGATCCTTTGATTCTTTTCACAGGACGATTCAGTCCTAACAAGCTATTACACAAGCTGCAGACCGAACTTCTGGGCCTTACACATGTTTTTGACTAAACTGCACACTGAAAAAGCACAGGGCTCCTTCCTTCTTCACTGCCAAAGCTCAACTGAACTCCAACTGACGAAACCGGCACTTCCTTTGAGTTCCTCCCAGTTCTTGACTGGATTGGCTGTCACTCACAATAGACTGCTGCTGTTGGTCCAAAAAGGCACTGAAGTCTAAACTACATCTCCAGAGTCACTGCCCATACAATCCTCTTGTGGCTGGCTCAGATTATGAGTCCAAGTTCTGATTCGTCCAAGGCATCATTTTAGAGCTAGCTTACCCCACACTGATTGGTCCAGTTCAGCAGTTCAAAACTAGAATGGGGAACTAGCAGACACAGTTCTGACTGCAAAGAAAGCAGGTTAGACAAACTGTAATTTCATTATTACTCTAAATAATTTCTGGCAAACAGTTACATCTTTCAGATAGGTTCCCTTTGCACTCTAGTGACTGCAAAAATGAAGTGAATTGGCAGCAGCTCGAGTGGTACTCAGAGAAGCACACAGTCCCCCATACAAACTAATTATGTCTGCAAACAGACAGCTCTTAAAGAGACAGTACAGAGGCTCTAAAACACTCACTGATAAATGGCTTAAATGCCAAACACCATTCAGGCTTGGAGCATTCAAGCAAGCTCCTGGAAGTCTTTTGGGAACCCCCATTTGCAGGGGGGTTACACATGCATCATCCATCCCCACCCTCACCCCTTTCAAGCCAATGTGCTGCTGCGTATTGCAATTACATTCTGGCTTAAACTTAACTTTCCATATTTTTTTTTTAATTAAAACAACCATTTCTTGCCCATAATTTCACCTGCCCCCCATTATTCTTCCCTTTCAACTCCCATTTCTCCCTTGTCCACAGTCTTCCTGTTCATTTCAGTTGCCTGAGCCCTGTCCCACGTGGTGATGATGTCAGACACCATCCCACATGGTAGACCCAGGATGCTATTGTTCCAGCTGCTCCTCTCTGCATCTTCATCTCTCCTGGTGCCTTCTTCCCAGGAATTTCACTCTCTCTCATGCAAATCATTCCTATTGCTCCCAAAACCTTAATGCTGGCTCCCACAGGCTCCATCGCCCGCATCCAACAGACAACACCCCCCAGCCAACTAGCATTTCCAATTTGTGCTCCACGTCTGCTATCTCTGGCTCTGCCTCCGTGGCCTTCCAAACCCTCAGACCATGTGCCACCAGCTGGCTCTCTTTATTGCCATAAAAAACCCTTTCCACTTGCATTGCATCGTCCCCATAAACCCAGTTTCCCCCGATCACTTTTTTAGTGGATGGACTGCTCCCTGAGCACCCAGGCAGCCCCCCGCATTAAGAAGGCATCTTCCCCCTAACTCACCTGGTGTTTCCTTTTCACAAGGCCCCCAAACCAACCAACAAACTCCCTACCACAAACCAGCCATGCAGGGTGCTTCTGCCCCAGGCCTAACCCCCCTGGTTTTTGCTCAGCTCAGGCTCCACAGAAAAACCTCAATACACACGCTTAAGCTCTCCTACCTAGGATGCCCTTTCATGGTCCTCAAACCATGCTGCCCAGCCTATCTCATGGCTGGCCCACCGCGCCTATGCCAGTACTGCAGTAACCTGGCCACACAGTGACCCAAATCCCCCCTGCGCTGTGATCCTCACCTCTTTCACCACATTTTAGCTCAGGAATTAATTGGATACCTTACCTGCTGTGCAATCCTGCATACTCACTTACTGGTCTTCTCTGCCACTCGAAACTCCACCAATATACTTACGTATTACTGGTATTTACTTCTACTCCACAGTTATTTATCTATCTATCTATATATATATATATATATATATGTATATGTATATATGTGTGTGTGTGTATATATATATATATATATATATATATAGTTTAAACTCCAAATACCTATAACTACAAAAAGCCCCACAGGCCACACCATATGCCAAACTGATGTGCTTCTAGGAAACTAAAATTCTTGGAGCAATTTGTGAGCTCCTGCTCCTGTGCAGCCCCTTATCAAGTCCCAATTTGGCCCCCGCCCCTTACTCCGTCCAACCATTCCATGGCTGCCACCTCACAGTCCCACCTCTCCCCTTGTTCCACCCTCTTTGTAACTTCAACAGGTCACTCCCCTTTTGTGACCTCATCACCTTCTTCCCCTCTCCTCCCCTCTCTCCCCTCCCTTTTTCCTGAGCTTCCACTACTCTTGTCAGAGCCTTGGGGCAATGGGGTCTGTCTCTTTAATTGGGCAACCCTCTTTATCCCCAATTGACGTACCAGAAAGGGTAGTGTAATATGTATCCCACTATGATTTTGTGTCTTTTGATGATCTTGCTCAAGCCTATCCATGTAAGGAGTTTTGTTTGTATTATTACTTCAAAATACAATAAATACAAAGTTAAAAAAAGAGCTGTATCCTGCCCTGAGGTTGAGGGCTAAGTGATAATTGGGAGGAAGTGCTGTGAGGGCAGGACGTTTAGTGTTACTTTTTTGGATTCTGCATGTAAGTCTCAGTCTTATGTGGGGAGGCTGCACTGTGTGATTAAATTGAGATCCTCACCCAGCATGTCCTATCTTATGAATGGGACAGAGCAGGAGTGAAGCATCTGATCTTAGAACATCTGTAGGGTGTCCACAGAGGCCTCTGGTGGTGAGACACTAGAAAAGGTAAGAAGTGAAACCTAAACTATCTGCTGTTACTATAACATCCAGTAGGCAGGTAACAAATCTATGCAGCAGCCATAAAAAAGGTGTTGAGGAACTGAAGAAAAAAGGGAATCCAACAGCTTCTCATCTGGGGTACACCTGAGTATCAACTGATCCTCAGCAACTAGGCAAGTGACCTCTAATATATGACACTATATGTAATAAATGCTGTAAGATTGTGGTATTGTGTTGTATCTGCTGAAACAAATTAGAATTGCTAGCCAAATACCTATATAGGGTAAAGGGTAGGAGTACAAGGGCTGTGCTAGGTACATTGTATTAAGAGACAGTAAGTTTGTGGTAGATGGCATCTTTACCCAAACTATCTATCTAGGATAGGGGGTGCAAGTAATCTAGGGAGGACAACCAAGTAGCAAATCAGGACAGGAGGTAACAAGTCTGGTTCTAATCAAAAGGATTTAAGAAGTTATGGGAATATGGATTTTTATCAGTGTTCTAGGGTTATTATAGGTTCAGTATGGAGATGAAGTACAGTGGGGAGCTAGTCAGTTGTGGCAACTGTGGGGTGCTCTTCTCCAGGGTTACACTGTAGAGGAAGAGCACTGCTCCATCTGTAGGACCTTTATGGAGCTCCATGCACAGCTGGTAGCAGCAACAGAAGAGATTTTTCAGCTGTGTCATGTGCCTATTTGGAGCTCAAACCCCACACACCCAATCCTCCAGAGGCCCATAGGTCCAGGGGGTGGATAATGTTGGGGGAAAGAGAGGCAGGGATAGCAACAAGCAGGCTAACTAGCCCCACATCATCCAGATGGCAAATCGCTTTGCACCACTGGAGGAGATTCAGGTACCTTGCTCCACTGGAGTGGCTCTGAGTCAGCTGGGAGTAATGAGCAGAATGACTTGGTAGCACCAGGGGGGAGCAGCAGGAGGAAGTCTACAAAGAGAGTCTTAATGGTCAGGCACTCAATGATCAGGAGGTAGAGACGGTGGTGGTGGGAAAAGGGGTTGGATGGGTAGAGGATGGTTTGGTACCTTCCCGATGCATCGGCCATTCAGGATATAGACAGGATAGGGAGGACAGCTGGGGGGTGCTGGGGGTGCTGGTCCACTTGGGCACTTACAGTGTGGTGAACCAGCCTGTGGGGATGGTGAAACAAAACATTTGCAGACTTGGGGACAGATTGAAGGCACTTTGAGCCTCCCTGGCATTTTCCAAAGTCCTCCCTGTTGAGTGTGTGTGTGTGTGTGGGTGGGGGGATACAACAAGGGGGGATGAGATCAAGGGGTTTCATTGGTGGTTAAATAGGTGGCACCAGGAAATGGGGTACCGTTCTGTGGGGGACTGCGGGGACTATACCTGACAAGAGAGGGGCCTGTGAGTTGGGGCAGAAGTTTGATATTATCATTGGATAGTTAAACTCACTGCAGAGGAGACTAGGGCTAGGGAAGCCATGTTGATAGGAGAGAAAAAAAGAACCCAGAGAGTACCTCTGCACTCTGGTGGCTTATAGCAGCTCAGTGGGCAAATATAAGGTTGTGGTTCAGACTGGGTTAGAGGAAGGAGCTAAGGAGGCAGGGCTCACAAAGCCTGCAATCAACATGAAAAACAGGAAGTTCAGGTGACAAGGGAAGAATAAAGGGGAAAGACAAGTAAAAATCAAATGGGGATCAGGAGTTAGATGGAAAGGGGTCTGGTTTAACACCAGGAGTCTGGGTAATTAAATCAGCGAGCTCCAGACAACAATGTCAGACACTGAGATGCACCTCATGGCTGTCACATAAACTTAGGCCTCAGAATATAATGACTAGGACCTGACTGTACCTAATTAAATAATGTTTAGAAGGGATTGAGGAAACGGTAAGGGGGGCATAGCACTATATGTCAGAGAAGGCATTGAGGCTGTGGAAGACAGATACATTAAGAGAAGCAATGGAGAGAGTCACTGTGGGTGCAGCTCATGGCAGCCTTAGGCAATAAACTACAGTTGGGAGATCTATAGACTTCCAAGACAATGAGGAGATGAATAGGAAACATGGAGAAGAAGTAGAAATAGGAGTGGCAAAGGAGGAGGTAGTAGTGGTAGGTGATCTGAACCTGCTGGATATTGATTGGGACATTGTAGCTGCCAGGAATACCAGAAGTCAGGCCCTGCCAGATACATTCCAGGATTGTCAGCTGGTGCATCTGGTTAAGGAGCCCAACATGCAGGCTGCCATTCTCGATGTGGTGCTCACCAACACAGAGGTGGTAGGAGGTGTGCAGGGAGAATCATGACTCTATTTGATTCAAGATGGCCTTTGGGAATGAAGAGCCCACATGGAGGGTTGAGGTTCTTGATTTCAGAAGGACGGACTTTAACAGGATAAGGGAGTTGGTCCAGGGCAAGTTAGCTGCAAGACCATATCAAAGGTGTGGAGGAAAGATGGAGGACAATTAAGGGGGTCACTCTTGAGAGATTTAAAGTATGTATGAGAACAATAACCAAAAGTAACAGGTACAAGAGACCAATATTGTTAAAGGAAGGGGTCAGGGAAGCAGTGAGGGTCAAAAAAAGGCCTTTACTTGGTACAAGGAAATAAAGGGGGAGGAAGAATGGGGAGAATAACAACTGAGAAATAAGGAAGAAAAGAGGATATTTAGGGAGACAAAAGCAGACACCGAGCTGCATATTACAGAGTGGGTTAAGGGTGGGGAAAAGCAGTTCTTCGGTGTGCTAGGGAAAAAAGAAAGGAGGAGAAATTTTTAAGCTATCTGAAGGAGGGTAATAGAGAAGGATGTGCAAAAGGCAGTCATCCTTAATGATTACTTGTGCTCTGTCTTCACAAGAGAAGACAGTGGGCCCCTGCCAGAGAGGAGCATCAAGGCAGCCATAAAGTGGGTCCTGGAGATGAGGCAGCCGGCATTTACCAGAGAAAGGGTCCAGAAAGGACTTGCAGCCCTGAAGATAGATAAAGCCCCAGGACCTGCTGGGATGCATTGAGGGTACTCAAAGAACTGGCAACAGAACTGGCTTAACCCCTGTTAGGGCTATTCAATAGTTCATTTCAGATGGGGGTAGTTCCAAAAGACTGGAGGGTAGCAGTCACAGTTCTTCTGTATGGGGGGGAACGGGACAAGGAACAATTGGGAAACTACAGACCTGTCAGTCTTCCCTCTGTTGTGGGTAAACTGGTGGATTCACTGGTCAGAGAGGACCTTGTAGACAACCTGGACAGCAACTGACTCCAGGATAATAAACAGCATGGGTTCATGGTAGGGTTTTCTTGTCAGATCAATCTGATAGTTTTCTTTTACTGGGTGATTAAGGTATTGGACAGGGAACACATCGTTGATTTGCTCTACTTCGACTTCAGCAAGGGTCTCGACTCAGTGCCTCACAGAAGATTGCTGAAGAAGATGGAGAATCTAGGTGTGGCAAGGGACATAGTAAGATGGGTAGGAAACTGGTTTTAAGGAGAGGGAGCTGAGGGTTGTGATTTATGGTATCGAATCAGAAGAGGGGGAGGTGATGGTCATACGTTGGGTGCCACAGGGATTCGTCCTGGGTCCAGTCCTCTTCAATAGTGGCACTGGAGGAGGAATCCAGGCTATGTTGTGCCTCTTCTCAGATGACACTAAGCTCTATGGGAGGGCAGGCAGTGAGGAGAGAATTAAAGAGATGCAGAATGACCTGCAAAGGCAAGAAAGGTTGTTTGTGGTTTGGCAGTTGAAATTGAATGCCAAAAAGTGCAAGGTGATGCACCTAGGGAACAAGAACCATAGCACAGAGTACTGGATAACAGGGGTAAAACTGAGAACTATGGCTGAAGAAAGGGACCTAGGAGTCATCATAAGTGACTCCCATAAACAGTCAAGCCAGTTCAATGAGGCCGATAGTAAGACAAATAGGATTCTGTATTTATTGGAAGGGGTATTACCAGTAGATGATAAGAAGTATTAATATCTCTTTATAGATTACTGGTGAGGCTGCACCTGAATTACTGTGCCAGTTCTGGAGTCCTCACTTCAGGAAAGATCAAGACAGGATAGAGACTGTGCAATGAAATGTGACCAGGATGATTCAGGGCAAGCAGGAAAAACCTTACAGGGAATAGCTTATGAACATGTACTCGCTAGCAACCAGACAAGAGAGGGGTGATGTGATAGAGTCCTTCAAGTTCCTGAAATATATAAACAAGGTGAAATGTGAGGAACTATTTAGCATGAGTAACAACAGTTCAACATTATGGGGGCACAAGTGGAATCTGATGGGAGGGAGGTTCAAGAGGGATGTGGGAAAGTTTTATTTTACAGAAAGGGTGGGGGAACCATGGAATATTTTGCCAACCAAGGTGGTGGCCAACAAAACCATAAAAGGTTTCCAGCACAGCTGGGACAGAGTGACATGTATAATGGTTATCTAAGGAGGTAGTAGTAGGGAAAGGAACAGGGAGGTAGATAATGGGGGCTGGTACCCTGTATGGACAGTAGGTCCTGGAGTTTGGTAGGGAAGTAAGGGCCAACCAGATGGACCATTGGTCTTTTACTGTCATCATTGTCTATGTTTCCAAATTACTGATTTCCTCATTTTTGTATCACAAAATAGCATACAAAACTTGAGAATGCATTGATTAGGGCAAAAACATCTTTGTAATGAAATCTGTAGTATAATAACATCCTCAAATCTAGCATGTTGTATTTTAAAATGGTAATCTACCAGTTTTTGTAGATTCTACAAAAAACTATTTGCTTAGTGATGGCATATGCCAAGCCTCCGTTTTTTTAAACAAATATCTCTGTATGCAATGGTATTTTTACTCAGAACATTCAATTAAAAAAAAGGCATTTGCAAGGCCAAAGACTGCTTGTGAAAGAAGCAGTATATATACATGATTGTTTCTTTTTACGGCTGCATGGGGAGAGCCATGGTGATGTATTGCTATTACTTAACAATTAATCAATCAGATTTATTTATAAAAAGGCACTTTTCAAAATGATCAAAATGCCTGTACAAAATTAAAACCAGACAGCAATAAAACTAAAGCAATACTGAACAGATTAAAATGTAAATATGCAGCAATTACCTAAGCATCTAAAAGTGCTAGACTGAATAAGTAGGTTTTTAGGGCAGTTTTAAAAGTCTCAGTGGAAAGTCACTCTCTAACCTGATGAGGAGAGTTCCACAGGGTTGGGGCCTTAAAAGCAAAAAATCTCGCCTCTGAGGTCTTTAAACGGACCCTGGGAACCTCTAGTAATCCTTTGTCAGTGGAACGGAGCAGACAGAAGGGGTAATAGGGACACAGGAGGTCTTAAAAATAGTGCAGTCCCTGTCCATGTAGGGTCTTATAGGTCAGCAAACTGATCTTGAAGGTGATCCTGCACTGCACTGGCAGCCAATGCAGCTTGCAAAGCACAGGTGTGGGACTGATTGAGAGAGAAACAGAGAGCAAGACAGATGACTGCTACATGCTCCATGGTCTTGTGGAGGAAGACTCGGAAGCAGGGGAATAAAAAGTTATTTATTATCTATAACAGGTATACCACCATTATCCAAATTGCTTCCCTTACCAGACACGCTTATTGTGGTCCTCTGTTGCTGCACATTCAGCCTGTTGTTTCTGTGTTCTTGCAGAAGGCTGGTTGGCCCAATGGTGGGCTACCTGATGAAGGCCAAAAGCAAAGAGCTGAGCTGAGCTGTGCGATGTTGAGCAAAAGTCATCGCCCAGAGTGCTGCAGCAAAGTATCAAAGCATTTGTCCCAAAATATGAGCGATGAGGAGAAGAGTTTCAGTTGGGACAGTTTGTGGAAGCTCTGTTTGGCTTCTAACAGGGTGACATACAAACTGCAATAATTTGAAAGATAATCGGAAAGAGCCTGCGTGAAGGTCTCTCACAGAAGCCATTTGGAATGGTGAATCAATGGGCTAGACAGTGCTGCCTGTTAGAAGACAGTATTTATCTCTAAACACAAGTATATGTGGACATTTTGTTTATTTGGACATGTTGTTAATTTATTTTTTATTCACGTCTGAATTTTGTAAACTGTGGAAGGCAGGGAATATATGGTCCATCCTAGATAAAAATATTTTTGTATATGAGCGTGATTTAGTGTTTTTGTGATCCGTGCTTTTTAAATATTTTTGATTTCTCATTTTTAGCGTTTAAGTGTTCTTGCTAACCCTGGTATATTTGTTTTACTGTCATTGTCATTGTTTGTTCTTATTTTTAGTGATAATTGTTGAAGGGATTTTAAAATATTTGTGTTTTACAGTAATCTATAGCTTTAAGCTTGCCAATTACCTGCCAATTGCAATTAGTGGAAACACTAGTGGGAATATCAGAGCAGTTACAAAACGACACGTAGAGTGAAGTGCTGGTTCAATTAAAGTTTGAGCCATATGTAAATGAACCTGCAGGCAGAGGATTAAAGGGTGCATGTGTGCTGTGCTTTGCAGAATGAAGCAGAATGCAGTGGAGCATTGCAATAAGCATGTAGCGAGTTGCAAGTAATCATTAAGACAGTTGCTGAGAGTGGGTAGAAAGCCAGTATTACCCTGTCAAGTCACGGGACTTTAGCTCGGGTAGTATAAAACAAGATTTTTGCGGTACAGCTGAGCCGTTTGTGACTGTGACAAGGAATTGACAGGGCTAAAAGTGTCATAGAACTGGAAAAAAGCCATGTAGTGAAGACTTAAAGTGATTTGCTGTGGCAGCTGAGTAAGGAGAAGCGGGGTATTAGAATCTTGTAGTGGAGAGAACATCCACATTGCAAGTAAGTGCTGTGGACTTCATTATTTGTTTATAGAAGTTCTTGTTGCTGTCTGGACTGTTTATATTGATATTGTTTCTTTGGTTTTGTATTGTGATCACTGCATGGTATTGTAGCTTGATTTTTTTCCCTCTTTCTTTTGTAGTGGCGAAAAAGGAAGATTTGTTGTTGCTTGACTCAATTAAATTTTGGAAATACAAACAAGATTGCACACTATGGCAGGATCCAAGAGGGACATTTGCAGATACAAAATTGATTTAGGGACCTTGTTGCAGGAGGCTTTTTGTGGCATCAAAGAGCACATTTGCACAAGATTTGACATGACTTTATTAGAAAGAAGTGTGTGTTAAACTCTTCAGGACTTTAGAATTTGGGCGTTGTAGCTGGCCGAAAGTCTTTTTAGTTTGCAATAATTTTATCTGATAACTGTGAATTACTAAGGGTGTAAAGAGTTTAAGCTGTCTGCGGTTAAACAGGAAAGAGAACTGTACAACTTAGAACAATTTAAAACTACTAGTTCTTAAGAAATCTTAAGGAAATTGTAAATTAAGGTTTAGTGCAGGTTTTTACCTGCAGTCTGAGCAGCAAGTGGTGGGTGAGTGCTACAGAAAAAGCTGGTAGTTTAAAGTATGAATGCTGTGGAACAAAAAAAGGCAGGAAAAGGACAGCAAGAAAAGCGAAGGTAAAGAGAAAGAGTTAAAACAAAAGGCCAAGAAAAAGGGGTATTCTAAGAAAATAACACAGTTTTTAAATCAACAGGAAAAACATATAGAGTTAAGAGGGAACAAGAGGACAGTAAGAAAGAAGTTTGATCCCATAATGGCGTCATCCCCAGTAAGAACACAAAATGAGGTTGTATACTAATGTACCCATCCACTAATGAAATTCATTAGAAGTATGGAAGAAGAAGCAGAAAAGATGGAAGTAACCAAGGGGGAGAATAAAACAAGTGTAACTGGGCCTGAGTTATATATTTCTGATTTGGATAGTATGGATGGGAAAATAGTGAAAGGTTATGCTAATGTTAACTTGATGACCAATGATATTTTGTTAGTTAATGAAAGAAAACCAATTCCAGGGAAAGAAAGTTTGACTAATGAGCCAATTGTTTTAGTAAGCCCAATTAACAGAATGAAAATCAGAGTGGCAAGAGAGGTACTTACCTATATTAGAGATTATAATATTAATGCCTCAATAATTCATGAAACAGGAAAGAGAATTTCCAGCTTTATGGGAAAAAGAATCACAAAATAAGGCCACTTCATCAGTTAATAAATTACTGATGATGAAGAATGTGGTAGTCCCAGCCACATTGGTGATGATAGGCTGGAAGGTGTTAAATAGAATGAATCAGTGTATAGAATTCTTTTGGATTTAAAAAAAAGAACAACATTTTAGCAATGTCCAACTTCTGGAAGTGGTTACCCTTTTGCGTGTATTTTTGGACTTCTATGTAAAAAATAAAAATAAATGTGAATGTGGGGGGAAGTAAAATGCAAGTAATTGATGACACATGTTTAACTCAGGAGGAGGAAGATGTAAGTAAAAGTCCTAATCAATCTAGGGAGTTAAGTAAAGAGATATATATAGTAAGTGGAAGTGATAAAAAGACAATAACTGAGGAAATTGCTGAAAATGAAATGAAAGAAAGAGATCTCTTAATAAAAGATCTAAATCAAAGGAAAAACAGATTAAGGAAAGTAATGGACTATGGAAAGGAAAAGAGGAAGAAAGGGCACAATCTCTGATGGATAGTAAAGAACAGTCAAAGGAGAAAATAGTAAGGCAGGATGAAGTGAGTGGTAAAAAGAAGGATGGTAAGAAAAAAGTGGCAAAGGAAAAGGCAATTTAATCATTTGTAGAGAAAAAGGTAAGATTTAGTGCAAGGACTAAAAAGGAAAAGCAAGTTAAAAGTGATGAGTCAATAGAAGAGCAGAAGAATGATCTAATAGCCAAAGGTGATTTACTACCTACAGTATATGTGATAGGGCTGCAAAAATCAAGAAATGAAAATAATTATACATTGAATCTAGCAATTTATAATGTGCTTAAATGCATAATGGGGCATACAGTGAATTGACAAGATTTTAAGTCTACCTGTCAATATAAAGCCAGCCTGGCAAATGGTTGGATTTCTGTAGTATTTAAAGATGGGGACAAAAGAAGAAAAATATTGGCAAATAAAGTGAGATTTGCAGAAATGGGGTCTCACTTCATATTACTATAAGAGAAATCCAAAAAATACAAACAAAACAGGATAGCAAGATCAATAAAGGGATCATATGTGAGAACACAGGAAAAAATAAGGACTCAAATGGTTATAAACAGCCAAGGATAATGGCATGTATGAGACCAACTGAGATAGTGCATAACATAGGAGATGATGAAAAAAAGTAATTAATAAAAGAGAAAGGAGACAACTTGGGAGTAGGAGTAATAGCTCAGACATATTAGAGCTAGAAGAGAAAACAGAGTAGAGTGATATATTGGAAAATGTAAATTCAATGAGCTCTGTTAGTAGCAAGAGCATGTAAGTTTACTGGAAGTGTCTAATTGACCGGAGATGGACAATAATGGAAAAGATCTTATAAAGCTGCTTGGTTGGAATGTGGCATGGCTGAAAGAGAAATACATAGATAAAGAATCCCGTACAAGGATGAAAAAATTTTCAATATTATTATTGCAAGAAACGTGGATGAAAAAAGTGGAAACTATATCACTGAGGGTCTTTACCTCATGGCCAGTATCAGCCACAAGTTCAAAAAGATTTGGATGTCCAAAAGGTGGTCTAACAATCTTGGTAGACATAATGCTGAAATGTAGAGCTATAGAGGTTAGTGCTGCTTCTGAATATTTCATGTATAGTGTCATAGAAAATGAGGAACTAATATGGGCACTCTATAATATTTATATATCCCCCAAATTAAAGTTACAAGAATATAAAACTGCATTGAACTTGATAGGAAATAGTCTAGAGCCAGTTAAAGGAAAATATATATAGGCATTAAGATAATAATAGCAGGGGACTTTAATACACATGTGGGGAATTTGATAGAAGAACAATTACATGATTGGTGTCTTATTCCACGAATATCCCAGTAAGAAACTCCAAAGATAAGGTTGTATCTAACAAGGACAAGAGTGTAATACAATTTTGTGAGAGATTCAGCTTTAGACTGTTAAATAGGAGAACTAAAGGTGATTGGATGGGAGAACTCTCATTTCTGACAATAAATGGATGGAGTGTTTTAGATTTATGTATGGTCGAAGCTATTGATTACAATTTGGTTGAGCTATCTAAGATAATGGAACTTTGGGAAAGTGATCATTTCCCACTTGTATGCAGTTTAAATTTAAATATAGGATTGAGGAAAAAGAATGCAAGTGTTGAAAACCAGGCAGATGTGCATATGTGTATCATGCATGGTAAAGTGATTAAATGAAATGGGTATACAAAGCAGACAATGGACAATTTATTTAGTAACGGGCAATTAGACAATGTAGTAAATAAAATTGCAGCTGACAACTTAGGGATAGGGGAATGTAGGATTAAGATGTATGAGGAGTTAATAACTAATATTGTTGAAGTGTTAAGAGACCAGAAAAGACCAAAAAAAATATTGGATATAGGAGCAGAACATCCATGGTATGACAAGGACGATCATATATTGAGAAACAAAATATAAAAGTGGGAAAAATAAGAACAAAACAACCATTAGTAGATGTTATGAAGGCTTTCAAGCTGCTGAAAGCATAATATAGTATGTAATAAGGGAAAAGAAGGCAAATTATAAAAATAGACTATGGTAAGAACTGCAAGCAAGTATAGTTAATAAAGATATGAAGTCATTTTGGGCATTGGTTGCTTATGGGTGCAATAAGGATAATGCACAATATAATATTGTGAGTATGATTCCTGAAGATCAATGGATTAAACATGTTACTAATATTTATGAGTTAGAAAACAAAGATTGTAATGAGGATAAGTTGGATAAAGAAAGTTTAAAGACTACGCCAATAATAATATTTTTGTTTTTGGGGCAGAGAAAGTCAAAAATGCAATTAATGCACAAATAAAGAATAAGGCTGCTGGGGGAGAGTGTGTCCTGGCAGAACTACTACAAAATAATATAGACCTATGGACTAGTATCCTTACGCCAGTTTTTAATGATATAAATATCTTTCTCTTGTTACCTCAAGCTTGGAAAAAGGGAATAATTATACCCCTTTTTAAAAAAGGAGATAAACAGGATCCGGAATGTTACTGCCCTATACCTTTGTGGCCAGTAACACAGAAAATATATTCTAGATTGATTCTAGAAAGGTTGCTTAATTGGATAGAGGAAAATGAGCATACTGTATATCAAAATTCCATTGTGGATTCAGGAGAGATTGTGGAACTATGGATTTGGTGTTCACATTTAATTACCTTATTGATAATTATGTGAGGGACAAAAAAATAGTTTTGTATGTTGGTTTCATTGATATTAAATCAGCATTTGATCAAGTAAATAGATATAAATTGTGGGATATTCTGGACAGATTGAAAATTGACCAACACTTGCTGGCCATTTTAAAAACACTGCATACAAATACCACAGCAAATATTAGGTATGGTCAAGATGGGACACTATCTAAAGAAATTAAAATCTCTTGGGGTATGAAACAAGGTTGCCTGTTGGCACCACTTCTTTTTAATTTATATATAGAAACTTTGATCAATAAAATTAAGCTGACTGATTTTTTTGCACCTACAATAAATAATGTGTTAATTCAATTACTCCTATATGCAGATGATGCAATAGTGATTTCACAAACACCTATAGGACTACAAAGAGCAATATTAAATATTATAGAGTCATTAAAGTCCTTAGATTTGGAATTGAATGTGAGTAAATCAAAAATCATGGTGATTGGACAAAAAAAGTGGAATGGCAGTAAAAATTGGGTAATAGGAAATGATAAAATTGAGGAAGTAGCAGAGTATAGATACCTGGGGGTAAATTTTGATAAGAAAGCAACCTGGTTACAGCACTTATCTGAGGTTAAGTCCAATGCATATAAATCACCTGGTGCAATTAGAAGCTTTGCTTATAAATTCGCAAATAGTTCATTTGCAGCTTTAAAGAAAACATTTGATACTAAGCGTATATGTGAGTAGGCAGCTATATGGGAGTGAAATATGGGGGCTCTATATGGATAAGCAGAATGTAGAGGTGATTCAGAACCAGCTGCAGGTGGCAGATATCCACCCCCAGAAGCTCTAGGTATAGATCATTGCAGTAGTCAATGCGGGAGGTCACAAAGGTATGGACCAAATTCAAAAGGTCATCCGGCAGAACAAGGTGTTTTACCAGGGCAATATTCCTAAAATGGTAAAAAGAGGACTTGACAGTGGCCGACACCTGTGATTTAAGTGTCAGCTCACAATCAAGAATAACGCCCAGTTTCCACAGCCGTTCGGAGGACCTCAGGTGATTACCCCCCAGCATAATTCCTGTGGGCCAAACAACATAGGATCTCTCTACCTGATGACCTGGATCCACAACCAACAACTCAGTCTTATCTGGATTCAACCTTAACCAGCTGGCACTCATCCAGTCCTGGATCTTGGTGAGGCAGTTGTTAAAGATTGAGAATATATCCTCCTGATCGGGTACAAAGGACATGTAGAGTTGAGTATCAACAGCATAGCAGTGAAAACTCAGCCCATACCACCTCATAATGTCCTCTGATAGCAGCATATATACCACAAGCAACATGGGGGACAGCATGGAGCCCTATGGGACCCCACAGGATAGGGGGAAAGTGGCTGAGAAAAAAATCCTGGACACTACTCTCCATGATCTGCCCATGAAAAAAGAATGGAACCATCCGAGGACTGTGTCAAACAATCCACAGATCAACCACAGGCACTCCAGCAAGACTCCATGGTGTCAAATGGTGCAGAGAGACCAATAAGAACTAAGATCAAATGGCTCTTCCAATCTGTCACCACCAGGAGATCATTAAGCACCCGAACAAGAGCCATCTCAGTACCATGCCTCTTCCTGCACCCAGACTACAGAGGATCATATACTTCATGGGTGGTAAGATGGTCTTCAAGTTGCAACGCAACTACCTTCTCAATAGCCTTACCCACAAAGGGCAGTTTAGAGACAGGTCTGTAGTTTGTGAGGCAGTCCAGATTGAGGGAAGGTTTCTTCAACGGGGGGGGGTCTCAACAGCCTCTTTCAAGGAGTCAGGAATCACCCCCTTCTCCAATGAACTCCAGACTATCTCTGCAAGGACTAGTCCGATGACTTCCACACACTTCACCAGGAGGCAGGTTGGACCAGGATCCAAACTACAGTAAGTTTGTAACATACCCTCAACAATCTTCATGATATCAGTGATTACCAGCTGGTCAGAGTCAGACCAGACAAACCAGGTGCTAGCAACCTCCCACTGACCGCCATTCTGCTCATTGGAGCATGCTGAGCGAATCTCCAAGCTGATGGAGGCAACATTATCTGCAAAAAATTGAGCGAACTCCTCACACTTAACTTGCGAAAAAGCTCTCTGACTCTGAAGGCAGGTTGGATTGCACAACCTGTCCATGGTTCTGAAGAGCTGAGCCAATCAATTCCTTGCCACGGCAACTTCCCTGGACAGGAACTCTGCCTTCTTATGGGAGATGGCCGATTGATAGTCTCTATAATGAGACATCAATCTAAGTTTGTCATCCTCCAGGCTGGATTTCTGCAAGCAATGCTCCAGCCTTCACCCTACTCATCTCAACTCCTTCAAGGTTCCATGAAAACAAGGAGACTGAGGATACAGAGTGAGTGGGCAAACTCGGACAGGAAAAATGGAGTCCAGGGCCCCCAATACAGCATTATTATAATGCAGCGGTAGGTCACCTGGCTCCACGCATTCCAATAGCCTACTCGATAGGTACAGCGCCACCATTAGAACAGGAGGGGATACACCCCTTAAGGGGCAGTACTGGACCATCTCTACAGGGGCAGGTCTATTGGGGGGAGCTGCAAAACTGAACCCTCTAATGTGATGGTCAGACTGATTCCACCACCAAATCAGAGGTCTCCATCCCCATGAGGATTACCAGGTCCAGAGAGTGACCACAATTATGGGTAGCAGAGGTAACCACCTGTGTAAAGCCCAATGAAATCATAAGTTGGAGGAAGTCTTGTCCAAAATGTGATAGTTCATCATTGACCCAGGCATTGAAGAAAAGGAGACTGCGGAACCACGTGACCAGATAGCTAAATTTTGACCTATACTTTTTTATTCTGTTTTGGATTGCCCCAATCTCCTGACTTGTATGATACCCTTCTTTTGACAGTTTGAATCTGCTTAAGTACTTTTTTTCACATTTGAAATAATAAAAGGAGTGCTACTTTTTATGTAGCTTGGACCAGGTTTTCATCAGTATTCTCAGCTGTTTTTCTATACCTGTTGTCCCATAAGATGAGTCAGTTGTTTTAAATCACTTCTGTTGTGACAAAAATAAACTATTGTGCAGCAGGCAGTGCTTCCTGGCCTTATGGTACAATAGGTGCTGGGAAAACAGCTGAGAATACTGATGAAAACCTGGCCCAAGCCATATTAAAAGGAGTGCTCCTTTTATTATTTCAGATGTGAAAAGAGGTACTAAAGAAGACTCAACCAGTTGAAAGAAGGGTATCATACAAATCAGGAGATAGGGGCAATCCAAAGCAGAATAAAAAAGTATACATCAGCATTTTCACCGCTATCATGCACTGCTGCGTTAACTTTAAAAGTGTTTCTAAAATGTAACTGGGTGTAGAGAAGGGGATAGTGGGAACTACCCTAGACTTTTCTGACTGGCTAAAAGGGCAAAGAACACTTTAATTCTTTGCTTATGTGCACTTTTATTTAAAGGTATAGTTTTTAGGTTTAGATATTTTTTACTGAGGTGAAACAAGAATAACATCCTACTTTTCTATTAAGAATGAAATGTGGTTTTGCTTTGTTAGATTGAGAAAAAAGTAGAAACAATTAGCAATATAATTACTCTATCTAAACTGTACTGTAGTACACATGTTTGTTTAAGACATTGAACCCTTTTACTGATGCAGCACCTGAAGAAGGGATGTTAAGAGGCTTTAAAGGCTTGTGTATAGTATTTCCTGTTGGGGTAAGCAATAAAACTTTTATTTTTTGTGAAAGGTATGATTCTGTTAAGTTCTATACTGCATCTCTTTATTATCATTCTATAGTGATGTGAAATCAGACCTCTGTATATTAAATCATTTATACAGTACATCAGAAGTTGAGCCATAAAAACAAGAGTAAAATTTACAAGGACATGAACTAAAGAACTTTCAGCCCTCAGAGGGAAACAATGAGTCATTGTTGTCCTTGAGAACAGAACATTTATGAATTCATTTATCTTGAGATGTGGAGCTGTTTGTCATGGGCTGGGTATCTCGCTTAACAGCTAGTGTAGAATCTGTTATCATGAGTATCATAGAGAATGGCATTATTATTCTTTATTATTGTACTCTGTATTACTCTCGTATAAAGTTTGTGATACTTGGGGATATAGTCATTCTCTCTGCTTTAGGCTAACTACTCCTTTTATATACAGTAAAACAAGGTAGTCCTAGACAAATGTTGAAGTCAGAAGAGCTTTTGAGTTACAGTTGCTATTACCTGCACTTGAAAATGGCAGCTCTGTTTACTGTATGCTTCCACAAATTTGATGGGAAAGCTGGGTGTGTTAATCAACAGATTTTGTGGATTTACTGTATTTTGTTGCAGAATGTTACTCATCATTCTTCACTATACACTAATGTATGTAGCCTGGATATAATGGTAAAAGGATGTATACAGCTGGTAAAATCACATATATACTGTACCAGGATGCATTACAGTGTCACAGATTATTCCATGACAAAAGGGGTTAACTGCCATTAAAACTGCACTGTTTCCTACAGCAGCTGCAGAATTGTGCAGTTTTCTATGTTGCATCCTGTTGGTCTCCGCTTTGTGCCATCCTATTTTTTAACTGTACTTTTGAGAACACAGTTCTGGTCACAATATGCAGCTTCTGTTCCAAGAATTTTAAAATGCAGTACAGCCTGCCAAAACCAAACAGGGATCTCTTTTATTTCCATGTTATGCTCCCCTCTCCGGGAACCTTCTGCCATCTTACTAAGAATTGTATTTAAATAAAACCTGCAGTTATTTGGAACAGGCTGCTCATTGTAGCTGTTCTGGTTGATTTTATTATTGATCTGTATGAACTATCATTGTGTGAGGATACTGAATTGTTTAGTCATCCTGTCTTATGTCTAACACCCCCAGGACACACTTGAAAACAGAGGTATACTACAGTGTA
This sequence comes from Neoceratodus forsteri, assembly GCA_016271365.2. Classification (NCBI taxonomy): domain Eukaryota; kingdom Metazoa; phylum Chordata; order Ceratodontiformes; family Ceratodontidae; genus Neoceratodus; species Neoceratodus forsteri. Next base: position 719,083,343 of record CM057458.1, on the reverse strand, counting down.
CTTTCCCAGTTAAAATCTGCACAAATTGGGAGTGCTACTGGTATACCGCCAGTGCTGCTAAGCATAAGCCACAATCAAGGAAACTGAAAAAGGTACACTTAAAATTACTGCTGCTGCAAAGTGCTTTTCAGTCCATAAAATGTAGTATACATACCCACCACAGCCTGAAACCCCAGTGCTTCATCCTACACAAGGATTTTGTCAGTGGATGGCAGAGCTAGTCAGGCATGTCAGTCAGCTGGTACTCATACTTTAAACCCATAGCCAGTTTTGTAATGATCACAATGAATAGGTAAACTGATCCCCCCACAATGTTACAATAATGACATCAATCATGAAACAAATCCTCGAACTTGAACAAAGATCAAGAACAAAGCACATACATCTGTCAGATTGTGTCCCATTTTGGTTTAGAAAGGGAATGAATTACCTGCTCATAATACCTACACAGCCCCATTGACTCGGAAAGCATACCAACACCACCAAGACTATAAGAAAGTGAAAATGAAAAGATAAACCTGTGTAAAGAAAAAAAATAATGTTAGATTCCAAGGTGTAAACCTTAAAATCATTGCTCAAGCTTATAGTTAAAGTGGCAAAGAGAAAATAATAGACAAACATGCCAGAACAAAGAGGAAAGATTAAAGTAAAGCACGAGGCTCCTAATCAGAATAGGAGCAGTAGCTGGATAGTCCACTTATAGGAAAGGTTAAATGGAAGAAAATGGTGGAAATAAAGTTGGGGTGAAAAGGAAAGAAGAGGAGAGATTCACTGGGTAGAATAAAGGATGAAAGGAAAAGTAGGTGAGGGAAAGAGAAAGGTGGGAAGTGGAGGCTGATAAAGGTAAAATTTGGAGTAAGACAAGGAATTCAGATAAGGTATCAATAAAGGCAAGAAAGAACACATCACAAATGTAAATCCTATACTCTAAGATAAGGATGACTATAATGTGGGACAGATGTTTATGTGGGACAGACTACCATGGCCTGCAATTGGGAGTAGGTCCAACAGATTCCAGTCAAGAGATAATGAAAAACCAGACCATTTCTCAAAATCAGGGCTGTGTCAAAGTCACCCTGTCTAGATGGTAGTTTGGACTCAGGAAGTAGTCTAACTTCTGACAAGTGAGTCTGTTTATAGGTGCCAGCAAGCATATCTTGCACTACCTCTTTTTTAATGCATTCTCTTTTTTATATTTTATTAATTCATTTACTTATTTATTGAATTTTGGCAACTGGGTAGGCCTACTGTGACCAGAGATCCCTTTTTTAGGGGTGACCCGTACATACTAAAGATTAGTGTTGCATTCACTCTGAGCGATTCAGTTTTTGATGATGTCAGTGTTTGATTAGTGTAGGCCACAGACAGTCGATCCATATTAGTTCTAGCTAGGGCTTCTTTGAAGGTCTGAATGCAACCTGGCAGGAAGCACTCAGACTGCAGATGCAGACTTGATGCTAATTACCGAGCTCCTTACCATCTGCTCTGGGGAGCTAGCAGAAAGCTTAGTTGGGAGGGTATCAGAGAGATACAGGTCAAGGAGCCCAATGAGGTTCATAGACAAAGTAAAGACTGTGGTAAGAGTCAAAAGGAGAGCATTCATGAGATACAAAGAAAGCCAAAGGGGGAAACAATAAGGAAAGGTACTGTGAGGCAGCAAAGGTAGCCAGCAGGAAGGTCAGGAATGCCGAGGTGGAGACAGAACCCCAGCTGGCAATTGGAGTGAAGCATGGGGAAAAGGCATTCTTCAGGTACATCTGGAAGAAGCCCAAGGTTAAAGGTGGAAGGGAGAATAGTAGGGCTTAGGAAAAAGGAAGGATGAGAGACGGGGAACAATGAGAAAGCAGAGACACTTTTGTTCAGTATTTACTAGGGAGAAGGATGGCCCACTGCTGGAATGTGGGGTGAAGAGGGTAAAGGAGGGGGTAGGTGCAAGCAGCATGAATAAAATAATGTGGGAAAGGGTGTTAAAAAGCTAAAGGAACCAAAGTAGGTAAATCTATGGGAGCTGATAGATTACACCCTAGGATGTTTAATGAGGCTGCAGAAAGAAATAGAGCCACTTGTAGATATATTCAAGCTCTTGATGGCCACAGGGATACTCCCTAGGGACTAAAGGACAACGGACATGGCCCCCTTGTACAAGAGCAAAATACATGGTCCTCCTACACAAGACCGGAAATAAAGATGAGCCAGGGTCAGCTTGATGTCTATAGACAGAAAGATTATAGAATCTATAGTGAGGGAGGAACTAGTGGACTTCCTAGAGGGAAATGGGCTACACGAGCTCAGGCAGCATAGATTAACAAGTTCAAGGTCTTGCCAGACGACTATAACTGACGTTTTTGACTGGGTGACCAGGGTGACAGATAAGGGACAGGCAATCAACATAGTATACTTGGGGCCTGATTCACAAAGCCCTAAAATGACTCAAGATGCCTGTGCCAAATATAAATGGTGCAAGGGGCACCCCGCGACAAATACTCCCCAAGAGTTATTCACAAAAGCAGCCTGTATCAACTGCAGGCTACCTGCCCCAAATGGGGTGTGCACCACCCGTGCACCCTGAAATGGACTGCAACATTGGGTATGGGGCTTGTTGCAGATGCAGGCTGCCATTGCTCCACAATCTAGATTCACAAATCCCACCCAGAGGTTGAATTTCTAAGTACCCTTAGACCAGCCAGGGCTGGAAATATGCCCTCTGGGTGAGATAAGCACCCAATGATCTGTAAATACAGTTAATACCCTACATCCCTGGTAGTTTAGTGCCCACCATGATCCCTGATGTCTCTGTAATGTATTCAGTGACTAACATCCCTCTCATTAGTAGTCCAGTGCCCCCTCCCCATTCCCCAATATCATCTGTTATGTAAATAATTGATAATTTGCCCTGATCTGGTGGTCTAGTGGCCCTCTCCCTGTTCCCTGATATCATACAATATTAAAATAATAGATAATACACCCTGACCTGGTGGTCTAGTGGCCCCCTTCCCCGATTCTCGATATTGCCTGTTTTAAGTACATTTATTATTATGTCCCCTCCTGGTGATCTATTGGCCCCCCACCCCAGCTGGTAGTTCCCACCACCCCACTTCACCCCAACCCAAGACAGAGCCAGTGACTGACACAGCCCTCCTCACACCTCCGTGGCCGGCACCCCACTGAACTTTCATTGATCGCGTACACATTAGAATAGTCGCTCAGTGATAGTTCAGTTGGGGGCTGGCTGTGAAGGTGTGAATAAGGCTGTGCCAGTCTCCATCTCTGTCTCAGGATGGGGGAGTAGGGAGCTGGTAACTATCTGCTGGGGTGGGGGGCCACTAGACCACCAGGAGGGGACACAATAAATATACTCAAAATGGGCGACATCAGGAATTAAGGGGGCCACTAGACCACCAGGTCAGAGTGACATATTAATTATTTTAGTGCCAGATGATATCAGGGAATGGGAAGGAGGCTACTAGACCACCATGCCAGGGCATATTATCAATTATTTACATAACGGATGATATCGGGGAGGGTAGGTCCACTAGACCACCAGGGCAGAGGGCAGGGATTCTTTCCAGCCTGGTGGAGCTTGCGGCAAACCCCTCCCATACTCCAGGTGTTTGTCGCATGGGAGCAGTTGCTGCAAGTGTGGGAACTTAGATGCCAGGACCCCTCCTGTACCTGAATCTGGTGTAGGGTCCACAGCACCAGGCTTCGGTGCAAGCTGCTGTTTGCCACAGCTTGCGCTGCTCTAAGCCCCTTTTGTGAATTGGGCCCTTGGAGTTCAGCAGGGCCTTTGACTCCTTCTGAAAAAACTAAATTGTATCTCTGGAACTTTGATTCTAAAATGTATAAGAAAAACAATCACCAAGGAGGAGACAGTTGCTTATCTGAATTTTTCCAAAAGACAACCATTTGAGACCATTTCACTCACCCAATATCTCAATTTATTCTGAAACCTTTAAACGTCACAAAATCAATGTTTCATAACATATTGGTTACTCTGGGACTGTGGCTTTCATTCTGAAATCAATGTGCATAATTTAAAATCAGTTCTATTTTTAATGTTCAGACATTTAAATTAACATTTCATGTATGAAGTCTTGTAATTACAAGTGGATCAATCAGGTGTCAAATAGAAAGATGAGTGCATATTCACTGACTGTATAGTTTCTTTTTTCAGTCATAAAATGTATCTGTATCAGAAAAGCAAATCATTATATTATATATTCAAAACATTTTTGATGTTATAGATATAAAAAAATGTATGTGAACACCGCTTTCCAATTCAAACTTTCATTTGGATTTCCATGACTCAGTATTCATCCAATAAACTCATAGATTCCTTTAATGTCTCTGTCATTCTCTGTAGTGCAAATGGCATGTTTTTCAGGGCCTTCAAATACCATCTCCTGTAGCAGGAGTCTTCCTCAACTGTTTTGTTGAGCTCAAATATAGAAGTGAGAGGGAACTCACTTAAACTTGCAGGGGAATATTAAAGAAGGATGTCTACAAGCCCATTTTCACAGAAGAAGTAGTGAAGAAGTGGAACAAGCTGCCTTAAATGGCAGTTCTTGGACAAAGTGGTAAGCGGTTTCACCCGGTGATAGTAAAGGCATTTGGGCTTAGTCAGCAAAGGGAGGGGGGGATTATGGGGATGAGAAGGCCACTAGGGTCAGTGCAGAGTAGTTAGGTGGTATGGGCAGACTAGATGGGCTGATGAACCTTTTGGACCTTTTCTACCATCAGTGTGTATGTATCTATGAAACACTGATAAAGGTCCTCTGTGGCTGGTAGCTGTCACCGCCGGTGACAACATCAGGAAAGCCCTCCAGGAACAGGAGACATCACCGTGTACTGAAACATCAATAAAGCCCTGCTGGTACAAAATACTGCCACTGCAGGCTGTAATGTATTTGTTTGTAAGGCTATGTGTGAAAGAGAGAGAGATAGTGTGTGTGTGTGTGTGTGTGTGTGTGTGTGTGTATGTGTGTGTGTGCACGTGCGTGGATGCACATGGGCATGCATGTATGTGTGTAATTGTATTTGTTTATGGATGTAGTACTCCCATCATAAAGCTTTAGTTCTTCTGTCTCCACTTACTATGCAGAGAAGTTAACCCGAAGGTCTGGATGTTGGACGAGGTGCAGCAGAATGACTTTGATTTCCAGTGTCAACTTAAGGTTAGTTAGTCTGGAGAAGTCCTGATCTACCACAGAGTCATTCTGACAAGCCATAGCAGAAACTTCCCAATGTAAGCAGTTTAAATTATGTTAACTAATACATTCCGCAGGAACAAACATAGAAAAATGTGGGGCTATACTCCATTCTAAAGGGTGGCAGTGCAAAATGGGGGACATTTTGCCACTCTGTAATGCCATCACTCTTTTGCCCTATACCCAGATGCAGGCACATGTCCCAACTGAGAGGCATCCCAGCTGTAAGATCATTACAATATAATTCAAGTAGCTAAGGATTAGAAAGTGCAAAGTGTTTGCACCCACTAACATGTTAGGTAGTGACTATGATAGAGTCTTAGCATGGCATAATGCTACATGCATTGTGCAATACCATGCTGTGACTCTGTTGCTATGGTCAGGCTACCTGGAAGTCCCCTCACCTTATTCCTCAGCACTTATATGACTCGATTGGTCCTGAGAATCACATGGTCTGGCAGTTCCCTCTTACTTCCCCAGCAACAGTGCCCTCAGTAGATCAGTGGTACTCCTCCATAACCATAGTAATTTAGGACAAATCACACCTCTATGATTTGTCCCAAGCTCTTTCCCTGCTGCTTCCCAATACTTGATTGCAGCACTGCAACCCCCCAACACCTACCTGTAGACATTTTACATACAAAAGGGTCACAGGAGCCTGCAACCTGCTTTGCAGAGGTTGCTGATGATCTGAATGATTCCCTGTGGGCTATTAGCAAGGTATCTATCCCCCCTTTCCTTCATAGTCACAAACACTGTTTTGAATGTTCAGGAAGGGGGGTGATCCCTGTTGAGCATAGATTGACCAGGTCACACAAAATGATAGGTGGCACTGGTGCTAGAGACTGTATTTGTGAATGGGACCCCTGCCCATGCGAACTGTTCCTCAATCCCCCCATTATTATTTTAAAAAATATTATAAGCACAGAGTAGCAAGTAAGTGAGTAAAAGTTTTTATTCATATTTTTTTAACTCAAATCTTATTCAACCACTAGTACAATACTTCAGTGTACAATCTTCTGTTTGATGTCTACAAATAAATTATTTAACTATAATTACTTCATTCAAGGTGGCTCTTTAAAAACCAATGAAGCCTCTTTTTTTATTTAAAAAAAAAAAAATTATTGGACGTCACGAAGCAATTCAATCTTCCCAACTATTTACAAAGAACATAAGAGTATAACAACAGCAGATGAAAGAGTTTATGACCACCATGCCATGTAAAATCCATCATAAATAACTTTTTCTTTTTTTTTTTAAAGAATTTGGGTTAAGGTTAAGGAGAAGGAAGGAGAAAAGAATAATCTTGAGTAGATGAAATGAAGAGAAGGGGCTGTGAAGGTGGAAAACAGCAACGAACGGAAGAAAGAAGTAAGAGAAGGTAGACAAACCAAGTGGTCTTATTCATTAATGTGAATACATGAAATAAATCTTTCTTATGTACTCTAAGGATTGTCCACTATTTACTGATGGTGGAAGGAACATTTTTCCTGAGGATCCTCTACCCTAAGGAGCCACTGAGGTACAGGGATGAGCTGCCTCCCAGGCAATCCAAGGGCCCCAAACCACCTTGAACTGTTCTTCCCTGAAGTGTAATCTGGCCGTGATGGACTCCATGTCCATCATCTTGTTAACTCTGATGTTCCATTCTTCTATGCCCGGAGAAACTGAGCTAAGCCAATGCACTGTGAGGCATTTCAGGGCCTCAGCAATCAGTGGCAGGGTCAACTTTTGTTTAGATGGGGGAACGTTTACTGTAGTAGGGAAACCCCATACCCAGTCTGTGAAGGTGTTTGGAATTTATTCAGTTACCACCTCCTGTACTGCTTCTTGTATTTCCCTCCAGTACTGGGCAATACTTGGGCAACCCCAATAGATATGCCAATGCATACCCACTGAGCAACATGCCCTCCAACAGAGGTTTGTTCTCATAATACTGTGATGTTGGGTCACCATTGGAACCAAAAAATACCGAACTAAAATTCTCCAAAAAAATTCCCTCCAAGTACGGGATGAGGTGACTCTCCACCCCAATTTCAGCCATTTGAGCCATTGCTCATCAGGGATAGTACCCTGTATCTCCCTCTCCCAGGCAAGTTTTACCATCCTCAAAGGTTGCTGTTCCCCTGGCCCTATTAAATTGTACAGTTGTGAAGTCGATCTCACTTTCCCCATCGATCTCTATACCTTCATTCATATCTTAATGTATGAACTGGAATAAATAGCTCAGTTGAGCAACACAGTTCATTTTCAGTGAGGTCCCTCAGTGCATGTCAAAAGAAGAGAGATACAATAAGAACTTTTTCCCAAAAAGGCATCAAAGCATAGAATATATTTTTGAGAAGTAACTAAAAGGGATATAACATCTTTGACTACATAACCTGTATCTACACTTATAAATATTTGATTGTGCCACAATAATAAACACAAGTAGCGTATAATAGCTATACAGTCAGAAAAAGAGTCCCTCATATTAGAAGTTACAAGGCATACTAGCCTGTACCCAGCCTTTGACAACAAGGTATGGGTTTGGTGGCCTGTTGGGCATATCATTTTTAACTTTTCCCACACTGATCTTCCTATCTCCTAATCTCAGGGTATAGGCCAGGAGATTGAGTTCCACAGTGCCATTCCCAGAAGGCATGTGGAAGACCTCCCCCACTTCCAAATTATAGTCTGGCACTGTGGACTCTACCCCCATTACTGTTCTTAACCCTTCCTTCACTGTTTTTATGTTGATTGCACTCATGCACAAGAAACATGTTGCTTCAACTTTCTCCACAAGCAGGTTGTGGAGGCGTGGCACTGTTGTGCCCAATGCCCCCACAGCCTGCAAAGGCTTGTCCCACTTTCCCCAATGCCATGGCATGCTGCTGCTGACACTAGTTCAGCCAGCGTGCCACAACTTTCTAAAAAATCAGCTGCTGCAATCAGGGGCTTCCTCGTCATTGCAGCGTCAGCCATCCGCTGCAATAAGGGAGAGACCCATCATTGTAGGGCGAGATGTAGGACCGCCGATATTGTTTGTGAACATGGTGGTGGCTTGCTGTTGTATTCACAAACAATATTTACCCCCCACCATGTTTATTTGCCAATGGGGGAGCCCACACCCCGTCGACATAATGTAACCTCCCCATTTAATTGTCTGCCGACGGGGTGCCCAATCCCGGTCAGCAGAAAGGAATCCTCGCCCTTTTATTGTTTTCCGACGGGGGTGCCCAATCCCTGTCAGCAGAAAGGAATCCCCCCCTTTTGTTGTTTGCCAATGGGGGTGCCCAATCCCCTGTCAGCTACAGCTCCCCCAAAAACAAGATCGATCGTGTGGCACGCTGGAGCCCACCCCGCATGCCATATGCCCGCTTTTGTTGTTTGCTAATGGGGGTGCCCAATCCCCCATTGGCTACTGCTGTACCCCCAAAGCCAGACTCCGGTGGCATGCTGGGATCCCACCCCAGTGTGCCACATGCCCCTGTAAAGTTGAAAATGGTCCTGTGATGTTTTCTTGGTTTTTTTGTATCTGAAAAAGGAAACGGTCCCTCGTAGTCTCCTGCCCCCACAACCGCACCCACCACTGTGCACCCAGCTCTCCCATACCCTCACTCCCATACTTACCTCCGAGTCTGGCTCCACGATCTTCGGTAGACCGAACACATCTGCAGTCTTCAGAGCTGACTCTAACTGAGGAAATGCCGAGTAAGCTGTATAATGTAATGACTAGGGTTTTTTCAACTTTAGTGAATATCTCAGGCATTTTTGGGAATCTTTTCACCAAATTTTCAGCATGGGGTTTTTGGTACCCTTCCTCATGAATTCTTGAACTGTCATGGCGATAATTGGCCCTGAAAGGTGGTTTTGCGGTCACTGCGCAGAATCACCCTTCGGGGCCGATTAACAAAACGACAGTGCCAGTGTTCATGAGGCGGGCTCTCAAAAAGCCTATGTTGCAAATTTGGTGGGAAAAATAGAAAAAAACTTCTGTTTTACAAGCATGCATTGCGCAGGTGCTACGCACGCTAGTAACTTCGCAAATTTGCAATATTTTCATGCCAGATTTTCAACATTTTGTCACACCTCCTTGTGAGCAGTATAGCTGTCTTTGTTCACATCCTGGCCAAAATGTGTTTTTGCACTTCTGGCGCAGAATAGTGCAGTCGCTGTGGGAAATCAGTGTTCAGGACAGATTAAGAAAATGACTGTGACACTGTTCATGAGTAGAGGTCTTAAAATGACTATGTTGAAAATTTGGTAATGATACTCCATAAAATGACTGTGTTGTGAGTGTGCATTGCGCAGTTGGCACACACACTCGTAATTTCATGAATTTATAATACAGTATTTTCACTCCAGATTTTCAATATTGCCATTTTCCCAGACCTACTTATGAAGAGTACAGCTGTTATTTTTCCAGTCTTGGCCGACATGTGTTTTCGCACTTCCAGCGCAGAATAGAGCGGCCGCTGTGGGAAATCACTGTTCAGGACAAATTAAAAAAATGACAATGATACTGTTCACGAGCAGAGGTCCTAAAATGCCTATGCTGAAAATTTGGTGATGATAGCCCATCAATTCAAGTTCAAGTTTTTTCAAGTTTATTGCAGGAAAACTCCATTGAGCAAGCTCATTCACAAGGAGGTCCTGTGACATAAACACTTAAAGTACAAACACAGATAGGTAATCAGATAGGTAATAACAGTATATACATGTAATGCACATTACATGATACAGGCTGGATATACATACAAGGGTACCACATAGGGTGACCGCAGGTGGTAAACATTGATATGAGACAGGGAAGCGACTTACAGGTTGCATACTGATAAATGAAACATGATGACTGGTGTGTGCAATACATATACAGTATTTTGGCAGCTAGAACAAACAACAGTCTACAACTGATATGGGGGGGAGGAGTGATTTGATAGAGTAGCAGTGGAGCATAAGCAAAGATAAAGCCAGGAGTAGAGGGGGAGGGAAAGCAGTTAATATGACAAATCAATTATACCTTACCAGTGGATAAATATGGCACACATGGGGAAGGAAGAGACTTATAAGTACAGGTGTCTTTTATTTTGGCTGAACTTAGCGATTTGTAGAAGTTTATTGAAACTGTGCTAGTTAGTTTCAGTATGGTTTGTAATTGGTTCCAAATGGAGGGAAGAGCATATGCACAGCACGTTTACCAAAGGAAGTCCGTCCTTGGTATGTCAAGCATAATAAAGTCAGATTTTCTTAACGAGTATGCACTGTGAGATACTAATAAGGGAAGAGAGATAGCTTGGCAATTTCTGCATGAGCAGTTTAAGAGTCCATAGCCCAGCATGGAGCAGGCGCCTAGTAGTAAGGGATGTCCAACCAACAGCTGCATAAGTCACAGTGTGCGAACGGTAAGGGGAGTTGGTAATGAACCGTAATGCATGGTGATAAAGGATGTCCAGTTTACTTAGATTTGCAAGAGTGGTGGAGGACTAGATTACATCGCCATAGTCGAGTAGGGGGAGAAAAGTGGCCTGTACAAGCTTGTTTCGAGTTTCAAGGGGGAAAAGGGGCCTATTTCTGTAGAAGAAACCTAACCTAGTCTTCTTAGCATTGAGCAGAAGCTTTGCCTTTATTAGATTATGCTCAAGTTGTGCGAAGTCTGCTTGAAGCACTCCCTTGACTTCAGATAATAATGAGCCAGAAGTATACAACACAGTATCATCTGCAAAAAAGTGCAGATTGGACGTAGATATGTTAGCATCTAAGTCATTAATGTACAGAGAAAACAAGATAGGGCCTAAGATGGTTGCTTGGGGGACTCCTCTTGCAAATGGCAAGGCAGCAGAAAAAAAGCCTTCCGCCTTTACTTTTGGAATCTTCCAGTTGGTAGCTAGAGAACCACTGGGTGGTATGGTATGTGGCACCCAACTTTGCAAGGCAATTGACTAATAGTTTGTGATCAACAGTATCAAAAGCTTTGCTGAGGTCCAAAAGACTGCACCAGTTACCTTCTTAGCATCTATAGCAGAGATCCAATCATTGGTTACTTTTGCTAGTACAGTGATTGTGCTATGATTAGCCCAGAAGCCAGATTGAGCTGGGTTAATGAGAGAGAAGGTTTCCAAGTGAGATTTTAACTGAATATGGATCAGTTTTTCGAGAACTTTAGAAAGGATAGGCAATATGGAGATAGGCCTATAGTTGTTTACACCACATGGGTCACCAGATTTGAATAGAGGGAGGATATGTGCTGATTTCCAGCAGGACGGCACAGTAGCAGATGTAATGGAAAGATTGAAGATGTGGAGAATTGGGGCAGTGAGATGGGCGACCTGACCTTAGGAAAAAGGGTTCAAGCCATCGTCCCTCACTTTTTTGGTGTCTAAGTTAAGAAGAATCTTCTACTTCTTTATAAGTTATCTCGCGCAGTTGGAAGGGCTGGGTGCAGGACTAGATGTGGCGGGAGGGGTATGCTGGCTCACCGCAGCACCAGCATAAGGTGATGAGTCAAAGCTAATCCAGCTGTGGCAAAGTGGGAGTAGTTCCTCCAGGATTAGGGACTTGTTTTCCACAATCTGGCACTAGCAACTATCTTTGTTGGGACAGAGGGCCATGGGCGTCCTTCTATAGCTTTGATAGTCTTCCATATTTTATGAGGGTTACCTTTAGCTTGTTCAAGAGTAGAAATATAATAGTTAGCTTTAGCAGAGCAGAAGTTTTTCACACAGTTATTCCTGGCTGTTCTAAAGGCCTGCCAATCCAAGATTCTTTGAATGTCTAGCTTTAGCCCAGAGCTTATCTCGAGCTATAAGGGCTGCCTTGAGATCACAGAGGAGAACCAGGGTTGGAATTGTTCCGCACCCTTACTTTAATGAAAGGGGCATGCTTGTTTATTATTGTAGTGAGTTTGTCATTAAGGATGCAAGCTGCCTTGTTGACATCTTTGGCTAGGTAAAGATCTCACCATCTGATTATGCTCAGGTCAGATAGGAAGTTTACTGCACTGAATTTGCGAAAGGATCTTTTTGTTATAAAGATGGGTTGCTGATGGGCCTTAATTTGAAATCTTATGCAAGCAACAATTCCATGATCGCTCATGTCCTTATGAAACACTGCCAAATGAGATATTTTGTGTGGATGGGTGGTTAGTACCAGCCATCCACACAGGTGTGGTCTATAGACCACCAGCCCAGGAGGAAGAAACAGATAGGGAGCTGATGCTAGCCATCCAAAGGATGGCAGACAAGGGTGAGGTAGTACTGGTTGGAGACTTAATATTCCAGACGTGGACTGAGCATCCCAGCAGCAGCATCAACTAGGAGCAGATTTATCCTGGACTCTTCAGGGTGCCTTCCTCAAGCCAACTGGTCATGGAACCAACTCGGCAGAAGGCAATACTGGACCTTGTGCTCACAAACAGGGACAGTGTGATGGGGGTAACAGTGGGGAGCACCTGAAACAGTGACCACCGGTCATTGTGGTTTGAAATCACAGAAAGAGCAAACCAAACCACACAAAACACGTATCCTGGATTTTGGGGGGCAGACTTTGGGAAAACGGGAGATACTTGAAAGAGGCATTAAGGGAATGGGACAGGAATCCGGGGTTGAGGAACAGTGGGCAGTATTTAAAATGGGGATTACAAGAACAACAGAATTATGCATTAAGCAGGTTAGCAAGAGGAAAAGGAAGAGGAGACCATTATGGTTTTCCAAAGAGGTAGCAAAGAAAGTGAAAGCCAAAAAGATTGCATTCAGGCAATACAAAAAGACACAGGCAGTAGGGGATATGGAGAAGTACCAGGAGAAGCAAAGGGAGGCAGGGAGGTCAGTAAGGGAAGCCAAAGCTCAGATAGAAGAACACATTGCAAAATCAGTGGATAGAGGGGACAAAACCTTTTACAGGTACATAAGTGAAAAAAGAAAGACAAAGGGAGGGATAGTGAGACTGAAGGGAGGATGGGGCCGCATGGAGGATGACAACAGTAAAGCTGACATATTGAACAGGTATTTCTGCTCAGTCTTTACTGAGGAAGAGGAGTGTAATGGGTCTGAAGGGGTACAAGGGTGAGAATGGTGCAGAAATGGACACAAGTACCTTTACAGAAAGTGTCCTGAAGGAACTGGAAGTTATAAGAGTTGATAAAGCAATGGGGCCAGATGGGGTGCACCCAGGGTCCTTAAAGAACTAAGAGAGGTGGTGGCTGAACCTCTGGCTATCCTGTTTAGCCGATCACTGGAAACAGGGGAGGTACCCAAAGACTGGAGGACAGCAGATGTAGTCCCCTTATACAAAAGTGGGAACAAAGAGGAAGCAGGGAACTACAGACCAGTCAGCCTCACCTCGGTAGTGGGGGAAGATCATGGAAGCACTACTGAAGGAGAGATTGGTGGAACATCTGGTTGTCAATGGACTACAGGACCCAAGGCAGCATGGTTTCACCAGGGGGAGGTCATGTCAGACCAACCTCGTTGAATTTTTTGACTGGGTGACTAGGGAGGTGGATCAGGGGAGGGCAGTGGACATGGCCTATCTGGACTTCAGCAAGGCCTTTGACACTGTGCCACATAGAAGACTATTACACAAACTGGGGAATATGGGTGTGGCCAGGACAGTAGTTTGGTGGGTAGGTAACTGGCTGGGTGGCAGGACACAGAGGGTGGTGGTAAATGGCTGTCACTCCACAGAGGGAAAAGTGACCAGTGGGGTACCACAGGGATCAGTGCTGGGACCGGTCCTATTCAACATCTTCATCAGTGACATTGCACAGGACCTAGAAGGCAGAATTTCACTGTTCGCTGATGACACAAAGCTCTGTAACAGAGTAGACACACCAGAGGGTGTAGACGGAATGAGAAGTGACCTGCAGAAACTTGAAGAATGGTCAGGGGTTTGGCAGTTGAAATTCAATGCAAAGAAGTACACGATAATGCATATGGGGCACAAAAACCCTGGCACAATATATCAGTTGGGAGGTGAGGATATAGCATGCACCAAGCAGGAAAGGGATCTTGGGGTTATCATCTCTGATGACCTCAAGGTAGGGAAACAGTGTGACAAGGCAGCAGGTAAAGCAAATAGGATGCTGGGATGTATAGGCAGGGGCATCACCAGCAGGAAAAGGGAGGTCATAATTCCACTATACAAGACACTAGTGATGCCCCACCTGGAGTACAGTGTACAGTTCTGGAGACCATACCTACGTAAGGACATATACAGGGTAGAGAAGGTTCAGAGGAGAGCAACAAAGATGGTGAATGGATTGCATCACAAGTCCTATGAAGACAGGTTGAAGGAACTGAACATGTACTCCCTGGAGGAGAGGAGGGAGAGAGGGGATATGATAGAGACATACAAGTATCTTACAGGGAGGAACAGGGTGCAGGAAAACACTATTTTAAGCAAAAAGATGTTCCAGGACTAGAGGGCATGGGATGAAGTTGAGGGAGGACGATTCAGAGGAAACATGAGAAAGAATTTCTTCACAGAATGGGTGGACAAGTGGAACACCCTGCCAGAGAAAGTGGTGGGGGCTGAAACAATCACAGGATTTAAGAATGCATGGGATAGACATAAAGGAATTCTGGAGGTCAGGGGAATGGGGCAACAGACTTCTAGGAAAACAAACTGAACTTACAAGCTCAAATGGGCAGACTGGGTGGGCCATAGGCCCTTATCTGTTGACACTGTCTATGTATCTAGAATGGAACTGTTGGCAGTATTTAGAGTGTTGTTCCTAGAAGGTTCACTGACTAATTGCCCAAGACCTAGTTCGTCACAAAGGGATTTGAGGCCGTGTGATTTAGGTGACATCCAGTCCATATTTAGATCTCCTAGAAATATTGTTTCAGTTTTTGCATCTACGAACATGGATTTCAAAGATTAAGGACTTCATCACCACCAGACGGGGTCTATAGCCACCTAGGATAGTGATACATTCCAAGGAGGAAGATGAAGGCTCAATGAAACTAACTCAAATTCCTTGGCTAGAGATTTGCAGCTAATATTGGTGACCAAGTACTTAGATTTGGGTAGATATTACCACACCCGCCTCTGAATCTCTATCTGCTCTAAATAAATTGTAGCCCTGCAGTGATATTTGTTGATCAGTGTTCGCCTTTTTAACCACGACTCAGTAATTATGATAAGGTCTGGTTAACGTGTGCAGCCCAGGCTTGCAGCTTGTACAAGTTTTTAGGCAGGCTTAAATGTTGACCATCATCATTTTGAGACCTGTGGCCTCAACAAAATCGATAGGTGAGGTAAGTTGTGGGGGCCAGGGTTGAGCTCCACATTTCCTGAACAGAGAAGAAGCAGAAGTATAACTTTCTTTAAGGAGCTTATAAGAATGGAGACTGCTTTTTATTTCTTCAGTGCAACCCATATCGTGCTGCGTAAGAGGCGGCACCACTGTAATGACAGTTGATCGTGATCAATGTGAGTGCTTGGGTAGACATAGGTAAGGACAGTAGCAAGGGGGTGTAGGCTAACCAGGTGGAATAGGCTAAAAGGGGAGAGGAGAATGACATAGTGTCTGCACGGTAGACTGTTATAACATTAGGTATTGATAAGGTACATTGGAGAACTGAATTGCATTGAGGTACTTCGAATTGCACTGTATTGCTGAAAACTCTGCACCTTAGGAGCAATAAAAACACAATAAGGAGAGCCATGGTCCCAGATTGAGTGGTCTCATGATTTGTATTAGTGCAATATTTTCTAGGCAAGAAATTTGCCCACCTAGGTACTCATTTAAAACCTAGATGAGAAAATACAGCAGAAAGGGGAACAAGGAGAGCAGGAGCAGCTTAGTTAGTGGCCATCCACCCTTCAGACTCAAGTCCCCTTGTAGCAGCACCGGGAAAGAAGTAGAATGATAATGCAGGCCATATTGCCCACGAATGAATACAGTGATTTTATGAAGAAGACCAAGAATCCCTCTAGTAGCAGGTCTGTATAACCTGCTAATGGAAAACTAGCTACAAAAATTGACAGTGTTACAAGAGTGTGTTGCGTACTTTCCACGCACCCTTGTAACTTTGCAAATTTGTAATATTGTCACGCCACATTTTCAACAACGGTATTTTTTCACACCTCCTTATGAACACTACAACTGTCATTTTTCACATCCTGGCTAAAATATGTTTTTGGACTTCTGCCGGAGAATAGCATGGTCACTCTGGGAAATCAGCATTTGGGACAGATTAAGATCGACTGAGTGAGAGGTGCGAGTGACCGAGCTCAACTGAACTCTGTCGGGACTACTGCAGATTTGTTTGTGAGCAGACAAAGGCCCCAACACAAGAGCCCAGTACAAAAGTGCAGCCTGCAGCACTGGGAGAAATACAATGAGAGAGCGACTGAGGGAGGGGAAGTGAGCGAACTCACTGAAGCGTTGTCAGGACTGCTGCGGATTTCTTTGTGGTCAGAAAAAGGTGTCACTGCAGGCAGGGGCCCAGTACAAAAGGCCAGCCTGAAGTGGTGGGAGAAACAGTATGAGCAAGTGAGATGGGGACTTAGTGAGCTCAACAGAGCTCTATCAGGACTGCTGCAGATTTCTTTGTGGGCAGAAAAAGACGCCAATGCAGAAAGGAACCCCGTACAAAAGGGCAGCTTGCAGCGCCAGGACAAACAGAATGAGCGCATCAGAGAGGGAGACTGAGCGACCTCAACGGAGCTCTGTCGGGACAGCTGCAGTTTTCTTTGTGGACAAACAAAGGTGCCAGTGCAGCCAGGAGCCACATACAAAAGTGCAGTCTACAGTGCCAAGAGAAACAGAACAAGCAAGTGACAGAGCGGTAGTGAGCAAGCTCAATGGAGCTTTATTGTGACTGCTGCAGATTTCTTTGTGGGAAGAAAATGCAGTAGCACAGGCAGGAGCCCAGTACAAAAAGCCATCTTGCAGCACCAGCAGAAACAGAATGCGTGAGTGACAGAGGGGGAGTGAGCGAGCTCAATGGAGCTGTGTCAGGACTCCTTGAGATTTCTTTCTGGCCAGAAAAAGTCACCAATGCAGGCAGGAGCCCAGTACAAAAAGGCAGCCTGCAGCACCAGGAGACACAGAATGAGGGAGTGAGGGAGGGGGAATCGGTGAGCTCAATGGAGCTCTGTTGGGACTGCTGCAGATTTGTTTGTGGGCATAAAAAGGCAGCAATGCAGGCAGGGGCACAGTACAAAAGGGCACCCTGCACTGGCAGGAAAACCAGAATGAGTGAGTGAGTGAGCTCAGCGGACCTGTATTGTAACTGCTGCAAGTTTCTTTGTGGGCATAAAAAAGCAGCAACGCAGGAAGGAGCCCAGTAGACAAGGACAGAATGCAACACCGGCAGAAACATAATGAGTGAGTGAGAGAAGGGGAGTGAGCGAGCTCAACAGAGCTTTGTTTGGAGTGCTGCAGATTTCTTTGTGGGCAGAAAAAGGTGCCAACAGAGGCAGGAGCCCAGTACAAAAGGGCAGCCTGCAGCGGCAGGAGAACCAGAAGGAGTAAGTGAGTGAGACAGGGGGAGTGAGCAACCTCAACGGAGCTCTGTCGGGACAGCTCTGGATTTCTTTGTGAGTAGAAAAAGCCACCAACACAGGCAGGAGCCCAGTACAAAACGGCACCCTTCGGCATCAGGAGAAACAGAATGAGCAAGTGAGAGACGGGGGAGAGAGCCACCTCAATGGAGCTCTGTCGTGACAGCTGTGGATTTCTTCCTCGGCAGAACAAGGTGCCAACGCAGGCAGCAGCCCTGTACAAAAGAGCAGCCTGCAGCACTGGGACAAACAGACTGAGCCAGCGACAGAGGTCCACTGAGTGAGCTCAGCAGACCAATGCAATCAACATTCGGCATTGACAAATGCTTGTTATGTATGTATTTATTTATAAATAAATAAACACATAAATATATATAGGATAGCTGTTATAAAGTTTTTGAGATTTGGAAGGGGAGCTTCAGATTTGCATCAAAAAAGCATCTACAACCTCTGAAATGTGGTGTGAATTGCTAGTTTTTATTTTTACAGAACAAATGTTGCTGTCATAAAAGGTTTAGATTTGAGGTGCAAATAGGTCTTAAATCTGAGCTACTAGAAATCCACCCCTTGGTCTTTGAATGATGCATCTCCAAGAATCCACCCTCTAAATACTCTACCCCTTTATCTCCTTGAAAATATAGAATAGGTTGTTTAAATGTGCTGTTGTAAAAGAATCTTTCTGAGCCACTCGGCATGCAGTCAGAAAAGAAAAACTGCTGCTTAGACAAATATCTACTGCCAGTTTCTATTAGGGGAACCTCTCAGACCTCCTTAGTGATCAATATAGTATAAAGTAAGGTGTAATATAATATGGCTTTTTAGTCTACAAGGTGTCTGAAAGCATCTTTAGTTCCCCATAGAAAATTATGGACACTGTTATCCAGTCTTGGAGCAGTAGGACAGGCATTTTATTTATATGGCACCTCTCCAGAGCTCAAAGCACTGTGCAATTCAGATAAATAATACAGCATCAAGTAAATGAAACAAATACAAGAATCTAAATTAAAATCTAACTCAAGATATAACCTTAAAATTATCAGAGCTATCAGTCTCCTGAGAATGCCTTTATAAATAGCCAGGTATTTAGTTGTGATTTAAAACTTCCAACTGAAGAGACAGAATGGATGAATTCAGGACAATAATCCAGAGTCTCGGTGCAACTACAGAAAAGCTCAGTCCTCAGCAGATTTTAGTCTTGTGGATGGGACTGACAAAAGCCCGTGGGTATCTGAGTGGAGAACTCTGGTGACCCGGTAATCCTCCTGATGGGTGGCCAGTAGTTCACTAATATAAGGGGGCCAAGCCCATGAATGGCATAATAACCAAGAAAAATGATTTTAAGTACAGAATACCATCTAATTTGCAGACAGTGCAACTCCCGCAAAGCAGGGATTAAATGTAATTAAATCTGGATATTCCGATTAACAATCTGGCTGCTGATTTCTAAAGTAACTGAAGATGACATATCTAAATAGCTGGGTGGCCATAGTAGAATGTATTGCAGTAATCAATTTGCAAGGTAAAGCTTGCACTACTGTACGCAAATCACTTTGATCAATGAAGGGGCACAATCTGGCTACATTTTTAAGTGATAAAAACATTTCTAATGACAACAGAAATCTGAGATGTTAAAACTAATAGACTGTCAAAAATTAATCCCAGATTGTGAATTTCCTCCCTAACCTGCAGTATTGTCCCATCACATACTGGGAGATTCTTTTTCACTGCAGAAACCAAGAGATCCAAGCCCACCAGAAGCAACTCTGTTTTGCTGGAGCTGAGTCCCAGCCAGCTTACCGTCATCACAATTTTGATCTCCATAAAAGCCTTTTCATCCACACACTTTGAATCTCCCTGTGGGAAACTCAAGCCATATCATAGAGACATAGAATTTGACGGCAGATAAGGACCGCTTGGCCCACCCAGACTGCCCATTTCCCTACCTAATGGATAAGCTGCAGATCCTAGTTAACCAGCAGCCTACTTCTTTCTACCCCCAACCCCTAGAATTGCCTTATGTCCCATGCATGCTTGAATTAAACCACTGTTTTTGACTCCACAACCTCCTCCATAAGGCGTTCCATGCATCCACAACCCTCTGTGAAAAATACTTCTTACATTACCTCTAGCCACCCCTTCTATCTTCAAATTGTGCCCTTGTTCTTGCACACCTCTTTTTTTGAAAGATGCTACCCTCTTGGACTTTGTTGATTCCTTGAGGTACTTGAAAGTTTCTTTCATGTCCCCCTCTTCCTCCTTTCTCGAGGCTATATGTATTAAAGCTCCTTGGTCTCTTCATGTCTTCTGGTGCAGACCCTACCATTTTGAATGTCCTCCTCTGGACAGCTTCCATATTGTCTATGTCCTTGCGGAGACTGGGTCTCCAGAACTGCACACAACACTCCAGATGGGGTCTCACCAGCTGTCTGTACAGAGGGATAACAACTTCCTGTTTTCTACTGGTGATGCCTCTCCCTACGCAACCTAGTACTCCCCCAGCCCTCCTTACTGCCCTCTCACATTGCTTGCCCACCTTTAAGTCATCTGATATGACTACCTCGAGGTTCCTTTCCATTTTTGTTATTGTTAGTATCTCACCCCCCCCATTGTGTACTCTTCCCCTGGGTTTTTGTTTCCAAGGTGCATTACCTTGCACTTCTTAACATTGAATCTAAGCTGCCATACATTTGACCATTCCTCTAACCTTGCCAAGTCCTTCTCATTCTTTCCATCCCACCTTGTGTATCAACTCTGTTGCAGATCTTTGTGTCATCTGCAAAGAGACATCTTTTCCTTCAGTCCCTCTGCAATGTAAACATAAAGAAGACATTGAAAGGACTAGTTCCTAATCTGAATCCTCGGTACCCACTAGCACCCTTTCTTCAGAGTGGACTTCATTTACTATTACCCTCTGTGTCCAATTCTCCAGACAATTCTTTACCCATGCTATCATCTTGGGACCCACTCCCAGGCTGGCTTACTTGT
Source organism: Neoceratodus forsteri (assembly GCA_016271365.2). NCBI lineage: Eukaryota > Metazoa > Chordata > Ceratodontiformes > Ceratodontidae > Neoceratodus > Neoceratodus forsteri. The sequence goes on along the minus strand of CM057458.1, from coordinate 719,062,659 downwards.
ATATTAATCTTTGGTGTGGGACTGAGTCAAATGCCTTGCTAAAGTCTAGGTAGGCCATGTCCACAGCCCCTCCCTGATCTCTTACTTTGGTCACCCAGTCAAAGAAATCTATTAGATTCATCTGGCATGACCTTCCCGCCGTGAATCCATGCTGCCTTGGGTCGTTTGCTCCTCTGGCCTCTAGGTACTCGACAATTCTTTCCTTCAGAAGTGATTCCATCATTTTCCCTATCACTGAGGTTAAACTAACAGATCTGTAGTTTCCTACTTCTGCTATGCTCCCACTTTTGTGAAGGGGAATCACATCTGCCCTCCTCCAGTCCTCAGGTACCACCCCATCCTCCATGATTTGTTAAAGAGGGTAGTCAGTGGTGTCACTAGTTCTACCCTTAGTCCTTTTAGAATTCTGGGATGAATCCCATCAGGCCCCATTGCTTTGTCCACCTTCAGTTTTGAGAGTTCTTTTAGAACCCTTTCTTCTGTAAATGGGCTGGTATCAACTTCTGTATCCAGAGTGTTTCTATTGTTTGTTTTAGGTACCTCCCCCTCTTCATTTGTAAATACTGAGCAAAAATATTTGTTTAGTATCTCTGCCTTTTCACCGTCACTCTCTGCCCATCCCCCCTTTATTAAGCCTCACTATCCCTCCCTTAGTCTTCCCTTTGTTCCCTGATGTACCTTAAAAAGGTTTTATCCCCCTTCTTAACTGAGTTGGCTATCTTTTCCTCGGTTTGGGCCTTTGCTGTTCTGTCTGCCTTCCCAGCTTCCTTTTGCATTAACTGATACAATTCTAACTTTGAATTACTTTTTCCATCGGAAGCATATATTCTGTGAATAATAAAAGGGAGAGTATAGAGCTCTGAGAGATGCCACTCATGACCAGGGAGGGGGGCATAGATACATAGATACATAGACAGTGTCGGCAGATAAGGGCCTATGGCCCAACCAGTCTGCCCATTTGAGCTTGTAAGTTCAGTTTGTTTTCCTAGAAGTCTGTTGCCCCTTACCCTGACCCAGAATTCCTTTATGTCTATCCCATGCATTCTTAAATCCCATGATTGTTTGCCCCACCACTTCCTCTGGGTAGGTGTTCCACTTGTCCACCACCCATTCTGTGAAGAAATTCTTCTCATGTTTCCTCTGAATCGGTCCCTCCTCCAACTTCATCCCATGCCTCTAGTCCTGGAACATCTTTTTCGCTTAAAATAGTGTTTTCCTGCACCTGTTCCTCCCTGTAAGATACTTGTATGTCTCTATCATATCCCTCTCTCCCTCTCTCTCTCCAGGGAGTACATGTTCAGTTCCTTCAACCTGTCTTCATAGGACTTGTGATGCAATCCATTCACCATCTTTGTTGCCCTCCTCTGAACCTTCTCTACCTGTCTATGTCCCTTACGTAGGTATGGTCTCCAGAACTGTACACTGTACTCCAGGTGGGGCCTCACTAGTGTCTTGTATAATGGAATTATGACCTCCCTTTTCCTGCTGGTGATGCCCCTGCTCATACATCCCAGCATCCCATTTGCTTTACCTGCTGCCTTGTCACATTGTTTCCCTACCTTGAGGTCATCAGAGATGATAACCCCAAGATCCCTTTCCTGCTTGGTGCATGCTATATCCTCACCCCCAACTGATATATTGTGCCAGGGTTTTTGTGCCCCATATGCATTATCTTGCACTTCTTTGCATTGAATTTCAACTGCCAAACCCTGATCATTCTTCAAGTTTCTGGTCCTTCTCATTCTGTCTACACCCTCTGGTGTGTCTACTCTGTTACAGAGCTTTGTGTCATCAGCGAACAGTGAAATTCTGCCTTCTAGGTCCTGCGCATGTCACTGATGAAGATGTTGAATAGGACCGTCCCAGCACTGATCCCTGTGGTACCCACTGGTCACTCTTCCTCTGTGGAGTGACAGCCATTTACCACCACCCTCTGTGTCCTGCCACCCAGCCAGTTACCTACCCACCACACTACTGTCCTGCCCACACCCATATTCCCCAGTTTGTGTACTAGTCTTCTATGGGCACAGTGTCAAAGGCCTTGCTGAAGTCCAAATAGGCCATGTCCACTGCCTCCCTGATCCACCTCCCTAGTCACCCAGTCAAAATTCAACGAGGTTGGTCTGACATGACCTCCCCCTGGTGAAACCATGCTGCCTTGGGTCCTGTAGTCCATTGACAACCAGATGTTCCACCAATCTCTCCTTCAGTAGTGCTTCCATGATCTTCCCCACTACCGAGGTGAGGCTGACTGGTCTGTAGTTCCCTGCTTCCTCTTTGTTCCCACTTTTGTATAAGGGGACTACATCTGCTGTCCTCCAGTCTTTGGGTACCTCCCCTGTTTCCAGTGATCAGCTAAACAGGATAGCCAAAGGTTCAGCCACCCTCTCTAAGTTCTTTAAGGACCCTGGGGTGCACCCCATCTGGCCCCATTGCTTTATCAACTCTTATTACTTCCAGTTCCTTCAGGACCCTTTCTCATGTAAGGGACTTGTGTCCATTTCTGCACCATTCTCACCTTGTACTCCTTCAGACCCATTACCTCCTTTTTCTCAGTAAGGACTGAGCAGAAATACCTGTTCAATGTCGGCTTTACTGTTGTCATCCTCCGCTGCCCCCATCCTCCCCTTCAGTCTCACTATCCTCCCTTTGTCTCTTTTTTCACTTATGTACCTGTAAAGGTTTTGTCCCTCTACCCACTGATTTTGCAATGTGCTCTTCTGTCTGAGCTTTGGCTTCCTTACTGACCTCCTGCCTCCCTTTGCTTCTCCTGGTACTTCTCCCTATCCCCTTCTGCCTGTATCTTTTTGTATTGCCTGAATGCAGTCTTTTTGGCTTTCACTTTCTTTCTACCTCTTTGGAAAACCATAATGGTCTCTCTTCCTTTCCTCTTGCTAACCTGCTTAATGCATAATTCTGTTGTTCTTGTAATCCCCATTTTAAATACTGCCCACAGTTCCTCAACCCCTGATTTCTGTCCCATTCCCCTTAATGCCTCTTTCAGGTATCTCCCCATTTTCCCAAAGTCTGCCCCCCTAAAATCCAGGATATGTGTTTTTGTATGGTTTGGTTCTGCTCTTTCTGTGATTTCAAACCACAATGACTGGTGGTCACTGTTTCCCAGGTACTCCCCCACTGTTACCCCCATCACACTGTCCCTGTTTCGAGCACAAGGTCCAGTATTGCCTTCTGCCGAGTTGGTTCCATGACCAGTTGCTTGAGGAAGGCACCCTGAAGGAGTCCAGGATAAATCTGCTCCTAGTTGATGCTGCTGCTGGGATGCTCCAGTCCACGTCTGGAATATTGAAGTCTCCAACCAGTGCTACCTCACCCTTGTCTGCCATCCTTTGGATGGCTAGCATCACTCTATCTGTTTCTTCCTCCTGGGCTGGTGGTCTATGGACCACACCTGTGCGGATGGCTGTCCCCATTTTCCTTTCCAGCTTAACCCACAGTATCTCTCCCCATTTTGTTTCTCCTGGATCTCTGTGGCCCTTATGTCATTTTTTCATACAGTGCCACCTCCTCCCTTCCTGCCTGCTCTGTCTCTTCTGAATATGTTGTAGCCAGCTATGGCCATCTCCCAGTCATGGTTATCATTACACCAGGTTTCAGTGATGGCCACAATGTCCAGGTCAGACTGCACCATGACAGCCTCCAGATCTTCCATCTTGTTGCTAAGGCTCCTGGCATTTGCACACATGGCTTTCCATGATTTGACCTCCCTAGACTGTTTCACTGTTCTACTCCAGCCCCTTCCTTGGTTGTCATTTATCCCTGGTTCTCCTTGCTGTCTGCCCTTCTGCTGAATTTTGCCCCTTTTCTGCTTATCCACCTCTTGGGCACTAATCTCCATCTTTAAGATAAGGGCATATTTAAGATTGCACAGTTCCACTGTGGTGATTTCCCAGGAAGGATCTGAACCAATTTATCACTATGCAAGACAGAATACAATAACTCCTCAGATGCTCAACTAACTCTCAAATGATGATGGCGGATCATGGAGAAACAAAACAGATAGCTCTCCCTCTCCTTTGCCAGGAGCAGGTCATTCTGACCCAGACTAAATCAATCTCCATGCTGTGGCAAGAAAAGGGACAATAGTGACTGAGCATCAGAAGATGCACAGATGTTTCAACCTGTGGAAAAGGTGCATGTGAAAGTCATGTAAAACGTAACTGGTGGACAGGGCTCTTTAATCCAAATGGAAGGGCAATTATATTCCCGATTTTTCTGTTAAGAATGCACCATATCCCTAGTGCAGGGAGCAGTACTTGTTTACTTTCCTCCTTCTTTAGCAAACTGGGTTTGGTAGGTATAGCCAGGGTGGTCGCTTCCTTTGGTTAGTTTCAACAAGATCATTTGGTTGCTTTTTATAGGGGAGATTCAGTGACCTGACCCAAAATATGCAATGTATCATCACATGTGAGGGGGCAGGACCATAACCCATGAGTTGTGGAGCCACAAGTGAATTATTAAAGTCCTGACCCCTAACAAGTTAAGATAAACTGTGTATCGTGAGTCAAATCATTGTATATTTGCTTTACATTGATTTACAAAACATCTGTTTACTAAGTATAGCTTTTAAGTCTGCTGTTTATTTGAATATTTAAATGTTTTTATTTTTTATTTTTCCCCGATATTTTATCTCCTCCCCAGCCTGCCTCCTCTGACCCTTCAGGAGGGACAAGTGGACATCCCAGTGCCTGGAACCCTACCCAAGCAGACCCCCAGGCCCCATGGAGCCAAAGATTACCCCCCAGGCGGGGACGAGGTGGGGACCCGGACACCCCGTAACTTACAATTTTGTCGGTCCAAGGTCTGCTGGGTAGGCACAGGCAAATCACTGGCATGGCCTCGGTCTCCCCATCTTCCTGACTGAGGCAGGCTCATTTCACATTTTCTCCCTCCCCGAGCAGCAAGTGACTCCCCCGACGTCATGACACAAGCACCGACATCCATGTTGCTCATTGGCAGCATCCCATCCTCAAATGGAGCTTGCAGTTCTCTGAGCCTCCGCTTGGGGTCATACAAGTGTCGGGTATCATCTGGACACCTCCCCAGAGAAGGCGAGCTGTCATTGGATGCTCCAGCCTGTCTCCCCCTGGCTGACCCACCAACGACTGGAGTCCACTCCCTAACCTGGGTCGCCGGTGTGGTATAAGGTGTGGCATCCAGTGCCTCAACCCTCAGCATTTAAATGTTTTTCTTTGGTTTCATTTGCGGGCATCAGTGTTTCACTGTGCTGTTGTAATGGTGTTGATCTTGTGAAAGCTGCTTTCTGATTGGTTCATTATGCCATTGTAATTGTGTACCTTACCTTAAATATATTAATTATAACAACACTGCCAACAAGATGTCATAAAGTCCTGAGACTGGATACAAAGATATCACTTGTTATTTTCTCATTTATGTCTCCACTGGTGTCATGTAAATAAGTGATATGCAGTGGTGTGAGTCAAAATATGCAATTTGTCTCATGTGAGAGGGGGCATGACCGTAGCACATAAGTGGCAGAGCCACAAATGAGTTCTGAAAGTCCTACCCCCTCACGAGTGATAATAAACTGCCTATTTTGAGTCGGTCCATTGTGTATTTGATATGCAATGGCAGTTTACTAGTTATAGCTTTTAAATCCACTGTTTGGGTATACAAATGGCAACCTACCTCCAGTACCCTTACCCTCTTGCGCTGTTCTGCTCCTCTGTTCAATCTGGATATGACAACCTGTTTTATTCTGAACTGTTAGCAGGTTCTGCAACTTAACTTAAATAGCATTTCTGCTTATGACTTGTGCCTATACCTTTCCCGGTGATAGACTGAACCTTAATTTTAACTGTATTTATTTCCTTGGCTCCCTGGTGACTGTATGTACATTGCATATAATACTTTACCATAATCCCCATGTTAAGCCTTTTCGTATATTATACAGCCACTTAATGTATGTCACTACACTGGTATGTACTGATTTCTCTGACATATTTATACTATGCAATGTAACCTCATACCAAGTGTTTTTGGCAGTCCTGTTTTGTTCTAATTCTATCTCTATATTGCTTTGATGTTTGTTGTGTTTGCCACCCTGGTGGCCCGGGTCACAACTGAAAATGGTCCTGTGGATCAGTTTGCTCACCCAATTATCAAAGACATAAATAAATAAAAGATAAAAGTTATATCTTGGTTAGTGACATCACTAACAGCAAAATCTCAAAAATATACTGTTACCTGTTTTCACAATTGATATTTTGAAGGTTGACATTGTCACAGTGGAATACCAAAACAATCAGAAAGCATCTTTCACAATGCTGATAACATCACAGTTGTGAAATATAGCACAGAATCCAGACATTGGAATGAAAAGGAAAACAGTTAAATCCTCAGGAGATTTAACTCTATTGTATATGGAATATACAATGACCTGCCTTAAAATAAGCAGTTTATCATCACTTATAAAATGGGCAAAAAGAATGAAGCCACCGATTGGCTGTTTCACCCTCCTAGCCACGTCCTTAATCCCTGGTATTTTACCCCACCGGCACTAACGCCTGCCAGTCTTCCTCTTCACAACAGTGAATCATTGAGCTGTGCCAAGCTAAAAGAAAAACACAGCCTGTCACAGTTGAGCGAGTGGCAGTAGGAAATCGGTAGTCCGAAGTGACAGAAAACACAGACGGCAATGTCCCGAGTAGACAAGCATAGCATCCCAGATAAAAACTAGCTGCACTAGACATTTTTTTTAAATCAATTCCACCTACAGCCTTCATTGTGCATCACACTCCTCCTCCTCCCCTTCCCCATTCTGCTCAATTACAGCCAAGTTCTCACAAGGATATGATAAAATAAAAACTGTACCTTCTGCCTTCCCGATTTTGACTCTGTTAAAAAAAGACATTCTTTCATTAGAGCCACCGGAGATTCATGGAGCATTCCCGTGAGCTGCCAACAAAACGGCTTTAAAATGAAAGCCGAAACTACCACCTCCCCCATCATACATCTTTGTCTCCATCAACCCGCTGCCTTCCATGACCCAGTAGACCCCAAATGAAAAAGTTAAATAAAAAAACACAACACTGCTCACTACCACTACCTACGTACAATTTCAAAACCACAAATATGGAAATAGCTTCATACAGTAACCAAAAAGGGACACGCTCGTTGTTACAGAACTAAACAAATAGCTACCGGAGCCTGAAACTGGTCCCCTTGCTGTCAGCTGACAGAATTTTACTCAAAGAAAAGTCAAAATCTATTCAAAACTGTGTTATGGGAGCATAGAAAGACACAATCAGCTCTGATGGCTTTCTGGAAACTCAAAAAATGCTTGTAGAAAAGTGGTGACTATCGCTAGTAAGAAACATGCTCACTGCCATCAAAACTGGCACACATTGAGGAAAAAAAAAATCAAAATTTAAAAACAAAGCCAGTTTAGAATGTACTTGTGTGCACCTAGTGTGTGTGTGTGTGTGTGTGTGTGTGTGTGTGTGTCTGTTGGGAGAGGGGCATGCACTGGGCATCATACAGTACAGAAAGTACCTCAACAGAGAGACTATTTTACTACTTCAGGTAATAAAAACTAAAATTATTAAAATGCTTTCTCGCTTTTTCTTTTTTTTTGTTAAATATTTACTTGGAGAACCCATTTTATAAGCACAATAAGACACGACGGGGTGTGGTTTATCGCCTGATAAGAGCACGCCCAGTGGCATAAGGCACTCGGCGCAAGTGCCTCGTGCCTTAGTACACCCCTGAGTGTGCTCTTATCAGCAATAAACCACACCTCGTCGTGTCTTATTGCTTGCTTGTGAAAGGGGCAGGTCTTCCATAATTCACTTAGAGCTCTGCTAACCATTAGTCATAGATCTGACCCCTCATACTTAAAGATGAGTTTCATGTTTTGAGTCAGACCATTGCATTTACCCTATAACTTCCCCTTCAGTACTCTTACATGTGTTAGAGTCATCTCATGCACATTGTTAGGGTATGAGAACTACTGTATGAACTGAAGGTGAGGGTTTTTGGCACCTTAAGAATCAAAGTGAGAGCCCTCCGATGCTTGTTAGAGTGATGGCAAGTGACATATAACTAGATTATTGATCAAAGGTCACAAAACATTATTACAATTTTTAAACATTTTAAATATTTTTGCAAAACTGCAACTGAATATGCCAGTTTGCATGCTACTGTATGTGACAACTCTTTACAGAAGAAGAGTGTCTCATGTACAGGGGAGAATAATCAGTTTAGCTGGGAGACCTTCCTTGATTGATGACTATAGCCTCTTACATAGCCTTGATTGAAAATCCTTGATGCCTAATTAGAAAAGTTGTATTCTTTTATTATTGCAGTTTGTACAGTGCCTCTAGGACACTATAGAACTTAAATTTGTCTATGGTATAGTGTCCTTTGGTGTGGAATGGCACAGTGCAGAATGATATGGTATGGTATAGTGTGCTTCGGTATAGTATGGTGTAGGATGTATTACACTTAAAACTGTGTATTATTTTGAGAATATGCCCCCCATTGGAATTGTAGCTGAAAAGGCGTAACAGGACAGGGATACTTTAACTCTGTAATATTGAAACAGTGCATTGTTTTCAGCAGTGGATTTTTCTTGTTAAATTTCTATTGTACAATAGATGCATATTCACAACGTGAGGCCCAGTTACAAAGTTAAGCCCCAGCCCTCATCTTTGTGCATGTGATTGTGCTCCTGCCTCATGTTTCTGTTTGTCTGCCTGTCTGTGGGTCTGCCTGTTTTTGATTCTTTCTCTCACTGATATTCCATAGGATGAGTCTCCTTCATGTTATTCCTACAGGAAAAGGCACCTTGGTGCGCCAGTTGATTCTCTGTAAGCCAGATAGGTTACTGCACCTGCTGCTATGGAGCAGTGAGTCAGTTATTCTGCAACTGTAGGTGACAGAGACTGGATGGATCCTATATTTAATTTTGTTCTTATTACAGTTGCTTACTTCCATACAGAATAACTTCTAAATACTGTACTAGGTCTATGTTTTGCTCTTGAGCTGTTCTGTTGCTCTAAAAATGTTTCTACAAATTTTGTTATGGGGTGCAAACTTTTATGTCTAAAGGGGAACAAAACCCCCAAAGGGAAAGTTTTTCAGTTCTACCCATTTTAAAATAAATAATTGTACTTATGATGTCTTGACAGAGTACAGGGATAAAAGAACAGAAACAAGGAAAGAAAAGTTCTGATTTCATTGTTTATAGATTTATAAAGTGCTTTTATACTCACTGTGTCCCAGCATACTTTACAAGTAATGAGAGAAGACTAGTAGTGTAATGTCCATGTGAAGTACCAGTATGTACAGTGGAAGCTACTCTGCTCATGAACACCCACCCCATGGCCATGGAGGTGCCTGAACATGTTTGACTATGAGGGAGAATGTTTACCCAGGGCACTGAGGGAAGATCTTCTAAAAAGTGCTATGGGTTCTTTGGTTTCTACCTCAACTCCTAACAGGACAGCAGCAGAGAAGGGCAAAAGGGACCTTTATTTAACATCTGATTTATAGGATGGCACACCCCGACAGTACAGCAGCCCTCTCCCGGTATGAGCCAGCCAATGCCAAATTTTCATTCAGTAAAAATGCCAAAATGTAGAACTTTCATCTTTGATTTGGGTCTGTTGAGGCTTGGGGGCACTTTGTGTAACATTAACTCTTTGGCAGATTGTTAAAAAAATATAGGTCTTTCTAGGTGGCTGTGGCGATTCCCATGGCTACTCAACCACCACCTAAGTCACTTCCCACCCTCCACCCCACCCCATCCAACATATTGGTTTTATTTTTAAATAAAATGCTAGCTCCTGGAGCTATGACAGCCAAGAAGTCAGCATGTGTTTTACAAAAAGCAGTGAGGGAGAACGGGTGACTGAGTGGAGGATGGGTTGTGACTTGGGTGGGGAATGGGGTTGCATACTGCTTCTTGTAGCCTCCTAGACCCACATACCAAGGACACTAAATGTTTTGACTAAAGTACTGAATCCTATCTAAAGTCGGGGGGGGGGGGTCAAAGCCAAACTAAATTTACCAACTTTTCTTACTCTTTCCTATCAGTACTTCAGTGCTAGCATTTGGGAGTATGAGCCTGAGTCCTGAAATTGGGCTAGAATTTCAAACTTCATTTTAAGAAATAGAGAGGGGGCACAGAACTGTATTTACAGATATAGTAAAAAATTTTTTTTTTTTTGAAGTTACATAGATTTTTCTCGTCACATGGGAACATGCCAATCTTTCATGGCAAGGCTCCTTTTTAAGGCCAGTGTTCGTTCATTCGTTCGTTCTTTCTTTAGTTTTTGTTGACTGGGTAAGTGCACTAGACAAATTCTGCCTATTTTCAGGCATGACCCAGGGGAGGGGGTACAGATGAATGCCAACTGACCTTGAGCCAGATTAAGCTGGTGGTGGTATTTTGAATGAATGGGGGAAATTTGGCCAGGGCACGGGGATCCCATGACAGTCTGTTGAGAGCTGTCAGTTTATCCAGAGAGAGAGATGAGTGAGGATGTGTGGGAGGCAGGGGAGCAAATCTCTACCCCAGCCTCGATACCGAAGGTTATAGTTTCTGGAGAAAAAGGCAAAAAAACTCTTGTGGAGCAAGGACAGAATGGGAATGATCTGCAAAACATGCAGTCCAGTAAAGAAAACAAGTCTGGAATTGGTAAAGCAACGAAGAATGCTGGTGCGATGAGCAAAACCACAGAGCACAGTAAGTCACAAAAAAACAGCTTGCTTATTGTTGGAATTGGAAAAGAAGAGGAAAGGCTGAAATAAAAAAATGCTTCTATTGCAAGAACTTGACGCTGTAGAAGAGAAAAGTGACAGGGTAGCAGCCTGTCAAAATCAGCTGAATGTTGCTGATGTGGCAGTGATAAAACAGGCCACTTCCACCCAAGCAGTAAAACAGGATGAAAAAGACCCTAAGGGAGTGGCCACAAAAGGTCACAAGAGACTGGGCCAAAGACAGGCAGCAAGCATAAAAGGGAAAACCAAAGCAGAAACTAAACAGAGATAAAGAGAAACTTGCAGGGAACAGTACAGAGATAAAGGGGCCCCCATGAAGCAAAAAATAAAACAGATTCCAAGGCAAAGGATTATGTAAACTACAAGGACACCCCAGATTGGGTGGAAGAAAACAGCTGATGGGGCAGGGTGGGACCCAGACAGGCCCAGTTGCTCTATGACTGTAGAAAGTGAGGATACAAACAAAGAGCAGACAGAGAGAAATAAAGACGTGGATGTACAGCATACAGCTGAGAATGCTGATGATACTAAAGAAATAGAGGTGCAAACAGACATAGAAGAGAACTCAACAGAAGTCACACAAAAAGCAATCCAAGTTGAAAAGACCATAGTGAAGAAGAAAAAAATGAAAAACAAAAAGCATGGAAAGGGAATACAAGAGAAAAATTATTTGCAGAAGAGCAAATAAAACAAGCAAAGAGAAGAAATGCAGTCTGACTTAAGTCTAAAGGGGTAGCTGTAGATGCCCCAGACTGATTATATGTAGGACAGAACCTCTTAAAAGACTGCATGAAATTTTACCTCTATGAGATTTATGCGCTTATCCATTTTCCAGGTAGCGCTGAGTATGACACAAGTTTTAGACGCTAGAGGGCTAGATAGATCTGAAACTGTTTCATGAGCTATAAAGCACACCACAATGGAATCAGTTTTGCACCCCTGACTAAGCCTGTCTTCAAAATGATAACTGTGTCATTTAGAAAGAAGGAGTAAATGTATGGATATTACCTTCTGGCTAAAACAAAAGTGTGTAGTGCATGCCCCTCCAGAACCCATATTAGATGAAGAATGCTTGTGGATACGGGACTGGAAATATACAGTTACTTTGAAGCAGAAAAATGATGAAATTCAGCATCTAGCAAACTGTATTTTTTGGGGGGAGAGAGAGAAAGGGGTTGTTTTTTTATGCAGGCCAGCCTAGGGCCTGGTACAGGTGTAGGGATAAACGCCATCTCAGTAGCTCTTGTGAGCAAATAAAGTGTGGCCAATGTGGTGTGATTGGTCATCTTGGTGCAGATTGCAGAAATAAAATCAAATGTAGCATATGTGAAGAAGAAGGACATTTCTTTCTGCATTGTCCCTGGGCATCCCATAACAGCCCAGACCCCATGGAAACTGCAGATCAGGATGTCTATTTAGCAATGGCCCAAACAAATGAAGGGAAGGATGATAAGGTTGTATATGAAGCAAGAAATAATGAAGAGCCTTCAATCCACCCCCGATTGGAAAAGAAAAACAACACAGGTAGAAGAAAGCAAAATTATACAAGTGAGCAAAGATAAAAGAAATAAAAATGATAGCAAACAGGGAAAGAAAACTGAAACAGGATTTACCATGGTGACTAGATCCAGAAGGCAACTGCAACCCTTAAGCCAGGAAGGACCAACAGTAGAAAAGGGCAGGGAGGGAACTGAACTGTCCAACTGATATTCCCTATTTTAGAAAAAGGACTGGGACATGATAGAAGAGGACTCTTTATCATTACGTATAGACTTTTCAGAATCAGATGATACAGCAGATGGGGCTACAACAGACACACAAGTTTCAAAAAAATGGAAGAAAGCAAAAGATGGTGGAGAGAGAAGGAAAACACCTTACAACAATAAATGGACTCTCTATCATGTATTACAGTAAATGTGAATAGTATAAAATATGGAAATAAAAGATCAGTTACTTTACAAATATTAAGTGAAATGCAGAACAGCGTTATAATATTACAGGATACACGGTTACACACTATAGAAGAAATCAAACGAGCACAAAGAGTTTGGAGATGGGGACCCTCCTTGTGGTTCTTTGGGGGAGAAAAGTGCTCAGGAGTAGTGATTGCCTTTCTTACACAGGAGGTAAAAGTTAATAAACTTCTGGATTTAGCACCCGGTACAGTATTTCAGGTGGATTTGTATATCAAAAATATGGCAGTCAGGGTAATTAACATTTATAATCCACAAACTAAATTAGGAAAAAAATAATGAACTTAGTTGAGCCATATATACACACATCCAAAATAGTATTGTGGGGAGAGGACTTCAAACTGCAACCTAACCAAGAGAGATTGGGGGAGAAAGATAAACAAAACAGTATCTTAAAAAAGGGAATCTGGTGGACGCTTATAAAATAACAGGGAAAAATGGAACATACTTATTTTAAGGTAAAATCTCATCAAGAATAGATTTTTGGATGCTAAAAGAAATTAATATTAAAGAAGTAGAGGCTATTCCTATAGAAACCTCAGATCACCTAGGGGTCAGAGTGGTAACAGAGCTAGGTAAACATATGAAGTTCGGAAGGAGGTTTTGGAGGATGAACATAGAAAGATTGCGAGAACCAGAATGCGATGAGGAAATTCAGGATCTGTTTAAAGCTAGGAGCCAGTCTTAGAACTATATGACTTAACAACTGAATGGTGGGAAGACACTAAAAATGATATCAAAAGCTTGATGCTTGAAATATCACAGAGGAAAGAGATGTCCAGTTATAAAAAATATCTGGGATTAAGAGCCAAATTATATAAATTATTCACATATCAAGTTCAAAATGGAACTGATGAATCAGAATATATAACAGAAATTAAAACACAAATGTAAAAGTTTCAGTATAATAAAGTCCTTATTAATAGCATGGAAAAATGGAACTCAAAGCACAAAATTTCAAACAAACACCTATGAGAGTAATACAGAAAGAATAAATAATAGGGTAATGTATGGGCTAAAAGACAATTCAGGGTTTATATAAACAGGGATATGTCAGATAAAACAAATAGTACAACATCATGTAGAACATAAAATTTCAGAAACAAAAAGGGGAAAATATGCCAGAATTTTTAGCTAAAGCTAAACTACCCAAAATAGGGGAAATAGAAGCTTTGGCCTTTAAAGAAGAAATAAACTAAAGTGAGGTGAAAGAGACAATTAAGTCTCTGTTAACACAGCACCAAGTATTGATGGCATACCTAATGGCCTTTATAAAAAAAATATGATGAAGAAATGGCAAATATGTTAGCAAAGGTGTTTAATGAAATATTTCAAAAGGGTCTATGTCTGAAAGTATGAAATGGGGTGACAATCTTTTTACATAAAAAAGGGGACAAACTAGACATAAGAAACTGGAGGTCAATAAGCCTATTAATGTCAGATTATAAAATCTTAGCTAAAGTAATAAATAAAAGATTGACGTCATTTGCAGAACAGCTGGTTTTACATACCTGGGAAAGATATTAGGCAAAACCTAATATATTTACGGGAATTAATGAATGAAGCTCTAGAAAATAGGCTGGAAGAATACTTGTATACTCTAGATCAAGAGACAGCCTTTGATGCCATATAGCATGATTACTTGTGGGATATTTTGGAAGAATATAATATGATGCGGACTTTTTTAACATTAATAAAAGCATTGTATTCAGAGGCACAAGTGTGCCCAATGGTTAATGGGCACCTAGAAATATCAATATATATACAGAATGGAGTGAGACGGGGTTCCCCCATGTCCGCCCTTATATGTTCTTTGCCTTCATCCCTTATTAAGGAATATAGAGGAAGAAAAACATATTAAAAGCATAAATTGGGAAAACAGAGTTCTGGATAAGACTTGAGCATATGCAGATGACCGTATCATTTTAATGAAAGACCTACAATCTGGTGAAATATTACTAGAAATTATTGATAGATATAAGAAATATACAGGGATTGGGATAAACAAACAAAAAAGTAAAATTTACCCTTTAGGGAAGGTTGAGAGGGGGAAGGAGGGAGGTCTAGAAATAGTGCAAGGAGACGTAACAATCTTGGACATTATTTTTTGGGGGGAGGATGCGGTCAGGAAAAACTGGGAAGTTAAAAGCTGTATAGCCCAAAAGAAAATAGCAAAATGGAAGGAATGGACCATGTCTAAAGAAAAAAGGATATATTTATTAAAAACCGTTATTATTCCAATCTTTTTACATGTAGCCTATATATTTCCAGTACCTCCAAACTTTCATACAAAGATATTGGGATTATTTTTCATCTATTATGGGGTTCAAGGATGAATCCTCTAAAAGGAGCACACACATATAGATCAGTAAAGGAAGGAGGGTTGAATATGATTCATCCTATAGTTTTTTTACAGTATTTTTATGTATGCAAATATAGTCCCTATTTTGCTAGAGAAAAAGTCTTTATGGAGTCAATATTTTCACAAAGGTGGAGTCATAGACTATTTATGAATATAGGAATAAAAGGGAATATAAAACAGAAGAAATACTTACCAGTTTACATGGAGGTATGCAGCAAGTGCATTACACAATGGGGAGTAACCTTAGATCCCTTAAGTAGGAAAAGCAGAAAACAAATGTATAAAGAACTGGTCGAGAAACATTACTATGAAGAGCCAGTTTTTAATGTTGAGATGGGCATATATGTTGACAAAATATTAGATATGACACTAGAAAAAGGGATTCCCCCCAAAATGAGGGAAGTGGTCTGGATGTGCAGTCACAGAAACCTCAATGTAAAGGGAAATCAACAATACAAAGTAGAAGAGGACAGAATATCTCTAGAGGTTATGTGTGACATAGTAGAAGAAAGTACGGAGCATCTCGTTTTTGAATGCTCTTTCACAAAAACATTTTCGGGGAACTTAGCTAAATTTTGGGGAATGAGCCTATTTGAGAAAAGGACATATAATATATTGGTATATGGGTAACTTACAAAGGAATGCGAAACTTTGGATAAAGGAACAGCTTATGTAATTTTGTCAATTTTGAAGTGGGAAATCTGGCAAGTAAGATGCCAACGGTTCTTACAGAACAAGGGAATGCAACAAAATAATTTGATGTTCATAATTCAAGCAGAGATAGATAAAGTATATCTGAATGTATGCACTTTGTATGGGGAAAAGACAGCAGAAGATTGGTGGAAAAACATGCAGGGTATAGGCTAAAAAGAGAAAAATAAAGACTGTAATGAGGAACAGAAGTAGAAGATTCTAAAAAATATGGAGTACTGTGTTTGTTGGTTATAAGCATGAACAAATGATTTTTTGGTTGTCCTCATAATAATATTGTAATGTTTGTTCTTGGTTTTAAATAACCCCCCCCCCCGCTCTTTTCAAGAAATGCCATGTGATCTATAACATCCACCTGAACTACCACCATAACAGGCAGATGGGACCTCGATTTAACATCTTGTCTGAAAGATGGCACCTTAGGAGTGCAGCACCCACCTCATGCTGCACTACAGTGTCAAGTTTAGGGATTTAGCCCAAGTGCCTGATGTGGCGATAGAACTCACAGCCTCCCTGATCTCCTAAATTCTAAATTCTATCAAAATATAAAAAACCAAAAAAACACATTCAAACATATATGAATCCAATTTATGGACAAGGTTTGTTAAATATAAACATCAAACTGCAAGTTTGCAGTACATATATAGACTGACAAATTCATTCTTATGTTTAATCCATATTTTCTCTCTCCCTCTATTACATTGTTTGGATTTTAGCCAAATCTAAATAATGACATAAGATATACTCAAATGGAGTCATTCGGTTTTGGCTTGGGGATTGATGATTTTTTAATTCAGTGTATTTTATTACTGTACTGTTCTTTTATAAATGTAAATGCACCACAGTTGTAATCCAGTGGTATTTTTCTACAAATAGTGGAAAGTAGTTCATACTTTTATAACTGCTGTCTTATCTCAGAAACTGCACTCCTGCAAATGGCCTATTGCTAAAGGTTGTAGCTACTCATTTCTGTAACCAAAAAACTGCAGCTAAAATATTCCTCAGATTCCACAGAAAGCCTTGTTATCAGGCAAATGTATACATGATCCAATCTCCATGCTTCCTATGGAGTTAAACATTTAAATTAAAAAGTGTCATAGGTAATTGTAAATTAAATCTGGACCTTTATAGGCAGTATATCAGCACTTTTGATTTGTAGTGCTAAGGCTTATATTAATAGCCTAAAAAAGCAAGGCATTTTTCAGTACATTCCCACAATCAAACAGATTAGTGATTTCAGTTAAAGCAAGCTCTGCATGACGCACATATGTTGAGATTTCTGTTTAAGTGCAAAGTGAGAATGACCAGTGGGGGAAAAAAACATCCAGGAAAGTTACCTTAAATGAGAACAGTCAGCACTAAGATCCCCCAAACCAGGTGTGGGGCTGGTCCCAATTTGCACTTTGTGTACAAAAACATTTTTTTATACTGTTTACTGCAGTATAGTAGATTGTATCAGCATGATTTTGGTGACATCCAAGTTGACATTTGCTATAACCAAAATACTTCCCCTGAAGTTGACATCAGAGCAAGGCTACAGCAGTTGGAGATTCAATAGCTTCCAGTGCATGTTAGTGATTTTATAAGCTTGATCAGATGTTTGCTGGTCCCGCTGTTCTCCTAGGGCTAAGTACAGTCTTCCGTGATTATACTTAGCCCAGGGAGGACAGAGGGAGCAGCAAACAAAAGATCAGCACTTATAAAAAATTCTAACATGCAGTGCAAGCAGCTGAATGTCCCACTGCTGCAGCCCTGCCCTATTTGCATACAGTATATCTTATTTCATTACATAGATTTGTGTAAAATACAAACAGTTTCTTTTTATATTTATATAATCACATTTTCTTGCTGGTCAATACAACAGCACAAAACAGTCAGCCACAAAAAACAGAAAAACAAAACAAACAAAAAAAATAAAATACAAAAAGACATAAAAAACAAGTCAACAATCCATTCCCTAGGACTGGCACCAGGCATCAAGTCGAGGTTTCATACATGCAACAGTTTGAAAGATGTGTAAACAGAAAATAAGAATTAAACCTAAGAATGAATTTGCCATTGTATCTATGTAGTGTAATCATGCAGTTTGGTGTTTGATTTTAACAAACGATATCCGCAAATTGGCTTAGAATATGTTTGAATATTTTTTTTTCTATTTTTAATACAATTTAGAACACAGGCCTGCCTCCTTTAAAAAGTGCCTGGACCGAAACATTGGAACTTTCTCATGTGACAAGTAAAATCTATGAGCTTCTATGAAAATAACTTTTGCATTATATTCACAATAAAAGTAGTTCTGTATGCATGTTCATCTGCCTTAACAGATCAAGTGCCTGCACTTACATTTAACAGCTTACTGTATCTATCTGGGTTCCCCTAGCTAAACTTCATTTTAACCCCATGAACTATTGTCAGTAAAATAAATGCTGCAAAAAAAAAAGTTGTAATATAGTATTGAAATACTTAGTGTCATATAACTAATTGGCACAACTACCCCCCCACACATATATTATATACTATAACACCAGTGTTAACAGGGATCAGTCCTGGGGCCAGTCCTCTTCAATATCATTAGTGACCTTGCAGATTGACTAGAGGGTAAGGCTTGTCTGTTTGCAGATGACATCAAGATCTGTAACAGAGTAGATGATCCAGATGGGGTGGGCAGAATGAGAAGAGTTCTGGATAAACTAGCAAAATGGTCAGAAGAGTGCCAACTGGGATTTAATGCAAAGAAGTGCAAGATCATGCACATAGGGAAGAGAAACCCTGAAGCCACCTATAGGCTGGGAGGGGAGTTGCTAGCAGTCACAAAGGAAGAAGAGACTTGGGCATCATCATCACTGATGACCTGAAATCATCAAGCCGACCTCTTAAGCAGTAGGTAAGGCTAGGGGGATGTTAGGAGTGTATTAGTAGGAGTAAGACCAAGTTGTAAGAGGATGTAATAATCCCTCTTTTACAAGACACTTGGTTAGGCTCCATCTGGGAGTACCGCGCAGCAGTACTGGAGGCCACACCTTCACAAGGACATTAATTCAAACTGGGGCAGTCCGGAGAAGGCAACCAAAATGGTGCAGGGACTGCATCAGAAGACATATGAGGACAGATTAATGGAGCTCAATATATATACCCTTGAGCAAAGAAGGGAGAGGGTGATATAATTGAAACATTCAAACACCTTAAGAGGCATTAACAAGGTGAAAGAGTCTAACGTGTTTAAATATAAGAAAATAGCAGGACAAGAGGACACAGCATGAGATTAGAGGAGGCTGATTAAGGGGAATGTGAGGAAATTCTTTTCACAGAAAGAGTGGTGGAGGCATGGAACGGCCTACCTCAGGAAGTGGTGGCTATGAATACAGTGCAGGACTTCAAAACCGCATGGGATAGGCATGAGGTAGCAATACAAATGAGTATGAATAGATAGGCCATTGACTGAGCAAAGGCCGATGGCACATTTATAAGGTAGAAAAAGAAATGGGCAGACTGGATGGGCCTTGCGGTCCTTATCTGCCATCAACATCTATGTTTCTATGTTAGAGACCTAACTCACTGGGTCCTTTCTCCAACCCCTAATCATCCATCTGGGTCTTTTCTGCACCCCATCCTTCTTGCTGAGTGAAAACCCTGCCGGGCAAATGTATGGAGCTCTAAAACCAGTAAAAAAAAAATATATATATATATACATTAGAAACTTATTAGTACTTGACAGAAAATGGTCAGATAAAGATCTTTTTCACACAATCTCAGGTAAGAGCACAAATGTTTGTTATGCATTAATCTTATGTGAGGAAAGACTGAAAGATGTACAGGGCCTTCAAGCTTGTTTGTCTATGTTCAATGGCCAGAAGCTGCCCTACAGGCTTTTAGACCCTTTAGAGACAGCACTGCAAAGGTTTCTCTGGGAGAAGCAAGAGCTGCTATGTTTATTTGCACTGCTGTCCCTAAGGGGACCAACTGCCTGCAGGGATGGATGCTTCAGGCAGTGAACATAAAGAAAAGCGTTGGTAGACCTAGTCCAGCTTTTGTTTTTTATTCTCATATTAGGTTACCATATAGCAGACATTTTGGCTCAAAGCAGAGGTTGTTTATTATTCAAGATATTTTCATTAAACATGATGTTTTTGTAAGAGACATTACATGTTCAAGTTGTTTATGACTTCTCTCAGTCTGGACCTCACTGGACATATAGGGAAGATGTGGTTGATGGCTTTCCCAAGTAGTGTAGTTAATGAGTGGAGGATGTCTTGTGTCCTGAAAAGCCTGGGATGGTGGTCTTGGGTCAATGGGCACTTATACCTGTAAAATAAGAAGAGTGACGGGGTCACAAAAGAGCCATAGTTGTTTTGGGAGAAAATATGACAGATAGCAAATGTTAAACAGAAAGCTATACTCATCTCATGTCCATTTGACCTGTAAATAGAAAGAAAAGGAAAAAATTAGCTAGTATGGGGAGAACTACAGGACTTAAATTTTTGTTTTTGGAGGAGGAATAGTGTGATTTGCATTATTATTAGAAGCTTCCCACAATTTTTGTAACCCTTACAGGCAGGAGAGTCCCACACTACTGTTTTAGTAATTAGCACCTGCTGCTTTTAGAATGGTAGTTTACTCACCTGGTAAAGGTGACTGCATTGGCATCACCTTACACCATTCCTGAATCCATTACATCTGGGTTATGGCCACCTCATAGGTTGCAGATGCACATGTGACCAGATTTGAAATCCAGTCTGCCTAGTTCCTATTTCTTCCCACAAGCCTCCAGTTTGATTTTTTCCAAAGCTGTGTTGTGTTCTGGTATGCTGTGGGATTGAAAGTTATGGTACAACAACAGCAACAAGTAATATGAATATAATCGTGTATACATTGTCTGAATGTGAGCCTTGCGCTCCAATAATAGTCTGGGTTCGCTGTGATTATGCTCATGTTTGATGTTTATTTCCTATTATTTACACTCTATTGTGTCCAGCCCGAGCGGCATGCTGGAAGCTGATAACGCCTTTGTCTCTGGACCGTGTTTAACTGTACTGTCATCCGAAGCCCGGGTGGGACTAGGGATGCTGTAAGGTGATACTCATGCAATCACCTTTACCAGGTGAGTAAACTACCATTGCATATTGCATCACCTTACAGCATCCCCGAATCCATTACCTCTGGGTTGTAAGAAGCAGTGAGACATGAATAATATAAGTGTCGAGTGTGGGTCAGATGACTGTGCAGCTAAGGTTTCATGACAGTGAGGAAGAGTTTATGTGCAAAGTTTGCTTTGTCTACAATTTCTAGGTCTTGTCTGTAATATCTGGTGAATGTGTGCACTGATGACCAAGTGGCAGCCATGCAGATGTCCAGTATAGATGCTTCATTTCTTTTTGCCCAGGAGGTAGCTACTGTCCTGGTGGAGTGAGCTTTGATGCCTTGTGGTTGAGTGACACCCTGTGATTTGTTTGCTTCTGTAATGGCTTGTTTTATCCAGCTGGCCAGGGTGGAAGTAGCTGCTGCTCGTCCTTTTCTGGGTCCCTTGTAAATAACAAACAGTCCGTCTGTTTGTCTGAAGCCGTTTGTTCTGTCCAAGTAGGTGGTGATCACTCTCTTCATGTCCCAGTGTTTAGTTTCCTCTTGGTTGGGCCAAGCTGGTAGCTCTATGGGTTGGCCAGTGTGGAAAGGTGAGTGGATTTTTGGTATGAATGCGGGGGTGGTTCTTAATGTAACTCCATCGTTGTGTGGGATTAGATAGGGGGTCTGCAAGAAAGGGCTCTCATTTCCCTCACTCTTTTGGTGGAGCAGATGGCCAGCAGGAGTATCATCTTGAGAGAGAGCCATTTGAGGTCTATTGCGGCCAGGGGTTCAAATGGGGGTGAGGCTAGCACCTCAAGTACTAGGGTAAGGTCCCACAGTGCTACTGTGGTTTTTGTTTTAGGGTGAATATTGGAGACTACCTTGAGGAATCTGAGGATGTCGGGGTGAGACCTGGGGGTGTAGCCTTGTAGTAGTCCTGTACCTGCTCCTAAGGCTGTTGTCTAGACTCTGAGGGAGGAAGCTGATAGGCCTTTGTTCACTCTTTGTTGCAGGAATAGAAGTAAGTGCATGATGTTGATGTCCATTGTTGTGATGCCTTGTTTCTTGCACCACGTTTCGAAAATGTTCCAGTGTCTCTTATATGAGTTGGTGGTTGATGTGTGCCTGGAGTGCAGCATCGTCTCGACCACCATCTGGCTGTACCCTTTGTCTAGCAGTCTCTGCCTTTCAGTAGCCAGGCCGTGAGCTGAAGTGGTGTTAAGATGGGTGACTGATGGGACCTTGTGTTAGAAGGTCTGGCCGTAGGAGCAGGGTCCATGGGGGGTTGATTGCCATAGATACTAGTGTGGTGAACCAGCGTCTCCTGGGCCATGGAGGGAGGTGATCATGACCACCGTGGCTTCTGATTGTTGGATCTTGGGTAGGACTTGCTGTATTAGTGGAATTGGTGGGAATATATATGCTCTGTGGAATGACCACTCTTGGGTTAGGGCATCTATTCCGATGGCTCCTGAGTATTTGTATCTGGAGTAGTAGTTTGGTAATTGCGTGTTTTTTTTGCTGTTGCCATGAGGTCCATGTCTAGTGAGCCCTAGCTGTTGTTTATCTGTTGGAAGATATGTGGATGCAGTGTCCATTCCTCTGGGGCTATCTGTTGGTGGCTTAGCCAGTCTGCTTTGATGTTGGGTTTGCCTGCTAGGTGAACAGCAGAGATTGATGTTAGGTGCTCTTTGCCCAGTCCAACACTCGCTTTACTTCGCACAATAGTCAGGGGCTCCTTGTGTCGCCTTGGTTGGAGATGTATTCTACTGTCGCTCTGTTGTCCGACCTGATGAGAACCTTCTTGTGTTTCATGAACTTCTTGAAGTGTTGCAGGGTATGGTATACTGCTGTCACCTCCAGGACATTTATTTGCATCCGGGATTCTACTCTCTTGACCATTTTCCTTGTGCTGATCTGTGGTTGAGCATAGCTCCCCAGCCAGAGAGGCTGGCATCTGTTTCTATTACTGCATCATGTTGGCTTTTCAGGTCCCTCCTCTGTTTAAGTTGTGGCTGTTGGACCACCAGCTCAGTGAGATTAGTGCATTGTGGTTCCATTGTATCCTTTGTGAGAGGTCGTGCTGTAGGTGATGGCCCTCTCATATGGCCAGGTTCTGCAGGAGGGTGGATGTTCCATAGTGCCCATGGGACTAGGCCGATGCATAGCGCCGTAGACCCCAGTGTTTGTAGCGTTTGTCTTAGGGTTGGGTTGCTGTCGGTGCTCAGCACTTGTACCTGGGTGAGCACTTTGTCTGTTCTCTTTTCTAATGGTTTTGCCTTCCCTGTTAGGGTATCTATGGATGCCCCTAAGTGGTCTATGGACTGGTTGGGGATTAGGCTGCTCTTGTCCCTGTTGATCACCCCAGCCATGTGATAGTAGTGTGTGTATCACTGTTTGGGTCTGCTGTTGGCAGACGGCTGGGCTTCTGGCTTGGATGAGCCAGTCATCCAGGTACAGGATGATGTGGATTCCTTATTGCCTGAGTTGTGCTGCGAGCATGACTGAAACCTTGGTGAAGACCCATGGGGCTGATGGTAGTCCGAACAGTAGCATCTGGTACTGGTAGTGACAGACGAGTATCTTGAAGTGAAGGTACTTGTAGTGAGCTGGGTGAATGGGCATATGGAGGTAAGCATCCTTTTTATGTCGATAGATGTTAGTTAGTCCCTAGGCCAGATGGCTCGTAGAGTAGACTGGAGTGTTTCTATCTTGAACTTCTTGTATTCGACAAATCGGCTGATGAACTTGAGGTCCAGAACTGGCCGCATGTCCCCTTTTTTTTTGGGGTACCAGAAAAAATATGGAGTAAATGCCCTGGTCTGTTTGGTCCAGTGGTACCTCTGCAATGGCTCTGTTGGTTAGCAGTGATTTGAGTGTGGATTGTACTACCCGTATTTTCTCGGGGTGTCAGGACACAGGGGAGATCACCTTCCTGTGTGTGAAGGGTTTCTGGAGGAATTCGATTGAGTATCCTCAGGAGACCACTTCCAGGACTCATTTGTCTGATGTTGACTGCCACCATTTTTGAGAGAATTGGAGTAGCCTGCCACCTATAGGGGGTGATGGTTGTGTGGGGGTCGATGTGTGAAGTAGTGGTCAATTGGAGTTGTGCTTTCCTCTTCTGAAGGTAAACTGGTATCTTCCTCTCTGATATTGTCCTCTTGTTCTACTTTTTATGTTGCTTGCACGCATGTGCAAGAAACATAGTGCCATCATCCGAGTTTTCGGAGGTGTGTCAGCCCATCTTCCAGTGCAGTTAGTGTGTTTACAGGCACGGCCCCCGTTCCCCAATCACTGCTGCAACTGTCTATGACAAGCTGAAAATGCAGTGGCATACAGTTCAAAGGGAGGCTCCGGCACAGTGAGCAGAGCTCCCCCTACACACATACTCATGCAACACGCATGTGCGTGCTGGTGTCTCCCACACTCACGCACTGTGTGGCCGACGAGGGTGCCCAATCCCCGTCAGCTCCATGCCCCCCACAGCTGTCCAGGTGCCATGCTGGGAGCCCACCCCAGCATGGCAAAACTGTTATAGCCAACGGGGGTGCCCAATCCCCTGTCGGCTCCAAGGCTGCATGCCCCCAAAAGCTTCCAGCATGGCAAATGTCCCACATCGTCTACTTAAAAAAAAAACAAAAAAAACTGTGAATAAAAAAATGGTCCCTCGTAGTCTCCCTGCCCCTCCTACAACCCGCACCCACCCACTGCACCCCTGCCTCCCACACCCTACCCCATACTTACCTCTGGAACTTGGCACACGATCATTGGTGGACGGGAACACGTCTGCACTCTTCAAACGCCGCGAACTGAGGAAATGCAGTAAGCTGTATAATGGGATAGATAAGGTTGTTTCAACTTTGTTGCATATCTCAGGCATTTTTGGGAATTTGGGCCCCAAATTTTCAACATGGGGTTTTTGAGACCCGTCCTCATGAATTCTTGCACTGTCATGGCATTAATCAGGCCAGAAGGGTGATTTTGCGGTCACTGCACGAAATCACCTTTCAGGACTGATTAATGAAATGACACTGCCAGTGTTCATAAGATGGGCTCTCAAAAGCCTATGTTGAATATTTGGTGAAAAATTCTAAAATGACTGTTTTATGAGCTTAGACTTATGCAGTTCCTATGCACACTGTAAGTTCACAAATTTTCAATATTTTCACTCCAGATTTTCAACATTGCCATTTTACCACACCTCCTTATGAGCAGTACAGCTGTCATTTATCACATCCTGCACAAAATGTGTTTCCGCCCATGTAGCACACAATGGCGCAGTCGGTGTGCAAAATCAATGTATGGGACACATTAAGAAAATCACAGTGACACTGTTTATGAGCAGATGTCTTAAATGGCTATGTTGAAAATTTGGTGAAAAATTCTAAAAATGACTGTTTTACGAGCGTGCGTTGCACAGTTCCTACGCATGCTCGTACGTTTGCGAATTTTCAATATTTTAACTCCAGATTTTCAACATTGACATTTTACCACACCTCCTTATGAGCAGTACAGCTGTCATTTTTCCCATCCTGCCCAAAACGTGTTTCCACCCATGTAGTGCACAATGGCGCAGTCGGTGTGCAAACTCGATGTATGGGACACATTAAGAAAATCACAGTGACACTGTTCATGAGCAGAGGTCTTAAAATGGCTGTGTTGAAAATTTGGTGAAAAAATTCCTAAAAATTACTGTTTTACGAGTGTGTGTTGCGCAGTTCCTACGCACGCGCGTAAGTTTGCGAATTTTCAATATTTGCACTCCAATGACTTCCAAATACGTAAACAGCACATAGAAGCAAGCAACATTCGGCATTGACAAATGCTTGTTCTAACATTGTTGAAATATGAGGGTTTGAATGAGTAGGTTTTGGCCTGGGAATACTGGTAGATTTGTCTCCTGTCTTGCCTCCCTTGGAATGGTTGAAATTTTCCATGGAAAGTGGGTAGGTAGGTACTCGTGGAGGGCTTGTCTTTATCCAGGGTTTTTCCATCACCTTTTCGCTTTACATATTTCTCTAATCCCTCGCCGAATAATAGGTTACCCTTGTAGAGCAATTTGCTGAGCATAATCTTGGACTCCGAGTCAGCGTTCCATATCTTGAACCATATGTGTCATCTTGTTTTATTAGTTAGGGCTGCAAGCCGAGCTGACATCTTAATTACATCAATGGATGCATCAGTGGTGTATTTAGTGGCCTGGATAGTGTATTCCACTAGATCCGCTAGTTTAGAGTTTGGTCCTAGTGAGGAGGCTAGCTCCTCTAACCAAGTGACAAGTGCCCGTGAGGTGTATGTCACAGCGGTGTGAGCCTTTCAAGACATACCCATCATCTCATAAGATTTCTTCAGGAGTTCCTCCATTTTTTTGTCTGTAGGGTCACATAACAGTGTAGTTGTCTCTGAGGGGAGGACTGTTCTCTTGCAGAGACCGGTAATCTGGTGGTCAACAGTTGGTGGAGTGCACCATGACTTGTTTACCTCCTTCTGCACTGGGTAAAACCTGTCGAAGGAGTGCTTTTCCGAGATTCTGGATGAGTTCAGTGAATGCCATTCCTTCTCTATGGCCTCTGTTAAAGCCTTACATACTGGGAAGGTCTTGTCTTTCATTATTTTTGTTCTGATGAGTGGGTTTAGTTTGGATTGTTGAGGGGCATCTGTCACCTCAAATCCCATAGTTTCTTTTATTGCTTTAAGTAGTTTCAGCAGGGCCTCAACCGGGGTGAGTTTCTTTGTAAGTACGAGGTCCTCCTTGTCCTCCCCCATGTGTTCCACATCTCCGGAGTCACTGCTGTCTGTTTATTCTGGTTCCGGTGCCCCTGGTATGGTTGGTTCTGTAGGAATTTGTTTGTCTTTATCCACATTGTGGTGCTTGTCTGGACTGTTGCCCTTGCTATTTTTTGATAGTTCCTCCATCCTTTCCAGGATCTTCAGCATAACTGCCTGCTGAGTCCTGAAGTAGTCCTCTTTCATGGAGGGTAATTCATTGGGAGGGTCCTCCTGCAGTTCAGACCCCTGTTCCATGTCCATGTCACTACCAAGTCCAGGATCGTATTGTTGGAGCAAGCATGTGGGGTACAGTGATCCTGCCTGTCTGCCCAGTAGGGTGATGTGGCAGGCATTGCACTTCTTATTTTTGCCCATTCTGAATCAATTTGTTGAGACAGTGAGGGAGAGGGGGATATGGGGAGAGAAATTATTTTATGCAGGATGAGGCATAAGATATACCTCCACTGTGATTTGTTGCTTATGTGCAGTATAGCCCAGTGGTCAGTTTTAATATTTATTTTGGGGATAGAGTACTTTATGCCACTGACCCTAGTGCTCCTAGTGGCCTCATTGTGCTTGGGCACGTAAAGTAGGGCTGGGAAATGAGTTCTTTTATGTGAAGTAGGGCTGGGGAATGAGACCCTTCATGTGTCCAAAAGGGGTGCATGAAGCCATTTGGAGAACGATCCTTTTATGCTTATTGGCAGCTCCTAGGTAAGAGGAGACTTGTAGAGTGTAGGAAGCAGACTCAGTGGCTGATCGCCTCTTGGAGTCGCTGTTTGGTGCTGTGGAGCACATGCCTGCACAGCACATTTTTGTGCGCACGCGAGACTTGCTGGGGAAGCTGTGCACATGCGTAATGTGCTGGACAGCAGTGGACCCAGGCTGCCATTAGAAGATGGCAGCAAGTCCATAGAGCTACAGGTTGGCACTGGGGGATGGTATTCCTCATTGTGGGACACACCGGAGGGTTTTCTGAGGAGAAAGAGTCCGAACCTGGGTGATGGAGTGTTGCTGGAAGCGATAGGGGATTTCTGGAGTGGTAAGTGATCAGACTGAGGAGAGGCACCGGTGAAATGGGCCCGCTCATAAGGGGGCTCATTGTGGGGTAAGCCAGGTGCATAGTGGTGAGCCTGCTCGCAAGGAAGCTCGACCTGTGCATGGAGCACCTGGAGCTGCTTGCAAGGGGCTCCCAGGCTGGGTACAATCAGAGTCGGGGAGAGGGGTTCACTGACTCATAGCTGGAGGATTAGGCATGATTGACAGCATTCATGTACTCGGTGTACCAACATTGCATAGAAATACCTGGTAGTTTGCTTAACAGAGGGGAAGCAGAATAATCCATACATCCTATGTTTTTTAAACTCAGCATAGCTAGCGTTTGAATCTTTATCCTGCAGAATGATATGATATTGCAGACTGTCTGCTGGCTAGGGGTTTAGCAATGAACATGAAGCTGAGTAAACTGTGGCTAGAAGTAAACTGTTTGTAGTCTTTGGGATTTGTGCAGTCAGCTGACCCACATTACCTGGATCTAAAGTTGCTAGTCAACTACATTGCTACCTGGTTAGCTGGTAATGTTTAATCATTGCATTCATTACAGAGTGATTATTATGGCTACAGTTCGGCTCTCTAACTATCCTACAGGGGCAGTTCTGTAATCAATCCCTATTTCCTGCATCACAGAGTAGTTGTAGTAGAGTACCCTGCTAAGAAGCATTGCAGTATTCTTAATTTATAGAGTACAGTATAATAACAGGGTCTTACCTGAATACCAATGTCTGGAGCTAGGCAATATGCTTGCAACCTCTGCGATGCACATGTAAGAACTGGAGGCTTGTGGGAAGGAATAGGGCCTAGGCAGATCAGATTTTGAATCTTGCCACATGTGCATCTGCAAGCTATGAGGTGGCAATAACCCAGAGGTAATGGATTTGGGGATGCTGTAAGGTGGTGCAATATGCAAACAGTATGTCATCAGTGCTTGCAGCAGCTCTGTGTGTGCAGTGTTGGAAGAAGGGGCATGTTGGAGTGCCACAGTGAGTGATGCACAGAGCTGAAATTGAAGACACAGTGACAGCAGAAGAGGAGAAGGGGCTTAAAGTATGTAAAATTTGCACAGAGCCAAAATCAGAGCAGACGAGTCAGCAAGAGCAGAAATGGGGAAAGAGACATGATGCATGTAAAATACTGTATGTTTGATGGACAAGGAGTGTAGAAATTCAATATTAAGGGAAAAAATTAAATAAGCAGTCAGAGTATTTGAAGTCCTATGGGAAGGGATTCCATTTCCACAATAATTAATGTGCATAGTTACCATGCAAAGGGGGAAAAGGACATCACGTTTACCACCGTTGTCCCTGCAACATCAGAAGCTTGTTCAGTTTCAATGTATATTCTTACATAATCAATTCTAACATAATTTAAAAGACTCTGATGCTTTGTAAAAATTAATTTGCACTGTATCACCCCCGTACCATCCCCATCTCCCACCAGATGAATCTGGAAATGAGCTGTTCGTTTGCTCGCTATGGTCTCTCAATTAAACAATGTTAAACAAATAATATAAAGGAGGAATTACCAATGTTTTATAATGTCGAAAAATTGTTCATTACCATATTGGTCCTTGTACAAAAAGATGCACGCAATAGGTGATTTGATACCTTTTATTGTATCAATAGAGATTTACAAGAAAAAAAGCCTTACGCTTTCGAACCTACACAGTTCTTTATCAGAAGGAAATGGTAGGTTTCTTGAAAAAGATCTCACTTTAAAGGTACATTTTACATATGAATGAGACAGATAAGGGAAGTAATTAGATGAGAAACACAGCCAGAGATAAGAAAACATCCAGTAAAACTAGTTTTGTGTATGTCAAATTGATCACAGAAGGAATGTGATGTAGATGTGCAAAGTCTATAAATTATCTAATGCTAAATGTGTCTGGGTGCTAAGTACTTGATGGAATTAAAGGCAAGCTGTACACTTCTTCCAGTCTGATGATTATTTCACCTGGCAGGAAGAGTTTAAGTCCCATTCATCCCCGTTCCTGTTTAGGTGTATCTAATTGTATGGTTGTTCTGTTTATTGTTTCTATTATATTATAAGGATGACAGTTTCTTTTCCTCCTGGAATCAGGAAGGCGATACAGTCTGTATTTGATAATATTGTTTTGCACATTAGCATTGGTTATTGTGCTGTTTCTGTATTTGTATTCTTACCTTGCACAGTATGTTCTGTACTGATTACTCCAATTTTGAAAACTCAGTAAAATATTTCACGTTAAAAAAAGACATGCTGTACAAGCATTAAATGAGCCTTCACATGCTTTTTACTACATATTTGCAATGCTGGCGCTGTTTAAAGATGTTTCTGTCTGTAACTATGTGTTCCTTAGTCAATATTATTAGTGAATAGTTAAGCTTGCACTGTTTAAACATGTTCTGTCTGTAACTTTTTGTTCATTTGTCAGTACTATGTGTATGCATTTAAACTGTAACCTGAAACAAGACCATCTTGTAAATAGGGTGTGTTGCCCTAATGGTGTCAACGTACCAACGTATGCCTGTATAAAATGAAAACCTTGTACTACTAAATAGCAGTTCTGCATATGTGAAACAAAAACCCAGGAAATCATGACATACCAGTTAAAAACAAATCTATAAATTGATTAGATAGTTTTACATATAACCATATTAGAACCCTGTAAAAACAAATATCTGTCCATGTATTGTAGCTGAAATAAGGTTTTATCTTACCACCGGGGTCTCTAAGATGGCACCATAACTGGTGCTTGGCTGGCAGAGGATACCATTGAACACCAGGGAATGCGATATGCCTTTAGGGTTTGGTAATCACGAGTGCACCACTGGACACCAGGGAATGCAATATGCCTTTAGGGTATGGTGATCATGAGTGCATCACTGGACACCAGGGAATGCAATATGCCTTTAGGGTATGGTGATCATGAGTGCATCACTGGACACCAGGGAATGCAATATGCCTTTAGGGTTTAGTGATCACGAGAGCACCACTGGGCACCAGGGACAGCCATACTCATATAGTGATGTGCAACTGGAGGGTTGTGGGGTGCCACTAGACACCAGGGACTTTCATGGCAATTACGGAAAGGGTGATCGGAAGGTGCCACTAGACACCAGAGACATTGTGTTGCTTCATGTGGTGGGCAGTTGGTGAGCAGGGATGCCACTGGACACCAGGGCATCCATTGTTTACACTTGCTGGGATTCAGGGTGTGTGCGGCTGCAGTGCCATTGCTCACTACCAGAGCCTTATGCCCATTAAGTTATGATTTTCAAAGGTGGTAAATTGTGCTCATTCAGGTAGCATTTACCACCTGTGCACACCTCTGAATTTGCTGTTGCACCCATATGCATGGGAGGATCTCATCATTTGTATAGCTGCAGTGGTAAATTAGTGCTAAGGCACTAATGGGTTTTGCCCACACTGTGGGAGTGTCTGAATACAGACCGTGCCCACATATTGGGTGAAAAACCCAATTAGCATGGGAAAACACACCTTAGCATCTGGGCTAAGTTCTAAATATTTGGTCCCAGATGGTTTAAAATATATACTATTGGAACTTATAAAATGGGTTGCAAGTTTTCTGACTCCTGATTGGCTGAGAGGTACCTTCTGCCATGTCCTTATCAGTGTATATTGTAGCAACTGGTACCTCTTCAGCCAGTCAGGACTTTTTACTATGCAGATCATTGTGCAAGCCACTGCAGCTCTGTGATGTTTCAGTGAAGAAAACCAACCTGATTTACAAAGCAGTTATGACACTGGAGCTGTCTTACTTCAAAATCACATACTCCCCACACACAGACGCAGTCAGACAAACTCTGTTTCTTTAGTAACTGTACAGTATGATGAACTGTTAATAAAATGTTTTAAAAATAAATCTCTGACCTCCGTTTCAATTCAGACACATGAGCACGATCCCCAGTGCTGTCCATGCACCTGCTCTTTCATTCCGTCTTTGAAACGTAACAAATTACATACACCAACAACAAAATAAAACTCTGCACAGACCCATTTCTCTATTTTAAAAAAATCCACAAATTCTCTACTTAAAAAAAGATCCACAAAACAGTTTCCGTACCTTCCTCGTATCCTCGAGAAACCCGACCACAACACCGGAAGTGCCTCAGTCAAAGGTCAACTCATTCACCACAGCAGTTGGCACGGGTAATCATGTAATCCTTGCCCTCTCTATACCCACCTTCAAATCAGTACTAAAAAAGCACAAAGGCAAAGGAATACACTCCAGTGCCAACCTTCAAATATAACAAAATTAAACACAACTTCACTGCAAATTGAGGAGTGGTTCAAACATTCACAGCATCTCCCGACTTACACTCGATTCTAACCTGCTCCCAGCGAAATCAAGCCATCTCATTCTCCTCAAGAGCCTCCTACTTAAATAAACATAAAATAACATCTGTATATCTATGTGTGTGTGTATGGGGGGTGGGGGACATATATACAACAATGCCCTCTAGTGGCTTCCTTTACATAATTATAAATACAGTACAAGGACAGGGACTACTTTTATATTTTCCATTTACAATAACATACTTTAAAAACATTTTAAACCATCTTACCTAAAATTTTTAAATAATGTTTTTTTATAGGTAGACCCATTTTATAAGCGCAATAACACACTCCGAGGTGTGGGGGTATCTCCTGATAAGAGCATGCCCAGGTGCATAAGGCACTCGGCACAAGCGTGCCTCATAATGCACCTGGGTATGCTCTTATAAGGAGATAACCCACACCTCATCGTGTGTTATTGCTTGCATATCTATCTTAATCCCAGAGGAGGCAACCAAGTGCAGCTTTTGCTGCACAGAGAATAAAAACTGATTTTCAAAACGTAGTGTCTGAGACTAAAGGGCATAAATGAAGAAATAGAGTTTACTGCTTATTTATGATGGACACTACAGTATGTTCATATCTCTAGTAATAGCAGTTTTCCTGACTATGTGAACTCATAGACATTAAACTGTGCCGGTCGAGTAAATGATATTTGAGATTCGTAAAACAACTCTATTTAAACATAATGTAGATTGTGATATGATGTAAAGTCCTCTTTTTTCTATTTCCTTTAACCCTTCCCATTCTCTACTCCTTTTACACCTTCATAAGCATATATGGTTTTACCCCTGCCCCCCACCCCCATTTTCCCAAACTGTATGGTTGTATTCCGATTGCTTAGCACTTGGTCAGTATTTTAGGCAGCTTAAATGTGTGTAGATGGCTTTTAATTAATTAGCAGATCTACTTTCACAAGCATTTCTATGTTTCTGTGTTCCTTGTGGTATAATAATTTAGCTTTAATGTCATACCAGGTGCAACATTAGGTAGTCTAGTTTTTAAATGCCCTAGTCACTTTTAAATAGTACTAATCACTTTCAGTAATGTTGGTTGTTAATGATTGATTCATTGTTACGATTTAATGTCTCATCACATATTTGGAGGGGTATTGAAATGGTAAAGAACACTAAGCTCACTAAACACAGCTTCCTGAAGAAGGGGCAGCGTGCCTTGCAGTGTTAAAGCATAGTGCTTGTGCTGAGTATGGTTTGTGCTAGTTTACTGCTTTTGTTATTTTCAATAAAGCAAGTTTTTGCATATTTCCATTTGGACCCTATGTGCAGTTTCTTTGCTTTCTCTAGTGTACTGCCATACTTTTACTGCTGCAAGGGTCCCTTGGCAGTTTCCAGCCTTTTCAACAGTCAGCTTTACAGAACAGAAGTGAGCATGCATTTTGTTGTGCTCCCTGGGAAATTGTCTGCAACCCCATTTTTTTCTCTGCTTAATAATTGCTTTGAAAAATCTAGCTGGTTGTTCTGCATCAAAGACTGTCATGGAATTTAGTAAAATGAAGAGAACATCATGTAAATAAGTATAGTAAGTGTTCAAATAAGTACCAATACCAATAAAACACCTTCTCCAATTTTCATAGTGTGGGCACGAACTAAAATGTGATAAAGAGTTTCTGTGTGCACAAGTTTACATGGACAAGTCAGACGTGTCAAATTCTTGATTTATGATTTTATTTTCTTTAACCTCAAATTTGGGTGAAGCAAGTTGAAATCTAATTAACATAATGGCTCTTTTTGCCTCTGGATAGAGAGAGAGAGAGAATTAAGTCATCTTCCAATCCATGTGAAATTGTGTCATCTCTGAACCATGTAGTACATGTCATCTGTTTTAAATTATCCATATCTTTTTCTTCCATCAAGGTTTTTATCCTCTGGGCACATCTCGGTAATTTTCTCAGCCCTGCCCCCCCGCCTGGTGACTTGCATCCCTGGTCCACCTTATCCCCACAGATTACCCCCTATGATGGGGCCTAGAAGGGGAGGGTTGCCCCCCCCCCACCTGGATATCCAGTGTTCAAAATCATTGGGTCAGCAGACCGGCAGCAGCAGAGAGCAAGGGTATGCAGGCAGGGCTTCACAGACCCTGTGACCACCATTTTCCCTTTTTCTCTCCATCATACCAGAGCCTCAGCAACATGGATGTGCATGCACATGGAGGCATGCATGCGCCTCAAAACTGGCAACCCCATCCACCCACCTGGCCTAGTGCCAGTCCCCCATCTGCCTGAAGCTACCACCAAGCCTCCCCTTAGTGGCAGCTAAGAGCCAGGAAGACTTTATCTCACAATCTGGGACAGGAGAGTTGCCACTCAATCCTCTCTCGGCCCCCACTCCCGACTGACCCCTGGAAGCCTGAGCTCATTCATAAACCTGTGTCACCAGTGTAGGAGAGGTAAGGCACTTGAAGTGCCTCATCCCTCTGGGCCATAAGGCCAGCTCTAAAAGAGCAACTGACACCTTCAGAAGAACTTTAATAAAACAGAATATCTATCCTCCCCATTATTACTGAGGTTATTTGTAACAAAACAGGATCTGTGCTTCTGAAGAGTTCATCTATTTCTATTGCTTCCTCCCTGCTTAGTAAAATAAATGGATTTCAGGATGCCAGTTATCTGATTATTAATTATTGAGTCAACCATTAGCACCAAAGAAATTGCTAAAAGAAAAAAATGTATGTACTCCACTGTTTGTATTAGTCTTCAATACTTTATTTTCAATTTTCTTCTCACAAAAATTAGGCAACAGTTTCATGGTAAAAGCCACTTCTTCAGGCACTGGCTGTGTTGATGTCATAAAAACATAAATAAGAGAATTTTAGGTTTCACAGGTACATATTACCAGATGGTTAAAAGTACACCTATACATCCAAGTCAAAACCACTGTTGCAGTGCAGAATATCTTGCTTTTAAACTTTATTATCAGTCTCTCAAAGTTACATTTCATCATATCTTTGAAATAATAATCAGAAAAAATATATTGAAGCACCTATATGCATACAGGAAATCTCACCCATATATGTACTGCAGCCTCTGTAAACCCCTTGTACTGAGTTTAAAGAACAAAGTAAATTATTACTGAAATGTATGTCTCATTGTGAATCAATCATAAAATTATATGACGCTTCTACCTTGGGGCTATCACCACGAAACTGTTGCCTATTTTTTGTGAGAAGAAAATTGAAAATAAAGTATTGAAGACTAATGCAAACAGTGGAGTACATCCATTTTTTTCTTTTAGCTTTCTCCTACTTGAGGTCAGAATGCACTGCTTCTGACATCACAGTTATTCCCATGGCAACAGAGTGTGATGTCACAATAGAGAATTATGACATGAAGTAGAGAGTAAGCTATAGGGGCAGAAGAACTCTAAAGGAACTCTAAGGGCTAAAGATCATGTATTCATGCAAGTTTTCTCAGTAATACAAAATGGGGAGAAGAAATATATAGAAAATATATATATGGAATGCAAGCAGAATTGTACCTAATTATTTTGTTTTTTAAAGTTTTCTTTGAGGTGTCAGTAGCTCTTTAAATGATACATATATGTCCTTTGAGCAAGAAAATTTATTTATTTTTTTAAGATAATTATATATAAAGGTGCAATTATTATTTTTTTTGTGAAATTTATACTGTAATGATTTAGTTTAATTTCCTTTAGATTACTTAGCAAAGAGTTTAACCAGGTTGATGGAGAGTCCAAGTTTCTCCATTTAATCATTTCCTGGAAACACATCAGCTGCAATGTATTGCTAGGAATATTTAAGAACAACCATTATGGATGAAGATGCAATTCAGTTTGAAAATAAAGATCTACATTACCCTATTCAGCTCTTACTAGTAAAGTTGCTTTAGACATAGGTACCTTCAACAGAGATTTATAATAATACAGGAGAGGCTTCTCCAGTATTTTATTATAATTTGTCCCCTCATACTTTTGCTCTATATAGTAATACAGGATTTAGTTTCATATCCTCTGTTACCAGTGCTGGAAGAGCTGCGTTACCCCCATAGTTATAATTACATTTCAGAAAGTCTTTGATTATATGAGATGCTTTGGAGGCCTGCTGTTTCAAATGTTGATCCCACAGTTATTTGTAACATTTACTCATATGTGTGTGTGTGTGTGTGTATGTATGTGTGTGTGTGTGTGTGTGTATATATATATATATATATATACACACATATTTCTGTACTACCAGAATAAGCATTGTTTTTTATCTTTATTTTTTACAAGCTTAATATTTACTCAAGAGCATCACATGCTGCTTTGAAGGCATTAATACTTTTTTTTGCAGTCCCTTAGGTAAAAGAGATAAAATAACCATACCATCTGCATGTTCTTAAATTATTTATTTATTTATTTATTTTATTTAGTTGTTTAACCAGGTATAGCACACTAAGCTGAAAGCTTTTTTACAGGAGCGACCTGGGAGCACAAGGAGGTTAAGTGACTTGCTCAGGGTCACACAGTATGCAAGTGGAAGCTGGATTAGATATGGGTTATTATTTATTTTGGAGAGTCATAAAATGAATGTTTATAAAACTGGATCAGTGAAGTCAAGTAAATATTAAACAAGGTGGGGGCTGAGAGACATCCTTGTTTCATTCCCGTATCAGAAACAGATGATGACGATAAATTGCCTTGATTGTTGTATCTGATTACTGCTGTAGTATTCTCATATAATTTATATATTGGAATTATTATTGTATGGTCTATGCCTAGAGTTATAACTTTTTCCCATGGTATGTTTTGATTTAAAGAATTGAATGCAGCTGAGAAATTTGCAGTTATGGGATACAACTTTGTACATTTTAAATTACAGTATTTTTATATGTAATGGAATAAAACATATATGTTATATATCATATATATTATATATATAGGAGGCAGTATAGCGCTGTGGTTTAGGACACTGAGCTTCAAACCTGGAGAGCTGCGTTTGAATCCCACAGATCCCACTTTCATAATGTATGACCCTGAGTAAGTCACTTAACTTCCTTGTGCTCCCAGCTCACACCTGGAAACAAGTTTCAGCTTAGGGTGCCTTTTCTGGTTAAACAATTTACCCTTTCCTTAACAAAAGTAAAAGAGTTTGCTCTAACCCTATGTTGTACTTGGTCAAAGTTTTATTGTCATCCAACCATGAGGTCAACTTTCCTAAAAGTATTTTAGAAAATATTTTGGACACAGAGTCCAGTAAATGGATGGGATGGATGTTATTTGGGTCATCAACAGACGCTTGTTTGTGAACTGGTGCTACTATATGTTTTCAGAGAGATGGATGAACCTGTGTTTCAATGAACTGTTAAAGAGAACAATTTATATTGGTACCCATAAGTTTAAAATGTCTTGTACATCTCACAGGAATGGCATCTGGACCTGGAGCCTTATCTCAGGCAGATGTTATGAGAGCTTGTTCTGTCTCCATCTTGGAGAATACCAGAGGTTTGTTGAAGTAATTGAGACTTATATAATTTACTTCTGGACTTATTCTTGCTGAATATAATATTGAGAAAAGAGTTTTGTAATGTTTTTCCAGGTCTCCGGGATATAAGCAGGCAGAGATGGTTGGAATGTAAATGTTCCTTTTGCAACCAGACACCAGTAATCTAATTTATCATTCTTACTGATTACTTTAAACCTATTTCAAAGTTATTTTTAATTTTTCTGTTTTTTTTAATACACGTGCATACTGTTTCCTTTGTTTATCAAGCATATTAACTTTTTTTAAAGATTTTTCTCAACCCATCTTGCTAGTCATGGTAATTGTCTCTTTGTCTCTTTGCTGACTTACAGGACAGATTAAACTATGTCTCAGGCTTGGCTTCAGGTGCAGTTTTTTTTACATACAGAATGTTATGAACTAGATTAAAAACATATTCAAATATTTCAAAAGACAGCTTGGGATCTTGAACGTGTGTAACCAAAAGAAGCTTTTCACTAATTGCTTCTGGTTATTGGCTTTAGTGAGGACCATCCCCTTTAATCTGAAGCTTTTGTTTCCCCGTAAAGCGGGGGGGTGATAAGGAGTTACTTCCAAATCTGAAAACATGAGGCTGTTGATAATTTCTATCTGTACTGCAGCATGGTAGTTTTCTGTTCTCATCTCAATCTTTAAATTACTAAAGGGATATGCAGTATGTTTTCTGGGACACAAATTAAATAGGGCTCAATTTTCAAAGGACAAACTATAACATAAGGTGCCTGTGCCAAAGGTGTATGACACAGGTGGCACCTTGCATCATAGTTTGTGGCATTCCCAATTTTCTAATGCTGGTTGTGGTGAAATAGGGATGCCGTGTGCCAAAGCCACCCTGTGCCACCCTTGCAACAATAGCACCCATACGCCAGGTTGCTAGGGTAGGTGCACTATGGTGGGGTTGCACCATGCCATTTTTTTGGATTCTGTATGCCCCACCATGGCTGCAACAGAAGCTCACTTTAGACCAGCCAGGAGGTGGTCTAAGGGTCCTGGGCCACTGCTTGGCAGGGCAGTGACTGAGCTGTGGGACTGAGAAGGTGGGAAATGGGGATACTGGACCAATGAGGGTGCCATAAGGCAGGAGGTGGCATGAAGGCAACTACAGGGAGTGGAGGAGGCACCTGGCAGAGGTGCCATATAGTGTATCTGACAGCTGAGGGAACCGGGTGGGGGTTGGCATGGCAAGACTGTTATGACACAGCCCCAGGTAGAAGCAGCCCTGGCAACTGCTCCACAGAATCCACAGTCCTCGGGGAAGGTATCAGGGCTGCATCCACCTGGGGTCATGTCATAATAGACTCACCATGCCAACACCCCCACCAATTCCCCTCAACTGTCAGATATGCCGTATGGCGCCTCTGCCATATGTCTCCCTATAAGTTCTGCCATGCCCCCCTCCTGCCCTATGTCTCCCTCACTGCCCCAGCAGTCCCCATTCCCCACCTTCTAGACAGAGTTCTCCCCCACATCTCCATGGGTCATGTAGGCCTGTGCTGTGGGGGTTGACAGATCCCTCCATGAAACTTTGCAGGTGCACCCAATGTTTAGCGCAGCCCTGTAGCTGCAGAAACTCCCAGGTCTTCAGCACAGGGACCCCTACTTTAACAAAATTGGGCATAGGGTCCAGAGTGGTGGACCAAGGGGATGCAGTTGATGTTGCTTACCCTGACATCAGCAAAGCTTTCGATACTGTTCGACATGGAAGATTGATTAATATGCTAGGTAGGCTCAGGGTGGGTCAGAAGTTGGTCAACTAGGTGGCAAACTGGCTGGTGGGCAGAAAACAGAGAGTGGTGGTAAGTGATACACAGTCAAAATAGATGCAAGGCATAAGTGGGGTACCTCAGGGATCAGTCCTGGGGCCAGTCCTTTTCAATATCTTCACAAGTGACATTACAAATGAACTAGAGGGTTAGGTTTGCCTGTTTGCAGATGACACCAAGATCTGCAACAGAGTAGATTATCCAGATGGGGTGGGCAGAATAAGACGAGATCTGGATGAACTGGCAAAATGGTCTGAAAAGTGGCAACTGGGGTTTAGCACAAAGAAGTGCAAGATCATGCACATAGGGAAGAAAAACCCTGAAGCTACCAATAGGTTGGGAGGGGAGTTGCTGGCCATCACAAGGGAAGAAAGAGACTTGAGCATCATCATCATCACGGATGGCCTGAAATCATCCAAGCAGACCACTAAAGCAGTAGGTAAGGCTAGAGGGATGTTAATGTGTATTAGTAGGGTAATCACAAGTCATATGAGATAGATAAGATTCCCCCTTTACAAGACACTGGTAAGGCCCCATCTGGAGTAATGCGTGCAGTACTGGAGGCCGTAACTGCACAAGGGCGTTAACAAAATGCAGGCAGTCCAGAGAAGGGTAACCAAAATGGTGCAGGAACTGCATCAGAAAACATATGAGGACAGATTAACCGAGCTCAATATGTATACCTTAGAGAAAAGGCGGGAGAGAGGTGATATGATCGAAACATTCAAATATCTTAAGGGCATTAACAAAGTGAAGAGTCTCACATGTTTCAATATAAGAAAAATAGCAGGACAAGGGCACACAGCATGAGATTAGAGGGAGGCCAATTAAGGGGTAATGTGAGGAAGGTTTTTTTTTTTTCACAGAAAAAGTGGTGAATGCATGGAATGGCCAACCTCAGGAAGTGGTGGATATAAATACAGTGCAGGGCTTCAAACAGGCATGGGATAGGCATAAGGGAGAAATACAGATGAGTATGAATAAATAGGCCATTGACAGAGTACAGGCCTATGGCACATTCATAAGGTAGAAAAAATGGGCAGACTGAATGGGCCTTGCGGTACTTATCTGCTGTCAACTTCTATGTTTCTATGCACACAGAGTTTGCTGCTGCCCTAGATCACTGTACACTGATGCAATCTAAGCGATCTTTGAAAAATGATCCCATAATCTATGGTGCTTTGACCAGCTGAGCCCAAATGCCTTGTATTCCCCACCATATCACCTGGCAGTGTACCATTAAGTACTAGGAGGGAATTTTCTGTAATAATGTATCAGTTTGTTACCAGACTCATTTTTGATAAGATCTGTGCTGTTTCTGTAAGGTACATTGTGTCGCCCATGCACAGTTCCAATGCTTTGATGTTGCCACAGTCCGCTATTCTTGCATTAAAATCTCCAATTAGTGTAACACATGCAAATCGGGTTTTAGCAGTTATCTCCTGTATATTTTGAGTTAACTTTACCCAGCTATTTTCATCATGTAGTATGGAATATTTTTGCAAAAAATATACATTTGTGAGAATAAAATTACGTGTCCCAATTAATCACTGTTATGATACAGGATTGAGTTATGTGCACCTTGTCTATGACCTTTATACCTGGACTGACTTTACAAATGTTACCACAACCCCAGCATGCCTCCCATGTGTATTTAATTTAACTGCTGGGAGCCAAGATGCCTCATACCCATTACGTTTGATAGCATTAATGCACCCACATTTCTTGCCGACAAGCCAGTGTGAATTTTTTTTATGAAAGAGTTCCACTCTATCTGTTAATTTGGATAAGACTGTGACTATATTACTTGAAATGAAATTATATTAATTGTCCACTTTTCTATCCTTTTGGATAGTTATGTTACTGTCCAAGAGTTAAAAAATATTTAGTCAGTTTTGGTAACAATCAGAAACATTAGGGTTTACAGACTATTCAAGTCAACAATACGAATACCATTGTGATCAATATTAAGGGCTTTAACCAGGATTATTTTTGTGCTACTAAGTTTGTTTTTAAATGAATGCCAGTTTGACTAGTTCCTGCAAACAGCTGAGTTTCATAACATTTAAACAATTCATTTTGGTCACCCTTCAAGTTAAGTACCATCGACAACAAAGAATTTACAATAGCAAGTAACATTCTTTCACTTTCATTTTCAGTTTTTTTTCATGCCAAAATAAACAATATTGCACCCGCATTTATCTTTATCTGGTCAATTATCATCACCTTATTTGTTTAAAGTAGACGTCAGTCAGGCAATAAACAAACATTACCAAAATGAAAACACACAAACAATGAGAAACTGGTCTACTCTGCTTTTGAGCAGTGTAAATGACAGTGTGAATGGCATAAAGTAGAATCATCAATAACAGTCTCACACATCCATAATGTTTTTTAGGCCTGAAGCCTAAAACACAGTATTTTAGTTCCTAACAGTACTCCCCAAATTATCAATATCTCCCAACTTGCTAGTGCAGTCTCGCTTACATGTATTACAACATTGTCCATACATTTGTGTAGCAAACAACCTCTTTGTGGGCCTAAGAACAATGAGGGGGCAGCTGGCTTATGCCAAATTGTGCCTTTTTATGACATTACTCAATATGCAGCATTCATGCCTTTATATACAAATAAACAATGCTGTTTAACTGTCCAGTGTTCTAGGTCGTAAGGAAAAAAACAAAGCTTGTTGTGCATTCGAAACACCTGAGCTTTCTATTCACACCTCAGTGCCCCACTATTAGATGGATAGTTCATTATTTTATCACTCTGAAGCACTCTCATTGATACAGTGTCCTGCTCCTCCTCAGCCATCCTTCCAGCAAACAAGCTGTTTCATGACTCAATGACTCTCTACATGAAAAAGAACTTCCTCACTTGCCTCCCAACATTTGACCTGTTTTCTTGACAGGGGACATTGGCCCCCAGGATAAACATAGAATCTAGATGTTATAACTCAGGAGTGCTTCTCCTGATCAAAATTACAAATACAAGTTAAACACATCAGTCTGTTGCTGCAGAGAGGATTATGATGTCAGCCAGAAAAATGGTAGAAAGAATGTGATAGGCTGTGGGTCTTCTTTGTTCCTAAATTGATACATTTGTGTAGATGAGTTGTGATAACACAGTTTCAATAATTTACAGAGGTGTACAGAGTTGGCTAACTATCCTTCATAAATTAAATCATGAATTTACCACAACTTGCAAAGTTAATCCACCCTTATGATGTTCCAATTTACTATGTGGGGCTAACTTCGCGAATGGTGAATTTGATAACTTTGCCAGCGAAGTTGGCCCACAGGTGAAGTTTGCAATGTACCATAGGATTGGAGGTCACATGGTAATGAAAGGAGCTGTATGCCCTGCATTCAGTGCAGTCTTATGCAGAGAGAGTTGGAAAGAAGTCTATCCCTGCTTGTCTGAGCAAAACATCTTTAAAACTATTCCAAAAGTGAAATATTTTCAACTAAATCACTAACAAAAAAATCTAGAATGCCTTGTGCAGCTAGATTACCATTGTTTGTTTATAGTTTTGTGTATGTGTGTGTGTGTATGTGTGTATATATATATATATATATATATATATATATATATATATATTTAGTTGAAAGTAGTGGTTTTGTTTTGTCTAGTGCAGTAGTGCTGTGGGAGGGAGGGGAGGTTTCTCAGCTAGCAAGCATGGCAGCCCTGCAAGCAATGGTCTTTTTTTTGTTTATTTCAGTCTTTCTTGTTAATAATTTTTGTCTGTGGTCTGTGATTTGTCATTTTATTTCTGTAGTACAGTTCTTTGTGGTTATTAGTTTAAGTGAATTATTTGTCAGTCTATTTCTAAATTGATTGCATTTTTTACTTCTTGAAGTGATGGTATTACTTATAGTAACTTGTTTTGAATTACTCCGGTCATGTATGTCTTGTTAGTCCCCATCATGTTAAAAAAAAATTACCCCAAAAAAAAAAAACTCACAACCCTTTTTGGGTGGTTTTATTACGGATACTGTTGGCTCAGTAAACTGTTCTGGTCAGATTC
Organism: Neoceratodus forsteri; assembly: GCA_016271365.2. Taxonomy (NCBI): domain Eukaryota; kingdom Metazoa; phylum Chordata; order Ceratodontiformes; family Ceratodontidae; genus Neoceratodus; species Neoceratodus forsteri. The sequence continues at coordinate 719,019,336 of CM057458.1, read as the reverse complement.
AGACCATGCTGCTAATTCCTCTGGTGCAGTGTTGTCTGCTGCTGCTGGTATTTAGTTTTACTGCAGTGTTTATTTTTTCCTTGCAATATTAAAAATCTAAATATATAAAATGACTGGAAAGAGATGCTTGAATAATGGGAGAAGTGCTGCCTAGGCGGCCAAGAAGTGCATTGGTTTTGTGGAGCAAAAGGTTGCTGCACCTTAAATACCTCTGCAGCAGCTTCATCATGGGCTCCGGGGCTGGAAGTAGTAGCAAAGGAGTAGTTGGTGGAAGTGGTGGTGGAATTATTGTTGCCAAATTATTCTTTGTCACATCTGTGGCATGTATGCTGGTGGATGTTGGGGAAGGTGGTGACAAGAGGATCAGCCTAAGAGGTAACAAAATCTCTGGCTAAGGACAGCAGTCAAGGAACAGGTTGCTAGTGTCCCTGTTCTGCTGGTTGTGGAGGTGCACTGAGCCTGACTGGGATGATAGGTTCCATTACTGAATGAGAGTGTTGAGCTTGGAGAAAAGTTGTATCAGGTCTCTTCTACCAATGAATTTTGCCTGCTGAGGAGCTATGACATTAATAGATGACTGCTTTATAATAATGGTTTGAATGCAATTGTATTCCTACTGTATATGTTTCGTACAAAAGTGAATTAATTTTAAGTGACAAAAAAAAAGAAAAAAAACACCCCAAGTCACTGCTTCCTTTTTAGCAGAGGTCCTGAATTCCCTTAAGTCAAATTGAACCTGACTGGCTATGCCAGCAAACCGAGTCCAGATGTTTAGCAGCCCAGCAAACAGAAAGCTCCAGCCTACACTGTATAGCATGTTTTTTGAGTGCCATGCCAAATACCTACACAATCATTTTATTGCATGGGAAGGGAATGCAGTAACCACTGAAATGCTGGAAATTGATCTACTGCCAGTCTTTTTTGTAGAGAATGTGGGAATTAGAAGATTGATGGCACTTGCCTGTTCTGAATTGCAGATTCTCTCACAGACACACTTCTCAATCTGTGCCATTCCTGAACTTTATGGGACTGTGTCACACATGGTAATCCATGCCTCCATGCCCTGTTGCATTCAGCATCCCATACATACATCTCAGTATGGAAATGTGGACCAGTAGCGAAATAACTGGTAGCTCCTATGTGTGCATTACAGTACATTGTGCACAGTATCTGGGGTAGTATTCAACTCTGACTGAGGGAACAATGGCACTGAGCCCAATTACAGTGGTAGCAACACTGGGTATTGGGTAACATGCCATGCTGGCAATAAAGTGCGGAACTGAGTCACACACAGGTCAGAAGATTTTAGAATTGCTCCTGACTGAGACTGATGAATAGAAGCAGCCTGTTGTGGTGGTACCACAGCAGGGTTGGAACAGGGTCTCCAGACTGCTGCAGAGTGGGGGGGGGGGCAGGGGACTGCTGACCTTGAGACATTTGTGTTTGAGTAGCCTCATGTTGACTCAACTTCACCTTGGTGTACCCCAAGGGTGAAGTTACAGATAAAGTTGCCAGGCAAATTAAAACTTTGCAACATCTCTAATAATTTATTATGTAAGTAAACGTTGCTTATTGTTGGTGTGTCATACCTCATGTACTATGTTCCATGTGGCAGCTTATATTTAATAGTTTAATGAGGAAGGCCTACTGAGATGTGAAATTGATAATTTCAAGAGACAACCTGGGAATTTCTTGCCCCAGGAGGTGGTTAGGGTGGTTACCCTTGAAAATGGGCACTTGTGGACAGTGGTCCATCTGGTCAACAAACAAACAAATAAATAAGCACTCTGAGCATTTGAAGTCTGATGGGCAGTGATCTCACTTTAGGGCTGTGCATGGGCCGAATAGTATTTTACGAATATCACGAATAGTATGCTTCCCGAATATTTGGATGCATTTTCCAAATAGTTCACTATTTGGCCACTATTCAGGAACTACTATTTGATGAGATTTTCAAGTCTCACAGAGCTTTGTTGGCCAGTCAAAAACTGTTTCTTGAGCTCAAAGTTAAGCACACCATGTGACTTCCTCACTCTGAGCTGGTAGAAGATAGGAGATAGTGGTTTCTGAGAGCTGCTCTGCAGTACTTCTGAGACCTTAAACTTGCTAAAAAAGAAACAGATTTTTGCTTCACAGGCTTTTTTGGGTCAGTATAATTTTTTGATCAGTGTCAGAAAAGCTATGTTAGGCTTTCTGACAGGTATTTTGTTCTTATTGCTATACTCAGTTACAGGGACTAGGAGGACTATTCAGCTAACAACCTTTCTCTGCTGCTGTTTGACATAGCTCCAATGTGATTTTTTGTGGTGGAGCACATTTTATTTTTGTGTTTTGTTTTTGTGCTGTTGTCTGTTTCCAGGTTTGGTTCCCTGCATGACAGATGAAGTTGTCTGCTAACTCCCCCTCCTGCAGGTCACTGCTTATGATTTACTGTATATGTGCATAATATTTGATTTTGTGAGGCTTCACCCTGCATGTGTATGCTTAATATACTTTTTCATGAGGCAGGCCACACGTGTGCACAACTGTGTGCACACAGATTTTGAAATAAACTTCTTCAGTTCTAAGCCAGTCAGGCTTGACTCACTGAATTATTATTGTTAGTACTCTGGTTCTGGGGATATATCCCTGTACACATGAGGAGTATGTTGGCTGACTCCCACCCCCAATTCTACAGCCCACTGCACACAATTAAACTGTGCTTATGAAATATACCCCCCTGTGAGTCTGTGCCTTGTGTGTACACAGCTGGGCATGAGTATTTTCTTGTTTGTTTGTTTGTTTGTTTGTTTGTTGTTGTTGTGTTAATTAAACCATTGCACTTAGTGGGGCAGGCTTGTCTCACTGAGTTGACTGTATGTCATCTGTCTGTTCCTTGCTCGGTTCCATGTTTGACTAAATAGTTTGCACTTTTCTTCCCCCTTCTTAGTAGCAGTGTTTTTCTTTGCTGCTACTTATTTTGTGGTACAGTATAACTGGTAAGGTTGGCGGATTACTGTAGTTTCACAAGTACTAAGTAAAGTATCACACACACAGGTACTACATAGCTATAGTTTGTGTTTTACACAGTAGCCACTAGTGACCTGATCCATCATGTCTTCAGCAATCTTGTAAACATGCTTGGTCCAGCCCCCAGCAAAGCATCTGCACCGCTGGCCCCAAGTGGTGAGGGACATGATGATAGACCCACAACATACAGCACAGCCAGGCAATTACTGCTAGTGTTGTCCCTTGGCTGCCAAACCCTCAGACAATCTATGAACAAAGGAAGCACTCGGGGGGGGGGGGGCAGTAACACAATACAGTTAAGAGTAGTGGAGCATGAAGTTGTCAAGATATTTGTTTTTGCTAAGGCTGGAGGATGCCAATAGTGCCCTGGTGCTTTGACCAGAACCTGGTCTTTGCCAGGGTGAATGTCGGGAATGAACAAAGTCACTATGAATATACAACCCTTAAAGAAACACACACCATAAATAAGTGAAGTTAAAATGAATGAGACTGAGATGCCCTTGTAACAAAACAATCCACAACTAACATACCCAAGGATGAAACACTGCATCAAGATTATAAAACATAGTTCAAACAGTTCAAATGGTGCTAGACGTAACACAATGCAGTATCTTGCAAAATTACTGCAAAATGCTGCAGTATGCTGCATGGAACAGTGTAACTTAATGGCAGTGAAGCTCTCCAGTCACCCAATATTTTGTGGCATGTCATTTACTGCAGAGTACTGAATTGCATCTTGTCTTGCTCCACTGTATATTATTGATACATAATACAATTCCAGAGAAGGTGGTGAGATAGACTACATAGGCAATGACATACAGGTGTCTCTCTTTATTCAGCAGGTTCAAATATTGTTCTCCCCCAAGCAAGCCTTTTAGTTCTTGTAGCATTGGTAGCAGTACTGCTACTACTAATACCATTAGCAATACTACTACTTCTAGTGTCACCACCTGTTCCATCTGCACGTCCACTGTCACATCCTGTTGAACAGTAATAGGGGGGCATTATAGCATACATGCTTTGTGCAGGAAGCAGCAGACACCACCACCATTGTTTCCACTGCTACCACTGTGGCTGCTACATCCACAGCCAGTGTGCTTCCCAGCACCACCGGTGCCATTCTTGCAGCAGCCACTCTTTCAGTTGTCACCACTACTGCAGCCACTGCTACCACTATTCCTATGCCCATGGTCAAAGCACCTTCTACCCCATGTCTGTGACTATGAACACCCTCTAGTGCTGACCCAATGCAATGCTTGATATCGTTTTCAGATTGCTATGTGTGTGGTGTGGTAGATCGATTGCACTAGTGAGAGCTCAATGTTGGCGCTTGAATTGTCATTGAAGTGTACATGGTATACCAGGTTCAATGGGTGATTATTGGTGTTGCTGAACTGCTTTTTTAAAGTTTTCTTAAAAAAACACCTTTTCTGGCCAAATACTGAATACTTGGGACCTGAATACCAAATATTCAGGAAAAGGTATTTGCACACGGCCCTAAATAATTTGCATAATTACTATGCAAGGGTAGAACAGAACATTATGATTAGGTTAATTTTATACTGAAATATGTCCATACATCATGTTTACCACCATTGCTCCTATAAGATCAAAAGCTCTTTAAATTTCAGTGTACAGTATATTCTTCCATAGTCTTTATTGACATCATTCATAAGGCTGTAATGCTCTGTAAAGTTTAATTTGCTCTGGATCACCAATGCACCTTCCTCCTCTCCTACCAGATACATCTGAAATAAGTCCTTAAACAGGGATAGCTGACTACATACAAAGAAAGGTGGGGTTTAAACTTGTGGGGGAAGGATAAGGAGGGCTGACCAAGCCCTCTCCTCAGATGAGGGAGTAGCCTTCATGCCCAGGGAAACAGATTGGGATGGAGGTTTCAGGAGAACAGAGGGAGGATGGAAGTATAAGGAATCTGGGTTGGGTTCGACAAAGAGAATCAGGGATAAGGGGTGGGGTTGGTGTTAGTAAATGCCAGGAGCTTGGGAAACAAGTTGCCAGAGTTCAAACCATGCTGTTCAGAGGGGATGTGGCAGATGTCACGGAAACGTGGGCCAACAAAAACATGACTGGGACCTAAAAGTACGGGGGTACACTATGTTTAGGAAGAATAGAAAGGAGGGCAGAGGGGGTGGAGTGGCTATGTTCATTAGAGATGACATCGAAATTGCTAGGGTAGAAGAGGCTGAGGGAAACGTGGAGGCCTTATGGGTCACCTTACGATCCTCAGCAGGAAATAAGGTCAAGCTGGGTGTAGCATATAGGCCCCTCGGGATGAGTGAGGTTCTAGAGGATGGTTTGCTGGACAACATCATTGCCCAGTGTGGACCAAAAGGGGAAGGAGTGGTGTTGATGGGGGACCTTAATATGCGAGGTACAAACTGGGGAACCATGTCCTCTAAGGTGGACAAGGAGCAGAGGCTGCTGGATGGCTTCCAGGATGTGTTGTTAACACAGCATGTGATGGAGCCCACAAGGGAGGGGCATGTCCTGGATGTGGTTCTGGCAGATGGGGATCTGGTAAGGGACATGATTGTACAAGACCCCCTGACTGGGAGTGACCACAATACTGTCTGGTTTCAAAAAGCATGGGGGAGGGTGAGATCTAGGACACTGGCAGTGGACTTCAGGGGGCAGACTTCCTGGGCATGGAAATATTCTCAAGGATCACTTGAAGGGATTACCTCAATGACAAGTGTGGAAAGGAGATGGGAGGTCATAAAACGGGACTTCATGAGGCAGTCAGGATCTGTGCTAAGTTGAAGCGTAAGGGAGCTAGGTCACATAAACCATGCTGGTGGTCCAGTGAAGTCAGGGTAGCAGTCAGAGAAAAGAAGGCGCCTACAAAAATATAAAACAACAAGAGGGATAGGGGATAAGAAATGTACCAGCTTACATCTAGAAAAGTCACCCGTATGGTGAGGGGAGCAAAGTCCAGTAAAAAGCAGCGGCTGGCACAGGGGATACATGGAGGGAAAAGGGTTCTTCCGGTACATTGGGGAGTGGAGAAAAACTAAGGGCCATCTCAGCAGATTGAGATCAGAAGGAGGGTGGGTGGAAGAGGTGAGGGACCAGGTAGAGGTATTTAACTGAGTACTTTGCCTGTTTCACTAGGGAAGGGGATGGGATATCTACAAAGCAAGGCACGAAGGGGATAGAAACATCAGTAATTGGGATCAGGGGAGCAACAAAAATGGAGCAAGAGGGGGAGAGAGCTACCCCAGGGGTGTCACATCTGGGTAAAGATAAAAAGGCCAGTAAGGAGGAGGGGACAGATGATGCTATCTCCACCAAAAGAGTGTGGTTAGCCCTCAAGACCCTAAAGAAAGACAAATCTCCTGGGCCGGATGGCATTCATCCGAGACTACTATAGGAATTGGCGGACATACTGGCTGCACCACTGGCGGAGCTTTTCAGCAGGTCACTTGAGACAGGGAGGGTACCTAGGGATTGGCGAGAGGCACATGTGGTACCAATCCATAAAGGGGGGTCAAGGAAAGTACCAGGTAACTATAGACCCATCAGTTTGACCTCGGTGGTGGGAAAATTAATGGAGAGTATACTAAAGAGCGATTGGGGGTGTACTTGGAGGAGGTGGGAGGTCTGGATAGTCGGCAACATGGGTTTGTGCCAGGTAGATCATGTCAAACCAACCTTGTGGAGTTCTATGAATGGGTAACATCAGAACTGGACAGGGGTAAGCCTGTGGATGTATTATTCTTGGACTTCAGCAAGCGTTTGACTCTGTCCCCACAATGGTCTGGTGGAGAAAGTGATGGGGTTAGGAGTAGGCCCTTTGATGGTCAGATTGATTGAAAACTGGCTAGCTGGACACTCAGAGAGTAGTGGTCTGTGGGGAGCTCTCAAACCCTAGAGAGGTTGGTAGTGGGGCACCGCAGGGCTCGGTCCTGGGTCCGATCCTGTTTAATGCATACATATCGGACATCAGGGAGGGTATAGGGCGTGAAATGAGTCTCTTCAGGATGACTCCAAGATGGGAGCAGTAGTTGAGGGAGAAGAGGGAGGTTGGCCCTGCAAGGGACCTGGACACCCCTGGAAAGCTGGGCTCACACATGGAAATTAAATTTCAATATCACCAAGTGCAAGGTGTTGCATCTTGGTCGGAAAACCCTAAACACAGGTGCACACCCTGGGAGGGGCTGGAGGCCTCAATAGAAAAAAGACCTAGGGGTCATGGTGGATGCATGTATGAATAACTCTGAGCAGTGCAGGAGGCGGCTAGCAAGGCAAACAGGATGTTGGGATGCATCATAGGGGATCACCTCTAGGATCAAGGAAGTGATTCTGCCGCTGTACAATGGACTGGTTAGACCACACCTTGAGTACTGTGTACAGTACTGGAGACCACACTTGAAAAGGGACATACAGCCCCCTAGAGAGGGTACAGAGAGGGCAACAAAGATGATAAGGAGGGCTAGGGGATTTGACGATGAGGACAGACTTAAGGAGCTCTGCCTGTTTTCACTGGAGAGAGGAGAGACAGGGGGACATGATTGAGGTCTTCAAGTACCTCAAGGGAATAAATAGGGTAAACATGGAGGGATCTTTAGACTAAAGCAGGAGGTATCACCAGAGGCATGGTTTGAAGTTGGAAGGTGGAAGGGTGAGGGGAAAAGAGGAGGAGGTTTTCACTGAGAGGATGGTGGACCCTTGGAATGCACTGCCTGGTGAGCTAGTTCAGAGATCCACAGTGGAGGGCTTCAAGAGAGGTTGGGACAGACACAGAAAGTGGATGTATCAGATGATGGCCTGTCCCAGGGGGGTTGGGATGGATGATATGTGTTTCTGGAGCACAAGGGATGGGAGGGTCTTGGCACCCAACTAAGGATCTAAAGTTCGAGCAGACTCGATAGACCGTAAGGCCTAATCTGCTGGCAAATAGTATGTTAGTATGTTAGTAAGCTGTTCCTTAGCTAAGTAAGGTTTCCTATTTAAACAATTTTAAATAAATAATGTAATGGAGGAATTACTAATGTTTTATAATGTAAGCACATTTTGCTTCACCCACACCATTTGCCATCTCATGATGCCCCTGATGGGAAATCATATCAGTGAGCATCTTTATAAAGACATTCATTTTGCTATTTACACCAATATAAACAAGAAAGCAGTTATGACTGAAAACTGTTCATGAAGTTCACCTTTAACCAGATTGCACTGAACAAAACCAACTGTATTGCAACTGCTCTGTTTAAATTAGACACTACTTGGACAGTAAACACACATTACAAGAACGCATAAACAATGAAACACTGGTCTACTCTGCTTCTTTTTAACCAGTGTGAATGGCAGTGTAAATGGTAAAAACTAGGATCATCAATAAAATTCTGATATAATTTGCATAATTACTATGCAAGGGTAGAACAGAACATTATGATTAGGTTAATTTTATACTGAAATATATCCATACATCATGTTTACCACCATTTCTCCTATAAGATTAGAAGCTCTTTAAATTTCAGTGTACAGTATATTCTTCCATAGTCTTTATTGACATCATTCATAAGGTTGTAATGCTCTGTAAAGTTTAATTTGCTCTGGATCACTATTGGAGCTATTGGAGCCCACTCGAGAGGGAGCAATCTTAGACCTGGTTCTCTCAAATGGAGATGAAGAGAGGATCACAGATGTAGAAGTGGGTAGCCATCTGGGAACTAGCGACCATCGAACAGTATGGTTCACAATAAACACAGTAATAGAGTCCAAGCCATACAAGGCAAAAAGTACTGGACTTTAGGAGGGCTGACTTTACAAAATGGGTGAGTGCCTAAGGAATGCACTAGCAAATGGGCAGGAAGGAGGGTGGAAGAACAATGGGGAATAATAAAACTGCCATCACAGAGGTAACAAGTCTTTGTGTGAAGCAAATTAACAAAAACGAAACAATGTAAGAAACCACTATGGTTCTCAAAGGAAGTTGGCAGTGAAGGTTCAAGAGAAAAAGCATCTCAGGAAGTACAAGGAATCACAGAAGAAGCAGGACAGAGAAATGTATCAGTTAAAGCAAAGGAAGCTAGGAAGGCAGTCAGAACAGCAAAGGCCCAAACCGAGGAAAGATAGCCAACTCAGTTAAGAAGGGGGATAACACCTTTTATAGGTACATCAGGGAGGCGAAGGAAGACCAAGGGAGGGCTAGTGAGGCTTAATAAAGAGGAGGAGGGTGGGCAGAGGTGACTGTGAAAGGCATGGATACTAAACAAATATTTTGCTCAGTATTTACAAAGGAAGTGGGGAGGTACCTAAAACAAGCGGTAGAAACACTCTGGATACAGAAGTTGATACCAGCCCATTTACAGAAAAGAAAGGGTTCTGAAAGAACTCTTAAAACTGAAGGTGGACAAAGCAATGGGGCCTGATGGGATTCATCCCAGAATTCTAAAGAACTAAGGGTAGAACTAGTGACACCACTGACTACCCTCTTTAACAAATCATGGGAGGATGGGGTGGTACCAGTACTGGAGAAGGGCAGATGTGATTCCCTTCACAAAAGTGGGAGCAAGGCAGAAGCAGAAAACTACAGACCTGTTAGTTTAACCTCAGTGGTAGGAAAATGATGGAATCACTTCTGAAGGAAAGAATTGTTGAGCATCAAGAGGCCAGAGGGCTCAGGACCCAAGGCAGCATGGATTCACAGCGGAAGGTCATGCCAGACAAATCTGATAGATTTCCTTGACTGGGTGACCAAGTAGTAGATCAGGAGGGGCTGTGGACATGGCCTACCTAGACTTTAGCAAGGCATTTGACACAGTCCCACACAAAAGATTATTATACAAGTTAGCCAGCCTGGGAGTGGGTCCCAAGATGACAGCCTGGGTAAAGAATTGGCTGGAGAATAAAACAGAGAGAGTAATAGTAAATGGAGTCCACTCTGAAGAAAGGGGGGTTACTAGTGGGGTACCACAGGGTTCAGTATTAGGACTGGTCCTCTTCAGTGTCTTTATAAGTGACATTGCAGAGGGACTGGAAGGAAAAGTATGTCTCTTAGCAGATGACACAAAGATCTGCAACAGAGTTGATGCACAAGGTGGGGTGGAAAGGATGAGAAGGGACTTGGCAAGGTTAGAGGAATGGTCAAATGTATGGCAGCTTAGATTCAGTGCTAAGAAGTGCAAGGTAATGCACCTGGGAAACAAAAACCCAGGGGAAGAGTACACAATGGGGGAAGAGATACTAACAACAACAAAAATGGAAAGGGACCTGGGGGTAGTCATATCAGATGACCTAAAGGTGGGCAAGCAATGTGAGAGGGCAGCAAGGAGGGCTGGGAGGATACTGGGATGCATAGGGAGAGGCATCACCAGTAGAAAACAGGAAGTTATTATCCCTCTGTACAGACAGTTGGTGAGACCCCATATGGAGTACTGCGTGCAGTTCTGGAGACCCAATCTCCACAAGAACATAGACAGGATGGAGGCTGTCCAGAGGAGAGCAACTAAAATGGTGCAGGGTCTGCACTGGAAGACATATGAAAAGAGACTTAAGGAGCTGAATATGTATAGCCAAAAGGAAAGGAGGGAGAGGGGGCACATGATAGAAACTTTCAAGTATCTCAAGGGAATCAACAAAGTCCAAGAGAGTAGCATCTTTCTAAAAAAGAGGTGTGCAAGAACAAGGCACAATTTGAAGATAGAAGGGGCGCTCAGAGGTGAGTTAAGTTAAGCATTTTTTCACAGAGGGTTGTGGATGCATGGAAGGGCCTCTCCGGAGGAGGTTGTGGAGTCAAAAATAGTGGTGGAATTCAAGCATGTAAGGGACAGTGATAAGGCAATTCTAGGGGGTTGGGGTAGGAAGAAGTAGGCTGCTGGTTAACTGGGATCTGCAGCTTATCCATTAGGTAGGGAAATGGGCAGACTGGGTGGGCCAAGCGGTCCTTATCTGCCGTCAAAATCTATGTTTCTATGTTTCTATAAGCATAATGCTTAAAAGGCTTGAAGTCTAAAAGGTAAAACTTTTAGTTTCTAACAGTACTTCTCAAATGATCAATATCCCCGACTTGCTAGTACAATATTGTTTCCATGTGCTACAACCTCTTCCTTATTTTTAAGTATCATGCAACCTTTCTGGGAGCCCAGGGGCAAGTGGAGAGAAGCAATAGAGCCCTTTCCAGACTGTGCCTTTATATGTCATCACTCACTATGCAGCATTGGGCATTTCTAAACAATGGATTAGCAATGCTTTTTAACTGTCTGGCCCCCCAGACTGTAAGGAAGAAAGCTAGTTGTGCACTGAAAACATCTGACTTTTCATTCTCACCTCTCAGCTGCCTCACTTTTGGATGGACCGTCCCTTATTTTACCACTCTGAAGCCCTCTTATTGATACGGTGGCATGCTTCTCTTCCTCACCCGTCACTCTACATTCACTCCAGCCTCACTCCATCCTTAATCTGATCTCCCCTTCCTCATATGTCTTTCTTGATCTTCAGTCACTTTACCTCTAGCGTTCTTATCCAGATCCCACTCACTCTTGCCCTTCCCCCCCCGAGTACAGTAGTTACCACAGCCGTCACCACCTTCTTGCCTTTAACCTCCCACCCATTACTCCCAGTCAGCTGTCCTGCTCATGTCCTTACCGTGCTCTCTTTATCTGTGCTGCAGATCCTGCCTATGAAGACTGAAGATTGAGAGTTGCACCAATCCTCTGAGAGCCATTGTGTGTTAAAGATCAGTGTCCAGCTGAGAGCCTGGTAAGAGGATAGTGTTGGCAATTAGGGAGGGACACAGGATTCAGCTGAGAATTCTGTTGCTTTTGAGATCTGGGACTTGCTGTCTTTTCTGTCCTGAAGTAGACAATACTCACTAGTTCTATGATCTCTAGAATAACAGACTGGAATTTAGGTAAGAACTGTTGGGGGCAGGAGGAGGAGATGGATTTGCATTGGTGCGGTTCAGCTGAGTTTTCTATACAGTAGTGTGAAGTGAGGTATAAAAGCATAAAATAATAAACAGTTTCTGTAATCATCTCAGAATGGAAGCATTCACTCAGCATTTTCACGTTTTGCAGGCTGACCCAATAGTAGCATTTGTGTTGGCTGTGCAGGTAGCTTCACTTCCCCCACCCCTGACAAAGTATGGTACAGTTGTGGTCGCTTCTGAACATTGGTTCATGCAAGAAGCAATAAAAGGAGAACAATGTTTTAAAAAGAAAAGGCTGGAGATATAGGATTTTTACAGAACATGTAAAACCTTTTCTGACTATCAAGGCTGGTTAAAGTAAAAATGTTCAGGATTTATTTCCAGGCATAAAACCATGGTCTTAAACTCCTACAATGCATACAATTAAATGCAGTACTACCTACTTTGGAACCCAGATGCCCTGTAAATAATTATTTAGCCTACAAACATCTTTTGGTTTTAGAGCTGTTATTTTTAGAATTTGCTTTAAACCTAATAAGAAGATATGATGCACCATGTTTTCCTTGTGTGGTGTAGTTTTAATGCACTTCATAGTTCTCTGCAGATATTATAATAATAAATAATAATCATCTTTATTAATAGAGTGCATTACAACATTTCATAGCATTTTTCAACAGAGGTATAAAGAATGGTATACAATCACAACACAGTGTAAGCTTAACTGTATAAGAATGTTTTTAACTTGCTTTTAAAAATGTTGATATCAATACAGATTCACAATTTAGTAGGAAGCTGATTCCAGAGCCTGGTGAGCACAAATTAAAAAGGTTTGATCACAATAAATAACCAGTCTAGGAAGTGAGATTGCCAGCAGTCATGTTTGCACTAACCTTGTTCGCTTTAGTCCCATCTGCAGCACTCCCTACTGCTCCTCCGGAAATGCTGCTGACCAGTGTTTACACACAGTAGAAGATATGCCCCTTCCTAGTAATTTTATGGGGTTGTTCAAGATGGACAGGAGATTGTCCTCCAATCAAAACTGGATATATGGGTGCCTATCATGGGGTGTAGTGGTGCTGCACCAGTGTAAGCAAAGCAGTGTGTTTACATGGGGGGGGCATGCTCATTTCTTTGTTTAATCCTTGCTTAGTTTCTTAATTAGGTTTTTTCAATCAGTTGCTAAAAAAATATTCTTATTAAGCTGAACGATAGTATAATATTTAATATTAAAAGAATTAGAAAGAGAAAACATTGATACTTTGCTCTTAGCCTTTTAAATATTTTTATTTATTTGTACATTACTTCCTTTCAGCAACACTCTGGGACTTCTTATTTAACCTAGAAGGCAAACAAATATTATAAAGAAGCATTGTTTCACTGTTTTAAACTAATTTATAATGCCTACATATGAATGAAAAACACTCTGTTAACAATCAAAAGCTTATTTAAATAAAGCACTTGATATTCAGTTATATCTAGTTAATTAAAGGCTGTGTGTTGTGAACTTATTTCTTGGCAAGGTATCTAAAATAATCTTTGTTTTTGACTTTTTAACTATATCAGAGATTTAAAATAGTTAGAATAAAACTTCAAGCTGCCCAAACAGATCAGTAAGCCATTTCATTTAGCATTCAGTGGGTGTTTTTTTTAGATCAGATTAAATTTGGAAAATTTCCCCTGCATTTGAAACAGTAACTAAAATGGCTTACTGATTAGCTGTGATAGCGTGAAGTTTTATTTATGAAAAGATTACTTTTGAATACAATGTCTGATATACTGTATTTAAAAAGTCAAGCCAGAGATTAGTTTAGATACCTTGAAAAGCTTAAACAAAGAAATGAGTACATGTTTGCCCCCCCCGAATTTTTCATGTAAGTGTTAATTATTTCAAATGCAAGATTTTTATTTTTTTTATTTTGTTTATAGACCATGTATGAAGAACATATTGAATATTGCATCATTCAATGCAATGTTCAGGTTTGTTTGTAGAAGAAAAACTCCACTGAGCAAGCTCATTCACAAGGAGGTCCTGGTAGACAATGATACAACTAGAAATACAAATAGCATTCTGTACAATCCAATGTAGCAGCACAAGAGCGTACATCACAGAATAATGGTAAATATCAATCAGAAGACAGAACATTCGATGCATATCAATACTAATCAACCTTGAGACAGTATGAAGTAGTTAGAGGAAAGGATGGGGTTCGGGGGTGGATGGAGAATAAAGTGCTTGAGTGCTTAACTGGCATATGATGGGGAAAGAGTGCTATCCATTGTGGCAATGATAAATTTTTTTAAAGGTTTTGTTGGCCAGGGATTTAAAAAAGTTTATAGAGACTAGTTTAGGTAGTCTGAGTGAGGACTGGATTTTGTTCCAGACTGATGGGACAACAAAGTTAATGGCACCTCTGCCATGGGAAGTGTGCACTCTGGGCATGTCCAATAGAATGCGGGTGGATTTCCTTAATGAGTAGTTATTGTGTGACCTATGAATAAGGCAAGAGATATGTGGTGGCAGTTTATTCCACAAGATTTTCAGAGTCCAGGTGCCAATGTGAAGCATCCATCTTGTGGTGAGGGATGTCCAACCTAGAGGTCACAATGTTGTATGTTGTACCCTATGAGGGGCATTTGTTATAAAGCATAAGGCACGATGAAAAAGTACATCAAGTTTATGAAAGTTAGTTGCTGTGCTACAGTTATATATAATGTTCCCACAGTCTAACAGTGGGAGGAATTTGACTTGCACCAGTCTACGTCTTATATCCACAGGGAATAGGGATTTGTTCCTATAGAAAACTCTAGCCTTGATTTTAATTTGTTGGAAAGACAATCTGTGTATGTGACAAATGACAATTTGCTGCCAGACAGATACCCAAGTATTTAAATTTTTCCACAACCTCCAGAGAGTCCCCAAAGAGGGTTGTGATCGGTGCTGGTGCAATCTGATAATGTACGGCTGCCAAAGGATGGGCAGGGATAAAATACATCATCTTGGTTTCCTTTGCATTCCATAGCAGTTTGGAGCTAATTAGGTTGTGTTGCAGTTGATTAAAATCTGACTTCAGCTCAGTGCATACTTCAGTCAGAGGGGTTTTGGATGTATACAACACAGTATCATCCACAAAGAAGAGTAACTTTGATTTGTGGATGTTGTTGTTCAGGGAATTGATGTAAGTGGAGAACAGTAGAGGTCCATATATAGAACCTTGGGGTACTCCTCTTGTAATTGGCAAGGGATCCAAAAGGATCCCATCAGCTTTAATCCATTGCAGTCTACCTGTAAGATAACTGGAGAACCAGTTTACAGAGGAGCCATTCATACACAGATTTTTAAGACTAAGAAGAAGGAGATTGTGGTCAAGAGTATTGAATTTCTTACTTAGATCTAGGAAGACAGCTACCGTGGGTTGTTTATTTTATTTGTTTATTTAGCTCTAGGATTGCAATTGCCTTTGAGCCAGGGCTCTTTTATAAAAGTTCCATGTCAGGTTGCTTGTTATCTAGGGCAGAGAGCCAGTAATTAGTAACTTTGGCCAAACTGAGACAGTGCTATGGTTCAGTCTAAAGCCAGACTGCAGTGGGTTAAATAAATTAGAGTTTTCAAGATACTCCTTGATCTGTGGGCTTAACTTGGCTTGTGTATATGTTTTTAGCACCTGGCATGTGGAGTATGATTTTGAGGGTCACTAAATACTTCTTCGGGCTGTCCCTCTGAGAAGGGTAAATTAGTATAATATTGTGTGATTTCATTGTGGAAGGGCTGACTGTCATTATATGAATTTTGTGTATTTGATTGTTGGGATTGTTCATGTGAATTAAAAGGGGTATTAAATAAATGTCTGGGGTCACCACTTGATGTGTGGGGGTTACTCGGGGTGCTGTCAGGTTCCCCTTGGTAACCGCCCTGGCCAGGCTCATGTACATGGCTTTCACCAAGACCAGCAGAGCCTGACATTTCCTCTGTGCATGCCACTGACTGGGAATGATGTTTTTTGCAATTCATCCACCAGTTTGGCCAGGTTGGGATAAAGTTTGTTAGGGGTCAAGATGTAGAGAGCGGACAGTGTGCCCTCTAAGCTTTAACCTAGGTTGCCTGCCACTACAATTTCATCTGACACCTGGCTGACCAACATTATTTGGTCTTGGTCTGCAAAGGCTATATGTTCATTAAAATCTAAATTGCCTTTGTGGTTGTGGTTGTGGTTATGTACTATGGGACAGTGATATTTCCCTAGTTCCTCAAATATTTTCACATGAGCCTTAAACCCATCTGTTGCCTGATGTCTATGACAGTCAAATATCTTGCACCAGTGCTTTTTCTTAGGGTCTAGAAAACACCATCCCAAGTTTTTATGTAAGAGCTCAGTGCAGGATAAGTCTATACAATTTAACATGTGGATGTAACCCTTAACTGTCACTTTAAAAGTACCAGCGTGGCCCTGAAAACAAAAATCTAAGCCTGTTTTGCTTCTGAGATTATCTTGTTCTAAACGCATTGCTCTAAGTTTAATAATGTTATGTTGAGAATAAAAACTAGTACCAGGATTCGTGGTTAAAGGTATTTACTTTTGATTTTGTTGACTTTCAGATGTTTACAATTAGATCTTGATGACAAAATGAATAAGTAATCATAAGTTCAAAGTTTTTGTCATACTGTTGAACTGTTCTATCAACATAACATTTGTAAGGCAGCTTTTGGCATTACATAGATAGGCAAGCACCATCTTCCAAAAATAAATTCTTAAAACACAATTATAACTTTTTCTGATAAGCAGTGCAAAGCAAAAAAAAAAATAAATAATATTCCCGTCGCAGACTAAAGTAGTCACATAAAAAAATTAAAAATTAAGCCAGAGTGCCAGTTCTTTAGGTCCTATGCTTAGAGTGAGGTAACACTCACCAGACCTTGCAAACCTGATGTCCTCTGAGACCCTGGGAGCAAAGGCAGCTGTTCCTCTGAGACTCCTTACCTTGGTTGGGATTGTTGAGGTTTTATATATACTTTGCCAAGGCAGATAAGTTTAGTGGGCCAGGCAGTTCCTGCCAAAGACCAAGGAAAGTTAAAAGACATAGGCAAATTTGGTGGGGCAGGTGCATGAAAAGGTCCAGGCTGGGGCCACCCTGGTGATGGGGCAGACAGAGTCAGGCCCAGTAATGAATGAAGTTGGGGTGTTGGCAGTAGGGCTGGCCTAGTCAAGTCCAGTGGTGGAGTAGACCTGGCTGGAGGGGGAGATGAACCTGAAGGCTGGGAAGGCAGGTCTAGTGGTGTTATAGGCCTGCTTGATGGATTTGGCAATAAGGGCAGAGTTGGTGGGGTCTGCAAGACAGGATTACATGCAGAGCAGTTTCCACTCCCTTAATAGAAATGTTTTGGAGGATAGAAGTGAGGATTTACTGGCTCGTGTAATAAATAAACAGTTGATATGTCAGTGAAGGTACAGTTCTTTGCATCACATTCAAGTTTTAAACACTGGTGCAGGTCCAGATGGGTGATTAGTATATGGTTTCTCAAAGGCGGAGCTATTGACTGGTGACTGAGCCCTCAGAATATTTGGTCACAAAGTACGCATTTGGCTACGCCTCTAGCATGGGGTTGGATGAACAAGGCAGTGGCCAAAGCCTGGCATTTTCCTTCAGAAAAGGAAGCCTCTTCCTTGTGATGTCTTAGACAGGCTTGGGCAGTAGCAAAGTAGCGGGGTCTTCCAACATTATCAGTCATCTGAAAATTAACAAAAGGCTTGTGAAAGTAAAAAGCTTTGATTTATTGTCTGTGACAGCACAGTAACAACAGAACAGGTGTAACTCCTAAGACTACTGATATGATGTGAAGTGGTTCAGTCAGCCAACCCAATAGTGATTTGATCCAATTCACTGGATTTAACCAATCTCATGCTTCCGGTTCAGTCATGCCCCCAAATAGAGATTGAAGAGAATGATTGAACTTGCACTTCCAGTTGATAAATTCTGCCTCTGATTGTTCCAGTTGAAGTTTTATCACTTGTTCTTGCAGGGTTTTTATATCCTGATCAAGTTTATATAGTCCATCCTAAATACTGTCTGTCGGCTGCGGAGAGTGAACCTAAGGAATTGCATGCAGTTAAGTACCATGTTTAACCTAGAAATGGTGCACTGGATTGACTTTTGCTGTGAGCAGGTGTACTTTTGGGTTTGCAACAATAGAGATACTGACAATTGTTCAGAAGTACAATTATGGTACATGATACAAAAATCTGTAATGTCTTTCCAAATATCCTGAAATAAGAATGGGTGTGTCTAAGTTGCAAATAGTTCTGCTGTCTAATAATGTGTTATTTGGTTACATGTTGTATAGAAAATATATTGTGTTAACAAGCACCACAGTAAGACTGAAGTGTTTGTAGGTTGAGGAACACAAATAATAGGCTGCGTGAGCAGAAACAAATTTGAATGCAAGGGTATTGGTGGGATAACATGTAGTTTGCCTGTATACAAGTGAATGGTGGTGTGGGTAAGCTTGATTACTTGAACTGTATAAGTCACTGGGTCAAAACAGAATTCTGTCTTGCATGCTTGCTCTCCATCTGGGCAGTCCCCTTTCAGAAGTGGAAATAGGTGTATGTTGGCTGCTTCGTTTAAATCTTCCACCATATTCAGTTGGTTTATTAGGTCCATGTGTTGATTGTTGAGATTTATGATTGTCTTGTATATTTTCTCCCAAATGCTGTATTGCTCCTTGGTATTTCCAGTTAGCATCCATAATGCAATAGTTGGCATGTGTCAATGAGCACTTTTGTCACCTTTGTCTGGGTGCTTGTATTTTTGCACACTCAAGAATTTTGTATCCTGATGCATATTCGTAGATGTCAGCCTGAGAGGTGGCTGAGTTGTTGGAATGTTTGTAGAAAGAAGAAATGTTCCATGAGTCACAAAGGTTTTTGTTTTGGGGGCATATTTGGTTTTCCCACATCTTGGATGTCCTTGAGTTTGTTGTACCACCGTGTCATTGGTACTGTTAAATTGATCATAGGCGTTGGGCATCCTTGGGTGCAGTTCCATGGTGTGCATGCCACCTGATTGGGAGGTGGCTGGTGACAAATTTCAGTCTGTTTGCAAGGCACATACATGAGTTGGGGAGTAGAGTCATATATTTGGGATGACATCAGTGTTGGGACCCCAGTGTAATCCATCACACAGTTGACCATATAAGTGAACTTGTTTGGGGTGACACTGACATTTGATAGTGGGCAATTTGGCTTCTGTTGTTTCAGCTTCTGGTCACATTTCCACAGTAGTAATAGTCTAGCATCAGTGAGCTTGTTTCCTTAGTTGGTGTGGTGAGCTCAAGGCATCTCATGTCAGGTCAGTTGGTGCTATACCAGTCCTTTGTAATGGACTGACAATGATGCATGAGTCTATAATACTGTCCATTTATTTTTACAATTCATCCAATATAGGATACCGTGAGGTCATCAGAGTAGTGTGTGTCATTTTCTGGGCAATCTTGAGACTGCAGCAGGTCATCTGGTTTGCTTTCCTGGGTCTGAGCAAGATAGTGCATGCCAGTGAGGGTTTATATACACTTTGCCAAGGCAGAAAATAGGAGGACCTCATACTTTGATAGTTTTAGATATTAGCAGCTTTTACAAGCCAGCTGGTCACTAATTGATGATTAGATGCCGAGAGTTGTCAATAACCCAGGGACATCTGACTGATATAGAGAAATATCTGGGCAGTAACTTGGACTTGATATCATGACATTTAGCTGGCCAAGGAACTTTCCAGGGGTTAAAAATAAGACAAGACAAAATAAAACTGTGAGATGGCTCACCTCGTTGTCAGAGTTGTGATCAGCTAATCTCTTATCGTGGTAGAGGTGCAAACTGCTGGCCTCATCGTGGTTGAGGAGTGAACAACTGATACCACATTATGGTTAGTTGTTTACTTGGTGGGACATGGCTGGCCACTCATATGGCCAATAATTTGTCTAATGGGACAGGGTTGACTAATTGTGGTTGCTTGTGTGGTTACTAGTGGAAAGTCCCCAACAAATGTCAGAAGTTTAAGAGGTTAAGCTCAGTGCACATGAGGTCGCAGCATGTCTGGAAAATTACAAGCCTTTCTTTCACACTTATATCTGCCTGAAGTTACCAGAAGAAAAGAAAAATAAAGAATAAAAATAAAAACTAAGTACAGTACCTGGATTTCTAAAGCACATAGGAATAATCTATCAGGTTATAAATTTCTAATCACTTGGTACAGGATCAATACACACTATGACTATTAGTAAACAATAGATTATAAATGTTAATCAACTACTGCAATCTATTATCAATTATAAAAAAATTAGCAAGCTAATGCCCCAGCCTTACTGGCATAACTTATATTTTTAGCCTTAGCTTCAGTCTCTATTGGAAATGACTGCAGTAATCCATCTAATCATTATCCCTGTGGACTCCTTGTCCATTTCTTCAATTATTGGAGGTAAAGGGGCAGGTAGAGCCCATGGAGTGAGCAGTCTTAAGTAACTTCCTAACCATGGGGTGTGATGGGTTGGTGGCATGGGTAAGGGGGTGGAAAAGATAAGTCTAGTGGGCCAGGCAGTTCCTGCCAAGGACCAGGAAAGTTAAAAGACATGGGCATGATTTTAGCTGACAGATGCAGGCCAAGAGAACTGCTGACAGCATTGTATCACACACTCAGTCTTTTTAGAGACAATGGCTCAGATATTCAAACTGTGCCCAAAAAGTGCGCAACAGCAGGAGCCAGCGCAAGTCCACTGCGCCCATGCGCAAGAAGCACGATATTCAAAAACTGCACAGGCCAAGATGCGCCTACGTCCGACGACTGAATATCACACCACCTGCACCGTAGCACAACTAGGGGTGTGAAGCTGAGCATATCTGATGCGCCATAGTGCAACCAGGGATGCCCCCTGAAGCAGGGCAGCAATGCAACAGCACAACCAGGGATGCAGGGGCCCATCATCCATGCCACAGATGGGCGGAGAAACACACAGCAGAACAGACATCATCCCCCACACCCCATGCACTGCACAACTGGGGGAGAGCTAGAACAACCACTGGTCCATGGATACCAGCAACCAACCCACAGCTGAGCCATGGTGCCCCAGCACACCCCCTGGCAAGCTGTGACTGACACACAAGGAGGGCCGACCACCCTGTACCACACCATCCCACCAATGCAGAGCATACCCTGCACCATGATCCCCATACACCCTGCCCAGGAGTAGTACCCAACAGTGCAGGACACCCCATGCATGCCACCTCCCCCACTGTGACAATGCAACCCTGTGCACCATGGAACCATGCAAGGCAGCCCCACCATGAGCACCCTGCAGCAGGTGGCAGCAGACAGCGATGTGACAGATGCATGCACAGTGCCACCCTGCACATTCCACCCGAGGTACAGCTGAGAGACCGACCATGTGTCAGCACATGAAGTATACCCCACATGCGACAGGGCATGCCCCAGACCCCACCTCCAGCGGTACAGCACCCTGCACACCCTCCCAAGGACACATCCCATTCCAGCACTGGCCACAAGAGCCAGCATAGACACACATAGTGTAGCATGGAGGCATGCACCACACAGGATGCAACACAGTGCATGGACAAACACCCACCCATACCCAAGGGCACACCAACACAGGGACACAGTAGCGGGTCAACCAAGCCACTGGTGCGTGGCCACAGCTGACATGTACACACGGACGGCACCCCTACATTGCACAGGTGTGCCAGCCACCCTGCGCAGGCACCATGAAGCTGTATGCCACCAGCATGCTGCTGGAGCACAAGTGACAGACACTGGAGCACATCCCCCAGACACAAGCAACAGCATGGAGGGGGGACAACAGCAGTGGAGGCCACAGTGCCACCGGAGGCAGACGTTGCACCATACTGTTAATGGCAGGCAGCCTGGCATTGTGCCGGGTACAGTTGTTATCCAGCATGGACAGCCACCACTGACACGCCAGCAGACCATGCATATCACAGACATGCAAGGGTGTCAGCTGCACAGGCCATTGACGGTCTGACAAGGGTGCCATGCACACAGTGCAGGCCCTGTGGATCACTGCACACAGGCATCCAGTGCACAGAGTACAACACACAAACCACAGACAGTGTCTGATCCCCCTGCCCACATCATAGGCGGTTCACCTCTGTGCACACACACACACACACACACACACACACACAGCCTATGCATGCACCACCCCTGACGCCATGCACACCATTGCAGCTGGGCAACCTGTAGCCCACTGCAAATTAGAGACCACCACAGTTGTCGTAACAAAATGCATATATTTAAAAGATGTAAAGAAAAACTATATACAATTATTTACAAGGGGGGGAAGGTCCACATAACAGGCAGGGGTGGGTAAGGGGCAGGGGTGAACATATGGGAGAGGGAAGAAGGGGTGTGAGGGTGGGCCAAAGGGGGGAAGGTGATAGTCGGGGCATGGGGACATCAACGGCTGCCCTGGTCCTCCTCCTCATGGCGCCGATGTGTGCTCCTCTGTCTCCTCCTCACCCTGTGGCGGTGTATCCTCTGAAGGAGCTGCAAGGTCTCCCTCACCACCTGGAGCAGCTCACATGGACTCTGCTGGATTTCCAGGAGTCGCCATCCACCTAGGACAAGAGAGCAGAGTCAATAGGTGTGACTGTCCAGCCCCCTGCAGCCCACCCATTGTGCATGTCATGCAGCCATGTGCCACGCCCCTGTGATGGTGTGCGACCACCCACAGTGACTGTGTCCACAAGACCTGCCCACCCAGGCAGCCACAGCCATGTGGACCACTGCAAACACCCACCGCCCATGTCCTGCACAGCACCACCATGGCCGTACAGTGACTTGACTATGTGGTGTGAAGGCAGTGCCACAGCCATGTGCCTGGTGTATGTGTGGACCACCATTGGCGCACTCCCAGACTTGCAGTGCCACTGGACAGTGCTGACTGTAACAAGTTGCGTGCATGGCAGTGGTGTCAGTGGATGGTGGCCATGCCCCACTGCCCGCCCAGTTATACAGCATGCAATAGTAATCATGGATGTAAGGCACTCACCATCATCAGGCTGGTCCACGTGCTGCAGACCACCATCATCCCTCCTGTCCCGCTGCTCCTTCATGTGGTGCCTCTAGTCCCGGTTCCACCGGTGTTCTTCTGGCCCTAAGGTGCAAACATGGAGGGAGGAACATCAGTATAATCCAGTAGCAAAGTCCCTCCACCCCCATGTGTGTGCAATCCCACACAGCCATACCCATCCACTCCACACCCTGATACTACCACCACGGCCAACACTGGACGCCCCCCCCATGTGCTGGACACATGCAACCGTGCTACCCGTATGAACGATAAAAGTGTATGGATGTTGCACCTACCTGGCTGTGGCACCATGCCCCTCCTGGCACATGCCCGCAGGTGGGCAAGCAGGTCCGGGTCCCTGCGCCTCAGGTCCCCATAATGGTGGTGGCACTGCTCTGCCATTCACCCCATACCGGTGGCCTCCTCCAGGGCGTCGGCCACCTCCTGCCAGACTGCACTCCTGGCCCTGTCCCGGGGTGCCTCTTCATACAAAGCCCCAGCATGGGGCTCAACTATAACCACAGGTTGGCAAGCTTAACCTGGCTCCAAACAGCTGCATGCCTCTGTGCCATCTCTGCTGTCTGGTTGAATCAAAATGGCGCTTGGCAGCACAGTCCTGCCACTTGCAGATGCTGCGCGGTACAGAGCTGCCATTCCCTATCACACTGTCACTGAACAGCATGATAGTGGTGCACCCATGCCTGAAGTATGGCACCTAGGGGGCAAAGGTCGGGCACAGGGTCAAGGGTCTATGGTGCACGGACAGCCACAGTGCGATTGGAACCCAATGCGTGTAGTACGATTGGGTGCTTGTGTGCTACCTCCTGTAGAGGCCTACAGCGCTGTTGCCCCAGTGCACCTACGATGCCCCAGTGCCACAGTGCCATATATGTGAACAGCACTGTAGCACCACTGGCACAATGGTGGCCATGCCCTACATTGCCTCCCACGAGCAGCACGTCAGCAGCACAGCAGGTGCCTGCGTTATCGACCCGTGCATGCGCAGTTAGGTGTGTACTGCGCATGTCACAGAACTGCGACCTTGGCTCAGCACATTCAACACAATTGCACAAAGCGCAACAGTGCGATATTCAGCCAGCATATGCAAATCATCTAATTAGCCATTCAATGACACAGTCACTGCATTTGCATCCACTTAAAGATGCGCCTCGCCTCATTTGCATGGGTTGCGCTATAAAAGTGCGACATTGGGCTGCACTGGCCATAGTCGGTTACTGCACTCTATTGTGGTGAGTTGCATGCTGTTTGGGAGTGTGAACTGTGGTGTTTGGGACATACATGGGACTGCACAGTCACAGGTAACACCTGTCATTCTCACAAGATGAATTATGACCAGTCGTGTGGCAGAGGAAGAGGAACAGTCATGGGAGGAAGAGGAGGCCAAACTTTACAAAGGCTGAGACAGATGCCCTGTTTGAGGCCTACCTCAACCAGGAGCCGCTTCTCAGCGGACACCAGGGAACACCACAGGCCCGTGCTGCTGCATGGGAGGAGGTGGTGCGTGCTGTCAACTTGCATGGCAGCCACCAGCGCTCCGTGCAGGAGTGCAAAAAGAAGATGGGCACGGACAGGCGGAGAATTAAAGAGAAAGTGGCTGCCATCAGGACAGCATGGTCTGTGACCAGTGGGGGACAGCCAGAGGTGCAACGGCTGACCCCACAGGAAGAGCGGGTTGCTGGCAGCATGCAGCGTTGTGCCATTGAGGGTGTTCCGGGTGGTGGATTCCAGATGGGTGGTAGCCTGTCACTGCATGGTAGGTCATGGTCTGTCTATTGGGGGGGCAGGGTAGGTTACATGCAGTAATGCTACTTTTTTTCCCTTACAGCTCCTGAGCATCTGCATGGGTCAGCGGTGGTGGGCTTCTCCACTGAGGACAGTAACATGGAGATGAGGAAGGGCCCATCCACCTCCACAGGAATATGGGGGTCAGGGCGACAGTGGGCCCGCCTGGACATCCGGACTGATGTTGGTGGAGCAGGTGATTAGGAGGCCCTGCCCATGTCCCAGCGTGCCAGCATCCATGGATGCCAGCATACTGAGACTCAGGCTGGTGCTGGATCCATCACCGATGATGATGGAGCTAACGTCATGGGCAGTGACACGTGTGTGCCACAGGATAGCCACACAGCAGGTGACATCATGGCCATGGTTGTGGGTGGTGCCACCTTGGAGGCCTGCGTGTCATCACAGTCCCAGCCTGTGCCTGTCTGCACCAGTGGGGCAGCACTGGTGTGTGTCCAGGACAGTGGGACTGTTGCGGCCACTGCGGCGGCACTATTGAGCCCTGGAGAGCAGCAGCCAGAGGGGCAGCATCAACAGTCAGGGGCGGCGTCAGTGCACCACCTGTGGACATGCCCAGGCCTGGCCTGGTGTGCAGCGCCCACCCTCAAGGGGTGATGAGCATCAGGGCCATGAACACCCTGAGGGACAGCATGCCGATCAGGCAGATGACCTCTTAGATGAGCACACCCGCATACTGCAAGCATCAGTCAATCAGCAGATGTGGCTTGTGATGGCGGTGGATGCACTGAGTATGGCTCTGCACCAGGCAGAGGAGCGGAGCAGCAGAGACACCGCTCTGCTCCTGGCAGGGATGGACCAGTTGCGGGAGGATCTGACCGCTGCCATTGACAGGCAGACACAGGCATTCACAGCTGTCATGGCCA
The DNA here is from genome assembly GCA_016271365.2 of Neoceratodus forsteri. Lineage (NCBI taxonomy): Eukaryota > Metazoa > Chordata > Ceratodontiformes > Ceratodontidae > Neoceratodus > Neoceratodus forsteri. The sequence continues at coordinate 718,993,652 of CM057458.1, read as the reverse complement.
CAATGGGCACACAGTTATTTGCCCATGCATCACAGACACCACACAGTGCAATGTCCACCCCCTATTCCTGGTGTGGTGCGACACCATACTTGTCAACACCGGGTTCAGCTGTGGGCATCCCGAGCACGCCTGGCGCAGGCATGTTCGGTGTGCTGCAGACCCCTGCACAAGCATGGTCACGTTCATGCAGTGGAACCCCTGGGGGACCGTCGATGCCACCCCATGAGGCCAGTGGTCAGCCTGTCACTGCTGGCGGGTCTCGGCAGGGCTGCTCACGCATTCATGGTGGCCTTGGCACTGTGGCGCGTGACTGACCTGTCTCCCAGCATGGCTACTGTCTCATGCTGCCCTGTGTGCATTGTGTCGTTCAGTGGACAATGCACGGGTGGGGTACCCAGCCCTGCACGTACACACACATTCCATCTGCACACCCTTCTGGATGCTGTCTGCTGTGGCGTGTGCATGATGATGCCTGCATTGTGCTGTACGCCACTGTGCAATGGTGCCCAGCGTCTGACACACGCACAATGACAGGCAATGGGCTTGGTGGTCTGTGGACGTGTGTGTGTCTAGGGGTGGCAGTCTGGGTCAGCATGCATCCTACCCTTTGTGCATGTCTTGTGAGGTGTGTGTGTGTGTATGACTGCGTGCCATGATAGACCTCGCCCATCCCTGGTGGTGTGTGCGGTGCCATGCTTGGCCACTTCCCTTGACAGCATGCACCCCTGGTGTGTGTTCATGCGTGTTTGTGGGTTGTGCCTTTGCCACTGGTGGTTGCACATGGCATCATGACTTACCTGGGTTGGCTGAAGTGCTCCTCTGTGATGGTGTCCCGGTGTAACTGTGCCAGCCAGAGCAGTCAAGGGTCCTGTCGCCCAAGGGGGGGCTGCCCATCACCATCGTCACCAGCATCCTCATCGTCCCCATCGCTGTCCCCCTTTTCAACCTGTATGGCTATCCCACGGTCGTTGGCCATGTTGTGCAGGATGCAACAGGCCAGGAGTAGCCCGCAGGCCTTTGAGGGGCTGTACTGTAGGGCACCGCCGGAGGTGTCCAGACAACGAAAACATGCCTTCAGCATCCCGAACACCCGCTCAATGACATTGCATGTGGTGGCATGTGCCTCATTGTAGCATTGCTGCAGTGGGGTCGTGGGCCGCCGGTATGGTGTGAGCAGCCAGGGACGGAGTGGGTATCCACTGTCACCTGTGTGTAGAGGGTGGAGGTTAGTTTTGTGATCAGCATCGTCCTGCCTTGGGCCATGTAGGCCAATACCCATGTCACCTCTGACCATGCCCCTCCCAAGCTCTATGTTTGTCTGCGTGGTTTGCATACTCACCCACTAAGTGGCCAGTGGGGATGTCCCCACTCTTGAATCTGTGGCACAGTGCCGACTGGTGCCAGATGAAGGCGTCATGTGCTCCCCCAGGGTGCGTGGCACAGATATTGATTATGCGCCCCCTGGCATCACACACCACCTGGCAGTTGATGCTTGCATAGCCCTCCCGATTGATATATGCAGCCCCCTCAGGGCTAGGTGGTGTGTGGATGGTCACATGGGTGCAATCTATTGCCCCTAGCATGCCAGGCATACGTGCTACCCTGTGGAACTCCTGTATGTTTGCTGTGCACTCTGCTGGTGTGCTGGGGAAATGGATGTACTCCATAGCATGTGGCAGCAGTGCACTGAGGAATTGGGTGAGGTGGCGTGACGAGGCCAACTGGGTTATGCCTGTGGTGTCCCCTGTTGGTCTCTGGAATGTACCTGTGGAGAGCAAGCTGTCACTTTAGTCTCAACTGACAGAGCATGGCTCCGTCATGTGGGTGCCTGTATCACATCACTACACAGCTCACAGAGCCACCTCAGAATTGCACGATTCAGGCGGTACCGGCCCACGATCTCAGTATCACTGTACAGCTTGAAGCTGGTGTGGGCTTGGTACTGCCTGTTGGGGGCATACCGCCGATGGGCCTTTCCACGGCTGTGCCCCCCTGCTGCCTGCCTTCTCACCCCCCTCATTACTGCATCTGGATGGTGGCACTGGCCATGTCCCTGGCTTGTGTCCCCCGCAGCTGTTTCTGTGTTCCCCCCGCTGTCCTGGCTGCTACTTCCCCTGCACTGGGAACACCTTCCTGTGGTGGCCTCAGTGCTGTGTGGCACTTCCCCCTTCTGCACTGGCTGTGGCTCCCCACACCTTCCCTGTGCCTATGGGTTCAGGGTGCCCTTTCCCTGTTCTGCCCTGTGTGTCCCTCCTGCCCTGTTTGTCTGCCTATCGGTCAGCCACATGTGCCTTCCCTGTAGCATTCTTGCACCTCTCCCTTGTTCCTTTTTATTTTGGCTCATTTCTGCTGTCGCGCAACTTCCGCTTGCTCCCCTATTGAGCATGGCGCATGTTGTTGAATATCGCACTGCGCCATTTATGCGTGGTTCCTCCCCCTTCAGTTGCGCATGCATTCATTATCATTGCGCTCTTGCTCAGCGTGATTTAGGGGGTGCATCTGCCTCCCGCTGAATATCGCAAAATGTTGCATTTTTGTACTTGCGCTGGAGTAACCCTATTGCGCATAGTGCAACCCTTTTGAATATCTGGGCCAATGTGTTACTGGAAGACTTTTATTAAGGATCCTGTTTCTCTGAGCTAATTACAGAGTTGTTAAGTTAATTTTGTTAAGAGAGAAATCATAAACAAGGTTTATGACGTTAAACTAAGGGAAACTAGGATGTTACATAGAGGTGTAAGGTTGTAAATGACCCTATGAAGCCTGTGTGAAGAGGGTACAGCATGAGGTCAAAAGAGGTGTAATTGAAATTTGAGTAATGCTAAGCTTGCAGAATTAATACTTCCTGTATAGCTGTATAGTATAGATTAATATAAATACATTCTGTGGTTGTATAAAAATATATTTTTGTTAGATATTTGACCAGAGGAGGGGCTGGATGACTTCATCCAAAACGGGTTGGCCAATACTGCTTGAAAAGATTGTTCTCTTTCACTATAGATAGGCATTTTGTATCTGACACTGACTAAGGAAACATCTGAGCACTGAAAGCAGGTATTTAGAAAGCTAGACAAAATCTAAATATAGTTGTAGGAATTGCACTGTTTTAAACCTTGTTTTTTTTTAAAGATATGTATGTCGTGATACAAGGTTCTGTATTGTATGTTTGACGTATTATTATATATTTTAGTAAAAACTCTACTTTTAGAGAAAACCTGGTCTGTCTTTGAATTGCTTTCCTTTGCTAAGAAATATTTATGGTTCAACAGACATAAGCTTGTATGGTGGTACCAAACTAGAAACAGAAGCATTTTAAATCTGAGGTCTTTATTAAGTTACTGTTCACAAGACTGCGCTCAGAGGTTGGCACTTTGGGAGTAGAGGGTCTGACCTGCTGAGTGAGTTTGTGACAATGGCTGACTGCTTTTAAAAACTATTAATTTTAAGCAATATACTAGCTCTTTAAGGTCATGACCAGCAGTATTGTAACCCCACTAAAACTTGTCTTTGAGGAGTCAGTAAACTCTGGACAGATCCCTACAGACTGGAAAAAATGAATGTGACACCAATTTTTTAAAAAAGGAAGTAAATCAGACCCAAATAATTACAGGTCTATACGCCTCACATCTGTCCTGGGAAAATGCTCAAAGGCATCATTAAAACATGACCGCTAATAACATCAATGAGGATTTAGAACAGCATGGACTTACACCAGGGAAATCATGTGTAACTAACATGCTGTGTTTCTAGGAAAACGTAAGTAATACGCTAGACAAAGGAATGCCATGCAATACTGTATACCCTGACTTCTCCGAGACAGTTTCATCTTGTGCCTCACTGAGCTGTAATACAAAAAAAATGGAAAAAAGAGACTATAAATAGCAAGCTAATAAACTGGACATCAGTCTGGCTCAAAATCAGATCCCAGTGTGTAACAATACATAGTTATAAATCAACTGATGGTAACATATCAAGTGGCATACCACAGGGATCGGTGCTGAGGCCAACGCTTTTTAACATCTTCATCTCTGATTTAACAAAGGGCCTAACATCATGGTCAATCAAATATGCAGGTGATACTCAGCTAGGTGGTAAATGTTGCTCTGCTAATGATAATAAACAATTTCAAGAAGACCTAGACAAAATAACAACATGAGCCCTTAAATGGGAGATGAGATTAAGCATTGATAAGTGCAAGGTTATGCACCTAGGTGAAAAGAATATCACATGCTGCAAATGAGAGGGATCTTGGAATTATAATAACTGAAAATATTGACCAAGCAACCCAGACATCAGAAGCTATCACCCGTGATAACTGTATATTGTGGGCAACAAAAAGAAATATAAGATCAAGAAATAAGACAGTGCCCTTCCCTTTTATAGAACACGTTTTTGCCCACACATTGTCTTTGCCACTCCAGTTTTATGCCCATACAAATGTAGGAATATAGACAGAGCAGACAAAGTACAAAGAAAAGCAACCAGAGCTTTAAATAATAAGAACATACCATATGAAACTCGACTTGCTCATCTGAAACTAATGACGTTAGAACAAAGACATTTAAGAAGGACCTCCTGATGCTATAAAGTATATTGTAACTGCACTAAACCTCAACTTCAAACAAATAAATAAAACACAAGAGGCTATCTCTTATAATTGACTGGACAAAGCTTCAGAACATTAAAAAGAAAATATTTTTTTTCCCGCAACACATTAACAACCCATGGAACTCATTTTAACAGACAAAAATAAGTAAAAGCAAAACTGAATTAAAAAATAAATTAGATTCTTGATGAATGGTGGTATATTGAATTATTACAATTAATACTGGAGTAACAGGGGTCCAAAGCCTCATTGCTCCTATTTTTCCATAGCATAAGGAAAGGGGAAATTGTTTAACCAAGAAAGGCACACTAAGCCAGAGCTTGTTTCCAGGTGTGACCTGGAAGCACAAGGAAGTTAAATGACTTGCTCAGGGTCACACAGTATGCAAGTGGGGTCTGATGGGATTCAAACCCAGGTCTCCTGGTTTTCACTTCAGTGCCTTTAACCACTGCACTATACTGCCTCCTAAAGTATGATCCCCGGTGTCTGACAACTAATGATGCAATGTTATCTAGTCAGATCTTTGGTTTTCAAAAGATTACTGTTTTGCAAATATAAAATGTTGCTTTTGTTTCTGTATCATATTGACATGACCTTGTTTTAAATTACCCACCTCTTTTTGTTTACTGATATAGTATGTGTACCAAATACCCTCTGAAATACAGCCTGCTATGAACGATACCCTTTGTAGCTATGCGTATGACAAACAAAAGTGCGTTTATCTCCAGGATTCACCTGTTATGTTTTGTGCTTGCCTGAATATTTACTAGACTGTCATGTCTCAGGCGATCAACACATTGATTATTACAAATATTTCTTCAGGACAAAACATGTAAAGGATGTTTGTCATAATTAGTAATAATTTTAAGCCAGTGAGGGAAACTATTTTTTTTTTCATTTTGCTTGTCATGCCAGGATATTTCTTGGGGTGTTGACTGTAATATTTTAAGAACTGTGCAACCTGAATATTTGATTCTTTGGTTCTAATGGGGTCCTTAGTAGATAAGGGCCAGGATATTGGAAGGCATTTAATGAGTACAAATAGTGTTTGTACCTCACTAGCAGTGTTTAGTGCCACCAAAGCAGGAGATTTGCTAAATGTGCTATATTGATAGCCACAGTTAGCTAGGCTCCAATCCATTAGTGAGTGGCACAAAAAGGGTGCCAGTTTGCCTATGTAAATCAGCTGACTGTACTTGCATAAAGGTGGACTGGCATATACAAAAGTAGTTGGAGTGTTAAACAGCAATAAGTGCCACAGTATTTAATGCATCCCCAAACCTAGTTTGAGACCACTGTGTTGTGCCTCCCCCCAATTGCACATCTGGGCTGAAATTGGTATTACTTGGCAGTCTAATTATACCCCCAGTCACCCATCCATAATATCAGCATTGTTCCCTGGCTATCGAGTAGTTCCTCCCCGTGCCCCTATCACACATCCATGTTGTGAAAGTATTCCCTGGCAGTCCAGTGATCCCCCCCCCAATCACCCACTCTGTGTAGTGTAATACTGCCTGAAACCCCTGATAGCCATTATTGCTAATGCCAGCCACGGATCCCACCCCTCCAGACAACTAATATTGCCTCCCTGCCAGTTTAGTGGTTCCCTCACCTCCGTAATCACCCATCCTGTGCAGTGTTATACTGCTGCACACAGCCCTGATTGTCATTATTGCTAATGCCATCCTGGAACCTAGCACCCAGTCCCCCATACGGACAGCTAATAGTGCCTCCATGACAGTCTAGTGCTCCCCCACCCTGATCACTCATTCTGTGTAGTGTCATACAGCTGCCCCCCCAATTGCTGTTAACACTCATCTGGCCAAGATGCACACCAACCAGTACTATACGTTGGCTGTGTGCAGCAGATAGCAGCTGGTGGTAGCTGTGAGTGGGAGGGTTATTCTATCTACCTTCTGGGAGGATTGCCTTGCTGATTAGAGGTGGGGTATGCCGGCTCACCATAGGTTTGTTAAAATGCCCAAATTAGCCAGCCTAGTGGCACAGAGTGCTGAGGCACTCTAGCACCACACCTCCAAGCATTCTGGTGACACGGTTCAGAAACAGACCAGCGTCGCTTGGGCCTGGCCAGGGGAAGGAGGATCAAGCATACAGAGACTGCTCTCCTCTTTGGGAGGGAAACCATGTGTGCCACGGCTTGACTGCAACCCATTGTAGACTAGATAGCCACAGCAAATGGCTGCCAATGTTCATCAGCCAGGACACAGGCACTGAGACATACAGTGTTTTCCAGCTGTGCTTGCACATCATTGCATGCGTGCCGACCTGAGCAAAGGAAGAGGGAGAGAAATGAAGGAAAAAATCATCTGGTGGCAGGATGATCCAACCTACCTTGCATGCTCTTCACCACCCACCAGGACCCACTCACCCCACAAGGTGATAGCAGTGGGGCCCCGGGGACAGTGGGTGACAAAGCTGTAGGTCATGGGGGAAAAGGGCTTCTGGAGACAAAGGGAGCATAAACTGAATTTAAAAAAAAAATGCCCAAACAGGTTCTCGAACGGTGGAGGTCATGTCCAGAATTAGTAATAACGGTGACTGGAGAGTGATATGACACTACAAAGGATGGGTGAATTGGTGGTGGGAAAACAACTAGATTGCCAGAGAGTCACTATTAAATACTCATTTAGGCAGAGATCATGATTGAATTAGCAATAATGCCAATTGGGGTGATGCAGCGGTATGACACTACACAAGATGAATGAACAGAAGGTGGGGAATCACTAGACTGCCAGGGACTACTTTCCACACTCAGCACAAGTTCTCAGAGCACTCACATAGGAATAGGAGAATACAGAACATCTTTCTTACTGCATGTCCATCACCAAAAAGTTCAAGACAAAAGGCCCCCCCAACGAATCTCATTACAAGTGAAGTGCTGGGGCAAGTGGGTCAAAGTTAGGGCCTGAACAATGTGGGTGATTTCTTGTAAAAATAAAGGTTAATTTAACTTTTAAGCATGGTTTGTGATATATTCCTGATGAAGGGTCATGCTGAAGACTTGAAGCGTCGGGTCTATTTGTGCTACATTCCCCTTATTTGTACAATAAACCATGTTTGACACTATTTACTTGGACTTCTACCAATTTTTGTCCTGATTGAGTGCACCTCCTGTGTTTGCTGTTTGTGATGTATTAGTCTCCAATGTCTGGAATCATCTTGAGCATATGGTTTTGCTGTGTGCCTGATGCATTCTTGTGCCTTTGTCTTGAACATTCTGGCAATGCACATACTGTACAGTACAAAACTCAGATCTCCTGATAAGTGCTCTAAGAACTGTTTTGTGTTTAAATTGGGGGCTTGGTATCCCCTTCTGGAGCACCACTTCCACCCCTGTTTACACATATGTGCACCATCTGACAGTAAACATTTTTCACAACATAGATGGGCATTCAGGAGATGGGGGTGGAGGATAGCTAAACTGCTTGGGAGATGCTGTCCCATAGACAGTATGGCACAAAGAGGTGCAATCCCCATTTGCTTTTGGCCTCTAATAAGGCCTTCATAAGATACAAATGACCCCATGCCAAGTTGCTTGTGCTGTGGGGTCACTTGCATGGGGAGCAGCTGCCATTTACAGGCCCTAAAGGCTCCTTTGCTCCTGCCAACACTATAGCACCCTGTTGGTCACATACCTCATGTTTCTTTCTTTTTTTTTTTTTTTTTACTTTCCTTATGCTCCCTCACTGCTCCCTTAGGACTCTCTTCAGTGTGGTCACTCGGATTGACCTGTTCCTACTCTGCCCGAGGTCTTCCTAGACCTAGTCTCCCTTCCGGGATCTCTCCTCATTCTACTACTGACCACCCTTCCTCCCAGCTCTAAGCGCCCTGAGGTGGGACTGCCAACAATTCTGGCACTCTATCTACAATCTAGTAGGGCAGCCGGACTGGGAAAGAGAATCAGAGACCATCTGGGATAGACCCAGCAGTAAGCACTGGGGCCATCCACTGGACCCACCTTCATTTTCCTGGGTACAAGGGCCATTTTCCTTGTTCTGGGTTCCCCTTCTGAGATGCGGATATGCAATGCCATCCAGCGCGTGATGGGCATACTCCCACCCACAACATGACCACTGACTTCTTCCACATACCTCATGTTGCCAGTAGAAGGTTATGGTTTGCTGGAGCAAATGAGATAGTGAATGCCTCCTTCAGCCAGTATTTTGGAGCATGCCTTTAGTGTTCACTATGCACTATGGACATGTTCCAATATACCTGTAGTTTGCTGCAGGTGCTAATTTGCTCCTAGAGCAAATACTGTGGGAGTAAACCAGGATCTTTGAATGCCCTGGCCAAGAGGTTCTGTATTCTCATACTCCCACTTGGTGACTATAGGTCCAGATTCAGAACCACAGATCCAGACTAATTAACCAGACTGGCAGGCATCTCTGGAAGTATACTGCATTGTGTTTCCTCTGTAAACCCTTAATTCAGTTTGTGTTGCAAGTTAAAATTAGCCTTGATCTCTTTCAACAATCCCCTTTTTTCATGCCCCATAGACTGCCCTGTCTCTATCACCTAATTCATAATGAAACAAAATTAGGAGTTGCATACAAACATGCAACTTAGCCAGCAGAAGAAGGCCTATCTAGGTCTATCTAGTCTGCTTGATTGTGGAGCCCCTGATCTAGAGAATACAGTGGGCCCCACCCCAACTCCTTGCCAACCCTGACCCTTCCCTTTACACTGTTCCACTCTCTCTCTTGAATCCCCTACCAACTTCTCATTGACTGCCTCAGATGAGAGCTCATTCCACCCTGACACCACCCGCTCTGTAAAGAAGTGTCTCCTGACCTCTTCTTGAACCTTTCCCAAGTTTGTAACAGTGGCCCCTGAAGGTCGTGTTTTTGCTAAGACAAAAAAGGCCCACGATAGCCACCTTGTTTATACCCTTCAGGTATTTGAAGGTTTCAGTCATGTCCCTTGTCTCCCTGCTCTTCTCAAGTAAGTACATATTGAATTCTCTCAGTGTGTTCTCATAGGCCATGTCCTGCTGTCACCGAACCATCTTTGTCACCATCCTCTACACTATTTCGAGCTGGTTGATATCTTTCCTCAAGTAGGGACTCCAGTACAGCACACCAGACTACCGGTGAGGCTGTACAAACAATCTGTACAACAGCAGGATAAATTTCTCTGCCCCTGAACCCTCTAGCAATATAGCCCAGAATTCAGTTAGCCTTAGCTGCTGTTTTTTGCTGCACAGCCTGCATTAGGTTGCTGGTAATGACTGTCCCTAAGTCTTTTCCTTCCTCTGATCCCTCCTAGCCTGTACTTGGCCCTCAGCTTCTTTCTTCCTTTGCACATGACCTTGCACTTAGCATTGAACCCCAGCTGCTAGATACCTAACCACCACTCTAGTTTCCCTAGGTCCTCCTTTAGGTCCTGCACCCCTTCCTCCATGTCCACCCTCTGTAGTTCTGCAAAGAGGCAGATCATGGCTTTCATGCCATTCCCAATGTCATTTATAAACATACATTGAACAACACGGGCCTGAGCACTGACCCCTGTACTTCCCTCTTACCTTAGAGTCCCCCACCACCACTCTCTGGGTTCTAGTGCTGAGCAAGTTCATCACCCACCTGTCTAATTTGCTTCCTGACCTAGCTCCAACATCCTGATAAACCTCAAGGGCCTTGCTGAAATCAAAATACAGAGTGCCAGCCATCTAGCCATTGTATGCTGCATTCATTACCCAGTCAAAGAAGTTGACAGGCCCTCCCTGACATGAACCCATGCTGTCTCTTATCCTGTAGCCTGTTTGCTTTGAGGAGCCCAAGTAGCCTTTCCTTCAGAATAGTCTTCCTCAGTTTATATAGTGTACCTAGACTTCAGCAAAGCTTTTGACACCATCCCCCACAGGAGACCGGGAAACAAACTAGAGCACGCAGGGTTAGGGCATAAGATAGTTAATTCGGTTAGGAATTGGCTACAGAATAGGAAGAAGAGAGTCTTGGTCAACAGGGCTTTGTCACAAGAGGGGGAAGTGACCAGCAGCATACCACAGGGGTTGGTACTGGGTCCAATCCTCTTCAACATCTTCATCAGTGACATCACAGAAGAATTAGAGGGGAGGGTGTGCCTGTTCGCAGACAATACAAAGCTCTGCAACGGGGTAGATACACAAGAGGGGGCCACAAGCATGGTAGTTGATCACAGGAAACAAGCAGAATGGTCAAAACACTGGTAGTTAAAATTTAACGCCAAGAAATGTAAGGTCATGCACCTGGGAAAGTGAAACCCAGGGGTAAAGTACACTCTGGATGGGTACCAATTGGAAGTAACAAAGATGGAAAGGGACCTAGGTGTACTCATCACCAGCGACTTCAGAGTCACAAAACAATGTGAAAAAGCTGTGCAGAGAGGAAATGGCATCCTCGGATATATAGGTAGGGGCATTACAAGCAGAAAGCAAGAGGTAATCATGCCACTGTACAGATCCTTGGTGAGGCCGCACCTGGAGTACTGTGTCCAATTCTGGAGGCCACACCTCAAAAAGGACATAGACAGATTAGATACAGCACAGAGAAGGGCTGCTAAAATGGTGCAAGGGCTGCACCATGAGACATATGAAACTAGGCTCAAGGTACTTACATTGTACTCACTAGAACAGAGAAGAAATAGAGGAGACATGATAGAAATGTTCAAATACATCAAGGGAATAAACAAGATGGAGAACCTCTTCCAAGTAAACAAAGGAACTTGGACACAGGGCACAGCTCTTTTCTGGTGGGAGGCAAATTCAGAAGCAACTATAGAATGTACTTCTTCACGGAGAGGGTGATAGACCCATGGAACACCCTGCCAGCACAGGTGGTAGCAGCTAAGACAGTAAGGGAATTTAAACTAGTGTGGGACAGTGTGGACAGCTTGACATGAACAATTAAAGGGAAAAGGGTTATCCACCTTGGGCTGACTAGCCCATCTGCCGACACCATTCTTATGTTCTTATGTACCCACAGTGGAGGTTAGACTGACTGGTCTGTAGTTCACAAGGTCCTCTCTAGACCTACCCTTGTGAAGCAGTACCTCATTTCTCCACTCTTGCGGTACCTCCCTCATATCTAATGAAGTGCTGAACAGTTCCACCAGTGGACCCTCTATTCCACTGCCAGTACCCTCAACAGTCTTGGGTGCATACCAGTTGGACCCAGGGACTTGGTCACTTTTAAGGACATGAGCCCCTTTCTAACCCTGTCTTCTGTTATGTTGTCCTCAGTCGTGTTTCTCTCTCCTCCCCTCATTTTCTTTAGTGAGGAAAGAGCAGAAGTGTTTGTACCTCTGCCTTCCTTTTACTGCATTCCACCCACCCCCCTTTTTAACTTCACTATGCCTGTGTTCGTAGACCTCTTATCATTGATGTATCTGAAGAATGCTTTCTCTTCCTCCTTGATCCCCTCTGCAGTTTATAGATCCTTCCTAGCCTTGGAGTAACTGACCATCCTACTAGCCTCCCTAGCTTTCACTAGGTAGGCCTCCTCATTTTTATCATTTCAGGCCTTTCTGTACTTCCTACACCACCCATCCTATCCCTCAATGCCTTGCTCACCTCCCTATTGAACCAAATTGGTCTCTTGGCTTTGGAACTTTTCCCTTTCTGCTTAAGGCACTTGTTGGCTGCTGCGATACCTTCCCTGATCATTGTTCACTTTTGATCCACTCGTGTCTTCCTTAAGACTAGCTAGCTGTCCCCTCAATATCTCACCCATCTTACCATAGTTAGTCTTCTAAAATGCAGCACTCTCATCTTTTTGCTTGCTATGTCCTTTCCCATTTCCACTCAAAACCACACCATTTTGTGGTTTCTGCTTCTCAAGGGCTCCTCCACCTTGATGTCCCTGACTTGATCCCCTTTCTTAATACCAGGTCCAGGATGGCTCCTTCTTGTGCTGGTTCTGTCACCCCCTCTTAACCAGGAACTCATACTGGACTGCATCCAGGATCAATTGGCTCCCTGCACAGACAGTGGGTGTTACACTCCAATCCATCTTGGGCAAATTGAAGTTCCCCATTACCACCTCTTTAACCATTTCCACTGCCATTCTGAACATCATATCCTTGTCCTCATCCTGATTTGGTGGCCTGTAAACAATACCTGTCCTCAGTTTTCTTCCTCCTGCCATTTGGATCTGTACCCACCGTGCCTATATTAGTTTGGAACTTTAGTGTTTCTGTTCTGTACATTGAAATGCCTTTTCAAAAGTAATTAAACTTTAAAATAAACTACTAATAAACCCATGCAAATGAACCACCTGGTTTTCATTTTTTATGGAGGGGGTGGGTTAAAACTTTATACTTTGAAGGGACCATCTAGTCAAATGTACTGCTAACTTATCCAAAAGATAAAACTCCTCTGCCGCTATAGGACTAGTTGAGTGCTGAGCAGTCTCACAGGAATCAATTGCGTTGAGACTAGTAACTCACCTGATAGTGGCTAACTAGCATGGGCACTCCAGTAAATAACACTGGCCATGAGTCTGAGTCATAGAAACATAGGAGCTATTGGAAGAAAAGGACATCCTGGCCCCCTAGTCTTCCCTAAGATCCCTACCTACTGTGGTACCGTAGACCCTAATTGATCTCCGGCCTTACACCCCTCCAGCCCTGTTGCTAATGTCCCCTTCTGTCTATCCCATGCATGCTTGAAACCTGTTATTATTTTGGTATCCACCACCTCTGCTGGGAGGCTGTTCCAGACATCCACCACCCTTTCCATAAAGAAGTACTTTCTCACATCCCCTCTAAGTCTCCCCCCTTCCAGCTTCATATCCTGTCCCCTTGTCCATGAGCATCTCTTTCCATGCAAACTGCTGCCCTCTGGCACCTTATCGATACCTTTGAGGTGGGAGCATGACAATACGCTCCCAACAATACGCTCTCTGACATGTCGCTCCTGACAATACATCCCCAAGTCAATTCGCTCCTTTATATACCCGCTCCTGACAATACGCTCCCTGTGTGAGCAGTTCAGCAGTGTAACACAACTTTGTTCAGCAGCAGTTAACGAAAGCAGTATTCCATAAAATGAAAGTATTTGCCAGTAAACGATTTCAGCATTTTAGAATCATTTCAGCAGTGTAACACAACTTTGCTCAGCAGCAGTTAACGAAAGCAGTATTCCTTAAAACAAAATTATTTGCCAGTAAACGATTACAGCATTTCAGAATCATTTCAGCAGTGTAACACAACTTTGTTAGGCAGCAGTTAACGAAAGCAGTATTCCTTAAAACTAAATTATTTGCCAGTAAACGATTACAGCATTTCAGAAGCATTTCTATCTTAAAACGGAAAAAAGAAATCATTTCCAGTGAACGATTTCAGCAGCAGTTAACGAAAGCAGCAATTAAATTATTTGCCAGCAGTGTAACACAACTAAATTAAGCAGCATTTCTTGCTTAAATACGTTAAATTAATTTTAGCATTACTCCCTATGCTACATTATCCTTCATGACAAATGGCATACTGCCACAGCAGTCCACACAGCCCTTCTGCCATAGCAACCAAGCAATGATAGAGTAATGTACACGACAGGTTAATGAGTCTGTATTCAAATCTAACAAACCATGATTCACTGTTATCCCAGTCTTTGAATAGGAATGGAAGTTAAGTTTAAAAGGCATATTGACCCTTGTCACAGCAGGAGCGGGAGCGAGTTTGAATGGGAGCAAGTTACAATGGGGGCGAGTTTTACAGGAGCGAGTTGTTGGGAGCAATTTTGTAGGGAGCAATTTGATGGGAGTGAATTGTCATGTACCCCAGTGAGGTATTTCAATGTTTCAATCATGTATCCTCTTTCTCTCCTTTCCTCTACAGAGTACATATTTAATTCCCTGAGACTTTCCTCACAGGGCTTCAGATGCAGGCTGTGCACCATTTTGGTTGCCCTTCTCTGTACTGCCTCTACCCAATCCTGTCTTTCCTGAGACTGGGCTTTCAGAAATGGACACAGTACTCCAGGTGGGGCCTCAACATTGATCTATACAGAGGTATCACTACCTCCCTCCTCCTGATGGTGATACCCCTCCCAATGCACCCCAGTATTCTATTAGCTTTACCCACTGCCTTATCACACTGCTTTGCTACCTTCAGGTCATCAGATATGATGACCCCCAGATCCCTTTCCTGTTTTGAGATTAACACCCCCAAAAAAATGACATGTTGTCCTTGGCTTCCTGTGCCCCACGTGCATTATTTTGTACTTTTTGGCATTGAAGCCAAATTGCTAAACTCTTGACCAGTCTTCCAGCTTTTTCAAATCTTCCCTAAGTTTTTCCAGCCTCCCAACCCCCGCTACTGTGTCCACTCTGTTGCAGATTCTTGTGTCATCCACAAACAGGTGTATCTTTCCTGTCAGCCCCTCTGATGTCACTAATATAGATATTCATAGGAATCATAGGAAACATACAGAGCTAATAGACTCACATCCTGTGAGCTCATCTTATTAGTTTTTTAAATGTTTTTATTTCGGCCTTCCCTCTCCCATCCTATAATGTTTGTCTAATCTGTTTTTAAATACCTGCGTACTTTCACTGGCCACCACATCCAATGGTACCTTGTTCCATTTGTGGACCACTCTTTGATTAAACCAATTATGTGTTCTCTGTAATCATATGTTTCTAGTTTTCAGCTGCATGGGATGTGCATGTGTATTGTAGGTTTGTTCCCTTATTTCTAATCCTTTGTTATCCCATAGATTGTTATCAGACATTGAAGAAGACCTGTCCCAATACTGACCCTGGAGGCACACCGCTGGTTATTTTACCTTCTTCTGAGTGATCTCCATTTACCACCACCCTCTGAGTTGTGTTACTTAGCCAACTTTGTACCCATATTACTATCTTTGGACCCACTCCCAGGCTGCCCAGTTTGTTTACCAGTCTTCTGCGTGGCATGGTGTTGAAGGCCTTACTGAAATCCAGGTAGATCACATCCACCACTCCTCCCTGATCTACCTTCCTGGTAACCCAGCCAAAGAACTCTGTCAGGTTTGTTTGGCAAGATCTCCCCGCTATGAACCTATGCTGCCTCATATCCTGCAGTCCACTAGTTATTAGGTGTTCCCAATCCTTTCTTTAAGTAGTGTTTCCATAACCTAGCCCACCACCAAAGTAAGGCTTACAAGTCTGTAATTGCCTGCCTTCTCCTTGTTTCCACTTTTTTGTAGTGGGACCACACCCACCCTTCCTCCAGTCCCCCGGAAGTTCCTCCATATCCAGTGATAGATTGAACAGAGCCATCAGAGGTGCAGCCAATTCCTTCTTCAGCTCCTTCAGTATCCTGGGGGTGAACCCCATCCGGCCCCATTGCCTTTTCTACCTTAAGTTTTCTAGTTCCTGAGGACTCCCTCCTCCGTAAAAGTTCTAGTGTCCACTTCCCTTCCCTTACTGCCCCTTTCCCCTATCTGTGGCCTATCACCTACCCCTTCCTTTGTGATTAATGAACAAAAATACATGTTTAATATGTTTGCTTTCTTCTGGTCCTCTTCCACACTTTCCCCCCTTCACCTTTTAGTCTTACTATTCCTGCTTTGCTTTTCTTCTTTTCACTTATGTACCTAAACAAAGTTGTATCCCCCTTTTTTACTGACTTGGCAATGTTTTCCTCCATTTGTGCTTTTGCTTTCAGTACTGCCTTCCCTGATTCCCTCTGTTTCTTCTGATAACTCTCTCTGTCCTCTTCCTTCTGTGTTGACTTGTACCTTTTGAGTGCCTGCTTTTTTCCCCTTACTTTCTCTGTTACTTCCTTGGAGAACTATAGTGGTCTCTTTTTCTCTTTGCTCTTTTTAAGCTGCCTAACACAGAGATTAGATGCCTTCTCAATGGCCTTCCTTATTTTTGCCCATTTTTCCTCTACCCCATCCATTTTTGCTATTCCTGCTAGGGCTTCCCTGAGGCACTCTCCTATTTTCTTGAAATCGACCCTTCTGAAGTCCAGGACCCTCATTTTAGTGTGGTTGGATTCTGGCTCTTTTCTCATGTTGAACTACACCGTATGGTGATCACTGGTCCCCAGGTGGCTTCCCTCTGTGACTTCAGTGACACTGTCCCTGTTTGGGCATGGCGTCATTCCATCACATACAAAAACATGTGGCAATTAATGCCGCAACCATAAGGGCATGCGCTGAAATAATGTTGGGTAAAACACTGACAACCACAGAACAGCGCACACCCTTTCAAACAATGGTCTTCGCCCCCCACAACCCCTGGAATTTATATAACAAACTCCTTGGGGGTGGACTTATGGGATAGGGAGAAACTCGGGAGGGGGGCACTTTGTTTTTTTTTAAAACCTAGCCCCAAAGTAGTAGCACAGGAGGATCTGGGAAGAATTGAATCACAGTCCCAGGTCTCCTGATTACACCATGTGCTGGTGCCTTATCTACGCCACCACAGGAGCAGCTCAACTAGACACCCAGCACACGGCAACTTGATCATGCCTCGTGATAGCGTACAGCAACAGGGAGTAGAGGTAATTCGCTACCACTGTTCTACCCCTGTCGCTGTAAAGTAAGTTGTGCTCTATATGGTACAGTTAATACAGTGCTGTCTTATATGCATGGTATTGAACCGGTATCCCCTGTTTGACAGTACCAGGTCCAGTGTTACCTGCTCATGAGTGTGTTCCTTAACTAAAAGACTGAGAACCTGTGACAAGGGTTACCTCAAAGAACATTGGCAATAAAACCAAGTTTCAAAGAAATACAAGATCACACATACCCCCATAAAGCATAGCATTATGGGATGTAAATGCAAATCATCATGAAACTTTCAACTGGTTCAGCTTTAAGCAAGAATGCATGGTGCCTGAGGAAAGACCCCTGCAGGGATACTAGTATTTCTACTTCTAGCTGTTACTACTTCAAAGAAGCTCCATTCCACATCTGGTAGATTAAAGTCCCCCACCAGCAATACCTTGCCCTTGTTAGACATTGCTTGGATTTCTTCTATCATATTCTTATCTCCCTCCTCCCCAGTCAATTCTTTTATGTATTAGTACATGAAAATGGCTAGCCTACCACAGATATTTACAATGTGGACAGTTCCATAGTCTTACAACTCCCATAAACATATCAAACATATATGTATATGAAAATTTGTAGCCAGGAGAGGCACACTGAGCCAAAGCTAATTTCCAGGTGTGAAAATCCATGGTTACTGAAATATTTTTTTTATTTAGTTTTTGTTGACTTCGAAGGAGGCCTAGACAATTTTTTGCCTATTTTCAGCCTTGTCCAGAGGGAGGTGGATACAGATGGATGCCAACTGAAATTGAACCAGATTTTAAGCTGTTGGTATTTGGTGAATGGGGGAAATTTGGCCAGGACACTAGGGAGATTCCCCTACTCTGTCAGTAGGGGAAGCTGTTGTCCATCGGTCCTGCAGTCAGTTTTCCTGATGGAGTCTGCAAGGATGGGGATGTAGAGGAGGCTGGGGTGCAGGTCTCAACCCCGTCCTGTACTCCTATGGAGACCAAATATTTTTTTGACGCTTTAGAACCTGGGGAATTTAAGGATACACAAGATATATTGAATGGTAATGAGGGAGAAAATATTTTTTATCAAGAAGCTAAAGATTCTAAATCTACCATAGATATAATGGGTCATACTGTAGAATATGAGACTTTATGGATGTTACTAATGGAAGAGCAAAAAAAATTCATGAAGCGGCAACTGAAAATCTCTCATGCTACGGGGAAAATACATCCTCTGGCAGCAGCACTGAAAGAAGGCTCCCTTGACAACAGGACTGCAGCAGATATTATGGAACATACCCCAAATAAGACAAAACCACAAAGAGAAGCCAGCACAGAAAGAACTGGTGCAGGTACATACATCATTTTTCAAACTAATCGTTATGACCAGTCTAAAGCAACTGTATTTACATTTGCAGCAGTGGGGAAATCAGAGAAAGTGACACACTCTCCTATGCTGTCCAATATTAAAATTCAGAATGTTTATGATACTGCCTCTTACTCTTGGCCTGTTGATGATAAAGCGCTGCTGTCTGCATGGGAAAAAATTAAAGTCTCCACACAGAAAAGAGTAGAAATTGATTTACCTGGCTCCAATGGTATAAAGGGTGTGGCTACTGGAAATCCTCAATCTATGGTCAGTCCTGAGGCTGAGGCACAGCCTGAAGTCACAAAACCTGGCACGGAGAAGCAAACAGTAATACAAGGAGACACTGGGTCTGGGGGACAGTTGGGAATGGCACATACAAGTATCAAACTACCTGGCCTAAGACTCCCCCAAGATAGTCACTGATAGCACTGCTGTGGTGACTGAGGCAGCAAAGTTACTGGAAAGAGAAATCTTGAGGAAAAAATAAGTGCTGTGATGATTCCCTAGATCTAAAACTCATTAGGCTGACCCTGGATGTCACACTACCCCATCTCACTAAAATTCTCAGCCTCTCTTTATGCCTAGGTCAGTTCCCCACAACCTGGAAGAGAGCCATAATCACTCCCATTCTGAAGAGTGGCGACCCCACCAACACAACCAACTATAGACCAATTTTGTTACTTCCTCCTCTCTCCAAGGCCCTAGAGAAAGTAGTGTCGGACCAGCTATCAGAACATCTGTCTAAACACAACCTTCTCTGCCCTGAACAGCATGGATTCCGGTTCGGCCACAGTACCGTCACAGCTCTTACTGTGCTCACCTCATTCATCCATAAGGCCCTCGACCAAGACTCTATAGCAGGGGCAATCTATGTGGACCTGACCAAGGCATTTGACACGGTCAGTCATGAGCTATTGCTTAATGTCCTTCCACAACTAAATGTGGTCCCAGAGGCTACTGCCTGGTTCAAGGACTACCTAACAGTCCAGTCACAGCAAGTAAGGATAAATACCCCCATCTCCTCCCATAAAACAGTTTCCTCCGGTGTCCCACAGGGGTCTATTCTTGGCCCTCTACTATTCACCCTCTTTTTAAACTCTCTCCCCAAGTCATGTAGCGGTAGCCTGCTACTCTACGCTGATGACGCGGTAGTGTTTTGGAAACACCCACAGCCGAGCTCTCTCCAGTGAGCTCTTCAGGGTTTCTATTGGGAGCTAGAAACCTGGTTCACTGAACACCGCCTGATTGTCAACTATCAAAAAACAAAGTCCATGATCTTTGCGCATCGACAAAGTACACACAGCCAGTCGGCTCTCCTAATCAAAAACAATCAAGGCGCCCCTTTTGAACATGTTACGTGTTTTAAATACCTGGGAATTACTTTAGACACCTCCCTCTCCTACCATCATCACATTCAACTACTCTCCTCCACTGTTAACACTAGAGTGGGTATCCTCCACAGACTTAAACACTGCTTACCCACACAGGCCATGCAGCTCACGGTCGCCTACTCTATCCTCTCCCTAATAGACTATGGGATAGTGATATACAGCTCTGCGAACCCTACCGCCCTTCGTAGCATCAACACCGCTTTGAATAAAGCTTGCCGCCTAGTCACCGGGTGCGACAGATTAACACATACATGTGAGCTCTATGCACTTACTGGATGGCTAAACTTCCAAGGAAGACTTAAGTACCACTCCTGCGTGCTAGTGAAAAAGATCCTTCTCCAGCTAGCGCCCGTAGGCCTTCTCTCAATAGTCTGTGTTGCCCCCCCCTGGGCGTAACACTAGACTCGCAGCATCCTCCTCATTCCTGGTCTCTCATTGTAGAACATCCCTTGGGCAAAGATCTTTCTGCTACCGTGCCCCTCTTTGGCTAAACACTCTACCCCCCCATCTCTCAGACCCTCAGCCTCTCCCAATTCAAAACAGCAATCAGAGCTGAACTCTGGGAGTCAGAAAAATGTGACTGTGGCTAACTCTCTGCCCTCCTCTGGTTTTTCCATACCCCCAATACACACGACACAGGGTCCCAATTGATCCCAAGAGTCAGCATCATTATCTTGTATCGCTGCCTACTACTGTCACCAGTTAACAAAGCTTATGCCTGGACTGCACCAGCAGTACTGTGTTACGAATTTTTCCTGTTTATTGTGTGTTCTCTGTATTTGTTTACCCTCCACCCTATGTAACTGACGTGGAGCCTTTGCAAAAGAGTCTGTGACTCAAAGGTTTGTAATTCCGATTATATCCAATAAATAAATAAAAATAAGATAACTGAGGAACAGAATTCCAGTACAGCTAAAATAGTGGAAAAACTACACTCATTAATGGGGCTGGATACTAATATCCCTATACCTATACTCAGTAAAGATTGAGAAGGTTTACAGAAGGGCCCGATTTATACTGATGCACAGAACATGCTTCAAAATAACACTATCTGTGCCACTGATGTGGTAAAACAAGCTTTTGGTATCAAGTTACCAGAAGTGCCAGAGGTGTCCTGATCCCCTGAAATAGCCTTAAAAGCTGCAGGCTAGATGCAATCTCAAACTGGGTAATGGATCCTTTAGCCGAACTGGACCTCAGGGAGTTCTTCTCAGTCCACAGACTCTCCTCAATGGCATTCTGCATTGGGTTTGCCAACTCAAGTGGTGCCTACAGAACAGATACCCCCTTCTATAGTTATACCACCACCTACATCACATGCTGGAAAAGCAGACATACTAGAGTACTTTGACACAGTGAACAAAAGCACCCCTGCTCATGCAGTATTAGGGAAGGACCCCCCTAACAAAAGCACTAACCACCTTGCTGTGAACATAGTTTGTCACCCTCCTACTGACAAGATTATTACCAAATCTGTTCACTTAGGTGCCTCCGAGACTCTAAATGATGGAGATCCCTCTTAGGCATCCATGTCTTGACCACTCCTGTCTGATCTTTTCAAAAATAACAAAACAGAGCCATTATCAAGAAGGTATGCTGTTCACCTAAAATATAAAGGGGACCTGAAATTAAAACCAGACAGATTTTTTGTGGGAAAGCAGTTGATTAAAGATTCTTTACATTTTTCACCCGCAGACGTATTCACATTTATCCACATTTCAGGGGAGAACACATTCAATATCAGTTTCAGGACTCCACAGTTGTTAGATCTCTTTTGGATCAGATATAATCAATTGAAATTTTCACCATTATGGACTGTGTTCATTGTTATTCCTTTAACCAAATCACTTATTAAAACAATAACAGTGATATTTTGTAATGAAAGCATGCCAGTGGATGACATATATCACAGACTTCAACAAAGTTGCAAAATTCTCAGTGCTGCAGAAGTCATTCTGGATGATGAGCAATTCTGGATGGACAGATGGATGTTTAAGGTTAAGCTGAGGCAAACAGAAGAAGGAATTTGTCATCTGCCTAATTGCTGTTTTCTGGGATGAGACCAGGGTGTATGTTTTTATGGGGGACTGCCAAAAGCATGCTATCACTGCGGGGCATGTACACACCTCTCCAGCATGTATGATAGTTACATTGTAGTTTGTGTAATGAAATTGGACATACCAGCTTTCCATGTGTTAATCACACTAGATGTAGCCTCTGTGAAGAACATGGACATATATACAGAGATTGCCCATGTGCAGCTTCTAATAAAAGGGATACCATCAACCCAGATGAGCTCATTGATAAAGCTTGAGCTGATTTAACAACTCCACCTACCGCACCCCAGGGACCACCCCTAGCATTTACTACAACTCCAGAACATGTTAAGACTCCAGAACAACAGGATGTACAAGAGGACCCTCCACCAATGCAGGTAGAAACACCTGCTCACCCAGTAAATTTAGCACTGGTGTGCTACTTTGATCCCCAGAATGAAGGTTCTCAGTCACCCCAAATAGCAATGCCACCTCCACAACCATGGGTAACCTCTCAGACTCACAGAAGAGTAACAAGAGCTACCACACAGCCTGTACAACTGGATGAGATTGACATTGTTAACCCCTTTGATGTGTTAACACCAACTTCCAGGGTGACTCTGTGATGGAAGAAGTGTTGGATACACAATCCATAGCATCAGACATTGTACAGCCTGCTGACAAGCCATATGTGGGGAAGAAGAAGCAGAGGAAAAAAAATGCTAACTTTAATTGATGCACTGTACTGTCATTGCTTCCATTAACTGTTATAGTCTAATGTATCAAATGGCTAGGGATTCTCAAATTGATATCCTCCTAGTTCAAGAAACTTGGATGGGATCACTCACTCAGTTGGCTAGTTTTCACTCTGAATGGTTTTGGAGCCCCTCCTACTGGTCCTTCCAGACAGATAAAGCTGATAGGACTGGGATATTATTTTCCGGTACTAGATTATCTTTATTTAAACTAGTTGATCTGTGTCCAGGAAGGATTATGATTCTGGATGGCTATTGGGATGGGGAACCCTGTAGGATTATTAACTTTTATGGCCCCCAAAATAAAGCAGATAGAGTTCAACTTTAGGAAAGTATGCAACCTTTTTTAGCTACTGCCAAATGTCTTATATTTGGAGGAGACTTTAATTGCACTATTACTATTCCAAAAGGACAGAAGTAATTAAAGAAGGTTTATTGTGACTCACATGCCATTTTCAAATGCATCTCTACTGCCGAGCTTCTAAATTGTGTTGATTATATTAAAACAGGTCTTCATTTTACATACCAGAGGGCACAATTTCTCACCCTGATTGATTACATTTTTTTCTGTCCATCTACGGTAATTCATTCTATGGAAATTGTGCCTGTAGAATTTTCAGACCACTTAATGTTAAAAACAGCTCTTGGTAGGAATTAAGATATACCCTTAAAATACAGCAGATGGAAATTGAACATCTGTCAGCTTTCTGACCAAGTAATTCAGGGGAAAGTGATACAATTACTTTGTGCATGGGTGACAGTGTTTGAATTGTATGATGACATAGGGGACTGCTGGTGGGACACAAAAAAGGCTATCCAAAAACTGTTTCAGTCCCTGGGAAAATGTACAGTACAATCACAGTTTTTTAAATATTTAGCATTACATTCTCAACTGCAACTTATGTCTCTGATACCACTACACAAAGGTAATTTAACCTCTCAAATTCAAACATTAAAAAACTAAATGCAAAATCTTCAGTATGATAGGGCTAGCACTTTATGTGCTGAACTCACCTATGGAACTAATAAAACTCCATACATAGACCCTTGTGAGGCACGTAAAAAGAAGAAAAATATGGCAACCTTTCACTCTTTAGTGAATGAGCAGAGAGAATTAGTTACTGTACATCTCCAAAAGATATCTCAAAAATTGTTGAACAGTATTTAGACTTAAATATTAATCCTCCTTTGGAAGTTGAGCTACTTAACTATTTCTCTTCTTTGAAATGTAAGATTTTAAGTCAGGAAAATATACCAACATTAATTTTCTGATTTTGGCTGACAAAATTACAGAAGTTATTAGGACCCTCAAGAAATCATCTATACCAGCTGAGGATGGATTACCAGCTGAGTTCTGTGTAACATTTTTACCAGAATTATCTTTATTTTCACAAAGGGTATTAACCTTTTCTCTAATACTTGAAAGAAAAGTTTTGAAATTTTTTAAGAAGGGGATCCTAATTTTTCTGCACAAAAAAGGGGATAGGAATAACATTCAAAATTGGAGGCCTATCAGTTTATTGAATACTGATTTTAAGATTTTATCCCAAATTTTACATCTGAGGTTACATAAAGTTACAGCTTCAATTATCCATCCAACTCAATTTTGCAGTCTTCCAGATAGATATTGTCAGTATCCTTTAATAATTCTGTGGTAAATATGGGAGTATTTTCAAACAAACAACAAAACAGTTTTTTTCCTCTCACTAGATCAACAGAAAGGATTTGATCGAGTGGATCATAGGTTCCTTTTTCAGGTTTTACAAACATATGGGATACCAGATGCATTTATACATTGGCTGAAACTGCTGTATAGTAATGCAACTTTGCACCCAATTATCCTTGGAAAAGAAGGGCTTGACATTAAATTTCAGGAAGAGGTCAGACAGGGATGCCCCCTGAGCCCATTACTTTGTATTTTTTCCTTGAACCCTCTGATAGAAAAAATACACCTAAATAACAGAATTACAGGTCTGACTGGGAAATCTCCAGACGATGATGTGAAAGTGGTAGCATACACTGATGATACCTGTTTATTACTTAAAAATGCTGAAAGTATTCAAGAAGCACAGGCAGAAATAATTAAATTCTCATTAGTATCCAATTTGAAACTTAATGTAGAAAAATGTAGATTATTGAGACTGGGTCCGGGAGATGCTTTACAGCAGGGGATAGCTAATTTTCTGGTTGCAACAGACCCCATAAAACTTTTAGGGATTTGGTTTGACACATCTGATATTGCACAGTCAAACTGGGAACACACATAATACATTTGTGAATCTAAAGTACTATTATGAAAACGTTGGAAAACCTCTAAACTAAAAAAGGTATTTGTAATAAAACATTTTTACTTCCCTGCAATCTATGTGTAGGATCCATATTTCCATTGCCTTTATTTGGCTTTTGAAACCAGACTTTACAGCATGTTTTCAGATGTTGTGGGGCAGCTGCCTCAATCCCATTAAGAGGGGGTTCACCTACTTGCCAAAATTGAAAGGGAGTAAGTATGATTGAATCAGTTGTTTTCGTACACTCTCTTTTTTTTCATGTATTCATTAAAATTGGCATTACAGGCACAAAAGTTCCTTATGTATAGTTGGATACAGAATAATTTGCATGTGTTTTTAATGAAATGGGGAAAATAAGCCAGTCAAATTTTCTAAATATTTGCAACGTCCTCATTTCTATGGAACTTCTGTTCAAAAATTATAAATGGAAGATTTCTAAAGACAGGATATGGTCCTCTACTCATCAGCATCTATATAAACATATTTTACAAGAAATGTATCCCACAAAACCAGATTTAAAGGGTTGTATTCCATACAGAAGACAAGATGTTTTAACTTTATTAAATGGACACAGAGTGCCACCCAGTATGTGGGAAATATTGTGGTTGAGTTGTTATGAAAGGTTCAGTATACGAGGGAATAATAAACATAAGGCTGTGGAGGAAAGAACATGTCCGTATATGGACTGTCTATCACCAGAAGAAACAATGGAACACTTTGTGTTAAACTGTATTTATTCTAAGAATTTATGGAAGTTTCTGGCACATGCCCGGAAGTAACATGGCTTCAAAATTTAACATATGAAGTATCAATTTTGGGTCAATACCATAATTTTTTTCTTAAATATCACAGGGGCACATTATCCGTTTTTTGACCATTCTAAAATTTTATCTTTGGCAAGCACGGGTACAATGGGTGTTAAGACAACAATATATGCCATATCGTATTTTTCAACAACTGTGCGATACAGCCTTAAAAGAGGTGTGTAAGAAAGATTTAAATTTTCATCCGTTACATAAAGTTAAAATGTGGTGGAAAGGATTTTCTTTTATAGTAAATTATAAATGAAGCAAAAAGTGTTCAAATAGGTATATTAGAATGATATAATGAATGTTTTATGGTTGTTTCTTTATGATTTCTGTATGTTATGCTTTTGAACCCTTCAATAAAAAATTCCCTACTCTTTTCAAGAAGTGCCTTGGGATCTTTAAGATCCATCTGAACTACCACCAGAACAGACAGATGGGACCTCGGTTTAATGTCTCATCCAAAAGACGGCACCCCCCCCCCCATGCTGCACTACAGTGTCAGTTTTAGGATTTAACCCAAGTGCCTGGTGTGGGGATAGAACCCACAGCCTTCTGATCTTCCAGCCTCAGAAGCGAGTGTGCAACCTGCTGAGCCACTGACACTAAAGTGATGACACTGACAATATGAAGGAAAGAAATGTGCAAACAATTAAAATGCCAGTTATGTGGAAACAGTAATGCAGGCATACAATATAACAATTAGTAAAATGATAAATATGGTGTCAATGAGTATGCATAATAAAACACATGGTACTGAAAAAGAATGCAAAGAAGAGTAAATGTGCAGAATAATCAAATGCAAATTCCTAAATCCTGGCAATTATGTGGAAACAGTGAGTATGCAGAATAATCAAAGAATTACAGTCATCAGGGTATGATGCTGGTACTGGACCTATCGAGTCGACCTGTGGAGTGCATGGATCCAGATGTCTTAGTAGTGCACTATAATATGGTGCTGAAGGCTCTGGATTCCATAGCTCCTGTCTGTGTTCACCCCCTCTCCCTCCGCCCTCGGTCCCCTTGGTTTGATGGGACATTGAGGGAGTTGAGGAAAGTGGAACGAAGGTTGGAATGCTGCTGGCAGAAATCTGGTCTGGAAGATGACAGACTTAGATTGATGGCCCATTATATGGACTATCAATCAGAAATCTTCCGTAAGAAGGCAGAGTTCCTGTCCAGGGAGATAGCTGCATCAAGAAATCGACCAGCTCAGCTCTTCCGGACCGTGGACAGATTGTGCAATCCAGCCAGTCTGCGGGGTCGGCGAGCCTTTTCACAAATAAAGTGTGATGAGTTTGCTCGGTTCTTTGATGATAAGGTGTTGTCGATCAGGTCAGAGATATGCAGTTTGCATTCAAATGAGCATGGTGGTGGTCAATGCAAGGTTACAGGCCCTCAGTCTGTCTGGATGGATTTTGACCAGCCAGCGATCCTGGATATCATGAAGATTGTCCAGGGCTTGTGACCGACTTACTGTAGTATGGATCCTGGTCCTACACACCTCCTTGTGGGGTGTATGGATGTGATTGGACCAGTCCTTGCTGAGATAGTCTGGTGCTCTTTGGAACAAGGGGTGTTTCCAGAGTCTCTAAAAGAAGCTATTGTGACACCCCTTTTGAAGAAACCTTCCCTCGACCCAGACTGTCTCGCTAACTACAGACTGATCACTAACCTGCCCTTTTTGGGCAAGGTTATCGAGAAAGTAGTCGTGTTGCAGCTCGAGGACTTTCTTACCACCCATGAAGTCTAAGATCCTCTCCAGTCCAGTTTCAGGAAGAGGCATAGGACTGAGATGGCGTTGATTCGGGTACTTAATGATGTCCTAATAGCGAGAGATCAGAGGAACCATTCGATCTTTGTTCTCCTTGATCTCTCTGCAGAATTTGATACTGTGGACCATGGGATGTTGCTAGAATGCCTCTGGCTGCTCTGTGGATTGTCAGGGACAGTTCTCAGATCGTTCCAGTCTTTCCTCATGTGCAGAACCCAGAGGGTAGTATCAGAAATCTTTTCCTCAGCTCCCTTTGCTCTGTCCTGTGGGGTGCCGCAGGATTCTGTGCTTTCCCCCATGTTGTTCATGGTATATTTGCTGCCATTGGAGCACATTATAAGGCATTATGGGCTGAGTTTTCACTGCTATGCAGATGATACTCAGCTCTATATGTCCTTTGTACCCGAAAAATATGACACTTTATCGGCCTTTAACAACTGCCTCGCTGAGTTTCAGGGCTGGATGAGTACTAACTGGTTAAGACTGAATCTGGACAAGACTGAGATGTTGGTAGTGGACCTGGGTGACCGTGCAGAGAAGTTGACTCCTGAGTTTACCTTCGGCCTTGTGTTAGGGGGTAACCAGTTGAGACCTTCTGAACAGGTGCGGAATCTGGGCGTAATCTTTGACAGTGAGCTGACACTGAAGGCACAGGTGCCAGCCATTGTCAGGTCTTTCTTTTATCATCTGAGGAATATTGCCCAGATAAAACACCTTGTTCCACATGATGACCTTCCTGTATTAGTCCATGCTTTTGTCTCCTCGCGTCTTGACGACTGTAATGCTCTATATCTAGAGTTACCGGAGGTGGATCTCTATCGCTTGCAGCTGGTGCAGAACGCTGTGGTCAGGTTGTTGAGGGGGCTGCCAAGAACTTGCCATATCATACCTATGCTGCGCGAACTGCACTGGCTGCCAGTGTGATGGAGAATCACCTTCAAGGTCGTGTTGTGACCCTACCGCCCTCTTCATTCGCTCAGCTCTGCTGAGGGATTGCTAGAGGTTCCCAAGGTTTGTCTTCAATTGTCTGGGTCCAGAGCCTTTTCTTTTGTGGCCCCAACCCTGTGGAATTTTCTACCTCATCGGATCCGAGAGTGCCAGTCCACAGAGCTATTCAAGGCATCTTTAAAGAATTATTTATTTGAGCATGCCTTTGAATAGGCCATCCCATTGTCTTTTAATTGTTTTTAAATTTATATTTATTGTGTTGGTTGTTTTTTGTGTTGTATCTGTGCTTTGATAATTTTGAAATGCACATTATAAATAAAATCTGATTTGATTTGATTTGATCATACAAATTTGTAAGAAACCATAAAATTGTTATAGAATAGGAACTAACATTTTCAGCTGTTTCATATTGATATGACCCTATCCCTTCAACTGCACAATGTCCCAGGCATTATTATTATTGTGCATCACTTATGTCTCATATTTCATTTGATCTAATTATTATACAGAGAATAATTCATAGGGAACTGTGTATTAAGAAGTTTTTTTTAAATATCTGAGGTGTGTGATGTCCCATAAACCTGGATAACAAAGCTAGAGAGGTTCATGTGGACATCACACACGGAGGGGTAATAAAACAAACAAACAAAAAACCTTCACAAGCACACAGTTGCTTATGTTTTAGTTTTTGTTAATAACTGGTGCAAGGACAAAAGCACACAAAAAAAGAAGGCAACCAGGGGGATCCATGCAAGTCAAGTTTCCTACTATTTAACAATAGAAGGTGAAAGCTAAGCACAAGCTCTCCAAATGTCAAAATAACTGGGTACGATGTCATAGTAGCTTTTTATGGCATTTGATCACACAATGATAATCAGTATGGGGGGAAGGGCTTCAGCATTTATTATAGTCCTGTATTGCATTTTTGTCAATACAGGAAATGGTTGCATTTCTGTGTAATGCATATTGGCAGATTTAACTGGGATTCACAAGATTTCTTATTCATAGAAGTGCAGATAATCAATTTTATTATATTGGCTTGGGTGTTCTCTTATTGTATTGTTGTACTTTGAGACCTCTGCTTTCGGTGTAAGTACTGTAGCTTCTGGATGTATCAGTAAGAAACAATTTTGTTTGTGGTTGTGTTTTCAGTGCACCTCAGACTTGAACTTCTACTACATATAACACTGCTGTTTTAAAGCTTACATATTTTATCTGCAGCTACAACTGTTAAATTGAATAATTTTCAAGCAAAACAGCAGTAAAAGCTTGCCTACCCATCCTTCATGTTACTTACCCTCACCAAAGGCATGCTGAAAGCATATCTTCAGTGGCTGTTCATGTTAAGTTTTTGACCAATGAGATCTTCATCAGATTGGTGAAAAGCTCAACAAAATTGCACATGGAACTGTGCAATAATAATCAGAATAAATGCAACAAGAGGCTAAAGCAATGTACAACAGTTGTGATATGATCACTGCAGTATTACATTCCTTGAACATTGTGCAATTTGCTAGATGGGGGCACATCACTATGTAAATGCTGCAACACTGATATGTTATTGGAGCTTTGCAACAATAGAACAGTCTGCACTGTAAATGTCTGTGGTTGGCTAAGCATGTTCCTATACTAATAGAATAAATAAACTGAGCCAAACCCCATGCCAACATCATTTACTGGAGTGAGGACTCTTATTTAGCCATCTGCAGGTGGGCTTCTAGTCTCCATGGTGTTTTTGACAAGAGTCCTAATGAAGGTCCACCTGATTGCAGCGCTGAGCACCTGCACTTGGCGTGGTACACAATTGTTTGTCCCACCTCTATCTATGAAACTGAACAGCATGTCCTTATGACCATAAGTACTAAACTCTAATAAATTTGGGCTTGCTGAGCTAGAAGCTGCCTGACTGTGGATCTTTTCGAACAGTTAGTTTGAGCCTTTCACAAGAGTTCTACTGTTGTCTTTGGAGTGACTATAGAGCGGTCTATACCATAGATATCACTTTAAATATCCAAGCATGTTCATATACTAATAAATAAACAAAATAAATGAATTGAAGGAAACTCATGCCCAGCATTATTTACTGGAGTGAGGACTCTTATAAGCTTACCAGCAAGTGGGTTACTAGTCTCCATGGTGTTGTTAACAGAGTCCTGTCATGTCAGTATTCTAACACTTTAGTGAGCTTGCACTATATTCTTTTGAATTTGAAAACAAAACTAATTTGGTGAAAGGTTGTATATTTAAAATGTTTTTGCGTGTGGATTTACCACAGTGGCAGTCTAAAGGATCAGTCTGCCTACATGATTTTAAACAAGCATTTGTCAATGCCAAATGTTCACTTGGAGGTTTGTGCTGGGATGGGTAATGAGCACCCTTCATTACATATCATGGTCCAAACCTGTAAGTCAGGTGCGAAAACACATTTTTGGCATGGCGTGCAAAATGGCAGCTGTCGTGATAATGCGGTGGTATGACAAAAGGCTATGTTGAAAATGTGGAGTCAAAAATATTAAAATTAAAAAGTTATGGAGTGCATAGAAACATTTCAATGAATGCTCGTAATCATACATTTTTAAGAATTCTTCACCAAATTTTCAACATAGGCTTTTGGGACCCCACATCATGAACAGTTGCACTGTATTTTCATTAATCAGTCTCAAAAGGTGATTTCATGCAGGACAATGCCATTCCATACCAGAGGTGCTAAAACACTTTTGGGTGGGATGTTAAAATGATAGCTGTACAGTTCGTGAGTGGTGTGAAAAATGACTATGTTGAAAATTTGGAGTCAAAATATTAGAAACTACCAAAGTTACATACGTGCATGAAAAATTTCAATGAGCATATATAACACAGCCATTTTAGAATTTTCCCAAAATTTCAACATGGAGCTTCTTGGCACTCGCCTCATGAATACTGTCACTGTTCTTTCATTAATCAGTCCTGAAAGGTGATTTCACTCAGGGACTGCGTCAATCAGTCCTGAAAGGTGATTTTGTGCAGTGACGAAAATCACCTTCTGGGTCCAAATAATGAAATGAGTGCTAGTGTTCATGAGTGGGGTCCTAAAAGTCAATGTTGAAAATTTGGTGCAAAATATGATAAAATGTCTGAGGTATCAACATAAGTTCAAACACAACTGATAGCCATTATATGGCACTTACCTTTATTCCTCAGTTTGTGGTTCAGCTTTGAAGAGTGCAAATGTGTCCCAGTCCACAGAACATGACAGCGGATGACCTCAGATGGTAAGTATGGGGTAAGGGGGGTGGTGGGGTGGAGGGTGCTCAGTGGGAGGATTGGGAGAGGTGCAGCAGGGTCAAAGAGGGACTATTTTCTTTTTTTTCAGGGGGAAAAGAAACATTGCGGGACTATTTTTGTTTTTTACAGGTTTGCCACAAAACATCTGGGGACACTGGGAGTGGGTTCCCCAGTATTCTGGACTTCTGGGAGGGGGGATACAGATTAGTGAACACTGGGAGTGGGCTCCCCAGTGTCCGACACTGGAAGTGGGACAGTGGACATCACTTGGGACACTGGGAGTGTGCTCCCCAGTGTCCTGGACTACCGTGAGGGAGATACAGACTTGGGGACAATAAGTAAAGCCACAGGGCAGCTAACGAAGAAGCCTGGAGGTGGGGGATCAGAGGAGCATGGACCAGAGATTGAGTGCAACTGGCTGCAGGAGCTGCCAATAAAAAAGCTGCAATGTGGCTAAAGTGAAGCCTTGGGGGCGCAGAGGGGCGAGCACCAGAGAGATTGAGTGTGGCAGGTGGCTGGAGCCACCAATAAGTAAAGTGGCAGCACAGCAAACACAGAAGCCTTGTTGGAGGAGGGCAGAGGTGAGCACTGGAGAGATTGTGTGTGATGGGCAGCAGGCCACCAATAAGAAAGCTTCAGCATGGCTAAAGTAGAAGCCTGGAGGGTTGAGGAGCGAGCACCAGGGAGACTGAGTGCGGTGGTGGCAATAGCTGCCAATAAGTGAAGCCACAGCACAACTAATGTAGAAGCCTTGGGAGCATTAGAAGAATGAGGGCCAGAGGCATTGAGTGCAGCAGGTGGCAGGATGTGCATGCCCGGAGTTATGGCTATGAAAGAAATGAAGCACTCTCTCATTGGAGCGGTTCATTTCTTTCAAGCCGAGGTCAAGCCATGTCAGCAAAAAATACTACTATCATGACCAGAGTGGCTGGTCATTGGTGTACACTGCCAAGCCTTTTGGAGTTTTAGCTGAAATTGGCTCAGTAGTAACACATCTCTAAAATGCCGTTAGTAGATGCAAGACGTTCACTTGCGCTTAAATTGCTAGCTGACAAAATGCGATATTTCATTCATATGACTGAAGAAAGGTTTGACATGCATACTATACTTTTTATTGAGCTTTTTTTGTTTGTCCTGAAGACTAAAATTAGGCAGTATTTTCTCATTCTTGCTTTGGGAGAGGGATGGAGGCACAGTTTTCCTTGGAAATATATATTTCATCTTTCCTTTTGGTCACTGAGAAACAACCATAAAACTAGTGAGCACAGAGTGATGGATTTCCTTTTTTTTTTTTTTTACTTTCTATTTTATTCTCTTCCCCTTTCCCCTGTGCTCCACCTTGTCTGGAGCACCTGGCATCTGCCTCAGTTCCTTCTTCCCCGGAGCCCTGCATTAGTCCCCCCATGTAGCCTTGGTTTTTCCCCCCTAGGTGGGGACAAGGTGGGGCCTGTACACCCTGAACTAATGTCACTTTATCGGGGCTACTGCATGAGACACTTAGGGGACTATTGAGGTCTGTGCTGGTGCTTTGTCTTCCAGAGCACAAGGAGTGATGTTTTAGGTAAATATGGAGTGGAAAAGATTTTCATCTATTGTGCTCACCAAGTTAAACTAAAAGGAATCTGGTTTCATAAATGCATCCAGTTTAAGTTTGAAACTTTCCATTGAAGGGCTACCCACCAGCTCTTCAGGTAGTGTGTTCCAAGATGTTACTACCCTTTCGTTGTACCACATTTTCCATCTTCATGTTCTGCAGTTTTCACTTTGTAACTGAAGTGTATGTGCCCTGGTGGAGTAGTGTTGGTTGTGGAATTCAAAACCCAGTCTCTCCCACAGGTCAAGGTCAGTAGTGCTCTAAATAACATGCACATATCCCCAGTCAATCTCCTGTACACCACTGAGTACAGCCCCAGTTCACTGTCTCTGGCTGTATTCATTACCCTCCATGTCCCTTATTGATCTTGTATCCTTTCTAGTCTCTCAATCTCATTTCTGTGATATGGAGACTAGACCTGAGACCCATATTCAGATGACAGAACACAGACTGAGCTGGAACTACTTCTTCATTTTCAGGTTAGAGATCTTAAGGGGGCCAGAGATCATTAAAAATTACTGTGATTAACAGGCATATGATACTTCCAAGATGGTAAAAATCCTATTTGTGTGATATGCATACCCTGTGTAAGAGTAGGAAGTTCAAGATCCAGTGAGATGTCATGTCAGACAGGTTAGAGAAAATACTCTACTTGCAGCTGTGAATGAATGCTGAGGTAGGCTAATGAGGGCCTCTTGGGGGGTATAAAATGTATAACAGAAGCTTTCTCAGTCACTTTGTGTCAGTCATTGTTGTGTATTCAGACACAGGCACTCTACTGGCTCTGAATGGGAAAGTCAGTTCATAGACTGCCAAGGGTAAGCCTAAAGGCATGGTCACACAGCCATCTTTGCAGTGCAGCAACCTGAGCATATGGGTTATGGTGGTGAAAAGGCAGCCATGTGGACACTTACCATAGCATGGTAAGTCATTCTCTCA
This sequence comes from Neoceratodus forsteri, assembly GCA_016271365.2. Classification (NCBI taxonomy): domain Eukaryota; kingdom Metazoa; phylum Chordata; order Ceratodontiformes; family Ceratodontidae; genus Neoceratodus; species Neoceratodus forsteri. The sequence continues at coordinate 718,959,390 of CM057458.1, read as the reverse complement.
TCCTCTGCCTGAGCAGGCACAGGAGGGGGCAAACTTTTTAGAGCGAGCAACTTAAGGAGTCATGTGGACAGGCTGCGCTGCTCACTCCAACACACAGCTAAGCTGAACTTCTTCCCCAGTGTGAGCTGATGGCATTTGTCCCATGCACAGACCCTCTCCAACACAGCTCACATCAGCATAGGGGGGTTAGTGTAAACAGAGACCAGAGTGGCACAAGAGTTTTGGGCAGCACCGGTGCAGTCAAAAATCGAAAGTGGAGTAGCTGAATAACCATGCCTTAAGATTTGGGAATTGAAAACCATTGCAGCTGATGGCTCACACCACAGATAACTACAATAACTGTACATATTTCAGTACTTGACTAAATGGACTTGTTTTTCTACTTTGACTAAACAGTATATTTTCTGTCCAGAGCTAATAAGAAGCAAAACATTTTCTGTTGTCCAGAGATATCATTGAGACACTGCAGAGAGAAATTTGAACCCCTCCTATGTTTAGAGACACAGGTAATATGGATATGTTCCCAGGTGTATCTCCAGAGCCAGTAGTATGTGGCTGTTCAGTGAAGTAATGGCAGGGACCTCAAGCAGAGGATCTGCTGTCCTAAAACAAAAAAAAAACCTGGGAGCCACTTACAGTTGGGAAGGTAGTGGCAGCTACCATTTAAGTAACTGACTGTCATCCCTGAAGTGGAGTGAGTGAGCTTTGTGGAGTCTAGAAGGAAAGGCAACAAGTCCAGCCAGAACCTACAGTATGTAAAGGAGTTCACCCTGTGAAACTAACCAGGTCGGTCTTTGAAACAACTCTGTCCCTTTTTCTGCTAAGGATCTAGCTTATACAATGTTTTTGAAAATAATATCCTCTATATTACAAAAATGTAATTGTGTGAAAATCTCTGTCTATCTGTCTGTCTGTCTATCTATCTATCTATCTATCTATCTATCTGTCTCAAAGGTTTTATCAGGAAAGGCATACTGAGCTGGTAGCAGCTTGTTTCCAGATGTGTCCTCGTGGGAGATAGAAGTGCTGTTCAAAGCAATAAATATAATAAGGTGCATACAAAACAAATAAAGCGTGGAACAGTAACTGTACAAGAGATACTGAGAATAATGTGTGGGCAGCCATATAACAGGCTGCCTTTCCATAGAGGGGTTGAGATAACAGCATATAAACCTTGAGAATGAAACTTGAGAGGGCCATGCTGTCAGCTCATCCCAGAGATGGAAACACATGCCGAGTTGTGTGAGGCTGTCCATATTTTACTTAATATAGTATGTGTTTTTTATATAGGAGTCACAGACACCCTCCAAAGTGAAAAGAAGTACTGATCTGTGATCAAAACTGAATTTACAGACTTTTGCGTGTTAAAAGAAATAACTCTGGGCACTGGGTGCTTAGTAAGCAACTGTGTGTGAGGGTGAATGAGAATTTAAAATGCAATCACACTCAGTTCCTGATATATGCACATGCTTAGGACACCCTGTTTTTATCACACTTCTGAAATGGCATACAACCAAAATTGTATTGAAATCAATGGAGCCACTAAGTAAAGCATACTTTCTCACTTACTAGTCACTTTTTACTTTTAGTGAATGTATCAAACTCATTGAAAACATGCTGTCAGGAGGTCTAAACCTCACTCTCAGGTTCTTGGCAATAATGGACATGCAAGGAATCACAGACACGTTGCAGAAGAGTAATACAACTTGTTTATTACTACCAAAGAAAAATCACAATTGTACTAAGTAGTTCTTACCAATAGGAACTGGGAGCCAATGCTAAGCGTTCCCTATACCTCAAGAAATCTCCCTGTCTCCTGGGGTCTCCGCGGTGGAAGATGTAATGTCTTACATTATATACCTATGACAATTACCATGGTTACTGTAAGATAGAAACATTTCTAGTTACAGAGATGAGCCCTATTGGCTAAATTAGAGATGGCTCCTCAGTCCAAGATAATACTATACAATTCTGTCGTAGTCATCACTTTGTAGAAACAAAGAGGTAGAGTTTGTACATAGCCGTGTAGTAATACAAATCATTAGAAGATGGCAATGCAGACTCGTATATCATAATCATTACAGGGACACAGATGTCCTAACATCTTATAAGCAAGAAATACATATGTATATTGGAAAGTAAAGTGTATAGCAATAATGTACATACATATCTAACATACTAAAATGGCAACAGAATAGGCCTAACGGTCTTTCGTGTCTGCTCGTTTGGTCAGCCCCCACCCTGAGTGCTGACCTTGCTGCCCCCCTTGCCTTCCCTGGCTTCTCCCTTCCCAGTTCCGGATATTCTTGCTACATTGGATTTTGCTTCCAGAACCCTTCCCCTGTACCTGTCCCACCCCCTCTTGAACCCCTCCACTGTCTCTGCCTCCACCAGCCCCCTAGGCAGCGCATTCCATGGCTCCACCACCCTCTCAGTGAAGTAGCACCTCCTCCTTTCTCCCCTGAATCTTCCCCCCTCCAGCTTCCACCCATGCCCTCTAGTGGTCTGCTCCTCCTTCCTTTGAAGCACCCTGACTGTTCCTCCCCTATTTACCCTCTTCATGTACCCGAAGACCTCTATCATGTCCCCCCGGTCCCTTCTCTCTTCCAATGTGTACACATTTAGCTCTTGGAGCCTCTCCTCATAGGTCCTGTCCCCCAAGCCCCAAATCATTTTGGTTGCCCTCCTCTGGACCCTCTCCAGGAGGTTAATGTCCGTCTTTAAGTGTGGCCTCCAAAACTGCACGCAGTACTCAAGGTCGCGGCCTCACCAAGCAGTTATACAGAGGGAGTATCACTTCCTCCTTCTGGAGGTGATCCCCTAGTGATGCATCCCAGCATCCTATTGGCCTTGGCTGCTGCCTCCTACAAGTCTCAGAGTTGTTCATCTTGACATCCACCACCACCCCAGGTCCCTCTCAGCCATCGAGACTTGTAGCATCCCCGGTGTACACTTGGCCTGGGTTTCTGGCCCCAGGTGGAGTACCTTGCATTTCCTGCATTGAACCTCAGCTTCCACTTTCTAAACCATCCTTCCAGAGCCTCCAGGTCCCCCTGTAGGGCCACCCTCCCCTCCTCCCCATCCACCACCGCTCCCAATTTCGAGTCATCCGCAAAGAGACTCATCTCACTCCTGATTCCTGTCCTTATGTCAGAGACTTAGGCGTTGAACAGAAGGGGCCCAAGGACTGATCCCTGTGGGACCCCACTAATGACCCTCCTTGGGGATGAGACTATCCCGCCAACTAGTCCTGGAGCCAATTGCCTATCCATCTGATCGTCTGGTTCCCCACCCCATTTCTCCCAGCTTATCCAACAGGCCCACGTGAGAACAGAGTCAAATGCCTTGCTGAAGTCTAGAAAGAGGACGTTCACTGGTCTACCAGGTCAAGGCACTCGTCACCCAGTCATAGAATTCCACAAGGTTTGTCTGACATGATTTCCCTGGGATGAATCCATGCTGTCTATCATCCAGGCACCCTGACTTATCCAGGTTCCCCCCTAGCCTCTCCCTGACAATGCCCTCCATCACCTTGCCCACCACCAATTTCAGGCTGACAGACCTGTAGTTCCCTGCCACCTCCCTTGATCCCCCTTGTGGATAGGCACTATATGCGCCACCTTCCAGTCCTGGGGCACCCACCCTGTCCTCAGAGATATGGTGAAAAGTTCCGCCAGGGGTTTCGCCAGGACATCCGCAAGTTCCTTCAGCACTCTGGGATGTAATTTATCCGGCCCCAGTGCTTTCTCTGTCTTAAGGGAGCTGAGGGCTTCCCTCACTCTCTCTGCTGTGATTTCCACTTCCGGTACCTCTTCTCCCTGCTTAGCCCTCCCCCCTCCTGCCAGTGATGCCTCCCCCTCTCCCCAGACCCACCGATCTGTAAGGGTCCCCCCCCCCAGTATCACTGTCTCCTCCCATGTATGATGCAGCACCCCCATTTTCCTTGGTGAAAACTGAGGTGAAGTACTCATTTAGTACCTCAGTCTGCTCCCTTGGGTCTTGTGCCCATCTCTCCCCTGATTTAATCCTGCTAATCTGCCCCTTCACCCTTCGTTTTTCCACAATGTATCTAAAGAACCCCTTGTTCCCTCTCCTAATTTCCCTGGCCAGGTTCTGCTCCTTCCTTGCCTTAGCCGCCCTCACCACCCTAGTGGCCCTTCTAGCCATCCGCTCATACTCCCCTCAATCCCTTTCACTCCTTGAGCACTTGAATTGCTTATAGGCTGCCTTCTTTGCCCGCACCACCTCCTGGACCTCCCTGGTCCACCAGCAGGGTTTTTGGGCCCTACCGCATTTTCGTCTTACTCTTGCACAGGTGCTGGTAGCATCCTGCACCCCTTTCCTGATGATTTCCCACCTACTATCAGTGTCCATGTCTGACCCAATCCCATCCAATTGCTCCTTAAGGATCCTTCCCATTTCCTTAAAATCCGCCCCCCTGAAGTCGGTTACTTCTGTCTTTGTGCAGTCTTCTACCCCTCCTAGGTCCAGGAAGAACCAGACCATGGCATGGTCACTCCCCACCAATGGGTCCCTTACCTCCAGGCCCCCAATCTGGTCACTGTCTGCCAGGACCACATCCAGTATCCATGCCTTCCTGGTCTGTTCCCTCACCTGCTGAGTTAGGAACGCGTCTTGAAAGACATCCAACAACCTCTGTTCCCTGGTCACAGAGGATGTCATAGTCTCCCAGTCTGTTCCTGGCATGTTTAAGTCCCCCAACACCACCACCGTTCCTCTGTCCAGTCTGCAGTGTCTCCCAAGATCTGCCACCAGACTGTCCTCCAGCTCCTCCGCCAGGGCAGGGGGTTTATACACCACGCCTATTTTTACTCTCTTGCCCCCCCCTTGTTATCAAGGTGACCCAAATCGCCTCCATGGTTCCCTCCGCCTCCTCTACTCCCCCTATGCCAATGCAGTTTTTGACTATCATTGCTACCCCTCCTCCCCTTCCCTCCCCCCTGTCCTTCCTGAACATAGTGTAACCCTCCAGGTTCAGGTCCCAGTCATGTCCTGCAGTGGCCCAAGTCTCAGTGACTGCTGCCACATCCACTGCTCCCTCAGTTAGCATCGCCTGGAGCTCAGGCATTTTATTGCCCAAGCTCCTGGCATTTAGCAGGACTACCTTCCACCCTTTCCCTATAGTTCCATTTCCCCTGCTCGTGTTCCCATGGGGATTCTGTTGTCCCCTGGTCTGCACTTTGCCAGTCTGCCTTTTCCCGCAATCCTCCAGCTCCGGGGGTGGAGACAGAGTCCCTCCTTTATCGGCACCCTCTTGACAGCCTTTTCTCCCATCCCTCCCCTCTCACAAGTTTAAACCCCACTTTTCACCAATGAACCCTCTATTTTCAACTTAAGGATTCTCTAGCATACAGCTCTTTATCCTACCAGGTCTCCCCAATCCCCATCAACACATACCCTCTGGCCTCACACCACTCCCTGAGCCACTGGTTTTCTCCTAATCTTCCTTTGTGTTCTCCACTAGCCCTTGGCACCGGCAGGATTTCTGAGAAGGAAACTGTGCATCCTATGTCATGACAGACCCTGGCAAGCTCCCTGAATCTTGCCTGTATCTCTAGCTCTCTATTCCCCTCAATGTCATTTGTACCCAGGTGGACCAGTATGTCCGGGGAACCCCCACAATCCTTTGCCAGCTGATATACCTCGTGCTTAGCCCTGTGCACCGTTAGTCCAGGGAAGCATCTTGTTCTAACTGGCCAGGCTTCTCCCTCCCTATCCCATTTGATACCCCTGATCATAGAATCCCCCAACTGGAGCACTCTGACCACTCCTTTTCCTCCATTTCCCCCCCTTCCATGTCCCTCATCCTTTCTACCAGCTCCTCCACCCAGCCGGCTCCTTGTTTCTCCCCCATCTGGGTGCCACATGCCACCCCCTCCTTATTTACCATGGCCATCCCCTCTTCTCCAATCCTATGCCTCTCCTCCTCCTGAGTATCCTTCTGTACCTTGCTAATTTCCCCCTCACTGCTCACGACTGGTCCTTCTCCCCCATCTGCTAAACTAGCCTGGCTTGTCCTCCCTTCCTTTCTGTCTCCATTTAGTTCCTCCTTGCTCCTCGTGCTCCCCCTGGCCTAAACCCTCAGCTCCCTTTATTGAATCCTTCTTGTACTTCTGGTCCTTCTCCTTACCTTTCCTCCAACTGGTCTTTCTCCTTGTGCTTTCCTCCCTCTTCCCCACCCTCCTGCTCTGATTCACTGCTCCCCCATTTTCCTGTGTTCCAGGTCTCCCTGACATCTACTCTTAATGGTAGATGCCCTTAGCCCCTATATGTTAGTATAACATATGCCTAAATGCTAGCTGTCTGCGGTGTACCTGTGGAGGTACCAATTAGGGTGCAGGAGCTAGTGTAACATTCCTTCCTTGTTGCCTCAAAGGGCAACATCAGCAAGTAAGGAAATGGGTAGGGAGCAGGGGTTGTTTACAGACCTGATGCGAAAGCCTTGTAAAGGAACTCCGGCTGCTCACGGTGTTGGCATAATGTGCACCGTAGGCAACAAAGCATAATAACAAGAAAAAATATCAAAAATGCTTGAACAATAACAAAACCTTTAGAGGTAATCTCTAACTAAGTGTTAGTAAGTGCACTATTCATATCACTATCATCAATAAGTGCAAGGACAGCTTCATTAGCTATGGAGATATCATTGCTGATGTGGATAAGGTGGGTGTCTTTTCTCTCTAAAAGTGATTTCAAGGTCAAAGTGAGAGGATCAATGTGAACATTAAAGTAAGATAAATACTCTGAAAGAGTAACCAGATAATCAGGGTTATTATCAATGATATCAGCATCCATAAGGGGAACAGGGGGAATAACTGTGTGCCCAATAACGGTTTTCTGATGTGGGAGAAAGTAGAAATTTGGAGTATCAATAGAGCATGTTTGCGAACCATACATGAAAGTCTTATAGTTAGTAACAACACAGTATTCACCATCTGAGTTATATTGGATTTTCACTGTAGGCAGTCTCCATTTTTGCAACTGTACTGGGCAAGTATAAGTCTGTTTGGAAATCCGTGTTGACAGGCGGTGAACCTCCTCCTGGTAAGACTTGTATAGTTTGGAATCGTCTGGAGCAGATGTTGAGTCCTGGTATTCTGTGCCTTAAGTGATGATGTCATCGTCCATGGAAAAGGACCATTTGATACTGTCTGGGGAATAGCCACACACAGGTTTAATAACATCAAATATGTCACATTGACACAAATAAATATACTCTTTCTTACACAGCAGTCTGTGTGGCACGACCATGCATCCAGAAGAGAATGGAAAACCAATAGAGGAGGCAAATAAAGGTGTTCTCTATAGATGCCTTCATCAAGGTACCCAACGGAGTGTACAGATGTGAGTTTATCAAATATAGCTGTAGCAGGATCAAAACGTGGTAAAGAAACAGTGAAAGACACAAACATAGTATCCTTAATAGAACATTTCTTAGAAGTAAAACATGGACCAGTGTTAGGGTGCCTGGTCACAAAACCCAAATTCCTAGCAGTAGAAATTAGAATAGTTAGAGTCTGTAGCATACACATGGCAACACAATAAGAGGATTTACAATGAGGACAATACCATTTGGAGATACGTCTGTCATTTATGATATCAGGGATTCTTCCAGATTCTAGATCACGGAAGAGATTGTTGATGGTAGTAAAAATGTAAGAGCCATAGGCGGAGCATAATATCTCATAGGCAATATATTGCTTATCTGCTTCTTTATTGTTTTGTGCAAGAAGTGCGTTAATCTTATCCTTAGACTCTGAAAATGCCTTAGCAATGTTGTGCATATTGTATACAATGTATCTTTCTTCCTGACTAAGGCCATCCACAAAGTGCAATAATTGGGGTATAGTATAATTTACCAGACCAGATTGGAACTTCTGTGAATGTGATTTGATAGCAGCAATGTCGGCCTTGTTACAGATGGACATTACTGTACCAAAAACACCAGTGACAGTGCCTGTGGCACCAGTGACATCAGATGTGTCACTTGTATTACGTTTATGACTTTGATCATCAGTATTAGGTTTTCTCCTAAAATTGCCTCTATGCTCAGTGGTGTGTAGTCCAGCAATAGGGTCTTGTTTACGGATTTGGAAAGCTGCTGAGCTATCAAGTAACAAAGTACTATAAAACAGTGATGTATTAGTAGTAATATGAAATACCAACTTATTTCATATTCCAGTAAGTCAAGTTAAACAAAACAGGTAAATGCATACATTGTAAGTTGTTATTAAGTGTGCCTGGTAAAGCAGTGGCTATGAGGCCACTATGAGCACTAGGGGTTTGTTTTGGACATTCCAATAGATGTTTCTCAGTAGAGGGTAGCACAGATAAATACACAGCAGCTGAGGCCATGTTGTGTACAGCACAAAATTTCCTGGCAGAGTCTTTAGACAATGAATTACAAATATGATGGGTCAATTAAGGCAGTGATATTATATAGACCAGAGTGTCTAAGAGAGGTCTGGAGCAAGGACAAAGTACTATTTGGTGATAATTTTGCATTGGTCCAACCATGAAAAGTTCCCTTGGAGAGCTTGGCCACTGGGAGTATTTGTCCTTGAGATTTAGCTTGCCACCCAGTTTGTAGGGTAGATTTTTCAGGAACAACAACTGAGGCAGTGAGGTAGACATCTGAACCTTCCTGGACAGTGATCAAATTGTTGGGAATATTCATGGAGACTCCCTCTGGGGTAGTTGCAGGTGGATCAAGGTGAGGAAGGAGGTGCTTTACTGTGCATTGGATGCAGGGGATAACTCCTGAGATGAGGAGAAAATGAAACAAGATAGCCATCTTGTCAGTGTATCTGAAAAGGAAAATCAAACATTGGTAAATTAGACCTATTCCACCCAGTGGGGTGAAGAAAAGTAATTATACTCCTTTATACAGTTTCAGCTGGTTTTCATGTAACCATTTGTCAGTCAGTTTGCTGTTTTACATGAGTCTAACCTGATAAAGTGCTGGACTGAGCTTGTTGGCAATGGGGTAGGGTCCTTCTCATTTATTGGAGAAGGAATGTGTGGGATGTGCAAATCTGAGAACTATAACCTGATCTCCAACTTGCCAATCCACCTCTAGTGCATGTTTGTCAAACTGGATTTTGGACGGTTGCTGGGCCTTGCCCATTCAATTAGCAGGATACAAATGAGTGTATATGAGGTCTTGTCTGAGTTTTTCCACATATTGGTCCACTGAGACACAGTCTGCAGTGGAGGTGTGCAGGTCAAACAACAGGTGTTCAGGTAATCTCATATGTCTACCAGTCATCACCTCTAAGGGTGTCAGCTGGGTGGTGGTTGAGGTTGTGCTCCAGTTGCCATAAGGAGTAATGGCAGTAGGGAATCCCAATCCTTGGGATTGTCCTCAATGAATTTGGAAAGCATTTGCTCAGTCCATCTGTTGGCTTTCTCTACTTGACCTGAAGATTGTGGGTGGTAAGATATATAGAACTTCTGATGAACTCCAAGGAGTTCAAGTGCTTCTTTTATCAACTCACCTGTAAAACTGGTTCCTTTGTCTGAGTCTACCTTGAGAGGTATGCCCCACCTGGAGAAAATCTGTTCCACCAGGATTTTGGCAGTGGTTTTAGCAGTGCATGTCTTAGTGTGGAAAGCCTCAACCCACTTAGAGAAGAGATCAGTGACCACAAGGCTTTATTTGTTGTTTCTGCTGGTATAGGTTAAGGGACCAATAAAGTCAGTCTGTATGGCACGCCAAGGGTCAGAATGCCTTTGTGGTAATAGCTTGGCATTATGTTTGGTAGGGATGGGGTTGTTTTGGGCATAAACATGGCAGCTGTCTATGTACTGTTTGACATTTTTAGTGACACCAGGCCAACAGGCAGTGGTCTTAAGCCTTTGGAGTGTGTTATCCACTCCTTGGTGTCCACCAGTAGGGGTGTTGTGCACCTGGTGCAGAAATTCAGACGTAAGATGATAACAGACCACCCACAATTTGGTGGTGGTGTCATCTGGTTGATACCAGATGAGCTTGTCATCAGGAAACAGGTGTAACTTACCTTCATGCCTTCAGTAGGGGTTGTGGTTAGGTATATTCTTCTCAGTACCTTTGTCCAGGTATCTGAACACATCTTTGAGTTCAGACTCAGCATGCTGAGCTTCTGACAAATCCAAGGGGAAGAAGGGTTCAGATTTCTTCCTGACTGCTGCAATGTGTACAGCCGCTTTGGCCTCTGGATGGTCCATCATCCAGGTGTCTCCCATCCTCAGGCCCCTTCCTTTGCAAGAGTGTCAGCAGTGTCATTGAAGGCAGGATAGAAGTAGGTATGGGTGGGCCTTAACTTTGTGTACATAGAGTTTGTGTGCAAATTTCTGTGCCAATGAGTGAATGTATATTACCAGTTCCTTATGTTTCACTGGGCTGCCATCAGAGGAGGTTAAGGAGTTCTTCTGCCAGAAAGGAAGGAATTCTGTAAGGGAACAACAAACCCAGTTAGAGTCTGTAAAAATGATGGAATGCTTGGTTCCATGCTGGATGAACTCGAGGGCACAGGCCACCACTGCCATCTCAGCATACTGTGATGATGCCATACTGCAATGCTTAGAAATCTTATCAGTGTTACCGTAAGGGTAAATGACTAATATGCCCATTCCTGTGATCTGTTCTTCCTGGCAGTAGGAAGCTGAGATGTCCTTAAAGACATGGCACAATGAGGTGTGCTCAAGTAGTTGTGGTGTAGAAGGAAGGAAAGGACCTGGATTTGGTAGATCAGGTGGCTGCAGTGTACAGTCATGGGGTTCTCCTTGAAAAAGGAGGCCATGCGCCAGCATGGAAAGCATTTTGGTTGGGTGGACCTTAATATCTCTGTCCTGGAGAAGTAGGGACCAGTTTGTCAGCCTGGTATTAGAGACTGACCAATCCTTTACTCTGTCTGATAGCAGAAAGGTTGTTGGGGTGTGGTCTGTGTTAATCAGTGAGGAGTACCCAATGTCTTGGTTATGGGACATCACAGCTTGGTGTGAATGGGACCCCAATCCAGGAGACATCCTTTTAGTAGTTCATACAGAGGGTCGGCCTTCTGAGCAAAGTGAAAGGAACCTTCTGGCCACCTACTGGGCTGTCAAGCACTTTCTGTATATCATTGGGTACTCTAAATGCCTCCAAATGTCTTTGTAGAATGGGAGAGCTTTGGAAAAGCTTGTGGTTCTTGAACAAATCTATGACGTCATACACTTTGTTGTTCGCAGAGATTGTTCCACTGGGGTCATGAGCTGTGGTGCATATGCAATGGCTCTCAGGGTGCCATGGACCTTCTGGGCCAGCACTGCAGACATAGCTATGTCAGAGGTGGCACATTCCAGATGGAATAGCAAGGCTGAATTGAGGTTGACCAAAGCTGGTGCTGAGGCCATGGCCTGTTTCTGTGACATCACAGCTTGAGTGTGAATGGGACTCCAATTTCAGGAGACATCCTTTTTCAGTAGTTCATATAGAGGGTTGGCCTTCTGAGCAAAATCACAAATAAAATCTCTAGAATAGTTTACCATACCTAGAAACCTTCTAAGGGTTGCCACGCTGGTAGGCAGTGGCAATTCTTGCAATCCTTGTATCTTCTTTCAGGTAGGGCTTCGGCCTTGATCTGTTATCATCAGGCCCAGAAAGAGTACCTCTTTCTGACATAGTTGTGCATTTGCAGGGAACATTTGAGGCCTGCCTTCTTGATGAGGGTCAGTAGTTCATCCAAGAGATCCAGATGTTGTTCTTGTGTGGCTGTGGCCAACAACAGGTTGTCCACATACTGCAAGAGACACTGGGGTATAGAGAAACCCTCAAGGGAGTCCATCATGTGTAAATGGAACAGGGAAGGGCTGTAGTGGAACCTCTGTGGTAAGCAGGTCCACGTGTACTGCCTGCCCTCAAAGGTGAAGGCAAACTTATATTGACTTTTGGGGGCCAATGGCAATAACCAGAAACCATTGGAAATGTTCAGGGCACTAAACCATTGTTGGTCAGGAGTTAGTAGTCATAGTACATCTGATGCCGATGCCACAGTTGGGGCACAACTGGGGTGACCTGATTTGGTCTCCTATAGTCAATAGTAAGTCTCCAGGCACCTGTGGGTTTTCTACAGGCCACGCTGGGAATTCACAGTGAAACACATGTCCTTATTATGCCTTGCTTGAGGAGTGATTTTATTTTTTCCCTAAGAGAAGGCAAAGCCTCAGGTGGAAAAGGGTATTGCCGTTGTGTCTCATGTGCTGGGTCTGTCACTTCAATGACAGTGTGCATCCTGCCACAGTCATGCTTGTTGGTGGCAAATGCCTCCAAATGTCTTTGTAGAATGGGGAGGAGCTTTGGAAAAAGCTTGTGGTTCTTGAACAAATCTGTGACATCATACTCTTTGTTGTTCGCAGAGATTGTTGCAACCACATGCGAATCAAGGATCATGATGGTGTGATATTGTCCCTGAATTTGTATCAGTAACATGTTGACTAGGTCTACCACACAGGTGTCTGGTGCCAAGAAGTCAGTTCTGATTATACTAGAGTGATCATGCAGTACTATTAACTGAAAGGTATGATAGGCCTTCCAGTTTCAGTTTGAAACTTTCCATTGAAGAGCTACCCACCACCTCTTCAGGTAGTGCATTCCAAGATGTCACTACCCTTTGGTTGTACCACATTTGCCATCTCCATGTTCTGCAGTTTTCCCTTTTTAACTGAAGTGTATGTGCCCTGGTGGAGTATTGTTGGTTGTGGAATGTGGTTGTGGTTTAGGTGTCCCAATGTCACAGGTAGTGGCAGGAAGTGGTATGCAGGTAACCTAGTTCCGTCTACACCAGACACATTGGTCCTCCATCCGGTGGACCAAGGTGATGTGTCTGGGTGGTCATCCTGTAGTACAGACACAGCTGCGCCTGTATCCAGTAATACTGTCAGTATGTGGCCCCCCACCTTGACCTCTGTGCAGGGCCTTCCATTTGTATCCAAGGCCAGCTTGTTTACAATCTGAACTGGGGCCTGTAATTGTCAATCTGTACCAGCGGAGAAATAGGGGAACTCTTGAAAGACAGCCTGGGCCTGGTTCCTTTGAACCATCTCACCATGCTGCACTGATGCTGTATAGGGAGCCGCTTCCACGTTCAGGCCTGTAAGGGCCAGAGAACCTGGACTTCCAGTGTCCCTATGGCCTGTTGAGGCCTGTTCTCCTGGTTGTATTGCTGAAAGGGCCTGAACAGGGATGGCATCCATTACGGAACACACTTACCCGAGAAGATCTCAGAATTTCTGGTTTACATTGGCCATTTCCCTATGCGAAGGGCCTGATCTTTGTTGTTTACCCTTGTTGTTTTCGTGGTGTTTCTTATTTTTGTGGTAGTTCCGGTTCACACTCCAGGATTGTTGTTGTTGTTGGGCCAACTGAGGGTGCTGGGTGTCTGTGGGGGGTGGCTGAAGTTATGGCTATGAAAGAAATGAAGCACCCTAATTTGAGCGGTTCATTTCTTTCAAGCAAAGGACAAGCCACATCAGCAAAAAAAACTACTGTCATGACCAGAGTGGCTGGTCATTGGTGTACACTGACAAGCCTTTTGGAGTTTTAGCTGTAATTGGCTTGGCAGTAACACATCTCTAAAATGCCATTAGTAGATGCAAGACATTTCTCATTTAAGTGCAAGTGAACTAAAAAATGCTAGCTGACAAAATGTGATATTTCATTCAGATTATTGAAGGAAGGTTTGATGTGCATACTATACTTTTTATTTAGCTTTTTTTTGTTTGTCCTGAAGACTAAAATAAGGCAGTATTTTCTCATTTTTGCTTTGGGAGAGGGATGGAGGCACAGTTTCCCTTGGAAAGATATATTTCATCTTTCCTTTTGGTCACTGCGAAACAGACATAAAACCAGTGAGCACAGAGTCATGGATTTCTTTTTTTTTTTTTACTTTCTATTTTATTCTCTTCCCCTTCCCCCTGTGCTCCACCTTGTCTGGAGCACCTGGCATCTGCCTCAGTTCCTTCTTACCGGAGCCCTGCAGTAGTCCCCCCCATGTAGCCTTGGTGTTTCCCCCTGGGTGGGGACAAGGTGGGGCCTGTACACCCTGAACTAATGTCACTTTATCGGGGCTACTGCATGGGACAGGCAGGGGACCCTTGAGGTCTGTGCCAGTGCTCCATCTTCCCAGAGCCCAGGGAGTGATTTTTTCCTCTTTTTCTGGGCATGCTGTGTGCCCTGACATCAAGGCAGAGATCCATCGACATCCAGCATGCCCAACCCCTATCTGAATGGTCGAGCACTTGCTGTACCCCCGGCCTCCACCCGGGGTCAGTCAAGCAGTGGACCTCGCTCCCCCTCCCCTCCCTCCCTGGAGAAGGTGAGCAGTTCACAGATGCTCAGCCTCCTCCCCCAGCTAGCCCTCTGACTGCTCAGGCTCATTCCTGAACCTGGGTCATTGATGTCTGCGGTAGCGCTACCACTGCACCATCAGGCTGGACTAGTGTCATGGATTTCTCTGCCTAGGAAGACATATATCATAGGTAAATATGGAGTGAAAAGATTTTCATCCATGGTGCTCACCAAGTTAACATAAAGGAATGCGGTTTCTAATGCATCCAGTTTCAGTTTGAAACTTTCCATTGAAGGGCAACCACCACCTCTTCAGGTAGTGCCTTCCAAGATGTCACTACCCTTTGATTATGCCACATTTACCATCTCCATGTTCTGCAGTTTTCCCTTTTTAACTGAAGTGTATGTGCCCTGGTGGAGTATTGTTGGTTGAGGAATTCCAAACCCAGTCGCTCCCACAGGTCATGGTCAGTAAGTGCTCTAAATAACACGCACATATTCCTAGTCCATCTCCTGTACTCCACTTGAGTACAGCCCCAGTTCTCTAAGTCTCTGGCTGTATTCTTTACCATCCATGCCCCTTATTGATCTTGTTGCCTCCTTTGTATCCTTTCTAGTATCTCAATCTCATTTCTATGATACGGAGACCAGACCTGTGCCCCATATTCAGATGACAGAACACAGGCTGAGCTGGAACCACTTCTTCATTTGCAGGTTGGAGATCTTAAGGGGGCCAGAGATCAATAAAACGTCACTGTGCTTAACAGGAATATGATACTTCCAAGATGGTAAAAATCCTATTTGTGTGATATGCATACACCTGTATAAGAGTAGGAAGTTCAAGATCCAGTGAGATGTCATGTCAGACAGGTTAGAGAAAATACTCTACTTGCACTGTGAATGAATGCTGAGGCAGGCTAATGAGGGCCTCTTGGAGCTATAAAATGTATAACAGAAGCTTTCTCAGTCACTTTGTATTAGTCATTCTTGTGTATTCAGACACAGGCACTCTGCTTGCTCTGAATGGGAAAGTCAGTTCATAGACTGCCAAGGGTAAAGCTAAAGGCATGGTCACACAGCCATCTTTGCAGTGCAGCAACCTGAGCATATGGGTTATGGTGGTGAAAAGGCAGCTATGTGGACACTTACCATAGCATGGTAAGTCATCCTCTCATCCTCTGAGTGAGCTGGCACAGGAGTGGGCAAGCTTTTTGGATTGAGCAACTTAAGAAACCATGTAGACAGGCTTCGCTGCTCACTGCAACATGCAGCTAAGCTGGACTTCTTTCCCCAGCTTGAGCCAATAGCATTTGTCCCATGCACAGACCCTCTCCAACACAGCTTGCATCAGCACAGAGGGGTTAGAGTAAACAGATACCAGAGTGGCACAAGAGTTTGGGGCAGCACAGGTGCAGACAAAAATTGCATGTGGAGTAGCAGAGTAACCATGCCTTAAGATTTGGGAATTGAAAACCATTGCAGCTGATGGCCCACACCACAGAGAACTACAATAACTGTACATATTACAGTACTTGACTAAATGGACTTGTTTTTCTACTTTGACTGAACAGTATATTTTCTGTCCAGAGTTAATAAGAAGCAAAACATTTTCTGTTGTCCAGAGATATCCTTGAGACACTACAGAGAGAAATTTGAACCCCTCCTATGTTTAGAGACACAGGTAATATGGATTTGTTCCCAGGTGTATCTCCAGAGCCAGGAGTATCTGGTTGTTCAGTGAAGCAATGGCAGGGACCACAAGCAGAGGATCTGCTGTCCTAAAACAAAAAAAAAACCTGGGGGCCACTTACAGTTGGGAAGCTAGTGGCAGCTACTATTTAAATAACTGACAGTCATCCCTCAAGTGGAGTGAGTGAGCTTTGTGGCGTCTAGAAGGAAAGGCAACAAGTCTAACCAGAACCTACAGTATGTAAAGGAGTTCACCCTGTGAAACAGACCAGGTCTGTCTTTGAAACAACTTTGTCTATTTTTCTGCTAAGGATTTAGCTTATACAATATTTTTGAAAATTATATTCTCTGTAGTACAAAACGGTCATTGTGTGAAAATCTCGGTCTGTCTATCTGTCTATCTATCTGTCTGTCTCAAGTTTTTATCAGGAAAGGCATACTGAGCTGGTAGCAGCTTGTTTCCAGATGTGTCCTCATGGGAGATAGAAGTGCTGTTCAAAGCAATAAATATAATAAGATGCATACAAAACAAGTAAAGCGTGGAACAGTAACTGTACAAGAGATACTGAGAATAATGTGTGGGCAGCCATATAACAGGCTGCCTTTCCATAGAGGGGTTGAGATGACAGCATATAAACCTTGAGAACGAAGCTTGAGAGGGCCATGCTGTCAGCTCATCCCAGAGATGGAAACACATGCCGAGTTGTGTGAGGCTGTCCATATTTTACTTAATATAGTATGTGTTTTTATATAGAGTCACAGACACCCTCCAAAGTGAAAAGAAGTACTGATCTGTGATCAAAACTTAATTTACAGACTTTGCATGTTAAAGAAATAACTCTGGGCACTGGGTGCTTAGTAAGCAGCTGTGTGTAGGCGTGAATGAGGAATTTAAAATGCAATCACACTCAGTTCCTGATATATGCACATGCTTGGGACACCTTGTTTTTGTCACCCATCTGAAATGGCATACAACCAAAATTGTATCAAAATCAATGGAGCCACTAAGTAAGCATACTTTCTCACTTACTAGTCACTTTTACTTTTAGTGAATGTATCAAACTCATTGAAAACATGCTGTCAGGAGGTCTAAACCTCACTCTCAGGTTCTTGGCAATAATGGACATGCAAGGAATCACAGACACGTTGCAGAAGAGTAATACAGCTTGTTTATTACTACGAAAAGGAAAATCACAGCTGTCCTATGCAGTTCTTACCAATAGGAACTGTGAGCCAATGCTAAGCATTCCCTATACCTCGGGAAATCTTCGTGTCTCCTGTGGTCTCCGAGGTGGAAAATGTAATGTCTTACATTATATACCTATGATAATTACTATGGTTACTGTAAGATAGAAACATTTCTAGTTACAGAGATGAGCCCTATTGGCTAAATTAGAGGTGGCTCCTCAGTCCAAGGTAATACTATACAATCTGTCATAGTCATCACTTTGTAGAAACAAAGAGGTAGAGTTTTTACATAGTCGTGTAGTAATACAAATCATCAGAAGATGGCAATTCAGACTCATATATCATAATCATTAGAAGACCCAGATGTCCTAACGTAATAAATAAGAAATACATGTGTATATTGGAAAGTAAAGTGTATAGCAAATAATGTACATACATATCCTGCCATCTGCTCTTATACGGTAGATGCCCTTGGCCCTATATGTTAGTATAACATATACCTAAATGCTAGCTGTCTGCGGTGTACATGTGGAGTACAAATTAGGGTGCTGGGAGCTTATATAACATTCCCTTCCTTGTTGCCTCAAAAGGGGCAACATAAGCAAGAATAAGGAAATGGATAGGGAGCAGGGGTTGTTTACAGACCTGATGCGTGAGCCTTGTAAAGGAACTCCAGTTGCTCACGGTGTTTGCGTAATGTGCGCCATAAGCAACAAAGCATAATAACAAGAAACAACATCAAAAATGCTTGTATAATAACAAAACCTTTAGAGGTAATCTCTAACCAAGTGTTAGAAAGTGCACTATTCATATCACTATCATTAATAAGTGCAAGGACAGCTTTGTTAGCTTTGGCAATATTATTGTTAATGTGGATGAGGTGGGTGTCTTTTCTCTCTAAAAGTGATTTTGAGGTCAAAGTGAGAGGATCAATGTGAACATTGAAGTAAGATAAATACTCTGAAAGAGTAAACAGATAATCAGGGTTACTATCAATGATATCAGCATCCATAAGTGGAACAGGGGTAATAACTGTGTGCCCAATAACGGTTTTCTGTTGCGGTAGAAAGCAGAAATTAGGAGTATCAATAGAGCATGTTTGCAAACCATACATGAAAGGCTTATAATTAGTAACAACACAATATTCACCATTTGAGTTATATTGCATTTTCACTGTAGGCAGTCTCCATTTTTGCAACTGTACTGGGCAAGTATAAGTCTGTTTTAAAATCAGTGTTGACAGGTGGTGAACCTCCTCTCGCTAAGACTTGTATAGTTTGGAATCATCTGGAGCAGATGTTGAGTCCTGGTATTCTGTGCCATTACTAGTGATGTCATCATCCATGGAAAAGGACCATTTGATACTGTCTGGGAAATAGCCACACACAGGTTTAATAACATCAAATATGTCACATTGATACAAATAAATATCCTTTTTCTTCGCACAGCAGTCTGTGTGCGGCATGACCCATGCATCCAGAAGAAAATGGAAAACCAATAGAGAAGGGAAATTAAGGTGTTCTCTGTAGATGTCTTCATCAAGGTACCCAACGGAGTGTACAGATGTGAGTTTATCAAATATAGCTGTAGCAGGATCAAAACGTGGTAAAGAAACAGTGAAAGACACAAACATAGTATCCTTAATAGTACATTTCTTAGAAGTAAAAAATGGACCAATGTTAGGGTGCCTGGTCACAAAACCCAAATTCCTAGCAGTAGAAATTAGAATAGTTAGAGTCTGTAGCATACAGATGGCAACACAGTAAGAGGATTTACAATGAGGACAATATCATTTGGAGATACGTCTGTCGTGTATGATATCAGGGATTCTTCCAGATTCTAGATCACGGAAGAGATTGTTGATGGTAGTAAAAATGTAAGAGCCATAGGCGGAGCATAATATCTCATGGGCAATATTTTGCTTATCTGCTTCTTTATTGTTTTGTACAAGAAGTGCGTTAATCTTATCCTTAGACTCTGAAAATGCCTTAGCAATGTCATGCATATTGTATACAGTGTATCTTTCTTCCTGACTAAGGCCATCCACAAAGTGCAATAATTGGGGTATAATATAATTTACCAGACCAGTTTGGAACTCCTGTGAATGTGGTTTGATAGCAGCAATGTCGGCCTTGTTACAGATGGACATTACTGTACCAAAAACACCAGTGACAGTGCCTATGGCACCAGTGACATCAGATGTGTCACGTGTATTATGTTTATGACTTTGATCATCAGTATTAGGTTTTCTCCTAAAATTGCCTCTATGCTCGGTGGTGTGTAATCCGGCAATAGGGTCTTGTTTGCTGATTTGGAAAGCTGCTAAGCTATCAAGTAACAAAGTACTATAAAACAGTGATGTATTAGCAGTATGAAATACCAACTTATTTCGTATTCCAGTAAGTCAAGTTAAACAAAACAGGTAAATGCATACATTGTAAGTTGTTATTAAGTGTGCCTGGTAAAGCAGTGGTTATGAGGCCACTACGAGCACCAGGGGTTTGTTTTGGACATTCCAATAGATGTTTCTCAGTAGCGGGTAGCACAGATAAATACATAGCAGCTGAGGCCATGTTGTGTACAGCACAAAATTTCCTGGCAGAGTCTTTAGACAATGAATCACAATATGATGGGTCAATTAAGACAGTGATATTATATAAACCAGAGTGTCTAAGAGAGGTCTGGAGCAAGGACAAAGTACCATTTGGTGATAATTTTGCATTGGTCCAACCATGAAAAGTTCCCTTGGAGAGCTTGGCCACTGGGAGTATTTGCCCTTGAGATTTAGTTTGCCACTCAATTTGTAGGGTAGATTTATCAGGAGCAACAACTGAGCTTGTTGGCAATGTGGTGGAGTCCTTCCCATTTATTGGAGAAGGAATGTGTGGGATGTGGAAATCTGAGACCCATAACCTGATCCCCAACTTGCTAATCCACTTCTAGTGCAAGTTTGTCCAATTGGATTTTGGACTGTTGCTGGGTCTTGCCCATTCAATTAGCAGCACACAAATGAGTGTGTATGAGGTCTTGTCTGAGTTTTTCCACATATTGGCCCATTGAGACACAGTCTGCAGTGGGGGTGTGCAGGTCAAACAACAGGTGTTCAGGTAATCTCATATTTCTACCAGTCATCACCTCAAACGGTGTCAGCTTGGTGGTGGCTGAATGGTGTGCTCCAGTTGCCATAAGGAGTAATGGCAGTAGGGAATCCCAATCCTTGGGATTGTCCTCAGTGAATTTGGAAAGCATTTGCTTAATCCATCTGTTGGCTAGCTCTATTTGACCTGAAGATTGTGGGTGGTAAGGTATGTAGAACTTCTGATGAACTCCAAGGAGTTCAAGTGCTTCTTTTATCAACTCACCTGTAAAACTGGTTCCTTTGTCTGAGTCTACCTTGAGAGGTAGGCCCCACCTGGAGAAAATCTGTTCCACCAGGATTTTGGCAGTGGTTTTAGCAGTGCATGTCTTAGTGTGGAAAGCCTCAACCCACTTAGAGAAGAGATCAGTGACCACAAGGGTGTATTTGTTGTTTCTGCTGGGATTGGTTAAGGGACCAATAAAGTCAATCTGTATGGCATGCCAAGGGTCAGAATGCCTTTGTGGTAATAGCTTGGCATTACGTTTGGTAGGGATGGGGTTGTTTTGGGCATAAACAAGGCAGCTGTCTATGTACTGTTTGACATCTTTGGTGACATCTGGCCAACAGGAGGTGGTCTTAAGGCTTTAGAGTGTGTTATCCACTCCCTGGTGTCCACCAGTAGGTTTGTTGTGCACCTGGTGCAGAAATTCAGACCTAAGATGATGATGGACCACCCACAATTTGGTGGGGGTGTCATCTGGTTGATACCAGTTGAGCTTGTCTTAAGGGGACAGGTGTAACTTACCTTCATGTCTTCAGTAGGGTTTGTGGGTAGGTAGATTCTTCTTAGTACCTTTGTCCAGGTATCTGAACACATCTTTGAGTTCAGAGTCAGCATGCTGGGCTTCTGATATATCCAAGTGGGAGAAGGGTTCAGGTTTCTTCTTGACTGCTGCAATGTGTACAGCTGCTCTGGCCTCTGGATGGTCCATCATCCAGGTGTCCCCACCCTCAGGCCTCTTCCTTTGCAAGAGTGTCAGCAATGTCATAGAAAGCATGATAGGGGTCATGTATGGGTGGGTCTTTACTTTGTGTACATACAGTTTGTGTGCAAATTTCTGTGCCAGTGAGTGAATGTATATTACCAGTTCCTTGTGTTTCACTGGGCTGCCATCAGAGGAAGTAAAGGATTTCTTCTGCCAGAAAGGAAGGAAGGCATTCTGTAAGGGAACAACAAACCCAGTTAGAGTCTGTAAAAATGATGATATGCTTGGTTCCATGCTGGATGAACTTGAGGGCATAGGTCACCGCTGCCATCTCAGCATACTGTGATGATGCCACACTGCAATGCTTAGAAATCTTAACAGTGTTACCATTAGGGTAAATGACTAATATGCCCATTCCTGCTATCTGTTCTCCCTGGTAGTAGGAAGCTGAGCCATCCATAAAGACACGGCACAATGAGGTGTTCTCAAGTAACTGTGGTGTAGCAGGAAGGAAAGGACCTGGATCTTGCAGATCAGGTGGCTGCAGTGTACAGTCATGGGGTTCTCCTTGAAAAAGAAGACCATGCGCCAGCATGGATGGCATTTTGGTTGGGTGGACCTTAATATCTCTGTCCTGGAGAAGGAGGGAGCAGTGTGTCAGCCTGGTATTAGAGACTGACCCATCTTTTACTCTGTCTGATAGCAGAAAGGTTGTTGGGGTGTGGTTTGTGTTAATAATCTGTGGGGAATTCCCAATGATATACAGAAAGTGCTTGATAGCCCAGTAGGTGGCCAGAAGATTTCCTTTCACAAAGGCTACACTTCTGTTCTACTGGGGTGAAAAGCTGTGATGCATATCCAATGGCTCACAGAGTGCCATGGACCTTCTGGGCCAGCACTGCAGACATAGCAATGTCAGAGGTGGCACATTCCAGATGGACTGGCAAAGCTGAATTATGGTTGACCAAAGCTGGAGCTGAGGCCAAGGCCTGTTTCAGTGATGTCACAGCTTGGGTGTGAATGGAACCCCAATTCCAGGAGACATTCTTTTTCAGTTGTTCATACAGAGGGGCGGCCTTCTGAGCAAAATCACAAATAAAATCTCTAGAATAGTTTACCATAACTAGAAACCTTCTAAGGGTTGCTAGCTGGTTGGCAGTGGCAGATCTTGCAATCCTTCTGTCTTCTTCTATGTAGGGCTTCGCCTTTATCTGTTATCCTCAGGCCCAGAAAGAGTACCTTTTCTGATATAGTTGTGCATTTGCAGGCTTACATTTGAGGCCTGCCCTCTGGATGAGGGTCAGCAGTTCATCCAAGAGACCCAGATGTTGTTCTTGTGTGGCTGTGACCAACAACAGGTTGTCCACATATTGTAAGAGACACTGGAGTGTAGAGAAACCCTCAAGGGCATCCATCATGTGTAAATGGAATGGGGGGCTGTTGTGGAACCCCTGTGGTAAGCAGGTCCACATGTACTGCCTGCCTCAAAGGTGAAGACAAACTTATATTGACTTTTGGGGGCCACTGGCAATGACCACAATCCATTGGAAATGTCCAGGGCACTAAACCATTGTTGATCAGGGGTTAGTAGTCATAGTACGTCTGGTGCCAATGCCACAGTTGGGGCACAACTGGGTGTGACCTGGTTTAGTCTCCTGTAGTCAATAGTAAGTCTTCAGGCACCTGTGGGTTTTTCACAGGCCACACTGGAGAATTTGCAGTGGAAACACATGTCCTGATTATGCCTTGCTTGAGGAGTGATTTTATTTTTTCCCCTAAGAGAAGGCAAGGCCTCGGGTGGAAAAGGGTATTGCCATTGCCTCTCATGTTCTGGGCCTGTCACTTCAATTACAGTGTGCATCCTGCCACAGTCATGCTTGTTGGTGGAAAATGCCTCTAAATGTCTTTGTAGAATGGGAGGAGCTATAACGCCATACTCTTTATTGTTCGCAGAGATTGTTGCAACCACATGCAAATCAAGGATCATGATGGTGTGATATTGTCCCTGAATTTGTATCAGTAATATGTTGAACAAGTGAAGCATTTCAAATACCTGTGGGTTATGCTTGACTGTTCCCTCTCCTATGCAGAGCACATTGAGAATGTGGCCAAAAGAGTCAACAAAAGAATTGGGCTCCTGCACAGGCAGAAGAAATGCCTAATACCTGAAGCACTCTGAACCGCAGTCCATAGCACAGGTGTCTCCGCCATCGATTATGGATTGGTCATATACAGCTCAGTCACCCCACCTCACTACATGGGATAGCAGTAGCCCTAAACAAAGCCTAAACAAAGCCTAGGACTGCTCACCAATTCCCCTGACTAACGCACACATGTGTCCTTTATGAGCAAGCCGGGTGGCTACAACTTGAGAACAAGATACAATATCAAACCTGCCTCTTAGCTAAAAATCACTACTTGACTTCAGCCTCCTGGAGTCAGAAGCCTATTAAGCTTATTCACAGGCCCACACCACACCAGGAACTCTGACCATCAGGCTCTCACCATCCCTCGCTGCAGAACCTCCCAAGGACAGAGGTCATATGCCTATCGGGCACCATATGGCTCAATAACCTTGGCACTGAACATAATGCCATGCAGAGATTGGGGCTTTTCAAGACCAAGCTAAGACAACACCTACTGAAGAAAAGCTCCTGTGACTGTACTTTCTAATTACTCCACACACACACCCACTTCTGACCCTGGTCTTATTCACCTTTCAGGTTATTAGCATCTCCTCGCTACTCCTACTTTGTCCTTCTATCCTGAATTGTCCACATTTTGCCCTGCAATACCCTGCACTCTCCTCTCCCACCTCCCCTAAATAGTCATCATGCCCCCCACCAGTGCCCCCTACTCTCCTTTCTGGATAGTTGCTTACTGTCTTTACCTGACTATGCCACCTAGCTGCTACTGTTACCTGAATTATCCTAGCGTTAAACCATCTCTGTTTCCTATTTACAATGTATTTTGTCTATGTTTACTCACCTAGCTAGATACTCCTAAACCACAATGTATGTATACCACCCTTTACAACGTGGAACCTTTGTAAAAGAGTGGTCTCCCATTCAAAAGGTGTTGTAATCCACGGTTGAATAAATAAAAAATTAAAAAAATGTTGGCTAGGTCTACCACACAGCTGTGTGGTGCCAAGAAGTCAATTCGATTATACTAGGGTGATCATGCAGTACCATTAACTGAAAGGTGTGATAGGCCTTCAGGTGTCTCAGTGTCACAGGTAGTGTCAGTGAGTGGTAACCTAGTTCCGCTTCACACCAGACATATTGGTCCTCCATCCGTGGACCAAGGTGATCTGTCTGGGTGGTCATCCTGTAATACAGACACAGCCATGTCTGTATCCAGTGGTACTGTCAGTAGGCTGCCCCTGACCTCGGCCTCTGTGCAGGGCCTTCCATTTGTATCCAAGACCAGCTTGCTTACAATCTGGACTGGGGCCTGTAATTGTCAATCTGTACCAGTGGAGGCATGGGGGAGCTCTTAAAAGAGTCTGGGCCTGTTCCTTTGAACCATCTCACCATGCTGCACTGATGCTATATAGGGAGTCGCTCCAGGTTCAGACCTGTAAGGGCCTGAGAGCCTGGATTTCCAGTGTCTCCATGGCCTGTTGAGGCCTGTTCTCCTGGTTGTATTGCTGCAAGGGCCTGAACCGGGATGGCATCCATTACGGAATGCACTTGCCCGAGAAGATTTCGGAATTTCCGTTTTTAATCTGCTAGTTCCCTATGTGAAGGGCCTGATCTTTGTTGTTTACCCTTATTGTTTTTGTGGTGTTTCTTATTTTTGTGGTAGTTCCAGTTCCCACCCCAGGATTGTTGTTATTGTTGTTGAGCCTACTGGGGGTGTTGGGTGTCTGTGGGGAGTGGCTGTTTCTCTTGAGCCTGCCCCTCCACCACGTAGTGTATAGTGGCATCCGGAATGGCTTCCATGGCAGCTACTTTCTTGGAACCGGAGCTTGAATCATGGATGTAGAGTTGATAAACTCTCCAAAAAATATTGTCAAATCTCTCTGTGGTGGGATAGGTGGTTGGCTCTACCTTTTCTCTTACTGCAGGGATCATGGTCCTAAGGAACAAGGTCTTATATTCAATGAGGTCCACATCTGCAGCTTTTCCTGCAAGGTGCTTCCCTGCTCGGTAGGCCATCCAGAGCCTCTGGTGGAAAGTCGCTGGACTTTCTTTTGCATTCTGTTTTATAGGGAATGTGAGTGTCACCCTACTACATCTGGGTTGTGTGCAGAAATGAGCTCAGATGCCACTTGAGGGGATGGCCATCCTAGTGGATGACATCAGGAGTTTTACCCACAGGCCAGAATCAATGGTCTGGCATAGGATCAGGACCTGGTAGTCTGCAGAGAGGCAGAGAGACTAAGTATTTCACATTTAGCACGCACCTTTCCCCAGTGGCAACTGAGGTTGTTGGATGGGTTCATTCAACCAATGTTGCCAGCTATTTGCTGAACAGAGGAGGCCATTTGTATGGGATTATTGGGATGATCAAGCATAGGTAGATTACCTCGGGCACCCTCCAGGGCTGACTGAGCCACAGCTTCAGCCACAAAATGAACCATGCCTTCCTGAGTACCAGCCTCATGCAGAAACTGTCTAATCTGGGTCTTGAGAACCCATTTATTTTTCTCAGAGATGGGCACAGTGTCTAAGGCACTCTCAATCGTTTTCTTTATTTCTAGCCTGTCTTCCACATTAATAACGGCTGTCGGTGGTGCTGTTGTGACTAGGCCTAGGCCTGCTCCCCCCATCATGGGGGTCACCATGTTAGCGTAACCCATGATGTGCATCATGCCGTCAATGATGTAGGATGTGGTGTCATGTGACAGGGTTTGCCATGTTGTGGATGGCGGGAGGTGTCTGGGCCATAGTAGGGTGTGACTGGGCATTGGACTGAGAAGTGTCATCATCTGACTCTCCTCTTCAGATGAAGTTGATATGGCAGGGCTACGCCTTCCATTGCTGCTTTGACGTGACCAGTCAGTACCTCTCGTGATGCCGAGTTTCACCATTTTGGATTCACATTCTTCATGACTCACTCTTGCAACATTCTGATCCACTTCATCCTGCATCTGCTTCTGTAACACTCTATACGTGGCGTCGATTTGCAATTATCCTTAGTAGCTAAACCTAAGTCATTACATACCTGGTTTATGTCATCCTGTAACTCTCCCAACTCTTCACGCATTTGTTTATTCATTCCACTTTACAAGTCATTCATTTGCAAAGCCTGCCCTTATCCTGTCTCAAACTTTCACACTCCTGCTTCAACATACAAAGTTCCTGCTCACCTGCCTGAACAGAATGATGCAAAAGGAATCATTTTCATTTCACAGAGTTTGGAGCTCAGATTCCAAATTCTGCTCATGTCTCACACATTCCGTTTCCTGTAACCCCATCTCCTGCTTAAGAGATGCGATTTGCAGTTCAAGGGATTGAAACCTCGCTTCGGAGGCTTCCAAAGCATCGTAGAGAGCCATGACCAGCAGCTCTTTAGCTTCTCGCTTTCTGGCAGTTTGTCTCATCTCTAAGTACAGGGTTGAAATCCACAGCACAGGGTTTTCAGATTGACTTGCATACTGTGTGAAGTCAGCCCATCCTCCATGGAAGGCAAGGAAGTGTGAGACATTGAGTCTCAGTTCTATGCAGATATTTGTTATTGTGGCCATTGTGTGGGAAGGAATGAAAAATTAAACTGTGAAAAGGTGCCGTGCTGTGTATCGATCCACAACAGGTGCACTAGTTCACAGTCGGACTATTGTGCATTGTAAGCTTGTAATTCAAAACTGCTGTGGAGTGGGTTGAGTCGGCATTGACCATGCCCAGTAAGCATCCAGACTTTTCAAGTGATTACAAAGTGGGTGAAAAACAGGATACGTGGTGCGGGAATGCACACCTGCAGTCCCCGTTGGTAAGGGAAAAGTTTTTAGCAACAAGTGAAACTTTGCAAACACCAAATATTGCCTGCATGCGGTTGCCAATTGTCAGGAGGTCTAAACCTCACTCTCAGGTTCTTGGCAATAATAGGCATGTAAGGAATCACAGACATGTTGCATAAGAGTAATAAAGCTTGTTTATTACTTCCAAAAGGAATATCACAGTTGCTCTAAGCAGTTCTTACCAATAGGAACTGGGAACCAATGCTAAACGTTCCCTATACCTCGAAGAATCTCCATGTCTGCTGGGGTCTCTGACGTAGAAGACATAATGTCTTACATTATATACCTATGATAATTACCGTGGTTACTGTAAGATATAAACATTTCTAGTTACAGAGATCAGCCCTATTGGCTAAATTAGAGGAGGCTTCTAGTCCAAGATAACATTATACAATTTGTAGTAGTCATCACTTGTAGAAACAAAGAGGTACAGTTTGTACTTAGCCGTGTAGTAATACAAATCATCTGAAGATGGCAATGCCGACTCATATATCATAATCATTAGAAGGACACAGATGTCCTAACATGTAATAAGCAAGAAATACATGTGTATATTGGAAAGTAAAGTGTATAGCAATAATGTACATACATATCCAGACATCTACTCTTATACGGTAGATGCCCTTGGCCCTATATGTTAGTATAACATATACCTAAATGCTAGCTGTCTGTGGTATACATGTGGGGTACCAGTTTGGGTGCAGGGAGCTTGTGTAACAATGCCAAGTCAACAAATGTTGCATACTCTTAGCTATTTTAGTTATGTGTTTTCTCCATAGTTCCTTGTTCTGCCAAGCAAGCTGAAACTGAATACAACTTGAGTGTCTAACAACTGGCAGCACAGTTAGTGCCTGTTCAACAGGTGTGATTAACAGTATTAATGCCTGTGAAGCCTCTGTTTAGAGGGCAATGTGTGTATACAACCAAAATTTGGTGTGCATATGTAACCCCTAGGTGGCACTATCCCCTAGGTGGTGCTATCCCAAGGGCTACTACCCCTGCCTGCTTGGCCAGTAGCAGGTTAAGGGGCCTGGATAATGAAATGGGTGCCTCCACCTGGAGGTCAGGGTTGTTAGTGGTCAAGCTAACCTGGGCACAGCCCTCCGGGTCACTGTAACCCCCCTCTTTCCCTTCTAGGGGCTGAACAATATACAGTAATTACTTTCACAATGACCCTTATTCACCAGGCAATTACCCACACTGTTTGCACTTACCACCAGGGCTGGTTCCTCCAGCTTGACCCTGGGGACCCCTGTAAATGAGGTTAAACACAGCAAATAACAACAGTACAATACTCTTAGCACAAACTGGAACTACAGTCAGGTTAAATGCAAACAAAGTTAAATCTGATTTATTCAGGGACTTGAACAAGGGAGGGCGTAATCAGGTTGATTTGCTTAAAAGCTATATTAATCAGACAGTTATGCATGCAGTTCAGAGTCTCTACACAGTCACACACACTGGGTACCCAGGTAGGAAAATGGCGGGCTAGCCAGGAATGTTGCAGCTAGTTGGGGCCCTGTGATGGAAGAAAGCAACATGCACAACACACACTATTTGTAATCTGGAGCCGGAGGGCTCAGTTTGTGAAAGAAAAGGCAGCAAGACAATCAGATGACAACACTTTTAGATTTAGCTGTTATTGCAGGGAGCTACCCTGATGTTTACCCACAATACCCAATACTGGACACAGGTAGGATGAAATCGAGACTGCAGGCTGCTGAGCTGAAGTGCCCGGAGAAGCAGGGCCCACACGAATCACCAAGGCGTATTTCCTGTTCAAGGTGTTGAGCAGGGGCTGATCCCCAGTCCAGTCTCTCATCGATGACTTTCTCTTCATAGCAGGTATTCTGGCTGGGCCAGTGTAGCAGGCCCAGGCAAACGGAAATGGATACAGATTCAGTCCGTGGAGCTGGATACAGCCTCCAGCAAGCAAAACACAGTTCAGACACACAGTGGGGAACCAAATCACGACCCACTGTAAGTACACAGCACATTCACATGTAAGGAAATTCCACTGTACCAGGCAAATGGCTCTCCGGTCACAATTACAGAGTCTCTGCACAATCCAGGAGTTCAAAGGTAACTGGAAGTACTGACAGGCCAATCACATTCAACAAATCTTCAGTCTTCTTCAGGTTAAAGACTGGTCACAATTCAGTGGCTTAATTCATTCTCTAAGTTTGGATTTAGTCCGAAAAAAGCGCAAGTTCCCTCCCAGGAACAGCAGGCAGGCATGCAGGCCAAACTCAGGCCTTTCCACAGTTCTCCCACGTGAATCCACTATGGATTGCTGCTTGAACTATCTCGAGCTGTTACTTCTTAACTTCCCAACTCAGATCTAACTGAAACTGCAATCAGTGTGGGACTTTTCCCCAAGATCCAAAAGGTTCGATTGGCTGATCTGTCTGTCAGTCACAACAAGTGCTCCCTCTCCAGGTTATTTTAGGCACCAAAAGCCCAAAACTACAATTCCTACAAGTTTTGGCCCCACCAAGCCCCTGTAGGCAGGCTCCATTTTAGAGTCCCAAATGTACTGATTGGCCCATTCTGTAGTCCAGGACCAAGATGATGGAAACAAACAGAACTGTCCATGCTACAAAGAAGGCAGGTTAGAACAAACTGCAGTATTATTACTACTGTAACAAATGATCAGCAAACAAGTGCATCTTCTAACAGAGCTCCTTCTCAGATTAATTATGGCTGCAATCCAGGCAGCTCTTAAAGAGACAGTACACAGAGGCTATACAGGCACTCTCTGGCAAATTTAAACTGCTAAAACGCAGGACATCACACAGCCTGGCAGTGAGCATTTAGGCAAGCTCATGGAAGACTTTTCGGGTACCCCCATTTGTTGGGGGTTTACACATACAAGCACATTTTTTATTATTAAGGTATAGGGTTGATTGGGACATGCTATTTTCGTGCATGCATCCGAATATGCATACATCTGAATGGCATACAAGTGGAATCCACTGTATCTTTGAACTGTGAAGAACAAGTGTTTGGAATGCACACAATAACACTTTGGAAAGCACACAATGGTTTAGAATGTGCACAACAAGGATTTTGAACCGCATGATTTTTATATAGAACAATGGCTATCCATATACTATAATAACATTTATAATTAAAAATAAGATTATAAAACATAACTATAACATGCTATCTGGCTAAGTTGCTTAACATATTTTTATAAAATCTGAGAGAAATGTGATGCAACACTTTTATAAGATCAAACATGTAATGTCCAGTGTTCACCCTACCTGTCTATTTATGCAAGGAAAAGGCATTTTAATTTCATAGAGCACCTCCACGGCAGAAGTTCAGAGTGCTTTACAAGAACTGTTCATAAAACAATAATGACTAAATGGGAGTGACATAGATAAAATACAGCCTTATAAACATTAATTAAATTAATAGTCAAACTACCTGACATTTCAGCAGGGTTTTACAGGGTTCCTGCATTCACAGAATACTACAACAGGACCTAAGAGGGTTTAACAGTCACTTTTAATGCTAAGAGATTTTGGCACGATATTGGAAGAATTAGTTGGCCAGTATATTGAAGCAGTTAGTGCTCTTAAAAGGTTAGCACCTCACACTCTGTGATTAGTGTCTAAAAACAGGAACTTGCTAAATGCGTTTATATTGAAAGGCCTAGTTAGCTAGGCAATAAACCATTTGCGAGTGGCACTGAATCGATGCCAGCTGCACCCATGTAAAGTAGCTGACAACACCTGCATACAGGTTCACTGGCATATCCAAAGTTTGGAGAAGTGGTAAATAACCATTAGTGCCATGCTATTTACCACTTCCCCAAACCTGGTGTTATGGCTGCTGTGCCTCCTTCACTAATTGCCCATCCATTGTGCAGTTTAAATACCTTGGTTACCCTTGTAGTCTGCTGGTCCCTTGATTGCATGTCCATAATGATTGTATTTCCCCCGATAGTCTAGTGGTCCCTCACCCCCTGCCCCTTGATTGCCCATCTGTAATGATTATATTACCCTCTGGTAGTATAGTGGTCCCCTCAACCATCAATTGCCCATCTGTAATGATTATATTACCCTCTGGTAGTATAGTGGTCCCTCAACCATCAATTGCCCATCTGTAATGATTATATTCCTCCCTGGTAGTCCAGTGGTCCTCCCATCCCAGTCCCTCATCCCTAAAGAATATAGTTGACTAACAGGGCAGATCTTATGAAGATCATCTCAAGGCAATGAACATGTATTCACTGAAGACCAAGAAAGAGGGGGGGATATAACAGAGACCTTCAAGTTCCTGAATAAAATAAACAAGGTGAACTGTAGGGAAATATTTAACAGGAGTACAAAGTCAAGAACTTGAGGTCATGAGTGGAAACTGGATGCGAGGAAGTTCTATTTTATGGAAAACGTGGTGGAGCAGACTGCCAGTGCAGGTGGTAGGCACCAAGACCGTAAATGGTTTCAAGCATGGCTGGGACAGAGTGAGGGGTTTGGTGGTTGCTCAGGTCAGTAGCAGTAGGGAGGGGAGCAGGAGGGTGAACCCGGAAGGATAAGGGCCCATATGGACAGTAGGTCCCCCCGCAGGTAGGGAGCTCTGGGTAGACTGGATGGACCTTTGTTTTTTTTCTGCCATCCTTGTCTATGTTTCTGTATTACATTCTTACAGTCTAGTAGTCCTCCACTCAATCATTACTATTGCAAACTATTGTAATGCACCAGCCTCTCCCGACTGCCCATTGGTATGCTGTAGGTATTCCACCCCCTACTAGCCCAGTTGTCCCTCACCCCGACCTGTAAGCTTACCCCCGGTGGAGAGTAGGCACTTCCTCACCACTCACCACAACAAGTTGTCATCTGCTTTGCACGCCATTGCTTAGTGTGATCTGTATCGATGAGTGATTTATTAGGAAGGTGGATGGGTTACAACAGTTAGTGATGGTGGTGATCAGGTGGCTTGGGGGACCACTAGACTACCAAGTGTAACCACAAGCATTACAGACAAATGAGTGGCAGCTGAGGAGACCATTTGACTACTTGGGGGGTATACTTATTACAGACAGGTGAGCAGGGTGTTGGAGACCACTAGACAACCATTAGGAACATAATCATTACACACGGGCAATTGAGGTGGGGTGGAAACCACTGAACTACCAGGGTATTTGAATTACACAATGGACTAGAGATGGGAAAAGAATCTAAGTTTTCTCCATGCCAGTAATGAGCTTTGATGGGATGCAAATGACCCAGTGCAGTAGTGCCTTGCTTTTGCTATGGGGTCATTTGGCAAGGAGAATGAATACAGCAGATTGCTCCACAGGAGAAATCACCATTTATTTATTTATTTATTGAAAGTGTTT
Organism: Neoceratodus forsteri; assembly: GCA_016271365.2. Taxonomy (NCBI): domain Eukaryota; kingdom Metazoa; phylum Chordata; order Ceratodontiformes; family Ceratodontidae; genus Neoceratodus; species Neoceratodus forsteri. The sequence continues at coordinate 718,926,807 of CM057458.1, read as the reverse complement.
CACCAGGAAAGGCACACTGAGCAAAAAGATGCTCGTTTCACGGTGCAGCCTGGGGGGAGGGGTTACAGGGGAGGCAGATATGCATACAAAAGTTGAGTTTAGAAGTAGAAAATATACAGATAAAGTACATATTTTGGGTGGGATTACATTTGGACTTTGTTACATACATTTGGACTTTGTTACATAGGGAGAACAGTACAGTACATGATCTTCAAGGACAAGGCATATATTTCATAGGTAAACAATGAACGTAATAAATGATTACTTAAGTGCCAGTAACAGAGCTTGAGCTGAGCAAGATGCGCCAGGTTGACAGTCAGAGTTGGAGTGTGGAGATAAAGGGAGGGAAGGAGTGGGCTAGTGGACCGTAGGTGTTAGGGGGGTGGTTAGGTTGGGGTGGGGAGGAGAGGGGAGTTTGTAGCTGTGAGTAAGGCTCAAGAGAGAAAGTTATATAGAAGGAGGGAGGAAGCGAGATGTAGGAGTGAAAAGAATGAGTTACAGAGTGAGTGAAAGTGTGAGAGTATAAGTGCGTAGGGCATGGTATACGCCAGGCAATTTGGCTCATGCCATGCCGCTGGTCAGGCCCTAACTGCCTGTTTACTTCTGCAAGCCCCATATCTCCCTATTGGCCACATAGCTCGTGTGGCCAGTAGTGGGTTCCAGTTTGCAGACGCAATCAGGATAGTGCCTATCACAGTTGGGATGATATACTGGAACATGCCATTATCACTCTCCATGTGATTTGGGCATGTTCCAATATATACCAGTAGTTGCTCCAGGCAGGAATTTGCTCCTGGAACAAATATTTTTGTGACAGCAAACAGGGATCTTTGAAATTCATATCTGTGGAGGATCACGTGATGCAGAGTGCTGAGTAGAAGCTCCTCTGCTAAGCTCCTGCCTCCCGAATACAAATTTGTCTTTTATATCATTAAAACCTATCTAATTCCTCTGCTTGTGATCTCCTCTTGTGTTTAAATGTCTTGTGCTCCAGTTTTGGGTATCAGAACGGTAAATGGAGGCTTATATGAAGAAAGCCCTGCAGAAACATACCTCCCCGCCACTCCTGAGAACGCCTCAAAGAAATCCCAAGCCTCGAGTGGCCCAGACAAGCCTGAACCTTCGTGTCAAGTTGGGGATCAAGAGCCTTTAACTCTTAACAGGTTCTTGGAATAATTTAAGCCATTTGAGAAGAGATGAAAGACATGGCGACTGACTTGAAATCCTCTCCAGAAAATTGGATGAAGTCTCTATCACGGTCTCGGATAATACTGACCGAATAGTCTCGATCGAGGAAAACTGGAAAGCCTGGATCCTGAATTTCTATACGAGACAAAATTATCTCGCTAGAAGCTAAACTCGAAGATTTGGAAGGCCGTAGCTAAGAAATAATGTTGTAATACTCGGCTTCCAGAAGGGAAGAGGTCAGAATGCAGTAGTCTGTGCAGAAGCTGGTAGACTGGGTTGCTGGTCCCTCTCCCTTTGGTCCAGTATACACGATAGGAGCGAGTCATCGGTCCCTGCACCAAAACCCCACCTGGTGCTCCCCTGTCCCATTATCTGCCGCTTTCAATTATCTGGAAAGCAGCATTTCTTGCAGAAAGTCAAGGCCTTACAAGAAGTCAGATGGGAGAAGGCGAAGTTGAGAATTGCTCAAGACATCTCTGGCTCAGTTCATCTGAAGCAGAAAGCATTCCACCCTATTGTGTCTAAGATTATAGCGGCAGGGTTAAAATTCAGGATGGGGTACCCAGCTGAGTTACAAGTCTCAGTAAACGGCTCTTGGCTTAATTTTGAAGATCCTGAAGCTGCGCTACTAAGCCTTAAATCAATGCTGCCAGATTTGTTCTGGACGACCTGAGAGTGCCTCTGGAGTATCGGGATTCACTGAGAGCTGCTGAGTGAACTGTTACTCGTTTCTTTCATGGAGAAAGCTTTTTCCAATGACCGAGTTCTGCTGTGTTTATTTTCTCAGTTGAACTGGGCTACTAGTAAACGGCCTGACTGTTACCATTTCCATGCCCTGGCCTTCTGGTGTTAATATTGTTTCAGGCTAACTTTTGGGGGTTCTGATGATTGCTCATTTAGGATTGCATTCTGGAGAATACTACATGCTCAGTTTCTGGGGGTAGCATACGGGGGGAAGGCTTTTGGTTAATGGCTTCCTGATTAGATCTTATATGTTAGTTTTTCAGGTTTCAGAGCGGTTTCGGACTTTCATTGCACTTTTGGCAGGCTGGTTGGACTGGGATATGACCACAAGAGGGCGCGTTTTGCCCAATTAACATACATCTGGGTGATTTTGAGTCGAGAGGGATCTCTTCAGTCTCTATGATATTCCGGTTTCAGAGGGTGTATTTTGGAACTAGGGTTGGCAACCCTGGGTAGTCACTCCTAGTTGTTTTCTCATTTCAGGATCTCATTTTGGCTGTCATTTTGTTTCTCGTTTTTCATGTTCTCAATTCGAGATTGGGGCTACCCCTTGCTACTAGCTTCTCCCCTGTCTCTGGGTTTGGTGCAGTTTTCTATGGGGGACAGGCAATTTTCAATTCTCATTTTGGTGTCATGTGGTTACCTGCCATATTCACATCTCTGACAGCTTGTTTCCTTTTTTTTTTCTCGTTCTATTGGATTCACTATCATATGTCCACAGGCACTGGAAGCCCGAGACCGCTCTTTAGGCATCAAGGGCTTGTCAATGTAATTAATAAACTACTTCTATACCTAGAGATATGTGGGTGTTTATTAGCAGAGGATATTCTCGGGGCGGAGGAGGAGAATGACCCAGTTCTGTGCTAAGCGTTGCTTGTGACAGATGTGGGGTTGGGAGGGTGGATGCTACGGGTTCTTGTTGGGGGTGGGGTGTACTGGGGGTTTAAAGTTGGGCTTTGATGGGGGTTAGGGTGGTTGGAGGGCCTTACAGCAGTCATGGATACGGTCAGATTACATGTGCTATATACCCTGAGCGCAGGGCCGAATCTATTAAACCTAGTAGTCTTTAGCAGGTGGCCAAGGAGGTGACTTTTGCAACATGGAACATTAAGGGGATCAGGAAAAAATCTAAGCAATATCAGGTTCTTAAACATTTAAGCCTACTACGCTCTCAGAAAACTTTCTACAAGAATCGCATTTATTAGAAATGGAAGCCTCACAAATGAGACAACAGATGGGGACGGTGTATGAGGCTCAAGGCTCCTCCAATAGTTGTGGGGTCATGCTTATTATTAACAGGGGCATTCCCTTTGTTTCTTCACAAGTCATCAAGGATCCTGAGGGTAGGTTCGTTTTAGTTATAGGTACTCTCTGGTCAGTACCATTGTTACTGGGCAGTATATATGGCCCTAATGCAGATGATCCTGGGTACTTCATGAGACTTATAAATATAATCCTGCCTTTCCTTCCTATAAGGATTATTCTGGGGGGTGACTTTAATCAAGTCATAGACTCAAACCTCGACAGGTCAGGTGGTGGATCGGGGGGGGTTCTCCAGGTCAGAGGGCTTTTAGAGACCTACTGGATCAATGTGGGCTCTGTGATGTCTTGCGTGTCCTATATCTGGATTCCAAGGAGTTTACCTACAGGTCATTGGCACACGGCTCGCGGTCCTGCATTGATTACATTTTCATTTCTCAGACTCTCTTGCCTGGGGTCAGGACCTCGCCGATCCAACCTGGTCCTGTCTCCGAACATTCCTTGTGTTGTGTAAACTGGCATTTCAGGATGTTTCAAAGAGAGAGACAAGATGGAAATGTAATGATCAGTTGCTTAAAGATTCTAAATATTGTAAACTCATAAGGGAACATATTGAGGCATTTTTTTTTGTCCAACCCTTTAAACAGTGCAAAACCAGACATTATATGGGGGGCTTTTAAGGCCTACATGAGAGGCATTCTTATTAGTATGGCGGTGACTAGGAAAAGAGCTAGGGAGAGGGAATTACTATCATTATTATCCCAAATTCGGGTACTTGAAATTAATGTTTTGGCCAATACTCCAGAAGAAGATAGGATGAAGCTCCTATTGTTGAGAGATAGATATTTAGAGTTACATAGATACATAGACAGTGTCGGCAGATAAGGGCCAATGGCCCACCCAGTCTGCCCATTTGAGCTTGTAAGTTCAGTTTGTTTTCCTAGAAGTCTGTTGCCCCTTACCCCTGACCTCCAGAATTCCTTTATGTCTATCCCATGCATTCTTAAATCCTGTGATTGTTTCAGCCCCCACCACTTCCTCTGGCAGGGTGTTCCACTTGTCCACCACCCGTTCTGTGAAGAAATTCTTTCTCATGTTTCCTCTGAATCGCCCTCCTCCAACTTCATCCCATTCCCTCTAGTCCTGGAACATCTTTTCGCTTAAAATAGTGTTTTGCCGCCCGGTGGCGCTGAGGTTGGGGCGCTGGGCGCCACACCTCGTCCTGCACTTGGCCGAGTTCGAGAATGGACTGGGCGCCGGGGGGGAGGATTGGCGATCTGCGGATGCTCTCCTCCCTCAGGGGATTCTCAACCCTGAGAATGCCGGTGGGAGCACCGTGCTCAGGGGTTGAGGTTGCACGAGTCCGGGAGGGGACGTTGTTAGCGCTTGAGGGAGTATAAGGCCAGGCACGTCGCCTTCTAGGACAACGGGCCGCCCTTGTGTGCCGCATCCCAGGGGGCGGGAAGTGGGGAGAAAGCGGAAAATGGTAGTCCTCGGTGTCCCTAGATGAAGACTGCCCCATCCAGAGAGTCCACCCAGGACAGAGCCCGCTGTGCAGGAGAAGGAGAGGTAATGGCACTCTAGGGGCAGATCCTGAAAGGGGGGCTAAGGGGATATGTGCAGTTGGAAGGAGGGGGACACCGGGGACAGGAAGGAGAATAAAGAAATTAAGCAAAAAAAAAAATAGTGTTTTCCTGCACCCTGTTCCTCCCAGTAAGATACTTGTATGTCTCTATCATATCCCCACTCTCCCGCCTCTCCTCCAGGGAGTACATGTTCAGTTCCTTCAACCTGTCTTCATAGGACTTGTGATGCAATCCATGCACCATCTTTGTTGCCCTCCTCTGAACCTTCTCTACCCTGTCTATGTCCTTACGTAGGTATGGTCTCCAGAACTTTACACTGTACTCCAGGTGGGGCCTCACTAGTGTCTTGTATAGAGGAATTATGACCTCCTTTTTCCTGCTGGTGATGCCCCTGCCTATACATCCCAGCATCCTGCTGCCTTATCACACTGTTTCCCTACCTTGAAGTCATCAGAGATGACAACCCCAAGATCCCTTTCCTGCTTGGTGCATGCTATATCCTCACCCCCCCAACTGATATATTGTGCCAGGGTTTTTGTGCCCCATATGCATTATCTTGCACTTCTTTGCATTGAATTTCAACTGCCAAACCCCTGACCATTCTTCAAGTTTCTGCAGGTCGCTTCTCATTCTGTCTATATCCTCTGGTGTGTCTACTCTGTTACAGAGCTTTGTGTCATCAGCGAACAGTGAAATTCTGCCTTCTAGGTCATGCGCAATGTCACTGATGAAGATGTTGAATAGGACCAGTCCCAGCACTGATCCCTGTGGTACCCTACTGGTCACTCTTCCCTCTGTGGAGTGACAGCCATTTACCACCACCCTCTGTGTCCTGCCACCCAGCCAGTTACCTACCCACCACACTACTGTCCTGCCCACACCCATGTTCCCCAGTTTGTGTAATAGTCTTCTATGTGGCACAGTGTCAAAGGCCTTGCTGAAGTCCAGATAGACCATGTCCACTGCCCTTCCCTGATCCACCTCCCTAGTCACCCAGTCAAAAAATTCAACGAGGTTTGTCTGACATGACCTCCCCCTGGTGAAACCATGCTGCCTTGGGTCCTGTAGTCCATTGACAACCAGATGTTCCACCAATCTCTCCTTCAGTAGTGCTTCCATGATCTTCCCCACTACCGAGGTGAGGCTGACTGGTCTGTAGTTCCTGCTTCTCTTTGTTCCCACTTTTGTATAAGGGGACTACATCTGCTGTCCTCCAGTCTTTGGGTACCTCCCTGTTTCCAGTGATCGGCTAAACAGGATAGCCAGAGGTTCAGCCACCACCTCTCTTAGTTCTTTAAGGACCCTGGGGTGCACCCCATCTGGCCCCATTGCTTTATCAACTCTTATTACTTACAGTTGCTTCAGGATCCTTTCTCGTGTAAAGGGACTTGTGTCATTTCTGCACCATTCTCACCCCTTGTACTCCCTTCAGACCCATTACCCTCCTCTTCCTCAGTAAAGACTGAGCAGAAATACCTGTTCAATATGTCAGCTTTACTGTTGTCATCCTCCACGTGGCCCCCATCCTCCCCCTTCAGTCTCACTATCCCTCCCTTTGTCATTCTTTTTTCACTTATGTACCTGTAAAAGGTTTTGTCCCCTCTACCCACTGATTTTGCAATGTGTTCTTCTGTCTGAGCTTTGGCTTCCCTTACTGACCTCCCTGCCTCCCTTTGCTTCTCCTGGTACTTCTCCCTATCCCCTTCTGCCTGTGTCTTTTTGTATTGCCTGAATGCAGTCTTTTTGGCTTTCACTTTCTTTGCTACCTCTTTGGAAAACCATAATGGTCTCCTCTTCCTTTTCCTCTTGCTAACCTGCTTAATGCATAATACTGTTGTTCTTGTAATCCCCATTTTAAATACTGCCCACTGTTCCTCAACCCCTGATTCCTGTCCCATTCCCCTTAATGCCTCTTTCAAGTATCTCCCCATTTTCCCAAAGTCTGCCCCCCTAAAATCCAGGATACGTGTTTTTGTGTGGTTTGGTTCTGCTCTTTCTGTGATTTCAAACCACAATGACTGCTGGTCACTGTTTCCCAAGTGCTCCCCCACTGTTACCCCCATCACACTGTCCCTGTTTGTGAGCACAAGGTCCAGTAATGCCTTCTGCCGAGTTGGTTCCATGACCAGTTGCTTGAGGAAGGCACCCTGAAGGAGTCCAGGATAAATCTGCTCCTAGTTGATGCTGTTGCTGGGATGCTCCAGTCCACGCCTGGAATATTGAAGTCTCCAACCAGTACTACTCTCACCCTTGTCTGCTATCCTTTGGATGGCTAGCATCAACTCCTATCTGTTTCTTCCTCCTGGGCTGGTGGTCTATAGACCACACCTGTGCGGATGGCTGTCCCCATTTTCCTTTCCAGCTTAACCCACAGTATCTCTCCCCCATTTTGTTCCTCTTGGATCTCTGTGGCCCTTATGTCATTTTTCACATACAGTGCCACTCCTCCTCCCTTTCTGCCTGCTCTGTCTCTTCTGAATATGTTGTACCCAGGTATGGCCATCTCCCAGTCGTGGTTATCATTATACCAGGTTTCAGTGATGGCCACAATGTCCAGGTATGACTGCACCATGACAGCCTCCAGATCTTCCATCTTGTTGCTAAGGCTCCTGGCATTTGCACAAATGGCTTTCCATGATTTGACCTCCCTAGACTGTTTCACTGTTCTACTCCAGCCCTTCCTTGGTTGTCATTTATCCCTGGTTCTCCTTGCTGTCTGCCCTTCTGCTGAATTTTGCCCTTTTCTGCTTATCCACCTCTTGGGCACTAATCTCCATCTTTTGCACTGCTTTTGCAGAGATAGCCACTCCTCTGGTTCACTGGTTCCACTGCTAGCTGTGGGGGTGAACAAGTAGGTACCCTTCTTGCTGGCCTGCCACCCCCCTTTGCTAGTTTAAATGCTTGTCAATGTAGCATTTAAACTTATCATTGAGTGCTTGGATTCCCCTCCAGGATGGATGCCAGCCATCAGGCTTGAACAAACCTCCATCCCTCCAGGTGGGTCCCCAGTCACCAATGAATCCAAACCCTTCCCCACTTACTCCGGGAAAAGGCAGAGTTAGCTATCATATGTACCAGAGCTAGTTACACTGATCAGGGAGAGAAGGTGGGGTGCCTATTGGCACTCTGTATCAAGCAACAAGAATCTGTGAGATTCATCCCTTCTATCAGGGCTTCAGCTGATGGGTCTCTGAAAACATCTCCTACCGAGATAGTTCAAGAATTTGCAGTATACTACAAAACACTGTACAGAGACATGGAGCATCCCCCCAGCCCTGTAAGCGTGGAGAAGTATCTGATAGACTCCCACCTGTCCTCCCTCCCAGCACGTCACAAAGACTCTCTAGTCTCCTTTATATCACAGGAAGAAATTGCTGAGGTTATCAATGGTTTACCTTCAGATAAAGCTCCTGGTCCTGACGGATTTTCTTCCCTTTTCTACTAGACGTTTCGAGATCTCTTACTACCAATACTTAATAGATTGTTTCAACATCTTCTATCCGGGACGGAGGTTGATTGTCACCTCTTTGAAGCCTTGATAGTACTTCTCCCCAAACCAGACAAAGACCCAGAGCTTGTCCAAAGTTATAGGCCTATATCCCTCCTAAATCAAGACATTAAAATTCTCTCAAAGATTTTAGCTAATAGGCTATCCGTGGTACTCCCTGAGTTAATAGGCATGAATCAGGTAGGATTTATGAAAGGGCACTCATTGGCGGACCACTTGCGTACATTATCTCATGTCTTCTCGGCTACCAGAGATGCCGAGTTCCCGGCAGGCCTGGTCTCTCTGGATGCCGAGAAGGCGTTCGACTGGGTAAATTGGAGTTTTTTGTTCAAGGTATTGAGTGCTTTCAAATTCCCTCCAGTATTTATATCCTGGGTTACTGCACTATATAAATCTCCTACAGCAAGAATCTCAGCAAATGGGGCTTTCTCTAACTCCTTCCCACTCCATTCAGGGACTAGGCAGGGCTGCCCCTATCGCCTCTGTTATTTAATCTATACTTGGAACCCCTCATTCAAAACATTCTCAGAAATATCTCTATACAAGGTATTTGGGTTACATAGTTACACTGGATTTGTTGATACACCTCTCCCATCCGGTATCATCAATACTGCCCCTACTGAATGAAATGGCCAGATTTAGCGAGCTATCTAATTACAAGCTGAATGCCAGTAAATCCTTATTTTTTCCATTAAACCACAAGGTATTCAAGAATGATATTAGTCCCCTAGGCTTATGCTGGACTCCTAGAGCATTTAGGTATTTGGGCATTAAGTTATCCTGTAACCCCTCAACATGGTTTAAGAATAACCTGGATTCTCTCTCACAGGTTATTATTCACGACCTTGACAGATAGTCTAAACTTCCCATATCATTATGGGGCAGGATTAACATAATTAAGATGAATGTCTTTCCTAGAATTTTTTATCCCCTATCCCTTCTCAATACTTTTATCCCTATACGCTGGTTTAAAAAATTGCATGGTATATTTACTAGATTTATTTGGGCTGATAAATACCCCCGTTTGGCTTATTATAAACTAGCTGCCCCAAAATTTGAGGGAGGGCTTCGGATTCCCCATATGGCATTTTACTACTGGGCCAGTCACCTAGCAAAATGCGTGAGATGGATATCCCTGGGCCTTGAAATGGAACAACCAGTATGGCTTAAGATTGATTTAGATGTAATTAAAGCTAAATGCCTGGACCCCTAACCCTATTTTACCTCAAATTGTCTCAGGTAAAGACAGCTGACTGTCCTACAGTAGGTATCTCTTTAAGAGTTTTTGCACAGTTATGTTTATTTCTTCATTACTCCCCCCAGACTGACTTAGCTCAGTCCATTTGGAACTCCCCATCTTTTACTATTAACAGGAAGCAGATTCCCAGTAAGTGGTTGCCCCAATTAGGTGATGGAAAACTGCTTTCCTTGGTGGATGGGGAGGGACACTGGTTGTCCCCAGGTGGAATTATTGAAAAATTTCTCATTCCAGTTTCATCTCACTTCAAGGTTATGCAATTAAGACACCTACTCACAATAGTCCTGGGGAATATTCCCCCTTCCCAGAAGGTGTCAGCCTTGATACCTGAAATCTCCTACTGTCTGACCTTCAGGCAGTGTATCTAAATTATACAGAGTGTTGTATCATAAAAATACGGGACTCCTTTGGACCTACTAGATTCTGGAACTCACTCCTTCCTCAATACCAGTTGGATTGGCAATCCCTATGGAGATCCTGTCATAAATATGTTTCCCAGGACAGACTGTGCCTCATGCAATACCATATATTACATAATATGTATTGTACCCTGTCAAACTAAAGAAATGCAGTTTCTCAAATTCTAGTACATGTACTAAGAGCATGCAGGAAGAAGGAATGCTCCTTCATATGTTTTGGTCCTGTCCCAAAGTTTCCGCTCTATGGAACTCAATCAAGATGTCTCTGGATCCCTTCTGGGCCTTCAGGAGTACTTTATTCCTGAGATATGTCTCCTAGGGGACATGTCCCTTGTCAGGGTCAGAATCAGGAAATTTCATATTTCCATGATTGCTCTATCTGCTAAGAAACTCATTTTATGCCATTGGAAAGACAAATCCACCCCATCTTTCCAAGAGTGGTTGCACGAAATCATTGCTAATCTATGAACAGAAAAGGCGTTGCAAGCCTTCATAATAGACTTGCAGCTCATAGTAAAATATGGGATCCCTCCATTCCTTACTCTCGCTGTCTCACTTATGATTATGCCACACCTTAGTCTTTCTCATATGTCCAATGGGAATAATCACTGCACTTAGGGTTATATGGTCTGGTTGCGGCTGTAAGGGAGGATGGGTGGGAGGGGGGCTGGGCAGTTCTTTCTGTACATGTGGTATGTCACATCTTGTTCTGCTGTAACTGCCTTTATAAAGGGAAATGTATCAATAAAGTTTAAATTAAAAAAGAAATTCATGTCTGTGCATTTAAGAGCCCTGTGTCAAAGAATAAACTGAAAAATCATAATTTATATCTACAGTTAAACTTATTATAAGTCCCTCTCCCAGTGTCTAGGGGTATGCCATGTGGTACTTCAAAGGAGGGGGTACTCACAGCCAGAAATACAGTCACACGAACTGACTCATTTATAGTACCTGGTACAGAAGATGGTCTGGGGGGTGCCAACAGTGTCTTCAGTGGGTGCTAACAGCTGTAGGGAGCAATTGTGGTTAGCAAATCACAGAGATCCACACCGATTAAGTTCATTGTCCACAAACATGTAAAAGTGCAAAAACAGATATAACTTGGAGTATAAAATGGCCACTCCATGGAACGTGGGGAAACAGTTCAAACATTGGGCTTTTCCCATAGCACAGGCCATGCTTACATTTCAGCAGCAAATATTTGATCCAGCGATCATCACTACTACTTTCTCTAGAAGCCAAATCAGGATCTGACTGATGGTGCTAGCAGTCTTCCTAAGGCTGAAGATAAACAGGCTGCTTCCATTCTCCCTCCTGCACACACCTCAGTTATTTTACAAAGGCTGGTCACAGCTCACTCCAGTTCCACACTGATGCTATGAGCACACCACGGAAACAGCTCCTGAAACCCAGCTGCTCCTGGCGGTCTCGACTTCTTGGCGCACTGCTATCATCAGGGCTGTGAATTGCTGCTGCCCATCCAGACACAGGGCAAGTCCCAAACTGGTGACCTGGATGCAGGCTGCCACCACTGCATCCCCACCATTGACTCATGCGCCCAGGACCCTGTGGCAGCTGACTGGGCCAAACTATATGGGGGACCTCGACACCTACCTACCCCAGTGCCAGAGATCATGGATGCAGCCTCCTCTCACTCCTCAGGCCCCAGCTCCCAGCCTCCCATGGTGTGGAGTCCCCAACCCCTGGCAGTGGCCAGCTGGAACAATACCACAGCCATGATGACTCCACCACACACCGCCTCCAGGGCAGTGGGCTGGGGTGGTAAACACTTCACCCCAGCCCCAAATGTTGGCTCTCATGGCTGAAAACTGGCCTATGCTTCCCCAGGCACTCTTCTTCCACAGGCATCTTCCTCCCTACTTTTGGCACCAACCCCACCCTTTTTATACTACCTGGGACCTAGGCCCCACCTGCCTGCAGGTGGTCGCAAACTTGGCAGCAGCATATTACTAGGGCACTAGTAGTAAACTCCCATAAGGGATTACATTGTATTACTTTTTAGTACTTAGCTTCTCATTTTTCAGTGCATTAACTTGAAAAACAAGATTACTGTCTGCTGGACTTCATCTGCTCTGGCTGCTTGTCTACAACTGGAGTCAGTATTCTGCTAGTGACATCACAATGTGTTGCTGTGGAAATGATCATGATGTCACAAACACATTATGATGCCAGTTGTAGAGAAGCAACCACAACAGATGAAGACAAGGAGGCAGTGATTCTGTTTTTATCCTAATGTGCCAAGTTACTGTGGAAAGGTTCTATGTCATAAGGGTGATTGCTGAAAGGCGATCGTCCTTATGGCGAGTGCACATCGCCGAAATTAAATTTCTGTGATGTATACCCCCAGCACAAAACAAAACAGCACAATGGTTATGGATTTATTATGTCATGTGGGGGGCTGTGCCCCCCTGCACCCCCCCCCACATGGGGGGCTCCACCCCGCACCCCCCTACTTTAGGATTATCAACTCCAGGGGGTTCATGTCTGGAAGGGTGAAAATTCTACAAATAAAAAAAACACTACTCGGGCAGGGCGTAACAAAATACACCTGCGCCCAGACCCAAACTCAGCATCCTGTCCACTCCAGCCCAGCACCCACCCGTCATGCCTCAGATCCAGCTCAGCAGCTCACCGTGGCATCACCCCTAACAAACCCTCCTCCCCTGCCCCTCACTCAGCGTGCTCACTCCCCTCCCCCGCACGCATGTACATACATTTGCTTACCCCCCATCTGGTCGCCTTCCCTACGCTGTCACCCTGTCAACATGCGCCGAAAGTGGGTCGCCGATTCGGTAGGCGCCCACTTTCCAATAGCGCATGTCACAGGATACCCTATGAAAAGGGGAATGCTAAATATAGAGAATATGTGAGATAAAAGCTGAAATATGTCTAACAGCTCTGCTTTTCTAGAGGTTCTATCGATGTTAAGGCATCTGTAAAGCAGCAGTGCATTGATGTCAAGGCACCTTTAAAGCAGCAGTTGAACATAGGAAGTGTACCATAAGTTTAAAGGGTAGATACTGTAGATGTAATGAGACAAGGTAAGATCATACAACCTGTCATGCTTGCCTCACTTTTATCCAAAAAGCTATAACCTTAAATACCTTTTCCCTTCAGGTAGCCATTCAACCCAGATCATAAATAATATTTGCATTCCATTCTTATCAACTGCTTCAATAATCTGATCTACTGACCTGCAGTACTGATGTCTGGCTGGAAATGTTTCTTTCAATCACTCTTAACTGTCTCTTCCCTAAGCTTACACTTGTGTCTCTCCAACCATCCCACTTTGTTGGATTCCACTAGACAGGCAGCCTGGGTCTTGTTTCAGAATTCTCTTCATGATTTTGAATATCGCAATCATATCTTCCCTCAGCCGCCCTTTTGTTCTTGGAAGCACCACCCCATGTGCCCTAGTCACTCTTCACATGTCATGTTCTGTAGACCTCTAGTTATCTTTCCTGCTCCTGATGTACTTTGTCAACTCTTTCATGTCCTTGTGCAATGAATTGCAAGTGATACTCCAGGTAAGATCTAACCACTGTGTGTAATATTGCATAATCACCTTCTTTTCTGTAATTTTTATCTGTTTTTTGAAAGCAACCTAGCATTCTATTGGACCTCCTGACTATAAATGTAATCCATGTTAAGTATTTTATACTGAAATCAAAACAGCAACAACTATGGTGCCTTTGGTTCTTATGGGGGCTTTCAGCCTACACGTAACACTGACTGGGAGATTGAAAGCACACAACAAAAGCTAGGAAAGATTTCTTGTTAGTCGTGAAAGGCTGTTTCTATCTTCAGCATGTCATGGCCAGGACAAGATGGGATGCAGTTTGTGATCTGCCTCTGAGTCATAAAGATGGCATGGCCAGAGCAGTAGGGTGAAGCAGCTGGTGGGCAACAGTGACCATACTAGGACTGAGTTGGAGGTAACAGGAGGAAGCTGCTTCACCAAAAACAAGACCAGGATGATGAACTTCAGAAAAGCTGGCTTTGTTAAGCTGAGGGAGATGGCTGAGACTAAATTGATGAATATGTCATTGAGTGCTAATGACAAGCTAGAGGTGAGCCTCAGCTGTCATTCGGCACACTCCTCTTCCTGCAGGTAAGGAAAAAAATGGAACAAATCATTAGCCTCAAAACAGGTACTTTTTTAAATCTTTTTATGGCCCTCATCCTGGTTGGCCTTACTCTCTGTATTATCCCCTCCCATCAGCTGGCTTTTCCCTAGATATTCTTGTCCCAATTCCCCCACAGCTTGTGCCGAGTGGCAGGATGATGGGGAGTCCTTCATGACTGCTGGTCATGGATCGAGTTTTGGGTGGTGCCTTGCTCACCAGTGCAGGGCCAGTGAGGGATTGGTGATCATCCTGCCAACTAGGATGATTTCCAATGTTCTTTCCTCCCCAGAGCATGCATGCAATGATGTTAAGGGTGATGCCATGTATGCTTCCACATGTGGTGTGCCTGACATCTGCCGCTCCTCAGCTCACATGTTGCAGCTCCAGTGTCCTCATCCACATCCACTGCTAGGGGTCAGGCATTTGCTGGGCACTGCACCACTCTTCCCAAAGGAGGAGAGCAATCCCTAGACACTCAGTCCTCCTCCCCTGAATGACCCTCCAGTGCTCCAAGTTCTCTCCCAAACCTGGGATGTCGGTGCTGCAAGCTGTGAGTGCTGCCGCTTTCGACAGCGGGCAGGCCTTTACTTGATTTTTTTAAGGGAAAAAGGGATGTCTAAAAATGGACTTACTGTAGGGACAATTTAGAAAGTTGCCGATTCGGTGGTCATGAGAGGGGTGTTAAGAACCCCAACCCTCTAGTTTGTAAATAAAATTAGATATTATGGTGTTAAACCCCCAAGGTCTTATGAAAATAGAACTATGCATGGCAAGGACATAGGTTTTTTTTACTCATTTTAAAAACTTAGGGATCAGGGTTAATGCTTATTTTTATAATTCTTCACCAAATTTTAGGGATGGGGTAATTAGTACCCTCCTCATGCACATACAGTTGGTAATTTGCATGCCTGACTACAGCTTTGCTGCTATAGGACTTGTGCTTTGCCTGATCATGTATACTGCTTTGCTTAGGTCCTGCAGGTCCCTGTGTGAAGATGGCTATAGTGACATGATGACGGATGAGCTGCTTCACATAGGTCCTGAGTGATGCAAGCCACAGGTCTGATGCAGTGCTTGAGATGTGTTCTGCTTTGTGCAGAGCCTGTTGAGTTCTGTGCAAAGCAAGCCAGAGGTCTTGGGCTGTGCCTGATGAGTATACTGCTTTGCTAAGCCCGTGGGGCTGCCAGATGGGTGTTTTGCTTGTCATGCCTGATAGGTGTGCTGCTTCACATAGGGCCCACTGGGCCCTGCATGAAGCAGGCTTCAGGTCCAGTCCACTACCTGACAGGACTGCTGCTTTGCATAAGGCCTGCAGGGCCATGCACAAAGCAACCTACTGATCAGGGATGGTGTCCTATGGCTCTGCTTTTCTGTAGGAACCACAGGGCCCTGTGTAACGCAAACTGCATGTCAGGCCCCTCCCTGTGTGATGAGAGTGCTGCCTCATGTATGACCCAGAGGGCCCTATGTGAAGGAAGCAGTAGGTGTAGCTTATTTATATATCTCTTTCAAAAAGTATCATAATTGCAAAACATATGCTAAGGCATCTATTGGGTTGAAGCACAAAGTGTCAAAAGTCAGGAAAAGAAAAATTAGGGTTAAAAGTCCTTGGAATCTTGGTAAATCAGTGGTATGGTGTTCCTTGGGCTTTGAATGATCATGTGACACAGTGCTGTCATTACCCTAATATTGGCAGTCTTGTCAGACAAAGTAAATGAAAAAGTGATGATAGCACAGAGAGTACCAGCATTACAGTAACCCCAATGCTGCATCAAATGATAATTCCAACCCAAGAAACACCACACCACTGATTTGCCATTGGTTCCAGGGATTTCTTCTTTTGCCATATTGATTTTTATTCTCCTGTCTGCCCTGTGGGGCCCTTCACCTCCTAGCCTGTCAGATCCATCACCCATCTTACCAGCTTCGAAGAACCCCCAATGATTGCCCCCCCCATAGTGGGGCCAGAGGGGGGGGCTGTTCTCCCTCCAGTGTCCTTCTCCAGATTAGCAGAAGCCTGTTGGTGCTATAGGGCCTGTGGTGGACTGGAGCTTCATCCATCCATTGGGGATTTTGCTCCTGTTTATCCCCTAGGGCTCCAGCGTACAGTGATTCACAGCATGTGCATGTCTCCACATGCATACATGCATCAGTGTTGAGAGCCCTTGCTGTCTGAGATTTCTTGCTACACTGCCACCCAGTCTGCATAGGGTAGCAATCTATGAGCGGATGTCTGTTTGCCTCATTTTGAGGGAGAAGAACAGTTCTTCAGACACCCGATCCTTCCTCCCCAGCCATTCCCTAACATCCAAAGTCTGCCCCTTAACCCTAGTTGCTGGTGTGGCAGGCAGTAGCATTACCACCAAGCCATCAGGCTGTCTGGTTCCAGGGACTTTTAGTCCTAATATTTCACTTCCTGACTTTTGACACTCTGTGCTTCAACCTAAAATATGCATTAAAGCATTTTTTTGCAGTTAATATAGTGCAAGATATACAACTCAACAAAACTAGATTTGCATATACAGTACATACGGTCGCACGTCAGCAAAACAAAATTCATAAAAAGCAAGTCACCTAGCATTAGGCTAAATATAGGAGTAGTAATACAACTAATAGTCAAGTAATTGAGCAGTCACTCATTTCACATAGGAAGCAAAAGCTTTCAGCTGGGTGCTACGCATGAGGCACTGTGTTCAGAAAAGATTTTCAGTGCTCAGAAAATGGGCTGCAAGGTAAAGCTGTGCAAAGTATGAGTGTGTAACAGTTGTAAAATGTAGGTGGAGCTGACTCGACTTTGTCTCAGGAGAGCTCCATTAAGCGTGGAAGCCTCTATGAGATGACTAATTGAGCTGTGACACTGGTGCACATAGGGAGCTAGAAACATATTGCCCATGGTGCCTGGAGTGCATATTCAAATGGAAATATTAGGGTAGTAGGATAACTGGGGAGCTTATCCTTTCCAGTATCTGGATGGGAAGGATGCCATATACTGTAGGAGCGTTCCAGGGTACATAGGGAGGGCCAACCTAATTTGCTATACAGGTCACGGTGATACATTCTTGAGTGTCAGAGTATGGCAGACTTGCAGATGGCATTACACATGGTGTCAGGCCTATTCTTCTCAAGCAATATCCCCCTTATTGTATCACCCTTTCTCATACTCTTCTGATCAAGAGGAACAGCTTTCCTGAATTTATTACATTTACTCTCTGTCCGAAGTCTGGTTTGAAATCTCACTTTTTGCACCATGTGAAGGTTCTGACTCTGATTTTGAAAATAGGATTCTACCAACTAGATGAAAGAGCATCTCCCCAGCTGAGCTTGTAGGGGATCCTTACATACTTTAACCTGGCTTCTAATTTCCTTTTTGTTACAATATTAACTCATCACAGTAATTAGATGTGTTTGACAAGATCCCCTTCCTGCAAAGCCATGGTGGCTGTTTCCTAGTATTCTGTGATCTGCCAAATATGTCCAAAACATTTGTACTGGTTGGCCTGCTCAGCGCAGCAGTAGTACTACCACTTGCGATGCTGATGACCTGGGATCAGAAATGAACTTGGGATTTTGGAGGGCTGTCCGGGAGGGGGAGGATCGAGGGAGGATGGTTGGAGCCTGGCATTTACCTGGCCCCTAGAGAAAGCTGGAAAAAGACATCGCAAGTCGGCATGCCATGGGGGCATGACAGAGGTTGACACACATTGCCTGAGAGTACGTGGCAGACATCATCATGTAATTACACTCCATGCCTCCCAGGGACAAGAAAGGATGAAAAGTCAGTGGTAGGATGGTGTCGAGCACTCACAGGCCCCATACCTGACCAACTGGCATGTCACCCAGAACTGGATCCTGATCATGGCAGGGGTTTGGGAACCTCATCAACCTCGTGCATGGGGGAAGATGGCTGGTGGTAAGTCCCAGTGGACATTGGGTGTCGGTGCTGGTGTGCTCAGCAAATGGGAGCAAACCTGAGGGTGAGAAACAGAAATGAAAAACAAAAGCATTTTAATAACATGCTCAATGAGTATCGAGGTACTGGCCAGCAGAATGGACAAGACAGTTTGGGAGGGTTAGGAAAATATTGGAGGACAAGTTGGTGCAGTGGATTGTGGACAGATGACAGATAGTAGGGATCATTTAAGGAAGGACAGTAGAGCAGTTCAGTACAAGGAAAAGCAGCCCCTAGAGGTCAAGGGAAACATGGAGGGCACCTATCCTTATTAATTATCCTTACTTGCATGCAGGCCTATATGAGGTGTGCATAAAGCAAAATAGGTGAGCTTGAAGGCCTAATGCACTTGAAGCCAAGGATTAGGGCCCAGTTAGACTGACCTGGTGAGGGGAAAATTGACTGTGATACTAGTATAGAGGG
The DNA here is from genome assembly GCA_016271365.2 of Neoceratodus forsteri. Classification (NCBI taxonomy): domain Eukaryota; kingdom Metazoa; phylum Chordata; order Ceratodontiformes; family Ceratodontidae; genus Neoceratodus; species Neoceratodus forsteri. Next base: position 718,908,324 of record CM057458.1, on the reverse strand, counting down.
ATGCAGACTTTTCTATAAGGATAGATCTGGCATGGCTGGGGTGGTATGGCTCTCCTTGAAAAGGAGTCACTGTGGTGATCATTGGTGGGAACAAAGGCACTGAAGTCACTGTGGTGGTTATTGGTAGGAACAAAAGCACAGCCTATCTAGGTTTGAACTAGGGGAAAGGGGGTACACAAGTCATCCTGGGAGTGTGTTACATGCCCCCAAACACCTTAGTGGAGTATGATGCTCAGCTGGTCTGAGAAATTATGAGAGCAGACAAACTGAATACAGTGGTAAACCTGGAGGACTTCAATCTCCCAGACATAGACTGACATCTGGAGGGGGATGCCAACAGGTATGAAATTAAATTTATGTGTACTTTCAGTAATTGCTTCCCAAAGTAGCATGTCCAATCAGTACCAAGTTTGAGTCCACCCTTGACTTTATTCTGGGATACTAGCATAGAGGGATATAGACCATGACAGTTCATCTATTACTGACCCTGCTGAAGTTTTTTCCTCATTCAACACCTTCACCTCTTGTGCTCATTCCCCCTCCTCCTCTGGCCATTCCTTCCCCTTTCCATTTTCTCTCTTTATCATTACACTTTTTGCCACCCTAAAGGCTCTGTTAACCATTAACCCCCTAAGGGTCTCAGCTTGGATGGCCATCATTCTAAACGCCTTCATCTGTCCATCCCCACTGTTGCTGCTCCTATTTCATCCATTCTTAATCTCTTCTTCTACTTAGGAGCTATCTGTGAGGTATGGAAGTCTACAACTGTCATTTCCCTTCCTAAAGAGGGCAACCCCTTCTCCCCAAGGAAACTGTCACCCCATCTTTCATGTATCTCTACTGGTTAGGCTCCAAGAACATCCTGTTCTGTTCCAACTTCCACCTTTCTTGGCTCCTCTTCCTTCTTTACTCTGTTCCTGTCTGGCTTCAGGAAGCTCCACACCCCTCTACCTCATTCCTGTGGCTTAGACACTGAGTCCTTTTGGAATGGGATGGATCTGGACCATGGTAACTTGGCAATCTTTGTTGATCTGGCCAAGGCTTTTGATACTGTTATTCACCTTCTTCTCCTGAATAAGTTGCTGTTGGTAGGACGCTCTGACCACTCAGCACTTGGTTTTGTTCCTTCTTTGAGAGTAGGTTCCAAGCTGCCTGTATAGTTGAATCACATTCCTTCCACTTTCCATCTACTCAGGTATTCCCCAAGGTTTAGTCCTCTTTATGAACAACCTTTCCAAGGTCTGTATGTTACAGCCATTCACATGTACATGGCAATACTGTGCGTCATGCTTTGACTCATCTTCCTGCCTGACTGCAAAGCTCCAGATAGATTCCACAAACATTCAATAATAGTATCACACCAGCCACATTTACCTTGGTGCCCTTCTAGGTCAGAACTGCCCTAGACACTCCACAGGGCTGCTTTTCTGAGGCATTAAGACCACCCCATGGAGCCACCAGCTCTCCTAAGCTTGGGTGCCTCAAGTCTGGAATACCTGGCATATAATATAATCTCTGCACTCATATCCCAGATGTTTCTGTCTGTCCTAAATGTCATAAGCATAGCTCAAGTCTACACTGAACACTTGTATATACTTCAGTTATTCAGTTTTATTCAGTTTATGTTATTGAAAATATATAGAAACTCAAAAACAATTGTTACATAGAAAATATTTTAAAATATAGTTCAGCATTATTGTACAAACATATGACATATCCCAACAGACATCTCCATACAGCAACAATTATACATTACACACTATTTATGCATTAAAGTGCTTTATATACAGCTCTAGCAAATGTGGCTAATGACCAAATAACCAGTTCAGACACTTAATATCTTAATTTATTTGTCCTAACTACAAGGGCATCTAACTGTGAGAATTTGTTTACCAAAGGCTGCAACCAGTTCATCCTTTCTGCTTCCAGGCATTCCCAAAGGACATGAGTAATAATTACTCTAGTATCCATAATCCGGATTACATATACAGTTATTGATGGCTAGTACTGAGGCACAAAAACTCCACCAACTGCCTAATTTTAATATGATTCCCATGCAGAGTTTGGCAAGTGCTTTCTCTCTTCCGCATTTTCACAGATGTATAAATAATAGGGCTGCAAGTTTGATTCTACTCAAGAATCAAATACCTCAAATTTCAGGTGTTTGAGTCTTGTAAACAGTGGCAAACTTTTTGACAAAATCAACAAACTTTAGGTTTGATTGGTTTGACCTGATCTGAATGGTGTGTATAAGTTAAATCATGAACCGCAGTTTCCCCTGAGCAAGTTAATCAGTGTTATGGGGCCCAGTGTGATGTCACTCTCCAGTATCATTTTGGAGATGCGTGACTCACTATGCATGCATCATGTGACCCATAAATTCACTTGTGCACTCATGGTTGAGCTGTTAGGTAGCTTAGGCAAGGCTGTGTGATTGATTAGTTAAATTAGCTAGGAAACTGTTAAAAACTTGTTGAAATCCTCCATAGTTCTTGAAAAACTTCAAACTAGTAGCAGGGCTGTTGAAGAGGAGAGGAAAAGGAAGGACAAAAACAACAACAAAGGCAGGATGAGCAGCAGCAGTGTTGCAGGCTTGTAGAAGGCCTCTGGAACCAGGGGGTGAGAGGGGAGATGGGAGAAGGCTGTACTCTGAGAGACTAGAACAGGAGGTAGTGTGCTTGGGTCTGGACAGTGGGCAGATGGGGCATGAGATGGCAGTGTGCCAGTACCCACTTAACTTGCCAAAATAATCTCAGCAGTGCAGCACCCATTTTTGCTGCAGAACTGGCCTTTTACCAGGGCATTGCAACAACAAAAACACAATGTTTTTTAAGCCCCTGACAGAAGCCTGATGCGACTTATTTTATGGAAGGGAGCAGCAGTTTTATTTTACTGAAGTCAAATGTGTGCCAGCTGGCATCAGGATAGTGCCTGGCCATTGGTTCTTGTCACCTTGGAGGCATTCCTTAAAAAAATATTTTTTTTTCTTTTTGTGGCAGTTTTCAAATGGAAACACTGTCTTCACCTTCCCGCAAGTTGCAGCAGTATCTTCCTCCTGAGTCCTGAAACAGCCTGTGTAAATGTCATCCTGAGCTGTGCTGTTGCAGTGTGACCTGGGCGGTGAGCTGGGCAGCAAGTGTGTGCCAGCTGGCAGCGTGCCAGTGCCTGGTAGTTGGTGCCTTGGAGCCATCTCATAAAAAGGCATTTCCTCTTTTTGTGGCAGTTTTAGATCACAATTTAGTCTTTATATTCCCTCAAATTGCAGTGCATCCATCCTCCTGAAGCAGCGTATGTGTGTGTGTGTGTGTGTGTTTGTGTGTGAGATCCTGAGCTGTGCCATTGCAGTGTGACCTGGGCAGTGGGCAGGGTAGCAGTGTTTGTCAGTTGGCAGTGTGTTGGTGCCTGGCCCTGGTAGTTGGCGCTTTGGGCATCCCATTAAAAAAAATAATAAAAATAATTCTTCACATTTCCTCATGTTGCTGAAGTTCCTTCTTCCTCCTCCTCAGTCCTGAAGCAGCCTGTGTGTATATCATTACATAGATACATAGACAGTGTCAGCAGATAAGGGCCTATGGCCCACCCAGTCTGCCCATTTAAGCTTGTAAGTTCAGTTTGTTTTCCTACAAGTCTGTTGCCCCTTACCCCTGACCTCTAGAATTCCTTTATGTCTATCCCATGCATTCTTAAATCCGTGATTGTTTCAGCCCCACCACTCCTCTGGCAGGGTGTTCCACTTTGTCCACCACCGTTCTGTGAAGAAATTCTTTCTCATGTTTCCTCTGAATCGTCCTCCCTCCAACTTCATCCCATGCCCTCTAGTCCTGGAACATCTTTTTCGCTTAAAAATAGTGTTTTCCTGCACCCTGTTCTTCCCTGTAAGATACCTGTATTTCTCTATCATATCCCCCCCTCTCCTCCAGGGAGTACATGTTCAGTTCCTTCAACCTGTCTTCATAAGACATGTGACGCAATCCATGCACCATCTTTGTTGTCCTCCTCTGAACCTTCTCTACCCTGTCTATGTCCTTAACGTAGGTATGGTCTCCAGAACTATACACTGTACTCCAGGTGGGGCCTCACTAGTGTCTTGTATAGCGGAATTATGACCTCCCTTTTCCTGCTGGTGATGCCCCTACCTATACATCCCAGCATCCTATTTGCTTTACCTGCTGCCTTGTCACACTGTTTCCCTACCTTGAGGTCATCAGGATGACAACCCCAAGATCCCTTTCCTGCTTGGTGCATGCTATATCCTCACCCCCCAACTGATATGTTGTGTCAGGGTTTTTGTGCCCCAAATGCATTATCTTGCACTTCTTTGCATTGAATTTCAACTGCCAAACCCCTGACCATTCTTCAAGTTTCTGCAGGTCGCTTCTCATTCTGTCTACGCCCTCTGGTGTGTCTACTCTGTTACAGAGCTTTGTGTCATCAGTGAACAGTGAAATTCTGCCTTCTAGATCCTGCGTAATGTCACTGATGAAGATGTTGAATAGGACCGGTCCCAGCACTGATCCCTGTGGTACCCCACTGGTCACTCTTCCCTCTGTGGAGTGACAGCCATTTACCACCACCCTCTGTGTCCTGCCACCCAGCCAGTTACCTACCCACCACACTACTGTCCTGCCCACACCCATATTCCCCAGTTTGTGTAATAGTCTTCTATGTGGCACAGTGTCAAGGCCTTGCTGAAGTCCAGATAGGCCATGTCCACTGCCCTCCCTGATCCACCTCCCTAGTCACCCAGTCAAAAATTCAACGAGGTTGGTCTGGCAGCCTCCCCTGGTGAAGACATGCTGCCTTGGGTCCTGTAGTCCATTGACAACCAGATGTTCCACCAATCTCTCCTTCAGTAGTGCTTCCATGATCTTCCCCACTACCGAGGTGAGGCTGACTGGTCTGTAGTTCCCTGCTTCCTCTTTGTTCCCACTTTTGTATAAGGGGACTACATCTGCTGTCCTCCAGTCTTTGGGTACCTCCCCTGTTTCCAGTGATCGGCTAAACAGGATTGCCAGAGGTTCAGCCACCACCTGTCTTAGTTCTTTAAGGACCCTGGGGTGCACCCCATCTGGCCCCATTGCTTTATCAACTCTATTACTTCCAGTTCCTTCAGGACCCTTACTCATGTAAATGGATCTTGTGTCCATTTGCACCATTCTCGCCATTCTCACCCCTTGTACTCCCTTCAGACCCATTACCCTCCTCTTCCTCAGTAAAGACTGAGCAGAAATACCTGTTCAATATGTCAGCTTTACTGTTGTCATCCTCCACGCTGCTCCCATCCTCCCCTTCAGTCTCACTATCCTCCCTTTGTCTTTCTTTTTCACTTATGTACCTGTAAAAGGTTTTGTCCCTCTACCCACTGATCTTGCAATGTGTTCTTCTGTCTGAGCTTTGGCTTCCCTTACTGACCTCCCTGCCTCCCTTTGCTTCTCCTGGTACTTCTCCCTATCCCCTTCTGCCTGTGTCTTTTTGTATTGCCTGAATGCAATCGTTTTGGCTTTCACTTTCTTTGATACCTCTTTGGAAAACCATAATGGTCTTCTCTTCCTTTTCCTCTTGCTAACCTGCTTAATGCATAATTCTGTTGTTCTTGTAATCCCCATTTTAAATACTGCCCACTGTTCCTCAACCCCTGATTCCTGTCCCATTCCCCTTAATGCCTCTTTCAAGTATCTCCCCATTTTCCCAAAGTCTGCCCCCCTAAAATCCAGGATACATGTTTTTGTGTGGTTTGGTTCTGCTCTTTCTATGATTTCAAACCACAATGACTGGTGGTCACTGTTTCCCAGGTGCTCCCCCACTGTTACCCCCATCACACTGTCCCTGTTTGTGAGCACAAGGTCCAGTATTGCCTTCTGCCGAGTTGGTTCCATGACCAGTTGCATTCTGAGGTGTGGTGCTGCACTGTGATCTGGGCAACAGGCAGGGCAGCAAGTGTGCATCAGCTGGCATCAAACCAGTACTGGACCCTGGTACTTGGCACTTGGTGGCATTCCATTAAAATATTTTTAGCAAATGTACCATCTTGTCTGGCAGTTTCCAAATTGAAACTCTTAGTCTTCACAGTCCCTCACGTTGCAGTGGTTCCTTCCTCTGGAGTCCTGATGCAGCCTGTATGTGTGTCCTGAGCTGTGCTGTTGCAGTGTGATCTGGGCAGTGGTCAGCAAGGGTTTGGCAGCTGGTAGCTTGCCTGAGGAGATGGAAAGTTCTTTCTCATGTATGGAGGACTTTGTTCTGCATATTTTAGGTCAGTGTTAAAATGCCAGAAGATACTTCACTAACCATTGAGAGGGCACACCGTTCATTCGTACAAAGCCTAAAGAGGCAAACTGCTCGTCCTCACGCAATTATAGTCAAAATGTTAAATTATAGAGACAGACAGTTCATTCTTCAAATGGCCTAGAAAATCAGGGATCTGCAATTAGATGGTCAGAGAATCTCATTTGATCCAGATTTCTTGGACTATCTTAACACCAAGAAGCGCCAGGTCAGAAAAATCATAAAACTGGCAAAAGAATGACAGATCAAGGTGTAAATTATGAATCCAGCAAGACTTTGTGTTTTCACAGATAGAGGCCCTTTTACTGTTTGACTCACTCTTAGATATAGCACCTACTTTGAAGAAGAAGAGAATCCCTGTGCCAGAACTTCAGCCCGCGATGTTCAAGCAGAAGATCACTCATACAGCATGGTGTAGAGTGGGTAAACCATGCACAGCCAATGACAGTATCCTGGCCCTCACACTTAAATGCAGATTTGAAGGATTTACTCTCCAGAGAATCCCAAACTGTAGCGGAGGATAAATGGAATGACAACACCTACTGAAAAATAACAGTATTCTTGAGGTACAGCTGAAACCAATTTATACAGTTCCTGTTTTGCCCTTATGTGACTCTGGAAGCCAGTCCCGACTGTAACCATAACTTGACAGTGAGTGTTTTACTCTGGACTACCTCTTTCCACCTCTGATAGGCTCCCCTCCTCACAAATCCTCTACAACTATCTAACTTGCAAGACATAAAATAGAACTGGATTAGTAACTGGAAGAATCTTTTATGTTAAACTCTGCTTTATAGAATGTTTTGACTTCATGCGCTTTGAATGTTGTAAGAGGGGCCATCAGAATCCTTGGAATAATGGGAGAGATAGAGAAAGGAATAATAGGTATAATTTGGGGGTGTGACTGAAGGGGAGGGGTCTGGAAGGGTAGAATCAAGCAACCAGAGCACGAGGGTATGGGGGACTCCTTCATGAAGGAGCCATACACAGGAGACTTGATAACATGCAGACAACTAAATGATTGAAAAGGCCCTAAAATCCAAGATTAGAAGTGAGGATCCACATTTAATCACTAAGAGGCTACTTTCACATTGAAACTTACAGCGCAGAGTGGCGGAAGCCCTCCTTGATTAAGTTGCACTGAAGGCTAAGGGTTAAATAATAATGGGTATAACCAGTAATCAAAGCTGATCATTTACCGCTAGGCTGCGGACTAAATGGGTTGTGGCCCCTGGCATTCGACTGCAGCCAAACATTCCTGGTAGCAAATTTATTGTTATGCACAGACATTTGATAGTGACATCCGCACCATACTGATCTACTAGGTCAGGCTTGTTTTTTAACAAGCACTGCAGCACACGCTGAAACCTCAATTATACCATGAAAGTACATTATTAGATAGCTAAGTGGCTGCTGTTTCGACACACTTGCTTCAATTTAGTTCTTGAAAAGAAAAGGAAAAACAATGTTTTCTATGTTTTATTATGAGTTTATGGTTCTAAGATTTTTCACACCTGTTGTGCTTGTGATGCTTACACTTAGGCTGGTCAAATTTAAAAAGGCTTTGTTCTTGCATTCTATATGTGAGGGTAATAGATTGCAAGTAGGGGGACTGGAATGGATCTGTAACAAAACACAGACTGAACCAGACGCTGTTTAATAGGAAATCAGAAATCCATGCATAATAATGGGCACATTAAAAGTAGTATCCCTGAATGTTCATGGCATCAATTCGCCTGTTAAATGAACCAAAATATTACAATATCTGAAAAGATTGGATGTGGATAGTTGTTTCCTTCAGGAAACAAAGCTGTCAGCCATAGAACACCAAAAACTGCAATGACTTTGGGTGGGAAAGGTTGTGGGCTCTGCTCACCCTACAGGTAAAAAAGGAGGAACAGCCATTTTATTTAAAAGGAATATTCCAATAGAACTTACTTCAGAGGAATCCTTGGAAAGTGGAAGACTGGTAATAGCTTTGGGACAGATATACTCTAAAAAAAAAAAAAACATCTCCTTAACATCTATGCCCCCAATGGGGATGATGCAACTTTTTATAGAAGGGTCTTTCATAGAACTTTTAATTTGGGGGAAGGGATGATATTGTTGGCAGGGGACTTTAACTGTGTTATTAACCCATTGTTGGACTGCTCTTCACAGATCAGCTCTACTAATAGAAACATGAGTAAGATGCTACGAGGAGGCATGCAGAAACTAGGTTTATTAGATACCTGGAGAGAGCTAAACCATACAGAACAAGATTATACTTTTTTCTCCAACCCCAATCAGTTCTACTCCAGGACTGATTATTTTCTCTGTAGCAAACCTGATGTACATAAAATCAAAGATTGCAAAATACTTCCTAGACTGGTCTTGACCACTCTACGTTACTCTAGACCTCCAACTGGAGGATTGGCAGAAAAACACCACATGGAGGTTGAACACCTCCCTTCTTGAGAAAGAGGAGTTCCGGGAGTTAATAACAAAAGTAATTAAAGACTAGCACAGCTATAATAACATCATTCCTACCACAAACAAAATGGCATTCGGGATGGGCTTAAGGCTGTTATTAGAGGAGAAATAATCTCATATGCCTCCCGACTAAGGAGACAGAGAATAGCAAGAGTGTAGGCAGGCATACTCATTGTACACATTTGTATAAAGTTTTGTTGAGTCATTATCCCAACCATATGCCTTTCTGTAAACATTATCATTGTAATGTGTCTGTTTGAGTTACTGTAGGCTTGTTTGGAGATACATCAAACATATGAAGAAGCCAGCAGAAGAAGGCCATTTGGTCTATCAAGTCTGCTCGTATTTCAGGGTCCACAGCTTGAGCTAATGTCCCTGCCCTCCCTCCCCACTCCTCCTATCCTCCCTACCCATGATTCTTATCTTCTCCCTTTACCTATCCTAGCCTCTCTTAAAGCTGCCCACCATCTTCAATAAGATTACCACATCTGGCAGCACATTTCAAATGTCCACCACCCTCTCTGTGAAAAGTACTTCCTGACCTCCCTCTAAACCTTCCCCCTCCAGCTTAAGACTGTGCCCCTTGTGATATGGTTGCCACTCAGCTTAAAAGACTCTCCTTATCAACTTTATTTATCACTTTCAAGTACTTGAATGTCCCAATCATGTCCCCTCTCTCTCTCTCTCTCTCTCCTGTCTTCCAGGGAGTACATGTTCAGTGCCCTCAACCTCTCCTCATATGCCTTGCACTGCTGACTGGCTATCATCTTTGTAGCCCTCCTCTTTACCTTCTCCAGCAGGTTAATGTCCTTTTTGAGGTGTGGGCACCAGTACTGGACTCCATACTCTAGATGCGGCCTTACCAGTGACCTGTATAAGGACAGTATAACCTCCTCTCTCCTACTACTGATCCCCCTAGATATGCATCCCAGCATCTTGTTTGCCTTTACTGCTGCTTTCTTGCACTGCATGGAGTGCTTCAGATCACTAGTGATCATCACTCCCAGGTCCTTCTCCTCCTCTGATGTAGAAACTCGGACTCCACCCAGGTAATACTCTGTCCTGGGATTCTTGGCTCCAATGTGCATAACTTTGCATTTTTTGGCATTGAAGCCAAGTTGCCAGATCCTGGACCACCTCCCCAGCCTTTACAGATCTTCCTGTAGGTCCTGTATCCCTTTGCCTGTGTCCACTATATATATATATATATATATATATATATTATGTAGATAGATATGTGTACAACCTGTTTAGAGATTAGAGAGTCATCTGATAAAATCTGATTTGCTTGTAATGGGGCAGCATTTGGAGATGATGTGTACATTGTTTTTAAAGGGGTAGCAATTGGAGGCGGGTGTACAAAATGGAAGTTTCTGGCTACACTCTGGAGAATAGAAAGGCAGAAACTTTAGAGCAAAACTAAAACAATTGGAGATGGAACATAAAAACAGGGGTCCTGGCTAATATGGGAGGAACTAAAAAAAGTTTAAACTGAACTACAGAACCACTTAGACCGGCAGGTAGAAGGGCAACTTAGATATGTAAACCAAAAATACTATGAACATGGAAACAAAGCTGGCAGACTTCTAGTGTTGACACTTAGAAAGACTGAAGCTGAACGCTATGTTAAGAAAATCCAGATAGCTCAAAGGGAAAAGACAACACTCTACTCCCCAAAACAAATGCAGAAGCCTTTAAAACATACTAGTAACCTTTATTCTGTAGAACCATGGGACACAGATAAACAGAGAATAACGGAAGAGTTTTTTGGCAGGGACTTCTATGCCTAAGCTTTTAGAGGCAAGCAAATTAATTTTAGAAACACCATTTACTGCAACAGAAGTTAATTACGTAATTAAAAATCTAAAAATAGGCAAATCCCTGGACCTGATTTTGTAAACCTGAATTTATCAAAAATTCTCCTCACTATTGATCCCTCTGTTGGTAGATGTTTTTAACTCTTGTGAGGATGCAGACATTCTCCCTCACACATGGAGAGAGGCCTATATTACAGTTATCCCTAGGGAGGGGAAATCCCCGGAAGCTTGCACATCATATCGACCTATCGTATTATTAAATGTTGACTCTAAAATATTTTCTAAAATAATTGCCAGTAGAGTTAACAGATTCTTACCAGATCTGGTCCATCAAGATCAGGCAGGTTTTGTGGCTAACAGACACCTTCATGATAATATCTGACAGTGCCTGAATATTCTTCACTCTGGATGTAAGGCCAAGATGCAACAAATAGTGTTAGTGGTGGACGCCAGAAAGGCATTTGACTGTTTGGGTTGGGAGTTTCTTGAGCTAGTCCTCCACAAATTTGGTTTTGGAACACAATTTTTATTATGTATTAAGGCCCTATGCCGTTTACCTCGGGCAAAGGTCAGAGTAAATGGCACAATCTCTGAAACACTGGAAATACAAAGAGACACGAGACAGGGTTGCCTCCGTCCCAACTCCTGTGCATTCTTAGTATGAAGCCCCTGGCAGAGTCTGTAAGATCTCACCCTGACGTAGACGGAATCACATTAGGGGTGAAGAATACTGTATCTCCCTATATGCAGATGATACTATATTTTATTTAAAAAATCCAGTGAAAACATACCCTATACTCACCTGGGTGCTCCATTTGTATGGGTTGATTTTGGGCTTTAAAATAAACAATGATAAGACAGAGATTTTTTAGTTAGCGGGATTTGTACATCAGAGCTCACTCAAATGTTACCCTTTAAATAGGCCTCCTCATCAGTAAGGTACCTTGGAGTCTATATTCCTTTAAACTTGATGCAGATCTATCAGGTAAATTATGACAAAGGTATGTAGGAAATGTGTACTGATTTAAAAGATGGGATATGTTACCCTTGTCTTTATTGGGTCAGATATAATCTATTCATATGAATATCCTCCCTCGATTCCTGTCTTTATTTAGCTCCCTTCCAATACACATACCTAATGTAGACTGGGGAAGGATAGATAAAGCCCTGCATCGGTTTGTTTGGGCCGGAAAAAGAGCCAGGGTGGCCTGGGCAACTCTACTAAAACCCAAAACACGAGGTGGTTTAAGACTCCCAAACCTAAAAACATATTATTACATGGCACAGTTAATCCCATGGGTGGCCTGCCATGGGAAAGATTCCCTGAATGTTTGAGTGGGTATGGAGGAGGGCAGCAACTTCACTACCAGACCAACACTGGACTTTATGGGACCCCCAGAGAGTTTAAAGAAAGTGAAATTATCCAACCCATGGCAAGAACAACATTATAAAATATGGGAAGGGTAAAAGGAGGTGGGCCTGAGCTACTCTCTCAAACAGAACAGAGGTTAGTCGATGTTCATTCCCCACCAAGACTGGACCATGTTTTACAGGATGATGTCACCAGGGGCTTTGCTTCTTTCATCAATTTATAAAACACAGGTAAAAACCTTTCAAGAGATTCAACAGGAGTATGGACTTCCTGGTTTCTATTTCTTCGATACCTTCAGATTGTCTCCTTTTTAAAACAAAACCTTCACCTTGAAAAAGTGAAGCAGGTACTACATCCTATGGAAGACTTGATATAGGACAACTGAGGCTTCAGACCAACCATATTTAATAGCACAGTTAAGTTGAGCCTTCTCAGAATCTGTAACCCAGGATTCTGCTCAATGTCAAGCGCCTGGGAAAAGGAAGTTGGACTACAGAGAACTCCAGACATGGAGGCAGATTTGGGAGGGGGACCTTTCAGACCTCTTCATCTGACACCTGGAAAGAATCTTGATGGAAACTAATAGGTAGATTGTTTTAATACTCCTACCAGGACCAAACATTATAATCATAATAATTCAGAGCTATGTTGGAGGAATTGTGGATCGGTGGGAACCCACTATCAGATCTTTTGGGACTGCCCAGTACTCCAGTCCTTCTGGAAGGAGGTCACTATTAGGTACCAACAAATGGTAGGTACTGGGGAGAAGATGTTGTTTCAGAATATGATACTGGGGGTCCTTCCAAAAGGAAGAAAATGTAATGGTCAGAAATCTTTTCTGGGAATCTTATTGGCTGCTGCAGGAAAGCAATAATTAGAAAATGGTTCACACCTCACCCTCCAACACTACAGGAATAGATAGACATTACTAAGGATATACAAAGGGTAGAAAGAATCACAGCCGAACTAAGGTTACAGAGGGAAACATTTAATGGTATCTGGCTCCCTTTTATGGGTCTGATAGAAGACCTGGAGGGAGTATTAGTTCTCTCCCAGCAAATCTTTGCTTTTTAATTTAAAGTCTTTGGAGCTCCTTCGCCATAAGAAGGAAGACTTGGGATCCCTTTCATCTTTATTCTTTGATCCTCTTCTTTCCTTTAAAATCACAGTGACCACACCTTAACTACGAAATAACACACCAGCCAGATATTGTAAACTTACAAGTTTTCTTTTGTTAAAGATACTCACCAAGGTAACTGAGTCAGCTCCTGCATCATACCCATTGGTGCCTTGCTGCCAGAGGACTCAGAGGAAGTTAATATGTCCCACAATTTTCAATCTGTTAAAAAGTTCTGTCCCTTGTAAAACTATACAAACCGGGTTCCAAGGACTTCCCGATTGCTTGCTGCCACCCCAGCTCCACCCCCGCTCCGCCCCCATGCCCACTAGCATGATAATGAGATGCCAGTGAGGCGTGGGGAAGCTGGCTCAATATATATATAATGGCAGCTTTTCTATTGATTTTAAATAATATAGTGGTGACCTAGCAATGAAAGCGTGGGCACTGGTCGAAGTAACAAGACCCTTGTTGGTTGAACAGTGCTCACGATTCATACCAGTATTCACTATATCATTTAAAATCCAATAGAAAAACTGCACAGCCCATTATGGAACGCACAGCCTCGCTAACTCCCTCATCATCATGCTATAGTATGAAAGGCAGATTCATGTAACAGAAAAAAAACAGGATGTCCTTGGGACCCTGTTTGTATATTTTATGAGGGACAGAACTTTTTAATGGCTTAAAAATTTGGGACATTAACTTCCTTAGTCTTCTGGCGGCAAAGTACCGATAAACATCAATCTAAGGCAATCTTAGTGAGTCCTTTTAGAAATTTTATTGCTTTCTTGTTTTATTGAACATATGTAAGAGAAACACAGACATTCAAGACAATGATTACATAGGTACTTCAAAATATTGATTAATTGAAGGGACTCCAGGGTTTTATCAAAATCCAATGGTGACATCGGATCATATTCCTTCTCTGTTGGAAATTACATCGTCAGAAAAGAGCTGAAAGACAGAAAGAAAGAAAGTAGGATATAAAATAAATGAACAGACAAAAGACACTATATAGACTCTAACAGATGGACTCAAGCAGTAATCTGTTCTTTTGGCTCAATCCCTCTTTACTCAGAATATAATCATATGCATGCCACAAGTTCCTGTGTATTTTGTGTATGTGTCAGTGTTAATCTCAAATAAAATCAAAGTTTAAAGTACTATCCACATTTATATTACATCAAATGCACCTTTACCAATGGTACTAAACTCATGAAGACTTTTTAAGTGTCTGCAGCTACACACTGGGCCTTTTGTTCTGTCGTAGTCTGGAGATATGGAATATGCTTTCCCAAATACTTCAATAAAGCCTGCTAAGCTTTTAACATGTTTGCTGTGGCTATAAAATAAGTATGTCAAGCTATTTTCCACTCTTGCTGAATTAAGAATTTTGGCACCCTGCTAATATCCAGATTGTCTGCAAACTGCCCCTACTGTTTGGTCTGTGCACTGAGCTCGGAATTACCCAGCTGCCCCACCCTCTATTATTTGGTCACTGTAGCACATGCTTTCAAAGTGGCTTTACTATTGGTGCAGCTTATTTTTTGAATGTCATGTTTCAAATGTAGCAAAAAAGAAAATGTGTGTATCAATCTGTGAGTAAAAACACTTTTAACTAAAATACAGTCCCTGCTCCACAAAGCTACTGTATATCCCCGGTCGCTATGACAATACCTCTTACTACAATTCAAAGTTTGAAGATAATAAAGTTATTGCTTTATATTTATACTTTCACTATATTGCTATACCTATATACCCCTCACAAGTTACTAGTAAGTTAAAGCTGAGATTTGAAAGCAATACTAATATATAATTTATATCTCACTCTTTCCACTGCCCCAAGTTTTTACCCCATTAGAAACATAAACACAGAAACAGAAAATTTGATGTCAGATAAGGCCCGCTTGACCCATTCAGTCTGCCCATTTCTCCCTACTTACATTGTTGACATAGACCATGCTCAGTCTATAGATCTTTCTCCCTCCCCCTTCCTTTCCACTATGATTTCTTCATGCTTATCCCATGCATTCATGCATTCTGGAACCCCACCACTTTTTTTGCCTCCACCACCTCCGCTGGAAGGCTTTTCCAGGAATTAACCCCTCTTTCTGTGAAGAAGTACTTTTTCACATCTCTTTTTAATCTACCTCTCTCCAGCTTCATAGCATGTCCCCTTGTTGTTGGACACCTTTTCTTCTTAAAAATCCTGTACCATATTTACCCCCCCCCATAGGTAATTTAAAGGTCTCTATCATATCCCCCTCTCCTTCCTCTGTTCCAGGTTGCACATATTGAGATCCTTTAGTCTCTTTTTATAGTGCTTTTGATGCAAACCCCATACCATTTTAGTTGCTCTCCTCTGGATCGTCTCTACTCTACTCTATGTCCTTCCTGAGATGTGGTCTCCAGAACTGAACACAGTACTCCAGGTGGGGTCTTACCGGTGATCTAGACAGTGGAAACACCACCTCCTTCTTTCTGCTGCTGATATCCCTCCCTATACACCCCCACATCCCACTAACACTCCGAAAATCAAGCTACCGCTCTGACTGTTCAGAGTGTACATGAAATAACAGAACAGAAGCAAAAATGAAAAAATGTCAGCACCACTCCAGGTTCTGCACATACCACTAACACTCCCTACTGCCTTGTTGCACTGCTTGGCCACCTTTTAGTCATCCAATACAATTATCCCCAGGTCTCTTTCTTGCTTTTTGGGTGTAAATACCATGCCATCCATTTGGTACTCCACCTCTGGGTGTTTGTGACCTAGGTGGATTATTTCACACTTTTTTCTAACATTGAAACCCAGCTGACATACCTTTGACTACTCCTCTAGTTTTCTCAGGTCTCTGAACATCATTTTCACCACTCTGGAGTGACTACCCTATTGCAGATTTTGGAGTCATCTGCAAAGAGGCAAACCTTCCCTTCCAGCTCTTCTGCAATGTCACATATAAAGACATTAAAGAGGACCAGTCCCAGCACTGATCCCTGAGGTACCCTGCTGGTCACCCTCCCTTCCTTGAAGTGAACTCCATTTACCACCACCCTGTGTCACCTATCTCCTAACCAATTTCCTAGAAAATTTACTACCTTTGGACCCACTTCTAAGTTACCCAGCTTGCTTACTAGTCTCCTATGTGGGATGGTGTTGAAAGCTCCACTGAAATCTAGATAAACCACATCCACTGCTCCACATTGATCTTGTTCCATGGTCACCCAGTCAAAGAAATCTGTCAGAGTTCCCAGAGTTCACATTCTCCTTTGGTTCTGCCTGTACAAATTGTACAAAATGCTCTAACAGATGTGTCCTTATTTCTTCTTGCTTCCTTTTTCTACTAGTCCCTCCTTCCTTGCTGTCCCTGATGTCTATAATACTTCTGATGCACTTGTTATCAGCTCCTGTTGCCAGTTCTGAGGCCTTCATTTCCTTCACTTTCACAACTCCATCTCTCTTCCTTGGTTTCTTGGGACGTCAGCTCTTTCTCTCATTTTCTTTCCCTGCTCTGTGCTCTCCTTGCTCTCCGACCTCTATCCTCACCAGCCAGACTGGAACACTATATCTCTAAAACATGACCACAACAACACTTCTTAGGGCTAATCTGCTTCAATAAAAACAGATTTAAAATGATGATTTTTAAAAATAAGGCAAAGATAGGCTGACCCATCAGTGCAGCGGTAGTACTGTTGCTCATGACACCAGCAACCTGGGGTTGGAAGCCAGCCTTTGTTTTTGGGGGGCTGGCAGGGTGGAGGAGGATCAAGTATCCCAGAGGATGCTGCCCTCCATAATGGAGGGAGGGCAGCCAACCCCAGTGCATGACTGCCATCTTGGTGCCCAGGAGTGGCCGTACACTCAGGAGCAGCTCAGTGGGAGGAGAGACCAGCAAATGACACAAACCATGCTTGTGTGCATGCTTGAGTCACTCCCAAGGCTGGCATTTCAAAGAAAGGAGAAAATCAGGAAAACACTGGCAGGCCAGAACAGGGTGATGGACTGATCCCTTGCAGGCCTCACAACAAGACAATGTGGCAAGTCTCCCTAGGAACCTAATCCTGTTCAACAGCAGTTGGGGTTCATACCACCCCCTGCCATGGAATGCAAGCTGTGGGGGCAGACAGGGTAGAACAGGCAAGCCCACGTGAAGTGGTGTGATGGCACTGGTGGGTCAGTCCAGATGGGGACACAGCCTACCAAGCAGGGAAAAAAAATAAGGTGGCGATGGCACACAATTGTTGTAATTGTCTTGCCTAGTCAGCTACTCCTCAGCATCCAGTCTTCTCAGTCACCATCTTCAACCATCTTCAGATTCTCAGTCACCATCTTCAAACATCTTCTGGTTCCACACCAAACACTTGTACCTCAATACCTAGAACTGCCCAACTAGGCATCAACTGCCCTTAACACTCCTTGGGTCTCCTCCCATGAAGCACTAGGACCAGTCCATGGAGTCATCAACTCTCTAATTCAGGTGCCTCAGTCAGGAATGCTTGGTATATAATATAATCTCTACACTCAGATATCACAAACATTTCTACATGTCTTAATCACTATGAGCGAATCTCAAGTCTTCCTACACTGAACACCTATATATACTTCCCCTGAATTCAGTGGGGTCTGTTGTAAATGTATCTACAAATGAACAAATGAAAGGTGTCAGCAGAAGAAGGCCTAGCGGTCTATCAAGTCTGCTCATATTACAAGTCCTGAGCAGCAATTAAGAGCCCTCATCACCACTCACCTGCTACCCCTTACTGCCCTCCCGTTTGGCCATCTTACTGCTCACTCCCCTTTTGGCCTGACCTTCCCTTTACCCTATCCCACCATATGTGCTGATGTCCTCTACTGTTTCAGTGAGACCACCTCTCTGGGAGGTCATTACACACTACAATTATCCTCTCCATGAAGCAAATGTCTCCTGAACTGTCTGAACCTCCCCCTCCAGTTTAAGGCAATGTCCCTTGTTGTTTTACTGCCACTGAGACTGGCGAGGCTCTCCTTACTCATCTTATTAATATCCTTCATGTAGTCAAAGGTCTCAATCATGTCCCTCCTGTTCTCCAGGAGTACGTGTTCAGGGTCTCTAGCCTCTCACGTATGTCCTCTCCTGCTGACCCTTAATCATCTTTGTTGCTCTCCTATGGACTATCTCCTCTCCTACAGGGAGTACATGTTCAGGGCCTCCAGCCTCTCCTTGTATGCCCTGCCCTGCTGACCTTTAACAATCTTAGTCACCCTCCTCTGGACCACCTCTATCAGGTTAATGTCCTTCTGCAGGTAGGAACACCAGTACTGCACGCCATACTCCAGATGAGGCCACACCAGCGATCTGTATAATGGTAACTTGACTTCCTCCTGCCTGTTGATTGAGAAAATCTCCCCACACCCCAAGGCTCTAAAACACAGAAAACCAGGGGGGACTTGAGAGCACACTCTAAGTGGTCCCAGATGTTTTGGTATCTATCTTGTTGGTTTTAAAGAGTACTGAATGTGCTCTATCTTCACGTATTGCAATAGCATATTTACACACAAGACCACTGTATTGATGGACTATGACCACCAATGCTGGGCCAATACTTGTTCCCCACTGCCATCCCCAGATGCCAGAGTGGGTGATTACTTATTTTTGGATCTTGTCCATCTCTTGGTATCCCTAAAGCACCTCTGACATGGAGCCCTAGCTGGGTGCACGTAGTACCTTGCACAGAAGCTTAGTAATTGCCTGCCAGTACCCAGCAACCTTTGGACAGGCCCATATCATATGAAAATGTACCTTCCCAGATCTTGCATTTTGGAGCATGTATCTGCTTTGAGCAGGTCTATCCTTTATCTAGCTCTGATGCTTGTGCCTCTATCATTAGGTATCATAGGTATATACAAGCGGAATAATATTCTACCTTCTAAGTGTAAGGAGAGTGATACTCCCTCTGTATAACTGCTTGGTAGGCGCACCTTGAGTACTGCGTGCAGTTTTGGAGAGCCACACTTAAAGGGGACATTAACCTCCTGGAGAGGGTCCAGAGGAGGGCAACCAAAATGATTTGGGGCTTGGGGACAGGACCTATGAGGAGGCTCAAGAGCTAAAGATGTACATTGGAAGAGAGAAGGGACCCGGGTGGACATGATAGAGGTCTTCAGGTACATGAAGAGGGTAAATGGGGAGGAACAGTCAGGGTGCTTGAAGGAAGAAGGAGGAGGGGGCCACTAGAGGGCTTGGGTGGAAGCTGGAGGAGATTCAGGGAGAAAGGAGGAGGTGCTACTTCACTGAGATGGTGGTGGAGCCATGGAATGCACTGCCTGGGGGCTGGTGGAGGCAGAGACAGTGGAGGGTTCAAGAGAGGTGGGACAGGTACAGGGAAGGGTTCTGGAAGCAAAATCCAATGCAGCAAGAATATCTGGAACTGGGAAGGGAGAAGCCAGAGAAGGCGGGGGACAGCAAGGTCAGCGCCCAGGGGTGAGGAGCTGACCAAGCGAGCAGACACGAAAGACCGTTAGGCCCATTCTGCTGGCATTTTAGTATGTTAGTATAAGGCTTGCCATTCTATTTTAAAATAAGAATTTCCTATTACCAAAATGATTATCGATCCCATTCTTAAATTCAGTTATAGTAGTACTATTAACAAGTTCAGTCGGCAAGGTATTCCAAACCCTTACCACTCTACAGCTATACCATTGTTTCCGAAAATTATGATCCCATACTGGTTGGTAAAGTTGTTTTGCATGCTTCCTAGTACTAATTCTACCAGAGTTTTTTGTAAACCCCATTTCCCCATTAAGCTACATCATTCATGTTTTTATATAAAAAGCACAGATCTCCCTTAATCTGCGATAATATAATGAGTAAAGATTAAGAGCTAACTAGTCTATCATAATAACTTTTATTTCTTATTTCTTTTATTTGCTTTGATAATTTTCTCTGAACCCCTTCGATTGAAAGAATGTCTTCCCTATTTTGAGGTGACCAAACTTGGGCACAATATTCGAGATGGGGCCTCACCAATGCTCTGTAAAGGGGGATCAAAACCCTTCTGTCCCAGCTTGCTATGTGTTTGAGGATACAGTTAAGAATTTGAATAGCCTTCTTAAGTTGGTTTCTACAGTGTGATCTAAATTTCATATCATTTGTAACTGTAATCCCCAAATCCCTTTCCTCTTTCACTACCCCCAAGATGTTATTATCCAATAGATATATTTCTTGATTATTATTTTTGCCAAAGTGCATTACCTTACATTTAGTTTTATTTAATACTAACTTATTTAGGATAGTCCACTCGTATATTAAATCCAAAGCATGTTGTAAGGTAGCTTTTTGCTGAGCATCATTAACAACTAAGCCCAATCTATAGTCATCTGCAAATTTATACATCCAAATATTGTTATTTCTAGTTGTTAGTGAAGCAATGTATATATTAAATAAACTGGGGCCCAACACTGAGCCCTGGGGAACCCAACTAGTTATAAGAGCCCAAGCAGAGTATTCCCTGTTGATGACTACTCTCTGCCTTCTATCCAAAAGCCAGTTTGAAACCCATTTACAGATATTAATAGGCAAATTAATGTCTTCCATAACTGTCAGCAATTCTTTATGGGGTAGTTTATCAAAAGCTTTGGTAAAATCAAGGAAAACCACATCCACGGAATTTCCCCCATCCATCTCCCTATTTGCATTTTCATAGACAATAAATTTGTCTGACATGATCTATTTTTAGTGAATCCATGTTGTTTGGGATCTATTATATCCTGTCTCTCCAGATGTTCTAATAGAATAACTTTAATTAATCCCTCCATTATCTTTCCCAGTATTGAAGTCAGGCTGATAGGTCTAAAATTTTCAGGTGATGTTCTAGGACCTTTTTTAAGATAGGCACAATATCAGCTAATTTCCAATCCAGGAACCAATCCCGTATCAATAGATACTTGGAAAATATAAGTTATTGGTTCAACCGAATTCATCTCCAACTCCTTCAGAATCTAGGGTGCATTCCATCTGGACGAGATTTTTACATCAAGACTAGTCAGTTGTTTGTAAATAGTATTGGGGTTAAAAATAATTGAACCAGGGACAGAGCTCTACTCTAGATCTGTCTTTTCCTGGACTTCCTATTTGCATTTGTGGGCAGAATAAGAAATGGTCACTCCCCTTACATAAGCCTTCAATGCCTCCCAAATATTGCTCACTGAAGTGTCCCCCACTTTCTTATATAAAATAAATTCCTTTATGGCCTTGGACATCTGGTCTTACAGTAATTTGTCATTTAACAGGGTAGGGTCTAGTCTCCATTGCCTAGGTGGTTGGTCCTCCCTCATCAGTTCTATAAGTGCTCCAAGGAGGACATGATATGAAATACAAATGGGCCATATTCAGCCCAGTCCCCTCCTCATAGCAACCCCAGTGACAACAGCATAGAGTCAATTCTGGTATATAAGCGGTCTGCGTGTGAGTAGAAGGAATATTCATTTCTCTGTGGGTATAGGTAACACCACACCTCTGTTAATGCTCATTCCTGTGCTAGGGTCTGTAATGCTACAACACTTTTCAGTATTGGGCAGGCCCTTGTCCCTGAATGATCCAAACTGGGATCCCAGAAGATATTGAAATCTTCCACTATGACAACATTTTCTCTGAAAAGTGTGAGGACTAGAGCCTAATGGTGGAAAAACTCCAGGTTATCAAAGTTTGGACCATACAGAGATACCAAGGTGAGTCTTATGTCCCCCACAGTTGCACCCACCACAGTATATAAACCCTGTGGGTCTGAGATCATGGTATGAATGGTAGCTCTTGAGTTAGGATGGAGCCATATCACCACCCCTCTAGCTCTTGAGCTAATGGGAGCTACCAAGAGCCTTCCTCCCCAGTAACCTGCCAACTCGTCGCATTCTTCCTTAGTTAAGTGGGTCTCCTGGAGGAAAACTACGTCCCCTCCCTCTTTTTTAATGTAGGACCAAACCCTTTTCCTTTTCACCACTGTTTTGAGACCATTGAAGTTCCAGAAAATTTGGTGTACCCATTTCTCCTGCAATAGGAAATATTCCACACTGTAGTATTGGGAGCTAGTTTTTTTTGTCACTCTCTTACCACTTTTGTTGCTCGCTGAAATTTTTAAATTTTTAAACAGAAAAAAAAAAAAAAACAACACCAACTTACCACTAGCCCCAACTCCTGTATTTTAACAGTTCACTTCCCACCCCTCTGTAACTACTGGAGCAAATGACTCCCTCAGAGTACCCCCTACCTGATTGTTTTGAACTACCCTCTCATCCCTTATTAGATCCCTCCTCACCATATTAAGTTCCAAACTCCTTAACCATGAATCAACCACTATCCCCTTATTCAGAATTAGTCCCTGCCCCCCCTCTCCTTTAATTCCCCACTCTTGAGAAGTACACATCAAGTCCCACTATTTCTCATAGAAAGATCCTTTTGACATACTCCACCCATTATTTTTATTTTGAAAAACAGACAGATAGGCAGTCATCCTAACGATCCCCTGAGGGGAGGTTGGTGCTCGCCCCCAACCTGGGTTGCAGCAAGACTTCGTCCCCCCCTCCATATTAGACTGGGAGAAAAAAAGAATGGGAAACTTATATAGAGGAATTTATTTAAATGCTAACAGCAAGAAAACAAGCTGAGGTTTAAGCTTTAAGTTTGTAGGAGGGGTGACAGTTGCCCATTGGGACACCCTGATTGATGCCCCCATGCAAACTCACCCTGTCCCCAGTGCTACATTCAGATTGTCATTCATTGCTCTGTCATTCTTTAAATGCCACTCCAGATCCCCACTTACTTTAAGGACCTTTACTAGGGAAAAAAGAAGGTTTGGGTCCATAATCACTGATGGAATACACAAGTTCCCGCACCCTGAAACCTCTCCCGGCCAAGTCCAGCAGGACCCCCACCCCTGATCTGTGGAAAACAGTTATCTTGCTAAATGCTAACATTTTAACTATTTAAGCATCTTAATTAAGAAACATTTAAATAGTCAAACACGCTTTACTAGCCTAACAAAGCGATAATTGCCCTGTTATATCTTCCCTCCGCCCTGTATGGAGAGTCCACCCCTGCCATACACACTATTCATGTGAGCTAACAATTAATCAATTTTTGTCTTACAGTCAAAGCAGGATACAACAAGCATTTGTCAATGCCGAATGTTTGCTTGCTGGCATTGGCATTGGCAGTGTAGGAGTTACAGAGCTGCATAATAGGAATGTAAGTGAAATATTGAACTGAAGTCAACCCCACCACCACCCTGCAGAGACTGACAGGCATTGGGGTGTGCCTTTGGGTCATCAGGCATAACAGCCATGCCATTTCACCACACTGCCCTGCAGACACTGGCAAATGTCACGTGTGCCTTGGGGTCTTTGGCCCTCATGCGCACCCCATTCCATCAGGAAATACGGTGAGATGGGTGCGGTATAGGAGAATGGGGTGAACTTTCAGGCCGAAGAGTCCAAGGCACACCTCAATGCCTCTCACTGGCTGCAGAGTGTGGAATGATATGAGCATTACAGGTGAGAATCCCAAGTTGCACCCCTGATGCCTGTCATTCTCTACAGGGTGGGGTATTATGGTCGGAAACCCTAATGCCTCAAGCATTCGTTGGTATTTTCACTCCAAATTTTCAACACTTTTTTTTGTGACCCCACCTCATGAACAGTGGTAATATCAGTTTGTTAGCTGAAAACTGCTTTTGCACAGCAACTACGGCATTTAGCACCACAGGTGCGAGGTCTGAGCAGGATGTGAAAAATGACAGCTGTACTTTTCATGGGGAGGTGTAAAAAATGGCAATGTTGAAAATCTGCAGTGAAAACATTAAAAAAACTGGTGAAGTCATGAGCGTGCATAGAAATAGTGCAACGCACACCCATAATGTAATTAGTTTGGGGATTTTTTGTCAACACAGGCATTTTGGGACCTCCGATCATGAACAGTGTCACTGTGATTTTCTTTATCTGTCCTGAACAATGATTTCCCACAGCGACCATGCATTTCTGTGCTGAAAGTGTGAAAACACATTTCGGCCATGTTGTGAAAAATGACAGCTGTACTGTTCATAAGGAAGTGTGGAAAAATGCCACTGGTGAAAATCTGGACTGAAAATGTCACAAATTCATGAACTTATGAGGGTGCATGGAAACTGTGCAATGCTCACTCATAACACAGTCATTTTAGGAACTTTTGTCACCAGATTTTAAACATAGCCATTTAAGACCTCTGCTCATGAACAGCATCACTGTGATTTTCTTAATGTGTCCCATACATTGATTTCTTTACACTACGCCATTGTGCTTCGTGCACAGAAACACATTTGGGCAAGATGTGAAAATGACAGCTGTGCTGCTTATAAGAGGTGTGATAAAATGGCAATGTTGAAAATTCAGAGTGCAAATATTAAAAATTTGCAAACTTACGAGCATGCGTAAGAACTGCTAGCACACACTAAATAAAACAGTCATTTTAGGAATTTTCATGAAATTTGCAACATAGGCTTTGAGAGCCCACCTTATGAACACTGGCAGTGTAGTTTGTTAATCGGTCCCAAAAGGTGATTTTGTGCAGTGACTTGAAATCACCCTTGGACCGATTAACACCCGATGAGAGAATTCATGAGGAGGGTCCCAAAAATCCCAAGTTGAAAAATTTGGTGCAAAATTTCAACAATGCCTAGAATATGCATTAAAGTTGCAAAAACATATTTATTGCATTATACAGCTTACCAGCATTTCCTCAGTTGCGGTCGGCTTTGAAGAGTGCAGACATGTTACCGGTCCACGAAGATCATCGCACGGACTTGGAGGTAAGTATGGGGTGAAGAGGGGTGTGGGAGGTAGGGTGCACAGATGGTGGGTGTGAGTGGGCAGGTGACCGCTGAGGAATGTTTTTTTCTTCTGGGTTTTTTTTTATTGGGTGGCGTG
The DNA here is from genome assembly GCA_016271365.2 of Neoceratodus forsteri. Classification (NCBI taxonomy): domain Eukaryota; kingdom Metazoa; phylum Chordata; order Ceratodontiformes; family Ceratodontidae; genus Neoceratodus; species Neoceratodus forsteri. Next base: position 718,883,329 of record CM057458.1, on the reverse strand, counting down.
GGACATTTGCCACGCTGGGTAAAGCTCCCAATGTAGGCAGCTGAAAAACTGTTTGGGGGCCTGGGCTGAGCAGATTAGGCACCATCGGCCAAACCATTTGCCACACTGGGGTGGACTCCCAGCATGGCTCCTGGAAAGCTGATGATGAGGGACGTTTGCCACGCTGGGGTGGGCTCCCAGCATGGCAGCTGGAAGGCTGTTTGGGGGGGCCTGGTGCTGACAGGGGATTGGGCACCCCTGTCGGCCATACAGTGTGTGTGTGGGGGGGTGCATGAGCATGCATTGTGCATGCGTGTGTGCGTGTGTGGGGGGGAGAGCTGCTCACTGAAGCGGAACTCTTCCTTTTAACTGTACAGCACTGCATTTTCAACTGCTGTCATAGACAGCTGCAGCATTGATTGGAGACTGCGACCACACCTGCAAACACACTGACTGAATTGGAAGATGGTTGCTACACCTCTGAAAACTCGGATGATGGCACTGTGTTTCTTGCACATGCGTGCAAGCAAACATAAAAATGAAAGGAAAAGGAAGGCATGCCCCAAAGACATGGCAGTCATATTCAGGCATATTCAAAAGTTCACTATCATCTAATATTTAAGGAGTTTACTTAATGCCTCAGTATAGCCTGATGACTGGTTCTGACTGTTTCTTTGGGACCAGCCCAGAATGGAATCTCCAAACCTTCTCCTCTCCCCTCCTTCTGTTGCTCAGAATTGTACATAAAAGGAATGATTCGAATAATGTAGTCAAATGGGGAGGGAGAGGGAAAATCACAAAGCAGCCACACACTCCCCACAAGGTAAACAGAAAAAATGAGCAGGTAGTCTCTAATTGCTATAGGATTAACAGGCAATGAAATAGTCTTAAACTTATGTAACCAGGGTAAGTTGAGAGAACCCTCTGGGCAGCAGTTCACGGTTTCTACAAGGAAGGCCAGGCTCAGGTAGGAGGAAACATGGCCCTGCCTATATAGGCTACTGGTGTATGTGGACCCTAGCGTTGACTCCTCTCATCCAACCCCACAAGGAACCTCAATCAGAAGAACAAAATACCTTAATGGGGCCAGGTTTTCAGGTCTCTGGACCCACATTCCCTAGGTGGAGTGCTCCCTGGTAGCCACCATTTCACTGCAGATGTAAGTCATAGCCACCTCAGGATCAGTAAAGGCCTTGTATCCTTGGCCTTGATGACAGATGATCAGATGGAATGGTTATATCAAAGCAAAAGGCCAACTCAACTCATGAAGCTTCTTTTTGACCTCTAGGAATGCCTGTTGTTCTGTTTGGAGCTTACATGAGCAGTCAGAAAAAATGCTGAACTGATTTTGTTGCACTTTTATGGGGGCCATTTTCCTTACTGCTTCCAACACTTTCTGTCAATCCTGGTACTGGAGAGATTTTACGAGCAGGTGCCTTGGTCTCTCATCAGATCCTGGACAGCGACCTGGTGATCTGTGGGTGTGTTGAATTTCCAGCATGATGGCAACTGCTAGCTGGAGTGTTTTCAGGAGCCAGGCAACAATGAACTCATTACTGGGTGTTAATAACTGGGTAGTGTTTTTCCCATTAGGAAACCCAGTTGTAATTCACTGTTACAACCAGTTGGTTATAATGGGGAACACATTCCAGGTTTCCTTTGCTGTACACAAGCATGCGCGAGCGTGCACCCACACATACACACACACACACACACACACACACACACACACATATTACTTCACTCCACACCTTGGCACCTTCTTGCACAGACTCCAGTGATAGATTTTACAGTCACAATTTCCTAAAGCCTGTAACTGACACTGGATTTTACTTGCACATAAAATGTCTGGGATATTGCTTGGGCATCTGACTCCCTGTTCACTACCGAGGGAGAAAAAAGTAAAAGTACAAACTGTGCTTCAATCTGAATGTGCTGTTGAAATGCAGCACCACCTGCTGATCACTGTTTTATATAAATGCTGGGTAGTCTTTCAAGGTGAGAAAACATTATCCAGCAGTTATATAAAACAAAGCTTATCAGAGAGGTGTGAAAACTCTAATTTTACACACACCCTTGGTGTGGGATGCTTTTATAAACCCCTTAAACTTTGCTTTGCATATGCATAAAATGTAGAATAAAGCATGGGGTGGTGTGTGAGGTTACACATACTGAGGTGTTGGATGCTACATAAACCCCAAAAGCGAAGTTCAAGGGGTTTATGCAAGCATCAATGCTGAAATATGTGTAAAATTGAATACACATAACCCTATGTTTTATTTTATATAATTGCTTGGTATCATTTTTTCACTACAGCAAGTGCCAGTGTGGGCCATCAGGTTTCAGCACAGTACATGGTCCGAAATGCCTGCTGTGAGAGATGTTAAGCTTTTTTTTAAAGAACCCCAGTTATGTTAGCCTAGCAATTTTTTTAAAGAGCTTACCGCCGAGTCTGAGTGGCAGTGAAGTCTTCAGCATTAAGGAGTGGTGGTGATGCTGAAGAAGGGAAGAGGTGTGGCTTGTATATGCACAGTGCAAGGGAGACCCACCATGTGTTTGCCATTATAAACACCCCTTTATAATGGCAAATTACAAACCGAGTTTCCCTTAGGGAAAAAACAAAATCCAGTTATTATATAGAGAATAAAGTATGTATCTGGGTGTGTAATGAGAATTTACATACACCGGAGGGGTTTATCGTAGCATCTAACTAAGGGTGTGTAAATTCAGTTACATACCAGACCCATACTATTTATTATGTAATGCCAGGACATTCTTTTCCCCCCATAGTAAGTATATAAAATAAAAAAGATGTTCTTGTGCGATGCGGCAGTCTGCTTAGCTGTGGCCATGCGCTCTACATCTGTCGGTTGGTCACTTTTTAATTTTTTTTTATTTCATTTTGTGTGGAGCCAACATTTTGTGGGTATTTCCCTCATTTTGATTAATTTCTGCCTGCCAGCACTTACTTCAGTTAGAGTAGCGGTCCAGAGGGGGAAAGACGAGGAGGACAGTGGCTATGAGGAAGACTGTCAGAGGTGAGGGTGCCTGCGCAGTGTGAGGGAAATCGGGTGCATGTTCGCCATTATAAATGCTCCTTTATAACGGCAAATTATGCCATGGTTTTCCTATGGGAAAAAGGACGTGCCGGTTATTATATTCTCATTATATATACCTCCTTATGTATTGCTCTGTAATTTTCTATGTGAACACAGATGTTCCTCCAAATGGGGGGCACGGATGTATTAAGTTTACATTAACTTTTCTACACCTTCCAGCAGTGTACACCTAAACTCTCAATACAAATTTATTCCATCTACATTAGAGCTGGGTGAAATTTATCTTCCACCTAAGGAATTCTGGTGAAATGCTGACTTTGCTATGAAATTTTATGAAATTTCCATGAAAATGTTGCAAACTTTCACCAAAATTTCAATTTTGGTCATTTCTGTCAAACTTAAAAAGGGTTTGCTCCAAATTACATCAAATGTGGTATGGCAATGTTGCCAATATCCATATAGAACTGTACCAAGTTTCAGATCTCGATCTTTAAAGATGTCTGAATTATAAGTCTCCGAACATTCAGAACTTTTAAAATTATAGTTCACAACTATATAAACTAAAAGTGTTTGTCTAAATTGCACCACATTTGGTATGGTGACTTTACCAATATCCATACAGAAGTGTAATAAGTTTCAGATATCTGTCTTTAAAGATAACTGAGTTATAAGCATCAAATTTTACATAATTTTAAAATGACATTTCACAATTATGTAAACTGCACAATTTTAAACCCTATAAGTTTAAAACTAGAGAATGGAATAGCACCAGTGTTGTTAGGTTCACTGACCCTAAATATAAGGCTTTTAAGCAGCCCCAATGGCCCAGCATCAGAGGGTCACGCTGCCATGCTGATGACCCAGATTCAGAATGGGAAGTTGTGTTGGGATGCAGGCCATGGCTAAAACTTAAATTTTATATAACCATTAGTTCTCTATTTTGCAGTTTCTATGACTCCAAGTTTTCAAATACCTAGCTGCAAAGGTGACTAAGTTGTAAGCATAAAATTATTTTCAGAAATGTTCACATGAATATTAAATTGCCAGATTTTGAGCCGCTATAACTTTCTCTGTCCCTCATCCAAATGCCAGAACATGTGGCATATTTTTAGGGCCTATGCTGCACGATATGTTTTCCAAATTGCAGCTCTCTAGCTGTAATACTGAATGAGTTATGGCCGATTAAAGGTTTTGGAAAATTCCAAAACAATTTACAACATTCATGAAATGTTGTAGAATTTCTCAAAAATCCCAAACATTATGAATCTAGTAATTTACCCAGCTCTACTCTACATTGCTCTTGGTTTATTCAAAGACTCTGCATATTACATGTGTCCATAATACCCACATGGTAGCCAATCTGGGTTCATTTAAAAACTCGACTCATTATTCTTCCTCATTTTGCATAAAGAAATTGTTTTAGTGGGAGACATTACGCTGGACTGGGCCAGTGGCAAGCATAAATCTTTTGAGTTTCCTGTAGGTAAACTGAATCTTGTCCAGTGTATCACTATACTCATAAATAAATCAGTTATGGCATTGTGAATAAATATTGTATCCTAACAAAATCAACTGTGACATCATGAAGAAACATTGCACCCTAAAAATGAATTGTGATGTCATGAACAATTATCCTGAAAGACCAATTATGATATCATTAAAAAGAAGCACCCAAAACTAAAGAATTGTGACATCATTTATTTATTTTTTTGAATTTTGGATAACCAGGAGACCCCACTGAGACAGACAAGTCCCTTTTTCAGAGGTGACCCAGAATTAATTACATATATTGATGAAATGCACATAAATACAGAGTAGAATAAGAAATTGCAGTGGAACAATCATACACACAAGCTATACAAGTAGTTACAATCAGTACAGGATACATACAATCAGTTTCAAGTTATAGGATAACAGTTTCCAGCATTGCATAAAAGCATCAGGTTCTGCCGGAGAAAATGCAGAACTCACCAGGAGAACGACAGGTACCCATGATGGCAGAGATTACTAGCCAATCAAATTTAAGTATTAGTCCTTTTGGGTGAGATCTCCACCCTTGCGAGATTCCCGGCAGAACATAGGGCATGGCCGCTAAATGCACTCATGGAGGCCAAGCGACTGATCCTTATGGGCTGGTGACAACCCTCCCCACCGTCCATTACCATCTGGAGGGCTGCTATGGCCAGACTTGCTGTCTAGAGAGACTCTTATACTTGCGAAAGGGGCAAAATTCCTGGTTAACACATAAATGGGGACAGTACCTTAGCTCCCCTCTATGTTTGACTGCTCCTACTCCACCTTGTATCCCCCTTGCCAGTTCTTATATGGTAGCAGCAGCTAGGAGCTATACTAACCTATGTTCCTTTCAATACTACATTGTTTCCCGTTTCTTCAGGAGTATGACTGACTTACTCTCCAATTGCTTTCCCCTTTTCCATGCATACTTTTTCTCGACATGTAGATGTTCTGCCCACCCTCCTTCCTTCTCTTTGTAGTGCTGAATTGCTTCATTATAGTGGATATACTTTTTGCAGGCAGGTGAAACTGTAATAGCCACCTTATGTATTTATTATTTGTTATCTAGTCAACTCAGATTGTTCACTGTTATGCAGAGCTGTAGTTTCACCTTCAGAACTGAGTATTCCTGTATGTAAGGAAGAATGTTAAGCTTACATCCCTCTCCTGTTTTATGTATACTGACATTTGATGGATGATATTCTGTACGCTGGTTACCATGTATAAGTTAGAACTTCAATAAAACTTTCTATGATAAAAAAAACAATTAAGTATCAGCATTTGCACTTGTATTTGCACTGACAAGGCACTGGTGGAAGTCATTGGCAAGATGGCATAAAAGAGGGAGGTGCTGCTGGTGGGGGACTTCAGCCTGTCAGATGTGGGTTGCAGCCTTTCAGTAGTGGCTTCAGCTAGAAGCAGGGACATCCTGGATTCTCTGCAGGGGGCATTCCTCAAGCAACTACTCAGTGAATCCACTTGTGATGATGCAATACTGGACCTGCTACTCACTAACAGGAACATTGTTGCAGATGACAAGGTGAGAGGCAACTTGGGGAGCAGTGATCACCGTACAGTGTGGTTCAGTATAAGGATGGCCATGGAATCAAACCACACAAGGACAAGGGTCCTGGAGTTCAGGAAGGCAGATTTTAAAAAGATGGGTGAATGCCGCAGGGATGATCTAGCAGAGGTGTATGACATGGGGGGGCAGTGGGTGAAGATAAAATGGTGCATAGTAAAGGCAAGAAGCCTCTGCATCAAAAAGTGAGCAAAAGCAAGAGGAAAAAGAGACTGCTATGGTTCTCGAAAGAGGTGACTGAAAAGGTAAAAGCTAAAAGGGTAGTATTCGGAAGGTAAAAGGAGTTGCAGAGGGAGGAGGATAGGGAAGTGTATTGGGTGAAACAGAGGGAAACAGGGAAAGCAGTAGCGAGCATAAAGGCACAAACTGAAGACAGACTAGTCTAAGAGGTAGTGAAAAGGGACAAGACATTTATTAGATATCTAAGTGAAAAGAGGAAGAACAGGGTGGGATTTTAAGGTTAAAAGGAAGGGGACTGTGCAGAGGGGACCAGGAAAGGCAGACATCCTGAACAAATACTTTTGTTCAGTGTTCACAGAGAAGGAAGGAGAGGGGGGGCCACAAAAAGTAATAAAAGCTTTGGATGGAGGAAGTGGACACTAGTTCTTTTTGAGGTAAAGTCCTAAGGGGACTCACTAATCTGAAGGTGGACAAAGCAATGGAGCAAGATAGGGTGCATCTCAGGTACTGAGGGAGCTCAGGAAATACTGGCAGCACCTCTGACAGTTCTATTTAAAAGCTCACTGGAAACAGGAGTAGTCCTGGAGGACTGGAGGAGGCAGATGTAGTCCCACTACACTAAAGTGGTAGCAGGGAGGAGGCTGACAATTGTGGACCAGTCAGCCTGACATTTGTGGGTGTGGTAAAGTTAATGTAGTCACTGTGATGGAAAGTTGTGAATATCCTGAATCCGGTGGATTACAAGACCAGGTAGCTAGCTTCCACGGGGAGGTCATGTAAAATGAATCTGATAGATTTTTTGACTGGGTGACCAAGGAACTAGATCAAGGTAGAACGGTGGATGTGGCCTACCTAGATTTCAATAAGGCATTCAACACCATTCCACATTGGAGACTAGTAAGCAAGCTGGATAGCATAAGATTGGGTCCAAAGGTGGTGAACTGGATAAAAAATTGGCTAGGGGATAGGCAACAGAGGGTTTTAGTAAATGGAGTTCACTCAAAAGAAAGGAGGATAACCAGTGGGGTGCCTCAGGGATCAGTGCTGGGACTGGTCCTCTTTAATGTCTTTATAAGTGACATTGCAGAGAAGCTGGAAGGGAAGGTCTTCCTATTTGTGGATTACACCAAAATCTGCAATAGGGTGAACACTCTATGGGGATATGGGGAAATGATTAACAGAGACCTGAGAAAACTAGAGGAGTGGTCAAGGGTATGGCAGATGGGTTTCAATGTGAAAAAATGAAAAATAACACACTTAGGGCACAGAAACCCAGGGGTGGAGACTGGAATACAAAATGGATGGAGTGGTACTGATGACCACCAAGCAGGAGAGATACCTGGGAGTATTAATATCAGATGACCTAAAGGTGGCCAGGCAGTGTGACAGGGGAATAGGGAGGACAAATGAGATACTGGGGTGCATAGGGAGGGGTATCACCAGCAGAAAGAGAGAAGTGGTGTTACCTTTCTATAGATCACTGGTGGACCCCACCTAGAGTATTGTGTCCAGTTTGGAGATCACACATCTCCAGAAGAAATAGAGAGAATGGAGGTAGTCAGAGGAGGGCAACTAAAATGGTGCAGGGTCTGCACTAAAAGTCCTATAAAGAGGCTAAGGACCTCAATATGTATACCCTGAAACAGAGGAGGGAGAGGAGAGATATGATAGCAATCTTTAAATATCTCATAGGGTAAATAAGGTACAGGAGGGGAACATTTTTCAGAAGAAACAATTTAGAGCCTAGGCTACTAAAGGCAACTGCCCTGCAATAGCAACTCCAGTGACCATGCTGTTCAACAAATATTTCCTTACTGGGCTAATCCCACAGAAATGGAAAGAGGCAGTAGTTGTGTAATCTTCCCCTGGGTTTTTGTTTCCCAGGTGCATTATTTTGCACTTCTTTGCATTGAATCCTAGCTGCCATACTTCTGACCATTCCTCCAACCTTGCCAAGTCCCTTCTCATCCTTTCCATGCCTCCTTGTGTATCAACCCTGTTGCAGATCTTTGTGTCATCTGCAAAAGGGCATACTTTTCCTTCCAGTTCCTCTGCAATGTCACTTATAAAGACATAGAAGGACTGAACCCAGTACTGAACCTACGGTACCCCACCTAGTAACCACTCTTTCTTCAGAGTGGACTCCATTTACAATTACCTTCTGTGTCCAGTTGTCCAGCCAATGTTTTACCCAGGCTACCACCCTGGGACCTACTCCCAGGTTGGTTAATTTGACTATTAATCTTTTGTGTGGGACTGTGTCCAGTGCCTTGCTAAAGTCTAGGTAGGCCATGTCCACAGCCCCTCCCAGGTCTACTACTTTGGTCACCCAGTCAAAGAAATCTATTAGGTTCATCTGATATGACCTTCCCGCTGTGAAGCCATGCTGCCTTGGGTCCTGTGCCCTACTGGCCTCTAGGTACTCAACAGTTCTTTCCCTTCAGCAGTGACTCCATCACTTTCCCTACCACAGAGGTCAAACTGACATGTCTGTAGTTTCCTGCCTCTGTCTTGGTCCCACTTTTGTGAAGGGGAATCACATCTGCTTTCCTCCAGTCCTCGGGTACCACCATCCTCCCATGACTTGTTAAAAAGAGTAGTCAGTGGTTTCACTAGTTCCCCTTAATTCTTTTAGAATTCTGGGGTGAATTCCATCAGGCCCCATTGCTTTGTCCACCTTTAGTTTTAAGAGTTCTTTACAATCCTTTCTTCTGTGAAAGGACTGGGATCAACCCCTATCAAAAGTGCTTCTGTAAATTGGATTAGGCACTTCCCCATCCTCTTTTGTGAATACTGAGCAGAAATATTCAGTATCCTTGCTTTTCACTGTCCTCTGCCCACCCACCGTTCAATCTATTCAGCTTCACTATTCCTCCCTCCCTTTGTCTTTCTACGCTCTCCGATGTACCTATAAAGGTTTTATCCCCCTTCTTATCAGATTGGCTATCTTTTCCTCAGTTTGGGCCTTTGCTATTCTGACTTCCCTACCTGCTTCCTTCTGCCTTAACTTGTACAGCTCTGTTCTGCTCCTTCTGTGTTTCCTTATACTTACTGAATGCTATCTTTTTCCCTGACTTTCCCAGCCACCTCTTTTGAGAACCATAGTGGCTTTTTCTTTCGTTTTGATTTGTTTATTTGCTTCACACAAAGGCTTGTTGCCTCTGTGATGGCAGTTTTGATGATTTCCCATTATTGCTCCATCCCTCCATCTAGCCTGTTTGCTAGTGCTTTTCTGAGGCACTCTCACATCTTGCCAAAGTCAGTCGTCCTGAAGTCCAGTACCCTCATTTTTGTATGGCTTGACTTTGTAGCTGAATTTAATGTGAACCATACTGTTTGATGGTCACTTGCTCCCAGATGGCAACCCACTTCTATATCTGAGATCCTCTCACTGCCCCCATTTGAGAGTATGAGGTCTAAGATTGCTCCCTCATGAGTGGGTTCCAAAACTAGCTGTCTGAGGCCTGCCACCTGTAGGGCATTGAGAATGGCCCTGCTCTTGGATGTGGCTGCAGCAAATGTGCTGCAGTTAAAATCTGGCATATTCAGGTCTCCCATCAACAGTATCTCCCCTTTCTCTGCCATCCTAAGAATGCCTTCTATCATATCATATTCTTGTCCATTCCCTTCACAGAATGAGTGGTAGATTCCTGGAACAGCCTTCCAGCGAAGGTGGTGGGGGCCAAAACAGTGATGGAGTTCATGAATACATGGGATAAGCACAAGGCAATCATAGTGGAAAGGAAGGGGGAGGGAGGAAAAGCAATAGATTGGGCACGGTCTGATGTAATAGGTAGGGAGAAATGGGCAGACCAGATAGCCTAGGTGGTCCTTATCTGCCGTCAAATTGTATGCCTTTATGTTTCTATTCATACCTTCTAAAGAGTATAGTTTGGGCCTTTTCTCAGTGCAAGTGTAGTACAGTTTAGAATCTCACTTAGGAGTGAGTTCCACTGGGAAGGGGTCATGAATGAAAAGGCTCTCCTACCAGATCCAGATTGCACCCTAGGGATTTCAAGCAATGGGCTTGCAGTGGAAAGCAGGAGCCTAACATGTTGCTTAAACTTAAGTATTCCCATGAGACTAGGTGGGGTAATAAGTTCTGCAAGCTTGAAAGCTGGACTGAGCAATATCATTAATAAACAGGGAAAAAAGTAGGGGGCCCAGAATCGACCTTGAGACACATCATCTGTCAATATCCAAGATCTGAAATATCACCTTGCTATTTGACTTGAGGTAATTGTAAAACCACTGGCAGGCAAGGTCATCTAGCCGACAATCTTTAGCTTAGCTAGCAGTAGGTCATGGTTTACCAAGCCAAACACCTTTCTAAGGTCAATAAAATTGCTTTCATAAACATCCCATTCTTCAAAGCGTATAGAATATTGGAAGTCACATGCACCAGTGCAGTGTCCATGCCGTGTTTTCTAAACCCATGTTGAACACTCATGTGAAAGTGATAGAAATCAAGTAATCCTGAAGTTGGTTGTAAACCAGTCTCTCCTAATTTTTTTTGAAATTTAATATACTTTATTAAAAAGATATACAATAAACACAACACAAACACATTAGTAATAAACTGTACTCACTTACAAAAGCACTACTATGTTAATATACAAATTAACACAACCCCCAACCCACCCCCACCCCTTCGACAGAGATCAATAACTAATACTGTAAGTCTGCCATAAAGTAAAGTGATCACAAAACAGATAATTAGAGGATCCACAACATACAAGCAACTTAAAATCACAGACATAGTAATTGGCATAAATTTGGCAAAAGGAAAATGTTAGCTCTACAGTAAGGTGACACTCCAGTGAGAAGTTAAAGAGAGAATAAAGTGTATAATTTGCCCATCTCTCCTGAATTTTATCAAGTATGCAGAATAGGGAAATGGTTCAGTAGTTTTCAATAGGTTCTTTCTGGCCACCTTTGAGGATAGGAACCACTAGAGCAAGTTTCCATTTTTCAGGATTGCACCCAAAAGAATTGTTAATGAGGTGTTCAGGGGAGTGACAAAGATGGGTGCTGCGATATTTAGGAGTTTGGGTACCAGACTGTTATATCCGGGCATTTCTCACTTTTTGGGCATCTCAGCTGCATGAGAACTTCCTTCCTAGTCACTAGTCTGAAACTGAAGTTGGGTTGAGGTCCAGGGGTTGGTATTTGACAAGGGAGTGAGGAGTTATGAGACTTACTCTCCAAGGGTGTCTTAAACAAGTCAAAGAAGAACTTATTAAACTCAGTTGTAGAGGAACTGAGGATAGTTGGAACTTGGCCATTAACTATACTATAAGGGGTGGGACGGTCAGACCATCCCATCAGTAGACAATTAATCTGAGTCCAGAAACTTTGGGGATCAGATAGAGTTTTGATCTGGAGGGTTTTTAAATAAGTTATTTTGGCACATTTGAGACTTGTTTTGCAGGAATTTCTTAGGTTTCTGAACATCTGCCAATCTGATGATAGGCCAGATTTCTTAAATTGGGCCTAGACCTTGTTTCTTTGTCTCATGACCTTGCTGAGGTCACTATCCAACCAATTAGTGCAAAGATCATTAGCCTTTCAAACCTTTTAGAGGAATGCCTGTTGACAAAACTAAAGGATTTGTTAATGAAATAATCCAGGGCATTGTCCACATTGAGAAGTTCTATTACTGGTCTCCAGTTAATTTCCTTTAAACTATCTAGGAATGAGGACTCATAAAACTGCAAGAGGTCTTGGTCTTCTATGATTTTAGTTGGATGATTGGGAGCATTGTTTTTTCAGATGCAATACATCAGGGAGTGATTGCTGATGGATTCGGGTAAGATCCCTGTAGCTTTTATTCTTTCTGTTTTAGTGAATAGGACCCAGTCGAGAAGCGTGTGATTTCCATATTTTTTCTGCGAAAGGCATACATCCGCCAAGGCTGATTTATACCCATTGTGACCTATACTGAGCCAGTTTAGGCCGAAATCTCCAAGGAACATTAGTTCGTCTAAAGACTACTCTGAGAGGCACTTGGCAATGGAGGACAGCGCCTGGAAAGCAACTCTTGAAGAATTATAAACACAGCCTATAGAGAGACATTTAACCCCTCCCAGGGTTAAGGACTTGAATTCAGACTTACAGCTGAATTATCCAAGGAAGGCAGGGTAATTTCCCTGTTATTAGTAGCAGACCTGACATATAATAGGACCCTGCCTCCTTTCTTAGTTAATCTATCCTTCCTGAAGGCAGTAAATCTTGGAAGCTCAGTCTCATGGGTATGGACAGTTGGTTTGAGCCATGTTTCTGAGATACCAATTATGTCCAGAGCACACAGGTTGGTCCAAGCTTCAAGGTCTTGTATTGTTTTGCCTCAGACTGTTAACATTCATACTTTTGACACTTTTCTACTTCAATTTCAAAACTATACTTTGAAAAAACTAAATTTTCAAGATGATGTTTTGCATAACAACAAGGCTAAAACACACAGTTTTTCACAAACACTGTTAAAACAAAATACATATTATATGACTTTTCTCATCTCACTTGCATCCTACTAGTGCAGTACACAGAACTGGAAAAATGGGTTGAAACCAGAACCAGAGTGACAAAAAGAATTTGCATCTCAGCCAGAACATCCAAACTTAGAACAAAACATATAGAAGAGTGGATGGATGACCTTCCACAACAAGGCTGTTTTTCCATTGAGGGAGTTGATGACATCATAGAGACCTCGAAAGCTCCGAGATGGAAATACCACCTCAGTTGTGGATGGTCACCCATCCACTGATTTATATAGTATATGGTTCCCCGAATACCCCCCCCAAAGAAATTGTTTAACAAGATATCATAGCTTGTGTTCTTAACCATGTACTATACGATTTTTGACAGCAACACATTAGATTACTAAACCAGCAAACAGTGTAACCCAAGAGGATGGCATACCGGCACTGCAAAGAAATGTAAATAACATCTCAGACTGGGCTAAAAAATGGGGTATGAAATTTAACACTAATAAATGTTGCATTATTCATCTAGGTAACCAACAACAACCTAGAACATACTTTCTAGATGGTGTGCCTCAGAGATAAAACTGAGGAAAAAGTTGTAGGTGTCATTATTGACAAGAGATTAAAAGGAAGTTCACATTGTGATACACAAATTACTAAAGCAAAAAAACAATTGTGGACTATCAAGAACTTCAGAAGTAGAGAGGAGTTAGTGATTATGCCGATACTGTATATAGAACATTTGTTAGGCCAGACTTAGACCATGGTACCCCAATATGAAGCCTAATCACTGTAGCTACAATAGGTGAACTTGAGAAAGTTTAGAGACATGCCACAAAATTGATTCATAATATAAGATCTATGCCTTACCCAGAACACCTAAGTCATCTAAAGTTAATGACATTGAAAACTAGAAGAATTAGGGAAGATCTATTTTTATGTTATAATATCATACATGATAACTATTTGTTTAATGAAATGAACTTTGAATTCAAAAATGACCAAAAAGCCAATAGAGGACATCCGCTACAATTAAGACCTAAGAGTTTTTATACCAACGATAGAAAATCATTCTTTACACAAAGAGTAGTCAACCCTTGGAACAGACTACCAAATGATATCATATATTTTTATATTTTAAATGGTAATAGACTATCATACTATGAGTAGATTACTCAGGAGCGCTAATGGGCCACAGCCTTTCTTTGCTCCTTGTACCTTAGTAGATTGTAACGGCATATGAAAGTCTACCACCCCAGTGCAAGCCAAGAAAACCCATGACATAAAAATTCTCACACATGCGGTCCTAAAACTGACTGCATTCCTATTAACTTTTTAAAAACTGTACAATTGAACTGTTTCTATAAATAAACTTATTAACCAGATCTATAGTATAATGAAAAAACTGTTAGCAGTTAGCACACTATGTTAGACAAACCAATCAGAAATGCAAATGGAAACATTCAGAAATACAGTACTAAGCACTTTCAGTCCTCTCCACATTAAAAGAATTACAGCTTGTTGAACATGTTTCAAAAATCAGAAGGCAGCAAACAGAAATACAGAGAACTCCTAACTTTAAACTATTAGAATACACAGTTTGACGTGTGTCGCCACCTTAGACTACACCTTCAGCTCTCTGCCAGAGACACACCCACTTTCACCTAGCTCTGAGACAGACACACATACATCTATCCCATTAGAAAAACAATTAAATTAAAATCATCAGTGCCTCACTGTTAAGGCTGTGCAGTTTTCAAATTCCAGTGGAACTGAATTTCAACTGAATTCCACAGAATCTTTGGAAAATTCCGTGGAATTGTATCATTTTACCTATGGAATGTTTTCTACAGATTACTAATCACAGTATACATAAACTGTGGTTTCTTTTTCTGCAAGACACAGAAAAATATTTTGCAGTTTACATCATCTGCTGAAAATTATTCCATGGTTTACAAAGAAATGCTTTCGGAATGCCACAAGATTAAAAAAAAATTCCATAAAGCATTTTTGAAGCAAAATTGCCATTCTGCACCAGTTCTGATGGTAGAATTCTGCATTCTGCCCAGCCCTACTAACTGCTTAACATTTCTAAAAAAAAAACATAAAATCCAGACATTACCAACAGCCAAAATATTCTTTACAGAACAAACAATAGTAAAGGTTTGCAATAACTTGATGACAATTGCATGTTGGTGTGTAACGAGGTGGTAATGCCACCTGCCCTTTGGGCTCATTACACCCCTTTGTTGTTATTTTTTCTTGTACAGTATATAGACCTTTACTAGCTTTTATTTAACACACAGTTATTGTGTTTATTTCAAAGGTATCCACTTGATGTCAGAATCAAATAGTTGGTGGCAGGTATTTGAGTTTGTTCAGCAAAGACAGCAGCTTAAATGAGGTCACCTAACTCACAGAGCAGATTATTTGATAGTTCTGCAGTCTGCAGTGTTTGAACACTCACAGCTCTGCTTTGGCCAGCAACATCTTCTGGTAAGTTAATTTCTTCTTGAAAATATTGCGTTGCAGTTGTTAAAATATTATCTCGCGTCACTTTTATTGTGTTACAAAATGCTGACTGGGACATTCCAAAGGTTGCATTTGAGCAGGAACAACATCTGTAGGGATCAGAGCACATGATTCTGAGGACTTATAAACTTCAGTGCCAAGAAAACAATCCTCATGACCCAGTAGACCAAGCTACAGCTGTTCAAAATGCTGTCTACCTGGTCTTATAGACCCTGGATGGTTGCCCCCCTGGAGGAAGTATTCTCCTTTAAATATCTGGGAATGTGGCTGGATAGACATCTCAACTTCTCCTGCTACATCCACACCATCCAAGAAAAACTCATTCCAAAACATGGCACACTTGATCAGAACAAATCTTGTACCACCCGAACATCAAGAGAGTGATGCAAAATGATCATCCTAATGTTTGATTATGGGGTCATGGTTTAGGAAGCCCTATATCCACTCTGATAAGACTGAAACCTCTTTTCCATTCTTTCCACACTATAGGTTTGCTCTTGACTGACTGCCCTCACCATACCCACCACTGTTCTTTGTGCTTCTATCTCTCCTCTGTCAGTATCTCTGTCTGTCTCTGTCTATGTCACTCCTCTCTCTCTTACTCCTCTCCACAGACTCCTGGAGAATTACTCTTCCAATATGTATCTCTCAATTCTAAATTCTGCTTTGTTTCCCTCCCTGCTACCTCTCCTCTCCTCTCCTCTCATCTGCCCTCTCCTCTCCTCTTACTCCCTTAGAAACTTTGACATTCACTGCTTCTCCCTGTCCTTCTCCTAGGCCTTTGCTGTGTACGCTGCTTCCTCCTGTAGACTTCCCCATATCTGATTCTGTCAGCAATTGTGGAGAACACCGGACCACTGTTACTAGTGTAGCCCAAAGCTATGAATACAGAGCAATTTACTCTATACTGTAGCTGCGCTATACTACTTTCATTGTGTGCTTCCCATTGATTTTGGTTTTGTCAGTTTATTTGAACTGCAGGGCTCTGCCCTCCACACCCCTCTGTTTTCTCAACCCAAGGGTGGGGGGACAAAGACCCCCAGTACAAATAAACTAATAAAAAAAAACTGTAGGCTACACTACTTTTGTTACGTGTTTCCTGTTGATTTTGGTTTTGTCAGTTTATTTGAATTGGGGACTCTTCCCCCCACACCCCACCATTTTTCTTAACATAGGAGTGTGGAGGGCAAAGCCCCTGTAAATAAACTAATAAAAAAAAAAACAGGTCAACATGACATAAAGTGTGCTGTAAGTGTTCAAAGTGGCATAGAGTGTACCATAAGTGGGCAAGTAGTGTAACTTGGTCCAATGTTCTCCACAATTGGCATTCAGTCTCTCCCCTTCATTCCCCTCACTCTGACACTACTAGTCAGTGACAACTTTACATGTGATGACTCTTGTACCTAATTCCCTCTGCCACCACTCCCTGTTTACATCCTCTACCTCCCAGCACCTCTCTTATCTATATCACCCTCCTTTCCCACTCCCCAAACACCCATGTTTTTTGCTCTGCCTATAAAGGTTTCACTGCTGCCTATAATTTATGAACCCACCTTCATTTGTGTTACATTGTTCATTGCAGTCCATGATGTATTGTATTATACCAAATTGTTCTGTAAAAATGCTGCATTTGTTGTTTCTGCATTCTATCCTAGCCCCTTGCCAGGACTCACCAGGCAATGAGGTGGTTCTAACTTAATTTGCTTTCCTGGACAATTTTTTTTAAATAAATAATAAAAGATGAAAGTTTGGCTCTGGTTCAGTTTGAACCTGTGATATTTTGCTTCCCAAGTCAGTGCTCTAACAACAAGACCCCTACTGCCTCCAAAAGTACTCTGCATTACTTTTTTGTTTTAAATGTTATTTTCGATGAAGCTCTATCCTGCTATGCTAACAGCATCAATTGTGAAAGGTTGTGGGAAGCCATCAAACTGATAAAACAGCATTTGGTTCCAATTTGACAGTTTAAAGATCTCATTTGCATTTTAGAACTCCCTGTTAATAACTGCTTTATGAAATTTTCATTAGTAAACTCCAGGGAGCTTGTATATGCATCAGGTCCTGGAGTTTGCCTCATGCTACTGTATAAAGCTGTTACAGCTCAAGAAGAAACAGTTGCAGTGACAAGAAGCATAAACTAAATAAAATGTAATGTGCTGATCTAGGATAATGGCAAAAATACTATGAAATACAGTAGCTAATGTTATGTAAGCACCCTTAAACCCAATATTTCTATCTGGTATTCTTGAATTATAGTATAACATGCATGTGACAGGCCATGTCTGAGTCTGCTGGGGTTGGGGTGGGGTAAGCAGAGGTTGGGAAAAGATTGATGATGGGAGAGGGACTAAGTCTACCAAGGATCCAATGTAGGTGACAGAGCACCCAAATGGAGCTGTTGCGTGGTAGGCAGAGGCTTGTGGTCAACAGAAGGCTTTTGTGATAGTAGCTATGAAAGAAGGGTTGGAAAGTGAAGGTAAAAAGAGATTGACAAAGGGAAATTTGAGGTTGCCATGAAAATAGCTGTCAAGAGGCTCATTAAGAGATCCTTGAAAGATGTTTGTAAAAGGTAGAGCAAAGTCCAAAGAAAGAAAATAATGTGAGGGAAAGATGGCATTTGGAGCTGGTGCTGTAGTGGTCTTAAATGCTACTATCTCCAATTGATGATTGTGGGTCTTATCCCATATTTCAAAAATAAAAGGAATTCCATGGATGTAAGTTAGGGGTCTCACCATTTTGACACAGAATTCAACCCAAGTTAAATAATTCTATGCATTTACTCATATCTACTGTAACCCAGAATGTCCTTACCATGTTCACCCTGAAAAAAGGAGGTTGAGGGAAGACATGATCTCAGTCTTCTGCCTACTGAAGGGTACTGACAAGGTCATGCAAATGGAAAAGTTTGATCTGTCGTGCTCCAGCAGGACACATGGGCAGTGAAGCTCAAAGGTGGTGCATTCAGTGGTAATGTTAGGAGGCACTTTTTCTGCCAGAGATTGTGAGCCTGTGAAACAGCCTACCATTGGCAAGCTTTTAAACTAGTCAAAGGGGGAGGCACTGATAAGCAGCAGGAAAATCACAGCCTCTCCCTACAAAACAGGGTACTAAATGAGATAAAGACTGAGGTAGAAAGGTCAGTGGGGGATGCTGCAACAGAAGGTAAAGCCATCAAAAAATGGAGAGCAATGAGTACCAATGCCCATAGTCTGGGTAACAAGCTTCCTGAATTAGTGGTCTTGATGGAGGAGGAACATCTGGATATCGTGGCAGTCACAGAAACATGGTACACACAAAACCATGACTGGGATATAAACATACCAGGATACACTATCTACAGGAGGGACAGGGAGGGTAAAAGAGGAGGAGTAGCTCGTTACATAAGGGAAGGAATCAAAGCAACAGAACAAAAGGGTAAACAGGGAGGAGAAGAAGCACTGTGGGTAAATTTGGAGACAGGCAATGGCACCACAATCCGCACCGGGGTTGTATACAGACACCCTTCTCAGGGGGAGGAAATGGACAAGGAAATGATAGAAAGTATACTTTGAATGGCAGAAACAGGAGATATTGCTGATGGGTGATCTGAATATGCCAGATGTTAACTGGAGTGCAGTTGCAGCAGCCACTTGAAGGTGGGGTTATTCTAGATGCCCTCCAGAGGCATGCTAGACAACTAGTATTGGAGCCCACTTGAGAGGGAGCAATCTTAGACCTGGCTCTCTCAAATGGAGATGGAGAGAGGATCACAGATGTAAAAGTGTGTAGCCATCTGGGAACTAGCAACCATCAAACAGTATGGTTCACAATAAACACAGCAATAGAGTCAAGCCATACAAAGGCAAAAGTACTGGACTTTAGGAGGGATGACTTTGCCAAATTGGGTGAGTGCCTAAGGAATGCACTAGCAAATGGGCAGGAAGGAGGGGTGGAAGAACAATGGGGAATAATAAAAACTACCATCACAGAGGTAACAAGCCTTTGTGTGAAGCAAATAAACAAAACAAAATGATGTAAGAAACCACTATGGTTCTCAAAGGAAGTGACAGTGAAGGTTCAAGAGAAAAAGAAAGCATTCAGGAAATACAAGGAATCACAGAAGGAGCAGGACAGAGAACTGTATCAGTTAAAGCAAAAGGAAGCTGGGAAGGCAGTCAGAACAGCAAAGGCCCAAACCAAGGAAAAGATAGCCAACTCAGTTAAGAAGGGGGATAAAACCTTTTATAGGTACATCAAGGAGCGAAGGAAGACCAAGGGAGGGATAGTGAGGCTTAATAAAGGGGAGAGAGGGTGGGCAGAGGGAAACTGTGAAAAGGCAGAGATACTAGACAAATATTTTTGCTCAGTATTTACAAATGAAGAGGGGGAGGTACCTAAAACAAACAGTAGAAACGCTCTGGATGCAGAAGCTGATACCAGCCCATTTACAGAAGAAAGGGTTCTGAAAGAACTCTTAAAACTGAAGGTGGACAAAGCAATGGGGCCTGATGGGATTCATCTCAGAATTCTAAAAGAACTAAGGGTAGAACTAGTGACACCACTGACTACCCTCTTTAACAAATCATGGGAGGATGGGTGGTACCGAGGACTGGAGGAAGGCAGATGTGATTCCCTTCACAAAAGTGGGAGCAAGGTAGAAGCAGGAAACTACAGACCTGTTAGTTTAACCTCAGTGATAGGGAAAATGATGGAATCACTTCTGAAGGAAAGAATTGTCAAGTATCTAGAGGCCAGAGGGCACAGGACCCAAGGCAGCATGGATTCACAGCGGGAAGGTCATGCCAGACGAATCTGATAGATTTCTTTGACTGGGTGACCAAAGTAGTAGATCAGGGAGGGGCTGTGGACATGGTCTACCTAGACATTAGCAAGGCATTTGACACAGTCCCACACAAAAGATTAATATACAAGTTAGCCAGCCTGGGAGTGGGTCCCAAGATGACATCCTGGGTAAAGAATTGGCTGGAGAATAGGACACAGAGAGTAATAGTAAATGGAGTCCACTCTGAAGAAAGGGGGGTTACTAGTGGGGTACCACAGGTTTCAGTATTAGGACCAGTCCTCTTCAATATCTTTATAAGCGACATTGCAGAGGGACTGGAAGGAAAAGTATGTCTCTTTGCAGATGACACAAAGATCTGCAACAGAGTTGATGCACAAGGTGGGTGGAAAGGATGAGAAGGGACTTGGCAAGGTTAGAGGAATGGTCAAATATATGGCAGCTTAGATTCAGTGCTAAGAAGTGCAAGGTAATGCACCTGGGAAACAAAAACCCAGGGGAAGAGTACACAATGGGGGGTGAGATACTAACAACAACAAAAATGGAAAGGGACCTGGGGGTAGTCATATCAGATGACCTAAAGGTGGGCAAGCAATGTGAGAGGGCAGCAAGGAGGGCTGGGGGGATACTGGGATCCATAAGGAGAGGCATCATCAGTAGAAAACAGGAAGTTATTATCCCTCTGTACAGACAGCTGGTCAGACCCCATCTGGAGTACTGCGTGCAGTTCTGGAGACCCAATCTCCACAAAGACATAGACAGGATGGAAGCTGTCCAGAGGAGGGCAACTAAAATGGTGCAGGGTCTGTACCAGAAGACATACTGAAGAGAGACTAAAGGAGCTTAATATGTATAGCCTCGAGGAAAGGAGGGAGAGGGGAAATGATAGAAACTTTCAAGTACCTCAAGGGAACCAACAAAGTCCAAAGGCAGCATCTTTCAAAAAGAGGTGTGCAAGAACAAGGGGACACAATTTGAAGATAGAGGGGGGGCTGCTCAGAGGTAATTTAAGGAAGTATTTTTACACAGTGAGGGTTGTGGATGCATGGAATTGCCTTCCGGAGGAGGTTGTGGAGTCAAAAACAGTGGTGGAATTCAAGCATGCATGGGACAGTCATAAGGTCATTCTAGGGGGTTGGGGTAGGAAGAAGTAGGCTGCTGATTAACTAGGATCTGCAGCTTATCCAGTAGGAAGGGAAATGGGCAGACTAGGTGGGCTAAGCGTCCTTATCTGCGTCAAATTCTATGTTTCTATGTAGTAGAACAGTGAACATGAAGACAGTGCAGGACTTCCAGGTGAGCCTGGACAAATTCTGCTTATCAGAGGAATCACAGGGTACTCTGGGTAGTAGAATGGTTGGGAAATATGAATTAGTATATTTGTGGCATTCTTTTTGGTTCCTGCTAATGAAGAGAGAAAGTTGGGGTGCATTTAATAGACTATGACCCCATATTTACAGCCAGATGCAAGTGCAGTGCAGCCTGTTGTGCTGCATCAAAAATACCGCACAGCTAGCTAAGAGCAATATTCAGCCAGTTAGCATTCACTAATGGAGTGCGCTAACTGACTGGATATTGGGCATGTCGGTGCAGCACTAAGTGGATATGCGTCGTGTAGACATGGCCCAAAGCTCCATATAGCCCACAGGAGAAAGTGCTGCCCAAAATGGGATAGCCACAGGGCTCCTGTGGGCCATGTTCAGCCTGAGCATGCAAAAAAGCTCATTGGGTATGCAAGGTGCTAATGGGCCATCTGTCTACCCATTATGAGGAAATTTGCATGGGTACAGCTGATCCCTAGCACCGAGCAGTAACATATCCCTGGTAGTCTAGTTGATGCCCCTCTCCTGATCGCCCCCCTATTGTAAGTAGTGACAAGATCTCTGGTAGTCTGCTGGATGCCTTCCCGTGATATATATATATATATATATATATATATATATATATATATATATATATATATATATATATATATATATTAAATCCCATATGGACATGCAACTCCCCACAAGTACCAGCAACCACCCAGTGTAAGTACCATCCCCACCCACACACTGCTGAGCACTCCCATGCTGCATTCCCCTCATGCCATGCAGTGTACAATACTCCAATTCACGCTGTGACTGTAAGATGTCAGCCAGCTAGGAGGAGAGTAAAGGGCTTTGTTTGCCACTGATCTGTCATAACCATATTGTGAGTGTTGACTAGGATGAGGGGAGGGTGTGGAGTGGAGGTGTTGAGTGAGTAGGCAGGTGGGTGATGGTACTTGCACTGGGGGTCAGTTGACACTTGGTGGGGGGGGGCACTAGCCAACCTGGAAGTTTGCATATACATGGAACCTGGGGTGAGCAGGGGTCCACTAGACAACCAGGGATCTGTCATTATTTACAATATGGGGGAGATCGGGGAGGGACCATTAGACTAGCAGGGATTTGTCATGGGGCCACTGGTTACAGGAACAGGGGCTGAAATACAGCTGCCCTGTCTTTTGGGGGGGGGGTTGGGAGAGCAACCATAGCACTGCATTAAGATAAATTTTTCAGTAGCCATAAATAGTGCTGGTCTGGGGGCTGTTTAGCATTACCAAAACTGTTTCACTATACTGTTGCACCCTTATGCAAAAGGGGACTCCCTCATTTGTATAGGTGCAGTGGTATAGTTCATGTGATTGTGCTGCCAGGTTTGGGCAGTGCTCCAAGGGCTTCCGAATATGGCCCAGCCCACAGCACTGGCACAAACACAGGTTAATGGGGTGTTAACTCATTTGCAGCCATGCTGACCTGTTAAATATGAGGTCCATAGTGTCATTTCTGATATTAAATTAAAATGTTACTAAATACTGTACATGGTCAATAGGATAACATCTGAGTTCTCTAGTTGGATTGGCTACATACCATCTAATTTGTCACTACCTTCCATAAAGTACGATGCAAATCTAAACTCTGTAAATATGTATATATTATTTCAGTCCCAACTTTTGTCATTTGTATTACCTAAACCTGTGTATATTTACACTAGCACATAATTGTTAATCATTTCTGCTGCTGAAACTTTCCCAAGGGGCCCTTGGCCACTAAATAATGAGTCTAAGTGAGGATATCCTGGTGTGCAGAAATTCTAATTAAATATATAAAGATATAGGTAGGAAAAACATATTGCAGCGATATCCACTAAGCATTGCTGAGGTACTGGTTAGCAAGTACCAGACTCAGTGTATTCACTGCTGGGAGAGATGGAGTAGAGTTTGCAAAGTTACTTTTTCTGCCAGTAAGTATGTTGGGCACCCCTTCAGTTTTTCCAGTGCTGAGTTGGTTGCTTAAGACTTCAGTACTGTATAACATAGGCATGCTGTCCTTTTAACTAATTGTACCTGTCTTTTGAAATACAAGCCTAAGCCTGTAGTGTGAGAATCAAGACATAAATGCACAAAAATACAGTGGATGCCTGCCTTAGGTTACAGTGTGTGTGAAGCTGATTGGCAGTGCGACTTGACATAGTACTCTGTTGCAGTGGTGTAATAAAACTGCAGCAATCACAAGCTGAAAATTTGTATTCTGGAGCAGAGCTATGAGTTCCATTTATTTTTTTCACAGCTGTCAAAAAGGACAAAACTTCAAGCAGTTGCTTGTGAGTAGGGGAGGGGGTGTCTTAAACTTGCCTTGCTAGCAGAGGGGAATTGCTGCGACTGGTGGCACATGAGGCATGCCAGGTGCCAGTAAATATGGTGAAGGGAGGAGAATATCAAGAGTGAAAATAAAATGATTAGTAAATTGATATGATTACCAATTGCATTTTTATTATATTCTAAAGTAAAACAGAAGTTTATTGGCCTTTGTTAAAGTAAAAATGAAATGCTGACCAACATATGGCTTTTGTGAACATGAGCTCTCAGTGTAGCACAAAGTTTTTTGGAGGACAGTTAGGAGGAAGTCTACCAACTTGAATATTAGCTTGTGTGTTCTTAATCATTAATTCTTACAAAAAATGTAAAATCTTTATACTGGCTACCTTCATGGATAACATCAACAGATATAGTATACTAGAATTATACCAACAAGCATTTGTCAATTCTGAATGTTTGCAGCTTACATTGCTCTTGTATCCAATCCTGCTTGTACATTTTTACTATATATTTACACAAGACAGATCAGATGAGATGCAATGTCTCATCATTTTCAGTGGTGTGACATTAACTATATTTACAATATAATTTCAGTAATTCTAGAATGCTGTACAAAATTTCCCTTTTCCAAAAAGAATAATGAAAGCTAATAAAATAGCCATATAAAGAATTATATTATAGCACTGGAAATTAAGTAGTTGTTCAAATCTTTTCCAAAGGGAATGGAAACAACTTTTCATACTGTACTGTATCAGATGAATTTCTTCAATTTAGATAACTTTTTGCCAAATATATCAAAAACAATTCTGGAATGATCATTTTAAGCTGCCAAATTAACCAATAATTTTTTTGAAGCTACAAATTGTATGTTCTCAGAGCACCTCTGTTTGCAATAATGTATGCTAATTTATAATCAATTAAGTGATAACATTCAGTTAGTTGGAGTATAGGAAGCAATAATCAGCTGGTGTGGGTGACTAAACAGCTGAGGTATTTGACTCACATCAGTCATTTATTGCAAGTATACTCAATCTAACTGAATGTTATTGCTGTTATATGAGTTACAATCACACAAACTTTCCCAAATTGAATTTTGCTTTGTAGAAAAAAAGATGCTCACTCTGCCAGAAGCTGCTGCTCGCACTCACAGTCACTTATCACTGGCCTGCTCACTCCAGGACTGCCAGTAGCAGATCCACAGCTCAGCTTGATATACTGTAATAGTCAGCATAACTTAGAAAATGAAGATAAAAGCAAAATAAAGTTAAAATTTTAGAAATAGTGAGTGGGTGAAGCTCTGTACAGAATGTTGTCTGGAATGTGGGTATGAGGGACATGGCTTAAGCGATGCCTGCAACACCATTTTTGTTGTTGTTTCTTTTGATCTTCAAGGAGTGAATAGGCAATTGTGTGTAGTTATAGGGCAACAGTTCTCAAACTTTGTCATAGTGAGCCTCCCCTAAGCCATGGAAAAGATCTTGAGCCTCCCCCAAAATAATGAAATATTTTTGGGCCTCCCCATAGAAAAATAGCCTACTTTTCACAGTACATCAGGAATAAAATGAAACCTCTTTGCATAGCTGGCACTCATGTTATTAAGCTTATTGTACCCCTCCCAAAAACAGGACAACCTACTTGCTCCAATATTTTTGACTCTCGAACCATTGTTACCCCTTACTGCCATACTTTCATGGGTTATACTGGGTTTTCTGTTTCCCCCTCTAACAGGAATAACAATCCTGCCAACCTCTGCCTCTCCCCCTGCTCTTAAGCAACTTCTCAGGGATCTTGTTGCTCCCTCCTGCTCTTATTCCTAGTGCCTGTATGGTTGACTCTTGTATTTGGACAGTTCTGCTGCCAGTCTAATTGATCAATTGTTCCTCACATTGTTGGTTTATTGTTCTTAATTTGTTTGCACTTTTATTCATTTTGTATTGATTGAGTGTTTTGCAGTTACATTTTGAATTGTATTCTCTCACTACCCTTCCCTGGGCACACCTGAAATAATCCATTGCTCAGTGTACAGTACCTTCCCTGGTCACAGACTTGTGTCTAAATACATAACTTCACCTACTATTATCCTCTTTCAGTTTGCCTTAACCCTTCATATAAAATCTATAAAGTTCAAAATTGAACTATAACACTTTTTCAAGACTTGCTTGAGCCTCCCCTGGAACAGGTTGGGGCCTCCCCAGGGAGGCTGGCCTCACCATTTATTAACTGACTGTGGGAGAAGTTTAGTTGAATAACCTACTCTGGGTGTTTTAGATAGTTTGTGGGACAATAACTGAGTTTTTTTGCATTGTGATTGGCTTAGAGCAGATACCTCTCGTAATGTATGATAACCTAATAACTGATGAGAATTTTCTGAAATGTAAGCTAATATACTTATGCTAACAGATGTATTCTCTGAATAAAATTACTTTATGGAAAAAGATTCTGCTTCAAAACATGTTTTTCTATAATGTATTAGATTTTGTGAGCGTGCAAACCTTTTAGAATCTTGACTTTAATGTGCCGTCCTGGCATAGGATGGAGTGTTCTGTTCCTTGAAAGTGCAGTTTATATTGGTATGATGACAAATGTTCCCAGCTATTTTGGATAGACATGCATGCTAAATCTGTATATTCTCTGCTGTAATGTGTTCTCTCCTTCAACCATTTAAAAAATGGTATTCCTTATTAGTTTTGCAATTCACATGGATCTGCAATAATGATGGCAGCCCCCAAGCAGTTTTGTGAGTCCTTCAGCTGGGAAGGTTATATTCAGACAGTAGATATATCTAGGTGAAGCAAACACTTATTTATGATGATTGACAGTATAATAATATTGCACAAATGGAAACATAATCTTTTAAAATGTGAAAAGCACTTATATTGGGAAAGAAATAACATGGTGGAATAAATTGAAATCCAAATGTTTGTATTTGTTCTAACTGACAAATGGGTCATTTAATTTTTGTGTTTCATGAACCTCATACATACCTATGAATCAGTATCTTAGCAAATACATTCTAGGCTGACAGTCTTTGTTGAATAGTTGCTGGGTACACAAGAATATCTATAAGAACAGCCGTGAATGCTAAATAGGGTGACTATGGGTCAGCAGTTCTAAACAATGCTATTTACAAGTCCAATTTTCACCCTTTTCTTCTTTAATACTGTGGGGTAATGTTGCCGGGTAATCATTAATTCAGTTCTTCTTTTAAAAGGTGTTACTTACTGTCTCCAAGGCTTTGTTCTGAGAAGTATTTCTGAGTCATACATCTTATCACGGAGGCTAAAGCTTAAAAACAGATTTCAAATTGAATGTTCTCTTTATCATGCCTAATGGCCTGTGTCATAATTAAGTGAATCACTGACACATTTCCTAATCTGAGCAATGCTGCTGTCTAAATCTTGTAAATATTCCAAACAGGCCAGAGAAGAAAAAAATTGTATAAAAAACTCTTAGTCCTATTATCCAAAGACACAAAAGAAACAATGTGGTTAGGTTCTTAACACATTTAAAGTGAATGTTACAAAAATATACTGGATTCAGCTAGTTAATTGATTGGCTTTATCTGCAGGGTTCTTGAGCCTTTAGGACATGCTTTTCAGTCTCAGTAACTCAGAATAAGATCACCAACTGCAAACTCCTTTAAACACAATGAAAATCAGGCAGCTAGATATGAAGTATAATGGAGCTACTGTACAGTACAAAAACCTCACGGAGATATGGGGACGGATTTTCAAAATTAGTAACACAGACACTATTCACAATTTTGGGCTGTGCCTGCATTATTCAAAATGTGCCAAAATGTTTGAATTGTATTTTCAAACATTTTTATGCATCTGCAACTGTTTACCTGCTTTATGGCATAAAGTGATGCATGCATGCATCATTTCTATGCAGCTTGCCACAATTGCATCAGAAAGTTAGACCACATTGTAAGTTGTGCAGTTGCAGTAAAGAAATGCCGTATGTCCTGGATGCTCCTTTGAAACTCCAGCCTATGATCTTCCTGTTTCAGATAATGTTGAAATTTGCTATGTTTAAGTTTGTTATGAAAGAGTTAAATCTTTATTTGTTGTTGTGGAGCAAAATGACAACATGCAGCATGTACTGCATTTTGAGTTTGAAAATAAAAGTACGATCAGTCCAGCATCTCTCAGATGGGAGGGGACCTCAATGGGGTACTCTGCCCTGGCTTCCCCTGTACACCATCCTAACATTGGGTTCACCATAGTCCGCTACATTGTCCTTGGGCCTTTTTATAGTAAATTGACAGGAGATGGAAATATGCCCCATGAGCTTACCTCACCTCTGCTGTTCACCCTCTACCCTTCGGGTCCATGATGGAAAGTTGCCCTTTTACTTGCACAGCTCACAGCAATCTCTGTCAGTACCACAATTTTTCAACTACCCTGCTATCATTAGCAAAAACATGCCAGTCACATGTGGCATGGCAAAAGGAGACTTAGGCCCACTTATTCAAAGGAGATGTGCTGCCCAAAATGGAGATGCATGGCACATCTCAGAAAATGCGCAGAAACGCGATATTCAAAAGGGAGAGATGCACCGTGCATTTCTGAATATGTGATCCCACAGAAATAATGTATGCAGCACAAAAATAGGGGGTGGGTACATGAGTATGTCATGCATCTATATATTCAGTCAAAATGTGTGGCGCATCTGCCGTGCATCCCAGCAGTGTACCGCTCATAGTTAGGCAGACAAAAGGTTGGCCTAAATCAAACAGCCACCCACAGGACGGCCACAGAATTGCAAACAGGCCATCCTGAGACAGCCCTCGGAGGTGCACCAGGATGTGCTCCAGGCATCCACACACAGCAGTCATGCCAGGATGGAAGTACCCAAGGCTAGAGGTGCCTGAACACCACTGGCACTATCTAGAGAGCCATCCCCACACCACACCCAGGACATAGACACCCAGCTGCCACATGCCAGTGCTGTTAGGTGCACCCCAGCACACCAGCAGAGCAGAGAGCCACACTGCAGCACATGCACCAGGGGCCATGGCCTGCACCCATGTAGCCTGCAAGGTGCCACCCAGTGGTGGCATGCACCCAGGGTTCCATCTGGAAACTGCTCAGGTAGCCTGGTGGTACTAGTGGCAGCATGGCACAGGTCACAGACTGACATGTGGCACACACCCATGGTGGTACACCATAGGTGCACACAGATGGTATCCACCCACTTGGGTACCTGATAACCTCTTGAACACTGCCATTCCTTGCAGGTATCACCATGTTACTCTCATACGGTGGTGTGTAGGGCACTGCTGGTGACTGTATGTTGCATATGGAGCTGATGTGTCACATGCATGTGGTATACTGATCAGAGTGTGTCACCCTGTGCCTTCCCCTGTTGCTTGCCCAGGTGGGCCCCTGTACCCCAGTCTGACCCTGTACATGGTTATGGGTAATAGCACTGTCCTCAGGCCAATGTAGTCCACCCACCCACACACATATATTCCATCACACTTGCCTACTAAGCTGCAGTACCTCCTGTTCACCTTTGTGGAGTGGTGGGGCAGCCCAGCAAAGCTGGAACTGTGCATGCCTTGGATATGCAAATAAGAATACATTCCAGTAATGAACTGCACATGTGGGGAATGTGCTCAGAATGTGCAGTGAGGTCACTTGCATATCCCAGCTGAATATTGCAATTATGCGTGCCACGCATGTGGCTGCCTGTTGCACATTTCCTTATGCTCCGCACAGGTCTGAGGTCACCTGCCACACTGTGCATCTCCCACTGCATGATTGCGCATGTTCAGGATATTCAGCTGGACATGCGTGATCGCATCTTAAGGTGCATCTTCTGAATATACCATTATTTTGTGCTGGCATGTCTCAGTTGCGCGGTACAGGCACTTGCACAATTCAGCCAGCCACTTGTGAATATGGGGCCCTTAGACAATGTTCAGATGCATAATATTAAGTTAATCCAGTCAGTTGTAAGCCAAATTAGTGGGCTACCCATATGGAATGCTATGGAAGCATGCACTGTTTACAGATCAGGAAAGGAAGAAAAAGCACAAGTCACGATTCCTGCACGAACTGACAAATGTCTCTGACTCAGTTGTTGGATAAAATTCTTTTTGCATGATAGAAACAACATACAACAGTTCTGCACAGATAGTAAGGGGCTCCCACAAAAAAGACTCAGTGTGTACACTGTATGGGGTGTTTGGTCAAGAAATATACTTAAGAGTGACTTTCTTAGGGCCAAACATAACTGAAGCAGGAGGAAGGATTTTGAGACACAGACCAATAATTGCTATTGATTTTAGTTGCTGCCGTAGAACTTAAGATGTTAATCTTATCCAGGTAGAAAACAACAGAAATTGCAACCTTTGAGGATTGGATGAGACCCATGAATCCATATGCCTCCAGTAACCATTTTAGTTATTTTTTTATTGCTAGAGGAGAATTTGATATTCTCAAGGCCCCTTACTTATGCTCCAAGCTAAATAAATCTAATTATTAAACATGAAATGTGATTGAAGGAAAATGTGTAAGAACAGATTTGTTGTTAAAGTATTCTTTTAGTTCTGAATACTTATATTTAATATAGGTATATGTCTTCATAATTAATGTAGAAAAAAGGTTTTAAATTGTATTTACAGTATAATATTTTAATGATAGATTATATACCATGGTTCCAAATTTATGTTATTTTAATGCTATACCTTATAAAAATTATGAAGCAAAAAATGAGATACTGGGCAATAACTTTAAAATCAAGTTTAGACAGAGAGGATTAGGCCAGGAGACAAGTCAATGATACTAGAGCACATGTGGATAACATTCTGAGACAGGAGTTGCTACAGAAAAAAGGGACATGATGAGCAGTCATCACTGGTGGGCCAGCGACTCTTCCTTCCATCCCCCATTTTATTATTCCCAGATGGTGTGGTAATCCCCCCTTCCCTAAATAACTGCTTCTCTCCTTGGGTGAACTGCCACCAGTTGTTCTGTTTGCACCACTGCACACTGAACAGTGAATCACAGTGAATTGTTAAATAATGGCGAGCATGACTCTTAGTTGGCTGGGGTCATTAGCTGACCGAACCTGAGCAATTTAATTCTGATCCTACAAGACTGTCTGGAAGAGGTTGCCATCACTCCTGGATCATGTGGATCCTGTCAATAGGTAGGCTAGAATACTGTGTTACTGTGTGTGTGTGTGTGTGTGTGTGTGTGTGTGTGTGTGTGTGTGTGTGTGGGGGGTATCCTGATTCTATTACTGACCGTTCTCTTACCTGCTGTGTATAGAGGGCTTGTTTCCCTGAGCTTTCCCCAAGACTAGTTCAGCTCTGTGACTTTTCCAAGATCACCCCTTACATGTCTAATATCTCCAATCATTGGCTTCATTGTTAAATACTGCTGACAGTTATTCTGCTTTGCTCTTCTTCATAGACAAATTCACTGAAAATCAAGAAAGACATGCACCTACAATTAGAGGAAACTGAAGAGGCATCAATCATACTGGGTTTATACTGAGTAATGGATGGAAGAAGGCATAACTGCCCATATTAACCATTCACCTGCATCAGCGGGTCCAAATACATCCTCTGTTTAGAAGATATTCATCCAAATTCCTCTTGAATAGGTTTACATTACTACTCTCTATTATACTTTCAAGTAATTTATTCCAAAATCTACATATTCTTTGAGTACAAAAATTAAATCTCCCATTCTTCATTGAAGAATCCATTTTAATTGCTGTTTATGCCATCTTAAACCACTAGGTTTCTGCTGGGAGGTAATTTCCAGTTACTGCGTTAAGTCCCCATCTTTCATAATCTTGTACAACATGAATAAATCACCTACTAATCTCCTTTTTTCCAAGCTAAATAACTTTGATTTCTGTAACCTAGTTTTATAAGTTAGATTCTTCCAACCTAATACCATTTTCGTAACACTCTCCGCTGGATACCCTCCAATCTATTTATCTCTCCCCTAAATTGGGGGCTCCATAACTGAGACCCATAGTCCAGCAGTGGTGTAATATATGTTTTATATAATGAAAGTACCAGTGAAACTGACCTATTCATAAAGGATTTTTTGATGTTCCTAATCATAAAGTTTATTTCCTAATTGCACTTGAACGGTGTTCTTTAAAATTCAGGCCACAATCAATAATTCCACAATCTTTTTCTGTACCGACTTTCTTAATCTTTTCACCATTTAGCCAATAAACCCGATCATTATTTAATTTACTCATGTGTAGAATAGAACATTTATCCACACTAAAATGTATCCCATTTAACTTAGCCCATTCTTCTACTTTTAACAGATCTGGTGATAATTGATTAGCATCACTACTTGTATTCACTTTTCCTCCCAATTTCACATCATCAGCAGATTTCACCATCCAGCTATCCACATTCATGTGCAAATCACTAATATAAACAGAAAACAACACAAGGCCCAAAACGGACCCCTGAGGCATCCCACTCAACACCTCTCCCTCATCAGACAAACAACCCTTATTCTCACCCTCTGCTTCCTGCATGACAACCAATTTCTAATCCATACCATCAACCTGGAATCAATCCCTATTTTCATTAATTTATTGATCAAGAGATAATGAGGTACCTTATCAAAGGCTTTTTGAAAATCAAGCATTATTACATCTGTTTGAATATTGTTACTAATATTTTATTTACCTCGTTATAAAACTAATCTGATTTATAATGCAAGATCTGCACTGTCTGAGGCCATGTTTGGTGGTATCGCAATGACTGAGATCTTTTAAGTTCTCTTCTAGCTTAGACTTGAGAAAGGTTTCAGCTAATTTGCATACAAACAAAGTCAAACTAAGTGGTCTGTAATTGGAACATACCAATCTATTACCTTTTTTAAACAGTGGGATGACAATAGCTTGTCATCAGTCTTCTGGCACTAAATCTGTGTTAAATGACAAGTTTAATAAATGAGACAATGGACCCATGATGTTTTTGATGGTTTCCTTTAGCATCCTTGGGTGTATCAAATCAGGTCCGGTTGATTTATTAAATTTGAATGTGTTAACCATTTCTAACAATTCTTCATGAGTTAATCTCAAATTTAGACCTTTGGTGCTGCCATTACTAATATTATTAAACCCTGATTTTGAGGAAGAAAAGACTGAGGTGAAAAATTTGTTAAACTTGTTAGCCATCTCTACAGAGTCACTTATAATCTGCCCATTATTCATTATTGGACCCACATTTGTACTTAATTTATTTTACTATTTATAGATGCAAAAGGTTTTCCCTCCATCCCTCCTGTGTGCAATGTTAAATTCCACTCTTGAGTTTTCCTTTCTAATAAGCTTCTTCAATTGTTTTACCTCAGTCTTATATTTATTCACAGATACAGAAGATTTGTATTCTTTCATTAATCCATAAGCATTCCTTTTTTCTTAATTTGTTTTAACACCTTCCAAGTACACCATGGGTATAATTTACCTTTTTTATTATACAGTTTTTTATTTGGCACATACTTATTTTCTAAGGCCCTAAGTTTATTTTTAAATAAGTCCCATGTTTCATAAGCATCTTTATTCTGAAAATCACTTTCCCAGTCCCAGGTTTTTAACTCATCATTTATTTAAAAAAAATGGCTCTATTTAATTTTTATTAACTGTTTTACCCATTATTTTATGTAATTCCTGTTTATATATACATGTTACAATGTTATGATCACATCCTACTAAATTATCCCATAAAAAAATATTAGACACTTTACCTATAATGTTAGTAAGCAAAAAATCTAAAATATTATCACCTCTGGTAGGTTTCTTAATCATTTACTCTAACCCTACAGTTGACAATGTGTCTAGAAATTGATTTTCCATTGTACCAGTAGCTATAGCATTTGCCCAATTAATGTTAAAGTAATTAAATCCCCATTATTATAACATCTCCCTTATCTGACATTTCAATTATCTGTTGGTTGATAGCCTCATTTATTTCTATACTAGAATTAGGTGGTCTATACAACACCCCAAGATGTATATTTCTTGAATACTTAGATTCAAGTACTACCCATAGGATTATGTCCTGATTTATTACCTTTACCTTATAGCTCTGAATGGTATCTTTGATAAAGATGGCTATCCCCCTTTTTATGCTGTCATTCTTTTGAATACAATTCGTAACCCTCTATGTTTTGTTACAATGCACATTACTATCCACCATATTTCCAATAACATGCAAACATCAATGTTCTCCTCATGTAGTACAATCTCCAGTTCAGCTTTTTATAGCATTTAAGATCGCGAGCATTTAATGCCTATATTTTCAAATCTCCGCATTTAGTTTTCCGCCATTTTGTACCCTCAGTTTCTACTTTAGAAGTTACACGTAATTTTTTCAGTCCCTTTTCTCCCCAAATATTTCAGTTTAAACAATTATTCACAACCTGCCTCAATCTGACTCCTAATTTTCTACTTCCTAATTTATTCAAATGCAATCCATCCCTTCCATAATATTGATTATTGTTTACAAAATCTTCTCAATGTGGCACATAACCTGTCCCTTCTCTTAAGGTCCAATGCCTCAACCAATTATGAATTGATTTGATTTTGGATGTTCTATTCTCATTTGCCCTAGGGACTGGTAGCATTTCTGACAAAACAACTTACAATGTAACCTGTAGCCTCATTTTTAATTTCCTTAAAATCCTTCATTATTTCTGATACACTCTGATAATGAATACTATTTGTCCCTAGATGCAGAATTAGTGCTGAAGATGTATCTTTTTCTTTAACAATATCAGACAACATGGGTCTTATATCTCCTATTTTAGCCCCAGGAAAATAGCTAGTGGTTACTATCTCTTTATTATCCTTAGAGGTGTACCTACCAGTATGTTTCAAAATAGTCATCCAAAATGTACACCTGTTTATACTTTATTTCATTGTGATCACCTGTTTCTATATACTCCTCAGAATCCATGATCTGATTTGAATCCCTCCCTCTAGCTAAGCTAATAATCATATTTATCAGTAGTGAGTTGTCTCTGTTTAAAGTTAAGGATAAATTCTGGTCTTGCTTTAAATCCTCATCTCTTCTCTCTAACTGGGAAGAATGTCAATGACAGAGTAACAACTGAAAAAAGGGCCATTAGGTTATCCAAGACTGCTTACTGTAAAAGTTCTCTCTGCTTGTACTTGGGACTCACATAGTTTCTGGTGTCACATCAAGGTCCTTCTGGGTTTAAATAACAATCCATCCTTGATTAGTATGATTCTAAATGGAGTGCACTGCACCAATCTGGTCACTATTGCCAGTGCCTTCAGTCTGCACTTCTATAAACATATCTGCCTACATCTGCCTCTCTTCTTGTCTGCCTGAGGATACTAATCCACTATTATCACTCCATTATCTTGCCAATCTTGGTCACCCACTTTTTCCTCTAAGAAGTTTGAGCAACTCTGAGGTTGATAAATTATTATTGTCAATAACAAGAGGCAATAGTGTTGACTCTAATGGTCTGGAGCCCAGATACCTTATACTTGCTGCCTGCTCCCTGGTAATATCACTCACCCATGTTTTTAATGTATCCCTTATCTCAGGCACTGTTCCTGATGTTTGGAAATTTTCTAGAATTGTCCCAATTTACATGAAGAATGACCCATCCCAATCTATATGAAGAGTGACTCGTTTCATTTTGTATAAATATCTATCGGGCATTTGCCATTTTAACAGTACTTAAACATCTAAAAGAGTTAGTCTCTTTTCAACTTAGTACCTATTTACGTTAGCACAATCTTTTGTCTCCTGCCTAACATGCATTTAGGAAGTGTCGTGAGTGGCATATCCATCACTCTTGTAAAACATACTAATGATATCTGCAGAGCAATGGATTGAGGTCAACTGATGGGTATGGCACTTTGTTGATGTAACTAAAGCTTTCAAACTTGTTTATCATTCCCTCCTGTATTTCAGGTTACATGACTCAGCTATTTTCCCTGCTGCTGTAACCTGGTTTAATACTTGTCTCTGCAGTCAGAAGCAATGTGTAAAAATTGGCAACTTCTCATCTGCCTCAACTATTTCCTGTGTTGCTATTCCTCAAGGCTAAATTCTTAGTCCTTTGCTTTCTTTCTCTTTATAAAAGGGAAACATCCATCACGATCTGCCCCACACCTTAGTGGGGCAGTCCCTGACTAAGTGTTTTGCAAAAGGTATTATTTTTACCTTTCCTGCAATTTCTTATAGTCACATTTATCTGGTTGATCTTGCCATCTAACCCTCTCAACATTATGTGTACCACGCCTATAGTGGTACATCCCAGAAAATCTTATGGCTGATGCACAGTAGGAGCTGGGGATCAGCTGCAAGAAAGTGTACAGCAGATATCATTAATATGTGCTATTAAAAGCTGTTTCATAAGTTATTGACCCCAGTGACTGCATACAAGTATAGGGCTTATAGGCAGACTAGATGGGCCTAGCAGTTCTTATCTGCTGACAATTTCTATGTATCTATGTATCAGTGCCATTCCTAGAGTAAGTATACACTAATGGGGAGATATTCAGACTGTGTCAGGCAATGACGCAAGAGGGGGCGCAGCACATCTGGGATATGCCATGGCCAAAACAGGGAGATATTCAAAGGTGATGTGCCATGGCACATCTCCTTTGAATATGGCACAGAATGTGCATGGCTCATTGACAATGTGCTGGCACAGTCCCCAGACAGGGTGGACCAGGAATGCTCCAGCGCAACTGTAGTTTCGCTGGGCACATAACCCATGATATTCAGACTTGGGCATGCAAATGGGGCCATAATGTATGCATGACACAAATTGGGCCATTTGCATGTCATTATGGCCTCATTTGCATGTGTTGCACAGGGCATCCTGGCGAAATTCACCTGGCGCCCTTCATAGCCACCAGCAATATCACATGGATCCCTGATAGTCTAGTGGAACCCCCCTCCCTCTCCGTATCTCCGATCATGGTATTAGTAAGTCAGAGGCAATTCCCTGTTAGTCTAGTGGTACACCCTCCCATCCCAACCCTCTGATCACTGGTCGAGCAAGAACAGAAACATCCCAGGTGGTCCTGTTAGTCTCCCCCACCCAAATCCCAATCTCTGAGGAATGGGTAATCTTATGTCCTGGTGGTCAGTGGTACCCCCACCCCAACCACCACGGGATCTCCAGTCACCCAGTCCCCCATCATCGCCGGTGGGTGGCAGCAACCCCGTATACTGCCTAGCCACTTGCCGAATGACAGCTTACAGTATGTGCTGTAAGCCTTTTGGTCCACAGTGTGGACCAATAGGCTTGCAGGGCATACTGTATTACACAGGCATTGCAAGCTCATTGGTCCACACTGTGAACCAGTAGGCGTATAGCACATTCTGTAAGCTGTCATTCAGTGTCTGGTCAGGTGGTATGCGGGTGGGTTGCTGCCACCCACTTATGATGGGTGCTGGGTGGACTGGTGATCCCGTGTGGGTGGGGGTACCATTGAACAACCAGGGATATGTACATTATGCATTCCCCAGAGATCGGAGAGTCAGGTGGGGGGGGATCCACTGGACCACCAGGGATGTTTCTGTTCTTGCTACGACTGGCAATCAGAGGGTTGGGATGGGGAAGGGGTACCACTAGACTACCAGGGAATTGTCTTTGACCTACTAATGCCCATGAACGGAGCTACAGCGAGGGAGAGGGTCCACTAGACTGCCAGGGTGTTATATTTCTACTTCTGGATAATGGGGCTACAAGAGGGAGGGGATACCACTGGACTACCAGGGACCGGTTTGGTGCTTCTGGATGGTGTTCATGCTTGGTGGGTGGCCACCCATAGCTGGCAGCTACTATGTTGCACCCTGCAATAGCAGCCTGCCTGTGAGTGGCCAGCATTTGAGCCAGGATTTTCTGGCTCAACTTTGTGCCCTGGTTTGCGGCGCGTAGAGGGTTGTGCCAGTGATGTACCCACATCCTGGGCTGAATATCAGGATGTGCCACATATGCATCGGTATGCCCCCTTCAGATGCATCGCATACATTAGGAATGCACCCTGGTGCATCGGGACTGGTACTGTGCAAGTCACCCTTTTGAATATCGCACAAGAGCCCATTGCAGGGTTGCACCAGCGCATCTCAGTTGCACCAGGAGCAACCCCTTTGAATATCAGGCACTAAGTGTACACTTATAGAAACATAGAAACATAGAATTTGATGGCAGATAAGGACTGCTTGGCCCACCCAGTCTGCCCATTTCCCTACCTACTGGATAAGCTGCAGATCCTAATTAACCAGCAGCCTACTTCTTCCTACCCCACCCCTAGAATGGCCTTATGACTGTCCCATGCATGCTTGAATTCCACCACTGATTTTGACTCACACCTCCTCCAGAAGGCTGTTCCATGCATCCACAACCCTCTGTGAAAAATACTTCCTTAAATTACCTCTGAGC
This sequence comes from Neoceratodus forsteri, assembly GCA_016271365.2. Lineage (NCBI taxonomy): Eukaryota > Metazoa > Chordata > Ceratodontiformes > Ceratodontidae > Neoceratodus > Neoceratodus forsteri. The sequence goes on along the minus strand of CM057458.1, from coordinate 718,845,166 downwards.
CACCCCCACCATCTTCAAATTGTGCCCTCTTGTTCTTGCACACCTCTTTTTTTGAAAGATGCTACCTCTTGAACTCTGTTGATTCCCTTAAGGTACTTGAGCGTTTCTATCCATGTCCCCCTCTCCCTCCTTTCCTCAAGGCTATACATATAAGCTCCTTTAGTCTCTCTTCATATGTCTTCGGTGCAGACCCTGCACCATTTTATTGCCCTCCTCTGGACAGCTTCCATCCTGTCTATGTCTTTGTGGAGACTGGGTCTCCAGAGCTGCACACAGTACTCCAGATGGGGTCTCACCAGCTGTCTGTACAGATGGATAATAACTTCCTGTTTTCTACTGGTGATGCCTCTCCCTATGCATCCCAGTATTCCCCCAGCCCTCCTTGCTGCCCTCTCACATTGCTTGCCCAGCTTTAGGTCATCTGATATGACTACCCCCAGGTCCCTTTCCATTTTTGTTGTTATTAGTATCTCACCCCCCATTGTGTACTCTTCCCCTGGGTTTTTGTTTTCCAGTTGCATTACCTTGCACTTCTTAGCATTGAATCTAAGCTGCCACACATTTGACCATTCCTCTAACCTTGCCAAGTCCCTTCTCATCCTTTCCACTCCACCCTGTGCATCAACTCTGTTGCAGATCTTTGTGTCATCTGCAAAGAGACATACTTTTCCTTCCAGTCCCTCTGCAATGTCGCTTATAAAGACATTGAAGAGGACCGGTCCTAATACTGAACCCTGCGGTACTCCACTGGTAAGCCTCCTTTATTCTCAGTGGACTCCATTTACTATTACTCTCTGTGTCCTATTCTCCAGCCAATTCTTTACCCAGGATGTCATCTAGGGACCCACTCCCAGACTGGCTAACTTGTATATTAATCTTTTGTGTGGGACTGTGCCAAATGCCTTGCTAAAATCTAGGTAGGCCATGTCCACAGCCCCTCCCTGATCTACTACTTTGGTCACCCAGTCAAAGAAATCTATCAGATTCGTCTGGCATGACCTTCCCGCTGTAATTCCATGCTGCCTAGGGTCCTGTGCCCCTCTGACCTCTAGATACTCGACAATTCTTTCCTTCAGAAGTGATTCCATCATTTTCCCTATCACTGAGGTTAAACTAACAGGTCTGTAGTTTCCTGCTTCTGCCTTGCTCCCACTTTTGTGAAGGGGAATCACATCTGCCCTCCTCCAGTCCTTGGGTACCACCCCATCCTCCCATGATTTGTTAAAAAGGATAGTCAGTGGTGTCACTAGTTCTACCCTTAGTTCTTTTAGAATTCTGGGATGAATCCCATCAGGCCCCATTGCTTTGTTCACCTTCAGTTTTAAGAGTTCTTTCAGAACCCTTTCTTCTGTAAATGGCTGGTATCAACTTCTGTATCCAGAGTGTTACTACTGTTTGTTTTAGGTACCTCCCCTTCTTCATTTGTAAATCCTGAGCAAAATATTTGTTTAGTATCTCTGCCTTTTCACAGTCTCCCTCTTCCCACCCTCCTCCCCTTTATTAAGCCTCACTATCCCTCCCTTGGTCTTCCTTCGGCTCCCTGATGTACCTATAAAAGTTTTATCCCCCTTCTTAACTGAGTTGGCTATCTTTTCCTCGGTTTGGGCCTTTGCTGTTCTGACTGCCTTCCCAGCCTCCTTTTGCTTTAACTGATACAGTTCTCTGTCCTGCTCCTTCTGCGATTCCTTGTACTTCCTGAATGCTTTCTTTTCTTGAACCTTCACTGTCACTTCCTTTGAGAACCATAGTGGTTTCTTACATCATTTTGTTTTGTTTATTTGCTTCACACAAAGGCTCGTTACCTCTGTGATGGCAGTTTTTATTATTCCCCATTGTTCTTCCACCCATTCTTCCTGCCCATTTGCTACTGCATTCCTTAGGCACTCACCCAGTTTGGCAAAGTCAGCCCTCCTAAAGTCCAGTACTTTTGCCTTTGTATGGCTTGACTCTATTGCTGTGTTTATTGTGAACCATACTGTTCGATGGTCGCTAGTTCTCAGATGGCTACCCACTTCTACATCTGTGATCCTCTCTCCATCTCCATTTCAGAGAACCAGGTCTAAGATTGCTCCCTCTCGAGTGGGCTCCAATACTAGTTGTGAGTCTATATAAAAAAGAGAGAGCAGCCATCTCTAGTCCTAGTACTCACCCCTTTGCTGGCTTTCTTAGGACCACTTTTCAGTGCCAGTGCCACTTGATGGGTTGCAATGCAACTGATCAAAGCAGTAACAGGATAATCTGTGAGAAATCAAGTTACTCATGGTTTCTGTTTTGCTGTTTGTGATTTGTTGTCATGGGTAAGGAAATCACAATGTAATAAGGTATGATGGTGAACAGCGGTATGTCACCTTTTGAGTAAAGACCCATTCTATACACCACAATTGTATTGTTGGGGTGGGAGCTTTTGACTAGCTTAGGAAAAGCTAAATTTTTCAGAAATAAAAACTGATGGTTTGTGCCCTTCAGCAAATTAGAATTTTGTTTAGCAAGCTATTTTCTCCATTCAGAAATGTTATTGTTGCATAAAAACTCTGAAAATTCCTAGTGTAAGTAAAAAGTAAATCAAGAAAACATACAGTAATGAAAGAAAGCATGGAAATAATTTCATAATTTGCATTGTGGCAGACTGTGCCACCATATAATTATCATTCACATCCATTATGTGTCTTCATCTTCTGGCTGAGACACATATTGATTGTCAAGGACAATTCCCTGGCAGTATAAATTGCTGCATTGGGATCATTGCTTAAGTAGCAGTATTCTCAACCTGATGCCTAAGGGTGTATTTTATCTTTAAAGCTATGTGAAATAACAGCATTTACCAACACCAATTAAGGAATCACTGCAGACAGTCAGAGGTAACTTTAGGTCATAGTGCAGTATCACTTTTTAAATGTTTTGCTTACTGGCATGTATGAAAAATTAATATACATATATATTCTCTGCAAGTGTGTATCTTAGAGTTGAAGAACATTAACTACTGTGGAAACACTTTGCCATATTACAGTATATCCTCAACTTGTTCTAATTTTACTAATCCTTGTATATAATTATGTAATATCCAGGTGAATAAATACACTGTATATCTTCACCAAATCTGTGGCAAGGAAGCAAAAATATTACTAACGTTACATAGAAACATAGAAATTGAAAACAGATAAAGACCGCTAGGCCCATCTAGTCTGCCCGTTTACCCTACCTTGTTTGTAGCTGCTGACCCTACTTGGTCATTGGTTGTAGCATCTCCTTCCTACTTCTAGGGTTCCTTTGTGCCTATCCCATGCAAGTTTAAGTCCCCACACTGTGCTTGCCCCTACCACCTCTTGTGGTAGGCTACTCCATGCATCCACCACCCTTTCCATGAATAAATGCTTCCTTACATTTCCCCTTATTCTGCCCCTCTCCAATCTCATATTGTGCCCCCTCATGCTTGTGCCCCTCCTGTAGTGAAAGATGTCTCCCACTTTCACCTTGTTTAAACCCCTTTGATACTTAAAGGTTTCATCATATCTCCTGTTCACTCCTCTCTTCCACTGTATACATGTTGAGGTCTTTTTAACTCTCCTCTGTGTCTTCTGTTGCAATCCCTGCCCATCTTAGTCGATCCTCTCAAACTGCCTCCATCCTACATAGAAACATAGAAGTTGATAGCAGATAAGGACCATAAGGCCCATCCAGTCTGCCCATTTCTTTTTCTGCCTTATGAGTGTGCTATTGGCCTTTGCTCTGTCAATGGCCTATCTATTCCTACTCATCTGTATTGCTCCCTTATGCCTATCCCATGCCTGTTTGAAGCCCTGCATTGTATTCATATCCACCACTTCCTGAGGTAGGCCGTTCCCTGCATCCACCACCCTTTCTGTGAAAAAGAACTTCCTCACATTACCCCTTACTGGCTTTCCTCTAATCTCATGCTGTGTCCTCTTGTCCTGCTATTTTTCTTATTTTAAAACATGTTAGACTCACCTTGTTAATGCTCTTAAGGTGTTTAAATGTTTTGATCATATCACCTCTCTCCTCCTTTGCTCTAGGGTATAAATATTTAGCTCAGCTAATCTCTCCTCATATGTTTTCTGATGCAGTCCCTGCAATATTTTGGTTGCCCTTCTCTGGACTGCCTCAATTTGGTTAATGTCCTTGTGAAGGTGTGGCCTCCAGTACTGCACGCATTACTCCAGACGGGGCCTAACCAGTGTCTTGTAAAGAGGGATTATTACCTCCCTCTTCTGACTTGTGATACCCCTACTAAGACACCCAACATCCCTCTAGCCTTACCTACTGCTTTAGTGGTCTACTTGGATGATTTCAGGTCATCGGTGATGATGATGCCCAAGTCTCTTTCTTCCCTTGTGACTGCCAGCAACTCCCCTCCCAGCCTATAGGTTGCATCAGGGTTTTACTTCCCTATGTGCATGATCTTGCACTTCTTTTTGTTAAACTCCAGTTGCCACTCTTCTGACTATTTTGCTAGTTTATCCAGATCTCTTCTCATTCTGCCCACCCCACCCTCTGTATGTTCTAACGAAGATGTGGTTTCCAGAACTGTATGCAGTATTCCAGATGAGGCCTCACTAGTGTTTTGTATAGTGGTATCACCACCTCATAGATACATAGATACTGACAGCAGATAAGGGCCTCTGGCCCACCTAGTCTGCCCAATTGCGCATGTAATTTGCTCTTCAAGCTTCGCTTGAACAGGGTTGTCCCTTCCCCTAACTGCCAGGATCCCCAATGCCTATTCCATGCATTCTTGAATCTCATCATCATTTCAGTCCCCACCATCTCCTCTGGCAGGGCCATCCAGTTGTCCACCACCTTTTCCATGAAGAAATACTTCCTCACATTACCTTTGAACCTCTCACCCCTCTAATTTCATCCCATGACCCTAGTTCTCCTTCTGCTAGTGATAACTCTTCCTATGCACCCCAACACTATGACCCTCCCTACAGCCTTTGTACTCTGCTTGGCCACCTGTAGATCATCTGAGATGATAATCCACTAGTCCGTTCTTCCATAGTGCACATCAACAACTCCCACTCCATCCTGTAGCTCTCTCCAGGGTTTCTGTGCCCCAGGTGCATAATTTTGCACTTCTTCACATTGAACCTCAGTTATCACTCTTCAGATCATTTTTCCAGCTTTCCTAGGTCCCTCCTCATTTTCTCCACCCTTCTGGAGTGTCTACCATGTTACAGATCTTGGTGTCATCTGCAGATAGGCAAACTTTGTCCTCCAGCCCTCTGCAATGTCACTAATGAAAATATTAATCACTTTGTGGTAGGAAATAATTGCTTTATTCAATTATTTGGCCATTACTAAAGGACATCAGTAACAATCATCAACTGAAAAGCACACAATATTACAACAATGTAGCCTTGCTAACAGCATCATTATATAAATTAACCTGAATATTTTATAAGCAGCATAATAAGAATTAAACATCCTTGAGTCTTATTCTATGTTTGCTTATACGCATGCAAGAAACATAGTGCCATCATATGAGTTTTCATAGGTGCGCCTCCCCCACTTCCAATGTCCTGCTCCCTTTTGCAGGCATGGCTGCACCATGCCAATTAATGTCCGAGCTGTCTAGGACAGCTGTTCAGATGCAGTGGTGTACAGTCCTAAGGAAAACACTGCTACAATCAGTGGTGGTAACGTGTAGGCAATCTGCATACTGCCATCAACAGTATGCAAATTGCTATGTCAGCACTGCATATGAACTGTCATAGACGGTTCATCCCCCCCAAATAAACACCTATGTATCACGCTGGGAGCCCATCCCAGTGTGCTCATGCACTCCCCTCAAGCCCAGCACACTGTATGACTGACGGGGGTGTCCAATCCCCCATTGGATCCACTGGCCCCTCTTCAGACTTCCAGGTGCCACAATGGGAGCCTACCCCAGCATGGCAAATGTCCATATGGCCAACGGGGCTGCCTAATCTCCTGTTGGCTGCACTGTACCACCCCCAAAGAAAACAGACTTATAGATGCCATGCTGGGAGCCTACCCCAGTGTGGCAAAAGTCAGTATGGCCAATGGGGATGCCCAATCTCCCATCAGCTCCATAGTACCCCCCTTCCTCCAAGAAAACAGACTTGTAGGTACCATGCTGGGAGCCCACCCCAGCAGAGCACAGGTTGATAGAGCTGACAGGGGTGCCCCATCCCCCATCGGCTCCACTGCCCCCCCAAAAATAAACTTCCAGCTGCCACACTGGGAGCCCATCCCAGCATGGCAAAAGTCCCACAGAGTCTAACAAAAACACCTTTAAAAAAAAGTTCCCTCATTGACTGTCTCACCCCTCCCCCAATCCATACCCACCCTCTGTGCTTCTACCTCAGCACACCCCCCCAACCCCAGACTTACCTCCGTAGGCTGGCACAACGATCTTTGGTGAACCGGAAACACGTCTGCACTCTTCAAAGTCGACCACAAACTGAAGAAATGCTGGTAAGCTGTACGTATAATGGCATAAATGTTTTTTTTTCAACTTTGGTGCATATCTCAGCCATTTTGGGGAATTCTTTCACCAAATTTTCAACATGAGGTTTTTGGGGCCCCACGTCATGAACTCAGTCACTGTCATTTTGTCATTCAGTCCCAAAAGGTGATTCCGCGGTCACTGTGTGGAACCACTTTTTGGGACCGAGTAATGAAACGACAGTGTCACAGTTCATGAGGTAGGCCCCCCAAAAACTATGTTGAAAATTTGGTTAAAAAATTTCCAAAAATTACTTTTACGAGTGTGCAATGCACAGTTCCTACGCACACTCATAACTTAACAAATTTTTACTATTTTCACTCCAGATTTTCAACATTACTATTTTACCATACCTCCTAATGAGCAGTACAACTCTCATTTTTCACATCTTGCCCAAAATGTGTTTCCGCACATGTAGCGCACAATGATGCAGTCAGTGTGCAAAATCAATGTACGGGACAGATTAAGAAAATCACAGTGACACTGTTCATGAGCAGAGGTCTTAAAGTGGCGATGTTGAAAATTTGGTGACAGAAGTCCATAAAATGACTGTGTTACAAGCGTGCATTGTGCACTTTCCACACACCCTCGTAAGTTCACAAATTTGTAATATTTTCAGTCCAGATTTTTAACACTGGCATTTTTCCTCACCTCCTTATGAACAGTACAGCTGTCATTTTTCACACCCTGGCCAAAATGTGTTTTCACACTTCCGGCGCACAAATGTGGTCAGTAACAAGACTATCATTCACATCCTGTCCTATGGTGCAACAATGCTTCAAGCACTGAGGGTAATGGAACATGCACTTCTGAGTACGCTGTACCACAGAATCAGTCATTTCACCACTGGGGCACAAAGAATGGAGCACCACTGTGATGTACCACAAGTGTTAAACTGGCCACCCCTTGAAGTGAGACTCACCCATTCTCCCTGTGCTTAGCTTTCAAATTGCAGCAACCTGATGCCCCACTGAGCCTGAGTAATCTTACTAGCTCAAAAGCAAACAGGAGGAAGCTCAGGTCCACTGAGACGCTAGCTGCTAGAACCTCCAAGAACCAGATCAATTATGGAACAACAGTCACCTAGAGTAACCCTCCCAAACTCTGGAACAATCTCCGAGAGCTCCAGGACTGCATCTCTCTTGAGGGGTACAAGAAAGGTTAAAACTACACTAAGCAGTTGGTCTCATTGCAGATGCACTAACCCATAAAGGCTCCTCTGTTAAAGGGGATGCCTCACATGCAGACAAAAGGGAGGGAGGAACAGTAAGGAAGGACATAATGTACTGCGCACTACATCTACTATCTACTCATGAATGTGTGTAACTAATAAGGTTGCTCGTCGTAAACTCGCCTATGTCAGCTGTAGTAATGTCTATCTCTGCGACACGTATACATGATTAATGTACCATATACAGTAGTACAATCAAAAGCATTGTTTTACTCTTCCCTCTAGGTACATGTAACTAATCCCGGGTCACCATTGAAAAGGGACTGTTAAAGTCTAAGAGCTTGCCTGATTACCAAAATTTAAATAAATAAATATGGTAAATCAAACAATAATTGTTGATGGGACATTTCTAGCAAAAGCAGGCTGCAGTTCACAAGTTAAAGTATTTTGAAGTATAACCACTAGAGATATATAAAGCTGGTAAACTTCCAGAAATTAATTTACGAAGTTTGCCAAATTCATGAAGAGTGCAGTATTGACTTTACAAAGGTTTTGTCAGGTGAGGTGGCACTTTTTCAGGCAAAGTCATGCAAATTCACTGCTGAAGTTGAAGCTTTACCATGATTTTGCATGACTTCACCCGAAAACATGCTTTTCCACATAAAAACGCAATACAAAGTGGTGAAGCATGCAGTTTTCAAAGTTACTCACTAAACTGAATTTCGCAGCTTCACAGGTGAAGTAAAACATTGCAACATTTCTAATACCCACTCAGTGTCTGTTTAGTATTTATGTTCTCAAAAATCTCATTTATAATATTTGTAAGATCTGTACTTTCTGGAGTCTCCTCTACTGTATTTCTTGAGAAGAGACGTGACAACATAGCCTCTCCAAGAATCAAGGCTTTGCTCTTCTTTAATTACTTTGGTAAAGTACCACGTTATAGTTAATGTCTACCAGTCTAAATATGTTTTAAAGTTCATCTGGAATAAAATAATTTCAGAGTACTTTTACCTCGTATTGTATATGAATCACTCTTTTTACCTCTTCGGGTGAGAATAACCGATCCTGTGAACAAGGGATGGTGATCTCATTCATTGAGATTGTTTTTGAAAGAGGTTCCTATGTGTCTTAAACTGTTTTATATTATGTTATCCATTTTATTTCCTCTGTATGGGATTGGGGGGTGCTCCTTTTATTATGTTGGCTTGCGGGCATGCGCAAGCAACATCTTGCGGTAGTAGCACATATCAGAGGTGTGTCAGTGCTGTGGCCAATACAGGGGATGCTTTAGTGGGTGCGTCCCTCAGCCGGCAATCAGTGAACATGCTGGTGATGACAGGTAACTTCAAAGAGAGCCAAAACTTGAAAGAAATGTGCTACTGCAATCATGAACATTTTGCAATTGCAGCAGCACCTCCCCCAGAAGCTTGTCGGCTCCTGCAGCGAGCACCTGTCCCTGGTCCTTGTTCCAGGAGCAGGCGGTCAGCTCCTGCTGCTGAGCACTGGGTGCGAGCTTTGCTTCAGGAGTAAGGCATTTGTTTACTGTGCCTTTCTGGTGAAACATTTCAATAAATATGGTGGCTCCTGCCATTCGCCACACCTCCCAGAAGCCAACATCAGGGTGCCCAATCCCCTGTGTATGCATATATCCCCCTCCCCCATCAATGTTGCACACCAGGAGCCCACTCCAGTGTGCTGAAAACATGATTTAATGTTTCTGACACAAGGATGCCCACTCCAAGTGTTGGATGCGCCCCCAGCCCAAACCTGTCTGTGTTATTTGCCGACATCAGGGTGCCCAAGCTCTGGGTCAGCATGCACCCCCCCCACACTGTTGTGGCATACTGGGGCCCACCCCAGTGTGCCTAAATGCCTTTAATTGTTTTCCCTGTAAAAGAAAGAAAATGGTCTCCTTAAGTTTTTTTTTCTGTAAACAGAAAATGGTCCATCATTGTGTCCCCCCTCCTCCATTCCAAGCCTTCCTCTGAGCAGCCACCTCCCCGCACCCCCTCACCTCATACTTACCTCCAGAGGTCAGGAGCAGTGATCTTCTCTGTACCGGGATGTGTCTGCACTCTTCAAAGCTGAACTACGAAGTGAGGAATCTGGTAAGCACTGTATAATGGGAGTCAATGGGGGGTTTCAAGTTAGATTTATATCTCTGCAATCTTAAGGAATTTTGGCCCAAAATTTTCAACATGGGGTTCTTGGCACCCACCTCATGAACATTTCACTGTTATTTTGTTTCTCGGTCCCGAAAGGTCATTTTGCGTCACTGCATGAAATGACCTTTCAGGATCAATTAACAATGACAGTACCACTGTTCAGGAGTTGGGGTCCCAAAAGCCAATGGTGAACAAATTCAAAAAAATTAACACGTTACGGGCATGCACTGCACATTATGTACACACACTCATAGCTTCACCAATTTTTAATATTTTTACTTCAGATTTTCAACACTGTCATTTTTTCACATCTCCTTATGCATAGTATAGTGTCATTTTCACATCCTGCCCAAAATGTGTTTTCAGACCTGTGGCACAGAATGGTGTGGTCATTGTGAGAAATCAATGTTTGGGACATATTTCACAATCACAGTGTCGCTGCTCATGATGGGAGGTCCCAAAATGCCCATTTTGAAAATTTGGTGGAAAATTCCAAAAATTATTGAATTATGGGTGTGCATTGCACATTTCTATGCACGCCTAACGTTGCCAGTTTTTCATATTTTTACTCAAGATTTTCAGCATTGCCATTTTTCACACCTCCTCATGAACAGTATAGCTGTCATTTTTCAAATCCTGCTAGAAATTTGTTTCTGCAAATGTGGCGCCGAATGGCTCAGTCACTGTGCAAAATCACCTTTCAGGATTGAGTAATGAAATGACAGCACCACTGTTCGTGAGGAAGGGGCCTAAAAAGCCCAGGTTGAAACTTTGGAGTGAAAACACCAATAAATACCAGAGATGTTAGGGTTTCCAACTGTAATGCCTCACCCTGTAGAGACTGACAAATGTCTGGGGTGTGACTTGGGTTCTTGACCATAATGCTCACAGCATTTCAACCCCACCTCCACCTACCCAGTCATAGATAGGCATTGAGATGTGCCTTGGGGTCTTTAGCCCTAATGTTCACCCCATTCTCCTATACTGCACCCATCTCAGCTTATTTCCTTAAGGAATGGGGTGAACATTAGGGATGAAGACCCCAGTGCACACCGTGACACCTGTTGGTGTCTGCAGGGTGGGGGGAGGTGGAATGGCATAAGCGTTATGGCCAATGGCCCAAAGGCACCCCCCCAATGCCTTTCAGTCTCTGCAGGGTGGGGGTGGGATAGCGTTACTTCAGTATTTCACTGCCATTCCTATTATGCATCTCTCTAACTCCTGCACTACCAATGCCAATGCCAGCAAGTCAACATTCGGCATTGACAAATGCTTGTATTCCTATCCCATTTGTCATTAGTTTCCTGAATATATTAATATCTCTATTTCTTACAGCACCTAATCGTTTATTCTAGCCCCTTTTGATTTTGAGGATTATTTGGTAAGCCTAACAAAAAAGGAAATGTATCCTCAAATGTAACTGTATTTATTGTTACACTCGTGATATGAGATAACAGAGACAAGGGATGGACCAGTTTAGACAATCTGGTGATAAATATATAGAACACATACAGTACCTGGTTATCAAAAACCAAATAAATAAATGTCCTGTAGTAATTAATCAAAGCCAATAATGATTGTAGTTTTGTTGCATTTCTCACATCAGCTTTTACACTACCCTCTAAACTCTTAGCATTGGTTACATCCCCTGTTCATTTGCATAATAAACAGTATGCAGCACAGTTTTTAAAAATAATGCACTTACATGTTTGTGCTTTGTGCTTTCTGCTACTTCAGTTACTTTAGGACCAAATTCCAGCTGCCTGAGTTTGATTTTGCCAAGACAGGCATACTATTAAAAGCAAATATGGAATTAGCCAACTAACAGGAGTCATTTTCAAATCCTAAAGAACCCTGTTCCTTACTTGCTGAAACAGCTGGGGCACTTTCCACTCCATCAGTTAGGCAATTTACTGAAAAAAAAAGCTTATGATCACAAAGAATGTTTAATCATCATTAGGTTGTATTCCTGGTATGCGTGTGTCACATCAAGCTACTTACATTTGATGGGGACCAAATGACTCTGTGGATTATCAGTGACTGATGGAGTCTTTTCACCTAAAGGTCACAGACATCAAGTGTACAATAAAGCCAGATACCGCAGAAATAGCACTATGAAAGTGCTTCCTGGATAGCTCAGTAAAACAAAACTAAAATACGTGATTCATATATACAGTACCATAGGTTCCTGAATATAGGCCATTGTGATACTGCCATGAGGATACTTTCAATTATAACAGAACATCACTGCGCACCACCAAGGATGTCTAAATAGAAAACAGGATGGATTCCAAAGGTACAGAAAAATGATACATTTATGTTTTGAATGATTTTGTTTACAGTGATCTTAACCATAGTCAGTCAGGAAGAATCATATTAATATGAAATAATCATTGATCACAGTTTGTATTTCCATAGGTTCATGTTTCTTGATTGGTAACCATTTAAGGATCATGTTTAATCATAATTATTCATGAGTAGTGCTAGGTAAAAGTTTTATTATCTTGGGGAAAGAATGTCAAATTGCCAATTTCACATTCGTGCAATTGTCACAAAACAGCACTAAAATGTAATGTAGTGTCAAACTTACTATTTTCAAATTGAACCTCTTGTTCTGTATTGCACAGTGCACAACAAAGAGTGTTGAGTCCACATAGTAAACCTCTACGTCAGACTAGTTTTACCAAATTCAAATTTCATACCATAAAAATTAGCATTTTTAATGTTGTGCATGTTTTTCCAAAAGTGTGACGCAGGATCCAGAAGTAATTTGTCAGGATTTGAGATCATGAGAAAAAGAGAGCTGAAGTCAGAAAGTTACAGAACTAGTCTGATATTTCTTCAGATGGACTGACATATTTATTTTCCCTTTTAAATGACTGTGCTGCTATTTGAAACAATAACCAATTGCCCTGTCACATTTTGGGTGTAAGTGGCTAACAGCAGTGGTTGCCACTGCTGATGATTGTAAAGCACTGCACTGCGCACATACTACACAGTCTCATATGATGCCTGGTTGGATGGAGCACATGCAGTACTACTGCATGGGCTTAGCACAAAAGCACTACACCGTCTCGCATGATAAGTTCAAATACAGGCTGCACTCTCCAGCAAGACTGGGTGCTGATAAAACTGGAAAACCGATAAACAAAAGAAACCAGCGCTTCAGATATCATGCACGTCCAGTTGTAATGTACAATACTCATGTAATCCATGCAGGCTTTCACACAAACTGTACAAGCAATGTCAGCCTCAAAACATCTTTGACCAACCTCAAGCGCAGGACACTAAAACATCTTCATAGAGACTGATAGAGATGATGCCCCAAGGCAACAGTAAAATGATTTGGTGGCGATAACACACACTTTAATCTCATGGATACATATGTATACCACAACTCAGACTACTAATATACACAATATCTGAATGCTGGTTTCTTTTATTCAATGTTATGATACCCTAATTGGATGGACATACACTGGTACTGGCTGTGCAAAATGTGGGTCCTTTATAAACTACTCTGTTTTGCTAGTTAAAACAACAACCACTTGCGCTTTGAAACTGTCAGTGGTAAATGGTCAGCTCTAGTGCTGGGCACTGTTGACAATTGTGAATTACTGCACTCCATGCCTAACATGCCGTCATACACGTGAGTTATGACAAAGGATGAACAGTTAGATGGGGTGCCTGCACTAGTACTGGCTGAGCACAAACAATTGTTTTCTTTGTTTCTTGAAATACCAAGTATCCTTTTAAATTACAGGGTTTTAATTGCTAATTGCACTACTAGCTGCTATTGATGATTGTGAATTACGGCACTGCAGGCATACTATGCAGTCACACGAAGGAAGGGATCACAGATCTCCAGGTAGAAGGTCACCTGGGGGCCAGTGACCATCACATGGTATGGTTCAATTTGGCTACTACAACTAAATCATCCCATTCCAAGGCAAAAATATGGGACTTCAGAGGAGCTGACTTTGATAAGATGGTCAACAGAGTTAAGCTAGCCCTGGCAAAAAGAAACACAGGTGAGGGGGTACAGGCAAAGTGGGCAAGCATTAAGGATGCAATACTTGAAGCAACATCCCATTGTGTTAGACAGAAAAGGAAGTGCAAAGAAGAAGGAAACCACTTTGGTTCTCAAATACAGTGCAGAAAAGGTCAGAGCCAAAAGGCTGGCCTTCAGGAAATATAAGGGAACACAGCAGGATGAAGATAGGGAGGCATACCAAACTGCCCTAAGGGAAGCAGGGAAGGCAGTAAGGCAGGCAAAGTCCCAAACTGAGGAAACACTAGCACAAACAGTAAAAGAAGGTGACAAGACTTTCTATAGATACATTAGTGAAAGGAGAAAGTCCAGAGGGGTATTGCTAAACTTAATGGAGAAAGGGAACATGTGAGGAGGAGGACCCTGTAAAGGCATCTATCCTAAATAGATACTTTTGCTCAGTATTTACTGACGAGAAGGTAGGGCAGGGCCCACAGCTCAGCATCATGGACACAGGGGGGAGGGAGGTGAGCACTACTCCCTTCAGAAAAGAAAGGGTCCTACAAGAGCTTGCTAAGCTCAGGGTGGATAAGGCAATGGGACCTAATGGCATACATCCCAGGGTACTTAAGGAGCTAAAGGTGGAACTAGCAGAGCCATTAGCAGAACTGTTTAGTGAGTCTCTGAGCACAGGAGAGGTCCCAGAAGACTGGAGAAGGGCTCATGTGATCCCGCTCCACAAGAGTGGTAGCAGGGAGGAGGTGGGAAACTACAGACCAGTCAGTCTTACCTCAGTAGTGGGCAAGATTATGGAGGCACTCCTTAAGGAAAGGATAGTGCAACACCTGGAATACATAGGGGCACAGGCTCCAAGACAGCATGGGTTTACAAAAGGAAGGTCCTGTCAAATTAATCTCATAGATTTCTTTGACTGGGTAACCAGAGTGGTGGACCAAGGGGAAGCAGTTGATGTTGCCTACCTTGACTTCAGCAAAGCTTTTGACACTGTTCCACATAGAAGACTGATAAATAAGCTGGGTAGGCTCGGGTGGGTCAGATGTTGGTCAACTGGGTGGCAAACTGGTTGACGGGCAGAAAACAGAGAGTGGTGGTAAACGGTATACAGTCAGAAGAGATGCAAGTCACAAGTGGGGTACCTCAGGGATCAGTCCTGGGGCCAGTCCTCTTCAACATCTTCATTAGTGACCTTGCAGATGGACTAGAGGGTAAGGCTTGTCTGTTTGCAGATGACACCAAGATCTGCAACAGAGTAGATGATCCAGATGGGGTGGGCAGAATGAGAAGAGATCTGGATAAACTAGCAAAATTGTCAGAAGAGTGGCAACTGGGATTTAATGCAAAGAAGTGCAAGATCATGCACATAAGGAAGAGAAACCCTTTAATGCAAAGAAGTGCAAGATCATGCACATAAGGAAGAGAAACCCTGAAGCCACCTATAGGCTGGGAGGGGAGTTGCTAGCAGTCACAAAGGAAGAAAGAGACTTGGGTATCATCATCACTGATGACCTGAAATCATCCAAGCAGACCTCTAAAGCAGTAGGTAAGGCTGGGGGGTGTTAGGGTGTATTAGTAGGGGTATCACAAGTCGTAAGAGGGAGGTAATAATCCCTCTTTACAAGACACTGGTTAGGCCCCATCTGGAGTACTGCATGCAGTATTGGAGGCCACACCTTCACAAGGACATTAACCAAATTGAGGCAGTCCAGAGAAGGGCAACCAAAATGGTGCAGGGACTGCATCAGAAGACATATGAGGACAGATTAACAGAACTCAATATGTATACCCTTGAGCAAAGGAGGGAGAGAGGTGATATGATTGAAACATTCAAACACCTTAAGGGCATTAACAAGGTGAAAGAGTCTAACATGTTTAAATATAAGAAAAATAGCAGGACAAGAGGACACAGCATGAGATTAGAGGGGCCGATTAAGGGGAATGAGGAAATTCTTTTTTCACAGAAAGGGTGGTGGATGCATGGAATGGCTTACCACAAGAAGTGGCGGCTATGAATACAGTGCAGGGCTTCAAACAGGCATGGGCTAGGCATAAGGGAGCAATACAAATGACTATGAATAGATAGGCCACTGAGAGCAAAGGCCGATGGCACATTTATAAGGTAGAAAAACAAATGGGCAGACTGGATGGGCCTTGCAGTCCTTATCTGCCGTCAACTTCTATGTTTCTATGAAATGCAGAATTAGATATGATGCCTGCATTTGTATTGGCTGAGTTAAAAATAAAATCCTGCTACTTGTTTGTATTGTACTTACATACCTGGGTCATGCCTGTAAAACTATCATGTGCCTCAGTGTTCTTACCAGGTACTGAAATAGCAATAAATAATTAAGTAAGTAAGTAATACTGTGTTCCTATTTTGGTGCCCTATCCTGGATGCTCTGGGTGCCATTACAGTCAAGACAAGTTTGGACAGTACAGACAAAATTCACATAGTTACTAAAACCAGATATTAAATCATTTCTCAGTTCTCATAAAATGTCCTCTTAAAAAGATATGTCTTCATGACGCCTTTAAATGCCTCCACCATTGGGGCCTGTCTGAAAGATCTTGGCAACAAATTCCAGAGGGCCAGACCAGCCACCTCAAAGGAATGATCCACGAGGTTTTCAAGCTTGCCCTCGAATCACCTGGAGGACCTCGGTGGTGGAGCAGAGGGAATGTATTGGGATGGCTGGAGTTAAGAGCTCAGACAGGTAACTAGGCCATAGAGGGCCTTGAAGGTGAGAAAGGCCACCTTGAAGATGATCTTCCACCTGACAGGCAGCCAGTGCAGCTCCCACAGGATCAAGGTCACATGGCAGAACTTTGGTAGGCCCACCTGTAGCCTGGCTACCACATTCTGCACTAGCTGCAGTTGGCAGATGATCCCTCCATTGACCCCAAAGTACAGAGCACTTAAGTAGTCCAGCCTGGAAGTCACAAAAGCATGTACCAGTGATGTCAGGTCTTTGGGCCGAATCAGTGGTTTAATTCAGGCAATATTCCCTTAAGTGGTAAAACTCACTTTTGATGACAGATGACACCTGGGCTTCTAGAGTCAGTCTCACCACGGATAACACTCACATTTTTCACCCTGGGGGAGGCCATCAATGGGGTGGATCCCAGGACCAAACTTGTTACCACTCCTGAAGCCTCCCCATCACATTGTCAACCAGGCTCAATTACTAGTACTTCTGTCTTGTCGGGGTTCAACCTCAGTCTTTTTGAGGACATCCAACCCTGAATCTCAGCCAGGCATTTATTTAGCACTTCGACAGCAATTCCAGTTCCAGGGGCAAATGACAAATACAGCTGAATACAAATAAATACATACACAAAATAAACATCCAAGCAAAACAAATATCCAGAGAAGTAAATGGTTCACAGGAAAGTGACCTTACAGAAAACTGATGGACTGCAACACAATTCTTCTGGATTCAGGTAATCATCTGAGCCACCAAACTGATAACATTCCAAAAGGTCAGTACTTGTAGGTCAGAAAAAATTGAGTAATGCAGAGTCCTTTGAGAGACAGTGCAGATTTAAACAAATGTTTTAAAGAGTGGGGCTCGGTGAGCATGGTATTAGGGCTGCTAAAGTTGCACAGTCAGTAACTAGAGAAGAGATAGTGCATGAAGAAAGTACAGATATCAGAATGGAAGTAAGGGGCAGTGGGGTCTATTCACAAATGCCTACGTGCCGCATAAGTGTGGCTTATCAATATGCTGACAACTGAATGCTGCACAGCAGGGTCCAGTGGACCCCAGTGGTATTCACTACAGGTGCACTAGTACTTTGCACAGCAGATCCCCTGGCCGCCCATGCAGCTACATGCCACACATGGTCCAGGGGTGTGCCAGGGGGTGTGCCTGCACTCTGTGCCATTCACTAAGGCATGGAGTGCTGGGCCAGGGGTTACAAGTTACAAGATGGGGAACCCTACTGTAACATTTATGTGCCCCCAAATGGACGCCTACTGTGTACAGCAGCAACAAGAACCACCTTTGCACTGCTGACCCATCCCAACAGACTGCCAGGGAGGGCTGGGACAGCCCTTGGGCAGTCTCCTCATCGGACTCCACATCCCAGGGTCTGCACCTTCCCAGGATCCCTGCACATGTTCAGCAGGAGATTCACCTGTGGTACCCAGGATGGCCAGCTGATTGGATGCTTGTCCGGGTCCTGTGATCCACCCTCCACGCAGCCATGATCCACACTGCACAGCTATGTGCTGGAGAGCACAAAACAGGTGGCCAGCAATGGTGAATATTGTCTGGTGTGCACCTGTCTGGAGGTGTGGAGCTGTGTGTGGCTCTGTATGCATGAATCACATAAACATCCTGCACATTTATGAATAGGGCCCAATATGTTTACATTTGTGAACACATTCTCTCCTTGTCGCGGATAGCGTGAGAAAAATTGTTTATGACAACTGGGACATTTTAACAAACTGATAATGGCCTCCAAGGTTTTTTCTTAGCAAGTTGAAGTTTGTGTTTAGATGGCATTATAATTTAAGACATAGGTTGGTGCATAGCGACAAGCCATTGAGAAATTCAGAACAGCTGTTAGCACCAGCACCAGTGGGATCTATTTACTGTGGCAGATGTAAAACATGCCCAGTAATGTTAAAAATCAAGGAGTTTATAAATACCAAGATAAACCGCCCCTCTGGTGCAGAGGCAGAGTGTCCATCTGCGATGCTGACAACCCAGATTTGGGAATGGACTTGGGACATCGGAAGGACAGCTGGGGAGGGAGAAGGATTGAGCATCCTAGGGACTGCTCTCCTTCTCTAAGGGAGGGAGTAAGTGTCTGGCACACCGCAGACCTCTGGCAGAGGCTGGGAGTTCCATCGGGCCAGCGCTGTCATTTGTGGGGGGGGGGGGCAGGGTGGATGCTGGATGTCATTGCATGTCCCCACTCCCAGGGAACTACCGCTCCAAATATACAGCATCTGCCCCCCTCTATGATGTCCCGCACCTTACTGAACCCATCGGCCCTGCTTGGTGGGGGATAGACAAGTTTCCATTGACTTGTCCTGGTCCTGTGGCCCCACCTTGGGGTATAAGTCAGGGGGTTTCTCCAGTGGTGATGCCCACCGGAATTCCCAAATTCAGGTCCATGGGTCCTGGGCTGACTGACGGCCCCTTCCAGCTGAGGGCAAGCCTTGGATCAGCTTGTCATGGCAGGTAAGCCAGGGGATTAGTTGGAAGTAGGGGATGAGCCTGGGAAGCTGCAACCAGCAATAACGCATGCTAAATAGCAAAAATAAATACCAAGATCAAAAATGTGATGCACCTGAGAACCTGACTATCAGCTATACCATAGGGTAATATATGTCACTGTGTGACTGTGGTGCATTTTACATTGGTAGAACTGTTAGGAATTCCATATAATGGTGGGGGAACATCAAAAAGGAAAAGAAAGATGAAAAGATACACCGTTTTCACTCCGTGGACTTGGACAAATTAGACCCAGATGCTCGAGTTGGGGACTTTAATAATAAAGTTCTAAGCAGGGAATGCTTTTGGATTGTGATGACAGGAACAACAGAAGATAATGGCCAGAACCAAACAAAGATCTAGAAATCCAGGCATTTCCGAAATGAATTTGATGAGCAGTGATTAGAGTGGATGACTAAAAATGATGCGAAATATTGAATGCTGTTTGGTACAGTTTATTATTTCAGTCTGGATTTAATAAATACTTTGAAACAGGGATATTTAAAAAAATATAGTTACTTATTATAGATCAGATCTTGAGAAATTATGAATTGTTGCTTTTTTACACTTTATAATTCTGCTTTTAAAAATCATATTTTGAATTGTTTATTGAAGAGTGATAGAAATGGATCTCCTTAGTGAGTGTCTTTTTAATGGAGTGTGTATAGCTTTAAATGAGCAAGATAAACTGATGTTTGTACTAATGCTCAGGATCTTGACAAAGTGTGTAGTTTCTGTACGCAAAACATTGGGCCAGGAGGAAGGCCATATTCAGCCTCCTGAGGACTGCTGTGTTGTTTTTTTTAACCAAATAAAATGGATTTTTTTAACTAAAAGTTTGTTGTCCTATAGAATTTACAACATCTGGCAACTACTGCAAGTGGTAGAGTAAGGACAGGATTTTTGAATTCCATTAATTACTGTACTGCATACAGTTAAGAACCCTGAATGGACAATAGGTCCTGGGGGTAAAAGTAGTAGGGTACCACTGGCAGACTGGATGGACCATTGGTCTTTTTCTACTGTCATTGTCAATCTTATTATGTTTGCACATACTATGTAGATGGGAAAAATGTGCAATAGGATATGGTACCTGCATTTGTATTGGCTGACTTAAAACAGATCCTGAACCACAGATGTAGAGCCCTTGCATAAGAGGGGGGCAAGAGACAAGCCAGGAAACTACAGACCAATCAGCTTAACATTCATACAAGATACAAAGCACCCAGCAGAATTAGGCCCTCTGGCCTATCAAGTCTGCTTGTTGTGTGGGGATCTTCTGCCTTGCTCAGGCTGATATCACCTCTCCTCCCTCCCCGACTATTTCATCCCTATCCTCCTCCCCTCTCCTGATCTTAATCCTCCCCCTTTATCTATCCCAGCTCCTTATAAAGTTACCGATCACCTCTTCTTGCAGTGCATTCTACTTGATCACCACCCTCTTTGTGAAGAAGTGTTTCCTAACCTCCCTCCTAAACACTCCCCACCTCTAGCTTAAGGCTTTGCCACCTTGTGGTTTTGATGCAGCTTTCCCCAAATAGACCTTCCTTGTTTGCTCTATTAAATCCTTTCATGTACTTGCAGGTCTCTATCACGCATCCCCCTCTTCCTTCTGTCCTTCATTGAGTACATGCTCAGGGCCCCCAGTCTCTCCTCATACAATCTGCCCTGCTGCCCTGCAATTATTGTCAAGCTGATGGAAAACATTCTTAATAAAAGGTTGATGGAGTTTTTTAGGCTTATGGGCTACAAGGCGACAGACAGCATGGATTTGTGGCAAGGAGGTCATGTCAAATAAACTTGATCATTTTTTTACTGGGTTGCAAAGGCAGTAGACAAGGGCCAGGCAGTAGATATGCTACACTTTAATTTCATCAAGGCCTTTGACTCAGTCCCCCATAAAAGATTGATCAAGAAGTTGGATGATCTAAAGGCATGGGACAAAATAACTAGGTGGGTGGAAACTAGTAAAGGGGGGAGAACCCAGAAAGTCATGGTCAGAGGGGCACTCTGGGATGCATTATCCATGGGGTACCACAATGGCCAGTACTGAAGCCTGTGCTATATAACCTGTTCATAAATGAAATAGGGACTGACATGAAGGAAACAATTTGTCTTTTTGCGGAAAAGACCAAGCCATATGGGAGAGTAGATAACTGGATAGACTGTAAAAATGGTCCAGAATCTGGCAGTTGGTGTCCAAACCAAAAAAGTACAGTCATGCACATAAGGAGCAAGAACCCAAGGGTACAGTACAGGCTTGTGAGGGAGGGGTGACTGTCACAATGAATTGTTTTCCTACTGCTTCTCTTAGCAGCATGTGCAAAGGGCAAGCTTTATGAAATGTTAGAGGTAACCATTTCAGTCTCTTTTATCCTTGCCTTCATCCCCATAACCAAGGCTCCAAGTTTTCTGTTATTCCGTGGCCAACAGCAGAATTAACCATGAAATTTGTGGCCAACCATGGAAATCACGGCTGCCCGCGGAATTTGTGGCCAATCATGGAATTTGTGTCCAACCGCTGTGGAAGTCACAGCTGTTTGCAGAATTTACTGGCAATTGTTTAAAGATCTTTTATTTAGTATATGCTCTGAATTCCATCTCCCTGACCCGCATTACCGATACCATAATCTGTACACATATACAATCGGATGGTGGCTTTAGTGACTGTAAGATACAAGATATTTCCTGTGAGCGATATTTGTTTGTCACCTCCCCCACCTGCATCACCGATGCCATAATCCATACATACTGTCAGTGTTAGTGGGAGCTTTCTGACTGGATTGAGGTTACAAGCGGGGCCCCCAGGGGGCAGTTTTGGGTCCATGCCTTTTCAACATCTATGTGTCTGCTCTACAATATGAACAGCAAGGCTTTTGGTTTACTAAATTCACAGATGACTGTAGAGTGGGAGCAGATGTTCAAAATATTGAAGATGCAAATACACTTCAGGATGCACTCCATCATATTATAGCATGGTGTAATAAATACAAATTACAGTTCAGTACAGATAAATGTATTGTAATGCATCTAGGGACAAAAAACTTAAAACACAAATACTAACTAAGAAACTCTATCCTTAGGCAAGTGACTGAGAAGGATTTAGGGATCACTATATCTGATGATCTGCAGTTCAAGGCTCATTGTAAAATCACTAGCCAGAAGACTAACAGAGTAGTAAACTGTATCTTAAAACATATATCCAGCAGGAAAAGAAAGGTTTTTGTCCCGCTTTACCGGTTCTTGGTTAGATCGATCTTGAAATATGGGGCTTAGGTCTGGTCACCTTATAAGGAGACAGAAAAAAGTATGTTGGAAAGAGTTCAGAGGAAGGCAACTCAGGTAATAGAAGGGCAAGAGCAGAATGACTATCCAACTAGATTGAGGAATCTGGATTTGTTCTTTCTGGAGTACAGAAGGGCCAGAGAGGGTATGTGCCTTTTGTTTAGATCACTGACAGATGATGACTTGTAGGAAAGACTTGTACTATGCTTAAAGGATCAAGTGCACAGCACCAGAGCACACCCACTTCAGCTCAAAGGGGAACAGTGTAGGAGGACATGGAAGCATCAAAAAATGTATTTCACAGAGAATTATATCTACTTTGAATACCTTACCATTAGAGGTGGTGGGTAGTACATTGATGTGTAGTTTTAAACTGAAGTTAGACAAGCTGCACAGAGCTGGTAGATTCATCTTTGAGCTAACTGACGAGCATTAAGGATGAAAGTCTAAATAGCTCTGAATAACCTATGATACTTAACCTATGAAATATGCAATTGAAGGGTGGCCTTAGTAACTGTAAGATACAAGATATTTCCTGCTATCAATATTTGTTTGTCACCTCCCCTACCCGCATCACCGATACCATAATTCGCACACATATACAATTGTAGTCAGTACTGGCATTAGGGACATGCAAACCACTTAGGGCACCAGCACAGCCAGTGCACCAGCTAAATACCTGTCAAGTGTCCTGATTTTTTGGGGGGCCATCCCATTTTCAGCTCCCCATCCCAATGTCCCTGCTCAGATCCCTCATTTTTTTTAAATTCATCCACGTGGAGAAAATAATGGCTGGCATGTGAAAAAAATCCTCTTTTTACCACTGACTGACTTCTAGAGTGTTGCTCAGCATTAGGCTTCCAGCAAAAATGCCAGTTGCTGTCCTCTATAGTGGGGGCTTAGTGGGAAGTTTAAAAAACAGCATTCATCAGTATGAGCAACAGCAAGTTTGTCGTGGGAGACCAATCTGATCTCGTTAGTCTGCATGCATGTTGATAGCCAGTTCAGTTGGATCATAGTAGCCGAGTTACACACTGGGCAAAACTGATCAGGAAGGTGCCAAGGCTGATGAGGATAGAAGCAGACAAAGGAGGCAGAGAGGGAAATGCACTGCTATAGCCTCTAATGCCAGTCTGACCTGCACGGCATGGCAGGTAATGGGGGCCCCTTAACATATCTGGCAAATTAAACTTAACAGTTGGTTGAGTTAAGCACCTACTGTATATTCAGGCTGAGTTCAAGATCATGGGCGTTTTCATATTCAGAGCTTCTCTTAGCTGAGATGGTAAATTGTCGCTTCTGCGTGTCATTGGTGATGCTAATTTGCATTTACCCTGGTGACCTTCACTGTGGCTGGAACTCTGTCAGCATTTTCTACCTCAGCTGTTCAGTGCTACTGTTTGTTTTGGCTGTGATTCTTTCCACACAGCCACTGCACATTTTCACTTGTTTTGTAAAATAACTGATGACAGCAAAGGGTCATACCACATATTTTTCTGAGCTCCATTCCATATTCTAGTCATAACATTATTCTTTTTTCCCCCAATTTGTCCCATTTGTGTTGTAATTCAAACAAAATGACAACTGCGATAAAGTGCTACACATCATAAAAATCATGAATGTGCTTGCCAATACTTCAGAAGTATGTTCTTAAGCAGCTCAATACAAAACCTGGCGCAACTCACTCAGGCAGAAAGGGCTGCATTCAGGCAACAGATTTCAAAAAGAGTATCAAAAAGTCAGAGGGAGCTGTTTATGGTGTCGTACAGCATGTGTGTTAAAACAGTAAGTGCTCTTTTAATTGTTATGATATATCATTGTTTGCTGTGCATAACTATGTATTCAATGAGGACTTTCTCACCTAACTCTGCCATGTAGAGCCAAAGTGACCACCCCAACACACTTTGTCTCTGTCTCTCTGCCTCTCTGCCTGCCTTTCCCTTTCTATCTCTCATTCTGTCTATTTACATGTATCAACCAATAATCATTTTAGTACATTGGATCTCTGGATTTGAAAAGCAAATATATGTGACCCTGCTTGCTGAGCACAGAATATCTATCTATCTATCTGTCTGTCTGTCTGTCTGTCTGTCTATCTATCTATCTATCTATCTATCTATGTAGCTAGCTATCTATCCATATATGTCTGTCAACTCTAAATGAAGTAATGTGGCAACACTGATAATTTAAATAAAAAATTATATACATATAGATATGTATGACAGAATAAAATGGTTATGTGTTTGAGCGTGTGTGTGTGTGTGTGTGTGTGTGTGTGAATTAGTGGTCTTGATGGAGGAGGAACATCTGGATATTGTGGCAGTCACAGAAACATGGTACACACAAAACCATGACTGGGACATAAACATACCAGGATACACTATCTATAGGAGGGACAGGGAGGGTAAAAGAGGAGGAGGAGTAGCTCTTTACATAAGGGAAGGAATCAAAGCAACAGAACAAAAGGGAAAACAGGGGGGAGAAGAAGCACTGTGGGTAAATTTGGAGACCGGCAATGGCACCACAATCCGCACAGGGGTTGTATACAGACCCCCTTCTCAGGGAGAGGAAATGGACAAGGAAATGATTGAAAGAATACTTAGAATGGCAGAAAACGTGGAGATATTGCTGATGGGTGATCTGAATATGCCAGTTGTTAACTGGAGTGCAGCTGCAGCAGCCACTTCAAAGAGTGGGATTATTCTAGATGCCCTACAGGGGGCATGCCTTAGACAACTAGTATTGGAGCCCACTCGAGAGGGAGCAATCTTAGACCTGGTTCTCTCAAATGGAGATGGAGAGAGGATCACAGATGTAGAAGTGGGTAGCCATCAGGGAACTAGCAACCATCGAACAGTATGGTTCACAATAAACACAGCAATAGAGTCAAGCCATACAAAGGCAAAAGTACTGGACTTTAGGAGGGCTGACTTTGCCAAAATGGGTGAGTGCCTAAGGAATGCACTAGCAAATGGGCAGGAAGGAGGGGTAGAAGAACAATGGGGAATAATAAAAACTGCCATCACAGAGGTAGCAAGCCTTTGTGTGAAGCAAATTAACAGAATGAAACGATGTAAGAAACCACTATGGTTCTCAAAGGAAGTGGCAGTGAAGGTTCAAGAGAAAAAGAAAGCATTCAGGAAGTACAAGAAATCACAGAAGGAGCAGGACAGAGAATTGTATCAGTTAAAGCAAAAGGAAGCTAGGAACGCAGTCAGAACAGCAAAGGCCCAAACCGAGGAAAAGATAGCCAACTCAGTTAAGAAGAGTGATAAAACCTTTTATAGGCACATCAGGGAGCGAAGAAAGACCAAGGGAGTGTTAGTGAGGCTTAATAAAGAGGAGAGAGGGTGGGCAGAGGGTGACTGTGAAAAGGCAGAGATACTAAACAAATACTTTTGCTCAGTATTTACAAAGGAAGTGGGGGAGGTACCTAAAACAAACAGTAGAAACAATCTGGATACAGAAGTTGATACCAGCCCATTTACAGAAGAAAGGGTTCTGAAAGAACTCTTAAAACTGAAGGTGGACAAAGCAATGGGGCCTGGTAGGATTCATCCCAGAATTCTAAAAGAACTAAGGGTAGAACTAGTGACACCACTGACTACCCTCTTTAACAAATCATGGGAGGATGGGGTGGTACCTGAGGACTGGAGAAGGGCAGATGTGATTCCCCTTCACAAAAGTGGGAGCAAGGCAGAAGCAGAAAACCACAGACCTGTTAGTTTAACCTCAGTGGTAGGGAAAATGATGGAATCACTTCTGAAGGAAAGAATTGTCTAGTATCTAGAGGCCAGAGGGGCTCAGGACCCAAGGCAGCATGGATTCACAGCGGAAAGGTCATGCCAGACAAATCTGATAGATTTCTTTGACTGGGTGACCAAAGTGGTAGATCAGGAAGGGGCTGTGGACATGGCCTACCAAGACTTTAGCAAGGCATTTGACACAGTCCCACACAAAAGATTAATATACAAGTTAGCCAGCCTGAGAGTGGGTCCCAAGATGACATCCTGGGTAAAGAATTGGCTGGAGAATAGGACACAGAGAGTAATAATAAATGGAGTCCACTCTGAAGAAAGGGGGTAACTAGTAGGGCCGCAGGGTTCAGATTAGACTCAGTCCTCTTCAATGTCTTTATGTTTACATTGCAGAGGGACTGAAGGAAAAGTATGCCTCGCAGATGACACAAAGATCTGCAACAGAGTTGATGCACAAGGTGGGGTGGAAAGGATGAGAAGGGACTTGGCAAGGTTAGAGGAATGGTCAAATGTATGGCAGCTTAGATTCAATGCTAAGAAGTGCAAGGTAATGCACCTGGGAAACAAAAACCCAGGGGAAGAGTACACAATGGGGGCTGAGATACTAACAACAACAAAAATGGAAAGGGACCTGGGGGTAGTCATATCAGATGACCTAAAGGTGGGCAAGCAATGTGAGAGGCCAGCAAGGAGGGCTGGGGGGATACTGGGATGCATAGGGAAAGGCATCACCAGTAGAAAACAGGAAGTTATTATCCCTCTGTACAGACAGTTGGTGAGACCCCATCTGGAGTACTGCGTGCAGTTCTAGAGACCCAATCTCTGCAAAGACATAGACAGGATGGAGGCTGTCCAGAGGAGGGCAACTAAAATGGTGCAGGGTCTGCACCGGAAGACATATGAACAGAGATTTAAGGAGCTGAATATGTATAGCCTCGAGGAGAGGAGGGAGAGGGGGGACATGATTGAAACTTTCAAGTACCTCAAGAGAATCAACAAAGTCAAAGAGGGTAGCATCTCTCAAAAAAAAAGGTGTGCAAGAACAAGGGGGCACAATTTGAAGATAGAAGGGGGGCGGCTCAGAGGTAATTTAAGGAAGTATTTTTTCACAGAGAGGGTTGTGGATGCATGGAACGGCCTTCAGGTGGAGGTTGTGGAGTCAAAAACAGTGGTGGAATTCAAACATGCATGGGACAGTCATAAGGCAATTCTAGGGGGTGGGGGTAGGAAGAAGTAGGCTGCTGGTTAACTAGGATCTGCAGCTTATCCATTAGGTAGGAAAATGGGCAGACTGGGTGGGCCAAGCGGTCCTTATCTGCCGTCAAAATCTATGTTTCTATGTTTCTATGTTTGGTGCAGTATTAATAATAAATATGATATTATGTGGCATGAATTATCCATTCTGACTCTCCTGAAAATACTGTATGTGAAGGTGGTGTGTAACTTCACTGAATATATAACACAAAGAAGACATATGCCCAGTTTGTGAATAGGATTTATTAACAACTGAATACATTTCTTGTGTGTGATCACACTACAGGTACCGTCAAGTATGATGGCACTCTGTTCCTGTAATAAAAGCATACCATCATAGAGTATTCTGATTTCCCCTTACTACTTGCATCGCAAATGCAATTATCCTTGACCTGAAAAATGAAGTAAAATAACACAGCCTAGGATAGGCTGTACAGTTAATTAAGGATGAAACCCATGGGTGACTGTTACAATACGAACACTTGATTGCACTAAGAAAGTGTCAATATGGAGAAAAATAAAAACAAAGTATAAAAACAAGCATTTGTATATGCCGAATATTGCTTGCTTGCTTGTTTGTGCTGTTTAGGTATTTGGAAGTGATTGTACCATGCCTAAAAAACTGTCATTTGCCTCCCCCTCCAAAGACATCTACTATGTCCTTCTGTTCAGTATTCACAGAAGGGGGAGAGGCAAGGGCCACAGCAGTACAGCAGTTGCCAAGGGGGTGAAGAGGTGGATAATAGTCCATTCACAGGCAAAAGACTCCTGCAGGAGCTCAAAAAATTGAAGGTGGACAAAGCGATGAGACCAGATGGCATACACCCAAGTATATTAAGAGAACTGTGAAGGGAGACAGCAGTACCTCTTGCAGCCATGTTCACTGAGTCATTCAACACAGGGGTGGTACCAGAGAATTGGAGGAGGACACACGTGGTCTCTCTACACAAATCCAGCAGCAGGGAGGAGGCGGGGAACTAAAGGCCGGTCAGCCTCACCTCAGTAGTGGGGGAAGATCATGGAGACATTGTTTAAAGAAAGGATAGTGGAGCATCTAGAAGCCATTGGAGCCCAGGACCATAGGCAACATGGATTCACAGTGGGGAGGTCATGTCAGATAAATCTGTTTGATTTCTTTGTCTGGGTGACAAAGGAAGTAAATCAGAGTGGGGCAGTGGACAACACTTACCTTGATTTCAGCAAAGCCTTTGACACTGTCCCACATAGGAGGCTGATGAACTAGCTGGGTAGGCTGGGCATGGGGGAAAGGGTTAGAAACTGGCTAATAGACAGGAGGCAGAGAGTGGTGGTAAACAGGGTGCAGTCTGGGGAGAGGGGGTGACCAGTGCAGTGCCGCAGGGTTTGGTCCTGGGGCCAGTCCTGTTCAATGTCTTCATTAGTGTCATTGCAGAAGGGCTGAAGGGGAAAGGTCTGCCTATTTGCAGATAACACCAAGATCTGTAACACAGTGGATACCCCAGAGGGGGTGGAGAAAATGAGGAGGGACCTGGGGAAGCTTGAAAAGTGGTCTGAGGACTGGCAACTGATGTTTAATTCCAAAAAGTGCAAAATTATGCACCTGGGACACAGAAACCCTGGGGAAAGCTACAGGATGGGGGGGGGGGTGGTAGTACTGACAGTCACGAAGAAGGAAAGGGACCGGGGGGTTCTTACTTCAGATTACCTGAAAATGTCAAAGTAAAGTGCTAAGGCAACTGGGAGAGCCACTGACATGCTGGGGTGCATAGGCAGGGATATCACCTGCATAAGGAGGGAGGTAGGGTTGCCATTATATAAAACCATGGTCAAGTCTCACATGGAGTACTGTGTGCTGTTCTGGAGGTCGCACTTTCGTAAGGATATTAACAGGCTGGAGATGGTCCAGAGAAGGGCGAATAAGAGACTTATGAAGAGAGATTAAGGGACCTCAATATGTACTCACTGGAAGAGAGGAGGGAAAGAGGGGATATGATAGAAACATTCAAGTACCTCAAGGGTATAAACCAGGTGCAGGGCAGAGACATTTTCCAATACAGGAGGAGCACAAGAATGAGGGGGCATGACATGAAATTGGAAGGTGGGAGGTTAAGAGGGAATGTAAGGCAGTTCTTCTTCACAGAGAGGGTGGTGGACATGTGGAATGGTCTACCTCAGGAAGTGGTGGGAGTGAGCACTGTGGATGGATTCAAGCATGCTTGGGACAGGCATAGGGGAACCATAGAGGTACAGCAGCGAGTGGGTCAGAAGCAGTAATCTAGTACAAGGGCTTACAGGCAGACTAGATGGGCAAGGCAGTTCTTATCTGCTGACAATTTCTATATTTCTATGTCTGTGTCTCTTTTTCTTATGAATTACAGACAGAGAGAGACACACAAGCATATGCCGCTTGCATGTGCTGTTCTCCACTATGTCCTCTCTAACACACTACTATCCACAGACACAGAGAGAGAGAGAGAGGACACAGCACACATTGTCTCTTCAGTGCTGCTCCCCCAGTGTCTCTGTCTCTTTCTCTCTCACTGTTACTCTCCCTGTCTCGCTTTCTCTATGTCGCTCTCTCGCTATGCAACCGAGTCTGTTCTTGAATGTTGGGGAAAAACTCAGCTGCGCTCTCTCACTGGGATGGGGGCATTGGCAGAATGGGACACAGAGAGCTTGTTGTATGGGAGGTGGGAAAGCAGCACAGAGGTTCCCAAAGAAAAAGACACTGAGAGAGACAGTGAGAGAGAGAGAGAGAAAAACAGTAAATACACAGGTTTCTCCTGCACATAAACTGTAGCACTGTTCTGTACCAGGGAGCAAGGGGAGGCCACAGACAACAACATACCAATGTTTTCTCTCTTGCTGTCTCACAGGACATTTCAGCCATGGTGCAGGTGCAAAACAGTGATGATGCTGTCTCTCACTCTATCGTCTGTGCACTGAGGGTGGGGAGCGGGCAGTGGGGCAGCCACAGTTGGGGGGGTGCCAGGAAAGGAAACTCTGGGTGGCCACTGTCACACTTGCTCTCTCCTGTATTACAGCCTGTCAGAGGGCTCTGTACTGCTGATCATTGCTTCCACTGTTTCTGCAGACAGAGACATAGACAGACAGACAGCGAGAGATGCAGCACATTGCCTCAACTTTGGTACATACTGTCTCCCACTGTCTGTGTCTCTGTCTCTCTCTGTCTTACATGCCAGACCGCATAGCCACTGTCACTCTCAACTTCCTCCTTGCCCACACAGACTGCTGATTATCTGCAAACTGGACAGGGTAGTGGCAGGTGGAATGCACACAGACGCTCTGACTCCGAGTTCACAGGCTACACAGCTTCCATGCGCATCTCACTGTGTGGTATTTCTGTGTCCCCTAGCCACAACTTGTCACACAGACACGAGATTGCCATACCATTGCCTGACATTGTCTCTGTCCCGGTCACTTTCTCTGTCTGCATTAGACTGCACAGTGGAATCACTTCACCTAACCTGTCCCCATTGTACTTCACCAACTTGGAGACTTAATCTGTCTGTGCCACTGGACTGCAGTCTGAAAATGCAATCTGACTGCACACAGCATGGACTTGGGCCTCAGAAGCTACAAATTGTGCAGGATGGTACTGATTTCACCATGGGCTTGGTGCCCGGTGGTCTGCAGGGTGGCTGAGTGTGTACACAGAAGTTGTTAACTGTACTCTGGTTGCACAGAGGTCTGCATTATTGCACTGTCAGGTGCTGCCACACAGTCAATCAAATCCATTCAAAAGAAGAATTGTATGGATTCACTTTAAGAAAACAAGTGTATTCTTAGAGCCGCGAGAATATTTGGAGCGCTACCGGAATGTTCTGCTATTCACAAAATGCATGCACAGTCTGAGTCGGCCATCCACTGTGATTCTTTGAGCATATCAGGTTTCAGCTCTTACAGCAACGCTTGTCCAACAGAGCACTAGGCAGCTTTGTGGTGCATCATTTAAGCTAAGGCTGCTCTGGGTCCTCCCATAATTTGTGAGGTTGATAGCAGCACAGTTTAGCTATTATCATTAGCGGTCACTGGAGCCTGGCTTGAAGAAATGCAAAACATGAGGAGACAGGAAGGTCAGAGGGACAACAAGGGAGAAATGAGGTATGGGGAACAGACAAGACAAAAGATGTGTGCAGGGGAGGAGGGAGAGACAACAAGGAAAACGGAGCGATGGAGGGGAAGGGGACGGCTTTATGTATATGAAACGGAAGAGGTTTTCTCTCATTGGAGTGCTTCATTTGTTTCAAGTACACAAAGTTTCCACCCATAAACTGTAAACCATTGTCATACTTAACTTGCATGATAATTGGTCTGTCAAGGATGAGCCCAGTGCAGCTTGTCCTGCATTGGACTAGCCAGTGCTACACCTCTGCAATGCCATTCTCTGTAGCAAAACATTTCTTGTGCAAGCACAAGCAACATAAAAAGGAAGAGAAAGGCAGACAGTGGATGTAATTAGGGAGTAGATTCAGTATTCTGAAGCTTTGATAGGTGGAAGAGGGGAAGGCCCCCCATCCCCGAAGCCACCTCACAGTTCAGACCAATACTAGTATGTTTGCTCGCCTTGCAAGTGAACACAAGCATTTGTCAATGTTGATTGGTTGCTTGCTGGCATTAGCAGTGGAAGTGCAGAAATTAGACAGATGCAGTATAGAAATTGCAGTGAAGCATTGAACTGATGCCAACTCCAACCCCACCCTGCAGAGATGGACAGGGATTGGGATGTGCCTTTGGGTTGTCACCCATAACAGTCACGACATTTCACCTCACCCTACCCTGCAGACACTTACAAGTGTCAAGGTGTGCCTTGGGGTGTTCGGGCTTTACACTCACCTCATTCCATAAGGAAATACACTGAAATAGGTGCAGTATAGGATAATAGGGTGAACTCTGTGGCCAAAGAGTCCAAGGCACACATCGATGCCTGTCACTGGCTGCAGAGTGGGGGTGGGGGTGGAATGGCGTGAGTATTACTGTTGACAATCCCAAGTCACACCCCTGATGCCTGTCAGTCCCTACAGGGTAGGGCGTTATGGTCAGAAACCCTAATGCCCTGGGCGTTTCTTAGTATTTTTATTGCAAGTTTTCAACATGGGCTTTTTGTGACCCCACTGCACGAACAGTGACACTATCAATTCGTTAGCCAACAGGCAATTTTGCACAGCGACTGTGCCATTTGGAGCCACAGGTGCCAAAACACATTTCGAACCGGATGTGAAAAATGACAGCTGTTCATGAGGAGGTGTAAAAAAATGGTAATGTTGAAAATCTGGAGTAAAACTGGTAAAGACACGAGCATGCGTAGA